>OX438594.1:2500-10002500 GCA_949316365.1 Hoplodrina blanda
AACCTAACCTAACCTAACCTAACCTAACCTAACCTAACCTAACCTAACCTAACCTAACCTAACCTAACCTAACCTAACCTAACCTAACCTAACCTAACCTAACCTAACCTAACCTAACCTAACCTAACCTAACCTAACCTAACCTAACCTAACCTAACCTAACCTAACCTAACCTAACCTAACCTAACCTAACCTAACCTAACCTAACCTAACCTAACCTAACCTAACCTAACCTAACCTAACCTAACCTAACCTAACCTAACCTAACCTAACCTAACCTAACCTAACCTAACCTAACCTAACCTAACCTAACCTAACCTAACCTAACCTAACCTAACCTAACCTAACCTAACCTAACCTAACCTAACCTAACCTAACCTAACCTAACCTAACCTAACCTAACCTAACCTAACCTAACCTAACCTAACCTAACCTAACCTAACCTAACCTAACCTAACCTAACCTAACCTAACCTAACCTAACCTAACCTAACCTAACCTAACCTAACCTAACCTAACCTAACCTAACCTAACCTAACCTAACCTAACCTAACCTAACCTAACCTAACCTAACCTAACCTAACCTAACCTAACCTAACCTAACCTAACCTAACCTAACCTAACCTAACCTAACCTAACCTAACCTAACCTAACCTAACCTAACCTAACCTAACCTAACCTAACCTAACCTAACCTAACCTAACCTAACCTAACCTAACCTAACCTAACCTAACCTAACCTAACCTAACCTAACCTAACCTAACCTAACCTAACCTAACCTAACCTAACCTAACCTAACCTAACCTAACCTAACCTAACCTAACCTAACCTAACCTAACCTAACCTAACCTAACCTAACCTAACCTAACCTAACCTAACCTAACCTAACCTAACCTAACCTAACCTAACCTAACCTAACCTAACCTAACCTAACCTAACCTAACCTAACCTAACCTAACCTAACCTAACCTAACCTAACCTAACCTAACCTAACCTAACCTAACCTAACCTAACCTAACCTAACCTAACCTAACCTAACCTAACCTAACCTAACCTAACCTAACCTAACCTAACCTAACCTAACCTAACCTAACCTAACCTAACCTAACCTAACCTAACCTAACCTAACCTAACCTAACCTAACCTAACCTAACCTAACCTAACCTAACCTAACCTAACCTAACCTAACCTAACCTAACCTAACCTAACCTAACCTAACCTAACCTAACCTAACCTAACCTAACCTAACCTAACCTAACCTAACCTAACCTAACCTAACCTAACCTAACCTAACCTAACCTAACCTAACCTAACCTAACCTAACCTAACCTAACCTAACCTAACCTAACCTAACCTAACCTAACCTAACCTAACCTAACCTAACCTAACCTAACCTAACCTAACCTAACCTAACCTAACCTAACCTAACCTAACCTAACCTAACCTAACCTAACCTAACCTAACCTAACCTAACCTAACCTAACCTAACCTAACCTAACCTAACCTAACCTAACCTAACCTAACCTAACCTAACCTAACCTAACCTAACCTAACCTAACCTAACCTAACCTAACCTAACCTAACCTAACCTAACCTAACCTAACCTAACCTAACCTAACCTAACCTAACCTAACCTAACCTAACCTAACCTAACCTAACCTAACCTAACCTAACCTAACCTAACCTAACCTAACCTAACCTAACCTAACCTAACCTAACCTAACCTAACCTAACCTAACCTAACCTAACCTAACCTAACCTAACCTAACCTAACCTAACCTAACCTAACCTAACCTAACCTAACCTAACCTAACCTAACCTAACCTAACCTAACCTAACCTAACCTAACCTAACCTAACCTAACCTAACCTAACCTAACCTAACCTAACCTAACCTAACCTAACCTAACCTAACCTAACCTAACCTAACCTAACCTAACCTAACCTAACCTAACCTAACCTAACCTAACCTAACCTAACCTAACCTAACCTAACCTAACCTAACCTAACCTAACCTAACCTAACCTAACCTAACCTAACCTAACCTAACCTAACCTAACCTAACCTAACCTAACCTAACCTAACCTAACCTAACCTAACCTAACCTAACCTAACCTAACCTAACCTAACCTAACCTAACCTAACCTAACCTAACCTAACCTAACCTAACCTAACCTAACCTAACCTAACCTAACCTAACCTAACCTAACCTAACCTAACCTAACCTAACCTAACCTAACCTAACCTAACCTAACCTAACCTAACCTAACCTAACCTAACCTAACCTAACCTAACCTAACCTAACCTAACCTAACCTAACCTAACCTAACCTAACCTAACCTAACCTAACCTAACCTAACCTAACCTAACCTAACCTAACCTAACCTAACCTAACCTAACCTAACCTAACCTAACCTAACCTAACCTAACCTAACCTAACCTAACCTAACCTAACCTAACCTAACCTAACCTAACCTAACCTAACCTAACCTAACCTAACCTAACCTAACCTAACCTAACCTAACCTAACCTAACCTAACCTAACCTAACCTAACCTAACCTAACCTAACCTAACCTAACCTAACCTAACCTAACCTAACCTAACCTAACCTAACCTAACCTAACCTAACCTAACCTAACCTAACCTAACCTAACCTAACCTAACCTAACCTAACCTAACCTAACCTAACCTAACCTAACCTAACCTAACCTAACCTAACCTAACCTAACCTAACCTAACCTAACCTAACCTAACCTAACCTAACCTAACCTAACCTAACCTAACCTAACCTAACCTAACCTAACCTAACCTAACCTAACCTAACCTAACCTAACCTAACCTAACCTAACCTAACCTAACCTAACCTAACCTAACCTAACCTAACCTAACCTAACCTAACCTAACCTAACCTAACCTAACCTAACCTAACCTAACCTAACCTAACCTAACCTAACCTAACCTAACCTAACCTAACCTAACCTAACCTAACCTAACCTAACCTAACCTAACCTAACCTAACCTAACCTAACCTAACCTAACCTAACCTAACCTAACCTAACCTAACCTAACCTAACCTAACCTAACCTAACCTAACCTAACCTAACCTAACCTAACCTAACCTAACCTAACCTAACCTAACCTAACCTAACCTAACCTAACCTAACCTAACCTAACCTAACCTAACCTAACCTAACCTAACCTAACCTAACCTAACCTAACCTAACCTAACCTAACCTAACCTAACCTAACCTAACCTAACCTAACCTAACCTAACCTAACCTAACCTAACCTAACCTAACCTAACCTAACCTAACCTAACCTAACCTAACCTAACCTAACCTAACCTAACCTAACCTAACCTAACCTAACCTAACCTAACCTAACCTAACCTAACCTAACCTAACCTAACCTAACCTAACCTAACCTAACCTAACCTAACCTAACCTAACCTAACCTAACCTAACCTAACCTAACCTAACCTAACCTAACCTAACCTAACCTAACCTAACCTAACCTAACCTAACCTAACCTAACCTAACCTAACCTAACCTAACCTAACCTAACCTAACCTAACCTAACCTAACCTAACCTAACCTAACCTAACCTAACCTAACCTAACCTAACCTAACCTAACCTAACCTAACCTAACCTAACCTAACCTAACCTAACCTAACCTAACCTAACCTAACCTAACCTAACCTAACCTAACCTAACCTAACCTAACCTAACCTAACCTAACCTAACCTAACCTAACCTAACCTAACCTAACCTAACCTAACCTAACCTAACCTAACCTAACCTAACCTAACCTAACCTAACCTAACCTAACCTAACCTAACCTAACCTAACCTAACCTAACCTAACCTAACCTAACCTAACCTAACCTAACCTAACCTAACCTAACCTAACCTAACCTAACCTAACCTAACCTAACCTAACCTAACCTAACCTAACCTAACCTAACCTAACCTAACCTAACCTAACCTAACCTAACCTAACCTAACCTAACCTAACCTAACCTAACCTAACCTAACCTAACCTAACCTAACCTAACCTAACCTAACCTAACCTAACCTAACCTAACCTAACCTAACCTAACCTAACCTAACCTAACCTAACCTAACCTAACCTAACCTAACCTAACCTAACCTAACCTAACCTAACCTAACCTAACCTAACCTAACCTAACCTAACCTAACCTAACCTAACCTAACCTAACCTAACCTAACCTAACCTAACCTAACCTAACCTAACCTAACCTAACCTAACCTAACCTAACCTAACCTAACCTAACCTAACCTAACCTAACCTAACCTAACCTAACCTAACCTAACCTAACCTAACCTAACCTAACCTAACCTAACCTAACCTAACCTAACCTAACCTAACCTAACCTAACCTAACCTAACCTAACCTAACCTAACCTAACCTAACCTAACCTAACCTAACCTAACCTAACCTAACCTGAGCGAACCTAACCTGAGCGAACCTAACCTGAGCGAACCTAACCTGAGCGAACCTAACCTGAGCGAACCTAACCTGAGCGAACCTAACCTGAGCGAACCTAACCTGAGCGAACCTAACCTGAGCGAACCTAACCTGAGCGAACCTAACCTGAGCGAACCTAACCTGAGCGAACCTAACCTGAGCGAACCTAACCTGAGCGAACCTAACCTGAGCGAACCTAACCTGAGCGAACCTAACCTGAGCGAACCTAACCTGAGCGAACCTAACCTGAGCGAACCTAACCTGAGCGAACCTAACCTGAGCGAACCTAACCTGAGCGAACCTAACCTGAGCGAACCTAACCTGAGCGAACCTAACCTGAGCGAACCTAACCTGAGCGAACCTAACCTGAGCGAACCTAACCTGAGCGAACCTAACCTGAGCGAACCTAACCTGAGCGAACCTAACCTGAGCGAACCTAACCTGAGCGAACCTAACCTGAGCGAACCTAACCTGAGCGAACCTAACCTGAGCGAACCTAACCTGAGCGAACCTAACCTGAGCGAACCTAACCTGAGCGAACCTAACCTGAGCGAACCTAACCTGAGCGAACCTAACCTGAGCGAACCTAACCTGAGCGAACCTAACCTGAGCGAACCTAACCTGAGCGAACCTAACCTGAGCGAACCTAACCTGAGCGAACCTAACCTGAGCGAACCTAACCTGAGCGAACCTAACCTGAGCGAACCTAACCTGAGCGAACCTAACCTGAGCGAACCTAACCTGAGCGAACCTAACCTGAGCGAACCTAACCTGAGCGAACCTAACCTGAGCGAACCTAACCTGAGCGAACCTAACGTAACCTGAGTGAACCTTTTTTTTTTTGTTTTTTTTTAACCTGAGCGAACCTTGATGGTGACCACCTTGGTGAGATGGGTTAATAGCATTTGTTTGCAACCTGTCTAGGAGACAAAAAATGAGAAAAATATAATAAACTAGCCGTTGCCCGCGGCTCCGCCCGCGTGGATGTCGGTTTTCGCGACAAAAATTAGCCTATATGTTATTCTGATTTATATAACCTATAGCGGTCCCCCGCGGTTCCGCCGGCGTGGATGTCGATTACAGCTACAAAAAGCCTAAGATTTTTAGCCGACAAACAGGCAGATAAGCAAACAGATTTTCGCATTTATTATATTAGCAATATAAGATATTATATATATATATTATTATAAATATTGTTTTATTGGATAAAATTTTTGTAAAAAAAGTTACTGAATTACAGTGGCGTGCATACCATATACGCAAAAAGACACTACCGACCCTACCTAACTCAGATAAATATTTATAATGTTGTTCTGATAAGTAATATTATTTTTATATACGAGTATTTAATATCAATAAACAAAAAAATCTTAAATCATAATTCTGCGCCATCTTTCGAGTCGATACAAAGTAGCTAGCTCGTTCACAATTTGACGCAATTTCACATTGCGTTGCGCTAACGCTGCTGAGTGCCGCGGCAAAGGCACAAACTATTCGTGCCTAAATGTGTATGTGTGTGCTCTCGTGGTCATACGGATTAAATGAGTGTGCGTTCCTATAGATACGAGGCACACATGTCACAAATAACGCACACAAACGCACCGAATAGACACTGCATGACTTGTTACGTCAATGTACTTCATTTGTTTATCTTTCTCAGCCTTCACGAGGTTCTCGTCATGTGGGACCGTTATATCCACAATCACTGCGCGACGCTCCAATCGATCTATCACCACTATGTCAGGCTTATTTGCAACAATAGTCCTGTCAGTGATGATAGATCGATCCCAATACAACGTGATATTGCCATTTTCAAGAACTGGGTCGGGCACATACTTATAGTAGGGCACTTCTGATTCCACAAGACTATATTTAAGAGCAAGCTGCTGGTGAATAATTCTGGCTACTAGGTTATGTCTATGCAAATAGTCTCCGTTAGCCAGACGAGAACACCCAGATATAATGTGTCGGATTGATTCCCCGGGACGGTGGCATGCCCGACAAATGTCAACCGTACCGTCCTTCACAATATATATCCGATAGTTGTTCATCATCATAACTTCGTCCATAATTGCACAGACAAAACCTTCGGTTTCCCCAAAGACGTCACCAAAGCGCAGCCAGGATACGGACGCCATAAAGTCTACAGCGGGCCCATGTAGGGCCCGGTAGTAGCGCCCGTGAAGCTCCTTGCTCTTCCATACTTCCATGCGGTCATTAGTATCCAATACTATAGGTTTGCGCCAGTTCTCGTTCGCTAAGGAGAGCGGGGTAAGGCCCTTGTCCACTGAGACCACATCTCGGTGCATCCCCACGTCGGCTTTAAGGAAATATTCCCTGAGACTGCATATCTCACGGTTGTGCAGGGTATTAGCATTTGAAAAGCCTTGACCTCCACACTTCCGCGGGACATACAGTCTCATTACCGATGCATCTGATGTGCGGACCCTCCTATCCAGGGCATCAAGTTCCGTCTGAGTCCATTTGAGTATGCCAAAAGAGTACATCAAAACCGGCATGACCCAACCGTTGAAGGCGCACACCTTGTTTCCGCCTGATAAAAGACTATTTAATACTTTATTCAGGCGGCCAAAGAAGCGCTCCCTCAACGATTGTTTCATATCGGCAGCATTGATGCCTAACGCTTCCGGCATACCCAAATATTTGTAGGTTTCAGTGGAGGAAAGGGATCTAAGGTTTATGGAATCCGAGAGTTGGGTTCCCACAGATTCCACAATCTTTCCTCGCTTTACATGCATGACAGCACATTTGTCCACACCAAATTCCATCCTGATGGCACTACTGAAAGTTTCTGTTACCTTCAGTAGCTCCATCAGTCGAAAATTGTTGGGGGCAAAGAGTTTCAGATCATCCATGTAAAGAAGGTGAGATATAACCTGACCACCTTTTCTCAACTGATAGCCCAGCCCCGAACCCTCCAGCAGTGTGCTTATATTATTATTATTATCCTCTTTATTTATTATTATATTATATTATATAATATTATTATATTATATTATACACGCTTACTTTTAGGAGCCGAAAGCCATAAACTCCCAATCGTTTCGAGTTTGATGATCGAGTTTATGGCTTTCGGCTTAAGAACGACGATAAATGAAAAATTATACAATATAGAAAACAAGTGAGGTTTATATTTTATTTTTCTGTATCGGCTTTTCCAGTCAAAGATCGGTCCTTTTACACCACTACGTTCGATTTTGCTTGATTCATTCGCTGGCAACCCTATTCGTTTTTAATAATCTGTGGCCACTGGATAGCTGGATCCTGGATCTGATATAATCAGTGTTGCCACCTTAGCCCTTTTGGGGCTAGATCCAGCTCTTTTTACAAGCTTTTATTACAAGCTTTTATTTATTATTACAAGCTTTTATTTAGCTTCACTTGTGTTTGTTTGTTTGTCATCACAACTTGAAAGCTAAATTTGATCTACTTCCCGAGCTCCGATTGAGCTGAAATTTTGCATGCATGTCGTCATCGGGGAACATTTTAATATTATTATGACATGGAGCTGATCTGATGATGGAGCTCGAAGGTGGCCATAGGAACCCGGTATTAAAACGACACTACCCCATCGAGTTTGGCCTCATTTGATTTGTCTTGACGAGTACTTTGATACTAAATGGTAGGTACCCAGGGTCTGATGATGGAGCTGGAAGGTGGCCATAGGAACTCCGTAATAAAACGACACAACCCCGTCGAGTTTGGGCTCGTTTTAATCGTTTTGACGAGTACTTTGGTCCTAGACGGTACCCAGGGTCTGATGATGGAGCTGGAAGGTGGCCATAGGAACTCCGTAAAAAAACGACACAACCCCGTCGAGTTTGGGCTCGTTTGATTCGTTTCGACGAGTTCTTTGGTCCTAGATGGTACCCAGGGTCTGATGATGGAGCTGGAAGGTGGCCGTAGGAACTCCGTAATAAAACGACACAACCCCGTCGAGTTTGGGCTCGTTTGATTAGTTTTGACGAGTACTTTGGTCCTAGATGGTACCCAGGGTCTGATGATGGAGCTGGAAGGTGGCCATAGGAACTCCGTAATAAAACGACACAACCCCGTCGAGTTTGGGCTCGTTTTAATCGTTTTGACGAGTACTTTGGTCCTAGACGGTACCCAGGGTCTGATGGTAGAGCTGGAAGGTGGCCATAGAAACTCCGTAATAAAACGACACAACCCCGTCGAGTTTGGGCTCGTTTTAATCGTTTTGACGAGTACTTTGGTCCTAGATAATATCCATATGTAACTCCATTAAAGGGAAAATAAGTTCGTTGAAAACTATTTTGAACAATATTTTACCATAAGTTAAAAGTCCTTGTTATAAAATAGATGTAAGTTATTCAAATTTAAAATACGAACTAAGCCGTAGTTTATTCTGCATCATAAATACTAAAAAGTTAAAAATAAAATTAAATAAAAAAAAAAGTTTTTAAAAACAAGCTTTTATTACTTAGGTACCTGTTATTAAAAAACACAAAAAAAATCAAAATAAATTAATTTAGATAAGAAATAGTCTGGTAAGAAACAGTCCCAATTTTTTTAATAAAAGCGTGTTACACCTTCTTGCTTTCTCATAACGTCTTAGTGTAACACGCTTTTATTAAAAAAATTGGGACTGTTTCTTACCAGACTATTTCTTATCTAAATTAATTTATTTTGATTTTTTTTGTGTTTTTTAATAACAGGTACCTAAGTAATAAAAGCTTGTTTTTAAAAACTTTTTTTTTTATTTTATGACTGAATTTCTCCAAAGGAGATGTTTCAAAATGTATGGAGCCCCGGCCAGGTCTTTGCACACCATACTAAAAAACGGGGAAACACAATTAAAACAGTTTTCAATCATCCAATTACTATAAATTGGCTTTGTTTGGTTGTAAAGCACAAAATAATGTAATGATTGTTCACAACAGTTCAAATTGAGAGATTTTTTGCACAGTCTCATTCATAACGTTTTCACTGCTCTAATTTTGTTTAGTGAAACGAATCATTGGAATGGCGCATGAAAATTATTATCGTCAGTTTTTTTCTCATTTATTTAATTGTCAGTTGATTTAGGTTTGTCTATGAAAGCAGAAATCAGTGGTACCAGTTATTTTACAAAGGATTAAAATTTTATTTCTAGCCCCTTTTAAGTCAGAATTTTTAAAATCTAGCCCTTTTTGGGCGCCCTCTGGCCCCCTTTCAAAAATCGAGGTGGCAACACTGGCTACAATTTTATTGTACCTCTACCTACTGGTTTTGAATTGATCTTTTAGGTTATGTTATTGTTTTTGACAATTTGAATAAAATTAAATAAGCTTGTGTGAAATAGTTTTTATTGTGTCCATGGTACCTACTCGTATTTTTAGAGTGAATATCTTTTAATATTAATTGAAATCGATATGTAAGTAATCCGTCTCATTCATTTGATTTTCTCGTCGGCTTCTGCCAGAAACATGTTATTTTTACTGTAGAACTTAAGTAATAGATATTTCTAACACTGTGTTATCTTTTTTAGGTCTCAGAGTCCCAACTCTAGTCTAGTGCAACACACGATTGATCTTAATTACACGAATAAGAAGCGATCGAGCTCTCTCAAATGGATCGTCGTCAACATAGTGTTATTCTTGTTGTTTGCGTACGACTTGTAAGAAAAACATTTTTGTTATTGTGCTTTTAATCAGAAATCTTAACACCTGCTCACCGCTTTCAGTGACATTTCGTGGCTTTTACCCCGGCTATGAATGAAACCATCTGCTTCTGACCTGACCGGTAACCTAGCCTATGTTACAAGCCTAACAAGTCCTGTTACTGAACCGTTATAGCGTGGCAAGAGAACCTCTCGAACTGCAGCAGGTTGCCTTCAGAAAAAACAAACAACTTTCTGTGTTTCAAAAACACAGAAAGCAGTAAAGCACTAAAATTAAATGACAATGATTTAGTGTTTTATACTTTAGAAGAGATTCAGTGATCTTTGAAAATTAATAATTGAGGTTGAAATTGTTACCATCTTAAATAAATAAGCATAATGAACCTATGTATATCAGTACATTATCAAATACCAGTAAGGTCTTATACCTAAGAAATTGCAGATTTTTATATTTTACAGGAAAATCTGAAGCAATTTTTTAAATTTTATTTCAAATGGTATTAATATAGAAAACAAAAATTCTCTGTATACGTATTTAATGCAATTAAAAAAAATACCATTGAGTTTGTGTGAGACATCCTTCATGTATTCATCAATGACCGTCCCCAGGATATCTATAACTATGGCCAAGGCATCACTGCACTGCCTTTGAAATGGTAAAACCTTGATAACAATATCAGCCAAAACTGTGCTTAACATAACATAGAAAAATGTTATAGCTAAACATATTAACATGTGAGTGCTGTGTATCCGGTTAGACTGGAAGCCGACCCCAACATTGTTAGAAAAAGGCTAGGCAGATGATGATGCTGTGTATCTACAAACATAATTAATTAGCTCTCCTCATGTCTAAACTAGCACTTGGTACTTATTCTAGCACTTTAAATGACTTTCATTTTATTACTGTTTCATCATCTACACAATCATTTAATTATGAAATTAATGTACAGACTATTTATTGTAAAACAATATTTTTTTAGGTGTATGTGTGGAGATTTTTTTGCCCATTCTTCTCTATACAAAACTACCTACCTTTCGGAATGGGGAACTAGATTCAATATTATTATATTTGTCTCTTGTAAATGACATTCAAAAGTGCATTTTAATGGTCTAATTTAAATAAATGACTTGACTTTGAATGGTGTTCACGCAGGTGCTGTAAGTGTCCGGGCTACACGTCGGCGCTACACTACGTGGAGATGTGCGCGGCCGGCGTGCTCGCTGCCAACGTGCTGCAGCACGCCGCGCGCCTGGCCGCGCCCCGCCGCGCGCCCCCCTCACTCACCCCGCGCCAGCAGCGCTTGCTGGGCCTGCGCGACCCGCCCGCCTCTCGCACCGCGCCCCCTTCGCCCCCCTCGCCCGCCTACTCCGCGTCCGACGAGCCCGACGCGTCGCTCTCGCCGCGGCGCGTGTGGCGCGCGGATGCGTCTCCGCCGCCGTCGCCACCGTCGCCCGTGTCGCCGCGCCCGGAGCGCGCCGCGCCCGACCAGTTCATCGCCGACGCGCACAGCCTGGCCGCCTACCTGCGCGGCCAGGCGGAGCGTGCGCGCGCGGAGCCGGCGGCGGCGGGCTGGGCGCTGGGCGGAGGCGGGGGCGCGGGCGCGGGCGCCGGCTCGCACTACCAGCTGTCGGCGCCGGCGGCGGCGGCGGGCGCGGACGACGCGCCGGCCGCGCGCTCCCCGCAGGTTTGGCGTCGCCTGCACCTGGACCCGCAGCGCCTGGAACAGTGGAACCTGAACCTGCGCCTGTGGCTGCACGTCACCATCCTGCAGCGGCTGGTGCGCGAGCTGGAGGTGGCGGACGAGGCGCTGGCGGCGAGTGGGCTGGAGGCGCGCGTGGGCGCGGCCAGCGCGGAGCGCCTGCGCGGGGCGGCGGCGGCGGGGGCGCAGGGGCTGCTGCACTCGCTGCCCGCACTGCTTGCCTACCTCGAGCCCTTCGCCGATCAGCGCTACGTCGTGCAGCGCATAAGAGGTATAGATAAACTACGATAACTTGGCGCGCCCCTCCACAATTCAAAACGTTTGAAAGTGTTTGTGAAAGTATAATAAAAGACCCACAACGCATGTGTGCGTACTGAGACGGCTCTCGAAACAAAAACAAAGCAGCGATTTGTTGCTCGACTAGCGGCATCATTGATTACTCATTAATATTAGTATGGCGCTACACTGACATACCCTATGAAAATGACATGTGCGTTATCTTGCGCGGTCGCCTTGTTATGATTAGTTGAGTAACACCTTAACTGCCACGTCAGACACATGTGCCTGACGCTTGTGGAGGTTTGACCTTCAACATTTTTGGCCCGGCAGTGAACGTGGTAACAAATCTGCCGGCGTGCTACTGAAAACGAATACATACAAACTCTTTCATAAGGATGTGACTACACACATTGAAATAGTAACATGGAAGGGCGCGCCATGTTATGCAGATAAATTCTTCAAGTGTGAGTGGATGGACCCAAACTATAATCAAAATACTCTAGAGTTTCGGGGTCGATTTTGTTTTTTTATTATTGACTAGCTGACCCGCCGCGACTTCGTTCGCGTGGTATCCTACACTACCAATACCCCTACCCTATTCTGCCTTACCCTACGCCCTTCCCTACCCTACTCTACCACTATCTTACCCTACCCCTACCCTACCCTACCCCTACCCCACCCTAACCCCACCCCTACCCCTACCCTACCCCTACCCTACCCTAGCCTACCCCTACCCTACTCTACCCTTACCCTTACCCTACCCTACTCTACCCCTACCCTACCCTACCCCTACCATACCCCTACCCTACCCCTACCCTACACCTACCCTACCCCTACCCCTACCATACCCCTACCCTTACCATACCCCTACCCTTGACACCGACTTCCCGACTTCATATTAAAAGGGCTGTTTTTAGGGACTTCGTTCGCGTGGTATCCTGCCCCCACCCTACCCTTACCCCATATTTTCTCACCGTTTAAACCTTCCCTAGACCTCCATGAACATTTCAAAACCAAAATCAGCTAAATCGGCCCAACCGTTCTCGAGTGAGTTTTAGCGAGACTAACAAACAGCAATTGATTTTATAACTTTCAAACCAAACGTCCAATTTTAATGAATTAAAGACTAAATATTATCTACATAAACAGTACTTTGTGACAAAATAGTTTATTTTGATAAGGAGTAATGACATGTGTAAAATAAATGCGTTTAAATGAAGTCCTAAAAAAATTCAAGATTTTTAAATAAAAAAACCGGTTGTTGTGTTTAGCTCGAAATAGATAGGTATAGTGTGTCGCGGACTTTTTTGTAGATATTTTTAAGGTCTTTAATTAATTGGAACATTTTTTGGTTCTATCTTTTATAGTTTAGGCGGCGTACGCCAAATAAGGAACTTTTTTGGATGATTTTTTACACCTTGGGTCCGAAAAACCCAAATATCTTACGGACCCCTATTTTTTTTTAAATAAAATATAGCCTATAGCACTCAGTGATAACGTAGCTTCCAATTTCCGAAAGAATTTTCAAAATCGGTTCAGTAGATCCGGAGATTACCCCCTACATACAAACTTACAAACTTACAAACTTACAAACAAATTTTACCTCTTTATAATATAATTATAAATTATATATTATATATAATATATAATATATAGTATATACAGGGTGTCCCAGAACTCAACGTCAAGCCGAAACGGGGTGACAGGATTGATCATAACCAACACGAGAAAAAACTGAAAAAAAATCTATCCCATGCAGTTTGAAAATTATGGGCATTTTAAGAAAAACCTAGAAATTTGATCAAACTGTACCATTTTTTGGTTATTGTGGTTATTCTTTTTTATTTTTGTTCATTTGAACTTTGGAAACGTAATCCTAAATAACATTTCTAGAATCCCAATAAAAAATAATGACACAACTGCCTCAAGTTTCCGAGAATTGAGACTATTTGTTAAACTACGAATTTAAAATTTTCAAGATTCGTCGACTTTGACAGGCCCTCCTTTAAAAAAAATGTACTAGAGTGCCTTGGCAAGTGGCATTAAAAGTTGGCGCATTTAATCAGAATTCTAAAATGGTACAATACTTGTTAGTTCCATACAATAAAAAAGAGTAAAAAAATTAAAACCTCAAGTAACCCTATTTTTGCTATCTCAGTTAAAATGTTTTTGATTCGTACAAGCTCTAGGTAGGGTCTTAATTTTAAGGCAAAATGATGAGAGAGATGGATAGTGGATATGTTTGCCATGAGTGAGCGAGACAGATAGTGACGCCACTCAAAGTGAAAAAAAGTTAGTAAAATAATGAAAAATCTTGATCTAGTTTAGAAGAAGATGTAGGGCTTGTATTGAGGCTGATGGTAAGTGGCATTAAAAATGCCACTTGCCAAGGCACTCTAGTACATTTTTTTTAAAGGAGAGCCTGTCAAAGTCAACGAATCTTGAAAATTTTAAATTCGTAGTTTAACAAATAGTCTCAATTCTCGGAAACTTGAGGCAATTGTGTCATTATTTTTTATTGGGATTCTAGAAATGTTATTTAGGATTACGTTTCCAAAGTTCAAATGAACAAAAATAAAAAAGAATAACCACAATAACCGAAAAATGGTACAGTTTGATCAAATTTCTAGGTTTTTCTTAAAATGCCCATAATTTTCAAACTGCATGGGATAGATTTTTTTTCAGATTTTTCTCGTGATGGTTATGATCAATCCTGTCACCCCGTTTCGGCTTGACGTTGAGTTATGGGACACCCTGTATATATAAGTAATAAGTATAAGTATAGATGATGCGATCGGTCCAGTGACGACGTGCATATGCGTCGCATGGATTAATCGCATGAGGAGTTAGTTTCCCATCGAGACTCATTGTAAAGTCAGCAAATTGTGCCAGCGCCAATATTTTGAGCCTTAGTACAAGGGTCAGTAAGCTGCACGCGTAGTGGGTCAGCGGGCTCGTATTACATCCCCGTGTCCGCGCAGAGCTGGCGCACGGCGGCTGCCTGAGCGGCTACCGCTGGAACGGCGGCGGCTCGGACTGGGACGACGCCAAGCCCACGGACGCGGAGCTGGTGCTGCACCTGCTGGCCACGTACCTGGACGCGCAGCTGCCGCCGGCGGCGGGCGCGCGCCCCTTCAGCGCCGCGCACCTGTCGGCCGCGCCCGCCGCGCCGCCGCGCGGGCCCAGGGCGCTGGCCGTGCACCGCGAGAGCGCGCGCCCGCCGCACTACGCGCTGGTGCTGGGCGACGAGACCGTGGAGCTGTCGCGCGGCCGCAACAACCTGCTGCACACGCTGCTGCTGTTCCTGGCGGCGGCGGCGCGGCAGGAGCCGCCCGCGCTGCGGCGCCTGCACCTGGGCCGCGCCGGCCTCAACATGCTGTGGATCATCGGCCGGTGACCGACGCCTATAATCCTTCCGAGGTTAAGCTAAAATCGTTTTTATTGAGAGTGTAAATAAAACAGTCCATTTATTGGTGTCCTTTATTTAATCTCTCCCACCGGCTACGAACTACCGCGCCGAAACTCACTGTAATATACTAGCTTTTGCCCGCGTAAACGCGCCGGACGTATCGCGGACGCAGACGAAGTCAGAGTCTAATAAAAAGTACGAGTAGCTTTCGGTCCATTCTTGGGGTTCAAACTTACTCTTACCCCATAACAAAATTTCATCAAATCGTCAGTGGTTTAGTAGTGAAAGCGTAATAGATATCGCATTTATAATATTTAGTATAGATACTGCATGTACAGTATAACATAGACGGATCGCAAAAATGAAAGCGTAACACATTGGCACAGCGCCATCTAGCGGCAGTATGGTAAAACTTATGATAATTTATTATGGCTTTTTTAGTTTTTTGATTTCGTAATTTGTTTTTCAATGCACGTCTTCACCCGTTATAAACAAGCAACTACTTCATTTTAGTTTATAGCATAATTTGCTAAGGATTTTGTATTTGATATAAAAATTCAGCGCGTATTACTGCTAAATGAATAAAGTTATCCTAAAGTTATCCTATCCGCTATAATTTTCCTTTAAGTTCATGAAATGCAGTATCATCGTGAATTTTTCCAGATTTTTCAAGCCAGCAGTTTAGCTTTTAAAAGGGGGGGGCGGGGGAGCCCTACTGGAACAAAAATTTGCAGTTCAAAGTTTAATATTTCGTAAAAAATGGAGCATTAAATCGAAAAATAATTTTAGTCCCCAAGAAATTTTAGAAGACTTACCTATTCAGCAATACCCCACACGATGGGATAGGCGACGAAAAAATATTCATCCCCACTTCACGTGTAAAGGAACTCTTTGTCGGCGTTATTGTTAAACACACTCCTTCAAAATTACAGCTTACTAGCTGACCCGCCGCGACTTCGTTCGCGTGGTATCCTACACTACCAATACCCCTACCCTAACCCTGCCTTACCCTACCCCCTTCCCTACCCTACTCTTCCCCTATCTTACCCTACCCCTACCCTACCCTACCCCTAGGTTCAAATTCAAGATTTTTAAATAAAAAAGTGGTTGTTGTGTTTGACTCGAAATAGATAGGTATAGTGTGTCGCGGACTTTTTTGTAGATATTTTTAAAGTCTTTAATTAATTGGAACATTTTTTGGTTCTATCTTTTATAGTTTAGGCGGCGTACGCCAAATAAGGAACTTTTTTGGATGATTTTTTACACCTTGGGTCCGAAAAACCCAAATATCTTACGGAACCCTATTTTTTTTTAAATAAAATACCGGTATAGCACTCAGTGATAACGTAGCTTCCAATTTCCGAAAGAATTTTCAAAATCGGTTCAGTAGATCCGGAGATTACCCCCTACATACAAACTTACAAACAAATTTTACCTCTTTATAATATTAGTATAGATAATAATAAAGTATAGATTAGTAGGTACTAACGGTCTCTTAGCAAAACCTCGGACAGACGGACATGACGAAACTATAAGGGTTCCTTGTCAGAACTACGGAACCCTAAAAAGAAGAGAAACATTGGGAGCAAAAAAAAAGACAACCGCCTTCAAAAACTACAAAATAAAAAATAACTTTAGTTTGGAAGTCGGCGGCTTTGGTTTTGTTTTTTGTTATGTAGGTATTGCCACCGACTTCCAAACTAAAGTTATTTTTTATTTTGTAGTTTTTGAACGCGGTTGTCTTTTTTTGTAAAAAAGCTTTTTATTTTTCACTTTTTAGTGCTTGTGTGTTAATGTTTGAAATCCTTAATAAAAGCCCTTTCGAACAATACTACAATACACGATATATTTAATTTAGTAAAATGCTCACAAAATAAAAAGCACTAAACCAAATTGGATGAAATTTTTATGGGACCAAATGGCAAGTATACTGCATCGAACAAAAAAAGAATCACACTATTCGGACTAGAAACCTCGGAGTAATCGGTGTACATACATAAAAAAAAAAAAATACCGGCCGAATTGAGAACCTCCTTTGTTTTTGAAGTCGGTTAAAAACGAAATATTCCGACACGCTCGCAGGCGGCGGTTGTGGCTTGTGCGCGAATCAGCTGTAAACGAAGCGTCATTGAAACTGCCTAATTCTCCCGAAATCGGTTTAGCCGATTAGTCTGCCTCTTCACAACACACTTAACTAGTAGGCTATTCGGCCAAAGTCATAGTCGGCACATCTCTAGTCCAAACATGCCTGGTCATACTTTTACAATGAAAACAACTCTGAAAGAAAAAATAAATCAGCTGCTCTATAAATTTTTATCGTAGGTCATGCCACTTAGAAAACAGCAGCTTTTTGGATGTGCTTAGAATGGATAAAATGATTGAGAAATTAATGAGAATTTAAAAATACAAAGACATTTATTTATGTTCTTAAAAATAAGATAATTGAGTAAGCATCTTATAAGTATTGTTATCATAAATTAGGCTCAAACAGGTACGGGTGCAGTGGCGTCATCTAACTCGGCAGCGTCTGCTAAGTGACCGCGCAGCGCCGCGCCCAGCGCGTCCACGAAACGCAACAGTGCGGGCGCCGCTTCGCGAGCGTGCAGCGCTCGCGCCAGGAATGGCAAGCGGCGCAGTGCTCGCCCCGACACCGCCGCGCCTGCCGCCTCGCGTGCCACGGCCCACAGGCGTAGGCTGGCGCGCGACGGCTCGCTCTCCGCAAAGCGCGAGCCCTCCAGCACGCGCAGCTCGAACACGGGCTCGCGCGGCGCCACCAGCCCGCGAGCCATGAGCTCGGCGCAGCAGCCGCGCAGGATCTCGTAGGCGGCGCGCGCCGACGGTGGGCCCACGCGCCTCTTGATGTCGGCGCGGTCGACGAAGGCAACATCGATGGCGCCGGTGACATTAGAAGTGGTGAGCACGAGCGCGTTAGGTCGTCGCCGCAGCCGGTCCAGCTGGGTGAGCAGCGCGTTCACGGCGCGAATAGAATCGGAAGGCTCGAGGCCGGACAGTGCGGCGCGGCGCGCGTGCGCCAGCGACTCCACCTCGTCCACCAGCACGCAAGCCAGCAGGCGGCGGTCCGCTACGATCTCGTCCAGCCGCTCGAACAGCCTCGCCACGAGCTTGCCGCTTTCGGCGAACCACTTGGAGAAGAGCCCGTGCGCATTGATCTCGACAAGGCGCGCGCGCGGGAAACGGTCTGCGAGGCGCACCGACAATTTTTGAGCAAGTGCACGACACAAGCTGGTCTTGCCAGTCCCGGGAGGGCCGTGTAGTAGAACCACTCGGTTCCAACCGATCACGTTCGGATCTACGCCTCGGTCAGCAAACTCGAATGCAGTCTCCACGAATCGAACAGTATCCTCCTTTAATTTGGTGTCGTAAATAAGGCTCTCCCATAGCCCGTGAAACTCTTGACTAGGCAATGCCCAGACGTCCGCTGCTGCAAACTCTTCGCCGGTGCTGGTATCTGTCATCGTGTCGGTTTCTGCGCCGAACGCGTCCAGTTTATAGATGTGATAAACAAGTTCAGTTTCTGTCACTAACACTTCTGCATCATGTTCAATATCGCAAAAAGTTATCATTTGCACATGTTCTTTTAACTCAAGGTTTTCTTCTAGATCAGATTCTGATAAGCTAACACCAGGACTTAGGGATACAAAATTCACCAAAAATGTTCGTACAAGCTCCTTAACATAGTCCTTATTTGCACGGCTTTGAGATTTTTGAACCACTTCAACGTGAAGTGCAGGATTCATAGTAATTTTATTAATATTATTATGTACCGAATAAACAGCCTTTAGATAATAAATACCACAATCTTGCAACAAAATAACACACTATTCAAATTATGTCTAGGTACCACTTCTACTACCAGTCACAAATCCTGTGCGATCATAATGCTCATATTAAATGTCAACTCTTAATAAAATTAAATTAGTTAATGACTTTTCACGACTTTTGTGGAAGAGATACCACAATTTTACCAATCTCACATTCCGAAATTATTAAACAATCAAATTGAATCAAAATTGAAATTAACTGGCAAATACTGACATAATGACATTAGAAAAGTGACAAGTGACATTATGCCTGTTACAAAATGTACTCATCTGTACTCTGTGGTCGGTTTCGAGGCCGTAGTTTAATCGAATCTAGTGCTTGCAAAAAAACATTACTCGTGAAGGTTATACTTTTCTTGCCAGATCTTTTAACGGAAATTCAATTCACTAGGAAAAATTGAAAATAAAATAAAATCTTGAAAATAATGTACCATAGAGGAAAGTATTTATTATTCTTCCTTTTGGGTTTCGAATAGTATTTCGTTACAATAGTTCGTTTTATTCGTTTGGTTGGTAGGAAATTTTTATTTATTGAATGACATTGACATTTGTTTGATAGACGGTCGAAGTTTGGTACCATTATGCTACCACCTAGTACCTGTTATTGATTCTGTCTGGTAAAGCGAAAGCCAAAAACCGTACTGTACAATGTACTTATTATTTTAAAGTTTATTAGTATTAAACGGAGTGTTCGTAATAATAATTAGATTAACATATGATTCGAGACATAGGTAAATCATATTATAATCGGTAACGGTGGCGCAGTGTGGGGAGTGACGCGTCGTACGAGCGGCCTACTAAAGGGCGTGCTAGAAGTGCACTAGGCCATAGGATGTGGTTCTACTAGGGTCTCGCTCGAGGCAGCTGAGCGGCGCGATGGCGGCTGACACCGCGGTGACGGCCAGCCCCGAGGAGACGCTCGAGTCGCTGCTGCGCGAGGCCGAGGCGCTTAAGCAGAAGCTAGAGGAGGAGCGCCAGAAGCTCAATGACGTGACACGTGAGTCCCACGGTACATACGCGCCGCTGGCTGGAGCTCACCATTTATATGCCTACGATATGAGTATATGCACTTGCAAATAGTTAAAGTTATGTTATAATATACCAATGGAAGTAACGGAACGAAAATATGTGTTTCACCATGATACCCTTATTCACGATGTTATCATGGGTAAAGCCAATTTTTCCCTTGCAAAAACTGATAAAATAAATGTCAGAACTGTTCTAAATGAGTAATAGAAAAAATATCTCATTCAATGAGGTGGTTTACAAGTGAGCTTTGTGGGCTACATTGTTTATAATCGGAGAAATAGATTATTATTATTTATTTAAATGTCAGATTATATGATCCATTATGTCTATGGTTAGTAACAATTTATAAGTTTATTAATTATGTGTCCTTTATGTTTTCTTCTTTTCTTATTTACATTATGGATAAAAAGTACATCTTTGTAGAAATGATGGCAGCTTCTTATTAACTTCTAATTCTTTAAATTTCCTTTTAGGGTTCCATACCTCAAATGAAAAAAATTAAACCATAATAAGGACACTTCTTGTTAGGACGTCACAAAGAGGCTTTCTCAAGATCAACAACAGCAACATAGGAATTTAGATTTTGGCTCATGCTAAATCTAACACATACAATCACAAGTCAAAAACCCAATTTTTATAATATTTTATTTGGAGCATCATTTTGGTCATAACAAAATAAGTTTTTTTTCATAATGTATTGTGTTAGATATCAGTTAAAAGAGCTGCTAGAAATCCTTAAAATATCAGTTTTATCTTATTTTGATCCTGAGGTCTTAAAGATAAAACTCAAAAAGATTATTGTATGATTATTTAAACTTTTTTAGTGAACTATATACAAAATAGCTGCTTATCAATGTTGTTTGGCAAAGAACTGCCTTCAACTGAACAAGTGAGTTTCAGAGAAATGGCTGAGCCCCGCCCTTTTGTTGTTCTGTGTAAACAAAAATAATGTTATGGTACAAAAGTTTCAAGTAAAAGAAGTATGATTTCTGTGTGCGCATGGGCCAGATCCAATCTGTGGCCCTGTGGCTCACTGAGTATGTGTATTACAGTGAAGACCGTGGGGGAGAAGCTGGAGACCATCACGCTCCCCATCCTGAAGATGCGGCGCATGCTCAAGGGGCAGTCCAAGGTGCTCTGCACTGACTGGTCACCCGACAAACGTCACATTGTTTCCTCCTCACAAGTAAACACACTTTACTACTTAATACATAATAATATGTAAGTCTTAGTGCAAAAATAAAGAAACATTAAAAAAACTGGCTAGGATCCAGTTGAGTGGAAAAAAGAAAACGGAGGTGTTTGCCCTCATACAGGCTGAGTTATATACAGCGACTTCGTTTGTATGATTTTTTTTATGGATAACAATGTTTTTTAAGAATGAAACAGCATAGCACTTAAGAAATATGCAGAATCATCCAGTAGTTCCGGAGATTGGTGCATTCATAGTTCACTTAAAAATGAGAAACTTAACAAAGAATAAACTCTTCAGCTTTATAATATTAGTATAGATTATCTCGTCCGACATAGTGTTAGTTCATACAGTAGACAGGTAGTGCGACATGCTTCATATGCTACGATGCAACGGTGACGTGACGTGCTGTGTGCGCAGGATGGCAAGCTGCTGGTGTGGGACGCGTTCACGGCCACCAAGGAGCAGACCATCAACATGCCGAGCACGTGGGTGATGGCGTGCGCGTACGCCCCGACCGGCAACTTGATCGCCGCCGGGTACGTAACCGCCGCCGTCGCACACTGCTCCAATGTGCGTCGTGTGGGATTCAATCGGCTTAGTCCGATGGAATCTAAAGCAGAAATGCATATCCGGCTATTTCACCACCTGTACTGACTTTTCATTTATTGCAACTTTATCGGTTAAGGCAATTATTTATTGATTTAATTTAACTAAATTTGACAATGACACTTCACATTTTTCTTGGCCTATGTTAGATTTTTTGTCAGGTAGTTTTTCGAAACAATAACCCTGTCCTAAACTTGCTAAAAAAGAATTTGTAGAATCTGGATAACTTACCAGCAGAACCAAAATAAAGGGCACTGGTTTTAGCTGGGACAGCAGCGTTTATATTATATATGTGCAGTCGGTTATGTAAAGCTATCGTGACATGATGCAGGGGGCTGGACAACAAGGTGACGGTGTACCCGCTAGGCGGGCCGAGCGACGAGGAGCCGAGCTCGCGCAAGCGCGTCGTGGCCACGCACACGTCCTACATGTCGTGCTGCCTGTTCCCCAACACGGAGCGCCAGATCCTCACGGGCAGCGGCGACGGCACGTGCGCGCTGTGGGACATGGAGTCGGGCCAGCTGCTGCAGAGCTTCCAGGCGCACGCCGCCGACGTCATGGCGCTGGACCTGGCGCCGTCCGACATGGGCGACACGTTCGTGTCGGGCGGCTGCGACCGCGCCGTGCTGGTGTGGGACATGCGCACGGGCCAGGCCGTGCAGGCCTTCGACACGCACGACTCGGACGTCAACAGCGTGCGCTACCACCCGTCCGGCGACTCGCTCGTCACCGGCTCCGACGACTCCTGCTGCCGCCTGTTCGACCTGCGCGCCGACCGCGAGGTGAGCGAGGCGACCGTACCGTAAGCATTCTGAAGTATTCAATCGCAACCCGCGCTCATCCACGGACGTGTCGCTGCAGGTGGCGCGCTACAGTCGCGAGAGCATCATCTTCGGCGTGAACTCGGTGGAGTGGTCGTTGAGCGGGCGCCTGGTGTTCGCGGGCTACAGCGACTACACGGCCTGCGCCTGGGACGCGCTGCGCGCCACGCGCGTGTGCGTCATGTGCGGCCACGAGCACCGCGTCACGCGCGTGCAGCTGTCGCCCGACGGCACCGCGCTCTCTACGGCGTCCTGGGACGCCACGATACGGGTACGGCAGGCCTGGCCGAGAGCCTCACCACGCGAGCCGCACAGGCACTCACCTGCTCGCGTCTGTTACAGATATGGGCGTAAGGCGGAAGCGGCGAGGCGCGGCTCCTGCATCTTTGCGCCGTTAGTCTAATTTGAAGTGAATACGTTAGCGTGGCTGTGGCACTGCTGTCGAACGCAGTTTATGTTGCATGTGTCCATGCCGGGCTGCGAGCTCCGGTCGCGGCGTGGCTCCACCGCGCGTGCGGCAGGCGGGGACTTATTGTGGATAATAGGCGCATTTCTTTAATTTAAACTATAGTACTATTCCGAATACCTTGTGCGTAGGTTTAGTCGAGTATACCTTTACTAGCACTAGTCGATGATAGTATAATAATAATAAAATATTATATTTATTATTTAAAAAGATCTAAGTAATGTATGTAAATATTGGTTATCAAGCACGTTGAAAGGTGATGTTAATTTTTGCGAGTATTTATTTTTAGACTTAGTCGTCTCGAGTATTGTAAGAATGAAAGGGCGGCTCGACGCCGTTCGTCCAACAGCTCAGTGTTAGTCTCCTATTATCAATAAATTTAAATGTTATACCTATATCTGTTTTATTTCCATCATTTTCATAAAATGATCTCCTCACGTTTTTAAGTAAGGTGCATTGGGGTAATTACGACAACCGGATAAATTCCGATTTTATTAATTTGCACCATTTACGTACCACATCTTATTTTGACAATGTTTTAAAGATGAAACACGTATAATTATTTATTAGCAATGCACGGCAATGTTTAAATCTGTGGCAGCGTTTGATTGAAATTAATAGAAATCGGAATTTACCCGGTTGTCGTTATTACCCCAATGCACTATATCCCTATATCTGATTCTGTTGACATGCTATCATTGATATCATTATAGCTAGGTTTATATTGCTTTGTTTGCCACCTTATTGTCAGTGCAGTTGGACCAAAAGTAAAGTTTATAGTGCACGGATTCTCATGGTTATCAGGGCATGGCTGGACATGTGGGATATCAAAATGAAGAGCTGCACAGCACATCACAACTGCTCCGTTTGTCATGTGGTCGCAAGCACGACTGCTGAACGTGGGGTCGTATAGCTTTGATTGTGCTAGCGAGTTTCTTCTCGTACCTTACCTATGTAATGCATTGAATGTGTATTGAGTATTTTTTATATCATTACGTCGTCGCCTTCGGCTCGCGGCTCGGGATGCAAAGTATCCTCGGCCGTGATGACAACCTCGCCCCACTCACTAGTATCAGAATATATATTATATTCATGCAGAAGATACCAAACTGTGTGTCAGGAGTGGGACGCCCTGGAGCGAGCTATCCTGAGGGCGCCGCGCGACGGTAGCCATAGGTCGCCGGCACCCAATATTCTTCTCATAGATCAGTGGCGTAGCTAGGTAACCAAGGGCCCTGGGGCAAATAAAATATGGGGCCCCACTGCAATTTGTTAACTGGTTAGGTTTTATCAAGTAAAAATATTAAATTTACAAATATTTTAAAAACGCTAAGCGACTTTATCATCAGCTCTTTTTCGTGCAGTCCAGGGCAAGTAATAAAAATATCACACAGTAACAACATAAATTGCAATAAAATTATTACTTGGTGTAGGTATTGGACAACAAAACGAAATAGAAAAGATTCAAGGGTTTATTAAACAGGGTGTTTGGTGCATCCTTTGCCAAATCGGATTGGCCAATAGGAGAGGTATGCTATCTCTTCACGCCCATTTGAGCTTTTTTCCATAGAAGACTTGCCCCAAATATTGAAATTGGAGCTATTTGACCCCCAACTAGAATTATCCCCTTTAATCCATTCCAAATTCCTTATATCTCAATATTTGTCACACCGGTTTTTTTATAACAACTTTTAATTTTAATTTTGATAAATTCCAAAACCCAGCATTTAAGTTTCAATTATTTTTTAAGTTATTTGTATAGTTTATTGTTATATCTTTTAAGAAGTTCTCTAGTCTATCCCTTCCCAACGGTATGCAATTTGTAAAAATTAAAAACTCTTAAGTAATAAAGTCACTAATTCGCTAAATTTGTGTATCGGGGCGCACACCAAGCTATTCCATATTCGGGATAAAAATGTGTTTTTAAGTAAATAATACGCTCGAAACAAGCAACACCTGCTATCAAAAAGACCACCATCCGTTATTATCCGTCCTGCCACTGTATGAGCACCTGCGTTGCCTGAAACGTCAGTAGGTCCAGGGGCTGCGGACTTGGGGACGTCCGTCTTCCCCCATTCAACCGGACTCGAAGTGGCGGCTAGTACACTACGTGCCGCCACTTCGAGTCTGGTAGTTCACTCGCGCCTCTCTCTGACGTCGCTGAACTAGTTAAACACCTCACTCCCATGACCTGAAGAGGCTAGCAGCGGCGGGCCAGCACCAGTCGAGGATCACAGAAGGCGCGTCCGTTCCTTTGACTCCCGGCGTAGGTGTGCGAAGGGAACACCGGGGTGGTTTTGATCAGTAAGATTGAGTCTGACAGATTCCTCCGTTTTCCCCAGGGAGGTGGAGATTCATGAGGATTATCCAAAAACTTAACCAGGACGGATAATGACGGATGGCGGTCTCTTTGATAGCAGGTGTTGCTTGTTTCGAGCGTATTATTTAGCCGAAAACACGGTTTTATCCCGAATATAGAATAGCTTGATGTTCGCCTCGATAGACCATGCGACAATTTGGGCCCACTATCAACATTGCTCAACAGTAATGAGACCTATGTCAAATGAAAGCTCTTAAGATAGGCTTTATTTCATAATATGGCAGCTAAGTTCAAATCAAGCGCGAAAATGGTGTTTTGGTACATTTTGTCATTTTTGTGTAAACCATTAGCCCAGTTTTCCACATTGTCCAACAGTGATGAGGCTTATGTCAAATGAAAGCTCTGAGGGTGTACTTCATTTCATTATATGGCAGCTAAGATCAAATCGAGCGCGAAAATGGTGTTTTCTTGTTTTCGTAAAAAAAAAATACTATGTCTAATAAAAACTGAAAAATATTTATGATCTTGCTTCTCAACAGTAATGAGACCCATGTCATATGAAAGCTCTAAAGGTGTACTTTATTTCATTATATGGTAGCTAAGTTCAAATCGAGCGCGAAAATGGTTTTTTTTAAGTTTTCGACAAAGAATATCTAAACACCCTTGAAAGTTGAAACAAACACCATTTTCGCGCTGGATTTGAACTTAGCTACCAATGCCATATAGCGAAATAAAATACACCCGAAGTGCTTGCTTTCATTTGACATAAGTCTCATTACTGTTGGACAATGTGGAAAACTGGGCTGGGCTGGGCTGGCTGGGAAACAGGGTTTAAATAAAATTGACAAAATGTACCAAAACACCATTTTTGCGCTCGATTTGAACTTAGCTGCTCTAAAATGAAATTAAGCCTATCTTAAGAGTTTTCATTTGACATAGGTCTCATCATTGTTGAGCAATGTTGAAAAGTGGGCCCAAAGTGCCCACGGTCAAAACACCCTTTTCGTGCTGAAATCGAATTTAGCTGCCATAGAATGAAATGAAGTACACTCTTAGAGCTTTCATATGACATAGGTCTCATCACTGTTGAGAAGCAGGGTCATATTTTTCAGTTTATAATATAATTATGTAGTTATATTTTTATACGAAAACTTAAAAAAAACACCATTTTCGCGCTGGATTTGAACTTAACTGCCATATAACGAAATGAAGTACACCCTAATAGCTTTCATTTGACATAAGTCTCATCACTGTTGGACAATGTGGAAAATTGGGCTCAGGGTTTAAATAAAAATGACAAAATGTACCAAAACATCCTTTTTGCGCTTGATTTGAACTTAGCTGCCATAGAATGAAATGAAGTACACTCTAAGAGTTTTCATATGAGATGGGTCTCATCACTGTTGAGAAGCACAATCATATTTTATTAGTTTATAATAGATATAGTTATTTTTTGACGTACCTAAACTTAAAAAAACACCATGTTCGCGCTGGATTTGAACTGAGCTGCCATAGAATGAAATAAAGTACACCCTTAGAGCTTTCATATGACACGAGTCTCATCACTGATGAGAAGCAAGATCATATTTTACAGTTTATAATAGATATAGTTATATTTTTTTGCAAAAACTATAAAAAAACACCATTTTCGCGCTCGATTTGAACTTAGCTGCCATATAATGAAATGAAGTACACTCTCAGAGCTTTCTTTGACATAAGTCTCATCACTGTTAGACAATGTGGAAAACTAGGCGGAGGAGTCAAATAAAAATGAAAAAAGGACCAAAACACCATTTTCGCGCTCGATTTGAACTTAGCTGCCATATAATGAAATGAAGTACACCCTCAGAACTTTCATTTGACATATAAGTCTTATCACTGTTGAAAAGTGGGTCCAGGGTTCATACAAACGTGCCATGACTTTTTAAGAGTTTTTTTTACTTGGAAAAAGGACAGACTAGAGAACATCCTAAAAGAATTGTAAGGTCCCAATCGCTTTTGCTTTTTTTTTATAACAATTTAAATTTGAGATATACTTAAGTTTTTTTTTCTTTTACAAAACTTTACGAGATAAAAAAGGAAATAAACGTTATTAGCAAGTAATTTTGTATTTGATAGAATCATACAACAGTACACATAAAAATAAAAATGAAAGAAGCCAATAGAAATAACTTAATGAAAAAAACTTAAATGCTGAGTTTTGATTTTTCAAAATTAAAATTAAAAAGTTGTTATAAATTAAAAAAAGCCGACGTGACGAATGAGTTGCCATGATGAAGTCGGATTGCAACCTGTCATATTTATTTATTTTGGAAATGAGATAAAATTTCAAAAGTTCGGTTTGATCGAGATTTTCTGGTAAGGATTAGAAGCTCAGGGGGCCCCCTGAGCTTGAGGGCCCCGGGGCACTGCCCCGCCTAGCCCCTGGGTAGCTACGCCACTGTCATAGATTGTAGTACCTACAATCATTGTACTTTTAAATTTTATAATAAATAACGTAGCCTAAAATTTTATCAACTTCCCGGTTTCCGATTGAGCTGTGGAGCTGGAAGGTCGCTATAGGGACTCTGTAATAAAACGACACGACCCCATCGAGTTTGGGCTCGCTTCATTCGTCTTGACTAGTGCATTGATCCTAGATGGTAACCAGGGTCTGATGATAGAGCTGAAAGGTTGTCAAAGGAACTCCGTAACGAAACGACATAAATCGCCGTCGAGTTTGGGCTCGTTTGTTTCGTCTTGACGAGTTACATTATCACGTCAAGATAAATAAAGGTGTAACGCGCTTTATGTAAAATGGTCTATTTCTTAATGACTATTGAAAAATCAGCCCATCTTCATTTTTTTCTAGTATCAAATTCGTTATTCAGTGAATTTTCTGTGTTGTTTAATTAGCTGCCGAAAATGTATTTTTTTTTTTTAAAATTACCTATAGTAGGAGAGCTACTGGACCGTCCGAGTAACGGTGTGTCTGTAAGGCTAGAAATTCTTATGGTGATGAGTCATAGTTGCCTAAGTACAATGACCATCGCCTGGCACGCCTCAGCCCTGCACTTCATCAACCCTATATTTTTGAAAGTGTAGAAAAAATTGAAAAAAAAACTTGTTCCTGTAAGCTTGAAATTTTTTTACCATTTTGTTTATTCGTTATTAAGTTCAAAAAAAAAATTGACAGGCGTTTTCGATGAGCACAAGTACCTGACAGGCGAGCCTGAAGGTGTATTATGTGTACATTAAAATAAACTTTATTCTGTAAAGTTGAAATTTACAGATATGTTTCTTTGAGCGATTTAAAGTAAGTTGGTAGAATGATAGGCGGTTCTGGCTAGCATAAGTCCTTGCCAGGCGAGGGGAAAGATGCTATGGGAGTGCGTGTGAGAGGCGTAAGTAGCATGATAAATCATATCGTTGATGCAAATCACATTAATTAAAAATAGAAATTATGGGTAAAATATATTTTATTAGTTGTAACATAATGTACAGTCAGCAAAACAGATAGGTATGCAGGGTCGTTAGATATAGTTGAAGTTTTCTAAGAAACCGATGGATGTCTTTGACTGAAACTTAACCTAAATAAAGAACTATTTATTATCTACGTTTTAAATTAAATTACATTCGAAAACATCCATCGGTTTCTAAGAAAACTTCAATTATATCTAACGGCCCTGCATACCTATCTGTTTTGCTGTGTGTACATAAGACTTTAAAATTAATCATCATTATCTGATAAGTCATCAACACTTTCTTCGTCATCATATGATTCTTCATTGTCGATTTCATCATCTAAAAAGAAACAAATTTTGAATACATTCCCTAATAATAACATTAAATCTCGGATCTTGCGCTCAATTATGTAGAATTCCATATATTTTTACAAAATTAAGAATTTTTTTATTACCTTCAATGTGTTCTTCAGCTTCACTTGACTCATTCTCAGCAGTATCAGTAGGGTGTTGTAATAATATTTCATAGATAGAAGAAGGAACTGTAATTCTCTCAAACCAAATGGGTATTGTACGGAATCGCCTGTCAAGGACTTATGCTAGCCAGAACCGCCTGTCATTCTACTAACTTACTTTAAATCGAGGATGTTTTCGAATGTAATTTAATTTAAAACGTAGATAATAAATAGTTCTTTATTTAGGTTAAGTTTCAGTCAAAGACATCCATCGGTTTCTTAGAAAACTTCAACTATATCTAACGACCCTGCATACCTATCTGTTTTGCTGACTGTACATTATGTTACAACTAATAAAATATATTTTACCCATAATTTCTATTTTTAATTAATGTGATTTGCATCAACGATATGATTTATCATGCTACTTACGCCTCTCACACGCACTCCCATAGCATCTTTCCCCTCGCCTGGCAAGGACTTATGCTAGCCAGAACCGCCTGTCATTCTACCAACTTACTTTAAATCGCTCAAAGAAACATATCTGTAAATTTCAACTTTACAGAATAAAGTTTATTTTAATGTACACATAATACACCTTCAGGCTCGCCTGTCAGGTACTTGTGCTCATCGAAAACGCCTGTCAATTTTTTTTTGAACTTAATAACGAATAAACAAAATGGTAAAAAAATTTCAAGCTTACAGGAACAATTTTTTTTTTTCAATTTTTTCTACACTTTTAAAAATATAGGGTTGATGAAGTGCAGGGCTGAGGCGTGCCAGGCGATGGTCATTGTACTTAGGCAACTATGACTCATCACCATAAGAATTTCTAGCCTTACAGACACACCGTTACTCGGACGGTCCAGTAGCTCTTGGTCTACTATTATAGATGCCGTCATTTCGTGTGGTCAGCGCATAGAGTATAATAAGTATATAAAGGGTCAGCGTTAGCCAGACTACTTATTTTGCTAGTAGTAGTCTAGTGATCTAGTCTAGCAATATGTAATCTGTGGTGTTGTAGTAGTAGCACGAACGAATGTGAATGAGTGAATGACGTTTTTCATTCGTTCACGTTCGGTCTGCGCTGTCGCCATTTTACTTTTTCTAGTATTCCTGCCATTGTTCCACATAGTATTCGAGAAGTCGGATCGATATAAAGGAATTTAGTATAAAATCAGTGCCTTAGCTGTATTTCCATCAAATCATCTGCTTTGTTTTAGACGGCGTGGTTTAGTTAAGTCACCATGCGGCGACAACTCGCTTGGCCTCTGGCTCTGCTATTTATAGCGCTCGGAGTTCCCTCAAACGCACAAAGTAAGTGTCATAATATATGTTTTACAATTAAGTTAGAGTACAACTCGACACTGAAATTACTGTCATGATAGCCATCTCTCGCCGGATATGATAAGGATTAGTTGGAGATGGTGGCCGTGTGTCGCGCAACTTGAGCCCTGACACTCAATGTACAATGCAGGTAGTCGATACCTCCGCAGCTGATGGGCGACGCCAGCTAGCATGATGTCACTGGATGAGTAATTACTTCTTTCGACCTAATTGCGTTTAAGTGAAACTATAACATTATGTACAGACTAGCAGCAATGTTTTGGGCGCAGTGCGACAGTACGCACGACGTTTTCTTCCAATATATAATGTATTTAGACCAAGGACATTCGTAATGGACGAATAGTTACTGCTAGCAATGCTTGTATCAGTTACTTCTTTACTGGGTACAGTTTCCAATGAATGTCAATTTTGTTGTTTGATTGACGAAGCGTAAATGTGCTTGTTCTCGATGCGGAGGCAGTTAAGACTCACAAAAGTTATGCTTCCATGAAGTAATTTAGTTTTATGTGCCAAATTATGTTCATTTACTAATATTTAGTCATTCTCTCAGAAAAGCTTAGGTGTAATAGAAATGACAGTATCTGTCCTAAGACTAAATACATTTCATGTTGATGGATGTAATCTTGCAAGGTTTCACGACATAGCCCAAGTACCTAGTAATGTTTGAGCTAAACAGACATCATCATATTATTAGTTGTAAAGCACATTTCATATGAAACTCATCATGATGAAAGTGTCAATGGAGTACAAACAACAGTGCTATTATTTATCTACAGATAAGTTTCCTGGTCTTTGTGTTGTTTGTTTCACATCTCAAGTTTATCAGTTAAAATTGAACAAACACGCAGTCATGTAATCTTAATGTTTCTTTAATCATAAAACAGTTTATATTGCTCATTTATTTAGACTTTACTCATGGAATATTGTAAGTGTAGATCAAATAATGGGTCATAAGCAGGCAGACTACCCAAAGGTGGCGTAAAACATGTGCATATTATGACGACACAACTTTTTGAATTGTTATATCTCAGAAATGGTGGCTCAGGAAAAAAGTATTTAGACATTTTTATAGATCTGATCTAAAATTATTGTCTGAACAAATTTTATGATAAAATTCACCGTTTTGCTTAAAATCGCGAAAAACCCGTTCTTGTGATCTTTGACCCCTAATAAAAAAAATCCAGGTGTCTGATCGATGAGGACTTTTTATTTTTAGATTTCATTTATGATGGTGTTTTGAACAATCCTACCAACTTTCAGCCAGGTGCGAATTATTGTACCTTCACTCCTATTTTTTGGTCTAATTTGACCGGACTATAAGTAGCAACCCTTCGAAGTGAAACAAATTATAGATTTTTTCAACAACAAAAACTGCAACATATGACATACTTCCTGCATGTGAATAGCTTAACATGCAGGTATTTTCTTTAGCATGTTACTTCTTTCTTATATTTTTGTACTACATTGTTTATTATTTGTTATGTTACACTAGATCAGGGGTCACCAATTAGTTTCGCTCGGGGTCCGTTTTAAGAAATGAAATGACCATAGCGGTCCACACAACATTATAGAGAACAAAAAAAAAATTATTTATTAATCAAAAGTAATTAAGTACGGAAATAACAAAGGTATTTTTTTTTTATATCAATGAGTAAAATGACAACACTTTCGCAATCCGCGAACTTTTTGTCGCTTGTTAGCTCGTTACTTCGCCTCTGAAGTGCAAATTGCTGTGTTCTCACGGTCCGCACAAAATGGGTCGGCGCAGTGGCGCGGCGGCGGCGGTCCGGTAGCGGACCGCGGTCCGCCATTTGGTGACCCCTGCACTAGATAATGCATTATTGTCATTAAATAAATAGTTTAGTGCTATTATTTTCCATCGTAGAAAAGCATTGAATGATAAAAATCAGTCACGAGAAACTCAAGTTTTCCAAGCCACAAAACACCCAAATAATGTCGTGCTGGTCATAAATAATCCAAAAGCAATATCATTATGCTTTAGACATAAAATAATTGTCTTTAGCCGCTGTCTTTTCCAAAGGCAGCCTATGACAGTTTGATTCAGAATGTCCTTTCATTTTACTCTATGTAAGGGGTGATCAAATTTTTTTTACTATAAAATCCTAGCAGATGTTAACAATGCTTTAAATCCACCACGGGGTGGCATGAGTTGTCAACAACGCAAAGTTCACTTTTGAGTGTAAAGAGGCACTTCATACTGCCCATCAAACAAACTAACATTCAGTTATTTGTGGTGTGCCAAGTCACTGTTCATGTGTAAGCGCGCAATGTTTCGCACGCAAAACATAGTGCTTACTGGAGCACTGGTGTATGCAACACTACTGGGCTCGTGGGGTACTATAAAGTTCACTTTTAAACTTATATCATTTACAACTTGTTTTAGTAAAAAAGAACTTTAAAACCTTCGAAACCACACTGTTCCCAGGTATGGTCCAAAACAAAAATCGCAAAGGCGAGAAAAATATCATAAGAAATGTTTGGTTTCGCATCACAACACGAAACCAAAAAGTTCGTATTATATTTTAAACGGGTGTAATGAGACACTTAGGAGTCATTCACGTTGACTCGCGGCCGCTGGCTGTCGCGAAATATCAAACATATGGCGTAATATCCAAGTGTTCACGTACAAAACGCACGAGCGGTCTAAGAGCCTGTCCAGAAAGCGCGATTTACGCGCGCGTTCACTCGCGCGTTTTGATTTGTATTGCGTCCAGATGCGTCGAAATTACGCGCGTTCTCGCGCGCATGTGATGAGACGGATTATAATATATTATTAATATTGTATTATATGAATTCCGACAGTTGACAGTTCATCCTGGTATATCCATATCTCAAATGACTATATAAAGTATGTCTATGTATGAATTAATTTCGTGCACACCAATTCAAATTTTTATCATCTCCCACTTTACGGCGCGTACACATAGAACGTCCGATTTACAGGTCCGTTTAAACGTATATACACTATGTAACAAAAACCCTGTCAGATCAGTGTTGCCGTTGATCAGTTTTTATGTTTTATTTTAATTTAATTACTTCTTTTTTTTTTCATTGGGGAAAAATAATAATCTCAAATCCATTAAATGGTTACGTATATGTGTACGCAGTACGATGCCGAATAATACTCTTAAGGATCGGACAGGGTTTTTGTTACATGCTGTATATGTTACTAGCCGTCGTCGCCCGAACCCCGCGGCTCCGCCCGCGTGGATATCGGTTTTCGCGACAAAAAGTAGCCCATGTGTTATTCTGATTTATATAACCTATAGCGGTCCCCCGCGGTTCCGCCTGCGTGGATGTCGATTACCGCTACAAAAAGCCTAAGTTTGATCCCATGTGTTCAACTACCCAAAAGTAAATTCAGCATTTTAGCCGACAAACAGGCAGATAAACAAACAGACTTTCGCATTTATTTTATTAGCAATATAAGATAACTTCATGTGTTAAATTTTGTTTTAGGATAAATTTTTTGTAAAAAAAGTTAATAGCTAAGTACTAGTTAAGTAGCTTCCCTATATACAACATTTGATACTTCGCATGTCGCCACGGGCCGCGGAGCGCAGAAATAGTATATTGTTTCGCCATAACTTTCAAACCAAACGTCCAATTTTAATGAATTACCGAATATTAGCTACATAAAAGAAATGAAGTCCTAAAAAAATTCAAGATTTTTAAATTAAAAAATGGTTGTTGTGCTTAACTCGACATAGATAGGTATAGTGTGTCGCGGACTTTTTTGTAGATATTTTTAAGGTCTTTAATTAATTAGAACATTTTATGGTTCTATCTTTGATAGTTTAGGCGGCGTACGCCATATAAGGAACTTTTTTGGATGATTTTTTACACCTTGGGTCCGAAAAACCTAAATATCTTACGGACCCCTATTTTTTCTAAAATAAAATATAGCCTATGTTACTCACAGATAACGTGGCTTTCTAATGTTGAAAGAATTTTTAAAATCGGTCCAGTAGTTTTTGAGTTTATCCATTACAAACAAACAAATACAAAGTTTTCCTCTTTATAATATTAGTGTAGATGTAGATTAGCGTAAGTTCTATGTAGTAATTGTATGAGCGAGTTCACACAGAATACAATATTCCGGATCCAGTAAAAAATACCGATCCGACATCCAGTAGCGACGAATCAGTTAAAATCGGTCCTGTAAATGCTGTGTGAATATTACCTCCAGTAGCGACGGATCAGTTAAAAAGGATCCTGTAAAATCGGACGTTCTATGTGTACGCGCCCTTAGGTATGAATTTTCAGTTAAAAATAAAAGATCATCGTCCATGTTTACAACCTCTGCAACACGTCACAGTCGCGCAACCGCCTGGCGGCCAACGTGAACACGAAATCGCCACGTCTCCGCGCCCGCCCCCGCCACCGCGCCCGCGCTTTCCTACGTGAACAAGCACTTAGAGCCTGCGCGCACTAGCGATTTTTAATCGGGCGATAGTTTGATCGTTCTGGAATTCAGTATAAAGTTATATGGCAGTGCGCGCATTTGACGATTAAAAATCATACGTCTTACGTATCGTCTTACGATAGCGACTAAACTATCGGCCAACTTTAATCGCTAGTGCGCGCAGGCTCTTAGGCGAAGGCTTGTGTCTTATTACACCCGTTTTTAAAGTTTCGCGTTCTATATTATGCGATCATAAATGAGGTACCAGTTGTTTTTTTTCTCACTCCGATATGATTTACATCAATTGTATTGTATTGTTGAAATTTGTAAACGAGTGTGACCATATCGGAATCAAGTCCACGAAACTCCACACGACTAGAGTCACCTCGTATGACTGTAATGGAGAGCGTGGCGAACTGGCGACGCGCAGTGGTAGGAGTAGCGTTGTAACGCGTGGCGTGCGCAGACGCAGACGTGACGGTGGAGGAGGGCGCGCCGCTCACGGTGGAGTGTGCGGTGCGCGTGGAGGAGCGCGCCGAGTGGCGGCTGGACGGCGCCGCGCTGCCGGCCGACGTGCGGCCCGCCGGCGAGGCGGCGGCCGCCGGCCGGCTCACGGCGCGCCTGCACGCGGCCGCCGCGCGCCCGCAGCACGCCGGCGTGTACTCGTGCGGCCGCCAGCCCGCGCAGCGCGTCCGCGTGCACGTGCGCGCCCGCGCCGCGCCCGCCGCCCCCGCCCACGCGGCCCCCGCGCGCGCCGTGCCCGGTACTGCACGTAGTGCTCGCATGCCGCTCGACGACCCGCTCTCGGGTAGAGCTGCGTGCGCCGTATCCGCTCTGAGAGTTGTACGCACGGGAGCTTTTTTAAAACGCAGAGTTTATACCTCGCACTGAATTTTTAATAGTTGGCGTTAAGCCGGTTGTTGAAAATACAGTACGCGGAAAAGTAACTCCGCGTTAAAAAAGCACCCTGGCTTCCGAACAAGTGCTAATACTCCACAAAATCGTATCGGCTATAACACTCCTGTAAGCCAGAGCCTGTAAGAAGATGTACCTAAAAGTTGACTAAAGTATGTAATAATTTGTTATTTTTTTGCTTAAAAACCACACGGAGGACGGAAAGGAAAACCAGATTGACGTTTAAGAGCACAGCCGAAACGTCTTGCACACGGCTTTGAAAAATAACGTAGAAAGTAAAAAAAAAAGTACCTCTAAGTGCATGAAATGTATGGAAAATAGAAATTATAGCAGCTATAGATGATTTCATCGTTCTTCTTTTCGTGTCAATTGACTCGAATTCAATTTTGTCCAACCAGTAATGAGCAACGTACAGCTCTATCATTGGCCTCGTTTAGATCTATGATGGTGCAGGTGGTTCTACACCATTTCATAGTTGATTAGGATTACGGGAAACGTTACATATTAAATTTTTGTACTGTGCCAACGTAGCGAAATGTTGTTTACCCACTACGTTCACGTGATAGTCTAAACGCAGACGAAGCCACGGGCTAAAGTCAGTTGATAAAACCACCGGCGCTCGACCGGCGCGCGGCGGCTCGTCTCGCGGTCGGTGGTGCGCGCGATATTTCGGCATCGTGTTGTTTCTGGCGCCGCATCCGGGCAGCTTACAGGAGTGCTTGCGCTCGGCGGAGGTCGCGGTCCCCCAGCCAACAGCACTACGATAAGCTGTGGGCTCCTTCGTATATGGAACAATAGAGCGTGTGCGCGTGGACCGCGTGGTATACGTGTGAAGGAGTCCACAGCTGCCGGTGGTGTAGTGGGCGCCGGCGGCAGCGGCGAGCGAAGACAGCGAGGCTGCTACACTCGGGCGCGGTGACTCGACGGCTATGCTAACTAGCTTCGCTCTACTTATACGACCGTAGTTTGTTTTATTTTTTAATTTTCCTGGAGCTATTTCGTCTTCTTTCCAGCAGTAACATTTTTATTTCTGTGAATGTATAGTTAGTTCGTATCGTAAGAGATTACATTAAATTATATTATGTTGTTGGTTAATGGACTAATCGCATTCGGCATCAATATGCAACTCGCACAAATTCAACCAGTACATACAACAACAAATCAAATGAAAGCGTACATAATAATATTTGAATGGAATATCAAGTTGCTGGCGACTTGCCGGCGGGCGCGGGACTCGCTCGCCTGAATCTTCTCACTTGGCGCTTCCACTCCACAATTCCTCATTATCTGTTTCATTTTATCTAAATCTAGCTAATGACGTATTGCTGATTTTGTATGCCTGTAGTTAAGCCTTAGTATCTATGTAGGTGTTATTAATTGCAGTATGCCGTTGTTTTATCGCCAGTAGAATCTACCTACTTTAGTTAATTAGATAAGGTTGTAGTAACGTTATCTGTGTAGTGATAAGTAATTACATTTTATTTAAGTAGCATAGTGGCGTGTAAGAAATCACACGGGAGATAAAAATACCGTATGCGTATAGATAGCAGCAGGGTTCCTTAACGTGCCAACATGTTGGTCTAGTGATTTGATGTCCGTCAGGTACAGGCGCTGTTTACCTTTTAAATAACTAACGTTCTCAGGTCACTTGCAATTTTCACGGAGTGTATCACTATATGTATTATTGCTGCCTGTTATACCAAAAAATATAATAAAGTTAAACATTAAAGGGGGCCCCATTTATGAAACTTGTTTCTTTTTCGTAAGCTTACATAATATTCTATGATGGTACGGATCCAAGGCAAAGCACATAGATTCTGGTAATTTTTTGAAACAAGATGAGTCAGGGCGAAAACAGAACCAACAGATTTTTTAAAAACCTTTTAAATAATGCGTAATAATTAACACTGATCAAGGCAAGGAGCGACTATTACGACTGATTTCCAGACGTCAGATAACTTTTACCCTAAGAATAAAGACAGTTTGACTGCTTTTGTATAAAAATATGTCAAATCGCCATATTTATTCTTCAGATAAAAGTAATCTGACCATTTATAAATCTGCCCTCATTAAGGTTCATGAGGAATCATAAACCTGATTATCGCGTACTGTTTCTCGTACTTCAGTTTTCACGCTTAATATCCACTAATTAATTAAGGAGGAAAAAGACAATAACGATGATTGTGTTTACGCGTAGGACTAACTGGCAAGGGTGGTACGACTAAGAAGAAAAGAAACGAGCTCTATGAATAACTTTTGATTTTCTTGCTTACTACCTAGGTGACACGGAACAATATCTGAGCAAGTACGGTTTCGCTTGGCTGGTTTGCATAATAGATGTCAGCGGTGCTAGGAGTAGTAGTAAGGGTATGCGTGGTTGCAGGCGAGAGCACAGCGGGCCCGACGGCGGCGGCCGCTGCGGGCGCGGACGTGCCGCTGACGCTCACGTACTACGACGTGGGCCGCTTCTTCTCCTTCAACTGCACCGTGCCGCGCACGGACGGCGGTAGCATCGTTTGGTCAGTCATCACATTATTATTACATGCATGATAAACGTGCTAATGTCCGTTCCATTACATAACTCTAAGCGCTCTTACGCACTAGCGGTTAACCGCGGGGGCGGCTAGCCGCTTTTCCAGTTTAATATGCAACCGCTTTTGATTTTGTGGCGGTTTAGTACGTACAATCATAAGCGGTTGCATATTAAGGTGGATGCGACGACCCCTCCGTCCATACATTTTTCATTAGAGTTATACACTAAACACAGACACTCTTTCTTTAAAACTAATCATTTTATCACTTCTTTACAATAAAATGTGCTCGCGTCCGAAGTTTTTAGCCAATAACTTCATTATTCACTGAGAAAAACAATAGTGAAATCTCGGCAAAAATTGACACTTCTTTAGTAGTGTGCGTGACACTGCGGGACTTTTGAGTACTTTTGACAAGCAAACGAAAGGCGAAGTTTAAAAATTGGCACACTAGATGGCGTGCAAAATAATTTCTGATAAATCAATATCTTAGTTCAATAATTGGATTTCCTTTCCAACCGTATCAAAACAAGAATAAAATAACATAAAACTAATGACCTTCGACATCTATGTTTTTTTAAACAATTTTACTTATTATTTATTATTGTTGTGTGGTGCGCAACATAAATAGGTACCAATACTCGTAGTGTAGGTTATAAGCAACGTTGCCGTTCTTTCCTAAATGGAATACGTTGACAAAAAAAGCGTTGCCAAACTTCGTTCACTTGTTGTTGTTTGGGACTTGATAATACCTATGATAGAAATATAATTCTAATACATTCTGATTTCGGTTGTCACGCGCTATGATTTGCGCGCGGAATTTCTTGTGTATTTTTTGTATGCTATGCATTTTCATTGATTAAAATTGCAATTTTCCTCCAGAATGTATTTGAGACTATATTGTAACTAATTTATCGTAGGTATAGTAATTAATTATTCTAAATACGCAATTATATTTTTGGTGGTATTCGAAACTAAAAAACAGCATGTTGGCCCGTGATTTTTCTGAAATATCGTCACAATACTGATTACCTACGTCATACGTGTCAGTGATGATGAGTCAGTGTTTCATATTTGAATGTGTTTGAATATGTTTTTGGTCAACCATTATAAATCGGTAAACTAGGTACCTACTAAAGTAGTCACAACACAAAATTAAACTTGCAAACATTTGCTAAATACCTATGGTTTTGCCGGGTTACGATAAACATCTTTTACGCATTTTAAAATAGTAAAAAAAAAAAATAGTTTCAGACAGACAAACATTATTATTAGTTTGTTTTATTTTGTAGTAGGTAGGTAACTACTAAGCTCACGTTCACGGTAATGGTGCGTTCAGAAACAAATAATGTGTGTTGTTCATTCCAGGGTGACTTGAATTGTGCACAGCGTTAGTAGGTATGGTCGAACGTGTGACGTAGACGTTTCACAGAATATTGAGAGTGTTGGTACCGGGTAGGTATGACGATTTTCTTGAGATGAATAATTATAATAAATTGTTTGTATAATAATAAAGCGTAATTTTAGCTCCAGAAATCAAGTTTCCGTAGTGTAGCGGTTATCACGCGTGCTTCACACGCACAAGGCCCCCGGTTCGAACCCGGGCGGAAACAGTTGCTTTTTGTATTTTATTGCCGATCTTAAAAAGTATCTTCACGCTTTTTTATTAATTGGGTGTTCAGAGAAATCTGAAAAATAAACATTTTGTTAAAATAAAAGTAAACTACGTACTATTTCTCGCCTTGAAACTTACGTTTAGAAATCTATGATTGTTATCAAGGCCAAGTATGCCCATGTCATACATGGGTTACACGCTCAGACGGGAGAATTATCGTACATGTCATTCATTACATATCATTACATATCATATCATTACATGTCATGTTACCCCAAATCGGTAACGTGGTAGGTATTTCATAACATATAGGTAGCTCATACAAAGCAACTAAAAAAATAACAAAGTGAGCTATCGTAATCTGATACGACAAATAATTTGGTTTTGCGGCATACTTGGCCTTGATAACAATCATAGATTTCTAAACGTAAGTTTCAAGGCGAGAAATAGTACGTAGTTCACTTTTATTTTAACAAAATGTTTATTTTTCAGATTTCTCTGATCACCCAATTAATAAAAAAGCGTGAAGATACTTTTTATGATCGGCAATAAAATACAAAAAGCAACTGTTTCCACCCGGGATCGAACCGGGGGCCTTGTGCGTGTGAAGCACACGTGATAACCGCTACACTACGGAAACTTGATTTCTGGAGCTAAAATTACGCTTTACTAAGTTATGAATGAAGTTTTATTAGTCTGCTGGTAGGTATCTATCAGATGGTGGCTTGTGATCGGTGTAAACAATGAGTTCTCTTCCATCGAACATTTTTCTGAAGTGTTTGATTGACATACCTACCTACCTATAAATTGATAAGTAGGTAGGCTAATAACTCTGTCGAACGTAGACCGTAGGTATAGGTACTGTATGAACTGTATCGCTGTTGTGTTTCGGAGAATTTCTTTGAGAAATAGGTAGGTACCTAGCCAAGCAGTACTTATATTTCTTGTTTACAAGTTATTGAAGGACAGCTCCTGCGCAGGTGTTCGTTGCGTCGCACGTGACTACGTGAGGGAGTTGGCGTCGGTTGGTGATGGAGATGGATGAGCAAACTAAGCTGCGTTTTGTACCTATGCTAACTTTACATAACTCGAATGCTTGTGAGTGTGACGCTTCTGTGTTCCACTTGATCTTTGTTTTATCTCGCTTCTTGGAATTGTGCAGGACCGCGTTGAGCGGTGCTTGTAAGTACTTATGTGATCTGCGTTAGGTACCTACCTACCTACCTACTATGCTGTCACGGTAGAAATTTATCATGCCGATAAATCTACGTAGGTAGGTCTTGATCTTGAATCGTCTCGGGTCTGGGGTAAGCAGAGATAGCAGACTTTTCCTTGTGGTGGTTTGATTCCGTTGCTTGACACTTCATAGACCAGGAACTTGAGGTTTTCTTTGTCGAAGACGCATTTTGATGGATTTATAGTGATATCATACACCTCTTATCTGCGTAAGACTTCCTGTAAATCTTTGATGTGGCTTGCTTTACTTACTTCCGCCTTCCGCCGGAGGTAGTGGGTTCGATTCCCACCCAGGACAAACTTTGTGTGATGAGCATAATTATTGTTGGTTCTGTGTCTGGGTGTAATTTATCTATAATACTGTATGTATTTATAAATTATATAAGTATGTAATGTATATCAGTTGTCTGGTTACCATAACACAAGCTCTGCTTAGCTTGGGATCAGATGGCCGTGTGTGAGTTGTCCCAAGATATTTATTTATTTTTATTTTACTTCATTTTCAGATGCGATTATTGGGTAGGTAAGTACCTACCTACCTACCTACTTACCTACGTCGTCGATGAATGGAAATTTATGCGTAGATACCTAGTCTAATCCGATAAGTAGGTAGGTAAGTAGTACTTACCTACCTACCTACTTATCGGGTACTTACTAAGTAGGTACCTAAGTACTTGATAGATGAATCGTTGGAATGTCTGTCCGGCATTCTTGAGACCTGGACATACCTATTCGTGTAGGTAAACTCGAATATGCCAAAAGGTGTTGTGATGGCTGTTTTCTTGATGTCTAGCTCGTAGACTGGTAGGTACTTACCTACTTAGTTGTTGATAAGCACGGTTTAGGTCGAGTGTATTGAAGATTTTCTTGCCGTGAAGTAGGTACCTAGGTAGATAGATGAAAAAATATTGAATAAGTACCTAGCTAGTGTAATGTAATAAAATAAAACTGCGTTATATTGTAATCAAAATTAAGTGTCGTGATGGCCCAGTGGTTAACGCGCCCACCTCTCATGCATGAGGTTGTGGGTTCGAATCCGGGCAAGCCAATGTGACTTTTTCAATTTATATGTAGGTACCTACTTTGCCCTACAGTGGGACAGTAAGAGGCTGGTAGGTACTTTTTTATTTTTTTTTATTTTTATTTTTTTCAATGTTGACATAATTTATTTCCCAAAATTATAAATTATGTTGCTTCAAATACTTCTGTTTTGATAAACGATTAAAATAGTGTAATGAAATAAAATAAAACTGCGTTTTATTGTAATCAATGTTGACATAATTTATTTCCCATATTTATAAATCAATAAAATAGTTTACGCCAACAAATATAACTTATTTTTACTTAGACAGAAAAATTTAAACTAGTTTTTTTATATTCACGCCATCTAGTGTTCAATCTTCGTAAACGCAGAGGTATGTCTGTGTGTGTAAACGACACTGTATTCAATGACAGAAGTTTTAAACAAGTTATGTGTCGAATTGGGTAGATTTTGAGGGAATGATATGACCTATTCAAATAAAATGTAATATCCGATAACCGCTAAGACTACTCCTATGACTTAATAATTGTCCAATTACACAAAAACTCAAATAAACTAAAAATGTTGACTTCAGCGCCATCTCTCGGGAGAATGTCTGGGAGCAGCCCGTCGGTTTCACCTTAAACTGGAAAAGCGGCTAGCCGCGCGGTTAGCGGCCCCCGCGGTTAATCGCTAGTGCGTAAGAGCGCTTAAATGCCAGTTGGAGGCGCACGATTTTAAGCCTTAACTTGAATGGCAAATGACTTTGTGTGAGCGGTGCTTTATTATAGTGAGCGATGACCTTTTTACGTAGTTCAGCGGCATTATTTTATTCCTAGTAAGTTAAGGCAATCAAACAATTGACTGTTTGTTCAATTAGTACCGTATCACGTGAAAACAGCGGACGGATTTCAATTACAATCGGACTAGGCTAATAAATCGTGGAGTGATCTCCACCCGGTGGAAGCCAAAAGCAACTCCCGCTAACGCGGGCATGAATCTTAACATGAGTTTTTAGCGCAGTCCGATTTAAATCCGTCTCTTTGTTTTCACACGCTTCTCTAAAGAAGCGTCTGAGAAGAAACACTGAAGCGAGCTTCATCTCAATCGATCGACTGGTTCCTGAGATACAGCTCGCTTCACACCTTTGACTGTGCAATGAGTCGGTGCTCGTGTCGGTCGCAGGAGGAAGAACGGCACGTTAGTAGAAGAGCTGTGGGACCTGCGCGACCGCTACAAGGTGGAGGACTCCGTGTTCCGCATGACGGTGCGCACCAACGAGGACGACTACGGCAACTACTCGTGCGCTCTCGGCGGCGCGGCGCCCGCGCTGGGCTGGGAGCTGCGCGGCCGCCCGCACGCCAAGCTGCCGCCCAACACCAACGTCGTCGAGGGACAGAAGCTCAAGCTGGTGTGCAAGGTACGAGTCGGCGCCTGGCCGCGCCCCCGCGCCCGCGGGCCCGCTCTCACCTGTCCTCTCTCCCCGCAGGTGGTGGGCAAGCCGTACCCCGACGTGAAGTGGCTGGTGGCGAACTCGTCCGACGAGGGCAACCACTCGGACGTGACGGCGGTGCTGGGCGCGCGCGCGCAGCTGTCGCGCTCGGAGCAGGGCGTGGACAACGCGGAGCTGGTGCTGGAGGCGGCCGTGCGGGGCGACGCGGGCGTGTACACGTGCGCGCCGGCCGAGGGGCTGTCCGCGCCCACCGTGCTGCGCGTCAAGGACATGTACGCCGCGCTGTGGCCCTTCCTGGGCATCTGCGCCGAGGTGTTCGTGCTGTGCGCCATCATCCTGGTGTACGAGAAGCGCCGCACCAAGCCCGAGCTGGAAGACTCGGACACCGACAACCACGAGCAGTGAGTGCGTCCGCAGCCCGCCGCCCCGCCCCGCGCCCCCCTCCCGCGCTGCTCGCACTCACGCGCTGTGCTTGTGTGTTGCAGGAAGAAGTCGTAAGCGTCGCCGCGCGGCGGTAGCGGGGCGCAGCCAGCCGCCTTGTTGACTTGTGATCGTTGTTATGTTTCGTTCGCAATAGGTTTATATATATCCGCACGTTGACGACGGCGTCGTTCCCCCCGGCCGACTACACGATCCCTCGCGATCCCTCGCGAATCGAATATGTTCTCCGAGCGCCTCTTGCGCCTGTCGGTCGGCGCGGAACGAGCCGCTATATTGGTAATTGTAAATTAATCCGAGAGAAAAGTACAATAACGAAAGGCGCGCTCTTACAGCGTTCATTATCTTTAAAGTAAAAATGCAATGACTAACCTCAATGTTACTGTTTGTACCATAGCTTTGTAATATATTATGCGCTGACTTCCGTGTACTTATTTTTTCATTATTTTGTAGATATTTTAATTAATCAGTTATAAGAATGCTCCTCTCACTGGTATTTTAAGCTGAGTGGCGATTATATTTGAGATTATGTATTGAGCGATTCTATGTACATCAGAACCGCGGGTGTACTTTTTAGATCTTTTTTCTTTGGTCTTTGGCGTAAATAATTAAAACGCATTAGTTCGGTTCGTAGTATGTTACGACACGACATACCAAATGAATGCCTTGCAGCATAAAAGGTCATAAATTATGTAGCGCTGTCCGTAACCGCTGCTTTCTTAATAAGTTTACGCAGCTGCTCAGCACCATGTATGAGGTATTAAAAAACCAAAATAGTGTAGATTATATTATTAAAAAATAAATTATTATGTTGATACCACTGTTTTATTTCACTCTCGAAAGGCGGCTATCGGCGTTCATTGTCGGTAAAAAACATGTTCGATAATTTAAATTTTTAGTGCAGCATACTGCATACTCGTCGATTTTTCATTAGCTATACAAGGCATGTACCCAGGTATATATAGGAATCAATCAGAAATAAAATAATGCTAGGTCCATAATTTATATGTATTTAACTAAAACAATTCAATTCACATGAAACATATAATAGGTACGTATAGTAGTTACTTACTCGTAAAGTTACCTTTACAACTATCAGCAGGTAGGAACACAATCGCGGTAGAGTTTTATAAACAAAAACTATATTTATAATAATATTTATATTTTGCAACAGAGTCACACGGTCGAGGTGGCATGGCGAGCCGAAAAGCAAGCCTGTATTAGTTTTATTAAACTGACTAGGTCAGCTAATCCAGCATGACAAAAAAAAAATAAGAACACGTTGACTGCAGGAAATCATGTGTTTTTTTGTATTTTGCAATTATTGTGCGGCATATTGCGCCCTGCGTGTGTAGCCCTGTCGGCGACGAGTCCTGACGGCGAACAGCCCCGTCGAAGTAAAGTCTAGTCGGTGTTCAGTCTGTCGGCGTTTAGTCGTACACTCAATTAAAATAAACATAACAATCAAAGCACGGGCTTTGATTGTTATGTTTTTTTTTAAATTGTTGCAGCAACGGTGCTGCAACAATTTCCATGTTTTCCATTGCCAGAGTTGTGTGTGTGTGTGACATGTGTGGAAATACCCCGTTTACATTCGTCTGTAATAACAGACTAACTTACAACCTCCTCCTTCTTTGAAGTCGGTTAGAAAGAGTTTCGAGTGTGGCCAACACATCAAAGGTCAGGAGCAGCCAGCCAGCAGCGCTTCGGGCCAGGCGTAGCGAATGATCGCCCGCAGTCAACGTGTGAAAATGTTAGTACCACTTTTTTTATCCGGATATTACTTAGGTACTCTACCTACCTAGCGGGGACGATCGTGGGCGATGCTCCAGAAAAAAAAATAGTGATACAATTTTGTACCTACGAGTAAATCCACAATAAATAGTTTAAATAACTCCTCTGCGCATCGTAGCCCGAATTGAATTAAGTTCATCGTAATTTATTAATTACTTGCAGGATACTTACTAATTAAACTTCACGCATACCTATAGGTAGTTGTTTATAACCTACGAAATAACGTTTTACATGGGTAAGACTGGAGCTCTTAAGTATTCCAACTTTTTTATTGCACAAATAATTTCATAAGACGTTTACAAAAAAAATATAACCATTTCAGGGATCCAACAAACACGCAAACGTTAAATTATTCACATCTTAGAATCCGATGACATTGACATCCGTTGCAAGTACCTAGCACGTAAAATGTAAATATGTAGGTACAATACAAGTTCCACGCTGAAGACGTCGCGGGTAATAGCTAGTCTATTACTGAAGCACGAACGAGCTGATATAAGATATTCGATTAGAGTTGATTTTTGAATTGGAAATACTCGTTAATTTATTTAATTTGAGGCCTTTACTATGGACGATACGAATTATTGTGTTTGTTCCAAAATGTTACCTATATCATACTTAATTTTATTTTTATATAAATAAATCGACAAGGATCAAACACGTTTACGTTATGTCATTTGTGCTAGGCCTACTGCTATGATATTTAGATTACCTACACGCGATCCGATATCCTTTCACAAGCAAGGCACGGTGGCAAGGCGAAGGGCCTACACAACATTCATCCGTTCGTTTTGAGTCAGCCCGCAGCGTGCGTGCTGTGCTACAGGCTGGACACTGCCCGACCGTTAGCAAAGCGCAACAGCCACTACACGTGACGTGGGCGTCGGGTCACGAACTCACGACACGTTGTACAGGGCGGCCTAGTCAACGACGTCCACACTCGCCCAAGCAGTATCATCATAACATCACGCCTGTAATCCCCGAAGGGTTAGGCAGAGGTGTACCTACCCATTAGTAGGTACACCCACATTTTAGCCAGTTATGTATATGTTTAAGCCCCATGTAAGAGAGGGCGAGCCGACTGCCATCAACCGGGCACAAATCAAGACTCCGAAGCCGTTACTGAGAAATTATTGATGGAAAAACCCAATAACACCCACGCCCATGTACCTATGTTCTGCGATTGTTTGTAGTTTAAGACTTTAACGTTTTTCCTTTGGGACGTCGACATCTGGAGCACCGTGTATATTTTGCGCTTGGCGTAAACGGTAATTGAAAAGTGACTTGTGTAGCTAGCTGCTAGGCCCTTCGTCCGATACTTACCCTAGTTAAGCCTAAGGTGAGCGGTGTAAACAATAACCTACACTTTATATTTACAATTTATTAATAAGATAATCCCTAACGATAACACAGCCAGCACCGGTACTAGTCACCATTGTACGAGCAGTTCTGCTGCCAAACAAATGATTTCTCGTTGGTCATTCAAAATATTACTTTGCCTAAGTGAATCTTCACTTCATTTATTTAAACAAAGGTACAGTTGGGGATAGTTGTTTGCGAGGTGTCGCAGCTCTCGCACACTTGCGACCGTTGTGATATGTGCACCCAAGTGCCACAAGCACGTACACGTAGGCATCCACCACCAAGCTAGTCAATAGTAGCTTAGTACTTGCTTACACCCATAAACAATTGATGTAGGTAGGTACAGAATAAGCTACCTACTATTTAGGTAGGTTCATCTTGGAACAATCATTCAAACAAGAAAGCAGATCAGTGCTTTCCTCTAAAATAGAAATATATTTTTTCAGTTAGGTACTTCAGCACAATAACATAATGCTTAAGACCACCCAATACCCAATACCAACAGTTGCTGCCAGTATTCAAATAATAATCCTCGGTGCTAATAAACTCGATTGTTTCATAGCCTTTTTGTCCGTTATCGCATATTATGTCATAACCCGAATCGCAAGTAATTAATATCCCTTTGTCAAACTTAATTAATTATGATCGATCGGTTCCCTAGGTTAGACGGAATAATAATTATGGAAATCACATAAAGTCGTTTATGCCCAAATTGAAGTTAAAAAGTTATGTCCTTTTTTTAACTTCAATTTTGGCATAAACGACGGGTTTTTTATAAAATTTACATATTTATTTTGTGCCAATTTTAACTTATAGAGTTGTATTGATGATTTGAATGATCATTATTTTAAATCCATATTCGTCAGAGGTGAATAAGTGTTTTATTGCCCTACAACTTTATAGGTTCAGAGGCGAACGTAAGGAAATTATAATTTTGCCGGCTACCCAACCGTCATGCACAACTTTTGTTGCCCACGAATGTGGAGCTTTAGTGAAATGCAACAATAACAAAAAAGTGTACCTAACTAATATAACTAATTATTGGAATTTTAACAAATTATATCATAAAGTAAACTGTTCACGTGGAACGAACGTCGACGGCAGCTCGTCCGCTACGAGCGCGCCAACACAACAACACCGGACTAGAGGCGGTACAGGTGCAGGTCCACGCCCCAGCCCGTGCCCGCCACGCTCGCGGACTAGAGGCGGTACAGGTGCAGGTCCACGCCCCAGCCCGTGCCCGCCACGCTCGCGGACTAGAGGCGGTACAGGTGCAGGTCCACGCCCCAGCCCGTGCCCGCCACGCTCGCGGACTAGAGGCGGTACAGGTGCAGGTCCACGCCCCAGCCCGTGGCCGCCACGCTCGCGGACTAGAGGCGGTACAGGTGCAGGTCCACGCCCCAGCCCGTGGCCGCCACGCTCGCGGACTAGAGGCGGTACAGGTGCAGGTCCACGCCCCAGCCCGTGGCCGCCACGCTCGCGGACTAGAGGCGGTACAGGTGCAGGTCCACGCCCCAGCCCGTGGCCGCCACGCTCGCGGACTAGAGGCGGTACAGGTGCAGGTCCACGCCCCAGCCCGTGGCCGCCACGCTCGCGGACTAGAGGCGGTACAGGTGCAGGTCCACGCCCCAGCCCGTGGCCGCCACGCTCGCGGACTAGAGGCGGTACAGGTGCAGGTCCACGCCCCAGCCCGTGGCCGCCACGCTCGCGGACTAGAGGCGGTACAGGTGCAGGTCCACGCCCCAGCCCGTGCCCGCCACGCTCGCGGACTAGAGGCGGTACAGGTGCAGGTCCACGCCCCAGCCCGTGGCCGCCACGCTCGCGGACTAGAGGCGGTACAGGTGCAGGTCCACGCCCCAGCCCGTGCCCGCCACGCTCGCGGACTAGAGGCGGTACAGGTGCAGGTCCACGCCCCAGCCCGTGGCCGCCACGCTCGGCGGCAGCGCGGCCAGCAGCGCCGCGTGCGCCGCCGAGTGCGCCTGCGCGCCCGCCAGCGCGTGTCCGCCCAGCGACACGTCCGCCCAGTGCGGCGGCGCCAGCCCCGCCGCGTGCTCCAGCACCAGCGACACGCGCCACTCCGCGCCCCCCGGCGGCGCGCGCGCGTCGTGCAGCGCCACGAAGTACGTGCGGCGCGCGCCCCACGCCGCGCCCGCCTGCGGCGCCGCCAGCACGCTGCTCCACGCCACGCGCGCGCCCAGCGCCGGCGCCACCAGCAGCACCACGTGCGCCGGGCCCGCCAGCTGCACCGACAGCTCCAGCGCGGTGGCGTTGAGCCGCGCCAGGCGCAGCGCGGCGCGCAGGCGCGGCAGCGGCGCGTCGGGCGCGGGCGCGGCCAGGCTGGCGCCCACCAGCGACAGCACGGGCAGGTAGTAGGGCGCGCCGCAGTACAGCAGGCGCGCGCACTCCGCGTCGCGCACGCGCCGCGCGCGCCCCACTGGCCGGGGGGACGTCATTACATCATGGGCTCAGTCGTGTGACTACATCACTGACCAAACTCAGCGGCAAGACTCAATTGCAACAAGTAGGTACTTACCGTATTTATCTACGGAGTGCGGCGTGTTGGCATCAAGTTCCGGCACCCAGTAGAAGTGTTCCACCTCGTCCTGCGGAGCGAGCGGCGCGTGCAGCGTGCGACGCGTGTGGAACACCATCAGCCGCTGCGGCCGCTCCGCGCTGTACGGCTCGCCCAGCGGCGTCACCAGCACCAGCAGCACGGCCGCCGCGCTCGCCAGCGCCGCCAGCACCACCTGCAACACCGCCCGTCAGCACCGCCTCACGCGCCCCACCCGCCCCCCGCCGCCCCCCACGCACCAGTCGCCGCACGCCGCGCGCCGCCATCACCAGCGGCAGCAGCCACGCGCAGCTCGTCTGCACCAGCACCGCCACCAGCACCGCCATCGTCACCTTCGCACACGACACAGTGGCTACAGTGGGCGCCGGGCGCGCGCGCGGCCCTAGTGCGGATACTGACATCGGCCGGCAGCGCGCCCGCGCCCGCGCGCCCCATGATGGGCACGAACATGTGCAGCGAGCCCAGCGACAGGTACCACGTCAGCGCCGCCGGCAGCGCCGCGCCCAGCGCCCACAGCGCCGCGCGCGCGCCCCCGCCCGCGCCCAGCGCCGCGCCCAGCAGGTCCGCGCCCGCGCCCAGCAGCGCCCACAGCAGCGGCAGGAAGCCCGAGCGCAGCCCGCGCAGCGCGCACAGCAGCAGCGCGCCCGCCGCGCCCAGCGCGCCCGCGTCGTGCCACGCGCGCGCGCCCCACCAGCCGCGCAGCAGCGCCGGCGAGCCCCACAGCCGCGCCGCCGCCGCCCACGACCCCGCCAGCGCTGCGGACACACGAGCGTGAGCGGAGCCCGAGTCGCCGCGCGGCCGCTCGCGGAGACACTGACCGGGTAGCGCGTACAGCGGCGCCAGCAGCGCGCCGCGCGAGTAGAAGGCCAGGCGCGCGCCGCTCGCGTGCAGCAGCAGCGCCGGCAGCGCGGCCGCCAGCACGCCGCCCAGCAGCGCGCCCGCGCCCGCGCCCGCCGCGCGCAGCACGGCGCGGGCCCACGCGGCGCGCGACACGAACAGCGCGTCGCGCGCGGCGCCGGCGCTCACGAGCAGCTTCAGCAGCACCAGCGCCAGCGTGCCCGCCGCCAGCGCGGCCGCGGCCGGCGCGCGCACGGCCACCACGCCCAGCCCCAGCACGTCGAAGAACACCGGCTGGCGCGACGACGAGTCCGGCTCCGACTCCAGGCTCTCGCTCGACAGCAGCCCTGCGCATCAGACCGTCAGAGCGAGCGAGAGAGAGAGGCCGGCGTGCGAGCGGTGCGTACCGTGCGCCAGCGCCAGCACGTTGTCGCCGGTGCGCTGCAGCGCGGCGGGCGGCACGCGCTCGGGCGTGTCGAGGCGCGTGTGGTACACGAAGCCGTTGGCGCTCCACGCCAGGTCTACGCCTGCAACACACACGGGCCGCCGGTCAGCGACAGGCGGGCGACAGGCAGGGGTGAGGGGGAGAAGGGGCGCGGTACGTACCGGACAGCTTGCCGAAGTCGCGGAAGATGCGGAAGTCGGTGTCGGCGGGAATGATTCCGCTTTCGAACAGCTCCTGCGCCAGCGAAGACGCAAATGGGTGCGGCACGGCCCCCGCGTACATCTGCACACGTGCACGTTACGTCTCACCAGCATATTGAAAATCACAATCATTTGATTTTTAAATCATAATTTAAATACATACAGACGAAGAGTTTGACATTGATATACCTAGAGGTAATTATTTTTTCTATTACATACCTAGTTATTTTAATTTATTGTGTACTATGGTGGTGATGTCTGAATGGAAATTTTAAACGTAATTAGAGTGAGTGAGATGGCGAGAGCGCGCCGTACGGTGATTCCGATTGGTTGCAGCGCGAGTCGCGTGTGTGCTTGCTGTCTCGCTCGTAGATACGTAGGTAGAGTTTAATTTGTGCGTGCCGCCGCGCTGCCACACACCGCACTGAATCGCACTGTTAATTACCTTTTGTAGGCTATTCAAATTTCCTACCTTGGAGACCGATGTGTGTGTTTTCCACTAACACAATTATTTTTTGGTATTATTTCAGATTCAAGGAAACAATGCCGCAACCACTAATTCAACAACGCAAATTGCTACCCCAATGTCCCCAATGTTAGACTAAGAATTCGACGACTTTGTTTGTGGAGTGTCGGCTGTTACGTATACAACAATAAATGCAAATTAAAATCTAACAAACATTTGTTTACTTTTTTAAGTCATAGCGAATCCTTTTCTGCAGCCCGTATCTAAGCGTCAGTGTGACGTAATCGACGCGAGGTGCAAACTTAGCTTGGTCGAGTTGTAGTCAAAACCGCGCTAATTATTTTTACATGCTGGTAGCCGCCCGCGCCAGCCGGCCACGAACTGCATATCGCTCACTGTTCATGAGAACCGATTTGTAGTTTACCGGCTGACCCTATCTGACCTTACAGCGAAAATATATCTATCGGATTAGAAATGAAAGATAAATAAATGACAGTGAACGTAGTGTAGCTTATCGGTCGGTGTTGTCCCCATCTTGTGCAGGCAGCATACCTCGATGATCCAGGGGTCGTGCGGGCCCGCCTGGAACAGCACCTCGCGCCCGCCCGCGCCGCATGCCTCGATGTTAATGAACGCGCGCACATCCTTCGCCCACCTGCAGAACGGCGCCTCGGTCATTCCTAACTGTAACTGAGTGTGGCTCTGTATGGGTACCTACGTGATGCTCAGGGATGTCGAACTAATACGTAAACAAGCACGCTCGCTGCCCCCCGCCAATTGATATTTGACCGTGCCCCGCTTCTGATCCGCAGAAGTAGGTAAGGGCATGTAATTACCTATTCTATTTACTTATGCAATCAATACGTTGATGTTATTGGAGAGTAAGAGTAATAATAAATTAGGATAGTTATTGATCTGTGAATGGATGCTAGAAAAATACAAGTGAATTGTGGAAAGCACAATTTTCGGATTGGCTTCAGGCTCACGAGCCACCAGAGCCGTCGGCGCAGTGGTATAGCGAGTGTCGGGGTACTTGTGCTGCGTGATGAAGGCGTGCGAGGCCTGCAGGATGTTCTCCTCGGCGCCGTTGAACAGGAACACGGCGTCGTGGCGCAGCGGGCCGCCCGCGGCCAGCGCGCGCATGCTCTCCAGCAGCACCGCGCAGCCCGCGCCGTCGTCGCTGGCGCCTGCGGGCCACAGGACGAATGTCGCTAGCGTCATCTCCATCTCGCTCGGGAATCATGACTTGCACACTTTCCCAAACGTCCACAGATAAGAAGATAATAACGCTATTTTTCGACTGTGCTTCGTACTACAGATGCTGCTCTATTCGATTTAATACAAAAAGTAGGTAATTGTACCTAACCGTTATGTTTGCTTGAAGTGGTTAGTCGAGTGATCTCGTGTGTTGCTGGAGTGTGCCGTGGTCTCAAGGCCCCAGCGCTCGATGAAGGCGCGTCTTAGAGCAAATGAACGAACGTAACGCGGTCAATTACCAATTGTGTCCATTAGCACCTGCGCACTGGCAGCACTCGTATCGTTAGCTATTTACCTACACTACACTGCCACAAGAGGCTCCAATTTGATCAAAGATTGGCAAGAGGGATTTTTTCGTTTTCATTTTGCTATTTCAACATGATATGATTTGTACAATACCTAATTGCTATAATTGATAATTTTTGAACCGGGACCTCAGGGCAACCACCAAAACCATTGTCAACAGAGCAAAATAGTCATTATCAATTATGATTGTGTACAGTCGCCCTCAGAAAGATGTAAGTATACGTGAACAAGTTCCCTCACTGTGCTTAAAATCATGTGTACCTACTACCTACACAAATTGCAGCGTGATATTGTAGTCGCTGTTCATTTGTAAGCATTTGTCAGCAACTAGGTATCTGTTTCATACCTTTGATATCTTACAACTAGCGACCCGCCCCGGCTTCGCACGGGTGCAATGCTGATACTAATAGTTCACAGCTTTTTTATCATTAGACAATACAAACATGTTTTCTTTCGAGGTTACTCCTAAAAGAGCGACATATACCTAATTGGCCGTGTGAAAAACACTCGACGCTCAAATCTAAGCCTGCAACGTTGAAAGTTTATAGGCAAGTGCCACCGGCCGGCTCGGGGAGCCGGTACCCCCGCCGCCGCAGACGCTATGTACCTGCAGTTTAAATCTGTAATATCTTCGAAAATATTCATTTAAATTACATGCTGTAAAGGGCCACAATGATCTATAGATCATACTTGGATAAGGATTAATGCTGTATTGCCTAAAATTGCTTCTTAAATAAGCCATTATTTCTCGTAAGATAGACATAAGAGATAGACATATACCATCGCGGACTTTTTTGTAGACCTTTTTAAGGTGTACAATACTGTAGTACATTATTTTGATCTATCTCAAAGGGTTCAGCCAGCGTTTACAATGTAAGCGCAAAAAAATGTGTTTATTTACGACATCACATTAGAAACCTCTAAAATTATCAGTGTTTCTCTACTATATTATGCATGTATTATACATATAAACCTTCCTCTTGAATCACTCTATCTATTACTTTGTTTTTGCGACTTTGTTTTATACTATGTAGTGATAACTGTTAGTTCTTAGTTTTACTAAGAAGCGACCTTGGTCTTCATGCAAACGAACCAGTATAGGTACCTTGCCTACGTATACTCGTATAGGTTCCAGTAAATATAAGTGTTGCTACTATGAATGAAGTCCTGCAACGCAATGATAATATATTATGTGCATGCATAATCAAAAGTAATATAATTTTCAAAATGTTGCGTGTTTTCCGTTTTCGTTTGAACGTGTAGCAACTGAAGCAGGCAGATGTTGTGCGCGTGCCTCTAATCCACCCTAATTCCCGAAACTGGCGAGGCGCTCGTTATCACTCTATTGCGCAGATAATGTAAGTTGCAATGAATGCGATTATTTCATCTTATTTACTTGTCGTTATCGCAAACGGCTCGCGAGCTGCACATTCGCGGCACATTCGCCAGGTGTGGACGCACCCTTAGACTTTTTACACGACAGCCCCAAAAAAAAGGAGTGTTATGTGTTCAGGGTTAATGTATGTATCATGTATGTATGTGAGTTTCTTTATTCCACCATAACTTTTAAACGCCTAAACCGATTTAGATGCATGGGCTATCGTTACAATCCTTGCATCGATCCGTGTAAAATAGGCTAGTAAAATATAATAAGAAACCGGTGTGGTCACTTCATTCATAACGTAAATTAATACCAGCCTCAATTTATTTATTTTAATAAATCTGGTCGTGTCTATTTTTATCTTCTAGAATTTGATAAGTAGATAAAAAAAATATGTGATATATTTTTTTTAACTGTAAATAAAAAACGTCGTAAAAAAAACCTGACGAGTTAACAAAATACAAATATGTGCAATTTTTGCAGTCGTGTTTTTAATTTTTTTAATTATAGTAGCTTGTTCGTCATATAATATCCGCTTTGACCAATGGCGTCGCGTTTCAAATATTTAAAATTGCTTAGGCAATATCGCAGTTTAAAAAAAAAAAATTCTTGTTTGAAAAACAATTTTAATCTCTTCTCTATACACCGTGAATTTTAATTCGTTGTAAATCTTTCAAGGGGTGAATGTACTCATGAATGAACAACTTTTACTAAGGGACATAGTACAAATGTGAAAAAAAAACAGCTGATCCATACAATAATGTACTACATTACGATCAAATTGTATGGATCAGCTGTTTTTTTTTTCATTCGTACTATGTCCCTTTCGATCAGGTTGTATATACAAGGTGGAATTTTGCAATGCCACCTGGAGGGAAAGTACTCTTAATACTGCAGATAGAAAATTTTACTCAAAGGAAACATTCCTTTATTTTTGAATAGAAAGCAAACTGCATTCAAAGATTTTCGAAAATTCTCTTCTCCCACACCCGGGAATCGAACCAGCTAAAATCTGAAAAAATTATACCATGTACCTTTTATTGCATCGATCGTTAGGGTCAATTATAAGGATGAAATCTCTCTAGTAGGGGTAGGGGTAGGGGTGGGGGTAGGGTAGAGTAGGGTAAGGCAGGGTTAGGGTAGGGGTATTGGTAGTGTAAGGCACAATTCTGAAACAACAAAAATTCTAAAAAAAAAATATTTGACTCTTATTTAAGGATCACATGCATATTCCTGTTGATTTTGCTCTAGCTCTTGTATTCGAGTTACTTTTTTAAAATTTTGATCAGATTTACAGCCGATAAGAGATGACACCTGAAATTATTTTCAAACACGTGTCAAATATTATATTTTTTATCTCTGAATCTACATTACATTCGGAAATACATCATGAAAACTCACAAGTCCATGGTTGTCGCGGCTCGTTGTCCGCGCATTACAGCACGCGTGCGGCACAGGTCGGCGCTCGCCATGCGTCCACTGATAACGGTGCCAGTAGGTATACACACGGCGGAGGTGTTGTAGGTAGTGCGGTTACATGTACTCGTAACATTGTTTACACTTGCACTGTTTGGACTGTCGTAATGATCAACTGTGGACATGTTCTATCGTGGATATAGCGGAATGTAGGCGTAACTTGGCCGTAAGCGATAACATGTAAACAATGCCATTCTTCATTCTAATCTCGGGATTGTTCTAAACTCCCTTCTTGAACTGTTGTCGGAATGCGCCTCACACCTCGTTCAACGGCGACTAGAGGCTGGATCTGATCATAGTCCCTTGATCGTTGTGTGGCGGAAAGCATGGTGTTCCAAGATACCTACCCTAATATTAAAATTGGTCATCGCACTGCCATAGATACTGAAACTATTTTCAGGTTTTGCATAATAATTATGCTAAAGTAGCTTTTGCCCGCGACTTCGGCCTCGTAAATGGCCGGCCCCCGTTTCATCCCCGTAGGAGGTGAATTTTGGAAAATCCGTTACTAACTATAATCTACCTCCCTGCCAAAGGAGTCCGATACGCTTTCTTACAATCTTGGGCTTGGCTTGTAATAAGATAGGTAAAAGTGGTGTCAAATAATAGCCTAGGTATACGAGTACCTATGTTACCAAACTTTCGCTGAAAATTTTGCGGATTTTGTCTATCTGAGAACAGAATTATATATAAGTGATTTAGGTAGATACTAAAATCGAGTTTAAACAAGAAGTCGGCAACAACCGATATCCGAACTAAACATCCGATGTTGTATTTCAAATAATTATGATTAGTATTTAGTTATTAATTAAAGACAATTTTAGGAAACTCATTAAATTAAAGATCATCCAAAATAACGAGCCAAAGGCAGACCTAATGGCTTATGATAATTATATACCTAATGATATAGTCTGATGACAATAAAATAAAAAACATAAAATGATTTTGAGTTGACCGGTAAGTTGGATTGAGTTATTTAAATCCTTTAATTTTTATTCTTTCGTACATAATTCTAACTTCTTTGTAGCAGTTTCTGGTACCTACTTTTATGTTGCGAATCATAGGTACATAAGTACACACGTATAGAGGAGAAGACGGAACAAGAAAATCTACTTGAACAGCTTTGATTTAGAGTTTAGAGTAGATTATAAATAAAGTAAAAGAATAAATAAGACAGGATAATTGAAATACTGGAAGTGATTGATGATAAAGCCTTTTTATTTTCATCATCTGATGAAGAATAAGAAATGCAAGTGGAGATTCGTGGAATCATTTTCTATTTTAGAATTTCGGGAACCTTTAAAACAACCGATTTCATATGGCAGGCAACACCGAGCTCGTCGATGCAAGTAGGTAATATCAACAACTCCATGTAATCAACGTGACGCCATGATGTTATTGTACTTAAATAGTGTAAAATAGGTGGTAGGTACTTATAGTTATTTTATTATGTTTTAGTGGTTTCAAAGCTATGCGCATTGTTGTAACTGACTAGTGCAATACCTACTACTGTAAATAATTCTTTACTGTAATACTTAGTACCTAATAGTAGTTTGCGTACCTGGACTGTCTGGCACGGTGTCGAAGTGGCAGTTGAGCAGAAGCGCGGAGCGCGCTCGCGCCCGGCCCCCGGCGCCGCGGACGCGCGCCACCACGCTCTGCACGCTGCGGTACACGTTGGTCATGCCTGCGCACACCGCACACGTCACACACGCCACACACGCCCCGCACGCCACACACGCGACCTGCGCCCTTGCTCACCGTCCATGAAGGAGAGCGCGAAGGCGCCGCTGGCGGTGTGCACGTCGAGCTCGATGCGATTGTGCGGCGACGCGTGTTCCGCGATGTGCTTGATGGCAGACACCAGCAGGCTCACCGCCAATACCTCGTTCTCGTAGCTGCCCGCCACCTGTGGCGCACCAACGGTCAACTGCACTGACGACTAGCCAAAACTAACGACGATTTTGGTGTTATGCCCATTTGCATAGGTGCCATACGTTTACATAATTATGTAAACGTATGGCACCTATTATATATGATGGATAGGTGTGTAGCTAGGATGTCTTGCGCGGCGTACGTGAAACGCTTATATTTTAGGATTGTGAAATTTGAAGAGGCATGAATAAATTCACACGCCATAAAATGGGCACAAGTGTCGGTGATAAGAACGCACCCGCGGTCCGATGGAAGTGAGGTTGACGAGGTGCCGGTGCGCCGTAAGACCACGGAAGCGCTCGGGCGGCGCGTCCAGCCCGAGAGGCTCGGGCAGCGCGTAGTCGATGCTCGCCACGCCCGCCAACGTGGCCGCGCTGGCCGCCAGCGCCGCTACCACCCACCATACGGACAGCGGCGCCTGCGCGAGCTTGTTCTCCTTCACCAGCTCGTACTGTTCCGACCTCTTGTGCGATAAAACCACCTGATCGAGTTTAGTTATCTAAGTTATAAATCACACAAATAAAGACACTACATAGGTACTTAATTAAAAAAATAACGTTCAAACAAAGTAACATAATCATGCCAATTCACTCGCACATTTTAGCGAGGGATAGACAGAACAAGAGTTAACAAGACTATCTATCTGTCTATTATTATAGTTGATCTTCCGTAACCATTGTGAGTGCTAACATAAAGAGTTCGAGGAGATGATACCATACCTACATAACTCGCTGAAAGATCAAATTAACATACGAAAAATTATTTAGCCTATTGAGCTGTTAGTAGGACCACGCGGTGTACTCAACTTCGAATGGCGTTCTGTTGAAGTTACACGATGTCTCTTTCTTCCCCGAACTTTTACTTCAACGATGGGTCGTTACGTTAGCTCGAATGGTCGAAAGTCGAAACATCGAACACTTAGAACCTCGAAGGGTTGTTACTTCAAAGTAGAGATAGGCTTGATAGCCGTGTTTGCATGCCCGGAGACGAGGCAGAAATAAGATTAGCATCGTTATTTGTTACTTACTTTGTAGCGGATTTTGAACGGATCTTTTATATTAATAACATTTATTAGGTATAGTGCACTGGGGTAATAACGACAACCGGGTAAATTCCGATTTCGATTAATTTCAATCAAACGCTGCCACAGAGCCCACAGATTTAAACATTGCCGTGCATTGCTAATAAATAATTATAGTACGTGTTTCATCTTTAAAACATTGTCAAAATAAGATGTGGTACGTAAATGGTGCAAATTAATAAAATCGGAATTTACCCGGTTGTCGTAATTACCCCAATGCACTTAATGCATTTTAATTTAAAACAAGAAGGTAGGTACCATCAACTTCAGTGGAAATAAATTATTATGAATAGGTAGGTACTTAATAACAATTCTGATAATTTTCAACTAGGTAGGTAGGTACGTATCAAGTCACACCCCAATCTTTCGGTATTCCGTCTGCAGCTTTTTGTGGCATTCTTGTTATCGGTAGGCACATACGCATAATGCATAACTATGATACACGTATGCATTATTAACAAATACTTACAAAGTTACAAGCCGTCAAAACACTGCAGCACTGCTTCGAATGCTTTAGAGCGCTTGTAGACGTCCGTTTTTTTCACCGGATAACGGACCGTGTTTTTTGCTGGATTCGCGGTGGTTTGTGATTTATAATGAGTATGTGTACATGCACCGGACATCGGTCCGGCGAACAATTTACGCCGGATGCACCACCGCTTCCCCTCGGCGCTACGGATAACGGACACCGGTCCGGTGTAAGAAAGAGCGGTCATACACGCCAGTGTATTGGTGCGTGTTGACGCTGCCGGACGTATTGCCTGTTTTCTGTAAATTGTGTGCCGTCTACCTGCGTTCTTTTAAAAATAATTGTAAAATTTAGTTTCATCTTCTTCCAATTGCGTAAAAAGAGAATGATATGCACCATATTCTTCCCTTTCCAATAATATAGGATGCACCCACAATGACCTTTTACGTTTTTCTATTTCTTTTAGTTTCTTCTTGTACAAATTGTAGGCCAATACGAGTTTTTTTTTCTTATTATTCGACATTTCACACGTGTGTAATCTCTGACTACCAGTTCAAAACTAAACGCATAATATACACGGCAGTCCAAGGTAACATTCATCCGGTAAAAAAAATATATGTTTACAAGAATAGCCGTTTATTGACGGTCCGTTTTCCGGTGAAAAAAACGGACGTCTACAAGCGCCCCTATTTGATGGTATGTTACCTCGTTAGGTTGTTTCCATAAAATAGATAGGTACCTTATACCAGAATATTATGAATTAAAATTAGGTAGGTAGGTACTCTATATGTATGCAAGGTTAAAGGGTGATAATTAACGGCAAGCTTCATGAAAAATTATTAGATACCTTGCCGCGTAAACAGTCTTAATTGGCAGTGCTAAATATCATATTTCTCATCAATCAATTCAACATTAAAAAACCATTAATAAAAATTACCACCGTTTTATCTGTCTGTGTAGTTAGGTAGCTCTTTTGCATTATACCTAATAATGAATGAGGTTTAGTTTGTCACTCAGAGTAGGTATATTTCAATCAGACCCACCGTGAGCGTAGCGTGCGTGCAATGCAATGTCCGGCACGGTGCGGCACGTCCAATGGGCGGCAAATTAAGCGATATACTTAATAAAAACATGTTTTTATCATATCGCTTAATTTTTACTAGTTCATTTAAAAATGAACTAGTAAAAAAAAAAACAGTTGGAAGACCCAACTCAAACATAACAAAAATATCATCATAATTATGGACTGGAAATTTAACAATTTTTTGAAGTCGGTGCCATACGGTTGGGTATAATATCCTCGGTCTTGGCACCGACTCCAAAAATTTGTTAAATTTTAATACTTAGGTTAATCGTAGGTTAGGTTAGGTTTATTAATATAGGTAGGTATTATTTTTAACTTTTTAGTGCTTTTTTTTGAAGTTGGTTTTTTTTTTTGCAAAAAAAATTTTTCAAGTTTCAATGCACGGTAGTGAGTCAAGTAAAGATTAAAGAAGGTACCTAAAACAAGACCATGATGACTGAGTTCCAGACAACTGATGAGGAAATAATTATAGTTTAATGCTCAGTTGCATCCTAGTCACTGAAGGGTAGCCATCCTTACCGTCATTACTGTCTTCTGAACATTCTTGAGATGTTACATTATGTGCACTGGGTTGTGAACAGAGTGCAAGCACAGAACAACCAGAAGCCAAGTTTCATACTAACGCCCGTGCGTAGGTACACTACTACACGCGCAGCTATGTGTGCGTGACCTGTCACTGACAAGGCGCGCGGGGAGTGCGCCGGCGCCCGCTCGGGTACAAACCGGTTTGAGTCGGCTCAGCTAGCGGACAAACTTAAGGTGTGCCAGCGACAGCGGTCGGGTACGACGCGGACACAGAACAGTTACTATATTTATTTAGACGCGTTTGTTAAATTGTTTTTAAAGATGCCAAACTGTTGCACTGTGTGTACAAATAATGGTCGAAATAACAAAGAGACTTCTTTTTTGTATATCCATGTATAGGTACCTACATAACAAATTATTTAAAATCAAAATACGAAACGAATAATACGTCAATATACCTACTTAGGTATATTGACGTATTAAGATTCGTTTCGTATTTTTGTTTTAGTAGGTAGGTTTGTAGAATAGTATACCTACCTACCAAAGTATATTTGTAAGTCGTCTTAGTAAGATTCCATTTGGCCTTTTCTATTAGATAGGTAGGTACCTACTTAACTTACGTTCGTGAAATAGTAAAACAAGGAAGGAAACATTATAGGTAGTTTCGCCATGACCGTCCGTGAGTAAGTCAAAGTAATTTGATTAATCAACTTCAAGAAAGTAAGCAATGTATGTACCTATCAATGTATGTGTATCTACTTCATAGTATGATTTATTATGTACATAAGTACCACCTGCCTACCTATTTATTTATTTAATCATAATACATACCCACTATTATTATCCTAATCTTCTTAAAATATCGAAGTAAGTAAATTAAATGTTTAGCAAAACTATAAAATTGGTGATCTAAAAAAATAGTGTAGGTATATTGACGTATTATTCGTTTCGTATTTTTGTTTTAGTAGATTTGTAGAATAGTACCTACCTACCGAAGTATATTTGTAAGTCGTCTTAGTAAGATTTCATTTGGCCTTTTCTATTAGATAGGTAGTAGGTACCTACCTTAAGTAGGTAGGTACCTACCTACTACCTATCTACTTACGTTCGTAAAATAGTAAAACAAGGAAGGAAACATTATAGGTAGTTTCGGCCCTTCATGACCGTCCGTGCGTAAGTCAAAGTACCGAGTGACAGCCCTATGAAAGTAGGTAAGAATTTTGAACACTGTTAGGAAGGTTGGATTCTGGTTATTCTGTGCCCGTAGTGCGGCCAGAACGCGCGGACAGGAGCGTTTGAAAACTACGCGCGCTGTCTCGCTCAGTCCCGTCGCACTAGGCTTCCGCCTTAGTCACTACAATATGGACGCAAAGGCGTGTTTCATATGTTTGATACTTCGCGCCCGTCGTCGCAACCGCGCTAGGCTCGCAGTGTGGACGCACACTTAGGCATTCTCTAACAGTCAACCAAAGGTGGTGAAGAGATAACATGGTAGGTGCAAGTTATTGTACGAAAGTAAAACAACAAAACTAGAGATTAAAATAATAAAATAAAATAATGTACACAAGTACAAAATAATTAAATACTACATACTTACTATAAAATGCCATATAATATACATAAACATATATAAAATATAATATATACATGTATAAATACATATCTTATAAAGAATAGAAAGGAGGATTATAATAAAACTCTTTCTATTTGCTCCGAAAAATAAACCCGCAACTTCCGCTTGAATGCATACAAACTGGTGGCTGTCCTGATATTAAGAGGGAGCGCATTCCAAAGAAGAATAGCCTGAATATGAAAGGAAGAATGAACAAAGTCAAAAGTATGAGAAGGGCAGCTGAGTAGGAGATTATTAGAAGATCGAAGACTCTTAGTGTGAGTAGAACAAAGATATTGAAAATGGGAAATAAGATAATTTAACGTACATCCTTGAAACATACTTGCCAAAATAAAAAAAAAAAGATTTGAATTGTTTACACAAGTTTTTCTTTATAGTGACATCGCTAAAGATTAATAAAATATTAATAAATGTATAATTTGTCAACTAAGAAAAAAATTATAGAGGTAACATAGTCATGGTGATAGATCTATTAGTGATGCATAAATTGTTAATATAGAGGTATAATGATAGCCCCAAACTTGAAATAAATAAGCAAATTATGTATCTTGATTTGGCTGTGGGATGTAAGTACAACAGTCATTGTGCCCATAGTTACAAGGGCCAATGGCTGAATAGCCAAGAGCCTCACAAACATTCGAGGAGGCTCTTGTTGGGCAGTTAGATGAAGGGCTTGATTGGCAGTACTGCTGGACATCACGCCTTTAGTTAGATGGTTCCTCTTGTTGGAATTCTAACCAATGGTGGCTTGGACTTCCAAGATTTACCATAAAATATTGTTGCTTTGTATATATACATACACATACATAAACTCAAGCCTTTTTCCCATGGGGGTAGGCAGAAACCACAGAATGCCACCTGCTACGATCCTTACATGTGTGTATAGATTTAAAAACAGTGTGTTGAAAAAAGAACAAGGTTTGTCGACCCTAAGGGCAGTGATTTGCAGTGTTTCTGTTGTCAAGGACAATGAGTGTTGTCTGGTGAAGCGATGTGATGACTGAGCTTTACTTTAATTTCTTAGATGTGATTATTACAACATAAAAACACAAGTTTAATTTAGTTTGCACTTACCATTTTGCTGAAATAGAGATTCTTTTTGATTTTATCCCATAGAAAATATTATGCAAGGAACTTAATACTTTTTGCCGAGAGATTATTATGAACTTTTCTAAGACCATTTACAATAGGTTGTAAATGGTAACCTTGAAACCTTTTTCATAAACATACAAAATGTCTCTTCTTTATTTTCATTAAAAAAAAAACACATATTTTGAGGTAACCAGGAGATACTTCGTTCAAGGTATCTAAGCAACGACCCGAAACCGTCCTTCAACAGAAAAGGAGTACTTATTTGTAGTCTTTGGACTAAGGAAAACCACAAAACAAACTGCCTGTACGTACACTGCAAACAGAACACTGAAAGTGAAGTCTGAAATTCACTGAACTGACAAATGACAATGTGACAATTGACTGACATTTACTTATTATTGACATTCAGCAGTGACAAGACAGAGGTCAGAAACTCAACAGTTAATTTTATTATTGTTAAGGGGGCTTACCATCACCTTTTAAGAAAACGTTTAAATGCCTGTCAGTCAACTTCCATTCAAAAGCAGGCCTGCTTAGGAATCGCTAAAAATCGTACCATGACCGTATTAAAGGTGAACGATTATTGAACGGCAATGCTTGTCTCTGCCTGCTTTGATGATGAAGTTTAGTCTTAGTGTTGTGAATAAACAACGTTCAAAAACTACGATATAATTCTCTAACACATTACCGGTTTTTTTTTAATGATCATAACTTTAATTTCTTAGATAAATACACGTTATAACTAAGATTATGTATTACAACTTACCATGATTTATTATCTAAAAGCTCTAAAAGCACAAGTTTCACGTTAAAAAAACCTTTTTTTAACCCAATGCCCATAATCCAAGAAACATAACCTTTTTACAGGAATGCAACGGAGCCCCAGTATTCTTGACATCTCCTAGTCTACTAAACTGAAAAATAATATATCTAGTAATTCCATCCAGTGGAGAGCCTAACTAATTAATCATTATATACATACCTATGTATTTAGGATGAAAATTAAAATAAAGAATAATACTCATGATGTGTTTTTATATACATATACCTGCATATTAGAAACCAACAAAGTACACCATATGAATTTATGGCTCCTGCAGGCAGTCATCTCTGTTACCAGTTTTTGTTCTTGTAAACTTTCATTGCATTTATATGGATAATATGGGTTCCTATATAAATGTATATATGTTTCAGTCAGTCATAAGAAAGTATCATGTGATAAATGATAATAATTTAATTTGTAAACAGGTAAAAATTAAACACATTTTTTTAAACTAGATGCGGTCATTGTTTTATTTTCATAAATTTACTGTGTTACATTATGTTGTGTAGAAACACATGCATTTGCAAAACATTTGTGATTGGAAATGTAGCACTTGATGGGCTAATCAACATCTCAATCGAGCCTTTAGTACATCAATGGTCCTCTCAATAATGTTTTGGGTCTTGTTATGCTTCTCAGTGTAAAAGGCTTCTGGAGACTGGTTCTGCATTCCAAATAAAATTGATGTCATTATTGTGTTTCTGAGTCAATACCGAGAATCTCCTGAAATAAATGGATTAAAAGATTACTTGCTTATGTTTTTCATTGTCACTTGAATACACAGCAATTTATGTTTAATAGCAAGGAACATACACAAGAAACACACTAGTGTAGTTATGCTCCACAATAGAAAATCTGATGAATTGATAACACTCACCTTAGTCTCTGCTTAGATCACTAAGCCTTTGGAGGATTTATTATTTTCATTATAGGTTCAAAACCCTCGCACAAACGGGGGACTAAATCTTTTGATAGGCCTGTAAAATACAAATATTAATTGAGTATTGTAGATTTGTAGAGTAGGTTTTTATTTATACTTACATTACGTATTTTCATAGGTTTTGGTTACCATTGATGATTTTAAGTTATATCTTCTTACCTATATTAATTGATTCTTATTCCCTGTCATTAACTTCATTATTGTTATTTATTTCCCAAATGCAACGCCGTTGGTATGTTTTTCCATACGATTTTCACACTTCAATTTTATTATTTACTTATTTCGTACTCGTTACACAGCTACAAAAATGAAAAAGTCTGGTTTAATTCGCTTACAATTCTCACCATCCACTTTAAAAACCCTTATTATATATATAAACCTAACATGTTGCCACGAATATCATTTTAGATTACAAAACGATGTTGAAAAAGCTAGTCCCATAGTAACTTTTTAGCAATCGCTAATTTTGACATTACAGCCGTTCCATTATCATTTTGCTGCTGTCAAATAGCACGTCATAGTACGAAAGTCTATACAAAAAAAAAGGTGAACGGTTTTGTAAACGTTAACTTAGCAGGCCTGTTACAGGCCTGCTATAACGATGTCATAGTACAAAATAGCGAGGCAGTTCAATATCCGGGCAACTTCTGCCCTGCTATAGAGGTGATGGTAAGCCCCCTGAACGGTTAGTTGACATTGACTTGACACTTCCCGTGATCAAAGGGCTGGGTATTATTACCATGGCCCGTAGCGTGATGATGATTTAGTATCAGCATTGCACCCGTGCGAAACTGGGGCGGGTCGCTAGACTCGCTAGTAAGTAACATATAAACGAGGCATAATATAGTAAGTTATGTTGTTTTGTCTGTGGTGTTCACTATGGTACATCGCATGAAGGTATAGATCTATACCTTCATGGTACATCGTGGTATAACAACTGTGAGTCTGTGTTTTCAATTCATCAATTCAACAACGGTAGTTCTCTATATAATCTGTGAATTCAACAGAATTCAACTGTTCAACAGTGTTCTGTCTGTCACTTCTGTCCAAGTTTTGTCAAATTATTGACACTACAGTACAGATAGACAGTCAGTTTCACACTCACACACTCACAGTTGTTTGTCTCTAATGTACCGCTTCAGCGCTTTGTCAGCAATAAAAAGGAAGGAAATCATAGCATTGTTACGCGATCGAAGATTTATCGTTTGGCATGCATGGGACATTTTACCCTATAAGAAAGGAATAGAAAATATCAAGGAATGTTCTGTGAATTTAATTGTAAAAATTGCGAATTTGTTAAGATAGGTACCCGTACAGTAGTTAGCTGCAAGCACGTGAAATAAACTTCATAAATAACTACTGCGACCATACTCAAAGTTCATATAGGTTTTCAAGTTTGACTTAATTTAGACAATGTCGAACTGGGTCGGATACGCCATATCGGTGAACTGTGCAGAGCCTTTGGGTTGCTATCAAGGAACTATTCTAGAAGCAGATGGTAGCACCATCACTTTAACAAAAGCTTTCAGGAATGGCTTTCCTTACCCGAAGTCACAAGTGACTCTTAAGTACGTTCAATTGTTTTACTTTTTGCGTACCTATGCTCTGTGCATTGTTTACTTACTGGTTTTGTATCATGCTACAGTGCAGCTGACATAAAAGATCTAAAGATAATCGAGTCCCGGGCGGAGCCTGTGGAGCAGACGCACAGCACGGTGGCGGTCACCAAGAGCATGAAGAAGGCACAGAGAGCAACTGTGTGTGAGAACTTACAGGCTAACCCCACCAGTTCAGGTATGCAACAGTTAATGTGACCTTCATACAGTGCTGCAGTTTGCAGAGCTATGAGCAGTGTGCATTTTCTTATAATTTTTTGATAACTGAAAACAATAGATAATAATGTTATTTATATTATGAATCAGCGCATTTGGAATTGCTGTTTCAGCTTACAGTCGCTTTGTATTTTATTAGGCAAAACACATCTGATACTATGTTTTATGTTATGTTATGTGAAATCTATGTCATGTATTACACCATTCTTGCAATGCCACACACCTTGTTGAATCAAAGCTTGTTTAAATCCTTGTTTACTGTTACATTAATTGTGTTGGTCAAAGTCAAAGTCAAAACATTTATTTCAATTAGACCATTTACAGGCACTTTTGAATTGTCAAGGAGTTGGTCAGTTAGTCTAAAAAATTAAGCTAGTTGCTCGTTTCAAAACGGAGGTAGGCCTCTATGGAGAAGAACGAGCAAGAAACTCCACAGCACTCTTTTAAATTAGGTTATTACAAAATCCTAGTTACATTATTCTTGTTGATTCTACATGGTGATCACAATGAAGATGCATATAAAACAGTAGTTAAAAATAATAATAATAAATATGTAAGCCATATCAGTTCAAAGATGACCAATCCCAACTGACAGCACCCGTTCACAAGCATGATGCATGAATCAGCACCACCTAGCTTAACCATCATGGAGGGAGCCAAATGATCCAACACATGCACTACCATCAGCGAGACATTTGAGTGAGCATGACAAGCTCTCAATTGCCATGCTCATTAATTCAAAACACATAGTAACTCAATAAATAAAACGCTCCATGGTACTCACATTTACAAAATTGAAATAAATGATATTAAATTATACAATACTAACACTTTCAGTGTACTTATTCGTTATTCGTTAGATGACTGAGGTAAGAAAAAAAGAAAAAGTAATCTACTGATAACGGTACAAGTTATTCAGGTCGACAAGAGGGTAAGAAACATCATTCTCTAAAAAAAACAATCCTATTTAGTGAGCCCGAGTGGCTGTGGAGCAGGACTATCATTAGGCAAGCATTTTTGTCCGTGATATAATCATCTAAGGCGCTTTGCACACGGAGCAACTTAAGTTGAGGCAACTGGCAACTCTTAAAAAGTTTCCTGTAAAAGTTGCTAGTTGCTATTATGTTTATGGTTGCCACAACTTTTTGGCAATCTGTGAGCAACTTTCATAGCCGAATTACTCAATCTAGGCAGTGTTGCAAACTTAGTGGTCTTACCACTAGATCTGGTGGATTGGTACCCCCTTCTGGTGGGCAGAATTTGTATCTGGTGGGTTGTGGATTTTTTAGTGGGCAAGTTTTAGGTTTATGGTTTTCAAAAACAAGAAATTTTTTGCTAAATGAAAACAATATTACACTCGGTAAGTATAATTAACTATCGCGCGAACAAATGATGAATGGCGTCAGTTACATCAGTTGGAATGAAACAAAAAAAAAACAAAAAGTTTTGGTATGAAGTGATAGCTTTTAGATTTTGTGGAAGAAGCTCGGTTGTTTCAAGAAATCGCAAATGCAATTTCTTTGTTGATTCTTCCTCATTATTCCCATACCTCAGTTTTTAGTAATTTTTAGTAGTAGTAGTCTTTTTACCCGACTACGGCAAAGCCTAAAGGAGGGTTATGATTTTGACCGGTATGTATGTATGTATGTTTGTATGTATGTTTGTTTGTTCCCTCGTAACTTCTAAACTACTTATCATTACATAACAAATGAGGTGTCGTTAGAAGCGTCTCAGTTGTCCGCTGGTTATAGGGTAGGTGACGTGTCACCAAATCCAATATGGCGCCCTCCAGGGGATATGAAGTCGTTATCGAAAAAAAAAATATTTTCGCACAGTATCGACATGGGTATCAAATTAAAGGGCTTGATGAGCACATTTGAAATATATACAACGTGTAACGTTAAATGCGCAAAACCTGAAAATAGTTTGATCAGAATAACGAGCAGAATCAATTGAACCACTTTTTAATATAGGTCACATTTTTCAAAAAATATTCATTAAAAACGTTGCCGTGTCTATTTATTAGTAGGTCAAGCCATCCGGCGCGCAGCGGCCCGGTGACGACTTCTCCCTCGATAGAGCGTCGTCGCAGACGCAAGAAGCGATCAGAATTGGCAGTAAAACTAAATCAGCACATAAAACCTTTACTTTTGTTTTAATGATTTTTTTTTTCTCTGAAATAGGTCAATTTAATAAAAAATCAGTTGGGGTGTCTGAGGTTTTGCGCATTTAACGTTACACGTTGTATACATTATATAGCTTTTACTAGCTACTTTGTCTGTTTTTAACAGTGTCAACATGGATATCAAATGAAAAGGCTTAATGAGTACATTTGAAATTCACTCGCTACTTTGTTTTTATTATTATATCAAATAATTAAATATAACTCTATTTCATTATTTGATATAATAATAAAAACAAAGTTCCTTCAAATAATTTAGCCCCCAAAATAGTGTAAATAAAAAATAAGTTAAAAATAACTAAAACCCGACTACGACAAAATCGCGCACTGAAAAGTATAAAACAAGAACAATATTCATTTGACCGATATTTTAGAAATTTTTAAGTAATAGCCGTGGTCGTATGCCTCCTGCGGTTGCTTCACACAATCTTTATTGGCTAGGTGGCATACGACCACGGCTATTACTTAAAAATTTCTAAAATATCGGTCAAATGAATATTGTTCTTGTTTTATACTTTTCAGTGCGCGATTTTGTCGTAGTCGGGTTTTAGTTATTTTTAACTTATTTTTTTTAGTGCTATGAACTTAGTGAAATGTAATTCGAGAAATCGCAAGAAATTGCCGCTAATGCCATTAATTTTAAGCATTCGCGCAGGATCGACAACAGGAAAATGTTGTAACAAATATACTCTACTTATATATATGTTTACTTAGTGGTAAAACCACTAAGTTGGCAACACTGTGCCGGGCACAGGGAGAGGGAGGGAGGGAGGGTGTAAAATCGCCCGACGCGTTGCGATTGACGGTTGAGGAAACCGGCATCTTTAAAAACTGGTATAATATTTGACAGTTGCTAGTTGCGGCAATTAGCAACTAACTTAGTCATCGATTGCAGCAACTGAAAACTGTTGAGTTGCTATGTGTGCGCAGTCCAATTGAAATATATGTAAACAGCTAGTTGCCAGCAAGTTGCCAGTTGCCAGTTGCGGCAATAGTTGCTCTGTGTGCAAAGCGCCTAACTTAGGTATAATATGCTTGACTACATAGTGTGCGTTTAATGCATGTTTTAAATTTTCTCTCATTTAGTTGGGAGAATATCCAGTGGTATTTTATTATAGCATTTTACACAATACCCCATAAAAGAACTTTTTACTTTTGACAATCTGAAACTTAGTTGATCTAATTTGTTCCCATTTCTTTCTAATATAACGTTACATTTACTACTTCTTTCTAACATTGGGTAAAGCGAATCTTATGCATTTCGTTTTTTTCTCATTTAACACTTAAATTATTAACAGTAAACAAATTATTGTGAACCTTAATTAAGCATGGCTTTAATTACGTCGTCAAGGTGCTGTACAAGTCCAACCAACAAGACAACCACAAATGGTGTTGTATGTAGGGGGTAATCTCTGGATCCACTGAACCGATTTTGAAAATTCTTTTACTAATTGGAAGCTTCGTTATCACTGAGTGCTATAGGCTATATACTTATTATTATCAAAAAATTAGGGATCCTTAAGAAAAATCACGCGAACGAAGTCGCGGGGAGAGTGCTAGTCATTTATATAAACTAAAAAGAGAAAGTAAAGATGGGGGTTCCGCAGGGTTCAATACTAGGTCGAACGGACCTAGTATTGAACCCTGCGGAACCCCCATCTTAACTTTTAAGCCTGATGAATTTACACCGTTTATTTGAACTTGTTGTTTTGCCAGTGTGGATTCCATGTTATTCACTAACCAACACAACATAATAATTCATGGTGAATAAATAAAAAAAAACTAGAGAAACTGTACTAGTTGGACAATGTTATTTAATTGAGAAGGGACTCCTCTAAACTGTGATTATTTTATTTCTCATTTTTCGTTTTGCAATCTTTGAAGATAAGGAGGGCGGGACAATGGTATTAGCACATTGTATAATTATATCCAGCACCAGCTTAAATTACATTAAATAAATTCAGTTTTTCCCATATAAAGTCTGTGGCTTGCTTTCATCACAAGTCACTGAATACATTTAACACAAAACATAAATAAATTATCATTCTGTCTCTCTTTAGCCTCGAATTATCAGCAAAAATACATAGAACCATGTTTAAATAATTTTGTGTACAGCTATTTGAGGATGTAGTGAAGTGTACCTGCTCATTCTGTTTGCTGCGCTGTAATATATTTTTGTATTTGATTTTAAGCTTTTGTTTCTTTAAAAATACTTCTTGATTTTCAATTTGATTACTTACATCAATATAGAGTTGAGAATTGATGTATAGATTTATTACAAAAAGTATTATTGTTTGTATTATCAAACATGTTGGATTAGTTAGCGTACTCTGGTATTATGTGCGTTAGGTAACCAGGCTCCTCCGGGCGCCGGCGGCAGCAGCAAGTGCGCCAGTAGTCGCGCCGCGCCGCCACCCGCCGCGCGCAGCAAGCCCATCGACATACAGGCCACTCGCACCAATAAGAACGGCAACTACGCTGGTAAGTCTGGCAACAGCCGCGCCCCCTTTCCGCCCTGCACGCGCAACGAGCCTATAGACATGGATACAGGCCGCCCTTACCTATAAGAACGGCAACCGCGCTAGTAAGTCTGCCAACAGGCCCGGCTCCTAGCCACATAGACATACAGGCCTCCTGCACCAATAACAACGGCAACTCTGGTAAGTGGCATCAAGCCAGCCTCCACGCCGGCCGCCGCCCGCCTCCCATACACATACAGGCCACTGGTAAGTGACACGTGAAGAAACCTCGTCGCCGTTGTACACTCATGTCCAAGACTCAACTTCCAAAAGGCTCATGAGTAAAACAACTAAACAGGTAACGATGAAATTAAGAATGATAATACTTACTACTACTCAAATGTATTAGCTGTAAGTTTTCCTAAAAGCAATAAAATAAAATAAAATAAAAATAACACAAAAAAAAATAATTTAAAGAAAAACAAAAAACCCGACTGCGTAATAACTAATTTTAAAAAGAAAGAAACAAGCCCATTAGTTTCGAACGACTCACAGTCGGGGCCCATTCAAATTTTACCAATCAAATCTTCCCAAGGGGCCCCGACTGTGAGTCGTTCGAAACTACTGGGCTTGTTTCTTTCTTTTTAACCGACTTCAAAAAAAGGAGGAGGTTATCACTGGGTGAACCGATTTTCATGATTCTTTTTTTATTTGAAAGCTGGTGCTTCCCGTGGGGTCCCATTGTCACCATTTCAATATCTGATGATGAACTTCGGAGATATGGAATGGAACTCCTCACAGAATCACAGCAGCAATATCGTAACAAGTGAAATTGCTTTGTTTATACTCGTGTAGTCGATGACTGACTGAAGGAAAAGGGGGGGGGGGGTACGTCAACCTACTAGTTTCCAAAATTAAATATATCGTGTGAGGTATTGTGTGAAAGGGCTTTATGTAAGGATTTCAAACATTAATACACAAGCACTAAAAAGTGAAAAATAAAAAGCTTTTTCACAAAAAAAGATAACCGCCTTCAAAAACTACAAAATAAAAATAACTTTAGTTTTGGAAGTCGGTGGCAATACTTACCTACATAACAAAACCAAAGCCGCCGACTTCCAAAACTAAAGTTATTTTTATTTTGTAGTTTTTGAAGGCGGTTATCTTTTTTGTGAAAAAGCTTTTTATTAAAATTAGTTTTTACGCAGTCGGGTTTTTTGTTTTTCTTTAATTTTTTATTTTTTATTTTATTCTTTTTAGTTATTGTTTGTATATCGTTATACTTGAAATAAAAACTTAAATCAATAAGTAAGAAAATTAGCGAGAATGATTGTTTTGTTAAACAACTTTAAATCGTTATATATCCTAAACTATTATTTAAAATGAAAAATGATAAAAGGAACCTAAAGATGATTTTAAAATACCTATTCAACGACACCCCACTTGACATAGTTCATCAACTTTTTTTTTTTCATTTTTACAATATGGCGTCTGGTTGTCGCTGTGGTGAATTTTGATTACTGTCATGTCTTTAGTGACACTCGCAAGGTTATGACGAATCGATTGACGTAAGAATTATCAAAATCGGTCTACGCATTTGGTCTCTAGAACGCCACATAGAAACAAACATACATACATACATAGACTGATAAACACATTACCCTCCTTTGCGTCGCGCAGTCGGGTAATAAACAATTAATTTTAAACTGTCTTGAGTAAAGCGACACGGTCTGTTATGTTTCCTATAAATTACCAATAAGTCCACGTTGAGCGTTGCGAGTTATCTTGAAAACTGAAAACTTCAATTTTCAAGCTGACTCAGAATTGAATGTGTCGTGATTGAAATCTCACAATCACAACATCCCATCACTATTAACCACTAGTGCGGCAATGTAATGTAAATAGCACACGTGCGTAATATACCGCATTGTGATCTAAAAGCTGTGCAATAAGACCCACAATAGAAACAAGTGTGTTGAAAAAATGAAAGGTCTGTGACTCTTGCCGCACCAGTGCTGTAATGGGTTTTTTTTTATCTTTGCCAAGATTTGATTGTTTTAAGCCTCATCATTTTTTTGTGATTAATTAAGTATGCTATTGCTAATAGTTAATATATTAGCGACCCGCCCCAGCTTCGTACGGGTGTTAACACGCTTATATTAGCTTCACTTGTAAGTATGTATGTAAGAAAATCTTGGAATCTTAACCTTTAAGTATGGACGTCATTTTTTCATAACACTACTGTGGACGTGGAGTCTCACAGGCTTCTATATGCACACACATTTTTGTGAGGAATTTGATATTAGATCACTTTAAATCTGATTGAATATTAAAGTTATGTGATTTAGCAATAAAATAATGTGCTTATACAATCAACTTTTATTTAATAAATTATAGAAATGTTAGAAATCAAAAATTATGGGACTTTTTAGTTTAAATCTACTCAGGTTACATTTTTAGGTATTAAAAACAGCCAAACTTATTCCTATAATAAAATGAGTCTTTTTTTCTCGAAATATAATGTATAAGAAACCAAAAACACAAAACACCTAATTCAGGTAACAAATATAAAAAAAATTGACAACAGTCTAGTAACGGCAATTTTTTGGCAGTCAGTGCACAAAGATCTAGCACATTAGGAACACACACCTGGTCCTGATCTTGGTCCTGACCTTCATCATTGTCACTTTCAAGATTTTGTATCAGTTTGGAGTCCAATATAAAAAAAATCATCAATGTTTTCGTCATTGACAGACTGACCCGAAGCTAACAATAACTCACTCACTTCTGTTCGAAAGAAGGATCTCCTGCACGCAGTTTTTCGTGCAGGGCCCTGAACAGACCTTACTGACCAGGCTTTGTTGTTTTTTGACATTTTGTATTACAAAATCCGAAACAGACATAATCGCCCCTACAAAATATATCGTAGGGCAACAATGGACGTGTAGCCTGACAGGCTCCGGTCAATATTTTGATGGTTATTACTCACGTGACATTCATCGGAAGACGCAACCATCTCCCTCGTTGGTAGTTTTACAACTAAAACAAAAGCTACTGAGCTGCTCAATCGCAGGAATTGGGGGGAAGTAGGTGAAACTAAGAAACCGAAAACATCGAGTAGCCTGTGAGACTCCACGTCCATACTTAAAGGTTAATTTGACCCACTTCCCGGTCTTCTATTAGGATGAAATTTTGCACACGCTCTGAGTTCTGATGACAATACATGACTAGCTAAGAAACGTCATTACAAATCCAATATGGCGGCCTCCCCAAGATGGCGGACTGGCTGTTTGAAATCCACCCCCATGATATGGGTATCAAATGAAAGGGTTTGCTGTCAGGAATACGAAAAAAATAGTCATGTGACTTAAATCCAATATGGCGGACGTCCAAGATGGCGGACAGGCTATTTGAAATGCATCCCCATGATATGGGTATCAAATGAAAGGGTTTGCTAAATGGGATACGAAAAAAATCCATCCATTTGTAATTTTTACATACATACATACATAAACTCACGCCTTTTTCCCATGGGGGTAGGCAGAAACCACAGAACGCCACCTGCTACGATCCTTACATACTCATACTCTGTAATTTTTAGTGCGTGCTAAAAGCGTGTTTTTAGTTTTTTAAACTATTCAAAGTTATTATTTCTAGATAAATAAACATATTATTTTACCAAATTAATTTTGTTTGAAAATAAATTACATTTACTGTGTTATTAAACAAAATTAATAATTCAGTTTGTGACGTCATGTATAACATGTATTACCAACCTATAACTTTTGCGGCGCTCCACTACGGTTACAAAGTGCGTGACACGCGCATGAAAAGGGAGGCGGCATCGGCAGTGCGCCAATTGAGGAGATTCCGGGAGCACATCACTAAAGTCCGTTAAAAGACACAAGCGACTAGTATTTGAGCTTCGCAGAGCGGCAGCTTTCTCGAACTTTAAATCCATATCAGCATTGTACCGCGCTCTGATAAGGAGACAGTTAGAGAGCAATGTGGCAATATGGGCACACACTATGGGTATTCACATGATACAAAAATAATGTCATTGGAGCGAGAATAAATTTACAAGTATGACTGTATGTATGGAGTATATCCCTTCTATCCCTTGATGTATTCAGCTTTGTTTGTTTTAGGCATAGTGGGATACAAGTTGGAAACAGGAGAGATTTTGGCTGATGTCGCATATCCTTGGAGTGTTCCGGGAGTGCGGTGTATGAGTTTCAGTGATCTCGGTGGGTACGTCCGACAACTTGCTGGGTGCTGCACGTACGCCGCGGTCGCACAGTGTCTCGCTCACGCGAACCACGCGCACGCGTCATGTGGTTACAGACAAAAAGGTCTATTTCTTGGTAGTGGTGACGTTCCGTGCGTTGTGTTGTCGATTTGTGAAATAATCTTAGTATTCTAACCTGGTATTATAACTAGTAACTACACTACCAATCGGGAGATTGTAATGGTCGTGTTATGTTAATAAATTATCAAACCCAGTGAGCAAATACTCCAGAAGTTGAGAATTTTCTCTGAACGAACCTTTTTCTGTAGCTCTACATGGGTTGAGGTACAGTAGCGGTTATAAGTGGAGTAGCAATCTACAAAGCAAATCGATTGACACTTTGGTTAAGCTTACGACCTTTCGACGTCGTGTGCTAATTTTGAGGTGTACGTAAGTATTTTGTTATTACGTTCAAAAGTGCCTTATAATGGCCTTATTAAATAAATGATTTGACTTTAACTTTGAATACATCACTTATACACACAGATGTATGTATGGCCTGTACCCCGTGTTTACAGCAATTAGGTAAGCATGCTACTGCACTTATGACCGCTACTGTACATATATAGTGTAAAGTAGGTATAATGGCGCGAAATAAAAAGCAAACCTATGTATCGCAAAGTGATAGACAGAAGTGAATAGTGGTACACTGTTGTACACTGTAGGTAGTGTAGTTACTTTAGTGTGTCTGTATGTTGCGTGTTGCAGGTAGTTACGGCAACACCAGTTCCACGCCGAAGAGCCGGGGCGGCGGGGGAGCCGGGGGCGGGTTCAGCAACGTGTACGACAAGGCGCGGCGCCGCAACGAGGCGTGCTTCGGCGAGCTGGCGGACGCCGAGCTCGACAACGACTTCGACTTCGAGGGCAACCTCGCGCTCTTCAACAAGCGCGCGCTATGGGAGGAGCTGCGCAACGCGCACAAGCCCGACGTCGTGCGCCAGGCCGACGACCTCGGCAAGTTCCGCCACGACGAGAACGTGCTCGCCGCCGCGCCCGCCCCGCGCCGCGCCATCCTCGTGCCCGACGAGCTGCGCGGGCCCGCCGACTACGTGACGGACGAGGGACTGCTGGTGCCCGGCGTGGCGCCGCGCCTGCGCGCGCGCGTGTGGGCGGCGCTGGCGCGGCGCGGCCTGCGCGGACAGGCGCACACGCTGCTGGCGCGCGCCGCCGCCGACGTGGCGCTGCGCCTGGTGGGCGGCGGGCGCCGCCTGGACGCGCGCAACGCGCACCAGGCGCCCACCGTGGTGGCGCTGGCGGGCCCGCACGCGGCCGGCGCGGCGGGGCTGCAGGCGGCGCGCCTGCTGGCGTCGCACGGCGCGCGCGCGGCCGCGCTGCTGGCGGCGCCGCTGCCGCCCGAGCCGGCGCCGGCGCTGGCGCGCGAGCTGGCGGCGCTGGCGCCCAGCGGCGTGGTGCTGGCGCCCAGCCTGGCGGCGCTGCCGAGCCCCGACCTGGTGCTGCTGGCGCTCTACGACCCCGTGCTGGACGACCCGCAAGACCGCTACCAGTCAGTGTTCGTTTGAATCCTACATCGTCCAGGACTAACACCTATATCTGTACCTCAATTTGCATCGTCAATTTTTGACAAGCCGATCTAAACAAAATGTTGACCTGGTGATAATGCCGATATTATCACCGAGATTGCCGAGTCTGGCATCGGGCGGTGAGTCAAAGGGCCAAAGACAACTTTAATAAGCTTGGAAAATTATCGATAAGTTTTACGCGTATAGTTCAAAGGTCGTTATTCAAACACTTACCCCATTTATCATCAATATTTTGCATACCCAACAAGATTTGCTAAGATTTGCTATGTGCTACGCGAGCTAGGCATAACGATAGCGCAGACAGAGCAGCACGATGTTTTCACTGGTTCACTGATAATTAATTAAAATTCAAGAAAAATTAAATTTAAAATAGCATGCAAGGTTTAAAGTTTGTGTATGTCTCGAACAATTCTGCCGCACCGCGGGACTAGTTCACGGGATGAGTTCTCTCGTCCCTTAATAACTTAAACCTTAGCATCTACAGGGTGAAATATTGGCCAAATAAATATTCATCATATTTACCAGGCTGCCTCAGCTGCCTGTACATACATACATAAACTCACGCCTTTTTCCCATGGGGGTAGGCAGAAACCACAGAACGCCACCTGCTACGATCCTTACATACTCCTTTCGCCTCATCTACGTTCATACATCTCGTCATACAAGCACGCCGGTTACGAGTACTCCGCACCTGACCTTTCTGAAGAACCTCACCAATAAGGTCAGTGTAGGTCTTCCTAGGGCGACCCCTCCCTGCGTTACCACTCACCTCTGCCATATAAATACCTTTTGTTAATCGTCTTTCACTCATCCTCTCAACATGACCGAACCATCTAAGCATACCCTTTTCTATCTTTGTCACTACATCCTCTTTTAATCCGCAACGGTCCCGTATAACCTCATTCCTCACTCTATCGTTCAAAGTTACACCACACATACTCCGCAAGGAACGCATTTCCACAGCATTAATCCTACTCTCATGCCTCGTTTGCCAAACCCAACATTCACTTCCATACATAAGTGTAGGCACCAGCACGCCGTTGTGAACAGCCAGTCGAGCCTTTTTGGGCATGAACTGGTTGGTCACAACCGCATGTATAGCACCATTCACTTTATTTCCCGCAGTTACTCTCCTTTCCACATCAGCATCAATCTTTCCATCTCTAGTAAACATACTGCCCAAGTATACAAACCTGCCTGTAGTTTTCCTTTAATGTTCTGACGTCGCTTCTTCAAATCTCATTCATGTGCTTTTACTGCATTCGCAAACGTCCTAAGAGAAATATAGTCTCATTTTGGATCACCTTCGACACGCAGGGCGGCGCTGCAGTGGGCCATGCTGGCGCGCGGCTGCGTGGTGTGCGTGGAGCCGCCGGGCGCGGGCTGGGCGGGCTGCGCGAGCCGCGCCGCCGTGCTGGGCGGGCTGCCGGCCGCGCTGCCCGCGGCGCTGGGCGTGCTGTACCTGGCCGACGTGTGCGTGCCGGCCGGCGTGTTCGCGGAGCTGCGCGTGCAGTACCGCCCGCCCTTCGGCGCCGCCTCGGTGCTGGCGCTGCACCCCGCCACGGACGCCGACTGACGCCCCCCCGCCTGCCCCCCCGCCTGTCCCCACCGCGGCCTGTACCGCTGCGCCTGCCACCCCGGCACCGCGCTGCTGTTCATTCGCTAGCGCGCGAGTGTGCGTCGCGACTCACGCTCGCGCGCGTACCTACGGGCCGTTCCGTTGAGATGGGACAGTGAGGACGGCTCTGAAACTATTCCAAGTAAAGTGTTGTGTATTAAAACATCCGTCGATTGCAGATTTTCTTAAAAATATATTAAAATACTTTCAAAAACTCACTCACGACTCGGGAACCGAACCGAGTATTTTTTTGAAAACAAAATCGAATTGATAGTGTAGATTGTAAGAATTCAAGTATACTAATAAACCCCATAACTTGAACAAATGCTACATTTCGTTATTGAAGTAATAGTTAACTTTGGTAATAGTTTCACATGTCGCCACACCGACCCATTTCAGCGGAACACTTGGACCTTTATTATAAAAAAGACGAAAACGTCATTTATGACGTTTGAAAATAAACAATACGCTTAGTCGCTTCACGTGCAACTAAATAATTGCGAACACATTTGATACGACTTCTGAAGCGCATATCTCGCCAACTATTGACAAAGAGAAAAACTGAATAGAAGGCACATGCCCATCTACATGCCTGCGTTTCTGCTTAACTGCAACGATAGGCAAAGAAAGCAACGGATCGTAAGATAAATGCGGAACCGGTCGATGTGCTGTCGCGCACTCACGCCGCAGCTTTAATACGACTCGTGTGGACATGGAATTATCAAAAATAAAGTTGATACAATGTGATGAAAATATGAAATGTATTTTTCGGCAATTCGAGTATTGCAAATGTTCTTAAATAAATAGTAAGTTTGTATGTTGATAAGTAATTGTGATACATCTGTAGGTCGCCGACCTTAAAGCTGAGAGTGATGACTGCTTCAATGTGATTGAAAGTGAACGTAAATACGTATTTAATATTGTAATTACTTGCATGTGTAACTGTGCAGTGGACAGTGTTTCAAATGGCCGTAATAAAATGTCAAATCAATACATGTTTCTGTTACTAATGTCTCAATAGTGAAATGATAATCAAAAACTAGGTATTGCAGAGCTAAATGGACCACGCTCCAAGTGCTTATTTTTTAACCTTATATAACTTAGGCCTGAAGAGTTTGTGCCGAGGGCACGAGTGGCGCGCTCGGTCGCGCTGACCAGGCACTTGCGCACGTCACTAGCAACTCTTGAATTACTAAAGCTGCTCTTTCTGCTACACACTCTAGGCGCTAAATTTCTTCTATGGATGTGCGGATGACTGTAAAACTCGAAAAACAAAAAAACTCGAAAGACTCGAATTACAAAATTTCGATATTTTGTACTTCGATAATATGATTTTCGATATATTGAACTTCGATTATAGTATCATTCGATATTTTGATTTTCGACATTTTGATTTTCGATATTCTGATATGTACCTATCCTTTTGTTGTTGTATAATTTAGTTGCGAAATTCAATCAAGTTTGAAGTTCAAATTGTAATTATTCGATGACATACGCAACTAAAGTTCCCAATAAAGACTGGGCATTGAATTGCATCGGGTAAACGAATAAATAATAAAACATAAGGAAATGTAAGTCCATCGATTTATTTTGAAAAAAATAGTTTCTCAAAAAGCACATCATACTTATTTGGACAACAGAACATGATTATGTTATGGCTTAACACAACAACACTATCGCTTCTAAGTTACATACTTATATACAAAGTGGCGCGTCACTGTACAAACGTGACGTCACGCGCCTTGCGGATGACGTCATCACACGCTGCACCGGCTCACGCGCGCGACTCAGCCGCACTAGAGACCGTCCAGCCTTAAAATGAACGCTGTCTATTGGTCATCGCACACATTGTAATTGTTAATATTGAAAACATGGTGGAAGGGCGCGCCGTTTTAAAGCAGTGTGTCTCGACTTGTATATGCATAGAGTATCCGCTCAGCGAATAATATAATCAACGATGTGTGTAGACACACACTTCGAGACACGTACACGGTGTAGGAATTTAATGTAGATTATAGAAATATGTAATATAGTAATTAACATTCCATTATGATACACCGGTATGACAATTTGTTACCGTCCAGCGGCACGCATCCGCGGTGTGCAAGCGCGGCATTATATGAGCGGATGGACCGTTCCGGAAGCCGTGTGGCGGTGAGCAGGTGCGGCATGACCAGTTGTGGCCTGATCGGGTGCGGCCCGAGCAGCCGCAAGGCGCGCAGCGTCGTCCGATATTACAAAATTAACAATAAATACATAAATGATTGCACGGAAGACTCGCGTTACAGACACCAGATAACGTTGAACTTGTAGGCACAGTTCGATTTCATTACTTATTTACATTGATTAGCATTGCACTCTGGTAACAAACTAACACCGGTACGGTACTCTGACTGACGAGTCTGATGGCAGATGGTGGCGGAGCATAAGTTCTATGGCTGTAACGCTGCTATAATTAAGTATACGGTTGAATTCCTTGGCTTAAGACAATCTTAAGTAAACCAGATGGTGGCTGGGCATTGAGGATCACACGATGACAGTTTTAATTTCTGTCGCCGACGATATGTGCCCGGGCCCTTACAATTGAACTCCTAGGAATATGCGACCGAGCTCGCCAAATTATACCTACTACGATATTTAAATTTTTTGAGAAAAATATTCATTTGAAAGAGTATCTTTTTAATAAACACTTTAAAAAATATTTTGGATATAAAATATTGTGTACACTTTGTGTGCAACAGTCTTTGGTTGTGGAGATGGCGGTAGCCGTTGAATTATATCTCTCATCACAATAATAATATGATATTTAATGTTGTTTTACCGTCGTATGACGGTCAAAGCGCACCTATAAGCTCTGCAGCGGATCGGCATCGCCGCGCTAACAACTAGCCTGCGCCGCGCGTAAGGTCGCCAGGGCTGCGCCGCGCGTAAGGTCGCCAGGGCTGCGCCGCGCGTAGGGTCGCCAGGGCTGCGCCGCGCGTAAGGTCGCCAGGGCGGCGCCGCGCGTAAGGTCGCCAGGGCTGCGCCGCTCCAACGTGTCGCAAGTGAGGTTACTATGCTAGGAAGGCCGACGCGATGCCGAGCCGGTGCCGAGCTGACAGATGTGTGACCGCGAGGCGGCCTCGTGACACACGACGCGCTCGGCGCCACGCCTGACGTGCTCGCGTCGTGTTAAGTATTCGGGGAGACACACCGATACAAGTCGCTATTCTACGATATAAGTGATACAGACTAGGTAAACTGTAGTAAAAAATATCCAAAAAACTCGTTATAAAAAAGATCTTCGGAAGTAAGTGAGTACAAAATAGAAGCTCCTGTGACGTCGACAATATGTGAAGCCGTCGTGAGCGAGGTGCGGCTCAGCTCTACATGATTTAGATTGTTTGTGACCGACAACGACTCAACATAAACCAGTGCTCGGATGCGCTACACACACTAATACACACGGAGATACGCACACATACACATTGTCACAACATACAACGTATCCTCATGATGCGAGTACGTGATACACCATATTAACCTTACCGATAAACATTCCCACGTAATAAAACTTACCATAAAACTAATCAGTAGGGTCGTGTCGAGTGTCGTCGGACACGACCGGACTCGGCCGGCTACCCGCTACGTATAATACTAACAAATACTTAACTACTTGACACTGCATCGGAATGAATGCGCGTGGAGTGAGCTTGTGCGCAGGTAAAGAGTTCCTCGTCCGACAAAAAAGTGTTATAAATTAGTCACGAACGACAACATCGTAAAGATTCGTACAAAACGTGGTTCCTACCCTGTGGGAGCGGCGGGCGGCGCCGCGGCTACAGCTCGTGCTCGCGCTCGCGCTCGGGCGCGTGGCGCGTGCCGTTGGGCCGCGCGTCGGGCCCCGCGTCGGGCCGCGCGCCGGGCCCCGCGCCGGGCCCCACGGCGGGCGGCTCGGGCCGCGTGTCGGGGCGGCGCGCGTCCAGCAGCACGTCGTGCTTGCCGGTGGCGCGGCGGATGAGCGCGTGCGTGTGGTCGCGCAGCCGCATCAGCTCCTCCTGGATGCGGTCGGTGATGGCCTTGCGCGTCTCCTCCTCGCTCGCGTTCGAGCTCCGCAACCTGCGCGACACGCGACACGCGTCAGACACTGAGATACACGGTAAGGCATTGACGATCGACGACCTATTATGTTCTCGTTATCTATTAACTTGCATACACACATCAACAGAATCTAGGGATACCTTAATCCTAAATTATTTACGAAGTTTGTATACAGATTGAAACCTCATTTATTCTATTTTCAAAATTTAAAAAATTAATATAAAAAAAAATAAAAAACAAAATACGGCGGCAAAATTGTTAGTTATTCGTTACGTTAAGGAAAATTAAAATTGTTTTATTAATATTAATTAATGAAAAGGGATTAGATTGTTATTCTTTTTTAATTTAACGTGCCGTATGAGCTTTAGGAGTCGTGTCACGTCGTCATTTGAGTCGAGATGAAATGTTACGAGCCGTGGGCATGCTAGAAAATGGTGCTATTCAACGCGTCGTTGCTGAGGCCCTACACACCAGCCAAAACGTGATATCAAGGTTGTGGTCACGTTATCGCAGTATTGGGGATGTAGCTGAACGGCACACGGGTAGATATCGCGTTACTACGCAGAGACAGGATCGATTTCTCCAAATGACTGCTAGAAGACAACCCAATATCACAGCGATGCAACTAGTACAAAGGCTCCAGGAGGACCACCAGCTGCTGGTAAGCGACCAAACCGTGCGAAGGAGGTTGCATGAAGCTGGTCTTCATGCTCGAAGACCGCTACGTGTTCCAGCATTGCGACGTGGCAATCGTGGTCGGCGGCTTTCGTGGGCTCGGGAGCATTTACCATGGAGTGACGAATAATGGTCTTTGGTGCTGTTCACCGACGAGTCCTGGTTTGGGTTTCATCCGGATTCACGAAGAACACGCGTTTGGAGAACTCCAGGGAGAGTTAGCCGTCTACGGCACCCTCAGGAGGTCCACTCATACCAAAGCGGGACAATCATGGTGTGGGCAGGAATTCGTCTTGGCGGACGAACCCAGCTCATTTGGATCCAAGGTAGCATGACTGCGCAAAAATACCACGAGGAGGTAGTAGAGCCTGTTATTGTCCCACACAGAATCCAAATGGGCCAGGAATTTCTACTCATGCACGATAATGCTCCTTCCCATACGGCGCGGCTGGTGTCGGCCGCTCTCCGAGACCACGATATTCAAGTTTTGGATTGGCCTGCACAGTCGCCCGACTTAAATCCTATCGAGCATGCCTGGGACATGTTACAACGAAAAGCTTTGAGAGATTTCCCGCCAAATTTGACAACTTTACGAACACTAGCAAAGAACATGGGACCTCATACCGCAGCAAGACATTCTATTTTACATGACAATCTAATTTTAAGCATGAACAATCCATGTCGATGTGTAATTAATGTAAGAGGTGGCAACACTGAATACATATAATCAGTGTTGCCACCTTAAAATCTTATTAAATCTAATTATTAATAATTAGATTTTATAAGATTTTTTCAATTTTCATTAAAATTAATAGCTTTATAAGAAGAAATGAAGTTTTTTACCATATTAATTTGCTACGGCGATTAAAAAAATTAACATTTTTATTTAAAACAAAAAAAAATCACGAAATGTTTTTTATTTTTTACTATAGACCTTAAAATAACCTATCATTCTTCCATTTAGGTACTATATCAGAAAATTCTTCATAGATTTTTAGATATTTGATGAAGTATAAAATATCCCTAGATTCTGTTGATGTGTGTATAATATGTGCATGGAAAACATTACATATTAAGCAAGTGCGCTAAACATTTAAAATCAAAAAGGCACTCGATTTGAGTTTTACTTCATAATGCCTCCGATTGCAATTATTGATGTAGTGAGTTTTGTAGGTAAGTGTAGGTACGCATCGGGCTTTTTCGATTTAACATTTGTTTATGTTATCGACTTGTCAGTTTTATTTTATCATACATTTTTAATCCTAGGAAAAATAATTTTGACTTTGAAAGCAATATAGTAAATATTCAATTGCATATTACTTAGTTCACAGTCACTTAATTCGTTTGAAAAATATTTCTTTTCATCCAGCCAAATCGCCATTTAGTTTTTTTTTAAACAATTCATTCCGGCGACGATTGAGACGAATCGATAGACACCTAATTGATCAAAATTTAACCATTACGATGGCTCGAGGGTATCGTGTGTCGATGTGACAGTACAGGGTACTCACTTGTCGAGCAGGTGGTGGATCTGGATGGGCTCGCCCACGTTGAGAAACACGTGCTTGCGGAACTTGAGCAGGTAGGGCTCCGTGTTGGGCAGCACGTGGTCCAGGCCCTCGTGCCACACGGGCAGGATGAGCGGCGCGGCGCGGCACTCGGCCACGAGGCGGCCCACGCCCCACTTGAAGCGCAAGTGCTCCTTGTTCACGTTGACGCGGCCCTCGGGGAAGATGTGCACCCAGTCGCCGCGCGACAGCCGCTCCACGCAGAAGTCCATTGCGGGCTGCGCACACGTCAACAGTCGGTAAGCGACCACGTTCCGTCAATGTACTCGCACAACGGCTAGCAGTCATGATTATTTTTTCTTTTTTTTTTTTTTTCTTAAACGTTGCCCACACTAGGAACTTCTCCTGTATCGTGGGTGCGTTTACAAACATAATAAAGGCGCGGGCCCACCGCGGTGCACGGAGAGGCTACGCACGTGTATTAAGCTTCGCTTTGTAAGAAAATGTATGTGGTTGTGTCCACTGCAACCCACGGAGAGGCTACGCATGAATTGACGTCATTGATACATGCGTGGCTTGCTCGAATAGGCGGTTACATAGCTCAACGCTGTCGACGTGGGTCTACGTTTCCATTGGAGTACACGAATATGACGCATGGCTAATGTATTTTCAGTCATACAATACCCTGTGGTGTGTAGCCTCTCCGTGCGCCGTGCCACGCTATACATAGTCGTGGGTCTTCGTGTAAGTACTTCAGTGGAAACGTAGACCCACGTTGTCAAACAAATGAATACACGCAGCTAAAATGCGCCGCGTGTCCGTGCACAGCGTGCACCGCGGTGGGGCCGCGCCTTAATAATAAACTCACATACACAAACAGCACACATCACACAGCACGCATGATGAATCACTTATCTTTGGCATTTGTCAAATTGAGTTTCACAAAAAGTATTCATTTTGTCAGTGAAAACTTGTAATTGGCCTTCTTTCACTATTGTTAACCTATAGCTCCGTACTCACATATGGTTTTACTAGATCGAGCAAATATGTCGAGTAAAAACCACGGCTCGGGCTTTCGTCCACACATTCAGCATTTATCTATCGAGTAACGCGCACCGTTTAGTATTCACCGAACCGTTCGAGCCAAAACATGTCTGTTCAACAAAGGAGACGGTGGCTGCTACATTTAGCAAGTCTCGCAGTTCTTAATTACAAAAGAATTAAAGAAAATGAAAAGAAGAAACAGAAAAAGAGGTACTGGGTTAACGGCTCGCTTCGAGTAGGTGCGAAGGAAATTACTTTTATTTAATTCCATCGAGCCGACTCGATGCGAGCCTTCGAGCTGTGAGTTTTGCGGTCCACACGTTGATTTTTACTCGTTTTGGAGTAAAACCGTATGTGAGTACGGAGCTTATCTATAACCTAGCTGTAAGTTTTCATAAGAAATAAAAATAAAATAAATAAACATGTTTTTTTTTTATATTATTATAGCTAAGCGCTAACTTTTCAGTAGTCAGATAACTTATCTGAAGAATAAACATGACAGTGTTGAGTATTCCAATACAAATGATATAAAACCGATATTTTAAGGTTTATCAGATAGCCCGCCACGAGGGCTAAAGAGACGCGATATGGCTTTTTATAATATAATATTAAAAGATAATTTATACAATATACGAGATAATAATATAAAAAGTGTTTCAACCACGTAGATAATAACCCACCTGGTAAAGGTATCGTCAATCTTCTAGATCGCTCAGAAGTTGTCTCGAATAGAATCGCAGTAACAACAAAACAGGCGTCACCGGAACACGCGGGGAAGCGGGGGCGGCGCTGTGCGGCGCTATTGCAACTTCAGAGCGATCTAGAAGATTGGCGATACCTATACCTACCTCGATCACTTGTATAGTGATCACAGTACCTATTAACTTAAAATTATGTTATTTTATTGTTTCATTGGCGAGATTCGCCATCAGGCTTGAGCTCGTAGATGTAACATGGCGGCACTTGCCTGGTAGACTCCCGCGCCGCGCACCACGGGCACGCACTTGCCGAGCGCGAAGAAGCACGAGTGCAGCGCGTTCGTGAAGCAGATGTCGTGCGCCGCCAGCGACCAGCGCATGCGCGAGCGCGACGCCAGCGACCCCATGTTCAGCACGCCTGCATCACACGACCACGCGACACATTTTAACGTCACTCTTGTATTCTCCAAATGGGTGTATTACGTGTATATTGTGGTTCCCATGCAATGCCGTTTACCATTGTTTGGGCACAAAGTCAGAGTCCGTGATGCCACTACATTTTCCGGCGGTCGGGCTCGCGACCTGCCTAGGCAGCTAGAACACATGTGACTGATGATACATTACCCTACTAGGCTAATCAAATCGATTGTCAGTATGTTAAAATGAGTGTTGTACGTCTGCCTTCCCCGTATATAATAATAAAAAAGTATTCTCCATTCTCGTAAAGTTATGCGTGTATTATTGTCCTGCTGCAGGATGAAGGCCTATGATCATACAGAGAATGAACGAGCCTTACCGTTGTGTGTCGAAGTCATAGTGCATATTGTAATAACGAGTGCCTGGCGGGGGTAGCACTTGCGTTAAATAAAACTACTGAGTTAAAGAGTCAAGTGTTACAACATATCGCCGAGCTTTGCTTGTATGAGAAAGCATTGACTTCAGCTGCGCTCATTGTGAGCCGTGAGCCAGCGAGCCACTGACAATGGACAAATAACAAACACGCACGCCAGCGAGTTGTATGGCGTTTACTTGTGTGCTGCGTGCATCTATCTATTCTACAATCAGGTGGCGCATGGCATAGCGACCGTCGCCGATCGACCAACATAGCAGATAGACGGCTGATAATGATTGATAAAAAAAAAAACACAACTGACTATAAAACGAGTTGCGGGACGTCTTAACAGGATACCGTGGCCCCGGAACGTAAAGGGCAACAGAAGGAACAGGGTGGTTTTTTAGTCAGTAAAAGTCTGACAGTCCCTTCCGCCCCACCCAGGGCGGATGGAGTCATTTGATGATTTTTACCACCTAAAAAAAAACAAAAAAAAGAAAACTATAACACGAATGCAGGCGTGCATTCTTCTGAGCGTTTAAATGGCAGTTTATAAGTCGTCCCGGAACTTAGAGACGCGGGTGGCGCCGCCGCCGTCAGTCATCGCAGGGCACGGTAGGTACCCATGAGGTGTTTCACGGCTCGAGGAACAGCCCCACTTGCGCTCCAGGCTTTGTCGCTTTGTCATTTACTTGATTCAATTACTGTTATTTTGCCGATAAACAATTTTATCGATTGATGGCGCGCTTTATCACACGGATAAGTAAATATCTATTCATTTTCCTAAAAAAAGAAAGAACTACATTACAAAAACAACTACTAAGGATAATTAATACATAATAGCCGATTATTTTCTGATCAGTCTTTGTACGTGTGTGTTTGTAGCATTATAGTATTATAATTTCGGGAATTTAGCAGCTAGGTGTGACGTGACGATCACACCCGTCGCGCGTCGTGCTAGGCGAGGGTGCAGTCGGCGGGAGGCAGGCGTGGCCTCGCCTCGGCTATTACGAGTGTTTATATCGCTATTCATTATGAGAAAGGGCAAGGCCAAAGGGGAAGCTTTGTCCTTTACAATTGTTGAGATTATTGTATCAGTGTGGCTATGGATGGCGATTTCCAAAGCTCGCAACTACTCACAAGCTAATTGATTTGGCATTGTAATTACAAGTAGTATGTATGGTATCGTTAGGTCGGTTGTGTGTGCCAGTGTGATTCTATTAGCGATAGGAAGGTACTGAGTATATTTAAATGTATTTGTTTAGCGAAGTTTTTCCGGAAGGTTTATAAATAGAATACATTTTTTTTAATATTTAACTGAAACACATTAGCACAAAAATAATCCGGTGGGTTCGGTGCAAAAAATTAAAACACCGCGAATATCCGACATCCACGCGGACGAAGTCCTCGGCATAAAGCCAGTTATACACACACACACACACCCCCACATACATGTATGTATATTTAACCGAATTTGAAGAAAATACACCTGTACCTATTTGAAAATAGATTACGAATAATTGTACGAAGGAACAAAATATTATTATAATTCTTATCCTATGCTTTATGACGTTATTTAAGCGAAACAATTTGTAGATTATCGTAGCGATTAGTGCCAGAGATATCAAAACCTCGTTAAAACGTTCAAGCAAGCGAAACAAAAGCACTATATTCTTTAAGTTGTTTCAAAGTATTGATCTATTTATTTACTTATTTGGGAAGTAACAAACAATGACACATGCGTAACTCGCACCTGTCGGCAATCATTTGAGAGAATTAGCATTAGATAGAGTGGAGTAGAGGCGACTTCACCAACAAGTGCCCAGTACCTACTTCACTTTACGATGATGGTGGGCAATTCCAAAGATATTCCAAGATGCATATTTATTTTTATAAACGTTGTCCAACACTTGGAATTTCACCTGCGTCGTAGATACTTTTGCAAACAAATTCATGTACACAAACAACATGGCTCGGAACCTGCAGGCTATACAAATATTTGTTCCCTGCGGGAATCGAACCCTAGGCGCCTAGCAACCAATCACTAAGCTACTGCGTGAACCGTGCAATCATGAACACAGCAGAGCCTGATTCCTGAAAGCCTGTTGAAAGTAGAGTTTTCAGGTATAGGTAGGTGCGCGCACTGACCCCAGAGGCCGGGGTCGTCGAAGCACGAGTGGTGGTTGGACACGGTGAGCAGCGGCTGGCCGCGCGGCCGCCGCACCGCCGCCGTCAGCGTCTCGCGGTTGTACACCGTCGTCTTGTTCAGGAACTCTGAAACACATTATGATGCTCTGACTGCACTATACTACATGGAAACATCCTAGCTATTTCTTCTAAATAGTAATAATGCATTCAGATGCAGAAGGCGCTCGTCTCCGACGCTGCACGCCCTGTGAGGTGGTTCCTCACTCTATATCACACAGTTGTGGGCCGAATACTATTCTTTTTTTTACATACATATTTTTTTAACTATTTCTTGTACTTAATTGTTTTTGTAAATAATGTAAAAAAAATGTTATTGAATAAATCATAATAAAAATTATGTACAGTCAGCAAAAGAGACATATCTCTTTTGCTGACTGTACATAATTACCATAGTAATTATGGTATGCAGGGTCGTCAAATATGTATAGTTGTAGTTTTCTGAGAAACCTATGAATGTTTTCAAATGTAATTTAATTTTAAAAGTAGATAATAAAAGTTAAGTTTCAATTAAAGACATCCATCGGTTACTAAGAAAAGTTCAACTATATCTGACGACCCTGGATACCTATCTGTTTTGCTGACTGTACATACATATAAATACCAGCCTCTTTGCGACAGGTTTGTCTCAGGAAAAGGGCTACTCCACTACCTTAAGGCGATGGTTCTTCTTAACTAACTAATTTTTTCGAAAATAATGCAAAATTCATATCTCCGTCAATGAAAAATGGCATTCAAAGGTCTTTATTTTGAGTTTATTGTGCAGAAAAAGTACTTTATTTATTTATTATTAACAATAAGTGCAACATCTTACAGACTACTCCAAGACAATGCTATATGCACATACACACACACTTCTACATATTATGTGTAGTTTTGTAAAGCTTGTATTGTGTTGTAACCTTATAATTGTAAGTAATATAACTAGTTTAAGTCATTTTTCCCGATGTTGTACCTTCATTAACTATTAGGATTTTGTTTTGTTTCTCTTATAAGTGAATATTATAAAATTCTTTTAGAGAAATAAATTCTTCTTGAAACTGAAAATATTCTTAAACATAAAAAAACAAAAACAATTGTCAAGTCCCGCCTTCAATGCACACAACATACAAATAACTGTTATTATTATTCATTTACTATTAGTCAAACTAAAGTGTGTCTTCTTATATAACTCCATGCAACAGTAGTGTACAAGCAGGCTGTTAGTGCCATAGGTGAAGAGGTCACCTACACTACAATATGCAACTGTTCATGAGGCAAATCTAGTTTTTTGTTTTTTACCAAGATTGTCATCCAGATACGAGTGACAGGGACAGTGCTCTACAAAGCCGAATGTTTTCTATATCTTGTCGTTTTGCCTTACTGACGGCCCTGTGCTGCAAAAATGTGATTAAATACGTCACAAAAGCGATTGCTTAATCTGGTGCGTTGAAGCAAGATATGATAAGAAAGTGTGAAGCAAAAGATAAAATAAGAATCTAAGGGCAACCTAATACAAATAAGTAGGTCAACGGTGATCCAGTGCTGATGATAACATTCTACATACATTTAATAACAAAACCATTAATTACAGATCATATTTGAGAAGCAGACAAGTGATTTCATGTAATGTGTGTAGTGTGTGCCAGTATATTGAGGAGTGAATTTGTCCCTGAGCATAAATTTAGAGTGGAGCACAGCTGTGAGGCCCACACTGTGGAGTTTGATCTTGACTTACTTAACCTCTACCACTTATATGTCATAGTGTTTTATTATAATATTATTGCATAACAACCCAATCCAACACCATGAGACCATCTAATGAGTTCATTGAATGGGTTCCGCTGGACATCTTACACCATTAGAGCTTTCAGTTATTAATACAATAAGTTGTATTATAGTTAATTGTTATTGTGGTAATGTTTGTAAGGACAATTGGATAACACTATCCCCCAGTACATTAGTTAACGGAGTAATGAGTGTAGTGCTGAGGGTCACTGACCCTGGTGTGGCTGCTGCCGCAAGCTAGCCAGGGCAGCCTCTAGTGAATGTTGTCATGACACAATTATTAATATTACCACTTTGTGCAGAGATCTGTGCACTCAAAAATTTTATTTAATAATGACTGCAGTTTACTATTTTAATATAATAATCTAATAATAATAATAATAATATTTCAGCCAGTTTGTAAACATAATACATATTTTTTATATATACATAATATATAATTATGATATAATAATGGGAGCTCTGATGCAATAAATAATAAATATCGCGAGTAGACTACTTTGATAGAAAAGGTCAATGCACTAATGCATCATTCAAAACAAGAATAAAAAAACAACATTTGAAAGTGTAGGATGCTAGAGTTTCCGTGTTTACAAGGAGGTGTAGAGCAGATCTTATTCTCGTAAGTTGGCATTGAGTCTAATGACTTATACTTTGAACTAAGGTTAACAGTTAACATTTGGAAACCATTCAATTTTGGTTATTAATTGTTGGACTAGATTATTAGACGTTATGGTCAATATAATAACGGCGTAGCGTGTGCCTCGTATGCAACAAGTTACAAATGCGCGGATGTGAGAGAATCCGTCCCCACTACGATTTAAAATGCTAATTACCCATAAAAATCGCGCGTTATAGATTTTAACAAAAAATGCAATAGTGGTACATCAGCTAACGCGAAGAAAGCGTATAAGAATGATAATTTCACTTACCTATAATAATTTTACTAAATAAACCGACGACGGCGACTGTGATAGAGCTCGCGCAATACCACAGCCTCCCTGGATTCCGCAGCCGCGGGATGATCCACCCGATGTCGTAGCCCATGGTCGCGGCGGGAGCGTACCAACACGACAACACACTACAACAACATCATTACTGTGATTAACTTAATATAAAAACGATTTTACTCTCTGAATTCAACACTCGTGCAATCTAATGTGCGAAATGTATGACAATGAATGACAATTGACATGCACAGTGTTGCCAACTGCTAGCTTTACCCAGTAGCTAGACATTTTCAAAATGTTGCTAGATTTCCAGTTTTTTTTACCCTAAAATGTTGCTAGAAGTTGCTATGTTACAATAATATATAAGTAGGTTACAATAAAATGACAATTTCTGATAATTATTTTTATTTTCATTAATTCCAACAAGAAGTTAAATTAAGTGTAGTGTACGCAATTGAATAAAAAAAATCAATTAAAGAGGAAGATGTCGATGGCTGGGGTTCAGTATCTTTCATTGATTTCGAATATTTTTCAACAGTGCCCATTTTATGCAGTACATCTTTAGGCAAAACACAGTTATAGCAGATTTACCACCTTTCCAGAGGGAGTCTCTAATGGAGACTATTAGTTTAGTTTTTTCTATTAGTTTTATATGGATAAAACAAAACAACACAAGGTAGAATACGAATAGCGCGTATTATTTTGGTTTACTAAGTATTCTGTCGCAGAGGAATCAGGGAATTCCCGGCCAGTGTCAGCACTGTCAACTACTCGACTAATTTCAATAGACTCGTGTCTTATGATGAAATGAAAAGTTGCTAGAAAAAGTAGCTAAAAAGTTTAGCTACAAGTTTTATTAAATTGTAGCTGTCTGTCACCAAATAATAGCTAGATCTAGCTATAAAGTTGCTAAGTTGGCATCACTGGACATGCATGACAATGACAACGACTAACGGAGACCATGACAATACACGATAGAGTATTTTATTTGACGTTTTGTAGTCGGTGTTGCCGATATAAAATATAGATTAAAGGTGGTTCGTTCAAAAACAATCAAAATGGAGATGCGCGAGTAACACAAAAAGATCATGTTTTCATTCCCACAATCTATATTCCCGCAGGTGGCTTGAAAGGAATTTACAAATAATTTAACTAATGAAAAGTCGCTTACACATACAACTAAATTGTATTAACAGAATCGGGTTTATTTTAAAATCACCTATTAATCTTTGTTTACTGTTAACTAAGTCGATTTTATAAAACAACAATATTTTTGTAAAAAAGACGCGAACTGAATTGGGTATATTTTCAAGCTCTTACATAAAAACACCTTAGGTTTGGTAAAGACATTTAAATCTGTAACGATCGATGGAAAGCGGATAATAAATAGGCCAGAAAAGAACCTCTTCTTGTTTCAAGTCGTTTAAAAATACACGAAATTTATTTGAGTTGGTTCGACGACTGTGAACAGTCGTTGAACCAACTCCGATGACTGTGAGGTTCTTCGATAAGGCAAGTAATTTTTTTGAATGTTTGGATGATATTAAACTTGTTGAGGTATAATAAATATTAAGATTAACCCAGACAATTAGCCAAGACAGTGTAAAGAAAGTAAGTTACAAAAATCCCACTCCAAACAACTTTTGAAAGTTTGGGATGACACTATGAGAGTGACAAGTCCTCAATCGGTGGGTCATGGATCGGATCTGATCAGCGCATAATACGTAGTTATCTAAGTAAATTACTAGCTTCTGGCCGCGGCGTCGCGTCGCCCGTGTGGAAGTATTCCTACCGACTAAAATCCCACTGTGTTCCTCGAATTACCTTCGGCCGGGGCTAAGGGGTCGCTATTCTTCCGCCGCACCCGCCACCAGGCACCACCACAACGTGGGTCCTGTCACCCAGTGCGGCCTTCACCCACTAGCCGCACTAACTCTGGACAAAACCACGTAAGGGAGCGAGAGGCCATCCGCTGTTGTCGGTGCGACGAGATCACGGCCCTGTCGTCTCCCGGTTAATGCGAAACAGGTACTTCCCGAAGCATCCAGAAAGCACCTGCGTCAACCGGAAGGTGAGGGCACCAAGACGCCTCTACATCCACTCCTTCGACTCAGAACTTAACACCGCTAAAGTGGCGTGCCTAAGGAAGTTAAATATACCAGTAAGTTTAGGTAGTTAGGTTGATAATACCTACTAAAAATATTTATTAAAATATTGTTCTTGTTCATGTTCTTATTTCTTTGTCTAGAAAAACATAATATTTTATACATTTAACATAAACATATTCGGATTCATCTGATTGTAAGGTTTATGTTAATGTACATGCTTTGTGACACGGGGCTGGACTACTGCGTGTCTGCGTCGTGTGTCGGGGCCGGGTTTTCCGCGCGGCCCGCATGGCACGCGTGTCATCCACGCTGTCGCGCAATGGTTACGTGAGCCCTGAGCAGGACCACACGCGGCTGTTTAGTAATAACCATGTGCTGCCAAGTCTCACTCTGACCGAGTCTCGACTGCTATATGACTTCTTGACGGGGAAGATCCCAAACGTTGCGTTTGTCTGCTTAGACTTTTAACTAGGAGCACTGAAATATCTTTAAATATATAATACATAAATACATGTAGGGCGTCAGTGTAAGTGCAGTCACGGGTGGTTGTGACTTGTGGCTAAGTAAGACTAAGGGGGTTGGTCCATGGATAGGTGATCATCTCTATTGTGCCTCGGAAAGCACGTTAAGCCGTTGGTCCGGGCTGTCATGCGTGGATCTTTGACAGTCGTTACGGGTCTTACGAAGCCCGATAGTCTGCCAACCAGTCTTACCAAGGGATATATACCCAGTTACTGGGTTGTAAAGGTCAAATAGGCAGTCGCTCCATTTAAAATTCAGGTAGGTATTCAGCTGCATCCGGTCAGACTGGAAGCCGATGCCAACATAGTCAGGAAAATTTTAGGCAGATTGATTTAGTGTATTTATTCTGTGGTATTACACTGTAAGTGCAGTCACGGGCAAACTTACGTACCTACTTACACGCTAATTTAAATTCAGTAGCGATTATTACGTTGATTAAGTACTATCGGTATCGATATAGACGTTAAAAAATAAAGTTTCTCCATGTCCAATATACCTACGTAGATTGTGTTACGGATGATCAACTCATAGGTACTCATAGTTTTAATCTATCGAGTGATACGTGAGTATCGGCGGTAGTGGCGCGGTGGCTATTTTGCTGCGCACGCGGCACTGGGCTTTCCCGCGCATTCCACTGACATACACTCGCGGCCGCGAATATTTGCATCACTGCACGACACACTAGAGCAGCTTACTACGCGTTACATAACAAATAGCCGCACTGCCAGAACAACTGTCAATACATTCAAATAACTAAATCATTCTAATAACTTAAGTCTCGATTAGAGCCGTACTTAACCGCACTTCGGTTCCTTTCCTTCATTTATTCATCGTTGTGGTTAAGTGGTTCGTGGGTCCACCTAACATCTTGTTGGGCTTTAAGTAGAAATGTGCCACTGGTAGTGAGTGACTGTGACAAGTAGGTTATTAATATATCGTTACAAATACTTGGGTTTTATTTAGGAATCCCCCAAATCATCCGGTGATAGGAAAACACCGCACGTCATCAGTTCTGTTCACCTTGAACAGATTCCCAGTACCTAGACACTAAACATTGACCATAGGCATGTAGATGCACACCACGGTGGAAACGTGCTTGTGGAACGCAAATACCTATAATAGGACTAGTAAAAGTAATAAGACGACGCAGTCCTAACACCTCCGTTTTGTTAATCTTACAAACGCTTGAATAAAACTGCTTCACCCTCCGCCATTCGCATGTCATTTTCATTGCATCATGTCTCTTCAAGCTCCAGGGGGAGGCGCACACTCATGTGGAGAGAATAATTAGTATCGTGTGACAGCCAAGTATAAAATAAGCAGCGTAATATCTTCCAAGACAAAGGCTTCTCATTCTCTTCTCAAGACAAAGGCCTCTTCTCATCTATACTAATATTATAAAGCTGCAGTGTTTGTTTGTTTGTTTGTTTGAACGCGCTAATCTCTGGAACTGCTGGTCCGATTTGAAAATTATTTCAGTGTTAGATAGATTAGTTATCGAGGAAGGCGATAGGCTATATACTATCACGCTACGACCTACGGGAGCGGAGCAGTAACCAAAGACGCGGGTGTAACCGCGGCGGACAGCTAGTAGTAAGATAAAGCGTGAGCCATGAACGATGTGCTGCTAACTGCGAATATAGACCATCCAAACACGTACTCGGATTCGGAAGACAATACTAACTAATTCATCCAGTACTTGCACAGTGATCGTATTAAACTTCTGTGTAGGTATTACTTACTCATGACGATTGTATAAAACCCGACCCGACTAAAACCGACGCTGCAATCAGATAAAAATTAAATGGCTAACATAATAGGTACTAAAACTTTCCTGTTACTTCTGCAACACTGTGTAGACGGAAAGTACGGGCTCACCCAAATATATACGAGACCCGCACCGCAGGAAAACCAGTCGCACTGTCGCACGCGCAATCACACCATCATGATACGCGTCGCCTGCCTCCTGCTGCTGACCGCGCGCGCCCTGGCCGCGCCCGCCAGCCTGCCGCCCCACTCTCGCTCCGACAGCGCGCCGCCCCGGCCCGTCCGCGCGCCGCTCCACTATGACGACCACCCAGACCTGCTCATCAGAACTATGTGGAAGTTCAAAAGGAATGCACCAGTGGAGGCTACTGATACAGATCGTGACAACAGAAAACAGTTCACTGTGAAGTCACTCTGCCGGATGGACGACAAGAAGTGTGCATACACACAAGTGTACGAGTTCGACCTGTTGCGGGTGGAGCCAAGCGTGAGCGGAAATGGAGTCTATTACTGATGTGGACTCGTCCACTGAATATTATGTTGAAGGAGGCCGAGCGAGCCCACCGGAGGGGCAGCAGTGTATGACTGCCGCCGCGCGCCGGCCGAGTGAGAAGGACATGCAACAACAACAAATACATGCATGGGAACATTGGGAACATGCCTCACGGTGGAAGTGTTAAACACAGTGACCAAAGATAAAGTATTATATTATCGGTGCCAGTTCAGTTATTCGCAGAAGTGACTGTGTGGCTTTAGTCGGTACTGCCTTGTGCCGGGACTGTATAGTGCTGTACTAAGTAGTTAGTATTCTTAGGTCGTGCGTTACAATGAAGTGTTCAGTATTCCTAAACAGCTAAACTAAGCACAGTCAAAGCGAGCGAAGCCCCCGACCGACGGCGCCGACATACCTTCGTGTTAAGCTTTCTGCAACACATTTTGGAAATATTTTTCAAGTGTTTGCCTTTTAGGTTCAATGGTGGACTTTAGATCTAGCCCCGATCTAGAATATAATTTTATTGTTGCCGTCGGTTCCCAATCGCGTTTGTTTTGGGGCCCGGGGCGGCGGCGGCGGCACCGTCTGCGCGGGAAGCATCACTCAAATAGAAAAGAAGCACACTGTGGTCTCCTATAAGTGAAGGAGTACACTTATACATTGAATACCTTTTGTTTATTATTGTTATGTCTTGATTTGTGTATCCTTGTCCTTCGTTGGAGATCCTAATAAATAAATAAAAGCTTTGGATACGATGTCCCAAAACATATTAGTAGTGGAAATAGAACAATCTGTTCATCTGTCACCGCGTCGTACACGTTCGTACTATTATGTATTCTGTGGGTATACTCTTTTATGTAACTCTGAGGTCTGCACTGAAATATGTAATGTATACAACTACTTAATACTACTGACTACTTAAAACATAGCTCATTATTAGAGATGTTTTTGCCGAATAGCCGCCAATTACGAAAGTTGCCGGCTTTGTCGACTAGTCGCCGCCTAGTCGGAACATCCCTACTCATTATTGTTGTGTAAATGTGTATAAATAAATAACCAAATATATTTGTTTTTTTTTTTTACCTACAACTATGTTTTGTTTACCGCATTACCAAGGCAATGATCTCTTCTGAAGTCCAGACATTATAGCCGGTCTAATGCTGTGATGGAAAGCTAACATAAGAGATTTTTATAGAATAGTACTGCAGGCCAGTACGTCTGACAATGTCTGAATTTGAAATTGAACCTAGGACGTCAAGCTCAGAAGTACCTACGTATGAGCACCTCGGAGGGACGGCTCACTAACGCGAGCGTGGCGTGAGCCGCCACAGCACGAGTACCAGACCTTGTGTGCCCCTCTCACAGGACACATTTTTTTACCAATTATGTTTAAGTACCAAGTACTTAAAAAGGGGTAGGTAGGGGTAGGGGATCAAAAACACCCGTATGGGAGAACATTTCATCAACTACATAGTGAGTGTGTAGTGTCCTTTAATCCGACTTATCTTTTCGTCAGAGCAATGTTTGGTGTTTTTGATACATTTTTAACTATAGGTACCTACTTACTTAGTATTCAAGTTTTACGAAACCCTCTGTGAAAGGCTCAGACTCGCATTTGTCCGTTATTTTTTTGACTCTATCGCCTATTTAAAATAAAACCAGCTTAACGTAACGCCATTAAACACAGGATTTTATAATATTTGCTTTATATTGATGCCGCGCCGGTTCGATGAGTGCGACATGCGACATGGTGGCAGCAAGAATGTCGGCGCGCTGGATGACTTCATAGCGACGCGCAACGGGTTTATTGCAACCGTACGTACTTACTAGGTAGGTAACATTACATACATTATAAATACAATTATACACAGAGCACTTCATTACTCCTAAAATTATAATTGCATCTATTTTATTCTAATTTTGAGTAGTGCATGCTGGAGAAATTGAAATTTAAAATTAACAGAGTAAACCACAGAACACTGAATGTTCGGGAAAGATCATAGAGCTTTGATGTAGTCCAGCCGAGTGCATCACGTCATCCAGGGACTGCGCGAGCGCACGTTGGGTGTCCAGCTTGGGTCAGCCATCTCGTGCTGTACGCGGCGCAGCACGTCGTTGTTGCTCTCCCGCGGACCGTTGTCCCGGTCGAAATAGCTGCGGGCGGCGCGCCTTAGCGGGCGGAGCGGGTGGAGGCCCACAGCAGGCGCGGCCGGCGGCTCCGTGCCGCGATGGGCGTGTGCAGGCGCCGGCGGGTAGTACAGTGCTGCGAAGATGCCCTGTTCCAGCTGCGCGCACGCAGCTCCCACCATCACCACCAATAGTACAGCCTTCATCAGCATGTTGTATATACATATATACGTTTACGTGTCCGTCGCTCCGTGTCGTCTGCGTCCGCGCACTGACCCCGTCCTCATTTTGCTCCTTATTATACGTCCTCTCGGAACGAGGGAATACCCACCACAAGGAAAACCGAGTGATAAGTTGCACTTTGTATTTAGGTGCAATGCGCACAACCACATACAAGTCACGTTGCATGCACACAAGGACACGACTGCGGCTTTATGCCGATTCCCTTGTCTACAAAAATTACAAAACTAAAATTAGACTATTTCTATTTTTTTCTGTCCAATAAAACAAGAAAGGGGCGAAAATAAATTAGATCTGTCATTTCTGTCAATTTTAGTTTATCAGAAACTTTCATGCAATTTTAGGCTGGGCGCAAACGTCCGGTTTCGGGATCAGGTTTCCGAATCAGGAGGCGTGTATAATACACACACATGCATAAATTACACATACATTCATTTTTTTACATGTGTTTGTAATTTATGTACCTATGTGTGTATGCCTAATAATGTACGCAATGATAAAATTAAATGTTAATACTGTTGCAACAAATGTATTTTAAATCTGAGAACCCTGCACGCTACGCTAACTGAAAATTATCTAATCATTATTCAACCAGAACAAACCTGCTGCCCTACCATGAACTCTTATTGCGATCCAAAAAACTGAATTGTTCTTCAAATAAGTCAATATAACGCATCAATTTATGTCATTTATTGACGTATTTTCTCTTATCGCGATCCAAAAACTGAACTGTTCTTCAAATACGTCAATATAACGCATAAATTGATGCGTTATATTGACTTATTTGAAGAACAATTCAGTTTTTTGGATCGCAATAAGAGTTCATGGTAGGGCAGCTGTTCAATCAGGTAAAATTGCGATTCTCGTTCTTTTACTCGCCGCTAGGTGTCACTAGTAGTATGTATTCTTCCAGAAAAGACAGATTCTACTTCATTTTTTTTTAAATTAGCTTTAGGGCGAGTTTGATGACTGTTTCTAAAATGATACAAGTATGTTGACTTTACTTTGGGAACTTTGTTTTAGGGATATCAAACAAGTTTAAAGAAAATTAGTAAGTTCTACATATTTTTAAAATCTTTGTGGTCTGTTAATATTGTTACTTTTGTACAGCTGGCATAACTGCCATAGTTGTGTTTTAGATTATCTTGTGATTTTGAAAACCTAGTTGTTCATTCAAATAGCACTATAATTTCGAGCTATTTCATACGGACTCCGTGGCGCAACGGTAGCGCGTCTGACTCCAGATCAGAAGGTTGCGTGTTCAAATCACGTCGGGGTCACACGCCTCTTTTTGCAAAGCTATGTTTCATATTTTATATTTAAAAAATCCGACTTCAAAAAAAAGCAAATCGTAACTTAACCTACGATTAACCTATACTAAAAAACAATTTTTTGGAGTCGGTGCCATACAGTTGGATATAATATCCTCGGTCTTGGCACCGACTCCAAAAATTTGTTAAATTTTAGTATAGGTTAATCGTAGGTTAGGTTAGGTTTATTAATATAGGTAGGTTATAGTATTATTTTTAACTTTTTAGTGCTTTTTTTTGAAGTCGGTTTTTTTTTTGCAAAAAAAAATTTTTTGTTAATTTTTAGTGACAACATATTTTTGTCCGATTTCGATAAAATTTTCATGGGACCATTTGGGAAGTATAGAATTTTTGAAATCGGTTGGCAAGCGACGGAGTTAAGCACGAACAAAACTAAAAAAAAAAAAACATCCGAATTGAGAACCTCCTCCTTTTTTAGAAGTCGGTTAAAAAATAAAAACGTTGAATCTTATCTTATCTTGTTTTTAAATATAAAATAACTAAATATTTTATTTATTGTATTCACCAGCGGGCAGCAAAATTTGGAGATGCCGGGGATCGAACCCGGGGCCTTTCACATGCAAAGCGAACGCTCTACCACTGAGCTACATCCCCTAATAACAATTGTGTCAAAATTGCCCATAGAGTTTGTGTTTGTGAGACGCAAGGTTCCGATACGTTGAATATGACAATGTTCCACAAGCACAAACGTCGCTGCATGCTGAGGGCTACACTTATTCTGTGGCGAATATTGCCATAAAACAATTTAATTGAGCACTAAAAACTTCGGTTAATTTTAGTTCCGAATCCGGGACCATTTCTTTAGTTGATGTGATCAGGTAATTTTGTGGGCCTGTTTATACCTATAGCCCAGGAAAATTAGTCAAATTAGAGCAAGTATCTCGGAATGAGAGATAGTCAGCTATAAATTTGTATAAACCTTTATTTTGTCATCCTAAACCCTTGTCTCAAAACCTACTTCCGCGACCTCAGATAGGTATTTCTTTTGTCTAAACTTTTTTTTTATATGTTGAACCTTTTTCGAGATATAGGGTATTATTGATGAATATATTATTCAGGATGTGTGTACGTGTCGAGCCATAGGAACGTATGTCCATGTTTTGGCTTGGCTACCAACATTCGGTGTGGCCAAACGAAGCATTATAAACATGCGATGAGTGGTGTTCACATAATACAATAGATTATGTATTGAAAGTAGTTACAAAAGTATAATAAATTCAAAGCATTTATTTAAATATAAGTACTTACATATTTTAATTATTTCCTAAACCATTTTTTTTGTTTGTTTCTGCTCTTAAAGAATACGCACTAAGCTACTTTAATTAATATTATCCCTCTTCATAATAATCGTTTATTACCATTTCCAAGCTTTAGTCGTCATTGCTTATATTATTTTACATAAATAATATTTGTAGATTACAAACTAAATACAGTGCGCGGAATAATACGTAGAAGCGATATCTGAAGGAATTCCCCGAATATTGTGCTCTGCACTATGTAATACCTAAATATAGTAATTACTTAGTTATGGATATAATTAATGTGTCTGTTGGAATGACAACGGCGCTTCTACGAAGTGTTGTAATTATGTAGGTATTATACGTACATATAGATAGGGAGATATTATTATAGTTATACATATTGAAATAATAAAACATGCCAAGCCACGCACTGCGACTGAGTGTTGGCGCCACAGTTTCTACTTGTTCTTCTCTTCGCACTAGCCTAGCCTGAACACAACCGCACGGTTTGTGCCTGCGCGTAGTACGCGGTACGCGCACTCTGGCGCTATTTGAAGCTCACTGTCTCTCAGGTTCTCAAAAAACATCAAATATACGGTCGGTACGGTCGAATATACGGTCTGCATTACTAAGAACCTAATTGTCATTTACCTGTAACGAGACTTTCACGCTATCTGACATCGTCCACCACTATCAGCAAGTTAAATCCCCCGCCCCTCGCCTTTCCGCCCTATGCAACACCAGTGGAATGGCATTAGATAAACATAATGAACCTATACTATTTAACATAATTTATATTCAGTTTGTGAAAATATTATAGTTTGTAAACTGTGTTACTGCACTCACATATGTGAGTGCAGTAGCACGGATGTATTGTTGTATGGCGACGCGTCCACGGGCGCGCCTACCGCGCCTCGGCTTCCATGATGAACTCCGTCATCATCATCTCCATGGAGGGCGCGACGCCGTGCGCCACGCACGCTTGCTTGAAGCACTCGGCCACGTGCAGGATGCGCCAGCAGTGGTCTTCCTCGTGGTCGAACTGCTTCTCGCACGAGTGGATCAGCGCCACCATCTGACGCGCCAGCAACTCACCTGCGCACACAAACTTATCACACATGACATAAGTAGGCGACGCGTTTGAAGCTATGGCTTGCGTGCGATTCCCGCACTGAACATATATTTGTATGTCCTTCGGGTAGTTGTTTCGGGTCTGGTTGTTCGTGTATAATGTGAATTTATATGTTTGTAAACCAACGCACGATACAGGAAAAACTCCTAGTGTGTTAAAAAAAAGACATTTACAAGAAATTGCAATTGCAATCGTTCAGCATTACAAGAATGTATGTAGATACAGCTGCAGACGTATGGCTGGTACAAGGTTGGTTATATCAGTTCTTCTTTCCAGGTTGATGGTTAGGAATCACTAGACCGGTTTACAGATCGTTTACTAATATTATAAAAATATATGTAATGTTACCCATTGGTACTGTGAGACACCGCCAGTTGCTACTAATAGAGATCTGCTACAATTTCCGCCGATACCTGAGGAACGATCAGAGGGTGATGCCAGTAAGGTTTGACTTGCCGTTCGGGAAGGACTGAATGAACTGCTCGGTGTTGTCGTGGTGCATGCGGCTGGAGTCGGTGAGCAGGTTGAAGTGGCGGCTCATGCATTGGATGGCGCAGCCCAGCTCGCGGTGCTCGAACTTGAAGTCCTCGCGCCAGAAGTGAAAGAACTCTTCCATCTTCTCCTCCGTCAGCTCGCTCTAATACAAACAAGGTACTTGTGTTAGGTAAGGCAGGCAGAACAGTACCATAACCGTCCAGTAGTGCGCTGAACGACTTTATCAAATTAGAACTTCATCAAGTAGGTAATTATCAGGTCATACAAAATATTACGGATTCGAATTGCTTAAAGGGAGGCTCCAATCACTAACCTGTTTTTGTAAACATTGATGTGGAAATAAATGATTTTGAATTTTTTGATTTGATTTTTTTTGAATTGTTCACTTTGAACCTGAAACCCTGTAAAATAACCCTGTAAAGTATTACTTTCAGGTTCGGGATTTTACAGGGTAACATGCGGCGTCAAAATCTCTATACATAGTTCTGAAGCTATTGCAGTATGTTCTGAAGTAACCGCGTTGTGGTTCTCTGGCTGCCACATCTTTGTTTATTTTGCTAAATACATATTTCGAAATCAGAGTGTGTCGGAAGTTGGATCTTGGATCTGTGACTTGTAAACTATATTAGTCCTTCGTGTGTGTTGTCGTGCACACAAATACTGGCACACGATCCGCGCGTTTATGAGTGTTTAAGCAAAAAGTGCTCCAAGATTATCATTACTTAAACAAAAACATGGTCAGCTGAACATTGTAAGAAAACTTGGCCTGATAATATTCCGCCTTCAGGGCCCGATCTAGCTATTTAGCCGCTCCGGGCAAAAATATTTTTCGCCGCCCTTTACTCAAATACCATACTGGTGTCCCAGACAAGGACGTCCAAACAAAAATTTTGGAAGTCTCTCTTCTTGGGCTATCTACAATTTTTTGTGGTTTAGGAGCTAGACGATTTTTTCGTATTTTTTTGGTATATTCTTTCTTGCTTCAGATTGCTTCAGATTTGTTGATTTTCTCTTTTTATGTCGCGTTTTTTGGAAATATTTTTATTGATAATTAATCCTGAAAGTATGGTCTTCGATCGATAAAAACAAATGTCTGTCTTATCGTCACTCGAAATTACCAAAACTTAGTTCAAAGGGAAAAATGTTGTTTAGCAAAATTCGTTGCAGATTTTCGGCCCTTAAAGAAAAATCACAATAAGTGCCCAAATGACCTTAAAATAATTTCAAAAACTTTCACGGACCCTCAGCTTTTTAAACAATACAAAAAGCTACTTAGTATTTTACAGGACATTATTCGGTGCATTTGAAGCTCGAACATGGTAACGCAAAAAAAAGAAATATTTTAGAACATAAGTAAACCGTAAACCCTAATGAAAATGAATTAAAACAAAATTGTATTAAGTTTTCAATGCAATATGAGATCTATGTCATGTTTATTATTAGCACAATGGTGATTCGGATTAGATAGTTAAGTTAGGTTAGGGTTAAGTTTGTCTTTAGACATTTCCAACGCCTTTAACACCCTGCCCTGGAGCTGTATTCGGGAGGCACTGCGCTATCATCGGGTACCTCCCTACCTCCGCCACATCGTTGGGGGTTATCCGTCATAGAGGTCACCTTAGAAGTGGGACGGAATGGTAGGTGCCAGCACCAAATGTCGTGCGGTGTTCCGCAGGGCTCGGTTTTGGGCCTGCTCCTATGGAACATCGGATACGACATACGACTGTGTGCTGAGGGGTGAGTTCAGACCGGGGATAGACCTGACGTGTTATGCGGACGACACGCTGGTCACTGCCCGGGGGAGCTCGCACAGGGAGGCAGCGTTGCTGGCAACGGCTGCGGTCTCACAGGTGGTGGGCCGCATACGTCGCCTAGACCTAGAGGTGGCCTTCGGCAAGTCGGAGGCCATGGTGTTTCATGGCCCCCGGCGGGTGCCGCCACCCGGCACACACATCGTGGTCGGGGGGTCTCGGATCGTTGTCGAGGCTACCATGAAGTACCTGAGATTGGTGCTCGACAGCCGGTGGGACTTCGAGCCCCACTTTCAGCGGCTGGCGCCCAAGTTTCTGAGCGCGGCTGGCACGCTCGCAACGCTGCTTCCCAATTCGGGGCGTCCAAGCAGCGCCTGCAGGCGTCTGTATGTGGGGGTTGTGCGATCTATGGCCTTGTATGGGGCCCCGATATAGGCGGCTGACCTATCGGCCGGCAGTATTGCCGTTCTACGAAAACCGCAGAGGGCGATGGCCATCAGAGTCATAAAGGGTTATCGCACGATCTCCTACGAGGCGGCCTGCGTACTGGTTGGAGCCCTGGGACCTGGAGGCTAGCAGCCGATGCAGCGCGAGATTGAGTTGCGTCGGTCGCAGCTTCGCGAGGTCCTGGTGGCGGAATGGCGGAACAGGCTGTCACGCCCTACCGCCGGCCTCATCACCATCGAGGCGATCCGGCCGGTGCTGGCGGACTGGCTCGGGAGAAGGCATGGCTCCCTGACGTTTCGGTTAACGCAGGTACTCTCGGGGTATAGCTGCTTCGGGAAGTACCTGTGTCGCATAAACAGGGAGCCGGACGCCCGGTGTCACCAATGCATGGACTGCCGAGAGGACACGCCGCGGCATACGCTGTCAGAATGTACAGCTTGGGAGGAGCCGCGCCGTGCCCTCATCGCTGAAGTAGGCAGTGACCTGTCGCTGCCGGCCGTCGTCGCTTCGATGGTCGGCGACGAGGGGTCCTGGGACGCGGTGGTCTCCTTATACGAAACGGTTATCTCGCAGAAGGAGGCTGCGGAAAGAGAGAAATTACGACCTCTCTCCCGGCCCGCAGCAGGCGCACCGGGCGTCGGCGGAAGGCGGACAACGCCTTCTTCCGGCCCCCCTAAATGGGCCCAGGGACCCGAGGTGGCGGCGCGTAGTGTTTAGTGTTGTACGCGCGCCCCTCTTTGACGTCGTTTTGGGAGTTAAACACCTCACTCCCCCCCTGACCTGAGGAGGCCCGCGGTGGCGAGCCAGCACCAGTCGGAGATTGCGGAAGGCGAGTACGTTCCCGTGATCCCCGGCGCAAGTGTGGGAAGGGAACACCGGGGTGGTTTTTAAGCAGTAAGAGTGACAGACCACTACTTGAAACTCGCTTGCAAAATAAAAATATTGCTTTTTTGCCTTACCGTGTTCGAGCTTCAATTGCACTGAATAATGTCCTGTAAAATGCCAGTTTTATTGTTGTATTGTTTTAAAGAGCTGAGGGTCCATGGAAGTTTTTGAAATTACTTTAAGGTATAATATTTAAATACGTTAGTCTACTACGACTTCTGAACAAGTATACAAAAATTCATGAGAGTGTGTTAGACTTTGTGCCACCGTCCGGCACCCTCAATTTTGCCGCCCCTCAGTTTTGCCGCTCCGGGCAATTGCCCGGCTCGCCCCCCCCTAGATCGGGCCCTGTCCGCCTTGAGCAAGCGCAGAGAGAGAGAGAATACAGTATGAAAATAAGCCTATACCTTGCAGTGGGAGCATAATGAGGCTGGTAGGTATTAGATTGTCAGTTTGCGGTGGACGCACCGAGTCTACAATGTTTCAGCCTATACATCTCTGTGGAATCACACATCATCGCGAGATAGATAATGCGTGTATTTATAAAAAAAACACGTTTCTTGTACAGCGACCCCTTTTAATTTTTAACTTTATTTCGTATTTGTTTTAAATTGTCTATCCATTACTCTATTACGGTTTAAAAGATACAGACGGACATACAAACAGCGGAGCCTTAGCAATGGGGCACCCTTTGGGTACAGAAGCTCCGTGGAGCCTGCATTTATAAAGTTATAGCTTATGCCCGCGACTGCGTTCACCGGAATGTTGGTTATCACGGATTTAATTTTTAAGCGCGTAATCTTAATTCTTTTTCTAAAAAACGTAAGAACCCTTTAGTCACTCCTAACTTCAGCGCTGCCGTCTTTACGAAAAGTGAAATAACTAGCTTTTTAAACCTGATTTCGAGAAAAACGGAGGTAAAGATTTTTGTTTTTTTTTGTATCTATCTCTATGGCATAGATGCCATACATAGTCCAACAACGGTAAACGGTAACAACAACAGTATTCAAGACCAACGATATCAATAAACTCAAACGATTGGTTTGGTCACTAGCACCCAGGTGAACATGTAGGCATATTTTATTCCAAAAGGACTAACTCCTTTTTTTTATCAAATGACTCCTGACTGTCAGACTTTTACTGACAAAAAACCACCCTGTTCCTTCTGTAGCCCTTTGCGTTCCGGGGCCACGGTATCCTGTTAAGACGTCCCGCAACCCCGGCAGGCGTTTGGCCCTGTTGGGGCCCCGTCCCTGTGCTGACAGCTCTTAGCGCCTCTCCGCAGCCACTCCTCAAAGAGGGGTCTTACCGCCGCGGTTGCGGCGTGCCCGATCTTGGGTTGCGACAGTCGCATCTTCCATGCCGCCATGGACCGCACGACTCCTCTATGACTATTCCTACATAGTATCGAGTTAAACCGGCTTCATCGTTGATTATACGTAAAAAGTGTTTAAAAAGAAAATATAGATCTCGTTCTGCAGATTCCGAATATCTACTTAACTCAATTTGACGTAAAACTCGAGTTATTGCACTTTTCGTAAGGACAGCAGAGCGATCTGCCAGTGAAAATCTCGTCAAAATCGATCTGTTTCGGAGATTAGCTGAAACAAACAGACACACAGTCTGTGTGTCTGTTTGTTTCAGCTAATCTCTCTGTGTGACACAGACAATAAAAAAATGATTTTATCGTGTATGTGAGTAAGAAGTGTGAACATTCATATTTATTTTGTAAAAAGCTGTTATTATGACATTACAAACAGACACCTGGTCTAAATTATACTTACTCTATGCATTTGTCACCAATAACGGTAAGTGAAAGAGACTCTAATGTTGGCTTTTAGATTGTCTAAAGTAAATACATCTTTTATGGGGTACTGTGTTAAATGTTACAACAAAATACCTCCTGATATATTAAAATTAAATGAAAGAAAATTTAAGACACATATTAAAAGTACACTTTGCAACCAAGCATATTACAAATTAGAGGATTATATTCAAGATAAGACTGCTTGGAAACATGCTGGTCCTGCTCCATAGGACAATTACTATTAATTCCAGACAAAATCAAGCTTGTTAATATTATTGTTATTTTATTTTTTTTCTCTTTTGACACTTATTATATTTTATTTTCTATTTGGTTTTTACTATGGAATTGCACAGGCTCACACACTGTTGCATTGTTGGTTGAGATGTTGAGAGTGGTCGTCTACAGTTCCAATATTTGTTAACATGTGAACACTATGTAACTTTAAATATATTCAATTATTCAATTATTCAATTCTTAATTTGTAATATAAATTCTTTTTGTGTGTTATTATATAGTAGTTTTTATATAAGGTACATTGCATTCACATGTAATTACGTATGACTCTGTATACAAATAATAATATTGTAAAACATTGATTTTAAAAGAGTACGTATGGAGTTTCTTGCCCATTCTTCTCCATACAAAACTACCTTTTGGAAGGGGCAACTAGATTCAATTCTAATTTTTTCTTGTAATGACGTTCAAAAGTGCCTTATAATGGCCTAATTGAAATAAATGATTTGACTTTGACTTTGACTTTGCTTACATCTTTATTTCTGGATACGTTTTATGTTGCTCTTCACTTATATTGTTTTTACAGTAAAAACTTGATTCAAAAGAGTGTCTGTGGACTTTCTTGTTCGTTTTATCCCATAGACACCTACCTGTTTTGGTACGAGCATCTAGCATCAGCTTTCTGACTAACTGACCGACTGCTTGATAATTGAAAAGTGTTAGTAAATTATTTTTATTAATAAAAAAAATAATAATTTACTAACACCTTGTACCCTAAAATGTTTTGTTTGCATCGAAAAAGAGGTGCAAATATTTCTACAAGCCTTGCGTTGTAATGAAATTAGTCGTCAGTTAGGTACGAAAAGTATTAGTAAATGGTCACCTCCTGTCGACACTTGTCGAGAGCCTGCCCGAAGCCGAGGGTGACGTCCTTCATGACGATGACGTCGGCGCGCAGCGCGCCCGCCACTGCCAGCAGCACCAGCGCTCGCACCACCCCCTGCATGATGACTCCTCACTGCTACTGGCGCTCCTCGCGGCGCATGCGCTCATATAGCCGGCCGCTAAGTAGGGAGCGCGACGCTAATGAAGAGATGCAAGCTAATGTGTGTCATCAGGTGGGTGGACACGATCACATACATTGCTAGTTTGTTTTGTTACTTTGTCAGCTCGTAGGTATTGGTAGAACTTGGTATTGGTAGAACTAGTCGGCTGTCTTCATGTTGATCATTCGCCTGTTCAACTATGGCAACAAGTTATTATGCTGAGTGATTCTGTAGAAAAGCAACATTTACGAGCAACAATGTACTTATACCGCAGAATAACGTGCTTATACTGTTTGATATAATTATAGTTATACCGATTTTAGTTTTATTTTAAATACCAGAAAAATCAATCGGGGGGCACGGCAGTGCCCCCGCCAAGTCGAGCAAATAAAAGCGGCACGGCCGTACCATCCTTTTCTCGAAGCAGTTCAGGCCATTTTCGACCCCTTATAACTTCGTTGTGGATTAAACTAGAAGCCTGTATTTCTACTTACCAAGCAAGCATTGTATAAACACGGTATACCTATTTCAAATTTCATTCAATTTGAACTAGTAGTTTAAGAATTATAATTATAACTAGTCAAAGTTCTTCATTTTGTCACTCACTGACTGACCGATCATCAAAAGTCTAAAGCACTTCTAGTAGACATAGAAGCTTCAAATTTTGAATGCAATTAGTGTTTAGTGTATAAATCAAGGAAAAACTAAAATATTTTGCAATTTCAGTCCAGTTTTCTAGATACACCAATTCTTAAATTTGAACTGCATAAATAACTTTGTAATCCCATACGATTAAATCATGTCATATGAGATTACAAAGTTCTATCTGTTCTATCTCACAACTTTTTACGGTAAATCAAATGTAATTTAGAAGATCTAGCTCATGGGGCGTGTGAGGCCAGCCTATAGGTACGTAGTGTTTACACAGGCGACCTCAGCACGAGAGGGACATCATTAGGTCGCCCTCTCATCAGCGGCCGGTAATTAGCCCTCATCAGGTTCAGCTAATTTAGCGTTTTTTGTAATAACATGTTATTAATGCAGTTTGCTTCATTGTCTCGTAGTACATGTCGTGATGTTTGTTTGTAATACGTTATATTGTTCGTGATGGGCAGGTACTTGTGTGTTTACATATCACTTCTTACACACTTACTTATCACTCTCTAATGATATGAAAGTGACTTGTCATCTAGTCTTGGATTTAAACTCCAGTCAGAGAGCCTTTTTTTTAAGCATGGGAAATCAACGGGTTGGTGGTCGATGGGTTTAACCCATCCGTGTTCCTCCTAAAGCCCTTTGCGTTCCAGGGCCGCGGTACCGGCAACTGTTTAGAACAAAATCCGCAACCCCAAGAGAGTAGAGAGCCTACGTATAGAATGAGTTTGTAACACGACTTGGTTACGCTTATCTTTATCAATGATGCGATACGAGTGCCAATTACAGGGTGCCCCTGCTATACAATAATGGGCATCAGGTATTGGGATATCTTCTTTTCGCATAATATTCTTTTTCCTAATATACTTTGGCATAACGGTTTTGGTATAATTTGTTTTGCCATAAGTAATAATACTTTGCCATATTTTTTTTTGCCATCCTACTGTTTATGTTGGCATAATTATCTTGAAGGCTAATTTGTTTTGGCATAAATTCGATTCGCATAACGTTACTAGCTAGGCCTACTGACTATTAGCATAATAATAAATAGGCATACAATTAATAGAAATTACCATATAATACTATCATAATTTCGATCGCTGCTCACTTGCCTGCCGTGCTCTGGCTAGCAATCGTGCTAAGTAATACCTCTGTGATGTATGTCAGGAACATCAGCTTGTTGCGTTGACTGATTCCTCAGCTATTAGTCTCTTGAATCCACATAGTGGTACTTATGTTAATTCATCTAGTTGATCTCGACTCAGGTTCGTGTGAACGCGGTCACGTCCCGGGCCGGATACGGCGCGTACAGCACGGCCGGCGCGAGTCTGCGGTGCAGCAATACCTATAATCGCGCTAATTGCAGCCATTCCCGCCGGCTCCGACAGCCCAACGACGCCGACGCACGGCTCTCGTTACGAACATGCACGCAGGTTCCTCACGAAGGAACTGGCTGTGGTGCGTTGCTCCGCGCACTGCGCCGGCTCTCCGCGACCAGGAAGTGTTTGTTGTGTTAGTAGAGTATGGCTGACATGCACACACACAGCTCGGAATAGGGAAGTGTATTGTTGCAATTCCAGAAATTGTCTTACTGTGGTATAGGGGTAGACCTCATTTAGGATGGTATACATACATACCTATATATATAGAACACATCGAACATGAGCACAAATGCATGCACAGAGCAACGTAGCCGGTACTTCCCTACCTAGTAATTGCAGTACGAATACGAGGACATGACCTGATTCAGATATTATTTGAACTTTAATAGTATGCGTAGACAGACAGACGCCAGGGAACTGGGTTGACTGGGTTCCTTGAAAACGTTAGGTATACTTTAAAAATCCACCCGTGTTCCTTCTAGTGCCCTTTGCGTTCCAGCTGATACACTCCTTGGGAGTTTTACTGAGATACATGTTTTATAATTGGAAATGGTCTTGGTCTCCTACATTAATTCGACTTCGGATCTCTCGAACAGTGATTTGCAGATTGTCGCGCTTCCTGGCTGCGTGAGCGCACACTTTAAAACTTTAGGTAAGTATTTAATTGATCATCAAGGTCAGCATGCTAATTAGCGTAAGCGAAGCAAACCGGCGCGCGCTCAGGAAACTGGAAATAAGCAAGTTGTAGCTACTGGATTGAACTGCATCTAAATGTGTAGTTACTGTGTGAGTTTTGGTGAGAACACGTAGCTACCTACACATTCATACATAAACTTACGGCATTTTCCCATGGGGGTAGGCAGAAACCACAGAACGCCACCTGCTAAGTGCTACGATCCTTACATACTCCTTTCATACTGAAAAAGTAATATCGATGGTATATCGTTATAGTTATAGTATGTGGCCAATGGTGTTACATAGCTTGAAGTGCCAGGAGCCGCCACCTGCGACCGAGCTGCGTGAACTTGCTAGCTTGAGCCTTGAATGCTGGGCCTCAAGAGTCAGGTACCTCACGGAAATAACAATATCCTGCAAAACGTATCAGCCATCACATTTTAACGTTGAGTTAGATACCTTTAGTACTAGAAACCTGAACGTGCCCAGCACTCGACTAGCAACGCTCATGAATACTTTCTTAGATACGAATTATGCTATTTTAATATAATTATCTTTTCTCATTTCAGCCATTTTAAGATGATGAAGGTCTGGGGCTTTGACAGCCTGGTATGACAGGTCCATTCAATAGTTTCTCATTTAGGAGACACATACTCGTGAATGCACCGACCGACGAATCATCTCAATAATTTTAAAAATCCACCATCTACAGCCTGTAACAAAAACCCTGTCCGATCCTTAAGGGTATTATTCGGCATCGTACTGCGTACACATATACGTAACCATTTAATGGATTTGAGATTATTATTTTTCCCCAGTGAAAAAAAAAAGAAGAAAGAAGAAGTACCTAATTAAATTGAAATAAAACATAAAAACTGATCAACGGCAACACTGATCTGACAGGGTTTTTGTTACATAGTGTATTGATAATTCTGTTAAAAAGTTATGAATACAATGCGTCTGCCATTAATATGCAGATGTGGTCGTCAAATAGAGCGGTCCCATGTGAGCGGCACTGTAGTCGCGGGTGGTCCCACTACTGCGCGGTCGTTTAGTTGCGACTCGGCATAACATAAATAACTGCGGCTCGCGATAACAGCCACGTGACGCGGAGCCAGGTGCGGCGACCAGTTGCTGTCCTGCCTTCAGTTCACGTCACATCGGACAGGGAGACGGCACTCTCTCACACGCACGGTCCCTGGGTACAGTGGGTACTTAAGGTAAAACACCCAGTGTTCGACAGAGCCCCAGTGTTCGACACTTAAAAAGTTAACGAAAAATAACAAGAGTTGAGTCTCGCTTCGGAACGTATTTGAACCATAAACATAGTTGAGGATTATCTAGCTATCATTGCGAAAGATATTTCATAGATTCGGCTGTTTTAAAGAAAATGGCGTAGCTGAACATACCAACCGGCAGAGATCTCTAAATAAATTCCCGTTTCATTAGCGAAATCGCTAAGGAGGTGAGCAAGATATAATGCCCATAACTTTTAATTGTTTTGCTTGACCGAGCATGTAAATTATTTATTAAGTTAGAACCCAAATTCTTTAGTTTTTAGTAATGTCTTTGCAATTGTAAGTTTATAATATAATATGAAAACACGCTTGTCGATAACTGGAGTTTTTTTTTTCGCATGTTCCTATAATCGACATAAATGTTTTTTATGGCACCAAAAAAAAATTCCACACTTTTTCAAATAATACAGGTAATAGAAGTTGTCAGAAAGGTAAAAAAATTAGAAATTAAATCCAAGGAAAGAGAAAAAAGAAAACGATTAAAATTGAGGATGATAGAAAAACAAAAAACAGAAAAAACTAATAGATAAAAACAATAAAAAAACAAGAAAAGGCGGATACTAAACCGAAACCAAATGACACATCTTCTACATTTATTGTTTAACATTTAAGAGATATATTATATTGCAAAAGTGTATTTTTTTAGAAACCTACGAATTACTAGCCACTATTTGTCTATTATAAGATTGTTTGTTGATTAAAATGATCAAAATACTGATTAAGACTAAGTTTTTATTTCGTCACATATAATACTAGATTATCTCGGCTTTTCTATTGGGATTTATTGTTTAGAAGTGTTAGGAATATGTCGATTATTGGATGTCGATTACTGGAACATGTCGATTACCGGGTGTCGAAAAATAGAATTCTGCTGTCGATCACTAGACCAAAAAACGTCAATTTATTTCGATATAATATTACTTTATTTACTTATATGAAACTTATGTTTGCTTTCAAATATTACGCAACGAAGTCTGAAGCGTTACCCAATGCTCCAAAATACCTTATATTATCGTAAAATAAGAAAATATTTTAAAAAATGCTTGTTTGCGCACGCTAAAGTGTCGATTATTGGGGGTGTTACCTTACTTGCGTGGAGGTGCACTGCACCTCCTGATCACGCATGGAACAATCCAAGTAGGAGTTCCCAGCAGTTACTGGGTGCTTCTTGTCACGTTTTCCACAAATGACGATTTGTGTACCTAGTCTCAGAACAAAAAAACCCATGGAAGTACCCATGTGTAAGGAATGTGTCCAGAACTGAGAACTGTGAGATGAGGATGTCATACCTGCGCTGCGCGTGTTGCGACTCACTGCTAGAGTATTAATAACAACAGGTAATGTAACAGGTATTTGTTTGCTATTTGCGTGGAAATGGTTGAGTACCTAACCGAAGTTCCTTTATTATTGCGTTTAATTGACAGCGCGAGTCGAGCGGCCAGAATTTATCCGGTAAATGAATGAGGTGTGGTGAAATGACCACTGTCATAGAATGTGAACATTAATTGAACTGCATTTAGACAACGTTATAAAATCAGTTAAAAGGTTATAAAATCAATTAATAATACTTATTAAGGATTATGTAGGAGGGGGGCTTCTTGTGAGCTCTAAACTGATGGATGGTTTCTGTAAAAGGCAATTAAAATATTTGGTGCGGGTTGTGTGAGCGTGCGGGGTGCGGGCGGGCCACGGGACGTGCGCGGGCGCAGCTCCTCGGCAATTAACCGCATAATTAGCGTTAATCATATCGTTTGATGTTGCCGCCCATGCCGCCGCCGTGTGCGGTACACTATGCGCGGACCGTCTCGCACGATTTCTATTTATATGCAAAAGCGCTTGCTATTTATATGTAATAGCAGTGAGTATGACGCAGGCGCGTGTCCAAGTCCCCATGGGTTGAACTTAGTTATATTACTTATAACTACGTCAAACCGTAGAGTTGAAGACATATGTGTGCCCGGCCGATAAGCGCGGGCTAAGAGAGGCTTCGTACCAATGCTGTTGAACCATCTAGATAAATTAAGAACGAAGGAGATACTTTCTTATACATAACAGATCTTCCCTAAATGATGATAAAACAGAAACAAACTCACAGGTGAACAGTTCTTTGTAATGCATACACATACATAATCTCACGCCTTTTTCCCATTGGGGGTAGGCAGAAACCACAAGACGCCACCTGCTACGATCCTTACATACACGTGTTCCTTGTAATGGTCTGATCATAATAATATGAGAACGAGAACCATTTCGCAACTTGATTACTAAATGAATTAGTATAATACGGCCGACGTATCTTGGCGGCCCTGAAGTTAGCCGATTGCTGCGCAGTTAACAATTTCGTTTCTATAAGATCCATTGCGCAGCCAAACAGCTATCTTCAGACCGCCAAGATACGTCGGCCGTACTATAATCAAGTTGCAAAATGGACACGAAATGATTGTAAATACAACGTCGCAAGCGCAACGTACTGTACCGTCATAGAACAGTTACCTAAACCGCGGCGCTCGACGGCTCGACGGACGGGACGGGAGGACAAGATTAAGAAATCCAAAATACAGATCATAAGATGACAATTATAACTATCATGCCAATCCACTCCCATCCACGGTCCAATCGGCATGATCCAATCGGTAGCGTCCTGCCGATTGGACGATAGATTGGATGGTGGATGGCCTGCATAAGTGATGCATAGGCGCATAGCACGCACACAGCCGGCGGGGCAGAGCTGGCTCAAAGGAGTTTATCTATTGCGCCTATTTGTGCGGCAGTAATAAGAGTCACAATAAAGAAGTCATAGCGGCGGAAGTGACTTCATAAATACGGCGGATCAGAGGACCAATTATATTTGATTGAGTGGTGGCTGTTCGGGAAACTAACTCCACGCTTAGGGCTCATGCACACAATTACCTCAATATTTACATACCTTTAATTAAAAACATGATAGTTTATTTTTCAATTAAAGTCTACTCGATATGAATTTAGAGTTGGCCTGTTTTATAAATTAACCTGAGTCCTCATTACAATAATTGTAACATTAAATAATGGCATCGCAAACGCAAATAAATCGCTTCAGGCGCAGGACGGCAGGAGGTTGCTGCGTCATGGCGAGGACTCGCGCCCACCCCCACTACCGCTTGTATTGAATGAGAGTCTATTGTGCCTTGTTCCTAAGTACAGCTAATTGCTGTCCTATCGAGCCGAACAACAGACAGTCGTAGCTGGAGCACGCAAAAACAAGCGACGATCTGTTGTTGCCGAACCCCACCTATGCATACCTACTCGTAGACAACGACAACGCCATAGTACCTACTACATACATAACTCTGTGATGGTACGTGTGTATGTTCAGGAATGTTTCGCCGCGGCCGTTATATTCTTATGGTAGTAGGTACCTACTTAGTAGTACCTACTTGGGTCGTACTTTGTTTACATTAAGTACATCCTTGCTACAATGGCGTGTGTCAGAATATATAGAACCTAATATACATATAATTAATTGAATGAATGAAAGAAAAAGTTTACATCAGCTGTATAAAAACGCGCGTTTCACCACGTCAGCCGCGCCGCCCCGGTTAGGTCAGATTTTCATTTTCCCGTGCATGCGCTTATGCGGAAAAGCTATAGAATTAAGAAAACCTAAGCTCTAAGTGAACTTGAAGACGTTGGTTATATAGACGATGTAGCCAGTCGGCAAGGCGAGCAAAGTAACTAGCTCATGTCACAGGGTAAATAATAAAAAGCTCAGTGCACGTTTTGATCTGTTCGAATTGAAAGTGTAACAAAAATATGAAATTGAATTGTTGTAAGTATAATTTATGATTACGAAATTATTTTAATCTCAATTATTTTAAGATTAGTTACCTACCTATAACTTATGTGCTGATGGGAAGAAAGTTTCACTTCGTTAATTATTCACGTCGTCAGCGTTAGACAAGTCGCGTCGTTCTCATGCTAACGACTACTATTTTGATGGTTACATATTAAAAAATCAAAACATTCTCTAGCAAATTTCAAAAGAACATTATACGAAATACCAAAGTTTAAAATAAAAATGGTCATTTGATCAAAAGTTCAGCTGACCAAAGTCTGGAATATCAATGTTTATATTATTTATTACACTATTGACCAAATCGTTTAATGGTCAAATGGATTACTGGATAAATTATTAATTATCAAATGGATTAACTGAAAAAGATAAAAATAATATTAATATATTAGCGAATAGCGCCTGTCTGATACAGATAGCCTTTGCAACAACATGATCGGTTTGCTAATACAAAATATCGAAAATCGTCACGTTTTGTAAGCGAGCGAAGCGAGCTCGGGACTTAGGGCACCCCGACATGGACAGGTTAGGTTAGGTTACTTTAAACCTTGAACGCAGAAGTAGGAGCCCCGGGGCTCCGTCGACCGGGTATTGTCTACCTACCCGCACGTCATCTCTTCTGCTTGCGTCTTTTACACACATTACGGGCTGTAGTCGACGGAACCCCGGTCAACGGAGCCCCGCTGCGCGGGGCTCCTACTTCTGCATTCAAGGTTTAAAGTAACCTAACACGAAGGGGATGGCGGGGTCTGAAAGACCCCGCCATCCCCTTCGAACCTAACCTGTCCATGTCGGGGTGCCCTAAGTCCCGAGCTCACTTCGCTCGCTTACAAAACGTGACGATTTTCGATATTTTGTATTAGCAAACCGATCATGTTGTGCAAAGGCTTTCTGTAACAGACAGGCGCTATTCGCTAATATTAATATTATTTTTACCTTTTTCAAATTACTTCATGTTTGTATGTATACTATTTTGAGGCACTGTTATTTTAATCATAATTTTTGAACAAATTATGTGTTAAAATTAATGATGTACTTCATTATAAGTATACCTACATTTAAATCATTTGTGATTATAAAATTTGATTAGTTATGATTTGATATTTTAAAATTATATCTAGCAACTTTTGATCAGTCGTTCATTTGATGTCACATACATTGGGATTTTAAAAATTTTCTAAATAAATCATTTGGTCATTTAAATTTTGGTATTTCGTTTATTGTTCTTTTGAAATTTGCTCGAGAATATTTTGATTTTTTGATATGTAACCATTTTGATGACGCAAAATAATATATGTAAGTAGCATTTTTATTACAAGCTTTTATTTAGCTTGCACTGTTCGTATGTATGTATGTATGTAAATAAGTTGTCCTTTCAAAATTTGCAAACCATTTTTCGACCATTTGTTGGTATTCGATTGAGCTGAAATTTTTCATACACCTTTAGTTCTGATGACAATACAATGTCCAATAATCAATATTGTAATAATTTTCAATTAAAGCTTGTTTTTAAAAATCTTTTTTTTTTAAATCTACACCTATGACCTATATACATAATATAGTTCATCAGTAACCCTGGCGATAGGTAATATTATTCTTAGTAGGTACATAATTATCTGCGGAATTTCTTGTTTCCTTAGTAAAGTAAAAGTTGTTACTTCTATCAAGGTACGGTCACACGTCCTGATGGGAAAAATACCCCAAATGTAAATTAAGATTAAAAAAAAATGTAGACTTGTAAAACATTTTTATTTATGGTGTTACCTACCTAGTAATCAGGCTGTGGAGGTCAGATAGGCAGTCGCTCCACGTAAAACTCTGGTATCCGGTTGTAGGTATGCCATTTGACTGAAAACCGATCCGAACATTGAGTTGGGAAAAACGGCAGATGGTAAGGTAGACAATACATTTAATTTATTCGCTAAATACGTAGTAGCTACGTTTTGTGCAGTGACGATGACTCTATTTTAAGATCAGATCCCCGATCATCTGCGATTGTCTTTACCCGATAGCAGTTAAGTAGAGTGCTTCAATTGTAAAATTGTTAAATCAATGACAATCGCTAATCGTTTCGTAATGCAGTGTAAGGGTTATATTGGCGTACGGAATTAGTGGACAATAGGTGATCGTAATTAGGGTAACAAAGGCGGACTCAGGCGGCGAGGCGATTGGCTCGCGCGACACGCCCCGCGCCCAATAAGCACGCGCGCTCCGAGGACGCGGCTCACGCAGCGCTCGGACACTGAACTATACTATGACTACTCACTGAACGAGACGTACGTCAGCCGCACGTGTGCTACGAACATTCAATATATCGACAGCGTCTATATTTTGTTACTAGTTTAATAATTAAGTAAGAGCGTAGACCATATCGTAGCGCGTCGTTACCACCTACCTAGGTACTTTGCTAATGCATTGCAAAAAAAACGTGATAAGTGATTTGAAACATCAAGGCCAGCGGGCGTCCTCCGATGTGAATGACATCATAACGTGATCACCATCTTGCTAAACATAGTACAATTTGCTCACGATTTCATTGTTAGTAGTCATTTGATGGACAAAAAATGGTTCCTCGATGGTGATTTAGGTATATAATATTTTGGGTGACTAGGTACCTATTAGGCAGGTGTAGGAAGCGAGCGCCACGCGCCAGTGTGTGAGCCACAGTGTAAGTCACAGCGAGTGAGTCACGATCGTTGATGTGGTGAGTTGAAGTCGTGACGTGGGCACATGACTGTCTCACACAACCAATTGGTTTCTTATTCGACTTATATCAAAGTGACGATCTCATGGCTTGTCACAGACTGATCTTAACTCCCTAGTTATATGGGTTACAGTTAGGGTTGCCAACTTTTTTTACAAGAAATAAAGTATATTCGGGTCTATTAAGAATATTAAACAGTATTTTAGAAAAATGAACAGTATTTTATTTATTTAGTGTTTTAAATACATATTTTTTCGAGTTTCATGCACAACGTACTAATTTACAATCTTTTTTAAAAACTTCATACGCCTCATCACAATTATAACTGAAATTAAAATAAATGAAGAGCTCATTTTTTATTAAATTAATATACTTATGGTCGAGATCTATTTCTATCCTCCCGCCACATAGCATTTATTACTGAAAAAACTCATAAAGTAAATGCTGAGGTGGCGGGAAGTGAGTGACAGTCTTGGATATTTGACACTATTAACAGATTCGTTCAGAAACTCAGTGTGATTTGTTTGTGGCTGCGCTGCACTGAGCAGTGAGCGCCCTCTGACTAAATAAAAACAATACTTAATAATGTGTTGGCATTTTGATGCTGAAAACAGTATTTTGTATACTTTATTTTTGTTCAACAGTAAAAAGTATAATTTAGTGAAAAACAGTATAATACTGTTCAAAACAGTATGGTTGGCAACCCTAGTTACAGTATATGTATAAAATAGGCACTCTATCGACGTTATTACATAATATGTTCTTGTACTCACCACCATCTATCCATAGTTGTGTATTAGGGAAATAAACGATTTTAATTTAGATAACTGATTGATTAATTGATTTCACAACGATCTTTCTATATAATACTTAATGTATGAGGCTAATTTGGCGCTTTCGATCAGTGGCGTAGCTAGGTAACCAAGGGCCCTGGGGCAAATAAAATATGGGGCCCCACTGCAATTTGTTAACTGGTTAGGTTTTATCCAGTAAAAATATTAAATTTACAAATACTTTAAAAATGCTAAGCGACTTTATCATCAGCTCTTTTTCGTGCAGTCCAGGGCAAGTAATAAAAAAATCACACAGTAACAACATAAATTGTAATTATTACTTGGTGTAGGTATTGGGCAACAAAACGAAATAGAAAAGATTCGAGGGTTTATTATACAGGGTGTTTGGTGCATCCTTTGCCAAATCGAATTGGCCAATAGGAGATGTATGCTATCTCTTCACGCCCAATAACTCAATATTTGTCACACCGGTTTTTTTTATAACATTATTAATTTTAATTTTGAAAAATTCCAAAACCCAGCATTTAAGTTTCAATTATTTTTTGAGTTATTTGTATAGTTTATTGTTATATCTTTTAAGAAATTCTCTAGTCTATCCCTTTTCAACGGTATGCAATTTGTAAAAAATAAAAACTCTTAAGTAATAAAGTCACTAATTCGCTAAATTTGTGTATCGGGGCGCACACCAAGCTATTCCATATTCGGGATAAAAATGTGTTTTTAAGTAAATAATACGCTCGAAACAAGCAACACCTGCTATCAAAAAGACCACCATCCGTTGTTATCCGTCCTGCCACTGTATGAGCACCTGCGTTGCCTGAAACGTCAGTAGGTCCAGGGGCGGCGGACTTGGGGACGTCCGTCTCCCCCCATTCAACCGGACTCGAAGTGGCGGCTAGTACACTACGTGCCGCCTACTCGCGCCTCTCTCTGACGTCGCTGAACTAGTTAAACACCTCACTCCCATGACCTGAGGAGGCCAGCAGCGGAGGGCCAGCACCAGTCGAGGATTACAGAAGGCGCGTCCGTTCCTTTGACTCCCGGCGTAGGTGTGCGAAGGGAACACCGGGGTGGTTTTAATCAGTAAGAGTCTGACAGACCCCTCCGCTTTCCCCAGGAAGGTAGAGATCCATGAGGATTTTCCAAAAACTTAACCAGGACGGATAATGACGGATGGCGGTCTCTTTGATAGCAGGTGTTGCTTGTTTCGAGCGTATTATTTAGCCGAAAACACGGTTTTATCCCGAATATAGAATAGCTTGGTGTTCGCCTCGATACACAAAGGACCAAGCGACAATTTGGGCCCACTTTCAACATTGCTCAACAGTAATGAGACCTATGTCAAATGAAAGCTCTTAAGATAAGCTTTATTTCATTCTATGGCAGCTAAGTTCAAAACTTCATATCAAGCGCGAAAATGGTGTTTTGGTACATTTTGTCATTTTTGTGTAAACCCTTAGCCCAGTTTTTCACATTGTCCAACAGTGATGAGACTTATGTCAAATGAAAGCTCTGAGGGTGTACTTCATTTCATTATATGGCAGCTATTATCAAATCGAGCGCGAAAATGGTGTTTTTTTATGTTTTCGTAAAAAAAAAAATAACTGTCTAATAAAAACTGAAAAATATTTATGATCTTGCTTCTCAACAGTGATGAGACCCATGTCATATGAAAGCTCTAAAGGTGTACTTTATTTCATTATATAGTAGCTAAGTTCAAATCGAGCGCGAAAATGGTTTTTTTTTTAAGTTTTCGACAAAAAATAACTAAACACCCTTGAAAGTTGAAACAAACATCATTTTCGCGCTGGATTTGAACTTAGCTGCCATTGTAGCGAAATAAAATACACCCGAAGTGCTTTCATTTGACATAAGTCTCATTACTGTTGGACAATGTGGAAAACTGGGCTAAGGGTTTAACCTGTCAAGCCCCGGCCGACTTACCGGCCGACTTACCCTTACTTTATAAAATTGACAAAATGTACCAAAACACCATTTTTGTGCTCGATCTGAACTTAGCTGCTCTAAAATGGAATTAAGCCAATCTTAAGAGTTTTCATTTGACATAGGTCTCATCATTGTTGAGCAATGTTGAAAAGTGGGCCCAAAGTGCCCATGGTCAAAACACCCTTTTTGCGCTTGATTTGAACTTAGCTGCCATAGAATGAAATGAAGTACACTCTAAGAGCTTTCATATGAGATGGGTCTCATCACTGTTGAGAAGCACAATCATATTTTTTTAGTTTATAATAGATATAGTTATTTTTTGACGAAAACTATAAAAAATACCATTTTCGCGCTCGATTTGAATTTAGCTGCCATATAATGAAATGAAGTACACCCTCAGAGCTTTCATTTGACATAAGTCTCATTACTGTTAGACAATGTGGAAAACTAGGCTGAGGATTCAAATAAAAATGGCAAAATGTACCGAAACACCATTTTCGCGCTCGATTTGAACTTAGCTGCCATATAATGAAGTGAAGTACACCCTCAGAACTTTCATTTGACATATAAGTCTTATCACTGTTGAAAAGTGGGTCCAGGGTTCATACAAACGTGCCCATGACTTTTTAAGAGTTTTTTTTACATAATATTGCATACCGTTGGAAAAAGGACAGACTAGAGAACTTTCTAAAAGAATTGTAAGGTCCCAATCGCTTTTGGTTTTTTTTTAATAACAATTTAAATTTGAATTAAAAGTTTTTTTCTTTTACAAGAATTTTACGAGATAAAAAAGGAAATAAACGTTATTAGCAAGTAATTTTGTATTTGATAGAAACATACAACAGTACATAACATACATAAAAATAAAAATGAAAGAAGCCAATACAAATAACTTAATAAAAAAAACTTAAATGCTGAGTTTTGGAATTTTTCAAAATTAAAATTAAAAAGTTGTTATAAATTAAAAAAGCCGACGTGACGAATGAGTTGCCATGATTGAAGTCGGATTGCAACCTGTCATGTTTATTTATTTTGAAAATGGGATAAATTTACAAAAGTTCGGTTTGATCGAGATTTTCTGGTAAGGATTAAAAGCTCAGGGGGCCCCCTGAGCTTGGGGGCCCCGGGGCACTGCCCCGCCCAGCCCCTGGGTAGCTACGCCACTGCTTTCGATAATTATGGCTAAGTGGTAAATGTGGTAATGAATCAACTTCAAATTCACTGAATCAAGAAAAAACAACGGCGGACTGTAAACAAGTTCACATGATTCAGAAAGAGTTTAGAGCAGCGGCATAATCATCAAATAGCAAAGCAGGCGCTAAATCACATGTGAGTATTGAACGCAAATGATAGCAGGTGGCGGCGCAGGCGCAAGCGTCCGCTGAGCGCGCGATTGATAGCGATCATAACGCACATCCTGCCTGTCAGCTACTGCAGGCGCGGACCCCTCAGGCCGCTCCTCTGCAGCGTAACAAGCACGCGAGCACCGCTGTCTCGCTGACACCTGCGTGTTATCGAGCACCTATAGTCAAAGGTAAGCTGCTACGGTTGTAACACGGCGGAGCAGTGGAACTCCTTCACCAATCCAATCTCTTGTGATTCGGTGACTCCCCACAGGACATGTGCTTGTCTAATTACGAAGATCTACTATGAACAGATTTCGTTCCGATTCCTACATTAATTTTCGTGAACTTAAGATCGATTACTAAGCACAAGCATTAAATCATTTGTTGCAGTACCGATACAGTGGGCACTCAGTTTATCCACACGTGCACAGTTGTTAAATGTAAATGTAGCTTGTAAATGGTAAATAGTCCGATCAACGAGGAGATTCGTTGTATGGAGACTTCCGAATAATTCCTCCGCCTATGAAACTTGGCACATGATGAAAATAGGTAATACACATTATAGATATACAATTATCCAACAACTTTTATTATGAGAAGTTAGGTATTTTTACCTAAACATGAAAATCGTTTATACCTAGCTCTCTGTGAAAAAATCCTCAGACTGAAATTATTTCTGTATACGTACCTATGTACTACTTAGAATATAATAAATAAATAAATAAATAAATAAATATCTTGGGACAACTCACACACGGCCATCTGATCCCAAGCTAAGCAGAGCTTGTGTTATGGTAACCAGACAACTGATATACATACTTATATAATTTTATAAATACATACATATTATAGATAAATTACACCCAGACACAGAACCAACAATTATGCTCATCACACAAAGTTTGTCCTGGGTGGGAATCGAACCCACTACCTCCGGCTTTGCAGTCAGGGTCACTAACCACTAGACCAACGAGGCAGTCAGGTATATGTATGTAAAAGTATCCAAAATGTTTTCGATCACAGAGATACCCCAAATTTAACTTTTAACATTTTGCACTATAACTTCTACTGAAAAATTGCTCTGCTGATTTTAATTTTTTAATATGCTTATATATGTTCAAATACATAGCTTTTCTCAGTTATCCAAAAGTTTTTCTTATTGAAACACTTTTTTTAATTTTTTGCTTAATTAGGTACGTAATGTAAAAATAACTCCGTCCATTCTTATATACCTATTGGTCATTTGATTGTAGATTAAAACAGATTTATCAATTATCCAACAAATTTTCTAACGTTCATATACTATTAAGGATATACTAAACGCAGACGAGATGCAGTTCGCGGGCTAAAGTCAGCGATACGTTCTTATTACTACTCCAGTAAGGTTGAAATTGTAACAAAAGGAGCGAGCCCCCGCACCCCTCTGCACTCCCGCGCGCCCGGTCGCTGCTAAGCGGCGGCAATACTTAGTATTAGCAATTACTGATATTTTAGAAACTTGGTATTTCGGTGAATTTCAATTGGATTCTTGAAAAATCTATTACAATAGAGCGACCCCTAAGCCCCTAACTAAGAAACGTAATTAATTTACCTGAGCAATTATTCACACGACGTAATTACGTCAAAATAAGAATTATAATATTGTAAAGGAAAATCTTTTGGATAACTTATTAAAGCTATTTATTTAAGTAAATAAAACCATATTAGAAAATAAAAATGAGCAGACAAAAATGAATTTGGAGTATCTCGGAAATCGAAAAAATATTGGATGCCTGTACTTACCTATTCTAACCAATACATAGGTACGTATACAGAAATAATTTCAGTCTGAGGAATTTTTCACAGAGAGCTATAAACGATTTTCATGTTTAGGTAAAAATACCTAACTTCTCTTAATAAAAGTTGTTGGATAATTGTATATCTATAATGTGTATTACCTATTTTCGTCATGTGCCAAGTTTCATAGGCGGAGGAATTATTCGGGTTACAAAAGCCTCGTTGATCGGACTAAAATAGTACACGATACGTAGTCAGTGAGCGTTCGACCAGCCAGCCGGCCGAGCGCTGGGCAGCGCGCGGTGGTAGCGAGCGACCGCCTCACTAGGTGCTTGCTGCACGTGCGAATTACATAATTCGCTGGTCAGGTTATAAAGACAATATTGCAAAGGACGAAGTCTTAATAGCTATATACTATTGAAACGTCGGCCTAGTTCCTTTAAGGCTCCTAAAAGATAATCAACCTTACACATCATCTCATCATGAAGAGGCTCTGGAAGTATTGTTACTGCTGACTATGACGATATAAGAATTAAATTCTTTCAAACATGAAACACAACCTACACGAATTTCATGAACAAAAATGACAGAGTCAGGTCATGCATACAAAATATACCCATAAAATAGCGGAGTAGCAGCAACGTTCATGGCGGTACCGCTATCTATGACTTCAACTGCAACATAACAGAAGGCAATTTCCATGAGAAATGTTCGGCATGGCCGATTATAGAGTCATAACCGAATGTTAGTTTATAGCTTCACCCACACTAGCGATACAATCGACTACGATAACTCCACAACAGAGTTCAATGAAGCAATCGCTACAACTAGGTAAACAGCATTGTTACATTTTATGTTCGTGTTATATTGAGCTCGTTACATTCTCAGCAAGTCTATGGGGCTGCTAGTGATGGATGCTAGTGTGAGACGCGGCCGCGATCACACAATAGTACTTAGATAGGTATCAGTTCTATTGCAAGAACCAAATGCAAGTAGGCAAAGTATGGGCACTTTAGAATTTATTTATTGTAAACTAGTAATTTAGTAGCTGTACATAATACATGCAACAGAAACCAACAAACAGATGATATGCAGCACCATCGAAGCATAGCTAGGTACGTGTGCAGTGTAGGGGTGCGTGTAGGGGTGCGTGGCAAATGTGTGTGTGCCTCTTAAATCTCTTTTCCATAAATTCAACGAGACCGATGAGGGTGATCTTCATCCGACTGGTGCAACTGGTAGGACAATTGACAGACACTGCTGAGAACCTTGCTGACATGACCGCGTCTTTGTAATTTTAACTATCTGATATTTAAATAATAACTACCTACTGAACTGCTAATACAGATTATATATACACATCAAAAAAGTCTAGGGATCAACATCCCTAACAAATGTTAGGGATGTTGATCCCTAGACTTTTTTGATGTGTGTATTATTTTATTTAAACAACGTGACGCGTAATTTATATAAATTACGCGTCACGTTGTTTGTCCGGGATGGACTCCTAAACTACTCAACCATTTTTTTATGAAATATGGCTTACTGCGTGTAATTAGGTCAAACTTAAAAGATAGGATAGTTTTTATTTCGATTATTGGAACTCAATATAGACTTACTTCAAGCCACAGCAACAGCCACAGCAACGCGTGGCCGAGTCAGCTAGTGTTTTATAGAAATATTCCAAATAAAAAACAGGAATCTTATAAGCTTATGCATATAAGCTTCAACTGCACAAAGCAAGTCGAGGTTTGATTTACAACAGTCACTCGCGGCTAATAGAAAATGTCTTTGCATGTGTAGAGTGGGTACGTAGCCGGGGCCCGGGGCCTCCCAAATATGTGGTACTGCGCGACTGATCGGAGTGATTTGTCAGCGCTATCGGGCCATCGGCTACATTAGTCACCGCTGGGCCACTAGTACCTACCTGCACACGCAGGAAGGAATCTGTCAAACGTTGTCGTGGCACTGAGCTGCCAGCTAGTGAGCCTACAAGACTAAAAATATCCATGCATGTCTGCATGATTTTGACATGGATATAACAAAACCTTATTAGTATCATGCGTTGTTCTGCCAGCAGTTGGAAAATTTGTTGTTAGTCTCGAGTGGTTTATTTATTTTGTTAATCTAAAAGATTGCGTGTCATCGTCTTGTTAAGATTTTCGGTCATCAACTCTTGAAACCCTTTCAGTGGTTGATGACCGAAAATCTTACCTACTTCATTTACCCATGCGTAAAATATTGTTTTCTTTATTTACCACTGTCATAATGTACTTAGCTAATTAACTATTCTCGCAATTGCTAACAGAGCAGCTTATCCCATAGGCGCCGAGATATTTACTGCCTCATTCAAACAACAGCAACATGCCTGAGGGTCTTTTGGCTCAATACATAATGCATGTGACAGCTACGACCACAGATATTAATAAACCGCATATCTATTGGTGACAGAACACCAGAAGGTTGGCTTAGTAGTCCGTGGTCCCACAGCTAGCTGGTGGCTCGGGCGCGCTCCGGCAGGCGGCCACAGGCTCGTCCCGTCCGGCGGCGTCGCCCTCCTCGTGGAGAACATGCGTGTGTCAGTTTTTGTGCGTGGCCGTGTAACCTGAGCCGGGTGGGCGGAGAAGACAACACAAATGTAGGGACAGAAGACTTAATGCATGTGGGGGCCAACGGCTCACGTGCAGGAATGAGCACGATTGAACATTGTGTACCAACTAGGTTGCAGTTTTGCATTGGTGCTTAAGTTCTTTAACATACAAGAAGATTGTTAAAGAGGCAAAGACTTCCCGCACTTGTGGTATTCGAAATAAAGAGGTACTTACTATATTTAAATATTTACTGGTTTAAGATTTTATAAATAATCACATACAACTGTTCCACAACAGCCCTTATTCAAAACTTGCTTCATGTTCGTAATTCGATTTCATCATAACATTTTAACCGACCAATAAGAATGCCCGCTTCACCGACAAATATCTCTTAGCTTAGAGTGTTCAGTATTGTTTGAACACAGTATAGCCGCTATAACCTACGAACTCGTGATAAACGTCCCTGTCATTGTTCGTCACCAAAAAAAACTTGGTTTTTCTTGGGGTGCTTTGTTTTTGTCAAGACTGGACCTTCTCGTTCCGCGTCAGGGTGGCAAGACGCTGTCACGGCACGTTAGCAAGACAACACAATACTCGCAGGTGTCAGGTTGCAACCTCCGACAGACCAGCGATAGCGGCAGGTAGGTACTCACGGGGACTCATACACAAATGTACGATAATTTATTATCTACGTGATGTCGCTTGAATGGAGACTGTAAGCTTCTAAGTGCGGACGGTGGCAGTCTATCGGCGTTTACCGGGCACAGATCCGTGCACCTCTACCATGCCTTAGTAACTGCGATAATGATTCTCGACAGAAAACTTCAACACATATACTTACATAATATTAAGTAGGTAATTTACTGTAAATAAAAAACATTGAACCAAAGTTGGTCTTAAACAGAGAAAAATGTAAATTGTGGTTCACCGGTTTTGCGCAGACCAGGACACCCAGGCCGCGTGTAAAGAGGCACAAGGTGTCGGATTCCTGCATTATGTAACGGCTATGTAACACGGGGTCCATTGTGAGGCTTACGAAGTTGTCACAAACGATAGCTCAGTTAGCGAGCCATAGTGTGCCACTACGATCGCTGATTCTAAGCACTCCATAGCCCTCATAGGGACAGAAGCTCCGACCACTGAATATAGGTACCTTATTAAACATTCACAACTTAGTAGTTCAGCACGTCTCCCAGAGGTTTGACTCTCATTCATTCAACTCAACTACCGAAATTAAACTTCGATATAGCTGTACCTAAATATTAGGATAATTTTTAAAACCTTAAAATTAAAAATCCTCCTGCCAAGTTGTATCGTTATATTTTCGAAGCGTGTTTACATCAACACATCAGCTACGCCCATTTTAATGTACAGGGTGAACATAATGATAATACTAAACATTCAATACGGCGCTACCTGTAACAGGAGCCCAACAGAGTGCTAACGCTAAGTGTGAGTTTTTTCACTCACGTTCGATTGCGAGCGCCGCCGCCAAACGCGTTAGAATTTTATATAGGAAAAAGTTTTAGCACCATCTGGTGGTAACTAGGAAAACCTTATTCCCCATACAAAATACCTACTGGCGCGCTCGCAATCGAACGTGAGTAAAAAAAACTCACTTAGAACTCTGGTCAGTCTCTGGAGAGATGGCTGAACTCATAACGTTCGGCACGATAATGTAACGTCACGACTTGCGCCAACATGCTCTTACCAACAAAATGTCAACGTCGTCGTCGCGTGTCCACTTCGTTATTAATACTAAAACCTTTCCAAATACATTACAGACTAACTACACATTTTTATCTCTATACAAAAGATTAACCTCTAAATAGTATGCCAAAAACTTATGAGTACTATATTTTGAAGTAATTTAGGTTAACTGAGATTTTATTCCAAGCTGACGTATTCCGAAATAAAAGGGCTCTTGCAAAAGTACTACTTATGTAGTTATATAGACTACTGTGCTATTATTATAGTCCTTCAGACAATGTGAGATCGTCCGTATCGCACGGACTGCGCCGCTCTCCGCAGCGCTTTACGCTGGCGGTACTGGCTGGGCGCGGTAAAATAATTACACCACATACAACATGTGTTATTACCGTACCCTCGTCAGACCAACTCGTTCAGGGCTCTGCAACCTGTTCCGATCCAAACATTTTATTAGCCACTCTTCATAGAACAGCGCTTAAATTAACCTCCTCTGAGATAAACAGCGATTTCATTAGATTTTAAAATCTCGAAGCTTTTCAAACAAATAAATAAAATTGTCTGAAATCTATTATGTGTGTAGTCCATAGAGCAACACGGGCCACCTGTGTAGTCTATATGCGGCAAATCAATCAATTTAGTTCGTCATTAATCTAAGGATATTAATTATTATATTTTATAATAAGAACATTCACCTCCAAATGTCGGAAGAATAAGAGACAAACACCAAGCTTTCCACTGTAACTTAGGAATCAGTTAACTACTTACATAAGTATTTCCCATAATATTACCGTCCAACATTAAAAATTATCTATTTAGCATTATGCTGCACATGGAGAATATTAAATAAATCTTTTGAATGCATTATACCCATTAGCAATTAATGTCATTACTCTGTGGCCCCGCGTGATGGACATCCGACGCTCCACAGACGGGAAGCTGTAAATCATAAAAACTTATTGCAATACTTTTATTAGTGCGATTTAAATTAATAACATTCTACATTACCTACTACACGATTACAATATATGGCGGCCGTTTGTGCGAGCGAAGGAACACGCCAAAGAGATGCGATAAGATGCTCGTAAATCATAATGCGAGTGTCGCCAAGGAAAACTCAGAATAGGTACATCAAATGAGGTGTGTTCACTAGTGGCTGCAGCCGGGCCCGGAGCCGCTCCGGCCGCCTTCCGCCACTGCGCTCGTCAGGATTGCGTGCCTCGTGGGAGCGCAATCATTTTACTTTTATCTGTGGAGCTTTTTAACGCAAAAAGCTGGTCGCAGGTTGTGCGGCGCGCGGGCGGCAGTGAGCGCTGGCCGCCCGCCGCCGACCGACGTGCGCGCGCACTCCACGCCTCATTGGTCCATTTAAAAGCGACAACCGCCGAATTTAGCCGACCGCGAGTGTCCGCGTGTGGATTGCGAATTGTGCCAGTGTGTGTGTGCTGACAGTGCACGTGTGCCTGTGTGCTGTGAGTGACAACCGTCCGCACGACAACGTGTCGGGTGCATGGAGGGCTGCAGGCAGCAGGGCTGGTGCAGCGGATGAAGAGATAAATCTTGGTGCGTTGACCGGGTGCAAGTTCGACGGCCCGCAGTATTTGTGTCGTTGCGAGTAAACGGTAACTATTTATTAGTGCTAGGTGCAGGGATACGTGTAGTGCGAGGAATCCGGTCCATTTGCTCTGTTGCCGCTTACAGCCACTCCAACCTACTTTCTCTAGCAGTAAATAAACAATGTTCTGTCTATGAGAGCTTTAAATCAGTCAGGTTTCGTTACCGCTGCAGTATACCCATAACGTTATATTTATGATCAGTTCACGACTTGATTTCTATAGTTACACAACTGATACTTTTGCTGAAGTTGTTCAATTTGCTAGATATTCATTAAACTTAATAGCAAAGTGTGGAGAGGTCGTCACTAATGTACACAAAATGTTGTTAGAGTGATGCAACTGCTCACTAACAGGACTCGCTGCTTATTACAATGCATGGATCAGGAACGTTGCAACTTGCAACCAACGCTCCACACATGTTCGAAGCTTGTAATAATTACGGTTATTACAAAATGAAGCAACATCGCGCAACTGTCTTTCCGATGAACATTATTGGCGCTTTATGGTTATTTTATTAATTCTTTATGTCGATTCATCTGATATGACGCCACGGGAATCATATCGTATCCATAAACTTGAACTAGGACACAACTTATTGAAGCGTAATTCCATATTTGAGAATCATCAAAATTGTCTTACAAAACAACATCGAAAAGGTACCTACTTATTGGTTGATTTACTGCAGTAAGCTTACGAAAGTTCATTCAATTACAAAATTACAATAACAACCAGATAGCTAATACCCAAGTTTACGCCAGTCCTTTGCGGAGCCAAATGAGCAGTTCCTTGCAAATGACACCGCATTTAGTTGACGACTTCATCATACCTTACTGAGCAAAGTGACGAACGCAACAAGCCCTGACAGCCGCCACGCCTGTCATCTCGACCACTTGACCGTGATCATCCGCCATTAGATATGCTGAACCGTAATGTATACCTGCATGGAACACAATCTGTACTAAGAGATTTGTTAAGATTATAGGGATGCTAATGCGCTAAAAGCGGAAAGAAGTGCTTTCAATGATGGAGTACCGTTCAGCGCAATAACAGTACCCCTTGTACTGGTCTATCTGGATGTTAAAGCAATGAGGACTCAGAGCAAGAGGCTGTAACAACACCAAGAGAAGGGACCAAGACCAACAGTCAATTCGTAACATATCAATTTGTCGAGTCTGCTCCATAAAGAGCTGCTCTGAATCATAAAACGGCACAGGAAATAAACGATTCTTCAAAGTTCTAGAGTTGAAATAAGCTTACAAGTCTAAAAGCTTTTTTGTAAGCACGAAGTCTTGCATACAAGGATGAGAAATTATATTAATGGGAGTAACTAGTAGGCTTAAATGGTTGGGAGGGTAATATTGTGTGTTTGTTGTATAAATACCCGGCAGTGGGACTGGTAGGATCACAAACGTGCGACGCTCGCAATTAGCTGCGACTGCTATGGAGTGGCAGCGCGGGCTGCTCGCGCAAGTAACTGCTGCAATTACAGCACACGCAAGAACTAAATGAGGGATAATCTTGGCGACAATAAACTTTATGTATTTTATAATAGACGTAATAGCATCAAGAGATAGCTCAGTCAGCTAGGAGGGACTGGGTGTAGAACGCGGAGTATTTAATTCGACTTGCGGGTAAACGTCCAGTACTGAGCGAAATGAGTATCCGTCTCACGGTTGTCTTTAAAATAATCAGTGAGGCGTTGGTAGGGATATTGATCGTACTTCCGGGATTGTCCTGATAGCCGTGGACTACCTCCCCACTCCTCTAAAAGCTCTCCGCATAAACACATAACATAGACTATGTAGTATCTGCCATACCTACCAAGCTTAGCGTGCTAACAATCAATAAGTAATATGATATTTAATCTGACATACAAATGCAGATTTGTATGAATTCACATCAGCGTTTGTGGCGTGGACCGTTAGCGACCACACGAAGCACGAGTAGTCAGTAGATGAATCACTAAACAAACATTCACTCAGAATAATGTATTTAGAACAATTTTTGTTCGCCAACTAAGGAGCTTCCTTAGGAGTTAGTCCTTTTGGAATAAAGTATGCCTACATGTTCACCTGGGTGCTAGTGACCAGACCAATCGTTTGAATTTATTGATATCGTTGGTCTTGAATACTGTTGTTGTTACCGTTTACCGTTGTTGGACTATCTATGGCATCTATGCAAGCTGGTGGTCGCACTTAAACTTTAACGATATTGTTTATGGCCGCAACCGATCAAAACGGTCGCATTTTATTTGAACGTTCTCGAGCGGAGACAGGCAACAGGTTACGTTGAGGATGTTGTCTGCTCGGATTGTTAATTCACTAAGTTATTAAGTATTATGACAAACTTATTATGTATTATCATAATCACCCCAATGTTGTCAAAACAGAGGAAAACAGGTTTAGTTATCTATTTGTACTTTTTGTATAGCATAGACTACTGACGGCGAGTGGAGCAAATAAATATGCTAAACCTATATACCCATGCACACCAGACAAATAGTTTGACAGTCTCTATTCTAGGATAGACGTTACATCTAAAAGGTTGTGGTGCGGGGCAAAGCGGCACTCGTAATGGAGGTGGAACAAATAGTAACGATCACAAACGTTCGGGCAGACATCATCAAGATTCGGGTCGATTATTCCTGTGGGGTTACCACACTTACCACGCTTAATAAACTGGCCGCACGAAATATTTGTAATTGTAGATATTTCTTAGAATTAGAGACGCACTTTACGGAAAGTTCCAGCACATACAGTTCCAGCACAGTGCTGTTACTTGAAGTTCCCGCATTGTAGTAAATATAACGAACCAGTATTATGCAAGTAACACCTACTTACCACTGGTACTGTCGCGGGTGCTCCTTGTCCCGCTACACTTGTCCTCAAGCGAGCTTTATACTGATCACGCAAACAATCTGCACAAACTGCTGAACAAGAACTGGTTCACAATTGGTCGTTCCATAGAAGCCATGCCGTGGTCTCTAGATCACGTGAGCATTTGTCGAAATCGTGTAATGTTAGGTAAATATACCAAATTGGCAACCTTGTGGTTCAGCGGATCAGTCACAGTGCGCGTCAATTTTGCGCTCTAATGTGGCTTTAATATAAGTTGTGCAAGCTCGCGTCGATGAGGCTCCATTAGCGCGTGACGTCACGACACGTGACGACATCTCACACCGGTGGATCATGCAGCTCGTCGGGTTATTGTTGTCACTGACATGTCTGCTATGTCGGCTCACATCATTCACGGGTGAGTCCGTGTAACGAGCTTTCTGTTCACATTATATTTTATAAATATATTTTGAGTGAGTAACCTAAGGAATTATCAAAAATATAAATGTGCGTACTTAATTCAAATATCCTAACGTAACCTACGTGAGGATATTTGAAACACTTTCATGCATAAGTAAGCATTAGTATGGATCACAGAGCAATATTAATTTATGTTTGTATCAAAGCTTTCAATTATGCTACAGTAGAAAGTGTACATTTCCCAAGTAGTTAAACAGCGATTGCACTCGATTCAGCTCATAACGCTTTCCTTATAGCTTACGACGCAGTTAGGCACTAACTGTACTTAGTGCTTGTACTCGGAGCCGTGGCTGAGTATTGTATTCAGAGCGACTTGGAGCTTCGTCCGACCTCGCTAATATAAGAATTGTTGCAATTTAATGTATCGTGAACACAAATAGTTGAAAACGTTATCTCGATATTAAATATTACTTAAAGTAAAAGTTGTTGTAGAGAAGTTATTACCCGTCACACTCTTATGACGGTCATTGAACAACAATCACATTACATCGTACATGAATAACATTTTTGTTTTCTCAGTATCGTGAGTGGAATGAGTGTCTTGCTCTACTGGTATGGCTTACATTTCGTTCTTGTGATTGACATGCCCAATTAAGCTATCTATATACTCAGTACTTCGTACTTTTAATTCCTGCTTAGTATTGGCACTAAACATTAAAATATTCTAATGTGAAGGACATCGCATTCCTATGGACTGAAATGCCATATTAATATTTCGCAACCGATCACTGAATCGAAAAATGGTTTATCACCCGCAATATTTTTGAACATGTATGGCCAAGCTAAAGTACCTAAGTATACAAAGCTCGTTGTTTATAAGCTCGTGTTGTTCACATGTTCCTGGCGCGGAGTCAGCGCACATCGCGAAGGTTATACCAGCCATTACGAGCCAGCATTGAGCATCGCGGATAATTGGACGACAACCAAATGGACTGTTGCGAATCGAACATTCTCATCTCGAAGTTTTTTACTATTTCGTTAATCGGTTGAAATGATTGAAGGGGAAAAAGCCTGAGGGTTCCGTCTCAAAGTAGTGGCCGGCAGCGGCCCGCGGCTTCATCCAGATGACATTTTGAGAAGTGGACATTTTGCGATCGGTTGTCATTTTGCGAAGTTGACATTATGAGCTGATACGATGACACGGCCCGCCGACCGGGCCCTTGGAACGGTGTATGAACTGTCGATTGGAGGATAAACTTAAGTTTATAGTTCAAAACAATGTTTAATCTGCAATCGTATAAGTTTATTTTCGCAAAACTTAATTATTTATGTAGTTTTACTACAAATTAAAATAAAATTGAAATTAAAAAAAAAGTTTTTAAAAACAAGCTTTTATTACTTACCTGTTATTAAAAAACACAAAAAAAAACAAAATAGATTAATTTAGATGAGAAATAGTCTGGTAAGAAACAGTCCCAATTTTTTTAATAAAAGCGTGTTACACTAAGACGTTACGAGAAATCAAGAAGGTGTTACACGCTTTTATTAAAAAAATTGGGACTGTTTCTTACCAGACTATTTCTCATCTAAATTAATTTATTTTGTTTTTTTTTGTGTTTTTTAATAACAGGTAAGTAATAAAAGCTTGTTTTTAAAAACTTTTTTTTTAATTTTAATTTTATTTTTAACTTTTTAGTATTTATGATGCAGAATTAACTACGGCTTAGTTCGTATTTTAAATTTTAATAACTTACATCTATTTTATTATAAGGACTTTTAAGTTATGGTAAAATAATGTTCAAAATAGTTTCAACGAACTTATTTTCCCTTTAATGGAGTTACATATGGATATTATCTAGGACCAGAATACTCGTCAAAACGAATCAAATGAGCCCAAACTCGACGGGGTTGTGTCGTTCTATTACGGAGTTCCTATGGCCACCTTCCAGCTCCATCATCAGACCCTGGGTACCATCTAGGACAAAAGTACTCGTCAAAACGAATCAAACGAGCCCAAACTCGACGGGGTTGTGTCGTTTTATTACGGAGTTCCTATGGCCACCTTCCAGCTCCATCATCAGACCCTGGGTACCATCTAGGACCAAAGAACTCGTCAAAACGAATCAAACCAGCCCAAACTCGACGGGGTTGTGTCGTTTTATTACGAAGTTCCTATGGCCACCTTCCAGCTCCATAATCAGACCCTGGGTACCATCTAGGAACAAAGAACTCGTCAAAACGAATCAAACGAGCCCAAACTCGACGGGGTTGTGTCGTTTTATTACGAAGTTCCTATGGCCACCTTCCAGCTCCATCATCAGACCCTGGGTACCGTCTAGGACCAAAGTACTCGTCAAAACGATTAAAACGAGCCCAAACTCGACGGGGTTGTGTCGTTTTATTACGGAGTTCCTATGGCCACCTTCCAGCTCCATCATCAGACCCTGGGTACCATCTAGGACCAAAGTACTCGTAAAAACGAATCAAACGAGCCCAAACTCGATGGGGTTGTGTCGTTTTATTACGGAGTTCCTATGGCCACCTTCCAGCTCCATCATCAGACCCTGGGTACCATCTATGACCAAAGCACTCGTCAAAACGAATCAAACGAGCCCAAACTCGACGGGGTTGTGTCGTTTTATTACGGAGTTCCTATGGCCATCTTCCAGATCCATCATCAGACCCTGGGTACCATCTAGTATCAAAGTACTCGTCAAGACGAATCAAATGAGCCCAAACTCGATGGGGTAGTGTCGTTTTAATACCGGGTTCCTATGGCCACCTTCGAGCTTCATCATCAGATCAGCTCCATGTCATAATAATATTAAAATGTTCCCCGATGACGACATGCATGCAAAATTTCAGCTCAATCGAAACTCGGGAAGTGGATCAAATTTAGCTTTCAAGTTGTGATGACAAACACAAGTGAAACTAAATAAAAGCTTGTAATAATAAATAAAAGCTTGTAAAAAGAAAGTTTTTTATTATTTTTTATTTGTGCTGTAGTTGTTGAATTAAAAAAATAAGATTTATCAATGCATCGATTTTTTTACAGCTTCAATGGACTTATTTGTTTCTGAGATTTGACAAATAGTCTGACAGATAGACGGACGTCGAAGTGATTCTATAAGGGTGTTTTATGAGGTAAGTACAGGACACTAAAACGTGCATGTGTAGGTAATAAAAGCCGACCGTTGATTTGAAAAAGGATTTTAATTGTCGTGATATAGGTATTATGATGTCGTAGCAAGGTAGTACCTATGATGATTTCAAGATTGAACGAAAAATAATAAATGGATGATGGACGTGTGCTTCAAAATCGATTGGGATTAGATATGGGGAAATGAAATAGTTTAAATACAAGATTACTCACAGATACAGGGATCCATCCAAACACTTGAATTGTTAATTTTAACAGATTTGGTCTGTTCGATTACTTACATGTAGTTGAGTATTTCGGTATTAATCGCACATGTGAGCGCGCGCATCATAAGGTCACCGGTGCGGGCCGGTAGCGCCGCCCTCACTGCCCGCTAGTGCTGGCTGCGCGAGCGCAAGGTGCAAGGTCGTCGTACGCGCAGGTGCGCCCGCGACGCGATTCAGCGACTTGCTGAGTAGGCGTCAGAATAATGCCAATTGATTTTTTCACAGGGAAATTCATGGTAGAGTTGGCGATGTCAGCAGTTGATTATGTGGCAGAGGAACAGAGTGAGTATAATATCTAGTTTTGAGATTGGTACAGGTGTTCGTTCTTGATATCTTGGCAAAAAAATACTCCAAAAAGAAATGAAATATCAATAAACTTTACTGACGTATTGGTAAATGTATCAGCCATCTGCCGTCCATGGGGATCCTCAGCTAATGCCGCCGGAGCCGAGGAGGCGAGGAGGCGCGCCGCGCGACACGGACGCTAATGTGTCGGCAAACGACTCCAGCCGGCCCGCGTCAATGTTTGCCGAACAAACATAAAACTGTTCTTACGTCAAACGAACCGCGCGGGAATTAGACGACTCACTAAACAACGATCCGTTAACAGGGGACCGTGTTTTGGAATATCGTTTTCTCTGTAAATAAATGATAGGCACTGGAGCGAGATAGTTGATAACAGCTCAGTAAGGAATACCAAAGCTCGGGAATGGTACCTACATTGGTGTAGTTTTAATTGCTTTATTTTATTTAAAATTATTTGTACATACTAAGTAACATAATATTTATAACAAAACATCATATTTACAGATGATTAAAACATAACTATTTATAGATACTTTCAAATATTTTAGATACTACTACTATACTATACTACCCCATAATAGTTAATCATCGGCGTGTATCACTGAAACTGACAAAATTCATTACTTTTAATCGATTGCAAAAAATTCCTTTGCTAGGTATCATTCTTTGCGAACTTGTAGTGAAAATCTAAGAACATCTTCATCGGTTATTTCCAAGCTGGCTCCGGTTTTTGATTTCAGTCGTCTACGACTCATTGGTCTTGGTAAGGTTCTGTTGTTCCGGTAATAACTTGTTGCGTCCGATCTGTTCGGCTTCCGCGACGGTGTCCGGCAGCTCGGTCCGGGCCGTCTCCGGCATCAGCAGCGTCAGCGACCCCGCCATGATCGATGTCACGCCAAACAGGAACGTTGGTAGACCGGCCCAGTAAGACATCTGGAAACAATGCGAACGACATAATATGTATATTGTCATCATGGGTAAATGAGTACTTACACAATACAGAATAAAGATTTGACTGTAGAATGGAACGTTCACTATAGAACTCGCTAAGTCACACAGTGCAGTGCAACTAACTTGTATGTACGGCGAAAACAACCGTTCGGACCGATTCGATCGATCGACTTTCAATTACATTTCGAGGGAGGCGGTGAATATCTACTGGTCGACGTCAATCTATATAATTTAGATATACAATAATCTAGATCATATTGCTAGTAATGAGACAATCTTTCTACTGTCCAATGCTTTAGCAGATTGCCCGTAGTTCATGTGATTTTTTGTTTTGGTTAAATGTTGGTCAGAAGCAGTAGATTCCTCACCAACAGCGGAGTCTGCGGAGCCACCAGCGACCCCACGCGCCCCACGGCAGAACAGATGGCGTGCATGGAGTTCCTGGTATAGGTTGGGAACAGCTCCGACGTGTACATGTACACGATGTTGTACGAAAACGTCGCCAGCATCTCGAACGCCATGAACAGGGTCAGGCCAAGCCATGCGTAACCTGCAAAAAGGCATAATGCGCGTTGAGTCTGAAAACTTATAGGGACGTGCTGCTTGGATTCAAAGTTACGAGCAAAACTAATTAAATTCTCTTACCAAAGAATTGATGTAAAAGAGCGAATCGGATGTTCTACAAATGACTAAAGCTTAAAAGAGTCATTTCACTCTTTAGATAACTTCAACTTTTAACTCACCTTTTGGCACAAACGGCTGCGAAATACAAAACACGCCACCAACCATGAAGGAGGCGAGCAGCGGGATCTTCCTCTTGTACTTGGACAGCGCCAACCAATAGAAGACGTTAGCGGGAATGTCCATCAGCATGAGCAGCGAGAAATTGACGTACTTGTTACCGGCGATGTGCACCGCGCTGATCATCATGCCGTAGTTGATCAGTGTGATCGTGAACCACCACACCATGCATACTAGGAACCTAGGCAAGGGACGCAAACAAATATTATCTTTATTTCGTTAGTGTTTTTATTTTGTTGTTTTACTTTGTGTTTGGGTTGACAAACAAAAATAAGAATTGTAATTGACCTCTGCATCATGATTCTCGACTTGAACGTCTTCATCAGCAACTTCCTGTCGCTGACGCCACTCTTTGTCTCCTCGTCTACATAGTCTAGCTTGTCCAGCGTCATCCTGTCGATCTCCACGCCGTTCCTCTTCGCTATCTTCTGTATGAGCTGGACCGCTCGCTCCTTCTTGCCCTTGCTGTACAACCATCGGATGCTCTCGTCCAAGAAAAAAGAGTAGGTGAGGATGAGGAGGGTGGGCGCGTAGATGACGCGGAGGAAGTTTCTCCAGTAGGGGACAGCCCACGCGATGAAGGGCATCACGATCAGACCGCACGTGTAGCAGTTCAGTAATATCATTTGGAAGAGGACAGCTCGCTTCTTCTCCACTATTTCTATACCTGGAAACAAAATGGTTGGTTTACTTTTATATTGGTACTTATGTAGTAGTGTAGTTACGGTTGCTGCTTGCTACAATGTAAGGGTCTGGTAACAACACGATAACGGGTCCGGTATGGCGTCCCATAATGCGTTCATCAATGTGCATACATTATCAGCAATTGAAGATGAAAAAAAAACAACAACAATATTTTTGCTAATATTACTACAAAAATAGCGCTGGCGATGCAAATCTTATTGTAGTATCTACATGATAAGACAATCTAATGAACATAAATATTATAATGAGGAAGGAGACAAAGCAAAACCAAGATGGATATATTGTGGAAAAATGATGAATGACTAATAAGGAAAAAAATTGTGAGATAAATGCTAACAGGGATGTACGGAAGAAAAAGACGATGTACTTACTTAACATGAACATGGGTGAGAGCGCGTCCCCGATGGCGGCCTCCAGACCTTCCAGCACGATGTAGAACCAGAAAGAGCTAGCGAAGCTCTTGGTGAGCCCCAGCACTGCGCCCATCGTACCCGCTAGCACTGCCGCCGTCTTGCGCCCGAATCTGAATACATGTCGGAAATCGTTTATTTAGAAATAGACTAAAAACCAGCACTTTCTGATCGTCGACAGCCGATTGTCAAAAACAGACATGGCCTGCAAGAGCCATCGTTCTCTAGGCTGAGATTAAACGTTACCTAGCACGTACTTTGGTTATGTTTTGTTCCTGTCACGGTACGAATGTCAAACTACATTAGCAATATAACGCAGAACTGAGAATTAGGATATTTGCGCTCTGGTGTGATTCAATATTCATCTACTTATAGCTTTAAGTTAAAAGTATGATGATTTAGTTTGTGAGTGCAGAATATTATTGTCCTTGAGAGCATAATTTGTCCCATTAGACTAAACCACACTACACAAAACTTCTACCTATTTATTCCGTGGTTGCTACTGTACTTACATTTTGTTCAGATATGTTGTTACACTGGAAGAAATGTGAATAACATGACGAAGAGATAAATAAGTTCCGAAGCTCTTTAACAAGTGAAGTCTCCCAGTCCTTACAAACGACTGTTCGTAAAGCAAATTAAATAACTACTTGATTAAAAGTTTGTTTTAAACCTCCCATCTTTAAGACACTTGTGTTCGGAGGTGGGGTTGTGCTCATAAAGCAGCGATCATTCAAACGAGCGTCCATTACGCGCAGCAGATAAATGTCCTGCCGAGGGGGGTAATTAAGACATGACGTAGTACAACCCGGCCCACGAGTCCGCGTAACGCAACTACTGACGCTAATGACCGCCGCGTCTTACTCGTGAAGCACATCATACATGTGTGACGAATTTAACTTTCTATCATACGGTAATGGTGGACATGGGTGTAATTAGGACTGCTATTGAATGAGAAGATAGCAAATCATATGCTCGCGATGAATCAGTATTGGCAGGATGTGTGTTTGCTTGCTGAGACGACCCTCGACAGGCGCTAGCGACTGGAGTTGCTGGTGCGTAGGACCAAGATCATGTCGCGTGCACAGTATGTTGTTAGACTCGAGCACTACGCTAATGTGCACAGTTGTCCATACTGCAGTTCTCGTATTCCGTGCAACCAAACAAGTTCCCTCATCATCACATTAACTAGTCTATCGCATTGTTACACACTAGAATTCTACTAATTCAAAACTTTCAAAAACTAAATGTAGGTATATGAAAAGGTAAAAGGTATATGAAAGGTATTTGACAGATAGAGACTGAAATTAGATTAGAATCGTTCCTAAAAGTTTGTCTTCAGGTGTCCCTATTTGTATCATCATTTTGACAGACATTCCGTCAATATTGTCGTGTTTAGATCATTTGCCCGTCCATCAACAACAACAACAGTAATACAATAGCAAACGCACCTGTCGGAGATCTGTCCCTGTATGAGCAGCCCGAGCATGTTGCCGAAGCTGTGCACCGTGCCTACCAGCGTCTGCTTCCAGTCGTCACACGCCAGACCGAACTAAAACAAATGGGCCAATATTCCGTCAGGAACATTTTCAGGTACTTGTCAACTTTCTTTGTAAAATGAAGCGAAGCCTTCGGCAAGATATAGAGTTATTACTGTTTAGAAATTTATGACCGCCGCATCTCAATAACTTTAGCTGTTGGAAAGAGTTGTAATACTGATAATGTCAGAGAGAGGGAGGGTGCGTCCCACCCCGATCTGCCTGTGTCCACTCATACACTGTATCATGAAGCCATTTTAGATTCGTTGCCAATATGATTAAGTACCATTATTAGGTGCTTACCTTAACTTAGGTTTAACAGCGTTAAACCTCTCTACGTAGTTTAAGTAAGTCGGTCAGGTTTAGTGAACAGGCGAGTGCATCGCGTCGTAATGTCCCGTGCGCCCGCGCAGACCGGTCGCAGAGCAAAAACTATGCAAATAGCTCCACATGCGAGCGAGCGGTCAACGACGACACACGCCCCATCGGGCTGGGAGAATTGTTTACTATTGACTTAGAAGTTGTTTGATATTTCGTTAAAACTGTTTTATTTGGATCACTAGTTAAGTGTGGTGCAGTCTGCATCTGTTGATTACTAGCCTTTGTAAATATTTATTACTTTGTTACAATAACAATAGTACCCTCTGCTGATTCTCGCAGAAAGCTAGATATTCGCGACCAGATACAACCAACGACCAGACTAATTCTAAACATGCAATACATACATATAACTGTCTGTATCTGGTCACTAGTAGAATAACAATGACACAAAGTAGTTACTTATTTCTATTCATTCTCCTGAAATTGATGAATAAAACAATGTTTACTAATCGCTTACTTGTTAATTAAGCGCTCATGGAATTCCTATAAAGTAACGGACCTGATGCTAACATATTCCTAAAGCTACGATAGTATGCTTTAATAAAACTGAACAAATAGTTCCACGCGCGACGACACTTGCCACAGTCGCTGGCTGAAGTGCAAGTTGGCGGCCGGCTCCCTGGGCTGTGCGCGCCCCCACGGCATACCAATGAGTCAAATAGTTATTGTTCTTATTCACCTGTTTTGTTTTACATCGCACTTTTAGATTTAGATAAAACTATATTCTTCTCCATGGTTGACAGGTGTTGTTTCATAGTGTTCATGTTAGTCCTAAGCTTGCACAAAGAAGTTTTGAGGAAACGGGAAAAATAAACATCTTAGTCGTTGATCACACAAACTGCGTTCTCTAGTGAGACAGCGCTACAATTGTACGACGCAGAGACTACACAACCACGGGTGATCATAATCCTATAAAACTAGGAATGTTTTTAATTAATTGGACAACTTTAAGGATTATCAACAACAATCTGTTGAAGTAAGGGATCATTAAAAAGACAAGCTTTCCCACCAGCCTTACAAATTAAGAAACATTGAAATCTTATCCGGCACATTCCTCGAGCATACTTGAGCTAAAGGTTCCCCATCCCCGGGGTCATTATTATATAACCGAATGTATTATGTCTGTCCGTCAGGGCTCATGCACCTGTCTCCTGTGTTTCGTTCATTATGCACATCGTTATCGCTTTTTACATCTCCTAACAATTTGACAACCATCTGGAATGTTTAGTAAGATTACTATAATTAGTTCTTATCAAATGGTCGTGTTCATCTCACTATTACAAGTTCAATCTTGTTGATAACGAGCTTTAAATTACAAGAAAATATTTTTGGATTCCCAATACGCTTCACAAGTAGGTAATTGTAAGAATTTGACGGAATTTAATCAGGTTTTTTTTATCCATTTTCACTTAAAAGGTACATTGATGCCGATTAACTTTCCTGGTAACTACTTATTGAGGAAACAATACAAATGAATATTACATAATATTCAAATAAGTAAGTTTATCGTAACGTCATGGTCAATCATCAAATTGCCATTAACATGACATGCTGTAGAGCTTACAGCGGACCGTTACCGAACCAGTTGTATTACAAAGAGCCCGGCGCAGTTGTGTCTCCGATGATATCTCTTCATTCTATTATTAGCGTCGTCCAGCGTCCGTGACCACACATGAGTAGTTCCCTAGGAATGCATCAGTTGTCTAAAGAATTAAAGTCAAGTGGTTGCGATCTAAGTATTGAACATGAGTTTGAGTTGGAGCTATATTGTGTGCCATATGAACATCGAGGAGCTCTCGATACAAATTATAACAATATTATTTACATAAGTACATTATTCAGTGACGCGCTGTAATTTCGAAGGCTTAGGCGCGTCGCTCACTGGTAAAGTCGAGGCGACGTCGCGTCAGCGGCGGTGCAGCGTCGCAGCACGGTCGAGGATAGGTCTCTGCGTAGAGTCGAGGCGCAGGCGGCTATGCTTCCTTCACATTTTGAATGACAAAATGACAAAATGGCGGTGGGATCGTGGCTTGGGCACACTTGAGCGCCCCTCCTGCGCCTGCACCTCGCCTCCGCCCCTCCTGCGCCTGCACCTCGCCACCGCCCCGTCTGCACCTCGCCACCGCCCCGCCTTCACCTCGCCCTCGCCGCAACTCTTGTATGTGAGCGCACTACCATTCATTTGTAAAGAAAACCTTGTTGCGGCGTGCCTCTTATGCGCCCGCGCCTCAACTGCACCTCGACTGTTAATCGTATGAGCGACGCCCCTTAAGCTTGGTGTTATTGTCCATAAGTAAGTCACATAATTGACTGAGCGTCGGGGAATAATTGATAACTCCCTATAATTGAGTGTACCTACGCCGCCGCGCCGCGCCGTAATGTGCTCTGAAGATGCACTTTTGTTTACCATCATAAAATCGGAAAACTAAATGAATTGATACGTTTTAAATTGGTCAGTTTATACATTAGGTGACATGATTTTGATAGATAACTCGAGCAACACAGCTCTCCCATTTGGCATAGTACACCCCATTCCAGCATATGGCATAACAACGCAATACGGTAGTGAATAGACAATAAAACAAGTAAAGTTGACTCACCTCTGCGACAAAGCTGTCAGGTACCTCATAGAGCCACTCTGTACACAGTTGGTCGGAGGTGTGGTTGTGCCGCGCGCACTCGTCCACGGAGGGCAGCCGGCACTGCTTGACGGGCTGGACCGGCCCGCGCTGCGCCGGCTCCAGCCAGGCGCTGCTGAACACAGCGCCCGGCCCGTCGCACGCGGGGATCTTACATCTGCAACAAAATATGTGCCTCGATTGTCCACTAACATTTTTTGCAAAAGAAAGCTTGTCGACCAAGACAGTTCCCTCACGTGCTGCTCATTCAAAATAATGATTGACTTTGCATTTTATACTTTCAAACCATATGTTAAGTAATAAAATAATGCGAGAATTAAGTGCCTTCGTCATTCGTTCTTCAGAATTATACCGTTTTATTGATTGGCATTTCGCTTTAATGTTCTATGTCTTATGTCGTACTCTATAAATAAACTAACCTACTATTTACCGCTACGTATCGAATGTGACACGCACACCGCACTATTCCGAAAGATAGGACCAATTATATTATTTTACATTTTTAATTACATAATAATATGTATTAGTATAGAGTTCTGAAATGTTTCCCGATCTATGTCGATGGAAGACAATCTTTTAAACAATTGATATCACAAAGATTGGAGGAAGTTTGACTGAGTCACGGTCTCGTGCAATTGCCAACAACAGGCTAACCTGCTGTCTATAAATTACGTAAAAAAATAACACGAAAAGACGGTACCTAGGTACTGTGCTGAGAGAATGTTATATTTTCGAGGATCGTGTAACCAGTTTTTTTTAGATTACACGTTTACCACTTCATCTTTATGAAATTGATCAATAATGTTTTTATGATTATTGATTACTAATTCTGCCTAATTCTTTTTAAAACTACCAATTTAGTAATTTTACACTTTTATGCTGAAAAGTAAGGACTACTTAAGTAGTAGTAAGTACTTTATTCTAGTAAGTTTGTACATCCGGCCGCAAGAATGGCTCATCGAGTTTTAGAGAACCAACAACCATGTCTCTGACAGTCTACGTACTCACTGTCAAATGTAACCATGCAGACGTACATTCACCAATCACAAGCCATGCTCATGCGCAGGTATTTAGTAAACATCTACCGTCACCTGTATCCAGCATCCTCGACGGCGAACACGTAGTTAACGTTGTACATGGAGTTGGTGGCGTACACCAGCGCCAGCATGGCCATGGTGACGGCCTGGTGGCGGCCGAACGCGCCCAGCTGGCCCAGCACGTCGTCCAGCCGCACGCGCTTGCTCTCCGCGTTCAGCTCTGCCATGGCGGCAGCTGATGCTTACTTATGAGAAGAGTTGGTCTGCGATCGATTGTGGCGTTAGCTGGGTAGATTGATTTAAGTCAAGAATTCTTGTGACATTGATAAAACGGAAAATTACTTTTCCTCCGCACTCCTTATTCGCAGAACACTAAGTAATAGCGAAATCGTTAAGTGAAACTTTATGACTTCTTAATTGATTAATCCATCAAAAAATTTGACATCATCATTAAGTTAGAGAAGCGACGTAAAATCAAGCACTTTCTTGGATCGTGTTCAACGACCACGCTAGCTGTCTATCATGTTAAGTGCGCACTCGATGTACCGCAGTTATAATGTTCCGTCTTAATACAATAGCCAAAGCAAATATTTAAGGGAACAAGTCTCGCATTAATCGGCTCGTAAAACTTCCATTCACGGCACTTCCCGCTAAGTCACTTTAACTCACTCTCAGCACAACACTTGAACGTCGCCAACACTCCGCCGCGTTCTCACTACCACAGTTTTTTTCACCTTCAACCCTTAATCAACTACAAAGAATAGATTTTCTTCTCCTTCGATTATTTTCTGAAACGTGTGTTCAGCAGAAATATCTAATATCATCTAAAACATTATAAGACTTTAAATATTTACTATAGGTATATACTTTAAAGATTAAAAGTTAAGTAAACATTACTAGACAAGTTTATCGTTCAATATGGCATGTCTCTGGCACAGTTAGCTGTCTTTATGCAAAAAGAAAAAAAAATAAAGGTGTGAATGATAAGGCGAGGTGTTCACAGCGTAGTGTTGGGTAGCCTGCGCCGGCGCGCGGCGCGGCGGCGCGGCAATGGCGGCTGTCGCGCAGTTATATGTGGCAGTTAATTAAATATTTATTGTGCTAGGCTCACGACCATGATAACCACGAGGTTAACACTCTTCACCTGCTTGCTTCAGCTCACAGCTGTTCACTCTGACAAGCTGGAAGAACACCATTACACTTTTTGTTCTTGTAACTATTTTGATTGCGTATGTTGACACACAGATCATAACAAGTGTCCAAGAAGCTGCACAGGGTTATCTTAGTACAGGCGGGGAGGCATCATGATATATATACAACGTGTAACGTTAAATGCGCAAAACCTGAAAATAGTTTGATCAGAATAACGAGCAGAATCAATTGAACCACTTTTTAATATAGGTCACATTTTTCAAAAAATCTTCAATAAAAACGTTGCCGCGTCTATTTATTAGTAGGTCAAGCCATCCGGCGCGCAGCGGCCTAGTGACGACTTCTCCCTCGATAGAGCGTCGTCGCAGACGCAAGAAACGATCAGAATTGCCAGTAAAACTAAATCAGCACATAAAACCTTTACTTTTATTTTAATGATTTTTTTTTCTCTGAAATAAGTCAATTTAATTAAAAATCAGTTGGGGTGTCTGAGGTTTTGCGCATTTAACGTTACACGTTGTATATACGTTTCCAGTATGAGCTGACCTCCAGTGTACGGAAAGCCAATACCAATGTGAGATCAGTTTATACCGCACGTGTAGGTATAGCCTATAGCCTGATGTGTGGCTGCGTGTACCTACCCTTTAACCTGTAAACCATTGCATGTAAAGCTAGCCAAGTCTTCAATACTCCAGCTAGCAGTGTGTCTAGTTACGTACATAGACGTCTCTCATGCTGTTAACTGCTTACTTTGATGATAAAATACCTGTTTTGGCAAGTGTTACTCAACGCTTGGTTCGTGAACGAGGTCTGTGCTGATAGTGCACGTTCAGTCACGCGGGACCCGATGCACTTATCTAAACATAGTGTCGTAACTGCGCGTACAGTGTTGTACAGCGAGCAGGAACAAATAACATAACTCAAACATACTGGTTCATTCGTAAACTCGCCGAAAATTCTATATTTGTGTACTACTTATCGTTTTGTCATTTTTACTTAAATATAACGTACGTACACTATACATGGAAGCCACCTGGTTGGCTATCTCTAGATATACCTATAATGACATAACATTTAAATAGCTTATTAATATCGTTAAGAAGCTGACAAAAATAAATATTTGAAACACGTTTATTAAAATAAACAATCATATTAAGTTCCATATAAGTAAAAGTAAGTAGGTACGTAAGTACATTACGTAAGTACATAATATTAAACCCGACTGTTGGCTGAGCTAGTGCATTGTTTTATTATTCTGTTTATTTGATGTAGGTTTGCTCAGTCAGTTGTTTCACGAGCTGACGAGTACCTACTACTGCTATCCGCGATAAGCTATACAGTATGTCACATTCCACGGCTTCTGCCGAAGGTTACCACACCCTGTAGGGTGTGGTAACATTCGACAGAAGCCAGGCACTCCAGGCACCTCCATCCTCAGACATCTCCTTTCCTTCTGATTTGAGCATGAATTAAACAGAAATCAAACGAATTGTCAACCAATTGTAAATCAACATTGACAGGAAATTGATTGAAGTGTCGAATTCACACAGAAAATCAACGACCCCTATCAATTGATTACAACTGTCACTGTTTTGACACGACGCGAACCACTAGCGGAGGCACATACCGACATACATTCCTCATCTGATTGCGACATTAGAGGCAGGTTTAGTAGCAATCTGGCTGCTACTAACCCTTCACCAGCGATGGTGGTGATAAGTGAACACCTGCTCATAAACATGTCTGTAATGGCGATACTGATTGATCTAGTTGCAATACAGCGGCTCGCTCCTCTTAAGGCCGCGCAGCACTGCATGCAGCTGAAGTGCGTGTGCTTATGGCAAGTAGCTCATTTATAAGAAATAGTTATAAGATTAATGTTACTCACACATATTGCAGAGTCGCTCCAGTGTGTTTAATATGCGATAGAAGTACACGGTTGCGAAACATCAAACGAATCGAGGCACGTTTAGACACCAAACGTCATTCTGTTTTTCTTTAAATTCTAGACGTACTTAGGTATATTATGTAGGAAAGGAGGAAAGTAAAATGGCTGCGTTGAGATGTACATTTTGTGTAATATTTTATTTAGGAGTACAAATATAGTACATATGTATATGCAAAACATGGCACATTTACTTAAATATCTATAAAGAAGCTACGTTATCCCTGAGTTCCACAGGCTATGTTTTATGGAAAATTTGACATCCACGCGGACGAAGTGGCGCACAGAAGCTAGTCATGATAAAACCACCAACTCAAAAAGTTCACCATAAACCATCTCTGTACCAGATACCGTAGTATCAGGTAGAGGGATGGTCCGAGTACACGACGCGCGACGCGGCTGCTCGCTCGATACATCCAGTGTGGTGGAGCTTTAGCTTTACTTATTACTAAATGTAATTTCTAGAGTTAGTTGTTGCCGTTTAAGATGATAATAATGATTGATTGATTTGATGATATGCAAGCAACATGACTTGGATCCCTTTACTACTAGTGTGACCTCAGCTAAAAGGTGCTTAAGCCTCAACTTTTTTAAATAGCTTCCTTTGATTGTTAAAGGAGAACGGGCGGAAGTGGTCCAAGTAGCGTCGGCTGATGAAACCTAGTCTATATAATAGTTCGTGAGTGTAAGATATTTTTTTACTATGGGCACCAAAGAATTGGCTTATGGAAAAAAAAGTTACACAGTCTAGAAAAATGAAAATATTGTAGACGAACAATGAAAAAGTTTACCTTCGGGCGGAAGTGTTCCAAGTGGCGTCGGCTGATGAAACCTAGTCCATATGACAGTTCGTGAGTGTAGGATATTTTTTTACTATGGGCACCATAAAATTGGCTTATGGAGAAAAAAGTTATACAGTCTAGAAACAATTAAAAAATATTGTAGACGAACAATTCCGATTACTCAAAGACGCCTGAACCGATTTGGAAAATTCTTTATTTGTTTGAAAGGGTATACTTCCCAAGTAATGCCATAGAAATATTGCCATGGTCTGATCATGAACTTCGGAGATATGGAACGGAACTCCTCATAGAATCATAGTAGAACAGTCGTAGCAAGTAAAATTGCTTTGTTTATACGCGTAGTTGATGACTGACTGAAGAAAGTGGGAGAGGGGGTACGTCGACCCCGACGAAATTAAATATACCGTGTGAGGTATCGTTTGAAAGGGCTTTCCCTAAGAATTTGAAATATAAACGACTACTTGTCCTATCATATTGCACTAAAAGGTGCAAATAAAAAACTTTTTTACAAAACAGATAACCGCACCAATAAACAAAACCAAAGCCCCCAAATTCCAACACGAAAGTTATTTTTCACCTTGTAGTTTTTATTTTTCACTTTTTAGCGCAATATTTATTATCGTCCTTACAAAATGCTCTTTTAAACAATACCTCACACGATATATTTCATTTTGGAAAGTGGAAGGACGTACCCCCTCTCCCACTTTCTTCAGTCAGTCATCAACTACGCGTATAAACAAAGCAATTTTATTTATTACGACTACTCTGCTATGATACTATGAGGAGTTCCTTTCCATATCTCCGTAATTCATTATCAGATCATAGCAATATTTATACGGGATTACTTGGGCAGTTACCTATGCCCTTTCAAATAAATAAAGAATTTTCGAAATCGGTTCAGGCGTCTTCGAGTAATCGGAATTGTTCGTCTACAATGTACCATTTTTCTGAACTGTATAACTTTTTTCTCCATAGGCCAATTTTATGGTGCCCATAGTAAAAAAATATCCTACACTCACGAACTGTCATATGGACTAGGTTTCATCAGCCGACGCCATTTGGACCAAGGTCCATACAAAAATAATTTTGGAAAGTGGTAGGAGGGGGGTCGACGTACCCCCTCTCCCACTTTCTTCAGTCAGTCATCAACTATGCGTATAAACAAAGCAATTTTACTTGTTACGACTGCTCTGCTATGATTCTATGAGGAGTTCCTTTCCATATCTCCGTAATTCATTATCAGATCATAGCAATATTTATCCGGGATTACTTGGGCAGTTATACCCTTTCAAATAAATAAAGAATTTTCGAAATCGGTTCAGGCGTCTTCGAGTAATCGGAATTGTTCGTCTACAATGTACCATTTTTCTGGACTGTATAACTTTTTTCTCCATAGGCCAATTTTATGGTGCCCATAGTATAAAAATATCCTACACTCATGAACTATCACCACAGACACACACACACACACACACACGTCACGTCATTGACTCATGGACTAGGTTTCATCAGCCGACGCCATTTGGACCAAGGTCCATACTAAAATGTCCGATCTCCTTTATATTTCTATTATTGTTTTTAAATTGTATACAAATTAGTTTTGACCAATTATTGTAACCAACAACGACTAAATGTTTCTATCTGCTTTATGCTTACTTTAAAGTTTCCAATCTATTTCTACACGCGAAGACTTGTAATTGGCTTCCTGTCAACTTATGGTTTCCTGTTTTACTTAGTTTTTAAGCTGTAAGTCTTCCATGCTTCATCAAATAAATAAATAAATAAATTTGCGTCTGGAATGATGAAGTTTTAATTTTGAATGTATCTACTGTGTGGTAAATTAAGTTGCATGGAAAGTGCTCCGAACCTCATCACGTGCTATGAATATGATTGTGCTAGTTGTTACGTACTTTAAAATGTCTTGTTTATAAACACCAATATATAAGTATCTGTACAAAAAGTAACTGTTGTAACGCACATAGGTAGTATCAGCAAGTAATTTCTTTCACAAATCGATACTGGAAATATGAAATAACGTCGCATTTGGGCGAAAATCTCATTTTCGACCTAATGTCCCTTACATTTGGTCGAAAATGAGAGTTTCGCCTAAATGTCCCTTACGATATTTCATATTTCCGGTATCGAAATTGCAAAGTTTTGGCATTGTACTTACAACTTATTATCATGCTTGTAAATAATCCTACCACTAGATCTATCAGTGATAAGCATGCTACTAATCTAGAAAACAAAATGTTAATACGTGCCAATCTCTAAAAAAATAGGTAATCAATTATAATTAATTAAGACATCATTTAAGCCGAAACGAAGAAACATGTACAATGACTGCAAAGCAGACGGTGTTTGTTATCTGTCCCTCAGACTAAGTGACAGAAGTAACAGACGCAGTGTTTGTTTGTGTCACCTACGCCGCGACGAGTGTAGTTTGGCGACAGAGATAACACGAGAACAGCGAGCGCTAAGGACACAGTAGCGCGCACACGGTTAACTCTCTTATTTGAAGTAGGCAATTAGTACGGAATGTGCGTGTGATGACTTTTACTGTTGTCGCATCTTATGCTATCATAGGTAGTTTATTTGAATTAGTTGGTTATTATCTTTGCCGGTCTATTAAGGATGTCCTTCAGTCTCACTATGCGATACTTGTTTGAATTTGTACAAGTCAAACAAGTACCGCATAGTGGCTTTCATGACTATTTTATTTTCATTTGTATAGTAGGTAGTATTATAGTGTAAGACAAATAATATTTAGGTAGTGGTGTTTTAATAGATCTACTGGCAGTGATATTTAATTGAACACCGATGTGTATGCACCACTACCACATATTTGTTGTAGCCCCTCGCCTTCTCAGGCCGCGTGGACAGACACCGGCACTGTCTCACCCCCGGCTCACGCAGACACTCGACCTTTCACGGCCTTGTCCCGCGCTCCGCGTTGCGCATATTGCATACCTTTGTATGTATATATGCAGGTGTGTGTGTGTATTATATTACTTATGATCAATAATTACTGTTCCCTTCTAAATAGTATTATTTAACAACACGTTTCCCTCACGCGATATCCTAGAAACAACGAACGTTCCGATCAAGTTTGTTTTGTTTAAGCCTTGTTCAAGCTTGACGTTCAACAAAAACTCACCCTTGATCGGAGCTGTTCGGTAATCTTCGGTATTCAGCAATACTTAACACTTATTAAAGTTAGATGATTGAAAAAATAGAAAATGTATGAATAACGTTCACAACTCGTGGTGGCCACTAGTGGCCCAGCGTGCGGCAGCACTTATAGTTGTTGGAGTGACGTCACGACGGCTTTGTCCAAGATTGACATCACGCTGCTCGCCGTGAAATAGATTCGAAACAACTGAGCTTCATTCAATATTAGCTCAACTGCTTTTGGGATCCGTAGAAAAAAAATTGATTTGAAATCCCGGAGCTGCCGGAAAATTAGACTTTACTTTTCACTTTTGTTTTGGAATAACATAAGATTTTTTGCCTTGTGACCAAAAAGAAGCACTACATTATATTAAAGTACCGAGTCCTATGAAAGGTAGGAGTCAAGTCCCTTTCAGAAGGAATCATAGAAGGCAGTAGGGTGGGGTATGAACAGATCATCTTATGCTTCCTCCCGTAAACTGCTAACCTAACATCGAGATATTTAATCGTCTTAAAATACTATTCATTCACATCTCTTCGTATGATGTAACGTAACATACCTCCGGTTGAGGCAACCCTACGGAACCAGTAACAACAGTAGATGTTATTTCCACGCACAGGTGTGGAGGTGTGAGAAGTCACGCCTAGCTGTGAGCGACACAGCGCGCAGTACCTACCAGTGACCTGTGGAGCATCCCGTAGCTGCTGGACAAACATCACGGCACGTCTCAGGACGCACCGCTCACAGCGCGCTACTATCGCGAGCTGGTGGGAAACAGTGCGAGGCTAAAACTTCAGCTGAAGTATGGAACGGTGTTGAATCGGAATAGTGACCATTGAGTGAAATGAGTATGAATCCTTGCTTCATGGTCTTCATTCGGCCACTCTCCGTCTTCTTATTCAAAGTAAATGTACCTTTTTGTCCCGTCACACATAACTATGTGTGTATCCCTTTGTAAGTTTAAATGTTGTATATTTGCTCCGCTGATCCGCAATAGTGACCTCTAAATACTCGTACAAAACAGTCGTCACATTTCGAAGTGCTCGGAGCCCATGTTACCGGCCGCCCGCGCTTCACCGCCGCCCCGAGCGACCACCAAGCGACCACGCGACCACGCCACACACTACGCATCGTCTCTCTAATCAACCGAGACCGATCGCACTTAACGTTGAAACATTGTCCACGGACAATATTATCATTTATTGTTATTATGAAAGTTCTCTCTGTTCACGTCACGTTACGCCTCTTAACCCTTCGTAACCTATCACACTCCACCGCTTGGATACCGCTTTATGTTGATTACAAAGTGTGACGATGCTGCCTTCATCGCTGAACGGGCGAACGATAGCTCAGGTATTGATTTGATACGGTGACGAACTGAACCAGCTATGATTGTGGTATTACTAAAATAACCGAAAATTCCGAATTCAGCACCGCTGCTGGCTGGCCTTGATAGCTGGCATGCTCTGGTCGAGGTGGCGAAAGGCCCGTATCACAGAACGAAGCTCTTTTTTTTTTACACAAGATCAGCTTGCTCTTGACTCTAGTCTATGGGGAGAGAAGGCTTCTTACCCAGAAGAAGCCTTAGTCACAAGCCAGTATTCTCTAACGTTTGAAAAGATTAGGGGAAAATACAGACGCAGGTAGAGAGTTCCACTCCTTTTGCTGCGCGTATTTTAGAAGTCGCAAAACAGAGCAAGTCAGGCACAGATCTCGCCTTGAGCGGCTGCAGCTGGCACACTGGCGCGGACATGACCTGCGGTGAAGTCACGGCACTCTGAATTAGTTATGAATGTTGTGTAGCAGGCCCTCATGTTTACTACGACAGTTTTTATTCCACAGTTCTAAAGAGCAAGTCACATGAGTGATAGTTTGAATTTTGCACAGCGTTAAAGTCTAGTGTAGTCGCAGACACCACAACACAAACGAATAGAAAGTTCGCTTCATGTAATTGTAATATACACGACAATAGGTACTTCGAGGTTCATTGATAGGATTTTCTTCTTATTTTTGATTGAAGTTTAAAGATAATATAGATAGTTATTTAGAGTTCGAGCGATGTTTGACCTTAGTTTCACGCCAGCGTTCGAAATGAGTATCCACTGTGTGTGATTTGTGTGAGAATATTGTGATCCTGAAGACAGTATTTGGTGCCTTAGCTATTTATTTTCTTTACAAGCACATCAGAGGGCTGTTTACTGTGCGGCATCCTAGTTTGTGTCATTATCCGAATATATAAATAAAAATATTGGATAAATTGCATAATTAGGTGACATCATTAATGTCACCTAATTATGCAATTTATCCCTTATGACATTTTAGGTCAATATCGCAGGCGCACCTTATGTGGTCAGAATACCTGCAGAGTGCAGAGAAGTGAACCTTCTGACTTATGCAGGTGGTTTGTCTGCCAGGTAGTCGTGCCCCGCGCCGCCGCCGAAAACTTTGTATTTTGCGCTGACTTGCACATTTCACTAACTCATTTAAAAGTTCTCTGCGCCGGTCGGCGGCGGCGCCGGGCACAAGATTGTCGTTGAAAATGAAATTCCACTAACTGTCATCATGATTCAATTTAAAGCGACGCCTGAATTCATTTCTTTCAGATTTACTTCCACTAGCGGTGAGTTGCAAAAGTTTTGATGCTTGAATTGAAAAATTCATAATTACAGTTAACTTAACCTATTCAGAAGTACCGACGTAGTTCACAGACTAATAAATAATATCACTACAATACTGCTCAGGTTCTGCTTTCCCTCGGTTCAGCACGATCGATCTGTACACGGCTAAAAGCTTGTCCCAGAATTTAATAAATGGCGATTCCCGGTGCCACACAGATCATCATTACCCGGCTGTTGAAATATTTCACTACTGCTACTAGGAACTATTACGCGCTGGCTGACTGCCGCGTGCCGCCTACCTGGGTATCTGCCCCACTGCTAGCTACCAGTTACCAGTTAATTGCATAAGTTAAATCAGTTTTATTAGTTTTCTTAAACCGGTTGCTTTCGCCAGATTTCCCCGCGAGTACATTTACTACTTACTGCGAGTGTACAGCGCGTGCGCGTATAGCTCTTAATTTTTGTGTATCTGATTGTAAAAGGTTAGGTTTTACTTATCACTTTTAGACTTTACCAACAGTAGTTGGTGACTGTAACATTTCATATGTCATATAAATAAGACGATTTTTCTGGTTTCTGCCTTTTGATTTAAGAGTAGTAACTGTGATCAACATGGCTGTAGCGCTCCCCGAACAACGATTGTTACAGAATTGTTTAGAATTTGTAAAGCTGGACTTATAGTTAATACTTCTGCTGCTTGTGGAGATGACAATGTCGTCTAACTTTATGCAGACACACAGATAAGTAGGTAGATAGTATGTATGGCAAGTTTCTAAGTTGGGCGGCAGATTTTATGATAACAATATTGCCAATTATGTATTTAAAAAAATATAATGTTTAGTGAGTTTCAATGAAGTAGTTTATGAAATTGCACATAACTAGGTATTAAAACACTCAAGACTATAAGGAAGGTCTTCGACTCGGTTCATGAAACCCACTTGTGTTTTAATAGCCCCTGTTATACAACGGTTTCATATAAACTCCTATATATCATCTCGCTGTGGAAGCTACAGGATGGACAATGTAATACGGCAACATCTCCACAGTATTTGTATGGTACTACCTATTTCAATAATTTGCTTCTTTTAGAATACGATGACAAACACAATAGCTCAAGTTTTGACATTTCACGAGCATCATCGTACAACTGTTTATGATTATTTCAAATCAAAACCTTTATTATTTTCGGAGAAACTTCCGGAAAGCCCCGTTTCATGTTGACTTGTATTCTGAATAGGAAGAACTGGTTTGCAACATATCCTGTATTGTGTCATACTGTGAGGACTATTAGGTACCCAGTGTCCAACGAAGTTGGTGTTTATAGTACGTATTGGCTCTTTCAACTTTGCTTACAACTTGTCGAAAAACCGCTTCAGTGTAGCGTTGACTTCAAGAAGGAAAAAGAGCTTTTTCTGTTTCACTCTAAATTACTCTTACGGAAGTAAGCTTTTCCTTATTTATGTAAATATTTTATGAATATTTGAATGTCGATTTTGACTACCTTTGTCTAAATCAAAACATCAGGAACGTGAATGCTCGTTCTAATTTCGCACAAGTGCGTGGGCGCAGGTACCGGACTAGTTTAATATCTTACTTGTTCTGGTAATTAATATGCTAATTTTAAGCATTGAAGTATCGAAGCTGTCGTTTCGAGGAGTGTCGAGAGTGCATGATTGTGTTATATTAAAGCAAGTGTGAGGCACAACATTACACATGTTGATAATTAATGTACCTATTATTGTTCGTGAAGCTTATTTTGATGATCACAATGTGTTGTTGACGCTCGTGTCCACTCGTGTCGAGAGCACCCCTCGCACACCAACTACGACAGCTACACGCTACATGTTACATACTCTTAACAATTCATTATATTCAAGTGCTAACCCTCCCACGCCGGAATAACACCTCAAATTCAAACGAGCACTTTTTGAGGTCATCTCGAGTATGAGCGTATAAAGTAGGTACCTTCGCAGTGAGTACGTGTGTACCATACTAGCACACAGTACGTGCACTGTCTCTATTGACACATAACGCTAAAACTCGTTCTCTCTGTTACAGGTACTCGCGGCGGCTTCATTAGACCAGTCTGCTCACGAAACATCGGACGCTCTTCCAAACTATTCGTTACCCGACTAAGTACGAAAGTCATAGATTGCTGTTGTACTTGAATGGCGTGTGTAGCATTGAATCCGACAAGACTACACCGATTGATCAACACTCTATTGTCCATGTAACGGTCGCGCGTTGGACTTCACATCGCCGTTTAGGGTTATTAGATGGTGGTGTGATTAATATTAATATGTGTACCTTAGAAATAAAATGTATAATGCTGGTGATCTAGTAGGGCATGCAAAACCGGTTTTCCGGTTTTGCGCAAAACCGGAAATCGGCCAAAATTTAATGATTTTTGAAAACCGGTTTTGAGAGCCAAAACCGGAGCTCAGCTCCGATTTTCCCATTATTGAGTAACAATTAACATTTTGATTTTTATCAACATTTTTTTCGAACACTCAAAAAATAATTAATTTTGAGGCATCAAATGTATCCGAACCGAACACAGCCTGCATCCACCCACTTACACGCCTCCCTCCACTACCCCCGCACCCCGCACTCACCGAGCAGTCCATACCTTCGCAATCGTCATCATCTGACGCTGAAGAGCTAACTCTTCAAGAGCAGCTAGAGAAGGAATTACACAAATGCAAGAGAAAGAGAACCCCCAAAAATCGGTCAGATTTCGACCTGGCTGGGTTCGTAAAAGTAGAGCAAGCCATGTATGAAAGCGGAGGGCATCGGGGTGTGTATCTCACCGAAGCATATAATTATTTATTATGTGTTCTACCAACAAGTGTTGAGAGTGAAAGGGTGTTTTCGAGTGCTGGGTATTTCTGTAACAAAATAAGAAGTTCGCTGTCTGATCGAATGTTGGATGCACTTATATTCTTGAGATCACATTATCAAGAACAGCGATCTCTTGAAAACAAGTGATTTATGCTTTATTTAAATTAGTACATAGTTGAATTATTGATCTCTTTTTTAGTGCAATATTCATATTATAATAATGTTATTTTGTAGTTCGTCTTCAAAGTTACAAAAATGTTGATTTTTTTGGTAATTGTGGGTGGCTGTGTTTAATATTTGAAGATGCTGATTGTGTTTTCTATGTTTAAAATATATTATTTTTGATAGCAGACTTAATAGGTACCAAAGATACCAAAAACTTACTTGTTGTTGATTTGATCTCAGTTAATTAATCTTTATACTATTATAAGTTCATTGTTATCTGTACAATTATTATGGTTTGGATTAAAAAGAAATGTATCATACAATTTGTTTTATTTGTAGACTTAGTGGGTATTTAAAAAAAATGGTGTTTCTTTTTAAATTATACTACATTCGATTTTTTTTGCTAAAACCGGACCTAGCTCCGGTTTTCGGTTTTGGTCCCAAAAAAACGATGTTCAAAACCGGTTTTGATGACTTTCCGGTTTTGCATGCCCTATGATCTAGTGTTAGGAACTGTAATGTTCATGTTGATATACCCACTGGGCAATGAGCATCATTAAAAAACAGACATTATTCAAAGTATCAGATAAAGCTACATATTAGCTATAGATCTATGCGGTATCCGAGCGATCACGCGTGATGTCCTAGTGGTGTTGTTGGTAACATTAGCAAGTATTAATTGTTAGACAACCGAGGTGTACGGAACCCTGAGTGACCGACGCGACGCTCATTTCACTACACAGCATTTTAAACATCAATCGTCAGACGTCAATTTTCTTCGATGATAATACAAAATATCTGTGTTCTTGACACACAAACTAATGTACACTTTATGTTCATACTAGTAAGGCACCAATCAGACAAATCGAAGGGATATGTTTGTATGTTTCCATGATTGTCTGTTGAAGTGAGAAATTTTAATGAGTCGAATTTTAATTGACATTTTGACGGTAGTTGAACCTTTACGCACAAGTGTCGAAACAGACTAATAAGAATGCTTTTCTTGTACCGTGATGAATAGCTTGGAGAGCGTCTTCAAAATACTTCAATATTTTACATTACAAGGAATAAACAATATGAAGATTTTGTGAGCAATTAAGTCGTCTTACTCAACTGAATATAAACGTGCCGTGACAAAACTATTCAGTGATTCAATATTTGTACCAAACCAAAGTGCCAGTTATAGTGAGCATAGTGTTCTAAATTTGAAAATAATGTTATTGTAACAAAAGTGCAAAAAAAGTGATTTTTAAAATTGGAACGTGTAGTGTTGTGATGCGTGAGTGGGTCAGTATGCGATGAAGCGCAGCAAGTCGTACACGTGGCTGTCGGGGCTGCTGAAGGCGAAGCCCGAGGAGCGCGACGACGAGGAATGGGGTGCTGCGCCCTGGGTGCGGGCCGACGTCATGCACCATGACAGGTCAGTATCACTGCATGTTAATATATAAGATTTTACGTTAGCACTAAACGCTTCAATGCTACAGCGATTGACTTCAATTGACCAGCAGTAGGTATATCAGTCGGTATACATTATATGAAATGAATACTGGTTACTCAGTAACACAAAAAGATACAAAAGGCTCTCTTAATAATTAAACACAACTGTGAAAGGTCAAACATTTCAAGAAAATTCGCTCTTCGAAAATTCGAGTTTTTCCCGGTTTTTGGATCTCAAAAAGTCGCAGTGAGGCTTCTGTTCAATCTAATGCAATGGCTGCCCAAAGTACAGCCATTGCATAAGCACAGATAAGTATAAGACAACGAGGGATGATGAAGTCACACAGACAGAGGATGGACCGTTACAATAGAGTTCATTTTATTTTCCGAAAGGCCATTGCCCAGAGCGATACTGTGTTGAGAGCATTAACGTGTTTACATTGCACTTTCTTGAAGCAGACCTTCTGTCCCCGTTTTTTATAGTCGCCGGAGAAAATGCGTTCCAGGTATCAACCCGCGGTGCTTGCAACGAACAAGACTGGGAACGCGCACAAAAACCCGCGACAGTTACATCTGTACCTACCGGGACATGAATAAGGGAATACAAGACGATAAACACTCTTAAAACGACGCAGAACATCGTAAATCTGTTCGACGTGTTACCGAATCAAATGTAGGATATAGAGCGGACTAATTAATAGGTACCTAGTGGCGAGCGTTTAGTAAGTCTGCTCGGTAAGGCGTCACAGACAAACCGGTGTGATGTATTTGCATAAATGTTTCGTTTATGGAACGCCTTAGCGCGGCCTGTGTCATGTATCGGCCGTGTCTACGACTCGTGTAGAAGTTCAGGTGGTTCGCCAGCTTTGACAACATTAATGTGAATCTATTGTAAGCCTACACTATTGCCTCGAGCACGCTTGTTGAGGTCAAACGTAGGTACTCGGCACTTGGATTTTCTTTCATTTCTGTGTCAGGGAAAATATATTCACGTTGTACACTCAGACTCAAATAACTTTTAGTTTTGGAGATGACTTGCATTTCCCGACGTGAGTGATGATTGTAACGGTGCAAGTCATGATCACTACGAAACAATAAAAATGTCGACGAAAGCATGCGAGCTTGTAAAAAAGAAAGCTAAACATAGAGAAATTGAAATAGGGACGTTATAAGATGACGCACAATAGTCACATAATGATCATGGAAGTAGTGTGTACGCGTATGACACCGGCCCGGCCAGGTGGGGCGGCGCGTGGGACTCCCAATTGTGCCGAGTGCGGAAGGTCGCGGGTCACGGCATTGTGGTGACGCGTCCATTGTCCTGCCGTCGACTAGCAGATGGAGATATCGCTATGAGATGCTTTTGGGACGTACAGAGGCGTTATACGGCATTCTGATAGAGGGAATAAGGTTAAGCACACTATCAGTGTTAATACTGATACCTTTGTCAATGTAGTAGCATTTACAGCGTGCTTTTATTTTCAAATGAGATAAGAGTTCTTACACCCCAATAGTCAACACTTGTCAATAAGCACTACTACTACTTGCATTCCAATGGTAAGTTCTTCCACGGACTTTACCTTAACGGTAGTGCCCGATGGTAACGTAGGTATTATTGCCGGCACGTATCTTGAGCACAGATAGTACAACTTCGCGCATGTACACTTTTGGCCAAATAAAGGCTAATACATATTCATTTTCAATGTCTATTTAAAAATTAAAAAAGTTTAAAACACATCAATTTTATAAAAATAAATAATAAAAATGAACTTTATTAAACATTAAACACAACAATGACGAAATAACGAAATTAAACTATATAAAAAAAAACAACTAATACGTAATAACAAAAAAAAAACTATTTAAAAATTCAAAACGTAAGTCACTAACATTGCACAAAAGTGTACAGCAGCCGAATGACAGGCGATAGTCCAATAGACGATGAGCATCGATTGACGAACCAATCGCGTGCAGCGGACTGCAGCATCGGCGCCCCCCGCCTTCTTCATTCCTCCAAAGAGACCGAAAAATTAACAACTGCGCAGGTGACATTTGTGCTCACCACTGGTGCCGATACCTATACTTACTTAACCAACAACAACAAATCAATATCGTATCGTTTAATTTCAAGCCAAACGTTTTATGACAGATTTTTACTACTGCTGTTCGACCACTCTCAATAATTATATTTCCATAATGTGTGTCATTAATTTGTTCGGATGTCGCTGTAGTAACCTGTTACAATCATATTTTTTGTGGGAGGTTGCTCACTGACTGGTTTTTATCATAAAAACTACAGCTCGCCGATTTTTTTTCCTGCCAGTTCTTTTAAAGCGTTAGAATATCGTTGAGTAGCGGGTGCTGTGGATTGGATTCGTCTGTCTTGTTACAGGTTTTTTATTAACTTTAATTGATAAAAATATCAATAATAATAACTTCACTAATTGATTCATCACAATTAATTGCCTTATTCGACAATAGAGCCGGGCGGCGGCCGGCGAGCTCTCGCTCTCCGGACTGCGCATGCGCCGCTGCCGTCAACCAATCAGCAATAATATGTAGCACTTTTATACAAAACCACTCCTTAGTCTACCACTGACTTTTTGACCGGATCATCGAAATGGCGTCATCATTCTTATCGAAAACTAACGTGTCCATATTTAGATATAAGTAGTAACATTTTACAAAATACATGGCTTTGTCAACATATTGCTAAAACGTATCGTAAACACAACGTGTCGTTTCAAACCTGTTTTCTTTAATATTACTTATTTCCTTTTTCCTGTAATATACTAGCTTCTGCCCGCGACTTCTTCTGTGTAGACTTCAGAATTATGTCGATGAATTATTTCTCGGGAACATAAAAACGGGATAAAAGATATACTGTGTCAAGTTAGATCAATTTCTTTATTTTATGTATAATTATGTGCCAAGAGAGCGCTCAGATAGTACCAAACATGTAAGATGTAGGATAAGACAATCTTACAAATAATGCAGACTGTTCACAGAGTAGAACAATTGGTAAACATTCACAAAAGAATGCCAACAGTTTGGGTCAGTTAGTGATAACCGTAGGCGATGCCTTTGAGTTAGATCGAACTATGTAACGGTGTATCGAAGTCGATCTGCAGATAATAAAAAAACTGCCAAGTGTAAGAGTACCAGTCTATTGTCGACGCTTTACATCCAGTAATTGGCTAGGTGTTGACGCGAATCTGAATAAAAAGATTCCATTGAAAATGAACAGTGTAGCCATGTCCATGATTAGATGCAGCCCACGGAATTGTATACCTCTAATTACGTGGGCTGCATCTGATCATGGACCTGTAAATTCGGTATGACGATACCATGTTTTGACGTATTTCATTCATAACAAAAACACAAAACCTCATACTGCTTATCTGGGAGTACGAATTGCTGCTTGAACACCATGTCGTGATAAAGTATGATTTTGAGTTTGGGAAGTCTCACTAATAAAGGCTTATTTTCACGAAATTGATCTGCGAAAATCAAAACAGCTGCTTACGGCGGTACAGTGAGTGTATGTTACCATTATGGCACGCCATGTTTGTGTGAACTAACAGTTCACTGTGTGAAACAGCATTTAGTGTATTTAGCTCCAACTTTTGCTTTCCTTCAAAGTCAAAGTCAAATTCAAAAACATTTATTTCAATTAGACCATTTACGGGCACTTTTGAATTGTCAAGGAGTAGGTCAGTTAGTCCGAAAGATGAAGCTAGTTGCTCGTTCCAAAACGGAGGTTGGCCTCTATGGAGAAGAACGAGCAAGAAACTCCATGGCACTCTTTTAAATTAGGTTTTTACAAAATCCTGGTCCTAATCCTTCAAAGGTCTGAGCAGGTATGAAAGTTACGCGCACCTGATGTGGGTAGAACGTCAGTGTGTCTGGTCGCAGCAGGGCGCGCGCATAATGCCACAGCAGATGTCTCACTTCGTAGCGCGTCCGACGTGCTACGACGTGCAACATGATGCTCTTGTACTATAGTTATTCCAGCACGGATAGTGGATTATATTAAGTAGAATGTCTAGAACGGAGGAGTAAACGTACAGTCACTGTATTCAAATTCTATTGATGGTTTTCGTGATAATGAGTTTGTAATTTTCTATTTGCCTAACTTCCATCTATCTTCAGTAGTAGTCATTAACCGCTATTCCAATTCGAAGCATTGCGCAAATGAGAATTACTCTGTAAGTGTTATGTTGAAACTTTAAAGTTGTAAGTCAAACTGTGCGCGATGGAGAGCAACAGAGCCGCAATATTGAATCACACGCCGCAAACTAGGAAGGTATGTGGTTTCTACATATTTCTACACATTACCTATTTCGTTATCTTAATGTACCTATATATACACATCAAAAAAGTCTAGGGATCAACATCCCTAACAAATGTTAGGGATGTTGATCCCTAGACTTTTTTGATGTGTGTATTTCCTTATATTCAATAAGCCAGATGTGCGTATTTGAAAGTGTTGAACATAAACACGGAGTGGCCGCAAGCCGCACAGTGCGCTGCGGCGCGAGGGGAGCGTGAAGCTTGGAGCAGCTAAGGGGTGAGGCGCACGGCCCTCAACCAACGCACACCAAGAGATGTTTGGGAGCAGGGCAAGGTGCTACGAAATAATATCAATGCAGCCAATCTGTTTTATGAACGTCATTCTCAACAAATCCAACAATTTCATGTAATGTGACTGTTTTGTGAGATATACATAAATCTGTCAATGAACTTAGCCATCGCATTATAGGTATTGCTCGACATAGGCTTGTTAAAAGCTTCAGCCCCAATTAATGGGCATGTAGAGATAGAAAAGGGTATGCTTAGATGGTTCGGTCATGTTGAGAGGATGAGTGAAAGACGATTAACAAAAGGTATTTATATGGCAGAGGTAAGTGGCAACGCAGGGAGGGGTCGCCCTAAGAAGACCTACACTGACCTTATTAGTGAGGTTCTTCAGAAAGGTCAGGTGCGGAGTACTCGTAACCGGCGTGCTTGTATGACGAGATGTATGAACGTAGATGAGGCGAAAGGAGTATGTAAGGATCGTAGCAGGTGGCGTTCTGTGGTTTCTGCCTACCCCCGTGGGGAAAAGGCGTGAGTTTATGTATGTGTATGTGTGTAGAGATATAGTGTATGACTGCTGAGACATTGCTGCCCACATCTCACGCGGTGCAGGAGTACGCAGTCCCCTTGCGATGCTATGTCTCACAATTATATCGAAGTTGTAACTAACTAGATGTGACTTGAATCTTGATACGATACAGCACTAAGTAGTTTAGATTACTGAAGTTACATTGATTTTGAAATGGATTGGTTTCAAGTGGAATCCAACATAAGTATATTCTACCATAAGTTATTGTGCCTCCTATGAATGGTTACCCGGCATCATTCTTTTTCTTTTTGGAGCAGAAGCAGAGACTTGCGTGACGTTCCAAAGCGAAGCCGACCAACACTCGCACCGCGCATGCTCGGACACTTAATCCCTCTTCCCACAGTTGACTGTACTTTCTAAATTAAAAACAAATAAACCACGGCTCGTATCTGTTTGGCTGTCACTTACAATATCCGTTTCCTAGCCGAGTGTGAATTGAAAATGTAACCGCAGCGCGCTGATTGGCCGGGAGATCCGTGACGGTGCGCGCACGCAACCTCCAGACACTTAGGGTGACTGTCCTAGCACTGGGCTTTGTAGGGATGCCCAAAAAAGTCTGTTGTATCGATATATCGCATCGTAACCGTATCGAATGCGTTTGTATCGATACGCGATATTATCGTATCCCTTTGTATCGATATATCGCATCGTAACCGTATCGCTTGGGTACATCGATTGGGTAGGTTATTTCGTAGGTAAAATATTATTATAACCCTAAATATATCGTAAACATTAAAGAAATACATACCTTTCTTTAATTTTTATAATCAAAGTCAAAGTCAAAGTCAAATCATTTATTTCAATTAGACCATTATAAGGCACTTTTGAACGTCATTAATTGAATCTAGTTGCCCATTCCAAAAGGTAGTTTCGTATGGAGAAGAACGGGCAAGAAACTCCATACTTACTCTTTTAAAAAATATATAAAGGTATGGTTTACAATAAATAGTGGGTAAGTACATTAATTCTATTTATACGAATGTGAAGACGATGTACCTAAAATAAAAGTCATGTAAAGTACTACAATACGTACCAAATGCTACAAAGATTAGAAATGGAAGCTAAATTATTTTTTGTAGATACACAGTGCTCACACGTTTACATTAATGTGACCGTAAACTATCTTTTCTAACATTAAAAAAAAAAAAAAAAAAAAAAGACATCAAATCAGTGTGTGAGCCATAACATCACCAAAGGTAGAATAAGTCTTAGTAAAAAAAAAAACAATAAAAAATTATGACCAATACAAATCATATTTTTAAATTTTTAGCAGCCAGTTGATTAATTTTTGTCAAGACTTTAAACTGCCCTATGGATCAGGACCAGCATGTTTCCAAGCATTATTATCCTGAATATAATCCTCCAATTTGTAATATGCTTGTTTGCAAAGTGTTCTTTTAATATATTTTTTAAATTTACTTTCATTTAGTTTTAAAATATCAATAGGTATTTTATTGTAACATTTCACACAGTACCCCATAAAAGATGTGTGCACTTTGGATAATCTAAAAAATGGTTGCGCTATTTTGTCTTTATTTCTAGTATTAAAATTGTGTCTATCGCTTATTTTATGAAAAAGATGTATATTTTTTCTTACATACATAATATTTTCATAAATGTATTGACAAGGCACTGTCATAATATTAATCTTTTTAAATAATTCCCTAAGAGATTCACGACGAGGTAGATTATAAATGGCTCTGACAGCTCTCTTCTGTAAAATAAAAATGGATTCAATGTCAGCAGCCCGACCCCACAATAAAATGCCATACGACATGATGCTGTGAAAGTAACTAAAATAGACCAAGCGAGCGGTTTCGATATCCGTTAACTGTCTAATCTTCCTAACAGCAAAAGCTGCTGAGCTTAGCCGCCCTGCAAGACATGTTATATGTGGTCCCCATTGTAGCTTCTCGTCTAGCGTGATTCCTAAGAAAACCGTTTGATTAATAAAAGACAGTTTTTCTCCATTCAATACGAGGTCACATGCACTACTTCTAACATTTGGTAAAGTAAATCTAATACATTTGGTTTTCTTTTCATTTAGTACCAAATTATTTACCGTGAACCAATTTTGGACCTGAAGAATTGAGTTATTTACGTCGTCATGATTTTGAGTACGCCTGTCTATCTTAAAAATTAATGATGTATCATCTGCAAATAACACCATCTTAGGTTGATTTTGGAGTAATTGCGGCAAATCATTTATGTAAGCTAAGAAGAGGAATGGACCCAATATCGAACCTTGCGGAACGCCCATTGTCATTTCAGACCCTAATGAGTTTACGCCGTTTACCTGAACTTTAACCGGCCTATTTTTCAGGTATGATCTTAGTAAATCAAGAGATGTATTCTTAATCCCATAATGTTCCAGTTTCAATAAAAGTGTTTCATGGTCTACGCAGTCGAACGCCTTTGAGAGGTCGCAAAAGATTCCAATGGCATCATGTGCTTCCTCCCAGGCATTAAAAATGTTTTTTATTAAGGAGACACCGGCGTCAGTTGTACAACGCCCTTTGGTGAAACCATACTGTTGTTCATGGAAGATGGAATTTTTATTAAAGTGATGTAACATTTGACTGAGTATTAACTTCTCAAACACCTTACTGAGTACTGGCAGGATTGACACAGGTCTATAATTGTTAAGTTGAGTACTTTCACCGGATTTGAATAATGGTACTACTTTACTGTATTTCATAAGATCCGGAAAGATTCCCTGATCTAAGCTTGTATTGAATATGAAAGCCAAATACGGCGCAATAGTTTCTATTATAGATGTACAGACTTTTACAGACATTCCCCAAAGATCTTCTGTTGATTTAATTTTAAGATCTTTAAAAGTTCTTATAACAGCTTGGGGATTCGTATGTTGAAATCTAAACTCTAAAGGGCATGCCTTTACATTATTTCTAAGTAGGGCAACAGAAAGCGCGGGTGAAGAATTTAAAGATTCTGTTGTTTTTAAAGGAATATTAGCAAAAAAGTTTTCAAATTCTTGAGCTACTTCTTTATCTGAGTTTACAGTCCCACGTGAAGTTTCTAAATTAAATTTAGTATGACGCTGTTTCTTCCTACCAGTTTCATTATTTATTATTTGCCAGGTAGTTTTAATCTTATCATCTGCTGTTTTTATTTTATTGCTAATATAAAGAGATTTAGCTATTTTGCACACGCTTTTAAAAGTTTTTGAGTATTTCGCAACATACTGATGAAAGCTAGAATTAATTACATGTTGCTTTAGGCCATAGAGTTCAAATAACTTCGCCCTGCTTTTACGAATACCTGGAGTCGCCCAATCACTGAATAAGAATTTTGTACTAATACTTTTAGTCTTAATGGGAAAGGTGTTTTTAAATTGCGTCTCTAATAGTGTAAAAAACTCGCCATAAATCTCATTTGGGTCACAGTTATTATTAAAATTCTGAACACATAACTTATTATTTAAGGAATTATTAAATTTCTCTAAATTTTTGCATGTTATTGGCCTAACCCTTATTTGAATTTTTTGTAAAGGTATGTAGGCGCAAAACGTTATCGTTTGTCCACTGTGATCAGATGGCAGTTTATTTACAATTTCTTTATGTAAATAATCACAGTTACAAAATATATTATCAATACAAGTGGCAGAAGAAGCTGTCACTCTTGTTGGTTCTACAAACACATTTGACAAATTAAATGAACTAAACAGGCTTAATAGTCTAATACTATTTGAATTATTTTCTAATAAGTTTATGTTAAAATCACCACATACGATGATCGATTTACTACTAGAACTAACTTTTTTTAACACATCTTCCATTACAGAATCAAACACAGATAGATTCTGGTAACTAGGAGGTCTGTATACGCAAACTATAACATGCCTATCAAGCTCAACACAGGACAATTCAATAGTGTGTTCAACCGATAGCCTAATAATATCTTTTCTTTCCTTAAAATTGATTAAATTTTTAATTAGTATTAATGAACCGCCATGTATCATACGTTTCCGGCTGTAATGGCTAGCTACACAATAATTTTCATAATTTATAGACATTACTTGATATTCTTTTAACCAATGTTCTGTCAAGCAAATAATGTCAAACTTAGTTTTTTCTAAAAACATTTCTATTTCCAGTAACTTGGAAAAGCAACCTTGAATATTTTGATTAAATAATTTTAAAGTATTTACTAGTTGTTTCCCCTTTGGGTTTTTAAATGCTAAATGTGAATTGCTAGAAGATACATTTTTATTATTCAATAATAATAATTGGTTATTTAAATGTGTAACTTCTGTTGTCTTACAAACTAGTTTAAAGAATTATCCGGAGTGACTTCCACAGCTACCATTGAAGAATCTGTAGTGTAATCATGAGAACCAGCAGAAATAGTATACCCTATCCCGCTGGTAGTGGCCTCCAAGGTTGTTGGTATTGAAGGTGGACTCTCCTTCGTGCAACATGAGGATTCACAATAGTCTATCACTGTGTTGTTAGAGTAACTAGACAACACAGGTTCGTCACTTATTCTACGGTTTGTTATATTACCTATAACATTATTAATATTATATGCTATCAACATAGCAATCATATGTCTATATTCACCAGACAGAGATAAATTTCTCTGAGTTAATTTAAAACCACTAACAAACTTATTAGTGTCAAAATACAATAACTTGTCACTATGACAACATGTCAACATATGCATGGTATTATTTAACTTAAAAATATGATTATTTTGCTCATAAGAAAGGGTCTCAGAATAGGGAAAAGCACACAACAGTAGCTTCCCTATATTTAATTTTAATAAGGAGTTCACACCATCCACTATGTCCTTCTTGGAAACACCAGTACTATTACCTAGTAGTAGAACCATTGTAGAATATTGGTCTAGATTTGTGTTAAGTACTCTTTTAATTATTTGTTTATAATTTATGTTGTGGTAACTATGGTTTGTGAAGCTATGGCTTAGGTAGTTTTGTAGTATTTTTCCAAAGCCAGAACCCAGTTCATCACAAAATAAAATAACTTTTTGAATTTCCTGTGCTTTAACACAGGTCTTTGCTGGAAGAGCCAATACCGGTGGAGACATGTCAACCTGAGGCTGTGGAGGTGCTGGTTGGCTAGCACAATTGCACGAGACAGTATTAGTCAGGGACTCATACCTCTCAGCATTGTACTTCACCAAGTCCAGTAGTTCTCCGGCCTCAAACAAGCGTTCGCTTAGTTGTTCTTGGGACAGCTCATATTTTTGAAATATATCCTTTAGCAAGTATTCTTTGTATAGTAAGTCGCTATGGAGCTGCCGAGTATCAGTTTCATACTTTTCCCTGCATTCAGCTAGCTCAAGAGTACAATTGTTTAATTGTTTTGCAAGCATTATACGTTCCTTTCTGAGGGAAAGATTTAATTTTAACAAATGTTGTTTTTTAATGGCTTTTTGTGACCTTTTAATGAATTTCTTAATTTTAATATATTTTTTTAATTTGTTGTGACTCGTAACTAAAGGATGCAATGGGATGGTGTCATCACCAGTCAAATCTATTGTGACTGCAGACTCACACACTGACTTTGACTTACTACCTACTAAGTCCTTAAATAGGTTATTAGTGCTAGCCACTTGTTCGCTAACTTTTACTGACTCTAAGTGAGACAGGGCCTTATGGGCTTCAAACAATTGCTGTTCCAGGTCTGATATTTTATTTAAAGCAAGGTCGTGGGTATCACTGCACTGTTGAAATGATGATACTGAATATTGCAGTCGACTGTGTTGGTCGGCTAAGTCCATATGCTGTATGTGTAGTTCAGCCAGCTCGTTCTTGAGGAAGGTGTTCTTGTCAACAATGTTCTTCACTTCCACCTCACTGTCATCCCTTTCCTGTAGCAGCTGTTTACATAAAGCTTTAGAAGCTTCAAGTTCCTTGAGGGTTGCTCTCAGTTTTGCTTCCATTTCCTTGATTGTAGCACTGCGGGTCATCATTTTTGTGGCAAAATGTCAGTTACCTGGAAAGTATAAAATTGTGCAGCTGAATAATAATGCAAAGGGAGATGTTTAAATATTAAGATAAGTAACTTGGAGGTAGTAAGGAAAAAGAAATAAAACAAAATAACAAGTATACTTGAAATGAAAATAAGTAATGAGATTTTAGTTGATAGATGTGAATGTTAATGTTAAATATTAATAATGGTAAAGATAAATAGGAATAAGTTACTCAAACTTGATTTAAAGTTACCAACAATTTTGTAACACAATACATGAATTATCTAAGTCGAGTACTTTTAAAGATATAGTATAAAGAAAACAAATATACATAAAGCTGCGCATGAGTTAATTATGTGTAGTAACTTATGCAGTGTTCATTGTCTGGGCGAATGTTTTCGTCGTCGATTTTGCTTCCACAACTTGTCAAGCAAAAGGAGACATAAACCGTGCCAGTGTGTGATGGACGTAGCTCAGTGGCCTGAGCAGTATTTCGTGATGTTGTGTAGTCTGCATAGATTATACAGGTAGTCTGTAATCCAACATAAATAAAACAAAATACTCCCCAGGTTCTTTGGTAGTTCAAATCCTTCACCGTTGGGTCGGTCCGTTGACAGCCGGTCTTTGTTGAGTTTACTGCACGAAGTTCTCGCGACAAAAACACTTTATAAACACTGTACGTAGTACTTAGACTTATTGTTCAACTATAACATACGAATTTAACAAGAATAATACACTTTTATTAATTTTTACAATATTAAAACTAGGAGAACGTTATTTTGACGACCGACAACCAGTGTTGCCAGCAAAATTATTCTAATATATTGTAAATTATTGAAGAAAAGTATTTATATGTAATACCGCGTTTACATTCAGCCGTAGTGAGCAGGGAAGTGGGCAGGGAAGTGGGCAGGACGAGTGTGTAAACGCAATACTTCTCATGCCACTGCCATTGCCACTCGCGCTGCCCGGCGCTCCCCTAAATGGCGGTTTTTTGTGCGGAAGTCAAAGGACCGGCAGCGCGAGCGGCAGTGCGTGTTTACATTCTGCTCCGACGCTCAGTACTCGCCGAGCGCCTGGAGGAGAAAGACGTTCGTTTAGATCATCGAAAATGCCGTCCGAATGGAGCAATGAGATTACAATAAAATTCTTAGAAGTACTGGAAACGGAAAAAGTAATTTGGGATGTTACGGATAAACAATATAAACAGAAACGTAAGGTTCACGACGCGTAAAATTTTTTATTTTTATTTCGATGTATAGATAATTATCATCCATCATCGTCTACGACGAACATTCTTTTTTTTGTATTCGTAACCTTTTTAAATAAATAAATAAATAAATAAATATCTTGGGACAACTCACACACGGCCATCTGATCCCAAGCTAAGCAGAGCTTGTGTTATGGTAACCAGACAACTGATATACATACTTATATAATTTATAAATACATACATATTATAGATAAATTACACCCAGACACAGAACCAACAATTATGCTCATCACACAAAGTTTGTCCAGGGTGGGAATCGAACCCACTACCTCCGGCTTTGCAGTCAGGGTCACTAACCACTAGACCAACGAGGCAGTCATAAAAATATCGAACATAATTATGTATCGCAAAAAGAGAGCGCGGCCGCTGTAATTATTTCGACGTCTGCCATTGTCGAAACTTGAAAGCGAAGTGAGTGGTAGGGCAGTATGTAAACACACACTTCTCTCGATCCTGCTGCGGCAGTATTTAGGGAATTATTGCCGGCAGCGCGAGGGGCAGCGGCAGGGGCTGAATGTAAATGAGGTATATGAAAGGTTGGTGTATTCATTTTAAAAAATCACAGTTGCCACTTATCAGCACTTAAATTTATTTTAACGCTGTATGAAATCAGTATAAGTACATAAATAACTCTAAATATAATCCCGACCTCTGCTTATTACGAATAACAATATTATGTCTAAAGGTAGGTAGGTTAATATAAACAAAAAAGAAATAAAGTTTAAACAAAGTTATAGTTTGATACGATACGATAATGCGATATTTTTTTGGAATACGATATATCGAGGCGCATCGTATGGCCAAAATATCGTATTAAATATCGATATATCGTATAGCGCTGTATCGATATTTCGATATATCGCATCGTATTGGGCATCCCTAGGGCTTTGTTTTCGTAGAGGCATTCATTAATATTTAATTATAGGAAACAATTCAATACTAATGAATGCCTCTACGAAAACAAAGCCCAGTCCTATAATGAATAAAATATTGTGGCACTGTTCAGAAAGAATTCCAGATAAAACCCACGCGACATGCAGCGACCTCAATATTTATAGTTTGGGTTGAATATTTCAATAAATAATCAATATTACCCGCCAAGTTCAACTTACTCACCTTTTACAAATAACTTGCTGTTTTACGTTGTATGTCAATTAAAATTCACATGTGGCAAGTCAATACTATCATTTAAGACATCAATAGCTCTTGAAGTTATATTTGATGGATTTAATATAACGACTTTTAGAGCAATACTGATGTTTTACATGATTATACGTAAATATTTCATCATAATTACCGCTTATGAATTTTGATTAACATACAACGAAAAACAACGCTGCAAGTTTAAAAAAACCGTATTAAAAACCGATTATGTTGAAGGAATCATCATGAGTGAAAATAAGATTTTATGGACAAAAATAAACGGAGCATTAGAAGACGATGATGTTAATCTATACTAATAATATAAAGCTGAGAGTTTGTTTGTTTGTTAAGACGCACTAGGAACTTCTAGACCGATTTGAAAAAATCTTTTTGTTATTAACTAATTATATAGCTTGTTTATCGGGGACGGTTCCTTGTTATATAACATTACGCTGCGACCTAACAAAGACGTAACAAATCGCGCGTGAAACCGCTACCTACTGAATAAAAATACTGAACAATACATTAGTGGGTAGTAGGGTCAACCATACAAGTAATAGGTATAGGTTTGTAGCAAATTGTTGTGACTCTTTGCTAGTTCATTTGTTCTGCTCCGTGGTGTGGTGACCCTGCCCGCTGACAGCCAGGTGTCGGCTGCGCGTACGCCGCGCATGCAGCGGGTAGTAGAGCCCGATGGCGGCCGCGCTCGGCGCTCAACCACAAACAATCAATACTGATTGCGTTTGTGGAGAATAGTAAGTACAGTCGACCACGAAGCTATAGCTCTAAGATATTTGTAGAACGTGAGCTTTGGCGGGTTTCTCTAATTAAGCTGGTACCAACTACTGCTACCTTATATGCTATTCCTTGCCTTTGGAGATAGGATTTGTCATACTTTAAAATTACTATATTTATTTTAGTATAAATTGTGACGGAAGTGTATATGTACGTACGAGTATATTACTATATTGGGCATAATTTAATTTTTACAGCTTTGACTGTGACTTCGTCTGGGTGGAAGTTAAAGTCAAAGTCAAATTCATTCTTTGCCTAGCCTGTCAATGACTGACCCATGTATGACAACCGGGACCAACGGCTTAACGTGTTTTCCGAGGCGCGGAGCTAGGAGTTTCTATGTGTAAAGATAGTTACCCATCCGCTGACCAACCCGCGTCGCGTAGTGCAGCTTAACCTGATGCAGCGACCCGTGCGGCTGTTATTAATTAGCCGCGAGCACCAGCATAAGTTTCACCGGAATAAAAACAGAAAATATCAACCAAAATAATAGTGACGTTAAAAGCCCTCAGCTCTGTTCATTGACTTTAAATATGGTTCACATTCCTGCTAACGAAGCTATACACATAAACGCTGAGAGGTTCTGACTCGCTTGTTATTAGATCTGTTGCCAGTTTGTTCAGGAAATAGGATTCATTTTATGGGTACTAAATGTGTTCACCACTTACTGTTAGTAGCTTACGAGTTACGAGTCGTTATGATGACGGCCATAATACAACTTGTGAGGCTTAGATTTTGTAGGCAACTGCAGCTAATTATATAACTTGATTAAGATTTAGTATTTGCTACCAGATTTACAAATAAAATTAGTCGACAGAGCAACGACTCTCATTAAATGCTTGTTATAGTAATTGCATCGTAAAACATATTATGTGAACATAATGTCGGTATACTGGACGTTCCTGCTTCATTTTCCATCATTTCCCATAAAAGAAAAGCAATCAAATAATAATATGGGAGGTGATGATGTACAAACATACTTACAGGTTTTGTAACTACATTTACCAGTTTATGTAACGGTCGGATTTGGGAACGAAAATCAACCTAAAATTTGTTATCAAATTGTTCTACTCGGGTAAGCTGCCGAAATTGCTTGTCTGAATTATCAATAGCTAATTATTGCACGTGTTGCATTTAATTTTGACAAGTGAAAACTTTGTTTCTTTACAGAAACCGGGTGTAAAGGTCGACCGTAATGTGTACCTATAGCGATCCTAACTAAGTACCGTCACAAGAGGATTAAAAGTGAATCAAAGATTGTTATTATGAATAAGATGTCTTTACGAGCTCTTCATCATAAAACCAGTAATATTAGAACAGTTTCCGTATCAGCAGAGCCCGCAGCGCAGCCGTGAATGTGCCCATCATACAATTTAAATCTCGCCATAAAGCTGTCCCTCATACTTCCCTAAACCGACATAAGTGCCACTTACCATACGCTCCATAAAAATGCAGTTAACTCACTTCATGAACACACCCCAATGGAAAATAAGCTTTATTTTTGAGCACGAAGGGTTGATATTTTAAAAGGGGTGAATTAAAAAAGCTCTGAAAGATGGTATTATTCATATAAATGGGTTTTGACAGTTTTATTCTTTGATATAGTCGGATATTGCGCGGGGGAGGCTGAACATTTTCGCGACTGTCTTTCGTCCTGTGATGCTGTTATGTCGGGAATAGAAAATACCTGCCAACGTTTTGTAAATACTTATCTTAAAGTCTTTAGGTTTCGTTGGTTCGTTGTGTCCGTATTGTCTTGTTTTACACCTCATAATTCGTGTACACATACCTCATGATTCGTGTTCGTTGTACATTCATGTACTGACGCAGAAATTCAAAATAAAACAAAAGTTAATGATAGTGAATGCATAATAATAGTTAGTGATATCTAGGTACATGTCTGCCGTGAGCGGAGCTCCGATGATGGTAATTATTTTTGTATTTTAAGAATAGAAGAAAAGACTTATTTAGTTTCTTCTATTCTCGGATATTATTTAGTGAGATGTATTAATACAACATTTATAAGTCGAGTTATCGCGTTTGAACACTTAAACCTTGCTTGACCACACCTGGGTCAAACACACTGGCAACAGTTGGATAACACTCGTATCGCGAGAGTTAGTGAGAGATTAACGATTATTACATACCTTACGGACATAAACTCTGTGTACGAATAATTTCACACTTATCTAGTGAGATACGCGCTCCGTCTCGCGCGGGCTGGACGCTGCTGTGACCAGCGTCCTGCACTAGTAGTAGTACATCTTTATAGTAGGTACATGAAGATACGTGGAAATGCCAAGAGTCATTGTAGTTTTTACAAGCTTTTATTTAGCTTGCACTGTTCGTATGTAAGTAAGTATGTATACATAGTATGTAAATAAGTTGTCCTTTCAAAATTTGCAAACCATTTTTCGACTATTTGTTGTTATCCGATTGAGCTGAAATTTTGCATACTGGTCCCGTCCCCATGACAATGCATGTTTATGATAATCATGACGTGATGCTGCTGCCAGGATTGGCTCCAGACGAGGGAACTCCTTAACGGTTAACAGTAGGGACATGAAATTTTGTATTTTACATACTGGTGTAATCCTAATGACAATGCATGTCTATGATAAGCATGACGTGATGCTGCTGCCAGGATTGGCTCCAGACGAGGGAACTCCTTAACGGTTAACAGTAGGGACATGAAATTTTATATATTCGTCCAGTCCCAATAACAATGCATGTTTATGATAAGCATGACGTGATGCTGCTGCCAGGATTGGCTCCAGACGAGGGAACTCCTCAACGGTTAACAGTAGGGACATGAAATTTTGTATTTTACATACTGGTCCAGTCCCAATGATCATGCATGTTTATGATAAGCATGACGTGATGCTGCTGCCAGGATTGGCTCCAGACGAGGAAACTCCTCAACGGTTAACAGTAGGGACATGAAATTTTACATACTGGTCCAGTCCCAATGACAATGCATGTTTATGATAAGCATGACGTGATGCTGCTGCCAGGATCGGCTCCAGACGAGGGAACTCCTTAACGGTTAACAGTAGGGACATGAAATTTTACATATTGGTCCAGTCCCAATAACAATGCATGTTTATGATAAGCATGACGTGATGCTGCTGCCAAGATTGGCTCCAGACGAGGGAACTCCTCAACGGTTAACGGTAGGGACATGAAATTTTGTATTTTACATACTGGTCCAGTCCCAATGATCATGCATGTTTATGATAAGCATGACGTAATGCTGCTGCCAGGATTGGCTCCAGACGAGGAAACTCCTCAACGGTTAACAGTAGGGACATGAAATTTTACATACTGGTTCAGTCCCAATGACAATGCATGTTTATGATAAGCATGACGTGATGCTGCTGCCAGGACTGGCTCCAGACGAGGAAACTCCTCAACAGTTAACAGTAGGGACATGAAATTTTGCACACCCATTAGGAAGACATTGGGTGATGTTAGTGGGTCCACCATAAAATTGCTGCCACCTTCAGAATTGGCTCCAAACCAGAGAATTCCTCAACGGTCGGCAGTAGGGACTTGACATTTTGCATACCCGTTCAGATATGATAGACAGTTGGTGAGTTCACCATGAAATTGATGCCACATCCAGGGTTGGCTCCAAACCCTGGAACTCCTCAACGGTCAACCGTAATAACAGGCATAAGAGGTATACCATGACTTGTGTAATTTGGTGAGATGGGCGTCAATAGCATTGGTTTGCAACCTGTCTAGGAGACGGAAAATGAGCAAAATACAAAAAGTAGTGATGTCATTCTAAATCCAATATGGCGGACGTCTCGAAATGGCGATTTATAATTTCAACAGTAGCCCTTACGATATGGGTTTCCAATAAAAGGGCTTGGTTAGCGAAACACAATGACTAAAGTGACGTCATTGCATATCCAATATGGCGGACGTCACAACATGACGACTTATAATTTCCGTAGTAACCCCTATGATATGGGTATCAAATGGAAGGGCTTGGTGAGCGAAGCATAATAAGTAAAATCACGTCATTCTTAATTCAAAATGGCAGACGTCTTATATAACAATGCAATATTGTTATGACATGGAGCTGACCTGATAATGGACCTGGAATATAGCACATAGCTAAAAAAATTTCCTCGTGGCTAAGTTAATCTTGACTAATGCTAAATCTTATATTGATTGCAAGATTTCAAAAGACTAAAAAGTAGAAAATAAAATATAAATAAAAAAATATTTTTAAAAACAAGCTTTTATTTAAATGAAAACGTAACCTAAAAAAAAGAAAATATAATGCGAACTAAAAATAAAAAAATAAAAGTGACTAAATGATGTCTAAGAATAGAAATCTTTTCAAAATGTAAAAAAAATATAAATTTTAAAAGCTTGAGGCACTGATGTACGCTATCAGTTATACAGGTGTACTGCACAATATCAGTGCTTTTAAAATTTATAATTTTTTTACATTTTGAAAAGATTTCTATTCATATACATCATTTAGTCACTTTTATTTTTTTATTTTTAGTTCGCATTATATTTTCTTTTTTTTAGGTTACGTTTTCATTTAAATAAAAGCTAGTTTATAGTACCCTTTCTGGTAACTATATTTTCGAGCCGTTTGGGGTAGAAACTCTCGGGTCGTGGGGTCCGTGTGCCCATGGCCTTTTTAAGGAGTTGGCCAAAAGGTTGGTTGACACTTCCCGTGACCCAAGGGCTGGTTATTACCTTGGCCAGAGGTTAAGTATTGCCATCCAACGTGGCAATGCGGCCAGTCTTTTGGGTACATTTCCAGTGGACGGCGATGCGGATGAATTTTTTGATGCTATTTAGTTTTAGTTTCTCTTTTTATTTTCTTATTCTGGTTGTTTTTTATTTTTATTTTTGTTAAGCTTGTAAATAATGTAAATATTTTAAATCAATAAATGTCCAGTGTACTGATTTAGGTATCTTAAAAGAGTATTGTAAAATTGTAAATATCTACTTACATGTTAATAAAAGCTTGTTTTTAAAAATGTTTTTTTATTTATATTTTTTATCGCTATTGATGATCACCATACTAGGCTTGTCCTACGGATGTCGTGAGGAATTACAATATTGTGGAGAACATTTGAGCAACTTTCTCCTGTAGTGTTACAATGCAGTTTTTATAACCAGGGGTACTTAGACAAAGTAACAATTTCAAAACGATAACGAAGTTAGAAAAGACTAAAATGTATAAGATTGACATAAGCCGCGTTAAGTCACGTGGACATGAAGCAAGACATGACAATTGACAAGCAAGTCAGAGACGATGACGAATTTAGATATCGTTTCGCTTCAAAGCGATGTTACTTTGTCTAAGGACCCTGATGGTTTTTTGAAGTGAAAACTTCTTTAGCGGCGTTGAGCACTTTTTCTGTAATGGGTATAAAATCTTAAACTCGCGTCAGGACACGTGCGCGTCAGGACACGTGACCTGATCGAAAAAGCGTAAGACGGATGGAGAGTAGACAGCTATCCCCTCTCTACGGCGCGGCGAAAATGTATGCCTGGGCCTACTGTTTCGTTTAGACAGCGCAGGGCGCTTGCGCGAATGTTCGTGTATGTTAAACGTAAACGTAAACGTAAACGTTAATAATCAAGTTTTCACTTCTGCCGGCACTCCCGGAGTGCTACCCGTTTTTTTTATCTCACTCTCATTTGAGCATGTGTTTTATGTAGATACATGGAAAAACACAGATCAGATACGTATTAGAACATCGTACCATTTGGTGTATTTTCATTTGTACAATTGATCACGTGGTCATATCACACTTCTCACTATTAGCACAAAACCATGTTCGGCCGGACACTAATCGCCGAGTTGTCCGGCCCGCGTCGTACGCTCTCGCACGCGTTACTGTCCGACAATGTCCGGTATCCTGATAATCGCTGTGTTAGCCGAGTCTATTGGACACAAAGCGTGGGTTTCTAACAACGGTCAGGCTATGAATATTAATTCGGATTTGATATAAGTTACCTTGGGATCAGTGTGGAATAGTGTGGATGAAGAATCAAGATGGGAAAATGATAGGATTGGCTTGCAGAGTGGTTTTCACCTCAAATAAACGTCTGCTTTAACATGTCAGTAGTCCTACCATGAACTCTTAAATACGTCAATATAACGCATCAATTTATGTCATTATATTGACGTATTTGAAGAACAGTTCAGTTTTTGGATCGCGATAAGAGTTCATGGTAGGTAGGCAGGTCTTTTCCGAAGAGCCGAAGTAGTATACTGGAATACAGCAATGTAGATAGATATCGATGTTTTCCACTTCCAGGGAAAACATCACTTTCGGCTCCATGTGGATATATTGAAGCAACAATGCCGTTCATTCCTTCGAACACAAATATGCACAGTACTCGTTGTGCTATATGAGAAGAGCACAACGTAATAAGATTTCCGGCGTCAGACGAGCGCTGTACTAGCAGCGGCACAGTGTTAACTGTTGCCTTCCGCTGCCGCTCAGGGACGGCTTGCAGGAACACTTGTAAGCACGAGTACATCGTGAGTGCATCTCGTTTACACTCCAACATGTTGAAGACCGTTAATATGTAGTTGAGCAGATATTCTTCCTTTGATGTTGAGTGTATATATCTTGAAGGCTGACATAGCGAATATCTAACAGGTATAATTATATGAATATAAGACGGACTGTCTCGATAATCTCAACCATTTACTTTTTAATGCATTCACAAGACGAATAAATGTATTTTAGAGAAAACGTAAATTTCTAAAATTCAATTGTCTAAACTTATAATACAATTTAACGATCCCAATAATACGACATTGCGTGTCTCAAGTACACACTACACAGCTGACCACGACGCCACGTACTTATTTCATTTATCCACTGAATCCTTACAGCCGCGCGCCGGAAGAGAACGCTGATTTATCAGATTTTATCAATCTCGAGGCGTGTTAGATAAAGTGCCACCGACGATTTGTGGCGCCCTGACACGCGAGGGAATGTTACTCCAATTAATGATAACTTATCAATGATGCAATCGTATGAAGATGAAGAGATATATCCTTAGAGCATGTCGCGGAAATAGAAAATAAACAGTGTATCAGTAAGATAGTTATGATGGTACGATTGATTTATTTTGATAAATGTTTTAATTTCTAAGCGAAAAGTCAAGCTGGGCCAGGCTTCCCTGCTGATCACAGCATCTCATATTTATAAGACTCAAGTCCGGGTTCATCTTCGAATAAGTTCCGATTAAATTAATCGGTAGATAATTAAAAAAATCGGTTTCAGTTTTGAGTATCTAGTAGGTTAATCAGAGATGAAACAAGTCATTGTTGTGACAGCTTGTATCTACACCTACCTATTAGCTAGATGATGAGAACTGTACTTATACTTACTTTATCAACCTATCGTAGAGTCCCTACACGAATCGATTTTTTATTCATCATTAAATCGGATGAGCAGTTTATGAGTGTACTACACACGAGGAATAATTACTATGAGAGCTAATCGCACGACTAATCGCTGCGATTAGACGTTGCAGCGCATGTAGCGTGTGTAAAATTGTTATTGTTCCGTGGCCGTAATGTTTACACATATAGGTTTATCTTATTTACTTTACTTCTATTTTTTTGAATGTTAGACTCTTCTGTAAGCGCAGTCTTGCTAATAGCTGTCACTACTCAGTTTACATTGCTTACCAATTGGCAGGACAGGTAACCAGTTTCTCCTAGTCAAATAATTTCTCATAGAATATAATCGGTTAGTACCAGAATGCACCGAAATGAGGAAGCTTTCCTAATAACAGCTAAGCTATCTTTTAAATGAAGGCTATTTCTACGAAGTAAAACGAAATTAAACAACCCCTGTACTTACTATAAAAAGACAATCAGCGTCAGATGTTCTTATTTTTATTTGCATCAGCTCACCTTAGCGGCCATTGCGATAAAGCATCGTATGTAACAAGATGGTCGATGTAGTGCAGTCCACGTGAGGCGCTAGCTCGCGACGCGGCGCGGGAGGAACAGGTGCCCCAGGTGGACCACCAGGTTCGATGAACAAAAATTAGGGAATTTGAAGAATAAAGGAAAACTAAACTTAAAGGTATATATTACTTACCTATGATGAGTCATTCACGGACTTCTTTAATTTTTTTACTAAAATGAAGTTTTTTTGAGGAACTCTCTATTTGAGGTAGATCTTAACAGACCCGCGTCGTCCACCGTTGCGGTGTGACAGCCCTGCCCGTTTATTAGCGTGTCTTTAAACCCACTTGACGTAGGGGTGTGCTAAGCTCTCCGTCAGCAGCCAGGGGCCCGTACCCCACAGCACCCCGAGACACTGCCATGGATTTATAGCGCGTTAAGGAGATCATAAAATGAGCACTGCTTTTGTGTATTCTCACTTTATTGGTAATTTAAATGAAAATCCGTTTGCGTAAAGCTGCTCTTGTAATGAAAAGGTTTGTGATGTTTGCGGTAAGTATCATGTGTAATGTGTGAGAATGGAATGTCGACCGATAGTGCATAATACCTCTGTGACAACTAGGTACTACTGCTTGTTGCGCACCCGCGCCGTCGTCGGATCAAACAAAATTCAGTCAAAATCTACCAATTTGCACCTTTCTTCCGAATTTGCAATTCTACTTCTAAATCTTTTCTAAAGCAGAATTGTCAAAGATGTAACTATAGTTCCCTGCGAGCACCTCTATCGTTTTGTGCTCCTCGTCTCCTTGCCTTCCGGCATTTTCCGGGAAACACATTCGATAAATAGAATTGTTCAACATTTTCCCGCCCAGCGCGTGTCGACCCTCACGGCCACTTAGCGTTATAGTTGCACAGATTGATAGCCCCGGCTCCCCCGGCCCCCCGGCTCACCCCCCCTCGGCTCTCTGCTGCCGACACTTGGCGCATATTTTCGAAGGTTTCCGAGTACTGAAGGAATTCATCTGGTAACAGAGAACCGTATGCTATGAATTAAAGCTTGACCTGAATGACCTGATAAATAAGTATACATATTATGAGCAACATAATATTATTGCGCTGTGTTTACTAGACGTTATATTAATGAAATACCTAAACGGTAACGGCGGATGAGCCCATTACTAGGCAGCACAGGGAATTTATTGTGACAGTTCACTCAGTTCCACAATTAGCGTGAAGATAAGCGTTGCTTGTAGCAGCCATTATCTAAATGCGATTATCTTTCGTCTACATACTAATGTCATACGTACATAATGTAAATGGTTAAAAATACAGGTTATCTATGCAAATCAGGCGCTAGCATGCCATTAAAACCTAATCAATAATACAATTATTGATTCATAAAATCACCATTAAACTAAACATTTCTTCTAGAGTTTAGAGTGGTTTTTACGTTATTTCCGATTCCATAATATTATAACGCTGTGGTCAGCCTATTACTGTCCCACTCAAACCATGTCACCGCCTTGAGGCTGTTTAGAAACTCTGACACTAGGGTGTGTGGGGTCGTGAGACCTTACTGCCCACGATAAAGAAAGAAGAACGCTGTCATAGGATTACATTTTCACAAAAGTAGCCTATTTTGTTCAAGTCTCGCTACTTATACAAAAACGGGCTACTTTTATAAAAAAAAAAATTTACATTAATTTAGAAAGAGAGAGATTGCAAGTTTCTTTAAAACAAACATAAACTCGCATCTTTAATAAGTAGATAGGTATATAGATACCTACCTACTTATTAAAAATAGTTTGCGTTAATCCTTACTACCTACTAGCTTGCATAGAAGGTCTAACAGTAGGTAGTAAGGATTGAGCGGACTCAACACATCTGGCTGCGTGCTTACCCCTCGGATCAGTGTCGCCGCGATAAATGACTTTACTTTTAAACAAGGCTTACGATTTTTCTCGAAGTCCGGAAGAACTTTACTTTAAATGCGAGTGTAGGTACCCCTCCGGGCACAAAGGGGCAGGCTGCGGCAAGCAGGGGCCGTAGACCGCGCGGGCACCACCAGCCAGCCCGCGGGGGTTTAGTGCCGCGATTAGTGAATGAGTCTACGTTCTAGCGTTCAGGTTCACGTTCTACCTACCGCGCTGCCGAGAACCATGTCTTGAAAAGTGATTTTCAAGAGAAAATAACGAAAGAATGCAACCGGGTACCAGGTGAAACAGTAGGTAGGGCGGGCGGTGAGCCGGTGACGGCTCAAACAGTTTCCAAACCGCAAAATTATAAATTATTGAAACGAATTCAAACTTATAATATTCGTGTGCGGTTTTGTTTAAAAAAAAAGAAAACTGACACACAGGTAGTGAACAGTGCGCAATGGTAGTCATTACATAGGTTATAGGTATAATTTATTTTGTACAACCACTATAAGACACCATACTAATTTATTTATATTATAAGATATATTTATGTTACCTATGCTACCTACATGTTTTTAAGATAATTCATTGAAAAACATACTTCATTATGTAAATATTATTAATTTAACGGTTGCTAATTAATAATTGTGATACTTAATCAAATAATTTATATGTAGATTTCATAAGAGTCTATCCGCGTTCGACAAAATAGAGGATAATTATCATAAATTCGTCGAGAATAACCATCATTATATATCGAATTTGCATTATCTTATCGGAAATTATAGATAAATTAAATGGAACGAAAATCCTATAAACATTGGACGTTCTGAGACTGTATAGTGTATGTAAAAGTGCAAAAATCATGAGTCAAGGTCATTGCTCGCTGCGCACATACATTCATAGCATCCACTCACTACTAGATGTCGTCAATAACTCGATTAAATAATAGAAGCAAAATTTCGGCGAACAGCTCAACGACTCCGTGGCGCAACGGTAGCGCGTCTGACTCCAGATCAGAAGGTTGCGTGTTCAAATCACGTCGGGGTCAACAGTTAGTTTTGTTTTACAAATATGAGAAACAAAGTGAAATTTTTTTTTTGCTAATTGTTTTGTGTTTGCTGTGATGAAGTTTTTGTCCCAAATTATAAAACTGAAGACTTCTACTTTATATTAATATTTTCTGAAGCTTCCACCGGAATGAGGACAAATCAATAAAAATATTGATGAAACAGTTGTTTCGGTCTCCGGCAGTCATCAGTTCCCACGGATGGATGGTATTTGATTATTTCACGGTCCATGCGTCCACGGTGTAAAGGGCTAGTCGCACTCCACCGCTCCACCCCGGTGGCGTTAGGACTGGTCGCGATTACTTGCGATGTGCGGCTGTGATGAACTATTTATTATTTAGTTTTGTTATTGGTGTGTTAGACAAAGAAAAGTAACATAATTATATCTACAACGATTCTTTTTATTTGCAAAATTTCATCACCAGCTGTATGATTTTTTATTTTTTATTTATTGGTCTTGTTTTTGGTCACTATCTTGCTTTTTGCACCTATCATTTGTGTAAGAAGAAGATACGGGGGGGTACTAAAACGTTAAGCTTTTCCTGTAAGTACAACTGTTCATATTTCATACATTCGAGTTTTATTTGTTTCATTACTGAACGAAAATCATGTGCCCTTAATACGAACCAAGTTATTCAAACCAGAGAACATTGTCGAACGATTGATTGCGCGCATCGCTTGTAATAATAGTAATCTTCATCATAATAGTAATCTGTATAATAATTGTTACATCTGTGAGAACCATTACCTTTTGTAATTGTTCCTGAGATGGAGCAGCGCACCGTGAAGCTACCGGGATACGAATCAACTTTGATTGAGAACGGCGGCCGACTCAATTGTAATCCGTCATTATTAGTTAAATTAATGTTCAAGTTTTTTGCCATGCGGTGCAAAAATGTATAAGCGTAATTATTAACGTTAAAAACACGCAAGTATCAAAGTTCAATAAAGACTTTGTTACGAGGCGCCCCCTGCTGTTTCAAACGCTAAACTGTAAATACCTTGAAAATGTTTGCACAAGAGTAAATGATTTAAGTCTTGATTAACCTTCTACAAGGCTGATCACAAACTCGTGAATTAAAAAAAAATGGTTTTTCTGGGACTCGTGTCGAACAAACGAAGAATACGACGTGTTCCAAAGTTCCAAGGAAAACATCTCGAAGAAAGCGTCAATATGTCGGAGTGGTATTGTCGCTAAGGTGTGCAATACGCTAATGGCACAACCACGGCACACCTTCGCGGCGTGCCTTCTAACACACTGCTTTGTTCAGTCACAGTGACCTACGAGACTATAAACAAGACACCAGCCTCCTCACAACGCGGGTGGAGCCCTGTTCAGCTGCTAGAGGCACGGAATGTCGCCTGAGTGGCGAGCGCGCTGGCTCTGATGTCATATGATGGGTGATTCATTATGAGTTTGACAAGTTGTCGATTTGTCTGTTCATAATGCAACCGTGTAACCGTGCTCTCCTCACGCCTACTGTGGGTGTACTGGAGTTAGGTGATGTCTCAATATGATATTACATCAATCACATTATATTAAGTTACTAGTTCTATTTGTTTTTGTCAATCCGTGTAATGATTTGGGCAGTTCGATCGTGTCTCAGTTTATCGTTGCGTCACAAACACAAACTTCATTAATTTAAATAAATTCTATGCAAATGTCCAAACTCGTAAAACAGCTGTTAAAATCAGTGATCTAATTTTAAAATCTCGTTTATTTTATATCTAAATGGTCATATAATATAAGTTTGATAGCGTGGGTGACCTTGAGGCGGGCAGTCATTGACCAGGGCGAGCTCTGTGCCACGGCCCTCGTGGATGTCACCACGGTTCGTTTGTATGTCCCGCGTGTCTCGTGGCCACTCGGAATGCGACATGTCAACTAACTCGGAGATTTAAATCACCATGATAGCATGAGTAATAAAAATCGTTAAAAATATTAAATTACTTGTTTCCTGTGTTTCTGTTGGTCACTGAATCATATGTTTCGACGTCTTTCTTTATGCGTATCACGTATGGGAATTCCCATGGTAAGCTAGGAATGTATGTCTCCACAGAGATAGTGCAGTGTAATGTGGTAATAGTAATAGTGGCTAGCGGAAAGTTATTATGATCTGTCACTAACGATGATTTAATTAATGATTGTTGAAAGCGTTGGTCTATAATCTTATAGATAGCTTGTGCAAATCTGTTAAAGGTAAATTCTAGTACAAGAATATCCCGTCATGCCAATTTCCCAATCAATGGTTGTACTCTGTCGACTAATTTGTACACAATTCAGATTTCCAAAGAATTTAAAATCGATCTCGAGCGAATGCTCCAAAGCCTCATGTTACGTTTTGCGTCTGTCGCGGTATCACGTCGCGGTCGCCGCAATTAGCGACCGAGCAGGACTTACGGCCACATTGCTACTGCATTCTAAGATACAAAACATCTTTGCGGACAGTACCAATCTTGTAACGTTTACAAAAGGTCTATTTTTGATTGATTTGATTATAAATATAGTTGTGAATCTTTCGCGGGCTCTGGATGTGAAGCTAATCGTTCGTTGGTTTTTGTTTAAACTTTAACAAAGTCACAAGATGAGCATGTGTAGAAGGCACACTCCTGAGAACACGCGATGTGCTCACAAATAATGATCGCTCTAAAGTATGCAATCATTGGTATATGCATTGAGTAAAATGCACGTTTCTGTAACTAGGTGTAACAATTACAAATTGCAGTTATTTTTCTTTCGCTCAGCACAGCGGTGGTAAGAATTATTTCGAATAAGTTATTCCTATGGGACTGCACGCGGACTCTACGCAAGGACACACGGTCAGTTCATCAGAAACTTGCGTGGATGCACTACATAAATATTCCTGTGAATAGGTATGGTCCAAGAATTCGCGGTAAACAACTGGACGCTACAATATAGTGCATGTTTTAGACTTGCCAAGAGCCTTTTAAAGATTGTTTTTATTAATGTTGGTACTTACTTCCGTTAAATAGTCTTTTCGGCAAGCATAACGTGCCCTACCTTCGGTACTAATCCTCTGGTAACACTGAGCTTTTTATAGAGTAGTTCAACTTTTGTAGGACTCAGTTATATTGAAGAATCAAGTTTGGGTGTTGTCGGCTTTTGTCGGTTGCTGTCGGCAGGGCCCGATCTAAGGGGGCGGGCAAATGCCCAGAGCGGCAAATATGAGAGGCGGCAAAATTGAGAGTGCCGGGCGGTTGCACGAAGTCCAACATACTCTCATGAATTTTTGTAACTTGTTCAGAAACCGTAGTAGACTAACATATTGCTAATTAACTAGATCGGGCCCTGGCTGTCGGCACCTTGTCCTGATGCCAAGATATGTTGTTGGATAGGCAAGTGGATGACATGAAACATGATTTGATTTTATTTCTTAAATATAATTATTAGATAGTCGACTTAGTTTTTTACTTTTGTGTGTGTTTTGTTTAGATAGGTACAATTTGTTATCACAAAATGTTTCATGTATTCGTTGTTAGTAGGTACTGCTTCTGGTAATATTTATAACAAATGAGCCACGTATTCAAATCCTGCAGTATCACAGAGATAATAAAGTAAATGAGCCCACTGTGGTCACAGTGCGAGGAAGGTAGCTCTCTCAGCTCGCAGTGGCTGTGGCGGCAGGCAGGGGCCGGCAGTGGTCTGCGGTCGCGCCGTGGTCGAACTAAGTGCTGCGTTCTGTGGGAACTGGAGCGGTGACCACAGCTGTGAGATACCGCTCCACACTTTGATTACATTACGTGGATGTTATAGAGTTACTAGTGTACCTCTGATTATAGTTCAGCAGACACTATTTTGTTGGAAGAAACCTCGTTAAGTCGTTACTTACCTAATAAGGGCTGACCCAAGGAGATAATTGTGTTAGTACTACTTTTGTAGTTAAATAGTGGAACTCAACGAATGTAGCATCCAATTTCCAACATTTCACGATAAGTACTTAATTGAGATCAAGCCCTCAATCTATCAGTCATCACTTTCCATTCCTTTTTCTCTGTCTGCGCGTCTGAGTTAATCCCTGCTCAGCACATGCGCCTGAGCCGTGACTTTCACTCCACCGTTAGTGGGGCCTGCAGGCTAATTGCCGGCCGGCGACCGTTACGATCGACCACACGAATAATTGACCGGTCGCACGATTCAGAGCCCTTGAGAAAAAGTGGCGAAAATTACAGACTTCATGGTTTGTGTTGACCTTTCGGCCCTCTGCGCACACGCAGCGCGTGACTTGTATAGTTTTAATATCAGTAGAAAATAATCATTGCCCTTTAGAAAATGAATTGTAAGGCCGTACTGTATGGCTCATGGCACACTGTGCGGAATCATTGGAACGGTATATATATAGAGTCTTTTAAGTATTATATTTTTTATGCAAGCGGAAGCACTGACATACAGCTCATGACAAACCTTCTTTTAAAGATCAACCATAAACGCTAACCTTTTCACTGACAGTTCATATGCATAAGAAGGCGAAATCACTACATAGTATAAAACAAAGTCGCTTTCCCTGTCTGTCTGTCCCTATATATGCTTGGATCTTTAAAACTACGCAACGGATTTTGATGCGGTTTTTTTTAATAGATACAGTGATTCAAGAGGAAGGTTTATATGTATAATACATGCACTCGTGCGAAGCCGGGGCGGGTCGCTAGTGATATCTAAAGCTTATACACAAGTAGGTTGATAGTTGACGTCATAGAACACAGCAGTGTGATGTTACAACGACATCAACGAAGCGACACAACGGCAGATATGTTGTTTCAGGCAGTTTCCATAGTGTTCGGCGGTTTCTGATAGAAAGCTGTGGAACCATTTATAATAGTCCTCATTTGCTAGTACTTACTTCGATATTCACAGATGACATCGTTCTATCAAACTGAATATAATGATGTGGATATACAAACTTAGAACGTGTAGGTATTTGTGTCGGTGGTGTGGAACAGAAATACAGGCTTCTATCCACCATCCGTGGGCCACCGCGACCGGTCTGCTTGTAATGAGCAAAAAATGCCGCTCCCGAGTGTAAGCCCCGTGCACAAGGTGGTGCAGCGCGTAGGGTTACCAGTTACAGACTATCTGCTTTGTGGGACACGTACTCACTAAGGAAACCTGTACTTCTACGAAGAGCTAATTGCTATCAGTTGATAGAATCGCGCGTTACGGTGCTTTGAAGTTAAGTCATCGTTCACACAACCCATTTATCGTTTGGTTGGTCTCCTTGGGTTCATTTCGTCGCGTGTAATAAAAATTAAACAACTAAAGTAATGGTGTACGTAGTTTCAAGAGTAATTTCGTGTCACAATGACAACCCTGCTCCTCACAGCCGTGTGCTACACACAGCAGGTACCAGCTCCTTCGTACCTATTTGGTAACAACTACACTAGAACACTCTGTACCCTACTGCCCACTCTCCCTGCCACTGTGTTACACCTTGTATTTAATCGTCTCGTGTTGTCTACATAGACAGCCCGCGCCCCGCGCCCCGCACCTCCGCCTCACACTCTTAATTAATACCAACTAGCGACCCGCCCCGGCTTCGCACGGGTGCAATGCTGATACTATGGCAAATATTTTACTTACTATTCGTTCGACTAAGAACAAAAGATTATACAATTATCAACAAAGTGAAAAGATACCTTTCTATTCAGTTATTTTTTTAACTTAAATACCTACCTTACATTAAACTACGATTTTTGATTCGTTCAGTGAAAAGGTAGGCTATTCTATTCAGTTATTTTTTTAACTTATCCTACCTTTCATTAAACTATAATTTTTTATAATTAAAAATACAGTACTAATAATTGTATTTTTCCTCGGTACCGCCCGCCGCCGCAGACGCTATGTACCTGCGTTTTAAATCTGTAATATCTTCGAAAATATTTATTTAAATTACATGCTGTAAAGGGCCATAATGATCTATATGAAATGCACAATGTTTTTAAGGTACTTAATTGGATAAGGATTAATGCTGTATTGCCTAAAATTGCTTCTTAAATAAGCCATTATTTCTCGTAAAAAGTTAAGGATAAAAAATGGTTATTGTAGGTGATCCTTAAGAGATAGACATATACCATCGCGGACTTTTTTGTAGACCTTTTTAAGGTGTACAATACTGTAATACATTATTTTGATCCATCTCCAAGGGTTCAGCCAGCGTTTGCAATGTAAGCGCAAAAAAATGTGTTTATTTACGACATCACATTAGAAACCTCTAAAATTATCAGTGTTTCTCTTCTTTATTATGCATGTATTATACATATAAACCTTCCTCTTGAATCACTCTATCTATTAAAAAAAACTGCATCAAAATCCGTTGCGTAGTTTCAAAGATCTAAGCATATATAGGGACAGACAGACAGAAAAAGCGACTTTGTTTTATACTATGTAGTGATACCAATGCATTTGTCCTAGTCATGGCTTTTTTGTATTTATAACTAGGTGTGATCAGTGCACAGTATTGAGACGTAAGGCTGGATGTTATGATAACTGGTTGTGAAGCGTTAACGAGAATCATTATCTACGTGAGGATGTTGGAGTGGTACAAACTCGTTGATTGTTTTATGTGACGCTATGTCTCGTTAGGGGACTACGAATTACCAGTCCGTGAGCTATATTAATAGCATGTTTTGAAAAATCCAGGAATGCTACAACGAGATCCGGTTTATTCATGGGATAGGGATCCGTAAAAGGTGGGATGCTGGTGGAAGATGGAACCCAGAGAGAGTTCCGTTGTAGGCGAACACATAATGGCTGTTCCGCTGTGTTCCTTCTATCATCCATATACCTACGTATGCTTGGATCACAGGTATCACAAATGCGCTGTCGACCACTGCTACACTAATTACAATGTGGATAGTTCTCCACCTGTTCAATGAACAAACAAGCGTTGTTTGATCATTAATTATTGTTGTTGCTTTTCAGTACCATTTCACAACCCTTTTAGGAAAGTTTTCACTAACATGTGGTACTATTTCTTGTCGCATACAGGGCACGTTGACGAATACAGCGAGTGCAGCAATGTTACACCTTTAGCGGTATCATAGCTCGTGTGCGACAAGCGTCGTAAATGCTCAGAATGTCGTAGTATCTACGTTACATGTTGTATGAAATGTAATTAATATGTCAGCACATGGTAACGGTTTTTGTGTGATATTGATACTACAAGCGTGTTACATGTTGTATTTATTTATGGATATCTCAGCATGGAATGCCGAAAGCTGAGTTTCGTTACTTCCCATAAAAACACGTTTTTTATGGTAGAAATGAAATATGGAGGTCTATATTATAAACATTTACTTTATTTGTTAGACTATAGGAGTAGGTAGGTACATCAGGTGTTATACAACTTGTTTGTTACACGATATCGAACCTTTCGGTCGTGCAAACGTTACATCAAAGTAAAACTAATAATAATTTATCTGTAATCTGTGATCATCATGATATATCTAGCAGTACCCCAACAACCTGTCATCACCCACGGGCTGCGCGCCGGTCACATGTTGTGAAAGGCAATAATAATAATAAATAGTAATAAAAAGGCACACTGCGATGTCCGTGTGTAAATGTCCCTTGTAAACTTGCTAATCATGGTGGTTTCATGAAAACTAAATAATTTGTACCCAAGTGACGGTTCGCGAGAAAACTCCCAAAGAACCAAACATTCCACACGGTTCCCTTCCAGCCAGACGTAAGAATGTCAACCCTAAGTACATACGCGATTACCGAATCATCAAGCCTTATACAAAGAGACATCTTATAAATATTAACATCAGTCGAACAGGAATCAATCATCGAATCTGTTGAACCCTTTAATCGTTAAAAGCCGGGTTCGGTTCCCGGAACGTGCAAAAAGACTGGCGAGGTGGACGAGGTATATTATTATGTCTATCGGTATAATGAAGCATAATGATCCGTTTTTAGCACGAGCAGAACTGTATGGCGCTGGAATTCTAGACTTGGAGATAATTACAAAATGGAGCTCAATAATGGACTCTTTGTTTTTGTTCGTATGCATGAGGTGGATAGCTCGGCAACAAGATGGCGCACAGGCTGCATGCGTCGAGACTGACTCTGATTTTATTGATTCTTTATCTCAGTTAAATACCAACGCCTTAGTTACATAATGTTATTATTACAAGGTATGCTTTGCTACTTTGTACACGGTTTATCGGATTGCGGTGAAGACCAACAGCGGGATAATGTTTTTACTTTATTGACTCCACTTTTACGACTGACGTGGAATTACCTACTCCACTTTTATCCCTACAAAATGACTCAATATTTCACTCATTGCAAAAAATTAATGCTAATTCTCTCATAATGTTTGCTTGACGGCTTAGTGTCTGTCGGTCACCGTTGGCTTAGCGCGGCGTGATCATATACATGTAATCGAAGTGGAGCAGGTTGATGTGGCTTTAATTTTGTTGCAAAGGAAATGAGAATACTCGTCGTCGGCGACGTTTTATTGGTGCAAGGTTTTGTAGGGGTTCAAATAAAATGACAAGTAACACGTTATTTGAAACGTTGAATTTGTAAGAGAGTGACAAAAGAAATATGTAGTTTAGTAGATATAGGTACACACTTAGTTGAAATCTAGATTTGCGATCGGTCAATAGCTGCAGGCTTACGCTTATTAACTTTAACACTATTGTACCTGGAGAAAAGTTCCTGGAGCATACAGGCATGATGTCTTGTCTGATAATTAATATCTATGTTTAATGATAATTATTTAATTGTATAATGCGACTTCAAAGCTAGCGAGCGCTAAAGACGAAGTATTGCACCGGGTACTGTTAGTAGTAATTTAGCACAAGTTATAGCAGTCAGTTAAAGGGAACAGGTTATTCTTGATCTGTGATTCGAATCCATAGTGGTTCAGTTTCACAATACTTGATGATAGTACTTAGTGCTCACCTAGCCTGCACTGGCATGCGAGGCTGCGCTCCGGTTGAGAACAACACATTCCTCGCGCCATTGCTTCATAATTTAGGAGATGTCACATACTTTGGCAAAATATAGAGTCCTATTATTATTGTTGTTCATCATAGTCCTCCTGTCTCTATGCATACCAATTTATTTAGGGTTGGTGCATAATTATTATCTGTTTTCTCACAAACATGTCAAACCTGCGGCTTATTTGAAGTAGCCATACAAAATTACTCCATCTAGTTCTAAAACTTTGGACTCTCTAAACAAAATATATTTTATTAAAACAAATAATAAAAGTAAATGGGTTAAGAAGGCTTCTGATAGTTCCTCAGACAGCACCAGTCCGTGTGCCAAGTGGGCCTGGCAGGTGCCGAACACACTTTAATAAGGTGACGCAAGAATAGAGAGTCAACAGACGTAATCGCTATCGGTTTTTTACCGGAGACCGGTAAGTGCTGACCGGTAAGATTCGGTAATTGGATGATAATGAGCAGCGGCCGGCGCAGGCGCATCGCTCCGTATGTATCGAGTAGAGAGGATATGTGTGGCGCCGAGCATGGGACACGTCTGATCGTAAAAGGGGTGCATTCATTTACAAATAAATAAGAGGCAATAGTTCCTTATCTCTCAATGGGTATTGCTGTCGTTTAACTATTTCCTTTTCATGCCTCGTAGCTGTATCTAAATTGAATGATGTTTGCGTTACTTTTTGTGATAAACCAGTAAAAATATAATCAGAAATAAATAAGCATTATTCTCTGGAACCTAACTATTAGATGATCTGTTAAGTACCCTGTTAAGTATTATTATTATATGCTATTATAATTTCTTCATCACTCGATCCTCATTTTTTACTCAGCTGGTCACCGCAGTCCACTGCTGCGCCCGCGCCACTTTTAATGCACTGATAAAAACCAGCCGCTCCCTGCGCTGCGCCGCCGCCGGCCGTTTTTTCTGCAAGCTCCCAAACTTAAAAGCTTCATGTTTGTATAAGCCGTTTGTATAAAAACGCGTTTGTTTTCGGTGTTGTTAAAAGTTTCGAGTATCAAGAGGTAGGATTTTTTGTTAAATCGTTTGTCATATTTGAGGTAACATTCTGGGCGGGTTCTGGCTGTAATAAAAAGGTTCTGATAATTAATTAGCTCCCATTATAAAGGTTCGTTGTGACATAATTAGGTACTTTACAATGAAATATCTGGCAAATGTCTCTATCACAGTGGTGGGAAGCCGCAGAGCTTGAGTCAAGTTCGTGATATTTTTTACTCTCCATCAATTATCAAATCATGACTATTAAAATTAATTGCACAATAGTGATGTCTTACTTGACAAATTGCCTCTAAATTAATTTCTCAAAAGTCGTGTGGGGTTGCCAGAGAGCACCACAGCTCCCATAGTGTCTACCAGGAAACTGTGAACAGCTTAACATGCCATTGTAACAAGCCGGGTGTTCGTGGGAGTCGTCGGCATAGCTCCCTGCCGAGCCCGCAATTATGAGAGCGTAATTATACACAAATATTTAGCAATCCGCCGTCGACGATAGAGATCGCGAGTAACGTGCGCGCGGGACCACTGCAGCTAGTACTTAGGTACTACCACAGTACTACTTACGATACGATATTATAGGGAAGTTGTATTTGACGCCAGATTTTGTCAGCTCTTGTGTCACCCGTTTATGGCAGCGCCTGCCAATAAGTTTTTCTGTGATAGGCGCTCTCATTTTTGCATATCATGGATATCGCTTTTTATTTAAGCTTTCTTGAAAAGCTAATAAACTAGTTACTATATTGCAAAAATTAAAAAACACGACTGAAAAAATTGCACATATTTGTACCTACTTTGTTTACTCGTCAGTTTTTTTACGACGTTTTTTATTTACAGTGTTATATATTTTTTAAATCTACTTGTCAAATTCTAGACGATAAACATAGACACGTCCTGATTCATTAAGAAAATAAATTGAGGCAGGTATTAATTTACGTTTTAAAGTGACCACACCGGTATTTTTTACTAGCCTATGTTACTCGGAACGATGCAAGGATTGTAACGATACCCCATACATTTAAATCGGTTCAGGCGTTTAAAAGTTATGGTGGAATAAAGAAACTCACATACATACATACATACATACATGAACCCTGAACACATAACACTCCTTTTTTTGGGGCAGTCGTGTAAAAATAAAAGTTCAGTGACATTTAACTAAATATCGAAGACATTGGATAATGATATGTATACCACTTACCGTACCGGCCGGTGAGACTTGCCACGTTTTTACCCAAAACCATTAATTATTATGAGAATAAGCAAACGTTGCAGCTTTTTATTAACTTCGTTTTATGTATGTGCTTTACTCAGAATGTAATCATAATAATTATGTGCAGCATGAAGTGCTCCATAGAGATCCCTCTCCCGAAGTTATTTATGTTTTGAAGGAGATTACCTTTTAAAGTCCACTTTACTTCTAATAGGTCTCGGGCTCGTATATAATCTAGACTCGAATCATCGGTAAAAGGCTTTCGTGGCAAAACGCCGCTAAATACGGTCCATTGTGCAATTTAATTCTCTTCATATTGGAGGATAATAATTTCGAAGTGTGTGAAAGTGTTTGGCGTCGGATTTTCATTAAGATAAGTAGTTGCGCGGGCGCAGGCTACGCCCATCCATTACACGCACGTGACTCTGCGGTGAAAAATTGATGTAATTTAGTGGAAGGAATAAAAAAATAATATTATAGTATTTACAGTGCCCCACTGCACATAGGCAAGCTATCCGATACCTGTGCGGCCCACACGTGCAGTCGTGGCGCGGTGAGCTGTGATCGAAATCTGTGGTCAAAGTTATTATTTTAATAAAATTATTTGGTGAAGTAATAGCTAAGCATACTGACAAAGTTATAGTGCTGTTAGCTTTCCATTCTGACTTGACCGTTCTATGTAAGTACTTACCATCGGAATGTAAGTACTTACCATCGGGGTGAAGGTACTTATCATCGGGGTGTAAGTACTTATTATAGTGGTAAATAAACAAAAGAAATTAAAACGCTTGTACTCAATAATTCGTTAGTTCGTCTAAATTTTTCCGCAGATAAAACTTTTCTCACAACATCAACACATGCTGCAATCAACACACGTTATACCTATTATATTATATTATAATTATGATAATACTAGCTTCTGCCCGCGACTTCGTTCGTGTCAAAGTTTATGTACTATCCCACGGGAACCGTATATTTTTCCGGGATAAAAAGTAGCCTATGTGCTATACCAAACGATTATCTATACGTGTGCCAAATATAATCCAGAAATGTCCCGTAGTTTTTGAGTAATAAACATCCATACTTACATCCTCACAAACTTTCACATTTAGGTAAAATATATTATTATTATTAGTATGTATTTTCCAAAATCGAAATAAACACTAAATTCACTTGAACTATACTTGTAGTCACTCTCTACGTCGTAAAGCATTCGATTATAAAGTCGGGTTGGGTTCATAAGCTGCGGCGCACACGACACTAAAATAGTTACGATCGGTACACGTGTCGCAGGCGACCGTGTGTGCTAGCTCTAACATTATTCGCAAGTGCTATAAAATAACATTTATTTGTTTAAATATATAAGTTAACATTTTTATAGTTGGTCGATTGTTAGTTTGTAATGTAGTCTTGTGATCATTAAAACTTTATCGTTTCTGCGAAATAGCTGAACGTAGACGATGTAGTACATGTACCTACGTGCTTGGTACGTTATGTTAAAAAGATAATACATCGTTAAGCAGAAAAGTGGTTATAAAGTCATGATGGTTTAGGCGCCTTTCTCTCATGCACGAGGTTGTGGGTTCGCAACCGGGCATGTGCAAGTACTAATGTGACTTTCTCTATTTCTTATGTACTTTCTTAGTTTATCTGAGATATCACTGACATCGGTGAAGGAAAACATCGTGTGAAAACTTGGACTTAATATAAGTCTGAAATCGCCATTTCGCCTTGAGACAGCGTTGTGATCAATGCTCGTCCTTCCCTGCATGAGAAGAGGCTCGAGGCCGTGTGCTCTGAAGTGGGACAATAATAGACTGGTGTATAAAGTAAAGTATGCAATAAAACCTATGGTTTCTGTATTCTTTAAGCAAATTAATAATTTCTGCAAAACAAGATGTTGAATTTATTGTTCAATTATTTTTGGACAAATCAAAGAATTAGAAACAAAAGGTAGGTAACTAGGTGAGTAGGTATATTGCAAATCATACAAAGGAAAGCTGCTTGTTATAAAGTTATATATGTAGTGATGGCAAGGATATCACGCACATCAGGATGGCACCTGACCCCGCGCACACAGATCATCTCAGCACGTTGTTCTCCTGGTCACAGACAAGCGTGAGAACTAGTGCGTAAGCTCGCACGCGGCCGCCCACTCCGCCATGCAACATGCACCATGCAACATGAGTTATAGTCTTGTCATTATTACATCGTGTTTTCAATAAAAAATAATTATAAAGTGCGCTAAGGATTGCTCGTCATTTAAGTCCACGGGTGGATTGTATATTAGCATATTCACAAAGTTAAGGGAGAAATAAGATGAATGGTCGCTGTAACTGCGGCTTATCATTATACTACTACACATTACATGCACTATTACATGTACTGTAATTATCTAGGGGAATAACTCATTGATGCGACTCATTCACTCTTTTTGTAATATTATCATATTAAGTAGCGGACGATAATTACAGCAGGTGTATGACATTGATTTCTAACAAGCATAACGTTACAAAGCAATCGATATTAATACTCAAAAACCTTTCTTAAACTCCTGCTAATAAACTACTTTTCATTCAGGTCTCGGCGCGAATACCAATAAACAAAACCATCCATCAGCAGAACTCCACGCAACACACGCGTAGCGCGTACCGCGTAGCGCGTACCGCGTAGCGCGTACCGCGTAGCGACGCTACGGGGTTCGCATGCTCGTTGCGCACTAGTGACCGCCCGCGAGTTTGCTCGTAGGATACGACACTGACTTCTATGCGTTTGTTAAACCTACGTCAGTGCTTACGGGGGCATGCAATTCGAATGCCAACTTTATGTGAGTGAATTGTGAATTCTTAAAACAAACATAAAATAAAAAGAACTTTCCCATGAAATGCCATTAAATGATGTCTTCCTGTCTCCGGTGCGACGTCTGAATAGGGATGACACTATATAGGTATTTTAGTACTTTTAGATTTAACTTGTTAAAATAAAAAAGCAATGAATTCGAAGACTACAAAACTTGACACGAACAGAGAGACTCTTCCATATTATTTAGTTTACAATGGAGAGGTCCCTGCTAGGAATACATAGAGTAGTGGGGACGCACAGCGCCGCATGCCTGCGCGTACCGCACCGGGCATGAATAATAACATGCTCAGACATATGCCAGGGCTCGGCCACGTGGCAGTGATGCGATGGAGAGCAGTCTGTGAAAGGGAAGCCGAAGAAGGTACGATCTAAGCAGTGGGGGCAGCGTAGCTATGAAAACGTTGCTGTTTCGGTTTTAAGAATGTAAGTAACGAAATATAAAAATACTTATTGGAAACGTCGTAAGGGCCACAGCACCTTGCACCGCTTTGGACGGTACAGATTCTAATCTTCGCCCGTGCGTGACCCTGTATAATACAAAACATTTAAGCTAAATGTGTAAATTAAGTACTTACTACTTACTTTAAAGTACTAGGTATGTACTTGATCTATGAACGTGAAGTTACCGCAAGATCTCTATATAATCTTTACACAAAAATCAGCTGCTGCTTTCTTCTGTGTTCCCATCTCTTATCATCTCAACATTCACGACTATTATTTCCATCATTAGCTGTGCTGTACACCCGAGGTCCGTCGTCTGTGTATCACCGTGAGAACTCGTGACGTCTTCAACAGTTCATAACTATCACATGTGTACATGCCCACAGTACCACGGTATTATAATTATATGGCGGCAGTCGTTACCGATCTTATCGCAGGTTTGTTTGGGTTTTGAATGGTTTTTAGAGGCCGTACGAGCTGTGCGGTGTGTCAGGTGTGTGGGACTGTGGGCGTGGTGTGACGCCGGCTTGTGCTGCGCAAATGATTTAGTTTTGTTATGAAAGTTTGCTAGGAAGCGTTACGATGCAATGTATATGAAATATTTATACTTAGATAAGTACTGATATTATAAAAGGAAAAGTTGTCTTTATATTGTTCATAGGTAATCGGTCATAAGGGCCCGATTAAAAAAATCTTTGTAGCCGATTTTGGTTCATAGCTACATTATTCCCGAGTGACATAGGCTGTTTTTATCCCAGAAAACTGCTTTGTTTATATGCGGGTGAAACCGCAGGATGTGGAAGGCTAGTAGGTACCTATTTATAATTCCAAACCACCGTAAGGAACTAAATTTTATCTTTATTCTGCAACTCACACGCTGTATCTTAGAACCCTGTGCCCTTCCGAGACACAGGTATTGACTGATATTTATTACGGTTAGATAACTGCGTTTCCGTGTTCAATAAACATTGTTAAATATGAAATTAATAAATGAAGGCTTTTAGTATCAATCACTTGTTTTATGGGCACGATCAAGTAATAAATGTTCCAGCGGGTCACTGACGTCGATCTCTTAATTACTCAGCTTCCCGTGCGAATTCATAGGTATTGAATAGCCATTCATAACGGAGATATGATGTTAGTGCTTCCTGTGGCTTTGTTTTAATAAACAACGTCTCAACATGTCGCCACTTTTTCACTATATTTTTATTTTTCTAAATGTGAAGAAACAGTTTATGTATTCGGACGTAACTTGCTGAAGGTACTTTCCAATGTCAGGTAGTATTCATTTGTCGTCGTTTGGCTATTTGAGGAGCAAATGTTAACAGTAAGTGCGACTAAAATTATTATTAGACATTAGGTGAATATATTACCCACGTAAGTTTCTGGAACAAGGCATGTAATCACACATGGCAGACATTCCCCCCCCCCTCCCGGGCGCGCTAGTAGTATAGTAGTGGGCTACTCGTAGACACGCCGCCAGCACTGGCAGCGCCTTCGCAGATACCTGCACGTACTGCCGTCACGAGTCTCACCTCACGTCTGACACCACTTTTTGTGCAAGCGTGATAATAATATGGACCTTGTCACTTGCTACATCTATAGGTTCTTCTGTAAGAAAATCATCAATCTCTTTTGAATCGTACTATTGGCTTTCTATGGTCGAATTTAGGGTACCTGCCTGCTTATTAGAATGTGTTGTTTCAAGTTCCAGTTCTCTTGAAGTCTCGATAGTCTGATAATAAGGGTTGGGTAACGTGACGAGTTATCACACTTATCACAGATAACAACTGATAATTTGAGAATTAAATGTGTTTGTGGAGCTTGTAGGCGATCGTGTTGGGTTAAAGTTTACTTCGCTTGGATCTGAGGTTTGGTTTGGATCGGAAATAGCGAAGACGTAGGTTCCAACCATGTACAACTTTAAGCGCCATCCGTACTCGACATACCTACCATTTTATATTTTGATATATGGAATGTGGATATTATAGCTCCTGATTGAACACGTTTTAGGTAACAATTCCGTTCTGCTGCACGTGCCGCTGCCGCGGTGCTCGGAACTCATTTCATAGAAGTACATACAAACCAGTAGTGCCGCTGCCGTCGCGTGCATGCAGGCGCTGCACTTGCAGCCTGCAGTTGTAGTCAGCAGCATAGTACGGAATTGTTACCTTTAGTCCACGTTAGGTGAATACACCTGCTGCTAATAATAGCCTCGGCACCTACCAGCACTTTTCTAAAAAATGGCGACGTTTGAAAAAAAATGAACAATAAATATCAATGAAGATAATGATGACAGCAGATGCTTATCTACACCATCATTAACTTTGCGTGCGCACGTCGCGGAGTAAGGAAGCCGTTCATGTCAACAGCTCCTATATCTTAGAGAACGTGAATAATTAGTAGGTAACATTATTGACATTAATCACTGATAATGAAGCCATCGCAGGCTTCCTCTCCGCACTGCTCCACACAGCACGGACATCTCTATTCCCACCAAATGCCCGCTATCTATCACTCCCCCCATTACTGGCGACAGCATCACATTCACGGCGCGCGAGTAGCTCTAATGTTATTGTGTGGAACATCCATCTAATCAAAGCGCCATTAAATTCTATTAATACATACTAAGTTTGTGTTTCTAAATACTTATATTATCTTATTTTAAAGTAGTAAAGAATAAATTACTCGAACAAAAACAGGGAACTAAGAACAAACTTATTGTTGCGGTCAGAATGTTGAGAAACGCCAAGGAAATGTTGGAGCAGCAAAGTTTATTAGTTAAGTTTGTGGCCTTAAGTTAGACGATATTCAAAGTAGAACATTGTAATTTCACCTGCCTACATGATAAGGTATAAATTAGCTTGTAGGTACCTGATTCTCTCACAGTAAAATATACGATTCCACTTAAGATTGATAACTAGTCTTGGTTTTAATTCGTTAACGCTCATTAGGGTGGCCATTAAAACGACTTCGACTATTCTTCAAAATAATTGACTAAATAACATCAATTAATCGGATTGAGATTATATGCCCATTCACTTAATTAATATAAAACTTAATTAATATAAATCATAGCGTATCATTTCAAGTTTAACTTCAAAGGTTTTATTTTTAAGAAATTTGACTTGTTGTTGTTGTTGTTTTAGGACTGTTTAATATTTCATTGTTCTTTAATTGACTTTAATACTTACGAAAAAGTAAAAAAATAGATTACGAAATTCTGAATCGTTGAACTCGTCGCGCACTTCATGGCCCGACCTGATCGAGACGACTTGTAAAAAAAGTGGAGTGTCTTATCAGCAGCAGACTCCCTCAGGCGGCTGCAGGTATCCTTACACTTTCTAAAGCGAACTGCAACTGTTGCAAATTGGATTTTGATAAAATAACTGCACGTCAGCTTGCACTGTTTTACTATTTGTATCCTTGCTGTAACTTTACTTTAAAAATAATTTTACAGATTTTTACATGGACTAAATCCAATACCATTGCCACAAGGTGTACTGTTGCGATTATTAAAACATAAATTGAGTTAGTATACGTTTATGAATGCTTTGCAATAATCACAGAGTAATGAGTACCTACACTGTGATAAAAGTGAAAAGTCGAAGTTGGAAATTACCTTCAAACCTCGTCTTTGACAACAATTGAAAATTAGTATCATTCCATAATGAGTGGAGTTCTTTATGTTATCGGCCCCTGTAACGGAGACCTTTCGCAGAAACCAATCATAACAACTTACGTAACAGGCAGTAATTACTAAAACTTTAATTAATTATACTTACCGCAATCACATGCTTATGTATACTACGATCTTAAACCTTATATCGTCACATTTAAGGGTGAAATGTAGTGCATGTCGTGTTTGTAAGAGATCGCTATCGATGGAGTCATCTGGTCGTCATGGCAACGGTAACACGAGTTCTGAATTCGAAGTTTGGAATTCGGAACGTGCTCTGAACAATATATAAGGAACTGAAAGATTTTGATACTTGACACTTTTATGGTATGAAAAAAATAGCTGAGGAGAATAAATAAACTCCCATTTAAATAAATGGCTTATGGCATTGTTTGGCTTAAATAAGCCAAACTTAATTTTCAGATTTTTACTACTATTATTTATCATGTTTGTTGGAGATCCTAAATCAATAAAATAAAAATAAATAAATTTAAGTCCCATGTCAGTTAATCAGGAGTAAACCATGAATTCTTCGAGCACTATCGCGACATTAATAGAAACCATTTGCGATAGTAATTAAAGAAGTCGTTTTTATACATCTCATGCTTTTAATTGATCATTAAATAAAAATAATGAATTCTAAGTACTGTTCCACTTTATATTCTCGCTCACAACTTATTTTCCTGATGTAGGAAATTAAACAGCTTTTAGCTAGACGTTGCATTTATTAATTGCTATACATTAATAAAAAAATATTACTTAACGCAACTATCAAGACTGTTTTAAACGTCTTTCCAAACAGGGTGCGTTCAAAGTGTGGAACAAGTCACGTCTGTGGGTTTCAATATGTCCGCCAGGAGACGGAGCCGACACAGACGGAGGCAGCAGGAACTGGAATTACGAGAACAGCCTGTTTTACACGTGTCACTGAGTTTTTGGTTAAGTAATTCGATTAAATTAAAATCGTACTGTATAAGCATAGACTTTTGCGGATTAGACGCCAGTCACCGACCACCGTATGGATAAGCTGGGATTTCGATTTAGAACTTGAGCTTACAGAAGCTTAAACAAAAAGTGGCCAACCCCTGATTGTGCGTATACTACTAAGTACTAGATTGATTAATAAAACCACTATTTTCTGATAAAACTATTCAACGATGAAGAAAAGAATTGTCAAATTGTAGTCGATTTGATGTACATATTGTAAAACAAGTTGTGACATGTACTTGTACACAGTATGAAGCAAAATGCGGCTTGTTTCATATAATTATCTTGCTCCTGTAACTGATACTTTTTCCTGCAACTAATTAGTATTTAGCAGGTATTCGCTACAGCCGCATCACCAAAACTGAGCAAAAGGTAACGCAGTTGTAATATAAAGTCAGTCTACGAATATTTCATAATAAAATCATAAATATTATATTTAAATGCACTTTGCATTAAAATTTTGTATCTATTTATTATTATTTCTCTCTCTTTGAATAATCCCATAAAGTTCATTGCATAAGCGTGGCTATTAATGTTTGAATATACAATTTGTATTTCACTCGTTATTCTCGCTTTACGTTATTTAAGATATCTCAGTACAAATGGGTGAAGGCGTTACAGGTTTGAGTTAAACGACAACTAATATCGATATGGTGCCTTTCAAAGACGGGACAGTCTCTAGATAAGGTGACTGACTTACTGTTATTACCTTAATGAATACTGATTTTATAATCTGTAAAATAACAGTGATAAAACGTATGAGCAGTTTACCCTATCGCAGAGCATTTCTGTAGCCCATTCCCCTGAGTTCCTCATGGCATATCTACATACTTATGACTTTTATATTTCCTCCAAAATTACCCCTATTGTGATAACGGCACGCACCGAGTGTCCGCTCTTCCCACGGATCAATTAACTAAATCGTTTCGTATTGGTGTAGATATGATAGGTTCAAGTTTTGGGGTCAAAGTAATTATTGGCTTTCTGTATACAGGTTATACGATGTTGGTTATAAACATAAATGTTGGTATTGTCGGCTCGATTGGTTTTTATTGCTAGTTGAAAGAAAACGTTAAATATTCCTTTAAAATTGCCTATAACCGGACAAAAATGCGAAGTATCATAAAGAGCGCGCCGTGTTTATGTGTGAAGTTATTGTGTGCTACTTGATTACGGGAAACCGAGGAGTGTCCCGCCCGACCGTGGCGCCTGAACTGCAAACGATTTTATATGAAGCACTCGTGCTCAGGTACCTCCGTACCTACCTACCGCCTTTGATAACAGTAGGCAATAATATTGAAAACTTCCATGACTTAAAAGGTTTTAGTGGGCTTAGTCGTTTATTAAATATGTCCTGTCATGGTCCTTATTTGGTCACAAATTAAAAACAAGTTTTATGTAGATATGATGTGACACTAAAACCGCTTCGAATATAAATACATTTTCCATTTTGGTTTGTAGACGACGTCGGCACAAGATTATGGTACGCGCTGGTAATGAAGTGACCATCTTGACATGTTATTAATACTTTATTGTCACTGTGAATGAGTTGTGAGATCATGACCTTAAAAATATTTGTTTAATTTTATAATAATAGGACAAATTGATTATCAGCTTTCAAATAATAGGCATTTTAAAATTTATTTATTAATTTATTAGCCTGTTCTGTTCCCCTTCGGGGTAAAGGCCTCCCTCTACTCCTTCCATTTTATAATAGGTATTTATCTGAAATAGTATGTTTAAGTTTGGTATCGATGAGCCAGTACCTATTAGTAGGTTAGTACCTAACATTCATTGATTTTGTGTAATTTATATTATCACAAGTAACTTACTAAGTAGTACTGCAGATATATTATTAATGGTACATACAGTAGAAAATATACGTAGGTACTTAGTGCGTTTGATTTGTTTTACTAAAGTAAGAAGACACAAGGGTGACAAATCTTTGTACATATACCCAAGGTATATTATTATAACAGACGACATGTCGAAATGTAGGTATGTATGTGGCCTCTAGATATTAACATTATAGTAGGTAACGTAATATGAAACCTATCATCATCATTTGGGATCATCATTAATTTTTATGATTATTTTATATGAAACATTGGTGAGTGAGCGCGGTTGAGTCAGCGGCTCGTATCTATGATAATGAGGAGATTAGGAAACATTTACATACTTGTCTTATCACTTTCATGATTTACAAACTATTATAATAGTGAGGGTGGTGCGCGGCCGAAGTGGCGCAGCTTTGATGTATGATTGTATATACAGTTTTTAATAGTTTCTCCGATACCGGAGCCCCTTTCTTATATATCTGCTATCGTTTGGTGACCGCGTCCTTTTATTCGGCAGGAGACCGACAAACACAACATTTTCATGCTGAAGGATAACCACTAACAAAAAGCCGACTTTAAATATGATTTACAGGTGTCCTTTTAGCATTAGGTTGAAAGATAAATGGAAAATCTTGTTCGTTTGTCAGTCTATATATTTTGTCCTAGTTTTCACAAATCTAACTTTTATTGTTCTCTACATCCTTGTACAATTTGTTCAATTCGGTAGCTCAGATCGTATCACGAATAATCACGATGGTACAGACGATCTCATCTCCACCTCATGGCCCTCACAATGACGTTTTCAAATAAAATAGGCCTAAGTACCCTGCGGAACCCCCTGACGAGGAGGAACAATCCACGTTATCAGTCCATCTGTGGCGCTCCGCCTCTTGCGTGTAGATCGTCCCGCAGATAGACGAGCACTAGAGGGGTCATCGGGACATCTCTAGTGTTTACCGAGACGCACGGCTTGATAGCACACATTTAGATAAGTGGGTTCACGATTGTCGCTTATTTTGATCTCTTTGGTTACTTTAGAAAACCACCAAAAAAAATTAAAAAATTTATCACAGGATGTTTGGGGTATAATATGTTAGAAACGAGAAGAGCATATGACCAAATGAACATTATGCTTAAAATATGTAGGGGGACAACAGATGCCAGTGATCTCCTCAATGAGCTGATTCGTCTTTACGTTCCTGGTAACTATCTCCGCGGCCGGAAACATCGCCTGCTAGCTGTGCCTTCATGTCGCACGGTGGCTCGTGCGTCATCCCCAATTCCTCGCGTTCTTTCCGCGCTGAATAGCCTCATGGAAGCTAACCCGAACTGCGATATATTCGCAGACGAATTTAAAATTTTAATGCGCGCTTGCCTCGCGTTTTGTGAAAGCAAAATTTAATTATGTTGTTTATTTTGTTTTATTTCTTCGTTTTTTGTTTTTCGTGTTTTGTTTTGTTATATTATTTGTATAATTGTGTTTCTTTTTGTATTAATTGTTGTTAATGTAATTGGCTTTTGGAAGCCGTATTAACATAAATAAATAAATAAATAATAATAATAAATAATAATAAATTACCAAATGGTGAGCATTTAAAATAATCATAGTCTAGCCCTGCATGTTGCGGTTATGATGATTTCGTTATAACTGTTTTATTGTTTCTCCGTCTTTTATTGAGAAATGATTGTTAATTCGTCAGCATTTCATAAGGAAGCAGGAGGGCGTGCCCCTGCGAGCGTGTCCGCGCTCCGGCACGCGCCTGTCACTCCGAGATGGATGGCGCGCGGTCAGAAGGGGCTGATAATTGTTTACAGTCCACGGGGACTGGCTCGGGACTAAACTGGGAAAAGGTTGCAGAAGACTGGCAGACGACGACTTGTTATATCTATTTGTAAAATTCCTTACATCTTTTTATGTAACTACCAAATGTAACCAAATGTATTTATGTACTAACAAAATGTAAGTGTCGATAAAATCAAAAATATAAAAACGCAGATCTATTCTACCAAAGTTTAGGGACGATCAAAATCTAATCTTAGTCTTAAAAATCTGTCAAAAATGCATCTAATTCACCTATATTTTTTGACATTTATTGTGGCTGAGATAAGATTACGACTAGATTTAGAATACTCTCTTTTCAAATATCAATATAGAGAACCAACAAACCAAATTTCACTTTCAAATAAGTATCCAACTTATCTGTATTCCGGGGACTGCCAGTAGGATAACCAGAAAAGTCTCCCAATAATATTACCTCGAACGTAATACCAAAACAAAAGAAGATCGTCGCAGATGACGCGCGGACGTGCCAGCCCTGCTGATCACAAGCTCCGTACGGTCAACTGCATGTCAGTAGTGACATTTGAACCACGAAAACCGCCCTCCCCGCTACGACATAAAGCGCTGTCAAAGCCAAATCGTTATTTGAACTTGTGGTCGCCTGTACTGTAAGAACAAAAAAAGCTGTACCCTTAGATAAAGACGTCGCTTATGGCCGGATTAAGATGCAATCGCGGCTTTAAAGTCGGAAGCGCCGGATATTGGCCCAAGAGATTGGATCCGAGGAGTCTTGTTAACATGCAGGTGAATGAGGCTGTAAGAATTGTGATAAGCTTGTAGCGCAGACGGCTGGGAGGGCGACGGTAATGTTAAACTATTATGAATACATTTCTCATTGGGTTCTTTAATTCAAAGGAGTCTCATTTGATGAATTTGGCGATTTTAAATTAAAATAAACAAATTTTTCATGAATATGTACTTAGTGTTTAAGTAATATTCAACAATCAGCTCAAAACCTGAAGATAAGAATTTTAACCATTATAATTATTTGAGGTCAAGCAATACCGCTGGACGCATCATCCACTATCGTCACGCAGGTAGTGATTGTGGTCCCTTCATATTTATCATCGGAGTTCTTTATCCAGATTTTGAAATCCCTACTTTAGGACGTTTTATATCTCCATCCGTCTTTAAGACGCGTCATTGCGGGACGCAGTAGGGTGACCCTGATTTTAAGTACGTGGGATTACCTCCCCTGAATGTTTTTACTTAAGAAAATCTATGAAAGTATAAGACCCCGAGTCTTGGTGCACAAGAGTATACGCAAGGTTTTTTTGATACGCTTTTAACGATTACTGTATTTTATTCTCTAGATAAATGTAATTACTTACAATAAATCATCTGAGATAAAACAAGAACGCAAATACTTCGTCTTAAGACTGGGACTACGACGTCTTGTAGAGTTTTGAGACTCACATAAAAACGCCTAGTTTTCTTAAAATGGATGTTTCAAGTAGTCACTGATGGTCCGACTGCCGCAGCATCGTCACCACACAGCAGCAACACATCTGTCGGGTGGTTGTGACGCAGGTCACGCGCGCGCCCTCTGCTGATCTACTCCAGTAACTGCCGCCGTTCTTTTACTCCAGCTCCCCCATCGGAAAGCTGTATTGTTTCGTCTCTCGAATATTTTAAAATGGTGGAAATGTATTATTGGTACGTAAGTGAGAGCGCAGGGAGGAAGATTTTTAAACAGCCTGTGATATCGTTAGTATTAAATTTTATTAGGCGAATTTATACGATAATGGCTGGAGTATGCTACTGCTGCGTAGAATGTTAATGTAGGAAGCAGTGCTTATGATGATATATGTAACACAAAGCCGGGTACAGCTGGCTAATAACCAAGAAATATAGCTATTTTTTCTGTGAACGATGATTCTGGTAACATCATATATTATATGACTCTCCACCTGTGACAAGTAATAAACGAATTTGAATTATTATGTTGACAATTTAATAATATATTACAAAAAGAGTAATAACGGGCCGAAATCTCACCATAATTCAAAGTCTAATAACTTAACTAATGGCCAATCTTCAAAATCAGTAGCATCTGTCGTAAAGTGAACAATAAAAGTGCAACGTTACGGCGCGGCCTTACGCGCCGAGTGGCGCCGAGTGGCGCCGAGTGGCGCTGACTAGCGAGGTGTCCGATAACGTGTTTCATTAAACGACATCAAGGTTATAGCGTTTTTATTGACCTCTTTTGTCAGACACTCTTCAATTTATTTATTAGCATTTATCAATAAAAATATTATTGTAATTTATTCAGGAGGGTCAATGGGAGTGTGTTCTTTATAAAAAATGAATTTATTGGATGGATCATTCAAAAAAGAGTATAATAAAATAATGTAAGAACTTTTAAAGTAATGAAGCTATTAGCGTTTCACCGTCAGTTACATATCTTATGAAGACTTCAACTGTTTCATGTGAACTTACTGCAAATAGATAGGTAAATCAGAATTAATTTTCTGATTACTTTTTCTCTATTATCCAGCAATGCTTGAGTCAATACTTACGACTAACCACATAGATATATGAAACAGCGCGAGGTTCCAGCGATCATATTTGCTCACAACGATTGCCAAAGAGGTGAAATGAATGGTTTGGTGAACGTGCGCGATGAAGACCATTATTGCAGCAGAAAACAAATGCGAGTCGTTAAGTTGAGTCTTGATTTAAGAGTCTCGATTTCAAATTGATTTAGTTCACATCAAATAAAACTTTGCATCCAGACGTTTACAGCCGTCGTGTAATTAAATTAAAAGTACATTATTTTATTACGCATGGTCATAAGACAGATTGATTGAATTCAAACATTTACGATAGCTTCATGAGTATAGCCTTTTGTGCGGGACTTGAAACAAGCGATTTGTTGGAGGTCAGCTAGGTACACAACGAGTGCCTGAACAACTCATTAGAGGAAGAACATCAGAGTGAAAAGTAGGAGGCATTTGTATTTACAAACTTTATTACGACTTATCATGGATATTAATGCATTTTTAATAATAAAGATTTAAGGTGTCTTGATAATAATGCCGCCATGTGGAACCTCCGATAAATTAAAATGCAATAAAAACGTAATCCAAGTCGTACGTGTTCTCAAGTCACGCGAACTGATTTGAAATAGAAATGTTTCCCAAGTGACGAGTAACACGAGTGTTAGATATACGTCAGCTTCAGCCGAGACAAGCCCTGTTCATATACATGCGCGCATGGCGATGTGGGTCGGACCGGTCCCTTCAGTTCGCTAATTGACGTCCGACAGGTACACAGACAGACCGACATAACCGCTCATAAACCAACTCACGAATCACGCAAACCCAACCAACAAGCCACTACATTAAATTCAATTTACATCGGCCGCTCCGCTATGCAGAATTCACTAAAGCATTCGACTGTGTGCTCCATAAAAGAAAGCAGCGGAAACCTTCTACAAAAAGTCGCGGGACATTGATCTGTTGTAGTCTTGAAATAAAAGTCATTTTATTGAGTGATCGCTCAGGCGTTGTCACGTTTTATATCATTGAAAAACTTGGAACCCGTTATGGTGATGCAAGGGTCTACGCTGGAGCCGGTCAAGAGCAATTTTATATCTTAATCTGTTGGGGTCAGAGTTCGATATAGAATGCGATATGTTTGTTTATTGCGTCGTTCGGTGGTCTGCACGCGGGTGCAACAGGCCGGAATGCCCGCTCCGGAGAACCTGTCTTGTGCCTGAGAAATGCACTTGAAGTCTGCTTCATAAGATTCACGTGTGGAACGCGTTTACTACGCCGATGATTCACGTTTATGGCAGCGTTATCTTTTGAGTTTTATTTTTGTAGAAGGTTTTATGGCTCGTTAGTTGAATAATTTGACCGTTCCAACTTAATCTGCTGATGATTAAATTAAATCATCTTTAGAGAGCATCTAAATTGGGGAATTCGTATTTTTATTTTTGCGTTGTATTTAGTTAAATGACTACAGCTTCCTCAATTAACACTAGTTTCAAAGCTATAAAGTTTCACTTTTCAAATTTTTTAGTCTCCGCATCATTATAATCATTACTTACCTCTTCGTCCCAGTTATTAAATTAAAAATCATCTCTGGTGTTAAATATGTCTTTATTTACTTGTTGGAAACAAGAAAATTAATTTCGACTGGTTTTTGTTCTCATGCAAATGTGAGATGAAAACTGAAGGAGAACACAAATGATGACACAAGTACTTCACGAGGTGGTGTCGATACATGATCTGATATGTGCGATACATTGTGTGTGCCATACGGGACTCCAACAGTTTCAAATGATTTGCAAATAAAGTTACGCGAAACATATGAATATATAATTTTTAAAATGGTGTTTCACACTCTGCCGTCAATCAGCGGCACGTTTTTCTCTGGCGTTAATGATCTGTTAACGCTGAGCAAATACGCATAACTGGCCGGTCATTATCCACCGCGACCGGTTGTTTGTCATAAGTCAACGTGAACTCAATTTGTTCGAGCATCGGACAGATCTGTCACTCATTTCAGTACTGAGGTTATGGTATTTATTTAACCGAAACACGCGAACACCTTGAGTATCGACAGTTACAAAGTAAAGTGATACATCATCCGGTGATAAATCCTTATCACCAGCGTCGCCATACTGTCACAGTATCACCATGCTGTTATCAAGTAATAAATCACTCATGTTGAACTAATCTTTCCAGATCTAGCTATGAACTGAGGAGCTGTAAACTATGGGCTGAAGCCAGACAATACAATCTGTTGATTATTATTATTAATGCAGCAGTACGTACGTTGGATCTAAGTGTCAATATTACTTGTACTTTCAATAAAGCTAGACTAAGAAATCTCCCAGCAGTGCAGTGTTACCCCCCCGGGGGCAGCAGAGCTTCGTAATTGGATGTCAGTCATAACGCTGAACGTGTTTCTAACTGGCTAGGCCAATTAGATCTATAGCGGAAACAATTAAACTAGACATTTCAACCTGAACTATATAAGGGAAAGCAGATGAGAGTGTAGATAAAAGCACACGTAGGTTGTAGGTTGTTGATATACATACATACATGTATATCTATAAATGGCTAACTGCTAAATCGCCAAATATAGGGTAAATCAGCACTATCCGATACTTGATTTTTTACATTTGTAAGTAAAAAGTCCAACACAATATCAATTTAAATAACCCCTGCTCCTAACTTGCACATGCTGCCGAGTCCCATTGAGTTATATATTTGAAGATAAAATACTACAATATTAACCAAAATTAATTTAGCAAAACAACGGCTCGACCCGGGAATCGCCCGTGCGTCCCTAGCGGCCACTTAATTCCATCACTAATTCACCGGACACACACCGAATTAAAATAACCATACGTATTGCAACAGGAATCTTACTCCATGCGAAAGTCGTCCTTAAAACTAAGAGACTTCTTAAATGTTTGCGTCTAAAGTGCCGTCAAGCTGCTGCTGGTGGTTATGTCGTTTTGTGCGGTGTAGTGCGGTATCTAGATGGTCCGCGAAGAGTATTTTTAATCCGTAATGGCCGCGCCGTTGCTGATAACGGACAGTATGATGTACTGAGGACGAGGAAATATTTTGGAAAATGAACAACCTAGTGTGGAGACCGCTTTGAATGCGAACATAGAATTGTTTTGTGAGTGTGATTGCTACAGGCGACGCCTTTCCATGCTTGTGAGACTGAATAGGTAACTAAACATTAAGACGATGGCCACCTGGATTTTCTTACCTGTTCGGTAAGCAAGCCTATGTAAATCCTCCTTTTTATTGATATGGCCGTTCGGAGCCCTCTGTTCGTTAGTAGACGTTTGTTAGGGAATACTCGAGTCATGCATCAAGGTAAGCAGTGGAGGCTGATCGCTACTTATTGCCAATAACTATGAAAAGTTTCGAACATAATAATAGCCGACTAATAAAACATTCAACGTACAACACACCAAAACATCACGCATGTATTTCAAATTGTGGTAGGTGGAGTACGTTAGGTTGCTCGCCATGTTTACAGAGTGTTATTTGCGTTGATGATTTCTTCTATATAAAAGACATCAACGCGCGCTACTGCACCTCAGTAGCGGCACAAGAATACTTTGACACGAGTTTATATTTGTAACATCCATAAATATTATAAATTGAATGCAAAAAATGTGTCTGTCTATCTGTCTGTTACCTCTTCACGCTTAAACCGCTGAACCGATTTAGGCGAAATGTTGTATAGAGATAGTTTAGGACCCTGGAAAAGACATAGAATAGTTTTTATCCGGGAAATCACCCCCTAAGGCGGTGAAAAGGGGGGTGGAAGTTTGTATGCAAGTACGATATAAACAAGTTCCAAAGCTAGTACTACATAACACTCAAATATCGCATCAAACGATAAATGTCCCTAGAGTCTTATTTTTACCTATCATAATCCAGGCTTTATAGTAGCTCAAAATACTATTAGATGTATATAAATGTCTATACTGGCAGGTCTTAACGTCCACCTATATTCTGATAACATCGTATGACTAGAACAGGTTCCTCTAATCAGGGTCTTGTGAAGGCAACGCCAAGTGTCGCTGCTAAAGGAGATCGCTTGCTAATGGTGCGTAACCAGCTCCTTAATGGAATAGGATTGCTGAAGGAGGGTGGGAAGCTGGAGTGAAACTAGATCAGAATGTAGCATCATTACAGTAACACGACAGATATATAAAGTACTAGCTGTCCGCCGCGGTACCACCCGCGTCTTTGGTTACTGCTCCGCTCCCGTAGGTCGTAGCGTGATGGTATATAGCCTATAGCCTTCCTCGATAACTAATCTATCTAACACTGAAAGAATTTTTCAAATCGGACCAGTAGTTCCAGAGATTAGCGCGTTCAAACAAACAAACAAACAAACAAACACTGCAGCTTTATAATATTAGTATAGATAGTATAGATAAGCTAAATTACTGAAATGGTTTTATATAGTGACACTTTTCTAATTAGAACGGATTTTAAAATCTTCACGTCGCCATTGTAGGAGAAACAGTTATGACGACGCAGCTATAAAATACAGATGTAAACCTTAATTGAAAATACTATTATGAGTGATGATAATATCAAATAAGCTATGTTGGGTCATGCTCGTGGTTACATTAGAAAATCATTCTCTTATTGAATTAAGTGCCTGTAAAAGGTTCATTTAAAATAAATGTTTCGATTTCAACTAAAGCCTCTGCCACACTATTGAACGTTTGTACGAAAAGTCATCGGTCCGGTAGTCGGTGCGCGGTAATTAATAGGCACCGCGCACGGGACGACGCGGCTCCGACCCCGCGACCCACCGCTGTGTGCTTTACGACCAGCGCCGACCAGCGTGTCAATAGGTGAGTTTGTTTTACCTTGGCTAAGCTTAAGATAGTACCTACTCAATAGGTACAAGGTAGGTATGTTGTGGTGTTATGTATTCAGCTCTGATAAGGTTGGAAGAAGACCGAACATTTTTGAAGACGAGCTTGAATTCTTGATTTGACAAGTTTTTAATTGATAGCTCGTTAAAATAATATGTCCCACAAAGCGCGAAGAAGAACAATTTGTTGAAATTCTAAAAAGAGATCGAAAGGAGTTTAGTATTTATTTGCTTGTAATACACCAAAGTCTGTTAAAGGTAGCCCTTAATGGATCTAATTATCGTATAGCTGTAATGATCGCTCAGTCCCCTAAGGGGACGCGCACTATGAGGGAAATGTAACATAATGTTAATTTAAACGCCATTCAAGTTGCCATGACAGTAAAACATTTATTATTTCAGACAATTCCCTCTAAACCATAAACAATAAGCATGCATACATCCAATAAAAACACTCGTCCCGGAACCCGCGACAGATCATAACGGGCCATAACGTTTCCTTTATGTAGCACAAACATTACAGATAAGGCTAATTGCACGCGAGGGCGCGATGCGCGCTGTCGACAGTCGCCGGACACGACACGGGCGTCGCTCACGTGCAAACGGCCTTACGTGCATGCGGATATGCAGTATTTCATAATCATGATACTTCATTAAGAGATGCTTTTACACAGTTTAGGAACTATATTTCCTTTTGAGCTAGTACTGTCGTTTTATGTGACTTTCCGTATAAAGTCATCAGCAGGGAATAGCTTCTTCTTCTTCTTAGTATATTGATGGCAAATACAAAAACTAAAGAATAACATTTTGTTATTTTTTTGTAAATAAGTTTAAATATAAAGCTAATAGCCATATCTAATAGAAGATATACTTTTACATAGTATTGTTTGAGAAGAGTGACGTTATTTTAATGTGCACTAGTTACATTAATCATTGCCACCTGTCTCGCGTTACTCATAAATCTCGGGAACACATTAACAAATGTATATCTATGCAAATCCTAACAACACGGCTGGTTCACATTCAAACTGCTCCATTTATGCAGCGCCAAGTGCTAATCAAATCCACTCGGCACTCGTAGTCTATAACTCAGAGGTTTCTCTACACAACATTTATATAAGTAATGGAACGGTACTTCTGTATTACTATGTTAGTACATAAACGTGTCTGTATGAAGGTAATCTTTAATCTATTACTCTTAAGCTATGTTTAAGTACAGCTCAAATTGACATAATCATAGAAGTTTCTCTAGAAAAAAATCTGAAGAAGTGAAAGAGAATATGGACAATTTTTGAATAACGACCGCTTTTGTACCTGTACGTGGATTATAGAGCGATACAGTTCACAGCGTCACAGGGCGGTGACAGTTTACAAGTACCTATGTAAAGTTCCTTGAATAAAACATTTTCAGAATATGGCGGCGCCGTCAGCCTTCGACTTACAATTAGAAAGTGCGGGATTATTCTGGATTAGCGTCATAGTGGTGAATAATATCTTACAATACGATACACGCGCCATTGTATTGAAATGAATGCAGTGCGGTGTGAAACTATCTGACGACTGCCATTACTGGTATTGCTATTTTAGTCGACCGAGGAAAAAGTAATCGAGTAGCACCGCGCTCTTACATGATGTCAAACTGAAAGGTTTTGTTGACTATGAAAAAGCCAAGCTTTACCTTTTTGATACACTACCTAGCTATCTTAAATAAAAATATTAACTTCTTCAGTGACTAAATTACTTGCCTGTGCCCGGCTCCGAACCCGCACCTTGTACTTGGGAGGCGGGCGCCATCACGATTGAGCAAGTACTTAAATCATTTTACGAAATAGCTACTTAGGCAGACATCCGTTTCCTTAACGTAATCTCGTACTTAATTTAATGTCACGATAATCATTTTAATGTAAGTTTAACGTTCCGTAGCCATTGTGCGACATGTTTGTCAATGGTGTCTTTAAATAGAACAGCCTCCCTCAGGGAAGTGCCCTGCGCCGGGTGCTCCGGTGCCGTGGGGGGCGCTCCGATACCAAGTCATTTGAATAACAATACAAATACAGGAAATAAATAAACGAACTGGATCACAATGAGAAAAAGGCAATGATTTTTCCATTTCCTTGAATGTGTTTTGTTATTTTATGGAAATGAGAATGCCACGAATGCAAATTCAATCTTTTTCTTTATTCCTACACTACAACAATAATGAGAAATGATTGTATCGTGGCTACCCGCGTTAACATACTTATCAAGGCGATGTAGACAAGTAATAAGGGTATGAACGAACACTAGCGAGCAGCATGCTCCGAAGCTTGTACTCCTCGATAACGTAACCATTAATAGTGGACAAGGACGTGCTCTTAACTTTACTGACATTCTCTATGAGAGTACGTTAAGTACACTAATGAAATAAAAATGTCCATTGAAGGACCTTTCCTCAAACAGTAACAGTTCTATAAAACGTCCCAGTAATTAATTGGTATTCTTATTAATTAACTTTAATTGCGTACAATAAACCAATCCAGCGAACAATCGGAAAGTAATCAGCTAATAGGTTTATATTTAACTGATCGTTTATTGTTACAGGTACGTTTACTGCTGTAATCAGGAGTGAGTAGTCCCTCCCTCGCTCCCTACAAGGTAGGGGGATGGGCAGGTGGTGGTAGGGGGGGGGGGGGGGCATTGCGATGCAAATGAGATGATCGTCGTGATTCAAGTGAACTGCCATATCGACAAGTGGGATGTATGAAATATAGGGAGGTGAGTTGTAGACGGGAACACAGCGGTTTTATTTGTAGGAGTATTGGAATTTAAAATTATATTTAGATGGACACACATAGTACTCATTTCACTTATTTATAAAGGTTTATCAATAACTTCTGTATCATTATGATATTATATTAAAATATAACTCGTAACCAATCTTGTACTTATACAGTTGTCAATCACACACAAACATGTCCAGAAATAAGACACAAAATAAAGAATAAAAAATGATAACATGAGTTTATATAAATATGAATATGTATAACAATTACGTAGGTTTCTCGATGACTCATTGCAACAATTAGGAGGAGTTGTGAGAATTCTGTATTTTCTATAATATTACTAATAGTTTAGTTTAGTTACACGTTACAACAGTAACGTTTATTATTTTCTTCGCTGTGCCGCCATCTGTCACCATGCTTTTCTTAACTAAATGTAACTCGACAAAAAGTACAAACAATCTAAATAAAGTGTGCACAAGCACATAATAATAAAAATACCTGTATTGTACATAAAGTCACAGGCGCTCACGGTCGGTTGGCGAGACAAGCGGGCGCAGCCGGCCCGTCCGCCGCGTCAGCCCGTCTGTTCGCGGACGCGGCCGCGCCGGCTCGGGGGCAGGGCGCGTCCCGCTCGCGAATCGCGATAATCCGTGATCCACCAGATTTGTGCCCCATTGTGCGGACTCGCGACTTTGTATCCGTTTACTGCATAGTTAATTTTTATTATCTTGACATATTTTTGTTCGAAATCCCTACCTTGTAGGTCATCGGCCTCGCTAGATATATTTCCGGGCGAATTTGAATTTCGAAAACTTCACGTACAAAGTCGGGGTTCATTCTATGTTAAGCGGGACATAACAAAAACACGAACCTAGGATGTATATTTATCTGTCTATTTAGTATATCTATCGATATACAAAACTACTAGGGCGTGTGGGGTCGTAAGACCTTACTGCCCACACGATAAAGAAGAAGATATACTCACATATAAAAAATACATAAATAAAAATGTATAGCTAAATGAAAACGTTTAGCTATTCATTTTTAAGCGCAAAAATCGAGGACGGTTATAAAACTCAGCAAGCGTATACTTTGAATTTCTGCTGCAGCCGAAGCTACAAAAAGGCGGGACAGCGTTTGTCCCGCGCGGGACATGCAATTTTGAGTAAAAATGTTTGTTATGTAACGTTTTCCCACACAGCATAAGTATACATCAACTTGAAAAGCTTAGCATAGTAGTCAGTGCGCAAGTTAGCCGTCTGGTGTAAGTTGACGAGTTTATTAGCGACGCTGATGGCTTCAATAATTCAATAGTCCACCTGACGGGCCGCCTGACTGCCTGATCAGCGATAACTGCATACACGCAGGGAATGCAGGAGAAACCCGCTTATAGCTGTATTAATTTATTATGAAGAAAGCGTACTTATTTGGTTAGGACCGTATCGGTTGTATGTATGCTTATAAAGTTATAACTTATTCTCTGGAATTGTAGAGATACTATAATTATGTTGCTGATTAGTCTATGTGAATATTATATATAATATTTTTCGTCGCCTTGAAACCTTAAAGCACAACTAAGAAGGATAACTGCATAACAGTTCAAAACTAAAGGAAAAATACTAAGGCGATTAAGTTTAAAGAATGAGAACTGAGACCTCAGACAGTTGGCTGTAGCTGACACAAACGTTAAGACTTATCTGTAAATCGTAGAACGTAACTCAAAACATATCACAACGTAGCACCGTAGCACCGTAGACCCGTAGCACCCACTTGTGACCGTAGCACGGCGCCGTAGCATCCACTACTTAGCATGCGTGCTTCCCATGTGTTTGTACAAACCGTTACAACGCGGTCATTGTGTATGCGCCACAACTTCATCACTGCGACAGGCTTGAGAACCGCACAGAGCAGCCGCGCGACAGACAGCCACGTCGCCACATAAACACATCTCGTATGACAGCGGCTAAATAAGGTGCGATAGTGTTCGTAGCGAGACATTATGATGTGCCCACTCTATGCATCGATGTGTCTGTGTGATCTGTTTGTCATTTGAATAATCTACGGTAGTGTTGAGCCCACAGCTGGACATCATTTGTTTGATGCAAATGTCGACTTAGTTAATTTTATTTTAGTCTAGTTTAATCAGACAATGGTGCCGATTCCCTTGTTCACAAACTAGACTAAATTTAGAGAATTGACATCTCTTACTGACATACAGCGAAAGAAAAGGACGGTGACATTAAGGAACTAAGTTAGAGATGTCAAATTAGTTTTGCCTTGAACTTTTCCGTATTTTTAATCTACACGTTATAGGATGTCAACTATAATTGTATGGATGTGTCAGATTGACTAAATTTGACAGCTCTTATTTACATTAGTCTCTTTCTTGTTTTATTGGATAGAAAAAGATAGAAATAGTCAAATTTTAGTTTAGTTTGTGAACAAGGGAATTGGCATCACTGACTTTATTAAACTTAATATTATATCACTTTAATTCCACTTGCGATTGAAAATCTTTTACTGGCGAAAGGGTATACTTATATATAGTTATTCAATAATATTCATGTCTAAGAAGGCGAGTTTGGAGTTCTGTCAACCTCCAGCTCTCACCAAGATAATCGATTAAGACAAATACATTAGTGTAATTAATGTATTTTTATGGCAGAAATAAATAAAATTGGTAATTAAAGTACCTAATTATTTAAATTAGCAATTAGATTAGGCAATATAAAATATAATTAAATTAAATGATTGCGCTAAAACTCGCCGGCGTGTTAAGTGTGGACAGCTGTGGTGTCTACTGCGGAGCTGTAGGTGTACCTGCTCAGTGTTGGGTGGGTCACTGACGATAGTTAACGGTAGTTCAGTTATATCTGCGCCAGCGCAATATACTACATTTAAATATCAAACAAGCATGCTATGGGCTTGATTTGCGCTTGTAACCTGTCTCGCTTGATTGAGAGGCAAATGGCGCTTTCAATCAAGTTTTAATTTGCCTACCACATCGGCTATGTACAGCGTACAAGATAAGTACCTGTTATCTACGGACTAAAATGATGTAGGTACTGCTGTATTTGGCTGCTGATAGCACCTAATGCAGTTTTCATTTGGAAAAAAAAAATTAAGAACAATCTTTTCTGTACTTATAATAATTAGAGATGGAATTAGTCTAAGAACAAAACGGTATGGTAGCAGCCGCGCCCATGACCAGTAGGATAGTATACAACCTGTTTGCTAAACAGTATATCAATGCGCACTCCCGGATGCACCCCTTTCTCACAAACGATCTCGCATCTAACGAGGCTCTCGGAAAAGCCCTAAACAAAACGTATTCGACACCAATAGGCCATGCAGCCGGGCATCGCAGGCCATCGGCTAATAACTCAGGGCGGCTACAAATAGCCGCGCGACACCGCCGCACTGCGCCAGCGCATTCCCACTGATGCAAATTGTAAGCACAGCGCTATCTGATCTATGGTGGCCATGGGGCGGGACTTGTTAGGATAGGATCGGAGGACAGTGGAGGATGGAGTCCAAACCTGAAGTTGGACCATCAATTACCATTTTGTGTATAGTAGCATTTTACTAGAAGTTTTAACTTTGTCTAAGTAATTTAATTTATCCTTAAGTAAGTACTGGACTCTTCACAATAACTTACACAAACTTTTGAAATTAAAATTTCAGTAAAATCTTAAATAATCGCATACATTCTTTTGAAGAATCAATTTTGTGAGGAATTATTATTCAACTATTTTGTGTTTTTTATACTAAGTATAGGCCTGTTGATGTCCGCTAGCTAGTGGTATTAGACAACATAACCTGTGTCGTCTCACTTGTAACACGTAGCTTGGTGGCCCTAACGCGATGGTATCCGTGCGCTTGCGACGATTTACATACAAGCGGTGAATTGTATTGCAGCTGTAGCATATTGGTTATTGTGCACTTAATAGCTCCTATCTGTATTAAACACGGGATTGTATTGAAATTAATATGAGGCGAGGAACGTTACCTGGTGAGATTGAACTGTCGCGCGGGAAACAGTTATAACAAACAAAAAATATTTCTAACGTTGTTATGTACTTTCAGTCTTCTTTTATGCATTGTCTATTAATAAAAACGTGTCAAAACAATTAAGATACTTCAAAACAGAAAGGGACTTTAACCAATAGAATAGGTACTGTACAAGTAAAGTTTACCTTTGGGCACGGAACTATAGAATTTTAAACTTCTCATATCTTCTTAATTTTATTGCCATTATATTAATAGGAATTCCGAAATCAAGGGAGGAATTCTAGTATCTTGTAGGAACGTTAGCATTGCAATCTCAGTCTCAATCTTGTCAAAAATGCCTAAATTTTTGACATTGATTGTCGCTGAGATGAGATTACTACTAGTCGCATTAATTAGACTATATGCGTAATCAATATTTTGAACGTTTTTAATTAGAGAATCGAGAATTATAGAGATAATCGAGAATTGGCCTTCTAATGCCTAGAAACCACCGTAAGGGCCGTTCCCCATTCTATCAGATGTACAAAGAGTCTATAACTCAGTGGCACGACTGCTCACGTGAGCGACAGCCCGCAACTGACCGGTCCATACATTAGCCAAGCTGTCAGCGCGCGCCACTAGATGGCGGGAGCGACGCCTCGCGGACACGTCACGTCCGGTGGCAGATAAATCTTATCAGTAGACATGCGGCTGTGGGAGTACCGTTATGTAAACAGGGAGTGTGGAATCGATGTTATTTGTTATGGATCTAAGAGTATGTGTATTATAGTCGATAGTTATAAGGTGTTTGATTAAGTTTTCATTTCAGTAACTGTTGTGTTGCTATGTCAAATGACCAGTGTCTTTTTTTTCTGTTTCTTTACTTCTCGATGCACATGACTCAAACATTTTTCAGTGTCTATAGATTGTATAGACACTGAAGTAAGTTTCATTTACGTTTAGTTATGGATCCGGGTTACTCCAAACAATGAGTCATTACAATGAACTTCACAAGCAGCTAACTAAACAGTGACCACTAGTAGTTCCACACACGTGGCAAGTATTGACCTCTATAACAATCAACTACAGTTCAACTCAATGCTCCCCAAACACTGGTATCAATCACTACAGCATCCTTCAGCTAATCAAACACGTAGCGCGAGTAGTGAGCAGCAGGGCGCGGGGCTCGCGAGGGCGGCAGTCGGCGCCCAGCCGCCGCGCAGTCTGCCCGCCGCCGCCCGCCCTGCGCCGCCACACCACCTCGGACGTTATTACGATAACACGGAAATGATAACTTAAAAGTTTTACCGGTTGCTCAAATATAAACAACAGTAATTTTATTTAAGTGTGCAGATTGAGTGAAGCGGGCTTCGAAGTGGTTTTTGATAAAAAAAATTATAATAACTTTTTAAAACATAAATTGTAAACTTTTCACTGTTTTTGTTGCGTTTTTGGAATATCTATTAGAAAAGTGATGATATAATAGCTTAGTACATATCTTAATAATAGCTTAATAATGATTAATAACTTACTATTTGTTTGTTGAAAAGTGTTAAATCTTTGCATGATGTAATCAAGTGCATATCAATATATGTTGACTGATAGTGATAGTGACTTACACCTTCTATAACAATCAAATTCCAGCAAAAGAAAATAATTATTTCAAATAAAGGTAAGTTTAGTAGGTACATTCACGAATAGGTACCTAAGTAAGTACAATAAGTTAGGTGATCTGGGGGGCAATCCTACTAACTTTTAGGAACGATCGCAATCTATCAAAAATTCTTTTAACTTACCAACATTTTTTTACATTGATGTCGCTGAGATGAGATTGCGCCTAGATTTCAAACGTTTTTTATTTTGTTAGCAATGTTCTTCTCATTGAGGGCTAATGTGCAATGATTGCATCTTTCTATAGTTAAGTAATAGAATAAATGGTTGGTCTAATACCTATTTTGTAGAGTATTTCTTTAATGCAAATACAAAAACATTTTAAAGTACCCACATCTTTTTTGTTTTCAAACATGGTATGTTTGTTTCTTTATTTAATTCAAATTCAACACCTTTTAAACCGTCGACACGAGACTGCTAACTATACAATTTCTAGGTCTAATCAGAACGCCTTTGGTAATATGGATATGTTACTGTAACTAGTCAATATAAATTACAATTAATGTTACAAGTCAAGCTTATGTTTTAAATTGATAATGATAATTTTTAAATTCTTTACTTAGGTTCTTATTCTACCTACATACTTTCTATTTTAGTTTTATGTTTATTCATCTTGACCTTTTATTAAATAACGCGTTGTATCGAACCGATCCGGGCGATCTTTATCTCAGGACTGTTCTTCATTAGGAATCTTTTTCTATTTAAGCTTATGTATTTTAATATCTAGTGAGTAGTGCCTGTACCATTGGTGATAAAGATTTATGATTATAATATCCAACGTACATACCTTCTAATAAATATTTCTAGCACTCTCAAGTCACCTGCTGTCACTAAGTTCGTCGCTCATAAGTAGGCGCTGCACCAACCAGTGTCTTATCGACAGCTATTAGTTGACACAGAAACTAGTCGGTGTCGAGTTATACGTCACACTTCAATAATAGTCAGTAATAAATATACACATCAAAAGTGTCTAGGGATCAAGATGTATTTGGTAATAATAATATATTGATCCCTAGACACTTTTGATGTGTGTAGTTACGCGTACATAATGGTAATACAAATAAGTTGCTTTATTTCACAATGTGGCTCATTACACCTTATCCAACAGAGAGGCGACGCACCCGCAAACATCAATAGAGAGATAGCTGTCCCCCGCTCACACATTATTTAAGATACGATCTCCGACCAACACTTAAATCACAATAACTTAACACAAGTATCACAAAAAGCAATAAGTCAGCGCATCGCGCATCGCGCACCGCACATCCACATTAAGGCTAAGTGCCACATTCACAGATATGCTTAACGAACTCTTATCCGCCACTTAACAGAGCTGAGCGAAACGAGCATCGCTTATTCATTACTTTTTTGCTCAACTTTGGGAGCCAATTAAGCGAACCGCTCGATACATTAGGAGTTTTATCGCTCCCACGTGATAATTCAATGCTAAGTGTGGATTGTATCTATATTGTTGCGCAGACGCCGCGCCGTTCCGAATAATCGTAGAGTGGAATAAATAATGGCGGTGCTAGGATTGTGATAAATAGTGCTTTAATTACGTGTTGCGTTCACTTTACATAAGCTATCATTGTACTTGTTGCGTTTAGCTTTTTAGTATAATAGTAAATGAATAAAACATTCAGGGTGTCAATTATACGCGGAACGTAAACTAAATGTGCAACAATGTTGACTGTGGAACACGATTCAAAAGTAAAGTAAGTAGGTAAAAGTAGAAAGGTTTCGTTTTACAATGCGGCGATTATTGCTAGTTTTATTATATCAAAACTGATGAGATTTAAATATGTGCAAAGACATTAACGCCTCAATCCGACTGATCGCTTATCGCATGTCGTGCGTGACGGTTGCGTCATCAATTTAATGGAAATCCTTAAAAATAAGAAAATAAAGCATTAGAGCAGTAGCGCACTAGCGGCCGTGGCCGCAGCGGCCAGGCCGCGGCGGCCATCGAGATACATACCTTAGTATGAAATCGCCACAGAGCGCGCGCACCTGCCCGCTCGCGGCCAGCGGCCAAACCGTGCGGCCAGGTGCGCGCGCTCTGTGGCGATTTCATACTAAGGTATGTATCTCGATGGCCGCCGCGGCCTGGCCGCTGCGGCCAGGCCGCTAGTGCGCTATTGCTCTTACGAACTGACTGATGAATGTATACATATAAAATTAAATAAGGTTGCTACTGAAAGCTACCTCTTTGGATCGTGTGTCCGTCGTCTCATTAACATATCTGTTTGATCCGTTTAATTTGGTGTCTCGTTATCATTAAGGGGTATTTTATTATCTACTAACCTTAGTCCATCAGTGTTAGTACTTACTCTGCAGTTGTATAATAAAAGTCTATTTATCGCCTAAGATTAATGTCTTTCTCTAGTTTTTCGCCGAAGTTCTAAAAATGTAACTAGTGCAAGGCATTACACTTAATTTTATTCTTAAAGGCACAATATCCGATGTCCCAGTACCTATAACAGTGCGCCACACAGCAGCTATAAATAATAATAGCTCAAAGTTGTACAAGTTAGCGCATTACTGCGTGGTGCACAGTATGCCCCTGTAGCCCTGCCGCCACAAGCATAGCACAGAAATAGCTCCGGCCGAACTGCAAGAAATAAACAAACGCAAGTTAAATCTGTCACGCGATGCTACGTTTACACTGTAAAGGGCGAAGGCAGTCACCAGTGGCTAGGGCAAGTTACTGGTCCGTTTATTTAACAATATGAATCGCAAGTGTCTTCTATAATAATTGTCAGCACTTCAGTACCCAAAAGATAGATACATTTGATATTTAATACATTGATGCAAACGTGCTATGGGCAGTTAGGGCAGTCCGATTAATTGGTCTCGTTATCCGAATAGTACCTGTCTTTACTTATAGATATAAACGTTAGTCTAAGAGAGTGCTTCATGATGTGAATGTTTTCAATAAACCAAATCTAGGGAGCCACAGTCATGAAGTTAAAGTCACTGAACTACATCTGCTACCGCACTCCGCGATATGCAATGATCTAACGGTTAGTCAAAGCCAGTAGCTCCTACTTCATAAAGGAATGACGTAACTACGTGCAAACTGAAAGCAATAAACAAGCGCGAGTTAAATCTGTCGTACGGTCGCACTGCACGCGATGCCGTGTTTAAACAATTCAGGCAAGTGCTAGTAGATATCTATTAAGATTGTTACGAAACCTGTGAAATATTACAATTGTTATTAAATAACATCAACTGTACATAATTTATTGGAGCAACTAAATTTAAATACTGGTGTTCGGTATTATATTGAAGGTAATGCATCGTCGCTAAAATGGAATACATAGTTCAGATTACTTAGGTAATTCACACCGGATATTGAGTACACTAACTAATAAATCACGCGCACCTCATTGTATCCATTTTCTTAGTAATCCCAGAGAGTCGCAGCTATTTAACGTGATTAAGCTGCATTGGCTTCGTAAAGAGTGTACGTCCTTATATGGTGTGTAAATTACAACAGCGGGATTGCTTATTCACTGGCAACAAACACTAGGACCAGTAACTGTTCAAGCAACTTGCTGGATGTGAACGGTGCTCGGCAGGCGCACGTGGCACCGGTGACCGGATACACATTAACGTTACACAGTCACTTGTTGACTATTTAAAGATTATTATATTCGTACAGGGTAAATATTGCTAAACAATTTTGTACATACTTGACTTGTGAAAAGAAAAGGTAGTTATTTTTTTCATTACTTTGCTATAGGACAAGATGTTTTTGCATAAAATAGATACGCATTGTAACTGCGACAGAGTTTTTATTTAAAAATAAATATTTTAGCCAATAGGACAAGTCAAAACTTTTCACCAGTCAACTTTTAATAGGTAGCATAAGTAGTACATCTGTGTATACAGGAGCATTTCTCATTTACACAATCTCGTTTTAAAGTGAGAAATGTCCAACCTATTTCGTTCATAGCCTCCATTATTTCATGGAGCAGTTGAGGCGAACCTTTCCGACAACATTCAATCTCAACTTCGTTACCAACTCACATCCACCCTCCGTGCTTGCGTCCTCCGCTGACGAAGCAAACAACCAAACTATTTCACTAAAGGGGGCGGAACTCAAAAATGAAAAGGCACATTCTTGGTTTCCTTGTGAAATGTAAAATGTGGGCCCCATGGACCCCTGCGCGTACAACCTTCGATATTCTATTAAGATAACGGCTCAAACGACGTCGTTTTATTATTGTGACTCGCGCCATATTTTCGTCATGCTGAAAATCTGTCAACTTGAGATATGGCGGTTTAGGGTTACGAAGATTTAGACACGGCGAGAAAAGTTTTGGATAATAGCAGTGTTTAATGATAAGTGACTACGATCTCGGTGGGCTACAGAATCCTTCTGGGTAGACTAAAACAAGCTTCTATAATTAAACAACTGATCAATTCACTGTCCTTTTTGCTGATGACACCACTATATTAACTAAAGAAAACACGATAGATGACGCTATAAGGGTAACAAATAAAGCTCTGGTGGATGTTGTTGACTGGTTAGACTCGAACAACCTGAAAATAAATCTGACTAAAACTAAATATATGACATACACTACAATTAATAAACATACGGTAAACTCTGACATAAAGATAAAATACCAAAATCAGGACATTGAAGAATCAAATAATATCAAATTTTTAGGTATAGTTATTGACAGACTCTGCAACTGGAAATCGCAGATAGATACTGTTGTTAAAAAACTAAACAAATTTGTCTTTGCACTTAGAAAAATAAAAATTCTAACAAATATAGAAACTGCTCTGATGGTTTACTACAGTCATGTTTGCTCAACTTTAAGATATGGACTAATCATATGGGGTAACTCAACAGACACCCAAAGAGCATTCATTGCTCAAAAAAAATGCATTAGGGCGATTTTTAATCTTAAGTGGACAGATTCTTGTCGTCCAATATTTATGCAACAAAAATTGCTCACACTTCCGTCAATGTATATCTTTGAAATGGGTGCGCCAAAGTTCACCTAAATTTTCAACTCCGATAATTGGAAATCCGAAAATGTTCCTCCTAACATTTTTCATCCTAACAATCACAATTCCTAACTGCTCTGTCTCTAATGTTCATATTCCGAATCATTCAACTTCATAATGTCAGTAGCAATAAACATCTATTATACTTTTATTTGTTTTCCTATATTTTCTCAACATAACCATCTTTTACACTATTATTCAAAGTCATATCTTTCTTGTTCAGATTTCTTTTTACATGTATTTTATCGAATATTCAATTGGTGTAATGTAATGCAGAAAAGAAAACATTGTAAATATTTGCAAATTTTTATTGTGCGCAAGAGCGAGCGAAGCGAGCTCGGGACTTGGGGCACCCCGACTAGGACAGGTTACTAGGTTAGGTTAGGTTAGGTTACTTTAAACCTTGAACGCAGAAGTAGGAGCCCCGCGAAGCGGGGCTCCGTCGAGCATCTCCGGCGTGGAAAAATGGTGGGGGGTGACTCCATCAGTCCCCCCTTTAACACATAAACTTACCGTTTTGCTGAAAATCGCGAAAAACTCATTTTTTGAACCTTAAATAATTTTTTTTACACACGGGAATGATAGGGAACTTTTAAATATTATTTATAATTATGTTTTAAACAATTTTACTGATTTTCAGCTTGATGGGATTTTATGCACCTTCGAATGTCTAAATTGACCGGACTATATGTTTAGGGATAAAAGCGTTATGATAAAAAACAGTAGGAGTTTAAATATATTTACATTAATGATATTATTGATAACAATTTTCGGAAACATGAGTGTTATGAACATCGCCGGTAGCACTACAAATAGTATGAATGAAAACTTTAGGATGAAAAATTTTAGGAAGAGTGATCATTCGGATTACAAATGATTAGGAAGTACAATTTCGGGTAAAGAACTTTAGGTGAGCCAATATGGACCCCTTTGAAATCGGTAAATTTGTAAGGAATAACCAATCACTTTTTATTAAGGACGATAAAGCTCCATTTAAAAGAAAAGTCGTTCAAAAACCATTTCTGATCCCAAAAAATCGGCTCAAATTGTGCGATAGAAATTGTTACACTATGGCAGTTAAAATATACAATCAACTACCTGTAGGCATAAGAAATCTATCAAATTTAGAATTTAACAAGACTCTTTATAATTGGCTTTGTGATAGATGTTTCTACTCAATCGACGAATTTATGAAATTAAAAACATTGAATTTGGATAATAAATAACTAGGAAAATTATGTAATTATATAGCTGTTATTTTATCAATTTTAAACTCACTACAAATCTATTTATTTATGAATTAATCCTATTTCTACAATTTTAATTATGTACTCTGAATTTATTTTAAATACCTATTTACAATTTTAAATGCTATTAATTTATTTTAAACTATTATACAATTATTATAAATCCATTTAAATATGTATTGTATACTATTGAATCAATTATTAGGAATTGACTTGGTCTTGTATATTAGACTCAAGGTATAACTACGTGACCCAAATTATTTTAATGATTTCAACGACTAAGCTATATTGTTAATCGAATTTAAATTTGCATGTATAAGTATTCTGAATTTAAAATGTCAATGGTCCTTATTATTACTATTATTTTATTAAACATTTGCACGACCGAAAGGTTGAATATAGTCTAACAAACATGGTATAACACTGATGTAATATCCTATATTCTGGCAAATAAAGTTATCATTCATTCATAAAAAATTAAAAAACACGACTGCAAAAATTGCACATATTTGTACTTTGTTTACTCATCAGTATTTTTTACGACGTTTTTTATTTACAGTGTTATATATTTTTTAAATCTACTTGTCAAATTCTAGACGATAAACATAGACACGACCAGATTCATTAAAAAAAAAAATTGAGGCTGGTATTAATTTACTTTTTAAAGTGACCACACCGGTTTCTTTTTAACTAGCCTATGTTACTCGGAACGATGCAAGGATTGTAACGATACCCCATACATCTAAATCGGTTCAGGCGTTTAAAAGTTATGGTGGAATAAAGTAACTCACATTCATACATACATACATACAGACATACATTAACCCTAAACACATAACACTCCTTTTTTTGGGGCAGTCGTGTAATAAGCAAAACTGACACAGATTTTGATATGCTCGTTTGTAAAATTGTATTTAGAACTAATATTACTAATGTGGTGTGGATAGACACTGTCAATAGTGTATTTTCCCTAGTAGGCAATATTATCTTATCATTATTGTGCCTTCGATCAGTGGTGAGATGGGCCAGCAGTGACTGTTCACCATCAATACAGTTCCATACAGAACTGAGGTGTTCGCGGCAGCTCTACACTTTCTAAGTCGTCACCATTTCCCCTTAAGATGGCGCGTGCGAAAATATGAATATTATTCAAAGTGATTTGTCATAAATTGAACAGCGGCACCTCGACGGCACCGGAGCTCCCGAGCGCCGGCGTTATGTGACAAACAGCTTGACACTTGATGACACTCGGGCATACACTAAAGAAAATGTATACATACTTATTTTGGTTGACTATTATCTATTCCAGAAGTTTAAAATTTTAATACATTTTTTAGATTTTAGGAACCTGTAAATAATCTAGTTTCTCATTTGTCATTATATACATTTTTAAAGTGTATATACAGACTAATCTACGATCTCAGAAGTGTACGCACACGGTAGACAATAGACATCTTGTCCAAATCTCTCACGCATCGTGTTAAACAGCTCCTAAACACACAGTTTATCTTTATTATCAGTTTACACATAAACACTACAGTTTCGCTCGACTATTCATACTATAATTGATGTTTTGTTGTTGCTCTACTATCACCCAATTAATAAAGCTCGTCCACCGACACTGAATCACGACGTACCACTTATAGCCGGCTGCATCGCGGAGGCGATTACCTCGCGGACCAGTCGGCTCGATCGGTCGGTTAAACTTTCTTTAATCGCCGGTCGGTGTATATTTGCGCTTACCGGATAAGGCTGTAAGCTCTCGTTTACGTAATACGTGAGCGAATAAGTGCATTAAGTGGTGCAATCACTTCTGAAATTCCGCAGTCGATCGGAATTGAAGAGTTTATTTTGATTGAGAAATGCTGTGGGTTTGCTCGAAGAATTATTGACCGTATTTTTTTCCAGTGTCTTAGCTAGAATGTACTTACATATTTCCCGTCGACTTACCTATCGCGCCTTATAAATATGCAGTTGATCGCTTTGCATAATTATAAGAAAATGCTTATTAAACATCGAAAAATATTCCCAAAATACCAACAAATTTTGAGCTGAAAATTAAAACTGCTTTAATAAGTAAATTCAATTAATATTTTTCTTGTTTCAGGTAAGGACATCTCTAATTAATTCCGGTAGTCAACCCTGCTGCGCGCGGGTAATTTATGCGTGGACATGTGTCGTCCCGCTGGCACCCCGGACTCGGGACGCGGGATGCGGGATTGTGCGAAGGGTTAACCGTCCGATAGATTCGTAAGTTTTTATTTTGCAGTTTTTGCAAACTTTATTTCGATCCAATGTGTTATTTTCGGTGTATTACATAAATCTTGTTTTGAGGGCACAAGATCCTAGATGCACGATACCCACGTATTTACATATTTAAACTTAGTACTTAGGCAATTGAAAATAACAATTACAAATGAAGGAAACATTAATTTATTTGAACATCTTTGTTTTACACAGTTCTACAGTTAGAGCAATTGAGAGTGGTCGTGAGTTGATTTAGATAAGTACTAAACGTTGCTACTCGCGCCTTAATACGAGGATCGTGCTCACGAGCAGTTATGCTAAAATTAAACTTAAACTAGAAATAAGGAATAACCCAGAACTGTACGATTTTCCAGCAAGTAATGGTTGCACGCTTTATCAAGCAAGGAAATAGTCTAATGACTACGCGGCAAGTCGGCAAACTGCAAACTGGAAGATACAAACATGTTAAAGCTAAAGTAAAGTTTTACAAACTCCACGACCGAGGCTTGGGCTATAAAAGATTTCAAATTCTACCCCCAAGGGACAGGGCGACGGTTAAGAACAAAGTCACAGGGGCAGCTCGTACCTACTTATCGTAAACTACATAAGAAGGCCACTGCAGATTTTGGGTTAAGTTAATAAAAACAGATTGAGTTTAGTATAAAAAGTGCAGTCGATGAATATGTACCTAAGATGTCTGTGTATAATTGTTAATGACTCATAAACTCCCAATAATCATTTTTTAAGGATTTTCGGCTTTATAATTGCGTTTAAAGTATCGGTTTACCCCAGGGCTTGTGGTATGCCAAGTGTATGTCTGGTGTGCTTCACTGCTAATCACTTTGAGGGTACAGGCATAAATATTATATCAAGTTACGTGCATATAAAATTACACCATGCACTCGAAGCCAATCAAAATGCAATTTGAAATGAAATGGCAAAGTTTATTACAGACATTCGTTAATTAAATCAATTTATTTGACTTCGCGCACGATATTATTACATTTAAATTGATGGCGCGGCGAGACATGTGTGTTTTTATGAAAAAACAAAATGATGATGATTACAAAAGTTATAGCAGTAAAAAGGATACGATATTGTTGAAAGTTTGCGTGCCTGTTATTGGATCCATTTATTTTATTTTACAGTTCGAGTTAAACAATCCCTGGGTGGTCTACCTCAAGCTATAAGTAGGGCAACATCTCCTGACGATATGTGGCAGGGCTATGTCCATTAGATGGGCACATCCTCTTGTCCTTATTGGAATATAAACATAAACCTAACCGTTGTTGCTTAGCGTTTCGCGCGTCGCTATAATAGTGTGTTTCTGAACGACCACTAGTCTATCAGCGGTCAACGTTTCTTCGCCTATTTATTCTAAGATTGTTTCTGCTGTCTTGTAAACTAGTTAATGTATTATATCTTTCTGTTTTATTACAATTAGTCCTTAGCTCTTACAATATGTTTCAATTCTTCGCTGTTACCGCTACGGTTTGATATATGACAAATGCACGTTGCGCACATGTTTTTTTAACAATACGGTTACTAAGTTATACGTAGTATTTTACCAGCATGTAATTGGGTAATAAGACGTAAAACAACAAGGTAACAGATAGCAGTTGATGCTTTTTTTTTAACGCGGAGTTCTTTTTACTGAGTACTGGATTTTCATCCGTCGCTGTTGAGCCGAGCTTTGAGATTGCAGTGCACAGTAAAGGCCCCATTAAAAAACATCCCGCGCGAACAAGCGCTAAAAGTTGTGTTGTCGCGTCTTACAAGTTGTTGTCCCCATAATGTAGTATGACACACAAACACTCTCACAGTTATTATTAGTGTAAACTTGTAAAGTGCAAGTTGTTTGCAATGGCGGGTTGAGATACAAGATTGGTCACGCGGCGGCACGTCCGCGGTGGTAGGGTTAATTAACTTTCAGAATTAGTGTTTTCTCCGTTCCGTTCTCTTTTTGGTATGAATATTTAGACAGCTGCTTATCAAGTCAAAATAATTTAACAAAGCACCTGAAAATTATTTATTTTCAGATGTAATGAAAAAAGTACCCACGTATAGGACCTAAACTGTAACCTGTACTGTTCACCTGTACTGTTCACCTGTTCTCCAAGGGCGTCCCGAGAGACATTTGGATTACATTTGTGGGAATGTAACTGTGTTGAGCATAACAAGTAGCGATGTGAGAGTACGTTAGAGCGCAGTCAAAAGTTTATCGGTGACGAAAGCAGCATAAACAGAAAAATCATAATTCTTCCTAAAATTATATGCATACATTTGTTTATTTACTTTAATTATAACGGTAACAGTACCAATTACAATTATTAAAGACACTTAAAACTGATTAAAATATAAAATATAAAACACAATTCTTAATTGTATTTACTTGTTTTTAATTTTTTAGATTTTATACCAGTTTGTTTATATTTTGCTTTAGTGTTCAATTTTTCTTTTATGTTATGTGCGTCATTTTCGTGGATAAATAGTTTTTCTTTCTTTAAATACACATAAACAAGACAACGTTTCAGAAATTCATGTCACAGTACTTCTGACATACCAACAAAATCTTCGTCCATTTATCCGCATACAGATCGTTTGTTGGACTAGAATAAAAGAGATTGTTAAGTACAGAGTGAGAGGTACTATACATGTGTGACGAATTCTTATAAAAGCTGAAAGTGCTTTTGAAATGATGCTGTGGAATATCATTTATTTTTGTTATTGTTATGTGAGAGCAATAAAAACTATCGAATTTCATTAATTCTGAGCGTGACGCGGGCCGATTAGGGGGCCCGTCCACTGCATCAGTACCATGAAAAGATTCATTCAGTAAATTATATTGTTAATCGTTATTTCGCTTTCCATTGCACTTTTGTTGCATTCGTATCTTCTATTAGAATAGTAATAGCGCAATGGACTCCGAATAAGGGAAAACGTGTGTAATAGATTTTGGGTGACGGGTTGCGAAGGGGAGAGTGGGGACAGACGCGAGGCACCAATGTTTAATGTTTATGCGTTTTGTCGCCGCGAGGGGGCGTCGTGAGATAAGTGTGTGTGCATGAAAAGCACAGAGATTATTTAAAATCTTATGTTAGAGTTGAAATTGAATAGGATTTTATTAAATTATATCAGTCGTAGGTATTTTAAATGTTTGGTAGTATTTAATTTAAATAATACCATTGCTACACGATGCAATATATTGTAATTCGAAGCTTACAATATATTCTTGTTGTATTTACTTATATTGTAAAAAAAAAGTAAACTCTCCACCGTCCTGTAACTTAGTTTACAAATATCATCGAGGAAAACTGCCAATCTATGTGAAACACATTACAATGTACATGGGCCGCTACAAGGTCACCGTCCGCCCCGCCACCCCACCCCCCCACCACGGCGTACTACGACAAATGAATGAACGAGGGGTGCGCCGGACACACGGGGTTGATTCTGACGACCGCGACTCAGTAGTGTTGATACTTGAGTTCTCTGTTTAATAAAAAAAATGGAAAATATAAAAATTCTTATGTATAATTTGTGCACATGAATTTATCAAGTGTAGTGAGTACCTAAATGTAATGTTTTCGGTTAACAAAGAAACATATTTATTTATTTATACATAATAATATTTAATAATTGTTAATACTATTTATTTATTTAACATGTGAAACTCGCGCTCGAGAAGAGGCTTTTGCCCAGCAGTGGGTAGGTAATAGGCTGGTGTTATTATTAACTGTGAATACCAATAAATGTTTTCTTTTAGATTTGTCTCAGTGATTCTAAAACTTTATTGATATTGTGAATAAATTAGCAATATATTTAACATTTATTACAATCATAAATTAAATCCTAATGGACTGCAGCCACCGATTAACAGCTCATAACAAATTCAATAGTTGCGACTGTCTGCTTACCTACCTATTCTTATCTTAATTACAAAGCAAGCGATACTTAACATGAAATAAAGAAACATGTTCTAGCAAGGATCAAGTGTGTCGACGCGGATAGATATTTTACGATCGCGCCCCGAGTGCACGCAGCAAGGTTAGGTTAGTTCACAACGTGGCCGCATAGCCGCGCCACCTCCCGCCGCTCACATTCAAAAATATACAACTTCTGTATTTTGAACATTTAAAAAACAAACATAATATTCGAGGACATTATATACTTACCAGTGCAGTGCGTGTCTTAAAAATAACAAAATCATAGTGTTGTGAGAATATTGTGATAATGATTGTAGTCAGTGAAGTATACTTCAAATTAAATAGAAACTATTCAAATATGATATAGGTACTTGGGTCCCACATAAAACAAATAAAATTACAGTAGAAATCTTTATCACATAAAATGCATGGTTTTATATCAAAAATTGCCTAAATTTTCTTACATTTTTATCTAAATTATTCATAAATAATATTTGTAAAAGTTGGTACGTACAAAGTGCAAGTGTTTACAAACAGCGGTGCATCGATTTCACATAAAGTGGCACCCGACATAAGGCGGGCGCCAGAGGGGAGCGGGCGCGGGCGCGGGGGCGGACACAACTGTCAAAATGCAGCCATTCCCCCTTGTGGAAATGCACCAAGAAAAGTTTATTGACATGAACGTTAAAACGATAGATAATAATATCAGTTTTGTTGTAGGTACTTACTGTTATGAATTTCATTTTATAGCTTTGCTTTCAAACAATCAATAAAATTCTTTGTAACACTGACAGTAGTGTCTCATCGTTGTAATGACGATAATTTTATAGCATTATAGTAATTCTACACGTGATAGTTCTAATTGATTAGAATATATATAACCTTTGTGTAACTTTTTGTTCTCCTTATGGTATTCATATATCTGTGGACAGAATGTGTCTCCCTGACGTCCCGGCCCGCTGCCACGCTGAACCCAACCTTACGTCCACACATTGGCACGCAGCAGCCGGTCGAGGTGTAAGCGCGCCTGTGTGAGTTAGGACTTTACTATGAGTCACGCTGCGGCTCGCTGCTCCTACGCGAACGTCAGGCGCCGAGAATTCTGGACGGGACTATAATATGATTGTAGTATTACTACTACATACTACGGATATGATTTGGCTGTAGTTCAAGATGCGCTATCTTATTTTATGCTGTAATAAATTTTAAACGTTTTCATTTAAGCAACTTAGTATTGCTAAGTCGCACACATTGCACATAGATCAAAATATTATTAAAAATATTAATAAAAATTAAGCAAACATAAAAATAACAAAATTATTCAAATACGAAGATATCTTTCTTACAAAACTTTTGATCCAGAATCCGACAATTTATTCATTAAAAATTAAAATAGTAATAGCAGCAGCTATAACATTTATGCGAATGTGTTTATTTTAATTTCGTCTACCTATATCCAAACAGCAGACTTGTCTAAATGGGGAAATCATCCCCTCTGTAAAACGTGCAAATTAATTTCTGCCATATGGATATTGGAATAAGGTCTTATTTTAATTAGTAAACGTTTTGTTTTGATTCGGCTCGCGATAATGAAGTGAAATGTAGAAAAGTGCAGCTAAACACAGTAGATATACCTACCCCCTTCCCGTGTATAACATACGAGAGGGGCTCACGGAAGAGTTTAGTTCGAGAGGCTCTGGACTCGATGGCCGGGTCGTTTAATTATTTTTTTGTGTAGGTACGACTTACACATGTGAATATTTATGTCAAATATATGTTAATATTTATGTTTGTTATTGTAGAAAGAAGTTCGATGTAAATACTAGATTGATAGTTAAAGTCAAAGCATTTATTTAAATTAAACCATTTAGTTAGAAAGTTGAAGCTTGTTGCTCGTTCTAAAACGTAAGTTATCTCTATGGAGAAGAGCGAGCAGGATACTGAATAAATTACAAATAAATAGCTCAAACAAGAATATATTTTTAAATTCATAGACTACTCTGCCCATCTCACTCATTCACTATTATTATAGAATTCAATAGTTCACAATAACTTTGTAATTACAGTCTACACGCTCCGAAGTAACGATACATTTTGATAAATTATGTACTCGCTGTACGCAAGCGCACCTCGTATGTATGATGCACCCCACGAGTGCATTACAATAGTTTATGGCGCTACACAGGTGGGAAGGAGCGCGGGTACATACAAAGGATAATTAAAACAAAACAAGCTACTATAATTAAAAAATTAAAAAACACGACTGCAAAAATTGCACATATTTGTACTTTGTTTACTCGTCAGTTTTTTTACGACGTTTTTTATTTACAGTGTTATATATATATTTTTTAAATCTACTTGTCAAATTCTAGACGATAAACATAGACACGACCAGATTCATTAAAAAAATAAATTGAGGCTGGTATTAATTTCCTTTTTAAAGTGACCACACCGCTTTATTTTTATTTTTAACTAGCCTATGTTACTCGGAACAATGCAAGGATTGTAACGATACTCCATACATCTAAATCGGTTCAGGCGTTCAAAAGTTATGGTGGAATAAAGAAACTCACATACATACATACATACATACATACATACATACATACATACATTAACCCTGAACACATAACACTCCTTTTTTTGGGGCAGTCGTGTAACAATCATGGTTAGGGATTTACTAAAAAAACAAATGAACCGTAGTTTAAAATATCGTAGCTCGTAGCCCGTAGCGCTACGACGTAGCAACGTGAACCGTGGTACACCTTCCAAAACGCTACGACCTACATACAATTTTCGGGAAATTCGTGAACAAACTGTTGTTGTAAGATAATCATCTTTCAGCTGTTTAACAACCTCTCATACATTTTCTAAGTGAGTTCATAGAAACAGTTCCACGGTTTATAATGCGGAGCGCTGGTTAATTCCTCCCTCCCTGAGTGAGAGGGAATGCTCCCTATATTGTGCATGGTGATTTATAACTGCAGGGACCTCCACGTTAGCAACTCCTCTACTGTTAGCAATGAGTGACTGAGCGAGTGTGAGACGAGAGTTGTATTGTGCTAGGTAATTAGGTTTCTTATTGTAGTCAGACGTTACTTATTGTGGTGTGAGTGGACATCATCTGATAGATAATAATTATTTTCTTTGCGTTTTGATACAGGATGGGCGCGCAGGTTCGATTACTGCACGAAGTAAAATTTATAAGGTTAAGGTTAGTAGTTAGCTTATAAATTAGTAGTTAGTAAATAGTATGTGAAAGCGTAAATTTAAAAAAAAATTATGTATGTATATCTGGGCGGTCTGACTTAAAGCTACAAGGGTCTTTGTCGGTCAAGTTTGTCAGTCGACTGATTTCAGTGTTAGTCGCGATAAACGTCTTACACAATCACACAACACTCACAATACCTATAACGTGTCTATAAGTAAACATTTGGCGCAAGTAGGACTAAAGCACCTACAAATCAATTCCGGTGAAGGCACCCGTAATCACTCTAATCTTAATATGTAGTGTTTATCCCCCCGTGCACCCCCCAGCGGCCCCTGCAGTGGGGGGAAGGGGGGGGGCGGTCCCCGATGCATTGTGATAACTTTAATCAGAGCAAATGTATTGAAAGATTACCACTGCTTTATAGGGAACAGTTGATTGAAATACTTTGGATATCAATTGTAGGTATAGTTGTCGTTGGTGGCCGCTCGATGTTGATGCATGGCGCCCACTGTAGCTAGTACGTGGGAAAAGAATGTATGAACTCTTTGTACTATTCAGTTGAAGGAGACTTTAGGTAAAAATATTTTGAAATATCAACTTATTATAGCTTGCCTTAAAAAGTGCTTGACTAAATCATTTAGTTCCGTCAGAATTAGGCGAGTTTAAATACTTGTAATCTATGCAATCTCATTGAGTAAGTTAACTAAAACAAAGCATCGTAAACAGCTTAGCATTTAATACGTAATCTACATGATCAGCTAATTCCAACCCCCAAACAAGGTTATAAATAGCTTTATATCGCAGTTAGAGGCGTGTGCGGCGCGCAATACGACGGAGACGTGTGTTGTGGCGCGCACCCGCCAGGCGGCGGAGGTATTCCCTGTAATGTTGGTTAGACGTCGCGCGAAATACGCTTTTGTCAGTATGTTATGATTATTACAGAACAGACTAATCGAGGATCGAGTTCGTCATCATTTCAGCTGAAAGATTTGTACTGTTGGACATACTCCTCCAAGCCACAGGTTTTCTTCAGAAAGTCATTTGAAATTAGAGAGGACATTATCAGTAGTGTTGATCCAGAATGTGTTCTTTTTCGAGATTGATTATAATTTTAAGGTTTGTAGGCCTAATGGGGAACATCACAATTTCTGAACATCTTAATTTACTCCAAATAGCTATAATGACTCCGTGGTATGCAACCCCGCGTCCGCACCGGGAGTAGCACTCGGTCCGTCGCAGGCGCGAGTGCCGCACAGTGCAATGTTTGCAAATTCATCAGTTATAATGTTAGCGCCCGCGGCGGAGGGGTCGGCAGGGACGGCACTTACACACGTGAACTGTGCTGTGGGACAGTTCAGTAACTGTAGGGATTGCGCTTTTCACTTTCATAGTTATTCTGTTGGAGTAGATAGTTTGAGTTACAAAGTTTCTTATGTTTGATTTGTGTCTGAGAAAACTATTTCTTGAATTTTCTAGATCTTGGCTTTGCTTAGGACAGAACGATATGTACACACATGCGATTTACTATTAAATGTAAGAACATTAAATCACTAACATCTTGACCCAGAGGTTTGTGAAATCAAACATAGTAAGAAACTGATGTAGATTTCGGATGAAGTCAAAGTGAAATCATTTATTTCAATTAGGCTATTAAAATAAACTTATGAACATCATTTATAAGAAAATAATAATAATGAATGTACTTAGTTGCCTCTTCCGAAAGGTAGTTTTTTATAGAGGAAAATTGGTAAGAACCTCCGTATTAACTCTTTTGAAATAAATGTTTTACAATATTTCCTTACTGTTTTCTTAATAGGTACTTACTTACATCAATGTTCATTGCAGAAACACAGACACTCGTATAACTCTCTTCAGTGATCATTTCTTCAATGATAGTGTCGCCGTTGATCATATAATATTTATATTACGTAAACTGTAAATCTGAGCGACGAAGCAATAATAATAATTCCAACGGCAATAGTTTTCCTTCACCCCACCTTCACGACGACTCATCCAAGAACTTTGTTCATTCGCTGCACAGTATGACGTCACAGACATAAGTGTCGCTATGAATTTTCTATAGTCCTGCCGCGCACCCTACCGTAAGGGCTTGAAGATTTATTACTTTACTTATGCTAGTGCTCCTTATTAAACGCTTACCCCGCGCTTCCGATACACACACGCTGTCCCTTTCTAATCTTATAACGAAGAGCGGGATGTAATCCGATTCGGATTTTCTTTCAAGCAGAAGATTTGAAAAGGGAGGTTTAATAACGATGTTTTGAAGGGTAATCGTGATTCTTAGTCTTTGAATTGGTTTTGAAACTTACATTGCTGAATTTAAGGTATGTTTCCGCGTAACAAGTTGTGAATATTCTATTGTTCAGTTGGGAAAACTCTTTACCTATATGATACGCTTTATTGTGTTGAATTCAAGGTCTCTTTTACAGTATCACAACTATTGTTTGTATTGTTCACAAGGTAGCAAGTGTATCCGTACTGATCCTTGCCCATATTGTCATAAGGGTTGTTTTTCTCGATCAAAGTTTAAATTTTCAGGCCTCTAAACTACTTGGAGGTAATATCAATCATTGTTTGTGAATCTAATAAGACTTGAGGATTTGAAGGATGATCGCATGGAGCGGTTGTGAAAGTTTAGGATGTTGATATATCAGGTGGTTATTACGACATAGAAGACCATACATCAACAGTTGATGAAGAACTGTCAGGACAAATAATAGTCTGAACATAACCAAGATAAGGTTGAAACTATTTCTAGCCGGCGAGACGGCAACGTATTAGATTAAAGTTTCTTAATAATATAATTAATTACAAAAAAATAATCGTTAAAGAATAGGCGGCGTCTATTTTTTATCTCGATTTGCATTTCAGCTAATCAAAACCAAATATGAAACTACCAAAGATAAACGAAATTAAAGTAAAATTACCATTTACCTTACTAATAAATAGACTGAAAGTTTAAGTGCAGTGTTCAAAGTGTTATTGAGTAGACAATAAGTCCCGTGACGATGACGGAGCACTGGTCGTGGCTGACGGGCTCGCCGGCGGCCGAGTACACGTACAGCCCGCCGACCAGGCCCAGCCGCCCGCCGCAGCGCCCGCTGGTCAAGCTCGCCACCAGCGCGCATCTGCACACTATAGCCAGGTAAGTGCATGTAGCTTGCTGACCGGCGCGGTGGTCAGGGAGGTCATGCAGCATGTAAATTATATTTTAAATTATGCAAGGAATGAAGTCCTTAGCAATGAAGTTAAACATGTTTCTTAATAGTTACACACGAAAGGGGTGGCAGTCTTAAGGTTAAAAAATCGGGGTTGCGGGACGTCTTAACAGGATACCATGGCCACGGAACGTAAAGGGCAACAGAAGGAACAGGGTGGTTTTTTTGTCAGTAAAAATCTGACAGTCTCTTCCGCCCCACCCAGGGCGGAAGGAGTCATTTGATGATATTTCCACCTAAAAAAAAAAGGTTAAAAAAAATAAACAATACAAGAATGAACAGCCATTCTTCATTCACTGAAAATAAAAAAAAACATAACCCTCCTTCTGGCGCAGTCGGGTAATAAAGGAAAATGTGTTCATTTGCGCCTAATATGACAGCTGTATTTAATAGTATAAAACTGTAAAATAATGAACATGGGGAAAATACCTATACATAGGTACATAGCTATACATACAACTCAGCAAATCAACTGATTAGTACATCAAGTAAGTAAGTAGGTTAGACAGGACACACATAAAGCACAAAACATGTGACAAGATCAGTGCATGCGGGAAGGGTCAAGGTACACTAGAAGCAAGCTGCGGCTTCGGCGTTATCAACTGCATATTAGTGCCTTCATTATTTTTGTGGACGAGAATTTGCAAAAGTTTTAAAGAATATTTTCTGCCAGCAATACACAACGGGTGTAGAAAGATACTTAACGAAGCCGAAGGATGCAGTTCTTTGGTACAGTAAACTTCTTCCCATAATTGTGCTATTCTCTATTATCTTTTTGCTCTGGAGCTTACCCTAAGTCAGAGTGCCAACAATTTTTTACGTCATCTTTCGAAATAGATATAAAACATTTTACTTAACTGTAATGACTTCTAAGCCCCCTGTACTAATGCATGCACCCGTAAGTACTATGTCTTGCGTGTGTTACATCGCGTACTAATATAAAGTGATTTTTTACACAAAAATAAAATACACCCAGCAATAATTGTTATCAATGTTATTGGATGTTATGCGCAGTTAATAGTTATGTAAGGTGGGTCTTTACACCTTCTATAAAGACACGTTATGTATAAGAGATAACGGTTGTTAATGCATACTTGTGTCAGCAAACGGAGTGTTTGTCGTGAATGTGAACTCAACGTTACAAAGTCATTGTTTCCTCACACTTTGTATTCAACGCGCTATTTTCTTAAAAAATGGGGAATTCCCCATGGAATCCATTTGTTTCAGGAACCAATTTATCTTTGCCTCCATTGGAATACGATGCAAACAAAAACTAACCTTATACTTTTAGAGAAAAAAAAAACAATTGCTTCGCATGGTTTTTCATGAGCTCTAAAGTTACGTTGTTAAAGTCAAAATATTGACTTTTGTAAAAAATCTTTTTACTTTCCCTTTAACACGTATTTTGTAGGTGAAATGTTCATTTTTCCTTGCCACGTCTGCAAAAGAAATTCACTAATGGTGTTTTAAAACAAACTTTAGCTTGCACTTCGCCGGGGCGCTTTGGCTAAGATAGAGTGTATTCAGAGGTGTAAACATAAGTTGGTCGCAGCGCAGACCGTCCGGACAGCTTGATGGATCATTGCAGCACCTCGGAGTATTTCATTAAACTTGATGTATGGACGCATACATTAGGTATTAAGAAGGAATATTGGAAAACATAAATAAGTAGGTAGGCACATAGATACTATGGACGCAAACACATTTCTAACTTACTCATGTACAAGTACTCGTGACTGAAAACCTTTGATGATTTCTTTTTGTGTAATTTTTACTTGTGTTCCTACACAATGCAGAAACAAATGTTGCTTTGAATTTGTAACAAATTAATGTTGCTTTGTTCGGCCAGACTCGTCCAGACTTCAGCAGGCATCTGCTGCACCAATTTAGAGACGTGAACGAAATACATCTCATTTTCAACTGTCGGCAAACGTTTCATACGAGTATGTAGTTATATTTTATAGTACTTAAAAAGTTCCTAATAACATACAACACGTGCCATAATTACATGTTTTCTGTTAGGTACTTGTAATAAAACATTTTCTTATATTTTATTTAAGTATGAATTTAGTGCACGTTCAAAAAGAAAATCTCCCCAAGATTTTATTACGTACCTAATATTTTCTCAACAAATATTTTCCTTTGTCTTTGGTTCGACACCTGAGCCTTGTATTGTCAAATTATAAAACCACACACGACACAACTTTATTTGATGGAAAAAACATAAAAATTTACATTTAGAACAGGCCGCGGATTTTCGCGGGAAATATTTATTTCTCCCCTGGCAACACTACGTGAGGCGAATGGGGAGTGATCGCGAGGCTGGCAACATCGACTATTACTCATTGTGTACCTACTCCCCCTTTAGTTTATGTCTGTATACTGTGATTGTTTTTTGTCTCTGTGGATAAAGAAAACAAGATGCCTGTGTTTATTTCTGTTTCCTAGGAGTTGGCACACTTACTGTTGAGGTGATGAAGTCCAGATGCAGCTTGACTCTTTGAAGCCATAAACATAAACCTCATTGAGAGTTTTATTGATGGTCCACAAAATCCCTTTTTAATCTACAAATAAGGTGAAATTTTAATCCAAAATCCAACTTTTTATTTTTTATATTCATGCAGGTATTACAGCTATTTTAGGTAAAGAAAATACAAACGTACCGTATACTGTATGCGACGGCAGACACGTTGGTTTCTTCTGTCAAAATATACCATCAATAACTTCAATTCATTAACAAATGACCGTAACATTAATCACAAATATGAGAAATCACATTTTTGCCGTCCAATTCCAACATCATTAGTCGAAAAACACGAACATATTCTATCAAAACAGTGGAAACCTTCCATTTTTCTTGTTTCCCTGTAAAAAACCTGTCAAAGTATTCTCATTACTGTTGACAGATCGCTGTACCCTGCTTACCCTGTGTTGCCCCGTCACTTATGATGGATGGGTTAACTTCACGGCGTATAGTTCCGTCTTCAGGGAAATTAGTGGTTCTAATGATAGTTCTGAAATAACATGCTTCAGCGGTAATCAACATATATTTTTAGAATTGGTTTCAGCGAGTCATACCAAACCACTTCTGTTATTTTGTGTAAAGACAATTAATATAGTTTTCAAAACTAATATTCTGTTAGAAATAGTTAGACTATTTGGCTGCATATGACTTTAATTAGCCAGACACAACCTTCAGTTAATGAAGAGTGAGAAAGCTAACTTATTATGTAAAAAAAATCAGTTTTGAAGGCAATAAAAGTACTTCCTCAGTATGAATACTACGAGTACTTACAATGAGTGTAGAGACACTGCGGTAATAAATTCTCACTTGTTAATAAATGCTCACTTGTTGGAATGAATTTTTAACCCTAATTTATTCCCCTGCTCCCCGTACCAGACGGCTTGCTTCAATTCTTGTTGCATTCTTCTGGTCATCACCCGTCTGGCGGGTAGATGTAAATCACGTCTTGTTCCAACAAAATATCATAATGGAGTATTTTTAAAGACCGTAAAGTAAACATTTTATAGGGTAATATTGTATGAACGTAATGATAATAATAATATATGTAACTGTTCGCACATTGAAACTCAAATGGTGTTACTACGCGACACAGTTGCTGTAACGAAAGTGTCAGACAGAGAACAAAATTAAATGTTCTTGAATGAATAAAATAATATAGGTGGACTAAATTCTTTAAGATTCGCTTATTAATTTATTGATTCCGAATTGGAGGTCGACCAAAAATAAACCATACCTTAACGCGTTGCTGAGAAAAAGGGCCAAAGTAAGTGTTGCTTTTTTTCCTTTTGCGGTACGGAACCCTAGGAAATACCAAAATAGTCTTAAATAATCGATTTAAAACACTTTCAGCCCGTTTTGGCGTAAATCGAGAAGTGTTGTACCCCGTCACCCTGAGTGCAATGCATCACGACTGCACGTGAGCGGGGTGGGCACAGCACACGTAGCCCCGCGCCCCTCGCCCCGCGCCCCCGCGCGACCAATGGTCCGTGCTATGGGAAACGTGTGTCGAATTCTGAACGATTGGTGGAAACTGGCCAATTGTTTATACGAAATACGTCTTTGTAACTAGTTTGAAGAAAATCTACAGTTTTATGAATGGTTCTATTAGAGACAGGATAGTCTATATTGAATGTAATGTTACGAGCTGCCGATGTTCTGCTCCCTTTATTAATATCGTTACAGCAATGTTATTTATTTTTTGACATGTTTAAACTGCTCTATTTATATAAATATAGGCAACTCAAACACTTCTGTTGAAGTTATTGTTTCTAAATATTGAAACTGTACTATTTCCCTAGTAAAGTTACAAATTAGTGCATAACATAATAAAGTTAACAAAATACCGAAAATCTGCATAGCCACGTAAGACACTGGACACAGACACGTACGACTTCCTCACCCCAGGTGGTCCTGCAGCCGCTGAGCGTGAACACACCTGGCGACGCTATTATCCTTAGCATCGTTTGATTCAACATAAACATACACTTTATTAAACGCTCGCAGATCTTCTGCCTATACTTAACATATAGAAGTAGGCAATAAGTGGCCTCCGCCGGCTGTCATTAGCCAAACAACCACGTTTGATATGACTGGCAACATACGATCTCACCACAATTACACACAACATACATATTACCTGTGTCTTTGCCAAATCATCAGTTTGTACCGTGCAAAGGAAAAACTGCAACAATGCTAACGTAAACTAGACTTTATCTGGCTGAGATAGGGGCTGTCGCAAATGCAAATAGTCCTGGTTTCCCTAATACCATACTATTGAAAGACGTAAAAAAAGTTTAGCTAAGATATAAATGTGAGGACGGGTGCTGACGGGTCATTGTTAACAAGATGACGTCGAAGTGTTGTTTGTTGCTGGTTGTGGTGGCGACGGTGGTCAGCGCGGTGGTGGGCACCGCGGAGGTGATGAGCCACGTCACCGCGCATTTTGGAAAAGCTCTTGAAGAGTGCAGGGATGAGGTAAGCAATATTTACATTTTTCATCGCGGTTTGCATAAATACTAACCGTAGATCAACCTCGATCATTTTAAGCTGGTATCAAATCTGAATCACAGCATCATTTTAAATAGAGGGGTGTATCTGAAAATCAGGGAACATTTAAATCTGGAATAGAATCACAACTGCCATAATCTTATCTCCAAGCACTTCTTATCAAAAATTAATCCTCTCTAGTCAGGGCTATCGGCGGAGATATTGGAGGAGTTCCAGCACTTCTGGCGCGAGGACTTCGAGGTGGTCCATCGCGAGCTGGGCTGCGCCATCATCTGCATGTCCAACAAGTTCTCCCTGCTCCAAGATGACAGCAGGATGCATCACGTCAACATGCACGACTATGTCAAGGGCTTCCCTAATGGTTAGATAGTTTTAAAAATTGTTTTGTGAAAGAAGATTAAGTAGTAGGTACCTAATAGAAACGAGACCCGTTTCGATTACTACTTATACTCAAGAGGAATATTATTCAGCCAACCTTTAGTTTAGGGGACCAGCTCTTTTTTCTTTTAAAGGTTCTTATTGTGCAATCTAGAAGAATTAACCTAATGAACAAAAGAAACTACTAGAAATTAATGTAATATTGTTTTGCAAATAACTCTTTCCAGGTTCAAATATTGCATTTCCCTTCATGTTGTTTCTATTTATTTGCACTAGTGCACGGTGAGTTATGGTGGTTGTAGGCATTATTTACTGCCACAGTGTACATGCAACTGAAACAAAGGTCACGCGATCCAATCTGTCAACCATATTGATTTTTGCAAAATTTATTGCGAAACTAACTGCGAAGTTAAAAGCTAAAAGCCTGCTAACATTAGCTCATAAGTAATTGTGTACTAACTAGGATGGATCGCGAATGGTCTGGAATAAATGATTTATTATTTCATTATTAAAAGGGTTATTGCAACAGACTTGAATGTTACAAGTAGTAAGAGGTTCAGAACTATAGACTCAGAACAGAACTACATGTTAGTGGTGCAGGAAGTTGTTGAGCCGACTCTACACGCACACACTGTCCATGTATGTGAGTCAGTGTGTAGATCTGTTGCATCAACAGAAAGACACACAAGCTTCACAAAAGATATAGGTAGCAAAAGCATTGTGTAATTCTGTCGCAATAGGTAAATGTGACGTCATTTAATAAGCCATCGTGTATGACCAATAATGACTATTCACTATTGGTCATACAAGATGGCTGCCAATCTTACCGACTACACATTTCATCAACGTTTCTCGAATTTTAAGTTTTTGGTGACGTAATTTATCATTATTTTTAATTCATCACAGGTGAAGTCCTCTCGTCAAAGCTGGTGGATCTAATCCACAATTGTGAGAAGAAATACGATAGCTTGACGGATGACTGCGACCGCGTGGTGAAGGTCGCTGCCTGCTTCAAAGTCGACGCCAAGGGGGCGGGCATCGCGCCCGAAGTCGCTATGATTGAAGCCGTCATGGAGAAGTACTGATGATGATGATGATGGTCATGATGATTGAAAATGATGATTCGGCGCTAATTGGACAGACTGTTTTAGTGTTAGTAATGCAAGACGAAAAATCCAAAAAAAAAGGAATGAATTGTTTTTTAGTTTATTAAAGTTTGTTGTAATAATAATGTGGCAGTTTATGTTACCTGATCCTGAAGTTCCCTTCCGCTAACTGATAACTCAAATCTATCAAACATAAAACTGATAACTTAAAAACTTAAGTTAGTAGTAGCCTAGGAGTCTGGATTTGTGCCCGGTTGATGGCAATAGGCTCGCCCCTCGCCCCCTATTACATGGGACTTAACATAACTGGCGAAATGTGCGTGTACTAATAGGGACACTTCTGCTTAACCTCTCGCGAATAACAGGCGTGATGTTATGTAAACTTATAAAACTGGAGATTTACTCAATATACCTAACAATTTAGCAATGAACCGATACACCCATTGTCCTTTTTTAGACATGAATAGGTAACATGGTTCCTTTTTACCGATTTAATATGTGTAAATGTCGTGGGTGCGAGACATCTGTATGATATAAATAATATTCCAATAATTAATAAATCAATACCACTAGTAGGGAACTGAATATATTTGTGATGGAGGTACTGCAAAATCGTGTCTCCAAAATAGAAAGATCTTTAGAAAAATTTACAAAAAGTTTAATACACTTAAATTGGTACTTATACTATTGGTGTCCTACATGTCATCTACATGAACCTACATGACATGGTCAGTTAGTTAATAACAATTTAAAAGTCCAGTTAATATTGTCCTACTGCAGGGCAAGGCCTCCTCTCTTACATAGAAGAGCATTCAGTCAGCCAATCATTTCAAAGATTATGAAATAAAGGATAAATCATTATTTTTATTTTATGTAGGTATTAATACAAAAGCAAAAACAGATAGACTGAGATAGAAAAAAATAATTTATTAACTACTAGCGACCCGCCCCGGCTTCGCACGGGTGCAATGCTGATACTAAATATTCTATAAAATTTATTTATATATACACATCAAAAGTGTCTAGGGATCAAGATGTATTTGGTAATAATAATATATTGATCCCTAGACACTTTTGATGTGTGTATATACAACGTTCACAGCTTTTAGGCAAGCGCCGCCGCCGCAGACGCTATGTATTGCAATTTAAATCTGTAATAATTATCTTCAAAAATATTCATTTAAATTGCATGCTGTAAAGGGCCATAATGATCTATATGAAATGCACAATGTTTTTAAGGTACTTAATTGGATAAAGATTAATGCTGGTATTGCCTAAAATTGCTTCTTAAATAAGCCATTATTTTTCGTAAAAAGTTAAGGATAAAAAATGATTATTGTGGGTTATCCCTAAGAGATAGACATATACCGTCGCGGACTTTTTTGTAGACCTTTTTAAGGTGTACAATACTGTAGTACATTATTTTGATCTATCTCGAAGGGTTCAGCCAGCGTTTACAATGTAAGCGCAAAAAAATGTGTTTATTTACGACATCACATTAGAAACCTCTAAAATTATCAGTGTTTCTCTACTATATTATGCATGTATTATACATATAAACCTTCCTCTTGAATCACTCTATCCATTAAAAAAAACCGCATCAAAATCCGTTGCGTAGTTTAAAAGATCTAAGCATATATAGGGACAGACAGACAGACAGACAGACAGGGAAAGCGACTTTGTTTTATACTATGTAGTGATAATTTACAAAACGATTGACTAAATGAAACAATAACAATCAATCAATCTGCCTTTTCCTAACTATGTGGAGGTCGGCTGTCAGTCTAACCAGATGCAGCTGAATACCAGTATGCATACGACTGCATATCAGACCTCCACAACCCAGTAACTGAGTAATACGATAGCTCTTGGTAAGACTGGTTGTCAGACTTTCAAAGATCCACGTATGACAGCCGGGACCGACGGCTTAACGTGCTTTTTAAGGCTCGGAGGAGTCCGGTGCATAAAGATGGTCACCCAACCACGGACCAATAACCCAGCAAGCGTAAATTAACCTGATGGCTGTTTTTACTTAGCCACGAGCAATGCAACAATAACAAAATGTCTAAAAATACCTGGACCGACCTTTAAAATGTGTTTTGTTTTGTTATTTAGCGTATTTTAGCGTTAATTGTTAGCGTCGCCTCTACTTAGTCTGAAAATGAACCCAAACCATAATGATCAAAAACCATATTTTTTACCATAATTAATTTGCCATTTTAACTTTTAATCAGGCACTCCTGCACTGTATAAGCGGTTAATCATAAACTACAAATAATAGCTTGTAGACTGCACGTCATTTTTATTCCATGAATGAATCTGCTGCACTAATTAAAGCATGCGTCTAATCAAGACGAGGGCCCTCATTGTCGCGTGGCCGTAACTTCTAATTAACACGATAATTAAGCCTAGATATAAGCTTGTTCAGCCGATGTCCCGCCACAATGGCGCATCATCGACCGACCACCATGACGGTAAGACTGGCGCTGGTGGTGATCGCCAGCTTGTTCATCGCGGTGGAATCCTCGCAGGAGATCATGAAGAATTTGTCCATGAATTTTGCTAAACCTTTAGAAGACTGTAAAAAGGAGGTAAGTGATCATAATGTGTTTTAATTTGATATGAAGAGAGGACACTCATGTTACCATAGCCCTGAGAGTTCAGAAGCACGATGACTTGGCAAAGTGATGATCTTAGGTCTTCAGACATGTTCTAATGGATTCTGTCTAAACTATACTATTCGAAAATTAATTTCATTACCATCCGCATTTATATCGTCAAATTATTTTCTAGCTCCCATCACAAACATTAGGTTATTTCACAATATTGATCTAATGGGCGGTTGAGAGGCTTTCCTTTTTCTTCTTCTATCCGCTAATGATCGTACTCACTCTTACTCAGAACACGAAAAGCCTCTGTTGACTAAAAAACTCGAAAACAATTTTAGATGGACCTTCCTGACTCGGTGACAACAGACTTCTACAACTTCTGGAAAGAAGGTTACGAGTTCAAGAACAGACAGACGGGCTGCGCCATCCTCTGCCTCTCTTCTAAGTTGGAGCTGCTTGACCAGGAGCTGAAGCTACATCATGGCAAGGCACAGGAGTTCGCACAGAAACATGGCGCTGGTTAGTTTCATTCATAATGATAGCACCTATTTTTACACGTATTGATTCGGGTTCGTTCTCATATGTGAACAGTGGTTACTTGACTACTAAGAACATTAATGTGAGAATCTAATCTCATTCAGGAGAGAAATAAAATTTGCAATAACTCTACCACGTAAATAAAGCAATGAAGAAAAGAAAGAATCATAATAATATAGGTATATCCACAAAGACATAAGTAATAATTAATCACAACTTGCAGAAGGTTTATCTTCGAGTTCTTTTATTATCGTGGATGAGCAAAGCCATGTCACTGGATAGTTTGATATTCTTATTCAAAAGGGAGTGCTTTACAATATTAAATGTGAGTCAGCGAGATTTCCGAACGGTTGAAGCGGAAAATTGTAAAGAAAGTGCAAAATCACGCAACTTCTATTGGAAAATAGCTCAATATAATGTGGTAGATGGAGACTAAATATAACATGGTAGGTGCTGCTGCGTACGTAAAATGTTTATAATTTCTTAATTTGCGATTGCTCCTCGATAAACAGCAAGTGGCAACTTTACAAAATCTATTAACTTATTTTACTATTAATTACTTCTCTATTGCTGTTAATGACTTTGCCGCAATACATTTTATAGTCCATATAATGTAACTTTTTGCCTGTAACTTTCCTCCAGACGAGGCCATGGCGAAGCAGCTGGTGGACCTGATCCACGGCTGCAGCCAGTCGACCCCTGACGTTATTGAAGACCCCTGCATGAAGGCTCTCCACGTCGCACAGTGCTTCAAGGCCAAAATACATGAACTTAACTGGGCGCCAAGTGTAGAACTCATCATGGGGGAAGTTTTGGCTGAAATTTAGAGTTTAGAGTATTTATATGTTCACCTTAAACGACTTGGCATGTTCAATGGACTTCGGTTATTATTTAGTTGAAGACTCTCTTGCCTCGCCAGCTTGCCTCAATGGTGGTGGGTAGTTTATAAGCTGCAAGTACTTAATGTAATATAAAATAAAGAAATTTACATCAAATGTGTTGTTTTATTAACATAATTGATTAAATAATGTTTTGAAATGCAGCCTTTGTTAAAGTCTTTATTTAACCAACTGTGCGCTGGTTCACTAGACATATTATGTTTAAGAAGTTATAAGTGCACTGAGGAGTAAATTGTACAGTTCTACAAATATCAAAACGAATGTCGTTAGTCTTGAATTTAAGCAAAGAGTCATGTCGTGAAACTACACAAACCACCATAGCCTTTTGTCTTCGAACCCGGCCTCTCCAGTGTAAATACCACCAGGCTCGAACACTGAATAACTACCTACTCAACGCTCACTGCAGCTCAGCGAAGCCGCGAAGATCTACGCCACACAACATAAAACGAATTCAAACTTCGATATCTCAATATGCGTAAAACACGAATTCAATTAACAAAGTAATTATTCCAACACGATACACAATTCTTCACCGTACCATTATAGTTGCCACCATTTTGAAATGAATCACTACGTTTTAGAACAATGATTAAAATGAAGGGAATGTTAGTGTTATGTTCATTGATAGTGACAAGTGCGGGACAACATGAGGCATCTGTGACGCAGGCGATCAGCAACGGTATTGGTGATATGGTGTTAGAGTGTCAGAAAGAGGTAGGTTTTAAGGATTACTATGTAGGTGTGGCTAGCAAGAGGTAAACTACAAGCTCAACGAAAGGACAGGGAACACAAAACCATACTGCCGGATGATGGAACAGAACACCGGGCACAGTATACTATAGCTCGATATCGTTGGTATGAATCAACTGAGCTGAATTACTAATGCCCAAGCTATCTTACATCTTATTTAATATCCAACCTACGCCGCTTATGTTCGATTCTTTTCTAATGTATGCGTCCTGTTTATTGGTAAACTCAAATAACCCGTCATCTTTTACTCAAAATGTTCAGTTGGAGTTCAAGAATGACATAATTCGAGACTTATTGGACTTCTGGAATTATGACAACGGTCTGAGAAGCAAAGACCTAGGCTGTGCCTTGGTCTGCGTGTTAGCGAAGAACAAATTTTTGAATGACGACTTTAAACAAATACAGCGCGCAAATGTGAACAAATTCTTCAAGGCGTCGGGTGCTGGTAACATTTACTTTTGTTTCCATGAGTATACAGCGGCCGACAACGACACCGATATGTGATGATAACGACATAGTATGAATGCGTGTAGTAGGTACTAACATTAATAACATCATCAGTCTGTACACCGTATTGCGTCGGTATCGTTATCGACCAATGTGCAAACGCCTTGTGACTTGACCTTAGTTAAATTTCCCTTTGACGTATGCCAAGTCTTTGATCTATTACTGGTCAATTTGTGGTTATCTATATGCTTTGTAGAAGGCGATTAACAATGTCTAAACTACAGTCATTCATGTCACGTGACGCATGCGCCTGCATCAGCATTTAATGCTTTCTCCAAATATAATTAGGTTTAATCGCCAAATGTAGGCATTTCTTTATTGTTTCTGCTTGGAGCCAAATAATTGTTTGTAACCACTTACTTACCTTTACACCAATATTCTATTTAATGAATGCGGTGGTGTATCGCTGGGATAACTAATTTTGTGTCATTATTTGACACTTGAGATGGCGATGCATCAATGACATTAAAAACCTATTTTATTTATTTAATTTTTCAGATGAGAAAATGTCAGGCACTTTGTTGGAACTTCTTCAGCTGTGCTTAAAATCCTCGTCGAATATCAAAAATCTATGCACTAGTACTCTGGAGATGGCCAAGTGCTTCCGCCAGGGTATCTTCCAGCTGAACTGGATGCCGTATCAGAAGACTTTGGTCTAATGAAAAATGTTCACTAGTCTTTTTAGAAGTTGAAGATTAATTGAAAAATAAATTTTCCAAAGATGAGATGTTATCATTTGGAGTGATTTTCAGATGGATTTGAATGTCAAAGTGCTGACTTACAAATATTTTGTTAAGTATTTACCTAAAGTTCTTTAAGTTTATAAGCAGCAACCGCCATGAAATGCAAAGTTAGAACCTTCTTTAAGATAAACTCTTAACACAGTTATTTATCAACTCTTCTGATTCTAGTTATGCTGTCAGGCAAATAGGTGCCTATCCAGACAAATTGAAGAATACCATTTATTGTATAAATCGTTTTTGTTCACAAGTTTTAATTGAGTACCTCCATAATTCAAGCTTACGAACAAAAGAATACCGAGAAATTACGAGACCGCGCTAACTGTTTAATTACCCTTCATTAGCGAACACCAAGTACGAAACCACCTCATCATCCGACCACAAATTATTATCTGCTGTTAACAGTTTTACACGAGTGGCACTGATATATAAAGGACAAAGTAACACCGCACACGTCTATAAACCTTCGAAGAAATGGGAACGTACAGCATGCTTGTTGCGTTGGCGGTGATAGCAGTGGCTGTGAGAGAGATCGAACCATCGAAAGATGCGATGCAGTACATCACTTCAGGATTCGTTAAGGTTTTGGAGGAGTGCAAGCGTGAGGTAAGTGCTCATAGTTGGTTTTCTGCCAGAATTGTCTTTTACAAAGTTCCTAAACGTTTCGTCTTACAAATATTGTCCAACAACTTTTTTTGATACAAGATAAAACTTTAAAATCTTGTACCATTTCAAGAGTTGTCACCCCATCTTCAATTGTTCCAGCTTAACATGAACGACCATCTCATAGTGGACCTGTTCCACTTTTGGAAGCTGGACTATGCTCTACTGAGCCGGGAAACCGGCTGCGCCATCATCTGCATGAGCAAGAAGCTAGACCTGTTAGACGCAAACGGAAGAATGCATCACGCCAATGCGCAGGAGTTCGCTCTCAAACATGGCGCTGGTTTGTGATTTAAACATGTATTTTTAAATTAAGAATTAAAAGAGACCTATCTCTTTAATTCTATCTAGAAGGAAACATGCACAGTACACCGAATGAAAAATATATGACTCGTTCCTTCTCTTTCAAAAGGAAAAGGAGATAGCACATCTGAAATTACATAATGGTATCAAGAAAGAAGTAAGTGCAGTTTTATATTTTCTCTGATTACACTTATTGCAGGAGAGGAAGTAGCAGCGAAAATAGTGACCATAATCCATGAATGTGAGAGAAAGTTCGAGCGGGATGACGACGAGTGCCTGCGGGTGCTGGAGGTGGCCAAGTGCTTCCGCAGCGGCATCCACGAGCTGGACTGGCAGCCCAAGGTCGAGGTCATCGTCAGCGAGGTGCTCACTGACATGTAGACAGTAAACCTGGCCGTAGTGATGGTGTTTCTTTTTGTTGTTCCTATTCCTATAACTAAATTAAAACTGACTTCTGTATTGAACTATGGGTGAAATACTCGTATTGTTCTTTTTAGTGATTTACGACATCAGATTCAAAGTTTAGTATTTGTTACAAGGTGTTTCTGTGACGTTCGAGACAATTTATCGGTTAAAATAATTTGGTTATCAGCTGACTTTGTTTCACTTCATGTTTAGTAGATAATACACGTTACTAATATCCTTGCTGCCTCCAAGAAGAGAAACAAATAAATCAACGATGAGTTCACACGTTGCCATTCACTTGCGTGCCATCCCCGTCACCCATAATTATAGCAATTGAACATTTGTAACATAATGTCAAAGAATAACTTTGTTGTGTACAATGAATACCTACATTACAAGTATCTAGCGAGTACCAAAAGGCCAGAATAAGTGTTGCGAAAAATGTAAGAGTACTCACAAAGCCGTGTCTGCCGTTTATAACTCCTTAGAAAGCGTTAAGTGTCTCTCTCGTACATCGCCTATTACTTGTAATGGAAATGAATGTGTTCGGTTGAACATAATGCGTCAAATGAAGAAAAGTGACATATGGGTGGTGCCTCGTGTTTATGACATTATCGTGTAAAAACGTTTTGAACTGGTGAGCTATTCGTGTAGACTCGTGCCTTTATTTTCAATTTCATGATTTGCAATATCCTTATTTTAAGAAAAATTCAATAGTTGTCTCTGTGGATTTTTCATTATGTTTTGTCTATCATAATGATGTGAATGTGTTCAGTGTTGTTCGAAGACTTCAGCTCAAACTAAGTGATATAAAATTTGCATACATTAGCTGTCTGCTGCCTCCATAAAAAAGAACCGACACAGAAAGCAACAAATGCGCCGTTTCCCTGACGTTAATCTGTTGGCCACTAAACCTCTGAACAACTCTGACGACACCCACGCTGCCTAACCTTCCATCAACCCTAAACACTAAACCCATCCACGTAAATCGTTTCACACGGGTTAACCCTGCATCGCCACGTGAGAATCGGTGCGGTTAATTGCGCCATAACTCCGAACTATCGCCGCCATTACGCGACAGCACAATCGCGGCGTGCGCTTGCGCCGCATGCACTACTAGCCAGCGCTGGAACTGCGACGATAATGTGTACAGAAGGATGACATCGTGAGGGTTAAGAGGAAAGCTAGTTATAATGGGTTTAGTGCAATAAACATAAGTTTATTTTAAAATATTATTTTTAAATAGAATGAGTATCGGTGAAGTAAAACATCACGAGGAAACGTCCACGACTTAAAAAAACAAACTAAGTCTGAAATCTCCAATTCGATCTGAGCATTTGATCAATGCTCCTTCCTTGGATGACAAAGGGCCCTTGCCCAGCAGAGGACCTGTAATAGGCCGGTTGAATGTAGTTGATTTTATTTTTTTAATATGCGCACCGAGGTAGGCCCTTGTTCTTAATATCGTAGGTATCTGTATCTTTTACCACCCATAAACTGCGATAATCATATCGCGGACGCATGCGCCTTCTGCCTCTTCCTTATTCTCTGTCCACTAAGCATGCAGCGTTAATCGAACTGTGATGTAGTGATAACGCCGTGAACTACTTGCTGTTCAGATAGTTTTGTCTCAGGAACACTACAGTACAGGCACCTATTTAGTGTAGTTCTCTGAAAGGTTGGCAGAGGTGCTTCACCTTGTAAACCTAATGAGTCAAAACACGGTGTTTTTCAATGTGGATTTGTTTTAGGCCTAACACAATCATTGTAATGTGTAATCTATTTTGTAAATGGACCGATAAGCATTCGTTAAGTTTGAACCCCCAACGTCTCTCAGTCGAAAAATAATAACTTAGCCAATGGTAATAGTAAACAGTTTTGGACCTGAAAGCAATTCGAATTAGTGTTTTAAAACTTCAGGAAGACCAGTTACATTTGAACATAACATTACATTACCTTTAACATTTTAGCTTGATTATTGAACAAAACAAATTGTAGTTCAATCTTGTTGACCTCCTACACAAATTATTCAAAATCTTTTTTTTTAAAAGAGCAGGTAATCATGGAATTTCTTGCCCATTCTTCTCTATAAGAAATTACCTAGTTTTTCTTATAAATGACGTTCAAAAGTGCCTATTCATGGTATTTCAACAAATGATCTTTGACTTGACTTCAAGGTCTCCTCACCTAAATACATCGAGAGAGGTTATGACAGAATACACCAGCTAATCATTAATCATCGCCTTGTCCTGGATGCTTTGTATACTATCTTCAACTCATTCAATTTTATAAGTCTATAATAAAACGGAAGCAACATACTGGTAGGCCTGTAACTGGCGACTGTGTGAGTCTGTGGCTGATAGTGATTTCATTATATTTAAGAATTAATGCATACAGAATCCGAGGCAGTTGGCAAACCAATAAATAAATAAATAGAAGCAATCTCGACCGGCTCACTAAGATGCTGACATTCCGTTAGCGGGTTCCGTATAAACCAGCTCAACAAACAATGCGTGCTCGGCGCAGTTAAATCTATTTGAACGAAACGCACCTGAGACCAAGGCGTTATTTACTTTTATTGCTGAACCCTAACTGCATACACAGGATAGGTAAGTACATCCAGAAATATCACTTCCAATTTTGTAAGAACTTAATGATACTTAGAAAAATACGTGTTTTTTTGAGTTTACTAATGCGCAGACATGAGTTCATGACAAAAGTAAGTAAATACGTTATTTCTTAAAGATTTTCTGAAGGAGTTATTTTCTTTAACAATTTAGTTTGTACCTAACTAAGTATTGTACAGTTGGATAATCGAATAGGTCGGAGCTCAAATCATTTGTGTTAAATTTTCAAAACTCAATTGCGGTGATTCAGATTCTTGTTCTCAAACGTGTTCCTGAGTGAACTATGAAAGTGAACCTTCTGCCCGACATCCTCGCGGGGGAGATGTGACTAGAATGCGATACTTTTCCTTATTTATAATTTTATTTGTATTTGTCGGCGAAAATATTGGTTGTATCGATAGGAGCGGTACGAGACGCAGCTGTGCGACGCTTTATTACCGATTCAGAAGACGTGCCGGCTTATTGAATCGTAAGTGTTATTCTTGTTAAGGGGACGACGTTTACATAATCCGTGCTATTCATAGTGGGCCACTAGGTACTAAGGTAAACAGGTTTCTCTTCACAAAAGTCTAGATATCATTGATAATTATTATTATTTTTCCTGAAACATTATTCATATATTTCACCACTATTTGTTATTTTAGCGACAATATTCACTCTCGGTGAAAATTTCAAATCTCTACTTATTACAGTTCATGTGATACAACCCGCTGACAGACAGACAGACGGCCTAGTAATAGGGTCTCGTGGGCACCTTTCGGGTACGGAATCCTGGAAAAGAACTTTAAATATCGATACGTTTTGAAAGCCTATCTGAAGCCAGGAATTTAATACTCGTATTTAAAAATATTTTAGTTATTGAACATAGTGATGGCTTTTTGATTCAGAACATTGGACGAGACGTGTATTGTGTAATACTCTTAATGTATGTTGTACCTATGTATCCAATATCATGTAGCACCCTAAAATATAAACAGTATTATTCAAGCAAAGACTAGTATCATTTCCTACTCATACCTTCGACTTTACAGACGGATTGTCCACCATTGGGTGAGGGACATTGGGATAATGATATCAGTTTCAAATGTCGCTGGTTTAGCTAGCTCACAATTGTGATTTTTTTGTCGTTTGATTAATTTATCGATTCAAAACTGTAAGATAGGAATAACACTTCACAGAAAATATTAAAAATAATAACTCAGGTCAACAATGCATTATTTTAATAGAACAAATTCTTGCACCTTTTAAATACCTAGAAACCTAGATAACAAAAGTGAACTGACGAGCTATATAAGAGAGTGTTAGTAACTATGAAACTTAAGGAAAACACACCTTCACCTGCCGCCACCTCGAGGGTCCCTGGCTACAATTGTATGATGCAGAAGGAGTCCCCGGTGGTTAGTACTTATTGTCATGCATTTTAAACAAAAAATAACTAAAAAACTGTTGCACCATAGAGCACCTTCGAAGAGGTGTCTTAAATGTAGAACGAGTTAAATACATCCACGTTATTACAAAACCAACTAAACCATTCCTCCAAACACAATCTTTTGTCATTTGGTTTTGACGTTTTGGATATCTTTTGGATTTGACTTTGGTTTTTGTTTCCTACTTTCTTTTCGCCTCTTTCTCACTTTATCTTTTCCATCTTTTATTTCATTTCCATTTTACTTTTACGTTCTTACTCCCATTCCATCCCCACTTCCCTTCCCTTCCCTTCCTCTCCCCTGTATCTACGCGGCGGCCATAACTTCTTCCATGATGACCTCCATGCTTGGCGCCCACTTAAGGTCATGGATCTTGGTACGGAAGCACTTGGACACCTCCAGCACGTGGCTGCACTCGTCCTCGATGCCCTGGTGCTGGGTCTCGCAGTCATGGACCATGGCCACCAGCTGCTTGGCCTGGTCGTCGTCTGAGGAAGAGGAAAGACGTTAGATGAGCCTCGAATAATGAAATATCAATTCACAAAGCGATGAAAATCCCCCAGGAGTCTCACAAGAATAAATAAATATTGTGTCAAATCTCATGGTATAAATATTTTAGAACTGGTTTGTTAAACATGAAGATGTTGCAGATATTTTGCAATCAATTACAATTTTGACAATTTTGGATGTTTAATTTTGTTTGATCTACGTTTTCTGGCATAGGATTAGGTACATAAAATGTTTGACAAGATATTCACGCAATAAAGAGACATACCAGCTCCGTGACTCTTGGCGAACTCCTCGGCCTTCCCGTGGTGCATCTTCTTGTTGTCGCCGAGGAGGTCCAGCTTGGTTGCCATGCACAGCATCATGCAGCCGAAGTCGCGGTTCACCAGTTCGTACTCCTCGCGCCAGAAGTTGTACAGGTCTTGCATTACGTGCTCGCCTACGTTAAGCTGGAAAACAAGATTAAGAATTTTAAAGCCGTTGCTGTGTAATAACGAGCCTCGTCCGGGGGTTTGGCAACCACTCATCACTACGTACAGTGATTTAAAGTGCAACTTGGTAAACAATCCGTTTTACATCTGTGAAATCATTATCCAAAACAAAAACTTGGCAATATCTTCAAGTTACATGTAATAAAAGCTTTACCTCAGTTTTACATTGATCCACAGCCTTCGTAAACCCTGTACTCATCTTTGATATCAGCTCCTTGGAAGCCATCACCGAACTGCTCATAATTATGACGCAGACGAAACTGAAGAACCGCCATCTTAGATTAGCCATTTTGAATACTGTAGTGGTCATTGTTTTTCGATGTCTTTTATACTGATACCATGATTAATTGTTGTTGTCACTCTGTTTTAATTAATAGGTTAATGTTGGGTAATTATCGACTGTTCATGTTTTTGTTCAGTGCATGTGATGTGATCATTGCAGTGCAGGGACTGGTAATTAGAATTAATTAGCGTGCCGTGGCAGCGCGGTGCTAGCATTTACCAGACTGTTCTGAGAATTTGTTTATGATTTGCTGGAAAATGGATTAGTTGATGGTGCAATATACATGATTACAATGTGTGCAGTTTTTCGAAACATTGTAGCTTGCTTACTTATCTAGATAAGTGTATTTGTAGTTTTATGTATAAGGTGTCTACATAATAGAAGGGATTTGAGGCTTTATGGAACAAAGCATTGGTGACTTTGAGCTGATTCATAACAAATTCGATGCATGTGTTGTAGAACCACTTTTCTTGCACCATTTCAATTTTGCATTTAATTAAGCCTCTGCTGTGCATTATTGGAGAGCATTATATTCCGTACCGACTAGATTAACCCATCAAGTCCGTCGTTTCCTCTCCACAAAGCTATCACATAGCTATTTTATGAAAGTCCACCTTCTACAACAACACCAGGGGTTCATTATGAATGCGCATGTTGTGCGCGTGCAATATAACGGATGTGCGACGTCCTTGTGTCGACGACCCGCGCTTCGCAGAAGGTTGCACATAAATAGATGTGTAATGTAGAAATGGCTCGTAAATCTAATAATGCTGGCTTTTCCTTTGTGTAAGGTCTAGGCATAAACAAGAAGTAAAGTAATATAATTATGTCAGTTAAGAAATTAGCCTCGTAGATACATCTACGAGCCTAATTTCTTAACAATGACAAAAACGGCATTGTTACTTAATACAAATAAGTAGGTACGGTGTAGGTAGTGGTACACCACTACCTACACCGTACCTACTTATTTGTATTAAGTAACAATGCCGTTTCATACATAAATTCACGCCTTTTTCCCATTCCATTAGGTTAAGCAGAAACCACAGAACGCGATCTGTTCGAGCAGAAACTATACACATCAAAAGTGTCTAGGGATCAAGATGTATTTGGTAATAATAATATATTGATCCCTAGACACTTTTGATGTGTACTAGCTTGGCAATAAATGAACAATATCTACCTTACCACGTTGATGTTGTTGGTTTGTGGTGGTTTTTCGTTATAAATTATATTATAAATGTTGTCGTGCTCTACCAGGGTCCACGACTGTGCCTGTCTTTAAGCCATTGTATGTTAACACTTCAAAACACTGTGGAATACAATAAATGATATAGGTAAAGTACTTAGGTGCGTTGTCTAATCAACGTTTAAAGTTGCCATCGTGTTTCTGTCCGTATTTCAACAGTGAAACTACAACAAAGTACCGCTTTCTGGTAGGTTAATGAGCATTCCAGTCGTTAAGTATTACGGGTTTCAGTCGTGTTCAAAAACTGTAGACAAAACCTGAAAGCGAGCCGGAGAGATGAAACGGAAAAGTTGTAATAAACAGTCCAAGCTACAGTCGTGTGTAAATAAACAAAACTTATTAATCGTCATCCAGGTGGCAGGTATCGCTAATGACACGCGGCGGCGACATGGCTATGAGTTTAGAGACGAACATTAGCGTGATGGTGCGCGCTCCCCGCTGCGGGGCGCGGCTCCGTTGAGCAAGGACTTTTACAACTGACTGCACTGCATGTTTATATAATTACAGTCTTAGCTAGAGACTTCCTGATGACCATAATTTGTTTACTGGCTTTACTTTCACAATGAAGAACTCGTATTAAAAAAAAAACGGTTTAGCCAATACATTTACTTATTAATGTTGTTTTTGACGGCAAAAAAAATGCATTTCTTTCTTAGACTCCCCTATCGAGTTTTCTTTGTCGAGGATTACACAACAACGTACATTTCACTTTATTTGTAATGTTACAAACTTACAACACTAGTAAACACTAGGATTATTTGCAAACGTGGGTGCGTTTACAAACTTATTACCTATATAAAGTCACATACACAAACAGCTAGACCCGGAACATCTATCTATAGGCCATACAAGTATTTGTTCCGTGCGGGAATAGTTTATAAACATACAAGAGAAATTGTGAATTAGGAGCAACGTATAAAAAAATCCGTACCGTGCACCTGCATGGCAATGTACTCGCACCCTTCGCGAGTCTGCTTCGCTAAACTTGCCACTATATAGCCTAGTAAGTATGTATGTCTCACACGGCTTATTTTCTGTAAGCTTCATACTTAGGAATTATTATAGTTTATAAGCAGTATGGTCGCTATGTAAAGAGATAACCAATAATGTATTTATCTGGTTAGTTTTATTAGTTTGCTGCATTTTTCATTTAATGTAGCAAGTAGTAAACAATACCAGTACCCGCACATAGCGTTTGTCGTGAACATCTATTCCCTATGTGTACCGTAGAGCATACGTAGACGTGCATTACACACGATTGATTCCGCAGACTGATTTATGTGCTGGTTTTTGGCACAAAAGCCGCGGTTTTAGCTAGCGTTAGCGTGCCGGGATACATGTGCTCGACAGCATGACGTATCTAGATCGTATTCCGAACTGCTTTTATCTAGACATATCGTTTTGCGACAGTTCAGAAACTAAGGTATTTTTATAATATGTTAAAGCCATATACCTGGTCTTATTATTTTTATTGCCAGGAAATCAATAACTTTCACACGTAGCATTAACGGTTGTTGTTTCACTTCGTAACAAATTCTAATGATTTTCATTTGTTTCAGGTAAGAGGCCGAAACAGCACAGCATCGACAAGCAAGTACCTAGTGTTTATTCGTGTTAATTACCTATTAGTACTATTAATACGAACCTGCTTTACGCTTTCAATTACACGTTTGAGGTACAGGTAACTGTTAGCGACACATGCGTTTCACTTGTGATCATCGATCACTTATAAAAAACTAGTGATCGATGCTTGTGATTCAATAAGATCTTCATCTTTTCACAATCTACAGCGTCCGCCTACAGCGCTAGATCTAACATCCTTCAATGAACTCAATCACTGCAAATCCCTTTGAATCCCTATCAACGTTTATCGTCGATAAATCCATAGAATTAGCGACATAACGCGGTGTCCACCTGGTGATGCTGATCCGGGGTAAATCCCGCGGGATTCCGGGCGAATCCCGCGTTGAATCCCGGCCGGGATTGAGACAGCAGCAGCTGCGAGTTACTGTTGCCCGCTGACTGATCGCGGGCTATTTGTATAACTGACCCTTAAGAACTTCGGTACTTATGTTATAGAGCTAGGAATGAAGTCACTTAGACATGTCTCAATATGACAGCATCTCTAACACTGTAAATAATAGAATTATGTGTTTTACAATAAATAATAACAATTAACTGCGAAATTAACTAATATTCTTTAAACGTATGTAAGGAATGTACATCGGTAGAATATTTGTTAATCGTGTGACATCGTGATCGTGACACTCACTACTAAATAAGTAGTAATAAGCTTCACCTCTAGAAAAATAGTAGTTGTATATTATCTACTCTAAATACACAACATACTCGTACATTTATATTAGAAAGTGGTGTTTAAAATCCTTTTCCTTTCTTTTTAGTTTGAGCGCCGTGTCCCCTCTGTCCCATTCCCCTGTCTACATCAATAAATTGTTCCTTCAACTTAGTAAACGTCTTACTCCTATCTAAAATAGCGGTAATGTCCGGACAGCCGGACGGCCGGACTGACCGGACACCCGGATTAGTGTCCGCCAGGGGTTTCGCGATACGTCTCGCCCTTTGAAGATTGCTGATAGGGTTACGAGATTAGAGCTGTAAGTTTAAGGTAGGTAGGGTGGGAGAGTGGCTTTACTTACAGTTTGTTCCTGATTGGACACTGGACTGGCTACGTGGAAATGTTAACAAGTTTAAAATTCAAAACTCAATTGTTTTATTTGATGCAAATGAACAAACACATAAATAATAACAATAATAATTAACAAAAGTTAAGTTAGGCTTTTGTTAAGTCTTGCAGGGCATTCGCCTTGAAGGGTAATGAAGTGATTAATGCTCGTACCTTCTCTGAATGAGAAGAACCCTTACCCTGCAGTGGGACAATAATAAGGTGTCGTTATTATTTTTATAATACATATATTTATATTTAAAATAATAAAGTTACGGAAACGCCAGTGTAGTGTTTTGTCCATGGTGCTATGCGATTATATACCTAGGTATATAATCGCATACCTAGGCATATGTATAGTACGGAGCAGTAATAGCTAGCATCAAGCACCATGACTACATCATCACCCCACAGGCTGCTCCAGCAAAAACCGCGGCTCGCCGGGCAATAAATCGGCGTGACAGTGCCGCGTGTCGACGCGGTGCCGCGCGACAATTTATCGCGCGGTAATTATCGGTAAATGTCGCATGCGTGCCGGCAATGTGTAGGTAATGTTGCGATCATTTGCGCTCGATTAACAATTTATCATTAAGTACTTAATATGCTTTTATTATCATCAAAAATATCGTTTGTCATACAGGCAGACAGTTGATAGGAGGCGCCTCATATTCAGACAGTTTATAGGAGTAACAAAAGCAATGTTTTGGTATTTGAAGAAACCCTTAGGCAAGTAAACAGACTCCGACACAGGTTTGTCAGCAAAACCTCCTTAAATTGACGATTCGAACCTGTGCAGTACCTGCCGGTCAGTAGACGACGGCCATCAACCCGCTAAGATTACAATTAAAATTAGGTTCTAACGAATGAACTTTTTTGGCATCCAATAAGTCAAAGTCAAATCTTCCAAAGGGTTGTTTCCTATGGAGAAGAATGGGCAAGAAACTCCAAGAGTCTCGTACTTACAAAATATGTGTATGAAATTGGGTTACACCCATTAATAATTTCATATCCATGGCAGTGTGAATGAATGCCCTACAGTTGTCAGGACGACCTAGGTAGGTACATTCAAGAATAGCACCAAATACATAATTAAAAATTCTAGGTAAATAGGTAAGTACTATAACAGCTATCGACGTCAAACTTATGAATGAAATCATGTGAAAAATGAAGGCATCTATTTCAACTACACAGTCATGTCTGCGTGATCCACTCAGATATTCAGGCGCTAGGGTGTGTTACGCGCCGATCTAGCATTTTCCTGGATTTATTGGGGTCAGCTTTCAGTGTAACTAAAATTTAACTCGAATAAACTTCTACTTCTTAATCCTTTCGTATCGGTGACACCTTTATACTAATATAATTTTTGGGCTCAGTAGGTGGTAACGTTTATTACTGTGTCAGAGGCGTCGTAAAGATCGTGAAGGATGTAGGTGAACGGTCACTTGAGATTGGGACACTCCACTCTAATCAGTTGATTAGAGTGGAGTGTAATAAAAAAAATGACCAAAAACCAAAACCAAAATGATCAAATTTGATCATTTCCGTATGTACAATTTTTTGCACCTGCTTTGTTATCTCTTCATCACCTTTGGTTGACTGGTAGAGAATGCCTTAGGCATTAAGTCCGCCTTTGTACGTTTTTGTTGCATAAAGTTTAAATAAATAAATAAATAAATAAATAAATAATAATTGTCCCAAGTGATAATAATTAAGTAGATAATAATCACCAAAACCCCTTCCTGCAACACTTACCTACTAGTTTTTAAAACTAGTTCAAAGAATTTTTTTGATTAGGTGCTAATTCTGTACCCACACTAGCTATGCATAGGTACCAACTACCTAGTTAGACCACTTCTTCATTTCAATGACCCAGATAACAGGGGTACCTACCTAACACAATGGCGGCGCCAGACAGCTGTCTATGACGTCATCAATTACGTCACGTCACAGCTGTCCCTGCTATCAATGGTATTTTTGTTCATGTCCTCGGCTCATTAAACTTTCCATGTTGTTTGAACGGCCGGGACTCTTGGACATGTAACGCCATCTATTTATTGATAGAGGCAACTATGGAGCCGTTCGAAATAGTTTCTCTAGTCGATACCAGATGGCAGTAATTTCTTTTTACTTCTGTAAAAAATTATTTATAATACTTTTTGTAAAATATTATTAGATATAAAAATATTGATTTTAGTAAGTAATTATGTGATGTTATCATTAAAATAAAAAAAAAATCTCATACTTAGTACTTGTACTTTGTACCGTGTATCACGTGTATGACATGGTATAAAGGTAGTAAATATAGGTATTTGAATCACTAATCATTTCGTTATGACTAAGGGCGCGTTCCCATAGAACGTCCGTTTTACTGGTCCGTTTAAACGTATATGTTATTAGCGTATGTAGTTGTATGAGCGAGTTCACACAGAATACAGTAAATTATTACGGATCCAGTAAAAAATACCGATCCGACAAAATGAGCAGCATTCCGTTTTACTGGTCCGTTTAAACGTATATGTTATTAGCGTACTGCGTATGTAGTTGTATGAGCGAGTTCACACAGAATACAGTATTCTGGATCCAGTAAAACGGATCCGTTTTATCGGATCGAAACTGCGCGAGGCTTGGCACGGGGGTGCGCGGTGGCGGTGCACAACACGACAACGTCCATCCTCGTAGAAAGTAGGCGATACACTGAAGAAAGAAAGTCCAGTAGCGTCGAAACTGTTAAAATCGCTCCTGTAAACGCTGTGTGAATATTACTTACAGTAGCGACGGATCAGTTAAAACGGATCCTGTAAATGATGTGTGAATATTACCTCCAGTAGCGACGGATCCGTTAAAACGGATCCTGTAAATGCTGTGTGAATATTACCTCCAGTAGCGACGGATCAGTTAAAACGGATCCAGTAAAACGGACGTTCTATGTGAACGCGCCGTAACTAACTAATTTTTTTGCAAGAATAGGTTTTGTCAATTTTTATCGGCCATCAATTTAGTTGACCGAATAATATAAAAAAGTTAGTGTCCAAATACCTATATTTTAAGTAAGTACGAAGTAACGCAGTCCTTGAGCGCCCAACATTGTGTACTATAAGTGATCTAGATACATACATAAGTACACACATGAACACTTTAACAACAATGACTCTACTAAATGGTTGACCTCATCGGGAAACCACACACCACCGTGGATTGTAGTTGTGGAGTGACCCCATCGACGTGTTTAATTTCCGGATCTAGACCCTATGAAGTTACGAAGGCAAACATTCGATGATTTATCTGGTAGGTACCTTATCTTATTTACAACGCCGCGGAAACCACTTACGGCGGTGGATGGTGCTTACGATCTTAATGTGTAGACCAAAGACTGCAACGACGACATTGAAGTTATAATTAGCTATTGTTATTGTTCTCTAAATCTGTATGTCAACGATAAAAGCATTGTGATGTATTTTTTTACGGTTAAGCTTCGTCATAACAGGTTTTGCTTCAGGCAATGCCAAGCGGTACTATACTACCTAATGTAGCCTGCGCGTAGTCAGACAGGTAATGTAATAATACCTATGCTATCAGTTATAGAATCTCTAGTTTATGATTACATACAGTTTGATCGGGTCGAATAGGTGCAATTTACTTATTTCAAATTGAATGTATTTAATTTTCAAATTCCACTCTCTTAATTAAGTTTATTTTACAACTTAGGTGTATCCATAATTAAGAAGATAAATAAATAAATGATAAATTAACCATAACACTAAACTTATAAATAACTAGCTTTTGCCCGCGACTTCCGCGCAAATGTCGGTTATCGCGGAGTAAGTAAGTCGAAGTCTAATAAAAAGTAATCTATGTCCTTCCCCAAACTATCTCCATGCTTTTCATCAAAATCGATTCAGCGGTTTAAGCGTGAGGAGGTAACAGACAGACAGACACACTTTCGAATTTATAATATTAGTATGGAATTATGGATTATAAAATTACAAGGTATGTAGGTACGATCTTTTAAAGAGAAAAACTCGTCCGCATTGCTGTCAAATGGGCAAGTGCCCAAAAGGCTGGAAGAATTGCCACATTGTATGGTAATGCTGAGTTTTTGGACCAAGAAAAGGCCAGCATTCTGGTTAGGTGTAGAGTGGACCAGATTTATTGAATTTGTTAATTACACGACTGCCCCAAAAAAAGGAGTGTTATGTGTTCAGGGTTAATGTATGTATGTATGTATATATGTATGTATGTATGTGAGTTTCTTTATTCCGCCATAACTTTTAAACGCCTGAACCGATTTAAATGTATGGGGTATCGTTACAATCCTTGCATCGTTCCGAGTAACATAGGCTAGTTAAAAATAAAAAGAAATCGGTGTGGTCACTTTAAAATGAAAATTAATACCAGCCTCAATTTATTTTTTTAATGAATCTGGTCGTGTCTATGTTTATCGTCTAGAATTTGACAAGTAGATTTAAAAAATATATAACACTGTAAATAAAAAATGTCGTAAAAAAAAACTGACGAGTAAACAAAGTACAAATATGTGCATTTTTTGCAGTCGTGTTTTTTAATTTTTTAATTATATTGCTTGTTTTTCTTTCACATTTTAGCCAAACAACAAAAATCGCTACATTAATGATAATTGATAATATTAACACCTGTAGACCGTGCTGACCCTGCGCATTTGGACAATGCCATTAACACTGAATTAATCAGGTAGGTAATTATTCTATGTAAGCGTGTACCTGATCAAATCGTTCGTTTTGTCGATTGGTATTGGATTTTATGTTTTTGGCAATGGTTCTCTTATTAAATCGTAATTTGACTTGCAATTGTTATTGGAAATATGTACACTTGTGCCATTTGCCATGCGTGGTGTTTTTGGCAAGCTCCCAAAAACGATAATTTTGGAATTCCTTTAAAAACAGAGACCTATGCTTGTTATTTCTAAGAATTGGAACCTACTTCATGTTGACGAGTGAAGAGTCCGTTCACACGTTGTCTGTGAGTTCTTGATAAGTCCATTTCGTCTGTACATCCCTCCACATTAGTCAGGCGACCTAGTAATCAACTCCTTTTACAATATAATAAAGCGGAATCATCCCGGAGCGCTCGGCTGGAATTTCATTATTCGTTTTAAGTCTCTCTGGAGGCAAGTCAAGTTAATGGACGATTGCGTCATAGACTCGCCCATTTTCTTTTATGAATACTTACCTACTGTGAATATATGCGATGTGCGCAGTACGCAGGTTCTAGAGCTCCCTCATAATTCTACCATAACCAGTAGTTTAATGGCAGCCTTATTTGATTCACCTTGATTTGATTGAAGATGCAATATAAAAGGTGTACAAATATAATTAAATAATTCAGCTACACGCAGGCATGCAGTAAACTGTTCTTTAACATTTCTTGCAAATGAAAGATGATTAATTAAATTAAAATAATGTATTTTTTGTCCAAAGATGTTTATTGTGTAGTAATTACTACAGATGCTAGAATTTAATAGAGTGGAGATACTTCTCCACTTGATAATATCTAAAGCTTTCCATATTTATAACAAAGTTTCATTATCAGCCAAAGCGTACATAAAATGAGGGCGTGTAGTTGGTTCTTCCTTCATACATACCTATATTATGTATATGTGTAATTATTTGCTACATGTTTGGTTATTTTTTTTTATTTACTTCCTTTTCTTTATATTCCGAATAGAATGTGATAATGAGCATTGCGCATCGTGCAGAGGTACTGCTCCGGGGCCAAATCTTCTTTAACACTGGGAAGTAATCTATCTACCTATTCATAGCATTTAGATAATTCTGTACTCAACGTTTTTCTAAAACGGCCGGCCTTCCCGAATTGATGTGAATGCGGCACGTCACTGCGGCACGTCACTATCTCCGCGCACGCACGCGTGGTTTTCTCCCAATAAGAATTTTGAGCCTTAACCTTTAGAGATAAAGCTGATTCTCCATCCGGAGCTTAGATCCAAAGAATACACGTCGGAGTTGTCACATGGTCACGTCACTAGCGGAAAATGTGCCAACGATAAGGTATAATCCACCTTAAATTGCTAGTTATTGAGTTCGTTTTCGATTGGTCGGCGTATAAGGGTTGTAAACAAGTGGGACGCGCGGGGGTATCGACCGAGCGGCCGGCAGAAGTGTCGGAGCGCGCGGCTTTGGTTGACGCGCCGCACGCGGAAACATGCCCGCGCGATGTGCTGGCGCCAAGTGTCCAAGTTCCAGAAAAGCTTGTTCGTCCTCCTGTTCTACCTGACGGTGTACCTGCTGGTCTCGTACGCGCTGGCGCCGGTCGCCTCCGTGAGCTTCATCAGTGACGAGCTGCGGATCGGAAACAAATATGTGCTCATGTTCCTCGTGTCGCCGAAAACGCCGGTGTTCTCGGACGCCGAGGGTGCTGAAGTGTTCACGAGCAGGCGGTGCGGGAGATGCTTCATTACCAACAACAAGGGGATGCTGCCGATGAGGGAGTACGACGCTGTGCTAGTGTTCGGAGACAGAAGCGTGCTGTCGCAAGCGATGGCGGTCATGGACCCGGGGAAGAGGTACCTGCTGGAGGCGCACAAGCGCTGCGTAAGGAACAAGCTGGCGGGTTGCATTCGTGAGCCGAGGGTGACGTCGTTCAGCAGCCGCCGCACGTACGACCTGTGCGGCCTGTGCCACAAGCTGCTGAAAGAGCGACAATAATCTCATGTGATGGGTTGCCTTGTTAGATTAAGAGAGGATGCTGTCCTCGCCGGTGCCTGCGAAGCTCTGCCAAACGTAACGTGCTACGATAAGATTGGTGCTTTGTAATCTCATACATAGTCGGGTCGCAAATCATAGTTGTTGTGTGTTCATGTTTCATATTTATATCGAAGACTTTGTTATTAAGTGTACTCAGAGTTTATTCGTGTATGATTTAGTGATTGTCAAATGTTGTACGTTGAGATATTTATTATGTTAAGCATTTTGTCTGCTTTTAAGTGAATTTACGCGTTGTTATGTGTTGTTAGTTAAATAATCCCAAGGGGCATAGACAAACATTCTATATTCTTTTGTTCCGGATTACGCTTCCCAAATTCTCTCGACGTTCATATCTATGTGTAAACACATTTATGTACTAAATTCGTTTGAAGTGAACCATTAGCTATATTAATTAACATATTGTGTTATCCTCCCGTGGCCTTGCAAGTTCTACGAACACGGAGTTTCCCGTTGACGGCCACATGGCACTAATTTATTATTACTTATCATGTTCCTCACAGGATAACTTGTTGATTTGTTACGGGAACAAAACAAAAACCACCCCACAACTAAAGATTAAAAAACAAACATAGTACAAAATTATTATTACAAGATAACACAACGATAATAACAAAAAAAAACGACGTAACAAAACCAATACAAAATAACGATAATAATTTATATTACAAATAATTACTAAATCCCATAATGTTTAGATAAGGAAAATGAAAGCTAACTACGGTCCTATTCTAGGAAGATAGTTGTTATTCAGAAGCGTTAGACTTACTCGGCCTGAGGTCGAAACCTAGGCCCTTCCGCTCTATAGTCGTCTGCTACTAAATTCATAACTAGTAAAGTGGTATTATTTTGTAAATAACACATTTTAAGGACTGACTGAATGAAAAACTACATTTTTATAAATAAAACTTTTGCCCGTGGCTTCGTCCTCGTGAAGTATCTTATCAACTAATTTACAAAAAAGGAATAAAATATAGCCAATAGCACTCTGGGATAATGTAGCTAAATATACACATCAAAAGTGTCTAGGGATCAAGATGTATTTGGTAATAATAATATATTGATCCCTAGACACTTTTGATGTGTGTATTACCGAAATATTTTTTAGGATCGGACTAGCAATTCCGGGGATTACCGCGTTCAAACACACGAGCTCTTTAGTTTTAAAATATTACTAGCTTATGCCCGCGACTTCGTCCGCGTCAATGTCGTTTTTCTGCGAGGTTTTATTTTTTTGCGTAGAACCCAATTTTTTTTTCTAAAATGAAAGTAGCCTAATTTACCCCTTATTACATCAGCTATCTGCCAGTGAAAGTCCCGTCAAAATCGGTCCAGCCGTTCCAGAGATTAGACGGAACAAACAGACAGACAGACAGACAAAAAATTTAAAAAATGTTACTTTGTATGTACCCTTTATACATTCATATGCATGTAGAAAAAAGCTGTTTTTTTAATATTACAAACAGATACTTCAATTTTATTTATTTGTATATAGTATAGATTAGTATAGAAGATATTTGTTGGCCACATAATATACAGATTTCCTTTTTATATGCGAAATATGTTGAAGGTCGCACTGAGCAGTGTTTAGGTGCGGCGCGCGCTTTCATGAATTTCAGCTGCACCTCCGTCCGGGCGACAACATTACCGTAAGCATAGTCGAGGCTATTATTCTCTCGCCTGAAATAACGCCGAGCAGGTTCTCGTCGAATCGTAAACCTTCACCGACTAACTGATAAATATTCATACTTACATCACTTACTGCAAAACATTGCTTATTCAATGTTATTAAGGTGCTAATTAACATAAATTGTTTATCAAATATCCCTTTATATTTCCTTCAGATAAAATCTGCATTTTTACAGCAAAAATAGGGGGCATGTTGTTTTTCTTATGTATATATGTATGTATCTTTGTATGTGGTTGTCTTTCAAGGCATTACAAACCGTAGTGGATCTGGCTAGATTTTGTTTTTATAGAACCAACGTGGCGGTCGTAAAATGGCGGTAAACATGGTGTTGCATTGTATTTTGAGTGGCATAACACTCTGTAGATCATTCAATTTAATATTTCCTGGACCATTTTATAGCCATAATCTCCGTTTGAAAATTTATGAATAAATAAAACTTAAACGAGTGAATAAAAAAAATAATAAAAAAATCATAAAAACCGAATGAGTAAAAAGCGAAATGAAAACATTGAAACAAGATGACGTACCAATGAATAACGAGCGGAGGTATTACAGTAGCAACAGGAGCAACGGCAGCAGCACGTGAAACAAAATGTCTGCCAATTGTTGACCGATTTTTTTTTTTTTATTCGATAGGGTACATTCCTGAGCTGGTCCCACATTATTTAAAAATTACTGCAGATATGTCCGGCTCCCTGAAGTTGTCCGCTCCGGTGCTGCCGGGCCTTTAGTAAGACGAATAAATAGAAAAAAAGGCCATAGGAAAGTCAACATGCTGCGTTGCTTATATTAAGTACATGAATGCAATAAGTAATAAAATAAAAACGGTTGAAATGAATATTCGGAGAATATATCGTCACCGCGTCACGGTTATCTAACGGATTACAGAATCTCATTCCTATTTATACAATGTATTATTTTTAGATATTTGCATGTTGCTAGGAAAAGCTTATTAAAGAAAAGCAATTATTTGATAATACCACTCATTTATTTTCTAATTAAAAAATATTGCGTAGCAAGCTAGAACTATACGTATTCTCCCATCGAATGTAGGATTTGTACAGCTGTTACAAGTTGTAGCGGACAAATAAAGAAGTACACCTGGAACCAAAATACTCGTTAAATCGAAAGAATTGTTGTCAAATAAGTTATTTATAGTTGTGTAAAGAAATGTACACACTGGCGGAAAATCCAGATAGATACGTAGCTACCCGATTGTATAATGAAGATGGAATGAATGGGAAGTTGATAGGCAGGGAGTAAAAATAGTTTCAAGTGCGCGCACTTCCATATTCATTTCGTTTTTTCGTTTAATGTAGAGTGTAAGAAGTCTGAACTATTTTCCTATCGCCGCAGTCACGCATGCAATATAATTATTATAAATATAATATTACAACGATGTCCTTGCTTTTCTTATTTATGGTTGTTCTTGTAGACTGTTGCATTGGTACACCACAAGTATACAGCTACAATTCCTCCAGTCCACTCAATAAAGCATTTACCAATTAGTGAGATTGTTGAAGAAAACTAACTGATATTATTGAAATTATGCAAAACGGTGAGCAAAACATTTGAGAGAATGTTTGTCAGAAACAGGCGCGTGAGTTGTTTATTTTTGGATCAGAAAAGCAAACGGCCATTTTCAGTCCATAGGTAATAGGTGAATAGTTATAAGTTGTTCAGTTTGTTGTAGTTGACGTGTGTGACGCCAACATGTAGGGGACACTGGACTGGCGTAACAGCGCATGCACATGAGTGATAGTCAAAGTAATTGTTGCCATTAGCACGCCATACAATGCGTATGGCAGAATACAAATATGCTGAAACCAAACTAAATGTATGTGTATCATATTTTGGAAAATAAATAGTTATTTTTGATTGGATTTATTTATTTTATTTTAATATAATATAACTGTGTTCGGCTTTTTAAATTTAAAATACAATGATTACCTAAAATACATAACGTGATATTAAATGCATGAATCAGATAGTACGGGGATGATTATAATGATAGTGTATTAACAAGTTCTATTAGCAATTAGTTGTAGACCACTAACTATGGCACTAACACACCACGGTCACCACGATGGCGGATGATTACCTATATCGATATGACGTCACTCACATGATAAAGAGTTTGTTCGGAGAAGTACTACCACCAGTGACTGCCAGTGCCAGTGTATTTCACGCTGACATGACGGCGCGATTGGCGCAGTGGCTGTTTGTCTGCCGCGCTGCGTATCGCGGGATCCATTCCCGCTCAGAACAAATATTGTATGGCCTGCAGATAGTCGTTTCGGGTGTGGCTGTTTGTGTATGTGAGTTTATATGATTGTAAATGCACCCGGTCCTGAAGAAATTCCTCACGTGAGGTAAAGGTTTAAACAAAATAAGAAATTTTTTCCAGACGTTCCATAGCAGGCCAAGATACCTACTGACACAGTAACCTTTTCAGCAATTCTAGTGTCGCAATTAAATCAGTGATCTCCTTGGAGGCTGTGTCAATGACAGACGATGATAATGTGCAGCTCCTGGAGTGGATTGTTTGGAAAACGATATTATTATCATCCATACAAATATTATAATACGATAACGTAACTCTGTATGTCTGTTACGCTTTCACGACTAACCACTGAACGGATTTTGTCATGTTTTTCTGCAAAAGCACAAACATGTACAACGGCTTATTTAACACTCCGTTACACGCGCGGGGCACAGGCGTGCCCCAGCCATACATTTTTGCTTATTATTACTTAAATAATAGACTTAGAATCTAGCCGCCTTTAGTAGCTGTTGCTAGTGTCCTTAAGCGTTCATCATTAAGTCATCGACTGCATTGGTGCATCGACGTGCCTTACGTTAACATTTAAGTGCTGCTGGGGCACGCCTGTGCCCCGTGCGTGTAATTACGTAACTATTTAATGTATGACAGAGGTAAGCAGTTTGAGTTATTTTCTTCAATAATTGTGTATTATTTAAATATTATTGTTTAAAAATGCATGTAAACATTATTAATTTTTATTATTGTTGAGAAATTATTAGTGTTTTTCTTATTTTAGGTACTTGTATATCAAAATGGTTCATAGAGAGTATCAGATAATTGATTGGCTCCTGTATCCGACAAGGAAGAGAAGGGTGGTGTAAAAGACCTGTTGGCCAATTACAGATATATATGAAAGCGATTTGACACCTCAGGAAAATTACATACCTCGCAAAAGAACAAAGACGGCTAGATGCCATGACTGTGGGAGGGCCTAAGATCCATCGACCATATCAGCATGTCACAAATGATATAAACCTGTTTGTAATGGCCATAAATATAGTGTATGTATCCAATGTTATAACTAAAGTCTAAATGTAGTCGATAGGCCACGAATTGATGATTAAAATCTTAAATTTAAAGATCCTGTGTTGATTTTTTAAAATTTTGTAAGATTAAGAAACGATTTTTTTTATTTTTTGTTTTAATTAAGAGAAACCTTATTTTTTGTTTTTAATATAAGTGTCGATAAAGTATGGTTACGTATATAATATACTCATTATTTATTTCTACCCCATTAAGTTAAAATCCACAAATTACTTTGGGGCACTGCAGTGCCCCGCGCGTGGAATCGTGTAATTTTTAGAGGTGCGTGTAACGGAGTGTTAATCGAATACTGTTTTATATAGATCGCTATATAAAACAGTATTCGTTTGAATAAGCCTTAGGCCGTAAGGCCCTTTGCAGCATGACCGTATCAAAAGGCGTTTAAGGCCTAGAGAATGAGGGCGAAGGGGTTGAAAGTTGAAACCTTCACTCTAACATAAAATAAAATCAACCCCACGTCACGAGCCCCGGTGCTAATAAATCTGTCACAGCTGCATTACGCAACAGTTGGCACTGTGCCTGACGCCTGCCTGCACTCACTTTTTGTACCAAGTCCACGTAATCGTCTGCGGACATATAAGAAAAACAGCGCTCTCAGGGATTTATGATTAATGTGAATAAGAAATAATATACAAGTCTATAAGTATGCGTTTGCGGGAGCTATGCTCTCAAGAAACACACTTGCAAAAATGTGGAAAGCTGAAAACTAAGCTTTGAACTATTGGAAATAGGTACCTACTATGTTCAATATCCGAATGTTATAAGCTAAGTTCCATATTGATCTGTCTAAACAGCTAAAAAAGAATGGTCGAAACGATAACTATAATAACAAAAGAAAAATCATACAAACAAATACTTTGCATAGTAAGTACCGGGTACTTAAAGGTACACAAGATAATACTGTTGTACATTCTGCTCACAACACTTCAAATATTCTCACATAAATAATTTTAGTTATCGAGCCTGTATCTAAACCTGTTGACGTTGTGCTCTTACCGTGACTCACAGCCGCTTTCTGGAACAAAATTCAAAGACACGTCAACATTAAACCCTTGTCAAGTAATCTTAATTGACTGCTGATAAATCAGTCAGCCAATAACAACATGATGATGGCAATGTGTCAATAACATTAGCTATGCCGATGATATGGTGCCGCTCAGTGCCTCAGTCTGCGGCCTGAGGAAGCTAGTAGGAGAACAATTAAATAAATGTCAAAAAAATTGGTAAATTACAGGTATTTTTGACAGATGGAGACAGATTAGATTGCGATTATTCCTAAAAGTCAGCAGAGTTGCCTCTTGGCGCCACTATCGACGCGAACTCTTAAAAAATGCGCGTTAAGTAGGGTCAATTACTGCGACACCGCATTAATTGTTTAGCTCGTAGTGTCGCATACCGACATACCAAGCTCTCTTGACATTTAACGATGATTTTTTTTAATTTATCATATTTTTTTCTGACTTTGTTCAAGGCTGTAAGAAGCAACACTTGTCTTTCTGCCATGGCTGAAACTTCCATTCCTACATTTAGTCAGTGTGTCGAGGACCATGATTTGCTTTTCGCGATTCCTTGCTATATGGTAACAGTCTTCGTAACGATGTTCCACCCGTTATAATATGACTGTCAGATAAAGACCTTCTAATGTGGACTATCATAACAAATAGGATAGATTAATCAAAAGAAAGATAGAAAGAATTAAATCATTTCATGTTTACTCGTTTCTAAAATTTCGGAGACGGAATGGCAAGATACCAGGTCTGATGGACTCCATGCTAATAACAGAAATACTTGTGCAGTTATGTGCTGTGTGACACTCATACATATTGCATGCTCCATCATCTCATGGCCGACTGAAGTCGCCGCGACAATCAATACTTATTATAAGTAGGTAGGCACGTGGCTTTACATTCACTTTTCATTCATTCAATATTATATTTTTAAGACTGACTAAGATTGAGTATTTATCTTTAAGCTGCGACCGTTCCTGACTGTTATAATGACAGCACTGTTGGCGCTGTGGCTGAATGAATAGCTACTGTGCTGCTTGTCTCGGTTCGATAAGTTCTGTAAGAGAATCAAACCCGCGCCGCACGGACCCATGGCGCCGTAAGGTAAACGCTCAGGCGCTCACTACACAACATACAGTGTTACTAATTGAGTCAGAACTCGAGGTGACGAGTTAGTTCAGTGACGGGCTTCACGTGCGAACACATAGTACAGTGATAAGTAGACAGTTTAGTACTTAATTCAATAAACTGATTCGCAAACTGGTCTCTTGTCCGCAGTCCGAAAACTCTCTACTTACTATCAGTATAACACTAAATTATGCCTATATTCTTCATTTACAGTTGAAGTCAACGTATTAATTTTAATTAAATAATTTACAGGCGCGTTACACTGTCAAAGAGTCGATCAGTTTGTCAGACAGTTTGAAGGTTGTTGCCCGTGCTAAAAGTCAAACCCTTGACTTACAACGTATGGTGCTATCAGTGCCATTGGTGTTGACACAATGTTTATGAGAGAAAACACAATTATGAAAACAATAAAAAATAAAGTCGACTGTAGCGACTTTATTTTGCGGACGCAGATGAAGTCGCAGAAAAAGAAAGTAGCATTATGTCCTTCTTTAAGGTTCAAACTAACCCTGTACCAAATTTTATTTAAATCTGTTTAGTGGTTTCGTTGTTAATTAAAGCGTAACAGACAGACAGAGATACTTTCGCATTTACAATATAGTAGTGCGAATTAGTATGGATTTGTGTGCTTGTTCCAACAAATCTTTATTTGGTTACGGATAAACTCCACTCTGTACTCTCTACCCTTCACCTAATTGATAAGTGGGCAGTATTCACTGTCTTCCTCACCGTATCATCCACGTTCTCTTTAAATGTGTTAATAGACATAAGTATTCCAGGAAAACGGTGAACTGAAAAAACACTGCAAACACTTTTAACGCTACGTCATTAATACACTTTTCATTTTGGTAACGTGATGAAGGTCGGCGCGCGGCGCTAGGCGCGTGGCGCGACTACACGCCTATTATTAGTCGTTACATTGTCTGTGTTTTTTCATACACTAGGCAATTACATATTGTAATAATTGACGCCTGAAATAAAACTAAATATTGTAAACGGAGACGTGAAGGGGGCGTCGCTTTGATGTTGGCATGTTTTAACAACGAACACATTCTTCACGTGTTATTGTTTTGTCTAGTATTCTGTTAAACTAGGCAGGTACTTTATGAGACTTCTTAGGCCAGACGAGTCAGTAATTTCTGTAAACATTCAAATTATTTCAGGAAGTAAACATCAACATGTACACGTGCACCGTTGATGATCGCTACAGTATCGGTACGGTAATCATTACTACTATGCTACTTCCTGAATGAATGAATGTATGTATGGATGGATGTTAGTCTTTTCACGCTTAAACGACTGAATGGAATTAGTTTTAATTTAGCACACATGTCTATAAGAAATAGCTGGAAACATGGGTTAATTTGTGTCGCGTTTTTGTATTCCTGCGGCACCTGTTTTGGACTTTGGCTAAAATCTTTGCAGCAAATAGTAGACACAATAAGCAAGCAACAACACAATAGCAATATTGCCACAATCACCACGGTAGGCAGATGGGTCACAGCATCTTGATACACACGTACCATCTTGACACACACAGACGGACAGTGCTCTGTGGTTTGCGATGCGTCCAATTTTTGACCCTTTTATGTTGTAATCATTAAGAGAACTGAATAGTTTGTGTCAAGGTCTATGTCATAAACACGACATGGACTCACAGGGACAGTACATTGTGATAAACGAGCCATTACTTGTAAAGTCACTGTAGAACAAAAGGTTTGTGTTAGTGGGCGCAGTCGGTTTTGAATGTCAAATAGGTATACATAGAAGAGAGAAGAAGAGACATATTTTTTTTTCGTAGAATATTGTATTTTTTCTTGCCTTTTATACAAAATGTCAACGTTGTACCATTGCAATTTCCCCGCATGCAGTCTGTGAACGATGTACTAATTAGTAGCTCTTGCGACCTTTACTAGCAAACAAAACACAACAACTTAACAATACATTAGAAAACACAGCAAGTGAAAACAAGGAACAGCTGATTGCTACACACAGGAACCTTTCAACTACCACAACCGCTGTAAGTCCGTACGTCATCATCTCAGTGTCAGGGGCTCAATGTTCGGCCAGTTTCCCTACAGTCCCGGTGTCGAAAGAGCAGGATGTGTGCGCCCGCGCATCGCCGCCGCTGCATTTCCACTGACGATTGACCAATGAAGCTGGCTGTACGTGGTTTTGAACAAGTGGTTTGAAGATGAAGCTGAGTTCTTTGAGGTGGGCTTTTAGTTTTGTGATGGTGTTATCTATCATAGTGTCGTGTGTTATGTTCCTTTGTTGGGTGGGTAAGGGTGCGTGGACGTGTTAGTTGGGATTTTTCCAGTGGATGTTTTGGAAGGAGATTTAGGTATTATTTATCCTGATTATTAGGGGGCATGCAGTCGATACTGTAGCATGATCTATCTATCATACTGTCGGATCACGAAATCTATAGTACAGTCAGTAACGATGAGCCTGTCACTCGGGGACTCATTATTATCAGTTTCTTATACATTGGTGTGAAGATCTAACTGTAAGTAGGTAGTTTTTTAAACATTTTTATTCAATTCGGTTTGAATTAGTAATAGCGAAAAGTTACACATTGTTGATGATCTCAATGACGATTGTGTTTGTGGGTCAGTTGTTAACGGAGGTGTGATGAACTGCATGTTGCTAAAAGCCAAATTAGCCAGATCCTTTTGGTGAGGGCTATACCAAAGCTTCCTTCACTTTTGAAAATGCTAGAAACTGACCAATTAGATTTTGATCATGTCACGAACGTATGACTGGTATTGTTAATATTTCGGCTCCATCACATCATCAGCTTCGGCATGTAGGTGCCTAATAGGATGTACTCAATATAAAGCATTTTCAACGTCGATTGTATTACTTACCTTGAGTTTTACATTTGGGGTCAATTATCACATTATACTTGATACATCCGCTATTACGGACTTTTTTTGCTATAAATTAACTATCACTTTGATGTTAGCCTAAAATTGATGATAATAGTATGTCGCCACTGAACATTAACATAGTCGCTGTCATACACACAGTCGTCTACTAAGCGCCTTTCCAATATGTCATACTTTTATTCAGTAACTAGAGATTTTACATTTCAATTCAATAAGAATAGTACCTAGTTGCTAATGTAGGCTATGTCACTTGTATGTGGCTTACCTACTGTAATAACTCTCCGAATTACAGAACAGAATAAATGTTCTCAATGATTTCTCACAATTCTTGTGTGTGGAGTTAAGAAGTTTCCTTGACTGACTAGACATAATGATAGGGTATGACTAGCATACTAATAGGAGCGTAAATATGACCTCATAGTACTTATGTTAACTACACACATCAAAAGTGTCTAGGGATCAATATATTATTATTACCAAATACATCTTGATCCCTAGACACTTTTGATGTGTATATGTTAAGAATCGGTTTGAGAAGATTACGTTAGACGCAATGTCAAGAGCGGTCAAGCAATATCGCGATACGAGACGAGATGCGAATCAATTGCCAGTTGCTACAACTGTTAATTCCTATCCTCAGTAAGGTATTGCCGACTTACGTGCTACTGCTGGTAGTAGCTACCGATGCCGATCTGTTCTCCAAGGCGACGAGGACGAAGGCGGACGAGAGAGACCTGAGGAACAGCGTGTTTGACTTCATCATCATCGGAGGAGGCACGGCTGGCTGCATACTGGCTAACAGACTGTCGGCTGTGTCGGATTGGAAGGTAAAGCGCTGGAAATTTTTGTTTTACCTTTGACAGGCTCTCTCGTGACTAGTACCCCTATTGACGGTAACGGCATGGTAATGATGCAATCAATGATGAAGCGCATTTGTCCGGAACTAACCTATTCATACTAGATTCAAACCCTCCCAAAGTTACAACTAAGTAGATCCCCCCAGCCGATGGCTTTTATTTCTACCATCGAAATAATGGCATTCATTCATTACGGTTTGTACATATGCCTAAAATATTATAAATTCCTAATTATCCTTGACGAGTTTCAGAATTTTATTGATAAGTAGGTACTATATTATTTTATATTTTGAAGACATAATGTGTATAAGCTCACGCATTTCCCACGTAAGTCGGCAGACTCTTTAACACGATAGGCTACGGTAAATACTTCATATGTAGATACCTCTCCATTTCAACCGCCACGTCTAGGTACCTAAGTAAATGCGACAACGGTATCAGGATAATTAGTTGATTAAATAATAAGTTACCAATTTTTTTTGTGTTTCCTGTACTCCATGGATATTTTTGTTTTAAACCTACTCATACTGAATTATCTTCGTATCAGTAGGTACATATTTGAGTACTTTTAGTTCATCTTGATCTACATACTTACTTTATCTACTAATTAAATATAAAAGGATTTCGAAGGGAAATATTTTAACTTTGTATTATGTAATCCATCATCTCAAGAGATGATGAGCAATCTTAAACCATTGTTTGACATACTTGGTTGAAGCACATTTGCTTCAACCAAGTAGGTCTCTAATATACCTATATTTAATCTGATTGTTAAGCGCAGTAAAGACACGGTTCGTTATCTTATTCATGGAGCGGACTGGCCTGATGACACAATTTTCTGGAATGAAAAGCATTCTAGCATTTCGTATTATTACCTGCTGAGTAAGCTCCCGTGGTTCCTTACCTAGCAGATATTATCCACTTTGCTATATTAACATTGCAGGTTCTTTTACTCGAAGCAGGCGTCGACGAGAACATAGACTATGACATTCCAGGAGTTCCCACAAAACAATACCGTCCCATTCTGTGGAACTACAGAACTGAACGGAATGGCTTCTCCTGTCTCTCGCGACCTGGGGGCAGCTGCGAGGTCAAAACTGGCAAGGTGCTAGGAGGGTCCAGCGTGACCAATAACATGAAGTACACCAGAGGATCAAAGGTGGATTATGATGGATGGCACAGCACGGGAGCGCTGGGCTCCCTGGACTGGAAGTTCGATAGTGTTGTAGAACATTTTAAAAGCATTGAGGATAATGGTGAGTTTCGTTGTCTGCACTAATAACCTGCGTTGAACACGTTTACAATGTGAGAAAAAAATATATTGTCACAAAACTAAAAAAAAAATGCCATATTTATTGGCAAATAGTCCTTATAAGACGCCTTAGAGAGGTGGTTGGTATATTAGAAAAGACATTTCAGACACTATTCTTACTTAGTTTTTCCAAATCATCATAATTACTATAATCATGCAACAGTTTTAATTTCAAGGTGACTACGACGTGCTAATGAACTCCCACTACCACTCACGAGGAGGTGAGATGCACGTACAACGATTCAAGCACGCTGACCGATACATGGAGATATTCACTGCTGGCTTCACTGAGATGGGCCTTCGAACTATGGACATAAACACCAATATACAGGAAGCAGTAGTCAACAACCAATTCGCAATATCTAATAATACCAGGCTAAGTACCAATAGCGCTTTCCTCAAACCAGTGAGACATAGAAAAAATCTTCAAGTGGTAACAGGAGCATATGTGACGCGGATAGTCATTGACAAACAAGAAAAAAGTGTAGATGGCATAATGTATGAAGTGGAGAAAGGTAAAGAACGACCAGCATACGCTAAAAGAGAAGTCATTTTAACGGCCGGCGCTATCAACAATGTCAGGCTGCTACAACTGTCCGGTATCGGCCCCAAGGCTGATGTAAAGAAGCATAACATAACACCGATTGTGGATCTGCCGGTAGGACATAACTATCAAGATCAAGTAACCATTGGTGGTCTTGCATTCGTGTTGAACGACGTCCCGGTCGTAACCGAGGTCGAAGTAATTAATGATTTTAAAACCTGGTTCCAAAATCGCAGCGGACCGCTAGCTTCTAGAGGGATCGGCCAAGTCTCAGCTTTTATACAACTTTACGAGAACTTTAACGCTCCCGATGTGGAACTAGCTTTAGAAGGTAATTTTATTAGAAGCGATAAATTTATGCTGACTAACGTAAGCGTGCATGCGGCGGAGGAAACGAACCTGCCATTGCCATATTATAATTTAGTTAATATCAATCCCATATTACTGAGACCAAAAAGTAAAGGAAAAGTCATGCTTAATAAAAGGAACCCTAAGTACGGTCGACCGCTGGTCCAAGCAAACTTGCTCAAAGAATCCGAAGATCTAGATACTCTTGTCGATAGTATTGATATAGCGCTACAATTACTTGACACGAAAGAATTTAAAAGATCCGAAATTAAGTTCGCTCCCTTAGACTTATTTCCTTGCGATAGACTAAGTAACAGAGACCAATGGAATTGTATCGCCAGGCATTACACTAAAGCTATGAGTAATCCTGTTGGAACTTGTAGAATGGGCGAAAACAGTACCAACTCTGTCGTTGATTATGAATTGCGGGTGCATGGGATCGAAGGCCTAAGAATTATAGATGCTTCAGTAATGCCTACACACGCCAGAAGTGGTATCTTTGCTCCCACAATGATGATAGCAGAGAAAGGTGCTAAGATGATCATAAAAGACTGGAAGGAAAGTAATGGTCATTATTACAATAGACGGTGACAAAACATGGGTTTAAGATAAATAAAATATGTTCTTAATACCAATTAGTTTTTATTAAATCGCTGGCTTTTTCAGCTATCATTATAACAGGCGCTGCAGTAGAACCGCGGGTTATTTTTGGCATGACAGACGCATCGACGATTCTCAAATTAGTAACTCCATACACTCTCAAGTTTTTATCTACAACTGATTCAGGATCTTTGGACGTTCCCATCTTGCATGTTCCGGCGTAATTATGTAAAGGAGTTGAGAAATGTTTTATGATGCATAACCAAAAATCTTCAGATACGCGTTCATGATCCTTGCAGTCATTGTTAAGTATACTGCGTGGATCAAACGCATATTCCGCAGTCTTGAAGACTTCTGTATCAAATAGTTTAACGATTTCTTGAATACCTTCCAGTAACTTCTTCTCATCGGATGGGTCTTTAAGAAAATTGGGATATACCAATGGTTTACCAAAGACAGGATCTGTAGCGTTCAAGATTACTTGACCACGGCTTTTAGGAGTCAATAACGATACACACATTTCAATCTTGTCGTAATACATGTTTGAATCGTGACCTTTGAATCTGACTTCAATGTCAGGAGTTCCCAAAATATCTGAAATTGTAGTTTCTAAGAATGCTACAACTTGGAAGTTTGCTGATAAAGGCCCGATACCTTTCGAGTAATAAGTAGTTATATCTTTTAGCTTCTCGGGGAACTTTGATGTTGTTGATGTTTTTGTCAGTTTTATAACAGGCAAGCAAACCGACAAATGATCTTGAAAGTTTCCTCCTACTGGTAAATCATAAATCACTTTCATATCTAAATATTCTAAATACTCTTTAGGTCCTATTCCAGACTGCATCAGTAACTTAGGACTGTTTATCGCTCCGGCGCTTAATATAACTTCCTTCGAAGCTCTCACTTTTACTTTTGTACCATTTTTGATATATTCTACACCGAGAGCTGTTTTTGTCTCTCTGTCTTCATCGAAGTATATTTTCGTAACTAAAGCTTCTGACTGTATTTCTAGATTAGATCTTAACTTCCTAATGGGTTCGATGAAGGCTGTGAATGCACTAACTCTCTCGCCAAAGTACGATGTAGTCTGTATCCTCATGAACCCTAGCTGATGTCTACCGTTCACATCTGTGTAGTTATATCCTAGTTCATTGAGCGCACTCAGCAGAACGTCCACGTTATCGTCGACGTAAGGATACCGACCGACATCGAGCGGACCCTGTGTTGAATGAAAAAACTTGTTTTTTGATATGTCCTTATCGTAATTTCCTTCTGAATATTTGAAATAAGGCAGAACGTCGCTGAAAGACCAACCATCGTTCCCATTGATTGCCCACTCGTCGTAGTCGGCAGGACTTCCTCTCATATATGCCATGTCGTTAATAGACGACGTGCCTCCCAGGACCCGGCCCTGCACCACCTCGCAGCCTTTTTCACTTCGATTCTGACAAAACCTGTAACGTGATAGAACTATATGATTGATATAAACAACAGTTGCTTTATCAGGATCTGTCGAAAGATTGATTTCCAGGAACTTTGTCTATAAAACTTGTGAAAAAGTAAAACAGCGTTAGGTAACTAGTATACAACTGAAAGAACATGAATATACAACTGAAAAAACATGAACTGTATTTTTAATAGTATTCTTCCAAAAGCCAATCTCTTGACAGATCCCGACACTTAAACCGTAGACTGAATCTCACCCCTTTTTCGGCCTCATGGAATACTGCCAGTCTATGTTAGAGCCCTTGAACTCGCTCGTGAGCCCTGGTATCAGCGCCATTTTTGGTTCCTCAGGCCCTGCTTCGATCATTAACACCTACAATCAAAAAGAATATCTTTTTGAATGGGCTATTTTCCAAAAGAATATAATAAGTGAAATAATCTTGAATTGATGTTAATAAATATTCACATTCTTTGACATTCAGTTATTAACAATGTAACTTCGGAAAAAATATTATAGATATTTTGTATTACAAGTCAACCATATGAATTTAAATTATACATATTAAATGATGAAATTGTATTATCTTTTCGTTAAAGTATAGGAAATCATTCTAAAAAATATATCTAGATTATTCTAAGAATGATTTTGGTTGACCCAGTCTCATTAAAATAATTAAACCTTAATTTAAAAATAAGTAACACTTTCGGCTTTATAGGTATGTATTTTCAACAATAATGATGTTTAATCCCTTACCGTCCATTTCCTGTTCTCGGACAGCCTGCTCGCTAGCACACAGCCCGCCGTCCCTCCGCCCACCACGATGAAGTCATAGTCCGCATCGAAGTCAGTGGGGCTGCTGCCGCTCCGCTTACCTTGCTTTTCAGGATACCTTTCGAAGTGCTTGAACGGTTTGTAAGAGCCCTTTCCTTCGTCCTCCTGCACGAGGTTGTGCTTGTTCTTGCCGAAGTAGTCGGGTTCGGGCCCTATGTGACCATACAGAGTGTGCACCAGGGATATCAGCAGGATAGCCGTGGGAGCACACTCGATGCGTCCGTCACATATCTTGCATAATTCGTCAGTGGCGTTAGTGGTCATTGCACCCTCATATTCTGCTGGCTCGCCGACTATCAGATCGGGGGAAACGCGCGCATTATTTACTATGTAGCTCGCAGGCACTTCGATAGGAGGAATTTTGGACACTTGTGATTTGAGACGTTGAATATGTTTCACTGTTTGTTGTGAGGCTCAATGCCATTAGTATATTCATATAACAAGTAGCTGTCGTTAGTGTTATAACTTTGAAGCTTCGGTTTCTCGATTGTAAGTTGGCTTTGTATTATGATTGATCATATCAAAACTGTAGCTGTAGACATTATTTATATTTATTCATTCATTTATAACAACACTTAATGAATGTTGACTATCAACAGCAGATATATTATTGATTTTCACTTTATTAGCACAATTAAAACTTATGACAATGTGTATGTGTCGCGAGGTATGCACTATTGGTTGCCGTGAGGCGACTGTCCGCCGCCGCTGCTGCGCCGCGCTATGCCGCCGACTCTAAGAATTCATTGTTTACATCCTTTGTTTTGCTTGTTTACCATTTAGCCATTGTTTTGAGTTCCAAGAGTTTTTTTTACTTTATAAGTTCTTTTAGTGTGGGTTGACAATGTTCACATTGCTAAGAATAATAAAATATAACAATCTAACATAAACACAAACACAGCACCTGCGGGCAGCCGGCTGGCGGCCAATAGAAACTTTATGTAGGTAAATGTGACTACATAATTTACTGAACAAAGTAAAAATAATTATACTATCAATAACACAATTTTTGTTATTGAGTAAGCTACGCATTCGTGGAAGAGCGCCGCTTGAAGTCAGACAGCTACTTTGAGAATTAATAGAGCGGCACATTGCTCAAGGGAGTGCTCGACTTAGCGCTGAACAATGGCGATGAGAGCCGAACTTGCTGCGACGTGTGGCTCACGGCTCATGGAGGTAGGAGCACAATAAGGTCAAAGATGACGTTGACTAATTGTAAGTCGAGGTCATGTCTTGGTCAGTTGGGTCGTCTGTCTTTTATCTAGGAGATTTTGAATAAAGAGGTTTCATATCATATGTTAAGTTGGGTAACTATAATTTTAAATAAAGAATAAACCTACCTATTAAAAACCTCTCTTTGTCTTCCTATAGGTAAGTTTGGGAGAGGTGATGTAGTGAACAATGACTAAAGGGGTGTTTCAGAATGAACACAGTAGCGCAAGTCAACTGTATTTCTAAATGCGGAAGAATTGTACTTATCTTGTTTTTTTACACCCTTTCTTTATTCAAAGCATGTCGAACAGTCAGTATTGCCCGATCGTTTTAACATTGACTGTACAATACAAAATCTACATCGACTTTTGCAAATTGTTTAAGATGAAACGAACAATTATTTTAGATATGAGCAATATCAGTAATACTTGCTTCACCTACTTGCAACATGCACTTACAATACAAATATCTACAAAGGACCTCATTTAGTGCATTGTTGCTAACCATTGCATTTGTTTTGCATACTGCTAAACTGTTTAACTCGTTACGTGTCCATGTGAACAGTATCGTTCATTGTTGATGTACATTGTGCTGCTATATAAAATAATACAGAGGTGTCTCGTGTAGTCAGGCCGAGGAGGAAGCTGGTGCGCGTGACGTCACGCCTGTCTGCCCCGAGAGGGGATGAAGAGGTGTAAACAGGGTGGATAAAGACGTGTCACATAGCCGTTAACTACGCATAATATCCATCAAGCTAAGCAACATTAAGTAAAAATTATTGCTGGAAAATGACTTGTAGGGTCCGTTCACACAGACCGGCTCGGAGAGGAGATCAGATTCTTATCACGTTGAAAACAGAGTTTTTAGTATGTGTAGTAAGGATTATTTTTGCAGGTGCACTGCTTTTGTCATTTGTCTTAATGACAAAAGCAGTGCACATGCGATGTGATAAGAATCTAATCTCCTCTCTGAGCCGGTCTGTGTGAACGGACCCCTAGATTCTATATTCTTTGATGTGACAAATGACTGCTTATGGAAGTTCCAATGTTATGCACGCAATCCATTTATCATTGAGGTCATGGGGTCTTTAAAAGTTATAACATTTCAAATCCTTTTTCGTCAAAAAACGCATCAAAAAATTGAAACTGTCATTAAATATCTTCGTAACCTGAGATTTTCCAGATAAAAACAAAACAAGAAAATATTTCAACGATGAGAAGAACACCTAAGTTTTGGTTTTGTGCGTTAAGTGCTTCTTTACACCCGTTATTAGTGCTCACACTTTGCCAATTATTTATTTCGTAATAGGGCTAGTCTATTGCCATCACCCGGCCACAAATTATTTTGCTGGTGGATTATTAATTAACAACGAATTTCAGCATTAGTCAGTAAGTAGGTGTTAGGTAGGCAATATCGGGCAGGGACTACATGCGCTCACTGTCTATATATGAGTCCAGTACCTGAATCTCGTAATACTCACAAATTATCATATTAACTTGTCAATCAAACATTCGGTCTTAACTAAAGTTTTTTAACCAATAAAACACTTGTATCTAAGGTACATATCAATTCAGTTCTAACGCTGACACGGTATTTAACTATTCGTGTCAGTAATCGTAGTCACATTATACTTTACTAGGTACTCAATTAGAATACACTATGTAGTTATGTAAAAATTGTACTCATACCGGATTAAATTGATTTCAATCAAACGCTAATGTTGGTTTTATTTGTTTCAGGTAAAATTGCAGCGTTATATTACTTATGTGGTTTGAAGTATTTGTAAGTAAATTGGAATTTATTTTATGACAATTTGCTAACGGTATGGTACTGAGTTGAATAGGTAAGTGTATAGTAAAAATGAATAAATAAATACATCTAAAAAATAAGTAGAAGTTATAGAAGTTGAAATTATTTTTAACTTGATTAAAGTCTGCTTCTACTTAGTTCTAAGAAATTAATTTACCAGAAGGAACTACCATCAAATTTTCGCAACTCAATTACAAGGTAATGCCACTGTCATAATAAAAGCACGGACTTGCTTGCATTTTAAAGGACCAAAATGCCTATATTGATAATATATAAATCGATCTAACATATCGGTATAAATAAATCTTTGTCCAAGCGCCTGTTGAAAAAGTTATAGCAATCTGTTTTCCGATTACATATCTAAAACAAAATTGTTAGGCGCTCTCCACAGTCGTGATAGTTAATTTACATTCATACAAAGATAAATAATACCATTAGTGGTTATGCATGCTCAAACTTATAGAATATATCATAAATTCATGGACAGTTTCAATTTTATAAGTTTCAAGTGGCTCTATGTTAGTGTAAAGTTGCAAGAAATTATTACCCGCACTTAGGAAAGTTGTCAGCTGCCGTAATGAAGTTAAATCAAAAGTAAAATTAAATGGTTTACGTAGAAGTGCTAGTGCTGTTACTGTTGAAGTACCTACATACCTAATTATCAATAATGGATGAGAGCCTTCTAATGATATGATTATATCGTTGTTTGCCTAGTTATTAATCTCCTAAGTAATGGAAACTTCTACACGTGTCCCATAATCGATTAACTACTTTAATAATAATATGAACTGTTCCATGTACGTAGCATATTAATAAAATATCGTACTTAGTTCACGATAATAATGTGGTTCTAACAAGGTACAGACCTATTAGCAAAAAATTAAACGGATTGGAACATCAGCGGCGTTCTGTAACACCTCATAGAGACGTGTTAGTGCCGAAACTCCGATAAGTAATTAATTATTATTAGTAGGTAAATAATAATTATTTTTGGTATTTGTTTCTCATTCGTTACGTGTCGTCAGAAGCCCGAAAGTCTGACAACCAGTCTTACACCAAGGGGTATCGTATTACCCAGTTACTGGGTTGAAGGCAGTCGGTCCATGTAAAATACTGGTATTCAGCTGCATCCGGTTAGACTGGAAGCCGACCCCAACATAGTTGGGAAAGGGCTAGGCAGATTGATTGGTTCTCCACCTACAATACATAGATTCTTTTAATACAGCAGGAGGCTGTTTACAGCTAAACATGCGTGAAATTCATTTACCATAAAATTTACAATATTTACACAAAAACGCAAGTAGGTAATAAGTTCCCAATGAAAGATAATTGTATAGGTAACCGTGACTCACACAGTACACTGCACATCATCGTCATCTACCTATCCTTCTCCCAACTATGTTGAGTGTCCAAAAACGCAGTGTCTACTGCGTTTGATGTAAGTTTCAAACCCACACGCATTTCCTGTGCGGTTCCAAGCTCAATATCTAATTGTCGGTAGACACCGTAATCTTTATCATCACTACAAAATTACTCCAAAAATGTCTCCGGATGCATTTACGCAGTATGCCGCCCGAGTTCACTAATTAGTAACTTTATTCTTAAGAAATAAGGTCTTAATCCTTTTGGCTTCAATTTTATTAAAATCTGTGAAAGTTAGAACAATTTTCAGCATTTAAGTGTTGTAAGAGGTATAATGTCGAGTTATTATTTTGTGTTATTTATGTTGAAGTTAATATTATTATTACTGTACCTACCATAGTGTGATGTGGGAACGGAAATTATTAGTTCAGAAATTATTTTTAAGTTTACCTTACCGTTTCTCTAGGAGAATTATTATTTTGTGAAGCATCCTGTTTACAGACAAAAAGCTTGATACTCATATCATAGTTATTTTACTTTGTAACTTGAAACAAAAAATAAGATAAGAACTGATCTTCTATCAAGTCGCACCTACCTACAAATCAACTAATAATATTCTACTAAATGACTATTTCCATATTATTCTCTTGTTCACACCCACTACCATAAGTACCTGCCTACATCATTTAAATAAATGCCTTCATTTCCATACATTAGTTACATTAGATATGACATACGACTCATAACGATGCTCATTTTAATAATTGAGAAATTAACAATAATCCCTGGTGGTTCGCTCATTGCGTTAAACACGCTAACTCAAATTAAATGTACAAATAACAATGGACTATTATTATTATTGCTCGCAAAATGGCCGGCTTCGCACTGTTATTGCAAAACCGAAGCGAGAAAGCAGCAAAAACGATAATAAATGAAAATATGGACGGAACCCAACCGCACTGCAATTACTTTTAATTCGATCCCGTTAAGGGTTAGTGCAGTTATTTGAAATAACGCCATCTGTGATCGGGAGTCAGAATTTTGTTCGTTTTAGTTCTGTTATTGGCCGCAGGAGCGCTAGCGTCGTAAAATGTTATTAGTAGAATGCAAATTCTGTTGTACGGTGAATCGGTTTTTAAAATATCAGGATGCTTTGCTCACCCTGAAATAAATGATCCTTTAGCTTTTTTTAAAATATCAGGATGCTTTGCTCACCCTGAAATAAATGATCCTTTAGCTTTGAATATTCAATAAGTTCAATATCCAGGAATTCGTATTCAGGAATGTAGTAAGACTGCATGAGTCCGAGTTTGTAGTTTGAATCCCATGCGACCTACGTTACAAACTAACTAGTATACCTGTATATTACACAAAATTATAATAATGTGCCTTTTGCTGACATGCAAACCCTCTTCTCTGTGAAAGAATGTACCTAGGTACAGGTAAGTACCTACAAGAATCCTACTAGATTATCTAGCAGTTTCTTTTTTAATAGTTGAAAATATTCAAATCTCGTTTGTCCGGAAGCTAAAATGACAAATGGCGCAAAAAAATGTATATCTAAATGGGTGGGTAGGTAGGTAGGTAACAATTATTGGTGCCATGAGTGCCATGCTTGACGCAGTTAATCAATTAGGAAATTGATTTCTCGGTCCACATTTAAGTTCAAAGTGTTGTTGATTCGTAAGCCGCACGAACTCGTTCAACAAATCATTAACAGAGCCAAACATGGAAGACTAGCTTTAGGCGATACAAAGCGATCTATTTATTAGTTTTTGTAGCAGGCAACAATTTTAGACTTGGATTTATGTTAATACATACCTACCTTAATTCTAGTAAAATTATTCTATAGGTAATAAGAGTTAATAAATACCTATGCTTACTATACAACCTGAATGAATACTCATGAATATGAACAACTTTTATTAAGGGACATAGTACGAAGTGTGAAAAAAAAAACAGCTGATCCATACAATAATGTACTACATTACGATCAAATGGATGGATCAGCTGTTTTTTTTTCACATTTCGTACTATGTCCCTTAATAAAAGAAGTTCATATTCATGAGTACATTCACCCCCTAAGGCGATTAACACACGGCACCGTACGCCGCTCTGCGCCGCTATGCGGTGATGCGGTTCTCACGTCGCACTAGCCACTATGAAATCCGCATGAACCTTGCACACGAACACCGCACGACCGCGCGGTCGAGCGGTGTTCGAAATACGAAATCCGCTTCACCGCTACCGCATGCCGGAGCGGCGTACGGTGCCGTGTGTTAATCGCCTAAAAGATTTGCAACGGATTAAAATTCACGGTGTATACTAGCAGCAGGACAGCATGTTTATTTTTATAAAACGCACGAAGATTAAATATAGTTAATTAAAATTGTAATACCTATTTATAAACATATTTGGATCTTTATCTAAAGAAATCATCAGTAGGTACATACCTGTCTAGCCTTAGCATCAATCAATAGCTTTTATTTGTAAACAAGGTTGCAACAATGTGCGAGATGTTACACTATACCTTTATAGTTATTTAGTCTCTATGCGTTGCCATAATATGGCAAATCGATAAGGTTTTTGTAAAATTACATTTTATAATTATTTACGGTTATTAAGTCAATTTTATAACATAAATAATTAAATAACATTTAATAAAGTAATGAAAATATTCTTAATAAATACAATAAATAATGTCAGGATTCCAATAAAATAACATCAATAACGTCGACAATTTAACAATGTGAATAAAATCAATTCCGAATGTCCACGAATCTTCATATTACATAATATAATAATTTATGGTAATATGGCCCAAGTTTACAAATTTTGTTTTATTAAACAATTTTCTTGTTATCATAATACCTAATAACTAAGAATAAACAGCACTTTTGTATCAAATCAAAATAGTTTACAGTTTGTTCACAAAGTCGGGTAACTTAAATAAGTACCTACTCTTCGGGCCACATAGAAAAAACTTTTCCGCTATGAAGTACCTCAAGGTCTACCTCGTCCGGCATAAAGAAAATTAGTTCAGAACATGTGTAAAATATATACAAAATCAGACACTACAAAAATTGTTTTTTTAATTGGTATTTGTTAGTTGTTGCGTACCAATTTGGATGCTACCTACTCAAAATGGAGACCCCATTATGTCCTTAGAACAGTAACAATTTAACACCAAACCCAACGAATCCCTAATTAAAAGCATAATCAGCAGAACAGTGTCCAGTCAGCCATGTTAGGTTACAATTAGGTGAGCAGCCGGCACCACGCACCCTCAGCACATTATGTAAGTACTTGTGCAAATGAAATAATCCTTAATTACCTGCCCATGCCCCGTAAGGATAGGCGAGATGTTTGTAGCTATCGCTTGCGTGGAGGTAGGGCTGCCTGCCCTCGTGTATATTAGTGGAACTATGTATTTATATCTACATTTGATTAATAATGCATGTGATCTCTCTAATCTGACTTACAAGATGGAGTTCGCTGAAAATAAACTGGAGCTACCTAGTTAGGTGCTAATGTTGGGCTCACTTCAACATTGTGTTAGAATAATAAAATTAATAGTTTAAAAAACAAAAAAACACGCTTTTAGCACTCACTAATTTTGTTCGTATTCCATTCAGCAAACCCTTTCATTTAATACCCATATCATGGGGGTGCATTTCAAATAGCCAATCCGCCATCTTGGGTGTCCGCCGTGTTGGATTTAAGTCACGTGACTATTTTTTCGTATTCCTGACAGCAAACCCTTTCATTTGATACCCATATCATGGGGGTGGATTTCAAACAGCTAGTCCGACGTCTTGGGGAGGCCGCGATATTGGATTTGTAATGACGTTTCTTAGCTAGTCATGTATTGTCATCAGAACTCAGAGCGTGTGCAAAATTTCATCCTAATCGATGACCGGGAAGTGGGTCAAATTAAGATTCCAAAATTTTCTTACATACATAATAGTTACAAGTGAAACTAATAAAAGCGTGTTAAAAATGACTAGATCATTACCGCGTCATTCAAATGAAATGAAATCCATACTAAACTAAATTCTAGTAAACGAACGTTTGTTGATTATTTGTGCGTTTTTACGCTTAATGAGTCGATTTTGGTGAAATCCGGTAAAGACTAAGCTTGGAACCCAAATAAGGACATAATAGGCTTTTTAATCCACGATTTTGCTGGCATTTGCTATAAGCGGCATTCAGACAACTGAAATAAATAAAAGTCACGTTTTCTGTTCCTTAATAAACATTTTCCAACTGTTCCCCAGTTTGAAAACTTTTCCAATTTTCAATAGATAATACTTAGTGTTCCAGCCAGCCCTGACCGGACATGTGTAAGTCCATAGCATCTACTAATGTATGTAAACGGCGAGTGAAACTCCTGCGCACTAAGTAGCTGTACACATACCGGCTCCGGGATTAGGTTTAGGTCCGACACCGGCGCGGCGTGCACCGGCGCATTGGGTCGGCCACTTCTTAAGCACCGGACTATTAAGTTAGTGGCACTGGTTCTGCTCGCCAATTTAAATATTAATTCCAATAGTTCCCGATTTGAACGAGAAAATAGTGCAGTTGATCGAATCTCGTGGGGTGCAGTGCAACCTTTATGAGATAACAGGTTGGCGACTCATCTCAGCGACAATCGATGTGAAAAAATGAAGGTAAATTAGAGACATGTTTGGCAGTTTGAGACTGAGATAAGTTTGCGATCATTGCTAAAAGTGAATAGAATATTGCCCCCTTGCAATAAATGGTTCAATGTACAGTAAGCGGTTGTAAGTGCAGTAGCATGCTAAGGTTTGAATTGCTGTGAACACGCGGTACAGGCTGTACCTACATCCGTGTGTAAAGCGATTATGTTTTAACACAGTACCTTTGAACACCTCAGAATTCGCAGACGGCGTCGAAAGGTCGTAAGTTAAAAAATGTCAATCTATTGCTTTGTTAGATTGCTACTCCACTTATGACCGCTACTGTACATTTCGCCAGTTAACATTACTTCAGTGGTCGACGGTTAGTTCGACATTTGAAAACTTCACCGTCGCCGTCATCACGTCGATATAGGTAGATACTATACGATTCCATGAATATTATGACTATATCTTTGTCATAGATTTTGAAGTCCTATTTATTGATTCCTTTGCCCTTTTATGTTTTATTTCTGAATTCCAATTCTAATTCTAAGTGCACACTTACTTACCCGGTAAGTAAATATAATGCAAACTTCACGCCAACGCTTTCGCAGTGCATGCAAGAAGTGCTGTCAGACGAGCGGTGCAGGTTCACTTCCCGTCGCGTCCACAGCGGCCTGTCATTCAAACTTACCTACGTGGACGCGTTCGAGTGATAGACATGGAGTGATACGTGGCCAAGGAGTATTTATTTGTAGTGGAGTATTATGTAGTAAGCGACAATTGAACAATTTGGAACAACGTGAAAGAAATCTGCGACCGCCTTCAAATCATCGTTGACTTTTAATCCCACTTTAGACCAAAAATATTGTAAGACGATCATACCTAACTACATAGTTAGTGTCAAAAATCATTCACAGATCATTCTGTCAATTATTTAATTACTACTTTATTATTAATGAATTAATTATTTATTTAATAATTAGGTACTTAACTTTCTTATTTTGTTAATTTTACTTATTGATTTTAATACGGTTGATAACGAGATTGAAACTGCATCATATGTTATACGATCCCAACAATGTTTTTTTTTATAATATTAGAGAAGTTGTGCCTCCTCCACCACTACTGGCTTCTATCCTCAACGATCCTACCGTAAACGAGGTTCGTCTTTAGGAAATAGCGAACATTTTTATGCAGCTATGTGGAACCGCGCGCCTTCTCGCGCGCGTGGTGACGTGCACAGTTGCGCGCACGCATGCACTTTCTACGTCACATTCTCACTGCATAAGTGAGATTATGTGTAACATAGAAAATGCAATTAAAATATACTTTATATGGAAATGCTAACCGCGTGCCACTCAGTGTGTTGGGAGCACTTTAGCGACACTTAGGTACAGAATATTGTCCCACAATACGAATAAACACATCAGTCTTTCGAAGTACATATATGTAATACTTGCATGTAATACTTTGATAGGTATTGTATATTATTAGAATTCTATGGCATTTAATTTATTATTGTTGCACTTGCTTTTTGTAACGCCAAACAAATTCTAATGGTTTGCAATTACCTACTTTGAAATAAATACATAATCAGTCATATTTAGGGTTTTTTGAATATGTGTAAAATAATTAAATTAAAGTAAAACAAAAGAACATCTAGCTACACAAGGATTCTCATAAGATACAATATTGATAGTCCGCTACAATCTCATCGTTTTATTAGGAAACCATTTATATTTTGTCCAGCGTCGCACGCCGCCCACTGGGTTCCTAATTACTGATATTAAATGCGCATGTTACGGCAAATACAAGCACACGAAGATTCCAGATACGTACCGACTTATGTACTTACAGAAAATTAAGATTTTAGATATGCTGACTAGCAAGGAGAAATACGTAAGCGCGTCGACTTTAATTATTTCATATTAGTCTTGTACGTAATGTATAATTGGTTTTGTCTCCAACCTTTTTGCTTAGCAAGAGATTTATTTCTCTTATCACGTTATCTTTCTTGGATGCGGTTATTTTCCGCTCACCCTGTAAATTGCACAAGACCAATCAATTAGGTACCCATCGGAAATATAGTTTATACAATTTGAAGCTTCAACTTTTCAAAACACACGCTCTACTAGATCTCAGAGATATTACAAACAATTATAAGATTCCATCCGGTGCCGAAAACACAGACACTCATAAATCTGTCGGAGGCGCCGTAATAGCAGATAATGCCAGGGCGCGGGGCACAGGTAAACTGGGCCGTGGGTCACACGTGAAATGAGTTGGAAACACTTTTTGTTATTGTGTAGTCCAAATAAATAATACCGACGTGCTGGAATAGGTTTCAAGTACTACTCTAAAGTCAAATTTCCATACCAACTCTTATTACACAGAATGATGTATTAATAATCTGCATATTTAGAGACATAAAAGCAACAATTTAAAAATAGAATTTTACGCGGATGGCTAGATGAGCATTGATTCCGCCGGTTTATTAAAGACACCTTATTTTATAAATCTCTTATTGCAGCTGACAGTAAGAAAAGACATGGGATTTTCCATTCTTGTAGGAATCAATCATAGGAAAAAGGACCAATCGTATTGGAATAGTAAGAATCTGAGCTGTCATAACTCTTCAAATCTGACTGTATAAATCTTTAATTGCTGCTTCATCATCTGTCAACGAGAACCCTTGAAGACACCGCACGAAAACTGCCTATGATGCAACCATCGATCGCTGCTGTAATAACTGTAACTTCTCACTATGAAGTAAATTAAAATGAAATTAATTTCCTTAACAAAAAGTGTGGTTACGTCAGCGTCCTCGCACGTAAATCACACGAGTGAGTACCGTGGCGAATTGGTGATCGATGGTAGCCAGCTGGTGGTGTTATCGTGTGGTGGTGGAGCGATGTAGTTGCGATATTGGTGCGAGGCTGTTTTTGTATGATGCTGGTGTTGAAATGCTGATGCTGGTGTGAAGTGATGCTGGATTCCAAGATTTGGTAGTAATAGAAGAATAGAACAGTTCACATTAGATTATTCTTAGTTTATGAACTAAAATAATTTTAAGACACCAGAATTACTTGTCTATAAAAGTTACTTTCTCAAAATTTTCCCAATTTTAATTGGAAAATTCGTCATAAGGGACAATATATGGATGACGATTGATAGCACACGACGCGCGTGCTACCACAGATAATGGATTCATGATAATTAGCTCACGGTAATGCGCTGTTGGCAACGGGATACTGTTCCGTCTATACCTTAATACACGATGAGGTGGCCGATCGATGGATAAGTAATTATTATAAAAGCTTACAGTAATCCACGAAGCTGTAATAATCTATTATGACTTGGTAATTCCTAAACGTAATATACTGCTTTATGTTTTCGTCTCTAAAGTCACACCGTAACAGTGATTTTTTCAACCTAATCCAGCGACTATTATAAAATTTCCTGCTAAAGCTCGCATAGAAGAACTTCTTAGAAAACCATATGAAAGATATTTAATTTGACCAGACAATAGCAATATTACCGACAGCAAAGCTAATCATAGACCCGATACTTGCTATAAAAGAGCCCACTGCTCCAATCAGACGCCGCACGAGAAACAAAACTAAACCAGCTTATAATTCTATAGGCTCACATTAGACTACTACTTAGAATTCAATTCGATGCCCAACAGGCAAGCTAAACAGGCAAAAAGAGTATAAGCAGGCAAAGTTGCGGGCAATCGGCGCACACGCAAGCCTGATACGATCGGGTTCGTTCGGAGCCGATCGGCTAATTAGTGGCATGGCTGCCGTGGCCGCGGGGCATGCTACCTGGCCGATTCGCTTTACGCCTTCATTTGGTACAAAATGGTGGACGAGCATAGAGTTTAAAGACTATAAATAAGGTTGTTTGCATGTGTCTAATCTGTGTTATTCCCTAGAAAGGATGTGGCACCCCTTTCTCCAGTATGAAACACGCCAATGGGATTGTGACGAATAGCAATGTTGCTAAGTATTGACGTAATTGTGATTGTGATCAGATGGGGATACAGCCTCAAAGCGGTTCGCTCATTAAATAAGATCAGACAAAATAATAAGTCCACTGAAGTTACTACTTCAGAGGCTGTCCTCTGAAGTAGTAACTTCAGAAGATAAGTCTTTTCACGATCGACACTGTTGTCGATCGTGAAAAGACTTATCTTCTCATCTTGCAAATCTCCGGCACCCACTATTACATAACAAAATTCAGACCCATTGTTATTCAGACATGTTTTGTGTATCCTAAATACTGTTATAACATTCTTGAATGATCTTAGTCATCTCCTGACAGACACACGCAGCATTATAATTGTTTGGAAATAAAACAGCGATGTAATTGAGCGCACGTTTTTGTCCAACTCCTGCGCAATTTGTAACACTGTGCCCTAAGGCTGCGGTTGAATTTTATTCCTGCGGTTTGAAAACACGCGATTTTTTATTTAATGTTTTAAAATTGTGGATGGTGTTTTTACCATCCTATATGAAAAGAATGAGCACACTGTGTCTTCGTTTCACTGAACAACTGCAGTTGCAGTTGTGTGCACCTGAGCATGTAGTGATCATTATAGCACAACGTTGGGTTTCGTTCTGTGGGCCGCAAGCGCCGGAGTTTGGAAGTTGATGGTGTCCATGTCTCAGGAAGCACGTCAAGCCGTTGGTCCTGCACTTGATTTCTGCCCAGTGTGCCCCAGTCGTGTCGGATTGCCGTTACATCGGACTTTACGAAGGAAGGAAAAACGTGTGCACCTGGGTTGGCTCACACACTCGTGCACCTTATATCTCTTGCGTACTTGGCTAGTCTCCATTGAGCCACCGTGAATTAAATTCGATCGGGAGGATATAGTTCTGCCAAAAACGAACCAACCCACATCAAACCATCCGATTGAGCTGAAATTTTGCATACACCTTTAGTTCTGATGACAATACAATGTCCAATACTCAAAATTTAAATAATTTTAAATTAAAGCTTATTTTAAAAATAACTTTATTTGTACTTGTATTAATTTTAGTTAATTTATTCTGAGCATTAGTTTTGGATGATGATGATTTATGAGAAATTGTGGGTTGATTCGTTTTAGCATAACTAAGTTCAATAAAATTATCCATAATGTAATTCCAATATAAGGTCGTGAGCTGAGCGCTACACCAGCAGTTCGCCGCGTCGCGCGTGTGGTCTCATTGTGATGCAGCTCGTGATAACGGCGACATCATCATACAATTGCAATGCGCGTGCATTACATCATTAACACCTGACTTTTGGAATTCGTTACAAACAGCGAATCCTTTAGTTTCCAAGATAAGACCGTAATAACAAAGATATACCTACCTACATAAAAAAGCAGTGAATGTATCTCGTTTAGTGGTATCAAAAAGTAAACAAATCTTATTTTATTTTACTTCTTACTTCTAAATATAATTAATGCGACAGTTTCGATGAATGGATCTGGATCAAAGGCACAGAGATCACATAGCACATGGCACAGATTTATACTACTTTTTATCAATTTGGAATAACGCATTTATACTACTTTTTATCTCTGAAAATGTACAGTTCCTATGGGATATTTATATCAATTTTGTCGCGGACGAAGTCGCGGGCAGAAGCTAGTAAAATAATAAATGTGTCGTTTCTGTAACAGATTTTTTTATCAAATACTTAATTAATTACGGTTAAGAATTGAACTTCAACATTTTCAAAAAATTCCTAGCAACTTTAAAATAATATTTTAAAGTTAAATTTTAAACTGCTATACATATTATGTATAGCAGTTGCACGCCATGCAGGCAGAACGAACAAGGATTGAACAATAATAATTAAATTAAAATTATTAATAATCATCATTAATATTTTTTAATGGAGTTATGATGATGAATTATAATTGTTCTAAGAAATTATTTTTGTTACTAACTAACTTTAACTTTAAGTTCACTGATGCTAACATTATATGAACATTCACAGTCTGAAATAAATAATTTAATAATATTAATAATTCTGTAACAACAATCATGTTCTACTACATGATTCTCGGGTCAAGTTCTTTATAACTTTAAAAACAAAGCACTTGTTTTTTAAATGTAAGTTGAAACGTTTCGTAATTAGCGCAGTCATTACTCTTTTAACTCGTCTCAACACTTCGGGTCACCTCTTGAACCGGCAGTGTATAATGAATGGAAACAGATGCTTATCGCGACTGCGACCTAATATGGTGGTGATTTATGATATTCATTTGATCAACAGATTAGTCACGTTGGGAACTTTGCTTACAAGTTATCGATGATTCGCTTTGTATTGCGGCGGTTGTTCTTTTAGAGGCAAGTTTTTTTACGCTATAACACTTGTTCAATGTTTTTTTTCCTGACACCAAAAAAATTTACGTGTTTTCTTCAAAATTCTTGCCCATTTTTAATGAATTGTTAACAGGAGTTTATCTGTTCTGTAATGCGTTTGCGTCGATATCTTGAAACATTGAGTTTGAACAAATAGAACAGCTACTTATTGAAAGCTTTAGAAACCGAGCAAGTGTTTGTAGACTAAGTAACTAGTATACTTATCAGTTGTATTAAATTGGTCAATTTTAATAGACCTTGTCTTGATTTAAATAGTATTTGTCGAGATGGCCCAGTAGTTAAGGCCTCTCATGCACTGTATGTGACTGCTTGTATTCATATTCATGTACTTATTTAGTAAATCTCGGACATCATTGACATCGGTGACGAAAAACTTCGTGAGGAAACCTGGACTTAATTAATTAGTTAACAACCGTAAATCCGCCTTAAGAGCGTGGTGATCAATACTCGTGCCTTCTCTGTATGAGAAGAGGCCTTTACCCTGCAGTACGACAATATTATAATAGGCTGATATTATTATTAGTTTAATAGACCCCACACAGACACTAAAAATCTTATTCTCATTCTACCAGCCAACAACATATATGAGCCGTCAATCATTGAGTGTTGACGTGAATAGTACGTGTGATGTATGTAGGAATGATAATAGTGGAGCGATTGACTTGTAGATGTGACGTACGGTGTCAAATTATGCGTGAGCCTGGCGGGAAAAACGCTGAGTGAGATCTACGGCATCGGCGCGACACACGGCGACGAGTTGTGTCGCGTGTGTGTGACACTGCAACAGTGAAGCTGTTACTTAGTAGGAGTTTACTGAAATTATATGTATGTGTTCTTCTTGAGTTTTTTTTGTTCAACATTTTATGGCTTTTCCCCGTATTTTAATCGATTACCTCCTCGTAATATTCCTCGCTTCTCATTATAATCATATCTTTTTAATTCCACGGTAATAACACATTTTTATCTCTGAAAAAAGACAACGTGACATTAACGACATACTTGATTTACAATACACGATAAAAGGCTCGCACTGCGATACTTGCAATCATTTTTAATCACCAATGAATTGATCAGCCTTATTAAAAGCTCTCTCCGCGTACATTATCGCGGCCGCTCCTGTATCTATCGCATTATCACCGTGTTGATAAATCGCTTCCCCACAATGGACAATATTAATCTCTTCGCCATTTACGCTCGAGCTTATAAATTAACACTGACACCTCGACACTGCCTAGAAATTTACACGAACAAGTTTTTATACTACACCAGTTCAAAAACTATTTGTATAAACATCATCCGTTGCTGGTTTTATTAATCTTCGTATGTTATCATTGGATTGGACACCAGTAATGGATGGTGGATGTTTGATACAATTTTTTCTCGTCATTTTGTGTTGAACCGGATTTTGCGGTATGCAACTACATAATAGTTTGGTGCAGTTTTTAATTACGATTTGTATCGAGTATGTTGGTGGGATGAAATCTTGTGAGTTTATAATGGTTATTGATTTACTTTTAGAATTCCAGTTATGAGTTGGTTCTAGTAAGTCAATTATTTAACATTTTTCAAAGGAAACGTTTCTATTAACAAGTGTGTACATATAATATGAGGTGATAATATATTTTAGAAAGCAATTCATGTCAAACTTGTTAATTGTTTTTAATGTTGATTAGCATTAAGTTGTATTATAATTCATTACAATACATTATGTTGTTATATAATTCTGATGATAGATTCAACCCTCACTTAACCTAATACCTTTTTGTTTCAGGTATGTTATCATCATTATTTTGTAAGTACATTTTGCCGGTAGATGATGACTTGTGAATGTGTGAGGTATCTGTGGTTGTCACTATGCGGAGAACAAACTCAAGACAATGTTTCATGAGATAATTGTATTTTTATTATTAATAGTGGCTACAGCTGTTACCGACAATGTATAGAGAGTGACTAACTAAAAGAGAGCTTCTAATTAAAATAATTAAATTAAATATTAGTTATTGTGCAATATTGATGATTCATAGAGAGGCACGATGTATTAGCAGTAAGTGTACCTAACTCACACCACACAAGCTCACACAACTCCTTAGGAACGGTTCACAGAATAAACTATGATTTAGTAAATTGATCAGATCCCTAGATTGAATCGTTTTAAGTCCGCTACCACCTTATCTGGTATCCGTTACACAAATAGGCTATCCAATAACCCCCGGCCACACTTATATCATGGCTAGAGCTGCCAGTACGTGCAGTGCTCCTCCACCAACAGCTGAGAGGCAACACGATTACAATTTCTGCCTCAACTATCAATTAATCCCAGCTCACATCTACAAGTAATTTATTACTAAGTAGTTTAGTAATATTGACAAAGTGGAGACCACGCCATTAGATAGAGAAGGATTTAATTAAAAACCTACGCATTTGTTATACTTAGGATGTTTTGTAATACTGTGTTCTAGTATTATAGCCGCAGGGTAAGAATACAAATGAGTTTGAACGAAATATATTTTGTAGGTATTTTATGTAGGCAACATTTTATGTTTACAAATGTTTTCTTACTGTCTAAGCATGGTAAACACTGCGGCAACTTATGCGGTTGTAATAGGAGCGATTTTACAACTAAAATGTGTAGTCCGATGTGCTGGCGACTGTACATTGTGTAGTGCAATAAATGATTGAGTATTGAGTGTGTGGACCCTGTCCATTATCTCCTCTATCTTCACCATAAGGCTCTATTTCTTTTCTTCAAGACGTGGTGAATGAGAGTGACCTCTCACATGCGTCCCTCAGCCGGAGGGCGGCGACCCGTATCATAATGTTAATAGATTCAAAACATCTCGCTGCTAGCTGTCATTACGTGTAATTTCGACGGCTCCACACAAGAAACTAGGGCTGGCACTTGTTTACATTTTGAAATCTTCATGTTTTGATTCAGAATTCTAGTGATTCGCTCTCTCCCATCATTTAGATACCATTAAGAAACTTTATTGTTAATATTAATTTGACTGCGATTGCATTAATAATAAATAATACCAGCCTATTATTGTCCTACTGCAGGGAAAAAGCGTCTTCTCATCCTGATAATAACTTGACAGTAGTTTGTTTTGCTGAAAACAGAGATCCATTTTGAAATAGGTACTTAAGTTTTTAACAAAAAAATAAGTTCATGTAACAATGTTTATAAAAGTAACAAAAATATGAATCCACTGGCCATATAACTTGTGCCAGCCCTGCAGGAAATTGTAAGCAGCTCAGCGGCCTCATCTAAAATTACTTGTAATTTGAATGATTTCGGGTGTCCAGTGCGCACTATTTTGGTTATTGTATTGTGCGCTGATCGCTCACAGATATTATGAATTTCATTCAAAAACATATCATTACGTTTAATTCGTTGATAGAAAGAATTTTGTACCGTTTAATGGTAAATGTTCTGTTCTGTTACTGATGAAATAAGAAAGTATGGTACTACGGTAAGAAACTTGCGTCTATGTTCATTAATGTATCAGAAAAAAAACTAGTATTGCGACACGAGTGCTATATCACCGCTAACTTCCAAAATCTAAGTTAGATTGTAATCTTTGAAATCTCCAGTTAAAATGGTTTAGAAATCGCAGTTTTCGTTCAAAGATCAAGAGCTCTTTAGAATCGAAAATATTTCTACACTAGCTTCTGCCCGCGACTTCGTCCGCGTCAAAGTTGATTTCTCCATACAAAAAACCCCCGTTTAAATACTCTTTGGGAAATGGGTAATTTATTTTGAAAAATACTATAAACTACCTCCCCGCAAAATTGACGATATTTCTTGATGAGTGAGTGACCTTTCGCTTTTGTATATAATTATATTTATGGTATATTTACCTAGATTACCTTTTTCCAAAATATTATGAAGTGGTATCAAAATTCACTTATTTTTCGATCCCAAACCGTTAAAACGCAAGTTCAATAGCTACTGTTTTGATATTGTACCTGACATAGTAGCTTCGATTTATCTAGTATCAAGACCGATCAGGTTGTAATCAGAGCAACTAAAATCAGAATCTGACCTCTTATTGTTTTTGGAAAAAAGTATGAGCAAAGTTTTACCTCACAAATCACGATTCATCGCTTCTTCTTCTTTTTTTTCGATGATTTTAGATAATATCTTTTTTAGGGTTCCGTACCTCAGTCGGTAAATAAGGAACCCTTATAGGATCACTTTTTTGTCCGTCTGTCTGTCTGTAAAGACCCTTTTCTAAGGAACGCGTGGAGGTATCAAGCTGAAATTAAAATCAAATACTCAGGTCTCGGGCACGCCGCAATTGCGGCGGTAAGACCCCTCTTTGAGGAGTGGTTGGAGAGGCGCCACGGCGTCCTCACCTTCCGCCTGACGCAGGTCCTCACCGGACACGGTTGTTTCGGGAGGTTCCTGTGTCAGATTTAGCGGGAGGAAACGCCCGGGTGTCACTACTGTGTGGATCGCCCGGAGGACACGGTGGAGCATACGGTCTGCCCCGCCTGGGCAGAGCACCGCCGTGTCCTCTCGCGTCCGGCCCTGGTTCAGGCCATGCTCCGGAGCGAGAGAGAATGGGAAGCAGTCACCTCCTTTTGCAAAGCAGTAATGCTAGCGAAGGAGGAGGCGGAACGCGTGAGCAGTCGAGGACATCCTCCACCTCACGCTCCAGCCGCCGCGAGAGACGCCCAGGGCGTCGGATGTCGCGAGACGACATTTGGCCACCGTGGAAGGCGCGGGCTTGCGGACAGCGAGTAATGAGTAGCTGCCGTCCAATCAAGGACCAGGCCCGGGTCGTCGGCACATTTTGTTCCACGCGCGCCTCAAAGAGCTGTCAGCACAGAGACGGGGCCCCAACAGGGCCAAACGCCTTCCGGGATCGCCGGACGTCTTAACAGGGTACCGTGGCCACAAAACGCAAAGTCTGACAGTCCCTTCCGCCCCACCCAGGGCGGAAGGACTCATTTGATGAGATTTACCACCCTAAAAAAAAAACTTAGTTCTGCAACCTTTTTTGGGCCCAGTAGGTGGCCACATTTATCGCGGCATAAGGACTCTATGGGTACTGTAGTAAGTGGGCCATCATATAAAAGGAACACCACACTCTTGCACTAAGTATCTACGGTATCTATAACTCCTAATTTGGCTAGGTTACGTTTGCAGCGGCTTACATGAGTGCGCAGTCTATTGAGCGCTTTCCATATAGGCCACTAAAGATCACAACAGAGTGGCATGTAACTCTTTTTGGTGGAAGTTGTGTGAAGGTGGGTGGCGACCTGGTCCTGGATGGCCTGTGTGCATCGAAGAAAACTCTTCCGACTCTTCAATCTACCCAGAGCTACTGCATATTGATGGAGGGGATGTAAGGAAGCGGATTCTTGATTTTGTTCCATCTGTGCATGCGACATACATACCTACGAATGACAGATGGTGCAATTCCAGCCAATGGGAAGAGCTTATTGAGCAGAGTCAGTTTCAGGCAGCCCCGATATAATTCTACACGTCTCGTTATGGGTGATATTGCTTTTTGGTCAATGACACTCTGAACACGCAAATTCACCAGCAGTAGGAGCATAGAGACGTAACAGTTGTACGAAAACCATCGGATGCTGCTCCCCAGTTGGCAAAAATAAGGTCGTAGCAGATTACTTCAGGTCCTGACTTTTTGATTAGTGTTGTGGCAATGCAGGTACATCAAAAGTTCTCTGAAAGTTTCTCTGTCCAATGCAACACCAGGATACTTAAGGTTTTTTCTATACTCTACGTAACTTACTTGCCACGAAATACTAAGTGTCCTGTTTGCGAATATATTGCGAAGATGGAAAGATTCATCTCTTGCAGCACAGCCGCGGTAATAAGTAACCTAAACAATGTAATGCCATTTAGAAATTGATTTTAAAGCATGTGGAATAGTTATGTTCTATTTACGGTGTCTAACTTTGCCTGCGATCACAGTCGCTTTGTCAAACCAAGTACCCTGAAAGCTTGAAGTCTGTGAGACATTCTCCGACAGAAGAATTACTGCAGCAAATTTTTTAATTGATTTAATTGATTTTGGTGCACTTCCGGATGTTGCCAAATTCTTCCTACTTAGCCATTGAAATAGAAGACGTGTTCTTTTTGGTACTTACCTAATCATTCATCTTACACTGAGATCTTTTTTTTTATAAAATAATTCGGAAGCGCAACGAAAGGAATAAGTACTAATTATTACTGCGTAAAAAAATTACGCTCGCCATTCCTTATACTTATCCTCCGTATACTTGGCAGTATTGTTGTGCTATGATTGACTTAGCTAAGCCCAGGCAATAAAATATTGTATACTTAAAATGTTTGCCGATAAGCCGTCCGTCACTTGTTGAGTGTTGAGTAAGCTCCTTGTAGTTATGGCGTAATGATTTTGATTTCGGAGGATAAATTACAACTAATACCTACCTAACTGCAGTATTGTATGTAACGTTGGTGTCGTTTTATAGCAATCCAGCAGTAAAATGTTTAAGAATAATAGCTATAATGCGATAACCCTTACTTACACACATTAATTATGTTTAATCCCATGCACAAATCCAGACTCCGAGGCAGCTATTGTGACATTCCTGATGAAAAAACCCAATAATACTTTGCCCGACCTGGGAAACTAACCCAAGACCTCAAGCTTAGCAGTCGCGCAAACAGACAAAAGTTCCTTTGCTGCTGATTTATGTGTAACTATGTTATATGTAGATATTATTTTCTGCATTAATATTTACAAAAATACGTAAACAAATCAAAGTTGTGGTTGAAACATGCACTAATACTTTTATTTTATTTTTTATTGTAAGGAAAACTCATTAATCAATTAAAAAACATTAAAAAAAATATTAGAAAAAATACAAAAAATAATGTTGACATTGGGGACCGAACTTACGCACATCGGTTTGCAAGGCGGTCGTCGAACCGATAGGCAATTTACTTCGATGGTAATTGTTCTGAAATAGCCTTTCTAGTTTTCCATAATTGACTGCTTAACTCCTAGAAGGTATAGCGTGAATATAATTATTTTAGAACTTCAATTCGCACCTATCTATAATATTGTAACGTTTAGTCACTGAGATTTGTATAAAAATATGAACATAATGCAACAATGCTCACCCCCCAAAGCAAATAGCGTAATAATTTATAGCCTATGGACTAATTTGGCCAACGTGGAATATTCATACAAAATTTGAACAGAATCTATCCGGCAGTATTCGCGTGATGCTCTAACAAACATACAGACAAACAGACAAACAGACAAAAATTCTAAAAAAAATATTTTCGGCATTAGAATCACTCCCCGACCTCATAGCAATTACTCTTTTTCAAAAATATTAAATGTACAGTTTTGACATTGCTACGATTTTATTATATGTCATACAAAATTTGAACAGAATCTATCCGGCAGTATTCGCGTGATGCTCTAACAAACATACAGACAAACAGACAAACAGACAAAAATTCTAAAAAAAATATTTTCGGCATTAGAATCACTCCCCGACCTCATAGCAATTACTCTTTTTCAAAAATATTAAATGTACAGTTTTGACATTGCTACGATTTTATTATATGTATAGATAATTAATTATGGATCTATATCTTTAGATTCTTAGTAGCAGGAGATATCATACAATATATCTCCTGCTGATAAGATTCCAATAAGTGTAGTTAGCTAAAGAACTTCCTATGCATCTAATTAAAATTACAAATATTTAGAATTTTCATATACATACTTACTTTATTCTGTACACAAATGAAAGGCAGGTGTACCTCTTCAACAAGAGCTGATACTGTTCGAGGTCAAATGTTCCTAACGAGTAGCAGATCACGATCTGTTACATAACGAGATGTCTCGTAGAGGATCTGCGGCCGACGTGCTCCTCACTGACGGATGTAGGTTGTTCGAGACAGCGGCAGGTGAAAGGTCAACTTAGGATTTGATTGTACGAACGATTTTACCAATTTTTTCTATAGATTAGTCTGAGAATCACAGTTCTTGCTCTTAAATGTCCACGACTTCCTTATTTTTGAACTGAGCAAATAGTAGCCCAACAATGATTTGTAACTGTGGAAATATGGTTCGCAAAATGAAATAAAGAACTCTGTACTGGTTGAAAGTACAATTTATTGTGACATATTGGAAATAAAATAAGCGACATTAACGAGAGATTGAAAGAGTGATAGAGCGAATGAATGAATGAGTATTATGGTCAAATAATTGAATGGAGTAATTGTTTTTTTTTCTGTAAAGATATATGTTTTTCTTTAACAGACATCTAACTTACGTAAAACGGTACTATCCATTAGTACTGTTTTTTTTCTACAAAATATAAAAGCACTTAGGTAGGTACTTTACCGATCACAATCGACCTCACCACAACAATAATAATTACTGTTCGTTTTATATTAAAAAAACGTTATGCTTTTGTTTTAAAAATTGAAAGCAAATTACAAGCTTCGTATTGAAAACAAAACAAATGACTGGTATTAAGATACCACCAATGTTATAGACAATTTGTACATTGTAACCACAAAATAGCCGGAATATCTTCACGTGGAAAAGGCATTGGTTTAATGTGGTGTATTACTGGCCTTATATACAGCTTGAATCTATCCATTGTTGATTAGGTTTCTCTTTAGTAGAAACTAGCATTTGCATGCGACATCATCCGCGAAAATGTTGGTTTTCGCGTACGCAGACAAAGTCGCAGAATCTCTCTGCTTTCTGAAGTATTCTAAGTTATTTCATGGGTTACACCGTTCCAAGTTTCATCAAGATCAGTTAAGTGGTTTAGTCGTGAAATAATAGACAGACAGACAGTCAGAGTTATTTTCGCATTTATAATATTAGTATAGATAAGGATAAAAGTATGAATTACTGAGGCAGTTGTTCAACGGACCTTCTGTTTTACTGCATTTTTATCTATTCTTTTGACTTGACGCCATAGCTGTTTATAATCGTTTTTAGCACCCAAAAAAAACAGACTTATTCAAAACATACCCCGTCAATATCTGCATGTTAAAATAACTGAGCATAAAGAAGACAAATAGATTCCTTTACAAATCTTACAAGTTAGAAGCCGTAAAATTCCTAGCGGTAACAAAATGGCCTTTTGTGCCATATCGGGGGACATAAACCAGAGATAAACTATCTGGGGATATAGTGAACGTGCTTGTTGAACATGACTTTACTAATACTGGTGATCAGTTCAACGTGGAAGAGGATTGTCGTCCTTTGAGATTACTTTAGTGAGATATGGAATTTGGCAGTCTTAATGAAAAATAACTGGTGAAATTAAAAACACATACATTTTAGGACAGTATACTGGAAACCTAACCACAAATTGCTTTAATATAGCGAAATATGTATCTGCTCACTTATTTTTGGTATTATTGCAATAGAGTCATCTTCGTCATACTCGATGAGTGGCTCAATAGCTTCCTGGTGAGGTAACTGACAAGTGGAGCTCCTAAAGCTCCTCTTGCAGCCACTAACGGAGCATTCATTGCTTTGCTTTCTCATTACTGTGTCTTGTTAAGTCTAGATTTTATCTTAAAGTGTTCTAAAGTTTCTCAGATCACTTATTTACACTCACGCTATCCTATAAACTTTTTAAACGTTTAGGTGCCTTCAAATAACTGTAATGATAACTGGATTTTAAATGGTACTGCACACTTAATTCTCATAAAAATTGACAAAGTCAAATGGAAAATAGGTACTTATTTCAATTGAATTATTGACAGACGCTTGTTGATGCGCATTCCAAAGGTAGTCGTATAGATAAGAATTGACAAGAAGCTCCATACTTCGTCGTTGATGTATTAAAGATAGGTACCTAGTTATTGTTATGTGTTGCTAAAAGCCCATGTTTAGTTTATCTAGTGTTGATAGGATTATCTTAATTAATGTTAATGATGAATATTGAATTAAATATACTAATTACAGGTTTCCCGTATTAATAACCAGCTCGTAGTGGATACAGGTTCAATATTTTATCATTACTATAAAGTGCATTAGCATTTATATTTTTGATTTCGATATTTTCGTTCGATATGATATTTGTGTTGACAACACCGAGAAATGCTCCAATGAACGTCGAACTGGATACTGTAACAACTTAAAAGAGACTGAATCATTTGTGATTATATTCTTTATTTCATTCATCGATACCAAAGGATATTGTGACTCAAGTAACTGTTCCTCCCAACCCGAGCCTAAAAATATACCACTGACCGGAACCTTCAACAACTAACAACCACCTTATTCCTTTACAACAAGGTTCAATCTTCTTTGCCAGTAGTGACTAACTAATTGCGTCCCTGCCTTAGGGCATAAAGAATCGTACTTGGAATAGGCGTGGTTACATTTGGGTGTTAACGTCTGCCTGTAGTACAAGTGCCACAATTTCAAAATATTAATTGCTTTTCTTGTAATAGAAATATATGAGACTATCAACCTTTACTGGAGCACGTGTTGAATTGATCATGTTTAACTTATATTTTTTGAAAACAACAAGATAGTTTGTTTGGCGCAAGATTAACAATAAAATGGTGGTCTTGGACTTGTGATCATTCAGTGTATTAGATACTAATAAACATACCTATCTAAAATCAATGATGGAAATAGACTCGCCCCCTATTACATGAGACCTAAACATTACCTGCTGGCAAAATGTGGGTGTACTACTATACTTCTGCCTAACCCTTCGGGGATTACAGGCGTGATGTTATGTTATGTGTAATAATCATTGAAAGCACGAGAAAAGCTAGATACGCGAGTATTTAACACTTGATTTTGCTACAAAGTTCCTGACAGATTTCAAATCAGCAGTGAAAATACTCGTATAATTTGTATCTAGACTGTTCCATTTGAACGCATTGCAATCTTTAAGAGCAACGTGTTTTGCTAATGTGTCTCCGAACCTGATCACTTTAATGTTATTACGCGCGGCCGATATGCAATCCTAGGCTAGTTCAGAAATAGGTTTTCCCTAGGTCTAGGTCTAGGTGGCAAAAATTGGTAAATAATCTTCAGTAGGTACCTACAATAATCAAATGACACTACGTGTACTGTTTTGTTATTGAGGAGTTCTATTGTTTATCTCTAGAGTTCATCATCAGATCATCGCCTGCCTAAACCCAACAGCAAGATGGCTAGTCAGGGGCGCGATCGCGCTAAATAATCCCAACCAAATCAAAACTGAACCATAACCGAAACACGACTTTAAGTACTTTTCGTATCGCGCTAATGTGTTGACAGATGGTTGAACCGAAGTTGGACTAGAACAAAGACACAACCAAACCATAACCACAAGTTTTGTTAAAGTTACTACGGAGCAACTTTTTCAGAACTGTTTTAGTGTTTTTGTGATAAAAAGTAGTGAAAATCGTTAAAATGATGTACCTAGACTTCATGGAAACGGCGCACGAGTGTGATGTGGCCATTGCACGGGCCCAATCAAAAAAAGTGAATCTGAGTGCAAGGTTATTAAGTGCAGTTTTCAAATTAAGCGACAGGCAGTTCATCAAGAGATATCGACTATCGAAGGAGTTAGCTCGAGGGCTAATTATCGAGTTAACCCCTCATTTGCCACCAACATTACGTTCGGATGCTTTAGATGTGACCACGAAGGTTAGTAAACACAATGCGAAGTGCTAGAACTAGAAATGTATTAGGTACATCATCACATGCCTGTAATATGAACCATTGCTATATGCCATTTCCTTCCTTGCCTAAAATAGAACTAAGTGAGTACCTATTCAAATACTGACCAACAACTTTGTTTTAGGTGCTAGTTGCTTTAGCATTTTATGCTACTGGCTCATACCAGACGATTGTGGGAGACAGCCGGAAACACTGTGTTTCCCAGTCAAGTGTCTCCAAAATTGTGAAAGTGACCTTGGCACTCAACAAGCCAGAAATCCTTAACAAATATACTTACTACTATAATCCTTAACTTGGTCAGTGGGTCATCTTATTCATAAATCAATAATTATTTTACACAATTATTAAACGTATCTTTGAATATTTACAATTAATAAAATAAATGCAATTATTTCAAGATAATTAAAATACTTACCAATACAAAATAAAAGTATTTACAGATTTTTTGATATATTTAAAACACGTATTCACAAAAGGATACTTTGTAACTTTCTAAGCTAAATAGGTAACCACTTGAAATCATATCTTGAAATTTTTTCAGTTAGCACTTCAAATTCTTCGAAATTCCCACCTAAACTCCAACCAAAGTAACATAACTCATAAACAAGTGCTGTCAAAACTAGAGGTACAACAATTTAAACGCTGAGTCGACGGTCGATTATACTAACAATACTAGGTTACAATGTCAATACTAGGATACACCTCTAATGTTTTGATTATGAGAATGGTTCAGTTTCAGTTCGACTTTGGTCATCACTAAAACTTTAGCGCGATACCGAAATTTCGTTTAACCGAACCAAAACTGAATTACAGTCAGAGTTGAAACAAAACCGATCTTTAGACATTTGCTCATTTTACAAAATAGCGCGATCGCCTCCAGATCAGTATGAACGTGTGACAATTTGCACGATCGTGAAGTTCTGAAATGATCCAAACTTGTTGACACTCATGGCGAACTCGAGAATAGATTACGGAACTTACTTGAATCAAGTAAAAGCTTATGAAGACTTGTCTCTCGTTGTAACTTAGTAACAAGATGATTGAATGACCTTGTATGTTGAGTAACGTTTGTTCATGCAGGACCTATCTCAACTTTTATGTCATCCAAGAAAGAATAAAGAGTAACATAGCAATGAAACCATAAGCGTATATAAGGCTGGTTGCTTTTAAACAGGAACTTTGTGAAGAGGCTATTTAAAGGTTGTCCCCTACACTACACGTTATCATACTTTCACATCCAACAAACGAAATCTGTCACCAAACACTTTCAACTTGTTGCAAAAACCGCTCATGTTAGCTTTACAAGCGATTGTTTTGAACACAATGTGGCATGTGCTGCGCTCGCGTCACGATCAGTAACGGTGCCTGTGCCTACAGGACTGCACATAGTTACAAGGCGGCTTATAGAGACTGCGAGAGCATCTCCTGCGTTAGGTCGAGATAAGAAAAGGGCAATCCGTGTCGTCTTAGTTGTATGTTAATTCTGGTCTACTGGTAAATCTAGAATGTTGTTAAGCAATCATGATGCATTTAGTTTAACTTTCTTGAATTAAATATCTATACCTACTAATATTATAAAGCTGCAGTGTTTGTTTGTTTGTTTGAACGCGCTAATCTCTGGAACTACTGGTCCGATTTAAAAAATTCTTTCAGTGTTAGATAGATTAGTTATCGAGGAAGGCTATAGGCTATATACCATCACGCTACGACCTACGGGAGCGGAGCAGTAACCAAAGACGCGGGTGTAACCGCGGCGGACAGCTAGTTTTGGTATAAAATGCAGAATAAGTTCAGAATAACCTGGAACAAGAACTGGCCACCATGGCTCACGTACAATGGTCCACTTCAAGGACTAAGTGCGGAAACCAACACCATAAAGAAGAAGAAGAAGAACCTGGAACAAGTTTAGTATGCAGTGTTTAAACATTAGTAAATCAGATACAGCAAGGGTTTATAACAAAAATAAGTTGTCAACGTAAAGTACTGAAGGTACACATTGTAAAATAACCCTTCTTCGAGCCATAAAAGATGACATACTTGAAAACATCCCAGACAACCAAGCACGCTACTAAGTCCCAGACCTCGAGCCTGTAGGAAGGTATGCTCATACCGACCAGAAAATTGTGGGCACACCGGCGCAGGCGGCGGTATCATTTGCTACCGCAATCAGCGTAATAACTACACTGGATGATTCGAACCGCCGCGGTATCGCTGCAACTCGTGCGCATGTCGCCTTTCTTTTAGTTTTATTCTTTTGAGATTGGATTGAACTGATGTTGATTGGTTGAATTGTGTCGTGTTTCTGACAGTTGTAGTCATCGTGGTTTTGTATAACACAATTCATTGATAATACTTATTTTGTGTCACATTTTTGTAACCAGTGTAGTAGTGTAACTTCAACATGTTTAATGTGTTCCTCTCTGACATCCTCTTCTTAGCTTTCTCTCTCCAAACCAAATGACTTATTATTATTGTACTCACCTTCGGAAGGAAACCTTAATGTTCCTTTAAATAGTTTCTTGTATTTGCTCATATCTAAGGTAAAGCAACTTTATGTTTAACAGCTTTTAATTTTTTCTCGAAACGAAAATGTTATCAACGCACAACAATGGTAACTCAGTTTGGCGCACGCGCTTCCATTCCGTTACCAACTGTTATTTTTCGAATTTCAAACCTAACACATCCTCTGAAGGCTTTTTATTGCTTGTCATAGAATGGGCTCAACAAAACATCAATAACATCATAACTCGCAAATTATTTCCACGCTATATTGAATACTTTATTTCAGTCGTTAAGGCATATTTTCGTGTGGACCGTGAAATTGATCGAAATGAACCGTTTGGCAGGTGGTTGTTGTGTATAACATTGTTGTTTTCAATAGATAGGCTTGATGTTGAAGACCTTTGCTATTTATGAAGTAGCGTGCACTTGGGAAAACTCATTTATTGCACACAGCTGACTGTCATAATGTTACTGCACGTTTATAAATGGTTGCTGCTCTTTTTGTTCATTTATTAGTTTGTAATCTGATCAAGAGTGTTGACATAATAAATGTTGGACCGGTGGTAGTTAATAAAAGACAAGTAGTGTAGCTTGAGGTTTTGTAGAACTTTAAAAAATTTCAAGGCTTATCTTAGGGATATTAGTCAGCTGTAGATGTCGTTTTATTCAATGGATCACTAAGCAGAGTATCTAAATCAAGCTCCTCATCTCTTGTCCTCAATTTCGATTCCCTTGTGTAAAACGTTTAATCCCTCGTTTCCAAAAGTTGTCCTATTATAAGTCTAAATATGGCAACGCACCACATGTAATCACTTGCATACTTTCGTATCTACATATAGACAAGCTCACACGTCCGATCCAAAATTACCATATTAATGTAGTCGCATTCAAATGCAGTTTCATAAAGGCAAAGTCAGTAAATTGTAAGATAAACGGCGACTTGTCTCGTAAATAATATCTCGGAGCTTTCCAGCGTTTCTCTTCATTACCGCGCCTTATTAATTAGAAGCAGTGAGATTAGTCAGTTTATCCGATGACACACATTAGGGACGGGTTTCAGAGGAAGAGGAGTTAGAGGTGAAGTGTGCTAGGTTCTGTTGCTCTGGGAGCGGGACGCACGTTGAGAAATTATCGCGTTTTTGATGGAGATTGCGGGTTAGTTTAGTATTGGCTCTTAACAATAAATCTCTCAGGTAATCCAGCTCAACAAATTTTTTTTATTTTTTTTTAGGTGGTAAAAGTCATCAAATGACTCCATCCGCCCTGGGTGGGGCGGAAGGGACTGTCAGACTTTTACTGACTAAAAAACCACCCTGTTCCTTCTGTTGCCCTTTACGTTCCGGGGCCACGGTATCCTGTTAAGACGTCCCGCAACCCCGGTTTTGTAATAGCTAAAGGAAAATCAGAATAAATCAATAATCTCTTTGGAGTAAGGATCAACAATACAATGGGCCCCAAAGGAGGAATTAGGTAATTCTTATGGTATGAAATACTTTTCTATGCTAGGTAATTGTGCAATATTCTATATTCAATATAATTCACTATTCTAGTTACTTTTTGTCCAGTGTTACTAGCAGTCTCTATAAACTACTAGACTAACCTCGAAATGTCGGAAGCTTGTTACAGTCAAATAATTCGTAATTATGACGTACCTAATAGCTTTTCTGATAAAATTTTTAAACGTACTTGAGGTAAAAAACCTTGATTGATGACAGGGAAACCTTCCCTTAAATTTGCATGTATAAGTATTCTGAATTTAAAATGTCAATGGTCCTTATAATTACTATTATTTTATTAAACATTTGCACGACCGAAATGTTGAATATAGTGTAACAAACATGGTATAACACTGATGTAATATCCTATATTCTGGCAAATAAAGTTATCATTCATTCATTCATTCATCCCTCGTTCATGTTCATAGTCTCTAGGTAGTTATGCACATAAATTGAAAACAAGCACAATCGTGTCGTGGACTGAATTCCCTATCAAAATAACGATAAAACAGTCAAGAATTTTAATAACACTCGTAATAATAACATGACATATTTTACTACGTAACCCGTTGCAATTAATGAAATAATAAAATAAAATAGATATTATTTGTTACCGGTTAAAGGGGTGGTTTCGTGTATAGCCGACTCTGTCTTACTTGAGCAAATTTACTCTTTCTGCCTCTTTCTTGGAGGCATCGCGCGCAACGGTTGGCTGGCTCTATGTCACTCAGTTGCGCATACGCAGCCGCGGGAAGCGTTCGCGTTTGAAAATCGAACGCTTTTCGCGCGAACCATTATTGGCTAATGAAATTTTCGTTTTGCATTTTGAATTTGGAACTTTTTGGATGAGGTGAAGTGTTGAAAAGGTGCGTTTTGTTGCGTTTCGTAGTCGCAATGTTTTGTGTGGTGTAGAAAGTGAATCTCTGACAAAGGATTACAGTGTTATTGTTGGATACACGTGAGAACTATTGGCTAATTAATAGCGTGCGGAAGGGAATGAGAATGGTTTATGACGTAAACTGGCAGTAGACACATAGTACCAACACGTTGGGACGGTAATGATACTTACGTTCTGTCAGGTGTGATATCACCTGCCGGTTGCGTTTCTAATGAAGGGTACCAATACCAACCGACGTTTGTAAAATCCAACATTCTTATATATGTTGGTAATACATATTCTGTTTTGGACTAAGTCTAAACTTAGCCTTCACTTGTATATAATTATCTACTTATGATTTTATGTGGGTAATAACTGTTAAACAACGGTAGCGTCAGCATTGATTTCTTTAATTACTGACAGTTTGTAGACAAACCTGTTACGGCTATTCAAATTCTTTGTTATGTTTGCACAAGCTTCATCAATCAGATATACGATACCTAATTATCATAATGAGACACGTATTGCTTATTATTCTTCCTACATCACTTCAATAATCAGCTCCTGTGCGTCTCCAATGCGTACTGGTTACGCACTCACAGAGTTGCATCTAGTGCCAGAGCCTCCATCCACACTATAAACGTGACTGTTTACGACTTGATACCGCACTGTTATACGCAAATACGCTTGTATTTTATGTTCTAAAGGTATTTCAATTGCTACTTCTATGGCAAACCGAGTGATTCGCATCGAAGACATGATGTTTTTTATTACGAATATTGATTTGTCTTACACTGTGCTTGCGTCCGTGTGGTCCATATAATCGATGCGTGGTATAAGAAGTTCAAAAAAGTCTGCGTAAGTTTCATCGGCACCCATAACACTAAATTTAAGACAAAATAAAATAAATCGCATATCAGTAAATGAAGATTGTACCTCAAATGTAGACATCTCCTACTCTATTGCTATGATAGCATAGAAAACAGTAATGTCAAAATAGTTATCAAAGAACATCAATCCGTAGAGACTGCACTCAAAGTTGATGCAAAGTCACTATCGCGAAACGATTTAAATTCAAGAGCTTATAATAGAGGCTTTAAAAGGAAAACAAAAAGGTATGACAGCGTTATCTAAAGTTAAACGGAATAATATCGAAGCAGATAACATCTCAGATGACGCTAGTTATAATAAAAATGCGCGGCACATTCTGCCGGGGAGGCGGTGGCCACCAGACGTGGGAATATTTGCAATACTACGTACATAAGTAATGTTGGCTATATGAATTCCAAACAGGACAAAACGTACATATGTGTCTCGGACATTGGTGAAGAGGTAGCGGACAAACATTGAACTTTGGTAAAGTCACTTGGTAGGATCCTCCAGCTCAGTGCGTATACCATAATAATATGTCGAGCCGTCCACCTGTGGTATCTAACTTTATTAGGGTAAACAAACATTTACAACCCTCTGCACAACACTAATGGGTAATCAAAGACTAATCATGAAAAAATTACGAGTTTTATAGATCCATAAACATGCACCTAGTCATATATGTTTTTTTTTTATTAAAACTAAACACATAATAACTAACTAAGTAATCGCATTATGTTTCATGAAGATAGGTATTAACTGTCTGATACGTAGGTAATTAAAATCATTATTTTTGTTGCTCACTTAAGTCGCATATGCGTATCCTTTGACATTAAATTAAATAATCTGAAATATTGTTAAAAACTACCATAAAATTGGTGAAATTACAATTTGTAATTCGTGTAAGAAGTATTTCCAACTAACCTATATCTTGTCTTGTTTTTCACTTGTCCCACGTCTATCGAGTTATCGTTCACTCTTTTTCATTTAGAAACACACTATTAATCCTTTCCTTCGTATCCCTCTCTCCCCTAATAGTCAGCAATTCATAAACCGCCAAAGAAAATCACAGTTCGACAAAAATATTATGACACGTAAGGTTAACGAAGAGAACAAAGCCTTGAGTAATGTCCCACAAGTGGGTCACCCCACATAAAAGACAAGAGTACCGAACGAAACCAAATTGGCCATTATGACACGTTCAGACGAGAGAAAACCCCGCATTGTGAGCAAACTATTGTTAAATGGTAGTGGTAAAGTTAGCTCGTGTGAACCTTTGTTATGCACAAGAGACACTTTGGGTTACAAGTATGATTCTGTCGAAGCTTTTCAATTTATTTTACTAATACCAGTATCATTAGTTATAGTGTTTTACACAGCTGGGCTTGAATTCTTGTCTACCTGACTCCAGTTTATGATTGCGTTTCAATCGTTAACTTCAGCCGTAACATCGTCACCATTCCTTGCACGACTTCACTTCACCTACTGCTGGGTATAGACTAGGGTTGCCAACCCTACTATATAATATAGTATCCTACTATATTAGAGCCCCCGCCTACTATATTTTTGGAAAAAAGATATAGTAGGCGAAACTACTATATTTTGAAGGCATCAAACTCTTAAGCAATAATATTCGCTTCAAAATGTCTAAGCGTAAAACGAAACGTAATTATTTATTTCTTAACGATTCTGGAATGTCAAGTTGACAGACTTTACGTTCAATATATAGTTTGAGTTTAACAGATTGTCAATTTCGATTTTCGATTTTTTTAGAAATAAAGTACTTACTCGTATTTTGAAACCTACTATATTTTTTTAAATATTTTCCTTACCTACTATATTTTTATGGGTCAAAATTTTAGAACTACTATATTTGACCGACAAAGAGTTGGCAACCCTAGTATAGACCTCTCTTTGCTGTTACAATTGTCTATGATGCTGTTCCAGTCTCTTCCAATCTAAAAATTGCCCTAAAGACTTCCCAAACAGTAACGATGGAAAGCATTCGAATTCGTTTAAGATGGCACATCGATCTATATCAAAAGTTGATGTTGATATCACTCGTAGGCTGTATAATTATATTTATAATATTATTGTAAAGCAAAATATTCATATGTGGAGTCAAAATGCAAATATATGCATGAGAACTAAAACTATAATTAGTTAATAATTAGTTATATCTATAGCTAGACCATTAAAATACTTGTTTTTAGAGAAGGTTAAAATTAATTAAATTAATATTCCCATGTTAGGAATGTGAATAGTGGATTTCCGCACGCCAATGCCTTGAATCATTTAACAGATAGATCGCCCCGTGACATACATAGAGATAAAGCATAAGCTGTCGAATACTAGAACAGAATAGATGAAAGAGTATTCTTTAAAGTAAAAATGAAATTATTCGTAATTATTTATCCTTATTATGTATTAATAGCTCAATAGTCCGCTGGTCTCATTCTCAGACAACCTTTAACCAAAAATCCTGTTTTCAAATCATGTTTTGAATAACATCTCTGATTGAAAATAAAACAGTTAATATAAAGAGCTACAAATCACGGAACTCAACGGAATAACTCTCTAATAGAATCACGTATTGCTTTACTTCGGTACGCCGGTAACGGAGAGGTGATTATAAATCATATCGCCACGCTTCTACAAATTAAAATAAGCTGTAAATAACACTCGATATGAAAGTGTATGTCTGTCTGTTCGTGTTATACCTATCGAAAACCGTTAGGCAAATTTTAATGGAATTTTTACTGTTGGAAAGTTTTCCGGAAGGAAGGTTGTTAAAGTTGCCAAGTGCTGTCAGAGAAAACGTGGAGATTGAAGTTTGCCACGATTAGTTGAATTACTTCTGGGTATATGACATGAAGACAAAATCTAGTCGCAATGTCATCTCAGCGTCAATCATGTAAAAAAAAAAAATAGGTATATTAGAGACATGAGGTCCTGCTAGGTTCGATTTCCAAATCGGGCAGTGTTAAGAAATTCGTAATGGAATAACCGGAATTTCTACCTCCCATTAACTTTACCCGGATTTCTCGACAAAACAATAACACTGTAGGCTTGTTTAATTCAATTAATATCGTTCTCACAAAACTTTACCAATTGTCGTTATAGTGGTAATAGCTTTATTCCTTCGCGCTCATGTGTTTATTAAGCGATATCTCTTTACTCTTAGCAGTTAATAGTTTTACAGACTGACGAGTATTTTAATAAAATAATTTTAGTTCCTCGTAAAGCAATAATCTCAATGCTTTTTAACTGAAGTAATGACGTATCTGTTCCCATGAGAAAAATGTTTACTTTGCTGGAGAAGCTGTTCATTCAGCCTCGTATAACGTGAAAAGTTTTTATGGCAATAAATACTCAATACTCAATCATTTATTTTATTACATCGACAGGACCACCTAAGCACTATATGCTAAGGTGGTCCTGTCGAGCATGACTATAATACCAATATATAATTACAGTTAAGATTAATCCACTCCAAGCTTTGAGTTAACTGCGTGACTCTAGATTCTAAAGCGGCAGTTCTGAAACCAAGAAAAGATAAATTAATTCTATTTGCCAGAAACAATAAGGCAGTAAACTTCGCTATCTTTAAAAAAAATATAACAATCACCAGAAGTGTACCGTTGTACAAAAAATACGACCAATTTCTATTCAGTCTTCAACTAAACTTTTTACTAATATCCCATAAGCTATAACTTTACCTTATACAGCGTGTTCAATAAATCAGAGCCAATAAAATGGTGTAAAAACAGTCAGCGAGTGCGCGCTGTATATGGCAATATATGGGGACAAGGGGGTATATGGTACATGACTCTATTGCGGAGTACGAACACGGCAAACGAAGGAATAGTATCTTGTGGTCTACGGGACTGTCGGATTTATACATTCCCTTTAAGTAATGGTAGGGTTTTCGTGTGGATATAACAACGATGAGTTTGTTAGATTTGGGAGACAATTTAACGAAGTGATACCTATTGGAGGCTTAACAGAGCTCGTGGTATTAACACTCGTAAAAGATCGACAAAAGTTTTATAGTTATTTTTATCCACAGACACAGAAATAGATAAAGCCACAAAAGTGGCTTTATCTTTACCAGATTTATAAATTGTTTGAAAACAAACAATTTATAAATCTGGTTAGTACAGACAACATATTTTTTTCCTTTTTAACCTGCAAAATGACAGTATTAAAACATACAAGGTAGACTAAAGTCAATAACTGAAACACAACTTGCATACTAGACATAAATGTTTCGTCAGACCAGAGATTTCAACATCTAGTATCACAATCGGACAGCAACTTATTAAAATAACGAACCAATGCATCAGAGGAACAATTAGAGAATAAAATAACTACCATAAATTCTGTACCTCCAACGATTAGCCCTGAAGAACCAGACAATTCTTGCCTCGGCCAATCAGCAGTAATAATTAGCTCCAACTCTTGACCAATCAATTGCAATAATTAGGTTCAATGCTTGTCTCGACCAATCAGCTTTAATAATGAGCTTATTAAATATATACAGTCCTAACGATGTGTTCCTCGCCTCGTCAGGAAGCCGTTAACAAATTACGACGTAATGCAGAAGCAATATATCTCAACACGTAACATAGCAGATTGTTAACATAAAATATCATAAAAGAAAGTAAGATAGAAAAGAAGTCGTTAATCCTCGGCTTAAGACTTATTTAAAGGAAGCGAGGAGGATGGAGTGGTCTTGTATGGAAACTTCCTATAATTTATTCGTAGATGACCATGCAACTTAACTTGTATTTCAACTTTCATAGTTATCTGAAAAATATCGAAGTTAAGAGTCTGTTGCAGATCATTTACTTCCGAATAACAATAATCGATAGGATTTTTATAAATGACCTTACCTTTTGTCATGTTCGTTTATTTTTCGACCTAAATTAATATTAATTGAAGCAACAAAAGCCATTATTGGCGTATCTACTTTATTTCCACCATCTCTCGAGGCAGCGCCGCCATTTTTTACAGCAATCACTATTAGTTTCTACGATGGCATGCGGTTGATTAACTGAAAGTATAATCTCGTTTTATAATTTGTTTTGCGCCAGTATGATGTCTTGTATACAGTTATGTTTTAACTAAATGCGTTATTGTTGTGAGAGAATAGGCTTGTTCACTTGATGACCATGTTGACGTTCTCTCGTATAATATCTCGTATAAATATGAATAGAATGTGTTGTGATGCCAGAAATCATCACTACATAGTATAAAACAAAGTCGCTTCCCTGTCTGTCTGTCCCTAATGCTTAGATCTTTAAAACTCCGCAACGGATTTTGATGCGGTTCTTTTTAATAGATAGAGTGATTCAAGAGGAAGGTTTATATGTATAATACATGCACCCGTGCGAAGCCGGGGCGGGTCGCTAGTTGAATAATAAAATAGTAATTGTGAAGTACCTTCCTACCTATCTGTATAAAATATTAATAAACAAAATACAAACGCGGAATGAAGGACTACAGCCTACTAGGTACCTAAATTAGTAAACTCAGGTTTAAATTAAAACAGTAAGTGACTCAAGATATGAAGAACCATTATGTTGTACAGTTGTTCTATTAGACAAATTCTGGAAAAGACTGGAAAAGCTTCACTGTACTAAAAGACGCCGTGACTCTTGTTCAAGATAGGCTGTAAGGCCATACTAGTGCCTAATAAGTTACTACGATGGTCTAACGTTAAACATTGTATTAAGCCGAAAGGCTTTTAAATATAATTATTATTTACCTAGTCATTAGGTAAACAGCTACTGCCTTAGAATACAATAGCACATAGCATGGAAACTCAGAAGGTAAATTCGTAAAGCATATATATGGATTAAGTACTGCGTTTGATATTATAGCTATCTGTTTATATGTAGCTGTATTCCAAAAGTAACAATATGATTTCCAATCTTCATCCAAAAATGCCGATAACAACCCATTCAACTGGGATTAAAAAATATACCACGGTTCTATTCTAATAACACATGGAATATTCAAAATGTATAAGTAGTTCTAAAATCATTATTCGTTTGTATCTGATGACTAATGCGCTCTAGGGAATAGTAAGGTTTTTTGTACTGCAAGACCCAGTTTGTAAACCTTCTGAAGCAGTTATATTGTGACACATGTTAGTTTACCTCCGCCCTGACGAACACTGACGGTCTTGGCACATGCCGTTATTACCAACTTTTTACCATTACCATTAGCTGTTGAATACAAAGTGCGTCTGTCAAGTGGGGCTCCACGTTCCAACACAATAATACAGGCTCCATTTGGAACCGGGTGTCGGTCCACTGTAATTTAAACAGGACCTAACCTGGGGCTGTCATTACTTGGCTACTTACTGCACCCTTATCTCAAAGTCACAAGGTCAAATATTGTGTAGCAATATTTGTAAGAACGGGCATTGTCTTGCTCGATAACGATCCTTTATCGCAAAGTCTTAAAGTTGATAATGGCTTAACAAATTGAAGGTTTGCGTGGTCCAGCCTGATGGCCGGGGGCCACCTAAGACTACTGCTTATTGTGGTACCCTTGTTTTTTTCTGTAATTGATTTTTAATGGCTTTTAGAGTTGTTAGGATGATTCTTGAAATTCGGATCAAGATTATTTGTTAGGAAACTTTTGGTTGATGCTCTTTTATGATATGAGACAGAATAACATACCTATATCAATTATTATAAAGGGTAGGCAAAGATAGAGCCTGAAGTGTTTCGTCAAAATGTTGACGTCATCGGCTACCTGTGATTTGATTCCATAAAAGAAGTCTTTCAAGCATTCCCTTAGTATTTCTTCAATATAAATATAAGCACAATCCTCCCAGTATTCTCACGTCTCCCTAATGAGAAGCCATAATTTTCAAGGTCTAATTAAACCAAAATTCCGTATAACTTTACGAGCGAATATTTTAAAGCGTGTACAAAACAAATGAAAGGACACAAGACTTACATACAACTATACAGGGTGGAAGAGGGACATCTTAACATGGATTCCGCACAATGATTCTAATCCTGGCGGTTTAGCATCAGTTGAATCCATGGTAAAGTTACTGATACCTCTTCCACCGTCTAATTTGGTTATCATTGACGTCTTAGTAGTATTTCTTTTTTATTATATAAAGACTCCAAGCCTCATCTCTTTTTAGTTTACAATCTGAATTCCATTTTCTGTGGTTTATGATAATTGTATTTAACTCTCAGAAAAAGAATGAATCAAAAATACTTTTAAACGTTATAATTATTTTAAAACAAACAAAAACTCGTTGTTTATTAAATGTAACCAGTTATTTTTAATTACTTGCAAATAGCCGCGAGTCGGTGAGAGCGTTCGAGACCACGTGGTCGTAGCTTTAATTCTCAAGTCGCACAAGATTACCAAAATTACATCAAACAAATTTGATATTTTCTAGTAAGACTTCTTCAATATCTTTAAAATGTAGCTAATTATTGGAATAGTAAGACATAAAATCCACAGGCTGATCTTTTTTATTATTATCATAAATTCTTTATTGATTTTCGAACATAAACCTAAACATCTTAAGTGTTTTACGTTTATGTCTGAAAATCAATAAAGTTTATCATTTATCATCATTAAGTTAATCAAAGTCATTGAGCAAAATGGTCTGATTGATTGCTTATACATATATTGCATTTGTTGAAAATAAATAATTATCTTTCCTTATCCAACGAGTGGTAAGTACTAATGGATTTCATTTTATCTCTTTTCGTATTTGTCTCTTTAATGTTGTGATTCGAAGAGTGGCTTGTGTTGTTTAGTGTAAGGTTCCAAATTGCTTGTATAACATTGGTACGTCTGAGACTTCAACTAAAACTTTATCACTCAATCGCTATCGGTGGGAACTGCCTTAAGGCACTAAACATTGTGGGTCAGTTGCCGTAAAAAATACTTTTTACCAAATTAAGGGCTCCCAAAAATTCGCTCCGGTAGCGGTCAGAAACAAAAATCTGATATTACCATAATCACCAACGCTCGACCACCAATTTCAGCGACGAAGGTTAAAGCACGCATCCATCTTTTTTCCTCCTACTGGAATTCCCGCGTGAGAGTGAGATAGATTTATTTCTTGTCGTTTTATTATGTTCTGCGGCTCATTTGCATGCACACGCGACGCAAGCGCAACTCTCCGTGTTCGGGGTTAATAAGACGATATATAAATACGATAACGGTGGAACAGCCTGTTGGACTCCTATTGACATTTGGTTAATACGTTTGTTAATGTGTCGTCATTATACGGTTGTGTCTCCGGCACAACTTCCCAAGCTGGTTTCCATTTAAAACTTGCTAATAACCAGATACCCACTAAGTATAGCTTATATTGTCTTACTAGGCAAGCACTACTTACGTGTTATTAAATTACATCAGTTGCATTGCATTATCACTGTTAACGGCGAGAGAAGTATGTTACTCCTTAGTCTCTTTTGAATACTACCTAGGTGGTTGGCTCGACTAGAAGCTCCGATTTCCGAAAATATCAATTTGCACCATAGACAGGATAATTCGAGCGCATTGTAACGCCATGAACATTCTTCTCGGTTGATCAAGCTAATAACTCGGCCAACACAAGAACCGTCTTTGCTACTGTACCACAATATCTGTTTTTATTCGAAACGATCGCGTATCGCAATAGAGGAAACAAATTACTGTAACGTCTTGCCGAGCGCGAGTTATGACAGGTTATCTTGAAGTTTCATCTAAACGTCTGTTTTTCCGACTCCACGGAAGTGACCGATCAACAAATAAATTATTGTATTGTATTAATGTTAGCTAAACAAACAACAAATAGTGTAGCTAGTGCTGCTCGAGATACAATGAGCTACAAATCATCTCAGCGTACAATAGAGCTGCACCCTGCGCCGCTTCGACTCGATACTATCGATAATTGCGAGATACCCTCGAGTCTATAATTAGAGGTACTCCGCAAACATCTGCTATCGACGATGTAAATAATTATGTACCAAGCAGTTACAAACCTATGTTTACAAAATTTTGTGTGAGGGCACTTATTACTTATCAGAATTTACCTTTTTATAATCTTTTACTAATGGTCTTGTACAGTCGATCAAGCCATTTGGTATACAGGCAGCTAACTTGCAACTACTTTTAAACAATGTTTCGAGTGTGTCAATTCTTTTAAATCGCCCTAAATAGGTTTCAAAATTATTAGACACCACAACCTTAAAAAGTGAACACAAAATAACAATAAATGGCAATTAATGTAGCAAAAAGATAATTATTGTTGTCAATAAACCGAATAGCTTGTTCGGCCGTTCGTTTGATACCACAATAGTTCTCCTGTACATAACTAGTTGCTTCTCGTCCATTTATAGTTTATGAGGAACCCCTTTAATGGCTCTGAAAGTACAATTAAAGCTCAATACACTTACTTTGGAAACTTTTGTTCTTCAAGTTAACGGATGATTTGGAATTTCAAATCACACGCTAAAACTCTTTACGGCCGTGACACATGCCCATTAAAGTTTAATCATAAGACAATAATACCTGTTCAGGTCTCACCTCTTTGCTCACACCATAACAGTAAAACAAAAGTCACACCCACGCTAGAAATAGAAAGTGCAACTCAATCTGGAACACAATTGTCTGATAAACCACGAGAGTACAGGCACAATAGTCTACGTAATGGCAGATTGAGTGGTTGGCCCGGCCATGACGGTAAGGCTACAAATGAAAGAACTAGTGATCAAATCATACATCATACATTCAGCGAATATTTTGCGGTTTTGATGATTGAACGTCAAAGTATAGACTTTAGAGAAGTAAGGATAAGAAAGCCTAAAAAGGATTAAAGAGAGGGAGCTAACTGTTACACCATGTAACTTACTATGGCACACGTAATGATTATGAATAGTATGGAAAACAATATTATGGACACGATAGGACACGCATCATTGGCCCCGTATAGTGCTACTCGTCAAAGATGTACTACAGTAATCGGAAGAATAACAGACTATAATAGTTCTCTTTTAGAAAAAAGTTATTTCTTAATTTTAAATATCAAAACAAACATTTTTGAGTCGGGTATGAAAACTTGATAACAACTTACGTTTTTAAAACCTACTTCATGAAAAAAGAAAATGGTAAAGAAAACTTATCCAATTATAAGATAAATCACACAGAGCGGAGCAGCCGGTACAATGCGATCATAATCGTAGCAGATTCCGGAGCGGGTAACGACGGTGCGGAGAGTAATGACGAAGGGCGCGGTGCGGTAGTGAGCATGGCCAATAATAAATAATAGCGAAATGACGGAACAGAACCGATTGATCGAGATTCCTTGCTAAACGAATGAACACAGATCATAATGAAGCTGATGAATTGATTTTTGTTAGAGACAGATTCTTCTTCGTAAGTTAAAAAGACGATGAGTAAATTAGATGGCATTTTTTTCGTAGAAAATACTAACATTGAGTTTCATTTGTGAAAAAACTATTTATAATCAGGTAACGAAATAGAAAATATTAAACTATAGGAAAAACAAGAGTAATATTATAGGCCTTTGTCCAACACTAGTACACAATTATTAAGATGTAATAGCTTACAGTCTTTTAAATACCATTATATAGCTCCCATGGGCCTCTAACCATAGAACCCGTAAGGCCCTTGACCATTATAAAACACTGAGCTACTTATTTGACATTAATAAATTACCACTGAACATACCATATTTAATATTAATAATTGATATTCTAGCTAGATAATATTAATTTAGTCTCAACACGCAAGTCATATGTATCTATGCCGCATTCACGCACGATGCTTGTTGATGACTAGTCAAGAGATGTCGATGTTTACAGTACATTATTGTCAAAACCGGGATCTCAAGTGAACGGTTCTCAGAAGCAAAAATCTTTAGATGCTGGCTCATTACTAAATAAATTTCAAACGAGGCATCGATGACAAAGGTTTACCTATTTGACGCATGTGTAATCTTTGTCATACAAAACTTTCTAGCAATATTATATGTTTAACTGCAAGATTCGCTACGGTGTTCTACGCTAAACATGGTGTGGCTTCGAGGAAAAGAGCTATGTTGTTTTTGAATTTTACAAGAGATGGCCAAGAATTATATGGGCTTGTACCCCACAATTGTATGGGCTTGTACAGATATAAAATGGGTATCATTCAATAGTACAGGTATTTTATTAGATAAATAAATAAGGTGCTTACTTCCCAGCAGTCATGGGAAAAAGTTTTGAAGGTTTAAAAAGTTAATTTCGAAGTATGATTTATTGAATAGAAGACCTATGTTATTTACTTAATGACTTATCACACAAATGACAATTATTAAAATGAAGAGAAAGCATAGCACAGTGCAAACACAATTAAACTTATAAATCACGTATCAAATTCAAAATGCCCGTGCACAATAGCGCAGAGTGAGGTAACCGCACGGATAAAGTCGGTTCCAGAGCGGTGCATGCGGGCGTAATGACAGTCCGTGAATGATGGCTTTCGGTAGACGCAGCGACGGGTAGGCAGGCCTCAAGGTTTGACGACTGTTTTATTTTATGTAGTGCAGGGCAGCATAGCAACAATAGATTCGAATATATAAAAAACAAAAACCAAAAAACAAATAATATCTCCTCGTAGTTCATATGCCACTGATAATAATCAAAAGCGATCTACGTCTAGGTCTAGGTTGTTAAGTTAACAAATTAAAATAGAGTTTTTTTCATTACTAACCTATTATTTTAGATTCTATAAGAAAAAATACTATATCACCTCTAACTTCTGCCTCGTCTACGTCATAGCATTCTTATTCAAATCTTCTAAATTGAATATCACTGTAGCAGCAAAATGTCAGCGACCGCGACCCGACACGTAAAGTCTTCTAATTCGGCGAACATTCTTATGTGCAAACAATGGTGGAAAGTGTGCTGGATGTACGGTGACCAAGAGAAGTACTACAGACAGCTCTATGGCAAAAGAAAACTCAACAACTTAAACACAACGTTCTTAAACTTCAACGACACGGACACCAAAAGACCCGGCGCACAAATAACAGAACTCACAGATGATTTCTTCGAAGATAATAGCTCAGGAATTGAACCAGCACCAGACGAAGCAGAAGCTCCAACAGAAATACCACTTAGAACTGAACCCGAAGCTACTTACGGCTTTGATTACCAAACGACGTGGCAGAGAGACCAAAGAAGACAACCCATACAACAAAGTTACGATGAATACATGAACACAACAGATTTAGACAAAATATTAAATACAAATCTCAACGCAGATAGTATTAAGAGTATGTTAGAAAACGGTCTACCTCAACGATCTAAAATTATTGACGCAAAAGAAGAAGTAGTAAGAAATGGGAATACTGTAGGGAAAAATTCAAGAACAGTTTGTAGAACGAGGAAGGGGGCTTTAGTTACTGAGGAAACTGAGATATCGACTGATGGGAGGACTTTGGCGAACTTGAAGTTTCAGAGGTCAACGGTAAAGACAGGTCCTAACAGAATCAAGGAAGTGCTTCAGCCGCTGAAGGAGGACAAAGTGTTGGATGAGTGTTCTCGGAGGAAGTGCATCGGAGACCAGCTGACGACTACCACCACCACGCTAGTGACGGTGACGCAGACCTCCATGACTTCGTGCAATGAGTAAGTACTTGCAAATTTTATTGAAAATCAGTTTAATTTTCAGGAATGTTGTGCACTTTGAAATCACTAGTTATTGTTACCTTAATCGTCAATATACTTGCTTTAAAAATCATAACTTTAAGCGAATGTGTGAAAAGCAAGTTATATTAAATCAATCAGATTACGATATGACTATGGTAATATCTGAACCAAATTCCCTTTATTGTCAATTTATAAAATTACCTTCGTACAGTCTAATTAAATCATAAATACCCACGCAATACAGTACAATTTCCTATAGCGTGTGTTTTGCCATTTTGCCACAAAGCCCCGTACGGCACTGTAGGCGGCGCAAGCGCAGCCGCACGCAGTTCCGGTAATGACATAACACAGGAATCAGCCATGATTGCGGTCTCGTGGTTTTGGAACATGGCAAGGGCGATGTGACTTTAACAGTTTTATAGAATAATTATAGCAAGAGGCATTACTTTAGGTATACAAAAAAGAAATTGATCATGATGAACGAAAATAAAAACTATACAAGTTACATTTTGCTAGAGCTGCTTCTTTTTATATTATTTTTGCCATCCAACCAGCCAGTTTATAAAATAAGTCGGTATTTTTTCTCTACATTATTTTATACTTTATATACTCCTACTTCACCGTATCTACTAGTTAAAATAAAAATTGATACAAAAACTCATCATTACTTACGTAGGTACCTTCCCATACCACAACTATGCAAAGTAAAAGCCAATAAAAATACCGCCATCTTGAAATTGACAGCCCGCCATAAAATGAGTTACCACGTAAAAAAAGATAATTCCATTCAATAAAACAGTAGATTGATATCGTACGATTTATAGCGGCGCGGGAGCGATTCGAAACGAACAATGTAATCCGATGCCCCTTAATGCGTACAATTTAACTACCACGTTACAGTGTTGTCGTGTAATCAATGTAAAAATACCTTGAAATCCAATTTAAGGTGCGCTTTATAGTCCACATTTATGATAATTGTAAAACACTAACTAGGCTTCTTAGACCCTGATTATAAAAGATTAAGCTATAAACCGTTTGAAAAATATTTAGCTATTAAACGCAAAATCTTTGATATTTTATGTTCCAAATTGAGATTTAGCATTTATTTTAATAATTCGAATACAGTTCACAGTAATAAACCAAGAACTGATTAATAAAAACTTCTCACGCAAAGCAAAAGAAAATAAAAAAAATCAGCTTTTAAAACTCTGTAAAAGTGCCACTTAATCTGGCAATCCGGCAGACTATGCATCGCCTTTGCTCCTGCGCCAAAAAATGAAAAACAAAAAGCAACATGGCGGAGGACGGGCGATGTTATCTTTTAGCTACCGTTTACATCGGCTCTCGTGTCCCTTGAGCTCATGTCCCGGCGACGTGCAGTGATCGATGGCTCCTTTACAACAGTTTTTAATAAATGTTGTCATCCGATTCTGTAGTTTATTTATTTATTCACACTTAAATTAATAAAGCAATCGGCGAGTTTGTAAATGAAGATTTTGCTAATTTATTTTGTTTGTCGGCGGAAAAGTTGGGTGCAGCCATGTTATCTTATCCACACTGTTGGTCTTAATAAAGAATGCAAAAATTGACAGCTTCAAGACAAAATCTGGAATGAGGAAGCGATTACAGTAAACACTACTTACGTAACTAAAGGTAGTACTTACGGATGAACAAAGTGTTGCTACTGCTTACAATTTTCTCTACACCATAGCGGAAAATAACTTTGTGATTACGATAGTTCCTCAGGAATACAAAAAAAAACTTTATGATACTCCATCTTTCAGGTCAAGATCAGTATCAAAATGATCATCAATGTTAATATACAAAATGTAAATGGCCCTACAATTAAACCACAGATAAACCGCCTTCCGTTATAATAAGGCTTCCTTTTACAACATCCTTCCTTAATGAATCACGACCGTGTTTAATTTCAGAGAGGCTCATTAAAAGGCTCAAATTACCTATAACGACATGTAAGGAATCAAGTTCCTAAGCAGATCTGTAATGTTAGGAAATCATACAGTGTACTGGATACTTGTCGTTATGTCGTTAGATTATAGGTTGAATTAATGTGAAGAAAAGTTGCAATTCTTCATGAACACACGTACTAACTGACAGATTTGAGACGAAGCTGTCCAAGTGGCACTTCTTTTGACAGACTAGTAGGAGAAATTCTATGATATGATATAGAGACAGGATGTCAATACTAGGCCGTCATCAATATAAACTAAGTTAGTTCTCGTTGACAACAACAACCGTTTTAGGAGAACCGTTTTGTCTTTAACCGAGTTTAATGGTGTGCGTGCAGCATACGAGATATTAATTAAATTTTTACTAGTTATTCCCAAATCGTTAAGTTCATTGCCGCGTCGAACCGACTTAATGGAACTTGATGAAACGCCGAAATCAAGTCTATTATGATGAATTCCTAATCTAAAACTTTTTGGTTGACAAAGAAAAGCCGCGCCGAGATATTCGGATGCATCAAAGCAAGAATGATAAGAATAAGGAACAAACCTACGTTCTTTGGTTTATGTTCCATTGCACACTATAAACCGTAACTGTTGTGCGGTTCGACACTTTGTGCTCGCACCGCGAATATTCTGGCGCGCGGCGGTTGCAATAAATAAAGACATAGTGCTGTTATGTAACTCGAAATGCAAAATGTTTCTCTTCTTAACTCTTTTTGAAAAGCCCATTCTTTTCACAGTCAAAATAATAATCGTTGCACTGATGTCAATACTTAGTAATTGAGAGTTTCTTGATATTAAGTAAAAATATTGTCATCCCCAAAATATCAATTATTTAACCCACTGAATTCATCTGAAGTATTAGTTCCCCATTGTTAATCGAGCAATAAAATAAGAAAGTACCCAGTTTACAAATATTAATTGAAATATTATTTTCTCGGTCCACCTAACATCGTCATTCATGAAGCATCCAAGATTTGTGCCTTGAACTTTGAAGCTAGCGTTATGTACTTCTAAATCAATAAATACATCTACATTTACATTATGCATGGAATTTCTAACGTAACTGCAATAGACATTAAAAAGATAATAATTGTGTATAAATCATAGGCCATTCTCGCCGCGCGGCGGCGGCGGGGGTCCGAGTGACGCCGCTTTATTCGTTAGTGAGTTACGTCTCGGAGCTGTTGAATAGTAATGGACTTCGATGATGCAGGGCTGCGCAGTGGCGCTTGCTTGAGGCACTTTCTGAGAAGGAAACTTTAAAATCTTAATGAAGTTCTCTTCATTGTCGCAGTGGTTAAAGGTAACGATTTGTAGTGTGATTTAGAATGTACCTTCTGGTGTGTTCCTGGCCGCCTTCTCCTTCATCATAGTTACCATAATCTCAAACGAGGAAAAGTCAGCTCTACTTTATAATTTACTCTCATAACTACATGGTCTTAGACCTTATTTGACATGAGCTTTATAACTGGAATCCATGACGATTAAAGCTTGACACGATCTTATAATGAAATTACAAACACAAGTAACTGTACCAACTGCTTCCTTATCAATTATGAGGAAGTTCCGAAGCGAGCTCGGTTTATCAATCAACTGTAATCTGACTTAATTATCTAGTTAATGATTAAACTAAGCCGCGTATAGTTGACTTATTATAGCGGATGTTAAGTGCCTACTGACATGAGACACGTTCCAATTTTACTTTTAATATGCGAGAGAAATCTAACGCTCTATCTGCAGAGATGTCGAATGTTTGATGTCATGAGGCGGGAGGCTGGAGGTTGATATAACACGAGGCAAATGATGCAGAGCTTAGCACAGAATCTTCAAGGATGGGATAATAAGTCTGATAAGAAACTACTAAGACATTGCCAGGCTGCAGAATTTATTAGATGTCTAATTTTCAGTTTCTGTCATTCGATAATGAATTGCCAGGAATACTATCTCTGTAACGCTGTGGCTAATCCAAAGTTTGATGTAAACATTTAAGTACCTATTTCTTCAAGCCCTCTTCAAAACCCAATGAACCTCTAATTTCAGCGCAATCGGTATCTGAATATCACAATAATATATCGTTCCGTGCAGCGCCGCAATAAATCCGACCAGCGCACGCGCATGATTTAGTGCGCGCAGCTCCAAGGAAATTGGAAATCTGCTACGCTAGCCATTAATTAATACGCATAGATATTATAATAACCGTCGTATTAACACGTGGGGATTAATTGATTCTGAATATAGATTGACGATCGCCAATTGGTCGGTTTGTCATGCACGCGATTGTGATAGGTCGTTGACTGGAGCCACTTCATGTTTAAATCCCTATCTGATGTTGCTATGAGAATCGCTTTAAACTACTTTCTAGCAATTGTCAATGTTATGTATGACAGCCCATTTTAGACGGTGGCCAAGCAACTTCATTAAAATATAAAACATATGCAAAGAATCTTAGCTTGACTAAAGAATGCTAAACAGCAGGTGCAGGTCCATCAAATATAGGTATATCCTCAATCAATTAAAACCGCTAGAAACTTGCGCTGCTTCGGCAGGATGTAGTGAAAGCTGTTTTGAGAGTGTACAATAGCTACGGTGGCTGAGGATGTACGACGTACGTACCTGTACATATACCTAGCGGAGTATGGAGGAGGCCAAGGACAGATGGTGAACAAATTACATGTTAGGAATACATAGTAAGAAGCAAAAGAACTTGACAACTTATGAGAAAGATAAAATTGTAAGTCCAAAAGTGATAGCTATTTGTGATGCTATCAATTTACACTTAATGACCAGGCATGGCTGTTTATTGTCAGTACACTATCCTTGACAAACTGTCTATATTTTTCCAAACGAGGAATACGAAACTTAAAGCTGGCGTTTGATTTGAAGAAGCTTGCGCATGTAAGCCTCTAATTAAACAATTTTCAAATTAACTAATAAGTAGATTTTTGTAACTTTGTAGTAGTTGAATGGTGTCGTGTCAGATTCAAATTGGACGCAGATAAGGTATCCTGGTGAAACCCAAATATTGCTTAGATACAGAAACTAAAAACTTAAGAGTAAACACTTGTCACAATTACAATTCCGTGGCACAATCATTGAGTTAGTCACACTGACTATCCCGATTTCACAACTACACACCAACTCGACTCAGCTCCCGATGTTTATTCACACATTTTTCATATCTCGCATCCCACTTACACTTATGGTGTCAAAAAGGGATGGAGATGTAAAGTTTCTCGGTAGCTCGATATGTTTGTGGTGCTCTTGACGTGACGTTGGCTTTACTAATTATTTACCGACAGGTGCTGGACGGTCAGGAATGGTAAGTGGCAGCTTTTTACCATATTATGATGTAACGATATTATGTTAAGATGGTCGCGTGGCCATTTTATTTCTGATCCGTTTAGATAAAGTGCAGGTGTGAGACAATTGAGACCTTTGTGATGGACACAATATAATGTATTATCAATTTAAGTATAGAACAGTTACATACGGTTGCAAACTTTAAAAACACCATGTATGTACTTAGATCAAAGATAGTTATCATTTTGTAATAAGACCACATAACATCACACAGTTTTATCACTAAGGAAGATTTTAATAAGTTGCGCATTATGAACTTCCAAAAAAATAAAATAATAAATGATTTATTGTAATAAATAACAGTTAATGTCGGTGTTCGAGAGAATTTTCAATGAATCTGCAGACTTTTCATCAAACACGACTAAGAAAGCATAAAATTATACGTTGCCTACGATTTAGCATTAATTAGTACCATTGCATACCATTTCATGTCTAAGTAGCGTATTTGCAACTGCATCTATGCCAGATTCCCAATCTATAAATAGCGCGATAATTAGGTACCGTGTAGGGCAGGGTACATGTCCGTGGTGGGGCTATGCTCATTATATCCGTGCTAATGAGTACATAGGCTTGACTGTGGATATACCCACTTATTGTACGGCTGCATGGAGAAAGGGCTGCGGTGGTCAAACTTTTAAATAAGGTACTTAACTATAATGACACGATTCAATTTGGAGAATGAAAAATTGTAGCGGACAGCCCCTTTCCGTTCGTATCTCCAAAACTTGCTTCACCTGTGATCTTTTATTTATCCTCATTAATTAAAAGTAGATCTCATTCAATTTCAAACTGACAGTTTAACAACTAGTAACTTCCATAGTTATTAGTTAAACTTACTACTACTTATTCAATTCGAATATAAAGCAGAAGATCAATTCGATGACCAGCTATGGAACTTGACTGCATTTTCTAAATAAAACTGAACTAAAATCTTCTTCGTACAAATAAATAATTAATAATAATCACAGGTAGTATAACCGTGTTCCTTAAACTTTTCGAAGCAGCCGATAACTAAAGCAACCGAGAGAGACTCCTGCTGCACTCACAGTTGGCTCTGGCTCGGCTCACAACTGCTCGATAATTAGTCGAAACGAGCTTTAGTTTATAACGCACCTGTGGGTTTGGATACGGGCGGATTGTTGTGGCAGATCAGCTATTTAGTCCATTATATTGATTTTATGTTGGATTGTTAGATGGAACGATTTTTTAATCAGAAGCAGTTGGTTTGTTGACCGCAACTTCCTATTTTAGGTTCACTAACGACTCAAAGTAAACGGACAAAACGAATCTATTTCTAGTATCTAGTTCTAGTAAATTCTTTAAAAAATCTTTTTAGAATATTTTTTTTTAGTATTTCCATATTCAACATGTTCTATGTCACCTATATGTATATACAGGTGACATAGAACATGTTACATATTCAAAACAATAATTGATTAAAATCTTTATTTAAGACCGTACTTGTTAAATATGAACAGCAGGTACGATAACATTATTCTTCCGTGTGTTTCCACCCAAATTGGTAACCGCGCTATCCCCCAGGCAATAACCGGGTCCACTATTACATGCAGGTCAGCTTGGAACACGGCTCTAGTGTGTTGTGTTACATTTATATGTATATGATAGCAGTTAATAATAGTACTTCCACATTAAAGAGGAGTCAAGTTAAAAAAGAATAATGTGTGATGTTGTTTAGGGAAAGGTAACATAGTAACCTAGTATATCTCCACTGTTTTATAACTTTTGTAAATATTTATGTCCTAAAAATCTTGTAAAAAGCTAGCATGGAATGAAGACTAAACTTTCCTACGTAACATCCAATGTTCCATCTGACATAACGTTCATCATAAGATATTCGAATCTTTACGTAAGATCACGTGACGTAAAACTCTTTTATGTTTTCTTTAATTCTTGCATCATAGAATTCAAAAGCGTGGTCTAATTAAATAATTGCCCTGAGTTTGACATGTGATTTGCAAAAGTAGAGTAAAACATTAACTAAAGCAATACAGGCACATTTATTTTGATTGCTGTCTATCACCAGTATGTCAAGTCAGCTGCCTCCTGTTCATATGAAAAGCTAGTTACACACATACCTACTAATTACCTTCAAATGAACGTGCGTCCATACGAACTAGTAAATCAAAGAGAACTTGTTGCTACTAATTGACGTGTGCGCGTCGGGACAGTCGTATTTGTGTCCCAGGCCTAATAAGCCATTGAATCAGACCTAGATTATATGTGTACCTAGACTGTGTATATAGACTGTGTTCCCATGATTAGGAAGACCGTTGCAATAGTTGATTGGAGGAATTCCATTCATGAAGAACTGTTAGGAATAATAATACGATTAGGTAATGTGAATAGTGTTTAATCAGTGTGAAGTATTGCAACAGTATAACTGTCCATAAGCACCATTATGTCAGATTTACCGTAGCTGTCTCCCTGATACAGCCTGAGCTGTGTGCTGTTGAAGTCATAAAACCCAGCTTCCATCCTCATAAATTACTGTACACAAGAGGCCGATTCGACAATATCGGTAAATCTTGCAATTAGTCAGACTGCGATTTCTCCATGATTCATGACCATTTTAAAATAGTAAATACATAGCCAATGATTTGTAGACCACCACTTGTAATCCTTTATAACATCATTAAAGGCAGAACCGATAAACACCATCTATGTTCCAAGGACCACACGGCTAGCTAAATAAAAGAACTCAAGAATTAAGAAGACCCAACTTGATATCAAATCTAATCAAGCTAGACTAATGATCACGATTAAACAACAAGAGGTTAAGATAATGCAGTTCTTTCATCTGCTCAACGGTGATTGAATGACGTCATTAATCACCCGCCACTCACTGGTGATTAAGTTAAATCGGTTATTAAGATTACTATCTATGGGAAAATTAAAAACGATGTGGAGATACTTGAGCCAGGCACGTGGGGATTTAATAGTATAATTATGACCACATTTGTCATTATTTTTTTCATTTGTGCTCGTGTCTTGAATTCTTAATTTGATCGATGTAGACTATATAGGGTAACCAAGAATTAGGGACCAATACTTATACACATGTACTTATGTTAAGAGACAACTTTCCGAAATAAACTTTATTCTTTCATTTGCAAAGCGTAAGGCGTTGTCCTAATTGGCGGAGATCGTACGATGACGCGATGCGTTCTCGTCGTGCGATGAGTTCAAACATACAGATTTCATCACAGTGTCCTATTTGAACCTCGCAAGTAATCGTGCGAGCACATGAAATGCTTAATACGATGCGTTTGATCGTGCGGTCATAATGTAATCAAAGCAACAGATCTCTTTTGAGTGAAAAACGCATCGCGCCATCGTACGATCGCTCCCAATTAGGACGCCGCATTAGAAGTCATGCCTTCTTACGCTCACGTCAATATGTTTAAGTATCGGTAACTAATAACCAGACACCCTATATATTAGTTTGTTACTGAATGTAGGACTTTTCATGATGCTTTAAGATATCGGAAGGTCAATACTACTGATTCAAAACGTTCAAAATATAGTCACGATCTCATCTCAACGACAATCAATGTCAAAAAAATGAAGGTAAATTAGAGGCATATTTGACAGATTGGGACTGAGATTAGCGATCGTTCCTAAAAGTTATTTTAATTACCCGTCCTAGTATTAATGGATTCTACTTTGATTATCTTCTGCTGTGCCAGTTTTATAATTTGCAGGGCCGTTTGTTTTTCACCAAATGAGAGCAGCGATCTTTATCTTTACTAAGAATTTTAACTTTCGAAGAAACTTTTAGCCTAGAATTGATTTGTTTAAGACAGTAATTAATATCATTTGTGTTAAGTCACCTCCTCGCCTCACGCCAAAGAGATATTATATCTTCTCTTATGGAGATTTGTAATAAGACTGACAATTGATGCCTTTACAAAAACGTGTCCATAGTGATTATGTTCCAAGAATTCCACATTAATATTGGTAACCATACATAATAGCTCATTACAAATTTCCTGCGTTAATAAAACTTGAGTCGTAAGTACTAGAATGTGTGAAATGCACGGAGCAAGCAGTAAACTCCGCCATTTCTCACGCGTCGGTACAATACCGTCGTAACAATGAATGACATTTGTGATACGTACCTGCCTGTACTATCGCAATATTATCTGTCTTTACAATAATTATTATGTCCTCAGAAGTTATAATGGATACCACTTGGTGAGACGTCTTTTCTACCTACCTAGGACCTAGGGAACTAGAATTCTTTTGTTTAAAATCACTCCTCCGCCTTCATTAACTCTCGAAGACTTGTATTTATACTTACCATAAACAGTAATTTTTCATAATAAAAATAAAAGTCATTTCCCATCAATATTTTTTGCTGCAGGACGTCATATGACGCCGTTATTGATTACGAATCTCTCTAGATTATCTCGTCCTCGAATACATAAAAAAAAAAAAAAAAAAATCACTTATGCAATGTAAATATTGTATTCTTTCGGGGACCAAGTGCAACGTAGATTTTTTACCACGCCACGATGAACCCCGTCATGGTTCAAGTACATTGTCACAATGATTGAACTAGCTTCCTTAACAACTGGCATCCATTCCGTGAGTTATTTTTAGGAAACACTAGAGATCAACTACGACAGATAGCGCAGCATGCGGTAATGTAACTCGTTTCACTCAAATTGTGAAGTAGTTTCACATTCACCAAACAGGATCCGATGGACCAGAACAGAGCCGCCATTTACATTTTAGTGTCTAAAAGAATTTTGACTATCTCTACGTGAATTTATAACTGTCATGAGCATTGCATCTAAGAATTATTGAGCTTTATTCTGACAAAATTGTCCAAGTCGATCTCTAAATAATTAAATTAATTACTCGCATTAAACTAATAAGCCAAATGTATTATTACTCGCGGAAAATCTAGAAGTAACATCCAAAACTTAAGCTTAGAATAGATTTAAAATAAATCAGCTTTACATATTCAAAATTAGTACGCCCCTAAGACGACCCACTGACCAAAATTTCTTTAAAAAATAGCTTGGGGTAGTTCTTTTTGGCAAAATTACATCCAATTTATCAACGGAACAGACCAATATGTCCGGTGATCGAACTTTCGACGTTTGTATCTTTATTTTTAAAGTCCAATTTTATATTCTAAGAGGTACAAATCTTCGGCAAAATGCAAATCGTGCACATCAATAATTTGTTACAAATTACAAATATCTACAGATTGACAAATTAGTAATGAATTGCTTCGGTCTTCTTGTATCGTATTCACATAAATGTGTAAGATAAACGTGTTACCTTACGTATGTACAATATATTTAAATGTTGATGGTCCGGAGAGAGTTGAAAGTGCTACTTTCTATTATATACTCAGATCGAGATACGTAACGCTGCATCTGCTGTACTGATCTTATGTACGAGATAATCCCATATACGGAGCCTATTAGCTGATTCGAACATGTTTTATGCACATTTTCCGGTTTCTCTGGGTAAAAAGTGGTACGGTAAGCGATTAAGGATGATTTGGCTAATGACATAGCAAAATCGCTATAACACTTCACGTAAACACAGTAACATTAATATTGTAAAACATTTATTTTAAAAGAGTACTTAAGTACCTATAGAGTTTACCACCCATTGTTCTCCATACGAAACTGTCTTTTGGAAGGGGCAAAGCTCTTATAAAAGTTGTTCAAAAGTGCCTTTTAATAGTCCAATGGAAATAAATAATTTGACTGACTTTTTGCCATCTAGACTATGAAATCCCCCTATGTCATTATACAGCAACTAACCTAACAATAAAGAATCGATGTCAAAACTCTAACAAAATACCAAAATTGTGTTCAACCCTCGACATTAATTTCACATCCAATTATCTATCATACAAAAAATCTCGAAAGTTATGTGGTCCCATCTCCTAACATCTTTCTCCTCGTAGCCCGTGACCCGTCTATTAACTATGTCCAAACTAGTTTGTAAGAGAGCCGACCTCTTTTGTTTTACACGCACGCTTCTCCACATAGTTTGCTTCTGAGGAGGTTTTTATCAGTTAACTGTACCTGTTTAGTTAGCATGCTTGTAGTCGTTCCATTAGAGGGTTAACGTGAGTACCTAGTTGAGAGAAATGTGTGAAAAGGGGTCTCAATAGAGGTTATATTTGACGATTTTTGGGAAAGAAATAATATCATTTTCTTGGTGCAAAAGTTTCATATTAATATTGTTATTTTATTTGCATACCATAATGTGTATATGTTACATAAGGCTTAAAGCTAGAGTACAGTAATGGACACTATTAGGGCACAGCAACATACGTTAATTGTTGGAAATTAAGTACTACACCAGTTTTAATTACTAAGATCAGTTAAGTACTTATTTTTATTCTGTCCTTCATGTACTTTCTTTAAAAGGAAAAAAACCTCTCTAACTTCTAAAAAATGCTCGATATTCTTAATGAACTTTCCCCGGCACGTGTAGCTGTAACTTTTAAAAACAATAATAACAGGTAGCCATAAATAAATAATTGTTGTGAGAACAAAGTTCTAAAGTTTAGAATAGAGGTCACGATATTAAACGGTCAGAATTCTCTGTTTCAAAAGTTACAACATGTTAATATACAGCAGGCTCTCTATCTTCTCGGAATATCACTAAAACGTCTTAAAACCCATAAAATCCTATAACATCCCACTCGAACACAACGAGTGTCAAAGCGCCGCCAGATGAAGCTATCAATAAAATCGGTGTCAATATAAAACCACCAAACATTCGACAAACGGTAAACGTAGCACATCAGACTAATAAACACATTTACATGGAAACAGAAACACGTCGAATCTTTATGTATTAATAATGCATATTAAGTTGATGGCGATCACAATCGCTCTACGATGACTGTTTGCTTTGCTTGGCTATATTGCTGTGTTTTTCGATAATCGCCATGTAAATGATTCAATATGAAAGGTGTGTAAACCTATTATAGACATGCATACCAGCAGTTTTATTTCATTATTTTATTTTTATTATATTGTATGTATTGCTGTTGGTGTACCAAGTATTATAAAGCTAAAAGGTTTGTTTTTTGTTTGAACTCGCTAATCTCTGGAAGCACTGGTCCTATTTTGAAAATTCTTTTGCTAATAGGAAGCTTATGTTATTCCTGATTGCTATAGACTATATTTTATTAAATAGATCCGTTAGAAAATTGAAGCGGGAAAGTCGCTCGCAAATAAAACAAATATCAAGTAGTAAATTTTTTGCGCTATTGCAGGGCAAACGCCTCTTCTCATACAGATCAGGAACTGAACAAGCAATTATCAGCACATTAGTGTACTACAATTCCTCTTGCAGTTAGATGAGTAGCCTTAGATGAACTTAGAAAAGACGAGATGAGAAAACGAGATGAGAGAAAAGTCGCGTTGGTCCTAGAAGATTGTAGAGTTTTAAGCATCTTCATCATAAATCACGGCGCAATATGATTATCACAGAAGATTTATGTGACTTTCAAATAAACATAACTTCCAAATTTTTATTTCTACTTTCTACTGTCCTACCAACTTAAGCTTAGACATCATAATATAAATATTATCTTGGACGCTAGGTTATAGACGACTATGTAAATGAGTAGTTATGTCGGTGAACTAGTATTCCGACCTTGGTTGTACTAGCCGTGACCGACAGCCTGCCCGACACGCTTGCCCGACGCGCCTGCCCGACGCGCCTGCCCGACAACCGTGCTACGATTTGTATCGACACTTCCCTTGCTATATAATTTGGTTGACAATCCCTGTGACCTGTTGATGAACAATAGCAGATAGATAATAATTTCCGGCGAGTTTGGACTAAATACTTAAAACTGATGAGTGGTACAGAATCTGACACACATCATGGTGAATTTATCTGACACAATAAATGGTCACCGATTCAAGGTGAACCCCAAAGTGGGTAATATGTAACAGTGTAATAAGCGTTTCACGAACATGGTTTTGACAATCATTACTTACTGTACAACGTTTGATGTAGCGGCGATTAAATTACCCATGTTATGTATGATTTAATAGGTTACCTATGTTACACGTGCAGGTTTGGGCTTAGTGGGGGTAAGTTTGCGCATGTACGGCATGTAGATTTAGTACATTTATACGCAAACTTACCCCCACTACGCCAATTGTATTACAGCGCTTAAATATCGATGGTTATTAAAACAGTGCTAGCTCAAAAAGGTCAACAATAATAAAAATAATGACTTGTAAACAGATTCAACAAACTCGACCATTTCGAGTTCAAATAGGTGCAAAACAATACGTTTCTGTTTGCAGATCATTATAGGCTGAGCTGCTGGCAATATCGTCGCAACGCTCAGTGGGTAAGCACGTGCTGGGTCGCGGGTCACTCTGACGTAGGCGCAGGTACAATGCCAAGATAGTGATGTTATTACTTTACGAGAATTTATTTTAACTACTTGGCCTAGTGTAGATTTACTCGGTCTGGTTTGATTATAACCATTTTTACACCATATTTTTTTCCTAAAGACATCTTTATTTTTTAGAAATATGGTCCCTATATTGTTTTCTAACGTTTTTTTTTATTTTCTTATTTAGGTGCTTCAAGTTTTAGATGATTGCCTAAGGTTTTCACACCAGGCTCATACAGCATGTAACAAAAACCCTGTCCGATCCTTAAGGGTATTATTCGGCATCGTACTGCGTACACATATACGTAACCATTTAATGGATTTGAGATTATTATTTTTCCCCAGTGAAAAAAAGAAAGAAGAAGTAAGTAATTAAATTAAAATAAAACATTAAAACTGATCAACGGCAACACTGATCTGACAGGGTTTTTGTTACATAGTGTATAGGCATATTCATAATGTTTGTTTCGACTAATCTTTGATCATACTCTACACGAGGCAAGCAACAATCACAACATAAATTGATCAACGAAACCTCCTGAGACTTCAACAGTCAGTCAACCATTTCTAATACCCCGTACATAGACGGAAGTTGACTACATTTTGTCAGTTCAGTCAATAAAAAATGTACATTATTATGACGACTGCCAAGCCCCGTGGCCCCATCCCGCCCTTCCTTCACGATTGATTGAAGTCCCATTCTGACGTCCGGGGTCAACCACGCGTGAATGAATTTTAAGGTTGGGTTTGCAGCGGACACACTCTTGGAAATGGGCTCTTTGTTCCTTTGGATGAGCCAATCAAGTGCAAGGGACATTGATGACACTTTAGAGAATTTTCCGATTTCTAAAAAGTTTTTTCCTATTTGTAATCGAGTTCACTTCCAAAATCCTATAATGCTACCTATATTGAAAAAGTCTTTATACTACTGTTTGTTATCCCTAATAAATAAATAAGTAAAATGGCAATACTGTCACACACTTCCCGAAAGCTATCTTGTAAAGTTTGATATCAGAGCTCGCTAAAGAAACGAAACTAAGGATATTTCAAGCTTATTTATGAGCCCCAACAACGGTCCGTCGGTAACCACGGGTCTACCACATGACGTTAACAACGATAACTTAATATTCAACGAACGGATGTGTATACTATTTGATTGCTAACAATTTATAGATTCCATCTTATTCATAAAGTTAAGTTTAATTATAATGACATACATGCCTCTTCTGGACCCACCTCTGTGACCTCCTGGGGACTACAGACGCGAGGATTTGATGTCTCATGCAATCACCACATAATTAAATAATCAATTATTTATTTAATAATGTACTGACATTCGTTATTCTAAAATTAATAACATATGTTAAAGCGGACATATTCTGTAATCCCGTATGGTACATGACCCTATCTTGTAGGAATGTTTATTGGTCGACCACAAAGGTGGTGAGATATTGTGGTCGTTATTAAATATGGTAATTCGATAGTGTAAATATATCACAAGCCATTATTAATATTGATAGGATATTAGTTTTTGTTGGATTCTGTTTATAACACTTAAGTTCTATCGTATTGAATATTTGATTAATTGTGTGGCTACTTGAAGGAGTTTTTTACTAGTCAAGCTAGTTTAATTGGCAAAAAACAAATGCTTGTATTATCTCATAACAGTATATTTATAATTTTATTGTCAGAGTAGACAGGCATCGAGGTCGTCTTTGTATTCTCTTAATTTTTTTTTTGTATATCTATTAAACCTAATAATGTTAATATGTTTTACTAGCTTCCGCACGCGACTTCGTTCGCGTCGAAATCAATATATTATACCACGAGAATCGTACATTTTTGCAGGATAGAAAGCCTATGTGCCAAACTATAATCTATCTCTATGCTAAACATCCAGATCCGTTCAGCCATTCTGGCGTGACTGAGTAACAAACATTCATCCATACAAACCTTCGTATTTATATGTAGTAGTAGCATTTGTAGTAGGATTTTAGTTAATTAATTAATTACTTAGGTACAGCAATTTTTAGTCACATATTGTATAACTGGCTACATACATTTTTCCTCTGCTAATTAATAATTGTGTATTGTTTCAGGTAAGTAATTGCTTCAACACTGTCTATTCAATTATTGCTACGAGTTTCGTAAGTATACAATCTTCTAAAAATACGTCTTCTATTCTCTTATGTGAGCACAGCACAGGTCTTATTTAAACATAAATAGTAACCAGTAAAAAACTAATTTAAATAATGTAGAATCCATTTGTTTTTTTATATAAACAAACAAACTGAAAGGTTTAATCTTTTAAATAATTCTTCTTCTGCATTTCATACATTAAATTATTGTTCATGCGAAACTTCAATCAAAATTAACATAAATAACATTGAAGGGTAACTCGTAAACACGAGAATACTTTAACAAAAATACAATTAAATGTACGTTACGCAACTTGGAAATACGGGAAAGATAATAAATAATAGAACCTTACATGTTACACGCTACATCATACATTTTTCATACATACATAAGGTATGTTATATGAACGAAAAATTGTGACTTACTAATAAGTACTATAATTACAGTACCTCCGCTTCTATTGGATCCGGTGACAACGAATCAAATGCCATCTTAACTCCATGTCCCAAGTCTTATAAAACATGACCTCTCATTCCACACAGTCAGGTAACAGCCAAAGTAACAAGTCTTATGAATTTAAATTAATATGCATACATGATGGCGGCATTAATATTGATTAGTATAGAATTAGAAATGAAATAAGTTCATATGTCGGCCCTCGGCGGGTTTGATTGATGAACGTGGAAGGCGCGCGTTTCCGTTGACACGCGGCGAACAATCGCGGAACAGGTTTACATTCTGCGTTATGATTTATGTGTATCTCTGAATGACTAGATACCTCGTGTTCGATAGATATTAAACATAGCTGTAAAGACATGTTGCGCTGGGTTAATTCAATTAAATTATTGAATGGTAACTGCATACAATGGATACCGTATCCACCGATGCTTGAAAACATTAGCTATAAAATTATTATTAGGTACTAAAAAGTGAAAAATAAAAAACGTTTTTACAAAAAGATAACCGCATTCAAAAACTACAAAGAAAAATAACTTTGGTTTTGGAAGGTGGTGGCAATACAAAACAAAACCAAAGCCGACCGTGAGGTATGAGGTATCTTCGAAGACCATGATTAGTTGACCACGAATAGATAACTCCATAACCAGCAATTTTCTTTGTAGGTACTTCAGTACAATAACCAAATCACAATACGAGTACTGTTCGCTATTGAGGAGTTCTATTGTTTATCTCCGAACTTCTACATCAAATCTTCACAAAATTAACATAGAACCACCTCAGGAGTACACCATCCGGGGTTGCGGGACGTCCTAACCCGGGGTTGCGAGACGTCTTAACAGGATACCGTGGCCCCGGAACGTAAAGGGCAACAGAAGGAACAGGGTGGTTTTTTAGTCAGTAAAAGTCTGACAGTCCCTTCCGCCCCACCCAGGGCGGAAGGACTCATTTGATGATTTTTACCACCTCAAAAAAAAAAGGAGTAAGTACACCATTTCGAATAAAAAATAATTGGCGGAGACATCGGTGAACATGATCCATTAAAAAAATACTATTTTTGAAGTTGGTTGAAAATATGACTGATTTCATTAGGTATACAGCCTGTAACAAAAACCCTGTCCGATCCTTAAGGGTATTATTCGGCATCGTACTACGTACACATATACGTAACCATTTAATGGATTTGAGATTATTATTTTTCCCCAGTGAAAAAAAAAAGAAGAAAGAAGAAGTAATTAAATTAAAATAAAACATAAAAACATACAAACATACATACATACATACATACATACCGTCAAAATCATAACCCTCCTTTTGGCTTTGCCGTAGTCGGGTAAAAACTGATCAACGGCAACACTAATCGGACAGGGTTTTTGTTACATAGTGTATAGTAAGGAGCTGAACGGAACTGCTTTTTCATTGGAAACACGCACCACCAGTGAGTGTACACATGCATAGATAGACATTATTAAAATTGAACATATTTTTTGTTACAACTATCTGAAATCAATTTATTTTTGTAATTAGAGGAAATGAGAGATAATGAATGTTTTGAAATCATCACTTTGATCATGAGAGGATATTATTACTGATAGGATTGCACTTATTAATTTGTTCTATCGTATAATTAGCAAAAAATTGTGAAACAAACCAAAAAACTATTAATACCATCGAAGATAATATTCGTAGACATTATGAATTTCCTTTGAGTTCATATTGATTTGGTAAAATGAAGCGTGTGACAGCTTGTTGAGTGCTTATATTTTCCACGGTGGTTTATAGGTACTACATAAAATGGCGGAGACTTCATACACAGTCGTTAAATCCAACCATTTTAACTTACAATAAAAACAAACACACTCGTTACTATCGTGAGACGGATCGCAGGAAATCTTTTGCAAAAGAAACAATTCACCAACGGCGCATACGCCATCCGTCGTCCTCACGAGAAAGGGGGCAACGGATGCTGCGCGCACGCAACATACTGTATGACCACGCGATCGCGCTTTCATCGCAATTATAGCGTACCACCATTTAAAAGACTAATGACGATCCCTGAATGTTTTCTTTTAATAAATGTTAACGAGATATTAAGTACTACATCTGTTGTTTTTAAGGTGAGGCTGTGTAGATCTGGATCAAGACTGTTTTCAGTTGAGATGCTATCGATCTTTAATTCCCTTATCATATTTCAAAATCTTAATATTGAAACAAACCTCCGGCTTATTTACTACTAGCTTTTACCCGCGGCTTCGCCCGCGTTAGTTTAGAATTTGACAACCAATTCGGGTTGTACTGGGCTTGTTGTTCGGCCAGATCCAGAATTATTAAATACGGACCAACTGTGACTCATAAAAGTCCGTCTCAGTCGCTCTCTGAGAAGCTTGGCGTGCGGGCGGCTTGGCTCTCCAGTCTTTCCTGGCTTAAGAAAATATCTCATCAGCTCTCAAAGCTGCTTGTCGCTTCGCTTGTGCTTGCCTTCTTAATACGGCATGAACGGGAGATTCCTGGGATTGAGCAGTAATTTTTGCTCGGGCTCGCAATGAGCTTTTGCCTGAGTTGGAACTGCGAGATATTTTAAAATTGGAAAAAGTAACCTACCCTAATAAAAACACACCAAACATACCTCGAACGAAAATATAAACAGTACTAAGGGACAGACTTAACTTTGCCGTTGGAAAACTGTTGTCTACATGCAGCGACATAGGTCACGGTTAGTGATAATAATTGTTATTACTTTCTCAAAAAAGTAATTATTTGGTGATGAATTTATGGTTTTCGGATTTTTCCTTTACTTGTGCTACTTCTACTTGGCCTTGCTCCTTGCCAAATTCTAGGTGAACGGAAAGTCCCCTATAGGTTTTGATTCCCTTGCGAGCGTCAAAATATACATAAACAGAGCACAAACGGCCTTGACTTTGGATTGCGTTAACTTAGAATTTTGATTTTTTCTCTGCTCTAAGAAGTAGCTGACCTGAGTAATAATAATATCTAATTCATTTTGATACCTCTAGGCGTTCCTGAGAAACATTGTCTTGACAGACGGACAACAAAGTGATCCTATAAGAATCCATTTTTCCCGATCTATGTGCGGAACCCTAAAAACAGTCAAACTATCGAACTACCAAAAAATTAAAGATTTTTATTTTTCACCTTTTTGGCGCTTGTCGTTAATGTTTGAAATCCTTATAAAAAAACCCTTTCAAACGATACCTCACACGATATATTTAATTTTGGAAAGTGGTAGGAGAGGGGTTACGGTGACGTACCTCCTCCCCCTCTTCCTTCAGTCAGTCATCGACTACACGTATAAACAAAGCAATTTTACTTGTTACGACAGTTATGCTGTGATCCTATGAGGAGTTCCGTTCCATATCTCCGAAGTTTATCATCATTATCATGACAATATTTCTATGGGACCAATTCATTTCATTTCATTTCTTTCAAACTAAAAAGAAGAATCATCCAAATCAATTCACAATTGGCGGAGTAATCGCGTAACACACATACAAAAAACATACCGCCGAATTGAGAACCTCCTGCTTTTTGAAGTCGGTTGAAAACTAACCCAAAAATAATAAAAGACAATGTTTCTAATTTTTAAACAAACTAACAATTAATGGTCGTTTCATCGATAACTCTTAAAGCTTGATTCATACATATCAGTAAAATCACAGTCCCGGCACAACACCGTCACCGTGTAAAGGTTGATTCATACACATCAGTGAAGCCACAGTTCCGGCACAGGACCATCACTGTGATAATTATTCTTTCATACATTCTCTATGAAGGCATTCACACCAATCAGTGACAGCGACGACACAGTGCTTTCAGTGTCAGTTCCTGCGCCGGCAATCACGGACGTGATCAGGAACAACAATATTTTTTACCGGATCACGGACGCATGCATCAAAAACCTTTCTAGTTTCTGCAGAAGAATCTTGAAACGGTTTTAAAAAATTCTAAAATATTCAAAATATTACTTTTATCTTTAATTAAATTGTATATTGTCAAGCATTGTCCTTCAGTCTCTCCTACTTGCCTTGCCCGGCCATGATTCATGCACCCATTTTAATTTTTTTCGTCTTAATAAATGGATACCATAACGAAACTTGGCAGACATGTGGCCGGAAGTGTGACTTCACTGACATGTGTGAATTGAGTCACTGCCGCATCACTGCATCACTGTTAGGGGACGGTGTCGGAACTGTGCTGGAACTGTGACTTCACTGATATGTGTGAATTAACCTTAAGGCTGCTGCACACTTTTTACACCCGACGCCATTCTAGATGAAATTGTTATAAGTTCGCCTTCATTCTTCCATACATCCTCTATGAATGCGTTAAAAATAAAAATAAAATACTCCTGTCAGTGTCACTGACGACACAGTGATGTCAGTGTCAGTCACGCAGTTTTTCTGTATCCCTGACAACGTATATAAAGTGGGTCACAGACAAACGCGGAATGTTGTGGCGGCCGCGTTATTTGAAAATTTTAACAACGGGCCGCGTGTACTGTTTTGTAAAATGACGCCAAATATGGAAGTTATAATAGAAATAAGTTGAATTTAAATAATAATTTAATTACTCAAGTCCCACATAATGAGACACAATTGATTTTCTATTGTTCTGGCTTACCGGTAAGTCAGCCGGGGCTTGACCGGTATTTAATCCCACTTCTCTATTCCTAACAGTAATATGCGATGCTAATGATAATATAGGTACCTCACACCTCAAGTGTTTAATTAAACGGTTTTTTTCCTACCTTTCTTCTCATCTTCTGAGAGGGCTAATGAGAGTAATAAGACAACGTTACGGTTAGCCATATTGACTGACGTCCGATTGTAACACAAACACCACAGCTAATGGCACTTCAGGCCGCCACTGTGACCGCGGTGGTGTGTTTTTGCAGCGGTTGGAGCCGCGGCCTGCGGTTTGCCGCAACCGCACCGTCCGTCTGGAGGCCACTTTATGCAAAATGTCAGGATGCGCTTCAGCGGTTTAGGGCGTGAAAAATTATTAAGCAAACAACTTTCGTACTCCTAGGTTGTTTATTTGACTTGACTTACTGGTCTATCGACAGTCTAGACTCACAAAATGTATTAGATGCTTAAACTTAAAATTCGATCATGATTCGATAGACACGTGGCGCCATCTACTGTCATAAGGACGTTATTGTGATTTCCCTCGGGAACAGTACTTTTTTTCGGGATTAAAAGTACCCTATGCTTGTTCCTGTACACCTGGCAACGTATATGCAAAATTTCAGGATGATCGGTTCAGTGGCTTAGGCGTAAACTGGTAACAAACAAACAAACAAACTTACTTTCGCATTTATAATATTATTAGTTAGGATAGAAACTCAATCAAAGCTTCCCGATTTGGTACTTGTTACTGGCCTAAGCAGTACTAAGCACTATGATTGTATTCGTCAGCTTTCAGAGCACCTCATGTCGTATCTACAATACTGCTTTACATACTACTACTTTCAAAAACGTTAGGTACGACATCGAGTCCTTATTGCAGTTCTACATTTTCGCAAAATGGCAGATTTATAAAGACAAAACAGAAACACTTTTAACCAAAACGGTGCGGTAAGCAAGTAATCGCTTATTACCGCAGTGAGCTCTTGAGCCGTCAGTAAGGCGCTTGCGCACCTCTCAATTATGGAATGCCATCGCCTAGGGGTGGGCCTTACAAGATAAGATGGCCTGATGGTGGAATTGCGTTTTAAATAAACTTTATGGGTACTTTGAAGATGGGGTTGTGTGTCTTTAGTTACTCTGCGTCGAATAATCAATATGTTTAAGATAGTTGTGTGTCATAGGTGCCACAGCATACACAAACTGAGTATACCAACACTTAGCCTCGGAACAAATAGTAGTCCCGTTCAAATATTTGTCTCTACTCGGAAACCTGACCCAAGAGTGCCCAAGACTCTGACTCTTAGCAAAGAAACTGTATGCACTGCCACTGCTTGTAAAGATATATATTTTTGTCAGTTTAATTAGTCATTTGATTGGCAATTATTATTGTTATTTTGCTGTTCAGTAACTTGACGTTTTGACAAGGCGGGTTTACTAATTATGTATGTTTAGGTTAAGGTATATCTATGGGCCTGTGTCGCCTGTAATAAATGAGTTATTATTATTATTTTATTATTATTATAATAGCTAACTATTATATTGCCACCAATTCAAAAAGATGCAAAATTGATCATTTTTGTCTCACCAAACGAACAGTTAGTAGATCTAAGTAATGACAAAGCCAGTGTCAGACAGTGATCATTGGCGGCAGCTCCTGCGAAAGCGCGCACAAACGCGCACCTCTCAATTATGAGATGCCATCGCACAGGGGTGGCCTTCGGGGTGGATGTTATGCTCGGGACACTTTAATTGGGTGCTCGCATAAGTGTAAATAGAGCTTTTGGTATTAAAATAAATGAATGGCCAAAGATGCAAATTTCGTCAATGGACATTTACCTAAACCCACGTTTAATTTAAAATTGAAGTCACATAAGGACACTGTCCAGACGACCAGACAAAGTAGCATGGCAACTGGTTACCAACTCGCCCTCTCCAGAACCTTGTTTCGTTCACCTTAGCAATATTTAATAGTTTTATTACCTTTTTACAGCCCTGATAATTGTGTAATAATTCATATCTTGGACGGCTTTACTATTTCATTATGAAGGGAGATTAATTATTAATGACATATATTTCACTGGCAACCCTGTGCCGCGGGCTGCCGCCGCGACATCCGAGCATTACGCCATTTTCTTTTTCACTTTTTAAAGCAGCGGCGTTTTGTACACAGCCTTATCTCGAAGGAGGCCGCTTTAAATAAGTTTGTTATTTCTTTTAATAATATTTTTAATAGCCGATCTCATATTAGATGAAATAGGTATGAAGCTGTTAAGAACCTTTTATTAAGGATTGCACGCATGCACGAATTATAAAAAGTAATTACATTTTTAATTTCGGCTGTGAATCATCGGAAAGAAACGCTATATCTATTATTGTTGAAGACGTAACCGCAAAGAAATAAAACATTTATTTCGTTGAGAAATCAATTTGTTTCATATTTTTTTTACAATCTCCAAAAAAGATTTTTTTGAGATTGTGTGCATTTTTCATTCTTTATTTAAATAAAGGCTGCTTTATTTTTAAAAGTATGACTTAATAATAAAACGAAAGATATAATAACAATAACCGGTTAATTTATAAAGTATGACTGAAATCAGGTAAGGTTTGAGGTTTTTTCCTAAGTGGTTCTAATTAAACTTTAAGTTGACAGACAAATCCTTTAATAGTCTGATACAGATAAAGGCGCTTTCAAATCTATTGTGACAGTAAAGTACGACGACACGTTGCCCGCCATTAGTGTGACGTATGATGGTGCTGTCACATTTGACAGATCTTTTTTTTGTGATCGTGCAATACAGAATGTAGGATTTTTTATGCTCAGTAACATTTGGCTTAATTAACTATTGACCTCAATCAAACTTTTAAACATACTATGTTTATTTAGTAGGTAGGTATATTATTATTTAATTAGTTTATCGTATCCATGATGGACGGTAAAGGGCCAACTTACATCAATGAAGCGCACTTTCCCAGGATTGTTATTACCACATTAATAAATAGAAAATCCACATGTCTGACGCCCACAACCTAAGCGCCGCTAATTACCAACATCACGACTAGAATAAACACTTGTTTATGGAAATCACTGTAAAAACCGACACGACCAATAAACGTTTAATGTTGGCAGTTCGGGCTACATAAGACCATTGAGTTCAAGCCGCCATCACAGATAATATATACATTTATGCGGTAAATTGATATTGTACAGAAGATTTTATGTCCACGGATGTCAGAGAGTATAAACAACGTTATGTAGAACGGACATAGAATTGTTGAGAACATTGGGAGAATCACCTTTGACTTAAATTTCAGGACCTTTCCTGAAATATGTATTAAAGAATAATGTATATAAAGCATTTCAGCAAATTATTACAACCAGAAGATGATAGGTACCTTATGATCAAAAATAACTTCAAGTAAAGCTCCCAAAAAGGTGCACATCTCCACAAAAGCTCATCGTGACATCCCTACAACATACATGACATAAAGGGTTCTCAGGTGCCCCGTAAGGCTTAATCCACACCATTACATTAGTCGCGGCGACGACAGACGCAATCCGACGCGCGCTTCTTACGCGATCCCCGCCAATGCGATCAACGACGTTTAATAAAAATATTACGTTTCTAATCCCTTAAGTTGATGACTTTGCATGTGCATAAATGGCACGGTTTTATGATTTAGGGATTATACAGAGGTACCATCATGTCGTTAGGGTGTATAAAAGGGGCCTCCATTCATAACGATGCTAAATTATTATGTCCGGCGAATTCCCGACTGTTAACCCCGATTTTTACAATAGTATTAAGTATTGGTCTTGATACTTACCTTACTGGTAGGCCTATTTTATACATTTCGAGTCATCACGAGTGGACAAATATCCGGGCAGTGCCAAATATAGCCTATTTCACACTTCCCAGTAACGCTACAGATATTAAAACAAAATGGTTTCAGTCTGTTTGCTCGAAAGAGGCGCTCCTTTACGTACGCTAACCTAACAACGTAATGGTAGTTGTGGGCCAGTAATAAAATTCAACAATGTCCATCAGGTCACTGACAGGTGACACGTGTGTCCGACACCGGCGGGTACTACACTACGTGTTGAACATTTAATCAACGAATGTGTTCCGTCCCTTATCTACTAACCGGGCGCAAGGTGCGATAGTCGACGAAGCGAAATGGGTCAGCGTTCGGACGCTTATGGCGATTTACATCAGTACTAGCTTCTGCCCGCGACTTCATCAGCACCAAAGTTGATATATTATCCCATAGGAAACATACAATTTACCAGGATAAAAAGTAGCCTATGTATTATTACAGACTATAATCTTTCTCTTTCTTCCAAATCCGTTCCGTATCCGTTCTGGCATGATTGAGTAATAAGCATTCATCAATCTAAACTTTCACATTTATAATAGTAGCAAGATGAACATTCATTCATAATTCAACTACTTAATGTTGTGAAACTCCTTTTTGCATATTATTTTTATTATCGACCGCTTAAATGAGTCACGATTGCTCAAATTAACGGTTGCCTTAAGAACATTCGCCCGGATCTACCAATAAGACATAGTTTATTTCAGAATAAGTATGGAGTATGTATGGAAGTTCTTGCCCATTCTTCTCCATATGAAACTACCTTTTGATGGGGGGACTAGATACATTAATATTTTTTCTTCTACACGTCGTTCAAAGGGTCCTTTGAACGGTCTGTTCATAATTTGAATTTGACTTTAAATAAGAAATGAGTGTAAAAAAAATGTTAAAATTCTCACCTAATTGTTAGTCAACTACTACATAAATTATACTAATACTTTTTTCGAACCTGTTACACATTCCCCAGCCTGAGAACCGAACCAAACCTAAGGAAACGGTAGCGGTTGAAGTGTTACGAATAGCTCAATCACATCGATAACATCTAACAAACACAAAAAAAGAACATAATTATAAAAATAAACGTCACACAAGCGACACAATATCTCTACATCACATCGAAAGGAATTAGGGCATCGTCACACCGTGCGACAGACAGCCGACCACGATCAATAGATAATCGCAGCCGTGTAAGTAGCCTACGATTAACTCGGAATACAATGTGTAATCGGACGGAACGATGTTATCGATTTTTAACGATTCCGATGAGCTTTTTAATGACAACTCTTTTCGGAATGCTTGGAACTGTAATGTGTTTATTTATGCGTGAAGTATTTAGATTAATATTTTAGATATGTAGATAGTATCACTCACTTCCTAGTCTTTGATCGCCTTCCTTAATTTGCTGTGATTGGCTTCCAATTTATTATTCTAATTTAAATCAATGTTTATTCCACCGGAGGTCCCAGGTGCCTACGCCACAGTGAAGTGGAACCATTGGTTGCTGAGTTAGGCTATAAAGGTTACACCTTGCAAGAAACTGGTTACATTTAATTAGTACTCATAAGTACGTACGTAACCCATAAAAAGCACGCTGCATATTTTCAGGTTACAGCAGAATATAAATTAAAAGCTCTTAACAAAATATTTTTATAGGCAAACGCGCCATCAGTGATATCCATTAAATGCGTATAAAAGCGATATATGTCCTAAACTGCATAGGTATATTATAGCCGTTGTCCACGGCCATCAGTGGACATTTATAGCCTAGATATTATACGAGATAATTAATAATTTTATAGCCAATTAAGGACTTAAGAAAATAATGTTAATGTACGCTCTTCATATTATATTTGTTATCATTGCGTACAGCCACGCTCTCGTGATGGGTAACATAGACTAGCTACACTCTGTGGTTTCCCCAACGTTCAGTTACGTCTTTGGTTACTCCCGTGGGTCGTACAGACCTATAGCCTACTCCTCAAGAATCTGACTATCATAGACAATTTTTTTTTTAATCCGACTGAAAGTTTCACCGATTAGCGCATTTAAACAAAAAATCTAACAAACAATACTTACTGTTCAGCTTAATTATATAAGTATAGATGGATATAACTCCTACTGGAGAACAGCGATGAGACAAGACAATCTGATATGTTTTGTTGTTTTGTCAACTTAGCGCTTCATTATCGCACTAATCATGAGGTCCTTTTGGAACTATAAACTACTAAAATAAGATTGGACTAGGCTAAGCCATCCAGAGTCTGTAGGAGACAATAATACATCACACGTATTTATTGCATACGAAAATAATATTAAACTTGAATGCATAATTTGTAAACTCCTCAAAACGCCATGTTAAATCTCAACCCACGTTGCGTAGGCGCACTGCGCACGTTGCGACTATCTGTCGCACGGAATCGCGACACGACTGCGACTCACTTGATGTATGCGCACGATTCGTCCACCACTCTCCGGGGGTGGAAGACGGGAGATTAGTTTGAATTTATTATAATTACTTTCTGCACTAGAAAGGTTTATATTACCTATTTGCGATCTTTTCTATCGGAACCTATTATTTATGATCTCATATGCCACGGCGTATCAAAATCATTTAATAGCGCTTTTGAACATCAAATAAAAATAAATTAATATAGATGCCCCTTCTAAATTATAGGCATGGAACTCCATACTTGTTCTTTTAAAATAAAGTTTATACATACAATATTAATTTTATATCAGGACCATACATTACTTACACGTGAATAAGATGTCTAATGAATCGTATTGCAAGCCAACATAAACCATATACCTAGTCTAATTTGTTATAAATAAATAGTTTGGTTAATTAGGAAATTATCTTAGAAACATCACGACCATTAGCCCAAATACATTCGTTATTTTCAAATCAATACCCAAACACACCTTTAATCGTGTAAACCGAAAGAGAAACGTTTACAATCATTCATTCAATTAAAGTAATTAGTCGCTGAAGGCCGCCGGCTGCGTCGCCATCAATCAGTCGGTAATGAAGTGGTGCGGGAAGCCTAATAGCCGTTTTCACGCACCATTTATAAGTCATTCAGTGGCTTTATGTGGCAGGAGTTCTTCAATAAATACGTCATTTCACCGATGCATTTTTATGAAGATCAGATGAAGATATGATAAATGGTTAAAGGCTAAAGGTAATAAAAGGTGTATCTCACAGATTAATGTAATTGGATAGCTGTGACTTTATTATGATGCAAGCTTCTGACCGCGACTCGTCCGCGCGAATTCACTGATCCCAATTTTTTTTCAATATCAAAATATATCCTAGCACTCAGGGATAACGTAGCATCTTAAAAGCGCGAGAATTTTCAGAATCGGATCAGTACTTCTGGAGATGAGCGTGTTCAAACAGAAAAACAAACGAATCTTTCAGCTTTACAATATTAGAACGATTGCAAACTCAGATAAGTATGAAGTTACTTTCTTAGGACGGGCTCGCAAGTACCCAACTACATAATTAATCTGGAAAACTAAAATCTAACACAAAAGTCGTGATTATACAAGTGTTCTACATCTTATACATCTTCCTCTTTTTGTTCTGTATATAGCTTTTATTACGTTTATCAAAGACAAAGTACGCCCTTATATTCCAATCTTCTAATAACCCTAAACACCTTCAATTATTCTGCAAGCCAGGTCCATTTACTTACCAATCACCTAACAGTCCACTAACACAATCCCAATCAATAGGGACTGCTCCTCGGTCGCATATGTCGCGCGCGCATATCGCACGCTCGTGTCGCGCGCCGCTATCTTGTATGGAGTACATCAAAGTGAATGTTCGCTGTATCTGTAAGTCTGTACTGTATTTGTCTAGGACATTGGCTGTCAAAGTTTAAGGGAGCAGATTATGTTAATAGGAAGATAGGATGAAATATACCGTATGTTTACTTTTAATTAATTAACGTTTAATTAAGACATTTAAATGTCACTAGGTATAGCCAATTCCAAAGGATAATATAAAGTTTAGTTTTTAGAGAAAAAATAACAAGAAGCTATTATATACTATTGAGTTGTCTAAAATGCATTCATAATTATAATTATTTAATTAATGAACCTGTACAAATTATTATAGACTATACCTATATTTTTTTAAAGAATTTCTTGCCCACTCTTCTCCATACGAAACTTCCTTTCAGAAGGGGCAACCAGTTAGTTTTTTTCTTATTCTTGTAAATGACGATCAAAAATGTATTTGACTTTGCGCATTTTCATCGATGTCGCTCCATAAATGCACTAATTATGTAATGAACCTGCTAAAAAGGTAGTTGTAGCTAATTCGCAAAACGTTGAGCACCGCTTCACATCTAAGTCTGTGCATGCAGCAGACGATGGCGCGATAGCGGCGCGGCTAGTCGCAACTAATGTGACACTCGACGCGTAATGAATGGCCCTCTTTAGATGGCCGATAGCGGACGATCGACGACAAATACTTACAATATGTGACACTGTATGGAGTTAGCTTGTATTTACTTAGAGGACATTAATTGTGCTCCACAGGCCGGGCTATGGGAACGTATTGCAAGCGAAGGAACGTTCCTTGTAATGTTATTAGTTTCATGTTAATGGAACTAGGAACTGTGTAATGTATTCGTTGATCACAATCAATGTTTTAGCCACAGGACTTATAGCCTAATGCAGATACATATAAACATCTATACTCGTAGATATAATTCTGTATGAAACACTAAAATAATAATAATAATTGTTGTCTTACCTATTTTTACTTTTTAATTAAAATCTTTATTTATTATGCCATTGATTCTTGATATTCCAAGATTTCCAAGTTACCGCAAGGTGCCCATATTTATCTCCATGAGAAGGAAGACCCCCAGTTCTTCTACCCATGTAATAGGTATTTTCTGAGAAGATTCAGCAAAAGAATTTCGCACCATAAAAACTACCATAAGCCGAACAGCAGATGATTGGCTGCAACATTTTGATTTTATTAATATTATTTCCTTCCTCAACAGTTCAATACAGTTAGTATCGCGCAATCAACGTTTTTACACAACATTTTTGTGATATGATAATGTTTTTGGGCTTCATATAAAAATTAACGACCTCACTGATTACGTGCAGTGCCATAATAACTTGATATGTTTGAGCAAAAACTTTTGGAGTAGGTATCCGATGTCATGTGAGGAAAAAGGACAAAAAATATTATGTCTTATGAGAAAAAGGGATAAAAAATAAATCAGCAGTGCATTGTGTGCAGTGCGATTTGCATGCAGATAGTTCTTATGGCGAGTAGGTAAGGGTGAATTTTCTTTGCTCTTGTGTGTAGTCATGTTGGTAGTTATTATAAGAAGGGGGTAGCACAGAAGGCGATAAGCGATATTTTTTTTAATACTTATTTAAAAAATTAAAATATTAGTAACGTAAAAATGTAGGTACTGTTCCAAAGAATTAAAATAGCAAGCCAAACCACAACCAAATCGATAGTGGAAACGGTAATCTTTTTTGTGCCACCACAACTTTTTTGTCTACTAATAAATGCTCCAATCTCACCTAATCAAATCGAGGTCTACCATAATAAAATTCAATTAATGGAGACACGTTCATTAAGAAGAACCATGTCAAATCGACACGAGAAGTCGCGTGACGACATCTTTCAGACATTAACCTTAATTCCTAATTATCGATCAGGTGCGTCTGTTTACACGCGGCTCTGCTCATACACGAGCCACGTGTAAAGGTTGACCGACGTTTTTACTTTAATAAAGCAACATTTAGGTCGATTACTAATATTTTAGTCAAGTTATCATTCCCCAACGGCTACTATGAGACACGGCAGCTTATTGATCTGTATGCGAGTACCGATACAAGGATTTTCTTCTTTGTTTTAGATCCAGATACCTAATTTAATGTATCTATGAAATTATGTGTTTCCTATTATCGCTATTCTATTTTGAAAATGGACTACTTTAAAAAAAAATATCGCACACTTAACATTTCTCCTGTATTGAGGATGCGTTTACAAACATAAACACAAACAGCCAGACCCCGGACACACAACCCATACAAATATTGATTCCGAACGGTAATCAAACCCGCGACACGAAGCACAGCAGCCAATCGCTCAGTCACTGCGCCAACCGTGTCGTCAGTATTTCCACTTGTATATCTGCCCAAACTAGTGAGAGTGTGAAGGTTCCAATTTCGCTGAAGACGGCTTGCCAACACATGCAACTCGCAACCCGCTCTCATTCTAGCCACGCTTTACACAAGATCCATAAAGCGATACATTATTTTTTCTGGTACCGCGGCCGGTATTAAGGCTTTCTTAAGAGCCTTATTAAGCGGTATCTCGTACCGAGCGGTATAGGAGAAGTATGTACTCGTACAATACATCTTCTTTATCGAAGACGGACATCGAGGTAGCTGCAATAAATATTGTTGAAACATATTTATAAAGTGAAGATAGGAAGCCATTTCCATTCTGGTCTGATAGATAGCGAATACTACAAAAGTCTGCTCTGTAATTACGGATTGCAAGTGATACAAATATTTTGATCCTACTTCCTAACATAACTACTTCCTATTGCTATTACAAATGCGTAAATATATGAAGATTAATAGTTGTTTTTTACCTACTCATTTACACATAAACGGCTGAAAGGAATTAGCTGTAATTTGGCAAACATACTTACATAATTTTTATCCCGTTTTTGAGTTCCTGTGTTTTTGAATCTGTAATAATATAGTATGATAATTTTGCGCAGGCGAAGTCGCAGCCAGACAGAAGCTATAGTAATATCTAAACATTTCATCTATCTACAGAATTACGTACCTAAGGGTACTTATAATAATGATAACACCGTTTCCATCTCCACATACCATTTACATTATTACTAGTGCTTCTAATAGAGACAACTAATTATAATTAAATTAATTCCCTGCCCTTACACTTGACGGTTATTGAGATAAATCGCATAGGTACCTACTGCGGTAATGGATTTTGAACCTTATTTTGTAGGGACGAGACCACATGTTAATTATGAGACTCTGTTAATCCTTATATGGTACTGTTAATATGTGATGCTTAGCGGTGTGGTCCTATCGCGTACTACTTAGTAGAACAGGATCACAAACCACACCCCCGACACTCCATACAAATTAACCCGTATGCACCCACTAGGTACTACTATAAGCGCATCGGCCGAGTTACCGTATTAAAGTCATCTGAGCTAAAGCTAAGCCAATGATAGGACGCCACTACTGCCTGGCCTACTGCTGGGCTGCGGGGAACAATGAATTAAGAGTGGGTAGTAAGCCAAATTACCAATCTTTTTTTTTGATTTTACATCACGAAGTAGCCTCTAGTTTTTTGGTTTTTTCGATTTATACACAATATTATAATGATTAATGTGACGAAAAGATAATTAGTTATAGTGAGGGTTTTGTTTAGGCATTTTAGGTAGATAATTCCTTTTATTTTTGGAGTTATTACGATAAAACACTTAACACGGGGCGCGCGGGTGAATTACAATACCTATAAGGAACTTCGTTCCAAAAGTTTGCTGGCTTTTGGCTGGGAGTGTGAGTGCAGCTTTTTACTTATTACTATTTATTACTCTTCGACTGATGGCTGTAAGTTAACGGTCGGTATTGTTAGATCTAATCTGTTATCTCTTTGGACCTCTGACGTTTAATATTTATTATTATAGAGAATATCAATTATAATTGTGTATTAACTAATCAGTAAAGTAGTCGCAAATAGAATTTCATCTGAGTGAAAGCAAAAGCCGAAATCAAAATCTTAATTTTTAATCTTAACTGGACGTCTCCTACTCTTAAACTACCTACCGGCCAGATTTCATCTTCTTAGGTCAAGTAGATCACATGAATACTCAAGTTTTCGTGTTTAGTCAAAGAGTGACCTTTCACTTTTATAATGTAGGAATAGATTTAGAGATTATAATCTTTTACCTTTTCATTATCTTTCAATCTCTACAAAGATACCTACTACAAGCATCACGTTTACCGTAATTATTAAAAAAAAAAACGGGTTGCACTCCGGGAGTGCCGGCAGAAGTGAAAACTTGATTATTAACGTTTACGTTTACGTTTACGTTTAACATACACGAACATTCGCGCAAGCGCCCTGCGCTGTCTAAACGAAACAGTAGGCCCAGGCATACATTTTCGCCGCGCCGTAGAGAGGGGATAGCTGTCTACTCTCCATCCGTCTTACGCTTTTTCGATCAGGTCACGTGTCCTGACGCGCACGTGTCCTGACGCGAGTTTAAGATTTTATACCCATTACAGAAAAAGTGCTCAACGCCGCTAAAGAAGTTTTCACTTCAAAAATGTCTTCAATTAACTGTATCCCTGGTACCCACGGCACAATTATATCGTTAATAACTTCATTTGGGTTCGTCTGCCAGTTATAAAGTGTACAATTTATGATACCATCAAACCGTTTAATATATGAAGCCGATATTGAAGTGAAGGCTGTTGTTATATGCGTGCGCGCCTTGTTCCCAATTTACCACTGAACAGTTGAGGGCATGGCTGTACTTGTCTTTGCTTTATGATAACAGAAGTTTATTTATGGCTACTGAACATACTATTATACAGGGTGATTGTTCATTTTCCAGAAACCTGAAAAGGGTTCATTGTACGCATCGTTATGAACAAATTTTACTATGGGATCAACCCTGAAATTATGAAAAAAAACAGATTTTCTCTCAAATAATGCTAAAATATATTTGTTAAGACACAAGTTAATTTATGTTAATACACTTTGTATATTCTTAGAATACTTCTGTTGGTTTTACCGGCCTATAACAATAAATAAATAAATAAGTCGGTTAATTACTCAGTATCTGGTGGTCTACTTAGGAGCTAGTCCCCACATCTGTGCATCCTACACAAGTCGTTAATATGCAAGTAATTCACTCCGCTATCTGACCGCACTCCCTGCACGTTCGTTATCTCTCTATTGCCATTAACTAGTTTTTAATTTCCTTTGACTTTTATTAAAATTAGCATACAGATACCATTTTGTCTTGGCACGCCATGGCGATGCCGATTGGAGAGGCGATTGTCAACGATATATCATATTCCGTACATTCAAAATTCGGTCTTGGAAAAACCATTGTTATGTTCATTTTTCAGTAGCAATAGTCAGCCGGAATTGACTCGCCGCAATTTTATGGGAGTTCTGATATTTCAGACATCTCTACTTATCCATTCGGTGGCGTAGGCGTAATGTTCTTTGTGAAGATATATTCTATACTTCCCCGCGTGTCAAGTTACAATAGCCCGAGCACTACAGAGCAGTGTTTACGAGCGCGGCCTTTCGCTCAATCCCGCCATTTTTATGGCGTTTTATCTCGCGACAATAATGAACTACATTCTCTTTCCAATAATTAAAGGGAACTAGTTTGACAGACTCTCTCTAATTAAAATTATCAAACTAATGACGGAAAGTTGTTTTTGTTTTTCGCGTTTTATGATTGGAATGTTACGACGTTACTAATGTTACTATGCGCCCTCTGCATGAACTAAACGTGAATGATGACCGGGGCTGACTTAAACGTACGAGATACAAATGCCTGCTGCAAACGTTTTGCAGCTGAGTTTAGAATCCGAACTGCAGAATAAAGGCTAATGGCAAAAGTGATCAAACATAATGAACACTCGAGTAAACAAGTTCGTTAGCATAGATTACAAAGGTAGGTCACTATGGTAATTTTACTAATCACCGGCGCTAATCACTAAGATTACAATCATCCGTTACAGACTTCCGGAGTTTTGCAAATACAATATTTTTATTGGTGAAGGCTTACGACCCACCGCTGCGCAGTCTAAATCTTGCTGAGGAACATATGTAGTCCAAAATACCTAAAGCTCCGACTGACTTTGATTGAGTACCCCGTTGATCTCGTGGTCGCACGCAGAACTATGGGTCCTTTTTATTGTTTTTTTTTTTTTAGGTGGTAAAAATCATCAAATGACTCCTTCCGCCCTGGGTGGGACGGAAGGGACTGTCAGACTTTTACTGACTAAAAACCACCCTGTTCCTTCTGTTGCCCTTTACGTTCCGGGGCCACGGTATCCTGTTAAGACGTCCCGCAACCCCGGGAGCCGGGGTCCTGAGTTCGATTCCCAGGTCGGGTAAAAAGTGTTATTGAGTTTTCCATTAGGTATTGTTTGCTATGCCTCGAAGAGCACGTACAGCCTTCGGTCCTGCGCCTGATCTCTCCCTAGTCGTGTCGGATTGCCGTCCCATCGCACTATGAGAGTAAAGGGAGAGGGAGTGCATCTGTGTTTGCGCACACACTCCTGCACTATAATATCACCTGCGTTGTTCCTAGTCACCTCCATTGTGACTAGCTGTCGTGACCGAGATCGGTCAGGAGAATATATTACTACCTACAACTCCGACAAAAAGTAACATACAAGGTCGCGCAATTAGCCAAACTGATATAATCTCATGCCGGAGCGACTGCATCAAAACTATGAGTCATGTTATCTGGCTCGATCAGTACAACAACGCTAGTCGCGCTTGTAGACTGTGACAGCTGATGTGAGCCCGCGAGCGAATGTGGACGATTAGCTAGACAATGGAGGAAATAGGCCACGTGCCACAGAGCACGGAATGACAGTAGGTCCATTTACTAACATTACCACTTGTTGCTGTATTAATGTATTTTTCGACATCGCATTCAAGATTATTGTACGATTTTATGTATGATTCTGTATACAAGTATTGTAAAACATTAATGTATGGAGCTATGGCCTTTTAATGACCTTATTGAAATAAATTGATTTGACTGTGACATAAAAATAGATTATTCTATTCGAGTTTTAGTTCCGATCAGCATTTACCGATGTGATAATAATTTGACATATTCCCAACTGTGATTAACTTTTAGAAAGTTTTCGAAAATTCATTTACGTAACGTTTCGTAACCTACCTACAGTTGATATTCATTATTTATTCATCTCAAAACATACCATGATGTCCATCAGTTCTTCAAGTAGATATACTGTAACTATATTTTCCTGTGCGCACACGCAACTTGAGACGAACCGACAGACGGGGCGTGAAGCGTGAAAGTTAGCGTGTCGGGTTACAAGCTCCGGTGACGACACACTGAGAGGTTATAGGTGTCGTTGTTGTACAGATTAAATACATCAATAGATCTCAGAGCAATATTAGATGCTATACAGAAGAGATTTGCTACAGACATAAGAGATGGGCTATTAACTGTAGTTACCTATAGGAACTATTGTAAGATCATCGTGACATATAACTTTTGCTTTCCGTTATGTATTCTATTACAATGAAATTCCTTATCACCACTCCTAATATATTTAAAGTACTTTAGGTATCCAATAAAATTAATTTACTTCACAAAATTCTAACAAGAAACTACTCTCTCTCTCTATATATATATATATACACATCAAAAAAGTCTAGGGATCAACATTGATGTGTATATATACTATTATAAATGCGAAAATTTGCATGGAAGTTTGTTACTCGATCACGCCAAAACGGCTGAACTGATCTAGATGAAATTTGACACAGACATAGATTATAGTGTGGAATAGTACATAGGCTACTTTACATCCTAGAAAAATGCACGGCTCCCGTGGAATAATATATCAACTTTGATGCAGACGAAGTCGCGGTCAGAAGCCAGCTTTTCTATAAACAAAAAATATCAGATCAAGATACGTAACACTTTTGTTCAAAACTAAACTGTTGTATTGTAATACGTGTAACGCAAGTTTATCTAAACAACGCATCAACTAGTGCGCGACAGACAGACAGACAGACAGACAAGGCGTGAAGCGTTACCGTGTCAGTTACCGTAGAGGTGCGCCGCGTGACGTGACGGCGACGTGACGGGAACACGGGTCGAGTGTCACTATTGTTACGCGTGAAGAGGGATTAGGTTCCTATTGTTTTGTAGGTGAGGTTTATATTACTTCCTTTTTACGCTTTCTTGAGTTCCGGACTTATAGCATTCATCAACGTAATTTAGAGCAGTATTAGGTAGTTAATTAGTTATTAGTTACGCAAATCATTTATGGTACTAATATTGTAGACTGCCTGTCCTGCAAAGTGTGACTACGGAGCATGAAGCCTTGGGTTCGATTCCCAGGTCGAGCAAAATGTTATTGGGATTTTCCATCAGGAAATTCTCGTAAGTAAAAGTAGCAGCTTCAAAGTATGGATTTGTGCCCGGTTGATGACAATAGACTCACCCACTATTACATGGGACTTAAATATAACTGACGATATGTGGGGGTACTAATGGGTACACTTCTGCCTAACCTTTTGAGGATTGATGTTATTTTATAAGTTATTGTAAAGAGGTAAAGTTTGTTTGCTGTTTTGTTTCAAGAGGTAATCTCTGGTTCATCATCTGCTTAGCCTTTCCCCAACTATGTTGGGGTCCGCTTCCAGTCTAACCGCCGGATGCAGCTGAGTACCAGTATTTTACATGGAGCGACTGCCTATCTGACCTCCACAACCCAGTAACTGGGTAATACGATACCCCTAGGTAAGACTGGTTGTCAGACTTCTGACAACTCGTAACTACTGTCAAAGATCCACGTATGACAGCCGGGACCAACAGCTTAACGTGCTTTCCGAAGCACGGAACGATGTAAATAATGTCTAAGATAAACTTTAGAAAGTACATATATGAATTGAAAAAGTCACATTGGTACTTACTTGCCCGGATTTGAACCCACAACCTTATGCATGAGAGGCGGGCGCCTTAACCGCTAGGCCATCACGACACTCTCTGGTTCGATATAACTACCGGTACGTAACTTGGCAAGAGATTTTCGTAGTGGGGGAAGTTCGCGCATATAAAAATGTATGAAATTGTGCGTGCGCAAACTTCCCCCACGTAACTGACGTGCCGGTAACTGTAACTAAAATTATTACACTGATTGAAAGCTACACTATGTTGTATTGTATGGTACCCTTGAGTTCCAAGCGGACGCTGGAGCGGAGCTAGTTTCAAATAATCATTGTTAACCGGATATACTTATACCGTTCTCATAAACACTCGTCTTTCACTTTAACCTTTTCTTACCTGTGCCTATGTAGCTAGACCTACCTCTATGTTCCAAGTAATGAATGGCGCCTTATCTACACTCTTCGAACCACTTCGTAAATTACCCAAATATTATACTTACCTAATATTTACGTCGTACTTAACTAACTCTAACACGGAATTAAATAACACAGCTATAATAATAAGCACTTAGTAAAGCTTTAATTTATTTTAACTGCACGAAAACTAACGAAGTTATTAGTTCTCATAATTATCATACGTTTGCTTTAAGAAATATTAACATTAAATGTTATCCCAATGCGTTTGCGCATGCGCTATGCATGGAAACAACGGTCAGAAGGCTCACTGTGGGACACTTCAAGATCTCTAAAACAAAAATTGACATAAATAACCTCGATACCAAGGGGTGGATGACAGTAGTTACGGGTCGTCAAAAGCAACAATATACAATACATAATATACAATATCCCTTACACAAGATACAATATTCCTTGGTAAGCCAAGGAATATTGTATTATCTAGTTACTGGGATGTAGAGGTCAGATAGGCTCTCGCCCCATGTAAAATACTGATTTTCACCTGCATCTGGTTAGACGGAAGCCGACCCCAACACATACTCGGAAAAAGACTAGGCAGATTGATTATAGTGTTGTCATAATGAAGCTTCTGTGCTTCATTTTAACACTATAAAGCCCGCAGGTACGCTCCGAGACTATCGCGACGCCATCTTGAAAGGTGACGTCACATAATTTATGACGCCATCCATCATTTTCGCGGTCACACCTGTTTGTGTCCTGTGCCTTTAACTGCATGAAGGCGGTCAAGAATCGGTTTAGTGCATGTACAAGCTAAATTATTATTCTTTCATGGGAAGAAATACAGCACCAAGATTGCTTCAAAGGTAAAAAAAAATATTGAAATAAAAAAAGATTGACGAAACAGTTTGAAACTTCTGAAAAGCTTATCAATATTTAACACTAGATTCTGTCCGCGTTGTACCCGCGTTAAGTCTTTGGTCGTAGCGTGATATTATATAGCTAAGGAATCTAGCTATCATAAATACAAAAAAAATGAAAACAGAATGCTTCCAATACGACTCGTAGTTCTAAAGTATAGCACGTAAACAAAATAAATTCTTTATCTTAATTAAGTATATGAGTATTACATTTATTGTAATTTGTACATCCTTATAAAGTAGTATCAGGGATGTATCGGGACTTATTTGTTTCATATGGGTGGTTTAAATAACCGGTATAGAAAAACACAGGAAGACGCAGCGTGGGAACTTCAATAAAGAAAATTATAGGGGCCTTGGATACTCGGCCTTGGGTAACAAATAATTCAGTCAAGGTTGGAAGGGTTTGTGGCGATGCACCCCTTGTTCAATTATGTACAATGCGTGTTACCGGTCTGTTACGTCGACTGCAACCTTTAAAAACTCCTAAAACATGGATGGCATAATGGAAACGATATCCTTCATATTATAGACTGTCGATCGATAGGATTGTTTCATGCTAAATGCTCTTGTGGCATCGACGCCGGAGTGTGTTTTGTTTGCCGCGAAATGGATAGATTAGTGCCGTGAATTCTGCGAAATGATGAACGAAAGATGATATTTTATTATATATTATTTACTTTTTATTAAACAGTTAATTTTATAGGTTTGTTATTTATTGTTTTTATAATGAAAATATAATTTATTTTATTGTTTCTAAAACGCAATGACGCTGTCTGTTGTTGTGTACATATTTTTGTCTATACAAAAACAAGATGAATATTCAGGCTGAACCAATTTTGCAGGGACTTTCACAAGCAATTGATATTATAAGTTAGTAGTAACTTAGGCTACTTTTGTTCTAGAACAAGAATTTGTGATCCACGTAAAAATTCATTAGAATCTGACATTCTCGCAAACGAAGTCATGGGCATTTGCTAGTATTCAATAAATATAGAGGTAAGTAAATTTAAAAGTTGCGTCGTCACGATCTGCCGTGAACGATCACTACCGATTGAACGCTCGGCAAACGGATTAGTAACGGGAATTAGCATTTTAGCAAATACTGCTACCGGTCATAAACACTTTTTATTGCTCGTGCTGTGATGGTCCAGCGGTTAAGCCTTCTCACGCAACCATTATGGCAAAGTACTTACTAATGTGACTTGTACAATGTATGTACTTTCTAAGTTTATCTTGGACATCACTGTCATCGGCGAAGGGAAACGTCGTAGCCAATGAAACGTAGATACGTAAACGTTCCTCTTTTGGAGGAGGCCTTTACCTGCAGAGGGGTTCTTACAGAATAATTTCTGTTACTACTAAAACATAATTTAAAAGATACTACTATAAAAAATAAAAAATAAACCCTATATATAATAACACTAATATAAAAATAACTGTAAACTAACTTGTAACTTGCTACATTTTCTGTAAGAAATAAAAGGCTTTTTTATTTATTTTATATTTATTTATTTAAACGTTCCTCTTGAATCACTCTATCTCCTTTCTATCCTCCTCTATAATCTATCTCAATGAAACCCGCATTAAAATCTGTTGCGTAGTTTAAAAGATCTAAGCGTACAGAACGGCGGGAAGCGACTTTATTCTGTACTGTGTAGAGAAGGTATGTCTGAAATCACCAATCCGCTTTGAGCACACGTGGTGGTCAATGCTCGTGCCTTCTCTGTTCTCTGAATAAGTGAGACAATAATGTATTTATTTATTCAATGCACACTGTACACAACATAGTTTATACGCCAGGCTTAAATCTAGTGAGTACATGACCCTGTTAGGGCGCAGCAAGATAACTTAAAACTAATAATATTGCAGTGAGTATCTATTATTTAAAACTTATATCATAATAAAAATAAGCTTTTATCACTCTTTTTATCGCTTACTTATAAAAAAACTTAAAAAACTGTTTTTTTTTTAAAGTTTAATTCACAATCACAAGCAATGTCAATTAAACCATGTTCTATTATGATGTGAGTTTATGAGTAAACCGAAGTCGATAAGTTTTGAGTCTTCCCATGAAATGTGTCTGAATGGCAGTGATTGAAAAATATTTTTCATCCATTCAGTCTCAGTTCCGTGCGTTAAACGTTGTCGTTAACGCCATAGAAGGCGACACCGACAGTTGTTACTACAAAACGAACCTTAATTAATACTAATCTCCCGTTTCCTTTTAACTGTACCGCTGTTTTCTGCGACCGTACATGTAAACCACGATAAACGTGCACCTAACTTTAGCCTTATCACCAAACACATAAGGCGAATTTACAATAATTATTTCCACATTTTAATTTTGCATCGCCAACTTGTGAAATGCAGTTTACGTGGACTTTATGTTCTAAACTATAAGAGAGATTTTGCGATGTTTTGTAAACTTTGTACGTTGTAAATAATACATCATTAGGCGGTATTTAATGCGTTTCCCAGCGCTGATAATAGTTGCGTGTGATGCAGTCACTTTCTATACTGATCGTGTGCCACTGTTACGTACTTGTTGAATATACTTTTCTATTACTCTGATCAAGATTGCTTTATTTACACGCTTCATGAAATTAGTGAAATTACTGATCACGTACACACATTAATTTATGATGAGTAAGTATTTAATTTGTGAATTGTTGGCACTTTGACGGCCTCTTTAACAATTATCATTTTAAATGTTAACAAGTAAATGTTGAACATCCGAACTACTGATCCACGAATAATAAAGTTTTAAAAAACCATTAAAAATATTACGATTTTAAAAAGTTTCCCACGTCCCAAATTCGTAGATAACGCTCGTAGCACAGTGCTACGGCGTAGCTGACCGCGTAGCATGGCATAGGAACGCGTTTATTTACCCTCAAACTTTTCCGTTATTATTTTTTGCTGATCACAGTGCAAAATGACACCACTCTATCCACCCCTTCTTCATAAGCTTCATCAGCTGTTTGACTTGACAGCTAATTAGTTCTTTCATAAGGCTTTCTCGTAACTAAAAACGTTTAAAATCGGGACTTCAATTAGAATGCGAACGATCTTAAAAATACGAGAATTGCTCCTCTGGAGTGAAAGCGTCTACCTCAACTTCCCAATAGCTTATAAAAATATAACTCAACTATTACACAACACAGCGTCATTCAGATGCAACCTACACTTGTAATGTAATATAATACCCCATTAAATCAACACCGCGTTCCAATATCAATATACGCTGGCAGGAGCTCAACATAAATCGGAATTGTCATGTCATAACCAGTATAACAAGATCCCCCCCAACTAACAAGTAGTTACCAACGAGAGCTCAGTAGGTATGCTAGTGGTAACATATCATACGCTTGTAGAGAATTGGCTTCGTTAGCGCTCTGCATTTCGGTGCAACACTCAAATGAATAAACGTCCAATTTACGGCGTCGGCACTATAAATAGTTATTTCGTGATCTTAAGTTATAATTCAGGTAATATTTTATAAGCTTTATTGGTGTAATTTTGTTTTAATTAGTTATAAAAAGAAGTGTGTTAATTGCAGCAGCCGAGCGTATGTTCCAAAGATAAATGTGGTTTACTTTATTTAAGTGTAATCTGAGCTCTTATTCCTGTTTCTTACACAGTAAGAACTCCAATTATCTATACTATTCTATATTATAACAGAGCTGAACAATTTAGTAGTTTGTTTGATGTTTTAAACGAGCTAATCTCTGGAACTATTAGTTGGATCCGAAAAATATTTTTTGAATATTTTTGACAGATTAATGAGGAATTGTATAAGCTATAAAACATCACGCTACGACCACCGGGATCGGAGCAGTAACCAAAGACGTAACTGAACGTGGGTGAAACCGCAGGGTATAGCTAGTGTAAGGTATACCTAAATAGGAACTAATCAAAGAGCAATGTAACGAATGTCCTGAGACAGCTCGCCGTGGTGAGAAGTTAATTGCAGCGTCTCTGCCGCATAGCTCGGCTAACTTACTGTCATGTGTGCATGCCTCGACTGGCTGCAAGGCAGGGCCGGGCAGCGGGCAGGTGGGACAGAACACATAGTAGCGAAAGGCACATAAAAAACTAATCACATTAACCCAACGATAAGTAACATAACCTAGAGAGTGAAAGGTCATGACCCCCCACCTGTTGACGAAAAAACACACAATCAACAAGTAAGTATACCTATTCAACAAAGTTGGAGAGATTAACAGGTATTCCTACTTGAGTAATATACATATGATAAACTAATATTGTTAAAAAAAAGAAATGTAGCAGCAGCCTCAGAGTCTGGATTTGTGTCCAGTTGATGACAATAATAGGCTCGCCCCCATTACATGGGACTTAAATATAACTGGCGAAATGTGGGTGTACTAATGGGTACACCTCTGCCTAACCCCTCGGGAATTTACTGAAAGCTGAATTTACAACAGGTATAGCTGGTTTTATTATATAAATACTCGTATATTATGTGGTTGAATAAAGTAGTAGTTTCCACACAAAAAATACAATGAACAACATAATAATTATATTATTATATGATAATGAATCAGCAAAAAAGCTAATTAACTAAACTTGTACAAGTGTTCACCGCTACTCCCTTTGTATTATAACATGTTATTAATTGCTAACTTTCCCCCGTGGCGCCGCTCGTGTGAAAGTAATCCAAATCTCTTGTTTTTCCTCATGCTCCGCTCAAATATACGAGTATTTTAACACGTTTGTTTGCGGAAATGCGAACAATGGAAGCTATTAAAATAACTGTTTTATTTTACTTATAAAATCTTGTAATACTGGTAGCGCCAAAGGGGACCGGGTAGAATATTTATTACCTATCAAACAGTGTAGAAAGGTGCAGTCTATTTCAGTATTCAAATCCTTCATTTGTGGCTTAATATATTTAAAGTTAGGTTATGTTTAACGCTTTAAAACCTTCTTATTTTCTCTTCTTTTCTTCTTTTCTTTCTTTTTTATGAAAATAAGAAGGTGCCTACTAATGATGATAGCTAAAAATAAGTCCTAAGTTAGACATGAGGAAAAACAGTTTTTGTTAAGAGTTATTTTTGAATGTATAATAATACTACCTTTTACCCGCGGCTTGGACCGCGAAACATTGTTCATGAAGCCCTGTCGCAAAGTCCGTTCTCAGCTGATGTCTCCTATATACAAACTACCTACCTGCAAAATATCAGCTTCATAGGTCAAAAAGCTTTCGAGGATTTCGTGTTTAGTCGGTGCTTGAATGATCAAATAAGTAACTCTATTTAAATTAACTCTATGTTTCGTTCCTTCAACATGAATAACCAAATCCCAGTTCTCAATGTATTAGCTAATCGCTTTATCTCGGAACCTAGTCCGCGAACAGGAAATAACAGTTTAATAACAGTTCATAATTATTTAATTCGTTTCAATAGTGACCGCGACCGGTTGCTGCTATTACCTCCGCAGTTTACACTACGTCACAGAATATAGAACAAACCAGAAGGCGCACAAAAAACGTGCCTCTGTTCTTAAGTTACTTCTTAGGATGTAGATTAAGGTTTAATATGTAAGGCCACACTGTCGCATTGGATCGTTGATCTGTAATGTTAGTTGTAGGTAAGATTGCATGGGAAATTAATTTTTAATTTGTGAGGAAAAATCATGTCTTCTTTCTATCACACGCAACAATTACCACAAAAACAGACTGTTTCTTATTATACAACAATTTCCTATATGTGTGGAGGTTTGCAATTAGCTATTTCTGTCTGTCAGTCTGTTACGCTTTCACGACTAAACCACAGAACCGATTTTGATGAAATAAGTACGAGTAACGTTTGAATCCCAAGAAAAGACAGGGGGTACTTTTAATTCCGCGACATCGTGTAAGTTCGCGATAGCCGAGATTTTCGCGAACGATGTCGCGGGCAAAAGATAGTTCTTTACATAGTTGTTTTTAAGTCTGTAAGTTCTGCAAAATACTTAAAATAATTGAAATAATAATAAATAACAATAGGCTCGCCTCCTATTACATTGGGACTTAAACATAACTGGCGAAATGTGGGTGTACTAATGGGTACACCTCTGCCTAACCCTACGGGGATTACAGGCGAGATGTTATGTTATAATAATAAAACAAAAGACTTCGAAGAGTCGAAATACTCCAAAGTGCATGTAATCTCAATAGCATGAGTACGTTCGCGCCTTCTGGTGTGTTCTGTATTGTGAGTACTTACTAGATACTCGTATCTCGTGGAACTGTTACACCGGCAGGACATCACTCAGTGTCGCGCGCTGTATGTGTGCCATTAATGTGATGGAACACATTCTGTAATTAATTTATGTTGGTTTAAGCCGTGTTCTCATTAGATTGAGGAAATACTGACATCCTGGGTATAGTAATTATATCAAAATTAAGACGATCTTGAAGAAGAATCATAAATCAATATTGCATCATTTCAAAGCCCGGCTGACACACCGGTATGACAGAACTATAGAAAATCAATTTTGTCTCATTACGTGGGACTTGAGGAATTAAGACCTCTGAAGGCCAACTCTAATGATTAAAAACGTTTAAAACCTAGTCGCAATCTCATCTTAATGACAATCAATGCCAAAATACTCGTATGTGGATAGATTAAAAGGATTTTTTGGCATACTGAGAGTTCGAGACTGAGATTAGATTGCGTTTATACTGAAAAATTAGGAGAATTGCTTCCCTGGTTGTTTCGGTTCATTGGACTTTGGAACGTTGTATCAATATTAGATGATCATGAGCTGTTCAAAATGAAAGCACTTGTAGTTCATGAATTACTAAGTATCTTCTGCCCGCCGCGTGGTGTTCAAGTATATTTAAAAAACGACATAAAAACCGGCATTCCGTGATAAAGCAGTTTTCAATCAGTATTTTAATTTTTGTATTTGGACCAATAGACCAAAAGATTACATCTTACAAACAAACTTTACTACTTTATTATAATATTAGTTTGTGTTACACTAGCAGCAACTTGCGACTTTTAACAACATACCTAAGTACTTACATCAATGTTTTGACAAACTCAGTTTGCTCACTTTACCCGCACATTGAATACGCAACTTTATGTATTGAATTAAATTAATCACGCAGTGTATTACGTACAGGTAAATCTGATCATGAATGAGCCTCTCCATCAATACTATGACAGTGTTTTATTAGCTTGCGAAGCGAACTCGCTAAGGAACTATTAAGAAATCTGTAATAGGTATTAATCGTAAGTAACTGGCAATTAATCTTAATCTGATACTATCGAAATTGGCATTTAATTAAAGGAATATAGTAGCGTTTAGTGACTGGAGAAATCTCAAATAATTAAATCTATTACGCTTAATGTAGTGCCGTGAAAGTATAGTTAAAAGCCCTTTAATGATTACAAAACACCTTATGAAACAGACCCTATTAACGTTTCACTAAGTACTGGTGGCAGACGCCACAGGGCGGCTGCTCCACACATATCTGTTGTTTTGCTAATGTTATATCCTTTGCCTGACTTCATATTTTCAGACTACCAATACTCCTCATGTTAATGTTACGTTGCCCATTCTTCTCCATACGAAACTGCCTTCTGTAATGGGCAACTAGATTCAATATTATAATTTTTTCTTGTAAATGACGTTCAAAATTGCCTTTAATAGTCTGATTGAAATAAGTGATTTGTCTTTGACTTTGTTAACCGAAACAAAGAGAACCTGGGACAGTTTCTTGTGCTCACTGACGCATGCGCGTATGTCTAAGAATTTGTCATCCATCCCAAAATATTCTGGGAACACGTAAAATATAAATATAAAACACACCCAACCCGTAAATAACAAAAGCATGACACAAAAACTCGGCTCGTGTGTTTAAATTCTTCATACATAACAATTAACAGCCAATTACATGGGCATTCCAAGAAATTATAAACGATTCAAAACACTGTCATTCCACAGATTAAAAATGGCAAAAAAAATGTTTTTTACAAAAATGGTAGGTATAATCTACCATATCGGTTAAGATCAAGGTTGACCACAGAATCTCAACATTTCCGGTCTGATGCACCAGGGTCAATGGCTCTCAATCTTTAATTAATCGGAAGCCGAACATTACCGAGTGATTGCCGATGATTACCGAAGCCTGATGAGAAATGTTACGGATTTCACGCGTGAAGATTGAACTCTGTGAGTCGGGTCGGAGGAAATTAAGGTAGGGAGGTGAGAGACACGAATAATTACACTTGAAATAGATACTACATACTAATTAAAAATTTGTTAAAGTTTGATTGATTACCTGTGGCAAGCATTCGTAACATCTAAGATCAATATTATACACTATGTAACAAAAACCCTGTCAGATCAGTGTTGCTGTTGATCAGTTTTTATCTTACTTCTTCTTTCTTCTTTTTTTTTCACTGGGGAAAAATAATAATCTCAAATCCATTAAATGGTTACTATGTGTACGCAGTACGATGCCGAATAATACCCTTAAGGATCGGACAGGGTTTTTGTTACATGCTGTATATACTTGAAATCAGCAGATGTCTTCTTCCGCTCAGAGCAGAAGCTAGGGTTAGTATATAATATTTTGCCAGGGTTGCGAATTTTGTTCGATAGAGTTACCGCAAAAAAGCAAGCCCTTGGGTCAAGCAAAGTGTTAATCAAACATTTGAATAATTCCTTAAAAATTAATTGAATAAAGTCAAATCAAAATAAGTGTAACGAAACGAAAGTAAGCTTAATTTCATAAAGATAAAGGGTAATTTTCCCAGCAATCGTAATTTTTGAAATGTGCAACAGAAACCAGCGTAAAAGATTCCGAAAGCATTTTTGCTTGTAATCATTTCTATAATGAGTGGATAAGTTATGGAAACCACCCACGCTTCGATATTAGCAAAGAAACGAGATTACACTCACCATCTTACTAATAACGGTCAGTAATATATTAGGAATCGGGCATTAATGAATCAGAGACAAGCATTAAATACTAGCTGAGACATGTGTACCGGTGAATTAAAAAAATATTGATACGGAAGCGAAATGTAACCAATATTTTATCTACAATTAACTTTTTAGACAACTTGAATCCCGCCCCATACATCTTGTGTTACACAACCAATAAGCATTCCGAATTAAGAAAAGTTATTTATCAAAACTGCGACCGGTCCAGTAACGTTATTAACAAAATAACGGTTATTAACGTCACACGCCGCGGTAACTGCTACGTTATTGTAATTATGTGTTATTATGTGGAAAGTGATACTGGAATTTAGGGTTGGGAGACATGTTTTAAAAAACGTTATGATGTTTTATGACTGTTCTTTTTATACGTAAAGAGGAAGTCTTGTGTGATGGTGATCAAGACTCGCACTTTATTCGCTACTCGACTCTTTATTCGTATTCGTACTCAAAGAATACATTATCATCATATCAGCCGTAGGACATCCAATCAACGAATTACGTCAAATTAATTCAATATGCTAAATGTGTTACATTAGGTACAGTTCACCAAAAACAGTCTAAACATCTAAAAGCTTAGAATCGATTTATAAATTAATCAGTGGATATTATCCAAAATCATTATAATTACTTCGAAAAATGGGAGAATTTTTGACGTGTGTTGGCTCACTTTGACATTATACACAAATCTACAAAATTAGTATGAAACCCAGCACGCTCGCTGTCCTCTACGTAATAACACACATACATTTACATAAAATTGTATGGTATTTATATGCACGTCAGTCGCGACCTACGACGTTGGAATGTCCGTCCGTCTGTTCGTAACTATTAAATATGTTGATGACATTGTTTTAGTTGTGGTTTTGGAAGAACAATCGGGACATTCCGTTAGGTGTTTTACATGCTATCCTATTATTGTACCCGGATCTGAAGTTACTAAATGGGAGCTGGCTTTAACGCGAACTATACTAAACTACCTACCTACCTACCTACCTACCTATAACTAACGAATTTACCAGAAAAAAGGATGATCTTATTTATTGAGCGATAATATTTAATTTTATGATTCATGAATTAATATTTAAATATTGCGAGTTAATGTGCGAATCATAAACATGCTTCGGGCAGTCACTTAGGTTTTTCTTTTTCAGAATTTTGACGAATGCTGACGACATAACTGCAACTGTTGTCTCTTGCATTGTATTTGCGCTAAAACAATACAAATCTTTCGATTTTCCGAATAAAAAAATTAATGTGACAAAATCACCAAATCGCAAGAGCTTACGCGCGCGTCTCCCGCATAAGCTCAATGTCATTGGTTTTGAGAAGTCAACCAATCATAGCAGCTTACGAATGCTTGACAATTTGTCACAATTATTTTTCAATCGTAAACTTGGGGTTTTTAAAGATTTAACGCAATTACAATGCAGGTTTATATTCTTTTTCCGTTACATCCACAATTGAAACTACTATTAAACCACTTCAGGACTTCGAACTCAGCTTACCCCACTACTCTCACATATCTCATACATAATTCAGTACGTCTAATCGTTGGTGAACACTGATGTCTCACTGATAACTATGAACAATATTCCGTGACATTATGCGTTAAACGCAAACTTAACGCGTCACATCACGTTATCGTTAAGGAAAAGATTACCATGTATACAGACTGATATCACATATTGTTTGTAGACATACATGATACGCCTTTACTTACTATAGGGGTATAAGTACCTACTTACCATCGGGGTGTAAGTACTTTCCATCGGGGTGTAAGTATTACCATCGGGGTGTAAGTTACAAAACCTGCTATCCCTTTCATTAACATAATAATATGAAGCAAAGAAAACATGCAAACCTGTCTAATAAAATACGTGTCGAAAGTTCCAACCGTCTACCACGCGAGGTCGTAAATACCCGACGCTCTGTATGTCCGCCCAATTTGTTTTATTTCACACACGACAGCACATAAATTCTAGTGATATCGACTTAGGTGATAATGAACATTATGAGGGAAAACATAAAGGTGACTATTGCGTGAAAGTTGGTTGTAAAAGAGGTGCGTTAAATGGCTCGGCGCCTTTTGACCTTCTACGTTAAATGATGGGTGCGAATGTGAAAATGGGATTAATATGGGTGTTTTTGTGTTACTTGCGTAAGTGGAAATGACGGAAAATGTTCAATTGTGTTCTGTTTACTGACAAGTGTAATGTGGACTTGCCATAAATATAAAATCGTCATATATCTTGCCTGTTTATCTTAATATGATTATTGTGCTAATTATCTCTTTTTATCATGAATTAAAGAAACAATATTTAACATAATGTAAGCGGCGAAGTTCGCAAAACAACCAGGCTTTACATCAGTAGCAACAAAAAGCTCCCGGCTCAACACGGCTACCGCTACTTATCTATTTATTTTACGACTTCAACCTTAGCTGTTAACAAAAAGAAACGTTAACATTCACGACACCTTCACAAACTTGTACAAAAACCGCCATTTTCTATACCTCGTCTATAAAGTTATACGAGCCAATCATTCGAATAGATCTCGGTTCGCGCTCTCTTTATTAATATCACCGGCATCTACTGAGCAATTACTGGCAGGCGAGTGATGTATCGATAGTATTCGATTCTCGATAGTATCGGTCGTCGTAGGTCGTGAGATGGATGCTCGATAGCGGTCGGAAGGAACGACGCGGCAGTCGCGGGGTTGAATCAAAGGGTTTGACGAATGACAGTGGCATTTTCGCTTAGTGGCGGTCCGAGTAGGTCTGAGTTGAGATGACGAAATGACAGCCGTAATTATGATGACTTCATGACAATTGCTCGTCTAATATTATAAAGCTGAACAGTTTGTTTATTTGAACTGGTTGTCCGATTTAAAAAAAAATCGTTTTGGGTTTATTTAGTCCGTTTATCAAAAAGTTTATAGTCCATATAACGTCACTCTACGACCTATATAGTAATAATATAGCAACATTGCGATCATTGCCTAGTTTGTTTTGGGAACTTACAATTTCATCAAAATGTAGGTACAGTTATGGGTGGCACCCAGCCAGTTCGTCTACGAACTAGAAGAACCTTCTAAACTGAAAACTTGTCTCTCTATTCTCAAAGAGAAACGCGTCTGTAAGCAGGTCATCCCTGTAGCAGTCTGGCCGGAGTGCGTGCTAAGCGACTGTCCACCCAATAAAGTTTGTTTACAGCAAACCCTCTCGGCTCTCCCCGCCGCCTGCCCGCGCGCATATCTACCAGCAAATTATTATAAGGGATAGGGCTGCCTCACAAACCAAGAATACAATGTGGTATTCTGTCGCCTACTACTTACTGGCTACAAAAATTATTTTAGCTTTAGACGCTTAGAATAAATTGACACGTCTAAAAGTAGCACTTAAAGATTGCTGGAAGGTAACCGTTTGTTTAGCAAGGCTTATGAATCATCAATCAATCATTAGCACAATAAAAAAGACTAGATAGGAACAAGAGCAGCAAGTAGGTAGGTACCGCAGTAACTTTTGGATAACATAGTATTTGTATAAACTTTATAAAATGTTAGAAAATCGAAAAGAATATTTAATTGATTACGTTTTAAACGTAATCAATTAAATGTTCTATTTTATACAATAACTTTAAGTACAACTGTGAACCAAATTCATATATGTATACTTTTGGTGTAAATACTCTATTGAATAATGAATAAATCCAAAAAAAAAAAATTGAATATAATAGTGTTACTGACCGTCTCATTTATAAAACTGAACAGATCAAACTAGATTTACAAAAGCAATCGTGCTTTAAACGAAAGATAACAAGTACATAGTTAACATAATAATGGAGAATAACAATTAATTAATGTCGTAAAACAAGATATTTATCTGCAACATTAATAATGGCTGATGTAATAGATCAATCAAGAGTACCTACCTACTTACCTAGCTACAGTAATGCTGTGGTCACGATATCATTGTTGTATTAATGGAATTGTGCCCACAATGCAACAGCTGTTAACTGTCGATAATTTACTGTTTATTGTGTAATTGTATCATGTTCATGTGTAGGTAGATCTATATGTATAACAACACAATCCCATAATTGTGATGAAACTTACAGATGCTCTCTTATGACAAAGTACAGTTTTAGAGGACTGTATTAATATGAAAACTTTACTTAAAACTAACTCAGAATGTTCTCTTTCCAGACCGGTGTGCCGAAACTGCGTGGTATCACCGACAGGGTCTTCACCGCCGCCGCTACACGAACAGGCGTCGTCCCCTCCCCCACCAGCGCCCGCATCACCCCCCACGTCACCACGTCTGCTGCCATCACTACCGTCACCACAGCCGTCACACAGCGGCTCATCAGCGCCCAGCCAATCAAACTCCCCTCACCCGTACTCCTACCCGAACTTCAGACGGAGTCAGCCAATCCAGAATCAAAGTTACCCAGAATGTGGGCTGCTGCACAGTCATAGTGTGTCTCAACTGAACCAGCCCGGGCAGAGCTACCAGTCGCCGCAGTCGCCGCAGTCGGCCATGTCTCTGTCCCCGCACCCAGTGCCTCAGGGCAAGTTCCGGGGGCTGCTGGAGCACGCGGAGCGGCTGATGAAGCCGGGGGACCCTCACCGACACTCGCAGAGCGATGACGACTCGGGCTGCGCGTTGGAGGAGTACACGTGGGTGCCGCCGGGCTTGAGGCCAGAACAGGTAAATATATTTATGCTTTAAACCTATTAAATCTTACAATACGATTACTATCGCCAATCGTGGTCAATATATATAACTGTCCGAGAGTGTAGAGTAGAGAGGCTGCGATGTTTATAGAAATTATCAGATTACTAAAACTTGTACTTCATTATATTTACCTAATTAAATTGTACACTCGTCACGGAAGTTTTCAAAAGCATTTTATCTACAACAAAAGCCTGACGGTCCCCTTTTAACAAAAATCAGAATCGTCCACGAACAACGCAGTACGCGCAGTATTTTGCATTCCCTTTTACGTAAGAGCCTGCAACTCAGACGGACAACTTGTACGGCCAGAGGGACGCACAAAGTGGCCAGCGCTGCTCACCACACTCCACAATAGACCCTTTGTCCCTGTGAGCTATTGTTTAGCGACAGTTTGCTCTTTTTTGAGGCTTTTTGTGTCTTTTGTCAATGAAACTTTTTTAGGGAAATGGCCAGCTTTTTATGTTCTCATTTTAAAATGGCAGGCTGCTGAGTTTTTGCGTGTTTTTACATTTATTTGCTATTAATCATCTTAAGCAAAAATAAACTACTGATTTTATTATTAAACCTATTAAAACCCACATCAATATATTCATAATGACTTTAACTCAGGAAATGGCCTATACAGTTTTTAATTTCTGTCATGTTATTTGGATTTATTTTTATTAATGACTAATTTAAAATGTCACGCTTCCCAAAAAGACGAGGACATTGTAACTCACCTCCGCTGATGTTAATCTCAACATGTCGTTAACCGTCTGTCTGTCGGGGTAGATATCTGTCATTATTTGAGTATCATTTCAGTGCATCACCACTTATTATGTCGTTAAGCAGACACGGTTGTTTTCGTTGTTACAGTTAACAACATTTTCAAAGTTTAATCAAAGAAAGATCAAAAGCGTGTCCTGCCTGAATTAGATGCGCGATATCAATTAACTTTTTTATTGTTTTCGCAAAACTAAATTATTCGTCGAAACTTATAAGAGGCAGGTTAACACGTAAATAACTCTTTGTCCAATTCACGTATAAGGTAGGTACTATTCACCGCGCATCTAAATCGCAGTACCAGGACTAAATCCACAGATTAACTTCAAAATACAGCGTTGTACTCCGGAGGGGACCGCCCGCGGCCCAACGGTAATGACGCCGCACTTTGAATACAAGATCTTCGGTATTTATAATTACAGTAAAAATAAAGCATTAAGTCGAAGGCAACGGAGCAAAAAATTAAAATGTCTCCTCGGGCCGCCGCCGGCCCCTTCGGTGATAAACCTTCCCGCGGTCTTACGAAGCACGAATGAATTTTAAGTTCGGGGATGACTTTATTTAAGTTCATTGCAATTGTCATCAAGCGGCTGTCGTAGTAACGAAGGGTTGACTTTATTACAGTCTTACAATGAAAATATTTTTCTTTCAACATTATGTCCTTAGGCGAAAAGAGTATGTAAGGATCGTAGTAGGTGGCGTTCTGTAGTTTCTGCCTACCCCCATGGGAAAAAGGCGTGAGTATATATATGTATGTATGTCCTTGTGTTTGGCAGGCTTTCTATAATAATATGCTCTCGTTATTCACCATGTGTGTGTTATGTCCTGACTTTCTCATTGGAAACCGTTCTAATAAAGCAATACCATATTAGGAAATAAATTATAATAATACCAGCCTATTATTGTCCCACAGCAGGGCGAAGTCGTCTAGTCATACAGAGAAGGCACGAACCACGTTTCCTCAAAGCAGATTGTCAATCTCAGACTTATATTAATTTTAAATCCACGATGATTTTCTTCGCAGATGTCAGTGATATCCAAGATAACCACGTTATGTATTACAAAATGATGATTTATTTAAAAAGTGGGACATAATTTGTAAAAACATTAATTGAAAAGAGTGTCCGTGGAGTTTCTTCCTCGTTCTTCTCCATAAAGGCCTATCTACGTTTTGAAACGTAGATAGACCTCAACCTAGTCTGCCTGTTGATAGCCTCGTGGCTATACTGTGCGGCAGAGTGGATGACCCAATAATATATATCACTGGATGGCGGTATGTGCCAGTACGTGCCGTCTTTCAATTTAAATATGTCGAAACATATTTGCTATCCGATAACACGTGCTATATAGCGAACAGGACAATTAGGTATTCAGCTCACGTCGTGTTCTCCTTACTTCTCATTACCGTTTCTCATATCTCATTACCACCCTCTGACGTATGGAAATCCTGCTAAATTATTATTCTACTTACACCAAATTTGTATAAACAAGAGCTTATCCGCTTAACAGTTTCAATGCTATTAATGTGTACCTTGTTCTGTCTAATATGCTGACTTATTGAAGTTATTAGCACTCTTTGTGGTGGTGAAAGTATTAATAAGTATAGTACTTTTTATAATGAGTCTAAAACAACAAAAGTTTATATCTGTTTCTTATATTTTTATTAGGTCAGTACCTACCTTCCTTTTTCGTTTTGGTTTCAGACAGCACCTATTATTTCTTGCCTTTAGATTACACAACTCCAAACACAGAGTCAAAGTATATTCTGTACATACCTTTATACAGCAATAAGTCCAAAGTGTTCCACCCATCCCTACCTCCCTAAATCAATTACAGCGGCATCTCCAGCAATATTTCGTACACTAATCTCATAACGCCACTATCAGTGTCCGACACTGTCCGGCTAATATTTCTCCTTCGTAATACTATAATGCGCTATATTAATGCAAGAAATATTATTATAGCAATTTTTCCTTTGGGGAAGCTAAATTAAACGGAAGGAAAAGGAAATGACTATAGTCTATTGTTGTTGGTCTTTCATAACTTTCATTGTATGTTGTTTTTAGTTAGACTAAAGCAGTAGGTGATTGCTTTATGAATCTTCTCCTTTTTTCATTCCTGTACTTTATTCAAGACTAGTTTCAACCCGCGTCTTCGTCCGCGTTAATGTTGATATAGTATCCTACGGGAACCGTACATTTTTTCGTATAAAAATAGCCTTTTTGCTATTCCAGACTATAATCTATCTCTGTGCCAAATTTCATCCAGATCCGTTCAGCTGTTTTGGTGTGATTGAGTCACAAACATTCATCCATCAAAACTTTCACATTTATAATAAAAAATAGAAGTAATATATTCTGAGGTCTATGTTAGTTTTATCTTAGGTTTAAACTACGTTATCAACTTGATTGATTTTACTTTCATTCTTATTCATAATTATCTTTTGCTCGCGACTTCACTGGCATTTATTTTAACCCTTTGTATTGGTTGAGTAGGTAAGGCGTGAAAGCGTTACAAACAATTTCACTTTCTCATTTATAATATTAGTTAAGATTATATGTATTATTTGATCGATATATTATCATAATCCCTTAAGGATCCCACACAAAACCGCGAATTCGCATCGCATCGCAAATATCTGCGAATTCTTGTGAAGTTAAAGTTCCCGAAATTCCTGCAATGCGGCATCGTATCGCATCTCATCGTGGTTTTGTGTGGGAGCCCTTAAGAGAACTAACAGACATTCAAGAGACTAAACACAACATCGATTAATAGGTACAATGTCCAACTCTCCTTTAACAACGCTTTCCACAACTTCCAGGTGCACCTGTACTTCTCAGCGCTCCCAGAAGACAAGGTTCCGTACGTTAACAGCGTGGGGGAGAGGTACCGCCTCAAGCAGCTGCTGCAACAGCTGCCGCCCCAGGACAACGAGGTAACTACCACAGCACCTCCCAAGTTTAAGGTAACTGCCACACACTGAGGAATGCATGGGGAGACGAGAGCATGTCGAGGGGCTAGTCTACTTCCTTATTTAATGAATTGGCTTTAATGCAAACACTGCTAAGTTTTCTTTAAAAGCACATGCAACTATCGGTGAACACAAGGTCGTATGGCATTGGCACAATTGTATAATAGCAACAAGTACTTGTACCATTACTCAATTGTAACTTGCAAGACCAACAACCTACTTCCACATGCCTGTAAAATGTGTCGCTCATCTAATAAATATCTTTAGTAAACACAGTCATGAACAAATCTACATATGTTTATTAGATGAGTCATGAATTAGATATACATATTTCGACGAATCTGAACATATTTTTTTCATTTAATGTCCCGAGAAATTTCTTATGATCAGAGAACGCATGACGTTTAAATAAATGATCCTTCCACTTTTATCCTGAATAAAAATACGACTATGTTCCAAAATCTAAAAACTAAACCCAAAGGCATGCGCCCTTTTAGTCAATCTACTCCTATCGTTCAAAAGACCAGGTCTACCAAAAGATCTAGAGCCTCTTCTCCAACAGCAATGACGTCACGATCTTCATTGTCATTCCAGGTCCGGTACTGCCACGCGCTGTCGGACGAGGAGCGGAAGGAGCTACGACTGTTCAGCGCCCAGAGGAAACGAGAGGCGCTGGGGAGGGGGCAGGCCAGGCAGCTGCATGCGCCCGCGCCGTGTGATCGGGTACGTAATTAGCACCTAGAATTACTTGATTATTACAAAACTTATTGATACACTACCTAGAAGAAGAATTACTACCTACAATTAAAGATACATACTTTCGTGTACTACCTCCACGTAGTGTTTTCAAAGCCTAGGTATAAAGTAATTCTGATTCACGTCTGCCCCGGTCTTGGCAGACATTGCAGTATCAATAAAATAATTAAATAAAACAAAGTATGACTACGTATCGTCTCCCCATAATGTGTACTACCCGGTTGAACTTAATACCTCGCTATGTGACGACATCTATACCTATACCAGGTTCAAACTTAACCCAATCGGGTTATGGATACTTACATTTAAGTACAACGGGTTTCTCGTCCACGTTTTGTCTTTGATTACTGCTTCGCTCCCGCCGTGTGTCATTATGATGTTGAATAGCCAGTAACCCTCCTCGATAAACAGTCTATATGTATAACGCAAAAAGATTTGTTCAAAGCGGACTAGTATATTCTGAGCTTAGCGCCTTCCAACAAACAAACAAATTCTTCAGCGTTATAATATTAGTATAAACTTAGCTGACATCTCAATAACATTATCAAAGTTTTCTGCCATAAGAATACCCTGAGAAGTCTCTATACGTTAACTAACTTCCTATGAAGGTAGATATTATGCCAAAATATTCAATTACCACCTCCTGCAATGCAAGCCCAAGACGCTCCTCATTCAATTACGTGAGGACGTGTTGATTAGCGTCGTCCTCCTGCTTGCGTCCCCGGGCACGTCGCGTGCGTTTATAACTCCATCCCCCAGGCGGGGGCTACTCATCAGCGATGCGCACTGCGGGACGGGACGGGAATACTTTTAGTTAAGCCTGCTTGATTGACTTTGGTTAGGATATCATGTTAGGGATAATTTACTCAGCAGCACAAGAGTAGGATGCTCGATCGATAATATATGTATGAACAACTTTAGTTATGCTGATGATATGGTGCTGCTGACCCCAACTGTAGGCTCAATGAGACAGTTGCTAGCCATATGTGAAACGTATAGCAATAAGCATGGGTTAATATATAATTGTAAGAAGAGTGAGTACATGGTCTTCAAGGCTTCCGGTAAGTGTCCGTCAAATGTACCCGCGATTAAATTGAATGGTACCGAACTGAAGCGGGTCCAACAGTTCAAATACCTCGGACATTACGTTACCGAGTGCCTTGACGATCGTGTTGATATAGAAAGGGAACGTAGGGCATTGGCGGTCAGAAGCAATATGCTGGCCCGCAGGTTTGCGCGTTGTAGCGACCAAGTTAAAGTCACACTATTTAGAGCCTACTGTCAGACTTTCTACACGTGCAGCCTGTGGTTCAAGTATACGCAGAGGCCGCTCAGTGCCCTACGTGTCCAATATAACAATGGATTTAGGATGTTGTTGGGGCTGCCTCGTTTTTGTAGTGCTTCTGGAATGTTTGCGGAGGCCGGGGTAGACGGCTTTCATGCCATAATGCGTAAACGGCTCGCGTCTTTGTTAAGCAGAGTCCGGGGCAGCACTAACAGCATTCTACAGGTCATTGCGGATAAACAGGACTCAAATGTCCTAAAAACATTTATTCGTGCACAAATTTTATAACCTTCTTGTAACTCATATGGACATGATCTGAAATAAAGATTTTATTATTATTATTATTATTATAATTTTGTGCTTTATGATATTGGCAGGGCCGCTTTCTATAGGTACGGGGTGGAATGAACATCGTGACAAAAACTTTTATAATGGATTCCTTACATGGTTCTAGACCCCTAAGGATTAACATTTTTCGTCGATAATTAAAGAAAAACCCTTAGCGATGTCTCTTATTCTCCAATATTTATTCGTTCTAGCAATTTCGAGTTGGATGAATAAAAATAAGATTTAAAAGAATAATTCTTGCCGATTCTTCTCCATACGAAATTACCTTTTGGAAAGGGCAACTATGTTCAATTATATTCTCTCTTGTATATGACGTTCAAAAGTGCCTTTTAGTAGTCTAATTAAAATGCTTGGTTTGACTTTTGACTTTTTAAATGCATTGATAGTTGTATCGCAATAACTAACAACAGAGTGATTCAGTATTGTAGAATATTTAGCATATAACAGCAACATGTATTCATTTTAACCACATTTACTGCTGACTCACATGAAATAGCTGAAATCCCCGTAAATTCCTGACTAAACCACATTTTTTCACTGTCACGAGAAGCGCTTCATTATCCGGTGCGAGATGATCCCGGGGCGGTATCGTAAGCCGGCAATTTATTCAAGCAGACAGTATTAACACTGCGCTCTTTTATACTTATCTTAAAGTGCGACTATAGCGGGCGCTTGGAAAAATCGTTTCACAGTTTCCGCCGGATTATTTTTAATTTGACGAAAAATATCTTGGCTTTGAGGATTAAACTTAGAGTTTATTGGCTTTACTTAAAAACACTACAAATCTATCTTTGTTTGAGTTTTACTAATACTGATTACGTTGTGTTTTTAGACAGGCTAACTTTTATCAGGCCATTTTTCAGGGAGTGAAAGTACTCTTGAATATGAAGATGGCTGGTGAACTATTACTAAGTCAGCCTGGGTAGTACAATAAATGAGTGAGACATCATCCGTCGCAACTTTGCTTTAGCCCATGTCCCATACTGATTCAGATCGTAATGTGTATCAGTTTAAATATCTTCTTCTCTTTAATTTAGACTTAGTAGAGTAGTTGGTAAAAGCGAAAAGTCCCTCACTCATCACAAAATATCGAAAACCGCTTGACGTATAAACATGAAATTTAGCAGGGTGGTAGTTTATAGTTAGTAGACGCGTCCGCTAAGAAAGGATTTTCTAAAATTCACCCCCTATGGGGATGAAACGGGGTTCCAATTCCAAAGTTTGTATGGAGAAATCAACTTTGACGCAGATGAAGTCGCGGGCAGAAGCTATAGTACTTACATACAAGAGTAGCTTTAACTAGAAGAGTCCCTTAGTACAATATCATCAACTGCTCGTAAATTGACGCCGTCCTCCCCCCGCTGACCCCTGCACTCCCCTCACCGCAACATTTTAATCCTGGAGCCCATAAATCATAGGTTCCCTAACTCCCTGTTACTACAATTGATACCTACCCACGTTTTTTGCCCTTGCCGAGCTGCCCACCCCAAGTTATGCAGTCCGTTGTTTAGCAATATATATTGTGTATATTGAGCAACAAATTGTTTTTGTTTAGTTCACAACTGGTGCTTGACTGGAATAAATGACGACAGGGTATTGAAATTTGAAAAAAATGGTATTTAAGTTGGGTATAACTATTTTTTTCCCAGTTTTTTTTAACCTACCTACTCTATCTAATGTAAGGACATATCCCACGCTAGGAATATCTCCTGGATGGGTGCGTTTTCAAACATGTAAACTCACATAGACTAACAACCTGACTCGGAAAACTCCCTGTACTTAATCAAAGTTGTCGCAGCAAGTCGCAACCGCAAGTAAGAGGTCGCAGTTTTACTGCTTATTCCTATGAAATTATTCGTAAATAGTTTATTTCAAATGTTTCTAAGAAGTTTAAGGTTCGGTATCATTTTCATTAAATAGCATTTTTTTTTTCTTCATAGGCGACTTTTGTTCCGGACATAATTCATTATAGTAAAAGCCTTTCAATCTTTACGCTTTTCCTGTGTCTTAGGAAAATAATAAAAATAATGGCTTTCCCCTAAGAACGTAGAATTAATTGCAAGACGCCATTACCGTCTCAAAAATATGCAAAGTTATCTCCTAAAAATTTGTTAAGACTAACTGCAGTTTTAATTTAGCCACCCCCTAAATAATTAAGAATTGCAATTAAAGTGTGCAGTAACAATTACCGGTGCGCGATGTCCCGGGTTCGACTCCCAGACGACTCAGACCCTTAATCGTTCAACTTTTAAATTACTTCCAGTGATGACTGAATTTTTCCTTGTTTTAATTTTAAAAATCGTTAATTCTAATTGCGAAAGTCTAAGTATTACTTTTAAGTCTGTATAAAATACTCACTTATTTAAGCTTCGTTGCAATAATTTAAGTAATTTTTACGAAGTATTTAATTAAGATTAGAAGTTCTATTAGTTTTATTTTATCATTTTTTTGTGGCTAAAATAACTTGATGTTTATTTTTCTCAAATACGTAGCACAGTACATAGTTACGGTAAATGACACTACATAGCGACTGGTATCTGTTGTAAGTACCTAAACCCTGTATTACAGATCTTCATCTGCCACCAGCACCAAAAAGTTCTTATTCAATTAGTAGCCAACATTTTTCTTTAGAAGCAATCAAAAAGACCAATTAAGTCATCAAAGCTCAAAAATAGAACTATAAAATCACTCCACTTATGAAAACAGAAATACGAACGTCTTAACATTTATATTCCTGAAGTGAAGCTCAATTATTCAAGACGGGAGTCGCTCAGAGTTCAGCTCCAGACTGAGACAAACTCATTTAAATGTCATCTTAGTACTTGGGAATACTGATGCCGTAGTGATGTAGAACTGTCGATATTATTAATATATCGACGTTATTACTAGCAATATACCGCAGTTTCACCGGAGTTAAGTTACGGCTTTAACTGCTCCGCTCCCAAGGGTTGTAGCGAAATGTTTAGTGACCTATGTTAGTCGCTGATAATGTAGCTCTCTATAGGTGAAATAATTTTTAAAATTGGTTTAGTAGTTTTTGAGTTTATCCATTACGAACAAAAATACAATTCGTTTCAGTTAAAAATTAGATGAAGTTAGTTGATATAGGTAGTATGTAAAGTTTTCATCACCAAGCTCTTTTGCAAGTTACGTAGAAACGAGCAAAGGAAAATGTGACACTTGTTAATAACCATTTAAAAGGTGCATGCGTGCAAAGCATGGATTGATTAAAATAAAATGGTGTTACGATAATAATGTTTGGGAATCCATACTACTATTGAAGTAGTTCTAATTTCATAGTTGCAATCATTCATTAACGAAAAAATCGCTGTAGTTTTTTGCTTAGTGTTTATGCTCGTGGCTATACTAGCATTTACTCGACGAAAAGTACCCCATAGTAGTAGGTAGTAGTAATAGTAGTAGGTACTTGATTTAATCTTAGCAGTTATTTGAACTGTAAATCACAAAATATTTTTAAAAAACACCGATACAGACGTAACCCCACCACTACTACTTCTAAATCTCCCAGCAGACGGCTAGGGCACAGAGCAGAGCAAATAAAATCAAAGACCACAGCCCCCTGTGACGTCACCACCCACCCCCAGTAGAGGGACATCTTTTATTTTTATTTTTTATTAGTTTTCTTAATGAGGGCTCGTAAAGAAAGTATTCTGTTTGACAGTATTTTTAATTTTTGTTTCATTAGAAGTAGTATAAAAGAGTTTTATTTTAATGGTCTCGACGGATATTTAAGTAATAAAATGTGTTCAAGAAAGTTAAGTACTTACTTTCTTTTCTAAGAATAGGCAAGCATGGTGTCTCTTTCACAAAAGCCATTAATAAAGACTTGAAGTCTGAAGAATAGGTACCTAATAACAATTATTTAGATTCACGAGTAACATTCAACTAATTGGTTTCCGACGACGAGAAAACGAACTGTTACTAAGCTATGCTGCATTTCTTTTTTTCATGTGTCAACAGGGGAAGCAAACGTGCCATCGTTTTGATGAGCAAATTGCTGAAAGAAAAACTCAATTAAACTTTCACTAAAGTCCGACCAAAACGCGTTCTTCAAACCGCAGCTCTTTATAATATCCACCATTCGTTTCCAACTTTGACATCCTCACTCAGAGCGCACCGGTGCATAAAATCAGTATAATTATGAAAACCATCGCAACACGGCCGCGTGCGCGACTCCGTGAAATCATCCCCTTCACCCCGCGGTATTCAACCCTTCACCCCCGGACAATTAGCGGTTAATGTGGTGGAAACACTTTCCACAAACGAAAAGTAGTCTTTCATTTTCTTTGGTGGTGCGTGTTCATTCGTAGACGGTACGAGAACTAAGTTGTAATCACGTCTTAAAGACACTGCCGGGAAAGTTCTCCTCTATTGGAGATCTAAGTGCAAAAAGACTGACATTTAGGACTGTCTAGACATAAAAGTTATTATAACCGACTGACGTTCCCATTAAAAAATAATACACATCTTTCAGTAGGTAACTGTTGGTCTCTTCGGGTGACAGCATTGGCAACACTTCACCGTGCTCCCAGACTCCTCGACTCCTAGGTGTAGAGAATACTTCAAGTCAAAGTCAAATCATTATTTCAATGAGACCATTAAATAAAACTTCTGAACATCATATAAATACATAACAAAAAATTATTGATTCTGGCAGCCTCATCTTTCAGCCCCTTCCCTAATTGAATATAATGTAATAGAATGGGCAAAAAATTGAACACTTGCTCTTTTAAAATAAATGTTGATCCAACAGGATTACACGTAAATGCAATGTACCTTGCATACAAACGACTATATTATTTTATTATACAATATACAAAGTCGCTCCATGCAAAATTCTGGTTATTCAGCTGCACCCGGTTAGACTGGAAGCCGACCGCAACATAGTTGCGAAAAGGCTTGGCAGATGATAATGTACAAAGTATTACAAATTAGTATTATGTTCACAGATAGAGTGTTCGCGTATTTACAGGAGTATATAAGTACCTGTTAGATTAGTTGCAGAACACTTAAAATATTTGAGATATTTGGAGTCCTCGAACCAGGAACGGGAGTCGGGAATAAAACGACGTCTCGCGGTTATACGTATATTTGGACTGACACACAAAGAAATTACAAGTGACAAGTTTACTCCGTCTACCCACACCGTCGATATATTTATCAAGTTATATTTATTTCTTAATACCTTCATAGACATACATCACACCTCCTCACTTAATCTCTAAGAATTATGAATACAGACCTTTACACACTATACTATATAATACTATGACTAATCGTACAACTCTGGTAACTTACAGTTTTTTATAGTACACTTATACATGACACACTTAGGTATTTAATTATAATAGGTACCAAAATTTTAAATACATTTATAGCGTTAATCAAGGTTGGAATCTGATTACGGGTTTGCGAAATCGTTTGGGTCGACTCTCCGGTGGCCACGATGGTGATAGCTCGGGCCCTGCTAAGATTTGAGGGTCACCCTCCACATCTACCTTCTCCCTTTCTACCTTCCTTACAAGGTCCGGGCTACCTCCACCCTCTACCCTACCTGGTATCGGAGCCACATCCTCCACCCCTGCCACTTGTGTCGGAGACAGCGTTGTAGTATCTGTGACAGTACTATCAGGAACCATGTAATCTGAATAACGTGATCTTCTTTTTAATTGATCTATGTGCCTCCTAGCGCTACGACCGTCACCGTTATCTGTACAAGTTTGCACTCCTTCCTTGCTAATGATGTGGCCTAAATAACTTATTTTCTTAGCAAAAAAACTACATTTTTCTTTTTTTACTTTTAGTCCCGATGATTGTAATCGATCAAAGACCTTGTATAAATTATTGTAATGTTCTTGAGCTGTAGTACCTGTAATAATAATATCATCCAGAAAGACCCCTACGCATGGCATATCTGCGAATAATTGTTCCAAACGCCTTTGGAATATTCCAGGACTAGATGATAAACCGTACACAAGTCGATTGAACATGAACATACCCTTATGAGTATTTATAACCGTATATTTCTTTGAGTCATCTAACTCAAATTGTGCGTATGCTTGGGATAAGTCTATCTTACTGAATAGTTCCCCGCCATGTAAACGAGCCAACAAATCTTCCACTCGTGGTAACGGATAACGGTCGACTTCCAAAACCTTATTTAAAGTTAACTTATAATCAGCGCAAATTCTGATAGTACCGTCTTTTTTTACCACCGGCACGATAGGCGTGGCCCAATCCGAGCGGTCCACGGGTGTGAGAATGCCGCTCCGCACCAGCTGCTCGAGCGCGCGCTCCACCGGTTCGCGCAGCGCGTACGCCAGCGGGCGCGCACGCATGTACACCGGTCGCGCGCCATCCTTCACGTGGATGCGCACTGTACCGCCGGTGAATCGACCCAGACTGTCCTCAAACACATCACAGTATCTGGAACTAAATGCAGACATATTAAACTCTCTATTTTGCAAACTATTTACGGGTACTAATCCGCTTTCCAAAACAGGGAATAACTGTATATTTAATTCGGTCAACCACTGTCGACCGATTAAAATAGTTTTGCCACCGTTGATAACGTACAAATCCAACTTTTTACACTCGTTTTTATATTTTACATTTGGCCTAATGACTCCAATGGGATTCACCATTTCCCCGGTATAATATCTTAGCACAATATTACATGGGAATATTCGTAAATCGCTAAACAACTTCCTGTACGTTTCGTGATTTATACAAGATATGGCACTACCCGTGTCACATTCCATAGTTAAATCTCTGTCGTGCACTTTAACTGACAAATATAATGGCGGATACTGAGCTAAAGAAAGGTTATTAATATCGACAGTCATGGTTACCTCGTCGCTTAGTTCATCTTCCTCCGCCGTAACGGCTTGAACTCCCTCCACGTGGTGATGTCCTACATCTAACGGACACATGCGGCGCAAATGGCCTTGTTTGTTGCATACTCGACACACATATCTCGCGAATTTACACCTCGCTGTTTCATGTGCTGCTCCACAGGCCTTGCACTGCCGCTCCCGCCGAGCACGCTCCCCCGGCGCGGGCGTCGCCGCTGCCTCTTCGCTGTAACGCGGTCCGCGCGCACCGTCACTGCGCCGCTGACCGCCCCACGCACCTGCGCGCCTGTCACCGCGCGCCGTCGCCGCGCCGCGGCCCCTGTTGCTTTGTCCCGTTGCCACCATCGCTAGGCAATCACTCGCTGTGCCAGCCTTATCCCCGGTCCTCGCACCGCCCTCGACAGCGGCTGCATTTTTCTCGGCCGCTTCCATACTCATTGCCATACTATAAGCCTTGGTATAATCCAGCTTATCTTCCGCGAATAACCGTTGACGTATGACTTCACTGTTTATTCCGCACACAAATTGATCTCGAATACTCTCTTCAAGCCATGTCCCAAACTCGCATGATTTTGTCATCTTTTTCAGGACTGCCATATATTCCGATACACTTTCGTTCGCGTTTTGCTTACGTTGACGAAATTTAAATCGTTCAGCTAACACGCTCGGCTTTGGCTGCAAGTGTTTTTCCATGATGGCCGTTACATATTCAAAAGATTTTGTGCTCGGTTTATGTGGGGTACATAAGTTTACCAATAATTCGTAGCTCTCTGCTCCCATTACGGTTATTAACGTTGCAACACGCAAGTCATCTTTAATATCGTTGACCCGGAAGTAATTCTCCAGACGATCTACGTACAACTTCCAGTCATCCGATTGCACTTTGAACTCGCCTATTTTCCCGATGGTCATCTTGACGAATTGACCTATCACTCTCCACACAACACACGTAAGTCTTAATATCCTCGTCGCCACTGAGATATTTGGAGTCCTCGAACCAGGAACGGGAGTCGGGAATAAAACGACGTCTCGCGGTTATACGTATATTTGGACTGACACACAAAGAAATTACAAGTGACAAGTTTACTCCGTCTACCCACACCGTCGATATATTTATCAAGTTATATTTATTTCTTAATACCTTCATAGACATACATCACAATATTAAATAACGTTCACTGTATCGCATAGCAATGAAAACAAACTCCGTTTTGTCTAAACTTTCGTTTGCTTCGTAGCGCTACAGCGGTTTTACGACTCAAGTGATGCCACGGGACGACACTTGTTTCACTGATTTTATATTCGTCATTATGACTGCATGTTCTTGATTGGCTTAACGTTTGTACCTAAAGAATGATTAGTCAAAGAAATACCTAAAGAAATTGTCAAGAAGATTGCTTCCACAGATAATTACCCTAGAAACGTATGTTTAATGTACTAATTAATCTATACTAATACTAATATGTATTATAAAGCTAAAGAGTATTTTTATTTGCTTGTTGAAACGCGCTTATCTCTGGGAGTGCCAGTCGGATTGGTAAAATTATTTTTGTATTAGCGTTATTCATGAGGAATATGGGCTATATACCATAACGCCTCGACCCACGAGAGTGGAGTAGTAACCAAAGACCTAACGTGGGTGAAAAAAACCACGCAGTCGACGTCGCGAGCAGAAGCTAGTCTTATGATAAAAGCCATCTGTGTTGTGTCTCGTATCATTTTCAAATTCAACCTTTATCTTAGTTTCGGTTCTGTATCGTGTTACGTACACGCGTTCAGCAAACTTTGGCAAACTCATAACTTTACTGTTTAGCGTACACCCTCTGTTTGTTTCGTTCAGCTTCAGGTAATGAAACAATACACCAGACTTTATCATACATTGCGAGTAGCGCCATCTGTGTTTAGCTCATGACAGGTAAATGATACATTAATTGAAAAACTTTTTAAAACTTTTTATCACCTTATGAAAAGTGACTTAAGTATATCGGCTTAGTTCCTTACAAATTCTGTTTTTGTATTCATCTGGTGGCGCTTATCGGTCATTAAGAAATATTTACAAAATCAAGAAAACGCCTTCTTTACACCTCATATTGGCCTTATACTCCATAATGTTTACTTATGTGACTTCAACAGACACATACAAACACTAAATTCATAATAGTCGTCGCTCTAATTATCCATTATCAAATCAACACCCCATAAACTCATTACATTACCCCACCAAAACTTTCAACAATAAAACACCATTCTCTACAAAGCCAAGTCTAGACACAAACCTGCCATTATAAATCTCGTCTCTCAACCGCTATCTCGCCGTGTACCTCATGCATTACGCGCTACAAAGACACATGCCACGTGTGGTTGCTAAATAGCCCATTAAGTGACGACGTACTGTGCGGAGTTATCGCAGCTGGAGATGTCAGGACTGGATTACGGTTGGTGTAATTGCTTTAGGATAAGGTACCTATTGTTCAGTTTGGGAACATTAGGATGGGTGTCGTCTGGGATATTATGGTTATTATTTTCCCTATAGTACTAAGTGAAAGCTTTCAGAAACGATGCAATATTTTTTACATGGCACATTTTTTCATTTTCATTGGTCATAGCGGAATCGGATATAGTAAAAAAGAAAAGCCAGCTTCGGAGTTTTGACAAACTGTAACCAACCTAAACGTTTCCTCAATAAAATTCATAGCCACCATTGTACAACATATTTCTAAACTTCTACAACAGTTCTCCGACACACCTGCACCCACCGTTTGCAGTTACACTCATAAACACAATCTTTCCCTACTTCTCAACTTTTCACAAGATAAATTACACAACTTTAGCGCCCTCTGTTATGATACCCGTGATTTATCGGCGCAAGTAATGAGCACGTGTCATCAACAGATGGCGCCACGGAGTTGTTTATTGGACTCCTGCCGATTTATTGCAGAGGGGTTGTATAACAACTGACTAACAAGCAAATGCTCAAATATTTTATCGTTTTCTGTAAGTGCGAATGTGTGTATGATTGTGTTTCACAGTCATTTTCGGTGTAATTGCAGAGGTGATGGTTATTTTATTACAATCCCTACAGAAAATTGCTTGCTTGTACCTACATGTTTTGTAATTTAAACACACGCTTGAACTTTTATGAATGGAATGAACACAAATGTTATAAAAAATATAACTTGTAATAGACGGCATCGGAGCCACTTTAGAATACCAATCAATTAATTAATGTACTCCGTAAGCAAGAAACATCTATTGGCATATAATAAATAAAACTTTCTCGGGTATAGGTTCATACGCGAGAAAGTTTTATTTTTAGTCTTTGTAACAATTTATTACTAAGACAGAAAATAACCTAGGCAGGTTGTTCATTTCACTTTTACCATAAATAGGCACTTTGTCGTAAGTAATGACAACCGCATAGTACTTAACTACTTTAACATAAGTTTACAAGTGAAAACTTAAGTAGGTACCTATGTAACATAAATTGTTTGAAAATGTTGTCATTTGCTGTTGTGAAACTGAAGAGAAAGGTCCTCCCACGTTTTAAACATTTATTTACGTTGCAAAAGTGTTTCTTTATAATAAATTATTCAGGTTAGTGGTTTTTTTTTTATTTTGTTACCATTATTTTAGTCGAAAAATACTAATATCAAACTGTATAACCCAGCGCCATCTAGTCATGTTGAACAGAAGCTTATTCAAAACTGAAAGCCTATGTAGTTCGTTTATTCGCCGCTAGGCGTGCCATTCAGTTTTAGAAAACATACCACTAGATGGCGCTGACTGTTAATACCCCAAATTCAATCTAGATGTCGCTCCTACCCACTTTCTCAAAGTTTGTAACCAAAGAAAGTTATGCATCCATTATTATTTTACATTCATAATAAAACAGTCTTAAAACGTTTCCGCGAAGGTGTGAAATGATTTTTGTTCTTCCTATATTTTTTTATTCCGCGGCGTGGGAACGTCGGGCAGGTAGTGTGTATCACAGATTATAAAGCGTCGTAAAACCGATGGCATAGCATTATTGTTGTTTATTGTGTTTAGAAGTTTGTTGCATCACGTTCGTCTGCCGGCCGAGCTTGCCCTACGTGGCATTTCGAATCGTCTCACCATTTTCCGATTAGATAACTCCAAGTTGTGCGAAGACAAAGGAGTCGCACAAAAGTTTATTGTCTCAACTTAGGAAACTAGAACTAGTGCATGCCTTTTATGTAGACTTGCGTAATAGGCGAGTTGGAGCTTTATTACTTTATTGAATAAAGTGCAATATCGAACTTTATATTTCCTTTTCTACAATCAATAGAATGTGAAACCAATTTATTGGTTGATAATGTACCTATCTAATTATCACTTGACATTCAGTTGCCTACTTAGCCGCGACTCGCCCGTGGGAAAATACTAAAAGTTCATAACTTTCAAACTACGTTTGTTACCCGTAACAAAGAATAGACGAACGTCTGCACTGGACGGCCTCGTTACCCAAAACTGTAGCACAAAACTTATGATTACCTAACCCAGTTGGAAAACACGTAACACACACTATCGTGTAGTAAAACATCGCTTTTATCTAAAAATATTCATTCAATTTTATTGAACATAAATCTACTTTCGACATTATTCTCGACCTTATTCCATTGTTATAAGATGTAACCGATCTATACAAAAGGATGTTTTGTAGTGGAATCAGTTGAATGAGCAGGTTAGTTATTTTTGGATGTTATGGAATCGTTTTTGGATGTTCGGATGTTTGGTGTAGACAAGACATCCAAGTTTTTAAAGGCATTTGGAGTAGGTTCAGTATCCCCTAGTCATTGTTTATACTTATAGGTTATTACTACCTATACCTAAATAGTATGTCTTATAACACTGATAATATGTAGTAGGCTTTCCAAAAATCTTTGCGTTCTCTTTTGATAAAAACTCAATTTTGTACAAGTATTTACAATTCAGTAACTACCTAACATTGATTACCTACCATGATTACTCAAGGCGGATTAGCGATTTAAAATTAATAATACCTAATTTATTAATCCTCACGATGTTTTCCTTTACCGATGTCAGTAAACTTAAAAAGTAGATACACAGAAATTGGAAAAGCCACATTCAACCACATTATTCTGTTATAATAAAATATTAATGTTCAGTCAGAAATTCAGAACCCAACACAGCCTTTTTTATACAAGTCCATCGATGAACCTGTTCCAAAGCTTAGTCGATCAATACTTAACTACATAATCAAACATTATAATTATGAATGACATTAGACAATAGTCCATTCAAAGGCTAACGTTTGCTCAAACGGCCGACATTATGAATGAACTTACCGCCGGCTATATTTAGCACGTTCTCGGTGCATTCGAGGCTATAAAGTCAGGAATCCGCTGACCATTCATACGATGCTAGCGTGGAGTTGAGCTAAAATAGTATTTAACTGCACTTGTTACTGCCTTACTAGAAAGTGCTAGAGGGAAACGTGTATATTGTACTAGGATAGATGCACCGTGCAGCCCCCACACGACATAACACCAGCTTTCACATTCAACCACTTCTGTGGGACATACATTAATAATGTGACACTAATAAAATGCTTGTCCCACAAAAAAACAATGATTGTTAATAAAATTTCAATAAAGTCGAACACACAACGGTTAACGAAAAAACCTCTGATGGCGCTTGACGTTTTTTGTAAAAAAAAAATCGTATTCAAATCGTGAGGGAGGCTTTTTGCCCTCTCGACACCACCTGCCACCTAGCGGCTGACGGTCACAACACATAAGGAGGCTTTATGTAATACATACCCGCTAGGGAAACGGTTACTGGGGTCCCAAATATGTTAGTTGAAACTTAGCGTGCAATGAAAAACTTAAGAGAACTAATTTATGGTGAAAAAGAAATAGTGCAGCAGTGAAAATGTTGAATATTAAAACAGATTCGATAAATTAAGCATTTAAATCTTTCCAAGCCACCAGATAAATCTTATAGTCAATTAAGTTAGATTTGCCCTGCAGCATGGCCCCAATAAATAACAATACCATTAATTTAAGCACTTCAAAGGTACCCAATAAAAAACTACGCAATCTTAGCCAAAAAGAAGCGTAATAACGCGCACTAAAAACAACAATTTCTTCAAAATGTCTGCGGGGTTTTTACCCATAAGAGTCATGAGATCAAAGCTCTGTAGCCGCCGGGATGAATTAGCTATCGTTTTATGTAAGTAGATCAACGGAGCGGGTTTTTGCGCATGCCATCGATCCGTAATCGTGGTGGTTTTTATAGTGTTACGCGAATCAAAAAGGTTCAGGTTGCGTATGTAGCAATATAACATATTATGCAATTAAAGGATCAGAAGATGTTAATTATGGATTTGAGCAAGTTTCTAAGTGTCACGCGTAACATTTGGCACATGGCAGAAGAATGTTGACTATGAAATTTGTCTCTTCCACGACTAGCGCTTAGGGCTTGTATTACCAGAGAAGTAATACATTAGAGTACTTACATAATATGTTTTTCACTCTTTCACTGTGCAGCAATCGTTAACTACTTAGACGCTAGTATCCGATAGAGATCCCAAGTCCCAAGAATTAGTGAAAAAATCCTCAACCATTAATATCTAACATTTCAGTAAACAGCTCACCTTACCCGCAACACGCAAGCCTAGCCCACAAACATAGCAGGCTTGTACAATCATTCAATAACAAGCAGCCGTGATTAATGTCAAATCTAATAAAATTAATGTCATCAATCGTATGTGATCGCAATCCGCGCAAGTGACGGATGATAGCGGCAGATGTGCTACGCGGACTCATAATAGGGCTGGCGAGGTCAGATTCAGATTAACTTAATTGAAGCTGTTGTTGCAAAATGTTTGCCTATAATTTCGGATATTAGATACCTTTATCTTAGTACTTTGATCAAGAGAACAAGTCAAGGGTATCGAAATTAGTTACATAAAAAAAAATTTTTTTGGACAAAACCAAAAAAAAATTTTCAGCACCTTGTTGAATATTGCAGTCAGTGGCGTTTATTAAATATCCCAGATAGGTGAGACATCCACGGCCGTGGCGCGAGCAGCCGGGCAGCCCTACAACTTCAAACGCGTCCCATAACATCCTCTATTTAACCTCAAACTTATAGTTTTTGCCGCACTTTTTCTGCGTCTAACATTATGCTTATGTAACTATTTTTTCTATTACTTATCTGTGTTTGATGACTAAAAAAACTTTTTTCTTCTCCCGACATATGGCGCGCGGCGCGTGCGCTAGCACATTGCGTCCGTTTTTTTCGCATCCGATTCGAAATTCAAAATTCAAATATGGCGCATGTGTACAGACGAATATTGTTGTGGGTTTTTGTTTATTTTTTTCCGTATTATTTCTTGTCGATAGACTCCCGTCTGGTCTTTGGAAAAAATTAAAAAGTAATAAACAAATAAAGTGGTATTATGCGCGTGCGCACCAGGTGAACAGGCGACTTGGGTAGGGATGGGATCATTAGGTATAGAATGGGATATGCAATAACAGATTGCAATGAACTTTTTTTTTATCATTTTATGAAATCTGTAAGGTTGTGTCACCATATTATAATGTTATCTTTTTAACAGCTATTTTTATTTTATATGGCGGTATGCAAAATGGACACTATTTTCTTTACTCCTTTATACCTCCAAAAAATGATTATCCTTTCCTCTCGCCATGTCCCCACATCCACAGAGTGTCCACATCTAGTACAGACACGTTTTTTGCCACAACTTTTTCCATACCGCCTGTTACTTTTTTCAAGCCATTACGACGGCTGTTTAAGCATATTTTATGGCGGGCACAGTCGGGGGTGACTATTATATTTTTAAAAGACTTTTTTGAACCCTGTCTCGACATGTTTGGGGTGCTTTCTAAATTAATGCGTGTGCGGGATTAGCACTTCTTAATTTGCTTTCTTGTTTTTAAATTACAACCCGTTAATGTGTTGAAAAGGGGTTTTGTTTGTTGGTTTTAGTTATTTTTATTCTGAGGTAATTTTTTGTGTGTTGCCCTCTTCATAATTTTGCTTGTATCATTACTTATATTTTACGAAGTTAAACATCTTTTGTTTTTCTTTTTTTTTTTAACTTTGCCCCTCATTAGAAATTTCTCCTGTATCTTGGGTGCGTTTACAAACACATAAACTCACATACATAAACTGCCCGGAAAAACCTGTAGGTCATACAAATATATGTTCCGTGCGGGAATCGAACCCGTGATACGCTGCGCAGCAGCATACCGTCAAACATGATAAAAAAAGTCGGAGAAAATTCTCTAGAACATAGAAATCAGTACTTTCAAATGTGAAAATGTGTTGGCACCCAAGCCAGGCAGTCTCCCACTACAATACATCAAGTTCATTAAATAACCAATAAAGTTTCCAACTATTTAATGTGAAAGTGTGTCCGTCTCCGTTACAATAGTAATGTGTGATAGTTTATGGTGCGATAAATTTGTAGCGAAATCCTAAATGAAATGAATAATCCCACATAGAACGGAACTATTCCACTCATGAAACGATGGGACATCGATAAAAGTTATGTCCAACATTTTATTATGTCTCGTCTCTAATTCAGCGTTAGAAAAATAGGTTTACGATTTATGTTATGTGCTCATTCGTTGCAGACTATAATCGACTATAGGGGTTTATTTTTAAAGCTATACAATAGGCTACCAGCGACGTCACTTGTCTGCCAGTTGTCTAAGTAAAGGATATTACCTATGACTCAAATCTTAAAAAAGAAAAAATGTGATGATAGGTATTGCATGGTGAATTTTTTATCCCAATAAACTCTTAAAGTCAAAACATGTATTTCAATTATACCAGTTACCTACTGGCACTTGTGAACTGTCTCGGAATCGGTCAGTCAGTCAGAAAGTTAAAGCTAGTTGGTCGTTCCAAAAAGGGGGAAGATATCCAGCTCTGAACTGCTGACTGTAGTAACTATAGGTTTAGCAGCAGAAGGTTGCTACGGCTCATTCACCAGACGTAATAAACGCAAATAAAATGATTAATTAATTAAACAAATAAATCACAATCAGTCTTTTACGTCAGTCAGTGTTGTCAGTATGGTGCGCAGCCGCAGCGGGGCCCGCGCATGCGCCATACACGTCGCCCACTGACGACCAACGACCTCGCGCTTATGGGGATATGTCTGAACGTATCATATTGTCAGTACCTACATCATTATGTCTGCACCAAGCAGAACTTGGCTTCTGAAACCTTCAAATGACTGAACTAGATCTCGTAAAGGAAATCCATATTTACCCCAAAGCAGATAGATAGATGTGATGCATAACGTATACCCAAAGTAGATTTCCCGTAGCATTTTTTAATGTTTGTCATTTACCAGTTACCTGCATCGGCAGACGTTGAGGTAGGTACTAAAACCTTAGTTGACTGCTTGGAAACGATGGAGAGAACTTTCACTGAAAACGTGATGCTTTTCGTAAATCTAGTCGCCATCTCCTCTCAGTGGCAATGAATGTCAAAAATGTAGGAGGCATTTTTGACAGATTGAGACTAACTAAGAATGCGAACGTTCCTAAAAGTTATGAGAATTGCCCCTCAAACCCTAGGAACATAGATATGAAACAAAGCCATGGAGATTGGTTGGTCGTTATTTGCCGTGTATCGTTGTTTTTGCAATTATTTTAGAATATTTTGCAAAATGAAGTGAAACCCGACTTTTCCGATACAACAATGAGCGAGACAGTGACGTAATGACGGCGGTATGAATGCGGGCGGCGGGTCACTGACCTTTATCTCGATATCTTATTGTTAGTGATGCTGTAACGTATGTGTTTTGGCAAGCGCCGCGCTTGGTTACAGCTCTAGTCTGTTGCCCCTCTCTAGCCCTTGTAAATTATGTTCGTAGGCGGTCTGGGGTAGTGAGGGGTCCCTCCCTGTTTCGACAATGTAGTATCAATAAATACGTTTAGGCTTTTAGCTGCCAGTAGAAATTAACATCCTGTATATTTTTCTATAAGGGGTTTCAACGTTTACAACTAGTCAGCTTTTGTAAAGTCTAGCCTAGAACAATATTAATATTTATTTTTATCAAAACAATATAACTAGGTTCTTATGCACTACATCTCGCTTTCTTAAATCATTATTAACAGACTGATCAACATTACACTAACATAAAAAATATTTTTTATCGTATATATTTTTTTGGTATCGATACAAATCCCACCACTAGCCTGGTACTACAGCTCAGTCTGCAGAATGCTTGGCGTGCCAAGTGTAAGGGTCTACTGGCCATCAATTTGGCAAGAGACACCCTGGTCACACCCCGTCACCCACACACACGCCATGGAAAAACTTAGCACGAGCCGGATTTATGTACACACCCGGAATGGAGTTATTTACTATTTATGTCTGTACTATAAATTATTTTCGCGCTTTTTTGCCAAATAAGGATTAAGTTTTGGTGGGAATATTTGGTCGAGGAAGGAAGGATTGGAACAAAATTGCAGCATTTATTTGTTCACCATAAACCTCTACTTCATTGTAGTAAGTAATCAAAGATCTCTTCTCATCCAATTAATTCTTCGATGATAAGCAGTTGCTCCGCTCTATTTCTCTTCCTCAATCAGTATGGAAATGAGCTTGGCTTATTAACACACACAACCCTCGATACGGCCATGGTATTCATACATTACAATGATAATGGAATGAACGTCATAAGGAGGACTCTTATTGGCAAACACCCGAATATATCGTCGAGTCAATCAGTATTATGAACAATATGGAAAATCGGTCAGGTGCGGAGTACTCGTAACCGGCGTGCTTGTATGACGAGATGTATGAACGTAGATGAGGCGAAAGCAGTATGTAAGGATCGTAGCAGGTGGCGTTCTGTGGTTTCTGCCTACCCCCATGGGAAAAAGGCGTGAATTTATGTATGTATGTATGGAATTAAATATATATTAATATTTAGTAAACGTAAATTTTGAGGTCGTAGGTGAGGATAGGATTGTAGCAGGTCTTCAATTTAATTAGAGTATACTGTCTTTTGAACCATTGCATACGGGTCCTGTGCGGCTTCGCACTAGGTTATTGCTTAAAAGCATATACATTCTCAAACGATGCCAGACAGATCTAGACTAGTAACAATGCCAAAGAAACCGCACACTTCAGTCTGCAAAGGCAGCCTGCAATTAAAACGAATTAAATCATCCCAACTATTCGTCACAATCCACATTAACGTCGCATCAAGAACTTGAGCGCACTAAAATTAAATCGCACTTTATTCTAAGTTTAGCACATATCTAAATAAGGAATTCGCGTATATTTGCGCCATGTGTTAGCCCTGTATATTTAGCGAACGTCTAGACAACTCAGTCACAATAAAAATATGTAATGAATACTTAGGACATTAATCAGGAGACGGGAACAATTGCCTTCTGATGAAAAATTTGGTAATTTGGCCGTATGTATTGGTAGGAGGTGTAAAGCGTGGTCCTGTAACATCTTCTAGTGCTGGCCTACCATTATTTTCTATCTCATGCTCGTAGATTTCTACAACCCCTTTCCAAAGTAACTAAACGGCTGGTATGATAATTGGCTACGGCATCGTATCCTGTTAGTATTAACGCTTCACTGATTATCAGTGTTTCGACACTAGAGTTAATTGTTGCCATGCGCACGCGGTCTTTTTGTACAGCAAAGGATGTAACCAACACTGCGCATGCGTCACACGCGCCCGTGACGTTCAGAATGCAGTTGCAAACTGCACATCGCAGCCACATTATCAAGCATGGTTCAAAAATATTACATTTTCGTGCTACAGTAAACTTAACGAGGCCCACATTTTTACACAAATTAAATTACAATTAAGCTTTTAAAAAAATACCTTTACACATAAAAGCTTAATCACATTTATCGCGCAAATCATTAAACAAGTTCAAAATGACAGCACAGTGTTACACCTCGGTACATTTGAAGGAAAAAATGATTCACTTGCAAATGGCGACATTTTCATTACCCTTTTATTTTACGAGCGAAGTTCGTCGATAGCGATCAGTTCACACAATTAAAGTTAAAATGATTGCTATTTAAACACCCGGCTTTCAATAACGCGGCGGGGAAATGTCGCTGCTCCATATCTACATTATTATATCTTTGTCGTTGACTTTAATTATCTTTTCTTGATTGAAATGAAATGACAGTACTTAGTGTTTGATCATTCACGTTTGATGCATAGTGAGTAGGGCAAAGTTGTGAGAGCCTTTTAAACTTATGATGATTTTGCATGTTTTGCAAAATCGGCTTAATGTAGTTAGGATTTAATAACAACCAATCACATAATTTCACGCAGATTAAATAAGTTGCTTTAATTAATTTTATACAGTAATAGTTTGTAACTTAATTTTCTTTTATTACCAAATCTATGTTATTATTATGCGTTAATCTTCGGAATTGCTGGTCAAAAATGAATATATCTTCTTTGCGTTATTTAGCCCGTTTATCGAGAAAGCATAAAGGCTTATAGCATCACGCTAGGACCTACAGGAGCAGAGCAGAAACCGAAGACTTAACTTAAAGCGAGTGAAACCGAGAGGTAGGTTAGTGATAAAAAATAATGCTTGATCTCTTATTTATCCCTCTAATGATTCCGTTCTACGTAGGTATTCCTCCTGACTGTCCAGCAAGTAAAGCCATTAGAGGATCAAATGAAGACACAATGCAACTTGCAAACAATGTCCTGAAACCGTTCAATATTTACAAACCACTGTAAATTCAGCGAAACATACAGGAATTCAGTTTCAAACGCGCCATTAAAGTTAACTTGATCATTCACTAGTGCGATCACACGGCGATGTTTCTCGTCTAAGATTTCGCGAAATTATTTCTATTTCAGTACGTCTGTGACTGTTTTGATAGCATTTAACTGAACGTAGCTTTTAGCCGCGTTGCAAATAAACGGTGCAAGCTCACTGGCCCCCTACAGACTGTCGGCGCACAGACTTATGTAGTGACAATAAGCGGACAACATTTTTAAATATTTTTTAAATTATTAAGATCTAAGACATGTATAGTAAATAGTAGGCGAGGTGTCATTGCGACAGACCCCTATTATTTTTATTATCTATGTTTGGATTAAAAATATAGATAAATGTTTTTTTTTTTTCGATTTGTTTTATTTCAAATAAATGACTTTAAAAATTTATTTTGTAGTGGCTGTAAAAACGATTAAAACGTTACAAAATAAATTATTGAAGAATTAATAAAAGTGAATTATTTTCTAACAATTAACGACCACAAAATCGTTGTAAAATATTCGTCAATGTTATGTCTACGGCGTCGTAGCGCTACTCGTGCGCAGATCAAAGCGGCCACGCGACGGGATGCGCAGACGACGTCTCGACGCATCCCACCCCCTCCGCCCGCGCAGCGCCCTCGCCCCCTCTGTCGCCGTGGCGCCTGCTGCGGATATTTGCATGCACCGCGCGACTATTGAATAGCATTAACATTGTCAATGATTGACTACATAATGTGGGAGTATCGATGACTAATTTATGGGTTAATGTTGGATGCAAATTCATTTTTAATGAGTGTGTCTGTAATCTGTATTGATATTTGTGAACATATTGTGGTACAAGCTTGCATATTTTAGTATGGAATCGAAGGAAAGGAGAATGGTAATGTAGGGCTATAAATACCTCGTTGTCTCCCTATGTCCGGTGTGATTAATCTTGTCGGGTGCCAGACTACCAGTATCCGTCTTACACTTAACATTTCCTACTTTTCCGTGTAGACCAGAGATCTACATGCATAGACTTTGGACGACCTTTGCCAGCGCATGTTTGGTTGGCGACTGGCTAAGTATACGACAGTATTTTACTCTAATTATAGATGCACTTGCATATTAGAGCCATTGAAATTTCTACCATTGTCTAGGAGCAATTAATTAAGTCGATGGAAAAGACAGTGCGCAAAATTCAACACTTGTAAATCTGTGTTTTAAAAATTACTTGCAATTTAATGAATTTCCAAGGATATATCAAACCCTTATTAACAACAGTAGAAAGAAAATCATAAGCAAGAAAATATTCTGGCGAAATGTGAGTGTACTACTAATGAGTACACCTCTGCCTAACCCTTCGGAGATTACAGGCGTGATGTTATGTTATGATATCCGATAGGTGTTCATGCGAAGGACGTCGCGGGAAGAAGCTAGTAACAGAATAATATAAGTAGGTACAGTTTACTACTGAGATACTAAAGGATAAAACAAAAGCAGCCTACCAAGTAATGTTTCGCAATAACTTGTGATAATGCTCGCGTTGTTATTGTAATTCGTGACCAAACAAGATTGTAGCAAGTTTTTTTGTGTTTCCACCATTTCCCCTTCATTTTCCGTTCTTTGACCTACACAGAGTCAAGGTCGTGTTTCATCACAAGGAATTGATCGTGGTCCTTCTTACAAGATGCTGACTTATTTATCTTTGTTCCTTTAGTATGCTGGGTCTATAGCCACAGTTGTTGTATTTTCATCTCTTAGAACGTTTTTATCGTTAGCATCATTTCCAAATATTAACTACAATACAGAATGATATAAGACACGTCATCACGCATACTGCTAATGAAACGAAGTAACTTTGACCAAAATGATTGCAGGGAAACACGTTTATTTTTGTGTGAAAAATCATCCTGTTTTAGATAGCGCGCAATGGACCGCACGCAATACATTGTGCTTATAGATGTATCTAACAGAAGAGAAGTCTTTAGAAGTATCTAAAGTTTAAACATATTTTCGTAAAACTTATCTCCATATCCAGAACGTTCCCAGGGGTCCTACCCCCATCTATTAAAATACTCGTAGTATTATTTTAATATTGTGTAATTTCAACGCTCGGCTCGGCGTCTAAAATTGGAAATTCAACAACAGAAATTACAGAACAAAAAAAGTATATCGCAATGATATGAAGAATAGATAATTTCGTTGTGTCTGATTACTCCCGTTTTGTACGTGCGATATAGCTTTAACATCTTAACCCCTAACTTAGTCATTGAACTCCCTTGATATTTCGCCCTTTACAAATCCTGAAAGAGTTTCAGTTACAAAAGAGTCCAATAAAGACCTTGATCATTTGGACGTCAGCGCATGACTCTTGGTTTCCTTTACTTGAATAGAAAGGTTTACTTTATTTTCGTTACAATTTTGGGGTATATTTAGAAGGACCTAGTCATCTCTAATAATAAGTTAGTGTATGGTTCACTGTAGCTAAGTCTAAGGGCCTCAGCACACGGCGTATTTTAAACGCGCAGACGACTCGCGTTTTAATCGGTATCTACGGCGCAGACAACGCGTGTTCTTGAAACGAGGCATGTTATTACTTAGGGCCTCAGCCCTAAGTAATAACATGCCTCTACCATGTCTACTAATTTTTAGCAATTAGATTCACCATTGGGAACTTGTTGTAAAAAGCCTCTAAAAAGAATCTCTTCTCATTGATCCCGCCTGCCCTAGTGCTCTCGGAACTTTACGATGGTTCCTGTGCCTATAGTCTACAAAACAATCAATCAATTTCACTGACTTTTCGGCAAATGAACGAATATGTTGGCACAATTACAAGAGAAATATTATCGTCCTTTATTCTTATTTTTATTATACTTTTTATTGTCAAAGGTTTTGCAAAGAAGTTCACTAATGGTCCCTACATGTTTCTTCACAAACAATTTTGCTGTGTAAGCGGTCATTGAACTCCACCTTTTAATATAAGTCTCCCGTAAACCGCTACAACACTGTCCTCGAGTTATTTTGTCATAAAATTCATGGTTAACAGGTGTAGCGATGATCTTGATCGCGTTATGATAACCGCTGTGGTCTATGACCTGGGGGAGTCCGAGGTCAATGAGGTCATAGACCACACCACACCTTTAGTAACCTACAAGTAACAAATTAACCTTTTATACGTATAACTACTAAACTTCCTAGAACAAGATCACCGAGGCAAAACCGCACACATACAAGCAAATCGTAAAACTAAAAACATATCGTGCAAAATCGGGGCACGAGCCTAGTTCCAAAGCTGTTAATGAATTAGAATGTTAATCCTTTGTTCACATGTGCGAAATATTAGTTTGGTACAAAGGCTGAAGTATTACATACTCACCTACGCGACGTTAACTTGCAGACGGCGGTACGACGCAAGTGAGACGAGGTAGCGATTCATATAAAAATGTATTGGGTGATACTTCACAAAAAATTGAACAGTTATTAAAGTAAAGTTCTAAAGGGTCTGAACTAAACCAACTTTAAAAAAATTAAAGATGCGTTAATTTTTTTTTAAGTTGGTTTTTTTTTTCTTAGACGATCGATCATCATGCAAATAGAAATACTCGTATCTTTAATTATATGGAACAAGTAAAAAGTCTTTTTCAGACTGGTGAATGCCTTTTCTCATGACACAAGCTTATTTTTGTACATATTAAGAAATTAAAATATTTTGTCTACAATTTGCTTGCAATTGGACCACAGGGTAAAAGTTATTTCGGAGCAGACGTACAAAAGAAGGTTACGGTACGCTTTTTTAAGGAAATTTGGAATAAACCAAAACTCGTGTGGGCGTCCTAATCACTTAGCTAGTCTTTCTTATTCTAACACTGTGCTAATCAATGAAAAGACTAGTCATACAATAAAAATGTCGCGCAAAATAACCGCCATTGTTCGTAGATTCGAATTTCGAAAACAATAAGATTTATTTCTATTCTTTTTTAAATATAGAACAAGTTTTATTCTTCTTTATATAAAATAATCGACTAACGACAAGTCTTAGTGACATTACTATTTTTATCGTCTGCCAGACTTATGTTTTTTTTTTGTTGAGTAATTTAGTTACGGACGGAAATCGGCATTGAGTCGCGGTGACATACACAAAGCTTACACTATCGTTTATGGAATACAAATTATCAATAATTGTTGGTACAGTTACGTTCGCCTACACGCCATGTCGCCTGGTCATATCAAATGTGTGCCATTGAATATCAAATCGCATTTAGATAATATAATTCATTGGTTTCGTCGTCTCCGTTGTCAGGGACTTCTGTCTGCGTCGTTATCTCAAGTGGACTAGTGGGGAAATATTAATATGTATGTCTTTTGGTGATATTAATATAATTTATAATAATACATTACAAATTATATTAATATCACCAAAAGAGACCTATATCTTGAGTATACAGACTTCAAGTAGTTAAATAAACAAAGCAACCAAAACGTACTAATTAAATTAAATTAAATTAAATTCATTTATTTCAGACTAATAATGTCCATAGTTGTTAGTAACAAAGGTCTTAATACTATGTTAGTCAAATACTACAACTCAAATCAAATCAATGCTTAAAAGCTTTTTTAACTCTTAATACTACAATACCGTTGTAGGTAATCAACATTATTGGTATAAATTACTTCCATATCATTCGAGAATCAGGGGTCCGTCAAAAATGCCGTGAAAATTTACAAAAACTAACAAATTCTTAATTACATTATAAATACAATATACCGTAAAACTTCAAAAGTCCATCACTTCTTCTTGACTAATTATTATTGACATTGACACTTACAAGTTACAACTCACGCGCAGCTTCAAGTGCAGACAGCTGACACGCACGCTTTTACAGATAAACTAACAAATAGAAATGTTGTTTTAACAAATTGCTAACATAAAATTAATACTTACAGCCTTTTTTATTATGAAAGGTGTTTTTTACGCGTTTTACGACGCAAACACGATACGTATCGAAACATTTCCCTATAAAACTTGACCCACATAATTTACAAACATTATTATTGTAACAAAGCGCATTGCTCCAACTAACAGGATCAGATAAACCGCTACACATTGTAATGTTGGGGGAAAAAACGCCGCAGCTTCTAGACGACATCTCGAAAACTAGGCGCGACATCTGGCGGGCCGCGCGAAATATACACATGTCTTTTTGTCCAGATGACTTAACATGCGACACACTGTGCATACTTGCGCTTATATCCATGAAAATAGAGCCTAAATTGGATTGTCAATTTTATTTATATAAACAAGTTAATATAAATAAATATTGGGCTTTACTTGTAGGGAATAAAGTTGGTTTTGGTGCGTTGATAGTTTTTTTGTGATTTTTTTTTCGGAAGTAGCATAATTCATATGGTAAGGAGCGTGTCGGGTTTCGCGGCAGATGCGCGCGCGTTTTAATTTCTGCGCACGCGTCTCTCGGGTTGGTGACGACACAATTTTAAGCTCCGTTTAGTTTTCCAGTTGTTTGGATTTTTTTCGTCGAATCCCTTGACTTTTACTAAATAGTTGTCGTCTGGCCAAAATGTGGGTTTTGTTCAAATTGTTTGTTTAGACATCTTGAAGTTTTCACTGAAAGACAACGTTCAAAGTTCGCATTCACTTATAAAGAAAGCCTGTTACATCGCATTACAAAGTCAGTTTATTTATAATCTTTGTGTTAAAAACTTACAAATCACTGAAATAATAATAATATTGTGGGTTTTGATAAGGGTGTCAAAATCATTAACCGAACTAAAAATAAACAAAGGTAACAACCAACAAGGCGATCCTATCTGTAATTATAGTAAGTATCTCTATAGCAGATAAAATCCCTTTACCTACTAAAGCTGTATATATTTACTTGTTTAGTAGAAGAAGTAACGGTTTCTACTGGATACATTTCATGGAGAATCATGGTCCTCACAGTCGCTTTCCAGTATCTTTCTATATTATCTTCCTTCCTTAGGACCATTTTCAAAAAGTCCAATAGGACCAGTTCCTTAATTTCTGCCCACAATCTGCCGCTAGCCCGCACTTTCCCCGACACGTGCAAATCGCATGAACTTGTCCGCACGTGCGCTATACCTGCGCATGCGCCGATCTGCACAAAAACTCCCCTCAGCTGCGCGCGCAGCTGCCGCTAACAGTACGCAGCCACCAGCTGGACCAAACATGTGACGCTTATTAATAGATCCTAGACGTGGAGGCTTGTGATGAAGGACTGGATCAAATAGCTGTTTTGGGATACCTACTAGGCAATGTTATTTGTTTTTTTTTATTGGGGTCGAGATCATTGGTGTTTGTTATAGGAATGAAATGCTGCATAGTTTGAGATCGCATTTCAAGTTGAGTAATTAGTGAAGGTTGATTCTGCAGCTGATTGAGCATTCAGTGTCATAATTTTCAGTAACCTACTAACAAGCGAAATGGAAAGCAGTGAATATGGCCTGAGATTATAGAATTAAATCAAATGTTAAGACTATAGAACCCAGTGCTGGAGGAGCGGCCAATGTTTTGTAGCTCAAAACAACTTTAAACTGCCTCATTTTATACTGGCAACAATTTTCTACAATTATGCGTGTTTTGATTTCTTCCTCATTCGCGTGCTGACACGAACCCTATCTCTTCTTATTACGTAAAGGTTATTTATTATAATGAATAATTCAGTATAAACACGGAAAATGCTGAATAGCCCCGATCTTCCCCAAAAGAGGCTGCCTGCCTAACGACATGATTACCGCGGAACACGATACCTTCTGATTGGTTTGATGAAAATTCGCAAAGATTGCCTCGGGATACATCGCTCGGATGCTTAGAACTCGATAATCATCGTATTTTGAATAATCGTTGAGATTATTCGAATTTTCGCCACGATAGGTTCGGTTATTGGAATGTGGTAACGTTGTCTTTTTTATTGAGTTTCAAAACAAACCTTGAGATAATGCCTAGAGCATGGAGGTTGGATAGCGTGCAGTTGGAGAGGATTGCTATAGGCGGAAGATGATGAAGGCTATAGGTCTATTAATATAAAATCCTTCTTGATCTTATATAATTATAGTTGACGTTGTGCGTAATAAAGCCTCAAATACTTCTAACAACTGCAGCTTTCGATGAAGGCAGGTATTTATTCTGGACGGTCTGTCGTTTGCAGCTAACCTTGAAACTCCATCAGACATGTTTAGCTTCATCGCTTATTATTAATTTAACAAGTTAACATGCAAAAAGATGATGTTTCGCGTGTTAGTAACCGCCGCAGGTGAGCCGCCATTACTATTAAACCGTGCAATTACACTCAGACGCGTATCCGAAAGCACGCGCGCATTCTATTTTTGAAATTTGAACTTTTCTTAATAAATAAATAATCATTGTTTGATTTTTGTTTTATTTTTCTTAACAACGTATTCGCGGCATCGATAATATAGAAGTAAAAAATACACAACAAGCAAGCTGCTTTTTTTGTTTATCTCGATTAAAAACATGAAATGTCAAAGATTTCTCACGAATTGTACATACGTGCCTACGTCATTATGTTACTTACGTGTAAACATACCATTTATTTCTTAATGGTAAAAAAAAACAGTGCATTTTTATTTAAACGAATAACTATTTTGTTCTTAATTAAACTTTTGCTTAAAAACTTAAGAAACAGTAACGTAGGTACTAAGGCACAAAACATTAAAGTCTACCTAAGCCGTGGCGCACTATAATTTCGATGACGTGCAAATATTTAAACCACTTTTCATACATTTTTGTTACAAAAACGAATGGCCAATACGCTTGAAGAGAATAATGGGAACCACAACGCCGCTACTTAAGACAAATTAAACGTGGTAGTTCTTATAATTTCCTAACCGCACTTAGGGGTCGCGATTTCTGAACGAAAAAATAATATTTAAGGAGTCAATGCCCCCTACGCCATCTGGTGTGCGCTCGCGCCGAATAAGGGTTGTTATGCACTGGACTGTAACACTGAACGCTTGAACAGTGTTGAATTTTTTTAATGATGCATGATATTTGACAGGTCCTCAAGTTGCACCACTTGATACGTTAGCGAATAATACACAGTGCATGTGTCATAATTAATAAAAGATTGGTACCAGTGGCATAGTTACAGCTAGGTAAAATAATTATGTTTTGTTTTAAGTACTATTTTACAATTAAAATCCAGCCTAGAAAAGATAAATAGCATTATTGCATTCTTTTCAGTTAGCACTATGTATTCTAGCTGATTTCCTTTGCTTGGCTAGTGCAGCTGAAATACATCTGAAACAAAATCATTTGCAATAAGATTTACCGTCAGTATCAACCAAATTCACGCGGCTATCGAGTGAACGAGAACCCTTACGTTTTGAAACCACTTTTTACAAAATACACCCCCTAATTCTGCCCTGGTAATCGATATAGCAGTAAGTCAAAAAAGGCGGTTTCGAGAAAACGGCGCGCAAAGATTTTGGTTACAATTTTAGTGTTTGTGATAAAACTATACACTCGATTTTTATGTTCTATATGTCAAAAGAAAGGGAAAAATGTGTTTTTTACAGTACAATAATATTGTTTTAAAATCTTCATCAGGGTTATCGTAAAACATAACAAACCGTGTCTTCATTACTATACTCTTAACTAATTTAAATTAATATTTAGGTAAGAGGGCAGTAACTGCCATTGATACTGCTCTCTTGCTTAGTAATATTTCATACCGCTCTGTTGCTTACAGAATTTAAAATAATAAATTTAAATTTTATCTTAAAACAGCAGTAAGGGAGCGTCATACTGCCCTTTACCTTAGATCTTGAAAATGATTTAGGCTATTTCACTTTGGAGTATAGAACGTTACTGCTTTTTAAAGTAGTATTTTAATAGGTATTATCACGATTTCATGAGCAGGAACGTCTATGAATAGTGGGAAAAGAAGAAAAAATCTTTAATAATAAAATCAAAAATCGTTTTATTCATTAAAAATAATCAATGAGAACAATCTTAGATAGTTCTTGGAATTTGGATTAACGCTATTATATCAATTATAAACAAAAAACTTCTTTAGAAACGTAATTATTTAAATTATTAATCAAAACTTAAGACTTAATCAGAGACAGATCAAATATCACAATATTGGTCACCTGGTTTCACAAAATTATTCTTATATATAGAGTGAAGAGCTTCTCGTATTTGTTTATAGCTGGAGGGTGGTCAATTATTTCTTGGACTTCAGAAGCGTATTGCGGCTCCAAGAGTGGCCTATGACATAATATTTCGTGTCATCTACCTTTATGTTAGAAAGCGCAAATTGTGCTTCCATTTGCGAAAACCAAAGTGAAGGCTTCTCCGGATAGAACGGTGGTACCCTCACGCCCACACGGAATGTTTCCAGGAGTTTCTCCCCTCTATTTTGATCGGTACCTAATGTTCTGATCCATCCGTGTCCTTGTTGGGGACGTCACCAGTATAGAGTAAAGAGGGATATCTTCGCTATTATGTACTTAAACCTCGAAATAAAAACGCTTAGTTATGATGGAAAATTGTACCTATAATAATCAAAACGTCAACACAAAACAAAGGACAAAAGAAAACATGACATAGCGTAGAAAAGTAAAACAGTTCAGTGTAAGAAAAAGGTCGAAGTAGAAAGAAGGAGTATACAATAAAATAGGTCGGAACAGTATAGTACAAAATTAAAAGTTATGTAAATAATTGCCCACACTTACAATCTAACTTACGAGTAACTTCCGTTTTAATTAGATAACATAATCAATGAGATGACCAATCTTAGTTATAATTATTTGGCATAACACTTATAAAATAATAAAATGAAATAAAACGCGAAGCGAAATGGCCGAATATTTTGATCATTATTTGTACCTAGGTAGCACAGTAGCAACTACTTTGCTCTACTGATTTGCAAGACTATATTTTTTTTTAATCTTATGCCATGTTATATAAGCAATAAGGGAAGGTACTGTGTTTATATTTGTATATTTAGGAGACATTCATTTTAATTAATATCTTAAAAGTGCAGTACAGCTCCATACTGTACATCTTACTAGTAAATTCATTTGGTACATTGTTGGTTCAAACAAACGAAAAGAGCAGTATGTCAGAGATTTACTGCTTTTTTGTTAAGGAATTTGTTAATACTAAGAAAAAGGGTAGTATGTCAATGAAATACTGCTCTTTTACGTAGTAACTAGATTTATCGTACCGTTCTTACTGCTCTTTATCAAATAAGAAAATGCATTTCTAATTGACGTAGAAATATAAAACCTAGATAGAAAGAAAGCTCGTTTGACGTACATTCCAAATCGATAATAAAAAAAAAATGGCCACCTTCGACTTACTGCCCTCTCGATTACCAGGGCAGAATTGCTACACAAACTTTATTTTATAAGTTTCTTAAACATTTCTCATTTAATTTTGAACTTTATTTCTCAAAGCTTTAGATTGTTTTATAATTAACACAGTTAAAATTAAGGGGTAGACAAAATATCAAAGCACATGATGATTTCTTTATTGCAACGCAATAGAGTTTGGAATAAAAGGAATAATTTGGACAATATTAAATTGTTTTTATAGGCAGATTATAAACGATAATTACTATCATTAAATTAACGTTTAGTTAGCATTAAATTGTGATGTGTATCGCTTGATACCCTCGCATGGGGTGAGTCGAGTTCAAGATAACAATACAGGGTTCAATGCTTCTTCACCCAAATATGAATGCTCCAAATATACGAACAGGCCAGATCTAGACGAGTTTAATGCTATGACGACGGGAATCTAGAACTTTCTAATAAGATTAGTAGCAATATACACAGTTGTATTTAGTTTGAACATCCACGATAGTTTGGACGGATGGATGTTTGTTACTTATACACGCCAAAACGGCTGAACCGATCTGCATGAAATTCCGCACAAATATAAATTATAGTCTGCAATAGCACGTAGGGTACGTTTTATCCCGGAAAAATGTGCGCTCTCCTTGTGATAATATATCTACTTTGACGCAGAGTCGCAGACGAAGTCGCAGTCGGAAGCGAGTAAAACAATAAAACTATTCGTGTCTAGGTAAGCACATAGATCACGTGACGATTTCCACAGAGCCTTCAATATATTTTCCATTGAATCTATGAAAGGAAATTCAATGCCAGATGTCATGTCTGTTACATTGTCTTCTATTAATGATCGTAATAATTCTATGGAATTGTCTTTACCTCGACATAGCGTGGTTTACCTTCAGCTAATGCCTTTGGCTTTGATCTTCAGTACCCCTTTGTCTAGAATTTTCTTTTTCAATAGCTCCTAAGCCTGCAGGAAAGTGTTAATAGTTAGATTAGCAATTTCCTCGCGACTCCGTCCGCGTAAATCTCGGTAATTGGCGATCTAATCTTGTTTCTTCATACAAACTTTGAATCCCCGTTCCATCTTCTTAAGGGGTTAATTTGAAAATCCTTTCTTAGCGCATCCCTTCGTCATTTAACTATCTGTGTGGCCAATTACAGCTCAATCCATTCAGTGGTTTGAGCTGTGTGTTGATAGATCAGTCAGTCTGTAACAGTTGCTTTTATAATAAGACTTTTAAAATAAAGACTAGGAAGCATAATTAGCATTTATTTTTCGTGTGTCTAATAGCAACTTGAAATTATATTTCCAGAAACTGCTTAAAATAATTTATGCGCCATTACAATTCAAATAAAAAACAAACTTAAAAAATCACGTAAAATAAAATTCTTAAACGTTTCAGTAAAAAAGTCATAATAAACAGCTAACAATGTCTGTATATTAGTCGCTCAACACTTTATCAAACCTCACGACAGTTTAATCATAGTCACAAACAGTAAAACCTTTTAACTGCAAATCGAATTCGTTCCCATATTGTTTCCCAATTTCCAATAGCTTTTCGTTGTAATCTTGTATGAAAAATGCTGAGTTTTCCCGTACGTACAGTTCAGTACGGTGTCCCCCTGTGGCGTGGGGGGTAGGCAGCAGGCACGGCATGTAGCGTGAGTGACTCCGGCCATTTGTCAACCCGCTCGATTTAATCTTACAGCGAATTCGGCCGACGTGTTATTGGAGTGTAATAAATTGGCGTCGTAAAATGTTTTTGGGCTTACGTATAAAAAAGATTTGTGCACAGATATTCTATTTTAAATAAAATTATGTTAGATAATGTGCTGTGTAACTTAATTTTAGGAAACCTATAATTTCTTACAACTTCCATTTAATATTTACCTTGAACAACTAGCGTGTTACCAAAACTATTAAAAATACAAAACTTTCAACACGTTTCTACAAACACTTTGCGTCCAATTAAGTTTTTGCTAAGTAAATGCCGGTAAGTGCTGCATTAGCATTGCATGCTATAAAACAGTTAAAGTAAAGCACGTGTAAGTATGTCGCGGGAATGACAATATTCACACAGACTTTTTTATAACTTCCCAAAAAAAAAACAACAGAACAATAGTATGAAAAATTAGTACTAAAAGAGGGATAAGGAAACGTTTAAGCACAGAAGTTATAACGTTATTAGAAACAAAATTACCCTTCCACGCCAATACTCACCAACCCCACTATAAAGATTGTAGCCATCAAAAAAATCTGACTAGGTGAATCATAAATCCCTATGAGGTATGTACCCATAAGTTTTATAAACCATAGCCCCCCTCATCACATCCTCACGCGACCAGGAGCTCCATTAAACGGTGGAATTTGGAGATCACAATCTTGACTAAGGTTTTAGTACGTTGTGAAAAACGTTGCCGCCCTTAACGAAACGTGCGTGCCATAAATAAGTTGTTTAATTTTCAGTTTCTCTATGGTAATTTTCTTAAAGACTGTTTATGTTGAAGATTGGCATAATTTTGAGTGACTTGTCGTTTGTAAGGTGTCGGAGAAAAGTACGAACATTGAAATAATCTCAAAAGTAATGAGCCGTAAAATAAATATTTTTCACGCCAACTACGTACTGGCAACGGTAAATATAAATGTACTACAAACTTTATCGTACAATTTTTTTGTAACGTTAAATCCAAAGAATGAAACGTGTTTTAGCACATCGACACTGAGGCACTTTACTTTTATTCCCGAGTCAATCATTAGCTATAAAACCTGGAACCGGTGCCAACGACAGCTGTTAGATACACTAACCTACTTCTCTTTACAGGAATAATCAACAAGGTCTCTTAATGAAGTACCCGGAGTAACTGATCCTATTCAGATAACAGCATCTTTAGCTTTACTGTCATCGATAACAAGTTTATGACTATGTCTTATATTGATTAGTGCGTGCTTGACATCCCTATTGCTTTTGGTTTTTCACCGTTTTATAATGACGTATTCATAGGAACCTCCAAGCTTCTTGCACTTGTAAGGAGCACAAACTTCAATCTATTAAGTTCGTATTTTAAATCCGCGATGAGCAGTGACATAATAATTTCACATAAATATCAACCACCCACAGCGACCATAACAGCCATTATTCACTCGAATTAGCCTCTTACTGACCCCAAGCATCCCACATTGACCCACTCGTCAACGCCCAAATACCACTTGAAAACTTCCAAATCAGCAAACACTTAAGTACTTACACCGGAAAAACATCATAGACATTATTTGTGTTTGCTAGTTACGGAAGTTAAAGATGTGATGGTTTTTCTGCGAGCTACGCCCCTCGCCACGTGGCAAAAGATGCTGAATATCTTCTAAAAGCGGGCCTAGTATAGACCCTTGTGGCACACCTGCCTTTAAGTACGAACTTACCAACATTGCATCTAAGCAAAAATGAACTCTATTTCTCCACAACAAGTATGAGTTTAACTGCTTGGTAATGTGGTAAGTGACAAGCGTATATTTGGCAGGAAGAGGGTGTACATTGAATTATATTTAGTCGTAAGCTCCCTACGGTTATGATTGAACAAACGATACGTCGACAAGGTGTGCAAGACACGCTCCGCTTTGATAATATTTTTATTATAAACTTCTTATTTACGTACGGTTAATATTAGGCACAAAACAGATTATTCTTTATCGGTGAAAGTATACAATTTGGTGGGAGCTATTTATTCTGAATTATGAAGCCAAACCGTGTTATTTGGAGCAATATTTTTATTGATATTACAATGTTGTTAGCTGTCGATGAGATGTTAGCACGCGAAAACACGACTTAGGATTTATAGCTACCCTAACTTTATGAATCAGCTTTGCACCTTCGTATTTTTCGGAGGCCATCATTGTCCGTAAGCTTCGTTTTTTTCTGCCTCAGCCTGTTATTCAGATACCACCCGATATGTATTAAATACCGACACGTGTACAACCTTTATTCATTTAACATTCTGTATCACTATTATTACCGTTACCTGAAGTTTTATCTATCAACTAAGTTACGTCTCTTCTAGCTCATATTCCTTCACCAGCAGGATTCAAATTTCCATGTCATTTGTGTTACTCATCAGTAAGTTAACATTTGTAATCGCGTTACACAGTTGCCGTTTCCCTTTCTGCCGATTTTTGCACCTTTCGACAGTTTATATCGGAAACCAATTTTATTGATCCACCATCTGTTGCGAGGTGGGCGACCTTTTCTAAAGACCCTATACAATTTATATCTAATGTGTTTTTTTCTTTTCAGGTAAGTGTTTGCAAGTTTGGACAAAAAATGGTGGCATTTGGCGCAGGCGCAGCACGTGAGTAGTGCGGTATTGTTGTGGATTAACGAGATGCATTTGTGGTACATTTGCGAAGAATTTTATTAAATGGCCTCGATACATACTTAACCTTAGATATATAGATGTATTATACTTTGTTATAACTTAAGGATAAAACGTAAGGAGTTTGGTAAAAATACCAGTACCATCAGAATACTTCAAAGTGTTTCAACATCATCTGCACCAATTTAACGGTACCACTTGACCAGACGGCGTCATTTCAATTCAAAGCTGTGATGTTGAATATAATCAATTACCGGCATCACGTCGGTGCCTGGCCGAGCGCGGCGGGGGCAGGTGTGAGGGCACTGGATGGTGCAATCACGGGGATGAACTCAACTGTGAAATAACAGGGGATGGATGAAGGGCAAGGAACTTGCACTGATTGCACTCCACTACTTGGTTCTAGAGAAATGTAAGAAAACATAAAATATAACATAACATCACGCCTGTCCCGAAGGGATAGGCAGAGGTGTACCCATTAGTACACCCACATTTCGCCAGTTATGTTTAAGCATGATATTTGGCTGATATAATTAACAATATTGCCGACTAGTAGACCTTTATATTTTTCTTTTTTTACTGCCAGAAAAGAATCTAAATAATTTTGAGTCTTCATTACGAATTAATGCCTTTTCCCCCCAGCAGGTTCTCTCAAAAGTTCAGCAAAACAATTGGTATATACTCATAAGTTATAGTAAAGATAATAAATCTTGTTTTCTTCATAATTAATTTGATTGCAGTATGTATATTAATCACTTAAAACATGTTCCTCAAATTATTAGATAATAGTACTAAATTAGGTGACCCAATTTACCTGTTTACCAATTTGATTAGCGACATCTTGATAGGCTTCTGTAAATCACGTAACATACGAGACAGGGTCAATATAGTATTTAAATAATTTGTTGACAAGCTTTATTAAGACAATTTTCCTTAAAATTTAATAGATTTAACTTCTAGCAATTAAGTAAGTAGGTACTTACATGCTCTCTGCGCTTTCTTGTATGTAACTGCGAATTTCATCGTTAATGAAATCTATCTTTTTACATGAAATCAAGCATTGATTTTTAAATCTATTATGTTTTTACTTGAAATGCTATTTACAAAGTTCTGTCGTAACAACAGAGTTCATAAATTGCACACAATCTGTCAGGAAAATAAACAATAAAAACAAATGACATTTCCTGTCCGCATGTCTATGATGCCGTGCCGCTAAAGACGTTGAAACACCATGAAATTAACCTTCGTTTTCATGGAAACATTAATAACTTGCTCACTTAACAGTTGAGGTGCGCATTGCTTACGTTTTCAGACAACCACTCCGTCAGGCATTTTGTATTTCCTATGAAATGTAACATCTGTTCTAGTTAATTTGAAAACTGACATACATACTCGTGTTAACTTGATATAAAGGTTTATTTGTTGTAATGTATTCTGTAGTTATTTCTCGAGTATTTGCTTGAAGCAATGTTAAATGGTGTTTAATTGTATTAGTCCATACTAATCCATAGCCTAAACTACAAGATATTGGAGGTCCAAGGTTTTCAGAATAAATCATTAGTTAAAGTTTTGGGTTATTATTTATGAATAATGTAAATCCAGAATAAAAATACAAAAATCTCAGTGTTATTTCCTTAAAAATGTAGGCATCAAATTTTCCTAATCATTAATTTAACCTACAAGCGGCTGAAAACGGTGTCGATCTAGGGAAATTTTAAAGAGGTAAAGTTTCTTTAGCTTTTTTATGTTTTTATGGCTACTTGACATCCACGCTAACGAAGTGGAGGGCAGAAACTAGTACAAAATAATAGCATTATTATCAGGTTGTTCACTTGTCAATATTAGTTTGACTTACATACTTCACACAAACTATCATAAATAAATAATAATTCCATCCCGTATAGCAAAAATAATTGGTATCTAGGTACCTATTAGAAGTCTTAATCGGGTTAAAATTCTTAGCCAATGTGAAAGGGACCAAAAAAACAATAAAAATATTCAAATTCCCATTTCTGATAACCAGTATTTATAGCACTATACGACAAACATGTTCCAAAGGGGAGACTTAGGTCAACTACATAAAATAACCTATAATAACGCTATAATAAAAGCTCCGACGTTTATCTAAAACAAAATATACGAGTATGAGTGGACATAATTTAGGGCGAATTTGGTGAAACGCGAAGGTCGACTAGTCTGGCTGTAATTACTTGTGGCCTAGGCAGTAGGCTAGGCACGCCACCGCACCACGCCTAGCGAAAATTAGATGGAATAAAATTAGGAAAAGGACACGCTTGCGATTTTGCGACAAAAGAAATTTAAATAATTTTGTATGCGACTTTTCTGGGAACTACAGAAATTTTATTCTATCAAACAAATACCTACTTTTATTTTCAAATGAAAAATTTCACTAAAGTAACTCAAAACAAGGAAACAATTAGGTAGACGCATTTTCTTTGACGCAAGTACTACTTAGAGTTAAAAGGACCAGTCCCATGAATGATTTACATTGGCCATGTTCCCGATATTGACACAAGCTCCGAGCTATCCCGTACGTGACACTCTTGTGAGAATGTTCCCCGTTGGCGCTAAACAACGGCCATTGTACACACTTCTTCAAATATATCGAAGAACAAACATCTCATTGAGTGAACATGAATGAATGAACGGACAATGATTGATCTCTTTGCTTACACTTCAAATGTTTGATATTCTGTTATGTAAGAACATCGGTTGGGCAGTGTGCCTCAAAGGAATGTTTTATTGGGAAAGGCGTAATGTAGGGTGAAGCGTAATGTAGTACCTATGTATCCATTCAAAATGACAATAAAATTATGGACACAAAATAATACATATTCAAATTATCAGCACATAATATGTAATTATATAATTTCGCATTTATAATTAAAATAAACAAATTTTAGTACCTAACCCATAAAAACGTCGTCGTCGTGTCCAGACGCACGATCATTATTATTAAATAACTAATCAACGTAGATATTAAAGAGTCGCGCGGCCGCATCGCGTCGCACGACTTGTCGTAAGTCCGTACGGAGCTTTAGACATGTCACGCAGTTCATTTTTATGATACTCAATTATTGTTTCGTGCTTTTATATTTAAAAAATCTAGTCTGTAATGTTGGAGTTCATTTAAGTTTAACTTGATTTATTAAAATATTTGGAACTTTAGTTTATTACATGAGAAAAAATTTTATTGCCTTGATTAGTGCAAGAAGTTCATTAAATGGATGAACTTGACTTGAAAACTATTAGATACTACATATTATTAACTGTATATTAAGTACAGTCGCCAGCACATCAGACTATACCTTTTTGTAGTAAAATCGCTCCTATTACAACTGCATAAGATGCTGCAGTGTTTACCTTTAAGCGTTGTCGCGTACATCAGCTAAACAGCAAAATATATCCGTTTTTAATGTCTAAAATGTTAAAACCCAGGTAGAATCAGTAAGCCAATATTTTCGGCTACCCATCGCGTGTGGTCTAGATTTTCTAGTACCTACCTAACACTATAAAATTGCCCGGCGCTATAATAATTGCCCCACTTCAAGATCCACAATCTCTTGATGTAATCGAAGCAGTCAAGCGTTATTGCCTTTCAGCCTTCACTGAAGTGTGTGCTGAAAATTATTATTCCTAATTATTCTTATTACAACCTATTGTAGGTTAATACTAATTCAGTAAAGCAGTTAAAAGTTAGCTAAAAGGAATGGGTTTTATAGAAACTATAACTCTGAAGAAATAAGACTTTAACTTAGTCTTCTTGGAATTTTGAATTCTACCTCGATTCTTATTCTACTAATATACATGTAAAAGAAAAAGATTATTCGTAAATCTCACAGCGGATTTCCCTAAATCAATAATCTGAATCATTGAAAAGGGTTTGGTTGGTTAAATTTTTCACTCATTTCCTTTTTAGTAAGGACAGCTTTTAAGCAAAAATCTTCTTTTTTTTTACAACAAAACATCTCAATTCCGAAAATTTTCGTTATTGAAAGTGTTGCCCCGACGCTTGACCACAATTTGGTGAACACTCGTCCAATATAAATATATCACGGATCTTAAACTGCCAATATACAAGAATATTGTTAATTTATTATTATTGCCGATCATTTACGTCTTATTATCAAAACAAACACTGAAATTGGAGTTAAAATCGAAAATCAGACGACAAACTTAACTTTGCGATCCCCAAAAACTACGAAATACTTCAAGAAGTTCAGTAGATACAGCTTGTTTTTGTGTGGCAAAGTATAATGTTGCTTGTGTTGCACTGAATGATTCACATACTAAATGGGTCAATTCATTATCTGTGTCCTGATCTGATAAAGGATCGTTATATATTTATTTAGTTTTTTATTTTGTATCGTGGACGGCACATTACAAGCGCTCGTGTTCGGAGCTATGAAGTGAGCACACTCGATTTGGATACGGCAAGCTTTTACAGAGTATGATAAGCTTCATTTAAAATCTTTTTACTTTTGACAAACGCTGTCAACCAAATGTCATTCTGATTTTTCATAAAGTTGACAAAACATTTTTTTTTGTTAAATTCTTATTCCTAAAGGAATCACTACCTATAGAAAACAATACTCCATTTCATTTTTTTTTTTCTTGAATTATCTGATCACCTACACAACATAATCCTAACACTATAAATCTCTTGGTAATCGCCTCATCCAGTCTTCGTGGCTCCCCAGCGAGCCTGTTCCAGGAACACAATACATTGATTCTCGCTTAGCACCGCACCGCGCCGCTCCGCACCGTACCGGACCGCAATGCGCACTGTCCGCCGAAAACGATAAAAACACTCGTGAACCATCGCACCTATATGCGCAGGCGCCGACGGGTCGTGAATTAAGGGTTCTAGATGTGGCTTAGGAGGTAAAGTACGCTCTGAGTTAGAAATAGAAATTAATATGTTAATGAGAATGTTAAGTTTTATCCAATGTACAAAATTGAGTCAAATTATCGTCATGACCTTGGTAGTCAGCTGTTTTTAACTAATCTAAGATTATAAATTGATTTTAAAACACCAGAAACCAATCTTTATAAAGTGAAACTTACCACTACGACAGAAAATTCCAGTTACCTAAAATTTTGTAATTCATTCATTAAGTAAATCTTTAATTTTTCTTTTTATTTCTAACTTATTTTAGTCTACTTATTTTCATTTTAGTCAACTGCATTACGAACAACTAAGACAGACTCATTCTATAGTTTGTATATCCGTGTTAGATTCCATAGGGCGCCAGAACCCTTATCTGTGACACGATTGGGTCGGTGGTCACCCAGATACCTCTCAGATATAACTGCCAGATATCGCTAAACGATCGTGATCGCCAGATATCGCCTTACCCCGGCCATATTAATGATTTCATTAGCTTGCCAATTTATACACGCGAGCTTAGAGGTGTCGCATTTGCTGGAGATCTAGATTATATACGATGTGGGTTAAGGATTCTTAGTAAGAATGGCATTCCTCTTTTGTATCTATGCCAAACGTGAATAAGGGATTATTTTAGTGAAGCAACGACTGTCCAAAACTCATTCATCTCGTGGAAATAATGATGGTGATAAAATAAAGAATTAAAACCTATGCTCTATTAATTATACGAGTATTATACAAAATAATAATCATTGTTTCAATAGTAGAATGTTAAGTTTCAGTTTTTCACGATAAATACAAAGAAAAGGGAACTATTAGCCATTTACATTGGAAAAATTATCGCTCTAATACAGCAACAGCATAAACTAAAAACATACATTTAATTATTCTTTTTAGACCGCTTATTGTACTATAACAAATGGAATATAACTTACATGGTATAAAATCCACTGTAAATTAGTCAATTCAATATCAAAGTTTAATAAAAATATTGACAGGTATAAGGAATAGGCTGTGTAACTTTGCATGCTCTCCACTGAACCTGAAGTTTCACGTTATACAATTAATTATACCATCTTAAACTTACTTATTTAAACCCCAAACAATATGCCATAAATGATTGAAAGAGCAAGACATCACACTCGGCTAAACAATGTACTTACAATACAAAATTACAATAGGTTCAATAATCGTCCATTGTTTGGGCAGGATAAATCTAATCTGTGGCGTATCTGTCTGCATTTCTATCGCCCCTAAATCAGAATTACAACTCATTATAATACTCGTGCTAGAAATTATAATTATAAGCTGCGTCCTTAGCTTGTTGTAAAAAAATAATAAAAAAAATTAAAAAATTCTATAACGTGAAAAGTAATCAAACTGCGTAAAAAAAGCCAGTAAGTAAGTACAGTAGTCTAGATTTCTCTGAAGTAATATTAACTAAGTATAACTTGTATCATTAAAAGACTATCATGATCGATACACTCATAAAACAAATTGAATACATTCTATTATGGAACATAGCGGACCCAAAATTAGGAAGCCGGTCTAGATTTTTAATGGGCCTTTGCATCGCGCAGTCGGGTACAAAGCATCTCGCCTGCTGCTCCATCCTTTTAGACAAAACTAAGACTATCTACATAGTCTTAGAGGTTGCAATCGAATATTCGAATATTCGAATTATTCGAATTTGCTTTCCAAATTTATATTCGAATAGCAAATAAATATATATTCGAATATTCGAATATTATACTACCAAAAAAATTACTAGTCTAATTCTATGTTGTAGAACTTAAAATTTGTTGTTGGCAACACTGCTTGACGGTTTGACTTGACTGACGCCATTTTGTTGCGTTTATTCACTTACAGAACGCGTAGTTGTTAATTTCAATGACAAGCCTTTCAGAAACTTTGTTACATTTTATTTGATTTTTCCAATTTTAATTTTATGTGTCCAATAATTTTATTATTTTTTTATTTTAATTTTCTAATTGACGCTATTACATTGTTATTTTTTATAAATAAATAAAAGGCTGATTTTTAAGTGGTTTTTTCATATTTTGAAAATATTCGAATAATATTCGAACATCACTGAAAAAATATTCGAATATTCGAAAATCTAAATTATCGAATTTTTGCAACCTCTAATAGTCATCTATGTCTATGTGTCTGTCACTGTCTTACTCAACGTTACTTATAGTATAGCGGAGGAGTTTCAATTAAATCAGTAATCCTCTGCATAAAACATGTCAGTTGCTGGAAGCACTATGAGAGAAATAGTAGCCTGCTCAAAGACCTAGTAAAGTAGATGAGAACGCCTTTACTCTGGTAAAGGACAAGATTGATCGAAAGAAAGTAACCAGTAGGAACCGCCCATTGACTGGTTTTGTGCTCTCAATATGACCAACATTCAGCGCAAAAACCAAACTATGACACTCAAAAGTAAATCTACATTATATCTATGATCAGACCCGCAGCGCCACCACCCTTCCTCTCGGCTCCTACGTCACTTAGCAGCCGCTCGGCATGCTGCGCGCGCGCCTGAGGACGTGCCCTGACGTAACAGCTCTGGCTGCGCATGGGCATTTGCATCGGTTTCCGCCACCAACAAACACACCGACACACGCACGGATTATAACAATATAGGATATGGAGCTATTAACTTATGGGAACAGTAGTTGGAAGACAATTGTGAACTTTGCCCTTTAGCAGCGACATATGACTCATTGTACAGTAGGAAGTGTCATTCATGGATAGGTGATGTTTCTACCAATATTTAGAAAAGTACCTTTATTCATTTACCGAATATTTTCTGAGTTATAGCCGAAATCGTGTTGCGGGAAAAGCCTAATGGCGTTATTATTGCTACCGCAGCATCAGATCATACTGATCTGGCAAGTTTAAAATTACAAATTCAGATTCGCAGAAGACCAAACACAGAGCGTGTTTGGTCTTTTGCGAATCATCATGAAAACAAAAACGTTTCGTCCGAACATAGGTAACTATTTTAGTTACATCAAAATATTGAAATATTGAATCTTCGAATGAACTTCGTATCCAGCCCCACTGACACATACTTACGAATAAGTTACCATAAGTTAATCACATCCGATCTCCTCTGAATCATCCTCGCTAGATACTCTGAACAGGAAGCATTTCGATTTTAGTACCACAGAATACATATAGGTACTACATAGTGCTTAATATGTATATAGGATGCTGTAATACTTACACAAGGTATTATGTAGTTCGTCGTTTCCGTAGAGATAGAAAAAAATATTCTGATTCTTCTTTGTATTGCTAATAGGTTCCAATTAATCATGAATTAAATCACAACTTTATTGACAGTTCAAAATAGCGTCTGATTTTTTTCCTGTATATATGCCTAATTCACATTTTTCAGAACTCACTGATAGTGAAGAGACTAGCCTATTCTTAGCAGAAAATAACATGGTAGGACTTAATGTTCCACGCCTAGGGCTTCTATATCAACCAATTCAGACAATGACACACACAGACACACAATTTCCTGGCAATAAATCAACTTCCAGTGACAGACTACATGCACAATGGTTCATCACTCCGAAAATTGTGGACAAAAAGAAGTACACTACACTATTTTTAAATATTAAATAAATATTTCAATACCATAAGGTGCTTACAACACAATCGTACAAAAAACCAGTTAAATGGCGCTCAAAAATAAAATTAAGATATTCAAAAGTAACCCTTTGCCCGACAGCGCGTCATAATCCGCTTTATCAAAATCCATCTTAAAAAACTTACAAGGGATATTGAACTTTACATGTTATAGTATACAGATGATATTAGTATGGTAATAGCTTTGATATAAAATAAACAATCATTAAAATGCGTTCACAAAGTGGCCTCAGCAATTTTCTTTACAAATAAATGAGATCAGAGGTGTTAGCATATTAGTGTTTTTGGTTATTTTGTTATAAAAATGCATGTAATAAATATTTTTTTAAATCTCGAGTTCTAAATGTACCTTAACTTCTAATATACAGTAGTTTGCTGTTTACACTAATCTGCAACATTAATCAATTGTAAAAAATGGTTAAAAAACTAAAGCAACACAATTCATTCGATATAAATAATACCTATTTTGCATTGATAAAGTCAGTCGTAAATTCGTAATAATGCAAAGTGCTCAGCATTATATTTTTCCGTACAAAAAAAACACTAACGCTTGTCGCTATTAATCTAACTTTTTATACAGGTGTATTACTACAAAAAAGCACTCCCGACATACATTGATAATGCAAAAGCGTATTTGTCAAACAATTGATAAGAGCAGCACCACGTGCCGCGACCACCCCGTGTTTAGAGTGATTAGATTAACAAATATAAATATTGGCTTCGAATAATAAACTACGTTTTTTATATTTGATAAGGGCAGGTGTTTGAGCTGCAAACTACAGTTTTTTAAAGCCTTATCTTATGTTACTTCCTTTGATTGTTACCCTGATTATTAATAGACTACTCCTAGGTATTGTTAGTCTTAAAAAACATACATAATGTAGATACTGTCGCTAGCGAATTTAGGTACTGACGAAACCACGAAGATTTCTTATCGGTACTGTACAAAAGACCTGAAGATGCAAAACTCATTAAAACTACTTTGCCAGCACGCTGCAGTCACAACTCGACGACAGCTAATTAACACCAGCCATCGCTATCAAACATTAACCGCAGCGCAGTAAAAGAGAAACTGCACAATTTCTCAGAAATCAATTCAAACGTAAGATATTTTTTATGACAACTTCCTTCCCACGTCCATTCGCAACAATACTTACAATTTCACCTAAACAAACAGACAGACATGATCTTACGAAGCCGTGGCAAATATTTAACGGTATATGAATTAGTAGGCTCGCTGGGCTCCCAGACGCCCCGGTGGGCCGAGCGTGCACCAACCCAGCACAAAAACCTATTGTATTTTTACCTTATTATTGAATTTACACCTCGGCTGTGGGATAACAGTGCTGATTCAAACTGCCGTGTCCGAAATCGCGAAAAAAAACCTTTGAAGAGACAATCGGAATCTGTCACAAGGAGTTTTATTGTCACCGTCCGCCGGTGTTCGGGATATACGAGTGTTTAGAAATGGTTTGTGTAGCTAACTGTGGGCTTGACAACATTGTTTTTTGTTTTGTCACTTATATACAGACCTATTACTTACAATTTTATAATTCTACAGGAAAATTATTATTAGAAGCTAAAAAAATTGACAGACTAAAAGAAAAAATAGAACTTTAATTTGGCATCGTCCATTTTTTGCTCAGACAATCAATGTTATAGTGAAGCAATACAATGGTCATTCATTGTCATTTTACAACATCTTTAACGTTTAGCTCCACAATGGGCGAATCGTTTGCAACTATAATATCATTATAACGCTTCACCTCAAACCTGACATAATTACATATAATGTTGCTTTTCACCATTGTGATGCATCGACGGAATTTTATGCCCATTTCACTATAATGGCTGTCCCTAAGCCCCGTACAAACAACCGTGATGGATGCGTTGCGGCACTCACAAAAGGACCATTGACAGCATTCACGTACCCTACGTCTAATTATAACGAAAACGTAAAGATTTTATCCACCCACAACGATATCGACCCACTGTGGCAGACAAAAAATATTAACAGGGCTTATTGGTTTGTTTACTAATGAAATATATCGGTGAAAATACAAATAATTTATTTTATATTACTGGTAAACCATAATTACTATTGCAGAAGGTTTCTGATAATTTGGAAGTCTTCCTCAGTGGAAATTAAATAATAAATTTCAAACACCACAGATAGTGAAACAAACCTTTTAAAATGTATTTTTATTGATAAATAAACCACTGCTGTAACACTAATGTTATTGACAATACTTTTTGAATTTGAAAGGTCATTTTGGTTAAACTTATACAACGTGTAACGTTAAATGCGCAAAACCTCAGACACCCCAACTGATTTTTAATTAAATTGACCTATTTCAGAGAAAAAAAAAAACATTAAAACAAAAGTAAAGGTTTTATGTGCTGATTTAGTTTTACTGGCAATTCTGATCGTTTCTTGCGTCTGCGACGACGCTCTATCGAGGGAGAAGTCGTCACCGGGCCGATGCGCGCCGGATGGCTTGACCTACTAATAAATAGACACGGCAACGTTTTTAATGAAGATTTTTTGAAAAATGTGACCTATATTAAAAAGCGGTTCAATTGATTCTGCTCGTTATTCTGATCAAACTATTTTCAGGTTTTGCGCATTTAACGTTACACGTTGTATAACGACAATTAGGGTTATGATAATAAAACTATACTAAATTGACTCGACATCTGGGTGACTTACCTTCCCTACATAAATCGGGACAGGGGCAAGAGGACGATGATAAGAGTGACTTGCTTAGCCTCTACTGAAGTAGCATGTGGCTGGAGGTGACGTCATTGGACCTGCCCAGTTGTCGAGCGCAGGACTGCTGGTGCAGCTCACAGCAGTAGGCCCGAGTGAACCTCTGGCCACAGTGCCGGCACGTGAACAGAGCCGCGCGAGCGCTTTTCAGGTCGAGCGCGTGACGACACACACAACAGTCCCTGGAACGATCGCAAATTAAGTTACATCGATCGGTTGATACAACGTTATGGCACTTCTGGGGTCAAAATATAATTTAAAACAACTGCATTCAGAAATACATTTAATGAAAACACCAGAATTACATAATAACAATTTGCTACTAATAAGAGTCTGTATATCATCGTTACAATTTCTTTGAAAACTTCAATTACCTTGTTTTTCCCAAATTATGTTGTTTCACGTGATTACTGAGTTGTGATGGCTGACAGAACGTCGCGCCGCAGATATTGCAGGTGTAATGCGGCTGACACCGCCTGGTTGGCAGCAGCGGCGGCAACAACGACAAATAAGAGTAATAGTTCAGATTCGGCACGAACGACAACAACCGCATCACCGTCTGCGTAGACACCCTCAGCAGAGCCAACCAGCTGAGAGGATCAGTGTTCACAGCTATAGTCACTACCCTCTGATCTGGCACTGGTATCTGCTTCATAAGAGCTCTGTTATCGGAATTCAAAGTAGCTATAGACACAGAATCTGTTACTTCAGTTGATCGTTCTTTAGTTGGAACATCAAATGTTATTTGCAGTGAGCAACTCCTTTCTTCATGCAAGTTCAGTATTTCTTCGATGTCGCTTTTAGCTTTGTCACTCTTTTTCATTTCTTCTAAAAATATTTCTTCCATTTTAGAGATGCTAGTCTCTTCGTGTTTTTTCAGTTCAGTAGGGACCAGTCCAGAAATAGTTAAACTCCTGGAGCTGTGCTGTACCATAGCACATACATATTCTTTATTTTTGTAACTATAAGGATCACTGCTATGTCTATTCAAGACAGTTCGGCTGGCTGTAACCATTTTACAGGCTGATACTGCAGTACTTTTTCCTGATAAAAGTGTGTTTTTCTTTGTTTGTATTTCCGTCATGATTGAATTCATAGATTTCATTAATCCGTCTATCTTCTCTTCAATATTAGCTAAAGATTTTAATTTTGTATTTTCTTCAGATTGGAGGATTTTTTGTTTTAATTTTATAATGTTATCAGTAACATTTTTAAATTTTTCATCGAAACATCGTTGATTTTGTAAATCATCTACATCGTCATCATATTTGTAAGATTTTTGTATATCGCAATTATTTTCAACTAATTTGTTTTTGAAAGGTTTTAGTTTATTCGAACTCAAATATTGACGTGTAGTAAGATTTACATCCTTGTCAAGTTTGATTACCTTCGCCGTGAAGGGATCATCATCATGCACGAGGCGTTTTAAATATTCCTGTTTAAGGGGTGGTACTGTTATATCTTGATTTTGATTCAAAGTGTTTCCTGGGACACTTGTTGTTGCTTCCGTGTAATGAAGATTATTTTTGTCATTTAGAGAAAATTCCGCTTTAGAAGCATTTAGCTCCTTGCAGTCTTCTTCGTTCACTAGCGGTAAGTTCGCTGTCTGAATAGGTATAGGTGCGCCCCGTGGTTTCCTCATATGTGCAGGTACATGAGGATACGATCCAGCAGTGTTTTGTATCCTATCAAACCCACATTGACGATTGTTATCAACCACTCCACATCCACGAAAGTTCCTACCTGCTGGCCTAGTACGCCAGTTATACGCATAACCTTGGCGTTCTTTATTTAACCTTAGCATATTAGATTGTGAACATGTAGGATAGCAAAAGCGATCATTATCGTAAATGAACGATCCGAGATCTGGTGGTATTATACTGCTATCACAATTTTGTAAAAATCTGTTGTGCGTGGTTGATGGCATATCATCATGACCTCCGTAAAGGTCTGCCAGCAAGTTCTGGCACGGACTCGATTGGCGCCAGTTAAACCTCAAGTTGTAGAAGTCATCTATCATCTCTGGAGTGTTGTGATCACCTGGCACGTACTGAGGTGATATCCTACTCGGCTCGTTACTATAATATCTGTGTTTATTTTTTAAATCGTTGATGTAATTGTTCCACGCTTCTCTTTGCTTTTCTCTCTCCCGCTCAATCACTAGTTTCCTCACTATTTTCTGTAACTTTGCATTTCTTTGCATTATTTTGTACACCACCTCTTGGTTATACATATTTGATGTAGGGCGGCGGCAAGTATTATTCTCACGTCGTTCATTTTCATCTGCTATATTATTATTATGATCGCTGAACATCTCGCCACTAGAGAATGCTCCATGTCTGTTATCATCTTGATTAAAATCATCAAAATCGAATTTATGATCACAACGTGGAGTCATAATCAAATCTCTTGAACAAGACGAGTATTGTGCATTAAACGCGTTTGCAGACATACTGACCATTGGCTGCGAATATGATGTATGGTTCCCTCCGAGGAGAGCGTCGTACTGTTCATTCATGAACATATGTTCGTTGTAGTTGTTGTTGAACGAGTAATTTGCCAAACTTTCATTAACGAGCTCATTGTGAAGCATTTTGTTGGATTCTTTACTCGGCGTTTTATCAAAAATACTGACAAATTCTTCATTCTTCCGTCTATTTGGCACGGTTACCTTGACATCGCCTGCGTTGCCTCCTACAGTATCAAAAGGGTTCACGTTCTTAACAAATAGTCGACCTGCGTTAGTTACACAATAACGAGCGGTAATGTTTGGTTGTTTACAACATGTTCTAGGTTTGTCATGATCTTTCAAATCCATTATTCATGTCACAGAAAATTTGTAATGGCCGAATTGTGGCTAATTATGGCATTTTTATTATTTTGAAGGATGAAAGAAAAAAATAGATCTGTCACGTTTCTGTTCGCGTCAAAAAAGTATTTATTGTCAATCCTTGGGCACACAAGATATAGAACCTTGCATATTTATTACAAAATTGATTATTTTACATAATATCTATACATATAATAAAATCGTAGCGAAGTCAAAACTGTACATTTAATATTTTTGAAAAAGAGTAATTGCTATGAGGTCCCCCGAGTGATTCTAATGGCGAAAGTATTTTTTAGAATTTTTGTCTGTTTGTCTTTTTGTCTGTATGTTTGTTAGAGCATCACGCGAAAACTGCCGGATAGATCGATTCTGTTCAAATTTTGTATGAATATTCCACACTGGCCAAATTAGTCCATAGACTATAAATTACAAACTTTGACGCGGACGAAGTCGCGGGCAGAAGCTAGTTTTACATAAAGTACAGTGAAGTGCAAAAATACCTAGGTATGTTTACTTTAAGGTTCAATTTAGCTCAGCTGTGATCTACCCATTAAAAAAAAGAGATATAAAGAAAATTATTTACTCTTTAATAATTAATATGCATGTGTTCTCAGATACCCTATATGTAATATTTATGTGACAATAATATATCAGAATTTCAATACAAAGTTTTGCAGTTTATTTGAAGTTAGCTAGGATTTACTCCACATATTTTACCCCGTAAGTACAACAAACTTTAGACGATCTCTCTCGCCTCGTTGAAACCTTCTTGACATTAAGCAAGTCATCTAAACGTAGTAATAACGTGAGAAATCAACAATTAACTTATAAGTTTAAAATCTTAAAAATGCAAATAAAGAGGTTTTAGGTGAATATAGCGGCGCGTACAGAACATTGTGGCGAGGCTGAGGTGTGTGGCCGACAACCCGTAATCACGACCACCCAAATGTTAGCGGAATATTCCTCGCGTCGACCGCCACGTACTAACGTATGTATAAACATTCAATTCATTTTATGAAGTTTGTTTGACAAGTATAAGTGTTGGTCAGGTCACTGTGATCACGTGTGATGACAATAATGCCTTGAAGTTAAATAAGTACAAAGTAGGACATGTGGACTTCAAAGTGCAAGATAATAAAAAACAATAAAAAATTACGACCCATCAGTGGTGAAGACTCCGTACAATTTAGTTCCTACCGGCTTCCCATCGGAAGTTCGGAACATCAGCTTCTCTACTGCCATTAAAAATGGAGCAGTCAGTAGTATCTACTGTCTACTATTGCTGAATAACAGTCACATTGCATATAGGCATCTTAGATGCATCAACGATAGATATTGTGAAATGTGTTAAATTCAGAAAAGTAAAGCTTTAAGCTTTGATGTTACTGTATAATTTTAATTAAATACTTAAAGAATTACAATATTTGTTTCGGTTCATTACTTCCTCAAAACACTTTTAAAGTTGACAAAAAAAAATCTTAACGAAATATATTTTAAAAACTTTAAGTGAGTGGATTACTCAAATTCAAAATTAATAAAATAATAGTCCTATTTATAATATGTACCTCTTTTTTGTTTTAAATCTATAAACATTATCTAAAATGGCTTAACAATATTATCATCAAACCAGCAAAAAGGCATCAAAACCGATCAAAAAGCAATAAAGAATCAATTACGAAGTATCCAAACACATCGAAGGGTAAACGTAACAAAAAGCAAGATTATCGCAAGCACTACAGGCGCTACAGGCATTATACAATCTATTTAGATAACACATCGCCACGAGACAACATTTTTTCACATCTTTTTTTTAATTTATTTACAAAGTTATGGCTGCATTTTTAGGGTTACGCGGAATAGTTTTCAGAAAGATTTTAATAATAAAACCCAAACGAAACAAAGAAAGCTAATGTTTCAAAAGTTTGAATTCTTATTTCGTAATTTATTACCAACACTTAATGAAGCAGAATTATTAAAGAAAAGTAAATAATTAGTATTGAGGAGAAAAATAAACACGATTTAAAACTACCAAGATGTCCTGGCTTCGCACTGGTGCAATTTCGTACAAAAAATCCATCCTTTCCGATTTTTCCGGAGCATTTCCAAAAATTTCCTGACAATTACGAACACAATAAAATAAATCAGTCAGTCATTTTTATTAATTTAGACTAAAAGCGAAAATAAAATTCTGCCTACCCAAACAATGAAAAGTAAAAGAAAAATGATAAAATAATGTACAGAACACTGGATGCTCTATCAAGCTCACTCTTGTCAACATTTTATCAATTTCCAAAAGTGATGTTTGCATTTTGATGAGTTTCTTTAGGCGCGTGACACGCCCGCGCTGGTTCGCAGCTTGTCGCGATTATGTTAATCATCGAATACAATATTCATTGAAAAAAACACACCCTTATACTTTATCTTATATTGTTGCTTTTACTGTTCTACTTGACGTGTCCGAGCCTTCGTGTCTGCCTGTCATCTGTCGGTGACTCAGTTTTTTCATCACCGATTGTTATTGTGTAATGAATATTTAAATTGGGGCACGTTTAGTCTGGGGACGATAGTACCATAAGTATGTTATCCCTATTATGTAAACGTTCCATTGATTTTATGACCTTTTCAAGCAAATAAACATGGCCTTTTATTATTTTACCGTGCGTCGCTCGTCACTGATCCTGTATAAAAAATGTCGTCCCCGTAGGTACTTAGAACAAATTAACAACTCCCCTAAACTCAATTCCAATGGTATTTGTTCAATTGCCCAATTTACTGCGTATACCGCTGAGTAAACAACTTAATACATAAAGAACGTCCTTCAAACGGGTCACCTTAGAGCAGCGGTCCTAATGGCCCACCCCGGAGTACTCCACACCGGTAACGCTTACAAACAACTTCCTTAACTAAAGGAATTCATTTATTGGTCTATTATACATTGATCTTTAGCTTCCGTCAAAGAAAAACAGATCTTGAACAAAAACAGCGATGTATTCAATGTAAAGTAGGTTTGTGACTTTATCGAAAGCCTCTGGTAGGAAATCACCGAGTCTAGACGACAGTATTAACAGCAAGGTGAAGGTCGCAGCCTGCTGCGCCGTCACTATGGGGATGAATACAAACTGGGATAATTGTAAATTAACCTCGTATTGAAACGCGTAATTCCGATTTCATTAGAAACAATTTGTCTTGTAGGAATCTTACAAAAATGTGACCTAGAACTCGCGATCATAAGTGCTTCTCGTTAGTAAGAAATTTATTATTTCTTATATTATTATGAGTTTCTTTCCGCCTTATCTGATTTTTAAGACTGTATTCCGGCCCCACTTGAAGTCTTATAAGAACAAAACAAACATGAAATAAGACTAACACAAAACTCCATCAAACATATTCTAAGAACATGACAATTTCATATAAAACCTTCCAAAACATTTAAACGAGTTGCATCCAAACATCCAAAAATCAGCCATAAAAATGCCAAAACATGCAGGTTGACCAATTAAGCCATCAAGTGGGCACTGATATCGCTCGACAAAGCCGAGCCAAACGGAGCTATCGGCGATAAGATAGCAGTAACGGGCCGCTGTTCCCACGGTGACAGACAATGTGTTCGGATAGATAAAGAATTACTTGAGCAAAATAAAGGAGTTGTATTTACTTGTGTCGCAAATGGCGATTTGTCTTGAAAGGTGTTTGGTTTTAGGTCTTATTTTGTGAATTGCTGTGGTAGGTAGTTGATGTTCTGGAAAGAACTAATGCATCCCATCAGCTGCAGGCAAAGTCAAAAGTGTTTATTGTGAACTAAGTACATAATTACCATTGGTTCAGTTGGTACTTATGACTAATTCACAGCAGTTTGCAAGCAATATCATTATAAATTAACATGCTTTCATGCATTTATTAATTTTATTCATTATACTAGAATTATAACCGCGACTTCGCCGCGTGAATATCGGTTACTTGCGGGGATTTAGTTTTCTAAGTTAGTTCTTAAACATCAGCTACATATATGCCATACAATGTCCCATCAAAATCGATGCAGCCGTTACACAAATTAGCCGGAACTAACAAACAGACAGACAGTAATTCAAAAGTACCATGTAAACATTCAAATGCATTTAAAAACTACAAACAGACTCTTCCATTTTTTTATTTGTATCTGAATAATGTGGATAATTATTATGCTAAATGCTCTAAGTTCTTCATATATTTAAACTTCACCAGGTATGTGTGCTTTCGGTTAAAGCTCTTCTTACGCTTCTGCTTCAAGCGGACATTATCATCATGTATATTATATTTCGTGTGTATACAAAGCCAGTTCGCAACAACAACATCCTTACATTTGTTAGTCCTCTCAATAACGATACATCGTCTAAATATTGACTTAGTTTCCAAACTTAAGGCGGAATGCTCTGCGCATTGATGGTGACGTGCCAACAATGGTGCGCCTCTGTGCGTCAACTTTGTGCCGCCGCCGAGCATAATCTCCTAAACTTCACATTCCTCACATAAAATCGTGGTGCGAACAAAAAATCTTTGTGATTCCGCTTTTACTGAGAAGGGATCTGTAGCTCTGTATGCTTCGCCTTTTATTGATAGGTACTATGGTTTAAAACATGGTTACTTCTAAATGCTTGAATGGTAAAAGCTAGAAAACATTGTTTTGTAAACTGTCGATAATCTGACACCCATTTCTTACTCTTCCTTCTAATCACGTACCTACTGATCTTCAATTACTTAATCTTATTTCAAGGTCGTTAACCAGTCAACTTTAACTTATATCCTGGACAATTTCCAAGTCATAATTGTTTCTCACTTCATTAAGCTTAAAAGCATAACGTTAACAAGACTGATTCGACCGCCGTCTAAAGAACCCTAATTCCAAGCCAGCCGGTGCCAGAAACTCGGTCGCGACACAATAATGCTTACCTATGAATAATAAGATCAAATAAAATTAAAAAAAAAACACTTGGGACTGAAGCACAATCGTACACGCTTGTAGACAAACCATTATATAAATACAATGACATATTGTTGTCCTGCTCTGGCGCCGGTCTTATAAAGGTACTCTTTTTATTTTCTGTCTCATTCATCTGAATTAGCTTTATAGCTTATAATGTTAAAGAGGCGGTTGATTGTGTTTATTTGGTCTGGATTTATTTCAAGTCCCTAGGTTGAGGAAGGTTATCGAGATTGATACTACTTAGGTACGTCGAAGAAGGATATCAGAAGAATAATATCATATTTATCATATTATAGTCGCTTTGATAGTCGTTTTTGAAGCCAGACTCTTAATGTTTCCCATGGATCGAAGGTATTTTCTAATATAATGTAAGTAATTCTTATATAATGCATATGATATTATATGCATTGAGCTGTTTCCTCCAAATTATTTCTCAATTTCAATTTAACACATTTACATTCAGGTGTGGGCTTAAAAATAATTATTTAATTTCAAAAACCCTGCATCATGAATTACAAACGTTATCATACCAATTAATTCAAATTCTTACCTCCAAAATTCACATCGAAATACAATTAAAATTCCTTCGCGAGCTGTGCAAGGTCACATGCCTGGCATACCCTTAGGAACAAGTCCTGATTCAAATGGAGCTCCTTCACAATATGGCTGCCGACAAAAACATTTATTTCAATATAATTTAAATGGGGTTCTGCGTTGCCACGCCCACCGAGATTAGAATACCGCTGGTTAAGACCAAGCTCAAAGATTTATTAAAATATTTTGGGATTGAGAAAAGGGACGATAGGTACGGACTGCGTCATCAACTGGTTACCCCCTTTTATCCCCTTTTCGAACGAATTTGAATGCGAGAGGGGTAAACTAATCAGTTGATGACGCTGTCCGCAAGAAAACCAGTCAAGTCTTGATGATGGCTGAAGGAAAAATGAAAATATACAGAATTTTGGATGACCAACTTTTCAAGCTTAACTTTAGAAGCATATGGGTCAGGAGGATAGGTTGTTTAGTGTCCTTCGATAATGGATGAGCTAAAACATAAGACTTATCAAGGGTACATTCTTCAGCAGGTTTACATAATATTCTACAACATATTTATAAAACGAGCTTACCCTTAAGCGGAGCGCAAAAATTTTGAAACCGTTAATTGAGCGTCGGCGGTTAGCTCTCGTAAAATTCCATTATTATATTTTTAATTATTTGTTTATGACCCCTTGGTCAAAATAATAATAATTTTATAGAAATATGTTTCTAATGATTTATTTCAGTCTTCAAGTACTTAAGAGTTAAGGATTGATATGTAGTACCTCTACTTATTGTTTTTTTTTTTCTTACTTGACGATCTTTTCTGTTCTGCTGTAATATCTATGAGAAAGCAGTAGAAGTCCAAAACTTCAGTGGTTTAGTATAAAATTAAAAAAATCTTTATACCATATTTTCAAATACTACCTACGTGGTCAAGAGGACCACGCACAATATCCCCGAACCAAAACATTCAAAATAAATCAACACTATCTTCCCCACAGATAACAAAAATAAACACCAAACCAATCAATTAGTCAGTCCGTAAAGCCAATTGGATTAGATTCCACAGTCACGAGAGAAAAAAAAAGAAAAAAATCGTTAGGAGAGGCGCTGTAGCCTCCACTTTTAATTATCGTTTACCGACGCATTGTTTAGTGTGAAAAAAAGATAAAGAAAGAAAAAAGTTAAAAGAATATAAAGTTGTCGAAGGTAGAAGTGATCCATTTGGTGTCAGGAGACGTAAATCTATCGTGAGCTATCTGTTACACTCACTGCCGGAGATAAAGATAATTATTGACCATCTCGGGTTTTTTTAACATTTAAAATTATCAACTAATTGTGTTTTATTGATATTTTTATTATGAATAAACTTAGATCGTTATTGATAAAATAACAATTTGAACTCTAAAAGATTTCATGCCTTTATTGTTAATCTGTATTAATCGTATCGTAGTCGTGTCGTTGTGACTGAAATAGCATGTCTAACAAGTTGTGAAGAGAAATTCAAAGAAATGTATTGAAAATTATAAAGAAACATAACTGGTCTTAGTTTGACGAAGATAGAACCGTAACGAGATTGCTATTTACCGTAATGAGGTAAACGAATATAAAGCGCCACGAATGGCGCCAGACGAATGGCAGCGACACTAAAACTAGCTTCTCGTTCGCAGTAAAGCGACATGCTGAGGTACTTAAAAAGAGAACTGAGAAGAGTTTGCGATACTTACTTAGATCATTTTACCATTTTTCTCTAAGCAATAAAGTTTAACCAAAATTGCCACTGCCTCAGTGCCTGATGCTGCTTTATCATTTTCTTAATCGATCTGATTGTAAAACAATCCTTAAGACCAGCATCATAATTTGTCTTTTCGTATTACAAGATTAAGACAAGTCTCTAAGGCGCTTTATGCAGCGATCATACAGCACCTCGCGCCGTCTCCGTCCCGCGCCTTCTAAACCTTTGATTTCAACAGTTTTTTAGTGGGGCCATCGCGTAGTGGCGGCGATTTCACGGGCGAGCCGTTTCTCACACGCGCTTGCGGACCGCCCGCGCCGAACGACCCGTTTTTTTACTACTACGATGGATTGTGATGTCTGTTTTACGATGATAGAACTCGCAGCTTTGATAAAGCTCTTAGCTTGACCGTCTTTCTAGTGATAGTTTGTTTTAGACGGTCCCAAGTGGTTCAGTTGTCGGTCCTTTCAATCTTCAATCAAGTATTTCATGGAATGTAGACTCTATATCATTACGTACACTTATAGCATATTACCGAAACATCTCTGATACAAATCCTTAATTCAAGAAAAATCTGTCACATTTTAGGTGTCGTCTCCGTGATATACTGTGGATTGTCGAGTTGAATGAAACAAGTTTATTCCTAATTCATCGCTCTCTAGAAGCAAAAACATAAACACATTGGCAATTAAACAATTGTGTTATCAGAAGAACAGAAATTACTGATTACACGGTAACCTTCTGAGATGCCCTTGCATAAAAACTAAGGCATTACTCGGTATAAGCTGTTGAAAGCGTCACAGAGCCTGGAACACGACTGTAAGGAGCAACGATGAATGATGCCACAAACAAAGTGAGAGCAAACCTCTCGAGTCTCCCACACCGTCTGAAGTACAAACACAAACATACACTTAGCTCTATGTGGCCGGCGTTAGGAACACAATCAATAGAGTGACGTACTTTTATATTCTACACAAATGTTGCATGATTTTTGAATTTGGCTTTGATAGATTTAGCCTCCGTACAAATATTATGAAGGAACGAAACTCTTCTGTTACCGTAATTTTAGCAAATAAAATAAATGGTTAAATAACGTCAGTATCATTGGTCACCGTAGAAGCCTCCTCCCTTACGCCATATTTTTCGGTCTTTGGGTACGCGCAACACTTAAATAACGTTATGCCTGCACGAGGCTCAAAATTACTCAATTTGACGGTAACTTGGTGTTCTACTAACCCCATGGCTTATGGCGTGAAAATACATTTAGTTACTTTATGTTATAGTTTAAATACTACATAATATGGATGCGGTGTCGAATCGCAATTGGACAGACTTTAAGTTTATTTTTTTTAAGTATGTAGGTAATAAGAATAGATGTTTATTTTTTGGTTGTAAATGAATTGCTTTGAGACTGGTCAACGGATTTATAAGATTTTTTAGTTTGATGAGACAATAAATCTATCACACCAAGCTGTTTTCAAGAGTTTATAAGCCAATTTATCTCGAGAGTTTTACAAAAACGGTGAGCTCTCAAGTAATGCCTCTACGTACGCCATAAGGGCTATTCGTACATGAATCTAAACAGCAGCAACAACATGGCACCACATTGTTTGTCAATTTGTTTGTCGAACAATACTGTCGTTTCGCTAGCGCTTTCCCGGAACGCGAGCTATACGTGATCTCGGTTCGATCCGCCCGATATTACGCGACCACGCGGTTCTTTAAAAAACTTCTCTAAACAACACCTGGGTACGACATCTATCACTGCTTCAACAAAATACATGAAAGTAATGCTCCATACCGAAACAGCAATGGTTTTAAAACAAGCGATGGCACGGCTTTGGTTTGTTACGCCGTCAAAGCGTTAAAAGTGTTTGGGGGCACGCTGCAGGTATCTTGGGTTAAAAAAGAAAATTAAAAAATAAGACAAGTGTAGGGCCTTCGCGTGACGCACTCCAGAGCTGTGGGAATTGTGGGAAAGAAGGACTCGAGAGGATAGCAGTCGTGGGAGAGAATATGTATGTGCGTATTACAAGCTTAAACCATGAAGGGGCAACATAACAAACCAACAACTAACACTACCTGGTTTAGATCAATTAGACCTTATGATGAGCTAGCTAGTTTTGCGCAAATGCAGCTTGTGGACACTGGTTATCTAACCAATATCAACATGGCGGCTAAATCTCAAAAGAGAGTATGAATTTTAACCAATAGTCAGCACTGCTGCTTCCATTGATCTGTAAACGTTGTCATGTAACACTTCTCGCCGCGTGCTTTACATTACACGGTAAAGCATTGCAACTGGTAAAATGATGACACAATTTCCAATATTACTAATAGAATTACGAAAATTAGTGATGCTCTATTAACAGATCTGCTTTACTATAAACGATAAGTCTGTAAGTCTCGTCGATGGTTGCAAACAGTGATTTGTCACAATCCGTTTGTGTCTGAGCCAATCGTTCGATGTCTTGCAAAATTACATGGTAAAACAATCTAATGACAGAAAATGAGTGCTGTCAAAAAGATCTCCAAATCTTAAAAGATTCCGACACGAATCATTTACCACTTAATCTTTCTACACCCTAAGAATTATAAAAGCATTATACAAACACGCGATTTTAACTAATGTCTTCCAATCTATCTAAAAACAAAATATCTGCAACAGCACATCACTTGTTTCCTCACCAATTAACCTCCATGTAGGTGGTCCTGCAGTCCAACACCAATATTTGTGATATATTTTACAAATCGTCAGTACATCGCACCTTGTAATTAGCTTGCCGAAACATAGGCCAAGTTTTTACTAAAGTTTGGCCAACATTGACTTTGCTATGCCTGAGAAGTTGGTTCTTCTTTATGTGAAAGGTAATAAGGTAGGTTTTTGGGTAAAAGGTGATTTGGAGAGGATATAAATAATATTCATAATTAGGAACGATCTACGTCGGCGTCTTTTCAAGTCCAAATTGTTTTGGCTGGTCCACGGGGCGGGTCCTATGGACCTCTGTTTGATTTGGTCCTTGCCGCTTGTGTTTTTTAACAAATTAGCGCCGATTTGTTCCCGACGGGGGTCTATTTCGCCCGTGATGACTTTTTTGATGATGATTGGCCGTTTTTCATATCATTTGTGTGGTCCTTCTGTATTTGTTTGTTTTTGATTTCGGAGAATTCGATCTATTTAAGAGTGTTAAAGTTGTAAGTAAGATTATAAACAATTGTAGTTCAACTAAGTGTGCAGAAATATAAAGATATCTGAATCGACTGATCCATAATTACTATCTTACTTATACGTCATCAGTATAGTCAAAAATCAAACATATACACTTACTACTTCCATTTCAATTAAATCCTAAACCGCTTTGCGGTCTAATATGCACACCGCAGCCCCAGACGGACGCGTCCCGACTGCATCATGACACAAACAAGCTGACAAGTATAACACGCTTAACATTCACAGCATTAAGATGACTGGCCAGGGAAGTCGCAATTTCCTCAGGCCGACATTCTAAATCACTACCGGCCTCATCAGCACCGGCTGTAAGCTCCAAGAATCGTAGGTGAACAATGGTCGTTTGTCCTGACGTCACCTCCGTTTCCGCTCAGCTGACCGTCCGTCCGTCTGTCACGTAGCAGTGAAAGTCAAAGTATTACTCATGGTGCTCATACGCTGATACATGCGTTTGATCGCTGTTCGGGTTCTATGAATGGGTGGCACTGTTCGGCCGGTGTTTGGACGACGCTGCTTATTATGCATTGTCGTTTGGTACTTACATGCAATTGATTTGATTGAGTGTGTGGAACTCATGTATGACTGCTGCGGTTCTGAGAGTTCAAGGAATAGATTTACATTTTCGTTGTAGATTGAAATTGCCAGTACGGAAATCCCTATCTACCAATTCAAAAATGTTGCATAAGTGAGGAAATGTAGGTACCTACTATTAGTTTAATCGAGTGGTACTTGACCTGTTATTGCAATTCATTCCATGGTGCTATAATGCACAAATGACAACAAATCCAAGTCCTAAATTTAGTAACAGCAATTCAGGACAAGTGCAAAAAAATACCTTCAGAACCTTGGAATAAAAAATTATGCAGTACAAAATTGTCGAGATCCAAACCATATGTTAGCGCAATTCGAAGAAACTGATTGATTAGAATAGAAATAGAACGAATCAATCATAGAGTGCAAGGTTGTTCCGCGGGATTTCGCCACATTGCGGCGTTTTGAGCAGCACTCGACCGACACTGACGGTAAAGGTCAACTAGGTAAAATTAACTTTATTGTACTACTGCAATGCATAAAAAATCGAGGCTGTATAATGTTTAGAATATACAAGTGCCGGCAGACATTCCTGTTTACCATCTGCGTTAAAAATTATATGATCAAATAAATATCAGGTTGGCAAGAACAACTTAGGACAATCTATCTAAAGTATGTATGTATGTATATTAACTAGACAAACTTAATGAATCTTGCTAATACATATAAGACTATTTTATAAGATGCCGCTTTTTGGTCCTTTTGTACAGAAAAGACATAAATTGTTAAGCGGACAAACTGAAATTGCACAGATACAATACAAAAAGATTCTTTCTTCATGGTCATTTTTTATATGAAGTACCTGTATTATTCTTCTAGTGAAGTGTATACGAAAACTTGAAATGATGTAAAATAATGTATTAGATACATTTTAAACTAATACAATACAACCTCTTCCACATAATCTAATACTTTCTCCAGCAAATTACCACAACATTCATATAGGTTCAGCCGACGAGAATTAGGTTAACTTGCGTGGGAGCACAATATCACCCGTACATGGGCTTGTAATTAAGCAAAGTTCGCAAAATGCTAGTTACTTACAGACAGATGTTGCTAGGCCTATCTATAGTGGCTATCTTCAGGAGTCTCTCAAAAAGGAGAAAATTGCCACCTCCCTAGACTTAATCTTTGGTCCCAAGGGAAACAAGTCCGCGAGACATTGGAAGATCTTATCCAAATCCCGTAATGTTGTACTAGGGGCTTCAAAGTCTACCATTATACGTTCTGGCACCGTTTCAAGCTCTGGTTTCCATATAAGGCAGAGAGCAAGCGACTCGTACGTATAGTTAAAGTTGGTTCCATTGTTAGTAATGATGCTACTATACGCTTTCGCTCGTCATTTACACACTTACTTAAATAAGTTCGATGGCATTCGCTGGTGTAGCAGTTTTCAGCATTCTATGTCCACACCTGAACTTCTCTTTTTGATAAAATATTTGTCTTCCCTTTAAGCCATTATTAGCCTGTGCCATGTAATATTTTTACCGACCATGTTCTGACAAATAATTGATTATGAGTATGATAGCTCTGGAAATACTAGTTCGATTTCAAAAATTCTTTCGCTGACAGATAGCGACACTATTGCCGAATGTCTTTTTGACTTCCATCTGGATGAAGTCGAGGGCTGACGTTGATACTGCATAATAAAATGTGTAGTTAAAGATATACGGTATGGAACTCACTTCTAGGCAATAAATGAAACCTCAAGTAATACTAGTCCACAGAAGTATAGCTTAATTAAATTTTAAATCGAAAACCGAAAATTAAAAAAGTAAAATTTTCAAACAAAATAAATATCAAAATAAATTCAGTTAAAGTAAACACTCTGTTGACAGTTCTCTGTTGACTGTTCTGTTGGCGCGGCTTTTTGATTCGTTTGAAAATTTGAGATTTACGAAAAAAAATTGATCCAATTCTACAGAGTGTTTAAATTTGTTCAAAATTAAAACTCTACTTTTTGACCTAATTACTGGACCGATTTCGTTAATTTTTTGTATATCGTCAGAAAAGGCGATAACAAGTACGTCGTATAATTTATTGCATATATGTGATCCCCATACTGTATGTAATTTGATATATTTCCCGCTATCGCTTGAAACTTGCTCGGTCGTAGCGTGGCGGAACAGTGAGTCATGCGCGAGAGCGTCTGGTGGCGCAGACGCATCGCATCGCGCATAGCACGCCAGTCCCTCTGTACTCTGTAGTAATCGTGCCTTGAATCCGCGCCGGCGCAACACATTCTTGACGAAATGTAGCCATCACTTCTCAATGGACGCTATGGATAGCGCTGTAGATAGAAGCGTTGAACTTAATGTCTACGCATTTTTATGCAGCTTGCGCCGTCGTTGTTTTCCAACATTTTAGCGTAATACCTAAGGACCAGTGAGGACGAAGCTAAAATTAAATTGTAAGGACCAAAAACATAGGTATATTACTAATTTTGATATATTTCAATACTTTGCTATAGACATTTGGCTTATAGCATTATCCATTTCTCTATTTGAACCAATATCCCTCTATACCACCGCATCAACCAAACATAGGGCCAATAAAGCCTCAATAGCCTCCAACATCAGAGAGGCCGCCAATACCAACACAATGACATTATATATGCTCGTTCTCAGAAGGTATGTCCGTACGTGCGTAGGTCCTGATCACCGCTTGCCTCACGCGCGAATTTGTACCCTTCAGGACAATGTCGGTGGAATGCGGCAAAGGGTTCTTTGTTTAACACAATTTATTGTATCTACTAGGATGGAATTGTATTTTCTGTAGATATTTATTTAAAACTTGAAGATGAATGATTCTGGCTGCACGCTATGAAGTCTCGAAGTGAACATACTCGTTTATGGAGATAAATTTGAATTTAAATTAAATTCCTTTGAATTTGAGACATAGTATCATTAAATGGACAGCACCACTCAAATCCAGATACAGGGGCCTCAGAAACATCTTCATTTGTATTATAGTTTTACATCTACTTTCAACACGCAACACAAGCAACTCAGTACTTTTCCATATCATCAAATAAAGTCATCAACCCATCACCTTTACCCTGGTATGCGTGAATCAGTGCGCCTGCTCAGCTAAAACGAAGACTGCGATCATAAGGGATGCCGCGCCGATGACTTGACTTGCTACTATAGTCGCTAGCGCCAATTTAGGATCGATCGTGATGTACCTATACTTCTTACACTTCCATTTTAAGCTTTTTTTCTGTTATTTTATACTGGTATTTTCTGTAGTCCATAATTAAAGGGAATGCACTGGTCTCGGTAATACTGTTTAATACTGTTGCCAGGGATTTAAAATAACTACCTAGATGTCACTGTAATGCCTATAAAGAATTTAATATAATTATTTTACACTACATAAATATTCTTTCTACAATAGGTCGGTTTTAAAAAAACAAATACGTTCATCCGATAAGTAGTTCTCAAGTTCGTTTTGTAATAATATAAGGATAACAATTACACTAAAAATATACTATTCACAGGCATTGATTCAATACTTTAATTTACCTCCCCCATTTAAATGTTTAAAAGTTGGAGTCAACTGTCTCTCATTCTATAAAAGTTATTCTTATTTAGGTTGTCTTTTAAGTTCAACCTTCACTCTCCTGGATAGGGGTCACCTCGATGTCGAGAACTTGCGCCACAGAGCCTTACACGTCTCGCCGATCCAATATTCTGCTACAGTTGCATCAAACAAGGATAATTTATGTCACAATTTGGGATCAATTTAGGAATATTTTGGTCCGTAGTATACACTTAGCCGTTGATCTTTCCATACGGAGAACAATGGTCGTCCTTCTGGCGAGGTGGCTACAAGGTCGCCTCTTATGGACAATCATTAAAAGTGGAATACATTAAGTGGTCGGAAGTGAGGCGGTTTTCTAATCTTCGCGGATTAGTATGCAAAGGCTAGTGGTCCGCGCGTGCCGATATTGTAACAGTAGACATTTTGTTAGTCATAGCTGCTTAAATAGATGGCCTTAAGCGGTTTCTGTAGAATATATTTTCGGTAGCCCCATAGAAATGATAGTTTATGATTACTGCGGTCATACTCCTTTTGCGTGGAGTGGCTTGATGACTACTTCAACGGTCGTTCTTTCCAAGATTGAATCTTCCTTTACGTTTGAGGATTGTTCATCTTTAACCTTAAAAGGCGTGTTTAAGTTTAGTATAATAAAGAAAACAAGAAAACACAAGAAAATACAAGAATACAAAACAAGAAACAACACAAGAAAATTTCATGGAGCCATAGCAATTTCCAGCAATTTTTTATGCATTAGACTAATCTTGAGTGGGTCAGGGACACCACAGTCCCACTAGTAGTTCACCAGCTTTGTTGGGTTGCCCTCTACTTGTGTCATAAATTCTCTTTTAAACTAACCTCCCCTCTTCTTCCACAGTGTGAGGAGTCGATGTCAGCTGGCGACATGTGCGTGTCAGCGGCTCGTGCCGGCCCCTCCGCCCGGTGGCACCCTGGCTGCTTCGTCTGCTCCTCCTGCCAGGAGCTGCTGGTAGACCTCGTGTACTTCTGGAAGGACGGCCGGCTGTACTGCGGGAGGCATCATGCGGAGACGCTGAAACCTAGATGTTCGGCTTGTGATGAGGTAAGATTCTGATCTGAACACAATCTGACAGATTGAAAAATAATGTCGACCTAAAAGAAAACATGGATATTAAATTTTATCAACTATCTTCCCGCACTGACCCCAACATAATAATTACAAAAATTGACTCATTTAACTTACAAATCAGTACAATTACACACAACACATTATTATTCAAAACAAATTGCTTTGTCTTATCTTTAATTTACCACAAAACGGTCATTACTTGATTCCCTCCAACCTGCAACATTATCATAAAATCGCGACGCGGCGCGTGCGCAGACCGCTGACGCAATTGTGCGTGCAGTTGGCAATATCCGGCCAACGGACCGGAAGTAGATAGCATCGGGGTGGGGGGATGCACATCCCTGTATTATTCAGACATTTCACGGTGGACGCGTCCATTGCGGAATTTATGCTCATTGCTGGTCGACCATATGGTTGTGTCAAATTGTGTGCTGGATATTGCGCATGCGTTTGAATGCAGTAGCATTGTCAGTCACTGAATCAACTTAGCCGGGTACTTTGCCTGGAATATATACAGTAAATTAAGTAGACCAATGACCATTACTTCTTTTTCTTAATTCAGTTTATTCAATATTTTTTTATGACAGGCAACACAAATGTCCACTTATTAATTTACACACTAAGAAGCCAGCACATCACAGCTAGTAGAGCAGATCATCAGAGCTAGTAGGCTGTACCTCTGTAACTCAAACTAGATGTTATTCTCTCAGTCCCCTCACCGAGCTACAAGTATTCAATAAAAATTCTCTTTAAACGACAACGATACAGTTTTCAAAACTCCCTGCTCCCGTTACACTAAAAATTCCCCTTAACACCTCGTGCCAATAAAACGCCAACACACCCCACAAGTTCCGCAACCCGCCGCAGCCAATCATATGAGATTAAGATAACAAACTAAGTAACAGGCCACACTTAGTATACCTCGAACTCCGGAAAGACTTTGTATTCGTTCGGCAACCTAAATACGGCCACCTGAGGGGTGCAACGACCCCTCCGGTCAGACTATTAGTCAAATAATTAAAGTAGGGCTATACCTAACACTAAATATAAGTAGGTATAATATTCATGGATTAAAAACTAGGGCTGGGCTATTAGGGTCAGAACAGTTCAGGTAACTTACCTCAAGATACAATTATTTAGCACTAGGTAAATAATTGTATCTATCTTGTATTTAGAAAGTACCTAATATTAATGAGATGGGACCTTAGAATATTGAGATTTTTGCTGGAATGCCAGATAACACCTGAAGGCCAATTCTACTAATTAAAAACGTTAAAAATCTAGTCGCAATCTTACCTCAGTGACAAAAAAAGGTAGGTGAATTAGATGTATGGTTGTTAAAAAATAAATAAATCCATACTAATATTATAAATGCGAAAGTGTGTCTGTCTGTCTGTCTGTCTGTTACCTCTTCAGGCTTAAACCGCTGAATCGATTTTGATGAAATGTGGCATGGAGATAGTTTAAGATCCAAAGAAGGACATAGGATATTTTTTATCTCGGAAATCACCCCTTAAGGCGGTAAAAAGAGGGATGGAAGTTTGTATGCAAGTACGATATAAACAAGTTCCACGCAGACCTAGTCGCGGGCTAAAGCTAGTCTTAAATACATAAATAATAAATATTAAATAAATAATAACTTAACAGATTAAGTTTAGAGTGCGATCGTTCCTAAAAAATAGAATTACCCCCTGCCTTGATCTGCAAAGTAATACGCTAGCCTAATGAACCACAAAGAGAGTCGCTAGGTACCGCTGCGCGCCGCTGCCCGTCGTCTGCTCCGGAAACGTCCAGACGGGCGACCCTCCACCGTCCACGCGATACCGCATCTAGGTCGAGGGGAAACATTAGGGGTAAATGAGGAAATCTCATGATCTCGCGCCGATAACCATTACTTTGACCGGTAAGTATAACTGTGATTGAGGTCAAGCGGCTTTTACTTATGAATTTTCAGTGAATAAGCTTTTTTAGAATTCATAACCATTAGAAATAAATTTTTACTAGCCTAAATTAGCACGCATGAATTGGTATATTTTGTATTTTCTGGACACTCCGGATAAAACGAGGAAGCCAGTTATTTATTTGTTATCAAATTGAAAATCCAAGAACAGTAGATAGGTACAAAATTAATCGCAAATAGTGTAAGAATTGCAAAAGATTATGAGGAAATCAGTAAAGTTGCATGTTGGGTAGCCGTCGGAAGGCCATGGGAGAGTAGCTCGATGTCTTCATTAGTATCGCTATCTCAGCGGTTATTAGCGCTAATTACACGGCTACTAGTCATTAATGTGTCTATACTAACCCAATCTGCGGCAATAAAGATGGATAAGACTTTAGAGAGAGATAAACAATGGCTGTCTTTATTGGTCTAAAGAGACCGTGAAACTGAATAGTCCACTGCATCCTTCCAAATAGGAGTCGTTAGTGGAATAAGCAATAACAACTCAATAACAACAAGGGTTCACCAATTTTGCTTCTCGCTAAGAGCTGAGTAATCATTATAGCGATCATTGGTAGGATCATGTTCAATAGACAAGACAGACAATAGACAACTTTAATTATTTTTACTATTTCTCCTTATGGTGCACATAAAATACTAACATATCGTTACAAGGAAACAGTATTACGGTAACAAGGATTATTGTAGGCATGAGTTGAAAAAATGAGTGAATTCCGATACAAACATTGAAGAGTTTTTTCAGAATTCAAAGCTCTTAGGTATTGTTAAAGAGTTTTATGCTAAGCACATTACGTGACATTTCACGGGTGAAGGAACTCGTGGTGATGGTGTGCCAGCTCGCTAATGAGCCTTAAATGCCAGAACACAACTAATAAGCCTCATTAAACACCACTGATTAATACCTGAGCCATCACCCCATGGAGAAAAGCTTATAATTACAGATCAAACACTGAGATTGTATATAATCTAGAAATACTTTATGGCTATTAATATTTCTCATGTTAGTTGGCCCCGCTGCCGCTGATGGCTATAATTTATTTATTAAAAATGCCTGCGTGTTACCTTATCTGAATCAGTTAAAAACTTTTATTTATTATGTTGATACGAACACTGAAAAATTCGTGACGTTTTTGTGTTAAAAAACCAGATATTTTTTCATATAGTAACATTTTTAGGGTACCAAACGTAGTTTTATCGCCCCAGCCATTAAAATGTTGAATTTATTTATTTTATTTCACTTACAAGTATTAGAATAATTGGTCGTCACGAATTGTTGAGCAAACTTGTGAAATTAAATTCTTTTCTTTGTAAACATATTATTTTCGTTAAAACGTCGGATTTGTGGATTTTTTTTTCGTAATTTGCATAAATAACATCTAAATGGTCTTAGTTCATGTTTAACCAAGTAAGCAGCAAACACTTTTATCAGTAATAAGTAAACTTATATTGTAAATACTTTATTTTCTTAATGATTATAATTATTTGTCACGAAAATCAACCTAATATGAATATTTTACGCTCGTTCCAATCTCGTTACTAGTAGACCTTTAAGAGTTTATTTTATTTCTAAATTCCAATAACTATTTGATTACTAAATCATGTATTAATTAATATTTTTACGAATCAACTATAGGGCTTGTATGCACAACCTTACATCAAAATAAAATAATATTTGATCTTGTAGATTAATTAACTGAGCCCACAATAAATTCTATCTCTTTATATACCTACCCAAGCTTCAACCGCTTATGAAATGAAGAATAAATAGGTACATTCCATGCAAATCTCGATAGCACAGTGCGGTGCACTCAATAACGATGGGTAGCCCCCATGCGAGCGTGGCTCCATGGGATAGCACGACCGTGAGCACCGGCTTATGTGCCGGCGGCACGCGATGTTACTGATAGTCCTGATGGAGATATCAGTGTAACCTTACGTACATAGATGTCAAAGCATGACAAACACACATTTTACCTGAATGCTTGATGGTATAACAGAATATTTAAATGTAATTGCCATGAAAATATTTGAAATTATTAAGTGAGTAAGTAATTTTAGTATTCCCCTGGTAACAATTTCATTGAAAATTTCTGAAAGTCTAGAATTGCCCCTCGGAAAAGAATCTAACTTTCAGGAACGATTGCAATCTTATTTCAGTCGCAATCTTTCAAAAATGTCTCTAATTTTCCTAATTTTTTTGACATTGGTTTTTTATTTAGTAGAATCGGCCCTATGTACTGTGTTTGTTTTTCCTTATTAAAAGGGACAACAGAATATTATTATGTTCAATAGATTATATTGAAAATACTTAAAAATACGGCCATAACTTACAAATATTTATATTCTCCTCACCTATTCAGTAATTCTTCCAATTTTCAGTCTGAAAATGTTCAGTAATCTACTTCTGTCTTCACAAGACCGCATTTCTCTTAAGAAAAGACTACATATAATACCGGCTGCGCCCAAGTTTTCAGTGATACCATGCACCGCCGCAGTGAAGCCTGAAAGGCCCTGAAATGTTGCAAGCTGATATATTAAACTGCAATGTCAAGAGTACGGCAATGCAGATCAACTTGGTATTTATGTGCGGTTCACTTGCGATATGCTATAGCTTTGCTTCTGGCTTTGGTTGTATTTCTTTTATTCTTGTTTCTAATATAACACAAATAATTTAAAATATCTACTTACTTCTTACTTTTATAGCTGCCTTCGAAAGTTGTATCCAAGAGGGACGTTATCGAACCCTTTTTAATTGCCATCGTTTTACAATCTCGTATTCCCTGGGTGCCAGCTAGACCTTAGTGCTCTCTTTAAATTGAATTCTTTATCAGCTTTATTCTAAAATAAAAATAATCAAACACACTAAAAACCTGTAATTCTCCATAAAAATATCAAGTCCGCATTCTAGCAAGGTTACATAAGTGCACAACAAAGCATACTTCAATAAAGAAGTACCTAGTTTTTTCGTTAGTTTTATATAATTATATCTGGGTTTTTAATCTGTTAAATGACTATTTTTTTTTAATTATGCAAAGTAACACGGAAACGGCTCTGCTATCAACAGAAAAAATACATGGTGGTAGGGGGACATCATGATTAAAGATTTTTTTACTTTTTTTAGACCCCCAGCATTCTAGACCCCCATATAAAATCCCTTACTAAGTTATCCTTCCCAAGAAAAGCCAATTTTCTTGACCAATGATGCTGGTACATACTTAATAAGTATACATACTTCGTAAGCACATGAGCTCCTACACAACTTATCTAACATATCTTATCTCACTTGTGTGTAATAATCACAAAGACATGATGGACATAATATCGATGATTCACCAACAGATGTCGGCCAACCTTAGTCACATGTTATATCGATAAACAAAGCACAACACTAGCCATAACACGGTAGTGGTTCCCATAACATGACGTGTGACGACCTGCTCGATCCTGAACAATGATTCAAGATGAGACTTAGCCACATGGGGGATTACTGTACCATATTATTACAATCAATCAATCTGCCAAGCCTTTTCCCATCTATGTTGGGGTCGGCTTCCAGTCTAACCGGATGCAGCCGAATATCAGTATTTTACATGGAGCGACTGCCTATTTGACCACCACAACACAGTAACTGGGTAATACTCTACCATAATGACTACTACCATAATTACTTTGAATGAATAACTAAGGTAAATAGCTAGGTACTATATTTTTAAAATAGATCAAAATCTTTCCTTGCTTTTTCTTTTTAAATTTCCTTGCTAATTCAGCGTCCAAAAAATTCGTCAGGAAATATTAACGGTAGCTCAATTGGAATACTTACTGGTAAAAAACATTTTGGAAATTCAAACTAATTCTAACCTTAGATAGAAAACATAAGTAATAATATAACGAGTGGAAAGGATTAACTATGGATTTAGTACATATTTCTACAGCGATTATTTTTAGTCGGTTATAGATTTTAAAATAATCTGCTGTTCCATACAAAAGTGCAATACCTGCAAACTCAAAATAATACTAAATACTACCTCTTTGGAATCTAGAATCATGTACAGAATTCATGACAAAAGTTTTGCGTCACGATGGCCGGGCCCCTTCCACCCCGAAATGAATAGTTTAGGACAAAATAAACGCACCAATATTAAGAACAGAAAAACCGCTAAGCAAAATATCATAAAGTTAAATCCCATTTAAAAGCTCACAAAACATATGAAGAAATGATTCCGACGCCCTAATAGTAGCACTGTAGTAAGAGTAACAATAAAACGGTTGCTCGTGATGATGGCGCCGATATAGCTCGGCTCCCAGGCCGCCATGTGCTGGGAAACGTGGCCTGCCTCTCTGCCTAGCCGCTAACATTGTCCCACGGGGAACAGCTACCGTGTTGCCATGGAGACTGGAAACATTCAACATTGAAAGAAAAAAAAATTCAAAAGATTTCGAACTAGGTCGAACCCATTATAAATTATTTATTGAAAGTAATCTTGTTAAGAAACGATTCTAGGAAGGGAAATGAACTATTAATTAAGCCATTAAGAGCCGAAGTAAAATCAAAAAATAACTTTTTAATTATTTTGTTTTTCCTAAATGAAATAACTGTTCACTCAACGTATATTATTATGTAAATCTTACTAAACGTGTGTATTCTGTAAGCACAGTTCGATGTCATTGATAACAGTCACCCATTAGCGCTTAATACATTTCATAACTTATACACACGAATTTCATAAAATAATAAATAAAAGAATTCAACTGTCTCATGTAGAAACAGCATGAAAATGTACCTACAATAACAGTTTGATCTAACACTATCACTATCTTCACCTTTGTTTAAAATTAAATTATACCTATATTAAGTAGAGCATGATCTATGTCTCTGTATCCAAACTATGTCAAACGAAGATTTGAATGACAATAGTGCAAACTCAGACTTTCTAAAATGCCTGCAAGTCCTCAGCACGTAAGCCTACCAAACAATGCATTCCTTCTTACATCAGACGTACAACAATAACCCAATTCACCGAGCATTGCACCGACACACAGCAGCAGACACGCGGAACATTGGAACAATCGCGCGTCCAGCATGGCGGCGTCGGCGGCAGCGGCATGCGTCCACGACACAGAATACCGTTTCTGAAATATTAATAATGAGTGAATAGTCCACTAATGATCATGAACAAAATATAACTCGGCGACCGTGGGATACGTTCCCATGCCATTGTCGCGAACCAACTTTCTTGGGGTCGTCAGCACCGGCTAACACTATGAATAATAATGTCTAATTAAACCGTGTTTATCCAGATAATTAATTAAATTGAACCGGTTTACCAAAATATGGTGTAATTGAATATTTGTTTGTGAAGATGACATCCTCATGCCTGTGTGCCGACAATGTAGTGCAGGCTCTTGTAATTAGTTAACGTTACTCCGCTTACTGTATATGCTAAGTTACTTACCTGCCCGCATTAAATAAATGTATATCTTGTATGCATTCTGACGTGAATGATTTAATTATTTGTAAACGTTACAAATTCAATATCCGGCAGAATGGATTATATCTCTTGATTTTGATGAAATATTCAAATAAGACATTTGTTTATGATCCTTATCAAATTCCACATTTGACCTCATTCTCTTTGTCCGCAGATAATCTTAGCAGACGAGTGCACGGAGGCGGAGGGCCGCGCGTGGCACATGAAGCACTTCGCTTGTGCTGAGTGCGCGCGGCAGCTCGGCGGCCAGCGGTACATCATGCGGGAAGCGCGCCCCTACTGCCTGCCCTGCTTCGACAACTGCTTCGCCGAGTACTGCGACGCCTGCGGCGAACCCATCGGCGTCGACCAAGGACAAATGTCCCACGAAGGACAACACTGGCACGCCACAGAACGATGCTTCGCCTGCCACACTTGCAGAGCAAGCCTATTAGGCAGACCCTTCTTACCGAGGAAAGGAGCGATATACTGCTCCATAGCGTGTTCCAAAGGTGAGCCACCCACGCCGTCGGATTCATCAGGCCCTGGACCCCGACCGCAAAGAGTGCCAAAGCCGAGGAGAATGCCATCGCCTAAGTCCCCACCTAGATCACCACATAGAGAACCCTCGCCTCATAATATAGACGCGGATTCAGAACCGAGCGAGTCGCTGGTACCCGAGTCTCCTCCCCCTCACCCGCCCCCACCGCCGCACGCTTGCCTCAGCCTCGACAGAGCGCTGGCAGACCTGCGACTGGAACAGTCCATGACAGAGCATCAGATACAACCCACGCCGACGTCTGAAGATCATAAAGACGAGTCACCCGACGACTGGAAGCCCCCACACCCTGTAGAAGCGCAAGCAGTCGTCACCCCAGGACACTCGTCGTCGATGCCTGAACTAACATTAGTAGACGGCAAGAAGTCACCGAGGAAACCGAGAGGGGGACGGACGGTGAGGTTTTGTGGAGACGACAACGAAGCCTTCGAGCCCGACGAGCCGCCGCGGAGAGAGAAGGTGCGAGACGAAGACGCCAGCAGCTACTGCAGCACGTGCTCGTCGTCGTCGTCGTCCGCCGAGTCCTACACGCTGCCCACGAGACGGGCGTACGGCGGCGTGCGGATATCGTACGTGCCCAACGACGCCGTCGCCTGCGCCAAGAGAGAACGACAAAGAAAGAGTGCTCAACACGACAAGAACTGCATCATCTCGTGATCCTGGCTCTTCGTAGTGCCTCGTCCCTCCTAGTGAACCGACCTCCGATGTACAAGACTGACTTTTTGATAGATTGTTGTAGCCCCCCACGCCATAGTATTGTTAGATAGATTACAAAAAGTCTTCCTTAGCTGCTTTGATATCTTGCCACGACGGGCCTGCTGCGAAACGAGCTTAACTCGCGAATAATAGAAACCAGGTGTGCGCGTGCGCGCCTGATCATGTTGTGACATGCACAATATAATAATCGTTATCTATATAACAGCCTTAAATTGTAAAGGGTTTGGACAAATTTATGTTCGTACGAGTAATTTGGGATTAATCGGTTTAAAATGTAACGGTTTCATTCATTTGTAACACCTTTCCCGGTTTTATTTGTAATGGATCTTTTTGCCTTGCCATCCTCCGCGCGCGAGACCAAATGTTGGTTGTTAATGAAAAAATATGTAGTATTTGTATTAGTAGTGTTATAGAGGGGCCTAAAGTTAAGTTGATATAACGACGTCAGCTTTAAATTATTTCTGATTTAATATATAAATGTATGCGTAGACATATCGAATGCTTTCTATAGTTTATTCTTGTTCATCAAATGATTAATTTAAGACATATCCCACTTTGCCACTTAGCTCCTAGCTCGCTGTAAGTGTAACCTAAGTTAAAAATAAGAGATTATTGTAAAATACAAGTACAAAATAATATACATGTTGTTTTGTATTAGTTTTATACTTTTGGAATGTGTTCAAAGTGTAAATAAAGAGCAATGTGAGAGTTGTAAGAATATTGCGTTAATGTCGACACTCTTGACTTAAGCTAAATACCTGTAGCAATATCTATCACTATAGCAGTAGGTACCATGATAACCCTGAAATCTTTCATCTTCCCCTATAAGAGAGGCTGAAACCTGATCAAATTGCACATATTCTGTAATTCATTAAATCATGCTAAAACTGAACCGTGCAAGTGTGCACTTTATTTACTAAATAGAAAGAAAAAAGCTTATTTAATTGCATAGACCACATTTTCATCCAATATTTAGTACATGAATATTATCTATTTTCTATTTTATCTATATTTTTTTTCCTTCATAATATAATGTATTATGATAGGTACCCACTATGATCTTACTTCCATATTCTTTCCTATTGACACAATACTCACGATTCAAAGAGAATACTATAAACATTTGTTCCAAAAATGTGTATTTAATATTAAAAGTAGGCGATAGTTTTATACGAGAACCACAAATATTGTACAAATATATCGAAATGTAACAATAAATTAATAATATACGTAATTTTATAAGTTATTTGTAATATGTGAAGACGAATAAAATGATTTGGAATAACTTAGTTTTTACTTTGGCAACTTATTCCGGAACATTTACGATTGTTATCGACCGCACCAAGTTTCTTTTAGTAGGGACAGACACTGGCAATACGCCAGGAATTACTTGACAACAGGGGAAGTCTTAAACCATTTTGTAGTACGATATACTTAATTATTTAACTGCATCACTTAACTGTCAGTTCATTCAATGACATTAATTCTGGTTAGCTATAAAATACTCATCATTCCGGTAATTGCGTTGCAGGAGAGAGAACGCAATATTGCAAATAAATAAATAAAAAATTATATTTTTTGCCTTTGTTTTTAATGATCAAAAAGCACCAAAACAATGAAGCTCGACGAGTCCCAGAGAAACGATTCAACTGTACTGAATCCCGCAAAAAAAAAACAGAAAAAGAGGAGGAACTAAAAACACGACTTCCACTTTCCTCCATGTCAAACAGGAGACAAAGCAGGCCAATAGGCAAACAGATACGACAACAAATGGGATAAGCCCAGTTGTCTAGCACCACAGATTAAAATTAACATTAATTATGGGTCGTAAAATGTGAACTTGTTTCATTTGATTCTAACAATAGGTATTGCGAAACCTCTACAGCCTATTCTGTGTTGGTAACCTTATAGCTAGTCTAGGCCTAGCAACTAGAAAACTTATAAAAAAGCCTTGGTAAACTAGATGAAAAAAAATTAACTAATACAATTCAATGACAGGTAATCGCTCATACATCCCAAGTTGTGGACACCTATCCACAAACACAGTGCACATCCTGGAGCGATCAGTGAAAGTGTATGCTAACAATATCGACACAGTAAGCAATGTGGGAAAACGCCACAATACACACGTGACGACGGGAAACGCATTGTCTTAGAAAAAGTTATCGCGCTCTGATCCGACGATAGAAATATTGAGATTTGATGTCTGATTGAGTAAGTACTGTCTTACTGTTTTATTCCTATGGAAATGTCTAACTTCCATTCATGTTCCCTCATAAGAAATTATGAAGAGTCTAATGTATCATTTCACTGGGAGCCGCTTATGCATTTGGCGATGAGTTTGATGACTGTAGAACAGTTCTGGTTTTCTTTAATCGATTTTTTTTTATTTCGCCATAGACTAGAAATTCCTTCTGTGTCTAAACTTATAAAATTATACAGATAAAAGACTTGTATTTGATTGTTATGGGCACACACAAAAACTCCTTAACCGATAAAAAAAAACTTTTACTTATGGAAAGCTACATAAAGAAAATAGAGGTATGTAATAAAATTCACGCAGACGAAGACGCGGTCTAAAGCTAGTCGTGGGTACGTTTACAAACATACAAAATGACATACACAACCAGAGCCGGAACAATTACCTGTAGGTCATGTAAATATTTTTTCCGTGCGGGAATTAAACCCACGACAAGCAGCACAGAAGCCAATTGCTCATTTGAGCTGTTAGTAAATTACGTAGAGAGGAGTACAAAAGAATAAAAAACTCACATTAGCACATCCCATTAAATATTGTTTGCTATCCAGAAATTGAACCTACAGTCTATGCTCATACGTGTTATTTCTCCAACTTTCCCAGCAATGAAAGATAGAAATGTACTTATATCAGATTGAAATGAGTTTCTATGGTGGTTATAGATTCAAAGATAACAACATGTCTCCGTGTTTGATTTACTTAATGAGCATCTTAAATAACTTGTGAATGAATGCAGTGAATAGCTTTACATTTTAGATTCTTTCACGCCATACGAGTATCTACTAAAAGGCAATAAATTAATGGATGCACTCTTATGACCAAACAAAACAAGCATCTAAATTACCGAAATGGAATCCGCCAAAAAAAAACACCGCATAGAAAGTTGAGTAGACTTATCTTAATAATTATATTATTGACTCCGAAATCACATAACATCACGCCTGTAATCCCCGAAGGGTTCTGCAGAGGTGCACCCAGTAGTCAGCCAATAGGAGACGAGCCTATTGCCATCAACCGGGCACAAATCCAAACTACGAGGCTGCTACTGAGAAATTCCTGATGGAAAAACCCAATAACACTTTGCCCGACCTGGGAATTAAACCCAAGACCTAATGCTCAGCAATCGCGCTTCATCCGAAACCTTTTCTTGGAAAAGTGTCTTTTACGCAGAGAATGTTTCTGTATTTTCCAAACTCGATAAACTGTATACGTAAGGCAGACCCGTAAACAAGCAACTTAATTGTTTCTCGAAAGTACTCGAAACAGATAAAGAACCCTCGAGAGAACTATAAAAAGTTCCCAACTAAACACAACGAAGACGACATAAACCCCAAACAGGAATCAAACTCACTACAACTTCGCTAACTGCCAGTCTACAACAATTCGCCGAAACTTTGGCCGACAGCCGCCGACACGACACGCTTGGCAGACAAACATAGCCGACAGTTTTTGCTGTGATATTTTCATGGTTAAGATATATACAGGGCGGTTTTATTATTTTATAGTCCTTTTTTTTCAGGTTACCTACCTACTACTAACACGGATGAAACATTTATAGTGACCAACCTAAGCCAGCTGTAACTTAGAAAGAGAAAGTACCCATGCAATGATGAAGATGGTGATGATACATCATACAATCATGGCAAATGTTTGTCGTGTTAGAAGTTTTTCCTTCATAAAACTCTGGCAGTTGCAGGATGATTGCTGTACCGAATATAAAGTTATGATCACGAATTAACTCTGCAACACAGAAACTCAACAATTAAGATTATTTTTAAGGTAAAAAACGTAAAAAAGAAATGGTATTTTGACCATCAATACGAATATCTCTGAAATAAGAAAGTTTTAGTTGTGGTCCAGCACCAAAAAAGAAAATTCCCATGTTTGGAAAAAACTTGTAACTTTCGGTTTAGTTAAGTGTAATTTTATACCCAATATAATGATAAAGATTACGTTGTTGCCCATCCAACAAGACACTCCACCCCTCTTCATCATCCACCCTGTACAGCACCCCATTACATCCCGTTGTCACAACGCGTATTATAGGCACAGATGACACAACCCCAGGCGCGCCGCGGTGCACGCAGACCGGTACCCTTGCCAAGGCTAGGAGACTATTAAGACGGCTAGACAGACTAAACGAGGCATCATTCTAGTTCCTTACACCGTAATGAAATACGCTGGAACATTTTGGTAGGTCTTAATGTCATTTTACGAATATTAAGCATCCTTCGTATCACAGAGCACTTATTTTCAGAGATCGGTCACAAGATGTTTCAGCGGGATATTGCTATAAAAGATAAATATTACTTTCAAGACGGTTTTCGATGAACTCTGGCACCCAATGTAAGATTTGATTGTTTACGGTGCCAGAGCGTATGGCTTCAACTTATAGCAGTAGTACCTATAAAGCCATATTGTATAGTCACGTGCACGGTTAATATTCAAAGAGATTTAAAGCTAACCTAGGTCTAACTACGCTATGTTTATGGTTGTTTTTTTTTTAATTCATCCTATTGAAATTACATTAACCGAGACATTGTGTTGCTGATCAAAATGTAACATGCATACGTAAGAGTAATAAAGACTATTGTTGAAAGTAAACAAGACTAAAGTAAAAATGATGTTATAAAACTAATTTATGTGGGTCGATCATGTAAACTAAAGTAAATACTTAAGTACGGTAGGTATGTATGTGTGGGTGTATTAGGACTAGTAGGTAAACAGTTTATACATATTAACATGATTTTAATAATAGAATCTAATCTTTAAGAAAATCTACCCCGTAGCATTGAATGCATTACTCGTAGCCTGATCCCGTAGCAATAAATAAATATTCGTAGCAGATACGCTACGAGGGAACTACGAATTAATTGTAAGTTTAAAACCGAAACATTCTTTCACTGAAATTTCAAAACAATAAAAAAATGAAAGGGCAATTTAAAACCTATCAATACATTCCCATTAACCTGTCTCCATAGCAACGCATTACACCCTAACCCCTGCACTGACAACCTTAAAATTGTGACCCCAAGCGAAAATATCAATTAAACATACTTAACCCTGTGCGCGCTCGTTACCCATAACTTTGTGTGTCTCGGTCATTACGACCATTAGGGGTGTATCAACAGCTTGATTAATGAAGTTTGCAGCGGCAAGGGAAGGGTTGACAAAGAGTAAAAACTTGTTCATTTTTTCCTGGTATTAGTCATTTTGTTGTCAGGGGGCGGTCGGCAAGTAATGTGATGACAAATTGCTTTCTGTTATCCGGGAATTTCTTAGCCCTTCGAAGTCATTTTCGTAAGTATGTTTGGCTTGACATGGTTTATGTTTGTGGGGTAAAGGATTGCTTGGTTGTTCGGCGATGAAAGCCTCAAGCGAACCTACCTCTCGAGGGTATATATAAGGATCGTAGGAGCTATATTTTCATGGTCAGATAAATTGTAAACGATTCCTTTTTGTTTCCACTATCAAGTTTTTTATATAAATTATATATTTGAAAATAATAAAAGAAGACTGTTACTACTGGGAATAGAGTTCAAGCTGCCTACCAAAGATCACTGCTCCAGAGACAGGAACCTCCTAACAATGCGGGCCATGTCCAGAAGTACTGCTTTCTAAATCAAGCCCCTGATGGCCTGATCCAATCGCCTAACGAGAGCCTCCTTAGATGGCTATTATACCATTGATCCCCTTGGCTATTATACCATTGACTGTAAGGACAATCAGCACAATAATGACTTTATACTCGTACTATCTACAAATTAGCTATACACACCATTAGATATGCCCTCAGGCTGCCAGGTGACGCCACTGTTCATTATTCGTAACGCGACATTCATTTACAATTGTAATCTAAGTTAATTTGCTTTGATCTTACCTTCTGTTCATAGATAGAGATTAAAACAAGCAGAAGTGAGCTTAAGGCTATCTGTTTGATCCGTGTATGCTACTGATTGATAGCTCACCTCCGTGTGTAGGATCATTCGGTTCCCTTCAAGATGGTGAAGCTTGAAATAAATGCTTTATACACAAACCATCTCATCTACGCATTACTTTGCTCTTTGTCCTCAACACTAGGGTAATAACACCTTTAGTAATTATTCAGTCGCCACTCGCCAGCGCTCCATACCTATAACAATTATTCCGTTCAAGTCAGAATGGTTAATTTATTTATCTTGATAAGTGTCGCTTTGTTCAACGAACGTTATTTTTATAAGCCACCTTAATTGTTTACGACATGAAAATTAAGAATTTTGTAATCTAATCTGAGAATTTTATAAGGTTTTTCCTTTTAAATAATAGGAAAAATCTTTTTATTTAATGAGAGGAATTTAAAACATGATAGGGTCTTTCAATTGTATTTTAATTATCTCTTCAGAATCTCTAAAATATGTAGACAGGCACCTTCATCAACATCTTAATAGATTACCATTAGGTAATCCACAGACTAACACAAGACTCCCGGAAGACTCGCAATAATCTTACTACTATGATCAATGCAAAAAAATTTGATGGACGTTTATTAGTCAATCACGCCAGGACGGCTGAACGGATCTGGATGAAATTTGGCACAGAGATAGATTATAGTCTGGAATAGCACATAGACTACTTTTCATCTCGGAAAATTGAACGGTTCCCGTGGGATAATATATTAACTTTGACGCGGATGTGAGCACCAACTGCCACGAGTAAGCTAGGCTACTTTAAACCAAGAACAAGAACATCTCAGTAGCAGACTATCCAATCTCCCCTGTAAATCGGTTCATCGTGTAATGACGGCAGAAATCAATAAACAGTTCAGGTGCGCGCGCGCCGCGTGACGACACCTGTGCTTCACGCTCGGCGCGCGGGGGACAGACAGACTGTCTGGCCGGATAATTGCGGCGTAATGATGCTAGCGGCGGTTTAGGGGTTAACAACAATAAAAGTGAATGAAAAGCCAAGCAAAGAGAGTTGAGAGCCCAATATTATTTGTATTGCATGCTATTACCACACTGGACAGTTCTGTCTCCAGCTCAAACTGTATTCAGTGTAACCCACTCCGCACTCCGGCACTCCTGGGGAGGCCTATTTATTTATTTTACTTTAATTACAACGGTTACGGTTGAAACCAATTATAATAATTAACGACACAATCTTTAAAATAGAAGAGTGAAAGAGAGCCTGCGTCTTGCAGTAGATGAAATCGGTGACACAACCAGTGTGACTATAAGTGTAGAACGCCCGCGGCCTCGGTTTCTCAAATAAAAATTATAAAATTAATTTAATATTTATAAATATTTTGTGTTCGAGAAACCGGGGATAAATCTACATATTATTATGATAATATTATAAAGAGGCAAAGTTTGTGAGGTTGTAGGAAGTAATCTCTGGAAATACTGAACCGATTTTAAAAATTATTTTACCAATAGAAAGCCACGTTATTATGAGTGTCATAGGCTATATTTTATTACAAAAAAAATCGGAATGCGTAAGAAAAATCACGCGAACGAAGTCCCGGGAAAAGTGCTATAGTTACTGATAAACTGATACTGTAAAACTTTCAGAGACTATTTCGACTCTTGAAGACGGTACGTTAGTCACAGAACACATGACAAGTGTTCCGTTTTGGCAATTTTGGTAAAGAATATGTTGTCAATTATTCTGGACATTGCCAATTTGGAGTCCTGCCTAGTGGTCGTTCCATAAGAGTAGGCTTTTACTATGAAAGATGGTTGAGTAAGAATAATTCAATGGAAAATGTTATGTCGTTTGTAATGTTACGTTCTTAGGAAAAACTATTTCCTTCTAAGAAAATGTTCATCAAAACCATACGTACTTCTCCTGTACGGAACCACACCACAACTAACATTTCAATAACCAATTAGTCAGCTTACCGTGTTTAATTAATTACAAGCATGAAATTAATATTTGGCCGACATTTTAATAAACGTGAACTAATCGATTCAGTTCACATTATGTTATCAAATTTTACTATTATTTGTGTTTAGTCTAGTTTGATTAAATAAGTAGGCAAGTTAACTAACTAACTAACTAAGTTGGAAAAAAAGCGAAACGAAATAGCTATTTTTACGAATTCTCGTCGAAAACAAATTCCTAATTTTTGTCTGTGTTCGTAACAACTTGTTATATTCTCAGACTTTCCTTGTTACAACTTCACATTCTGTTATGTGTATTTATTAACAAAGGCATCAAAACCAATCAGCATCTAAACAACGAAACTAGCGATAATTGCACAATTATCGCACAACTGTCGAATGTGTTACGTTTTACACAATAGCGCTCTACTTTTCGAAAAACGCGATGTACTGAGTGTGCTGGGTTTACATTTACAACGTAAGTATGCATGTATTGATCAAAACAATCTTTCGTGTTTTAGATGAAGAACAAGCGCCAGGAAATAGAACATCTTGGTTATCGAGGACCGAAACGACATCAATACCGAGATTTTAAGAAGCAAGAAAACTGAACGCAGTGCTCACAGCTTGCTCTACTTACACCTATCAAACTGTAGACATCCACGGGACCCGATCGATAATCGTCATTGGCAATAATGTTGTAACGACGATCGCTATAAAACAACTGCTTTATGACTGCAATACAGTTATATGATAAGGACACACGTCACCAACTTTTGGCTGTGGACTTTTTTGTTTTATGATCGTTCGCTTCGGTTATGGGTTCAGGATAGAATATGTTCATTCTTTATTATGATGTTCGATAATTGTAGATTTATGGAATATTGCGTGATAAAACCGATTGCTATGGATGAGGAGGAGCCAGACATGTAATGAGGTAAAGATGAATTTGCACTTGGATCCGTTTTTTTTGTGATGACCATTGAGCAAAGCAAAGTTTTCTTACATTACATATTTCAATACCTCGTTAGCATTAGCAGTTTGCTAATAAAAGTAAAAGCTTACTACACGTGATAATGACCGTATAATCGTAAAATAACACTCGTATCGAGTTAGCTTTGTTTACAATCGATACCAAGGCGTTACCCTTGCGCAACCCGACACCCTGTGGTCACAACCATGCGTGTAACGGGTTTTAGGAACCAACACGTACAGAACTGAGAATAAAACATACATTAATACAAGAATATAATAATCACTAACTTTAATTCCTACCTGACTAGATAATATCGATGCTCGAAAAGTTTGTTGGGTTCGCGCCACAGGCTATCTGTCAAATTATTTTATTTTCCTTTTTCTTATGGAATTACCAAATAGTCTTTATTATCTAGCAAATTATCATTGTTTTGCAGCAAGCAAAATAAGTCTAGAACTTGAATATGCACTATTTCCACTTTACAAGACTAAAACATGCAACACTACTTACAAAATGACGTTCAAAAGTACCTACCTTTTAATGGTTTAATTGAAAAAAATGAATTAACTTTGACTTTCCTTAACGTTCTCTGCAAAAAAAACCGTGCTGCCCTTGGCAAGTGCAACTTAGGTGCAAGAAGCGTAGTCTGTAACCTATTGTAAGATTCCTTTTAATAACAATAATATTAATTGTCAAGTCGAATGATAATGTGAACTTTTCTTACAGCTGTCTTGTATAAGTATCCGTGCAAAGTTATCTGATGCTATTGTGCAGCGCGCTGACGTCACAAGGGAACTCGCATGGTTCGCGTAAGATTCCAAAACAAACTGCATCTTATGCAAGTATCGCGAATGCCTCCGTAATGAATCATAATAGATAATAAAACAAAGTTCCTGCTGCGTGAGATTGTATACAGTGTGGAGCCCTGACACAGTGCGCAAGGACGCGTGTTAGTGACTCAACTAAGTAAACATTCAATAAACTTGTACAACCTAACTTTATCTAGTTTTTGCGGTACTGGCCGCGAACTGGCGAGCGGTCTTTGGATCGAGCACACTTTTTACTGAACTGTGAACCATTTGGTTAGGAAGGGTTAACAGGAATATTAGTACCTAATATGCATGCAACCCACATTACTGGTTACTGTCAGCCTGCATTATCCCATTACTGAGCCAAAGAGCCTCCTTTAATCGTTTATTTTTTTTTATTCGCACTTATGCCACTATATTTATATTCAGTTTACTCATTTATATATTATACACACATTACTTTTGAATAATCAAGTAATCAAGACATAATTTACACAACGAACAAGAACGTTTCAATGCAAAACTTATTGTAGAATACAATATAATTGTAATTGCGGGTATACTAACAAAACTTAGACCGCGCATAAAACTTTGCCACAACACCAATATATCTCATCTGCTCGACGTCCGCATGTCACTGCAGGGATTCAGCAGAATATCAGCGTCAGGTATGTTTGCCTGGCACATGCTGAGCTGGACTCCCATTTGGTGCAACTTGAGACACACACCCTACTTTGTCCTAAGTAGGTAGTCCATAGCTGTTTGATTGTACTTTGTTGTGATGTGTCTTTTGTGCGCACCGAATAAATGTTTTATCTATCTATCTATCTATCTATCTATCTATCTATCTATCTATCTTTATGACTTTCAGTTATTCCGGTTAAGGACAAATGTAGACCATTACACAACTCACATTTTTGTTATAAGTACCTTTCTTTCAGTTTGTTGTTTAAACCTTAACTTGGCTTTAAAATTACTAAGGTAAAGTACCTATTCAATTATAAAAATGCCACTTTGCAATACTACTTTCTAGCCCAAAATTCCTAATACAAATTAATTGAGTAGATATACAGAACTCCAAATTGAATTCATTCATCAAAAGTGACCTTTGACATTTAAACAAGTAAAACAAACAGACCCACACATAGTCTATGGTGCGTCAGTTCGCGGGAAAGGCCGCGGATTACCGCGAAAACTGTGGCATTGAATAATATTGTGAATCATTTCATTGAACAAAAATGAATGAACAAAACCTGGTGGTATGCGGAATGCGTTTTCGATCAGTGCGTTAATAGTTTTTTTTTACTTTTATGGAACGAAAGCGAACTCTGTGATTCACTGTCTGACTATTTATTTAAAAAAAAAACCGGTGTATGTTATGGTAGGTACCTACACCGTGCACCTGACAACGAGAGGGGCCCCTGACTTTTCTACAAACGACCTAGACGTTGAATCATCATGATTTTCTTCGGGCTCTTCGACACACGTGGGAGTTTAGAAGTGCTGTCCTTTACAGCATATACGACAAGCATAATTTAAGGTTTAAAAAAAAACTGACCAAACGAGAGATCGTAGGTCAGTTTTTCTACTAACAATATCTTCAGGTTTTTAATTCAAACCGAGCATCTTAGCCATCTCCAGGGACAAACAGGATAGGATGATGTTATGCGCAGGAGCAGCAGATTGCAACGCATGCAGGTGAAATTGGCATTTGAGAGAAGTTAGTAGCTCTTACGTAGTTCGCTAAATATAACTGAATTATGCAACAAACTTCGCAATATTACTATTAATGAACAGTTGTATGGAAAGTACGTATTTCCACAGATACCTAATTATTGAAATGGCAAATATAATGACAGGTTCGGCAGAAGGCATGCGGCGCGGCGCGACACCGCACGTGTCATACATCTGCAGACGTCCTAATTGTCGGGTACAGCACTACGAATAAACGAGAATGAACTGGTGAACTAATCCCTCTGTCTTTGTCGATGGCATGACGAAAATAAAAGGAATATCGGATTAAATGTTAACAATGTAATTAGAAATGCAAATTAGTCTTGTTGCGAAGGTAAAATGTGTATGTTAGGCTGGTCCGTCGTCAGCAGGTCCTAAAGTCTTGTAGTAAAGTCTTGTAGTAGTTGCTATGCTAGTTATAGGGCATAAGTAAACTAATCTGAAAGTGCACTGCAGGCCTAGCGCTAAATGCTAACGCAAAAGTATTCATTCGAGTCGATTCCCAAATCAAGCACGAATCGAGTATTTCCAGATAAAAAATCAATCAAAATTACGCACAGGTGCACGCACATCGTGCTAGGCTCTCTGAACACTTACAAATAGTTTTATTCAGTTCATATAACACCTAGTACCCAAAGTCTAAGGACTTTCCCTTGCATACAGCTGATGTGATAAGGTAAAATAGGCTAAGTACTTTTATTTTACAAACGGAATTAAGGTTCCTCGCAAAAAACAAAAACCGTCATTCACGAGGACGAAGTCGCAAGCATCAGCTTGTAAGAAAATTAAATATAAACTCCCTGATCTAGTCTGCATTATATTAGAATAGATCCATTTCCAGACCTACTCTACGATAGGCTTCGGATGACGAACGAATTAGTACATCATCATGAGACGTAAGACGATAACCACACAAAAGTACCGCAAGTCCGTCATTCCTGCATATTATTAAGAAGTATATCCTTCCACGTTACCTTTGATCGTGATGCATCTTAAACTGAGGTGGGTAAATACCTACAGGTACCTACGTAATTCCCTTTCTGTGGGTTTCTGCTTTACGTAAAATATCTTAATGCTATGAGTAACACATTTTGAGAAACTAAAGGATATCATTCTCATTGGAAATAATAACAGAAACGACTTATAATGTGGTTTATTTGATTAACAGTGAAAATGATACTTTTATGAGTAAATGCTCAGGGTACCTACCTATTCACCACCAAAACAATTTAAGCAGGTACATTTTAAATAATTACTAATGAGATATTTCTCATTTCGTGAGCAACTTGGGAAATCATTCTGAACCTCCTTGTATGGTATGTTGTACCAATTGACTAGAAATTATGCAATAGCACACAGTCGTAAAAAAGTCATGAGGTCATCGTCCCCGAAATATTTCTAAAATTAGATCGACTTTACGTAGGAGATCGCTACAATTAAAAAAGTTGGGCAAAGTGACATTACCAGAATAGGAAACGTTCACTTTCCCGTAAAAATCAGAGACTACTAGTAGGTACTAAGTCACAAAGCAATGTTAAGTAATACACTCATACATCAATTTCCGTAGTTCCCACCACACACTACCTTCCACCCACCACGCGGACATCCCCACCACAAATCTACGCGGAAAATGGAAAATTCCCGGTGAGTCAGACGTCTGATAAGGATGTCAGGGCACGGGCCAATCATGCAATCATGCGCAATCATCCAATAACAGGTATGTGCGCGTGCGACGCCGTCGCCGCCCGGTGCGTGGCGCCAATTCACGCTAATTCGCTTTTTGTTCAGGATATAGCTCGTTTTGCAAGTCATAAGACGCAACAAGTACCTAATATACTATAATCATGAAGTCTAAATGCCAAAGTGGGCAGAACTGGACATATTGTAGGTATTATAGCTCTCGGATGATGGTGGAATACCTAATGCTGTCAGTAACTATCATGTACCTACACCTACCTATCTACTGCTTAAGCGATATATACTTACTACACATACCTTTCAATTCTAAAGAGATATATGGTGAACATCAGGAACCTTTAAAAGTGATTAGCTTAAATATTCAACAGTATTTGAAAAGCTCACGTCTGGGAAATACCCTCAAACTGTTAGCTTAGTGACGTCTTGTTAGATAGAGGTAATGTATCTGTCAGTCTTACTCACTGATTAAATAGGCAGTTGAAGTCCCAAAACACGGCCGAGGTAAGCCGGGATCCCCAGAGAAACAGAACTTCCAGAAAAAACAATGTAAAAAAATTATTAGTATCTCCCAATGTCCTAAATCCTCACTGACCACGGCAGCATGTTCACCCCAAGAACAGACAGTCAGAAGCCGCGTTTCTCCACTTCTTAGCCTCTAACTAGTACACCTGTGACATATTAGGTCCCTACTTGCAGACAGAATAAGACATCTCGAAAATGCAGAACAAGGTTTAGTATCGATTTTATTTTAAGTTTTTTTTATAACCGCATGATAAAGTTTCCCCTGCTCTTCGAAAGAGACACCGTGTCGAAAAATGCTTGCAGATTTTAACAGGACATTATCTCAGCTTCACATGATTCTCATGAAACAGCGGAACTTCCGAGCACACCTCTACATGCCTATCCACCCTAGGCTTAGTGCTAACATCAATAAAAGTTATCGGCCATAACTGAAAACCTATGACGTAAATGTGTCGTCAGTCACTTCCTCCTAACGTGACGCAAATGGTTCTTGTGTTAACTGACTATTTTCACTTTGCGACACATTCCCTAACATGGACATTTTGTGATTTCCGAGACTTGCTTGTAAATCGACGGAAATTTCGAGCAATTTTCCGACCTCTTGCTAAGTTCCTTCTTTCATATAAATTGAGCCTTTATGTTGCCATTACAGTTTATTTCTAAGAACAAAGTGTACAACGATAACTTATAAGTGGGTCATTTTCCAATACCTACATTATAATATAAAAGAAAGAACATTATAAGTACCAAAGAGCTGCGTCGTACTGTCTGCGCTGACGCATCACAAGTACGCACCTTATCTATGGCTCGCGTGTGACATTTACCACCATTTCGCCATACATGGTCATTGTATTACGTACATAATAAGTTAAATGATTAAATCGTATAAAACCTATTAATTAAATGACAATTTATACTGTAATGAACATGAATGATACGGTAGTTTTATTATCATTGTAATGGAATTCCCGGACAAATTGGGTCATAGGTATTTAGTAGCAGTGAGCGATACATGAGGACTAACACATAATTCAGTTCATTTACCGAATCGTCTGTAATACAACATCACACAAAGATAAAGGTCAACTTCTAGAGTAGATAAAACAAATTGTGGGTAGAAGGTAGACAAGCTTAGACAAGTTAGTACTCACAGTTTGTTCCCGACAATCGCCTTCTTTCTTCAATCTTCCCTTAGCCACACCTGAGTTATCACCTTTTTATGAATAACACTTATTACAATGATTTCAGTGAGTTGCAAAAACTTTTACAACATTTTATTTATGAGCTCCTCAGCCGATAAAATGACAGTTCTTTTCTTGCTGACTGATTGAAAGACTGGACAGTTTCATTTGAACCGGGAAGGGATGGATTGAACGGAAATGTGAGTTTGAATTAAGAAACGGAAAAACTACTAAGTACTATGTATGTACTGCCAAAGAACGACAAGGACTATGAAGCAAAATACGACACGACTATTGGGTCTACGACAACCTAAAGGCAGAAAAAAAACGGAAAATTCAAACACTGCGCACTGCTCCAACAGCTATAGGTACGTTATTAAAATTGCAATATTTTTTGCTGAAAAATATGTAGTGTCTGGATTCTTAGTTTTTTTTTCTTAGAGAGCACGAGCTTTGATCCCTTCGCCTGCTCCAGGCTGATTGGCAATTACAGATTTATGTTAACTATAAATCCAGGTTTATCACGATTTTTTCCTTCACCAATGTCAGTGATGTCTAAGATAAACTCAACTTAACTCAAAGCACATATGAATTGAAGAATTCACATTGGTACTTGCCCGGAATTGAACGCACAACCTCATGTATGAAAGGCGGGCGCTGTAACCGCTGGGTCATCACGACATTTTATAGTATAGTTACTCTAAATATTTTTTTATAAAATAATAAGGTTAGGGAATTAAATCAAGAACACAAGAATAATATTAAGCAATGATTCATGTTATATGTAATATGGAAAACCACAGACATAATAAAATATATTAATTATTGTAGTTACACAATAAATCTCACACACATAATCACATATTATTTCATGTAAACGTTCCTATTATTAGCACAAACAATCTGAAAAAACCATAGAGTGAACCGGGCCATTCATAACAACTGACAGGAAAACAACAAACAAAACAATACTTAAGTTTTCATTCACGTTCATTTCGTTCATTCACTCAAGACATTTATTTCAATTAAACTAACCTATTACAAGCACTTTTGAATTCCCAAGGAATCGATCAGTTGAAGATAGTTGCTCATTCCAAAACCTAGGTAGGTCTCTATGGGGAAGAACGAATAAAAAGCTCTTTGGATATTTTTTCGATTAAGTTTTAACAAAATCCTGATTACATTATTCTTGTTGCTTCTACATGTGAAAACAATGTAAGTAAAGAGCAATATAAAACATTAAAAAAATAAAGATAAAAGCCACGGCAGTTAAGAAAACTTTGGAAAATCTGAAGCCAGCTACAAAAGACAGTAAACCGACCTCTCACATTACTTAAGCTTTTAAACAAAACAGTAAAAAGAGAACAATGCTTTACTCAATTCAAGATGAATTAAGACAACGTGTACATTACAACCCTATTCTAATTACATACAGATGTTTTACTATCTATGGCTAGGCACAACGACTTTTGTCCTTTGCATTTTCGTAATTGTAGCATAGACAAAACGCGTTCAACTTTTCTTTTTTTTTTTTCATCCTAAACAGATGTGTACAAAGGATCTTTGTATATTATGATAAATAGAACAATTACTGTAAGAAGCGAACACGTGCGGAGGTGGTAAGGGACCTGTTATAAGGATTACCGTAAGCTACAGGTAATTACTAAATGGGTGTAGATAACAATAAGAAAGGGCGGCAGGAGTGTTCATCTTTTTTCTACTTACAGATGTTATTTTTAATTTTTTTCGCGACTGCTGAGCATGAGGTCTTGGGTTCGATTCCCAGGTCAGGCAAACTGTAATGAGGTTTTGCATTAGGAATTTCTCTGTAACAGCAATGGCAATAGACTCGCCCCCTATTACATGGGACTGAAACGAACTGGCGAAAATTGCCTAAGCCTTCCGTGATTAGGTACAGGCGTGATGTTATGTCATTTTACTTATTTTAATTTTCGAAAATCTGCAATACTTAAATTAATTCGATCTGTTTTATCCATCTCTGTTGATACATTTTCAGCACGTAGTTTTACTGTTTGAAGAAAATAAATTGAAACATTATTATTGAAACACACCAACGCATTTTCTAGATCATTTCAATCTATCATTACCTAAGTTTATCAAAGTGAATCAGTAAAGATGTGCTGGCACTACAGTACGTAAACATAAAACTATTTAGGTGTGACGTTCTCTAGATTAGCTGTTAATGTGAGACAATCCTTTTGTTTGTCATGCGGGACTGGCCCAAGATAACGCGTGCCAGACCGTGGGAAACGCATGACGCCTCGGAAAAGCTGACCAGTAATTTGTCGACAGCGTGTACTGCCTTCCTACTTTCATAATTTCTATGAATTTTCCATTGCGTAAACGGACTAGCTAAGTGGCCACATTACATGACGTGACTGACAAGCAGAGGAACTCGTGCTCAAGAATAAAGTGGCGCAGAATTAGCCGGACAGGGAATCTCACTTCAGTAATTTATAAGAAACTCCACTTGAACTAATTAATCTGTATGGCAACCCTTGTGAATCTTACAGCTTATTACCTACACATTTGTATTAATTTAGAAATATGTTTAAGTGTTAATAATAAATAAAATAAGAGATTATTGTTAGGAGATTCCTTTCTCAGGAGCCCTGACCACCGGTAGCTTGGATCCTGTTCCCGATGCCGGTGGGCTACTATTTTTTTATATTTTTAAATGTTTTTATGTTTTTTATATTAATATTTAAAAATGTAACTGATATGTAAGAAAAATAAATAAATGGAAGTATAAAATAAAAGTGAACATGGTTAAAGAACATTGGGGCATCAAATTATTTTTTTTTCTAATCCGTCCTATAGACATTATACTCTGACTGGAGTATAATATTGCAAGGAAAAATAAATCAGTGATCCTTGACTACGTAAGTGTTAACAGCCCAACACAGAAGATTAATCACCAACCACCTGCTATGTGTAACTGTTCATCCAATACCATATTACCGAACAGACTGTTATCTTCTATTTTCAGCAGTATTGTAATTAGAGGTTGCAATCGAATATTCGAATATTCGAATTATTCGAATTTGCTTTCCAAATTTATATTCGAATAGCAAATAAATATATATTCGAATATTCGAATATTATACTACCAAAAAAATTACTAGTCTAAGTCTATGTTGTAGAACTTAAAATTTGTTGTTGGCAACACTGCTTGACGGTTTGACTTGACTGACGCCATTTTGTTGCGTTTATTCACTTACAGAACGCGTTGTTGTTTATTTCAATGACAAGCCTTTCAGAAACTTTGTTAAATTTTATTTGATTTTTCCACATAACATAACATAACATCACGCCTGTTATCCCCGAAGGGTTAGGCAGAGGTGTACCCATTAGTACACCCACATTTCGCCAGTTATGTTTAAGTCCCATGTAATAGGGGGCGAGCCTATTGCCATCAACCGGGCACAAGTCCAGACTCCGAGGCTGCTACTGAGAAATTCCTGATGGAAAAACCCAATAACACTTTGCCCGACCCGGGAATCGAACCCAAGACCTCATGCTCAGCAGTCGCGCTTTGCGACCACTAGACCAACGAGGCAGTCGAGGCAGTTGGCATTTTTCCAATTTTAATTTTATGTGTCCAATTTTATTATGTTTTGATTTTAATTTTCTAATTGACGCTATTACATTGTTGTTTTTTTTTTATTTTTTAAATTTTATTTGATTTTTCCAATTTTAATTTTATGTGTCCAATTTTATTATTTTTTTATTTTAATTTTATAATTGTTGCTAAGACGGTGTTTTTTTTTATAAATAAATAAAAGGCTGATTTTTACGTGGTTTTTTTATATTTTGAAAATATTCGAATATTCGAATAATATTCGAACATCACTGAAAAAATATTCGAATATTCGAAAATCAAAATTATCGAATTTTTGCAACCTCTAATTGTAATCCATTCATGACTAATCTATGCCAATGTTTGCGATACCTCATCATCAACGAATTATTTTTGTGAGTGAGCAACTGAACGGATCAATCACTCACTAGTTATAGGCGAAGGTATCATCTCTACTCAGCCTCTAATCTTATTGCGACACGCTTTATGCCGCATGATTCACGGATCCATGTGTATCAAATGATTTATAAAATGAATAAGAAACAAATGAATCGCTAATTAAAAATAAACAAAAATTCAGTTTCAATAAAAACTGATGCATCATTGATGAATATTTTAAATGTAGTTAACGAGGTCATGTCACAGCTGCGGGCTGTCCAAATTGCATGAAAAAAAAAATCAAAACACTATGACACGCCACGCGGGTAAAAACAGAAATCTGTAAATTTTTTTAGTCTCGAAAATTATCGAAATCTGTTTTTGACATTTTATCTCAGTGATCTAAAACCAAAAATAATGATGACTACAATGTAGTGCCTTCTCATTATCCAGTGAGCATATCATTGTATTTTAAATAACCACATTTTACACTACCGTAAAAGGTAAGGCATTAACATGAATGAATTCTGTTTCAAAGATTATAGTAACTAGGTAGGAGGATATTCAAAGGAGCACAAAGTAGTTTCTTGCAAACATTGATTGTCTTATTTATGAATGAACCTTTATGAAGTATGAATGAAGGTGCACCGTGCGAACGAACTAGACTAACTTTTTTTTGTCTTTGTAAAAAAGGATTTTTATTTTATGACAAAGGTATTGACACCTGTAGAGGTTTACAGCCTAGTTGGGTAATGTGCATTGTCCATTACGGAATCTGTGAAGATTTTATCAATTGTGAAATAGTTTTTGCAAAAAAAAATGTTGTCATTCCCGTGAGAAAATTGAGTTTTTGTTCTTTTTGTAATTTCAGAACGTTCATTCAACTTAACGATTAATATTTTTCTTAGACTTCAGCTATCTAACAAAGGCCGGTTGGAACTTAGAAATATTGCAAATATTTAAGCTTAATTAAACTTAATTAAGTAATGCGTCATTAAAATACTATTCTAGACAAAACAAAATAAAATGGTCCTCGTGTACGAGAGTTCACAAATTCACATGAAAGTTCACGAGAGTAGAAACGTGTCGATTTATACACGCTGACGTCTTAGGACTCTTAGCAACAAAAATTCTAAAACATTGATTTATTTCTCAAACCATTAAGTGCCTACCTATTCATCAGCGCACTATTTAAATCGTATTAGTCCTATATCGTACGTGGGTACATTGTACCTACTCGGCTTGTGCTCGAGGCCCACTTGACCCACATCGACGGTATAACAAGCCAGGTCGCCTATAGTCTAGACTAGGCACGCACTAAATACAGGACACGAGAGGGATTATATTTTAATTTCATTAGTTCAGTTCATTCACCTTTTTCTCTGACAGGTCTTTTATTGCAAGATAAGCTCTTCACCTTGTGCATTTATGGTAAGAATATGCAGTTTAAAACACCACTCGTTAAGGAAATAAACAAGTATGAGTTTCGTACTATTTTCCTGAAATAATATGTGAATACATATACCACTTAAAAACTTATAGGTACCTACTGTATTATAGCCATGCGGCCATGCCACAAACTAACGCATGAACATGCTCGAACTAGGACATGTACAGTGGAGTCCATAAGTGGATAGACATTCTCAAAAAACATTCGCTTCAAGTTAAGTTTGACTTACGACCTTCTATTTTCGAGAACAGTCACATGTATCATCATTGCCGTCGACAAATGCTTGTAGTTCATAATTTCAACATTATAAAATAAGTCAAGTTGGCCTATCGGCTAAACGCCTGCAGATAGGTGCTTGAATCGAGGAGTCGTGAGATCGAATCTCATCCAGACTATGACTTTTTGTAAGTTTTTACTTGATAAGCATAATATTCTTTATCTTGTTCGCTTTGTTCACACATTTCGTAAAGTTAAAAAGGTAGATCATAGAAAATTAAACAAATAATTTAGATTTCTGTGAGGTAGACAGAAATAAGTATTTGTGTTATTAGAATATTCTTTTCTTGTTATATTGATATGACGTGGGTAAACACAAAAAATCTTATGAACGGTTACAAGTGAATTTCTTTTATCTAAGTAGGAATGTAACGTCACAATTCTTGTCAGTTAATTAAATAAATAAATAAAACGAATAAACCTTTATTGTTATTATTAAGCACGACTTTTTTATTTCCACCTTCCAACACCAAAAAAGTAAATTAAAAATCACATAAATAGTTAAAACTTAATACAATAACTAACATTTTCTTCGTATAAAAATAAATAATAAGCATGATTCATTATTAATAAGCATAAACCTAACAAGTTTTTACTTTTCATTATTATGGTTTCAAAGAAACAAAAAAACAGCCAAGAAGTAATTAAGATACGAACTCAGACCTTATTGATCGTGAAGCTGTTGCTTAGCCTAAACAGCTACCAACACATATTAGATTGATGCGAATTTTAGCAATGCTATGGTAAGAACAGACGCGTATTCTAAATGCAACAGAAATATCATGCTATTTCGCGTAGTGTGGCGACAGTTTATTAGTGTGTGTTATCTGTGGAATGTTGAGACATCACTCATACACGCACACGCACCCTCATTGACTGTGTCGCGCTTGTATATTCGAGCTAAAGTAGCCTTTATGGTGCTGATGGACTATTGAACGTTTAGTGTACCTACCTTGTCAATATTTTTTCCTCACTGGTTATTGTTGCACGTGAGCCTTAGCATATAACGTGCTGAAACAAGCTTGGAGGACCTATTTAAGATGAATTTGTGAATGTTCATCCTCTTTTGAAAACTATTATTCGACTCAAAGGACCAACGACCGATTCTTGCAATGCCTTCTCACCTAATTGCAACATGATTACAAAAAGTTTTGACAGTTCATACAAGTAAGTCTATGACTGTCCTTAGCGACCCTGTATGGAACAAACGTGGGAGGGATTTCATTGCAAAAAAATACTCATTTTTGTAATAATTGACCCTATTGCGACACTAAAATTTGTCAAGATCGACTTAACACAAGCAGGACATAAGCTTTCCTTGTTAGAGATCTGAAAAGAAAATCCCTCGGTATCACTGTCATGAAGATAATGAATCACTACGTTTGTAATAGGTATAAGTGGTCATACACTGACAAAGTAGTTCAGTGACAATATAACACGTCATCCTTAACTAAATGATAACACATTTCCTTCACTTTGTAAGCTGTTCTAGGAATATAGGAAGAAACTACTTTACCTCTGGTCACTCGGGCTATCACAACACATTAGGACTGAACATCCTTGGAAACCTTCCTGCTCGTCATCGAGAGATTAAAGTAGTGAATTTAAGACTAAATATGATGGGATTACGTCACGAACTTAGGTCAGCATAGATAAGCTAAAGCCCTGTAATATTTACTGCACCTAAAGAAAGATGAGTAAAAGCATTTATGCAACTTAAACAGATCCCCATTTCCCTGGAGCCAGCATGCCGGAACAAAACCTGGGTACCAAAGATTTATACAAGGTAGAATTAGTGGCAGTTCCACTAGCAAACACTTTTATAATGCTATGACCCTCACTAAAATCCTGTCATGACATCATTAACAATCAAGTTGAGAGATTTCCTCCACATCCACAGCAGAAGCTAGTTAATTCTCTAGTTTCCGGAATGTACAACTGCTGGACATCCTAGCGCCTGGAGCGCGCCCACTCCTTCCGCTGGTGTGAAGTCATCCGGCCACTTGCGAAACTTGACGCCGAATACTCATCTTATGTCATTTTTGTTATTTATGTTTTGGACTACGTTTATGATAAAAAGTTTTCTGAAAAACTGAATGACTGATCCAAAATTTTCGGAAAAATAAACCATTTTCTGATGTGACAGTATTACGTAAGGTCGAAGTAAAGTTTCGGTAAAGAACGGCTATAAAAGTCCCATTATTATCCTACGTCAAGTGCCCTTTCTTCTTTCCTTTCTCCCTTTATTATCACAAAGAGAGCGCAACTGTAATATGAATGAAAGCAAACTAGTAATACTTAAGTACCTATAACAATTTAGCAAGTAGATGTCCAGTCAGAATACGATAACATTAGATCAAACGTCGTCTTACATTACACACTCTTTCACCGATGTCCCCATCAATCCACGACTAAATATTTAATGTGACCACATGACAGCTTTAATTAATCTATCACGTTAGTGGACCGCCGCGCGCCGTTGGCGGCCATCACTCACCGCGCGTCACTTTTGCGCGGGAAATGCCGCCATTACCAATTGCTTTAAGCAGGAAACGACTGATTTGTCTAATACTGCCACTTCTCACTGAATCACGATAAAAATTTTGGCACGAGAAAATTGGGGAAACGGTAATTGGACGATTTAAAATCGCAGTTAAAAGGACCATTTTTAACTCTAATCTGACTTAACCAATCAAATGTCATTTTGATGATGTTATGTGGACTGTGATTGGTGCAATTTGTATGGCGAGTTAGTTTTCACAGCGCATTGCTGAGTGCAGTGTTCGGCCGCAGTTCGCACTAAAGGATCAGGTGGCCCAGTTTTTATCCAACATTATTACTTACGCAATCACTGTCTTGATTGTAAGTTGCACCATACTGTATGGTTACCACATTTATCTTCTGTAGCTCTGATGGCAAAGTAAGAAAATCCCGTCAAATCTGCGGAAACTACTATTAATAATGCATCTCTCATCTTATCTGAAAACACCTCGCCTCAAAGGTCTGGATCGGGCACCTGGTTTGATCAGATCAAACCAGACATGAATTAAAATGTATAAGAATGTAAGAATTACTCAATGACGCGGAGAAGAGTTGATTTTTGGGCCATAAAAGCGAAGTACACACGTCACGGACGTCATCTGAGCCCGATATTGCCAAGTGGGCTGGTGGTGACGTCACCATACCTTCTGAGGTCGAGCCCACGCTCCACGCTGCTCGTAGGTATATTAATAATACAAAGTTAATACTGATACAACCATTCATACGATTGAGACACTCTCAGATGTCGTGTTACGTACGGTACAGTCAGTAGTTGTACAACTTCTGGGGATGTTCTAGAAACGTTACAACTACTAGGAACTGTGTACAATGTGATGTTTCTGGTGTTCCGTTATACTCGTTTGCTGAATTTGGAACCTTCATGCGTAACGTTAAGATGGTACTTTTGCCTTAAATATGCTTCTAGTTAGCTCTAGAAGCAAAAGATGGAAGAGGCTCAAGCCCGATATTAAAAGTTCCAAAATAGAAAAATCCATTTGGATTTTGTGAAGACCTATTTTTATTTATTTGTATTACAATTTCTTTTTAATACATTTTGCCAAGTTTGCTCTGAAGTGAACAAGTTCATTTCTAACGTTCACTGTTACAACATCTTGCAAGGAGACGATTAGTCTCACAAGTCTCGTCCAAAAAGCTTCAAATAGCATACATTTTCTCATTTATTTTTAGAACATTATAGAATCCAGTCAGATAACATGTCATCATCAAAACTATTCAAAGGTTTTAGAACACAATTATCAATGATTCGTTTTAGGTATTAAACGAAACGTATAGTGGGCGAGAATTAAAACAATAGAGAAGCAAATCAAGACAAGGTGTCCAAAACGGGAGAACCATGTCGATGTGTTATTTATATAAACTGTCTATGAGCTAAGCAACTCATTAAAAGCCGGCAGACTGCCTGACCCCAGACATTAGCAGTTCGTAAACCGGAATGTGTGGACAGTAGACATGTCCTCGACACCGATTGTCCCCAAATTTAATTGAAGGTCAGGGTCGCACCCAACATTTTTTTAATCTACTTAATCAGTACACCAGCTTTCGATACCGTCGGATCAAACAAGTCATGGATGTATCACAATTATGATCTAGCATAATCATAATATCCTACTTAGGTATTAGAGGGTATTAGCTTATTGCATTCTACCCTTTCCCTGGTCTAGCGCTGCGTTTTGAGTTCCTGGGTACCTAATTACCCATACATACAACGATCTCCACGTACCTACATTTTCATCTACCTACTAATATTCCCATTTTAGCACTCAAATCACATAGTAATTCGAAGAACTTCTATATTTTGGTCATGGCCGTCTGACATTCCAAGGTATTGTCCATTCATTCAAGCATCGGCATGTCATTCATAGCACATGTGCCAAACATGTCCGAACCTGACCGAACTGTGCGAGCGGGACAACGATATATTATCTCACGAATCATGGGTTTCCACTAGTGGAAAATCCAGAAAAAATAACTGAGATCTTGTAAAACTTAGGCCATGGCCATCGATCTTTCTCAATGTTACTCGTGTTTTGACTTTTGTCTATAGATAGTCTAGTCAAAAGGCTATTTTTGGTAAGTCACAAAAAATATCGTAGTTACAAAAATAGCGCACTCTTCTAAAGTTGGCTAAATCAGCTAAAATAGTAATTAATCACGTTTGCCAAAATATATCGATATTTTCTTTTTCTTGTTCTCTTTCTAAGTAACCGAAAGCCATCTCCAAATATATCTGCATCTCCCAAGCTGTGGCTCCCTTGCACCGGCAACGGTAAACCGGAAGGCATTAGTATCTAGATTAGGACAATCTCGTTGGCGTCAGTTACCATTAAGCACATTAGGATAAATGGCTGCACGTACAATAATATAAAAAATCATCTAGATTTTCGATTGTTTTGTGTGACTATTGTATAATTTGGATGTTAATATCTGATTTTTTATCGTGGACCCGGCAACGAATATACTGACTGTCATCTTGTCAAAAAATCATTCGAGCAAAGAGACGGTTGCCTCCAATATCCTCGTATTCTTATGCGACCTTTCAAAATACCTATTGATAACTAAAGTACCTACATACCAGCTAAAATAAATAATTTTGAAATTCAAAGCATATTGTAAAATGACCCTTCTTACGATATAGGGAGCATAATAGGGAGAGCAGGGAGAATCGCAAATAATGACTTTGTTAGAGAAGAGGGTAATTAATGAGTGTAATAACGAATACAAGTATCTTAAGAAGTTAACCAATTATTTAGTCACATAGTAACTCAACAATATTTAACGAAACGGGTCCTATCACAAAAAGCCCCTAAATCTTAGCGACATACAAAGAGCGAGGGCAACGCAGAGTTGCATTCACCTCAAGTGCGTGTGATCATTCCCCCAGAACTATAATCTTAAAATCGTCTAGTTCAACTTGTTTACGTTACGCTAGACAATAGTGAATGATTGTAAACGTTCAAACAAACGCGAGTGTTCTCGTGCTTGCATTGTGACGCATGGGTCAATCGCTATTGTTTGGACATATGTCAAATATGCTCTCGTTTGGACGCAAGTATTGAGAGATGAATAATAATCGACGTGTTTTGGATAGGCAGGCAGGTCGACGCTGGACATTGCTGCGGTCATCGCTCTATTGTCTTATGAAAAGTTCGTCGGAATTCGTCAATACGAAAAATGGCGTAAGTAAATAGTTCATTGTCTAAGGCAGTCATAATAGTTGTTAGCATTTCTGTATGCTTGGATACGAAAACCAATTGTTTTACTTAACAACGGAGCTATTGCAGTCGGGATGCGGGACCCGAAAGCGTTTCTTCGTCAAGAAAGATTCGTCAGTCAATTGTACTACTAATGACCCTTTAGGCTAAGCTATAGAGACTATTCTTCATAACGATAAAGGTTTACTCCTTAATGTTCACCAGTGACGGTTCGTTAGTTACAGACGCACTTAGCATGTCCTCTAAGCTCCTCCATAATTACACTATCTTCTAAATCTCAAAGTTTTGCGAAACCCATCAGTGTGAAATGAGTGTCCATAGATCAGAGTATGATCGGTGGTGAAAGCAACACGACCGGCGAGCCATCCGGTCTTATAATTGACACCGTGATGGGTATCGGCAGAGATGCGGCGATACCGGCGGTCACGCGACCGTCAGAGGTGGCACTGAGCAACGAAGGACAGCAGGTTCAAGTGTCATCTAAGCACAACCAATGGGGAATCGCCCTACACTGTTACTAAACAGGAGCTACTTATCCAAGACGATGCATTGTGCATGCACGATGCATTGAAAAAGTGCCTCCATTATGAGAAGTTCTGGTGAGCTGTAGGCAGTCAACCCCGCTACCGCTACCAACCCGCCTCGTTGTTCTTGAAGCACAGAGCAATTCTGTGGAAACCTCAACGAAGATGACACCCAAAGAAAAAAGAAGGTCAAAGAGGCGTTCTTTTTGATTCTTTGGGTCTGGTTTTCTGTGGTTCTTATCCAAGAATAGCCGTACCTACTCGTTTATTCAGAAAATGACTCACAAAGCTCTTTCTTTACGTCTTCATCTCTGATAGCTTCACGAGTTCACCTTCTGTCCTTATCTGCATTGTGTGTCAGTGTAGCGCCGCATGTTCAATTAAACAGATAACACTTGGATTATCTGGGAATTAAGCAAATATGTCGGATTAATATATTCCCGCGGCGTAACGATCAACTCTGGTATTATTACACGTTAGTCTAGGAATCTTTTAATTAGTATGAAGACTGAAACCCTTGACGGGATATGGGAAGTTACAAGACATTGCATGGGCCTCTACAATACATTTTTCTCTTCTAAAGTGCTAACGTTTGGATGAATAAATTAATATTTAAACTTATACAGCATTGTACTGCTTTCAAATTAGAGAAATCGATATTTTAAAAGAAATTGAACCTAATCTCTGTAATAAACATTGCGTGTAGGTACCTATTAACGTCTCATTTACTACTTTAATACATAATTTAGTTACGATTATCACGTAGGTACCTAGTACCTACAGTTACAATATTTTTTTACAAAATATATAGTTACAATATTCTACCTTTTGAGCATACAATAGATTCTTTAACAATCAATAGTACAGCGACAGTATCCAGACGAATAAGTCAATCCTCACGGGCACAAGTTACGGCGGCGCAGGCGCCTTCCTTCCGCCACCGCAATGCTTCCCACGATCCTGCCTACCTAACTACGATATATAGCGAGATACAGAAGGCATACAATGCATTGACATAAACTGATAGTGGTCTTAAGTAAAATTAAAGTAATGTTAGTCTATGGTGCTTAAAAATAGGTTGGGTCAGATTTGGGACGGTAACTGGGAGACCATTATAGGTACTAACTAACTTTTAGGAGCGATCGCAACCTAATCTTAGTCACTATCTGTCAAAAAATTTAGATTAGACTAGATTTTGGACGTTTTTAATTGGCTTTCAGATGTTAGCTTGATTGGAAAAACTGGAATTTAGAAAATATTTATCTAGACGATATCATAGTGCCTAGTTGTGACTAGATATCACTATCCATTTCAGTACAGATTGAAGTTTACTGTAACGCGATCAAGTACCTACAAATAAAGATACACACTAAGCACTGAGTCCTTGTAATAATTGACGCGTCGTCCGAGCCGAGCCGATGCGAATGGTATTAGTAACACCCTTATTACGTAGACATAAAGGCTTTTTTGACCGGTGTTAGCCGATTCCGCGTCGATAAATGTGGGGAAACCCTTAATGTTTTTCCACGTCCGGCGTATATCTGTCTGTCTGTATGAGCGGGTTGTATGGACAGCGACAAGTTATCCTACTTTACTTAACTGTGTTGCGCTAACTGTGCATCACTGTGCAAAACTGTTTTGTAAGCGATCAGAAGATAATGCTGATGTAATGTAGATTTTAAGAAATGTTAGTAAGGTATAGTACTTAACATATCTTTCGTGAAGTGAGAGTTGGAAGCTACTTTACCTGTACTTTTTGTGGGGATGACCTATGATTTATCGTCGCTTAGATGCTCAACGTGACCCCTAAGCCGGGGATGTCATAATCAACAATAATATCCCCCAGTAATAATCAGATCATTCTGCGATAACCAACAAAGACCACCCTACCATATCCATCGATAGGTACTCATTAAAAAGTACTTAACATCGATAATTCACGCTCCTAACACAAAAGAGTACAATAACCACTAAAATTACAAAAAAAAAACCCTTATTTTACATGATGCTATTTTGAACTTTAACTGTAACAGCATTGAGGTTAGATTATTTTTTAAGTATGACATTTTTTAGGCCCTGATCACTCGCTACACAGCCAATCAAGATGTTGCTGTAAGCCCCTGGAGACAATGACGTGATAAGAGGCAGGTGACACGTGCATTGTGTTTTTTAGCCCACCCCCAGTGCGCAACTGGTTTTAGGAACTTGATTCGCGATGGGTAAACTGCTTGTTATTTTCGGAGATGCGACAGATTTTTGTGTGAAATAAAGATGAGATTTAGTATACATGTAAGAAGTATAAAGTGCTGAAAATATTACCCACGAACTTTGAGTTGGGCCATTGATGACATACTCGCTTTCTGTCATAACAAGATAGTGCAGATGTGATCATATTATTATATGAAATGAAAAAATCTTACAGAAAGTATAGTTTCGGCTATAAACCATCAAATTTCAAAAACATATTGTTGCGCAAAATGAAAGTTAGAAATATTTTAATATTTACGTAAACTATTCATTTTGATTTGAATCGAAGTAATTTTACGGTTACACCAACTGTTTACCTTCGCGCACGATTGCGACAGAAAAGTTTTGCGAAGAGAGTGTTGGAGGCTTCTCAGACTACCTTACACGTTGACCTGACCCGACCGGTCATCTGGAGATGGTTTTAATGGGCCGTGAGCTTAGGACAACTATGGTTACTCATTGCTTTGTCGACAGCCTATTGAGTACTAACTTGTCTACACTAACGCCGTGCCACACAGACGCAGTTGCCGTTGCCTTGTTATTTTTCGCACAATAAGGTAATACCTTCTATATTGCTTTCAAGCTAAAGAGTTCCTAGATTTGATTAGTAATTAATGGTTTACATTATATTTTATTTTCGAACGTGATGCAGCTGAACATCGTGAACACTCCAGCATATTCCCCGCCGACACCCTATTTACCCGTCATTATAATTAACATTAACTTAATCTATGACGCGACGCGTGCGTTTTTTACGCAAGCCGCGTCGCACGTGCCTCCATCTGGCGCAGGAAGAGCGTTCGAGTGGAAGCCGGGCTTCTGACGTGACGTAGTGACAGCACAGGTGATATTATCTGTGGTACTTCAAAGTGTCAAAAAATATCGATTGTTTTTTTAAAGTGGCTGACTGTTGAGCATGATGTGTGATGCGCACAGGTGATTAAAAAACGAATATGGTTTTTGCAGACGCCTGCTCTGTGCTTTGGGTTTTAGAGTGATGGTTTTTAATCGAAGAAAGTTTTAAAGTTTTTATCAATATCAAGTTTCGGAAGACCTAATGGTCAGGCATGAATATGAGCAAAAAAGATATAAGCACGACTTGTGTCGAGTTGTGTCAGCCGAGACGTTAGTTAGCCCTTTGCCAATTTCCAAAACAGTTTTTCTCCTCCTGCACCTAAGTCGGGATCTATGTATTATAGAAGTCATAGACCCGACTTTACAGACTACTGCAGTCAGTCGGACGTGACACAAATGATGTTAATCAAATTGATTTTCTAGGTAAAATAAATCGGCTGATGAACTCAACTGGAGAAGAAATAGTGTGAAAAGCTCAAAATTTTCCCATTTTGCTATCCCCTCATGAGGGATCCGCCTTTAATGAAAGTGGAGAGAGAGATTATATGGAGATAGGATTATAAAGATTATATGGGGTCATAACTTTTAAAAATAATAATATGCAAGTTTCAATCTCCGATATGCAGGCTTCCAATCATAAAGCTTCTTTATCTGAAAGATGATCCCAGAGATTAACAGATATCATTTTAAGATCCACTTAACGACAGACTATACCTACCTACGAGACGGCGACGATCTTCTAAAGTCTTCAAATAAGGTGTTAATTACGTACACGCGCCATATCGATAGACACAAATCGCTATTAAAAGCCATCGGTAAAGTTTATTGAATAAAATTAATATTAGACTCGGGGATTATCTGACGTACTATTTACTAATACGACTTCAGAAACGGACATAAATCATTGTTTTACTACTTTGTTTTATTTCAGATATTGATTTTAATGGGTTTTTAATGTACTTGTCTTCTACTTATATCGTCTGGTCGCGAAAATAATAGCTCTATTCCATGCTCCCATAGTGTTCCGTTAATTAATTAATAAGACAATTGTACGTATTTGGCGTAAGAGTACGACCTACTCAACATTATTACCTGGGTACCTGCTGGATATTAATAATTATGTTACAGAATTACCCGATAAGTAAATCAATTCCAAGAATCAATAAATTCCAAATCCACCGAATCATCATAACCCAGTTTCAGTTACTCAAATCTGAATCAGAAGTTGCTGAAATCAGTATTAAACACGGAGCAACGGCTATTAAACCCCTGCAACAGCCGCAACACAATTAATTAATAACAATCGATCTTTGAACCAATTGAAATGATTGGTTCAAAGATCAATTGGACAATGACAGAGACGAAACGACCAAACTGCACGATACCTAGTTAATTATCTTAGAGTTAGAACAAACTGTTGACATTGCTGAATTTAATGCTCGGATTCAAATTCTGTAGCACTTCAGAAAATATTTTTTCAATAGAGAGTTGAGCACAGAGTGGTGGATTACCATAAATATCATTAATGGAAGCAAATAAACAATTTCGGAAAATTAAATGAGGTTTTTCCCTTGCGTAAGTACTAACCTACCTATTATTATTAAGGGTAACTAGATTATTTGGGGTAAATCGATTGGGGGCTTCGTAGTCAACGTATGAAGTTACAGTTTGTGATAAGATTGCATTACTTATGCAATTATAGGCACTGAGTTATTTGTGTTGATAAAATCTCGAATAACGACTAGGTAACTACTTAACTCCCCGTTTCTCGAAGGAAAATCAACGCAAAGTTGCAAAGGAAAAATGCGTAGAAAACTAATAAAAGTGACAAATTGTCAATTGCGCGTAAACAGAGATCCCAGACCCCTCTGCGTTGGCTAAGACATGCCAACGTTTGGAGTTCAGTCGGCTAAAATCCTAAACAATAATCCGCCTTCTCTAGATGGATGTGTCCGTGAGGATTTCCACATTTTTCCCACGAAACAGGGGGTCTCCTGCCACCTCCTGAATCCCTCATAAGCTTCGTGACTGTTCCGGTTATTCCCAAAATATGCAATTCAAAATTAGACCTAATAATTATTATGGTTCGATATTTAAATGTGGTTGGTTTTTACGCGTCATAAATATCATGGTAGCTAGGTACGTAAGTATTCAATTTTCCTTCAACCAAGCCTGAATTGACATAACAGCTGATAGGTACCTGTTTTCCTGTTATTTTCATTCATAATACTGAGTATGAATGAATACGAATGTACCTACTTATGTTTGCTTGTAGCGTACCACGAACACATACAGTTGCATAGTTGCTTTAAATCTACTGCAATCAACCTGGCAGAGGATTGCGAAAATTTTGCAAACTTATAGACTGCGTTCTTTCTTTCTTTTCTTGAATTCAATACATAAATTCCTCTTTTACCTTCTTTTAGTAGGCCTACGTGCAGATGTTTGAGAGTTTTCTTTTCACATCCATCTCTGCTAGGAAGGGATGCAAAGGAACCTAAGTCTTGGAAAAAATCGGTGTGCACGTTTCAAGAAGTAACTCTCACCCTTATTTATCTGGGTGCAGCTATGTGGATGGAATCTCACATATTGAATTGGGAAGATGGATATGATATGGCTTAGTTACCATACAAATACCATAGTACCTACTTGTATCAGTTTTATCGTAGATTTTGTGAAGGGCGATTAATTCAATGATTTTCAAAAAAGCCTCGAGACATTCGCAAACCGCCTATCTACCCCTGAAGGCTGAGGTAAGTTCTAAGTTCTTACTAGGATCCAAGGAGCTATTTACCATGTAATTAACGCCAAATCGTCAACTACTTCCCTACAAACACCAGTTATTCTTTGCCCATCTATGTATGTTTCACTTTTCGAAACATTACATTACTTAGGTATAAGTGTTTGATTTGAACAGTCAAGATATACCTACCACTTATAACAGACTAACACGAACCAAACACAGGTATATGCCTATGTACTGTAGATACTCATTTCCCATACAGACAACTGCCTCGACTGGATGATTCCAGCATCAGTTGCACACCTATGCAAGCTTTACTAATTCTTTTATTCCCAGAGCACAGCGGCCAAAGGAATGCCATTGTTTCCTCCGAAATCATGACGACTCGTGCGACTGCGACGAACCGACACACAGGCTCCATACATGTCGCAGGAAGATTTTCGCGAGGCAAGGTAATGACAAGTGGGCCGTAACACGTAGGCACGATAATTGGACGCAATGGCCACCGGCCGACGGCCATAAACGAACCGAGCGTGGGTCGAGCGACGCACCGTCTATAAGCACGACCAGCGCGGAGAGCTGCGCGCGCGCCGCCCGCTGCCGTTGCCGGCGCGGCGCGGCAGCTCAGCCTGCCCTGGCCGCGCCGCGACCGGCGACGTACATGTGTTCGACGATTGTCTCGCTTCGCCTTGACTTGATGTTTTCATTCACAGTGTTTTGCTGACGTCCGCTGTCTAGCTTTGTCTAATTGTTGTTTTGTATCTACTTTCGTTTAATTTCGACGTTACCATCTAACTGCTACTACCAGATAAAAATTACATTCATTTCTACCTACTAATCACCCCATTGTTGCATCGCATTTATAATAACCGTTCCACTAATGAACGGCAACAGTTACTAGTACTACTTACTTTATTGATATCAGGCTCATTGCCAAAATCTGTTCAAAAATTGGGGAAAAATCATTCGATCTATGGTCTAATCTTTGAACCTATTTATGTCTAGGAGTAGTACCAGCCTAATCCTACCCGTAATGTTACTTAGCGTTTTAAGTAGTTTAATTAGAAATACCTGCAGGTAGACAGATGTATTTATAGGATTGCAGGCTTTACTTATGGGAGGTCGAGTGATAGGTACTATTGTCCAGACAGACAGTCTTTTTTTGAAGACTTCAAAGATCCAATGACACGGAAATATTGAACGTGATTCTTCGTAAAATTGATTCCATTTCGGAACACAATCGTTCATGGAAATTCATGTGAAATCATTCATAATAATCGAAAATTGTGACTAAACCCGGCAGAAATGCCTCACAGACGGCTTAAGGTGACACACTTTTAGCAACTAGACATTCGTAATCCGTCGACTTCCTGCACAAAAAATACGTAAGCTCTATACGCATTGAACACCAAAAACGGCATTAATGTACCTACTCAGGAGCGGCGTCTATTTCGGTCGTTGTCCATCCATCGGGAGCCTGTGATACACAGCTATTCCGGGCGGGGCAGGTTTTCGGGGAATGTCAACAAACGAACGGGCACTCATTCAATGAACTCTATGCATGCGACGCCGGTGGCGGACCGGTCCGCTCGGGTATTCATAAAAATTATGCTCCCAGACACGCTCAATGGAGTGCCGTCGCATTGCGCCTTTACATTTACTAAGGTCTTTTATGGCGCACGGATCAGATCACGTAAGTTATTCTTTACGGATTTCGAGACGTGATGAAACAGAGCGCACTCTGCGATTGTTACACAGTGATAGACTTTCGTTTGCGTGCTACAATAATATACATAACTGAAACTGATGGGCCATTATTCAATTTCACAGTTACAAATATCTATGATTTCCGAACTAATTTGATTGCGGACAGGTGTTTATTGCACAAGTACGAAATGCGATTACTCGGGTGGGTGTGACCGGTGTGACGCGCCAAACTGGCCCGGCTACTCGATGTAATTACCAGATCATTGCACAACTAATGAATACATACTACTATCTAATCAATAATCGTAAACGCTTCTGAGCTTTGTTTACAAAGATCAGCAAAAAAACTGTGCCGAATGTGGCTATTTCACGTTATTGGGAACTAGTTCAAGATTATAATAATTAGCAAAAGGTGCGGCTGTTATTCTCAACAAACAGAAACATGTGTAACGAACAATAGCTCGGTTACAACTAGCAGATCGGGCAGCCACTTGAGAGAAATGAAAGATATCGTAAAGGATTTAGTTTCATATAATTTTCTTTAACAAATGATCAATAGAAAATTGTATAATTAACAAGTAGCGTCTTAACAGATACTTCGAAATTATTAGTGTTGTAGGTAATATTTTACAAATACTTTGGAATGTTCATATAAACATCTCATATGAATCAATGTACATGGGACTCCACGTTTCACTCCACCGTTACTGTTACCACACTAGCTTATCAAATGCGGTACAATTTATTAGTTTTTGGTGCAGAGCATGGCGGCCGGACGAAACACAACATACGTCAAACACATGAAACTGCCATCGAAATGGTACGCGGGTCTAGGGTAAAAACAACCGGCCGGCCGCCGCGCCCTGCCGCAGCTCTGTGATCTCACAGCCTAATAACAATTTGCTATTTTTTTGTGTACCCCTCGCAGTGCCACCGTCTGGTCCACATAGGTAAGTAGATAACTAGACAGAGCGACATACATACAGACTTTTGATTGTCGTTTATTTAGTGAAGTTTGAATACATCAATGATCTAAAACATTGCGACTATGTTTACAATGAAGGAAATATTAATCCTAGTGGCGTGAACAATGAATAATAATTAATAATTAATTATTGAACATAAACAATCAAATATACAGCAGCAACACGATAGTGGCGTTGTGGACGGCTTGCACTGCTTAGGTACTGTATTTTATACACCATCCAATGTTATGTTTCAATTTTTACAAAATACTAGACATAATGGAGATTCATAATGAGATTACAATTGAATATACATTACGCGAGGCCATGCTTAGCAGGGTGAAATGAAAATACAACCGTTAACCGCTTAGTTAGGCGCCTTGGATGCACTGATCATCGAGATTAACTAAATAAAGCAGTCAATAAATAAACGATCATAAATATCTAATAAATACCTACACGGGCTATATTTACAAAAAAAGCCTTCCTCATCGACGGCACATACTCAGCCTTTAAACAAATATAATACAGCACTATCCCAGCGGGATAACAGGTATAAATTAAAAAATAAAGCTGCCGGCTTAAGACTCGTATTACAAAATAATACTGACACCAGTAAAATACTCTATCCGCGAGATGGAATGTGCGGGCACTCGGCCCGGAACGGCAATAGGAACCAACTGCGCTACTCGCTGCCTCGCACAAGCCTACAATAAATTCATCACAAATTCTATTTGTATAGAATGGAATATTAATAAATACAATTAACATTGATTCACAATTATCTAAGTATAGCGTCGTAGCGTGCGAGGGCGCCAGCGGAGCCCTACGCACGTCACTGGTACTCTCCGCTACCTCAACAAACATTAACATACGGCATGTGCAGCAGCACACGCCTCTCTCCTGCACCAAACAGACCAATTCCTGTATGTACTGTTTTGATTATCAAAAGAGTCAGACGGGAATTGATCTTTTCAGTCCAGGATAGCAGCTCAGCCTTTTGTATCTGCAGATACAGTGCAAACAACAATATAACATATAACAGCTCTACTTGAAGCGAGTAGCATTAGGTACATGGTCGTTGTTCGATCTTACACATCCGATACACTCTGAACGTGAACAGAATAATACAGATTACAATCCACAAAACGAACACCGGGGGAGGAGACTGAAATTTCAACTCTGTGAAATGGAACCCACCATGGAACGGGATCCGAGAGGTATATACAAAAGAAATTACTTCCGAATAAATTATAAACTTCGTAAAATAATTATCACATAAATTTCTCCTTATATCTTCCGTTCTCTCCACATAACTTAACACATAATCTATCTATAATATGTACACGACATACAATATAAACAAGGGACGCATTGTCCGGCGATTGTCCACAAGAGAGGAGCTAGTGGGGCTAGTGGGGCAGGTCGGGCGGCGCGGGCGGCGCCTTGCACAGCGCGACGCGGCCGCGCGGCGCCGCCACGGCCACCAGCTGCACCTGGCCGCGCTCCTCCGAGAACGGCGGCGTCTTGCCGCGCCGGTGCAGCCGCACCCACGCGCCGAAGCAGACTAGAATGGCGAGGAACACGGCGACGGTCGCGCCGCCCGCGATCGACGCTGTCTCCATCATGAGCTGCCGACTCGTAAACACGTACGAGTCGTCCAGGTCCTTGAACTCGCAGCGCTGCCCCACGAACCCGCTCCGGCACTCGCAGTTGTAGATCGGGCTGTCCGATATCACCACGGTGAAACACACGCCGCCGTTGAGGCAGTAGTACTCCGAGTAGTCGGGCTCGCACTTGAACAGGGGGAAGGTGACGTTGATGCGCTGCTGCGGCTGCGGCTGCGGGTGCGGGCGCTGCGGGCGCGCGGGTCGCGCGGGTCGCTTGGAGATGGAGCTCGAGCAGGCGCCCGCCAGCGCCCAGGCGGCCGACACCACCGCCCACCAAACTACCAACGATTGCATTTTCCGCACGATCCGGAGGGTCGGCGCTCGCGGTACGTGCACGATTTTGACATTGGACGGTGACTTATGAGAAATCCGAGAGGCGATGACATGACCGCATTCGAATTTCGAACTGGAACCCTTCGCTCGCATCCGCGTCGGCGGTCCGCCCAGACATGTTTCCTGTGTTAACTTTTTTTTACGTCGACGATCACTCGCTCATGACGGAGGCGCGGTTTCTACGGGCGCCCGAGATATCGAATCGATCCCTCGACGGGCATGTCGAAAGTGAAACACTGAACACTATTCGAAACTTTAATAGTCGTGGTTCACGATTATTCACGGAGCACATACACACAATGTCCCGTTCGAAAAGATATACACAAAATGGTGCTGAGAGAATCGCAAGCACACTACGCTCGGTGAGTTGTCTATGCGCGACTGACGGAGGGCGTCCACTGCATCCGCCATCTGCCGACGAGAATGAAATGCGGGGAACTCGACTGCGCGCGCCTGTGTGCGTGACCGTGTACGTGCACGGGGAAATTACACTCGTATGCGTCACCCGCCTACCTGTGTGAGTGAGTAAACCTTTTTTTTTCTTTGTATGGGATTATGAACAAGGTATTTCTTTTTCTCAGCGATTCCGATCCTCAAGGAACCATTATTTGTGGATCCTTGAATAAGAACAATATTTTATCAAGTTTAAATATTTGCCAAGAATTTATTTGAATTCATACAAACTTTTAGTAACTTTTATAGTCTTACATGCATGTTGTTGTGTAGGTATACGAATAGGTACCTAACGTAAATAGAAGGTAATTATGGTATACATGCATGCGTGATGCAAGATATATACTTATACATCTACTTAGGCATAGGCTTATGGATAGTAATTAAAGAAGATTGAGGACAGAGTAAGTTTACATTTTTACAGCTTTGAGTCTTTGACTCATGGTATGGTAGGACCTATGTACCAGCCTACCCGCTAAGAAACTCGACACATTTTGTCTAATATAGGTGTACGAATACGTCTACCTACAGAACATTATGTCATGTAAGAAATTTAGATGATTATTATCCTTGTGAGTTTGTGACTGCGTGAAGCGTATGTAGGTACGTGATACCTACATACTTTATAGATAAAATTGGGTAAAAGTACAGCGTACCGGTACTATTAAATATTTTTTAAACCATTTTTAAAATAATGAACTGTACATAAGTAGATGTACACTGATTGCAGATCGTATTGTTCATTGCATTGTTTCCATTACATTTTACACAGCAAATAGACTTTCTTGATGTATTTACACAAAGTGGTATGCTACTTGTATGTAAAACAGGTTCGCGAGAACTTGCATCAAACTTTAGTCTTTACATTCATCCATGCGGTCTTCACTAACAGAATTATGCAAACATTAACATTTACTCGAAACCTACAAGCTTCTTTACTGGACAAACTAAGTTAAACTAACGAGACGTTGAGAATGTATAGTGTAAAGAATGCATCATGAAGAATGTATCAAAAAGCGCACTTCATTGAGTAGATTTTTTCATTAATTTTTTTAAGTCTTATTAGAAACTATTACTACCTGCTTAGTTCCACGGAAAGTGACAGGAGGGTTAATTGGCTTATTTAAAATCGACCTAAATCGCCTGCCACTTTTAGGAGTGTGGGATGAGATGAGAAAAGTCACCGGGCTCGGGTTGGGTTATTTAGGAGGAGAGTTTTTACCATTTATTATAATCTCTGAGTCTGTTAAGATTTATTCCTACAAGACACTACATTACATTCTAATTTGAATCGAATGAGTAAGCATTCCCATATGAAAATGGGTGGGTGTGTACATTACATACCCACCCATTTTCTTATGAGAATGCTACTAAGTACCTACGCACTAGTTTGACTGCAAAGTAACGCCCGCACACATACAATTCCAAGTTGGCCAACTAAATCGCAGAGCATACCTATAGACTAGTGACTTAATGAGAGTCCGAATATCTTATCCAACAAAATCGTCCAACTTTTAGTGTATTTTGTATGCTGTGCGATTTAGTTGGCCAACTTGGAATTGTATGTTTGCGGGCGCTCTAAAGCCGGCCATTGACGATCAGTTCAAACATAAAACTGCGGCATAAAACTAGGGCGTCACTCCAAAATTTGACCGTCAATGGCGAATCATCACTCCAGAGTTCGCCATTGACGGTCAAATTTTGGAGTGACGCCCTAGTTTTATGCCGCAGTTTTATGTTTGAACTGATCGTCAATGGCCGGCTTAATATAGGATGTTGAAAAAACTGCTCTTGAACATAAGTACGATTTTTTTTCTTCGATTACATTTCTATTTTATAAAGAAAGAAGACAGATAACTAGTTTCAATACATCCAAATGGTAGGTCATAAAAACAGCCCATCGTTTAGAACGCCCGCAAACATACAATTCCAAGTTGGCCAACTAAATCGCACAGCATACAAAATACAATACAAAGTTGGACTATTTAGCTGGATAAGATGTGCAGAGTTGCGGACTCTCATTATGTCACTTGTCATTGGTACAGTTGGCCAACCTGGAATTGTATGTGTGCGGGCGCCCTAAACGATGGGCTGTTTTTATGACCTACCATTTGGATGTGTTGAAACTAGTTATCTGTCTTCTTTACAAAATAGAAAAGTAATCGAAGTAAAAAAATCGTACTTATGTTCAAGAGCAGTTTTTTCAACATCCTATATGCATGCATGCTTTTGTCTTATTTCATTGTTGTGTTTGTAAAACAAAACTATGATTGAGATCAATGTAATTGCAATGAATAATGGAACGCAACTAGAGTTGTACTTTCTAATCTGTCAATTTGAATGAATGAAATGCACAGTTCACCGGAGGGCGGAGGCTAAAAACCTTGGTGTCTGCAGCTTTTAAGAGTTCAAGTTGTCAATAATGTCAATTGTCATCAATTCTATCGAATGTCAAATAAATATTGGTGTCATTTTCGTGTCGGAAATTCGGAATTCTGAAAACTGTTTGTTGTTGTAGTAAAAAATAAATTGTGATAAATAGGTTATACAGCTCATATGTAACAGCGTAATATAAAAAGCAGGATGTCAGAATCCTCTAAATCAAAGTCTTCCTCAAATTTAAATCCATCGCCCACTTTACAATGTAAAGATCTTCACGAATATCTAAAAAGTCGGTCGGCACAGTTTTTAGAGACTTTATATAATTATCCAACGATATGTTTAGCTGTTTACCGGTATGTAATACTAGACCACCACATCGAAATAAGTCAATCGAGATTCGAGTACAAAAACCTCTGTTGATGTTTGAGGTTAAGTTTATAGTAAAAATTCAAAAATTAATATTTGTACAAACTGTTGCTTTGATACAAGACTATTTGTAAAAACAAAATTGATTCCAAAAGTAAGCATTAAACACAACATGTTTCTTAAAAAAAAAACCATACTCACAAGTTGTTCTTACTTCATAGAGAGTTGCCAGAACTGGCCCGTCACTTTGTGATCAGACTGCTATTCGTGGAACAACCGGTGCCACAGGCTGTCGTCACATCCTGGGTCTCACAGACGTTTGCGAAGTAGGTGCTTTTACATTATTATCACTAAAGACTGAACATTATTTCTAAAAAAGCTTAATGAATTTGTTTCTTTAAAACTATTACTAGATAAACTGTACCATTAATAATTTCTATTGCAGAGAGCAAGCCAAGGCATGTGAAGCCCTATCTGAGCTGTCAGTATGGCAGGAGGCTCCCATACCTGGAGGTATGCCTGGCTGGATGCTTGCACTGTCTTTCAAGAAGAACCTTAAAGTTGCGCTGCTTGGAGGGTATGAGTGTGACAAATACTTTTAAAACTCTTATGGTATGGTGCCCTCAGCCTGAAAAGAACCTGGAATGTTATCTCTCCTCTAGCCTTAGTGCGCTGAGGGAAAATACTAATGTATTAAGTATCCTTTATACTTCTTGGTAGCCACTACAATTTCTTTAAAAAATTAAAAAACATTGACTTTGATACATAATTTGTATGTTTTATTCTTTTAGTGGGCGTCCTTGGAGCATGTCTTCATCATTAGAACCAGACGGCAAGGCTCGAGATGTGGCATTCCTCGACTCATACGCCCTGGAAAGATGGGAGTGTGTGCTGCACTACATGGTGGGCAGTGCACAGACTGAGGGCATCAGTGCTGATGCTGTCAGGATCCTGCTACATGCTGGCTTGATGACCAGGTGGGTTTTCATTTTGTGCCCTTCCATTTAGACCACAGATCATAAGTCATCATTAATTGTTATAGGATAGCTTGATATAGGCCTCTCCTCTCCAATGGCACTTTGTTCACAATGTAACTTTCTGATAGTTTTATCAATTGTGTAGAGATGCAGAAGATGGGTCAGCAGTTATCACTCGCGCCGGTTTTCAGTTCCTACTCCTTAGCACTGCTAAACAAGTAAGCAACTCCATTGATACTTATCCAAATAATGTGTTATGAGAAAAACAACAATGTTAAAATATATAATTAAAGTAAAAAATAAATAAATAACTTGCATAACTTGTATGTAACTATAAAATCTTGGAATTTATGTTTAAATTAATATTATAAAGAGCCTAAATCGTATGTTTGTTTGTAAGAGGTAATCTCGGGAAGTACTGCTCCAAGATTAATTGATAGGTTTTATGCTAGATTTCGACATACTTTTGCTATGTATATTTACAGGTATGGTTATTCCTGCAACACTACTTACACACAGCAGAGAAGCGAAGCCTGAGCGCGGCCGAGTGCCTCGCCTTCTTATACCAGCTCAGCTTTAGTACTCTTGGCAAGGTAACCACAGTCATTTGCTGCCATTATTAAACCAGCAATAATCAGCACTTTACATTGCCTGTCTGGTGTAGACATTTCAGGATGCAATATACCATTCAGGGACATAGCTACAGCCATATCAAAGATATGGGGCCCCGAACCTGAATCTGCAGTTATGTAGAAGGGCCTCCAACAAATTTTGATACAGGGCCCGTCTAGGACAAGCTACACCATTGACTACGTGTACGTGTTTAAAGTTGTTAAAAAAGAAATGTAATTTGCAGGACTACAGCACAGAAGGCATGAGTAACAACATGTTAGTGTTTCTACAACATTTGCGAGAGTTTGGACTTGTATATCAAAGAAAAGTGAGTACACCGAAATACAGATTTTTACTAAGATATGATAACACTTCCAGCAGTTATTTATTTTGCCACATTTTGTCGTCTACAGCGAAAAGCCGGTCGCTTCTACCCGACCCGGCTCGCGCTCAACATAGCGTCCGTCCGCTCGGGCAGCGTGCCGGCCCCGCTGTGCGCGCCGTCACAGCAGCGCGGCTACATCATGGTGGAGACCAACTACCGCGTGTACGCCTACACACAGACCAACCTGCAGGTGGCTCTGCTGGGGCTGTTCACTGAGCTCATGTACAGGTCAGTAACAAGTACACATGATTAACTGCAGAGGTGGATCTTGACCTTAGGAGAATTTGCATATAATATAATAAATAACTTGATATACTCATCTCTTGTCCTCAACCGAGTGAGACCGACCATCATAGTCACGCCTGTCTCCCCAAAAAAGGAGGCAAAAATTCATAAACATTTTGTCAGTTATTCTATTATGTAATGTGGCACTCGTGCGCAGGTTCCCGAACTTAGTGGTAGGAGTGTTGACGCGCGAGTCAGTGCGACAGGCACTGCGCGGCGGCATCACCGCGGAACAGATCATACACTATCTGGAACAACACTCGCATCCACAGGTACTTACTACTACGTTTATTATATGAATTAATTATTTATTGCCATACTAAAAATACTGTTTAGAGGAAAATTTGGTCCTCAGTATAAGTAGCAAAAGTTAATTAAAACTCGCTATTTTCCTGATAACTGAAATAAGGATTTTTTGTTGGGATTTGGTATGCAAACAAGAAAATATACTTAGGATCACAGACATACTAGTTAGTAGTTTATACAATGTTTAATGTATTCTATGTTTCTTCAGACGTAGTGTTTTTAATTACCAAAAAAATGTTTCAGATGTTAAAGTCGGAGACGGGCGGTATCAGGACGTCATCAACGCTGCCCCCCACCGTGGTGGACCAGATCAAGCTGTGGGAGACAGAGAGGAACCGGTTCACCTACACCGAGGGAGTCGTGTACAACCAGTTCTTGTCACAGGTATGAAGGTTTTAATAGTCAGTTATGGATAGGTATATAGTTTAAAAAAAACAATATTTGGCACCAAAATACTATGTTTATTCAAAATTGTTATTTTTTGGTAAAATGGCTGAAGGGCATCAAGTCTGATATGAATTAAGAGTTCTAAATCATCGACTACATCTTTTTTTATTTGGTCTGCCGATCGATAAATATAATGTAACACATCAAAATCTGTTTCGTTCCCGCAGGCGGACTTCGTAGTCCTGCGCGACTACGCGAAGCAGCAAGGAGTGCTGACGTGGCAGAACGAGCGCTCCCGCACCATGGTGGTCACGCGCCACGGACACGATGACGTCAAGAAGTTCTGGAAGCGATACTCCAAGAGCTCGTAGTGCTTGTTCTACTGTACCATAGATATTTGTACATGGATCACAAGTGCCACTACAGTGAATCGACTTCTGGGGTGTTGCAGAAGATCAACAATTTTTCATTCGGTGTGAGAGAGATAGAGCTATACGAAGAATAGCACTTTTTCACAACGTATTACGTATAGTACTTACGACCAGTAATAAAAAAACCGTCAATGGATTTCGGATAAGTAACTGTTTGTTGTAACAAGCTCCAAGGAAGATGCCGTCTGTGTACTGTGGCTGATTATAATGAATGATGGGTCGAACGTTTAACGCTTTGAAAAGCAATTGAAAATATACTGCGACTGCGCCGCGTTCAATAAGAGTACTTCTTAAAACAAATATTGAAATAAGGAAAATGTCTTGTAACAGGGCTATGCGCTCTTGTATTGTAAATAAACTTGTTTTTTATAGTAAAACAATTGTTTTAGTGTAAAACGTCGAAGTTGGTAGTAAACAAAAGAGTGTTTACTTAGTATAAAAGTTTATTCTATAAACAAACATTCACAGCTTTATATTTTTTCTTAATACATACATAAATAACTATTTATTACAGTCATATCGTAGCCATAGACACCGATTGGAATATCACTACAGTTAAAGAGGGCATGTTATGGGTAATACATTTTATATGGGGTAATGAATAATTCGAGTAATATAACAACATAATTTTTGAAATGTGTGACACCGTATAGATTGTATTTATATTAATTTAAAAAATACACAGCATTCTGCAAAAATCGTCTGCTGATGAATAAACATACACTTCTTAATTACCAGTAAAAAACTCGTTAGTATTGTCTTGTCTATTAAATGTAGGCTGTACTTTATTTTCACTTACATTTAAAACAAAACTAATTAATATCATACCCTATATCACTAACAATAAGGTCTAAAATGCTACAATTGCTCTGCTTTATACGTGTTGCATTTTAGTACAAGCTTACGTCACCGACTTAAGACTTAAAATAAAATGTAAATTATAACCACAGCCACCGATGTTTACTCGTCCACCTGTGGCACGGAGGCGCTCAGCTGCGTGCTGGCGAGGTGCTGGGCGGGCGGGGGGGGCGGGGCGCGTCACGTGCTGGGCGGGGGGGGCGGGGCGCGTCACGTGCTGGGCGGGGGGGGCGGGGCGGGCGGCTTGACGGGCGCGAGCGCGCTGTACAGCTTGGTGACGGCAGACTGCACCATGCGCTCGAGGGTCTCGTCTTCAGGGCATTTTACTTCCTGCAAATTGAGGGTAGTTTGTTATTTGAATAAATATCTGAATTTGAAAGACTTCAAAAAATTGCAACTGAAACTCAATTAATTGTCTGTAACATATCCAGAGTTATCAACTTGTTTTATCATTCTGAAATCACTTTTATTATTCCTTAGCTTGTATACGTCGATAAGGACTATAATCCTCTGTACTACTGACCATATTGAGCAGGTCGATGTCAGCGCGCTTATCGTCTACGGTCACGTACAACTTCTCTCCCTTGAACATCTTGGGCACCGCGTCCTCGCCGAACATCTCTTGTAGCATCTCTATCACGCACTCCTGGCAATACAGATGATATTTATATTGAAGTTCATAATCGAGCTTAGTTTTGCCAAATAGAGCCAACATATAATAATTGCATTAATTACGTGAAAGTAATTTATTATACTAAAAACTGATCAATGTACCAAAACCAAAAACAGACAATTGACAACTTTTTATGAGCTGTCAAAATACAATTCTCTCAGGTTTCGTATGGCAATAATAATCTGTGACGTTACTTATTTGTCAATTCAATTGACTGTCTAATGATCTAAAAAAACAGCTTTTACAGTTCAATAAAAAATAATCGGGTTTTATAAAATATAGTGTGTCTTTAGTAAACGACATCTTGGAATTATTGTTTAATGGTGTTTAGTGACCAATTAGCTTTGGGAAGGGATGCTAGTGAAGGTTACCTTGAAGTGCATGCGGTCGAGCTTGGGCGCGAGCGGCAGGTGGCGCGGCGCCACGAGCGCGGAGGCCGCCAGGATGCCCGCCACCAGCGCGTCCGCGAACATGTCCGACACTGGCGCCGCCGCCCACTGCCAGATACACATATTATCATCTACTATACTAATATTATAAAGCTGAAAACTTTGAACGCGCCAATCTTAAGGTGAAACCGACGGGCTGCTCCCAGCCATTCTCCCGAGAGATGGCGCTGAAGTCAACATTTTTAGTTTATTTCAGTTTTTGTGTAATTGGACAATTATTAAGTCATAGGAGTAGTCTTAGCGGTTATCGGATATTACATTTTATTGGAATAGGTCATATCATTCCCTCAAAATCTACCCAATTCGACACATAACTTGTTTAGAACTTCTGTCATTGAATACAGTGTCGTTTACACACACATACATACCTCTGCGTTTACGAAGATTGAACACTAGATGGCGTGAATATAAAAAAAACTATTTTAAATTTTTCTGTCTAAGTAAAAATAAGTTATATTTGTTGGCGTAAACTATTTTATTGATTTATAAATATGGAAAATAAATTATGTCAACATTGATTACAATAAAACGCAGTTTTATTTTATTTCATTACACTATTTTAATCGCTTATCAAAACAGAAGTATTTGAAGCAACATAATTTATAATTTTGGGAAATAAATTATGTCAACATTGAAAAAAAAAAAATATTAAAAAAGTACCTACCTACCAGCCTCTTACTGTCCCACTGTAGGGCAAAGTAGGTACCTACATATGAATTGAAAAAGTCACATTGGCTTGCCCGGATTCGAACCCACAACCTCATGAGAGGTGAGCGCGTTAACCACTGGGCCATCACGACACTTAATTTTGATTACAATATAACGCAGTTTTATTTTATTACATTACACTAGCTAGGTATTCAATATTTTTTCATCTATCTACCTAGGTACTTACCTACTTCACGGCAAGAAAATCTTCAATACACTCGACCTAAACCGTGCTTATCAACAACTAAGTAGGTAAGTACCTACCAGTCTACGAGCTAGACATCGAGAAAACAGCCATCACAACACCTTTTGGCATATTCAAATTTACCTACACGAATAGGTATGTCCAGGTCTCAAGAATGCCGGACAGACATTACAACGATTCATCTATCAAGTACTTAGGTACTTAGTAAGTACCCGATAAGTAGGTACTTAGGTAGGTAAAAGTACTACTTACCTACCTACTTATCGGATTAGACTAGGTATCTACGCATAAATTTCCATTCATCGATGACGTAGGTAAGTAGGTAGGTAGGTACTTACCTACCCAATAATCGCATCTGAAAATGAAGTAAAATAAAAATAAATAAATATCTTGGGAGTTGGGAACTTGGGACAACTCACACACGGCCATCTGATCCCAAGCTAAGCAGAGCTTGTGTTATGGTAACCAGACAACTGATATACATTACATACTTATATAATTTATTTATAAATACATACAGTATTATAGATAAATTACACCCAGACACAGAACCAACAATTAATAATAATAATAATAATAATAATAATAATATCTTGGGACAACTCACACACGGCCAACTGATCCCAAGCTAAGCAGAGCTTGTGTTATGGTAACCAGACAACTGATATATATACATATATAATTTATAAATACATACATATTATAGATAAATTACACCCAGACACAGAACCAACAATTATGCTCATCACACAAAGTTTGTCCTGGGTGGGAATCGAACCCACTACCTACCTCCGGCTTAAGGAAGGCGGAAGTAAGTAAAGCAAGCCACATCAAAGACTTACAGGAAGTCTTACGCAGATAAGATGTGTATGATATCACTATAAATCCATCAAAATGCGTCTTCGGCAAAGAAAACCTCAAGTTCCTGGTCTATGAAGTGTCAAGCAACGGAATCAAACCACCACAAGGAAAAGTCTGCTATCTCTGCTTACTCCAGACCCGAGACGATTCAAGATCAAGACCTACCTACGTAGATTTATCGGCATGATAAATTTCTACCGTGACAGCATAGTAGGTAGGTAGGTAGGTACCTAACGCAGATCACATAAGTACTTACAAGCACCGCTCAACGCGGTCCTGCACAATTCCAAGAAGCGAGATAAAACAAAGATCAAGTGGAACACAGAAGCGCCACAAGCATTCGAGTTATGTAAAGTTAGCATAGGTACATAAAAAGCTTTATAACAAAAAAGATAACCGCCTTCAAAACTACAAAACTAAAGTTATTTTTATTTTGTAGTTTTGAAGGCGGTTATCTTTTTTGTTATAAAGCTTTTTTTTTCACTTTTTAGTGCTTGTGTATTAATGTTTGAAATCCTTACAAAAAGCCCTTTCAAACAATACCTCACACGATATATTTAATTTTGGAAACTGGTAGGAGGGGGGTTGACGTACCCCCCCCCCTCCCTTTTCCTTCAGTCAGTCATCGACTACACGTATAAACAAAGCAATTTCACTTGTTACGCTTTTGCTGCTGTGATTCTGTGAGGAGTTCCATTCCATATCTCCGAAGTTCATCATCAGATATTGAAATGGTGACAATAGGACCACACGGGAAGCACCAGCTTTCAAATAAAAAAAGAATAATGAAAATCGATTCACCCAGTCGCAAGTTAGGAGCTAACAAACATAAAAAAAAATACAGACGAATTGATAACCTCCTCCTTTTTTTGAAGTCGGTTAAAAACGCAGCTTAGTTTGCTCATCCATCTCCATCACCAACCGACGCCAACTCCCTCACGTACCTAGTCACGTGCGACGCAACGAACACCTGCGCAGGAGCTGTCCTTCAATAACTTGTAAACAAGAAATATAAGTACTGCTTGGCTAGGTACCTACCTATTTCTCAAAGAAATTCTCCGAAACACAAACAGCGATACAGTTCATACAGTACCTATACCTACATTCAATTTTTTACGGACTGGCTCAAACTCATAACTTAGTAAAGCGTAATTTTAGCTCCAGAAACCAAGTTTCCGTAGTGTAGCGGTTATTACGTGTGCTTCACACGCACAAGACCCCGGTTCGGTCCCGGGCGAAAACAGTTGCTTTTTGTAATTTTATTGCCGATCATAAAAAGTATCTTCACGCTTTTTTATTAATTGGGTGATCAGAGAAATCTGAAAAATAAACATTTTGTTAAAATAAAAGTAAACTACGTACTATTTCTCGTCTTGAAACTTACGTTTAGAAATCTATGATTGTTATCAAGGCCAAGTATGCCGCAAAACCAAATTATTTGTCGTATCAGATGACGATAGCTCACTTTGTTGTTTTTTTTTTGTTGCTTTGTATGAGCTACCTATGTTATGAAATACCACGTTACCGATTTGGGGTAACATGACTACATGGTCATGTTACCCCAAATCCAAACCGCTCGAATCATTCTCGCGTCAGTCAATCACTGACCACTGTCCCCGACACAATCTAAATAAATATTTTTTTTATTTATTTAGATCAATACAACTAAGTATCATTACATGTCATGTTACCCCAAATCGGTAACGTGGTATTTCATAACATAGGTAGCTCATACAAAGCAACAAAAAAAATAACAAAGGGAGCTATCGTAATCTGATACGACAAATAATTTGGTTTTGCGGCATACTTGGCCTTGATAACAATCATAGATTTCTAAACGTAAGTTTCAAGGCGAGAAATAGTACGTAGTTTACTTTTATTTTAACAAAATGTTTATTTTTCAGATTTCTCTGATCACCCAATTAATAAAAAAGCGTGAAGATACTTTTTATGATCGGCAATAAAATACAAAAAGCAACTGTTTCCGCCCGGGATCGAACCGGGGGCCTTGCGCGTGTGAAGCAAGCGTGATAACCGCTACACTACGGAAACTTGATTTCTGGAGCTAAAATTACGCTTTATTATTATACAAACAATTTATTATAATTATTCATCTCAAGAAAATCGTCATACCTACCCGGTACCAACACGTTATTCTGTGCCAACACTCTCAATATTCTGCGAAACGTCTACGTCACACGTTCGACCATACCTACTAACGCTGTGCACAATTCAAGTCACCCTGGAATAAGAACAACACACATTATTTGTTTCTGAACGCACCATTACCGTGAACGTGAGCTTAGTAGGTACCTACTACAAAATAAAACAAACTAATAATAATGTTTGTCTGTCTGAAACTATTTTTTTTTTTTTACTATTTTAAAATGCGTAAAAGATGTTTATCGTAACCCGGCAAAACCATATTTAGCAAATGTTTGCAAGTTTAATTTTGTGACTACTTTAGTAGGTACCTAGTTTACCGATTTATAATGGTTGACCAAAAACATATTCAAACACATTCAAATATGAAACACTGACTCATCATCACTGACACGTATGACGTAGGTAATCAGTATTGTGACGATATTTCAGAAAAATCACGGGCCAACATGCTGTTTTTTAGTTTCTAATACCACCAAAAATATAATTGCGTATTTAGAATAATTAATTACTATACCTACGATAAATTAGTTACAATATAGTCTCAAATACATACTGGAGGAATATTGCAATTTTAATCAATGAAAATGCATAGCATACAAAAAATACACAAGAAATTCCGCGCGCAAATCATAGCGCGTGACAACCGAAATCAGAATGTATTAGGAATTGAACAAGTGAACGAAGTTTGGCAACGCTTTTTTTGTCAACGTATTCCATGTAGGAAAGGACGGCAACGTTGCTTATAACCTACACTACGAGTATTGGTATTTATGTTGCCACACAACAATAATAAATAATAAGTAAAATTGTTTAAAAAAACATAGATGTCGAAGGTCATTAGTTTTATGTTATTTTATTCTTGTTTTGATACGGTTGGAAAGGAAATCCAATTATTGAACTAAGATATTGATTTATCAGAAACTAGCTGTTACCCGCGGCTTCGCCCGCGTTAGTTTAGAATTTGACAACCAATTCGGGTTGTACTGGGCTTGTTGTTCGGCCAGATCCAGAATTATTAAATACGGACCAACTATGACTCATAAAAGTCCGTCGACGTTTAGTTTGCATTTCTGCAAGAGAGGTCCCTCTCGCCTGCGACTGTTCTGGAGTTTCAGTCGCTGTAATGGCTGATCTCGTTCTCTGAGACGAAGTTATGTTTGAACAGGCGTCTCAGTTGCTTACAGCTCTCTGGCTTTTGGCTTGTTCCTCCAAAAGCAATTGCGTTTGGAAGGGCGTCTCAGTCGCTTTCTGAGAAGCTTGGCGTGCGGGCGGCTTGGCTCCAGTCTTTCCTGGCTTAAGAAAATATCTCATCAGCTCTCAAAGCTGCTTGTCGCTTCGCTTGTGCTTGCCTTCTTAATGCGGCATGAACGGCAGATTCCTGGGATTGAGCAGTAATTTTTGCTCGGGCTCGCAATGAGCTTTTGCCTGAGTTGGAACTGCGAGATATTTTAAAATAGAAAAAAGTAACCTACCCTAATAAAAACACACCGAACATACCTCGAACGAAAATATAAACAGTACTGAGGGACAGACTTAACTTTGCCGTTGGAAAACTGTTGTCTACATGCAGCGACATAGGTCACGGTTAGTGATAATAATAATTATTACTTTCTCAAAAAAGTAATTATTTGGTGAAGAATTTCCGGTTTTCGGATTTTTCCTATACTTGTACTACTTCTACTTGGCCTTGCTCCTTGCCAAATTCTAGGTGAACAGAAAGTCGGTCGGTCGGTGGTCGGAAAGTAGGTTTTGATTCCCTTGCGAGCGTCAAAATATGCACCATAAACAGAGCACAAACGGCCTTGAATTTAGATTGCGTTAACTTAGAATTTTGATTTTTTCAAAACATGGTCTTGACAGACGAACAACAAAGTGATCCTATAAGAATCCATTTTTCTCGATCTATGTGCGGAATCATAAAAACAGTCAAACTATCGAACTACCAAAAAATTAAAGATTTTTATTTTTCACCTTTTTGGCGCTTGTCGTTAATGTTTGAAATCCTTATAAAAAAACCCTTTCAAACGATATATTTAATTTTGGAAAGTGGTAGGAGAGGGGTTACGTTGACGTACCTCCTCCCCCTCTTCCTTCAGTCAGTCATCGACTACACGTATAAACAAAGCAATTTCACTTGTTACGACAGTTATGCTGTGATCCTATGAGGAGTTCCGTTCCATATCTCCGAAGTTTATCATCATGTCATGACAATATTTCTATGGGACCAATTCATTTCATTTCATTTCTTTCAAACCATAAAGAAGAATCATCCAAATCAATTCACAATTGGCGGAGTAATCGCGTAACATACATACAAAAAACATACCGCCGAATTGAGAACCTCCTGCTTTTTGAAGTCGGTTGAAAACTAACCCAAAAATAATAAAAGACAATGTTTTTAATTTTTAAACAAACTAACAATTAATGGTCGTTTCATCGATAACTCTTAAAGCTTGATTCATACATATCAGTAAAATCACAGTCCCGGCACAGCACCGTCACCGTTTAAAGCTTGATTCATACACATCAGTGAAGCCACAGCTCCGGCATAGGACCATCACCGTGATAATTATTCTTTCATACATTCTCTATGAAGGCATTCACACCAATCAGTGACAGCGACGACACAGTGCTTTCAGTGTCAGTTCCTGCGCCGGCAATCACGGACGTGATCAGCAACAACAATATTTTTTACCGGATCACGGACGCCGCTGCATCAAAAACTTTTCTAGTTTCTGCAGAAGAATCTTGAAACGGTTTTGAAAAATTCTAAAATATTCAAAATATTTACTTTTATCTTTAATTAAATGTATATTGTCAAGCATTGTCCTTCAGTCTCTTCTAATTGCCTTGCCCGGCCATGATTCATGCACCCATTTTAATTTTTTTCGTCTTAATAAATGGATACCATAACGAAACTTGGCAGACATGTGGCCGGAAGTGTGACTTCACTGACATGTATGAATTGAGTCACTGCCGCATCACTGTATCACTGTTAGGGGACGGTGTCGGAACTGTGCTGGAACTGTGACTTCACTGATATGTGTGAATTAACCTTAAGGCTGCTGCACACTTTTTACACCCGACGCCATTCTAGATGAAATTGTTATAAGTTCGCCTTCATTCTTCCATACATCCTCTATGAATGCGTTTACACCTTAAATAAAAATAAAATATGTAATAATAATATATAATGTCACTGACGACACAGTGATGTCAGTGTCAGTCACGCAGTTTTTTTGTATCCCTGACAACGTATATAAAGTGGGTCACAGACAAACGCGGAATGTTGTGGCGGCCGCGTTATTTGCAAATTTTAACAACGGGCCGCGTGTACTGCTTTGTAAAATGACGCCAAATATGAAAGATGTAATAGAAATAAGTTTAATAATTTAATTACTCAAATCCCACATAATGAGACACAATTGATTTTCTATTGTTCTGGCTTACCGGTGAGTCAGCCGGGGCTTGACCGGTATTTAATCCCACTTCTCTATTCCTAACAGTAATAGGTATGCGATGCTAATGATAATTTAGGTACCTCACACCTCAAGTGTTTAATTAAACGGTTTTTTTCCTACCTTTCTTCTCATCTTCTGAGAGGGCTAATGAGAGTAATAAGACAACGTTACGGTTAGCCATATTGACTGACGTCCGATTGTAACACAAACACCACAGCTAATGGCACTTCAGGCTGCCACTGTGACCGCGGTGGTGTGTTTTTGCAGCGGTTGGAGCCGCGGCCTGCGGTTTGCCGCAACCGCACCGTCCGTCTGGAGGCCACTTTATGCAAAATGTCAGGATGCGCTTCAGCGGTTTAGGGCGTGAAAAATTATTAAGCAAACAACTTTCGTACTCCTAGGTTATTTATTTGACTTGACTTACTGGTCTATCGACAGTCTAGACTCACAAAATACAATTAGATGCTTAAACTTAAAATTCGATCATGATTCGATAGACACGTGGCGCCATCTACTGTCATAAGGACGTTATTGTGATTTCCCTCGGGAACAGTACTTTTTTTCGGGATTAAAGGTACCCTATGCTTGTTCCTGTACACCTGGCAACGTATATGCAAAATTTCAGGATGATCGGTTCAGTGGCTTAGGCGTAAAGTGGTAACAAACAAACAAACAAACTTACTTTCGCATTTATAATATTAGTTAGGATTATTTTGCACGCCATCTAGTGTGCCAATTTTTAAACTTCGCCTTTCGTTTGCTTGTCAAAAGTACTCAAAAGTCCCGCAGTGTCACGCACACTACTAAAGAAGTGTCAATTTTTGCCGAGATTTCACTATTGTTTTTCTCAGTGAATAATGAAGTTATTGGCTAAAAACTTCGGACGCGAGCACATTTTATTGTAAAGAAGTGATAAAATGATTAGTTTTAAAGAAAGAGTGTCTGTGTTAAGTGTATAACTCTAATGAAAAATGTATGGACGGAGGGGTCGTCGCATCCACCTTAAGAAGTTCCGATTCGATTCTAAAAATATTTCTGCGTTATTTAGCCCGTTTATCGAGACACGGCAGTGGAATAGTACCTAATCAAAGACGTAATTTTACGAGAGCGAAACTGCAAGATATCGCTAGAGCCTTTTTAAAAATAACATCATCATTATCGGGCAAAACGAAACTCCCAGATTATTAATAAAAACAATTTTAATGAAGCCCAATAATATCACAGGTATTATGAGACATTAAAATGTCTCATAATACCTGTAATAACTAGGTACACGGACATTATACTTGCATAGCTAACCAGTCCATAGATCATTCAACTATCTTACCTCTAAAGTGATCATATTGTTCTCCACGATGAGGTCGACACAGGAGTACACTCTCCACCTTGTCTCGCTCTGGAACTCGATGGCGCCGGCGAGCTGCATGACCACGTGCCGCAGCAGGCCCACTGACCCGCTGTAGTGGATCGACTGGCGCTGGGTCACTTCTGATTGACTTAGTTCTGTGTATTCTGGAAAGGGGAGGTGTTCAAAGTCAGGGCGACAAAATGGATAACCTATGAATTGAATGGTGTAGGGAACACGATGCACGAACACTTGTTGTATGCTAAATGAGATTGAGGAATCTGAAGGACAATTCTCATAATGTTATTAACGTTCTAAATCCAGTCACAGTCGTTGTCGAACTTTTTCAGATTAAGATAATTTACACCATTTGGAAACTCTAAGTTGTCTCTAAAGTTTTATAGAAAACTTTGTAACTTTGTACCTACTCTACAAAATATTTATTTTTTAAATGTTCTCAACTGACTCTTTGTCTTGCTTATAATACGTGTTATTAAAAAGCTTTAATTAATTTTCAAGATTTAATACTTGAAAGTTAGTATGAGATGCGGAGCAGCACATAGACGCTCGTTATTTGACAAAGAAACTGTAAGACTTACTGTTAAGGTCTGAGGGCGCCAGTATGTGGTAGTTGAAGTTCCTCTTCACTAGTATGCCCTGTAGCTGCGTGCCCGGCTCCGGCTTCTCCATCGCTAGCGATCCCATTACCTGTTGCACATAAAACAATTGTAGAATTTCTTATCAAGATAGTTGATTTTGCATTCTCCTCATAGTTTTATTATAATTTGGTTTACGTCTGTACAATTTCGCCCATTTTACGAAGTAATTGGGATATTTTTGTTTTTTTTTTTTATTCTTCCAATTTTAAGTTTGGGATTTACTTACACTGAACAGAAGGCCAAACCTACTAGATAAAACGTTCAAAATCTAGAAAAATTTCATCTCAGCGACAATTATTTTTGTAGTACTTTTTTTTTTGTTTGCACATAACGTGCCGACGCCTTGTTCCCTAGTTCCCTGGCTATTAGTTAGGGTTGAATGCTTTTACAATGTCGTTTATTCATTCATAAGGGTGTCATATACAAATGGGGAGATATAAATGAGAACGATGGTAAACCTTGGCAGTCTTGTCTCCTCTGAAGGTGAGGCACAGCTGCTGCGTGTTCCTGGGCGTGTGGATCTGCAGCCGCCCGCGGTGCTCCCGCTGCAGCGCCGCCTTCAGACGAGACATCTCATTCTGTTCGCCGTGGACTAACACCTGGACAAAATACACAATGACATCGTTATAAACAGTCTGAAAAATGGAGACTAGACTTGTACGCAAGAGATAGTTTAGTGCACAAGTGCACTCCGTCTTCCTTCACTTTCGTAGCCCGATAGGATGGTACTTCGACACGACTGGGGAGAGATCAGGCGCAGGAGGAACGGCAACACTTGCTAATTGAGTCACAATGGTGTCACACAACTTACAATCTCGGGGCTGTTACTAAAATATTCGTAATGGAAAATCCATTGACACTTTGTCCGACCTGGGAATCGAACCCAGGACTCCACGCTCAGCAGTCAGCACGAGACCAACGGGGCAGTCCACGTATTGCAATAGTTAGTTACCACATGCGGCGGCTTCAGTATATTGATAAACTCGGAGGTCTGCTGGTAGTCCGTGTGCGCCGAGAACGAGATGTAGTCCACCGACATCTTCAGAGGCAGCTTCTGTCCCGACATGGACGTGATCTCCTCCGGCTCCGACAGTATCGTCTTCGCCAGCGTGCCCTCTACGCAGTAACCTGGAGGACAGAAGGGAACATGATTGACCAGATACAATTTAGTTACATACTTCCTACACTGCAATGCTATGCAGTTCTTTTTTTTCATTCTTCACCGAAAGTACTTTTTGGAAGAAGAAATTAGTTTTTTTTTTCTTTTTGTCTTTCCTATGTGCCTTCTAATGGTCTAAGTGACATAAATAATAATAATAATAATAATAATTTATTTATTTCAAAAGTGTGGTACAGTCTGTTATAGTTACAACAAATAGTTTTAACAAAATAACAAATTCATAAAAAGGATCTGGCGTCCTAGCTAGGTTACATAGTAACCTGTATTAAGGTACGCCACCCGGGTTTTAAGACTAAATTTCAAAATTAAGAAAAGAGACTGCCTAGGACAGTGATAATATAATACAATTTAAGTATGCCATTTCTTATGAAGCGTGTAAAGTGTAGTTATGTGTGTGTTATGTATGTATAAGTGTGGTGTGTGTGTTATGTATGTATAAGTGTGGTGTGTGTGTTATGTCATGTATAAGTTTGGTGTGTGTGTTAACAGAGGTGAGATAGATAAATTTAGATATGGAGTGTTGGACAAAAATTGCTACAGTGGTGAATAAAGCAGTGATTCAGTGTCGTCATAGTTTTTGTTTGTGAGAAAGAGTGTCATCTGCTTTTTACACATCTCGTAAGAAGATTGATGTAATGGAATGGTCTTGTTTAATCTGTTATATAAAAAAGGTCCAAGGTAGAAAAAGTGACGTTTACTAAAGGCAAAGCGTGTGAACGGTACGTTGCAAATTTCTTTTTTCCGTCTGGACGATGATTGTGTTTGAGTAAAAGGAGTTATGGTGTGTTGCTGTAAAACAGTGTTCAGAATAAATATTTGTCGGACGGTAAGAACTTTGCATTTTTGGTATAGGTCAAAAGTTGGGTAGAGCATTGGCCGGAAGGTAGCGATCTTCAGGATGGCTCTTTGTGCCACTTCCAAGGGTTTGAGTGTAGTTTTTACGGCTCCTCCCCAACTAGTAATACAGTAGGAGATTACAGATTGGCACATGGCAAGGTAAACGGTGCGGAGTACAGATGCATTGCCAATATGTCTCAGGGTTTTAAATAGGTAAATCAATTTACGTACTCGACCAGTGAGGTGGGTGATATGTGCTTTGAAGTTAAGGTGTTTATCAAGGGTGATACCGAGGTATTTGGTAGTGTCAGTGGAGGTTATAGTAGGGCAGTTGCAAGAGGTCGAATTACCTTGGCAGGTGTGAGCTTTTAGAGTAACAGGCGTATTAGGTTGAGTTGCAGAATTTAGAGAGAACGTAATTAGTTTAGTTTTATCAGTGTTCAAAGTAAGTGAGTGAGATATGAGCCATTTAAGCAGGTGATTAAAACCAGTTTGAGCCGTTTCCTGTAGCTTTGCCCAGGTTTCGTCATAAAAGGTGATTGCAGTATCGTCGGCAAAGGAGATAATGTTACCAGAGTTCAATTGCAGGTTGCAGAGGTCATTAATGAACACTAGGAACAATGTAGGGCCCAAAACACTGCCCTGAGGCACTCCATACGAAATAGACAGCTCGTCGCTTAGGTAACTGTCTATTTTAACTACCTGTTTACGGTCGGAGAGGTATGATTTAAAGAGCTGGAGTTGCATGTCACGTACACCTAGACATTCTAGTTTAGACAAAAGACAGGGAATAGGAACAGTGTCGAATGCTTTCGCAAGGTCAATGAACACTGTAAGGCATTTTTTGCGTTGGTTTAGTTTATCAACAATTCCATTTAACAGTTTCAGGGCTGCATCAGATGTTGATTTTTTCTTCCTGAATCCAAATTGGTTGGCTGACAATAAATTACTGCATTCAAGATAACTAACAAGCCTGGTATTGATGAGACGTTCTAAGATCTTGGAAAGGGCTGGTAGTACTGCAATGGGGCGATAGTTAGTAATAGAAGAGCGATCTCCCCCTTTATAAATGGGATGAATTATTGCTTTTTTAAGAGCAGAGGGAAAGATACCATGGACAAAGCACAGGTTAAAAATATGACATAGTACAGGGGTAAGGACTGAAGAGTATCTTTTTATAATGGTAGTAGAAATGCCATCAAAGCCCACTGCCGCATTCGCCTTTAGGGATCTAATGATGGATGTCATTTCGTCAGAGTTAGTTTCCAAGAGTACGAAAGAATTTAAACAATTGGTTGTATTAAACGGAGAGGAAGGAGGGCAGCTACTCTGTGTGTACCTAGTACGTTCAGCAAGATCTTTGCCTATATTTACAAAGAAAGCGTTTACCTTGTTAACAGATTGTGATGGGGTAACAGATGAGGACAATAACTCCGTAGGAGGTTGAGTGGTTTTAGTGGTGTGTGTGACTCGCTTGACTGCATCCCATAACAGTTTTGTGTTACGACCAGCTTTGGTAATTTCATTTGAGTCGAACTGTCTTTTTACTTTTTTGAGGATCTTGTTGCAAAAATTCCTGTATCTAGTATAAGTTGTTTTAAGGACAACATTGTCAGGAGACTGTTTATACCTTTTGTGTAAAGTGTCTCTATTCCTCATGCATCGCAATAAACCTGGAGTTATCCATGGTTTTAGGATTCTCTTGCGATTTGTTGCACGCTTCAATGTTGTGTGATTGCTTATCTCCTGTGACAGAGTTTGAATGAGATGTTGAGTAGCGGTGTTAGGATCGGTTAAGGATAAGATATGAGTGAAATTCAGGCTTTGCATAGATTTGTCGAGTGCGCAGAAGTCGGTCTTTGTAATTGAACTGTGGGGTATGTTACGTTTTGGCTTTGTGTTTAAACATAGGAGGGTAGAGAAGTGATCAGTAATGGTAGAATCAAAAATGTATGTGGAGGAGGATAATTTGGTTTTAAGAATAGTGTGATCAAGGCAATTACTGCCTCTTGTGGGTAGGTGATGAGAGGGTAAGAAACCGTGATAAGAGAGACAATTAAGATATTCGTGCGACCGCTGGTCTAAGTACGACGTGTTGCTATCTATATTTATGTTTATGTTAATATCACCAGTTATTATCACAGTTTGAAAGTCAGTCAAGGAAGAAAGAATTTCATTTAAGCATTTTAGAAATATTTCAATACTGTCTTGAGAGGGAGACCTATAAATACATAGGATAGCAACATTAGGCTCGAATTTAATGATTAAACCAGAGGCAGAGTCGTGAAAATCAGGTTCGTGTGCCTTAAATGGTAGGTTAGTGTTGATAAAAACTACTACTCCGTCACTCTGATTACGGTGCTTAGTGGTGTGAACTAAGGAGTAACTTTGAAGCTGTGGTAATGTAGAATTGCTAAGGCACGGAAGCCAACATTCTGTAAGAACAGCCACATCACACTCTAGAGAAAGGCGCGAAAGAAGTGTCTCAAAATTATGAAAGTTTCTATTAATTGATCTGATATTTTGCGAGAGAACTTTCAGGCAGCTATCCAGGGACTTTATGGTAGCCGAACAGTCCTCTGGGGTGCATTGATAAACTTTAGATACAGAGAATTCGTCTAGGTTGTTATTCAACAAGTTTACGTTATCGAATGTTATGATATAAAATTAAATACGATTTAGGGGACAGATCAAAAGATGAGAAAGATGACTTAGAGTAAGCGAGTGATGAGATATTATATGGATTATGTGTATAAAGAAGTGAGGGTGTGTTGAGTTGTGATGCAATGTTTGTGTATATTTGAAAGTAGAAGTTACAATATAAAATTATTCTTGTATGGCATATTACACAGATAATCAATTTACTTAAACTAGCAGAAAAAATATTAAAATATGGAAATGTAAAAAGTACCACTATTGGGAGTAGTCATGCTTCAGGTAATTTAGATAAAAGTTGAAGTTGAGCTTCATTTTTAATTACAATGTAAGGTGAATCCTTAAGTTTTTTAATCAAAATTCGACCATTTGAGATCCAACAAAAATCATATTTATGCGCTTTAGCAAAATTTCTGGCCAAGTAAAACAGTTTTCTAGATTGCGCTGTCAGTTGCTCTGCTATATAGATAGGTACTTCTTTAGTAGTAAATCCTAGGTTGGCTGAATTGAGCTTGAGATTAGGGTTCTGCTTGTTGTAGCTTTTTACGGAGTCTAGAAACTTGCTTTTGGTGAGTGTGTTCGTAAATTCCATTATTAGCGCGGAGGAGTTTTTTTGCTTGTCAATACGATACCTTGAGATGTCTCTAATGTCCGATTTTATATCAATTCCGAGGACATTAGAGAGAGCAACAACAGTGCCGTAAATGTCCTGCTTTGTTTCATTTTGACGTAGTGGGACATTCCTGACTTCTACGCATGTTTTGATTAAGTTTCGTTCCAATGAATCGATCTTTTCATCAATTGTCGATAAATGGGAACACATTTCAGCTCGCTCCTTTTCGAGTCCGGAGATTTTTGACTCCAAGGAAAACATTTGGTCTGATAAACCATTCAGAGAGCTTGCTAACCCATTGTTTGAAGTCTCGATCTTAGTGCAATGTTGTTTAAGGTCCATTATATGGGACTCAAGGGCTTCAAGCCGGGCATTTTGAGATGTTATGAACTGATTGAGTATTTCTTTCAGTTCAATTCTAAAATCAGAACGTTCGTCTGGTTTTTCAGTACTCGATGATCTGAACCGTTTAGCTCTTTGCGTAATATACGATGAACTCAGATCAGGAATTAACTCATCTTCACAGAGTTTGATTAGATCACTATCAGAGCGTGACTGATTAATATTCGTAGTAGTCGCGGGAGGCGAGCGCATCATATTGGCACCAGATTCAAGTAAAATTAACGGAGGTAATTAGATGACGAGTTTGACCGCAGCCTTAGGTAACGTTAGTCAGAAGCGCGGAGGGGTCACCATAAAATGTATGAAAGTTGGGGTGGCGCCACTAGTCGCATGGACTCGCAATGTCACTTTTTCGCACAATGGTAGTCGCTGGAACGCAAACTCAAAGTTCGTTGTCAGGAGGTTGGCACAACTGCCAGTAATGGCGCGAGCACAGTTGCGCGAGCGCAGGATTTTCGCCTTTAGGCAGTTCGCTTAACCGTGAAGATTCTGTGCACTCGCGGATTATACACTATGATTCGACACTTTTATAAAAATACTTATTTGTTCTAATAACTTTGTTTGCACTACGTGGAGGTCCGAAAAACAATACATAGGCAAATGCACTATACTAGGTTATGATTTGGTTAGAAGAAATCGTCTTGACAAAGGATATATTAATTTTCGAAAATAAATGAGTGAAGACACGACTTATAGGGTTCGAAGCGCGTTCCGCTACACTAAACCTAAACTGAAAAAAAACTAAACCTAAATGAATTGACTTTATCTTTTTAATACATATTATATTTCTTAAAAGATGGCGCATCCTCCCCAGTAAAACATCACTGTCAGGTTAGAAAGTCTACAAACCTTCCTTACTTTTACCAAAACATTTTTTAAATTAAATATATCACTTACCAGCAATAATGACCCCATTCTTGGGGTCAGTGCACCACGACTCAAACAGTTCGCGGGACAGTCCGGACTGCATCATACCCGGCGACGCCATGATCACGCACGGGCCTATGTCCTCGAAGTGGTCTATACCCTGGAGCAAAGCATATGGAGATTAAATTTAAATAAAATGTAGGCTCTCACCAAATTTAACGCTTGCTGACAGTCAACCAGTCAACTTTAACAACGATCGCATTGTTACTTCAGTCTCAATTTGTCATAAAAACGGAATTCCTCTGATTTGCCTATATTTTTTATATTAATCGCCGAGTTAAGATTATGACTACATTCTGAACATTTTAGTTAGTTAGTCGGCGGCTGACTAAAATTTTCTATACCTTTTAAATGTCATGTTCTCAGCCAACGACTGATTTTATACATTAGGTGTAAACATTGCCTTAATTCAGATAAAACAATTTTTATTAATTGAATATAATTTATATTTAGGATCCAGATATCCGGGTGTTATGGCAACAACGTCAGAAAGTTTTTTTTTGAGGAAAGGACATGAGTCATCTTGTCTTCTTGCCTTTAGCTCAATTATTAGGGGTTAGCCCAGTACGACTTTTTCTTCAATTCATCTGTATGTAACTACAAGTACATTTCCAAAACTAGCTTCATGAAGAGAAATCTTAGGTACTATTATTATAAAAACGAAAGTTTGAATGGATGGATGTTTGTTACTCAATCACGCACGACAGAACGACTGAACGGATCTGGATGAAAGGTAACGGCCCGCCAATATATGAAAACCATACCCACGGCGTACAGACATGAAAAAGTGCTGGATATACAGAGAAATATGTATAGTTTGCAATGATATGTGTCGCATTACTGTGGGGATTGTACAAGACGGTAAAAAAAATAAAAAAGTTTATTTTTTATGTGAGTGCATAATATGTGTTGTATCATATTTTATGGGTGATTAGCTAAGAGTTAAGTATAAAAACCATATCCAACCCTTACAGAAAACATATATGGCTAGATTTTCTAAGAAATAAACCATACTCACGGCGCGGCGTACAGTAACGACATAGAGCTCTATTTTTACAGAATTTATAGTTCACCTAGAGAACGTTTTTGCGCATTTATTACTAAGGAATTAGGTGATAAGGAAATAAAATTCATTATTATTCCATTCAATTACTTTCTATACATATTAAATACATTTTTAAATATTTATAAAAAAGTAAAACGGGGACAGGGCAATTATTATTATTGTATTAACTTTATTCGACCTGATCTAAATCTAAGGGTATGGTCACATAATCCAAAAAGGCCGCAGGTGCGTGTATGTAGTCTTGATGTCTAGCCCAAGATAAAAAGTAGACTAGGTATACCAGCTACGTGCGCGCAGCTCCCAATGGCGCGGCGGCCGTGAATGCACGAGCAGTAGTTAAGTACCCCGCGATACCCTCTCTACCATGTCCCGTTAGGTTTACTATTAAGTAACAATATTGCTTTAGTAACTAATTTACTATTAAGTAAAATAAAATAAAAAATATTGTTTGCTCCTGACATGTCGTGATTGTATTCTCCCAGATATCAAAACTTTGTTGCCAACCAACCCCCGGTGTCGAAATATTTCGACTTCGATTATTATAAAAAGTACAAACTCAACTAGATTAAATTCAATTAATTCAACTAGAATTCAATTAATCCATTAATTCAACTCAACTAGATGAAATTCAACTATATTAAAGTAAAAATTGCAGTTTTAGTACATTTAAAAAAGTTTTTTACCAAATCTTTTTTATTTTTTTTCGTGTTCTCCCATTGAATTTCCATAAAATGTTTACATAAAATTAAAAGTGGGTTATATGGCCGTAATTTAAAAATTATTTGGTCTTTGTACGGTAACTTTTGTCAACCGGGTCATAAAAGAGCCGTAACCTTTGACATAAAGATAAATTTTAATGTAGTCTGGAATAGCACATAGGCTACTTTTTATACCGGAAAAATGTACAGTTCCCGTAGGATAATATATTAACTTTGTCGTGGGCGGGCGGGAAGCTAGTTATTAATACTAATTAGGGATACTAATTAGTTACCGTCATAAAAAATCTGATAATTAATAACGATCGTGAGGCGTCATGTTTAGCGTCTTAGATACTTAATCAGCGATTTCAAAAAATGTGGACAGTCACAGTGCCTTATCTTTAATATTTTGTACAATCAAGACACATGTGTTACTTTATAACTAATTAACTATCTCTAATATCTTTAAGCATTACAATGATACACTTATCGCAACTGCAATAGGGTTTAAATTCGCTTAGCATATAGGTTAGGTTATAAATCTGTGGCGCGAACACTGATTGCTATTATAGTTCAAGGTTAGAATCGTTTAGTATGCGGCTAGGAAATATGGCTCGTTCTTTTCAATGTGTTTTTCATTCATTTGAAAGGCAAAATTTAACATAACTATGTATGAAAGAGTTATATTCCTGGAAAAAAATCTTTGTTGACAAAATGATTTATAGCAATCAAACAATGGGGTTAGATTTTTATAATTTTTGTGGAATCTAGTAATTTAGTAAGCTTGGATACACTTTAATTAAAAGATTCTCTAATTATTAAAATATTCTTAAGATTATAGCATTAGTAAGTGATAACATTGATAATTATATTATCATGGAAATAAAACGAATTTACTTAATATTTTATCTGTAGTGCTGTGACAACCGGCGCCCGGAGAGGCCGGCTTCTGGGATTGCATTCATTTTTTAACAGGAGTTATAGTACAAAACAGTAAGTACTTAATCATATTTTTATTAGGTATAAGTTTAATATATTGTTTATAGAAGGAATGTGGTACAAAAATTAGCCTGTAGAGTACGCATAAAAACAGTCAGAAGAGTGAAGCTTGTAGAGCCTTTTAAGAAAAAGATCTAGGATTACAAAGTAATTAAATTATTAAATAAAAGAAATAAAGAACATTTTATACAATATACAAAAAACCCCGTTATGAACAAGCGTACATTAAACAAGACCACCAATGAATATTTTAAACAAAGATCCAAGGAGGTTATATTTACATTAAAATTGGGGTGTTGTCCTTGTTGAGTTTTGGCGCCAATTTCAAATACAGAACATTCATTAGAATTTGCTTAGCCCACCTCGTTATGTATGAAGGAGATTAGATTATAGTAGAGAAATAATACTCGTAATATACTTTTGATACCTGTTTGCAACAATATAACAGATGTTTACCAACCTTAGGAATAAGGCTGAAAGTCTCCTATACCAGTATTTTCACCCTTTTCAACCTGTCCTGCTGCAAGTATATCAATCCTACTTTATTATTTCAGTAATGCTACCAGACTCCTTCAAGAACCGCCTAATACAATGGCTGGAAGACCACAGAGAGTTCGTAGTGGTAGTGTTCTGCCTACCAGCGAGCTTCTTGTTCACCGTGCTGATGCGCGTGCGCGCGTACCTGCGATGGCTCACCAGCGACCCGCTGCGACATGACAGCGCTGTCAGACTCATTCAGAGTCAGGTATGAGTATAAATTTTTTATATTTTTCCAAAAGAAAAATGCATTATTTTACATTAATTTTACTGAACAATTTCATGTTGAATATACTCTGGCTAAATCTCCATAAAATTACTGTAAAGTCGATACTGCCAACTATCTTATTAGGGTTTTGTACTTTAAAAGGGAAAACGACACCTTTATATCAGTCTCTCAGAAAGTGGTTTTCTGAAGATCTATGTAACAAAGTTTTAAAATCGGAAATCTATATCAACTTTCCATCTGAATCTCAATCTTATCTTATTTTTCGCATTTCAGGTACAACAGTGGAACAAGCTGCCCCCAAAAGACCGCCGCCTCCTCTGCACTTCCCGACCCAACTGGCAGTCTCTATCCACCACCTTCTTCCAGAAGCACCTGCACCATCAGGTCCCCATCGCCCTGTACGATATCTTGGAGCTGGATGAGAGGAACATGACCGTGAGGGTGGAGCCCATGGTCACTATAGGAGATATTACCGAGTACCTGATACCTAAGGGATACTCGTTAGCAGTGACCATTGAGCTGACTGATGCTACCTTGGGCGGTGAGTACTTATAAACAAGTATATAAAATGAAATATGGACATAAAAAGAACATCTTGGCCAAAAAGAATCCAATGTTTAAGTGATGAACAAACGTGACTAAATAGTGGCTATATTGTATACGTATTTTATACATTATCGCAATCTAAATATTTATGTTTTATCATAAGCAGTAGATGTTACACGTATCCGTTGTCGCCGCCCTGATTTTTCTCCAAAACAGCAGCAAAGTCTAACCACTTAAAATTCCTTCCAGGTCTAGCCTTCGGGACCGGCATGTCAACCCACTCCCACAAGGCCGGCCTCTACCACGAGACCATCACGAGCTACGAAGTAGTCCTGGGAGACGGGTCCCTAGTAACGGCCACGGCTCACAACGAACATTCAGACCTTTACAAAGCCCTGCCCTGGTGCCACGGCAGCCTGGGTTTCCTCGTCGCCTTAACCCTCCGGATTGTCAAAATAAAACCTTACATCAAAATCAAATACATTCCCGTCAAAGGACAGAAAAAGTACTGCGATATGATTCGGGAACTATCGGGGACTTACGAAGCTGTGCCGAAAGAGTTTCCTGATTATATCGAGGGAACTATTTACAGTAAAGATGACGCTGTTATTATGGTTGGAGATTATGCAGATTACGACCCGAAAATTCCTGTCAACCGCTGTTCTAAATGGTATAAACCCTGGTTTTACAAACACGTGGAAACGTTTTTGGACAAGGGGGAATCCCAAGAGTTGATTCCTCTTAGAGACTACTTGTTAAGACACAACAGAGCTATATTCTGGGTGGTAGAAGATATGCTGTCTTTTGGAAATGACACATTATTCCGTTACCTCTTCGGATGGCTCCTACCCCCTAAGCCTGCCTTCCTCAAGTTCACCACAACTCCTGGAGTAAGAGCTTACACGTTCACCAAGCAGGTCTTCCAAGACATCGTCCTACCTATCAAAGAATTAGAAAGGCAAATAGAGATAGCGAGTGTTCTATTCGAGAAATTTCCCTTGCTGGTATATCCATGCAAGATTATTGATCATGGTCCATCATCGGGGCAGTTGAAAAGACCTGACCCGAAGTACCTCGTCCCTGGAACCAACTACGCAATGTATAACGATTTGGGGGTTTACGGGGTACCTGGAAAGGTAAAGGAAAAGAAGCCATATAACCCTGTGAATGCTATGAGGAAAATGGAGGATTTTACTAGGGAAGTCGGGGGATACTCGTTCTTATATGCGGATATTTTTATGACTCGGGAGGAATTTGAGGTGATGTTTGATTTGTCTTTGTATGAAGAAGTGAGGAAGAAGTATAATGCTAGTGGTGCGTTCCCTCACCTGTACGATAAGGTTAAGCCTGAGATCAATGTGTTCGAGATCGGGGAGAGCAATGCTATTGATTGATTTTAGTGTAACAATAAGATTATACTTAATTGTATTCAATATTTCGTTTTATAGACTACAAAATAATTATTCCTTATTTTCACGCGCAACCTACTTTGAGTACACCAGATAAATGAGAAATTATCTTACATTTACACCAACATGAAAGCGTCGACAATCTCGATGTTGGTCATTATTACGGCAATTATGCTCAAGTGAAGTTTGCCGAGAGATCCATAAAGTGAATAGATATAAAAAAAATTGACTTCTTGTAAACGACGTCATACGAATATAAACTTTAAAACTAGTAACATAAGGTTCATATTAGTGTGAATCGCGTGTAAAATTTCAGTCGCTTCATAGATCGCAGCGAAAGTTCTCACATACCTTTAAATTCGAGATGTGTCGAAAGACGAAGGGGTTGTTGATCGCGATCTGGCGCCGGATGCGGTCGTTCATAGCGTTGACGTACGTCTGGTACACCGCCATGCACTTCTTGGCTAAAGACGACGCGTAGTAGATCGGAATGTCCTGCAGCTCCGGGTGGAACGACCAGTACTCATCTGTTGGTAGAAAATGGTATGTATTAGTATGTTACTAGCTTTTGCCCGCGGCTCGGCCCGCATAAACGTCAGGTATCGCAGACGCAGACGAAATCGGAATCGGAATAAAAAGTGGTCCCTTGCTTGGGGTTCAAACTTATCGTGCTAATTTAGATCAAAATCGGTTCAGTGGTTTAGTCGTGAAAATGTGAGAGACACACATACCTACAGACGAGTTACTTTCGCACTTAAAATATTATTAGGTCCGCCTGATGGTAAATGGTGACTATAGTCTGGAACACTTGAGATGCGTTGCCGTCCCAGAGATGTTAATACACTGTATCTTGAGCCTACATAAAATATACCGGAAGTGTACAGCTACGCTGGTTGGTGGCCGATTTATAGTAGCGCGCAATGTAATTCACGAAAATAATGGTACATGCATGTGAATGCAACGGTTTAGAGAATGTATTTAAAGATTAGTTCTCGTAAAAAATGTAACTTTGACCTTCAATATCAGAATTTTCCCAAGAACTATTGCGATGATGGAAAAAATATTTTACTTTCCGTAAGTATCTTTTTACACCCATTATTTCCCCACAGAAGCTCCTCACTATGAGCATCATTCCGTTTCCCTTAAAGTTGAACGATTTATCAAAATCATTATCTTTTTATACATACCAAGTATGAGCAGTAGTTCCTGCGCTCGTCCTAGCGCGAACACCGGTATGAGGCAGCGCCCGCCTCGCTGTACTATCTCGCTCACCAGTCCAGTGAAGCGACTCTCTCGTTCCTCTCGCTTCTCGTGGATATGGGTGCCGTATGTTGACTCCTGGGTAGAAGAGGCAACAATAATTCATGAAATGGAGAAAGAAAAAATGGCCTCTATTTACCATAGGCTAACTAAACCATTTGCTATGCATGTCTACAATATTCCTTCACAAACTATTAGTAGTTTTACTATAATAGAGTACTAGGTTTTGCCAGCTACTTCCTTAGCGTCGGTTTTCTATGTCTTTTCTTGGGGTTAAAACTTACCCTGTACCAAATTTCAACAAAATCGGTTCAGTGGTTTAATCGTTAAAGCATAACAGACACACAGAGTTATTTTTGCACTTATATTATTAGTATGGATAAATATGGATTAGAGGGACAACGTCTAAGATATGTCGAGATAATAAATGAAGATCTTACCGTAATCAGAACATCAGGGTGTACAGTAGGTATTTCAGCTGCCATCAGATGTCTATCTTCTTGTCTCGAAAAATCGCCTGTGTACAATATCTGACAAAGAAAAAAGAAGTTAATATAAATCCTCCAAATTATGCTTTTAAATATCCACAGTAAATAGCATACCTTCACTCCAGCAATCTCAATCATGAACATGGCAGCTCCGAGCACATGTCCAGCATTGTATGCCCAGAAACGGACTCCTCGCACATCCTTCTCCTCATGGAAGTTGATGGTCTCTATGCGGTCCATGGAGCCTTCCAGGTCTGACTCTGTGTACAGCATCTGTTCTGTTGATATATTGCTGGAAAAGATAGGTATATTCAGAATAGTGTGCTTTGGGTTAAGATAAATTAGCTTTTCTTTTATTTTATTTGCAATGTTACATAGTTCAACTCTAATACAATACAGCATATGCCAGACTACAAAGTCATTTATCTACAGTAGGTTCTTATAATTAATTGACGGAATGGTAAATATTTTAGCATTAACAATTGCCAAATACGCGCTTAGTTGTAGAGTTGTCGACATAAGTCTGTTATAGCAAAACTCTGTGTATTCCTGTTTCAATAAACCATAATAATATTACTTCTTAAACAGCCACTTTATAATTACTGATGTAACTTTATTTCTTGAAGCTGTCAAGCCCGGTCTTGCCTCTGTAAAACAGATCAAATAAATAACAAGTCACTTACCTGACTTTAATATAATCAGAGACCAGCCACCTGTAGATAGCTTTAGTAGCGTGAGTCATGAACACACGGCCCTTGAATGAAGTCTTGGTGAGGAACCAGGGTAGAGCACCGCTGTGGTCCAGGTGGAAACTAAAGAAAGAACAACTGTTTATTCACGCAAATACAACAAAAAATAAACAACATCATGCCTGTAATCCCTGAAGGGTTACACAGTCATGATGTACCTATTAGAAAACCTGCATTTAGCCAGTTATGTTTAAGTCCCATGTAGTAAGGGGCGAGCCGACTGCCATCAACCAGCCACAAATCCAGACTTTGAGGCTGCTATTGAGAAATTCCTGATGGAAAAACCCAATCATACTTTGTTGCCCGACTTACAACTTAGAAAAATACAGATAATAATTCTGAAACAGCATTTTTGGGTCCTAAACTTTAATTATTTGTCATAGCAAAAAATGCTGACAGGGAAGTGTTTCAAAATTAAGTTGTTATAAAATAGTCCACTTTTCATGACAATTATAAGTATTCATCTAGTATACTTACTGTGATATTAGAAGTAAATCCACTTCATCAGCCTCTATCAGATCCACAAAGGGTAAGGCATCCATCCCTGACAACCCCGGGTGTATGCCACAGTCCAACTAAAAAATTATATAATTTGATTTATTTTGATTACATTCCATTATGCAACAAATTAAACAGTTACGTTTATTTTGTCCTGCAAATGTGTTTACATAAAAAATGGCAGATCCAATAATAATAACATAATGAACAAAGTACATTGAATGATACTACTGAGTACTGACACACTATGCTCAGCATTCTTCAAGTTCCTATTAATTACTTTACTCAAAGTAATTGAGCACACCTGATAGCATCACAAAATGTATGCTGATGGCATTAAAATTAATAATTACAAAATATTTTGAACAAACCATTATTTTCTTCCCTTTGAACTCCAGCATTATGCAGGACCTGCCTACTTCCTGACCAGCACCCCTAAAGATAAAAATACATTGGATTGTGTAAAAGGAAAAGGCTAAAATATAATGAAATTAATTGCAAGTACCTAATCCCATTTAATTTTTGTATTTGTATGGGTTGATAACATTTATTTTGTAGATAAACACAGATTACCAAGACAATATTCTCTCAGATCGGTGAAGTAAACTCCCAAAAATGATGCGCAAGTCTACCGCTAAATACAATAACGCTAAATATGAAAACAAAATAATATTTACAAGGGCCTTATCGTCAGCTGGTCGCTCTCTTCCATAGGCACCGGATCGGTGCCTTTCCTCGGGTTAGTAGTCATGATTAATAGTTTGAAATGACGATGTAATGCAAAAAAATCTTATAATCACTATTATTTTAGGACAAAACGCAATTTTTAAGCAGCAAAACAATAACCGGTGAGATAGGTTATAAAAATGTTGCCATATTAAGCCTACCTACTCTACCTAGATAACTACTACCTGTTGTTGGTAACGAAAATCAATATTGTAAATGTCATTACAAGCACCGATTACTGAGTACCATATGTTCAATATATTAATTAAAAGCTACAAAAATTAATTCATTTCTTAAAAACTTTTGACCATCACAATATTTTTTTTTAAAAACCATTTTATTAGAAGTACTATTTTTGACCACAATTTTTATAATGTCCACTCTAGCACTATTGCTCCGTTCTGTTTTCCGTTTTGTTTATTTTAACATAATGCAAAAAACATAAAAATGGTGACAGAAACAAGAGTTAAAAAATATTGAATGCAATGTGAAAGAATCAAATATTACCTCAACCCAACATTAAAATGTGAGGAAGTTGAGGAACTGCTTAGAACGAAATGGTTCTAATGTCAGTCAATAATTTTATTTGACATTGAAATTGCAACTGACAGATCTGCAAAAACACGACAAACGTGCGCTAGGCAAAAGGTGTTTTTGGTTAGATGATAAATTAAATCAGTTTATGAATCAAAATGCCTAAACCGACGCTTTTTGACGAAGAATCAGACGAGGAAGTCGCACTTAAAACTGAAAACGAGTACGCCAAGAAGTACGACAAGTGGCGAGAAAAGGAAGAACTCCATAAACGTAAGCATGTTCGCATTTCTCATTATTTAAAATGTGCACAGTTAAACTCTTCGATCATTAGCTCATTAAATTTTAATTTCATGCTACAGTGGAACAGAAGTATGGCTCCAAGCCACTAAACGCCGACGGTTCAGTGTCGACGGACAGTGAGGATGAGAGTGATGCTCCCCCGGAGGTCTCCGAAGAGATGGAGACACAGTTCCTGAAGACATTGGCTTTACTGAAGACAAAGGACCCTAGGATTTATGACCCTGAGTTCAAGTTTTTTGATGGCATGGAAAAAAAGGAGCCAGGTAATTAGTGGAGCAGATTCTTTAACAAATTAACTAATTTAATAAATAGTGTATGAGTGTTTTGAATATTACTTGATTAGTCATTCTTCTTCTCCTCAGTCTTCCACTATCTCAACCAATCAGTACCCACTGAGTCTTATAGCCTACTCTATAATCTTTCAGTTTTTCAGTAAAATAATATCAAAGTTTATTCACACTTCAAACTAAATGATTACAGAAAAAGAGACCAAGACAAAACAATTAACATTTGCTGACAGTGATGAAGAAGATGAGGAGGATGGCAACATCTTCAGCATTGAGAAGAAAGCTGAGATAGTAGAGGTTACCAAGAAAGAGAGGAAAACATCTGAAACAAAGGTTTGGATATTTGCTAATAAGAAAACAACATTAGATATCTATAAATTAATTTCATCTAATACTATGTGTGTCTTATCTTTCCACATGAATACTACTACACAGTCATGATGCTATGGCACAATGTCATGATCTCAAGCTCTATATATAATATTGAATGGAGAAAAACTGGAATTTATTAATCAAACGGTTTTCCTAGGAATCACGCTAGACGACAAATTACAATGGAGACCTCATATAACATCCATTGCGGGATGGTTAAGTTCAGCAGCTTATGCTGTTAGAAAGATTAGACAGTTGACAGATGTAGAAACTGCGCGATTAGTCTATTTCAGCTACTTTCATAGCATTATGTCTTATGGCATTTTATTATGGGGTCGGGCAGCTGATATTGAAACCATTTTTATTTTACAGAAGAGAGCTGTCAGAGCCATTTACAATTTACCTCGTCGCGAATCTCTTAGGGAACTATTTAAAACGATTAATATTATGACAGTGCCTTGCCAATATATTTATGAAAATATTATATATGTGAGAAAAAATCTAAAACTTTTTAAGAAAATATGTGATAGACATAATATTAATACCAGAAATAAAGATAAAATAGCTCAACCATATTTTAGATTGTCCAAACTGAATGCATCTTTTATGGGGTACTGTGTGAAATGTTACAACAAAATACCTTCTGATATATTAAAATTAAATGAAAGAAAATTTAAGACACATATTAAAAGTACACTTTGCAACCAAGCATATTACAAATTAGAAGATTGTATTCAAGATAAGACTGCTTGGAAACATGCTGGTCCTGCTCCATAGGACAATTACTATTAATTCTAGACAAAATCAAGCTTGTTAATATTAATATTATTATTTTTTTTTTGACATTTATTATATTTTATTTTCTATTTGTTTTTTTTTACTATGGGATTGCGCAGGCTCACACACTGTTGCATTGTTGGTTGAGATGTTGAAAGTGGTTGTCTACAGTTCCAATATTTGTTAACATGTGAACACTATGTAACTTTAAATACATATATTTTTACCTTAAATTCTGAATTTGTAATATAAATTCCTTTTGCGTATTATTATATAGTAGTTTTTATATAAGGTACATTGCATTCACATGTAATTACGTATGACTCTGTATACAAATAATAATATTGTAAAACATTGATTTTAAAAGAGTATGTATGGAGTTTCTTGCCCATTCTTCTCCATACAAAACTACCTTTTGGAAGGGGCAACTAGATTCAATTCTATTTTTTTTTCTTGTAATGACGTTCAAAAGTGTCTTAAAATGGCCTAATTGAAATAAATGATTTGACTTTGTGTTTGACTTATATTACGGCCTTAAGAAACACTTACATTTGAATGTATTATTTCCATTTACTTCAACTTATTCATGTTTCAGGAGGCCAAACTCAAAGAGTACCTGATAGGCCAGGCAGAGCACATAGATGATGAGGTAGAAAAGGACCTGGCACCACTGAAGGCTCTCTGGTCGGACCCCAAGCTGAATGAGGGAGAAGCATTCCTCAGAGATTATATTTTGAATAAACCGTAAGTTACAAAGTGTTTTACATTTATGAACTTTCATGTCCAAGATCTTGGATTTTTTAGGACTGTTTCTATCAAATTTTATAATACTTCACACATAAATAGTAATATTATACCACTTTCCATTTTCAAACCTATTAAATTTTATTTAACCTTTACCAAAACTAGCTGATTGCAAAGAGTGGTATCACCTTCCTTATGGGAGGCATGTTCTGATTTGTTTCAATCAAGGGTTATAAGATACTAACAGAGTATTTTTATAAAGTTATACAAAAATAGTTAAACAGTCATTTATTCTCCAGTTACCTTCAAGACGGCGACATCGGTGAAGCAGAGGACAAGATCAGGGATGACGAGGAGTTGGAGGCAGATGAGGAACGAGTGGAGGAGCAGGGCAAGTTCGAGAGGGCATACAACTTTAGGTTTGAGGAGCCAGATCAGGAATATGTGAGTGTCTACAAACATTTGTTTTATTTTATCCTATTGTGCTGGTTTTAACTTCAGGGCATTCAATTTGTTTGTATTGACGGCCATATTAAGTAAGCACCTTTATTTAGTTTGTGTAGCACACACTTGGTTTTCTGTTCAACAGGCCAAGTATCATATTATATTCGTCAGAGAGAAGAGCCTTATTTATTTATTTGCAGCAACAAGTTAGTATAGGTTATACTTGCAGTTTACTTATAAATATCAGAGGGTATTGTATCAGTAAACAGCTATCCCATATACTTATCAAACTTCTTATACTTACTGTTGCTGGAAACCTGCATCATTCCACTGGTAGACAAAGACCAGCAGCACCACGGCCACTTCCAGTTACTAAAGTTTTAGACTAACTTTATTGTCCACATACTCAATAAATATACTGATCTGTTCCAGCTAAAACGTTTCCCCCGCACAATGAACTACATCCGTCCTAAAGACGACAAACGCTCTAAGAAGCGCGCAGAGGTGCGCACGCGCAAGGAAGACGAGAAGAAGAAGAAAATGGAGGAGATCGCCAGGATGAAGGCTCTCAAACTGAAGGAAATACAGGAGAAGATTGCTAGGATTAAGGAGGTCACTGGCAATGAGGAGCTGGCCTTCAAGGTTTGTTGAGTTTGTCAGGCTGCTCGCCTATTTTCATGAGGGTAGGCAGAAACTACAGAATGCTACAATCATTACATACATCTTTTTGATTGGCTGCTTTCAGGAATCAGACCTGGAGAGCGAGTTTGACCCTGAGGAGCATGACAAGCGTATGAAGGAGATATTCGACGAGCAGTACTACGGCGACGTAGACGAGCAGAAGCCTGTGTTCCCCGACCTGGACGAGGAACTGGAGATTGGTAAGTGCTGAGATGAAGAGAAATGCCAAGCCGGGCCGTTACTCCAGCTTGCATTATATTTACGTTCAACCGTAATGTGTGTTCCCTTATCTAAATGCTAATCTCGACAAAACCAAGCCAAGTTCATGTGGTAAGTGAACATAACCATGACTGATTACAAAGAAATGGATTATTATTATGTTATGTATAATTCTACAGAGAACTGGGATAAGTACCAACCCGGACAAGAAGATGATGATGATGAAGCTGATCAGCAGGGTGATGGTGAGGGACATTGTGAAGATGAAGACTTTAATGTAAGTACCTTAAATACGTTTGACAGCGAATCCCAATTTTTTTAGATAATAAAATAAAATTTATAACTCTCATAGATAACGTAGCTTCTTAACAACGAAATTAGATTCAGACCAGTAGTTAGCATCCTCTTAAATTTCCAGGAGGTTGTCATAAAAAACGTAATCACTAGCATTAACTGACCCTTTTTATAAAATTGTGTGAATGAGCCAAAATTGTAAAATATATGAGATTGAGCAAGGGCGTCAGCTGTACCACCCTTTCAGATGTATATTCGAGAATGCCGTTTGAGCAACAATCCTGTTCCTTTCCCAATTTTCCCATAAAAACCCTAAAAAGACCAATCACTGCTTTGAAGTGACTTAACAACATCTATTATACTGTTAATAGATGTTGTTTAGTCACTTCAAAGCAGTGATTAAAAGCACTCTAAAAAGCTTTTCTTTCACCCCAGATGGACGCCGACTACGACCCAAAGAAGGCCCGCGAAAATCTACTAGAAGAAGTAAAGAAAACTCTTGGTAAGAAGAGAAGAAACAGAAAGAAGAAATCTAAGCTAGCCGCGCTACTGTCCTCTGAGAAACCAAAGTTCGTTCCCGCGGTAGCAGACAAGACTTATGACCAGTATATGGAGGAGTACTATAAGATGGATTGCGAGGACGTGATTGGCGGAGACCTGCCGACACGGTTCAAGTATCGGGAGGTCGTGCCATGCGATTATGGACTCACTATTGAAGAGGTATGGTGTAAAATCTTTTCTGGCATGTCGTTATTTTATGATCATAAAATAATATGTTGAAAATGCAACAAACTATAGGTACAGCTACAATCATTATCGCTTTCTAGATTCTTCTAGCGGATGACAAGGAGCTAACCCAGTGGGTGCCTCTCAAGAGGATCCTCAAGCACCGGCCGGAGACCTTGGAGAAGGGAGACGTGCGGAACTACGCGCAGAAGGCGGCTGACGTGCGGCTCAAGAAGAAGATACTACCCAGTCTGTTCAAAGACTTGCCGGAGTAAGTATCATGTTGTATAAATTTAGCGTGCAGACATAAATTGACTGTATCTGGATTAAAGAGGGACTTTTCTTTACTACATTAAAAATTACTACTTGTAAATAATACTTCTTTTATCTTTCAGAGACCCTGAAATAGTCGTACCGGTAGAGGAAACGAAAAAGAAAAAAAAGAAGAAGAAAAAGAACAAACAGATAAAAACAGAAGATACCGCAACAGAGAAAGTTGAGCAAGAAAATGAAGCAGAACCAGCAGATCAAGACGCAGAAGTTCAAGGCACAAGCAGTGATGTCACTGAAAGTTCTAAAAAGAAAAAGAAAGATAAACATAAAGGACACGAAAAAGTAAAAACCACACAGAATGAAGAAGTAACAAATACAGAAGAGAATGGAGAATTAAAAAGAAAGAAGAAGAAGAAACACAAAACAGATGGTTTTGTTGTTGAAACTGTAGATCATGCCGAACCTAGTCAACTGAGTACAATTAATAATGGGGTCACTGACAGTACTGTAGCAACTCCTAAGAAGAAAAATAAACAAAAATTTGAAAACAATGCTGTATCAGCTAATAATAACGGTGAAAGTGCCATAGTAAACAAGAATAATAATAACTTGAAACGTAAAGCAGATGGTAATACAGGAGACCAACCAAACCAAAAGAAAAAGAAAGGCAATAAGAAAGATTTCAAGAAAAAATTCAAACAAAATGATAAGACCAAGAACAAAGTAATTCAACCTATGAATCCAATGCTCAATCTATCAGATGAACGGTTGAAAGCGTACGGATTGAATCCTAAAAAGTACAAGAACTTCAACAAATTCAAGAAGTTTTAGGCACCCTTTACATTATTGTAGATTTGTACATTATAAAATCTGATTTATTCAGTGTAAATAAATATCATTTTATTTTATAAAAGGTCTTTCTTTTTATGACTTATACAACATGCTTCAATTAACAATATTTTTATTTTATTGTAATATATCTATACTTAATATTATAAAGAGGTAAAATTTGTTTGTAAGTTTGTATGTAGGGGGTAATCTCCGGATCTACTGAACCGATTTTGAAAATTCTTTCGGAAATTGGAAGGTACGTTATCACTGAGTGCTATAGGCTATATATTTTTTTTTAAATAGGGGTCCGTAAGATATTTGGGTTTTTCGGACCCAAGGTGTAAAAAATCATCCAAAAAAGTTCCTTATTTGGCGTACGCCGCCTAAACTATAAAAGATAGAACCAAAAAATGTTCCAATTAATTAAAGACCTTAAAAGTATCTACAAAAAAGTCCGCGACACACTATACCTATCTATTTCGAGTTAAACACAACAACCATTTTTTTATTTAAAAATCTTGAATTTTTTTAGGACTTCATTTAAACGCATTTATTTTACACATGTCATTACTCCTTATCAAAATAAACTATTTTGTCACAAAGTACTGTTTATGTAGATAATATTTAGTCTTTTATTCATTAAAATTCGACGTTTGGTTTGAAAGTTATGGCGAAATCAATCTCTATCTCTATATATATAAAAATCAATTGCTGTTTGTTAGTCTCGCTAAAACTCACTCGAGAACGGTTGGGCCGATTTAGCTGATTTTGGTTTTGAAATGTTCATGGAGGTCTAGGGAAGGTTTAAACGGTGAGTAAATATGGGGTAAGGGTAGGATTGGGGTAGGGTGGGGGCAGGATACCACGCGAACGAAGTCCCTAAAATCAGCCCTTTTAATATGAAGTCGGGAAGTCGGTGTCAAGGGTAGGGGTATGGTAGGGGTAGGGGTATGGTAGGGGTAGGGGTAGGGTAGGGTAGGGTAGGGGTAGAGTAGGGGTAAGGTAGGGTAAGGGTAAGGGTAGGGTAGGAGTAGGGTAAGGGTAGGGTAGGAGTAGGGTAGGGGTGGGGTAGGGGTAGGGTAGGGGTAGGGTAAGATAGGGGTAGAATAGGGTAGGGAAGGGGGTAGGGTAAGGCAGGGTTAGGGTAGGGGTATTGGTAGTGTAGGATACCACGCGAACGAAGTCGCGGCGGGTCAGCTAGTTTATTATATTTCCAGTGGTGACTGGTGATGAATTATGGAACGAACATCTTTGGTGATAATGTAAGCCTCCAATAAGTTCCAATTCAATTTCTTGGCAGATTATTATTTTGTAAACACAAATCTGTTTTTTTTTTTTAATTATTTTTTATTCATTAGATGATTTAATTGATTCATGTAGATGAAACAGACCTGTATTTAGATTAAAAAAAGCAATTAGTGTTCAGTCCGGTTTAATATTTTAACCGCCACTTAAAAACAAATTGTACTTGGTAACATTGTTTTGTTACCATAGACTTAAGGTAACAAACAATGCGAAACAATGTTACAAATTACTGGCAAAACAATCGTGTCACGGAAGTTGTGTTACAAGGGGCTTACCATCACCTTTTAAGAAAACGTTCAAATGCCTGTCAGTCAACTTCCATTCAAAAGCAGGCCTGCATAAGAATCGCTAAAAATCGTACCATGACCGTATTAAAGGTGAACGATTATTGAACGGCAATGCTTGTCTCTGCCTGCTTTGATGATGAAGTTTAGTCTTAGTGTTGTGAATAAACAACGTTCAAAAACTACGATATAATTCTCTAACACATTACCGGTTTTTTTTTAAATGATCATAACTTGAATTTCTTAGATAAATACACGTTATAACTAAGATTATGTATTACAACTTACCATGATTTATTATCTAAAAGCTCTAAAAGCACAAACACAGCACACAAGCACAGCTCAAACTCTTAAAGATACAATGTGATATTCAGAACGTACCTACGTTCATCAACTGTCAACGCGTAAATATAAACAACATTTCACTTGATTAATTTAATGATTTTCACAGCCTTTTACAAAAGTAATATATAATGTTCAAAGCCCTACTAGACATTAAAGTCGATAAGAAGTAATTTATTTATTGCGTTATAGAGTGCTTTTGGTAAATTTTGTTTCAGTCACAATTATTGTAAAAAAGTATTTTGTTGTGTTGTTCCTACAAAAATACACACATGGGTACATTTATAGTAAAGGAATTTATTGAAATATCGAAATACAAGAACCGCAATGCCCATAATCCAAGAAACATAACCTTTTTACAGGAATGCAACGGAGCCCCAGTATTCTTGACATCTCCTAGTCTACTAAACTGAAAAATAATATATCTAGTAATTCCATCCAGTGGAGAGCCTAACTAATTAATCATTATCCATACCTATGTATTTAGGATGAAAATTAAAATAAAGAATAATACTCATGATGTGTTTTTATATACATATACCTGCATATTAGAAACCAACAAAGTACACCATATGAATTTATGGCTCCTGCAGGCAGTCATCTCTGTTACCAGTTTTTGTTCTTGTAAACTTTCATTGCATTTATATGGATGTACTTTAGCTTTAAGCATTATGTAACATCTTTATTAACAAATGGTATGCAATAAATGAATATGAATATGAATATGGATAATATGGGTTCCTACTTATATGTATATTATATGTTTCAGTCAGTCATAAGAAAGTATCATGTGATAAATGATAACAATTTAATTTGTAAACAGGTAAAAATTAAACACATTTTTTTAAACTAGATGCGGTCATTGTTTTATTTTCATAAATTTACTGTGTTACATTATGTTGTGTAGAAACACATGCATTTGCAAAACATTTGTGATTGGAAATGTAGCAGTTGATGGGCTAATCAACATCTCAATCGAGCCTTTAGTACATCAATGGTCCTCTCAATAATGTTTTGGGTCTTGTTATGCTTCGCAGTGTAAAAGGCTTCTGGAGACTGGTTCTGCATTCCAAATAAAATTGATGTCATTATTGTGTTTCTGAGTCAATACCGAGAATCTCCTGAAATAAATGGATTAAAAGATTACTTGCTTATGTTTTTCATTGTCACTTTAATACACAGCAAATTATGTTTAATAGCAAGGAACATACACAAGAAACACACTAGTGTAGTTATGCTCCACAATAGAAAATCTGATGAATTGATAACACTCACCTTAGTCTCTGCTTAGATCACTAAGCCTTTGGAGGATTTATTATTTTCATTATAGGTTCAAAACCCTCGCACAAACGGGGGACTAAATCTTTTGATAGGCCTGTAAAATACAAATATTAATTGAGTATTGTAGATTTGTAGAGTAGGTTTTTATTTATACTTACATTACGTATTTTCATAGGTTTTGGTTACCATTGATGATTTTAAGTTATATCTTCTTACCTATATTAATTGATTCTTATTCCCTGTCATTAACTTCATTATTGTTATTTATTTCCCAAATGCAACGCCGTTGGTATGTTTTTCCATACGATTTTCACACTTCAATTTTATTATTTACATATTTCGTACTCGTTACACAGCTACAAAAATGAAAAAGTCTAGTTTAATTCGCTTACAATTCTCACTATCCACTTTAAAAACTCTTATTATATATATAAACCTAACATGTTGCCACGAATATCATTTTAGATTACAAAACGATGTTGAAAAAGCTAGTCCCATAGTAACTTTTTAGCAATCGCTAATTTTGACATTACAGCCGTTCCATTATCATTTTGCTGCTGTCAAATAGCACGTCATAGTACGAAAGTCTATAGAAAAAAAAAGGTGAACGGTTTTGTAAACGTTAACTTAGCAGGCCTGTTACAGGCCTGCTATAACGATGTCATAGTACAAAATAGCGAGGCAGTTCAATATCCGGGCAACTTCTGCCCTGCTATAGAGGTGATAGTAAGCCCCCAGGCCCTCCAAAGACTACTATAGTATACTGAGGCCCTCCCTCTACCTTTGACTTGTATGACGTGTTCCACAAAAAAATAATGCTTCTCTGCGCCGCCCGCGCCCCATACTTTCTATAATTAACATCATAATTTGTCGTTTGTGGTCTTTCTAATTGTTTCTGTGCTATTGTATCTTTGTACTATCCAACGTTATTCGCGATTACTTGAAAATATTATAAACCAAAAAGTTTCGTTTATGATACATCAAAATAAATTGATACTGGCAACAATAGTCTAATGCGAAGCTGCTCCCTCTCTTCTCTTTGACAAGTTTGACAACTCTCTTTTTCGGCGAGCCGTGTTATCGGAACAAGGTGATTATTATAAAATTGTGTTTTATTTGTAAATTCCGTGAAATAAATGCCAAAATAAGTCTAATCTGTTATTTAACTACGTAGTGTGTAATTATAATCGGCAAGTATTGTGCGATTTTGGAGATGAAAGTGGATTTTGTGATTATAACCTACAAATGCCTTCGAGTAGATCATCTCGATTTCTTAATAAATCGTTATGAGTGGACAACTAGGCTAAAGTAATGCCCCGAGCATTGATTCCCAAGTGCATTAAAGTCTAAATAATCCAACTCGTTTAGGTATTTGGCACTTGCAACGGTTTGTGGCGACAACCTCTCCTCTAAACTTAGAATTTTTACGATAATTATTTCACATGCTTCGGTGGCAGCGTGCCGGACGACCCTCCGACCACGCCTGCCATTGTTTCTAGTAGACATAAGTTATTGTGAGCGAATGCACATGCATGGTCTTTTTCAAACTTCTTATCGCAAAACATTCACCTCGTGTCATTATATTTTTGTCTAGACAATTTGTAACATCCTGTAAAACATTCCAGCTCGCCAAGATGGTGAACAACAGAGTACCGTCGGTATTCTCAAAGACATATGTCACGCCGCGCCGTCCCTTCGAGAAGGCGCGTCTCGACCAGGAGTTAAAGATCATCGGCGAGTATGGTCTGCGCAACAAGCGTGAGGTGTGGCGCGTCAAGTACACGCTCGCTCGCATCCGTAAGGCTGCCCGTGAGCTGCTGACCCTCGAGGAGAAGGACCCTAAAAGGCTGTTTGAAGGTAAGGAATTCTGTACAGAAGCTATGTTCAGTGCAACAACTAGTTTAGCTTATAAAAAACATGTAGGTACCACATGAAACGCTACACACAAAATGGATGAACATTGTTTTATAGTATTTTTGGCAGTAAACATGTTTAACCTAAAAAGTGGGTTCCAAAACTATGAGTTGATTGGTATCTTAATGTACGATTTGCCCTTATGTGGACAATAGTTAGTTTAGAATGATGAAAAAATCTGGCAACCTCTTAGCTGAATAAGAATTGTTGAAATTGTATTACTCTGACAATATCCAACAGCATCACAAGATGTGAAAATGTTGTAACATAATTATTTTGACAGTCATATGTTCACTTTTCCAGGTAACGCACTTCTGCGTCGTCTTGTCAGGATCGGAGTGTTGGATGAGAAACAGATGAAGCTCGATTATGTGCTCGGTCTTAAGATTGAGGACTTCTTGGAGCGTCGTCTGCAGACCCAGGTCTTCAAGGCTGGTCTCGCCAAGTCCATCCATCATGCCCGTATTCTCATCAGGCAGAGGCATATCCGGTATGAACTCAATTAAAAAAAAAAACATTTCTAACTAAAATGGAATCTATTGCTTACCTCTTGATTTAGTATTGAATTATTGATATTGAGTAAAATTGATTTTTATCAGCATATAACATGAACCTCAAACACAGGTGATCTCGAGCACTCAGCGGTGGCAGCTGCCTGGCTTTGAATCCTATTCTAAAGACCACTTGTCACCCAACCCAGTTGGGGTCAATGTCTTGAAATGTTTATAAGCTCTAATAAAGCAAACAGGTAATGTATCAGTAGTACCCTTTTGCCAGTGTTGTCAAAATAAACAATGCTGTACACCAAGTCTTAAAGGTGAACTGTTGACTGGCATGTATATTCTTTTAAAATTATATTTTGACTTCTAAAATAAAAGTGTAATAATTGAAATTAGAAAGATGCATAAAAAAAATTACAGAACAATTATAGGAATATAACTTCATAGAAAACAGTATCCATATAGCTTATTCTTTAACTAATCATCTAAATTCTTGTCCTCAGCGTCCGCAAGCAAGTGGTGAACATTCCGTCGTTCATCGTGCGCCTGGACAGCGGTAAACACATCGACTTCTCTCTGAAGTCGCCCTTCGGCGGCGGCCGGCCTGGTCGCGTCAAGAGGAAGAACCTGCGCAAGGGACAGGGCGGTGGTGCCGCGGCCGATGAGGAGGAGGATTAGACCAATAAATGACGTGTTTATTATCTACATTCAGGTGTTTTATTTTAAAAATTTTGGCGTAGAGCTAGATTATGGTCACTTTTATTATAATGTCATAAAACTTAGGAAATTGCACACTAAACGCAATAGGCACACAAATTGCCACATTTGTTTCGCGCGGGAAATGATTCCACGACGCTTTTATAACATGTTGTCTTTCATGTACTGCAATTGTATCCATAATGGGCAGTTAGGCACAAAAGTATAGATAAGTTGGTTACCTACCTGAGTAGTTTCACCTAAGTTGGGAGTTTCCACATCGACCTTCTATCACATAATATAAGGTATTGAAGATTTTCCAGCAGGTAACTACAATAGTTAATAATAAAACACTGGTGATTATAACATTGTACAATATAGGTATAATATTTAACTTACAATAATAATTAATATTCAACAACTATTGTATCTACAATATGATTTATTAATCGTCTTACATCATTATTATGGAATTTGATGCGCTTTGTTACAAATAAAGTTACGTAATAATGTACAGTCGAAAAAGATATTTAGTTTACAGGTAAAAGTATTCATCTTTCTACTACTACACTGCCACACTATTCATATTGCGTGCGTAAAGTTTTAATAAAAACGAATGTAAAAGAGTTGACTACGTACTCGGAACACTCGTGTAGTTGCAGCTTGTTCGACTATACAATATACTACGACTAGCGCTCGTTAATTATCAGTGGTGTAGCTTGCCGTAGACAGGCGGGCCCTGTATCAAAATTTGTTGGGGGGGCCTTCTATCTAATTGCGGGTTCGGGTTCAGGGTCCCTGTGCTGGGGGGCCCCGGATGTTTGATACGGCAGTAGTTGCTACGCCCCTGCTAATTATATTTACATACAATATACTGGACTGATTCAAGTCCCTATAGTAGTTTAATTTATCTTAGCCAAGGGCATATTATTTTCTCCACTGAAGCTGAAGCGATGCGACACAATGTTATATGTCGTTACTATCAGCTACCTTAGCTTTCAAATTCTCCGTTGCCTGATCAGTACCATTACCATCCCCCCTCTCGTTAATCTGTGCGAGGCAAAGTGCTACAATACGTTCCAGACCTCGGGCAGTCTCCTCAGGGGAGTAGATATCCATGACCGGGACGTGAACAAAGAGGGTGCGTGTGTTGTCTATGCTTAGAGAAGTGTAGTAGGTGTACTCGCAGAGATATCTGGAATAGATGGTCTGCATAAGAATCATTTAAGGGGACTACAGGACCTAAACGCAAGTTTTATAATGCATTAAAGTATATGATCCACTGTAGTAAACATAATCAAAAAATATAATTATGACATTATTCAGGATTATATATTATGCCAGTTAGATAGCTATTGTGTAGAACGATTTCCGTAGTTCAAGTGGAAGTACAGTACAGCCCTTTAACAGCCCTATCAACAAGAATAATGTAACCAGGATTTTGTAAAAACCTAATTTAAAAGAGTGCCGTGGAGTTTCTTGCTCGTTCTTCTCCATAGAGGCCTACCTCCGTTTTGGAACGAGCAACTAGCTTCAACTTTCGGAGTAACTGACAGACTCCTTGACTATTTAAAGTGCCTGTAAATTGAAATAAATGTTTTGACTTTGACTTTATGATAATGTTCCGTAAATTACTTTAACCCTTTACCAGGCCTCGGACAAATCCTGCAGTAATAATGATTTTTTGGTAGATTTAGATGAGTGATTAAATTTGAAATGAGATTTTATCTATTATATTTAGAAAATTAGCTGAAAACCTGAAAAAAGACATGTGGGAAAACATAATCCCATTGCCTGTCTAGACGACGACTTTCGAACTGTTGATCGTTTATTACCTGAATAACAAAAAATACACTAAAGTAGACTGACAAATAATGACGACAAAAGTTTACAACTACCCACATTTTATATTTCGATAAATGAGATGTGTGAGTAAATCCTAAATAAAACCCGTGGCAAAAACCTAGTATAAAATAAAGGTTTTAATTTCCCGGGCAATGGACATAATAACTCCCGCAATAATTAGGCATTCACAGGCTTAGGTCATATGGTTCCCCACATGTTTTATTTAGTTATATCATGATATTTTAGAAGTTTTTACTTATAATTAATGCACAAATCAGTAGAAAAACTCAAATTCTACAACATATCAAAAAATTGTACGACTTATCTTTCTCCGATTCGCTATAATGATTAAAAATACAGTGCACTTGTCACAAAAATGTTCGTTTAGCGGCCGACCACAAATGAAATGGCTGCAAAAGTGACATTTGCGTTCTGTTCCTCTTTATTTTTTGTCTTACGATACTTATATAATATTTCTATGTTGGCGTTTTTGACAGATTGTGGTAAATTCTTTACCAAAACCTGGTAAAAACTCTTAAAAATCTAGGTGGGAAATCCTCAATCCATAGCCTGGTTAAGGGTTAAAGTATGAGTACGCGCGGTTTAGAGATGAAAATTGACGAATGTTTCCGAAACTTACCAGGAAAGTTTCCAATATTGCCGGCAATATTGCGCAATATTGCCGGAAAGTTGCCAAAGTTGCCAGATTAGATAGAGTTTTTCAAATGCCATTTTCAATGTTTATGGGCTCATGAGGTTTTATGTAATGGTGTAATTATACGTATGACTAGTAAGTCTGTATAATTAATTGTTCAACAATGGTAGTGGTGACTTCGTGATAGTTGAACCCATAGTTTTTTAAGAATGTCACCTATAAATGTTATAATAAAAGTAAGAGGGCATTAATACCGAAAGAAATAAATATAAATCATACAACCGTGTAGTGTCATTTTGTAAATTTTTTGGACTTTTCTTCAAGTAACTTCATCTGTTTGTACTAATGTCGATTTTAATCTTTAACCTGAAGGCCTACCCATCTCTTAAAACCAGTGTTATTTTAATATTAGTTTGCCTTGCGCACGGTTGGCGCAATTTTTTTTTTAAGTGCCGGGCGATCTTCCTGTTTACGTATCGTTAGGGGCAAAGGACTTCATCGAAGATTTCTTTTTTGGTAAAGTTGACGTTTTTATTGCTGCACCATAATAACCGTGTCCATAGAAACCATATTCACCTCTTTTCCATCTCTCACATTAAAAACATTCCCCTCTCCCCCCCCCCCCCGCAAAACCCAAAAAGTGTTGCCCATCGTACGGAAGACGCACCCTTTTCGAGAAAAATAAAAATCAAAAGCCCATAACTCGGAAACGGTGCGTCCTAGGCGAAGAAGAACCGAAATTTCACTCCCCCCTATAACCCCCGTGTCAGCAGCACCACTATTAAATTTTTGGGTTTGGGGGGGAAGAGGGGGATTGTTTTTATTTGAATGTTTTATTTTGTTTAATGTTTCGATTTCCTTACATCATCTCGGTTCCCCATGGGAGCAGCACCACTATTTAATTTTTGGATTTTGCGGGGGGGAGAGGGGGTAGTGATTTTTTAATTAAAAAAAACACTATATTTCCAAAATGGTAGCTCGGATGGAAATCTTTTCAGGAAAGAAATTGTTGCTCTAGTCGAACGTCTAGTCGTCTAACCGAGATGATGTAAGGAAATCAAAACAGTAAAAACAAAAAAAAATAAAAACAATCCCCCCCTCTCCCCTCACAAAAACTAAAAATTAAATAGTGGTGCTGCTCCCATGGGTAACTGAGATGATGTAAGGAAATCGAAACATTAAACAAAATAAAACATTCAAATAAAAACAGTTCCCCTCTTCCCCCCCCCCCAACCCAAAAATTTAATAGTGGTGCTGCTGACACGGGGGGTTATAGGGGGGAGTGAAATTTCGGTTATTTTTCGCCTAGGACGCACCGTTTTCGAGAAAAAATACATAGAAGCCTCCGCTGTCCGTCCGTCTATCTGTCTGTCACCAGGCTGTATCTCATGAACCGTGATAGTTAGGCAGTTCAAATTTTCACAGATGATGTATTCCTGCTGCCGCTATAACAACAAAACAAATACTAAAAAACAGAATACAATAAATATTTAAGGGGGCTCTCATACAACGAACGTGATTTTGTTGCTCAATATTGATAACGGCAACAGATAGACGCTTGAAATATTCACAGAATATTTAGGTATATATTCACTCCAAAAATAAATAATTAAAATAAAACAAATATTTAAGGGGGGCATCCTATACAACAAACGTGATCTTTTTGCCGATTTTATAGATAATGGTACGGAACCCTTCGTGCATGAGTCCGGCTCGCACTTGGCCGGTTTTTTTTTCATAGAATTAAAGTTAAACTATAAGAACGTAGAAAAAAAATTACGAAATTTCGAAAATAGTTATGGTTTCATCACCAATGAACTGTCATGGATAGCTTATTTCTTTTCTTTAGTTTATCAGTAAGAAAATAATTGTAAAAGCTAAAATTTTCGATTGGATATTGTAGATAAGCATACGAACTACCACCCTGCAGACCGCAATTTTAACCTACTAATCAATTACATTAGTATAAGTTGTTTTTTATTTATACGTTTCTTGCCCAATGTTGCCGGCAACATTGGAAACATTCCCGGGAGTTTTGGCAACTTTGGCAATATTGCCGGCAATTTTCATCACTAAACTGCTAACGTTCTAAGAGGCCGGATTTGACGTTTCTCCTACGTAATAATTTGAAAAATCCAATTCACAATCCTGAATAATTACTATGTTACCCATACACTATAACAACGAGTATCACTTGTAAACATTAAGTTTAACATAATTTTGAAAAAATACACTCACAAACACGAATTAATTGCCGATTTATATTTTGACAAGACGTTTTGACAACACTACACAAAGGATTTTGATAGCTGTCAAATCCGGCTTGTTACAATGTTAGCTATATAGCGCGGTTCACCGAACTACCTACTGATTTTGGGCTGTCGTGTCGTGAGGTTTACCGTACCATCTATGGTACCAAATCATATTTTTTGATGACGAGTGACGTATAATTTATAAATCGTACCTACTCGTACGAGATGTATGAACGTAGATGAGGCGAAAGGAGTATGTAAGGATCGTAGCAGGTGGCGTTCTGTGGTTTCTGCCTACCCCCATGGGAAAAAGGCGTTATATTTTATGTATGTCGTACCTACTGGTACTTCTACACTTTCAATTTACAATTTCGGTTTTTCCCCCTTCCCTTTAAACTTTAAATTATCAAAATCTACAATTTATTAACCCGGGGAGCGCATGGTTGGGTCAAATTGACCCACGCTATTTTGAATCGTGTGTTATTTTTAGAATTTTAGTGCGACGTCGCCGTACTTCTCAGTAGCTGGAGCGAACATTCTCCCCTCTTCGTTTCTTACCGCTATTCTGTCGGGTCGCAACTACACCGGGAGATACACGTGGCCAAACGACTAAAAGGGTAAATATGACCCAACCATACACTCGATGCCGTTATTTCGCGCCATTTATTCAAAGCTTTTTTTATTGTTTATCATTTTATTTTTAGGTTTATTTTCAAAATTAACCGGGAAGAACTCGAGCGACAGCGGATTTTAGCCATATTACAAGAATTTGACTCTGAAAATTAACATATTTATTAATAAATTATGTACTGAACACGTAATTTTATACTGTGGTGATTGAGCAAATGGAGAGCCTGAAAATGATGATTTGTAAGACTGAAAATTATTATTATTATATTTAATTCGAAAGTTTAATGATAGAAGTGTCATCCTAGGTTACATTTATTTAGAAGATTTATGTTTTGTTAACTTTTGATTGCCATAAGGCAGAAGATGTTATTTTTGTTGATTTTTCGTACTACTTTATTTTAATTTACATTAAACACATATTTCATGATGAATTCGTTTATTTTTATCTTATCTGAAACCTTTTAAGTGTTAGTGACATAATGAAATTACAGTAACAGTTTTATAAAATATCTCATATATTGGAAAAACATTCAATGGAATTGAATTGGAATGTTGGGTTTGGCAAACGAGGCATGAGAGTAGGATTAATGCTGTGGAAATGCGTTCCTTGCGGAGTATGTGTGGTGTAACTTTGAACGATAGAGTGAGGAATGAGGTTATACGGGACCGTTGCGGATTAAAAGAGGATGTAGTGACAAAGATAGAAAAGGGTATGCTTAGATGGTTCGGTCATGTTGAGAGGATGAGTGAAAGACGATTAACAAAAGGTATTTATATGGCAGAGGTGAGTGGTAACGCAGGGAGGGGTCGCCCTAGGAAGACCTACACTGACCTTATTGGTGAGGTTCTTCAGAAAGGTCAGGTGCGGAGTACTCGTAACCGGCGTGCTTGTATGACGAGATGTATGAACGTAGATGAGGCGAAAGGAGTATGTAAGGATCGTAGCAGGTGGCGTTCTGTGGTTTCTGCCTACCCCCATGGGAAAAAGGCGTGAGTTTATGTATGTATGTGGAAAAACATTCATGTTTTCAATCGGGTCATCTTGACCCAACCCTACACTCGGTGTAACACTTTTTCACCATGCGCACCCCGGGTTAATGAAACATTGGAATTATAAACTTAATTTATTAGCAGTTCTGAGTCTGGATTCGTGTCTTCCTAAGAATAGGTTCCGCCGCTCAACATTTCAACAAGGCATTAAGTCATAGCTGGCCAAAAATGAGCTTATGCACTAGCATTAGCCTTTACTCGCCGACTTGGGATAGGTAAACGCCCATTTTTGGCCATGTTTTGCCCATCAATGTAATATAATTATATACTAAAAAGATAGTAAGTATGTAAAGGTTAGGTTAGGTTAGGTTATTTTGCTATTACTAATATTTTATTTTGTAATGAGTACCTACACCGGAATCAAAATCGATTTTCCGCTCGGTAATCACTCACTAGTCGGTTGTGTCCTGTCAAACTAGGGATTGAACAAAACGATTTACTAAAAACCGGATACCGAAAACCAATTTTTTGCAAATATTTTTTCTTTATTACAGTCATCTTATTTTTGTAAAAGAAAAAAAAAACGATTTTTAAATTTATGGACTTCTAAATACGACGATACATTGAATTCCGATTCCGGTTTTTTCGGTTTATCGCAAATGTAGAATTTTCGATAAATCGATCTTATAGCTAGCTACATCCCTACGTGTCAATGTTATTTGGCGAATGCTACACGCTCGATATTTATCGTGATATTTGGATCGTAATCCAGGATCACGATAATTATCGAGTCTGTAGTATAGTGTATTCACGTATCGTGATACGGATCGCTGGATTTCTAGAAATCCAGAAATCCACGATTTGGATCGAGTATCGTTGATAAATATCGTGCGTCTAGTCTCTAATCGATATTTATCGCGTCAGTCAATGATATTTTAGTAAACAGATATGTTATAAGCGCGCAAAACGTGAAGACCAGAAACCGTCCTAATTAGGACGCATTGCCTTTAGTCTGTGTCTGGCACTACTACGAGTGATACGTTGCGCGCTGCTACGTAATTACCATCCAAAATGCCATCGTGTGTGTTTAGAAAGTGTACCAATTACGATACCAAAGTTAATAAAACACAAGGGATCTCATACCACACGTAAGTACGCAATATACTTCGATTTATTAATATATTTCAATTATTTTCCTAATATTCTGATATTTTGAGGTTAGAAAAAAGAAAGAGATGGAAAATACATTTTTTGTCGTGAGAACGACAAGGATGCGTGCACTCCGGACATAGAATAAAAGTACAGATGCGAATATTAGGCAGTAAAGTCATCTTTACTCCAGAGTTCTAGTTTCCCTTTTAATAACTTTTCATTATAATTTAATACTTAATACTTAAAATCAATTACATAATGATAAAATACAGTCTGACAAAAACCCTAGAACATTGAAGTGTAAAAATTGTTCTTTTAACATTTTCACTTTGAACAATCGACTATAACTTTTACAATACTTACGAGATTTTTACAATTCCTTTTGTAAACCTTGTTTCTATGTGATCTTACCAAAATATGATAGAAATATTTAATATTCCTCCATAAACAAAAAACCTCATTTTCAAGTTACGTAATTATTCCTTATCATACAATTTTTCGTCAAAAACCTTTCAAATTACTATCCTACTAGACTTTTCTAATTGGATTACGCTAACATCGTTCCAATAAGACATAATACACCAATTTTGCACAAATTCCCTTACGTTATGTTTTCTAACCAGACAAGTTTTCCTAATATCCTTATCAGTAAATTAAAGTTTCTGCCTACCTAATAAGTACAATAAAACATAAGAAAACAACTTTAAAATCCTTTCAAAAAACAAATTATAGAATCCTTTCAAAAATTAAACTTAACTATAAAGTCCTTACAAAATATCACTAACTGTACTTGCGTTATAGTACGTACGTGCATGGGGTCTTCGTCGCCGACATCGTAAACAAAGAATTAATGAATCGTTTATATTACTTTACTATGTGACAACAGCAAGAGAGAGTTTATTCGTTGCATAGGCACAAATCCCGGCTACAAATTCTGTACACACGGTTTGTACCTTCTGCCTAGTTAATTTGTTAGTCTATGATGCCAACGTGCGGTGATTGGTCACATTGGTGGCTCGAATAATGTCTGTTTACATTCACGCGCAATTGACAACATCTAGCTGTCACTTTTTTTCTTATTGATTTTATCAAGCTATCCTTTTTACTCCTTTTCCTTTTGTAGTGAAATGTAAAATGAATGAAAAGTGTCTATGTGTGCTGCCTCTCGGCGCGGAACACTTTTTTCTGTTGCTTTGTAAGGGTATAACATATCTGTTTATTAGAATATCATTGGCGTCAGTATTAATTCTGTCAGCGATGGATGAGGACGCGCATCTTGATGCGGCGGCGCCCGCTGTACCTACAACAAATGACCAAAACCGCCTAAAAGAATTTATACAAATGTTAGAAACACTGCCAGAGGTATAGGACAGCTCAAGGGCCGACAGTCTGAATAAAGTAAAAAGGGCGAATGCCTATGAGCAACTATTTAACAATTTAAAAAAAAAATTAAACCTGGCGCGACTACCAAAGATGTAATAGCAAAAATAAACTGAATCTGATTTAATAAATTTAGATGTGTATATTTCTCTCGATCTTGAAACTAATATTACGTCCAGTTTTTTCGTTTTGTACGTCTTTTCAATGCTATCGCTAATATAATAGCAACGCAAGCTTTATTTAATTATCACTCATAGCTTTTTTTATATTTTAATACGAAACGTACGAGTGTACTCAATGAAATTTACCGTCGTACTGACGCGATCCGTATCGTGTGTGTAGTATACAAAAATATTACTAAATATTACTAAATAAATATCACGATAAATATCACGATAAATATCGAGCGTGTAGCATTCGCCATTATAGTGTATGTGAATGTTATCCTTATTTATGTACTTATACAGAGTAATTAGCTATCATTATTTTGATTGACTTGTTTTTTCCGTGGTGTTTTCGTAACATTGAGTTATAATGTACTACGTACTAGAGAAGACACCTCAACTCGATTGTTTGTAACACGAGTTAGAGTGCATGCACTCCAACTCACTTAGTCTATGCCGAGCGTTTGCTGCAACGTGACACATTTGAGTGAAGTTTTGTTTTTTATAATATGCCTTCGTGCGTATTGAGATACTGTACAAATAACTCCAGAAACATAAATAAAAGTCAAGGAGTGACTTTTCACCAGTAAGTTCATTAATTATGTTTAAAACACGCTTAATTTTAATTATAATTTTTCAATTGCAACGCGTCACCGCGGCGGCGCGGCGGCCATGTTTACGTGAATGTCAAAGAGTAAAACATTTGTATGCGCAGACTTGACACTATCGACGTATAAGTTTACATAATTAAGGGCAGTAAAATATTAATTTTAAATCACGATAATAATGTTAATGCAATAACATTAATATTTTTTTATTATTATTTGGATTTAAAGGTTTCCTCGGGGGTGTCATGAAACAAGAGAATCATGGATGTTCAGAATAATCGCAGCGAAGAAACGTGGTTACCTTCAGATTATTCACAAAACGGCAGAAACTAACTAAACTTATATTACTTAAAGGAAATTAAAATATTATTACAGCATAAATACTTTTTTATTTATTCTTTGAGTAAGTACACAAGTAGGCAGAATAATAAAATTATGTCGCATCTGCACGCATCTATGAGAACATAACACCCCCCCCGCTTGTCCCGCGCATGCCCCGCTGTCATCAAGTGCGCCCATCTTTTGTTTGAGATAGCTTCTCTAGTACGTAGTACATTATAACTCAATGTTTTCGTATTGCGTTTTCGCCTCGGATTTTTCGAAGACTGATGACGATTATGGACCCTCTAACCGCTACCCATGACGACCTTGGCTTTACATCATTGGATTCAGTACCTGCTTCCCACAACGACACGGGCTTACCAATGGATACCTACCGTACCTGTTTTCCACGAAGGAACCGACACGAACATGGATCCTGATCTACATGAACGCTTACCGCGAAGCAATCTTTGTGTCAACTGTGGCGTAAATACACAAAGACTTAAGAGATTGACCCTAACCAATGTGGGGGTGCGATCTATAATTCAGCAATGGATTGCACCACTACAAGTAAGTTACTATTTACTAACTGTAAGAACATGTAAGTTATATACTTTTATTGTAATAAGTATGTATGTCGTATGTTGATGTTGTGTTGTGTAACATGTTTATATTTTAGTAATTTGGTTGGACATTGAATAATTTTTTATTTTTAAAAAACTCAGTATGTTATTATAAATTATTATATTTTATGACTATGTAAATAGGTTTCAGAAAATAGCCCTGTGTGTCAGCACTGTTGGAGATTGGCAAGGAATGCACAACAGCATTCTGGTGCACAAGAACGAAACGTTGGGCATAGACAAGTATGTGTTCATTGTGGCAAATCAGTGTTAAGACAGCGCTTTCATCAACTAAAACCAAGTAACGCAGGCACAACAAGAGATATAATAATAAGAAATATATTTGCAGAATGGATTCTACCACGCCTTGTGAGTGATATTAACATTTTAAGTTAACCTTTCAAAGAGCTATTTTTGACCTGTGATTTGAGAGAGAAGATATCTTAGACTTTCAAAAATATGTATTTACCAAGGATGATAATTATTATAAGTTTTTTTTTTTTACAGTTAGCCTCAACCGATTTAGTCTGCCATACTTGTTGGACTCGAGCAAGACGAGCAATACCTAAATACACACCAGCATCTACTTCAATCCAAAATGAAGCTGTCAATACTGATGCAGCCAGTACTGAAGAAACTAGTACTGAAGTCTTAGGAACAAGAGAAACTAGCCCTATAGCTGAACCAGCTTCTGAGGCAACTATATATCTGCCAAATTATATTAGAGCTCCAATCAGTCAGCAGCGTTGCTTTTATCCAAGATGCAATCAACCAGAGAGGCTTACAGTGTCTACATATTTACGGACTAGATTGTTTATTGATTTTAATTTTTATGTTCCTGCAACAAATACAATATGTAACTACCATATATCAAATACTTTTGGAAATGAGCTAACTGAAGTGGAAAACCCAATTCATACATTCACAGCAATACAAATAGAAGATTATACTGATTTATTAAAACAGTCACAGACATTCAAATTAGATTTTGAAAATATGGAGAATATGGACAGTTCAATAGTTCAATACTGGTTTGGTCTATCAATGGAAGATATTCTAGATATTATAAAGGAAGTGCCAAGATTGGCAACAATGCACAGGGGCAAAACTGCTCTTGCAGCATATTTAATTAAGTTGAGGACTGGAGATAGCGATGAAAGGATTTCCTCTTTGTTAAACATTCCTAGGAGTACCCTAGAAAGACTTATGGGAAAGGTTTGGGAAATCTTAAAAAATGAAAAATTAAATCTTAGTCAGCAAATTGCCATACCTAAAAATGAAAATGAATAAAAAGTCAGAAAACTAAGCATGTTTTATTTATTTTAGAATTTCTATTTAGTATCCTACCCCTATCCCTATCCTACCGATACCCCCACCTCTACACTACTGATACCCTACACTACCAATACCTACCCCTACCCTACCGTACCCTACCCTACCCCAATCCTACCCCATATTTTCTCACCGTTTAAACCTTACCTGGACTACGACAAACATTTCAAAACCAAAATCAGCTAAATCCGCCCAGCCGTTCTCGAGTTTTAGCGAGACTAACAAACAGCAATTGATTTTTATATAGATTTATTTAAAAAGTAAAGTAAGTAAGTTAAGTTGTATGTAAAAATTGCAGTTGTTTCTTAGTCTATGATGTCAATCCTAATGCCTATCTTTTGTCTCTTTCATAGGCATCACTTGGCCAAATTTCCTTAACATTGTGAACTTTCCCCACTACGCCAAAACCTAGCCATCATCTCAAAATAAAAGTCAGTAGTTTAAAAATCCATTCATTTGAGCTATTGTGCAATGCATATCTGCCAGTTGTGATAAATAAGTAAATAACATCTCTTATCTAATCAGTGCAATGTACTATTGTTGCGAGTAAAAACAAAGACTGGAATTTCTTTGTCTCTGTTATAATTGCATAACAAATATTATTGCATTGTATACTAACTTTGCCTGTAACTTTGTCTTACACCATGCTCTCAAACAGAACTCAGATTTAAAAAAAGAAATATATATTTTGCCACTTCAATGGTTTTTTAATCTGTTGGTCTATTTCGAAAGATCTCACCTGCCAGCATCCATGGACACTTCAGCCCTATATCTCTCATCAGGAGGGTTGTCACCATTGAACTCCTTGCAGATTTGTTCTACATTCAGTTTAGTATGTAACCTGATGGCTCCCTCCGCCAAGCATGTGCATTCAGCTGGTAACTTGTCACAGTAGTCCTTCTGCTGGTAGCCCTTTCTGTGGGCCTGGGACTCCAGCTGCAAGCACTTCCCCTTGCTTGATACTCCAACATGGATCATCAACTGAGGGAATGTTCCAATTAATTTTTTCTGATGTATTTTGCAACACAGGCATGTAAGAAACTAGGAGAAACACTTTTAGTGGAGTAGGTACTTCAAAAAAGAATGTTTGGTTCAGTTAATTCCTATGTTGCTTATTTTTGTTCTATCTTATTTTTCTTTAAATAAGGTAAGTACAAATATATTATGCCTAATATGATTTACATTAGGCATAGTTGTGTGGGTGACATGATAATGGTTATCGTAGTGTACAGGAAAATATTTGTAGGGACCCATATTATTATTTTTAATCTACTGACGTATGGGTAATGTAAGGGAAAACAATTCATTGACCTGTGAAAAACACCACTGTTTTTATAGTACCTATAATTATTTTAACTGTGGTTTTCCATTTCAGTAGGGAAAAAAAAAGTCCTAAAACTAATAATACATAGGTACGTCTAGCAAAGAACATAGGTTGCCATTGATTTTAATTCAGGACATTTTATTTTTTATTATGTATTTAGTTTTTTAGATTAAGTAAGTACCAACTTGTCTTGTTTAGGGCTGTTGAAAAAATTATTTTATATTGTGCGTCACTTTCACGTGAATAAAGAGTTTTACTTTTTTTCTTTCTATTTATGTATGTGGAGAACAAAATGCAGCAATCAAATCAATAACTTTTAATATGACTTCAAATTCGAGGTACAGACGTGTTCTATGCGTATTCTACTAAAACCTAGTTTTTTAGAAATTTTGAAGACTTAATAAAGTAGTTGCAGTTCATGTAATTCTCACCTTAGGAGTATGTGTCTGCCACAGCGCTGGCACGAACTCGTCCACGTTATCATAAGTCACCGACAACTCTATCCGAACCAACTCCACGTTATGTTTCTTCTCAATTTCATCTTTGTTCATAATTTTCACAGCTTCCCAGCTGGCGTTCACAGGGTGGTTCACATATGGACCGAAGCCCGTTATAAGGACCATCGGTTTCATCCAATTATCAAGCTCGTTGATCATGGTAGGTACCAAGTTTTATTTAAAAGTTACAATAATAATTTCGTTATGAAGCAAGCGATCCGGTTTCTGCAGTTCGACTGGTTTGGTTTCTGTCTTTCTGTTTGATTTAATAAAGTTTGGTTTGTTTGTTTGAGATAAGTGACAGCTTGTCAGATGATTCGACAGCTCTGATAACACTCCCAGTCAGCTGACTTTTACTGCGTAATGTTGGTGTCACTGATTTTGATAAGGATTTGCAATAAAAAATTGTAATTCAACGGATAAATCAACTTTTTTCAGAATAGAATATAAAAAGGACACAAGTTTATTTACATAGAATGTAACACAGTGATTATTGTGTTGCAAGTATTATTATTTACTGACAATAAATGTAAATCTGTGAGACGCGGTTAACTGCTTAGGTTTAATGCATCAATAAAGCAAAAAAACTATTTCATTTCAAGTGAGTAAAACGGAACGCAGTACCTACGCGACATTACAAAAAAACGGGACTATCCCTTGTTGGCCCCTAGTGAATGAAACTCACAGCGGGCAAATTCAAAATAATGTCTTCAAACAATTTAATTCCTTTTTACAGACTTCAAAAAAAGGAGGAGGTTATCAATTCGACTGTATTTTTTTTTTTATATTTGTTACCTCGCGACTTGCGACTGGGTGAACCGATTTTCATGATTCTTTTTTTATTTGAAAGCTGGTGCTTCCCGTGTGGCCCCATTGTCACCATTTCATTATCTGATGATGGGATCTTGTAGAAATCGGAGGCAGTGTTGCCAACTGCTAGCTTTACCCAGTAGCTAGACATTTTGAAAATGTTGCTAGATTTCCAGTTTTTTTTACCCTAAAATGTTGCTAGAAGTTGCTATGTTACAATATATAAGTAGGTTACAATATGACAATTTCTGATAATCATTTTTATTTTCATTAATTCCAACAAGAAGTTAAATTAAGTCTAGTGTACGCAATTGAATAAAAAAAAAAAAACAATTAAAGAGGAAGATGTCGATGGCTGGGGTTCAGTATCTTTCATTGATTTCGAATATTTTTCAACAGTGCCCATTTTATGCAGTACATCTTTAGGCAAAACACAGTTATAGCAGATTTACCACCTTTCCTGAAGGAGTCTCTAATGGAGACTATTAGTTTAGTTTTTTTTATTAGTTTTATATGGATAAAACAAAACAACACAAGGTAGAATACGAATAGCGCGTATCATTTTGGTTTACTAAGTATTGTGTCGCAGAGGAATCAAGGAATTCCCGGCCAGTGTCAGCACTGTCAACCTGTACTTACCGTAGCATCTATGACCATAGATGTTTTTTTCTTTCGACTCAGCACACTACTCGACTAATTTCAATAGACTCGCGTCTTATGATGAAATGAAAAGTTGCTAGAAAAAGTAGCTAAAAAGTTTAGCTACAAGTTTTATTAAATTGTAGCTGTCTGTCACCAAATAATAGCTAGATCTAGCTATAAAGTTGCTAAGTTGGCATCACTGATCGGAGGAACTCTTCAATAAATAACAGCAGATTAATCGCGATTGTTGCTATAGCATATCTAAGCATTGTTTACGCCATCTGTCTCACACAACATGATATCACGCCTGTACTCACTACAAAGGTTATAAAAACTTTTTCGAAAAAAAAAATATGTTTTTTGTTTTTTTATTTGTTATTTGGATGATTCTTTTTTTGTTTGAAAGAGTATACTTTCGAATAGGTCCCATAGAAATATTATCATGATCTGATGATGAACTTTGGAGATATGGAATGGAACTCCTCATAGGATCACAGTGTAGCAATATCGTAACAAGTGAAATTGCTTTGTTTATAAAATAGGTACGTGTAGTCGATGACTGACTGAAGGAAAAGGGGGAGGGGGTACGTCAACCCTCCTCCTACCACTTTCCAAAATTAATTAAATCGCGGGAGGTATTGTTTGAAAGGGCTTTTTGTAAGGATTTCAAACATTAATACACAAGCACTAAAAAGTGAAAAATAAAAAGCTTTTTTACAAAAAAAGATAACCGCCTTCAAAAACTACAAAATAAAAATAACTTTAGTTTTGGAAGTCGGTGGCAATACTTACTTACATAACAAAAAACAAAACCAAAGCTTTTTTTTACTTTTGATTTATGCTTTACTTAATCTTGTAATGTACTTGAATTGAACATCATGTACACTTATTTTAACTTGGGCCCATAAGTAGGTAGGCCAGGAGATAATCACGCTAATTAACGCGGCATCTGTGTCATTTTAATGTCCTTAAAATGCAAGTATATGGTCACTTTGGAAACTCTCAACTAATGAGGTATGGTCTGGTCAGTGGAGTACCTCTGTGGGGCACGTCTGAGTGGCAGATGCTCCTAGGGTTGAAGGAAATTGGGTGATGGTGTTGTGCGTCGTGGATGGTGTCAATCACACCTTGCGTCACAAGTCTGTCCAAACAGTTTGAATCGTAGATAAAGTGTGTTACTACCTGATAATTTAGAAAGGAGAAAAAAAGATTATCGATAACCATACAGCATTTATTTGAGTTAAATATACATTTATAAAGATGTAAAACATATAATACTTAATTAGGTACTTAAGTGAGTATAAAAAGAATTGTTTACATTAAGGTACTATTGAGTGAGGCCCGCTTTTCATTAAGGCAGTTGTGGGTTCGATATCGAACAAGTACTAATTAAGGCTTGGGCACACCAAAAGCAGTTGCAGTGCGGTAGCAGTGCGTCTACGTTAGTAAATAATGTAGTTATATGAGGGATGACACACTGAACAAACGCGGGCCCGCAGTTCCTACCGGCTCCGCCACTGCGCCGCGCACGCACTGCTCTTCTACAAAACTTTTGGACGGGAGCAGCGCAGGCGCGGGGCGGTGGCAGCGCAGGCGCGGGACGACCGCAGTGAGTACACGTTGTATTACTACGTCCGCCATATTGATTAGTCACACCAAAGCAGTTGAACGGGACAGACGCAGCGCAGGTCGTAAACGGTTGTGATTTTTTACAACTTTATCATGGAAACGAATCTTCGAAACCTATCTTCAAAAGATTCTAATTCCCGACATAGACGATGGTACTCCCCATATTCTTCTCTTCTCTTATTTACATCGTGAACCCATATTCTTTTTTTTTTACTTAAAGCTAGAAGCAACAATAGCTCCTCTTCGTCAGAGTCAGAACCGTTCAACATCTTGAAGTGTACTGAGTGTGGCTATCGATACGACACACATATAATAATAATAATATAATATAACATCACGCCTGTTATCCCCGAAGGGTTAGGCAGAGGTGTACCCATTAGTACACCCACATTTCGCCAGTTATGTTTAAGTCCCATGTAATAGGGGGCGAGCCTATTGCCATCAACCGGGCACAAATCCAGACTCCGAGGCTGCTACTGAGAAATTCCTGATGGAAAAACCCAATAACACTTTGCCCGACCTGGGAATCGAACCCAAGACCTCTTGCTCAGCAGTCGCGCTTTGCGACCACTAGACCAACGAGGCAGTCACACATAACGCAGTTATAAAGCAGGGGCGCCTTCAAACTGCTCTCTGACTGCTCATGCTTCTGGTGTGACATGACCGCGGCGCAACCGACCTGCCCTGCTAAGGTGCTGCGCCTGTCCTGCTTTTGGTGTGCCCAAGCCTGCGTTATGTGTGAAGTATTCCTCACCAACTCAATCAATTTTTCATTCGTTTCCATGATAAGTTGTAAAAAATCACAACCGTTTACGACCTGCGCTGCGTCTGTCCCGCTCAACTGCTTTGGTGTGACTAGCAATATGGCGGACGTAGTAATACAACGTGCACTCACTGCGGCCGCCCCGCGTCTGCGCTGCCACCGCCCCGCGTCTGCGTTGCTCCCGTCCAAAAGTTTTGTAGAAGAGCAGTGCGTGCGCGGCGCAGTGGCGGAGCCGGTAGACGCACTGCTACCGCACTGCAACTGCTTTTGGTGTGCCCAAGCCTTTAATATGACTTTTTCAATTCATTTCTATTGTTATCCTTGACCACAGACATCGGTGAAGGAAAACATTATTGTGAAGAAACCTGGATTAGTTTCAAATCACCAATCCGCTTTGAGCAAGCGTAGTAGGTAATACTTAGTAATCAATACTCGTGTCTTCTCTGTATGAGAAAAGGCCTTTGACCTGTAGTGGAACAATATTATGCTGGTATTTTTATTACAATGTGCCAACAATATCTATCTATGGCATGAAAGTAAGTCTCCCGCGTACTAGCTAAATGGCTGCATCCCATGCCATCATAATTAAATTGAGGCTGCTTAGCTTAGTAGTAGCACGTAGTAGGTAATACTGCCTGAATAGTAGCATCACGTAGCATGTTGGCGTCAGTTGGCGTTAAGAGGAAGTAGGTTATTTAATGAGGGATGCTTGCCAAGGCAAAAATAGTAGAGCTAAAATTTTATGTAGGGTGGTTGAGCTCACTGATTTTCTCGTAAGAAGTAGGTATTCATAAGCTATGTTAGATTTTTTTTGTTAACTCCTCATCTGTTCGAGACAGATTTCTAAGATGCGTTCGAGTCCTTTAGCTATCAGCTCGAATGAAACCCCTTCGAAAGGGACATGGACAAATAATGTCTTGGAACAGCCTCGACACGCGAGAGAGGTGTAGTAAGTGTATTCACAGAGATACCTGGAACAAAAACTTGATTTATTATGGGTAATAAACGACTCATTTCTCTGAGTTATTCAACCGTATTAAAATAGGTGAATCATTAGGAGGCATATATATATAGGTAGGTACCTAATTATGATAACGGATACTATTGGATACCATTAACATACCATTACCATTATTAGTGAACTGAAGTAGGTGTTAAGGTGGTTTCACACGGGCGAGGCGTGGAATGGATAGGATAGGCGAGAATTGAAATCACAGAACAATGTATCGGGCCATCTGGCGTTACTTTTTTTAATACTCTATTTATGCAGAAATATAGTTAAATAAATAGCCTCGCACATTCACGCGCATCCAGAACATCGACACCAAAGATTGGCGAGGCGATAATTGAAAGTTTTGTTTTTACAACATTGAAGTATATTGCAGTAAAAAAAGAGTAGGTAGGTATTAATTAATTTTAATTCACAATCAAAAGGTCAATTTGTTATCTTGCATTATTATTATTATTATGTAATTACATAAATGTGCGCGTGTTTAATGTATAAACAGGAAAACCCCGAGATTTACGAATTGAGAACAGGACAACAACCATAGGCTAGGTAAAAAGATACAGTGTAATCAGTCAGACCCGCTACAGCTGTACTTGTACTAATCGTGGGTTCGATTCCAGGTATGATGTAGTTTCCTTTATCGAGTGCCTAGGTGCACTTGGTAGATAAAAAGATTTTGTCAATTGTCATGTTCTCACTAATGAATTTCCTTGAAACTATTTATTAAAATTTTACAACGATGAACCGTGCCCTATACAGGTTTAAAGTATTTTTTTTTATACAAAATGCATCAAGAAAATGGTTGAGAATTTGACAGTTCGAATTTATTTATTTATTTATATTTACCCATCATCCCATTCCTATACAGGCTGGATTTAGCATGAAGCTGCACCAGCACCAGGATCCTAGCCTTATACATTTACAAACTGCAAGACGGGATGACAAAGTGCAAAATATTTTTGTTTATTACTTTGCAAAATTTGTGAGCGCGAGTCAGCGCGTGCTAGCGCTTATCGGCGTAAGAAGGTAAGGTTCCTCTTTCGGTGTGAAAAGGTCAGCGTGATTTCGATTTTCGGCCACCAATACACTTCACGCTTCGCGCTTGTAGAACCACCTTAACACCAAGTCTGGTCTTAGCAACTGGTAAACGCTCGTTTGACTTACCGGCCAGCATCACAAGATTTCTCCGCCTTGAGCTCTTCAGCGGGGGGGTTACTATTGAACTCCTCGCACAAGATGTCTACATTCAGGTCCGTGCTGATAGTGTCCGGTCCGTCGGACGAGTGCTTGAAATCGACCGGACACGTACCGTTTGTGTCAGGGATGTCGTAACGTTCTTTATTCGCTTGAGTTTCTAGCAGGAAACATGGAGTGTCCTTTACACCAACGTGAATCGTTAACTGAAAAAATACAGTTTTCAAATTAGTGGCCATACTAGATATATTGTATGAGCTCAACAGCAGAGCACTCTTCTAGTCTCGATGAGCGTGTCTCGCTTCTCAAATCCCAATCATATTCATTGGTAAATTGATATCTTTGGAAATAAAGTAGGGGACCGTATCGCTTTTACCACTACTCAAAAGACAAAATCTATTATTTCATTTATTTCGTATTAAAACTACATTTATTATGACATAATAAATGTAGTTTCGCAACATAGTTGCGAATATTTTTACGCCATCATAAAAATTTAAAAAACATCTAAAATTTTATATCAAATTCTCGTGTCGCAGTGTTTGTTACCAAACTCCTCCAAAACGGCTGAACCGATTTTTATGAAATTTTGTGGGCATATCGGCGGTTATAACATCTATGTATTTTTCATACCAAAAAAAAAATATGGCGGTACGAAGTTCGCTGGGTCAGCATACATATAATATTTTTTTTAAATAATAGGATGATAATAGTAGGTCGGTAGGTTGTATGTACTCACGTCAGGTTGAAGTTTGGCCCAAAGCTTTGGGACTGATCCGTCGACAACTTGGTAAGCCACGTCTATTTTTTCTTGATAGAAATGAATATTATATTTGCTCTCAATTTCGTCTCGGTTCATACAATTCACGCCTTCCCAACTTGGATTTATTTGAACATTAGGGAAAGGGCCAAAACCTGTTATTAGCACTCTTTTCGTACACATTGTAAAAAGTGTTGATGTGCCTTGTATTGTTATACAGGTATACACGTACACTTATTCGTAGATCGACTAGAGTAAGCGACCACTCCTGACGGTGTCTGTAGGTCGTCTGTATTAATTATTTATGAATGACCTATTTATATAGACTAGAAAATTGACGCAAAACAATATTTTTTTGTTGATTAAAGTTGTTTTTATGTAAGTAATTATACGACTTTCCTTAACTTGTTTATTAAACTTTGTTGCTTGCACCTAGTCTAGACACACAGCAGTGTGTCAGCCAAGTTAAGAAAAGGAAAACGATTATCACTGGAATGTGTAATACCTACCTACCTACACGAAAAGTTCCGAGCTGCTTTCGACCCCCGTTACTCAATAACATAGGTACCTATTTGCGGTTTTGTATGTCTAAATCTAAATAGTAATATGAAAGGTGTTTACATATTCAAAATAAGTTTCTTTTCGCGTAGGTATTTAGGTACACGGTAGATCCGCACTTGGGGATGGATACAATAGCTAAAAGTAAACACTGAACATTTCATGTTGCCAACAACAGTTTTCAGCAACAAAAACATGTTGCTGAAACAATGTTGTGCTTTTATTGTCGAATAAAAGTCTTTTAAATACCTAGGAAGCGAGGCAACATACTTACAGTCCTACCAACTTATCTGTGAACTGGGGGCCAACCACAAGCTCTTATAACCGTATTATTACCTATAATATTACTTTGTAATTTCTGTTGTTCTTTCTGTTGTTGTTGTTTCTGTTGTAATTATTGAAATAATATTGTTTTAAGAGGCGGTAGTATCCCAACCAGCAATTCAGTCCTATTATTTCAGCTCATAACTCTAAAAAGCTCTATAAACGATTTATTAAGGTTTTAGCGGTGCCAGAGTGTTGTATAAAAGCGTTCGACAGTACATTATTGCTCTATATGCTTATAGAGCTAAAAATACCTATAAACAAAGGATGTAAACGTTTACTACGCCATTTTATACAACCGTTATAGTCAAGTACTATAGCAAGTTCTAATATAACAATTACATAATTATATTGCTCTATAAAATTGTTAACAGGTGCCTTTATTTATCTGGTTAGCGTAATAAGGGTTCCAATAGTAGTTGCAATAGTAGTTTCGTTATAGCAGTGATGAACACTCAACTAAAGGGCGATATTGTGATATTGTGGATATTCAGATCGCTGCTATAGTACGTGTGCGTTTAGTAGTCACAAAGACTTTACAATAGAGTGTTTTTGTGATGTAGTCTAATTTCAGATCACGCTAATAGAACGTAAGTGTACTATAATAGTTTTTAGATGCATATTATAATTTTATCGATAAGCATATCACACAGACACTATAATAGTGCAGAATTATTGTATAACAATTTTTTTGGTGCCTAGCAATGCGCTTGTTAGTATTATAAATCACTACAGTGACGCAAAAGTTGCACATACATGTAGATAAATGTTTCTATTAAATGACAGTTAAGTCCCAAAAAGGATTATTGGCTCGCTTTTACAACAATATTCAGACATTTTGATACGGAATTAATGTGTCGTGCATTAAATTCTTACCGGAAACGGTTCCGTACAAAATGTGTCTTACAAAGATAATATTTCTGAAGACTTGCTGGGCTTATTGTGTGAACAAAATTTGTAGATTTTATAATTAGAGTTGCTTTATTAAAAAAAAAATATGCATGAGAATGTTATTTAATTGCAAAGCCGACATTCATCGGAAGGATAATGGTCATAAATAGCCATAAATTCGCAACCTCGACACCAGACAAATAATTCATTTAATAATTGGGCCATATTTTTTTTATATATTTATAATTAAGTTGTTTTTGGCTATCGAAAAATTCGTCTTCAGCAAAAAAGTAAAAAAGAACACTGCGTTTTATGTGTATATCATGCTCACACAGAACCCCAATTTTAGGTTGAATCCACGATGACTGACAGTGAAAACATTATCACGGCAAGTACTATAATGGCTCTTAGAATGTCGAAATCATTTTTATATGATAAATATTTTAGTAAAAGCTCAACAATTCGAGGGGGCACTTTAAATTCATGGTAAACCTATCCCTAGTTTATCAGTAAAGCTGCAGTCGCACATCATTTCCACCGTAATAGACTAATATTATAATAACAAAATAAAATCAGATTGCTTTTATCCTTTTGTAAAATTATTTTAATTATTTTTTGCACTCTGCACTATTAAGAATGTAAAATAATGAATAGTGAATGAAAATGTGATGTAAAGGAAACTAAACTCTTGTATAGTATGAAAAAGTACTATAAAAGGTCCTACAGTAGCCAGTACATCATTATTTTGAGACCTGCATCACTGTTACATAGATTTTATTGGACTGTTTCGTCCTTTGGAACACTGTAATAAAATTATTTTGTCACTGAACAGAGATATAATTGCGCCACTTCCGAAGAAAAGATACGTTCTTTGGGGTTTTATAGGACCAAGGACAGTTTTTTCTAAAACGTTCTATGGTCTTTTATAGTACTAGTTTTTGCTGTGAACTGAAAGAGGACGGTTCAGGGGGCCTATAGGCCCCCTGAACCGTCCTCTTTCAGTTCACAGATAAGCTGGTAGGACTGGTACGACAGGCAATTTTCGTGCTCACATTTGAGTACTATTTGCCTGCCGCATGCGCGGACACCGGTGTTTATCTTCGTTCATTTTCTCTTGACTGTCAGACTACTAGTGCGAGCGAGTGACGAGAACATTGTTAAGCCAAAGTTGCACCTATTATTATTCTGTCTTAGACCGATATTAGAAAGAAATAGCGCTTCTATCGGTCAGACGTCACGAAAATCCTAACAAACATTGCGGTTTTCCAGTCCAATGACGCGTTTTGCTTAACAAGGAAGGAAAAATATGATGATGATGACGTTGACTTATTTTTAATAGTACACAATACCTACATAGCCTACTATGTACCTACCTATTTAAAAAATGTCATAAACCTTATTATCACTGCCACTAGTCTGCGGTGCGTCAGGGAGCGAGTTCGCAGGGTTTATTACATAATGAGATGAGATGAAATTACTTTCTAATAAGAAGACATTTTTATTAAAGAATTTATTACTTCTAATAGTGGTATTATATTAAGTACTTTATTTCTAAAGCGGTAACATCAGTTTGTGAATTATTATTATTTTATTGATAAGTATAATTATGGAGAAATAATTATTTGACGATTAGCGTTAAATATATATAGTTTGTTTACGCTACACAACAAATAGTACATACATCTTGTGTTCTATAAATAAATAAAACGAAGTCGGGTTAGTTACACCATGTATAACATAAGAATGGCTGGACCTATTTATATACGATCTTTGATTTGTTGGATTAATCTTACCCGAATAGCAGAATAACTATTAACATTGAGAAAAAATCACGAAAAAAAGAATATACAAGATTTATTGATTCTGTGGCGGTACGAAGTTCGCCAGGTCAGCTAGTTTGATAATTTTAAAAGTGAGATAAGTATGGTTGTGATTACATTCGAAGCTGAATGCAGGAATACTATGACGTTTTTCAACACGCTAGGAAGAAAAATAAAGGCGGTCAAAAAGCATTTACATTTTCAATTATACCATTAAAATACAGGTACCTACTTTTGAACTGTCAAAAGTAGGAGCAAGAATCTCCACAGAATAAAATTTCAAAATATTTAGATTTCTCCTTCGAAACTCCAACCCTGCATAATGTATAATGTAAGCTCTACATTTACATAATATATTTCCTACATTTAATTTTTATCCTTAATCCTTAGTTAGCTCTTTAAGACATAATTCTAAGATGCGTTCCAATCCTTGCGCAATTTGTTCGGTCGTATACTTCGTATCAGGAACATGAACGAAAAGAGTAGGGGCTTGTCCACGGCTGAGGGATGTGTAATAAATGTACTCGCATAGGAACCTGTAACAAAAAAAAAGCCCTTTCAAACAATACCTCACACGATATATTTAATTTAGAAAAATGCTCACAAAATAAAAAGCACTACTTAAACAAAATTAGATGAAATTTTTATGGGACCAAATGTCAAGTATACTGCATCAAACAAAAAAAGAATCACACTAATCGGACTAGAAACCTCGGAGTAATCGGTGTAAAAAAAAATGAACCTTTTTTGAAGTCGGTTAAAAAATTAATATGAGTATTTGTTCAGTTTAGATGAGAGGCGGGAAATTAAATCTCTCTAAGTAGGCTCATTCAGACTCTCTATGTTCTCGGATTCCTGTCGACCTGTCATAGCGACCCTCCAGGTCGGTGACTGGAGTTACCACCGTTGCGTTGCTACGATTTATCTAAGGGGATTAGGTAGTATAGTTTGATGGGAATTCATTTTATATAAATGGTAAAAGAACGACCAGTCTGGGACGGGCCGTGCGGATGGCGAGAAAATACCTATTTAAGAAAATATTTTTACATTTAGGAAAATGGTTTTTTTTTTTTTGCATTTTATGTACTTACAGGCCAGCGTCAGTTGATAGTTCGGCGCGCAGGTCGTCTTCAGCGTAACGATTGAACTCTCTGCCGATAGCCGCCACGTCCAGCTGTGTGACAATAGTGTCGTGCCCCTCGCACACGTGTCGACCATCTGCGGGAAGCTTCTCGTCTACATCACGGATCGTGTATTCATATCGTTTAGCCTGTGCTTCTAACACAAAGCTTGAGACTGGACCTACACCAACGTGGATGGTCAACTGGAAATAATGCAAAAATAATTAAGTACATAGGTAGGTTGGTGTTTTGACGGCACGGTTGGCGCAGTGGCTGAGCGATTGGCTGCTGCGCTGCGTGTCGCGGGTTCCATTCCCGCACGGAACAAATATTTGTATGGCCTACAGATAGTTGTTCCGGGTCTGGTGGTTTGTGTATGTGAGTGAGTGAGGTGTTTGTAAACGCACCCACGATACAGGAGAAATTCCTAGTGAGGGGCAACGTTTTTTTTTTTTTAAAAAAAAAAGGTGGAAAACAAGGATGATGATTTAAGAGGGAACGGAGCCCTCCCAATGTGCGGATGGTGATCACAGTCCCACACTCCCCGGTGTTATCCCCAAAGACCGGGCGCCTTTTGAAGGTTTTCCCTCCAACAACAAAAAAAAGTTGGCCATCACGGGACGCCTGGCAGATGTGAAACATCTCAGTAAATAAAAAAGTAGGGTACGCGCGCGCACACACAAGGAAGTCGAGAGCGATGGCGTAGTCGGGACAGCACGGTATGACTGCGTCATGCCGTTTGCCGTCACGGCATTCGAGTTGGTTTTACCGCCAAGGCACTAGATGTTTCAAAGTACATTATTTATGTAATCTACTGATTGATGACTTAAGTTTTACTCACATCAGGTCGAACAAGGTCCAACAACTTTGGGACGATCTCATCCACATAGCTGTACAGCACAGGAATGACTTCTTTGATCAAAATAATATCGTATTTATTTTCAATGTCTCTCTTGTCCAAATATTTAACTCCTTCCCAACTTGGGTTCGTTTTCAAATGCTCGTAAGGTGCAAATCCGGTCATTAAAACCCTCTTACGATTAGACTCTGCCAATTCCAGTATTTCGTTGAAATGAATAGACGGAAACATTTTGTTAACTTTTAAAAATTAATAAATTGTTTATGTAAAAAGTCCTCAGTCTATGACACTTGGATACCGAGTGAATGCTGTCCACAGTGCATGCTGCTTATAAATGCTGTGACCCGACAGAACGTGAAATGAATTTCCTCAACACGTGAAAACATTCTAGGAAGGTCGTTGAGGAAAGGAAACTCGTAGTTAATTAATGGCCAAATATTCGCAAAATTATATTACGTCAAACGTAACGGTTCCACTTTTTTTTTATGGTCATAATTATTGACTCTGAGTCAATAATTTCTGTGATTAACGAGTCTACTTCTTGTAAGCCTGTTCATTATAAATACGAGTATCCTATGTATTAATACGACAAGACAAGATTTACAATTACTTTGATCGATTGATGTTAAAAATTCCTTTAAACCAAATTAATAGTATTTTACGTTTAAAACATGAATCGTATTTACGTTACGTTTACTCCGCCCGCTCGTGCTAGGCGCTGTTTGTTTACACAACTAACATAAAATTATAAGTGGCTATTAGAATGATAATAGAAATAAAAGCTTGTAAAAGTTCTTATACTAAAAGCGGGACATGTAGGCAGGGACCATCCTGACTGGCTTTCCTAAATTTTTAAAGTAGAATTCCTACAGTCAGAAAAGTTACCTACTATGACAAAATAAAAGAATAATAATGCGCGCAGTGCCTTGAAGTCAGTTGAAGTACTCCAACTTCTAATTTGGAATAGGTGGGCATCTCTACTGTACCTCACTCGAACCAATAACATCTATAATGTTTAAATAGGTAATTATGTATTTCAAAATCTCAAATTAAACATTTTGTTGATCGTTTTGTATTATATTTTTATCTCAGAACACGTCATTTGTTTGATTTACCCGCCTGCGAAGTAATATTTAATTAAATGTTAAAAAAATAACACTTACTCTATTTCTAATCTAATAGCTGTATTAATTATGCCACCAAAAACAAAACTTGTAAAAAATATCAAGTCTCGCAACTCAGTTCTACCGTAAAAAGTTGTGAGATCCATGCAATACCAAGTCAGTCGATTTATTCAGTCCCTACTTATGGGACCTTCTGTCTTAAGTTATTACGTAATTAGCATATATGATTAAATAAAATAGATTGACTTGGCAATCGCATGAAAACACAATGTAACTCACAAGCAATACATATTGTAGTAAATAAGATTGTTTAGTGCGATAGCAAAATCGCGCTGACTGAGTCGCGAGACTTGGTTTTTTACAAGTTTTGTTTTTGATGGCATTGTGTTTTAATGCTATGGCCAAGTCAATCTATGTTATTTAAATATAAATGCTAATTACGTAATAACTTGAGACAGAAGGTCCCTTAAGTAGGGACTGAATAAATCGACTGACTTGGTATTGCATGGATCTCACAACTTTTTACGGTAGAACTGAGTTGCGAGACTTGGTATTTTTTACAAGTTTTGTTTTTGGTGGCATCTCATTTCTTTTTGTAGAAAAAAACTGAACTGCATAAATAACTTTGTAATCTCATATGACATGATATAATCGTATGAGATTACAAAGTTATTTATTAAATGCAGTTCAAATTTAAGAGTTGGTGTATCTAGAAAACTGGACTGAAATTGCAAAATATTTTAGTTTTTCCTTGATTTATATACTAAACACTAATTGCATTCAAAATTTGAAGCTTCTATGTCTACTAGAAGTGCTTTAGACTTTGATGATCGGTCAGTCAGTGACTGACAAAATTAAGAACTTTGACTAGTTATAATTCTTAAACTACTGGTTCAAATTGAATGAAATTTGAAATATACCGTGTTTATACAATGCTTGCTTGGTAACTAGAAATACAGGCTTCTAGTTTAATCCACAACGAAGTTATAAGGGGTCGAAAATGGCCTGAACTGCTTCGAGAAAAGTATGGTACGGCCGTGCCGCTTTTATTTGCTCGACTTGGCGGGGGCACTGCCGTGCCCCCCGATTTTTTATAGTTTTTCGTTAATCGGGTTTAAGTTTGATAATTGAATTTTTTAATCATTCTTTTTAATTAAATAATTATGGTATTCTATGAATATTTTAATCTCTCGTCCAATATTGTCCAAAGAGACAGGATCCGTTTATTTCATGCATCACTTTTTACATTCATTCACCTCACCACCTCACTCATTCATTTCGAATTTTTTTCAATTTCATTCGTTTGCGTCAAATGTCGGACGACGTCTTCGGTTTCATGGCGCGTTTTAACTTGTAAAATGTACGTTTGGTGTAATAGTTATAAATGTAATTACTTAGCTAAATGTCTATTGTAGTGTATTAGTTATAAAGTAACTACGAAAACTAAGTAACAGAGTCCAGTTAAGTTACAAGGTGTTTACCTTGTTTTAGGTTATGTTAGTGCTTGGTCCATATTTTGCAAATAAAACGTATTTAAAATGACGGACGGAGATTCCAGTGAGAGTGGCAGGGTAGTGGCGATCCCCTGCCCTTTCGTAAAGAGGAGAGTGGAGTGCGCTGGCGCGGCGTTCCTTAGATATTACAACGTAAAGTGCCATGGTGGCGACGCATTGTTCGAAACGCTCAAGTCAAATGAAAAGGCCGAAGAAATCATCTTCGACGATGACGTCGAGTACCTGCGGAGTTTGGATCCCAAGGATTGGAAGATGCAGGATCACTATGCCGTTCTAGGTATGAAGAACTTGCGTTACAAAGCCACTGATGACGACATAAAACGTGCTTACCGGCAGAAAGTGTTGAAACATCACCCCGACAAGCGCAAGGCGCAGGGCGAGGAGATCCGCAGCGACGACGACTACTTCACATGCATCACGAAGGCTTACGAGATCTTGGGCACACCAGTCAAACGCAGGTCGTACGACTCAATAGACCCCACCATCGACGACACTGTACCTTCACAAAACGATATCAAGAAAGATGGCTTCTACAAATCCTTTAGTAAACACTTTGAGTCAAATGCACGGTGGTCTGAGAAGAGAAATGTGCCTTTATTAGGTGACGACAATAGTACCCGGGAACAGGTGGAAAGGTTCTATGCTTTCTGGTATGAATTTGAGTCATGGCGTGAGTTCTCTTATCTTGATGAGGAGGAGAAAGAGAGGGGTGCCGACCGGGAGGAGCGGCGGTGGATTGAGAAACAAAACAAGGCTGCTAGAGCCAAACTGAAGAAGGAGGAGATGGCTAGGATACGAAGCTTGGTGGACCTGGCATATGCCAGTGATCCCCGGATCCAACGGTTCAAGCAGGAAGATAAAGACAAGAAATTAGCTGCCAAACGAGCCAGACAGGTAAAAAATTAACTCAGGGTTTACAATTCATTGACAATATTGTATTGAGCAATGCCTCCTTACTTGATGAGAAATAGTCCCTACAGTAAATGTGTTTTTTTAAGATGTTTTGTAATGTGGACATAAGCAGCAATTTGTTCCATCTTGTAAGCAGTAGTTGCTTGTGTCATATAATATTGAAATTACACCACTCCCATAATATAACTCATAGGCACAATTCTTTAATAGTAAGTTTATACTATTCCTCAATAACTTAGATACCATAGTTGCACAAATTTTTTTTGTCCTTATAGAATGAAGGGTTTACTTCTACTCCTTTGCTATGCAGATGATCAAGACCATCTACATATCTATTTGACTTTTGGAAATATTTTGTGAGCATATTATAATAGCTTGATACAAAAAATTGCATATTCTGGTGGGAAACTGTTATCTTGCATTTATTTGTCATCACTGTTGACTTGATTTCTATATTATCTGACTGGAAGAAATTTACAGTGTAAAGGAGACTATTGAGTAGGTAGTTACTTAATTTTAGATCTATCAACAATAAATTATCTTATTGTTTGTTATTAACAAAATAAAACTGAAGTCAATGCATCTCTATAATTTTCTTGTTTTGTGGATTGTTATTATGTCGAAACACAAAATATTCATTGTTATGCTATCAATTTCAGGATGCTGTGCAAGCAAAGAAAGCTGAAGAAGAACGTCTCGTGAAAGAAGCTCAACTTGCCAAGCAGAAAGCTGATGAGGCAGAGCGAGCGCGCATCGAGGTGGCGCGGGCGGAGCGCGAGCAGCAGAAGAAAAACCTGCGCAAGGAGAAGAAAGCACTCCGAGACATTTGTAAAGCAAACAACTATTACTCCAACAATGAAGATGAAACTGTCTCTCATATGGCTGCTGTAGAAAAAATCTGTGAAATGTTGAAAGTGGTAGAAATACAAGACTTTGTAAAGGAACTAGAGAGCAAAGGTAGGGATGCTTTCATCAGAACTGTCAAGGATACTGAGGACAAATTAGAAGCAGAGCGGAAGGCTATATTTGATAACAAAAGAGTAGAAGAACAGAAGGCGAAGAAGGAATCTGCACTCAAACAGCCAATTGAATGGAGTGTTGAGATGACACAACTTCTCATTAAAGCTGTCAACTTATTCCCAGCAGGCACCAACCAGAGGTGGGAAGTAGTAGCAAACTTCTTAAATCAACACGGTACATTTACTGATGAAAGACGGTTCATAGCAAAGGATGTGTTGAACAAAGCTAAAGATTTGCAAAGCTCAGATTTCTCTAAGAGCAGTCTCAAGAAAGCAGCCAACGAAGAAGCATTTGACCAGTTTGAAAAAGAGAAGAAGAAAGGATTTAACCACATTGATGAAAGTGGAATATCAAAGAGTGATAATCCTGTGAAAGTAGTAAATGGAACCGCTACGCCGAAACCTGAAGACATTGCCAAACCGGAAGACAAAGCTTGGACGAAAACTGAACAAGAACTGCTTGAGCAGGCTATCAAAACCTTCCCAGTGAGCACCCCGGAGCGGTGGGAGAAGATAGCCGACTGTATACCGAACCGTACGAAAAAAGACTGCATGAAACGATACAAGGAGTTAGTTGAATTAGTTAAAGCAAAGAAGCAAGCCGCCAACCTTGCAAAATAACATACAACACTGCTAGTTTTGTATCAAATTGTTTACCATCTGCCACCAAGTTAATGACCAAAGTAGATAAATATGGGTATTGTAAATTATATTTACATTGGTAAAGTTACACTGTTGGCTCGTGACAAAGACGTTTTAAGAAAAATATAAAGAATATTGTAATTATTGCTTCATGAGTTATTAATTATGAAATAAATTACTGTTTTCTTTTTAAAGAAATTGTAATGCATGTTTTGATTACTCAAAGTACCGTATTTGGTTTGATCAATCAATCAATAACTATTTCAATCACTTGTTTTATCTTTCAACTGCTACAATTGAAGATTCTGTGTTACAAAATACTCAAATTCATATCACTTCTATTATGTTACTTAGTCGTATGTACCTAGATGGTTTGTGATATTCAATTTAGAAGACAAAATCTATGTATTGGATATTTTAATACAAAGCTTGGCTTGGCGATTTTCTATAAATTATATTGTGGCGGTAAAAATGGTAGCTCCATAAATTTGTTACTTAATAAAAAATAAGCTATCCGATTCATTGATCGAACTTAAATCACAAAAATCGCGAGCAACATTCCTCTCTACAAACACATTTTATCGCTAAATTGTAAAGCAACAAATATTCTGTATACAATGTTAATCACTGGCGACTGGTTGAGGTTCGCGTGTCCGTCGCGGTCGCGTGCTCGCAAATGACACGGTCACTACGTACTCTGCCTGCCCTGCAATCAGCATACCTGTCGTGCGACTGTGAGGAAGCTGGGAATGTACCTTCCTTCACGTACATGTGCTGGACAGCAATGCTTGATATATTGTACAATTATCAACTTTCGTTAAGTCCAATTTTCTGGACTTATAATTTTATTGTTCATCAAAACGTAGTACCTATGTGAACTGATGCGATAAAACATCTACACAGTGGCTTAGTTATTTAAGCAGTTGTATTTCCATACGATTAAATGTGTCGTGTAGTTATGCCCTTATAATAAAAACAATAATAGTAATTTACCCACAACTGCCCACGATCATGCCTTTTTCATGCCTAGAGCACTTTTCCCGCCATAAGTAATGTTTGTATGGCAACATGTCCATTCAAAGCACGATTCAAAGACACGACAAACGATCATCTTGTGTCATATTTTTATATTTATTTGTTTATTGTGATGATGAATATAGTCAATTTGAAATTTTTTTATGTTTTTTATTTTGAACCTTGCACAGGGTCCATTCATCAGGAGAGGTGCCTTTTCTTCTAAGCTGATGTTGCGTTGCGTTGGTCTTGAATTCACGATGATATAAACATACATAGTGTAGGTAGTACCGACAATCGGTTATCTTATAAAAATCGATATCTGACCGACGTCAGCGTAGGAAGTATTAAAGCCTTAGCACCATGAAGCTCTTCTTGCTTAGTGACCTTTTTCTATCATGCGGATTACGGTTTCCTTCGACAACCTGAACTCTCCAAACGAGCAACGGCGCGTTTAAAAGGTACCTTTACGCTGGCCGCAGATGGGCCACATGCGACAGCCACAAACGCTGCCATCTGAAGCTAGAAGCGGCGTTGTGGCAACGAACGACGTCATTTGTGTGCGGCGAGTCCTAAGAAAATGTATGAAAACTACAGGAAACACGTCAGTGGCAGCGTTTTGTAGTAATTGTGGTCTGTGGCCCGTGTGCGGTCAGGCTAAGTTAGCAATAATTTTAAAATAGTCTATAAGTTCGCGTAGGGACAGCGACATCTATGGAAAGTTCAAAACAACGCGCACATTCGGCTGCCAATAATTGTGTAAGCAAGCTATAAATAGGCAGAAAAATTGAAATCCAAATAAGGTCAAGGGCCCGTTAACGAGTCGTCATTACAAGAATAATCGACTAGCTGTTGCATTTCCGAAGCGGAGCATTTAGAGGCCGGCTCAAGGTCACTGGCCGGCAGGTGCTCCTACGCTGGAGGTACCTACTTATTGTTATGTATTTATTCCATACACGGTGGTACTCGGCTATTGCCTATAGCGTACGCCAAGGCCGATCGACACATTGTTGGCTATGAGAATTATATTATTATGTTAAGATTTTACCATCAGCTTAATATGAGTGTTACGACTACCTACCTTGTTTATCAAACTTGTGAATTGTTTAAAGTTTTTAGCACGTCTCTGCATGGAAGATTCTCATACACAGACATAAAAGCGGACTTGCTAAGATAAGCAAAAAGTATGTAACTTCTCTTAGTAAGCAGTACCCTTCCTCAATTTATAATAGGCGATGTCTGACTAAGCGACTAAGCTTGTAATTTCTCATTACCATATAAAAAGTATCTACGTACTACTTACCATAGTAGGTAGGAATTGTTGGCAGTAGGTAACTTTTAGCTGAGCCAGAAAAATACTTTCTCCGGTCTCTATTGTGACTAAGTATAACATAATGTAATCAAATAATAGACTTCTCAGGCTGTCGTTACAAAATGTTATGACATCAAGGAAAGAAGAAGAAGAAAGTATGGAAGTATGGTAATTGGGGATAGGTTCAAGTGGTTACTATGGGATGGACACCTGCAACTATCACCATACTGCATAGGTAAAGTGGTAAACTAATAAGAAAAGCAAACCTACTAGTGCAGTTGTGCAACAGAGCACACTAAAACTGCATCACACACCAAAGGAATAGCAAACATTTATTAGATGTAGATTCGTGGCTTCACTTTAGAGTGCAACAGGCATAACAAACGACCTTTTGAACAAGTCGGAAGCCATAATCATTGCGCCAGCGCAGCTATTTCCTATCCTTTTCAATTAAATAAAACCCCATAGAGTTACTGGAGCGTTCGATTTTTCAATAGATAGATATAATAAGCGATGTGTATGCATTTGTGTCAGATATAATAGCATTTCAATATTCCTATATGTAGCCATTATTGGGCATGCGCGTAGTGTGCCAGGTATGCATCAGGCAGGTCAAGAACTCAAGACGCTCACTCAGAATAGAAACGACATGAAATTGAAAACCTTATTTTCTAAGGATGTTCTTTACGAATAAGAATATAATGGAATTATCTGAATATGGAATTGGATGTTTTTTAGCAGCTGTACCTCTAATGGAGGTTCATAATAACCTGATCCGAAATCTGGGAAAAAATCTAATAATATTTTGAACTTTCTCTAAGAAATTAGAACTTTTGAAGACAACAATGTAGGTACTTATTTCTTACGCTGGTTGTGAGAGTGAGAATGGATTTGAAAATTAAAACGAGAGTTAAAAGGTACAGGAAGTTTGTGGTTCTGCACTAGAAGGGCTTCATAAAATTAAAAAAAAGTGTAAGCGAAACAATATCCACATACATTCGACAGATAGGCACATAAAATTGTTTGTCAACGACCATCTCATCCGCCCACCACCATTATGGGTCGATTAGCCATAAAATAACACCACATATCCTGTTACAAAACAGAGGACGAGTTTATTCAGATAAAAAAATATAATCATAAACATACATTGACTGAAATCCAAATAAGTGCCACTAAATTATAAAATGTATGCTAATTTATGAAAAATTATAAATTATTATAATGCTGCAATGTTTACACACGGTCTGTATGACTTTAAAATTTTTAATGTTTTTGTAAAATGGACATCACAAATACCATTTTTTTATTTTAATGGTGACCACGGTCCTAAAAATTATTGTCATATTTTAAATTAACATACATTTTTGTCTATTTAGACCTAGTTACATCTAGTGATACTCGTAGCTTACACCCAAGATACAGCTTTGTGTAGAGGTATCTCCTAAGTTATGACATATTCGCTGTTACTGATTCGTAAGAATGAAGATTCGTAATCATTTTGGAAGTGGGATTACGATTTGTAGTTTGGCGGTTCGGTGCATTGTATCTATCTTACTACAATTTTAAATGCGTAAGTTTGTAGTAACAAACATTCATCCACTCACTCATTTCACTTTGGATGGATATCCAAAGTAGGTATGTTTGTTACATGCCAAAACGGCCGAACGGATCTGGATAAAATTTGGCATAGGGAAAGATTATAGTCCGGAATAGCATATATAGACTACCCTTTACCCCGAAAAAATGAACGATTCCCGTGGGATTATATATCAACTTTAACGCAGGCGGAAACTAGTTGGTAATATTTGAGAAAACTCGTGTAGATATTGATGTCGGTATCCACAAGTACCTACCGAATGAGATTCAACCAATGATACAACGTTTAGGAAATTGCGCAAAGACTTGCGAACTAAGATACTTTAATGAACCTATTAGTTGTTTAATTATAAAATTCGAACTAACAGTTAATTTAAATCTAAGAAACAAGTGTCCAGAAATGACTGGAGTGGAGGAATTTGAATTAGGTGTGCACTATAAACCAGATTTAGATAAGTTCCGCTGGGGCCCGAGAGAAGGCAGGGTGGCTAAGTCAGGGTAAGTTTATGATTAAGGAACTTCATCTATGGATGAATTTAATAGAAGTTAGGAGTAACAACGAATAAATGTCATAACTGCTTCTGTTGTTCACTAGTCTATGTGTTTACTCATTAAAATTAACGTTAAAAAGATTATAAATATTTGAGTTTGGTTCAGTTCCACTAAGGCACGATCAAGGCCATACATTGCGATTAAAGCTTAGGTAAGTACTCTTATTTACCTACGTACTTACATATTATAATTACATTAACATTATTTTACCTATAAACGTTATTATTAGCCTAGGTACTTTGTAAATATGCATATGACTGTCTTATAAAATTGTGAACATGTTTTAAAATAAATGAGATTCTGTAGAGCAAGCAGTAAATAAATAATTATGAATAGTTGCCATTGTTTAGCTAGTTTTTAATACCAATAACTTTCTTTTCTACCAGAATCTAATAAAGCACCAGTATTCAATTCAATTACAGAGATATGATGAATTAACGTTTATAAGTACCTATATTTATATATTCTAACAAATTACAGATATTTTAAACATGTAGGTACCTACCTACGTAACGTTCAATATGAATGGATAAAAAATAAATATTTGTCAAATATTGCAAACATAGATAATAGCTTTTGAATCATGCTATGCTTTGTGAACCCACTTTACATCCTTTTAATATGACTGTACCTAAATATTTTACATATTTGAGAGCGATAGAGGATTTCGTAGCATTTATGTACCTACTTGGAATACTTGACACTATATTATTAAACATTTGACCGCCAGTCATGTATAGATGACAAACCAAAATGTGCCCCGCACGCCACGGTCATAGCTACATGACAGTAAATACGTACGATTTCGATTTTATACGTAAATAAAGCTTATAAAACAACATTTTTTTTTTTGCTATTCCTTGAATTTATATTACTTACCTAATTTTAAGATGGCAAAAACTAATACCAATTATAAAGTTTCGAATTCGCAGCTTGGCGCTGAGGGCACGTTTTTGCTTTTTTGACGTGGCGGTCAAAAGGATAAGCAGGTAGGTACCTAATACTTATAAGGCCGCTATCACACGGACTGCACCACAACAACCGCACGCAGTCTCTATATTCAACTGCATGCAGTTGTACGTTCGACTTCGTGCAGTCATGATACCAACTGCACGCGGTCGGCTGCAGTCGAGAGAAGTCAATATCAACTGTATGCAGTCGTGCCTTCAACTGCGTGCAGTTGGTATCTTGACTGCACGAAGTCGAACGTACAACTGGCAGTTGAATATAGAGACTGCGTGCGGTTGTTGTGGTGCAGTCCGTGTGATAGCGGCCTAAGATAATCTAAGAAGTATGTAATAAAGATGGATGGAATATCAATGTTATATTACCTACTATTAACTATTGTCCATTACCATTATCATAATGGCATTATGTGAGTGTGTGAATGACCTTTTTATTATTAATAATGTGATGTCACTCGCGGCGTGCTGTGAATAGCCACAATCTTTTCTTCACGCTAGAGAAAGTCTCTGTGAAAGCAATTTAATATATTTTCTAACTCACTTTTGCATATGCGAATAATCTCCTATCTTAAAAATTATTTATGTAAGAGAAATTATAATTCATATACACAAATAATATGTGAAATAAATTCTTTAGACAGCACCAAGTGGGCACCAAAACAATTATTGTAATAAATGGTTATTTTAAAATCAGTCTTAAAATTTTAGAGAGATTAAGTACAAAATTAAGGTCATTTTTACCGAAATAACGAAAGCAGCTAACGAATGTTCGCTGCAATACTGCTTTCATAAATCTTGTAGTCTACCAATAATAATATTTTAAATGATTAAAATATAACAGAATAATACTCATGACAGTGCTTGTCACGAATCTTGTTCTGTTTTAATGTTCCAATTATAATTTAAGCATGCCATGTTTTGAGCAATTTTTGTTTAATTATATTTAGGGTCAAAGCAGACAAGCTATTTTTAAGCTTCAGCGATTTTGCGCTTTTAGCGGAACTGCGTCGTGTTTTGGCGCCATTGAATGGAAATCGCGTGTTCTAGCGACGCGGTTTTAAAACTAAATTATCAAGTCTGCTTTAGCCCTTAGACGTGTTTATTACCTACCTAAGTATGCATTTAGATTCCTTTTCATATTTCTAATGTTATCTACTCATTATACAGAGAGAGAGAGAAAGGCAGCAGCTGCTGAAATGTATTTAAAAATACTTGTTGCATAAACAAAAAAAAATTGGAATGTTTTTTTAAACATACCTACATTATAACTTATATTATATCTAGACAAAGGCACACACTGACCTTAGCTTAAAATGGCTCATTGGTTTTTGCAGGTACTTTCTGCATGGCCTCTGCAATATCATCCATATTTAAGTACATAAGTACTGTGATTCAACTTATCATTGGTATCTGGACAAGACCCAAAGATTAAAAAATCTGCAATTCTGTACCAATTTGAGTAGAATTAAGTATTTGAGATACACTTTATTTAAATCTGAAAAAAAAAGGGGATTTCTGAAGTTTTAAGAATCCTCTTTTTCTCAAATTTTGATAAAATTGTAAATGTTTTACCAACAATAACATATTTGTTCTTTTTTATACCATGCATAGGCATGCAAATAGTTTATACTGATGTTGACAATAGTAACAGTTATTCATCATCTAGCAACAATTGTCACTCGGATACTAGTCTTATTTAAGTGTTACAGAATTGACAACAATTATGTGCATCAACCTTCACTTCAAATATGTTTATCTTAAGATGCAATTAAAAGATTATCAAAACACTTAAATAAATACATTACAGAACATAAGTAGGAAGACTACTTGAGATTATCTATAATGACTGAAGTACTTAAGATAAAATAATTACTGTTTCATTTCTAACAGACTTGAATGCTAAGTTTTACTTAAATGTAAATGATATTGCAGAGTTTAGAATAAAAGAATAAATAATCATTAATTCTATGAAGAAAATATCAAAAATTCTTAATAAAAATTGCCAGTGGAATGGCTCTAGCTAGTGCTATAAAAAATGTAAAAATCCTTGGAAAAATATCTGGAAACCTGCTGGTTTCAATCATTAATACTAGAATGTTTTGATAAAAATCATATTGAGCAGGGTTATACACAATAATCACATACAAGCCAATCAGATCACTTTCACAAATCACCACCACCACATAGCCTAGCTTATCATACAACAGATCAATTAAATCACTAATCTTTGAAAGACCAACCATTTCTTTCTCACAAACACTTATATCACTGTATTTTGCATCCCTTTCTTTTCTTGTTAATATCAGCTTGCTTGTTTTTCTTCTTAGCTAGACCTTCAGCAGTTATATCAGATATTACAGACAGTCTCTTACTGACGTCATGTCTGTCCTGCCCAACATGTGGTGGACTTATATCAGGCGGGTACGTAGAACTGTACAAATTGTTGTTTTCACTGTAGCTGTGAGGCATGTTAGGAGGAGGGATGCTTTCCGGCACCATATGGTCTGTGGGGTAGTGGGATGCTGGCCTAATGCTCACTGGGTCTGGGAAACGAGGCTTCTTGCTTGTTGTTGGTGGGGGCGGAGGCTGTCGGTGTTGCATGGAACTGTGATTACTTGGTGCCCTTTTATCATCAAAGGATCTTGAGTGAGCATGAGATAGATTGCTGCCTGAAGTTCCAGCTTCAGATTGTTGAGCATAATACTGGTTTGACATCTCCAAGGATTGCAAGGCACTTGCTTTAGATTGGATAGATTCTTTCTCAAAAGGTTCAACATAATGCAAATCGGAGTCAACAGATTTGCACAGTCTGAGTCTGTTCTCACGGATCATATCCCGAGGATTGCAGTAAGCATCACATAATGTAGCCTGCGGAGTGGGAGGTTCACTTTCTAGCTGTGGTGGTTGCTGTTGGGCTGCCATTCTTTGTTGTTTTTTCAGCAGGGCCTTCTGCCTTGCCTTCTCCTTGGCTCTCTGTAGTTTCTTGTATTCTCTCTCTTGCAACAACCTCGCTAATTCCCCGTCTTGAGCTTCTACAGCACATCTCATATCGGCCAGCAGAGCATCTTGGTTGTTGTCCTCATGACTCAGTTCTCTAGCCAGTCTTGCATCTTTCTCTTCTTGTTCCAATCGCCTTTTCATATCTTCAAGTTCAATGGGTGAAAGACCTAGCTCTTCAGGATTGAGATCCTCATTTGGAATATTAGTGACCGGTGGGGGTGCTGGGGGCGCAGCTCGAGAGGAGCTGGGTTGTTGCAGCATGTCCGCGCCGCGCTGACGACGTTGCCTGCGCAGGTTGATCTCGGCCATCTCTCTCGCGATCTCGGCGTCGATTTCAGCTTGTCGGCGGCGCGTGAGCTCGCGCAAGTGCACTTCGTGCTCTATATCGCGCTGCTCGTTCAGCGCTATGGGGAAGTCTTCGCGGATCTGCTGGTTGCGATATCTATTTTCGCAGAGATGCGAGGATATCTCGCGGTCCTGCAGACGGTGCGCTAGCGCTCCATCAGTGCGCACGAGCCACTGCTCGCGCATGTCCGTCACGTGGCCGAACTTGGGCATTGTGTCGCTCGCCTGGAACCCGGCCATCGCTGGTGCGCGACGGTAGAAAGTATTCTCCGGACTTTCGAAATAATGTCACCTAAATACGACTCACAGAGTAAACACGGAGTTACGTTAGCGTAACGTAATACCAGTTTATTGTGAGTTAGCACGACACGAGTGACATGGTGGCGGCACGAGCCTCAGATCGACACCACTATTCATAACACAGCAGCACAAACCTTTCACGTCGACTTTCTTCGCATTCCGTGAGAATCCCCGATGAACTTTTTACGTTTTCCACTTTTCCCTGTGAACTCCGCGTGAACAATGGACGGCAATGTAGTTTGATAATCTACATAATGAATTACACAGAGCACTCCTCACTCATTCATCCCTCCTCTACAACAACAATAAATATTTTTTGTCGAGTCTAGAAAATTACGATGACAGACCACTTCATACGACCAATGCCACACAGACTACACACTACACAGACACACAGAGTCACAAAACACAGACCACTTGACATCAGTTGCTAGACATAGACACGCATGACATGTGGGACATGACCTACATGACAGCACTGACTGACAGAAGTGAAGTCACTAGTGAAGTGAAATAGATTTTTCTTGGGATTCCTCTATGGATTTTTCCTTAGAAACATTTTCCTAAGTCTATTTTTCATTTCATAACACAGAAGCTGAAGTGGATTAGTATAGTCAGTGGTGCACTGTATGAATCCTTGACTGCGCATATAAAAAAAAATAACGTTGCGTAACTTGTAGCGTAATTATTAAATCGTTATTCGAATTATAAAATCCACAAGTCCATTTCTTGTCCAATAAAATAGAATTAGGAATAATTTAGAATTAAATTCATCATAAAATAAGGAGTAACTCAGGCTATATTTTAGAAAAAGAATGGGTTTCACGCAAAAAAAAATAAAACCTCGCAGAAACCCGACATTCATGCGGACGAAGTCGTGGGCATAAGCTAGTAGGTAATAAAAATTAAACAGTACTAAGGTCGTATAATCCAATTTTCTCGGGATTTCATCATTTTGATTTTGAATTTTGATTTCCCTATTTGTCAAGAGATTCTGGTGTACATAGGTACCTATTATATAAAAAAAAACAAAGTTTTTTTTGGAAATATTCTATTTTTCTGTTTATTATGATCCTGATAAAAGGAAAGGCGGGTTGTTTTCTTTTGTTATTTATTTCTAACTAATAGGTATTAAAAATGTGAAAGAAAGTAAGTTTGTTACCTTTCCACGCCTAAACCACTCAATCAATCATCCTGAAATTTTGCAAATACGTTGTCAGGTGTACAGAAACGGACATAGGGAAGGTACATTTCAAGCCTGGGATACATTAGGGGGCAAATGAAGAAACATGTTGCGGAACATGTCCCTCAACAACTACGTGAAGTGTCCCGCGACAATTGTCATGGAACATTTTGCTGGCTACTCTAGTCAGTGTTTATAGAAATGTCGCCCGAGGAGGTTGTGGCTATTAGTGCTGCGTACATAGTAATTATATCGAGAGCCATGTTAAGAGGTACGTTGCGTACGCGACTACACTTGGTGACGAATGGCGCGACTCTGACGCGAGACACGTGCGCTCGCTCTCGAGGCGGGAGCAAGCAACATGCCCCGCGTCACGTACAATGTTGCGGGGCATGTTGCGGGACAATGTGCAACGTTGCAGCGTCACGTTTCGGGACAAAATGTTCCCTAGTGTATCCGGGGCTTCATTCTCAAAAAGTACTGTTCCCGAGTGAAATCACAATAATTTAACGTTCATAAGATGATAGATGGCGCCACATGTCTTTCGAATCATGATCGAATTTTAAATTTAATTTTCGAGCGCAACCGCGGTCGGAAGATAGTATATAGTAAGTAGTAGTAGTGTAGTGTGTAGTGTTTAATTACTAAATAACGAAAAGTAAAGGCAAACGACAAAGGGAGACGCCGCGATGCCACGCTGCGCCCACTACTTTTCAGGTTTGTTGAGGTGTGAGCACAGTATAATAGGTATATTAAACTATACTGAAAGGTATGAGGTTCCCTTCGTCGGTTTATTTTATTTGGTATAAAGATTTTTTATCAGTATCTACAATAAAAGGCTTTAATTATCGCTCATCATTTATTTATTTCGATAAAGCATAAAATATTACAATGTTTTACTATTTGCTACGGGCTAGCCATGGAAAGGTAGATGGGGAGCCTGTCTCTACTTATATTTTAATTTATTAATAATTAGAATGCCTTTGCAAATAGTTTACAAACAATTTATGTAGGTACCTAGACAGATTGCTATTACATAATTAAATAATTATAGTAACAGTAAATTATACCAAACGTAAACGTAATGCAAAATATACCTTCATTTATTTGTAGATATTTTACCTGTTAGATACTTGATTAGCAAGCGAGGCCGCTTTCTACTTTGACTTGTCTGTCTTCTCTTCGTTCTTCTTGAACACATGGGTAACATGGCCTGCGCCTATGTCGGCATCGGGGATGGGTGGCGTTTGCAGCAGCTCCCGTCGTGCTATAGAACTTCTCGGACACTTGAACTCTGTCTCATCAACAATAGAGCCGCGATCTAATGTTGACAAACACATAGTTTGTAAAAAATTGTTCTCGTTTAAAAATATTATGACTGTTGTACTTGCGCTAACTCGCCTATTCTTCTCGAGAACTCGGAAAGTCCTTTTCTATTAGCTGTTACGAAAAACAGTTCTTCCGATATACGATACAGCCAGCTCGAAAGTCTTGGATATCTGAAAATATACTTGACATTATTTTTAACCAATTCTATCATTACTTTATTGCACTTACAATTAATTTAGCTTAACTCACTTGCTTCTGTCAACAGGGACCATGAGGTTGAGCGTGCTGACCGTGGAAGCGAACACAATGTCGCTCAGAGTTGACCAACTGCCACCAAACCAAGTTCGCGCAGTTAGCATCGTCTCCAGGTCAGAGTAGATGGTTTCAATTTCAGCTATTTGTTGTGGCATTACAAAATTACAGTTCTCGTATAGGATCGGATACTGAAAACAGAATTTACTAATAAGTCTATTTTTTATTAAATCTCGTCCGTAGATCTCATCAAAGTGGCAAGAAATCTATACTAACAGCAGCTGCGCGGAATCGTGGATAAATTGTACCACTGTTGTAATGCATGTGTTGGTCCACTATAGAACGGCCACCAGGATCCGTCGGCAGCAAACGGCCAGAGTCGCAGTACCGACTAGCCAAGTACGTACAAATGGCATGACTGTAAGCAAAATGAAAAAAAGACCACGCAGTTTGAAATAAACTGAACAAGTATAACAAAAGAGTATGTACTTAAGGCCAGCTGCCATCAAAATACAATACCTACCTATCACTTATTACGAGTTCCCGGTCTTTGAAAATTGGTAATGTTTGTAATGGATTTAGCTGAAAAAATAAAAGTTTATGTTTGTTAATAAAATGAAAATTATTATTAAATTATCTTATAATTAGGTACAAAATTTGCCTGGTTAGGTATTATGGTATTTATCAGAAGATTGTGTTATGCCAATCAAAAAATCGTAAAGAAATCTGCAAAATCGACCTCAATTTACATACATAGGTACATAGAAACTGTAACTAAAAGGAGTACCTTTGATTTAAAGCTATCGCCAATTTAATTGGTTTTTAATTTGATAAATAATAGGGATTTCCCGCAACAGATCTATTAGATCTGTCGCCAAAATGCTTTGCCAAACGACATAAAAACAATTCCACAATAAATCACATAATATGTATATTCATCGGGATAAATTATCTAGTCTGAGCCCGGGCTCAATGGTTTAGAAAAGAATAACCACGAAGGGGACAGCGAGGTCTGAGTTCGCTCGTTTCGCTTGCTCACTAGACTCTGCCATCCCATTCGAACCTCACCTGCCTGAGTCGGGGTGCTCCAAGTCTATTAACTAGATGATACAAGTTGATGACAAAGATAAAGTTCGCCAAAAAAAAAATACAATTCCCAATTAAAAGTTCGTACAACAAAAAAAGTTTCTTACGGATACCATCTCCGGCGTTCTATGTTCTCCCTTGTCGATATTAATGTCTACCTCAGTGATGCTAATGTTCATGGAGTCCAACGCCATCATCACCGCTCGGCAGGCGGGACTTCTGTCTGCTTTCCATAATGTGCAATGTCTGTGTTTTTATTGGAAGGTTAAAATAAAAAGTAAGAGAAGATTTGCCAATTTGTTGTTAATTGACATTCCCTCATATCAAAAAGCTATGATAAATTACTTCAGCTTAATGTATCAAGGTTGGTAAATACATAGAACCCTGTAGATATTGTCGTAAGCTGAGCGAGTTGGTTTTCAGACGATTTGGGCGCGCACACTGAGCTGGTAGTGCTGATGGCTATGTTACTTAAACGAGGGACCCTGAACAACAGTACGGTACTTGCCGATGAATATTACAGTACGTTCATGGTTAACTTCTTAACGTCAGCATAAGTAAAGCCCCGTATAGAGAAGAGTTTGCTATCTTGGTCACTTTGATAGACAGTCCATTGAAACTTACTTTAATCCTGTTTCCGAAAGTTTACTTGCCGAACTCCCCATGAAGTGAGATTTATGTGAACACTTGTGATTTTGATTAAAAGTTAGGTACCTAAACTAAAAAAAATAGGATTAAAAACAATAATGCATTCTGTATTTTATTTCACTGCAATAATTATATTTTTCAGGGATCTGTCTTGCAAGTAAATATGACAGATTTTTTTTGTTTAAAAAATTTTGATTGAAAGAAGGTAATTTCTTTTTCCAGGCTCTCCTCTCCTATTACTTTTATGCCAATGTTTTATGTGCAGTATTTTCTGCTCAGAGTAAAAGTTGTCGTGTCACTGCGGGTGTTCAACATTGACACTGTTAATGCAACATAAGTAGGTACCTACATGGAAACACACATATAACAAAACATTACGCCTGTTATCCCCGAAAGGTTAGGCATAGGTATACCCATGGAGAGTGTAACCGGAGAAATGTGGATGTACTACTTGCAAAATGTATTAAAAACTAGCTGATGCCCGCGGCTTCGTCCGCGTGGATGTCGGTTATCGTGACCAAAGGTCGTTTTTTCGCGACAAAAGGTAGCCAATGTTCTTTCCCAATCTCTAGTGTATCTCTGTACAAAATTTCATCAAAATCGGTTCAGTGGTTTAGGCGTGAAAGCGAGACAGACAGACAGACAGAGAGACAGATAGACAGAGTTACCTACTTTCGCATTTATAATATTAGTAAAGATTGTATATTTACTTAATCAATTTTAGAATTATGTGGGTAGGTATATCGATTTGTTTACTGTTAGATGGAAATCGGGTTAAACCCCAATTTTACTGAGCAACATTTTGGAAATGTACCAATGCGGTTAGTAAAAAAATTACCCAGTTTTCGCAATGAGAAATAAGATTCAAACATGTCATATAAAATACGTATTCAAGTTGCTATAACATTTTGTTTGATCGCGAGACAATACCAAGGGGACTCCACATGCATAATGGAAGAGGTAACAGGATCTTGAATTTGATCTTGTGTGCGTTATCGACCCGTATTAATTTACAAGTGTTATTTAGTTATTTTTTAATACGCGACTTGCTCGCACCACAACTTCTTCGGGGTTCTCTCTGAACGGGAGTTTCGTTGATGGTTAATAACTGCAAAACATGGCCTTGTTACGCGGCAACTTTTGTTTTAAACATTTTCAAATTGTGTGCCGTTCGGAAAAACGAATAATCAGGTACGTAAGGTTACTTTTCTCATATTTATTGAATTATTTAATTGAAATCATAAGTACTTGGAGTTAAATGTATTACGTATAATTATCCACCCCTGCTCAGTCTCAAAATAATATGTTATCCGTGATTGTTCTGGGAATCGGGCCCTAGAGACATCCGGGACCCGCCAGACCGGCCCGGTGCCCTCACTCAAGTGCGTCACTGAACCATTATTTGCCTATACCTATATTATATAATTTAGTGAATTTCATTTTATTAGAAATCTATCGGTATCGAAGAAACCGATCCTCTACGGAGATGAAGCTTCACCACCGGTGAGGTTTGCGATGATGACAGCGTTTTTGTTGGACATCGATCTGGAGTTCCATAATATCGATCTATTCAAGGCGGAAAACCGAACAGAATTTTATAAAAAGGTAGGTGGGACTTAAGTTAATTTTATACAACACAGCGGCGATAAGGTTTAGTATTCCACTTGTGTTCAAATTAAATAGTAGGTACTTATGTCTCATGCCGATACTGAGAAGGTTTAAGGTCAAGATAAGTTACATTAGGTACAGTAAGCCCATTGGAGCGTAACCTGATTTGAGATGGTGTTTTTTTGTTAGCTCCTGAGCAAAGAGCTCTTTCTACTCCTTCACGTTTCTGTTCCTTACCCCTCCAGTTCTGGAGGAATCCATCCAGTTTGACCCGCCATCTCCTTCGGCCTCCTCTCGTGGCCTGCTAAAACGAGACTTGGTTAAAAAAAAAAATCTTTGCTATTTACAGATAAACCCTCTCCAAAAAGTCCCAGCGCTGTCAGTAAACAAGGACATTATTTGTGATAGCCACGCCATAGCTCTATATTTCTGCAGAAACAGCAACAAGCAAGACCTGTACCCTGAAGATACAAGACTTAGAACGATAATAGACGAATGGCTGTACTTTAATGCCGGCGTTTTGTTTCCAATCGATAGTGCTATATTTGTAAGTTAAAGATACCTAGAAAAAATATATATTTATAGGCCTTTAAAAATATTGTTGGCTCCTTGATCCTTGTGTTCCTTGTGGAACGAGCAACCAGCTTCAACGTTCTGTTTATTTGTCCAACTCCTTGATAAGTCAAAAGTGCCTAAATAAATTGAAATAAATGCTTTAAGTATGTATTCATATTTATTTACTTTAGCTTTGACTTTGACATAAAACTGTACCTTTGTAATCTACAGTCACAGTATCTGTTCAGTGAGGACTATCTACCCGACTGCAAGGAAAGGGTTATGTTTTTCGCGCCTATCTTTTTTTAGTATTGTATTCTTTAATATAAATCATTTGTTTACCTATTTATATTAAATTTAATTTAATTTCAGAGCGAATTTTTTACTGGACTATGGCCAGCCGACCAATTAAAGGTGAACAATTGGTATTCTTCGTTGGACCATTTAGAACTAAAATTATGTAACCAAAAGTGGCTCTCAGGAGATAAGGTGAGGCGATAATTTTTGGAGTTACTTTTTAATTTTAGCATTTCTACAAAAATATGTAAGTATTATTATGTGTAAAAAATTATATGCAGGTTAAGTACAGCTTTGTATGACTTCGATAAATTAGCGATACTTTGTATAATAAATATTTTTATTGCAGATGCGACTATGCGATATTTGTTGTGGAACTACAGTAAGCTCCCTTGAAATATTGGTCCCATTGTTGGAACGACATAAAAACGTCATGAAGTGGCTGAGAATGTTAAAATCAATGCCTTGTTTTGAAATAAATAAGCGCGGCTTGAAACGTTTACAAAGTTTTGTTGATGTTATCTTAAAACAGCAACAATAGTTACTAATGTTCAGTTATAAATTGTAAAATGTTAATTGTCATGTTTTATAAATACACGAGTGATAATAATAATTTGTTTTTCCTTTATTGCATAGAGGAAGAGAAATAACATGACAAAAATTATAATTTTCCTCGATTCTTTCACCGTGAAATTGAGTTCCATAAACAAATTGATTTAATTTTTCAACTATAGATTTTTCCCAGCTCTCATCGCACCGCAATAGATGTCAAAGATTCTTCAGTCTATGGCCGCTTATTGATTGGTCGACGAGGAGATGTAAAAAATGGCTGCCTTGCCTTCTCCTACTCAGGTAGAATTATTAGAGATTTAAATAGTTCTTATAGCTAAAATAATGCAAATTTGCTGTTTATAGTAAAAATTATTAGTGTGTCTACAGTTTAGTGCAGTGCGACTTTAGTATCGACCGTGAAAACATTGAATTATTTGACGTCAAAGTTTAGTGTACTGTGAACGGATTACGCTGCTCAAAAATTATTAGAATTTCAACAGTTTAGCCGTTTATTATAATCGAATAGTTTGTCTCAATTTACAGTGCAGAGTTTATAATTGGTGTTTCATGTAATTTTATTACACTTAACGTGCTATAAGACCACGTAATCGTATCCGTTTCACTACGAACGTTGGAAATGTCGTGAGGAGTATTGAAATGTCACACCCATAGCCGTTCAAAATAAGTTCGTAAAGTAATATTGTAGTGAGTTTTACGTTCTGAAAATGGGGCTTGAACGGTTGCAGGTGGCAGGGACCCACAGCGCAATATACGAAGCATACTATCATCAGGTGAGGACTTAACACTTCCACTACTTGTTAATTAACTCAATTACTATGTTTCGATACAATTATGGGTTGATAGCGAACACTTACACATTGCTAGCATCATTTGCGTATAATTTTCAATTAATACTGGGTAGTAAAGTGAAGTTCTAGGCCAATGTCTAATGGGACACATAAAAAATAAGTAAAGAAAAGTAACTCTTATTGCTTGCTTTGTAAAGACTACAATTACATTACAGTTGAGTTTAATTGCAATCAATATTTTTGCTTGTTCCTATACCCTGGGTGATAATAAATTATTAAAAAGTACTTGTACTTGAATGAAAAGAATATGTAATGGAGGCAAGAGTTTTTGCTATAAAAGTAATATGACTTGTGTTTGATAGATTTAGAAAAATATATGTAGATATCTATCTATGTAAAGTTGCCTAGCAGTCATCCTTCTGAAATAACCAGATAAATAAAATTATGAAAATCATTTAGAATGGATAATTTCACTCACTCATATCAATCAAGTTTAGGATACTTTATTGTTGATGTTATGTATTTTATTTGTGTAAATAGTACTCTTATTGTTTGTAGGTGTAATCATAGTTTATAATCTAGGAAACCTACTTAGAAGTAAAGAAAAATATAACATTTTTACTCAGTTAAAAAGTAAGGCAAATAAGGTCAAGGTTTCCTGTCAAGGGATCTGAATACTTTCTATGAAATATTAGTTACATTATGTATGAATATGTAGACACTAGCTGATGCCCACGGCTTCGTCCGCGTGGATGTCGGTTATCGTGACCAAAGGTCGTTTTTTCGCGACAAAAAGTAGCCTATGTCCTTTCCCAAGCTCTAGTGTATCTCTGTACAAAATTTCATCAAAATCGGTTCAGTGGTATAGGCGTGAAAGCGAGACAGACAGACAGACAGAGTTACTTTCGCATTTATAATATTAGTAAGGATGTGCCTGCCTTTGAAACAGAGTCTGACTCTAAAGTGGTGAAAAATATGAAATCAAAGTTATTGTTCTGTTTAGAAACAAGGTTTGATTAGGTTAAACCTGCATAAATAATCAAATCAATTTTTAAATAATTGTTGGGTTAATTGGTAAGTAATAAAGAGCATTATGTTGTTTGTTGTTGTTATGTTTTGTTACAAGTTGGTTAAATACCTGAAATAAATGAATATTTTTTAAAATAATCATTATTCTTAGAGCTCAGAAAGCCACTATTTTTCTTAGTACCTAAGTGGTACTTAAGTTCTTAGTAAGTAGTGCAAATATAAGAAGATATTCATTCTTTTTTCCTGCAAAAAAAACAAGGGTTCCTTGATAAGATCAGACACACTGGATCATGCCTGTCAACTTATGCTACTTATAAAAGATAGTTAAAACTTAAATGAGGAAAGTTCTAATTGACTATAGTACATCAAGTACATACAATGTTTTGGCATCTTGCCATCTTGTTGTGCAACATTTTAAACGATTCACACATCTTTTGCCAAAACATGGTTGCAAATTGGTGTATGAAAATACTAAACTCTTTAATGCTAATGACACTAATTTCAAGAATGTATGTGATGAAGAAGCTCAGAAATTACTTAGAACATCTATTTGTTAAGATTATTTTCTTAATAAATTCTTGACAGAAACTACCATAATAAAATCTCAATTCATTTCTCTCCATTTCTGATGTCTCAACAGCATTGCATAGTGGCAAACCATATCAAAACTAAAACCTCATCCAAATTTCACCATCCTTTACTCCAGTTTTTAATGGTCGGTAATAAACTTTCTGTTAGAATACTTAGTAAGTAACACATAAAACATTGCAGGTGGACCCCAATGGCGCTGGAACAATCCAAGCTCTGGATGCTGCTCGCTTCCTCAAGAAGTCCCGGCTCAGCGATGTGGTGCTTAGCAAGATATGGGACCTGTCTGATCCCACTGGCAAGGGGTACCTGGACAAAGTGAGTTGTAGTTCTTTTTATTATTAAGGGCCTGTTTGACTGTGATATTATATATGCCTGTCCAGTCAATGGGCACATGTCCTACAGGCCCCGATCAGGATTATTATATCATGCAATGGGTTCAGTAACCATGAGCAGATGTGTTGCATGGATCAAGTGATATGTGGAGTCCGGTCCCCATCAGAAAATTACTCATTGCATATAACACTACTCATTGTGAGCAATCCGGCTATAAAATTATCTAAATGATAAGTAAACTGTCACTGATGTATGAAGGTGGTGAAAAGATTATTAAACTGAACACAAATATGTTTATTCTGGCAGACAAACCTGATAAACTCAGTTAGAAAAGAGTGTAAAGAACAATGGTGTCATATTTTACCTCTAATTAATTTGTGTTTTAATTAAGTAATTGAATTACATAGGGAATTGGTTACAAGTATTGAATACATAATATTAAACGAGTGGGTACTAACTACAAAATCTTACTACTGTTATAAATGTGAAAGTTTGGATGGATGGATGTTTATTACTCGATCATGCTAGAACAGCTGAACGAATTGGGATGAAATTTGTCACAGAGAAAGATTATAGTTTGGAATAGCACATAGGCTATGGTTATCCTGGAATAATGTGTGGTTCCCTTGGGACAATATATCATCATTGATGCTAATGAAGTCATGCAGAAGCTAGTATCACCATAAAAGTAAGGAGATCAACAATGTTAGTATTGATTAAGAAATATTAAGTACATTTCTGCTCATCTCAAACAGAAAACAAAGAAACAAAATTTACAAAATAACACATTCTCTTTGAATAGACAAAGGCATCTACATAAATGTTTGTACAGAATGATATGAATGTAACAATTTGTTAACTCAAGATGAGATGTGTCAATCACGCTGATAAGGCTCTTATCTTATCAATAACATAAAGACGTTCAGGTGGTGATAATTTGAAAATGAAAATGTTTTATATAAAAGTCAATGACATTTTGTGGCTCTGTAGATTATGGCAAGGTCACGGGGTACTGCTGGGTGCAGGCTTTTTAGATGGGTTGTTATGGGAGGCCTGTGTCCACCAGTGCATGGATGTTGTGATGATAATAGATTTTGATACATTTTAGCGACCTTGAAACCTCAAGAACCTCTAAGAACACTTTTTCTCCAATGAAATACATTCGAGGACTCGCAAATTAAACACCTGCATGTGGAAACCCTCCACGGTAACTGCTTCCTTGGTATCCATTATGGATTCGTCACTACAAAATAAATAAAGGTGTTTATTTATCTATGTAATAGAATAAAACTAGCAGCTATAGTAACATAGAGAATAAAAAAACTATATAACACTAGTTTCAGCCCGTGACTTCGTTCGCTTCAAAGTTAGTTCTGGGATAAGAAAGTAGCTTATGTGCATTCCAGTCTATAATCTATCTTGTCGGGAGCGAGAGTGCTTGGGACGCCGTCGCCTCCTTCTGCGAGGAGGTGATGTCCGCTAAAGAGGCGGCGGAACGGGAGAGGGAGGCTTCCTCCTCCCATCCCACCCTCATTAGACGCACCAGGCGCCGGAGGGCGCAAAACGATCGCCGGCCACCAAGAGATGGGGCCTGCGGGCGGCGGACTTGGGGGCAGTCCGTGGCCCGAACAGAGACAGGCCCGAGAGTAAGGCGCGCGTAGTGTTTCCCGCGCGCTTTGTTGGAGTCAGTGCGGCCGGTGAGAGACGGCCGCACCGGCCGCACTGACGGGACCCGCCTTGTGGCGGTGGCGGGTCAATACCTGCCGGGGTGCGGAAGAATGCTCTGAGCTCTGAGCCCTGTGCCCCGGCAAAAGGTAATTGGAGGAACACCGTGGGGTTTTAGTCGGTAAGAGTCCGACAAAAAAAGTCTATAATCTATCTCAGTGCCAAACACCCACATCCGATCAGCCGTTCTGGCGTGATTGAATAACAAACATCCATCTAAAGTTTCGTCTTTAAAATAGTACATAGTTGCAATACAAAACGTTGTGTTGTTAAGCACAAAATTATTAATAGTATATCGCCGAACACCATGCACTCTAAGATTGGTTACCCACAATCGACTCACTTCACAATGTAATCAATGCTACAAATCTAAGCAAGTTGCGTGCAAGTTTCCATAAATCAAACTATCGTTTGCGTTGACTAACTTTAATGGTTAAGTTTCCCTGTCCCAACCCCGGAAAGAATACCTCGATCTCGACTTATGGTAGAAGGAAGAACTGTGGTTTTAGTCTGTAAGAGAGAAATAAACCTCCGTCTTCGCCAAACGGAAGGAATCCATGAGGACTTTCTTTAAAGGAAAAGGGGGTTCTTTGAAGTTAACAATCACTTCATAATCACCCTTTCGCTATACTTACTTAAAACTTTTCAATAACGTTTGAAAACGCTTAACTAAGATTTTTAAGATCAAGTTAACACGTATTCTGTGATAATTCCAACTGGTTAAATAAAAAGGTTAAGAAGCTACAGTCCTGGGCTGTGGCAAACGGACGTACAAACGGCGCGGGTGTAGGCTTAGTAATTGGGTCACGTTGGCACAGTTTGGGTACGGAACCCTTAAAATGATGGTGCGGTGCGCCAAAAAATATAGCATGGCGAACGATTAATATTGTGTGTGGAGTGCCCAAGCTATTGCCAACGCTTTTATGTGAGTGTGGTAAGGACTTTGGTATACCAATGATTTGATTTTCGCCGTATGCGTTTTCCCAAAGGTTTTACGTAAATACTTTTACAATTTTCGACAATATTAAAACTAATCCTAAAACCTGGACTTATAGTTTAATCCGCCTTGAAGAACAAGGGTACCTAGTATCAATGCTCATGCCTTCTCTGTATGAGAAGAGGCCTTTGCCCTGCAATGGGACAACCACTGCAGGTATTATTATTAAAACAAATGCGTAGTTTAAAAGAGAAATGACGTCATCATCGTACTAAATAGGTATAAAGTTTATAGGCTATAAAGACGACCTCATAACACTTGGCGCAGTCTGCGGTTACGCAAGTGTCTAGACTAGGGACTGGCCTGTTCCGAGCTACCGAAGACACATTCACACTAGAAAATGTCCAGACATTATATTAGATTAAATGTGGTATAGATGAATGACATGAAATCTTGCAGACACAGCGGAACCGAATTCTACTTTTTACGTTGAAGCTAAGAATTTGTAGTAACCATCGTTTGGAAGAATAATCAAATATGCGTGACGTCCTGAAATCGATCCCCGGGTCGGACGGGAGTATATCCGGTTTTCCCATTAAGAATTTCTCAGTAGCAGCCAGTCTGACATAATGGCCAGTCAAGTTAATAGCAATAGGCTTGCCCCCTATTACACGGGACTTGAAACTGGCAAAAATTGGGTGTAATCACCTTGCATATCCCTTGGTCCCGCATACTCCTTACGCATCATTTATATTTTATTTTTATGATACAAATGTATCGTAAGGTTGTATGTTTTGGAGAATTTAAGATATTTAAACGCTAGCTTTCGTTCGCGTAAATTTTCTTGCAGATCACTATTTTTTTGATAATAAAATATAGCCAAGAGCACTCAGGTATAACGTAGCTTTCTATTAGCGAAAGAAATTTCAGAGTTAAACCAATAGTTTTGGAGATTAGCGCGTTAAATTAAACAAACAAACAAACTCTTCAGCAATTCTATGTTAGTACTAGCTGTCCGCCGCGGTTACACCCGCGTCTTTGGCTACTGCTCCGCTCCCGTAGGTCGTAGCGTGATGGTATATAGCCTATAGCCTTCCTCGATAACTAATCTATCTAACACTGAAAGAATTTTTCAAATCGGACCAGTAGTTCCAGAGATTAGCGCGTTCAAACAAACAAACAAACAAACACTGCAGCTTTATAATATTTTATGTTAGTATAAATATATAATTTGGGGGCGTAAACTATATTCAATAATGAACGGAGTATGATCACGCAGTCTGATAGTACAAATTATTTCGTCTGGAGATTTGATCCGAGCGACCGGCCAGGCTCATAATTCGACCCATGGACATTGACATATTTTCTATACAAATGCTGTCCAGCGTTACAAGATATCAGACGATTGAAAAATTGGCCCTTATTTAAATATCTGATTTCATTTACCTCATTGAACTAAGCTATGTGCTTTTAAAATCCTGTTTTAATTTTGTATAGCGCATCTAGGTTACGTAATACCTCTTGTAGGTAGGACTTTCTTTCAAGTTAACACCATGCAGCCTGTTCAGTGAAACGTGAAGATGGCTTTGTGAAGCTCGCTAGCCGCTAGGTAAGGCTGCGGTCATGTTAGCATGGAGATGCCTACACGATGAGTACTTTTTAACAATCGTTTAATTTGTTGGTAAGAAGTCAGTTTTGTTTTTTGTTTTACTTTCTTACTATTAATATAATATTCAAACAAAAACGTCTCGCAAATTCAATGCGATATTTTTGCCCTCTCGATTAGGTTTAGTTCTATTCTAAGCATAAATCTAGGATGTTCATTCAACCGTTATGGCTGAATAGGTGACACATTTGGTGTATTAAATTAGTTTAATTATTGAGAGATTGTGGGTTGAGACATTTTGGAAGAACTAAATTCAATGAATCTCAATATTTAATTTGTAATAGTACCTACCTAGTCCTCCTTATTTTACAGTTGGAAGTATATGTGTTACCGGCAATCTGTATAATTCAGGTATTCTATACAATACCTAGGCAATGTATAAAATACCTGGGGCTTACAGGCAATGTATGAAACATTATGAATATTATTCTCTATTACATACTTTACCTAGGTAATGTACACAATTCCTAGGGATTGTATAGAGTACCTGTTGGTTCATCGGCAATGTGTTAATAAATAGATTTTGGTCTATATGTTACTGTAAATCATAGGTTTTAGAAGTAAATCTTAGAATTGGTATTAGCCAAGGAACTGTAACCAACTTGGTTGTGGAATGGTTAGTCACAGTCCTACCCCTTTTTTTGGTTCGGGTCTAAAGTTCTTACATATGTCTTAGGGCTAATTTTTCAATTGTCAGATAACTCCTAACGGAGGGATAAATATGGTGGTTCGACAGCTTTTGTATAGAAAATATGTCATCAATATGTGGTTCATCTTAACCGATTTATCCCCGCTTACTTCATTTTGACGTTATGCGAGCGGAGCGAACTCTAGACTTGGGGCACCCCGACTCGGACAGATTAGGTTAGAAGGGGATGGCGGGGTCTGAAAGACCCCGCCATCCCCTTCGTGGTTATTTTTTTTTAAACCACCCAGAAATAGGAGCCCCGCGCAGCGGGGCTCCGTCGACCGGGACTTTCCTGCTCCTTTCCTGCTCTTTTATACACATTGCCGGATGCGCTTTCGGTATTGTATAGAATACCTAGGCAAAGTATAAAATAAATAATATTTCATACATTACCTGTCCGTTTTAGGTATTCTATACATTGCCTAGGTATTGTATAGAATACCGGATTACACAGATTGCCGGTAACATATGTACTTTCTAAAGTTTATCTTGGATATCACTGACATCGGTGAAGGAAAACATCGTGAGGAAACCTGGACTTACTGTTCCACTCAAACCATGTCAGAGGCCCTTGAGGCGGTTTATAAACTCTGACACTAGGGTGTGTGGGGTCGTTAAGACCTTACTGCCCCCACAATAAAGAAGAAGAAGAAGTTGGAAGTTTCCCGAAAGAATATCAAGTTTTTGGATACCTTTTACAAACATTTTGTAAGTTCCCATCCTCTTTCGGTTATAAAACTTTTTCGTATCCATTCTTTATCCAGACTTATTCCCAAAAGGCCGGTGTATACAGACGTACATAAAATTGCACTCAACACGTCCCTGGGGCCTGGGACAGGCAGCAGGGTAGGTAATTAGTGTCGGGCATTACATAACACAACATCCACTGGATGTTTGTGTGAATACCTACCTTTTGTGGGACATTTACCTTATTAACGATGCGAAAGTTTATGTCTGTGCCGTTTTTACGACTGAGAAGTGGAGACAGGTCAATTCAATTTCTCCTAATAGACATATTTGCTACTAGCGTCTGACCGTGACTTCGTCCGCGTCTAAGTTGATATATTATCTCACGGGAACCGTACATTTATCCGGGATAAAATTTCAGACTATAATCTAAGACCCGTTCAGTCGTTCTGGCGTGATTGAGTCACAAACATCCATCCATCCAAAATTTCGCATTTTCATATTGTCGTAAAATGGCAGTGCTTTTCTAATCTATCAAGGAGCACTAAACTTAATAATGTTAAACCTTATTCGAAGCATTAAAAAAAAGAAACCTCTTGGTATCGTGTTCATTGCACGAATCCTATATTTTCTTTAATTCATAACCTTCTCAGAATTACTGCAGGCAATTCGATACCTTATTTTAAATATTGAAAGCAAAGTTTTTAGTTGTGTTTTTCTTCAGGATAACTTAAAAATATATAACTAACTTAGTCACGATATCGCGAAAGTCACCTCAGTGAACGAAGGTCACAGTAGCCCAACAGCTAATGGCGAACGAAAGGTCGTGGGTTCAAACCACTGGCAGCAAGAGTATTAGTTAACTTATAACATAATCTTTTGTTTCAAAACAAAAAGGGTGCTTCACAAGGGTCATCTTCAAAGTGCTTTCGTAAAAAATGTACGTATAGCTTCTTGAACTCTTCACTTAGTCCGCGAAACGCTTTTATCCTCGGTGTACCCTTATCTCGGGTCACCATCCGTCCTCCTTTGCGGAGACTGTCCTCTTTTAAGGATGTGCCCTCCGGCGGGACTCTTTGTAGCGAAATGTGGGATGAGTGTTTGGGGACTCACCCTGTATTACGCCCAGCTTGGCAGCTGGTAATTCTTGTTACACTACTACGACGCCGTGAAAAGAAATGTGATTAACATTGTGATTGTTGTTTCAGCAGACTGTCGAGTTGTTTACTCGTTATGTTTGAATTACGCGCACAGTAAATGTAGACGATTTCTCCTGAGCCTTCCGATATTGATTGAGTACGAAATATGTGAAGGGCATTCGATTTCGAGATGTTTGTCTTGTGGCTGCGACTTTGTTTAACGTCGCTAACCTTAATTAAATGGAATAGAATATTTATTTGCCAGAAACTTGGTATATTCCTTTAGGAATGTAGGTATGTTGTTAAAATATCAGACGAAGGCTGTCTTGATCTTGTTTGGCTATTGAGTATGATCATTTGGGTAATTTGATTCTTTTTCTTAGGTCGTTTGGTGTTATGCGTTTAGAGCAATCCTCCAGTGCTGCAGAAATACGGCACCAAGCACATAAATTGAAGGAGCTATTTGCGTGTCGATGGCAGTCTATATTGAGGTGGCCCAGAACTTGCCAGCGTACCGTGCCATGACCGTGCTAGGACCGTGTCAGATAAAAAAAATATTTTTTGTATTGAAAAGTATGAGACTAGATCGTCCCATCACCGACCGACACCGTCGCGTACTAAGCACGGATTTTAACAATTGTATATTGATACGCTGGTGTAAAGTTTATTTCCGTGCTTCACGGAAGCACGGAAAGAAACACGGTCACAGTGATGTGGGAAGATTCCTTTAATTCTGTAAAACGTACATTTCATCTTAAAAAACATCAAGATACAAAATCTTATCATAAAAAAGTAAAGCCTCAATGATGAAACATCAAACATCGTGCACTGCGGAGGATGTATTTAATTACAATTGTGACGATAGCGCCTTATCTGTTCGCTCGTGTGTATGCCGCACGATGTATCGCCACTCCGTAACCAATATTGTACCGTTTGTTTCATTGTAATAACGTTACATAAGTGATGTGAGCATAAGATCCTTTGTAAAGGTGTGTGTATGTCTTTTATGTGATTAATTGGGACTTCTGTGATAGTTGAACTGTGTGGAGTTACTACTGATTGTTTACGTGGCCTACGTATCTGCCCCCTTTATAAATAGTTCGCGGTAGATAAATGATTGTCTAGTTTCTTGCTCGTTCTTCTCCATAAAGAAACAAGCAACTAGCTTCATCTTTTTGACTAACTGACCGACTCTGACAATTCAAAAGTGTCTGTAAATGGTTTCATTGAAATAATTAATGACTTTGACTTTCATAGAAAATTGTTTTTAAAATCAGCATACCTATTGGCAATGGCATGTATGTGTTTATGGTAATCACCATATTGTCGTGCCTGGTTATTATTTATCTAGTACTTGATTATGTGAACAGCTGTTTATGTTGTAAACATTTTTGTTTTTAATTTCTGTAGATACTGTCGAATGCAAACAGATATCCTAATACGCCCTTAATATATCTAGCTTTTATTAACATTGAAATTGTAAACATGTGAGAATGACAATTATGGAGTATCGCAGATAGTAGGTACCTATGTAGATTTTCATTGACGTGTCGAGTGATGGTTTTACTTTTAATTTCACAGCTGTGACCTTTACTGTTATACTTAGTGTATGCCATGCACTAAAGTAATGTGTATTTTTAATGGAACGTTTAAAGCATAGAAGGAAATTGTTGCATTTATTGTTTTTGAAATAGTCAGACGTAGGTTTGTGATGATAAAATAATTATAATGAGTAATGATATCCTCATAGTAACAATTTAATTACATAGTTTATTTAACAATAACGTTGATAGCGAAGTTTTTTTCCTGAGTTCCGCAACCATTAATCCCGGAAAATTGTATTTCAAGTTCAACTTTTATGATCAAGATTACTCATTTTAGTGTTTACATAGTTACTCGTATTATACTCCCTGAAGTAGTGTGGAGTTCAGTTTGCGTTGCAAAACAAAATTATAAAACTTGTTGCTGAAAAAAAATTATGAAACTAACAGTGCCTCGCGGTTACACCCGCATGGAAGCGTTCTCACAGGAACCGTGCAGTTTCTAACATAGAATTATTTATCCTACGTTACTCTGAAATCTCTTTTTTCGCTTTATATTTCAATATAGGTTCAGTGTATATAATACACATCTTTAACTAAATTGCTTGTTTATTGTGTGCAGTCGGGACTGTTCGTGGCACTGAAGCTGGTTGCGCTGGCGCAGGCCGGCAAGGACATCAACATGAGCAACATACACTCCGAGGCGCCGCCACCCAAAGTTGTGAGTATATAATTATTCATGATATATTTGACCTTTTGCAGGGCTAAGGAAGCTTCTCTCACTCGGAAAAGTATCGATGATAACATTATGAGACACCTAGGCTAAATGACTTGAATAATACCGTCTTCCCTACCAAGAGACAGTCGTTACTTAGTAAATTATGATTACGATTTTCGACTTTCAGATTTGTACTATTAGTATTTTAGCTGATTTAAAAGCCCGTCACACATTTACACGAAAAGTATAGATAGTGTTGTTTTTAATGTGCTAGTCCGACAACCGCAGTTGTTGTTGTTGATGGTTCAGTATTAGTAATCGGTATGCAAAACTGAATGCCCGGCATTCCTGAAACTTCAAACAAGTGAAGATGTGTACACAGATGTGTAGATATCTCGGGAACCTCAATATGTTCTGTCCCCAGGGCGAGCTGCCCAAGGTCCCGCCAGCGAGCGCGCCGTCCCCCGCGCCGCCCGCGAGCCTGGCGCCGGTCAGCGACTGGAGCATGAAGCCCTCCGACCGCGACAAGTACAGCCAGCTGTTCGACTCGCTGCAGCCCAACAACGGACTCATCGGGGGGAATAAGGTGACGCACACACTTATAACTAGTAACAAGAGTAATGGACCTGCTGAAATTTAAACACATAACATCACGCCTGTAATCCCCGAAAGGTTAGGCAGAGTTACACATTAGTACATTCACATTTCGCCAGTTATGTTTAAGTCTCATGTAAGGGCGAGCCTATTGCCATCAACTGAGCACAAATCCAGACCCCGATGCTGTTACTGAGAAATTCCTGATAGAAAAATCCAATAACACTGCCCGACCTGGGAATCAAACCCAAGACCTCATGCTCAGCAGTTCGGGCACGCTGCAATCGCGGCGGTAAGACCCCTCTTTGAGGAGTGTGGCTGGAGAGGCGCCACGGCGTCCTCACCTTCCGGCTGACGCAGGTCCTCACCGGACACGGTTGTTTCGGGAGGTTCCTGTGTCGGATTGCACGGGAGGAAACGCCCGGGTGTCACCACTGTGTGGACCGCCCGGAGGACACGGTGGAGCATACGGTGCAGGTTTGCCCCGCTTGGGCAGAGCACCGCCGTGTACTCACGGAGGCGATAGGCGGCGGCAACCTCTCGCGTCCGGACCTGGTTCAGGCCATGCTCCGGGGCGAGAGGGAATGGGATGCTGTCACCTCCTTCTGCGAAGCAGTAATGCTAGCGAAGGAGGAGGCGGGCCGCGTGAGGGAGAGAACATCCTCCACCTCACGCCCCAGCCGCCGCGGGAGACGCCCAGGGCGTCGGACGTCGCGAGGCGACATCCGGCCACCGTAGGCGCGGGCTTGCGGACGGCGAGTAATGGGTAGCTCGCCGTCCGATCAAGGACCATGCCCGGGTCGACGGCGCGTTCTGTTCGCGCGCGCCTCAAAGAGCTGTCAGCACAGGGACAGGGGCCCCAACAGGGGCCAAACGCCTGCCGGGGTTGCGGGACGTCTTAACAGGATACCGTGGCCCCGGAACGTAAAGGGCAACAGAAGGAACAGGGTGGTTTTTTAGTCAGTAAAAGTCTGACAGTCCCTTCCGCCCCACCCAGGGCGGAAGGAGTCATTTGATGATTTTTACCACCTAAAAAAAAAAATGCTCAGCAGTTGCGCTTTGCGACCACTAGACCAACGAGGCAGTCAAATTAAAATGTTTTAACTATACTTTAAATGCCCGAACGAACCCTGTATTGCTTGCATACACTATTAACAATAATTGATGGGCAATATGCGAAGTTAACTGTTATCTCGTGTCGGGTATGTGTGGTGGTGTGTGTGCTGATGATTGTGTTTTACACCCCATTGCTGAACGATGTCGTATTATGTTGGTGTTCCAGGTGAAGGGCATGCTGATGGAGTCGAAGCTGCCGATCGAGACGCTCGGCAAGATCTGGGACCTCGCCGACCAAGACAAGGACGGCATGCTCGACAGGCACGAGTTCATGGTGGTCAGTAGCTGATAGCTGATATTATGAGGAAGCAACATTATTGTGTCCGGGCAGACCATCTGACATGTTTGAGTTACAGAAGCGACGCTCTTATAAACCCAAGTATATCTAAAACAGGAAGCAGTCTGTTCCATAAATCATGCTGTACCAATGTATTTCGACTGTTTTCTGTTGCGGACATAGTACCTACTAACAACGGGGTACTGTAAAGGCTCTGGCTGGCTTTACTATGTTCAACCTCATTTTAATAGTCTATTATTAAATTGACATAAACACTGTTCTAAAATAAAACAATAATTTTATCAAGAAAAGGCAATAAATTAAAATTTTGTCAATATATCACGAAGTAATAAGTCGGATAGTGTTTCTGTTGTATGTAATGCCTAAACGAGTCAGACGGTATCGTGACCCCTCGGGGTCGCGACGTTTACTTACTTTATTGGTAGTTTAGCAAACTTATCGCCAATAGTTGGACAAACTGTGGACAGATGAGTTATTGAAAACGTGCATTATAGATATTAGACAAAGAGTAATAACCCAAGTGTCATGTTTTTGGCAAATGTCCAAAACTAACGCGTGACTTGGTCAGTTCAGTTCATTTCCGCCAGTAGCAGTTTGTGCTGATTAGTTTTTATATTTTTTTCTAATCTTGCGGTATATTTTTTCTTTTGTTATTTTTAGTAGCTAAAAAGATTGCGGTATTCTGAGCGATGGCCGATATACCGACGTTTTTGTAAAGTCTTATTTTTTACTTTCTGAGAGACCAGACGTAAATAGGCATACTTTCCATAATCAATTTGCTTATGATATTTCATGCTTTATTAATTTGTTCCAGGCTATGCACCTCGTATACAAAGCTCTAGAGAAGCACGCGGTGCCCACCACCCTCCCCCCTGAATTGCGCGGGCCGGGGGCCCGGCCGGCGCGCCCCCCCTCTCGCCCTCCGTCCCGACCTCCATCGCGGCCCCCCTCACGCCCCCCGTCCCCGCAGGCGCGCCCCCCGCCCCCCCGGCCGCAGCCCCCGCCGCCGCAGCAGGTGCAGAGTAATGCGTCGTTGCTGGAAGGACTGCTGGATTTGTCTAGTGTGAGTAGTATTTGTTGATGTAAATTTGTTGTGCCACTACTTGCCAGCTGAAAATAATGTTCCATAGAAACTTTAATACATAATAACGTTAAAAGAATTCATAGTTTACAGTAGAATTAATAATTGATCATAATGTCCACAGCCCCCCACGCAGACAGCTCCACCCATGCCGAGTATGGCGCCCGTGAGCCTGAACTCGTCAGTGATGAGCAGCATCTCGTCGGGCAGCACGTGGGTGGTGACGGACGCGGAGAAGGCGGTGTTCGACGCTCAGTTCACGGCCGCGGACACCGATAGAGACGGATTCGTGTCCGGAAATGAGATCAAACACATGTTCTTGGAATCTGGGTTGCCGCAGCAGGTTCTTGCGCATATATGGTGAGGAACTTTTTATTGGTCATTTCTTTATTCACTAAATAAATATTAACGCATAAAAAACTTCTTATCAAATTATAATAAAGCTAACTAAAGATATCCGGAGGGGTGTAACAAGCTATGACTCTAAAAAAAATAGCTGAAAAATGTTGACAGTCGGCTGCCATTCGCATCTTATTCTCCATTGATAGTTGTACTGTTACAATTCACAGATTTGATTGGCTGTTCATAGTCGATTTGTTTCGGCCTTAAATTGATTAAAATGCAAGCCAAAGGTTATGTAGTGCGTGATCCCCCCCCGCAGGACGCTGTGCGACATGGAGGCGGTGGGCAAGCTGTCGCGGACGCAGTTCGCGCTGGCCATGTGGCTGGTGGCGCGCGCGCGGGCCGGCCACGCGCCCCCCCCGCAGCTCAGCCAACACATGCTGCCGCCGCGGGACACCGACACGGTGAGTCCGCTGCTACTACGGCTACAGCGCTACACGCGCTGCGTTCTACACGATCAAATTGATCCGAGCGAGTATAGAATAATGTCAACTATGTATTTCAAAATATAATGTTCTTCGCAAATGGTTGGCCAAGTAAAAATATTTTTTCAGACAATATTTTCTTATAATTTATATAAAAGAGAAAATTGAATATTAGATAGTTTACACGTAGGAGACTTCAACTAAGAACGGGTTTTGCGATCGACAGGGCCGAATCAAGGGAATCTTTGTCGAGCAAAACATATTTCAATGTAAAAACAGTGAAATTCACACACATTAGTATAAATTAGTCTATTACAAGTGGTACAGTAGAGTCTGGCGCCGCCGCAGCCGGCGCAGGGCCCGCTCGGCCGCGGCGCCGGCCCCCGCGCCCAGCAGCGCGGCCCCCAGCAGGGCCCCGCGCCGGGCCCAGCGCGCCTGCGGGCCTGCCCACACCATCAGCTTCACTGTGCCCGCGAGCTTGTTCCTTTGCCAGCAACTGTCACGACACGAACAAAACGTATCGGGCTTAAAGGCTAATTAGACTGGTTAGAGATAAAAATCCACCAATATATACACCAGTATACATATAATTCATGATAAATATAAAGCAATTCCAGGGATAGGCCTCTGGAATTGATTATACTATTATTATTATACTACTATTATTTTAATATAACTTTGCCTTGCGCATTGTTTGATTCTCAACGCTCGGCTCAGCGTCAGTTGAAAATTCAACAATAGAAATTACAAAGTAATATTAAACTGGTACTGTTTTAAAAGATGGCGGTGAACGGTAGGTGTTCTATTTTCCATAACTCATACATTGTAAACGTACATGTGCCCTCACCGTACATTATGTCATGCGAAAAATGCCAATACTGTAAGAACGGCTAGCTCACGCATTTTTTTCAAATGAAATTGAAGTTTTCATGACAAAACAAATGAAACACAACATAACGCGCTGGCGCGGAAGGGGGGGGGGGGCACATCTAACGACTCAAATACATACCTGTACAAGTTCCCATCGCTGTAAACTATGATGGTGAAGACGAGATGGTCCCTGGGGTTGAGGTACACGCGGCCGCCGCTGGCCTCGTCCACGTCGCGCGGCACCAGCAGCTTGGTGCCCACGCGCCACTGGATCGGCACGTCTCTGAGTGTAGTACTGAGGAAAGAAACTCAAATCATTTTATTTAAATAAATCATTTACAGGCATTTTTGAATTGTAAGGGAGTCGGTCGGTCTAAATGTTAAAACTATTTGTACGTTCCAAACAGTAGGTTCCTATGAAGAGGAACAAGAAAAAAACTCTTTGAACGCGCTATAAAAATCAAAATCTCTAAACAGTATAAAGCAAAGCTGCTGTTTTCGTCCGTCTATTTGTCTGCTTATTTCTTCCATGTAACGGAATTTTATACAGTTTTCAGACTTTTTTATGCACGTATTATATTTAAACAACATATAAATTCATATAATGCATGCATATTATAGTAGGGAAAAGCCGAGAATTTCTCAGATTTGTAATGATGTCGTAAAAACATAACGTTAATGCTGGCTAAACCTTACGAGATAGATACTGGTATATCTTAGAGGACTGTATAAAAAGGTCTACAGAAAATTCCGCGATGGTACTTATACATAGCTCTATCTCCTAAGGACACACAAAATATTTCAATGAATTTAGCGATAACAACTTCACCTTACCCCGGACATCGAATCACAATCCGTTGGCCAAAGTCCGCGAATATGGTGTCCCTGACGGGGAGAGGCGGCTGCTTGGGTAGCTTCTGTGTGATCGGGTAAATGAATAGTCCAATTTGGTCGAGACTCCCCTGTGTTGCGTTATCTGCTTCATCATTTTTTCTCGTCGTTTCTTCACATGGTACCTTAAAAAGTATTGAGATAAGAAATGTAGATGATTATTTTACCACATCCAATATAAAGCTGGGTATAACCGAGCTTCAAATCTTTCACGACTTCCACGCAAAGTGTTGTTGTTTTTAAAGATACCTTTTCTCAGGTGACAAATTATTTTGCCTTACGGCGCGTTCACATAGAACGTCCGTTTTACTGGTCCGTTTAAACGTATATGTTATTAGCGTATGTAGTTGTATGAGCGAGTTCACACAGAATACAGTATTGCGGATCCAGTAAAAAATACGGATCCGACATCCAGTAGCGACGAATCAGTTAAAATCGGCCCTGTAAATGCTGTGTGAATTTACCTCCAGTAGCGACGGATCAGTTAAAACGGATCCTGTAAAATCGGACGTTCTATGTGAACGCGCCCTTAAAGGCGAAAACCGATAACACAAAGGCCTCATTGTGCAGATTATATTAATAACTAGCTTCTACCCGCGACTTCACCCGCGTGGTTGTCTAGTACAATAATATCATAAAACATAGCCTACGGCACTCGGCAATGGTGTAGCTTTTTATCAGTAAAATGATTAAAAACACAAAAAAAAACAAACAAACTTTACCTCTTTTTAATAGTATTATAGTTTATAACTAGCGACCCGCCCCGGCTTCGCACGGGTGCATGTATTATACATATAAACCTTCCTCTTGAATCACTCTATCTATTAAAAAAAACCGCATCAAAATCCGTTGCGTAGTTATAAAGATCTAAGCATATATAGGGACAGACAGACAGACAGGGAAAGCGACTTTGTTTTATACTATGTAGTGATGAATGTACCTACTGAAATATTATAGTTAATTTAATTCATATAGGTAAATCATTTAAAAATATAATTTAGATGTTATAAAAGGAATAAGATAATAATAGTGAACTGATAGTTACGTACCTTACACATACCGATCATGATTTCACTGGGCCTTTGTCGGATCAAGTCTAGGTTCCTCATCGCTTGCGGCATGAATTGCGAACGACAGGGCACGCCGGCGGGGAATGCTATAAACTTGTAATTACTACAAACGACTCAATAATCTGGACGTAACGCAAAAGCCCAAAATAAAATATAAGTCCATTTGATGGATAAACGAGTATATCGAGACAGGTATGTAATTAGAATAATATTTATTGTAGACAGGATTACAGAGCTGGTGTATACCATAGGTGCTATTACGCAGTAAAATAAAAAAAAATTGTAGAGCTTGTGACTGGCAACCCCAATTAGGCGAGTTGTACATCTAAGGAGTTTTAATCTGTTTAGTTTACACTAAACTTATTACTTTCTAACACCATAAAAAGAATTAAGCAATAACCCACTTATGTTTTAGTTTGCAAACGAGTGTTATCGCATTGACTACAAAATACAATAAATACAATGAGCGGTACTAATGAGCCGTTTAATCGATTTCCCCCTTGTGTTACTCCAACAACTAACAAACAATGCTTGCACAATTTAGTTGGCAAGTCGGTTCGTTGGTGATGTGTGTTTGTGGAGTTAACTGTACTTAATTAATATATTTTTAAAGACACGTATTGAAAATGGTAAGTGTTTATTGTTACCTATGTATTTTTCTATTAATTTCACTGGTTATATCACATAAATGGCTTCATAGAAACGATGTTTTTTTAAAAAATTAAATGTAAAAAGCGACTCCCTTTATTTCCCAAATCATTAAACTGCTCAAGACTACTATTCATCTCTTCTCTTGTAAATTTTAAAATGAAACCCTGATCTAGTTTTGCTTAGCACCCGATACGTTGAAAAGAATTTTTCAAATCGGTTAATAGATGACGCGAGTTCAAATATTGAAAATAAATCCTCTCCTTTTTTTGAAGTCCGTTAAACTGTTAATGAAATAGAAACTTACTTTGAAACAGTTCGATGATCTGATTATCCAATTCAAACAATTTATTACGTTTTGTTGTCTCAACAGGGTCCAATACGAAGTTCACTATCTAAAGGACAACAATATAAATCAACGATAAATACATTTAATTATGTACCTGAGAATTTGCTAGCAGACAACTTTTCATCCTTATGCCATATAGTAATAAGGTTCAAAACTAGTTTACCAGGAGTGTTTACTATTATGATACCCAGTATAATTCTGCCATCAGTCGCTGCTAAATAAAAGTACTACAGTTAAAATAATCAATTACTTTGAAGTACTTAGCATATTGTAACATTACCATCCAGTTTTAGCGTTATCTTTATGGTTTATTGGTGTAACTGGTTTAAGTAATTAGCTATTCTGTATATTGTACGTGCTATTTGGTGAACAGTTAACTTAATTACCATTTTATAGCACTTCAATTTTGAGTAGTACGTTAGTAAGTACAGTTTTTTTAGTGTTAGCTTGTCTGCCTAATTGGCATAACATATTAGCCTGTTTATTTTCTTGTTTCGGGGTGGAAAAATTTCATGGATGTCCTCCGCTTTGGGGTAATAGGGGTGAGCTCTGTCAGACTCTTACTGGCTTATAACCACCCCGGTGAACACTTAACCCGGGGATCCCGGGTGCGAATCCGAATAGTGAATGCGAATACCGGGCTCCCGACTTATGGTAGTAGTAGAAGCTATAGGGTTTTAGTCAGTAAGAGTCTGAATTAACTCTCCGTTATCCTCAGAAGGACCATCCATCCATGATGGTTTCCCCACGAAAAAAAAAACGGGTTGCACTCCGGGAGTGCCGGCAGAAGTGAAAACTTGATTATTAACGTTTACGTTTACGTTTACGTTTAACATACACGAACATTCGCCGTCCTACGCTTTTTCGATCAGGTCACGTGTCCTGACGCGCACGTGTCCTGACGCGAGTTTAAGATTTTATACCCACTACAGAAAAAGTGCTCAACGCCGCTAAAGAAGTTTTCACTTCAAAAAAGGTTATAGTCGCATACTTACTAGGTCTTGGGACAGTTTGACATAACACATGCCATACCGATGTCTCCTGCCGACCTTGTCGCATGCGCTGCACTCGCTCCACAGTGACCACTGAGTGAAAAGTATCAAGCCCTGGTATGCTTCTGTGGCCACAGCATGAGGGCCTCGGGATTCCGGCGGTTTTACCTAACGGAATACGATTATTATCTTTAATATGTATGTAATAAAAGCGATAATTAGAGAATAGTTAAATATTCAATCTTACTACTATTATAAATGCGGCTGAACGGATTTGAATGTTTGGCACAGAGATCGATTACCTACTAGTAAATTCATTGTTAGCAAAGGACTGTATCGGTTATCAGTCTGTCAGATTTTTACGAATGACTCACAATTACAATTGACTTTTAATCTGCTTGTAAATACTATCATTAACCCAAAATTTCATGAATATAATGAAACGGAAACTAACGACATTATAGGGCTCATTGTCCGTGACTTCTATGAAGCTCAGGCCGCAGCCGCCGTCTCCGAACGTGCACCAGAAGAAACCCTCGTCACTAGGCAGAGCGTTGTATATCGAGATGGTGCCCTGGTCTTCTAGCGTCACTCGACCATACTCTCGTATTACTTCGAAGTCCATTGCTTTATGCTGGAGAATGACATTAAGGTTCTGTTTCACTGTTTCCGAATATGCAACAGCTAGAAAACATCTAGAACATGATGGTGCCCAATACAATGGGGCATTGGGCACCATGATGTTCAAGATGTTTCTCCGAATTAAAAAATAGAAAAGATTTTGTGCACCATGCACACCAACGTGCGTATGGTGAAATTGATCAGTAAATTACCTCCTAAGTATAGCCACAATACCCTGAGCGATCTTTACGACTTTAAAAACTCCCTGACTTAAAGAACTCGAAAGTTTTAGTGCTTTTTTAATTTCTACGGTGATGTGTCCACCCCCCCCCCCCTCACCTTTGAGTACAGCCACGTGGGCTGTTGCATCATGAGAGGCTCGAGACACAGGTTACACGGCAGCCGCGCGGTCGCTCCTTGGAACACCATGAGTATGATACTGTGTGCTATGCGAGCGGGAGTCAGCGCTGCCAGCAGCTGCGCAGAGCAGGCGTAGTAGTCGCGCCATTCCTGCGATATAGCTGATAGCTTGCGCCTGTTGCCTCCTGCAGATGTGAGCTTTGTGTCGATTACCGGCAATAAAACTAGACTTTTAGAGGGATCTTTTTTCTCTTTTACAAAAGAAAAACTTTTTGAAGCAGAGAAAGGTTCTTTCTCCCATTGAACTAAAAACAAAACTAAGAAAAATTACTACTTGGAACCGTACTGTACGGTCAAAGTTAGTGTTAATACTTGAGCTACAAAATTTACCCCTATTGCTACAACTTAAATGTCAGTGTTGCATGGATGTGCGGTTCACATTTTAATCACTTACTTGGATACATAAGCTTCTCCAGCTCAAAATCATTCTTAATATTATCTCTTCGAACTTCTCCATACATTTCTCTACTTCTATTGTTAATCTCACTCACTCTCTTGTGAATACAATGGTTCAACTCGCATCTTGTATAATTTATAATCATTAAAACTAAAATAACCAAATATTCCTTGTGCACCATTTTTGAAAACTGTCGTTCTTGACAGATTTGACAGTTATTTTTGTTTAGATTTGAAATTCGTTCTAGAATTCTAAATTCTGCATTGTACTTTCGAAATGAAATTATTCGAGAGTAACCAAAGATCGTCAAATGTTTTTTGCTAGGCCCGTTTGTAGAATGCATTTCAATCATGGTCCTCTTTTTAACTGACTGCGGTGAAAACCATAAGGAAAGGCAACATCAAATTGAGCATAGTTTGAAAATACAGTATTTAAACCTTAATGAAAGAATCGGGGCCTTATCAGCTACACACTCATATTAAGAACTTAGTTCTGACAAAAAATAGCCAACCCATATAATCTCCCAGTATATAAATTGATTACTTAAAACTAATTAATTGTGCAAAATAAGTTACATTACTATCAAGCTGTGACAGTTCAGTATATCTCCAAAACGTATGGCTTAAAATAGAGTTATAAAATAATTACGAGTATTCTATCAGCGATCATTAAAAATGGGTGAACTTTTGACGTTTTCACTGTACTGTATAGATTAATGTCCATCAGATCCACCGGAAGAATCGACCATTAATAATGCAGTTAACTTATCTTTACTTATTTCTTTTATGTTTGTCTTTCCAGAAGTCGGAACCAGCCCTCTCCTTAGGCCCGCAGCCCACACCTGAGATGGAAGCGATAGCGCGCGAGGTGGACGCGCTGGCTCGCGAGCGACTCGCCTTAGAGGCGGAGCTGGCGGCCAAGCAGAGGGACCTCACTGTCAAGACTGGGGAGGCGGATAGCTTGCAGGTGGGTTGGTAACAAATGAAAATGAGAATCAGCTATTTGAAGATTAAAATGTACAAAAGGTTTTAAAAATAACAAGAGAAATATTTTTACTATTAATGCGTACAATTATTTTGAGGTGTAAATCCATTATGGTCGTATGAGATGAACATATTATCTAGTTTAATGTGGTGATATTAAATTTTAATGTATTGTTTTCAGAGCGAGCTGGACACGTTAACGGCAACACTAAAACAGTTAGAAAACCAAAAAGGTGAAGCACAAAAGAGGTTAAATGATCTCAAAACGCAGGTAACTCGTGTATTTCATTTATAAATTTGAATTAAACGTTATATTTCATCATTACATTGACATATCGATGATGCGAATTTATAAATTTTGCTTGTAACAAATATTGTTCAACGCGGTTGGAAAGTTTTCACTTCAATAAAATTAGAATTGATTATATTATTTAGAGTTCTTTTTGTATGTAACACACGTCTCCCTGGGCGCAGGTGGAGAAGCTCCGCTCGCAGGTGTCGGCGCAGGAGGCGGCGGCGGCGGAGACGGAGGCGGAGGTGAGCGCGCGCCGGGCCGCGGCCGCGTCGCTGCGCACGCGCGAGCGCGCGCTGCTGGACGACGTGGCGCGCGCGGAGGCCGCCAGCGAGGCCGTCACCGCGCAGCTGCGCCGCACCGTGCTCGCCGTCAGCCAGGTGCGCGCCATCGCATTATTATACTACATTGACACTAACTTTTAATCCCCCTGGAACACAAACTAAAAGGACTTGTATGTCAAAAGTAAATGCCCTCTCCCATTTTTTATTAGTTTTATATAATATCAATATAAAACTTGAAAAACGCGTGCGCGTGAATAACAAAAATATCAAATATGTTTACATTTCTCTTCTGAATATCTTATCAAGATTTCCAATGACAAAAATAAACCTTTGTTGACTTAAAATTATCTTTAACTTTCATTCTATTTTCCAGGCAAACATAAAAATCTCCCACTTAGAAGAACAGCACCGCCTCATCAGCTCGGCGGCCGAGGCCCTGGCGGCCCCGGGCACGGCGGGCCAGCACTACCTGCAGATGCAGCCGCAGTTCTCCGCCGAGCACCTCGAGCGCGTCGTGCGCGGAGCCACGCCCAACGACGCACTTGTATGTATACAAATAAACTATTCCATACTATTACTATACATAAAGCTCTAAGCAGCTAGATTGGGCTCGTGACTTTAGTCGCACAAATTGACCTATCAAGATAAACTACTATCCATTAAATACTGACAGTTGTCGGTATTTATTCATAGATCTTTACAGGTCATTGTGGGAAATCTGATAACCAGACTTATCAAAACATATTGTCTTACCCAGTATCGGAATTATTTAAATCAAGTAGTCAGTCGTTCTTTCTAAAATACTGGTTTTCGGCTTTATCCAGGCTAGGGAGGGCTTTATCCTCATCATGTGTTACTTTATTTCCATATATTTTTGGATTCATACGTTTTGCATTTTTTTCTATCCAGGAAGACGAGCCATTCGCGAAAAGCAACGGTTTCGCTTCGGGCGCGGGTTTCGAGTCCGACCCGTTCACTTCGAACTCGTTCCCCGCAGCCGTGCCCGCACACGACCCGTTCGCGCCCGCACACACCCCGCAACCCACACAGGTACACACGTCTAGTCTTCATCAATATGTTGTTCACTGCTAGTCATAGTGGACCTATGGACATCAGGTAAAATGTGTTAAAAATTATGAGCGCACGTTCTGTGACTCTTATCGCTTTGATATAAATACAAATATAAATACACATGGAAACAATGCCATCAAAAACAAAACTTGTAAAAAACTAAGTCTCGCGACTCAGTCAGCGCGATTTTGCTATCGCACTAAACAATCTTATTACTACAATATGTATTGATTGTGAGTTACATTGTGTTTTCATGCGATTGCCAAGTCAATCTATTATAATTAAACATAAATGCTAATTACGTAATAACTTAAGACAGAAGGTCCCTTAAGTAGGGACTGAATAAATCGACTGACTTGGTATTACATGGATCTCACAACTTTTTACGGTAGAAGAACTGAGTTGCGAGACTTGGAATTTTTACAAGTTTTGTTTTTGGTGGCATACATTTATCTGTAAAAACGATGTTATGCCATTGTCGCAGGACGGTTTCTCTACGGACCCGTTCGCATCAAACGCGGACCCGTTCGCCGGCGACGCGTTCGCTGCGCAAGACAACACCGCTAAACAGGAAGAAGACGTGAGTGATATTCTATCATTGTCAATCCCCACTATAGTCTTTACTTGATGGATGCTTTATGTGTTCTTAAAAATAATCGACTTTCAATTCAATACCACGTTTTTTATTTTTTATGCTGTTTATGATTTTTATTAACTATATACGTTATGCGACGTAATATATAATATTTATATTATGTATGTTGTGTTTATGTATAGATAATATATGTAATTTATTTATGTATATTTATTTTTCTTTCTCTGCTTTTGATTTTGATTTTATTCTAAAATCTGTCGCTCAAACTTTTTCTTGTATGTTAGGCTCTCTACCCATATTGTAAATTGTGAATTATTTTTACAATAAAATATTTTTTTTGTGTGTTTTGTTGTTGTTTTACCGGTAATGTAATTGGGACTGTTAAGAATTTACTTTTTTATGTTTTAAAATTGTTCGTATCCCCCTCGGTTTCTAGAATGAAAAATGTATGTGATAAATTGTCAAGTTCGCGATATGTCACATTAGTTGATAATGGAGCTAGGACATACAAATAATTAAAATGGATTAGATTGCATTAAACTTGTTGTCTACAAGTTTAATGCATTCTAATCCATTTAAATTTTAGCTTAGTATCTCCGATAAAGAGCTGCGCCTATATGGGTGCAGCGGAGCATAAGAAGAGCCCCTCGCCGCGCAGGCTTTGGCCTCGTGTGTCACCAGCTCGGTGTGGCCGTGTCGAGTCACGGTCTCTTATGTGAAATTGCGCGGCAAATGTGCCATCATTCAATATTCCCAGAGTATACAGGTGTTAAATATTATGTAGGTTTTGACCGGTGGCAACAAATCCGCTCTGGGCACTGTTGTCTTTGGGCGAGGTGAAAGTGTGTCTGTATGTGTGGTCCCCGCAGGAGTTCTCCGCGGACCCGTTCGCGGTGCTGCACGCGCCCAGCAGACGCACGCCCACGCCCGCGCTGCCGCCCAAGCGCCACAAGACGCCCCCCCCGCGCCCCGCGCCGCCGCGCCCCAACCCGCCCGGGAAGGTACGTGCCTCATAATGTCTACTGTTTTTGCATATTAAAGACCGCCTTCATACTCTTCGAATGTACGTACTACACTAGATGAATTGAAATATATCAGAATTCGTACAAATCCATTCGAAGGTGGTGAAACAGGCCAAAAAGTTTAAAAGAATAACAGAAATGAATAATAATATTACTCCTAAAAGTAATATTATTATTTATTTTCAGAGTCGAAACTCAATTTATGAAACTGATCTCTTTTGTCATACTTTTTTAGTTTTTTTTTTGTCTTGATAGTTATAAATTTTCTATTTTAAAATAATTTATTATGTTGCATAAAATAAAATCAATGAGGATTTGATACCAAATAAACAGTAACTTTATTAACTTGTGTGATTTAGTTTACAATTAATAAAACTACTATAATAATACTATAATAATTGATTCAATTTTATAGCAACAAACTTGGCTGAAATAGGCTAAAAATATAACTATTCAAAAAACAAAACACAGTTTCAGCCAGGTTCCTACCAAGTTTTAAATATTCCTCCCTATTTTAAGCTAACGATTTATTTTCAGATTGTGTTATTTTTATGATTATTTGACGTTTATTTACCCCTGGCCCAGTAGCTAGGCGCATGGACGACGGATAGCATCGTCGATAAGCTAAAAGTTTTGTTTTATTTTATGAACGCTGCAGAGAAAGTAAAATGTACGTACAGGAGATTGTTTGGCACATCAACACTGGAGGATGGCATTTTATCGATGTTTCCTTTGCTTTTTGTAAAATGTCACTCTCGATAACTCCGCTTTCTGGAATTTCAAAAAATAACTGCTCGCCTTTTTTTTTGCACAAGTTTTGTTTGGTTTTGTTTTGCAACTTGCAATTTTCCATGAACAGCAAAGAGATAATACAATTGCCGTCTACTTAAAAAGTAAAGAGACAGCAGAATAAATTATACATTGTTTTTTATCTTTTTTAAATTATAAGAGAGAAATAGTGTTGTATTTAATTTAAATACTTATGCCAAATTCAAAGCATTGATTTCAATGAAACCATTTACAGGCAATTCTACCAGTCTGTCAGTTACTCAATAAGTAATCATTTATGTACATGAACAGTCCATATTGTTGTGTTGATGACAGACATGGACACATGTCCATGTCTCAAATAAAGACTTATTATTATAAGTTAGATCTCTGTGGAGAACAATGGGCAAACCACGGCCACTGTTGGGCAATATCTTCTCAATCCTAAAGTTTGATGAACATACAAGTTTTTGGTTACCAGAAAGTGGTGTTTTTGTTGAGTTTTACTTTCTCTGTCGCGTGGAATGCCATTCTCGCCAGCTCCACGTTCGTTTGGTTGCCGCTACACGCTTCGCACGCTTGTTACCCTGTCTACCTCCACTTTACCACTCATTCATATTTCGAAGTTGTTGCAAATCACGACTTTTGTGTCACTGACTGAAGGTTTAAAAATTGGGTATTTGATACCAATAATGCCAACTAAAAAAAAATACCACTTTATTTTAGCCCTGACAATCCGATTAATCTTCAATTAACTGTAAAAATTAGATTTTTCATTTCTTTCAAATTAATAAATAGTTAGTCAATTGAGTGGGCACAAAAGTGACCTCACTTTTTTTGCCATACAAAATAATGGGAGAATCGCGTTTTGACAGCTCATAAAGAGTACGTCAATTGATTGGAGGTGTCACCTACCCCATTGTAATGATTGACGCGCGCTCGTGAAGTGCAACGACTGAACCGTAATATTGCATGTTTATTTATTTTACGCTTATATATTTGTATTTAGTATTTGTATACCTACTGCTTGATTTAGGACGGTCAGAATAAAAAGTAATATTTCGTAACAAACTATAAAGTTTTACTTGGGATTGGTTTTGTAAAAAATATGGTTTAAGCATGATCATTTGAGTAGACTAAAGAACAAAGCTAAATCATTTTTAAAATACACTTTCAATGAGAAAGCAAAGGCTTGGCAAGGCTTACGCGACTTGGCCAAGCGCGTTATGTAATCTTGGCCTACAAATTGCAAGCTGGTGAAAAAAAGAGATTGAAGTTTTCTTTTGTTCTTGCATTATGTGTTAACGCGATGCATTCTGTCTATAAATATAGACCAACACATGCCATTGCGTGGCTTTTTTAAAACAAATCAACTGCCAGATATTCTCTTTGAATAAAGAGTCAGAGAATAAAGAGAATTTAATTCTCTAGAATATGCCATAATTCGCGGATATGGGTATCTATCATTTATCTATTTAAAGCTCTATTCGATTCTACTCATCTAATAAAATATATTTGTTAACAGTATAATTAAATAGTCAAATTAATTTAATTAATTAGACTTTTCTGCTTACTGTACTTTAGTATTGTAGGTACTGGTAGCATGTTATCCTAGTCGTTTGCTTGTAGTGTTACACCTTGTACACGTCCACTCCTGTTTATTATTGGTTCATTTATATATTTTATTTGTTTCATTTCTTTTCTATAACCGATATAACTCTACCTGTATATACCTAATGATAATAATATAATGAGTACATAACGCCACAGATAATTTGTAACAATAATATCGTATATCAGAAAAGATCTTCAACAGGGCCTTTTTAAGTAACTGGAGATACTTGAATGACGTGTTGGGTAGGACTCTATCAGGTCTACCAAGTTTCATTAGTTAATTAAAGAAGGCCCTGTATAACTGTAAAATTAAACTAAGCCGAGTGCAGTGTGTGTAGTGTGGCGTTATGTCCTCGTACCTCACTCTGTATGTAACACTGTCCACTAACCGTGCTAACCACAGCTCGTGCTTGTTCCCCACTTGCAGCGCTAAGCGGACGCGGCGGCGGCGAGGTCTCACGTGCGTACTCTGTCTCTCTCCCTCTCACGCCTAGCCACACGCTCCCACTCACTCACACTCTCTCGTCCAGACCGACCGCCCCGCCATGGACTTCGCCGACGACCCCTTCAAGGACTACCGATACGAGGACCCCTTCAACATCGAGGACCCGTTCGCCGACGTGCCGGACGGACGGAAGACCGAACCCTTCGGCCGGCCGACTTCCGTCGCCGGCTTCGAGACCGACGACTTCTTCTCCGCGTCTACCACTGTTAATGGAAGCTTTACTTTGCCTGAAAAGCGAAGCGGACGAGTGTCCGCGCCGCCTGTAGCCTACGATCCGTTCTCAAGCCGCTCAGACTTCAAGCCGCCTCCTAAGCCCGCGCCGCCCACCAACAGTAACAACAACAGCAGCGAGGCGTGGGCCGCGTGGCCCAACGACAACTGGGCCTCCGACGACGCGTGGGCCAAACCGCCCACACAGAAGGCCGACGCCTGGACGTCCGACGACACCGCCAAGCGGAACACCAACACGAACACCGGCGACTGGAAGACCGACAACTGGGCCAACAAGTCGGACTACTGGGCCGCGGACTTCGCCGGCACCGACACCAACAAGAACCTCAACGAGACCTGGCCGGCCGCGAACACCCTGCCTTCCAAGAAGGAGAAGTCGCCGCGGCCCGTGAAGTACGCCAAGTCGCTGGTGCATACGATAGGTGGGATCGGTCGGACGAGGCAGAAGGACAAGAAGGCTAAGGCGCTGGAGGCCAAGAGCACGGAGGTGCTGCCCACGGAGGAGCAGCAGTGGGCGTGGGCGGCGGCCGAGTCGCGGCGCGTGCAGGCGGAGCAGGACGCGCGGCGCAGGCGCGAGGACGCCGAGCTGCAGCTGGCGCTTGCGCTATCGCGCCGCGACCAGTGACGTCACGCGCGCTAGCCCAGCGACCTCACGAGGCTCGCCGACAAGCTTACTTATTGCATTTTTGTAATTCGTCCATGTTTGTTTACCGATATATTTACGCAAGGCGGGCGAGTGTAAATTAAAGAAGTTATTTATAAAATTAATAAATATACAACCCGGTCACATTATCTCGAGACCTGGCGTCGATGACGTCACGTCGCGTCGGCAACGAAAGTGCTAACCGTACCGACGCGCCGTGGCGAGCGCGGGGAGGCGAAAGGAGAACGGGGCGGGAGGTTCTCATTCCAGCGAGGTCTCGAGATAATGTGACCGGGTTGTACATAATTATGTTGTGTTGACAGTGAAGTGAACGCTAGCGGACGGCAGCGTTCGTATGGAACACTTACAACACATGTAATCGTTATCGACACACAGGTATATGAATGTAATCTCAGTAGAAGATACTACAAAATCCGGAACCGCGTCGTGTGGTTCATAACTTGCATGTAGCAGAAATACCTTCCGCTGCCTAGTAAGTACTACATGTACATAAAGTGGCTGTTTACACTGTGTATACTTTATAAGCTCCTGATACTATTTTAAACAGTGTCACACATCAAAGCGGTAATATTTTGCGTTTTAAGTTCGCAATGGTTTGAAGTGTATCTGACCCATTATTGTGATCGCTTTACTGATATTAAAGGGTATCTAAATATGATTTAAAGTTAGTGATACTGTTTTTATGCTGAATCTGTAATATTCGCTAAATGCCATTCATATCTGGCGGCAGCGTAACATTAAAAAACGTGAATTTTGGTCGCCATTTTGAGTTCAAAGGTACGGAAGGTTATGTATATATACATTTGATATTTCGCTCGTTATATTTAGTTATATCGTTCAGCATTCCATTGGAGGCGCGGAGAGTTAACTTGAGTTGGCTTTTATTTTATTAACAAATAATATTGCATATCTAACTCGTTGTAAATTATTAATATTATGGTTTCTGTACATAATGGATTTTAGGTGTCCTGGTTTCTGGATTTTAATAAAATGTTTGATCAGGAAACCGCTGGAAACCTGTTGTCAAATTTTATGTTTCTTTATGTGAGTGGTCAGTATTTTGGTCCAAATATCCAAAGAACATTAAATTTGACAGACGATTATACGAATAGGGTTCTTAGAAACTAAGGGTCATCATCAAGGAAAAGGCTAGTGTTGGCTACGAGCATAGAGACCGCTTACGGGACCTTCTACTAGTGAGGGACGTTACGTGGTGGCGAGTGGGCCATTGTGTACAGGAGTCGTCGAAGAAACGGTTGGTTTGTGATACAGTCAGTTAGCGGAAAATGTCCAAATTACGGTTTGTTTAATAGATTACAAAATAATATTTGAAGACAACGCATTTCTATCTGATTTTCAAAGTTCCCTAACACTAGCACTATGAAGACTGTGCAATTTTTCAAGTACTGCATTACAAACTGTCTTTGTAAGTATTAAGTAATATAAAAAATCTGGAAAATTATAGCCAAACAAAGCTTGCCAAACTACTTTTTGCGTTTTAAAATTAACTAGTCAATGTACGAAACATCAGAATTTAATTATTATTAAAACGAATGTCAAATAATAAAGACTACCTAATAAATTATTATCTTGTTTTACCCACTGACTGTACAAATCAACTGATATAAAATGCAAATTGTTTTCACTAGTCAATTTGAAATATGTTGCATGTTAGGGGCTCGATCAAAACATGGTGTCTGGGCGTGTATATTAACTACAGCCGTCGTTTACGTATCGGTTATTTTGGCTACTGACCGGGTAGAACGCAGAACGCTCAAGTAAAATAGGTGAAAGACGCATGACATGATCATATCACGAAGTTTAGGCTTAGCATGTAAAGAGAATGGCGTAGTTTTAACGATGGCTGGTTAAGAAATGCAAAATTGCTTCATCTGGACAATTGCTAAAATAACCGATTCATTTGACGACAGTAAAATCTTAATTATAAATAATTTAAATGTAAAAGTGTAATATATTGTTGTTTGCAATCGAGGCCTAATAGCTTCCTCACTATATTGTATAGTCTTAGTTATTATTATTAATGATTAATAATATCACGTTACGGACAATTCTCCAGCATTATGGATACTGCCCGGTTATTATTTGACGTATGTCAATGGCAATGTTCATATTGATCACGAAAGTTGTCAGTAATGACACTGGTGAGTAAAATAACATCACTCGACAAATAATAAAGTCCTTGCCAGAGTGTGTTGTTTTCTCGCCGCTGTATCATACATGAGATTTGTGAGTATAGAATGTTCAAATGTATTCCCATGTGCTAGAATGAGGTGACAATATATCTGTCTCTTTCACGCACGCGCTGTAAAGCAACTATTAATGGTCCCATCGTATAATAGAAACGTGCCACGCGAAACTGGAACAATAATTCAGGTATTATTTTATTAATAGGCTCATATGATTTGAAATTTAATCCAAATAGGGCTGCAAAGCCAAAGAACAGAAAAAAAGAACATTTTATTAATATTGTGTTTTAAAAAAATAACAATAAAAGGCTACAAAATAATGTAAGTGTTGTAAAGTTGCATTGATAATAAAAAAATACTGTCGTCGACCTCGATACTCGAAAGTTTCGTATCTCACAGACGCGACAATCTGCCGCAAAATGTCGTAACTGTGAGACATTTCTGTGGGACACTTGTTACATATTGGCGGTTTATTTTATAGTCATGGATATGTGATTACGACGTATTATATCATCACGCTTATTATCCCCGAGGGTAAGGCAGAGCAGAAACTAGTACCTACACAACGTGACTATAACAAAAATGTCGGGATAAAGCTACACGCAGAACTTTCGGATTGATTTTCAAAACGTTCTTCCCTCTTTAGACTATTCCGGATTGTCAGGTTATTTAGACGCCAATATGAAACTAGCGTTAACTAACTACCCTGCCGGTACTTGTATATTAATCATCGTTGTATTTTAATTCAGCGTTAATTTAATTGTTTATTTTGTATAAATAGATATTATTGTCGTATGTATGTGACATTGGTTTTTTTAAACAATAAAATTGTCTAAATTAAATAAAATATTTTATAAAAACGTACCAATAATTTTCTGCATGCTTGTTAAGTCTGACTGAATTAATTTTTAATCTAACAAAGAAGTAATTTGTAAGTTTCTTAATTTAAAAAAAAGTGAATAATTAATCAATGTCACAAATATTACGAGTTTTGTATAGAAAGTGTCAGTGTGTGTGTGTTGTGTGTAAAAATTCCAATGTGTGCGGATGTATGGTAAAGTACAACAGGATTGTGCAAGTTCTGTGTGTCTGTTATTATGTTATGTTAATAATTTTTAATTATGTCGGCAGTATACGCTATGTATGCGGGTATGTACGGTCGCGGCTTCTTTACAAGTCACTCGGCGCTTTTTACTTACACGATGTGTTCCGCGTTTATTGTATCCGCCTTTTGGTGGTTTCGTGTAAAGACCCGTGCAAGTGAAAAGGGCATTGGCTGTTGGTCGACGCCAGCAAAAAATGTTTGTTTACAATATTGTAATATTATAGAAATTAATATGATACGAATGTCGCAACATACTCAATATGTAGATCATGAGGGAAAAGCGAAAGCGGTAGTCGCTAATCGAATAATTAATGTTAAAACTATGAATACTCAACAAAAATATTTAATTATTATTGAATTTGTATGATACACTTCTAAACGAAATTGTGTACTACTTATATTATTATGAATGATTGGTTCGATACAAATTAAGTTGTCTTACATTTGTAATCAGCGCATATTCTCTTCGGTAGTGCCTTTCTATATCTCTACTTATCGTTGTAGCTTCCTTGCGAGTGCAAATGTTCAGTATATTTAAATGTATGAAGTCATTTGTCAAATTATCATGTTCATATAAAATATATTTAAAAAAATGAAAAAGTTCTTACGCTTCAAAATTTTAAGCGCGAAGTTCATGAGGCAAGTTCGAAGGGTAACAAATAAAATATATTTCTATCAAAATGGTAGTCTTTAATTAGCTTATATTACCAATGACTTAGCTGTGTAGTATCGCATCGTCTTCGCTTGAGTGCGCACGGCCGCGGGCGCCGCCTCCGATACAATAACTATGATAGAACACTCGCTTGCCGAGACATTTGTCAAAAAAAAGTAAAAAAAAGCTATACCGCGTTCGAACACTTATGACTTCGTTTAAAATGTCTCCGCAAGCAGACGATAGTCTAGAATAATAAATGAATGATGTATGTAATTGTAAACTAAACGTGTAACTATTGAATACCGATGTGTTTATGGGTATTATCCTAAAGTTGTTATCTCTTTCTTAGGCGCTGTTGTTTGTGGCTCGGCGGATCGCGCGGACCGCTCCCACTTGACTCTAGAACATATTATGTACATACATACATAATAGATTTTAAAAGTAGATGAGAATATTTATTGCTGCAGATGAGTTTTGCAAATTACTATTGCGTTGTTGGATCATAAAAGAAATAATTATTATATATATTTTGGTCGTAGTCAATTATTTGTTGTAATATATTTTTGTATGTTCATGTTACTCTGTCCGCGCGGTTCGGCCGACCCTTGTCTGTTATCAAATATACATTATAATGTATGTACCTTTCAGTGATAGCCGATAAAAACTATCTTTAAATCTCAACGTTAAAGTGTATATGTGTATTTACAGCTAAAATAAAAATGAAGTAAATTAATAAAAATACAGGTTAATATAAGCTTAAGTCGGTAGTGACGGTGCGCGGGAATGAAGCCCTCGACAGCTAACGTGTCCACCACAAACTGTCCACTCTTCAGTTCACCTTGTCCCGGTTTTGTATAGATTCTGTTCGAGACAACCGATCATTTGATCGAAATACCAGTTGATATTCGTAATAGTAAGAAGGGACTGCTCATTGCTGAAACCGCTCAGTATTATCCGGGACCGCGCGCCTTAGCTTGTTAGTTTAGACAAACATTTAATCGTCACGATATAGGGAAGGTTCGCGAGGCCAGCGCGTCTCGAGGCAGTTGTTCTGTTGCCGCGAGTAGCGGACGGTAGCGTAGCGGGCGAGGAAGGAGTGTTGTTGGTAGGACCCTGAACACGTAGTGTAACACCCCGAACGTTGACTTATCTCCCATCGTTGTTGTAAACTATTGTAATTATATTATAACGCGTATAATGTTATATCTTTCGTAAACTCTGTGTACGCTGTCGTAATGATTGATTAGCATCTTATTCACAGCTTTTGTATGTGCAACGAATATATAAGTATGTTTGCTATGATACGTTTCTGGCTGTTTCTGTGAAACACGTGTTTCTATAATTTCTGGGCTGCAGTGCGATGTTACGTGCTACGTTACAAACGGACAAACTAATTGTTTTTGTAGGTGACGTGGATGTGAACTATCATTGTGTAAAACTCTTGTTATCTGTTACAAATAATTTATACTATAATCTTTATGAACGTTATTTTTTGTTGAATGTTTCTATCAAGTGTTTACGTCGCTCGTCTCAACGACCGACCGCCAGTTAAATTCATATCTTTATGAACGGAACAATCAGACACTGATACTTGTCTGTTGATTCTGTGTGTACTGTTTGTTATTATTGTGGTAGCGACAAGTATAAGATGCAAACAAACGCTATACAAGTTATTATCATAGTACAATATCTCATATCATGTTTTCTTTATTCGGGGGATGTATAAACGATTGTTCTGACGGTACAATAACTATCTTATAATAATCAATTCTTGTGATTTAGCGTCGTATATTGTATCTAATTATCGAGGCCTTTCACTGGCATGTCAAACTGATCACCCGTAGCGTAGTGTATGGTTGCTTTGACAAACTTATGTGTAAAGGCCTTTAGATTTGTTCGTATCTCGCAAAATGCTGCGAATTATGCAATTATAAGTCGAGCTATAAGTTATTATGGTAAGGTATACTCATGTAACGGGAACATACGTACCTACTAGTTGACGGCCAGTTCGATAGACCTCTAAGTGGGAACGTTTAGCTAATGTTGTTATACTGGTTGAGCCACATATCGCCTGTAAGTCTACATACTCGGTGCGTTTTCGCTTTAGTTGGCGCTATTGTAAAACGACTGCATTTTTTACTAAAACACATTTCATTTTGTACTCAAATTAATTTAATACTGTTCAACAATAAGCTTATAAATAAATATATAATTGTTTAATGCACTTCGTTCTAGTAAAATGCAAGAATAGAAAATTCTACTACATAGGTAACTTATTGATTATAATAAAATTAAATAAATGTTTATATATAAAGTAAAAGTTGTGTACGTTTGTATTAATATAGCGTGTACGACCAAATAATTGATTCACTGTCAGTACTCCGAGGTTGCGATGTTGATTGTGAAGTAGACGGTAGATGCACTAATAACACGACCTAATGCTACTTTGTATCATTTCCTTGGCTGTGTTTTGTTGCGACATTTCTGTTTCTAGTGCCGCGCAATGGAAGTTTTTTAAATGTTTATACTGGTCACACTGGCCGCTTTTCAACGCGCATTCTTAATTTGAAAATTAAAAAGGTATCTATTAAATAAATTGCGCGCATTATATTGGAAAGAGGCCATGATGTTGATCTTAAATTATTATAATATTTGTATATTTGTTGAGAAATGAGTTGTGTGTATGAGAGGCAGTTGGTTCGGTATCAGGTCGTGCATTCGTCATTACCCGCTGACATGTATTCACTGTATGAAACTATGATATTATATTAATATGAAAACAAACAATTCCTGAGATAATAAAAAAGGAAAATATTACAAAACTCAGTTTTATTTAACGACATCCCTTGATTTTTTTTATCTAATGGCATTCGTCCTGTAATAACAGAATGATATTATTATAATTAAATTTCTTGTACAGCAAAAAAACAAAACAAAAACTAAACACAACAACAAAATAAAACAAAAAAAAACAAACTAAACAAAACAAAACAATTAAACAATACCAAATAAAACAATATTTTAATTAGGTATATAGTATTACAAGTTAATTTCATAACTACAAAATAGATCGTATCTAATCACACTGTTAGTAGAGTCAATTAAAATTAGATTTTGGCTTATATAATAATACCAACACCACGATTTTTGTGAACCATGCACCTCTAATAATTATTAAAAGTCCGTATAAAATCAAGTAAACTGTCATTCTGCCGGGGTTGCGGGACTGCCGGGGTTGCGGGACGTCTTAACAGGATACCGTGGCCCCGGAACGTAAAGGGCAACAGAAGGAACAGGGTGGTTTTTTAGTCAGTAAAAGTCTGACAGTCCCTTCCGCCCCGCCCAGGACGGAAGGACTCATTTGATGATTTTTACCACCTCAAAAAAAAAAAAAAAAGTAAACTGTCATTTAATTATTTTTTTATTTTTCCTATCGAACAAAACACATTTCTAATAGACTAGAAAAATATTGCACAGATAATTTATTTCAGAGTTTGTACTCTTGACTTTAACTAACTAACTAATCAGTAGATAGTAGAACCACCTTAATAACAATAAACTAATTTAAAAAATATTTTTAAGAACAAGCTTCAATTTAAAATTATTACAATATTGAGTATTGGACATTGCATTGTCATTAGAACTAAAGGTGTATGCAAAATTTTAGCTCAATCGGATACTTACAAGTGGTTAAAAAATGGTTTGCAAATTTTGAAAGGACAACTTACTTACATACTTACATACGAACAGTGCAAGCTAAATAAAAGCTTGTAAAAAAAAGAATTGTCTGGTAACATTGTCCACGAGATTATATGAGAATGCCCCACTTCACATAATCATTGATGACGCCGTTGAGTCTCTCCACGTAGAGGTCGCTGGTCTTCTTAATTGAAAAGTCTGCCATCTCGAGAGACTCGTTGACTTCGGGCGCGTTCTCGCTGTCAACTGTGACCACAGGTAAGATGAACAATGCTAGCGTCAGACCAAACGGCATTTTCTGTAAAAGAATTAATTGGATTGAAGTATCGTGGCGCTTGGAGATGTTCCTTGGCACGGCGCAGAAGGTATTGTCGGAAACAGAAGTGATAAACAAATCTTTACACACTAGGAATTTCTCCTGTATCGTGGGTGCGCAGCAGCAGCAGCAGCAGCAGCGCAGCAGCCATTCGCTCAGCCACTGTGCCAACCGTGCCGTCAAATGATAAACAACTTGAAACATGATAATTACATACTATTTGTTTAAGCAAAAAAACATTAAAATGTGGAAAAGGGTCGATTTCAAACCGACCGTAAAAAGTTGGTTTATGAAATTACTCCTAAAATATTGTTGAAATACACGTAATGTCTATTTATTGCGATGCTTACATTACATTATAATATTGTCCAGTTGGAAATATTGAACTATCATATTTAATATTCGAGATAATTATAAAAAACTATCTATTTTTTCATTAGTGTCACCGGTCATTTTCCTGCTTTTTCAACAAAATTTTAATTATAAAAAATGTTAATCTGTGATATTGTATATTTTTTTATTTTGGTTACACATTAATAACCATAGCTTCAAATTACGCTAATAGTTTTAAATCAATTTAAAATATAACACGATTTCCCTGTGTTTTATTTTGCGATCAATTTTTTCAATCATTTGTGTCGACTTAATTAAAATTGCGTTATTATCAACACCTGTGCGTTACCGCCATCCACACTTCTACGCCGCGTAAAGGGACCCTAGTGGCACGTATACGTTAGGCGAGAGCAGGCACGCGCTTCATCATTCTGGTAAGATACCACAATTTTACTCGATATCTGTGCTTAGTACAAAAATGTAATCATTCGTGTTTATAATAGTGTGATAGTAAGTGTTTGAACAATGAATTCTTTATCATACACGTTGATTAATAACAAATAACCGGGACATTTTGTGGCCTTCTAATAGCGTCTGAATGTTAAACGACGCAATTTGTCAGATGTTTTTGTCAAAAATGTCATTCGTGTCACTTCATTCGTGTAAGTTTTTTGAGTAACACTAATGAAATTCCATTCGTCACGAATGAAGCAGTTTATTACTTTACTACGAAAAAGGAGGGTTACGATTCTTTGCTTGTTTTTAACTTTAAAAGTAAAGTTTAAAACCAAATTTGACGACACTAAGGGCCAATGCTGCGGTAAACGAGCGCCCGCGCAGTCCATACAGAAGTGCTAAGTTGCGGGCCACGTCGCGGACACCCGTCGCGGGGAGGCAGGTCCGCGCCCGCGCTGCGGTTTCTGTCTCCGTGTAGTGTGATAGACGCCCACGACGGGCACATAACGGGGCATTTTTGTATGATGGTGAAAATAAATTATCTTGTTTTAGTTTAGGTAGAGCAATATGTGAAACTATATTAAGTGCGGCGTACAGACTGGTTAAACGTAAAATGAATGTTGCACTTTGGTTCCCTTTGGTAACCTTTCGCGGCATAAACGTTATACTCTTGTGCGACCTTATGCAGCTGCCGCCAGGAAGTTCGTGGTCAAAGTTCACAACCAGTTCAAGACCTTTCTAACAAGCCCAAACACGGCTATGATACGATATTCCAGTTGTTTCCATGGAATGCCAGTTCCTGTCTTCCGGCTTCATCGGACTATGAAACCTAGTCGTGGTCAAAGTTCATTACAAGACCTTTCTAACAAGTCCAAACACGGCTATGATATGATGTTCCATCATAAAGTTCCAGTTCATATCTCTCGGCTCCATCATCAGATCAGTTCGTCAGTACCAATTATTATTGTATTGTCATCAGAATTACATACAGCTGCTAATTTTCATGACGCTACGATCCTTGGAAGATGGTTAAATTAGTTACCTAAGAGTCCATTACATAGTTAGATACAAACAAGTCGACCTAATAAAAGCGTGTTAAGAACTTAATATATTTAAATAACTAGCCCGTACTGTCCCACTGCTGGGCAAAGGCCTCTCTCCATTCCTTCCATCTATCGCGATCTTGCGCCACGTCTTGCCAATCCTCAAGAATGTTGACCAGGTCATCCCGCCATCTTCTTCGTGGTCTGCCGCGTCTCCGTCTCGCCATTTCAAGGCACCAATCTTGGGCTCTACGGGCCCATTGATCGTTCGACATGCGACAAACATGTCCAGCCCAGTCCGGCAGTCCCATTTTAGCTGGGTAGCCTTTTGAGCCACGTCAATGATCTGTGTTTTGGAGCGCAAGGTTGTGTTTCGAACGCGATCTGTTAGTTTAACACCAAGTATGCTGTGCTCCATAGCACGTTTTCAAACCTTGAGTTTGGACTTTTGGATGTTAGTCAAAGACCAAGTTTGTGCACCGTAGGTCAAGATGGGGGGAATACACATGTCCATTAGCTTCTGCTTCAGTGACATTGGTAGGGAACCCTTGAATTGTTCTTTCATGGACCAGTGGCTCTTCCAGGCATTTTCTATTCGGCGCGCAATTTCTTTATCTTGCCTTTCCTGGAAAGAGACTACTTGGCCCACGTAAAGATATTCCTGGACATATTGTATATTCTCCCCGCCTACGTGTATGTTTCTTGTGGAACTGTTGGTCATGAGCTTAGTCTTTGACATGTTCATCTTAAGTCCAACCTCGAGGCTCGTAGTGCTGAGATCTATTAGCATTTGTTCAAGTCCTGTGGCTGAGGGGGAAAAGAGGACAATATCATCGGCGAAACGTAGGTTGGTTAGTCTCGTTTCGCCGATAACAATACCATTTTCCACCCATTTGGCTGCCAGCGTCTTAAAGACTTCTTCTAGGGTGCTGGTGAAAACCTAATAATTATCATAATCATTAATTATGGTGGTTCGGTTAGCCAATATCATTCGTGTCATGCAGACTTCATTTGTGTAATGAGAATTTCATTCGTGTTCCCAGGTAACTCATTCGTGTTACCTTGATTTTGATTTTTTGTCACTTCTAAGTAGATACGCACCGTGATTTTTTCATTTACGTACATAACTTCATTAAAGTAAACGTTATAAACCGACAGTTAGCAATAAAACGGGTATTTGCAGATAACGAAAAAAAAGTGTCAAATTAATTCGTCTCGTGAAATCGACCCAAAACGCCTCTATGTTTGTAATATGGAATTATTGGTATAATACTTAACAGTTTTATATAGTCAGCTGGTGGTAGGGTTGTCGTAAAAATGTCCTACCTAAAGCATTGTCACCGGTCATGCTTGCAGGTGCATGTTTGTCAGTGACATCTGATAAGTTAATGAAGATGAATAGATTAATTATTATATTTGTGGACTCAGATCCGCTTTCTATCGCAACTCAAATGTTGATTGAGAATTAGGTAGTTTTTTTTTTTGTGCGCGGTGTTCCTTCCTCCGTCGTGATGGTGACTGAGGAGGCTCTTACTGGCTAAAACCACCGCAGTGTTCCACCTCTCGGGCACGCTGCAATCGCGGCGGTAAGACCCCTCTTTGAGGAGTGGCTGGAGAGGCGCCACGGCGTCCTCACCTTCCGGCTGACGCAGGTCCTCACCGGACACGGTTGTTTCGGGAGGTTCCTGTGTCGGATTGCACGGGAGGAAACGCCCGGGTGTCACCACTGTGTGGACCGCCCGGAGGACACGGTGGAGCATACGGTGCAGGTCTGCCCCGCTTGGGCAGAGCACCGCCGTGTCCTCACGGAGGCGATAGGCGGCGGCGACCTCTCGCGTCCGCGGGCCTGGTTCAGGCCATGCTCCGAGGCGAGAGGGAATGGGATGCAGTCACCTCCTTCTGCGAAGCAGTAATGCTAGCGAAGGAGGAGGCGGGCCGCGTGAGGGAGAGAACATCCTCCACCTCACGCCCCAGCCGTCGCGGGAGACGCCCAGGGCGTCGGACGTCGCGAGGCGACATCCGGCCACCGTAGGCGCGGGCTTGCGGACGGCGAGTAATGGGTAGCTCGCCGTCCGATCAAGGACCATGCCCGGGTCGACGGCGCGTTCTGTTCGCGCGCGCCTCAAAGAGCTGTCAGCACAGGGACGGGGCCCCAATAGGGGCCAAACGCCTGCCGGGGTTGCGGAACGTCTTAACAGGATACCGTGGCCCCGGAACGCAAAGGGCAACAGAAGGAACAGGGTGGTTTTTTAGTCAGTAAAAGTCTGGCAGTCCCTTCCGCCCCACCCAGGGAGGAAGGAGTCATTTGATGATTTTTACCACCTAAAAAAAAAAAAAAAAAAAGTTCCACCTCTACCTTTGGCCGGGAGTGCTTCTCATAAGATTTACCAGTAACGATATGAGTGGGGTGATTGGTAGCCCGGCTGACTACACGGGCATGGACGGACGCTCAGGGCTGAGCGGCAATACAGACTTAGTCCAACTTTGATTGGTGCCTTTTCGACTTTGATTGATGTGTTGGGTGCTGACAGGGAATGGTAATTTAAATGCAGTAGGTATAATAAAAGACTTATGTCTCTATGTGCATAATCAATCATTCATTAACCACCGAACGGCTACGTCCGCCGTGAGCTACACCCTAAACTCGTCCCTGTACGTGCGCTTCAAAGGCGTTGACTTTTTTAGAGCACTTGCTATGATAAGTATTTCTTTGTTTTCGAGAAATTATTTTTGTTGCCGTTTAAGATAAACCCTGTGCAAATATTAAATCGATCTTTACCTCCTTCATTTCATCCTCAAAGTCTTTCCTGGAGAACGTTTCTTCAGGGTCGAGGTTCAGCCTCTTCATGGCAACGCTGAGCTGCGTGTAGTAGTGTTCGAGCAGCTTGTCATAGTACTGCGCGCGGAACTGCTCGTCTGTGCCGGTGAAGATGAAGTACATCAGGTCGGTGACCGGGCTGCCTCCCTGTAGGGTCTGGAGGTCCACGATCTTGATTTCGACCTTACCGTCCTGGAATAAGAAAAATATAGTAGGTATGTTGGATTTGCCTTAATCTTAGAATAACTTCATTGATGTCATTTTATATTGAAAACTAGCTGTCCGCCGCGGTTACACCCGCGTCTTTGGTTACTGCTCCGCTCCCGTAGGTCGTAGCGTGATGGTATATATATATATATACCATCACGCTATAGCCTTCCTCGATAACTAATCTATCTAACACTGAAAGAATTTTTCAAATCGGACCAGTAGTTCCAGAGATTAGCGCGTTCAAACAAACAAACAAACAAACAAACTCTGCAGCTTTATAATATTAGTATAGATAATAATTAAAGCTGGTTTAAAAACTCGCTGTGGTTGCGCTTGTATAGGTAATCAAAATCTGATTACCTACTCAATATTATCATCTGATGATCTGGTTGTTACCTTGGAACTGCAGAGCACCTATTTCGTAGATAATTCCGCTCATTAAATCGAAGCAAATACGATTAAACGACTGCGTTACGATTCGATTTAGGTTTGGGAAAAATAGTAGGTATTTAGATTCGTTTCTTTTTTTTTCTTCTAAGAAGTTTTGCACACAATGATCATGTTTATTTTAAAGATAAGTTTTGCAGTAGGTACTGGTAACGTTTGATAATGCGCTATCAACAGTAGCTACAATACCTGTATTGTACGTTTACCACAGAATCGTCAAGAAAGGTGTCAAACTGTCAACATACACGCAGATAAAAGTGGTTCAACCATACTTATAGCTCGCATGTCTATCTATTCTAATCTCGTAACAGCCACATAAATATCACAATCTAGTAATTTGTGTACTCAGTTAATATACAGGTACCTACCTATCTAATATTTGATCGCGTATCTACTAAACAGACACTTTGTCATCGACGCCATTGATAATCGCAGTTTGCCAAAGATGCACGATTATTATAAAGTCATATACCTACCTAATTCATGTTAATATTTAATGAAACAAAGCAGCGATCTAGCTATCTAGCTAGGTATTTAGCCGCTCCGGGCAAAAATAATATTCGCCGCCCTTTACACTAACACCAAATCACCTAGGTAAGTCATGAGGTTGCTATACCAAAGATGAGATAATATATAATGTGACATACTTAGGTTCAATTGTATAATATTCACATACATTAGTCAATTACGGCCTCTGAACAAGTAGGTATATAAAAATTCATGAGAGTATGTTGGACTTCGTGCTCTACCGTCCGGCTTATTCTGCCGCCCCTCATTTTTGCCGCTCTGGGCAATTGCCCTTAGGCCCAAAACACACACAAGCGACGTAAGGCAGCAGGCGTGGAACAAAACGATTTCATACAAAATGTATGCAGGCGACGTTTTTGAATTATACTGAAGCGACGCGGCGCAGACACGCCAACGTCTCAATCGTCGTCAATCGTTTTGAAGCGGCGCACGCCTGCGCCGCCCGCGCCTGTTCCACGCCTGCTGCCTTACGTCGCTTGTGTGTGTTTTGGGCCTTAGATCGGGCCCTAAACAAAGTAGGTGATTCAACAACTGATGCAATTTGCACGTGTTCTTTGTTCGATAGTAGCAGGTACCTAATAGGTACCTATCTATTTGTTTGTTTCATAAGCGATTAGATCGAAAGATTTTAAGTGACGATTTCGAATTACGGGATTAGACACCTGTTTATATATTTGGTTTTTGATAGTCACTGTTACATTGCGATTTATTTACAACTAGCTTATGGCCGCGACTTCGTCCGCGTAAATGTCGGTTTTCTGCGAGGTTTTATTTTTTGCGTGGAACCTTAATTTTTTTTCTAAAATAAACGTCCAAGACCTGGTATAATAAAGGGTAACGTAGGCTACGTTACCCCTTATTATACCAGGTCTTGGGTACTTTAATTAACTTTTTGGCATGAATATACCTACATAAATGAGTCGAGAGGTAGTTAGTACCTACCCATTAACATTTTTTTTTAAATTATTGGTACCTATAGGTGACCATTATCCATCGCAGTCAGATCCGTGTCCAAACTGAAGATTAGGAAGGAGCTTTAAATTTACGATATTATGGTTCCATGATCTAGTGGTAATGATTTAGCAATAGTAGGTACTTACCTACCTAATCATTTGCTTTCGTATGTATGTTCACAGATGCACAATCTGACTGACCTACCAATATAGTGTGCAAGATGTCGCGGTTGAACCAGACAGGCTAAAAGACAAACAGACAGACACATGACGGGGTTTATTTCAAATTCATGGTCAACGCATGCAGGTGAAATTATAATGGTTGAGTAAGCTTAACCAGATAAAGAACAAACCACCTGGGGGCCTACCACCACCTCTTAAAACAATACACGAAATAATGATACAAATCAACTTACGTCAAGAAACTTATGCATTAGGTTACTCGGTCTATAGTCGCCATGTCCCAGCACTGGTCGCCGACTTGCCTTATACAAAGCGTTATAATCTTCCGGAGACTCAAAATTTGTTGTGAAAAATCTCAATAATTTTTCGCCATTCTCTTCTTTAATATGTTTAGTAGCTCGGGCTATCTCTGTCTCCATATAAACTCTCATAGTATCGTCATCCAACTGATATTCGAACTTAAATTTTTCCATAACTTTTTCAAAGTCCTCAGGGTAATATTTCCCGTGCGCAAAGGAAATAGCGTGCATCTTGGCCAACTGTTCGACTGCTGTGGACGCGTATGTCCAGTCTACAGACTTGAATCTATTGTAAGAGTTGTACTCGTGCATTTCCAGGTTCTCAAGCACTATAGTTTCTTCGAATAAATTGGGATTGCATCCATAAAATTTTGTGAAAATCAACTTATGCTCGTCCGGTACTTGTTGATCGTTTTGTATCTTTTCGTAAATGTTGACCAGTTCCGTGTAAAAGTATCGTTCTACCTCAAAAAACTTCGGCCCTTGAGTTCGGAACTTCTCACCTATGGCTGCGACTTTAGCGAACAGGTGCAGCACATTAGAGCCCTCTGTGATGGTAACCGTGTATAATTTAGAAGTATAATTCGCTCCTCCACTTGTTATTGGTTTAATATCCAAATCGTAATTAACAAATTTTTGTTCTTCGGCAATTTTATGAAGTAGATCATTAAAATGTGATGGAATGTCTGCCATGTTGTGTTTATTTATTAAAATATTAATTAAAATAGGTTTATAAATTGAACACTATCACTGTAGCACTTTTTTATTCTCTTAGTTATAGTCTCCGCGGGCGCGCGTCCACACCTGACTGTTGAATGAGACGCGACGCGCCGGTGCAGCGTCATTGTTATCTACCCAACTACATCATAAATGATAAATGTGGGTAATCGTGTGTTTGAAATTAATCAATTTGTAAAGTTCTGAAGTCTGACTTAAGGACGCTGTTACATTTTTACAAAAATATCAATATCACTGCTTTTCAGGTACCATTTTAAAATAAACAAAATAAATAAAATAATAAATAAATATCTTGGGACAACTCACACACGGCCATCTGATCCCAAGCTAAGCAGAGCTTGTGTTATGGTAACCAGACAACTGATATACATACTTATATAATTTATAAATACATACATATTATAGATAAATTACACCCAGACACAGAACCAACAATTATGCTTAAACAAAAAATAAATAAATCCTGGTACATTAAAAATCGCAACTGTGACCATATTATCATGGCTAATCATGGTATGATCTGTACATTTTTAACTTCAAAATGATAAAGAACATACCTACATATTTATTTATTTCGTACTTAAATAAGTAACTTTATCATTTACTAACGACCCGCCCCGGCTTCGCACGGGTGCATGTATTATACATATAAACCTTCCTCTTGAATCACTCTATCTATTAAAAAAACAGCATCAAAATCCGTTGCGTAGTTTTAAAGATCTAAGCATATATAGGGACAGACAGACAGACAGGGAAAGCGACTTTGTTTTATACTATGTAAGTATAAGTATGTAGTGACTAGCACTCTCCCCGCGACTTCGTTCGCGTGATTTTTCTCACGGATCCCTAATTTTTTGATAATAAAATATAGCCTATAGCACTCAGTGTTAACGTAGCTTCCAATTTGTGAAAGAATTTTCAAAATCGGTTCAGTAGATCCAGAGATTACCCCCTACATACAAACTTACAAACAAATGTTACCTCTTAATAATATTAGTATAGATAAGTATTAGTAAAATAAGCGCGCGAAAACTTCATACATTTTCTGATCATAGGCCGTCATTCCGCGCTCAGATGCGCTCGCCAAAGTAGGGGTGTATTGCTTTCTTACAAAACAATAATTACGATCAATATAATGTTAGCGTGTTCCGTGGTTACCTACTCTATGCGGTAAAGAGAAAGAAATAAAGTAATAGAAAGAAAGACTTTTATTCACGTTAAAGTGACGCACATGCATACATTGTTATTTACAAAAGCCCAAAACAAAAACAAGGGGGCAAAGTCCGTCTAAAATCAAGTAATTTGTGATTTATTTCTCGTAACGAGCAACACTGGTATAGTATAGACTAGAAAAAAATATTGCACAGAGAATTTATTTCAGAGTTTGACGTACCTATCACGTTTTGACAGCTCATAAAAAGTAGGTCTATTGAATTAACGATTTAATCTTAATTATTTTTTTTTTATATCAACAAACCCTAATATAGTATGTAGAACCATTTCCATGAAAAATCAAAAATGTTAATAAATTAATACCTACAAAACATTTTTGGCATTATGTACAAAAGTAGTAAGAAAATGTTTAGCTTTTATAAACATGTCAACTTATCGAACTGTCGTTTTTATTCTCTCTTCCACGGTGCACGTCATTTACCTGCTAAACCTTTTCATTCTCCAACAGTACAAGTCTAGCGGAACGTCTGTGTAGCTATAGTCACATTTCCACGTGATTATTTGAGAACGCCCCACTTCACATAATCATTGACGATGCCGTTGAGTCTCTCCACGTAGAGGTCGCTGGTCTTCTTAACAGACATGTCTGTCATCTCAAGAGCCTCGCTAACTACGGGCGCGTTCTCGCTGTCAACTGTGACCACAGGTAAGGCGAACACTGCTAGCGTGAGACCAAACGGCAGTTTCTGGAAAAAGAATTGGATTGGTAAGTATCGGGTGCCACAGGCAAGGGCGGATCCAGCCTTCAAGACCGGGGGGGGAGTCGTATAATAAGGTCTAGTCAGGACAGGCTCCGTTTCGATTACAATAATAATTCTAATTAAAAGAAAATAGTTAGCCCAGGGGTCAGGGGGATACGTCCGTTGCCCCCCATTCATCAGGACCCGAGGTGGCGGCGCGTAGTGTTCCACGCGCGCCCCTCTTTGACGTCGCGGGGGGAGTTAAACACCTCACCCCCTGACCTGAGGAGGCCCGCAGATGCGGGCCGGCACCAGTTGGGGATCGCGGAAGGCGCGTACGTTCCCGTGATCCCCGGCGTAAGTGTGAGAAGGGAACACTGGGGTGGTTTTTAGTCAGTAAGAGTCTGACAGACCCCTCCGCCCTCCCCAGGGCGGTGGACATCCATGAGGATTTTCCACCCCGGCAACAAAAAAAAAAAGGCCGCCCTTGGTCGTAAGTAGTCGGCAACAGATGTAATACTGGTGATTGGTATTGGATGAGGCTTATACCCTGCACTGGGATGATAACAGTTTGGTATCAATAGTACACGGGCCGCTGGTCGTAGTAAATGTTGCTGTTTGTCGCTAAAATGTAGATACCTAAAGCATTTTCACCAGCCATGCTTGCTTTCGCATGTTTGGCAATAACATTAGTAATAAGGATCAGAGATAAATAGATTATTATATTGTGGATCACACTATAACTGGCAATAGGCTCGCCCCTTATTACATGGGACTTAAACATAACTGGCGAAATGTGGGTGTACTAATGGGTACGCCTCTGCCTAACCCTTAGGGGATTACAGGCGTGATGTTATATTGGATCACATTATAAGGTGCCATGTAATGTAAAACAATAGATTGACTGCTATAACACAACTGTACGTAAAGTGAATTCACACGGGGCGCATCTGGTAAAACTACTCTTGTTGAAATGGTCTTAAAATTGCTTTGTTAAAATCGAATGCTTTTTATTGGCATAATAGGTAGGATAATAATGCCTATAATTCCTTACTATTTAGAATGATAGCGATTGATATAATGAACTACTAATTCGTTTATTATATCATTCAAAACTGGGCTTACAATACAGCTAAGTGTACCCGAATACTAAAAATCGACAGTTAAACTTATAAATATTATAATAAGATTATATAAATAAATCTTTAAATTGTCGGTTGGGACCGGTTATCAATTGTAGATATGACATACGGAAACGTACTTTGTTCCGCATAATCAGTTGAGGTAGATACATAATCAGGTTCAGAATATGTAATAAAAAATAAACAGTTTTCGGTAATAACATCTGTATTTCAGTAAGAAGGTACCTAATAAATAATAAAAATAATAATGGCTGCCTATTATTATCTTACATACATACATATATAAACTCACGCCTTTTTCCCATGGGGGGTAGGCAGAAACCCACAAAACGCCACCTGCTACGATCCTTACATACTTCTTTCGCCCCATCCACGTTCATACATCTCGTCATACAAGCACGCCGGTTACGAGTACTGCGCACCTAACTTTTCTGAAGAGCCTCACCAATAAGGTCAGTGTAGGTCTAGAGCGACCCCTCCCTGTGTTGCCACTCACCTCTGTCATATAAATACCTACGCCATACCTTACCTACCCTGCTAAAGGCTTCTTCTCTTACAGAGAAGGGACGAGCATTGATCACCACGCTTATTCAAGGCAGATTGGCGATATCAGACTTTTATTAATTACAAAGACCGGGTTTCCTTATGACTTTTTCCTTCACCGATGTCAGTGATATCCAAGAAAAGCTTAGAAAGTGCATACGAGTATGATTTGAAAAAGTCACATTAATATTTGCATGGTGTACAGTATTCTTAATCCTGATTTTTTTTATGACCCTGAATAACAATCATTCTATGACTTTTTTTAAATTCAAACTATTTTTCATACAAAAGATATAAACGTACCTACTCTGAAATTAGCATATTCTTTGAATTTTCGGAAAAAATTGAAGGTCGTTGGGGTTCAGAACAAAAAATATAATTATGTTTAGAAAAACTAATATACATATAAGTACAATCTAAAATATGTTTTTAAGCAAACTTAGTACCTCCTACCCGCGAATAATCCGCCGACTGGCAGGTGCTCTTACCTTGCTACGCGCGCGCCGCCCGTGAGCTACGCCGTAGCTCACCCCTACGCGTGCGCTACGAAGGCGTAGACTCTTTCTAGCGTAGAATTTCTTTGTTTTCTATAAATTATTTATGTTGCCGTCCAAGATAAACCCTATACAAATATATATCGGTTCTTACCTCCTTCAGTTCATGCTCAAAGTCTTCTCTGGAGTACGTCTCTTCAGGGTCGAGGTTCAGCCTCTTCATGGCAGCGCTGAGCTGAGTGTAGTAGTGGTCGATGAGCTTGTCATAGTACTGCGCGCGGAACTGCTCGTCTGAGCCGGTGAAGATGAAGTACATTAGGTCGGTGACCGGGCTGCCTCCCTGCAGAGTCTGGAGGTCCACGATCTTGATTTCTAACTTGCCATCCTGGAATAAAAAGAAAAATTAAGCTAGATTTGCCTTCGGTTAGTATAACTTCTTATTGATGTCATTTTGTTTTAAAAATAATAATCAAAGCTCGTTAAAAACTCGCTGTCGTGGCGCTTGTATATCCACAATCTGATTACGTAGATACTTATTATTACCGTCTGATTGTACCTTGGAACTGGCGGAGTACATACTCGGCCGATGATTCAGCTAATTAAGTCATATAAAGCATAACTACCTAATCTATATAAACGAAACAAAGCCGGGTCGATTACACCATTTGCCCGGAATAAATTACTATTAAAACATTGGAAAAATTCACGAAAAACAAATAGGTACTGCCGTCGGGCAGTGGTCCACCAGACCCAACACCCGTCTGGTCGGAGGATCCTCCCTTTTCAATGGAGGACGAGGAACTTTAAACCTTATTCCTGATACTCCTAAAGGCGTTGACAAATTGATTGTAAATAAACATTATACAATCAGTTGGTCAACGCATGTAGATGAAACAATGATGGTTGAAAGTTTAGGGTCAGTTCACACCGAGACGCGACGCGACGCGACGCAACGTGAAGATACTTGAAGAGGCCAGTGACTTCGCGCTGCGCCGTGCTGCGCCGCTCGCCGCCGCGAGACGCATCGCAACGTCGCCGCTCTTGCACGTCATTCTGTGCGCGCGTACCTGCGATTCACCGCTGCGTCGCGATGCGTCTCGCGGCGCCGCGCGGCGTAGCACGGCGTAGAGCGACACATCGCGACGTAGTGCTGCGTGGTGTAACGTATTCTAAATTCTTACAATGAAATGTGTATCTCTTCGTGTAGAAAATAAAGTTATATTTTGAGTCGCTCTTTTAAAGTGTGCACGCAGCGTCGCGTCTCGGTGTGAACTGACCCTTAAACAAACAAACACGTTTTACTAACGAAATAAAGTAAGTATACAAAACAACTTAATGGCCGCATGGTCGCATGTAACGTGAACTAATAACACAAATCAACTTACGTCAAGGTGTTTATGCATTAGGTTACTCGGTCTAAAGTCGCCATGTCCCATCACTGGTCGCCGAGTAGCCTTATATATAGCGGTAAAATCTTCCGGTGTCTTAAACATTGTCTCAAAAAGTCTCACTAGTTTATCGCCATTCCCTTCTTTAACATTTTTAGAAGCTCGTATTATCTCATTGTCCATATATGCCTTCATATTATCGTCATCCATCTGCCATTCGAACTTAAAGTTTTCCATAAATTTGTCAAAGTCCTCCGGGTAATATTTCCCGTGCGCAAAGGAAATGGCGTGCATCTTGGCCAACTGTTCGACTGCTGTGGACGCGTATGTCCAGTCTACAGACTTGAATCTATCGTAAGAGTTGTACTCGTGCATTTCCAGGTTCTCAAGTACTATTGTTTCTTTAAATAAATTGGGATTGCATCCGTAAAATTTGGTGAAAATCAACTTATGCTCGTCCGGTACTTGATGATCGTTTTGTATCTTTTCGTAAATGTTGACCAGTTCCGTGTAGAAGTATCGTTCTGCCTCAAAAAACTTCGGCCCTTGATTTCGGAACTTCTCACCTATGGCTGCGACTTTAGCGAACAGGTGCAGCACATTAGAGCCCTCTGTGATGGTTACCGTGTATAATGTAGAAGTATAGTTCGCTCCTCCACTCGAGATTGGTTTAATATCCAAATCGTAATTAATAAATTTTTGTTCTTTGGCAATTTTATGAATTAGATCATTAAAATGTGATGGGATGTCTGCCATGTTGATTTCGAAATTTAAAAAGCTTTATAAATTGAACGCGAATCACTGTAGCACTTTTAGTCTTTTAGTTGTTATACCCGCAGGCCCGCGTCGACACCTGACAGCGAAGTGACTGAGCTGCGACGCGTCGGAGCAGTGTCGTCGATGTTATCATCACTAGTGATAAATATTTGTGTGTAATCGTGTATAGTATATTGTGCGTAGTCTGACTTAAAGACGCTGTTACACTCACTTTTCCACAAATATCAATATCACTGCTTTTCAGGTAGCACTTTTATACATTAAAAATCACAACTGTGACGATATCATGGTATGAAAAAAAGATAATATATACATATTTACCTCCAAACTCACCGCATAAAAATTGTATAGTCCCATACAAAATTTACGTCTATTTTACCATCACAATAATAGTTAGAAAATTACATATTTGGGGTCTAACAACAACTCTTTTAATATCAACGCCTACGTAATTATTTTGTACCCAAAAAATAACTTTATCATTTATGAGTAAAATGATACGCGTGCGCAAACTTCATAGGTACTTTTTCAATTCATAGGCCGCGTCATTACGCGCTCAGATGCGCTCGTCGACGGATGGGTGTATCGCATTCTTGCAAAAATAAATACGATCATAATAATGTGTGTTCCCTACTGTATACTGGGGTTGGAAAAAAGATGATACCTACTCTTCGGATTAAAACCTAGTGACTGCATTATTTTTATCAGAATTTGATTTAGAAATTAATAAATAATGGATGTTGCTAACGAATAAATAATGGTTTTCTATTATCAAATTCAAAATTGCGATAAAATGTTTTATAAAAATTCAGTATTTTTTTATTTTTAACCGACTTCTAAAAAAGGAGGAGGTTCTCAATTCGGATGTTTGTTTTTTTTTTATTTTTTTTTTGTTTTTTTTTTAGGTTTTTCGCGCTTAACTCTGTCGCTTGCCAACCGATTTGTTGGAAAGGTTATACTTCCCAAATGGTCCCATGAAAATTTAATCGAAATCGGACAAAAATATGTCACTAAAAATTGACAAATACAATTTTTTTTTTGCAAAAAAAAAAACCGACTTCAAAAAAACTTTTCTAGAGGGAAAACAATCAGCTGCGTTGTTGATTGTGAAGTAGACGTTAGATGCACTAAGTAATTACACGACCTTATGCTACTTTGTATCATTTCCTTTGTGTTTTGTTGCGACATTTCTGTTTCCTAGTGCCGCGCAATGGAAGTTTTTTAATGTTTATACTGGTCACACTGGCCGCTTTTCAACGCGCATTCTTAATTTGAAAATTAAAGGTTTCTATGTTTCTATGTTTCTACAGAATAAATGGCGCGCATTATAGGTATATTGGAAAGAGGCCATGATGTTGATCTTAAATTATTATAATATTTGTTGAGAAATGAGTTGTGTGTATGAGAGGCAGTTGGTTCGGTATCAGGTCGTGCATTCGTCATTACCCGCTGACATGTATTCACTGTATGAAACTATGGTATTATATTGAGCTAGGTGGTGCTGATCCATGCGTCATGCTCGTGAACGGGTGCTGTCAGTTGGGATTGGTCATCTCTTAACTGCTATGGCTTACATCTTTATTTTTATTATTTTTAACTACTGTTTTATATTCATCTTCATTGTGATCACATGTAGAATCAACAAGAATAATGTAACCAGGATTTTGTAAAAACCTAATTTAAAAGAGTGCCGTGGAGTTTCTTGCTCGTTCTTCTCCATAGAGGCCTACCTCCGTTTTGGAACGAGCAACTAGCTTCATTTTTCGGACTAACTGACCGACTCCTTGACAATTCAAAAGTGCCTGTAAATGGTCTAATTGAAATAAATGTTTTGACTTTGACTTTGACTTATTAATATGAAAACAAACAATTCCTGAGATAATAAAAAACAAAAATATTACAACATTCAGTTTTATTTATTTAACGACAAACTTATTAATTTATTTAAACTAATGGCGTTCGTCCTGTGTTACAATATAAATTACTTGTACTAAATTAATTTAAACAATATTTTAATTTTAAATAGGTATAATTATAATATGTTACAAATTTATTTCATAAATAACTACAAACAAAATAGTTTAAACGTATCTAATCACATTGTTACTAGACTAAAATTAAAATTAGATTTTGGTCACTAGATAAAAATACCAACACCACGATTTTTTATTTTCATGATTTTTGTCAAGCATGCACCTAACAAAGTCCGTCTAAAATCAAGTAGGTACTTAAACTGTCATTATTTTTCCTAACGAGCAACACTGGCGTAGGTATCTAGTAATAGACTAGAAAATAATAATTGCACACAGAATTTATTTCAGTAGTTGACATCATTAAACAATAAGTCCAAGACTTATCTAAACAATCACTTTATTTTAGCTTTGAAAACTCGATTAGTTTTTAATTAGCTGTAAAATTAGAGTTTTTCTTGCTTTGAAATTAATAAATACCTAATTATTCAATTGAGCTCATAAAAAGTATGTCTATTGATTGGCGGTGTCAAGTACACAATTTGACTAACAAATTAAGGATCAATTCCTTATTATTTTTTAATGTTAACAAACAATAAAACAATATGTAGAACCATTTCCATGCAAAAACAAAAAAAATATGAATCATGTAAAACATTTTTGGCATTATGTAAGTAAGTACAGTAGCAGAAAGAAAACTTTAGCAATATTTAAAAATATGACATCTTGCTGACTTTTTCGTCCAAATTCTCTTACACGGTGCACATAATTTGCCAAACTGCTTAACCCTTTCATTCTCCAACAGTACAAATTAAGCGAAACGACTGTGTAGCTATAGTTAAGTACAGTCAGCAACAAAAGTCGATTAACATTTATGATTTGTAAATCCTAATTATTAAGTAAATATTAACAGTAAAACGCAATGAATATAAAATTAAGATATAATAAACCCTTAGCTATTGCCTGAAATTCTGAAAGCAAGTACATTATGATTGTGTTTAGTGTCTGTTTAAATGATATAAAAAAGTAACATTGTTAATCGACTTTTGTTGCTGACTGTACATTGTCCACGTGATTATATGAGAATGCCCCACTTCACGTAATCATTGATGACGCCGTTGAGTCTCTCCACGTAGAGGTCGCTGGTCTTCTCAATTAAAAAGTCTGCCATCTCGAGAGACTCGTTGACTTCGGGCGCGTTCTCGCTGTCAACTGTGACCACAGGTAAGGTGAACAATGCTAGCGTCAGCCCAAACGGAATTTTCTGAAAAAAATTAAATTGGATTGAAGTATCGTGGCGCTTGGAGATGTTCTTTGGCGCGGCGCAGAAGGTATTGTCGGAAACAGAAGTGACAAGCAAATGATAAACAACTTGAAACATGATACTCATGATAGTTAGGTATGTACTGTAGGTACCTAAGTACTATTTAAATGACATACTATACAAGCAAAAAAGCATTTTAAAAAGTGGAAAACGCCTCTAGCTATGTTTGTAATATGGAATTATTGGTATTGGAGGAGGCTTATACCCTGCAGTGGGATATTTTATATAGGCCGCTGGTCGTAGTTAAAGTTGCTGGTTGTACCTAAAGCATTGTCACCAGTCATGCTTGCTGGCGCATGTTTGACAACGACATCTGAAGTTAATGAAGATAATAATATAATAATAAATCGTTTATTTCTCACCACAAACCAAGTAAAAAACAAAAATAACTGATACATTTATATGCTAATAAGTTACAACTTAGGTTGTGGACCGCTGGTGCCTGAGGTAGGTAAATAACACCTGTGTTACAGGACACCAGGCCTCCACCTCATACCGCATTAATTATAAAACTAGCAAATAAAAGTGCAATGGCGCTTATACATTGTCAAAAAATAGGTGAGTAAACTAAACTAATAAAGACAAAAAAATGTGTGTGTTTGTGTGTGGGGGTGTACATATGTGTGGGGGGGTGTGTGCGCGTGTGTGGGGTGTGTGGGGGTTTGTGTGTGGGTCAGGGGGTGGGGGGGTGTGTGTGTGTTGTGTACGTGTGAAGAAGGGATGTGCCTAAGTTAGTAAACCTGTATATACCAAAATTTCACAGCCTGATATTATTATCTAACTGTAGAATAATTAGAGTGAAGACAAAAATTACTGGGGGACTTCCAGAAGGGCTTCAGTTTGTGAGTATGATTGTGTAAGAAGCCAATTTAAGAGAGTAGTTTTATATAGACGGCGATTTAAGTGATGTATGGATAACAATTTATGGAGTTTGTTGTACAAGTATGGTCCAAGGAAGACAAAGCATCTGTGGCTAAAGGAAGTTCTTAGTCCGGTAGAAGTTGCAACGAGATGGTTACGAATGGTAGAATTTCGATTGAAGGGGGTAATAGAATGTTGCTTCATTGCAGTAGCTATAATAAATAACTGCCTGACAGTGGGAACTTGACAGAATTTGTATAACTGGATTGTAGGAAAAAGGCGTGGCTTAAGGGCGCGCCAAAAGCCAGCAAACTTTTGGAACGAAGTTCCTTATATTATAATTGACGTGTGTGAGTGTTAAGTGTTTTATCGTAATAACTCCAAAAATAAAAGGAATTACCTAAAATGCCTAGACAAAACCCTCACTCATGTATAAATATAACTAATTATCAAATTTTCGTCATATTAATCATTATAATATCGTGTATAAATCGAAAAATCCCAAAAATTTGAGGCTACTTCATGATGTTTTTCCATCGAGAAAATGTTATTTTTTTATGTTTTTGATCAATGAGAACCCTCGAAAATATCATGTAGTTTTCATACATTTGTATTTTAAGCCTAGAAATCTAGAATTGTTCATGTAAAATAAAAAAAAAAGATTGGTAATTTTGCTTACTACCCACTCTTAAAACAGCACACCTTGAGCACCGCACAAGATCAGAGATAAATAGATTATTAGGTTTATTGTTGACTCAGATCCGCTTTCTATCGCAACTCAAATGTTATTCGAGAGTTAAGTAGCTCTTTTTTTGTGCGCGGTGTTCTTTCTGATCCTCTCTCCTCTGATCCTGTGGTGGTGACGGAAGGGCTCTGACCGGCTAATACCACTGCAGTGTTCCACCTCTACCTTTGGCCGGGAGTGCTGGTTTTTTCTTTTTTTTTCCATTTATTTGCATAAGCATTTACCAGTAACAATATGAGTTGGGTAATTGGCAGGCTAGTCCACCTTTGATTGATTGATGCCTTTTCGACTTTGATTGATAGGTTGAATGCTGACACCTTTTAAGGCAGAATCCATTGAACGCCACTTTAGTAGGGTATAATTTAAATGCAGTAAAATAGAAGGCTTATAAATGTCTCAATGTGCATAATCAATCATTCATTAACCACCGAACGGCTACGTCCGCCGTAACTCGTCCCTATATGTGCGCTTCAAATACGTTGGCTTTTAGAGCACTTGCTATGATAAGTATTTCTTTGTTTTCGATAAATTATTTATGTTGCCGGTCAAGATAAACCCTGTGCAAATATTAAATCGATCTTTACCTCCTTCATTTCATCCTCAAAGTCTTTCCTGGAGAACGTTTCTTCAGGGTCGAGGTTCAGCCTCTTCATGGCAACGCTGAGCTGAGTGTAGTAGTGTTCGAGCAGCTTGTCATAGTACTGCGCGCGGAACTGCTCGTCTGTGCCGGTGAAGATGAAGTACATCAGGTCGGTGACCGGGCTGCCTCCCTGTAGGGTCTGGAGGTCCACGATCTTGATTTCGACCTTACCGTCCTGGAATGAGAAAAATAAAGTATGTTGGATTTGCCTTAATGTTAGAAAGATGCAACTTCGGTTAATATAACTTCATTGATGTTATTTTATATTGAAAATAATAATTAGGTATTAGCTGGTTTAAAAACTCGCTGTGGTTGCGCTTGTATGAGTAATCAAAATCTGATTAGGTACTCAATATTATCATCTGGTTGTTACCTTCTGCAGTTCCAAGGTAACAACCAGATGATAACATTGAGTAATCAGATTTTGATTAGCTATACAAGCGCAACAACAGCGAGTTTTTAGTACATACTTACATATAGTACCTACTTCGCAGATACCTAATTCCGCTCATTAAAGTCAAAGTCAAAGTCAAAGTCAAAGTCAAATCATTTATTTCAATTAGGCCATTATAAGGCACTTTTGAACGTCATTACAAGAAAAAATTAGAATTGAATCTAGTTGCCCCTTCCAAAAGGTAGTTTTGTATGGAGAAGAATGGGCAAGAAACTCCATACGTACTCTTTTAAAATCAATGTTTTACAATATTATTATTTGTATACAGAGTCATACGTAATTACATGTGAATGCAATGTACCTTATATAAAAACTACTATATAATAACACACAAAAAGAATTTATATTACAAATTAAGAATTTAATAATTGAATATATTTAAAGTTACATAGTGTTCACATGTTAACAAATATTGGAACTGTAGACGACCACTCTCAACATCTCAACCAACAATGCAACAGTGTGTGAGCCTGTGCAATTCCATAGTAAAAACCAAATAGAAAATAAAATATAATAAGTGTCAAAAGAGAAAAAAAATAAAATAATAATAATATTAACAAGCTTGATTTTGTCTGGAATTAATAGTAATTGTCCTATGGAGCAGGACCAGCATGTTTCCAAGCAGTCTTATCTTGAATATAATCCTCTAATTTGTAATATGCTTGGTTGCAAAGTGTACTTTTAATATGTGTCTTAAATTTTCTTTCATTTAATTTTAATATATCAGGAGGTATTTTGTTGTAACATTTCACACAGTACCCCATAAAAGATGTATTTACTTTAGACAATCTAAAATATGGTTGAGCTATTTTATCTTTATTTCTGGTATTAATATTATGTCTATCACATATTTTCTTAAAAAGTTTTAGATTTTTTCTCACATACATAATATTTTCATAAATAAATTGGCAAGGCACTGTCATAATATTAATCGTTTTAAATAGTTCCCTAAGAGATTCGCGACGAGGTAGATTGTAAATGGCTCTGACAGCTCTCTTCTGTAAAATAAAAATGGTTTCAATGTCAGCAGCCCGACCCCACAATAAAATGCCATAAGACATAATGCTATGAAAATAGCTGAAATAGACTAATCGCGCAGTTTCTACATCTGTCAACTGTCTAATCTTTCTAACAGCATAAGCTGCTGAACTTAACCGTCCCGCAATAGATGTTATATGAGGTCTCCATTGTAATTTGTCGTCTAGCGTGATTCCTAGGAAAACTGTTTGATTAATAAATTCCAGTTTTTCTCCATTCAATATTATATCACATTCGCTACTTCTAACGTTTGGTAAACTGAATCTAATACATTTAGTTTTTTTTTCATTTAGTACTAAATTATTAACTGTAAACCATTTTTGGACCTGAAGAATAGAGTTATTCACATCGTCAAGATTTTGTGACCGCCTGTCTATTTTAAAAATCAATGAGGTGTCATCTGCAAATAACACCATCTTCGGTTCATTTTCCAGTAATTGAGGTAAATCATTTATATAAACTAGAAATAGAAATGGACCCAATATCGAACCTTGAGGAACGCCCATAGTCATTTCAGACCCTAATGAGTTTACGCCGTTTACCTGAACTTTAGCCTGTCTACCTATCAGATATGACCTTAGTAAACCAAGAGATATTTTACTAATCCCGTAGTGCTCCAGCTTCATCAAAAGTGTCTCATGGTTAACGCAATCGAACGCCTTTGAGAGGTCGCAAAAGATTCCAATGGCATCTTGGGCTTCCTCCCAAGCGTTAAAAATGTTCTTAAGTAGGGTGACACCAGCGTCAGTTGTACAACGCCCTTTGGTGAAACCGTACTGTTGTTCATGAAAGATGGAATTTTTATTAAAGTGACGTAACATTTGATTGAGCATTAACTTTTCAAATACCTTACTGAGAACTGGTAGAATCGACACAGGCCTATAATTGTTGGGTTCCTTACTATCACCCGCTTTAAACAATGGTACGACTTTACTGTGTTTCATCAGATCGGGAAAGACTCCTTGGTCTACACTGGTGTTAAATATTACGGCTAAATAGGGCGCAATAGTTTCGATAATAGACCTACTAACTTTTACAGACATTCCCCAAAGATCTTCTGTTGATTTAATTTTAAGATCTTTAAAAATTTTTATGACAGCCTGGGGGTTTGTATGTTGAAATCTAAATTCCACAGGACAAGCCTTAACATTTTTTTTAAGTAAGGCAGCAGAAAGAGTGGGGGAGGAATTTAAAGCCTCAGTAGTTTGAAGGGGAATATTAGCAAAAAAAGTTTCAAATTCCTGGGCTACTTCTATATCTGAATTTATAGGGCCATGTGCAGTCTCTAAATTAAATTCAGTATTACGCTGTTTTTTCCTACCTGTTTCATTGTTTATTATTTGCCAAGTAGTTTTTATTTTATCATCAGCTGACTTTATTTTTTTACTTATGTGAAGAGCTTTCGCTATTTTACAAACACTTTTAAAAAGCTTTGAATATTTGGAAACATACTTATGAAAACTTGTATTAATTGTATGTTGCTTCAGTCCATAAAGTTCAAATAATTTTTCTCTGCTTTTACGAATACCTGGGGTCGCCCAGTCACTAAATAAGAACTTCGTGTAAATACTTTTAGTTTTTAGCGGAAAATTGTCATTAAATTGGTTTTTTAAAATTGAAAAAAAATCGGCATAAAACTCATTTGGGTCACCTATATTATTAAAACTATGAGTGCATAATTTATTAGACAAAGAATTATTAAATGTTTCTAAACTTTTACAAGTAATTGGCCTAAACCTTATTTGAGTTTTTTGTAGTGGTATGTAGGCGCAAAACGTAAATGATTGTCCACTATGATCAGATGGCAGCCTATTTACAATTCAACTACAATTAAATCGAAGCAAATACGATTAACGACTGCGTTACGATTCGATTTAGGTAAGTAATTAGGAGAAATAAAGCTTCGTTTCTTTATTAACCGACTTCAAAAAAAGGAGGAGGTTATCAATTCGTCTGTATTTTTTTTTTTATGTTTGTTAGCTCCTAACTTGCGACTGGGTGAACCGATTTTCATGATTCTATTTTTATTTGAAAGCTGGTGCTTCTCGTGTGGTCCCATTGTCACCATTTCAATATCTGATGATGAACTTCGGAGATATGGAATGGAACTCCTCATAGAATCACAGCAGCAATATCGTAACAAGTGAAATTGCTTTGTTTATACGTGTAGTCGATGACTGACTGAAGGAAAAGGGGGGGGGGTACGTCAACCCCCCTCCTACCAGTTTCCAAAATTAAATACATATATCGTGTGAGGTATTGTTTGAAAGGGCTTTTTGTAAGGATTTCAAACATTAATACACAAGCACTAAAAAGTGAAAAATAAAAAGCTATTTTACAAAAAAAGATAACCGCCTTCAAAAACTACAAAATCAAAATAACTTTAGTTTTGGAAGTCGGTGGCAATACTATACCTACATAACAAAAAAAAAACCAAAGCCGCCGACTTCCAAAACTAAAGTTATTTTGATTTTGTAGTTTTTGAAGGCGGTTATCTTTTTTTGTAAAATAGCTTTTTATATTTCTTCTAAAACTTTTTCATACAATGATCATGTTTATTTAAAAGATAAGTTTTGCTGTAGGTACTGGTAACGTTTGATAATGCGCTATCAACAGTAGCTACAATACCTGTATTGTACGTTTACCACAGAATCGTCAAGAAAGGTGATTGGGTGTCAAACTGTCAACATACACGCAGATAAAAGTGGTTCAACCATACTTATAGCTCGCATGTCTATCTATTCTAATCTCGTAACAGCCACATAAATATCACAATCTAGTAGGTAATTTGTGTACTCAGTTAATACACAGGTACCTACCTATCTAATATTTGATCGCGTATCTACTAAACAGACACTTTGTCATCGACGCCATTGATAATCGCAGTTTGCCAAAGATGCACGAATATTATAAAGTCATATAATTCATGTTAATATTAAATGAAACAAAGCAGGGCACGATGTAGCTATTTAGCCGCTCCGGGCAAAAATAATATTCGCCGCCCTTTAGACTAACACCATATAAGTAGGTACCTAAGTCATGAGGTTGCTATTCTAAAGATGAGATAATAATTTATGTGATATAGGTTCAATTAATTGTATAATATTCACATACGTTAGTCAACTACGGCTTCTGAACAAGTAGGTATATGTCGGAGAAGGTAGACGGAATAAACGATTTCGATTGTTTGTATGAACGCGGGATGACGATTGTTTACCAAAAATGCTTTATAAAATCGTAATGTGATTTAATTTGATTTGTAACATTTTTGCTATTGTGTAATAACTTCTAAATTTATTAAAAGTCACTGTTTTGTATTATGGTTTACGACCAATCAGAGCAGAGATTCGTCTCGAGTGGGGTCGAGGCGCCATATTTAACTAAAGGCCGCGCGTAGTAGCGTAGAGAGCGCACTTGTGGAGCAGGAGTCGATCGAGTTGGATCATGGAAGGCTCATGGTGGCATTATAAATTGTTTGATTTGTTTGCCGATGTAGTTGAATTGGTGTCGCGAACCCGCTGCTCGAATAGTATTGTTTAATCAACGTTTACAAACTAGTTGTGAAGTAATTATTCGTTCAGTGACTCGACATTGTAAAACTGTTATTAAATTGTACTAAAAGTGAATACTTAGTTATCTTGTTTCGTGCTCGCATTTTACCCAAAGACGCCCACATAACCCCTGACCATTAATGATGGATGATGTCGAGAAGGATAAGAAGGATACTGTTTCTCCGACATATATAAAAATTCATGAGAGTATGTTGGACTTCGTGCTCTACCGTCCGGCTTATTCTGCCGCCCCTCATTTTTGCCGCTCTGGGCAATTGCCCAGCTAGGTGATTCAACAACTGATGCAATTTGCACGTGTTTATCTTTGTTCGATAGTAGTAGGTACCATAGATTGGTACTACTATCGAACAAAGATAAACACGTGCAAATTGCATTTGTTTGTGTCATAAGCGATTAGATCAAAAGATTTTAAGTGACGATTTCGAATTACGGGATTAGACACCTGTCTATACAGCCTGTAACAAAAACCCTGTCCGATCCTTAAGGGTATAAAAAAAAAGGGTATTATTCGGCATCGTACTGCGTACACATATACGTAACCATTTAATGGATTTGAAATTATTATTTTTCCCCAGTGAAAAAAAAAGAAGAAAGAAGAAGTAATTAAATTAAAAATAAAACATAAAAACTGATCAACGGCAACACTGATCTGACAGGGTTTTTGTTACATAGTGTATATTTGGTTTTTGATAGTCATTGTTACATTGCGATTTATTTACAACTAGCTTATGGCCGCGACTTCGTCCGCGTAAATGTCGGTTTTCTGCGAGGTTTTATTTTTTGCGTGGAACCCTAATTTTTTTCTAAAATAAAAGTAGCCTACGTTACCCCTTATTATACCAGGTCTTGGGTACTTTAATTAACTTTTTGGCATCATCTGCTTAGCCTTTTCCCAACTATGTTGGGGTCGGCTTCCAGTCTAATCGGATGCAGCTGAATACCAGTATTTTACATAGAGCGACTGCCTATCTGACCTCCACAACCCAGTAGCTGGGTAATACGGTACCCCTAGAAAAGACTGGTTGTCAGACTTTCAAGCTTCAACGCGCGCGTTTTTTTTTTTTAATGGTGACCATTATCCATCTTAGTCAGATCCGTGAACTGAGAGGAGGAAGGAGCTTAAACAGAAAAGATTCCATTCCTTTAGTGTCGATATTATGGTTCCATGATCTAGTGGTAATGATTTAGCAATAGTAGGTATAATTGCCGGCACGTATCTTGAGCACAGATAGTACAACTTCGCGCATGTACACTTTTGGCCAAATAAAGGCTAATACATATTCATTTTCAATGTCTATTTAAAAATTAAAAAAGTTTATAACACATCAATTTTATAAAAATAAATAATAAAAATGAACTTTATTAAACATTAAACACAACAATGACGAAATAACGAAATTAAACTACATTAAAAAAAAAACAACTAATACGTAATAACAAAAAAAAAACTATTTAAAAATTCAAAACGTAAGTCACTAACATTGCACAAAAGTGTACAGCAGCCGAATGACAGGCGATAGTCCAATAGACGATGAGCATCGATTGACGAACCAATCGCGTGCAGCGGACTGCAGCAACGGCGCCCCCCGCCTTCTTCATTCCTCCAAAGAGACCGAAAAATTAACAACTGCGCAGGTGACATTTGTGCTCACCACTGGTGCCGATACCTATACCTACCTAATCATTTGCTTTCGTATGTATGTTCACAGATGCACAATCTGACTGACCTACCTATTTAGTGTGCAAGATGTCGCGGTTGAACGAGACAGGTTAAAATTTTTTTTTGCAAAAAAAAAACCGACTTCAAAAAAAAGCACTAAAAAGTTAAAAATAATACTATAACCTACCTACTTATATAAATAAACCTAACCTAACCTACGATTAACCTGTACTAAAATTTAACAAATTTTTTGGAGTCGGTGCCAAGACCGAGGATATTATATCCAACCGTATGGCACCGACTACAATTTTTTTTAAAATTTTAGTATAGGTTAATCGTAGGTTAGGTTAGGTTTATTTATATAGGTAGGTTATAGTATTATTTTTAACTTTTTAGTGCTTTTTTTTGAAGTCGGTTTTTTTTTGCAAAAAAAAATTTTATTTGTTAATTTTTAGTGACATATTTTTGTCATAAAATTTTCATGGGACCATTTGGGAAGTATAACCATTCCAACAAAAAAAGAATTTTTGAAATCGGTTGGCAAGCGACGGAGTTAAGCGCGAACAAACCTAAAAAAAAAATACAAACATCCGAATTGAGAACCTCCTCCTTTTTAGAAGTCGGTTAAAAAGACAAACAGACAGACACATGACGGGGTTTATTTCAAATTCATTGGTCAACGCATGCAGGTGAAATTGTAATGGTTGAGTAAGCTTAACCAGATAAAGAACAAACCACCTGGGGGCCTACCACCACCTCTTAAAACAATACACGAAATAATGATACAAATCAACTTACGTCAAGAAACTTATGCATTAGGTTACTTGGTCTATAGTCGCCATGTCCCAGCACTGGTCTCCGACTTGCCTTATACAAAGCGTTATAATCTTCCGGAGACTCAAAATTTGTCATGAAAAATCTCAATAATTTTTCGCCATTCTCTTCTTTAATATGTTTAGTAGCTCGGGCTATCTCTGTCTCCATATAAACTCTCATAGTATCGTCATCCAACTGATATTCGAACTTAAATTTTTTCATAACTTTTTCAAAGTCCTCCGGGTAATATTTCCCGTACGCAAAGGAAATGGCGTGCATCTTGGCCAACTGTTCGACTGCTGTGGACGCGTATGTCCAGTCTACAGACTTGAATCTATCGTAAGAGTTGTACTCGTGCATTTCCAGGTTCTCAAGCACTATTGTTTCTTCGAATAAATTGGGATTGCATCCGTAAAATTTGGTAAAAGTCAACTTATGCTCGTCCGGTACTTGTTGATCGTTTTGTATCTTTTCGTAAAGGTTGACCAGTTCCGTGTAGAAGTATTGTTCTACTTCAAAATACTTCGGCGCTTGAGTTCGGAACTTCTCACCTATGGCTGCGACTTTAGCGAACAGGTGCAGCACATTAGAGCCCTCTGTGATAGTTACCGTATATAATTTAGACGTATAATTCGCTCCTCCACTCGTTATTGGTTTAATATCTAAATCGTAATTAATAAACTTTTGTTCTTTGGCAATTTTATGAAGTAGATCATTAAAATGTGATGGAATGTCTGCCATGTTGAGTTTAGTTATTAAAATAGCTTTATTATTTGAACACTTAGCACTTATTCTTTTAGTAGTAAAACCCGCGGGCGCGCGTCCACACCTGACTGGTGAATGAGACGCGACGCGCCGGTGCAGCGTTGTTAAACTCGTCGATGTTATCTACCTACCTACATCTTAAATGATAAATAAATGTGTGTAATCTGACTTAAGGACGCTATTACATTTTTCCACAAATATCACTGCTTTCACTGCTTTGCTTTATCTATATAATTATTTTATTTGCTTTCCAGGTACCTACCATTTTAAACGTTAATACATTAAAAATCGCAACTTTTATAATAAATAAATAAATATCTGCACATTTTTAAATTCAAAATAATACAGAACTTATTTATTTCGTACTTAAATAAGTAACTTTATGATTTATGTATGAGTAAAATTATAAGTGCGCGCAAACTTCATACATTTTCTGATCATAGGCCGTCATTCCGCGCTCAGATGCGCTCGCCAAAGTACTGCTTTCTTGAAAAAAAAATATTACGATCAAAATAATGTTACTGTGGTCACTGCATGAGGCACTGTAAAGAGAGAAAAAGAAAGAAAGAAGCCAAAGAAGGAAGGAAAGAAAGAAAAAAAATAAAAAAATATCTTTTAAAAAAAGCTTTTATTTAAAAATTAAATATAAAAATGTACTAAAAAGAACAAAATAAGATTTTGCTGAAATTGTAGGCTGATAATAAAACTTTTATAAAATAATTAATAAAATAGTAAGTACCGCACTTTTAATAAAAGCTTTGGCGCTCATTCACTACTGCTATTTTTTATTATAATTTTAATATTTAAGACAGTTTAGACAGTTCATATTAAGATTTGGTATTCCGGCGACAATAGCTATGGATCGTGGAACAGAATTTATTTCTGCAACCATGGAACAGGTTTGTAAAGTACTTAATATTGAAAAAATATCTTCTACAGCCTATCACCATCAGTCGATTGGAGCCCTTGAAAATGCTCACAAAACTTTGGGTGCATTTTTAAGGATCCAGTGTGACAATCATACAGATACATGGAGCTGCCAGCATGGCTACCATTTTGGTGGTTCAGTTTTAACAACACAGTCCATTCAGAAACAAATTACACGCCTTATGAACTAGTTTTTGGAAAACTTTGTGAAATACCCGATAGCAAAAGCAATACCGTGGAACCATTGTATAATATAGATAGTTATCCCTTACAATTAAAATACAGGTTACAATTAGCTCATGAAGATGCAAAGAAAAATTTGTTAATTAATAAACATAAACGGAAAGAAATATATGATAAGTCTGTCAATTCTGCAAAATATGAGAAAGATGATTTGGTTTTAGTAAAAAATGAAGCAGGTAGTAAATTAGATGCAATAGGTCCCTACACAGTTACAGAAGATTTAGGTAGTTATGTAAAATTAATAAAAAATAATAAAATAGAATTAGTAGGTACATAAGAATAGGACTAGGCCTTTTTGTCAATAGATTTGAATGTAAGATTTAATTTTAGATAACATTGCAAATGTATAATGATAAGGATAAATTTATGTACCATTTTATTTGTAATAAGTAACTTTGTCTATTAAACACTATTATTTTAAAAGATGATACTTCAAGTAAATATCTAGTAATAATTATGTAAAACAAAAAAAAAAGAAAGTTAGAACCATTCTTTTTTTTTCCATGTCCCCGGGAGGTGAAGTTAACAATAATATGTATGCTCCTTTATTTAGTAAGTAAGTAGGTAGGTACGCTTCTTTATAACCGTATGTATGCTGAGTTTGCACTATACCTTATATGCATTATTTTACATTGATTACCAGGGCATTCATTAAATAGTACTTAACTGATGTGGTCGTTTCCTTAATAACACCCACTAGGAACCTCAACATTACATGGGTGTATCGTATTCTTGCAAAAATAAATACGATCAAAAAAAGATAATGTGTGTTCCCTACTGTATACTGCGGTTGGAAAAAAGTTGATACTCTTCGGATTAAAACCTAGTGACTGCATTATTTTTATCAGAATTTGATTTAGAAATTAATAAATAATGGATGTTGCTAACGAATAAATATTGGTTTTCTATTATCAAATTCAAAATTGCGCAAATATGTTTTATAAAAAATCTGTATTTTTTTATTTTCTAGAGGGAAATCAATCAGCTGCGTTGTTGATTGTGAAGTAGACGTTAGATGCACTAATAACACGACCTAATGCTACTTTGTATCATTTCCTTGGCTGTGTTTTGTTGCGACATTTCTGTTTCTAGTGCCGCGCAATGGAAGTTTTTTAAATGTTTATACTGGTCACACTGGCCGCTTTTCAATGCGCATTCTTAATTTTAAAATTAAAGGTTTCTATGTTTCTATGTTTCTACAGAATAAATGGCGCGCATTATAAGTATATTGGAAAGAGGCCATGATATTGATCTTAAATTATTATAATATTTGTTGAGAAATGAGTTGTGTGTATGAGAGGCAGTTGGTTCGGTATCAGGTCGTGCATTCGTCATTACCCGCTGACATGTATTCACTGTATGAAACTATGATATTACACACATCAAAAGTGTCAACAGTGTGGGGATCAACATCCCTAACATTTGTTAGGGATGTTGATCCCTAGACACTTTTGATGTGTATATATTAATATGAAAACAAACAATTCCTGAGATAATAAAAAACAAAAATATTACAACATTCAGTTTTATTTATTTAACGACAAACTTATTAATTTATTTAAACTAATGACGTTCGTCCTGTGTTACAATATAAATTACTTGTACTAAATTAATTTAAACAATATTTTAATTTTAAATATAATTATATTATGTTACAAATTCATTTCATAAATACTTAACTACAAACAAAATAGTTTAAACGTATTTAATCACATTGTTACTAGACTAAAATTAGATTTTGGTCACTAGATTAATTATATTTAATAGTAATAAAAATACCAACACCACGATTTTTTATTTTCATGATTTTTGTCGAGCATGCACCTCTAATAACAAAGTCCGTCTAAAATCAAGTAAACTGTCATTTATTTTTCCTAACGAGCAACACTAGCGTAGTAATAGACTAGAAAATATAATAATTGCACACAGAATTTTTTTCAGTAGTTGACATCATTAAACAATAATTCCAAGACTTATCTAAACAATCACTTTATTTTAACTTTGAAAACTCGATTAGTTTTTAATTACCTGTAAAATTAGAGTTTTTCTTGCTTTGAAATTAATAAATACCTAATTATTCAATTGAGCTCATAAAAAGTATGTCTATTGATTGGCGGTGTCAAGTACACAATTTGACTAACAAATTAACGATCAATTCAAGCAATAAAACAATATGTAGAACCATTTCCATGCAAAAACAAAAAAAAATATTAATCATGTAAAACATTTTTGGCATTATGTAAGTACAGTAGCAGAAAGAAAACTTTAGCAATATTTAAAAATATGACATCTAGATACTGACTTTTTCATCCAAATTCTCTTACATGGTGCACATAATTTGCCAAACTGCTTAACCCTTTCATTCTCCGACAGTACAAGTCAAGCGGAACGACTGTGTAGCTATAGTTACATTGTCCACGTGATTATTTGAGAATGCCCCACTTCACGTAATCATTGATGACACCGTTGAGTCTCTCCACGTAGAGGGGGCTGGTCTTCTTAACGGAAAAGTCTGCCATCTCGAGAGACTCGTTGACTTCGGGCGCGTTCTCGCTGTCAACTGTGACCACAGGTAAGGTGAAGACTGCCAGCGTGAGTCCAAACGGTAGTTTCTGGAAAAATAAATGGATTTGTAAGTATCAGGTGTCGTAAATGCATTCGGAACGGATGTTATATAACTTGGAACCTAATTATGTTTTATTTGTTAAAAATGTAGGTACCTAAAGCTTTGTCACCAGTCATGCTTGCAGGTGCATGTCTGGCAATAACATCAGATAAGTTAATGAGGATCAGAGATAAATAGCTTATTATATTGTGGACTCAGATCCGCTTTCTATCGCCGTTCAAATGTTGAGTTAGGTAGCTACCTACATGTACCAGTAGCGAGACAGCTGGGTGACAAATGTGCATGAATTACCGCTTCTTACTACGCAATACGGACCAAGCTCATCTTTTACATCCTTGGGAAAGAGGCAGCTTATCAAAGCCAAGGCTGAAGGCTGAGATTCGAAGACGAGGCTCGTCTAGCGAAAATTAAGGTCCGTCAAAATATGCGCTGATTTTGATAGATCGAAGCGTAAGTTTTTATTTTGGATCACGACCTTGTATTGGTCGATGATGCCTTCTAGACTTTGATTGATGGATTGGATACTCACGCCATTGAAGGCAGAATGTACTGAAGGTCACATTAGTTAAGATGATAATTTGAATGCAGCATTATAGAAGATTGTGTTGATTGTATTGTTTAATCATACATTACACACTACGTCACACACTATGTTTGCCTAAGGCTTCATTTACGGAGACGCGGGGCGTCGCGCGTCGCGTGCGGCGTGGCGTCAAGCGCCGCGAAAATTAGTACGTCAAAAATCGCTTCTCCGTAAACGCACTCATACAAAGTTTGAATTCAGTGCGGGTCGCGCGACGCCCCGCGTCTCCGTAAATGAGGCCCAAACGTGGTCTCCGCTCTAAACATGTGTCTGCTCCAACGACCATGTCTAGATACCAGTCACCCTATACACATATTAACTCTGAACGACTTATATAGGTGTATGAATAGGTTTGCATCTTGTTTGCATGGCTATTAGTAGTACACGAGGCTCTGAGATACCTTGTAATTAATCAGTGTCGCAGAGCATGGTGCAGAATTAATATCTACATATATGGGTGCTTATTACCTATGCTACTTTAATAACTACAAGTACAGCGTAGCCTTAAATGCAAGGCTACGCAGTTATATAACATAGTTAAGGATGGTAGCCATTATCAATTTGCATGCATATGATCTAATTCAAGCGGATGCTACAATCTTGTTCAGAAACCGAGGCCAATCAAATTTAGAGAGATGTACAACTGTAACTACCTGACAGATTATAGTGTAGTCATGGTCACGGGCAACAGCTAGTAATATTATAAATGTGACAGTAACTCTGTCTGTCTGTTATGCTACACCACTGACTCGATATTGATGAAATTTGGTACGGGGTTAGTTTGATCCTTAACTAAGGATATAGGCTACTTTTTATGGGGCGACTTCGTCTCTATCTGCAACAAATTCTTGGACAGGGTTAATGTCAGAGTGGCGCATGTTTAGCTCCAGATTGAGAAAGGGATTTATCAGATTTTTTGTTGAATACTTTTGATGACAGCCGCTTTTATTGCTGACAGAAATACACCCACAGAAATATCTACTTTAGATGTACAAGTCTATCATGGGAAAAAAAGCTTGATAATATGCAAATCATAGCGCAAAGAGGACACAGAGATAAATTGACGCTAAACTTGTGCATATTGTACATCCTATAAACACTGTATTTTACTGCCTATTTACCTGACATTAAGCCATCCGTCTGTTGTAGGAAGTTATTATCATTGTGTCACGGCCTTGATTGTTAGCGGCAAATCGCGCATAGGTAGGTGTACGCACATAACTAGTTTGGTATGTAGGTACGTACTGTGAAGGTTGTATACCACGGCAACCGGGCCGAAACATTTTTATTCCGAACACCGAATTCCGATAGGGATTTGAATTTAGAAATATAATCGATTGTGTTTGACACCATTAATTATAAGGCACAACTTCTAAAAATAAAACATTTTATTTCAGCAGAAACCCGTTAAGAAAAAATCCGCCGACTGGCAGGTCCTACTTTGCTACGCCGTGAGCTACGCCGTAGCTCACCCCTACACGTGCGCTACGAAGGCGTAGGCTCTTTTAGAACACTTTTTATGTTATGAATTTCTTTGTTTTTTTTTTATATTTTCTTTTCTTTCCCATATAAACCCTATACAAACATATATATCGGTCCTTACCTCTTTCAGTTCAAACTCGAAGTCTTCCCTGGAGTACGTCTCTTCAGGGTCAAGGTTCAGCCTCTTCATGGCAGCGCTGAGCTGCGTGTAGTAGTGGTCGATGAGCTTCTCATAGTACTGCGCGCGGAACTGCTCGTCTGAGCCGGTGAAGATGAAGTAGATCAGGTCAGTGACCGGGCTACCTCCCTGCATGGTCTGGAGGTCCACGATCTTGATTTCTACCTTGCCATCCTGGAATCAGAAGAAAAAATTATGTTATAGATTTGCCTTAATCTTTCAAAGACGCAACTTCGGTTAATATAACTTCAATCACAGTTTACATTATCATCTACTCATTATTATCATCTGGTTGTACCTTGCTATTGTAGAGTACTCCTCGGAGAAAGCCGTTAATAAAATCGAAGCAAATATTATACATATTTTTTTTTTTTTTTTTTTTTTTTTTTTTTTTTTTTTTTTTTTTTTTTTTTTTTTTTTTTTACATAATTTATGTTTATATTCTACGAGTACAAATACCCAGTAATGTATAACATTTAATTCGGGTAAAAAGTATTTAGTTTTATATTCATTTGGACATTTTTATTTTTTTAATGTTACAGGAAGTCTTGCATACAATGATCATGTTTATTTTAAAGATAAGTTTTGCAGTAGGTACTGGTAACGTTTGATAATGCGCTATCAACAGTAGCTACAATACCTGTATTGTACGTTTACCACAGAATCGTCAAGAAAGGTGATAGGGTGTCAAACTGTCAACATACACGCAGATAAAAGTGGTTCAACCATACTTATAGCTCGCATGTCTATCTATTCTAATCTCGTAACAGCCACATAAATATCACAATCTAGTAATTTGTGTACTCAGTTAATATACAGGTACTTACATAGGTAATATTTGATCACATTAACTATACAGGCTACACGTCCTCAAAATGAGAATGCTCAGGTGGTCAGCTGGATTCACCTCCAGCAGACTACCTAAGCAGACCAGATCACCTATGTAGACCAGACCAGAAGACCAGAAAAGGGTGACCTCTCGGACAAAGTACCAAATCATTACAAGATACAGGCACCGCTTAGTTTGGAAATGTTAATGATTTTATAATTATTATGTTACTGTTTGCTAGTTATAAGGTAACCATTGTAACAACAGTAAATAAACTTATTATTATTATATTATTATTACATCAAAGGATCCTTCAAGGTACTACCGATGCAAGAACACAACTGCGATGGTACGGACATATGTTAGGAGGAGGCCGGTAGACCACATGACCAGGAAAATGCTCGACCATTTTGGACCGAAACAGCGGAAGACCCTGACTGACATGGGTGTCGGTAGATATAAGAAGGATATCAAATAATATGGACCCAATTCCCACCCGAAAAAGAAAGCTTTGGAGAAGAGCGATTATAAGATCTAAATAAAGATGGGATAAGACCGGAAGAAGAAGAAGAAGAAGCAGTACATCTACTAAACAGACGCTCCGCCATCGACGCCATTAATAGTCGCATTATCAAAGATGAATAAATTTGATAAAGTTAAATAATTATGTTAATATGAAACAGCAGCTCAACAACTGAATGCATGTAATTATCAAATGTTTATCTTTGTTCCATGTCTGTAGATACCAAACAGGTAGGTACCTAATACTTATTTGTTTTTGAGTGATATGGAAGGTTTTCAGTGACGATTCTGAATACGGGATTAGACACTTATTTGTTTCTGGCTTTGATTGTCACTGTGACATTGCGATTCATGCAATAGGAGATGGACAAAATGTGCCCCAGATCTGTACAGAATTAGTAGTATCACTTACAATTAATATAAAATAAAACAAAGATTAAATAACTATTTAAATATCTAATACCTATCTAATATCTATTTGCTGTTTATCTATTTTCTGTTTTTAGCTGTATGTTTTCCTAAGAAAATAAAATAAATAAATATCAAATCAAAAGTTGAAAAAAATAGAATTGTTTTCCTTTTAAAGGTCAAATTTGTTGCAAGAACTGTCAATCAAAAAACTTCTTCGACGCCATAATAGTAAACTGTATAATACATAAGAAAATAGACCTTTTGTTGTTATCTATCGCAGTCAGGTCAGCTTCAGGGAGCTTCAACAGAAAAGATTCTACTCCCTTAATATCGATATTTTGTTTCCAAGATCTACTGGTAAAGACATAGCAATAGTAATCATTAACTTTCGTATGTATGTTCACAGATGCACATTTTTCGCGACCTACCTACAGAGCGTGCAAGATGTGGCGGGTGAACTCGACAGGTTGAAAGACATCCATGACGGCGTTGTAGCCACATCTATCGAACAACGACAACGTTTCCTACATCGCGCGTTAGCATATATACAAAATCCCGACAACAACCGTCGGGCAGTAGCCCGCCAGACACAACACTCGTCTGGTCGGAGTATCCTTCCTTTTTGATGGGGGATGTGGAACTTTAACCCGGTTCCTCATACCTCTAAAGGATTCATTAATCAAAGATGTAGGTAAAATAATCATGGTTGAGTAAGCTCAAATAAAACAGCTTTAAAACGGTTTACTGACGAAATAAAGAAAATAAAACACCTGAATGGCCGCATGGTCGCATGTAACGCGAAATAATAACACTAATCAACTTACGTCAAGGTGTCTATGCATTAGGTTACTCGGTCTAAAGTCGCCATGTCCTAGCACTGGTCGCCGAGCAGCCTTATATATAGCGGTAAAATCTTCCGGTGTCTCAAAATTTGACTTGAAAAATCTTACTAATTTATCGCCATTCTCTTCTTTAATATTTTTAGAAGCTCGAGTTATCTCAGTCTCCATATATACCTTCATAGAACCGTCATCCATCTGCCATTCGAACTGAAACTTTTTCATAACTTTGTCAAAGTCTTCCGGGTAATATTTCCCGTGCGCAAAGGAAATGGCGTGCATCTTGGCCAACTGTTCGACTGCTGTGGACGCGTATGTCCAGTCTACAGACTTGAATCTATCGTAAGAGTTGTACTCGTGCATTTCCAGGTTCTCAAGTACTATTGTTTCTTCAAATAAATTAGGATTGCATCCGTAAAATTTGGAGAAAGTCAACTTATGCTCGTCGGGTACTTGATGATCGTTTTGTATCTTTTCGTAAAGGTTGACTAGTTCCGTATAGAAGTATCGTTCTACTTCAAAAAACTTTGGCCCTTGAGTTCGGAACTTCTCACCTATGGCTGCGACTTTAGCGAACAGGTGCAGCACATTAGAGCCCTCTGTGATGGTTACCGTGTATAATTTAGACGTATAGTTCGCTCCTCCACTCGAGATTGGTTTAATATCCAAATTGTAATTGATAAGCTTTTGTTCTTTGGCAATTTTATGAATCAGATCACTAAAATGTGATGGGATGTCTGCCATGTTGAGTTTAGAAATCAAAACAGCTTTCTTAATTGCACACTTATCACATCACTGCAACACTTAAATTCTTTTTGTAATACCCGCGAGCACGCGTCGACACCTGACAGCGAACTGAATGACACGCTAACAGGAGCATGTGTCTTCGATGTTATATACCTACATCATCTCTGCATACTATAAAATAAAGTCGCTTTCCGCGTCTGTGTGTTTGTATATCTGATAACTCCTCCTTAACAAAGCAATGGATTGTGATGCAGTTTTTACTACCAGTTTTAAATTTTTTACGGAAGGTTTATAATATAGGTACCCAGTTAAACCTAATTAAGATTTTGCGTCGCCGAAATATAAATGTACATGTAGGTATGTCTTACGTGGGCTAAACCTTAAGAAATATATAAAATAATAAACTAGAAAATTATGGTTTTTGTAAAATCCTAAAAGAAACTCCGTGATGGTATATGTCTATATTCTAAGGATAACGAACAGTAACCATTTCTATCTTTTATGTATTATTAAAAAATAATGGGTTATTTATAAAGCTATTTAAACCAATCAATTTTAAACCCAATGAGATATGTAGATCAAAATTGCCCTTAACAGCATATCATTAAAATTATTATCTTAGAAGATATCACAGATTTAAAATTATTAATCGCTCACAGCGACACGGACATTCTATAGTTATACGACCTCCGTCGCATACACTGTACACCCGCGCGAAGCTGGGGCGGGTAGCTAGCTAGTGATAATAATTAATGTGTGATATCTTGAGTTTGAAATTGATCAATTAGTTAAGTTCAAAAGTTAGACTCAAAACAATAAGGTTACTTTAAGAAATATAAGTTAACGAGTGTAAATAAAACTATTCAAAAGAAGTTTACACGTTTATAGATACAACAGTAGGTTACTTGACCATGATACTAGATAAAGAGTTAAGAGGGAAGGAAGACGTTGGCAACAGTATTATAATAAAGGACTTGGACAGTCCCTCGCGACACTTCTCATAAGTGGTTGATTCATAGCTTGAATTCAACAACGATACAGTAGGGATAAACAACGTACAAGTGTGCAAAATAAAATGAAATGATTACAAATAAATAAAATGGAAGTGTCTGTTTGTTTGTCTATTTTGACCTTTTTTTTTAAACTTTTATCTTTTTTGCCTGTCTTTCTGTTTTTTCTGGCTAATCTCCGAATGTCAGGACCGATATTGACAGGGGGACTTTTATTAGCTAATGTTATAAAGAGTACCTTAGGCTACTTACATTTTAAAACATCAATTAGGATCCACCGCAAACAAAAACGAAAACCCATGATATTGTAAACAAGATCCGATTCAATGATCAACTTTAATAGCAAGTAGGTATAGCCTGTGTTCACGATAACCGACATTCACGCGGACAAAGACGCGGACGTAAACTAGTCTTCGTTAAAAAATTTGTTAAAAGACACGTGACTAGTAAAAATCCAAACGCATTAGGTAGGTAAACAAGGTCTACTTTTTGTGCACAATACACATAGGTACCTACGTGGGATTTATACAAAAAGTATGAGGGCAAAAGTCGTTTCGCAGCAACAATTTTTGCTCAACAAGTTCTATGGGCAGTACCTATATTGTACATAGTTAACGGGTATGTGCAATCTTACCTCTCGTACTCTATGCAGTAAGTTACTTCCCCTAAAGTCTCCATGGACTATGGCAGTCACGCGAACAGGAGCGTACAGCTTCAAAATAAGATCGTTTGTATTCTCATTCTCCCGAACAAAAAACTTCTCTAATGCTTCTTTGTTCTCTGGCTTGACATTCTTCAACGCATTATTTATCCCACTCTGCATCATACCGTCCATTGCTCCTTCTTTCAATTCCATTTTCATAAATGCTACGGCTTTTTCGAATTCTTCTGGGTATTGTTTACTAAATGCGAAGGACAGTGCGTGCATCTTTGCCAAGTCTGCAATTGCTGAAGAAGCGTACTCCCAGTTTATGGAATGGAATCTGTCGTATGGACAATATCCGTGAGCCAATAAGTTTTCAAGAACCAAGGTCTCTTGGTACATGGTGGGATCAACATCGTAGATTTTGGTAAAGTATAGTCTGTGCTCTTCTGGCACTCCGTTTTCTTCTTCTAAGGACGCATAGATTTTCAACAGTTTCATATAAACAAATTGTTCAGTGTCATAAACCGCTACCGTCACTTCATTCCGAAATTTTTCTCCGAGCGTTGCGACCTTAGCGAACAAATGAAGATCTTCTTTATTTTCTTCTCTTATGATCACTGTATACAGTTTCGACGTGTAGTTTGCCCCTCCAGTTGATATTTCATCTATTATAAGCTTGTAGTTCTCATATTGTTGTTCTGTAGCGATTTTATTTAATAATTTTCGCAGCGTTATTTCCGTGTGCGCCATGGTTCGAGTCTCAGTGCACACTGACGTAACCAGTGCTATGTTTATCTATTAATGATAAATGTGAGCCGTTGTACAACGTACGTACTCGTAGTAGGAAAACTCACGTAATTATGTAATACATTATTATATAGACGTAAAATATTATCACTGGTGATATTAATTGACTAATTGACGCGAGACTCGGTGATAATGTATCGAAATCCATACTGTAAAATACATAAACGATAATCTTTTCGTGTAGTTGTTTGTATGGCTGGGTATTTCATGAGATGTGTGATGTTGTGTTAATACCCGCCTTATTCTGACATCCAGTACCTAACCCCTCAGCTGTTTTTTCTGATTCCTTGATATCTGCTGTGACCATACAGACAGATAGACAATGTCTTGCATTTCCACGTAGGTTACTTGTTATCCCGGCATTGTATACTTTATGGTCATTTTTTGTTATTGTTTTGAAAGTGATGTAATTTTTTTCATCTAAATTCTGGCAAAGCAGCATAATTATATAATTCAATCGTATAGGTAAGTACACTGCAGATATTGACATATTAATACATGTCCCGTTGGTTTGTTCGTAATAACCCTATGTATTTTTCTTTGTTATTTGAAATACATAATATATTTATGAATCGGTTGCAAACTATATACATTAAACAAGTGATGTAAGACTAAGAACAAAACGAGGGACTAAGATAAAAAAAATATGCGAACCTGCGAACTATGCGAATCTGAAAATAACATGAAAAATGTTTGTTATACCTGAAAGTCAATTCTTGTAATTAAAACGTTCAAAATCTAGTCGCAATATCATCTAAGCGACAATTAATATCAAAATGTTAAAATTGTTGATAAAATAGAGGTATTTTTGATAGCTGGAGCCGAAGATTAGAATGCAAACGTTCCAAAATTTTTTTAGAATTAACTCCTTGAATAAAAAAGATGCCCTGTACACTCACTCATACCGGCTAAGAGAGTCAATCAATTGGGCATGTTCTAGCGGTAATAACTAAAAGGTACAACCTACCTTCCGCACTCTATGCATTAAGTTACTCCCTCTAAAGTCTCGATGGATGATGACAGTAGCGCGAACGGGAGCGAACAGCTTCTCAAATATACACATCAAAAGTGTCTAGGGATCAACATCCCTAACAAATGTTAGGGATGTTGATCCCTAGACACTTTTGATGTGTGTAGTTCGTCCTTGTAACCCTCCTGACTTAGAAACTTCTCCAATGCTTCTGTGCTGCGGCTGGACATTCGTCAAAGCATTGTCCGTCGCACTCTGCAACATACCGTCCAAAGCCTCTTGTTTCCATTCCATTTTTAACATTGCTAAAGTTTTTTCAAATTCCTCTGGGCTTTTTTTTTATTAAATGCAAAAGACAATGCGTGCATCTTTGCTAAGGCTGTAATTGCTGAAGAAGCATACTCCCAATCTATGGAACGGAATCTGTCGTGAGAATCATATCCATGCGCCACTAAATTCTCGAGAATCAACGTTTCCTGGTACTCGGTGGGATCATACCCATAACACTTGGTGAAGAACAGTCTGTGCTCCTTTGGCACTCCGTTTTCTTCTTCTAAAGAAGCGTAGATTTTCAACAATTTCGTATAAGCGAATTGTTCAGTGTCATAAACCGGTACCGGCACTTCGCTGCGAAATTTTTCTCCGAGCGTTGTGACCTTAGCGAACAAATGAAGATCTTCTTTATTTTCTTCTCGTATGATCCCTGTATACAGTTTCGACGTGTAGTTGGCTCCACCACTGAATACTTCTTTTATAGTAATTTCAGGTTTATCATATTGTTGTTCTGCAGCGATTGTGTTTAACAATTGTCGCAGCGTTTCTTCCGTATTCGCCATGGTTAGTTTTCAACGTATATTGAGGTACATAGTTTGGAATTCCATTGTTATATCAATGATGATAAGATTATGATAAATAAAATCTGTTATTGTGATTAATACGTGAGGTAATTAATGGGGTGCACGTGTGATTAGAAAATTAGTGTAAGTATTTTACTTTGTACCTAAAATAGATATTAATATATTCAAGGGAGGCCTTATAACTGGCTTTTTTAACCGTTGTAAGGCTCCGAGCGGCAGATCTTTGGGAGGTCTTTATCTAAAACTAATGATATACTGCTGAAAGAGAGCTGAATACTGCTTGTATCTTATGAAGGATTTTATAGTAACCCATGCCGCTTTGCTGCCGGGTACCCGAATGTCCGACGCACTATTCGCTATTTCTTTACACGTAAATACAAGTAAGATATATGGTGTTTTTAAGTAGGAAAAAGATCCGAAAAGAAGACCTAAAGACTTACCTCTCGAACTCTATGCAGCAAGTTGTTCCCCCTATAGTCTCCATGTACTATAGCAGTTTTGCGAATGGGGGAGTAATTGGAATTTAAACTAAATCCGTATTTGTCAAAAAAGTTTTTCAACGCTTGTTTGTGTTCGGGCTTGACAGAATTCACAGCCATCTCCGCCGATTTTTGCATCACACCATCCATTATTGACATATCCATTTGGAACCTTGCTACGATCTTATTAAATTCCTCCGGGTATTTTTTACTATATGCGAAGGACAGTGCGTGCATCTTTGCCAAGTCTGCAACTGCTGAAAAAGCGTACTCCCAGTCTATGGAATGGAATCTATCGTAATTCCCATAACCATGCGCGAATAAGTTCTCAAGAACCATTGTCTCTTGGTACATGGTGGGATCTACACCGTAGCACTTGGTGAAGTGTAGCCTGTGTTCGTCAGGCACTCCGTTGTCTTCTTCTAATGAAGAGTATTTTTTTAATAGTTCCGTATAAACGATCTGTTCACTGTCGAAAGGCACTGTCGGCCCGACTTGACTACGAATCTTTTCTCCGAGGATAACAACTTTCGCGAATAAATGTAGGTCTTCTTTATTTTCTTCTCTTATGATCACTGTAAATAGTTTGGACGTGTAGTTAGCTCCTCCGCTTGATATTTCATTTAAAATAATTTCAGGTTTATCATATTTCTGTTCTGCAGCGATTTTTTTTAATAACAGTCGCAGCGTTTCTTCCAGGTTCGCCATGGTTATATCTCAACGTATACTGAGGTACACAGTTCGAAATTTTATTATTATATCAATGATAATAAACCAATGATAAATATAATCAGTACCTAATTGTGATTATAAGCATGACAAGCATTCTATTATGACTTTTATTATAAGTAGTCCATGTGACGTAATTAACGGGGTGCACGTGTGATGAGAAAATTACTGTAAGTACGTACTTTCCTGCCGAGGTCGCGGGACGTCTTAACAGGATACCGTGGCCCCGGAACGCAAAGGGCTACAGAAGGGACAGGCAAATATCTGTATGGCCTACATATAGTTGTACGGGGTCTGGCTGTTTGTGTATGTGAGTTTATATATGTTTGTAAACGCACCCACGATACAGGAGATATTCCTAGTGTGGGGCAAGGTTTTTTTTTAAAGTAAATAATTGTCAAGGCGCCCTTAAGCTTCTCAATCATCAACCACCAATCACAGAAGCTTACGTACACTTGACGATTTATTACATTAATTTTTAGTTCGAGAAACCGAAGGTATCATGTAGCATTTTTCCACCTCCACGCGGACGAAGTCTCGAGCAGAAGCCATTTTATGATAAAGAGCTGTTGTTGTAAGTGGTATTTGTAGTAGGAAAACTTACATGATTATTTCCTGCGTATTAAAGAAGGATCGTCAGATATAGTTGAAGTTTTCTTAGAAACCAATGTATGTCTTCGATTGAAACTTAAAACTTAATTAATAAACTGTTTATTATCTACTTTTTAAATTAAATCACATTTGAAAACATCCATCGGTTTCTAAGAAAACTTTAACTAAATCTGACGACCCTACTTAAGTACCTATCTTTCATGTTGGCTGTACTTACTTAACAGAAAAAATATAATTTTATTATATTATTGTCAGATAGTGGCCGCCTGAGTACGTATCTGTGCTTCAATCTAGTACCTACTTTGATTACTTACATTTATCAAAGATAATTTGATTAATAATCTTCTAATAAATAAAAATCTCGTGTCACGTGTGTTTGTGGTCGCACTCCTCTGAAACGGCTCGACCGATTTTTATGAAATTTTTATGTGTATTTGGTAGGTATGAGAATAGTTCGTGAAGTATATTTCACCCTCTAAAAAAGGTATGAAACAGGGGTCCAAAGTTTGTATTGTAAAACAACATTATATCGCCAATAACCGGCCATTATATCGCCAATAAATCCAACCAACGTTATATCGCCAATAAATCCAACCAACGTTATATCGCCAATAAATTCAACCAACGTTATATTGCCAATAAATCGCCAATTACGCGGACGAAGTCGGGGCAGAAGCTAGTAATATGTATAGATAGCCCTCATGACGTGGCGTCTGCTGCTGCTTGTATCTTTGGTTTTATCGTATTGTTTTATTACTCATTTTTATTGATTGATTGTGAGATTAGATGAACCTTGAAGACAAAAAGGCGGAAGGCGTCAAGTGCTGGGTATGTGCTTGTATGACAACTGGACTGCCTGAAGTTAGTCGCACAGGTTACGTTCGTGCGTTTCGAGCGTTTACGCTGTACGGCATTTCATGTAAACTTTATTCCTTATCTCTTAAAATGAGTGAGTCGATTTTAATGAAACCTCAGGTTGGCTGCTGTAAAACTACTTAATCTGGCCAATTGGGGCTTTCTTAACCCATCCCAAACGGATTGCCAGTGTGGAGCACCATCACAGGACATCCGTCACCTCCTAAGTTGACAGAGCTGTACAGTAGGTACAGGTTGCTCAATATTGGTCGGACAAAATTTGAGAAACTTCAGAAACGCATAATCAGGGTACATACTTAGGTCTAAAAAGTTATTAGAGTGAAAAATTGTGTTACGGCAAAATTGTGTTACGGCAAAATTGTGTTACGGCAAAATTGTGTTACGGCAAAATTCGACCGATTTTAAGTTTTCCATAGAAACAGAGATATCCAATTATCTTTTTTTAATAAGACATTTCGAAAATGTTCTCCCGGGTGCTCGATTGACTGACGCACTAGTTTTTTTAGATGCAAGTACTTATTGGAATCATACATGATTTTTTTAAGTAAGAAAAATGTCCGAAATCATGACAAAGACTTACCTCTCGTACTCTATGCAGCAAGTTATTCCCCCTGTAGTCTGCATGCACTATTGCAGTTTTGCCAATAGGTGAGTAACTCGAAATTAAACTAAATCCGTATTTGTCAAAAAAGTTTTTTAACGCCTCTTTGTGTTCGGGCTTGACAGCATTCACAGCCATCTCCACCGACTTCTGCATCACGCTGTCCATTATTGTCCAATCTATTTTCAACCTTGCCACGGTCTTATCAAATTCTTCTGGATATTGTTTACTATATGCGAAGGACAGTGCGTGCATCTTTGCCAAGTCTGCAATTGCTGAAGAAGCGTACTCCCAGTCTATGGAATGGAATCTATCGTGATTACCATATCCGTGTGCGAATAAGTTCTCAAGAACCACAGTCTCCTGATATAAGGTAGGATCAACACCGTAGCACTTGGTGAAGTGTAGTCTGTGTTCCTCAGGTACTCCGTTGTCTTCCTCTAATGAAGAGTATTTTTTTAATAGTTCCGTATAAATAAACTGTTCACTTTCGAAAGTCATTGCCTCCCCGACTTGACTACGAATTTTTTCGCCGAAGATCACAACTTTGGCGAATAAATGAAGATCCTCTTTATTTTCTTCTTTTAGAACTACTGTAAACAGTTTCGACGTGTAGTTGGCTCCTCCACTTGATATTTCGTTTATAATAATTTCAGGTTTATCATATTGTTGTTCTGCAGCTATTTTGTTAATTAATTGGCGCAGCGTTTCTTCCGTGTTCGCCATGGTTAGATCTCAATGTATACTGAGGTTCACAGTTTGTAATTTCTTTATTATATCAATGATAAAAAGACAATGACAAACAAAATCCGTAATTGTGATTAATAATGATGACACGTAATTTATTTTGACTACTATAAATACCTGGTGCTTTGCGCTCTTTATCATTTAGCAGTCTTTCCCGTAAATCAACAGTGTGTGAGCGTAAGTGATTAGAAAATTGAAATGCTTTGTAACTATTTTTTTCTATGATTAATATGAAACATCCCGAATTAAATGTTAATGTTTATTATATTAATGTAATGGGGTGTGGGTTAGCGCTGCCATTTTTTATTTGTTCCTTTACCAACGCAAGTAATTGAATTGTAACAACTTATTATTTAGAAATTTTAATGATTCCAAGTTTCATGCATTGGGACACTTGGTACACATCCACTCAATGATATTTATTATTACACCATATTACGAAAAATAACACTCGCCGTATATTTTCCCAATATGAATATGATAATAGTGTTTGATAATTTATTAATTGGCTTTTAGGAATACATGTACGAGTATAATATTATCAGATTATTTATAAGACGTACCTCCCGCACTCTGTGTAGCAAGTTGTTCCCTCGATAGTCTCCATGCATGATGACGGAACTGCGAACGGAGACAGAGACAGAGAAGTTTTTAGAGAATGATAAGAAGAATACCTTATTCTTCTTATCATTCTCTAAAAACTTCTCTAGTGCTTCTTTGTGTTCGGGCTTAACAACCTTCAACGCAGAGTCTATTGAATTCTGCATCATAACGTCCAAACCACCTTTTTCCCAATCCATTTTTAAAACAGCTAAAGCCTTTTCAAACTTCTCTGGGTATTGTTTACTGAATGCGAAGGATAACGCGTGCATCTTCGCTAGTTCTGTGATCGCTGAAGACGCGTACTCCCAATCTACGGAATGAAATCTGTTGTGATTACCATATCCGTGCGCCAACAAGTTCTCAAGCACTAGTATCTCGTGGTACGGGCTGGGCTCGAAGCCGTAGAACTTGGTAAATAGTAGTCTATCCTCTTTGGGCACTTCCTTTTCTTCCTCCAAGATTGCGTAAATTTTAAGTAATTCCATATAAGCAAATCGTTCAGTTTCAAAAAAATCCGACGGCATTTCACTACGAAATGCTTCTCCAGCTGCAGCGACTTTAGCGAACAAATGAAGATCTTCTTTATTTTCTTCTCTTATGATCACTGTGTACAGTTTCGACGTGTAGTTGGCTCCTCCACTTGATATTTCATTTATAACAATATCATGGTTTTCATATTGATATTCTGTAGCAATTTTGTTTATTAATTGGCGCAGCGTTTCGTCCGTGTGCGCCATGGTTAGATTGTCAATGCGTACTGTCTTGTCTTGTCAATTTTATTTTATAGGTATTTGTAAACATGATAATTATTTGATAAATGAAAGAAGTAAAATTGTGATTAATAACGATAACTAGAATTCTATTACGACTAGTTGATGCAATAGTCGGCAAATATTTTGAACAAAAATGGCGCCTGCGCGAGTGCTAGTGTGTGGTTTGAATGAACACGCGCTCTTGCGTCTTATATGTTCTTGCTCCTGATGCGGTCAACATTACATAGGATTACGATTTAGACGCATGCTCAAGTTGTGCAGAAAATTGGAGTTCTTTGTAAGTTAAGAGGACATGACAAGTGTCGCCACTTTCTATTCGTTTCTTTAACAGTTATAAGGTAAGTTTAAGAAAAATATCAAAAATATGCATACTTACAATCTGAACAAATTAGAAAAAATGTACTTCAAGACTTACCTCCCGTACTCTATGCAGTAAGTTATTCCCCCTATAGTCTCCATGTACTATGGCAGGTCTGCGAATGGGGGCGTAAATCGTATTTAAATTCGATTTAAAAAGTTTATCAAAAAAGTTATCTAACGCTTCTTTGTGCTCCAGTTTGACAGCGTTTGAAGCAATCTCCGCCGAATTCCGCACCATGATATCTACACCACTTTTTGTCCAATCCATCACTAACATAGTGGAAGCTCTTTCAAACTCCTCTGGATATTGTTTACTGAATGCGAAGGATAACGCGTGCATCTTCGCCAGTTCTGTGATCGCTGAAGACGCGTACTCCCAATCTACGGAATGAAATCTGTTGTGATTACCATATCCGAGCGCCAACAAGTTCTCAAGCACTAGTATCTCGTGGTACGGGCTGGGCTCGAAGCCGTAGAACTTGGTAAACAGTAGTCTATCCTCCTCGGGCACTCCCTTTTCTTCCTCCAAAGTTGCGTAGATTTTAAGTAATTCCATATACGCAAACTTTTCAGTTTTATATAGATCCGTCGGCATTTTGCTGCGATATGCTTCTCCGGTTGCAGCGACTTTAGCGAACAAATGAAGATCTTCTTTATTTTCTTCTCTTATGATGGCTGTGTATAATTTCGACGTGTAGTTAGCTCCTCCGCTTGATGTTTCATTAACTATTATTTCAGGTTTATCATATTTATGTTCTGTTGCAATTTTGTTTAATAATTGTCGCAGCGATTCGTGCGTGTGCGCCATGGTTCGACTTTAAAAATGTTCTGAAGTAAATAGTTTGTAATTTTTGTTAATACATATATTTAGTACTTGATACGATAAGTAAAAGACGTAATTATTGCGATCAGGAATGGTGATAAGCATTTACCTAATATCGAAGCACAATTTTGATGAAAGATATCTATAATAAGCATACCTATTTATATAAGCAATCTTTAGTAGAAGACATAACGTAACATCACGTCAGAAGTGTACCCATTAGTGCACCCACATTTCGCCAGTTATGTAATAGGGGGCGAGCTTATTGCCACCAACCAGGCACAAATCCAGACTCCGACGCTGCTACTAAGAAATTCCTGATGGAAAAACTCAATAACACTTTGCCCGGCTAAGAATTTCTCTAGTAACGTGGGTGAAGTAACAGGAGGAATTCCTAGTGTGGCAAAGTATACAAACATATTATAGTGTGGCCATTAGTGCTGTGCACTCCCTGAGGTATGCGCGCGGCGAGACGGGGGGGAGAATCGGCTGCTGCGCTCTGTCAGTGCGCCGTCAACGCTCGTGGCTCTTCGCCTCCCACCTCGCCGCGCATACCTCAGGGAGTGCACAGCACTAATGGCCACACTATAATTCACATACACAAACAGCCACACCCGGAACAACTAACTGTAGATTATACAAATATTTGTTCCGTTCGGGAATTCAGTCCGCGACACGGAGCCCAGCAGCTAATCGTTTAGCCACTGCGCCTACTGTGTCGTCAAGCTATTTATAAGAAGCATAAATAATTACAAACTACTATTAACTCATTCATATAATTATTCAAATTTTTCTAAAATTGTAATTTAATTCTCTTTATTAATCTTAATTTAATTAATTAATTTAGTTTATACAATCAATCACTATACTCGTAATTATTCTTGTATTTACCTAGTTATTTGTGCATGATGTGATCTCCTATAATTGAAGGAGCACAAGTAACTTAAACAATTACCTCGATCAAATGTAATGTAACTGTGTATCCTTTGTTGGAGATCCTAATAAAATAAATAATTTCATTTTTATTTTTATTTTCATAAGTATGTCATTGTTTTTTAGTAGATTTATGAAAATATTGTGAGATTATGAAGTCCATGAAACTATATGTGTATGTTACATAATAGATAGAAACACTGATTAGATCGACGTTTAGACGCATGATTAGCCAGATAAGTATAGCACGTAGCAATTGTAGATAATAATTATCAATAATATTATGTAGTAAGGACCTTTATTTTAAGATATTTCATTTTTATCTCAGTTCTTTATCACTATTTCACAAGACTTGAAATTCCCAACAACTTGTCTGATGAATCACAGGTGGGCGCTTCAGTTGCTGCTTGATTCAGTGAAAGATTATGGGAGAGGGATAATACAGGTGAAAAAAAAACGAACTGGTTTTAAATTCCATGTTATTTAACAATATCTCAAGGACTGTATTCATAATATACATGCATACTTACGTGTCTAAGAAAAATTAATTTCAAGGTCGTTAACTTTTATGTATTTTTATTGTAACAATATTAACATTTTTGATATCTTAAAAATTAAATTAAATATCTGCAATAAACTCGGCACAAATTGGAAAAAATAAGATAACCTCAACAATCTGTGGAATATTTACGTGCTTTTTTTCAGGTAATAAGGGGAAAAAGAAAACACTGACACTACGTTAACCAAGTTGATTTTGAACGTTTATTAAACGTAGGTGTAATCTGTTGATAACTACCGAAAAACATCAAAACGTCATTGTTGTTTTGCTGACGAATTTGACACTATTATGGCTGCGTACAGTGGTACCCTTGACACCCTACACCTTGCCATTTGAATTCCGAAAATCTGATGCGTTCAAAATAAAATATTTTAACCGAACAATCTACAAACAATCTATGTTTAGTACAATTTAATACTATCATTTCGTTTTGCTTTAATTCCATTTAACACACCTCATTCAGGCAGAATTATTATTTAAAAAATAATAGTAGATTATTAACCAAGGGGATAAAGCAGTGTCTTCTGGCGCGGGTGACGATTTAAATCGCGAGCGTAACGAAGGACTCGAGGTTTACTCCCGAGCGTAGCGAGGGTGTTAAAAACTTAAATCACGAGCGAAGCGAGGGATTTAAGGCGAGTCCTGAGTGTAGCGAGGGATTTAAGTTCACCCAAGACTAAGACAGCTTTATCACCGAGGAAAATACTCTACTTTTCGTACCACTTGCGAAAAAATTAACACAATAATAATATGAGATATGCAGTTTAGAACATTAAGTTATTTATAAAAATAAATTAAAATAAACTTAACGTTTATGTATGAAGAAAACAAAAACGCGGCAAATTCCTAGACTAATATTTTTTTGTCGGAAAAGCAAACGCATCAAGCTCATACGGCCTCGTCGGTTTTCGTAATTTTATTTAATAATCATAACTGCACAATAAATGCGTATTCCTTTTTCAAAAAGATGTATAATGCTTTATATACAAACTCAATGGTGTAAACACAGATGTAGTGCAGTATAAATTTCGGTAAGTATTCCAAATTTAAATCACATTCTCTCCCTAGAGGATGAATGAAATTCAGTACAATATTCTTTCCCTGTTTTTAACTGGTTAAAAATGACTATTGTTATGTTCGCTTTTTGTGGCATAGAATGTCACTTTTTTGAGCAAGTGGTACGAAAATAGTATTTCTACAAGATTTCGCCCCTACAGTGATAGAATACGGATAATTTCATCCTTCTATAGTCAAATTATTTAAGAATGCCCCACTTCACGTAGTCGTTAACGATACCGTTGAGTCTTTCCACATAGCGGCTATTGAGAGTCTTGTCAACGGAAAATTCGGTGAAATCGCGAGATTCGCTGACTTCGGGCGCGTCCTCGACGTCCATTGTGACCACGGGCAAGAGTAACACGGCTACCGGGAGCCCAAACTGCAGTTTCTGGAAGCAGAATATATTTGAAAAGGCTAGCGATAATGTGCCATCAAAAAAGAAGTGTCCCAAGCAAACGGTCAAATAATATGTTTCTCATAATATATATTCCCTCTTTGTGCTCACTGAAAAAGTCTGCGAGAATGTTTGATGTGTTTTTCAAATAATTTACGTCTGTTTGATAGTAATCTGGTTTGACGGCAGCGTGATGGCCAAAAAAGTTCCAAGGTTTCGTCAAATAAATCTGTCGACGCCGCGTCGCCTAGGAACGACTCTTAGGAGTTCGGATACGATCTGAATTCAGTTTAAAGCAACGAGCAAGAATGCGTAATAAATACAAAATGAAACCACCCCAACCTCCTTCATTTCATATTCGAAGTCTTCCCTGGAGAAAGTCTCTTCAGGGTCGAGGTTCAGCCTCTTCATGGCAGCGCTGAGCTGCGTGTAGTAGTGGTCGATGAGCTTGTCATAGTACTGCGCGCGGAACTGCTCGTCTGAGCCGGTGAAGATGAAGTAGATCAGATCAGCGGCCGGGCTGCCTGCCTGCAGGGTCTGGAGGTCCACTATCTTGATGTCTACCTTACCATCCTGGAATGAGAAGTAAATTGATACTAAGTTTATCTGGAATCGTAATATTTTGATCGACATACGAGTACAGCTTGAGTGTGCTGTGAATTGCATGAAACGTAATAACCTTACTGTCCTGTAATAAAAAGTTAATTGTGAATTAACTTTTTAGTAAGGTTTTCGTATGATATTATGGCTTGCTAAAGAGACCGAAATTTTTTCTGATACATTTGCAATTTTTAAAACAAAATCAAGCAATCAATGCAATGTAAATGACAGCTTCCTGGTGGCTGGGTATGTGATAAAGATTTATCACATAGCCAGTATCACGTTCCAAACCATCAAACTAAGTAACTTTAAGCAAAAAATACTGCTGGGAAAGGATTTTCAATTTTGGAGTGACAAATCACTTTTTGACGCACGCTAGACGTTGTACTTTTGGCAGAACAGGGGTCGTGGGGTTATTGAAAGTTTAGTTATACAGGAAGATTTTTTATCAGGTTCCAAACTTTAATATCAGATTTTATTATCTTTTTTGAAAATAATAAAATACGTATTTTTTAGCGCCCCCAAACATTGATAACAATTAAAACATAAGTTGCAAATTTTCCCTTATACCTTCACCATGCACAATTGAAACTCCGAATTTTTAAAAAATGGTGTCTTTAAAAGATAGTACCTAACGCCTAGAAAAAATTTGGAACGTGATAAAAAAGTCTTCCTTTATTTTTTATTAATCTATATAAATAAAAATGAATGTCTAAATGTGTTATTGAGTGAATTTCCCGGGACCGAAAATTGCGTGGCATCAATGAAATCGGTACTAAAAAACATAGCTATAATGTTCTCACATTTTTTTCCGGTTAGGTGAAATAGTAATCTATGTGTAGCACTAAATATTTTATTAATTGGATTAATAGATACTCCAAAAAAATTAATTAAACCTCGAAATCTTTCATTGCCGTGTCTGTCCACACTTCACCTTGTTGTGTATTATTCCTCATTGATAAAAATCTATTGGTTATTTATATTAAAACCTAGTTTTATTTGATACATGAATAGTTAAAGTATTGTTACGGAATACATTTATTCAAATATTTAAACAATACAACGAATGGTTAATAAAAAATCATTTGTCCCAGAACTACCGTTCATCGCCGTGTCCTAATCATGTTCAAGGATATTGTTTTACCTACGACTTGCGTCCCCCCTCCCGGTATGCTAAACGTTGCATATTAGTGCCCCCTAAGTGCTCGACGTGGAAGGACGTACACACGTGCCTGCGTTTTCGCGCCATAAATGTAAGTATTCCATTTTTATGTTACTGGACATTTTTTCTTTCATCGCCGTGGATAGGTATAACTTATATTTGAATAAGTTTGTCTTCATGAGTAAGCAATCGATAGAACACCATTTCTCATATGTTAATTTATGAAGTGTTTATTTCTTCGAATAGTTAATAGATTTTTTGTTATTTATATTTTTTGCCTTGATTTTCATCGCCGTGCTTTCATTGCCGTGGTTTCCGTGGCCGAAATTTACTATGGCAATGAAGAAAAAGACACGGCAATGAAAAAAATTTCATTGCCATGCCTTGTAAAACAATTTAGTTTCATTGCCGTGGCCAGGTATTTCATTTCCGTGACTTGTGTTTTCATCGCCATGGTATGATTAGGCAAAGAAAACATCTTTTATCACCTGTAATACAGGTAATACCGATTACTGACAGTACAAAACTCGTCAAGTTAACTCTAGACTCTTTGGTCTCTCTTTAGACTTGATGAGTTTTACTGTACAGTCAACTACAAAAAGATGTTTTCATGTTAACCTTACAAAATGATGTAACATTTGGTACTCTTTCACACGTATATACACTGACACACACGCAAGCACCATCACATACTACAGTCTGATTTTAATAATGGATTGTTTATTTTTAGGATGCCAAGATGCCTAAACCAAAATTATTTGAAGAGGAGAGAAAGGAGAGGAAAGGATTGGCTAAACAAAAGCGACGTCAGAAATTAAGAAGCAACCCTGTATTAAAAGAGGATATCTTAAAAAAGCTTTTTTACAAAAAGAAACAGCCGCCTTCAAAAACTACAAAATAAAAAATAACTTTAGTTTGGAAGTCGGAGGCTTTGGTTTTGTTTTTTGTTATCTAGGTGTTGCCACCGACTTCCAAACTAAAGTTATTTTTTTATTTTGTAGTTTTTGAAGGCGGTTGTTTTTTTTTGTAAAAAAGCTTTTTATTTTTCACTTTTTAGTGCTTGTGTGTTAATGTTTGAAATTCTTAATAAAAGCCCTTTCAAACAATACCTCACACGATATATTTAATTTAGAAAAATTGTCACAAAATAAATAGCACTAAACCAAATTGGATGAAATTTTTATGGGACCAAATGGCAAGTATACTGCATCGAACAAAAAAGAATCACACTAATCGGACTAGAAACCTCGGAGTAATCGGTGTACATACATAAATAAAAAATAAAAAAATACCGGCCGAATTGAGAACCTCCTCCTTTTTTTGAAGTCGGTTAAAAAGAAGGCTGCAGGAGCAGTGGCGGCTGGTGGGTTATCGAACTGGTGGTGCACTTTACTAAAATACTAAAATTAGAAAATGCAACAAAACAAAAATTGACATAATATATGTTTATTTTTTATACATTAAATCAATGCGACGACATTTTTCTGAAGCGAAATGTTCAATCACCTTTTTAAAACTAAAAACAATTACGGTAATATAAATAAACAATAATTAACGCGTCACACAAATAGTGAAACTATACTGGTAATCTGAATCTAACGACATGTCAATCATGGCTGCCGTCGCACCGTCGTCGCAGCCAATTCGTCAAACATCGGGTGCTCTCGGCAATCCTCGGTTCGCACGTGCGGCGCTCGAGAACCCACTCATAACTCGGTACATTTCTATGAACTATCTTCTGTTTCACGCGTCAGGCGTATTAACTCGTATCTCCTACAAGTTATATTAGCAGTCCTCGTGCACTCGCCGAAGCGCACGAGAATTATTTTGTCTTTACAGGAAAATAGTTTAGTAAAGCGCTCAAACTGTTTCACCATAATCGGAGATTTAATTTTTTATACGTTTTTGTATGTTTAAAAATAACTATTAAAATGGTAATTTAAAAATAAAGATGAAGTACTTAATATTTTGTCATTTTTGATTTTTGAATTGGTGGTTCAGCGCACGAGCGCACTTAAGGTACAGCCGCCACTGTGCAGGAGTAGTTGTTCCTCGAAGTGCAATGACTTCGCAAAAGCTTCGGAATCCAAAAATATATCTGATCATGCCTGTCTCCGAGAGGGAAATGCAAACCCAGACAGATTGTGTATGGGAGTAAGATTTGGATAGATATTACAAAAGGAAAAATGGGAGTTTGTATAAGAAAAGAAAGACTGTAGTATTAAAGTCTCTAAGTAGTGTTGCGAGTGTAATTCAACAGTTTTTGTTTACTTATTGTACTTTCATTCTTTTTTTGTAATATCTCCTTACCCAAATTTTACTCCCATACAAGTGTTGGAATCAAGACCAAACAGTAAAATAAACAGTCATTTTTATTCTATCCATCTGTCTATTTCAATAGATAAAATATTTTTTAATTTCCGTGGATTGATTCTTTCATTGCCATGGCACAGTTCTTTCATTGCCGTGGACGCTTGTTTCATTGCCGTGCACGCATGTTTCATCGCCGTGGCACGAAATTTTGAATCCTGATATCTCGTTAGTGTTTTAAGTTATCTGCTAGACATTAAGCAAGAATATATACATTATCAAAAACTTTAATAAAAGCGTTTTTTTTTAAAAAAAAACCTTAAGTCGCAGGCCACGCTAGAGCGACTGCGGTGAGCGGCGGCGACCTGCGGCGGCGGGAGGAGTCTAGACGCTGCGTCTTGCCGCTGTAGGGTGCCACGTTGAAGCGGCCGCGGGACGCGTGGTTTTTATCTGCTATTATTGCGCGGGGTTTAAAATGAGTTTGTCTAAATGGGAACTTTCATGTTTACAAATATTTTTTTTTTATTTTGTAGTTTTTGAAGGCGGTTTTATTTTTTTGTAAAAAAGCTTTTTATTTTTCACTTTTTAGTGTTTGTGTGTTAATGTTTGAAATCCTTACAAAAAGCCCTTTCAAACAATACCTCACACGATATATTTAATTTTGAAAAGTAGTAGGAGGGGGGTTGACGTACCCCCTCCCTCTCTTCCTTTAGTCAGTCATCGACTACACGTATAAACAAAGCAATTTTACTGGTTACAACAGTTATGCTGTGATTCTATAAGGAGTTCCGTTCCATATCTCCGAAGTTCATCATCAGATCATGACAATATTTCTATGGGACCTATTCGGAAGTAATTATACTCTTTCAAAAAAAAAAAGAATCATCAAAATCTATTCATAATTGGCTGAGAAATCAGGTAACACACATACAAAAAAAAAAACAAGAAGCGCCGAATTGAGAACCTCCTCCTTTTTGAAGTCGGTTGAAAAATGGGGGTGAATACCGTAGATTTTACTAATAAACTCCTCCGTATTTATGTTTTGCATCGCGGATAATTCAAAAATATTAGTAAATACGCAGGACGCGCGAACTCGTACTAGGGATCCGCTGGTCGCGGTCGCCGGACGCGCACGCCAGTCGCGCCAACGTGGCACCCCCCGTTCAACCCGTATTATTGTTTTTTCCGCTCATCGCAGACGCAAGACGCGTCGCGCTAGCGTGGCCTGCGACTAAGATGAAAAAAAACACGGAAATGAAGATTTTATAGGACCTGTCGAAATTCACTCTATTATGTGTTGGTAAGCGCAAAACTCAAGAACGGCTGGACCGATTTGGCTTATTCTTTTTTTGTTGTGCTCGTAATTTTCTAGACAAGGTTCTTATGAAAAAATTTCTTTGTAAAATCTACCGGAATAGTAAGGAATTTCTTCGCACTCGTGCGAAGCCGGGGGCGGTTCGCTAGTTTATTATAAAATAAAAAAAGGGATCTTATTGTTACGGAGAAAAAGCAAACAGAAAATTACAATGATAGGAAGACTATTGAACTTTCGGCTATGTTAAGTGTATTTTTACTCTCGTTATAATCACGACTATGGATAGTCGTGCAAGTATGGGCACGTATCTATTGAATTTAGAAACTTACCTCTCGCACTCTGTGTAGCAAGTTGTTCCCTCTGAAGTCTCCATGTACGATGACAGTACTACGAATGGGAGCGTACATCAAAAATGGATTCTTCCATTCTTTCGTAAATTTTTGTAATGCTTCTTTATTCTCGTCCTTGACAGCTTTTAATGCTACGTCTGTCATTCTTTGCAACATATTTTGTATATTTTCAGATCCTGACATATCTATTTTTACAATAAGTTCCAAAGCTTTATTGAATTCTTCTGGGTATTGTTTACTAAATGCGAAGGACAGTGCGTGCATCTTTGCCAAGTCTGCAACTGCTGAAGAAGCGTACTCCCAGTCTATGGAATGGAATCTATCGTGAGGACCATATCCGTGCGCCAGTAGGTTCTCAAGAACCAACGTCTCCAAGTACTCGGTGGGATCAACACCATAGAACTTGGTGAAGAACAGTCTGTGCTCCTCGGGCACTCCGTTGTCTTCCTCTAATGACGCGTAGATTTTAGCCAATTTTGTGTACGCGAATTCTTCAGTTTTGAAAACAGATAGTGCGCTGCGCATTTCTTTCCCAATTTCGGCGACTTTAGCGAACAAATGTAGATCTTCTTTATTTTCTTCTCTTATGATCACTGTGTACAGTTTCGACGTGTAGTTGGCTCCTCCACTTGATAATTCGTCTATTATAAATTCAGGTTTTTCATAATTATGTTCTGTAGCGATTTTATTTAATAATTGTTTCAGTGTTTCTTGCTTTTGCGTCATGGTTGCGACTCTCAATGCACGAATATACTGAGGTAATCTGCAGTTCACAATCTATGTTATATGTATTTATACTAATACTTACATATAATAAAGCTGAAGAGTTTTTTATCTGTTTGTTTGTTTAAACGCGTTAATATCTGAAACTACCAGTCGAATAAAAAAAATTGTATGTCATAGCCAGATTCATGAGGCCATGGATTCATGAGATGATAGGCTAATGTAACATCACGCTACCATTCACGATAGCGGAGCGCTAACTAAAAACGTAACTTAACGTGTGTGAATAAAATCCCGAGGGTGAAGTCGCGGGTTAAAGCTAGTTTTATTATATACCTGATAGCATAGAAGATAAGATATTAACGTAAAAGTTGATGATTAGATTTAGTTGATGACGATCTTCGTTTCGATGTTATTGGGTTTATCCATTAAGAATGTTTCAGTAGCAGTTCGGAATTTTGAAACAAGATGGTGGGAACACCTCGTGCTTCGGAAAGGACGCGCGTGCGTGCGTCCGGCGCTCGATCTCTCTTACTCGTAAGTCGTGTCGGATTGCCGTTTCATCAGATTATAATAATAATAATAATAAGGTTTTGTCTGTGCAATTATGGACGAAGTTATGATGACGAACAACTACCGCAGATATATTGTGGAGGACGGTACGGTTGACATTTGTCGGGCATGCCACCGTCCCGGGGAATCAATCCGACACATTATTTCTGGGTGTTCTCGTCTGGCTAACGGAGACTACTTGCATAGACATAACCTAGTAGCTAGGATTATCCACCAGCAGCTTGCTCTTAAATACAGTCTTGTGGAATCGGAAGTGCCCTACTACAGGTATGTGCCCGACCCAGTTCTTGAAAATGGCAATATCACATTGTATTGGGATCGATCTATCATCACTGACAGGACTATTGTTGCCAATAAGCCTGACATCGTGGTGATAGATCGATTAGAGCGTCGCGCAGTGATTGTGGATATAACAGTCCCGCATGACGAGAACCTCGTGAAGGCTGAGAAAGATAAACAAATGAAGTATCTTGACTTGGCTCGCGAGGTTGTCGACATGTGGGATGTGAGTACAGCAATCACTGTGCCGATAGTCGTAACGGCCAATGGCATAATAGCCAAGAGCCTCGACCAACACCTTAGGAGGCTCTCGTTGGGCGGCTGGATCAAGGGCTTGATTCAGAAAGCGGTACTCCTGGACACGGCGCGTATTGTTAGGAGATTCCTTTCTCAGGAGCCCTGACCACCGGTAGCTTGGACCCTGTTCCCGATGCTGGTGGGATACTATTTTTTATATTTTTAAATGTTTTTATTGTTTTATATCAATATTTAAAAATGTAATTATATATGTATATAAAATAAATAAATGTGAATAATAATAATAATAATTCCTTTAATTCAGGCAACTTGGCCCATAAATTACAATACATATATAATTATGATAACTATAAACTAATACATATCAAAAATAAAGAAACATTATAACTACTGCACACGAAAAGACGGCGTCGTGTTGCGCTGCGAGGTGTCACGTAGTCTTCCACGAAACCGTCGAAACAAGACACCTTTCGGCCAAAACTCTTCTTTGAGGAAAGTCTCCACATGATGAGTCGGCACCCGCACCACAAACGATTTGAAATTTGTGTTGTGACGCGACTCCAACTCCACGACCCTCAGAGTCCAGTTGGTCTTCACTCGTACATACTCCATAACCTCCTCAACCTTCGTGGAGTGATGTAGTCTGGACACGTATAGCTGCGTCGATTATGGAAGTGAGAATAGAGGCAGTGTACCTGTGTTTGAACTATATTTCTTGCGTATTTGGCGACATTAAGATACACAAACCTTCCAGAGTATATTGTCGAAATGATTTATTTATTTAATTATGGCACTCCAACGACTTATTTACTAATACATTTTTTTGGGGTACTGTAACATCATCATCTGCCTAGCCTTTTCCCAACTATGTTGGGGTCGGCTTCCAGTCTAACCGGATGCAGCTGAGTACCAGTATTTTACATGGAGCGACTGCTTATCTGACCTCCACAACACTGGGGACTGTAACAATTAAACTTAAATGCTAGAGTGAATTTGTCACTTATACAGGTGTGCACAGCACTTAAAATGATACAAGATTGTTAGAATTCCGAGCTTTAATATGATCTAAAAACTGGAAACTTAACCCAGATATGATGCAAGTCGTATTGTTTGTTTGTCCTGCTGACAGCAGAATGGATTTGAATGAAACAGCTTTATTAGATAACATTATCGTTTATTATCAGTAAGTAAAACTCAGGTATAAGTGACGTTTCGGTGTGTGGCATGTTTGTTATCTTGTAGATGTTTACGATATGTTTCAATATCTTCTTTGTCAAGGTGTCAACAGGGAACTTTTACAAACAGCTAGTATGACCAAAGATAATTGAATTATTAACAAAAATAAATAATTTAATGAATATAATAAACGTTTGTTACTATTTCATTAATTAGCAAAGTGTTATTGGGTTTTTCCATCAGGAATTTCTCAGTAGCAGCCTCGGAGTCTGAATTTGTGCCCGGTTGATGGCCATAGGCTCGCCCCCTATTACATGGGACTTAAACATCACTGGCGAAATTTGGGTGTACTTATGGGTACATCTCTGCCTAACCCTACGGGGATTACAGGCGTGATGTTATGTGTTAGAATAATTAATTTAATATAATTAAAATCCATATCTTGTTAGCATAATTATATAAGAAAACGACCCTCTGAAAAAAAAACCTATTTGTAATTACCGCACTAGTAAGGTTATGCAAAGTAACAAGCGCGCGTGCGTAATAAAAGCGTTGCAATAAGAGCCACTTTACGAGCTAGTATGTTAAAAAACATTTATTTAATTTTCTCTTAACAAAGGTAGGACACAGAATGTTTCAATTTGTTTATTAATTATGTAAGTACATAACTTATTAATTAATAATAGTATCGAAATTATAATCTAGGTGCCTACATCAGTAGTATCCTATTCATTCATATGTATTATTATATTATATCAGACATATAAGATCGTCGTGGTCTATGTATACAGTTTTATTGTACATGTAATTATTTGAGGACGCCCCACTTCACATAGTCGTTGACAAGGCCGTTGAGCCTCTCCACGTAGAGGTCATTGACCTTCTCCACGGCAAAGTCGGTCATATCGAAAGACTCGCTGACCTCAGGAGTGTCCTCGCTGTCCATTGTAAGGATAGGCAACCCAAATACGCCCATCGCGAGCCCGTAAGGCAGTTTCTGAAAATAAAATATTTAAGAAGGTGATTTCATAGGTCATGTTTAAATAATTAAGGTGTAAATAATTTGTTGTTACGTCTGTCAAACGTTTTGAGCGCGCCTCTGCGCGTACTTGATGGGTTTGTCGCATTAATAATGTACAAGTTTGATAGAAGTTCAGTTTGGCGGGCGGCGGCGTGTTTGTCAAATATACGTTTGAAAGTTTGAGGGGATGTTTGTAAAACAAATGTGTCGTCATTTAGGCGCACGATGAGGAAACTACGGGCAAGTAATATGCCTAGTACCTAGATATCTGTTTGGTTAGAATGTTACAACATTTTTATAAAAGTCTGAATTTCGAGGCTCGAATTTAACAAACATTGATCGTTCACACGGAGTTTTTGTTGAACCCTTTACGAATATAAAGCGATCTTTACCTCCTTCATTTCATACTCAAAGTCTTCCCTGGAGAACGTCTCTTCAGGGTCGAGGTTCAGCCTCTTCATGGCAGCGCTGAGCTGCGTGTAGTAGTGGTCGATGAGCTTGTCATAGTACTGAGCGCGGAACTGCTCGTCTGAGCCGCAGAAGATGAAGTAGATCAGGTCGGTGACCGGGCTGCCTCTCTGCAGGGTCTGGAGGTCCACGATTTTGATGTCCACCTTGCCATCCTGTAATAAGAAGAAAAATAATGCTAGGTTTGCTTTAACAAGGCGTAACATATCGTGAGTTCCTTATGCATAATTATGGATCATATTTTGCTCAAAAAATGAACACATTACTGAATCACTCTAGGAATGTCTCATGTGTCGTGGATGCGTTTAAAAACATAAATATAATCTCATATGCAGACAAGCAAACAAGCAAACCCGGAAATATTTCGTTCAAATTAACATGTTAGTTTGCTCACTGACAAAATGGTATGTGCGCCATTATAAGATAAAGTGATACATTTGCATTGTTTAAATAAATAAAATATAAGAAGATAAAATTTACTCTTAGGTAAATAATCATTTTAGTTTGATGCAAATGGAACCTTTTTTCAAAAGGAATGATCAAATTTTCATGCAAAGCATTGACATTGTTAAGACCGATAAAAGCACCGGACATACACACATAATTATAAGTTTAAAAAACATCATTTCTCTTAGGGTATTATGCACGTGTGCTATTTACATTTAATTACCGCACTAATACAGGTTCTATGCCTAAAAAGTTTCTGTTTTTAAAACTGTATCTACACATTTAAATTCTAATGGCGTTAGAAAAAAACAGAACTCTTATGTTTCAACCGAGTTCAGAAAGGAGGAGGTTCTCAATTCGGCAGTATGTTCTTTTTTGTTTTTGTGTTTTAAGACTTGAATTCGGTTGGAAAGCCATTTTGTTTTATTCTTATAATTTGCATTTTACGGATAAAAGTTCTTATTTTTATCTTTAAAAAAATTAGGTAACCTGTTTACTTTATTAATCATTTAGATTTCACTATCTAAAATACACACAACTTTTACTATTTTTGAAATTAAATGTTGAACGAGTAAAAGTTGCTCCAATTTGTTCATCCTGTATAAAAAATAAAAATAATCCTCATTGGATAATATAAAACCTTACCTTTCTGACTCTGTGAAGTAAATTATTCCCTCTAAAGTCTCCATGTATGATGACAGTACTACGAATGGGACCGATCATCGTATATGGATGCCTCCGATTCTTCAAAAACTTCTGTAATGCTTCTCTGTTTTCGGGCTTGACATTGTTTAAAGCAACAATTGCTGATCTCTCCACCATAACGTCCATGCTTCCAGGCTTTGACCAATCCATTGTTTCAACTGCCTCACAGTTCTTAAATTCTTCTGGGTATTGTTTACTATATGCGAAGGACAGCGCGTGCATCTTTGCCAAGTCTGCAATTGCTGAAGAAGCGTACTCCCAATCAATGCAATGGAATCTGTCGTGAGGACCATATCCATGCGCCAATAAGTTCTCAAGAATCAAAACCTCCCCGTGTGGAGTGGAATTAAAGCCGTAGAACTTGGTGAAGAACAGTCTGTGCTCCTCGGGCACTCCGTTGTCTTCCTCTAAGGCCGCGTAGATTTTAGCCAATTTTGTGTAAGCGAATCGTTCAGTTTTAAAAGGATCTATTGGGAAATCGTTGCGTAATGATTCTCCAAGCATAGCGACTTTAGCGAACAAATGTAGATCTTCTTTATTTTCTTCTCTTATGATCACTGTGTACAGTTTCGACGTGTAGTTGGCTCCTCCACTTGATATTTCATTTATAATAATTTCAGGTTTATCATATTTTTGCTCTGTAGCGATTTTATTTAATAGTTGCTTCAGTGTTTCTTCCTTTTGCGCCATGGTTGTGACTCTTGATGGTCTCTCGATGTGTACTGAGGTAATCAGTGTATAATTTCACTATATAACGATAATGATACAGATAATGTACGAGATAAGATATTTAATTAAAGTTATTTTGACGATTAATGATGACAATCTACTATTATTAATAGATTCGTGTTGTTAGTCTCGTAGTTGCAAGTGTGGCAATTTCTGGGAATCGGACGACGGATTTTCCTTTTTAAAATTCTCAGTAGCATCCGGGCTGCTGGGAAGATAACTACTAAATAAATTTTGCAAGAGAACCCGTGCTTTGCAAAGTACGTAAAGCTGTTGGGATCTCTGCCTGGTCGTGTCGGAATGCCCCATTATCGAATTATTTGAGTGTAGGTAGAGTGCAGTTGTATTTGGGCATATTTTATGATTGTGAACTGTTCTGCGTACTTGCTAGTCAGTGCAAACCCGGCAAATTCCATTGCGTACCTTAGAAGAATTAAGGAAATATATTTCTTTTTATAAGTAACTTATCGAGCAATCGAGAAAAATAGTGACACGAAAATAATCTGAAATAGTGCCATTTAAATACTACTCAGCACATTTGTGTTAGTGTAAAGTCATTGTTTCTCAGCAGATTTGAGAAATAATCAGTAAATATTATGAAATATAATAAATTATGTTTATATAAACAGGATCTAAAAAGATACATTCGTTAACTACGCATATTGGCCATAAAAATAAGTAATATTAAGAAAACATTGTTGGCATTTAAAGTTTAGTGATAAATATTTTAACACACTAGTTCGAAAAGTGGCTATTGCACCACTGCCGCTGGTAGGGTCACAATGGTGTATTACGTACGCGTGCTTTTACATTATGGTTTTTTTTTATTCAGGCAAAGAATTTTTATTGTTTTCTGATTCTGATTGCGGTGAATAATTAAACTAAGTGTATTATTATACATTTAGTTTTGATAAATAAACATTATATTCCACCAAATTGATTATTTTTGTAAATACATAAACATTTATTTGTGCTATTTAAATAAAATTAATATTTAAGTTAACCTATTACAAGTCTAAAACTTTTTAGTAATTTATTTGTTAAAAAACTTGACTTTTTTAAATTCCAGCCCGACAGGGTCCATGTGATCTCATTTTAAGTTTTACCACATAAGTACCTACTACATGTGGAATGCAATAAAGTATTGAGTATTGAGTATTGAGTTTTGTATGTTTTTATGTTTTGTTGCCTTGCTGTTTGAATTACGATTAACTGATGCATTCAAAGTAAATCATTTTAACCGAAAAATCTACTGAGGAGATTCTGTTTTTTTTTTATGTTTAGAACAATTAACAATACCATAATTTCGTTTTGCTTTAATTCCATTTAACAAACCACATTCATGCAGAATTATTATAAAAACATAAGGTGTTTCTACAAGATTTCGTCCCTACAGTTATAGAATAGTATAATTTAATCCTTCTATAGTCAAATTGTCCATGTAATTATTTAAGAACGCCCCACTTCACGTAGTCGTTAACGATACCGTTGAGTCTTTCTACGTAGCGGCTATTGACGGTCTTGTCAACGGAAAATTCGCTGAAATCGAGATTTTCGCTTGCTTCAGGCGCGTCCTCGACGTCCATTGTGACCACGGGCAAGAGGAACACGGCTAACGAGAGCCCAAACTGCAGTTTCTGGAAGCAGAACATTTGAGAAGGTTAGCGATAACATGCACTTGTTTGATGGAAACCTGGTTTGACGGCAGCCTGATTGCCAAACAGGTTTCAAGGTTTCATCAAATAAACATCAAAGAATTCAGTTTAAGCAATGAGCAAGTATACGTAATAAATACAAATATAAAACCCCCTTACCTCCTTCATTTCATGCTCAAAGTCTTCCCTGGAGTACGTCTCTTCAGGGTCGAGGTTCAGCCTCTTCATAGCAGCGCTGAGCTGCGTGTAGTAGTGGTCGATGAGCTTCTCATAGTACTGAGCGCGGAACTGCTCGTCTGTGCCGGTGAAGATGAAGTAGATCAGATCAGCGACCGGGCTGCCTGCCTGCAGGGTCTGGAGGTCCACTATCTTGATGTCTACCTTACCATCCTGGAATAGGAAGTAAATTGATGCAAATGGAAGTCGGAACCTTCTCATGATAGAGAAAAAGCAAAAAGACACGTACACACTCACGCCTTTTTCTCATGGGGGTAGGCAGAAACCACAGAACGCCACCTGCTAAAATTACAATGATAGGAAGGGTGTGTAACTTTAGGCTTCGTTAAGAGTCTTTTTACTCTCGTTTTAATCACGACTACGGGTAGTCGTGTAGGTATGGGCTGTATACATTGGACACGTATCTATTGAATTTAGAAACTTACCTCTCGCACTCTGTGTAGCAAGTTGTTCCCTCTGAAGTCTCCATGTACGATGACAGTACTACGAATGGGAGCGTACATCAAAAATGGATTATTCCGTTCTTCCATAAATGTCTGTAATGCTTCTTTATTCTCTTCTTTGACAGCTTTTAATGCTACGCTTGACATTCTTTGCAACATATTTTGCATATTTTCAGATCCTGACATATCTAATCTTACAATAAGTTCCAAAGCTTTATTGAATTCTTCTGGGTATTGTTTACTAAATGCGAAGGACAGTGCGTGCATCTTTGCCAAGTCTGCAACTGCTGAAGAAGCATACTCCCAGTCAATGGAATGGAATCTGTCGTGAGGACCATATCCGTGCGCCAGTAGGTTCTCAAGAACCAACGTCTCTAAGTACTTCGGTGGGATCAACACCATAGAACTTGGTGAAGAACAGTCTATGCTCCTCGGGCACTCTGTTGTCTTCCTCTAATGACGCGTAGATTTTAGCCAATTTTGTGTACGCGAATTCTTCAGTTTTGAAAACAGATAGTGCGCTGCGCATTTCTTTCCCAATTTCGGCGACTTTAGCGAACAAATGAAGATCTTCTTTATTTTCTTCTCTTATGATCACTGTGTACAGTTTCGACGTGTAGTTGGCTCCTCCACTTGATAATTCGTCTATTATAAATTCAGGTTTCTCATAATTATGTTCTGTAGCGATTTTATTTAATAATTGCTTCAGTGTTTCTTGCTTTTGCGTCATGGTTGCGACTCTCAATGCACGAATATACAGAGGTAATCAGTTCGCAATCTATATTATATATATTTATATAATATAAGCTGAAGAGTTTTTTATCTGTTTGTTTGTTTAAACGCGTTAATACTGGAACTACCAGTCGAATAAAAAAAAATTGTATGTCATAGCCAGATTCATGAGGCCATGTATTCATGAGATGATAGGCTAATGTAACATCACGCTACCATAAATTCACGATAGCGGAGCGCTAACCAAAAACGTAACTTAACGTGTGTGAATAAAATCCCGAGGGTGAAGTCGCGGGTTAAAGCTAGTTTTGTTATATACCTGATAACATAGAAGATAAGATATTTACGTAAAAGTTGATGATTAGATTTAGTTGATGACGATCTTCGCTTCGATGTTTATTGGCTTTATCCATTAGGAATTTCTCAGTAGCAGCTCGGAATTTTGGAACTAGATGGTGGGAATGCTTCGGAAAGGACGCGCGTGCGTGCGTCCGGCGCTTGATCTCTCCTAAGTCGTGTCGGATTGCCGTTTCATCAGATTATGGGAGGGAGAAAAGAGGGAGTGCTCCTGTGTTTGAACTATAGGTATCTCTTGCGTACTCGGCGACATTAAGACACACAAGCCTTCCAGAGTATATTGTCGAAATGATACAAGAATGTTAGAATTCCGAGCTTTAATATGATCTAAAAACCGGAAACTTTCCCAGATATGATGCAAGTCGTATTGTTTGTTTGTCCTGCTGACAGCAGAATGGATTTGAATGAAACAGCTTTATTAGATAACATTATCGTTTATTATCAGTAAGTAAAACTTAGGTATAAGTGACGTTTTGGTGTGTGGCATGTTTGTTATCTTGTAGATATTTAAGTACGATATGTTTCAATGTCTTGTTTGTCAAGATGTCAACAGGAAACTTTTACAAACAGCTAGTATGACCAAAGATAATTGAATTATTAACAAAAATAAATAATTTAATGAATATAATAAACGTTTGTTACTATTTAATTTATTAGAATATAATAGAATAATTAATTTCAGATAATTAAAATCCATATTTTGTTAGCGTTTACTAGCAAAACACCCTCTCAATATAAAAAAAACCATTTGTAATTACCGCACTAGTAAGGTTATGCAAAGTAACAAGCGCGCGTGCGTAATAAAAGCGTTGCAATAAGAGCCACTTTACGAGCTAGTATGTTAAAAAACATTTATTTAATTTTCTCTTAACAAAGGTAGGACACAGAATGTTTCAATTTGTTTATTAATTATGTACATAACTTATTAATTAATATTAGTATCGAAATTATAATCTAGGTGCCTACATCAGTAGTATCCTTATATTCATTCATAATTATGTATTATTATATTATATCAGACATATAAGATCGTCGTGGTCTATGTATACAGTTATATTGTACATGTAATTATTTGAGGACGCCCCACTTCACATAGTCGTTGACAAGGCCGTTGAGCCTCTCCACGTAGAGGTCATTGACCTTCTCCACGGCAAAGTCGGTCATATCGAAAGACTCGCTGACCTCAGGAGTGTCCTCGCTGTCCATTGTAAGGATAGGCAACCCAAATACGCCCATCGCGAGCCCGTAAGGCAGTTTCTGAAAATAAAATATTTAAGAAGGTGATTTCATAGGTCATGTTTAAATAATTAAGGTGTAAATAATTTGTTGTTACGTCTGTCAAACGTTTTGAGCGCGCCTCGGCGCGTACTTGATGGGTTTGTCGCATTAATAATGTACAAGTTTGATAGAAGTTCAGTTTGGCGGGCGGCGGCGTGTTTGTCAAATATACGTTTGAAAGTTTGAGGGGATGTTTGTAAAACAAATGTGTCGTCATTTAGGCGCACGATGAGGAAACTACGGGCAAGTAATATGCCTAGTACCTAGATATCTGTTTGGTTAGAATGTTACAACATTTTTATAAAAGTCTGAATTTCGAGGCTCGAATTTAACAAACATTGATCGTTCACACGGAGTTTTTGTTGAACCCTTTACGAATATAAAGCGATCTTTACCTCCTTCATTTCATACTCAAAGTCTTCTCTGGAGAACGTCTCTTCAGGGTCGAGGTTCAGCCTCTTCATGGCAGCGCTGAGCTGCGTGTAGTAGTGGTCGATGAGCTTGTCATAGTACTGAGCGCGGAACTGCTCGTCTGAGCCGCAGAAGATGAAGTAGATCAGGTCGGTGACCGGGCTGCCTCTCTGCAGGGTCTGGAGGTCCACGATTTTGATGTCCACCTTGCCATCCTGTAATAAGAAGAAAAATAATGCTAGGTTTGCTTTAACAAGGCGTAACATATCGTGAGTTCCTTATGAATAATATGGATCATATTTTGCTCAAAAAATTATTACATTACTGAATCACTCTAGGAATGTCTCATGTGTCGTGGATGCGTTTAAAAACATAAATATCACTGACAAAATGGTATGTGCGCCATTATAAGATAAAGTGATACATTTGCATTGTTGTTTAAATAAATAAAATATAAGAAGATAAAACTTACTCTTAGGTAAATATTCATTTTAGTTTGATGCAAATGGAATCTTTTTTCAAAAGGATCATGCAAAGCATTGACATTGATAAGGCCGATAAAAGCACCGGACATACACACATAATTATAAGTTTAAAAAACATCATTTCTCTTAGGGTATTATGCACGTGTGCTATTTACATTTCATTACCGCACTAATACAGGTTCTATGCCTAAAAACTTTGTGTTTTTAAAACTGTATCTACACATTTAAATTCTAATGGCGTTAGACAAAAACAGAACTTATGTTTCAACCGAGTTCAGAAAGGAGGAGGTTCTCAATTCGGCAGTATGTTCTTTTTTGTTTTTGTGTTTTAAGACTTCAATTCGGTTGGAAAGCAATTTTGTCCGTGAACTTAAAGTCCGTAAAATACAAATTATAAGAATAAATCTTATAATTTGCATTTTACAGACAAAATATTAAGTTCTTATTTTTATCTTTAAAAAATTAGGTAACCTGTTTACTTTATTAATCATTTAGATTTCACTATCTAAAATACACACAACTTTTACTATTTTTGAAATTACATGTTGAACGAGTAAAAGTTATTGAAGCCCTTACTCCAATTTGTTCATCCTGTATATAAAATAAAAATAATCCTCATTGGATATAAAACCTTACCTTTCTGATTCTGTGTAGTAAATTATTCCCTCTAAAGTCTCCATGTATGATGACAGTACTACGAATGGGACCGATCATCGTATATGGATGCCTCCGATTCTTCAAAAACTTCTGTAATGCTTCTTTGTTTTCGGGCTTGACATTGTTTAAAGCAACAATTGCTGATCTCTCCACCATAACGTCCATGCTTCCAGGCTTTGACCAATCCATTGTTTCAACTGCCTCACAGTTCTTAAATTCTTCTGGGTATTGTTTACTATATGCGAAGGATAGCGCGTGCATCTTTGCCAAGTCTGCAACTGCTGAAGAAGCGTACTCCCAATCAATGCAATGGAATCTGTCGTGAGGACCATATCCATGCGCCAATAAGTTCTCAAGAATCAAAACCTCCCCGTGTGGAGTGGAATTAAAGCCGTAGAACTTGGTGAAGAACAGTCTGTGCTCCTCAGGCACTCCGTTGTCTTCCTCTAATGACGCGTAGATTTTAGCCAATTTAGTGTAAGCGAATCGTTCAGTTTTAAAAGGATCTATTGGGAAATCGTTGCGTAATGATTCTCCAAGCATTGCTACTTTAGCGAACAAATGAAGATCTTCTTTATTTTCTTCTCTTATGATCACTGTGTACAGTTTCGACGTGTAGTTGGCTCCTCCACTTGATATTTCATTTATAATAATTTCGGGTTTATCATATTTTTGCTCTGTAGCGATTTTATTTAATAGTTGCTTCAGTGTTTCTTCCTTTTGCGCCATGGTTGTGACTCTTGATGGTCTCTCGTCGGTACTGAGGTAATCAGTGTATAATTTCACTATATAACGATAATGATACAGATAATGTACGAGATAAGATATGTGGATGCGACGACCCCTCCGTCCATACATTTTTCATTAGAGTTATACACCAAACACAGACACTCTTTCTTTAAAACTAATCATTTTATCACTTCTTTACAATAAAATGTGCTCGCGTCCGAAGTTTTTAGCCAATAAATTCATTATTCATTGAGAAAAACAATAGTGAAATCTCGGCAAAAATTGACACTTCTTTAGTAGTGTGCGTGACACTGCGGGACTTTTGAGTACTTTTGACAAGCAAACGAAAGGCGAAGTTTAAAAATTGGCACACTAGATGGCGTGCAAAATAATTTCTGATAAATCAATATCTTAGTTCAATAATTGGATTTCCTTTCCAACCGTATCAAAACAAGAATAAAATAACATAAAACTAATGACCTTCGACATCTATGTTTTTTTAAACAATTTTACTTATTATTTATTATTGTTGTGTGGCAACATAAATACCAATACTCGTAGTGTAGGTTATATGCAACGTTGCCGTCCTTTCCTACATGGAATACGTTGGCAAAAAAAGCGTTGCCAAACTTCGTTCACTTGTTGTTTGGGACTTGATAATACCTATGATAGAAAAATAATTCCTAATACATTCTGATTTCGGTTGTCACGCGCTATGATTTGCGCGCGGAATTTCTTGTGTATTTTTTGTATGCTATGCATTTTCATTGATTAAAATTGCAATATTCCTCCAGTATGTATTTGAGACTATATTGTAACTAATTTATCGTAGGTATAGTAAGTAATTAATTATTCTAAATACGCAATTATATTTTTGGTGGTATTAGAAATTAAAAAACAGCATGTTGGCCCGTGATTTTTCTGAAATATCGTCACAATACTGATTACCTACGTCATACGTGTCAGTGATGATGAGTCAGTGTTTCATATTTGAATGTGTTTGAATATGTTTTTGGTCAACCATTTTAAATCGGTAAACTAGGTACCTACTAAAGTAGTCACAAAATTAAACTTGCAAACATTTGCTAAATATGGTTTTGCCGGGTTACGATAAACATCTTTTACGCATTTTAAAATACCTAGTAAAAAAAAAATAGTTTCAGACAGACAAACATTATTATTAGTTTGTTTTATTTTGTAGTAGGTACCTACTAAACTCACGTTCACGGTAATGGTGCGTTCAGAAACAAATAATGTGTGTTGTTCTTATTCCAGGGTGACTTGAATTGTGCACAGCGTTAGTAGGTATGGTCGAACGTGTGACGTAGACGTTTCGCAGAATATTGAGTGTTGGTACCGGGTAGGTATGACGATTTTCTTGAGATGAATAATTTATAATAAATTGTTTGTATAATAATAAAGCGTAATTTTAGCTCCAGAAATCAAGTTTCCGTAGTGTAGCGGTTATCACGCGTGCTTCACACGCACAAGGCCCCCGGTTCGATCCTGGGCGGAAACAGTTGCTTTTTGTATTTTATTGCCGATCATAAAAAGTATCTTCACGCTGTTTTATTAATTGGGTGATCAGAGAAATCTGAAAAATAAACATTTTGTTAAAATAAAAGTAAACTACGTACTATTTCTCGCCTTGAAACTTACGTTTAGAAATCTATGATTGTTATCAAGGCCAAGTACCTATGCCGCAAAACCAAATTATTTGTCGTATCAGATTACGATAGCTCACTTTGTTATTTTTTTTGTTGCTTTGTATGAGCTACCTATGTTATGAAATACCACGTTACCGATTTGGGGTAACATGACATGTAATGATAGTTGTATTGATCTAAATAAATAAAAAAAATATTTATTTAGATTGCGTCGGGGACAGTGGTCAGGTGGTCAGTGATTGACTGACGCGAGAATGATTCGAGCGGTTTGGATTTGGGGTAACATGACATGTAGTCATGTTACCCCAAATCGGTAACGTGGTATTTCATAACATAGGTAGCTCATACAAAGCAACAAAAAAAAAAACAACAAAGTGAGCTATCGTAATCTGATACGACAAATAATTTGGTTTTGCGGCATACTTGGCCTTGATAACAATCATAGATTTCTAAACGTAAGTTTCAAGACGAGAAATAGTACGTAGCTTACTTTTATTTTAACAAAATGTTTATTTTTCAGATATCTCTGATCACCCAATTAATAAAAAAGCGTGAAGATACTTTTTATGATCGGCAATAAAATACAAAAAGCAACTGTTTTCGCCCGGGATCGAACCGGGGCCTTGTGCGTGTGAAGCACACGTAATAACCGCTACACTACGGAAACTTGGTTTCTGGAGCTAAAATTACGCTTTACTAAGTTATGAGTTTATGACTGAAGTTTGATAAGTAGGTAGGCTAAACTCTGTCGAACGTAGACCGTAGGTATAGGTACTGTATGAACTGTATCGTTGTGTGGTATCGCTGTTGTGTTTCGGAGAATTTCTTTGAGAAATAGGTAGGTACCTAGCCAAGCAGTAGGTACTTATATTTCTTGTTTACAAGTTATTGAAGGACAGCTCCTGCGCAGGTGTTCGTTGCGTCGCACGTGACTACGTGAGGGAGTTGGCGTCGGTTGGTGATGGAGATGGATGAGCAAACTAAGCTGCGTTTTGTACCTATGCTAACTTTACATAACTCGAATGCTTGTGAGTGTGACGCTTCTGTGTTCCACTTGATCTTTGTTTTATCTCGCTTCTTGGAATTGTGCAGGACCGCTTTGAGCGGTGCTTGTAAGTACTTATATGATCTGCGTTAGGTTATTAGGTACCTACCTACTATGCTGTCACGGTAGAAATTTATCATGCCGATAAATCTACGTAGGTAGGTCTTGATCTTGAATCGTCTCGGGTCTGGGGTAAGCAGAGATAGCAGACTTTTCCTTGTGGTGGTTTGATTCCGTTGCTTGACACTTCATAGACCAGGAACTTGAGGTTTTCTTTGCCGAAGACGCATTTTGATGGATTTATAGTGATATCATACACTTCTTATCTGCGTAAGACTTCCTGTAAGTCTTTGATGTGGCTTGCTTTACTTACTTCCGCCTTCCTTAAGCCGGAGGTAGTGGGTTCGATTCCCACCCAGGACAAACTTTGTGTGATGAGCATAATTGTTGGTTCTGTGTCTGGGTGTAATTTATCTATAACTAGCGACCCGCCCCGGCTTCGCACGGGTGCATGTATTATACATATAAACCTTCCTCTTGAATCACTCTATCTATTAAAAAAAACCGCATCAAAATCCGTTGCGTAGTTTAAAAGATCTAAGCATATATAGGGACAGACAGACAGGGAAAGCGACTTTGTTTTATACTATGTAGTGATACTGTATGTATTTATAAATTATATAAGTAAGTATGTAATGTATATCAGTTGTCTGGTTACCATAACACAAGCTCTGCTTAGCTTGGGATCAGATGGCCGTGTGTGAGTTGTCCCAACTCCCAAGATATTTATTTATTTTTATTTTACTTCATTTTCAGATGCGATTATTGGGTAGGTAAGTACCTACCTACCTACTTACCTACGTCGTCGATGAATGGAAATTTATGCGTAGATAAGTACCTAGTCTAATCCGATAAGTAGGTAGGTAAGTAGTACTTACCTACCTAAGTACCTACTTATCGGGTAAGTACTTACTAAGTAAGTACCTAAGTACTTGATAGATGAATCGTTGGAATGTCTGTCCGGCATTCTTGAGACCTGGACATACCTATTCGTGTAGGTAAATTTGAATATGCCAAAAAGTGTTGTGATGGCTGTTTTCTCGATGTCTAGCTCGTAGACTGGTAGGTACTTACCTACTTAGTTGTTGATAAGCACGGTTTAGGTCGAGTGTATTGAAGATTTTCTTGCCGTGAAGTAGGTACTTACCTAGGTAGATAGATGAAAAAATATTGAATACCTAGCTAGTGTAATGTAATAAAATAAAACTGCGTTATATTGTAATCAAAATTAAGTGTCGTGATGGCCCAGTGGTTAACGCGCTCACCTCTCATGAGGTTGTGGGTTCGAATCCGGGTAAGCCAATGTGACTTTTTCAATTCATATGTAGGTACCTACTTTGCCCTACAGTGGGAAAGTAAGAGGCTGGTAGGTACTTTTTTATTTTTTTTTATTTTTTTCAATGTTGACATAATTTATTTCCCAAAATTATAAATTATGTTGCTTCAAATACTTCTGTTTTGATAAACGATTAAAATAGTGTAATGAAATAAAATAAAACTGCGTTTTATTGTAATCAATGTTGACATAATTTATTTTCCTTTTATAAATCAATAAAATAGTTTACGCCAACAAATATAACTTATTTTTACTTAGACAGAAAAATTTAAACTAGTTTTTTTTATATTCACGCCATCTAGTGTTCAATCTTCGTAAACGCAGAGGTATGTATGTGTGTGTAAACGACACTGTATTCAATGACAGAAGTTCTAAACAAGTTATTTGTCGAATTTGGTAGATTTTGAGGGAATGATATGACCTATTCCAATAAAATGTAATATCCGATAACCGCTAAGACTACTCCTATGACTTAATAATTGTCCAATTACACAAAAACTCAAATAAACTAAAAATGTTGACTTCAGCGCCATCTCTCGGGAGAATGGCTGGGAGCAGCCCGTCGGTTTCACCTTAATTAAAGTTATTTTGACGATTAATGATGACAATCTACTATTATTAATAGATTCGTGTTGTTAGTCTCGTAGTTGCAAGTGTGGCTGCTAAACTAAGGGTCCTGAGTTCAATTTCTGGGAATCGGACGACGGATTTTCCTTTTTAAAATTCTCAGTAGCATCCGGGCTGCTGGGAAGATAACTACTAAATAAATTTTGCAAGAGAACCCGTGCTTCGCAAAGTACGTAAAGCTGTTGGGATCTCTGCCTGGTCGTGTCGGAATGCCCCATTATCGAATTATTTGAGTGTAGGTAGAGTGCAGTTGTATTTGGGCATATTTTATGATTGTGAACTGTTCTGCGTACTTGCTAGTCAGTGCAAACCCGGCAAATTCCATTGCGTACCTTAGAAGAATTAAGGAAATATATTTCTTTTTATAACTTATCGAGCAATCGAGAAAAATAGTGACACGAAAATAATCTGAAATAGTGCCATTTAAATACTACTCAGCACATTTGTGTTAGTGTAAAGTCATTGTTTCTCAGCAGATTTGAGAAATAATCAGTAAATATTATGAAATATAATAAATTATATTTATATAAACAGGATCTAAAAAGATACATTCGTTAACTACGCATATTGGCCATAAAAATAAGTAATATTAAGAAAACATTGTTGGCATTTAAAGTTTAGTGATAAATATTTTAACACACTAGTTCGAAAAGTGGCAATTGCACCACTGCCGCTGGTAGGGTCACAATGGTGTATTACGTACGCGTGCTTTTACATTATGGTTTTTTTTTATTCAGGCAAAGAATTTTTATTGTTTTCTGATTCTGATTGCGGTGAATAATAAACTAAGTGTATTATTATACATTTAGTTTTGATAAATAAACATTATATTCCACCAAATTGATTATTTTTGTAAATACATAAACATTTATTTGTGCTATTAAAATTAATATTTAAGTTAACCTATTACAAGTCTAAAACTTTTTAGTAATTTATTTGTTAAAAAACTTGACTTTTTTAAATTCCAGCCCGACAGGGTCCATGTGATCTCATTTTAAGTTTTACCACATAAGTACCTACTACATGTGGAATGCAATAAAGTATTGAGTATTGAGTATTGAGTTTTGTATGTTTTTATGTTTTGTTGCCTTGCTGTTTGAATTACGATTAACTGATGCATTCAAATTAAATCATTTTAACCGAAAAATCTACTGAGGAGATTCTGTTTTTTTTTATGTTTAGAACAATTAACAATACCATAATTTCGTTTTGCTTTAATTCCATTTAACAAACCACATTCATGCAGAATTATTATAAAAACATAAGGTGTTTCTACAAGATTTCGTCCCTACAGTTATAGAATAGTATAATTTCATCCTTCTTTAGTCAAATTGTCCATATAATTATTTAAGAACGCCCCACTTCACGTAGTCGTTTACGATACCGTTGAGTCTTTCCACATAGCGGCTATTGACGGTCTTGTCAACGGAAAATTCGCTGAAATCGAGATTTTCGCTTGCTTCAGGCGCGTCCTCGACGTCCAAAGTGACCACGGGCAAGAGGAACACGGCTAACGAGAGCCCAAACTGCAGTTTCTGGAAGCAGAACATTTGAGAAGGTTAGCGATAACATGCACTTGTTTGATGGAAACCTGGTTTGACGGCAGCCTGATTGCCAAACAGGTTTCAAGGTTTCATCAAATAAACATCAAAGAATTCAGTTTAAGCAATGAGCAAGTATACGTAATAAATACAAATATAAAACCCCCTTACCTCCTTCATTTCATACTCAAAGTCTTCCCTGGAGTACGTCTCTTCAGGGTCGAGGTTCAGCCTCTTCATGGCAGCGCTGAGCTGCGTGTAGTAGTGGTCGAGCAGCTTCTCATAGTACTGAGCGCGGAACTTCTCGTCTGTGCCGGTGAAGATGAAGTAGATCAGATCAGCGACCGGGCTGCCTGCCTGCAGGGTCTGGAGGTCCACTATCTTGATATCTACCTTACCATCCTGGAATGGGAAGTAAATTGATGCAAACGGAACCTTCTCATGATAGAGAAAAAGCAAAAAGACACGTACAAACTCACGCCTTTTTCCCATGGGGGTAGGCAGAAACCACAGAACGCCACCTGCTAAAATTACAATGATAGGAAGGGTGTGTAACTTAAGGCTTCGTTTAGTGTCTTTTTGCTCTCGTTTTAATCCCGACTACGGGTAGTCGTGTAGGTATGGGCTGTATACATTGGACACGTATCTATTGAATTTAGAAACTTACCTCTCGCACTCTGTGTAGCAAGTTGTTCCCTCTGAAGTCTCCATGTACGATGACAGTACTACGAATGGGAGCGTACATCAAAAATGGATTATTCCGTTCTTCCATAAATTTCTGTAATGCTTCTTTATTCTCGTCCTTGACAGCTTTTAATGCTACGCTTGACATTCTTTGCAACATATTTTGCATATTTTCAGATCCTGACATATCTAATCTTACAATAAGTTCCAAAGCTTTATTGAATTCTTCTGGGTATTGTTTACTAAATGCGAAGGACAGTGCGTGCATCTTTGCCAAGTCTGCAACTGCTGAAGAAGCGTACTCCCAGTCTATGGAATGGAATCTATCGTGAGGACCATATCCGTGCGCCAGTAGGTTCTCAAGAACCAACGTCTCCAAGTACTCGGTGGGATCAACACCATAGAACTTGGTGAAGAACAGTCTGTGCTCCTCGGGCACTCCGTTGTCTTTCTCTAATGACGCGTAGATTTTAGCCAATTTTGTGTACGCGAATTCTTCAGTTTTGAAAACAGATAGTGCGCTGCGCATTTCTTTCCCAATTTCGGCGACTTTAGCGAACAAATGAAGATCTTCTTTATTTTCTTCTCTTATGATCACTGTATACAGTTTCGACGTGTAGTTGGCTCCTCCACTTGATAATTCGTCTATTATAAATTCAGGTTTTTCATAATTATGTTCTGTAGCGATTTTATATAATAATTGTTTCAGTGTTTCTTGCTTTTGCGTCATGGTTGCGACTCTCAATTCACGAATATACTGAGGTAATCAGTTCGCAATCTATACTATATGTATTTATATAATATAATAAAGCTGAAGAGTTTTTTATCTGTTTGTTTGTTTAAACGCGTTAATACTGGAACTACCAGTCGAATAAAAAAAAATTGTATGTCATAGCCAGATTCATGAGGCCATGGATTCATGAGATGATAGGCTAATGTAATATCACGCTATCATTCACGATAGCGGAGCGCTAACCAAAAACGTAACTTAACGTGTGTGAATAAAATCCCGAGGGTGAAGTCGCGGGTTAAAGCTAGTTTTGTTATATACCTGATAACATAGAAGATAAGATATTTACGTAAAAGTTGATGATTAGATTTAGTTGATGACGATCTTCGCTTCGATGTTATTGGCTTTATCCATTAGGAATTTCTCAGTAGCAGCTCGGAATTTTGAAACAAGATGGTGGGAACACCTTGTGCTTCGGAAAGGACGCGCGTGCGTGCGTCCGGCGCTTGATCTCTCGTAAGTCGTGTCGGATTGCCGTTTCATCAGATTATGGAAGTGAGAATAAAGGGAGTGCTCCTGTGTTTGAACTATATCTCTTGTGTACTCTGCGACATTAAGACACACAAACCTTCCAGAGTATATTGTCGAAATGATTTATTTATTTAATTATGGCACTCCAACGACTTATTTACTAATAATTTTTTTTGGGGTACTGTAACATCATCATTTGCCTAGCCTTTTCCCAACTATGTTGGGGTCGGCTACCAGTCTAACCGGATGCAACTGAGTACCAGTATTTTACATGGAGCGACTGCCTATCTGACCTCCACAACACTGGGTGAATTTGTCACTTACAGGTATGCACAGCACTTGAACAAATGATACAAGAATGTTAGAATTCCGAGCTTTAATATGATCTAAAAACTGGAAACTTAACCCAGATACTATGCAAGTCGTATTGTTTGTTTGTCCTGCTGACAGCAGAATGGATTTGAATGAAACAGCTTTATTAGATAACATTATCGTTTATTATCAGTAAGTAAAACTTAGGTATAAGTGACGTTTTGGTGTGTGGCATGTTTGTTATCTTGTAGATATTTACGATATGTTTCAATATCTTCTTTGTCAAGGTGTCAACAGGAAACTTTTACAAACAGCTACTTAGTATGACCAAAGATAATTGAATTATTAACAAAAATAAATAATTTAATGAATATAATAAACGTTTGTTACTATTTCATTAATTAGCAAAGTGTTATTGGGTTTTTCCATCAGGAATTTCTCAGTAGCAGCCTCGGAGTCTGAATTTGTGCCCGGTTGATGGCCATAGGCTCGCCCCCTATTACATGGGACTTAAACATAACTGGCGAAATTTGGGTGTACTTATGGGTACATCTCTGCCTAACCCTACGGGGATTACAGGCGTGATGTTATGTGTTAGAATAATTAATTTCATATAATTAAAATCCATATCTTGTTAGCATAATTATATAGGAAAACGACCCTCTAAAAAAAACCATTTGTAATTACCGCACTAGTAAGGTTATGCAAAGTAACAAGCGCGCGTGCGTAATAAAAGCGTTGCAATAAGAGCCACTTTACGAGCTAGTATGTTAAAAAACATTTATTTAATTTTCTCTTAACAAAGGTAGGACACAGAATGTTTCAATTTGTTTATTAATTATGTAAGTACATAACTTATTAATTAATAATAGTATCGAAATTATAATCTAGGTGCCTACATCAGTAGTATCCTATTCATTCATAATTATGTATTATTATATTATATCAGACATATAAGATCGTCGTGGTCTATGTATATAGTTATATTGTACATGTAATTATTTGAGGACGCCCCACTTCACATAGTCGTTGACAAGGCCGTTGAGCCTCTCCACGTAGAGGTCATTGACCTTCTCCACGGCAAAGTCGGTCATATCGAAAGACTCGCTGACCTCAGGAGTGTCCTCGCTGTCCATTGTAAGGATAGGCAACCCAAATACGCCCATCGCGAGCCCGTAAGGCAGTTTCTGAAAATAAAATATTTAAGAAGGTGATTTCATAGGTCATGTTTAAATAATTAAGGTGTAAATAATTTGTTGTTACGTCTGTCAAACGTTTTGAGCGCGCCTCTGCGCGTACTTGATGGGTTTGTCGCATTAATAATGTACAAGTTTGATAGAAGTTCAGTTTGGCGGGCGGCGGCGTGTTTGTCAAATATACGTTTGAAAGTTTTAGGGGATGTTTGTAAAACAAATGTGTCGTCATTTAGGCGCACGATGAGGAAACTACGGGCAAGTAATATGCCTAGTACCTAGATATCTGTTTGGTTAGAATGTTACAACATTTTTATAAAAGTCTGAACTTCGAGGCTCGAATTTAACAAACATTGATCGTTCACACGGAGTTTTTGTTGAACCCTTTACGAATATAAAGCGATCTTTACCTCCTTCAATTCATACTCAAAGTCTTCCCTGGAGAACGTCTCTTCAGGGTCGAGGTTCAGCCTCTTCATGGCAGCGCTAAGCTGCGTGTAGTAGTGGTCGATGAGCTTGTCATAGTACTGAGCGCGGAACTGCTCGTCTGAGCCGCAGAAGATGAAGTAGATCAGGTCGGTGACCGGGCTGCCTCCCTGCAGGGTCTGGAGGTCCACGATTTTGATGTCCACCTTGCCATCCTGTAATAAGAAGAAAAATAATGCTAGGTTTGCTTTAACAAGGCGTAACATATCGATCGTGAGTTCCTTATGCATATTATGGATCATATTTTGCTCAAAAAATTATTACATTACTGAATCACTCTAGGAATGTCTCATGTGTCGTGGATGCGTTTAAAAACATAAATATAATCTCATATGCAGGCAAGCAAACAAGCAAACCCGGAAATATTTAGTTCAAATTAACATGTTAGTTTGCTCACTGACAAAATGGTATGTGCGCCATTATAAGATAAAGACATTAGCATAAGACAAGACATTTGCATTGTTTAAATAAATAAAATATAAAAAGATAAAACTTACTCTTAGGTAAATATTCATTTTAGTTTGATGCAAATGGAATCTTTTTTCAAAAGGATCATGCAAAGCATTGACATTGATAAGACCGATAAAAGCACCGGACATACACACATAATTAGAGGTTTAAACAACATCATTTCTCTTAGGGTATTATTATATACACGTACAATGGTCCACTTCAAGGACTAAGTGCGGAAACCAACACCATAAAGAAGAAGGGTATTATGCACGTGTGCTATTTACATTTCAACACTAATACAGGTTCTATGCCTAAAAACTTTGTGTTTTTAAAACTGTATCTACACATTTAAATTCTAATGGCGTTAGACAAAAACAGAACTCTTATGTTTCAACCTTCAAATTGAGAACCTCCTCCTTTCTGAACTCAAGAGAGTTCAGAAAGGAGGAGGTTCTCAATTCGGCAGTATGTTCTTTTTCGTTTTTGTGTTTTAAGACTCGAATTCGGTTGGAAAGCAATTTTGTTTTATTCTTATAATTTGCATTTTACGGACAAAAGTTCTTATTTTTATCTTTAAAAAAATTAGGTAACCTGTTTACTTTATTAATCATTTAGATTTCACTATCTAAAATACACACAACTTTTACTATTTTTGAAATTACATGTTGAACGAGTAAAAGTTATTGAAGCCCTTGCTCCAATTGGTTCATCCTGTATAAAAAATAAAAATAATCCTCATTGGATATAAAACCTTACCTTTCGCACTCTGTGTAGTAAATTATTCCCTCTAAAGTCTCCATGTACGATGACAGTACTACGAATGGGACCGATCATCGTAAATGGATGCCTCCGATTCTTCAAAAACTTCTGTAATGCTTCTTTGTTTTCAGGCTTGACATTGTTTAAAGCAACAATTGCTGATCTCTCCACCATAACGTCCATGCTTCCAGGCTTTGACCAATCCATTGTTTCAACTGCCTCACAGTTCTTAAATTCTTCTGGGTATTGTTTACTATATGCGAAGGACAGCGCGTGCATCTTTGCCAAGTCTGCAATTGCTGAAGAAGCGTACTCCCAATCAATGCAATGGAATCTGTCGTGAGGACCATATCCATGCGCCAATAAGTTCTCAAGAATCAAAACCTCCCCGTGTGTGGTGGAATTAAAGCCGTAGAACTTGGTGAAGAACAGTCTGTGCTCCTCGGGCACTCCGTTGTCTTCCTCTAAGGACGCGTAGATTTTAGCCAATTTAGTGTAAGCGAATCGTTCAGTTTTAAAAGGATCTATTGGGAAATCGTTGCGTAATGATTCTCCAAGCATTGCGACTTTAGCGAACAAATGTAAATCTTCTTTATTTTCTTCTCTTATGATCACTGTGTACAGTTTCGACGTGTAGTTGGCTCCTCCACTTGATATTTCATTTATAATAATTTCGGGTTTATCATATTTTTGCTCTGTAGCGATTTTATTTAATAGTTGCTTCAGTGTTTCTTCCTTTTGCGCCATGGTTGTGACTCTTGATGGTCTCTCGTCGGTACTGAGGTAATCAGTGTATAATTTCACTATATAACGATAATGATACAGATAATGTACGAGATAAGATATTTAATTAAAGTTATTTTGACGATTAATGATGACAATCTACTATTATTAATAGATTCGTGTTGTTAGTCTCGTAGTTGCAAGTGTGGCTGCTAAACTAAGGGTCCTGAGTTCAATTTCTGGGAATCGGACGACGGATTTTCCTTTTTAAAATTCTCAGTAGCATCCGGGCTGCTGAGAAGATAACTACTAAATAAATTTTGCAAGAGAACCCGTGCTTCGCAAAGTACGTAAAGCTGTTGGGATCTCTGCCTGGTCGTGTCGGAATGCCCCATTATCGAATTATTTGAGTGTAGGTAGAGTGCAGTTGTATTTGGGCATATTTTATGATTGTGAACTGTTCTGCGTACTTGCTAGTCATGATCGTGACCGACATTCTATAAATGACAGTGCAAACCCGTCAAATTCCATTGCGTACTTTAGAAGAATTAAGGAAATATATTTCTTTTTATAACTTATCGAGCAATAGAGAAAAATAGTGACACGATAATAATCTGAAATAGTGCCATTTAAATACTACTCAGCACATTTGTGTTAGTGTAAAGTCATTGTTTCTCAGCAGATTTGAGAAATAATCATTAAATATTATGAAATATAGTAAATTATATTTAAGTAAACAGGATCTGAAAAGATACATTCGTTAACTACGCATATTGGCCATAAAAATAAGTAATATTAAGAAAACATTGTTGGTATTTATAGTTTAGTGATAACTATTTCAACACACTAGTTCGAAAAGTGGCTATTGCATCACTGCCGCTGGTAGGGTCACAATGGTGTATTACGTACGCGTGCTTTTACATTATGGTTTTTTTTTTATTCAGGCAAAGAATTTTGATTGTTTTCTGATTCTGATTGCGGTGAATAATTAAACTAAGTGTATTATTATACATTTAGTTTTGATAAATAAACATTATATTCCACCAAACTGATTATTTTTGTAAATACATAAACATTTTATTTGTGCTATTTAAATAAAAATACAAGTCTAAAACTTTTTAGTAATTTATTTGTTAAAAAAAACTTGACTTTTTAAAATTCCAGCAAAGAGTTTTGTATGTTTTTATGTTTTGTTGCCGTGCTATTTGAATTACGATTAACTGATGCATTCAAAGTAAATCATTTTAACCGAACAATCTACTGAGTAGATTCTGTTTTTTTTTTATGTTTAGTACAATAAATTAACAATACTATCATTTCGTTTTGCTTTAATTCCATTTAACAAACCACATTCATGCAAAATTATTATAAAAAAAATAAGGTGTTTCTACAAGATTTCGTCCCTACAGTTATAGAATACGTATAATTTAATCTTTCCATAGTCAAATTGTCCATATAATTATTTAAGAATGCCCCACTTCACGTAGTCGTTAACGATACCGTTGAGTCTTTCCACATAGCGGCTATTGACGGTCTTGTCAACGGAAAATTCGGTGAAATCGAGATTTTCGCTGACTTCAGGCGCGTCCTCGACGTCCATTGTGACCACGGGCAAGAGGAACACGGCTAACGAGAGCCCAAACTGCAGTTTCTGGAAGCAGAAATTTGAGAAGGTTAGCGATAACATGCACTTACAAAAAAGTGTCCCGCAAACGATCAAATCATATCTTTTACCGTTTTGCACTCTTTACGTGAGTCTGTAAGAATGTTTTTTTTTGTGTTTGTCAAATAATGTACCTGTGTTTGATGGAAACCTGGTTTGACGGCAGCCTGATTGCCAAACAGGTTTCAAGGTTTCATCAAAGAATTCAGTTTAAGCAATGAGCAAGTATACGTAATAAATACAAATATAAAACCACCCTTACCTCCTTCATTTCATACTCGAAGTCTTCCCTGGAGTAAGTCTCTTCAGGGTCGAGGTTCAGCCTCTTCATGGCAGCGCTGAGCTGCGTGTAGTAGTGGTCGAGCAGTTTCTCATAGTACTGAGCGCGGAACTTCTCGTCTGTGCCGGTGAAGATGAAGTAGATCAGATCAGCGACCGGGCTGCCTGCCTGCAGGGTCTGGAGGTCCACTATCTTGATATCTACCTTACCATCCTGGAATGGGAAGTAAATTGATGCAAACGGAAGTCGGAACCTTCTCATGATAGAGAAAAAGCAAAAAGACACGTACAAACTCACGCCTTTTTCTCATGGGGGTAGGCAGAAACCACAGAACGCCACCTGCTAAAATTACAATGATAGGAAGGGTGTGTAACTTTAGGCTTTGTTTAGTGTCTTTTTACTCTCGTTTTAATCACGACTACGGCTAGTCGTGTAGGTATGGGCTGTATACATTGGGCACGTATAAATTGAATATAGAAACTTACCTCTCGCACTCTGTGTAGCAAGTTGTTCCCTCTGAAGTCTCCATGTACGATGACAGTACTACGAATGGGAGCGTACATCAAAAATGGATTATTCCGTTCTTCCATAAATGTCTGTAATGCTTCTTTATTCTCTTCTTTGACAGCTTTTAATGCTACGCTTGACATTCTTTGCAACATATTTTGCATATTTTCAGATCCTGACATATCTAATCTTACAATAAGTTCCAAAGCTTTATTGAATTCTTCTGGGTATTGTTTACTAAATGCGAAGGACAGTGCGTGCATCTTTGCCAAGTCTGCAACTGCTGAAGAAGCATACTCCCAGTCAATGGAATGGAATCTGTCGTGAGGACCATATCCGTGCGCCAGTAGGTTCTCAAGAACCAACGTCTCCAAGTACTCGGTGGGATCAACACCATAGAACTTGGTGAAGAACAGTCTGTGCTCCTCGGGCACTCTGTTGTCTTCCTCTAATGACGCGTAGATTTTAGCCAATTTTGTGTACGCGAATTCTTCAGTTTTGAAAACAGATAGTGCGCTGCGCATTTCTTTCCCAATTTCGGCGACTTTAGCGAACAAATGAAGATCTTCTTTATTTTCTTCTCTTATGATCACTGTGTACAGTTTCGACGTGTAGTTGGCTCCTCCACTTGATAATTCGTCTATTATAAATTCAGGTTTCTCATAATTATGTTCTGTAGCGATTTTATTTAATAATTGCTTCAGTGTTTCTTGCTTTTGCGTCATGGTAGCGACTCTCAATGCACGAATATACTGAGTTAATCAGTTCGCAATCTATACTATATGTATTTATATAATATAATAAAGCTGAAGAGTTTTTTATCTGTTTGTTTGTTTAAACGCGTTAATACCTGAAACTACCAGTCGAATAAAAAAAATTGTAGGTATGTCATAGCCAGATTCATGAGGCCATGGATTCATGAGATGATAGGCTAATGTAACATCACGCTACCATTCACGATAGCGGAGCGCTAACCAAAAACGTAACTTAACGTGTGTCAATAAAATCCCGAGGGTGAAGTCGCTGGTTAAAGCTAGTTTTATTATATACCTGATAACATAGTAGATAAAATATTTACGTAAAAGTTGAATAGATTTAGTTGATGACGATCTTCGCTTCGATGTTTATTGGCTTTATCCATTAGGAATTTCTCAGTAGCAGCTCGGAATTTTGGAACTAGATGGTGGGAATGCTTCGGAAAGGACGCGCGTGCGTGCGTCCGGCGCTTGATCTCTCCTAAGTCGTGTCGGATTGCCGTTTCATCAGATTATGGAAGTGAGAATATAGGGAGTGCTCCTGTGTTTGAACTATATCTCTTGCGTACTCGGCGACATTAAGACACACAAGCCTTCCAGAGTATATTCTCGAAATGATACAAGAATGTTAGAATTCCGAGCTTTAATATGATCTAAAAACCGGAAACTTTCCCAGATATGATGCAAGTCGTATTGTTTGTTTGTCCTGCTGACAGCAGAATGGATTTGAATGAAACAGCTTTATTAGATAACATTATCGTTTATTATCAGTAAGTAAAACTTAGGTATAAGTGACGTTTTGGTGTGTGGCATGTTTGTTATCTTGTAGATATTTACCTACTTAAGTACGATATGTTTCAATGTCTTGTTTGTCAAGATGTCAACAGGAAACTTTTACAAACAGCTAGTATGACCAAAGATAATTGAATTATTAACAAAAATAAATAATTAAATGAATATAATAAACGTTTGTTACTATTTAATTTATTAGAATATAATAGAATAATTAATTTCAGATAATTAAAATCCATATTTTGTTAGCGTTTACTAGCAAAACACCCTCTCAATATAAAAAAAACCATTTGTAATTACCGCACTAGTAAAGTTATGCAAAGTAACAAGCGCGCGTACGTAATAAAAGCGGTGCAATAAGAGCCACTTTACGAGCAAGTGTGTTAAAAAACCTTTATTTAATTATCTCTTAACAAAGGTAGAAAACAGAATGTTTCAATTTGTTTATTGATCGAAATTATAATCTAGGTGCCTACATCAGTAGTATCCTATTCATTCATAATTATGTATTAATATATTATATCAGGGCCCTGACCACAATCTTTTACAAAACAATGTTATTTCGATAACGTTTTGTTTCAAGCTTATAATAACATTACTCATATTCGTACCATGAACTTCATATTTCAATGTTGTTTTATTCCTGTGCTAAAGTGCTGGGAAAGAACGAACTATTTGTAAGATTTGTCTATTGCCTGCTATCATGGGGCCAATCACAAGCTCTTAAAACAGTATTATTGTAATATTACTTTCACTTTTCGTATCATGACGTCCGTAAAACAAGCTTATAATAAGGTTAAAGTAATGTTGTTTTCTTAGCAGTTTTGGTGACGTCACCCCTAAAAGTTCATTCGTTTCCTACCATGAGGTCACTTTTGACAAACAGCATTATTGTTTTAATGTCAAATTTAGCTATCATAAAAAAGTTCCTCGAATTCGACGGAAGTATTATCGTTTTGCACATTTATATATTTAATAATGTAGTTTTTTGGAGTGCAGTGCGTTGAAAGTGGAGATGATTAAGATGCAATCCAGAATAGAGGTTTCAGAAGAATCCAATGCTGAACTACGTACGAAAAAAGCTGCACATGCTGCTCCTGCTGGGTCCTGCTGTGCCTACGTCGCAGCTGTACGATTCACGTCTGCAATACTCCACGAAGGTTGAGGAAGTCGTGGAGTCTATCAGAGTGAAGACCAATTGGACTCTGGAGGGTTGAAAAGTTGGAATCGCGCCACGACATCAACTTTAGATCGTTCGTGGTTTTGAGTATAAGAAGAGGATTTTTGGCCGGGTGTCGTATACCGGCGTTTCCGAGATCGATTACGTAACACCTCGCAGCGGAACACGACGCCGACGAGACGTGTATACGAAGTGTATACTTGAAGCTAGTTTATATTAAATATGTATTACGTTTACTCAGAAGTTTAATTTTTTCACTGCTACAAGGGGTAGTAGACCTAAGTATTTGATATTAATTTCAGCTTGATACCTCCACGCGTTCTGAGAAAAAGGGTCTTGACAGACGGACAGACAGACAAACGGACAACAAAGTAAGTAATCCTTTATGGGTTAAGTAAAATGTGTTTCTAGAGATTTTATTTTAGTATATGGGTATTGGAAATGAGCAAAAGTAAATAAAGACCAATAAGTTTAAACAACAATATAAAATTTCTTTAATCACTTACTAATAATAATATAAGGGAGTATACAATTGTTAAGTTATAAATATGACACTTGCAATAGGGCTAACATATATATCTGTAAAACCATTAAACAATGAAGATGTGATTAGGGAAGCCCAATTACAGCCACAAAACAATGTGAAACTCTTGTACAGCGGCTGTGGGGAAGACGGCATTTAAGATCCTGAAACAAAATAAATTTTATTTTTGTTTATAATTAAAAGAGTGTACGACTAAACGCCTATAGACTGAACACCGACAAGACTTTACTTCGACGGGACTCTTCGCCGACAGGGCACATAGTAGATGTGAATAATTTCTGTTCGATTTGATAAGATTTCTGGATAGCACTTTTTCGGGGTTTTAAAGACAGCATATTTAAAAGTTGTGTACCTTTCAATCCTTATTGCTGCGAGTAGGATTAAGGAATGATGTTGTTGATCTCTTGAAATTTAAAATTTCCCAGAGTATCTCTAGCTGTCGCCAGGATTAACTCTTAACTAGATTAATTCTTCGGCTGCAAAATGAATAACAAAACACTTATAACTGAGTCTGAAAACATATTGTTTCGAAACTATCATAATCAAAACATTACAGATAAATATTTTCTTGTTTTAAAGTTATTCACGGAGTTACCGTGTTTAACCTTACCTTGATTCCATGATGATTTTGTATCCAACTGACTACAAAATGCTAGTGACACACAGATCTTAAGTAACTAAGATAAAATAAAATAAGTTTAACCACAAAAAAATCCATTTTAAATTTTTTGACTTTTCAATTTCGTCCGCGTTAGACAGCTGACATTGCTGACAATTTTATGGAAATTACTCGTGACAATTAAGAGCAATAGCGCACTAGCGAACTGGCAGCGCGGCCACGACGCGCGGCCCGGCCGCAGGGGTTGCGATTTGCAACGCGGCCAAAACCGCGGCTACGATCGTCAGTTGCACATACAGCGCGCAACAAAATGGTCGTTGAAGAAATAACAGTGCTTTTTATAAGTAAGAAGCGGAAAAAGAAAATATAAAAATGGCATAGTCATCACGGGACATGTCCCACAACGCCCTCCTTGTCTCAATCTCGGTTATAAATCTTTGCGTGTCGAAAGACATCCCGATGATCACAAATCACGCTGTAGTTCCACAATACGTGCGGCCGCCGCGGCTAGTGCGCGCACACTGGTGATTTAACTACAATGCAATATTGATCTCAGTGGCCGCAGCGACCAGCGACGAACACTGGCCGCAAATGCGTCGCTTCGATCTCGCTGGCCGCTGCGGCTTGGTGTGGCCGCTGGCCGCGTGCGGCCAGGTGCGCGTGCTCTGTGGCGATTTCATACTAAGGTTATCTATCTCGATGGCCGCCGCGACCTGGCCGCTGCGGCTTAGCCGCTAGTGCGCTATTGCTCTTAGATTATAGCAAGCGATAGATTATACCAAGCAATAGACAAATCTTACAAATAGTTCGTTCTTTCCCAGCACTTTAGCGAGAATAAAACAACATTGAAATATGAAGTTCATGGTACGAAAATGAGTAATGTTATTATAAGCTTGAAACAAAACTTTCTTGAAATAAGATTGTTTTGTAAAGCGCAGGCCACACCGCCAGCTAGCGAGCGAACATCGTTTCACCTCTTTACATACTTCGGTTCACACCGCGAGCTACCGACTAACCTAACGAGCTAAGCTAACGAAATATCCGACGATTCCCAACTAGCGGGCGGGCGGGCTAGGCGGGCGAACATCGTTTCACCTCTTTACATACTTCGGTTCACACCGCGAGCTACCGACTAACCTAACGAGCTAAGCTAACGAAATATCCGACGATTTCCAACTAGCGGGCGGGCGGGCTAGGCGGGCGAACATCGTTTCACCTCTTTACATACTTCGGTTCACACCGCGAGCTACCGACTAACCTAACGAGCTAAGCTAACGATATATCCGTCGCTCGTCAGTCCGTAGTTTTCGGTGTGAACCCCATAGTTTAGCTCGCCAATATTTCGCGTAGTTTGTATAGTTTCCTTCGTTCGCTTCGCCCGCCCGCCTAGCCCGCCCGCCCGCTAGCTGGCGGTGTGGCCTGCGCTTTAAAGATTGTGGTAAGCCATGGACTGTATAGCGCTATCCCTTTCACACATCGGTCCGATTCCCTACTATGAAGTATAGTCTTGAAGCAAATTATTATTATTTTTATATTTAAAAAGATTACTTTGTATTAAGTAGAATCTAATTGTTATGAGTAATTTCCTTTAAATTAACCAAAGCATTTTGAGTGGTGTTTTTATGCAAGTTAACATCTTGGCATTCATAAGAAAAATACCCAGAGACAATCAACTAAATTCATATTAAAAACTTTTTAAATTTTAAATTCCAAGAGATCAACAACTACTGCCAACAATCGCTATGACAAAACTTGTCAATATTTAATATGGAAAAAACAATGTCTAAAAATACTGGGAGAAGATATTGGCCAGGGATATGCCAGGTGTTTAGGTGGAACTAGTAAGAAAACATAAGTAGTTAAGCATAATTTATTGTTATTTGTAATATAAAACAAAGATAAAAAAGGGTATGCTTAGATGGTTTCGGTCATGTTGAGAGGAGGAGTGAAAGACGATTAAAAAAAGGTATTTATATGGCAGAGGTGAGTGGTAACGCAGGGAGGGGTCGTCCTAGGAAGACCTACGCTGACCTTATTGGTAAGGTTCTTCAGAAAGGTCAGGTGCTCAGTACTCGTAACTGGCGTGCTTGTATGACGAGATGTATGAATGTAGGAGGTGGCGTTCTGTGGTTTCTGCCTACCCCCATAGGAAAAAGGCGTGAATTTATGTATGTGTGTGTATGTAATTCTTATGTTATTTCTTTGTAGCCTCCAGAGATTGGCGCTCTTTTTACAGAAGTGATGTGGATTATCCCTCTGCTATAGAATGCATTCTGCAAAGTGTGAATTCTTTCCTAGATCCCGCATTCCTTAATCCTACTCATAGCAACAAGGATTGAAAGGTACACAACTTTTAAATGTTTACTGTCTTTAAAACCCCGAAAAAGTGCTATCCAGAAATCCTATCAAATCGAACAGAAATTATTCACATCTACTATGTGCCCTGTCGGCGAAGAGTCCCGTCGAAGTAAAGTCTTGTCGGTGTTCAGTCTATAGGCGTTTAGTCGTACACTCTTTTAATTATAAACAAAAATAAAATTTATTTTGTTTCAGGATCTTAAATGCCGTCTTCCCCACAGCCGCTGTACAAGAGTTTCACATTGTTTTGTGGCTGTAATTGGGCTTCCCTAATCACATCTTCATTGTTTAATGGTTTTACAGATATATATGTTAGCCCTATTGCAAGTGTCATATTTATAACTTAACAATTGTATACTCCCTTATATTATTATTAGTAAGTGATTAAAGAAATTTTATATTGTTGTTTAAACTTATTGGTCTTTATTTACTTTTGCTCATTTCCAATACCCATATACTAAAATCTCTAGAAACACATTTTACTTAACCCATAAAGGATTACTTACTTTGTTGTCCGTTTGTCTGTCTGTCCGTCTGTCAAGACCCTTTTTCTCAGAACGCGTGGAGGTATCAAGCTGAAATTAATATCAAATACTTAGGTCTACTACCCCTTGTAGCAGTGAAAAAATTAAACTTCTGAGTAAACGTAATACATATTTAATATAAACTAGCTTCAAGTATACACTTCGTATACACGTCTCGTCGGCGTCGTGTTCCGCTGCGAGGTGTTACGTAATCGATCTCGGAAACGCCGGTATACGACACCCGGCCAAAAATCCTCTTCTTATACTCAAAACCACGAACGATCTAAAGTTGATGTCGTGGCGCGATTCCAACTTTTCAACCCTCCAGAGTCCAATTGGTTTTCACTCTGATAGACTCCACGACTTCCTCAACCTTCGTGGAGTATTGCAGACGTGAATCGTACAGCTGCGACGTAGGCACAGCAGGACCCAGCAGGAGCAGCATGTGCAGCTTTTTTCGTACGTAGTTCAGCATTGGATTCTTCTGAAACCTCTATTCTGGATTGCATCTTAATCATCTCCACTTTCAACGCACTGCACTCCAAAAAACTACATTACTAAATATATAAATTTGCAAAACAATAATACTTCCGTCGAGTCAGAGGAACTTTTTTAAGATTGCTAAATTTGACATTACAACAATATTGTTGGCTGTCAAAAGTCACGTCGTGGTAGGAAATGAATGAACTTTTAGGGGTGACGTCACCAAAACTGCTAAGAAAACAACATTACTTTAACCTTATTATAAGCTTATTTTAAGGACGTCATGGTACGAAAAGTGAAAGTAATATTATAATAATATTGTTTTAAGAGCTTGTGGTTGGCCCCCAGACATATAAGATCGTCGTGGTCTATGTATATAGTTATATTGTACACTAGCTTCTGCCCGCGACTTCGTACGCGGATCCTGTTGCTTATGCCAGCGACAACGGGGTCGACAAAATCGAAGATCTGAAACGTCTGATGTAGAATTCTAAGGCCTGGGGACGGGAAAACAACGGGATGAGCGAGATTTCATCGAAAATCAGTCCTAAACTGTTACCGCCTTCACTGCGTGGAGGTACTCCCAGTTTACCTATGTTATTTTATAATTATACAGTGAAACTGAGCTTTTTTTTCCATATCAGGTGTTCCAGATCTTCAATTTTTAAACGTCAACAGAGAGTGGTCATCAGGCTCAACATCTGTTGCTAAGACGTTATTCCTATATATGTTATAGTGTAGCTGGGCGCTTAGAATTTCACAACGCGTGTGCCAGATCTTCAATTTTTATACGTCAACAGAGAGTGCTCATCAGGGTGAACAACTTTTGCTAAGACGTCATTCCTGTATATATATATTATAGTGAAACTGGGCTCTTGGAGTTCCACAACAGGTGTTCCAGATCTACAATCTTTATACGTCAACAGAGAGTGCTCATCAGGCTGAACAACTCTTGCTAAGACGTCATTCCTATACAGTGTAGCTGGGCTCTTGGAGTGCCACATCAGCTGTTCCAGATCTTCAAATTTTATACGACATCAGAGAGTGCTCATCAGGCTGAACAACTCTTGCTAAGACGTCATTCCTATATATGTTTTAGTGTAGCTGGGCTCTAGGAGTTCCACATCAGGTGTTCCAGATCTTCAAATTTATTCTCTTAGCAGAAAATGCTCATCACGTGAAACAATTTTTGCTATGGTACCATTTTTGTATCTCTTATAGTTTAGCTGGTCTGTTGCGGTTCTGCATCAGGTGTTCAAGTTTTAGTTCAAGATAAATTATAGCCTATATGTTGCCCGGACTTAATACCAATACAACAAAAAAAAATCATTCAAATCCGTCAAGTAGTTCCGAAGATTAGCGTGCACAAACACACAGACAAACAGACAAACAGACAAACAGACAAACAGACAAACAGACAAAAAAAAAATTAATTACAATTTCGGGTTCGGCATCGATATAATAACAACCCCTGCTACTTTTTTTTTATATATTTCCATTGTACAGACACCACTTTTCTACAATTTTATTATATGTATAGATATAGATGTAATTATTTGAGGACGCCCCACTTCACATAGTCGTTGACAAGGCCGTTGAGCCTCTTCACGTAGAGGTCATTGACCTTCTCCACGGCAAAGTCGGACATATCGAAAGACTCGCTGACCTCAGGAGTGTCCTCGCTGTCCATTGTAAAGATAGGCAACGCAAATACGCCCATCGCGAGCCCGTAAGGCAGTTTCTGGAAATAAAATATTTAAGAAGGTGATGTCGTGATGGCCTAGCGGTTAGGCGCCCGCCTCTCATGCATGAGGTTGTGGGTTCGAATCCGGGCAAGTACCAATGTGACTTTTTCAATTTATATGTACTTTCTAAAGTTTATCTTAGACATTTACTGACATCATTCCGTGCCTCGGAGAGCACGTTAAGCTGTTGGTCCCGGCTGTCATACGTGGATCTTTGACAGTCGTTACGAGTCGTCAGAAGCTTAAAAGTCTGACAACCAGTCTTACCTAGGGGTATCGTATTACCCAGTTACTGGGTTGTGGAGGTCAGATAGGCAGTCGCTCCATGTAAAATTACTGGTACTCAGCTGCATCCGGTTAGACTGGAAGTCGACCCCAACATAGTTGGGAAAAGGCTAGGCAAATGATGAAGAAGGTGATTTCATCATAGGGTCATGTTTAAATAATTAAGGTGTAAGTAATTTGTACTTAAGTCTGTCAAAGGTTTTGAGCGCGCCTCTGCGCGTACTTGATGTGTTTGTCGAATTAATAATGTACAAGTTTGATAGAAATTGAGTTTGGCGGCGCGGCGGCGTGTTTGTCAAATACATTTGAACGTTTGAGGGGATGTTTGTCAAACAAGTGTCATCATCTAGGTGCACGATGAGGATTCAGTGCAAACTACGGGCAAGTAATATGCCTAGTAGATATTTAGTTGGTTAGAATGTTACAAAATGTCTATAAAAGTGTGGATTTCGGGACTAGAATTTAACAAACCTTGATCGTTCACTCGGAGTTTTTGATGAAACCTTTACGAATATAAAGCGATCCTTACCTCCTTCAGTTCATACTTAAAGTCTTCCCTGGAGAACGTCTCTTCAGGGTCGAGGTTCAGCCTCTTCATGGCAGCGCTGAGCTGCGTGTAGTAGTGGTCGATGAGCTTGTCATAGTACTGCGCGCGGAACTGCTCGTCTGAGCCGCTGAAGATGAAGTAGATCAGGTCGATGACCGGGCTGCCTCTCTGCAGGGTCTGGAGGTCTACGATTTTGATGTCCACCTTGCCATCCTGTAATAAGAAGTAAAAAATGCTAGGTTTTCATATACAGGCTACATATCGTGAGTTCCTTATGCATATAATGAATCATATTTTGCTCAAAAATGATTACATTACTGAATAGTAACTAAATAATACAAATGAATAATATTACGAGTCAAACTTTGGGCTAGAAATAATGGGAAATCTTTTTTTTTTTACAAAATGTTGTCCTACTTTAGAAATTTCTCCTGTGTCGTAGGTACGTTTAAACATATTATAATCTCATATGCAGACAAGCAAACCCGGAAGTATTTAGTTCAAATTAACATGTTAGTTTGCTCACTGACAAAATGATATGTGCGCCATTATAAGATAAAGTGATACATTTGCATTGTTTAAATAAATAAAATATAAGAAGATAACTTACTCAGTAAATATTCATTTTAGTTTGATAATTTTTCAAAAGAATCATGCCAAGCATTGACATTGACAAACCCGATAAAAGCATCGTAGGTATATAATAAACATAATTATTAGTTTATTTTATTATATTAACTGCAAGTATTTTTCTAGGAAGGACTAGCTGCATTCCCATTTTTAAAAAATGTTATTGCTCTTAGATTATTATGCACGTGTGCAATTTACATTTTATTATCGCACTAGTACAGTAATGGTTTTTTTCTCTCGGCAAAGAGTTTTGACTGGTTAATCGTTTAAAAAAAATGTGTTTTTTAAATTGTATCTACAATACACATTTAAATTGTAATGGCGTTAGACGAAAACAAATCTCTTATTTTTAGGGTTTCGTACCTCAAAATGAAAAAACGGAACCCATATACGATCACTTTGTTGTCTGTCTGTCTGTCAAGACCCTTTTTTAAAGCTTGAATTCGGTTATAAAGCAATTTTGTTTAATTCGTAATAATTTGCTTTTCCGCACAAAAGTTCTTATTTTTATCTTTTGAAATGTTAGGTACTTCATTAATTACTTTATTATTCACACTATCTAAGATACACACTACGACTTTTTACTATTTCTAATTTTGAAATTACATGTTGAACGAGTAAAAGTTATTGAAGCCCTTACTCCAATTTGTTCAGTCTATAAAAAATATAAAAATAATCCTCATTGCATATAAAACCTTACCTCTCGGACTCTGTGTAGTAAATTATTCCCTCTAAAGTCTCCATGTATGATGACAGTACTACGAATGGGACCGATCATCGTATATGGATGACTCCGATTCTTCAAAAACTTCTGTAATGCTTCTTTGTTTTCGAGCTTGACATTGTTTAAAGCAACAATTGCTGATCTCTCCATCATAACGTCCATGCTTCCAGGCTTTGACCAATCTATTGTTTCAACAGCCTCACAGTTCTTAAATTCTTCTGGGTATTGTTTACTATATGCGAAGGATAGCGCGTGCATCTTTGCCAAGTCTGCAACTGCTGAAGAAGCGTACTCCCAATCAATGCAATGGAATCTGTCGTGAGGACCATATCCATGCGCCAATAAGTTTTCAAGAATCAAAATCTCCCCGTGTGGAGTGGAATTAAAGCCGTAGAACTTGGTGAAGAACAGTCTGTGCTCCTCGGGCACTCCGTTGTCTTCCTCTAATGACGCGTAGATTTTAGCCAATTTTGTGTACGCGAATCGTTCAGTTTTAAAAGGATCTATTGGGAAATCGTTGCGTAATGATTCTCCAAGCATTGCGACTTTAGCGAACAAATGTAAATCTTCTTTGTTTTCTTCTCTTAAGATCACTGTATACAGTTTCGACGTGTAGTTGGCTCCTCCACTTGATATCTCATTTATAATAATTTCAGGTTTATCATATTTTTGCTCTGTAGCGATTTTATTTAATAGTTGCTTCAGTGTTTCTTCCTTTTGCGCCATGGTTGTGACTCTTGATGGTCTCTCGATGTGTACTGAGGTAATCAGTGTATAATTTCACTACATAACGATAATGAGACTGATAATGTACGAGATAAGATATTTAATTAAAGTTGTTTTGACGATTAATGATGACAATCTACTATTATTAATAGATTCGCGTTGTTAGTCTCGTAGTTGCAAGTGTGGCTGCTAAACTAAGGGTTCTGGGTTCAATTTCTGGGAATCGGTTATTCATGAAATTCTAAGCATCATCCGGGCTGCTGGGAAGATAACTACTAACACTAACACTATACATTTTGGAAGAGAACCCGTGCTTCACAAAGTACGTAAAGCTGTTGGTTCTGCGCTTGATATCTGCCTGGTCGTGTCGGAATGCCCCATTATCGAATTATTTGAGTGTAGGTAGAGTGCAGTTGTATTTGGGCATATTTTATGATTGTGAACTGTTCTGCGTGCTTGCTAGTCATGATCGTGACCGACGTTCTATAAATGACAGTGCAAACCCGTCAAATTCCATTGCGTACCTTAGAAGAATTAAGGAAATATATTTCTTTGTATAACTTATCGAGCAATAGAGAAAAATAGTGACACGAAAATAATCTGAAATAGTGCCATTTAAATACTACTCAGCACATTTGTGTTAGTGTAAAGTCATTGTTTCTCAGCAGATTTGAGAAATAATCAGTAAATATTATGAAATATAATAAATTATATTTATATAAACAGGATCTAAAAAGATACATTCGTTAACTACGCATATTGGCCATAAAAATATGTAATATTGAGAAAACATTGTTGGTATTTTTGTGATAATTATTTCTACACACTAGTTCGAAAAGTGGCTATTGCACCACTGCCGCTGGTAGGGTCACAATGGTGTACTACGCACGCGTGCTTTTACATTATGGTTTTTTTTAATTCAGGCAAAGAATTTAGATTGTTTTCTGATTCTGATTTCGGTGAATAATTAAATTAAGTTATAGGTATTTAATTTTGTTATTATATACATTACATTTCTCTAAATTAATTATTTCTGTAAATAAATAAACATTTATTTGTGCTATTTAAATAAAATCAGTAATTCAGTTTGTGACACTTACTACAAATCTATAAACTTTGCACCTTTTTGGTTTCTACTAGCTGATTGGTGAAAGTAATTTGTTAAAAACTCAGTAAAGAATTTTGTATGTTTTTATGTTTTGAGAGTAAATAAAATATGTTAAGTAATTACTATTAATAATATAATATGATAAATAATCATAAGATTTCATCAAATTAACAGCAATTTATTTTCTTAGTATACAATAACATTTTGTTTGCAATTTTATTTGTGTCTAGCCACTCCTACACCTTTTTTTGTTTTTTTGTTTTTTTTAGGTGGGTGCCATAATTGCCATACCTGAACCATAGACACGACGCGCAAAAATTTCAAATATTACGCTGATGTATTTTGTTATACTTATGGGTGTTTAATAATAATAATAATAATAATAATATAGCCTTTTATTCAGATCCATATTACCATATATGACAAATACATATAAAACTTAAATTTAATGTTAATCAATCTAATCTCTTATTTGAGTTTTACTTATTTTCTGAAGATCTGTTTGCCAGTCGACAAAGGCCTCCTCCAACCTTTTCCACTCTTGCCTTTCATGGGCAACTCTGTTCCATGTGACGCCTGCAACTTGTCTTATGTCGTCATCCCATCTTTTTTGTGGTCTACCTCTTTTCCTTTTACCTTCTCTAGGATACCATTGTGTTACAATTTTGCTCCACTTGTCTTTTCCTCTAATCATATGCCCTGCCCATCGCCATTTAAGCCTTCTAATTTTGCACGTTATGTCTATAACTTTTGTTTTGCTTCTTATTACACGGTTTCTTAGTCGGTCTGTCTTCTTCACATTCATCATGCTCCTTTCCATTGTGTATTGACATGTTGCAAGTTTGCTAGTCATGTTTTGTGACAGGGCCCATGTTTGGCTGCCGTACATGAGAACTGGTAGTATACAAGTATTAAATAGTTTGCTTTTTATATTCATGTTCAGATTTTTATCTTTCATAATCTCTTTCAAACCCCAGTACCTTCTCCAGCCATTTGTTATTCTTCTTTCAACTTCTTTGCGCATCGGATCATCATATGTTATTAGCTGTCCCAGGTAAATATATTCATCTGTATATTCAATTTGGTTGTTTCCTAAATTTATAGTAATTCTCTCTCCGTTCGTCATTACTCTTGATTTTTCTGGGTTCAGTTTTAACCCTACCTTCGCGCTTTCCGTTGCCAGTTCGTTTATCATTTTTGTTATGTCTTCCGGTGATTTTGCAAATAGCACAATATCATCTGCGAATCTCAAGTGAGTTAACGAAACACCGTCTACATTGATACCGAGGTTTTCCCAATTAAGACCCCTAAATATTGATTCTAGTACCGCCGAGAATAATTTTGGTGACAGGGGATCTCCTTGTCGTACGCCTTTGCCTACTCTAAAAGGTTCGCCTTTTTTTTCTAATTGAATCCTCGCAGTACTCTGACTGTAAACATTCTTTATCAAACGGATGTATGGGTGTTTATATATGATAAATAAACACCTCAAATATAACAAAATATAGTTGTAATATAGTTTTAATTTCTCCACAGTCATCTGGATAGATTTCCCGAGAATCTGGGAAATTATAGTAAGGAACGAGAAGAACGCTACCACAAGGATCTAAAAGTGGTGGAAGGGGGAGGGTAGAAGGAACCGTCACAGGATGGCAGATTACTGCTGGTCTTTAAAAAGCCGCTAAAAGGTGTGAAGTTTTAAAAAAAATTGATGTTTTTCTTCTTTTTTACTTTCTTTCTTTTTTCTTTTACTTTCTTGTGTCCGGTTGATGACAATAGGCTTGCCCCCTATTACATGGGATTTACACATACTTGGCGATATGTGTGTGTACTAATGGGTACACCTCTGCCTAACCCCTTTGGGGATTAGGTGCAGGCGTGATGTTATGTTATGTATGTCAATTAAATATTAAATTTAATTGCTATTTCTAGAATTTTATTGCTATTTCTTTCTCATTTTTACTAATAAAAAAAAATGAAAATTAAAAAAAAAACAGACCCAAACTTCCAAAACCATCCATAGTTCGTGAATTGTTGGCAAAGATGTACCTACTCTAAACGACTTTATATCAAGGACAACAACACTACTGTAGTAGGCCAGTATAATCTTTCTGCTACTTTGCCATTTATTGTTATTTTGTGTTCACTTTTTAAGCTTGTGGTGTCTAATAATTTTGAAACCTAATAAAAGTTATTTTATTTGCTAACAACAAATACCTACCCAATTCCAATTCTCGACTGATTAGTACTGTAGGTCACTTGTCAAATTGTTATGCAAATCACAAACTCTCTTGTCTTTTTATTGTCTTTGGCTCGGGACGCGTCGAAATGTTGCCACATAATTAATTATTGTCTGTATTTTTTTTAGATCTTTTTATCTTGTTATTGTACGTTTGATATTTGTTAATTACTATGGCTGAGATGTTACTTGCTTATAAAATAATGCTGTTTTTTTATTTCTAATAATATTTATGTTATTAATTCAAACTCAAACTACTAATAGTAAACCTGCAACTAGAGCTGTTGCTTGATTTTTTTCTATTTCATTTTCATATCATTTATTCAGAAATAATCACAAATAAAACTTTTCTGTTTAATTTAAACCTGCAATTTAAAACAGTATGAAGTCTGAAGGTCATTAGTTATTATTTCCATCCGCAACATCATCATCAACATCGACGTGGTCTTTGTCATTGGCGTAGCTTGGGGGGAGGGGGGGGGGGGGGCAGGGTAAGTGCCACTATTTTTTAAATTGAAAATTAGAAAAAATATAACTCTTAGGGCCTCGATCACCATCTTCAAGTAAAGTGTTGATTAGTTACTTCCCAATTAAAGTTAATTGGCAAGTAAAAGTTATGAGTATCTTCTATCAATAGGGTCAGATCACAGAAATATTAAAAGCTTTTTTACTATATCTATGGGTCAGATAATCTTATGATTAGTGCTACTCGGACATCGTGAAAGTCGCACGTGAAGTTACGGGGGACTTTAACTGACGATTAGTCTACTCGTCACTTTACTTGAGGGTGGTGAAAGAGGCCCTTAGTCGCGCCCGCAATGTTACGTGTCAAGCAAATCCAACAAAAGAAATTACAAAAAATTAAAATTACGAAGAAGACGAAGGCGAAGACCCACCCTACGCCACTGGTGTTTGTATAGTCAAATAGCCCTTTAATTACTCAAGAACACCCCACTTCACAAAGTCGTTGACGACGCCATTAATTCTCTCCACGTAGAGGTCACTGGTCTTCTCGACGGGAAATTCTGAGAACTCGAGAGACTCGTTGATTTCAGGCGCGTTCTCAGAGTCAAGTGTGAGCAAAGGCAAACAGTACACTGCTATAGTCAGCCCAAACGGCAGTTTCTGGAAAAAGAATATTTATTAGGATAAGTTTTGTGGTATTTACTGATTAGATAATACGTATTAGATTTTTCTTTGATTGCTTAAATGTGACTTTTATCAATGAAATCTAAATCGGTCCTTACCTCCTTCATTTCATACTCGAAGTCTTCCCTGGAGTATGTCTCTTCAGGGTCGAGGTTCAGCCTCTTCATGGCAGCGCTGAGCTGCGTGTAGTAGTGGTCGATGAGCTTGTCATAGTACTGCGCGCGGAACTGCTCGTCTGAGCCGCAGAAGATGAAGAAGATCAGATCATCGACCGGGCTTCCTCCCTGCAGGGTCTGGAGGTCCACGATCTTGATGTCCACCTTGCCATCCTGGAATAAGATGAAAAAATTATGCCAGGTTTGCTTAAACTAGACGAATGGTATCGTAAGTTGAGTCTCGAATCATAGTATTTTGATTAAAAATTGCATTCGAAGAAAAAGTAGGTTAGTATTTTACATTCAGGCTAGGCCAGGCTGAATATAATATATTAGCATAAGCCGACCACATCCGTGAACCTCTCCAGTAATTAGGTCCTTCTTTCGACCATATGGCCTCACATATATTCATTGTACAGCTTCTAAAATATTAATTAACGTAAAATAAATTAACAAATAAATAATAAATATTAATAATAAATTTACAAAGTGTGTACAATTAAAAAAAAAGAAAGGATGATGTTTATGGCTCCGCATCGATGTCAAATAGGGCAAGTGCCTAAAAGGTTGGCAGAATTGCCACGTCATATAGAAATGTTGATTTTATATGACTATGAATAATTTCTATTGAAAAACGTTAGTACCTAATTGTAGGTTAGTCTTTTACAATCAGGCTAGAATCAGCAACAATAGCAATGTCTTGTAGCTTTAGTCAACATAACTATTGTGCCTAAAATTACATGTTGAACAAGTAAAAGTTATAGAAACCCTCATTCCAATTTGTTTAAAAACTTACCTCTCGGACTCTGTGTAGCAAATTATTTCCTCTAAAGTCTCCATGTATGATGACAGTTCTACGAATGGGACCGATCATCGTAAATGGATTCCTTTTATTTGCCATAAACTTCTGTAATGCTTCTTTGTACTTGGGATTTACTTTGTTCAACGCAACTTTTGTCGATCTCTTCAACAAATCGTCCATACTTCCATATTCTTTCCAATTCATCTTTAAGGCTACCAAAGTCTTTTCAAATTCTTCTGGGTATTTTTTACTGTATGCCAAGGACAGTGCGTGCATCTTTGCCAAGGCTGTAATCGCTGAAGAAGCGTACTCCCAGTCTACGGATTTGAATCTGTCATGATCACCATATCCATGCGCGAATAAGTTCTCAAGAACCATTATCTCCTGGTACATGGTAGGATCAACACCGTAGAACTTGGTGAAGGATAGTCTGTGCTCCTCAGGCACTCCATTTTCTTCTTCTAAAGAGGCGTAGATTTTCGTCAATTTTGTGTAAAAGAAACTTTCAGTGTTGTAAATTTCCGAAGGCAGTTCACTGCGAAATGCTTCTCCAGCTGTTGCGAGTTTAGCAAACAAATGAAGATCTTCTTTCTTCTCTCCTCTTATGATCACTGTGTATAGTTTGGAAGTACAGTTGGCTCCATCACTTGATACTTCGTTTACAATTATTTCTGGCTTCACATATTTCTGTTCTGTAGCAATTTTGTTTAAAAATTTGTTCAGGTTTTCTTCCTTTTGCGCCATGGTGACGGCTGTCTGAGGTCTCTTAATGTATACTGACGATTACGTCAGTGAATAATTACATTTTATATCTGACATATTAGTATAGATAATATACATTTACGATAATAGATTAATAAGTCGCTTACGATTGTTAATGATGATAAGCATTAAAAAAAAACAATTAGCAGATTAAAGAAGTGTATTATTTATATTTTTTACAATAATTGATAAGAGAAAAAACGTCGTGATAGCTCAGTGATTAAGACACTCGCATCTAGGTGTCTAATAATACTTCTCACTATGCACAAGATTGTGGGTTCAATCCCGGGCAAATACCTTCTACGTTATCTTAATCTGTGTTGACATCGGCGATCAGAGAAGAAAAGTATCGTGAGAAAACCCTAAACAAAAATACAAAATATAGTATGAAATTGCCAATCCTTAAAACAGTACCATTTCAAGATTTCTTTGTAATTTCTGGTGTCAGCGTTGAGCCGAGCGTTAAAAATCAAACGGTGCGCTAGGCAGGGCTCCCTAGTCGTGCATTAAAAATATGGAAACAAAATAGTTTTTGAGACATGATAAAAGTAATTAGTTTTATTTTACAATACAACCTGTAAATAAAATCTGTTAACTCCTTGTGTTAATAATAACAAACACATTTATGTGGTATATCTACCTACTTTAATTTAGTTCTATTAATTACATTTTTTACAAAATAACTTACAAATTAGCTTAAAATAAAACCAACCATATTTTTATTTGGTCACTCGATTTCTTGTAATACCAACACCATATTATTTCTAAGCACAAAGGTGGTATTACTTTGGCGAGGCGAGAACTGGATTAAGGGGGAGACTTAAAATTTGTATTAGCAATAAATACTGTATTCTTGCAGCGATATACATCATATCGTCTCTTATTCGTATTCTTGCAGCGATATACTTCAATGTTGTATGAACAAATATTTCAATTCTCATTTTGCACGTCCAAGGGCATTCAGACCTTTCATACCAAAAATTGACGTGACTTGGAACTATATTACTGCATAAATGGAGAATTTACTATTTTGCAAAATGGATATACAAATATCGCACAAGACGGCGCGGTACATCTTTTGGTGTGAAAGGGTTAACGTGATTATAATTCTCGTCCATTCAATCCACGCCTCGCCTCGCCGGTTTAAAACCATGTTGACGGTTTCAAGTCAAACTACCGCGCACTGAGATAAGAACTAAAGACAAACTATCATTATAAAATAATATACTGTTTAGAAACCAAATTCTTCAATAGTTTCATAAACAGTGTGCGTAAAACTCAAATTACAATTTATTTTTCTCACAAGCAGCACTGTCAAAGACTAGAATGAATGTATCGAGATCGAACTCTTTAATTAAAATAACAAAACAAACGACTGCTTTCCTGTAAATTCCATTCTAAAATTTACGTTCCTATAAAGTCAAATTGTCCTTACAATTATTTGAGAATGCCCCATTTTACATAATCGTTGACGACGCCGTTGAGTCTGTCCGCGTAGAGGTCGCTGGTCTTCTCAACGGAAAAGGAGGTTATGTCAAGAGAATCGTTGACTTCAGGAGTGTCCTTGGTGTCCATCGTAAGCACAGGGAACATGAACACGCCTAGCGAGAGCCCGTACGGTAGTTTCTGGAAAAAATATATTTTAGAAGGTAAGTCTTGATTACTCATCTAACGTTCGATCAATAATTAAGTTGTAATTAGTTTTTACGTTACGATTTGTTGACTGCTTCGTTGGTCTAGTGGTCGCAAAGCGCGACTGCTGAGCATGAGGTGGGTTTGATTCTAAGGTCGGGCAAAGTTTTTTTGGGTTTTTCCAAAAGAAATTTCTCACTAGCAGCCTTGGAGTCTGGATCTGTGCCCGGTTGTTGGCAATAGGCTCGCCCCCTTATACTAATGGGTACACCTCTACTTAACCCTTCGGGGATTACAGGCGTGATGTTATGTAATGTTTTGTCAAATGTGACAAACATTAATCGTTCGCGGTGAGTTTTTGATGAACCCTTTACGAATATAAAGCGATCTTTACCTCCTTCAATTCGTACTCAAAGTCTTCCCTGGAGAACGTATCTTCAGGGTCGAGGTTCAGCCTCTTCATGGCAGCGCTGAGCTGCGTGTAGTAGTGGTCGATGAGCTTGTCATAGTACTGAGCACGGAACTGCTCGTCTGAGCCGTTGAAGATGAAATAGACCAGATCAGCGACCGGGCTGCCTCCCTGCAGGGTCTGAAGGTCCACGATCTTGATGTCTACTTTGCCATCCTATAATAAGAAGAAAAAACATGCCAAGTATGCTTTAACAAGGCGCAACACATGGGGACTGGCGTCTCAAATCATGTTTTACTCAACTTATTATGTACAGGTTGATTGCGAACTGCAAATTGCATAAAACGGAAGACTTGCAATTTACTTGCTAAATTACATACTTACTTTCTTGTTTTCATTTTATGGAAGCTTTCATGCTTAATATTGTATGTTAATGAGCCCAGCGTTGAATACTTCCTTAACAATATATTGGTCTATTTATTCTCCCTAAACAACCATAGTGTTAGGTCAAGTAAAAAAAAAAAATTTTTGAATGTACATAATTTAGGTATCTACAAGAAATAATAATTAAATCAAATTGCTCTTTTCAAAAGTTAGTTTTGTGGAGAAACGGGAATAAAACTAGACCATTGAATAGATACTAATTAAGCAATTATAGCTAAATTACGTTTCCAAGATGCCCATATTATCGCAAATATTGAAACCATCTATCCTATTAACCATCTATTGCAAGCATGTGACTAAAAAAGTTATGGATATAAAGAATACCTAAATGGATTGGGTGAACAATAGTATAAATGAGAAGGGAGTCAGTGCTAGCATGACGGTTGACAGGACGAAATCGAAGGAGAAACCGTACACGGCCATTTCAACAAACATTGAAATAGTATATGAGCCTGAGTCATTTCTAAGAGTGATTAATGTCGTCTAGCGATGCACTTACCTCTCGCACTCTGTGTAGCAAGTTATCCCCTCTAAAGTCTCCATGTATGATAACATTAGTACGGCTGTTGGAGTACATAGTAAATGGATGCTTCTTGTTTTCAAGAAACTTCTGTAATGCTTCTTTGTACTCCGGCTTGACAGCCTTTAATGCAATGCTTATCGTTCTTTGGAATATATCCATACTGCCGGACACTGACCAACTCATTGGTGCAGAAACCATACAGTCCTTAAATTCTTCTGGGTATTGTTTACGGAATGCGAAGGACAGTGCGTGCATCTTTGCCAAGTCTGCAATTGCTGAAGAAGCGTACTCCCAGTCTATGGAATGGAATCTATCGTGAGGACCATATCCGTGCGCCAGTAGGTTCTCAAGAACCAAAGTCTCCTGGTTCATGGTGGAATCGGAGCCGTAGAACTTGGTGAAGAACAGTCTGTGCTCCTCGGGCACTCTGTTGTCTTCCTCTAAGGACGCGTAGATTTTGGCCAATTTTGTATAAGCAAATCGTTCAGCTTTAAAAGGATCTATTGGCATTTCGCTGCGAAACGCTTCTCCAACTGCTGCGACTTTGGCAAATAAATGAAGATCATCTTTATTTTCTTCTCTTATGATTACTGTATACAACTTCGACGTATAGTTGGCTCCTCCGCTGAATACCCTGGTTTATAATAAATTCCGGTTCATCATACTTATTTTCTGAAGCGATTTTGTTCAATAATTGTCTTAGCGTTTCTTCGCCGTTCGCCATGGTGCCGACTCTCAGTGTGTACTGGGGTAATCACTTCATAATTTCATTATATAGGTTTCTGATAATGTAGAAGATAAGATAATTAAGTCTTTTTTATTATTAATGATGACGAGCATTATGTTGGGCTTAGACCAAAATAAACCAAGATAATAATTTATTTATTTCAGGCAAGACTTAGAGTGCATTTCTGCTTGATCTAAAATGTCTTAAATTGATGGTGAAAATGTATTGATGGTGAAAACGGGCATAAGGCCCATAAAACACAATACATAAGTACTATAAATTAACAAATATTTAACTCAAAAAAATACTGCACACGAACTGACGGCGTCGTGTTAGGCTGAGAGGTGTCGCGTAGCTGGCCGCGGAAACGCCGATGCAGCACACCTTTCGGCCAAAACTCTTCCTTGAGGAAGGTCGTCAAATTTTCAGTCGAAACGCGCACCACAAACGACTTGAAATATGGTGCTATGGCGCGCCTCCAACTTCCTCAAGATCCAGTTGGCCTACACCCGTATGTACTATACGATGTCCTTAGCCTTCGTAGCGTGGTGCATAGGGACACGTATAGTACTGGTTGCGGTAAGTAGGCTTCCTCTTCTTCCTCTTCACTTTGATGAAGCTGTCCTCATCACATGTGTTCCTCGGTGGAACCTGCTGTTCGTGGTCCATCACTGCACGTTTAGTCGCGCTCGATGCTGAGCGACTCAACTTTCCCCATTCTCGTTTCTCTGTTTGTCGTTTTGATTGCGACACAGCAGGGCGGATTAAATAAAGAACAGTAGATTTATTGTGCAACAATACAAGTAATATTATTAAGACACAAGATAACAGTACCACCTATAGTAGTTTTTTGAGAACTTGTCAACATTTTAGACAAATGAGGCATTCTAAGAAGCGTCTTGATGGTCCGCTGGCTATGTGACGTCATGACATAAAGCCCTGTATTTATAAAACGTTAAATGTGCCTTATTGAGTCGCATCGCAACGTTAACTTTAAGGCGTTTGTGGTGCGCATACCAACAAGTTACCTGCATCTGGTGATGGATGAAAGTTTTTGGCCACAGGGTGTGGTATTCCGCCGCTTTCGCGGACAAGTGCCACCGGAACGCACAAAGACTTAGTGCATCCAAGTGTTACTAACATAGTTTTAAGTTTTATTTACTAACACAATTGTTATTATATAGTATACTTAGGTTAAGGTATTTATCTATGGGTCTTTGTAACCTGAAAATAAATGATTTATTTATTATTAAATAAAAGGCTTAATTGAAGTATTTTGAAGTACGTGGCTAGTAAGTTATTTAGTTGATTTTCTTCTTTATGAGAAACGACAAATAGTATCGACAGCGCGCTTCTGGGAGCTTCATACAAGTGTAGTCTTTATTGTCACATCATATTTTGATTAAGTAAATAAACAGACTGCCTCGTTGGTCTGATAGGCGCAAATTATGTCTTATTATGTAATAGTGGTTATTGTTCCCCATACCTTGACTTGTGTGGCATTGTAGTTTTATTTAAAATTAGATAAGTGACACACGCATAACACGGAACATGACCTTCTATGTAGTTATTATATCAACATAATATTTTGATGATAAGTTTATCAAAATATTATGTTGATATGCTGACGCTATGATATCTAAGTCAGCTTTACAATCATTCACTTCATTTCTTATATTACAACACCACGTTATCACTACCTATGCATTACGGTTACAAGTCAAACTCCTGCGCACTAGTACGAACAAACAAGCTATTTGGTTTACAGACAACAATAATGATCTTCCTGTTATATTGCCATTCATTGCTATTATGTGTTTACTTTTCAAGCTTTCAAGCAATTTTGAAACCTATTTAGAGTGATTTATAAGAATTGACACACTCGAAACATTGTTTAAAAGTAGTTGCAAGTTAACTGCCTGTATACCAAATAGCTTGTTTAATCGCACAATTAAGTACTTAAACTACTTAAAATAATAAACCTGCAACTAGAGCGGTTGCTTGATTTTTAAATTTTCATTTTCATATCGTTTATTCAGAAATAATCACAAATCAGACTTGAAAATAATTATAACATACAAAGTTCAGCCTGAGAGAAGAACTAAAGAAAAACTAACATTATAAAATAATAATTATCTTGTACCTACTTACTTTTAACATTAATTTTGTGTAGGAACTAATATTAATATAATATGGAATAGTTTCACAAATAGTAAGCTTAAAACTCAAAATGTCATTTGTCATAAAAGACTAGAATGAATGTACATACATACATACATAAACTCATGCCTTTTTCCCATGGGGGTAGGCAGAAACCACAGAACGCCACCTGCTACGATCCTTACATACCTACTCCTTTCCTTTCCTTTAGAATGAATGTATCGAGATTTAACTCTTTAATTTAACTAACAATACAAACAATTGCTTTGCTGTAGTTCCATACAACAAATGAACACATTATTGACATCTCCATTCTAAAATTTACGTTTCTATTAAGTCAAATTGTCCTTACAATTATTTGAGAATGCCCCACTTTAGATAATCGTTGATGACGCCGCTGAGTCTCTCCGCATAGACGTCGCTGGTCTTCTCAACGGAGAAGGAGTCTATGCCGAGAGAATCGTTGACTTCAGGAGTGTTCTTGGTGTCCATCGTAAGCACAGGCAACATAAACACGCTTAGCGAGAGCCCGTACGGTAGTTTCTGGAAAAAGAATATTTTAGAAGGTAAGTTTGATTTATTTATTTAAACTTTACGCAACAAAAGTACAAAGGCGGACATAATGCCTTATGCATTCTCTAACAGTCAACCAAAGGTGGTGAAGAGATAACATGGTAGGTGCAACATATTGTACTAGCGTAAAACAACATTTGAGATTTAAATAAAAAGTACCCTACTTACTTATTTACATAAATAAAATGAAGTGTACACAAGTACTAAATAATTTATTGTAATTCTACTTACTTCCTATATAAATACCGTAAAATATATTAAATTAACAATAATATACATGTACAATATATACAATTAACTAATAAAGAATAGAAAGGTGGATAACTCTAACCCCATCTAACGTCCAGTAAATTATTATGTTGTAATTTGTTTTAACGTATTTGCCTTTTATTTGAGCACTTTTTGTGTGCTATTTGTGTTTGTCAAATAATCTACGGGTTTGACGTCAGCGTCTTATGTCAAATACGTTTGAAGGATTCGAAGGAAGTTTGTCAAACAAATGTCGACGTCTAGGAATGACTATCGGCACACGACGAGGAGTCAGTAATCAGAGGAGGAGGAGGTCTATGCCTATGACTCTTATAAAAAGGTGAATTTCAAATGTAGAATTTAACAAACATTGATAGTTCACAGGGAGTTTTTGGTGAACCCTTTATGAATCTAAATCGGTTGTTACCTCTTTCCATTCATAATCAAAGTCTTCCCTGGAGAACGTCTTTCCAGGATCGAGGTTTAGCCTCTTCATGGCAGCGCTGAGCTGTGTGTAGTAGTGGTCCAGCAGCTTCTCATAGTACTGAGCGCGGAACTGCTCGTCTGTGCCGGTGAAGATGAAGTAGATCAGATCAGCGACCGGGCTGCCTCCCTGCAGGGTCTGAAGGTCCACGATCTTGATGTCTACTTTGCCATCCTGTAATAGGAAGAAAAAATATGCTAAGTATGCTTTAACAACACATGGTTACTAGGTAGGGTCTCGAAGTTTAACTAGACCATTTAAAGTTACTTGAATATAATTTAGGCACAAGATAAATAGTTGAATCAAGTTGCTACTTTAAAAAGTTAGTTTATTTAAAAAAAAATGTATAATAGAAATGGAAATAAAACTAGACTAATGAATAGATACAAATGAAGCAATTTCAGCTAAAGTATGTTCTCACGATTCTCACATATTATCGCAAATATTGGAACCGTGGATGCCCGTGTCTTGGTGTGGACATGTAATGAGGAAGGACGGAAAGCATGTGACTAAAAGAATTTTGGATATGAAGAAGAGATGAATGGATTGTGTGAAGAATGAGAAGAAAGAAAGGGGGGTCAGTGATATTTAGCATTACGGTTGACAAGACGAAATGGAAGAAAAAACCGTAGACGACCACTTCAACAATCAATCAAATAGTATATGAGCCAAAATAATTTCAAAGAGTGTAGAATAAATGTCGTCTTGCGATGCACTTACCTCTCGCACTCTGTGTAGCAAGTTATTCCCTCTAAAGTCTCCATGTATGATAACATTAGTACGACTAGGGGCGTACATAGTAAATGGATGCTTCTGGGTTTCAAGAAACTTCTGTAATGCTTCTTTGTACTTGGGGTCGACAGTCTTTAATGCAACGCTAATCGTTCTCTGGAACATAACTTCCATACCGTCGGACAATGACCAATTCATTGGTGCAGCAACCAAACAGTCCTTAAACTCTTCTGGGTATTGTTTTCGAAATGCGAAGGACAGTGCGTGCATCTTTGCCAAGTCTGCAATTGCTGAAGAAGCGTACTCCCAGTCTATGGAATGGAATCTATCGTGAGGACCATATCCGTGCGCCAGTAGGTTCTCAAGAACCAACGTCTCCTGGTTCATGGTGGAATCGGAGCCGTAGAACTTGGTGAAGAACAGTCTGTGCTCCTCAGGCACTCTGTTGTCTTCCTCTAAGGACGCGTAGATTTTGGCCAATTTTTTGTAAGCGAATCGTTCAGCTTTAAAAGGATCTATTGGCATTTCGCCGCGCATTGCTTCTCCAACTGCTGCGACTTTGGCAAATAAATGAAGATCATCTTTATTTTCTTCTCTTATGATTACTGTATACAACTTCGACGTATAGTTGGCTCCTCCGCTGAATACTTGATTTATAATTAATTCCGGTTTATCATATTTATTTTCTGAAGCGATTTTGTTTAATAATTGTCGCAGCGTTTCTTCCGCGTTCGCCATGGTGTCGACTCTCTGTGTGTACTGGAGTAATCACTTTATAATTTCATTATATAGGTTTCTAATCATGTAGAAGATAAGATAATTAAGTCTTTTTGATTGTTAAGGATGACGAGCATTATGATGGATTTAGAACAAAAAGTAAACTAGAATTAAATATGAAACAATACATTTATTGTGAACAGCAACAATACAAGTAACATTATTAAGAAAATACGACGACACGAACAAGATAACAATATCAACTATAGTCGTGTTTTGAGAACTTGTCAATATTTTAGACAAATAAGGCATCCTTTTATGCGTCTTGATGGACTGCTGGCTATGTCACGTCACGACATAAAGTCCTGTATTAAAAATAAAGTGAAATGTACCTTATTGGGTATTAAATGAAAGGGCTAAAATATGAGGCATGAGGTCTTAGGTTCGATTTCCAGGTCAGACAAAATGTTATTGGGATTTTTCATGCAAAATTTCTCAGCAGCAGCCTCGTAGTCTGGAATTGTACCCGGTTGATGGCAATAGGCTCGCCCCTAAATGGGACTTAAACATAACTGGCGATATGTAGGTGTACTAATGGGTACACCTCTCCTTTGGGGATTACAGTCGTGATGTTATGTGTGTAAAATGATTCAGTTTTTAAACATTCTGTTAATCATATTAAAAACAACAAATTAATAACCGGTTTTGTATCTGCAAACGATCACATAGGAATGTTATCTTTAGGTATCGGTAAAATACATCTATTTCATAATGTTATATTATATTATTTGTCAAAACTGCTGACAAACAATGACTTAACACTTAAAAAACAGATAGGCTAAGTAGGATATGAAACTATTATTATTAGATTCGTATCTTCTGTTTTACGTGTTTTTTTATAAGGATTTTATATAATGACTAGCTGTCCGCCGCGGTTACACCCACGTCTTTGGTTACTGCTCCGCTCCCGTAGGTTGTAGCGTGATGGTGTATAGCCTATAGCCTTCCTCGATAAATGGACTACCCAACACTGAAAGAATCATTCAAATCGGACCAGTAGTTCCAGAGATTAGCGCGTTCAAACAAACAAACAAACACTGCAGCTTTATAATATTAATATATATATAAGTATAGACTAGCTTCTGCCCGCGACTTCGTCCGCGTCAATGTCCGTTATTGGCGATCTAATCTTGTTTATCCATTTCATCCTCTTAGGCGGTGAATATGGGAAAATCACTCCTGTAATCTACCTCCCTGCCAAACATCTTTATACGTGAAGCGGTTTTCGATATTTCGTGACGAATGAGCAAAGAGTATTATAAAATATATGAGTGAGTAAGTTTAGTGTCCTTTAATAATTCGTTTTTTTTATATTTAGTTAGATAGAAAGAAACAGCGTTATACTAAATTTAAATGATTGCGCCTTATTTAGCTTACCTACATATTAATTTTAATACAAGTATAGATCACGGAGTCTTCCCTGATTTCATTAAAAACCAGTAAAATAGTACCTACCATTATTCCAACTTCGCCGAAAGTAATTAATAGGAATTGTAAACATTGTTTTTCATTTAAAAAGAGTAAGTGTGGAGTTTCTTGGCTATTCTTCTCCATACGAAACTAACTTTTGGAATGGGCAACTGGATTCAAAATTATATTTTTTTCTTGAAATGACGTTCAAAAGTGTTTTTTTCATTATTTATTTATCCTTTATTTCAGGCAGTTATGCCCAAAAAACACAATACATACATAAGTAAAATAATTAATTATGAACTAATACATATAGGTTGTGGGTTCAAAACTGGGCAAGTACCTACCAATGTGACTTTTTCAATTCTTATGTACTTTCTAAAAGTTTATCTTGGTCATCACTGACATCGGTGAAGGAAAACATCGTGAGGAAACCTGGACTTAACGTTAATATAAGTCTGGAATCGCCAATCCGTCTTGAATAACCGTGGTGATCAATGCTTGTGCCTTCTCTGTATGAGAAGAGGCGTTTGCTCTGTAGTGGAACAATAATAGGCTAGTATTATTATTATAATACATATTGAGGAGTTAACTCATTAATTATACTCATTAATACATATTGAGGAGTTAACTCATTAATTATACTCATTAATACATATTGAGGAGCAGTTGAGGAGTTAATATAAGTTATATAAGCAATAATAGTAATGATCTAATTTAAATAAATGATTTAACTTTGACTTTCAATAGTCACTACATAGTATAAAACAAAGTCGCTTTCCCTGTCTGTCTGTCTGTCCCTATATATGCTTAGATCTTTAAAACTACGCAACGGATTTTGATGCGGTTTTTTTTATAGATAGAGTGATTCACGAGGAAGGTTTATATGTATAATACATGCATAATATAGTAGAGAAACACTGATAATTTTAGAGGTTTCTAATGTGATGTCGTAAATAAACACTTTTTTTTTGCGCTTACATTGTAAACGCTGGCTGAACCCTTCGAGATAGATCAAAATAATGTACTACAGTATTGTACACCTTAAAAAGGTCTACAAAAAAGTCCGCGACGGTATATGTCTATCTCTTAGGGATAACCCACAATAATCATTTTTTATCCTTAACTTTTTACGAAAAATAACGGCTTATTTAAGAAGCAATTTTAGGCAAAACAGCATTAATCCTTATCCAATTAAGTACCTTAAAAACATTGTGCATTTCATATGATCATTGCCCTTTACAGCATGCAATTTAAATGAATATTTTTGAAGATATTACAGATTTAAAATGCAGGTACTTACATAGCGTCTGCGGCGGCGGCGCTTGCCTAAAAGCTGTGAACGTTGTACATATATAAAGAAATATAGAATATTTAGTATCAGCATTGCACCCGTGCGAAGCCGGGGCGGGTCGCTAGTATATCATATTTTCATTTATTTCAGTAACAATTTTTACATTGTTCACGCCTGTACCTAATCCCCGAAGGGTAAGGCAGAGGTGTACACCCATATTTCGTTAGTTGTGTTTAAGTCCCATGTAATAAGGGCTACACTAAATTATAAAGAACAAAATTAACATTAAAAGAATTACAATATAAATAAATCATAATCTTAACATTAACCAAATTAACATTATCTAAGTGCACTAGGCACTTGCAATATTGTAACTACATCTTGCTGTAACTTATTATGTATTTTGTTTAGGTCTAGGTATCGTTATTGTGTACATATAATACATAAAATTATGTTTTATTTTAGTGGTTATTGTTCCCCATACCTTGACTTGTGTGGCATTGTAGTTTTATCTAAAATTAGATATGTGGCACACACGCGTAACACGGAACATGTAGTTATTATATCAACATAATATTTTGATAATAAGTTTATCAAAATATTATGTTGAAATGCTGAAGCTATAATGATATCTAAGTCAGCTTTACAATCATTCACTTCATTTTTTATATTACCAACACCACGTTACCACTATGCATTACGGTTACAAGTCAAACTCCTGCGCACTAGTACCTAGTACGATCAAACAAGCTATTTGGTTTACAGACAACAATAATGATCTTCCTGCTATATTGCCATTCATTGCTATTTTGTGTTCACTTTTCAAGCTTGTCTAATAATTTTGAAACTTATTTAGAGTGATGATTTAAAAGAATTGACACACTCGAAACATTGTTTAAAAAAAATTAGTAGCAAGTTAGCTGCCTGTTCCTATACCAAATGGGTTGTTCGACTGTACATACAAAATCGTTCAGCCTGAAAAACAAACATTATAAAATAATATCTTGTACTATTAACATTAATATTGTGTAGGAACTCTCTTCGATAGTTTCGCAAATAGTGAGCCCGAAATTAAAAATGTCATTTGTTTTTCTCACAAGTCACAAGCAAGACTGTCAAAGACTAGAATCATTATATCGAGATTAAACTCGTTAATTTGACTACACTACAGACAATTTGCATTAAATAAATAAATCAATAAATGAATAAAAAAAATTAAAACAAGCTTTATTTTAAAATTATTACAATATTGAGTATTGGACATTGTATTGTCATCAGAACTAAAGGTGTATACAAAATTTCAGCTCAATCAGATACCAACAAATGGTCGAAAAATGATTTGCAAATGAAAGGACAACTTACATACGAACAGTGCAAGCTAAATAAAAGCTTGTAAAAACAATAAGTACAAACGTTTGCTTGGCTGTTAATTTTGTACAACAAAATATGAACACAACATTGCTGACATCTCCATACTAATATTTATTTTCCTAACTGTGGGTCTGTATCCAATAGACATAAAGACAAATTGTCCATATAATTTATTTGAGGACGCCCCACTTCACATAATCGTTGACAAGGCCGTTGAGTCTCTTCACATAAAGGTCATTAGTCTTCTCAACGGCAAAGTCGGACATATTGAAAGACTCGCCGACTTCAGGAGTGTCCTCACTGTCCATCGTGATGACAGGCAACGTCATCACGCCTATCGTGAGTCCGTACGGCAGTTTCTGGGAAAAGAAAATATGAGTTTATTAAACGCTCAGTAAATTATTATTTTTATTATATTGAACGTTTAGAGATAGCTTATGATAAGCTCTGTACGAATCTAAAGTGGTCCTTACCTCCTTCATTTCATACTCGAAGTCTTCCCTGGAGTATGTCTCTTCAGGGTCGAGGTTCAGCCTCTTCATGGCAGCGCTGAGCTGCGTGTAGTAGTGTTCGATGAGCTTGTCATAGTACTGCGCGCGGAACTGCTCGTCTGAGCCGGTGAAGATGAAGTAGATAAGGTCACCGATTGGGCTGCCCAAATGCAGGGTCTGGAGGTCCACGATTTTGATGTCCACCTTACCGTCCTGTTATTAGAAGAAAAATATGATAGGTTTGTTTTATAAGAAGGCGCAACTTATCATGAGTGGGGTCTTGAATCATATTTTGTTAATATTCAAAATATCAGTTACAATCCGATTGTGAACCGCAAATTGCATACAACGTGAGACTTAAACCTTACAGGTGCTATAGCTACCATTTTTAAGTCAAGTACTTAAGTCGTTGTTAAAATAAAGTTTATTTAGATCATTAAAAGGCGCTTTTTAACGTGATACAGGCAAAATAAAAAAATCATTGAATCAAGATGCTCTTTCCAAAAGGACACACACACACTCTTTTAAAATAAATTTGAAACTATGGACGCCCGTATCTTGTAATGCGCTAGTGAAGAGGGGGGATGGAAAGCATTTAACTAAAAGAGTTATGGATATAAATGTGGATTGATAGAGACGGAGAGGAGGCAATGATATGAAATAAAAGGGAGTCAGTAATAGCATGACGTTTGACAAGACGAAATGGAAAAAGAAAACATGTTGCGCCGATCCCAAGTAACATGGGACAAACACAGGGAGAAGAAAATGAAACCGTAGACGTCCACTTCAACAAACAATGGAATAGTATGAGACAGAGTACTCAATCTATAAGAATACAATACACACACATACTTACTTACGCCACAATTAATGTTGTCTGACAAAATAGGTTTGGCGTTTCTAGGGTGTATGCTACGAATTATTATGCTAATTATTTCTTAGATTTTTATGTTTTTTGCTTTGGGCTTTAAATTTGTGGCATGTTATCAGTTTTATCTTGTAATGAATAAAAAAAAACTTACCTCTCGCACTCTGTGTAGCAAGTTGTTCCCTCTAAAGTCTCCATGTATGATGACATTACTACGAACGGGAGCGTACACATTAAATGGATTCTTCTGTTTTTCCATAAACTTTTGTAATGCTTCTTTGTACTCGGGTTTCACAGCATTCAAAGCAACGCTTGTTGTTCTCTGGAACATATCGTCCATAGTTACAGTTCCTGACCAATCCATTGTTGCAGTAACCTCACAGTTATTAAATTCTTCTGGGTGTTGTTTACGAAATGCGAAGGACAGTGCGTGCATTTTTGCCAAGTCTGTAATTGTTGAAGAAGCGTACTCCCAATCTATGGAATGGAATCTATCGTGAGGACCATATCCGTGCGCTAGTAGGTTCTCAAGAACCAACGTCTCCTGGTTCGTGGTGGAATCGAAGCCGTAGAACTTGGTGAAGAACAGTCTGTGCTCCTCAGGCACTCCATTGTCTTCTTCTAAGGACGCGTAGATTTTAGCCAATTTTGTGTAAGCGTATTGTTCAATTTTAAAAGGATCTATGGGCAATTCGCTGCGAAATGCTTCTCCAGCTGCAGCGACTTTAGCGAACAAATAAAGATCTTCTTTGTTTTCTTCTCTTATGATCACTGTGTACAGTTTCGACGTGTAGTTGGCTCCTCCACTTGATATTTCATTTATAATAATTTCAGGTTTATCATATTTATGTTCTGCAGCTATTTTTTTTAATAATTGTAGCAGCGTTTCTTCCGCGTTCGCCATGGTTTTGAGTCTTAGTGTACACTGAAGTAAACAGTTTATAATTTCATTATATACGTGATAATGTACAAGATAAGATTAATAAGTCGTTTTGTTTATTAATAATTATTACCGGAATGCTGGTCATCATTAATAAACAAAACAACTTCACAACATACGATTTCACGACATCATAATGATGATGGGTTTAGAGCAAAATGTACCAGGATTAAATATGAAACAATAGGTTTATTGTAAACAGCAAACATACAAGTATATTACTAAAACACTGCAACCTGAACAAGATAATATTGCCTAAAGGTGTTTTATGAGAGCTTATCAATATTTTAGACAAATGAGATATTTATTGCCTACGCTTTATAAAAAGCTGCAATGAAATGAAGAAAAACTAGCTTGTTTGTAGCAGGTATACCTACACGACGACACTATGAAGTTATAGGTACATTTCCGTTACTAGACGTAGCATTATTTATTATCAACACGTTTATAAACATACCAAGTTTTGGCAAATAAATATTTTATTGTGACCTCTAACTATATGAAAAGCTCATGGGCGCAATTTGAGGTCCGCTCACATGTCCTTGTACTATAATTGCGTAAAATAATTCAAAACTGTTTTAACTATTAAGTAGCAATTAAACAAACTTACCTTATCAGCAATAAAACAGAGCAAAAGTTAATAAAATTCACCGTTATTGGCTGTAGTCGTTCCACTCAAACATATCGTTTGACATAGCCAAACAATCATTACGTTGATGTTGTAATCATTAGGCAACTTAAACAAATTGTTAGCCGACTGCTTTGTATCTGTACCGCGGAGTCACAGAGCATAGATCTACCGATTAACGCCGACCTATGCGCCAGTCGTGAATCAGTCGCTAACAATGTCGGACGCGGAGAACGTATTACGCAAAGTTCTCGACAATATCGTCGAGGAATTACAATACAAACATGCAGATATATCGTTGAAGGAACTAACCACTGGTGGAGCCAACTATACATCAGCTTTGTATACCATAAATGTGGCAGCACCAGAACAGGACAACTTGAAACTCTTCGCGAAAGTGGCAAATGTCAGCGAAACTCTTCGAAAACTTATGAAAATAGATTTCATGTTCAGAACAGAACAGCTTGTGTACGCTGACCTTGTGCAAGTGTACGACAAGATTCAAGACAAACATAATGTGAGTTCGGAGCATCGGTTTGTGTTCCCAAAGTTCTACGGAGGCGAGTCAACCGTAGGCGCAGAGACAGTGGTTATGGAAGATCTGACTGCAAAGAGCTTTGGAATTTACAGCAGGTTCAGGTCCATAGACTGGGAGCACGCCGCATGCGCAATGGAGCTCTTAGCCAAATTCCACGCGTTATCTTTTGCATATCGAAAGGAAGACCCTGTAAACTTTGCCAAACATGCCGAGCAATTTAAATTTCAAAAAATTGATGAGCGTGATGACCCTAATATGAAGGGAACTTGGCAGAAAATGATCGCAGGAGCTATTCATGTCGCGAAGGAAGAACACAAGGAGAGATTAGCAAAGTTACTGGAGTCTGAGTCGGGACAGGACCTGTTCTTAGAGTATAGAGCTCCATTGAGTACCCCTGTGCTGTGCCATGGTGACTACAGAGTTAGCAATTTGTTATTTCGACGACTGGTATGTAGTCTTTTGTTCCTAATTAGCAAATAAGAATCAAAACAATGATTAGTTATTGTTAGATGGTAATGTTATATTTATCTGTCAAGTCGAACTCAGCGTACGCGCTGTTCCTAAGTCTTCATATTATATTACTGTACTTCTATATTTGGAAGTATCTAATTATGTTGTATGTGTGGTTATCGTTATTGTGTAGGTACATTAATTGAGGGGTCTATTATGTAGGTAATGGCGGTTATTGTTAACCAAAACCTTGATTTGTTTACATCATTTTACATTAAGTTTTATCTAAATTCAGATTAATGACATACACTCGTTTCACTGAACATGACCTTTTATGGAATTATTTTATCAACATAATGTTTTGATAAGGCTTACGCTACAATAACATCTAAGCCCCCCCTCCTCCGACCGCCCCGTTGATCTCATGGTCGTAACTGCGCGTGCGGCTACGGAGCGTATGGTCATGGGTTTGATTTCCAGGTCGGGCAAAGGTGTTATTGAGTTATTCTATTACGAATTTCTCAGTAACGGCCTAGTGTTTGGACGTTAGTTGTGTGATACTCCTTCGTCAAGCACGTAAAGCCGATAGTCTTGTTCCTAAGTCCTCCTCAGTCGTGTCGAATTGCCATCCCATTGAACTATGAGAGTGACGGAAGAGGGAGTGCATATCTGTATTTACGTTAACACGTCTTGTGCGCTATCTCCTGCGTACAGTCAGCAACATAAGTCGATTAACAATGTTACTTTTTTATATCATTTAAACAGACACTAAACACATAATGTACTGGCTTTCAGAATTTCAGGGAATAGCTAAGGGTTTATTTTATCTTAATTTTATATTCATTGCGTTTTACTTTTAATATTGTATTTAATAATTAGGATTTAAAAATCATAAATGTTAATCGACTTTTGTTGCTGACTGTACCTACTTGGCTAGTTTCCATTGATATCGCCATGACCGAAATTCGGTCGCGAGGCTGTTATCTAAGGTCAGCTTTCAAACAGTACAGTTAGTAATTTCTATATGTACTTATTGTATCGTTGACTTCCTGACTCTGTCTGATAAGGAAATAATGTGAGGTCTTATCTATGAAATGTGTGATTCTCTTGCAGCATCATCATAGTCTGTCTCCTCAGGGAACATCATTCATTTTGTCATTATATTGGTTTCTACTACAACTTATACAGGCCAATTGAAAATATACCCGAAACCTTAAAAGGGGTCATTGTACTCATCACTATGAACAACTTTTACTATGGGACCAACCCTGAAATCATGAAAAAAAAATCAGCTGTTCCCTACTAAAATGCTACACAACACGATCGTAATGTATGAAACAGCTTATTTTTTTTCATGATTTCAGGGTTGGTCCCATAGTAAAAGTTGTTCATAATGATGAGTACAATGACCCCTTTTAAGGTTTCGGGTATATTTTCAATTACCCTGTATACAATTTATTGTTTACAGTATTCGCTCATTGTTTACGAATTTAATGAGTATTTACGTCTTGAAGTAATCTATACTAATATTATATACTTAGTTTGTTTAACTGAACGCGGTAATCTCAGAAAGTACTTACTGGTCCGATTTGATTTTTTTTTCGCGTAATATAGCCGTTTAGTGGGGAAGGCTAGTATAATATAATTAACCATAAGACACACCACGTTAGCCTTGTATCTCAAGTTTTCATACTCATTACAATCTATTATCTTGTATATCTTGGGAAAATACAGCAATATCTATCTCGAGTTTACTTAACTCATATTAGACATTGTTCAGATATTTTAAGAGTTATACATTTTAACATCATCATTATACAGAATCGATATGATTTCTTATGTACTTTCTAAGTTTATCTTTGAAATCAGGCAGAGGTGTACCCATTAAGTACACCCACATTCCTCCAGTTATATCTAAGTCCCGCATGTAATAGGGGGCAAGCCTATTGCCATCAATCGGGCACAAATCCAGACTCCCAGGCTACTACTGAGAAATTCATGATGGAAAAACCCAATAACACTTTGCCCTACCTGGGAAAGCGAACCCAAAACCTCGTGCTCAAAATTCGCGTTTTGCGACCACTAGACCAACGAGGCAGTATTACTTTAGCGTTTGGTGATTAATACACGGCACCGCGCACCGCCGCTATAGGCGGTGAAGCCTTTCACACGTACACCGCCTGTTCGCGCGGTCGGGCGGTGTACGTGTGAAAGGCAACGACGGATTTCATAGAGGCCAATGCGACACATGAGATCCGCTTCACCGCCTACCGCGGCGGTGCACGGTGCCGTGTGTTAATCGCCTTAGCATCATTACGTTTTTCCCCTCGGTGTGTTTATTTACCTACGTAGTGACCTAAGATTACGGTCTAAAATGAACACGTCGCCTATAAGAAGACTTCCTGCTCCAAACGTGTTTATTATATTAAGTCTATGTACAAAATGTTATGCGAATGATTCAGCTGTTTAGTTTAATTATAATATGCTTGTCTCGAGTAGCTCTACGTTGTCAAGGTAGTAGGATATTTACGTTGTGATGACAATATGATATACTCACGTCTACCTACAAACTTCATCACCATCAAAATTTATTTATTTAAACTTTAAGCAACAAAAAGTACAAAAGCAGATATTTAATGCCAGGCATTCTCTAACAGTCAACCAAAGGTGGTGAAAAGATAACATAAAAAGAAATGAAAGTTGAAACATTATCCCGTGGAAACTGTACATATCTATACTAATATTATAAAGCTGCAGTGTTTGTTTGTTTGTTTGAACGCGCTAATCTCTGCAACTACTGGTCCGATTTGAAAAATTCTTTCAGTGTTAGATAGATTAGTTATCGAGGAAGGCTATAGGCAATATACCATCACGCTACGACCTACGGGAGCGGAGCAGTAACCAAAGACGCGGGTGTAACCGCGGCGGACAGCTAGTTTCTGGAATAAAGAGTGGCCTATGTGCTATTAGTGTAGCTAGCCTGACTATTACATATCTTTGTGCCAAACATAACTGGCGAAATGTGGGTGTACTAATGGATACACCTCTGCCAAACCCTTCGGGGAGTACAGGCGTGATGTTGTGTTATGTGTAAAGTTTCATTAGGCCGTGTTCACGCAGACGCGGGGCGTCGGGCGTCGCGTCGTGCGGGACGGCCCGCTCTAAATTCAAATATATGGCGTTGTATGAGAGCGTTCACGGAGAAGCGATTTTAGATGTACTAATTTTCCCGCCGCGAGACGCCACGCCGCACGCGACGCCCGACGCCCCGCGTCTCCGTGAATGCGCACTAAGATCCGTTCAGCCGTTCTGGCGTGATTGAGTAACAAGCATCCATTCAATCTTTCGCATGTATAAAAATAGTATACATACTACCTTATGTGTAAAAATACACTTAATGAAACTGATAGTTTGATGTTCTTCCTATCAAGGCGATTTTTTTTCTGTTACAGAGACATTGAAGGTCAAACTTACATCTTTTTTTCTACGTTTTTTTACGTAAACAGGTTTTAAATGTATTTGGCAAACTTTAAATACTCCCACGATCTCTGTTATACACAATAATTTGCGAGTATGTTGCATGATACTATGTATAAACAGTGATTTTTCACTGCATAAACAAAAGTGGCACAGTAATAATTTTTGCTAAATGTTACTTGGAGTGATGCCTTTCCAAGGGCCCAGTTAGGGTTGGACCTCATCTGGCAGCACGGAATCGCCTTTTTCCGTCGCCCTTTCTCTTTCTGTCGCTTAGAACTGCCATTTGCTAGGCGGAGACAGAAAGCATAATGCGATAGCACGCGGCGGAATCCTCGAGGCGATCGCATTATGCTTTCTGTCTCCGCCTAGCAAATGGCAGTTCTAAGCGACAGAAAGAGAAAGGGCGACGGAAAAAGGCGATTCCGTGCTGCCAGATGAGGTCCAACCTTTACTGGGTTGTGGAGGTCAGATAGGCAGGCAGTAAAATACTGATATTCAGCTGCATCCGGTTAGACTGGAAGCCGACTAGTCGGGAGAAGGCTAAGCAGATTGATTGTTACTTGCTTTGATGGGCAGTATGAATTATGTGATGTGTGTTTTTTTACACCTCCTATTTATTAATATTATATTTATTTTTTTATTCGTTTTACATGCTCTATGCTCACGACTTCGTTCGCGTGAGGGTAACCAATAAACCAGTCGTGAGCATAGACAATCAATCAGACGGGGTTTTATTTTTTCTGCGTGGAATCCTAATTCCTTAACTAAAATAAAACTAACCCAAGTTACCTCTTTTAAAACCAGCTATCTGTCAGTTCGCAGTTTCGTTGATTAGCCGAAACAAACAGACTCTCGGACAAAAATTATAATAAAATGTTTTTTTCGTGTAAGCACCATTAATATTCATATTTATTTGTAAAAAGCTGTTATTTTGACGTTACGAATAAAAGTTTTCAAAGTTATTTATTTTATAGATAATTAGCGACCCGCAATGTCGATTCAAAATCCTTCTTTGAATCACTCTACTTATCTATTGATGAAAACTGCATTAAAATCCGTTGCAAAGTTTAAAAGATCTAAGCGTACAGGGAAGCGATTTTGTTTTAAATTATGTTTAAGCATTACAAATAGCTTAACTGTCAAATACAAATTAAACAGCTACCAATATAATACCAGTTTGATAACTAGTGTTTACAATTGCCCTGATTCCAAGGTTATCGACCTTTTTAAATAATAAAATCCGCAATCAAAACTGTATTCAAATGACCACAGGTTTAGGTATACAATTGTATACGCCTGTCGCCTATTATTCAAAACAAACTAATCAAGGTCTTATCTCCTTTTCTATCACGCTGCGTTAGATAGAGACAATGTTAATTCCGGTCATTATTTTGGTATTTAGAATAATGACAGTCTCGTACCTATCTATGTCGCTATTTGAGGTAGGTAGAGGTTGTTAAATTCTGATTTGTTTGATGGAGACTAATTAGTCCCCACCTCACTACTAAGCCTATTTAGGCACCATGATCAAGCTTAGTAGTGGCAGTTGGAAATACAGTCAACAAAAGAAATAAGTAATCAGGGTCGTCCGATATAGTTCAAGTTTTCTAAGAAATCGATGAATGTCTTCGATTAAAACTTAATTTAATTAATGAACTGTTTATTATCGACTTTTAAAATTAAATTACTTCTAAGAAAAACTTAAACTATATCTGACGACCGGTTACAAATCTCTTTTGCTGACTGTACACATGAGGCTTCTAGCCACAGAATGGGTCTTCGGCACCATTAACCAATAATTCCAACAACTCTAATAAAACTATAAATACCTTTTTATTTTTAATAAACAGTTAATATTCAATGTTTGATTGCTTTGAAATCAATAAAAATAGTTAATCAATTACTTTTTATGATCTGTCCAAACGCGTATCCCCCAAAGATTATGTATGGCAATAGTAAAATCAACTCGATTGACTAACTATTTATTGATTTCAAAGTAACTAAAAATCTTATTTTACAGATAATTAAATATGATCGAGTTTTAAGGAATAAAATAAAGTATTCCTTTATAGAAGTTACTGTCTGTTTAATGGTGTTCTAGCGCCCAATTTGACCTGGAAACGAAACTGTGAAATCAAAGGTCAACGTTAGTCAGACAATGGCCGTGACAGCGGATTGTCGCGACCTCAATCAGCGTCGGCAGCCAAGGCCGGGACCCTGCGGGGTCCATTGAGTTTCTAGGCGCTATCACACAATGGAACTGGGACATTACAAACTAACCGATAACGCTTTGTTGGCTAAAATTGTTCCGTGTTTAGGGTACCGTACATAAACAATGTCAAACGGATCCCTCCCAACTAGCAAAAAAGTTGTATAGTATTAGAATTATACAACTAACAGACATGTAAAGGTTCTATAATAGTTTTGTAGCAGTTCAACAGTTTTATAGTAGTGTTCAATTCGACGCATTAGTTATATATTATTTATTTTGCTAGTTGATGGGCTTAAGATTCCGCTGTCTGTCTAACTGTTACAGGGCTGTATCTTTTGAACCGTAATAAGTAGACATTTAGAATTTTCACAGAGTAGGTATGTATTACTATGGCTGCTGTAACAACTAATAATAAAAAATTAAAGGGGTCATTCATAAACGGGTTTTTTTTTATTTATTTGTTGAATACAGGTAATACATATAATATGCATGGATGTTACAAGTCATGAAGTCATGTTTAAGTCCCTAAAATTGCTTACATTCCCATCACTTTATATTTTCGAGGTGGCTGTATTTGTCAGAACTAATATGCATCTTTTTAATAAAGCGTCCGACAATAGAAACCGGCCAATCAGGAGACAGTATGGAAATATGCCAATTGTTAGTGGTTCCGATACTGCCCTATTAAAGAAAAATATTACATGTTTGGGCCCGATCATATATAACAAAGTACCCGATGTTATAAAAAATGAGACATTTTCACTTTTCAAAAAGAAACTGACAAATCTATTAATTAAGAAATGTTATTACTCAATTGCCGAATTTCTGACTGATAAGATTTTAAATTGATAATAATGTTATGATGACTCTGTATTTTTGACTTTTGTATTCCTGACTTGTAAAATTATTTTTATCTTAAATCTAACGACCATGAACTTGACATATTTATAATCCCATTTTATTAAACTTGACATTGTTGTATTGCCTACTTCAAATTATTAACTAGATAAGCTGACATTGATTTGATTGAATATGTTATGTTATAAGTAAATGAGTCTGTATTATTAATTGATTTTAGCTTAACTGTTTGCATGCCTTAATTAAGGTAGTTAGTATAAGGATCATCTTTTAAACTAAACATCTGTAACTTGTACCTACTTTCTGTGCAAATAAAGAACTATTCTATTCTATTCTATTCTATGAGGTATAGTTTCTTGATCCATATTCTACCATTTAAGGTATGCAAATATTATTGATTACATTAATTGTTAAATTTCATTATTATTATATTGTTAAATGTCAATGTGTTAGATTATCTATTACAATTCATTAAGGTATTACTCATACGTATAAAATGTAAAAAGGTATGTATATAATGTAATGTGTGTTTTTGTAAGTATATAGTGTTAAATTAATATTGTACGGTGGTACGGAACCCTCCGCATGCGAGTCTGATTTGCACTTGGAAGGTTTTTTTTTTTGTAAGAAATCTCGGTGAGTTAAGGTTAGAGTAATATTTATGTTACGCACGATTACGTTCGCGTACTATTTGTTTTTACGCCATTTTTTTTTGGTGAAGGCTACACAGAACTACTTCACCTAGTCTTAAGCAAAAGGCCATGAGTCTATCCTCAATCATTTATTTCATTCCACAATATACAGGGTTATTATTAAAACCTGAACTAGAAATTTGAAAAGGGGTTATTTGTACTCATCATTATGGACAACTTTTTCTATGGGACCAACCCTGGAAACAATAAAAAAAAAAATCTGCTCTTTCATGCATTATGATTGTGTTGTATAGTATTTTTGTAGGGAACAGCTGATTTTTTTTCATGATTTCAGGAATGATTCCCTTAGTGATATGACAAAACATAATACATACACATAAAATCTAAAATCGTACACGTATACATATAAAATCGTTAAGGTGACGACAAGAGGTTTATTTGTGTATTCAATAAAATTGTAGGCCTTTTTTATGTCTTTATGCTAAGCATGTCAGTTAGTACAATAAACCTTGGAGGAAACACGAGTAGCACGATCTTACTTTTTTAATAATTAAAATTAAATATTAAGTACTTATGTCATGTAACATAATTACTATATTATATTATCTATATTAGTTATGCGTGAACATATAAAAAACTGGCCAAGTGCCATCGTTACAATATTTAACACTACCTACAAATGCACACGATACACGATTTTTTTTATATTTCACCCCCTATAATTTTGCAATTTTGAGATGTATGAACGTAGATGAGGCGAAAGGAGTATGTAAGGATCGTAGCAGGTGGCGTTCTGTGGTTTCTGCCTAATCCCATGGGAAAAAGGCGTGAGTTTATGTATGTATGTATGTATAATTTTGCAACACATACATAAACTCACGCCTTTATCCCATGGGGGTAGGCAGAAACTACAGTACGCCACATACCTACTAATAAACGCGTTATTTTAATTTTATTATTTGTTACTATAGTGGCCATATATACACAATCAGTGAAAATGTGCACTCTCTACCGAATACAGTTTGAGATACTAGCTTTTGCCCGCGACTTCAACCGTATAAATTTCGGTTATTGCGGACGCAGACGAAGTCACGGAATAAAAAGTAGCCTGTGTCCTTTCTTGCGGTTAAAACTTACCCCGTACCAAATTTCATGAAAATCGGGTCAGTGGTTTTGTCGGGAAAGTCAGACAGTCAGAGTTACTTCCGAATTTATTATATTAAGTAAGGATAACTCGACAGACAGACAGACAGGCAGACGGACGGACATCCATCCACCCATCAGGTATGGAACCGTAATAAACAGTGGAAAGTACCTAAGTATTATTCAACAATTCTAGTATATTTACCGTTCGAGCCCTACAGTGCACTATGTAATAAAACAAGAAGATCTAGTAAATGTCTGTTTGAACAGACCTTTGTTAATTATCACTTCTTGTTTAACTTGACTCTTGACAAACAAGTTGTAGGTAAATCTGATAATTCTAGCTTAATAATTTACTCAGGTAACAATGTGTATATTGTATGCGCTCTGAAATGATCGTGTGAGACAATAGAATAATTATTAGGATTAAATTATGTGTATTTACTGTAATTATCCTGTAAGATTTTATGACATTTTAACACATTATCTGCATATATAGCATAGGTGAAGATAATGTTAACAAAATAATTAACTCAAAACGACGAGAACGTCCAACAAAAACCTAACATACATTTCTATATTACTTCACAACATAATTTTATAAACACGCCTAAAAAAATAAACAAATTACAAATAATATAATTTTAAAAATAAATATGTAGGTATAAAAATATAAATAAATAATTAATAAATGCGAAAGTTTAGATGAATGTTTGTTACCTAATAACGCCAGAACGGCTGAATGGATCTGGGTGAAATTTGGCACAGAGATAGATTATAATCTGGAATAGCACATTATTATCCCGGAAAAATGTACGGTTCCCATGGGATAATACGAGTTTATATAAACTTTGACGCGGACGAAGCCGCGGTCAGAGGCTACTGTGTTATCTAATATAATTATATAAATTACGCGTCACGTTGTTTGTCCGGGATGGACTCCTGAACTACTTAACCGATTTTAATCAAATTTTCACACCGTGATCCGACTTGAAAGTTAGTTTTTGTCTCAATTATTGGTCTTAACATTTTTTTTTTGCAAACCTGAGCTACAGCAACGCGTGGGCCGGTCAGCTAGTAATTTTATAAACCACAAAGTTTCAGTAGTCGGGTTTTAGTTTTTTAATTTAAATTATTTTAGGGTTTAACTTTATACATTGTGCTCCAGAAGACTTTTAATTACACAATTTGATTACACGATATTAATTACTTTTTTTTTTTTTTGAGGTGGTAAAAATCATCAAATGAGTCCTTCCGTCCTGGGTGGGGCGGAAGGGACTGTCAGACTTTTACTGACTAAAAAACCACCCTGTTCCTTCTGTTGCCCTTTACGTTCCGGGGCCACGATATCCTGTTAAGACGTCCCGCAACCCCGGACGATATAATTACTTTAATTTAATTTTTTAATTACGGGTTTTATATCCACTATAAACCGCCGTTTTCTGTGATGTCGTATAGCCTAGCAACGATACCTTATTCGTTAGTATACAAGGAATAATGTAGGACATACGCACATACCCTCACAGATAAATATACATACATGATTGCTAAAATCATAACCCTCCTTTCGGCTTTATCGTAGTGGGGTAAAAATATATTAAAATCACTCGTCGTCTTTTCTGGCAGAATTAGATTAGGTTATTGAGAGCTCAGAGCATAGTAATCTAATTGACTATCACTGACCCCGACATAATTGGCCATTGGGGAATATGTCGAGGTCGGCATCCAGTCTAACCAGATGTAATTGAATATCAGTTTTTTTTAGATGGAGCAAAGAATATAAATACAAAGGGGCTTAGACAAAGTAACGATTTCAAAACGATAACGAAGTTAGAAAAGACTAAAATGTATGGGATTGACATAAGCCGCGTTAAGTCACGTGGACATGAAGCAAGACATGACAACTTGACAAGCAAGTCAGAGACGATGACGAATTTAGATATCGTTTCGCTACAAAGCGATGTTACTTTGTCTAAGGACCCTGAATCGGATAATGTTGATGCTCACTTGTCACAAGTAATAAATTTTTTGACCAGGGCCGTATCTACCGCTATTTCGCTGTATCAAAGTTACGGGCCCCCAGCTACAGGGGCCCTAAACCTGTCTAAAATCAATATATGTTTCTTCTATTCAATGCGAGTATTTTTGTTTCTTTTGTGTTTTTTTTTACCCTCCATTTGGACTTTGCTGATGTTAGGTAGAAGGCCGCCCCCCAATAAATTTTAATACAGGGCCCATCTAGTACAAGCTACGCCACTGATTTTGACATCCGCAAAGATAAATTCCACTTTAGCAATCTCAACGTCACAGATCAACTCGTTTAATTCTTTAATAAAATAAATTTTCCAGGATGGCCGCCTAGACCCAATCGTGGTGGACTTCCAGACGGTCCACTCAGGGAGTCCTGTCGCCGACCTGCTGTACTTCGAGTTCATGGGAACTGACCAGGAGTTCCGACGGAAGTACCATCAGAGACTTCTGGACTACTACTTCAAGGAACTGACTGCAGCGCTGGACAGGCTTGGGGTTGATGTCAATGAGGTGTACCCTAGGGAGACTTTCGATAGCGAATTAAAAACAGTAAGTTATTAATAAAAAATTCTTTATAACAGATTTTGCGAAAGGACTCGTTTGATCCCTGAATTCAAGGTATAAGCTATTTCCCACTTCTTGAATAAACATTTTATAATATTAAATCTAGTTGTTTGTATATATTAGTCAGATTTATGAGAAATACTTTAGGCTATATATCATCACGCTACGACCTACAGGAGCGGAGCAGCAATCAAAGACGAAACGCAGATAAAAAAACCATGTGAACGAAGTGTTGGGCAGAAGCTGTTGTACATACTGTATACCTAACTTAATTCTACAAATGAAATACGATTGAAATACGATCTGTTCAAACCCACCCATATACAAACGCCCACTTGCCCATCTTTCTTCACAATATTTTATTTATTTATTCAACTTTATGCACATGTAAAAAAATACATTGTACAAAGGCGGACTTGCCTTGACTGCGAATGCCTTTGTACAATGTACAATTTTTTCATTTATTTATTTTCTACCAGTCTACCTTAGGGTGATGCAGAGAAAAAACATAGTAGGTGCACAGGTATGGAAAATTCTTGCTCACTCCCGTCTCAAATACTCTTGCAACTGTTACAGATGCTGAGGTTGACCCTGTTTGTTTCGATGGCGATTCTGCCGATGGTGCTGGTGGAGGCTGAGCAGGCGCCTCTCCTGGCAGACATGCAGGAGATCGGGGGCCTGGCCATCTCACCCGGCCAGCTGTTCGCTGAGCGGTACAGCGGACTCGTCAGCGACTGCATCGAGTGGGGAGTTATATAGCACTTTGGCTTTCATTACTAGGTCACTTTTGAATTCATTAGCAACTTTTTGGGTATTAAAGTACTCATGAGTATGAACAACTTTTACTATAGAACCAACTTAGAAACATGAAAAAATGTCAGCTGTCCCATATAAATTGTTTGTTATATTAAAATAACAGCTTTTCCAAATGCATATGAAAGTAATTATCTACGATACACACATATAACGAAAAAATCAATTTTTAAAAATTTTGTCCTAGTCTCCGAAATGGCTGAACTAATTTTGACGGGACTTTCACCGGTAGATAGTTGGTGTTAGAGTAAGTAACTTACTTATTGCAAAAAGGCATTAGGGTACCGCGCATAAAATAAAACACCCGCAAATAACCGACGGGCATAAGGTAGGACTGAATATAATAAAGATTGTATCTATAGCTAGTATGGAAGCAGCGAGAATACCTGTAATGGATTATGTATACAACCTTAGCTTTGGATGAAGCAATCTGCTGATCCGTTCAGCTGATCCTATATTAATTTAACATAACATAACACATAACATCACGCCTGTAATCCCCGAAGGGTTAGGCAGAGATGTACCTAATAGTATACTCACATTTCGCCAGTTATGTTTAAGTCCCATGTAATAGGGGGCGAGCCTATTGCCATCAATCAGGCATAAATCCAGACTCCGAGGCTGCTACCACAGCTACACACACACACACACACCCCCAGCTTAATTAATTTATGTTCGAATAACTCGACAAAATGATCAACTGATTTATTTCTCACGATTTTCAGTTGGTACCTTTGTAAAAGTTGTTCATAATGATAAGTACAATGACCCCTGTTCAGGTCTAAAATAAGGCCAAGAAAATAAAACTACGCCTTCGACAGAACTGTTCCATATTTATAAACAAGCCATTATAATTATTTACACGTTACGCAAATCGTTTTTGTCAGTATTTTTTGTGATATGTTAATTTTATTCAATAGGTTTATTATGGATAGGTAACGTGGTGGTTACAGTTATATTTTACTAGCGACCCGCCCCGACTTCGCATGAGTGCAATGTAGATACATAAACTTTCCTCTTGAATCACTCTATACATTGATGAAAAACTCATGAAAATCCGTTGAGTACTTTAAAAGATCTAAGCGTACAGACGGCGGGAAGCGACTTTGTTTTATACTATGTAGATATTCTGGGGGCCTACCACAACCTCTTAAAACAATGTTATTTTAATATTACTTTGTAATTCCTGTTGTTGCATTTTCAACTCTCGGCGCTGATCCGAGCGTTGAAAATCCAACAGAGCGGAACGCAAAGTAATATTATATTAATATTGTTTTAAGAGGTTGTGGTAGGTGGTAGGCCCCCTGATGAAGTGTTTAATATTAATGTTAATTATCTAATTTAATAGGACATTTGGTTACCTCAATCTACTACTGAATTAATTGTTATTTAATTTAAGTGTGTGTAATAAATATTTATGAATAAAACGTGTTTTACTTTTACACTTCACATAGTAAAAATATTTATATTTTATTTATAAAACGTGTCTTACTTTTACAGGTCACATAATAATATAATGGTATTATTTTTATTTATATAGATAGAAGTATAATCATTTTGTGGGTAATCATTTTATAAATTGTAATAATGATTAGGTACATCACGATTGATATAATAACTTTATGGTTATTTCAAGGTAATATCTCATGGTATGACTTAGATGGTTCCGTCATGTTGAAAAGATGAGTGAAAGACGGTTAACAATAGTTATTTGTTATACAAGAGTGCAAAGTTGCTTTTTAACCGCGTGTTCAATTTTGATGAACGAGCAAGCGAAGGATTCTAAAATTGAATCACGAGCGCAGCGGGTGATTCAAAATTAGAATCCTGAGCGTTAGCGAGGGAATCAAAAGAGCACGAGGTGAAAAATCTTTGCACTCGAGTGCAACACGTAACTTTTCATTCCACCTCAGCGAGGAAATGACTAAATGCAAAAAAAAAACGTTTACAATCACAAGATAGGTACACTTTTATTTCAGTTTAGGTATTAATTACTACATTATGACAGGTAAGTATTACAGAATAATCTTTAAATTATAACAAAATAATACTAAGGTATAATTAAGAAAATTTTAAAGTAACGTTGCTACAGTTATTTAAATTGAGTGTAATATTTTTGTTTGGTACTGTAATATTGGTGTTAGTCACTTGTGTACTGTTTTTCGGTAAACTATCTGTCATACTTAATAGTTGTACCGATTCATCGGATTCCCTTGGCGTGAATGTTGGAGAGAGAGAGGGAGATGGTTAGGTGTTTCATAACGGCTTATTTTTGATGTAGAAGGGCCAGTCCAAGGATCCGATTGAGGCTCTTTCAGTGTAATGGCTCCTACGATGCCTTCACATATTTTAGACTTATTTTGGATGGAATCCTCTATGTATCCCTCTACAACTGCATTGGACTTCCAGCCTCCGTGGCGCTTAAGGGACAGGAGATCAGCTCCGGAATCAGCCAAAAGTGTGGCTGAAGTTCGTCGGAAACAATGACCCGTGTACAACAGGGGTTCTGGAAGTTCAAGATATGTTGCTATTTCTCGTGGAATACTGCCAATTTTATTAGTACCCATAGGCTGTCTAACACACTTTCCATTGCGATACTGTAGAAAAAATCGATTGATTGGAGTGTTAGGCGGGCGTAAGGCTTGATATTTCTCAACAATCGTTACGTATTCCTTGCGAATGACGAAGTTGCGGTCTCTTTTTGTCTTTGTATTAGGTAAATTAATTAATAGTAAGTCATCTGAATGTTTCTCAATGTTTTTGACATTGAGTTGTGTTAGTTCATTAGTTCGACATGCTCCGTTTATTCCAATAATAAGAACAACCTGTAACGTAAAGAGTATTGTAGTAGATAAATGAATAAAATTGATATGAACGCATAATAAAATTATGCCTATCAACATCTACTAAGTATACTATTTAATTGAGATTAATATACTTAAGTAGATACTGAATGTGCAACTGACTTACTTTTGCCGCCAAATATACGGAATCGGGTGCTTCGTTAAGAAACTTTTCAATATCAGATACTGTGAAAACCTTCGATTTTTTTGGTTGATGACCAGATGAGGCTCTTTTTAAAAATGCCACTAATTTAGGATAGGTATCGATATGTTTGTCTTTTTTCATCTTTATTGTTGCTTTTAGCATCGAATACGTACTCCATAGAGTGCTTGCTTTCTTGTTCTCGAATAATTCTATAAAATATGCCAGCAATACGTTTTCTGAGAAAGTTTTGGCTCCTTTTGCTAGTCGCCACGTGTTGAACATATCGTACTGTTTTAAATACTTCTCGCGTGATTGTTGAGGGAGAAAGCTCATTTGCGCATTATTAACAGTTTCAGTCAATTCTGTTGGCGTCAAGCAAACTTCCTCGTCGCTAGAATCACTCATTTTAGTTTTTTCACTTGTTTTCAAGTTTCTTGTTTTTAATAGGTTTAACAATGACGTGAAAAAATGCCGCGTAAAGAACCGCGTACAAAGCAAATTGAAAAAAGAACACCAAGAAGGTTCCGAGTCTGAGTTCTTAACAAATTAAAAAAAAGTTGTATGATATATTCGGCACCATAGAGGTAGCAGTAAATAGGTTTAATGTTTTTTTTTAATTCACAAACTTAGTGCACACGATGTTCTAAATTCAATTTACTTTATCCTCTAGAGAATAAAAACGGCTTTTCCACTCAGATATTGAAGATTAAAAATACTCTTTCCGAGATGGTGGGATGAAAAAGGAATTTATATGGCAGATGTGAGTGGCAACGCAGGGAGGGTACGCTCTAGGAAGACCTACACTGACCTTATTGGTGAAGTTCTTCAGAAAGGTCATGTGCGCAGACAAGATGACATGATGCTGAACGTGGACGAGGCGAAAGGAGTATGTAAGGATCGTAACAGGTGTTGTTCTGTGGTTTCTGCCTACCCTCATGGGAAAAAGGCGTGAGTTTATGTATGTATATGTGGTATGGCATGATACTTTTTTTGCACTCGTAAATAACTATTTAGATATAAGTATTTAATTTTTTTCGGAAAAGTCACTTGAGAAGCGAAAAGAGTTAGAAACTTGAAACGAGTTGGCGAGTATCGAGAAGCGAGTGTGTACCCACATCAACAGGGACAACACCCCTGGGGGGGGTGGGGGGGGGGGGTTAGGGATCAACATCCCTAATCAATGTTAGGGATGTTGATCCCTAGACACTTTTGATGTGTATAGTTTCAATAGTTTTGTCGCTGAGCTATAAACGAGTGTAAAAGAGCGACATGTGATATGTTTGTAATAAGTTAATGTTTTTTCTCTTAATAAAAAAATACTACATCATTAATTGTATACAGAACTACACACATCAAAAAAGTCTAGGGATCAACATCCCTAACATTTGTTAGGGATGTTGATCCCTAGACTTTTTTGATGTGTATATTTAAATTTACAAAGACATTTTTGTGAATCTCATTTTAAGTGAACTGTGTTCTTATGAGAAAATAAAGTTCTTTAAACCAAACTATACTGTTTCATTTAAATTTTACGAAATATGTAATTGGTAGATCGCACAGGGTTTCGTCAGCAAAAATTCGATCTTGGGTCTAATCAAGTCGGTTATCCCTGCACTGCGATATCTGGACATTACATAGCTACCTACTATTCGAATTTCAATGTAAGGCGATTTTTCGCACTCACTGTGAAACTAATGTAGGAAATATATTTAAACCACATCGTTGCGCCTTTTGCTATTTGTTTATAAGCAGGCGGTTCTTCGTGCTACCAAAATTCAGATTTCGTGGTTAAAAGTAGTTACAAAGTAACGAGTTTCCGAGAATACCTTTTGCCATCATCATCATCCACAGCACTTGCGAGGGCTCACACACTATTTAATTGTTGGTGTGAGTGGTCGTCTTCAGTTCTGGTGTGAGTGGTCGTCTACAGTTCTAATATTTATAAACATGGAACACTATGTATCTTTGAACATATTTTAACTGTCAATTTCTAATTCGTAATACTTTTTACATATTAAGATGTAGTAGTTTTTACTTAAAATACATAATTATTGCATTCACGTGTAATTTGTATGCATGGGCGTACCCAGCTTCTGGCGTAGGAGGGGGCAAGTCAGATTTTTTAGGTTGGATCGTCCGCGGCTGTTTTGTCATACACACTACACAAACACACCTACATGAATCATTAGGTGTATGTAGTGTAGTGTGTAGGGCAAACAGCCGCAAATGATCCTGCTTTATAGGTAGTTAAATAAATAAAAGTAAATTTGACTATGCATGCATTCGTCGCGCGCGGTTTTTTGGCAATTGCATCGTGCATTTTGTCAATGTCTACTGCGCGGTTTAATTAAAAGTTAGAGCATAAGGACCCGTTTACACTTTAATTAATAATTAGGCGAGTTCATACATGTTCTGCGAGATTTCCAAGGGGGGGCAGCTGCCCTCCCCTGCCCCCCCCTGGGTACGCCCTTGTTTGTATGATTCTGTATACAAATACTATTACAATAATGCTAAAAAAAAAATCTAACAAAGCTTTTCCACCTGGGTATTGAAACCAGTACTCTACGCTGCGCTTGTGATCATGACAATAAATTATTTAAATTACCTTTAAGTAATTAAAATAATTTAAATTTTTGTTTTTTGTCAATGGATGGTTGCACTAGTAGTAAAAGTATCGGGCGTCATTATCCTCAACACTGTCCTCAACACTGAAGATTGACCCACGAGCTAACGTATTAATTGTTTCTTAGAGACGATATGGGATAGGAAATATTCGTTTCACTTACAATAGGTTCAAGGCGAAAGGGTCATTGAGTAAGTATTAGACGAGAACATGTAACTTTTGGCTTTGTTAAGAGTCTTTTTATACGACTGGCCCCAAATAAAGGAGTACTAGTGAGGAGGAGCTCGTAGCTAAGTAATAACAGCCGCACTGGTCGATCCGTCAGGTTAAGCTACGCTTGCCGGGGTTGGTCCGTGGATGGGTGACCATCTTTACACACCGAGACTCCTCCGTGCCTCGGAATTGGTCCCGGCTGTCATATGTGGACCTTTGACAGTCGTTACGGGTCGTCAGAAGCTCGATAATCTGGCAACCAGTCTTACCAAGGGGTATCGTATTACCCAGCTACTGGATTGTGGAGGTCAGATAGGCAGTCGCTCCATGTAAAATACTGGTATTCAGCTGCATCCGGTTAGACTGGAAGCCGACCCTAACATAATTGGGAAAAGGCTAGGCAGATGATGATATTGACATGAAAACTCGAAAACTACTTGATCTACCAAACTGAAATTTTCATCTCAGTCGGGGGACTGCTCTGTGCAATATTTTCTTATAATAAGTAGTCCCCCGACTACGATGAAAATCTTCCATAACCTTAGTAAATACACAATTTAAAAAACGAATGTCAATAACATTAATTACTGCAAAGCTACAGACAGTCCAAAACCTTCAATAATCCTTACATTGCAATTAATATTATTGTCATATTGACAGCGGTAACCGGTAGAACTTAATGATCTTATAATAAATTACCGGGATTTTCATAGGTTACGATTATGATATTATCTAAAAAACATGACTGAGATAAAATCAAAATATTAATAACGTAACAGTTCAAGTTTAAAATTAGACCTTGGGCTTAAATTACTTTTATAATCCATACTCCATACTTAATTAAATGCGAAATTCTGTCTGTATGTCTGTTACGTTTTCATGACTAAACCAATGAACCGATTTTGATGACTTTTTATACGGGCTACGTCCGCGATAATCGACAATTTTACTCTACGCGGACGATGTCGTGGACAAAACTTAGTTTTTAATAACACGTACCTACATCCAAAGAGATGGCTAAGAATAATATAAGGGCCTGTACCCCAAAATTTTATGGGCTTATACAGACATAAAATAGGTGTCATAAATTAATAATAATATGCTGAGCAGCAAAGGATCAAAGTTATGAACGTTTAAAAAATTGATATCGTCACTACAAAAAAAATGTTTATATCTGTTCAATCTAGAGTAGTCCATATTATATTTGGCCATCTCCTTTGACGTTTAAAGGGAAATAAAGATTTTTTTTTACTTCTGCTTTGAGATGTAAGTAATTATTTTTATTAATAATTTTATTCTAGTACAAAACTTTACAAAAGAAAAACTATTTATTTATGCGAACGTGGCGCAAAAAATTACTACTACTAACTACTTATTATTATTACCAGGTGCGTTAGTGCTAGGCAATGGTAGGCATGTAACATGAGACAACTAATGACGCAGTCACCACTGCAAATGGACCATATCCAAGTAAAACTGGAATCACTTAAACAAAGGAAGACATCAAACCACATTTTTTCTTATTTCCTCGTACTGTACTGAGTACTATTTATAATAATATGATTACAAGGCAATCATACTGTTGTTGCAACGCGGAAACGCTTGGGAAAATATAGTTTTTAGCATTTTTCTGAGGAGCATCTAAAGGACAATTTTTGCATAATTAAAAACATTCTTGTCAAAATCTCATCTCATATTAATTTATTTACTAAGAAATTTTTTCTTAGAAAAAAAAAATTATATATTGGGTAACCAAATAAAAAAAACAGATTAATTCAAATGTTGGTTCGTCACCCGGCTATCATAGCGATTTGATTCGTTGACATAAATGAACTAAGTAACCATCCCCCATCAATTAAGTATGTAACTGCGCAAAATTATGGCAGGGAAACGACCTTTTTTTGGTATGAAAAATCACTGTATTTGACTGCGTGCAATGTACAGTCAGCAAAACAGATAGGTATGCAGGGTCGTCAGATATAATTGAAGTTTTCTGAGAAACCGATGGATGCCTATCTCTTTTGCTGACTGTATATAAGTCAGAAAGTACGAATAGTCCAGAATACAAAAATTGATCGACAGTAATGGTCAAATTTTAAGGTGGTTATAAAAGACATAAACATTTAAACAAAATAACGACACCTAAGGGTCTTACCTACCACCGACTCTTAAAACATTACCAGTTATACTTCGTAATGTTGTTGAATTCTCAGTGCGTGCGATAGCAAGTTCGAGAACAAAAATTGTTAACAATAAAGTACTTAAGAGTATTTATTTTATGTTTGGTTAGTGTTTAGAATTACTAGCATTCTAACCTTGAATTAAACCAGGATGTAAACTGCATTGTTTATTAATTTTAAGCCTAAAAGTGTCCTCATTAAGTTTTCCTTCACCTTTAACAGATGTCAAAGATAAACTTAGAAAGTACGGACTTTGAGGACGTAAAATTTTCGAAATATCTTAAGATAATTGGAAATCTTTGTCCCCTCGTACGCCTTACAAAGGACCTCAGGATCTAGAGATATGTGAAGTATAAAAATAATAATAGGTAATAATAAATCATTTATTTTCAGGTTACAAAAGTCAAAGTCAAAACATTTATTTCAATTAGACCATTTACAGGCACTTTTGAATAGTCAAGGAGTCTGTCAGTTAGTCCGAAAGTTGAAGCTAGTTGCTCGTTCCAAAAGAAACTCCACGGCACTCTTTAAAGACCCACAAATAAATACCCTAAACTAAATATACTATAAAATAACAATTGTGGTCTTAAATAAAATTCCTACCCCCCCCCCCCCCTCCCCAGATCCGCTACTGAAGAAAACTCATAAACAAACAAACAATACAACATTATAAGTTATAACCAACGTCACTGCGGCCTAGCTCGGATTTACATAATGTGGATCAAACAAGGATATCATGCGGCTCAAATGACCGGCACACTATCGTATCCTCACACTCGCAGTAGTAACACGTAACCACAGATACACAACACAATCATAAATAAACCTAAATACCTACTCAACATTATTTTGTGTCTGTTAAAAATAGCCAAAAAGTTTTCATGATTAAAACCTGTATTTATTAGGCTGTATGTTGGTTTCCTTAGTAATTTTCGTCACAAAAAAAAAAGAAAGTAAATATGGCGGGAAGTGGTGATAATTTTCGAATTTAATTTTTTATAGCTTTATTTATTGTAATTTTCTATTACTTCATATAGTTTTTTAATTATAAACAAAAATTGGGATAGGGGTCCGAAGAAATAGAAATTAATTATTTTTTGCGAGAAAAGTTGATCTTAGCAAGATGTTTTCTCAATTGTTATTGGTGTTGTTTCTTGTCTACGGAAGATGTACGGCTGTTATCTATAATTTAAATGGTAAGTTAAAACATAATTAATATATCTAAATAATAATTAATCTATACTAATAATATTATCATACTAAAGAGTTGGTTCTTTTGTTGTTTTTTTTTTTCATTTTGTTTCAATGCGCTTTTTCCGATTACTAATTACTCCAAAAGTAAGCTACGTTATCTCTGAGATTATTATTATAGAATAATAGTCCGGTCAAAATTGACCTTTAAAAGTACAAAAATTTGGAATAAGCTAAAAATAATGTACAAATGTTGATAACATCATCATGTGAAAAATCGCCATCAAGTCAAGTCAAAACATTTATTTCAATTAAGATCATTTGCAGGCACTTTTGAATTGTCAAGGAGTCGGTCAGTTAGTCCGAAAGTTGACGTTGAGTTGAAGTTGATTTTATAGATAGTTGCAAGATCTATAGTTTTCGTCTGACCTAAGTATTTTTGTCTGACAAACTGAACGTTTGGCTGAAATATGCAAAAAAGCTATATTTCAGGATTTTTACCTTGCGTGAGATTTTTCACAGATTTTTTTTGATGGTGTTTTCAACAGCAGTAAAAAATTTTAGCTTGTTTACAATTTTTGCACCCTTGAATGTCTATTTTGACCGGACTATTATTAACACTTAGGGATATCATAAAGCTTCTTATTAGAGCAAGAATTCGACCATTAGAAAATATTTTTGAACGTCATTTACGAGGAAGAACAAAAATTATAATATTGAATTTAGTTTCGGAACTATAACTAAAGTGACAGAAAATTCTAGTATTCTATGGCGAAAATAATTTGAGGATAATGTGATAATAAAAGAGAATAAATTCAGATAAGCCATGCTACCAAGCTATGGGCCGACTCATTCTCGAAAGCACTATTTAAATGTAATCGCGTCATTTTAATCCTACTAATAATAATATAAATGTGAAACTTTGTACGCTTGTCACTCACTCTTTAAGTAAAGAAAAGCACGCGTATTTATTATTATTGTATCTATATCTAACTTAATAATAACCTACTTAGGATATTTTTCTTCCGGTTTTTCTGTTCCTGTGAAATAATCCAAGACATTTTTCTGAATTGAATTAATCTTTCGAATTTTCGGGTAAGATTTATTTTCTTGCATCAGTTTTTAAGATTGTACTTATTACAACAAGGAGTCTACACAGACGAATTCGCAGGCAAAATATAGTTCATAGTATTGTGGTCAAACTAATATTAAATAGTACTTCGGCATTCATTCACAGTAACTTTACATAATCCGTCTCAACCACAAGCCTTACTTTTTGCACGTCGCTCCTTGAAATCTGCGGATTTGTATTCACACAAAGTACCTCATATTATCTAGTCGCATGTACCTAAAAAGGTTTTAAACGCCTTTTACGTCAACATAGATGTTATTCGCACTAACTAACTACGTGAGAAATCAGTCCGTACACGGAATAGCATTGAACTGTAGTTCAAGTTCAAAATAAAAACGGAGTGGACAGGAAAATGAACATAGCGAGAAGTAATTGTGGATATGATGGCCTGAATGACGCAGCGTAGGTCGCTGAGGGCCGTGAGTTAGATTCCTATAGTAGGGCACTCTTATGGGGAAGATTCAATGTTCGTACTTCTCTAACATAGTATAAAACAAAGTCGCATCCCAAGAAGGTTTATGTATCTACATTGCACCCGTGCGTTTCGGGGTGGGTCGCTAGTATATTATAAAAAAAAGAAAAAAGATTTGCATTTTTTTATAACGGATTAATTCAAAACTTCTAAAAAATAAAATAAATTTCTTTCACCTATGGAAAGCTAAATTATCATCGAGTACCATAGGCTATAAAACATCACGCTACGACCCACAAGAGGAAAGCAGTAATCAAAGACGTAATTGAACACGGGTGTAACCGCGGGGTATTGGTAGTCTCAAATACAAACATTAAATCTTCAAAAAAAACAATAAAATTATGAATCATACTCATCATCAAGACATCCGTCACGAATTTAGTCGTGTTAATTGTTAATGCACACCTGTCTGGCAGCTGTCTTGTCATATAATAGGTGCGTACTGAGACCAGGGGCGGACCGAAAATTTGTGGGGCCCTGGACTTACACTGCCACTGCTTGGGGGCCTACGAGGACGCAGGGGTTATTCGGAACGAAACTTGAAAAGGGATTTTAACGTTGAAATAATACAGATGTTTGCCAAAAAGGACGCTAATGTTTTTACCGAAATATAATTTACAGTTTAATGTACTTGTTAGCAACAAACTATTTATTTCAACGTTAAAATCCCTTTTGAAGTTTCGTCCCGATACACCCCTGCATTCCTATTCACACAGTATGACGGTAATGAATAAAACCGGTTACATATCAAAAAATCAAAATATTCTCGAGCAAATTTCAAAAGAACAATAAACGAAATATCAAAATTTAAATGACCAAATGATTTATTTAGAAAAAATTTAAAATCCCAATGTATGTGACATCAAATGAACGACTGATCAAAAGTTGCTATATATAATTTTAAAATATCAAATCATAACTAATCAAATTTTATAATCACAAATGATTTAAATGTAGGTATACTTATATTTGAAGTACATCATTAATTTTAACACATTAATTTGTTAAAAAAATATGATTAAAATAACAGTGCCTTAAAATAGTATACATACAAACATGAAGTAATTTGAAAAAGGTAAAAATAATATTAATATTAGCGAATAGCGCCTGTCTGATACAGAAAGCCTTTGCACAACATGATCGGTTTGCTAATACAAAATATCGAAAATTGTCACGTTTTGTAAGCGAGCGAAGCGAGCTCGGGACTTAGGGCACCCCGACATGGACAGGTTAGGTTCGAAGGGGATGGCGGGGTCTGAAAGACCCCGCCATCCCCTTCGTGTTAGGTTACTTTAAACCTTGAACGCAGAAGTAGGAGCCCCGCGCAGCGGGGCTCCGTAGACCGGGGTTCCGTCGACTACAGCCCGTAATGTGTGTAAAAGACGCAAGCAGAAGAGATGACGTGCGGGTAGGTAGACAATACCCGGTCTACGGAGCCCCGCTGCGCGGGGCTCCTACTTCTGCGTTCAAGGTTTAAAGTAACCTAACACGAAGGGGATGGCGGGGTCTTTCAGACCCCGCCATCCCCTTCGAACCTAACCTGTCCATGTCGGGGTGCCCTAAGTCCCGAGCTCGCTTCGCTCGCTTACAAAACGTGACGATTTTCGATATTTTGTATTAGCAAACCGATCATGTTGTTGCAAAGGCTATCTGTATCAGACAGGCGCTATTCGCTAATATATTAATATTTATTTTTATCTTTTTCAGTTAATCCATTTGATAATTAATAATTTATCCAGTAATCCATTTGACCATTAAACGATTTGGTCAATAGTGTAATAAATAATATAAACATTGATATTCCAGACTTTGGTCAGCTGAACTTTTGATCAAATGACCATTTTTATTTTAAACTTTGGTATTTCGTTTATTGTTCTTTTGTAATTTGCTGGAGAATGTTTTGATTTTTTAATATGTAACCATAAAACCTGCCTGTCTGCCCTCGTGGTGGACCGTCAAGTCTAATTCAGAACAGATATTATGTCATTACATCTTTTACATAATAAACTGTAGGACATGGCTACCCAAGTCCTACCTTATTTTAATAGTTTACCATCTGATCTATTTATTCGGTGAAGACCAGCCAGAGTCTCGAAGGAGTTCGTGGCTAAATAATAACAGCCGCAGATCGCTCCATTAGATTTAAGCTACGCATGCCGAGGTTGGTCTGTGGATGGGTACCCTTTACACACAGAGACTCCTCCATACCTAAAGCACGTTAAGTCGGTGGTCCCGGCTGCCATACGTAGATCTTTGACAGTCGTCAGAAGCCCGAAAGTCGAATCTGACAACCAATATTATCAAGGGGTATTACCCAGTTACTGGGTTGTGGAGGTCAGATAATCGCTTCATGTAAAATACTGGTATTCAGCTGCATCCGGTTAGACTAAAAGCCAACCCCAACATAGTTGGGAAAAGGCTAGGCAGATTCATTGACCGACCAGAGTCTCCTACAGGACTGTTTCTGTCAGTTACCCGGTTGCTTTGCTTTTACTAAAGATCCCGGAACTCCTAATAATTGGTGTCCGGAACCCCGGGATGGACGTAATTTTTCAGCCTTCATATTAATTAAACAACTTTACATAGGTACCATGTTATTTCTTGTCATATAAATTAACATTGTTAATAAACATTATGTTTGAATCGTTATGTTTTATGTTCGTGTCCATTTCAACTGTAATTATCGTCTACTTGCTATAAACCTTGTCGGTTTTATCGCCGTTTTTTGAATTTGAACTGCCAAACTGTAGGCAGTAGCATTTATAAGTTTAATAAGAAGAATATTGCTTTTGTTATAGTGCTTGGGTAAGCCAGCACATCGCCCGGTTTCGCATAACATCACGCCTTATAAAAATTAAGTCAATTGATTGAACAAAGTTGTTTATATTCTTTCTTGGGGTTAAAATTTACCCCGTACCAAATTTCATCAAAACCGGTTTAGTGGTTTAATTATGATAGCGTAAAAGACAGACAGACAGAGTTACTTTCGCATAAAATATATTATTTTGCCTGACACGTTTCTAGTCCGGTCATAGTATGATACGGGGTAATGGGCATAATATATAGTTTTAATATTTATAAAGAGTTCACAGAAATAGTAATTTAATATAATTTGCTATAGGTATTTATTGCATACGTAAGGTAATAATAAAATTGTTTGACCGTCTACATAATAGAATTTTCTGCGGTGTAATTAAATGCTTTTCAATTATCGGTAGCATGTTATTAAGGTAACACCCCCAATAATCGACACTTTAACGTGCGCAAACAAGCATTTTTTTAAATATTTTCTTACTTTATGATATTATAAGGTATTTTGGAGCATTGGGTAACGCTTCAGACTTCGTTGCGTAATATTTGAAAGCAAACATAAGTTTCATATAAATAAATAAAGTAATAATATATCGAAATAAATTAACGTTTTTTGGTCTAGTGATCGACAGCAGAATTCTATTTTTCGACACCCGGTAATCGACATGTTCCAGTAATCGACATCCAATAATCGACATATTCCTAACACTTCTAAACAATAAATCCCAATAGAAAAGCCGAGATAATCTAGTATTATATGTGACGAAATAAAAACTTAGTCTTAATCAGTATTTTGATCATTTTAATCAACAAACAATCTTATAATAAACGAATAGTGGCTAGTAATTCGTAGGTTTCTAAAAAAATACACTTTTGCAATATAATACATCTCATAAATGTTAAACAATAAATGTAGAAGATGTGTCATTTGGTTTCGGTTTAGTAACCGCCTTTTCTTGTTTTTTTATTGTTTTTATCTCTTAGTTTTTTCTGTTTTTTGTTTTTCTATCTTCCTCAATTTTAATCGTTTTCTTTTTTCTCTTTCCTTGGATTTAATTTCTAGTTTTTTCACCTTTCTGACAACTTCTATTGCCTGTATTATTTGAAAAAGTGTGGAATTTTTTTTTGGTGCCATAAAAAACATTTATGTCGATTATAGGAACATGCGAAAAAAAAAACTCCAGTAATCGACAAGCGTGTTTTCATATTATATTATAAAGTTACAATTGCAAAGACATTACTAAAAACTAAAGAATTTGGGTTCTAACTTAATAAATAATTAACATGTTCGGTCAAGCAAAACAATTAAAAGTTATGGGCATAATAACTTGCTCACCTCCTTAGCGATTTCGCTAATGAAACGGGAATTTATTTAGAGATCTCTGCCGGTTGGTATGTTCAGCTACGCCATTTTCTTTAAAACAGCCGAATCTATGAAATATCTTTCGCAATGATAGCTAGATAATCCTCAACTATGTTTATGGTTCAAATACGTTCCGAAGCGAGACTCAACTCTTGTTTTTTTTCTTTAACTTTTTAAGTGTCGAACACTGGGGCTCTGTCGAACACTGGGTGTTTTACCTTACCTGTGTTAGATATTATTACCTATTATACAGCAAACCAGCAATAAACTGTGTATATTTTGCATTAACTGTTATTGGATTTATAGTAGTTATAGTAGTTATAAATAAATAATAAAAAGTTTTATATAAATAAACAAATTGCACAAATAAATTAAATTTTATAGTGGTGTCATGCGATAATCTAGGGTTTAAAGAATACTAACCAGTATTCTTTACTTAAATAATTAATTTAAAAACAGAAATATAATTATTATTGTACTGTTGGTCTAGTGGTCGCAAAGCGTGAATGCTGAGCATGAGGTCTTGGGTTCGATTCCAAGGTCGGGTAAAGTGTTATTAGGTTTTTCCATTAAGAATTTCTCAGTAGTAGATTTGTGCCCGGTTGATGGCAATAGGCTCGTCCCCTATTACCTACATGGGACTTAAACAGACCTGGCGAAATGTAGGTGAACAAGGGGTACAACTCTGCCTAACTTTTCGGGGATTATAGGCGTGACGATACGTTATGTATTTTTATAAATGCACATACATTTACAATATTCCTGTTGTACCATTACGTAGAGAGATGGTGTTTCCCTTCTGTCGAAATTTTGTCTTTGCCTTTAGTTACCTCTCTTCTTGACAATGTGTGCTGCTCACTCTTCTGCTTCTGTAGACTTCTTATCTTTTTTAGGATTTCGTACCCAACGGGTCCAAAGTCAAAGCATTTATTTCAATTAGACCAATAAAAGGTACCAGTAAAACGTAGGTAGACCTCCATGGAGAAGAACGAGCAAGAAACTCCACTGTCACTTATTTCAATCGAGTTTAACAATATCCTGAATATCCTGATTACATTATTCTAATTGCGTTTATGTAAAAACAAAGTAGCTGACAGTCAATAGATGACCAATTTCAACTGACAGGCTTCACGAACATGACGCATGGATCAGCACCATTTAGCTCAACCATGTTGAAGGGAACCGAATCATTGATCTTATATTTGTTTTTAGTGAGCGAATACAACAAAATGCCGCCTCTGTACGGGCTGGATGACTACGACGCTTGTATGGCGGAGCCGGGAGGCACGTACTGTGTGGTGGACGTAGACTTACGCGCGGGATCTAATGCTGATCTCATGAGGATGATACAGGTACCTACTAAACCATCTTGTTTGGCCTTCCTATTGATTAGCAGAACGTGATTTGGTGCTTAGTCGCAAAGCGCGACTGCTGAGCATGAGTCGATTCCCAGTTCGGACAAAGTGTTATTGGGTTTTTTCATCTGGAATTTTTTAGTAGCAGCCTCGGAGTCTTTTGTGGACGGTTGATGGCAATAGGCTCGCCCCCGATTACATGGGACTTAAACATAACTGGCGAAATGTAGGTGGTACTAATGGGTACACCTCTGCCTAACCCTTCGAGGATTACGGGTGTGATATTATGTTATGTAAAATCAATGTTGTACGAACGTCTCGCCATTCTTTGGTGTGAAAGCTCAGATGCCCATTGATGTGCGAGGCGAGAATTGAAATTTTTGTGTGTACAACATTAAACTATATTGCTACATAAATAGAATATTTATTACTGTACAAAATGGGCATACAAATCTCGCATGAAACCGTCAGCGTGAATTCAATTCTCGCCCATCTTATCCACGTTTCGCCTCGCCTGTGTGAAATCACCCTTAATGATGATATCTTTCCAAGTTAGCTAGTTGTTGACATTGTTATAATTGAGATGACACTGCGCATGCCACAGGTAATTAAACTTAAACAGGTGTCACTCATTAAGTTTTTACTTCCATTATCATTTCAAATAGAGCTGTCGTGTAGATGTTTTAATTATTTTTATTGTTCTTTTGTTTGTTTGTCACTACAAGTCATCTTGACAGTTATCATTTACGACCTTTTTTTGTGCTCATGTCCTTATTAATAATTGTCCTTTCCGTGGCTATAACCGTGGCAGTACGCCACGAAAGGGATAATACTATCTACGATTGTATGCAAAAAGTTTCTAGAAAAAAATAAAATCACACGGACAAAACCATGGGCATAAGTTAGTAAATAAATAAACACCATAATTTGCGGCGTAGTGTCATAGCGGTTAGTAAGCTAATTGTTACTTATACTTAAGTAATTACATTTGTTTACGTGTAAGGATATCGGAAAAGGGAAAACCGACGCGCTTGTCTTTCGAGGGTTGTTTGTCATATTACGAGTAGCTATGTTTATACTTAACCGGTCAAGCCCCGGCCGACTTACCGGTAAATCAGAATAATAGAAAATCAATTGTGTCTCATTACGTGGGACTTGAGTAATTAAAGGTTTTATAATTATCTTCGATTGGTTGATACTTAGTAAAAACCAATCGCATAAAATCAAATCAAAATGATAAAGGTAATTATTCTAGTTGTTTCCAACTCGAAAGCAACTTGAAACGAATACAGTAGAATTCGGGTATAACGACTTCAAATATAACGTTTCGCTTATAAAAGTGACGAAAATGCAAACTCTAGTTTGGTTGCATATTATTATTGACGTTAGTATGAAAACATATAAGTAAATAAGGGTGGGGGATTTCGTCCCTGGGCCCGGCGGCGGCACACGAGTTAGGCAGCGTGTATACTCGTGGAAAAACTATCAGTTTCATACATTTAGCATAGGATATGATCACATTTGTCCCGCCGCGCGTGGCGTGGAGCAACCCACTAAATGTATGAAACGTGTTTCCCACGCGTGGCGACACGCGGGGCAGGTTAAACTAAATAAATATAAGATACGTGCAAAACGGAAATTTTCAATTTAAAAATCAATCGAATTCATGTAAAACTGGTTTATATAAAAATACACAAAAAATCGAACTTTGACCTTTAAGATCACAGGTAGGTACGGTCTAGACCAAAAAAATGGCATTGATGGGAACAACATGTAACTTTTAGCTTTGTTATAAGCGTTTACGCCGTATAGCGTTTCACACAAACTTTCAAGTAATATTTTTCGAAATGAATGAACCGATTTTGATTAAACTTCCTACAGATATGCAGGATACATAGGTCTAAAAAGTTAGCATAGAAGCTTTTTTGACAAATAGTGTTACAGCTAAATTAGACCGAATTTAAGTTTTCCATAGAAACTGAGATTTCCAATTATCATTTTTAAATAATATATTTCGGAAATGTTCTATACTTACTTTTTAGAACTAAGTATTCTGCTTATGTGTAAGAAGTTTCATTAAAATCGGTTAATTCGTTTGGAAAAATAAGGATTTGAAAGTTCATATAAAATGCCGTAAGGCAATTTCCACCCATTATAATTTTAGTATTTAATTTTGAATAAAACACGACCTCATACGAATGGATACTACTCTTTATCGTGGATATATAGTAGTAGTAACATCAATTACGTGATTCAAGAATAATGTACTTAGTCACTACAGTACCTAATAATACGGTTGTTAACTTAAACAACCAACAGGTCAGTAGGCGAAGAGTATAGGCCATATTTATGTCAAGTGACGTTCAACAGTCATAGTTATATTATTGTTCTGTTCTAAGGTTCCAATTAATGATAAATCACTAGTTCTAAGTAATAATAATCACAACAACATAATATTGTTGTAAAAATATCGTTCAGTGAATTTAGGTGAATGAGGCTAGAGAGAGCTGTCATCCCTCCGAATGCTTGGTACTCACAGCTTACCCTATAAGCTCATTATAATATCAGTCTACTATTGTCTCACTGCAGAGCAAGGTAATAAGGCCTGTTTCCATTCAGAGAAGGCACGAGCATTGATTACCACGCTTACTCGCTCAAGGCAGATTGGCGATATCAGACTTTTTTTTGATGTTTTTCTTTACCGATGACAGTAATTTTCATGATAAATAAAGAAATTTCATTATGAATAAATTGAAAGCCCATATTGGTATTCGCCCAGTATCTATCTCACCCACGACTTTTACGTGAAAGTCGCGTCGTTGGGCCATCACGACTTTCACCTTTTATTTTTTATTTTTTACGACTTTCACCCTAAGGTCACTTCACCTAAATTCATGCATTCCAGAACAGAAATCTTCCTCTAAATAACACCAGTCATGGCTATCACAATAATGAGTGTTGATTGTTATAATTTACAAGCTTTTAATTATCATAGACTAGTGTCATGACCTAAGTATATCGCAATGATGTATAATTACAGAGCAATGAGTAATGATACCATTTGATTGCAGATGCTAAACGAATAAAAAAGATTAAGTGGTAAACACTTTAAGAGCACTGTTTTATGGTTGTTACAGTCAATAACATAATACAAGTATTTGTCTTATAAAAGTTAACCGACTTTTTATTACATACTACTATTTTTACTACAATGTATTTTTATGATTTATTTCTAATTACGTATTGTAACAACAAATAGAGCCCTGAGAAAGTACAAAACAAACTACAAAAAATGTACAAAACTTTATTAGCTTGTTACGCATACAGAATTATTTTACCGTTTTTAGGTAACAGTCCATTGAGAAGGAGATGCGCAAGACCACACAAGTGATTTATCGATTCCTACTTGTTTTTTCTTTTGCTCCGTTCGCTTCTGCCTCGGTAGAGAGTCACCCTTGCAATCCAAAAAAGAATTTTGCAATTCACAATTCTTTTTATTTCAGGGATATTCAGATCACACTCTGAAACATTTCAACCATACACAAATACACCGAGGAGTATGTGTAACAAGGACTTGTAAAGACTTCCCAACATTTTCTAACGAGAATTCAACACAGGACCTAAGAGAGACCCTTGAGGGATGCCTCAACAATTCTCTTTTTTCTCAATACGGACTTGAAGGGAGACTAGCGAATATTCACTATTGCAACAAGGAAGGGGACAGGGTGAACATAGACAATAGTGATATAGCAATGGCTGTGGTTTATTTAGTTTTAATTATGCTGAACATTGTCGGAAGCTTCTATGATGTACTGTTTTGCAAGAGAGAGGACAAAACAGGTATGAAACGAAATCGTGTTCAAAAACTATTATGTTAATACATTTTGTGTGTGAATAAAATTCAATAGTGATACGTATTTTTGCAGGGAATCCATATTTATTGTCGTTTTCAATACGCAGAAATTGGGCGAGGTTGATAGCCCCAAGTAATGGTGGGCGAGAGCCTCGACTAGAAAGACTGAAACTATTCCATGGGATAAGGTAACTGTATCTACCGCTAAGGTATTGAGAGAGTTAAGTCCTAATGTTGATTAGGTCCTAGATAGATTGACCTACTCCTTTCAATCATCAAATTTTTTGTTTATCTTTTTTACATCAGGGCCTGGTGATCTGAATCACAGGTTGCCTTTTTTAGACAGCAGTCTCTGTTTAAGTTGAAATAACTTTGATTTTATTTACTTAAATACTAATGTTTTGTTTGTTTATTTTCAGGACCATGACGATGTACTGTGTGATCTTTTCACACACAACTCTAATCATGTCGTATTCCTATTTGGATAACCCTCTTTATATCGAGACGGTGAGATTTGTTTCAATAACTCTTATTTTATTTATATTCATTTATTTTTGTTATCAGTTTTGAAAAAGAAATCAGGTGTGCCAAACAAAAATGCCTACACGGTCAAATGTATCGAACATTTTCACATTTTTTTTTAATAACCGACTAAAAATATAAACTTTTAGAAGTCTAGAATCATGTAGTGAATCGATGGCAAAGGCTTATGTCATGATTCTGACCAAATTAAAAAAAAAATAACTAGCCCGTATTGACCCACTGCTAGGCAAAGGCCTCCCTTCATATCTTCTATCTATCGCGACTTTGCGGTACGTCTTGCTAATCCTCAAAGAAGCCGACCAAATCGTCCCATCTTGTTCGTATAAATAGCAGTTAAATAAACAGATGTAGTGATTATAACAACAATAATACTGTATGTAAGTCTTTTGCGGAAGATAAGATATTATTATGTGCATAAATAAATATAGGTTGTTAACCTATAATTACATATTATGCACATTAGGGACCTTGGTATTAACCGTAGCGATATTATAATTATTTTTCCTTTTTTTTTATTTCTGCGTAATATTTGTATTGTACTAAAATAATTGTATATAATTATAAGTGGTTATGGACATTTTTTTAAGAAAATAGATCAATCTCTGGTTTTACACGACAACTAACTATCTTTGTGGTAATAAGAATCATGCTAGTTTCGCAAAGCACTATCTTAGTAAAAGCTAACATAAACTATCTGTAGGCCATGCAAATATTTATTCAGTGCGGCAATCGAATCCATCACACGTGGTGTAGCAGCCAATAGCTCAGCTACTGAACCAAAAATGTCGTCAAAAAAATTTTAATTTTTAATTTTGTGCTTTAATGTCTACCCAGATTTTTCAGTTATTCTTTTTCTTTTTTCACTTTTTTCCCCTTTTTCAGTCGTATGAAGATATTTCCAAACAGATAGTGTTTAACGGCAGCCTGGTCACTCATACTTTCTTCGTGATGTCCAGTTTTCTCCTCGCGTATAACTTCCAGCTGTATTCAGAGAAACACGAAATCAATTGGATGCATCTTCCGAAAGGAATCCTTCAGAGATGGCTGAGGTAAATTTCCTTTTAAGGGTTCTGTACCGAAGCCTCCACTGTTCGTCTGATTCTTTGTTAACGGGCTGTGTCTCATAAACCATAATAGGTAGAAACTTGAAATTTTACATAGCAAAAAGAATAATCCTAATCAATTTCTCACTGAATTAAAATCAGATGTTGATTATTTTTTTCCAAATAAAAGCTCTTTTTTTTAGACTTCGAAATTCAAACAAAGGGTAAAAAAGGGTATGCTTAGATGGTTCGGTCATGTTGAGAGGATGAGTGAAAGACGATTAACAAAAGGTATTTATCTGGCAGAGGTGAGTGGCAGCGCAGGGAGGGGTCGCCTTAGGAAGACCTACACTGACCTTATTGGTGAGGTTCTTCAGAAAGGTCAGGTGCGGAGTACTCGTAACCGGCGTGCTTGTATGACGAGATGTATGAACGTAGATCAGGCGAAAGGAGTATGTAAGAATCGTAGCAGGTGGCGTTCTGTGGTTTCTGCCTACCCCCATAGGATAAAGGCGTGACGTTATGTATGTATGTATGAAATTCAAACTGTATTATCTCTTATAGACTAACTCCGACATACGCCCTCATATTATTCTCCATATCGACGTGGATGCGGCACTTGTACCGCGGCCCACTGTGGCAGCTTGTGGTGACGAGCGAGGCGGACGCCTGCAGGCAGTACTGGTGGGCGCAGCTGCTGTACATCAACAACTACTTGTACGACGATGCTTTGTGTCAGCCCCAGACTTGGTGAGATGCTCATTGACAATAACTCCGCATAAAAATAAAATCCCTCTTCTTTGATATATAGAATAGAATTCTTTATCAATCAGACAGTTACAGTCTTTAAAAGTGTTAGTCTTACTACTATTATAAATATGAAAGTTTGGATGGAAGAATGTTTGTTACAATCACGACCGAACGACTGAACAGATTTGGAAGAAAGAAAGAAAAAGAAAACAGAGTTAATATCACATAGACTGTCCATTCCGGGAAAATGTACGATTCCCGTGAATAACTTTGACTCGTACTTTGCGGGTGGATCTAGTAAACATATGTTTTACAAGACAAAAACACAAGTCAATTATTTATGTATACGGTACAGTCACGAGCAAAAACAATTAGTATACACTTAGCAAAATTCAAAAGCGATTTTCTAAAATGTGAAATAACGATTGGAACTTAAATATAAGACGTATTTTATAGTAGTATTGAATTCAAAATACTATATTACTAACTATATAACATTTCAATCAATAAACTCGAGGAAACTCGCTTCGTGATGTTGTTAAGTGTTTACTTGTTTTTGCTCGTGACTGTACATAGTAAGTGGACCACCCCCAGGTACCTCGCATCAGACACGCAGCTGTTCTGCCTGGGCCTGCTCGTATGCGTGGTGGCGCGCAAGTGCAGGACCCGAGTGATACTGCTGTCGGTCCTGTTCGTGGCCTCCCTAGCCATCGTCGCAGGACACACGTACTTCCAGGACTTGGATGCTGTGGTCATGCAGAAACCTGAGTAAGTTGGTGGTGGTTGCCAGCTGATAAAATATATTCTTTGTGAAGGAGCTCATCCGGGGAAGTACGGTGAGTGCCCTGCATTACCTGACCCTTTTTAGGAATAAGTAGAGGGAAAGATGGGACAGGTAATGACTGTACTACCACCATAATATTTGTTTTTGCTGCACAATGTTTATGTTTGAAGGATATAAAAGCTGAAGTAATTTACAGGCACATATGACATTTTTGTTTTGTCTCTGGGATGGTAAATCGAGACATTTGGTATTGCTAATGTCCATAGACGACGATTGTCGACGATGGCTTGTTAATATCAGATGCGTCGTCCGGATGTTATGTTCATCCAATAACATTAATCACACTGCTCCACTTATAAGAACAAAAGCTATGCGACTCTCATAGCTTGGGGAAAAGGATCAGAATCGTTTAATATTTAAGTCCATTTTTGAGTAGGTTTTCTTTAACATATTATTAATCTACTGTTTGATTGACTTACAAATAATATGTTTCTGACATTCTCTGTATGAGAAAACCCTTAGCCCTGCCAAAATAGGCTGCTATTATGATTATTACACACCTACAATAGCACACCTGCAATCGTTGTCGACCATTATTTATATGTCATGTTTGTGTATATCTTTTGTTGGAGATCCTAAATCAATAAAAATAAAATAAATAAAATAAATTACATCGTCTTCAGGTCATACCGCAACCTTTACGCAACAGACGATACATTCCGTCTCCTGTACGCGCGCGGCCACACCAACATGTCCACCTACATCCTCGGGCTGGCAGGGGGCTTCCTCGCCTACCACTACCAGAGCAGCAAAGACCTGGACAGGTACAAGGTGGGTTACTGCTTTAGATAGAACTACCACCTCCTCATCCACGCTAGCATGTCTTGCAATATCTTTTCTTTATTTTAGCGATATTTTAATTATATTGATACTGACTGTTAATTTTTGTAGTAGGTATTTTAGTTGATTGTATATGTGTTAGAATTAGCAAAATCAATAAAGAAAAACAAAATGCATACCAAATCCACTTTTGACTTAGCAGGCTTAGATTTTTCTTTAAACCGCCTGTTTCATCTCCTTTGTTTTTTAGTTAAGTCACTATGCAAATTCCACAACATGTTAAATGTGTGTTGCTAAGCCTAACATCGAGAACGGCTCTAACGATTAAGCTTTTTTTTTGTGTTGTGCTTGTAATGTTAGATAATTCTATCGCAATATTCGAATTAGTCATTAGTCATTTATTCATGAACAACAAATTGTATTTGAAATTACACGATATGAAAAAAAAGATATATACAATAATAGATATTTGTACTAATGCAAAGTCTGGGGCGGTTCGTTAGTAAAGACTTATAAAATGTTTTTTTCTAAAGTCGCGCGTCAGTTGTCATTTTCAAATGTTGAGTAGAGATATAAAACAATAACATGGCGCGCCCCTCAATATTACTATTTCAATAATAATTAGTAATTAATGACGCCGCTAGTCAAGCAACAATGACACGCTGATTTGTTTTTGTTTCGAGAGCCGTCTCAGTACACACACATGCGTTGTGAGTCATGTAAATACTACTCTCTCCTACCCTACCCTTTTGCTGTGCCCTATAAGGTCCATAATGATCTCAATTATTTAATTTACCACCTAAGTATACTTATGGAGAAGCAATAAAGATATTGGGCATTGAGTAAATACTTTCAAATGTTTTGAATTGTAAAGGGGCGCGCCAAGTTATCGTAGTTTATCTCTAGCTACGATAAGATTTTGAAACTTAACATGGGGTAATGTGCGCCCTGTTGTTCGTCAGAAGTACCGCTGGGCGGTGTGGCTGTCGTTCCCGCTGGGGGTGGCGGTAATCCTGTCGGGCGGCGCGTTCTACTCGGACGGCGCGCGCGCACCCGCCCTACTGCGGGTCCTGTACGCTACCTTCTACAAGTCCGTGTTCCAAGTGTTTGTGATTACGATCATCATGGGCTGCGTCTTCAAGTTTGAATGTAAGTTGGTAGTGGTACTAATCGATTATTTCTACATGTTTGGAAAATAACTTTTGTACTCATAACCGGCGTGCTTGTATGACGAGATGTATGAACGTAGATGAGGCGAAAGGAGTATGTAAGTATCGTAGCAGGTGGCGGTCTGTGGTTTCTGCCTACCCCCATGGGAAAAAGGCGTAAGTTTATGTATGAAATGAGTCTTCGCCTCAAAGGAAGATTTTTAGGCAGTGTCTTCTACTCTGTAATTGAAATGGAAGAGAACGAACGTGCGCCATAAATCTGCACACTTTTGCTCTTCATATGACATTCAGAGAAGAGTGTCGCAAGTGTCAGACACTTTAAGACGGAGTCAAATGCTATGTCACGAGTGTCTGAAATTGGACATGAGTGTCGCAAGTTCAGACATTCGTGTTTTAAAACTGGTATTTGCAACTTTATTAGTGACCAAATCGTTCCCACAAACTGCTTCCCTGTCTTTTATACTACCTAATGTAAACGACTGATTTTGCGTGCATTACTCATAGAACCTCGTACCTTGACATTCAATCTTCGAGCGTCGGTTGAAAGTATCCTGTATGATGTAATGAAAGATATATTTGTTCTGCAGCGGTGTACCGCGGCATCATAGAGTGGCGCGGCTGGACGTGGTCGGGTCGCGTCACCTACAGCGCGTTCCTGCTACACACCTTGTTCCAGAGAGGACTGTTCGGAGCACAGACACAGCTCATACACATGTCTGATTACTACGTGGTATGTTGCACATCACTGTTCAAGCAGCATTGGTCGATCATTGAGCTATAAGTTTTCAGGGACTGTTGATCTGGGTACCAAATCATTCATTACACATGTCCGGCTAAATTAGACCGATTTTAAGTTTTCCATAGAAATAAAGATTTCCAATTATCTTTTTATAAGAAATTTAGAAAAGGTTGTATGTACATACACACACATGCATAAATTACACATAAATTCATATTTTTTTTACATGTATGTGTAATTTATGTATGTGTGTGTATGTACGTACACGCCTTCTGATTCGGAAACCCGATCCGGAAACCGGACGTTTGCGCCTAGCCTTTAGACCTATATTTCCTGTCTATGCGTAGAAAGTTTCATAAAAATGGTTCGGTCATTTCGAAAAATAATGACTTGAAAGTTTATATGAAATAACTTATATGAACATTTCTCCCGCCAGATGACAATACTAGCGGGGTCTATCTTCCTCACGTACCTGTGTGCGTGCATGCTCTACGTGTGCGTGGAGGCACCGGTGGCCGCGCTCGTGAGGGGGGGCGTGCGGGGGGGAGCGCGCGGAGAGGAACATGAGAACAGGGGGGATACTACTAAAGTGTAAATAAATCAGCGTTATATGATTTATTCTTGTTTTATTTATTTAATTAAATTAAGAATACTCTAAGGAAACTTGTCTATTTATGCTGAAAAAATGGTTCTAACTATTATGAACATAATTATAACATGTATCTCTTAGTTATATGGAGTGTGAAAAGAGACATCACATTGCCATAAACTATACATACTGCCTACAACGAACTTGAATTAAATTTCATGCGATTTTTATTTTTGATGAAAAAAAACAGTTTATGGTAGCGCACATTAAAACGCACGTAAACCATTGTGCTTGGGTCAAGGACCATGGACGAATTTAAAGTTTAATTATAACTTTTAAAACTTGTTTTCATAAAATTTAAGAACAGTGGCACTTTGACAAAAAATTATCGCCATGATGGAAAGAAAATTTACCTTACGACTTCGTTAAGTGTCTATTTCACACCAATATTTTAGGAGAAATAATGACTATGTGACCTCATGAAAATATTAGGTTACACATAACGCCTGTAATCCCCGAACTATTCACACTCAGCGATTCCAAACGTCTTTTATAATTTAATTAATTAATTAATTATAATAGATTGACTTGGCCATCGCATGAAAACACAATGCCATCAAAAACAAAACTTGGAAAATACCAAGTCTCGCGACTCAGTCAGCGCGATTTTGCTATCGCACTAAACAATCTTATTACTACAATATGTATTGATTGTGAGTTACATTGTGTTTTCATGCGATTGCCAAGTCAATCTATTATAATTAAACATAAATGCTAATTACGTAATAACTTATGACAGAAGAATTATTAATAATTAATTAATTAATTAATTTAATTATTAATTAATTTATTTATTAATTAATTAATTAATTAATTAATTGATTTATTGTGAAAGGAGTGGAACAATATTTCTGAACGTATTCGACCCTAATCTCTTCAAAGTTAGAGTAAACAGGCTTCTTCTGGTTAAGCTCACTCCATCGTAGACTTTGTCTCTATCGCCCCTGGGGGCTTAGACAAAGTAACAATTTCAAAACGATAACGAAGTTAGAAAAGACTAAAATGTATGGGATTGACATAAGCCGCGTTAAGTCACGTGGACATGAAGCAAGACATGACAACACAAGCAAGTCAGAGACGATGACGAATTTAGATATCGTTTCGCTACAAAGCGATGTTAATTTGTCTAAGGACCCTGACCTAGACTAGATTCAGAGCAAACCCATCCCATTGAAATCAAATATCGCAAAGAGATTCTTAATCGAAAACACATAAGTTTTGTGTGTTTATCCGAATAAATGAAGGTGTCAATATGTTTAAAAATCCTGCGGCGTTCGATGTCACATATTAACTTGCTTAAATAAGCTTTTGATTAATGACTTGATTTATCATTTTAATTTAGAACTGTTTTCCTTAACTTGCTTTGATTTGACCTTATAAATAAATCAATTAATATAAAAATACTTATAAAAAAAGTTATACGTGATTTTATACAATTTTGTGTCTACATCATATGCATTTTTAGATATTTTATTTTGCCTCCTAATTTCTATAATTTTGTATGTATTTGCAATCTGTAATGTCTGAACAACAAAGTACACCGTTATTGGCAAAAAATGGACGCTCAACATCTGTTAACTCAATACCTTGCATGTCTGATTACTTAGTCAGTTTATGTAAACGCATGTTTGACAAATAAATTATCTTTTATCTTTTTATCTTTATCTAGTTTATCTATCTTTATTAGGTATCCCTCGTACATTTTGTAGACTAATAATTGTTTTTGCTTAAGCCAATATATGCCAATATCTATCTGTCTGGATTTCTGTGTGTTTGTCATCAAACCTTGCAAGTTAGATTTGTACCAATATCCAGTTTTCGATTGAGCTGAAATTTGACATGGCTGAAGCCGGGATGGCCATAGGAACTCCGTAATAAAGCGACACAACCCCATCAAGTTTTAAGTATTAGATTTGTCTTAACTAAGCCGTAGTAAATCCCGCATCATAAGTACTAAAAAGTTAAAAATAAAATAAAAAGTAAAAAAGTTTTTAAAACAAAGCTTTAATTATTACCAAGCTTATATATTAGGACGGCAGGAGAAATAAAGAAGGTGTAACAAACACGCTTAAATATGTATAAGCTTGGTAACAATTAAAAGCTTGGTTTTCAAAAACTTTTTTTATTTTTTTATTTTTTACACGTTGTGGACAGGTTAGTACGGCCGACATCACCAAAATTTTCCTAACGGTTTTCGCACTACACTTGAACTACAAAGACCTCGTAGTTAAAAAAAAAACAAAAGTAATGTACTTAACGCAAAAGATATTATAAAAGTTCAAGGTTACACATGCGTTTGACTTTACACTTACACGTTGTTGTACTAAAACGTGTTGACATTGAAGTATTTACTATTATGTACAGTGAACAACAGAGATAGGTATGCAGGGTCGTCAGATATACATAGTTGAAGTTTTCTTAAAAACCGATGGATGTCTTCTAATGAACTGTATGTTAGCTACTTTCATCACTTTTGTTGAGTGTACGTTACATACTAGAAAAAGTCTGAACCATACATACATACATACATAAACTCACGCCTTGTCCCATGGGGGTAGGCAAAACCCACAGAACGCTACCCGCTACGATCCTTACATACTCCTTTCGCCTCATCTACGTTCATACATCTCGTCATACAAGCACGCCGGTTACGAGTACTGCGCACCTGACCTTTCTGATGAACCTCACCAATAAGGTGAGTGTAGGTCTTCCTAGGGCAACCCCTCCCTGCGTTGCCACTCACCTCTGCCAACCATTAGTCGGGATTAGTTTTTTCATAGCTGTTGCCTGATTGTTTTTTTGGGGCAAGCCCGCCACACTGTTCCCATCCACTGCAACTCATGATAGTCAGAATCAACAGTGGAGGCCACCAGAAAAGCACCGAGGCAAAAACCCTTCGGGTATTACGGCGTGATGTTATGTTATATAATCTATCAGTCCCTAGCATCAGGCAAGAGGACTGGCAGACGACATAGTCAAAGTCGAAGCAGTCATTAAGATTAAGATAACGCTGTAATTATCAATTAAATGGCAACATCAATAAATTGAGTTACTTTATGGCAAAAGGATGCCTTTCCGTTTCAATAATTTACGATCAATTTTATTTAAACTTTATTATTTTGTAATTTATCGATGACGTTGATTTATCTACAAGCGTTTTAATTAAAATAAATCTAACCCTCAAATATCCCATCCATTTTACTGTTATTAATTGATATGGCAAGTAAACTTAATTTTAATAAATTATTGTTGTGGATATTTAAAAGTTTTTGTACAACTCACGCCATTACAAAAAATGAATTAAAAAATGGAGCCTGAGTAGGTACATTTCATATTTGAAATATGAATAATTGTTCTAAGTATGACAGTTTAAGTATTTGTGTACATAAGATTAGCATTTAGCATGAAAAAAAATAATGATTGAATGATGTTACTTGTTGCTGTCAAAAAATAAGTAATAGCGCCGCGCCGTTCCGTTCAGTGACGCATGCGCCGAACTTGGACTGGTTTTAATCCTCTGGTCCTTTAAAAAAGTGCGTGACATTAAGGTCACCGTGGGGATCATTAATCATGTAATGTTTTATAGTATCATTAATTTTAAAAAGTTTGAATTTTTCACTATTACAAGGAGTAGCAGACCTGAGTATTTGATATTAATTTCAGCTTGATACCTCCACACGTTCCTGAGAAAAAGAGCCTTGACAGACGGACAACAAAGTGAGCCATATGTGCTACTCTATATGTAGAATAATCTATTTATGTTCATCCATTTATTTTATTATTAATTCGTGTTCAGAATCACCAGTATTGGTATTGTACAGTCAGCAACAAAAGTCGATTAACATTTTTGATTTTTAAATCCTAATTATTAAGTACATTATCAGAAGTAAAACACAATGAACATAAAATTAAGATATAATAAACCCTTAGCTATTACCTGAAATTCTGGAAGCCAGTACATTATGTGTTTAGTGTCTGTTTAAATGATATAAAAAAGTAACATTGTTAATCAACTTTTGTTGCTGACTGTACCTCCTTGAATTTTGCGAGGATGCAAAACCTTGTATTTTAGGAAAAACTGAAAAATAATAAAACACTATTAAGTAATTGTATTTCTTTATTATTATAAAATAAACATTTTTAATATAAAAACATCATTTTAAAATTAACGATTTTATCTTATTTTGTATTCTATACCTACTGTCAGAAAAATTTAGACACGAGTATTTTTCAATTTATCTCGGGACTCTGGGGTCCCGGGGCCTTTGGAAGGCGTATTAGGGGCCGGAGCCAACTCACAGAGGCCCCTTAGATAACTTTACATGAAATGGGACACCAACCGACGATTATCCTTGTATGCACTTTGCAAGTGCGACCAAGGACGACCCTCGGTTGGCGCAGGACTATTGCAGGACATGGAAACAAAGAATGGAACTATGGGTGTGGGTGGCTTAAGTGGACTGGTTACCTGGTACTATAGAGTACGTATGGAGTTTCTTGCCCATTCTTCTCCATACAAAACCACCTTTTAGAAGGGGCAACTACCTAGATTAAATTCTATTTTAATCTTGTATATGACGTTCCAAAGTGCCTTATAATGGCCTAATTTAAATAAATGATTTGAATTTGACTATAGTAGCTATGGACTATTATTATTATACTGACGATATGTTTAATGTAAATTCTACGCAGGCAATAAAGTCATCAATAATAATAATAAAAACAGTTGAGTAACAAAATACAGTCTTCTTAATTGTCTACGGTTGCTTATTTTTTTTAACTACAAACATTGGTTTCAATGTAATAGACGCACTTGGTGTGTGTCACGTTACTACCATACTAAATAGTATTGGTAAGTCCCAATTTTGTCTTATCTCTAATGTAGATCTTGATCCAATCTCTATCTCCGTTCTTCTTTTATCTCCAATTTTCTCTATTACTAATCTTACTTAATCATCCTTTACAATAATATTTACAACAGCCATAAATAGCCGGCAAATGAGTTTACTTACATTAAAAATTAAAAGTAATACGTCGTCATCCATCTATACTAATATTATAAAGCTGAAAAGTTGGTTTGTTTGTTTGAGGGTGCTAATTCCAGAAACTACTGGCCCGATTCGAAGAAATCGCTTCCACGTTTTAAAGCCCGTTTATCGAGGAAGGTTTTATGACATCACGATAAGATACATTACATACAGAAACCGCAGGTATAGAATATAGTCTATACTAATATTATAAAGAGGAAAGATTTGATTGTTTGTTTGTTTGTTTGCATTGAACAGGCTCCGAAACTACTGAACCGATTTGAAAAATTCTTTCACTGTTGGGAAGCTACACTATCCCCGGGTGACATAGGCTATATTATTTTATTATCAAAAAATTAGGGAATTAGGGAAGACGCGGGAAGAGTGCTAGTGATTCATAATACAGGCTAGGGAGTTCATACAAGTCATAAAGTCAGTCTGCGCAGTCGGGGCCATGCTTGTTCAAAATGTTTGCCGAAATTATACAGCCAAGTCTTCACCTACACACCCTCAAGCCTCATTCCTCCTCCTAATTTGTGACACCAGGTCAAGTTTCCCTCTAGAGTCCACTGATATGGATGGTCTTCTTTCAGGGCCGTCGCTGTCTGTGACGGCTTTCCACAGCTGTATGAGGGGCAGTTCCACGAGGAGGCAGAGTGGTACTGATGCTATATAGCTTAGCACTGACGATGTTATTAGAAGGGATAGCTGGAAGGGAAATATATTTTAGATAACTTTATTATGTAGGTATATTGAATTACAGAACAAGTAATTCGCCGATATCACTAATAAAAATAGTTAAATTGGAAATATCTGGTCGTTTAAACTAGATCTAGTTTTCAACACCTAATGGGAGAAACAAAACTTGACTCTTTGAACGAGACGATGCAATATAATATAATTTAAATTATGTATGAAACTGAACCAAATTGATACAAAGAACCAAAGCTGCTAAGGAAATAAATATAAATGTGAGGTACTTAAACATAAAAAAACAAACTTAATTATTTGGTAAAGGACATCGTGTAAATGTAAAGAAATGGTAAGGAAAGCTTACCATGGCTAACATAGAGGCATGTCCCAGCTGCGTGTTGCCAGCCAACGTTATCCGGAGCACGATGAAGTGTATGAGGAACACGCAGTAAGACAGTCTGCCCAGGATATGGAAACCGCGCCACTCCAACGAGTCACGAATGAGAGCTGTAATATAAACAATGATTTTATGTATCATGTCCCGTGGAATTTATACACAAAGTAGTCGGTTGGACTGAATATAAATTAGCTCTTGACAAGCTTCCAGGTCTAACCTAAAATAGATCCAATTCTTCTTGATAAAAAAATATCTTTGGATATACAGCGCATTTAGTATAAGCATTTTTTTTTTTGGGACAAGCCCGCCACGTTATTTCCAACAACTTCAACTCCTGAAAGCCAGAATCAACAGTAGCGACCACCACAAAAACGCCGAGCCAATGAAGCTCGTCAAGTCCTGGTGAAACGATTAAACTGTCTTAGACCTAGTAACGAAACTATGTAGAGATACTCACACCAACACCTCGAGAAGCATCCCAGCATGAAGATAGAGAAGAACACGGCGACCAGAGGCCTGTCTAGAGCAGAGTACAAGGCGGAGGCCCACAGCGGGAGCGGCGAGTCCGAGAGGAACACCGTGCCCGCCAGCAGTACCGCGCTGCCCAGGAACAGGGACGCGTGGAACAGCACGTTGAACCACTTGGAATAAGAAACGTTGAGTGAGTGAGGTTGTTTTATACCTATGTGAAAATGACACATCTGATCTTCTAACTCTATCTGATCTTGATTTATGTATGCTAATATTATAAAGAAGTAAAGTTTGTCAATAAAATATAATCTTTGGTCTCATTACAAAGAAAGTTACACTATTATAGAGGACGAAATAGATTAGGGCCAAACCACGAATTATGACTGTTTACTAAGGCTATTCAATCGAATCCGCAGTTGCCTTTTCGCACGCCGAGTGCTCTAATTTTCAAAAAAATTCTCTGCCCGCTTTTCCTCTTAATAATTTTCCTCTTAATTCTCATCTCATAATCTTAATAGATAAATATCTATCTATACGTAGATATAAATATCTCAAGACTTCTCATTATCCATGATATCAAATTGTATCGGTGCCGCAAATGATCTCACCTTGCAGTCTTTAAGTTTCATCTCTCCTTTGATATTGTTGTGGTACAGTATGAAGGCAGTAGCGATGCCTCCGATGTACCCCGGCAGGTTCATCCAGAAGGGCAGGTACACCAGCGACAGGATTTTAGAACCGGCGAACATGTTACGAAGAACCCTGGAGATTAAGAATGTGACGTTTTTACTCGACTGCTCCAGAAGGAGGGTTATAATTTTTCGAGTGTATTTTTTATTTCTTTGGCATGCGCTCTGTAGCCTAAACGGCTTGATGAATTTTAGCTTGGAAGGTATCGTTAGATCTAAATAAATTGTGAGAGTGACTAGTGATCAGAATTATAATAGCTTTGGCGCCATATTAAAGTGTAAAATAAAAAAGTCAATAACAAAAATCAAAAGACCCCACTGCGTAAAGCATGATCTTTAAATAAAAACTGAAAGGAAAAAAAACAAGTCTAGAATTCTGTTATAGTCAGCAGTCGGAATTCATAATTGGGAAGATTTAATCCGGTCTAGATTTTAAATTGGTCCTGATCCCGACTGTTGATTTTGATTTGTAAGCAAGACAATAAAGGCAAGATGAAGAATGAAAATTCACCATGTTACCTTTATCCCACTAATCCTTATCCAATATAATACTTACTCAGGCGTCTGAGCTGTGACGATGGGCGTCAACTCGTAGAAGTAGACCACGAGACCAGCTGTCAATGCAGACGCGACCACGAATGACAGCAGCACTGGGATGGTGGCGCGCTTGTACCGCATGAGGACCAGGAGGAGGAACACTCCGATGATGTGAAGCTGCATGTCTGCTGCTAAGTACCTGGAAGATATTCAAAATCAAAGTCAAAACATTTGTTTTAATTAGACCAATGACAGGCACTTTTGACTCGCACGCACAAAGTAATAATGATAGTCGCTCGACATTACCTAATACATACGCAACGGGGCGATTCTGTTCTTTAAAAGAGGTATATTCTGAAATACTGTTAAACACAAATAACTAAGAAACAAGTATTTATTATTTTTTGACCTGGTGTCAGCTATTAAAAATGATCCCCAAAAAGTAGGGTGCATACGGCTAATTATTACTGTGGTTTAGCTCTCTCCTGCCTTAGACTTTACCAATAAGCCCAACTTACCAAGTATGTCCCATGCAGAACTTGCCGGTGGGCAGGTGGTTGTGCACATACAGCACGTGGTACCACCACCGCTCGGAGCAGTCGTGAGCCTCGCGCTCCACCAGCCACGACCACTGCGGCCCAGCGCCAAGCATTGGGAACCATGCTATCGTGAACCAGAGGGCGAAAACTGCTAGTGGAGTCAATCTGGAACGTAAAGATGAGTTTTAGAAGTAGAATGAAAATTGGTTCTTGATTGGCTTGGTGATTGAATTCTAAGTCTTGATAGTAGATAGTTTTGAGGAAGGGTAGCTATCAAAGGGATTTCTTCATTCCTTTCCTCTTCTTCTTATCTATTTTTTTTAGAAATTGGTACTAGTAGCCTTCGTAGTCGAAGCAGAATTACTGTACAGATTCTTAACAGTAAGGATGCCAAAAAAGAAATCAATTTCATGAGACTTCTAAACGACTAAACGAATTATTATTCTAATAAAACTAAAGAGATATTTTTGTTTGTTTAAACCCAAATCTCTGGAACTACCAGTCGGACTGGAAAAAATATGTTTTATGTAAGTAGCTAAATTCATATGGAATACTATAGGCCATATAACATCACGCTACGACCAACGGGAGCGGAACAATAACCAAAAACCGGGTGAAAAAGCTCACAATTTGAATATCAGTTTTCAGATAAATCATGTTAGCATGTTTACCAACTTACCTAATCCATCTATTCAAGATAGACATCAAGCACTTGAAGAAGGTGATGGGCTTTGTGGGAGAGGAGACGAGGGTCGCGTACGCGGTCAGGAAGCCGGACATCGCGAAGAAAGCTTGCAGCCACAGGGGGGAGTTCAGGATTGATTGCGACGTGAAGTGGTCGTACATCTGGGAGACATAGAAGGATGACATTGCTTGGCAAGTGTCCACCGTCCATTACCATAGTGATCAAACTCATGAAAGATTCGAAAAAGGAAGGGTTTTGCTGAAATCGTTTTCGCTCTATGTTTAGCTTTGTAGACCAAAACTGAGAAGTTGGCTTGTATAAAAACAATCACTTGGATAATATAAAAAATAAACATTCTTTACAAGCTAAGTATAAATTAGTACTTATTTAAACAAATATTATAAAGAGAAAAGATTAGTAATTGATAAACACACAAACCACTTTTTTAACTGATTTTAAAAATTAAATAGGCGATATTTTACTGTCAAAAAAATTAGGAATCCGAAAGAAAAATCACGCGGATGAAGTCTCGGACAAAAGCTAGTAGAAAATTAAGAAAAACTTACCCTTTCAACGAACTGAGGATTGTCAATGTACGAGTAGATGTAAATCAACATCACATGTGAGAAGATCACACATTGCATTCCCAAGAACCTGGAAATTCATAAAACTATGAACTGGTAGTCGGAAAGTCCCAATTTCCCCACTATCTCGTGGATAACCAAACATCGACGTAACATATTGACCAGGCGTTTGCCTCGCCTTTGGCATATAATGCTTTGCCCTTGCGCTTCTAATTGGTCGAAGTAAAAGGGGTGTAAAAAAACACACCTTAACCGTTAACTACGCATAACTATCCATCAAACTACTTAAGTTACTTTGAGCATATTGCAAAAACATGTTACTCAAACTCAAAACATTTATTTCAATTAGACCATTTACAGGCACTTTTGAATTATCAAAGGAGTCGGCGGTCAGTTAGCCCGAAAGTTGAAGCTAGTTTCTCGTTCCAAAACGGAGGTAGGCCTCTATGGAGAAGAACGAGCAAGAAACTCCACGGCACTCTTTTATATTTAGCTTCATTATGCGTGTTTTTACACCCATTAGACAATTCATCATCATCATCATCATATCAGCCGTAGAACGTCCACTGCTGAACATAGGCCTCTCTTACAGATTTCCAATAGGGCCGGTTGGAAGCGGCTTGCATCCAGCGCGATCCCGCGGTCCGCATCAGATCGTCTGTTCACCTTGTGGGTGGACGTCCTACGCTGCGCTTGCCGGTGCGTGGTCTCCATCTAGAACTTTACTACCAGCACAGGACCTGGGCAGTCACTAGGACGATGCTTGATGAAGGATGACATCAAGTGTTGGTCGGCGCTTGGCTGAGATGATGATGAAAGCCGAACTAAGATTAATAAGATTTACCTGATGCCTTCAATACACGCTACGTCCTTCATCCGGTCGTCAGTCCTCGGCTTGGAGCGGTCATACGTCAGAATGTCAAAGTTCCGCTTCAAAGAAAACGCCAGCAAGTATCTATTACCTACAATAATAATACGAAGATGGTGATTAGCTAGTTTATGAGACAAATGTCGCAAACATCCGTGAAGTTAGTTCCTTCGTATGAAAAAAAGCATCTATGCAGCTTTTGTCTGAACATTTATAAGTGAAAACTTATAATTGAAGATCTTCTACACAATTTATTACTCACTCAAATGTAAGAGCTGTAAGTTTATAAGTACCTATATTTCATTTTACATTTGTGTAATAAAATGAAAAGCTCTTGTGTGCTTTATGGAAAATCTGTGGTGTATCATTACGTCATAGGTAGGCTCATAATAAATACGAATTTTTGCTAAAGATTCTTATTTTCTTTTGTAACTATTTTTTTTACTGTTTAAAGGAATGTATCAAAATTGCACCATATCTAAATATATATACTTAACTCAAAGGTGACATAGTGATCTATCAACGCACAGCCCAAACCACTGGACGGATCGGGCTGAAATGCATGTAGATATTATGACGTAGGCATCCGCTAAGAAAGGATTTTTTAAAATTTACCCTCTAAGGGGATGAACGGGGGTCCGACATTTACGCGGACGAAGTCGCGGGCAAAAGCTAGTACAATATAAGAAGTTAAACTAGCAACCATGTTCATGTATCTCTGTTACCACGCAAAGCTAACAATACTAAACCAACGTAGAACAACAGTATGTTTACACTCAGCCTTAGCGCAGCGGTCTCCCAGCACGTGGACCCCGGTGGCCAGACAGGCCAGCGCCACCAGCATCGTGCAGATCACGGCCAGCGACCGCGCCGGGCCCGAGCTGGACGGCGGCGAGTCCACCGACATGCACCAGTCCACTGAGAGTACCTCCGCCTGGAAAGAGAAGAAAGTGAAATTGAAATATTCAAGTAGCTATGCGATCTCACACACAATGATAAACCGACGGTAGTTTTTAAAAAATGGGTATTTTTAAAACTTGTTTACAGAAGACTATTTACGAGACTTCATCTAGTGGTTGGTCGACTCTTCACGTGACCAGAGGGCTAGCCTATTTAAGGGCTAAAGAAACAGCATTCAACGTGGGAATGCTGCCAGCGTTTAGCAGTTTTATTTTTATGTTTAGTTATGAACTTCATGAAAATATTAGAATAAATATTATACCTATTATCATATTCCACAAATAGCCCTTTCATGTTGGAGGGAACAGTACTTAAATAAGAAACTTATAATAATCTTAAGGTACCTAATCAATTAGGAGAATGCTTTTAGCGATGAAGCCATACCATCGATTGGCCAAGCCCGACATATTTCGCAAAAGCAGTTCAAGATACCAACTCTTGCCTCTTTAGTGAAATATCATGTCAATGCAAATCAATATAAATGTGAAGGCTACATTTACAACTTTCTTTTTAGAACAAAGTTCCCTAACACGGTAGGAGTTTACTGACAGAAATCATCACGTAAGAAAAAGGCGTTATGCCCCCTCCAGACGTCTTTCTCTCTTTTTCTCTCTCTTTCCGTCTCTTTCTATTTTATAAGTATACAAGTGAGTGTGAGTTCAATTATTGAGATTTGAGCAGCAAGCATTGTGCGGGGCCAGCTGTATTTAATCTCAATTCTAAACGTGTTAATTGTATTTAAACTTATCTTTTGCGTTTTCTTAGCGCTCTATTTTTTTTCCATTCTTTCCATTATTTTCTCACCTCAAGTCCATACTGCGTGACGCTGCTGTTGACGCATCCCTGCGCAGCGTCGTGCCAGCCTGCTGTCTGGTTCAGTCGGCCACAGCGGGAGACACACACCCCTCGGTGGATCAGAGTTCTATTGTAGTGCTTCAACGACTGCTTGGAGTAATCCTGGAATGACACGACAAGTTATAAGATATTATTGGAACGAAGTTCCTTATCGCGCGTTGCGAAAGGGGGCTAGACGGAAAAAAATAAGACCAAAAGTTGTATCGACACTTTTTTAAGACCAAAAGTTGTAACGACACTTTTTGCTATAGTTGTAAGCCGTGCGGCGTGCGCGTGTTTCTCTGTCTGTCTCTCTCTCTCTCTCTCTCTCTCATATAACTTCGTTCCATCCGGATGTCCCTTGACACCTCTCAAGTTTTATAACTATTTTATACCCGCAATTGCGTTATTACCGGGATTTTTTTACAAGGAACTCTAGATCAATTTCTTAAAAGTAGCCTTACTTACTCCATATAAATTCAGCTATCTACCAGTGAAAGTCCCGTTAAAATTGGTTTAGACGTTTCAGAAATAAGATGAAACAAACAGACAGACAGGCAGCATTCTTAAAAATTTTGTAGAAAATAACAAACATTACAAACATACACATCAATTTTATTTATTTGTATATAACTATATAAATATATATGTATAATAATAATTATATATAGATTAATAGGAAAAGACTTATTCGACAGTTGGCAACAAAGATTATGAAATAGATTACACAAAAAATATCATTATGCAGCAACGACATTGATCTCCGAGTGTTTTATGATATTATTATCTGTTGAAATAAATGCTTCGGGATGTGGTTTATAGATACAAATACAGTGTGGTACTCAGCAAAATGAATCCACGTTCTCTTTTACGATGTAATTATACAGCCGAAATAATTATAAATGTCGGTTCATATTTTCAATGATGACTGCCTGCCTCGTTTTTGTGTTGTGGTCGCAGAGCACGACTGCTGAGCATGAGGTCTTGGGTTCGATTCCCAGATCGGGCAATGTGTTATTGGGTTTTTCCACCAGAAATTTCTTAGTAGCAGCCTCGGAGTCTGGGTTTGTGCCCGGTTGATGGCAATAAGCTTGCCCTCTATTACATAGGACTTAAACATAACCAGACTGGCGAAAATTAGGTGTACTTTTGGGTACACGTCTGCCTAACCCATCGAGTATAACAGGCGTGATGTTATGTATATATACCTAAAGCCATTAAGCAGCATCTGTACTTGATGCTCTTCCAAATGCTCTTCCACTTATTTTTCTATAACGTAAACAATCCATAACAACACCCATCATTGCTCCACGCGTTCCACTGACCCCATACATCGAACTAAATTAATTAAATTATTCACAGACACATTCTCAACAAACTCTATATCAACATAACTCGGTGTAACCTTGGGGTACAAGTGTTACAACACGCCGGTGAACCCAAACAACTCGAGCTTACACTTTCTCAAGAAGAAGGACGTGCTTACGAAATGTTTTAGACCTTATTTATAATAATTATAGTTTAGTTTGTAATGACTTAGAAATGATTGAACATAAAATAACCTTGTGAGAAGGACAGCCCTGGCATACACGCAGTCATTTTGATAATGCATCGAGAGTAGGTAACATCCGTCAGTCGGAAGCGTGAATCATGCGTCATACGGATACCGGGCTCTCATGGTAGCAGGAGGAATCGTGTGGGTTTTAGTCGGTAAAAGTCAGACATAACCCGTTCTCCCCAGACGGAGGATATCCATGAAGATTTCCCCATAAATAACAAAATAGTGTTAACATCCATCCGGATTTGTCCGAACAAACCTTTTGGCCTCTTATTCGGACTTTATCATGTCTTGTTGCAGTCCGGATTTTCGACTTAACCAGTTTAAGTAAAAGAGAAATAAGTGAAAAATTCAATGCCTAAATCCCTGGACTATTTGGCTATTGTCAGGACTCTTCATATTGCGAAATGGTAACCCTTTGTAGTAAAGTAAAGCCACTAACTAACTTAAGTTCAGTTATCTAACACCTGTGGACGTCTTTCTACGATAGTACAAACCTCTCCTTCTCCTTCTTCTTGTCCTACCCTTTCGCTGTGCCCTACAGGGACCATAATGATCTCAATCATATAAGTTACCACCTAAGCATACATATGGAGAAGCAATAAAGATATTGAGTATTGAGTTTATGTCATAGATATAAAGTAATCATATAAGATACAGCTTAACCAGCCAGTCTCACACACAGTACCTACCTATAAACAAATCCTTCCAAAGATCGATTAATAAATTGTCACGTTTTATGCACGTTTTATAGCAGCATTGTTAATTAATTTGTTACAACAATACAAAACTAAAAATAGAAAAACAATTAACTAACACAATTACGTTCTGCGGTGATCGTAGTTTGTTGTTTTTAGCAGTCGGAGCCAACACGCCTTCCAAAGGCGAACAAATCTAAATTTTATAAATTTTATATTTAAAATATCCACCATTTGCCTAATAAATGAGTCTTATAATAAAAAAAACAGTCCGTTGGTTGTTTACGGAGTTACCTACATTAGTATCACAATTTTTTTAATGCCGTGGGCTGAGGCAATTGTACAAACTTTTAGGAACGATCGCAATCTATGACCAACATTTTTTGACATTTAATGTCGCTGAGATGAGATTGTGACTAAATCTTGACGTTTTTCTTTTTTTAAATAATGGCCTTCTAAACTCTGTTTTGCGTATTGTCACTAGAAACATTAATATTTTTTGTTTTTTTTTATCATTAATTAGAGATGTTATTATAAAAGCCTAAATAAAGGTAAATCTTATATTTCCCCTACCTGAGATTGTAAAATAGGTTTGATTTTATAAAAGACTTTCGATGACTAAAATGACGATGTATTACGTTAATTTTGAGAACAACACAATATTTTAATATGCGAGTATCATAACGCGCCTACTTAGCATTTTCTAAACATTACTATTTCACAACATTTACCGTGTCAAAGGAAAGGATAACCACAAAACAATTACGATTTTTACCATAAAGTCTTGAATCTTAGGTTTTACCTTCACAGTAACAGACGCACAAATCGATTTGAACTAGACTTGTTATGGCGTGGACTTATAGAAAGGCAAAAGGCTGACACCACTGATTGTGATAGATCAGGTTTAATTGCAGCACTCAGTCCAGTCAGTGAATGAAATAGGCAGCAATCCAGCCGGCGCGGGCGCACTGTGTACACAATCATGACCTTTACGACGCATTTACATTTGTTGTAACTAGCTGCGAAATGTTTCGACAATTAATATTCTAACGTCACTTCTTCACGGTTGCAACGTGCGTGGGGTTTGCAGATATGCGTATATCTGTCAGGGCTATGAACTTTGCTGGCACTACACCTGATACAAGCCATACTAATATTATAAATGCGAAAGTAACTGTGTCTGTCTGTTATGCTTTCACGACTAAACTAGTGAACCGATTTTGATGAAACATTGTTTTCTGCTCAAGGTATGTACCGACTTTAATGCTGAATCTATTAAATGATATTAGGACACCAATGTGACACCAATGTGACTTTTTCAATTCATATGTACTTTCTAAAGTTTATCTTAGACATTACTGACATCAATCCGTGCCTCGGAAAGCACGTTAAGCTGTTGGTCCCGGCTGTCATACGTGGATCTTTGACAGTCGTTACGAGTCGTCAGAAGCTTGAAAGTCTGACAACCAGTCTTACCTAGAGGTATCATATTACCCAGTTACTGGGTTGTGGAGGTCAGATAGGCAGTCGCTCCATGTAAAATACTGGTATTCAGCTGCATCCAGTTAGACTGGAAGCCGACCCCAACATAGTTGGGAAAAGGCTAGGCAGATGATGATATTAGGACACCTAAACTAGATATAAATGTTATGTCACTTTTTCTTGAATCCCTACATAGTATAAAAAAGTCGCTTCCCGCCGTCTGTACGCTTAGATCTTTTAAATTACGCAACGGATTTTAATGCGATTTTTATCAATCGATGGAGTGATTCAAGAGGAAGGTTTATGTATCTACATTGCACCCGTGCGAAGCCGGAGCGGGTCGCTAGGACTGTCTAACAAGCTTTACAGACAAACTATAATTATATTTGAGCTACATTGCCACTCATTGTTATAGTGTGGCCATTAGTGCTGTGCACTCCCTGAGGTATGCGCGCGGCGAGACGGGGGGGAGAATCGGCTGCTGCGCTCTGTCAGTGCGCCATCAACGCTCGTGGCTCTTCGCCTCCCACCTCGCCGCGCATACCTCAGGGAGTGCACAGCACTAATGGCCACACTATATTTTGTGTCACTTTTCAGGCTTGTGTTGTCTAATAATTTTGAAACCTATTTAGAGTGATTTAAAAGAATTGACACACTCGAAACATTGTTTAAAAGTAGTTGCAAGTCAGCTGCCTGTGTACCAAAGAATACATTTTTGGTGGCAGACTGTTATAACATCAGTTACTATCACAACAAACGATGCTCATACGCATACTTATTAGGTGTTTAACCACAGTTTGAAGCCAAGAACCCTAATAGGTTATATCACCGTGCAAGTAAAGATAGGTTACTGTTATATAAATTGTATAATTCTTGCAAGTCTCGCGCGCCGGCGTGCAGGGAATACATTATGTAATTACATATATCGCAATGCATCGAGGAAGCATCGTTTGGCGACGAGCCTGTATACTGTCTGATAGTAATACATAAACATACTATTTTACACTTGTTAAGAAGCAAGAGATGGACATGCATCTAGCATAATGGATGTTTTTGTTCTATTTTTAAGTATGTTCTAGTATGTTGTGTTTCCGTAAACAATATAGGTAGATATTGGTATGCAGTACTAGACTTGTAACACTTAGAACCAATCCCTCCCTCCCATTTTTCAATTTGTGCGAAATGAAGTATGATTATTTTCAGTATTTTTTTTATGTTTTAAAATAAATTAATTCTATTTCAGTAATATGTACAATATTTACAGACTTGATTATAAAATAAAAACAATTAGAATAAAAAAAAGAAACTATTTGGCAGTTTCTGTTTGTCATAAGTACATATTAAAAAGTGCTTTGTTGAGTAATTTTCAAAGATTGGACATACGGTTCGCTTGAGATTGTCTTGTACTCATAACGTAGAACAAAAGACATCAACGCGTTCATCAAATGTTTCCTAATACCATGTGCAGTACCATGGAGCTTTTTATTTATTGAAGTACTGTGTTTTGGCTTAATGAGCATGGCGGTTGAGAGCTTGTCATGCTCACTCAAATGTCTCGCTGATGGTGGCGCGTGTGTTGGATCATTTGGCTCCCTCCATAATGGTTGAGCTAGGTGGTGCTGATCCATGCGTCATGCTCGTGAACGGGTGCTGTCAGTTGGGATTGGTCATCTCTTAACTGCTATGGCTTACATCTTTATTTTTATTATTTTTAACTACTGTTTTATATTCATCTTCATTGTGATCACATGTAGAATCAACAAGAATAATAATGTAACCAAGATTTTGTAAAAATCTAATTTAAAAGAGTGCCGTGGAGTTTCTTGCTCGTTCTTCTCCATAGAGGCCTACCTCCGTTTTGGAACGAGCAACTAGCTTCATTTTTCTGACTAACTGACCGACTCCTTGACAATTCAAAAGTGCCTGTAAATGGTCTAATTGAAATAAATGTTTTGACTTTGACTTTGAATATGATATTCGTTAATTACAAACTAGTGGTCGCAAAGCGCGACCGCTGAGTTCTTAGGTTCGATTCCTAGGTCGGGCAAAGTGTTATTGGGTTTTTCCATCAGGAATTTCTCAAGCAGCAGTCTCGGAGTCTGGATTTGTGCTTGGTTGATGGCAATAGGCTCGCCCCCTATTACATGGAGCTTAAACATAACTGGCGAAATATGGGTACGCCTCTGCCTAACCCTTCGAGGATTACAGGCGTGATGTTATGTTTAAGTTCCTAGTAATATGGGGCGAGCCTATTGTCATCAACCGGGCATCTAACCAAACTCCGAGGCTGCTACTAAGAAATTCCTGATGGAAAAACCCAATAACACTTTGCCCGACCTGGGAATCGAACTCAAGACCCCATGCTCAGCAGTCGCGCTTTGTGACCACTAGACCAAAAAGGCAGTCAAAAAAGTTGTTTGAAAACTTTGTAGGAAAAGAGTAAATTGTGTATTCAAGTGTGCGCACATGCTCAACTAATAATTGAGTCACTTTTTACGAGTTTGTATTGAAGCCGGGCGCCGGCGCCGCGTTACGAAAACATTGACAGACAAGGTGACCTCACACTTAACTTTTCGGAGTTCTTACTTACCATTCATTATTTTAGATATAAGTGTAATGAACTTTTACAAGGATTTACAAGAGTGACAATGTAGCAAAAAGATAATTATTACATACATAAACTCACATCTTTTCCTATGAGGGTAGGTAGGGTAGGTACAAACCATAGAACGCCACCTGCTACGATCCTTACATACTCCTTTCGCCTCATCCACGTTCATACATCTCGTCATACAAGCACGCCGGTTACGAGTACTGCGCACCTGACCTTTCAGAAGAACCTCACACCAATAAGGTCAGTGTAGGTCATCCTAGGGCCCTCCCTGCGTTGCCACTCACCTCTGCCATATAAATACCTTTTGTTAATCGTCTTTCACTCATCCTCTCAACAAAGAAAAAAGATAATCAAAGATAATTATAGTTGTTTGTAAACCAAATACCTTGTTAGACTGTACCTATATTAGAAGTTATAAAACAATAGTTGTGTCGTGATGGCCTAGTGGTTGAGGCGCCCGCCTCTCATGCACGAGGTTGTGGGTTCGAATCCGGACAAGTACCAATGTGACTTTTTCAATTCATACGTACTTTCTAAGTTTATCTTAGACATCACTGACATTGTTCCGTGCCTCGGAAAGCACGTTAAGCTGTTGGTCCCGGCTGTCATACGTAAATCTTTGACAGTCGTTACGAGTCGTCAGAAGCTGGAAAGTCTGACAACTAGTCTTACCAAGGGCTATCGTATTACCCAGTCACTGGGTTGTGGAAGTCAGATAGGCAGTCGCTCCATGTAAAATAATGGTATTCAGCTGCATCTGACTGGAAGCCGATCCCAACATAGTTGGGAAAAGGCTAGGCAGATGATGATGAAAACCATATTTGTGTATGTTGTTAGTAACATAGGCCTGTGAGATTATTATATGTGTATATAGAATTACTAACGTAATATCTCACACTTGCAACCTCAACTATATTGTTTTAGCACTTAAGTAAGGTGTGCTGTTTATTACAATAATCGTTTTGTGTGCTAATGTGTTGATTTAGAATGGCTTCACATTCTAGCTCTCCTTGAAACACAGGACATACTTATTTATTTGAGGGTATTAAACTTTTTACAAGCCGATGAAGGTGAAATTAGTCTATTCTATATTAGAAAGTTGCAACACATTACTAATTACTAACCTAAAAATTGCCGGAAAACGAGATACGTTTACCGGTAATTTGTCTGGCACCCTCGTCGTCGGAACAGCTCGGTTTTTTCTCGGAAAAAGCCTTTTACAATGATAATTACTCATAATCATCAGCATAATTGAATTATTAATAATACGAATGGGAACATACATATTGCAATAAGTGAAAGAATGTTTAAAATCGGTTCTAAACAAAAATACAAATCTTTTCTCTTTATAATATTGGTTTAGATGGAACGTCTGCTTATCTGACCTCCACAACCCAATTACTGGGTAACAAGATAGATAAGACTGGTTGTCAAACTTTCGGGCTTCTGACTACATACCCGTAACAACAGTCTTTCTACGAATGACAGCCGGGACCAACGGCTTTAAGATGCTTTCCGAGGCACCGAATACCTACGTTACTAAAAAGCTATTTGATTTTAACCGTTTCGTAGTAAACAGTAAAGTGGCATTCGAACACGGGCAAGTCAAAGTCAAATCATTTATTTCAATTAGGCCATTAAAAGGCACTTTTAAACGACATATATACAAGAATAAGAAAAGAATTGTTGCCTCTTCCAAAAGGTACCATGAGCTAAATACCATAAGGTACCACAGCTCTCCATATCTTTGAGAAGTTCCACTTAAACATACCTGTAGCAGCATCATAGTGGGCGAGGGCTCCCGGGAGTACAGCGCCGCATCCACGATGCAGTACACGTCGCCCTCGCGCCGGCACTGCGACCAGTCGTCCAGCCCGTACAGGGGCGGTAGGGACGCGAACACCGTGTCTGGAACAGCAGAGAAGATGATGTGTTTAACACAAGGTACGGTCGAGCAAGCTATTTGGTTTGCAGACAACAATATCCTACAGCTACATTGCAATACATTGTTATTTTGTAACAACATCACGCCTTTAATCCCCGAAGGGTAAGGCAGAGGTGTAACCCACCCACATTTCGCCAGTTCTGTTTTAAGCCCCATATAATAGGGGGTAGCCAATTGCCATCAACGGGGCACAAATCCAGACTCTGAGGCTACTACTGAGAAATTCCTAATGAAAAACTCAATATCACTAAGTATTATTGTTATTTTTTTATCAATTTTTAAGCTTGTGGTGTCTAATTTTCATCAAAATAGGTTCAATGGTTTAATCGTAAAAGCGTAACAGAACAACAGATAGACAGACAAGAGTTACTTTCGCATTTATAATATTACTTAGTAAAGATTTAACTATACTCTGTTAATCGCGAACAAGTAGTCTCTCACATACACAACGCACGTTGTCTCATCCATAAGGGGAAGCTGATATTGTTACCTAATTGTTGTGGGGACCTTGACCGCTAAAACAGAGTACTTGATGGTCAGATAAGTCATAACATTCAGTGTCAGTGAAAATGGTAGTAGGTACCTACAGTCAGCAACACACATCTTTTAACAATTCAAATTCTTATATCCAAACTAGGCTGCTACTGAGAAATTCCTGATGGAAATACCCAATAACACTGCCCGACCTGGGAATCGAACCCAAGACCTCATGCTCGGTAGTTACGCTTTGCGACCACAAGACATAAGAATTTTCAAAATCGGTTCAGTAGATCTAGAGGTTACCCCCTACTACCCCACAAACTCACAAACTTTACCTCTTTATATAATATATGTAAAGATAGTTAAGAAAGGCATGCACATTATTTTTATTATTGTTTTAAATAGCTATCTATGTATAGCATTTTACCCTAATAAAACTATTACTCAAATAAAACTAGTCCAACTATTTCTTCCAATTTGAAAAATTAAAAAACAATTTCTCCACATTTCCATTAAAAAAAATCCGTATTTTTTTTATTTATTTACAAACAGTACAGTTCAACAAACTTACCATTGATATCAACAACACTGCCTAGCACGGAACAAAAGCACGCAACAAACCACACGCACCACATATCGACACACCGCTTTGCGCGCGCGCAGATTCTAGCCGACTCGCGAACACTTGAGAAACGCGCCCGCGCCGCCCTTCTCCGCATTACGACAGATCATCTCGGTTACATTGTGCCACTGGATATGAAAATGCAGAAAGGCAAGCTTGTAGAATAGAGGATAATTATGTTATGTAGGAGACCAAAGCAGTCCAATCATTTTGTACCTAGGTATTTATAGCCTTTTTTTATATCTTGCCCCACACAAGTAATTTTTTCTACATCGTGTGTACCTACGCTTACAGACATATAAACTCACACACACAAACAGCCAGCCCAAAAACAACCATACATATTATTATTTGTTCAATGAATGTGAATCAAACCCGCGACAAGGAAAAACGTAAAAATGGGAGATACTATAGCCAAATTGTAAAAAGCTTATGGCAGGTTTGGGTTATCTCAGGGCTGTAGCTAGAGTCGAATTTGAGGTAGCATTGGTTACAGGTAGGGCGAAAGTAAAAAAAATGTCATAATTGATCTGCCCTTGAAACACGGGCTCCTATAATCAATCACCATGTATATCTGACATCTTATGATGACTCTGAAACTATGAACAAACCATTTAATTATAATAATTTATCTTATTTTTGGTATTTTTAAGGTAGGGCATTGTGATTTCAAGGTAGGGCATTGCCTAACAATGCCCCCCCCCTAGCTACGGCCCTGGGTTATCTGCGGCAAGTTCCTAAATACAAGTGATTCTTACTGACAACCCTTACCGGATATTATAAGCCAATGGTCAGTTCAGGCAGAGTTCCATTTGACCCAGTGATTTCGTTATTGTCATAATGGATGGAGGATGACCATAAATTCAACTACGAGCAACTAGATTCAACTTCCTGACTAACTGACCGACTCCTTGACAATTCAAGTGCCTGTAATTGGTCTAATTGAAATAAATGTTTAGACTTTGACTTGAGTAACTAAAGGCGGCATTAATAGTACTTCTGCCTTTCTCTGTAACGTGACATCGCCGAGGATTTTCAATCTGGTCAAGTGTGAGTTGCTAAACAGTACGAGATGTCTTAACGTGACTGGTTACAGCATGCGCAATAACATGTCATTGATTTTGGAATATTTTGGGATATTGCATTGTATTTAAACATATACCTGCCCACCTAGATAATCGTTGCGAAGGAATGGAACATTAATGTTGCTTGCAGCATCGCCGGCGCCTAGTTTGTGACACCATGCTGTTAGAGCAGAGATACACCCTTATAACTGTCGACTTAAGCTAGCCAATTCATTGGCGGATCCAAATTTGTCATTTGAGGAGGCTTGCCCCGCTGAGGGTCGGTTTTTAGTAAAGTAGATATTAAAAAAAGCACATCATTGTAGTACTCAGATGCTTTTGGGGGGGCTTGGGCCCCTTAACACCCTCTTCTCCCCTGGAACCGTCACTAAGCCCATTATTTTTGTAAATAAAATAAATCTCTTTTCAAAGACAAATCATTTATTTCAATTAGGCCATCAAAAAGCACTTTTGAACGTCATATAGGTAGGTACTTTACAAAAAATATTGAATCTAGTTGCCCCGTCCAAAAGGTAGTTTCGTATAGAAAAGAATGGGCAAAAAACTCCGAACCCCTTTTCTTATTATGTAATAAGATAGGTCAGCTTACAGTATGTCTAAGATGCGGTTTGATTCATCCAGCCACTTGCTAACCTGCTCCTTTTCAAACCTTTTTTTTTTATGTCATTATTATATTTCAAGAATTAATCACTTTTTTAATGTAATTCCAAGCACAATACATTACAAAAATCTCTTCATGAAGCTTATATCATATACTGCTTATAACATAGAACTAAACTGCAATCACCAATGCATGTACCAAAGTGGTGATCAATAAGATCTCTGACGTGGTGATTACAGTAAAGACCACTTTTAATTCATTGAGAGGGTATTAAGACGAATGTCATTATAAGAAATATAAATGAGCAACACATAAAAGTTGTAGAACAACATCGGAGTTCGGAAAATACCAATTTAGTTTGTAATTCCATAATTTCCACTGAACTTGACCCACATAATGACCATAAACAACCCATATTAAAACAGGTATTTGACCATCCAACTAATAGCAGGTACATCCCTGCTCGCCGCCATACAAATAACAAGTTTGATAGTGTTACAACATACGAGGTGAACGTCCAGACTCAGGTCAAGGTCCGCGTCGGTTGCAACATCAGGCCTAGGTACTTATCTGTGCAACCTACTGCTTTTTGTAATCAATAGTTTTGGAAGAAACATGACATCATAGCATCACACCTGTATACATTTTTCTAAAGCGGTGTGGGCAGAGCTAGAGGTTACTAATGTTATACTAGTTTTTGCCCGCGACTTCGTCCGCACATATGTCGGTTATCGCGGAGGCAGACATTCACGGAATAAAAAGTGTCGTTCCTCGGGGTTCAAACTTACCCTGTACCAAATTTCATCAAAATCGGTTCAGTGGTTTAGGCGTGAAAGCGTAACAGACAGAGTTACTTTCGCATTTATAATATTAGTAAGGATTCCTAGATGTACTAGGTATTGACAGCAGAAGCCAGAAGCCCGAAAGTCTGACAACCAGTCTGACCACGAGGTATCGTATTACCCAGTTACTGGGTTGTGGAGGTCAGATAGGCAGTCGCTCCATGTAAAATAGTGGTACTCAGCTGCATCCGGTTAGACTGGAAGCCGACCCCAACATAGTTGGGAAAAGGCTAGGCAGATGATGATGATGCCTCATAAAAAATGACGTGTCAGAATGTTTTTTTGACCTAAAGAATAATGATAATTTATCATTTCCGTTTAATAACAACTTTTACGAAAGAGGTAGTCCAGTTTGCATTTTGAAGAAAGTAGTTTTATCTAACACTAGCCGTGCCCGCGGCTCCGCTCACGTGGACCTAAGTGTAACTTAAGGAAATAAGTATTGAATAACTATGTCATCATAGAAACTTAGGTATGTACCTATATGGGGTAAATAATTTTATCATATTCATTAGGTTCAATACGGTGTACGATTTATGTTATCAATATTCAAAATACGACACACCCAAGTGGAAATTATATTTTTTCTTACTTCTCCGCTATTCTTTTCTGATTAATTTCGTTGCGGGACCCAAGACAGTTGTATCGTTTCTCTGGGACTCGTCGAGCTTCATTGCCTTGGCGCTTTTCTGTTGGCCTCCACTGTTGATTCTGGCTTTCAGGAGTTGCAGTGGGTGGGAACAGTGTGGCAGGCTTGTACACACAGCAAAACAGATAGGTATGCAGGGTCGTCAGATATAGTTGAAGTTTTCTTAGAAACCGATGGATGTTTTCGAATGTAATTTAATTTAAAACGTAGATAGTAAATAGTTCTTTATTTAGGTAAAGTTTCAGTCAAAGCCATCCATCGGTTTCTTAGAAAACTTCAACTATATCTGACGATCCTGCATACCTATCTGTTTTAATAATATTAATGCTGATCCTGATCCTGTTTTGCTGACTGTACCATTAAAAAGAATACGACACCACCTAATAAATTAGAATCGAATAAATTAATCTTCAACAAGGGTCAAAAATAAAATGCACTCATCAAAATAATGACTTTTTAATGTTTTTTTTTTTTTTCAATTTTAAATTTGTAAGTATTAATATTTACATGAATAATCTTATCGTAAACATAAAATAAAAATATCGTTGATTACGTTAGACAACACCGCGTATTGTTCATTGTTTGACAACCCAATTTTTTATTAGCGACACAACAAAACTGGGAATAAATCACATCACCTAAAATCTATAGATATTAGTGGAAGTAGCAGTTCATGCCTATTCAGTATAAACTAAATTATTTTGAAGCTAGCTAAACCTTGAATTAATAAACTATCTACTTATGTTTAAGTCAGCCAGTTATGTTTAAGTCCCATGTAACAGGGGGAGAGCCTATTGCCATCAACCGGGCACAAATCCAGACCCCGAGGCAGCTACGATGAAATTCATGATGGTAAAACCAATAACACTGCCCGACCTGGGAATCGAACCCAAGACCTCATGCTCAGCAGTCGCACTTTGCGATCACTAGACTGTCAAGGTTTCTAAAACTTTTCGTCTCAAACAATCTAGATTCCCAACCGATTAATAATGTAAGCAACATTTCAATTTCATATTACTATTCTATGGAAGCTATTTCAACAGTTCTGTCAAAGTTATAATGATTTCTTTCCAGTTTCGTTGTGTCACTAACTTTTATATGCGTTTGCACATAGCGCAACAATAATAATGTTGCATAGATCTTTGTAGTTTAAGAGATATCAAACTTAAGTGGCGCGTCATCTTTAAACGTATGTATATGAGTCTAAGAGCTAGGTTAGTAACATATTTTTATCCACCTTAGTACTTTTTTGATTACCTTATCTTATTTTCTATTTAAATGCTAGGTTCTTTACATACTTACTTTATTTGTTAGCAAAAGTTACGAGGCAGGCCCTATAAGCAGTATTTTTTCCTTATGACAGGAGATTTTTCATTCAAAAATGACGCGCGTTTATACTTTGCTATCTCTTAAACTATGTAGGTATATAAAATACCACGATGTTTCGTCAACATGTTACAATCAAAAACGTTAATAATATGGAATTATACAAATTTTATTTTCGATAATGATCTTTATAACTTTAGGCGATTAATGAAATAGTTCAATAACAAATAATTACGATAATTTCACTGTACTTTGCTTTGTTATTATAAAAATACAGATAGCAAAATTGATTTAATGAATTGATTAAGACGGAAAAACAATAAAATATTCATGTCATTATGTACGACAGCCAATCGAACGAAATGAGACGACCGAAGATACGTCGGATTGGCTAAAGTAATATGTGTTTTATTACCTTTCTATAAAGCCTAAAATTATAAAGACATACAAATAATATATTGATAAAACTATCTAAATTAAGTAAACGATCATAGACGAAAACGCAACTTGACTAAAACTAAATAAATACAGGGTGTAAACAATTGCTGCATCAATAAATATTATTATTATCTTTAATCAATTAATAGTTATAAATTTTCAACTGTCCATTTCATGGAGACCGTTCGGTTCACTAATTATTTTTATATTTATACATAATATATTTCAAATAGCAATTTTTTACACCTTATACTAAAATTATGTACAAGTGTGCTATATATGAAAATATCTTTTTATATATCCAAGCGAAAAGCAATTTATCTAACGTATAGGACGCAAAATGAATAATTATTTAATCACTAAACAAGTCCGGACAAGATGGCCTACTTTACCCAATTTCTAATAATTGAAACTTCTCATAAAACTTTACACTCCACTTCACCTTGCCCGGCTATATCACGTTATTTAGAATTTAAAATCGTAAATAATGCGTGGAATAAATTATCAACATTGCACATAGGCTTTGTCACTCACTTATCAAAGGCTACCTTGGTTGCCGTAGATCGGCATTGACAGCTGTCAGATCTGACAGCCAGAAAACGAAACACCATGTACATAATAATTTTATAGTATACATTTTCTTTCAACTTTTACCTTTTTAACAATTATTTTCAAATAAAGTAAATGGGCTTATTACCACAGGGCTAATTGAAACTAGGATTCATTTTTATTGCTGTTTTTTGTTTTAACTAGCCCTGTAGTCAAGAAACCTCTTAAAAATGGCGCACTTTAGGTATTTTAATAGTAAAAGCTTTATATATTAACATTACATTAATATGGCTTAGTCGTAAAGCTAGTTATGTCAAAGGTGAATAAGACGTATGACAAAACTCACGTAATTGGCCCAAGGCTACGTCATACGCACAGCAGTTGAACCAATGAGCTCACGCTGTGGCTTAAATACTGTGTTTTCATTGATGGAATAATGTGATGTAGTGTCTTACCGCACGAAAAGACATTCTTGTTTTATTGTTTGATAGACTAAAGTAAAATTTTACCTACAGGTTCTGAACCCTGCAGACATAACAATAAGGTGTATTTTTAATCAGCTTGAATCACATAATTTGAAAAAAAATAAAGACTGCAGATACCATACATTTTGGAAGTACATTATCTATCAAATCTTGATGTGTATCTATACTCGCACTACTAGCATTGCTACTATTCACGCACGCATGTTATTTATATTCTGTGCAATTCTATAGGCACTCAAGTACATTTTGCATCTACTGGGAATGCTTGCAAACAATTTAGAAGAGGCATAAAGCAACAAGCCGTATTTATGTAGATGTATCTGTGTGACCTTTTTGTATAAGATATCAACACTAAACGATTCTTTATAGATTAGGAGGACAATCACATAAAAATTATTGTCGTTATGAAAAATGAAAATGATTTCTGCAGATTAGACACCAATTAAATATAAATAGGCACTCGTTTAGAATACTAATCACACGTACGAATTACTATACTCATTATAATATTATTTGCACTCCTATTTTTATATCGGCCCGGCGAATAAAGACGTATGTTGACTTAAGTCATTTTTTTTTAATATATGCATTGGTTGGGTTTAATTTGTGTATTATTTTTTTATTCTTATTTGTCAAAGGATTGGCGAAGGTTAACACGCGATGTTAATTCGTAAAGTAGGTCCGCTTTAAATCAAGATAAATATTTAAAAATAGCGTTTAGATCCTTGTATTAAATATTCGCTATGGCAAACTTAGTTCTCTGAATGCCAATTTATATTAGCCGTAATTGCTGATTATTTTGTTGATTAATATTAAATATTTTTGTTTCGCATGAATTGTTACCTTCAATTTTTTGTCATGTACGTTAATTAACTTTGTCATCTGTCACTATTCAAGTTAAAATATTTCTTAATAATTATTTTATTATAATTTTTATTTAGTCTTTTAACCCACATGTAACAGAGACTGTTGACGTAAGTGACATAACAACGTATTTATCTCAATTGGCTGCAAATTTTCAATATACGCCCTTATTCCACGGCTGCGATATTGACGCTAAATTAGTATTGTATTATTTATATTAATAATCATAATACCGAAATTTTGTTAACAAGAATTTTACGGTGAATCAAAATTGTTTTAACGGCCATTTTAGAATTAATTATTTACATAATTTATTTATATCAACGTTGGAAGATCTCAGTTTTAATAATAAAGATCTTAATATCCGTAAAAATAGCTCCATGTTTATGGAACTTTTGTTTGTTTTTCAAAAACAACAACATCATTCCATCATTCGCATTCACCAAAGAAGAATGAACGAAATACATAACCATTAATTAATTAATATAATATAATTTCGTATGCAGAGTTCTGCCCAGTCTGTTATAATATAATAAATGTGTGATGGTATGCAACAGTTCCATGTTTGAGCAGCTGTTTGAATAATCCGGTAGATGGCGCTAGCGGTAAGATTGAAACAAAAAGGACGTAAGTGACATTACATTCATAATTATTGTGATAATACTTAAAAATCATGTGATATAAATAAACAATTTTTACAAGCTCATGTTAATGTGTTAATATTTTAATAATTTCAGCCGATTCCTATTTAAATTACCTAATTACCGCAATAATAGTAGAATAAAAAACATGAGTCTTTAAATGTATGAGGTATTATGCAACGCTTTCCTCCATAGGAAAATTGGAACCGTTAAAGTGCATCTACATGCTGACCTTTCATGAGTGCCTGAATATTGTGTACAAAATAAAACGATTGGCTGTATTGTTTACATGACAAGGTGGTAATATGGCCAGAGATTTCATAGGCCGACCGTACAAGCGCCTTGTATTATCCGACCAAGTCAATAGACAGTTTTCAGTCGTGACGTCATTCGCAGGTGTAAGGTACCAGTGGCGAGGATTCCATACAATTAGAGTCCATAAACCAATAATTCCAAGACATTACTTCACTAAAGAAACATTTTTTTTAAGCCCTGAAAACCTGAGAAATTTTCAATGAACTGTAAAATTTTATTTACAATTGAGTCATAAAAGTGACGTCACAGTGTCTTCTGCCATACAAATCTATAGGAGAATCGCGTTTTGACAGATCATAAAAAGTACGTCAGTTGATTGGTGCTATCAATTACAATACGGCCGACGTATCTTGGCGGCCCTGAAGTTAGCCGATTGCTGCGCAGTAAACAATTTCGTTTCTATAAGATCCATTGCGCAGCCAAACAGCTATCTTCAGACCGCCAAGATACGTCGGCCGTACTATACCCCAATTTTACTTAATAGAACTAACAACAACAACTTATTACAACAAATATTATTTTTTTAGAAACTTTGATAATAACGTGTCCATCGTCTCTAAATTTTCGAAAAGTACAACGTATCAAATTATCCATCGTGCCAAGAATAGGGTTAAGCAATTTCTACTTATGTTTCCCTCTTACGAAAATCGACTCTTCGCCACTGATACTACGTCGAACCTGGAACGCACACGGTGAGCGAGCACCGCGACCAATCTACTCAGCTGTCTAGGTGTACTGTCCACGGAGACGTTGCTTCATCCACAGATGAAGCAACGTCTACGTCAGGTAACGCACACGTTACCTACGCTTGGTGCTTACTAGTGATGCAACAGACCTCTGCTTGTTTCCGCAACTTTAATAACGGATATTCGGAACTTTACAACAGTTGAGGAGAAAGCGTGCGGGGTTTGCTTGGCGGCAGAACACGTGCGGGAGAGACGCCAGCCAACGAAAAGCGAGCTGGGCACGTAATTTTAAATATTAGTTAAATTATCAATTGTATTTAAAAAAAAACTTTTTATAATATTTACACTTCCGTATCCGTATCCGTTTCCGCAAAAAAAAAATATTGCTTACATCAGTTTCCGTACTTCCATTATGACACTTCCGTTGCATCACTACTGCTTACACACAAAACTACGAAACTATCTGTGAAGTTCCAAATCTTTGAAGCTACGGCTCCGTGGACAGTAGGTCTCATAATCTTAGTCGGTGTATAAGTAAAGCAATGCAGCCCTGTCTGCGTCAGTCCAGGCGAGCCCTAAGCCTGTCGCTCAGGTAGTGCAGCAGCGTGGCGGCGGAGAGGGCGAAGTCTCAGTCGACGCCGGCGAAGCCCTGCGAGCCCTCGATGGCCTTTATAAGCTTCTCGCGGAGCTGCTGGTAGCTCTCGTAGGGAGGGAGGTCGATGCGGTTGAAGCTGGGGGACAAATAAAAGTTAATACATACTTTTGTTAGTGACTTCGTCTGCCTACTTCAAATATAATAATGTATTTAACTTATTCTATACTGTAGCAACGATTCTTATTGAAGAATAGACCATTAAAAGGCATTTTTGAATGTCATTTACAAAACAAAAATATAATTGAATCTAGCTGCCCATTCCAAAAGGTAGTTTTATGCTTCGGGGGGCCTACCACAACCTCTTAAAACAATATTATTTTAATATTACTTTGTAATTTCTGTTGTTGCATTTTCAACTCTCGGGCGCTGATCCGAGCGTTGAAAATCCAACAGAGCAAAACGCAAAGTAATATTAAAGTAATATTGAAGACTGTGGTCGACTTGTATTGCACAGTACACACATTCGCACATATTGACAGTGTGCAAATTCCGATCGTTATCATCTTCAAGCTAATAAGTGAAACTATAATAAAATAAATATGGTACTGACCACGTGTGAGCCCTGGGGTAGTTGTCAGGCGAGCCCCACTTCTCGATGGTGAAGAGCTGCGGCCCATTGCTGCCGTACAGCTCCTTGAAGCCGTTCATGGGCACGCGCGACGTGCCCGTCACGAACTGCAGCAGACGGGAACGCATCTCGTTGGAGAACGACAGCACCACCTGCGGGAAAGAGACGGACAAGTTTGATAAGGGGTTCTTTTCACTAAAAGCAACTACAAATTCAAAGTCAAATCAATCGTCACTCAGACAAAATATAGTAAGTATATTGAATTTAGTACAAATTGCAAAGGCGTGAGTTTATGTATGTGTATGTACTGCAAATTAGTTTAGTTATACCAAAACGACCCAACATAAAAATACCTACTCAATCGTTCAATTATTTACGTGAAAGTAATTCAATATCCTAACTGTTACATTGTTATCCAGTAAAAACACTGTACATTAAAAACTTATACTTAAATTAAATTTTTAAAATAAATCTGAAACCCTACCCCGACAAAAACATCTACCAAAAAGTAAACAAGACTTAAATTTAAATGTGCTTTCATCATTAGACACCAAAAAATACTTTAATTTTAAGTCCGCTGTAAGCCACCGTGCACCGTTTTGATTTTCTGCGTATAACCAGCGGAACATCACGACGCACACGATACTTATTTGTTAATATACGTTGAATAGTACATACATAGACTGCTAGAATTATAACCCTCCTTTTGGCTTGGCAGTAAATAGCCGGGTAATTAATAATCTTCAAATTAGAAGAGTATGGACTCACCCTCCAGAACCACTGCACCACGATATGGTTCGCGTGATAGTCTCCCTTGTACAGCGTGTTAGCTCTCCAGTCCCTCACGTCGATGTGCTGGATGCCGCACAGCAGCAGCTCCAGCTCGTTCTCGTCGAAGATCTTGAGGAGAGGGAGAGGAACTAGCCCGCCCAGACCTTCGAGGAACGCGAACATCTGCTCTTGTACACGGCTGACGAACCGCCATTGGATTACTAGTCTGCGGAGTGGAAATAATGTCACGTTTTACTGTTTCTGTGCAATAATCGGGCTGTTGATACCATTAATCGATAATTCCAAGATACAAATTCTCTAAAAAAAACACATAAATTGTAAAATTCGATTTTTTGTTGGTTTGAAATAAATAAATAGTTATTCAATCGAGTTGGGAAATAAATGACCTCACAGTTTACTATTTCTGTACAAAATCTATGGGGGGAATCGTGTTTTGCCAGCACACAACCAGTATATCAATTCTTCATCTTTTCGTGTCGATTGACTCGTATTAAACTTTGCCCGACCAGTATTGAGCACCCTGTACAGCTCTATCATTGGCCTCTTGGTTTAGATCTTGGATAATGCAGGTGGTATCTCAATTGACAAGTGTGCCCAATTTCTACGTACCATTACGAACAACGCCACGGATTAGTCTATATATACAGGATAGCTCTTCTTTTTATTTATTTTTTTCTAATTTATTTTCGTGAACGCTACAGTTGTCCAAAGACCTCCTTGTCGGAGGTTTCTCAGGGGAGTACAGTGTGGGGTACTTTAAACGAGGGATGATTATGTTCTTAAAGGGTCGGCAACGCGAATGTGATGCTTTTGGTGCCTTGCTCGCTTGCTCAAGGCGGATTGGCGATATCAGACATAGAATAATACTTACTTGATATACTCGTCCTTGTTGTCGTTGTCGACGGGTATGTTGGCGCCTCCCGGCTTCAGGTCTCGTTGTATCGTCTTACCGAACTGCTCCTCGTCCACTGAGAACGTCAGGTACAGCTCTGAAGGGTCGTTTTCCTGTAAACAAAGAATTATTTCTTATTAGAAGTTCGTATCATTTTACACAATCTTAGGGGCCGTCTCCACGAGCAAGAGAATCGCGGCGACATTATCGTCGTGCCACGTATTTCTATACACTCTCTTAAAACGTGTCTAAACACGGCGATGTCATCGCGGCGATGCAATGAGTGGAAATACATGGCACGACGATAATATCGAAGCGATTCTCTCGCTCGTGGAGACGACCCCTTAGCGTAAGATGAGTAGAGCAAACCAGTGATAATTAATTCGGCTATTTAAAAAAGATGATAAATTGGCAGACCAAACAGTGGCTTTATTTTAATAAAACAAAGGTTTGTTTTTAAATCTCATTCTAGACAAAAGTCATTTTAAAGCTAAGGCAACCCGAGGGGCTTGTCAGTGGTTGTTAAAATGTATGAAACACAGTCAATAAAAAAAAACTTCAGAAAATAATAATTATAAAAGAAACCATCTCCTGCACTAGTAAAGAACTTGTGACCTTGACTGGTACATCTGTCTATCACGACGAGAACTAATGTTCGAAAGGAAAATCAAATCATACACACCTTGATCCACATGAGTGAGTTATAGTATTCTAGGTCTACAGATTCCATGTCCAGCAACTCTATCGTCTTGCCCAACATCATCTTGTAGAATGGACGGATGAAGAATGCTGAAAATAAAAGAGGAAAACCTTTACTTAGTAAATAACAAATACTCGTAGTAATCACCTATGTACTGGCATGTATCTAAAGCGTTTGATTAGGTTAAGCACAACATGTTTGTTGAAAAACTTGATGCATCCGGAGTATGGCGCAAAGCACTATTATTTCAGATCTGTGTTTTTATAAAAATAGACAAAATCAATGTTTAAATGTCAAAAAAGACGAAAAGTCATGTTCACGTTACTTGTACAGCTAAGAGTTCCACAAGGGCGGCTGTTTCGCCCAAAGACTCCACATCAGGAACCAGGCAGTTTTGCTATCAACCTTCGTTTTTCAAATCTCAGGAGAATGAGTAAGATAGAATGATAAATGCATTACTTACTTTATAGTAAGCGTTTGGATCTTAGCTTATTTTCCAAATAAACTACAAAGAAAGTCCAAAAGCAACGACTTCCTAACAAACTCACCATCTAACAGTTTCCCGTGGTACACAGCCATGCCGGCGACTCTGCCGATAAACTTGAAGTAGCTGAGATGTTCCTCGTTACAGACGCCGCTATTAGGGTTGATCTGTAGCGTGTAGTTGTCCATGGCTGAGTATTCGAATAACCCGTAATATGGGTTGAACATCTCTTTAGAAAGTAGGAAGAACCATTCTCGAGCTAGACCGCCGTAGTCTGTAAGAAAATATGCACAAATATAATACATTCAACTTGCAAAATAAACCAACCGTTGTACCACCCCTGTTTTAATGTCGGCATTTCGGTTAATTTCGGACGCTGTTTCTTGTATAATACAAAGTATACCTTATTTTCATTTACTTAAAGTTGATTTTCTATTAACAAAATAACGAAACTAATACAAAGTACTCGCCTGTAATGACAATAATTATTTTTCTTTTCCTTTATGAAACGAATCTAACCCATATGACTGCGATATGTATGTGTTCAGCAGAGATAGTAGATAACTTACCTAGGCCGACCTCGGACTCGAACTCGACCCACAGCTTCGTCTTGAGCAAGTCCAGTCGACTCACAGAGCTGATGATACGGTACGAGTCCTCCAGGATTGAGTTGCGTCGCACTTTGATCTCGAATTTGTTTGGCACGTTGCTCTGTAATAAGTAATATAATATATATTTTATTTTATATTTTATATTTTAACGAAGAAAGATGAAGAATCAGTTTCAAAATTAAGTTTGTTTGGGATCCTGTTCAAAATAGACCAAACAGATATTACGGTGAAAAGATTCAAAGAAGTACTACCTGGTTGAACAATGTTTACATCTTGATGAAATGCGAGATCTCTCTCAATATATCTTTTTTCGTATATGACGTTCAAAAGTGGCTATTAATGGTCTAATTGAAATAAATGACTTGACTGTGACCTCCAGGCGTTTGTCTTGCCGCGTTCAGAGCGGCAACGTAACATCAAAGACACCAGGTTTTTTTTTAAGGATGGGGAAATCATCAAATGACTTCGTCTACTCTGAGCAGAGCAAAAGGGAGTCTTACTGACTAAAACTCATCCGTGTTTCTAATGCCCTTTGCGTTTCAGGGTCGTGGTGACTCTTTCGAACAAATTCCGCAGCCCTGATTAGAATCCAGGTACACACTCGATTCAACCTGTTTGCACTTATTGGCAACAACTTTGGTATAACATTTCCCTGTCCAATGGTTACGTACCGGTTTGCGCAGCTGGCTCTTGAGGTACTCGTACTTGCGCTTGTAGTCGCGCGAGTAGGGCACGGCGGGGCCCGCGATCTGCGGGTTGGACAGGCGCGGGTCTTCCCACTGGGTCGTGCGAGTATCTGTACGAAACCTCGTTTTAATACAGTCATTAATAAAGATAAGAGAATCCATAAATATAAAAATGAATTCCAGTTTATCTTGGTCATAAAATCAATAAAAAAGTCGCTAGATTCGTCTCGGATACTCACTATGATCAATAAAGAAGATCCTCCCATCAGTATGCACCCTCTCCTCCCAGCCCTCGGGCAGCGCGCCCAGCTCGTCCGCCTCGGCCGGCGCAGGCGCAGCTGATGTGGGCAGGCTGGATGCGCAGCCTGACCAACATGTGTTAGTTAGTAACTACATAATAATAAAGCTGAAATTGCATTGAATCACTTGAAACTCAGAAATAGCTAATGATATACAAATCAATATTCATAACCGCAAACTAATTAAAATAGCTTTAAAAATCCCAACAGATATTTCTTTTATTATAAAATTGCTTTTACCCGCGGATTTTGTTACGGGTTCCTAATTTTGTAATCATAAAATATAGTGTATGTTGCTCGCTGATAATGTAGCTTTCCATAGGTGAAAGAATTTTTTAAATCGTTTAAGTAGTTTTTTGAGTTTATCGAATACAAAAAAAAAATACAATCTTTTCTCTTTATAATATTAGTTTAGAAAAGTAATGCTGACATACCAGTTCTCGGGTCTATCCAAGTGGTGGTCTTCTGGTTGTGGTCGATGAAGAATATCCTGCCGTTTGGCGCTCTCTGCATACTCCAGCCCGGCGGAAGACCTGGAACACACACAAAAACATACAATGACTTTATGAATGGTCAATTTTTATTATTAAAATACCGACTCTGTATGAAAAAAAACAGCTCATCATCTGAATGTTTTCTATAAATCCATCGACAGACAATCAGCGCACTAACAATGCAGCCTGAATTAGGGATTTCTACCCGGGTACACCCGGGTATATGATATTTATAGTACCTACCCGGGTGGCGGGTACCCGGGTACTCACATCAAGTCTCGGAAAATTATCACTAAGTAACGTAAAATAATATTGGCTGCACTACAAACAATTAAAATAACAATAAAGGCGTTGAGTTTTTTTAGAAAAATGTTTTGAGGTTAGGTTTTGTTACGTCGACCGTGTACTGTCTCCATGGTAAAAGTTTTCATGCTACGATCCTTACCTTACATACTCCTTTCGCTTCATCCACGTCCATACATCTACATCTACAAGCACGCCGGTTACGAGTACTCCGCACCTGACCTTACTAAAGAACCTCACCTATAAGGTCCTCTGACCTCTGCCATATTTAAAAGGACTAAATGAATCTCTTTAGTTACCGTCACTGTTCGGCAAGTTCTGACTCTGCGTGCTGCTGGCGCTGCTACTCCTGGTGCTCTCTGTGGAGCCGTCCGTCTCGTCCTACAAACATATCCTCTTATAACAACAACACTGGATTATACACCTTATGCTAATAGCAATACAGTCGTGTTTGCTTCGAGCGTGGTGTGTGTACTGACAAATGTTTGGATAGAAGTCTTTATCACTGACAATTTTTAAGAGGGGGGGGGAGTATTTTAACTTTTGACAGTACACTTTTATGTACAAATGTGTATAAAATATATGTATATTTACACATACTTATAGCCTCCTAGCTTAAGTGTTTATACTTTGCTAAACAAGCTTATAATTTACTGTACAATTTAAACAAACTCGAATCTAACAAATTTGTGTCACCATAAAGGCATAGTTTTAAGATAACACAATGCACAAAAGATTTCAGTACTCGCCTAATGTGTTATCTTAACAAGAAAAACGATTTTGAACTGTTTTCCAATACTAATAGAAATCCTCTTACAATGAAACAGTTGAAAGAAAACTTCTAGAAAAAATTTATGCATTTTTTTTTCACAGGTCAAGAAATTTTCTTTCAAATGTTATACAATTATGTAGAAGAATACTTTCCAACCATGTTTAAAACCCCATACTCAACTAGAACACACTTAAAACATAACTTAGACATACCAAGCCTTACCAAACTATTATAAACAAAAACTTCAAACCGCCAAAAAAATCTACATCTAAGCAAAAATTCACCAACTCTCAAAGTACATAATAAATACATTAAATCTACAAGTTAATCAAGCGAAACAGCACAAGCAAACATGTATAGATACGATGTCAAGTACATACTAATGTCAGGACGGGATGTCAGAAGCTTAGCTTAGTTATTGTTAAACTGTGTTATTGTGAACGCGATTTTTTTTATACTGTGAACTGTCGACTATGAGATGCTTTAAATTTGAATAAAGAAAAGACGGAAAATTCATAGTAATAATAGTGGAAAGTTCACAGCAGTTCAAAAAGTTTGTAGCACAAGCTATAGTTGCATTTTATTTCTTAAGCCAACGAGATAAAGACACTTTCAAGCTTTTCAGTGGAAAATTTAAAATGATTTTTGAAAGGCTGCATAAAGTTAAACTTATTTGCCAACATCAGCATCTCGAAATTTCAAAGCATGGCAGTGCGAAAGCCGAGTTGCGCATACGTTTGTGCTACAAACAGCCTAGTACCTATGTATCCCTTGTCGTGAGCCTCAGGCGCGACGCGTGGCCTCGAGTGTTAGTGACGTAAGCAGACATCACAGTAGCATGTTGTGCCTCACACTTACTCATAGACAATTTCCCAAAGCACTCCGCCACAGGCCTAGTGCGGGTTGCGACGCAATTTTAAACCGTGTTACGTTGTGAAAAGGTCTATATTTGAATGTAAAAGGTAACGATCAATTTAGAAATCCTTACTCCCCAAAAACGAACAAAATAACATACACAGACATTTACACCGCAATTCAAAAATTTTGTTTTTCAAAATTACAACCAAAATTTTCGACGCCATTAATAACATATTGACGTTTAAAAGGAGACCGTCAAAGAGGTATTTGAGTAAAAAAAAGTCTCTTTAGACAGCCAAACTTTTCCTTAACACGATATGTCATTTTGACAGCTGATTTGAAACTAGAATGAATAATTTCGCATCTAAATAGATGACACCAAGTACCTTTTTACGTAAACATTTTCCACCTACACTGATCTTTTGCGTGCCAAACAAGCCTAGCCATCGCGTCGCGGCCCGCACGGCCCCGGGTGTCTTACCTCAGAGTCGTCCATCGAGCTGGTGGTGGTCCTCCGCCGGCGGCCCGCCGGTGACGTCACGGGCGAGGCCCCGCCTGTCGGCGTACTGAAGTGGTTCTCATCGAATGTCAACGCATCTTCTACTACTACTTCTGTTTGAGGTAGAGCTGTTTCTGTTTGTGAAGGTTCAGTCTCATTTTCTGTTACTTCTGTCGCATTTTCAGTGACTATTGTTTCTGTCTCGTTTTGAGGCTCAGATACATTTGTTGTCTCTGTCTCATTTGTTGTCTCTGTCTCATTTCGTGACTCTGTCTCATTTTGGGTCGCTATCACATTTTGCGTCTCTGTCTCAATTGGCGTTTCTGTCTCATTTACCTCTGTCTCATTTACTGCTGTCTCATTAGCTTCTGTCACATTAGTTTCGGTCTCATTGACTTCTGCCTCATTAACTTCTGTCACATTACTCGTCTCTGTTATGTGCAGTGTTTCTGTAACATTGTCCGTCACTCCTCGACTGTCATTCTCTTGGTTATCAGTAGCTGTGATGACATCGTCTACCTCGTCAATACTGTCTTTTATTATTTCGTTTGTGTTTGTAATGTCATTTTGTTCTGCATGGTCGGTAGCATCACTAGCTGTGTTTTGACTAGCACTCGCGTCACTTTGAGCGTCGTGAACGTGTTCGTTAGCGCATACAACGTCATCCTCCTCCGGTATCGTATTGTTTCTTAAATTATTATCACAGTCGGTTTCATCACTTATACTATTGGTTGGTGTGTCCGTCACCGCGGTGTCCGGAACTGCGACGGGTTCCGGCGATCTGATTGGTGTTGAAAACGGCGTGGGGTCCGTCGAATTAGTCTCCACACTTCTATTGCTTATATCCTCCTGTTAGACATTTACATTGGATAATACTTGACGCAAAAACTTATTCGTGCAGTTCGACAAATATTTTTTTCTGTACAAAATGTTACTATATATTCGTTTTCTCAACTGCACGTTTAAGTTTGTGGCCCATATTTATTATGTCCCAGATAAACATTGGGCTTGTAAGCGTGAAGCATCAATGTGCTGTAGAATTGTCTATGAAAGTGAGGACAACACAGTGGATGTCTATGGAACACCCGTACCGATGAGCACAGACTATATTAGTGTTTGTATGTATGAATGGCTGTCTGAAATTTCCTGAAAGATCTTACATAAAAAACACAAGTTTGATTCTACAGTTCAATCAAATATTTCAAATTAACAATATCAAATTCGAATGACCAAACAATATTGAATCGAAAAACCTTTCAGAAAAATGTCCTAACGTGATACCATGTACTCATTTTTATACATCTTTAAAACACAGTGTTTTCAAACTTAGACAATATAATTATTTTACAGTATATTCCTTTTTTTATACAAATATTTGCCGATTAAATAAGGTCGGCGCCAGGCATTCCACGAAGAGAAGCAAAGCCATATATGAAGCGAGATATATTTTAAATGCGCAAGGCTTTTCTATAGTGGGAAATCCATGGCTGATTGAGCAAACTATTGCGCAATTATTAGCGCATGTCTGACACCGATCTTAAAATAAAGCCCAACACACACAGCGGGAGTCGGGGGCGGTCGCGGTGTAGCGTCACACCGCCCGGCGTGGGTCTGTCATGTGCACGCATTCAGTGTCTTGACATCCGTATAAATAATAGGAATTCAACCCGCCGTACTGCCATCCCGACCGCGCCCAACCCGCGCCCGTCCCGCTCCCGCTGTCTGTGTGTGTTGGGCTTAACTTAACATATGACAATCCCTCACAGTACAAAATGGCACATTTTTTAATGCTTTGTCGAGAGGTCAATGACTCGCTTATTTTAACTGCGGCAAGCGAACGTGCAATCTTAACTAATCATGCAACATATTATTGTAAATAATTACATATAAAAGAATTATAATTTGAAGCGAAACGTCAAAGTTTATATTGAAGTTGAAGCTAAACAAAAACATGCTTTATTTAATTTTAAATAGAGTTCAAAAAGTTTTAGCTGCCGAGTGCAAATAAAATTAAATAAAAAATGAGTACACGGCTAAATCATAAATTACTGGAAGTCTGAATACACCAAAATTTATTTTTTAAAGATTTAAGTTTAATTGCCAGATGAAATGATATCAAAACTTCTTGCTTATAAACGCACACAATAAAGTTACTGCAAACAAAACGTCAATTTGAAAAGCAAACCGTACTGTGTTGTAATAAAGCCTGTATTAATTTAAATACAAACCTTATTTTTAATTACCATCGAACGGGGTGAATAGGGACGCAAACGTTAATTGGGACGAAAACCTAAAAGGGATTTTATCGTTAAAATAATACGGAGTATAATTGAGACTCCTTTTACAAACCAATTTTTACATACATACACATACATACATAAACTCACGCCTTTTTCCCATGGGGGTAGGCAGAAACCACAGAACGCCACCTGCTACGATCCTTACATACTCCTTTTGCCTCATCTACGTTCATACATCTCGTCATACAAGCACGCCGGTTACGAGTACTCCGCACCTGACCTTTCTGAAGAACCTCACCAATAATGCCAGTGTAGGTCTTCCTAGGGCGACCCCTCCCTGCGTTGCCACTCACCTCTGCCATATAAATACCTTTTGTTAATCGTCTTTCACTCATCCTCTCAACATGACCGAACCATCTAAGCATACCCTTTTCTACCAATTTTTACTAAATTATAATATACTAGCGACCCACACCCGGTTTCGCACGAGTGCAATGTAGATACATAAACCTTCGTCTTGAATCACTCTATCTATTGATAAAATCCGTTGCGTAGTTTAAAAGATCTAAGCGTACAGGGGAAGCCTCTTTGTTTTATACTAAGTAGAGAAGAGACGAATTGGTGTCCTTGTTTGGTAATAAACTATATTATTTCAACGTTAAAATCCCTTTTAAAGTTTCACCCCTACAACTCTTTTCATCCCATTGTATGACACACTTCACTCTGCATTTTTAAATAAAGAAGTTTTAATTCTAAAAATAATTTGACAGCGATTCAGACTGCCAGTATTAAAAAGTATAATGTATCAATGTCTTGTTAGTATATAATGTCTATCGCTGAAGCCCATGCTGCGGAACAAAATATTCTAGAACAGATTCAGTAACTAACATAGATCCTCACAAAATTAAATAATCATTTATCTCAATAAAATATACGTCTATAGTACGCATGCGTCAATTTTTAGTGGCCGATACCGCTGCTACTTAAAATAAGCATTTCAGAGATTAATGCCGTTTCTAACGCATTTTAAGCACAGAACTTAGGTAATTACTTAATCGGTTAAAAAATAAATAGCAGCGATATTGGTGATATACAAATTTGATCCTTAATGCTTTTAAAATAAGATAGATATTTCCGTATATTGCCGTAATGGACTGATTGAGAATAAATATTAAAATAGTCCTATTGAAGTGTTCCGTTGATTCTTTATTGTACCATTTTATTGTTAAAAACTTTTCATCAGTATTATTTAACAAAACCAACAATTAAGTAGGTAAGTACGTAAAGTAATTCTTAAGAGAATGAAACATTTATGTTCTTTAACTCAGCGCATTTACCTAGTGTCCTTTAAGTATTTTTTTACATTTTTGACTGTCTGTCTGTTTGTTTGTTTCAGCTAATCTCCGAAACGGCTGGACCGACTGAAAATAAAACCAACTTCGCCCTAGTAAAGTTTACCTAAAACAATCCATTCCGACAATAATACGGCAAATATCTACTGAACCTTCACTGTTCTACCCCAAAACGTATCATTTACTATTTCAGTCCTCAAAACGTCCCTTAAGTACAGGTGTGTCCTGGAGCGAGTCCTACCTGGTGGTGGTCCTGCGAGGCGGAGGGGCTGGAGGCGTGCTCGTCGTCGGCGGAGATGTGGAAGCGTCGCTGGAACTCCGTCGCCGCGGTCTCCATGCGCTCCGCCTGGGACTCCGTGCTCATGTTGCGCCTGACGTGGCAAATAGTAACGTTATTTGCTGTTCATAGGAGCTCGTGTCTAAATATAATATAAAACTTGAGAGGTGTCAAGGGACACCCGGATGGAACGAAGTTATATGAGAGAGAGAGAGAGAGAGAGAGAGAGAGAGAGTGTGAGAGAGAGAGAGAGAGAGAGAGTGTGAGAGAGAGAGAGAGAGAGAGAGTGTGAGAGAGAGAGAGAGAGAGTGTGAGAGAGAGAGAGAGAGAGTGAGAGAGAGAGAGAGAGAGAGAGAGAGAGTGAGAGAGAGAGAGAGAGAGTGAGAGAGAGAGAGAGAGTGTGAGAGAGAGAGAGAGAGAGAGAGAGAGAAACACGCGCACGCCGCACGGCTTACAATTACTATAGCAAAAAGTGTCGTTACAACTTTTGGTCTTAATTTTTTCCGTCTAGCCCCCTTTCGCAACGCGCGATAAGGAACTTCGTTCCAATAACAACCGCACGGGTCGATCCGTCAGGTTAAACTACGCTTGCCGGGGTTGGTCCGTGGATGGGTGACCATCTGTACAAACCGAGACTCCTCCGTGACAGAGGATGACAAACTTTACACCCTGTTTCTCATACCTCTAAAAACTAATCAGGCTAATATTCAACCAAAAAAACCCTATGTGATACACAGACAAAGATGTATCTTAAAAAAAGAATTCTGTTTTCCTCGAAACAGCTGTAATATACTTACATGAAGGTGGGCCGCTCCCATTGCGTGGATCTCTCGATATGGTTGACGTAGTAGGTCCTCCCGTTGGCGTCCTGCCTCTCCTCCCACCCGGGGGGCAAGGGGTCCCCTCCTATGGCCTGGAACAAGGCAACATTAACAATTATGTTACTACTCATTGCGTTTTTAATTCATGCATTTAATTATTTACTCTCATGATTTTGTTCATGTTCTGAAAATTCTTCCAGGGTAGAGGTAGTGGGACACATAAAAGAATGATAACTTTTACGAGAAAAAATGTACATCCTGATTTATAGTGCGTCCACGCTAGACAGACTTATGTAGATTTCTACAAAATATTGTCTGTGCAACATAGCAGTGCAGACAAACGCCGTTGTATTAAGTCTGTAAGTTTGTATCGTGTGGATGCACCATTAAGACCGAATCAGGAATATCCGGCCATTGATTCCCATTGTCCAATAATGCAAAAACAGGCGGATAGGTCTGGTTCAGGACTTCTCCATCGTCATGCGAAGATTTTGTATGGGTGTATGAAAGGGGTTTGATAGCAAGCAAACGACAAAGACCGCTGGTCTTATAAAGCAAGCATTTTTAACGCCAATGGTCCGACTGGCGATGACTAGAATCTCAAAAAATCAACTACAGAACCAAGTCCAAACAATTCCATCTCTTAAAAAAACCACATAGAATTAAATGCCACTAACAGTCAACATACTGAACGCTATACACTTGCGGGTCGGGATATTCATTTTGGCATTTACAATACAACGTTTGAAAACGTTGTACTGAAAATGCCGAACTGAATGCACCGTCCGACTTATTGTGCATACGGCATAGCGACACTTAGGGCTGATTTTAAAATCGTCAAATAACTCTTACCGGAGGGATAAATATGGCGGTTTGGCAGCTTTTGTATAGAAAATATGTCAAACTGTCATATTTATTCTTTGGATAAAGTTATCTGACTATTGAAAAATTAGCCCTTAGTGAATTAAAAGTCATGTTCTACACGGTTACTTTTAGGTCGTTCTGGAACCGAAAGCCTTGATCTCTGAAACTCGATCATTAAACTCGGAAACGATTGGGACCATTTTTTTTTTCAAAAAGTAACAATAAAAAAATCAGCTGTTCAGTACATTTATGTTCGTCTAACTCGTCAAAGTGTGCTGAACAGCTGATTTTTAAAAATTTTTATTGTTACTTTTTGAAAAAAAGATGGTCCCAATCGTTTCGAGTTTGATGATCGAGTTTATGTCTTTCGGTTCCAGAACGACCTAAAAGTAACCGTGTATATTTGATCAACAGTTTGAATTCACATTTTAGTTCAGTAAATTAGCAATCAGTTTGCCATTCTGAACAAAAAGATCAGTAATGTTTCAAAAAGAACTCAGTTCACATTACTAGCACCCAAAAAAAGCTTGTAAAAATAAAAATGGGACATACAATATCTACTCGCGCGGTCTCGACCAGCTGCCAGTCGTCGCCGGTGAACGAGGGGACCGAGCTCGACACGACCTAGCACGAGGCAACCACTCAACAAATGATATACTTGACACCATGATATTATAAGTATACTGAGTCTTGGAATATGAACCTCCCCTCGTTGTTACTGAACGATTCGCAAGTCCCTATTATAATAGGTTTTTGAACGACCACTTGTCTGTCAGCGGTCAACGATTTTTAAAGATTTAGATTTCTGATTTTAAAAGTGTACGTATGGAGTTTTTTCCCCATTCTTCTCCATACAAAAAAATCTTTTTGGAAGGGGCAACTAGATTCAACTCCTTTTTTTCTTTTTGTATATGACGTTCAAAAGTGCCTTATAATGGCCTAATTGAAATAAATGATTTGACTTTGACTTTGAACGCTTTTTCGCCTAATCATTCTAAAAATGGGGTGTTAGGCTGGGCGCAAACGTCCGGTTTCCGGATCCGGTTTCCAAATCAGGAGGCGTGTATGTACATACACACACATACATAAATTACACACACATGTAAAAAAAATATGAATGTATGTGTAATTTATGCATGTGTGTGTATGTATATACACGCCTCCTGATTCGGAAACCGGACGTTTGCGCCCAGCCTAAAGCTCAACACACAGAGACAGTGGGTCGAGACTGCAGTACGGCGGGCCATTAAATTGTGTTCACACACAGCGCCCAGAGTACGTGTCGTATTGGAAAAGAATACATAAGTATCAAAAGTTTATGACGTATTTGTACTTATAATATCATCAGTTGGTACAAGCAATGAGAAGCAAGGATTTAGGAAGTGATAAGCAGAAAAATAAACTAAATATGATACTGGCGAAAATCTGTCGCCGCAGAATTTTTTATCAGTTCCTTCGTTTACGGAAACAACACCAACTAGACTACAAGTAAAGCATTGAATTTGAACTTTATGTCGTAGTTCTTACAGTAACATTTCTAGTAGGTATACGACAACACGCCAGCAATGTGTCGTCCGTCGTCAAGTACTACAACTTAATTTTGGAAATGTTTCCCTACGTGCCTCAATATAACGCTCAAATTTCAATGCTTTACTGCTGTTAAGCTTTTCCGGCGTGTCTACGCATCTAACTACTTCTCACTAATTAAAAACGTTTAAACTTGCAATCTCATCTCACCGGGTTTTAACTTGGTGCTTTGGTAAACACTCGAATAAACACCCAATTTTCTGGGTGCTTACGGGTGCTTATCGGGTGTTTATCGAGTGTTTACCAAAGCACCGGGTTTAACCCCTGTGGATTGCCCATCTATACATAGGATAAATATCTTTATGACAGCCCTGTAACAATATAAGTAGTGAGAGTGCCCTCACCGGCTGCACGACGCCCTGCTGCGGCTGCGGCTCCACGAGCTCCCAGTCACTCTCCGGCGCCGGCTCGTCCGCGCCCGGCGCCCCCACGCGCCCCACCAGCGCGTGGTACACCTCGATGTAGCCGCGCACCCGCGAGCGCGCGCTGCTGGGGAGCCACGCAACAATACAGTACAATGTAAATAGCTAAAAGGCGTATTCAAAAATATAACGGTCGGAAGGGACATCGTAGCGAAAATTTTTACTATTTTAGTACATAATTCTAGATATTTTAAATATGGAATTCTTTGTCGGTTAATAATAAACAAATCAGCAGTTCCATACACTTCAACCGTGTAGGTGTTGCACTTTTCTCTGGAACGACAATTTTTTTTAGTATTAACCGTCGAAAAATTACATCTTTGGGGCGTACTGCGATATTTTTTTTTTGTAAAGATATCCCTTCCACCCCATATAAATAAGAGAGAGATAAAAAATAGATTTATGAAGTCGTTACGTAGTCTTTTGTTTGATTTTCGAACAACGAGATATAGTACTGGCTTTAAAAATATTTGAAAATAGAACACTGAAGCACTGTCAACCCTTTCATATCATAGATAAACTCTGTGTAAGTGATACTTACTGATTGGGACCTAAATTGAGTTCCAATTTATTAATCGTCAGATAACTCATAAAAAGAAAAAAATAAATATGGCGGTTTGACAGCTTTTCTATAGAAAATATGTCAAACTTTCAACCTAAATATTTCTTTTTTAAATAAGTTTTCTGGCTATTTAAAATCAGCCATTATACAATGTAATAATAACAACAACATAATATTATAATAGGAATAAAAACTCAAAAACTTCTGACATGAAAGCAGAACACAACACGTATAGTTAAATAGAAATATTATAAAAATATTGATAAAATACTGGAACACCACAACACTTCAAGCATACAAAATTTGTACCTCAGGGCATTAGCAGGGGAGCAAGGGGGGGTCACAAGCTCTAAACATTTCATACAGGGATTTCCTACACAATTAATTTATACATTATTATCCAGATAATAAAGCAAATTATGTTTAGCATCCAGTTAAGTTATAAAACAATTCGTTATTAATTAATTACGCTTTACGCAGCCCAAAATCACTCGTTAAGAAGACCAAACCACTGTTAATAGCAGTTCAAAAACACCCACACACGATATTTAGTTAGTAAATACGACACACACATAAACAAATAAAATAGTGAAAAATAATTTAGGTACCTTCATAATTAGGTCGGGTAGCTAAAATGTAAAAGGATGATTCATACCGCTAGGGGGAATGTTATTAATCTCTTGTCTTTTATTAAAAAAAAACTGATAAATGCAATCTTTTATGTACTTAGTGATTTTCAATCCAAACTGTGACGAGACAAGCGAGTTTGAACCATATCTACGTTGACATAAAGTTGACGATTGATTGATTTATTTGTATTGATGTGTTTGATTTAACGTTTTGATGTTTTTCTTTTGTAAATGTTGGTGTTTCAAAAATAATGTGATTTTTTTACTACTATTTCTACAAAATAATTAAGTTTCAAAAACGTACTAAGTACCTAAATACAATTTCTTAACAAAAAAATCTTTTATATGAAGAGCAATTCTCGTATACAAGTCTCGCAAGGACATTTTTGCCTCTTGACGGTCGAGAAATTCTCTCCGTGTAAACGAGGCTTTAAAATGTACATCCACTCAAATCAGGGATCTAAAATCCCAGCACAAATCATCCTTCATCTAAAAAGTTAAAAAAAAAATCAAAATACGAAGCCCACGGCATGCTTAGAGCATTACTTACACGGACCTGCGCGGGCGCAACGGGTACTTAACGACGTTGGGGCGGGCGGAGGCGGCCGTCTCTGTGGGCACCGAGGACAGGGGTACCTCCACCATGCCTAGGAAGTCGTCGCGGGTAAGGCGGTTCTCATCGAAGACCTGGATGAGGAGTTTGTGCTCTGTGGGTTTCACCTGGAGAGGAAAGGAAAAGAGGTTATATATTTTTTTAATGTTTCATATTCACTTATTTGCATACCATAATGTGTGTAATAGATGTTACATAAAGCTTAAAGCTAAGGTACAGTTATGGACCAGGGTCCATAACTGTTGTTGCTGTGCCCTAACAGGTTAAGGCACAGCAACATTAAGTATAACTAAAATTAAAAATTAGAAAATATAAAAAAAAAACTAAATAAAATTTAAAATAAAAATAAAATAACACTTCTTATAAATAAATGTGAGTTTTACTAGCTTATGCCTTGCGATTTCGTACGCATTAATATCAGTTACCTGTGGAGCTTTAAAATTGTTGCGCGGAGCCCTAAATCTTTTTCTAAAATACTTCTGCTTCTTTTCTTTCTTAAACTTACTTTTAATTATTTTAAACTATGGACGACAGATGGTTGCTGTGACGTCACAAATTTTTTATAGTATTCTAATTTTTTATTTGCCATTATAGTTTTTACTTACCCTAAATACAAACTCCTGATTCCATGTTGGGTTCAATGTCTGAAATAATAAAATATCATATTCAAGCTTAGTTGCAAATGGAGCATACCTTCTGCTAAGATAATATTTAATCTTTACTTTTTTTTTATTTGAGATGGGTTTGCTCTTGACTCTAGCTAGTCTGAGGTGACAGAGACAAAGTCTACGATGGAGTGAGCTTACCCAGGAGATGCCTGAGATTAGAGTCGAATGCGTTCGTAAATATAGACGCAGGTACAGTCAGCAACAAAAGTCGATTAACAATGTTGCTTTTTTATATCATTTAAACAGACACTAAACACATAATGTACTGGCTTTCAGAATTTCAGGCAATAGCTAAGGGTTTATTTTATTTTAATTTTATATTCATTGCGTTTTACTTTTAATATTGTACCTAATAATTAGGATTTAAAAATCATAAATGTTAATCGACTTTTGTTGCTGACTGTACCAAGATGATAAGGAGTTCCACTACTTTGCTGTGCGCATTATAAAAGACGTTACTCATAGGCAGATATTACTCATAGTAATGAGTAGCAGGGAAGATCCCTCATAGTAGGTCAGAAAGAGATAGCAAACTAGGATATCGCACCTTTTTCTTGGTTTTGGTGAGAAACGTCTCAAGGGTGACGTCACCATCGACCTTCTGCAGCTCCACCCGCACATAAGGGTCGCTGGAATGTAGAAATAATCATTATTATTATAATGCAATACATATTTGACACGACCGGAGCTTTACGTGTGTACCACACCACCACCTTTCAAAACCCACCCTCAACGGGGTCAAGATCCCTCCCCCCCCCCCAAGGAGATTAGATTGTTCTAAAACTTAGTAGAAATGCCCCCGTTATCAAAGCAGTGTGTTTCGTCACCTGACGTCAAATCGTCTCGATTAGTCGCGGAACAAAGTCGCGCGTGTCTAGAATTTATTTCGCTTCTATACTTCTTCTTCTATAACTACGACTGCGACTTTCTATTCTAAGCTATAAACTTAAACATCTTTAATTGGGGTCAGTTTTGCCAAGAGTTCGTTGTTCTTCGAATGATTTAGGATATTTGCAGCTTATAATTTTTTAATAAATTCGAAGAATCTCTCATCAGAGAATATAAAGTTAATACTTGCTAAAAAGGAATAACATCTGCCTAATCCTAGGAATACTATATAAAACAAATTATAGTATATAGTCTACTGATTAACGTTGTCTTAGCAAGCTAAATCTCATTACCATTCAAATGATTAAGAGAGTTGTAAGACAAACTCGAAAGGGCCATTACAATGAAAATTCCCCGTCATATCAGTCGATTGCATTCTACAAGTGGCCTTATCTTAGCCGACAATTACCTATCTTTCTATTTATCGTGTTATAACAAAATTCATGCCTTTTAGGGTCGTAGAATGTATTGGTCAGTCACGATTAGCTTAGAGAGCCGAGCTCGAGTAGCTTTCATTGAATAATTATTGATAACGAACTTAAAGTCAACAGTCGTAGAGTGAAAAATTGCGTGATGCAAGATAACAATTAATGCTGCGTGCACAAAATTATGTACTCTATTATTAATTAATGGAGAAAAGTTTCCTATATTCTCATTCTCGTTATTGTTTAAATACACAGAGGATACAGTTATAGTAGAGATTGGAAAAGCAATTACTTTGAAGAGGCGACTGTCAAGCTCAAAGTTTCATACTTGCACTATGTGTGAAGGTGCAAATTACCACCCCATAGCATAGCCAGGGGTTGTATTCAATGGAAGTAGGGGTGGTTTTCGGCAGCGAAATTTTATTGTATGTTTAGTGGGTATAGGCCCGATAGTAGACCGAAGCAGGTAAGTCTTTAGTCCGATTACTCGCACAATTGCTTGATAAAGATCAGCAAAGTGCGATGAATGGGCAGCATTTGAATTCGAATGTGGTCAAAGTACAACTCTCGTACAGCTCGTGCGCTTGGATGTAGATTACGAAGTATCTTCTTCTGATATCCAGAAGAAAAATGTAATATGTGCATAACAATAATAAACCATTGACAACTTACGTTTTATATAAATGGGACTGATTTTGACCTACAGACCCTTATGCTGAGTCGTATACCGCGGATTCATTTGAATTTAAAAGCCTTTTAGACCAAGTGTCTAGAGTCTAGCTAGACTGTGGTGTTTTTCATATACCATGCTACTACTAACTCTGACCAGTAGGCAATATAACGTACCTAAAAGGACACATTAATAAAGCCGAAAGTTACATAATATATTCTTTCCATCATTACAATTTTTTTTGGTTCTGGTTCCATACCTGGGTTTTTTTTAGGTGGTAAAAATCATCAAATGAGTCCTTCCGCCTTGGATGGGGCGGAAGGGACTGTCAGACTTATACTGAATAAAAAACCACCCTGTTCCTTCTGTTGCCCTTTACGTTTCGGGGCCACGGTATCCTTTAAGACGTCCCGCAACCCCGGCAGGCGTTTGGCCCTGTTGGGGCCTCGTCCCTGTGCTGACAGCTCTTTGAGGCGCGCGTGAAACAGAACACGCCATCGACCCGGGCTTGGTCCTTGATCGGTCGGCGAGCTACCCATTACTCGCTGCTGAAGCTGAAGTTTGAATATTGAAGGTCTAATTCAAACTTCAGCTTACCCCACGACGCCCTATACTGTTGCGTGTACCCAAAAAAATGCACTCTACCAGTGATTTTCAGACCCAAAATAGAAGAAGTTCCCTACCAATAATTTTTGCTCAACGTTAGTTAGTTTGATGATTAATATACGTAGGTAACTGCTATGCAATCTATACTAATATACTAATAATCTATACTAATATTATAAAGAGGTAAAATTTGTTTGTAAGTTTGTAAGTTTGTATGTAGGGGGTAATCTCCGGATCTACTGAACCGATTTTGAAAATTCTTTCGGAAATTGGAAGCTACGTTATCACTGAGTGCTATAGGCTATATTTTATTTAAAAAAAAATAGGGGTCCGTAAGATATTTGGGTTTTTCGGACCCAAGGTGTAAAAAAATCATCCAAAAAAGTTCCTTATTTGGCGTACGCCGCCTAAACTATAAAGATAGAACCAAAAAATGTTCCAATTAATTAAAGACCTTAAAAATATCTACAAAAAAGTCCGCGACACACTATACCTATCTATTACGAGTTAAACACAACAACCATTTTTTTATTTAAAAATCTTGAATTTTTTTAGGACTTCATTTAAACGCATTTATTTTACACATGTCCATTACTCCATAACAAAATAAACTATTTTGTCACAAAGTACTGTTTATGTAGATAATATTTAGTCTTTAATTCATTAAAATTGGACGTTTGGTTTGAAAGTTATGGCGAAATCAATCTCTATCTCTATATATATAAAAATCAATTGCTGTTTGTTAGTCTCGCTAAAACTCACTCGAGAACGGTTGGGCCGATTTAGCTGATTTTGGTTTTGAAATGTTCATGGAGGTCAAGGGAAGGTTTAAACGGTGAGAAAATATGGGGTAAGGGTAGGATTGGGGTAGGGTGGGGGCAGGATACCACGCGAACGAAGTCCCTAAAAACAGCCCTTTTAATATGAAGTCGGGAAGTCGGTGTCAAGGGTAGGGGTATGGTAGGGGTAGGGGTAGGGGTAGGGTAGGTGTAGGGGTAGGGTAAGGTAGGGGTAGAGTAGGGGTAGGGTAGGGTAGGGGTAGGGTAAGGGTAAGGGTAGGGTAGGAGTAGGGTAGGGTAGGGGTAGGGGTGGGGTTGGGGTGGCGTAGGGTAGGGTAGGGTAGGGGTAGGGGTAGGGTAAGATAGGGGTAGAGTAGGGTAGGGAAGGGGGTAGGGTAAGGCAGGGTTAGGGTAGGGGTATTGGTAGTGTAGGATACCACGCGAACGAAGTCGCGGCGGGTCAGCTAGTAATATTATAAAGAGGTAACATTTGTTTGTAAGTTTGTATGTAAGGGGTAATCTCCGGAAGTAATGAACCGATTTTGAAAATTGTTTCACAAGTTGGAAGCTACGTTATCACTGAGTGCTATAGGCTATATTTTTATTATCAAAAAATTAGGGATTCGTAAGGAAAATCACGCAAACGAAGTCGCGGGGGGTCAGCTAGTGTGTCTATAATTTTACACCCTGTGTATTTACAGACAGAAGTCCATGTTGGTATCTAACACTATTCTACTAATTTGCTACATCCACGTCGAAAATTCTATAGCCTATATGTAACGTACCTAATACCTACGTACATAATACATGAGTATTATACCTATTATAAGCGTGACGTCACTAATTCAGTGCGTATTTCACCGGCTGTCACTGGAGGCGGCGCCACCTCGTTAGTGCCCGTCTGCCGCTGACCGATATCAGCCATTCGACTCATTACCTATTCTTTTGCTAATTACTCAGTAGAAACAGGTTTTGTTACGTCACAGAGTAAATATTCAAATATGTTTTACTACAGTCTGTGTCAACAATGACTTCCTCGTTGATCTAGTGGTCGCAAAGCGCGACGGCTGAGCTTGAGATCTTGGGTTCGATTCCCAGGACGAACAAAGTGTTATTTGGTTTTTCCATTAAGAATTTCTCAGTAGCAGCATCGGAGTCTAGATTTGTGCCCGTTTGATGGCAATAAGCTCGCACGTACATGGGAACATAACTGGCGAAATGTAGGTGTTCCTTCGGGGATTATTGATGAATGCATGTATGTAAGTCTATCTGTGTATGTTATGTTGTTATGAATCTATAAGCTTTGTCCAATGTCACCAATATTTTAGGCAAACGTATTCTCCTATCTCCAAAAACATTAAAATCACGGCTAATAATAACCCACGAGCCGACTGACGGAGTGAATATTAATAAAATGATGAGTCATCGTGATCTCCGGCGTCCATCAATTTGGTGACAATTGACGATCAAGGCAATGTGCTCGTCTGGTACATTTGTTGTGATTGCAACGCGCATCCAATCTCGCACAGGACACTGTTAAGGCCCTGATTATGTACACGGCATTGAGATTTATTACCTATCGAAATTAAGACATGTTTTCTTTGGAAAATCTAAGATAACAAAACTGAAAAGTTTTTTGTTTGTTTAAACACGTAAATCTTTAGAACTACCCGTCCGATTACAGAAATTCTTTATGTATATGAAAGCCAGATTCATGAGGAATAGTATAGGCTATATAACATCACGCTACGACTGAAAAGAGCGGAGCAGTAACCAAAGACATAACTTTAGGCGGGTGAAAAACACAAACCATGCGGTTGCGGGATGCTAGTAATTAGATATTGTTGATGTTTGGTTAAATACTTTCGATAAGAATTAGCATACTGCGCACGCGCACCGTGAATTTGAATCTTTTTTACTATTGTTATCGATAAAATTAAGTTTATCATCATCTGCCTAGCCTTTCCCTAATTATGTTGAGGTCGGCTTCCAGTTTAACCGGATGCAGCTGAATACCAGTATTTTACATGGAGCGACTGCCTATCTGACCTCCAGAACCCAGTAACTGGGTAATACTGGTAAAACTGGTTGTCCGATTTTCGGGCTTACGACGACCCGTAACGCCTGTCAGAGATCCACGTATGCCGTGCAGCCGGGACCAATGGCTTAAATTAAGATAAAACATGATTAAATATTATGCAAGAATGACCCAGGAAAACTTGTAGTCCTCAAAATGCTTAAAGGATTAAATTCTAATGATAAGTAGCACGAACTACGATAACTCATGACACATAACTGTAAAATACTTTTACGATGACTAACGACTCGTGATATCCGCTTCCGTTTCGGTATAGGAACTGATAATTCAAGTATTTACAAACTTATGATTAGGTATATTTTGACAGTAGATCTTAGAGTTTCCGGAAGTTAGGAAAGGCTGCACTGTAAAATGTAAAAGATGCGTGAGCGCAGATCGAAACTGAATTTTAAACATTAGATAAGTAAGATTGGTCTGATTTGTGCAGCGTCACTATCTGACTGCTAATTGAATGCAACTATGTATTTTCCTTTTGATACCATAATCACGTTGTTTGCTTTTATCGCATATTTAATGTTGATAGACGCAATATGGCCAGTGCTTTTTACATTTAACTACTATTATTAAAAAACGGCCAAGCGCGAGTCGGGACTCGCACACGGAGAGTTCTGTAAAGTACCACTATGCATTCTTACAATATTTAAGTCAAATTTTTGAGCATTAGATTGAAATTACACTTGAGTTAAGCTAAGCTACGTTGCTAAGGCTGTGTCTGATTTACACACGATTATGATGATTAACACTACGTAAAAAGACACTAGTCTCTTTATTTTTTCCTTTAAAATTTTTTTTTTTTTTTTTGTTTTAGCGGCCATGGTAATTTCAACTCTCTACTTATTTATGGTTCTGCACCCTGCTGACAGACTGACGGACGGACAGCGGGGGCTTAGTATAGTGTCCTGTTGTGCACACTTCGAGTGCGTAACCCCAAAAAATCTTTCACTGATAAAAAACTAAACTATTACCGAGTGCAATAGGATTCAATTGTTTTATGGTAAACTCAGGGCCATCAGTCCGGGATTTCCCTATAGTCATCCGTAAGGGCTTTTTAAAGTTGTCCGGATTTCTCCCGGACACTGGAGGGTAGCCATGAGAATTACCCCACGAAAAAATGGCAGATCAAAGTATTATCAACGAGAGGTTGACTTAAAAAAAATATGTTGGCCGTCACGGGACGCCCGGCAGATATGAAACATCTCAGTGAATATTAAAATTTCTAATTAATAAAAACCGAAAATCAATCTTTCTTTATCGTGTGGGCAGAAAGGTCTTACGACCCCACACACCCTGTGTCAGAGTTTCTATCCGCCTCAAAGGCCTCTGACATGGTTTAAGTGGAACAGTAATAGGCTGGTATAACTCCAGGTTTCCTCACGTTTTCCTTCATCGATGCCAATGATGTCCAAGATAAACTTTAGAAAGTACATATGAATTGAAAAAGTCACATCGGTACTTGCCCGTATTTGAACCCACAACCTCATGCATGAGAGACGGGCGCCTTAACTACTGGGCCATCACGGCAATCGAAAACCAATAAAAGTACAGAGAAGAAACGGAGTGCGCGCGCACAGTCACACACACACAAGGGAGTCGAGAGCGGTGGCGTAGAGGGGGCATGGCGGCATGAGAGAACGTCATGTTATTTCCCGTTACAGCAAACTGGTCGATTAAAGGTGGTTCCCACATATCAGTGAAGTCACAGTTCCGACACAGTACCGTCACCATAATAATTATTCTTTCATACATTGTCTATGAACGCGCCGGAACCGAAATCTATCTCAAAGGTTGATTCACACATATTAGTGAAGTCACAGTTCCGGCACCGTTCCGTCACCGTAAAAAATATTCTTTCATACATTCTCTATGAACGTATTCACACCTGGCAGTGCCAGTGACGACACAGTGCTCTCAGTGTCAATTCCGGCGCGTTCATAGAGAATATATGAAAGAATAAAATGCCAAAGTTCGCTAATAGATCATAAAATAAAATAAACTACATAATTAAAAAACATTTTTAAAAACAAGCTTTTAAAAAAAATATATTACAATATTGAGTACTGGACATTGTATTGTCATCAGAACTAAAGGTGTATGCAAAATTTCCGCTAAATCGGATATCAACAAATGGTTGAAAAAAGATTTCAAAATTTTGAAAGGACAACTTACTTGCATACATACATACTTACATACGAACAGTGCGAGCTAAATAAAAGCTTGTAAAAAAGGTAAATGGAAACTCACCTAGCACCGAATATATCCTTCTTAGCCAATGAGTAAGCCCCTACAACCCTTAGCCGAAGTAGGAAGCTATTCTCATCAGTCTGAAAATAAAAACAATACATAAATTAATTTGAGTGCAGTGTGGATGACTAACAGCATTAGTAGGTAATTAACATGAGATAACAATTTTAAAACAAGTTAAATGTCAGCGTGTCGATAGTGCTAACTAAATATGATGATGAAGTAACATGTTAATTTGAATTTATTACCGGCCTTCCTTTAAAAAGAATACGAAATCCAATATTATAAATGCGAAATTATCTATCTGTCTGTCTGCCTGTCTGTTACATGTTCACGACTAAACCACTGAACTGATTTTGATCAAATTTAATAAAATGACATACGCTAGTTTTTAGGGCTCCCACACAAAACTGCGAATTCGCATCGCATCGCAAATATCAGCGAATTCCTATGAAGTTAAAGTTCGAATTCGCATCGCATCGCAAATATCTGCGAATTCCTGTGAAGTTAAAGTTCCCGAAGTTCCTGCAATACCGCATCGCAGTTTTGTGTAGGAGCCCTTATTCAGCGCCTTCATTTGCGTCCGCGGTAACCGATTTACGCGGACGTAGTTGCGGGCAAAAGCTAGTACCTAATAATAATGATAAAAAGTTTTGTGATTGTTTGTTTGTTTAAACACACTAATCTCTAGAACTACCAGTTTATATTTAAGGCCGACATTTTTGAAAAATAAACAGACAAAAAATATTCCTTACTAAAATAAAGCATATTTTCTTTTTTTTTTACTTTAATGACTACAAGTTGTAACAAATTGGTCTACTACATAGTGTCTCTATAATTATTTCTAACTAATTAAATTAGCAGCTTGCTTGCCAGACCTGAGCCAGCACATAAAAACTAACACCTATGGGACTTTAATGAAATAGGGGCAGACAGCAGTAAAAAGTCTTGCATAAGGTTTTTACTGATTACCCTCGTTACCCCATAAGTTGCAGTAAATGGCGACTACGATTATGTTAATTACTCAAGTCCCACGTAATGAGACACAATTGATTTTCTATTGTCCTGACTTACCGGTAAGTCAGCCGGGGCTTGACCGGTAATATGTATATCGACCCCTTAAATAAAATAAAAAATAAATAAAATATCTTGGGACAACTCACACACAGCCATCTAATCCCAAGCTAAGCAGAGCTTGTGTTATGGTAACCAGACAACTGATATACATACTTATATAATTTATAAATACATACATATTATAGATGAATTACACCCAGACACAGAACAAACAATTATGCTCATCACACAAAGTTTGTCCTGGGTGGGAATCGAACCCACTACCTCCGGCTTTGCAGTCAGGGTCACTAACCACTAGACCAACAAGGCCTTGTATTAATGACCCCGTGTAATTGTACCCCTTGCGATAATGTCCTCCTATAATAGGGACCATTTATAATACTGACACTATTTTGTAGTTACCCCCTTGCAAGTTGCAACATTAAACTACTTCCTACAAACAAATGTTTACGCGAAAATTATTTATAGAAAAGTAAGAATGACTCAGTTAGTATACTACCTAATTAGTAATGTGCATGTACAATTTGTAGTTAAATTCATTAATTTTATTTATCCTTCCTTGTTATAAACTTTATAAATAATAATAATACTAGGGTAATATTACCCTACTGTAGGGCAAAGGCCTCTTCTAATAGAGAGAAGGCACAAGCATTGATCATCACACTTGCTCAAGGTAGAATCAGGTGGATTGGTGATTACAAACATTATATTACAAATTCAAGCTTCCTCCATGATGTTTTCCTCCACTAATGTAAGTGCTGTCTAAGATAAACTTAGGAAGTACATATTTATGAATTAGAAAACGTCATATTAGTACTTGCCCGTACCCAGTTGCAAACAAACAGTCTCATGCTTGAGAGGTGGGTGGCATAGCAACCATTTTACAATTTGGTTTTCATCAATAAATAGTGTGATTTAAGAGGAAGGTTTATGAATCTGTGAAAATCTGTGTGAAACCGGAGCAAGTTTCTAGTTATGTTTAAATTAACATTTCTCACATAATTAGAAATTAGATTTGAAAAATGGAAAATTAATGATGACCTTGACCCTAACTTTTCCATATAGAACTTGTAGGCATCCCAAGTGATACTATACTATAAGTCTTTAAGTAAATGGTACCAGGAAAATACTAACCAATACATAGGTCATCTTAATAACAATTTCTTGGAATACATTTCATAAACGAAATGTTTTTCTATGCAAAACTATGTCCCAAAGATTAAGGATAATGCTAAATACCAAATGTGAAGTCAATTAAATACTATCCTGTAATTTATTATATGAATGAACTATCTTCTGCCCCTGACTATGTCCATGTAAATATCAGAACACAGGGGATGGATTTTCCCCCAAAGAGGATGAATTTTGGGAAATTATTTCTTACCGCATGCCTACCTCAAAATAACTTTCTGCATGCCTTTCAGAGCAATCCATTCACTGGTTTGAGCTGTGTGTTTATAGGTCAGTCAGTCAGTAACGGTTGCCTTCTATTCATATGTATTGATAACATAAAATGTGAAACTAAATCTGTGTTAGAGTGTTCTAACTCAAATGCAAAATACCCGGTGACACATTGAGTTGTGGTCACCTACCCAATCTACTTATACTAAGAGTGATCTTTTGTTTTCTTTTTTTAATTCATTGTGGTCTGTCTGACCTCTTTATACTGTTTCTTATCTACTGCTTAGGTCATGTCCATCATAGTTTATACCAATAAACTTCTGTAAACAAACTTCAACATTTTTCTTCTTATTTTCATTTTGACAGCCAGAAATTCTTTTTTGTTTGTACTTGGCTTGGCCCTGGCTTTGACTTGAATTTTTCCCATGTTTTTGTTTTGTTTCTATTTGCGGCAGAGACAAATCAAACATCAAAAAAATAGTTCCAGCCGTTCTTGAGTTATAAATGGTGTAACTAACCAAAGTTTGTTTCCTTTATTATATATATTTCAATATAAAATTTTAACAAAAATCCAGCAAGAATCTTGTTACAATTTTACAAGTATGTACTCAGTACTAGCAGTGAGACTGTGAGATCATTGAACTGTCTGAATGATTCAAATTATCTTTATAAACATCTTTGTACATACATTAACAGTTTGACACCATATTCATGACAAAAGATATTCAAATTTACAATATGATAAGAATGTTGGAAATCTAAAGGAAAATAAACAAAAAAGTTATGGCATGCTTTGTCAAAGAGGAAATAAATGTAGGTAACCTAGGTTTATGCATGTGGACATACATCATAACTTTATGGTAAGGTTTTGTACCCAGTTTCTATGAAGGAACATGACTAATTCCCTAACAAAGTTACACAACACTCACAGCCTTAAAAACATGGTCACACAAAAAACATATAGTACCAATAGCACTAATATTAGCTGCGTTATGCACGTAACGCTAAGTTGAAGGGCAAACCTCTTTGTGGACCAGCTAGCCTCCACAACCACTAACTTTACTGACCACTCATGACCAAACTTCATAACACAATATTGTCATACAAAAACGCAAATGAATAAATTAAATCACCTCGTTCCGCAAAATAAAACGCATTAAAATGTTAATCGTGCACAAGGACATGTATGTATTATCGATAAATAATAAGAACTCGCAAGAAATACAAGTTTCAACCTACAAAGAAATTACAGATTTAGCAACTTACACGAGTGTCCGACTGCCAAGCCATCACCCATGTGAAAATATACTAATAATTAAATAAAATAAGACACGATTCACATTCCTATAGCGACGTATCGGTTGAAAACAACTGTTTGTAAAATAATTGTGACACGTTCCTCTAATTGTTGTTCGCCAATATATAACAGAGTCTTCTAAAGTTTATCAACATCAGTAACACTTGTTAAGGCGACAATATAAAAATCTAAACACCAAAACTGCAACAATTATCTAGAAATACGTGATACACAAATAAAAAAACTAAAATATCACGGGGGATAATAATTATTTTCTGTGACAGGCTGTGCATGACAGTTAGTCGCGCATTCCAGTCCACGCGTTATTTCAAAGCATTGAATATGTGTCATCTTCTTCGCTCTCACAGAATTATCGGTAAAGTACTAAGTACTTAGGCCCATTATTCCAAATTTGGTAGTACAGAAGCGCACACAAATTTTCAAGTGATTCATTTGCGCATTACGCTTCATTTTACGCAGCAAAATATAATTCGCGACAAGTTTTTATCAAGATCTTCTGGTTTTATTTATTAACAAAATAAATGACACAAAAAAAAATATTATAGTTTAGATTTTAAGACAAGTATTGTATGTAACCTTGGTCACTGTAGTTCCTTTGTTCAAGATTGGCCTAAAAATGAACTAAATTATTTTGTTGCAGGGGTGCACCGCACAATAACAAGGGCAATAAAATGTTCTCACATGGTTCTTACACCTATAATATATCTCGTATGTTTGTCAGGAGCCTATAAACATTTCTAGTCGCCCTTATCACCTTCGTTATAAATGGTGTCAAAGATAAAACTTTTCTAAATATTGCAATTCTTAATCCAACAACAATAGCCGGAGATTTTATACCTGATGCGGCAATGAATATCTTGGTTCATGTCTGGATAAGCCATTTTGCATGCGCCGCAAAGACCAAGACGAAGATCTACTCCTTTGAGGATTTTCTCCTCCGATGTAAGGATCCACAGGTCTTGCGTTTTGCATGTTATTTTGAATAGACATGACGGAAACGGAAGGATGTTGTATCATTTCGCACAAAAAACAGCAATACACTGCACCATCACTTAATAAAGTTTATTTCTTTACATTCTCACAATAAGTCGTTTAGTATTTACAAGGTACGCTCACTTAAAGCAGCAGAGGTGGCGCTGTTGTGAGCCATATGACACTGTAATCTTATCAGGACAAGAAACTGGTATGATAAAAAAGTGTGCGTTTACAATTAGCGTTTTGATGATAACTATATTCGGCGAAGTCATGTGAAACGTAGCCGATTAATAGAGTTTTTTTTATTTATTTGTTTGATAACGGTATCGGTCATATATATTACAAATGGACGGTTTTGTTCTTAACTCCAACAGCTACCCATTAAACAACAAACTGTTTACAACAAGTGTTTATTACTTATTTGCTTTGACAATGTATGCTACCACTATGTGCTAAATAGCTGAGAGTAGGTCAAAGAGACAATACGCTACGTTCCGGACAAAATGTGGTTGAGACAGATTCTTTTGTACTAAGTATACAATAATATTTCTTCGTGATCCAGCAATTAAGTAGATATTTTTTATTTGACCTACTTAACTTGGATTAAAGCGTGGGATACTTTGCCATTGAAAATCACCATTTTTGCAATTTAACCTTGACGTTCCGGATGTAAACCTCTTGCAAATAGGTTGGGGGTCATAACATCAATATTGGTGAGGCAATTTGCTAGCAAAACAGACGGTTGATATGGCGGAAGAGTTGAGTAATGGTGTATGGCGACCGCATGTCGGAAGCTGTAGAGTGGGTATAATAATAGGCCCACCACAACTCAGTCGGTGACACTGTATGTACAGGAAGTACAGGACCTGTCATCATGGTGATACTTCGGGGGCCTATGTTACTCCATGCATATGTCTATTGACTGTCCACGTGGGTCAAGTCATCAAGTGGGTTGGACACAGCTTCACAGCTATATTTTAATAACATTCTGTATTTGATTGTCGGATTACCCAATAGATACTTAAACCGATTCACAATCGATTTATTTAATCACAGATTTTTTTTTTTGTCATTTTGGTGATGGACAAGCAGGCAGCCCAGAAGATCGTCACCTGTGTTCGCCGCCATTTAAAGACATCTGTTGTACTTTGTATCTGTGTATAAGTACAGACCTACATCCCAGTTATGTTGCTATCCTAGAAACAAAACTGATAGTTTCATCGGGACCGGAACCTATACGGTTGCATTGCATCACATTGTGAAACCAAAATCTACCCTGTAGACATGATTCGATTTTAATTATGGCAGCAATAACTTAGATAAAATCATCAAGGAAAATGAGTGATATTTTTATCACTCCTTTTTTTGGGGCACTCGTGTAATAAAACGATCACGATGATTCTTTGATACCGATTTCGTCTGCTGAAACAATGTTCTGTGGTTGAAATCTGTGTCGCAATCTACACCAAATGTTAAGATAAGACCATCATAGTATTTAGATCAGTCATAAGAAAACTGTGACAACAAGTAAGTATGTTTGCATTAGGCCCGAGACATAAATAGAATTTGGGATAGATACGGGGGATTTACTGCGACTTGATGATTATTTTGTTTCATTAGACCCAATGCAAAGTTGCCGCTTGGTTGGTTTTGCTAGAAACATGAGTCTTCTGCAATTTTCAGAGAGTAGGAGTGAGTAGACAGAACCATGTTTTCTTTTATAACCAGTTATACCAGAAATAACAAGTTAAGTCTTTTTCAAATATTTAAGACGTATTCGTAAATAAGCGTCGTAAATTATTCTTTATGCATTTTATTTTCTTCAAGATTAGATAACGATCAAAACAAATCTGAGGTGCCTTTGATAATAAATTAACAACAAGCTAATATTATTGTGCATTTGTTTATTCATCGATACTTATTCAAATAACAAATGTCTTGTCGTATTTTAATGATAATACCTACCTCAGACAGACTTTGTTATTTCGTATAAAAACCAGTTGTTACATCTAACGCTTATTTATCAGTTAATTTAACTCAAGTTCACTCTGTCTTCGAATTGAAATAATAATTAACTAGGAAGGAGGCTAACAATGCTGGACGATGTCATTGAGATTTTGAGAAGGTTGACTGGTCTGTAGGTGGGGATTAGGATAAGATTAACAGGCGTGCCGCATGCGTGACTTCACACTAGAAGCCAGGCAAGTTTCGTTGGGCCATCGCATATTGGGCGCAACAAGTAATGCAGGCCATCCACCATCCAATCTATCGTCCAATCGGCAGGACGCTACCGATTGGATCATGCCGATTGGACCGTGGATGGGAGTGGATTGGCATGATAGTTATAATTGTCCATTGTCTATATATAATTGTATAGTTTGCATAGATAGATTCCTGGCTAGTGGAAGAACTATGTTATCATATTTTTAATATTACCCTTATCAACAAAAATCCTAGTTTTATATTTTTTCAGTTGCATCTCTATTTTGTGTTCTGGCTACTCGTGGCAAACCTTCAATCTAATGTCAACTTTTGACGTTTGTTTGACGTATAAATGTTTTGAAAATAAATAAATTTTCAGATAAACATTATTATATTAATAGCTGTAATTTAAACGATATTTAGCCAAAATGTCACAGCATTTAGTAAATGAAAATAGTAAATATATATTAGAGTAAGTAAATATTTGTGTCATAAGCTAACCTCTTTATTAATTTAGATGACAAGACATGCAAATGAAATGACACACATTTTTTAATTTTTTGTTATAGCTTATTTTCAGAGCAGACAGTAGATCAACAAACGCTTGATTCTATATGTACGCAGGTGCAGAAGAAATTTCCTAAATCAGACCATTTTAATTGTAAGTTTGGCAAGCTTTCACAAACTTCTTATTTGTATTAGCATAAGGTACACTTTCATGAATCCAATAAGTTTTTCTTCTGAGGTAATAGATCGCACAAGATGAATAAGAGAGAGAGAGAGAACACAGCAGTAGCAGCAGTAGGACACCTATGCCTAATTTAGGCAAAAAAATAAATAATAGGCTGACCTCAATAAAAACTTTTTGACTTTTTTCTGTGTACAGCAATAAAGATTTGATTTGATTTTTTGATTCCAGTATGTCTACTGCTGTCCTCATTAATAACAGGTGGGGACCTGTCCCTGCCTGGTCAACGCGTGGTAGCCATAGCAATCCTGTTTGATGTTTACAAGATGGACAATCCATTTGCCTCCTTATTCCTTCACTTGCTGGAAGGCAAGGCTGGCTTGCTGCCACTGTCACCACAGGAGAGGCTGTTGATTGGCCAGCTGCACGGGTTCCTGCCAGTTAATATTAAAGATGTAAGTATTTATGAACAATATTTTATGAAAGGTACAAAAGGTAGATCTATGCCCAGCAGTGGCTACATAGATAGAATTAAACTATTTATGCAGTACTTTTGTGAAGAATTAGTGTACTTTGTTACTAAATTTCATCAAAATTAGTTTAGTGGTTTAGCTGTGACAGTGTAAAACTGGTTGTTACACTTTCACACTGTACAGAATTACAATCGCATTAGAAATATTAGTATGGATGGATATTTTATGATTTCAAGTTGAAATAAACATACATGATGATATAACTTTCCTTTACATTACAGGTAATGAAGAAATCTGCCAAGCAAGTGATGTTGACCGAGGTATCACCAAAAGATTTAGAGTTTGACTACTCCTCATTGCAGACGATCGTAGCGGAGAGGATCGCCGACATGAGCTCCATGGCACGGGCAGCGGCACCTGCTCTCATACCTCTTAGTGACGGGTTTGATCATTTGTTATCGTTTTGAAAACAAGGGGTTTGTGGCAATAAGCTGTTTATTTCGGAAAATGCTTTTTTATCGGATGCCTACATCATACACAGAACACACCATCCAAGTTTCCGATGATCAGAGGTTTAAGCTGTGCGTTGATCCGTCAGTCAGTCATTCAGGACAAAGCATTTTATGATGATGCAAAGATGATTGATTACACAAATTGAAATATCTATTATAAATGTATAACGGAAAAATAACAGTAGTCATTACAGACAAAAACTAAATAATTTTAGTATGTCCTGTTAATCCTATAATTTTCAGCAGTCCACCAAACCGCATGGCAATGAAGGAGCTGCTGGAATCTCTGATATCAAACGACTACATGCCTCTCCACCGCACGCTGAAGGCTTCAGGACCTATACCACTGCCAACCTTCCTGATGGACACCACGGAAATTACTGCTGATAAGGTATTGATGTGTATCTCATTTTTGGCTGAAATATAAGGTCCAGCCTTTCCTCTTGCTATCCTCCACCAGCAAAGCCAGATTTAAAGCCCTAGATTCAGGAGTGTAGATAACGCCATATTAAAGTCCCCGTGACTTTGATATGGCGTTATCTACACTGCATACATCCCATACATCCCCCAGCTGCACTTAAACTTCCTGGGAAAAAATATACATGACTTATTGTTTCTTTTGTAAAAAATCTTAATAACTTTCCACTTTGCCTTCGCCACAGTAATTAGGGGCCCAAGAAATTTAAATACAGGGCAAGCTCCGCCGCTGCCTGATTTTAAGATAATGTAAGATGACAGTCACATTCAAATAAGTTTACCAATAATATAATTATGTTCTCAGGCAGTATGGAAGTGTCTCGTGAACCGCGGCGCGTACAATCCACTGTATGACACGGACTACGAGGGACTTATCGGACTGAGACCCGAGAAGCTCGACAGGCGACAGCACACGCAGCCACATAAACCTAAGGTGAGATTTATGGTCAGAATAAGCCATAGCAGCCCGCAACTCCATGTTGTATTTTAGAGGTGCTATACTAATAAAATTAAAAAAATAGATAAAAATCTTTTACCTCCATCTCTTAAAACAGTATTATTTTAGACACCGCACAAGTAGGTACATAAGCGTAAAGATAAGTGTACGCCTGGCGCTGTGAAAATTACCACATATGATTTTCGATGTTAGATTTTTAACTCTTGGCACTGAGACGAAGGTTGAAAATCCAACAGAGCGCAACAATACTGTTTTAAGAGATGTCCTGGCCAGAACCAGAACATTGTCAGTTCCCGTTAGGCACATTCCCGATATTGTTTTAGGGTATTATAGTTTTACCAAAACTAGAGCACTCCATTTTGTGCCAGCAGCAAGAAGAAAAAAAAGAGAAGTCTGAGGAAAAGAAACCAGAAGAAAAGGCTCAGGACCCAGCGAACGCAGTGGCTGAAGCTAAAGAGTTAAGCGCTCTAGCGCTGAAGGGAGCGCTGAGCGTTCAGCACCAACAGCGGCTGTTAGCGCTGCTGGATCAGGAACCACATGTGGTGTATGAGATAGGAGTCACACCAAACCAGGTACTCTTTAATATTTATTTGCTAGCTCCAGACTATAATAAAGTTATCTCATCATCTGCCTAGCCTTTCCAACTATGTTGGGATCGGCTTCCAGTATAACCGGATGCAGCTGAATACCACCCACACCATTCGAACCCACAACCTAAAGCATGACAGGCGGGCGCCTAAACTACTCGCCCATCACGACATTTTTAAAAATAAAGTTCAATAAAGTTATCTGCCAGATAAAAACAGCTACAAATATTGTCTCCGTGCGGGAATTGGGTAGATGACACTATTTTAACCAATAATTCCAAGACATAACTTCTATAAAGAAACACTTTATTTTGGCCCTGAAAACCTGATTAATTTTCAAATCACTGTAAAATTGGATTTTTAACTGCTTTCAAATTAATAAATAGTTAGTCAATTGAGTCTGCACAAAAGTGACGTCACAGTTGAGTTTTGTTATACAAAATCTATGGGAGAATCGCGTTTTGACAGGTCATAAAAAGTACGTCAATTGATTGGTGGTGTCATCTACCCTATTGAACCCGTGACACGCAGCGCACAGAGAGGTATTTGGCCCTAAAAGTCGGACAAAAATATTTTTTGCGTTTTATAGTATTATTAAAGTATTTCGTTCTATTTTGAGGCATTATAGAGTAAAAAAGGCATACATTATTCTCAACTTTTATTTCTAATTTTCATCATCTTCAGAGTCATTTTCAATACTAATATTGCAAATATCATTTTCCTCCAAAAGATTCATGGCATCCGCTGAAAGAGGACTCTTTGTTTTATCTTTTCCTGGAAATAAAATAAACAAATTTTCATAAAAAAAAACAACACGTGGTTTTTTGAGTCCATGCAAAAAAAATTGCCAAAAATGAAGGGGTGCGTTAGGGTGGCTGTTTTATGTATTTTAGAATACTATAGAGTTTATTCTAAAACAAACCATATAAATTTTTACTTAGAAATGCTCAGAAATACTTTAAAACGCCTAAAGACTCTTTGAAATGCGTATTTTATAGGACTTTTTAAGAATTAGTTACTAATGGAGCTAAAGGTACGAAAACTCCCTCTTTTCCAAACAAAACTAAATAAAATAATAAGTACATAGCTGGTTGTCTAAGATCCATAGTAGAAATTCAAAAGAAATTGACTTTTTCACCATAAATTTAATATTTGAAAACAATGAAATTTGAGCGTATTGAATAATTACACGACCACGGCAAGCGAACGGTAATTTCCGACTGAGCGCATGGAGCGGGGGAAAGGCTCTAGCGCCTCGGGTTCACGCTATTGGTAGGAGGAGATACCATTGTATTTCGAGGAATAATAAAAAACGGCGTCTAACTAAAACAAAAAAAATGGATTTCGCCCGACTTTTAGGGCCAAATACCTGTCTGTGCAGCGCAGCAATCGCTCAGCTATTAACTGTGACGTCATTCAGTTCCTTATCGCAATTGAGAGATTATTTATTGACTCTTGGCAGAACTTAACTCAAATGATAATTGATATTTAAGTTATCTCCTAAATAAATTCTCCTTATTGTTTTTGGCACTACCTAAATTCTTTGTTTGTCTTCCACAGTTACCTGAGCTAGTAGAGAACAACCCGATGGTCGCCATCTCGGTTCTGCTGAAGCTGATCCACTCGCAACACATCACGGAGTACTTCAGCGTGCTAGTGAACATGGAGATGTCCCTCCACTCCATGGAGGTTGTTAACAGGTAACACATAATATCGTGCGTAAAACGACCCTAAGGGGCCGTCTCCACAAGCGAGAGAATTGCGGCGATATTATCGTCGTGCCACGTATTTCTATACACTCTCTTAGAACGTGTGTACACACGGCGATGTCATCGCGGTCATACGTAGCCCGACGATTATATCGCCGCGATTCTCTCGCTCGTGAAAACGGCCCCTTAACGAAGCTGAAAGTTACTTGTTATCCCAATAATTTACTTATTTTTATTTATTTAATTACTTTGGCAGATTCACAGCTAAAAAAAATGAGACTAGAAACAGTAAATTACAGGTCTTCACTTAAAAAATACAGAACAATACTATATTCTATGGTCAGATTTGTAGTAGTCTACAAGAACAAAATATCATCAAAAAAAGAAATATCAATGCAATAATTTTTTTATTCTGAACCACATCTGGGAACTTTTTGGTTATGGAGATTAAAGGTCAAAGTTTCTCCTTCTTTTAGGTATTTTTATAAAAACAAGTTTTAATAGTTATAATAAGTTAAATACTCTGACGACCGTTACACACTTCTACATGCACTCATAAATAAGTACAATAGGTACATTGCGTGTTAACAAACACAGTGTTTGATTTTTTTTATTTAAAAAGAGTAAGTATGGAGTTTCTTGCCCATTGTTCATACAAAACTACCTTTTGGAATGGGCAACTAGATTCAATATTTTTATTTAATTTTCAAAAGTACCTTTTAATGGATTGAAGTAAATGATTTGACTTTGAAACCTCAAAAATAAAGTCCAATTTCAACTAAACAATGGTTTTCATTCTTATTCCACAGACTAACAACATCAGTAGACCTGCCAGTCGAATTCGTCCACCTATACATAAGTAACTGCATATCGACGTGTGAGACCATAAGAGACAGGTACATGCAGAACAGACTGGTGCGGCTAGTCTGTGTGTTCCTACAGTCTCTTATTAGGAACAAGATTATTAATGTTAAGGTAAGTCATATGAATAGAGGAAATATTGTCGATTTTATAATAACAACCTTACTGCCGTCTGCATAAAGTTCAAATTTCAAATTTTATTTTCGTGTAATAACATCGTGATACTAATAATACTAACTACTACTAATAATAATATTATAAATGTGACAGTTTGAGAAGATGTTTAGATGTCTGGATGTTTGTACAGATGGGGATGAAAATTGGCACATTTACAAATTTACTATAATTTAAACGGTTATAGTACCAATAAATAACAATATTTAAAGACACATAAAACTGATAAACTAAAAATATAACGAAAGAAAACACAAGACACATTGAAAAAAAACAACACTAGTTTACCAATAACTGGATTAACACAAAGGATACTTTATATCCGTATTATATATAATGTACGAGTATTTCCTAGGTATAGAAATTCAAGTTACTTTTTACGCGGCAAAGCCGCGGGTAGAAGCTAGTAATTTTCATAAAATAACTGCAAATTTTTTATCGATAAAACATTTTTTTTACAATCCCCTCAAATCAACCTCCTACTTCCAGGAACTATTCATCGAGGTAGAAGCCTTCTGCGTGGAGTTCTCCCGCATCAGGGAGGCGGCGGCACTGTTCAGGCTGCTCAAGCAGCTGGACTCGGGAGACGGACTCGCGCACAAAGACGCTAAGGAGAACTAGCAGTGGGCCCGCTGGACCTCGCACTGATCGCCCACGGACAAAGATGTTTCGTGATACTAGTGGCTGACTTCTAAAGTTTACGCTCTATTCGAAACGGAGTTTTTAGGAATGTAAACATGTGATTATTGTTAGGGTAGTTGCTATGGAGCAGCGGAGGATCTAAGATTGCCGTTTGGGGGGGGGGGTTGGTACCCTGTGTAATAATTTATTACTATGTGATCTCTAGTTCATGAATACTTGCCACCATTAATCGACAATTCCAAGACCAACACCTTTTTAAAATAGCACTTTATTTTAGCCCTAAAAACCCGATTAATTTTAATGTAAAATTAGATTTTTAATTCCTTTTAAAATAATAAACGGGTAATCAATTGAGTTAGCAAATGAATGACGTCACAGTTTCGACAACTCGCAAATAGCAACACAATTGATAGGTGATGTCAAATACCCCATTGTACAAAGGAATGTTGCAATGTATATTTTGGTAAGCTTTGGCATAGAAGAAATAGAGATGAAATGGGATGATAGAAATAATGTTTCATTTCTGTAAGTGAGATAATATTTATTATTTATAGCAATATTTATAGTGTAGCCGGTTCTACACGACTTAAAAACTAAATGCTTGTTTACATTCTTGAAAATAGAAAATGAAATAGAGTATTACACATTGCAATTGGCAGTTAACTCAGTGTCATTAACTGTAATGATTTTCAGATAATTTTGTTGTGAAGTTTTCAGTGAAATAACATAAAAAGTGAACAAAATGATCATACTAAAGTGCGCTCGCGCATGTTAGATATTTTGTAAGTCCTATGTTTGTAACACTTGTAAGTTTTGTTGTATGGGATTCAAGTGTTCTTTTATTTTGTACAGAAAGTCTGCATCGACTGATTTTAAGGGGAGGTTACATTGCATGATACATTGCACTCATATGGACGGCAAATTCTCATTTCATGTTACGTTGTATAAGCCTGTACAAAATATTAGCACTATTTCTCTAATACAAAACAATTTTTATTTAAATATGTACGTATGTAAGTATCCGAATAACGCGGATATTCGGATAAATGTTTCAGAAATGGCGGTATTACAGTTTACAGTGCTTTTAAATGTCATATCCATTCAACTGATGTGATTCGTTTACCGAAATAACAAAGTAATAAGTAAGATTTTGAGCTACTGATTCGAAATTTTAGGATGGACACCTAAGAAACATCAGGGTCTAGCCGGGGGGCTAGACCCTGGTTTTTTAGGGGGGGGGGCTAAAAAATAAGCCTAGATTCGCCAATGGGACCGGGAAGCAGCCGACAACCTCATAGGTTTATCTGCGAGGTGCCATGTCGAAAAAACAAATTCTGGTTATCTTCAGTGGAGTCTAGGAGAGCCGGAGAGGCCTATATCCAGCAGTGTATATGATGATGTTGAAATTACATTTCATGGGCTTTCAGGTAGATGAATTAATTAGTATAGTCTGTTTGAAAATTAACTTTATCTGTATTATCTTGAATATTTATATATTTATTATGTAGTTATGTAACTGGTTTGGTGGGCTTGTGGTCGCAAGCGCAACTACTGAGCGTGGGGTCCTGGACTCGATTACCAGGTCGGGCAAAAAGTGTATTATTCCATTAGGAATTCCTCAGTAGCAGCCCGGGGTTTGCAAGTTGGTGGTGTGTCACCACCGTGCCTCTGAAAGCACGTAAAGCCTTTGGTCCCGCGCCTGATCTCCCCGGTGTCGTGTCGTGTCGGACCATCGGACTATGAGAGTGAGGGACAAGGGAGTGCAGGGGTCCTACCATGAACTCTTATCGCGATCCAAAAACTGAATTGTTCTTTAAATACGTCAATATAACGCATCAATTTATGTCATTATATTGACGTATTTTCTCTTATCGCGATCCAAAAACTGAACTGTTCTTCAAATACGTCAATATAATGACATAAATTTATGCGTTATATTGACGTATTTGAAGAACAATTCAGTTTTTGGATCGCGATAAGAGTTCATGGTAGGGCTGCTGGACACAATGTGAATGTTGGGCACACACTTGTGCACTATAATATCTCCTTCCTAGTTGGAAATTGGTCTGGCGAATATTACTATTATGTAGTTATCGTAGAAAATACTGTTGCAATTCTTAACTAAATTTCTTATAACGTTAACATTTAAACAGACCCTAATATATTTCACAGAGTATATTATACTAGCGACCCGCCCCGGCTTCGCACGGGTGCATGTATTATACATATAAACCTTCCTCTTGAATCACTCTATCTATTAAAAAAAAAACGCATCAAAATCCGTTGCGTAGTTATAAAGATCTAAGCATATATAGGGACAGACAGACAGACAGACAGACAGGGAAAGCGACTTTGTTTTATACTATGTAGTGATTAATAGTAACATTTTTTAAGTGATGTACGGATCCAGAAATGAATCCGTAAATCCGTTTTCAATTGAACACATCACTATTATGACGTCGTTAAACAATCTTCCAAACGTATGCTAACGTGCTTAATTATCTTCCGAATCTTCCTTCCTATACCCAATTACCAATGTTTTATAAAACTTGGTATAATTTTACATAATATAATTTAATATTGATAAGTAATAAGACTTTCAATAAAAGCATCAGGCAATCTCGTTGATCAGAAGGCCAATCCTACTAATTAAAAACATTGAAAATCTAGTCGAAATCTCATCTCATTGAAAAATGTAGGTAAATTAAAGTCATTGAGATTAGATTGAGATCTTTCCTAAAAGTAGAATTGTCCCTCTGATAATATTGTGAGTGCAAAGTGGAAGTTGACGTTATTTTGGCCTGATTTTATAACAAACATTATACGCAGCGAGCCGAATTAGGTATAGTTACTCCCAGAGGCGTATCTATAGAAAATGGCGTCTAGGGCACGCATCATAGTTGCGTTTCAATGTTAACAATTGGCGATTTTTGCGCCCCCTTCGTTAGGCGCCCGGGGCTCGTGCCCTACTTGCCCCACCATAGATACGCGTCTTGTTACTCCTAGCGTTTCACCTCGAGATCGCCGACGCTGTCCGTTACAAAATGACGTCATAGGCACAAGTACCTACCGTTGACAAAAAAAGTCGTTTTTTTATTGTAAACATTTTGTAATTTCTAAAGTAAATAAAATAAAATATAACAAAGCATTATGAATTTGCTATCCATACTAAGCGGGTCGAAATTGAGGCGCGGGGTGGGGAACTGCGACGGGAGGTAACGGCTATCTCGAAATAAACACCTAGTAGATATGTTTGTATCGTCTTTCCCAAATAAGCCTTAGACTACCCGTAAATAAGATTTAATTTTCAGTGTTTTATCACGTTTAATAAGGTTTAATACTGGGTTTTGTCCAGTTCATTATTTGCCTAATTGTCAATAATAAGCAATTAAATAATAGTAACTGTTTCAAGTTACGACTGACTATATTACTATTAAATATAAGACAATTTAGAAAATTCTTAGGTTTTCATATTTTGTACATAACGAAGTATTGAGTGGTTTGGCTAAAATGTAGGAATGAGTGTTCTAAGGTTTGATTGTAAAATAATATTGATTAAAAAGTTATTCAAGCATGAACATAAACTCGTTCCGATTAGTATGTAAATACTTACATAGAAAGAGGTGTGGTGTGTGTGATAAAATTTGTATTTAGGAAACACAAAGTAAATAGAATCTATGATTATTTTCAACCGACTTCAAAAAAGGAGTAGTTTCTCAATTCGGTTGTATTTTTTTTTTCTTTATCTCAGAACTCAGTCCTTTATCAACCGATTTAGAAAATTATTTTTCAAATTTAAATTGACTTTCAGATTGGTTTAATAGAAATTTCATCAAAATCAGTATAGTACTTTGGTTTTTAAATAATAATAACTAAAAAAACAATGTCATCCAAGTAAAAGAAATTGCGTATTTTGCTTTCTTGACTTTTCAGTGGTATTTATCTTGTTAATCTATCAATAAAATTACTTACTGGGGATGTCCCATTTATAATCCATGTAACTGTTTTGAGACAAATAAACATTTTTCATTTTTTCAACTAGTTTAGGAAGTGGCACTAGAAAACAACAAACATACAACAAAGCCGCCGACTTCCAAAACTAATGTAATTTTTCACTTTGAAGTTTTGAAGGTAGTTCTTTTGATCAAATCCATTATTTTTTTATGAAGTAAAATGGCCAAGAAATCTTTGTGTGTGACATGTTCGTTGATGCCTTCTGGACTGTATACATAATAATATTATTATTGTTTATTAACTCTTATTTAACTGTTAAAGTGTGTTGTGTAAGTTGGCAATAAAACAAACAAAATATGACATTCAGAGTTTAATTATTATGAATAACTACAATAACCCAATATTAATTCTAACTAAAACTGGTGTGGTTAGTATGAATGCTCATGAACTTTTCGGCTAAATAGAAAAGATTACAATGGTCATAGCATTCATGCTTCCAGACCCTGACTAAATCTACTTAGCACCTTCCAGAACTTTCCTTATGTCGTCATCAGCAGCCAGGTCTAATGGAGTACAGTCATCTTCGTCTTTTAGCAGAGATGCTCCCGCTTTTAGCAATATCTTCGTTGACTCAATGTGGCCGCACGATGCAGCATAATGTAAGGCAGTTTGACCACTTTCATCTGCCACATCTACTGGGCATCCTCCGTCCAAAGCTGCTTGTAACGCTTTTATAGCATTTCGGTCAGCAGCCCAGTGTAGCGCAGTGAGACCGTCTTCATCCCTCTCATGACGAAGTTCTGGGAGCTTGGCAAGGAGTTCGGTGACACGTTCCGCACAGTTCTCTCGTGCTGCATCCAATATAGACAGCTCATTGTGTATCAGCTCAGGTTCTGGTGATTTGCGCATAGAGGACACCGCCACCCAGGCTTCTTTCATTCCCGTCTCATTGTCTTCAGATAATTCTGTCAACTCTGGGGAATATTTCTGCACTAATGCAATGTACTTTTGTTTAGCCTCTTCATTTGGCATGTTGCCGAGGGACCTCCAGGCGTCCCATTTTCTACGGCCTCTACCATCCAGCCACCCAGGCTTTGGAGCATCACACTTGCCTTCAAGTCCTTGTTTGTAAAGCGCATACAGTTCTAACAGTTGGTTGTTGTTTAATGTGCTTGACAGTTTCCTCATGTGATCAGCTGCCTTATTAAAAGATATGTCTAAAGGGGACTGGTCATCATCAGAAAAGTCAGAGTCAGGGTATTCTGGAAGTGCTTCGGCCATTGTAAATGCTAACTATGGCAGTCTGTGTTTAACTACTCTGAACTTGAACAGTTAAGTTCAGTCCTTCTAAAGTGTGCACTTGCTTGTTGGTGGCATCTGCGGCAGAAGCAGCACTTGCAAACTCGATGAAACCGTAGCCTTTGCTGAGACCGGTGGAGCGGTCGAACACTACTCTAGCACTCTGTATTGGTCCAAACTGAGCAAAGTATTCTTTGAGTTGTCGATGACCTACAGTCCAGGGCAGATTGCCTACATACAGGCGTGCTGCTCTTGCTGTGCTGGCCATAACCTTAGACTGCGACTATTTCAAGTAAATGCAAAGATCGGTCTCCAACCAAGGCTCGGTAGTCAACTCCCGAACTTTCGCTTAGAGAGTCCAAGTCCAGCAGAGCTCCCTTCAGTCCCCACTTCTTCAGCAGAGCCTCAACGGACCAGTCTGCACTGCGTTCCTGGTAAGAACATAAAAATCGCGCGTCAGTGCCGTCTAGCAGGTAAGCTACTGTCGATAACACTTCCTCGAACTGAGAGGGTTCGTAAAAACAATCTGAAGCCAGTAACAGATCTACTGGTCTAAGTGCGTGAACTTCTGACAGGAACAAGCCCCAGGCGAGGCCTAGGATCTGTACGTCGCGATTGGGAACTAGGCCGTTCGCTTCACAACACGCGGAGAGGTGCCTCAGGGACCTGGGCAGGGCGACGCTGTCAGTGAGCGTAACACGGGCGCCGCACTTTGCAGCTAAGATTCCCGGCAGGCCAGTTCCGCAGCCGAGTTCTAGGACGCGGAGACCGCGTAAATGGCGCCTTTGAGTCCACAAATACCAGGCTAATAGAGGCGCCGAAGGCCACGTGTAGAATGAATAGCCAGCCGTCAGAAGCTCCGGTATAACTATCTCCAAATATTCACCTCTAGTGTCGCCGTTGCTTGATGACTTGCCACGAAATACGAACTTTTTCAGTTGACCACTCACAGACCTACCATCGGTCATTGCATAAGCATTCCTGCGATAAATAAGGAAATTATATTTTTTGATGCTGTGTCGTCGTGAAAATCTGATCCACCAGCCGTCAAATGAAGTGATAATGTTGCCGGTTAGAAAATAATCAGTAAATATTTAATCTCATAAAAGATTTTTATTCTATTTTACTAAATATATACGCAGTCGTGGCAAGTGTTTTACCCGGACACAACATTAAATTTTTTTATCTTAATTTTATAGCAATTTAGATCAATGGTATACAGTAAAATGCAATGACAAGAAAAATTCGAAACAAAGATATATTTCTTGTAACCCTGATTTCATTCATTCATTTATCAGCAGATCATTCAATTTGCAATCATTGGCTTATCAGCCCATTCAATCGGTCTACAAACGCCAAAATGACAATTTGACGTAATTTGTTGCAGTGATGCCATATCTACCAACTTTTTGGTAGATCTACCATTTTTCACTTCAGTCTACCTATCTACCACCCTAGACCTAAAATCTACCTATTTTTTAATTAGTTTGACATATCACCACTATGAATTATTTTATATCGACGAGCGACGTTGCGATGTGTTGCGTGCGCCATGCGACGATGCGTCCAGCAACGCTGGACGTATGGTCTATGGTCCAGCAATGCTAGACTAATATATGATAGAGTCCAGGACATAAACCACAAAAAAAAACGTCAGCAACAATTCGCCGTTCGCGCCATTTCGCGCCCATAGACATTATTTTACTGTTCCGTGTTCTGTGGCCCATTCCCGGTTGGTTTGTTGTGGAATCAATAGTGAATCTTTGCTCCTGTTTTAGTTGTTTTATTGTTAAAACTAAATAACTACGTATTAACGGTGTCAATCCATATCCAATATTTCCCCTGCTATGCGAATTCGTGAGAAAATTACTGGCACTTTCACATAGTAGCGCCAACGTTGAGAGATTCTTTTCTGCAATTAATAATATGAAAACCTTCCAGAGAAATAGAATTTGCACGGAGACTCTAGAGGGATTGTTGCGTACTAAAAGATTCATAGCAAACAACGGGCAGCCTATTGCAGAACATTTCAATAGAAATATGTAGGTATAATTTCCAAAAATGAACATTTTAAGAACAGTTCATGCATTTTTTTAATCTTAAAAAATCTTCTAAATTGAGGTGGTAGATCTACCAATTTTGCATTTTACATTCTACCAACTTCTACCAACATTTGGCACATAATCTACTAATTTTCAAAAATTCGGGTTGGCAACACTGATTTGTTGAATATTCCTTGTTCATTCATTAAGTTTGTGGAGTGTGTGCGTGCGTGTTGCGGCCAGTTAATTTTTTTATAATTATAAATTCCTTGAAAATACAAAAATGTCCGTAGCAGCTAAAGGTTTGTATCTATCTTGTCTGTTTTAATATCCTGCCAACAGGTTAATAACGTGATAATTCGTTGCATTAACATACGAATAATTAAAATATTACCGCGGGGTCAAACTCCAAAGTTTGTACAAAACAACTTTGTCCCGATCAAATTGTAATTATTTTGGCATTTGTATCAGTTATATCGATCTAAATTATATGTTGTTGTTATTTATAAATGGAAGCCTTAGAAGGAAGCATTGTATTTTTATAGAAACTTGTAAATTAAGGTGATTGACCTGCTATGCAAGCGCTGGGGGGTAGGTACTTACCTATCACTAACAGGCCGGCTGAAGTCCGATGCAACAGTAATTACTTCAAGCACATTATTCTGCAGTAAATACTTACAATTTGAAGTACTTATTATAGTAGGATTTTTTGTTGCTAATTCGATCTGGGTAACCCAGGATGGATTGGATTACCTACCTAGATCGCATTTCCGGCATTAAAGTCATACTTTTAAGATCTGGGTTCAAGAGATCAACAAGTTCAAGGTCATCACTGGGATAAGTTTTCGTTACCTAGGGCTGGAGCCCTGGAGGTTGTGCGCATGCAAACGTAAACCACAAAGCGAGAATAACAATGTAGGACTCATTTATTTTATTTTTAGCATGGCATGTGGCGATAGTATAATCCATACATTTTTGTATCATAAATGCGAATGTTACTCTATTAGTTAGTCATTACGTTTTCATGACTGAACTACTGAACCGATTTCAACGAAATTTCGTAAGTACGGAGTAAGCTTGAACCCCAAAATCGGCGAGGGTAGGTACGGTAACATTTTAATTTGCGTCTTCGCTTGCGTCAGCTTTATTAACCGAAATTCACGCGGCCAAGTCGAGGACAAGAGCTAGTCATGTTATGTAGGTTTTCCTGTTCATCCCTATTAATAATAGGGATGAATATAGGCTATTATTAAGCCACCGCTGTCCGTCCGTCCGTCTGTCAGTGGGCTGTTTCTGAAATTTTCACAAAATGTGTATTTCTTTTCTATTACCGCTATACTTACCAACAAATAATAGAAATAAATAAAAGTTAAAACTTTATAAAGTTATTAAATGAATACTTTTTGTTAATTCATAGTGTATTTTTTAAGTTTAATTGTTAAGTATACAACTGATAGGTGTGACACCTTTGACCTTGCCCGCGCTCTGCAAATAGGTATAAGATTTGCGATATGAAAGAACTCTTATCAATGCAAAAAGTTTTTCGCAAACAATGACAAAATACGCAAGTCACGTGGAAAGCCTGGTGACAGAGATATTTATGCCAAGACTACAGAGCTCTCTATCAATGATTGATAACATAACATCACGCCTGTAATCCCCGAAGGGTTAGGCAGAGGTGTACCCATTAATAGTACACCCACATTTCGCTAGTTATAATGATATAATGAATGATTGATAATATAATCTTTAATATTATGCTTGTTCATACATACCAGCTTCTGCCCATGACTACGTCCGTGGTAGTCAAGTAGGTATACCATAAAACACATCCTAAGGTTGGCATAGCATCCGGGGTTACGGGACGTCTTAACAGGATACCGTGGCCCCGGAACGTAAAGGGCAACAGAAGGAACAGGGTGGTTTTTTATTCAGCAAAAGTCTGACAGTCCCTAGCATAGCATAGCTGTGCACTAGTTTACCTTTTAGTACAGTACCAGTATAGTTCAGAGATTACCTCCTAAAAATAAACTTTACCAGTTTATTACAAGTTTCTGCTCGCGAATTCGGGTAGAAGTCAAGTGTACCAGAAAAAAGGCTGTGTCACTCAGGGATAACGTAGCTTTCTATTAGCGAAACAATTTTCAGAATCAGACCAGTAATTCCGGAGATTAGTGCGTTCGATTTTAATCCGTTTAAAAACTATATCAAACAAAACACTCTTCGGCTTTATTATAGCATAGATTAAACTAGATCTTGGACGGGGTCAAAGTCCACCAGCGGTTTCTATGCCAAGTTTAAAACTGTTTACATTCGAGGCCAAAGTCGATGTGTTTCTATTAGATAACAATATTTTAGTAAGTAAATTGTATGATTTCCGTCGCACTGGCTCTTTTGCGGATTACTTATCTCCAAACGGTATGTTTATATCAGCAAGTTGATTTCATTTATCAGCTGTTGAAGATTTAAAATATGGCCCCTTCGTAGCGCTACGAAGGCCATTCTTAAATGTTAAGGTGGTTTCATACCGGCGAGGCGAGTGTAACAAAAATGTTACCTCTTCCTAGAATCATGTACAGTTGCTGCTGCAGTTGTTGGTGCTGTTGCTTGACCCACCTAACTGGCTCACTAGCCAGTTAGGTGGGTCAAGCAACAGCTATAACCGACTGTACTGTATCCATGGCAAAAGTTTTCATTACGATGTCTCTCGCAACTCGTATTCTATTCTAACTCGTATTTTAAGTAATATCATAATTATAATATCCTTCTTCACCCAGGTATCTTCATCGTGGGTGCCAAGCGCACAGCGTTCGGTACCTTCGGGGGAGCGTTCCGCAACACGTCTGCCACCGAACTGCAGACTGTAGCAGCCGTAGCTGCTCTGAAGGAGGCAGGAGTTGCCCCTGAGAAAGTGGACTCAGTAGTCGTGGGTCAGGTCATGACGGTGAGTGTTATATAGTTCTACTCTTTTTGCAATGGGTTCAAAGCATCATAGCTAAATGTATTGATCAAATAGCATGTCATGATTTTTTGGACACTGCTTATGGAACAACATTTTAGCGTATTTACGAATTTTGTTCTGTGTAGGCATCTCAAACTGACGGTATCTACCTGCCCCGTCACGTGATGCTAAAGGCTGGCATCCCCCAAGACAAGCCTGCCCTCGGAGTAAACAGGCTCTGTGGGTCCGGCTTCCAGTCAGTTGTCAACAGCGCACAGGTAAGCAACATATTTGAATCATAAGATTTGTACCAGCCATATGCATTTCTCATTATTGCACCCATAATATTTCGCCACTTGTGTTTCCATGTAATAAGAGTTCCTATTACCAGTAACTGGCCTCAAATCCAGACTTCGGCTTTGCCCAAATCGAAAAGCGAATACACCAAAAAATCGGTAGTCGCATTTATGACCGTCAAAGATAATATTTTGAAGACAGAACATAAATATAAAGCCCCCATGGTGATAACTACCGTTCGGAGATTTGCCAAGCCGTAGTAAATTCATAATAGTCGACCAGACTCAATCGGCTGATGTCAACAATGAAGTTTTTCGAATTCAACCCATTGACCAACCTTCAACTCGGCTGCCCTCGGCTTAAAATAGGGTTAAGGCTATCTTTAGAAGAGATGATTGAGATATTTGAGTTTATCCTGTCTAATAACACACACTGATATTTCTGATGACTTCCAACCGTGGTGGCAGAGTATTTAGCCCTTATAGCGTCATCAGTATTACTATGTAATTCACAAAAGATGTTACAAAAGAACAACGGATGGAACCAAACCCTTATTGTAGCCAAAACTTTAACCAATGAAAAATGTCATGGCCGAAGGTCTAGAATTAGGTACTGAAAGAAAGTTTTCGATTCGACGTCCATTCCATCCAGTATGATCGAATAAAAAGCTTACACACTTTTTCATCCTCCTAGGACATCCTAACTGGCGCTGCCAAGATCTCGCTAGCTGGTGGTGTAGAGAACATGTCCCAAGCACCCTTCGCAGTCAGGAACATTAGGTTCGGCACAGCTTTAGGCTCAAGCTACGCTTTCGAAGACACTCTGTGGGCTGGGCTCACTGATTCCTACTGTGGCCTGCCCATGGGTATGACTGCTGAGAAACTTGGGGCAAAGTTCGGTATTACCAGAGATGAGGTTGACAACTTCGCGCTAAAATCACAGCAGAGGTGGAAGGCTGGTAAGTAAATTAGGTCGATGTTATTTGTTTGTATGTAGCAATTGGTCTATCAATATTTTACGTTCTTGCAAAAAAACGAGATCCTTGTCGCTACATATGTGCGATTGAAGAGGTCCAAGGCTAGCGGTAGACTGCTATGGGCTGATAATGATGACGAGACGAATTTAGGTTCCCTTTACCCCCAAAATGATATGTTCATCACCTTTAAAAACTTTTGTCGCAAAATGTCGTATTTGAAGGCGCCAATTTAAAAAAACCTTTCATAATTCTCAAACAGCACAAGACGCGGGTGTCTTCAAAGGTGAGATTACCCCTGTGACCTTGACTGTCAAGAGGAAAGAGGTTAAGTTCGAGGTAGACGAGCACCCTCGTCCTCAGACCACCATCGAGGGTCTGAAGAAGCTTCCTCCCGTATTCAAGAAAGAGGGTATTGTCACCGCTGGTACTGCGTCTGTAAGTTATATTTTTATGCACAGGTTGATTAAACGAAATGTTCTTGAAGCTTCAGCAATGCCAGACTAGAGTTTGTACTTGAATCATGGGTGTAGAGTCCACTTTATATTAGCCCTGACAAAAAATTTCAATTAACTGTAAAATTAGTTTTTTGATTGCTTTCAAATCAATAAATAGTAAGTCGCAAATAAGTGACGTCACAGCATTCTTTTGTCATACAAAATCTATGGTGGAATTCGGGGGACTTATGTTTTGACAGCTTATAAAAAGTATGTCAATTGATTGGTGGAAACTTAATTAATCGTGTCTACACCCGTACTGTATCTTATCTAATCATCATTCTTTTTTTTTGTTCCGGGGTGGAAAATCTTCATGGATGTCCCCCGCCCTGACTAAAAATTACCCCGGTGTTCCCTTTTCCAAATTTTCGCCGGGGATCTTCGGAGCGTAGGCGCCTTCCGCGATTCAAGACTGAATCTTCATCATCCTTACCCAGGGTATTAGTGACGGCGCCGGCGCCATCGTGCTGGCCGGCGAAGAAGCCGCCAAGAATCTGAAGCCCCTCGCCCGACTGGTGGGCTGGTCGTACGTGGGCGTAGACCCTAGCATCATGGGCGTTGGCCCCGTGCCCGCTATTGAGAACCTGCTGAAGGTCACCAAGATGAGCCTCAATGATATCGACTTGATTGAGGTAAGAAAACACCAATTACCTATTATTTCTTTCTTTTTATGGTTTTAGGTTCTAAACCTTATAAGGTAAAACGTTACCTAATTTTGTAAATGAACTTCACAAACCTAAGTACATTTGGAAGAGATCTGTATAAGCATCAATAGTAGGCCATATATAATAAAAGGGGTAACAACTGGTGTACTTTAAAGCAATGCCGCAATTTTGGGCTATAGCATAGACTTCAAGGATATCCAAATGGACAAGTAAAGTCGTCAATAGAACCAAAGATTAAAACTAAGTTACTACTTCCCAAAAACATAGCTTGAAAAACATTTCTATCAACAGATCAACGAGGCGTTCTGCGCACAGACCCTCTCCTGCGCAAAAGCTCTGAAGCTTGACTTGGAGAAGTTGAACGTAAACGGAGGCGCCACCGCTCTCGGACATCCTTTGGGAGCTTCTGGATCCCGTATCACCGCGCACTTGGTGCATGAGCTCAAGTAAGGAATTATTGATTTTTTTTTATGTAGAGAAACTATAGGTGTGTTGAAAACAAAAGGAGAATTGTGCGGTCGCAGATGCAGTTCTTGACACCCTTAGATAATAGAAAGAGACAGAGAGAAAAGAGAGGGAAGGTCGCCTGAAGAGAGCATAACGTCTTACGTGACAAATGCCAGTTAAGTCCTACCGCAAGACGCGTTAGGGAACTTCATTCCAAAAAAAAATCCTCGAATGCACATGCGCTTTACCGATCTTGGCTATGTTCCGCCAATCGAGAGTCATCTGGATATTTCCGCTCTTGTAATAATAGACAATTAAACATTTGTTCGAGTGAGGCTAGAATAAAATCGTCCTTATTAAAAGATGCTCTATCCATAGGAATGGAAACGTGTACTAAAATCTTTTCCCTCCCCAGACGTCGCGGCCTGAAGCGTGGTATTGGCTCTGCGTGCATTGGAGGAGGTCAGGGCATCGCGTTGATGATTGAGACCGTCTAAACACCACTGCAAACTTAATTGACTGACTGAACAAGTGAATGAATGAGATGTGAACGAGAACGAATGAGTATAAAGACCAAATACCAGTAATTTTCAAATTTTACAGAATTGTTTTTGTACCAATTGAAATTAAATTACACTTTATCATGTCAATTATCATTTTGCTATGTATTTGTATATTGATGTATTTTTTAACATCCCTGTGCATAATGTTTTGTCGGCCATTTTGTAAAAATCGTGAACTTACTGCCGATAATGTAAATAAATAAATATATTATCAAGTCATATGAGACACTGTTACTGTATGCTAAGTCAATAATATTTTGATAGCGTTTATTTTAAGAAGTATTAACTTTTGGAGGTTATTTAATTATATGTTATAAAAAAAGAACTATTGTTTTATTTTTTTTTACCTTTGGACGCTGTCATTCCTGACTGTCTGTCTTGAATGGTCGTAATCGAAAATATTCTCTTTTCTCAAAATGTAATGTAAGAATGCTTTTCGGAAAGTAGTGAACTCAGTGGCGGATTTACTAGTAGGCTGAGTAGACTTGAGCCTAAGGCGGCAAAGGGAATAATTCCCAATAGTCCCCTCTAGCCCTGTCCTCCGGGGTGACAGCTGGGAATTGTCTTCCCAGTTGTCACCGCCGGGTGACAATTTGTGCCGACTGTTCCCTTTGAAAACTGACAAAAGGGGGCAAATGGGAAGTCTGTTTCTCAATTGTCGGGGGAGGGGGGGGGTGAAAGACATGGAACAAAAATACACGGGCCAGTATTTTTTTATAATGACTAAATTAACTTTTTAAACCTTTACAACTTTTGTCCAAGACTGCTATGTAAGTATGCACCTTATTGTGTTGATTTATGTAATAGAAAACCTGTACTATTGAATGAGACCCATTTCATATCAGTACAAGCCCATACAATTCTGGGGCACAGACCCATATAATTCTTGGCATCTCTTTTGTATACCGACTTTTTTAAGAAAAAAGAACTCGACAACTACAAGACATGTTTCATATAACTTTTCCCACTTCTCTTTCATTGTGCGTTCACTCACCGGTTCCGAAAACTTCTATATTCTATGGTAAAACACCCAGTTCTCGGCACGCTACCAGCAAATAGGCCCACACTTTGTATGAAACTTTTGTCAGAATCTTCATAACTTGAACTGACAATTATTTTAGAGGTATGTAAGGGCGGCAAAAAATATGGGAAATGTGAAAATCCGCCACTGATTATATATACTCTTGGAAACAAACCTAACATCGGGGCCGGTAACAAAATATTTGTTTAGAAAAAAGTAGATAGGTAGGTACTACAGAATACGTTCAATAAATGGGAGTTTTTATTCACAACCATTGACCATAATTTAACATTTACGTCATAGGTACCTACTTTTTTTTTATAAGTAAGTATCAAGTACAGACAATATAAAAAGAAGTAGCTACATTTACGACCGCACCCAAAAATTAAAAGTAAAAAAAACAAGTTAGGCTTCATGACGGTCGTTTGCAGTCACAGCAGCCTCTCAGCCATGACCTATTCTGTTATTGAAAATAAAATAATCTTCTGAAATAAAAACATAGATATTAATAGGTAGGTATGATTTAAATCATCTTCCTAGCACGACATGCTGTGCTGCCTGTGCAGGGCGGCTGCTGCTGGTGCCGAAAACCTCATACAGCACAAATATAACAACCTTCTTGGAAGGAGGGCTGGGCTGGCGTTTTCTTGGGCCAAAGAATCAGCATTGTCATACAACCTGGCAATGCTGTCAGCCTTTTGGGCACTTGCCCCATTGACAGCGATATTTTTAAGCCTTTTTGATGATTTTTTAGGTAGGTACATAATTTGTTTTCTATTTATTGACAAGAAGAGAATAAATTAAAGCTATGACGTATGCAAAGTGTTATCATTTAGTTAGATCTTTTTTATAAAATCGTAAACATGACGGAGTATCTATTGTTAAGTGTATCTTTCATTATTTACGTTCTTCAGAACCATTATTTTAGGAGCCAACTCATTGTCATGTGCGTAAAGAGTTTTTATTTGAAGGTCTTAACCCTTTGACCACCCAAAAAAGCAAAAACGTGTCCTCGGCGTCAAGCTACGAATTCGAAACTTTATAATTGGCATTAGATTTTGTCATCTTATGTTAATTTAGATGAAGTAAATAAAGAAGTTCAACTACATAGGTATATGTATAAGTAAATTAGGATGAGCCAAGGAACATAATTAGCAAAGGTAATAAAAAAACAATGTTGTTTTATGAGCTTTGTTTACGTATAAAATCGTAATCGTATTTAGTCTGTCATGTAGTCGCGACCGAGGCATGCTGGGCACATTTTGGTTTGTCTTACATACATGACTGTGGCGATCACATGGTTAAGGATCAAATTAATGAGTTTAATTTGTCTACTTTGACTGCCTAACATAATAACATTGTATAGTCACTTTGTTATAAGCTCTCACCAGAGGTGGAAGGTGTGAGTCAGTGTGTGGAGAGATCGTGACGTTATATTATTGGTAGGTACCTACCTACTTAACCTATTGTGCAGGTCTAAACTTGAATCATCTTCCTGCCCTTGTCCCATGTTACTTGGGGTCGGCGCAACACGTTTTCTTCCTCCATTCCGTCCTGTCAGCCGTCATGCTATCACTGACTCCCTTTTCTTTCATATTTAACTTGTTTTTGTTTTGGGCTTTAATAACCAATTTATTTTTATGTTTATGGTGTCACTTTCAAGTGAATAAACAGCTTTTCATTCCTTCTTTCTTTCATATCATTCTTCACATAATCCATCCATCTTTTCTTTGGCTTTCCTCTTCCTCTTCATCGATAATCTATGAAAACAATAGGGGACATAAAACAGTACCCTGTGGCACTCCAAACCAGTTTTCAATCGTAAAAGCTACATTAATCTGGCCAAAATATGTGACATGATTTATTTATCATTTTAACGACACGATGATGGACGAGACGATTGGCGCAGTGGCTGAGTGATTGGCCGCTGTGCTGCGTGTCCCTGGTTCGGCTCATACAGAACAAATTAGTATGGCCGACCGATAATTGTTTTGGGTCTGGCTGTTTGTGTATGTGACTTTATTGTGCTCGCAAACGCTGGGTGCGGGAACAACGTGTAAAAAAAAAAAGTAAAAAGCAGTCGCCCATTGGTTAGTTAAACATATCTACATAGCTTAACATAGGTAGGTGTTTACTACATTTTTACTTGTCAAAAATTAGGTTTTAACGATAATGATTGTTGGATGTCATTGCAGAGTAAACTTTATCATAGTAAAAGAATCAAAAGCTGATCATATAATATGCAATTGCCGTCCAAGATTGGCAGGACGCAACTATGGCAGTTGCAGTGAAAAAAGGTAAGTAAACTCGCTTGGGTCCTTTTTGTGGGAGACTCTTAATTCTTAGGAAAGGCCTTCGAAGTGTCAGGGACAGTACAACGGCAATACCTTTTCTTGTTGCCAAGCATCAATACTGTCTTTCATGGGTGCTGACAATCACACATAAGAATTATCACTATCTACGAGATTCTAACTAATCCGCTGTTCTTTTCTGATTAATTTAGTTACGCTATCCAAGACAGTTGAATCGTTTCTCCGGGACTTGTAAAGCTTAATGAAGCTTTAGGCAATGGCCTAAGCGCTTTTCTGGTCGTCGCCACATCTGGCTTTAAGGAGTTGCAGTGGTTGGGAATAGTGTGGCGGACTGTCCACCAGATGCTACAATACTGTAGCACTTATTTCTTTAAGCACTGCCACTAAAAAACATCTCTCAAAATCCGGCTCATCTCAATCTCAGATGATCTATCGGATTTTGATCACAGATCGTGAATTGAATAACTAAAAACAATGGAATACCTAACCGAGTAGGTTTTTTTTCAGGGGTATACATAGTGGCCGGCAAACGTACTCCCTTCGGCAAGTACGGAGGCCTGCTGCGTGATGTTCTGGCCGAGGATCTGTTCGCCACAGCAGCTAAATCCGCCCTAAAGGCTGGTGATGTACCTGGTGACCTTGTAGACACCGTCAATATTGGTCAGGTAAATTAACATTATACTTCTTGATGTAACAGTAACTCCAAAATCGCATTTATGAAGCCGAAACATGCAAAGAAAAGTCAAAGCATTTGTTTCAATTAAACTATTCACAGACAGTTGTGAATTGTCAAGGAGTCGGTCAGTTGCTCAGAAAGTTGAAGCTAGTTGCTTGAACATTACGAAACGAATATTCTCTCTTCGCTATGGAGAAGAACGAGCAAGAAACTCCACGGACACTTATCGATTAGGTTTTTATAAAATCCTGATTACATTATTCTTGTTGCAATACACCTACACTTCACATAATTATAGAAGACTAGCTGTCCGCCGCGGTTACACCCGCGTCTTTGTTTACTGCTCCGCTCCCGTAGGTCGTAGCGTGATGGTAGCCTATAGCCTTCCTCGATAACTAATCTATCTAACACTGAAAGAATTTTTCAAATCGAACCAGTAGTTCCAGAGATTAGCGCGTTCAAACAAACAAACAAACAAACAAACACTGCAGCTTTATAATATTAGTATAGATATGTGAAGTGTTAGATGTATTGCAATATAAAACAATAAAAAAAGTAATAAACATGTAAGCCATGGCAGTTAAGAGATGAGAGTGCCCGTTCACGAACATGACCATCAGCTCATGAATCAGCGACATGTAGAACCCACCCTCACCCCCCCCCACCCACCCACCTCTGCACCCTCCACCCCCACACCCTCACCCTCTCCCTGCACCCTCTTGAAGTGTTTAGGTTATGAGAAAATGGTTTTCGCCTCAAGTTAAAAAATCTGTCCCCAGATAAGTCCGCTATCACTAAACGGTATGTCTCCTCGCCATGCGTCATTAAAGGCTGGCATACCTTCGGACCGACCAGTTCTCAGCATGAACAAGCTGTCAGGATCCGCATTCGACGCGATTATTTGCAGTGCACAGGTATGTACGTCCCAAGAGTCTTTATTTGAGCTGGATACAAAAAAAAAAACTGAACTACAGCAGTTTTTGATATGAATCAACAGTGCACACTTTAGCAGTAAAATCGACCAGTTAGCCGTGACGGTAAACGGCACGACGCTCTCTCATGCCGCCTTGCCCCCTCTACGCCACCAGTCTCGACTCTCTTATGTATGTGCGCGCGCATACTAAACACTCCGTCGCTTAATGGTTTTTTATGAATTAGAAATTTAAATATTCGACTGCCTCGTTGGACTAGTGGTCACAAAGCGCGACTGCTGAGCATGAGGGTTGTGTTCGATTCCCAGATCGAGCAAAGTATTTTTCCTTCGGGAATTGCTTATTAGCAGCCTCGGAGTCTAGATTTGTGCCCGGTTGATGGCAATAAGCTCGCCTCCTATTACATGGGACTTAAACATAACTGGCCAAATGTGGGTATACAAATGAGCACACCTCTGGCTAACCCTTCGGGAATTACAGGCGTGATGTTATGTTTATGAATATTCACTGACATAATATCTGCCGAACGTCCCGTGACAGCCAACGTTTAATTGTTTACAGGAAATCCTTTTAGGAGCTTCTCAAATCTCCCTTGCTGGTGGTATGGAGAACTTGTCCTCAGTTCCCTTCGTTGTCGGTGGTTTGCGTTTTGGAACTGAGGTGGGAAAGACCATCCAAATGGTAGACTTCCTCCGCAAGGGTTACTTCGATGGCTATATCAACAAGTTTCTGCCACAAACTGCTGATGTCGTTGCTGCCAAGTATGGTATAACCAGACAGGATGCTGATGAGTATGCTCTGAGATCGCAGCAGAAGTGGAAACATGGTGAGATATAACGCTACTATTATAAATGCGAAAGTTTGGATTATAAATGTTTGGTGGATGGATGTCGGTGCCTGTGTGCAGTGTGCATGTCGTGGTGCTTGCCAATTTGACCCTTAATAACACTGCCATGCTATTACTTAATTATAAATCTTACTTCAATGATGAAGAATAGTTTGAGTAGATGGATATCTGTTACTCAATCACGCCAAAACGGCTGAACAAAGCTGGATAAATTTGGCACAAAGATAGATTATAGTCTGGAATAGCACATAGGTTACGTTCTATCCCGGAAAAATGTACTTTTTCCGTGGGATAATACGGTAGACCAATTTCCAGTAAATAACTTCCAGCGGATGCAACCGGTATCTTCAACGAGGAGCTGGTCCCAGTGCCAGTGAAGCTGAAGGACCGTGAGGTGCTGATGACGAAGGATGAGCACCCTCAACCAGACATCACATTGGAAAAGCTCAGCAGACTGTCGCCAGTGTTCCAAGGAGGAGTCACCACAGCAGGCAATGCTAGTGTGAGTTTCAAGTCAAAAAGATTACAAAAAATCTGCACAGACAAGCACAAAAAAAAACCAGCCTGTTATTTTCTCACTGTAGGGCAAAGTCCTCTTCTCATACAGAGAAGACACGACTATTAATCACTGTAGATGCTTGCTCAAGGTGGCGATTTCAGACTTATATATTAACGATAAGTCTAGGTTTCCTCACGATATTTCCTTCACTCATGTCAGTGATGTCCATGATAAACTTAGAAAGTACATACATCATCTGCTTAGCCTTTTTTCCCAACTAAGTTGGGGTCGGCTTCCAGTCTAACCGGATGCAGCTGAATACCAGTATTTTAGATGGAGCGACTGCCTATCTGACCTCCACAACCCAGTAACTGGGTAATACGGTACCCCTAGGTAAGACTGGTTGACATTGGTACATGCCCGTATTTGGCTGCGAATCCATAGCACATATACGAGTACATGAGAGGCGGGCGGGCGCCAGTAACCGCTGGGCCATCACCAAAATATGGACATCAGCTGAAAAGTATTGGAACAGCTTATTTTTCTTGCAGGGTGTCAACGACGGTGGTACAGCAATAATCTTAGCGAATGATCAAGCCATAAAGGACCATAATTTGAAGCCATTAGCTCGGCTCGTAGGCTGGTCAACTGTGGCAGTGGATCCAATCATGATGGGTACTGCTGCTATCCCCGCTGCAAAGACACTCCTTAAAACTACAGGACTGACAATCGATGATATGGATATAGTTGAAGTAGGTACTAGGAACTTACCAGCGAAATTAAGGTTACTGGTTTCTCTTAGAGATCACGAAAATCAGAGAACACCCAACTCCGACCGCGTTTTTAACGATTAAGAAACATTGTCTAAGACGATACTAATTATTAACCTTTTCACCGCCAGCGAACACAGAACGCGATGCCTCGCCCAGCGCCAAGCTATATGATAATAGTTAAAATGAAGAGCAAGTAATGAAGTCGTGGCGCTGGTGGCACGAAAATCCGGAACTTCTATTGAAGTCCGTGGCGGTGAAAAGGTTAAATGACGACACGGTTGGCGCAGTGTCTGAGCGATTGGCTGCTGTGGTGTGCGTTGCGGGTACAATTCCAGCACGAAACCAATATTTGTATGGCCTACAGATAGTTGTTCCGAGTCTGGCTGTTTGTGTATGTGAGTTAATATGTTTGTAAAAGCACTGTTAGAGGATAAATTCCTATTTAAAAAAATGAGACTACAAAAGCACATTATCATTATTAGGTAATGATTCCTACTTAATATATTTTGCTGTAAATGTTTTATTCTCTGAAGATTTTATAATGACAACATTCTAGATTCATGAAATATATGCAGCAACAACCCTTGTCTGCGCCAGAGAGCTGGCAGTGGATATCGACAAGCTGAACGTCAATGGAGGAGCCATCGCCATCGGACACCCATCCGGCGCGTCTGGAGCCAGGATTATATCACACCTTACGTATGAGCTCAGGTAGGGAATGGGTTGGGCGGCGGACCCGAGGTCAGTCCGCCAGAAAGAGGTTTCCTTTTTTTAATACCTAAATACGTAAATAAGCTTTCTTTGTTTCAGACGACGTGGTCTAAGAAGAGCCATCGCATCAGCTAGTATAGCAGGCGGACAAGGAGTAGCTATTATTATCGAAACTGTTTGACTCAGCAGTCTACTGGAGAAAGAGCTGATGTTAAAGCCCTATGAAAATAAGACAGCCGCCTTTTCCGCTGTTTCTGTCTCATTTAACAAAAAAATGTATTGCTTCATGTTTTATTTCCATCATTTAGTGTACTACTGAGGTGGATTTAATAACACACATCGAAATGTAGTCGGTACTCTCATGTCACTAGATCTTATTTTCAAGCACTGACCTACCCTAGTATCTGTTAGTGCTGAAGTCTGAAATAGGAATGCTAATATTATTCAGTTCTACTCGCGACTTCACTCGCGTCAAAATTGTAATATTATATCTACACTAGCGACCCGCCCCGGCTTCGCACGGGTGCATTGCTGATTAAATAAACTAAATATACTACAGAATGTCTTTATGTACAACGTTTACAGCTTTTTGTCATTAGACAATACAAACATGTTATCTTTAGAGACACTTGAAAGAACACGAAAACACTCAACGTTCAAATCTATATACATAGGTAGGTACTCGTCGCCGCGTCGACCGGCGGCCGGTCCCGCTGCAACCCTGTATTTTAAATTTGTGATATCTTCGAAAATATTCATTTAAATTACATGCTGTAAAGGGCCATAATGATCTATATGAAATGCACAATGTTTTTAAGGTACTTAATTGAATAAGGATTAATGCTGTATTGCCTAAAATTGCTTCTTAAATAAGCCATTATTTCTCGTAAAAAGTTAAGGATAAAAAATGGTTATTGTGAGTTATCCCTAAGAGATAGACATATACCATCGCGGACTTTTTTGTAGAACTTTTTAAGGTGTACAATACTGTAGTACATTATTTTGATCTATCTCGAAGGATTCAGCCAGCGTTTACAATGTAAACGCAAAAAAATGTGTTTATTTACGACATCACATTAGAAACCTCTAAAATTATCAGTGTTTCTCTACTATATTATGCATGTATTATACATATAAACCTTCCTCTTGAATCACTCTATCTATTAAAAAAAACCGCATCAAAATCCGTTGCGTAGTTTTAAAGATCTAAGCATATATAGGGACAGACAGACAGCGACAGCGACTTTGTTTTATAATATGTAGTGATGTTATATAAAACATATTTATTTTTCCGGGATAAAAGTCGCCTATAGATGCACTATTTCGGACTATGATCTATCTCTGTGCCAAATTTTATCCAAATCCGTTCAGCCGGAGGAAGAAGAACCCTGTTTCAGGAGTTTTAGCCACGCCGACACTCTTTTTTTCGAATATCTTTACTCCTATTATATCGAATATCTTTAATTATTCAGCCGTTTAAAAAACAAATAAAACTTACAAAACACTCAACGAAATATTTGATAAGATAAAAAACATAATATAGATAGATAACATGGCTTACATAATACAATTTTCAGAGGTCGAACAAAGGTCAATGATGCGGTTCGACATATTACATTTTGTTTGTTCATGCACCGCAGTTAGATTTATTGATTTTATTATGATAACCTTGGTGCTTTTACATATTTAGATACCATATTTATGATTACATTTTATACAACGTGAATTTTAATTCGTTGTAAATCTTTCAGGGGGTGAATATACCTACACATGAATATGAACAACTTCTATGGGACCAACCCTGAAATCTAAATAAAAAAATCAGCTGTTCCCTACTAAAATGCTACACAACACGATCGTAATGTATGAAACAGCTGATTTTTTTTTCATGATTTCAAGTTTGGTCCCATAGTAAAAGTTGTTCATATTCATGAGTACATTCACCCCCATTTTATAGGGGTACCTATTGTGTGTACTTTTAAGGCCTTTGAATATCAAAGTGATTGCCTGGTTGATCTAATTTAGGGGGGCGCAGGGACCAGCAAAAGGGGGGCCTGGACCACCATCAGTAAATATGGACCTTTTGCGTTTACTTACACCGTAAACAAACAAAAAAAACAACAAACTTAGCAACATATTTAGGTTTAAAAAAAGTAAGACATTTAAAATGTCTAACTTTAAAATTTTCGCAATAAAAAAACCTTTATGTTTTTTTCTTTTCTGTAATCTTTGATAGTAACCTAAAATTGTATTATCCAGACAGAGGGGCGCGGATATTTTTACTTCGTAGAAAGATGGCGCGTCATAAACAAGTTCGCAACCCCTGGTCTGCCAGGGGTACGGATTTTGTTCGAAAGAGTTACCCCGGCCATGGAACGCAGAGGGCATTAGGAGGAACACGGATAGATTTTAGTCAGTAAGAGTCTGACACTCCCTTGCGTTCCGCCCAGAGCGGAAGAAGTCATTTGATGAGTTATTCCCATCCCTAAAAAGAAAGAGAAAGGTAACCCCAGGGGGCCTACCACAACCTCCACCAATATTATTACAACCACAATCAATATTATTTTAATATTACTTTGTAATTTCTGTTGTTGCATTTTCAACTCTCGGCGCTGATCCGGGCGTTGAAAATTCAATAGAGCGGAACGCAAAGTAATATTAAAATAATATTGTTTTATGAGATTGTGGTAGGTCCCCTCATCCCCTGGTCTAACCGGTGGGAGATTTCACATCAGCATTTCTTATGCAGGCCATCCACCATCCAATCTATCGTCCAATCGGCAGGACGCTACCGATTGGATCATGCCGATTGGACCGTGGATGGGAGTGGATTGGCATGACAATTATAACTATCATGCCAATCCACTCCCATCCACGGTCCAATCGGCATGATCCAATCGGTAGCGTCCTGCCGATTGGACGATAGATTGGATGGTGGATGGCCGGCATTAGTACCTACTCGTAAGTGTAACAACTAGATATTACCAGCTGCTAACACATAACCAACCGCTTTCCTCTCACCTCAAAAAAAGACCGGTGAATACATAAGAATATTACAATAAGTAAACAACTGATTTCTGCACTGGACTTTAGACTTGAAAGATATATAGTTCCTTATCATGGTTTACTGAGGGCGCTCGGATCGCAAACCTAATACCGAAAACTGAACTTGAAAAAATACGTGATATAAACGTAATCCTACAATATTGCGAGTAGATAATACCGAATGTGAAAATATCACAACCGGTGTGGTTCGGTAGTGCGTTGACGTGCGCGTGAGTGGACTAAACAAAGATGGCCGTCGTTATCAATAAAGGTTGGTTTATTTTATTTTTTATATTGTTTTGGTATACCTTCCTACTCTACTTGCCCTCTTTATGTGATGGGACAGTGCAAAGGTACAATATGGACAGTGTACTGTCTAGTTATCAGTGATGGTAATTAATTAATGAAACAGACTTAACTGAGGATTATACATAATATTATTTAGGTCGTGTCTGTTTAGATAAAACCCAGCAAAATTATGATGTTGTTTTTAAATACAATAATTTAATTAAAGAAGATCATTTCTAGGTATAATTATCAATAGTTTCAGTGTTAAAACATAATTCTGATAGGTAATTTATTTACCTAAGTCTTGCAAAAATGTTTAAAAATTAATAAAATGAAACTCACATCATTGTTTACAAATTAGACAGACAAGATTTTGTAACGAAGCTGTTATAAACCTTATCTGTTATGATACAAGGTTCAAATAGCATTGCACGGACTTTCACACAAGGGTCAATGTCCACATAAATAGATTGAGGGGCAAGGTTATTTCAAACATTCTCACTTTGATAGTATGTATTCATGTAAAACATTACTGACGCTTATAACTCGGGTTTTTTTTTTCAGATTATTCATATTATAAAACTTTAAAAAAAAGTATTCTTTTAAAAATGTACATTTGACTAGTAACAAAAAAAAATAGATTATTTATCTGTATATTATATTGTAAAGATAACGATTTAGATAACAAACATACGACAAAAAAAACTAATTAAACAAGAAAATATAAGACAGCTATAAGCTAGAAACAAATAATACTTAAACCATTGTTTAAAGCTAAATCTAATTTCCACTTACCCCACACCACATCTTCCACCTCCAGGTATCTTCATAGTGGCAGCCAAGCGGACGCCATTCGGCAGGTTCGGCGGTGCCCTTAAAGACGTGTACCCTGCCGACCTGCTGGCTGCTGTAGCTAAGGATGCTCTCAAAGCCGGCAACGTCGCCCCTCAAATAATCGACACTGTCAATATTGGAACGGTTAATGGGGTTAGTATGTCGCTGGACACATAATTAATGGCCCAATGGTCTAATGGCTAAGTCCCGTGTTGAAGGAGTGGCTGGAGAGGCGTCATGGACTCCTCACCTTCCGGTTGACGAAGGTGCTTTCTGGGCATAGATGCTTTGAGAAGTATCTGTGTCGTACAAGACAGTGCCGAGGTGCCATCATTGCCAGGGCTGACCAGAGGCGGAGGGACAATCCAAGAGGATGTTGCTCCAAGAGCCTGATAGACACAGAAAGTAGATCTGTTTGGAGAGGATACTTGTTGGGTACTAATTCTTTTTTCTGGATCCTTCCCAAATCCCGTTTTCGACGTTCGTGAATGCCATGACTGTCAGAAATATATATAAGTGCCAGTTATGTGAAGTGAATGTTCTTTCCCCAGCTCAGCGGCTCATCAGATGGTGGTTTGGCTCCACGTCACGCAGCACTCAAAGCAGGCATCCCGGAGGACAAGCCAGCTCTTGGAATTAACCGACTCTGTGGGTCTGGTTTCCAAGCTGTCGTTAATAGCGCTCAGGTATGACATGAAGAAGATAAGCTGTCTTGATGATCTAGTTAGAAAACCGAAAAACCAAGCTTCGAATTCCCAGTTATAGATATCATCAATTAAGAGCTTTATTATGTTTGAATGATCGCATTCCTTCCAAACCATTCAGTAAAACAAATATTTTTTCCAGGATATCTTAACAGGAGCAGCTCAAACCTCATTAGCAGGTGGAACAGAGAATATGTCGGCAGTTCCTTTCGTCGTCAGGGGCACCCGATTTGGAGTCGGTTTAGGAGGCAAGATACCGTTCGAAGATGCCCTGACCGCGTCATCTTTGGACACATCCTGTAACTTCACTATGCCGGAGACCGCCGAGAATTTAGCTGAGAAGTATGGCTTGCAGAGGGCGGAGGTCGATCAGTTCGCTCTGCAGTCACAGCAGAGGTGGAAAGCTGGTAAATTGTACTATTTATTACTTCCAACTTAGCTCCTACCCCGATACGTATTACGTTTTTGAACTGATCAGTTCACAAACCGTAACTACCACCACCTCTCCACTACCCGTTTATATAAATATTTTATGAAGTAGAACAGTTTTCCCTCCTATCAAGCCATTTCATCCAATACAAGCTGCGTTTAATCACGTTTTTATTCAACTTTAGCACAAGACCAAGGAGCGTTCAAAGCGGAGATGACCCCAATAACAGTAAAGGTCAAGCGACAGGAGAAGGTAGTGGAGATAGACGAGCACCCTCGTCCAGATACCACTACTGAAATGCTCAGCAGACTGCCCGTGCTGTTCAGGAAGGGAGGCGTTGTTACTGCTGGTAACTCTTCTGTAAGTGTACAACTTAGCAGATTGATGCATTGTGAATTTGATATAGTTTGTTCTTCTCTTTTCTTATAGTCTCTCTTCTTATGGATAACAGAGAATAGTAGCATCGTGCCTTGTTATATGATTAGGGTGACGAAAGTCCTTAATCCCTAGAATATAGACAAGTGGAAATTGATGTTGTTTAAAAATTCTTAACAGGGTGTAAACGATGGTGCTGGAGCGCTGATCGTTGCAAGTGAAGAGTCTGTAAAGCAGAATGGCTTTAAACCCCTGGCGCGTCTGCTAGCCTGGTCAGTCGTCGGGGTAGACCCTTCCATCATGGGCATCGGACCCGTGCCCGCAATACAGAACCTGTTGAAAGCTACAGGATTGACGCTTAATGATGTGGATATGGTTGAGGTGCGTATATATCCTGCTAAGAAGTTGGGGAAACTGGAGAAATTATATAACCAGTTTTAACAGGCTTTGAGTGAGGTCTTCGTTGTCTACAATTTTATCGCGAGGCTTCTGGATGTAAGACTCTTGGGATTTAATATACACTCCTGGTGTAACTTCGCTCTAATATAAGAGCGAAGTCCAGTCCAGTTACCATGCAGCAAAAAAAAAGTATTCATGATATCATGAATACTTTTTTTTTTGCTGCATGGTAATTACACCACTCTTTGCCACCAACAGATCAACGAGGCGTTCTCAGCTCAGACTTTGGCATGTGTTAAGGAACTGGGTCTGGACCAGAGCAAATTGAACATCAACGGAGGTGCTATCGCGATGGGACACCCGGTCGGGGCTTCTGGGGCTAGAATTACTGCACATATTGCTCATGAGTTGAGGTAAGCTGGTATCATTTGTACAGGTGCATATTTTGGAGCCACTGAGATATACTGGAGATAGGAATTCGTCGCATGCTTCTGAATGATGTTATTTTTGGGTAGCAGTTTCCACGTTTACTGCCGCGTCAGAGGCGTTGCACAAGTCTTTAAGAGTGCAGGTGAACGGACAATTGGGCCCAAATATTTTAATTATTATGGATGTATCATCGATACGAAAAGAAGAAGAAGAAGCAGTTTCCACATTCTTAAACTCAATGCATTTAATTCAATGAAACCATTAACATACACTTTCGAATTATCAAGGAGTCAGTCAGTTAGTCACAAAGTTGAAACTAACTGACCGTTCCAAAACTTAGTTGGGTTACTATGAACAAGAACGAGCCATCACTCTTATTGTAAGCTCTCGCTAGTTCGACTCGTGATGTGTGGTGTATGCTATGGTATGCAGGAGACACGAGCATTTTGTAGTTTTTGCCAAGTGAAAAAGGTCTTTTAGGAGATCTTGTCTAGGCCTCTGGATACGATCCAACTTTATATAACTTGATATAATAGCGTTTGTTTTACTTTTCAGACGCCGTGGATTGAAGAGGGGTATCGGGTCTGCATGCATCGGCGGTGGACAAGGAATTGCCCTCCTTCTTGAGACTGTTTAATTTGTTATGAAGAAAATTATATTTTTTATCACTACTCCACCACATTGTATGCATTTTACCGATCTCCGAACAAAACTGTGAATAATATTAAAATAAAATATACGTACTTATTTTTGTTAAATCTTGAAGTTTTATTTGTTTAATTTGAGGTATCTGTTTGTAATGTCAAAATATCAGATTTTTAGTAAATGAATGTGAATATTTACACGGTAATTATAGGAAAAAACACTGGCTTTTTTTATTTTTGTCTGTCTGTCCGTCTATTTGTCTGTCTGTTTGTTTCGGCTAATCTCCGAATCAGCTGGACCGATTTGGATTTTGACAGGACTGTCACTGGCATTATAGCTGATGATAGGACGGAGTAACAACGCTAAGATAAGGTTTTATGCAAAAACATTGAAACCCTACCAAGTAACCAATATTTTGAATATAACAAGTATTTTTTAACATTATGTAAGTGCAAGAAGTAGAGAAGGTAGATAAATAATGCTGTTTTAAAACTTTCCATTTTCACCAATGATATAAAAAATCCTTATCGTAAAATTATTTTGTTAAAACATTACTATCTTGGCATTCAAAATGGATGTTGAGCCTCGCAATACATAATATCTATCTTTATATCAACATAATGTATGTATCTCGCGTTGATAACACACAGCTCTATCAACCATTTTAGTGTATGAATACAAGTTTCGTTCAAAACACGTTCCATTTCATTCGTAGTTTTTTTTTTACATAATTCAAGATGGCGACGGGAACAAAAGGTCAGTCTTTGGAAATTATGTAATCAGTTTTGTTTGGAATTATCGATATTTTTATCGATAAGGTGTTAATTTATCTAGGATCTTTGGACGAGAAGTTGCATTACGATTATGAACTGTAGTGTTTAGATTTAAAGTCGAATTTAGATTAATTGTTCTGAATTTTATCAGTTGTTTGTTTATTGAATTTCCGTTTGTTACTTAATATTATGTATATTTATTATCTTTATACCTTGGGATCAAAGTCTAGAATTTGTATTATCAAGGTTTTTTACAAAATGACGTACCTTCAGCTTTTAAAATCATTTGATCACTTATCTTGCACTTATTCTCTAATTTATTAAAAATAATTTTTCAGCGATTTTTATAATTGGCGCGAAAAGGACGCCATTTTGCAACTATGGTGGACCTCTGCGAGAGTTGCCAGCATCGCACGTATTTGCGGCCGCGGCAAAGGAAGCAATTAGTTCAGCCAACGTAGACCCTTCTCTTATTGACAATACCATCGTCGGAAACGTTAATTTTGTATGTACCTATTTAACATCACGCCTATATCACGTGACGAGGTAAACAGAGGCTTTTGTATACCTACCAATGGAATCGACTACTAGCTTTTGCCTATGACTTCGTCTACGTAAACTTCAAATATGGATACTGCAGTCCATCAATCCATAAACTCTTGTTTTCAGTTGAGCCAATGTGACGGTGGTAAAACGCCGAGGTACTGCGGCATCTACTCAGGAGTTCCCATCAGCAGTCCAGCGCTGGGCGTCAGTAAGGCTTGCGGGACCGGACTACAGGCTATCATCAACAGTGCTTTGGTAAGACATTGTACAAACAAGATTGGTGCTATTATATGAGACTTAAACTCGGGCCAATTTGATTCTGGACCTCAACATATTACTTAGCTGTAGTTTCCTAACGCTAGGAATAAAAGAAACAATAGATAACAATTCTACCACACATATAAAATCTCGAAATCACACTTTATCTCTTTCAACCTTGCTCTTTCTAGGACATCATAACCGGCACTTCAAAGATCACTCTAGCTGGTGGAACCGATCTCATGTCCTCACTACCAATACTTGTAAGAAACGTTCGATTCGGAACAGCGTTGGGTGCATCTTACCGGTTTGATGACCACATACAAAAGCAGATACCTGACAATTACACTGGATTGACGATGCAGAAAATGGTAGAGGACTTGGCAAAGAAGTATGGAGTGACCAGAGAAGAGGTTGATGAATTCGCTGTGCAGAGCCGTTTGAAGTGGAAAGCCGGTACGATTTATTAACTTCTCAGTTTTAAAAATGCTTGTCAATTTTAACCAGTAGAGCTAGATAGCTTAGTAGATGGAGATGTTAGAAATCTAGTTGATATCACTGGTGTACTAGGCGCCTACCATCTCTTAAAACAATATTATTTTAATATTACTTTGTAAATTCTGTAAATTTTCAACTCTCGGCGCTGAACCAACCGTTGAAAATCCAAATCCACACAAAAAATTTCCCACGAATTTTATACCATTAATTCTATCTCTCTTTTCTTTTGGTAATAGAATGTAGCATATAGCACTAAGGGATAACGTAGCTTCCTATTAGCGAAAGAATTTTCAGAATCGGACAAGTACTTCCGGAGATTAACGCGTTCTTCAAACAAAAAAAAAACAAACTTCAGCTTAGTAGTATTGGTAAATAAGCCTTCAATTTCTATTCCAGCTGATGAATCAAAAGCATTTGAACAAGAGTTGGTCAACATTACAGTGACACTTAAGAAGAAGCAAATAGTCGTGAATAAAGATCAATTTTCACAGCTAGCGATAGATAGCAAAGATCTCAGCCAATTGCCAGCCCTAATAGAAAATGGAGAAGTTTTGACATCTGGCAATACTGCTGTAAGTTTTTAACTTTTCTTAATTTATGAACGAATAGCTTTACCCCGCGACTTCGTCCACGTAAATGTCAGTTATACCGGGAACGATAAGGACAGGGTCGTTTTGGACAAGGGAATAACCCAATACCACTTTGCCCGACCTGGGAATCGAACCCGACGAACGACCTCTTGCTCAGCAGTCGCGTTTTACTATTACTAGACCAATGAGGCAGCCATTTAGATAGTGGCAGTAAATGAAATATTAATTATTAAACATTTGTTGTTTTGTAATATGCTCAAGTCATCGAGAAATATGGTAGGTAAAATAATAAATGGCGCCTTAATCTCGCCCGGAGCGCCTAAATGTTTAAAGCAAACATTACTCATGAAAGATAATGCCGTAATCAGCTAAAACCATCCCTTTCAGGCCCCAGCGGACGGTGCCGCCGCTCTCCTCATAGCTCACGAAGAAGCAGTAAAAGGTCATGATCTAAAACCGCTAGCCAGGGTGGTAGGATGGACGTGCGTGGGAGTAGACCCAAAAGATGCGGGAACAGGAGGAGTCTACGCTGTTAAGAAACTGCTAGAAGAACAGAAGTTGAGGGTAGATGATGTGGACCTGTTTGAGGTACTTGTCTTTTTTTAGAGTTCCGTATATCCGCATATTACTAAGTTGTTCGTCCGTCTGTCAACGGGCTGTATCACATGAACCGTAATAGGTAGAGAGTTAAAGTTTACTACGAAACCCTTTGTGTGCGAGTCCGACTAGAACTTGACCGGTTTTTTCGATTAATAGTTAGCAATACTTTTTGCTGAGGATACAGCAGAATGCTAAGGCATCTTTTATCTTCTGTTTCTCAATTATTGTGACTTCGAAATTCTCTTATTAAATAATTAAAAAAGAAGTTATAGAGAAACATATTGCAAATGTCTACTGTCTACACGCAGCGGTGACCACATAACAACAGGTGGACCATCATCAGCTTGCTGCCATCCAATGACATAAAAAACCTAGTCTAATTCCTTTGTTTTTAAAGTGTGAATATCATTTTTACAGATAAACGAAAACTTCGCATCTCAAGCCCTCATAGCAGCTAAAGAGCTGAAGATAGACTTGAGCAAAATAAACGTGAGCGGCGGGGCACTCGCTTTGGGAGATCCATTATCTGCAACAGGTGCTAGAATGGCTACACATCTGGTACATGAGCTTAGGTAGATAAGCTTTTATGTCATTTTCGTTTTCGAGCAGGCAAGTGGGGGGCGCAGAGACCAGCAAGCGAGCGTTGCCGCCCTGCCTACGGCATTTCATATTAAACATTTTCGCAATAAAAATCTTTAACGGTACTTTTTTTTGTTTAAACTTTGATAGGAACCGAAAATTATATTATCTGGGCAGGGGGCGCGGATATTTTTTCTTCGTAGAAAGGGGGCGCGTCATAAATAAGTTACCCCTGGGAACCCCTGCTTTAGTGAAATATGAATCCTTATTATAAATAGCTTCCTCTCCTTGTCATTTTTATGACATAATATTGAGAAGGGAATAGACTTTATCCTACTTTAGTAGGTAAACAGATCTGTATCAATACGATAGGTATCTACTTTATTTATTTTTTGAGTTTTTTATTTTATTTTTGTTATTTTTTCAGACGGCGTAATTTAAAACGAGGAATTGCCGCTTCAAGTTGCGGCGGTGGTCAAGGCGTAGCAATTTTACTTGAGAAATTATAATTAACCGAAAGAAGAAATTATACCTGTCCTTCTTATTTTTAAACCAATAAAGTGAGAGGGCAATAGTAACCAAGTTATAAAATGTTTACGAAAAAGATGGTTATGTTTCTCAGTTGTAATTATTTCTGCATAATATTATTTTCCTCAAAACTATTTTTAATTGTGACTAGGTACCTACTGTAATAAGCATTATTATTTATAGAATTAAAGTTTTTGTGGACAAAATAAAGCTGAAATATAATTAAAACAACAATGTTTTAATACATACATTATAATAACAGTAAAAGCAGTCACATAATATATAACTAGTAATGACTTAGGTACTGCTTAACTGGGGCAGTTCTCAATTGCGCAAGATTACATTGTGTTATACAAATATACATACACATAGATTACATAAGCTAATAAACTTTACATAAAAACTCATTTTACATTACAGAAAACTGTCTGTTAATCTACCAATATTATACTGATATATGAATTTTGTATACTTAAAGATATTATTTTATACCTAATCTAATCTACACATGCATTTATTAAAATATGTATACAATAATAAAAAAATGGGAACCATACAAATCTCATGGAATTTTAACTTAAATATGCTAATTTATAACTTATATTATTCAGATTATGTCAGTGTTTCACCTTTAGTTACCTGAAAAGAAACAAAAAATGTAAAAATAACTGAAAAGTTGCTTTTTTACATTGACAGTGCGTGAGATAAGCTAGCTAGAACAGGGGTACCCAACCTTTTTTGTACTGCGACATCTTTCGAAGATTGAAAGAGAAGAGAAGAGATTTCTATATCTAATGATTGTACTACTAACAAGGAGAAGAAAGTCAGGTGCCGGCGACCTGAGTATAGCTCGGCGACGCGACGCCCCGTTTGGGGACCCCTGAGCTAGAAGATTCTGATGATTTGGGCTTGCGTAAAACTGAAGCAGATTTTTAGTAAGTAGGTGAAGTATATTTTGTTTTATTTTCGTGTTTATTATAATTTCGTTGTTTTTTTACTGATTTGACTAAATTCCAATTAAATTAAACCAGAATATTAAATAAATATTATGCCTATTACAATAAAACTTTTTAAAATACACGTCTTAGTCTTATTAATACTCGAGATCATAATTAAAAATAACAAAAAAAAAAAAAACTACATAGTAATTTATAAAATTTCACTAGAATAGCTTACAATTTTACTAATTCTATAGTTCTACTGGTTTTGATCCATCCACAAGTTTCAGGTCCTGGGTTTGAATTCCAGGTTGGCATTTCTGTTAAAAATTTTATTTTGTTCAATTTTTTGCTAAAAATAATCCGATTATAAATTTTTGTCAAATAAATTGGGAAAATAGTGCAAGGAGATGTGTTGTTAGTCTAGTTAAATCAGAATAGAGTTTTTAAATAATTGTGACACTGGAGGCAAACGGTATCAAATTTGGTCAAAATATAATATAGCCAGTTTGATCTTATCTATACTGCGGAAAGTCACGTTAACATTAATTTATCAATATGGATACCTTGCTTGAAGGAATCTTAATAAACCATTGACAGCCGGAAAACAGACCTGTTGTGTTTCTAAAAAACGTAAATGCAGCACACACATCTGTGTTTTTCCACGGCCAACACACCAAGTGTGTAGTTAGTTAGCCACACTTCCGGCTTGGTGTAGCAAATGTTCGCCCACAGTTAACATATTAACAATGAGCATTTATCACCACGCCTGCTCAAGGCGAAGTGGCAATTTTAGACTTATATTAATTATGTAGCTTGCTTTTATCCGATCATTTTTCCACAGGTATATAAGTAGTTTTTAAGTTTGCCCATTACAAAGAAAAATACAAGTCTTTACTCTTTATAATATTAGTTTAGATACTAATCCTGTTTCAATATAATATTATATTCCAGGTAATACCAAAAATGGATGAGTGTTCATGAAATCAGGACAAACAAATGAAATGTAATGTAATACTCACACAAGCCTCCAAGTAATCAATCTTCCTTTCCAATGAAGTCAGTTTTTCATTTAGTGTGGCGAGGCGGGATCGGCAGGACATGTCTAAAAATAAAACATTACTATTTTATAATAATAATTTAATAAAATTGCACTCAAGAAGTCGGTAGCTTGTAGGAAGGGACAATAGTACTTATGTGGATAATTATAAAACAAAAATCCGCTATTTAATAACAACGAGTTCAGCTATAGGTAGGGAAACTAAGTGATAACACAATTTTAATTTTTAAATGTTAATAACTATGAATCATCACAAATTTTGCTTTTATGTAGGTATTTAACCATGCCTATGTTTGTGAATAATCGTTACTATTTGAAAGCTTATAATATTCAAGCGTAACATTTTGCATAAAACAAATTGTTTTGTATTTTTAGACATAAAAAGTAACGTACCAAATGAATTGAGGAAATCTGTGATTTTCTTTATGCTGCCTGTTATAACTTCTATGTATTCCCTGTTCGCCCAGTCTTGCTGAATTTGTTTCTGTATGGTTTCTCTGGGGGGTGTCGACATTTTTACAAATGTTTTTGTGTATTTTTAAGTAATGTTTTTGTTATTTTCGATAAAAATTCCAACTTGCCAAGCCCCACAAATAGATAGCGAGATAGCGATAAGAATGCTTTCAATTTTCAGATTCCAGATCAAGAATACAATTAGAATTTATAGCATGGTAACAAAGAATTTGCACTGAATGTTTACAAAACTATACCAAGAACAGTACCAAATCTGAAATGGAACGTGCTGTTTGACATTTGCTGATCGACAACAGAAATCCTAAAGTTGCCAAACGGCAATTTTCAGGAATAAAGCAGCTGAAGCAGCATTTTAAACTGTCATTAAACTTTAGTCATTGCTAAATTCTTATTAATTTCAACGAATTCTATGCACCACAACGAGACAAAAATATGATGTTGCAAAAAGGAAAGCCAATGGTAATTTATTTATTTTCAGTTAAGATTGCCAAAGGAAAATAAAAATGAGACATTTTTCCTCATGTAGGTATGTCATGATGTCATTATGTCATAATATGTCATTATTCTGCAAAAGTGTCAACGCCAGCTGTTTCAGCACCGGCGATTTAACTCATGAAAATAAAGAATTTGTAACATAAATATCTATAAAATGGACGAGATAGAATACAAATTAAACACTAACAATAGCGTTTTAATAGTCAACGCTATCGACAAGCTTATATCAACTATTAAATCCAAGTATAAGCCGATAGAACGCCAAAGGTTTGTTAATGAGAATGAAGAGCTGAAGTTTCTTAGAGAGAAGTGTTCGTCCAAGGATGCCAGGGTTAGCCTGACGGCGTGCCAGGGTCTCCTGGCGCTGGTGGAGCTCGGGGTCCTGGAGATTGCCCACACTATGTCCACTGTAGTTACCTTACTGCCAAGTACACAGTAAGTAACTATTAATTTAATGTTTTGATGCCAATATCTTTATAATTATAGGATATTTGTTTATAGCCGTTGCTTTACTGGTCTAGAATAGCGCATAGGATACTTTTAGTCCTAGTAAAATCTATGGTTACCATGAGATAATACAACTTTGTCATGGGCGAAGCTAGTTTCATATTATGAGAAAAATGTTTGTCGAGATTACACATTTTTTTTTCAGCAACTACTCCGCCATAATATCCACAATGGCTGGTCTCCTCATCCTAGACCTAAAGGCCCGCCTGGTGCCAGGCCATCAATACAAGTGCCAGTTCACACTTAAGTCTCCGCAGCATCCGTTCATCACGGTGCTTGAGAAGAAAAAGGGTGCTGAGGATGATGTACTAGCACAAATGCATGCATTATGCACACATCCTGATTATATGTAAGTAACTTAACCAATTTGCCTTTCTTTTTTTAATTCAATTTCTCTAATAAAAGTAGGACAAGGAAAAAACTATAAAACAAATGAATTAGAAGAAAATATACACTTGGTATTTTAGTGAGCTTAATTTTTCTCAAATTTGCCTCTTTTGAAAAAATTATGTAAAGAAACTAACCATCAGTAACCTTCTCAAGAATTCTTTATAATAGCAAATTATTTATTTTCAAAGATAAAGTTATTTTATTTTGCAAATACACTAAAACACACAAACACACTACGGGTACAAGTCAAGTATCAAGACTCATAGTTTTAGTCAAAACTTCTGTCAAACTATGTTAGTAAAACGAAAAAGCGAAATGAAATCAGTTTGTGACATCATTGCTTGCAACAATAATCATAAACTCCTTTGAAAGACTTTTCCATTTTAGCGTATCATCAAACAGCCTGGAGCTGCTGAGGCCAGTGTTCCTCTGGCTAACATGTCATCCTCAGAGGGACTGCAGCATCAGACCCTGGCAACTGTTGCTCAGTCTGCCGCAGACGACGGCCCAGTCATCTCTTCTACTAGCTTGCCTCAGTTGTCAACAGGTAATAAAAGACGATTGATGTTAGATGATAAAAAAATCACAGTTTTATAGGAATGCGTCTGGAGATGCCAACGATCGCCAGTTTTATTTCATTGTTAGGGCCCATCCATAGATAAGTCAGTGAGATGATCATGATAAGAGTGTGGGAGTAGTCAAAAGAGGTTTTAAGCCATAATGCAAACTCACCATAATTTTTTCGACAGATTTGCAACCCAGAACTAATAGAACGCTCCTTCGCTGCATACAGTGCTGTGACAGAGGCAGCCGTGTACCAGGCGCAGCGCGAGCACGTAATGGCACTGCTGCCCATGCTGGCGAGGCTATCCAACCAACTCATCAAGCTGCAGTGAGTTGCGTCTACCTCAATCTACCAAAAATACCTCGAATTTACCTCTGTTATGACAAGCTTTTGAGATTGATTCTCACTGAAATGAAGAGAGACTGAACTCTTAGAGTTTCAATGTTTTTAGTTGCAGATAAAAGACATGGAGTGGGTACTTTCTATCCTGATTGGTCACCTTTACATTTTTGCATTATAATATATTAAACATCTCACACAAGGAATTTCTCCGGTATCGTGTGGGTGCGTTAACCAACACATAAACTCACATACACGACAACCAACTCCAGAACAACTACGTCTGAGCCATACATATATTTATTAATTCAATACAAATATTTATTCCGTGCCAATCGCTTAGCTACTGCGTCAAACGTGTTGTCGAAACATCTTCAAGTTAGAGCATCATCACTATATTTTGCTATTTCCTCAGACGCGATCCCCGTTCCTGCTATAGTCTCATAGAGAGGTGCTTCGCTCTCGACGCACCGGAGCTAAGAACAGTCGCTGGCATCACACTGATGTTGTTGGCTGAAAACCTGGCTGATACTTCTGCCTTGTACCTGCATGAGCTGTTTAACTTGTGTAAGTCTATTTGATATTTATGAAACGTCTTATTCAAAGCTAATTCCAATTAGAATAATATAAAAGCAACTCTCGAACACCGTTTACAAGAGCAAAAAGTATTTAGTTGCCCTTCCCAAAAGGTAGTTTCATATTATTCATGAACAATTAATGTCATGCACATATAGTTCTCCAAATTAATTTACATATTATTAATTACGGTTTCTTCTGACGCCGTATTAAAGTTACACTATTCAAATAATTATAAATAACGAAAACACTGAACAATTGTCGACTGAAAAACCAATTACACTTTTGAATGACTGCCAGCAAAACAGCCTTGATCAACCACACCTTTCGTCCACAGGTCTCAACATTATCAGCAAATACGAATACTCCTCAATATCCCTCAACGTCTTCGTGGCCCTCTCGCTTCAATGGCTGAACTTACCCTCGTACCTCACTGCATCAGCTCTAAAGGTTGCTTCAAAGATCCTCGACACTTACCAGGACAACTACAAAGACGACACGCGCCTCCACACACCAAACATAAAAGCAAACAAGACATTCCAAGCATTACTATACACAGACAGTCATTTATCTATCGTTTTCAAACTAAATCAGAACTGGGAGCGGATGAGAGATAACCCGGATAAGTTAAAAAGCTGGTTAGATTCTATTGCCACAGTAAACGATGAACTCAGACTGGAGCTGTTACCGTTTCTTCTCGGCATGGTTTTAGAGAAGCGCAAGGAGGTCTGGTATGAAGAAATAATAGTAAAATTGTTGAAGATTGTGGTGGATTTGGTGGGGTATAAGAAAGAAGCGTCGGTGCAGATATTGTCGCTGTTAGTGTATAAGATAGCTAATGATAAGAGTCCGAGGGTGCGGGTGGAGTGCTTGAGGGCGCTGCCGCTGATGGCGAAGACCAAGGTGACTTATATGAACTGGTTTAGAACATGTTTTCTGTAATTAATTGTGTTGAACATCACACTTTACTATACAGCTTTAATTTTTTAGGAAAATGTGCCTACCATAGTGTCCGTGCTCAATAAGATAAAGGCAAACAAAGGAGCGCCGACTTCATTTCTCATCATGTTGTACACCAGTTTAGCAGAAACACAGGTTTGTAAAGTATTGTTTGTTAATTTAGTAATGGGCTTAGTATTGCTCCCTGTGGTACGCCTTTTTTTAAAAAGTTTTAAAAACCTGATTGAATGTTTGAGACACGTTTTTTTTATATGTTGTAGATGGATGAAATATATTACTTTACTCTATGGATGAAACTTAAGTAGTACAGATTGTATTAAAATGTTCAAAGTGATTTATTTTGCTATAGTAGATGTGGAATTATTTATGATCAATCGAACCAAAAGCCTTGGCAAAGTACATTCAAAACTAAAAGCATTTTTGAAAATCGACTTATTTTTTTTGTTGTTTCCTATTTTTCATGATGCTAATACATAATTAAATTACTCGCGCCTATTTGAAACGAAATAATTTCAAAAACAGGTGCGATGTTTCCCATACCTGCAAGAAATGCTGGTGGACCCTGGCATAGGTAAGCAAGATGACTTGAAGTGGGAGGTGGACATAGCTAAAGCGGTCGCGATTAGGAGAATCTGCGAGATACGGTATGTCTTCTGTGTTTTATTATTTAGAGGATGTTTCATACTCTTTTCATACTACATACTACTAGTTTTGAGGTGCTAACACACAATGGCTTAAAGCTAGGTACAATCGTGGACCATGTAGGGCACAGCAACATTTATACTAAGTTGTATTTATCAAAAACTACGATGTATTGTATACTTAATATAATAAAGCTGAAGAATATGTTTGTTTGTTAAACCTTTTGCACGCCAGAGTATAAACGTATCGCCGTACCCCTGACGCCAGGCCACTTTTTCTGTCAAATGACCTTCATAAAAATAGGGATTCCAAAACTTGATAAAATTGTATATTTCATAATATGGTGCGACGTGTATTTTGTCATATATTTGTGACGTTGGCGTTCAGGGTAAGATTTCGTTTGTCACATATATGTGACAATGGTGTTCAAAAGGTTAAGCGCGTCAATCCCTGGAACTAAACATTATTTTTGTATAAGATAGCAAGATTCTTGAGGAATATTATGGGCTATGTAACATCACGCTACGACCCACCGGAACAGAGCAGTAACCAAAGACGTAACTTAGCGTGGGTAAAAAGCCATGCGGACGAAGCTGCGGGTAGAAGCCAGTTTAACAATTGAAATTATTCTTATGAACACTGAAGATAACTTGTACCGTTTCTTTCCACATTAGCCCCACAAGTCATGGCTTAGAACTGGTCTCCGTAATATCCTCAATCCTGAACCGTTGCGGTGACCGTTCAGGCAGTGTGGCGACGTGTGTGTGTGTTGCGTCGCTCGCGTTGCTGTGGCGTAGCGCGGCGCTCGCTCCACACACCACGTGGACAGCGCTGCAACCCAAACTGGCAAGAGATAATAGACATAGTGTGCAAATCAGGTAAAGAATTTTTGGAAATAATCACTTGCTAGGGCAATATTTGTGTAAACGTAGGGGATGGACGAAAATGAGAGTGTGTTAGTGTGGCGACATCTTTCGTACAACAAGCGAACTACAACTGACGTGTCCTGCATCGCGATATCAAAGTTCTCCACGACATTAGCATATATTGGATGACCGGTAAATTAGTGAACGATACTTAAACACATGATTGTACTCGTAATCACAAACAACTTTCCCAAACAAATGAATTTATTTGAAGCGATTTTGGCCCAATAGAATATTGAGTACCAAAATACCACAACAGCAGCTGATCTTTTTTAACCCGGAAAAATATACTGTTCCCGTGGTCGCGGACGAAGTCGCGGGCAAAAGCTTGTATTTAATAATATGTGGTTATATATCATTCTCATTCTTCTGACTGCCTCGTTGGTTTAGTGGTCGCAAAGCGCGACTGATGAGCATGAAGTCTTGGGTTCGATTCCCAGGTCGGCCAAAGTGTTATTGGGTTTTTCAATCAGGAATTTCTCAGTAGCAGCCTCGGACTCTGGATTTGTGCCGGGTCGATGGCAATAGGCTCGCCCCCTATTACATGGGCCTTAAACGTTATGTTTAGCGAAATGTGGGTTTACTAATAGGTACACCTCTGCCTAACCCTTCGGGGATTACAGGCGTGATGTTATGTTTATGTTATCATTCTTATTCCCAGCATTTGCAAGCTCTTAAGTGAGGTCCCGTCCCTCCGAGTCCAGAGTCCAGAATACGACAAGTTAGTGTCAGATGCAGTTCGCAAGCTATGGACTCTGATCGCGGAGTGCAACCAACCTGACGTGGTGGAGGCTGCGTGTGACGCGCTCGGCACCTACAAGATTGATGATTATAAGCTGTGCGATGTGCCCGAGGTCAGTCAATTCAAATTCAAGCGTTTATTGCTCAACACAGTACATAATCATACATTTACAGATGTCAAGTTAATGCGCAGTCCGCTGTGTTGTACCAAGTCAGGCATACAAAAATTTGCCATCCCCTAAATACAAAATAAAACGCTTTTAGCGCCAAAATCTGCAGTTATGCTTTTAGATCTTGAAATACTGCAGTCTTCAATCTATGCTTCTATTTTAATTCATAAAGAGGTAAAATTGTTTGTTTGCAAGATGTAATCTCTGGAAGTTCTGGTCCGATTACAGAATTTATTTCACTGATAGAATACTAGACTATTGCCGAGTGCCAGTGAGAATCTGGACGAAACCGTAAAAGGAATTTGAACGTTGAAATAATATAATTTGTATACAATAATTCAATGCTTGATCTTACTTTTTTCTTGCAGATATACAGACAGAAAGTAAAGCTGCCAGCTTCATTTTGCAAGACGCCTGCAGATGCTACCAGGAAACCTGAAGAGGTCCTAGATTATGTACCATGTAAGTTATAAGTTATCATTGCATTGCTATCACAACAATATCACATAAAGGTCTGTTTGATATCCAACTGTCCGGTAGAATCACCGGAAAGAAAATTTCGCGTGGTCCAACTACTTCAACTATGCAGTAGGGCAACAAAAGTAGGATTGTCTCTGTTTATTTTTGGGCACCCTTGATCAAAAAGTACAGAATTTTCTCCTTCCCAGGTGAAATCTGGCCCGAAGTATTCAAACTGACGAACCAAGGGGCCTTGCTGGGTGTCCAGCGTCTCTGCACGAAGCTGATTGAGAAGGAACTGCGAGGTTACCGCAGCGGAGTGTACCAGCACGACCCGCGCCAGGAGCCCAACGGTCTGGGACATCTGCATGTGACTAGCGTCGCCAGGGCTCTCGTCGAATGCTTTAGGAAGCAGGTAAATAAGTATATCAATCATTTTATTGGTCCTATGTTACAAAAACAAAATATTTGTTATTAATATTTGCCAGCTACCTAGCCTGCGTGAATTTTCTTTAATTAAAATATAGGCTATGATACTCGCTGATAATGCAGCTATGATATCTTAGGTAAAAGAATTTTTAAAATCGGCAATGTAATTTTGGGATTTATTAATTACCAACAAAAATAAAAAGTTTCTTCTATGTAATAAAATATTTCATTTAAAACTACTTATTTATTATTACATGTAACATAATTGAGTAATTCTCACTATAAACTGATACTTCCAAGACACGATTTTTTAAAAGGCAATTAATTTTAGCCTTACAAACTAGACGTTTTCAATTAACAACAATATTTGATTTTTAGATGCTCTGAAATCAATAAATAGTTAATCAATTGAGTTGGCAAATGAGTGACGTCACAGTTTACTTTTGCCACAAAAAGTCTGTGGGGAAATCGCGTTTTGACAGCTATAAGAAGTATGTCAATTGATTGACGGTGTCCCAATTGTAACTGATGGACGTTATTTCCAGGTCACAGCTCCGTCCTACGACTTCCCAGACGTGGTCCTCCTGTCGATCCTGGACACCCTGACGGCGGAGTACCCCAAGCCGCTGCCCCCGTTCGACGTGTGCTTCATCCCGGAGGTGCTGCACCGCGGGCTGCAGTGGAAGCGCGGCGGCGTGCGGCTGTTGGCGCGCCAGGCGCCCGTGTCGCCCTCCGCGCGCAGGATCCTCGACACCTACCTGCACGCGGCGGAGGTCACCAACTCACTCACACTATGATTTATCAGTCTTATTTACTCGAGGTTCTGGGTTGGATGCCGGGCAACCAATGTGACATTTCAATTCGTATGCACTTTCTAAGGTTATCTTGGATATCACTGACGTTGATGAAGGAAAACATTGAAAGAAGCCTGGACTTATCATTCAAAATTTTACAAAAAAAATTTGCGTACCAAAGGACCATATTCCATAATCATTCTTAGTAAAGTTTCACCAATATGTTTCATCAATCTTCCAGGAATCAGATACGCTTCTAATCTTCGAAATCCTGCCCATCCTCTGCCGGGGGATGCCGCCGAACGCTCTCCGTACCCCCCTCGAGCGATGTCTCTCAGACTCCTTCGTAGAAATCGCCAACATCAAGCTGAAGACCAGAGGAGATGAGAAGGAGCACCTGTTTATCCAGCAGATGGACAGGATCCGGCAGTGTCTGGAGTGTGACAAGATACACGATGCTAATAGGACGCTACTGTCGCAGATTGTGGAGCATTACTTCTCTATTGTAAATGATGATAATGTGGTAAGTTAAAATTTACAAATACAGAACCCCCTTTATTTAAAGTCGGTTTAAAATAAGTATGTACATTAGGTAGTGAAGCTATATTTCACCCTTCATTTATCTCTTAGGCGTGGCCAACCTACGTGCAAGCGTGTCGCTGCCTGTCCAGCAAGTACTTGGAGCGCATGACGTCACCGTCGGGCTGGTGGGAGGTGTCGGGCGCGCTGCTGCGCAAGAGTGCGCGCGTGCGCTGCGCGGTGGCAGCGCTCAGCGACGCGCGCGCCGCGCTCAACTGGCTCAACGAGATCATTGATGCGCAGGCGACGCAGTTGACGTATGACACCTAATTACAAACATATTCTTTGATCTGTAAACATAAGTTTTTTATTTTCTTATATTGTGGGTGAATTCAGGGATTATTACGTGCAGAAATCTAACCCGAGACACGCAGCACTGCAACCCATCCACCACCCACTACGGTAACCCTGAATTTAATAAACAGACTGGGTACACAAAAAAAAAGAAAACTCCATCGCTGCTCTTCAAATTTTACTACCAGACGCCGAATAATCTTATCTTCTGATGTCCGAAAACTGATTATCTATTACAGTGAACAAGAGTTCTCCCTACGCTGCATGCTGCCAGCTCTGAAGGCTGCTAAGCCAGACGCTGACTCCACCAGAGAGTGGTTCCTACAACTAATGGGACGCACGCAAGTCGCTTTCAACGAGTAAGTTATAATTAACTTCTTCAAAAAAATAACGTTATAATTTTAATCGTAGTTATTTTTTTTAATATCAAACATATTAAAAAAAATAACTAAGATTAAAATTAAAATTAACTAAGATAATAAACAAACCCACGATACTAGACAAATTCCTAGTATGTCCTAGTGTGGCGGAACGCCTTTTATGGCAAAACTAAATATATTATAGATATCATCTGTCCATTGCAATGCAAAATGTATTTTATAAAAGTAAAAAAGTAAAAGTCACATCGAGAATTATTTTCGTTCTTCCCCCAGAACTGAAGACAAATCAGCCAAGTTATACCTGTGCGACGTGTTCATGCTGTGCGTCATAGTGTTCAGCGGCCTCTGGTCCTTGGAGCCGGAAGCTGACCAGCTCGCCAGTTGTCGTAATGGCAGACATGCACTGCTTCCCGCCGCAGCCGCTGAACTGATCAGCAGGGAGACTTGGAGTAACTGCACCTTGCAGGTAGGGTAGATAGAATACTAACTAATATTATAAATGCGAAAGTAACTCTGTCTGTCTGTCCTTTCTTCACGCCTAAACTACTGAACCGATTTGTGTGAAATTTGGTACAGGGTAAGTGTGAACCCCAACAAAGGACATAGGCTACTTTTTATTCGACTTCGACTTCGTCTGCGTCCGCGATAACCGACATAATACGCGGACGAAGTCGCGGGCAAAAGCTAGTATGCTATAAGGCTGATTGATACATATCAATGAAGCCACAGTTCCGGCACCGCCCGTATAAGTGATAATAAAATTATTCTTTCATACATTCTTTATGAACGCGTACTTCACTGATATGTATGAATCAGTTTTAGTGTTTATCAAAGAGTTGTATCAATACAAATTAAACATTATCCCCCGAATTCTCCAATGACACTTAGTTTTAAGACGTTCTAAAATATATTTCTGTCGCTAGAATACACCTTAAAGTAACAGAGATAACATAAGACTTTGAGTTGAGTCATTGAGTTACATTTGAGAATTCTGCCATTTACGTTACAGATGTTAGAATGGCTATGCCACACCCGCACCGCAGCGGGCGACAGCAGCACGGCTATCAGTTGCCAACGAGCTCTGCTGGCCACCAGACATGCGCAACAGTTCGCGACGCATAAGATATGGACTAGACTGTGAGTTTGATTCACCTAAAAACTGCATATCACTAGCCAATCCCTAATTTCGACCAAACTTTGAATTTATCCACTATCACTCTTTGTATCAGCTGTCAAGATGCGGTTCCCTCATAGCTTATTTATGACAATAGTAAACTGCGACGTTATTAATTGACTATTTAAAGTTGTCAATTGAAAATTAATCAGGTTTTTTAAGGCCAAAGTAAAGCGTCTTTTTAGAGAAGTTGTGTCTTAGAATTACCCACAGTAGTTTTGCTTGCAACTGCAACTTTTTTTTGTCATGGTAACACTTAGTTATTTACAAGTCTGTTTAACCTGGTAACATTTGTTTGTTTCAGGGAGAGCCACTTCGGTCGAGATATAATTCTTGACGAATAATGAACTAACTGTAACCTTTCATAGGTCTGCACATGACTGAATATTTATTGACATTTTATATTGACGAAATATTATGATATAATTATTATCTAGTCGAATAAGAATGTTGTATTGAAATTGTATAAACATACAAGTTTTATAACTGCCCTAATTATAATTATTGTACTTATTGTTAAGATCTGGGTAAAATAAAATGCTTTAAGCTTATTTATAGAGTTTACTTATATTGATTGATATTGTTACATAATTATTACATTTGTTTAACTTTGAATACAATTTTATGGTACAAGATACAGTAGTTACATACACTACCGGGAGTTACCGCTAGTTTCTCAAACGAAACTCAAAATTAATAGGCCTTTACAATACATAGTGAGAGTACAAATTTTACAATACATAGTAATATACATAGTGATTCTTTTCACCACCGGGCCCCTCTTCTCCATTAGGCACTCTGGGAAAGTGCCTAGGGCCAGTAGGGCTCCACAAAAGTCAGTGGCCATGGCCTACCCTAAAAAAACATTACTTGCAGTCCGTTCCATTATGAGCACTATTAATACCCAATTTAATTACAAAATATTTACCTGTAATATTTTAGTTGATAATCAATTTTATTAATAAATAAATGCTGCATTTGTATGTACTTATCATAAAGATTGCCACAATAGTGTAATCACACTACTAAATTGTTCACTACCACTGTCAATAGTGTCATCAGTATCACTAGCCTGTTCTGTTCCATTCCTTGGCGAAGGCCTCCCTCCACTCCTTCCATTGTTCCCGTTTCAATGCCTCATCCCATCCAGTATTAGAGAAATCCGTCCAGTAAGTCCCGCCATCTCCTTTTTGGCCTGCCGCGGAAATGGGACTGGGCAAGACAGACGGTGGTTCCACATATATCATTCTTAAATTTACTGGGCACCTTACACAAGTGTCTTTGACTATTCTTCTTAAACTTTCTACAATAGTGTCACAATCACTCACTGATCACTATACAGCGTCGACATCACTGACTTCCCACTTCATGACTTCACAATCTTCTTCATGCAACGTGCACCCCGCACTACAGAGTTTGCGCGGGGTGTCGCTGCAGCCGCGCTCAGACGGCCGTCTCGTCCGCCGGCGCCTTCACCAGGGGCTCTGTAGGGCTCTTCACAGGGATCCGGATAACTTCGTCTTCTAACTTTGATTCGATTGGCATGTTCTGTGAATTATATAAAACGCTGTTGAGTTTTGAAGGGAATTGTAGTAACTAACAAGTCCTATTTACAGCTGACTTCTTTTGCTTTTTAATTAAGTTTATCTTGGACATTGGTGAAGGAAAACATTGTAAGGAAACCTGGACTTTTAAAGTCTCAAAATTGTCAATTTGCCTTGCGAAAGGATAGGACAGTAATGGGATGGTATTATTAATACAAATTGAAAACATTAAGTTCTTGAAGAATTCGTGTTTAAGATTGACCTACAAAGGATACTGGGCCAAGTTTTATGGGAAAACGGGTTTATAAACCAATTTTTAGACTTTTTCCCAAATAGCCCGTTACAGAATCTAGACACGCGGCAGCGTGTCAAGCCAAGGTAGAATAGAATACACCATCCACTTACTATACCATTACCATTCCATTTAATTAAAACGCAAGATTAAAAACGACTTCAAGATAATAGACCACAAAATGTGTTAATAATAATGATAAGATTAATTACTTTACCAACACCTAAGGAGCCTCTCGTTGGGCGGTTGGATCAAGGGCTCGATTCAGAAAGCAGTACTCCTAGACACGGCGCGTATTGTTAGGAGATTCCTTTCTCAGGAGCCCTGACCACCGGTAGCTTGGACTCTGTTCCCGATGCCGGTGGGCTACTATTTTTTATACTCTTAAATGTTTTTATTTATATAAATATTTAAAAATATAAATGGATGTGTATTGTGAATGAATGAATGAATGATAAGATAATAATTAAACTAAAATAAAACTACAATTACAAACTTAACTTAAACTGTTAAATACTATATTACAATATCAAATAAATAAAATACATAAAATTATACTTTAAGAACAATATTATGGTGAATAGCCAAATTCGCATTCCTTTCATTCACTTCTTGAAAATGTAAATATCTAAAAGGACGCCTTTAGTAGTGCTTGCTGCAAAAGTGTGCAACCACCACAAAGCTGAACAAACCTCAAGCGCAGTATAATGCTTATGCAACGCGGCGGGCAACTTATTGTGTCTCGGCAACGCAGCGAGCGCGGCAGGACGCAGGCGGGCTGCATCGAGCAACCGCGCGCGACGCACGGGCGACCCGCGCCCAGATACCACCACGCAAGTGCCCACACTCTTCAAAAGACGGGCTCTGAAGTCATATAACAAGATCTGTCAAGTTGTGCGATAGTTGCGCCGCTGTTGAGCGACTGTAGCGCTACTGTTGTACGACTGTTGCGCTGCAATCGTGCAACGGCGGTGCTGCATTCGGGTAACGGCAGCTGAAATTATAAAAAAAAGAGACGATTGGATGAGCTGTTAAATTTAAACTGTCAGGAATCCGCCATTTCTAAATGTCATATTGACATTTAAATGTTTCCATGCACAATATTCACTGCAGGGCATAGTTATTGCCGGGGTTGCGGGATGTCTTAACAGGATACCGTGGCCCCTGAACGTAAAGGGCAACAGAAGGAACAGGGTGGTTTTTTAGTCAGTAAAAGTCTCACAGTCCCTTCCGCTCCCCCAGGGCGGAAGGACTAACTTGATGATTTTTACCACCTCAAAAAAAAAAGGGCATAGTTATGTCTTGATACATGCTTTTTACTGCCTCGTTGGTCTAGGAGTCACAAAGCGCGACTGCTGAGCATGAGGTCTTGGGTTCGATTTCCAGGTCGGGCAAAGTGTTATTGGGTTTTCCTGTCAGTTGTCAGTAGCAGCCTCGGAGTCTGGATTTGTACCCGGTTGATGGCAATAGGCTCGCTCAAAATTACATGGGGCTTAAACATGACAGGCGAAATGTGAGTGTCCTAATGGATACACCTCTGCCTTACCCTTCGGGGGTTTCAGGAATGATATTTTGTTACATGCTTTTTACAAAGATTCCCTGTGGAAAGTATTTGATATCTAGGAAACTACCACCTATCCATATGACAGGTTACCTTGCAGTTCAATGGACTTGCGGTAACCCCCTAGAAAATAAATGTAAAACCACTCACGCATCTAACAATTTCAATAGCAGCCTGCTGTACGCTGTATATTCATCTTCTCCGAACTCTCCGGGGTGATGTCTGGCAAACTCGTACGTGTCACAGAACTGATGCACCAACTTCTGGCCACGTCCGTCCAGTGGGGCCGCAAGGGAAGACAGGAGAAAGGCTCGAAGCGACTCTCGAGGGTGACGGCGAAGCCCCGGGTCTTGTCGGGCTATCTCTTCCTCTGGAATAGTGGAGAGCATGTTATATTTCGGTGTTGAAAAAAGGCTGATATTATGATGATGATGGTATTTTAAAATTGAGGGAGATACCAAGGATGGTAGGGGTATTGATAAGTTTAGCAGGAGTGGAGTAGAGTTAGGTCTTGAAGAACCATTAGCTTTCTGATTTTTACACGACTGCCCCAAAAAAAGGAGTGTTATGTGTTCAGGGTTAATGTATGTATGTATGTATGTATGTGAGTTTCTTTATTCCACCATAACTTTTGAACGACTGAACCGATTTAGATGTATGGGGTATCGTTACAATCCTTGCATCGTTCCGAGTAACATAGGCTAGTAAAAAATAAAAAGAAACCGGTGTGGTCACTTTAAAACGTAAATTAATACCAGACTCAATTTTTTTTTTTAATGAATCTGGTCGTGTCTATGTTCATCGTCTAGAATTTGACAAGTAGATTTAAAAAATATATAACACTGTAAATAAAAAACGTGGTAAACAAAAACTGACGAGTAAACAAAGTACAAATATGTGCAATTTTTGCAGTCGAGTTTTTTAATTTTTTAATTATAGTAGCTTGTAGTAATTTACTAGCGACCCGCCCCGGCTTCGCACGGGTGCATGTATTATACATATAAACCTTCCTCTTGAATCACTCTATCTATTAAAAAAAACCGCATCAAAATCCGTTGCGTAGTTTTAAAGATCTAAGCATATATAGGGACAGACAGACAGAGGAAGCGACTTTGTTTTATACTATGTAGAGCTTCACCTCTGCAGCATGCTTAGTGCATGGTGCATCTTCATAACATTAATACACATACAGCTACACAGCTCTGGTGGAAGATGACATATATTTCAGTAATGTTGCGCATATTTCTATGGTAACTAAATGAATAATCATGTTGTAGCTTATTGTCCACTTAGCTACTACACAGTATCCTATTGGTTGTTTATGAGAAATCTCTCTTCTTCTCTGGTTGAGTCCAGGCCTGAGACCTATCAGACTGTGTAGGACAACATCTGAAATCTTACCAAGTGTCTTAACATCATCCACAGCTCTGAACCTGTAGTGGTACGGCTGCTGTGGTTCCAGGATGTAGTGTGATGGCTCTGTGCTCAACAGCCGAGGCTCGTGCATGATGCGCGGCACCGCTTCGATGCGGCGCTCTAGCTCTTTCTTGAGACACTGGTGAAGTAAATAACATTAGTAAAATTTCACAACCTCATAAGGATATACCTAAACTGCTTAATTTAGTCCTCACCTGGTGACACTTTTTACTGTTACCCACTGTGACGTCACATATCTTAAGACTTGTCCGGTGCACATTTCTCTTCTTGTGTATCTTGTGTATTCTACGAGCATACTATATGAGGGTAGGACGAGACGCAGCTGAGGACTCGATTAAGCGGTTTAGCTATAGTATTCTGTATTGCACGCAGACATTGTATACGAATCAATTAATTAATTCTAAGGAAGCATTTTGTCTAGCAGGAAATTACAAGAAACAAAAATACCTACTGTTATTGTTTTGTAGGAGACTTATTCCAACATAACTAGAGACCGGTCGGTAAGATAGTAATATATAACACATACTACACATTTACATTATATGTACTTACTTTTTTCGCATCTGTTCCAATGGGGACGTGCGGGCCTCGCCTAGAACGAAGAGCGAATCTTGTAATCTGTCTCTTGGCAAAGATGAACAGAATCACGAAAGTTAACACCCCGCCGCTTATTATGAATATTATGTTTAATATACTCGTGAAATCCTGCATTGTTGATATTTAACAATAATCAAAATATTACAATCATCAGACAGATGATTGAGGCAGAATTGAGAATAGACAGATCTTCCGAACCGAAGTCTTTGTTAGACCTAATAATAGTGTGTTATGTTTAGCATAAAATGAAATAGAACATACAATAATTAATGTAAAAAAACGAGATAAGAGAGACACTACATGCTGGCAATATCTTATTTATAAGGCTTCTGGGCATGGAACGACACAAAAACATTTTGACTTTGACAGTTCCAAATTTAACAGGTGACACATTCAATAAAAGTGACGGTAAAAAGTTCGTTCAAAAATATTTTTGATCCGTCAGTAGGGTCAGTAGTAGCAAAGAAACTATTCCTGAACAAGACTTATTTATAAAACCTTTACGATGTAACAGACAAACGGTGCTGGGTAGATTGCACTACACTAGGGTCCCGTTTAGCTGTACCGCTTGGGTAATCGTGTGAAATGTTACGTTACGGAAGATGTTTATTTTATTGGTTTTGTTACATAGTCTCAAGTAACGATTTTGCCTGATTGGAATACAAATTACTTGTTTACGTTAATTTGATCGTAAAATAGTAATAGATTAGATGAGTACGTACCAACTTGAGTTAAAAACAAAAGAATGCGGTGCATAGATACATGACATAAAGCACACAGGTACTTGCTATAACCCGATCAGGTATCTGCCGTCATACCTAGAAACGCTTATTATTTATTCATCGTTTATCATACGCTGTCGCGTACACAAAACGAACATAAATTCCTTCATCATGATTCTTTCTATTGAGGAGTTGGGCACGGCACGAATGTCTTTGGCGGGAAACGCGGTTCGCATACTAATATTAAAATGTCGGCGACGTGCGATGACCAATAGACGTTGTTCAATTATGGAAAACGAATGTCGATTGTCAATCGGCTGCCCACTGTGGCTACAATGGGTTTCTTTACAAATTTGGTGTCGTTATGTTCCTTGCGATGCAATTTCGATTCAGCACACATGGTTGCATTACTTTAATAGGCGCGCTCATAGAAATATTGTCTTCCTTCCATCGTTAATGTGTAATGGAAATATCGTGATTGTCTGTTTGATAGCTAAAATTAACCTGAATAAGGCGGGCCCTTGGTTAATATTATTCTTAATGTGTATACACATCAGTGCTAGTAGAAGCTATAAATTCGGCAATAAAGGCACACTAGATACTTAGATATCTCGTAACTTGGAATGTTTTGCGAGCTAACTTGGCTTATGCAAGAACATAGGCAGGGATACCTAATTTTGTCCTGTCCCTACGACTTAAAAAACTAGATTTGGATAAAAAAAAATTACCAGAAGCCCAAGGTTCAAGCCTAGGGCTTCGCCTTTCCTTTCCCTTATTTTTTTTAGGCAACCCATCTAGGTACTGTCGTGACCTCGTGGCCTTTCATTTAGCAGGAGTTCCGTCCCATTGACAAGTCGCTGCTAAAATCTCTGGCCTTCAAACTGAGGTTATCGTTACAAAATAGTGATATTGCTTGTATGCAGTTTGTACTTAAATTAAATGTCACGTTATCTTGCTATTGTATCGAGAAAATGATAGTACTCTTTCTGCCGTACTAGTTCTGGCCCAAATTATGTAGGTATGTACATAACACCACGCTTGTTGTATCTCACGAAGGGGTAGGTAGGTGTATGTATGTAGTACATTTCACCAGTAATATACAAGGTGCAGTTGTGCTGTGTGCATCCTTGTCAAATTAAGGGGGTAATATTAAGCTAGTGATTCTCAACAAAAATCATTTTCTTTTTGTAGAATGTGATTTTTGAATTCGACCTATCTTGCTGCTGGGTTTAGGCAGGCGGGGCGGGGCGATGAACCCGCACACACAGTGATAATGCGCGACACTACCTACCGCAAACGCAACAGGGCGATTCTGTTTTTTGAAAGAGGTGTATTCTGAAATACCTACTGTAAAAAAACAAAAAATTATTAAAACAAGTATTTACTGATTATTGACCAATGGTCGAAATTTTATTTGATTATTCTAAGACGACCTCCTGAAAGACGAGGATGCTAAAAATCACCTTGTGAAATAGGCGCCTGCGCAGATTTCTGAACACAAACTGTTTTGTCCCGACTTCCTTGCCATAAAAAATTGCCCTGCAGAATTTATTATTGACACGGTGTGTGGTCCTGCTATTCTATCATAGCCTAGCGGATATGTGTGAGCGTATAATGTTCTTTTCGAACAGGTGGCAACCGGAGCAAACCTACTATGAGGAATACTAATTTTAATAAATAGGTGATTGAGTAGGCAACTCTTGGCCATATTCCTTTACAAAAAGTTGAGGAAATGCTGAGACCAAAATTCTCAGTAGTTCCTTTATAGGAATTGCTTATAGGAATGGCGGAGAGCAAACGAATAGTTAACTGTCAGTTACAACAACAACAACAATAACAACAATAGACAACATAAAAAAGATTGAAAAAAAAATTACGTGACCCCCTCTCAATGAACGTTTATTATGGAATAATAAAATTGTGGGGGTGGGGGACCCCCGTCAGGAACGAAGTTATGAAAGTGCAATAATGACACAATATAAATCTCGTATTCAGACTTAAAACAAAAAAAATAGTTTAACGTGTTCAAAATTGCTGTTATAAAGCTGGCCGCGCACAATGCTTGCTGCTTGAATCTCGGTACTCAAACGCACCTACACCCTATAGAAAGAGGTAGCTAGAAAGAGAGGGAAGGTGGCCTGGATTAAGCATACCTAACCCTTTTTCTTACTTTATCGCAAGCCGCGTTAAGGAACGTCATTCCAAAAAAACAAACAAATAACACTTTCTTATATGAAAGGTGGAACAAGAGAGCACTGAATGAAAATGCTTTAGGTGTGCCTTCGTAACGTTGACCATCGCAACGGTAGCTGGTTGTCAAGGCGTTTGTTCACGTGGGGTGGGTTTTGTTGAAAACATACGTCGATTGGTAGTTGCGGATAAAACAGCAAAATCGCTTGATCTGTTACACCTTGAGACGTTTCTGGGGGCTTTGTTCACCGGTTTCGGCGGTTTCTTCCCCAGGCAGTGACGGATCCAGAATTATAGAATAGGGGGGGACGCCGCAATTTAATTGGAATATATCAAGTTCACCTTAAGATTTGTCACGGAAGAACTCAGATGATTTGGGGAGGGGGGTTTTCTTGAGCCCTTTGGGAACTGTTGTAAAATCTGTTTTGATGATCGAAGATAATCTACTCCAGTATTCCCAACTAGCTTCTTCCTGTGACTTCAGGTTTAGAATAAATAAATGATCACACGGGAACACAAAAACGGGATAAAAAATTTATTATTCCGTTCAGCCGCATAAGAGTGAAAGAGTGACAAACATGACTAGGACACAACAGGATAATAATAATAATAAGATACTTATAGACTAATTTCAGTCAGGTCACTAGGTATTGAAATTAATTCAGTCATTTTTAACCCGACTTTTGTGTATGATGTAATTCGTACAGCGGATAGCGATGGGCCCCAACCAAATATACGCTCGTATAACCACAATCAACACCAATGCGCATGAGCATTCAAATCGCGTCTCTCAGCCACCACAATGGCGACGGCACGCGAAAATATGCGCACGCGACGAAGTTAGGGCATGATAATTTAACAGTGGCGAAATATTGTTTCGTTAAAAGATTCTAAGCTTTTTAAAGATCTTTGCTATGTTTTGATAGCTTTTGACACAATCAATTGAAAAAAGTACCTATATAAAAGGGGCAACTAGATTTATTTATTTTATTATTTATGGCGTTAAAAAGTGTCTTATATAATAACGGTCTAATTGAAAAAAAAAAAGAAGTTTGAATTCGGTGTCCCAACCCTTAGAACTGGAAAATTTATAAATGTTACATTTCGACCACAAGAAGTACATTTTTATCGGAATTTTGCAAGAGGGGCTGCCGAGCGCGACTTTCTGGATTCAATTCCCGCGACAGAGTATTGGTTTTCCTGTTAGCATATTCTAAGAAGCTTTCGGTAACTTCGAATTCATTGTACTGCATAACGACGAGGGTAAAATATAATGATAATAATATGCACACATACTTACTTACTTGTGAAAATTTCCATCTTTTATATGAGGCAGGCTGGGTCAATCGGGATAACGTTGAAACAACATTCGATTTTTAAAAGTCTTCGACATTTTAAGCCGCTGCCTCGTCTGCGTCCGCGACAACCGACATTTACTTGGACTAAGTAGCAAGCAAGAGCTTGTTAGGAAATAAATATAGCTCGTTGCCAACAAGAAAAAATCGCAAAGTCCTTTTTAAAACAAACTATATTATTTCAATGCTAAAAACCCTTTCAAAGTTTCGTCTTAATTCATCCCTGCATTCCTTTACACTCCGTTTTACGATACATCAGCTGTCTGAGTCTTATAATATGGCCGACGTATCTTGGCGGCCCTGAAGTTAGCCGATTGCTGCGCAGTAAACAATTTCGTTTCTGTAAGATCCATTGCGCAGCCAAACAGCTAACTTCATACCGCCAAGATACGTCGGCCGTACATAGGTATAGGAATAGGTCCTATGGCTTTATCAATAACCTATGCGTCGGTACAGGACACCGTGGTCTTCTGATACAACAACATCATCAAGATTGATGAGTAATAACGTTGGGACATTAATACCAAAGTACCTACTCCATTCATATTGGAATGAGTGATAAATCCATAATGATGATTTAATGGCTCATACCATGTATATGTCGAGATGGACCACCACAAATACTTCCTCTTTAGTCGTACGTAGGTAACTAAATACTGCTGGCTCTAGCCAGCATTAGCATCCAACTCGTAACATCCCCAAATATGTCAAAACAATCATCGTCGCAGTATTTAGTTACCTACGCACGACGATAGGAATGATCGTGTATAGCCAGCATTAGCTGTTGACGAATTATCAAGCAGTATGAACACGGAATCTTATGCAGGCCATCCACCATCCAATCTATCGTCCAATCGGCAGGACGCTACCGACCGTGGATGGGAGTGGATTGGCATGATAGTTATAATTGTCATGCCAATCCACTCCCATCCACGGTCCAATCGGCATGATCCAATCGGTAGCGTCCTGCCGATTGGACGATAGATTGGATGGTGGATGGCCGGCATTAGGGTCTTAGTGTGGGAAGGCCCTCCACGATGTGGATCTACGACTTGGTAAAGGACGTGGGAAACTGCTGGTTGCGGCAACGCAGTACCGGTAATTGTAGCTATCTTTAGGAGAGGCCAGCTATGTCTAGTAGTGGATGACGTTTGGCTGATATGATGATGATGATGAACTTAGGAAGCACCTGGTTGCATGACTAGTTCAGTAAAATTGGGCAGCATCCTACTATTCTTACTACAAAAATGCCTGACTTCTTACAATCACCAATCAACGCAAACAAAACAAGCTACTTACTTTAATTAAAAAAATTAGAAAACACGACTGCAAAAAAAATTGCACATAATTATATTTAGTACTTAGTTTACTCGTCATTTTTTTTTTATTTACCACGTTTTTTTTTATTAAGGGCTGATTTTTCAATAGTCAGATAACTTTTATCCAAAGAATAAATATGACAGTTTGACATATTTTCTATACAAAAGCTGTCAAACCGCCATATTTATCCCTCCGTTAAGAGTTATCTGACGATTGAAAAATTAGCCCTAAGTCTCATATTTTTTAAATCTATTTGTCAAATTCTAGACGATAAACACAGACACGACTAGATTCATCAAAAAAATAAATTGAGGATGGTATTAATTTACGTTTTAAAGTGACACCGGTTTCTTTTTATTTTTTACTAGCCTATGTTACATACTCGAAACGATGCAAGGATTGTAAAGATACATACCCCATACATCTAAATCGGTTCAGGCATTTAAAAGTTATGGTGGAATAAAGAAACTCACATACATACATTAACCCTGAACACATAACACTCCTTTTTTTTTTGGGGTAGTCGTGTAAATAGAACCAAAATTATCAGCTAATTAATCTCTAGTCATAATTTTATTAAAAGAAGCCGTGACCCATAGACAATACTGCGTACACCCCACGTCAAGATGAAAGCTGCCACAAACCCGTAGGCGGATGATGAATGGGCCAATGATGCAACCAATCATGACTCACTAATCGTATAATTAGGTCCTCTAAACGATTCTAACGAGTGTTGAGTCCATTCATAAGAGACAGCTTGAAATTAAACGTTAGAGGCCGTTTGGTTTGAAAAAATAAAAATGTTAATGAAATGCGGGCTAGCGATAGAGTAGGCTGACTCCGTAAATACTATTACGGAACCCTAATTAAAAAAAAAAATAGCCTTCATTACTCGCTGATAAAGTAGCTTTCAACTGGTAAAAGAATTATTTAAATCGGTTCAGCAGTTTTTGAGTTTATCCATTACAAATCTCTTCTCCTTATAGGTACCTACTATTAGTCTATAAAAACTACTGGAATTGGATGTCCAAAAAATAAAAATTTCTATTAAGACAGGAAGATAACATACTGCTAGGTCCTATGCATGATCTTTTATTATGCATCAATCATCAATATATTTTCTGAAAACACCGTTACATCGGTAGTACACCTCGCCTAAGGAAAGCCTTACCTAATTAGCATGGCAATATGAACAGCGGGTCTGCCAGTGCCAGTCAGTAGTCGCCTGTTGCGATTCTGCTGTCGAAGAGGGTTGTATTGCTATGCTAATTTAATAACACAAGCTAGAAGTTGAAACCTGGACTTATCATTAATATGGGTATAAGTCTGAGATCGTCAATCCGCCTTGAGCAAGCGTGGTGATCAATACTCGTGTCATCGATGTATGAGAAGGGCCCTTTGATCTACAGTGAGACAATAATAGGCTGGTATTATTATTATTTATTATTCCCATTTATTTATATACAATACATAGGTCCTACTCATTCAATTTTTAAATAATCATTTAAAATATTAAAAAAACAGTAGCCCACCGGCATTAGGGTCCAAGCTACCGGTGGTCAGGGCTCCTGAAAAAGGAGTTTCCTAACAATACGCGCCGTGTTTAAGCCCAACGAGAGCCTCCTTAGGTGTTGGTTGATGCTCTTGGCTTTACTATGAGTATATTACTATACTTAGTATGTATAGTTGTAGGTGTCCACTTCAGTGATAAAATTACTCAGCAACATCAAAAATAGACCAAGAATTATTATTCAAGATCAGTACCTACCTACTCTTAAACTTAATTAATTGAACAAAACAAAGTTTCTATTCAAATCATCCGCAATTCATTCAAAAACATTCGATAAATCTTGCAAGACAGTTTCTGTGTTCAGTTTACCAAAGGATCTATTGAACAAAAAACCTTCCAACTCATGTAGGGCCTACATATTTTTTTTAATTCGACAGTTAAACCATTATTTCAATATGTATTCATGTCACACGCATCCCTCCCATACAACAATGGGTAGGTAGCGTACCATTTCGACGCAGGAAACGACGTACGCGCATGTTTTTCAAAATGGCCGCTGGTACCCTCCGAACACCGCCCAGGTAAGGCGTTATAAGTGCGTCTGGATGCTAAGGAGACAGCATACCATAAATAAAAAGGATATCCTGGCTGGTTTCCGTTTGGTAGTTTATATTTCTTAACGCGTATCCTGCGCGTGATTCACATTTAAGTTTTGTTGTTCTTCCTTCCGTGTGAAAGGTGACAAAACGATTCCGCTTGTTAGGTGTATTTGTTATTTTTTTAGGGTTCCGTAAGCATGGTTGCTAGCGGAGGCGCCCGCGCCCCTCCGTCTGACAGCGGGCTGTATCTCAGGAACCGTAATAGCTAGAGAGTTGAAATATTTACAGAATGAGTATTTCTATTGCCGTATTTCTATTACCAACAAATATATATAAAAATGAATCCCTGTTTCTCTTGGTCACGGCATCACGCGTAAACGGCTGGACCGATTTCACTTTTTCTTTTTTTGTTGTTTGTTATTGTCAGGAGAAGGTTCTTATGAAAAAAAAAAAAAAATCGGAAATGTCGGTCTCAAGGGTAGGGGTAGGGTAGTGGTAGGGGTAGGGTAGGGGTAGGGTAGGGTTAGGGGTAGGGTAGGTGTAGGGTAGGGGTATAGAGTAGGGGTAGGGTAGGGGTAGGGTAGGAGTAGGGTAGGGGTAGGGGTAGGGTATAGGTAGGGGTATCGGTAGGATAGGGGTAGGATACCACGCGAACGAAGTTGTGGCGGGTCAGCTAGTAAAAGATAAAAATTAAAGAGGGTCACCATATAATTTACCTGTTTTTTTGCGTTTTTGTCTCGATACTATAATGGCAATATGTACTGTTATATCATCTACTAACCCTTCGTGTCCGAATCGCACTTGACTGGGTTTTTAACACACAAAGGTAGATTTCAGAGAAGATCTATACAAGTTACTGAATGACCTATCACCACAAGAAGTCTGTGTTTTGGGTAGCAGCAGATATTGGTACTGCTAGACCTTCAAGTGGGATGCTTTGTGTTGTTGATGATTTCAAAAACCAAAATACTTATTGTTATTTTCAAACTACATACATTCACAATAATAACGATAAATGCGCCTGCGCCTATTTAAACCGAATAGTTAGAAAACCTCTTTGAATTGAGACATCAAAGGAGGTTTTGACATTTATTATCTCGTTATTCTGACCAGCCAGTGATTTAGACCGTTTGTGTTTAGAATAACCTAAGTACATACTCTTCGGTATTTGAATAGACATGTCTGGTTAGAGCGGCAGACAATAGATTAAAAATATAATTTAAAAACGGTTCGCTAGCGCGGCTACTGAACTTGGTATTCAGGGTTCAATCCGCAGCGGAACTTTTGCCAGATTTGACGAGACTCAGAAATCTGCCGGCAAATGAACTTTAGACTTTTTCATAAACTATCTGTTATCTAAAACCGTTATTTGACTTTGTTAAAATTGTATTAGAACAAAATCGAAAGAACGCAAAGCTACTGAATAAAAAAACATTGTTTGCTGATTGTATCAACCTTTGGAGATTGTATCCACCTGCAGGTCGAGAGATAAAATTGTGTTTGCATTGAACCGAGATTTCCTACGCTTATCTCTACGCTGTGACTCATGATGGCAGTGTCGTTGTAAACACAAAGGCAGTTAGGAAATGTAAATATTTTTTGGGGCATTTTTTAGTAAGTACCTTTGTGGCTTACACATAGTTCCATTCAATTTATTAGTATTATTAGAAATTCACTATTAACCCTTCAGAAGCTGTCGTGTAGAACAGGAAAACAAATGGTGATCACACTGTCTTCTAAACAATGAAATAAATGCCTCATGAGTAGGGTGTGATGTTTGCTACGCATAACGCAAGTAGGTAATAAACAAAGATTTAATTTGTTGCAATACTACGATTTTCTGATATGTACAACAGTGAGGTACCTATCGATTCATATTGATTTATGAATGTGAACTCGACATTTCCGCAGTACAGATAAAAACATTAGGCACACTATGACCATGTCATACTTTGACCCGATTCAACATCGGCTGCTGCGTATGCGTAGGCGCCGACGCGCTCGTGAAACAAAATATTTGAAAAATCAGACGAACACGTGGTGAACATCAGGAACGTTACAGCCAGCCCTTTGAACATACTAACTTTTTCCTCAGGCATGCTCGTCTAACGACAAGTACCTACACAAAGTGTCTAATTAGTATTCATCTGGGCGCGTGTAGTCCTCATCGCGGTGGGGACGGGTTATTAGCCGGCGCCGCCTCCGCGCCCAGGCATATTGTTCCGAGTTCTGCCCACCGAGCGCCGCGCTCGCCCGGCAAACGATAATTCATTCTGTCAATATTTGAACTGCAGTGCTGTACAGTCGACTTGGACGCCAGAGGAAGCCGAGCCGGTGGCTGGGAAGGCAAGAAGTCGGCATAGCTGTTTGATGTTGGTATACGGCTGTGTCACTTCGAGCCAGCTCAATCCACCGGCTATCTGCGAATGAAGATTGAAGATTTGAAGAAATTGCGGACGCTCCCATAAGAAGAAAATTCGGATCGCTCCCGTAACGTTTTCGCCGGGAGAGGGCGCGTCTCTGACAGCTGTCATTGCGCGCTTTCTTCACGGGCGGGACGTGGGACGAAAATCTTTATTTATATCACACACGACGATGTTCCCGTAGAGTGCGACCGGCTGTGTACGTGAGTGACGAAACGATACGAAAACACGACGACAGAATGGCGAACGAGGAGGTGTTGGGTCCGCGGAAGACGATGTTTGTACTTGTGATTGTTGTTGGGTGTTTCGCTGTGTTGTGGCCCAGGATCCTGTCGCCGCTCGTCCTGGGCCCCAGTCGGGACCAGCTCAAGCCGAACAAGTTCGACCGGGAGGCAGGTAATGTCGGTATTTTTAACACAAGCTCAATGTCAATACCGCTGGACGCTGTGACGAAAGCGAGCGTTTTAGCTCACTATATGATGATTATAATCTAATTATACGCCGGTTACGGCTGTTAAATGATCACTGTAACACGTTTGGTTACAGCTGATGTCATATTTCGGGTTATATAAATGTTTAATACTTACAAATTTTAAGCGGGTGAAATCGTGCGATATAATGGGTATATTTGCAGTTCACAAGAACGAGGTATTGATGTGCAAATATGTCGCGGTCCAGCTGTTGACTCTGCGCATTTAATATTTACGAAAGATCTGATTGGAATGTCGTACTGGCATGTACACAAGAATAATTATATAAACGATTGCATATTTAATTATTTAGAGACATAATTTTCCATTACATTATTAGTTAGAATAAAAAAATCGTTATGATCGTCCCTAGTACTACTTTATAATTATTAAGAATTAGTATTTATATTATAATGAATGTCAGCAATATTTTCAGTTTTATTCGTCCAACGGTCATTGTTGCAAACCTACTTATGATAAGTATGAGATAATAGGTACTATACTTAATGAACGTAAATGTAATAAAAGTTAGCTTTTCAAAAAAAAAAACAATTTTCATTTTTAATATTTTTCTACACAAGTAAAAGATTGCCTGTGTAAATGTTAATAATTTTATTTTATAAGGAGTGTAGAATACACATCCTAAAACATCTAAATATATAAACAAATTCAAAAAAAGAAAACAAAGAAATGTTTCTTTTTAAAATATTCAAATAAAATATTGCCCTATCACAATTTATTAAAATGTTGAAAAAAAAAATTAGCAATGGCCTTTTTTACTGTAACCCTATTTATTACCTATACTATACTACCAGGAATTGATTAGTAGGTACCTAACAATAAATACCTAATTGTTTAAACTTTAACAATACAACAGGATAACAACACTGCAATTAGTGTAATTGGATAAAAAAATATAAGTTTGATAACAGCGTTGCTAAAGAATTTAAATAAAGGGTGATTTGTTGTAGTATAATCAGAATATTAATTTATAATAGTATGTTACAGTACATAAGTTAATATTCAAGTATTTATTTGGTTTGCGGATCAACATTTATATTACTGAAAAATACACATCGTTTTGAAATATAAAAACTAAGTCATTCTAGAAATTATTTAAAGCAATCATGAGCAACTGGAATTTATTTAAAAAACTAGGTAGGTTGTATAAAACTGCAAGATAATGACTGATTCATATTTTTATTAAGTACTTCCATGAAATGTGCTAATTGTTATTTCTTCAAGTATGTATGCAACACAGATGTTTGTAATTAAATTGTGCCTATTTAATCTTCAAAATGCTTATTTTGAAATCTGTGTCTCTATGTCAACGAATATTTAGTAACAATTCCAGATGTATGAAATCAGACAATAATTGTTATCAAACATTTGATTATTTTATATTCTATAATTTTTTTTTTCCAATAAAACTGTTCATCTAAGAACATAGCCAACAACATGTTTCCCACTAATATACCCAACAGGATGCTGCGAGGTACTATTCGAAACGGATATGGCCGTCCTGGAGCTCATCAACGAAGTCTGCAGCTCAGCGGTTCAAGCTGATGGCAAGCTCAACCCATATGCTGCAGCTGAATGTCGGAAAGCGGTCAATGAGACTTGTGGAGTTGACTTAGCAGCGTTCCTGAAACGTAATGAAAATGTTGGGAAGACTTCTAAGATGTTAGCAGAGACTATGAAGAATAGCAACAGTTCCTGCCTTAAGGAGCACTTTGGTGTGCCTGTCTGGAGTCTCGGTGTGCACTTTTCGCAGAACTCTTGGACTCAGCAAGACAGTTAGTCAATTATTCTAGATTGTTCCAGAGTGTTCCATATTTGCTTGGCCCTTAGTTCGTACAGATTGATTTATGAATGGTTTAGCACGCCAAGACGCGTTGGTTTCATGGTTTGACAAAATAATATATTGTTTAACTATACAAGGTGCAGTTTGGCATTCTCGTAAAATTTCAGGAGGTTGTCATAAAAGACTACAATAATCAAATAAAGTTATGACGCCAATAATTCATAAATACTTTTTTTTTATTAGTTGTCTAAGTGTAGAAGAGAAGAGAGAAGTGTGACAATGTTTCAGAATACACCTCTTTCAAAAATCAGAATCGCCCCGTTGCGTATGCCGCGTTATCGCGCAACTGTAGGTATCACTATGTGCGTTCGGGTTCAACGCTCCGCCTGCCTAAACCCAAAAATGGCTAGTACGAAAACTAAAATCACACAAGAAAAGAACCTATTTATTTCATTATTTATTCGATTGAGAATCATTAGCATACTTACCTCCTTGAATTTGACGAGGGTGCGGAATTGCACTTTGTATTAAGGTGTTAAATCATAGAGAAACTTTATTTGATGACTAATGTTAAAAAATGTTGGCTCAAATATCTCAGCCAAATAGTTCTTATAGACATTTTATGATATTGTCCATCACCATTGATAGTTGTGAAGGAATTCTGTATATTCTGAACAAGTGCCAAGCAAATAGTGTAAAAATGAGTTCTAAGAGAAACTAACAAGCATGATACTGTTTTGTGAATGTATACTAATAATTGTATGTTTAAGTTTAGGCAGTAATACAAACATTCTGTAATAGTTTTCTTCATTAACTTCGTAATGATATTTTGAGTCATAGTTTTATGATAAAGAAGACCAGCTGACCCGAAAGACCGAAGACCATTATTACTTAAACTTGGACTTTTATAAAAAGCCCGGCTTCGTACAGCGTCACCTATGTCAGTAATACTTGTCCTCCTCCTCACCACTAAACGGCACCTAAATTTTGGTAATGCCTAAATATTACTGCGCTTCTAGATTTTTGGTCCGAGCGTGGAATAAATAGCCCGGTTTTATTTCGGTACTTGCTATTGCCCGCGATTTGTCCGCAGGTACCTAATTTTTATGTTAGTGAAATATAGCCTTTAACACTCAGGGATAACGTAGCTTCCTATTAACGAAAGAATTTTCACAATCAGACCAGTACTTCTGAAGATTAGAGCGTTCAAACAAACAAACTTCTGCTTTATAATATTAGAATAGATTACATTTAAGTTTCGCCTAGTGTTACGGAAAACAGTATGTTTTCCAATACTCGATGTAGCATAATTTTCGCTCGGATACTGTACGATTATTATTACATCTAGCATCTAGTAAAACATGTTTCTATGTCTACTTGAACTTCGTTTACAGGTGTCGTGTCTTGCTTATCTATACTAATATTATAAAGCTGCAGTGTTTGTTTGTTTGTTTGTTTGTTTGTTTGAACGCGCTAATCTCTGGAACTACTGGTCCGATTTGAAAAATTCTTTCAGTGTTAGATAGATTAGTTATCGAGGAAGGCTATAGGCTATATACCATCACGCTACGACCTACGGGAGCGGAGCAGTAACCAAAGACGCGGGTGTAACCGCGGCGGACAGCTAGTTAACAAATGTATGTAATACATGTGTAAGTACGTAAGACACGTTTACACCAAACACATCTCTGAAACAGGCGTATATTTAAATGATTATATTCCCATTTACTGCTTTGTTCCTATATGTCATAGGATGTGATGTTACATGACACAAAAAAAGTGGTTTTCCAGCAATCATTTCTGCATAAAGTGTGTTAGTTTGATGGGCAGTTACCGGGTATGTTTTTACACCCCGTATATGTGGATAGATTGCAAAGACTCATTTGTAATCGTTCCTGATTCTTGTAGTACCGACCCAGCTATCGTATTGAATTTTAACTTCGTGTTCATTAACGTGCTAAACACGAACCGCCGAACTCAAGTTTCTCTAACCTTAACCTAAACACGCGTAGGCACTGCTCGTGTTGGTAGAAATGTAAGGAGTAGATGCACTGATAATCCTACGCTAACTTCGCATTACATTGTACTGTGTCATAACCTCAGGGCCGGATTAACCACCTAGGCGGAGCACGCGGCAATCCTCTAACCTTTTCTGACTTCTAAATTATTTTTTTCTAATTCCTAATTGCGCTGGTATTTTTACTACTTTACGAAGGTTTGCCATCACCCTATTAAATAAAAATAAAATTAAACAAATGAAAGGAATATAACACTTTTGCGTATTTTCCTAATCGTTTTTCTTATAGAGGGTTTGTTTTGTTGACATACAAATCTTAAAAATCTTTGATATTCACACGATTTTTTTTCTCGGGCTCGGCCCCTACCCTTTGCGGTGCCCCCAGGCCACACTGCCTAATCCGATCCTGCATAATCTCCAAGCCTGCTACTCGTACGTGCAACTGACGTCATTGTAGGACGATTTTCAGCCTTGGAGTTATCAGCGGTTAACAAATAGCAACCGGTCCTAATGTATGCTCTCTTGCCCCCCTTTAAACATGTGCATTACATTTGTGACTCGAAGCTCTCAGTTCAAACGAATGTGCTCCAAAATTCGAAGCATTAGCAGATCAATAAGGGCTGTTATTGTTATCAGAATAGTATCTTTTTTCTTCTTTTACGCTTGCAAGAATATTTGCAGTTCTCTCCTAAATATAGACAAGCTTCCAACTGCCGACAAGACTTGGTCCTCTACCTTCAGAACTAAGTTACCTCCCAAATATAGCCACGCTATCCATACTTTTTGTTTGAAAATTCATTTGGCTGAGTTACTGGGTATGCTTTTTGGAAGAGACGACTAGATTATTTTTATTTTTGTAAGTGACATTCGCAACTTCACTTACAAAAATAAAAATAAAACAACCTTTTAATGGTCTAATAGAAATAAACATTAAGCGTTAAGCGTTTTTAGTTGTTTTCCGTATTCAAGGACCATTTTCTTTCAACTACCTCAAGTTAACTAAACTTTAAAGATCAATTGATAAAATACGTTTCAATAAACACGCTACCATCAAAGAACGGAAACCTATCGGTGTTACCAGTCACATGTGCATTACGTTGAAGCAGTTTACGTAGCAGAACTAAATATAGCCCCTTTTGATACCAGACCGTTGTTTTGCATCCTCGCACACCGGGTTATGCAAGCCTGGTGTAAATATACGTCATAGCTTTGATAGACGATTGCAAAGAAAAATAAATAAAATCCCTTCTGAAATCATGACCCTTACTACTTCGAATTTCGGTGTATCGTGTCATTCGTGTCCGATACAGGATTTTTTTTTAATTTATTATGTACCTAAGTTTATCTTGGACGTCACTGACATCAGTGAAGGAAAATATCGTGAGAAAACCTTTATATATAAGTCTTTAATCGTCAATCCGCCTTGAGCATGCGTGGCGATCAATGCTCGTGCCTTCTCTGTATGAGAAAAAGCCTTTGCCCTGCAGTAGGACAGTAATAGGGCTGGTATATTGTGACGACTTCTAGAGCATTTAAAGTGATCATGTAAACTTGAACATAATTTTCATCATAAAACATTATTGATTTACATTAAATGGTGGTAAATCAAGATTTACCACCATTACTAATGTTTTATGACGCTACACAGAATTTAGCAACACATGGTAGATTTTATGGTTGTTTATAGAAACGTTTTTCTTCCCACGACGTTCCTCGGTACAATTCTGGTTAATCACAACTGCCGTTTATAGTTACCATTCATGGTTCTCGCTATGGAGTTTTGTATATTTTCCTTAAGGAAGGTGTCGAAATAACCGTTATGTTTGAATTGCAGGAAACCTGATTATTTTTGGGTTATCATGATAAGGTCGTGTGTCAAGGCCAATTTGATAATGTTACGGCAACGTGGTCCTATTAGCTGCAATTGCAACGTTTGATGTTTCTGTCGTGTACCGAAATGTGCGATTTGGTTGGATCTCTCTGCTAACATTACTAACTAGCTTCTGCATGCGACTTCGTCTGCGTGGAAATGTTTCATAAAACATAGCCTGACACACGGCAATAATGTATCTTTCTATCAGTAAAAGATTTTTGTTATCGGATCTGTACTTCCAGAGATTAACCTCTTACAAAGAAAAAACAAACAGACTTTACCTCTTTATTATATTGGGTAGATAGATTAAATTAATGTTTCTCTTCATGTGTTGTGAAACAAACCATATTTTATCGATCTTTAACTTTGGTTAGTGCCAAAATTCTTGATGAACACATGATTTTCGCCTACATTCTAGCAGTTGAAGCAAAATTCATCATAATTACGTACAATTTTCTACCAACCTCGAAAATGGGACATCAACACGTAGATTTATCGACTCCGCATGAAGATTTCAACAATCATTTCGCTCGCAAATGTAAATACAAGACGTTAGCTTTCACAATGTAGTATGAAGCGGCATTTCAAGTAATACTTGTTTAGTGGCCTCTACGACAAGAACAAAAGTTTTAACGTCATATTGTCACATTACTAAGGTCATATGAGTAACGGTGAGGTGGTCGTGGCTTCTTGTTAGAATAGGAAATTAGAACCATTCCAATTTGACACCTCAGGTATTTGGTCTTCGGAGACGCTTATGTCTCTTTTGACCTCAAAATTGGTCCTTTTGCCTTGTCCCTTGAACGTAATGATCGTTTCTGAGTATTTTCCTTAAATCCTTATCCTTAATCTGCCTTTGTATTTTTGTAACAAGAGTGTCTATCAGAAAGAATTGAAATTATATTCCTGCTGTTCTCAAATATTTTCTTTTATATGATTTACTGAATAAAAGTTAATCGATGTAAGTCGTTCCTATCGTGCACTAGAGCCATATGAATGGTTCTAAACTCAGTGCAATGCTCCCATTTCGGCCAGTTTTGGACAGAGCCAAAAAATAACACTGTTGGCATAGTTAACAATGAAACCACCGGAAATAGCATATTAAGGAGAGTTTATTCAAAGCATTTTGTGTGTTTTATTTTATGACTATTTAGTTTGGTATTTTGAATATGATTGCAGGGAGCAGGGCTTTTACGATTTAGATGTTGGTGTCCTAAACACAAGAAAAGTCTTTTAAAACAGATTTCAGCTCTCCACACATTATTTTGCATTGTAAAGAGATGAGTCATGTTGAAAAGTTTTGTTTTTTTCCTCTGTTGACTACCGGAGCAATATTTTAGTATAATCATCCTAATAGAACATGATTTTGTCGTGACTTTTCAGCATTGTTTGGTAACTATACTCTTTTAACATTTACTTTGAAATATTTCATTTGTTTCAATTAATCATAACTTTACCTGGAAGGTTGGAACCACATATTTTGTCAGTTTAAATCCTATAACTAATTTACTGTGTAGATGGAGCGTGTAATTATGCGTCTACGCACATTAACGCATGAGAGTAGATGTCTGAAACTTGACATTAATACTTACGAAATAGCCGTGAACTGGGCATTGCTAGTTTTTGATTTTAGTTGTCCTAGAGCTGTCTTCATCATCCTCAAAGTAAGTTTCCTTCAGTCGTGTCTACGTGGCGTGGTGGTTATAAAACTTCTGCCACACGACTTACGTTCTTGTTATTTCTTACTATATAGGATAGTTTATTGAATGTCATTATTTGCCTAGCTCTTTCCCAACTACCTTGGGGTGGGTTTTTGGCCTAACTGGAAGCAAGCTGAACACCAGTGTTTTACATGAACCGACTGCCATAATAGCCGGGACCAACGGCTTTACGTCCTTTTCGAGGCTTGGGATGGTTAATGGATGTGTGGAATTAAAATTCCCTTACCATGATCCTAGTTATTCTTTCCCAGAGTTAACCAGCATATGCCTATCACGACATGTGCACGATCAAATGTTTGTACAAGTTACATAACATGGCGCTAACATGATGATGTAGTTAGCGCCGCGATGAACCTTGGAGTCCCATATGTTTTTTTCAAACAAATTAGGCAATGTGCCTATTGACAATCCGGGTCAAATACATATTATGTACGTATTATAACGTATAAATGTATTGTTAATTTAAAAATGGAATATTTCGTTTTATATAATTAGTATACAAACCGGTTTCCCTTATTTTCAAATTCTTTTATTACACAATGCCTGTTTAAGTTTGGGATTCTCCTCAACTATCCAGTCCTATCTAAAATAGTTACTTAAGTTACCCAATGAAGTTTAAAAAACCAGTTATGTATTTCTTTTAACAAAATATTACAGTATTTACGTACGTTAGCAGGGTTACGTATCTAAAAGTAAAAAAATACTATAAGGTATGAATAACGTTTAATAACTAGTTTTTTTACACGCTTTACTATGTCCTTGCGACTCGGAAGACCAATATTTCCATGCATGAAAAAAAAATTCCATACGCCTGAAAATAGAAACACAATAAAACGACTGACCTAATACTGTCAATCACGCGCCAACATTGAGTGACTCACGCGCACCCTATGTGATGAATTAGGAAGTTACTGGTTACTACAAATGGGCTGTAATTAATCTTGCGTTTTGTGTGCGTAGAAAAAAAAGAACGACATTGTTGGTTAATGTTTTAACAAATTAATATTAAACAAAAAGTTTTGCTTCAAGGACCAGTTTTAGATACCTACAAATTGCTTAGGTACTAAAGTTTAATTTAATAGAAAACAGGTAGGAAGACTTTGAAAGACTTTGGAAAAGGCTATCCTTTTAAAGGTACTCATTACTCAATATCTTTATTGCTTCTCCATAAGTAGGTATTCTTAGGTGGTAACTTAAATAAATGAGATCGTTATGGACCCTGTAGGGGCTGTAGGGCACAGCAAAAAGGGTAGGACAGAGGAAGCCCCGTTTAAAGAGATCATTATATAAAATTATAAGTTCTAACTTAGGAATAAGTAAAATTTGGAAAGTCATGAATAACTTAACTATAACTTTGCTAACATCTATAATCTACTTATATATATATAGTTATATCTTATATAGGGTAGGTTTTAAATTATTATTTTCAATTAATATAGATTTATTTTTATTGTATTTTTATTATATTAATAAGGTATATATTATAAGGTAATTGATATCATGCACAATTAGATTAAAATCGAAATCGAATTGTATTAAAATCTCCCTCGAGGTATATTCTCTGATAATTAAATTTTAAATTGCCTTCCATACTTACTTAGACACAAATATTGATGCAAGTTAAGACATTTTAATGTATATATGTCTACCGTTTGTACTGAGGTAATGTTTAGTCATCTATCATTCATCTATCGAGTGGCTAGCTGTGATTCATCGCTTTTGTGGTTTATGTAAATTACGTTAATTATTCATTGATTTATCTGTCGCAGTTTAAATTGTTCTGTATTAATTTGACAAGAATTCCGTTCATGATGCACGTGCTGTTGGTGGTGACGATATGGTTATTTTAAAGCTCATTTATTATCTGTAGTAATATTATAAGGTTAAAGAGTTTGTTTAAAAGCCATAATTTCTGGAATTACCAGTCGTATCGGAAAAAACTATTTTTGTCCTATATGATAGCCATGCAGATTCATGACGAAGCACCACCAGGAGGATAGGTACCCAAGGAAGCGAAGCTGTAACCAAAAAAAACACCTGGACGAAGTTGCAGGCCAGGCTAGTATATAATATTATAAAGCTGAAGAGTTGGTTTGTAAACGCTAATCTCAGGAAGTAAAGTTCAATTTTAAAAAACCTTTTGAGTTATATTGCCCGTTTACGGAGGGAGGTCATAGGCAATATAAGATCACACTAGGATCCACAGGAGCGAAGCAGTAATCGAAGATGAACTTAAAGTGACACTGCGGGGTGTAGCGATAGTCTTTGTATAAAATTAATTAATGTAGGCCCATATTTAATACCTTTAATACAGCCACCGACATTAATTTTTGTGGAGAGTATTTTATACTTTGCGTGTGACCATTTACTATTAATTAATTGTAAAATTAACCTTAGTATTAATAAGCTTTGTGTGATGTTATTTAACTATTTACTAAAACCAAATAAATATTAAACATGTCATCTTGTAAATGCCTACATTTATTTTCCCGACGTTCCATCTTCGTTGCCTTTGAATGACCTAATTAAGTTCAGTTTCGCTGAATCGAACTAGTCCACGTCAATATTTCTCCCATTTTTCAAAGAAGTTTTGATTATTTTGGATATTCTACTCTCATTAAATTCACATTTGGAAAATTGAATTACGAATTAAGAATTTGACATAGTTTAAAAAACAATAATATCAGCTTATTGTCCCATTGCAGGGCAAAGGCATTCTGGTCTTTTCTTACAGAGAAGGCTCAAGCATTGACGCTTGCTGAAAGTGGATTAGTGATTTCAGACTAATTATAAATCTAGATTTCCTCATGATGCTTTCCTTCACAGACTTAAGAAGTAACATATGAATTAAAAAGTCACATTGAAACTTGCCCGGTATCGAACAGTAACCATTAGCCATCACGACAGTTTGCATAGTATACGTGATTTTTATTAATAGATTGTGGATTGTCTCGTTTTCTCTCGAACCCAATTAGTAGGTACTGCTAAAATGAACCTGCTGATGGAGTTTCTCAATGACTTAATGAATGGGTCATTGAGTCAAGTATCACGATGACATTGCGTTCTGTCCGGCGTAAGTAGAGAAATTTAAATCAAGTGTCACAGTCGTGACTGTTGTTTAGCACTTAAACCATCCACCAAGCGAGTACGTACCTAGTGTACCTACGCATTCAAGAGAATGTAGAGAACTACCTACTTATTTAAATTCAGTTTCGGACACAAAGGAAATGAATTGTAGGTTCCTACCTAATGTAATGTCGTGGTGGCCCAGTAGTTTATGTACCTGTAACTCATGCATAAGGTTGTGGGCTCAATACCGGGAAAGTACTCGTGTGACTTTTTCAATTCATATGCACTTTTTAAGTTTATTTTGGCCATCACTGACATCGGTGAAGGAAAAGATCGTGAGGATTTATAACTAATGTAGTTAGATATCGCCAATCTGATTTGAGCAAACATGGTGATCAATGCTCGTGCCTTCACTGTATAGTGGCTATAAAAGGCTGTTATTATTATTACACCGAAGTAATGTCCATTGACCTTAAATCTGCATTTGGCTGAAAAGATTCTGAAAATGGGAATGACTAATAGCAATAGTGTAGAACGGACAGTGATACTTGATTTTTGACACAAAAGACCAAATTTTTCCTACACATTCGGCATGTTATGAAGCAGACGGTCCACTAAGCAACGAAGCACCCATCTTGCGTAATCAACTGTTAGCCAATCCAACGACCATTACCGGTCCGTATTAGCCAATCAGACGTGACTACGGCACATCACGGTTGCCGCAACATGTCTGCCTTGTGTGGCATCTATGAACAGCTTTCATTGTAATCTAACAATAATATATTAAACTAAAAGCGTCTGGCATCGAATTAATTTAAAGAATAGTGCTATCTTTTACATCCAAAGAAAAACTGCAAACGGCATCCTAGAATATGCCATTTAAAAACGCGCAGTAAGGGTCAGTTCACACCAAGACTCATGTCACACAAGCGACACGACGCTGCGTGCACTTGTTCAGATCGCGACACAATATCGCATCACAATGACTTGTTTAGTACGCTATAATGTATACTCACAAAAGCATATCAAAGTCGCTGCTAACTTCAGCGGGAATAAGTACCTATACCTTATAGTGCAGTAGGTAAATAAGTTAGGTATTGTGTCGTTATGTTGAAAAGTAACCATCATGGCGTCGCTTCACGTCTCGGTGTGAACTGACCCTAATCTAAGTTATGTAGGCATTTCAGCTGTACCTAAGTAGGTAGAAGATGGCAATATTTTGTTAATATTTTCTGTCGTAAACTAACTTGTAGTTAAAAACATAGCACAATACTAATTTGGTCCTTATTCCCCAGCAATCAAACAGGAGCGTCCTTTGATCCGCGGCGCAGGACCACATCCCGCTCTACGCGAGAGAGGACGGGCGATACCACCTGGAGTTCCTTCTACTCCTACGAAGAACACCGTGGCGATGCCCCCCCACGTCAGGGTACGAACCTCCCCGCTATCCGTGTACTATGAACTGGAGATCAAGGTCAGTTGAGGGGGGAGAATGCTTGTGAGGCTTTGCAAGGTAGGTCGGGAGTTCCTGGTGGTTTGTTGCTGGTCTAAAGGAACATAACTTAGTCCCGTATAAAATGACGATACTCAAACTTAAAACTTGATTTAAGTAATGAAAATTGAATCTTTGTTAAAGGCACGATAGCGCTTGTGTCATAAATCGTTGGGCTTGTTCAACTACGTATGACTGAATCACTGACTGACTTTATCTATTAATTAAAATATAGATATGTCTGCAACGAGCAGAATTGGCAGTATAACAAAGCTATACTGCCAATTCTTTGAATTTAATCCCCTTGTGGAATCCGTTTTACTTTTTTATATAAATCTTTTCGGCCAGGTTAAATAAGCTTAAGTCAAATCACCGGGAACTGTCGTTACATGTTCTAATACTAAAGACAAGCTTCGCCTGTGGTCAGCACATCTAATATTGGTGAGTATGTCTAGATTAGCGCCATAACAATATGTAAGCTTAATGAGCTTCATGGCACAATTAAAGCTTTAAGATTCGATGTAATTCAACTACCAGATTAAATAGACAACGGCCCTCTCACGGAGACTTAAGTATCTGAGTTTAGGAAACGTTTTTAATTGTATTATGTGGTAGAACTTCAGATGTAGGCTTAGAAAAGCTTAAAAAGCTTTTTGTCAAACTGAAACATTCGAACTGATTTCTGCTAGTATTTACGGAAAATATCAAGCGCTTGGGAAACTGTAATATTTCTCATGCTACCAATATACAGATTCAATTTCATAACTAAGGTTTAACCAAAACAACCAAGAACGAATAGTAAACAAGATTAAAACGTTTGTTGTCGTAATTATACTATTAGTTTGTGTTCACTTGTAATTTCATTTGATGTTTGGTACAAGTTTTAAGGTGGGCGCCATATTAAGGTCCGAATTTACTCATCGTTTTTAAGTCTTCTGCTCCAGTATCAATTGAACATTGTTCTATAAAACCGTAAAAACCCAGAATAACTGAATTAATAACGTTAGTTTAATTCAATATCCAAAATTATTACAATAAAATTACTATTAAAAAATGGGACAAATCTTTGAGAGATTTAACCCAATTTGCCCTATTACTCATATTATGTCGTGGAAAAATGATCAGCTAATTAGTAAAATTGGAAACAATTTGTAACCAAGATGCGCCGGCAGTGTTAATGATCCACCATGATCAGTATATGCCATACTATGATTGGCAGCTGGATTGATAAACCAAAGTAAATATATTGTTGTAGTGGACAGAAAAACTGCTTCCCATACTTAAAGCATTACCTTAATCGCTTTTTATGACATATATGACGGTGATGAATTTTAGAGGCGAAATCCTATACGGCTGATAAAAACGAAAGGAGCTGTAATCCACAGTTCGCCTATCGTTTATTAATTAAACGACCATTGCGGATAGAAAGACCGCGAATAAACTTACACGTATGATGTCATCGTCATTATTTTAGGTGCTTATGGCTTCTGTCGGCACACATGTTGGTAACACCATCGCCTATCGATATTCTTAGTCTAATTAAAATGATGATGGAGCTATCGTATCAGCCTGAGCCAAAATAGCTTCATCGCGTGAGAACTGTTTTGATTTCCATCTACAGCTCGCTGATTCCCACTATAGACCATTCTTTGTCATCTTAAGCCAACTCCCAAGGGATTAAAAAAGGCGATTCATCAAAACAGACTTTGAAATATGGACTGTGCCTCTTGAAGAGGAAACAATGTCATCGCACAGTTAAACAATTACTTGGCACACAGTCAAACTGTTTTTAAACGCTTGAGAGTTAACACTAAGCCTATTAATATTATCATCAGCACATGAGTTATTATTGATATCATATCAAGCTTTTGGCTCTTGTAATTAGGTCCTCGGGAAAATAAACTCTCAAGACTCAAAGGACCAATAGATTAAAAATTCTTGAGGAATGTAGATGAAGAGAGGTCCAAGATCATATAATCGAAACTCTTTTCATCTGAAAGATTATGACTTCAAAGAGTTTACATTAATCGGAAGAGAAAGACTACATCGTTGGAAGCCACGACAACTGCCAAGTATCAATGCTATGTGTCCCGGAATGTCAATGCGACTCAGTCAAGGTCGGTTGCGTCAACGGCTGCAGCTCTTGAAGATATTACAGGGACAGGGCCACTGAACACTTGTCATCTGTATTGACCTGATTTAGTTCTACAGAAGTGTAGGGAAGATAAAATATGGCATGTGTGACAAAGACACACACTTTAGACAAAGTTTTAAATATGGATTTTTATGGAAAGCCCCAAAACAAAATTAGGTTCTTATAAGTTAATGTGAATCTTGTTTGCCTTTTTGGGATGTTTATGACTGGGTCGATAAAGCTTTAACTACTTGCTTATAAATATTAGAAATCTTAAACATACAGTGATTATTTAATTGAAAAGTTTGACATACGAACCTAAGTAAACTATGATTATGGCGCAACACAGATGAAGTTTATCTTGCAAATATTTGTCATAAAATTATAAAAGACGATGCCGCCTGAGGAATTAAAGTAATTGAATTTGGATTGGATCGAAGCTTCCAATATCCATGCAATCATATAATGGATGAGTTGCACACGGCTCGGGAACGTTCGCTGTGGCAATTTATTGAAGTGGCTTTTAAAAATGCTATATTTGTAATTATGACTACTTAGCTCTATGAATAAAAAATAAATGAAACCAGAAACAATGTAAATTACTGGGATATAGAAGTCAAGAAGAGAAGGATGCAAAATCGGATTGTCTGATCACCGTGGCATGTTTTAACGAGAAAAACATTTTCAGATTCTACTTCAAAGTGAATTGGGAGCAAGACAGTAAAACAACAATTATTACTAAACCGCCAAGAAATACAATTACCCTTGAAACTGGGCTAGTTTATTTACTATTATAGTTAGCAACAACTTTGTCAATGAGGCCAACAGTTACAGTTATCTACAAAGCAAAGTTCTAAACAAAATGTCTTTTCAAAAACCGAACATTTGCATGATAGTGAGACGAAAATTTCAGTTTTTTTTTGTTTTAAAAATAAAAGGCTTTGAATATGAACTCGTAGACGTTTGTTGATGAGTTAATTATGATAAACAATTTGCGTCAATAGCTGGCTTGGTACTAAATGTGTTGTGGATCAGTTTAAATTCTGCGTTTAGGAATATTTTCGTAATTTTGTTGTACTTAAGATGAAAGGCATATGGAAATGAGATTATGTGTACCTAGTGGGTTTGGATGAAGACTAATCTATGAGTAGCTGTGTGTCAAACGAATATAAGTGTGTTGTGAAGTTACTCTTTTGACGCAATGTAAATTTGTTTGTTAGTTAAATTAGTTTCTTTCTAGGAACTTGATAACTGTAGTAAGATGAATGCGCAACCGATTCTCAATAGCGTAATGTCAGATGGCATATTTTCTAGTTATAAGAAATCATTAATTTTTTGGTCCTCGTCTGCCATTGCTAAATTGTCCTGAATTTTGCACTGTTTTTTTTTTTCAATAGTAAACTGCCTCTGAACTCGTCATTGGTTCAATTATCTGCACTGTTACCCAACATAATTTTCATCATACTTCTAATTGAAGAGCCTCTCAATCTACTTAAAACAGGCTGTTCGGCTACACAAGCGGCTCGTTCTTAGAACTGGGTAGATAAACAAATTATGTGTGGCTGGCATTGGTCGGGGCGACCCACAAACGCGGCCTAGACACAGTGCGCAGAAATAACCCGCAGTGACACTCCCGCGCATAGCGCGCATCTCCGACGGCGGGCGTCGGCGTCGCCGCTACGGTAATGCAGTGATTTATGAACTTTCATTTTAGCTACTGTCGTATGTAAAACGTGTAGGATTTTGTCGGTGAAAATAAATAGTTAAAAAGGTTTTTTAAAACGTGTGCTCATTTTCGTAACATACACATTGCTTTACATATTAAAATGTAGTTTCAGTCTTACTGATAACTGTAACTAGGTTTGGTCCTTTGATCCGATTTTATTATGTCCATCGCAGACCTCGTAACATATATCTACCTTCCTAAACAAACTGGTAGCTAGCCCATAGCACAGTATAATAGTGATACGGCAGAGGGACATTAAACAATTTGTCAATATTGGGCTCGGCCCGTAAGACAATAATCTCGTTTAGAGGCCACCTACACAGATACGTGTACCAACAGTAACCATAGATTAATGTGTAGATGTGCAATCTTTTTTGGTTATGCTGACCAGAGTCGAATTTAAACTACAAGTTTTTGACTAGGCTCAAAGTAGACAAGAGCTAGGCAGAGATTACAATCATCATAGACGTCTTCGTGACAGAACTCGTCAGAGGAAGTACTACTATGATACTCATTTCTGCCACTACGTTGTGTTCTATGGGTGATGATGAAAAACCGGCCAAGTGCTAGTCAGACTTGTACATGAAGGGTTTCATACTATCGGATAATATTTAACACTAAATACGTTTACAATACGTTTGGCCTTTGAACTTTATTTCACTTTTATTATTTGTTGTTTAAAGCGGCCGTAGTAATACACACTCTGAAAATGTCATGTGTCTACTTATTACAGTACAAACGATACAGACAGACGGACGGACGGGCAGATAGACAGTCAGACGACTCCGCTAAGTCTTAGCTATAAAAAGGCTCGAAATGCTTAAATCTAATTAAGCAGTCATTCCCAAGTACGGATTCTTCTCACGTTACCGGTGATAGGAAGATGTGCAGTGACGTTAACTCAAACCCGGACATCAATGAAGGTAATTCAATTTACGACCGCTTTCAAACAATGAAGGTTCGTGCTGAAGCATATAAATGAAATGTTCTAAAGTCATTTTATTGCCTAGGAAGGGACACGGCGCCATATTCTATTACGATAGCTTTCACTCAGGTGATTGAAATATGAATTGAATTTCCCTAAAGGTATTGGCAGGAGCGTTTAAATTAACAATGACAGGTCTGAATGTTATTTGTCGCGAATAAGTAGGTACATTTATTGGCACATAACGGGCATGATTCCAACGACATTACTTTATCAATAGTAATACCTACACTTGAATTAAAAATAATGCTCCATGGATCTTAAATGAGTATATAAGTATTTCCTGAAACTAATACCTATTCTTTGGTATTCATTGCAATAAGTAGGTACTTTAAATAAGTGGCCTGGAGTTGAAAATCTACTGTTTATCCTCCCTTTCTTGAAATACAAGATACTTCCAATACAGAAAGAATTTGGTCTTTTTGGTATAACTGGGAACTACTACATAGTTCACCATGTCTCCATTACTCTTCAAACTATAGGTACGTGCATTTGTCAGTAAATTAGCTGAACAGCTGACGATCACAGGCGTGTTAGACAATCTCGCGGTTTCCGAGGTCGCCTACATGCACCCAAACATTTGATCATAGACTAAGTAATTGTGCAGATAGTTAAGTATGTCCATAGTTATTCTTTATATTGTAATAGTAATAGTTGGGGAGGCCAGGAAGGGATTTTTGGATTTACTCGAGCGCGGCAGATTAATATAAGGGGGGATACCTTGCACCCTGTTAAGTACCTCCACCATATACATATGAGCCCTGTATATAGGGCCGCGCGTCTAGGGCAGCGGATTTTATTTTTCAAACCATCAGATTGAAGAAGTCCCTGCACATAATTGTCAGATTAAGGGTCAGCACGACAAGATTAATATTCCTCGGTTATTAAAAACACGTGGGGCGCATACACTATTAATATCTGACACGCTCGAGTAGTAGTTCGTGATATTTTTTTTCATTTTTTTTAAATATGTACTTATGCGCTTCCTCCACCAGTGAAAGGGTCCTATCTGTAACTATTTTTACTTTTTAGCATCTAATCTTCACAATCCAAAAGGTTCCCACGACGCTGGAGTAAATCCACATTTAGCATCTTGGGCTCCCCTACTATAAGGTTGCTAAATATTGAACGTTATAGTCAGGGGATTTTTAAAAAGTTTAGCAATTACTTGCACCTAATAACTTGTACATAAGTAAGACATTAAAACATTATGAGAATGAGGGTAGATGGAGTGTACCTGTGTTTGCGCACATTCTTGTATAGATAAAGATAAATAGATTGAGATAAAGCCGCCGTGACCGAAATCGGTCTAAAGAATATTAAGACATTTATGTAGATAGTAAACTTGACCTATAATATCCTATTATGATAATTTAGAATAGGCATTGATCAAAGAATTAAACCAGAAACAAAAACGCTAAACCAGAAATGTTTCCCATCAACTTGATCTATGAACCAAAAAGATGTTGTCTCTCGGAGGTCGCAAGCGCATGTAGGACGTTTTCCCTTTCTAAGTACATCTATATTACCTACATAGTAATGTGTATTTTAAATCATGTTTATCATTAAACGAAGAGTGGGAATAGCATTGAACCCACGTCACATTAATATATTGCTTAATACTCTCTGTGTGATTTCGTGAGAATCTGTATAAAATAATCATGATCTATCGTCTGGCTCAGCATCCGTTTGAACTGCCCACATTAAAGTATCGGCTGTCAATCTTCTATTCGTAGAAGATGTGGTACTTAGAAGCCATGATCATGACTTAGTTTCATGTATGATTGCTACAGTGTCAGAAATACATAAGGCCATTTTATGCCAGTTATCTCAAAATAAACTTTTAGGTCCAAAATATTGAAAAAAAAGACAGAAATATTGCAATTTTTTTTTTGAAAAACGTTGCCCCGCTCTAGGTATTTCTCCTGTATCGTGGGTGCGTTTACTAAAATATAAACTCACATACACAAACAGCCAGACCCGGAACAACTATCTGTAGGCTATAAAAATATTTGTTCCGTGCGGGAATTGAACCCGCGACACGCAGCGCAGTAGTCAATCGCACAGCCACTGCGCCAACCGTGCCGTTGGAAGTTAATTGTCAGTTTAATATCATTCTTAACCCCACCCTCTTCATTTAATACAAAATATGTCTCATCTTAATGTCAAGTTTACGAAAATGATGTATTTATTTTATCCACACCAGTTGTTTTTTATCGCTTTCCGACATGCGACATAAACCTATAAAACGATGAACATCGTTTTACCACCGGAATGTAAACATAAAACCTATTTTCATAGCGTAATGAAAATGTTCCCAAACTTACGGAAATCTAAGCAGTAATAACAACACGGGATATTTTGAAGATAGTTAAGACTTTAGGGCGGGCGCGCAGTTGCAGGAAAATAATCGCAGATGCGACAAACTATATGTAATATTTGCTGTGGTGCGAATTTGTGGAAATTCACTTTAATGCAAATAAAATAAGGCTCGATTGAGACAGAATTCTTAATTTAAATATTTTGGTCCTAATTTACCCACTTCACTGGTCTTAAGTTCCGCAAGACAAACATTCCTCAAACCCTCAACTGTAAATAACCAATCCGAATTCCTTGACACAACACATTAGCCAATACGTCCGTCATGGAAAAATCGCAAACACACAGATTGTCTAAAAGCCAGTAAATACAGGAAACCATTACGGCGCGTCGTAAACGAGAGCGGACAGTACACATTTGATTCGATCCACAGTTCGTCAGTATCGTCTCCAGACGTTCCAAACGATAATCGTGTCATTTATAATTGAAGCTGTTTGCGATCATAATTTCATGAATTTTTTTTATGATTGCTAATCGAGTTTGTGTCCATTTTAAGTGGAAAGTGATTAATTATTGTGAAAAATGCAGGATTTGCGCCCCAAGCAGGTACATTTTACTATTTTTCAAGCACCTTATAAATCAGTGATCTTATAAATCAGTGTTGCATCGAGATGGAACCCGAGTCGGTGGTGCGAATAGTTATTAGAATATTCCAGTTAGTTACGTTACTCTTTATAATGATCCGGTCATACAAGAAAAAGTAAATCAATTTTGAATATTTCGGAGAGAAACAACGTCTATGAGCTGAATTGAAAGATGGAAAATGAAAACTACCCCCTAAATCAAAATAAATAGACAGTAGACATTTATACCACGTTAATTTGATAGATACCATAGAGTAAAGTAATATATCGGGTATAGAGAGCCCACTCGCCGACTTTTTTGTAGACCGCAAATGTCAATTGATCAGCAAAATAGCGCCATCTATTAACGTCATCCGCAAACTTTTACGTATGTGTGTGTGAAGGTACTACTGCTACTGCATGTATGCATGTGTGTGTGTGTAGGTATAGTGAGTTCAGTCCTCTCCACCAAAATATACGCAATATGCAGTAGCAGTAAGTTATAGCAATTAGCTAACACACCTTTGAATAAATGGTTGATATTTATAAGAATACATAACGATAGAATTTTATAATTATTTACTCATATAAAAAAATAGGTTTAAAATTCTATGGATTCGTATCCTCTTTCTCAACCATTTATGCAAAGGTGGATCAGCTAATTGCTATAACTTACTGCTACTGCATATTGCGTATATTTTGGTGGAGAGGACTGAACTCAACGTGGATCGGCGGATTAATTTCACGAAGAAAAACACAAAAATAGAACGAAAACTACAAACATGCGCATACGCAAGGAGCAGTCGCCATTTTGTGACTTTTTTAATCAACCTTGCTGTGTTGCTAGTAATTGTAATAGTAAGGCATTTTTTATAATATAAACAAATATTTGCAATTAATAGATAAGAACATATTTGCAATTATAAATAAAATCTCTAAATTCAGTTATAAAACTACTATAATTAATTTATATTATTAACCACAATTTAGAATTCATCGATAGTGTCGCCATCTATGGTAACAATAAGTAACTATTATAATTTGTTTTCGGATGACGATATCAGATGTCGCATTTTTAAAAAAATGTCTATAAATCGGTCACTGTATGGGAGTGTCCTCCCCCTGATAGATACGTATACACTGAAAGAAAGATCATGAGGAAACAACACACACTAGAGCAAATATTTAATTCACAGAAAGAAAAATATATCTGCGCCATTTCTATCATATTTTTGGACATCTATTTCTGTGGATGCTATCATCCATACAATAACAAGAATATTTTTGCATCACGATACAATTAACGTGCACATAGTAAAGTGAAATTGTATCAATTAGAAATTGTTTAATGGGGTTTTTGAGCTGCCATTGTTGCCAATTGGCCTTTGGTCAAAACTTGTTGCTGTCATTGTTAACCTAATGCTTCAGTAAAATGTTACTAACTGTTACTAAATGTTACAATTTGCTTACAACGTCTTAATTTCTGTCCTATGCTCATCCTAAGTTGTTTTTATATATGCGCGTATTTTTGTGACAGACTTTGTTCTTTATTTATTTCTAACAAGATTTTTCTACTGATTACTGTTATGTTGGTCCTAATATACGCTGATGATTGGATTGATCCTTATGCCCACCAGTAACGTAAAAGGCGGCATACGATAACAGTGGATATGTATTGTAACATTTTTATAATCATCATACTTTGTTTTTTATTAAACCAAAACAAATATCAAAAACGTTTCTTTTTTAAACACCTTAAACTTTAGAAAGGTGTCTTTGATTCTTGCACCTTATGTTACAGTTCTAATTTTTCAGTTTGTTTGGTGTTTAGCATTGCCATTAGTTTGGAACTTTGGACCCCTATCAAGGCAAAAATCAAATGGATTCCACAGCCTGAAACTCCTTGAAAATAACCATCCTGCAGGCCTATTCCGTAAAAATCTCCCTCGGTGGATTTATAGCTTGTCAATAGCATCTCCTAGCTATCTCCTAGCTTATCCTAGCATCAGATGACAGCTCACTTCAAGCTCAGTTCACCTAAATTCATTGAGGTAGTTTTTACAGAATAGACCGGAAGATTTTATTTGTTTGTTCCCCATCTCAAAAACCTACCATTTTAACTGGCAACAAGATAACAAGGCAGGTTTAAAAACTGTGGAGGAACTAGTCGTCTCTAAAAGGACCTAAAACAATAAAATTCTTTAGGTACTTAGGGATGGTGTATCTGGGTAATGGGTTCATCTCAACAATTGTAATATAAATTAAGATCAATATACTAGGGATGTTACGGAGATTCGATTCCTATTTCGGTTCCGGTAAACCCACTTCCGTTACATCTCTACAATGTACAGCCGATTCATAAAAAAAAAACTAAGCATCTTTTCTCCACTGTAGCCCCCGCCGATCCCCGGTATGCGTCCCCCGCTCGGCTCGCCAGGCGGACCCGTGCCGACCCCCAAGTCTTCCATGGGCTTCGTGATGCCGATCTACACCATCTGCATCATCGTCTTCTTCGTATACACCCTCAGTAAGGTATGTAAAAGAAACAAGAGGTTTTGAAAATTAATCTTTATTTTCTCTAAATGACCGTGTTTAGCTTATAATGTCTACTCTTTCTGATATATTTTACGCAATTGGGTCAGAATTTCGGGATAGCAAATTATAGTGCTACTTATCGGAACTAGTCCTAAGCCAGTTTAAAAATCCGAAATAAGTCGAGCTAGTATGTAGTTTGATACTTTCATCAAATACTTTTGTAACAGGCAATTAGTGTGACTGCGTGGATGCTGTACATCCACGTCTTGTAGGCAGGATTAATTAAAAACAAATACATTTCCAATCACACACAATTAAATTTGACCCTAGGTCATTTACACTACGTTCTGATCAACGGAGATCGTTGTCCCAACTAGCATTATACGAATATGTCATACATCATATCGATTGCATTGTCTTCAGATTCTGTTCAAACGTACCGGATCCTCGCCGTACGAGCCCATCACGCCAGACCCTCAATTCAGAAGACGAGTGTTTAGGGATGACTCCAGAACGTCACCTGATAAATTGGGTAAGTTTCCGAGTGAATTTTATCATATTTAAACTTAAAGTTACCTACAATAATTTTTTTTGTACTACCGTCACATATTAGTATTTAGTTATTTATTACATCCATGTTGTTAAAATTTGTTACATTAGTAGTATGTATTATTTCACTTTGTTCACCCATGTGAACATAGTGGAATACTCATTTCACCTTGGGTGGTGATATCACCCAGGCGAATTGATTCAACATGATCGGTGTGATGATAAGGGGCGACTTTTTGTATTATTTTTGTTATTACTGCCCCATGATAGACGGACGGACAAACAGACAGCTGAGTCATAGTAATCAAGTCTCATTGGAACCGATTGGGTACAAAACCCTTAAAATCAGCTGTTCTATACATTTTGAACTTGTGTGGGGAAACCGTTTAATTTTTTAGCGATGAAAAATTAAACCTCTAGGCGATCTGGAATGATGTGCTATATCCATGGTAACGGGTTGAGAGTCGATCTCTCTTCCACCTTATACAAAGTAGATGATAGTATTTGAAATATTTCTAATAAAACACTCTTGCGCATGCAGGACCAAAAGAGCGGGACACAAGTAAGTAATTATGTTGTTTTACGTACGTTTCTAAGTAAACAGGAAAATAGTAATTTAATCCGGTGGAAGTTAATTAGTACTGAAATAATAATACAATGTTAACCGATTTGATAATGTAAGCTGGGTTTGATAACTAAAGTCATGCTTATAGAAAATGTATTCGTTCATATAAAAAAGTTGAGAATATTTCGAATTGGCTGTACTAAGGACAGTGGCGGTTGACCACTTTTCGACCTTATTACTAAGGGTATAAGGGTAAAATGTCGTTCATCGTAATTGTCTACCACTGTACATACGACATTATGCCAAGGTATACATGTTCAGTTTAAGCTGATATCACATTTCTGGGGCTGTCCGCACAATGAGAGGTCAGATTAAGACTTTGTAAATTTGAATTTCGCCGGTTACCGTAACGCGCCTCAAACTGTTTTTAAACTTGATAATATATCAAGCGCACTTCATCAATGTGAATATTTATTTACTTAAGTAGGTATAGTTGATGTTTAAAAGCATCAAACACGAAATTACACTCGCATAATGTCTAGATGCAACGAATTGGCACAAAGCACTTTAGAAAAAAGCAACTCACATCAAAATTTCGTTTTTAAATTAAATGAATCTGGCAAAAATGTTCTTCGTAAAAGAAATCACTTACGATGATCGTTACGTAGTTGTACATGTTACAAAGATGCTAATGGATTGGCGTAACTACGAGCAGTTACGTAGATAGAATACACACACAGTAACTACCAATAAATTATTTGCGTATTACATTTGAGTTGATCATCAATTAGGGCGTGGTTTAACACCTAGTGTAGAGACGTCACGTATTGTTTATAGTGTGTTCTATATTCAAATGGTTAAGGTACTCATTTTGTCGTAAAAAACTGTTACGTGTCTGTCACAAAAACACAGTATACTAAGCTTTGATATTTGATAGCCCCCTTTATTTGATAGAGATATGGGCAGGAAGGTTTTCACAATTAAGTTACTACCACCGTGGCAAATTTTAGATCTAGTTACACAAGTAAGTACAATTTAGTATGAAAACTTTCCACTAGTTAGGCAAAAGGACCAATTTTCCATAAGGACCAAAATCCGTACAGAAGCTCCTATGACCAAACCCAATATACAAGTGGCTCGATGCTCAGGGGACGTGGAGTTGGAAGCACTGAGAGCTCGCCTGGCGGACACCGAGCGCATGATGCAAAGGATCGTCAGCCAACTAGCACAGCGCGACGCGGTATTGACGGCAGACTGGTGGACTGGCCTGGGGTTCTGATTGAAGTTAATAAGACGAATGACAAACCGCTGATGTTTACATCAATTGGTTAAAATTGGCAACATGTGAATATAGGATGAAAAATGGCCTCTTATCGTTAAAAACAAATTAATTTTCACTGTAGTAAATTATACTGTAGCGGTCAAAATTAATTATGTATAATCCAACTATGGTTGACAGCAAATTGTTTGAAGAAATTAAAATAAGGATACTTGTATTAACTTTTTGGCTGCAAGTAATTCTTTTAAATTAAGAATACCAGATGAAAAATAATAAAAATAAAATCGTCTAGAACTAAACGGAAGGCAAGCTACCCTTATCGGCCAGTTCACCAATTCTGCCAAAATGTCTTCGTTATAAATCGTATTATTTAGATGTGTACCTAGAAGCTTGCGGCATGGTGACGGTTGAGCCCTTTTCTAGTTATTCGGGTTGTAATCTCAACTTGCAAATACGACTGCGATGCATCCAAACGATTGTGGAGTCTAATATCTTAGACATTAGTCTGAAATTCCTCTTGTTTAGTTTATAGAGTGGATTTTTGTTATCCTGTTAACATTTATAAATGTCTATGGGTCCCTATAACATAGTATTGTGTGACGTATTTATGTTAAATGTTTATTTTAGAAATGATGGTTCCATTTGTAAAGCGTGTCTCCTTAACTACATATGTGTTTACTTGTCAAAGTTTTACGTATTTTAATGATTAATTTATAGAATGGCTGTACCTGAATGAGCTTCATCTTATAATGCTGAAGAAGCTATTTATCGACTTTGGTAGGGGCAAGCATGGGTTCAAGTCACCGACATGATGACGTGACGTGTTGCCCTAGACTGGCGACAGTTATTCCAAAGTTTTAAGTCTTCACTACTGCCTAATCTTTTTTGTCAAATTTCGGCGGAAACAAAATTACTTGATCAGGCAATTTTTGGAAATAAAATTTTTAATATGTAATTATCAAAAATTCACTTTATAAATACAGCCAAGCCAAGTTGAACTCTCGCGATATCGTTAAGTATAATTTGGCGCACGTCCAGCAATGGAGAGCATGCCCAATCGTCTGATGCATCCCGTTTATTTTCGTCAGCGTCCTTCGTTGTTTGTTTTTATGACTATTTTTACTCTGGTTTCGTTTTTAATTTGGTTTATGCTAAAATTATTCAAGATTCATTCATGAATTACTGGAACCGATAAAATTGTATTCAGTGAAATAATTCAGTTGAAAATAAACTGTATATAATACGGCAGTCGTTTTATATTTAAACAGTTCCAAATGCAAAATGTTGTTGACGATTTGCATACCCTACTGAAATGTTAATGTGTGCAACGACAATGTACTCAAAAAGTTCATGCAACCAGTCCATACACTGAACTAATGTTAATGTTATATGGCACAGTTGTTACCGCCATATCAGGGCTGGTAGCCGAGGTGCAGCAGCAGATGGAGGCGAGCTACGCGCAGAATCAGCAACGACAGGTCAATGCATGTAGCAACCCTAACTGACAGAGTCACTTCCTGCAATTGTACAGCTGGAAAACCTTTGAAATGTATAGGTTGACAGGTTTTTTAAGTCAGTTGGGTACTTGACATACTTCTTATGAGCTGTCAAAACTCAAAACCCTTATAGGTTTTTTTAAGGCAATAGCAGACGGTGACGTCACTCATTTGCAAACTCAATTGATTAACAATGAATTGATTTCCTTGCAATTAAAAGTTTATTTACTGTTATTTGAAAATCAATCAGATTTTTTGGCCTAATATAAAATGTTTTTTTAAGAACTTATGTTTTGGAATTATTGGGTAATGTTGTCAACTACCCAATAATGACAATTATTCGTGTCTTAGCATATGTGAACATGTCTATACAATTTTACATCACGACATCAATGATATATCAAAATGTCACAAAAATATAATCGACACAATAGGATAACAACAGTGCCTAGCAAAATGTAAGTCCTATACATTTCATTGGTTTTTATTTAGGTGTTACTGTTGTACTAAGTGACAATGTCTGGCTGTCTGGTCCTAGTTTCCGAGAAGATTGGACAAGGGAACATCTTGTCTGGTCTAGCTATTTTTATTTTTAACCTTGCTACCTAATCCGAAATCCTGTCTTGCTTTGGTTTTTTTTTATTTGTTGTTTTATTTTTGGTTTAATATCGTGTTTAAAATCACATTAATTGTGGAACAGCAATGAGATAAATATCATAATTATATCTGAATTATGACACTCAAAAGTTGCCGTGATGAAATTAAAAATGTAACAGCAAAACGATCAAGACTTTTTGTTCACGGTATAAATAAACCAAATTACGTTTTAAGATCTGATGTAAATCGTATGAATTCGTTTAAATTCGTACGTAACACAAATTTGCGCTCATAAAGCTTTTGATGTAGGGCATTGCGTCTTCATTACATCAATAATTCATGCCAGTAACTTTGACTTATTATCGCTTTTCTGCTGCAGTTCACAAGATAAGCTTTGGCTTTTACAATTGGCTTTTTACACGACTGGTAAAAAAAAGAAGTGTAATGCTTTTGGAACTTAAAACTTCTAGCCGCGTTGAGCAATTTCTTCGTGCTTGTTCACGTCATCGACATGTTAATGTGACCGCATCACCAACATGGTAATGTGACCGCGTCACCGACTTGTAAATATGGCGTTAAGTTTTCACTTTTGTCGGCAGTCTCAATGACTGTTTTGTTTGCTGCTGGTCTCGTCTTTAGCTGATGGCAGTTTCACAGCATTTTAGACAAAGAAGATGTATTATAGATATATTCTTTTTTTCAAAAAGTGTTTTCATGTTAATTTCTCCGTCCATCATGAGAGTTTTATTTATATCAGTCTTTGTTAGGCAGAGCTATAAGTTTGGCCAGCATTGCCAGCTCGTGCCAAGTATCTATATTGCCATATATGTATTTGTGTTACCATATTTAAACTTGGCACATTGTGATATTTAAAATCGTTTTATTTACAAAATCTTTATAGTATTAGGTTATAATAATTTGACATGAAAAAGAACGGTATTTTAATCTTGTGGGAAAAAAATGTTAAATCAATTTTATTTTTTAATTTAGAATTAGGAACAGCACATGTTATTTTGCACATCTGCACACTCGTCTGTTTGTTTAAATTAAAAAAAAAATAACGATTTATTTTTAATCGTCGCTGTTTTATAATTCCTTATTCAAAAATCCTCTATCCATTTTTTTATTCCCATATTATGTTTAGCAGCGTAAGCATGTTTTTTATGCTTAGTTTTCCATGTGTCGTTGTCCGCCTTTGTCTGTCTGCCTGCACCTGAGTTACTCGCCGTTGACTAACAAAAAATAATAAACCATTCATGATTATTAAATAATATTAAGTATAGGTACTTTTAGACTATAAAATAGCAATGAAGAGATTTCAGAATAAATTATGCACAAGATATGGGTTCTTTTTTTGTTTTATTTTTGCTTTTTAGATATAAGGCTGCTGAAATCGATGTAATTTGAACCTAAGAGAGTTTTGGCTTCAGAGTTTAAAATCTGATTTCAGCGGTTTAATTTAGATATTGATGCGATTTTATATTAGATTACGTTTCTTACTTTTTTTCGTTTTTCTTTATTGATTTTGTCCAGTAGTTTCTTTTTTTTTAGAAAAATTCAGTTTATTATGGTTTAGTGTGTTGTAGATTTGTGTCCTTTTTTATTTTGCATTGCGCTAGATGTAAAAGCGTTGATTACTTTTATTTCAGAGACCTTCTTGTTCTTCATGAGCTTCTTGTAAGTACCTCACTTCAGGGCAAAGGCCCTCTGCCTACTTTCCTTTCTTATTTCTTTATTTGAAGCTCTAAAACAGCTTCTGAAATACTGAAAAATAAGCAATCAACGCTTAGAAATAGATAAAGCATGCATTCCCTGTAGATAAAGAGAATCTGGTGTTTTGATACGAAAAAGAGTAAAAGGACCAAAATCTGATTGGTTGTTTAAAATTTCCAGGATGTGCAGGATAACCACGCTCGCCCATACACGAACGGGACAATCTTACACAATAGTGGCCCGGTACATATAGTCGCTACTGAGTACCGAGAGCCATCTAAAGAGAGTCTGGAGACTCTGACGGAGAAGGAACCGTCTCCTCCTCCAGAAAAACTTGAAGCAGTACCTGAACAGACCCCAGAAGAGAAAGAATCCACACCAGAACCTCAGCAACCCACAGAATCTGAAGCCAAACAACAAGAACAAAAAGAGTCCACTCCGGAAGTAGAAAAACCTGTTGAATCTCCAAAATCCGTTAAAGAATCTTCACCAGTAGACGAGCCTGTCGCCGAAGAAAAAGAATCCACGCCAGAGAAAGACACACAGTTAAAACAACCCACTCCAGAACCAAAAGAAACTACACCAGAAAAAGAAGTACTAAAAACAAAGGAAGATACACAAGATGAAGAAGAATTAGAAGAAGAGGAAATTGAAGAAGAAATAGAAGTAGAAGAGAGTCCAGAAAGAGAACTAAGTAAAGAACGTGAAGTAGAAAGTACAGACGAATTAATAAAACTGGCAAGTGATGTTAAAATAGAGAGGAATGGAGATGTAAGGCATACAGAGGAATTCTTGAAAGAGGAAGCGAAATCTTCTGAGGAACAGAAAAAGGAGAAGCAGTCGACACCTGAACTTCTAGAAGAGGCTATTAAAGATGATGACCAGGAGAATGCCAGCGTTAAAGTGAGTTATATTTAATTTACATAATATTTATAATTTTAGATGTGACTAATTGATAGCGGTGACCTTGAGCATTACACATGATTGTACTCATGATAACAAACAACTTTCACAAGGAAATGTATTTTCTTAATTTGCAAAGCGCATAACTTTAATTAACACAAAGGCGTGCGCACGCGCATGTTTCATACTGTTAAAAGGTAAATGAAAAATAATGCATAGTTAAAGTTAAATAAGTAGTTTATTTTGCAAAAAGGGATAAGTAACTAAATTATGGTTGATAGTGTGTTATTTTAGTTACGCAATAGGCTCGCCCCCTATTACATGGGACTTAAACATAACTGGCGAAATGTTGGTTTAATAATGGGTACACCTCTGCCTAACCCTTCGGGGATTACAGGCGTGTCAATATTCTATTGGGGTTATTGCTTTGCAAATTAAAAAAAAAACGTTTCTTTGGGGAATTAATATGTTATTATGAGTACAATTGTGTGTGTTATTGGTTTCACTAATAACCAGACACCTTATTATGCACGTCATTAATTTGCTGGTAATTAATTAATAGGGCTTTTAAAAAAAGGCCTTAACAAGTGCAAGGGCTTTTGTTAGTAATGAGAGGCTGCAGTGTTGCCATGCGAGTTAATTTTCCCAGGATCGAGGGGACCATAGATTTTAGCATATTAATGTGGCACATCTAGCGGAGTTTTAACATAAAGGGTCCACCACATTGTAGCTCACATTCTTAACGTATCTAAAACAACACACAAATTGAATAACTGAGAGATACATGGATTTCGTTTTTGCTATCATGTCGGTTACCGTGAACTATGTACCTATGTGTAGTCTGAATCGCGGGCAGAATTTTGCCCTACAATTTCGTTGACTTTTAAAAATGCACTACAGGGCTATTATTTTAATATTTCAGGATCAGTAAGTCCTCCTGCTAATGCGTAGGAAGTTTCATAAAAATGGTTCATTCATTTCGAAAAATAAGGACTTGTAAACGCACTTAAAGTACTATCTTTCCACTACTATTGAAGTACCTAATCACGAAAATGCATCTACTTTTTTTCCTATTTCAAAAGGAATAAACGAAATCCACGTATCCCTTTAACACATAACACACATTAGAGCACGCATATCATGCCTAGGTGGTAGGCATGGAGGTGACTGCGCACGCGGCGGATGGCGGCGCGTGGCGGGCGCAGCGCCCCACGGAGACTCCGCCCCCCGTGCCGCGGGGGCCCCAGCCCGCGCCGCATCGAGCGGTGAGGCCCCATGTTACCGTTCATATCGTGCAGACCATTTATGAGTGGGAGTAAAAGTGGAGATTCAATTAAAAAATTTAGTGGCTTTTAATCTCTCTTGAATATGATGCTGTCTCTTTCACTAATACGATATAAAAAAAAGAATTTCTGTTTCTACAATACTCGCAACAGCAAACAGTTCAATGAGTCCGAAACTAATCGAGCAACCCCGAAAAAAACTTGTGAGCCAACCGCAAATAAAAGTAACTCTTATGTGAACTGTCAAAAGTACAAATTAATTATGAATCTCCACCTTTATCGCTTTCTTCATGTGTTACAATAATATTATTAATTATTTTTACTTATTTTATTATCTACCTTAATTTATTTGTCTTTTGTTATGTATTTTATCTTTTAACCCTTTAAAAATAATTTTAATGTATTTTGTTATTGTTTGCCCAGTAATTAGTGTATGTAATGGTAGTTAGTTTTGTTGCATCACATTCCAATGCTTAGTATTATTATTTAGCTCAATATGTTTGCTCAAAATAATAGTAATATTGTGTGGACATTAGATTTTTTAAACAAAGTTCCTAAAAGTTTTCTAACTGTTAAGTATTATCATTTTGATAATTTTTGAACATTTTGTTACTCTTGGAAGTTTGTTGCTACTTTGAACTTTTATATTTCTCTTTACTTACATTGCTATTACTAAAAGCAATAAGAAATGTGTATCCAGGATTTTATAAAAACTTGATTGAATAGTCTCCATTGAGTCTCTTGTTTGTTCCTCTCCATAGAGACCTATGTTTTGGAACGAGCAACTAGATTCAACTTTCTAACTGACTGACCGACTCCTTGACATTAAAAAGTGCCTGTAAATGGTTTAATTGCAATAAATGCTTTGACTATGTCTTGGAATCTCATAAAAACTAATGTCTGCACAAAAATAAATATAATAGAATAAAACTGCTTGCATTTCTTCTTTTATATTTTGTTACTCGTTTTTTAAATAAATCTTCTTATTATTTATGTAGGCAGTTTTATTTTAACGCCTCTTAGTACTAATATTTAACACATTATGGTCTTAATCAATCACATATACACGGTTACTTTTAGGTTACACGGTTACAATAAAAAAAATCTGCTGTTCAGTACATTTATGTTCGTCTAACTCGTCAAAGTGTACTGAAAAGATGTTTTTTTTAATTGTTACTTTTTGAAAAAAAATGCTCCCAATCGTTTCGAGTTTGATGATCGAGTTTATGGCTTACGGTTCCAGAACGACCTAAAAGTAACCGTGTATATTATTATGTATGTTTGGACACGTGACACATGTGTGGCATTTTATACACGTACACGCGAATACTTATAATAGATTTACTTTATACCAAACACTTACTTGCTTATGGTGCTCTACGTGTCGCAGGTTCGATTTCCGCAAGAAACAAACAGGCTTATAGGGAGGCACTATATATATAGGTAGCATAAATCATACAAAAGTAAAACGCGATGTACCTAAGTATGTCAACGTTCAAACCACACATTACATAAATTTGACCTTCTGCCTCTTAATACGAGTTGCAATTTAAATAATAAATTATATTATAAACAACTGTCGTATTAAGCTTTTTCTAATTTGTCAGTTTTATTTAAACATTACTTGGTATGACTACCGTCACTGAGTAGCAAATAGAAAGCCGATTATTTTGTAAAGTCATGCAAATATTTTGATATACAAACCTTTTAAGCTGCGGTTTCTTAACCAGTTATGTAATTATACAAATAAAGTATAGAGTCCTTGATTAGAACCTTGAATATTTAATACTAGCTGTCCGCCGCGGTTACACCCGCGTCTTTGGTTACTGCTCCGCTCCCGTAGGTTGTAGCGTGATGGTATATAGCCTATAGCCTTCCTCGATAAATGGACTACCCAACACTGAAAGAATCATTCAAATCGGACCAGTAGTTCCAGAGATTAGCGCGTTCAAACAAAAAAACAAACAAACAAACAAACACTGCAGCTTCATAATATTAGTATAGATAAACTTAATCTCTTTTTTTACTTTAATAATAAAGCCAACTAGAATACAATAACTCCGTATTCTATATTTTAGCACAGAAAGTTAATAAAAAAGAAATATGAAATAATATAGAATAATATTTTAAAAGAGTATTGTGTATGGAGTTTCTTGCCCATTCTCTTCCAAACTATAGTTTGACCGGAACGCCTGTACCGCTGTTTTGCGGCGAGGTAGGGGCTGAGGAAAAAAGAGTGTCAGTTCAGCGTTGGCGGCTGACTGACGGAACGGAGCGGCCGATGCTCCCCACGTCTCGCCGCGCGCAGACCTAAGGCGCGGTACAACGGTTTCGGTCAAACTATACCTAAGGCGCGGTACAGCGGTTTCGGACAAACTATACCTAAGGCGCGGCACGGCGGCGGTTTCGGTCAAACTATACCTAGGGCAACGGTATAGCGGTTTCGGTCAAACTATAAACTATTTTTTTTTGGAATAGGCAACTAGCTGACATTATAAACATTCACAGCACGAAGCCGAGCAGGTGCAGTCAATATACCTGGAGACAGAGATCCCGCAGCAGTCGCGCGTCCTCGTGGCAGACTTTGCAGAGAACAGGACCGACAGGCCAGCGCCCACCAAACACTCACCGGTAAGAACTACAGACTTAGAGCAGGTGTAATCGATGCACCTGGAGAGTGCGACCAGTCGCACATTTTCGTGGAGTTTACAGAGAACTGGTGTCTGCCACCATCTTAAAACAGTGTAATATTGCTTTGTAATTTTCACTGGTGGATTTTCAACGCTACGCTTAGTGCCGAGAGTCGAAAATTCAACAGTGGAAATTTTTCGTTAATATTTGAAATCCTTATAAAAATCGGTTCAGCCGAACCTGAGAAAATCGCGGACAAACATACATACATACGATTCAAACTAAGAACTTCCTTTTTTAAGTCAGTTAAAAAGGGTTGTAGGCTCCCAAAGGCCGACAGATAATGTTATTATAAAAAATTACACGATGCGACCCGAATAACCATATTTCTCATGTTCCTCCTAAACAATGTCGAGTCTTCAAAAATACATTAAAATCTTGGGCTAATTTTACAGATGGTGGTGAGTGGAAAGATGACACTGTCCCTCATACAAGATGCGCCAAGGGATACACCTGAACGGGACCCAGGTATTTGCATTAAATATTAAAGTTTCTCTAAAGTTTTTAACAAGAATAGTATTTCAACCCCATTTTAATCCAAATGTTAGCTATTTTCTTTATCTTCGTATGGTTAACAGAACAACAACGCTTCTGGTTTTTCCTTAACAAATGGGCGTGGCCAGAGGTTGCTAGTACCCATGTTTTTTTTATTTAAAATATATTAGTATTCACGTAAATGAAATATGATTTCAGAATCAACAGTGGATGACTTTACCACGGCTAGCGCTATCACACAGAATGCTGAGGTACTTTTACAGTTCTTTGTTATCTATACTAATATTATAAAGAGGAAAGATTTTATGGTTTGTTTGCATTGAATAGGCTCCGAAACTACTGAGCCGATTAGAAAAATTCTTTCACTATTGGGAAGCTACACTATCCCCGGGTGAAATAGGCAATATTTTATTATAAATAAATTAGGGATCCGTAAGAAATATCGAGAGTGCTAGTGTAATCGTAAATGATCAATTAGTGCTCTTCCTCTCTCCTATTTATTTGGCTGTGTAAAAGACGGAAAGTCAAATCATTTATTTTGATTAGGCCAAAGGCACTTTTGAACGTCAAACGTCGCGGTCGTTGTTACAAACGAATACAGGAAGAAATGAATTGAATCTAGTTGCGTCATGCAAAAGGTAGTTTCATATGGAGAAGAATGGGCAAGAAACTCTATACTCCTATGTCTGACAGGATCCATCGATGTTTCTTTATTTAATCATCTTCAACCTTTATGTTTGACATTATAGATTGCAATAAAAATGAAGAGATACTTTCCTGATTTTTTGCTTGAGATTAAGGCTGTCCTTTGATATGCAAGTAAAGTATTGTCAAACCCCTCTTCATGAATGGAGTTTTCATTTTCTTCTGTATTCTTCAAAAATCATGATTGTTATATTAATTTTGCAGAAAGAAGGTGAATCAGACGAGGAAATCGAAGAAGAAATTGAAGTAGAGGAGATTGAGGAGGAGGTAGAAGAAGAAGAGGAAGAAGAGCCTGAACAGAAGATGGAACAGAAGGGAAAGAAGACAGAGTGAAGTACTGATAGATATAAATACATATACTCGTTCTTGTGTGTTTGTGTTTTGTGACTGTGTTTTTGATGACTGACGATTTTGGACTATAAGCAGTTGAAGTTAAGGTTCATTATGGAAATATCCACTTTTGTTAAAGTTTTCGGTGGGTAAGAATTTGTGGGAGATTCAACCATTATAATGAATGTAAACCTTGTGAGTTAGTTTACAGACAAGTTGACAAGTACTGGTCCAATACGGCAACAGCCCGGAAGGAATCACCTCAGAAACGCTGCCAGTGTGCCGCTCGCCGCTCGCAAACCGTCACCATTTATCACGCCAAAATAAAAAGTATCTTAAATCACACGATTTAAAGTCCTAACTTGAATGGCAAATTGTTTACTGTATCGAAACTTTGCTGTTATAACCTTATCATCATCATCTCAGCAGAACGATGTCCATTGCTAGGCATAGGCCTTCCCTAAAGATAATCACAATGACCGGTCCTGTGCTAACCGCACCTTATATGATTAGTTAATTTAGCTTCACAGATCAAACTGCTTATATACTTCCAACTGTTGAGTCAAAGTCAAAGTCAAAACATTTATTTAAGTTAGACCAACTTTGACCACTTTTGAATTTTCAAGGAGTTGGTCAGTTAGTCAGAAAGTTGAAATTAGTTGCAACAACTATCTGGGTAGCTATCCATTTCCCCCTTCTCTAATCTGTCCAGATACTCACAGGGTATATGAAAAGGGTAAGACAAAGTCACAAAACATGACATTAAAGGCAAGTTTTTCAATCGTCAGATAATTCTTAACAGAGGGATAAATATGGCGTTTTGACAGCTTTTGTATAGAAAATATGTCAAACTGTCAGATTTATTCTTTAGATATAAGTTATCTGACTATTGAAAAATCAACCCTAAGTAAATTAAAAATAATAATTTTGTTTATGGAATGCAATTAACTGTGTATTTATGTTTGTCTATGCTTCTCTCCGTAGTCTATTCTTTGTTGAAGGTGTACATTTTATTATAATTGTATTTTACATCGTTTTATGCTTTCGACGTTTTTAATACTGTTGTTATTAATTGGAATAGGTTTCAGAGTGTGGTAAGATGCGATTGAGCTAAGAACTTTTCATCTATACTACTATTTACTTCTGTTATTTAAAATATTATAAGTATTGGTCCATTTTTATTTGGCTTATTTAGATGTTAAAGAAAACTATGTCTTCCATGTTTAAATTTTTTTTTTCTGTCTCTGTTTTAGAGTTCCAATGGTTCATGTAAAGTATTATAATGTGGGCTCAAGGTGGCCTTAACGTTTATCGCAGCTTCAGTGGCGTTTTTCTGTTATTTTATTCTGAAAAATGTCTTCCTACAAAAGAAAAGTTCGGTCCTCAGTCGTATCTACATACTTTCGCAATGTTGCAATCTATAGCTAAACGCTTAATTGAGCCCAAGTCTGCGGGAAATAAAATATATACCACTGTGGCGTAACATGTTATCTTGTCCAGTGAACATTTCGCCTCTTGTGTATTACGCCACGAGCGCCCGCCGCATTCACATCTCCCGGTCCCCGTTCTCGTCCTACCCCTGCGCCCCTGTATCCCGCACGCGAGGGTTCATTTGAACGGTTTACCTTTAATACGAATTTAGTAAACTGAGCGTTCGATGATTTGTGCCAAATATTAATTCAGGCTTCTTAGTTTCGCCATTTACACGCCATTTTTATACTTACTATACTTTCATTAATTGTACTTCCAAGTCTGCGATTAGCCAAATTTTAATTATTACCTATAGGTACTTAATATTACTCGTCTATTAACGTATACTACTTAACATAGCGAATAACACAGCCGTGCAAAAAAACTGCATCATTAAAAAAATTGTAGCCATAGTTTTTAATTTTGATATTATAATTTTTTTAATTGTAGACGACGTCTACAATTTCATGATGATTCATGACGTTATTATTTAAGTTTAAATTTCTATTCAAAATTAATTGATGTCATATTGGCTCAATAATTATTAGGTGATAAAAAAAAATTAAATTAAAGCTCAAGGTACTGTGCAGTTTTTTTGCCAGTAAGTATACTAGTAGGAATGCCCCAAACGTAATTTCAATGTCTTCTAAATATTGGGTAATTAGTGTAATAGAATAAAAATATGTAATAATGAAATTTTTTGCACCAGTGTGAACCTAAACTAGTTATAATTATGCATTTAAGGGATATTGAGACAGTTTCCGTTTATTTTTCTATGAAATTTTATTTTTGTTAACTTGAAATGAAGGTAGACGAAAAACTTATGTTATAGTTTGCAAATAACATTAAATTTACTGTCATAAGTCGATACATAAAGATTTTTTTAAGAAGTATTATTTTCTGTGGACAATTTAAATGCACGTATGTGTACGAGATTGACACACATTATTAAAACTTTAATGATAAACTGTCCAACAGTAACTACTCATTTCAGTATTAAATAATAATCAATATGACGTAATAATTTAACATTTACTGTAGCATTTTTGTTATGTTATGCTTAAATCTGTTTTTTAGTTGTAAGCAAGGATGTAGCCAAAAGAAGAATTGTTATTTATTTCCTCTAAAAGTTGAATGAGATGGAAATGTCACTCATAAAAGAGATTACAAAATAAAATTAATATAAATGTAAAACATGGATGAAATTGTGGAACAACCCCTCTTTTGGTTACAGCCCTGGTTGTAAGAAAATAAAAATAACTCAAAATATTTAGTGTTTTATTTTAAGATTCTCCTCATGCCTGTTGTTGATAACAAAAAAAAATTGTACATGAAACAAATGATCAAACAAAAGAATTATTCATCAAATTAATGATGATTATTAGGACTAAAGGCAGAACAGGAACTAGCACTCCATGCAGTGTGGTGTGCAATCAAATTGTGTAGAAATATTTCCTGCCACTCCATTCAATCCAGGTAAATTTTCACACATGAAAGGTTTTAGGGGTTTGTGGAGTGTTGCTGTGGAAGTGCTTGATTATATCCACTTTTAGGGCCTGTTTGACAACTTGCGAAAAAGTTCCTATTAAATGACTAGGCAGATCATTCTATACATATAAGATCTGTTCCATTTTTGAATATCAATATCTTTGGAATATTGTCTATAAAGAGGTTCTGTTTTTAGTTCGAATAACAATGATATACAATTTTTTTTTATAATCACCTGATTTATTGTTGCACTTAACACGTTCACTGCCGGGCCAAAAATGTTGAAGGTCAAACCTCCACTAGCGTCAGGCACATGTGCCTGACGTGGCAGTTAAGGTGTTAAATAATTAAATAACATAATGATCTTATTTACATTCTACTATCTTGTTCTGGACTTGATGTTTGATGTCTTATTGAGAACCTGAAAAGAAAAATAAAATGAAAGATTAGGAGAACTGGTGGATTAAAAACAGTCACAGTCCTAGTATGCAGGAGATATCATAGTGCACTAGTAGTGTGCACAGGGTTTTCATAGCTTTTAGTCTGATGGAACGGAAATCCGACACACCGAGGAGTGATGAGATGTAAGACCAGAAGGCAGGGTGTTGTCACACTACCAACTTCCATACTCAGCAAACTTTTTATACAATGAGACCCCAAAAAGGCCAGTTGATAATAATAATAATAATAGTATTTATTTGTCAGAATAATGTTACAATAGATCTTAAATTTATTACATGTCCAAATTATTCTACCGTTTTCGGTGTACAAATACTTATAGACTACGGATTATAAAAATGTCAATGTTGATAAATAAAAAAATGTCAAATTATAATAACATATTTGAGAACATAAGTATAGGTAATGTAATGTCAATCTTTATAATCAAGAAAATCATTCACTGAATAAAAACATTTGTCCAAGAGCCATGAAAACATTCGACTTTTAAATTTATTATATGTGAGTATTCTCAATTCTGCAGGTAGAGAGTACCTTAATAAAAATATAAGGTTGTAATTGGGTTTCAGACCCGTAGCCGACCCCCTTCTTGATCCACTACTGTATGCAATGATGGAAAGTAGTTAAGACATCCAATTCCAATCCAATTATTTAATTTTATTTCAACATGGTTGGCTGAATGAGTGACTTCGGCGCTGCATATCGCGGGTTCGATTACCGCACTGAACAAATATTTGTTTAGTTTACAGATAGTTGTTCCGTGTTTGTGAATTTAAATCTAAAAATAATAAAATTATTAAAAAAATATATATCTTTTAAGTACCTTTACTTAGTCCAATTCTTCAGTTGATCAATATCTTCAGCCAAGGTCCAGTCATATCTAACTGATCTAATTGATTTTGTTGCCGCCGTGGGTAGTGGGAAGAAAGACCAGCCTTCCTCAACGGAGGTCTTCTTAACAACTGCTGCAAGTCCTAGGATGACGGCGGCAGGCACAGCTACAATGGGTGCTTTTTGCCAAGCGGTCAAAATTGTGCCAGCGACAGCACCACCGAAGAAATAGTTCAACTTATCGTTCTTTCCCCTTATGTTCTGCATTGCGTTGGTAGTGATAACGTAGCCTGCAGCCATACCGACGAGTGGGCCTATGTACCATGCGTACCTGCCAGCGGTGCTTGCAAAGCCCTGGGGATGTGAATACATCAAGACATCCAGCGTCCCCGCAGCTAAACCCGCCAACGCAGCATATTTAGACGTCGCAAATGTCTTCATAAAGATGTCGTGCCCCTCGGGCGTGTCATAGTATTTGTATGTTAGTAGCTGGCTCATTGTTTTTTAACTTAAATACTTTACGCAAAGTAGTTACACAACACACCGTCCGAGAAAATGTCAAAGTCAAGTTTTAAAGAATTGCCTTCACGAAAATCGCTTTGGACTTGAAAGTTCGGATTAAAATTGTTTCATTTTCTTTTCTAGTTTTATTCAAAAGGTAATAGTTATTTTAGTGGATGAATAGAAAAAGAGAAGGTCAGTGGGTCGTCTTAGGGGTTTACATTTTCAGCCAAGCCATTACGAAATAAAAATTCTTTACTTTTAAAGATAATTATAAGATTCTAAGACTAACTTCATAAACAAAATAAAAAACAGAACATGATTTTGATAAATAATTATTAGGTATATTTGTTTATTTTATAGTAATATAATTAATAAGAGAATCATGTTGGCCATTTTTTTATTTTATTTATTTTATACATTGAAGTAACTACTAACTAAAATAGGAAACATTACAACTCCCATATTATTATTTATACTCTTTGCACTACAAAGAAACTGGTTTTGAACGCATCCAATGCGATATTTCTTCTTGCATATCCGACATTCCGTCATTAGTGTCAAAAGTATCAAAAATGGCGGCGGACGGTGACGAAGTGATTAGTGATCAAGAAAAAGTTAGAATCGTTTCAGATTTCATATTACATTCGCCACCTGGAGAATTTAATGAAGTGTTCAACGATGTAAGGGTTCTACTAAATAATGACACCCTTCTAAAAGAAGGCGCGAGCGGAGCGTTCGCGCAATACAATAAGGATCAACTAACGCCCGTGCGCCTCGAAGGCTCGGAGCTCCACACGCTCATCACCGATCATAACGAGCTCGGTGGCGGTAGATTCTTTGACCCCCGCTCCAAACGTTCCTTCAAGTTCGACCACTTACGTAAAGAAGCGGCGGAGTATGAGCCCTACGAGCCCGACCGAGTGGCGGAGCCCTGGCGAGCGGCGCTCGACGAGGAGCTGACGGCGTACGTGGCCGCGCACTTCAAGCACGGCGCGAGCTTAGTAGTAGGACGCACGCTCGACACGGGTGCCGTACAACTCGTAGCCTGCATCGAAGACCACCAGTTCCAGCCGAAGAACTACTGGAACGGGAGATGGCGTTCCGTCTGGTCGCTGACGGTGGGTGCAGGTGCGGCCGAGCTCCGCGGCATGCTGCGCGTGCAAGTGCATTATTACGAGGATGGTAATGTTCAGTTGGTGAGTTCGAAGGAGGTGCGCGCGCCTGTGACGGCCACCGGCGAGGCAGCCACCGCCAAAGAGTTCGTACGGTTGGTGTGCGACGCGGAGAACGCGTACCAGACCGCCATCTCCGACAACTACAAGACCATGAGTGATACCACGTTCAAGGCGTTGCGGCGACAGCTGCCCGTGATGCGCACCAAGGTGGACTGGGCGCGGCTCGTCTCTTACACGATTGGTAAGGAGCTCAAGAGCCAATGATGTCCCGCCGCTGCGCTCTGAGCCGCAGCGGCCGCTCCACGCCTGTACATATTCGCGTAAGAGTAAATCTTGTTCAAATGTTTACGGGCGCCGGGGTGTCGTCGCGGCGGGCCCCGGCGCGTATTTATCTATGAATATATAGAGAAATCGCTATCTTAACTGTTAAATTTTATTGCATTTTGTTACACTCAGTACGGAATGAATATTGAATAGCGAAGTGTCTGAATGTGGCTTATTTTTGGACAGTACACTCTCATAAGTCACGAGAGGTTGATTCAACGAGTTTGTGTCCATTTATGTTGGTAGCAAGAGATTATACGGAATAACGTTGTACTTAGGTGTGGGCAAAGTTTACACCCAACTAGATCTGTAGAACTTGACTGGACGGCAGACTTGATCCATTAATTTATTTGCTCTTCGGGATGATTGGTTGTTGTGTAAGCAATATGATGACTGTTCATTCATTGATTAAGCTTTTTGTGATTATTTGAAAGACGCATGTCAATTACAATAAGATATAAATAATAAATTACCATAATATCTAGTTATGGATGTTAAAACTTCACTCATGCATGTATTTTGAAACTATTAATCCATCCACTTCTGCATTTGTTCTTTAAACAGTATTATTTCTTTGATATTGCTTGCATAACAGAGTATTATATGACAAAATTGTTCAGGAAAGGTACATAGAAGGTCTCCAATGGTGCATTTAATTGTAGTTAATTTAACAAATTGTCCACGTAGCTTTAAAGCAGCGTCTATGAGTGTAGAGCACAAGATATTCAATATTTTTCAATTTACAATAAATAAAATTGGAGTGTTGCTCAAACGGTAACTAATGCAGTGAAGGGAAAAAGAAAATTAGAGAATTATTGTCCATATTATGGCTTTGAGAGTGCGAATGATGCGTAACTTTTTTTTTTATAATGTGTAATAATTGTAACGCCAATAAGGATTATTTTGTAATTATTATAATTATTATTTTAATAAAGAACGTACATTAAAAATCCAAGATAATGTATGATTGGATTCATTTCAATAAAAATATATATTAAAATGTTGCTAACATCTGTTTTCTTTTTATTTACGTCGCCATCTTGATTTGAGTAAAGTACCGTTAATCAGGTAAAAATGTTGTATATTTGGTGATATCGAAGATATGTGAGTGATAAAGTCGTGAGTCATTCTTTTATTGGGATCGCCGATGACGGTGTGGCGGGGCGCCAATATTGCATGCATTCACTAATTTTACACACGCTTCTATACGTTCTCTGGTGACCCTGTTTTGATTTAGCGGGTGTCGTAATAGTAGGATAAAGTGGCAAATATAGCTGACGCTAACGACATAATAATGGACGAGTATGACTATTACCATAACATAACAATTAGTCATTCTTACTGTCGTCGGAATAATAAAAAGCATTCATTAATCGTAGCTAAGTGAACGTCAACTTTTTGATTTGCTATTTTTCATTTTCGTCAGCCTAGATGCAGTCCCCTGTTGTCTTTTTCGACTTATTCCTCAGTTGACCTAGTTTATTCTTCTTTCTGGTCCAAAAAGTAGAGTATCTACCCAAAACAGTAGTCAATATCAGTCTGTCTCATGCCATTTTAAAGCGTAAAATTTCCTCTTCAGTTTTCAATTTGCCTGTTTGCAAGTTCCTTGGAACTCGTATCAAATTATGTAGTAGTACTCGGGCTGTCGAGTGGCGGAAGCAGCGTGATAATTTCGTATATAGGCCGCGGTTTATCTGCCACCAGTAACTGTTTAATTGTATGTAGTTATTTGTCGCCTGTTTTCGTTGTTTTCAAGTTTATCTTGGATTCATTGACATCGGTGAACATACAATTAATATAAGTGAATCGCCAATCCGCCTTGAGCAAGCGTGGTGATCAATGCTCGTGCCTTCTCTGTATGAGAAGAGGCTTTTGTCCTGACTATAATAGGCCTAGTCGATAGATATCATGTTTTGGTCAGTAAATATTGTGCTGCCATAAGTTTATTTCGTCCTTTTACGATAATCAGGGTGTTGTCGTTGCGTGTGTTTCTTTGTCTCATAAATCTATCTACTCATATTCTCCGTCATAGTTTTATTCAGTAAGTGTTTTGGCACTGCCTACACACAATTTTTATCAATGTGTTTCTATTCTAACAGCTATGTGACCACGCTAAGTAGTTAAGATGATAAAACGTGCGTAAATAAAAAGGTTCTCATGTCGTAGGTAGGTATATTGTGAACAAGTAACAACGGTATCTACAGCGATCGTACGTAGCGCATAATCGTAACGAATTGTAAGTAACGCACACGCATCGTATTCTGGTTATAGCCATCTCGATACTCTTTAACTAAATTGATGGGGAAAGCTGTATAGGTAGCTAAAATGCTATAAATAACTTATCTTACAAAAGTATGTGATAAGATTATGTAGAATGGAGTCCCAATTGTCCATTTACGACGAATTTTAATTTTCTTACGTTTTTTACAGCAATTTGCAGCTCAGCATGTCATCGCTTTGTACCTAATGGTAATAAAAAATTGACGCGACACTATAATTATTATGTATTTAAATAATTTAAAATAAGTATATAATATAATGGGAAAATAAAGCGCTTCCAATAAAATTATCAGTCGACACTTTTACAACAAAGGCGTTACGAGTGGTACACACAGCTAAAACTAATATTTTTTTTATTCTGCCTAGCTAAAATTCTTGTTAGGAAAGCGTAGATCAAGTTTCTGAGGACATCGACCTCATTGTTTATCTACCTTTTAGAATGGCATTTTAGTGACCTAATAATGGTCGTTTATATGATGTGTGATATCTATAAATATTTATAAACTAACCTTATGTTAGGCGTATTGTCATAATAGGACTAGCTGATTGGTGTTCCTATCCGTATTGTTATAAACTAGCCTGTCTACGACTTCGTCCCCGTGAACTAGGATAATATAGCGGAAGTCAATTTTATCAAATACATATCGGCACTCTGCAATAGTGTAGCATTTTTCAGTGAAAGAATTTTTGTAATCGGACCAATACTCCTAGAAATATCCTCTTACAAACAAACTGCCTACCTATTTATTTATAATACAAACATAATTAAAACATTAAGATTATGTGCCAAGCGTAGCTTTAAATACTAATGCGAGTTACTTAAATCCTATTACGAAATTGGTTTCCTACAATAATTATGATAAAACATAAACTAATTAGTTGCAGGCAGTTTTAGAATTCGACAATGAAGGTTTTAGTTCTTTAGTGCTCCATTCCAAGGTTGCCAGTGTTGTTGTATTGGTACAAATTGACAGGAAGTTGGGGGTCTTCCACAAATGGATCCCCTTTAGATCGTCTCGTACGTATTCCACTTATTGAATAAGTGATCGACTAGCTTCTGCCCACGACATCGGGTCAAAGTTAATAATAATACCAGCCTATTACTGTCCCACTGTAGGGCAAATGCCTCTTCTCATACAGAGAAGGCATGAGCATTAATCACCACGCTTGCTCAAGGCGGATTGGCGATTTCAGACTTATATTAATTACAAGTCCAGGTTTCCTCACGATGTTTTCCTTCATCGATGTCAGTGATGTCCAAGATAAACTTTAGAAAGTATTTACAAATGAATTGAAAAAGTCACAATGGTACTTCCATTGGCCCGGATTCGAACCCAAAACCTCATGCATGAGAGGCGGGCACCTTAACCACTTGGGCTATCGTGACATTTGACCGTCAAAGTTGATATCATATTAATCCACAGGTATATTATTCCGGTATAGAAAGTAGTCTATGGTGGTATTCCAGACTATAATGCCTTTCATCCAGATCCACCTCCAAAACACACATCCACCTCCTATCCAAACTTTTGCAATTTATAATAGTAGCTAGGTACTATAGGTATAAGTAAGATGTAGCACTTAGCCTTGTATTGACGAATCGCTATCAGTAATATTAGCTAGGTAGCTTCACGATTTCTAGGTCATTCAACCTTAGGTGTTGTGTTTCAATATATTTTTTAGAAAAATACAAGTTTATAGGTAAGCTATAATAAATAATACCAGCTAAATAATGCAGGGCAAAGGCTTCTTCTCATACACAGAAGGCACGAGCATTGATCACCACGCTTGCTCAAGACGGAATTGGTTATTTCAGACTTACATAGGTAGGTATATCCATACTACTCCATACTAATAAATAAATAAATAATAAATCATTTTATTATCAGGCAACTGTGGCCCATAGAAAAAATACACAAAATAACCTTATAAAAATAAAAATAAACTAATACACATTATAAAAGTCTTATTAAATAACTAAACACGTAGTGTCGGCGTGGTGTCGCGTAAGGCCGCTATCACACGGACTGCACCACTACAACCGCACGCAGTCTCTATATTCAACTGCATGCAGTTGTACGTTCGACTTCGTGCAGTCATGATACCAACTGCACGCGGTCGACTGCAGTCGAGAGAAGTCAATATCGACTGTATGCAGTCGAGCCTTCAACTTCACGCGGTCGGCTTGCAGTCGAGAGAAGTCAATATCAACTGCATGCAGTCGTGCCTTCAACTTCACGCGGTCGGCTGCAGTTGTAGCCGACCGCATGAAGTTGTAGCTGACCGCGTGAAGTTGAAGGCACGACTGCAGCCGACCGCGTACAGTTGGTATCATGACTGCACGAAGTCGAACGTACAACTGCATGCAGTTGAATTTAGAGACCGCGTGCGGTTGTTGTGGTGCGGTCCGTGTGATAGCGGCCTTACCGACCTCAGAAACGTGATATACGACACCCTTCGGGCAAAAGTCCTCTTTCAAGAAGGTCTGTAGCTGGTGGGTAGGAACGCGTACCACAAACGACTTCAAGATGACGTTGTAGCGCGATTCCAACCAAAAAAAAAACAAAAAAAGAAGAAAATTTTTTTTTTAAATAAAATTCAAAAGTAACCGTCTGTCTGTCTGTTACGCTTTTACGACTAAACTACTGAACCGATTTTGATTTTTGGTTTTTATTTTTCCGCAACTTCAGCATCCGTGATACCCGTCATTTACGCGAATGTAGTCGCAGGTAAAAAAAAAAAAAAAAGGGTAAAACCTAGTCCTAGTTTTCTTGCGATGTTTCCTTTACCGATGTCAGTTATGTCTAAGATAAATTACTTAGAAAGTAGATATGAATTAAAAAGGTCATATTGGTACTTGCTCGGTATTTAATGCACGACCACATGCTTGAGAACCGCCTAAAATAAGAACTAGAATGAATAAGAGCCATGAAGCCATCAACAAGAGCTAAGTGAAAGCTTAAAAAAAATGTTTTGAAGCTTCGCAACCATCGTACAATAACCAGTCAGACATGAATTGACACGATCATTTCAAATAATTCCGGTTTTATTGAAACACATCCTGTATCAACGCTTCCGAAGTGCACTCCAGCTTTCGGTCTCTCTTAATGTTCTTTAAGACCTACTCCAAATCGTTGTAGAGGACTTAATCTAGTTTAAAACTCGTTAAGAGTTTCCTGCTAACTTTCCACTGACCGTAGGCAGAGCCGTCTTGAATTGAAATCGCCAAATTGAATTTCTATCAATGACTTTCTATCAACCTGATTTAATTGTATAAAATCATTACACACATAAAACATAACATCACGCCTGTAATGCCTGAAGGGTAAGGCAAAGGTGCACCCATTAGCACACCCACATTTCGCCAGTTATGTTTAAGTCTCATAATAGAGGCGAGTCTATTGCCAACAACCGGGCACAAATCCAAAAACCGAGCATGTTACTGAGAAATTCCATAACATTATGCCTGTAATCCCCGAAGGGTTAGGCAGAGGTGTATGGAACTGATAGCTTTCCCACGCGTGGCGACAGGCGGGGCAGGTTAAGTATAAACGCAGCTTAATCCTGCAGTAACGATCTTTGGCAAAAATATGAAAAATCTGTTCCCAAAATGAACGGATTCCTTGGAATGCCTGGATCATGTGAATCAATGATAAATATGTTTGCAAAGTGTCTCCTTATCAGATTTATTGATAGGAGTTCAATCGACTGATATGAAATCTGTATTGCCAAGTGGCATAATATCCTCGTGGTTCAGATTGATATCTCATATAAATAAAATATTAGGTAAGACATATATAAAATAAATAAACTCTCATAAAGTTTTTAAAGAAATAAAACAACCGCCTTCAAAAACTCCAATTTTCAGTGCCAAAAAAAAAATCTCCGAAGTTCATTATCCGATCATGACAATATTACTATGGGAGCAATTCGGAAGCATGATTAAAAAAAAAAAAAAAAGAATTTTGCAAATCCGTCTTTAAACGTCGGAGTTATGCCCGAACATACAAAAAAAAACCATCCGAATTAAAAACATCCTCCTTTTTGAAGTCGATTAAAAATGATTTGATTTTGACATCGTTTTGTGGGATGTCGATCCGTTATAGATGTCGACCCACTGACCTAGGACAATATCTACAGATTCTAAAACCTGACACAATGAAGCTGCAGGTGTCGAAGCCATTTGTATAATTTGTCGGTTGTCCAGACTACACATACTTATCACTTAATACCTAACTGTGATGTGGAATGCTAGCGGTAAACTGTGTCTGCATATTATTTTCGACTGTCCGGCTGATAACTACCTACTTACTGATAAAAAAATTGCTGCTTTTGCCGGACCAAATACTTAGGACTGATAACGTAGGTAAAGTCAACAAAAGAGATAGGTAACTATGGTAGTTGAAGTTTTCTTAGAAACCAATAGATTTGTAAAATACTAGCACTTTTCCCGCGACTTCTTAATAGAAAACACTATTCCATGCAATGCTTTTAATTGAATGAGTTTGTATAAAAACCTACTAAACATCGGGACACATTTACATATCTACCATCGGGGTATAAGTATACCTACTTCCTATTGGGGTTAAAGTACTTATCATCAGAATGTATGTAGTAACTAGTAGTAAGTACTTACCGTCGGGGTGTAAGTACTTACTAATATCAGGGTACAAGTAGGTACTTACCATCGGGCTGCAAGTACTTACTACAACTGACCGTCGCGACCGTCCAGAAAAATCGGAGGGTGAAATTGCTAGAATCCATCTCAAAATGGGGTACTTAACGTTTTTATTTGAATTCTTATATCATCTCTAGGGGCAGTAAACGAACACTACTTATTTTCCTCTAGCACATACTTAGATAAAGTGATCTCATCTCGATAGAAGTGACTGTTCACCTGATTACCGTTAGCCGCACGTTAAGGGTGGTGGGGGGTTGTAAATAGGGTTGCCTATACCCTACTGTACATTATACAGGGTGTCCCAGATAAGGACGTCCAAACGAAAATTTTGGACTCCTCTCTTCTTAGGCTATCCAAACCACCCCCATGTATGTCTACGATTTTTTGCAGTTTAGGAGCTAGACGACATTTTAATATTTTTTGAGATAAGTATTCTTCTTTACATCAGATTTTGTAGATTTTCTCTTTTTGTGTCGCATTTTTTGGAAATATTTTTATTGATAATTAATCCTGAAAGTAGTAAAGTAGGATACTACAAGAGTAGGTATCCTACTATATTAGGGTCCCGACTACTATATTTCTGACTAAAGGCTAAACTACTATATTTTTAAAGGCATCAAATTAAAAGCAATAATATTCATTTTAAACTATTTCTGGTAAGTTAAGTTCACAGTACGTTCACTTTAATCACTTTTTACCTGCCTAGGTACTATTTTTTTTCGTCTTATATTTTATGGGTAATCATTTTAGAATTACTTTTTTTTGACAGACAAAGAGTTGGCATTTTGGCAACCCTAGTTGAAAAGGTCGCTCGTGACGTCACTATGAGTATGACGTCACGCCGCCTATAGAAATAAGTGCAGGCTGCGTGCTAGTGCGATGACTAATTTCCATTATGGTAATTAAAGAATTGTGTTGGGAAAATAATGAGGAATTAATATCATAACATTGAGTGCGCATGATTATTCAAAAAGGGTAGCTTAAGGCACATTTTGCTTGATCAGTTACTGTTATTAGTACCTAGTAATAGGCAATAAGCGTATTGTTTCTTGCCGTTCTTCTCCAAAGACCGAACCTACGATCCGGACGGAAAATTAGCCTCAACTTTCTGGCTAACTGGCCGACTTCTTGACAATTCAAAAGTGTCTGTAAACAATTTACAGATGACTTTTTGCAGAATAGCGTTACCGCTAGTTCTAAAAGTTTACCACACGATATACTTAGATAAGCTTATTTAATAATATTTAAATAGCTACAGCTATCCACAAACCACACTGCGACAATAACTAAAGTAGACTTCCTTCCTCAAGGAAAATAATACACGAATCACATTCATTTAGTTTATTCACAGCCTAAAATAATATGACAAACAACTTGCTACTATATGCTTATATTATAAGAGAAATAAATAATTACTTACTTCTTAGCTTATTTTAATCATTAATCTAGCTCATAAGATAGAAAAGGCTGTTCGAAATTTTGTTTGGACAAAAATGTTTTGCAACATTGTTTTAAACATGTTTTTGTTTTGTATGCAATATGGAATTTTGTAGTATCGCTGACAATATGTTAATGTTCAGTATTATTTGTGAAACAATTTTGCAAAACATTGTTGCAAAAAACATTTTGTTGTGGTGAACTATGTTGTGACCACAAGTGATGTGTATCGATGTGCTTTTCAGTATTTACCTCTAGGGTATCTAAACAATGTTGTAAGCAACATTTTAATGTATAGAACAATGTTGTATTAGCAAATGAATAAGCAATATTTATCGATGTGCCTTCCAAACAGTATTTTCCTATAAAGTTCGGAAAATTCAATATACTTAATTCTAAAGTTATTTTATTGCATACACATAATATGTCTACTTTAAATTAAAATTATTATCGAGTACCTCGACTTTATGCTCTCGCTGTTGCAGGCAAGTCATATTTAGCGTTGGCAAAATTTTGCATACAATGCAATCTTTACTATAAGTACTTACCTACTTAAATACTTACTTATAAATAGCTTAGTTACCTACCTATTTTAACAACTACCATTCTGAATGTCAATCAGAACTTATCACTTACCACACTTAACTTATAACTTATCAGTTTATTGCGTATTTATTAATTGTTTTTAATATTCAATGATAGATCCTATTCACTGTTATTCTTAACGTTATTGTCGTTATCTTTGCAGTCTTGCAAGAAAAAGTTTAAGAAATATGCTTAAAATACAACAAATATTGCTAGTAATAGTAATATTGCGTGGAGTTTCTTGGTCGTTCTTCTCCATAGAGGTCTACCTCCGGTTTGGAACGAGCAACTAGCTTCAGCTTTCGGACTAACTGACCGACTCCTTGACAATTCAAAAGTGCCTGTAAATGGTCTAATTGAAATAAATGTTTTGACTTGGAGTATACCTTTATAAAAATAACATAACTGTATAATTACAATTTTAAATCACTTGCCGCGATTTTGGGGCAAAGAAAACATTAAAAAAACATGGTAGGTATAATATTTGCATGTTATTTGCAAATAAAGTAAACGAAGAAAGTTGAAACCCCAATCAAGCTGCTAAAATTAAATCATTATTAACTTTACTCCGCTCTGTAAGTATCAACTTTTTTATTACGGCACGAAGTACCAATCCAACAATTTCTATTGCAACGGACAACCATACTTTTCAAACATTGGTTTGCATAATGTCCTGTTAATAAAATAGACCATTTTTTAGTCTAACTAAACAGGCATTGATATCGGAACCTAAAGATACAAGTCAAGAAATTGACACTACACTAAATAAATGCAGTAAATCCACTACCTTCACACGTATCCAAAACCTTAACTTTAACGTTCAGGGATAAAAAACTTTTTAGGATCGCTATCATCAGATTTAAAATAAAAATACCGACCGTAAGGTGTATTAATACTTTCCAGTCTTCCGATGTCAACATTTTGTGGTGGGGCAATAGTAGCAATAACCCTTTTGTCATTTGGGACTGGGTGTGGGTGGCCAGGGCCTGTGTCCGTCAGTTTTGCAAAATCTTTAGGTAGAGGAAAGTCCGGTGGAGGTCGTCTATCGAACGTTACTCCCCCATCTTTAAAATTCATGTAATCTGAGGGTAAAGTTTTCATCCTATACTGACCATATGACCTTTGCGGTTTAATGAAATTTGGTAGCGGTACAACGATGTCAGGAGTTGGCCCACTGGACGGTCTGTGCGTATATTGCAGTCTTCTTGCGTCAAGTGGAGGTGGAACGTAATTCGGGGGAGGAAGGACTGACTCAGGTATCGGTCCTTCGATCCCTGCGGGTACTTCCAAATCTTTTTCAGTATCTATGACGTGGAAATCAGCTAAAGCTGGATTATCTACGGCTTTGTGAGTTTCAATCTTTATAATTTTGTCAGATAATTTCGGTTTTAAAGCATCGGATTCCTTGTAAGCTCTTTTTATCTCCTTTTCTTCACTTTTCAGCTCTTCGTTAAAGTTGAAATTGTCGACACTGTTGTCTGTATTTTGGCTATTAATGTTTAATATACTATCATTCTCGTCATTCGTGTATATTGCTTTGTAAGGTACTTGTTGTGCTTCATTTCTTGCTCGACTTTCATTTAGTTGTTTATGCGCTACTTTATTTAAAGTGTCAATTTCTTGAAGTAGATTATTTCTTGCATTATATTTGGGCTCGACCTCATCGCCTTTAAGAGCTTCTACTTTAAGTTCATTTTTCTTGTATTCACTATCAATATTATATGAATTCTGTCGGTCTATTTCTGTTTCTACAACAGACATAGCATTTTCGGTTGCAATATTGTAAAAATAATGATCTTTGATTGTAGCTTCATCAACATTTCCGGTTGCTTCATTATATAAATTACTGTAATCGTGAACTGAGCTTACATTTAGTTTAAATTTCAACCTTATATTATTTTTGTCATCGTGAGCAGTTTCCCCTTTAACGTTTGCATCTTTAGCAGTATTTACGTTACTTTTGTTTGAGCTAATATTACCTCCGATAATAGTGGCAAAATGAATTTGTACTCCTTGTGCTTTTGGTTTGCTATTTCCATTTACATTATCATTGTTTAAGGTGCCATCTGTATCCATTTCTTCAATTATCCCAATGTTATCGTTCACATGACTGTTATTGTCACTGTCGTGGTTTGTAGTTTTATTTGTGTCTGTAATTTCTACGTTAATGTCGAAATGACTTTGATCGTTGTCGGTGCTATCAGTCCTGATGCTCTGATCCCCTGATACACCTTCGTTTGTTTGATAATTTTCAGCAACGACATTGTTAGAATTTTTATTTTCTGTAACTGTGTCCTTGTTTATGCCAAAATATTCACCGGTATCGCTAAAATTATTGTCTTTTTCTATACTCATGCTCATACTTATACTCGTTTCTACAGGCTCATTTTCACTGAAATATCCCGGAACAACGTTGCCGAAAAGGCTTTGATGTTGATCTTCGGAATCAAGTGCCCAGATATGTTCAGATGCTATACTTTCAGAGGAGTTATGAAATTGGAAATCTTTACTGTCTTTAGAATCCTTAGGTTCTTCTAATCTTCCAATTTCAGGATGTTTTTCTGTAGCTGCTCTATAGTTGTCGGTTTCAGTCATATGGTCATACAATAGAGGATCATCGAGTGGTATTATACCATCGGGGATGTCATCGAAGGAAAAATCGTGAGTGATTATAATGTCATCGCTGTCAGTGGCCCTCGCTTTGGTGTACAAGTTGTCTGACGATCTATATTCGTTAGATTCGTGGATGATACGAGGTGGGCATTCTTCAGGGATGGTGTAGATCTGGAAAAAGATTATTCTGGTTGAAGAAAGGAAGCCATTGGATAGCATACTTCTGGCAAAAATGATTTATTTTAATAAAAAAATAAACATAACAAGTGGGAGCGGGCAAAAGTTAAATTGCTTTTTAAAGAATACTAGCTGTTGCCGGCGACTTCGTCCGCGTAAATGTCGGTTATCGCGGACGCAGACGAAGTCGCGGAATAAAAAGTAGTCTTTGTCCTTTCTTGTGGTTCAAAATGACCACGTCCCAAACCTCATCAAAATCAGTTTAATGGTTTAGTCGTAAAAGCGTAACAGACACAGACAGACAGAGTTACTTTCGCATTTTTAGTATTAGCTTGTAATAAAAAAAAGGTTGTGTGAATGATCATACCTGCGTATCATTGATGCTAGGCACATAATAATCTTGAATCTTGGCATAAGCTGCTCGTGTCTTGACCCTGGGTCCGGTGGCGTGTATGTTGTAGCACTGGTGCCCAGCGTGGCCGCTGCTGTCGCTGCCATCGCGAGTGCCCAAGTAGAACGTCGCTCGAGTGCTTGAAGGAGTTAGTTCTATGCGCCGTAGGACTGGAACGTTAAAGAATAAAAAATAATACCAGCATATCTACTGCAGGAAAACGGCCTCTTCTCGTACAGAGAAGGCACGATGATGGCCAAGTGGTTAAGGCGTCCTCGCATGCGGGTTTGATACCGAGCAAGAACCAATGTGATTTTTTCAATCCATAGACACTTTCTAACTATATCTTGCACATCACTAAAACTAATGAAAGTCCGATAATTATTTTAAATACTGATAAAATAACTAAATCACAGAAGCATTCAATCTGAAAGGAGAAGAATGTGGTTTTTTAGACTAGGGGCTATAAGCCAAAATTCTGTTTCATTCAGTAAATATATGACTTTTTAAATTCGTACTTACGCGTGGTACGTTTATGTAGTTGTGAGTAGAGCAGTTGTGCGTCTGCTCCGAACCCTCCCGGTAGCGTCACTTCCAGTAGTGCCATTTCCGGAAAACTTCCAGTCCACATCACGCATGCCTGTAGGAATACAACGAATAATAAAAGTCAAGCCTATGTGTGGGATACGTAAAGAATGGCTTGCGGGTCTGAGCGTCATAAAATATCGGTAGATTTAAAGACACATCAGGGGGGCAAATCTAGTAACTTTTTGGAACGATCGCAATTTAAGTCTCAATCCTTCAATTTACGTAAATTAGAGGGATTTCCCTCTGATTCATCTGCCCGCTTACCAACCTCTGATGTTAAAATTGTCACACCTTTGGACATGGGAATCTGCTCCTAGAGGTCAAGGGTTTCTCGATGTGATTACCAGGAACGGTCAGTAATACATAATTATGTGTTTCTCCTTTAAAATAATTTTAAATGAATAAATTGATCTTTTCATTTAAAGTCCAAATCAAATATTATGGTAACAATCTGGAAACCTAACTGACCTCAATAACAGCAGCGCAGAAGCAGTTGGTGCTGTTCTCATCACAGTCGAAAGGACCATCAGTGTGGACTGACACTTGGACTGACAGCTGCTTGTCTCGAGGAGTGGTGTCCGGTGAGAGGATGTTGTATGCTCGAGTCGCTTGCACGAGAGCGCAGCCGGTTCCTGAGAAAAGAAGAAGGTGAGGTAATGATAATGAAAATTCTAAAGAAAACGTTGTTTCATTATAGTTTTTCATTCAGTTACGTCTTTGTTTTAATAATAATAATAATAATAAATATCTTGGACAACTCACAAACGGCCATCTGATCCCAAGCTAAGCAGAGCTTGTGTTATGGTAACCAGACAACTGATATACATACTTATATAATTTATAAATACATACATATTATAGATAAATTACACCCAGACACAGAACCAACAATTATGCTCATCACACAAAGTTTGTCCTGGGTGGGAATCGAACCCACTACCTCCGGCTTTGCACTCAGGGTCACTAACCACTAGACCAACGAGGCAGTCTTTGGTTATCTGCTCCGCTCCCGTAGTTCATAGCGTGATGTTGTATAGCCTCTACTATTCCTCACGAATCTGGCTATCATATCGAAAATATATTCCAGTCCGACTGGTAGTTTCTGAGATTACCGTGTTTAATCAAACAAACAAACAAAGAAATTCTTCAGTTTTATTAGTAGGTATTATTAATCTCGACAATAGTGTAGCTTTCTATCAGTAAAAGATTTGTTGTCATTGTAGCGACATCTATCGCACAGCATGTGAACTAAAACGCCTACAACTGACAATGTCTACATCGCGCTATCAGAGTTTGTCGACCCGACAACAACCGTCGTATTTCCAAAGACAAGCTCTTACAAACAAACTAACAGTTTGACTTTTTAATAATATTAGTTTTTATGGCAACAGTGCTAATTTTTTCTTATTCTCATTGAGAGGATTAGAAAGACGTGTTTTTTCAACCCATTACCTTCAACAGACACGCTAAGACTTTCTCCCGGCTTCATTTTCATGACATCAGGTATCTTGATTCCTGACTTTACAGTAACTTGGTGGTCCATGCTGTTGCAGCGGGCTGTCACGTTCAGGTTCGTTTCGGAGGCTTGAAGTGACCAGGCTGTGAGGGCTTCTAAGGCTACTAGAGTGTCCTGTAAAAATTATAATGAAAGGTTTTATTAGTATGGTTTTTTATAAGGTCAAATAGAGTTGAAAATAGATTGCAAGATATAATTTTACGTGGTATTTATGTTTTGCATGCAATTGTCAACTACCTATATCTCTAATGCATTTTAGTTCATTATCAATTAATTTTTGACACTGCTTGAGCTTATTGCTGCTGTGTTAGCCAACTCTCAGGAATACATAATCCAAAACCTTTTGCCACTTTAACCGTCTACGGCTTTTACCGCTTACTTATTGCCACTTCAACTTGCTTGCTTACCTGTGTAGAGGTAAAACCGCCAGTAGTAGTCCTGTGCGCGTTCAGCCAGCGAGCGGCAGCGGGCGCGTCAGTGCGCGCACTGGGTGACAGTGACCGTGGGACCGAGTGTAAAGCGAGCAGTGCGTATGATGTCGCTTCTATTGAGGTTGATAGGCTGCCTGCGAAAAGGTAAACAATACATAATATCACGCCTGTAATCCCCGAAGGGTTAGGCAGAGGTGTACCCATTAGTACACACACATTTCGCCAGTTATGTTTAAGCCCAATGTAATAGGGGGCAAGCCTATTGCAACAATGTCTCAGACTATGCTTTATAACTTCAAGGTACATCATGGTGACCGAAAAAAACGAGTTATTCCGTTCGGATCCCCTGATCTGATCCCCTGCTAAATATTATCATGTTTTAATTGCTCCAAGGGGATCAGATCAGGGGATCAGAACGGAATAACTCAAAAAAACAATTGAACAAAAGTAAATTTTGTTGGACTAATAGAGGGTTAACTTATAAAGGAAAATAAATTATACTTACTAGCTTCCCACCACACGTACTCTCCACTTCTCCTGGCCACTTTCAGCAGCTCCAAAACCTGACGGACTCCCTCCTCTTGCTCCAACCCTCCCACACTTCTCCTCAAGCTAGCCTCATTTGTACTCTTCAGATCCTCTTCATAATCCTGCAGCTTCATATAAGCATATGCCAGGAGTGCCTGAGCGTAGACTCTGGTCGGTGTTTTGGACTTCAGAGGAGGGAAGGCTCGGAGGCAAGAGAGGGTATTGAGGATGACGCGGTGCGGGAGGGGGGAGGAGCTTTCGATAAGGGAGGTTATGACGTAAGCGGTGAGAGCTACGCTTATAATTTCACCTTCGTCGTTGAGTCCGCCCTGAAAATTTTGTTGATATTAGATGAATTTATAGATATTACTGCATAGATATTAATATACTTTGACTTTCAAAGGTTTTTGAGTTAATAGGATAAGTCCTTACCCTAAGTTCTCTATGAAACACTTGACCTTCATTCCTGAAGCATCCATTTTCCATCTGTTGGCTGAGCAGCCACCGCTCGGCTCGTATTATTGCAGGTGGAACTTGTAAGGTTGGCCAGAGGAGCTGCAGAGAAAATATCTTATATTATACCGTATCTGTTAGCACATAGAGTGCAAACTTCTTTATGTAAAGGAGACACTGAAAATGGTACCTACTTTGTGAGCTCTTCTCATATGTCTGACTACGAATGCAGTGAGCCAAGTGGAGGAAGTAACATCAGATTCACCGAACGCACTGAACCCGCCTGATGGGTGCACGTACTGCAGCTGGCGGGTGAACCCTGGGGATAACGGTTGTTTTAATTACAGATGTCAGAAGGAAGTTAGCAAGGTAACTTCGCAAAAATCTAGTTGCACGTGAAGAGAGGGAAATGGTTTGGGCGATTCTTATCACAAAATGTTTTTGCATACCAGTTATGTATATCAATTCATCATGTTGGTTTAAGACTGTACTTAGATTGTTTTACAAGTAATTTTAACAGTCAAAGTCAAAAGCCAAGGTCAGAAGCTAAAGTCAGAAGTCAAAGTCAATGTCAGACAGCAACGTCAGGAGTCAAAGTTAGGAGGCAAGGACAACAACAAAGTCAGAGTCACAGTCATAAGTCAAATACAGAAAGCAAAGTTAGGAGTCAAAGTCAGAAGTCACAGCCAGAAGTCAAAGTCAGAAGTCAAAGTCAGAAGTCAAAGTCAGAAGTCAAAGTCAGAAATCTAGTTGGAAGCTAGTTGCAGAAGAACGAATAGAAATGTCGATCGGTTTTGACAGTGGCGTCAAGGCAGGCAAAGCCAGCAGTATTTTACCTTAAAAATACATACCTCTAGCCACATATTCCTTTGCAGTGAGAGCGGCGATGGAGGTCGGCTCCATTTGGTTCAGCGCCAGTAAATTGGTAGCGAGTTGCGCCATGTTCTGTTCACCGCAGCCTCGAGGCATGGTGAGTATGGAGTCGGCATCCTGTTGGGTTGGAAGCAGTGTCGTAACAACAAGCAGAGCTCATAGGTACTTGAACTTTTGGTCCTTCCTATATTTAGCCCCAGAAGGCTAATGAAATCTTTAGTATTAGGAGGAATCAATCTATAGCGCCATCTATCGCACAGAATGTAAACTACAACTGACAATTCCTACATCGCGCAATCAAAGTTCTTCGCGACCACAACCGTCGGGCAGTAGCCCACCAGATACAACACCCGTCTGGTCGGAGGATCCTCCCTTTTCAACGGAGGATGAGAAACTTTATACTTTGTTTCTCATTCTTCTAAAAATCTACGCGCTTAACTTCGGAAGTACTGCAGGTCTGATTTTAAAAATTCTTTCGCTAATATAAATCTACGTTATGAGTGCTATAAATTATATTTTATTTTCACAACATTAGCAAAGCTAGTTAATTGAAATGATTTCCATTAAAGTAAATGGTGTTTCAATATTCTTCCTACACTCCCAAAACGAAGATTTGGCTAAATTGCAGTCCTACAACTTCCTACAGCTACAGCTTCAACAGCTTCTTAAGTCAAACATGAAGACTTACAGCAAGTAAAGGTCCAGTAACATCGCCGACAGCCCACACGGTGAGGGTTTCAGAGCCAGCAACAGTCTCGACGGTCGGCCAGTTCCATTGTACTTCAGACTTGCTGGATTCTGTGCTGCCTATAAAAGTAATAAGATTTTTTAATGCTGGACCCTCGACATGAAGAAGGCAGTAAAAAATTATACGAAGTACTTCAAGATCAAATCGTTAAAAGGAAACTTTGAACGGCATTTACAAGAAAAAATATGTAGTTGTTCATCCCAAAACTTATTTTCTAATGAAGAAGAAAAGGCAAGAAACTCTATACTTATTCCTTACTCCATACCATTTTTTTATAATAATTTGTTCAATGAGAAGAAGAACTTACTGTTTCCACACAGAAGAATAGATTTCTGTTCTCGTATAGGCACTCCTTCAGGATCAACAGCGATTCGGATTATCACTTCGTCACTTGAAATAGAATAAAATATTAGTATAGAGGCTTTTTACAAGGACAATACTAGGTACCTACTAAGTATTAGAAACGCAAAAGTTTGCGTGGATGAATGCATGGATGTTTGATACTATTTCTCGCTCTTTCGGCTGAACAGAATTAGCTGAAAAGCACAAAGATATTGATGTAGCTAACACATAAGATATTTTTTATCCGGCATCATGCGTTTTTAGGACTAAACCACCACATTGGGATTTTGGCTTAATTCTGAAGTATATGCAGACAAAGTACCGGTCAGAAGTTAGTTGAACAATTATTCAGACTTAGGTACAGTGTAGATTACGAAAAGCGGTTTTACAAGTTAGCAAATCAAAAGTTTTATTTATCCTTTTTTTTATATTTACCTAACGCCAGTCTTTCCACTAGTAACATTCCCGCAGTTCCCGTCACTGACGGCTTTAGCGCGTATGCTGACGCGGGCGTGCCCGGCAACACGCGCGCGTACCTCCACGCGCCGCGCCATGGACGCGCGCGCGCCCACACACGCTGTCTCCACGAGGTCTTTTGGGCCTTCCACGTTGGGGTCTGTTAGGATTTGGATTTGGACCTGGGAATGTAAAATTAGTTTGATGCTACTCATTCGAGATAGATTGACTTTCGATGTGTTAACCGAAATTACTAAAATGGTGATGCTGCTGTACTTTTTCGACGTAATGTAAGTAGGTAATGAAACACTCAATTTAATTTCCCACTAACACTGTAAAAGGTACGACCTTTATCACTACAAACTACTCTCTCATTCATTATATCAACCAAAGCAAGAAACTATCAGGTTAAGTACACCTCTTTACTTTTTACAAAGGATAAAAGGCACATCATAATGTATCTATACTCACACTAAGAGGCTCATACAGGTAGTTGAAGATCCTGTATCGTATGATGGTGGAGTCTCCTCGTCGCAGGCGCTTGGGACTGTCAGCGTGAATGAAGAATTCACGGAACACCTGGACATGAAAATAGGTTTTATTGTGACAAGAGAATAATTATAACCTTAAAAAGGGTAAAAGCACGTTTAAAGTACTTAGATAACTGTACTGACTTGTATAACAGCAGGTGTAGATATAGCCACACCGTTCCGTGACACACAGACCGCTCCAGCTTCGAACTTTGTGATGGAGTCCGGCGCATGCGCTTTGGCCACCCCTGTGCCGTTTGCGCCGATATTAAGGAGACGCCATAGCCATGCCTGGGGAACAAGCAAATTAATAATAATAATAAGTCACTGATGTCCATGATAAACATAAAAATCACTGTATTAACTGCTTTTATACCTCAGAAAAGTCACTCCTAGGGATAGTGGCTTCATCAGCCACCAGTAAGGCAGGCGGGCGAGGGACGCAATGCCTGGTCCCCGGCATGTCTCCTCCCAACAGCCTCACTCCTGCAGCAGCCATCCAGGATGCTGTCAACTCTATACTGGTTGAAGGAATGTCTGGACTGTCGGAATCTAAAAAGTAAAATCTTACTTATAACAACTTGAACCAACTCGAAAAGAAGAAATTATAATTACTAGTTAACTTTAAGTAAATAGAAAGATAGCATAAGACTTCGAGATAACTTAATATTGAGTTGAGTTCGACATTTTTATCGAGCAATAACCCATCATATTATACCAGTCTTCAAATTAGAAATAATTTTAAATTGATCAGATATAAATATTCAAAATCTTAACAATTACTTCGAAAACTTGGATGTATTTTGGCGTGGTTTGGTTCATTTTGGCTAATCAAATATCATTACTTACTAAGAAAGCAGACTCCAGCCACATCATACTCTGTCAAGTTCCTGCGACTGTCAATCAGTCTCTTTAGACTGGTGATGAGCTGTTCCTTTGGCGACTGTGGTGGGTAAGGCCACTTTGCTGCTGTATCCAGAACTGTGAGACTACACAGGGCTGGCCCAGGAGTGGAGATCTGCAGAGACACTGTAGATCCTGGCTGAACTTGACGGGATAACCATGTTGCTTCCACCTGTATAGAAAGAAAGATGATCATATCAATTCATGGTATGACTCAAATATCTCGGTGATGGCGGCACGTGGGTTGGATCATTCGGTTCCCTTCAAGAAAATTAAGCTAAAATGGTGCTGATCCACGCGTCATGTTTGTGAACGGGCGCTCTCAGTTGAAATTGGTCATCTCTTAACTGCCATGGCTTACATCTTTATTATTATTTTTGTTTTATATTCACCTTCATTAGGCCTATCTACGATTTGAAACGAGCAACTAAAGAAAGAAAGAAAGAAATCGTTTGTTTGCTATATGTAGGTAAACATATAAGCTCAACGCTCAAAGCTTCAACGTTCTGACTAGCTGACCGACTCCATGACCAAAAGTGCCTGTAAAACGCCAGAATAAATGGTAAACAACAGATAAACGTTCAAAAGTACATACCTTGTTAACGAAGCACTCATCCATATCAAAATGCTTACTAGCACTGACGAGCTCTCCATCATGATAGAAGTATGCGATCAGATGACTGTCAGGACACATCTGATGAGATACCTTGATCGGCAGCATCACCCTCAACTGATGCCTATCCAACAACGCATCTGAGACATCAGTACTGATGTTAAAAGACAAAGTGTCCCTCTGAGCCATTAGCACATCATGGCGTCCGGTGCTTTTATGGACATTCCTATTAGGGAATTCGGCAATTTCAAAAGGAACTCTGGTAGTTCGCATAGCATTCCTACGGGGCACATAGGAACGAGACAAGTTGCGTTGTGCCATGACGACGTCTCGTTGTACGTTTTTGACATCGCATTTGCTGTTTCTTGGTGCTGTGTGGATCTGGTCTGCGGAGCTGGATGTGGGACATTGGGTTGTGGCACCCCAGCGGTATATGACGCCTCCTCGGGTAATGACCTGGGTAAAGAGAAAGTAATTACTACTATAATCTTCAACGTCCTGATTAGCTTGAATGACTACTAAGCCTTCTTCCTCTCTCCTGATTTTGCTGTGCCTGACAGGGTCCATATTGATCTCTTTTACTTTGTATATCATAAATAACGTAATAGGTATGGAATAAGAAATTGATGAACTTGACTTGATGAGAATTTGAAAAACTGATTGTTGAATGATGATGATTTATTTCTATGATGAACTGTTTTTAGTTGATAAAGATGGCAAACCAAGTAAGGAATTTAAGTCTACTTCTTTATCTATCTATATAATTAAAAAGCTGAAGAGTTTTTTTGGGTTGTTTGTTAAAATCTCTGCAACTACCAGTCAGATTGGTAAAAATCTTTTTGTATATGATAGCCAGATTCATGTGGAACAGTATAGGCTATACAACGTGTAACGGAAAGGGTATATACATACCAAGAGCAAGGCTTCTTTGGATGATAACAAACGATATGGCAAGGGTTTTTTAATCCTATCTCTACATGTTCGGAAATTATGATCAACAAAGAACACCGCCTGCAGTAGGCTACTATGCGGTACTAGGCGCGCAGAATTACGGAAGAGATTTATCGTGATATTAGGCAAGTAACGTGGAAAGGTTTTGACCCACGTAGTGCGGTTTGACACATTAATTGTTATGATTTGTATTCAAGAAATATATGAAACCGGAAATTTGGTATCAATTCTTAGAGTATTTTATATTGAGCTGAAACCCTTATATATCGTTAGTTATCATCCAAGGAAGCCTTACTCTTTGTATGTTTATACCCTTTCCGTTACACGTTGTTTATCATCACGCTACGACCAACGGGGGCGGAGCAGTAACTAAAAACGTAACGGAAGCCGCTTGGTATATTTTGAATAATATAATCAAGAGGTTCAGATTCTTAGTAGTTAAGATAGCCAATATGTTTTGTATTGACACAGATATTTCAAAAATATTTCCAATTGACAGACTTACCACAAAATGAACAGTGTAGGGTTTAGTAGTACTGTTGGTATTAAGATACAGTGGTACGAAGGTCCTGGCTTGGCGCGGATCTGGCTTCAGAGGGCCCAGAGCAGCGTGCACGGTGGATGAGCTACGAACTGGTAAGGATAGCGGTACGGCTGATGTTGTTGTGTCGTTTGATAGCTGGGCCTGAAAGGAAAATGAGAGGTTTTTATGTCAAAAGTGTTTTCTGCTTCCTGTTTGGTGTTTTTTTTTCTGGGATGTACAAAATTTATAATTCAGTAGAGGGAACAATATTAATCGAAGTTAATCAGATAGCATGGTTCGAAAGTGGTTGTGTCGATGGCATGCCCGCGACTTTGTTCGCGTCAGAGTTGATATAATTAATTAACCAGGCAAACCGTACATTTTTCCGGGATAAAAAGTGAGCCTTTGTACATAGCCTTTGAACAGATTTAAAACCTAGAAGTTGTATTTTATGTACTTAGTTACCAAACGATGTGTAGGTAACCTAAAACTTTAATAATGTTTGCATGCCATTTTTATGGCGAAATGTGTTCGAACTTTTATTTATAATCTTTGTACATAAGTACCACATTTAACGCAAATAAATAATTTTAACTTTGACTTTGAACATAGGTACTATAATATATCTCTGTGCCGAATTTCATCCACATCCTTTCAGCCGTTTTGGCGTGATTGAGTAACAGACATCCATCCATCAAAACTTTCGCATTTATAATATAGACTACCCCAGTACGGTAGAGATATTATAGTGCACAAGTGGATGCGCAAATATAGGTGCCTCTTCCACTTTCATAGCCTAAATGCCATAATAGTTATCATAAGTTAACTTACAACTTTCTAGACATATTTGTAAAAACCAACGTGACGTTAAGTGCAGAAGAACTGTTTCAGCTTAACACAATATATCCCTTCCCATTTAACCTAATATTTCCCTTCTCATTTAACCTAGAATAAATCTTAAATCTTACCTCAAACCTATAGAAAGGTGCCGCATCATCTCCTGCAGCGAAGAGCAGTCGTGCTACTCCGCCGGCGTCAGTCACTCCTTCAGCACACATACCCTCTCGAGACTTGGTTTGCGCGATGGCAGCGGGCTGGGTTGAGGGGTAGCGGCAGACTCGAACCTGCTCTTTTGACGCTGGTTTGTCGTCCCAACGAGTGGCTTTCACCTGGATTGAGATATGGCTAGTTTAGTCAATGGGATGAGACTGGGTTTTAAAATTTACTTGTCCGACACGGGGCTTTTTGTTTTGCGCGGAACCCATATTACTTTTCTAAAATAAAAGTAGCCTAAGCAAGTTACTTCTTAAAACATCAGCTGTCTGCTAGTAAAAGTCCCGTCATAATCAATTCAGCTGTAACAGAAATAAGCCAGAACAAATAGACAGAGAGACAGACAATTTTTTTTTCTTGTATCATCTTGTTATATTTATTTTGTGACACCACAATTTTGTTTATTTGTGTAGATATTTTAACGTTTACAGCATGACTTATTCAGTTGAAACTTCGGGGCATACCTTTAAAAGTAGATGTAATTAGGCAAAGACATTAACAGAACGACAACGAAAAAGCACATAAACAGTCTTCTTCTTCTTTTCTTTAAATTATTATTTTGAGAAAAGTTGATTCTAATGGTTTATTTTGGAATATATTCATATTTTTATTTATTTAACCGACTTCAAAAAAGGAGGAGGTTATCAATTCGACTGTATTTTTTTTTTTAATGTTTGTTAACTCCTAACTTGCGACTGGATGAACCGATTTTCATGATTCTTTTTTTATATGAAAGCTGGTGCTTCCCGTGTGGTCCCATTGTCACCATTTCAATATCTGATGATGAACTTCGGAGATATGGAATGGAACTCCTCATAGAATCACAGCAGCAATATCGTAACAAGTGAAATTGCTTTGTTTATACGTGTAGTCGATGACTGACTGAAGGAAAAGGGGGGGGGGGTACGTCAACCCCCCTCCTACCAGTTTCCAAACTTAAATATATCGTGTGAGGTATTGCTTGAAAGGGTTTTTTGTAAGGATTTCAAACAATAATACACAAGTACTAAAAAGTGAAAAATAAAAAGCTTTTTACAAAAAAAGATCACCGCCTTCAAAAACTACAAAATAAAAATAACTTTAGTTTTGGAAGTCGGTGGCAATACTTACCTACATAACAAAAAACAAAACCAAAGCCGCCGACTTCCAAAACTAAAGTTATTTTTATTTTGTAGTTTTTGAAGGCGGTTATCTTTTTTGTAAAAAGCTTTTTATTTGTCATTCTTAACTTGTTTTCTCTTAATCATTATTACGTAAAATATCGCTCAGTATTGTATTAAGTACTACATTGACCAGTAGAATTGCTGATAATGATCAAATTCTTTAGGAATATCGTCACGAGGCCATTCAAGGTAAAAAAGGGAACGTTTCTTTAGAAAAACACAATCATTTTGAATGTACTTAGGTACCTATGTGTACCGTGAACACTTTCACAAGTAATTGCTTTGGGGAGATTGAAATGTTTGTCCCAAGTTCCCTTGAGTAGTTTGGGAGAAATAATAGAGTTTGCGACGGTTTAAGTGTTTTCTTTTTAAATGTAAATTCATTTTTAAAAGCAAATGTAATGGTTTAATTTAATTAACTGACAAATTGCTTTATTTATTCCAATTTTATTAAATATACACAATTTATAACCCGACTAACTGAAATTAGTCTAGTTTCGTATTACACGTACTTATGTAACTTTGAGTTGATAGACTTTGGGATTATTTGTTGTTTATTAAATTGTCGCTACGCAACTTAGTAGAAGTTCTTTATTTACATAATTTAGAGCTTCTCGTGACAGGCACTATAGACCGTTCAGGGATGGAAAATTAGCTGTTCCATACATTTCGATCGTGTAGGTATTGTATTTAAAGAATTTTATTATTTAATAACCAATGTAAAAGGGTAATCTGTGTGGGGTATACACTCATGTACTGACTCCACAGGAAAGTTTTCATTACGAAACCCCTTCCGAGGTGGATTTAAACAATACAGTTTTTATAACGATTTCGATGCATTTTATATGTATGTAGATGCGAAAAGGTTCGTCAATACCTAAGGCGATGAACCACTGATTACAGTTTTTTGTTTAAAACCGCTGCAAAACAAGCTATGTATTCTCACGCTAAAATACAACAGTCACATAACGAAGATGGCTACTAAAATTATGAGAATTAAGTATGTGGGTAATTTTCTTGCATTGTCTCAATAAACGAGACTAGGGACCCGCCCCGGTTTCGCACAGGTGTTGTTACACCACACAAACTTCATTATCTATACTTAATATTATAAAGCTGCAGTGTTTGTTTGTTTGTTTGTTTGTTTGAACGCGCTAATCTCTGGAACTACTGGTCCGATTTGAAAAATTCTTTCAGTGTTAGATAGATTAGTTATCGAGGAAGGCTATAGGCTATATACCATCACGCTACGACCTACGGGAGCGGAGCAGTAACCAAAGACGCGGGTGTAACCGCGGCGGACAGCTAGTTTCGTAATAAATATTAGAATATTGTTAAGAATTTTAATCTAAATGTCGTCGAAAAATCCCTGAATACATACACAAATTATGGAATATGGATAGCTATTTCGAACATCCATATCTGCGCAAGCTCCCCACTTCTGGCGTTTCGTCAAGTCTCGTCTTTCGTGGCGCGTGTTGTACTAACTATACGTATAAATCTTCCTCTTGAATCACTCCATCTATTGATGAAAACCCGCAATGACCTAGCGTCAAGAGCAAACCCATCTTGCATAAAAAAAAGCATTATAATCCATTGGGTAGTTTAAAAGATCTGCCTACTGCCTAGTTGGTCAAGTAGTCGCAAAGCGCGACTGCTGAACATGAGTTCTTGGGTTCGATTTCCAGGTCAGGCAAACTGTTATTGGGTTTTTCCATCAGGAATTTCTCAGTAACAGCCTCGGAGTTTGGATTTGTGCGCGGTTGATAGCAATAGGCTCGCTCACTATTACATGGGACTTAAACATAACTGGCGAAATGTGGGTGTATTAATGGGTACACTTCTGCCTAACCCTTCGGGAATTACAGACGTGGTGTTATGTTAGTTTAAAAGATCTAAGCGTACAGACGACGGAAAGCGACTTTGTTTTATACTATGAAGATTCATCAACGTCATTTTGGGTTTAATCACCAAATCTTATGCATTTTTATGACCGTGAGAACCCACCTTTAGTTTGTATGGTAATCCCGGAGAGATGACCGCTCGGTGTTTGGTGAGGAACTCCAAGGAGATTGGTTTATCGACCACTTGAGAAACGACTGTCGTGTTCTGCCATATCCTGGTGCCTTCCTCCTGGAATGGGAAAGCATTACTAGCATCAACGTCTTTCAAAAGCTAAAGAAAATGCATGGCATTAATTAGTTTTATTTTGTCAGAATGAGCCGACACACAATAGCTTAGTAATTAAAATAATTACGTCAAATAATCAACTTAGTCGTGATGGACCAGTGGTTAAGGCGCCCGCCTCTCATGCCTGAGATCCGGGCAAAGGAATCAATCGGATCAAATCCGGGCAAAAGAAAACATCGTGAAGAAACCAGGACTTATACCATATATACCATAGCCTATTACTGGTTCACTCAAACCATGTCAGAGGCCCTTGAGGCAGTTTAGAAACTCTGACACTAGGGTGTGTGGGGTTGTAAGACCTTACTGCCCACACGATAAATAAGAAGAAGATCAACTCATAGAACAGATAAAAAAATAGTCGTAAATATAAAAAATACTACCAATTATTACGAAAAAAGGAAGAAATGGCAGAACTAATTCTAACTGGTTAGATTCGTAAATAAACGAAGTAGACGTGAAACAAGGTTTAATTAATTTTCTATAACGACACAAAGGTTTTAGAAAATGTAGGCTTATGTTGGGACTAATTGCAGTTGAATATTTTAGTATCAATTAACCTCATTATGGCCGACCAAGAAAAAAAACATTTTAGGATTTAGTTTCAGTAGTAGAGCTCATTATTAAGGTACTTGTCTGAGAAAATACTACCACCTATCTCTGCCTCAAAGTGATGCTGAGTTCCGGTAATGAGAGGTGTTGTTGTTATACGCTTAAGAGACATGTCAGCTTTGCCTCTGAGGCGTCAACGCATTGCGAGACCTCTAGTATTTTTTGTTAGCCTATTCTGTCGTCCTGGGCAAAGCCCTCCCTCTACTCGTATCTCTATTTTATAATTCGTAAATTACAGCTCAAATATGCCAATGCAATGGTATAACTTCTTAGGTATTAAAAGAGAATATTGCCGACGTCTATAGATGGCGGCGTTAGGCAACCAAGCCATACAATGGCATAAACCAAAAAAATCATGGTCTTTTAAAATAATTCCCATCACAGTCAAGACATAATTAAAGTGACCTGTATCCAACACTGAGAAGATTCAACATTTTAAAGATTCTCACTTGGAAAGAGAAATCAGCGATCACAACATCAGGGGGGTTAGCGCCATCCAACCCAACCCTCTTGGCTGCTGCAGCGTGTCTGTGGCAAGCTTTAGGAGCTCTTATTTGCACTGCAGTTCGAATACCACCACTACCACCGCCAGCGCCACGGAGACGGATAACCAGCATACCTTCCACAGCTTCCGACCATGGGTACCTGATGAAAAAAGTCATAAATCATGAGCAAAATATTTGTTGTGGTGTTTCGGTGTTATAGCAATATTTTTGGGCTTGCTAGTCCTTGAGATCTTTGTACCCGCGTCGAAAACATTATTGTAGTGCTAGCCGTGAGAACATTTTCTTTGGTGGCCCAGTATTTGAATCTGCTTGGTTGCAAACTTACACCAAGTTCGAGCCATGTCAATTTGTATATTTCTAATTAAGCCGCCAATGTCTAACTTTTTCTTTTCTTTATTTTGGACATCACTGACAACGGTTAAGGAAAACACCGTAGGGAAAACTGGACTTAAATTGTAATTAATATAAGTCTGAAATCGCAAATCCGCTTTGCAAGCGTGGTGATCAATACTCGTACCTTACCTTTCTGTATTAGAAGTGGCTTTTGTCTTGCATTGGGATAACAATAGGCATGTATTATTATTTATGTACCTATCTGTTGATTATTATTTATGTTCTTCTTGATAAATAAATAAAAGTTGTATATGTTCATAATTACCTGACACAAACATGCCAAACCAGTCTTTCGCTGGTCCTCAGCACCTTGGGCGCGTGGCGGACGCTCAGCTGGAATGGAGGAAGCTCATAGTTGCCTACCCAGAACACTGTTGAACCCTGGAGAAAAATGGAAATAGTATTTCATTACAATATTTTTTAGAACAGATAAACATATACTATAAACAACAAGTTTTTTATTAAGAAAAATATTATTAAACCTAGGTACTGTGATTTCTTTACGCATTGATTGATCTTGTGCCAGCGCCAGCGCGACTACTGAGCGACCTGATTTTGAGTCTCAGGTTGGGCAAACTGTGAAGGGGCTCGCCATTGGCGGTCCAATACCAGTCGGGGGCGCGGATCATGCGTAATGCGAATACCGGGCTCCCGACTTATGGTAGCAGAAGGAACCGTGGGGTTTTAGTCGGTAAAAGTCCGACATACCCCTCCGTTATCCCCAAACGGAGGGCATCCATGAGGATTTCCCCACGAAAAAAAAAAAAAAAAAAGGTTGGGCAAACTGTTATTATATTTTACTATCAGAAATTAGTCATGAATATTAGCAACAAGGAGTTTGATTTGTGATGTGACACCGCCGTGCCTCGGGAAGCACGTATCGAGTCCAGCGTCTAGTCTCTCCCTAGTCGGATACTCGGATTGCCATCCCAGCGGTCTATGAGAGTGAAGAAAGAGGGTGTACACTCGTGTTTGCGCACACACTTGTGAATTGACTACTATTAACCGAAGTTCTTCTTATAGCAAAGCAATCTCTCGTTCTCTAATAATGTCATACCTGGGAACCATCTGTCAGCTTAGCCCGCAGCGTCCACTTGCCAGTTGGCGCCAGTTCGTCCAACTGGTACTGCAGAAGAGCGAGTCCTAGTCGAGTGCGCACGCGCTGCCATTCTGTCACTCGAGACCCTTCCCACGCACCTTGGGGACCTTCCAGCCAGACTTCCTCAATCTGAAAATTCAGTAAAAAAAATATACACATAAATACAGATTTTACTACTTGTGGATAAGTATTGCCTATTGCCATCAACCGGGGACAAATCTAAACACCAAGGCTGCGACTGAGAAACTCCTGATGGAAAAACCAAATAACGCATTGCCCGACCTGGAAATCGAACCAAAAGCCTCATGCTCAGCAGTCGCGCTTTGCGACCACCGAGGCAGACCCCTATTACATGGGACTTAAAAAAAATGTTGGTGTACTAATGGGCACACCTCTGCCTAACCCTCCGGGGATAACAGGCGTGATGTTATGTTAATGTATATATTTAATTACAGATATAAGTTGTAACTTATAGAAGTGTCTTTAAACAAAAACTAACAATAAAAACATCTCAATAAATCAAAACCTTGACCCTATCTATTCACAGGCTCTTAAAGCATCACGAAGTAACCACTTAAGATCAATAAAACACAGATTATGACGAATCATCTTTACCGTTACAGCCTTAACCTAATGACCCTGATCCAAGCTGCGAGCTTTAAGGCTCGTTTGCACGAGTAGATTTTCTCGCCCGTGCAGAGGCGAGAATGTCAATGTTCTTCTCTATAGCAACCTACTGTTTGGAACGAGGAACTAGCTTCTATACTTTCTGATAAAAAATTCAAAAGTCCTTGCATATGGTTTATTCAGAAATAAATAATTTGAGTTTGAATAAAAACTTGCATAAATAAAATTATGAAAGTCGTAAGGCAATTTTCTCTAATTACCATTGTAAAACATAAAATAAGATTTTGCTTGCGATTTTGTCTCTAAATGATAGTCTATACTTATATCATAAATAAGGTAAAGTTTGTTTGTAAGAAAACAGGTACTTACCAACTTCTAGATATTTTTCTGGGTGTTGGTACTGATCCCATTACAAAAACTGATTCACTGATAGAGAGCTAGCACTATTGCTGAGTGCTATAGGCTATGCTTTATGGTATACTGGCGTCCCGCCCCGGTTTCGCACGGGTGCATGTATTATACATAATAAACCTTCCTCTTGAATCACTCTATCTATTAAAAAAACCGCATCAAAATCCGTTGCGTAGTTTTAAAGATCTAAGCATATACTGGGCGTTAGTGACAGGTTGGCAAAAAATGAAACTGTAGTTTCAGACCACGATTTGTGATTGAAAATCGTTGGAATTTTTCTCCGGAAAATTCTCAAAATTAAAAGAAAACCGAACGAAACTTTAAAAACTATTTAAAGTTTCGTTCGGTACAGCTCTAGCAGAGGACATCGCACCGATGCGGCGACGCCGGGCGGCGCGTGTTATTTGTGCCTAAACCTACATAGCTTAAGTCCTACCTAGAATTATTTTTGTTGTGTTTACATTGCCGAGTTAAGTTTTTATTGTTTTTTTCATTAAATTTATGTTTAGAGGCCTGGACTTGGTACTTACATATCAATATATCACGAATCAAGTGAAAAATCGGTCGAAAATTTTGAGAATTTTCCGGAGAAAAATTCCAACGATTTTCAATCACAAATCGTGGTCTGAAACTACAGTTTCAGTTTTTGCCAACCTGTCACTAACGCCCAGTATAGGGACAGACAGTAGAAGCGACTTTGTTTTATACTAGGTAGTGATTTAACTACCACGCGAACCAAGTCTAAAAGAGTATGTGTGGAGTTTCTTACCCGTTCTTCTCCATACGAAACTACCTTTTGGTATGGGCAACTAGATTTAATTTTTTTCTCTCTTGTGAATGACGTTCAAAAGTGCCTTTTAATGGTCTCATTGAAATAAATGATTTGATTTTGACTTTGACTTTTACAAGACGCGGACGCAGTTGGCAATGAAGTAGATTTCTATCAGTAAAATAATAATATTTATAAAATCAGACTAGTACTTTCAGAGATTATACCTCTCACAAACAAAAAAAACAAACTAAACCCCTTTTTTAAATTAGAATTAGAAAGAAAAGACATTGTGTTGACACGAGTCAACTTTTAACTCCACTGTCGAGAATCGCCTACTCTAAGGCAAGCGAGAAACTCACCCTGTGTGAAGGAGCCGTTAGTATAAACTTAAGTAAATATTGACTGAACTTACAATGTCGGTGTGGCAGATTAAAATTTCGCACGGTTAAGGAAGAAAGTGGTTTTTCGAGTGTGTTTGTAAACTTGTTCAAGATGACTTTTGCTGGGTGGTCTCAAAGAATTAATACTGCTTTCTTTTACATTCAGATTCATTACTTTATTTGTTAGTTGGAATGGATGTGGGCTGAGATCAAGGCAACGAATCTATCTATATAATTATATAAAATGCTTTGTCCTGAATGACAGACTGACTGATGAATCAACGCACAGCCTACCGCTGATCGTAGAGACCTGAAACTTGGAGGGTGTGTTCTTTGTATGACGTAGGCATCCGATAAGAAAGGATTTTCCAAAATTCACCCCCTAAGGGGATGAAACGGGGGTCCAAAGTTTGGAGAAATCAACTTTATCGCGGACGAAGTCGCGGGCAGAAGCTAGTACAAATATAAATAAAATTGAAATGTCTGTTTGTAAGTACAGTCAGCAAAACAGATAGGTATGCAGGGTCGTCAGATATAGTTGGAGTTTTCTAAGAAACCGATAGATGTCTTTGACTGAAACTTAACCTATATGAAGAACTATTTATTATCTACGTTTTAAATTAAATTACATTCGAAAACATCCATCGGTTTCTAAGAAAACTTCAACTATATTCGACGACCCTGCATACCTATCGATTTTGCTGTGTGTACATAAAGTTAATTTAGCAAATTAACAAGATAATTAAACATCAATGAAAAGTTATATGAAAGCGAAATACGCATTCTATTTACTTGGATGATATTTTTCTGTTATTTTGATTTAAAAATAAAAATCAACTACTTACTAAACCGATTTTAACGATATTTTTATTTGACCAACCAGAAAGCATATCCTTTTTTGAAGTCGGTTAAAAACTGCAATAAATAACCCTACAGGTTACACCTTTTTACATGCAAATGCATAAAACCAATTTTATTTGTAGACATTACAATGTCCGGATGTCCGAAATTAAATTCTTGAATGCACTTAAAGTGCATCTATTCAAGCCATTTGCTGCACCTAAATCAGCCCTATTACCAGTTTACAAGACCAAATGCAACGCATTGTAGTGTTGGTGAATCGATTTGTTATGTAAATCTGTGTTTACTTACTACAAGTTGGGCGAGCATTGTGATTTTCAACTGTTTTTTTTTTAAATGCTTCAAATGATTAGGTTACCTGTAGTTTACTAATTTTGCATGTGATTACTACTAATGAATAGAATGGAAATTATATGTTTCACAAAATTAATTAAAATTATCCCACAGGCACCGTTATTTTTTCCGGGATAAATAGCCTATGTGCTATTATAGACTGTAAGCTCTGTGTATTTCATCCAGATCCGTTCAGCCGTTCTGACGTGATTGTGTAACAAACATTCATCCATCCAAACATATATGTTTATTTTGTGTAATGTGTTAGTACCATTTTGAAAGAGACAATTCAAATCATATCATATCGTCATAAATTATACAAAGTTGATACGACAGATGGGCTTTCCTTTAAACTGCCTATACTAGGTATCATTTTCAAGCTCTGTACCAAAAATCAATTAAATAGGAGCAGTAGTTTAGTCGCAAATGTTTTTTTAAGTTTTTGGCCGACCGCTTTGATACGAGAGAACACACGCGCGCCGCGCGCGTGCGACGTTGCCGCTTTAATACCTAGGTATCTAAGGTCAGTTAAATTTATTTACAATGGGTGTTTGAGTTTTACTCTGATTTGTAAGCTATTTAGTTTGTTTGAAAAAAAAAAACTCATTTTTATTTATTTTTATATTTTATTTTATACCGTATCGAATTAATACTAAACACGTATAGTATATACGTAGTGTAATTTAATGCCGACTACGACCCACGGGAGCGGGGCAGTATAGTGGCGTGCCTAAGGGGCAAGCCCGACAGATTTTTTACGATAAAAAAAGACAGAAAATTCAGACTATGCTTCAACGGCTATAAGTTATTAAAAATGCAACATTTTTTGGCAGTGTCAGAATATTCTGAATATTAATCGTATGTATAAAACCTGTCAGTCTTGCTTGCCCCTAGGCAAGCCTACGGGCAGTAATCAAAGGCGTATTTTAACGCGGCTGACACCATGAGCTAGCAATGAATATTCCTTAAATTAAAAAGTTGATGTGAGAACTTCAATGGCTTCTTTTAAATGAGTTTTGATGACATTTTGCTGGACCACTTCCCCATTTGGAGGTCATGTAATGAATGGATTAACAATTGGATTATTGATTTGGTTAACTGCCCCGTTGGTCTTCTGGGGTCCTGGGTTCGATTCTTAGTTCGGGCAAAGTTTTATTGGGTTTTTCATTACTAGAGATTTCTCAGTAGACTGTTAACTGTGACCTTATATGTATTATTATTTTGTAATTAATGGATGCTCCTTAATGAAAGATCTACAGCGGGTTCCTATAAAAAACCTATCGGTAAGTACGGTGTTCGTAACTGCTCCCATAAGCTATCGGTGTTATTGTGCCGACCGGTCTCATCTCGACAGGTAACTGTAAACGGATCGTTATTCGTTTTGTCGATCAGACACAATGTGTAGACTAATGTTTTGTTCATTTTTTATCGACCACTTTACAGTTTTGTTTAGTTTTGTTGGACGAATGTTTTCTGTTCGCTATTGTTCGAGAGTAGGTCGGAATTTCATCTTAATATAGCAAGGCTTTGTTGATGTGAATGATTATTTTGCAAAAGTTATAGTTACCTATAAGTAGTGAGTTATTCATATCTATATATATAAAACTCAAAGGTGACTGACTGACTGACTGACTGACATAGTGATCTATCAACGCACAGCCCAAACCACTGGACGGATCGGGCTGAAATTTGGCATGCAGGTAGATGTTATGACGTAGGCATCCGTTAAGAAAGGGTTTTTTAATAGAGGGGATGAACGGGGGTCCGACATTTACGCGGACGAAGTCGCGGGCAAAAGCTAGTTTATTAAATAAACAGGGCAAGCCTGGCTCATGTTTTACGATGAGATTTAGAGATCACGCCACCGCTGATGTATGTACATCTTATTCTAGCAAATAAAAGTATCATCCATTCATTGATTTAAAATCGCCTGCAATCCTATCCTACTGATAATATTTAATGTAAAGTTTGTGAAGATGTTTAGATGTTTGGATGTTAAACCGTTGAACAGATTTGGATGAAAATTGGCACATAGATAGACCATTTCCCGGATTAACACATAGGATTGTTTTCATCTCGGTAATGAGTTCCTTTTGATAATATTTCAACTGACTTTACGGAAAGTAAGGGTCAGTTCACACCGAGACGCGACGCGACGCGACGCAACGTGAAGATACTTGAAGAGGCCAGTGACTTCGCGCTGCGCCGCGCTGCGCCGCTCGCCGCCGCGAGATGCATCGCAACGTCGCCGCTCTTGCACGTCATTCTGTGCGCGCGTACCGGCAATTCACCGCTGCGTCGCGATGCGTCTCGCGGCGCCGCGCCGCGCGGCGCAGCGCGGCGCAGCGCGGCGTAGAGCGACGCATCGCGACGTAGTGCTGCGTGGTGTAACGTATTCAAGTTCTTACAATGAAATGTGTATCTTTTCGTGTAGAAAATAAAGTTATATTTTGAGTCGCTCTTTTAAAGTGTGCACGCAGCGTTGCGTCGCGTCGCGTCTCGGTGTGAACTGACCCTTACATTTGCGCGGGCGATGCCGCGGGCAGAAGCTCGTTTGCCATAATTTATGACAGTCGCTGAGATGAGATTGCGACCTGATTTTAATCGGTATTAATTGGTGGAATTGACCATCTGATTACAAAAAGCACTTACATTCAAATACATTAACAAAAAGTGAAATTGCAGTATTTATAAATAAATAAAGTTTATTTTTTATGGCGAGAAGAGAAAACCTGCGGGGTGTGCAAACATGTTTCAGAAAACCGTGTCACTGGTGCTGATCTTATGGAGTTACTGGTACCAAAGTGGGAAGGCAGGTTTTATGCGGGAATTTTGGCGCAAAACAATCTCCATTGACTATTAACTTTATTTTTGTAAAAAATTAAGCTATTTTTACAAGCTTTTAGCTTTTATTTAGCTTGCACTGTTCGTATGTAAGTTGTCCTTTCATTTGCAAACCATTTTTCGACCATTTGCTGGTAGGTATCCGATTCAGCTGAAATTTTCTATACACCTTTAATACTTAATATAATAATTTTAAATTAAACCTTGTTTTTATAACCATTTTTTAGATTAGTTTTTAATTTATTTCTTTTGTTTTTTTATTCATTTTTACGATTCGATCATGTATTAATCTAATTTTAAATAATTTAATAATTTACGATTTTTAACACATTGTATTTTGTTACGAAATAAATGACTTATGACTTTATCATGCATGAGGTTGTGGGTTTGAGTCCCGGCAAGTACTAATGTGACTTTTTCAATTCATATGTACCTACTTTCTAAAGTTTATCTTGGACATCACTGACATCGGTGAAACAAAACATCGTGAGTAAAACCAGTACTGTAATTAAAAAAAAGTCTGGAATCGCAAATCCGCCTTGAGCAAGCGTGGTATTGATCATCACGCTTGCTCAAGGCGGATTTGCGATTCCAGACTTGCCTCGTTCCTTGCTCGTGCCTTTTCTCTATAAGAAGAGGCGTTTGACCTGCAGTGGTCAATAATAGGCTGGTATTATTATTATTATTATAGGAATCCGTCTGTCAATATTGACATTGTGTTGTCAGGCACTCCAAGCACTAACGCGGTAGTAATTAATATTATTTTGTTTTGTTTCGGATGAACAAAGGCTGTTTGTTTAAGTGATCGCGTGCGATTTGCTGTTTGTAAAGTCACGTATCAAAATATATAGAAGCACTTTGACTGCCTCGTTGGTCTAGTGGTTAGTGACCCTGACTGCAAAGCCGGAGGTAGTGGGTTCGTTTCCCACCAAGGACAAACTTTGTGTGATGAGCATAATTGTTGGTTCTGTGTCTGGGTGTAATTTATCTATAATGGTGCCGATTCCGTTGTTCACAAACTAGACTAAAAGAGAATTTTCATCTTTTACTGACATATAGCTAAAGAAAAGGACGGTGACACTTACACACTAAATTAGAGATGTCAAATTAGTTTCGCCTTCAAATTCTTCATATTTTTAATCGACACGTTTTAGATGTCGACTATAATTGGTATGGATGTGTCAGATTAACTAAAATTGACAGGTCTAATTTATTTCCGCCCCTTTCTTGTTTTATTGGCCAGAAAAAGATAAAAATAGTCTAAATTTAGTTTAGTTTGCGATCAAGGGAATCGGCACCAATATGTATGTATTTATAAATTATATAAGTATGTATATCAGTTGTCTGGTTACCATAACACAAGCTCTGCTTAGCTTGGGATCAGATGGCCGTGTGTGAGTTGTCCCAAGATATTTATTAAAAAAAAAAAAAAAAAACTGCAGACGTAAGGGCAAGGTTAATGAAAAATCTATCTACATTAGTATCAAGAGGGTATAAAACACTAGCTCATACTTGCGAATTCGTCCGCGTAAATATCGGTTATAACGGAGTTTTGGTTTTTGTTTGGATCCCTAATTAAAAAAGAAAATGTGGCTTGAGTTACTCCTTATAAAATCAGTTAAGTATCTACCAGTGAAGTGAGTTCTGTCAAAATCGGTTCAGATGTTTCGAAGATAAGCCGGAACAAACTGACCGAAAAATAGACAATAAGATTTAAAAAAAAGTCGTTTTGTAATCATCATGTTGTAAACATTGAAAATTTTGTAAAATCTATTATTTTGACATATTCTTCTTTTCGAGTCGACAATCCCTTTTTTTCTATAATTTTTGATAAGTATTACAAACATACATTACAATTTTATTTATATGTTTAGAAGATTAATAAATTAGCCAGTGGTCGCAAAGCGCGACTGACGAGCACGAGGTCTTGGGTTCTATTCCCAGGTCGGACAAAGTGTTATTGGGTTTTTCCATCAGGAAATTCTCATCAGCCTCGGAGTCTGGATTTGTGCCCGGTTGATGGCAATAGGCTCGCCCCCTATTACAGGGACTTACGTATAACTGGCGAAATGTAGGTGCACTACATGCGCAATCTTATTGTAAGTAACTTATTCATACTTTTAGGCGATACAGTAATTTTATAAGTAATAATTGTTGATCTGCACCAAGTCTGTATCCGTATATAAACTAGTGCGCAAACTGTGTCACTGGCACACCAAAGTTATTATGATTTACGTTTTTGCTGACCGCGCCGCTTTATTGCAGAGTCAATGTTTATTTTATTTAATACGACGTTTTTTCCGTATATGGGAATCGTTTGGTCCAAAGCCGAAAGTGGAAAAAAATGATTTTTCTATTATTTGCTTTGATATTGGCAAATAATAGTGGTATTTGTTTAAAGATTTATCACCTGTCAATTTATTTAGTTCAATTAAACATTATTTTCATATCAAATAGATTGATCTTCGTGGATCATTGACAGTCGTTACGGGCCGTCAGAACCCCGAAAGTCTGACAACCAGTTTTACCAAGGGGTATCGTATTGCCCAGTTACTGGGTTGTGGAGGTCAGATAGGCAGTCGTTCCATGTAAAATACTGGTATTCAGCTGAATCCGGTTAGACTGGAAGCCTATCCCAACATAGTTGGAAAAAAAGGTAAGGTAGATGATGATGATCAAATAGATTGATTGCATATCAAAAAACGTGTGCTATGTACGTGTGATTAATTGAAAATTATTAATAACGCGCGCCACGAAATATTTTTATTCTCAGATAGGACTTGGGTAGCTCGACTCGGAAAGGTTAGGTTAGAAGGGGACGGCGGGTTTCAAAATTAAAGCAATCTAACAATTGAATATTAAATTAGTTAATCCGAAATTATGTAAAATCCTGACTAATCCATACTAATATTATAAATGCGAAAGTAACTCAGTCTGTCTGATAAGCTTTCACGACTGAACCGATTTTGATGAAATTTGGTACGGGATAAGTTTAAACCCCAACAAATGACATAGGCTACTTTTTATTCCGCGACTTCGTCTGCGTCAGCAATAACCGACATTTACGGAGACGAAGTCGCCGGTAGAAGCTAGGTCTTAAATATATTTGCATCTATCAGTCTCGTGTCGGTTAACCCTTATTTTTATAACCAGGATCTAGGTAGCGGGAATAAACTGATACTGTTTATGTATTCACAACCCGTTTCTGTGGTTAAGATACTACTGATACAAGTTTGCTAGGGATGGTAACACTAAAAGACAAAATCAGAAAGTGAAAAACGAAAGATAGCGGCTGTGTGTCAGTTAATCAGAAAGTTGAAGCTAGTTGCTCGCTCCAAAATGTAGGTAGGTTGTGGTGTCTTTAGCGACCTAAGCTATGGACCTAAATGAACTAACAAACCTAACAAATGGACATAAAAAACTAAATGGACACTCTTGAATTGTGTTGCTGCTATTGGAACCCAAACCTGAATGCTGCAATGCTGCCGATATCAACCTAAAAACCTATATACCAACAAGATCTGCCAGGGTTGCGTATTTTGTTCGAAAGAGTTACATGGAACATAAATGCATTAGGATGAACACGGATGGGTTTTTGTCAGTAAGAATCTTAACATAAGTGGAGTGTTCTTGTCTGAACATAAGTGGTTGTCGACAATGAAGTAAAGAGTTTTTTTTTTCTAAAGGATGAAGATATACAGGAACACTGCTTTGGCCAACCCCATCGTATTAAGTTACTGTCAGCCCTGAGCTTAAATATATCTTTCATACTATACAGCTGTACCTATAAAGTACGAGAACCGTTTAAATCCATAAGTAATGAACAGTTACAAGTGGTAGGACTGCTTTGAAAGCAGTGTACTTACATGATGCCGTAAATCCTATCCTATCCTTGTTAGTACTTATGTATGTTTGATTAATAAATTCATAGTGAGATTGTACGAAAGTTATAAAAGGGATTGGTCATTTCTGAAGAGTGGATTTTATACAAACATTCAAGGTCTTATTTTTCGAAATGAATGGATAAGCAGGATACATAGGTGTCTTATAAGTTATCTGAGAACATTAAAATCGGTTAAGTTTGATCTGTGCGTTTGTGTTTGTTTTTTGGTGCCCTACAGGGTCCATAATGACCTCAATTATTTAAGTTACCACCTAAGTATACTTATGGAGAAGCAATAAACATATTGAGTATTGAGAACCTAAATTCAAAACATTATCGGTCTGGCAAAGTGTTATTGGGTTTCTCCATCAGGAATTTTTCAGTAGCAGCCTCGGAGTTAGGATTTGTGCCCGGTTGATGGCAATAGGCTCGTCCCCTATTACATGGGACTAAAACATAACTAGCGAAATGTGGGTGCACTAATGAGTACATCTCTGCCTAACCCTTCAGGGATTACAGGCGTGATGTTATGTTATATCGATTTAAATAATCACATATTCTAAAGGAAGTAACACACTCGAGGATAGACACTTAAAATTCTACAACGGTGACCCGTCAATAATTATTCAACAATACAATATGTGTGGCATAATGGAGGTGTAAGGTCAACAGTGGAACCTCGCTGGAGGTCGACCCTGAACGAGATCATGCTAATAAACACGGAATTTAGATACTGTATTCATTTTATGATGACTTGCGTGACACATCCAAAAATCCTAACTAATATTATAAATGCGAAAGTGACTCTGTCTGTCTGTCTGTCTTTCTGTCTGTCTGTCTGTCTTTTCTTCACGCCTAAACTACTGAACCGATTTGTGTGAAATTTGGTACAGGGTAAGTGTGAACCCCAACAAAGGACATAGGCTACTTTTTATTCGACTTCGACTTCGTCTGCGTCCGCGATAACCGACATATACGCGGACGAAGTCGCGGGCAAAAGCTAGTAGTATAATATTAGTAAGTGTAATATTAGTGTGGATTTCGATAGAAAAGCGAGCATGCTTGGAAAATAGTAAAAATCGTACTAAACCAGAATGGAGTAACTTTTAATGGTTCAGTTCATCCAAAAAGATTATCTCAATCATCCATCCTTCACTCAATTTAGCCAGTAAACTCACCAGTCCATGTGAGGGTGCCAGGTCCTGCCTGAGCGCAAGGACGCGCAGGCGCAGTAGCTCTCCCGGCCGGTAGCGCGCGCGCTCCGTCGACAGAATGACCACTCGACCGCTGGATATGCGGAGAGGGACTCGACGCTCCCACACGCATGAAGCTTCGGAGTACCTGGGGAGTAGAAGGTGACATAAAGCATTGTACTAATATGTCTTTGTCTATATTTTAGTAATCTTTTCTAGTTTTAAAACGTCACTTTATAGATAATCTATAACTATAACTAACAAAGGGAAATATGTAAACAAAAGTTTAAATAAATAAATAAATTGAGTAACTATTTGTGGAATGGCTAGGATATTTAATTATCTTCGCTTGGGCATTAATTAAATATAGTTATTTTGCTATTAGAAACGTCTTTCTAAACCATTTTCCATTTGCAAGTCAACCATTTAAATAGAAGAAGGTTAATGAACTCCGCAGTTAACGAGAGCTAATATTTGCTAATATGTTTAAGATCTAAGCTGTGTTTAAGATGGGTTTGAAAAGTGGGTTCACTGTATTCTCACAAGATATTGACGATCAAATCGGCTTTAGAATTTGGCAGCGAAGGCACGTTGATATCCAGGCATCCTCCATCACCTGCGAAACAAAAATGAACGTTATAGTTGTAGCAGAACATAAAGGCAGAGCGATTGAATTCAACAGTTTTTTTGACAGCCTATAATGTCCACTCCTGGGCAAAGGACTCTCTCGACTCCTTTAGTTCAAATCGAATTCGATTTATGATTTTTCTATTTTAATTTTAGTTGGTGGTGGTGATGGCTTCGTTGGTCTTGTAGTTCCAAGGGCAATTACAAAGTTTGGGTCCCTGTATTCGATCCCAGGGTGATTGGTTTTTCCCATTTCTGAAGTTGGTGGTGCCTTGGAAAGCACGTAAAGCAATTGGTCTTGCGCCTGTTCTCCCGGTCATGTCGGAACACCGTCACACACACCCCCACACCCCCACACACACCCCCACACACACCCCCACACACGTCACACTTGTGTTCTCCCTGGTCGTGTCGCATTGCCGTCCCATCGGATTATCAGAGTGAAAGAACACGAAGTGCACCTATCTTTACGCACACATTTTTGTACTATAATACCTTCTGCGTATTGGGCTGGTCTCCATTAGGATTGGCTCTCCATGGCTGAAATTCAAGCAGAATGTGTATGCAACTAGATTACCTGAAAGCAGTGTAGAGGCTGTGACTGTCAGCCTGGCTTCAGTCAACAAGGTCAGCATCAAGCGGGCAGGCCCTTCAGTGAAGAACCTGGACACGCATGCGCGGTTCATACTGCCCGCAGTCAGCACTCCTGGTGCCAGGAACAGGTGATTCTTGTCTGTGCATGGGTTTCTGGAAGAAAGGTGGAAATGGATTAGCAGGTTAAGTAATTAGGTACCTAATAGTCACGAAATCTAGATAAGAGACCAAATTTTTTCTATGATGTTTCAACTAACTTTCGTCTGCGACTTCGTCTGTGTAATGTTTCTTACTGATGATTTGTTTTTGAATAATGAACATCACTGATGTCAGTGATGCCCATGATTAACTTAGAAAGTACATGTGAATTTATGAAGTCACATTGGTACTTCCCCTGTATCGAATCCGCAACGCTATGCGTGAGAGGCGGGCGCCTTTACAACTGGGTTATCACGACATTATTATAATATTAGTTTGGATAAGAAAATGACTTGACAAGCCGCCGTAACAACACATCAAGTGTTTTATCTCCTCAGCTTCCGACAAAAAACCATACGCTCCAAAATTCCCATCAGATACATCTCATGCGATGCCAAGTATTTTTATATACTATATTATAGGGTTCCGTAACCGAAGTGTGGCAACGGGACCCTATTATTAAGCCTTCGGTGTCCGTTCGTTTGTCCGTCAGCGAGTTTTATTAATTTCATGAACCGTAAGGCGCTTTGCACATAGAGCAACTATTGCAGCAACTGGCAACTAGCTGTTTACATATATTTCAATTGGACTACGCACACATAGCAACTCGAGTTTCGAGTTCCTGCGATCGTCAACAGTTTTCAGTTGCTGCAATCGATGACTAAGTTAGTTGCTAATTGCCGCAACTAGCAACTGATAAATATTATACCTACTCGTTTTTTAAGTTGCCGGTTTCCTCAACCGTCAATCGCAACGCGTCGGGCGATTTCACACCCTCCCTCCCTCTCCCTGTGCCCGGCAATGCCAGTATCGCTACGGCAACGGCATACGGCAACTCGGCTGTGAAAGTTGTTAACAGAGTGCCATAAAGTTGCGGCAACTGTAAACGTTATAGCAACTATCAACTTTTACAGGAAACTTTTTAAGAATTGATAGTTGCCTCAACTTAAGTTGCTCCATGTGCAAAGCGCCTAATAGGTAGAGAGTTTAACATATTTTTTTTTTATCGTGTAGAATATTATACGGTGCTTTTTATTTTTAACCGACTTCTAAAAAAGGAGGAGGTTCTCAATTCGGATGTTTGTATTATTTATTTTATTTTATTTTTTAGGTTTGTTCGCGCTTAACTCCGTCGCTTGCCAACCGATTTCTAAAAAATTTTTGGAGTCGGTGCCATACGGTTGGATATAATATCCTCAGTCTTGGCACCGACTCCAAAAATTTGTTAAATTTTAGTATAGGTTAATCGTAGGTTAGGTTAGGTTTATTAATATAGGTAGGTTATAATATTATTTTTAACTTTTTAGTGCTTTTTTTTGAAGTCGGTTTTTTTTTTGCAAAAATATTTTTTAAGGATGGGAAATGATCAAATGACTCTTTCCGCTTTAGGCGGAGTGGAAAGGAGTGTCAGATTTTTACTGACTAAAATATATCCGTGTTCCTTCTAATGCTCTTTGCGTTCCAGTGCCGCGGTACCTCTTTCAAACAAACCCATTATACGGTGCTACGGAACCCTTCGTATACGCGTCCAGCTCGCACTTGGCCGGTTTTTATTCTACCCATCACATTTGAGGTCTACCTCACGTCTCAATAACATGAAGAGTACAATTATACCATGGAACAAAAAATCATGAGATCAATTGAATAGCCGCTTCTCGTGATGGCGGACATAAAAATCAAGGTCCAATCGACCTTGGATATAAACTACAATATAAATATGCTCTGTGATGAGTTAATGATGACTTGTAATTGTATGTAAATGATTTTCATTTTCCTTTTTTTCTATGATTATTTTGTTGTGAAAGATAAATGGAATTGTGTCTGTAGTTTGCTTGGGTAGATCGGTAGATGATACCACCAATCGATTGACGCCTGTAATCCCTGAAGGGTTAGGCAGAAGTGTACCTATTAGTACACCCACATTTCGCCAGTTATGTTTAAGTCCCATGAAATAAGGGTCGAGCCTATTGCCATGTACCTTTTATGACCTGTCAAAACGCGATTTTCTCATAGATTTTGTGTGGCAAAACACAATTGTGAAGTTACTTTTGTGTCGACTCATTTTAGTAACTATTTATTAATTTGAAAGCAATTAAAAATCAAATTTTACAGTAAATTGGAAATTAATCGGGTTTTTAGAGCTTAAAATAAATTAGTGTTTCTAGAAGTTATGTCTTGGAATTATTGGTTAATGAAAAGAAAGAAAGAAGAAAGAAAAACTGTTTATTAACTACGGTGTTTTTATGGTGTCAACTACCCAATTGTTTATGGTAGGTAGACAATATTGACATATTCCCTCCTCCTTCTCTATTGTTTATGAAATTGAAAATATTGCATCATATTCAAGGAAGTCTCATCATTTATGACGTGGTGGATAAGACCCAAGTTTACGTTGTCTCTTCGCAGTGGTGTCGGATTGCCGTTCCGTCAGATTATGAGAGTGAGGAAAGAGGGAATGCACCTTTTTTTGTAAGGTGGTAAAAATCATCAAATGAGTCCTTCCGCCCTGGGTAGGGCGGAAGGGACTGTCAGACTTTTACTGACTAAAAAACCACCCTGTTCCTTCTGTTGCCCTTTACGTTCCGGGGCCTCGGTATCCTGTTAAGACGTCCCGCAACCCCGGCACGTCCCGCACCCCGGCAACGTCCCGCAACCCGAATCCACCTGTGTTTGCGCTTTGTAACACTTGGTTAGTTTCCAATGTGATTGGTCGCCGTTACAAAAATTCGGTCGGGAATTGTTTTTCTCAGGTCGGGAAAAGTGTTTCTCAGTAGCAGCTCGGAGTCTGGATTAGTGCCCGGTTGATGGCAATAGGCTAGCCTCCTACATGCCACTTAAACATAATTGGCAAAATGTGGGTATTAATGGGTACACCTCTGCCTAACCCTTCTAGGATTATAGGCGTGATGTTATGAACGTAACCTTCTCAAACGACTAACTAGGTACTCTGCTAACCCAAGAACAAGAAGCTAGTATAATCGGTCGTGTTTCAAATGACCGCCGTATGAATGCACTCATTAACTTGTTCTTAGAAGTACATACATCTGGATGTTATTAAAACAAGCTGCCGTAGGGCTGTGCTTACAGCCTGTTGGAGTGCTTTGATCGATGTAGTTTAAAATAGCAGTGTGTTGATTGAATTGTAGGGAGCTTGGATTTACTATACTTAGATGTACATTTGGTTTGACGTTCAAAAGTGCCTTAATAATGGCCTAATTGAAATAAATGATTTGACTTTGACTTTGACTTTGAGTCAGAGAATTAGTTTTTTAGCGAGGGTAATGGTAGCAAATTCTAAAGGCCTAGCCACACTGGAGCGGACAACTACGTCGTGGTCGGGGGTGCGGTTATAACGAGTTTCAAAAGACACTAAACAAAGCTCAAAGTTGTACGTTTTTTTTTTTTTTTTTGTTATGTAGATACCATTCCTGGGAACCTTTTGGTTATGGGGATATTAATGGTCAAAGTATCAAATTTTTTACGTATTTTAAAGGAAACATGTTTTCAAAGATATAACTAACTAGGTACTCAAGTTATAACTTAATTTTAAAAACGACTCCTGTACTGCTGCATGCACAATTTTTTTACGTGCTTTACAATGACACCATAAACAGTAATTTTTTTACACCAGAATAAAAGCCGTTTCCCAGCAAACATTTCTGCTCAGTTACTTCATTTGATGGTCAGTATGCTTAGTTAACAGGTTGTATGCGTTGTGTCTTTTTATACCTCGTAAACTGCAGTAGTATTTTGACCATCCAAATACGCGAACGCCGCCTTAAGTTGTCCGCTCCAGTGTCGCGGGGCCTTAGCTCAAACACTACGTTGGTGTATATTTGAATAATCAAGTTATTGTTTCCTTTTTAATGGCAAATGAACGTGCGGATAAGTAATTAGATTAATTCAACTGTATTTAAACCAAACAATAAATCCTTTAAGTTATTTCTACGACGCATGCAGACCTTGTAAGGAAAGCGGCGATACTGTACTTTATGAATCATTGTCTCTCACATTGGTATATAGGGTTACTGGTAATAAGTATATATATATAAATACTTATACAGATGATTGTACTCATAATAAAAAAACCGGCCAAGTGCGAGTCAGACTCGCGCACCGAGGGTTCCGTACAAACCTGTAGGTATATAAGTAAAAGTTATGGTATTTTTATTGCTAAATGAAATCCATAACATAACAATGTGGAAAGCTGACGGTACCTTGTCAATACATATATGAAAACATTATGTATGTTCGGAAAAATCTTCATCTCTTTAAGAAGAGAAGTGATAGACATAATTTTAATACTAGAAATAGGCACAATTTTTTTATTTTTTTTTGTTAATCGCATAACAACGTTTGCTGGGTCAGCAAGTCTAATATATAAAATTCTCGTGTTGCGGTGTTTGTTTCCAAACTCCTCCGAAACGGCTGAACCGATTTGCATGAAATTTTGTGTGCATATCGGGTAGGTCTGAGAATCGGCCAACATCTGTTTTTTTTTTAATCGCTGAACAACGTTTGCTGGGTCAGCTAGTAAGTTTATGATTATTAAAAAAAATATACTATGTGATGTAACTAAAAATTTAAGATTTTCGGAATTTTTCCTATATGTGTACTTTATAACGTTGCTTCATGCCAAATTTCAAGATTCCAGGTCGTCTGGAAGTATCCTTTAGGTTTTGATTCCCTTGCGAGTAGTTGCGAGTTTCAAAATATGCGGCTTTAATTGCTGTATCTTTTGATTGCGTTGACGTAGAAGTTTGATTTTGTTACAGCTTAAAGATATTATAGACTTGAGTATTTGTTAAGAATTTCAATATAATACCACTACGCGTTCATGAGTAAAGGGGTAATAAGTTTAAAATTATTAAAAATATTTTTATTATATGATGTAACTAAAAATTTATGCTTTTCGCAATTTTTCCTTTATCTGTGTTATAAGACGTTGCTTCGTACCAAATTTCAAGATTCTGAGTTCACGGGAAGTACCCTGTAGGTTTTGATTCCCTTGCGAGTAGTGGCGAGTTTCAAAATATGCGGTTTTAATTCCTGTTTCTTTTGATTGCGTTGACATAGAAGTTTGATTTTGTTACAGCTTAAAGGTATTATAGATTTGAGTATTTGATATGAATTTCAATATAATACCACTACGCGTTCATGAGGAAAGGGGTAGTAAGTTTAAAATTATTAAAAATATTTTTATTATATGATGTAACTAAAAATTTATACTTTTCGCAATTTTTCCTATATCTCTGCTATAAGACGTTGCTTCATACCAAATTTCAAGATTCTGAGTTCACGGGAAGTACCCTGTAGGTTTTGATTCCCTTGCGAGTGTCGAAAATTTGCGGCATAAACGGGAGTATCTTTTGATCGCGTTGACTTAGAAGTTTGATTTTTTCACAGCTCCAAGAGACCATAGACTTGAGTATTTGATATGAATTTCAGCTTGATACCTCCACGCGTTCCTGAGAAAAAAGGTCTTGACAGACAGACAGACAGACAGACAGACAGACAGACAGACAGACAGACGGACAACAAAGTGATCCTATAAGGGTTCCGTTTTTACCTTTTGAGGTACGGAACCCTAAAAACAACTTTCCCAAAGAAATGATTTTTCTTTACTTGCAAAGCGTATCGCAATCACTGTATTGTATAATAAGTTAATTAAATTGTAGGTATAATAAGTTAATTAAAAAAATTATGCACGTTAAAAATTCAATAGTTTTATTTATACCAAGAGATGAGTAACTTAATTAAATTAAAGCCGATTGTGTGTTATTTTTGTTAGGTACTTTATATTGACTGCCTCGTTGGTCTAGTGGTCGTAAAGCGCGACTGCTGAGCACGAGGTCTTGGGGCGATTCCCAGGTAAGGCAAAGTGATATTGGGTTTGTCCATCAGGAATTTCTCAGTAGCAGCCTCGGAGTCTGGATTTGTGCCCGGTTGATGGCAATTAGGCTCGCTTATATTCTATTGGGATGATTGAAGTAATGCGCTTTGTAAATTAAAAAATTGTTTTTTATCATCAGTACAATCAGAATCAATACAATTAAAATTATGTATACAAAAAATATATTGTAAAACATTGATTTTAAAAGAGTATGTTTGGAGTTTCTTGTTTTTATGTATGGTATCCTATTACTCAGTTACTGGGTTGTGGAGGTAAGATAGGAAGTCGCTCCATGTAAAATACTGGTATTCAGCTGCATCCGGTTAGACTGGAAGCCGACCCCAACATAATTGGGAAAAGGCTAGGCAGATGATGATGTATGGAGTTTCCAGCCCATTCTTCATTCGTTGTTTTGTATTTAAATGTATATCTGTGTTTTCTTTTTATCTTTTTATTTTTATCTTTGTCTTTAATTATTGTAATTGGTTCTATAACCGTTTTAATTAAAGTAAAATAAATAAATTCTTCATACGAAACTACCTTTTGGAAGGGTAATTAGATTTAATTATTTTTTCTTTTTCTTGTATAATATGACGTTCAAAAGTGCCTTTTAATAGCCCAATTTTAGTAAAAGATTAGACTTTGACTTTTGTAAGAACATTAGTAAAAATATAACATCGGAATGCTCGATAAAATGTCCAAGGATATTTTCAATTTTTAGAGTAGCATTAACTAAATTTCTAGAGGATGTCACAGATCAAACTTAGTCGATTGAACTGTAGGTTAACACTCCTCCATGGAGATTAGTATTCCTATGTAAATAATGGGAATCGCTGGTACCTAATAAGGATTTATACCGGTTGGAAAACATGTTTTTGTTGGAGAGAACGTATGTACCAAGCGAGGCTGCAGGATCCCTTAGAACAAGTGGATATTCTCCAACAAATGTAGCTTGGGTCTATTTTGGCCAATAAGTATTTGAATACCTATTATCTAGATTTGTGTTTAATAAGGTTTCTATCTTGGTTTAAATATGATTCTCGGCAACCCAAAAAAGAACTTATTTTCCATTAGAATTGCTGAGTTTTTTTTGACGAAAACTGACTAACCACTAGATGTTAGTACTCTATCAAAATATCGGTATAGTAGGGGGAGCCCAAGATGCTAAATGCGGATTTACTCCAGCGTCGTGGGAACCTTTTAGATTGTGAAGATTAGATGCTAAAAAGTAAAAATAGTTACAGATAAGACGCTTTCACTGGTGGAGGGAGCGCATAAGTACATACCTATTTAAAAAAATGAAAAAAAAAAAAAACACGAACTACTACTCGAGCGTGTCAGATATTAATAGTGTATGCACCCCACGTGTTTTTGATAACCAAGGTATATTAATCTGCCGGTTTGCATGGTGAAGGTGGCCGTACGAAGGGGTTGAAAATGGAAGAAAAAATTATGACATTGAAATACTCGAGCGCGTCAGAATAATATACAGACAGTTCAGCTTGATGTCCTTATCGTGCTGACCCTTAATCTGACAATTATGTGCAATGACTTCTTCAATCTGATGGTTTGAAAAATAAAATCCGCTGCCCCAGACGCGCGGCCCTATATACAGGGCTCATATATGGTGGAGGTACTTAACAGGGTGCAAGGTATCCCTTATATTAATCTGCCGCGCTCGAGTAAATCCAAAAATCCCTTCCTGGCCTCCCCAATAGGCTACGTTTTGTTTATAGCGCGCTGACGGCAGTAATATCAACTTTTAGGAATGATCGCAAATATTTCGAAAACTAATCTTAGTCTCAATCTGTCAAAAATGCTCTGTTCTTAATTTTTTTTTACATTGATTATTTATCGCTGTGATGGGATTGCGACTAGATTTTAAAAGTTTTTAATAACAAGAACGTTTTTGACTGTCTGTTGGTCTAGTGGTCGCAAAGCGCAACTGCTGACCATAAGGTCTTGGGTTCGATTCTCAGGTCGGGCAAAGTGTTATTGGGTTTTTCCATCAGGTTTCTTAGTAGCAGCCTCGGAGTCTGGATTTGCGCCCGGTTGATGGCAATAGGACCCTATTACATGGGACTTAAACTAACTGGTGAAATGTGGGTGTACTAATGGGTACACCTCTGCCTAACCCTTCGGGGATTACAGGCGTGATGTTTTGTTATGTTAATAACGAGATTGAGCCTTTAGGAAAAGAAACAAAAGAATAACTTACCCTAAAATATTTTCAACTTTTTCTGTTTTGTTTGGGGAACTGCAACTGGCTAGCCCCAGTGCCATAAACAGGCAAAACCACAACATTTTGTTAGTTCAGATTTCTCGGAAACACAATCACTTTAATTCTTGATCACCAGACAGATTTCAATCCCATATTAGATATTACAGGAAGTATTTTAATTTGAAGAAAGTTTGTTTAAAATTTTTATTATTTCCTGCGCTGTGATGCAGTTTTTTAATGTATTTTGGAAGTGTGATATTGTAAACAAAATCACTACTATTTAGGTATTCATATAGGTATATTATCCGATACACTTTATAGAAAAATGGTCTTGATTTTGTATAATCTCTTTTCTCATTAACTGCGATTTTTAATTAACTTTAATACGTACTAAATTAATTACTTTCTTTATATACAATCTCGTTAATTAAATTTATCAATCAGCAATTTTAAAAACCACTTAGCAACAATCTATTTTTAGTTCCACCGCTTGACTTTGTTCTTATTTTAGAGCTAATTAATAAAAAATAATTTATTGATAAACAACAGTTATTCGTTTATCTTAACCGGCGCCATTTTGGATTTACACGGAATACGTCTGTCGGAGCGCGCGCGCGCAGCAGACTAGTTGTTGTACGCATGCGCGAAAGGTCGTCGAGCATCGCGAAAAAGAGAGAAGCGCTCAACATTTTTTTCGCTTATTGAAATCGATTATTATTGGTCAACAAAGTGAAAATAATATGGTATAGTTTCTTAGATTTCGATAAGATTTGGGACTATGTTTTAAATAAAGCAAACTCTGGTTCAGGACTATTATTGCTGCTTATAAAAAGGGTTTGTTTTTAAAGTCAAAGCATATATTTTAATTAAACCATTTATAGACACTTTTGAAATGTTATTAGGTAGATACCTACTCAAAAGTTGACTCACTCTTTTGGTGCTGAAAGAATAAATATAGGTATACCTAATTTAAATTTTCTGCGACTTTACTGCACGTCTATATACACTACTCTTCTTTTTATTAAAACAGCTAAAAAAAGTGAAGTTGGTATTCATATGCGTATGCGTTCATTAAACAAAACATTGTAAAACATTTTTATGTAATTCTTCTCCATACGAATCTATCTTTTGAAAATTACTTCTTCTTGTATATGACGTTCACAAGTGCCTCTAATTTATTTAATTAAATTAAAAGATTTTACTTTGACTAAGACTTCATATACTGTACAAAAAAATAAGCAATTTCTTTTAACCAAATGTTGTGCATCCCTGGCTGGGTTAATAGGTCGATCGTCGACCGCTTGCTATACAATTAATTGTTCAACTTCAATTGTTTTGCCACTACACATTGAAGACGCGTCAGGAATGTGTAGCAGTTTACATTTGAGATAATTAGTCTATGAATAGCATACTATGTATTTGTATTTTGAAGCGACATAGAATAGAGTGACTAAGGCATTGGCAATTCGAAGTTTAATCAAACGATTACCTGTTAAAAAATTGAGTGTTAAGGATTGAGTATTGTTTGAACAGTTGTTTATTTCTTTCTTTAGGAATATTGAAATAAAACAACGGGGGGCAGTTCTTGTAGCTTTTAGAAACGTTCGCGCATCCCGGATTGTTATTTGGGGGGCTTGACCACGCTGATCATTGAAAGAAAGTGAATCTGCCTAGCTTTTTCCCAACTATGTTAGGGTCGGCTACCAGTCTAATCGGATGCAGCTAAATACCAGTATTTTACATGAAGCGACTGCCTATCTGACCTCCACAACCCAGTAAATGGGTAATACGTTACCCCTTACTAACACTGGTTGTCTGCAGGCTTTCGGGCTTCTGACGACGCGTAATGACTGTCAAAGATCCACGTATGACAGCCGGGACCAACGGCTTAACTTGCTTCTGAGGCACAGAACGATGACAGTAATGTTTATATGATAAAGTTTGGAAAGTACATATGAATTGAAAAAGTCACATTGGTTCTTTCCCGTATTCAAACTCGAGGCGCGCCTCATCCACTGGGCCATCGCGACTTTTCCCCCAGTGTCCCCTTTCCATACTTACGCCGGGGATCCTGGGAACGTACTTGCCTTCTGCGATAGATGCCATAACCTAAGTCAATCTAAGATCAGTCCTGGTAGGTTTCTTATAGGTACCTTCAATAGGTAGGTACAATAGATTGTGTGTAATAACATGCAAATTAGATTACCGTTCGTGATGTGAATAGAAATGTGATTTCTCTAATATTAGACCAATGGAATTGTTACTTACACTTTCAATCCTTTTGTGTTCAGCAATTTCGCAGGTTCTTTTATGGAAATCAGAGTAACAATTGCTTGATAGTTGCTACATCATCTAGATAGTTAGCTAACTAATGGAGATCTAAACTTGATAAGACTACAAATTGGCAGATTTTTGCTTGCCAAATTACGGTTGATTTTTCAATATTCTGATAACTTTTATCTAAAAAATAAATGATGGCAGGTGACATTGTATATTTTAAATACAAAAGTTGTCAAGCCGCCATTATTTATTCTTCCTTCTAAGGATTGAAAAGATTTTCCCTCAACCACTTACTAATGTTTTCTGTAGGTATCAGCTGATTGCTGAAACACTGAATCCGAAAGAGACCAAAAATAGAAGAGAATGGAAAAATAGAATAGAGTGCCTAAAATAGAATATTCTTTTATCTGCATATTATTATACAGTAGGTAGTTTTAATACACGCCAAGTATTGATTTCAATTATTATTTAAATACAAATTAATGTCAATAGGAACTAGGAAATACAATATTTCAATGAATGTAAGCTGCAACAATAGGCCCCGGAGGACATTTTCCCTACCCTGTGAGGAATAATAAACCTACTGTTTTCAGTACTTCAAGCAGAGCCATCCACTTACAACGCCTGGTAACAGAATCACTGATTGACTCCGAATTCAAACACACTTTGCCCGACAGGTTGATAACGCCGCACGCGTTTTAGTTACTAACTCTTATCATAGATGGCGTTCAATTATATTTTAATTTTTTGAAGATTTCCTTTTTTAGTTTATTGTTTTATACGTTTTTTGGTAATATAAATCATCAAAACGCATGTTTTTTTTTCTCGATTTCAAGGCCATGATAGACAACTGGAAAACTTTGTATTTTCTTAGGTACTTATTATATTATGGAAAGGCTGGTGCTCGGTTGATGGCAATAGGCTCGCACCCTATTACATAGGACTTAAAAATAACCCTTCGGGGATTACTGGCTGTGTGTGGAAAGGCTGGTAAGGCGTTGGGGTCGTAAGGCTCTCGAGTGGCGTCCACATACATTAAGGCGCAGTGTAGGAAGGCCCTCCACAAGGTGGACCGTCGTCCTGATGAAGATCCCGTGAAACCGCTGAACCAATCATTATGGCTATCTTTAAAGGTAGCCTATGTACTTACAGCAGTCAAACAAAAACAAGTTGTATTTTTTTTTTTCTTTTAACAAGCTTTTATATTGTAACTAGCTTCTGCCAGCGACTTCATCCGCGTCGAAGTTGATTTCTCCATACAAACTTTGGAACCCTGATTCATCCCCTTATGGGGTGAATTCAATCCGTCCAGTGGTTTGGGCTGTGCGTTGATAGATCACTATGTCAGTCAGTCAGTCACCTTTCAGTTATACATATACACCGTGACTTTTTAGTCGTCTTACAAAGGCAGCCCAGTTCATGTATCCATTGACTAGTAAACGTTCATAATAAAAAAAATAGGTATTTATGGGATTTGAATAAATTAAAAAAATAATATTATTTATTATTATGACGCAAGGCGTAGTTTTAGAAACACCCTGTAGCGAGTCTCGTTGAAAATGGAGATGGAATGATCTGCTCGACTCGTGCGCTAGGTAGGTATACTCTACAGTTTGATACGTAAACATTTTTAACAGGGTGTTTCATTTCTAATGTAAAAATTATATTGAATCTTAATTAATGATAAAAAAATAATAATCGCGCCTAGAGGTATTTTAAGTCGGATACATTGAGTGGACCACTTTTGTAAGACGACTAAAAAGTCAAGGTGTATTTAGATGTCATGCAATATGAATTTTTTTTGAAATTCCATTTCAATCGAACGATGGGAATTGGGTCAAATTGAATTTGCAAGATTTGATTAAGTTCCTATGGCTTTTCCAGCTCCATCATCAGACCAGCAGCCCTACCATGAACTCTTATCGCGATCCAAAAACTGAATTGTTCTTCAAATACGTCAATATAACGCATCAATTTATGCGTTATATTGACGTATTTGAAGAACAGTTCAGTTTTTGGATCGCGATAAGAAAAAATACGTCAATATAATGACATAATATATTGATGCGTTTTAATGACTTATTTAAAGAACAATTCAGTTTTTGGATCGCGATAAGAGTTCATGGTAGGATCCCAGCTCTGTGACATCATTATATCGGTTCTCGTCATTTCGATCATCGCATCATTATGCGATACAGAATATTATACAGGAAATAACAACTCTGAACCCGCGATTAGCATGACAATAACTGAGAATCGCATTTAAAGCTCGATTAAAAAGTTACCAATGATATCACGGACGAAGGCCATTATATTTTGAATGTATTTTGAGCATTATTGGTTTTCAGTATGGCGGCCGCGGATTTGCAGTTAAAAAGAATTAACTCTCGCAATAAATCGGTTTTATTTTCTTTTTTACTGTTTATTATTTTGTATTTGTTAATTTTGTGAAATTAATTTGGATTGTTGTGCGTCACTACTTAGTGATAAATATGACTGTTTCCTATTTATCTATTTGTGAAAAGTTTGTCTAGAATAGTAGTATTTGAGGTGGTTTTAACCTCGTGTAATCAAAAATATTTTTTATTATTATATCAATAGGTGATATCTACTAATTGTGCATTTAAATAAAACCAAATGGGATAGGATAGTCGTATTGACTATTTTTAAATCGACTCAAAATGATAGTTTTACGTTATCGTGCTAGACCTAAAGAAATAGAAAGCAAAGCTTGGTGACTGGCATTATTTTTCAGTATAATTAGAAAAACAAGTTACAATTTATTTTTAATTACTTTTATATTGCCTTGTTATGCAATATCCAGCACATCGCATGACAATGCAAAATAAAAGCCTGTCGACATTTGCATATTATGAGTATATGCATTCAAAAATCCAGCTCAATCAAACACCGGGAAGTGGGTCAAATTGAACTTGTAAGATTTGATAAAATTCCTATGGCCCATCATTGGACTAGCTCTGTGATATCATTATACCCAGCTCCATCAGACTAGCTGTTTGACATGATGACATTGTTATATTGCATTGTCATGCAAATTGCACATTTTTTTTCGAGGTGGTAAAAATCATCATATTAGTCCTTCCGCCCTGCGTGGGGCGGAACGGACTGTCAGACTTTTACTGACTAAAAAACCACCCTGTTCCTTCTGTTGCTCTTTACGTTCCGGGGCCACGGTATCCTGCTAAGACGTCCCGCAACCCCGAAATTGCACATTTACGTAAAATTTCAGCTCAATCAAACACTGGGAAGTAGCTCAAATTTAACTTGTAAGATTTGATTAGCCAAATACACCGGGATGGTAAATAAAAGCTTGTAAAGGTCCATTTTTAATGCATTTACTCCGAAATTACAACTGCAGTCACTCCCAAACATAAGTATCATGCGGATAAACAAATGAAATGCAAATTAATTAAATAAAAGAGCGAGCGGACTCGTAAAAACAGCTAGTATTGTAAAATAAAGCCAACTGAAAAGTGGACAATAATAATTAATTTTTATTTCGGCGCCGTCGACTGGGTGGCCAACGTTCAACGCTTGGAGTGTTGCCAGGTGGGGAATTCCGACTGAATTTTTAATTGTGGCAACATTTTAGCGATTGAGTTCGTGCGTGTTTGCAATGCGTAATTTATTTTTCGTGGAATTCTTTTGTTATTTTTTTTATTGTGCAGTTTGGTTATTTGATGTTGGTAACGGAATTAATTTTAATTGAGACATCGATTTACAAGTTGGTTTTAAAAGTTTTTTTGACGATTTATTTCGAAGAATGATTTATTTACATACTAGCTTTTGTCCATGACTTCAACCGCGTGAATATCGCTTATCGCAGGCTAAAAAGTAGCCTACGTTCTTGCTTGAGGTTCCAGCTTAGCTTCTATCAAATTTAATCAAAATCGATTCAGTAAAATAGCGTTGAAACCGCAATATACTAATAAACAAAGTCACTTTCGCATTTAAATAGTAGCATGGATAAAGTAAGCTTTTTACAAAATGTAAGTATATAAATATTTACGTACAAAGAAACAAAAAACAAAAAATAAGGTCTGTCGTTATGTTCCGGCTGACCTCCGAAATGGCTAGATCGATGTTTACTGGCAGATAGCTAATGCTATAAGGAGTTATTAATTTTAGAAAAAGAACGACAAAAAAAAATTACACCAAAATAAAAACTATATACGCGGGAAGAGTAATAAATAAATAAAAGATAATTAATTACTTATGGCAACTCATTCATTTCCCTAACCGGTTTAACCAGTCTCACCAAGGGGTATCGTATTACCCAGTTACTGGGTTGTGGAGGTCAGATAGGCAGTCGCACCATGTAAAATACTGGTATTCAGCTGCATCAGATTAGATTGGAAGCCGACCCCAAACATAGTTGGGAAAAGGCTAGATAGATGATGAACTCTTTTATTTCTCTCACAGTATTTAACCCCTATCAACAGCCCGAGCTCATTTGCCACGGGGCATGCATGGCTGCTGTTCCCCAGTAATGCAGTTACCTACACTGCCTCTTTAATTGCACACCGACTAATTACATCGCGCTACGTTCGTATGTTTAATTTAATTAACCGATTCCCTACGCTGTGTCTGGTTTGCGTGTGTTTCAACTGTTTACTGCGAAAATTTCTTGTTTAAACTACTGCTTTTTGGAGTGGAATTGTGTGTTGTAATCGTGTAGGGATATAAACGTACATAGGTATTCCTGCCAAATCAAAATACAAAGGTTGAGAATAAGCATTAAATCCAGTAATAGGTATGATAAAAACGCTTGAACGCACGGAAATTATTTCTAGTTTCTACAGTTCTAGTTATTTTTTTCCGTGTAATAAATAATTCTGGATGTAACGTGTACACTAATCTTTGACATAATCAATATCGAACTAAAAGCACAAATTGAATAGAGATAAACTACAATAACATGGCGCGCCCCTCCACAATTCATACACACATACATACATAAACTCACGCCTTTTTCCCATGGGGGTAGGCAGAAACCACAGAACGCCACCTGCTACGATGCTTACATACTCCTTTCGCCTCATCTACGTTCATACATCTCGTCATACAAGCACGCCGGTTACGAGTACTCCGCACCTGACCTTTCTGAAGAACCTCACCAATAAGGTCAGTGTAGGTCTTCCTAGGGCGACCCCTCCCTGCGTTGCCACTCACCTCTGCCATATAAATACCTTTTGTTAATCGTCTTTCACTCATCCTCTCAACATGACCGAACCATCTAAGCATACCTATTCTATCTTTGTCACTACATCCTCTTTTAATCCGCAACGGTCCCGTATAACCTCATTCTTCACTCTATCGTTCAAAGTTACACCACACATACTCCGCAAGGAACGCATTTCCACAGCATTAATCCTACTCTCATGCCTCGTCCTCCACAATTCAAAACCGTTTGAAAGTATTTGTGAAAGTATTTACAAGATTCAATGCATGTGTGCGTACTGAGACGGCTCTTGAAACAAAAACTTTTCAGCGATTTGTTACTCGACTAGCGGCGTCAATAATTACTCAGTATTATTAGTATGGCGCTGCACTGATATACAAACCCAGCCATAGATGTCCAAACGTATAGCTCGTTCGCATTTTCTCAGTAAATAAAAACTCTCAATTTCCCAAGTAAAAGTACCAATAGCCGATAATGTTTTAACCGCTTGAGGTCAGCTATTCGATTTTCCACAGCTCAACGGCTCATATAGCCGAGCGAGCATTTACAATGGCTTGCAATATGCACCTTGCGCACGGAAACGAAAATGCGAAACAATTTCCCTAGACCGAGTCCGTTTGAGCGTCAAATGGTGGATTTTCCATAAATTCGTGGGACGTACTTGGGTGGTTATTGCTATTTTTATGTATATACATTAAATATTATACATAAAAATAGCAATAACGACCCAAGTTATATTTAATGCTATAAATATAAGCTGAAGAGGTTTTTGTTAATTTGCGCTAACCTTACTTTGCGCTAATAAATGCGCTACTAGTCGGATTGGATAAAATATACACATCAAAAGTGTCTAGGGATCAACATCCCTAACATTGATTAGGGATGTTGATCCCTAGACACTTTTGATGTGTGTATTTGTATATATGTATATAATCGTTTGTCTTGGTATGGGCATGTGAAGAGGGATGAAACGCATGTGACCAGGAGAGTTATGGATGTGAATGTGGATGGATGGAGAGAAAGAGGAACACCAAAGAAAAGATGGATGGATTGTGTGAAGAATGATATGAATAAAAGGGGAGTCAGTGATTGCATGACGGCTGACAGGACAGAGTGGAAGAGGAAAACGTGTTGCGCCGACCCCAAGTAACATGGGACTAGGGCAGGAAGATGATGATGATGATGTATAATAGCCAAATTAATAAGGAATAATATAGGCACATGGTAGAAGAACAGTAACCAATTAATACGTAACTGAACGCTAGTGAAACGACGGGGAATAGCTAGTCTTTATATAATAATAATAATAATAAGTCAGCGGCCATTTTTAAAAAAATTCAAAGTCAAAGTCAAAAACATTTATTTCAATTAGACCATTTACAGGCACTTTTGAATAGTCAAGGAGTCTGTCAGTTAGTCCGAAAGTTGAAGCTAGTTGCTCGTGCCAAAACGGAGGGTTTAAGAGGAATTCGGTTTAATAATAGATTTTGATTTAGAATATCTAATATCATTATAATTTAAGACAGATTAAGAAAGAGATTTGATTGCTATCGTTCTTAAAAGTTAATAATATATTGCTTCCGTAATATCTTAACATAAAAATAACACAAGAGAATCTAACATGATGACATTGAAAGCAGGCCCGAGTACGTCCCCTTCGCTGGAGAGTCGTGACTAGCGACGTATGTAGTGAATCAGGAAAGCCGCGTGTTTCGCCGGCGGCGCGCTACACAGATGATCGGCGACACAACCCCGCTGGGACCGCTTAGTGTAGCCGCGTGTGTTTACGCCTCTCTGTGATGGGAAGCACATCTTCTGACAGCAATGGTGACCCATCATTTAGTCAGGGATAAGATTTTGGATTGGAAGGGATTGTCCTTCGAATTTTGCCAAAAGTCAAAGTCAAAACATTTATTTCAATTAGACCATTTACAGGCAATTTTGAATTGTCAAGGAGTCGGTCAGTTAAGTCAGAAAGCTGAAGCTTGTTGCTTGTTTCAAAACGGAGGTAGGCCTCTGTGGATAACAACTTTGTGTTCATTATTTAAGCTTGTGGTGTCTAATAATTTTAAAACCTATTTAAAGGGATTTAAAAGAATTGATACACTCGAAACATTGTTTAAAAGTAGTTGCGAGTTAGCTGCCTGCACACCATAAAGCTTGTTCGACTGTACATAATTATACAGAGTTGATATGACAGAGGTGCATTAAATTAAACTACGTATACTATACGTGTTTAGTATTATTTTAACACGGTTTAAAATAAAATATAAATAATTATTTTTTATTTTTCGAACAAACTAAATAGCTTACAAATCAGAGTAAAACGCAAACACCCTTTGTAAATAAATTTAACTGACCTTAGATACCTAGTTATTAAAGCGGCAACGTCGCACGCGCATGGCGCGCGTGTTTTCTCTCGTATCAAAGCGGTCGGCCAAAAACTTAAAAAATCATTTGCGACTAAACTACTGCTCCTATTTAATTGATTTTTGGTACAGAGCTTGAAAATGGTACCTAGTATAGGCAGTTTAAAGAAAAGCCCATCTGTCGTATCAACTTTGTATGTTGTTACAATAAAGTGTGAATAAACAAATTAGTTTGAGTTTTAACGTGTTTTAATTTGCCTTTGGCCACGAACACATTAACAATTAAAATAAGAAAAAGTTAGGTGTCATTTATGAGAATCTTATTTATAATTTTAATTTGGACTTGTTTAGTATTAATGTTAAGCTCATTTTAACGCTTCGTTTGAGGTCTTAAAATGATTAAAAGAGATGAAATATTCTTTGAATCTCGCAACCTTTTTATTGAATTGTGAAATTTGCAGACTCGTGTTAAAATGATTGTGATGTATCGCTAGTTTTGTTTAGCTGGTTCTCTTATTTTTGAGGGTTTCTTTTCAATTATGTCTTCCAAATCGAGTCCAACGAGTGTATTTTTTTTTATTTTGGACGAGTTGCTTACGGAGTTATTGTAAGTATTTTTTTTTTCTGTTACCATTGGAAACAGTTTTTTTTATAAGAAAAAGTTGTTTCTCTGCATTGCTTTTAAATCAGTAAATGGTTAGTCAATTGAGTTGGCAAATAAGTGACGTCACAGTTTCCAATTGGTGATAAATTAAAATGACTGATTTAAAAGTGCTACATAAAAATATATATCCATGATTGACAGCTTACATCGTCCCTTTTCCACAAACGTATTCGAATACGGTACACAAATAGATTACATTACATTGGACAAAACAAAATAAATCAAATAGAATATCAGAATTAACATTTTTATACAAAACACAAACAGATAAAAATCCACAAAACATGATTACAAACGCCTACATAGGTCCATTCGGTTTTTACATGAATGATATTTATAAAACGTAAAAAAAAGGGAAACAGCGAAATCAAATACTCATTTAGAGTGGGCTGAAAACAATTCACGAATATTTCCATGAGATAAATAAGAAAACAGCGAAGTGTAGAAATAAAATCATTGTAGACACCGTGTGCGATGTATACGTAGATAACACATAAGTAACTCAAAGTCAAAGTCAAAGTCAAAACATTTATTTCAATTAGACCATTTACAGGCACTTTTGAATTGTCAAGGAGTCGGTCAGTTAGTCCGAAAGTTGAAGCTAGTTGCTCGTTTCAAAACGGAGGTAGGCTTCTATGGAGAAGAACGAGCAAGAAACTCCACGGCACTCTTTTTTTTAATTTAGGTTTTTCAACCGACTTCAAAAAGGAGGAGGTTCTCAATTCGGCAAATCCTATTATTATTAAACTATGTTGTTATTGTTGTTCCAACTAGTACGTTGGGGTCGTCTCCCAGTTTAGCCGGATGCAGCTAAACACCAGTATTTTACATGGACCGACTTTCTATCTGACTTCCACAACCCAGTAACTGGGTAAAACGATAGCCAGGTACTAGTAGGCGACTAGGTAAGACTAGGTAAGACATGGTTGTAAAATTTTTGAGCTTCTGACGACCCGTAACGACTGTCAAGGATCTACGTAAGATAAGTCAAAGTCAGTCACCATTTACAGGTACTTTTGAATTGTCAAGGAGTCGGTCAGTTAGTCCGAAAATTGAAGCTAGTTGCTCGTTCCAAAACGGAGGTAGGCCTCTATGGAGAAGAAAGAGCAAGAAACTGCAAGGCACTCTTTTAAATTAGGTTTTTACAAAATCCTGGTTACATTATACTTGTTGAATCTACATGTGATCACAATGAAGATGAATATAAATATCGATAGCCGGGACCAACGGCTTAACGTGATTTTCGAGGCACCTAGTATTTCAGACTTTAAGCTATCCCTGTGCCAGGTATTCTGGCGTGATTGAATAACAAACATTCATCCGTCCAAACTTTTCGAATTTATAAAGAAGGTCGAGTGTAGAAGGGAGAGAGTGTTTCTTTAGACACGTTAATCTCTGAACCTACCAGTCTGATTGGAAGAATGTTGTACCTATATCATAGCTAGATTCATGAGAAATAGTGTAGGCAATATAACAGCACGCTACCACCCACGGGGGCAGAGCAGTAACCAAGGGCGCGCCAAAAGCCAGCAAACTTTTATAATTCGCCCGCGCGCCCCGTGTTAAGTGTTTTATCGTAATAACCCTCACTCATGTATAAATATAACTAATTATCAACTTTTCGTCATATTAGTCATATTATATCATGTATAAATCGAAAAAACCAAAAAATTAGAGGCTACTTCGTGATGTTTTTCTATCGAGAAAATGTTATTATTTTATATTTTTGATCAATGAGAACCCTCGAAAATATCATGTAGTTTTCATACATTTGTATTTTAAGCCTAGAAATCTAGAATTGTTCATGTAAAATAAAAAAAAATATTGGTAATTTTGCTTACTACCCACTCTTAACGTGAGTGAAAGAAACCATGCGGACGAAGTCGCGGGCAGAGCCTAGTAATTGAAAACTAGCACTCTCTCCGCGACTTTGTTTCCGTGATTTTTCTTACGGATCTCTAATTGTTTGATAATAAAATCTATAGCCTATAGCACTCAGTAATAACGTAGCTGCTTTTCCAATTTGCGAAGAATTTTCAAAATTAATACCTACAGTACTAATTTTGAAATTCGAAGGTCTATAGGTAGATATTACCCCCTACAAACTCATAAACTTTAGGTACCTCTTTATAATACTAGTATAGATTAATATAATGTGAAAGCTTAATAACGAGAAACCTCACATACATAGGTAGTTGATAAATAATTATGAAACCATAATTACAGTGCAGCTATCAACGCGATTCAGGCGCTGCGTCGGCCGGCCGCGCGGAAAATTCCCGAACATTTATATAGTGTTACATATTGTATGGTGATACGAAACCTTTTGTGTGCGAGTCTGAATTGCACTAGGACGGTTATTTTATTTATATATCTTAACATTACGCCTGTAATACCCCAAGGGTTAGGCAGAGGTGTACCCATTAGTACACCCACATTTCGCCAGTTATGTTTAAGTCCCATGTAATAGGGGGCAAGCCTATTGCCATTAACCGGGCACAAATCCAGACTCCAAGGCTGCTTCTGAGAAATTCCTGATGGAAAAACCCAATAACATTTGCCCGACCTGGGAATCGAACCCAAGATCTCATGCTTTACAGTCGCGCTTTGCGACCACTAGACCAACGAGGCAGTCAATATAATTATCTTCGATACATATAAAATGCTTTGTCCTAAATGACTGACTGGTTGGCTGACGGATCAACGCACAGCCTAAACCGCTGATCGTAGAGACCTGAAACTTGGAGGGTGTGTTCTTTGTATGACGTAAGCATCCGATAAGAAAGGATTTTTCGAAATTGTACCCCTTAGGAGTATGAAAAAGGAGAGCAAAGTTTGTATGGACAACGTGATTTCTTGGTCCAATCTACTTGCAATTTCCTGACTTTGACTTCGTCCGCGATAACTGACATTTACACGGACGAAGTTGCGGGCAAAAGATAGTCTTTTATATTAATTCAATAAATAAAATCAATCGGCAAGGTATCAATAGGTATCAAGGTTATATGGCAGAGGTGAGTGGCAACGCAGGGAGAGGTCGCCCTAGGAAGACCTACACTGACCTTATTGGTGAGGTTCTTCAGAAAGATCAGGTGCGGAGTACCCGTAACCGGCGTGCTTGTATGACGAGATGAATGAACGTAGATGAGGCGAAAGGAGTATGTAAGGATCGTAGCAGGTGGCGTTCTGTGGTTTCTGCCTACCCCCATGGGAAAAAGGCGTGAGTTTATGTATGTGTGTATTTACGGTCGGGGTCATAAGTGGAGTAGCAATCTACAAAGCAAATCGATTGACGCTTTGGTTAAACTTACGACCTTCCCACGTCATGTGCGAATTTTGAGGGGTATATACGTAGGTAGTGTGTTATTACGTTCAAAAGTGTCTTATAATGGCCTAATTATATGATTTGACTTTGACTTTAACTTTGAATACATCACTTATACACACAGATGTAGGTACGGCCTGTACCGCGTGTTCACAGCAATTCAAACCTTAGCATGCTACTGCACTTATGACACCCCGACTGTATGTAAAATCCGACCTTTCGGAACCGGAGGCGGAGCTCCGTAACATCCCTAACTTGAAGTGTCCCGTACACGTGTACAGACTTAATAAAAGCCTTCGAAGCCGAAGCGATGAAAGCGAAAAGATAATATTAAATTCGTAATTTTCTTATTTTGTTTTTTTATTTTTCAGTTACTTTAGTTCCTATATTTATTTTATAACAAGCTTATAGCCACGGCTTCGATGGCGGATTTTTTTTTGTATCCCTAACTTTTTTGATAATAATATACGTATAGCCTATAGCATTCGGGAATAAGGAAGCTTCTTATTAGCGAAAGAATTTTTAGAATCGGACTATTAATTCTACTGATGAATGCGTTCAAACTATAACACAAACTATCAAACAGACAAGCTTTATAATAGGTATTAGTTAAGATTTTTTGATAATAAAACATAACATAATCATCACATAACACGCCAGTAATACCCGAAGGTTTAGGCAGAGGTGTACCCATTGGTATACCCACATTTCACTGGTTATGTTTAAGCCCCATGTAATAGGGGGCGAACCTACTGCCATCAACCGGGTATAAACCCAGACTCCGAGGCTGCTACTGAGAAATTCCTGATAGTTAAACCCAATAACACTTTGCCCGACCTGGGAATGTAACCCAAGACCTCATGCTCAGCAGTCGCGCTTTGCGACCACTAGACCAATGAGGCAATGATAATAAAATATAGCCTAAAATATTCAGAGATAACGTATAGCCCCCTATTAGCAGAAGAATTTCACTAGAATCGAACTAGTAGTTTTAGAGATTAACGTATTCAAAGAAACAAGACAACTTCAACTTTATAATGTTAGTATGGACTGTCACGGTCGCAACGCGCGACTGTTGAGCATGAGGTCTTTGGTTTGATTCCCAGGTCGGCCCAAGAGTCATTGGGTTTTTCCGTCAGGAATTTCTCAGTAGCAGCTTCGGAGTCTGGATTTGTGCCTGTTTGATGGCAATAGGCTCGCCCCTCATTATATGGGACTTAAACATAACTGGCGAAATGTGGGTACACTTCTGCCTAACGCTTCGGGGACTTACAGACATGAATGTTATGTATAACTACCGGCACGTAACTTGGCAAGAGATTTTCGTAGTGGGGGAAGTTCGCGCATATAAAAATGTATGAAATTGTGCGTGCGCAAACTTCCCCCACTACAAAAACTCTTGCCAACTTACGTGCCGGTAACTATATCTGTATGTAATATTAGAGCAGATATACCAACTCTAGTTGTAATACAGCTGTGGTGTATCTCACCAGTTCGGCGCCACGCAACCCACGGATTGATTAATTGGCACGCTTCCCATCGCCCTAATTAATGAGTACGGCGCGGCCATTAAAAATATTACTCTTTGCTGCTGCTAGTGATCGAGGGTCGAACGCAGCGGGAGTACTTTTAGAGTAGGACCTAGTGGAGTTCTATGTAAAAGAGCTCGTTCAGAGAAGTATGCTGCCGTGATTCTTTAAAAGGCAGTCATCTGACAATTTACCGATTTTGAGTTAATACATTGAGCGACATCAGGAAAAAAAGGCGCGTCGACCTATCTAACCCGTTTTTCTGTAACTTATTTAGCTTTTGAGATATTTTTTTCATAAAAAGCAGTGAAGTGGTTTTGATACCAGTGCCAAATTTATAAAAAGACAGTCATATCACATTTATTCTTAAAAAGGCAGTTAAAGTCCCTTAACTGCAAAATATTTGGGAATATTTTAGGCAAAAACTTGCTTAAAAGGCAGTGTTGTACAAAACTGTCTTTTGCAAATTCTATTCTATAGAATTATCTTCACAATAATTCACTGAAAGGCCGCTTTTGAGGAAAAAAATCTTAAAAGGCAGTCATGTGACGTTAGCTGCCTTTTTAATAATTATTTGATAGATATTATTTTCTTCTATACTTAAAAAAAAGAAGTTTACGTTGCCTTCAAAATTTTTATTTACTAATATTTTGAGTCTATCGGATACTAGAAAGCAGTTTTCTAGCAATGATTCATTAAAAGACAGTCAAGTTTTGTCGCGCTAGTGAATTTTTGTGTCAAAAAGCTTCTTTACAAAAAAAGATAACCGCCTTCAAAAACTACAAAATAAAAAATAACTTTAGTTTTGGAAGTCGGTGGCTTTGGTTTTGTTTTTTGTTATGTAGGTAAATATTGCCACCGACTTCCAAAACTAAAGTTTTTATTTTGTAGTTTTTGAAGGCGGTTATCTTTTTTTGTAAAGAAGCTTTTTATTTTTCACTTTTTAGTGCTTGTGTATTAATGTTTGAAATCCTTACAAAAAGCCCTTTCAAACAATACCTCGCACGATATATTTAATTTTGGAAAGTGGTAGGAGGGGGGTTGAATTACCCCCTCCTCTTTCCCTTCAGTTAGTCATCGACCACACGTATAAACAAAGCAATTTCACTTGTTACGATATTGCTGCTGTGATCCTTTTCAGTTCATCATCAGATCATGACAATATTTCTATAGTGAGTACAGGCGTGATATTATGTTGTGTGATGGCGTAAACAATGCTTAGATAAATGCTATAGCAACAATCGCGGTTAATCTGCTGTTATTTATTGAAGAGTACCCCCGATTTCTACAAGATCCCATCATCAGATATTGAAATGGTGACAATGGGACCACACGGGAAGCACCAGCTTTCAAATAAAAAAAGAATCATGAAAATCGGTTCACCCAGTCGCAAGTCGCGAGGTAACAAACATAAAAAAAAAATACAGTCGAATTGATAACCTCCTCCTTTTTTTGAAGTCGGTTAAAAAGTCAAACGTTAAAGTCACGGAGACGTGGGGCGTCGAGCGTCGCGTGGGCCTGGCGTCTCACGGCGCACGTTTTTTTTAAATCATCAAAAATCATCAAATAATCAAAAATCATCAAATGACACCTTCCGCCCTGGGTGGGGGCGGAAGGGACTGTCAGACTTTTACTGACTAAAAAACCACCCTGTTCCTTCTGTTGCCCTTTACGTTCCGGGGCCACGGTATCCCGTTAAGACGTCCCGCAACCCCGGCAGGCGTTTGGCCCCTATCGGGGCCCCATCCCTGTGGAGGCGGTTTAGAAACTCTGACACTAGAGTGTGTGGGGTCGTAAGACCTTACTGCCCACACGATAAAGAAGAAGAAGAAGTAATAAGAATCGGTACTAGTTAACGATGAACCGCTAAGTCAACAAATAAGAAAGAAAGATTAATAATAAGAAGCTAAAAAATCCCATTCCATATAATTATTATTTTAATTTTGTATGCATACCTACATATGTTTGAGCAAATAAAATTTCTTATTCTTATTCTAAATTTGGGGGAAAACCCCTAAGTTGGCAACCCAGGATTCATTGAGAATTGCCGCTGCGTGCGCCGCCGCGATAAACGCCGCGTAGCACGCGGTTTTGCCCGCCGCGGGCCCCGCCGTAAAAATCGCTTCATTTCAAGCAAATGCGTCAAAAATCGCTCCGTAAACGCACTTATACAACGCCATGTTTGAATTCAGTGCGGGCCGCGCCGCACAACGCGACGCCCGACGCCCAGCGTTTTCGTAAACGAGGCCATATTATGGTGACTGATTTTTGTACCCTGCCAATTAATAAACTTTTGATTTTACTATTCTTTTTTCCTTTAATTTGAAACTCAATTACCCTTGACTGCTGCTTATCCAAGCTCAGTTAAAAGAATTACATAAGTGGATAATTGTTTAAAAAACAGCAAACTGCAGTTGAGAATTTTTGGCTGCTTTTTAATGATTTCCTTAGATGCTATAAATTTATTCAAAAAGGTTTGTAAGAAAGCAGTTTGCTGCAAAACTATATTAAAAGGCAGTTAATGGACTCTCTCGTCTTTGTTAGAAATTTTTCAAATAGGATTTTATTTTTAAATACTTTTTAAAAAGGCAGCCCATTGAATAAACGGCCTTTTTAAGAATTATGCATAGTGAATTTGGTGACTAAATGATTTTCAATAAAAAAAAAGTTACTAATAATTCACTAAAAGGCAGTTTCGGGACTGAAGCTGTCTTTTAATGGATTATTAGAGGATGTAAAATTATACCAATAATGTTAACAAATATATATTCATAAAATTTATTTATTTAAATGTGTAAAAATTGATCCAGTAACACTAAATAAGATACAACGGGCACCCCTTTATTAAAAAAACCCACCATATATGTCATATTTCTTACGTAGATTAATTAAAGTAAAAAAAACAAAATGAAGACTGCTTTCGCGGTTTTCTCAAAAATCAGTGTTGTCAGAAGGTCGCCTTTTAAAGAATCACGGCAGTATGTAGTATATTACTTCTATCTAAATACATAAAAGCGAACTTGAGTGAGTGACCTTTCGCTTTTATGTATTTGTTGTTTTTTTTTGTATTTTTTTTATTTCACGAAATGTCGAAAACTGCTTGACGTATAAAGATAAAATTTTGCAGGCTTTTGCAGGTTTTAGGTAGATTACAGTTAGTAGACGTCCGCTAAGAATGAATTTTCCAAAGTTCAACCCCTAAGGGGTTGAAACGAGGGTCCAACAGCTTGCTAGCCAAAGTTGTCTATGCAAACTGTTTTTCGAATAATTATATATTTATTGATAAGTTATTTACTAGGTATTTGTTTAAAGAACCTTAGATAATATTATTGTAAGCATTTGAAGAGTGTATTACTTGAAGTACAGGTTTATTCCTAGTTCAGGGAGAATCCTAATATTATTTACTTGTAGTTTTTAATGCCCTAATTTTTTCAATATTTTTGTAAGTCAATTATTTCAATAAACAATTTCAATTTTAATTACAATTTGAATGCGTAATTTAGAATTTTAGTCTATTATAATATTCTTATGTGATAATTCTCTCTAGAAGTCACGATTATGATTCAAAAGAACCGAATTTCATGTGGCTGTGTCGATGAGTACGATTTTCTATATGAATTTGGGATATCGAATTACAATTTCATTTACTGTCATTATATTTTGTTTTTGTTCCTAAAATAAATTGATTAAACGACTTTACTTGTTTCATAAACAATAAATAATTAAGTATATTTGTTTAATTTACAAAAAAAAAATATTTGTCATCGAATTTTAACAAATCAAATAATCCTTTAAACCCCATATTTATATTTCAACCCTTACAAAAACAGAATAAATTCAGCTTAATGCCAAAAGAATATGGAAAACCACTAACAAAAGGCCAAATAATATTTTTTGAGTGTGGCAACACAGCTGTTATTCATCGTTCGTACGGATATATTGGCATATTTCGCGAAGCTCAAAGCTGGCAACACCGGGTGATTTGTGGGCTTTGCTGTAGTCCTACAAATTATGAATCTTCGACACTGCTATGTGTATTGAATATTTGGAATGGCCGACAGTGTAGTTCGGGCAGCTACCTATAGATGTTCGGGAAAGCTCGTTTTTCATGTTGCTTTATTAGGATTTAGTATTCTCTCGCAATGAACGTTACACAAACAGAATTGATTACCAAGTACTCATGAGTTTTTCTAAGTTTATCTAAAATTTGAGTTTATTTAGAAAAATATCGTAAGGAATCTAACAAAGTAACAAGCTTCTGTCCACGACTTCGTCCGCGTGCACGTCGGTTATCAGCGAAGTTTTTTTTATAAGCTAGTATAAAAATAGTTATGTTTGAGCACCATGTAATAGAGGGCGAGCCTATTGCCATCAACTAGGCACAAACTTAGCCTCCGAGGCTGCTACTGAGAAACTCCTGATGGAAAAACCCAATATAGTGCATTGGGGTAATTACGAAACCGGGTAAATTCCGATTTTATTAATTTGCACCATTTACGTACCACATCTTATTTTGACAATGTTTTAAAGATGAAACACGTATAATTATTTATTAGCAATGCACGGCAATGTTTAAATCTGTGGCAGCGTTTGATTGAAATTAATAGAAATCGGAATTTACCCGGTTTCGTAATTACCCCAATGCACCTTAACGCTTTGCCCGACCTGGAAATCGAACCCAAGACCTCATGCTCAGCAGTCGCGCTTTGCTGCCACTAGTCCAACGACGCAGAGAAAACTAAGCTTATGAAAGTATTTACCGTAAAACAAAATAAATGAAAACAGTTTAGATTAGTTTCTTATTTCCATAGCAGATAGGTCGTAAAGAGATTTTTTACTCTCGACAGGCTCTCGTATCAAGTATCCATAATTATTTTTAATTGGTAACTGGAATAGATCTTTATTTTGTATTTATTTTAATGCTGATAAGTCAATTATTGGATCGCTACGTACTTGTTTAGACGTCCCCAGTTATTAAAATGGTTGTCAAGTAATTAAAATATTTCAGTCGAGTAGTGAAATTGGTGCCTTTTTACTTCGTGCTACCTACCTTATTGATTTTGAAAGGTTGTTCGGTCAATTTTTGTTTTTTTTCGACTTTAAAATATGTAATACTAGCACTCTTCCCGCGACTTCGTTCGCGTTATTTTTCTCACGAATCAAAAATTTTTTGATAATAAAATGTAGTCAACATAGCTTCCAATTTACGAAATAATTTTCACAATCGGTTCAGTAGATCCAGAGATCCAGAGACCCGTTATAACCTCACAAACTCACAAGCTTTATCTGTGTACAGTTTTAAGATACAGAAATGAGTAGAAGAACACTTGATCACCAATAATACACGATCAGGTGAGTAACACACGGCACCGCGCACCGCCGCGGATCGCAGTGGCGGTAAAGCGGATTGCACCGCTCGACCGCGCGATCGGGCGGTGTACGTGTGTAAGCGCAGGCCACACCGCCAGCTAGCGGGCGGGCGGGCTAAGCGGGCGAACATCGTTTCACCTCTTTACATACTTCGGTTCACACCGCGAGCTACCGACTAACCTAACGAGCTAAGCTAACGAAATATCCGACGATTCCCAGCTAGCGGGCGGGCGGGCTAAGCGGGCGAACATCGTTTCACCTCTTTACATACTTCGGTTCACACCGCGAGCTACCGACTAACCTAACGAGCTAAGCTAACGAAATATCCGTCGCTCGTCTGTCCGTAGTTTTCGGTGTGAACCCCATAGTTTAGTTCGCCAATATTTCGCGTAGTTTGTATAGTTTCCTTCGTTCGCTTCGCCCGCCCGCCTAGCCCGCCCGTCCGCTAGCTGGCGGTGTGGCCTGTTACTCGATAACTCCTACCTATTTTCCATGATGAGATTTTGGTTGATGCATAATTAATTTTTAAATTAAATTAGCACTTTTAGAGCAATAGCGCACAGAGCGCGCGCACCTGGCCGCACGCGGCCAGCGGCCACACCGTGCCGCAGCGGCCAGCGAGATCGAACGAACTTTCACGTAGCAAGGGATGAACCCAATATTTTTTCCTTTTCCGCTTCTTACTTAGAAGATACAAAAGCACTGCTATTTCTTCAACGTCCATTTTGAAGCGCGCTGTATGTGCAACTGACGATCGTGGCCGCGGTTTTGGCCGCGTTGCAAATCGCAACCCCTGCGGCCGGGCCGCGCGACTGGCCGCTGCGGTCAGGCCGCTAGTGCGCTACGGGTCTAAGAAAGATCCTCTGAAAACTTTCAGGATAATTTTAGACATTCAAAAGCCTTACCTACAATACCTACAGCGTAAAAGTGAATATAAAAACTTTTTTTATAAGACTATTTCACACTAAAGAATGAGTGGCGCTGCCACTTGACCGCAAAACGCCCACCCGACGCCAGCCGGCGGTGTCGCGAGTCGACTTACAGTTTTTAAGTAAGTAAGTACTAGTGGAATATAAGATCTTTGTAAGAGGAAACAAGATTTTCTGGCACCCTTAATTTAAAACTTAGTCTGTGCATAAATAATATGGAAGAAAAGGCCAGCATTCCTCTTTTATGCTAGGGCTATATTAGTGGGGGCTTATGAGGCCTTGGATTCGATTTCCAGGTCTGGCAATGTGTTAAGAGATTTTCCATCAGGAATTTCTCAGTAGCAGCCTCATAGTCTGGATTTGTGTCCGGTTGATGGCAATAGGCTCGCCCCCTATTACATGGGACTTAAACATAACTGGCGAAATATGTGTCTACTAATGGGTACATCTCTGCTTAACCCTTTGGGGATTACAGGCGTGATGTTATGTTACGTTAAATATGGTTACAAAAGCTCTTACAATGTTAGTATAATAGAATATAATAGAATAGAATATATTTATTGCTAATTTACACAAACACAAGTCATTTGAAATCCCTCTCCCCTGAGCTAGTATACAGAGGTCAGTACATTCCCTTTTTGGCGTACAATAAATTGCACAAGAACTTAAAACGAAAGAAAAAGATAAAAGAATAAATAAATAAAAATTAAATAACTAGAGGCTAAAAACTAATGAAAAAATAAAAATTACTCGTATGCAAACAAAAACAAAGGAAAAGTAAAAAATGTTAGTATAATAGTACCTTAACATATTTAATCATAACATAATGACATGCAAATGGGTATAAAAACTGGAGGATTTTTTAATTCTTCAAATTACGTCTTTGGTTACTGCTTCGTTCCCATGAGTCATAGCGTGATGTTATATAGCCTACTAGCTTTTTCCCACTTCTTCGCTCGCATAAACGTCGGTTATCGCAGACGCAGTAAAGGTCTCGGAATAAAAAGTAGCCTATGTCCTTTCTTGGGGTTTAAACTTACCCCGTTCCAAATTTAATCAAAATTGGTTTAGTGGTTTAGTCGTGAAAGTCTAACAGACAGACAGACAGAGTTATTTTCGCATGTATGATATTAGTATGGATATCGGCTGATCTCAAAGCTGTACTGTGAAACTGTAACGTTCCATTTTCGTCTAAAATTTCGCTAAATCCAACAAAAAATATAAAAAAATAGAATAACATCTAAATATTTCCATCATCCAGCACAAAATTAGGCTCTCAAAACTACACTACGCCAACACGTCGAGTTTACAAATCGTTTGCAACTCCGCAGCTCTCCAAAAGTTAGGGAACAACAAACAAAATTTAGAATTACCCTCGCATTGTCCCATCTCATTTTAGTCCCGGTATTAAAATGTACTTTATCATCTCTTACTGGGTTTTAATTTGTGACGTCACTTGTACGTGCGTGGGTCATGTTGGCGTGTCATGGGGATGTGTGTTGCTATGTAATTTGTGCAGGCGACGGTTGTGAGACAGTTGCGAGACAGTTGCTTGGACTAATTTAGCCCCCAAGATACAGGCGCTGCTTTTTTTTGTGCGTGTCCCTCCTCCCCGTGCAACCACATACATACATATATAAACTCACGCCTTTTTCCCATAGGGGTAGGCAGAAACCACAGAACGCCACCTGCTACGATCCTTACATACTCCTTTTGCCTCATCTATGTTCATACATCTCGTCATACAAGCACGCCGGTTACGAGTACTCCGCACCTGACCTTTCTGAAGAACCTCACCAATAAGGTCAGTGTCTTCCCATAATTTTTAATTAGTGACGTCACTTATATGTGCTTATGTCATATTGTCGTTTCGTGGGGATGTGTGTTGCTATGTACCTATGATACATTTGCTAGACAGTTCGAGGAGAGCCCAGGCGCCGGACCAACGGCTTAACGTGCTTTCTGAGGCACGGGAGTGACGCACCACCAACTTCACAAACTCCGGGCCGCTATTGAGAAATCCCTAATGGAAAAACCCAATAACACTTTTTGTCCGACCTGGAAACCGAACCCAGGACCCCACGCAAGTTACGTTCACGTGAATAAACGGTTTTTCTTTCCTGTTTTTTTCTGTTTTTCTGAAGTTGTGCTTGCAATCACGAGACCAACAGGGCAACTAGATTCAATGTCATAATTGTTCTTTTCTCTCTTACCTATATGACGTTCAAAAGTGCCTTTTAATGGTCTAAATTGAAATAAATAAACCAGAACGCAGAAATTTTCGTCATCTAGTAAGCTGTAATCATATACTTAAAATCCAAAATTTCAAGTCTGTAGGTCATATAGTTCCAAAGTTAAGCGAAAGCAAAGTTTCGCATTTATGACACTCACTCACTCATGATCATCAAAATAGAACTAGTACTTCCCATAAACTCAGAGAGCTGAAATTTGGTACAGAGTTAGGGTTTAATGGCCACATAAAGGGAAAACTATAAAAACTAGGACAATCGAAGATCTGGAGTACCTGGTGACCCTTATTAGAAAACACAAGAGCCCAACCAAACTATTAGAGATCGCGACATACCGCCTTTACAAAAAATATTCAAATAGGTGGGCCGCTTCATTAAAAAAAAAAACAAAAAAAAACAAAAAAAAAACTGTGTCAAATAAGAAAATCTAATAAAATAAGTCAATAATCACGTTTCTACAAAAAGAAGTGAAATCCCACCAAAAACATTCTGTAAAAAACTAGCCAAGTCTCGATGGAGCTGCTTGTTTATCTCTAAAAAGTAATGAAATCTAAACAAAGTCGTGCCAAGTCTAAGGTTCCTTACTGCGATTTCTTTATTATTATAGTTAATGTTGTGTGACTTGGCCGTTGAAGGGTACAAAACCAGGTGCTCCATGACACCATTGCACCAATCTGTCGCCAGAACCGCTACCCATTGACGATGGAAAATTGCCACTTGGAAAACGTTGATTCAATAACCAGTCAATTGAATCATTGATAGAAGTCCGTCTGCACGTCTATTTTATGTTAGATCGATGGTCGATTTGACGCTCCAAAAAGAAGAGAGCAGAAGTCAGCATTGACAATGCTGAATGCATGTATTGCACAATCAACAACAGCCTAAAATGAGACACTAGCGTCCAATTACCAATACCAGTATGGGCTATTATCTCGCTTAATAAACAGATATAACATTACGTGTACTTAAACAAAATTGACTTGTACACACTAACGTATAAAGAATGTTCAACGGCCAAGTCACACAACATTAACTATAATAATAAAGAAATCGCAGTAAGGAACCTTAGACTTGGCACGACTTTGTTTAGATTTCATTACTTTTTAGAGATAAACAAGCAGCTCCATCGAGACTTGGCTAGTTTTTTACAGAATGTTTTTGGTGGGATTTACGTTACTAGCTTCTGCCTGATTCGTTCGCGAAAATGTCGGTTATTGGCGATCTAAGCCTGTTTTTTCATACAAACTTTGAATCCCCTTAGGGGGTGAATTTTGTAACATCCTTTCTATGTCAAAGTCCATCTTTTTATGTATACGTTAAAAGCGGTTTTCGATATTTCGTGATGAGTGGGTGAGTTAGTGAGTGAGTGACCTTTGCTTTTATATTATTTACATTACTTTTTAGGGTTCCATACTCCAAGCATCAAAAGGCGCCTTATTGCTCTCGTTCACCCTTCAGTTCGTCTGTCCTTCTATCACAGGGCTGTATCTCATGAACCGTAATAGGTAGAAATTTTAAATTTTAAAAGAGTATGTATTACTATGGCCTCTATAACACTAGGTAATGTACAGTTCAAAATTAAAGGGGAATATAAGAAATGTGCTTTTTATATACTGTTATAAATATTGTACGGTAGTACGAAACTCGTCTTGTGGGAGTCTGACTCACACTTAGATAGTTTCTTCACTCCTTATTAAAATAAAGTGTATGCTTTGTATGTGCTGTTAAATATTGTACAGTAGTACGAAACTCGTCTTCTGCGAGTCTAACTCAAATTTGGTTGGCTTTCATCTTCTTTCTGTAGCATGTAGCATACACTTTATTTTAATAATGAGTGTTCATTATTAAAATAAAGTGTATGCTACATAAACAACTGGTTGCCATAAACACATACGTAATGAAGCCTCCGTATAAATTCGTGGCACAATAATTAGCCTGTGGTCGCGCCACAATTACGTGTTGAGCGCACGATTGTCGCGCTCACAATGAGTTATGTACCAGTTTTAATGTTCACGGCTTTTAATGAGTTGGGATATTGCTTCTTTTATTAGTAGGGTTTACAGCAGTACCCGCAGACTCAGACGTATAGGTAGGCTGTTTATGGATGGATGATGACTGCAATGTTGAAATGGACTAATGAACTCATAAAAAGAATACCAGGCTATTACTGTCCCATTGCCGGGCCAAGGCCTTACAGAGAAGGCACGAGCAGTGATCATCACGGTTGCCGTAGGTGGATTGGCGTTTTCAGACTTATAGACTTTCAGACTTGTTGTTAGCTTCGCGACTTCGTCTGCACGGTTTTTTATGTTAAGTTACTGCTCCGCTGCCGTGTGTCATGACGTGATTAGCCTATACTAGGAGCAGCCAACTTTATTCAATCCAAGATCGACTTTTTGCTGACGAAATGATGCATCTCCAATTACCTATTTCTTAAAAATTTGAATGAAATTAAGCTCAGTTTACAATTATGTAGTATATTTTTATTTTCTATACAAGAAAAGCACAACATTACGCATTACATTGCGCAGTCTGTTATACGTATTTATATTTTTTGCCTTGCCCAGATCGACTGTACGGAAGAAGTCAGTAATTAATACAAGTGTTTATTACAATTTTTATTAGTGTTTATTATTATTCACATTTATTTATTTTATATACATATATAATTACATTTTTAAATATTAATATAAAACAATAAAAACATTTAAAAATATAAAAAATAGTATCCCACCTGCATCGGGAACAGGGTCCAAGCTACCGGTGGTCAGGGCTCCTGAGAAAGGAATCTCCTAACAATTCGCGCCGTGTCCAGGAGTACCGCTTTCTGAATCAAGCCCTTGATCCAACCGCCCAACGAGAGCCTCCTAAGGTGTTGGTCGAGGCTCTTGGCAATTATGCCATTGGCCGTTACGACTATCGGCACAGTGATTGCTGTACTCACATCCCACATGTCGACAACCTCGCGAGCCAAGTCAAGATACTTCATTTGTTTATCTTTCTCAGCCTTCACGAGGTTCTCGTCATGCGGGACTGTTATATCCACGTATATATATAATATATATATATTATTATTATTATTTTTTTAATCTCCGATGGGTCAGTTAATACCATAAAAGTAACGTCAAGAAATCATTTCCATTTTGATGCCTTGCTTCTCATTTTCCATGATATTTGTGGTTGTATTTTAGGTCTGCCATCGCTCCAAACCCGGATTTAACCGAGTAATCATTACAACGCATTCGGCACTCGATGCTACACCGCAGACACGTGTTACCTGTGCAGGTAACAAGGTAGCACGTGATAACGAATAGGGAACATGGACGTAGCTTTTTAGTGTTCCGTATAACAGCCGGTAAAAACGGAACTCTTATAGGATCACTTTGTTGTGTGTCTGTGTGTCTGTCAAGACCTTTTTCCCAGGAACGCGTGGAGGTATCAAGCTGGAATGTATGTCAAATACTCAGATCTGCTACCCCTTGGAGCAGTGAAAAAAGTAAACTAATAAGTCAATGCAATCTAAAGCTATGGTTGTTTATGGCGCATGTTTTGACGCTCGCTAGGGAATGAAAACTTATAGGGGAGTTCCCGATGACCTAGAATCATGAAAGGCAAGAAGCAATGCCATGTAGCACAAGTAAAGGAAGAAATCCGAAAACCGTAAAGTAGTTACATCACAAAATAATTACTTTTTGCGATTATAAATTTATTTTTTGTGTGTTGTGAATACTGTATGGTGGTACGGAACCCTTCGTTTGCGAGTCCGACTCGCACTTGGCCGATTTTTTAATGATGTGTTGCATGTTATGTTTGTTTTTGCGAATACGCGAAAGAATTGATTTTTGATCTGTTTTTTTTTTATATTTCGAATGGTCTTCATTTTTCATTTTTTTTTTGTTAGTTTATAATAGGTGGTTGCAACAGCAAGTTGGAGTGCTGTGTTCGATCTCCGGGTTGGGAAAATATGTAGCCGGGTTTTTCATGTGAAAAATCTGTCTTTCAGTTAGAAAAAGAAAGAAGAAAAACCTTTTATTCACGTAGAAGTGACGCACAATACAAAATAAGCTTTACAGCAGCAAGACAAGTTGGTACTTAGTTATCTAAAAAAAACTAAATACATGGCAGAAAATTTTTAAAACGGAAATTTGCGCCACTACCGCGCAAAACGGCCGACGCTCAGCTTATTGCCGTGGCCCACACACGATGGCACGAAACCACGGCGCTGATTTTCAGCGTAGGCCGACGTGTCTCTGTCTCGGAACCACAGGCAAACATCGTTCACCCATCGTTCCGAGGCACGGACAAATAAAAATGATGACACTAAAAGACGCTGTTCGGCACAGCGCTCCCAAAGTATGTTGCCATGTCAAGCTAAGTGTCTAGAAATAGCCTCACCCTTGTTATTAACATGTCCTTTGACCTTCCATATCTCTTTAACCAGAAGGTTCCCAGGTATGGCCTTAAACAAAAAAATTATCACTATGATGAGAAGGAATCAGAATTAGAATCAGAATCAGAATTCTGAAGGATAATTATGTGATTTTCGGCTTTGTTAAGTGTTATTTGTACACCTTTTATTTTGAGGAGTATGGTTCCCTCTTCACCTATAATCTACATATACTAGCTTCTGCCCGCGACTTCGTCCGCGTCAGTTAGTTTCTCGATACAAGCTTTGGACCCCTACTTCATTCTCATTCTCCCCTTCATTCTTCGGATTTTGAAAAATCCTTTCTTATCGGATGCTTACGTCATAGTATAAAGAACACACCCTCCAAGTTTCAGGTCTCTACGATCAGCGGTTTAGGCTGTGCGTTGATCTGTCAGTCAGTCATTCAGGACAAAGCATTTTATATGTTTATATAGAATGCCAAGTATAATTAAACTCATGTTTGCTATTTACTTAGGAACCATTGATTAGCCAATATTATGTGATGTAAATCCTGTGTATGACCACAAGGGCGTGGCTGAATAGCTCTATTACATTAAATCGTAGTCAATCAAGTCGAACGCTAGTGTTGTACTTCCCGGGAACTATTCCCGGGACCCAAAATAGTATTTTAATAAAAACTTGTCAAGTGAGAGTCGGACTCGCACACGAATGGTTTCCGTACCATCGTAGAAGATCAGTCATCAAAACAGATAGGTATGCAGGGTCGTCAGATATAGTTGAAGTTTCCTAAGAAACCGATGGATGTCTTTGACTGAAACTTAACCTAAATAAAGAACTATTTATTATTAAACTAGCGACCCGCCCCGGCTTCGCACGGGTGCATGTATAATACATATAAACCTTCCTCTTGAATCACTCTATCTATTAAAAAAAACCGCATCGAAATCCGTGGCGTAGTTTTAAAGATCTAAGCATATATAGGGACAGACAGACAGACAGACAGGGAAAGCGACTTTATTTTATAATATGTAGTGATAGTGATTAAATTAGGCGATAGCCTATTGCCATCAACCGAGCACAAATCCAGACTCCGAGGCTGCTACTGACAAATTCTTGTTGGAAAAACGCAATAACACTTTTCCCAACCTGGGAATCCAACCCTATGCTACCACTAGACCAACGAGGACGAACCAATTAAATCAATGAAAATTAATTGCTGAATGGAACAGTATTTCTCTAACACTTCAATTGCTACACATACGTAGCACATAATTAGATTTGGCGTGAGGTGCTAAGTGCCGCCTGTCGCCGACTGTTAAACATAACAGCAGTACTTGTGATGTTAACGAAATTGAAGCAAATGGTACTAACAGTGGATCCTATTACATGTTAGTATGACCGGTATTAAGCGATTAGGTTTTATGATGTAAAGAAAGATTAGCCAAAAATATGTTCTGTGGTCTGAGCAAAAACCACAAAGTTCACTTCTGAACAAAACTACAAAATGAAAAATTGCAAAAAATTAAAGCAAAGTCTTTCTTCGTATTTTTCACTTTGTAGTTTTTGAGGGCGGTTGTGTTTTTCGTAAAAAGTTGTTTGTTTCTCTATTTTAACACCTACTTCCTGTCATCCAAATCCATGGAGAAACGGAAACACTACATAACATCACGCCTGTAATCCCCGAAGGTTTAGGCAGAGGTGTACCCATAAGCACACCCACATTTCGCCAGATATGTTTAGGCGCCATGTAATAGGGGGCGAGCCTATTGCCATCAACCAGGCACAAATCCAGACTCAGAGGCTGCTACTGAGAAATTCTGACCTACACTAAAGTCAAGAGCAACCCATCCTACATAAAAAAAAAATTAAGGAAACTACCAATAACACTTTGCCTGACCTGAGAATTGAACCCAAGACCATGCTCAGCAGTCCCGCTTTGAGACCACTAGACCAACAACGTGGCAGTCTCAGCAGGCTTACAGCTTCACTATATCCCAAAATTCAAAACAAAAACACAAACGTCTCCACGAAATTAACATGTAACGTGACGTCATCATTCACGCCTAAAAACGGGACAGCTATTTTCCCTAACACATTTCCCGTAGATAAGCATCACTATTTTCTCCCAATGAGTCTAATTGTTCAAACCGAGTGACCTGCTGCGCGAATATTTTCGACACTGATTACAAACGTCAAAATACACACGGCGAATTTGGAGTGCGTTTAATTTAGCCGGCCTTTTAATTCCTACTTGAATGACAGGACTCGTTTTCATACCATAACATCACGCCTATAATCCCCGAAGAGTTAGGCAGAGGTGTACCCATTAGTACAACCACATTTTGCCAGTTATGTTTAAGTCCCATGTAAGGGCGAGTCTATTGCCATCAACCGGGCAAATCTAGACTCCGAGGCTACTGAGAAATTTCAGATGGAAAAACCCAATAACACTTTGCCAGACCTGGGAATCGAACTCAAGAGCTCAGACTCATTTTCGTGCTATAATAAAAAATGCTCAAAAATGAGATTCTTTAATAATCTTCCTTGAGGAATTTAGGTGTGGTGATCTAAAGTAATATCATAAAGAGAAAAGATTTGTATTTTTATTTGTAATAGAATAACTCAAATACTACTTAACCGATTTTCATTTTTATTTCCCTAAGGAAAGCTACATTAACAGCGAGTAAAATAGGCTACATTTTATTTAATAAAAATTAGGGATCCGTAAAGAAAATCTACGCAGACGTTATTGCAAGTAAAAGTTAATGTGTTAGCTATGTATAATATTGATCTTTAATCTCAATCTGATGACTGAAAGCTGACTTTGGAATATTAGATACGTATAGAAATAAAGCTAGGAATATTGATGAATTTTACAAACTTTATTATAAAAGAAAAACAATTTGAATAAAAAAAAGAAAACTAAAACTAAATAGCATCAAAAAATTTAAATAATATATTAAAAAGAAAGACTTTATAAACTTCTCTATAATATTAGTGTAAATTATAATATTGTTACAGACTTTTCCAGAATGTGAAGAGATACTTACTAACGCATTCAATTCCACTTTTTATGTAAGAGAAATATCATGCAAATCCGCTTTCAATTCCATTGTTGAATGAGCTCCACTAATCTGTCAAACCGCAAATGAGTCCAATTCGTGAAACTGAGCTCCTGCTGAGATGATTAAAATTCAAGCCAGCTGCATAAGGTTATTCCAAAGTAAAATCTTTATTTTAATAAGACCATTAAGGGACATTAAGGCACTTATTTAAAAATAAAAAGGAGGCAGTCACGACCGAAAATATACAAGTCATAATTTCGTTAGGTGATTAACACTCGGCACCGCGCACCGCCGCGGTTGGCGGTGAAGCGGATCTCATGTCGCATTGGCCTCTAAGAAATCCGTTGAGGCCTAACACACGTACACCGCCCGACCGCGCAGACGAGCGGTGCTAATCGGCTTTACCGCCACCGCCCTCCGCGGCGCTGCGCGGTGCCGTGTGTTAATCGCCTTAACGATATTGATTCGTCGACACGGTCAAATATTGATTTTATTGGTGTAGGTATAATGTAAGTTGTATACGAAACAACTTTTCGTTCATTCCATTTTATTCATCTCCCCAAACTACGAAAACTGTCGTCCAACTTTCCAAAACTTTCATTCCGGATCCCGGATCCCGGTGTCTATTAGCGTCACTAGTGTCTGCAATCAGTGATGAGTCTAATTGGTAAAACCGAGGTCGCCGCAGCGCGTTGATTTAGACGCTGATTATCAGCGCCACACGCCTGAAATTCGGACGGGCCGCGTTAGTTTCGAACTCACAAGATCAAATACAAAGCCACTTTTGGAGTCGGAATTAGAAGGATTTTATGTGCATTTGCTGTTTGTAGGTGAACCAGGGTTTTAGGTTTGTTTGTGTACCTTGTAGTTTTGAGGTAACTCAACACGACTGGGGAGAGATCAGGAGTAGAACAGGGTGCTTTCGGGAGTGTCACAACACTAGGTCTGTCAGTCTCATACAGTCTAAACCACCACGGTATTCCTTTTCCTTACTTAGGCCGGGGATCTTAGGAGCGTATGCGCCTTCCACAATACAGGAAGATTTTGTTTATCAGGTTCCAAATTAAGATTATTATTTTATTGAAAATAATAAAATACGTATTTTTTCTTTTAGCAACACTCAGTACTTAAAATATTAAGATATAGCATCACATAGTTGTCCTAAAAAAGTAAATGTTTGTGGACATTATGCGCCGCGTCGAATTCTGACTCGACTCGCGCGCCTTGCTCCGCCCCCAAACATTAATAACAATCAAAACATAAGTTGCAAATCCCTTCATACTTTCACCATGCATAATTGAAATTCCGTATAGAACAATATTTTATTTTGATACATACCAATTTTTAAACAAAAATGGTGTCTTCGAAAGATACCATATGCCTAGAAAAAAATTGAAACTGTTAGAAATGTCTTCCTGTAGGTATACAAACACACCGTCCCCCACACACCCAATCCTCTTCCAATTTCTCGACGACATTGATTTCTTCTTACCAATATCAAATGAACAACCATTTATATTCTCAAATCCCATAAAATTAACGAGTTCTTAGGAAAACAGATAACTTTCATTTTATCGAGTTTTTAAAACGATTATCGACACGCTAAGTGAGACATTATTATTAAAAATGTCATCGCAAAGGATATCATTGGAACATTAGTTGAATTAAAATGGTTATTCGATTCGTTTTCAAAGGTCTAATGGTCCATGGGGTCTTTTATTTAATTTATGATTGTCTCACTGACTCGACTGCCTCGATGGTGTAGTAGTCGCAAAGCGCGACTGCTGAGCATGAGGTCTTGGGTCCGATTCCCAGGTCGGGCAGATTGTTACTGGATTTATCTATTAGGAATTTCTCAGTAGCAGCCTCGGAATCTGGATTTGTGCCCGGTTGATGGCAATAGGCTCGCCCCCTTATTATATGGGACTTAAACATAACTGGCGAAATGTAGGTGTACTAATGGGTACATCTCTGCCTAACCCTTCGGGGATTACAGGCGTGATGTTATGTTATGATTGTCTCAATAATCTGGACGACGCCTTGTCTGAAAGGTTCGGAGAACAACTTTTTTGTGCCAACCTTTTTGTTTTAGACATTTTGTGTAGGTACTTTTGGTATTGCTGTTTTTTTTACAAAGTCAAAGTCAAAACATTTATTTCAATTAGACCATTTACAGGCACTTTTGAATTGTCAAGGAGTCGGTCAGTTAGTCCGAAAGTTGAAGCTAGTTGCTCGTTCCAAAACGGTCAGATGATATATGGTAATGATAAGGGGTTTAGAATCTTGTAATAATAAATAAATAAATAAATAAATATCTTGGGACAACTCACACACGGCCATCTGATCCAAAGCTAAGCAGAGCTTGTGTTATGGTAACCAGACAACTGATATACATACTTATATAATTTATAAATACATACATATTATAGATAATATTACACCCAGACACAGAACCAACAATTATGCTCATCACACAAAGTTTGTCCTGGGTGGGAATCGAACCCACTACCTCCGGCTTTGCAGTCAGGGTCACTAACCACTAGACCAACGAGGCAGTCACTCAATAATAATACTATTCCCCAAAGCGAACGTAGACGAGTTTTTCTTGCAGTGGGACAATAATATGCTGGTATTTTCATTATTCAAATGACGTAAATTTAAAGATTCTAGGATCTTAAACCCTAGAGTTAGGTCTTGCGAATATCAATGCGCTATAAAACTAACTATCTGTATTCCGTTCCTCTACGTAGAGTTAGTACTTATCTTTTACGCTCGTGTGTTTTACGAGCTAAGTAGAGTAGCATTGAATGGGAGCTGATAGCACGTGTATAGAGGTAGGTACTCTAGGATATTCGCAGTAAAGGTAGAGCTAAGCTATGAATAGAAAATGTGAATAAAATGTCTTAAAACCTGTGATTGGTTTTTTGAGATGGTTTTTTGATTGGCACGGAACCATAATAGTTTTTTTAAATGTTTTAAAAAACTAAAAAACACGCTTATAGCACGCACTAATTTTTTTCGTATCCCCTTCAGCAAACCCTTTCATTTAATACCCATATCATGGGGGTGCATTTCAAATAGCCAATCCGCCATCTTGGATGTCCGCCATGTTGGATTTAAGTCACGTGACTATTTTTTTCGTATTCCTGACAGCAAACCCTTTCATTTGATACCCATATCATGGGGGTGGATTTCAAACAGCCAGTCCGCCATCTTGGGGAGGCCGCCATATTGTATTTGTAATGACGTTTCTTAGTTAGTCATAATATTGTCATCTGAACTCAGAGTGTGTGCAAAATTTCATCCTAATCATCGAAGACCGGGAAGTGGGTCAAATTAAGATTCCAAGATTTTCTTACATACACTAAACGTTCAATAGTCCATCAGCACCATAAAGGCTACTTTAGCTCGAATATACAAGCGCGACACAGTCAATGAGGGTGCGTGTGCGTGTATGAGTGATGTCTCAACATTCCACAGATAACACACACTAATAAACTGTCGCCACACTACGCGAAATAGCATGATATTTCTGTTGCATTTAGAATACGCGTCTGTTCTTACCATAGCATTGCTAAAATTCGCATCAATCTAATATGTGTTGGTAGCTGTTTAGGCTAAGCAACAGCTTCACGATCAATAAGGTCTGAGTTCGTATCTTAATTACTTCTTGGCTGTTTTTTTGTTTCTTTGAAACCATAATAATGAAAAGTAAAAACTTGTTAGGTTTATGCTTATTAATAATGAATCATGCTTATTATTTATTTTTATACGAAGAAAATGTTAGTTATTGTATTAAGTTTTAACTATTTATGTGATTTTTAATTTACTTTTTTGGTGTTGGAAGGTGGAAATAAAAAAGTCGTGCTTAATAATAACAATAAAGGTTTATTCGTTTTATTTATTTATTTAATTAACTGACAAGAATTGTGACGTTACATTCCTACTTAGATAAAAGAAATTCACTTGTAACCGTTCATAAGATTTTTTGTGTTTACCCACGTCATATCAATATAACAAGAAAAGAATATTCTAATAACACAAATATGATTGTTAATACCCACTTATTATAGGTAATCGATATTTAGCAGTTTATTGAAAACAAATATAATTATTTCTTTATATTGATTTAGACCCTTTTTAACTTTACGAAATGTGTGAACAAAGCGAACAAGATAAAGAATATTATGCTTATCAAGTAAAAACTTACAAAAAGTCATAGTCTGGATGAGATTCGATCTCACGACTCCTCGATTCAAGCACCTATCTGCAGGCGTTTAGCCGATAGGCCAACTTGACTTATTTTATAATGTTGAAATTATGAACTACAAGCATTTGTCGACGGCAATGATGATACATGTGACTGTTCTCGAAAATAGAAGGTCGTAAGTCAAACTTAACTTGAAGCGAATGTTTTTTGAGAATGTCTATCCACTTATGGACGCCACTGTACATATACACATCAAAAAAGTCTAGGGATCAACATCCCTAACATTTGTTAGGGATGTTGATCCCTAGACTTTTTTGATGTGTGTATTACTTACAAGTGAAGCTAATATAAGCGTGTTAAAAATGATAGCAATGACGGGAATAACATATAACTTTCAGATTTGTTACACATCTTTTTACTTCGAGCATATTTAACTGAAGTTAAAAGCGCGTAAAATACGAAACTAAAACCTCTGTAGTCTGTGTTATGTTTAAGTTTCAGGTTTACGTTTCAAACTGCCCACTTAACGTTGAAAGCTCCGAGTTTCTCTTTGTTATACTTAATTAAAATCACCATATTAACGTATTCCAACTATTTCGAAAGCGGACGCCATTTTTTGCTACCGTTTTATTTCCATTACAATGACAATTAAACTTTTGTCATTTAAGTTTGCATCGTTCTCTTCAATCGTTGAAATTAACTCTTTTGAATAAGTATCCTTAGTAATAATAAGAATGAGAAAGTGACTGTCTGTCTGTTTGTTACGCTTTCACGATTAAACCACTGAACCGATTTTGATGAAATTTGGTACGGGGTAAGTTTGAGCCCCAAGGAAGTACATAGGGTACTTTTTATTTCACTACCTCTAGCTAGTAAGTAGAAAAACGATTCCCGAAGATTTTTTTCTATTACATTTTATGACTAAACCACTGAACCGATTTTGATGGAATTTTGTACGGAAAAATTCAAAGACAAAGTCAAATATTTTTTATTTCAATTAGGCCATTAAAAGACACGTTTTAATGTCATATGCACTTTTGAACATCATAATGTACTTTGAACGTCAAAAACTAGAAGAGGAGTAAGGTTAGTAGCTAGTGGTCTTAAAAATATGATATTGATTTACAAAGCAAATATAATCAGATAATATATTCACGACTATTTTCTACCTCAATAGCAAAGTACAAACAATTTCTAAATCATTTAAAATTTAAACATTCTACCTTCGACAGCGCCAGCACAGCGGTTTTCCCTCCAAAATTTTAAACCGATAAAACTAATTTGCTCGTGGTTATTAACCGGTAGGCCAAACAAAGCTTAACATAACTCAGTTATAAATAATTCGACAAACAATCAATATAATCCGCGCCCAATTTACTTACAGTATACGGTTAATTATTGAGGCAGTGGCCATAGTTTTTGGGGAAAAACTTGGGACATATTCATATTCATTTATTGCATACCATAATGTGGGTAATAGAGGTTACGTAAGACTTAAAGCTAAGGTACAGTAATGGACTCTGTTAGGGCACAGCAACATAGTTGTGACTTAAAAAAGTAAGATTAAAAAAATAAAACAGGAAAATACAGCAATTCTTTTGTAATAATATTGAGATCAGTTACAATTCATATTAAATAAAAAAATAATCTTGGGACATACAATGTGCAAAGTGTTATTTGGTCTTCCGATTTGTGCCCGAATGACAGTTGCCCGGTTGTTTAAAAGACATAAACCTTATTAAATAAAAATAAACCTTAAGTCAAAGTCAAAGTTAAAAGTCAAATGTTTATTTTGGAAACATAGGTATACACAATATGTCCCAGATATAAAAATAGTACTCTATATCTGTCTTAAGACATACAAATATTATAACATACAAAATTAATAAGTTTAAAAACATTTTTCTTCTGATTATCCCCAAATCACAATAGGGGATCGGACAGTAATCAGATTAAAATCTAAAATGTACTTAGATAAAATAAATATACTGTTTTACGATTATTTATCGAATAATAATTTAATATAATTCATTTAAATGTTTTTAAATGGAAAAATAAAATGTTGTTATTTACAATATTTTTAATCTGTACTGAAACAGTGCGTGACGTCATTTGTGGGCAATCATTGACTGCACGGGTACTAACTAACTTAATTCACTTAGTTATTTCCATAATTTTGTTAAAATTCTAAAAGTTGCTAAAAGATTACTGATAAATTAGGATACGGTGATCAATTTAAAAACTGTCACGTGGTGTTTCTCTAGTTTTTCATAATGAAAATTTTGTTACGACCACAAATGACATCATGTGGCGTTTTGGCGGGATTTTTAAACAAACAATATTGAAACATGATTTTGAGTACCTAAAAGGCTATAAATAAATAAAATTTTATTTTTCATGAGACTAAGTATCCATAAAGATTAATTTAAAACACTTTTTGAAAATTTGTCAGATCCCCTATTATTAGTATTTATAACAAGCCTACCGCATCCTTTGAATCCGAACAACCAAGAATAAAAGTCTCGAAATATCCGAGCTGCTTTAAAATGTATTGTTCACCTAACATAACCGATAGTTAATATCGTAATTCGATTAATTGAAGCATAAACTGAATAATTAAGTAACTGTTTGTAGTTCGACAGTGTGTGTAATGTAAGGGGAGGGTGTATCTTCATGGGAATATTTGAAGGTTTTAGGGGCCCAGGTTTTTGTTGGGTACAACTTTAATACTCATTTATTTATTTACTTAAACTTTATGCGACAAAAGTACAAAGGCGGACTTAATTCCTTAGGCATTTTCTTCCAGTCAACCAGAGGGGGTAAAGAAATAACATGGTAGGTGAAAGTTATTGTACTTACTTACGAGCGTAAAACGATAAAATTAGAGATTAAAAAAAATTACTAACAAAATGAAGTACACAAGTACAAAATAATTAAAATTCTACATATTTACTATAAAAATATCATATAATATACATACAAACATATACGTATATACCTATATATATATAAAATACATAATTATCTAATACAAATTCTTACTCATTATACTCGACATCAACACGACGCCGTCACTTCGTGTTTATTTTTTTTGTGGTTTTTACAAACATGTATGTTAATCTGTAAGGTATACGTATTGTTATGGTTCTATAGCGTAGTAATCTGCGTAGCCCCACCTGCTACGCACAGAGCTACGGCGTAGCACGGACTACGCCGGTTACGCAGCAAACCAGCGCCGTGGTTTCGTGCCTCCGTGCACGGGCCACGGCATTATGCTGAGCGTCAGCCGATTCGCGCGGTAATGGGACATATTTCTGTCCCCGTATGTACGTGTATAATAATAATGAATTGTCAACTTCTAGATTTAATACTTATTTATTTATTTAAAGTATTTTACAGAAAGTTTACAGATTAATAAAGCTTATATAAAAATTAACTAATAGCTCATTTTAATACAATGCCAGGGAGGCAGACAGGTGATAAACCCCGCTATCCATTCCATACAAGTGAACATTTATATGTCCGAAGTAACATTCATATAAAACATTCACGTGCGCTAGTCTCGGTCATATATCACCTGTCCCGTCCGAGTTTTATACTACTTAAATAAACGGTTACTTTGTTTTAAAATTTTTTTTTGCAAAAAAAAAACAGACTTCAAAAAAAAGCACTAAAAAGTTAAAAATAATACTATAACCTACCTACTGGGCGTTAGTGACAGGTTGGCAAAAACTGAAACTGTAGTTTCAGACCACGATTTGTGATTGAAAATCGTTTGAATTTTTCTCCGGAAAATTCTCAAAATTTTCGACCGATTTTTCACTTGATTCGTGATATATTGATATGTAAGTACCAAGTCCAGGCCTCTAAACATAAATTTAATGAAAAAAACAATAAAAACTTAACTCGGCAATGTAAACACAACAAAAATAATTCTAGGTACCTACATTTAAGCTATGTAGGTTTAGGCACAAATAACACGCGCCGCCCGGCGTCGCCGCATCGGTGCGATGTCCTCTGCTAGAGCTGTACCGAACGAAACTTTAAATAGTTTTTAAAGTTTCGTTCGGTTTTCTTTTAATTTTGAGAATTTTCCGGAGAAAAATTCCAACGATTTTCAATCACAAATCGTGGTCTGAAACTACAGTTTCAGTTTTTGCCAACCTGTCACTAACGCCCAGTATATTAATAAACCTAACCTAACCTACGATTAACCTATTAAAATTTAAAAAAATTTTGGAGTCGGTGCCAAGACCGAGGATATTAAATCCAAACGTATGGCACCGACTCCAAAAAATTGTAAAATTTTAGTATAGGTTAATCGTAGGTTTGGTTAGGTTTATTAATATAGGTAGGTTATAGTATTATTTTTAACTTTTTAGTGCTTTTTTTTGGAGTCGGTTTTTTTTTGCAAAAAAAATTTTTATTTGTTAATTTTTAGTGACATATTTTTGTCCGATTTCGATAAAAATTTTATGGGACCATTTGGGAAGTATAACCTTTCCAACAAAATAAGAATTTTTCAAATCGGTTGGCAAGCGACGGAGTTAAGCGCGAACAAACCTAAAAATAAAAAAAAAACATACAAACATCCGAATTGAGAACCTCCTCCTTTTTTAGAAGTCGGTTAAAAAGAGCGTGTACGCCGTACGGCATTTCATACAAACTTTTTAGTCCTAATTTTTTTAAATAGATGAATTGATTTTAATGAAACTTCCTACACTATAATTAAGCAGGATAGGTACGTACGATAGGTCTAAAAAGTTATCAGAAAACATTTTCAAAATGTCTTTAAAAAACTGGTCAAGCGTGAGTCGAACTTGCACATGAACAGTTACGTAGTCAGCAACAAAAGTCGATTAACATCCATCCATCCAAAGACATGAAAAAAAAAGTTTTCGTTGAAAGTGGGCCAGATACAATAAACATACATAACATCACGCCTGTAATCGCCGAATGGTTAGGCAGAGGTGTACCCATTAGTACACCCACATTTCGCCAGTTATGTTTTTAAGTCCCATGTAATAGGGGGCGAGCCTATTGCCATCAACCGGGCACAAGTCTACTGAGAAATACAATAAAAAAAATGTTCATTTAAATGTTGAAATAGATTGTGACAGCCGGACGCAAAACAGGACTCATCCTATTTACAGTAAACGCTAAAAGGTCCATTCTTAAGTAGGTCCATTTATCTCAAAACATTCACGTTGGCTACTGGCTGTAATATTTCACTTGTCAGGCGACCGCCATTTTAGGAGCTAAGTTTACGATGTTATACAGGGTGTAACGGAAAGGGTATATACATACCAAGAGCAAGGCTTCTTTGGATGATAACTAACGATATGGCAAGGGTTTTTTAATCCTATCTCTACATGTTCGGAAATTATGATCAACAAAGAACACCGCCTGCAGTAGGCTACTATGCGGTACTAGGCTTGCAGAATTACGGAAGAGATTTATCGTGATATTAGGCAAGTAACGTGGAAAGTTTTTGACCCACGCAGTGCGGTGATACGTTTGTTATGATTTGAATTTAAAAGAAACATATGAAACCGAAAATTTGGTATCAATTCTTAAAGTATTTTATATTATTTATATTTTATATTGAGCTGAAACCCTTGCCATATCGTTAGTTATCATCCAAAGAAGCCTTACTCTTTGTATGTATATACCCTTTCCGTTACACCCTGTATATTATGTATGTAGATATTCTGAACATTTAGATTTGGTAGATTTTAAGACGGCTTACCTAGTAAGAAATATGTAGATAAATCTAAAAAAATTACGGGTTTTTTTTATCTATCGACATGACATCACATTCCGTTTGTAATCCCCGAAGGGAGGCAGAGGTTTTCTTCTTTATCGTGTCGACAGTAGGTCTTACGACCCCACACACCCTAGTGTCAGAGTTTCTAAAACGCCTCAAGGCGGAGGCAGAGGTGTACCAATTATTACTCCTACATTTCACCAGTTATTGGGCGAGTCTATTGCCATCAACCGGACACAAATCCTACTGAGAAATTCCTGATGGAAAAGGAAAAACCCAATATTACGACGTACTTTTCCCGACCTGAGAATCGAACCCAAGACCTCATGCTCAGCAGTCACGCTTTGCGACCACTAGACCAACGAGGCAGACTAACAGCTCCCTCCAACAAAATCTAGCTTACAACACAACACGGTAACAAAATTCATATCCATCAAAAACGATAGGACATAACACCGCGACGTTGCCAGACTTCCCTATATAGCGACTCATTAAGCCGGTGACACACGAGCGTCAACAAACACGCTTGTCAAACGGTGATTATTCTTGCCTAGAGATAGCTCATAGCTCACCTATCGTGAGCTGAAAGAGCCCTTTGATAGCTCAGCTTTTCATGCTACGTGAATAGTGTCTGAACTGGGCGTAGATTTGTGTGGGGTGGATAAGAACTAAGAACAGGAAAAAAACTTTGTTACTTTATGTTTATGTAGGGATAAGAACTTTATGTTAGTTATTTCAACGTTAAAATTCCATTAAAAGTTTCGTTCTGATTCATTACTGCATTCCTATAACTCACCCCGTTTGACACTAATAGTTTTTATATTTATTTATTTGGCTCACCATCAATAGGGGATCGGACAGTAATCAGATTAAAATCTAAAATGTACTTAGATAAAATAAATATATTGTTTTGCGATTGTTTATCGAATAATAATTTAATATAATTCATTTAAATGTTTTTAAATGAAAAAATAAAATGTTATTATTTAAGTACAATATTTTTAATCTGTACTGAAACAGTGCGTGACGTCATTTGTGGGCAATCATTGACTGCACGGGTACTAACTAACTTAATTCACTCAGTTATTTCCATAATTTTGTTGAAATTCTAAAAGTTGCTAAAAGATTACTGGTAAATTAGGATACGGTGATCAATTTAAAAACTGTCACGTGGTGTTTCTCTAGTTTTTCATAATGGAAATTTTGTTATGAACACAAATGACGTCATGTGGCGTTTTGGCGGGATTTTTAAACAAACAATATTAAAACATGATTTTGAGTACCTAAAAGGCTATAAATAAATAATATTTTTTTTACATGAGAATAAGTATCCATAAAGGTTAATTTAAAACACTTTTTGAAAATTTGGCCGATCCCCTTTTGTTTACACAAGCATCTTGATAAAAAATAACATCTTAAAAACTTTGAACAGTGTAACAATTACTTAAAGGTAAACACCACATGAACTAAAATTATGTTAGTATGTAAACCTAGGTATACTAGTACAGTTTACAAGCCAAAATATGCAGCCTATGTATAAATAAAGACTAAAAATCACCATGTATGCAAGTGCACCCAGAGACTATCCCCGGTTGGTGTAAGACTATTACAGGACACGTTATTCTTGTTTCTCTTCCACGTTTTTACATTCCAAGTCCCGCAATGACCTACGCGACCTGTCCTGGTTAAATTATGAAGTGTATTTTTAACTGAATGCACATGAATATGTTGTTAAATAGTTACGTTGCTATTTTTCCAGTTGTTTCAGTGAAAAATTTCGCGTACAGAGCGCTATTTCATATTATATTACGTACGTATAACTATAATTTTGTGTGAATGTGCGGGACATATTAACATAAGTATAACAAAGTCTTTATAATGAATAGTTTATGGATATTGTAAACATGAAAGCACCTAATAAAATATTTTGCTATACATCGCATTAATGAAATTAAAATAAACTGTAAATCTTAAAATTAAAAAAATTATTATCATTTACAATTTTGTTTAAAAAACCGTGACTCTGTTCTCTCTTTGAATAAAGGTAACCGTATACTAGCGTTACTGCTGACCATTCTCTGCAGTATCTACCCACTAATACCGCAGTGGAGTTAGAATTAATATCTCCGTAATAATACAATGATAAAGTTCGAGTAACGTTGGACACGCGTTACTTGCCCCCTCCTTGTCATCCATCCCTCCAGCTTCACTAGACCGCCGTGGTGTAAGATATAAACTTCTTACGGTAACTATTCTTGACAGTTTTTTTTTGTACAGTACTCAACATCTCTTTAAGATTGTTTACGCCGTACGGAAAGAAATAAAGAAAAATTGTTTATTCACGCGAATGAGAGAAACGTCACAAAAAAATTGTATACAAAAGTCAAAAACAATAAATAAGTTGGTATTAAATCTGAAAATTAAAAAATAAATAAAATGACATTATAAGTAAATATAAACTTATAATAGGTCCTTATTTTTCGAAATAAATGAACCGATTTTAATGAAACTTCCTACGCTTAAGCAAGATACATAGGTGATGTGAAATGTCTTATTTAAAAAAAGATGATTGGAAATCTTTGTTTCTAGGGAAAACTTAAAATCGGTCAGATGTTGTCTGATAACTTCTTTTTATGTGATTCGCAGACAGGAATGTTTAAAGGGAGTGTTCAATTTTATTAAAAAGTATTTTTTACTCTACTAGTTCAATATTACACCTACTTGTAATTATCGATATATAAGAATAAGAATAAGAATTGTTTATTTGCATAACATTCATTACAGTTTAAGTGAAGCCCTGACTCCAGAGCTAGATATATAATATCTGTATTTCAGGAGTCAGTTTCTTATATTATAACACATGCATATCGACATGCATATAATTTTCGAGAAATTCCAACTCGCTATTCTCTTCAAACTTGCATGAGCACCCAGCATTAAATTGAATTTCTATTAATCGGGCAAGTTCTGGGTACCGCTAAATCATCCTAGTTGAGCCGGGTGTAACTGGGCATAACCGATTGTAACCGTTGTAATAGGCCACCGTAACCGGGTATCGGTTTTAGGGGATACCCGGCCGGTCAAAGGGATGGTAATCACTTTAAAATTATATCACTTCACGGTACGTTTATCCGATTTTTTTTTTTCATAAATTAGCCTTGTAGCGTACGTGGAATATTTTGGATTTATTGTTGTTATATTTTATGGTCGTGAAGGGGGGGAAACGGGGTGGACGGACGACCTGGAAAAGGTCACGAGAAACCGTTGGAGGCACATACATACTCACGCCTTTTTCCCATGGGGGTAGGCAGAAACCACTGAACGCCACCTGCTACGATCCTCACATACTCCTTTCGCCTCATCTACGTTCATACATCTCGTCATACAAGCACGCCGGTTACGAGTACTCCGCACCTGACCTTTCTGAAGAACCTCACCAATAAGGTCAGTGTAGGTCTTCCTAGGGCGACCCCTCCCTGCGTGGCCACTCACCTCCGCCATATAAATAACTTTTGTTAATCGTCTTTCACTCATCCTCTCAACATGACCGAACCATCTAAGCATACCATTTTCTATCTTTGTAACTACATCCGCAACGGGAGGCGGGCAGCGTATTACCGGTCACTGTGGCTATTTTTAGGGGAGGCCTATGTCCGACAGTGGACGTCGTTCTGCTGTTAAGATGATAATAAGTATAAGGAATGGGAAATAATAACATTATATAATAATAAATATTTTTTTTAATTAGTTTATTTACAATATTATTGTAAATAAACTAATTAAAAAAAATATTTTTAAAACAAGCTTTAATTTAAAATTCTACAATATTGATTATTGGACATTGTATTGTCACCAGAACTAAAAGTGTATGCAAAATTTCAGCTCAATCGGATAACAACAATGGTCGAAAAATGGTTTGCAGATTTTGAAAGGACAACTTATTTACATACATACCTACTTACATACGAACAGTGCAAGCTAAATAAAAGCTTGTAAATAGCTGAGTAAATGTCAGATAAGTAGTACAATAATGTCAATCTGACAACTGACCGCCACCAGCTCCGTCGGAACAACACAGTAAAACAGTATTTAAAATAATTAAAAGCAGTCAAAAGGGATAATTAAAAACGTTAAGCCTGCGCCATTTCCCCGACCGGCTCTTTGAGTTCCTAGAAATGAAAGTTAAATGGTAGAGATAAACTACAATAACTTGACGCGCCCTTCCACAATTCAAAACGTTTTAAAGTGTTCGTTAAAGTATTGAAAAAATTCACAACGCATGTGTGCGTACTGAGACGGTTCTCGAAACAAAAACAAATCAGCGATTTGTTGCTAGACTAGCGGCGTCATTAATCACTCATTATTACTAGTATGGCGCTGCACTGACATACTCTATGAAAATGACAGGTGCGTTATCTTGCGCGGTGGCTATTTATGGTTAGTTGAGAAACAAATCTGCCGGCCTGCTACTGAAGACGATTACTCACAACTACATACAAACTCTTTCATACGGATGTGACTACACACATTGAAATAGTAATATGGAGGGGCGCGTCATGTTATAGTAGTTTATCTTCTATAGCAACTTTGTCCTATTTATTTCATCAATTAAAAGTGTTATTTTTTAAATTATTTTGCTTTTGAAAGCTTGAAGAGAGTGTAAATACTGTGGTCCTTTGAGTCTTCAAAGCATTCTAATAAATAATTATCACAGTATACAATTAACTGAATTAGTCTAAACTAATATAATAAATACCGACACCGCCTATATGACTGCCTCGTTGGTCTAGTGGTTGCAAAGCGCGACTGCGGAGCATGAGGTCTTGGGTTCGATTCCCAGGTCGGGCAAAGTGTTATTGGGTTTTTCCATCAGGAATTTCTCGGTAGCAGCCTCGGAGTCTGGATGTGTACCCGGTTGATGGCAATAGGCTCGCCCCCTATTACATGGGACTAAAAACATAACTGGCGAAATGTGGGTGTAATGAGTACACCTCTGCCTAACCCTTCAGGGATTACAGGCGTGATGTTATGTTATGTAATATAATAAATCTGAAGAGATTTCTTGCTTGTTTTATTAAACGCGCTAATTTCTAGAACTGGAAGTCGGATTGAAAAAAGTCTTTTTGTAGCCAAATTCATGAGGAATTGTGTAATCTATATAACATTACGCTACGACCTACAGGGGCGGAGCAGTAATCAAAGACCTAAGTCGCAGAGAGCAGCTAGTATAAAAATAAATATAATTATTGATGTATGTATTTATTATTTGTTTGTGGACACACAAACAAAATAAATAATCAAGCGTAAAAGATGCTTAAAGCGAAAAATATTATTCAGACTTAAATAAAAGTAAAATGGAAACATAATACAACACAGAGAAAGATAAAGAAAAGAAAAAAAATAAAGAAAGAAAAGACAGCAAGTCAGAAAGATAGAAAAGAAGAATAAAATAAAGAAAGACAAATAAATAAAGAAAAAAAGAAATTAATTAATTAATAATAGAAAGAAAGTTAGCATGAAATACAGATCCTGTATTTTGTTTCAGATACAAACCTGCCAAGGCTAGTAAGAACTCTCAGTACGCCATACAAATAATTTGTGCCCCAAGAGGGAAATCGAGCCCGTTATCCACTCGCTTCGCTTATATCAATGTAAACAAACAAAGCTACATGAAAAATATAAAAATACAATTTGTTATTCCGAGCATGCCAATTATTTTTCATTCAATTTTTATGAATACTCAATTTATAAAATGTCGATTACCTACCGTTCTTTTTTTCTTGTAATTCCTACCTGGGGAGGTAGACAATTACAAGGTTACATGAAATCACGCCTGTAATTCCTGATGGGTTAGGCAGAGGTGTACCGATTAGTACACCCTTCTTTTTTCTTGGACTACACCCACATTTCGCCAGTTATGTTTAAGTTCCAAGTAATACGGGGTGAGGAGGAAATGTCAAAAGTTTTTTAATAACTGTAGAACAAAAAAAGAAGATTAACTTTGAATAAAGTTTCTTTTATTTCTACTTAGTAATGCGTTAAGGAGTAAATAAGGATTTATTGTTTTTAAAAATCGCTAAAAAGTTACCGATGTTATCCTGTGAGTGCAAATAAGAAGGCAAAGTTGAAATTGAGACCGTCTGTCTGTCTGTCTGTCGTAATAGATAGACACTTGATATTTTCAAGTGGTACTTGCAACAACGACAAGTTAAGGGTCCGTTCACACAGACCGGCTCGGAGAGGAGATTAGATTCTTATCACGTTGAAAACAGAGTTTTTAGTATTTGTAATAAGGTTTATTTTTGCATGTGCACTGCTTTTGTCATTAAGAATGCGCTTGGTGTGAAATAATAAGAGTAGCCGACCGGTTCCGATCGCGTACATTTTCTCGTTCGCGCAGCCGATCGGCTCCGATTGCGTCCGGTCTGTGTAAAAAGCAAAATGCGCGCCGATGCTCTCCGAGCCGGTCTGTGTGAACGGACCCTTAAAGACGCCATTCAATGTTACATTCATCTTACTTACTATTATAAATGCGAAAGTAAGGATGAAAGGACGTTTGTTACTTGATTGCGCCAAAATGGCTGAACGAATCTAGATGTTTGGCACAGAAATAGATAATAGTCTGAAATAGGACACAAGCAACTTTTTATGTTGGAAAAATGTACTGTTCACGTAGAATAATATATCAACTTTGTCGTAAATATATTTTGATCAGGCCGATGGGCGCTGTGAATAAATCAGCATACATTGTTTTGTAATTACCTCCATCATTTATTGTTGCCAGACTTTTGTGATGGCAAAGTTGACACTAAAGAATTATTGGGAGGCTGTTTATTAGTACCTAGGGGTCAATGTCAAGTTGTAATGATCAGGTAACGACAGGGTTAATAGCCTAAGGGCCTCTTTCACCACCCTCAAGTAAAGTGACGAGTAGACTAATCGTCAGTTAAAGTCCCCCGTAACTTCACGTGCGACTTTCACGATGTCCGAGTAGCACTAATCATAAGATTAACTGACCCTATTGATAGAAGATACTCATAATTTTTACTTGCCAATTAGCTTTAATTGGGAAGTAACTAATCAACACTTTACTTGAAGATGGTGAACGAGGCCCTAATAGTATGAGCATCAATTGACAATTGAGCAGACGTGTAATTATCGTGTTAATTTTAATAGATTTAGATATACACTAGCTTTTGCCCGCGACTTCGTCCGCGTATATGTCGGTTATCGCGGACGCAGACGAAGTCGAATAAAAAGTAGCCTATGTCCTTTGTTGGGGTTCACACTTACCCTGTACCAAATTTCATACAAATCGGTTCAGTAGTTTAGGCGTGAAGAAAAGACAGACAGACAGACAGAGTTACTTTCGCATTTATAATATTAGTTAGGATTAGGATAAACCTACGCCTTTAAAAAGATACTTAACAAAACTGAAGTTACATGTTCCTCCTAACATTGTGATATTTTTTTTGTGCTGGAGCATACCTGGCAACCTATAACATAACATCACCGAACCCAGCCAACCGTAACCGGCCACAAATCCAGACTCCGCTCCCGCTCACGTCACGCTCCTGCTCTCTGTGTGTCATTATCTGCTTGGCCTTTTCCCAACTATGTTTGGGTCGGCTTCTAGTCTAACCGGATGCAGCTGAATACCAGTATTTTACATGGAGCGACTGCCTATCTGACCTCCACAACCCAGTAACTGGGTAATGCGATACCCCTTGGTAAGACTGGTTGTCAGATTTTCGGGCTTCTGACGGCCCGTAACGACTGTCAAAGATCCCGCTCTCTGTGTGTGTTGGGCTTTAATGTCATGGGCGAGCTCTCTTTTGTTTTTCTAAAACAAAACGGTAGCGCAACAGACATTTTTAAAAATTAAATTCCTGTAACAGGAAAACAACGTAAACATATACAAAAAACGCTGTTTCCGTAAAACGGTAGTTAATTAAAAACTAAACTACAGTGACGGTATGAGCGCCCACGACTGCTGCCAATTTGCATTGCTATCGTTGACAATGCATTTTTTTGGGTTCCGCAGGAAAAAACTGAATGAATTTAAGTTTTACATTTCATTTTTGCGTTGCACCTATTTTTTTTTGTTAGCCTATTTTGTCCCACTCCTGGGCAAAGGCCTCCCTCCATTCCTTCCATCCTTCCCGATTCAGTGCCTCATCCCTCCAATTTTGGAGAAATCTATCCAGTTCGTCCCGCCATCTCCTTCGTGGCCTGCACCTATATCGACATATTTTTGCTACTAATTTTATATCGGCTTGTGACATTGCTGTGCGACACTGATCTCTGAGATACAGGGACACCCCTAGTTTGGAGATCAAGGTTTCAATTGAGTTGTGCATAGCATTAAGCCTTTCAGTTACCTTAAAAAAGTGTATTAGTATGTAGGCTTTTTTGTTCAATAAACATTTATTATTATGTTATATTATTAATTTTAATATTCAAGGGTTGTTTATCTGATATCATAAATGCGAAAGTCTGGAAAGATGGATGTTTTTTTACTCAATCCCACTTGAACGGCTGAACGGATCTGGATGAAATTTAGTAAAGAGATAGAAAATAGTCTAGCAGATACTTAGGCCATGTTGTCCTGAAAAATGTACGATTCCCGCATATAAACATTAACGCAGACAAAGTCAAGGGCAACAGCTAGTATTTTTTATAAAGTACTCATTCAGGAATAAATTAATAATAAATAAATAAGTAATAGTAATTATATTTATTTAAATTAATCTATTTACTTTGAATTGTTGTGGAGTCTTAGCTTGAGATGAGCTGTTGATTCATTCATCAGATGTGATCAGAGCTCACCTCAAGTTCTGCAAGACGCACCGAGATCGCAAACCTTCAGACGTCGCGAAAAAACAAATTAATAACAATAATATCAAATCAAATAACACAATGCAGCTATTGTACCTATGGAACCACCAAAACGCCACATGTTCGCGCTTGTCCAGTTAATTTTCCTTTCGGTTCTCGGCAAATGGCGGGCGTGCCGATTGCAGCGCGCCAAATAGGCGTATTATATTAATTTAAATGTTAACTGGAATTGCTTGCACACAGCGCTGCGTTTATGTATGCTATTTATTTATTTATGTTAACGTTTAAGAAATAAACGTAACTTAATATGTAAAACTAGCTTTTCCATACCAATTTTGAATCCCCGTTTCATACCCTCAAATATTAATATTCCCTTAATCCATCGGACGTCTACTAACTATCTACTAACAACAATCGTCTCTCTTCTTTTTATCGTCTACTAACAATATACCTCCCTGCCAAATTTCATCTTTATACGTCAATCGGTTTTCGATATTTGGTGATTTAGATAATAGAATACACCTCTTTCTAAGAACAGAATCACGCTGTTGCTTATGCTGTAGGCAGTTTCGCGCGAAAACAATATGCGTGCGGGCTCATCGCCCCGCCTACGCCTGCCTAAACCTAGTATTAGTTCGAAGTGTAAGTGTAAACCTAGTAGTATTAAGACCTACAAAAAAACACGTCCTGTTCTTTTTATGATTGATTCGTGTTGAAAGTCAGTAGCGTAGTTATTAATTACCTCCTTGAATTTGACGAGGATGCAAAGCTGCACCTTGTATTTTGTAATTCTGCAAAGCTATGGGCCATGGGCCACACGTTAGGAAACCCTGCCTTATAATTTACTAATTAAGTTTGATATTCCGTTGTAATACGGCGCCGGCGTCGTGACGTCACCTCGTGGTCTCAGTGTGAACCGTACATTGGCTGAAACTTATCTTATTGATTTCCGAATGGAGAAAGTTCCATATTATTTACACAGAACATCACAATATCTCTTCGTGTTCCTGTTCTCTCGGGGAAGGGTAAAGTTTATGACAGATCCTTCCAGAAACCATACTTTAGCTTCGGTTCATGTTTTCGATTCTATTTTCAAATCATCTTTATTAATAAATTAAGTTGAAATATCTGTTTGTAAAATAAAAATCTAAAATATGCTTATGCTTTCAACTAAATACTTAATAATGAATGTTTACACGGTACATACTTAAAACAAAATTTTATAAATTTTTGTTAGTCTGTCTGTTTGTTCGCTGGCTTATCTCCTAGAAGGTTGAATCGATTTGAACGGTTTCACTGGCAGGAAACTGAAGTTATATGAAGGGCTAACTAAACGGCTGTACCGATTTAGACGGGAATTTACTGGCAGATAGCTGATGTTATAAGGAGTAACTTTGGTTTAGAAAGAAAGAAAAACTGTCGTTGCAGCTATGTGTTTGTCTATTTTAGAAAAAGAATTGGGGCTCCGTCTAAAAAAAAACAATACCACCGTTATCTGGCATTTACGCGGACGAAGTAGCGAAAATAAGCTACATAGTATCAATAAAATCAGTGAAAAATTCTAGTAACTTTCGTTTGCGTTCTAATCTGTCTCAATCTGTCAGAAACGCCTGTAATTTACCTACATTTTTGACATGTCAAAATGTATGTATGTAACTATTATCGTTGAGATGATATTGCGACTTAAACGTTTTTAATGACAAGGATTGCCCTTCTGATAACAGGAAAGGTGTCAAAAAGTCTTCACAAGTTTAAAGAGTGTGAAACTAAATAAATTCGTGTGACAAAGATGAACGTAGGTACATTTTTGTTTTTTTTTAATATTCTCAATGTGTACGCAGAACAGGTGCTTCGTAAGCAAACGAGCTGTATAATAAGCTTATAAAGTCACGCCAGGTGGAAAATCAAACGAGAATCAATGTTCAATGTACTTATATTTTTTTTGGAAGGTTGTATAGGAGGTGTTTTGGTTTTTAATGTTTATAAGATAAAATAATAGTTAAGATAGTACAAAACAACTATTTTATCTTTTACCTTTATTAAATCTTATTTTTAATATAATAAGAAAAATAAATTATTTTTATACCATGGGTGGCCAAATTATTAGGGACAGCGCTCATAGAAATGTAATATCTAGTTGAAACATTATTTTTAAACAAAGTAATAGATTTATACGGGATTTTTTTTATTTGATGTTATGACTGATATTAATATTATGTTTTGATGTGAAAAAATTGTAGAGCTGGTACCGTTTTTAAAAAGTGATGTGACTTTCTCATTTAGTTGATTTTTGTTGAAAATTACTCTTATTGTAGCAGTATAGAAAAAAAATTCAGATTGACATTGCAAGTTTATTTCAGCTAACCGTAGTCAGAACGTGAGTAATGTTTCGTATAGTGGTACTATTTTTAATCTTAATACTTGAATTTTCATGTTATTCAAGTTATAACTTGAAAACCCTTAAATTACTTTTTTTCTAGTATGGGCAAGGTTTCAGACACGTCTTCAAGAAAAATTAGAGAAATAAAAACATTAATACTGCACTCTACACATGCCCAGAGAGGTATAGCAACAATTGCAAGTGTTTTAAGGTTTGTAGTTATTCTAATAAAAATGTAAACTGAGCAGAACAATACTCTGAAAGAAGGCCGTGTGAAAAAATGTAGCAGAAAAAGGATCACCACTCTTCGTACAGATCGAAAAATCAGAGATATCTGCCTTGAAAATCGTAAAACGGGTGTTGCCCGTTTGTCTACGATAATGAACGATGAAAGAAAAGGAGTTTTCGAAAGGACAGTACAAGCGCGGTTGGCCGAAGAGAACTTGATAGGTCGTCGGCCAATTAAGACACCACGCCTCACAGAGAACATGAAGAAGAGACGACTTCAATGGGCCATACAACACCGAAATTTGTCTTTTGCAGGCTGGAGTCAGGAAAGAATATGTCTTTTTATAGAACAGCACGTGGTGTTTGTCACTGTATTGCGATTTTGTAATATTTTTTCAGGTATGCTTCCGATAAATCAATATTTCAGATTTTGCTCGACAAAATTTATTTTGTGCGACGACGCCCTGTGGTATAACTTCATACAGACTCTGCATGAGCTGCCTTGTAGGGGGGGCTAAACACCCAATAAGTACCATGGTGTGGTCTGTGACCTTTTCGAAAGGCATAAGGCGCCTATACATCGTTGTGACCGTGGAAGGGAACATGAGGCAGGACCAGTACCAACGACTTCTAGAAATCAAATAACGTATAATTTTTTTTTTCCAAAAATAATTAAATAGTATTGCCTACAAACTTGATGTTTTTATTACCTCAATTATTAAACCCTTTAAATAAAAATACCCGTGGGGCCTAAAACAACCCACTTCCCTGAAAAATTTAAACAAACTAGAAATTATTAAAATCTCGGCGCTGTCCCTAATAATTTGGCCACCCACTGTATAATTATGAGTACTGGGAGTATTTAGGTAACTTTTTTTTATCTAAAATATTTAAAAAAATAAGATTTCCTGATACAGAAGAAGAATAACATCGTGAGGCAATCTGGAATTACAGTTAACTAGCTTCTGCCCGTGACTTCGCCCACGTAAATGTCGGTTATCGCGGACTATATCCTACCAAACACCACAAATCAAACCACTGAACTAATTTTTAAAAATTAGTTTATTGGTTTAATCGTGAAAGCGTAACAGACAGATAAGAGTTACTTTCGCAATTATAATATTAGTGTGGATATGTTTGAAAGCGCTAATTTGTCGTGAACAAGCGTGGTGATCAATGCCTTCTCTGCATGAGAAGAGGCTTTAACCCTACAATGGGACAATAATAGGCTGGTATTGTTGTTTGATCTTTAGGTGAGCACCCTCACCTAAATACACAAGACAGAATTTTAGACCTGCTAAAATATTCATCATCAATGGAGATCGGACATTTTAGTATGGACCTTGGTCCAAATGGCGTCGGCTGATGAAACCTAGTCCATATGATAGTTCATGAGTGTAGGATATTTTTATACTATGGGCACCATAAAATTGGCCTATGGAGAAAAAAGTTATACAGTCCAGAAAAATGGTACATTGTAGACGAACAATTCCGATTACTTGAAGACGCCTTAACCGATTTCGAATATTCTTTATTTATTTGAAAGGGTATAACTGCCCAAGTAATCCCGTATAAATATTGCTATGATCTGATAATGAATTACGGAGATATGGAAAGGAACTCCTCATAGAATCATAGCAGAGCAGTCGTAACAAGTAAAACTGCTTTGTTTATGGAAAGTGGTAGAAGGGGGGTCGACGTACCCCCTTCTCCCTCTTTCTTCAGTCAGTCATCAACTACGCGTATAAACAAAGCAATTTTACTTGTTACGACTGTTCTACTATGATTCTATGAGGAGTTCCGTTCCATATCTCCGAAGTTCATGATCAGACCATGGCAATATTTCTATGGGATTACTTGGGAAGTATACCCTTTCAAACAAATAAAGAATTTTCCAAATCGGTTCAGGCGTCTTCGAGTAATCGGAATTGTTCGTCTACAATATTTTCATTTTTCTAGACTGTATAACTTTTTTCTCCATGAGCCAATTTTTTGGTGCCCATAGTAAAAAAATATCTTACACTCACGAACTATTATATAGACTAGGTTTCATCAGCCGACGCTACTTGGAACACTTCCGCCCGAAGGCAAACTTTTTCATTGTTCGTCTAGAATATTTTCATTTTTCTAGACTGTATAACTTTTTTCTCCATGAGCCAATTTTTTGGTGCCCATAGTAAAAAAATATCTTACACTCACGAACTATTATATAGACTAGGTTTCATCAGCCGACGCTACTTGGAACACTTCCGCCCGAAGGCAAACTTTTTCATTGTTCGTCTAGAATATTTTCATTTTTCTAGACTGTATAACTTTTTTCTCCATGAGCAAATTTTTTGGTGCCCATAGTAAAAAAATATCTTACACTCACGAACTATTATATAGACTAGGTTTCATCAGCCGACGCTACTTGGAACACTTCCGCCCGAAGGCAAACTTTTTCATTGTTCGTCTACAATATTTTCATTTTTCTAGACTGTATAACTTTTTTCTCCATGAGCCAATTTTTTGGTGCCCATAGTAAAAAAATATCTTACACTCACGAACTATTATATAGACTAGGTTTCATCAGCCGACGCTACTTGGAACACTTCCGCCCGAAGGCAAACTTTTTCATTGTTCGTCTACAATATTTTCATTTTTCTAGACTGTATAACTTTTTTCTCCATGAGCCAATTTTTTGGTGCCCATAGTAAAAAAATATCTTACACTCACGAACTATTATATAGACTAGGTTTGATCAGCCGACGCTACTTGGAACACTTCCACCCGAAGGCAAACTTTTTCATTGTTCGTCTACAATATTTTTATTTTTCTAGACTGTATAACTTTTTTCTCCATGAGCCAATTTTTTGGTGCCCATAGTAAAAAAATATCTTACACTCACGAACTATTATATAGACTAGGTTTCATCAGCCGACGCCACTTGGAACACTTCCGCCCGAAGGCAAACTTTTTCATTGTTCGTCTACATTTTCATTTTTCTAGACTGTATAACTTTTTTCCCCATAGGCCAATTTTTTGGTGCCCATAGTAAAAAAATATCCTACACTCACGAACTATTATATAGACTAGGTTTCATCAGCCGACGCCACTTGGACCACTTCCGCCCGTCAAAAAATAAACGTCAAAAAATCCGCCATAATAAACTTCCCTCATAATAAATACTATCAACATGAGTTATGTCCAGCGCTGGGCTCTGCGGAACAGGAAGGCTAAACCCTTATATGTTAATGAACACAATATATGAACGATGTAAACCGGCCGTGATTTACTGTCGCGAAAACTTACGGATTCAATTACTTAGGAAATACATAAATCATGTGGTCTTGATGCCGCTCCGGTAATATTGTTGTCGGTGGTCCGGTCTCGCGGTAAGGATGTCGCTTTGAATCCTAATTTATGTCAGTTTAGGAAATAAAGAAAATTAATTTATTTTTTCAGCTTTAATTTAGTTTAAATAATTTACAGGCACTTTTGAATTGTCAAAATTGTCAAGGAGTGGATTATTAGTCAGTTGAAGTTAGTTTCTTCCAAATCGTAGGTAGGTCTTTTTTCAATCTTAAAATTAACTTATTATTTATTAATCCTGCCCTACCACCATCTCTTAAAACAGTATTATTTTAATATTACTTTGCCTTGCACACTGTTGGATTTAAAACGCTAGGCTCAGCGCCGAGAGTTAAAAATCCAAAAAACAAAAATTACGAAGTAATATAAATAGTACTGTTTCAAGAGATGGTTGTAAGCCAGGGTTCCTCACGATGTTTTCCATCACCGATGTTAGTGATATCCAAGATAAACTTAGAAAAAAGGTAATTATGAATTGATAAAGTCACATTGGAACCTATCTTAACCACTGAACCATCACGACATCATCTGATCGTATAATTTTATAACGCTGCCAGTAAGGTTGTTGTCACAGTCAAGTCGTTTCCTGAAAGCCTATTAACGATTATGTTTCCCTGCAGACCAATGAACGAATAGCGCATTAATCAACGCGCGTCCTCGTTATTAAATACTCAACGATTTTGTAATGGGCTGATGATTTATAGTGTACCTGAGGGAAATGAGAACGGCATAGCATTGTTGCTGTCTGGTCCCAGATCATGGAGACACCAGACCTACGTTATTTTAAAGCGAAATGTCCACCATAATATGTACCTGGTCTACCTATGCGAAGATTAAGGCGGGAAGAAAAAAAAAGCTTTGTTTTATTATAAACCAACATTATGCCCACGACTTCGTCCAGGAATATCGGATAACTGCAGGTTTTGTTTCTAAAATAAAAGGTATTATTTATAATATCAGCTTTATACCAATTCAATATTTATAATAATATAATTTCTGTAACTGGGTTTGAATCAAAAAGAGTATACTGCTGCAACATTAACGGGAGCACGCCCAGTTAATACCTACTTCAGGACTGTCTTAGCAGTAGGTCAAACGAGTTACGTTGCAAACACACGGGTAGATATTGTGTTTTTGGACGCCTGGACGCGTAAGATGTTTTTAATTAAATACTGCTCATAATTTAAAGTATTGAAGCGCAGTGGCTAAGCGGTAGGCTGCTAAAAATGCCAGCCTATTATTTTACCACTGCAGGGCAAATTATTTATTATTTTTATTATTTATTTATTTATTTATACTTGCTCATAGCGGATTGGCGATTTCAGACATATATTAATTTTTCGTCCAAGTTTTCTCATCATGTTTTCCTTCACCGATGTGAGTAATGTCCAAGATAACATGAGAAAATACATATAATAATACTAATAAATTCTTTATTCCGAGTACCAATGAGACTCAAATAGTGTTAGTAACAACGAACAAAGTCACGTCAAAATGTTCTCAAATAATTTTTTATATTCATTAAAAAAAAATTAAGGTCTTGAAAGTTTGTATACCATCAACATTTACAGCTTAACTAAACGAGAGGTTAAACATAAATTAAGTCATTGGTTGCAAACTTTAGATTATGATCAAACTGAAATGCTACTCACTATAAAAAAGTAAATCATTTAATAATTTCGGAATGAAGGTGTATATTCATTATTTTTGGCTTCTTATTATTAATTTATTTTTATTTTATTTTATTTATTTATTTTTTCTTTCTTCTGTATGTAATAGACAATATAAGTAATTTAGGCTACAAGGTTGTGTTTATGTAAGCCCTACATTTTTTTAAAAAAACCACCAACTTCCAAAATACAAGCTTGGCTTAGTTTGGGAGTTGGTATATCATATATTATGTGCTGTACAACCATCAAATATCTTTATATGTAAGTCATAGATTAAGTTACTGTTGTACTTTAAGAGCGAAATAAATTATTATTATTATATTATTATTATTATTATTGTATGACATGTCGCACGGCGTAAACGCCCATAATACATTTCTGTATGTTATCACTTTAACTAGTCTTATCTATAGGAAATGTTGCTGGCATATTAGACAGCTTAGCCATATGAAATTTTACGTCAAAAACATAGTCCTTACATATCACTTACTTTGCTTAAATTATGTATGTCAAATGTCATGTCTTTAGCAGTTAAGTTTCCGTTTGACTCCGGTACTGGAGATCCGGTCTTTAACATTTTCTATCATATGCATTATGAAGGGGAGGCAGATAGGCAGTCGCTTCATGTAAAATACTGGTATTCAGCTGCATCCGGTTAGACTGGAAGCCGACCCCAACGTAATTGGGAAAAGGCTAAGCAGATGATGATGCATAATGAAGGGGAATGTTGAAGTCAGGGGCTACTAATCTTTTTTAAAACGTGACTATATTTTATAAGATGATATTTATTGTTTTCAGTGATAATAGACAATTAGGTTACTTTATTTTTTTATTACTAGCTTCTGCCCGCGACTTCGTCTGCGTAGATATCAGAACTAAGCCAGTCCTAAATTATCCCGCGGGATCACTTTTGTTTTAGAAAAATAATTAGGCTTACCACATGACCTATGACAAACAAACATATTTCTTTATTATTTTTTTTCTTTTTTTCTTTTTTCTTTCTTTCTTTCTTTCTTTTTATCTGTCTCTCTTTCTTTCTTTGTTACATGCTTTCTTTCTACACGACAAAAAATGATTATAAATTAACACTTTAGACTTCATTAAGTGTGTTTCCACACCCGTCATGTACTCAGCCGTGCCCGCTCATAATATCCTCCCATATGTTTCCACTATCACAGGCCTTATCTATGTAACGCAGATGTTGGAGGCAGATAGCAAAGCGTAGGTACCTATGTGCTGTTGTTACTGCTACGGTCACCATGGTGCTGTGAGGATACCATGATAATTAAATCGGGTAATGAAATGCCTAGATGGTGTACTTAACACCTGGAATTTGAGGTCAAGAATTCGAGTAGAAATCCAGCTGGAGTGTACTAGTACAAGCATGGATGATTTTTGGGATTTAGGGTCGGTTCACATCTGACGGAAGATACTTCGAACGTATCGTCTTTAGTATGGTCGACGCACTAACGCATCATCGGTTATGTGTGTATAGTTGGATATTTTATTATATATTTGACTGTTTTTGCGTTACGCGACTGACGATACGCGGCGTATCTTCCTCACAGTAACGTTTGGTACTGATAACAATAATAAAAGGAAGTAATTGTATTAGTTTTTTTTACTAAAACAAGTTTAAATTAATCTTACTAAACTAAATACACTTATGAACCCTGTCCCTGTACTGTTACATGCACAGTGATTTTACACACCAAAACTAGAGTCGTTTCCCAGCAATTATACTTACCCAATGTAACTTAAAATGATGGACAGTACCTATACGTGTTTAACGGCTATATAATGTGTCCTTTAACACCCCGTTTAATAATTTTAAAGCTTTAATAATTTTACAGATAACAGTTTGTGACATTTAAATCGTAAAAAAATATCTGGTCCTTCGATCCGCAAGAATCACGGTCACAACGTATGCAGGTTGCGTGTGTCAGAGCCATCGAGAGTGTAGTGCCACTACAGTGCAGGCCAGCGTTAAAAATAACACCCGCCGCGCCTACCGATACTCGGCTTTATAACCTAGGTACATTAACTCAAGTGCTTGAGTTATGTTACTGATAAAAAACGGTTTAAAACAATAGCATTTTATGCATCAATAAGAATAATGTAAGCAGGATTTTGGGTAACACATACACATAATATCACGACTGTAATCCTCGAAGGGTTAGGCAGAGGTATACCTATCTAGTACACTCATATGTCGTCAGTTATGTTTTTTTAAGTCCCAAGCAAAAAGGAGGCAAGCCTATTGTCATCAACCGGGCACAAATCTAGACATATCGATCAGACGATAGATTAGCGAGTTCGCAAGATGGTAATAAAGCATTACTACTTGTGTAACGCACTAGCGACTTTTGAATATCCATTTTTTTAATAAGCGACTTTTTTTAGTCTCTACAATATTAAGTTCTATGAAGGACAAATAGGAAGAAAAAGTTTCATCTATTCCCCTCTCACTGATAGGGGGTAGATAGGAGTGAATAAAGTTCGGACTGTCCCCTCGTTTCTAACAGAGGGACAGATAAAACTTTTTTTCTGATCTATCCCCATAAGGGGACACAGCTGGGGACATATCGGAATAATTCACATTCTGCCGGTCATTGAAAAATCCAGAACCCTTAAAAATAAACCCATAAAAAAAACAGTGCGAAAGATTGCTTAATATGTTGAAAGCTTGGGGCTTTTTACAAAACTTCAAGATGCTTTCTACAAAACTTCAACACAAAGTTGAAATGTCTCATTTCCCTGCAGATCCACCGAGACTGTTCTTCAACCGGAGCAGCCATTCTACTTGATGGCAGAAATTAATCGGCATGTAAGTAGTTTTATCCAAAACTTTGTGTGCTGTTGTGAGCAGCGAAGCTAGCACATGGAACCATTTAACGTCAACTTTTCAGTGTCTTTTAGTTGTATATGTTACCGGCAATCTGTATAATTCAGGTATTATATACAATGCCTAGGCAATGTATATAATACCTGGGGCATACTGGCAATGTATGAAATATTATGAATATTATTCTCCATTACATACTTTACCTAGGTAATGTATACAATTCCTAGGGATTGTATAGAGTACCGGCTGGCCCACCGGCAATGTGTAAAATAAGTAGATTTTGGTCTAAATGTTACTGTAAAAGCCCGAATAATGGTAAATCATAGGTTTTAAAAGTAAATGTTAAAATTGGTATTAGCCTAGTAACTTTAACCAACTTGGCTGTGGAATGGTTAGTCACAATGCTACCCCTTTTTTTTTGGTTCGGGTCTAAAATTCTTATTTATTGTATGTTACGCCAAACCCGATATCAGGCTAATATTGTCATTGGCGAAACCGGTTCATCCAAAGCGAGCGAAGCGAGCTCGGGACTTGGGGCACCCCGACTCGGACAGGTTAGGTTAGAAGGGGATGGCGGGGTCTGAAAGACCCCGCCATCCCCTTCGTGGTTATTTTTTTTTAAACCACTCGGAAATAGGAGCCCCGCGCAGCGGGGCTCCGTAGACCAAGTCTTCGTCGGCTACGCCAAAACTAGATTGGCCTGGGCTCCTTATTATATGCTGTCCGCGTCCCCCACCCGCGTTGCACGCAGCGAAATTAAATGCAAGCAACTATACAAGTCGTAAGACGTTTAAAATTGTCTGCCTGCCCACACGTCACCTCCTTTCCTGCTCTTTTACACACATTGCCGGCTGCGCATTCGGTATTGTATAGAATACCTAGGTAAAGTATAAAATAAATAATATTTCATACATTACCTGCCCGTTTTAGGTATTCTATACATTGCCTAGGTATTGTATAGAATCCCGGATTATATAGATTGCCGGTAACATATACTTCAACATTTTTAAAGAATTCACACTCCCTCACGAATCGTACATTTTTGTGGCATGGAAAGTATCCTATGTACATAATTTGGAAATAGTGGAGCTTTTTATCAGTGAAATAATTTTTGTAATCGGATCAATTTTTTTAGAGATAGCCTGTTACAAACATCTTCTCTTTAATCCTTGTATTATAAGTACGGCTAAAAATCGGCCTGTTGAAAAAAAATATTTTGTATTGTGCGTCACTTTCACGTGAATAAAAAGATTTTCTTTCTTTCTTCTTTAAAACCACAAAATAAGAATTTTGATTGTAATTGGATATACTCAAAAACCACTTAACCGATTTTAAAATTTAATATATTTTAAGCTACATTAATAGCAAGTAATATATAGGCTACATTTTATTAAAAAAACATTAGAGATCTGTTACTCGTGGGCCAGTAGAATGTAATTATTGTTCAGTAAATAATAAAAAGTAGCAGACCTGTACAGTCAGTAAAATAAGTGAAAATCTTCCTTCTAGCTCCCGAGATGAAGTTCACAATTAAATAACGAAGTTTTGAACTAAATGTTCTAGAGTAATGATAGGGATAATCTATTTAGACCCGACAACAAATACTGGAAAGGTTCATTTCGTCCCTATTTTTCGGTAAACAGTTTTCCTCTTTCTAAATTTAGTTGAATCTAGTTACATTTTCTTTGGGCCTAGGTGACAATATTCAGTGTTTTGTTTTCAGCTGAATATTTTACGTAATGCTGTTGAAAATGGACAGACGGTCTTTATGGGATGTGATTTAGTAACCTATTGGTAATGACTTTAAGAAAAGATTTCAAGATGTATGCTTTTGGCCGCGACTTCGTCCGCGTAAATATCGAACCCCCGTTTCATCTTCTTAGGGGATGAATTTTGAGAAATCCGTTCTTACCGACGTCTTCGTCTACGTCACGATATTTTTTTTTTGCGCGGGCTTGCGGACGGCGTGTGATGGTTAGCTCGCCGTCCGATCAAGGACCAGGCCCGGGTCGACGGCGCATTCTGTTTCACGCCCAACAGGGCCAAACGCCTGCCGGGGTTGCGGGACGTCTTAACAGGATACCGTGGCCCCGGAACGTAAAGGGCAACAGAAGGAACAGGGTGGTTTTTTTAGTCAGTAAAAGTCTGATAGTCCCTTCCGCCCCACCCAGGGCGGAAGAACTCATTTAATGATTTTAACACATTAAAAAAAAAACGGTATTTTTTATAACTACCCTGTAATTGGTAGAATGGTTTGAATTGGATTGAGTATGTTAATTATTAATTCTTTTTGAGAAATAGTGCTTAAAAAAAATCTACGCATAAAATAAAAATTAATATTGGTGGTGTAGCGCAAAAATATTTTTTACTTATAAACAAAATAACTTTTTTGACTGTATTATTATGTAAATTTTTACTCTACATAATTATTTAAAAACTGAGTAACAGGTGTAACAACAGTTTCTACTTTTAATATAATAAAGAGGTAGGTAAATTGAGGTTGCTTGCTTTTTTAATTTTTTGTTTGTAAGAGGTAATGTCTGAAAATGATTGGGTAAGGTAACATAACGCCTGTAATCCCCGAAGGGTTAGGCAGAGGTGTACCCAGACTGCCTCGTTTGTTCGACTGCTGAGCATGAGGTCTTGGGTCCGATTGGGTCCCAATAGGCTCGCCCTCTATTACATGGGACTTAAACATAACTGGCGAAATGTGGGCGTTCTAAGGGTACACCTCTGCCTAATACTTCGGGGATTACAGGCGTGATATTATGTGTGTCTAATGAAATTCCCGACCTGATTTGAGTCTTTTCGCTATGTGTTGCGGGGTCAATAACTGCACGTATCAAATATATTCGTGTCAACGATTTGAGATACACATGAAAGCATGATCATATGTGAGACATTGTGTCTTAAAGGAATAGACACTCTATTTTAACCTCTCTTCGACAGTATAATATGTACTAAGATCCAGGAGTCAGCAGACATACGTCATCTTAAAATGGCTGTTTTGAAAATAGATAGAGAAATATTATGTAGTCAAGAAGGTATGCTTGCATCAGTTAATAATTTTTCCCGCACTGTTTAACGGCTGGTTTTTAGATGTTTTTCTACAAGGTATTGAGAGAAAGTATCATATCCACTTAAAGTATCTGGCAATAATAAAAATTGTTTTATCAATGTCTTGTTAAACATTTATTTATTTAAAGTGAGCATTACGTCTATTTTCTTAGCTATTTATTACTTATTGTGCGTGCTGTGGTTTCGTATAAGTAAAGAAGAACATTTACGTAATACCTTTCCTTGAGCATTTTTTTATGTCAAGATTTGTGTGTATATATCTTAAGTTGGAAATGATAAATAAATAAACTATAAATGTTCTCAAAATTCCGGCCATGTTAAAATGACGTAGAACCAGCGACACTAGGATCTTGAACCAATACGTTTTATTGACTTTTATGAGAATTCGTCTGAGAAAGTAGTGACTAAAAAGCTTCTGGGAAAGAAACGTCGAAGCTCAAAGTCTGAGTGAAAATAAAAACAACAAAAAAAAAACGGTCAAGTGCGAGTCGTACTCGCACACGAAGGGTTTTGTACCATCGTAGAAGATATAATACTAACTGTACTTTTAAAATACTTTCGTAAAAAAAAATTGATTTGATTTGATTTTAAAAAAAGCTTGTAAAAAGAAACAAGGCACTATAATAGAGAGAGACCTATCTTTTAACCCTTTAATTTTTAATTTTTATTTATAATTTGTTAAGTATAGCGGTTATTTGTTTATATTTTGTGATCGGTTGGTGGCAATAGGCTCGTGACCTATTACATGGGACTTAAACATAACTATAAACAGCGGGGGTTTAGCAATAGTATCCTACGAGCACGGAACCCAAAAAAAGACTTTAAATTCAGACAACTTAAGAAAAAGAACACACAAAAAAAACAAGTTTAAAAAGAGAACACACACACATAAAACGAGTGAATAAACTTTACAGTCAAGGGTATAATATTCTCATCGAATAAGATAAAGTTAGCATTATCCCCAAGTATTCTCAAAAAGATCGATCCTCCTCGAATTCGTAAGAAAAACTAAGACAAATCCATCCAAACTCCATTTAGATAGCCTATCAATTTCTGTGAGATTTAAATAGCTGTAAAATGAAATCGGTGCTTTATAACGAAACATTTTAAGTTCGCGGGCTGAAGGACGCGTGTTAAGGTGGCTTTACATTGGTGGGTGCGACCGTGGTCGTTGTTTTGTTGGTCGTAAGTTTACATTCTGTTAAACTGTAAGTGTTATGTGTCTCTTTTTTATGTATTTTGTGTTTAGTTATTAAGTTATATTATTATTGGCCAATAACTTGTACTTGTGGTTGTTTATAAAAAAATATATATTTTAATTTAATTGGTACAGCAATACGTAAAGGAAGTGGTTATCTTATTAAATATTTTTTTAAACAAATAATTGTTTGTTAATCTACGTAGGTTTTTGGGATTCTCGAAAAACAATATCATAGATACCTACCATTCAGTTTCACTCAGTATAATTTATTCCAGTGCTGTCTTATATTAAATGTTATTCTACAAAAAATAGTTGAATAAAATTGCGATCATCCTTTCATCATCAATCTTATCCCATAATGATTTCAAAGACTATGGCGTCATATAATTTATAAGATTGAGAAAATGTATTTTTCTGCGACCATGGTCGCGAGGACCAGTGTAAATGGTCCTTAGGTTCGGAGTAAAAGAGATAATGTCTATGAAAAAGCCCGGCTCTACCCGGCGGACGGTCGTAATTGATTGCGACCTACGATTTAATTTCGACCAAGGCAGTGATTATCGTCGAGTGAAATGTTACAACGGTTTAAATTACAAGCTTTAAGATGTTATAATTTAAAGGTTATTTGAAAGCGACGTTAAGCGTTTCGGGATTTTGTGCGTAGTGGTGTAATTAAATTTGATATTAGGGAAATTTTTGGGGACTATACTTATTGAAATGATTTTATTATATGATGTAAAAGGGTTTATAATAGTAAAGGGCTGTCATACTTCTCTGGTCTTTTTGACCTTCATTACGGCAAGTAATTGGTTTAAACTAGAGGCTATGATTTGCAATTATGATTTTTGTTTCTGTTACTATAAAGTCACTTTTCGAATCATAAGTAATTTTAGATTATTTAGACTCATTTGAAACTATAAGTCTATTTAGTACAACAGTGGCCAATTAGCGATAGTAATTAGGTTATATAGTGGGAATAATAAGATTTCAGTACTAATTTTTTTTTATGTGAATGGCAAAAATTTACTTTGCTTTGTACTCATCGTGAAATAACATTTTGTGTTCGTGTCATAACGATATTTGTCTAATATTGATATCTAATGAAAAGAGTATTTAGCATTACTTATAAAGCTGTAAATAATAATACAAGCCTATTATTGTCTCATTGCAAAGACCTCTTCTCATACAGAGAAGGCATTGATCACTACGCTTGCTAAAGTCGAATTACCGATTCCAAACTTATAGTAATTATAAATCCAGGTTTTCTCACGATGTTTTCCCTTACCGATGTCAGTGATGCCCAAGATAAACTTAGAAAGTACATATGAATTAGAAAAAGTCGCATTGATACTTGCCTGTGCTATCACGAGATTTTAATCAAGAGTATTCATAATTATTATGCTTATCACACATAGCTACATCCAGTCCTATACAGCCCAAGCCACAGAACTAATCACTCATCGATTGTGCGCAGATAAAATGCAAATATCCCTACATTACACCGGCTTAAGATTTGGGCATAACAATATAAATCTTGCAATGGGAGGGTCCACGAAATTCACGGCTAATGAGATTGTTCCTGCGAATGTATCCGATCGTGTGGTGGATATGAGAGAGGAACATTTGGGATAAGTCCTCGTTTGAATCCTACTAATATTATAAATGCACAAGTTTATGAGGATGTATGGATGTTTGTTAGTCTTTCACGCAAAAACTACGGAACGGATCTGGATGAAAATTATCACACATTTATGTAGATTATAATCTGGAATAGCAGATAGGCTACTTTTAATCCCGGGAAAATGTACGGTTCCCCCGGGGGTAGGTTATAAAGGCTATAATTTATCTTAGGGGAGGGGTCGCCCTAGGAAGACCTACACTGACCTTATTCAGGTTCTTCATAAAGGTCAGGTGCGCAGTACTCGTAACCGGCGTGCTTTTTTTTTTTTTATTATCGTGTGGGTAGTAAGGTCTTACGACCCCACACACCCTAGTGACAGAGTTTCCAAACCGCCTCAAGGGCCTCTGACATGGTTTGAGTGGGACAGTAAGTCCAGGTTTCCTCACGATGTTTTCCTTCACCGATGCCAGTGATGTCCAAGATAAACTTTAGAAAGTACATATGAATTGAAAAATTCACATTGGTACTTGCCCGGATTGAACCCACAATCTCATGCATGAGAGGCGGGCGCCTTAACCACTGAGCCATCACGACACTCTGCCGGCCGCCGGCGTGCTTGTATGTCGAGATGTATGAACGTAGATGAGGCGAAAGGAGTATGTAAGGATCGTAGCAGGTGGCGTTCTGTGGTTTCTGCCTACACCCATGGGAAAAAGGCGTAAGTTTATGTATGTATGTGTGTATACTTTTCTACTCGCGCGTAACCTTTAAAGTCGCTCGTCCAAAATAATTACGCTTCGTCAGAAAATCGCTGCAAGACTTTCAATTCATGTAATTAATTATCTAATGTTCTAATAGATCAATGTCCTGCTTCAATGCCTCTGTTTATGCTGTAATTAGTGCTTTAAGAGCACTAGAGGTAATTGGCACAATAACTACTTCATCGTACGAGTGGTTTGTCAAGCAATTAACACCATAATTGCTTGCGAGTCCTGCAATTTATCACCTTGGCAATTATGTTATTTTTAATCTAAACGGATAAAAAAGTGCCTGTCTGTTATGTCATAATAACAGTTTTTTACTAAAAAAAAAGCGTTTAAGGCTCGATGTTTAATTCGTTCAAGTACCAGTGTCAGAGGAAAACATCGTGAGGAAATCTGGACTTAAAATGAATATAAAGTCAAAGTCAAAGTCAAATCATTTATTTCAATTAGGCCATTATAAGGCACTTTTGAACGTCATTACAAGAAAAAATTAGAATTGAATCTAGTTGCCCCTTCCAAAAGGTAGTTTTGTATGGAGAAGAATGGGCAAGAAACTCCATACGTACTCTTTTAAAATCAATGTTTTACAATATTATTATTTGTATACAGAGTCGTACGTAATTACATGTGAATGCAATGTACCTTATATAAAAACTACTATATAATAACACACAAAAAGAATTTATATTACAAATTAAGAATTGACGGCAAGAATATATTTAAAGTTACATAGTGTTCACATGTTAACAAATATTGGAACTGTAGACGACCACTCTCAACATCTCAACCAACAATGCAACAGTGTGTGAGCCTGTGCAATTCCATAGTAAAAACCAAATAGAAAATAAAATATAATAAGTGTCAAAAGAAAAAAGAAAAAATAATAATAATAATAATATTAACAAGCTTGATTTTGTCTGGAATTAATAGTAATTGTCCTATGGAGCAGGACCAGCATGTTTCCAAGCAGTCTTATCTTGAATATAATCCTCTAATTTATAATATGCTTGGTTGCAAAGTGTAATTTTAATATGTGTCTTAAATTTTCTTTCATTTAATTTTAATATATCAGGAGGTATTTTGTTGTAACATTTCACACAGTACCCCATAAAAGATGTATTTACTTTAGACAATCTAAAATATGGTTGAGCTATTTTATCTTTATTTCTGGTATTAATATTATGTCTATCACATATTTTCTTAAAAAGTATATATAGTATAGTTATAACTCTAAAATACCCAATCCTCCTTGAGTAAGCGTGGTAATCAATGCTCATGCCTTCTTTGTATCATGCTTTCATTGCCCTGTGGGACAATAATAGGCTGGTATTTTAATACCAAATATAACAGAGGCAATTTTACTAACTTTTAGGAAAGGTTTTAATCTGTCAAAAATGCCTCTAATTTGCCTACATTGAAGTCGCTGAGACGAGATTGTGATTAGAATTTGAACAGTTTTACTTCAAGTTTTTCTAAGACTCAATTTGCCCTCTTACCAAAATCAAAATTAAGCAATATAATTATTTAAATCAGACCATTGAAAAGCACTTTTGAACGTCATTTACAAGAGAAAATTGAATCTAGTTTTCCAGTTTATTATTCAAGTAAGGTAACACCCCCAATAATCGACACTTTAGCGTGCGCAAACAAGCATTTTTTTAAATATTTTCTTACTTTATGATATTATAAGGTATTTTGGAGCATTGGGTAACGCTTCAGACTTCGTTGCGTAATATTTGAAAGCAAACATAAGTTTCATATAAATAAATAAAGTAATAATATATCGAAATAAATTAACGTTTTTTGGTCTAGTGATCGACAGCAGAATTCTATTTTTCGACACCCGGTAATCGACATGTTCCAGTAATCGACATCCAATAATCGACATATTCCTAACACTTCTAAACAATAAATCCCAATAGAAAAGCCGAGATAATCTAGTATTATATGTGACGAAACAAAAACTTAGTCTTAATCAGTATTTTGATCATTTTAATCAACAAACAATCTTATAATAAACAAATAGTGGCTAGTAATTCGTAGGTTTCTAAAAAAATACACTTTTGCAATATAATACATCTCTTAAATGTTAAACAATAAATGTAGAAGATATGTCATTTGGTTTCGGTTTAGTATCCGCCTTTTCTTGTTTTTTTATTGTTTTTATCTGTTAGTTTTTTCTGTTTTTTGTATTTCTATCTTCCTCAATTTTAATGATTTTCTTTTTTCTCTTTCCTTGGATTTAATTTCTAATTTTTTCACCTTTCTGACAACTTCTATTGCCTGTATTATTTGAAAAAGTGTGGAATTTTTTTTTGGTGCCATAAAAACATTTATGTCGATTATAGGAACATGCGAAAAAAAAAACTCCAGTTATCGACAAGCGTGTTTTCATATTATATTATAAACTTACAATTGCAAAGACATTACTAAAAACTAAAGAATTTGGGTTCTAACTTAATAAATAATTTACATGCTCGGTCAAGTAAAACAATTAAAAGTTATGGGCATTATATCTTGCTCACCTCCTTAGCGATTTCGCTAATGAAACGGGAATTTATTTAGAGATCTCTGCCGGTTGGTATGTTCAGTTACGCCATTTTCTTTAAAACAGCCGAATCTATGAAATATCTTTCGCAATGATAGCTAGATAATCCTCAACTATGTTTATGGTTCAAATACGTTCCGAAGCGAGACTCAACTCTTGTTTTTTTTCGTTAACTTTTTAAGTGTCGAACACTGGGGCTCTGTCGAACACTGGGTGTTTTACCTTACTCTATTCAAAATTACGCCAAAGAAATTAGGTATAAATACTCGTAATAAGACCTTTATATTATATTATACTGTGACGACCTATTATTTGCAATTTTAGCGTCTACAGAAAATATTTGTATACCCTCAAAAAATACGTCGGCCGGAGCAAAATCTTTATAACGTAAATAGAGAATTTGTGCAAAAAGTATACTCCCTAAAATCTAGGTTACATTTACGTAACGCAGAAAAAATTTAGGTCACCTAACAGGGTGTAGTTAAACACAATCCATTTTTAGAGATTTAGGGCCTTTGCTCCACAATATCAGTGGTGGCAGAAGGACAGCAGATTTAACTACCGGCACGTAACTTGGCAAGAGATTTTCGTAGTGGGGGAAGTTCGCGTATATAAAAATGTATGAAATTGTGCGTGCGCAAACTTCCCCCACTACAAAAACTCTTGCCAACTTACGTGACGGTAACTGTACGTAGATGTGAGAAGGTGATCTCAATCGCGATCTCTGAACGTGCCATTTCCAGTTAGGGTCGCGTGTTTTTTGGTTTTTCTGCAGTTTGGAAGTTGGTGAGGAGCTCGTGGCTAAGTAATAACAGCTGCACGGATCATCCATTAGGATAAGCTACATTTGCTAGGGTTAGACCGTGCCTCGGGAATCACGTTAAGCCATTGAGTCATACGTGGATCTTTGACGGCCGTTACGGGTTTTTAGAAGCCCAAAAGTCTGATAATCAGTCTTACCAAGGGGTATTGTATTACCCAGTTACTATGGGTTATGGAGGTCAGATAGGCAGTCGTTCCATGTAAAATACTGGTATTCAACTGCATCCGGTTAGACTGGAAGCATAACATTAAGCCTGTAATCTCCAAAGGATTAGGCAGAGGTGTACCCATTAGCACACCCACATTTCGCCAGTTATGTTTAAGTCTCATGTAATAGGGGGTGAGCCTATTGCCATCAACCGGGCACAAATCTAGACTTCGAGGCTACTACTGAGAAAATTCCTGACGGAAAAACCCAATAACACTTTGCCCGACCTGGGAATCTGACCCAAGATCTCATGCTCAGCAGTCGCGCTATGCGAACACTAGGCCACCGAGGCAACTGAAAACCGACCCCTATTATTATAGTACTGCTGTTTGTTTACCAATCTTCTTCTTAGCGTATCGATGGCAAATATAGATACTATAAATTTTGTTAAATTTTTGAACCAATATTTAATTTGGTTTCTTTACCGTAGTTTCCAGCACTGTGTGGAGTTGACCTTCTGTCATCTGGTACCTACAGTGTTTAACTAATGTTTATGTCTAGTATTTATTTAACACGGGCAGACACTTAGGCATGCCGTTGGACCTCTGAACCTCTTACACTCTAGTTAAAACACGTCAATGTTAAAAGTTTGTTCTTTAAAATTAAGGAATTTGTAGACTTGATGTTAAGAGCGATGACACTTTGGTAAAAGTTTTCAGTTTCGTTTATGGGTGACGTTCTTAACCTAAAAGGATGCGTCTTAAGTGGACATGACTAAATGTAAAATAGAATAGAATAAAATAATGATATAAAAAGCAAATAAAGATTGAAAAATCTTATTTCTATGGTTCCGTGCCCTAACAGTGCTAGCGCCGCCCGCGCCGTCCGTCCGTCTGTCTGCGGGCTTTATCTCATGAACCGTAATAGCTAGAGAGTTGTCATTTTTACAAAATGTGTATTTCTATTGCCGCTATACCAAAAAATATAAAAATAAATAAATTTTAAAAATGAAAGGTAAAAACTCAAGAGGCTTGTTTTTTTTTGCGTTCTTGGCTCGATACTATAATGGCAATAACTACTGTTATATCCTCTACGATGGTGGTCTTCGTGTGCTAGTCCGACTCGAATTTGACCGGATTTAAATAAAGTTATTGGTCCAATACGTAACAATATTAAATCATGTCGTATATTTCATTTTAGTATTTTCAACAATTACCAGACTGCAACTGTAACTGTATAACTGAAGAAATGTGAGTGTACAAATGAGGATATTTCTGCCTAACCCTTCAGGGATTACAGTCGTGATGTTATATATGTCTATGTATCTAAAACTAAACTTTTCTTAAAACAAATATAACAACTAAAATTGATTAAAATATGATCACTGATTAGTTTTTTGATTAGTCTTTGAAACTACAATTTTATTATTCGTAGACAAATATAATTATTTACAAGTTAAATCAAATAATTGTGTTAGTCCTAACTTCAAGATGGGTACAAGTTAATAACTTAAGTAGCTGATGCTAACAAGTTTAAAAAGAATAAAAAAATGGTATAAAAACTTAATTTACTAAAAGCCAATTGGACTTTTTTAAGAAGTTTATAAAAGAGCTTAGTTTATAAGTTACAAAGCAAAGATTAAAATAAAATAGAAAAAGTACCTAGTCTATGGAACGCAGTCGCAAAGAAAAAGTTTTTATTATCCTTCAAATGTGTGTGTGTGTTTTCTTTAAGACGTATGTACAGTCAACAAAAGAGATAGGTATACAGGGTCGTCAGATATAGTTGAAGTTTTCTTAGATATCGATGGATGTTTTCAAATGTAATTTAATTTAAAAAAAGTAGAAAATAAACAGTTAATTAATTTAGTTAAGTTTCAGTCGAAGACATCCATCGGTTTCTAAGAAAACTTCAACTATATCTGACGACCCTGTATACCTATCTTTTGTTGACTTTTACGTCAACGTTACTTTGTCTTTTACATGTGAAAGGTTAGACAGAGAGGTAGTTATCTCTTTCACATTTTTGCCGTCTGATTCAGTAATATTATACAACAGTCATTAAAATTATATATGCCTTTTTAATTTATAAGCCTCCTTTAATATAAGATTTTAAAAGCTGATTGTAATAATTTAGGCTCGGCGCAAATGGAACACCGACCACAGCCACCGGTGGCTGTCGCGCGCTACCGCCACATTTCGAGTGTCAGACGCGCGCGACAGCCACCGGTGGCTGTGGTCGGTGGCCCATTTGCGCCGAGCTAGCGCCGAGGCAGGCTCGGCGCAAATGGGCCACCGACCACGGCCACCAGTGGCTGTCGCGCGCTACCGCCACATTTCGAGTGTCAGAAGCGCGCGACAGCCACCGGTGGCTGTGGTCGGTGGCCCATTTGCGCCGAGCCTTAAAGCTTAAGTACAGTAAGGGGTCATAAGTGCAGTAGCATGCTAAGGTTTGAATTGCTGTGAACACGCGGTACAGTCCGCACACGGCGTCGAAAGGTCGTAAAGAATAACAATCTATTGCTTTGTGAGATTGCTACTCCACTCATGACCCCTACTGTGCATATTTTTGTATGGATATCGTAGATTTTCCTGTAAAAAGAAAAAAACTCATGGACACTCTACTTTTCTGTCAGCCCCGCCCCTTCTAACCAATTGGAAATATATTCTCTTAATGTCGCGAGAGATCTACAAAGCGATAGACTTAATGGACGCCGGGGGATCTCTCTGTGCCCATAGAAAACCCATGGGAATAATATTCTCAACTGAAATTGTGTTTTAGGGCTCTGAAAGTTTTATTTTGATAGGCTTTAGGATAGGAGGCGTGAGAAGTGGCTTAGTAGCATGGATGGTGGGCTCTTTTGTGTCAACGATGTGTGTTTGTAGGTTTTAATATTACATAACATCACGCCTGTAATCCCCGAAGGGTTAGGCAGAGGTGGTACCCATGAGTACACCCACATTTCGCCAGTTATGTTTTTAAGTCCCATGTAATAGGGGGCGAGCCTATTGCCATCAACCGGGCACAAATCCAGCCTCCAAGGCTGCTACTGAGAAATTCCTGATGGAAAAACCCATTAACACTATGCCCGACCTGGGAATCGAACCCAAGACCTCATGCTCAGCAGTCACGCTTTGCGGCCACTAGACCAACGAGGCAACGAGGTTTTAATATTAATGGTGATATATACTGTCTAGTTGGTTTAATAGTTGCAAGCGCTGATGATTATGGGGTCAGGGAACAAACCAAGGATCGTTAAAAATCACATGGTTTTTTTTTAATTTAAATATTTGAGAATTTATAACGTAGCACCCTCAGAGTCTGGATTTGTGCCCGGTTGATGGCAATAGGCTCTCTCCTTATTACATGGGACTTAAATATAACTGGCGAAATGTGAATGTACTAATGGTTAACCTCTGCCTAATCCTTCGGCGGAATAGGTATAGGCGTGATGTTATGTGTGTTATGACACTTTTTTTAGCTAAATATAAGAAAGAAACAATATAGTCTCAAGATAATTCGACCAACTGCTTTTCAGCCTTTAAGGTAAGATGAGCTATGATTTTTTTATTTTAGTATTTGTTTTTTTTTTAAATTTATGTTTATTTTACGTCTATTCCGTTTTTCCGTTACAATTGTGCTCAATTAATTAATAATAATAATAAATATCTTGGGACAACTCACACACGGCCATCTGATCCCAAGCTAAGCAGAGCTTGTGTTATGGTAACCAGACAACTGATATACATACTTATATAATTTATAAATACATACATATTATAGATAAATTACACCCAGACACAGAACCAACAATTCACGTGAATGAAAAGTTTTTTTTCTTTCTTTCTAATTATGCTCATCACACAAAGTTTGTCCTGGGTGGGAATCGAACCGGCTTTGCAGTCAGGGTCACTAACCACTAGACCAACGAGGCAGTCAATTATTAAACACTTGCTTCTTCCCGCGGCTTTGCCCGAGTAAAAGCAACTTTTCGTAATGTTAGTTGAAAACTATTATCTCAAGAGAACACATTACCGAGATAAAAAGTATCCTATGTGTTAATTCAGGAAATGGTCTATCTATGTGCCTACACTGTGTATCTACAAAAACTAATTTAGCTTTCATTACTAATCTTTGTAGCACTTGGTACGTATTGTAGTACTTTACATGACTTTTATTTTAGGTACTACATCGTCTTCACATTCGTATAAATAGAATTAATGGACCTACTACTTATTGTAAACCATATATATATTTTTTTAAAGAGTAAGTATGGAGTTTCTTGCCCGTTCTTCTCCATACGAAACTACCTTTTGGAATGGGCAACTAGATTCAATATTATAATTTTTTTTTCTCTTGTAAATGACGTTCAAAAGTGCCTTTTAATGGTCTAATTGAAATAAATGATTTGACTTTGACTTTGACTCTATTTTCATCCAAATCTGTTCAACGGTTTACGCGCGATTGAGTAACAAACATTAAGGCTAAGCGCGCACTACGATAAAAAATCGTTGCGAAAAAATATCGCAAATCTGTGAACCACAGAAATACACTACAATCCGCGCATTGCGAAAATAAATTTTTCATAGATTTTATTTCGCATTAAAAAAATCGCAACGATTTTTATCGCGGTGCGCGCTTAGCCTAAAACATCTGAATATCTTCACCCACTTTCACGTTTATAATATTAAGTAGGATTTCAAAGTAAGTTTAAAGATAAACATATTATTATATTGTGTCCCACCATTTCTGTCTTCAACCAGCATCGCCGTATTCTGAAATAGCGAGCACATGAGTCTCGCTGTAAATTTACGACATCAAAATTGAATAATGTAAAAGCCAGGACACCATATATTAGGTGGCAGCGAATCTAGCCATGCATCATGCAATGCACGTTATCAAAGGATCTTAGCACGGTGCGAGGTATTGAATAACGACATAATTTAGCTCCTAACAGCTTGTTTTGTTTATGTATGCTTTGCTTGAAATCTTGGCGTTTACATTAAGGGTCCCATTTATCACCTTATTTCTTGGAATATAATTTTATGCTACCTATTCCATTTTTTTTTAAATTCAGTACTCAAAGCGGACCAATTACTAAGACTCCTCTGTCTTTCTGTCTGTTTTGTGTTGTTCATTATCTCTCTCTATTTAAAGAGAGTGAAATTAAGACAAGCATAAATTGCAATAAGGTATATTGGAAAACAGTTAGTCAAAACTATGACAGATTAAGAACGTTCAATTTTGTTAAAATAACTTTACTGTGCTATACTGGTCAATTAAGGTTCATGATTAATATTCCTTATTAACGCTTCTGAGTAAGGCAGCTAGACATTGTGATTTATTTATTTATTAAGGTAACAAACAATTGTTACAGGGTCATATTCAAAAAAATTGTAAGTTACGGATATGAAACAGATAGGAAAATCATTTGATTGCAACAGAAAAGTAACAGAAAGGAATTATTAGGGCAAGTCTAAATAGCCACGTTAAAAAAAAAACTTTCTAATTATTTAAATTTATATCTGGATTCATCATTTGACTCACTGCTGGACATAGGCCTATCCTAATGTTGAATCTATATCGAATGCATTAGGATATAAATAAAAAAAGATCGTAATCGGTGATAATAATTTATTTCAATTGTGCTGATAATCATACCACAGTTAATGTACTATTTCAACTGACAAATTTGGAGTTCATAATAACTCATAATAACAAACAACTTTTCGGGAAAAGTAACAAGCGGTAATTTAATTTAGTTATCCCTTTTTACAAGCAAAACTATTCCACTTTAACCACGCATGGGTCATGCAAGTAAAAAAAAAATAGGAAAGTTATTTGTTATCGTAAGTACTTACAATCATGTGTTTAAATATCGTACACTAATTACCAGACACCCCATAGAAGCAATATAAAAGCAGATAAAATATTTATATTAATTTATACATGACATCAATGTGAACAGCCCTTATTCGTTCATATCTGTTACATAACAGAAAAATGTGACAGATTTAATAACATATATGAATTAATTGTATGTGTCTAACCTAAAAAAACATCGATGGCCACGCTAATTCACATGCCATAAGAATCTTTTTATTTTTTAAGCAAACGTCACAACACTGTCATAATCTAGCTTGAGTAATGCACCAATAAGTACTTACCTATATTTTTAGACCCTCACACCAAAATGTCACTTTATAAAGTCTAATTTTCACGGCGCAATACAACCACTCGTATTCCATTGAACAAAATGGCCGAACATGAATTGTTGCCTCATTTAGTTTGACAGTTTGTTAGCTAATGTATATCAAGTATAATAATTTTATTTATTACCATGGAAATAATTTTACAAAAACGTACAGAGAAGAATAACAGATATGAGTAAGATCAGAACACACATTCATTAATTAAATTTGAGGAATAATGTTAGGATTTCATTATTTATTTAGAAAATGTTTTGAGTTAAAAACATTAGCCATTAGAAAAAAATAGTGTTTTGAACTGTAACGTAATAGTATTATTAATAATTATTTTATAGAAGTGCTGACAAGAATGTGGACATTGAATACTTGTATGAAACAGAATTTATGCAGTGACTGTTTTTTTTTTTAATATACATTATTCAGCTTTATCAAATGTTTCATCTTTTTTTATTAAGCTCAAATAAGCATATAATGGGTTAAAAATTAAAAAAACAAAATCAGTTGAGTCTTAGTAGAAAAATATCGTATTGGACATTACGACAGTACAAAAAGTACAATTTTTTTGAATATGACCCTACAATACATTAAAAATAATTTCCTAAAACATAACATAACATCACGCCTGTAATCCCCAAAGGGTTAGGCAGAGGTGTAGCCATTAGTACACCCACATTTCGTCAGTTATGTTTAAGTCCCATGTAATAGGGGGCGAGCCTATTGCCATCAACCGGACACAAATCCAGACTCCGAGGCTGCTACTGAAATTCCTGATGGAAAAACCCAATAACACTTTGCCCGACCTGGGAATCGAACCCAAGACCTCATGCTCAGCAGTCGCGCTTAACGCATTTCTTAATAAGTAGTACATTTATAAGTGCAACAATTACTTACAGGCTAACACAACATGCGCGACTATTTAGTCAAAAAAATTACCATAAATTAAATCTTAACCGTCAAAAAATATCCTCCCCTTTTAAATCTAAAAGCATTCTGTTTAATTCCGCATTCAAATATCACTTAAAACAATTGTGCCGGAAAATGTGTTTTCATTGTTAAAATTTCATTATTTTAATTTAATTATGTTGTTGGCAAAAACTTTGGCTCTTCTTAATTAATATTATTATGAACACAGAGTAGATAAGTACAGAGGCTTCGCTTCTTACATCGAGCGAATACAAGCAAACTCATAAATAAAGATAAGCGTAATATGTGTAACGTAAATGTGAAAAAGAGCCAACCACGGGAGTTTTTTGGAATGGAAATACGACTCATTCATTCATTCATTTTGGTCAAATTTTAAATAACAAATTCAATTGACGATATGAATAATTCTTTAAACTTAAAATATAATTAATGCGAAACGAGTATTTCAAATTTAAAACTCGATCGAATTCGTCCTGTAATCCCCGAAGGGTTAGGAAGAGTACACCCACATTTCACCAGTTATGTTTTTAAGTCCGTGTCGTCAGTGTATTATTAAATTATTTTTTCAATTCTCCGTACGTCCACATCTACACTAATAATATTATAAAGAGGAAAGATTTGTATTTTTGTGTGTGTGTATGTTTGTAATGAATAAACAAAAAAACTACTGTGCTGATTTCGAAAAAAAATTCACCATTAGAAAGCTACATTCACCCTGAGTAACATAGGCTATATTATATTTTCAAAAAAGTTAGGGATCCCTAAGTAAAATCACACGAACGAAGTCGCAGGGAGAGTGCTAGATGTAAATAAAGCCGGCCTTCTGTACCTATTTATTCTGTGTTAATATAAAGGTTCGTGTCATCTCTTTCATGTCATCTGCAGGAAAAAGAATGGTATTGTGTTATGAGTTGGGATGTCCGTGCGAAATTACGCAATTGTTTTTAGGGCCTTTTTCGATTGCCAAGAGGTAGATTATTATGAGGTTTGTATTAGGGAGTTCAGAGAGTAAAGTTCATGGACATATTCCGGGGTTTTTGATAGTAATATGTACCTATTGCCAGTTCCCTTTTATTTATTGTTTAATAATAACAATAATACCAGCCAATAACTGTCCTAAGAGCAAAAGTCTCATACAGAGAAGGCATGAGCATTGATCAGCACGCTTCCTCACGATGTTATTCCTTCACCAATATGAATGATGTCCAAGATAAACGTATAAAGTAACATATGAATTGAAAAAGTCACGTTAGTACTTACCCGGAATTGTAGTTGCATAAATTCGCAAAGACTAATTTTATTATTCTTTTATTTTATTTCTAAAATAGTGGGGGAGGGGCTGACTAAACTGACATCTATAACTAAAACACTCGAATAAGTTTTCGCCTGCTGACACTGTGACGTCACATATCTTAAGAACTGTCCAGTGCATAATTCGCCTCTTGTGTATCACGCTACGAGCGCCCTCCGCCTGCACCTCTTCCGGTCTCCATTCTCGACTTAACCCCGCGCCCCAGTACCCCACAGGCGAGGTTTCAAATAAGCGATTTAGCTGTAGGTAAACGGCCTCGCAAACTGGCTTAAGATCATGGCACATTATCCTAGCACCGCAACGGCACCGCTCTAAACCAGCAATTTACTTGTCATTCAAATTAGAGCATGAAATCGTGTGTAGTAAAATATATTTCATAATGTCAATATGAAAAAGCCAACGGTGGGTGGTCAGCGCGCTTGCCGCTACTACAACTCGCTTCGCGGCATCGCGGCGCGCGGTCCGCTCGCTTGCGCCTCGCGGCCGGCGGCCATAGCCTAAATTCGAGGCGACGCCGCCGCCGTGCTGGTGCTGAGCAGTTGCGGTGCTAGGATAATGTGCTATGACCTTTAGTGTTCCGAGCCCATTACGCACCGCAAAAAACATTACTATCAATATTCTAAATAAAACAACACTTACAAACTCATCGCCATTATCCTACACATTTGGAGAACAATCACCCACGTCTCGACATTTGAACTTCAGTAACTGCTAACCTAACAAGTACATAACATCCGTACCACAGCCTAACTTTTACAGTCGGTCAACGGAGCGTTGTCGCAGAACTATCGTACTGAGCTACGGGGGGGAAAAGTGGGCGGAGCTTAAGTTCCGAACTGCAGTGTGGCAGTTTCGGGTAGTTTAAACGTAAGTAGATATTATAATGGGTTTTGTAAAAATAATACCAGTCTTTTATTTTCCCACTGCAGGGAAAAGGCCTCTTCTTATACAGAGAAGGCACAAGCACGAGCCACGCTTGCTCCAGGTCGATTGGTGATTACAGACTTTATTATAAGTCCAAGTTTTGTTACGATGTTTTCCTTCACCAATGTCTGTGGTTTTCAATTGCTATGACACAGGTCATTGCTTATTGACACAGGTCATGAGCAAACAAAATAAAAACAAAAAGATCAAACATTGTTGTGTGCGTAGCTGCGCCAAACAAATGTTAAATAATTATGTGACATTTTCCAAAGGACCTGTCAAATTTTGAACTACTGTATTAGTTACACTGTGCCCGTACTAACGATTCCACTCCCTTTTATAGCTTTACACAATTTTCTACGACATGATTTTCTAACAATAAATAGTATTTTACGCTTGTTTTCATTATTTTTACGGTCTGGAGCTTGTAATAAAGTTATGCTTCGGCGGAGACTTGTACGTTAACAGTGACGGGCTTACATTTAAAAAATAATGGAGATTATATTCTGTCGATGGATGTGCAAGTCGGCATGATATGGTCAAAGCATGCATAGACACTTACATAGTTTAAATAAACTTTGTTCGCGAGGATGTCAGTTATCATAGGTAAAAAGTGAGTCAAAATCGGTCCAGCCGTTACGAAGATTAGCCAAAACTAACAGACAGACAGGCAAAAATTTTATGTTATGTTATGTTATTTTATGATAACCTCCTGACATTTGAAGCAGATGCAAAACTGCAGTATACCTACATGACTCTAAGCTGTTATAATACCACCTCCACAAATCTTCTTAACTCCTGGTCACTGGTGAGACCAACCGTTTATTTTGACGACATCATTTTTTTATAGTCGCTAAAAGATTTCTTTCTGGATACTGCGACATTTTATGAAGATTGTGACGGTTAAGTCGACACTTGATGTTGCTTGCTTATAGGACTGCTGACGATTTCGGGATTAAGTTGTCAGCCAGGGTTGGCAGTTAGAGCATCCATTTTAACCTTCATGTTTGCGAAGATTGAATTAAATCTGTAGAGGTTGATGACCCTGATTTTTTTTTATTTTGGGAAGTCATTAAATGATTTTGACTGCCTCGTTGGTCTAGTGGTCGCAAAGCGCGACTGCTGAGCATGAGGTCTTGGGTTCAATTCCCAGGTCGGGCAAGGTGTTACTGGGTTTTTCCATTAGGAATTTCTTAGTAGCAGCCTCGGAGTCTGGATTTGTGCCCGGTTGATGGCAATAGGCTCGCCCCCTATTACATGGGACTTAAACATAACTGGCGAAATGTGGGTGTACTAATGGGTACACCTCTGCCTAACCCTTCGGGGATTACAGGCGTGATGTTATGTATGTTTATGTATTAAATGATTTTTTCGCTCTGGGCGGAGCGGAAGGCAGTGTCAGACTCTTAATGAACATCGTGAGGAAACCTGGGACTTACTGTTCCACTTAAACCATGTCAGAGGCCCTTGAGGCGGTTTAGAAACTCTGACATTAGGGTGTGTGGGGTCGTAAGACCTTACTAAAGTATAGTTTATAGTTTACTAAAGTATATTTTTTTAATATAGTATTATATTGTAAATATGTGGACTATGTGGGTTGTTGCATTTTTTCTGGGATTAGATTTCATGGTTGTCTGACAGTTTGAGTATTCGATGCGGCCTACCCAAATGTCCCTTCTGTGGTATTGTTCGTCGTGTCGTTGAGCTCCTTAAGTTCTGAGTCGAGCTTGACGATTTCTGACAAATGCGTGCACTGACTGGACAGGCCGACTCAAATTTGTGTGCCTCTCTCCTCAAGAGACCACCTCGGTCATTAACCTACTTGGTTCGCATATGATTTGACCATTACAAGTAATTGTATGGACTTTAAAAGAGACTTTGACCTCTGAGTTTGTTTCGGTGTTTCTTCTCAGAGCAGTCGGCTAGGAAACACTGGACTCATCTAGTTAAAAAAAAAACAAATGTGACGTGTAAAAGTGTTATTTATAACCAATTTACTGAATAAATCATCATTAATTTCATCATCATTACTGCCCACACGATAAAGAAAGAAGAGGTGTTCCAGGTCAGCGGTAAATCTTTCGAACAAAATCCGCAAACCTGGAGGTTGATGACCCTAGGCATAAACCTAAAACACAGCACTATGAGTTAAATCTTGAGTGTGATTTGTAAGCATTTTTTTCTCATCTTCAATTCATCCAATCTCATCTCAAGACGAAGTCGAGGGCAGAAGATAGTGTGTTACAATATTGAAATAGAATACATAAATCTTACAACGCCTTTTGCATAATCAAAACATTTGTATTAATATAATTTATTAGCACGAAGCTTAAAAGAAGCCATAAGCCATAAAACCCACCTACAAACGGCTACATCGTCCACTTACATAGACGCAAACTTACAACTGACTTGGCAAGTGACTTTAAAAATTGGCCACAGTCCACAAATAAAGACAGTATATCTATTATCCACGGTCATAGTTCACTGGGTTAACATTTTCAGAATATACTGCCCATTTCCTGGACTTGTTTTTCACCTGTGTCGAAGATAACCCGTTGGAATAGTTTGAGTTAACTTATTACTTACCAATGTATTCAAATGATCATCCACATAACATCACGCCTGTAATCCCCGAAGGGTTGGGCAGAGGTGTACCCATTAGGACACCCACATTTCGCCAGTTATGTTTAACTCCCATGTAATAGGGGATGAGCCTATTGCCATCAACCGGGCACTAATCCAGACTCCGAGGCTGCTACTGAGAAATTCCTGATTTTCCTCATCAAAAAACAGCATGGCGGATTGGCGATTACAGATTTATTACTATAAGTCATACTTATTACTACAAGATAAACTTAGAAAGTACATATGAATTGAGTAAGTCACATTGGTACTTGCCCGGCGCCTTTACCAATGAGCAATCATTTTAGTTATTATTATCAATCAATCGATAAAAGAACGATTTGCTCTACATCTAAAAGTAGAAAACAATTTATCTGAATATATATAAATTACGCGTCACTTTGTTTGTCCGGGATGGACTCCTAAACTACTTACCCAATTTTAATCTTTGTACACCGTGTGCAGTTTGATTCAACTTGATAGTTGTATCTCGATTATTGACCTCAATATCTTTACTTACTTCAAGCCGAGTTAGCTAGTGATTTAATAAAAAAAGGTATTACAGAACACCATAATCCTAACTAATATTATAAATGCGAAAGTAAGTTTGTTTGTTTGTTTGTTACCAGTTTACGCCTAAGCCACTGAACCGATCATCCTGAAATTTTGCATATACGTTGCCAGGTGTACAGGAACAAGCATAGGGTACCTTTAATCCCGAAAAAAAGTACTGTTCCCGAGGGAAATCACAATAACGTCCTTATGACAGTAGATGGCGCCACGTGTCTATCGAATCATGATCGAATTTTAAGTTTAAGCATCTATTAATACATTTTGTGAGTCTAGAATGTCGATAGACCAGTAAGTCAAGTCAAATAAACAACCTAGGAGTACGAAAGTTGTTTGCTTAATAATTTTTCACGCCCTAAACTGCTGAAGCGCATCCTGACATTTTGCATAAAGTGGCCTCCAGACGGACGGTGCGGTTGCGGCAAACCGCAGGCCGCGGCTCCAACCGCTGCAAAAACACACCACCGCGGTCACAGTGGCGGCCTGAAGTGCCATTAGCTGTGGTGTTTGTGTTACAATCGGACGTCAGTCAATATGGCTAACCGTAACTTTGTCTTATTACTCTCATTAGCCCTCACAGAGAAGATGAGAAGAAAGGTAGGAAAAAAACCGTTTAATTAAACACTTGAGGTGTGAGGTACCTATATTATCATTAGCATCGCATATTACTCTTACGGATAGAGAAGTGTGGATTAAATTAAAATTTAAATTATTATTTAAATTCAACTATTTCTATTACAATTTCCATATTTGGCGTCATTTTACAAAGCAGTACACGCGGCCTGTTGTTAAAATTTGCAACTGACGCGGCCGCCACAACATTCCGCGTTTGTCTGTGACCCACTTTATATACGTTGTCAGGGATACAGAAAAACTGCGTGACTGACACTGACATCACTGTGTCGTCAGTGACACTGACAGGTGTATTTTATTTTTATTTTTATTTAAGGTGTAAACGCATTCATAGAGGATGTATGGAAGAATGAAGGCGAACTTATAACACGCGCCGTCAGTGAAGCGTACTTATTGGCCATATTTTTCATCTAGAATGGCGTCGGGTGTAAAAAGTGTGCAGCAGCCTTAAGGTTAATTCACACATATCAGTGAAGTCACAGTTCCAGCACAGTTCCGACACCGTCCCCTAACAGTGATACAGTGATGCGGCAGTAACTCAATTCACACATGTCAGTGAAGTCACACTTCCGGCCACATGTCTGCCAAGTTTCGCTATGATATCCATTTATTAAGACGAAAAAAATTAAAATGTGTGCATGAATCATGGCCGGGCAAGGCAATTAGGAGAGACTGAAGGACAATGCTTGACAATATACAATTTAATTAAAGATAAAAGTAAATATTTAGAATATTTTAGAATTTTTCAAAACCGTTTCAATATTCTTGAAAAAGGTATTCAATAGAAGGTTTTTGATGCAGCGGCGTCCGTGATCCGGTAAAAAATATTGTTGTTGCTGATCACGTCCGTGATTGCCGGCGCAGGAACTGAAACTGAAAGCACTGTGTCGTCGCTGTCACTGATTGGTGTGAATGCCTTCATAGAGAATGTATGAAAGAATAATTATCACGGTGATGGTCCTGTGCCGGAACTGTGGCTTCACTGATGTGTATGAATCAACCTTTACACGGTGACGGTGCTGTGCCGGGACTGTGATTTAACTGATATGTATGAATCAAGCTTTAAGAGTTATCGATGAAACGACCATTAATTGTTAGTTTGTTTAAAAATTAAAAACATTGTCTTTTATTATTTTGGGTTAGTTTTCAACCGACTTCAAAAAGCAGGAGGTTCTCAATTCGGCGGTATGTTTTTTGTATGTATGTTACGCGATTACTCCGCCAATTGTGAATTGATTTGGATGATTCTTCTTTTAGGTGAAAGAAATGAAATGAAATGAATTGGTCCCATAGAAATATTGTCATGATAATTATGATGATAAACTTCGGACATATGGAACGGAACTCCTCATAGGATCACAGCATAACTGTCGCAACAAGTAAAATTGCTTTGTTTATACGTGTAGTCGATGACTGACTGAAGGAAGAGGGGGAGGAGGTACGTCAACGTAACCCCTCTCCTACCACTTTCCAAAATTAAATATATCGTTTGAAAGGGTTTTTTTATAAGGATTTCAAACATTAACGACAAGCGCCAAAAAGGTGAAAAATAAAAATCTTTAATTTTTTGGTAGTTCGATAGTTTGACTGTTTTTAGGATTCCGCACATAGATCGGGAAAAATGGATTCTTATAGGATCACTTTGTTGTCCGTCTGTCAAGACCATGTTTTGAAAAAATCAAAATTCTAAGTTAACGCAATCTAAAGTCAAGGCCTTTTGTGCTCTGTTTATGGTGCATATTTTGACGCTCGCAAGGGAATCAAAACCTTTAGGGGACTTTCCGTTCACCTAGAATTTGGCAAGGAGCAAGGCCATGTAGAAGTAGCACAAGTAAAGGAAAAATCCGAAAACCGTAAATTCATCACCAAATAATTACTTTTTTGAGAAAGTAATAATAATTATTATCACTAACCGTGACCTATGTCGCTGCATGTAGACAACAGTTTTCCAACGGCAAAGTTAAGTCTGTCCCTCAGTACTGTTTATATTTTCGTTCGAGGTATGTTCGGTGTGTTTTTATTAGGGTAGGTTACTTTTTTCTATTTTAAAATATCTCGCAGTTCCAACTTAGGCAAAAGCTCATTGCGAGCCCGAGCAAAAATTACTGCTCAATCACAGGAATCTCCCATTCATGCCGCATTAAGAAGGCAAGCACAAGCGAAGCGACAAGCAGCTTTGAGAGCTGATGAGATATTTTCTTAAGCCAGGAAAGACTGGAGAGCCAAGCCGCCCGCACGCCAAGCTTTTCAGAGAGCGACTGAGACGCCCTTCCAAACCGCAATTGCTTTTGGAGGAACAAGCCAAAAGCCAGAGAGCTGTAAGAGCAACTGAGACGCCTGTTCAAACACAACTTCGTCTCAGAGAACAAGATCAGCCATTACAGCGACAGAAACTCCAGAACAGTCGCAGGCGAGAGGGACCTCTCTTGCAGAAATGCAAACTGAACGTCGACGGACTTTTATGAGTCACAGTTGGTCCGTATTTAATAATTCTGGATCTGGCCGAACAACAAGCCCAGTACAACCCGAATTGATTGTCAAATTCTAAACTAACGCGGGCGAAGCCGCGGGTAAAAGCTAGTAGTAGTAGTACTTTAATATTTTCAACACACCTTTGCCCGTGTCATTCCCTAAAACAAAGTTAAGGTCAGAGCCAAAAAACTTTAAGATAAAACCAATATAGGGTACAGGGGAACCGGTACAAACTTCCAAATCAGTTTAGGAGTTAACGCGTAAAAAACAAACTTATAAATCCGGTGGGGGTACGCCGTAGTCACGGGAAATTGAGTTTAGGCACGAACATTCCGTGCCGTGTCCGACCCGTTACTTGATGTTAAAGCAATTTTATTTAAATACGTTGTTTTTTAATATGACTGCTTTCATTCAAATTGTTGAGTACAAATCTTTAAGAATAAGAATACATTTATTGGATCAAAGTTACACGACTAAACAAAATATAAAATATCTTATTATAAAAACTTAATAATATATTATGCCACTTTAGTTATGTAACTATATATTTACTAGCTTTTACCCGCGGCTTCGCCCGCGTTAGTTTAGAATTTGACAATCAATTCGGGTTGTACTGGGCTTGTTGTTCGGCCAGATCCAGAATTATTAAATACGGACCAACTGTGACTCATAAAAGTCCGTCGACGTTCAGTTTGCATTTCTGCAAGAGAGGTCCCTCTCGCCTGCGACTGTTCTGGAGTTTCTGTCGCTGTAATGGCTGATCTTGTTCTCTGAGACGAAGTTGTGTTTGAACAGGCGTCTCAGTTGCTCTTACAGCTCTCTGGCTTTTGGCTTGTTCCTCCAAAAGCAATTGCGGTTTGGAAGGGCGTCTCAGTCGCTCTCTGAAAAGCTTGGCGTGCGGGCGGCTTGGCTCTCCAGTCTTTCCTGGCTTAAGAAAATATCTCATCAGCTCTCAAAGCTGCTTGTCGCTTCGCTTGTGCTTGCCTTCTTAATGCGGCATGAATGGGAGATTCCTGTGATTGAGCAGTAATTTTTGCTCGGGCTCGCAATGAGCTTTTGCCTAAGTTGGAACTGCGAGATATTTTAAAATAGAAAAAAGTAACCTACCCTAATAAAAACACACCGAACATACCTCGAACGAAAATATAAACAGTACTGAGGGACAGACTTAACTTTGCCGTTGGAAAACTGTTGTCTACATGCAGCGACATAGGTCACGGTTAGTGATAATAATTATTATTACTTTCTCAAAAAAGTAATTATTTGGTGATGAATTTACGGTTTTCGGATTTTTCCTTTACTTGTGCTACTTCTACATGGCCTTGCTCCTTGCCAAATTCTAGGTGAACGGAAAGTCCCCTAAAGGTTTTGATTCCCTTGCGAGCGTCAAAATATGCACCATAAACAGAGCACAAAAGGCCTTGACTTTAGATTGCGTTAACTTAGAATTTTGATTTTTTCAAAACATGGTCTTGACAGACGGACAACAAAGTGATCCTATAAGAATCCATTTTTCCCGATCTATGTGCGGAATCCTAAAAACAGTCAAACTATCGAACTACCAAAAAATTAAAGATTTTTATTTTTCACCTTTTTGGCGCTTGTCGTTAATGTTTGAAATCCTTATAAAAAAACCCTTTCAAACGATATATTTAATTTTGGAAAGTGGTAGGAGAGGGGTTACGTTGACGTACCTCCTCCCCCTCTTCCTTCAGTCAGTCATCGACTACACGTATAAACAAAGCAATTTTACTTGTTGCGACAGTTATGCTGTGATCCTATGAGGAGTTCCGTTCCATATGTCCGAAGTTTATCATCATAATTATCATGACAATATTTCTATGGGACCAATTCATTTCATTTCATTTCTTTCACCTAAAAGAAGAATCATCCAAATCAATTCACAATTGGCGGAGTAATCGCGTAACATACATACAAAAAACATACCGCCGAATTGAGAACCTCCTGCTTTTTGAAGTCGGTTGAAAACTAACCCAAAATAATAAAAGACAATGTTTTTAATTTTTAAACAAACTAACAATTAATGGTCGTTTCATCGATAACTCTTAAAGCTTGATTCATACATATCAGTTAAATCACAGTCCCGGCACAGCACCGTCACCGTGTAAAGGTTGATTCATACACATCAGTGAAGCCACAGTTCCGGCACAGGACCATCACCGTGATAATTATTCTTTCATACATTCTCTATGAAGGCATTCACACCAATCAGTGACAGCGACGACACAGTGCTTTCAGTTTCAGTTCCTGCGCCGGCAATCACGGACGTGATCAGCAACAACAATATTTTTTACCGGATCACGGACGCCGCTGCATCAAAAACCTTCTATTGAATACCTTTTTCAAGAATATTGAAACGGTTTTGAAAAATTCTAAAATATTCTAAATATTTACTTTTATCTTTAATTAAATTGTATATTGTCAAGCATTGTCCTTCAGTCTCTCCTAATTGCCTTGCCCGGCCATGATTCATGCACACATTTTAATTTTTTTCGTCTTAATAAATGGATATCATAGCGAAACTTGGCAGACATGTGGCCGGAAGTGTGACTTCACTGACATGTGTGAATTGAGTTACTGCCGCATCACTGTATCACTGTTAGGGGACGGTGTCGGAACTGTGCTGGAACTGTGACTTCACTGATATGTGTGAATTAACCTTAAGGCTGCTGCACACTTTTTACACCCGACGCCATTCTAGATGAAAAATATGGCCAATAAGTACGCTTCACTGACGGCGCGTGTTATAAGTTCGCCTTCATTCTTCCATACATCCTCTATGAATGCGTTTACACCTTAAATAAAAATAAAAATAAAATACACCTGTCAGTGTCACTGACGACACAGTGATGTCAGTGTCAGTCACGCAGTTTTTCTGTATCCCTGACAACGTATATAAAGTGGGTCACAGACAAACGCGGAATGTTGTGGCGGCCGCGTCAGTTGCAAATTTTAACAACAGGCCGCGTGTACTGCTTTGTAAAATGACGCCAAATATGGAAATTGTAATAGAAATAGTTGAATTTAAATAATAATTTAAATTTTAATTTAATCCACACTTCTCTATCCGTAAGAGTAATATGCGATGCTAATGATAATATAGGTACCTCACACCTCAAGTGTTTAATTAAACGGTTTTTTTCCTACCTTTCTTCTCATCTTCTCTGTGAGGGCTAATGAGAGTAATAAGACAAAGTTACGGTTAGCCATATTGACTGACGTCCGATTGTAACACAAACACCACAGCTAATGGCACTTCAGGCCGCCACTGTGACCGCGGTGGTGTGTTTTTGCAGCGGTTGGAGCCGCGGCCTGCGGTTTGCCGCAACCGCACCGTCCGTCTGGAGGCCACTTTATGCAAAATGTCAGGATGCGCTTCAGCAGTTTAGGGCGTGAAAAATTATTAAGCAAACAACTTTCGTACTCCTAGGTTGTTTATTTGACTTGACTTACTGGTCTATCGACATTCTAGACTCACAAAATGTATTAATAGATGCTTAAACTTAAAATTCGATCATGATTCGATAGACACGTGGCGCCATCTACTGTCATAAGGACGTTATTGTGATTTCCCTCGGGAACAGTACTTTTTTTCGGGATTAAAGGTACCCTATGCTTGTTCCTGTACACCTGGCAACGTATATGCAAAATTTCAGGATGATCGGTTCAGTGGCTTAGGCGTAAACTGGTAACAAACAAACAAACAAACTTACTTTCGCATTTATAATATTAGTTAGGATAAACATGAGTAAACTATACGGTGGTCCCCAAACTAGGCGGCGCCTGTATCTTGGGGGCCATGTTTTGAGTATGAATCTTTGCTAGATGCTACGACGGTATTTAAAGGATCTCTCAGAGCCTCCCCTTTTATGGATGGGAAATCATCAAATGACTTATTCCGATCCGGGCGGAGCGGAAGGGAGTGTCAGATTCCGACTGACTACAAGCCATCCGTGTTCCTCCTAATGCTCTTTGCATTCGTATAATAGATTAAAAAAGAATCATCAATCAATTACTTCGAAAAATGATAAATATTTCAACTTGGACCGAATCAGAAGAAAGAAAGAAAAAACTGTTTATTCATGCGAAAATGGCGCACATAACATAAAAAGAAAAAATAAAAATTGTACATAAAAGCAAAGTATAAACAAGTTTGTATTAAATCTAAAAAATAAAAATCTAATAAATACAAAAAGAAATATGCGCCATTAATGCGCGAAAGGGCGAATCATTACGGAAAGAAATAAACCAATGGATTAATAAGTACAACATTGTGTTTTCTAACTACCAGCCCAATATCTTTGAGAATCACAAAGCAATGCATTTCAATTTCGTTCATATTTCTAACAAGACTAGCCCCCAGGGTTCGCTCAAACCCCGCATTCCTACAACGATCAACGGCTATGCAGTTTGCATTTCCGACACCTATACAAGTGTTAGTAAATTTATTCATGACCCAATCTCGCTTCAATCCGGACGTCCGACTATTTCGGAGTCCGTACTGCGAGTCTGACCAATCACGATGTTGTAGGTAGAATTGTAGATATTTATAGCTAGACAAGTTCTGCCTTGCGACGGCGTCCGCGTAGTTTTTAGAGTTCCGTAGCCAAATGGCAAAAACGGAACCCTTATGGATTCGTCATCTCTGTCTGTTCGTCCTTCCGTATGTCACACCCACTTTTTTCCAAAACTATAAGAACAATACTGTTGAAACTTGGTAGGTAGATGTACCTATTCTGAGAACGGCATTAAGATTTTCACACAAAAATAGAAAAAAAAAATTGGGTTTTTTTTAATAGGTACGTCATAAATCGTAAACCGCAATTTAATTCTGCTACGGAATTCTTCATGGGCAAATCCGACTCGCACTTGGCCGCTTGCGCGTTAAATTACGTCTTTATTTACTGCACTGCACCTATGGGTTGTATCATCACTACATAATACAAAACAAAGTCTTTTCCCGCTGTCTGTCTCCATGTATGCTTAGATCTTTAAAACTACGCAACGGATTTTGATGCGGTTTTTATTAGATAGAGTGATTCAAAAGGAAGGTTTATTGATACTACATTACCCCCGTGAGAAGCGGGGTCGACTCGCTAATGATGTTATAACTTACACTACACATCACATAATATCACGACTGTAATCTCCGAAGGGTTAGGCACAGGTGTACCATTTAGTACACTACATTTCGCCAGTTATGTTGTTATAGTCAAAGTCAAAACATTTATTTAACCCGGGGTGCGCATGGTGAAAAAGTGTTACACCGAATGTAGGGTTGGGTCGAGATGACCCGATTGAAAACATGAATGTTTTTCCAATATACGAGATATTTTATAAAACTGTTACTGTAATTTCATTATGTCACTAACACTGAAAAGGTTTCAGATAAAAATAAACGAATTCATCATGAAATACGTGTTTAATGTAAATTCAAATAAAGTAGTACGAAAAATCAACAAAAATGACATCTTCTGTCTTATAGCAATCAAAAGTTAACAAAACATAAATCTTCTAAATTGTAATATGGCTAAAATCCCCTGTCGCTCGAGTTCTTCCCGGTTCATTTTGAAAAAAAACCTAAAAATAAAATGATAAACAATAAAATAAGCTGAATAATTGGCGCAAAATAACGACATCGAGTGTATGGTTGGGTCATATTTACCTTTTTAGTCGTTTGGCCTCGTGTATCTCGCGGTGTAGTTGCGACCCGACTGAATAGCGGTAACAAACGAATAGGGGAGAATGTTCGCTCCAGCTACTGAGAAGTACGGCGACATCGCACTAAAATTCTAAAAATAACACACGATTCAAAATGGCGTGGGTCAATTTGACCCAACAATGCGCTCCCCGGGTTAAATTAGACCAGTTATAGGCACTTTTAAATTGTTAAAGAGTCGGTTTCACCTTCAATATGTAATACTCCTTCCAGACCAAAAAAAAATAACAATAAATAAAATAAAAATCGCAATGATGAGAAGAAAATGTTACTTTCGGCTACGGTAAGTGTGTTTTTTACATAAATAATAATTTACCCGTCCATTCCATCCATTATTCCCATCCACACAAGAGGAAGCCATCATTAAAAAGGCTAAGTACTAAACTTTACCCTGGCGCCAAACTTAAGCGCAATTTAAGTGCGAGAAGACTTGTACAGGCAGAGATAGTGAACATTTTGTTGACAATGTTGTCGGACATAATAGACTCAAGGGTAGTCTATTTACAACTTACTTTGTAGATGTAAATAAGTAAATACGGGGTGATTGGTAATTTGAAGTGTTCTCGAAAGGGTCTAGAGATAATTTGTAACACCCCGAAAATTTCGGGTCGATGCTGGGTTGACTTAGAATATTAGTACTTTTCAAGTGTTTATTGAATTTATTTCGAAGTTCTCTAAATGTTTCTTGGACGGTAAAGGAAATCGTAAAGAAACTTGGACTTATAGTTAACTAGCTCTTGCTCGCAGCTTCGTCTGCATAAATGTGCGGTTATCGCGGTCGCAGACGAATTCGAAGAATAAAAAGAAGCCTATGTTTTTTATTGGGGTTCAAACTCACCCCGTACCTTTCATCAAAAGCGGTTCAGTGGTTTAGTCGTGGATGCGTAACAGAGAGACAGACAGTTACTTTCGCATTTGTATGAATTTTGATAATAATATAGCCCATAGCACTCACTGATAACGTAGCTTTCAATTTTCAAAATTGGTTCAGTAGATCCAGAGATTACCCCCTACAACCTCACAAACTTTAGGTCCCTCTTTTTAATATTAGTAGGTACCTATAACCAAAGGCTGACGACCCCTGCAATAGGCATTTCGGGTAGAGTACTTACGGGCACTTGGCTGGGTGGCACTAATCCCTAACTTCGGCGACTGCATGCTAACTTACCGCTGTTTGTTCCGTTCTGCCCGCGTAATGATGTTTTGATTCCGGCCGGTTCTAGGCGCGTGCTGAATATAGGCCAAGAGGTGTACAGAAGTGTTTTGGTAGACTTGTGTTATTTTTAGGGTGAAGTAAACAGAATTTAGATTGTATGTGGGGGTTTGCGTTACTTTATTTTTAATGTTGCTGAACGGGACCCTATTATTAAGACTTCGATACCGAAATGAACTAAAATCCTGACCTTATTGGTAAGGTTCTTCAGAAAGGTCAGGTGCGCAGTACTCGTAACCAGCGTGCTTGTATGACGAGATGTATGAACGTAGATGAGGCGAAAGGAGTATGTAAGGATCGTAACAGGTGGCGTTCTGTGGTTTCTGCCCACCCCCATGGGAAAAAGGCGTGAGTTTATGTATGTATGTATGAACTAAAATTGGTCAAGTGCGAGTCAGACTTGCGCATCGAGGGTTTCACATAAACTTACTTTTGTAAATAGTTCGATTCTCGAATCGAGTCTCCGAACATTCTTCTAACGCAAAGATAAACTGTACTTAGGGTTAAATTTAACTCTTCCATTAATTTCAGCTTGATACCTTCACGCGTACCTGAGAAAAAGGGACTTGACAGACAGATAGACGGACAGAGGGACAGGCGGATAGACGTATAGACGCAAAGACGGACAGACAACAGACACTGCATTCACGTGTAATCATATTGATTCTGTATGCAAAAAATGAGTACGTATGGAGTTTCTTGCCCATTCTTCTCTATAGAAAACTACCTTTTAGAAGGGCCAACTAGATTCAATTATTTATTTATTTTTGTATATGCTGACCTTCAGAAGTGCCTTTTAATAGAGTTGAATAAATGATTTGACTTTGACGGGTTTTCGTTTTTGCCGACTGACTTACGGAACCCAAACAACAATAATCAAAGAGTTCTTAACAAGCAATAACTACACAAACGGATTGCACGTCCACATCAAGAACTAAGAATTAATTAAACCCTTAGGAACAGCACACAGGTACATACTGAACAGTTAAACTCTGCAATAGACAAAGTTGCCACAAACGTTCGTCGCCCCGGGGCCGATACATAATTAAACGAACGATCTTAGAGCACCTATGTGTCACGGAATAGCTGCAGCAGAAGGGTAGCTTCATACAGCGAGCGGTAATGGACGCAAACATAGACATAGGCCCAGTTTACACTGAACGCGACGCGGTGTGAAGCTCAGTCTTTACCCAACTGCGGATAAATCCAATAAGAAGGTTATGTTACCTGTATAATTGTATTATTTGACACAAGACATTTTTTCTATAACAAACACTTTATATTAGCCCTGGTAACCCAATTAATTTACAAGCAACTGTAAAATTTGATTTTACAGTTGACTCAATTGACAATTGCTTTCAAATTAGTCAATTAAGTCGGTACTAAAGTGACATCACTGTTGTCTTTTGCCGTATACAAAATGTATGGGAGAATCGCGTTTTGACAGGTCATAAGAAGCATGTCAATTGATTTGTGGTGTCAACTAGCCCATTATTCAAATCAAATCATTTATTTTTTGCAAACATGGGTAATTGGTACATAGGTAGGTGTTTTCTTAAGATATAGTCCTCCATATTCTACCATCTCATGGGCATGTAAAAAATATTAGATTCTAAAATTAAACAGAAATTCTATTGATACCGAATAAATAATTATAAATGTTGTATCATTAGAATTACAAAAAGAATTACAAAATTGAATTACAAAAATGTTAATAATAATAAAGTATGTCAAAATGTCAATTCGAATAAAAAATGTCAGAATAGGAACTTATTAGTGTGCAAGAATTATATTGAATGCCATTACTAGCACGCGGTGTCATTGGTTAACTGTCCTTAACCTAATATCTACCATAGCTTTCGCCAACACAGCTCAAGAAAGAGAAAGAGAGAGAGAGAGAGAGAGAGATATATAGTGGGATTTTGGTCAAAAACACCTAATTTACAATCGCATTTACAGACGAAACAGCTAACACGTTCATTTGTTAACGACTTCAATTGCCAAATTCCACACGACGTCCCCTAATCTACTTCGCAACATAGTCCTTAAACACACGACGCAGATAATCGCAAAATGCATGCCACGTATAGCGATTTAACGCACGATCGCGCGCGAATCGCATCGCTGGCGTTTACAGACAACTAGGGGATTATTGTATAGGCTCGCGGCACATGGACGACTGATCACGTCGGTTATGCGTAGTGAATTTTAGACGCGATTTAATATTCGGTATAAAGTTCTACGGTACGGTACGGCCTTTATGTGGTCGGGTTTATAGTGTAGGCGTCGATTTTATGGTTGTACAATTTTTGATTTAATTGTAGGTGTGTGGTATGAAATATAATATTTGTGAAATGCAGTTTGAATCCAGAAATTCACAGATATTATGTTGGTATTAAATTCCTGCAATGAATTTTTGCTGTGCCGACATATTGATATCTTTTAGTTTGTATATTATAGGTAGGTATATTGGATTGCAATAAAATTGAGTAGTTAGTTTTAAATAAATGTCTTGATGGCCCAATGCTTAAGACATCCACCTCTCATGCAAGATTGCGGGTTCGAAACCAGGCAAGTACAAATGTGATTTTTTCGATTCATATGTACTTTCTAAGTTTATCTTGGACATTATTGACATTGGTGAAGGAAAACATCGTGAGGAAACCTGGACTTATAATTAATATAAGTCTGAAATCGCCAATCCGCCTTGAGCAAGCGTGGTGATTATGCTCGTGCCTTCTCTGTATGAGAATAGGCGAGGTCTGCTGTAGGACAGTAATGAACTGGTGTTATTATTAGTTATTAATGATTGTAACTTCAGTAAAACTCATCAGTTCGTGGGTGTATCTTCAAAACCTTTCTCCGAAACTGCAAAATTTGTTAAAGTAAAAATAACAGTTATTGTTAGACTGCCTCGTTGGTCTGGTGGTCGCAAAGCGTGACTGTTGAGCATGAGGTCTTGGGTTCGTTTTCCAGGTCAGGCAAAGTGTTATTGAGTTTTTCCATCAGGAATTTCTCAGAAGCAGCTTCGGAGTCTGGATTTGTGCCCGGTTGATGGAAATAGGCTCGTCCTCTATTACATGGGACTTTAGCATAATTGGCGAAAACTCTCAAGCTTCCCTGCCTTCCCAGCCCTTCGGGGATGACAGGCGTGATGTTATGTGTTATCAGTTCGTAGGTGTGTCTTTAAATTTTTTCTCCAAAACTGCAGAATTTGTTAAAGTAGCAATGTCAATAGAATAGTAATAGTTTCATGTTGAATTTGGACGCAGTCAATGTATACTGCAACAGATTGTATAGGGTGTCGACACACGGGCGATTGGTCACAACGGTTTTTCAATATGAATTTTAAATACGGTTTTCGTTTGTCGCGTTTGTGAAGTACACTTTTTTTGTTTGGATTTAACAGGTTTTGCATAAATGGATGCAAAGTAAGCTTTAAAAAACAGTGACAGGAATAAAATAATAATAACATCACGCCCGTAATCCCCGATGCGTAAGGCAGAGGTGTACACATTAGTACACACACATTTCGCCAGTAATGTTTAAGTCCCGTGTAATAGGAAGCCTATTGCCCTCAACCGGGCACAAATGCAGACTCCGAGGCTGCTACTGAGAAATTCCTTATGGAAAAACCCAATAACACTTTGCCTGACTTTGAATCAAACTCTTAGCAAGCTTGAGACCACGAGACTAATACGATAGTTAAAGCGTCTTAAATCCACATATAAACTGAAAATAGTCCCAGTTATACTACCCATACTGTTTAAATTGCCATAAACTGATATAGGATGCAATTTCACTAAATTAATACTATAGCTTCTGCCCTCGACATCGCTCGCGTAAATTTTTATACGAATTACTATTTTTTATTTTAATAAAATGCAGCCTAGGTATATGCCATGCCAGAGTATAATCGATCTTTAATAATGTAACCAGGATTTTGTAAAAACCTTATTTAAAAGAGTGCCGTGAAGTTTCTTGCTCGTTCTTCTCCATAGAGGCCTACCTCCGTTTTGGAACGAGCAACTAGCTTCAATTTTCGTACTAACTGACCGACTCCTTGACAATTCAAAAGTGCCTGTAAATGGTCTAATTGAAATAAATGTTTTGACTTTGACTTTATGCAAAGTTTCATCCAGATCCGTTCAGCCATTCTGGCGTGATTGAGTTACAAACATTCATCCATCCAGACTTTCGCGTTTATAATAGTAGTAAGTTAAAGAAACTATAGTTCTCTCTGCCGACCCTCAGTACAGTAGGTATACAGTTTTATTAGTTCAATACAAGATATTACCACATTTCATTTAAGTCGACATTTAGATCGAAGAAAGGAAAATAAACTTTAATTGAAGGGGATAGTGTTCGTTGTAAAATGAAACAATAACGTACTACTGTAAAATCTTCAAGGCGTGATGGAATTGTTATAGTGTGTGGCTAGAAATGCTGGGTTGATGTAGGAGTATACTAGGGGGGTGGCTCATAAACTCACGCTTTTCCCCATGGGGGTAGGCAGAAACCACAGAACGCCACCTGCTACGATCCTTACATACTCCTTTCGCCTCATCTACGTTCATTTATCTCGTCATACAAGCACGCCGGTTACGAGTACTGCGCACCTGACCTTCCTGAAGAACCTCACCAATAGTTTGACTGTCATTTTTGAGATGTGTTTGCTGTTGACTCTAGTCTAGGTCAGAGGTCACAGAGACAAAGTCTACGATGGAGTAAGCGTACCCAGAAGAAGCCTGTTCACTCTAACTTTAAAGAGATTGGGGTTGAATGTGTTCCGAAAAACAGACGCAGATAGAGAGTTCCACTCCTTAATAAAATAAATTATTAGTTAAAAAAAACTGAAAAACACGCTTTTAGCCCGCACTATTTTTTTTCATATCCCATTCAGCAAACCCTTTCATTTGATACCCATATCATGGGTGTGGATTTCAAACAGCCAGTCCGCCATCTTGGGGTGGCCGCCATATTGGATTTGTAATGACGTTTCTTAGCTAGTCATGTATTGTCATCAGAACTCAGAGCGTGTGCAAAATTTCATCCTAATCGAAGACCGGGGAGTGAGTCAAATTAAGATTCCAAGATTTTCTTACATAGTTACTTACAAGTGAAGCTAATATAAGCGTGTTAAAAAAAGGGTTTTGACAGACAGAAAGACTGATAGACAGACAGACAGTCAGAGAGACGGACAACAAAGTGATCCTATAAGATTCTGTTTTGAAAACAAAACTCCGTGTTAGAGCTGGTTCACAGTAGGTTGGACCTGGTCGGTGTTGCTATTCACACTAGAAGCTGCCAATCTGACCTAATGTAAACACCACTGTCGTTACCGTCGTTTTACCACAGCTAACTCACAACTGCTTTGTGACGATCGCGGGTCATCACAAAGCAGTTGTGAGTTGTTTGTCGGCCCGATAAAACTGTTGGTCCGACCTAATGCGAACCAGGCCTTAATTGCAAACACAGGCCCATTACGTATGATATCTTGTTAAACCACGCGTTAGCACTCTGTGTTAAGTTACTGATAAAGATAAACTACTTTAACATGGCGCGCCCCTCCATATTACTATTTCAATAATAATGAGTAATTAATGACGCCGCTAGTCAAGCAACAATGATACGCTGATTTGTTTTTGTTTCGAGAGCCGTCTCAGTACGCACACATGCGTTGTGAGTCTTGTAAATTATACTTTCATAAAACCTTCCAAATGTTTTGAATAGTAGAGGGGCGCGCCAAGTTATCGTAGTTTATCTTTACAAGCCTAAGAGCATTAAACCAAGAGAGAAAACAGTCATAAAATTCTAAAGTAAATTGTATAACGAAGACAAAGTCCCACAAAACGTATAACAAACAGCTCTTCATCATAAATATTAACATCACGGCACAAACTTTGATTTACCAACAGCAGTGAACTAACAAACCGACTGCACTACATTTCCATCGTAGTTGTCTGAATATTAAACGCTCAGTCCGCCTGATTAAGTTCTGGGTTCCGGATAAACAAACGCATTTGTACTGCTTTACATTGCGTTCAAGTGGAGAAGAACATAGGTATACATTGTAGAATAGAATTATATCCGATTATATATTATATATGCGAAAGTAACTCTGTCTGTTTGTTTGTTACGCTTCCTTGACTAAACCACTGAATCGATTTTAAATTAAATTTGGTACAGGGTAAGGGTCAGTTCACACCGAGACGCGACGCGACGCGACGCAACGTGACGATACTCGAAGAGGCCAGTGACTTCGCGCTGCGCCGCGCGCCGCCGCGAGACGCATCGCAACGTCGCCGGCGTCGCTCTACGCCTCGTGATGCCTCGCGGCGTAGAGCGACGCATCGCGACGTAGTGCTGCGTGGTGTAACGTATTCTAAATTCTCACAATGAAATGTGTATCTTTTCGTGTAGAAAATAAAGTTATATTTTGAGTCGCTCTTTTAAAGTGTGCAAGCAGCGTCGCGTCGCGTCTCGGTGTGAGCTGACGCTAAGTTTAAATCCCAAGAAAGGACATTAGGCTACTTTTTATTCTGTGACTTTGTATGCGTCCGCGATAACCGACATTTAAGTACGCGGACGAAGTCGCCGGTAGAAGCTAGGTATGAAATAAAATTCTTTTTCGTGTATTAAAGGGTTCTGTTATGGGGTGGGATGCTGGAGACTTTAAAAAAAAAACACTTTTTAGATGAACTGGAACTTTAATAGAAGAAATAGAAATACACGCTTAGAAATTGTGTCCACACCAATATCCAATACCGAACTGCCATTGATACATCAACGGAAATGCTTACAAAGACTCTTGATTGACGTCATTGCTTCTAGTAAAATCAAGTAAACAACTGATGCTAGCTCAGCAGTTTACTTTACCTTGATAATGCAATCTGATATATTATAACAGTTCCGTACCCGAAGGATGCCACCGTGACCCTAGTCAGCCTCTGCTATCCGTTCGTCCGTCCGTCTGTCTGACTGTCTGTCAGTGAGTTGTAAGTATCTCATGAACTGTATATAGGAAGAGAGTTGAAAGCAGTGTGTATTTCTATTGCAATGAAAATGAAAAATAGATAAAAATTAAAGGGGTTATTAAGCAAGAAACTTATATTCTTGTATGTTAGTTGTTAAATTTTTGAAATTCTCGAAGGGGTGTGTGTGTGAGTATATGTCTGTAAACACACGCATGATACAGGAGAAATTCTTAGTGTAGGATGACGTGATTTTTTTTTTTTTTTTAAATTGTTTAAGAATCTAAAAAACACGCTTTTAGCACGCACTAATTTTTTTCGTATCCCATTCAGCAAACCCTTTCATTTGATACCCATATCATGGGGATGCATTTAAAATAGCCTGTCCGCCATCTCGGACGTCCGCCATATTGGATTTAAGTCACGTGACTGTTTTTTTCGTATTTCTCACAGCAAAGCCTTTCATTTGATACTCATATCATGGGCGTGGATTTCAAACAGCCAGTCCGCCATCTTGGGAAGGCCGCCATATTGGATTTGTAATGACGTTTCTTAGCTAGTCATGTATTGTCATCAAAACTCAGAGCGTGTTCAAAATTTTATCCTAATCGAAGACCGGGAAGTAGGTCAAATTAAGTTTCCTAGATTTTCTTACATACTTACAAGTGAAGCTAATAAAAGCGTGTTAATAATAAAAATAAGATGGATTTTCTCCTCTTAAAATTATTCTAAAAATGTTTTACTAATCTCTTAAAAGGCCATTCGTAGAACTGATTAGGTTTGAGCGTATCTGCTATCTTCTTAATGTTTGAAGTAATTTTAATATTTTTCACTTACGTCTTAAGAAATTGCTAGTTTAAAATTTTGCAAAAAATAACCAATTTAGAATTCAATTGGGTATAAGACACCCCACCAATCAATTGACGTACTTTTTACATAACATCACGCCTGTATTCCCCAAAAGGGTCAGGCAGAGGTGTACCCATTAGTACACCCACATTTTGCCAGTTATGTTTTAGGTCCTATGTAATAGGGCGTTTTAGCACGGATATAGCGTTTTAACATATCATTAAAACTACGCGTTTTAATGATCTGTTATACCTAGACAACTGTGACGTCACTTTATGTCAACTCAAATTGACTAAATATTTATTAATTTTAAAGCAATTAAAAATGTAATTTTACAATTAATTGAAAATTAATCGGTTTTTCTTGGCAAAATATAATGTTTTTTTATTTTTTCAGAAGATGTTATGTCTTGGAATTATTGGTTGCACCCGATTCGATTTAACTTAATTAATGAACTGTTTATTATCTACTTTTGAAATTACGTTTGAAAACATCTATCGGTCTGTAAGAAAACTTCAACTATATCTGACGGCCCTGCAAACCTATCTGTTTTGTTGGCCGTACCTATGTTTGAAAACATGCCAAAATCTCGATTCAGGTCAATATTTTGACAATGCTTTCATACTGCCAAAGAAGTTCATTCCGATTCCAAGACAAGTTACAATAAACTCGAAATTATGCTATTTGAGTTTATTCAAAACGAGCCAACCCACAATCTCTCTATAATTAAGTCAAAGTAAAGGCGGATACAGACTTATTACATGTTAAGCCGTCCCACGCGTGCTTACTGGCCAAAAGACAAAGAGTAGTTTCACGAGATGAATGTGGCCAATGAGTACGCTTCATTGACGTGGCGTGGCGTAGTGTTATAAATCTGTTTTGGCCTTAATTATCTATACCTATAATTATGATAAACCTAAAAAGTTTTTTTGTTGGTTTAAACGCGCTAATCCCTAGAATTACCAGTCGGATAGTAATTTTTTTTTGTAAATGATTGCCAGATTTATGGGGAATAGTATTAGGCTATAGGTATATATAGCATCACGCTACGACCCACGGGAATGGAATAGTTACCAAAGACGTAACTGATCGCAGGTAAAACCGGGTATCCCTATGTATACCCGGTATTGCGGGACTATTCCCGCAATACAGTTTAATGTGGGTCCAAAATAATCTAAAAAATTAAAAAAACCTGTAATCCCTGAAGGGTTAGGCAGAGGTGTACCTACCCATTATAACAGCCACATTCGAAATCTAGACGCCGAGGCTGCTACTAAGAAATTCATGATGAAAAACCTCAATAACACTTTGCCCAACCTGGCAATCGAACCCAAACCTCAAACTCAGTAGTTGCTCTTAGTGACCACTAGAACAGAGACAGAAAAAAAAAATATTAGCAACATTTAGCGTTATTCAAAATGACTGCAGAAAAAACTGACGTGGGTTGGATCTTTTTAGCAGTTTTACAGCCATTCTACCTAATTGTAAGCCAAGATAAATGTATTCTTTCCTCTTTCTTCTAAACAAGTACTGAACGTGGTACAGTAAGATCACAAATGAACATTAAGTGTAACAGTCAGCGTGATTAAGATGCTCCGCGCAATGCTGAGTGAGCGCATTTGTAATTGTATCTTACTTTACTGGAAACTAAGGCGCTTTGCACATGGATCAACTTAAGGGCGCGCCAAAAGCCATCAAACTTGTATAATTTATCCGCGCGCCCCGTGTTAAGAGCCTATACAACCTCAAATGGCTTAGCAGAATCCTCTGATACGCCGAAAATACTGCAGCATTAATTTTGAAATAAATATATGGTAAAGTTGAGGATTCATGTTATGGCTTATGTTTGGCGAAAACACGATTCCATAAAATTTTCTCGATAGAAAAAAATCTCAAAGATACCTCTAAACTGAACAATAAACCGCTGGCAATCATAAAATACTTAAAATTAGATCATGAAACTTTTTATACTAACTGAACTAATTAAAAAGCAGGTCTTATGTTATTTATTTTTTTGAATTTCCTTTTTTTTCGCCGTAAAATAAATAGATTTGCACGTAGACAACTATTAGAAAAAGCAAGCAATAGTGCGTGGTACGTGCAAGTGCGAGCGAGTAAGATTATATTGAAGTAGCGTGCAGCCTTAAGTGTTTTATCGTAATAACTCCAAAAATAAAAGTCTTAAAAATAATATCGTGTATAAAACGAAAAAAACCAAAAAATTAGAGGCTATTTCGTGATGTTTTTCTATCGAGAAAATGTTATTATTTTATGTTTTTGATCAATGAGAACCCTCGAAAATGTCATGTAGTTTTCATACATTTGTATTTTAAGCCTAGAAATCTAGAATTGTTCATGTAAAATAAAAAAAAAAGATTGGTAATTTTGCTTACTACCCACTATTAAGTTGAGGCAACTATCAACACTTTTAAAGTTTCCTGTAAAAAGTTGATAGTTGCTATAACGTTTACGGTTGCTGCAACTTTATGGCAATCTGTGAGCTACTTTCATTACATATTGAGCGACACTGGCATTGCCGGGCACAGGGAGAGGGAGGGAGGGTGTGAAATTTGCCTGACGCGTTGCGATTGACGGTTGAGGAATCCGGCAACTTTATAATTTTTATATATTTTGAAACAGAAAAATATAAAGCTTTTTTCAAAACCATATCTCAACTTATAACGACTCAGGCCCAGGAATCCAAGTCTCCAAATAATATGCTTTTGTACATAAATATTTAAAAAAATAATTTATAAGTAGATAATATGTTAATTAAAAATATATATTTTAGAAGAATTTCGTGAAATTCCACGAATGATATATTGCAAAAATAGAAAATATGATATGGAAAACAATGGATAGGTAAAAAAAAATATTAAAACAAAAATATGAGTAATGTCTGTGAAATCCATTTTGAAATTATTTTGGTCGCAGGTTTTGGTCACAGGTATGTGGTCGCAGTTTGAGGTCAGATTGTAAACCACAGAAATCGTTTTATTTGTAAATGTAAATTGTAATTGAGTTGTCAAATGCACATTTATAAACTAGCTTATGGCCGCGACTTAGTTTGCGTGAAGGTCGGTCCAGCCATTTCGGAGATTAGCCGAAATAAACAGACATACAGACAAAAATTGAAAATATTCTTTTTTTCGTGTACCAAATGTATATGCATTTAGTAAAAAGGACTTTTGGACTGCCTGGTTGTTCAAGAGGTCGCAAAGCACGACTGCTAAGCATGAGGTGTTGGGTACGATTCCCAGGTCGGACAAAGTGTTATTGAGTTTTTCCATCAGGAATTTCTCAGTAGCAGCTGGATTTGTGCCCATTCGACAGCAATTGGCTCGCCCCCTATTACATGGGAGTTTTAAACATAACTTGCGAAATGTGGGTGTACTAATGGGTACACCTCTTCCTAACCCTTTAGGGATTACAGGCGTGATGCTATGTTATGTGAAATGAACATCAGTGTACAGTACCCGGCGATAAATATTGCACATCGACCTTTGGAAAGAGACAATCGGCTAATTTTGGCTTCGTAGAGCGTTATCTCTGTCGCACGAAATACAAACAGTCCGGTATCTTTTAGGAGCTGTTAAAACAAATTATGCTTTGCTTCTTTTGGTAATTCTTTTTATTCTTTGTATAAAATACGAAATACGATAAAGATCGATATGCAATATTTATCGCCGGGTACTGTAAACATATAAGTATATACGGCAAAAACCGTAGCAACTTGAACTTATTCGGTTATTCGGTTTCTGATCCAAAACTTGGTGCACATGTTTACAATATATTTCCAAGCTAACGTATACACAGTTAGCGCTCAAGTTTGGTGCAGTTCTAATCTCCAGTTTAATTTAACTAGTTCTTGTTAAACTGGTTCAGCGTATAATCGCTGGCTTGAGATTCGCATCGCGGTCGGTGACACAGTGGGGTTACTGAGATTACAGTTAATATACACATCAAAAAAGTCTAGGGATCAACATCCCTAACATTTGTTAGGGATGTTGATCCCTAGACTTTTTTGATGTGTGTAATAATAATACTTGATTGTGTCGTTGGTGTAGTGGTCACAAAGCGCGACTGCTGAGCACGAGGTTTTGGTTTCGATTTCACACCACCGACTTCTATAAACTCTGAGCTGCTACTATACAGACAGATCCTTTGGCATCCTTCGGGTACGAAACCAGGGGCGTCGCTCACACGATTAACAGTCGAGGTGCAGTTGAGGCGCGGGCGCATAAGAGGCACGCCGCAACAAGGTTTTCTTTACAAATGAATGGTAGTGCGCTCACATACAAGAGTTGCGGCGAGGGCGAGGTGAAGGCGGGGCGGAGGCGAGGTGCAAGCGGGGCGGAGGCGAGGTGCAGGCGGGGCGGAGGCGAGGTGCAGGCGCAGGAGGGGCGCTCAAGTGTGCCCAAGCCACGATCCCACCGCCATTTTGTCATTTTGTCATTCAAAATGTGAAGGAAGCATAGCCGCCTGCGCCTCGACTCTACGCAGAGACCTATCCTCGACCGTGCTGCGACGCCGCACCGCCGCTGACGCGACGTCGCCTCGACTTTACCAGTGAGCGACGCGCCTAAGGCTCAACTCACACCAAAGAGCGTCGAAGCGTAGCGAAGCGGAGCGCAGTTTCAGTGTCATTTGAATTTTAACTTTATAATATTTTCATTACTATAATACTTATTATCGCATGAGAAACTCGAACGAGTCGCGCGAATTCCATAAGCGCAGCCGGACTAAATCGCGGGACTCCGCGCTTCGCTGCCCTTCGCCGCTCTTTCGGTGTGAGTTGACCCTAAAAATTATAGCAATCATAGACAAAACCTTTCGCTTTCGCTAAGTGGCTTCTCATGCTCTTTATATGTGTGATAATACTTATCTATACTCATAATATGATAAAGCAAAAGAGCTTTTGTGTTCGTTCGCTCATCTCTAAAAAATATCTTATCTCTAAAACATAATGTTTGTATGTGATAGCTAGACTCATTGAGGAATACTATATGCTATAAAACATCACGCCACGATCCGCAAGAGAGCAATAACCGAAGTCGTAACTTAACGCGGGTGAAAAAAAACACGCGCACGATTTCACACAATACCTATAGTGTGTTGGTGGTGAAGCGGATCTCATGTCTAAAAAAACCGTTAATGTCTAACACACACCGCCCGACCGCGCGGTCGAGCGGTGCAATCCGCTTTACCGTCACCGACCTCCGCGGCGCGCGGCGGTGCGCGGTGCCGTGTGTCAGTCTCCTTATACCTGTACCTAATATACTACCCACGACTCATAATTTTCTCTCAAACAAATCGTGAAGAACCATTTCCGAAGTGTACAACTAACTTTATCTTATCGTTGTGCGCTCAAGGTGTGCGGGCAAATTGAATTTCAACTTCCATAATCTAGCAGGACTTATTAAATGTGCTGGATTTTGGGACTATTTTCAAAACTATTTTGGGCCCCATTTGAGACTATTATGGGACCGTTTTGGGCCCCATTATCGTGGTTTAAAACGTTCGGTTAACGGGCCATTGACCGTGTTGTTATGACCATAAGTTTGAAGTGGTAATGTTTAAAAGTTTTCAGTGTATGTGTTGGGTTTTATTTTATTGTTGGTTCAAACGGTTATTGGGCGCGTGGGCGACATTTTTATAAAGGTATATTATTGGTGTGTTATTGGGCCTTAGTTTTAGGTATTTTATTTAACCGTTTCTTGTGTGTCCTTTAAATTACTTTACACAGAACGTCAGGCTTGTAATCCCCGAAGGGTTAGCCAAAGGTGTGCCCATTAGTAAACCCATATTTTGCCAGTTATGTGGCGAGCCTATTGCCATCAACCGGGCACAAATCCAGACTCCGAGGCTACTGAGAAATTCTTGATGGAAAACATAATAACACTTTGCGCGACCTGGGAATCGAACCCAAGACCTCATGTTTAGCAGTCGCACTTTGTGACTACTAGACTAAGGAGGCAGTCTAATAAAATTAAATTATTTTGTCTATCCTAATATAGGTAGGGCATTTGATGTCCCATCCCATTTATTTCAATAAATATACACATCAAAAGTGTCTAGGGATCAACATCCCTAACAAATGTTAGGGATGTTGATCCCTAGACACTTTTGATGTGTGTAATAAATAATTAATAAATATCTTGGGAAAATTCACACACGGCCATCTGATCCCAAGCTAAGCAGAGCTTGTGTTATGGTAACCAGACAACTGATATACATACTTATATAATTTCAGAACCAACAATTATGCTCATCACACAAAGTTAGTCCTGGGTGGGAATCGAACCCACTAACTCACTAACCACTAGACCAACGAGGCAGCAATAGAGCACCAATTAGAGCATTTACAGGCACATTTGAATTGTCAAGGAATCGGTCAGTTAGTCAGAAAGTTGAAGCGCTCGTTCCGAAACGTAAGACCCCAGTAGGCCGATAGGCCTCTATGGAGAAGAACGAGCAAGAAACTCCACGGCACTCTTTTCAATAAGGTTTTTATTAAATCCTAGTTACAATATTCTTGTTGCTTCTATAAGTGAAAATAAAAAACTGTCAAAGAAAAAGATGTAGGCAAGCCTTGACAGTTAACGCGTGGATCAGCTCGGTTTTGAAGGGCTAGTCCCTTCAAAATGGTGCTGATCCACCTAAGCAACATAGCTAGGTAGGAAAATAACAATCTTCGTCAAAACATCATTAACGTGGCTTTACGTGGCTTAACGTCATTTGCGTTGTAGCGTGGTTTACGTGTTTTACGTTGAAGCCAGTCATCGAGCGTGCAGCCGCCATTATTTTTACCATGCGCAAATCGTCGTGCCGTACGCAAGTCATCAGTGTACGCTCGATACAAAAACTGTTTTAGAATTTTTGGAGGTGTTATCCTTACTAATATTATAAATGTGAAAGTAACTCTGTCTGTCTGTCTGTCTGTCTCGCTTTCACGCCTAAACCACTGAACCGATTTTGATGAAATTTGGTATGGAGATAGTTTAAGACCCGGGGAAAGACATAGGCTACTTTTTTATTAGACTTCGACTTCGACTTCGTCTGCGTCCGCGATAACCGACATTTGCGCGGACGAAGTCGCGGGCAAAAGCTAGTTATTTTTATAATGTTTATTACCAGATGCCTCGTTAGTCTAGTGGTCGCAAAGCGCGACTGCTAAGCATGAGGTCTTGGGTTCGGTTCCCAGGTCGGGCAAAGTGTTATTGGGTTTTTCCATCAGGAATTTTTCAGAGGCAGCTTCGGAAACTAGATTTGTGGCCAGGTGATGACCATAGGCTCGGCTCCTATTACATGGAACTGAAACAAAACTGGCTAAATGCGGGTGTACCAATAGGTACACCTCTGTCTAACCCTTCGGTGATTACAGGCGTAATGTTACGTCAGTAGGTACACGTTTACACTTCATAGACTCATGTTTGTAGTCAATTTCAGCGTACCGGTAACCTAATTTCACGTATTATTTACACTCCAGGTAGGAAACATTTACTTAAATTACTAAACTACTCGATAAGCACCGCATTCCGGTTGTTCAATTAACTTAAAGATACGACGCGTGAAAATATGCGCACGTGTAAACCGAACGCGTGTTTGAACAAAAGCGTGTCGCACGCTTTGCATGTATTGCACGCAATGGGATTGTAAGCTTTAGAGTATGGATGGTATAGGAAAATTCCGTGGTTTGAACGAATAAAGTTGATGACAATCCAATTTTTATGAAGGATAAATGAGAAAGTGCCAGGTTTACATTATTTTCTTTAAATAAGTTAACAAATGATTGATGTTGATAATGTTTTGACTTTGACTTTGAATAATAACAGCCTATCAATGTCCCACTGTAGGGCAATAAAAATATATTATATTCTTATTTAAAACTAGCTTTTGACGGCAACTTCGTCCGTATTATTCTATTATTATTTGGTTATTTGGTTATTAATTTGGTTATTATTAGTTGGTTATCGCGATCGCAGACAAAGTCGCGGAATAAAAAGTAGCCTATATCCTTTCTTAGGGTTCAATGCACCAAACATCAGAATCGGTTCAAGGATTTAGTTGTTAAAGCGTAACACACAGTCAGACAGAGTTACTTTCACATTTATAATTTTTGTCAGGGACCGATATCGATACTTCAAAAATATCGATATTTTTGAGAAAATACTGATAATGGTATCGATAACAGGGATAAATATCGGTATTTTGTATCAGTTCTTTGAATATCGGTAAAAAAATATCGATACTTATATCGATACTCAGTACTGATATCGGGCCGCAACTTGACTCGCAAGTACTCGCAACGTCGCGACGTTGCCAGATCGCATATCATAGGTATCGCCACCGCTACCTCCGGGCGCCGCGCCGCCGCGCCGCAGTGGCGGACGGTGCGCGAATCGGAACGGCAACAGTGCAGTGAGCTGCGGACATTTCTTTGATATACCTACTGCTCTTTGCATTTAATCGAAAGCAGCGCGTGAGCCGTGCCTGCTTATTGTTCTTTGTACTTTTTTTTTTAATCTAGTTTTTCTGTAGGTACTGTGATTGATGTAATGGGGCGTAATAAGCAAAATAATGTTTATAGCTTAGATTGGGAGTGTTTTTGGAATTCCAGTGCCCTAATACTACCGACCTCTTGACTTTGAGTGCAAAAACCGTATTTCTTTTTTTCTTCTATAAAGCATATATCTCTAAAACTGTGCGTCCTATCGTAAAAATAATGAAAAAATTGCCCCCCTTAATAACCGCCCAATTATGAAAAATTACAATCACCCACACAAAAAAAAACATGTTATTCTCAACACGTGGGTAATAATCAATTATGAAAAATTACAATCAACCCATAAGCTTGTAATAAAAAATTAATAAAGCATAATCAGAAACAAAATATTTGATTTCTTTTTTAAAGTACTTAATCTTTTACTTTATTTGTCATTCATAAACGTAAACTATTAAACTTTAAGGTGGAAGCTCCACGGTAGCCCGCGAACTCAGACTAATGAGCCCGCGAAGTTCAAATTTTCTTACGTTTTTTGCAATTTGCAAGTCAGTATTAGGTTTAATGTTGATTAAAGTATGATTCGCGGGCGTAAGAAGTATGTTGTTTCAGAATTATAACCATTAAAATCAGTATATTAACTCCATAAGTCGGTATAATCCAAAAAGTCAAGATTTCATGAAATAGTTATTCTTTCGGGTTACCTGGCCCTATAGTTTTATTGCTGACTTGAATAGTTATAATTCTAAAATACACACTTTACGTCCGCGAATCATACTTTAATCAACATTAAACCTAATACCTACTTGCAAATTGCAAAAAACGTAAGAAAATTTGAATATCGCGGGCTACCGTGGAGCTTCCACCTTAGAGGGCTTATTATAAAACAAAGTCTTCGCTTAAACCAGCTTTAAATCTTCGAGCCAGTTTTCGAATTTCGAACTATAATTATCGATAAAGATAAAGTTTGTAATACATAAATTGCCTCGGTGATTTAAACTTGGTCTAAACTTAAACTTTTAGTCTTGTAATAAGGCAGTAAAGGTATGAAATACAAATCAGCCATCTTGATACACCAATCACAAATTCACAATAAACTTAGATTCACGTATTATCACACGCGCGTCCGTTACTGGGGGGTGCGGGGGCCGGGAGGCGGATGGCGTGAATCACAAAGATGACGCGGCCGCCGTTGTTAAAATTTTTACCAGTAATATATCGGTATTTTAGTATCGGTATCGATACCGATAAAGGTGTATAAAAGTATCGATATTATTGTACTGAATAAAAATACCGGTATCAATATCGATAAATGTATACCCAAATATCAGTACTTATATCGATATTTTGGTATCGATACGAAAATTATATCGGTATTCAGTCCCTGATTTTTGTATGGAAATATGGATTTTGCTGTGCCCAACAGGGTCAAAAATTATTTTTATTTATTAACACTTAACACCTTTAAGTTTCACATTATGAATTGCAATTAAGATTAGAGATTTGATTTACTATAATTTTTATTAATTAAAAAAAACACTTTCGTTTTCACGCTTTTGTGCGTGACTGTACCGTCGGAAACTCTTATCTTGCTCACGTTATGTTTTTAAACGTTTTTTGGTTAAATAAAGTTGTCGAGTGTTTTTAGAAGCGTGTCATAAAAATGAAACGTCATTATTTTGTATATTTTTGGACAAACAGGGTTTTTGTGGAAATTTTTTACCGTGTTTTGCTAATCGGCCTTGAACTTTTAGGCTTCTGATTATCGGTAAAGATTGACTAAAGACTAACAGCCAAATTTTCAAGCTCTAAGCGATTGGCTATTACTCCATGTGTCGCGCTCAACTAGCAAAATAAATAAGAAAGATAGAAAGAAAATGTTTTTATTCACACGCACAATACAAAATATTTTTTTCAGCAGCCCTAAACAAGACAAGTTGGTACTTAATCTAAAAAACGAATAATAATAATAAAAAATAAAATGTCCTAAACGGGCGCCACTACCGCGCGAAACGGCCGACGCTCAGCATAATGCCGTGGCCCACACACGATGGCACGAAACCACGGCGCTGGTTTTCAGCGTAAGCCGACGTGTCTCTGTCTCGAAACTAAAGGTAAACATCATTCACCCATCGTTCCGAGGCACAGAACAAACAATAATGCGATAATTCGACAATTGAACACTACTATAAAACTGTTAGCTGCTACAAAACTATTATAAAACCTTTACATGTCTGTTACTTTTATGATTGAAATACTATACAACTTTTTGCTAGTTGGGCGGGTTCGATTCGTGCATGGAACAAATATTTGTATGGCCTAAGATAGTTGTTCCGGGTCTGGCTGTTTGTGTATGTGAGTTTATATATTATATGTTTGTAAACGCATGATACAGGAGAAACAGGGCGGAAGGACTTACTTGATGATTTTTACCACCTAAAAAAAAAGGGAGGAGCAACGTTTTTAAAAGAAATATAGAAGACAATGTAGCTCCCCAACAGTGAAAGAACTTTTGAAATCGGTTCAGTAGTTTCGGAGCCTATTCAATGCAAACAAACAGACAATCAATCAAATCTTTCCTCTTTATAATATTAGTAATAAATAAATTTTAACACAGCGCTTAACATAACGATACACGCGCGCGCGCGCGCGCGTTACATTAGAATTAGATCTTGTTATATTGTACAATATTGTTTTACAAATAAATAATTTGAATTAGAATTTATCAATAGGGCCCTACCAATTGGGTAGTGTAATGAGAGCTCAACTGAGTCGTCCAAGTACAGACGTACTTGTTTATGTACCAGGGACCGATATCGATACTTCAAAAATATCGATATTTTTGAGAAAATACCGATAATGGTATCGATAACAGGGATAAATATCGGTATTTTGTATCAGTTCTTTGAATATCGGTAAAAAAATATCGATACTTATATCGATACTCAGTACTGATATCGGGCCGCAACTTGACTCGCAAGTACTCGCAACGTCGCGACGTTGCCAGATCGCATATCATAGGTATCGCCACCGCTACCACCGGGCGCCGCGCCGCAGTGGCAGACGGTGCGCGAATCGGAACGGCAACAGTGCAGTGAGCTGCGGACATTTCTTTGATATACCTACCTACTGCTCTTTGCATTTAATCGAAAGCAGCGCGTAAGCCGTGCCTGCTTATTGTTCTTTGTACTTTTTTTTTAAATCTAGTTTTTCTGTAGGTACTGTGATTGATGTAATGGGGCGTAATAAGCAAAATAATGTTTATAGCTTAGATTATATAATGTCTAGATGGAGCGTCGCACTCGCCCTACAATCAAAACAAAAAAAACGAGCCAACAATTTCAAGCCTGTGTGCGTGCAGACGGTGTTTTACACTGTCTTTCTATGTCTCTGTGTGCGTGAATAATGATACCAGCTACTTCAATTCTCCCATAAGCCACATATAAAAAAAGAGTAATGAAATAAAATAAGTTTTAGGTGTATGTAGGTATTATGCAGTTTTAGTAGTGTCTTTTTATTTTATTACAAGCTTTTATTTAGTTTCACTTGTGTGTTTGTCATCACAACTTGAAAGCTAAATTTGATCCACTTCCCGAGTTTCGATTGAGCTGAAATTTTGCAACCATGTCTTTATCGGGGAACATTTTATTATTATTATGACATAGGGCTGATCTGATGATGGAGCTGGAAGGTGGCCATAGGAACTCCGTAATAAAACGACACAACCCCGTCGAGTTTGGGCTCGTTTGATTTGTCTTGACGAGTAGGTAGACTTTGGTTTGGACCTTGGGAGTGTTTTTGGAATTCCAGTGCCCTAATACTACCGACCTCTTGACTTTGAGTGCAAAAACCGTATTTCTTTTTTTCTTCTATAAAGCATATATCTCGAAAACTGTGCGTCCTATCGTAAAAATAATGAAAAATTTGCCCCCCTTAATAACCCCCCAATTATGAAAAATTACAATCACCCACACAAAAAAAAACCATGTTATTCTCAACATGTGGGTAATAATCAATTATGAAAAATTACAATCAACCCATAAGCTTGTAATAAAAAATAAATAAAGCATAATCAGAAACAAAATATTTGTTTTTTTTTTAAAGTAATCTTTTACCATATTTGTCATTCATAGGACAAACGTAAACTATTAAACTTTAAGGTGGAAGCTCCACGGTAGCCCGCGAACTCAGACCCATGAGCCCGCGAAGTTCAAATTTTCTTACGTTTTTTGCAATTTGCAAGTCAGTATTAGGTTTAATGTTGATTAAAGTATGATTCGCGGGCGTAAGAAGTATGTTGTTTCAGAATTATAACCATTAAAATCAGTATATTAACTCCATAAGTCGGTATAATCCTAAAATGTCAAGATTTCATGAAATAGTCATTCTTTTGGGTTACCTGGCCCTATAGTTTTATTGCTGACTTGAATAGTTATAATTCTAAAAATACACACTTCTTACGTCCGTGAATCATACTTTTATCAACATTAAACCTAATACCTACTTGCAAATTGCAAAAAACGTAAGAAAATTTGAATTTCGCGGGCTACCGTGGAGCTTCCACCTTAGAGGGCTTATTATAAAACAAAGTCTTCGCTTAAACCAGCTTTAAATCTTCGAGCCAGTTTTCGAATTTCGAACTATATCGATAAAGATAAAGTTTGTAATACAAAAATTGCCTCGGTGTTAAACTTGGTCTAAACTTAAACTTATAGTCTTGTAATAAGGCAGTAAAGGTATGAAATACAAATCAGCCATCTTGATACACCAATCACAAATTCACAATAAACTTAGATTCACGTATTATCACACGCGCGTCTGTTACTGGGGGGTGCGGGGGCCGGGAGGCGGAAGGCGTGAATCACAAAGATGACGCAGCCGCCGTTGTTAAAATTTTTACCAGTAATATATCGGTATTTTAGTATCGGTATCGATACCGATAAAGGTGTATAAAAGTATCGATATTATTGTACTGAATAAAAATACCGGTATCAATATCGATAAATGTATACCCAAATATCAGTACTTATATCGATATTTTGGTATCGATACGAAAATTATATCGGTATTCAGTCCCTGTTATGTACCTACGCTTCAAGTATGCTAGGAGTCTGATTAGAGAGAAGACATTGAGTCGCCCTAACTTACTCTTTGATACATTAACTAGACAAATAAGTACACACACACCCTCACATATATAATTTATACGTATATTATAAAAAACAGATTCTTTAAATACGTCTCAAAATATCTAAAAACTACAATATTAAGAAGTGACTTTTTTTGTGATTATTAAAGCTACATTTTAAAATATTGTCGTTTTTATTGTTGATGTTCTTTCAAGAATGACATGTTTTTTTAGTTAATTTAATTTAAAAACCAAACACCTAAACCGATGTTGATGAATTTTTTATGGAACCAATCTGAAAGTATATTTTTAGACAGAGTTCCGAGGTAACGAATATATAAAAAACCGAATTGATAAACTCCTCCTTTTTTGAAGTCGGTTAAAAAAGAACAATCAATATCGGGGGGCACGGCAGTGCCCCCGCCAAGTCGAGCGCGAAGCAAACACTGCCGTACCATCCTTTACTGGAACCATTTCGCCGCATTTTCAGGCCCCTATTTGAGAACCTCTGGATAAGACCAGAACGCAGAAATTTTTGTCATCTAGTAAGCTATAATCATATACTTAAAATCCAAAATTTCAAGTCTATAGGTCATTTAGTTCCGAAGTTAAGCGAAAGCAAAGTTTCGCATTTATGACACTCACTCACTCATGATCATCAAAATAGAACTAGTACTTCCCATAAACTCAGAGAGCTGAAATTTGGTACAGAGTTAGGGTTTAATGGCCACATAAAGGGAAAACTATAAAAACTAGAATAATCGAAGATCTGGAGTACCTGGTGACCCTGATTAGAAAACACAAGAGCCCGACCAAACTATTAGAGATCGACATACCGCCTTTACAAAAAATATTCAACTTGGTGGGCCGCTTCATTTGATGTCAAAAATCGAAGGTCTAAAGTATCTGATGAAGAACCCTCACTCAGTTGGTCTCACTGTATTAGATTGGTACATAAAAAAATCGACTGTCATTGCAAAAATCCAGCGTAGTGGGACACATCTTCTAATTTAATCTAGCCTATAGCGTCCCACTGCTGGGCGAATGCCTCCCCTTCTCCTTTTAATCCTAACTTCCTAACTAATGATATAATATATAATATAATATTAAAATGCGAAAGTAAGTTTGTTTGTTTGTTTGTTACCATTTTACGCCTAAGCCACTGAACCGATCATCCTGAAATTTTGCATATACGTTGCTAGGTGTACAGGCACGAACATAGGGTACCTTTGATCCCGGAAAAAAGTACTGTTCCCGAGGGAACTCACAATTACGTCCTTATGACAGTAGATGGCGCCACGTGTCTATCGAATCATGATCAAATTTTAAGTTTAGGCATTTAATACATTTTGTAAGTCTAGACTGTCGATAGACTAGTTACAAACAACCTAGGAGTACGAAAGTTGTTTCCTTAATAATTTTGCACGCCCAAAACCGCTGAAGCGCATCCTGACATTTTGCATAAAGTGGCCTCCAGACGGACGGTGCGGTTGCGGCTAACCGCAGGCCGAGCGGCTCCAACCGCTGCAAAAACACACCACCGCGGTCACAGTGGCGGCCTGAAGTGCCATTAGCTGTGGTGTTTGTGCTACAATCGGACGTCAGTCAATATGGCTAACCGTAACGTTGCCTTATTATTCTTATTAGCCCTCTCAGAAGATGAGAAAAAAGGTGGGAAAAAGAACCGTTTAATTAAACACTTGAGGAGTGAGGTACCTACATTATCATTAGCATCGCATATTACTCTTACGAATAGAGAAGTGTGGATTAAATTTAAATTATTATTTATATTCAACTATTTCTATCACAATTTTCATATATTTGGCGTCATTTTACAAAGCAGTACACGCGGTCTGTTGTTAAAATTTGCAACTGACGCGGCTGCCACAACATTCCGCGTTTGTCTGTGACCCACTTTATATATGTACGTTGTACAGAAAAACTGCGTAACTGACACTGACATCACTGTGTCGTCACTGACACTGACAGGTGTAAACGCATTCATAGAGGATGTATGGAAGAATCAAGGTGAACTTATAACACGTCCCGTCAGTGAAGTGTACTCATTGGACATATTCATAGAGCAACACGGGTACCCTTCCGTCAGGTACCCGTGTTGCTCTATGGACATATTTCATCTAGAATGGCGTCGGGTGTTACAATTGTGCAGCAGCCTTAAGGTTAATTCACACATATCAGTGAAGTTACAGTTCCAGCACAGTTCCGACACCGTCCCGTATCAGTGATACAGTGATGCGGCATGCAGTGACTTAATTCACACATGTCAATGGAGTCACAGTTCCGGCAACATGTCCGCTAAGTTTCGCTATGATACCCATTTATTTAGACGAAGAAGAAGAGCTGCATCTAGGCAAAAAAAATAAAAATGGTTTCATGAAGCATGGCCCAAGAGGTTCCTTTGGCGATGCTGGCCAAAAAAAGTGTTTACGTTTTACCAGTAGTTACTTAAGCGGCCACTACGATGTACTCATTCCTATACGAGATTCCTCTCCATCTTCTTCCCCCTTTGATCCCATAACATTAAATTCTGTAACATCAGATACTGCTATATGTACATTATATGACATAAGAAAATCTAATAAAATAAATCAATATGCCCACGTTTCTACAAAAAGAAGTGAAATCCCACCAAAAACATTCTGTAAAAAACTAGCCAAGTCTCGCTGGAGCTGCTTGTTTATCTCTAAAAAGTAATGAAATCTAGACAAAGTTGTGCCAAGTCTAAGGTTCCTTACTGCGATTTCTTTATTATTATAGTTAATGTTGTGTGACTTGGCCGTTGAAGGTTACACTAGGGTACAAAACCAGGTGCTTTATGACACCATTGCACCAATCTGTCGCCTGAACCGCTACCCATTGACGATGGAAAATTGCCACTTGGAAAACGTTGATTCAATAATCAGTCAATTGTAGGCTTGATAAAGCTGCGTATTTCAATAATACTTATGTATAGGAGAGCCTAAAACAAGCAGTATAAAAATATTTCCAGTACAGACGTCTATTTACGTCTATTTTAAGTTAAATCGGTGGTCGATTTGACGCTCCAAAAAGAAGAGAGCAGAAGTCAGCATTGTCAATGCTGAATGCATGTGTTGCACAATCAACAACAGCCTAAAATGAGACACTAGCGTCCAATTACCAATACCAGTATGGGCTTAACAAACATAGGTACTCAATACTCAATACTCAATACTTTATTGCATTCTATAATGTATACAAGGCTGGTAGGTAAATTAATGAGAAACAATTATGGACCCTGTCGGGCACAGCAAGGTAGTTACAACAGATATAACATTACGTGTAAACAAAATTGACTTTTACACACTAACGTATAAAAAATGTTCAACGGCCAAGTCACACAACATTAACTATAATAATAAAGAAATCGCAGTAAGGAACCTTAGACTTGGCACAACTTTGTCTAGATTTCATTACTTTTTAGAGATAAACAAGCAGCTCCAGCGAGACTTGGCTAGTTTTTTACAGAATGTTTTTGGTGGGATAATATTATACTAAAACAAAACCCTTTATTCACATACTTGATTTTTTTATATGTCATGTATACTTATGATTAGCCAAACTTAATTGTGTTGTCAATACAATCGCTTGCGCGAGATCCAGACAAATCTAATTCTGAGACTTGGAACACATGTGCCAGTCAGCAAATACCTACACTCAGATATAGGTAATAATATCTCTCACATTTTTGAACACGATTTATTTTTCGAAAGACATTAAGTTCCGACTCTTGTAATTCCTTTTAAGCAACGAATTATTTTGGAAGACGAAGTAAAAAGCCATACAAAATCTATGGGGCAATCACGTTTTGACGTTTCACGCCTCAAATAATAAAAAAAAAAAAAATATTGAAATTAAAATAAATTGAAACACTACACAAAGCGCCATATTTCTAGAAAAAAAAACGAAATAGCTATTTACACTTCAACAATATTTAAAAAAAGAACACAGTCTCAAAGGAACGTCGTCCTAGAATTCATAATTTACTCATCATGGAGTCTTCGTTTTAAATTCATGGGCTCAAAGCAATATGGCGACCGGATAATAATATAGATTGAGCGGGAAAGTGCTGCGCTCGATTTGGGATTGGGAAAAGTCGTATTTTATCTTTCATGGTAGTTTCTGAATCTTATATTATAAAAGCGAAAGGTCACTCACTGAGACACGAAATATTGATAACTATTTGATCAATGAAGGTGCTCGTTGCTCGTTGGTCGCAAAGCGCGACTGCTGAGCATGAGGTTTTGGGCACGATTCCCAGGCCGGGCAAAATGTTATTGGGTTTTTCCATCAGGAATTTCTCAGTAGTAATCTCGGAGTCTGGATTTGTGCCCGGTTGATGGCAATACGCTCGCTCCCTATTACATGGGACTTAAACATTACTGGCGAAATGTGGGTGTACTAATGGGTACACTTCTGCCTAACCCTTCGGGAATTACAGGCGTGATGTTATGTAAAATTAGGCTAAAAAATGAAGGTAATGGCGTTTTTTTTTGCTTATTTTAAGTTTGATAATTAGTTTCTGATGGTAGATGAAACTTTTTATTTGAAAGAAAACTTTGTTTTAATATTTTGCATGAGTTTTATGAGTTTTTTTTTACTTATTTTAAAACCTGAGTAGCCACATCAAATAATTGGAATATTTGGTAGGGCTTTTAATCGAGAAGTAGTCAGCGGAAAATCGGGAAATTCTATATTAAGGTAGGAAGTTCTTTACGAGAAGAAGAAAAGTTTATTTTACATGGCTTCAAAAACAATCAGGCGCCGTTGAAAAGGGCACAGATTAATTTCATTATAATGAATACCTAGAACAACCGCTAAGGACCAGCACAGACAGATTATATTGATGTTTTATTTTTTAACCGCCTCGTTGGTGTAGTGGTCGCAAAGCGCGACTGCTGAGCATGAGATCTTGGGTTCGATTCTCAGGTCGGGCAGTGTTATTGGGTTTTTCCATCAGGAATTTTTCAGTAGCAACCTCGGAGTCTGGGTTTGTGCACGGTTGATAGCAGTAGGCTGGTCCCCTATCACATGGGACTTAAACATAACTGGCGAAATGTGGGTATACTAATGGGTACCTACACCTTTGCCTAACCCTTCGGGGATTACAGACGTGATGTTATGTAACAGGATACCGTGGCCCCGGAACGTAAAGGGCAACAGAAAGAACAGGGTGGTTTTTTAGTCAGTAAAAGTCTGACAGTCCCTTCCGCCCCACCCAGGGCGGAAGGACTCATTTGATGATTTTTAACTGCTTAAAACAACCAAGGCTTAATAACATAAAAAACTGCAAACGCTAAGAGCAAAACAAAAACATGAAGTCAACGTTTATTTGACAACCTTCTAGCTTCTTAAGTGCTTTAGCATAAAGTGTTCAGGTTAACGTGAAGACAGGCGAGTCTTGAGACATGAGTAAATATCCGGTTTTCCGGTCAAATGGGGGTGAATAACCGGTACAAGGGAGCCAAGTTTTAATGAGCCGGTAAAGACTTCGGATCTACGTGTATCCGGTTTTACACAGATTGTGACGTTGCTTCCGAGTTAGCTCGTCTCTGATGAGTCGTTAACTTGTTTAGGTGTTTATAATAAAAAGTAGGTAGGGGGTACGTCTTGGGGTCGTACAGTAGCGACCCCAAGACATGGGTTCACTACTTGTACCAGGTTTACTATCTACTGTGATTAAAGGACTTATTTATTATTATTTTCCATATTGCATAAATCTAAATTAAAAGCAACAATCACTTAATATGGATTATCGAAAACCGCTTGATGTATAAAGATGTTTGGCAGGGGGGAGGTGGTTTATAGTTAGTAGATGTCCGCTTAGAAAGGATTTTCCAATATTTACCCCTTAACAAAATGTTCTCAACTAACTATTTAGACCTATGTATTCTGCTTGTGTAGGAAGTTTCATTAAAATCGGTTCATTCATTTCGAAAAATAAGGGTTTCAAAGTTTGTACGAAAAACGGTGTTTTAATATTGTACGGTGGTATGGTTTTTTACAAGCTTTTATTTAGCTTGCACTGTTCGTATGTATGTAAGTTGTCCTTTCAAAATTTGCAAACCATTTTTCGGCCATTTGTTGGTATCCGATTGAGCTAAGAGAGGTATTCCTCAAAGCGCACCCGTTTTGAAGCGCATCCGTCGAAACGCACCCAAACTATTCCTCAAAGCGCACCCGTCGGGTGCGCTTTGAGGAATACACCAAAATAATCATAATTTGATTCCTCAAAGCGCACCCACGATAAAACATGGAAAAGAGGATGGACCATACATATTAAGAAGTAATATCGACATTTTAAAATTCAACTGAATTTTAATTGTGTATTTTAATAAAAACTACCAGGAATGCAAAAATTAACTGGAACTAAGCGACTTACTACCTGGCTCGATAATGGTTAAAATAGTACAGGTTTTGAAATTGAATCATTATTTATTTTAAAACTACCAGGGTGACAGAAATGAACAGAAGGTAGGCCCCTTAACGATCTCAAGTATTCGTTATAAATTGTCACACTGTAACGGAAAGGGTATCAATATACAATACATACCAAGAGCAAGGCTTATTTGGATGATAACAAACGATATGGCAAGGGTTTTTTAATCCTATCTCTACATGTTCGGAAATTATGATCAACAAAGAACACCGCCTGCAGTAGGCTACTATTAGATTAAGCAATTGGCTGCTACGTTGCATGTCGCGGATTCCATTCCCGCACGGAACAAATACTTGTATAATCTACATATAAGTAGTTGTTTCGGGTCTGGCTGTTTGTGTATGTGAATAATATGTTTGTTTTCGTTTCTAGTGAGATCGTTTAGGGGCCTACCTTCTGTTCATTTCTGTCACCCTGGTACTTTTTAAAACAATAATGATTCAATTTCAAAACCTGTATTTTAACCATTATCAAGCTAAGTAGTAAGTCGCTTAAGCATCTAGTTCCAGTTAATTTCTGCATTCCTGGTAGTAACGTGTATTGTATCGATATCACTTATTATGAATCTTTCATGCTCACCTCTATTTTTTATCATGGGTGCGCTTTGAGGAATCAAATTATGATTATTTTGGGGTATTCCTCAAAGCGCACCCGACGGGTGCGCTTTGAGGAATAGTTTGGGTGCGTTTCGACGGGTGCGCTTCAAAACGGGTGCGCTTTGAGGAATACCTCGAAATTTTGCATACACCTTTAGTTCTGATGACAATACAATGTCCAATACTCAATATTGTAATAATTTTAAATTAAAGCTTGTTTTTAACCGACTTCTAAAAAAGGAGGAGGTTCTCAATTCGGATGTTTGTTTTTTTTTTTTTTTTTTTTAGGTTTGTTCGCGCTTAACTCCGTCGCTTGCCAACCGATTCTTCTTAAAAATTCTTTTTTTGTTGGAAAGGTTATACTTCCCAAATGGTCCCATGAAAATTTTATCGAAATCGGACAAAAATATGTCACTAAAAATTAACAAATAAAATTTTTTTTTGCAAAAAAAACCGACTTCAAAAAAAAGCACTAAAAAGTTAAAAATAATACTATAACCTACCTACATTAATAAACCTAACCTAACCTACAATTAACCTTTAAGTACTAAAATTTAACAAATTTTTGGAGTCGGTGCCATACGGTTGGATATAATATCCTCGGTCTTGGCACCGACTCCAAAAATTTGTTAAATTTTAGTAAAGGTTTATTAATGTAGGTAGGTTATAGTATTATTTTTAACTTTTTAGTGCTTTTTTTTGAAGTCGGTTTTTTTTTTGCAAAAAAAAATTTTTAGAAATGTTTTTTTGTTCTTAAAGCACATATCACACAGTACACCAACGTCCTCACGTTCCCAAGTTAAACGCAGGCCCATCGGAACATTACACCGTAGGCGCCCCTTAGCACAAACTTTGATAATATTAGTAAAACTACCGAAGTGTTGCACTACACAGCGATTGTTAGCATTTATACGTTCATTAAAACTTTGTCTCGGCTCAAGCTGCGCGAATATACGCGCGTGTTGCGAAAATAACAAACACGAGGAATTAGGTCGCCATTGGTAATGGTTTGGTGTTTTTGAAGTCATGTGCGTGATATTTTGGCTCGTCAGGGTTTTGTTGTGTTGTGTGAAACAGGTTTATAGTATTAACTAATTTAATATCAGTTAAAACAGTAAGATTATTCTCGGAAAGATTAGGAGAAATAAGGGGATTAAAAATAAATGTAGTCCGCCATCTTGGAGCAGTGGCCATATTGAATTTAGTGTAATGTTACTAAGGCCGTGGCGGTAAAGCGGATTGCACCGCTCGAGCGCGCGGTCGGTGCCGTGTGTTAATCGCCTTTTTGTTTTCTACTCTTCAAGCTCTTTCATTTGATATCCATATTAAAGGGGTTAAGAAAAAATTATATGTATGTCAGGAGCACCACACTCGCACTGGGTGTCGCAGAGATTTACAACAATCTCTCATTTTGCAAATACTCGTATAACTTAGCAAAACGGCATAAAGCTTGGCAATTTACATGGAAATTATATTATTAATGTAATATAGGTATGAAAACTCATCAAGAACAAAAAAGTTAATAAAAACCGCAAATAAAGGTCAGGGCAAATAGTTTTTTGCGTGCCAGCTTTCGTAAAACTCGTTCCAATACGTCGCGGAAAAGGGTGCTGCCAACTTCCATATTTATTTCATGGTGAAACTTAACCTTGATGTCAATTTGGAAACGAATGTCAGGCTTGTTATTTGTAGTTCCATATACGCCTACTTGGCACAGTTTGTGTTGGCAACATATAGTACCTTTAAACCGAGCTTACGTTTCTGGCATGTAAGAAAATTTGACATGAAGAAAAAAATAATTATGTTTGTTATATTTATTTTTCTTCATTATAAGAGACTTGACGATCAAATGGATATTGAAAGGGAACGCAGGGCATTGGCTGTCAGAAATAATATGCTGGCACGCAGGTTTGCTCGTTGCAGTTAACAGGTTAAAATCGCCCTGTTTAAAGCATTGTCATACATTTTACACGAGCAGCCTGTGGACCACATATACTCAGAGATCCCTCAGTGCCCTGCGAATCCAGTACAATAATGGCTTTAGGATGTTGTTGGGGTTGCCGCGTTTCTGTAGTGCTTCGAATATGTTTGCGGAAGCAAGGGTTGATGGCTTCCACGCCATCATTTGTAAAAGAACTGCTTCACTATTAAGCAGGTTGCGCGGTAGCTCTAACAGCATCCTACAGGTTATTGTGGAGTTTGATTGTCCAATTATGAACGCCTTCATGCGGGTTTTGATCGAATAACCTCTTAGTAGGATATTAGATCGAAACCTTTAATGAATCGACATTTATAATTTAAGTACAACTATTTTTCTACTAACATAGTGTATAAGTTAAAATGTTACTAACAAAGTGGACTACCTAGGTCTGAAATAAAGAATTTATTATTATTTAATATTATTATTTATTTATCTTTCAATCATACGTAGCTCCCTTTACCAATTAGTAATACCCACGTCTAGGGGTTACTAAATGACTCTAGAGGCTCTGCTTGACTAAGTCAGACACAACCTCATTTAAATGACACACCTTAAATTTTGTTTTTATTATTGTTTGGGAACCTGCTTTAATTTTTATTTAAACTTTATGTAACAAAAGTACAAAGGCGGACTTAATGTATTAATTTTTATAATTATTTTTTATTGTTTGTTTGTTTGTACGGTTTAAAAGATACAGCCCTGAGATACAGATGGACGGAGAAACAAACTGCGAAGTCTTAGTAATAGGGTTGGTACCGTCTGCCACCATTTGGGTACGGAAGCCTAAGAATAAATCCTAACATAGATACACATGCCAATATCGTATCCAGCCTTCGACCTTGTCCTTGAGACCCTAAGACCCAGCCAAGTATCAATAAAAACCCGATCAGACTCCAAAACCGAGGACTAACACAAACGAACTCCGAGTATCGTATTCAAGGAGGGCGAAAAGCCTTCATAAATAAACAGAGGCTAAGAATATACGTTACCGACTTTTGGTCGGAAACCCCCAAAGTTGACGGCTAGAATAACCGATGTACATAGTCAGCTCAGCAACTCTGATACTATCAGATAAAGTTTTGTATACTTCGGGTTGCCAATGTTGAAGCTTGTTTTTGTTTTTTTTTTAATTTATTAATACACGGCACCGCGCACCGCCGCGGTTGGCGGTGAAGCGGATCTCATGTCGCATTGGCCTCTAAGAAATCCGTTGATGCCTACACACGTACACCGTCCGGCCGCACGGTCGAGCGGTGTACGTGTGTTAATCGCCTTAGGCGTAGCGTGATGTTACATTATAGCCTATATACTACGAGTATTTCTGATGAATCTAATTATCATAATTATCTAAGTCCGCCTTTGTACTTTTGTTGCATAAAGTTTAAATATAAATAAACAAAAATATTTTTGGCTGGGAGTTAGAGAGATTAGCACATTTAAACAAACAAAAAGAGTATCTTTTTTGAACTAAATCCACAACCCTGGCAGGCAGTGGCCCTAGCGGGTTCCGTCTTCTATGCTGACATCTCTTTGAGGCGCGCGTGAAACACAACGCACTGCCGACACGGGCCTGATTTTGACCGGACAGCGAGACACCCAATGCTCGCCGTCCGCAGGCCTGCGCCTTCGGCACCCAGGGTGTCTCGTTCTGTTTTTATGTTCGACACCTGCATCTACACTTTTACAGGCATGATAAATCGATCTTTCCTCCCTTCTAAACAAACCAAATTATCATTATTAAAATCTCTTTGATCCTCAAGTACCAGGAATACATGACAAAGTAGGGGAAAATTTATAAAGCGTGCAACCCAGTACTTGGTGCTCTCATAAAGTTTTAACGAAGGTGCGACATCGGACCTTCGTGATCTGTTTTTGATGTCAATCAAAGGAAAATAAATGATATTAGGACGAGATTAAAACATTCTCGTTACGATGTTCATCAGAAACTTTGATTGTTTGTGTAGTCTCTCGAATATTCTTGGAAGGCTCCTGTGCTAATCAGAAATTGGGAACAGGACGGAGATAGGACGGTCTTGGGAAAACCTTCAGGAGACGGAGAAATGGGATCAATTACAGATGTACTTGTATTCATTTAGAAAGAAAGAAAGAAAAGACAGAAAAACTGTAACTTTTACTGTACTTTTGTATATAATTTTTCCTCTTACGTTATGTGCATCATTTTCGCGTGAATAAACATTTGTTTTTTCTTTCTAGTAGTCGCTTGCAGTACTTTTTTATCTAGGATAGAAGACACAGACTTCTAAAAAAGAAATCAGCTTTTCCATACAATAGTACAACACCTATAGATACGGTCAAAATATCTGTGCCTTACGATGTCTGTACGCGGCTTCGAAGTCAAAGTCAAATTATTTCAACAAGACACATTATTATTCTTGTATGTAGTACATACAAGAAAATGGCATCATGCTAAAAAAGAATTGGTCTAGTTCTAAAATCTAGTCGCTTCTTCCAAAGTTAGACAAAGAAAAAGTCAAAATAATTAGGTATTAATGCTGTATATTGCTGTATTATTATGCTGGTATTATTTTTATGGCAATAACGCAATAACAATAACAAAGTGCTATTGGATTTGTGCCGGTTTGATGGCAATAGGCTCGCCCCCTATTACATGGGACTTAAACATAACTGGCAAAATATGGGTGAACTAATGGGTACACTTCTGCCTATCCCTTCAGGGATTACAGGCGTGATGTTGAGCTATGTGTGCTGTTGCAGATCCCTAAATAAAAATTTGATATTTGGAATCTCATCCACATACATTCCTCTTACATCAACTGTCTTGTCAACATTTTTGTCATCAAGAAAAACATGATAATTAAACAATAACTAATTCCATGTTTATCAAAACATGTTTGAACATCTGTCAGGTCAACGATTACACTGACCCGTCTTGTACGTTGACAGCCATATTACCCTCAATTTTTCCAATCAGTTCTGAAAGTAGTACAATTCTTAGCAATTTATGTCCAAAAGTTTCGTTGCTTGAATCTGTTTTATTAACGACTAGCACTCTCCCCACGACTTCGTTCGCGTGATTTTTCTTACGAATCCCTAATTTTTTCGATAATAAAATAAAACATATAGCACTCACTACTACTAGTAGACTCGTTTACTATTAGTAGACTGCCTCATTGGCCTAGTGGTCGCAAAGCGCGACTGCTGAGCATGAGGTCTTGGGTTCGATTCCCAGGTCGGCAAACTGTTATTGGGTTTCTCCATCAGGAATTTCTCAGTAGCAGCCTCGGAGTCTGGATTTGTGCCCGGTTGATGGCAATAGACTCGCCCCCTATTACATGGGACTTAAACATAACTGGCGAAATGTGGGTGTACTAATGGGTACACCTCTGCCTAACCCTTCGGGGATCACAGGCGTGATGTTATGTATGTTATGTGACTATTAGTAAAATAATTATAAGAATTAGATCACTAGCTCTGGAGGTAACAGCATTCAAACAAACAAACTCAACTCTTTAGCTCTTTAATATTATAAGTACTAGTTAGAAGGTACTAGCTTCTGTCTCCAACTTTGTCCGCATGGATCTTTTCATAGTATTAAGTAACGACTTTCTTGATCATTTCGTTTAGAGTTTTCGCGTTAAGTTACTTCTTTCATTACTACTCAACTCCCGTGGCTCATAGCGTGATGTTAAATAGCCTATACTATTCCTCATGAATCTGGCTATTATATACAAAAATATTTTTTTTTCCAATCGGATTAGTAGTTTTAGAGATTAGACCGTTTAAACAAACAGACACTTCAGTTTTATTATATTATATTAAAAATAAAAGTATAGATATCTTATATTTGTGTTTTTTCCTAAACAAGTAGGTCGTGATTTCCTGCAGACCTGAAAGCATTTGAAGAAGGATTGCTTCTTTATTTTGATTGACCTACTACTTCTAATGTAAACAAATTAAGTATGTACCTCCGAAGTAATGTTTCCGACAAAGAAGGTTACTTACTTTCGTGTGGGTGTTTTCAAGGTGGGAGTGTGAGAGATATTGATATCACTCACACACACACCCCCACACCCTCTTTATTGATGTTACTCGTGTTTTTTGGTACTTAAGAAATTCTTTAACGCGGCTTGCGACAAGAGTTAACTGGGTTAATCGTCACGTAAGGAAAAGGCGTTATGCCCGTTATGCTGTAAACCAATAATGTTAATATAATAGGCTAGTTCATACCACTTTAAAAATAAAAAAATAAAAAATAAAAAATAAAATAAAACAGACCTACACTGACCTTATCGGTGAGGTTCTTCAGAAAGGTCAGGTGAGGAGTACTCGTAACCGGCGTGCTTGTATGACGAGATGTATGAACGTAGATGAGGCGAAAGGAGTATGTAAGGATCGTAGCAGGTGGCGTTCTCTGGTTTCTGCCTACCCCCATGGGAAAAAGGCGTGAGTTTATGTATGTGTATGTGTTAGACATATTTCTGAGTATGTATGTATGTATGCCATTCAACAAACGTGATATTTTTGCCGTTTTTATAAAATATAATGGTACGAAACCCTTTGTGCGTGAGTCTGACTCGCACTTAGCTGTTTTTTTTAATATTTCTGGAATCCCAGTAAGTGGCCATGTTTACTCCGGCCTCAGAACCGTATTAAAAAAAAATTTTTTTCTTTGTTTCCATAACAACAAAAGAAAACTTCGAAAGTCCCCCCCGTCCCTGTTTTTCCCACATTTCATCCCCTAATTACAACAGCAGAGTCCAAAAAACATCCCTGATTTGAAAAGACGCTCATTTGACACCAATTTATCAAATTAGTACAATCGCCATGCAAATTGCGAATGGAATAAAAACCAAATGACAAAAGCAAGTTAATTATTTCTCGTCCATAGTTTGCCACGATTGTGGGACGACAAATGAAGACAAATCGGCGTCGGCAGTCGGTTCAATCCCCGGTGGAGCAACGCGTACCATTGTAACTCGCCTCGATAAGAAACGGTTTAGGAAAATAGAAAAACCTATTTCGCAAAACGTTTTAGCGTTAATCGACTTTCTTTGTGCAGTCAAGGGAATATACCTTTCATTGTTCTGATATGAAACAATAGTCTATACTTACTAAATATTGCATAGTTGAAGAATTTGTTTGTTTGTCTGAACGCACTAACGCGCTTTGATAATTCTTATACAATAATGTACCTAAACATAAAACCTTAAAGTAAATGTAAAATATGTACAATTTATAAATAAAGGCAGAAAGGAGAAACCTCATAGGGCATCAAAAAATTCGTCCGCGTCGCTGTCAATGGGGCAAGTGCCCACAAGGCTGACAGCATTGCCACGTTGTATGGCAATGCTGATTCTTTGGCCTAAGAAAAGGCCAGCCCTCTGGTCATGTGAAGAGTTGAATGTTTTTTAATTAAATAGCGCACTTATCGAGGAAGGTTAAAACCTATATAAGTAGGTACATAACATTATGCTACAATCCACTGGAGCGGAGTAGTAATTAAAAATTTAACATAACATAGAAGTATATTTGCTAATTAATCCATACTAATATTATAAATGCGAAAGTTCGTAGGTCTATCTGTCTGTTACCTCTTCACGTTTAAACCGCTGAATCGATTTTGATGAAATTTGGCATGGAGATAGTTTAAGATCCGAGGAAGGACATAGGATAGTTTTTATCCCGGAAATCACCCCCTAAGACGGTGAAAAGGGGGGGTGGAAGTTTGTATGCAAGTACGATATAAACAAGTTCTCTATCTATCTGTCTGTTACGATTTTACGACTAAACTGCTGAACGGATTTTGATGAAATTTGACACGAGGTAGTTTGAAACACAAGAAAGGACATAGGCTACTTTTTATTCCGCGACTTCGTCTGCGTTCGCTATAACCGACATTTACGGCGGACGAAGTCACGGGTAGAAGCTAGTTTTCTATATAACATCATAATATAAAGATAAACAAATAAAATTATATATTGTACTTATTATGAATACTAATGTAAATGAACACTGGCACCCAAGGTAAACATTAACTTGTATTTTGAATGCCAGAAAATTTATATTCGAACACAATAAACCATTTTCTGAAATCAACCAAATAGTTATTAACACTGAAGGTGCAAATTAGCACGGAGCGGCAATTCTATTGTTTAAAAAACCGGAGATTACTTGGAGAACTAAACAATACAAGGGCCTAACATACAACTCCAATAATTCAATATAGCCTATTTGAATTATTAATCAGGAAATTGGAATTAGATACCCAACTCATCCAAATACCGTATTAAATTAATCCATGACCCTTAGTTGACCTTCATGACCTTAGGGGGATGACAAGCACTTGATACTAAGCTCCATTGATCTTTACAACGGTCTCCGTAATACCACTTGAAATTAAAGAGGGAGGGACCGTTATTGAAAAGATTATTTTCGTAAAATGTAACGTGCCTTTTGTTAAGTTCATATTGAGGTCTAGTTATGTAACTAAGGGCGCGTTCCCATAGAACGTCCGTTTTACTGGTCCCTTTAAACGTATATTATGTTATTAGCGTATGTAGTTGTATGAGCGAGTTCACACAGAATACAGTATTACGGATCCAGTAAAAAATACCGATCCGACAAAATGAGCAGCATTCCGTTTTACTGGTCCGTTTAAACGTATATGTTATTAGCGTATGTAGTTGTATGAGCGAGTTCACACAGAATACAGTATTCCGGATCCAGTAAAACGGATCCGTTTTATCGGATCGAAACTGCGCGAGGCTTGGCACGGGGGTGCGCGGTGGCGGTGCACAACACGACAACGTCCATCCTCGTAGAAAGTAGGCGATACACTGAAGAAAGAAAGTCCAGTAGCGTCGGATCTGTTAAAATCGCTCCTGTAAACGCTGTGTGAATATTACCTCCAGTAGCGACGGATCAGTTAAAATGGATCCTGTAAAATCGGACGTTCTATGTGAACGCGCCGTAAGGCTTAATTTTTTTACTGGAAATATTGATGTTGCTGTGGTTGAAGATATTAAGAAGACTTTTCGTAAATATTATACTAGCCTTTTATTATCCTACTGCAGGGCAAAGGAGTCTTCTTCGTACAGAGAAGGTATGAGCATTAATCACCACGCTTGCTCAAGGCAGATTGGCGATTTCAGATTTATATAAATTACTAACTTCTGCCCACGACTTCGTCTGCGTAAATGTCGGTTATTGGCAGTCTAATGTTGTTTCTCCATACAACCTTTGGAGCCCCGTTTCATCCCCTTAAGGGGTGAAATATACTTTACGATCTATTCTCATACCTACCAAATAGACATAAAAGAATTCATAAAAATTGGTTGCGCCGTTTCGGAGTGATTTTTATATATACATAATAGGTATAGTCCAGGTTTCCTCACGCGGTTTTCCTTCACCGATGTCAGTGATGTCCAAGATGAATTTAGAAAGTGCGTACTTACCCGATTCCCCATATCCTCACTCAAGCAGCCTCAAGCATGACAGGCTTAACCACCATGATGTATTATACTGATCAGAATTGTTCCCTAATTCTTCCTTTACGAGATAGTTCCTGCATATATACACGCGACAAATAGTAATATCATCCGCAACAATACCGTTCGATTGGAAAGTCCAAAGTTAAAGTTCTCTATGTTTTTATTTCAATACTTCTTTTTTTCATTTGGAATCCATTGTCCGCGTTTTATGTGTTGTGGGTCCGATATCGGTTTTGATTCAGAATGGATTTATTCTTCATACAATGCGAATTTTTCTTCCTGTCACCATGTGTTGTGGTTTCCGTGGATACCGGTTAAAGAATGTTCCATTCCGATGATCCTTCTTGATGTGGCAGTTTTGGGTGGAAAAATATGTCTTTTGAAGGATGTTATTTTGTCAGAGATGAAGGTTGTTTTCGTAATGGATACATTACCACATCAAAGACAGCTATTTTCTTATAGAAATTACATAAAAGGAAGCCTCGATAAATATGGGCAATGCTTCCAAAAGAGATTATGTTGAAGGTTGAAATTTTTGGGAACGGCTGCTAGTTTTCAAACTAAAGAACTAATTATGAAAGGCAAGATTTGTCTGCTACGGATGAATAGGTAAGATAGTAAAGTTTTATGTTTAGTCTATTAAATCTTTAGAAATTTGTGAAGAAATAGATACTAGATATTTATTAAATAATACTACCTAGATAGTAGGATAAAGTTAGTTGATGATTTAATATTTCCAGCTGAGCCCTAATACTTTTAAGAAGATATTTAAAGTAGTGAGCAGATAGTAACAAAGATTAAACCACTGACTTGTTTTGAATCTGTGGAAGGGCGCGGGCACACGGTGCGTTGCGGCGCCGCACCGCAAAAAGATTTCACTGAAATCTTTGCGGTGCGGCGCCGCAACGCATCGTGTGCCCGCGCTCGAAGGGCCCAACTAACAAGAAAATATCACAGTCAAAGTCAAATCATTTATTTTAATCGAACAATAATTTAAAAGGCACTTTTGAACGTCATATACTCGTACCTACAAGACAAAATAATTGCATCAAAATTAAAATGCTGTTGCCTTGAAACATAAAATGGCCGCCGGATAGTACGCGCCTCAAAGCGTTTTATACGAATAATTATGATCTTTAATTAAATCTATATCTGTTACTCAAGATGGCGGACTTGCCACGTTTTAACGTATGTTTTATTTACACAGTTTTAGAATGAAACAGAAAAAGTAGGTATCTATACACAGTATACCAGGGGCTAAGCATTGCCATCCAACGTGGCAATGCCGCCAGTCTATTGGGCGCAATTCCAGTTAACGGCGATGCAGAGGAATTTTTGAATACCATTTAGTTTAAGTATCTTTTTTATTATTATTGTTTTTTTTTTATGTTTTCTTATTTAATTAAGTCTGTAAAAATAGTCCATGTCAATATTGTACCTAAATGCGAAAGTATTCTGTCTATCTATCTGATACGCTTCCACGACTAAATCACTGAACCTATTTCGATGAAATTTGGTACGAGGTAAGTTTGAACTTGGTTGACTGTCAGAGAATACGTAAGGCATTAAGAATGCCTTTGTTTTTTGAAGTGAAAACTTCTTTAGCGGCGTTGAGCACTTTTTCTGTAATGGGTATAAAATCTTAAACTCGCGTCAGGGGACACGTGACCACGCGCGTCAGGACACGTGACCTGATCGAAAAAGCGTAAACAGCTATCCCCTCTCTACGGCGCGGCGAAAATTATGCCTGGGCCTACTGTTTCGTTTAGACAGCGCAGGGCGCTTGCGCGAATGATAATTGTAATAGTTTTAAAGTTAAATTTTTAATGTAATATAAATTGTCATGTTTGTGTACGATAGCGCAATAAATGAATATTGTATTCTACCACATAAATGATAGTACTTTTATACTGATAAAGCAATTGGTGCAAAATTATTCCCTAACCATTCCAAAATATCAAACATGCTCAACGTTAATAATCAAGTTTTCACTTCTGCCGGCACTCCCGGAGTGCAAATTTTTTTTTGTTGCATGAAGTTTAAATGAATAAATAAGAAAGGACATAGGATACTTTTTATTCCCTGACTTCGTCTGCGTTCGCGATAACCGACATTAATGCGGGCAAAAGTATAAGCGAAATAAACTAGCCTCAGACAGTAAGTTATGCAAATCCTAATTATTCTATGGTTAATCCTGTGCCACCACAAAGTAACCGCTTCACTTGTAAAAGCAACAACAACAGTAACAGCTTCTTGCAACTCTTTGCGAAGAGAATGGATACTGACAGTTCCCTCATGGACTATTGGACAAGACAACATGTCAGGCGTTCTGGATTTGGTGCATCTGTGTATAGTGTGTGTATTGGAACGAAGTTCCTTATCGCGCGTTGCGAAAGGGGGCTAGACGGAAAAAATTAAGACCAAAAGTTGTAACGACACTTTTTGCTATAGTTGTAAGCCGTGCGGCGTGCGCGTGTTTCTCTGTCTGTCTCTCTCTCTCTCTCTCATATAACTTCGTTCCATCCGGATGTCCCTTGACACCTCTCAAGTTTTATTATTGTCGAATGTATCGTAAATGTTATAATTATAATGTAAATTAATTGATTACCTAACACAAATGTGGATAATTTATATAATTTGTAATTTATCTGAAATAACCTCTTATCTGCCTCGTTGGTCTAAGGGTCGTAAAACGAGACTGCTGAGCATGAGGTCTTGGGTTCGATTCCCAGGTCGGGCAAAGTGTTATTGGGTTTTTCCATCAGGAATTTCTCAGTAGCAGCCTCGGAGTCTGTATTTGTGCCCGGTTGATGGCAATAGGCCGGCCCCCTATTACACGGGACTTAAACATAACTGGCGAAATGTGGGTGTACCTACTAATGGGTACACCTCTGCCTAACCCTTTGGGGATTACAGGCGTGATGTTATGTATGTGTCTGAAATAAATAATTTGAATTGAAAAGCAACGTACTTTATCCCGTCCGACGCTGAAAGCTAGCGACACTACTTGACTCAGGAAGTAGAACGGCTTTCGATGGAAATTTCAACAATGCGGACAGTTCTTAAGGATTGTCGGGGACAGCATAATGGTTTAGTAGTCCGTTAGCAGATTGGAAAGTCGGACTTTTTTACTCCGAATTAGCTTGCTTGAGACAAATCGACTGTGGCAACGAAGAGGGGAAATCTTTTAGTGCTTTATTGGTATTGTTTTAGATTCACATCTTCTTTTATAACAAGCTTAAATACGTTCTTAATCTAGTCGCAATACCGTCTCAGCTGTTCCCCACAAAAATGCTATACAACACAATCATAATGTATAAAACAGCTGATTTTTTTGAAGTGAAAACTTCTTTAGCGGCGTTGAGCACTTTTTCTGTAATGGGTATAAAATCTTAAACTCGCGTCAGGGGACACGTGACCACGCGCGTCAGGACACGTGACCTGATCGAAAAAGCGTAAACAGCTATCCCCTCTCTACGGCGCGGCGAAAATTATGCCTGGGCCTACTGTTTCGTTTAGACAGCGCAGGGCGCTTGCGCGAATGATAATTGTAATAGTTTTAAAGTTAAATTTTTAATGTAATATAAATTGTCATGTTTGTGTACGATAGCGCAATAAATGAATATTGTATTCTACCACATAAATGATAGTACTTTTATACTGATAAAGCAATTGGTGCAAAATTATTCCCTAAACATTCCAAAATATCAAACATGCTCAACGTTAATAATCAAGTTTTCACTTCTGCCGGCACTCCCGGAGTGCAAATTTTTTTTCATGATTACAGGGTTGGTCCCATTGAAAAAGTTATTCATAATGATAAGTACAATAACCCCTTTTCAGGTTTCTGGTGTTTTAAAAATAACCCTGTATATTAAGATAAATGAGTTTTTTCTTTCTAAAACCTGGACTATTTATCCCATCTTTATTCCCTAAACATGTAACTATGTAGTGGTCTTCCTACTCGTTCTATCGGCATCTTGTGTGAAGTAGGCTACGTCTCGTTCAAAGCGAAGGGCTTGCCTCTCTATATTTATGTGGAGTGCTAATTTTAAACCCATCGTGCTTGCATGAGTGCCTTCCATGTAACACGTATACGATACGGAGGGTAGAAGGTGAAATAAATAAAAATACTCGAACATTACTTAGATCTGCCTGGGTTTTTATTTCATTTAGATCTAAGTACTTCCTCGTGGCCGTGGCTAAGCATGGGTTTTAATGCCAGATCGGTTAATTGATCGGAAGTGTTATTTCTTAGCGCATGTCTACGTTATAATATATGTGTGCCTTTGGTGTTTGATAGATCAATCAGTCAGTAACCGCTGCCTTTTATCACAACCACTAAACCGATTTTGATGAGACGCAGAAGTAGTAATATTTTAATTAGTAACTTCGTCTGCATCCGCGATAAAAGACATTTACGCGGACAAAGTCGTGGGCAAAAACTTGTAGAACAAAGTATTTTTTTTTAAGGTGGTAAAAATCATCAAATGAGTCCTTCCGCACTGGGTGGGGCGGAAGGGACTGTCAGACTTTTACTGCCTAAAAAAACACCCTGTTCCTTCTGTTGCCCTTTGCGTTCCGTGGCCACGGTGTCCTGTTAAGACGTCCCGCAACCCCGGCGGGCAGAACATAGCACTTAAGATTAGTACGGTAGTGTGGACGTTATGATCTCCAAACCGTATTTTGACTACTACACAAAAAGGTCAGCATAAACATCACTCAAGTCCCCTTCTAATATTTTTTGTCCCAAATTCGGGACCATAAGACATCCAATAAAAGCGTCTTACGTCTAAAAAGGGCCCAAACTTAGGCGATCCGTCCCGAGCCGGTACAAAAACTAGACAAAGCTTCAGGAGAATTATGACGTATGGTACATTATGTATAGCGAGGGACATCTGGTTGCTAAAAGGAAATTCCCACACGCATTTACCAAGAGAGGTCTCTAAGGCCCGGCGCCCACTATCGGTATAGGCGCGGCTGAGGATTTTAGGTGATAAAAAGCATTATACATTAACTTCATGGCAGTAAAGTAAAAATTCCCATGATAATGATCGTAGTAACAAAAATTCATATATCAAGGAAATTTCTAATTTATTGCCATGAAGTTAATGTATAATGCTTTTTATCACCTAAAATCCTCAGCCGTGACGGTGCCGATAGTGGGCGCCGGGCCTAAACATATTATGGGGTTGTGGTATATTGGCGAGAGGTAGCGATGGCCTTATTTTGTTCCTCTGAACATGGGGCGAGTTTCCAAAAACTTTTCTGGTTTTGTATCTGAAACCCTCGCTGAGTTTTAAGTAACATTTCTGGGTTTTCGTTTTATGTACAACAATCGATTGAGTAGGGTTTTAAAAGGTACTTTTTGGGTAACTTGTTTTGTCTGCTGTTGTGTTGGTATGAGTTTTGAGATATCTATACAAGGTGTTAGGTAGAAGGAGTGACGTACTTCAAGGGAGTATAGTACTTATGACAATGAACAACTCTTAATAAGGAAACAATCTTGAAATTGCATATTAAAATCAGAGTATTTTTATTGTAGGTATACCTAGTCAGCTAGTTATACCATAAAAATACTCTGCAACAGTTTACTTTTCTATCAGTAAAAGATTTTTTAGGCATACCATAAAAATATCTGCAACAACCTTTCTATCAACCTTTCTAGCAGTAAAAGTTTTTTTATATAATTGGACCAGAACTTAAAGTTAAACGAAAATTTAACTTCAAAATAACTTAATCAACTTCTGAAACAAAAAATAGTCTGTGTCAATAAACATTTTTTCTTTCTTTCTTTTGAAAAACACATAAATCAAAGCTGAGCTTTTCACATCATTTAAGCCACGAACAGATATCGCGAGGCATGCGTCGCGTGTGCCTCAGGCTCTATTATAGACGTGAGCCTTCCTGTACGATGTAGCGATTTGTTAAACCGGTCGCGTGCATGACAAAACCATTCGCGGCAAATGTGTCGCGCAGTCTGGATACGGCTTTATAAAAGCCATCGTATATGGGGAAGAGAGGTTTTCAAAATATGTATACCCTTTACTATTTAAAAGAAAAAAAAAATTCCTACACTAGGCAGACTTCTACACTACTATCTTATTCTCAAGAATGACAACTTGAATCTTCGTCCCTATTCTACATAGAAAATCGACTTTTAAACTTTTTGTTGTACATAATGTTACAAGAAAGCGGATTGCACCGCTCGACCGCGCGGTCGGGCGGTGTACGTGTGTAAGGCATCGACGGATTTTATAAAGGTCAATGCGACATGAGATCCGCTTCACCGCCTACCGCGGCGATACGCGGTGCCGTGTGTTAATCGCCTTACGTGCTTTGCAGGGGTTGTCACACAATTTGCAAAAACGCTTCGCCCGACCTGGGAATCGAACCCAAGACCACAGCGACACAGCGCGGGTAGGTTTACCCATCCTTATTCTTGAATAACACTAACCACTGCAGGACAAAGATCTCTTCTCATACAGAGAAGCAACAAGCACTGATATCGCTACTTCAATGTATTATGTGATTTCAAACTTTCAACACAGAATTTCAACTATTTTACTGAAGCTTTTCTTGTTAAGGCGCTGACAAGACCCAAATACTGGAAATCGTATTTTCAACATATTTTTACCTAAATCTGTTAAAGTTTGTGACAGCGGAAATAATATACATTATATTGTTTGACATATTAAAAAAAAAAACACCAATGACGCGGGCCTTGCATACTCTAAACGAAATTGCGGAGAGGTTAGATTTGTTTTCCTGGGGTCCATATTGGCTCACCTAAAGTTCTTTACCCGAAATTGTACTTCCTAATCATTTGTAATCCGAATGATCACTCTTCCTAAAATTTTTCATCCTAAAGTTTTCATTCATACTATTTGTAGTGCTACCGGCGATGTTCATAACACTCATGTTTCCGAAAATTGTTATCAATAATATCATTAATGTAAATATATTTAAACTCCTACTGTTTTTTATCATAACGCTTTTATCCCTAAACATATAGTCCGGTCAATTTAGACATTCGAAGGTGCATAAAATCCCAACAAGCTGAAAATCAGTAAAATTGTTTAAAACATAATTATAAATAATACTAGCTTTTACCCGCGGCTTCGCCCGCGTTAGTTTAGAATTTGACAACCAATTCGGGTTGTACTGGGCTTGTTGTTCGGCCAGATCCAGAATTTTTAAATACGGACCAACTGTGACTCATAAAAGTCCGTCGACGTTTAGTTTGCATTTCTGCAAGAGAGGTCCCTCTCGCCTGCGACTGTTCTGGAGTTTCTGTCGCTGTAATGGCTGATCTTGTTCTCTGAGACGAAGTTGTGTTTGAACAGGCGTCTCAGTTGCTCTTACAGCTCTCTGGCTTTTGGCTTGTTCCTCCAAAAGCAATTGCGTTTGGAAGGGCGTCTCAGTCGCTCTCTGAGAAACTTGGCGTGCGGGCGGCTTGGCTCTCCAGTCTTTCCTGGCTTAAGAAAATATCTCATCAGCCCTCAAAGCTGCTTGTCGCTTAGATTGCGTTAACTTATAATTTTGATTTTTTCAAAACATGGTCTTGACAGACGAACAAAGTGATCCTATAAGTATCCATTTTTCCCGATCTATGTGCGGAATCCTAAAAACAGTCAAACTATCGAACTACCAAAAAATTAAAGATTTTTATTTTTCACCTTTTTGGCGCTTGTCGTTAATGTTTGAAATCCTTATAAAAAAAACCCTTTCAAACGATATATTTAATTTTGGAAAGTGGTAGGAGAGGGGTTACGTTGACGTACCTCCTCCCCCTCTTCCTTCAGTCAGTCATCGACTACACGTATAAACAAAGCAATTTTACTTGTTACGACAGTTATGCTGTGATCCTATGAGGAGTTCCGTTCCATATCTCCGAAGTTTATCATCATATCATGACAATATTTCTATGGGACCAATTCATTTCATTTCATTTCTTTTAAAAAGAAGAATCATCCAAATCAATTCACAATTGGCGGAGTAATCGCGTAACATACATACAAAAAACATACCGCCGAATTGAGAACCTCCTGCTTTTTGAAGTCGGTTGAAAACTAACCCAAAAATAATAAAAGACAATGTTTTTAATTTTTAAACAAACTAACAATTAATGGTCGTTTCATCGATAACTCTTAAAGCTTGATTCATACATATCAGTAAAATCACAGTCCCGGCACAGCACCGTCACCGTGTAAAGCTTGATTCATACATATCAGTGAAGCCACAGTTCCGGCACAGGACCATCACCGTGATAATTATTCTTTCATACATTCTCTATGAAGGCATTCACACCAATCAGTGACAGCGACGACACAGTGCTTTCAGTGTCAGTTCCTGCGCCGGCAATCACGGACGTGATCAGCAACAACAATATCTTTTACCGGATCACGGACGCCGCTGCATCAAAAACCTTTCTAGTTTCTGCAGAAGAATCTTGAAACGGTTTTGAAAAATTCTAAAATATTCAAAATATTTACTTTTATCTTTAATTAAATTGTATATTGTCAAGCATTGTCCTTTAGTCTCTCCTAATTGGCTTGCCCGGCCATGATTCATGCACCCATTTTAATTTTTTTCGTCTTAATAAATGGATACTATAACGAAACTTGGCAGACATGTGGCCGGAAGTGTGACTTCACTGACATATGTGAATTGAGTCACTGCCGCATCACTGTATCACTGTTAGGGGACGGTGTCGGAACTGCGCTGGAACTGTGACTTCACTGATATGTGTGAATTAACCTTAAGGCTGCTGCACACTTTTTACACCCGACGCCATTCTAGATGAAATTGTTATAAGTTCGCCTTCATTCTTCCATACATCATCTATGAATGCGTTTACACCTTAAAAAAAATAAAAATAAAATACACCTGTCAGTGTCACTGACGACACAGTGATGTCAGTGTCAGTCACGCAGTTTTTCTGTATCCCTGACAACGTATATAAAGTGGGTCACAGACAAACGCGGAATGTTGTGGCGGCCGCGTTATTTGCAAATTTTAACAACGGGCCGCGTGTACTGCTTTGTAAAATGACGCCAAATATGGAAGTTGTAATAGAAATAAGTTGAATTTAAATAATAATTTAATTACTCAAGTCCCACATAATGAGACACAATTATTGATTTTCTATTGTTCTGGCTTACCGGTAAGTCAGCCGGGGCTTGACCGGTATTTAATCCCACTTCTCTATTCCTAACAGTAATATGCGATGCTAATGATCATATAGGTACCTACCTCACACCTCAAGTGTTTAATTAAACGGTTTTTTTCCTACCTTTCTTCTCATTTTCTGAGAGGGCTAATGAGAGTAATAAGACAACGTTACGGTTAGCCATATTGACTGACGTCCGATTGTAACACAAACACCACAGCTAATGGCACTTCAGGCCGCCACTATGACCGCGGTGGTGTGTTTTTGCAGCGGTTGGAGCCGCGGTTTGCCGCAACCGCAGGCCCGTCCGTCTGGAGGCCACTTTATGCAAAATGTCAGGATGCGCTTCAGCGGTTTAGGGCGTGAACAATTATTAAGCAAACAACTTTCGTACTCCTAGGTTGTTTATTTGACTTGACTTACTGGTCTATCGACAGTCTAGACTCACAAAATACAATTAGATGCTTAAACTTAAAATTCGATCATGATTCGATAGACACGTGGCGCCATCTACTGTCATAAGGACGTTATTGTGATTTCCCTCGGGAACAGTACTTTTTTTCGGGATTTAAGGTACCCTATGCTTGTTCCTGTACACCTGGCAACGTATATGCAAAATTTCAGGATGATCGGTTCAGTGGCTTAGGCGTAAAATGGTAACAAACAAACAAACAAACTTACTTTCGCATTTATAATATTAGTTAGGATTTAAAAGTTCCCCATCATTCCCGTGTGTAAAAATTTATTCAAGGTTAAAAAAATGAGTTTTTCGCGTTTTTCAGCAAAACGGTAAGTTTTTATGTGTTAACTAGCGACCCGCCCCGGCTTCGCACGGGTGCATGTATAATATATAAACCTTCCTCTTGAAACACTCTATCCATTAAAAAAAACCGCATCAAAATCCGTTGCGTAGTTTTAAAGATCTAAGCATATATAGGGACAGACAGACAGACAGGGAAAGCGACTTTGTTTTATACTATGTAGTGATGGGGAGACTGATGGAGTCACCCCCCACCATTTTTCCACGCCGGAGATGCTCGACGGAGCCCCGCTTCGCGGGGCTCCTACTTCTGCGTTCAAGGTTTAAAGTAACCTAACCTAACCTAACCTAGTAACCTGTCCTAGTCGGGGTGCCCCAAGTCCCGAGCTCGCTTCGCTCGCTCTTGCGCACAATAAAAATTTGCAAATATTTACAATGTTTTCTTTTCTGCATTACATTACACCAATTGAATATTCGATAAAATACATGTAAAAAGAAATCTGAACAAGAAAGATATGACTTTGAATAATAGTGTAAAAGATGGTTATGTTGAGAAAATATAGGAAAACAAATAAAAGTATAATAGATGTTTATTGCTACTGACATTATGAAGTTGAATGATTCGGAATATGAACATTAGAGACAGAGCAGTTAGGAATTGTGATTGTTAGTATGAAAAATGTTAGGAAGAACATTTTCGGATTTCCAATTATCGGAGTTGAAAATTTAGGTGAACTTTGGCGCACCCGTTTTCCTGTTCTCTGAATGAGTTCACAAAAATTACCTTGCATTTAATATGTTTTTAATATTGTAAAATATTGTTAAGGCCACGCTGCCGATTTAGGGTAACCTGTAATGGTAGTGGTGTTGTTGTAAAAATAAATAAATAAATAAATAAATATTTGGCATTTTTTGGATGAGTGAAAGACGATTAACAAAAGGTAATAAATTTAACAGAGGTGAGTGGCAACGCAGGGAGGGGTCGCCCTAGGAAGACCTACACTAACCTTATTTGTGAGGTTCTTCAGAAAGGTCAGGTGCGGAGTAGTCGTAACCGGCGTGCTTGTATGACGAGATGTATGAACGTAGTTGAGGCGAAAGGATGTAAGGATCGTAGCAGGTGGCGTTCTGTGGTTTCTGCCTACCCCCAAGGGAAAAAGGCGTGAGTTTATGTATGTGTATGTGTTAGACATCTTTCTGAGTAAATAAATAAAACATATTTTTTAGCTAAATTCTCTATTCAAAGTATGAAGTAAGCTATTACCTTGACCTTTAGTTCTTAATGTGTGTATTATTTTCAAAGCACGTAAAAAAATATTACAGTAATGTAGCGACGTATCAAAATACATACAGAATGTTCTTATTACCGAGTCCTTTTTAGAGTAAATCGAAAATTGCTTCTTAAATAACATCACGCCTGTACTCCCCGAAGGGTTAGGCAGAGGTCCATTAAATTTAGTATACCAACATTTCGCCAGTTATTTGATCAAATTTCTTTAAAAGACGCTCATTACACTTGTCGTCCAATTCGTCGTCCAAGTCGTCCAATTTCTTTGATCAAATTACATTGGACCAAGATATTTGATAATACCACCCTTAGGTATGTTTTAAGTTCCATGTAATAGGGAGCGAGGAAGGGTGGGGGAATTGCTTCATACTTTGTAATAAATTAGGTATACGCGTTGTGTCATGTAGACATCACTGACATCGTTCCGTGCCTCGGACAGCACGTTAAGCCTTTGGTCCCGGCTGTCATACATGGATCTTTGACAGAAGCCAGAAAATCTGACAGCTAATCTTAACAAGGGGTATCGTATTACCCAGTTACTGGGTTGTGGAGGTCAGATAGGCAGTCGCTCCATGTAAAATACTGGTATTCAGCTGCAGTCGGTTAGACTGGAAGTCGACCCCAATATAATTGGGAAAAGGCTAGGCAGATGATGAAGCGTTGTGTCATCGTACTATTCCTAATTTTCCATGCATGGGGACAATTTTTACCATTGATTATATCACTGAGATGAGATGAAGACTAGATTTCGAACTATTCTGCAAGCGTTCTCCGACAGTCGTTTCTCTTTTGGACTGATCACAGACAGGACGTCGATGAGTAGGTAAACCACAGCGGACATAAAACAAGTGCGAACTAGGTATTCTGTCGGCGAAACCTCCATAGGTGAAACGTTCTATCGACGAATCTCTCAAAAACGAAACGTCCTGTCGGTGATCAGTCCAAAGGAGAAACGACTGTCAGCGAACGCTTGCAGAATATTTCGAACATTTTAATTTGTAGAATTGGTCTACTAATAGTACCTAACCGTGCTTCAGCGAAATTGTCTGCATCTTAAATCAGACTATACTACCACATATGAAAATGTCTGGTAACTATATACCTATACATATACGGGTATATAACCGTCACGCTCAGCTCGTTTACAAGGGAAATAAATCTCTAAACGCGATGTGAACGAACCATGTACTACACTATGTATCTCTGTTACTTATTTTATTTTCCTACTTACATTCGCAATATGTGCGCAGAAATGTATTAAGAGATAGAATATCTTTGTTAAAAGTTTTATTAAATCTTCTAACATAACTTCACGCTTGTACTGTCTGAAAGGTAAGCAGAGACGTAGTAGAAACCTATATCATTTCAACATATTTCGGCCAAAACGAGCCAACCCACAATCTCTTATTAATTTATTTAAGTACTTACGTTAAATCTATACAATATGCTTAATGTTATATAGATTTAACGTAAGTACTTAAAGCTAAAACTATATTACTATAAAGCAGAAACTGGGCGCCTACCGCCATCTCTTATAACAATATTATTTTAATATTACTTTGTAATTTCTGTTGTTGCATTTTCAACTCTCGGCGCTGAGCCGAGCGTTGAAAATCGAACAGTGCGGAATCACCCCTTTTAATTTTAAACTTTATTTTTATTATTGACTAGTTTCTGCCCGCGGTTTCGTCCGCGTTGTTTAAGGTTCATGAGTTGCAACCCGCTGACAGACAGACCGACAGTGGTCGGTAAGTAATAGATGCCTGTTCGCACCCTTCTTATACGGTACCTTTTTTTTTTAAGGTGGTAAAAATCATCAAATGAGTCCTTCCGCCCTGGGTGGGGCGGAAGGGACTGTTAGACTTTTACTGACTAAAAAACCACCCTGTTCCTTCTGTTACCCTTTACGTTCCGGGGTCACGGTATCCTGACGAACGAAGACGTCCCGCAACCCCGGCAGGCGTTGGTCCTTGATCGGACGGCGAGCTACCCATTACTCGCCGTCCGCAAGCCTGCGCCTACGGTAGCCGGATGTCGTCTCGCGACGTCTTTATACGGTACCCTTAGAAAAACAGTGTACTAAATGATCATGAAATTGTCACAAAACAGCTCAAGAATAAACATTTAAGCATCAGCATGATCACCCATCTTAACGTCAAACAACGATGTTATAAAGTTGTTCACGTCACAATGTCATGACGTCACAAATCTAGACTCCATGTTATTATTATGAACAAGTCACACCTTCGCGTCGGGAATACTAATACAATTGTTCGCTGTGGAATTAAATTACTGTTCTCGTACTGAAGGAGATTTGAAGGTACACTGTTGTGACGTCACACGTGGGGGAGGTGAATAAATGTCTTACTTATGTAGAATATTAAGTAAAGTCAAGATAATATTGTGATTAATGTTTTTGATAAGGAGAATAGTAGATAAACTTTACTTGCACTGCCTCGTTGGTCTAGTGGTCGTAAAGCGCGACTACTGAGCATGAGGTCTTGAGTTCGGTTCCCAGGTCGGGCAAAGTGTTATTGGGTTTTTCCATCAGGAATTTCTCAGTAGCAGCCTCGGAGTCTGGAATTGTGCCCGGTTGACGACAATAGGCTTGCCCCCTATTACATGGGACTTAAACGTAACTGGCGAAATGTGGGTGCAATAGTCGGTAGGTACACCTCTGCCTAACCCTTCGGGAATTACAGGCGTGATGTTTACGTTTTTATTAGTAGAATATTAAGTAAAGTCAAGATAATATTATAATTTATGTTTCTAATGAAGACAAATGTTGTTAAAGCGCACATAAAGTACAGTAGAAGCAGATAAGAGGATTTGTGCCCGGTTGATGGCAATAGGCTTGCCCCCTATTACATGGGACTTAAACATAACTGGCGAAATGTGGGTGTAATAGTGGGTACACCTCTGCCTAACCCTTCGGGGATTACAGCCGTGATGTTATGTTATATTAAAAGTAGATAAAGTGTAAAACTAGGTTAACTGGAGACGGCATCTCTATACAGGGTCAATCATTAACCAGATGGATTCACTCGCTGTTACTTAGCCTCGAGCACAACACGACACGACCTTAGATTACATTATATAATCTAAGGACACGACATTCAAATAAGAGATTTGAGTTAATTTTAATTTATATAATTTTATTTGTAAGGTTGGAAGAGCATCAACATTTGCTTGAGTGTTTCATGTGTTCATGAGTGAAGAGAACCGCTTTCCATTAGGTATGTGGGTGGCCTAATTGCCAACGTACAGTCACAAGCATGAACATGTACCTATATATAAGTACACTTAGCAACATTTTGAAACGATTTTCTCCAAAAGTATAGGTAGTGACAAAAGTATTTTGAAAATGATTGCTTCCAGACCAGACTGCCCCTTTCAGAGACACTGGCTGGGAACAGTCATAAATCATAGTCATATACATAAATAAACAAAAAACATATAAAAACTAGCAATACTAATCTAGCTATTTATTTAGCTTTTTTAAATACTGTAGTCTGAAATAAACTTATGTTCAATTTCGGTCAAAATAAAACTATACAGGGTCATTGAAAATTTACCAGAAACTTGAAATCACGAAAAAAAAGAAATCAGCTGTTCCATACATTACGATCGTGTTGTATAGCATTTTTGTAGGGAACAGCTGTTTTTTTTATGATTTCAGGTTTGGTCCCATAGTAAAAGTCGTTCATAATGATGAGTACAATGACTCCTTTTCAAGTTTCTGATAAATTTTCAATGACCCTGTATAGTATGAAAAGACAAACGAACTTAATACCTATGTGGCTAATATTTTGCTTATTATTAAAAGCGGGTAAACTAAACAAATTGTTTAAGACGCTTCCCTGACCAAATGATCTTGAGCATTCGGTCCCTCTTTGCCGCACGCCACTTTTTTATCTCATCTCTTTCATGTTTCTCGTTTTCACGCAATTTTTCGGAATTATTTTAATATAAAAAGCACGCGAGCGTTTGAAATAAAATAAATCTTGTATTATTTAGATTTTTTAATTATCTAATGATTAGTACAATTCTCAAATCAATAGCACGTTGCATTAAGCAAAAGATGCATATAATCAATAATTTTAGTCATTATTTTGCAAGGTTTTAAATGTATTTTTAACACATTTTATAAAATTAGAACTAGCAATGTGATGGTAAGATAATTATCAAACAAAGTGCTTTTAGATGTCGTTTATTTTCGATAATTAATGAGAAGATAGCCTCTGAAAAACGACTAAAAACAAGGTTTTGGTCGGGGTAGGGCCTTAACTGATTTGATTTAAGAATAACTTATGTTTTTAATAAAGCCATACAATAGGCAATTCATTTTAAGTCATGTTAATGGGGAGGGGGTAAAATCAATTTTATTGACACGTCATAGGGCTGGCAATATCGAAAAGTTTTGGTAAGATAGATAAATAACTAAAACTTACCTAAATTGTCTCGCACGACCGCAATTTTCCAGAAACTTTTGACTTTATCTTATCTATCATGTTTGCTTTTATTATGTTGTATAGATATTTATGTTCAGTTTACTGGCTGTCTAGCCAGACGCGACTCAATAACGTGTCTCTGACAATATTAGACGAGAATATTTACAAAAAATGTGAAAAATATTTTTTTTATTTTTATGCATATTGACACAGGTATGTATGTATTTTTTTATTTTGGGACAAGCCCGCCACACTGTTTCCACCCACTGCAACTCCTGAAAGCCAGAATCAACAGTGGAGGCCACCAGAAAAGCGCCGAGGCAATGAAGCTCGACGAGTCCCAGAGAAACGATTAACTGTCTTGGGTCCCGCAACGAAATTAATCAGAAAAGAATAGCGGAGGAGTAAGAATATAATGTATGTATGTATGCTATAGACTACGTCTTTGATTACTGTGCTGCTCCTGTGGGCAATAGCGTTAAGTTATATAACCTATCTATAACCTTCCTCGGTATCCGCAATATACAACAGAAGAAGATTTTTTCAAATCGTCGTTCTTGAGATTAGAGCATTCAAATAAACAAACAAACTATTCACCTTTGTAATACTATACTTAGTATAGATATACGATCTTTCCAAATGATGGGTATGTTCGGCAGTTTATCCATACTATTAATATTTTAGTTAAATGAGAAAGTAACTCGGTCTGTTTGTCTCAACGACCATATATACCTAGACTTCCAATAACAGACGACCGATGTCTGTCAACACATTAGGCATAAAAGTCTTATAACCGTCATCACTCACCAATAGTCATCAAGTTCGTATTAGTTTCGACCACTCCTGTGAGCCGAAAACATGCACTGACCTTGAGTTAGCCAATCAGAACGCAGTACCCCGTCCCCCTCGTACCTCAGCAAGTTGGCAGAATAGTTTTCGTGCGTTAGATCGAGTATTAGGCGTCTATAGGCTGTACGGTCGTCGGTATGTCTATTCTTCTTCTTTCTTTATCGTGTGGACAGTAAGGTCTTACGACCCCACACACCCTAGTGTTAGAACTTCTAAACCACCTAAAAAAATAATAAAAAAAGGGCCTCTGAAGCTGCGTACAGCTGCGTACGGATTGCGCGTACCCTGGTACGCGTACTCAGTTTACGCGTATCCGGAACGCCTAGTTCATACCTGCAGCTACGCGTTCACTCTTGGGGTACGCGTGCCGCGCGAGCCAACTCGAGCGCGAGCCGATCGTCAGTCGGTTTTTTGTCGCGCGTCAAAGAGGACGCACGGGGCCGGCTACGCTACATTTGGACGGCAAAATGAATAAACACGCGTGTTCTTCGAGTTTTAATAATGAAAATATTCGGACTCGCGGAGCGCTCTGGATCGATTGACCTCGCGTACAGGTTCGCGGCGGTCCGTACAGGAGCTGTACGCGTATCCAATGTACGCGTGGACAGTGTTTTCCAACTACGCGTAACACAGGAACGCGCTATCCGTACGCACCTTTACATGGTTTGAGTAGAACACTGTCTATTAAGCCTCATTTAGATGATGCAAGAAATACCGTGCGATTTGACGTACATTGCGGGACCGCGCGGCTGTCATGTCAAAAGTGACTGATCACTGACAGAAATGTACCACAACTTGCACGATATTTCTCGCACCGTCTAAATCAGCCTTTACGCTTTCACAACTAAACCACTGAGCAAATTTTGATGATATTTGGTACAGCGTAAGTTTGAATCCCAGTAAAGGACATAAGCTTTTTATTCAACTTTGACTTCCACTTCGTCTGTGTCCGCGATAACCGACATTTACGCGGATGAAGTCGTAAGCTAAAGCTAGTTTATTATAAATAAATACCTTTTATATTAATTGTCGCTTGGCACTATGAGTAATCGCCGTTGCTTGCGTGAGCGATGACGTAGCAAGATGGCGGACATCAATTTGACGTTTAATCGCTTGTGGCGGGAACGCATTGGTCACTTGTCGCTGTGGGAGTACCACCTGACCACGGCTTCATCTCAGACTTTAGCTTATACTTATAAACCAATCTTTAAAGTGAAGCAAAGGACATTATAGTACGAAAATTAGAAGACTACTAGGTAAAAGGAAAAATAATAAATACCCTAATACTTTTTCAAAAATAAAAGTACGTTGCCCAAACACTCGTTTTTCCTTTACACAAATAGTTTCTTTTACCTAAGTAGTTTTAAAAAATCTTTCTGCCCGCTATTCCTCTTTACTCTCAATACTCAGGTCTTCGAATCTCCCCACAGTTACCCGGAAAACATCAACATATAATATCCCAATACCCGACCACGAACCTCAGTTCCCGAGTACCCGGTTTGCCGAGTAAGCAGGGAGCAAGGCGGTCAGCTAGATAGGGTTGAATCGGCCGTGTAATGGTCGGAAATGATCCTTTCCAAATAGTTATACTTAAGTCTTCAATCGTTGATTTTAATGTCCTGCAGTTACGAGGGAATGTCTTTGTAATTTTCTTTGATGGCAAAGGAATATTTGTTGATGGAAATTGGTAATGTTAGAACACTAATCTGTGTTGTTGGGATGAAGGGAAGATGATTCTTAATGTTTTTAGGGTATTGTAAAATGAAAACACCTAACATAACATCACGCCTGTAATCCCAGAAGGGTCAGGCAGAGGTGTACCCATTAGTACACCCACATTTCGCCAGTTATATTTAAGTCTCTTTTAATAGGCGGCGAGCGTATTGCCACCAACCGGGCACAAATCCAGACTCCGTGGCTGCTACTGAGTTTCTGATGGAAAAATTCAATATAAAGATTTTCTCTGTACCAATAACTAATTGAAGGATTACGTGTTGCTATAATTAACTATTTATTTCCCGCGACTTCGTCTGTGTTAAAGTTGCTATTTTATCCCATGTGAATACAGACGAGATCTGCATCATATCCATTAGCAATCATTTTCCTCACATTAAAGTCTCATAAAACAGCTGCAATAAATAAATAATCAGGTTTGTTATACGTTATTTCCCAAACAAGGGAGTAAAGTGTGACATTATGACAAGCACGTAGGCACTGTGAATTATTATTTGTTTATTATGAACTGAGCTCGATACCGTCTTAATAATGGATGGTGGACGCCGTAAAAATATACAGGACATTGTCGTAACACACAGCTCAAACGTTTGGCTAGCGAGGGCCGTGAAATCACGTTTTAATGTCATGGGACATTTTTCTTGCAACGCGACAAAAATAATAAAATAAAGTTGTTTCACAGTTTTTTTTGGGGTTGGATAAAAGCAGGGATTTTTCGAAATTTCGACAAACAAAATATATATTTTTTTGTAAAAGTTAAAGCATTTATTTCAATTAAACCATTTTCAGGGATTGTCAAGAATTCGGTCAGTCAGAAAGCTGAAGCATGTTGCTCATTCCAAAACGAAGGTTTCTATGGAGAAGAACGAGCAAGAGACTCCACGGCACTCTGTTCAATTAGGTTTTTACAAAATCTTAGTTACAATATTCTTGTTGCTTCTACATGTGAAAACAATGAAGATGAATATAAAACATTATAATAATAATAATAGAGATGTAAGATATGGCAGATTACCAATCCCAACTGAAGGCGCTCGTTCACGTTAAAAACAATAAAATAATGCACAATTTTTTTTTGTAAGGTTTGGAAATAAAGCGGGAATTTCTTGTCAACGCTGTAACTTTACCTTCACAGAATTGTCGCAATATTATAACATGTTCTTCAGCCAAACACTCCGTACGTCCCAGAGGAACAGGGACATTTTATTACACAGGTCGTGACATGTTGCGCTGATGGCAGCCTGTCCACGAACGCGTTACGGCCGGCTATGGGCCGTTTCGGGGCATTTTGGGGCATTTCAGGGCATTACTGAGCGTTTTCGGGCCATTCGTCCGCCGAATATTGTTTTTGGCACAATCGTGGCGCTCTCATTGTCTTTATGGCCATTCGCTAGTATCAGAGGGTCAGATAAAAAATTTGAAAGTACTTTTCTTTAACTGTATGGATTTCGAGTTCAGATCTTTGGGATAATGGTAGTTTTATCTCCAATCAAAGTAGTGCAGTTATAGAAGGTTCAAGAGGTCCTTTTTTGGACACATTTAGGAGTGCTTTGCTGGATAGGAATAAAAATAGATTGAATGTAATATGGGGTCTACGAAATTCTGCTGTATGGATATCGAAATCCTACTTTTACTAAACACGCAATTTGTGAGGACGGATCGATGGGTTTTTGTTACTCTTTTACGCTTAAACGGCTCAATAAAATTAGCTGTTGGCTTACATATAGATTTTGATCTAGTTTAAACCACAGGGTAATTTTTATCCCGTTTTTATTTTCCTGTGGGATTTAGGATTTTGGTTTAATTCTGAACTCTATACTGACGAAATAGTCAAAGTCAAAATCAAAACATTTATTTCAATTAGACCATTTACAGGCACTTTTGAATTATCAAGGAGTCGGTCAGTTAGTCCGAAAGTTGAAGCTAATTGCTCGTTCCAAAACGGAGGTAGGCCTCTATGCAGAAGAACGAGCAAGAAACTCCACGGCACTCTTTTAAATGGACGGCAGAGGCTAGTCTATTGTAATTTCTAATCTAATCTTTTTATCGTTTGATTGCAAAAAGATTGCCTACGTTATTGCCGAGTGTCATATGATGTTTTATGGTTAGGTATATTTGATTACCAGGCGGATGAAGTCATGGAAAACAAGCTCAATATATTATTTTAAGATGAACTCTTTAAATTCATGATATCTATAAAAAAATGACCGAAAATATTGAAACGAATGCTCAATGTTTTTTCAAAAGAATCTTTCGCAAACAATCGCGCATATTCTTAACCCGAAACTACAGTAGATTGATGTAAATAGCGTGTGAGGTCGCGCGAAGGGCCCTCGCGGCGCCCGAGTGCCGTTCTCTTGACACAAGCCAGCTTTTAGCGCGCCGCCTCGAGGACCAACTGCCAACCTGAATGTTACTATGCGTTTTTCTGTATAAATAGCTTAGGATTAGGTAGGTGGTAGTATATCAGTGGAGGTCTTGTACAGGCGAACAGGCAAAGTCAAAGCAATTATGTAAATTAAACAATTAAAAGGGTATGCTTAGATGGTTCGGTCATGTTGAGAGGATGAGTGAAAGACGATTAACAAAAGGTATTTATATGGCAGAGGTGAGTGGCAACGCAGGGAGGGGTCGCCTTAGGAAGACCTACACTGACCTTATTGGTGAGGCTCTTCAGAAAGGCCAGGTGCGGAGTACTCGTAACCGGCGTGCTTGTATGACGAGATGTATGAACGTAGATGAGGCGAAAGGAGTATGTACGGATCGTAGCAGGTGGCGTTCTGTGGTTTCTGTCTACCTCCATGGGAAAAAACCGTGAGTTTATGTATGTATGTGTAAACAATTTAAAGGCACTTTTAAATTGTCAAGGAGTCGGTCAGTTTAATGATTTTCAAATCTCGTACTAGATTCTTAATTTGAATACCTAAAGCGCCAATAAGGCCGTGTTCCATTAATATGCTATCGTACAATCAGGCTTTACCGAACCCTATTCTCCCTTCGGCACTAAGCATAGTTAGGTAACCCAATAACGTAAATACGTTCTAAATCGCAGTCACGTCTACCAGTAATGATATTCATCGCTCACTGGGGTCACTGACCCAATTACTTGGTCACTAGGTACTACTACTTGCTGATATTTACTTGAGAGACTTAACATAACATCACGCCTGTAATCCCTGAAGGGTTAGGCAGAGGTGTAACCATTAATACACCCACGATTCGCCAGTTATGTTTAAGTCCCATGTAATAGGGGGCGAGCCTATTGCCATCAACCGGGCACAAATCCAGACTCCGAAGCTGCTACTGAGAAATTCCTGATGGAAAAACCCAATAGCACTTTGCCCGACCTGGGAATTGAACCCAAGACCTCATGCTCAGCAGTCCCGTTTTGCGACCACTAGACCAACGAGGAAGTCTATTACTATTTACATACATACATAAACTCACGCCTTTTTCCCATGGCAGGCAGAAACCACAGAACGCCACCTGCTACGATCCTTACATACTCCTTTCGCCTCATCTACGTTCATACATCTCGTCATACAAGCACGCAATTAATCACGCGTTATTATTACGCTTTGGCAGGTAATTTGTTTAAAATCGTCAATCCACCTTGAGCTAGCGGTGATCAACGCTCATACCTTCTCTGTGTGAGAAGAAGCCTTTGCCTTGTAGTGGGACAACAATAGGCTGGTATTATTTTTTATTTGGTTACATCTAAGCTCGCGGATTACGCTTGTAATCCTCGAGGGGTTAGGCAGAGGTGTACCCATCTAATGGGTAGTACACTCAGATTTCAGTTTTGTTTAAGTACCATGTAATTGGGCGAGCCTATTGCCATCAACCGGGCACAAATCCAGCAGACTCCGAGGCTGGTACTGAGAAATTCCTGGAAAAACCCACACACCAACACTTGGCCCGACTTAGGAGTCGAACCCAAGATGGCATGCTCAGCAGTAGCGCTTTGCGACCACTAGGCCAACGCGCCAGTTAACAGCATTTATCAGGATATTGTTTATTTAAAAGAGGGTAATCTTTAAAAATTTTGTTCCAATCACAAAAATTCTTTTATAGAAACCTACACTGCTGCCGAGTGTCAAAGGATACTCGATGAAGTCACGGCCAGAAGATAGTTTTGTTATTAAAGTTGTGACAGTGAGAAGGGGTTAGAGCGTTGGCACATTTTTGTCGATGAAACATTATCACGCTTGTATTTCCCCAAGGTATTGGCAGAGTAATACAGTGTGTGCATTTATTACTTCGACAGTTATATTTACACCTCGTATGTTATACACTCGATGGCATAAAAAGACCTTTGCATAAAGTATTTTATAATATAATTAAAGATTATACAAAAAAAAAACACATTACTCGTATAGGGATATTCAGTTTATTCTATCTTTTTTTTTTACATAAAATAACATCACGGCTGTAATCCTCGAAGGGTTAGGCAGAGGTGTACCCATCAGCACCTACATTTCGCCAGTTATGTTTAAGTCCCATGTAATAAGGGGCGAGCCTATTGCCATCAACCAAGGGTAAATCCATACTCCGAGGCTGCTACTGAGAAAAATCCGACCTGGAAACCGAACTCAAAACTTCATGCACAGCAGTTGCGGTTTGCGACCACTAGACCAACGAGGTAGTCCAAGATTGAATTTCTCTTATTGAATTACAAGACGTTCGCTAAACTAGAAGTTTAAGATAGAACTTTCAACGAACAAACCTCCCAGCAGACCCGTACGAACATATGAGAAGTCTGCAAAGTTTCTGGGTTAAAGTCAAGCCCTTCAAAACATACAGACAAACATATTTCACTAATAATATTATGCACATAACTTTCAAGAAATTACAGATAATTTAATTTATAGAGAAAGTTTGAATTTTAGTATTCATACAGAGGTTTGTGTGGATTGCGCTAAGTTTTGATTTTGTCATTGAAAATTGGGTAATTGACATACTTTTTATGGACTGTCAAAACGCGATTCCCCATAAAGGTATTTTATATGGCAATATCGAACTGTGACGTCACTTATTTGCCAACTCAATTGACTTACTAATAATTTAACCATTTTAAAACAATATACAATTAACCTAAACATAAAACCTTAAAGTAATTATAACATTATAAAATATGTATAATTTATAAAAAAAAATAATTTAAAGAAAAACAAAAAACCCGACTGCGTAAAAACTAATTAACTTAAATAAAAACTAAAAAGAAAGAAACAAGCCCAGTAGTTTAGAATTCTGTTAAGTAATACTAAATAACTACACAATTTAAATAGTTTTATAATCGATACACACATAAAACAAATCATAAATTATAACCTTGGGAAGATTTGATTGGTAAAATTTGAATGGGTCCCGACTGTGAGTCGCTCTGTTACGTCGGCTAACTTGATATTGACTGCCCCATTCGTTACGTGGTCGTAATCGCGTCTACTGAGTTTTCCTGGGGAATGGGAATTTCTCAGTAGCAGCCCGGAGTTTGAAAGTTGGCGGTGGTACACCCCCATGCCGAGAAGAACTAACTCCCAGTACCAACAGCCTGATCTCATGAATCTGGCTATCATATACAAAAAGATTTGTTCAAATCCGACAGGTAGTTTACTAGTTCTAGAGATTAGTTCATTCAAACAAACAATTAAAAAAAAACTCATCACATAACATAACATCACGCGTGTGAATCCCGATGGGTTAGCAGAGGTATACCCATTAGCACACCCACATTTTGCCAGTTATATTTAAGTCCCATGTGTGTGTATAAAAAAATTCTTCAGCTTCATAATATGAGTAAAGTACTGTGGTCACTAGGGACTGACCAAGGTACCGAAATCCACCTTTGGGGTTACTTGCAGGGCACAAATAATATACTCAGTGAAACGAACGATCGGATTTATACTTATACTAGCTGTCCGCCGCGGTTACACCCGCGTCTTTGGTTACTGCTCCGCTCCCGTAGGTCGTAGCGTGATGGTATATAGCCTATAGCCTTCCTCGATAACTAATCTATCAAACACTGAAAGAATTTTTCAAATCGGACCAGTAGTTCCAGAGATTAGCGCGTTCAAACAAACAAACAAACAAACAAACACTGCAACTTTATAATATTAAAGTATAGATTGAAAAGAACTTATGACTCTACTGCTCCCAGCTGAGCGAATGACCAAAAACTTGTCATCATATAAAAAAATATTCGTTTATTTTATTTTAATTCCAAATACGAAAAATGATTTGTCAGAGTTTGGAATAGAAATCTTTCAGCCAGTTTGCTTTAGTAAGCAACCTTTACAGCACCTATACATGACCTCATCTATTTTTACTGTGTGCTTAATATTAAAGCATATTACGGTCCCTCTCCACGTAATGTGTCCGTATCGCGTTGCAACCGCACAGCTGTATTAGCAGCTTTCACACTGATGAGCAAAAACCTGCGTTTTAATAATATCGAGTGGTTTTAGTTGATTGCTACTGAAGGTAGACTCGTTTCCTAGTTTATTTTCAAGTTGAATTAATAGAATACGATGTTGTTAAAAGTTTTGTTGTTGTTATGTCTAGCAAGTTCGAATTTGGACGATTTGTTTTTGTTATTTTACTAGCATCTGCTGACGAAATTTTATTACACAAGGTGAAAATTTGCAGCCTCGTTTTCAGGAGGATGTTGTTATAAAAGACCATAACAATAAAATAAAATTACACCACAAGGTCAATAATTAATAAATACCTACTTGTTTTTTTTTTTTTAGTTGTTTAGGTACGTTTGACAGTATTTCAAAATACACCTCTTTCAAAGAACAGAATCGCCCTGTTGCGTAGGGGGTGAATTTTGGAAAATCCATTCTTAGCGGACGTCTACTAACTATAAAAAATCCACCCTGTACCTTCTGTAGCCCTTTGCGTTCCGGTGCCACGGTATCCTGTTAAGACGTCCCGCAACCCCGCTAGGCGTTTAGCCTCATTGGGGCCCCGTCCCTGTGCTGACAGCTCTTTGAGGCGCGCGCGAACAGGACGCGCCGTTGACTCGGGCCTGGACCTTGATCGGACGGCGAGCTACCCATTACTCGCCGTCCGCAAGCCCGCGCCCACGGTGGCCGGATGTCGTCTCTCGACGTCCGACGCCCTGGGCGTCTCCAGCGGCGGCTGGGGTATAATCTACCTCCTTGCCGTTTATCTTTATGCCTCAAACGGTTTACGGTTTTCGATATTTCATGATGAGCGAGTGTATGACCTTTCGCTTTCATTATATTTAGAATAATTCGTGTTGAGGATCATTAGTATCATCATAGTTACATTCTTGAATTTGACAAGGATGCAAAACTGCGCTTCGTATTTAATCAATCAAATAGCATTGGCAATAGACTCGCAATATTACATGGGACTTAAACATAACTGGCGAAATGTGGGTGTACTAATGGGTACACCTCTGGCTATCCCTTCGGTGATTATAGGCGTGATGTTATGTATGTATATAGTGTATTCTGTAAAAAATCCCTCAGTGAATTGTGAGTTAAGTAAAGCCTCATTTAGACGATGCAAGAAATATCGTGCGATTTGACGTACATTGCGGGACCGCGCGGCTGTCATGTCAAACGTGACTGATCATTGACGGAAATGTACCACAACTTGCACGATATTTCTCGCACCGTCTAAATCAGCCTTAAGGATGAAGTGAGCTGTCCATCCCTTATACACTGATGTTATATATATTACTTCACCTAAAACTCATTCTACATTTGATTTTTACACAATAGACCGGCTAATTTGAATTGATTTGTGGCCAATTGCCACCACGGACAATTACACTATCAATCGCATGTACAACTGATATAAATCCAGCAGTATTGTTGGTACCATTTGTGTGGTCAATAAATCGACTGAAATCGTTCTTTCAGAGCTTTTCCACGTTAATATTTTATGTCTGTTTAGTAACAAAATATCACTGCTATAATCCCTGAAAGGTTAAGCAGAGGTGTGCCCATTAGTACACCCACATTTTGCCAGTTATGTTTAAGTCTCATGTAATAGGGGGCGAGCCTATTGCTTTCAACCGGGCACAAATCCAGGCTCCGAGGCTGCTACTGAGAAATTCCTGATGGAAACGTCTTTCTCTGTGCCAAATAACCACCCTGTTCCTTCTGTTGCCCTTTACGTTCCGGGGCCACGGTATCCTGTTAAGACGTCCCGCAACCCCGGCAGGCGTTTGGCCCCTATTGGGGCCCCGTTCCTGTGCTGACAGCTCTTTGAGGCGCGCGCGAACAGAACGCGCCGTCGGGCATGGTCCTTGATCGGACGGCGAGCTACCCATTACTCGCCGTCCGCAAGCCCGCGCGTTCAGCCGTCCTAGCGTGATTTAATAACAAACATTCATCCATCCAAACTTTCGTAGTTATAATCGTAGTAAGATATTTGAATGGCCATCCAGTTCTTCATTAATGGACTATAAAAAAAAACGTCATTTTAAGAAAATGCACTAAATTAAGACGATATTAAAACGGCGCCATATTGAATTATTTAACGGTTCTCAATAACGCAAACATAGCTCCTTCTACCATTATAAACTGAGAAACAGATTAATAAGCCTCCAGCAATCTTAAGTGGCTATAACGTTGCTAAGTGTTCGAGCACACCAGCGACACTGCCACAGTTTCCGTCCGGACGCAGTTTGTGGGCGAACTTACGACCAAAGCTTGTATGTACATATGGGGATGAAAATAATGGAGGGTGTATGAGGCGGCTGTGATATAAGTTTATGAGGAAATTTATGGGCAATGGTAGACTGGTTTTAAATGTTAAGAGGATAGTAAACGAAATTACAACTGGTTGAGATACCCCTTTCTCATCTGCGGGTGTTTTATGTGGCGGCTGCGGTGTTGCTATGGTGATATTATAGAACCTAACTTTAGACTCTAGCTATTAACTACTAAGCCCGTTAATTACTGCCCTGTTGGTCTCGAAAGCGCGACTGCAGAACGTGGGGTCAGGTTCGATTCTAAAGTCGGGCAAAAAGTTCCTGGGTTTTTTTAGTAGTAGCCTTGGAGTCTGGATTTGTGCCCGGTTGATGGCATTAGACTCGCCCCCTATTACATGGGACTTAAACATAACTGGCGAAATATGGGTGCACTAATGGGTACACCTCTGCCTAACCCTTCGTGGATTACAAGCGTGATGTTATGTCAGTCATTTTTCAGTAGCAGCCCAGAGTTTGCGGGTTGTAAGTGTGACACCCTTGTACGGTCAACAACAAAAGTCGATTAACAATGTTACTTTTTTATATAATTTAAACAGGCACTAAACACATAATGTACTGGCTTTCAGAATTTCAGGCAATAGCTAAGGGTTTATAATATCTTATTTTTATATTCATTGCGTTTTACCTTTAATATTGTACTTAATAATTAGGATTTAAAAATCATAAATGTTAATCGACTTTTGTTGCTGACTGTACCTCGGACAGCTTGTAAAGCCGTTGGTCCTGCGCCTGATTTCTACCCGGTTGTGTCGGATTGCCGTCCCATTGGACTATGAGAGTGATGGAAGAGCAATCCCTCAGCCAACCATATCGTCAAATAAAAATTTCTCCGGGACTCGCCCAGCTCCATTACCTCGGCGCTTTTCTGGTAGTCGCCACTGTTCATTCTGGCTATCAGGAATTGCATTGCATTGGTACTTGGAAATAGTGTGAAGGGCTAGTAAACCCGATAAGCCTACCAAAAGTCCTTATCACTCCCACAGCATATTCAACCCCTCAATCACGCGCAAATTAACCGCAACCCGGTTTACAATTAAACCGCTTTCATCCAGTTATAACTGGTTATAACAGCATTTAATCTCCACGTAACCTAATTTGCTGATGGAAAGTGAGACTTGGAAACATGATAAATTGCTGTGGTTTCTTTTTTTTGTAAAGTTAGCCCAGACTGCTAGACGCTGTAAGCAACGTAGCTCGTAAGACCAAAGCAAAAAATAAAAAGAGTTTGAATAAATATTCATCGCGTCAACTGGAACGCAAAAAGCAGCTAAGTGAAAGTCGTGGTACGAAGGGTACCGTCATACTATATTTATCGCTACATTAAAAAAAAAACGCGTTTCATGTATGGATTTACCTACCCTATAATGTTTACCTTTTTTTTATTACAAGCTTTTATTTAGCTTGCACTGTTCGTATGTAAGTATGTATGTAAATAAGTTGTCCTTTCAAAATTTGCAAACCATTTTTCGACCATTTGTTGTTATCCGATTGAGCTGAAATTTTGCATACACCTTTAGTTCTGATGACAATACAATGTCCAATACTCAAAATTGTAATAATTTTTAATAAAAGCTTGTTCTTTTAAAAAAACTTTTTTAACAGTAAATTATTAAGGATTTGGATCATCAAATGACTTCTTTGGCACTGGGCGGAACGAAAGGCAGTGTCAGACTGTTACTGACTTAAACCCATCCGTTTTCCTCCTAATTCCCTTTGCGTTCCAGGGCTGCGGTAACTGGCAGAAAATTCCATTTATTTGTCTGATTGAAGTAAATTATTTGACTTTGACTTCTTTATTTAACTACACCCACATTCTGTTTTCGTTTAGTCATGGTGTTTTTCTTGGTTATATCAAATGGAGCCATAGAAGACGATAAGGAATTACGGTCTTCTACCTTCCAGCAGTAACATTGCCATGCTTGCAATCTGCATTATACAAACTTTGTGTGATGAGCATGATTGTTGGTTCTGTGTCTGGGTGTAATTTATATATAATATGTATGTATTTATCTATACTAATATTATAAAGCTGCAGAGTTTGTTTGTTTGTTTGTTTGTTTGAACGCACTAATCTCTGGAACTACTGGTCCGATTTGAAAAATTCTTTCAGTGTTAGATAGATTAGTTATCGAGGAAGGCTATAGGTTATATACCATCACGCTACGACCTACGGGAGCGGAGCAGTAACCAAAGACGCGGGTGTAACCGCGGCGGACAGCTAGTAAATTATATAAGTATGTATATCAGTTGTCTGGTTACCATAACACAAGCTCTGCTTAGCTTGGGATCAGACGGCCGTGTGTGAGTTGTACCAAGATATTTTTTAAAAAAAAAAACAAAGTCCTCATAATAGTCTCCAGCAATGTACAAATAATTCAAAAACCATCAAATTCATTCACAAGGCATTCATTCATTCACTATTTTCCCGTCAGAAATGCAAACTTCACTCCAAAACTCTGCTCTAAATAGCCAGGCTCGTTTGCAAAACAACTTTTACTGCGTCTAAAAGATCTAGATCTAGCTTTCAGCCTAGGTAGAAAACCGCAAGCGAAACCGTAGGTTAGTACTACATACACAAGTAAACGATCGTGCTCGAAGCCAATTTGGATACTATCCTCGATTCTCGTTAAAACTTTTAACCAGCGCCGTGGCACGTCATTCTGGCACTGGAGGAAGGTACTCGTGTTAGGTTTTCATGTATTTTTCCTTTAGTATAGAAAAAAGATGTTAGTGTTACGACTGCCTCGTTGGTCTAGTGGTGGCAAAGCGCTACAACTGAGTATGAAGTCTTGGCTTCGATTCGCTCGGGCCAAGTGTTATTGGATTTTTCCATCAGGAATTTCTCAGTAGCAGCCTCGGAGTCTGGATTTGTGCCTGGTTGATGGCAATAGGCTCGCCCTAGATTTTTCTTTTTTTGTAGGTGATTTCGAATTCGAAGTAGCCACCTTGGCACTGGGCTTATGCAGGCTGGGCGATAAACACAATGATGTAGTCGTGGGACACTATCTACCGCATGCATATGATTCTGGGCGATTCTGATCCATGAAAGAGGTGTATTCTGAAATACTGACAAACATAAAACAGCTAAAAAAAACAAGTATTCAATGTCGTTGATAGCTATTCCTTAGAATAAACGAACCAAAGGTGCTCTTAATAAAAGTTATCCTGCCGTTTTAGCCAGCACTTATAAAAAGCCTTAAGTAATGTCAAATACACATTGTAAATGCGAATAAACCTTCAGTTTTCATTCATCAAAACTTAGCCTACATGATGACAGTTAAACTCACAGGATGTACGTAACTAATAAATGCCATAAATTTTGAATATGCTCGTTACACCCAGAATAAATTGCATGCCCAACAATCAGCGGTGATGATAAATTTTAAACGACCTAATTAACTCACCGTTGTGTTGTAATTTGTCATGTTGAGGGTTATATTGGTATTGTCGTGATAGCCCAATGGTTAAGGTGTCCGCCTCTAATGCACGAGGTTGGTTCGAATCCGGGCAAGTACAAATGTCAATGTGACTTTGGCAATTTCATTATGTAGGTCTTTCTTTATCGTGCGGGCAGTAAGGTCTTATGACCCCACACACCCTAGTGTCAGACTTTATAAACCGCCTCAAGGGTCATTACGTAGGTACTTTCTAAGTTTATCTTGGACATCACTGACATCGGCCCGTGCCTCGGAAAACACGTAAATCAGTTGAACCTGGCTGTCATTCTTAGATTTTCGATAGCAGTCAGAAGCCCGGAAGTCAACCAGTTTGATTAAGGTGTATCGTGTAACTCAGTAACTGCGTTGTGTAGGTCAGATAGGCAGTCGCTCCATTTAAAACACTGGTATGTAGCTGCATCTGATTAGACTGTAAGCCGACCCCAACATAGTTGGGAAAAGGCTAGGCAGATGATGATGATGAATAATTTTAACAGCTATATGACCCCAGCATGAGAGGCGGGCGCCTTACGCCATTTTTATCCCTTTTTTTAAGGATGGGAAATCATCAAATGACTTTTTCCGCTCTGGGCGAATCGAAAGGGAGTGTCAGACTTTTACTGACTAAAACCTATCCGTTTTCCTCCTCATGCCAGGGCCACGGTAACTCTTTCGAACAAAATCCGCAACCCTAGCAGGTACAAAAACATAAAAATCTGAACTACGAAAAAATAGTTTACCAAATAAACATTTTATGCATAGGTAGACTTGGCCGCAAAACCACGGCGGAAAGCCCACAAATAACAAAAAAAGCTTATGGCAACTCTTTCAGTGCTGCCACCCTAAAATAAACAAAAGGCTAGGGAGTTGACACAATTGCGGATAAAGAATTGTTTTGTGCGAGTATTTCTAAAAGATATTAAATGGATGGCCTCGCGTTAACAAAAAAAGGGGTGTATTCTTTGTTTTCTGCTAATTTTCTAAAGGTTTGCTATTAAACGCGTATTTTGTTCTTGTGTCAACATGCTTTGGGGTGGATTAAGGAAATTAATGTAGTATTTATTTTATGGTTGTTGCTGTTTGCTTTGGGCAGTTTTATTTTTTAAGTATTTATTTGTTATCTATTTGTTTAAAATTCACTGGTTTAATGCACAAATCACTGATTGTAAAATCATCCAATGCATACCTCTAAAAAGTTAGTAAACGGTAAAGGCTGACAGCGCGCTGCTCGCGAGCTATCACCTTTTTAATCTTTATAAAAATAATAAATAATACTAGCCTATTAGTGTTCTACGTCACACTTTCAAAAATTCAATTATCACTGACTTTTAACTTCCACACCCAACACTAAAAGTCAGTGATAACTGGGTACAACCACTATTTAAATGCAGGTAGTAAATCAAGCAAGTATTCACCGACAGATCTGCGCCGGAGAGCCAGTGCGAGCCTGCATAGTTATGGGCGCAAAGTTTTTGGATTCCGTACGCATCTGGCGTGGAATTTCCGCCATTATCGAGAATACTTGAGTGATGTGTGAAGGGGTGGAGGTGGTATTCGATTGATAGAGAAAAAAACGGTCGAGTGCGAGTCGTACTCGACCGTTATTCGAGTCGTACTCGCACTCGAAGGGTTCCGTACTATAGTAAAAGATATAACAGTAGATATTGCTATTATAATATATTATAATAGCAATATCTACTGTTATATCTTTTTAGCAACTAAAAACGCAAAAAACAGGTATCTTTTATGCGGACCCTCTTTCATTTTGACTTTTATTTATTTTTATTTAGTGTACCTATATTTTTAGTGTTACACCGCATCAACTTCCAAATTCCTAATATAAAAACTTATAGGTAGTACGGGGCGAGTACGAGTCATAAGGGATACCTGCGCAGTATCTAGCTGTCATTATTTTTCAAGATGTTTTCAGTTTTTAATTAACAGTTTCCTTCGCATTATCTTTGTATATAAAAATCTAGTGTTTGTGGTCGCGCTCTTCCGAAACCACTCAACCAATTTTTATAAAAAAAAATTGGTTTATATTTGGTAGGTATGAGAGTAGGTCGTAAAGTATAGGTACATATTTCACCCCTTAAGGGAATGAAACGGAGGTCCAATGTTTGTATGGAGCAACAACATTCGATTTCGAATAACTGAAATGTACGCGGACGAAGTCACAGGCAAAGGAAAAAAAGAAGAAAGAAAAACTGTTTATTCTTATATACAATTATTATTTAAAAGCAAAATAGAAACAAGTTTGTTTAAATATAAAAAATAAAAATCAAATAAATACAAAAATAAATATGCGCCACTACCGCGCCAAGCCAGTCTATTAATAGAATACCTCATCCACCACAACCCACATCCTCTCAAACCGTAGGCAGCATCCCAACGATTCGCGGTCGCGCCAATTAATCAGCTCCGAGATATTGATTAATTATGGTTGGTCAGTGCGCGGCCAGCCTAACGCTCGCCGTCCAGTGTGCGCTCGGACTAATGTGCCGGATTACTGATGCTAATGATCTGGTAATAATGGATGTATTGATTGGCCATGTTTGTTCATGTTAGGTGGTAAACTGGTGAAGTGGAAGACATTTTTATTTATCTACTAACTGATACGGTTGTTTGCCATCAACCGGGCACAAATCCAGACTCTGAGGCTGCTACTGAAAAATTCCTAATGAAAACACCCAATAACACTTGCCCGATCTTTTGCCTTTGCATTTTATAGATTATCTTATTTATTAAGTACATAAAGCAACATACAGAATTAAATCATGACAAAATAAATATTACAAACTAGCTAGCTGACCCGCCACGACTTCGTTCGCGTGGTACGTGGTACGCTACCCCTACCCCTACCTACCCTTGAGACCGACTTACGTTTTTTTTTTGTTACCTTTCAAACCTTCCCTGGACAAACATTTCAAAACCGAAATCAGCTAAATCGGCCCAGCCGTTCTCGAGTTTTAGCGAGACTAACGAACAGCAATTGATTTTTATATATACACTATGTAACAAAAACCCTGTCAGATCAGTGTTGCCGTTGATCAGTTTTTATGTTTTATTTTAATTTAATTACTTCTTCTTTCTTCTTTTTTTTTTCACTGGGAAAAATAATAATCTCAAATCCATTAAATGGTTACGTATATGTGTACGCAGTACGATGCCGAATAACACCCTTAAGGATCGGACAGGGTTTTTGTTACATGCTCTATAGAAGATTGTATTGTATAGACGGTATAGATACACCCTAGCAATATTAAGATGTAACAATTTCAAAAGGAAATAGGCAGCTAATTATACTCGTGTTACACGGAATTGGCAGCGATATTATAATATGTAATTATGAAATTCAAAACAATGTTAATTTAGCTTTTAATTGGTCGGAGGTTACTGCGGTCATACGCAGTTCGAAACTCATAGTTCCTCACTTCGTTAGTAACTAAAACCGCTCAATCCCCGCGCACATGCGGGCCGCGATGACGTAATGACGACGTAATTTGACACCAGTCACAAAAAATGCTCGTAAGTGTTTCGACTTCGTCGTAGAGCGATAAGGGCGACTGTTTTGAGATCGTAGATAAACAAAGCACGTAGTTAAGTAACAGCGGTCGCCCTTTGTCTTTGTTCCTTTTGTAAACAATGGATGTAATCTGAGAACTGACCAAAATAAACAATGTTATCGTATTGTTATTGTTCTATGTCGACTGTTATAAAACTAGAGTCGCTATGTACACCGAACTTTGTAAGCTACATTATGAATAAACAAGGAATGTAACAACAGCGTTTTTTTGAGAATCATACGTACATTTTCATAATATTACAACTCAAACTTCATAGCGCGCGGCGCCATTTTATATGTATTTATACATATGTAAATATGATTTTGTAAACACTCTAATCCATGTTTTGTACGATGTACTGCGATAGCAAAACCTGTTTTGTGATGGAAAATAACCAGAGAACATACTTATCTATAAGCGATAACCGTACCATAGTACGGTATTTCTATTTAGTAAGGTTTTATCAGAGAATGGCTAAAAGTACACATGTTCTTGTACTTTATCGATTTGTGATAAAACTACTGTAGCTATGTACACAAAACTTTGTAAGTTACATTATGAATAGACAAGGAATCTAACAACAGCGTTTTTTTGAGAATCATACGTAACATTTTCATAATATTACAACTCAAACTTCATACGGCGCGGCGCCGTTTGTAGGTATTTATGTAAATACGTATATATTATTTTGTCAAAGTGATTTTATGATGCTATTTCATGAAAGTATTGTCTAGAACGAAGTAATCACTCGTTGTAAATGAATATTACATCTATTTTCTGTCGATTATGCACTAAAACAGCGAAAATTCTTTGAAAAAAGTTTACGATTTCTCACGACTCTTGTCAAATCAAAAAAATCAAATTTTATGATGCTATTTCGTAAAAACATCACACATAACGGTGTCCTAACTAATATTCTACGTAAAAAACACTGCACTTACCTTCAAATCACTACAATAAATCACAAAACACAAAAAATGTGGAACAAAAACCCGCATTGTTGACAAAATTTTGAAGTGGGCCAGATGTCAACTTCAACATTTTTTTTCTATATTGTTTATGGATATTTGCGTTCCGAGTGATGTTTTTATGCAAGGCAACATCTTTAGCATACAGATTAAAAATATTCTGAGACAATATTCGACTAAATTCATATTAAAAACAGCTGTTAAAGCCGTTGACAGATGAAAAAATCTCATGACATACCGGTGTGTCACGCGGGGCTTGACCGGTTAATGATCATAATTTTGGACGTTGTACGCGAATTTCGATGTCATTGGTATAATTGTTAATTTAGTGTGAATTCACATATGGTTATGTTGGAGCGGCTGTGTGAACTTCTGTGTGAGGATTCATAGTTACTGTTTCTTAATATAGGCTCATTACATGGTTTCCCAAAATAACCTCATGTATGTTCTACGTATTTTTCAAGTCATAAGTATGTACTTTCTATGATTACCTTAGACATGACTGAGATAGTTCTGGGCTTCGAAAAGCACGTTAAGCTGTTGGTTCCGACTGTCATACGTGGATCTTTGACAGTCGTTACGGGTCGTTAGAAGTCTCATCATCCTCCTGCCCTTGTCCCATGTTACTTGGGGTCGGCGCAACACGTTTTCTTCTTCCACTCTGTCCTGTCAGCCGTCATGCAATCACTGACTCCCCTTTCATTCATATCATTCTTCACACAATCCATCCTTCTTTCCTTTGGCCTTCCTCTTGCTCTCCATCCATCCACATTCATATTCATAACTCTCCTGGTCACATACGTTTCATCCCTCCGAAAGCGCAAGCGCAGCGCATGCGTTTCCTCTGAAAGTCTCACAACCAGTCTTACCAAGGGGTATCGTATTACCCAGTTGCTGGGTTGTGGAGGTCAGATAGGCAGTCGCTCTATGTAAAATACTGGTATTCAGCTGCATCTGGTTAGACTGGAAGCCGACCCCAACAGGCTGATGATGTTCAAGGTATTTTTGTAGTTTAAGACTACACTAAAAAAAAAACTTTGGGAAATTCTTACCCAGTTTCAGACTTTGTTAATTTTCACGTTTTCTGTTGCATTTCTCGGAAATATAATTTTAATAATAAACCCTAAGAGTGTGGTTTACCAACGAAACAAGAGAAATTAGTATTGAACAATGTTGAAAACAGACTGCAACATCTTCACAACAATACACAAATACATTTGCTAATAAAAAGAAAGACAAGCATTGAGACTAGACAGTGAAACAAAAAGCTGTCGGTATTGTGCTCTATAAATAGTCCTGTAGTGCAGTTGGAATGTACTACGGATCGCACACGATGATACTATAGATCTGTCTGTCTGTCCGGGACTAAGAATAAATTGACAACTACACAGAGATGTTTTAGTTGACTAACTTTAACGTTGACTAAACTATTTTCATAATGTATTTTCTTAGTTTATCTTGGACGTCTCTGGTTATTAAAGGTATAATTTATACGGCAGAGGTGAGTGGCAACGCAGGGAGGGGTCGCCCTAGGAAGACCTAGACTGACCTTATTGGTGAGGTTCTTCAGAAAGGCCAAGTGCGCAGTACTTGTAACCGGCGTGCTTGTATGACGAGATGTATGAACGTGGATGAGGCGAAAGGAGGTAAGGATCGTAGCAGGTGGCGTTCTGTGGTTTCTGCCTCCCCCATGGGAAAAGGCGTGAGTTTATGTATGTATGTCTCTGACATCGGTGAAGGAAATCATCGTGAGGAAACCTGGAATTTTAATTAATATAAATCACCAATTCGCCTTGAACAAGCATGGTGATCCATGCTCGTTGCCTTCTTTGTATGAGAAGAAGCTTTTACCCTACAGTGGGATAATAGTAAGATGATTTTGTAATTATTTTTTAATTTTCGTACGGATAGCGATCCAAAACCATATTTATTTAAAGAACACAAAACAGAAATCAGACAATACATAGGTAACACGGAGTATTAAAAGTGTAGGTCGCCAGTGTATCTTTTTACATACTATATTCAAAGTAAATAGGTAAAAACCTTAGAAAATACATATGAATTGAATAAGTCACATCTGTACTTGCCCAGATTCGAACCCACAACCTGATGCACAAGAGCTGCGCCATCACGACATAGCTATACTTTATAATATTAGTAAGAAGTAGTTGTTTTTTTGCTTGTTTGTTTAATTGCGTTAATCTCAAGAACTACCAGTCGGATTGGAAAAATATTTTTACATATGATAGCCAGATTCATGAGGAATAGTATGAGCCATATAACATCACGCTACGACTCATGGGAGCCGAGCAAAAGCTTAAAACTCGCTGGGCCATATTCTCTGGTCGGGTCTTGTACTTAATATTAAGTGTGTTCAGCAAAAATAGACGTAGTGTTCCAGGAATGCACATTGGATCACACACGAAGACAAAACGCGGCATTTGTCTGTCTGTCAGCTGCGCATTGATACACACTGTTATATTTTATAACAAACATAGATACATTTAGAAAAACAAAATGAAAAAATGTCGCGATAAAAACGACGCTGTATTTTTACGAACAGCGTTTTATTATTTTTGTATATTGTTGTACAAAAAAAAAAGAAAATTGCACTCCGGGAGTGCCGGCAGAAGTGAAAACTTGATTATTAACGTTTACGTTTACATTTAACATACACGAACATTCGCGCAAGCGCCCTGCGCTGTCTAAACGAAACAGTAGGCCCAGGCATACATTTTCGCCGCGCCGTAGAGAGGGGATAGCTGTCTACTCTCCATCCGTCTTAAGCTGTGTACAGATTACGCGCGGCAGCCGCGCGAGCCAATGTTCGACCAGATTTGACACTAATTTGCCTCGCGAGCCAAATCGTACATTTAAAATTTGTAGAACGCGGCTGCCGCGCGCGGCAGGCGATCCATCCGCTGCCCAGACTCGCGCGCGGCAGTTCATTCTTGCCTGGTATGGACGCGCGTGGTCGGGCGGCTGCCGCTTTTATTGTGATACATCAAGTTATTTGTAAAAATAATAAAACACCACAACAACTCATTAGCGCCATACAATTGTATGAGTAGACGGCAGCTTTCGTTGTCCATCGTGCTCGCGCGAGCCAATTCACCAAAACTATCCAACTGCGCGCGAGCGAACGACGGAAGCTTCTTTGATGCGGTCGCAAAAACCGACAGCGAGCGGTTCGCCCCGCGGCACGTTCGAGCGCGGCGATGTTCGAGTCGCCGCGCGCGGCGACCCCGTCTACATAGTGCGCGGCCGCCGCGCGCGCCAATGTTCGAGGGTTTGCCGCGCGTAATTTGTACGCAGCTTTACGCTTTTTCGATCAGGTCACGTGTCCTGACGCGCACGTGTCCTGACGCGAGTTTAAGATTTTATACCCATTACAGAAAAAATGCTCAACGCCGCTAAAGAAGTTTTCACTTCAAAAACGATTTTGTTTACGTGCGTATTGCACAGTTAAAATAGTCTCGTTGTACAGTAAAACTAAAATTCTGCTTCATTCGAAGCGGGGATACGTTGTGATGGCCCAGTGGTAACGACGGCTACCTCTCATAAGTGTGGTTGCGGGTTCGATACCGGGCAAAGCACCAATGTGAGATTAACGGGCATGAACCAATTTCGGAGACTAACTAAAGGAAACACACAGCCAGATAGACAGACAAATTAAAATTAGTTTATGTAGCTACCATACAAACATTCATAATTATGTTTTTAGTAAACCCCATTATTTTGATATTTCAAACATACACTTTAACTATACTAATTGGAATCTATAGATAGATTGCTAATTAAATTCTTTACTTATCTATAAATACGTGGTACAAACATATCTAGTCAAAAACTTCCACCTTCTCATCAAAAACACAGCCACAAAAAATACGAGACAAAACAAAACAAAAAAAAAATTAACTCAACACGCCGAGGCGTCTACAAAACATAACGCGCTCGACAAACAAGCAAACAGTGTGTATCACGGCGAAATTAACTTAAACCCGTGGCGCCGCCTCTCATTTTATTTGTTTTAAAATATCAGCAAGCGTGGATCATGTCCAATTAGGTGCCGTCCGTCTGTTGCGGCTTAAGTAAATCTTTTAGATGTATAAAACAAATATTGGTTTATTTTAATTATGGATGTGCCAGATTTTGAAGAGCTGCAACCTGCGGTGGAGAATTTCTCTTGTTTTTGGACGCACATCTGTTTCGCCGCACACATTTTTAATTTAGTATGGTGAAAACAAAAGAAATGGATACTATTGTTATGAATTTTACACGCTAAGCGTGATACTCACTTTTTTTACGTCAAAGTTACAAAGGGAAGCTGCGGAAATACTTTACCATCAAATCCGGGCAAGTACCAATGTGACTTTTTCAATTCATATGTATACTTTCTAAAGTTTATCTTCAAAGGACATCACTGATATCGGTGAAGGAAAACATCTTGAGGAAACCTGGACTAATACTGTCCCACTTTCAAACCATGTCAGAGGCCCTTGTGGCGGTTTAGAAACTCGGACACTAGAGTGTGTGGAGTCGTAAGACCTTACTGTCCACACGATAAAGAAAGAAGACTTTACCATTTTGTTTTTATTATTATTATATAATATTAATAACTATCTTCTACCCTGCGACTTCGTCCGCGTCAAAGTTGATTTCTCCATACAAATTTTAGACCCTGTTTTCTACCCCTTTTTAACTCCGTTAGGGGATGAGTTTTAATAAAATATGAAGCACGTCTTCTATTAATTCTGTTAAAGAAAGTTTATGCAAAATTTGAAATAGATTGGACAAGGGAATCACGTTGTCCTATACAAACTTTGCCCCCCCTTTCTTTCGTCTTTTCTTATCGCATGCCTACGAGCTGTCAGCACAGGGACGGGGCCCCAACGGGGCCAAACGCCTGCCGGCGTTGCGGGACGTCTTAACAAGATACCGTGGCCCCGGAACGTAAAGGGCAACAGAAGGAACAGGGTGGTTTTTTAGTCAGTAAAAGTCTGACAGTCCCTTCCGCCCCACCCAGGGCGGAAGGAGTCATTTGATGATTTTTACCCCCTAAAAAGAAAAAAAAATGCCTACGTCATACAATTAACACTCTCCAAGTTTCAGGTATCTACGATCAGCGGTTTCTGCTGTGCGTTGATCCGTCAGTCAGTCATTCAGGACAAAGCATTTTATTTGTTTTGTTCTCAATTAACTTTTTAGACCTACGAGTATGTATCATGCTTGTGTGTAGGAAGTATCATTCAACTCGGTTCATCCATTTAAAAAAATAAAGACTTGAAAGTTTTTATGAAATGTCGTAAGGCGTAAAATGCTGTTAAGATACAGTATGCTAGTCCAAGTTTCTAAACACATTTTCCTCCAAAAATTTGCTTCCAACATAAACTTTCCCTCGCCATATCAGCTTTGATGCCCTAACCCTCGGTCACTTACGACCATGGTCGCCTAAACGACTTCCGCTGACAACATCCTGCATCAACAACAAGACTATCGGTGCACGGAAATTTTGTAATGGCGGACTCAAACGGGGCCAGTGAACGAGTGAGTTAGTTGGGAGCATGGAGCATTGTTTGTGGGGGGAGCGCGTGGAATGCAATAAAGGGAAGTGGATGAACTGCCGAGAGGTCATTGTCTGTGTTTTATGTTTTTATATTAAGTGAGCGGTTCTGTGGATATGTGCTGTTTTGCTGTAGCAGTATGTTCTGACGATGTAAGTGTTGTGCTGTGTGAAGCTTTGTTTCATTTCAAATGTAAACTGTTAAAACATATAACCCGACTACGAAAAACATGAACTTTGAATAAAAAAATGGAAGAAAAAGTTTAGTAGTCTAGAATTGTTTTTTTTTATTTTACAATATTTAGTAAGAATGGTTAGCAGAATAGTGTCTAGCCAACTTTAAATCGTTATAGATTCTATGAGTAAATGGTCATTCGAAATGAAACATAATAAAAGAAACCTAAAAATAATTTTCAAATCCCAACAAATCCCACATAACGTAGATCGTCGACATTATTTTTTTTTTTCTCTTTTACTATCATGGCTCATTTTCATTAGTCGATAGGGCCCGCATGCGGGGTGCGACAGATTTCTGGAACGCATGCCACAGGGCCCGCATTCGGGGAACCGTCTTCATTATGGCGCATTTTCATTAGTCGATAGGGCCCGCATGTCGATATCAAGGTCGTTACACCGGTGTAACGACTTGTAGCTTTCATTGGTTGTTATGTCGCATGCGGGCCCTATCAACTATTGAAAATGCGCCATAATGGTTTCTGATTGTCGCCATATTGAATTTGTTTTCTGTCGTGTCTTTAGTGGCACTCACAAGATTAAGAGAGATCGTTTCTTAAGAATCATCAATACCGGTCACACGTTTGGTCTGAGGACCACCAAAAAGGAACAAACATGCATACGTAGGCTAAACACACCCTTTGCGATCCTTTGCGTCACGCATTTGAATAAATAAATAAAAAAAAGAGCAGTCATGGGACATGCCGACAAAAGTAAAAACTTAAAACTTTAGAATAGCTGTCACTGTCTAGCGCAAAACGTCACATTAGCATGACGGTAACCACAAGCCACAAGTTTGACCCCTATTAGTAAATTAGAACTGTCCTTCAAGAAGGAATCCAAGTCAACGTTTAAGACTACAAATAACAAGACACCCATCTGTCAGAACTAACCCCGTATCAACCCGACGTTAATCACGCATACAGTCTGGAACAAGTTTAGTAAGTTTCCGAGCGGCTTTGACACCGGATGCCCATACTAAACTAATTATACCAACTACCAGTGCCGCGAGACAGCGGTCGATGTAACTTTGTTATGTATGACACGATGTTTTCGCTTATCATGTTAGTGTTTTTAGGGTGTGGACGAACTGGTTTAGTTTGTGGGCGAGTGATTTGTTTTTTTTATTGATAGTTGGCAGAAGTGTACCCATTAGCACACCCACATTTCGCCAGTTATGTTTAAGTCCTATGTTATAGGGGGCGAGCCTATTGCCAACAACCCACAAATCCAGACTCCGAGGCGATCCAACTACAATATGGAAAAATCTGACGTAAGTATATTCCCGATCTTAAGGGTCCTTGTTATATACTAAGACGGTTAGTCTTTGAGTAAGGTACTTCATATGCCAGTCTAGATAATGTGCAAAACAGCAAATTTGCTTAAATTATCACCTAATTGTTCTAAAAAAAAAATGAAATAAATAGTTTTAAACTTATCTCTAAATTAAAACATCGTTCATCCGTTTCATTAATTAATTAATTACAGAATAAAACTTATAGAAAAACCATGGAAAAACTATTCTTAATTAAATTAGTGTTAAACACAATAACACTAGACTTACGTAATAAGTAGGTATAATTTAATTAGTATTAAAAATAGAATAACTCATTAAGTCAAGGTCGACTACAAAAAAAGTACTATTTTTATTTTTTAAACAAATGAAATTGAACCTAGCTAAATGCACCTACCATTGAGCTTGTGTTTAACAGCAGTAGAACTTTGAAACAAAACAAATAATATGAGTTTTGTAATCATTTTGTTGTCGCACTAAAACTGCGCACGCAACATTATCAATTAAATTAAAATCTGAATTAAAACTAAGCAAAGATAAGTGACACTTTTTGATATTTACTTGTTAAGCTTAAACCTGTTCTGAATCGCCTTGATCATGATAAGCTTAATAATTTTTTTTCCTATGGTTTTTCTAGTTCCTAAAGGGTTTTTTATTCAGTATAAATATTCGCATAAATATTAACAGTACTCGTAACCGGCGTGCTTGTATGACGAGATGTATGAACGTGGATGAGGCGAAAGGAGTATGTAAGGATCGTAGCAGGTGGCGTTCTGTGGTTTCTGCCTACCTCCATGGGAAAAAGGCGTGAGTTTATATATGTATGTATGTAAATATTGACTGCCTCGTTGATCTAGTGGCGCAAATGCTAAGCATGAGGTCTTGGCTTCAATTCCCAGGTCGGGCAAAGTGTTATTGGGTTTTCCCATCAGGTATATCTCAATAGCAAGCTTAGAGTCTGGATTTGTGCCCGATTGATGGCAATAGGCTCGCCCCCTAATACATGGGACTTAAACATAACTGGCGAAATGTGGGTTTTCTAATGGTACACTTCTGCCTAACAATTCGGGGATTGCAGTCGTGATGTTATGGGTAAATATTATAGTAATAATAGTAATATTTCCCTGTGGCACATTTTTACGGGATCAGGTAACTGGCGATGGGGTCCAAAGGTGTGTCCCCCCTCTACCCCCAAACTGGGCGTTGTAAATATGGATTATATTATTATACATTTTTCGATAATTTGGCGCCACAGTTAGCACGAAGACTGTCGCGGGTTCGATTCCCGCACGAATTAAATATTTGTATGGCCTACAGATAGTTGTTCCGGGTGTGGTTATTTGTGTATGTTTGGAAAGGCACGCAAGACAAAAAAAAACAGGTGTTGATATTATTAAAAAAAAATTAGCACTCAATGGTCAGGATGCACCTTGAGATATATCAAAGACAATAGAATATAATTCTCATGGGCACAATTTAATAAAATATAAAAATTAAAATAGTCTTTTTTTTACTTTATCAAGATAAAACCCAGTTAGTGTCACTTGTAGTTATTTTTAATTGTTTTCAGACTTCCTATACGTGGAATTGGGTAGTTGACACTATTAATAAATAATTACAAGACATAAGTTCTTTAAAAAAACGCTTTATTTTAGCCCTGAAAACCTGATTAATTTGCAATTTACTGCAAAATTAGATTTTTTGTGGCTTTTAAATCAATAAATAGTTAGACAATTGAGTTGGCAAATAAGTGACGTCAAAGCGTGCTATTACCATACAAAATCTATGAAAGAATCGCGTTTTGACAGGTCATAAAAAGTACGTCAACTGATGGTGGTGTCAACTAGCCTATTAGAATTTGGTAAACAATGCAGAGTTAGCAACATATTTTATAGCTGTAGCTAAACCGAATTATAATTTAAATTATAAAAAATTATTAATTATATGTAAAAGATTACATATTTTTATTTAATTTTTATTTTTGAAAGAACAATGTCAGGTGTCCATAGTAACTTAGGCTCAATAAAAAATTTTCATGGACAGTAAAAATTCTCACGTTATTTTGTGTAGTTTCATGTCAGAAGCTTATCTGTGTTTTCCACTTTTACATTGAACTTCTCAAAAAGAAATTATTTAGACATTGTAAATTGGAGGTTATTTATTTCTACGGAGTAAATTAAACAAAAAATATACTGTAATTAAACTTTTATTCGTTTTCATTCATTAAATCATTATCAACACACCTATAAATGTTTTTTTTTTTGCATAGTCTTCACAGGACATGTCCCACAACGCCCTCCTTGTCTCAATCTCGGTTATCAATCTTTCCGTGTCGGAAGACATCGCGATGATCACAAATCATGCTGTAGTTCCACAATACGTGCGGCCGCCGCGGCTAGTGCGCGCACACTGGTGATTTAACTACAATGCAATTGATCTCAGTGGCCGCAGCGACCAGCGACTGGACACGGGCCGCAAATGCGTCGCTTCGATCTCGCTGGCCGCTGCGGCCAGGTGCGCGCGCTCTGTGGCGATTTCATAAGTTAAGGTATGTATCTCGATGGCCGCCGCGACCTGGCCGCTGCGGCCTAGCCGCTAGTGCGCTATTGCTCTACGAATCGTACTTTACCTCAGAAACTGAAGTCCATTGCTGTAACAATGAACGGATATCATCAGATTCAACTAAATGCCGTTTCATCCGAAACACATTTATACCACAATTAATACAACGTAGTTGATGGGACATTGTCACAAAATGTGTGATATTTAAGAAAAATACAACCGTACTCATAGAAAAACACAAACAAGATGTTTGACATTGACTAACAGTCAGACAGACACGACAGACAGACAGAACCTAACAGGGTTGCCATTACATTACGATTAAGTTATCGAGCACAGGTCATGAAAATCGATTTCTTGAGTTTTTATATTCTATAAAAATACTAAATGTATTTAAAATAAACACGATGAACGTATTATTTAGGTAAAAAATAATATTAAGAGACAATTGTGAGGTGGTAAATAAAAAATAAAGAGTAAATCGGTTTAATTATTTAGAATAATCGATTAGTGGCAGAACAAGTTACTACCTGAACCTTTTTATTTATAAAAAAAACCTGGAACAGGATGGACCAAATGATTTACGATTATTTTTATGATTTATTTTTGGAAAAGTTCTGGAAAATAAACAAATGTTTTTTAAGAAGTTAGAATTTTATATTTAAATTGTTGTAGGTAAAAACTTTGTGTCCGTGTGAACTTAGTTTTAAAAGTTGTGTAGGCCGAAACCTGACATTGTTCTTTATTTACTGTAATTTATTATTTTATTTTGTTATTTATACTTTGACATTATTTCTTTGTTTAGACGTTAGTTAGTTCCCGAGGTAATAAAACAGACGTGACATGTTTAAAAATTATCATTAGAACAATAAAAATATTCTTATCTTAAAAAAATAATTAATGTGTGCAACTACTTTTTTGCTCCTACAATTTGCATGGAAAATATTATGTTGAAAACATACCCCCTACCTACTATGTGCTGGCGACTGTTTTCTCCGTTATTGAGAGTGCAAGTCATCGTCAAAAGAAAACCTTGACTGTGACTCGTGGGCCCTGCAGCGGCCCGCTGTGAAAATATGTGTTCATTGTATTTCATTGTAATCGCAGCGTGTAATCTCAAGACACGTGGCAAGCGCCAGTGTGATACCTACTGTTTTTTTTTTTATAAAAATAACAAAAGTAAGGTAACGCCAATTAGTGTATGTCCAACTGACTGTATTAATTTAACTGGCACTTCTCATCCTGAACGCTCGAGTTTTGTCACTGGCATCTGTGAAGGAAAACCAATCCAAGGGAAACCAATTACTGAGTTGTGGAGGTCAGATAGGCAGTCGCTCCATGTAAAACACTGGTATCTAGCTGCATCCGGTTAGACTGGAAGCAGACCCCAATGTAGTTGGGAAAAGGCTAGGCAGATGATGATGATGATTGGTGAAGGAAAACGTTGTGTGGATACCTGGACGTATAAAAGGCAACCGTTTCTTACTAGCCAAATATAGAAAAACAATCTGCTCAATCGGATAACAAGAAATGGTGGAAAAATTTTGAAAGGACAACTTATTTTCATACATACTTTCATACGAATAGTGCAAGCTAAATAAGAGCTTGTAAAACCCTAACACTTTGCCCGACCTGGGCTCAGCAGTCGCGCTTTGCGACGACTAGAACAACGAGGTAATATATTGTTTGTTTATTAAGGTCGTTGGCCTTTTCTAAAGAACTTTTAATTAAAACCTCACAATTTAACACCTATGTACTTAATTGATTAAGTACTAGAAAAGTTATCAAACCGTAAACTAATTACATTGTTTTAATAAAAGCTATTTCATTAAAATTATACTAACAATTCATGCTAACTATGATTAAAAATATCTACGAATAAAAAACACATTAATTTGTTTTATTTGTCTTAAATTGTTATCTTAATTGATTCTGGACGATTAATTATAGTTAAAAGCAATATTATTTTAAGTCTATTAACACTAATGACTATTATTAAGCTGAATAGTTTGTTTGTTTGTATAAACGCGCTAATCTTAGGAACTAAGTCTGATTGTAAAAAAAATATTTTTGTTGGTAGGTATATGATAGTCAGATTTATGAGGAAAAGTATTCTGCCGTCCTAATAAAAAGTACAATTACTCGAGCTTTGTGCCGAATTGAGTTAAATATGCGTTATTCGGAATCTGCAGAACGAGATTTTCCTACATTCGTTGTATGCCGTTTTTACGTATATATGACGAAGCCGGTTTAACTCGATACCACGTATAATGATGGTGATACAAACAAAACAAAAATAAAATCTTTACTCGCGTTTTTCTCGAAATTAGGTTTTACCTAGTTATTGCACTTTTCGTAAAGACGGTAGTACAAGTTTTATAACATTACGCTACGACCTACGGGAGCGGACCAGTAAACAAAAACGTAAAAGGGTGAAAAAAGCAGGCAGAAGCTAGTAAAAAAATATGTGTAGAAATTTTATTTTAATACGGTCATTGAATTTGATCACTCAATATAACAAAATCTTTAAAAGTCAAATACAAGATAATTTTAGATTTTAATAGTTAGTTTAATACTTAGTCATTCTCTCTCCCTCTCTCTTTGTCTATTGTTTGCATGCCTGTCTATGTTTAAGTTCACTGTTAAGTAACTACTTTCTGTATTAACAGCTTAAAATAGCGCACTGTTAGATATTTTATAACTTTAATAAATAAATTAATAAAATAAATATCTTGGGACAACTCACACACGGCCATCTGATCCCAAGCTAAGCAGAGCTTGTGTTATGGTAACCAGACCACTGATATTATAAATACATACATATTATAGATAAATTACACCCAGACACAGAACCAACAATTATGCTCATCACACAAAGTTTGTCCTGGGTGGGAATCAAACCCACTACCTCCGGCTTTGCAGTCAGGGTCACTAACCACTAGACCAACGAGGCAGTCAAACTTTAAATATGTTGTGGAAAATGTCGTATTATACATTTATAACTCTTGCATATTTGTACCTTAGTATAAGACTTTAATGTATTACTGTTTATTTTTCCGAATAAATAAAAATAAAAAAATAAAAATTTGGTTTAAGAGATTTTATATCCGCAGGATCACTGAAAACATCTGAATGTATTTCGATCGAAAAGTATGTTAATAAAATCTGGTATGCGCTTAAGATACCCAAGGGAATGTAGATTGTTGCTTTATAAATAGGTTGAATTTGTCTGTCTGTCCGCTTTATTAGTGAGTAGTTAAGATTTACGAGCTCTGGGTAAACATAATGCTATTTTTGGATGTTCCGAGTGTGTTCGTACAATGTGTTGTTTCTTGGCATATTTGGTGCTATAGTTGTGTCGTTTTAGTATAGCAATAACGGTCATTGACCCACCTAATGTCAAAGTGGACTTCATGGCACAGGGTATCCTAGTGTGAGGTTCAGGTTCAGGGTTCAGGTTAAATTACATCACGCTTGTAATCCTCGAAGGGTTAGGCAGAGGTAAACCCATTACAGTAAACCCATATTTCGCCAGTTATGTTAAAGTCCCATGTAATAGGGGCGAGCCTATTGCCATCAACCGGGTACAAATCCAGGTTGCTACAGAGAAATTGCTGATGGAAAAACCCAAAAACATTTTGCTCACTTAGTTTTTCATTCTTTCTTTTCTTTCTTTCTAGTTCTACTAATTTAAAATGTTCTAAATGTAGTCACAATCTCATCTCAACGACAATCAATTTCAAAAAATGTACGTAAACTAAATACAGGCAGTTTTGACAGATTGAGACTAAGATTAGATTGCGATCGTCCCAAGAGAATTGCCCCCCCTGGTTACCCAAAATTAAGTTCTCAAGTATGACATCGACTGCCCTACTGAATACAAAATGGCCGACCCGTTGTTTTGCCACGTGAACGGAATAATGTAGTGATTGTACTTGCAAATAATCTTGATCAATAACTTAGATGTCAGTTTATGGGCTATCCGTGAAGACATGATCTCGTTTGTACAGTGATGGAGTTTCCTTGTCGTATTATTTGTATATTTACCCTATACTAAGCATCCTTTTGTATTTTTATGGAGAAACTAGCATAGGTATGGCCACGGCTTCGTCCGTGTGAATGACGGCCCAACTAGCAATCAGTTGTATAGTATTTGAATTATACAACTAAAAGACGTGTAAAGGTTTTATAATAGTTTTGTAGCAGTTCAACAGATATAGTAGTTCAAGAGTAGAGGTATATTATTTATTTTGCTAGTTTTCTGCGAGGTTTTAATGTTTTATTTTTTGCACGTTACCCTAATTCTTTTTCTAAAATACAACTAGTCTAAGTTACTATAAGATCAGCTATCAGCTAATGAAGGTCCCTCCAAAATTAGTGCAGCCGTTTATAAAAATCAGTTAAGCTATTTCAGAGGAGTACGACCACAAACACCGTGACATGAAATTTTTTATATAGTTTTAGATTTGGCATTATTTATTTAGGCATTAACTCCGCTTTTGTTCAGTGTAATTTTTTTTACATGTGCATAAAGTTTATTTTAATTAATTTTTTTAGTCTTTTGTCCACATTTCCAGTGGACAGCGATGCGGATGAATTTTATGATGACATTTAGTTTTAATTCCTATTTTTTAAACTGTTTTTTTATTATTTTTATTATTAAGTCTGTAAATATTGTACGGAACCCTTTCTATGCGAGTCTGACTCGCACTTGGTCGGTTTTTGATCCTATATTTAAACAGAAACACACCATTTATATTTGACCCCTTTATTTAAATGACATACTGTCGAAGCATTTGCCTCCCGCCCACACGATAAAATTTAATTTTACTGTCGAACATAAAAATGAGGGAAAAGGATTGTCAGCGAGAGTATAAAGCTTTAAAATTGATTGATACATCTTATAGGCATATCAATCAGCTATTCAGAGGCACGGGTTTTTGAGTCATTCGATCAATCCTTCAACGCCCACTTAGAGTACTATTGATGGAGCCCTGGAGACCGTTTCGAAAAGATCTTTTTGAGATTTAATTTCAATCAACTCCGTTTTTTGCACGATTCTGATGGCAATTTAACTTTAAACTGATTTTGTCACACTTATCGAATTCTGAATAGGGATTTTTTTTTGTAACGACCCGCTTGGCACTGTAATTGATCGATTAGCTGCTACTCAACGTGTTGTGTGTTCGAATTCCGCATGGAACAAATATTTTTATGGCCTATAGGTACTATTGTTTCGTGTTTGGTTGTTTGTGTATGTGAGTTTATATTATAAATATAAATATCTTGGGACAACTCACACACGGCCATCTGATCCCAAGCTAAGCAGAGCTTGTGTTTATGGTAACCAGACAACTGATATACATACTTATATAATTTTATAAATACATACATTATAGAGATAAATTACACCCAGACACAGAACCAACAATTATGCTCATCACACAAAGTTTGTCCTGGGTGGGAATCGAACCCACTACCTCCGGCTTTGCAGTCAGGGTCACTAACCACTAGACCAACGAGGCAGTCAATTATGTTTAGTGAGCTAAGTGGTCTGCGATTAGAGACGCCTATGGCCTATGGCCTCTAGACTGCTATAGGCTGATGATGACCTATTATGGTTTAAAAGATACAGCAGCAGCTTAGTAATAGGGTTCCGTAGATACTCGATAAAACAATCAGTGCGTATAAATGTGATTTTTTAATTAAAACATTGAACTTAAAGAGTCACATTTTTATTCTATTGAGGATTCAAACCTACAAATTAATCTTCTTTTTTTCGAGTCGATGATTAACCAATGATAATCCATCCCAAATCCATTTCTTGTTTCCAAAAATTTTTGGGCCCAATACGTGGCCACGTTTATCGCGGCATCAGTAACGTTGTTAAAGTCCCCTAAAGTGCAGGTGTAGGAACACCATGGACCCTGTAGTAAGTGGACTATCGTCTGATCAGAAGCACCACACTTTCTCTGAGTATCGATAGGAACAACTTAGTGCTGAAACGTTTTCAAACAACCGAACCGACTTGAAGGTTACCTAAGTCTATAGGATAACTTAATTGTTATATTATACTCAAAGTTTCAGCTGAATTACATGGCTGAAATATAAGATGATCTCAATTTGTAAGTGAACAATTTGTGAAGCAATTAAATTATCTATGTGGAAGCAGCTATGTACGTAGGTACAGATTACAAAGCTTTAATATGTATTGTGTTATAATTTAATTTGCCTGCCTTTTTGGTCTAGTGGTCGCACACCTCAACTGCTTAGCATGAGGTCTTCGGTTCGATTTCCATGTCGGCCAAAGTGTTATTGGGTTTTTCCATCAAGAATTTTTAGTAGCAGCCTCGGAGTCTGGATTTGTGCTCGGTTGATGGCAATAGGCTCGCACACTATTACATGAGACTTAAATATAACTGGCGAAATGTGGATGTGCTATGGGTACACCTCTGCCTAACCCTTCGTGGATTACAGGCGTGATGTTATGTAGAAGGAGATGGCGGGAGGACTTGGTCGGCTTCCTTGAGGATTGGCAAGCCGTAGCGCATAATCCTGATGAAATAATATTCTGGAATAGCAAATAGTAGGCTACCTACTTATTATCCCGGAAAAATGTATGATCCCCGTGGGACAAGTCACGGGCAGAAGCTAGTCAACACATAAAACAACAAGCTATAAGCCGCGTAGTTTCAGTTTGACTTACACAATTTGACTCAGCAATGCTTGTGTGAGTTTCTACAGCAAATAATGAGTGTTTGAATATTAAATTAACTGTCAATATTGCTTGAAAGTTCTATTTTAAGTGCAAGTGTTGACTTAGTTATTTGTTTAGTCTGTAATCTACCTACTGCTATAACACTATATCAACATAACACCGGCCGCTGTAACAAAAAATAATAAGAATAAAATAAATAAAAAATTAAAGTTTATGGGGACTTAAATTTTAAAAGATAAAAGAGGAGAGTGAGAGAAGGAACGAGTATTCGTACTAACTCTGTCACAATAATAACATAACATCATGGCTGTAATCCCCAAAGGGTTAGGCAGAGATGTATCCATTAGTATAGGTACCCACATTTCCACAGTTATGTTTAAGTCTCATGTAATAGGGGGCGAGCCATCAACTAGGCACAAATCCTGACTCTGAGGTTGCTACTAAAAATTCCTGATAGAAAAACCCAATAACATTTTGCCAGACCTGGGAATCGAACTCAAGACCACATGCTCAGCAGTCGCGCTTTGCGACCACTAGACCAACGAGGCAGTCGATCACATAATCGTACAGAGATTCAAGTTTTCTTATAATTTTCCTCATCGTAGTAAACAAGTAATTAAATAATTAAAATCAGATTCGCGGAAAATTTCATTTAAGCTGCGAAGAGATCTCAATTCTGATTAAAATGTCTTAGAGTCGGTATTAATCTGTACGTCTTACAAAGATAGTATCTCGGGAATTTTAATTTCTTATTTCAAATAACGATTGGCGTCCTTCAAACACAAGCAACATTAACAAACAAAACGAATAAAAAAAAGCAAGTAGATACTTTTTTTTGTCAAACATGAACGAACGTACGAAAATACGTTTAAAAGCAGTTAAAATAATTGAAAAGCATTTATTTATATAACGTGTTTGAAAAATGTTTGCAAACAAATAGGCATGTCATTAATTCGACAAATAAAAGACAGTAAGTAAACAAAATTGCAGAAGGTCTACTCGGTGCGAGTGTTTAATAATGTACCCTGTGTCGACGAAATAAATGAATTTGCTATGCTTTTTCTCTGCATCACCCTAAGGTAGACTGGTAGAAAATGCCTAAGGCATTAAGTCCGCCTTTGTACAGTGAATTTTTTTACATGTGCATATTATTAAATAAATGAATTTGAATATATCTTCTACAATGATGTGCAACACACATTTATAATTATAATGAAATTAGGTAAACTTACCTGAATTGTCTAAATAAAATCCTCTTTAAGCACAGAAGGATCGAGCATGGATTGAGCATTAATTTAGGAATATACGTCGTGTGACACGCGTGAGTATTATTTTATCATCTTGCTCTCACCTTCGGTTCGACCTGCAATTGAGCCTAGAATGCAATAACAAACTTTACATACTATATCTTAATGTACGATTTTCCTACACAGAAGACAAGATATCGTTTACTCTAATTCGAAGTGTCTTTTTTGTTAAGTTCTTTCGTACTAGACATAAGAAAGTTACGATGGCGTCTGGAATCGGTTCAATAAACCCTAAAGATATTGAAATCATCTGGCATTGAACATAATATGGTGGAGTTGTCATTTAAAGTTGACCTTCTCCATCTATTTACCTGCTTCGTGTAAAGCCTGGTCGCAAATTTCGTATCGTTATCAGCATTTTTAAATTGACCAGACAAATACCATCGATCTCACTGACTTCATGTCAAATTGTGATTAATAGTTGGAGCATAATTTACTTTTAAAGCAAATTAATGTGTTATTTATTCAAATGTGAAAGGGGTATTTAAGACAAATAAATAAGAAATTAATAAGGTTATTTGGGGTGTAAAAAAAATATTATATATCTATACATATTGCTCATCAAATTAAGTCACATTAGGAAAATAATATTTTTAGCGTGGAAGTATGAAATCATTGTTACTTAACGCATGCAAATAAAATGTGCCTAAAGGTGCATGTGCTGTAAGGGTGTCTAAAGTTTAGTTACAACATTTAAAAAAAACTTAAAAAAAGTTGGAATTTTGACTCTCAAAACCTTTTTGTCACCATGTTCCACATCTTTAGGAGCTGTCAAATTGCAAATGTCATTTAATACATTGTGAAAATTCTTTTATCAAAAATAAATAAAGAAGCACTTAAGATCTTAAAAGAAAGGCAGTAGGTATGCGTTATGAGTCTTAATAAACAACTCGACGGTCTAAATGAAAGTCGCGTAAAACAAAGGACTAAAATAAACCGCATCCATTCATTTAGGAGCACCGATGCCACAGAAATACACACAGATACACTGACAGACACGTTAAACTTATAACACCCAAAGAGTATAATAGTAACGTGTGAGATAACACCCCTCTTTTTGGGGGGTTTTTGTCGAAGGTTAAAAACAATGGAGCATAAATAAATATCAATTTTTCTCTGTACATAACTGAATGACACACCCAATACAACTAAAATAATCCCTACGAAATCAAAACTGATAGGTAGTTCGCGCTGACCCTTAACGTGTGACAATTCCCGCCAATTATTTCGCGCGCAGCCATATTGTCCGCCATATTGGACGGCGTTATCGGCGATTATTATCTTTTACGATTACTGCTATCCCGGGCAAAGCCTGAATCAATTTTAATATCGGTTATATTTGCGACCGAAATCGACAATTTAAATGCATTCGAGATAAAAAAAATCTCTGTCCTGTTTGCATGCTCTGTGTGAAAAACGTAGCCATTTTGTTTGATTAAAATTTTCTACATTAACTGTTATTGTTTGAAATTGGAATTCCGTTTAATTACCCTTTTTATTTTTCCTGGTTGTTGTGATTTTATGCTGAGACGAATAAAAAAAGATATTTTATTAATTTTATGCAATACCAGCTGGATTCCGTTCATGTTTTTAAAAAATGATTGGTATTTCAGTTTTCTTGATTGAAAATTTCTACTTACTTGAAATAGAACCAAATTATTTAGGTAATTGTATTAAGTCTAATATATTCTTTGGCAATGAGCAAGGCACATAGCTCTGGCCTCAGCATACGGCGTATTTTAAACGCGCAGACGACTCGCGTTTTAATCGGTATCTACGGCGCAGACAACGCGTGTTCTTGAAACGTGTGTCGTCTGCGCGTTTAAAATACGCCGTGTGCTGAGGCCCTTAGAGCAGACGGCCGTTGGGGTCGTAAGGCTCCCTATGAGATGGATTGATGACCTGGGTAAGCCTATGTCCAGTAGTGGACGTAATTCGGCTGACATGACGATGTTACCTACCATTTACAAAAAAAAAACTTGAGAGGTGTAAAGGGACACCCGGATGGAACGAAGTTATATGAGAGAGAGACAGAGAGACAGACAGAGAAACACGCGCACGCCGCACGGCTTACAACTATAGCAAAAAGTGTCGTTACAACTTTTGGTCTTAATTTTTTCCGTCTAGCCCCCTTTCGCAACGCGCGATAAAGAACTTCGTTCCAAAAACCTATTATTATAAACGTTTCATACTTTAATGTGCAGCAACGTGTAATAAAAATATTTTGCCATAACTTGCCCCTACATTTATCAGTGAATCCATACATCGGTTTAATATTTTATTTCCACGCCATATAAAATCATTACCAGAAGCGATCCATCATTGGCGTGGCAGCATGCATCGGCGCGTGCTTGAAACTGGCTCCCCTGCGACCTATAAAATATATCTTACTAGCTTCTGCCCGCGGCTTTGCTTGTGTAAAAAGTAACTCCGTAAAGTAAGTTGAACTATTATCCTAAGGGAACACATTACCGGAATAAAAAGTATCCAAAGTCAACGTCAAATCATTTATTTCAATTAGGCCAATAGAAGGCACTTTTGATGATCATATCTTTTTTTTTCAGAATGGCATCTCGTATGTCGGCTTAAGAGATGGTCGGCTGTTTAACCGGACTTTTCTGTGGGATATTACTGTCCCACTGCTGGGCAAATGCCCCTTCTCATACAAACAAGGTACAAACACTGATTACCACGATTGTTCAAGGTAAATTTGGCGATGTCAGACTAACATTAATTATAAGTCCAAGTTTAATTACGATATTTTCCTTCACCGATGTCAATAAACTTAGAAAGTATGTACACACAGCAAAACAGATAGGTATGCAGGGTCGTCAGATGTAGTTTAAATTTTCTTAGAAACCGATGGATGTTTTCGAATGTTATTTAATTTAAAACGTAGATAATAAATAGTTCTTTATTTAGGTTAAGTTTCAGTCAAAGACATCCATCGGTTTCTTAGAAAACTTTTTAACTATATCTGACGACCCTGCATACCTATCTGTTTTGCTGACTGTACATAATTATGAATTTGGAAGAGTCCCATTGTTACTTGCCCGGTATTGATCTCACGCCTTAACAACTGAGCCATCATTACATGACTTGTATGTAGTTTTGAATCGTCTTTTTTTTTTAATTTCAAATAGCAGCTGCACTGACTCGAAACATACCTCACCAGTTCCAATGAAGCGATATCTTATTTCCGAACCATATAAAATCATTACCAGCTGCGATCCGTCATTGCCATGCGCGCGTCGCACCGACTCCTGCGCACGTCGCCCTGTCACAGTAAACTACCCTAATTTATTGAAGCTACTCGTCATCCTTTTGTTTATTTTTCTTTCTCGTTTGAATTGGAACTAATTTTTAATGGTTGTGGAAATACAAAAGGGAAGATGGGGAGATTGGAGCTGGATTTAGATGTGGCATTATAATGTATTGGGAGTGTAATTAGAGAGAAAGGAATTTTGGTTTACCAGTAGGTGTATATTTAGAGTAACTTAAAAGAACTGTTTCATATTGGGTGTTTGTCCTCTTATCTAGGTATCGTATGTGCGTTTGCAAAGATACAATTACTATTCAACCTATCTATACTATTTTGTAATCCTACTTCCTATTCTACTGTGCCAAAGTATATTATTATGCGAAAGTTTGTGATTATGGAAGGATGTTAGTTACTCTTTTACGGAAAAATTGCGGAACAGATTTCGATGAAACTTTAAAGTAATATAGCTTATACATCAGAATAACATATAGGCTACAATTTATAAAGATTTTGTGTAATTTGCCCATAATATTACCATAAGTATAAAGCAAGTTAGAAAAATGTTTGCCCTCTGAAAGATATCTTGGCGTGCGCTGCCTAAACCGTTGGAGTTACATAAAGATATTGTATTATGGGATTATTTATCTAGCAGTTGAAAAAGCTGCCAGTGAAAGTTCTGTCAAAATGGTCCCAACTGTTCCGGATTTTGACCAGAATAAACAGACAGACAGACAAGAGTCTAAAATTTTGTTTTTTGTTATAATTACTTTGTTTATAATTATACTCGTACATTTAGTAAATAGCTGTTATTTTGACATTACATTAGACACTTCAATTATATTTATTAGTACCTACCTACTATAAGTTTTGGATAGCAAAGGTACAGTAAGGGGTCATAAATTGAGTAGCATGCTAAAGTTTGGATTGCTGTGAACACGCGGTACAGGCCGTACCTACATCTGTGTTTATAGTGATTATGTATTAACACAGTACCTATGAATACCTTAGAATTCGCAAACGGCGTCGAAAGGTTGTAAGTTAAAAAAAAACAGTAATTCAATCTATTGCTTTGTGAGATTGCTACTTCACTTATAACCGCTTCTTAACTGTACAGTAGCGGTCATAAGTGCAGTAGCATGCTAAGGTTTGAATTGCTGTGAACCCGGGGTACAGGCCATACCTACATCTGTGTGTATAAGCGATGTATTCAAAGTTGAAGTCAAAGTCAAATCATTTATTTAATTAGGCCATTATAAGGCACTTTTGAACGTAATAACACAGTACCTACGTACACCTCAAAATTCGCACACGACGTCGAAAGGTCGTAAGTTTAACCAAAGTGTCAATCGATTTGCTTTGTAGATTGCTACTCCACTTATGACCGCTACTGTACCTATCTATTTTCCATCAGTATCTATAGTATTTTGAAAGTCCTAAATAACGTAAAAGTATAAGCAGACGTGTGTAACCCCGTGCGACGTGTCTCATGGCTGTGACAAACGACGTCTAAGAGGAAATTGCTAAAGTTTTCAGTTTACTCGTCAACACGTTACGCTCTGCGCCGTACGATGTGACAAGTTGTGGCGAGAAAGGTGTTTCATGGGATTATATTGTTGTTTAGGAGGTTTTGGGGTGTCACAGAACGAGAGAACAAAGCCTTTATTCGTCTAGAATGTTTGGTTAAAAGTTATCCGTTTAGGTCGTTTTACTGAGGTAAGTTTAGATATGGGCTGATTTATCAATCGTTAAATAACTTTTATCTAAATAAATAATAAGGTATATTTGCTTTCTATACATAAGCTGTCAAAGTGGCATATTATTTATTTTTCATATTATCTGGCGACTGTCAGACGCTCCATGTAAAATACTGGTATTCAGCTGCATCCGGTTAGACTAGAAGTCGATCCCAACATAGTTTGGAAAAGGCAGATCGATTTTTATCTGACGTTTGAAAAATTAGCTTTTATTAGGTATTATAAATTTGACGATGGAAAAGCTCAGAGCAACTGGACTAAAGACAACGAAGCTGGGATTAGCACCCCGTCAGCGCCATTTTGTACACTCTCGTTTGACAGGTCGCCGTGCCCCACTTCAGGCGGCGAAAACGTTGTGCGCCCGCCGCGTATATTATTATATTCTCACCTCGGCTTTAGCTTGCTCAAATCGCTTTAGAAACCTTACAAAGATCGTTGTATAAATAACAAAGACACCAAAAATAATTTCATTAAAAACAAAAATCCGAAATTACAATTGAATTTTTTATAATTAGAGCTCCGTGCGCACAATTTCAAATCAACGTAAGACAGCTCTTACAAATAACGGAGGTTAACGTGAATATTGGAATGAAACAAGTTCAAACATGTTCCTTGTTTGAAATGAAGACTTCGCGTCAATTATGTGGCAATTTAATTTTCATTCCGGAGACGGCAACTGTCGCTAAGATGAAATAGTTGGCAAAGAGTGGCGTGCAGAGGTGATGTGGGAAAATATTGTTTCATAAAATATCTATATGACAGGGTGGTTGTCTGGCAGAGTACGCACATGTCTACCAACAGGACTAACAGTTTTATCGGACCGACAAACAACTCACAACTGCTTTGTAATGATCCCGGGTCGTCACATAGCAGTTGAGAGTTGGCTGTGGGAAAACGATGGTAATGACGGTGGTGGTCGGATCGACAGCTTTTGGTGTGAACAGCAACACCCAACAGTCGGTCAACGATAGAACTGTTGGTCCGACCTAATGTGAACCAGGCCTAACTGGAAAAGCCGCTTGACGTAGCCGAAAATTGCAAATGTTTCCCATCATTGCGATTACTATTGCTGCAACGATCCCTATACTATTGCATGCACCTGAAGGTACAATGTTTTGAACGAAGTTATAAAATTGCAATAATGACACAGTATCAAAATAAGAATTAAAATAAAAAGCAAGTTCAAATAAAATTTAAATGTGTTTAGAATTTAGGTTATACAGCTGGTCGCGCACAAAGCTTGCTGCTCGATGCTCAATACTCGCACGCACACACCCCCACATTCCTATATAATGGAAAGAGACAAAGAAAATGAGAGGGAAAGTCACCTGGTCGCATAACGCTTTTTCCTTACGTGACGATTTCTACTCGTTATCTTCTACCGCAAGCTGCGTTAAGAAACTTCGTTCCAAAAATTCTACAGCCACTCAAAATTAAGCCAATATTCAGTAAATTTTGATGAACATGGACCATTTATGCTCACAATTTCAGACCCCTTTTTTGCTATCATTGAGCTATTGTATAAAGCGAGTCACTAATAGGAATAGGCAAAAACAGTACCCTATGTACTTACTCTGAAGTGAGAAGGGCGTGGTTGAATAATATTTTTTTATGCGTAGCATTCGATCGAGTTTTAATAAGATAAACTTCAATCCATACTAATATTATAAATGTGAAAGTATTTCTGTCTGTTTGGTCTATTACGCTTCTACGACTAAACCACTGAACGGATTTTGATGAAATTTGGTACGGGGTTAGTTTGACACCCAAGGAAGGACATAGGCTAGTTTTTATTCCGCGACTTCGTCTGCGTCTGCGATAATGGACATTTACGCAAACGAATCCGCGGGCAGTGGTCAGTGGTCAGTGGTCAGTGGTCAGTGGTTTAGTCGTGAAAGCGTAACAGACAGACAGACAGAGTTACTTTCACATTTACAATATTAGTAAGGATTGGTATATTAGTACAGATAAAATATTTTTTTATTATCTTACCACAAATTACTTAAAGTATTATTATTTAAAGTTAAGATAAGTAATACCTAGTTGTAAATACCTAGTTCATAAATTATTGTATTGCTTAGCTATGGAAGAGCGGGGCTCCCCAACACAGGCATTACTTGCTTACAGGGGAGCTCCTAATACAAAAAGTGTAAATGTAAAATAATGTTGAAGCAATAAACCATTTTGTATTTTTGTATTTTTTTTTGTCTAGAGGTTAGATCGATTTGCCAGAAAAAATACAGTTTTGCAGACAAAAGTGAGGTTATATCACTTTCGTCTGAAAAAACTAGAAAGAAGAAGAAAGAAAGAAAGAAAATCTGTTTATAGATATATGAGACAGTGACGCACATAACATTTAAAAAAATGTATATATTAGCCCCAAAGCAAAAACAAGTTGGTATGAAATAAAAAAAATAAAAAATAATAATAAAAATTGTCTGGCAGAAATACCGCGCGAAACGGCTGACGCTCAGCATAATGCCGTGGCCCGTGCACGAAGGGAAGAACACCACGGCCACGACAAACTTTTTTTTTTTTTTGTTAGCCTATTCTGTCCCACTTCTGGGCAAAGGCCTCCCCCCAATCCTTCCATCCTTCCCGATTCAGTGCCTCATCCCTCCAGTTTTGGAGAAATCCATCCAGTTCGTCTCGCCATCTCCGTGGCCTTTCACATTGCTACCCCAAAGATACGATAGTAATATCATCGTCGCATCTGTGTCTTTACGACATCATCTCATCAACATAAACTTGCCTTACAATCGCTGTATATGTATGAGGCACATTTGTTTCACAGACAAAGTGTATTCACGGCCTAAGGTATGTCGCGGCTCAAGAGACTGCCAACAAACAACTTTGAACTGTAACTTTTGCAGTTAAGGTGGAGTTTCGGAAGTAAGGTATAGAATTGTCATGTTAATAAAATCCGAACTTGTAGTAGGCAAAGCGTTAATTAAGGAATGAGATTTAGAGTGTTACACGGGAGATTTTTAGTGGGTTTTAACCTATTTTTGAAATTCAGGCCGGTTGCTATGGTTACCGGTACGATTTTTGTTCGAAATTAAGACTAAGCGGACTGATATATACCTATCGATGACTATTTTTCTGCTCGCAACTTCGTCCGCACCGGAGTTGATTCCTCTATACAAACTTTGAAGCCCTGTTTCATCCCCTTAGGGGGTGAATTTTGGAAAATCCTTTCTTATCGCATATGCCTAGGTCATACAAAGAATACACCCTCGAACTAAACTAACTCGACTGGAAGTTGACCTGGTTTTTAGTCAGTAAGAGTCTGACAGACCTCTCCGCCCTCCCCAGGGCGGTAAACATCCATGAGGATTTTCCACACTGGCAACAAAAAAAAAAAAAAGGCTAAGGCTACGCAGATGACTCGTACATAGGGATTTCCCACTACTGCCCAAGGAAACAAAAACAAAGTCTTCTTTCAAGGTAGGTACGATGTTAGTAGTGATGTCACCTTGTAAAAAATAAAAATCCATGCATCGATCGGGTCCTTGAATACTTTATATACCTACTTTAGGCAGCTGTTGTAAATCAGCCATTTTATTGTTACCGAAAGAATATTCTCCCGTGGTTCCAATAAAATAACTTAATACATCAATGTCACGCAAGTTGGTTTGTTTTGATTGATTGAGGGGGACGGTTTACCCCACAAGCCTGGAATACGTTATTGCAAGTTTTAACAAACAATTATTTGCCGAAAACTCGTGGGAGCTTGTTACTTTTATATCGTTGTTACATTTAGTTGTGTCGGTTTTTTACTGCCTTGTTGGTCTAGTGGTCGCAAAGCGCGACTGCTGAGCATGAGCTATTGGGTTCGATTCCCAGGTCGGGCAAATTGTTATTGGGTTTTTCCATCAGGAATGCTGCAGTAGCAGTTTTGGAGTCTGCATTTGTGTCCAGTTGATAGCAATATTCTCGCCCCCTATTACATGGGACTTAAACATAACTGGCGAAATGTAAGTGAACTAATGGGTACATCTCTGCCTCACCATTTGAGGATTACAGGCGTGAAGTTATGTGTGTGTATTTATTTTACAGCCAGGGTCGCGGGTCGTGCTTAATGTGAATACCGGGCTCCCGACTTATGGTAGCTGAAGGAACCGTGAGGTTTTAGTTGGTAAGAGTCCGTTAAAGTCATCTGTGATCCTCAGACGGGGGATGTCCATAGACACATCATACCGTTAACAACGCGTACTGTTCATCAAATTAATTAACATTGAGCAAAAATTATACTGGGAAACAACTTTTGTTTTTAGTGTGAAATATTATAGTACTGCTAAGGTACGCAAAGTATTAAATTGTGTATGTACATCCAACAGTACAAGGGTCATGGGGATAGGGACACCCGTCATGTTATTACATTTAATTGGGTAACGCTTATTCATATAAGTATTTTTGAATCTTTAGAGGATAATGTGTTCTAAAATTATTTTAAGGATTATTTTTCTCTTAAATATAAAAATAGAGGTTGACGTCAGAGGTACAGGATATTGGCTGGTTATTCGTACCTTTTTTTAGACTGCATGTTGACTAAAACCGCAAATTAAGACTTCTGCGAATCTCTGGCAAAATATATGATTATTTGAAGGTGCAAAATCAGTCATCCATTTTGAGCAAACTTTTTGATCAATGATTGTTCGTATAAGAAAAGGCCTTTGCCCTGCAGTGGGAAAATAATAGGCTGGTATTATTATTTTTTTAATCTTTATTTAAGGAGCTTGGTCAAAGACTAAGTCGCTCCATAAATTCCACTATTAATATTATTGGTATTATTATTATAGGTTTATTGTAACACTCAATCAAGCATGTTACTAATGACCTTCCAGAATATTTCTGAAGTAAACATTCTTTTAATTTCTCCACAACATAACCTAAGGCGCTTTGCACACGGAGAAACTTAAGTTGAGGCAACTATCAACTCTTAAAAAGTTTCCTGTAAAAGTTGATAGTTGCTTTAACGTTTGCGGTTGCCGCAACTTTATGGCAATCTGTGAGCAACTTTCACAGCCGAGTTGCCGTATGCCGTTGCCGAAGCGACACTGGCATTGCCGGGCACAGGGAGAGGGAGGGAGGGTGTGAAATCGCCCGACGCGTTGCGATTGACGGTTGAGGAAACCGGCAACTTTAAAAACCGGTATAATATTTAAAAGTTGCTAGTTGCGGCAATTAGCAACTAACTTAGTCATCGATTGCAGCAACTGAAAACTGTTGACGATTGCCGGAACTCGAAACTCGAGTTGCTATGTGTGCGCAGTCCAATTGAAATATGTATATGTAAACAGCTAGTTGCCAGCTAGTTGCCAGTTGCTGCAATAGTTGCTCTGTGTGCAAAGCGCCTAAGTGCCCTGTGGGCTGTTAACATACTTAGCACAACTTGGTACAGTAACGCATACTTTGCGTTCATTCTCAAAGTTTTTTGACGACGTACCTACCTACAAAGTTTGGGAAATAATGAAAGTTTATTTTCGCTCGAATCGCGAAATTGTACTTTGAAAAGTTTTGAATATTATTATAATAATAATAATAATAATAATAAAAATATTTATTTCATGAAAACATGAACACTTTGCACTGTATACATTGTAGATTACATTAAACATTTGTCATACTATAAGCACAGTTATATAGATTCTATCCCTTAAACTAGTCTAGCCTGTATCTTAAGAGATAGGGTTCAGCCATATGGGTACAGAATTGACATTTGTAACAAGTGAAACAGTGGCAGTATTACTTGAGCAAGGTTATTCTATGAAATAAATGTTACTTATTGTGTTGTGTTTGTGAGTGAGTGTGCGTGCGTGAATGTGCTTGTGTGGAGTGTGGGGGGTGTAAAGGTGTGTGTATGTGTGCGTAGAATTTGGGATTGCGTTTTACGAGATATATGTTAGAAGATTCTCCGTTGTTAGATAGTCCTGTTGTAGTAGCCATTGAGTGATTTTGTGTTTTAGAGTGTGTCTGTTTAAATCAAGTATGTTTAGTATTTTATGGAGTTTCTTGTATATAAAGGTACCTATGACGTAATATTGGCGTTTAGCAAATGTAGTTTTATGTCTTACTCCTGATGGGACATTTGTGCGTTTTTTTGGGTTAGATTTGGGCATGGTTCTATGAGTTCTGAGCACAGACTTCAGGATAAAAAGCTGTCTGACGGTTAATACCTTACATTCATCATAAAGTTGGTTGGTCGGAAATAGGTACGGTTTCTTAGTCATTACTTTAAGAATGGCTCTTTGAGCTCGCTCTGCCCTCAGGAGGTTTGCTTTAGTAGCACCACCCCATGCAGTAATGCAATATCCGATAATCGACTGACATAGTGCAAAATAAACCATTTTTAATGTATCTATGTCAGCCGACTCTCTTAGGGATTTAAATACATAGATGAGACGCATTGTTCTGCTAGTTATGATTTCTAGCTGTTTGTCCCACCTTAAGCAGTCATCTATTTGCAGACCTAAATACTTAACACAGTCGCATCTAGCTAGTGAAGGACATGAGCACGGTGTTGACGAGTTCGGGCAGGAGTGAGCAGTTACAGCAAATGTATGCGGTGGCTTGGTGTTCCGTCGGATAGAGAAAGGAATGTAGCAGGATTTATCCAAGTTTAATGTAAGCAGATTTGTGTGGAACCAGTTCATGATGCTATTTAGAGCTGTTTCTGCCTTAATTTTAACCTCTTCCTATTAGGTTTTATTACGGCCTGATGCTGTGGGAGCTAAGTGTGGGGTGAGCTGTATAATACTAATGATTTTGTTACTTGTTTTTTTATACGAATTTTGATCTCGGCGGCCATTGTTAATGAAGATTACCCAAGTATCCAGGAGATATTATATTGCACAGATGTGTGTGCAAACAAAGGTGCACTCTCTCTTCCCTTACTCCCACAGTTTGATGGGAAGATAATTATTATTATACCTACATTATTAATTTAAGATTCATGATGTATTTTATCTTTTACGAGTAAGTGTCTGAATATAACTTTAGGAATAATAATCACAATCTAATTCCAGATTTAATCTGTTAAAAATGTCTTAAAGTTACTAACAGTTTTTGACATTGATTGTCTCTGAGTCGTTATTGCGAATGAACGTTTTTGTAAAACATCACGCCTGCAACCCTCAAAGGGGGTGTATTTTGAAACATCCGTTTTTAGCGAACGTCTGCTAGAGATTAACTACGATACCTTGGCACGCCCCTCCACAATTCAAAACGTTTGAAAATATTTACAAGACTCACAACGCATGTGTGCGTACTGAGACGGTTTCGAAACAAAAATAAATTAGCGTGTCATTGTTGCTCGACTAGCGGCGTCATTAATTACTCATTATTATTGAAATAGTAATAAGGATGGGCGCGCCATGTTATAGTAGTTTATCTCTAACTATAAATCTACGTCCCTGCCAAATTTCATCTTCATACGTCAAGACTGTAATCGCGAATCTGCCTTAAACAAGCGTGGTAATCAAAGCACGTGCTTTTTCTGTATAAGAAGATGCTTTGGCCTTGCATTAGAATAATAATGAGCTAGTATTATTATCGGAAGTTCAAAGGGGTTCAAGATAATTACCAAAACTGTTGTTTAAGTAACTGATAACCTGAACAGACGTCAAGCACTCCCATCACTTTTAACTTAGTTATCTCTTTATCTTTATGTTAATTAGTAACGGGTCAAGTGTTAACTCGACCTTGTTTGGCCATGGCCAGTTAATTCTTAGCGCCATTTAATGATACAAAACGCTTTGATGTTACTATTAAATGTTCGTTATCTTTTGCGCCATCTTTGAATTTATTTTAACACGCTTTTTTAGTTATCAGGATGGAAATTTTGTAAAAAAATTATGTTTATATTAACCCATAACGAAAACAAGGGCGTTTTATAAGCAGAGATCGGAATAAGTAGAATATATTTACCTAAAGTTCGAGGAAGAGTGACAGAGTTGATAATTGTGCCGATTCCTTTGTTCACAAACTAGACTTTTTTAGAGAATTAGCAACTCTTACTGACATACAGCTAAAAAAAAGGACGGTGACACTTACAAACTAAGTTAGAGATGTCATTAGTTTCGCCTACAACTCTTCAACTTCTCTATATTTTTAATCTATATGTTTTAAGATGTCAACTATAATTGTATTGATGTGTCAGATTAACTAAATTTGACAGGTCTAATTTATTTCCGCCCCTTTCATGTCTTATTGGACAGAAAAAGACAGAAATAGTCTAATTTTAGTTTAGTTTGTGAACAAGGGGATCGACACTAATACCTAATTAAATTAAAACCTGGAGAGTGTTCTGACTGACTGAGATCGATACTAGAATGCAAACGTTTCTGAAACTTACTAGAATTGCCCGCTGAGTAAAGTTCTTGGTTAAAATGAAGACAGTACCTACCTTCTAGGTACGTATTTTGTGACGTCACAGGTTGCAGTCTGAAAACAAAAGAGTACGACATCGTCGCTTGCGAGCGAATCGACGGGCTCGAACAAATACGGGTGAGTGCACTAGTCTTATTCCAATGCATTCGTTTTCTACGATTCAAATGGTGCGACATTTTCTAGATTTTTAGAATATATTTGGAGCTGAAATAATTTGACATTATCTTGCACCTTTGTGCTATGTTGGCTTCATTGTAATTTAGCTTTTAAATGTGCCATGATGAGAGTTGATATTTCCTCTGTGGCTTTTAGTGAAGTGAACTTTAAGTGAGCTATTAATCCATCATTACAGCTCAAGGTCACTTTAGCAAAATTTTTCGAGGCAGGTGAGTTTTTTTCGCTGTTTCTTACATTTAAATTTTACTCTTTAAAGCATCAACTATGTCCCAGTGAAAGTCCCGTGAAAATTAGTCCAGCGGTTCCGGAGATTGGTTAGAACAAACCGAAAAAAAAAACGTTTTAAAAACCGTGTAAAAAGGAGAATGGCGAGACTACACGTAATTTGGGACCCAGTGATAGAAGTAGTGTGTAATATTGAAACTGATTTGTAGTTAAAGAACGACTTAAGGCTAACCAAAAATCAAATGGAAAGTAGTTTGAAAAAGTTGGGAGAAAAAAAATATGAAAGGTGGAAGATTATAACCTAAAATAATCTAAAAGTAAACTAAGACTCGCAATTATTGGTTATTATTTATTTATACATACTATATTATTATTTATTTTTATTCCGATGCTAATTATCAGTCAGATACCCGTTTAGCCAGATTCACACCTGTAATTAATATTTTTGCATAATATCACAGGATAAGGAGGCAGCTTTATATCTCTTGAAATATTCTTTAAAAGCACAGTTGATGTACTTTTATCTACATTGACCAGAGTTTTGTTGAATAAAACAACATTTATTTATTTAAAACGTTTATTTATTTTGTAATTACTTATAAAATATTCAAGACATACAAACATTGTATCTTCCTTTAATCTTGTTTTGCGTTCCTAGATAGTATTTTATGATAAATAATCTTTTAACCTAATTAAAAGATTATCTAAGAATCTAGCTGGTGCAGCGACATAGCTTTGGTGTCTGGGATAATCCACGTACCACAAAATGCTCATACCATGTGAGCAAGAGTCCACATTCATGTCCCCAAAAGGCAATGGCGATAACAACAACAAGAGCAGAGTTTCTGTGAAAACTGTCCACCACCCTGCCTGCAAATAGCATGGCACGCATACTTTATTGTTAAAGATTTTATCTGAAACAATATACAAGTAAAAAGTTGTCAAAAACACAAAATAATATGGATAGGTATAAGTACAATATTTATTAATTTCATAACCAACCTGTCGGGGTGTTTGACCATATCTTTTGGTCAATAAAAAATAGTTAAAAATACTGCCTGATAAAACTTAAACCATTTTTATTGCTGTTGTAAAATAATTAATCTTAATTTGACATCTTTGTTATATATAGTTTCCATGGTTACGGTATGACATTACACTTGACTTTCTTTTTAGGTTTTTTTTCAAGCATAAATACTTTTTACATATTAATGTAAAAAGTATTTATGCTCGACATTTAACACGGGGTCTTATAAATTCAGATATTATTATAATGTTTTCTATTCGGATTACCATTTCAGTCATGTCTGAAACTGATTTTCAACTACTCCCTTCTCAAAATAGGTTGCCACATGCTGCACAGACATTACAATGGTCGAGTTGTTAGTTGTTGTAGGGTTTCTTGTTCAGAAATTCAACAAATTAGTTCACATATTATATACTCACATCACGCGGGTATACCCATCTCTGAACTCTTTTAAGAATTTGATGACTTTTTTCGGACAAGCGATGTCTTCTGTATAATTTACAATAACGCACCGCATTTGAACAGTTTGACAAAGTCCAAATCACTTGCAAATCGTCATCCAGTAGTAAATGCCGTAATTTAGGTTGGTATACAGCATAATCAGTCCAAAGGTAAAGCCAAGTCGTCAAGAATTTACAAAATCGCCGAAATATTATTTGTTTTTTTACAACGCTAACCGTTGAAAATAGTGTTGATTATCGATAGTCGACTATCGCTAAACTATCGATAGCCTATCGATAGTATCCATATTATCTATAGATAGGGGATATGATACAGTTTACGTATTTTTATAATGATATACAAAAATAGTATCGAAAGTATTAGTTCCGATAATATCGATAGTATCGATACTATCGAAGTCCAGCATATGTTTAGGAGCAATACTATTATATGTTGTAATACTATTGATAGTTTTACAAACTATCATTAGTATCGATAGTATTACTTTAAAAAATCGATATACTATTGATGATATTATCATGTTATAGTATCGATCCTATCGATACTCTCGCTTCCAATCAATAGTATTAGTTAATTTGTGATATCGATAGTATCAGTGGTTTAGCATTGTTACTAGATTTCGAGGTCATCTATCGATAGAGAAACTATCGATAGTTGGGCAACTCAAGACAAATAGTTGACAAATGTCAACAAAGATGTCGTCAGTGTCAATTTGATAATGACGTTCCGTTTCTCCGTTTCATGTAATCCATTACGTATGTAGCAAAATAATGAGTCTTATTTTTTTTACGGTCTATTTACATGGTTCGTATGTTTCATCGTTATGGGTTTTCAGAATATTTAACAACTTTTTAACAAGATGTATAAGTATAAAAGAAGGAAAATCACCAAGCAAAAACGAACTACTTTTTATCTAATCATTAGCCTAGAAAGGAATGTAACTATATGTTTCGTTTAGAAACGCACGATGATTATTTTTTGTTAATTATGAATAATTAATAACTTTTGATTCCCGTTTTGTAATAACTCAGTATTTTTTTGTACAACACTTATTTACTTGATATTATAATTGATATAAAGTAGACCGTGCACAGCGCTCCGTTCATTTTGGGTCCACTCTTGCCATCCTTCTTTAAATTTATGCATTTAGTATAAAATCTGTTATTCCAAAATTAAAAACAGACACTTTCAATTTTATTTTATTTATGGATCGAAACAGGTGGCGTTCTGTGGTTTCTGCCTAACCTCATGGGAACAAAGCGTAAGCTTATGTATGTATCATCAAGTGCCAGTGTGACTTTATCAACTCTTATGTACAGTCAACAAAACAGATGGGTATGCAGGGTCGTCAGATAAAGTTGAAGTTTTCTAAGAAACCGATGGATGTCTTTGACTGAAACTTAACCTAAATAAAGAACTATTTATTATCTACGTTTTAAATTAAATTAAGATTCGAAAACATCCATCGGTTTCTAAGAAAACTTCAACTATACCTGACGACCCTGCATACTTATCTATTTCGTTAACTGTACCTACTTTCTAAGTGTATCTTGGACATCACTGACATCGATGAAAGAAAACATCGTCAGGAAACCTGGATTCTTTCATACAAATATTTATAAGGCCTACAAATTACTCAAATGTCTTTGAGTAATAATTTCCAATTAAAACAGTCTTCGTATAGTCCCGACGTCGCACGTCGTCAAAGCCAGTCTGGTTTTTACAGACATTTCGTGACGTCACTGCCATAAAGATTCCTACGCATGCAAAGTGAATGCCGTCATCATTCTTTACACGAATTGTGATATTTATTTAGCCGAATTCTATCATATTACTATAAAAATAATAATACTAGGCTACTGCACGGCAAACGTAAGTAAGAGAGAGACGTAACGGCAGAGGTAAGTGGCAACGCAGGGAGGGGTCGCCCTAGGAAGACCTACACTGACCTTATTGGTGAGGTTCTTCAGAAAGGTCAGGTGCGGAGTACTCGTAACCGGCGTGCTTGTATGACGAGATGTATGAACGTAGATGAGGCGAAAGGAGTATGTAAGGATCGTAGCAGGTGGCGTTCTGTGGTTTCTGCCTACCTCCATGGGAAAAAGGCGTGAGTTTATGTATGTATGTATGTATGTATGCACGGCAAACGTCTCTTCTCATACAAAGAAGGCATGGAGCATTGATCACCACGCTTGCTTTACGTGATTGGGTGATTTCAGACCAATATGAATAAAGAGTTCAGGTTTCCTCACGATTTTTTCCTACAGTGATGTCTAAGGTAAACTTATAAATTTTAATTGAAATTGTTTATTACTCTTTTATATGATTTGACACACATATTGATTTTTATATCACACATTAAACACTTTTTGATGCTGAGTGCTGTTTGATTTTCGTATCACACATTAAACATTTTTTTTATGCTTAGTGCTGTTTTTTTGTGGCTGGGCCATTTTTCATTAGATCATTATTCTATGACATTTGCTTAATTTTAACGCTGCGTTTATACTTAACCTGACTCGCATGTCACCATGGGTAGGAAAGCTATCGGTTTCATACATTTAGTATAGAACTGATCACGTTAGTTCCGCACCGCGTGGCGTGGAGCAACATGCTAAATGTATGAAACCGGTAACTTTCCCACGTCACCACATTAGTCACCGTGACCGAAATTTGGTTCAGAGAATTCCTCCTAAAGATTATTATTAATGTACTACACTATTCTCATAAATATTGCCTTGAACATCAAACCGTCTCGGCTGATCCTAACGCTAAAAGATTTCCCTCATTCGTTCCTATAAGACACCCACGAAAGAAAACGGCTATATATTCTCAGACGAAGTCCACATCTACCGTGGGTGGAGACATACGATTTAATAACGAACGTCACCTACAAATCTGCACAGACGCCGAGAATATCAAATTAACGTGAATATTATTCCCCATTACTAATATACTAGCACTTAAAGTGTTGATTGTAGATGTATTATTCAAGGTACTGTTAGAAGCCATTATTTGAACGCTTAGGTTAATTGTCCATTAGTTCAGTCTATGTCATTTTTATTAGGCTTTTGGCCGCGACTTCGTCCGCGTGTTTTTTCTTACCTGCGTTGTTTTAGTAGCTTGATGTTACATAAAACATAACACCACGCTTGTAATCCCCGAAGGGTTACCTCCGAAGGTTAGTATGCGAGCACACGGTGCGTTGCGGCGGCGGTCCGGCGCCGGAGCGGTGTCGCTGCGTCGTCTTACATAGAAATATCTGTGGCATGTCACACGATGCGCTCCGGAGCCGCGCCGGACTTGCAACCACCAAGAGGAGGCGGGGAGGGGTGAATGCGTTGCGACGTCGGAGCGGCACCGCTCAGTTGTTCTGCGTCACAAGGAAGGACACACGCTCGCTCGCTGCTACGGCGCCGCTGCGTTATAACAACGCTGCGGCGGCGCCGCACCGCTCGTGTGTCCGCTAACACGGTGAAATCTTTGCGGTGCGGCGCCGCAACGCACCGTGTGCCCGCGCCCTTAGGCAGAGGTGTACCCCATCATTACACTCACATTTCGCCGGTTATGTTTTAGTTCCATGTAATAGGGGGCGAGCCTATTGCCATCAACTGGGCACAAATCCAGACTCCGAGGCTGCTACTGTAAAACCCAATAATATTATTTCCGGACCTGGGAGTCGAACCCAAGACCTCATGCTCAGCAGTCGCATTATGCGACCACTAGACCAACGACCTTGATGTTATATTGCCTATACTGTTCCTCATCAATCTTGCTATAGGCTACAGAAATTTAGAAAAGTTTAAAAGAAATTAAGAAGATTTCTCCAAATCCGATTGGCAGTTCCAGAGATTTACGAGTTTAAACAAACAGACTAACAAAAAATCTCTTCAGTTTTATTATATTAAGAATGCTGATTGTCTATTTTCAATGTGTTAAAGTATTTAGGACTCATGGTTTAATCCTAACTAATATAACTCTGTCTGTCTTTCTGTCTGTCTGTCTTTCTGTCTGTCTGTCTGTCTGTCTTTTCTTCACGCCTAAACTACTGAACCGATTTGTATGAAATTTGGTACAGGGTAAGTGTGAACCCCAACAAAGGACATAGGCTACTTTTTATTCGACTTCGTCTGCGTCCGCGATAACCGACATATACGCGGACGAAGTGGCGGGCAAAAGCTAGTTTATAATAAAACAAAAATACCAGCCTTTTCTTGCCTTGCAGAGTAAAGGCCTCTTCTCATTCAGAGAAGGCACAAGCATTTGAAGACCACGCTTGCTCAAAGCAGATGATGATTTCAGGCTAGTATGTATAAGTCCAAGATTTCCTTACGATACTTTTCTTCAGTGATGTCCAATATAAACTTAAAAAGTGCATATGAAATAGAAAAAGCCAGATTTGTATTGAAGTTGTTTTTCTCAACGATATAAACACGACTCATGCATGTAACGCGTATTTAATAAAAACCCGTTTTATAATAAACGAAATTCTCCTTAATTGCATGCTGTGGTACACTTATCTGGCCAAATACAAGAATTAGTTTGATGTTTACTTCACCTCTAGCCTTTTCTTATCTGCTGCCTGCGTGAGTAATAGAGACGGCAATCGAGATTCCCTGAATAGCCGTTTGCGTCATACTCGCACACATTGATGCGCAAACTTGTTTTAAATTAAAGCAATCAATGTGAATTGGATCAAACGCGTCTGAGCTCTCGCATGTTTATGTCATGCAAAATGGCCAACAGAATATTTCTGTTGTGCCTTTTAGTGTCGTTACTATCAGTGTGTTATATAGAATGTAGAGGTGGTCACGGTGGCCACAGTAGCCACAGTAGCCACGGTGGTCACAGTAGCCATGGAGGCCACAGCTACGGTGGCGGAAGCCACAGCTACGGTGGGGGGTCATCGAGTCACAGTTACGGTGGATCATCGAGTCACAGCTACAGCGGGGGGTCACCGAGTCACAGTTCAAGCTCGTCGTATTCAAGTCACAGCTACCCGTCGTCATCATCGGGTCTCTCGGGAGGATCATCGCATTCATACCCATCATCATCGTCAGGATTATCTGGATATGGATCATCAGGATCATCGGGATCAAGTTATGGTTACCCTTCATCATCGTCAGGGCTATCAGGGTCTGGATCTAGCTCCTACAATAAGCCATCGTCATCTTGGGGATCATCGGGGTGGGATTCTGGATCTAGCTCCTACAATAAGCCGTCGTCGTCATTGGGATCATCGGGGTGGGATATACTAGGTTCCTCGAAATACCCTTCATCATCGTCTGGGCTGTCAGGCTCTGGATCTAAGTCTCACGATGATACATTGGCTGCTTTGGGAATCAAAATACCGGATATGTCATCATACGGATCAAGCTCTTACAATAAACCTATATCTTTTGGATCAATGGATTTTGGTTCCTCACGTTATCCTTCGTCATCGTCAGGGCTGTCAGGCTCTGGATCTAAGTCTTACGATGATACATTGGCTTCTTTAGGAATCAAAATACCGGATATGTCATCATACGGATTAAACTCTTACAATAAACCTTCATCATCTTCAGGATCGATTTTTCCATCTGGTTACCCTTGGTCATCATCTGGACAGTCCGGATCTGGAACAAGCTCTTACAAGAATCCTTCGTCATCTCTTAACTATCCCTTTGGAACTTTTAATAATCCTTCATCGTCAACGGGTCTCTCGGGAGGATCATCAGGATCACACAACTATCCTTCATCTTCTTCTGGACTTTCTGGATCAAGTAAATACCCTTCATCATCGACTGGATTATCTGGATCAAGTTCTGGCTCCAGCAAATACCCTTCACCATCGGCTCCAATTTACCCATCAAATTCTTATGGGTCAGGATCTAGCTACAAACCATCATCGAGCTCGGGAGGCCATTCATATCCATCATCTCCAACTGGAATGTCGGGATCTCAGTCAAACCATTACAATAATAATAATAAACCGACCCAAACGTATACGAACAGCGGACACTCTACTTCTGTTCATTATACAACACATTACCATAACAATGTACCTTACACTGTGCCTACGTACTATAGCTCACCGCAGTACGTATACATCAATGAGTATAGGCACTCCAACAGCCGCTATGGAAATTTACTGACAGGCTTGTCTTTGTACAATCTCGGTCGGTCACATAGTCACTATCACAACAACTACTACTATGACGACTACTACAGGAACAGGTACCACAATCCAAGCTCTTCATCGTACTCGTACAATCTAGAAAGCAGACCTCAGGACCAAGCTAACTGCATATTAAAAGTGAAAGAAAACGGACGTGTAGAAGAGTTAAAAATTCCATGTGAAATCGTTTCGACTTTTACCCAAGATAGTAAAAAGGTGGCTCCATCAGAACAATCTCGAGTGAACAAAACAGTGTGTACGACGACCACTACAACGACAGTGCCCACGGTGCCAGGGATGTTATCAGTGTTGCCAGCCATGATGATAAACAGTTCATTAATAAACTCTACGATGCCAGCGATGTCTAACAAAACTGGACCAGTAAACGGATTTGATGCGAGCTCAGTGTTGTCAGCGTTCAGCTATGCTTTACCAAGTGATTACTCTCTTGACAATATGAAAGCCACTTTGGAGGCCACAAATAGAACTATTATGAACAGTATAAAGTTTGCTATGGCAAACTCAACTGTATGGCCTACTACGTTACCAGCCAATGGTTCATCAGCTAACATAACAAAGACTGTTACAGTAGTTAATGCAACTACAGTAAACGTCACGGTGTGCACAACAAACTCCGGTCTCGTAGATCCTCTGACCGTGAAAGGGCCGCCAGTTGATGCTAAAGACATGGAATGCGTCGTTGAGATACAAACAAAAGAAGCTGTCTTGAGTAATGTTATTGATTGTAATACTCTAATAGCGTATGCGAAAATGCCTGAACCTAAGAAAGACACAATTCTACCAGAAAGAGCTAAATTGAAGTCATGGTTGGCTAAGCCTCCTTGGTGGATGTCCTTGTTTATAGCTGTGTAATTTAGGTAAAACATAATGTGTGTCATTGATAGATAAACAGAATACTTTGTAACACTTCTAGTAAAAGTTTAAATGAATGAGCTAAAATTCGTTAAAAGTACCTATATCAAAATTTTGACCTGTGCGACTTGTTTGTATAATAATCTATATTTCTATGTATGATGTATAATATTACGTAAAGAAGGTAGGTATATGTAGTTGCTGTATCAATAATGTTCTCATTGATATCATGTTTGTTTTTGTATGCACAACTTTTGACCTTGATACTTTGTTTTTAAAGTTTTTTTTTTGTTGTGTCTAAATGAGTAGTCTTGTAAGATAAGTACTACAATGATGTGCCATTTGTTGTAATTTAAGTCTTATATTTTGTTAAAAAAATCTTTAAAACTTTTATAAAGATTTTCAAAAAAAATAATCTGTCTTTTACTTTATTTCCTTTGTAACGATGGTTTTCGCAAATAACTTGGGATTATTTCACTTTCTTCTAGGTGAAGAAAGTGAAATAATACTAAGTGATAGAGTTTCTTAAGATTTTGCAAAAAAAAATTAAGGTTATTTATTATTGAAAACCTTAGAACCTTTTTTTTAGGTTAAAACAGGTTTATAGCCAACTATTTATTTATTTATTTAAGTTTTATGCAAACAATAACTCAGCGGAATTATGCCTTAGGCATTCTCTACCAGTCAACCAAAGGTGGTGAATAGATAACAAAGCAGGTAAAGATAATATTACACATTATTAAGGAAAATCAACCAATATTGATAATAGCACCTATTTATTACAGTTATTAATAGACTGGAGTTAATTTGTGTGTTCTACGCATTAAGTTAATTAACATTGATGAATAAAATTGGTAATGATAAAAAATGTTTTGAATATGCTTATTCGCATATAACATTTTTTTATATTGCAATAAATTAATGTAAACACGAGATAACAAGAAGCAATAATTCTTTACAATAAAATGAAGATAACATAACATCACGCCTGTAATCCCCGAAGGGGTAGGCAGAGATGTCCCCATTTGTAACACTCACATTTCGCCAGTTATGTTTAAGTCCAATGTAATAGGGGGCGAGTCTATTGCCATCATCAACCGGGCACATATCCAGACTCCGAGGCTGCTACTGAGAAATTCGTGATGGAAAAACCCAATAACACTTTGCCCAACCTGGGAATTGAGCCCAAGACCTCATGCACAGCAGTCGCTCTTTGCGACCACTAGACTAACGAGGCAGTTGGCATATGTAAGTAAGTTTAGAGCGAGCAATATTAAACTAATTAAAAATACATATTTTTTTTAAATAAGCTTTTATTAAATATTATTACAATATTGAACATTGTATTGTCATCAGAACTAAAGGTGTTAAATGGTAAAGCTCAATCGGATAACAACAAATGGTCCAAAAATGGTTTGCAAATTTTGAAAGGACAACTTATTTACATACATACTCGTACGTACATACATACGAACAGTGCAAGCTAAATAAAAGATTGCAAAAATAGTGTTTGTTATTCGTCTAGTTGTGTCCAATTAAATAGTTTAATGAATGTGAATGTCCGATGATCGCAATGTCCTTGAATATAACATTGTTTATATTTTTCTTGTCACGTGTCTGTGTGCGTGATCTTGTGTCCATAACCAAACTAATATTATTATATGTGAAAGATACTCTGTCTATCTCTTACGCTTTCACGACTAAATCACTGAACCGATTATAATGAAATTTGGTACGAGGTTAGTTTAAACCCCAAGAAAGGATATAGGCTATTTTCACAACTGACATTTCACCAACGGAGAAGGAATCGTGGGAAAAAGCTGTTACTTAATATTATGAAACATTTATTTTAAAGAGTAAGATTTAATATAAATGGTGGCACCTGAATTTGTAATATTTTATTGATTGAGTTTCTTGCTCGTTCTTCTCCATACAAACTTACAATATAAACAATCAGCCTCAACTTTCTGACTGACTGACTCCTTGACAATTCAAAAGTGTCTGTAAATGGTTAATTGGAAACAAATGATTTGATTTGGTAGGTACACTAACGAATGTTGGCTGTAATAGCTATCTAAAATATGACACTTACAGCATCAGGGGTGCTATTCTCTAAAAGACTCGACGACGAACTCGTCCACGAAACTAGTATGGTCCCCAGTGGATTTTCAACTTTATGCTGTAGATCACAACGTTGTAAATCTATCAAAGACAAACTGTTTCGGAACTCGACGTAGAGACAGTTTGTCGTTAATGGATTTTCAACTAAATGGTCTAGAGCATAAAGTTCAAAATCCACTGGGGACCATACTAGTTTCGTCGACGAGTTTGTCGTCGAGTCTTTTAGAGAATAGCATAGCAGGTGTGGTGACATATCTCATCTCAAGCTCACTTCACCTAAAGTCACCATCTAACATAACCGGCAATTCTTCACGGGTCCTACACTTCCCTTCATTGTACTCTAAAGTACTCCAGTTACTCTTTAAATCTAATTTGGAAAGGGAGATTTTTACATAACAGACCAGCTGAATGTCAAGGTAGCTGTCACATTAGTATGTAAACCTCATTACACACTAATAGGAGGTAATTGCGACAATTACGCACCTACTAATAGATGCATACAAGCTAATGTACTAGTGACTGATTTATGAGGATTGAGATGTGATTGAAATGCAAACTTAGTGCCCAAAATAGACTTCATTACATTTGCCAGGGTTGCGGAATTTGTTTGAAAGAGGTCACCTGGAACCTAGCGCTCTGGAACGCAAAAGGCGTTAGAACTGTCATCTCTTTGAGGCACGCCTGGAACACGACGCGCCGCTGACACGTGCCTGGTTCTGATTGAACTGCGAGTCACCCAATACTCGCTGTCCGCAGCCCTGCGGCGCCCTGCTGCGACCACTGACACCCGGGCCGCCTTCTTCTGCTGACTGCAGGATAAACTCTGAACATTTTTCATGATTAAACAACTAGTCTGGTTATAATAGGCTACAAATATCACGCTATTTACTATATTGTATAAGCAACGTTACACTATATTGTATACTTGTTTGGAGGAAAGTGGAAATTATATTTTTTCTTACTCCTCCGCTATTCATTTCTGATTAATTTCGATGCGGGACCCAAGACAGTAATTAATCGTTTCTCTGGGACTCGTCGAGCTTCATTGCCTCGGCGCTTTTCTGGTGGCCTCCACTGTTGATTCTGGTTTTCAGGAGTTGCAGTGGGTGGGAACAGTGTGGCGGGCTTGTCCCAAAAAAAAAGCAACGTTATATTATTGTTGCTTTAAGACTTGGACCAACTGATTCACTTGGAGAATTATGCGTGTCACGACATAATATTATTTAATACTCATTTCCGTTACACTTAGATCCACGTAAGCGAAATTGTGGGCACAGTTAGCCTTCAATAATGGTCCACATAACCATATCTGTAAAAGTACCAGGATATCAAAGGACAGCTCATTAATATCCACATCACCCAATCTTATCGATCTATATTCGATCAAACTTATCGGCGACCCCCTTTGGATATAACCGTTACTGAATTGAACCAAATCCGATCCCCCATAGGTCTTTAAAATAAACGGCGGACAGGACTTCGAGTTATCAAACTGGGGTTTTACCGCGGAACGTAGAAATTAGCAAGATGTTGAATATGGAAAGGGACCTCGTCATGTAAACGTTTACCATGGATTCAGTACATGATTCTTGATCCATCAGAGACAAGATTAGTGGTCGGTTAATAAATAGAAACAGCTGTTCCATAAAAAATATAAGAATTAGCAAGATTAGCAAGGAATATTTTTTCTTTTTTATTTATTAGGTATGTAAGGGAATTCCTATATTTATTTAATGTATACATTATTTACAAGCTTAATAACAAAAATAAAAAAGAGAAACTAAAACTACTTAAACGGCATCAAAAAATTCATCCGCATCGCCGTCCGCTGTAAATGTGCCCAAAAGACTGGCCGCATTGCCACGTTGGATGGCAATGCTTAACCTCTGGCCAAGGTAATAACCAGCCCTTGGGTCACGGGAAGTGTCAACCAACCGTTTGGCCAACTTCTTGAAAAGATTTAAAGATTTTCATTTTTCCAAACAAAATGTTTTTTTTTAATAAATTGTTTTATTATATGAAACAAATTGTTTTTGTAAAAACAAATTGTTTTCAAACAGCCTTTTATAATACATAGAGTCCTATTAAACTTACATTAGTAATTCTGAGTATGTCTAATTTGATCATATTCATGCGACATAGCCACATTTGTCTTCTACAATCCCAGGATTAAGCATAATTGCTGTAATTTAGCCAAGGAAGTCGGTGCTAGCCTGAACACTTGCATGATAAGAGTGTGTTAACGTAGGGTGGGTGATGAAAGTCGTCCCCTACCACCCGTAGGAACTCCTAGGAACATTCCTACGCCTACATATTTGGCGTGTTGGTGTATTCAGGCTTATTTACGGTTATGTGGGTGACGGAGATATAGTTGGGACAGTTTGTCTCTTGTTGTGGTGTCTGGTAATTAAATTATGTGTGCGAGGTTAAGTACTTGTTGTGTGTTAAATGGGGCGTTTTGCTTGATTACGGTATCTAGGTTTGAAAGGACTTAAAAATGGAGACAATTTAGGTAGCGTCTGTAATTCGGTGTTTGCCAAAGTCAAGGTCAAGGTCAAAGCTAAAATATTTTATTATAAAACAATTATTTAATTACACTTGAATACGATGTACATAATTTAAATAGAACATATTCTAAACGTTTTTTAATAACTAGAATTGGCCTTATACCTTAAATAGACAGGGACCAAATTTTTCAATATTGCACGATAAAAATCATACTTGTTATACATGCAAAAGTTTATTTTTATTTATTCATTTAATATAAATTACATTTTTAAATATTAATATAAAAATACAAACATTTAAAAATATAAAAAATAGTAGCCAAAATAGTAGAAACAGGTTTATTATTATTATTATTCTAAATGAAATGCTCATAAAAGCTTCAATAAGAACGTTCAACAAACGTTAAGCTTAAAATTGGGGTTAGCATGAAGCGCCACATTTGCGTGTTATTACTTTTTAGGTCAAAAAGTAAACACAATCGTTTATGATAGGATTCAGTTGGAATTGAATCGTGCGTTATGACTGTACGTTTACACACGGAATCTTTTACACCGAACTGTAATATTTTAGGTATATTCTGAAAATTCATGTACTGTATTACAGTCAGGGGCGCGGGTCATGCGTAATGCGAATACCGGGCTCCCAACTTATGGTAGTAGGAGGAACCGTCGGGTTTTTGTCGGTATGAGTACGACATAACTCTCCGTTATATGCAGGCGGAGGGCATCCAGAAGGATTTCCCCACAAAAAAAAGGCGGGGGGGGGGTTCCGTACATCAGTCGGCAAAAACGAAACCCTTATAAGATCACTTTGCTGTTCGTCTGTCTGTCCGTCTATCAACGCCTTCTAATCAGGAACGAGTGGAGATCAAGATCAAGCTGAAATTATACATCAAATACTCAGGTCGACTATCCCTTGGAGCAGTGAACAAATCAAACTTCATACAATCTATAACATAAAGTCGTTTATGCCGCATATTATGACGCTTGCTTGGGAATCAAAATTTTTAGGGAATGTTCTGTTTATCTAGAATCATGAGGCAAGGAGCAATGCCGTGTACCACATGTAAAGGAATACATCCGAAAACTATTTTGGGTTATATAAATATAAATGATCGGTCATTGTAACAGTAGGGAAGGCATAATGCCCTACCATAAGGCGATTAACACACGGCACCGCGCACCGGCGCGGTTGGCGGTGAAGCGGATCTCATGTCGCATTGGCCTCTAAGAAATCCGGCGATACACACGTACACCATCCAACCGCACGGTCGAGTCGAGCGGTGCAATCCGCTTTACCGCTACCGCCCTCCGCGGCGGTGCGCGGAGCCGCGTGTTAATCGCTTTTGGGAAGGCATAATGCCCAGCAGTGGACATTGTTCGGCTGAAATAATGACGACGCTCTTTGTGGTTCAGTCTCATATTAAATTCTAGAAACACATGTTGTCTAGGAAGACTAAAACTTTTACCATTACAGTTCGGTGTAAAGAGGACCAAATAAAGCGAAAACTTCCCCATTCACAAAGTTTGAACGACTAAATCGCTGATACCTAAAAGTGTTTTAAAATTGCTTCCACGACGGTTAGTATATGAGATTTGAAGTTATTTTGTATTTATACAGCCTCGTTGTTGGTCTAGTGAAAAGATAAACTACGATAACTTGGCTTGCCCTTCCACAATTCAAAACGTTTGAAAGAATTAGCAAAAGTATTTAAGCGCAGGCCACACCGCCAGCTAGCGGGCGGGCGGGCTAAGCGGGCGAACATCGTTTCACCTCCTTACATACTTCGGTTCACACCGCGAGCTACCGACTAACCTGACGAGCTAAGCTAACGAAATATCCGACGATTCCCAGCTAGCGGGCGGGCGGGCTAAGCGGGCGAACATCGTTTCACCTCTTTACATACTTCGGTTCACACCGCGAGCTACCGACTAACCTAACGAGCTAAGCTAACGAAATATCCGTCGCTCGTCAGTCCGTAGTTTTCGGTGTGAACCCCATAGTTTAGCTCGCCAATATTTCGCGTAGTTTGTATAGTTTCCTTCGTTCGCTTCGCCCGCCCGCTTAGCCCGCCCGCCCGCTAGCTGGCGGTGTGGCCTGCGCTTACAAGACTCACAACGCATGTGTGCGTACTGAGACTGCTCTCGAAACAAAAACAAATCAGCGTGTCATTGTTGCTTGACTAGCGGCATCATTAATTACTCATTATTATTGAAATAGTAAGCGCCATGTTATAGTAGTTTATCTTTAGGCAAAGCGCGACTGCTGAGCATTAGATCTTGGGTTCGATTCCCTGGTCTTGCAAAGTGTTATTGGGTTTTTCCTTTAGGAATTTCTCAGCCTTGAAGTATAGATTTGTGACCGGCTGATGGCAATAGGCTCGCCTCCTATTACTTGGGACTTAAACATAACTGGCGAAATGTGGGTGTACGCGTACACCTCTGGCTAACCCTTCGGGGATTACAGGCGTGATGTTATGTTTGTATTTAGCTCTTTTAGTTTTAGAATCAAAATAATAGTTTCTGAACTCGGTGCGAACCTAAATTGGCATGTTGTGTTTGGTTCGTGTCGTATTTTCTTTTTCAACGCTGCACGGAAATAAGAGGTAGATCATGAAGGTTATATTCCAAGCGGATATAGTGGGGATATAGCAGATGTACCGACTGTCGATGTGGTATGTTTTTTTTTTATGTCGTAAAAATCATCAAAAGACTCCTTCCGCCCTGGGTGGGGCGGAAGGGACTGTCAGACTTTTACTGACTAAAAAACCACCCTGTTCCTTCTGTTGCCCTTTACGTTCCGGGGCCACGGTATCCTGTTAAGACGTTCCGCAACATGTGTGGTATGTTGACGTTAGAGCCTCTTCGTGCGATATATTCACATATCTGTACAAATAAATAAAATTGCAGTGCCTGTTTGTAATATTAAAATAAAAGATTTTTATTATATGCCGATGAATGTACACACAGCAAAACAGATAGGTATGCAGGGTCGTCAGACATAGTTGGAGTTTTCTTAGAAACCGATGGATGTTTTCGAATGTAATTTAATTTAAGTCGTAGATAATAAATAGTTCTTCATTTAGGTTAAGTTTCTGTCAAAGACATTCATCGGTTTCTTAGAAAACTTCAACTATATCTGACGACCCTGCATACCTATCTGTTTTGCTGACTGTACACGGTGCCAAAACCACAATTATCTGTATTTTTGTTTGTCTATCGGTATATGATTGTCTGTCTGTCTGTTTGTTCCGACAAATCTCTGAAACAGCTGGACCAATTTCGTCGTGGCATAAAGAAGTATATAATATACTAGAGCTTTAAGATAGGAAATCAAGCTTTTATATCGATTCCGCATATAACTAGCTGGCACACATTTAACTCAAAGAATTAAGTTGAAACAGAAATATTTCAGCATCTGTCTCATGTCTCCGGATGAGTATTTCACTTAGCTTTTTTACTGAAAACATTGTTAAAATGTCCGTGAAATATTCCTGAAATTCAGACTAACTTGTTTGCAATGTGGTGCGATAAAAGAACTACTAGGTTTGCGTTTGCAGTTAACTTTATTTGGTTTTAAATTGTTTGTTGCTTAACTTTGGCTTTTGTTACAAGTTGAGATAAATGTTTCCTGTACCTTTTAATTAGCTAAGTCAAAGTCAAGGTCAAAGTCAAAAAAATATTTTACCCCCGAAGGGTTAGGCAGAGGTGTACTCATTAGTACTTACACCCACATTACGCCAGTTATGTTTAAGTCCCATATAATAGAGGGCAAACCTATCCACCGGCCATCAAACGGGCTCAAATCTAGACTCCGAAGCTGCTACTAAGAAATTCCTAATGAAAAAACCCAATAACACTTTTCCCGACCTGGGAATCGAACCCAAGACCACTAGAGCAACGAGGCAGGTAACGAGGTAATTTCTGTACTATTTACTAATTTACCAACACTAATCAACAAGCAGTTAGTTGCAATTATATTGTCACCGTCAGTATGTCAAATTAGCCTGACAGGGGAAGCCATATTGATTTTATGCTAATTTCATTTTAACACAGTGGAAACTCATCACTTTGGTGGACAGCCTATCGATAATGAACTGTCTTTATTTATGAAGGTTTTAATACTCAATCAATTCTCACGTCAAATTACTGACTGGGGTATTTTTATAATCATCTGCCTAGCCATTTTGCCCAAAATATATATTTTTAAAATCATCTGCCTAGCACTTTTTTCAACTATGTTAGGGTCGGCTTCCAGTCTAACCTGATGCAGCTTAATACTGGTGTTTTACATGGAGCTATTGCCTATCTGACTTATACAACCCAGTTACTGATCAACACGATACCTCTTGGTAAGACTGGTTGTCAGACTTTCGGACTTCTGACTAGAAGTTGGCCAAACGATTCTTCATGATTACCTCATCATCTTCCTGCCCTTGTCCCATGTTACTTGGGGTCGGCGCAACACGTTTTCCTCTTCCACTCTGTCCTGTCAGCCGTCATGCAATCACTGACTTCCCTTTCATTTATATCATTCTTCACACAATCCATCCATCTTTTCATTGGTCTTCCTCTTGCTCTCCATCCATCCACATTCATATTCATAACTCTCCTGGTCAAAAGTTTTTTTTTAATCAATCTGGAAGTTCCTGAGATGAACGAGTTTAAACAAACAAAAAAATAATTTTTAGCTTTATTATAGTAGTATAAATAACTTAGAATTAAGAACATATAGAATGTTTTTCGTTTCGAGTCAATGATTTTAGACAATCCCGTTTTTTCCTATAATTTTTGGGGCCTAGTAGGTAGCCACGTCACAAATAAAAATGATAATATTAGGTAAAATTCCCTTTTTTTTAATAAAAAAAGGGAATATTTTCATCAATGCTTTGCTTTGCTTTTTGTAGTAGGCCACAATATTGTCATGTTATTTTTTTCAACATGTCACATTTGTATATTGTAGTTGTTTATTATCCCTCAATAAATAAAATAAAATGCTTTCAATATTCATGCATGGACCAAAAACTTCTATCTCTCAACACAATGCATACAGCTCCCAAACTCAAAGGTAATCCTAGTAACAAAGAGGTCATTGTTTGCGAATATTTAATCGATATATCGTATGAATAGAATGATCCGAGTATCGATTCTCGTTCGAATCGAGACGGGAAACTTTGAAAATCGATTTCGGCTTTTGAGTAAGTTTTAATCTAGATTGATGGTTGAATATCAGAGCTGTGACTGGGACTGAGACGAATCTAAGTACTGGAATAATTGATATGGAATTGACAATATCGAACACAAAAAATAAGAATTATGCAATTTGGTGCAGTCGTTCGGAAGTTATGCGCGTACATACATTTCGACGATTCATTTTTTATACTTATATAGCTGTCCGCCGCGGTTACACCCGCGTCTTTGGTTACTGCTCCGCTCCCGTAGGTCGTAGCGTGATGGTATATACTATAGCCTTCCTCGATAACTAATCTATCTAACACTGAAAGAATTTTTCAAATCGGACCAGTAGTTCCAGAGATTAGCGCGTTCAAACAAACAAACAACTTGGTTACTGCTCTTTGGTTACTGCTCCGCTCCCGTAGGTCCTAGCGTGATGGTATATAGCCTATAGCCTTCCTCGATAACTAATCTATCTAACACTGAAAGAATTTTTCAAATCGGACCAGTAGTTCCAGAGATTAGCGCGTTCAAACAAACAAACAAACACTGCAGCTTTATAATATTATTATTAAGTATAGATAAATAGATAAAAATAAAGTACGGATAGATAGTATAGATTATTAAATGGCGCATTTTCATTAGTCGATAGGGCCCGCATGCGGGGAGTCCCCGCATGCGACATAACAACAAATGAAAGTTACAAGTCGTTACACCGCATGCGGGGATCCGCCGCGCATGCTTTTTACCGACCGTGATATCGACATGCGGGCCTTGTGGCATGCGTTCCAGAAATCTGTCGCACCCAGCATGCGGGCCCTATCGACTAATGAAAACGGTTCACCGAATGCGGGCCCTGTGGCATGCGTTCCAGAAATCTGTCGCACCCCGCATGCGGGCCCTATCGGCTAGTGAAAATGAGCCATAATGGCTAACTGGAAGGCAATATCATAATCTCACTAATGCATGAACAATAATTACTACCTACTATTACCATTATCTTTTCTTACCGAAGCTAACGACGTGAGAAGCTAAATGACTACATAGAAGGGTCAACGCCCTCGTGTCATGACCCCTGAAACTGAGACAATAGGTAGGTATTGAGGACTTAGCTGATATTATGTAATGTCAGCATTCTTGGACGAAGGTCGTATAAACAAATAAAATAAATTGAAGCGTCTGTTTGTATGTCAAAATAACAGCTTTTTAATAAAAAATATAAATATATTTTTTTGTTTAACGTATGGTACCAAAAAAATATTATTTTTGTGAAGTATCTAATTATATTGTGATGTGACAAAAAAATTACGGTATTCGGATTTATTCCTTTACTTGTGCTACATGGCATTACTACTTGCCTTTCATGATTCTTGGTCATCGGAAAGCCCCCTATAAGGTTTTGATTTTTTAGCGAGCGTCAAAATATGACCATAATATGAGCAAAATATGAGCCATAAACGACCTCATCTTTAGATTGCGTTGACTAAGTTTAATTTTTTCATTTCTCCAAGGGGTAGCAAGTTTGAGTATTTGATATTAATTTCAGTTTGATACCTTCCCGCGTTCCTGAGAAAAAGGATCTTGGCAGACGAACAGACAGACAGAGGGTCCCTTTTGGGCCAACTGAGGTACGGAATCCTAAAAATTATCGCAACGGTGTGAAAAACATGTAAGTTTCGGCTTCATTAGGTGACACCCATTGTAAATAGGAACAAATATTCATAACATAACATCACGCCTGTAATCCCCGAAAGGTTAGGCAGGTGACAGTACCCATTAGTACACCCACATTTCGCCAGTTATGTTTAAGTCCCATGTAATAGGGGGTAAGCCTATTGCCATCAACCGGGCACAAATACAAACTCCGATGCTGCTACTGAGAAATTCCTGATGGACAAACCCAATAACACTTTGTCCGATTTGGGAATCGAACCCAAGACCTCATGCTCAACAGTCGCGCTTTGCGACCAATAGACCAACGAGGCAAATATTCGTTACATAAAATATTAGATTTCATATTGATAAAATCACTATTACATAATAGTCCACAACCACAAATAATTAGGGACATACCCTAATTAGCAATTAACGCAAATATCATTTGACATTTGATATTAATTATTTATTAACATTATTCACAAAAAGGGTTTAATAATAAATAATTGTTATAGTCATTAAAGTTATTATAGAGCAACAACGGAAACATAAATGAATTGAGGTAATAGTTAATTAGGGGTAGCATTTATAATAATTACACGTCAAAGCAAATCGGGGAGTTTAGTTCGTCGTTCGTAATTTGGTCGATTTATATCCGATGACAGTTAAATTATAGCAGCTTATTTTTGTCCCAATGTAGGGCAAAGGCCTCTTCTTGTAAATAGAAGGTAAAAAAGGTGCCAACCGGATTCTATTATTAACACATTAACCGCCGCGTCGGGTCAACCGTGACCGACGCTAGTGGAGGTTTGACCTTCAACAGTTTTGGCCCGGTGGTGACAGTGTTAAGGCCTCCGCTTCTTCTTCTTAGCGTATCGATGGCAAATATAAATAAATTTTGTTAAATTTTTTGCTTGGCCCAGGATTCAGCTGCCATAACACCATCCGCTGACGCAGTCATTAGGTCCTCACGTGTACAGGTGACTGGGTAGGTATGTGGCGCAGCACAATATGTGGGCCGTGGTCTGCGGAGAGACGCCGCATAGACACTGAAGATCGGTGCCATCTGCGAAGATACTTTTTGCTGCGGCCGACCTGGGTGCGGAGTTTGTTTAAAGTTTTACAAGTCGGCCACGGCAACGCGTGCCCAGGTGGAAGGCCTCCGCTGACCGTCTGTCTGTCAGCGTCTGTATCTCATGAACCGTAATAAGTACAGAATTGAAATTTTTACAGAGTGTGTATTACTATCGCCGCTAAAACAACAAATAATAAGAACATAGGTATGTAAAAAAATAGATACATAAACATAACATCACGCCTGTTATACCCGAAGGGTTAGGCAGAGGTGTACCCTATTAGTACACTCACATTTGGCCAGTTATGTACAAGTCCCATGTAATAGAAATTCCCGATGGAAAAACCCAATAACACTTAAAAAAATTATCGACGAGTAAGGTGACTTATTTTATTATACCGTGTTACGGAACACTTGGTTTGCCAGTCGCACTTGGCCGATTTGTAACTAAGACTGGGCCATCCGGAAGATTATTACGTGTGCAGTTTGTCCCCCTATCTCCTTCAAGACTTGCCAAGACGCCTTCTATTGTGATGTAAACTTGTATCAATGAGTGCCAAAACCTACCACAAAAGGCACTCGGTAGAAATCAGGACACAGAAATCAATTTATGCCAGCAATATGAATGAAAGTAATAATATTCATTGTCACCAAAATACGTGCATCTATACCAACATAATATGGCCGACGATTTTTTTTCCATGAAGAATTTCTCAGTAGCAGCCAGTAACTGGCGAAATGTGGGTGGACTATTGGTTACTTTGCCTAACTCTTTGGGGATTACAGGCGTTATGTAATTTTCATCCATTCAATCGGTTCTGTCTACAAACACCTGATTAGCGTGAACCTTAACAGAACACATTATAATGGTGGACCAACATGATCAGCATTCACTAAGCCCTGTTTATCAGGCGATAATTCGGAAATTACGCGAAACAGTCCAGAGTTATGAGTGGCGGTGTTGCTAGGTAGGAATTAGGTAACTGAATTATTTTAAACTTAAAATCGTGTAGTTTTTTTTTTTACAAGTTTTTATTTACTTTTACCTGTCCCGGTGTCTGTGGCTAATCAAATTTTTTAATTTCAGTTTGTAATTTTATTAATCACACTTAAATGAATTAATTTTAATTTTCACACATAACATAATAACATCATAAAATCACGCCTGTACCTAATCCTCGAAGGATTAGGTAGAGGTGTACCTATTAGTACACACACATTTCGCCAGTTTTGTTTAAGTCCCATATAATAGGGGGCGAGCCTATTGCCATCAACCGGGCACAAATCCAGACTCCGAGGCTGCTACTAAGAAATTCCTAATGGAAAAACCCAATAACAGTTTGCCCGACCTGGGAATCGAACCCAAGAACCTCATGCTTAGCAGTCGCGCTTTGCGACCACTAGACCAACGAGGAAGCCAAATAAGTAATTTTCACATATGATATTGCAAATTCGATTTTGAGTTTATTTTTTGTGTATGTGTTTTGTTATCTACTAAACGTTACTAAAACAGCTAAAAAGGAAACAAAACACAACATCCGTAAATTAGGTTACATACATGCATTTAATTGCAAATACCTACAAAAAAACTTTTCCAAAAATACCAGCATTGTTAAAAAAAACTTCATTTAATTTTATTCTCCCAATAATATTCGTATATATTCGCACTAGCAACACCGGGCAATATCAGCCGACCGCACTGTTCGGTTGAGTTATGACCAGCAATTTGACCGGCCTAAACGCTGCATATCTGTAACAGACTGTACTTACAGCGCGACTGTAAACCCAGGTCAAACAACTACGGACTTAATTGGAGAAGACGTAAGGTTTCAAGTTAATTAAAGCAATATTATTCTGCAGTTCCACTATTCAAATAAGGTTGGAGTATTTTTTGTTGTTGTTATGTTCTAAGGCTCGGTTGCAGTGGAGTGGACGACTTGCGGGCGGTGGCAGATGGTGAAGTAGTATTTGATTGGACAAGTTCACACTAACGTCCGAATTGCTACTGTAGTATTTGACCGCTGCTGCAAGATGTCCGCTTCGGTGTAGCCAAGCCTTTAGGCGCAAAAAAACAAACAAAATTTTATCGAAATCGGTTCAGTAGTTTAGCAGTAAAAACAAAACAGCCAGACATAACATTTGCATTTTCGTAGCAGCAATACTAGAACGCCTACGCGCATAAAAATGAAGCTACGACGTAGCACGGAACAGGCTACGCCGTAGCTAGGAAATAGATTGAGTGAACTATGATTTTTATCAAATCAACAAAATCTGTAAACAAAAAGGGTAAAAATCCTTATTAACAAGTATATAAGCGTACCGTTATCAAAGCTTTAGCAAACTATTATACCGAATAATGTTCTCATTGCGTTGATCAAATAGTTACAAATGAATAGCCTACTGAGGTGGCTCACTCATTCAAAAACGTACCTTAAAACGAGGGATTAAAGTAGAAATTTGAACAGCAAAATGAATCCTTAAAGCGATCATTAATATAGCCTGTAATGATTTGAAGAGTTGCAGGAATCAGGACGAATCATTAGAATGGTGATTGATGGTGAATCGTCAGAAATTCACGTTTGAATTGATTTGAAATTTGTAGATTTTCGAAGTTTCGAAATGTTTTGGCGTTTGGCGGAAAATGTCTATAAGTCGTAATTTATGTGTCATGTCTATACCTAAGTAGTCATTTACGTGTCAATAATACGATTAATGTTTTCGAGCGATTGAAAAAATATATATAGCATTACATCACGCCTGTAATATCCGAAGGGATAGGCAGAGCTGTACCCATTAGTACATCCTCATTTCGCTAGTTATATTTAAACCGACGACTCCGAGGCTGCTACTGAGAAATTCCTGATGGAAAAACCCAATAACACTCTGCCCGACCTGGGAATCGAAACCGAGACCTCATGCTCAGCAGTCGCGCTTTGCAACCACTAGATTAATGAGGCAGTTTTATACAGGCCGTGTGTTTATATATTTTTTTAGCACTTAACTCCAGTAGTTTGCCACGTTTATCGCGGAATCAGTAAATCAATTTTGTTCTAAATCTCAATTCTTAAACTGCATACCTACTAACGCACAGTGAACCGGACAATTCACAAACAGTCCGAATATACTACTAAAAACTTCGGCATAAAAACACCTTCTGCAGGGAAACATTTTTTCCAAATGTGTTTCCACAGAGTTAGGAATTTGTTAAACCGCTTAGCTGCGCTTTAGTGTTAAAGTTACGTCGCGCGTCGGCCAGCAGTTTGTGGGAATGCTTTTAACCTGTCTATGTACCATATCAACGGGAAAGAATGACTTTTTTAATATACATCACGCCTGTAATCCCCGAAGGGTTACGCAGAGGTGTAAAAGACATGCAGAAGCAATAAAAATAATGTAACCAGTATTTTGTAAAAACCTGATTGAAAAGAGTGCCGTGGGGTTGCTCGTTGTTCTCCATAGAGGCCAACCTTCGTTTTGGAACGAGCAACTAGCTTCAGCTTTCGGACTAACTGACCGACTCCTTGACAATTCAAAAGTGCCTGTAAATGGTCTAATTGAAATAAATGTATTGATTTTGACTTTTTGACTTGTGCACACATTAGTAGATCCACATTTCGCCAGTTATTTTTAAGTCCCATGTAATAGGGCGGTGAGCCTATTGCCATCAACCGGGCACAAATCCAGACTCCAAGGCTGCTACTGAGAAATTCCTGATTTTAAAACCCAATAACACTTTGCCAGACCTGGGAATTGAACACGAGATCTCACGCTTAACAGCCGCATTTTGCGATTACTAATAGACCAATGAGGCTGGCAAATAAATAAATATCATAAAAAAAAATAAGACGTCATGTAAAAATAATAATGAGTTATGATGATAAATCCGTGCGATTCATCGCTATGACGTCACTCGACACTCGCCGTCTCGGCGCACACCTCGTACAATTTTATGTGTCTATCGATTTTTGATTTAATCACCATAATGGTGTTTCTATAGACACGTTCTTAATGTAAGATTGTCGTGAAAATTCTCCGTGAAATTCTGAAGGCGAGGTGATTTTTTTTTTGCCTTTGTTAGTCATGTTAGCGTAGTGTTTTATTAGGACTCTTTGTAGAATAAGAAAGTGATTGAATGGACAAGAAACTTTATGATTTTACTTGCATTAAAAACTTAGTTTGCTTCCCGGGGTTTGCTCCGTGGATGGGTGTGTGATTGTCCTGCACGTTTTTTTTTTGTAATCGTTTTATTAACGTATAGTCAACCGGGTGTTCATATGGTAAATTTTCATTCGTGTAAAAACGAATAGCCGCAGTTTCCACAAGGAGACAAAGCTATACCATATGCCACTGCAAACCGAATACGTCAAAGTTCATTCGATTTGCTTGACAAGTCCGTTGAGTATGCGTTTAAACCACAGATATAGATAGACATAGATAACGCAAGTATCACGATCTGTATGAAAACCAAGCGTGCCATTTTTTGACTACCTATTATGACGTCACAAGCACTATTTAGTGATGGGAAAATCAAATCGATTCAAAGACGCCGCCGCTTACGGCGCCCCCCTCGTCCTACCCCCCGCCATGCGCCAGCGGCTCACCCGGTCAGCAGTACGCTGAAAGTCTTTGTAGTGAGAGGTTGCGTGCTCGAGCGCTTGCGTTCCGACGACGTGCTAGTTTTTGGATACCTTTGCCATAATTTTTTAATAACATATAATAATAACAACAATAACAATAATAATATAAATAATAAAAATATAATAATAATAATAACATAATTTAAATCGATTTTATGACAGAGTAATCTATACTAATCTATACTAATATTATAAAGAGGTAACATTTGTTTGTAAGTTTGTATGTTTGTAAGTTTGTATGTAGGGGGTAATCTCTGGATCTACTAAACTGATTTTGAAAATTCTTTCACTAATTGGAAGCTACGTTATCACTGAGTGCTATAGGCTATATTTTATTATCAAAAATTAGGGATCCGTAAGAAAAATCACGCGAACGAAGTCGCGGGGAGAGTGCTAGTGAGATATACAGAGGAATGAGATAAACAGAAAAATGAATGACAAAATAAAATTCCTGATCTGCTTATAAGGCAGTTAGGAGTATATATTTTTTACAAAATTGTAAGTATTTCCCTAATTATTTCTTGTGATTGTTGTAGACTATCAAAATGTCGGAAACAAAGACAAAATCCAGAGAAGAAATTTTAGAAGCAAAACGAAAAGCATGTAAAATACGTTATATTAAAATCAAAATAGATCCAAAATTACATGAGCTACGAAAACTTTTTCCCTTCCACAAAGCTTGCTTCCTCAAAATGTATTGAACAAATAGTGCTATGCTTTGTTGGGAACCAATCTTTGTTTCCCGTCGCCTCAATCCATTTTTGTTTTAAATTGGGTTCATGTGGAAAACTAAAAAAATCACGAAACGTTACGATTATTTATTAAAATTGTCTACAAAGTACTTATATAATACAAAATCATTCCTCTGTTTCCGAAATCGATTCTTGAGAATCGATTTGTGTTGCATATGATGAACAGAACTAATCGCTAAAATTGACAGAAAAATGATAAAAGTCCCTGTACTACAAAACCGAAACGATATACGATAGTATCGCTTGTTTCGATATTCATTACTTGTTAAAACAAAACGTCTCATCGACCGCTCCAAGTAAAAGCTGCAATGTAATAGGAACGTTTTGTTTTTCTCAAATTTGGTATTACCAGGTATTACTGAGGGTATTCGATTAAAAATAATTGTTTTTTTAATTAATTACGCATAATATTAATCATAAAATGACTTACCGATGGAAGGAAACGTTTACTTTATTTTTTTTCCTCGCATTTGTACAGTTTTTACAATTTATAACAGCACAATTAACCATTTTAATATTTTTAACTGACGTCCGACTAGCGCTATGCTCCGATGCAGACTGAGCGCGAAATTGGCCACTTACGATTATTGTACGTAAGCTAGGCACGCGAAGTAGTTGCTCTCGCGTTATCTATGTCTATCTATATCTGTGGTTTAAACGTATAAGCGGTACACGTTTTTTTGCAGTACAATCGACGTGTGAATGGATCTATGTACGTTGTATGGTCACTATTTATACGTTAAGACGTATACTGCAAAAAAACGTGCAGGACTATGCCGTGTGAACGAAGCCTAAGCCATTGGACCCGGCTGTCATCTATGATAGTCGTTACGGGTCGTCAGAAGCTCGAAAGTCTGATAACTAGTCGTCACGTTTTTTTCTTCCACCAAAGTCAGTGATGTCCAAGATAAACTTAAAAATTAATTAGAATTTAAGAAGTCACATTAGTGGTTGCCCAGACAAGAACCCCACGCAGTCACCGCACTTCAAATTTTCCACACTTACATTCCCCGAGGAAGCTCTTTACAGGATAGCGCTGCAGCAAAGTGCTTGAAGCGCCAAAACTGTTCAATTTACAAACTCCACAACCAAAGGACTTCTTTATCTCAATCCGAGGAACAAACATTAAGTATTCAGTACGCGTCAGTCGTAACCAGTTTATGTCATAAAAGGCTGACTCTGGAGGAGGTCTCGCCATGTTTGGTGATGAAGAGATTCTTAAATGATTCCTAAAGGGATTGGCGGCTAGCCGCGGTTGATAGAGGTAGTCATAAAACGGTTTATGACTGTATATTTTGTATCGGTGGCCGGTAGAATTTTTTTCTTGTATTTTTACTGGTATAATAACTGATATCAAAGTATCATGTGGAACTTTTTTAGGGGTAGTTGATCTGAAATGTTGTGTCGTAAAAAAATGAATAGTGGAGTTGCTAAAGTGAAAGATGTACCATTAGAACCTCATTCATCAGGTTTTCAAGTTCTGTAATCAAATGGCTCCAGCAGAACACTTTTACTAATGCTGAGCTCTGTCTGTTCTTCTATCACAGGGTAGGTGGTTTGATCTGACAAAACGAACCCGAATTGTTGTTAAAATCATAGTTCTTTTCACATTCTCATCGTCGTGTTGGCCCAGTGGTTCCGGGAAAGTACCAATGTGACTTTTTCATTTCAAATGTACATTCTAAAGTTTATCTTGGACATCACTGACATCGGTGAAGGAAAACATCGTGAAGAAACCTGGTCTTATACCAGCCTATTACTGTCCCACTCAAACCATGTTAGAGGCCCTTGAGGCGGTTTAGAAACCCTGACACTAGGGTATGTGGGGTCGTAAGACCTTACTGCCCACACGAAGAAATACCACATTCCAAAGATTTTACAATTAACATAATTTTTAACGTAAAACGTCACCATGTCGTTTCAATGACGTAAGCCAGTAATTATTAAATGGCCGCTCTCGAGAATGGCGCGCAATTTTTTCACAAACACACCTCTGGGAGTCACAGAGCAGGAATAATGGCTGGATATGTCGCTGTTACCGTAAATATTTACAGGTAACTGCTTTACAAACAGATGACCTTGAAGGAACAAAGGGCAAAGTAGAATGGTTGGATTACTGATATATATTTGCATGTGACCTTACCTTCTAAGGGTTTCAAACCTATGGGTCTATCCTTGTGGGAGTAAAATCGTTTTTCTGAGGTGGTAATAAAGTTAGTAATTGTATAACAAAAAAACTCATTAAATGTGGGTATCATGTTGCTAATTATTTTAAAGTGGGTATTGTTTGGTTTTTCATTTAACAATGTGATTAAGCATAATTGTTTTTGACTCCTCGTTGGTTTAGTGGTTGCAAAGCGCGACTGCTTAACACGAGGTCAATTGAGATCTTAGGTTCGATTCACAGGTTGGGCAAAGTTTTATTAGGCTTTTACATCAGGAAGTTCTCAGTAGCAGCTTCGGAGTCTGGATTTGTCCCCGGTTGATGGCAATAAGTTCGCCCACTATTACACGAGACGTACAGTACCCGGCGATAAATATTGCACATCGACCTTTGGAAAGAGACAATCGGCTAATTTCAGCTTCGTAGAGCGTTATCTCTGTCGCACGAAATACAAACAGTCCGGTATCTATTAGGAGCTGATAAAACAATTATGATTTGCTTCTTTTGATAATTCTTTTTATTTTTTGTATAAAATACGAAATACGATAAAGGTCGATGTGCAATATTTATCGCCGGGTACTGTAAACATAGCTGGCGAAATGTGGGTGTACTATTAGGTACATCTCTGCCTAATGTTATGTATTTTGTTGTTTACATGTACCATATTTATTTGGTTTATAACATTTTAAAGGGGGGAAATGATTTTAGGCAATCGCTTTTTTATAATTTCTGGGCCCAGTATGTGGGCACGTTTATGGCAGCATCAGTAGCCGTCCTAAAGTGCAGGTGTAGGGACACTTTGGGCACTGTAGTAAGTGGGCCATCGTCTGATCAGGAACACTGCACTCGCACTGAGTATCTGTGCGATCTATAATCCCCCATTTTGCTAAGTTATTTTTGCAGCGGCCTACACTTGGGTGCCCTGTCTATTAAGCGCTCTCCATATAGGCCACTGCAAATCACAACCGAGTTGTAAGTCAAATTATAAAAAAAAGAAAAAAAAAACAAGGAAAATTGGTCTAGTGGTTGTAAACCGCGACTGCTGAGCATGAGGTTTTGGGTTCGATTCCCAGGTCGGGCAAAGTGTTATCGGGTTTTTCCATCAGGAATTACTCAATAGCAGCCTCGGAGTCTGGATTTGTGCCCGTTTTGGGTGTCGTTATTCCCACAACTTAAGTCTCACCTTAAGTGTTTGGTTCAAAGTCCGTGAGAATCTTATATTATGCAAAATTGTTGAAATTATTTATTTATTTATAACACACATACACTATCATCATAGGCTTACTTACTTAATACAATAGTGTATACGTAGTATACAGGTTTACTTACCTAATACAATAGTATAGTATACGAGATAACAAATCTTAGCTTAAAGTAATGTTACAAATTGCGGCCCGTGTGAATTCGCTCAGAGTACAATTGAAGCAGTCAATCTACACAAACCCATATTTATTTTTACCCATATTTTTTATTATTGCATATCCTATACAATAAAAAATAATTAAGTGTCTGTTATCTTAAATTACCAGGTTTTCACTATATTCATGAATGTTTACACGGTACTTATAACAAAAAACCTATATTAAAGTTTTTGACAGTTTATGTGTTTGTTTCGGCAAATCTCCGAAACGGCTGGACCGAATTTGATGATCCTTTCTTTGCAGATAGCTGATATTGTATGGAATAACTTAGGCTACTTTTATTTTAGAAAAATAATCTATACTAATATTATAAAGCTGCAGTGTTTGTTTGTTTGTTTGAACGCGCTAATCTCTGGAACTACTGGTCCGATTTGAAAAATTCTTTCAGTGTTAGATAGATTAGTTATCGAGGAAGGCTATAGGCTATATACCATCACGCTACGACCTACGGGAGCGGAGCAGTAACCAAAGATGCGGGTGTAACCGCGGCGGACAGCTAGTAATTAATACATTTTGATAACCGACATTCACGCGAACACAGTCGCAAGTTTAAGCTAGTTCATACTAATATTAGAAATGCGAAAGTAACTCTGTCCGTCTGTCATGCTTTCACGCCCAAACCACTAACCCGATTGTGATGAAATTTGGTAAGGGGTAAGTTTGAACCACAAGAAAGGACATAGACTACTTTTTGTTCCGCGACTTCGTCTGCGGATACCTGACATTTACGCGAAAAAAAATTCCTTATTTTCCTTTTATTACTTTTGGTTGCAAACCAACAGTCCTTCTAAATATATGTATAGCCGCAAGGAAACTATCCCTGGAAACATCTTAATCACCATGTAAGCTGTGTATCTCTTTGATATAATCCCCTAATCTGCTGTAACGGGACCCGGGGGAGGGTGCGGGCAGCTCACTAATAGAGGTGCACAGAATTTACTGTCCGGCGTATAATAGTTAGTACGTTTGCTTTAAGTGTATATTGTCATCACAAATCAAGAGGTTTAGGTTGAAATGAACTTAAAAATAATTGGTTTTAAAATGTAAAATTGTTAATTTTCGACTTATGTGGCTTTGAATGAAAAATGTGGGTGAATTTTCCTTTACAAAGTGGTTAAACGGATGGCAAATATTTTACAAATTACGATACAATTGCGATACAATTTGTTAATGAAGTGAGAATTTATGGTTTACTAGCGACCCGCCCCGGCTTCGCACGGGTGCATGTATTATACATAACCTTCCTCTTGAATCACTCTATCTATTAAAAAAACCGCATCAAAATCCGTTGCGTAGTTTTAAAGATCTAAGCATATATAGGGACAGACAGACAGAAAAAGCGACTTTGTTTTATACTATGTAGTGAAGCTTAAAACTTGATTCACACATATCAGTGAAGTCACAGTTCCGGCACAGTTCCGACACAGAACCGTCAATAAAAATGCAGTGGGACTACAATGGCCAGCCCATTAAAGCAAAAGTAAGGGTCACACACAAGTGTAATTCCTTCGTTGATGAAATTCTAGAATTATGGTAAAGTTACGTTAAAATTAAACCTAAAAAAATAGAAAAAGTGAGAATTTAAACTTTATATAAATTGGAACAAATACTAAAAACAGAACCTAACATTTAGACAAGCGAATACAAAATACGACAGCAATTTAATCTGCTTACCCCTGAGATTCAATCCTTAATATTATTAACACGGTACACTATTCGTTACCCGGGCGTCGGGCCCCAAAAGTGCATTATTTTATCCCACACTAAATACGAGCACTAATACTTCGAGCTGAATTGAGTTTGAGGGTTGTCACCAAAAATAAAAGTAAACAATTTTAGTAAAGTAAAAGTATTCGCAAACTCAAAGCATTTATTTCAATTTTATTAGACCATTTGCAGCCACTTTTGAAATGAACTTTCCGACGAAATGACCGACTGGTCAGTCCGTCGAAAAGTTGTGTGCACCTCTGCCAAACCCTTCGAGGATTACAGGCGTGATGTTATGTTAAGATTAGCTGACTTACTTTATTATTGCATGAAATAACAAGCTTTTTTATTTTTATATTATTTGATTATTATTTATTACTAGCGACCCGCCCCGGCTTCGCACGGGTGCATGTATTATACGTATAAACCTTCCTCTTGAATCATTCTATCTATTAAAAAAACCGCATCAAAATCCGTTGCGTAGTTTTAAAGATCTAAGCATATATAGGGACAGACAGACAGAAAAAGCGACTTTGTTTTATACTATGTAGTGATAGTGATTTTGCAAGAGCGCCAACCCTAACACAAAACGGTACAATTTAATAATTGTTTAGAAACGTAAACGTTGTAAAGTGCAGTGTCATAAACGTACTGCGTTTTAAACACTCCGCGATTCACTTCAAGCGTGTTTTAGATTTTATTTTTGTAGACTTGAATATTAAAATAATGATGGGAGGGTGTGGTAAAAGAGATATAATTGTGGTTTATGCTTCGCGTCTATGGCAAGGGGCTCGATGGTATAATGATGCTAAATTCCATGCCCAGGTCGGCTAAAATGTTTATTTATTTATAGTTAATTTACAACCGATTAACTAATTATAATAAATCAATTATTATATTTATTGTTGAATTTTATTTTAAGTATACTTATTCTATGATATAGTTTAATTTGTGCGTATAGCATCGTCTCGGAGTAGCATGTAAAATGTGAATAAATAACTGGTTATATTATTGTGTTATGGGTTTTCAATTAAGAATCTCGCAGTGATAGCCCAGAGCTATAACTGGATATTATACTAGAGCTATTATACTAGATTAGATTCTTAATTTAAAGCAATATTTTTAACCGACTTCAAAAAAAGGAGGAGGTTATCAATTCGACTGTATTTTTTTTTTTGTTTGTTAGCTCCTAACTTGCGACTGGGTGAACCGATTTTCATAATTCTTTTTTTATTTGAAAGCTGGTGCTTCCCGTGTGGTCCTATTGTCACCATTTTAATATCTGATGATGAACTTCGGAGATATGGAATGGAACTCCTCACAGAGTCACAGCAGTAATATCGTAACAAGTGAAATTGCTTTGTTTATACGTGTAGTCGATGACTGATTTAAGGGAAAGGGGGGGGGTACGTCAACCCCCCTCCTACCAGTTTCCAAAATTAAATATATCGTGTGAGGTATTGTTTGAAAGGGCTTTTTGTAAGGATTTCAAACATCAATACACAAGTTGTAGTTTCTGAAGGCGGTTATATCTTTTTTTGTAAAAAGCTTTTTATTATTAAATGTCAATTTTTCTGTCTTTTAAACTTAACATAGTTAAAAGAAATGCACAAAAACAAAAAGGCTGTCAAACCTCAAACGTTTAATCAAAATTAAACCCCTAATAATCACTCCACAAACAAGAATAAACATTTGAACCCCCCAAAAACAAAACAAACACAATCTTTCAAACATGGAACACGAAAATAATGAGTCTGAATCCTGAATACAAAATACAGCAACAAAATGTTTAGTCAAACCCACAAGCGGTGAACGCAGTTCACGTTGAAATTCATTTGAAAAACAACAATAAAATATGTTGTTACTAAACAAACCGACATTATAAAGGTAACTGCGGACCGACTGTAAATTATTAAAAGCGGAGCATACTTAGGTTACGTCACGTGAGAGGCGTGGGAAAAGATAGGTAAAGTTTTCGTGCAAGTATTTTAAATATTTCTGATTAGGAAATCTTTATCATTAATATTTAGTTTTAATATTTATGCTGTTACGTTCGGTGCAGGGAGACCAGTAAATGTTACACAGATGCAGTCTTCAGTTATTAATAATAACGAACTAAAATAGTAATAAACTAAAAATATCATAAATGCCGCTCGGACTTTTTTTTGGGATACAATTATCAACATAACTGTATTTGTGATGCTTTTGAGTTTATTATCTATAAAACTGCTTCAGATCATTGCTACTCTCATTTTGCTTACGCTTAGAGAGCAAAGTTGGTTATAAAACTTCTTGTCGTAGTCAAACGTCCTGATATTTTAGGGCATAGTTTTGATAATTAAAATGTGGTTTCCATGAGACCCTGCAATATTAGGCCAAGCATTCTGGGCACTATACCACCTTGGTAACTGCCAAAAATTTAATCACTGCATGAGCTATTCCCATTATTTTTCATACCGACACAAATGAAGACAAACTAAGCTTATCAGTTGATCAGAATTTAAGTGCGTAACTTTACCATGTAACGTAAGCTAGGAATATTTTCAACACCACCGTCACGTGGCGTCGTACGAAAACATAGACTAAACTGTGTTTGTTACAGCATTATACATCAGAATGTTCTGGAAATTATGTGTGGAACTTAAAGACGTAGATCTTAGAATCAAGACATTAAGCGTTATAATTATATTCGTGAATGTGGAGAGAGAAAACTGAGGTGGCAAACGAAACTTAAGGCGTCGTGTCAGGCGGCGGCGACCTCTCGCGTCCGGCCCTGGTTCAAGCCATGGTCCGGAGCGAGAGGGAATGGGATGCAGTGACCTCCTTCTGCGAAGCAGTAATGCTAGCGAAGGAGGAGGCGGGCCGCGTGAGGGAGAGAACATCCTCCACCTCACGCCCCAGCCGCCGCGGCAGACGCCCAGAGCGTCGGACGTCGCGAGGCGACATCCGGCCACCGTAGGCGCGGGCTTGCGGACGGCGAGTAATGGGTAGCTCGCCGTCCGATCAAGGACCATGCCCGGGTGGACGGCGCGTTCTGTTCGCGCGCGCCTCAAAGAGCTGTCAGCACAGGGACGGGGCCCCAACGGGGCCAAACGCCTGCCGGGGTTACGGGACGTCTTAACAGGATACCGTGGCCCCGGAACGTAAAGGGCAACAGAAGGAACAGGATGATTTTTTAGTCAGTAAAAGTCTGACAGCTTGCGGACGCCGAGCGTTAGGTAGCTCGCCGTCCGGTCAGAACCAGGCCCGGATCGACAGCGCGTTGTGTTCGAAGCGTGCCTCAAATAGATGTCAGCGCAATAGACGGTGCCCGCTAGAACCAGTAGCTGCCAGGGTTACGAATTTTGTTTGAGGGAGCTACTTGTCACACAACACACTTGTTCACAAGTCATTTTTGATGATTTCCCATCGTTAAAAAGAAAAGGTCTGTCCAGAGGTTGCAGACTTAGTTAGTACACATACACATACATACATAAACTCACGCCTTTTTCCCATGGGGGTAGGCAGAAACCACAGAAGGCCACCTGCTACGATCCTTACATATTCCTTTCGCCTCATCTACGTTCATACATCTCGTCTCGTTGTCTCTCGTCGTACTTAGTTAGTAAAGACTTTTTTTCGAAAACACCGACATTATGGTCTGCACTACGAAATTCTATCGAAATGTACTTAAGTCTATACAGTTACTAGGTCTGTAACGTGTGAATGGACCATTAGGCTTGAAAAATCTTGTCCAGGAAAGTACTTACTACTTCCTATTTTTTTTTCTAATCTTATCTAACTAATATTATAACTTTGGCGTGTGAAAATATAGGAGTAAGATTTTTATTTCAATTAAAATTGTACGATAACTCTTTATAATAATAAACCAAAACAAAAAACTGACAAATAAAAATAATAAATTTACAAAAGTAATTAGTAGTAAGATTGGTCATAGCCTAAATGATATATTATGTATAAAAAAATATGTTAGTCATTAAAAAAAAAAAACATTATAGTGTTAGCCACATGACAGTTGCGCTAAGTAGACCCGGTTCGTCAGAATGCCAGGGTCCTTAGACAAAGTAACATCGCTTCGTAGCGAAACGATATCTAAATTCGTCATCGTCTCTCTAAGATAACTACAACGTTTTAGCATTCGTTTTGTTATCTTTTTGGTGATTACGATCGAGGCGAAAGCGTACACTGAAAGCGCTGCTTGTCTACGCATTATGGATAACACGATAACGATTCGTTACTTTATGGTTTCGTAAATTTCGTTATGAATTATAACATTGTCTACCAAATTGCGATAAAGATGTCGATTGACCACGTGACTTAACGCAGCTTATGTCAATCCCATACATTTTAGTCTTTTCTAACTTCGTTATCGTTTTGAAATTGTTACTTTGTCTAAGCCCCCAGATCACTCGTGCCTGACGCTGGTTTGACACCGGACCTTGAGGTGTGACGTAGGTATTACGGATGTAAACCGATGATGAAGTGTCGTGATGGCCTAAGTCAAGGCGCCTCTCATGCATGAGGTTGTGGGCTCAAATCCGGGCAAGTACAAGTATCAATGTGACTTTTTCAATTCACTTTTACTTTCTAACGTTTATTTTGGACATCACTGACATCGGTGAAGGAAAAAACATCGTGAAGAAACCTGGACTTACACCAGCCTATTACTGTCCCACTCAAAACCATGTCAGAGGCCCTTGAGGCGGAGGAAACTCTGACACTAGGGTGTGTGGGGTCGTAAGACCTTACTGCCCACACGATAAAGAAAGAAAAGACGGAAGTAAACCAGCTTTATAGTGAAAATATAGAGAAAAACTGGCCAAGTGCACTACACACTACAACTAACATTTGTATGTATTACCATTATACATATAGGTAGTATCGAGCCAAAAACACAAAAAGGGAAGTCTCTTGAATGGAAACCCCCTTTTTAACTTTTATTTGACGACTGATTGTCAAGTGCTCAGCAGCTAGAAACGACAATCGTCCAATGATAAATTAATCGTCACGACAATGTACAAAAATATATCGTATCTACTTCAGCACTATGATCTGTGTTACAATGGCACTTAATAAAATTTTGATAAGTAGGTAACAGTCGCGCGTTGACAGTTACAACATTTTAGATTGTAGCTTATTTGAAGTTTTGTGTTCTTGGAATAAATTATTATAGTATGAGATTTTGCCGTGGCATTAATTTTCTCATCAAGTTTACTGGATCGTGTTATTTCTCGTGTTCAAGTCTGTTAATAAAAATAATTGTTTCAAAATAGCCGATGATTGACATAACAAAGATGGCGCCAAAACTCAACTGTCAAAGTGTCAGCTGTCAACGCTTTGAGTGGCTTTGACAGTTAAGTAGTAGACAATCGCTCAGCCATTACCCCAACCGTGCCGTCAAATCGTCGTATTATGATCTCTATTCATATTATTAATATGTATTTTCTAATTACACGTGGTCACCAATCCACCGACTGACCTCGGCAAGTATAGCTTCACCTTGTTGATACGAAAACCTCATAACACAATAACAAACAATTTTATTTTGGGTGACAAAATATGAATAAATTAACATAATTAATCTATTATTAAAAATAACTGTTTGTTTGTTGTTTGGTAACAATTGATAATAATACCAGCCTATTATTGTCTTCATGCAGGGCAAAGGCCTCTCAAATAGAGAAGGTATGAGCATTGATCACCACGCTTGCTCAAGGCGGATAGACCATTTCGGACTTATATTCATTACGAGTCTAGGTTTCCTCACGATGTCTTCCTTCACCGATGTTCTTGATGTTCAAGATAAACTTAGAAAGTACAGTCAATAAAAAATATAGGTATCTAGGGTCGCCAATATAGTTGAAGTTTTCTTAGAAACCGATGGATGTCTTCGATTGAAACTTAACTGAATTAATAAACTGTTTATTATCTACTTTTAAAATTAAATAACGTTTGAAAAAAAAATCCATCGGTTTTTAAGAAAACTTCAACTATATCTGACGACCAAGCATAGATACCAATCTCTTTTGTTGACTGTACATTATAAAATATAGAAAAAGTCACATTGGTATTTTCCCGTACCCGGTCTCGAACCCACAGCCTCATGCATGAGAAGAGGTGGTAACGAAAACTTTAGCTATTCTATACATTTTACCCGAATAAGTGTTGCAGTTTTGTATGGAACAACTGCTTTTTTTTTTTAAACCTGGCGACATATTGTTCCGGCTATGACTTTGGCCGACTAGCCCATTAGTCGGTTGCGAGATGCAAACGAAGCGTCACGGAAATTGCCGAATATATCGAAACCGTGATCGATTTGGCCTATTAGTTGCCGACTACGAAAGTGGCCGGATAGTCGGCTTTACCGACTAGTATCCGACTATTCGGGTTCTAGAATGATGTACTGTATCCATGGTAAAAGCTTTCGTGACGCTGTTCCCCCACCCGTCATTTAGTAGCTAACACAACTAAATGCTATTGACATTAATTTGTTCCTGAAATATAACTTCTATCAAACGTTGGTATTCTGACACCTAACCTAACTCTTCCATTAGTGTAACTAGACACTACCAGCTCGACAAACATCCAAACATTCACCCCCCAAAAACGCAATCAACCCTATCTCAATACAATACAGCTCAAAGTTGCATAAATTTCGACAGCTCAACTGTGAAATTATCGTGGTATATTTATCAACGTTTATGTCTTCCCAATTTCACAGCAAAGTGCATTCTAGTTTAATGAAATTAAGGTTGAAATTTCGGTAAATCGTCACTCTGACCACACGAGAACCTTGTCTTATCACTCTGCGGTAGAATATCTTTGAAGCCGACAAAATCTTTTCAAATTAAATCGAGGATTGTTGTCTGTAAGTAAAAAAATTGTGTTTACGTAAATTTGTTTGGGACAGCCCTAGGTTAGTTATTGTAAACACGTTTCATCCCTTATAAACAACCTTTTCTTGTGTTTTTTTTTTGCCATAAACTGAGAAACTTAAGTAGGGATGACCTTGAAGTGTCAATATTTTTTTCCTTTTATGTTTTAGGGTTGTTATTCAAAAATGATTTGTGAAAATTACATTTTATATCTTCGGTACGCTGCGTTTGTCTACAATATACATAGTTTTGTAGTTTAAGATTCTTGTGGTAGTTTTGATTTGAATTCCATTAGGTTTTTACAAGCTTTTATTTAGCTTGCACTGTTCGTATGTAAGTAAGTATGTATGTAAATAAGTTGTCCTTTCAAAAGCAAACTATTTTTCGACCATTTGTTGTTATCCGATTAAGCTGATGCATACACCTTTAGTTCTGGTGATAATACAATGTCCAATAATCAATATTGTAGAATTTTAAATTAAAGCTTGTTTTTAAAAATATTTTTTAATTAGTTTATAATATTACGTAATTTTAAATAAGTTATATTTTATTACTTATTTATTTTAAAGGTTGCGCATTTAGTACCGGGCTGCTACTAATGTGACTTTTAGAGCGGGCGAGTACGTAGCTCTTCAACATTTTAGGGTTGTAGAAAATTGCACAAAAACCGGTATAAAAACATAAAGCCCGCGGTATGCATCTAAGCTAATAAACCAGCGGGTGCACAAGTTACTGGCTCAGACTGCGTCTCATTGAAATAAACTGCATTGAATTATACAACTCTCAAGTCCCTACTACAAGATTTATTGAGAAGAACATTTAAATATATAAAAGCGAAAGGTCTCACTCACTCACTTGCTGACTCATCACGAAATATCGAAAACCGTTTAATGTATAAAGATGAAATTTAGCAGGGAGGTAGTTTATATAGTTAGTAGACGTCCGCTAATAACGAATTGTTCACCCCTTAAGGGGATAAAACATGGGTCTGACATTAAGGCGGACGAACTAACGGGCAAACGCTATTTTTTTATAATTCTGGTAGATTCTGCGCTGCACAAAACAAATATTAATATTAATATTTGTATGGCCTACAGATAGTTAATTTTGTTTTTTTTGTCAAGAAAACCTTAAAGAATAAGCGCATTTTTCTATACTAGATTTTTCCATTTTTAATTATCTGCCCGAAAAATAAATAGTGCGACAGCACACCTCAAGCTTAGTTCGCCTTTTACCGAGAGGGGTTTTTATTATTTATTTATTTTAACTTTATGCAACAAAAGTACAAAGGCGGACTTAATGCCTTAGGCATTCTCTATTTTTTTACAGAAAAAGCACTGCTGAAGGATGCAAATCTCTGGCACTGCAGCAGAATGAGTTCGAGGTGACTTCAAGAAGTACCACAAAAAAGGGGGAGGCAAGCTCTATTTGTCAGGTCGCGGTTACATAGCGAAATGTTTCGCATTGAGTCAGTCCTGCTCGAGGTGACGTAAATTTAATTTCCTTCATCTTTGCAAGTTAAAAGACGGAGAAACTCAATAGAAATATAAATAAACCTCTCTGAGGCGACAAATTAATGTAGTCGCTTCAATTTGTTCGCAATCCAATTGAAGGATATTTTTTAACCTTGCTAGGTAAATAGCCTCGTTGGTTTAGTGACTGCAAAGCGCGACTGCTGAGTATAAGGTTCGATTACCAGGTCGGGCAAAGTGTTATTGGGTTTTCCCATCAGGAATTTCTCAGTAGCAGCCTCGGAGTCTAGATTTGTGCCCAGCTGATGTCAATAGGCTCGCCCCCTAATTACATAGGACTTAAACATAACTGGCGAAATGTGGGTGTACTAATGGGTACACCTCTGCCTAACCCTTTGGGGATCACAGGCGTGTTGTTATGTTATGTTTGAAACATTTTATGACAAACATAAATCAGATTTAATTAAACTTAAACGTGAAGTCAACAACTCGTTAACTTTGTTTGTTTTGTGTGCGTTAATTAAAATTAAACTTTATGACGCTCGTGACAATGATTATGATATCAAAACTTTTGTTTACACATCGGCTGATGAGAATTGGGTAGTTGACGCTATTAATAAATAATTCCAAGACATAACTTCTTTAAAAAACGCTTTATTTTAGCCCTGAAAACCCGATTAATTTTCAATTTACTGCAAAATTAGATTTTTGTGGCTTTTAAATCAATAAATAGTTACACAATTGAGTTGCCAAATAAGTGACGTCACTACGTGCTAATACCATACAAAATCTATGAAAGAATCGCGTTTTGACAGGTCATAAAAAGTACGTCAATTGATGGTGGTGTCAACTAGCCTATTGCCATGATAGCCCAGTGGTTAACGCGTCCGTCTCTAATGCACGAGGCTCTGGGTTCGCAATCGGGAACGAGCAAGTTCTAATGTCACTTTTTCTATCTAATCTTATTATATAAACGGGAAAGGTCACTCACTCACTCACTCATCACGAAATATCGAAAACCGCTCGCCGTATAAAGATGAAATTTGGCAGGGAGGAAGTTTATAGTTAGTTAGACATTCGCTAAGAAAGGATTTTCCAAAATTTATGGAGAAATCAACTCTGACGCGGACGAAGTCGTGGCCAGAAGCTAATCTTATAAATCCTTCCTAATTTTATCTTGGACATCATTGACATTGGTGAAAAAAAAACAGTGAGGAAAATTAATAATTATGAGTCTAAAATTGCAAAAACGCGTTGATCAAGCGGGGGGTTTTTTTTTTTGTAATTGTCGCGCCTTCTCTGGATGCGTTTGCCCAGCAATAAGAAAATAATATTCTAGTATTGTTACATACATAAACTCACGCCTTTTTCCCATGGGGGTAGGCAGAAACCACAGAACGCCACCTGCTACGATCCTTACATACTCCTTTCGCCTCATCTACGTTCATACATCAACATAACATACATTTTAGTATTATTATTTCTATTTATTTATTTTACAAACATATAGGTATGTATAGTTACATTTTTAAATATTATGATAAAAAAACATAAAAACATTAAAAAATATTAAAAAAAATAGTAGCCCACCGGCATCGCGAACAGGGTCCAAGCTACCGGTGGTCAGGGCTCCTTAAAAAGAAATCTCCTAACAATACGCGCCGTGTCCAGGAGTACCGCTTTCTGAATCAAGCCCTTGATCCAACCGCCCAACGAGATCCTCCTAAGGTGTTGGTCGAGGCTCTTGGCAATTATGCCATTGGCCGTCACGACTATCGGCACTATAAATTGCTGTACTTACATCCCACATATCGACAACCTCGCGAGGCAAGTCAATGGGTAGTATTGTTATTATTACTAGCTGATTACCGCCGTTTTTACGTTTAGCAGCAAAACGGTGCAACTGGCCCTTTTTCAAAAATGCCCGGAGTACATCAAAAGCCATAAGTCGATCGTTTTGGCGCACAATAGCAACTGCTCTGCGAAGTCGATCGGATTTATGATCAAAGGACGTTGGAATATTGATGTCATGAGATCTGAACGCTTTCGGAGCTTTTCAAAGAGCGACCAAATACGAGTTCAATTTGAATTTTTGCTCAGGTACTCAGTTTTGTAGTGTTTGATACATTTTAAGGTACAGTAGCGGTCATAAGTGGAGTAGCAATCTCACAAAGCAAAAGATTGATACTTTGGTTAAACTTACGACCTTTCGACGCCGTGTGCGAATTTTGAAGTGTTCGTAGGTACTGTGTTAATACACCATCTTCATCATCTTATACACACAGAGGTACGGCCTATACCGCGTGTACGCTACTGCACTTATGACCGCTTACTGTACGTGCAAACTGAGTCAGGCCGCAACGGGTCGGGTTGGGCCGCATGGCATTGCAAAATGCGTACTTCTCACATTAGTAACAGGCCGGGCTGCAGCGCATTGGAGGATAAAGTACAGTACAATCTAAATGGAGATAAGCCAAGTACTTATGAGATAATAATAGTGCTCCACCTAGTGTGTGCGCCATCACAGGTTCAGGGAGTGTACCTTCCCACACTCTCATGGGACGTCAATCCGACATGACCGGGGAAACATCAGCCCAGGACTAACATTTTTCCGCACTATCGGAGGCACGGGAGTGTAACACCACATTTTCAATGTCTGTTAAAATTTTATTGAAGAAATTTTAATTTTAATTATAAATAGAACGGCACACTGCAGGGTGTGGATGTCCGGGGTTGCGGGACGTCTTAACAGGATACCGTGGCCCCGGAATGTAAAGGCCAACAGAAAGAACAGGGTGGTTTTTTAGTCAGTAAAAGTCTGACAGTCTCCGCCCCACCCAGGGCGAAAGGACTCATTCGATAATTTTTACCACCTCAAAAAAAAAAGGGTGTGGATGTGGTTCCGAGATACAGACCATGCTCCACCTTCTATCTTACCCTCTGTGCCCCAAAACATGCAGCCCAAGTGACCTACGTGCTGCCACCAACGATGCCTTCGAAGGGCAATGTATTGGGTCACTCAAATTAAAAAAAAAACTGTTGTACCAGCGACACGGCGGAGAAGAAGTAGAGTGCGGCCCTGCATTACGTCACCCTTTCTAGGAAGAAGTAGATAGAAAGATGTGTCAGATACTGTAGGAGACTGACTATTACCTATTCTTTGAACAGTCTTCCATTTTCGATTAGATATTAATATTATATTACAATTAAAAACAATGTCTTTAGGAACTGGATAAAACAATAGGACAAAAAAAAAATTCATAATAATCAAGGCGATTCACGACAGATTCTACCATAACAAGATAATAACTTACAATATCAATTAAGCATTGCTTAGTTTTAATTTTGATTTTAATTGATAACGTCGTGTGTGTAGTTTTCGTGCGACAATAAGATGATTACAAAACTGATTTTATTTGTTTTGTTCCAAAGTTCTACTGCTGTTATACAAAAGCTCAATGGTATGTGCATTTAACTTTTCTTTTAATTTCATGTATTTAAAAATAAAATGAGGGTTTTTTTGACCTTTGATTAAAAAAATACACCGTGAATTTTAATTCGTTGTAAATCTTTCAGGGGGTGAATGTACTCATGAATATGAACAACTTTTATTAAGGGACATAGTACGAAATGTGAAAAAAAAAAACAGCTGATCCATACAATTTGATCGTAATGTAGTACCTACATTATTGTATGGATCAGTTGTTTTTTTTTACATTTCGTACTATGTCCCTTAATAAAAGTTGTTCGTATTCATGAGTACATTCACCCCCTGAAAGATTTACAACGAATTAAAATTCAGGTTATATAGGTTTAGTTCAATGATTGCATATCCCTACTTGTGGGTAGCCCGCCGTCCGATTAGGACCAGGCTTGAGTCGACGGCGCGTTAGTGTTCCACGCGCGCCTCAAAGAGATGTCAGCACAAAAGACGGGGCCCGCTAGGGCCAGTGCCTGCCAGGGTTGCGGAATTTATTCGAAAGAGTTACCGCGGTCCTGGAACGCAAAGAGCATTAGAAGGAATACGAATGAGTTTTAGTCAGTAAAAGTCTGACGCTCCATTCCGCTCCGCCCAGAGCGGAAAGAGTCATTTGACGATTACCCAGCCATAAATAAAAAGTCTATTTAAAACTGGATGTAAATAATCGGCGAAGGACTTAGTGTTATAATATTTATCATTTATATTTACTCATATTTTTTTATTCTTAGTTAATTCGTTTTAATGTTGCTGTGCCCTAACAGGGTCCATAACTGTAATTTTAGCTTTAAGCCCTATGTAACATCTATAAACACAATGGTATGCAAAAAAAAAAAAATGAAAATAGGATGAAATACTTATGAAATATTTACCCATATTTTGAAAACCAACCAAGTAATCAGTTGAAAATTTTGCTATCACCTACTTATATAACGCATCGATGGACACTGCATTCATTAAATTCAGATAAAAAGTTTAGGCGCTACGATTGAACATTCGTATTTACGTATTAGGGTTACGTTTTGAGCCCCTGGGGGCCTACCACCATCTCAGTACAGTATTATTTTTATATTACTTTGCCTTCCGCACTGTTGGATTTTCAACGCTCGGCTCAGCGCTAAGAGTTGAAAATACAACAACAGAAATTACAAAGTAATATTAAAATAATATTGTTTTAAGAGATGGCGGTAGGCGCCCTGATCTCTCCCCGATCGTGTCGGATTGCCGTCCTCTCGGACTATGAGAGTGAAGGAAGAGGAAACGTTCCTGTGTTTGCGTACACACTTGTGCACTATAATATCTCCTGCTATGCTAATCTCCATTGAGTTTGGTCGCCGTGACCGCAATTCGATATTCTTATCGTATTTTTATTAGCCCCCAACAATTTTTACACTTCTTATTTTTTTACTTGCAAACTTTATAGGCATAAATTTTTTTAGTAGTAATGAATTATTGTAATACTAATTAAATTATACTCATTACGTAAGACTAGAGCAATTGTGTTTGAGGCTCGTTAAAATAATAATAATCTTCACATGTTTTTTACTATGTTCTATTCTATGTTTAATTATTGTTGATATTTTTAATTATTGTTAGTTATTTTTTTTTATTCTAAGGTTCATGTTTTATTTTATTATACTTTTTTTTTCATAATAAAAAACAGGAGTACAATGAAATGTTATACATGCTAACTTACTAATAAAACAAAATACTTTTTACACTACTAACAACATTATCCATTTATTATTTGTTTATAATAAAACAAGGTTTACCTTAAGACCGGAACTACACCTATCTACAACTTTTTGCATACGATTGCCGGATCTGACAGTCTAGTGCGTCCATATGTAAAAACAATACAGGTGAATAGTACTTAATATAAATCAATTAAAAATATTAATTAAGATTGAAGCCATGGTAGTCAAGAGTTGACCAGTCACAACTGACAGCGCCCATTCACGAACATGATGCGTGGTTCAGCACCATATAGCTCAACCATCTTGTAGGGAACCAGTCCAATCAAGTCAATGCATGTCCCAACCTTATGTTTAGAATAGATTTGGGATGTGGGTTGGTTGGTTTTGGCAGATTTAACCACAATGATACTGTAATTTCTAGACTCGGATATCGCTCGTATGCCTCCGTTGTTCCACTTGGACAACTATGAAGAATGCTTCGATAATCCTGAGGCAATTTACTGCTTAGCAGAATTCAGTCTGGTCACCGACGAGCCCAGCCAGCTCTTGACCATGATACAAGTAAGTTTTGCCACTTCAGTCGACACAATGTTAATCTCATAAAGTAGTCAGGTCTCCTCAGGTCATAAGAACCAGGTTTCAGTTTTATTGATGGAATGCACCGAGTCCCTTAATGTAACGTAATACTCGTGCCTTTTTAAAAATGGCAGCATTACTTCAAAGATAATAAATAATCAGAATTTTCATTGTATCCCTCACTTAAATCTATAAGTACTCTTTATGTTATTTTATTATTTATCTTATTCTCAGGAATTTTCAGCATACCCTTTACACTTCAATCGCACGCTGCTGCGCCACGGGTATTGCATGCATAAAACATGCAAAAGGTTCTACAATGTATCAGGAGGGGACCTAAGATGGTCCCTTGAGGCATGCGTGAACGAATCCTTATATAACAACTACAAATTAAAAGCGATAGTATCGAATGACATTGATTGTTCCAAACGCGACAGGGAGCAGCCAATAGATAACTTGGATATTGCTGTAGCTGTGATCTGCCTCGTTATAGTATTGATTAACCTTATCGGAAGCCTTTGTGATCGCTATTTACAGAAGGGAAGAGATCGTGCAGGTAGGATTCATTTTAGTACAGGTTTTATAAGACGTGTACTGCTAAATGTCGGTGTTTTTATAAACTTATGCTTAGATTATGTTTATTATAAGTGCATGCAAGTAATGCTACCATTTTTTAATGTGTTTTCAGGTCTTCGATTTCTGTATTGCTTTTCAATATTTCGGAATTGGAAGAACTTTGTAGCGCGTCCAGGAGAAGGTCGAGATTCGCGTTTGCAAGCATTGAAAGGAATTCATGGTATCAGGTAAAGCATCTTTGTTTAAAATGTTATTCGACATAATGTTTAGAGTGGAAGAGGAAAACGCAACGACCATAGGGTACGGAACTCTAAAGTGAAACCACCCGCGCGTTCTTTGATCGTATTCTGGTCACTTGTGGCGCTGCTATCGTGGAGTGTCATCGGAAGGTGATGCTGCAGATGTACCACCGCGTTGTTGACTCTGGCGCGCTCTGTGCGTCATTGGAGCGATTGAATATACCTAGACTCCTAAAAACAGACAAAAGTCTTATAACCGTCGTCACTCACCAATAGTCACCAAGTTCGTATAAGTTTCGACCACTCCTGTGAGCCGTAAACATGCACTGACCTTGAGTTAGCCAATCGGAACGCAGTACCCCGTCCCCCTCGTATACCTAGTACCTCAGTAAATTGACAGAATAGTTTTCGTGCGTTAGATCGTGTATTAGGCGTCTATATAGGCTGTATGGTCGTTGGGAAGACGTGTTGCACCGACCCCAAGTAACATAGGACAAGGGCAGGAAGATGATGATGTTTAGACTCTAATGTTTGATTTTCTTTCAGAGCGTTAACTACGTGCCTTGTTGTATCTTGTCATTCAGGGATCCTCGGCATGGTTTTCATTGTAAACCCAGAAGATATAGAAGCTGTAAGTAATTTTATTTGCACTTACGGGCTGAGAACTCACGGAGCGAAGTTTTGTGTGCGGTTACGGATATGCTCGCAAGGTGGGCGGGAGGTGATCGCAAGACGAGTGTTTTTTTACGATCAATCGAGATTGTTAGGTAAGTCCCAGACACCACCATCCCATACATCTAGAAACGAGCTATCGCATTGTAAAAATTGACATAAGAAGGTCTGAATGGTTCTAAGATCGTGGACACGAAAACGAAAACCTCTCCGTGAGATCTTGGCCTAATATATATACAAATATCAACATATTATACGTTAATTATTTCATTTCAAACATTTACGGATTAACACAAAATCAATGAATGTTATTGTTTTAATTTCAGTTGTTCGAAATTAAATTTTTTCATATATTTGCGAACGGGACACTGGTAATGCAGACATTCCTAGTCGTGTCTTCTTTTCTGCTAGTGTATACTTGGCTGATAGACTCGGAAAAGCTACCACTTTCGTGGAATATGCTGCCGAAGCAAGTCATAATGAGATGGTTAAGGTAAGAACTTTTTTTTAAAGTTGATTAATGTTATATTATAAATGCTTCATGGTTATCATTTATTTGGTTTTCGGGGGTGCTGATGACGAAAATGAGGTCAAAGTTAAAATTGAAAATGGTGACCGCGAAGTTTTTCGGAATATGTGTCATGGACGTCGTTTCCATGGTTTTCAAGGGTGCTGAAGCCGAAAATAAGGCAATTCAAATCAAGCACCCCGACACAGACAGGTTAGGTTCTAACTGTGGAGAACAAGGTTAGTTATGATTCACCTGCCGGTCAAGGATCCATGCTGTCAAGAATCCATGCTGATGATCAGTGAAAGTATGCCTGATACACAAATAAACTTGCCTGTAGCCGATTTTATCTAATAATTTAGCAAAAAAACATAATTTGGATATCGATTTGTAGATTTCTGCTAAAGTTCTAGGCCCCTTCATGTGAATCGGTGTTATATTGCGCATTAGCATAAAATAATGAACTTGCTTCGTTTGATTCAGACTGACTCCATCGTATGCCCTCATTTTTGGATTGACAGTAACTTGGGTTGGAAGACTGTCATCAGGCCCTTTGTGGAAGGTAAGTTTTTTTGTTAATTTTTCTACTTGTATGACTTGAACATTAACATCATCAGCATGATAAGCTTTTCTTGCTTTTGCTTTTCTTTCTTTTCTTTTCTTTTTGTAATCTACTCATGTTAAACAAATAAATTGATCTTTATCTAACAACATGTTTGATATTATCAATTTTTCATTCATTAAACATGTTTCAATTATGTACTTACTTACACTGCTCAATGACTCGATAAAATAGTTTACTTCGGATTGTTCAACAGTTACTGTTGTCTCTGCGTATTGAGCAGAAAAGAAAATTGTTATTATAATTACTTATTATATAATTAATATTCTGCCAGACTCACATCTAGTAGTTTTCGCAGATGACACAAATGCTATCATTGGAGCAAATGACATAAATGAGCTGACGGACAAAGTTAATTCTGCATTAAATTATCTATACTCATGGTTTACTGTAAATAAGCTAAAAATCAATAGCACCAAAACTAAAGTAATGTTATTTCAGACTACAGCCCGTAATAAAGACACCATGGAGATTCGGTTAAAGGGGGATAAAATTGAACTGGTGAATGTAGCTAAATTCTTGGGGGTACACATAGATGAAGCATTAAATTGGAAAATTGAGTTAATGGCCATAGATGCATCTATTTCATCTGCATGCTACGCCTTAAGAACCCTTAGGGACGAGGTTGAACTTAAACAATTAAAGATGGTTTACTACGCACTTATAGAGTCCAAACTGAGGTACAGCATCCAATTATGGGGCAATAGTTACAACTACAATTGCCAAAGAGCTTTTGTACTTCAAAAAAGAGCTGTACGCACCATGGTTCGAATCTCGCAAAGAGAGAGTTGTCGTCCCCATTTTGCAGTTTTAGGGATTCTAACAGTACCCAGCCTCTATATTTTAGTACTTCTGACGAACCTAAAAAAGTATCTGCATGAATATGAGACGGTAGAGGAAAGACTCATTAGAGAGAGCACACGTAGGAAAGACCTCAGCAATATAATAAGCCCACACATTCTGATTACGAAACATAGTGCACGATATCAAGCAGTACAAATTTTTAACAAATTGCCACTCGATCTTAAAATTTCGATATATACGTCCTCATTTACGCCCAAGCTTAGAGCTTTTCTCTTGGATAAATGCCTCTACTCCATCGATGAATTATAACTCGTTGACACTCCAATTTGATATCTTTTGACATTCTAATTTCTTCCTATTGCATGCTATTGACATCTTAATAATATCATTAGTTGACATAATATTATAGTATTGGTTAATTTGACATCTTATTATATAATACCCAATGAATTTTGATTCTATTAAACTTCTGACATGTGAACTTTCAGTAAATATACCTACTTACTTGCATGAATGAATGTAATGTGATGAAATTGAATTATGTCAAAGTGGTTCCTATTGTTATTGATTTTGGTTTGGAAGGTTTATTTTTTGTTATTCACCTCGTTGGCATTTATTTTTTATTATTTTTTTTATAATAATATGGTTATTGTTTTATAATTTATAATGGTATGTGACATTTAATTAATTTTTCTAATGTGATGTATTGACTGTTAGACTGATTATTGTTATTATTTTTTTTCTTAATGTAGGTATACATTCAGACACAATGTAAATTGTTTGATGAATAAATAAATAAATAAAATAAATAAATAAATATTGTATCAAAAGATTGTTTACCAAGAGCTCCAGAGAATCTAATAAATTAACCCTAACTAAAAGTGATTACTATTGAGTTCATCTTTATCTATCATCAAGTATAATTAATCAAGACTTATATTAATTATCTACAGATTCTTATTGAAAACGAAATATCTGACTGTCGCCGTGACTGGTGGAAGCATCTTTTTTACCTCAACAATTACTTCGAGCGCTCCACTTGTATGCCACATACCTGGTAAATATCTAAATATATTATTACTAGCTGTCCGCCGCGGTTACACCCGCGTCTTTGGTTACTGCTCCGCTCCCGTAGGTCGTAGCGTGATGGTATATAGCCTATAGCCTTCCTCGATAACTAATCTATCTAACACTGAAAAATTTTTCAAATCGGACCAGTAGTTCCAGAGATTAGCGCGTTCAAACAAACAAACAAACAAACAAACACTGCAGGTTTATAATATTGTAGTATAGATTTAGTTAGTTATTAATTACTAGGGAGATTAGCAACTATCAAAACAGACAAAGAGCAGTAAATCTGTGGCAGCTATCCTAGATAAATACAACCAACCAGATAGTCACTGCACAGGTTGCAGCTAACCATCGAATTACGACTTAAAATCAAAATAAATAATAATTATAGTTATTACAGAACCCCAGAATTCGAGCTGTTCGACATTATCATCAGTAAATTTTTCATCTCTTGCGTTACCTCCAGGTACTTAGCAGCAGACACACAACTCTACTGTTTTGGAGTCCTCATCTTCTTGATGTGCAGAACTGGTCTCACTAGGAAGGTGGTGCTGAGCCTTCTCCTCGTGGCTGGGATCATTATTCCCACACTGCAAATTTATTACCAAAACTTGCATGGTGCTCTGCTTACCTATCCGGAGTGAGTTTGTCAATTACTTTTTAACACCGCCTCTGATTCTCTTTATGAACAATTCGCCAATTCTACTAATTTAAAACGTTCCAAGTCCCAATTGATCTCACCTCAGTGACAGTAAATGTTAAAAAAAAATTGGTAAATTACTCGTAGAAGCATTTTGATAGATTGAGACAAAAGACAAACTAGATTGCGATAGTTCCCAAAACCTAGCAGAATTGTCAAATTTTCCCCAGATCACTTTGATTTTACTTTATTACTAACAAAATGAGTTACTTATGTAACTCTCTTTTGTGGTTATTATAACGTCAGTTGTTGTGCATCATCTAATAATCTATTGTCTTTCAGGATTGCAATGAGTTTTTTCATGAATGATCCCACGTTCCACCATATTTACATAAAAGGGCATACCAACGTGACCGGTTGTGTCATCGGCATGGCACTTGGCTACTTGATCTACGACTGGCAGATGGCTGGTGGTGACCCCAAAAAAATCCGGGTAACTACAGTATTTATGGTCAAATTTTATTGAGACGGTTAAGTTTCTGCCCACAACTGCCCGTTAAGTTACTTCTTTGGTTACTGCTTCCCTTCCATTGGTCGGTGCACATCCCTGGTGCGCAGGGTGCGGGTCAGCCCGAACAGTATTCTGAGCATCTTCGCCCAGCGATTCGACTGCCAGTACATGTATCACTGTGACATGGTACAATGTACGGGCTAATGTGGAAATATTGTTTTAATTGTATTGACTTGTATTTGTATTGTGTTGTATTTTATTGTATTGACATTGTATTTATATTAGTTTATTGTTATAATTGGTCCGTGTTGGCCTGTAATTCAATAAATAATAATAATAATTACGTAGTTTCTAGTTTAGATATAATGTCCAACTAGTTGAACTAAGGGGGCTTCGATAGGGGCAGTGGTCCAACTATTACTTTTAGTTGGACAATCAACCCAAAGTTAGACCCATCACGTGGTAGAACTGTTTTTTTTTTTCCAGAAATACCGATACCTGTTTTGGAGTCTTCTTTTCTGGGGTCTAGTTTGCTCCTACTCCGGTAGTATCTACTACGAAAATGTAGAACAAGACGTGCCTGTCTACCTAGAGTTGCTGATTGGTGGCTTGGTGAAACCTGCCTTTGGAATAATTATGGCCCTTTTAATAGCTGGCGTTATTACTCAATTTGAAGGTACTGGAGCTACTTACTCAACTACTTAATTTATATTATTTCGTCCTCTTAATATCTAAGACTTAGATGATGTTGTTATATTTTCATTGTATCTTGGAGGCTCGTTCAAAAATCTCAAGTGTGTAACTATCGGAATCGCCTCATTATTATACAACATCAATAGTTATTTTCCCGTAGCGTTATGATTTTGTCTTGGTAGTATAATCGCTTTATATTATTGACGACATTCAAACAATTAATATTTATAATTAATTTTTATTATTAAGAAACAAAAATAGCTTTGACGCATGGCTGCATAAAAATAATCTGCATGCGCGTGTGCAAACATCCCCGATGCACCACAGAAGCGAGGCAGCCCCATGGGCATCCATGCGGAGAGTGTCGTACGTCATGAGATCTCTGATGCAATATGTATGGTCTCAGCACAGAGCATTCTTGTGGCCATCATCAGGCGAATCTCTCATGAGAAAAATTTTCAGACATTTCCATTTGGGTAACAGATAAAGCATATTTTTAATCTGCAGGTCTGTACCGTCCGGTGTTGGAGTGGCAGCCATTTTTGTACCTGAGCAGGTTGTCCTACAGCGTGTACCTTCTCCACTTTGTGTTTATCAGATCGGAAACGACGTCGATTACCGCCGTACATACACACTCCATTATTAAAACTGTAAGTAATTTAAACCCGTTGATTTGTTAAACAAACAAATATTAATATTTCCCCATAAAGATAGGAAAGAAGATTTAAAAAAAAATTAAACATAAATTACAAACCAATGCCCTGATTGATGCCCAAGATTTAGTACGAAACTCTGAAATGATATTTTTTTTATGTCTTGGGCGGGTTAACAAACAACTAGTAACAACCACACCCGGTTAAAAAAAAGAACTTGAGTCATGTGTCTACTGACATAGATTCACCTTCATTTGTAAACTAACATAGTGTAAAAACGCTAAATCAAATATTTATTAGAAGTAGGTACTTTATTTAAACTTTATGCAACAAAAGGTACAAAGGCGGACTGCTTTATGCACTGAGGAAGCCTAAGGCATTCTCTACCACTCAACCAAAGCGAGTGCATGTGATCAGACGATGGCCCACTTACTACAGTGCCCAAAGTGCCCCTACACCTGCTCTTTAGAGGCCGTTAACAACGCTACTGATGCCGCGGTAAACGTGGCCACATACTGGAGCCAAAAATTTTAGGAAATAAAAATGAATTGTCTTATATCATCGACTCGAAAAGAAGAAGAACCAAAAGGCTAAAGAGATAACATGGAAGGTGCAAATTATAGTACGAGCGTAAAACTAAAAAGGGTACGGCAAGACGACATACGTCACACATGTCAAATGTATGAACAAATGCAGCCGTACGTGTGCAGTACGAGACCCGCACCACTCCCGCGCCGCAGCAGTCCGCAATCACACGCATACATTGGAAGAACTCTTAGAGCTGGTTCACATTAGGTTGGACCGACAGTTTTACCGTTGACCGACTGTAGAGTGTTGCTGTTCACCCTAGAAGCTGCCAATCAGACCTAATGTTACCACCACCGTCGTTACCGTTTTTACCACAGCTAACTCACAACTGCTTTAAGATGACTCAGGGTCGTCACAAAGCGGTTGTGTTGTTTGTTGGTCCGATAAAACCGTCGATCCGACCAACCTTAGACTTGACTTAGCATTATTATATCATACTTGCAATCGTTCAGTATTCCAAAACTATTGTATATTTTCCACAGTTGCTGGTAGGCTGCAAAATAGTCACAGGTACATTCATAGCGGCATTCTTCTTTTGGCTCCTGGTCGAAAGTCCTTCTGCAAACCTTATTCGGGAAGTCTTCAGGAAGACTAAAACACATACTAAAGAAGACAACAAGGAGGCTGTGGAAGAGTTCAAGAAAATAGAAGATGACAAAAGAACAGATTTAGGCCAAACAATAATAGAAGATGGTGCAATTGTTATTAAAATGGGAACCAGTAAATAGTTAGTAATGACTGTACAATTAATAAAGGTGTGAAAATCATCCTTTTGTTCAAATAGAATGGCAATTTAATTTTAGAGCTTAAATCATAATTAAATAATTCATAATTATATAAAACTTATAAATAACATTGGCCAAAAATCTATCAGCATCATCAGGTTGCTTCGTGTGCAATTGTTTTTTATGCATATTTTTATCACATACTTCTGACCTGAAATAAATTACATTATTCTATCTTTATCGTGTGGGCAGTAAGGTCTTACGACCCCACACACCCTAGTGTCAGAGTTTCTAAAGGTTGAGGCCCTTTAGAAACTCTGACACTAGGGTGTAGGGCCAATGACAGTATTTTTATACAACTTGTAACAGTATAAACGCAAGACCTCACCCTAATTAGTGTAAATGATTAGACTAAACTGCCTACCCCCATGGGGAAAAGGCGTGAGTTTATGTATGTATGTATAATTTTAGAATAAAATATCTTTAGCATTAGGAACTGGAAAAACAATGTCAAAATAATAATAAAAAATTATATTCAAGGAAATTCACGAATTTTTTTTAGCCTAACAAGTTAATAACTAACAGTGCCACTTGAGGTTACTTAGTTTTAATTCAGATTTTAAGTGAATATGTCGCGTGAATAGTTTTGTTGCGATCAAAATGTTTACAAAAATTTTATTATTTGTTTTATTTCAAAGTTCTACTGCTGTTATACACAAGCTCAATGGTATGTGCATTTAGATTTATTAGGTTTTATTTATTTCAAAATAAAATAAGGTTTTAATTGCTTTTTATTAAAACAAGTTTATTAATTAAAAGATTGAAAAAACGGAATGATGTAGGACACCTGTTAATTTTTTTATTGCTTATTGATGTAGTCTCCGTTCCTTTATAAGCACCATCGCTATGGAACTATATAATTGAGTGAAGAAGTAAGATCTTTACCACTCCTTGTTCAAACGCAGCCACGGGATCTTTAGAGTTCATGAAACATAAGGGTTCATAAACATAAATATGAAGTATCCATCAGTAAATCTAGAATGGAGACCACACACCGGCAAGCGCAGCATAGGACGTCCACCCACAAGGTGGACGGACGATCTGATGATGACCGCAGGATCACGCTGGATGCAAGCCACTTTCAACCGGTCCTATTGGAAATCTGTAGGGGAGGCCTATGTTCAGCAGTGGACGTCCTACGGCTGATATTCAAAGTCAAAGTCAAAACATTTATTTCAATTAGACCATTTACAGGCACTTTTGAATTGTCAAGGAGTCGGTCAGTTAGTCCGAAAAATGAAGCTAGTTGCTCGTTCCAAAACGGAGGTAGGCCTCTATGGAGAAGAACGAGCAAGAAACTCCCGAGATATGATGATGATGATAATCTAGTATAAGGCTTTCTAACGCCTAAATGTTCATGTAAGACTTTTTGTACTTGACTCATACCAATGCCTAATGCTGCCCAAATCTTTAGATATGTCACGTTCGTCATGAAAGTCAAAAATCAAAAAGTCAAATAATTTATTGCAACTAGGCACTATTGAATGTCATAAACAAGAAAAAAAGGAAATTGAATGTAGTTGCCCCTTCTGTTGCGAAGAACGGGCAAAAAACTCCATACGTACTCTTTTAAAATCAATGTCTACTTTGTCATATTTTACTCTAATACTATAAATTAGCATCTGCTACCAACTTTGGTTGAGAATGCCTAGGCATTAAGTCCGCCTTTGTACTTTTTTGCAGCATAAAGTTTATATAAGTAACCTTGATGTAATGAAAAATTCGGTTTTTAATGGTCATGCAATTATCCTCTTTTTGCAAGCCTAGTGTTATTGTGTTAAAAACTCATTAAATTAAAAATATCCCTCTCATAGATTTTTCAAAAGTTTTATTCTGTATTCACATTCATTATAACAATTAGGTATATTTTTGTATTTAAATTATGAGACAACTTCGTAATTATTCATTTTATTTAGTTTTTGCAGAACAAAAATAAATTATTAGTTATCTACATCTACACTAATTATTATAAAGAGGAAAGATTTGTATTTTTGTGTGTATGTTTGTAATGAATATACACAAAAATTAACATTAACATTAAAAAGCTACATTCAGCCTTAGTAACATAGGCTATATTATATTTTCAAGGGAAGGAAAATCACGCGAACGAAGTCGCGGGGAGAGTGCTAATAATATATATAATTGAATTAGGCGACAATTTAAAGACAATTGGTTTTTAAATTGTGTACTCTAAAATGTAGGTGGGACTTTATTAAGAGAAAGGAGCAAGAAACTCCACGGACACTATTCAACTACATAAGTTTTTACAAAATTTTGGTTAGATTGTTGCGTCTATACAACATGTAACGGAAAGGGTATATACATGTTACCGGCAATCTGTATAATCCGGTATTCTATACAATACCTAGGCAATGTATAGAATACCTAAAACGGACAGGTAATGTATGAAATATTATTAATTTTATACTTTGCCTAGGTATTCTATACAATACCGAAAGCGCAGCCGGAAATGTGTATAAAAGAGCAGGAAATGAGTAGGAAAGTTCCGGTCAACGGAGCCCCGCGCGGGGCTCCTATTTCTGGGTGGTTTAAAAAAAAATAACCACGAAGGGGATGGCGGGGTCTTTCAGACCCCGCCATCCCCTTCTAACCTAACCTGTCCGAGTCGGGGTGCCCCAAGTCTAGAGCTCGCTTAAGATGATCCACATATTGATGACATATTTTCTAAACAAAAGCTATCAAACCGCTATATTTATCCCTTCGTTAGGAGTTATCTGACGATTAAAAAATTAGCCCTAAGACATTATGTAGAAATTTTAGACCCGAACCAAAAAAAGGGGTAGGATTGTGACTAATCATTCCACAGCCAAGTTAGTTACAGTTCCTTGTCTAATACCAATTCTAAGATTTACTTGTAAAACCTATGATTTACAGTAAATAAATAGACCAAAATCTATTTATTTACACATTGCCGGTGGACCAGCAGGTACTCTATACAATCCCTAGGAATTGTATACATTACCTAGGTAAAGTATGTAATAGAGAATAATATTCATAATGTTTCATACATTGCCTGTACGCCCCAGGTATTTTATACATTGCCTAGGTATTGTATATAATACCTGAATTATACAGATTGCCGGTAACATACATACCAAGAGCAAGGCTTCTTTGGATGATAACAAACGATATGGCAAGGGTTTTTTAATCTTATAGAGATAAGATTAAAAAACCCTTGCCATATCATAATTTCCGAACATGTAGAGACATGTTCGGAAATTATGATCAACAAAAAACACCGCCTGCAATAGGCTACTATGCGGTACTAGGCGCGCAGAATTACGGAAGAGATTTATCGTGATATTAGGCAAGTAAGTAACGTGGAAAGCCTTTGACCCACGTAGTGCGGTTTGACACGTATGTTATGATTTGAATTTAAGAAACATATGAAACCGAAAATTTGGTATCAATTCTTAGAGTATTTTATATTGAGCTGAAACCCTTGCCATTTATTATTAGTTATCATCCAAAGAAGCCTTACTCTTTGTATGTATATACGCTTTCCGTTACACGTTGTATAATATAATAAAGAAACAATACAGGTGAATAGCATAAAAAACAATGCCAAAGATGTAGCCATGGCAGTCAAGAGATGACCAGTCCCAACTGACAGTGCCCGTTCACAAACATGATGCGTGGATCAGCACCATTTAGCTCAATCATCTTGAAGGGAACCAGTCCAACCAAGTCCAATGCATGTCCCAACTTTGTGTTAAAAATAGATTAGGGTGGTGGGTTGGTTTGTTTTGGCAATTTTTTCCTCAATTATACTGTAATTTCTAGACTCTGACCTCGCTCTTATGCCTCCGGTGTTCCACTTGGACCAGTATGAAGAATGCTTCGATAATCCTGAGGCAATCTACTGCTTAGCAGAATTCAGTCTGGTCTCCGACGAGCCCAGCCAGCTCTTGACCATGATACAAGTAAGACGTGCCACAATGTTCATCTCCTATAGTAGTGGTTCTATGGTCATTACAACCAGGTTTCAGTTACATTGATAGAATACACCGAGTCTCTTATAACGTATTTAATGTCAGTGCCTTCACAATTTGCCAGCATCTCAAGGGATTTTTTTTTTAACTTAAAATACTCTTCATGTGATTTGTATTTAGATAAAATTTAATGAATTATTTAACTTATTTACAGGAATTTTCAGAGTTCCAATTACACTTTAATCGCTCGCTGCTACGTCACGGTTATTGCATGCATAAAACATGCAAAAGGTTCTACAATGTATCTGGAGGGGACCTAAGATTGTCCCTTGAGGCATGCGTGAACGAATCCTTATATAACAACTACAAATTAAAAGCGATAGTATCGAATGACATTGATTGTTCTAAACGCGACAGGGAGCAGCCAATAGATAACTTGGATATTGCTGTAGCTGTGATCTGTATCGTTATAGTGTTGGCTAATCTTATCGGAAGCCTTTGTGATCGCTTTTTTGAGAAGGGAAGAGATCGTGCAGGTAGGAATAGTTTTCATTATGGATTTTATAAGTTTATTGCTAAATATGATTGAGAAAGCTGTTATTTATATTTTTTATATGCCAACTGCTACACTAGGAGACTAATATTTTTTTTACATGTTTTCAGGTCTCAGATTTCTGTATTGCTTTTCAATATATCGGAGTTGGAAAAAGTTTGTAGCGCCTGTAGGAGAAGGTCGAGATTCGCGTTTGCAAGCATTGAAAGGAATTCATGGTATCAGGTAAAGCACAAAATTTATTCAAAATGTTATTCTATGTATTTTTCGATAGGGACTAATGTTTCTTTTTTGCTTCAGAGCGATGACTATGATCCTTGTTGTAGCTGGTCATTGCGGGCTGTTCAGCATCGTTTATATTATAAACCCAGAGGACATAGAAGCTGTAAGTAATTTTATTTCCACTTACGAGCTAAGAACTCACGAAGCGATTTTAACTGCGCCTACCGCATTAACGATTTTAAAACTCACAGACCACAATTTTGTGTGGTTTCATAACCACTTCGGTTACAGAAATGTCCGCAAAGTGGACAGGAGATGTTCGCAAGTCAAATGGTTTTTTGTCGATCGAGATTGTTAGGTAAGTCCCAGACAAACGCCAGAAACGAGCTATCGAGTTAGAAGCATTTATAAAAGAAAGCTTAAAAGGTTCTGAGGGTATCACCGATTCAGGATCAGCCCCCTTGTGCTTGCACCGCGATGCCTGTGAACTAGGCGGCGGCTACTAAGTTCGCGGGTGACCGTGCCTCGAGCGGTTCCACTAGTACCAGTAAAACGCGTCGTGAAATATGCTAATCAATTTTACAAACTTAAATCCGCATTCACTGATAATTATCTACGCATTTTCGCAGGCCCAAAACCTTGACAGACGCGGTTGAAAACCGCTCCGTGAGATCTTAGCCAAAAACCTAATAAATATTCATATTCTACCAATCATCTCACATACATAATATACGTTATTATGTTTAATTTAAAACATTGATGGGCTAAAAATAATTAATGAATGATATTGTTTTAATTTCAGTTATACGACATTAAAATTTTTACTCTATTTGCGAACGTGACACTGATAATGCAGACATTCCTAGTCATCTCTTCATTTCTGTTGGTGTATAATTGGCTGATATACACAGAAAATTATGGACTTTCGTGGTATATGCTGCCGCTGCATATTGTATTGAGATGGTTAAGGTAAGGTAACAGAAAGAAGTGGATTCTTTTGAAGCTATGGTGATAATAATAGAAAAATGGGTTTTTGAACGAAATTGAATGTACCTCAGATTTTTTGTAATGTCCTCAAGTCTATTGACAAATTAGGATTCTAAACTTAAAAGGCATATTCGAGACGACTGTAAACAAATGCTATGCCAGACAGTCAAATAGACTTGCCTGTAAACGATTTTAAAACTTGCATAATTTGAATATCAGTCTGTAGTTTTTAGCTAAGGTTCTAGGCTTTTGTTTTGTTAATTGGAATGATATCATATAATGTATTGTAAAACTCATTTTGCATTAGCATTATATTATAATGATCTTTTCTTTATTTGATTCAGATTGACTCCAGCGTATGCCCTCGCCTTAGGATTGACAGTAACTTGGGTTAGAAGACTGTCATCAGGGCCTTTGTGGAAGGTAAGATTTTCTATTAATACTTCTCTTTATGTAACTTGAACACTTACATCATCAGCGTGATAAGCTTTTCTTACAAAATGATTGATATTAACAGTTTTTCATTTATTAAACCTTTTTGCACCATATACTCGTACTTACTAACACTGCTCATTGATTCGAAATAACGGTTCACTTCCGATTGCACAGTAGTTACGGTTGTCTCTGTTATAACTAAATTGAGTAGAAATTATATTATAATAATACCTTGTATTTGAAAAATTGTTTACAAAGAGCATTTTTTGTGGGAAATCTAATAAATTGATCCCAAATTGATCCCAAATAAATTAATTAATGAAGTATAACTTAACAATACTTTTTTTCATTTACAGACACTGATTTATAGCGAAATATCTGACTGCCGCCGTAACTGGTGGAAGCATCTCTTTTACCTCAACAATTACTTCGAGCGCTCCAATTGTATGCCACAAACTTGGTAAATATCTAAATGCATTATTATTTATTTATTTAGTTAATTAATATGAGAAAATGAATGTAAAACATAGAGGAAGAAAAGTTAATTAGACTATTATAGAGCACACTACAGGGTTGGACTATAGTAATAGAGTATTATAGTTTTTGGAAGCTTCTTATATAGCGTTAGTTCTGATATAGTACCAATCAAGGTCGATTATAAGATCTAGTGAATTATAGAATCAACTGTCATAGATAAATACAGCCAACGAGGGATATACTGCACGGGTTGCAGCTAACCATCGTAGAAAAAAATCAAAATGAACAATATAGTTATTTATGCAGAACTTCAGAGTTTCAGCTGTGTGTCATTATTATCAGTAAATTTTTCCATCTTTTGCTATCTCCAGGTATTTAGCAGCAGACACACAACTCTACTATTTTGCAGTCATCATCTTCTTGATGTGCAGAACTGGTCTCACTAGGAAGGTGGTGCTGAGCTTTCTCTTCGTGGCTGGGATCATTATTCCCACACTGCAAATTTATTACCAACACTTGCATGGTGCTGTGCTTGGCAATCCGGAGTGAGTATGTCAATTACTCTTCAACATAAAAACTGCTTAAAACTGCATTAGTTACAACTACAACTAACAACGTTACGCGTCATGTTCGTGAACGGACACCGTCAGTTGGGATTGGTCATCTCTTAACTGCCATGGCTCAGTGTCAGTTCCGGCGCGTTTATAGAGAATGTAATAATAATAATAACAATAAAGCCATTAATTCCAAATCTCACTTTTGACCTATATATTACAATGTTTGTTAGTAGGTTGTTGCTTTTTAAAAAGGTTACTTATAATTAATGTTAGTATTATTTATAAGATTTGGACCCCTGTTTGGGTGAAAGCCTCCTCTATCCTTTTCCATAATTCCCTATCCTTGCCTGACTTTATCCAGTCGTTTCCTGCTACGTGTGATATGTCATCAGTCCACCTGCACCGTCTTAATTGCCGACCGACATTTCTTTTCCCCGTTGGTCCTTTCCATCGTGTGGCTTCAATGGTCCATCTTCTGTCTGAATATCGTGAGATGTGTCCGGCCCATCTCCACTTAAGTAAGAGTGCGTGTCCGAGAGCATCAGTGAGTTTGGTTTTTTGACGAATGTTATCTTTCTTAATTTTATGTATTCTTCTAATTTTCAACATGCTCCTTTCCATCGCTGTTTGACTGCATTTGATTTTTTGTTTTATTTTATTTGTGAATACCCAAGTTTTTCAACCATACAACAAGCAGGGTAATAGACATGTATTAAATATTGTCCATTTCATGTGCAAGCTGTAGTTCCCTTTTAGGATTTCTCTTAATGCCCAGAATTTCTTTCAAGTTGTGTTGATTCTTCTTGTTACTTCTTCATTGCCATCAGCCACCGGAACAAAACTTTAAATAAACAAAAACTTAAAGATAACAGAAACAAAACATTTCCCAACCCGACTTGTCCTCGTGGGGAATTAGACTGCAACCCTCCAACCAAACACAAAAATAGATATAGAGAATGTATGGAAGAATAATTATCACAGGATACGGTACGGTGTCGGAACTGTAGCTTCACTGATACGTGTGAATCAGACTTAAACCGCACGTAAAAAGTCCCGCACAGCAGCTGTGGAACCAGCCTTAAGCAATTTAGTAAAACTGACAACTAACCGCCATCGTCACCGCATCTGATTCTCTTTATGATCTGAAGGCAATTCTACTAATTAAAAACGTTCAACATCTACTCGTAATTCCTACTCAACGACAATCAATGTGAATGTAATTAAAATAGAAGCGTTTTTGAGATATTGAGAGTGGAATTATATTGCGAACGTTCCCGAAACCTAGCAGAATTACCTCCCAGATTTCACTTTTATTTTTACTAAGACAATGGTTATTTAATTGTGGGTGTCACACAATTAAATAACTATTTTTTAGTTTGTGGTAATGATTGGTTGTGTATCACCTAATGATTTATTTTCTACTTTTAGAATGATAATGAATTTATTCACGAAAGATCCCACGTTCCACCATCTTTACATAAAAGCACATACCAACCTGACTGCGTGTGTCATCGGTATGGCACTTGGCTACATGATCTACGACTGGCAGAAGACTGGTGGTGACGCCAACAAATTCCGGGTAACTTGTCTAGCAATAACAATAGCCTTAAATAAACTTTAGAGTATTCATGGCCATTATTGGAAGATCCCCTCGAACATAACATAAACAGAACATCGCGCCTGTAATCCCCGAAGGGTTAGGCAGAGGTGTACTCATTTGTACACCCAAACGCCAGTTATGTTTTAGTCTCATGTAATAGGGGGCGAGCCTATTGCCATCAACCGGGCATAAATCCCCTCGAAGTTCAATATTTAACCCTGGATGCAAAAGCACAGGAACTTGTCATGTGGCAACACTTGGGAGAGGCCTATTTTATCATTTGATCAGCTGTGAATGTCTTTAATCCAGTTGAATGGTGCAATTGAATGTACGTTGATTGTACATTTAATTTTAACGTTTAGTAGTCTACCGCCATAAGCTTTATTCGTACTTTGTCAGTAATTTGTTTTATTGAAGCTTTTACCTGCAAGTTCCCGCGTGTGCTTTTCTTTAAGATCCCTATTTTTTTACAGTTAAATATAGCCTGTAGCACTCAGGTATATAAGTAATTATAGAACTTTAAGAATCCGACCACCTGGCAATACTTTCAGAGATTATTAGCACGTTCAAATAAAAAAAAACAAACTTTTAAGCTTTTAAATTTTAGTATAGATTCCATAGTTTTATAATTCTATTTTTTTTTAAATTTCCTCTTCATATTTATAAAAAGCCTCTTTTAGCATGGTCCTGTTATAAATTAAACCAACCTATTTGTTGTCCCAATACAGGGCGAAGGACACATCTCATAGAAAAGGCATGAACATTGAATATTTGTATTTGAGATTCCAGAATTATGTTATTTATAATAACTTCAGGATTTTTAAGATGTTTTCCTTCACCGATGTCAGTGATGTCCAAAATAAATATAGAAATTGCATTTGAAATAAAATAAGTCATGTTGATACTTGCCCGTATCCGTTAGCGAACTCACAACTTCGCCTTAACCAAAACGCCATACACATACACAACATCACGCCTGTAATCCCCGAAAGGTTAGGCAGAGGTGTACCCATTAGTACACCTTTCGCCAGTTATGTTTTTCAGTACCATGTAATAGGGGACGAGCCTATTACCAAAACGCCATAATGATCTTATTTTTCAGAAATACCGATACCTGTATTGGTCTCTTATTTTCTGGGGTTTGCTTTGCTTCTATTCTGGTGATATCTACTACCAGAGTACAGAACCGGTGCCCGTCTACATAGAGTTGCTGATTGGTGCCCTAGCGAAGCCTGCCTTTGGTATAATTATGGCCATTGGTATAGCTGGACTTGTTGTTAAAATTGAAGGTACTGTCGCAACTTACTAAAGTACTTAATTCATATTATTTCATCCTCTTAGTAAATAATACTTACCATACAAAATATTGCATTCGCAAAATTAAACAACGTTATAACGGTTCTTTTCCTCCAGATTTATGTTTTTGTCTTGGTAGTACAAACAATTTTATTGTTTTTTAAAATAAAAAAATACACATTTATAATAAAATTGTGTTAATACAATTGACGCTGAATGTGTAATGGAGCATAGAGCATATCTACTAATGTTCGCTCACGCGTGTCATATGACGTTTTTCAATACACTCGTGAATAATTTAAATGGTTATAAGTGACGTTTACGCAGTGCCTTACAGTAAATCATTTACGTATACTAAAAAGAAGATCGGACCCAATATTAAACCCTGCGGAACTCCCATCATTACTTTTAAACCTGATGAATTTACATCGTTCAATACTCAATTTTTTATTGCATTCCATATCAACCTATTAGATACATTATAAAAAAAAAGTAAAGGAGATCAATATGGACCCTATCGGGCACAGCAAAAATTTAGGAGAGAGGAAGAGGCCTTAGTAGTAATTTGAACTATCTGCAGTCTATCAGTTAAAAAATAAGATGATAATAAGTTAAGCACACAACACGCACAATCCAGGCAACTTGCAACGATTCTTAGGATACTTTTGGAACTACCCAACACCCTACGTACCAGGAAAGCACATATTTTACGCATGGTTTCATAAAACCAATCTACATGCGTATCTGAAAATATCTCCAACGCACTACAGAAGCGAGGCAGGACCACCAGCATCCCAAACGCGGTATTATACTGAACATGTATGGTCTCAACGCAATCACTCTTGCTAATGAAAAACTCTCATAAGAAAACTCTCTGATATTTTCATTTAGGTAATAAATAAAGCATATTTTTTATCTACAGGTGTGTTCCGTTCGATATTGGAGTGGCAACCATTTATTTACGTGAGCAGGCTGTCCTACAGCGCATACCTCCTGCATGTCATGATCCTCAGGACCGAACTGATGTCGATTACCGCCATACATAGACACTCTATTATGGCAAGTGTAAGTAATTTAAACACATTAATTTGTTAACCATTTTACAAAAGAATATTCATAACCATAATATTGGTTTAGTATGACCAAATATTTTTTTCATGTTATAGCAGATTTTGATTCTTTGGGGGAGGCCTACGTTCAGCAGTGGACGGCCAAAGGCTGATATGATGATGATGATGATGATGATGATGATAGGAGATTTTAGTATGAAATTACGATATTATTCTTTAAATTATCCACACAATGTAGTCCTGGGGGCTTTGACAAAGTAACAATTTCAAAACGATAACGAAGTTAGAAAAGACTAAAATGTATGGGATTGACATAAGCCGCGTTAAGTCACGTGGACATGAAGCAAGACATGACAAATTGACAAGCAAGTCAGAGACGATGACGAATTTGGATATCGTTTCGCTACAAAGCGATGTTACTTTGTCTAAGGACCCAGTAGTGGACGATGTTCGATGACGTTGATGAAACCCCACACTAGGAATTTCTCCTGTGTCGTGGGTGGGTTTTTAAACATCCAGTAACAACCCGACCCGGTTCTTACAAAGGCAGAAACAACTTGAGTCATGTCTCTACTAATGACATAGATCAACTTTCATTTGTAAAACGTCATCATCGTGTATCAAAACGTTTAAATAAGAATTTTACATTACATAACATCACGCCTGTGATCCCAGTCATATAAATACATTGAAAGAGCCCTATATTTGGTGAGGGACCAAAGGAACTCAAAAAAAATAAAATAAAAAATTATTCCCGTTCGTCCCCCTAACTAAATAAAAAAAAAGACAAAAAATAAGGAATTCCCATTCGTCCCCCTAGGTGGACGAAGTCGGGGGGACGAACGGGAATACACGCTAAGAACATATTTCCATTCGGGGACGAATGGAAATATGTTAAAATACAGAGGGGGACGATCTGGAACAAATTTAATATTTTTTGTGTAAATTCCCGTTCGTCCTCCTAGGTGGATGAAGTCGGGGGAACGAACGGGAATACACGTTAGACTCAACACATATATCATAACATGCAATGATTCAGTATTTCAAAGCAATTCATTTATTTTCCACAGGTGCTGAAAGGTTGGACAGTAACCACGAGCACATTCGTAGCGGCATTCCTCTTTTGGCTCCTGGTCGAAAGTCCTACTGGAAACCTTATTCAAGAAGCCTTCAGGAACTATATCACACCCACTAAAGAAAACAACAAGGAGGCTGTAGAAGAGTCCAAGAAAACAGAAGATGACAAAACAACAGATTTAAGCCAAACAACAACAGAAGATGGTGCAATTGTTATTAAAATGGGAATCAGAAAAGATTAATAAAAAAAAGTTTTAAGATAAGCATCTATGTGTTCAAACAGAAGAATGATTTAAATTACAACTTAAGTACATTTTAAGTTGTGTAGGGTTGCTGTTGGTGAAATTAAAGCCCCATTGACTTGTTGATATTTTATTGGCAACTTGCTTATTGTTATTTTACAAAACAGTTACAATAGTGTTATATCAGATCGCAACCCTAAGTGGAGGGATGAAAGGGACTGCGTGGTGATCTCCATTCAGACCTCCCCTAGTTGTCTAGTTCCTGAAAGACTGCTAGGCTACCGAATCAGGAACTAGGCTTACTTAGGATCAGAGCTGGCTGCGTGGCTGCCGCGCTCAGAACCTCTATACTAGCGAATGACAATTTGTTCGAAGACAGCTCCGCTTATAAAGCGGTTTGGTTTTGTTACAGTTGTAAAATTCATGATTTAATAAAACTTATTAATTACATTGATTAAAAAGCTGCATTACCATATTGCCTCGAGTTCAATAGTTTTTTAAGTTTATTTTATTAAATGTTATAGATCCTTGTGACTTGAAATAAATGATATACCTAAGTATTATCAGGTGTTAAAAAATAAGTCTAAGAAAATTATGATGCTTGGTATTGCAAAATTAATTAATTAAACATTATTAAAAAAAAAGTATTTGGTAAAATTATTTTTATGCACACTGTATACCCCCGCTGCACTGGCGCTCTTCTAGATCGGCTAGGCGGCGCGGGCGCCACGCTCTTGCGTTTCAACACCGCGCTAATTGCGCCTGATCCTCATTTGCCCAAAATAAAAAAAAACCTGAAAAGTGTGTCAAGCCTGTCAAGCCCCGGCTGACTTACCGGTAAGTCAGAACAATAGAAAATCAATTGTGTCTCATTACGTGGGACTTGAGTAAAGTACGTAGCTCCTGTGTCATGGTTTTTAACAAACATCCAGCAATAACAAGACCCAGTTTTTACAAAGACAAAAAAACCTTGAGTGATGTTTCTACTACTGACATAGATTTATGAACCTCCATTTGTAAGACGGTTAATATTTGACTGTGCATAGTTAAGTGACGCTAAACTAGCTTCTGCTAGCGACTTCGTCCGCGTAAATGTCGGTTATTGGCGATCTAATCTTGTTTCTCCATACAAACTTTATCCCCGTTTCATTCCCTAAGGGGGTGAATATTAAAATCCTTCCTTAAATCCTTCTTAGCGGACGACTACTAACTATAAACTATCTCCCTGCCTTTCATTTTTATACGTCAAGCGGTTTTCGATATTTTGTGATTAAGTTAGTGACCTTTCGCTTTTATATTATTTATATTCAAAACAATTTCTATATTTTCCACAGTTGCTGAAAAGTTGTACGATAGTCATGGGCACCTTCATAGCGGCTTTCTTCTTTTGGCATACGGTCGAAAGTCCTTCTATAAACCTTATTCGAGAACTCTTCAGGAAACCTAACACACACACACTAAAGAAGAGAAGAAAGAAGCTGTAGAAGAGTCCAAGAAAATAGAAGATGACAAAACAACAGATTTAGGCCAAACAACAATAGAAGATAGTGCAATTGTTATTAAAATGGGAACCAGTAAATAGTTTAGTTTGCAGCAACAGTATTTATCTATCTTTTATCTATTCAAGGTGCAGTTTTTCATTACAGGAGGTTGTCATAAAGAATTTTAATAATCAAATAAATTAATTAATTAAATAAAGGTACCTAAGAATAAATACTTGTTTATGTCTGACAGTTCTTCAGAATACACCTTTTTCAACATAACCGGATTAATAATCCCGTTACGTATGCGGTAGGCAGTGTCGACTATGTCTCTGTGTGCGTGTAGGTTCTTCGCCGCGCCTGCGAATTATTCCCAATAGTCCCCTCTAGCCCTGTCCTCCGGGGTGACAGCTGGGAATTGTCTTCCCAGTTGTCACCGGGGTGACAATTTGTGCCGACTGTTCCCTTTGAAAACTGACTAGAGGGGACAAATGGGAAGTCTGTTTCTCAGTTGTCACCAGGGGGGGGGGGGGGGGTGACATTTGCTACGATTCCTTCCTTCCCAGAAAAAAAATGTAATTAAGTACCATAGATTTCAGCTTTTTTATTTCTTATGCTTATGTAGCATAAGAAATGAAAAAGCTGAAATTTATGGTAATTGAAATCAAATAAAAAAATTATCACAATGTCAACACGCTTACAACATTAGAAAAATATTAACTATGTGTTAAGTAAGTAAATAAAAATGTCAAAAATGTTATATAGAATCAATTAAAAAAAATCAACATTATGTTTCCTTTAATAGGTACAATCACAGATTATTAACTTATGTTAACACCAATTGTTTTTTATTTTTCTTTCCCATTTGTCCCCTCTAGTCAGTTTTCAAAGGGAACAGTTGGCACAAATTGTCACCCCGGTGACAACCGGGAAGACAATTCCCAGCTGTCACCCCGGAGGACAGGGCTAGAGGGGACTATTGGGAATAATTGCCTAAGCTCAGCGGCAATAATATCTGTACACAATATTTATGCATAACGAAACAGGGCCCTACCAACCACGACCTCTTAAAACAAAATTATTTTAATATTACTTTGCCTTGCTCGGATCAGCGCCGAGAGTTGAAAATGCAACAACAGAAATTACAGAGTAATATTAAAATAATATTGTTATAAGAGATGGCGGTAGGCGCCCAGAACCTACAGAGAAAATATACATTTTTTTTAAGCATTTTTTGACTTAGCCTACCCCCAAAAAAGTTATCCAACGGTAGGAGATCACCCGATCGTGCAGGCCAGTTCACAGGTCCATTACGCAAAATTACCAAATGTTTCCCGCAATATACTGATGATGGCGCCCGCCGCGTGGCTTGTTGCGCCACTTTGTTCAACCAAACCTGTCACATCATCAATGCCATTTAACTGAGATACGAAAAAATCAGCAATCATGGTTCCGTAGCGTTCTCCATTTATGGTAAAACTCTGGCCGGAATCACGATTGCACTTTATTCGAGCTAGCCATTGCGCTCATATACCCCAACATCGTATTTAAACAATAATGGCATGCAGTTTTTCCAATAATATAGACATTAGATGGTACGGTTGGCGCAGTGGCTTAAACGACTGGCTGCTGCGCCGCATGTCGCGGGATCGATCGATTCCCGCACGATTTAAATATTTGTATGGCCTACAGACAGTTGTTCCAGGTCTGGCTGTTTGTGTATGTGTGTTTATGTTTGTAAATGCACCCACAATACAGGATAAATTCCTAGTGTGAAACAACGTTTAAAAAAAATAAAACAAACAATGATTTTAATGTGTTTTATTTCATTCTGAAAGTCAATTTATATTTTATTAAGTTATTTTATATTTTAAGGGACAAGTCGCCACGCTATTCTTAACCACTGTAACTCTTGGAAACTATTATCAAAAGTGGCGAAAACTGTTTTTTTTTTCATGATTTCAGGGTTGGTCCCATAGTTGTTCATAATGATGAGTACAATGACCCCTTTTAAGGTTTCGGGTAAATTTTCAATGAACCTGTATAATAAGATTTACCATTGATAAAAATAGGTAAGAACATATTCTGTATTATGCTGCTACCTACTAAAGCTAAGTTGCTACTACCTACCTAAACTAAGCGTCAGCTCACACCGAGACGCGACGCGACGCGACGCTGCGTGCACACTTTAAAAGAGCGACTCAAAATATAACTTTATTTTCTACACGAAAAGATACACATTTCATTGTGAGAATTTACAATACGTTACACCACGCAGCACTACGTCGCGATGCGTCGCTCTACGCCGCGAGGCGTCACGAGGCGTAGAGCGACGCATCGTGACGCAGCGGTGAATCGTCGGTACGCGCGCACAGAATGACGTGCAAGAGCGGCGACGCGCGAAGTCACTGGCCTCTTCAAGTATCTTCACGTTGTGTTGCGTCGCGTCTCGGTGTGAACTGACCCTTATATTACAAAGCGGTAAAATCCCTCCACGATTTATCTCGCTACGAGCAAGCTCTTTTTACATTTTTTCTATAAGTAATTTAGTTAAAATGACGTTCATCAAATGACATTGAAAGCCGGTGAGAGGCAAAACATGGAAAAATAACAAATTTAATTGTATAAATGCGCACTAGGAAAATAAAATCTTTAACTGAATATTCATTATAATAATATTAAGACAACATACATACATAAACTCACGCCTTTTTCCCAAAGGAGTATGTAAGGATCGTAGCAGGTGGCGTTCTGTGGTTTCTGCTTACCCCCATGGGAAAAAGGCGTGAGTTTATTAAGACAACAGTTTCGAAAAATTGTGTTACAGGTAAATTCTACCGATTTTAGTGTTCCATAGAAACAGAGATTTTCAAATATCTTTTTTTATAAATAATACATTTATTATTTATTTAAACTTTATGCAACAAAAGTACAAAGGTGGACTTAATGCCTTAGGCATTCTCTAACAGTCGACCAAAGGTGGTGAAGACATAACATGGTAAAAAAACTTTTATACAAAAAAAGATAACCGCCTTCAAAAACTACAAAATAAAAATAACTTTAGTTTTGGAAGTCGGCGGCTTTGGTTTTGTTTTGTGTTATGTAGGTAAGTATTGCCACCGACTTCCAAAACTAAAGTTATTTTTATTTTGTAGTTTTTGAAGGCGGTTATCTTTTTTTGTATAAAAGTTTTTTATTTTTCACTTTTTAGTGCTTGTGTAATAATGTTTGAAATCCTTACAAAAAGCCCTTTCAAACAATACCTCACACGATATATTTAATTTTGGAAACTGGTAGGAGGGGGGTTGACGTACCCCCCCCCCCCCTTTTCCTTCAGTCAGTCATCGACTACACGTATAAACAAAGCAATTTCACTTGTTACGATTCCATATCTCCGAAGTTCATCATCAGATATTGAAATGGTGACAATGGGACCACACAGGAAGCAACAGCTTTCAAATAAAAAAAGAATCATGAAAATCGGTTCACCCAGTCGCAAGTAAGGAGCTAACAAACATAAAAAAAAACCTCCTCCTTTTTTGAAGTCGGTTAAAAATGAAATTGTTGAATGTTGTTGTTGTTGAAAAATGTTGTTGGAAAATGTTCTCTTATAACTTTTATACCTGTAGTCCAAGATGCTTAATGTGGATTTACTCGAGGTCGTAGGGACCCTTCGAATGGTGAAGATTGGATGCTAAAAAGAAAAAATGGTTAAAGATGGGACCCTTTCACTGAGGGGGAAGCACGCAGGTACAGATTAAAAAAAAATGTCACAAAGATATACTCAAGCGTGTCGGATATTAATAGTGTAGCAGTCACGCTTGAGGCCACGAGAACAACGGGGCAGTTAAAACAGGGCTCGTATAGTCAATAATAATACCTATTAAATAACGGTGCCTACTAGTAAAAATAATTATATTATAAACTAGTAATAAAAATAATGTCATGACTACTTATGACGTCCGGAATATGTTTTTTAAGCGTTTTAATTAAAAATGCTTAATTTTGTTAGACGTTTTGAATCACATTTAATAAATGGCTTGTGGAGCTGGGTGTATTTTTCCCTCAGCTCAGTTTTAATTTAGATCTTAATTGATAATGTCGCTTGCGCAGTTTTGGTGCGACAACAAAATGTTAACAAAACTGATATTATTTGTTTTGTTTCAAAGTTCTGCTGCTGTTATATACAAGCTCAATGGTATGTGCATTTAGATTTATTTAATTTCATTTATTTAAAAATAAAATCTTATTTTCAACCGACTTCAAAAAGGAGAACGTTCTCAATTCGCCGCGTAGGTATGTTTTTTTTTTTGTATGTATGTTACCTGAATACTCAGCCAATTATGAATGGATTTGGATGATTCTTTTTTTGTTTGAAAGAGTATACTTCCGAATAGGTCCCATAGAAATATTGTCATGATCTGATAATGAACTTCGGAGATATTATTATGGAATGGAACTCCTTATAGGATCACAGCAGCAATATCGTAACAAGTGAAATTGCTTTGTTTATACGTGTAGTCGATGACTGACTGAAGGAAAAGGGGGAGGGGGTACGTCAAACTACCACTTTCCAAAATTAAATATATCGTGTGAGGTATTGTTCGAAAGGGCTTTTTGTAAGGATTTCAAACATTAATACACAAGCACTAAAAAGTGAAAAATAAAAACCTTTTTTACAAAAATAGATAACCGCCTTCAAAAACTACAAAATAAAAAAGCTTTTAAAAATAACTTCAGTTTTGGAAGTCGGCGGTTTTGTTATGTAGGTAAGTATTGCCACCGACTTCCAAAACTAAAGTTATTTTTTATTTTTAGTTTTAAAAGCTTTTTTCGTTATTTTTAATGAAAAAGTAATGAAAATATTTTTTTATTTTTTTGTAACCATAATTTATTAACAGAGCGTCCATGGAGTTTCTTGCTCGTTCTTCATTATAGACACTTTCTGTTAGGAACGAGCTTAAACTTTCTGACTGACTGACTCCCTGACTATAACAAGCTACTATAATTAAAAAATTAAAAAACACGACTGCAAAAATTGCACATAATTATTTGTACTTTGTTTACTCGTCAGTTTTTTTTTACGACGTTTTTATTTACAGCGTTATATATTTTTTAAATCTACTTGTCAAGTTCTAGACGATAAACATAGACACGACCAGGTTCATTAAAAAAATAAATTTAGGCTGGTATTAATTTACGTTTTAAAGTGACCACACCGGTTTCTTTTTATTTTTAACTAGCCTATGTTACTCGGAACGATGCAAGGATTGTAACGATACCCCACACATCTAAATCGGTTCAGGCGTTTAAAAGTTATGGTGGAATAAAGAAACTCACATACATACATACATACATACATTAACCCTGAACACATAACACTCCTTTTTTTGGGGCAGTCGTGTAAAAAACTGACTGTAAATGGTTTATTTGAAACTAGTGACCCGCCCCAGCTTCGCACGGGTATTTAGTCTACGTTCCAAGTGACTGGTGGATATAAACCTTTCGTTAAAAAATGTCTAATTGATAGTGAAAACTGCATCAAAATCCGTCGCCTGGTTTGGAAGGAGTTAGCGGAAATACACGGACGCCGAATGCGAATTTTTATTTTACCTATTATGTAGAGATAAATAATTAGGCAAAAAAACAATGGAAAGGAACACGGTTTACGTTTTTAATTACATACCTAGATAGCTATGGGTAATAGTTATGTTTGTAACTTTTAGGCAATTTGCACACTGCTGCGCGCTACGCTCGGATGCATATCTCATCATCGTGCAGCTTTCCCGCACAAACGCGCTGGGCTGCACTAATAGTAATGCTATGGCCACGCGCGCGTGTTTCCCGCATGTAGGCGCACGATATGCAACACCGCACGTGAATGCGTTTTCTGTGTGTTGAACTACGCGTGTTTTCTAAACAAACACAGATACTTGCAAACAACGTAAGAACACGCACTCCCGCGCTACGCTGCGTGATGCGGCCAGTGTGCCAATCGCCTGGACTTTTGTAACAAATGACTAAGGCCGTTTGTCCACCGCCGCCGTCACCGGAACGTCAACGAGGACGAGATGACGGCGCCGAAGTACTGATACATGGACTACGGTGAAATCTTTGCGGTGCGGCGCCGCAACGCACCATGTGCCCGCACCCTAAGACGACGCAGCGACACCGCTCCGGCGCCGAACCGCCGCCGCAACGCATCGTGTGCCCCCGCTCATAGTCAACCTTGACTTAATGCATTATTCCGCTTTTAATACTAATAAAATAATTCTCACTATGTAAGACTAGTGTTATGTTGTTTAAGACTCATTAAACTAATTATAATCTTCACAAAATTATATCTTGGTTTTTCAAGATTTAATTTTGTTTATTTTATTTACGTACGGTCAAACAATTAATGTTAAAGTTACACAAATTAAACTATTTTTATAAAACGAAAATATATATTTTGTTTTAAAAATCGCAGTCTTCTCTATGAATTAATCCTATAAAAAACACTCATTAGAGAATATAATTACTGCAAACTTGAGTCTATTTTTAGGCACTATAATTGTTTGGAAAATTGTTGGCTAAACGTACTTGTTAGGTATAACCGAGGGAGTGGTGGAATCAAGAAGAACATCCGATACGTACAAGCTTATGACATATCAGTAGGTACCCACATAACAGTACTCTTTTTGTAAACGTTGTTATTTGAATATATTATTATAACATAAAGTTTCCTTAAATAAGTTTACATTTTTTTCAATAAAAATTAAATGAAAAATTTAAAAAAAACGTCAACAATAATACCTATCGATGAGCCATCCAATTGGATTGAGTACCACCTTATATATATTTTAATCATAGGTTTGCTCCTTAAATGGCGCTATAATGGCGCCAATCCAATCACATGCTTGTTCCAACCTTATGTGAAGAATAGATATGGGTTGTGGGTTGGTTTAATTTGGCAAATACCATAATTATTATACTGTAATTTCTAGACTCGGAACTCGCTCTTATGCCTCCGGTGTTCCACTTGGATAACTATGAAGAATGCTTCGATAGTCCTGAGGCAATCTACTGCGTAGCAGAATTCGGTCTGGTCTCCGACGAGCCCAGCCAGCTCTTGACCATGATACAAGTAGGTTTTGCTTAACTTAACTTCAGTCAACAAAAATGTTAATTTCATAAAGTAGTGGTTCTCAGGTAACAAGAACCAAGTTTGAGTTTTATTAATAGAATGCACCGAGCACTTTATAACGTCATATCCGTGCCTTCTCAATATAGCAGCATCACTTCAAAGATAACAAAATTATTAGCATTTTACACATCATGTAAGTATAATTAGTATTTAGATGCAATTAAATTTAATGTATTATTGTACTGTTATTTATCTTATTTACAGGAATTTTCAGCATACCCTTTTCACTACAATCGCACGCTGCTGCGACACGGTTATTGCGTGAATAAAACATGCAAAAGATTCTACAATGAATCAGGAGGGGACCTAAGATTGTCCCTTGAGGCATGCATGAACGAATCCTTATATTATAACAACTACAAGTTGAAAGCGATAGTATCGGATGACATGGATTGTTCTAAACGCGACAGGAAGCAGCCAATAGATAACTTGGATATTGCTGTAGCTGTGATCTGCCTCGTTATAGTGTTGGCTAACCTTATCGGAAGCCTTTGTGATCACTTTTTAAAGAAGGGAAGATATAGTGAAGGTAAGATTTATTTGTATTATTACATAAGCGTACTGCTTAATATGGTGCGCTCTATGGTACATTGTAACGCTGCTGCTATATTTACTACTGCTTTATATAATTATTAATTTTATTTCTCTGTCAAAATATCAAGCTTTTCTTGCCAAAGAGCAAACAGTAATAGATAAACAGTAATACATTCGTTTATTATAAGCACTTGTAATGCCGATATTATTATTTATTCGTATTTTTAGGTCTCAGATTTCTGTATTGCTTTTCAATATTTCGGAATTGGAAAAAATTTGTAGCGCCTGTAGGAGAAGGTCGAGATTCGCGTTTGCAAGCATTGAAAGGAATTCATGGTATCAGGTAAAGCATTTTGTTTATAAATGTTATTCGTTATATTTGCAAGTACTAACGTGTTTTTTTTTTTGCTTCAGAGCGTTGTCTACATACCTTGTTATATGTGCTCATTACATGTTCTTCAGCATCACTTTCATTATAAACCCAGACGAAGTAGAATCTGTAAGTAATTTTATTTGCTCTTGCCACAGGCGTAAAACATATCGTGTAATACTACTAAATTTTACTCACAAATCTGCATTCTAAGAATATTGCGAGTCCAAAACCGTGACAAACGCGGTCCAAAACCGCTCCGTCTCATCTTTGATAAAAATTTAATTAATCTACCAATCATCTCACAAACATAATATACGTTAAATGTTTAATTTTAGTTGTTTGACAATAAATGGTGTAATATATTTGTGAACGGGACACTGATAATGCAGACATTCCTGGTCATCTCTTCTTTTCTGCTAGTGTATAATTGGCTGATAGACTCAGAAAAATTAGCATTTTCGTGGAATATGCTGCCGAAGCAAATCGTAATGAGATGGATAAGGTAAGGAATCATTTCAAGTATCCATTTGTCGGCCAATTCGCTTCTGCACGCGACTTCGTCCGCGTAGAAGTCAAGTACTTACACCATAAAAACAAATACATATTATACCTATGACACTTGACAATATTGTAGTTTTCTCTCAGAAAAGGATTTTTGTAATTGGACCAGTATTTCCAGAGATACATACCTAATAACATTGATTTTAAAAGAGTACGTATGGAGTTTCTTGCCCATTCTTCTCCATACAATACTACCTATTGGAAGGGGCAACTAGATTCAATTCCTTTTTTTGTATATGACGTTCAAAAGTGCCTCATAATGGGCTAATTAAAAAAATGATTTGACTTTGACGTTTACTTGCTGTAAACGATGTTTTTCTAATAATTTAGCAACGCATAATTTGGATTATCTGTCTGTAGTTTTCTGCTAAAGTTCTTGGCCCCTTTTTGTGAATTAATGTTATATTTATAAGTATTTTTAACCTCATTTTGCATTAGCATAATATTATAATGTACTTTTGCTTTATTTGATTCAGATTAACTCCAGCGTATGCCCTTATCTTTGGATTGACAGTAACTTGGTTTGGAAGACTATCATCAGGACCTAATTGGAAAGTAAGTTTTCCTGTTAATTCTTCTCTTTGTGAATTGAACACTAATGTCATTAGTATGATACGGCTTTCAAACGAAATGTGTGTACGTACGAAATAATGGTTCACTTCCGTCTGTTGTCTCTGCGTGCTAAGCAAAAGGAAAAATGTTATTATAGCAATATCTTGTATCGAAAGATGGTTTACAAAAAGCACTTAAAATTGGGAATCTAAATTTACCCCAAATTACGAAAATCGATTATTACTGATGATGTTTAAAATTGATGTATGATTAATCAAAACTAATATTGATTTACAGAGACTGATTTATAACGAAATATCTGACTGTCGCCGTGACTGGTGGAAGCATTTCTTTTACGTCAACAATTATTTTGAGCGCTCCTATTGTATGACACATACCTGGTAAATATCTAATTGCATAATTTATTTATTCGGTTAATTAATATGAAATAACAGTAAATTAAATTAGAGGAGGCTAGAATAGCAGACTAGCAGCTATTGTATTATTATATAGTATTTAGAAATATTAAAGCGTCTTGTAAAATTCATATTCTGAGAAAGATTTTTCATTCATCCTAGTAAATTACAGAATAAACAATTAATCTCATCAGATATTCATTGCTCTGGTTGCATTTAACCTCCATAGAAAAATCACAATAAACTATAATATTATGTTTGTTTTAATTAATTTATTATACACAGCGGAAATTTTGGGGTTCCTTAATAAGGAACCCCAGAATTTCAACTGTGTGATATTATCATCGGTAAATTTTCCATCTCTTGCGTTACCACCAGGTATTTAGCAGCAGACACACAACTCTACTATTTTGCAGTCATCATCTTCTTGATGTGCAGAACTGGTCTCACTAGGAAGGTGGTGCTGAGCCTTCTCTTCGTGGCGGGGATCGTTATTTCCACACTGCACATTTATTACCAGGAATTGCATGGCACTCTTCTTAGTTACCCGGAGTAAGTTTGCCAATTTAATGCCACCTCTGATACTCTTTATGATTTGAAAGCCAATTCTACTAATTTAAAACGTTAAAAATCTAGTCGCCATCTCATCTCAACGACAATCGATGTCAAGAAATATTGGTATATTAGAAGCTGCATTTTTGAAAAATTTAGTCATGAATTATTTTGCGATAGTTTCTTAAGACTAGCAGGGTTGCCTCCCAGATTTCACTTTATTACTAAGAAAATTGTTATCTCTTTTGTCTTAAAAATTTGGTCGTGTATCATCTAATGATCTATTTTCAACTTTCAGAAGTGCAATTACTTTTTTCACTCAAGATCCCACGTATCACCATGTTTACATAAAGGGGCATACCAACCTGACAGCTTGTGTCATTGGCATGGCACTTGGCTACGTGATCTACGACTGGCAGAAGGCTGATGGCGACCCCAACCAATTCCGGGTAACTTTTAAGCAATTACAACCAAAAACTTTTAACCAAAATAAGCAATTACAATAGCGTAAATGTAGTTTAGAGTATCATGACCATAATTGAGAGATTCGGTCGAAATTAAATATGTATCCCTGTATGCGAAAAGCACAGAAATGAGTGCTGTAGCGAAGCCTGTCAGAGGCCTTTTGTGTCATTTGTTTAGCCAGTCGAAGTTTTTGGTCCAGTTTAGAGATTTCAGATTTCCTTCGCCGATGTTAGTAATATCCAAGATAAACATAGAAAGTGCATATGAAATAGAATAATATTATTTATTTACTTATTTAAACTTTATGCAACAAAAGTACAAAGGCGGACTTAATGCCTTAGGCATTCTCTAACAGTCAACCGAAGGTGGTGAAGAGATAACATGGTAGGTGCAAATTAATGTACGAGCGCTAAACAGCAAAATTGAGACTGCTCATTTTGCGTTTGCGAATTCACAACTTCTAACCACTGGGCTCATGACGCTATTTCCTTGTGTTTTTCAGAAATACCGATACCTGTATTGGAGCTGTTTTTTCTGGGGTGCGCTTTGCACATACTCAGGTGGTATCTACTTTGGCAGAGTAGAACCGGTGCCCGTCTACGTTGATTTGCTGATTGGTGCCCTAGTGAAGCCTATCTTTGGAATAATTGTAGCCATTTGTATTGCTGGCGTTGTTATTAAATTTGAAGGTATTGTGGTTACTTACTTAAAGACTTATAATATATTTTTTAATTCAAATGTGAAAGTTCTTACCGATGCAATTTATTGCAGTCGTAAATGATTTCATTCACTTTTATTGTTTCACGGATCTAGAATGGACCCAATATTGAACCCTGCAGAACGCCCGTCTTTACTTTTAAGCCTGACGAATATAAGCAATACACTGCACGAATTTACTTTATAAAATACCTAAAAATCTTTTCACAGATTTTAGGTTTGATGCGTATGCGATTGTGTCTTTTTACACCCCGTGTAAATACTATTTTGCTAAAGTTGGTAAAAGACAGGAGAATATTTTTTTCAAGTAGGTATCCATAACTCAAAAAATGTTTAGTAAAACCATGATGGTTGGTTAGACGATTAGTAAGTACTGACACTAAATAAAACAAAAAAAAACAATACAAATAACCACGGATTAGCGGTGCAACCACTCATCCGAGATGTCACAGCAGCGACAAACGCATATACGAGTAGTGCAGGCGACTTGCAATCATGCTTAGGATTTTGTAGGAGCTGCCCTACACACATGCGCATCTGCGAATATCTCCAACGCACCACAGAAGCGAAGCAGCCCCATCGGAGAGCATACTAAACGCGGAGAGCGTTGTATGTCTACTGTTGTACATTGAGCAATGTCTAATGCAATATATGGTCTCAGTACAGGGCATTCTTATGGCCATCATCAGGCGAATATCTCTCATAAGTGAAAAAACTCTTATGAGAAAACTATCAAATACTTCTACTTGGGTAACAAATACAGCATATTTTTTATTTGCAGGTCTGTACCGTCCGGTGTTGGAGTGGCAACCATTTATATATGTGGGCAGACTGTCCTACAGCGCGTACCTACTGCACTTTATGTTAATCAAGACCGAAATTGCGTCAACTAACGCCATACAGAGACCAACTATAATTGGAAGTGTAAGTAATGTATACATTAATTTGTTAACAATCTTACAAACAAATATTGATAACCCTTTAACTATACTAAAGATTTTAAAGCAAAAAAAAAAGAAAATCAGTGTCCAGTACACGATTTAGTATGGAATTCTGGTATTATTTTTATGTTTTTCTTTTAAGTAGAACGGTTTTTTTTTTTTTTGATGTGGTAAAAATCATCAAATGTATCCTTCCGTCCTGGGTGGGGCGGACAAGTGTGAAGTTAAACACTAGAAATGTCCAGTAACAACGAGACTCGATTTTAATTTTTTGTTCTCCATACAAACTTTGGTTTCCATCCCCTAATATTGATAAATTCTTTCTTAACGGATGTCTACTAACTATAAACTACCTTCCTGCCTTTCATATTTAATCGTCAAAACGTGATGAGTGAGTGAGTGAGTGACGTTTCGCTTGTAAAAATTTAGATATATTTTAAATCAATTTTTATATTTTCCACAGTTCCTGAAAAGTTGCACAATAGTCATGGGCACCTTCATAGCGGCATTCTTCTTTTGGCACATGGTCGAAAGTCCTTCTTTAAACCTTATTCGAGAACTCTTCAGGAAACCTAACACACACACTAAAGAAGACAACAAAGAAGCTGTAGAAGAGTCCAAAAAAACAGAAGATGATAAAACAACAGATTTAAGCCAATCAACAACAACAGAAGATGGTGCAATTGTTATTAAAATGGGAACCAGGAAATAGTTAGCAACAACAGTATCTTATTATCTTTTATCTATTCAATACGCTGATAGGCATCCTTGTCAAACAGGGGGTGATCATAAAAGACTTAAGTACATAACATCACGCCTGTTATCCCCGAAGGGTTAGGCAGAGGTGTACCCATTAGTACACCCACATTTCGCCAGTTATGTTTAAGTCCCATGTAATAGGGGGCGAGCCTATTGCCATCAACCGGGCACAAATCCAGACTCCGAGGCTGCTACTGAGAAATTCCTGATGGAAAAACCCAATAACACTTTGCCCGACCCGGGAATCGAACCCAAGACCTCATGCTCAGCAGTCGCGCTTTGCGACCACTAGACCAACGAGGCAGTCCTTAAGACTTAAGACTTAAGTAATCAAAAAGAATGACGGTACTTGATCAATATAATTAATAAATAAATACTTGTTTAAGTTTTTTGACATTATTTCAGAATACACCTCTTTCAAAACACAGAATCACCACGTTGCTTATGCGGTAGGCGACTCGCGTATTCGTCGTTTCTTAGGCTTGGTTCCACCGGAAAAGTAAATGTACCGTTTAGTAAAGTAATAGAATTTTGTAGATAGTTGCAGATTTAACCTTTGAAATAATTATTATCACGCTATACCTTCAAGAAGCTAAGCAGTCAATAATGACAAATTAAAACGGCTATTTTAGTCACATTGTCAGTGTTTCAAATAGCAAAATACAAAGTTCCATGACTGGTTTTGCAAACTGCTAGTCGTAACTGCGGTCCCAGCGGGAGCCCTATTTTTTGAGATTTCTTAAATATCTATTAAAGATAATCAATAAAAAAAATATATATATATATATTTATATGTCAGTCCTTGTGTTGTCATCTGACATTATGCTGAGCTGTGGCCCTTTTGGCATTATAATTATTGTTTTCTGTTTTCATAGTTTTAAGTTTATTAATTTTGAAGTAATGCCAATAAACGCATTTTTCTTTCTTTCTATTATGTCAAGGTCAAAGTCAAAACGTTTTTTCAATTTGACCATTTACAGGCACTTTTGAATTGTCAAGGAGTCGGTCAGTTAGTCAGAAAGTTGAACCTAGTTGTTCGTTCCAAAACGGACGTAGGTCTCAACAGAGAACAACGAGCAAGAAACTCCGCGGCACTCTTTTCAATTAGGAAATATAAAAGAATACATAATTTTGGCACAACGTTGACTTGCTTACGTTTATTTTATTTAATTTCGCAATACTGTTGTAGAAAATAATATTATATTCATAACGAATTAGTAGTAAAGTCAAAACTGTACAAAGAAAATGTAAAATAAATAAATAATGGGTACATTGTGAGACTATGAAAAGAGAAAAACACATTTTGCGCCACTTTGTTGAAACCAAAGCTCTGTCACAAGGTACGAAGAAATCAGCAATCATGGTTCTGTAGCGCTCTCCATTTAAGGTAAAGGGCGAGACAGACTTATAACACGCTACGCCATCCCACGCGGGCTAATTGGCCAAAAGACAAAGAAATGTGAAATGTGGCCAATGAGTACGCTTTACAGACGTAGCGTGGCGTAGCGTGTTATTAGTCTGCTGCCGCCTTAAAACTGTGGCCGGCATCACGATTGCACTTAATTCTCTTAAGCCCATGTGTAATATAATCGTATCGTACTAATGAAACAACATTTTATATTAAATAAAGCTTTAAAAATAGACATTATTATTAATTTAAATGTGTTTTATTTCATTCTGAAAGTCAAACCTTTAAAAAAAGCGGCCAAGTGCGAGTCGGACTCGCCCATGAAGGATTCCGTAGCAGCAAGTAACGTAATAAAAGATAAATTCCGGTTTACAATGACGTATTCAAAAGAATCTATTTATTAGACTGCCTCGTTGGTCTAGTGGTCGCAAAGCGCGACTGTTGAGCATGAGGTCTTGGGTTCGATTCCCAAGTCAGGCAAAGTGTTATTGGGTTTTTCCATCAGAAATTTCTCGGTAGCAGCCTCGGAGTCTGGATTTGTACTCGGTTGATAGCAATAGGCTCGCCCCCTATTACATGGAACTTAAACATAACTGGCGAAATGTGGATGTACTCACGAGTACACCTCTGCCTAACCCTTTGGGGATTACAGGCGTTATGTTATGTTATAATTCATGCTTATTGTTTATTATAAGAAACAAATATTAGTTATTGTATATTATTATAATTACATTTATGTGATTTTTTATTTATCTTTTCGGGGTTGGAACGTGGAAATAAAATCGTGCTAAATAATAACAAAAATGTTTATTCGATTTACTTATTTATAAAATTAACAAACTTACGAGAATTGTGAAGTTACATTCCTACTTAGATAAAATAAATTCTCTTGTCTGTTCATAAGATTTTTTGTTGTTTACCCACTTCATTATTATCACTTATTTTTAGAATTATAACCAGTAAAATCAGTACCTATAATAACTCTATAAGTCGGTATAATCCTAAAATGTCAAGATTTCATGAAATAGTCATTCTTTTGAGTTACCTGGCCCTATGGAGTTTTATTGGTGACTTAAATGGTTATAATTCAAAAAATACATACTTCTTACGCCCGCGAATCATACTTTAATCAACATTAAACTTAAATACTGACTTGCACATTGCAAAAAACGTAAGAAAATTTGAATTTCGCGGGCCATCGTGGAGCTTCCACCTTTTACCCACTTATTATAGGTACTACTAAGTACTACTACTATTTTCATGCACACTGGTGCCGATTTCGTTGTTCACAAACTAGACTAAATTTAGAGAATTTTCATCTTTTACTGACATATAGCTAAAGAAAAGGACGGTGACACTTACACACTAAATTAGAGATGTCAAATTAGTTTCGCTTTCAAATTCTTCATATTTTTAATCGACACGTTTTAGATGTCAACTGTAATTGGTATGGATGTGTCAGATTAACTAAAATTGACAGGTCTAATTTATTTCCGCCCCTTTCTTGTTTTATTGGCCAGAAAAAGATAAAAATAGTCTAAATTTAGTTTAGTTTGCGAACAAGGGAATCGGCACCACTGTCAAATTAACTTTTTCGTCATGACTATTTTTTACTTAAATATAATTTTAAACAACTTTATTACTGAAGTAATTTTTATTAAACTTACATATTGTAGGTATATTAAACATAGATAATTATTTTACTTATTTTATTAAACTTACATATTTTAATCATTTATTTCAGGTCAAAAGGACCCATAACATAATATAGTAGAAAAAAACTTTTAAAACTACCGCACATGAAGCAACGTGGTAATGATACTAATTAAATAAAAATTTTCTCTTTGAACAAATAGATCAATTATAATCTTTTCCTATTGATTATACTGTAGTAACTAACTAAACTATTTACTGGTTCCCATTTTAATAACAATTGTACCATCTTCTGTTGTTGTTGTTTGGCTTAAATCTGTTGTTTTGTCATCATCTGTTTTCTTGGACTCTTCTACAGTCTCCTTCTTGTCTTCTGTAGTGTGTGTGATATAGTTTCTGAAGACTTCTCGAATAAGGTTTTTAGTAGGACTTTCAACCAGGTGCCAAAAGAAGAATGCCCATATGTATGTGCTCATGCCTATTGATAAACTTTTCAGCCCCTGTGGAAAATATAGAAAATGTTTTAGAATACTGACAGCCAGTCTTTACCTAGGGATATCGTATTACCCAGTTACTGGGTTGTGGAGGTCAGATAGGCAGTCGCTCCATGTAAAATACTGGTACTCAGCTGCATCTGGTTAGACTGGAAGCCGACCCCAACATAGTTGGGAAAAGGCTAAGCAGATGATGATGTTTTAGAATACTGATTCATTGTATGCTATGATATAATATATGTAGTTGAGTCTAAGGGCTCTTTCAATGTATGCGTGTGGTGCTTGACTGCTGCGACGCGCGACGCGTGAGCGGTGCGGGTCTCGTGCTGCACATGGACGGTAGTGTATTCTCATACAATTGACACATTATTTATTATTATTATTTATTTATTTATTCATACTAATAAGTACAACATCTTACAGATTACTCAAAGACGACGAGATTATGTAAGTAACGTTTGTCGTCCAGCCGCCGTCGTTATCAATAATTGTCACCTGCCAAGTTATTTCTTTACCACCTTTGGTTGTCAGGTAGAGAATGCCTAAGGCATTAGGTCCACCCTTATACTATTCTTTGCATAAAGTTAAAATAAATACCTATATTAAGTACTTATGAGAAATTCTTGTTTTAGCGTTTCTATATAAGGTGAACTTTTAATCGTCTGACAAATAAAGGTTAATAAATCTATGTCAGTAGTAAAAACATGACACAAGTTTTTTGTATTCGGAGTTACTTTGAAGGGGAAAAAATAATAATGACGATGTTTCATACTATATCTTGTAGGTACTGGAATTGATTTTCTTTGTTTTGCTTTAAAACGACTAGATCTTTTATCGCCTACTACTAATATAATAGGGTCATGAATATTCGTTTGTAAGACGGTTAATAAATTAACGTGTTTACATTACTTACAATTCCAATCAATGAAAATCTCTGTACGGAGTTAATGGACCCCGCTTCGGACCTGATGAATATAAAGTGCAGGAGATACGCACTGTAGGACAGCCTGCTCACGTATATAAATGGTTGCCACTCCAATATCGGACGGAACAAACCTGCAGATAATAATATGCTGAATTTGTTACCCAAATGGAAATATAAGGGAATTTTTATACCTAATTATGAACTTATTATGTTAATAAAAAAAACGGGTTGCACTCCGGGAGTGCCGGCAGAAGTAAAAACTTGATTATTAACGTTGAGCATGTTTGATATTTTGGAATGGTTAGGGAATAATTTTGCACCAATTGCTTTATCAGTATAAAAGTACTATCATTTATGTGGTAGAATACAATGTTCATTTATTGCGCTATCGTACACAAACATGACAATTTATATTACATTAAAAATTTAACTTTAAAACTATTACAATTATCATTCGCGCAAGCGCCCTGCGCTGTCCTACGCTTTTTCGATCAGGTCACGTGTCCTGACGCGCACGTGTCCTGACGCGAGTTTAAGATTTTATACCCATTACAGAAAAAGTGCTCAACGCCGCTAAAGAAGTTTTCACTTCAAAAATAAAATATGATAAATAATATTTTTGTAAATAAATTGACATGTATGTGTGCTGACAAAACGTTGTCATCTTCACACTAGTGATTTCCGAACGCACATCCGAAACACAATGAAAGTGTCAGTGCGACTGAATAAATTATATGATTAGTGATATTCACTAAGATGGTGGAAAAATATGGTTTAAGTACTTAAGTAAATTGCGACAGTACCTTCAAATTGAATAACAAGGCCAGCTATACCAACGGCCATAATAACGCCAAAGATAGGCTTCGCTAGGGCACCAATCAGCAACTCTACGTAGACAGGCACCGGTTCTGTACTCTGGTAGTAGACACTGCCGGTGCTAGTGCATAGTAAACCCAGGAACAAAAGGGACCAATAGAGGTATCGGTATTTCTGAAAAATACAAGGAAATAGGGTCATTATTGCAAGGTTGTGAGCTCGCAACCATGTGCGGGAAAGTATCAATGTGAATCATCCTATTTCATATGCACTTCCTATGTTGATCTACATCGGTGAAAGAAAACATCGTGAAAAAACCAGGACTTAATAAGTTTCGGGCAAAAGTTAGTTCTTCAATTATATAACGAATAACTGACAAAGTATGCATTAAGCTGCGTTTAAACAGAGGCGGTAGCGGCGAAAGACTGTTGACAGTTAAATGTACAATCTACGAAACAGCATCTGGACTAAAGACGTCCACTGCTGATCAAATGATATAATAGGCCTCTCCCAAGCGTCGCCACACGACTGATTCCGGTGCTTTCGCATCTCCCTAAACTTTATTCAAGGCTATTATTGTAACTGCAAAAGAAGTTACCCGGAATTTGTTGGGGTCACCACCAGCCTTCTGCCAGTTGTAGATCACGTAGCCAAGTGCCATGCCGATGACACAACCGGTCAGGTTGGTATGTGCTTTTATGTAAATGTGGTCGAACGTGGGATCATCCATGAAAAGTTTCAGCATCGTTCTAAAAGTAGAAATAAGATTATTGGATGATGATAAACCGAGTGATGGACTTTGCACAAAAGTGTTTAGACAAAAAACATACAATTAAAAAGTTATCTTAAGTTTTTTTCCAACTCAATTGAAGAAAAATACCTAGGGCTGATTTTTGGCAGTGGATTAACATGAAATCTTGTTTTATTATGTTTTTCTCATACTGACAAAAAATTATAGTAGAATTGGCTTTTAGATTATGAGGAAAATCAGAGGCGGCGTTAAAAATAAATTACAAACTCACTCCGGATAGGCAAGCAGAGCACCGTGCAAGTTTTGGTAATAAATTTGCATTGTGGGAATAATGATCCCAGCCACGAAGAGAACGCTTAGCATTGCCTTCCTAGTGAGGCCAGTTCTGCACAACAAGAAGATGATGACTGCAAAACAGTAGAGTTGTGTGTCTGCTGCTAAATACCTGGTGATAATGCAAGAGATGGTTTACTGACGATAATGTCACATGCTGAAATTTTTTTCTACCATTGTTAGCTGCAACCTGTGCAGTGAATACCTCATTGATTGTATTTATATAGGATTAAATGCTTATTCTGTAATTCACTAGGTTTTATAATTGGCCTTGGTTGACACTTTCTCCGAATAAATATTTTAGAAGAAGCTCTTCTAAAAACTATAATACTCTAATACAATAGCTCACCTCTCTGGTCTGCTTTGTAATAATCGAATTTATAAGTATTATTTGTGTTTTCGTTATCTTATTAATTAACTAAGCGAATAAATAATAATGCATAATTAGATATTTACCAGGTATGTATCATACAAGTGGAGGGCTCGAAGTAATTGTTGAGGTAAAAGAGATGCTTCCACCAGACACGGCGACAGTCAGATATTTCGTCATAAACGAATTTCTGTGGATCAATATAAGTCCTGATTAATTATATTTCAGTTATAGATAAACTCAATAGTAATCAATTTTGGTTAATTGGGGATAATTTCTTAGATTCCCAAAAAAATTAAGAGCTCTTTGTAAACAATCTTTTGATACAAGAAGTTATTATTATAACTTTTTTTTTCTGCTTAATTCGCAGAGAATTAACAATAACTGTTGAAAAACCGGAAGTGGATTGAATTATTTTGAGTTACAGTTAAGTAATTACATGGTACAAAATGAAAAATTGATAATAATTATCAATCATTTTGCAAGAAAAACTTATTTACCACGCTGATGATATTGAGTTCAAGTTGCACAAAGAGACAAAATTAACAGAATATCTTACCCTCCACAAAGGGCCTGATGACAGTCTTCCAGCCCAAGTTACTGTCAATCCTAAGACGACGGCATACGACGGAGTCAATCTAAATGAAACAAAGTAAAAGTCCACTATAGTAATATGCTAATGTAGAATGAATATTACAATACATTTATAACACCGATTCACACGAAGTACAAGCCAAGAACATTAGCTGAAAACTACAAACAGATATCCAAATTATAGAATATGTTCTCAAGTAAACATCAGCATAGATTCTTGGGCTGCAGGTCAGCTATAATTAACATCGCTCTCTGCAGTAACTTGTTGTCAGAAGCTATGTCTGATTTGTACCAAGTCGTCGTTAATTCGTTATATGTATAACTAGCTGTCCGCCGCGGTTACACCCGCGTCTTTGGTTACTGCTCCGCTCCCTTAGGTCGTAGCGTGATGGTATATAGCCTATAGCCTTCCTCGATAAATGGACTACCCAACACTGAAAGAATCATTCAAATCGGACCAGTAGTTCCAGAGATTAGCGCGTTCAAACAAACAAACAAACAAACAAACTCTGCAGCTTTATAATATTAGTATAGATAATAATATCCTCCCGGCTGACTTCCACATACAGTGGCTAATCTAAATGGAAACTAGCGAATTACGCACGAGATTCAGTGCACAAATGTGTGCGCAAATACAGGTGCACTCCCTCTTCCTTCACTGACAAAGTCCGATGGGGCGACAATACGGCACGACCGGGGAGAGATCGAGCACAGGACCAAGAGCTTTATATGCTTTTCGAAATACGAGGGTATCATGCTCCCAACTTCCAAACTCCGGAAACGTGAAACATTGTATATACCTATCGACTATGTATATACGGTATGGAACTCACTTCTAGGCAATAAATGAAACCTCAAGTAATACTAGTCCACAGAAGTATAGCTTAGGCGATTATCACACGGCACCGCACGCCGCTCCGGCATGCGGTGGCGGTGAAGCGGATTTCGATGCGGTTGTCCGCACGGTGATGCGGTTCAACCGCATGACCGTGCGGATCGATTTTGAACAGTTTTGGTTTTAACCAGTTATTTTTGACCGGTTTTGACCAGTTTTCAGGGTGTCCAGGTTAGGGATTTTTTTTCCCCCAATTTGGGGAAAAATTTTGGGGAACTTTTGGTGAAATTAAAACTGCGGAGAAAATTCTGGGAAAAAAATAAAAAATTCTGCTAATCCACTAGCGCGAATGCAGATATGCGCGAAGTATATTTTTATAAAGGATAATGGGCAAAATTTTTAAAATAAGGTTCCGTACACATACCCACATCACTTTATCTATTAGATAAAATTCATAACGGCTAATTACCTACGCGTCATGGGTGTCGTGTTCATGGTTTTCGAGGGTGCTTCAATACCATCAACGATTTGTTTCATTCAATCCAATATCACTTTGTGAGCTTTGGTTAACTAAAGTATTAAACTTTAGTTTTATTTTTGATTTTATTAATTTCGTTTGTGATTCATGTAGGTATAACGTTCTGTTTATTTTTTATAATGCACATAATATTACAACATGTGAAATAAATGTTAAGCCGACACCCATGAAACATATTTTGTAAAATTTTGCAGCCGCCATCTTGTATTTTTATTTTGACCTTATTTTCGTCATCAGCACCCTCTAAAACCATGGACGCGACACCCATGAAGCATATTTTGTAAAATTTTGCGGCCGCCATCTTGGATTTTCATTTTGACTACATTTTCGGCATCAGCACCCTCGAAAACCATGGACACTACACCCATTTTTTTTTTTTTTTTTGAGGTGGTAAAAATCATCAAATGAGTCCTTCCGTCCTGGGCGGGGCGGAAGGGACTGTCAGACTTTTACTGACTAAAAAACCACCCTGTTCCTTCTGTTGCCCTTTACGTTCCGGGGCCACGGTATCCTGTTAAGACGTCCCGCAATCCCGGCAGGCGTTTGGCCCCGTTGGGGGGCCCCGTCCCTGTGCTGACAGCTCTTTGAGGCGCGCGCGAACAGAACGCGCCGTCGACCCGGGCTTGGTCCTTGATCGGACGGCGAGCTACCCATTACTCGCCGTCCGCAAGCCCGCGTCTACGGTGGCCGGATGTCGCCTCGCGACGTCCGACGCCCTGGGCGTCTCCCGCGGCTGGGCGTCTCCCGCGGCACACTACACCCATGACGCGTAATTAGCCGTTATAAATTTTATCTAATGGATAAAGTGATGTGCGTACGGAACCATATTTCAAGAATTTAGCCCATTATATCTTTTATAAAAATATACTTCGCGCATAGCTGCATTCGCGCTAGTGGATTCGCGGAAGTATCTATCGCGCAAGTGTAGGCGCACAAATGTCTATCGTGGAACTGTCATTCGCGCAAGTGACCTATCGCGCAAAGGGAGTCGCGCAAGTGTCTTGGCGCCGAAACGTCCATTCGCGCAAGTGTCCGTGCGCGCAAAGGGTCTCGCGCAAGAGTCTTGCGCGCAAATGTCTTTTGCGCATGTGTCCTGATACCCACTATGGTGCTAGGTCAACAAATAAAAAAAATAGATTTAAAAATATAAGAAGCCAAAAGTCCCTAAAAATACACCTAAACATATAACGCCCTTCTAAAAAATTATATTACCCCCTAAATTTGGGGAGAAAACCCCTAAATTGGGAACCCTGCACGATGATCCCAAGGAGGTTAAAAATATAGGGAGCGAGCGCTTGGAACATTGTAACCGTTCCTCATTTTTCTTAGAAAGAGAGGCACTGAGTTCTGTATTTTATCTCGTTCTGGCATTGTTAAGTGGATTAGAAATTGTGTATATTATATTATATATATGTATATATTATATATAATATATTATTATTGTGTGTATTAGAAAGAAACAGAACGCTTAACTCGGTGCCTTTCATTCATTTCAAGGTCACCGAGTTAGGACCGTTTCTGTAGTATGAAGCGCGCACTCCCTATATTTTTAACCTCCTTGGATGATCCGCACGGTGATGCGGCGCCCCGTGTGTAAGGCACCGCACGACCGCGCGGACGTCCGCACGGTGATGCGGTTGTGACGAGAACACCGCTCGACCGCGCGGTCGTGCGGTGTTCGTGTGCAAGGTTCAAGCGGATTTCATAGAGGCTAGTGCGACGTGAGAACCGCATCACCGCATGCCGGAGCGGCGTGCGGTGCCGTGTGTTAATCGCCTTAATTAAATTTTAAATCGAAAACCGAAAATTAAAAAAGTAAAATTTTCAAACAAAATAAATATCAAAATAAATTCAGTTAAAGTAAAGTAAGTGCACTCTGTTGACAACGTACCTTGACCCCAGGAGCGAAGAACGGCAACGACGCATGTCGGCGCGGCTTTTTGATTCGTTTGACAATTTGAGATTTACGAAAAAAAAATGATCCAATTCTACAGAGTGTTTAAATTTGTTCAAAATTAAAACTCTACTTTTTGACCTAATTACTGGACCGATTTCGTTAATTTTTTGTATATCGTCAGAAAAGGCGATAACAAGTATGTCGTATAATTTATTGCATATATGTGATCCCCATACTGTGTATACTTCTGTCGATGAGTATCAAAGGAAATCACTTCCATTGGTTTAAATCATACGTGGAGGGCAGATGTCAGACTATCCCAACGGGTATTCATCAAGATTAAAGCGTATCCCATCTGGAGTGCCTCAAGGATCTCTATTAGGGCCATAACTATTTCATGTTTTTTTTGTGCACGTAGTCGAGTGCAGAAGCTAATTAGCCTACAAATAGATGCTAGAGCCGTGTGTATTTTCTGTTGTTTTACCTTAACCATCTCAATACGACATGCAGCGGCAGCATATTCCACGAAAGTCCACGCGTTTCTGAGTCTATCAGCCAAGGATACACTAGTAGAAAAGAAGAGATGACTAGGTATGTCTGCATTACCAGTGGTATGTTCGTAGTTATATGAAGAAGTTCATTATCGAACAACTGAAATTAAAACAATAACATACATTAATTAGTGTTAGTCTATGAATGTTTGAAATTAAACATTTTGACGTATCATCATCTGCCTAGCCTTTTCCCAACTATGTGGGGTCGGCTTCCAGTCTAACCGGATGCAGCTGAGTACCAGTATTTTACATGGAGCGACTGCCTATCTGACCTCCACAACCCAGTAACTGGGTAATACGATACCCCTTGGTCAGACTGGTTGTCAGACTTTCGGGATTCGACGCCCTGGCGCACTTGCGGTTTTAAAATATTATAAAACAGCTGCCCCATTACCGCGGTAATGTTTGTGAGTACTTAGCCCATAAGAGCAAATAAAATTACTTACAGCTTCTATATCCTCTGGTTTTAAAATGAAAATGATGCTGAGGCCCACGGCATGAGTAGTAACAACAAAGAACGTAGTAATCGCTCTGAAACAAAAAGAAACATTAGTACCTATAAATACATAGAATAACGTTTTGAATTTTTGTGCGTTACCTGATACCATGAATTGCTTTCAATGCTTGCAAACGCGAGTCTCGATTATGACCTGGAGGCGCTACAAATTTCTTCCAATTGCGAAATATTGAAAAGCAAATCAGAAGTCTGACGCCTGAAATAACGTAAAAAAATATTAGCAACACGTAGGCACATTTGCTTACAATAAACGAAATTAAAAAAAGGACAACCACTTACTGGAGCACTAGAAATAAAAATATATTACCAACTGTTTGCTCCTTGACAAGAAGAAACTTGATATTCTGACAGGGCAATTAGTCTTTCATGCAGGAATATGCAGCAGTATTATTACGATGTACCATAGAACGCCCATATTTACCAGTACACTTATAAAACCAGTAATACAAATAAATCCTACCTGCACGATCTCTTCCCTTCTTTAAAAACCGATCACAAAGGCTTCCGATAAGGTTAATCAATACTATAACGAGGCAGATCACAGCTACAGCAATATCCAAGTTATCTATTGGCTGCTCCCTGTCGCGTTTGGAACAATCCATGTCATCCAATATTATCGCTTTTAACTTGTAGTTGTTATATAAGGATTCGTTCATGCATGCCTCAAGGGACAATCTTAGGTCCCCTCCAGATACATTGTAGAACCTTTTGCATGTTTTATGCATGCAAAAACCGTGACGCAGTAGGGAACGATTGAAGTGTACAGGGAAAGCTGAATATTCCTGTAAATACGATAAATTGAATTAAGTTGAGACATCTAATCGATGGAAAATATTATAATACTGATTATTATTTATTAATTTCGAACTTATGCTGCCTTAATTAGAAGGCACGTTATAAGGGGTTCGGTCCGTTCCAAAAATGAAACTAAAACCTTATGACCTGAGAACCACTGAGTGCTATAAGAGACTAACATTAGAAGTGGCAAAACTTACTTGTATCATGGTGAAGAGCTGGCTGGGCTCGTCGGAGACCAGACCGAATTCTGCTACGCAATAGATTGCTTCAGGATTATCGAAGCATTCTTCATAGTTATCCAAGTGAAACACCGGAGGCATAAGAGCGAGGTCCGAGGCTAGAAATTACAGTATAATTGTGGTTAAATCTGCCAAAATAAACCAACCCACAAACCAAATCTATTCTTTACATAAGGTTGGGATTGGGACATGCATTCGACTTGATTGGACTGGTCCCCGTCAAAATGGTTGAGCTAAACGGTGCTGATCCATACGTCATATTCGTAAATCTCTTAACCGCCATAGCTTATATCTTTACTATTTCTTTTTAAATTGCTATTTACCTACATTGTTTTTACTTACTACTTAATATATTATGCAAAAACGAAATAAAAGTTATAAACTTATCTCAGAATCAAAAGGAACAACTACCATTAACTTTTATAATATTAGGTTTGTGTTTTTGATGAAATATAGAAAAACACTTCTAAAAAAACCATGTGAAAATTAATAATTGAATCAGACATAAACACAATAATAACACTAGACTTGCATAATGAGCATAAATTAATTAGTATTCAAAGTAAAAGAATGCATTGAATTAAGGTTCACACAACCAAATAAATGTAAATTAAAATTATAAATTAAAATGAAAATCCGGTCAAGCGCGAGTCGGACTCGCCCAGTGAAGGGTTCCGTACCACCAATATTTATCAATAAATCAATCTCCCTAGCGTTTTTCAGACTATGTTGGGATCGGATTTCAGTATAACCGGATGCAGCTGAATACCAATATTTTTCATGGAGCGATTGCCTGTCGGACCTCCACAGCCCAGTAACTGGGTAATACGATACTCTTTGGTAAGACTGGTTGTCTGACTTTCGGGCTTCAGGTGACCTGTAACGACTGTCAAAGATCCACGTATGACAGTCGAGACCAACGACTTAACGAGCTTTCCGAGGCACGTAAGAGTCTCGGTGTGTATAGATGGTCACCCATCCATGTGGTTGGTCAACACCAGCAAGCGTAGCTTAACCTGGTGGATCGACCTGTGTAGCTGTTCTAACTTAGCCACGAGCCCCCATATTTAACACAAAACATAATAATACAAAAAATAAGTTTATAATAGCAAAAAAATAATTATTTTGTGGTGTAACTACAAAGGCAAACATGGCATTACTTCTTGCCGAATTCATGATTCCATGTCAACGCGAAGTCTCATATAGGGTTTGATTCCCTAGCAAACGTCAAAATATGCACACATATCCCTTATGCCCAGGGCGGAAGAACTCATTTGATAATTTTTATCACACCAAAAAAAAGGGGGGTAGCAGAATTGAGTGTTCGATATTAATTTCAACTTGATACATTCACGCGTTCCTGAGATAAAGGGTCTTGACAGACGGACAGACGAACAACGATGATTCTATAAGGGTTCTGTTTTTGCAACTGAGGTATGGAACCCTAATAAACAGCACCCTTTTACCAGACCCACAGACTACAGCACTTTTTTTAGATAATTTTCTTAAATAAGTCGATGTAGTTGGCATGTTACCTTGACTTGGTTGAGGTTGGTTTGCAATTATTTTTTTCTAAACAATTACATACGAAACTACGAGATGTAGGTATGAACGTGGATGAGATGAAAGGAGTATTACCTATGTAAGGATCGTAGCAGGTGGCGTTTTGTTGTTTCTGCCTACCCCCAATGGAGAAAGGCTTGAGTTTATGAATGAACACACATTCCATTTATTTTTTTGTTATTTTTTGCCTAATACACACATCAAAAGTGTCTAGGGATCAATATATTATTATTACCAAATACATCTTGATCCCTAGACACTTTTGATGTGTATAATTTATCTCAAAAATCCATTTAAAGTTTTGAATAGTCTGGAAGTCAGAAAGTTGTCTATGGAGAAGAACGACCAAGAAACTCTATGGACAGTATTTTAAAAAATTAGAACAATTATTTTATTTTATTTAAAAGTAATGAAAACCTCATTTTATTATTAGATACTAGGAAATAAAATTATAGAAATCTAAATGCGGCGTGCTTGTATGACGAGATGTATGAACGTAGATGAGGCGAAAGGAGTATGTAAGGATCGTAGCAGGTGGCGTTCTGTGGTTTCTGCCTACCCCCATGGGAAAAAAGCGTGAGTTTATGTATGTGTATGTATGTAAATCTAAATGCACATACCATTGAGCTTGCGTATTACAGCAGTAGAACTTTGAAACAAAACAAATAATATTAGTTTTGTAAACATTTTGTTGTCGCACCAAAATTATGCACACGACATTTTCAATTAAAGTCTGAATTATAACTAAGTAAGGATAAGTGATACTATTAGTATTAACTTGTTAAGCTAAAACCTGTCTTGAATCGCCTTGATTAAAATAAACTTTGTTTTATTTTGTCCTGTTGTTTTTCCTATTGTTTTCCTAAAGATTAGGATTTCACCAGACGTACATTTGTTCGTTTTTGAGGAGTTTCATTATTCATCTTTACCTAGGATTTAAATTTTGAACGTGGAGGACGTTCAAAATTAAAATCCTAGGTAAAGATGAATAATCTAATCCGACGTAAAGATGAATAATGAAACTCCTCAAAAACGAACAAATGTACGTCTGGTGATTTGGGTTCAATTCCCAGGTCGGGCAAAGTGTTATTGAGTTTTTCCTTCAGGAATTTGTCCGTAGCAGCCTCGGAGTTTGGATTTATGCCTGGTTGATGGCAATAGGCTTGCCCTCTAGTACATGGGACTTAAACATAACTGGCGAAATGTGGGTGTAGTGTGGGTACACCTCTGCCTAACCCTTCGGGAATGACAGGCGTGATGTTGATGTATCGTAACATTTCGAAGACCATCCGTTTTCCGTGTTTTTTTTTAATCATGGTCTTCGAAAATACCCTATGGAACTCTTCATCGATGAACAGTACATAATTATAGGTACTTACAGCTAAAGGGGATCATGCGGAAGATGAAAAACATTTATTTATATTACTAAAACTACATACATACATACATTCCCATGGGGGTAGGCAGAAACCACAGAACGCCACCTGCTACGATCCTTACATACTCCTTTCGCCTCATCTACGTTCATACATCTCGTCATACAAGCACGCCGGTTACGAGTACTCCGCACCTGACCTTTCTGAAGAACCTCACCAATAAGGTCAGTGTAGGTCTTCCTAGGGCGACCCCTCCCTGCGTTGCCACTCACCTCTTCCATATAAATACCTTTTGTTAATCGTCTTTCACTCATCCTCTCAACATGACCGAACCATCTAAGCATACCCTTTTTTTTTTCTTTGTCACTACGTCCTCTTTTAATCCGCAACGGTCCCGTATAACCTCATTACTAAAACTTTCCACTAAAAACGATCACTTTTAAGTGTAAAATATTGAAGTTCGATCTCGTGTAGCTAGAAGGTCAATTGCTATTAGTACAAATAACTATTGATAGTGGTAGTATTTTGAGTCCAGTCTAATAGGATTATTAATTTCAACTTTGAACGAGAGGTTGGCCTTTTCAGTTATTTGCCCGTTCGTAAAGAGCTCTCATTTAATTGAATTTTGAAGAGGATTTCAAGAATCTCTTCTGAACTCGTGTCCTTTTGCACAAAATGTTATTATACTTATAGTTATATCATATATTCTATCGTAATACTTTGGTTCACCTAAACCACTGAGCTGTCACAACAATTCAACAGCGACGAAAAAAAAAATTAGTGTGATGTTACTAACTTTATCGTTTTCTGCTCTTCAAGCCGTTTCATTTGATATTCATATCAAGGGGATTAAGAAAAAATATGTAATCCGCCATCTTGGAACGGCGGCCATATTGAAATTATTACAATATTGAGTATTGGACATTGCATTGTCATCAGAACTAAAGGTGTATGCAAAATTTCAGCTCAATTGGATCTAAACAAATGGTTGAAAAACGGTTTGCAAATTTTGAAAGGACAATTTACATACATACATACTTACAGTGCAAGCTAAATAAAAGCTTGTAACAAAAAAACTAAAAAACACGCTTTTACCACGCACTTAAAATTACAAAATAATTCGAACATTTACTACGATTTATTATGAAAGAAAGCATGGAGCGTTTATGTAATCTTTACTCTTCTTGGACAAAACGCTCCACGCTTTCTTTCATAATAAATCGTAGTAAATGTTCGAATTATTTTGTAATTTTAAGTGCGTGGTAAAAGCGTGTTTTTTAGTTTTTTAAACTATTATTTTTATTTTATACTTTTTAGTCTTCTTATTATTTAAACTTAATTTACTACTTACTAATTTAAAATATTAATAGGTATTTAAAGATATTTATTATTAAAAAACTTAACAAAATTCACTGTTTTACGCATCCAAATTTAATACGGCGTCCGCCATATTGGATTTAAGTCAAGTGACTATTTTTTCGTATTCCTGACCGCAAACCCTTTCATTTGATACCCATATCATGGGGGTGCATTTCATATAGCCTGTCCGCCATATTGGATTTAAGTCACGTGACTATTTTTTCGTATTCCTGACAGCAAACCCTTTTATTTGATACCCATATCATGGGGGTGCATTTCAAATAGCCTGTCCGCCATATTGGATTTAAGTCACGTGACTATTTTTTTCGTATTCCTGACAGCAAACCCTTTCATTTGATACCCATATTATGGGGGTGGATTTCAAACAGCCAGTCCGCCATCTTGGGGAGGCCGCCATATTGGATTTGTAATGACGTTTCTTAGCTAGTCATGTATTGTCATCAGAACTCAGAGCGTGTGCAAAATTTCATCCCAATCGAAGACTGGGAAGTGGGTCAAATTAAGATTCCAAGATTTTCTTACATAGTTACTTACAATTGAAGCGTGTTAATAATAAGTCACGTGACTATTTTTTTCGTATTCCTGACAGCAAACCCTTTCATTTGATACCCATATTATGGGGGTGGATTTCAAACAGCCAGTCCGCCATCTTGGGGAGGCCGCCATATTGGATTTGTAATGACGTTTCTTAGCTAATCATGTATTGTCATCAGAACTCAGAGCGTGTGCAAAATTTCATCCCAATCGAAGACTGGGAAGTGGGTCAAATTAAGATTCCAAGATTTTCTTACATAGTTACATACAAGTGAAGCTAATATAAAGCGTGTAATAAAAAGCTTTTAAAAAGAACTTCAATTCTTTCATTGGTTCCATACAGCTATGTAATATACCGGCCTAGGTTATTCCGGCTATCAAAGACCCGTTTTGTCAACCCGAAACCCGTATTTCACTCCTAATCTCAAAAGCCAATAAAATAAACTAACGACCTGGACAGGTAATGGTCTAAGATACCAGAGTTGCCCAAATCTACGTCATATCAAAACGTCATTGAAAGGATGAATAGAGGTTTTTTTATGTTGTAATCGTTCAGTGGTTAAGGTTCTTATGCATGAACTTGTGGGTTCGATACGGGGCAAGTACCGATGTGTTTTTATTAATTAACACGCTTTTATTATGTCGACCTGTATGTAACTATGTAATGGAATCTAAGGTAACTAATCTAACCATCTTCTAAGGAACGTAGCGTCATGAAAATTGGAAGCTGTATGTCTGATGACAATACAATGTCATGTACTGTCGAACTGATCTGATGATGGAGCAGGAAGATATGAACTGGAACTTCATGATGGAACATCGTATCATAGCTCTGCCTTATAATGATGGCCTAATTGAAATAAATGATTTGACTTTGAAGCTTAGTAGTACGCATACCTTATCGACATAAACTCTATATTTCTCTACCTAGAATAATATCCACCATTACTCAAGAACCAACGTCTGCAGTGATAGGCAAAAAGTAATTAGATTAATAATTATTACAAATTACAGTTACATTGTAATTAGTAATTAAAATACTTTGTAACAGATTACTTAAGTAACTAATTGCAATGAGTACTTGAGTAATGAGTAACTAATAAAAGATTTAAAACTATTTATACGTTAATGATTGAAAGATTTTTTTTTATTTTATTTTTGTATAAATTAATTGATTTTCATTTTCATATTTCTCAGAAATGTGTACCTAATTACTTTTTATCAGATTACTTAGGTAATCTGTTCCAAAGTATTTTAATTACTAATGTAATTCAATTATATTAATTAGATTACTTAAGTAACTAGTTACGCCCATCACTGAACGTCAGCCATCGAGGAGTGCGGAAACCAAACCCCAATGATAGATAGATAGATTCCTCCATCTATCCTCAAATCTTCAGCCATGCTAAAGTGTCGTAGGTCTGATGTCCACTAGATCTCAGTCCACAAAGGTCTATAACCAGAAAGTGGACGATTGGCACCTAATCGTATTAACATTCGTATCACGATCGGCAGCACTCGACACTTTTCGCACTTGCCCGCAATAAGTATAACTATTCAGTACAATTTAGACGTACCAAACTCTTCACCATCTCCATTTTCCCATCCATCGATGACTTTGTTCGTTGCTCCTATAGTTAAAGTAATAGGTGCCGAGCAATGGTCAGGGTTGTAAGCGAAGTTTCGACCGATAGGCTGGCCGGTATCGTTTAGGTAAACAGATCACGTTCCTCAGATCCGATGCTAGGACATACTTTCTTGTGTATCAACTTTACCGGCGAGTTTATTAAAAATCTTCAGTTTGTTTATGGTCGCATGTAGAACTTGTTATCGTTTATGGTGAAGAGTGAATAGACTTGCTGACAGTGAAGTTTTCTGTACAGGGTGGTTGGTAATTTGATTTCTCCATAGAGGCTTTTTGCTGCAAATTAGCTGTAGCTTAAATTCTTTGAAGGAATATTTTGAATCATAAATATCACCCTGTATAGAATAAATAACTAAATTTGATGTCTTTTACGGGTACGGTTGGAAGTCTGAAAACCTGACAACTAGTCGTACCAAGGGAGTGGGGGGAGGGAGGGTTAAATCCAGACTCCGAGCCTGCTACTGAGAAATTCTTGATGAAAAAACCCAATAACACTTTGCCCGACCTGGGAATCGAACCCAAGACGATCAGCAATCTTACAAACTTACATAAGCTACAAGATTTATGACACTTTGACCTCAGCAGTAATCAAATAAAAATACGTCTATTGCAGCCCGCCTTTCTCTTTAAGAAATAAATTAACGTTAATATAAAATGATAGAAAAATGAAAAAGTTTGAACTGAGAAAATCTTATTAACTCTATCGTGGCCAAGTAAACATCAGCAAACTTCAAGTGAAGTTGGTTAGAGCTTTGCTTGAGTTAGTTATCGTTATTATAGCCTAGTTTTTAACTGGAAGACTTGTTTCATTCATTATCTAAAGACGTTCGTCAGTGGCCAGTGGCTCGCCCCCTATTACATGGGATATAAACATAACGGTAAAACGAAAAGTGAGTGTACTAATGGGTACACCTCTGTCTTACCCTTCGGGGATTACAGGTGTGATGTTATGTACTCAGTGGGAGCTTTGCTTTGATTTTGTGAAAGTTGGGCAAGCGTCTTATTGACGCAAGCTATTTTTCCGCGAACCAAGCATTTTGCAAGCTATTAGAATGGCATATGGTCGAATTTTCATTCACCACCATTGAGTATAATGAATAAAAAGCACGAAGATTCTCATAAAATGTCACCAGTCTATTACTGTCCCACTACAGAGCAAAGGCCTCTTCTCATACAGAGAAGGCACGAGTATTGGACACGTCGTTTGCTCAAGGCGGATTGACGATTTCAGTCTTAAATTCAAATCTAATCATTTTATTTCAAATAAACCATTTACAGGCACTTTTGAATTGTTTGAAAGTCAGTTAGGCAGAAAGTTGAAGCAAGTTGCTAATTAGTTAGCTATTAGATATTAATTCTATGTCCATGTTTTTTCACGATGTTTTCTTTCAATGATGCCAGTGATGTTCAAGATAAACTTAAAATGTATATAAATTGGATATAATATGCTAGCTTTTGCCTGTGATTTCAGCCGCATTATTGTCGGTTATTGACGCGGATTAAATAGTAGCCCATGTCCTTTCTTGGGGTCCAAACTTACCCCGTACCTAGTTTCATCAAAATCGATTAAGTGGTTTAGTTGTAAAAGCATATCAGATAGACAGACAATTGACACAGTTTTTAAGAGATTTCAAAATGCGATTCCCCCATAGATTTTATATGGCAATAGTGCGAATGAAAAACTGTGAATTCACTTATTTGACAAGTTAATTGATTGAAAAGCGACTAAAATTTAATTTACTGCTAATCGAAAATTAATCAACTTTTTAAAATAAAGTGTTTTTAAAAAAGAATGTGTGTCTTGAAATTATCTGAAGTCTACACAACGAAATTGCAGCAGAAACTAAAGCATAAACACGTCATACATTCTTAACAATACAAAAAACAGTAGCAATCAACACTAACTTCGTTATTCGATTTTTCTTATTCGTTTACTCAGCTATTACTTTAAAATACCAATAGAAAAATATTAATTGAACAGATAATTCTAGGCAAAGTCGCGGCTGTATCTAAAGCATAAACACGTCATACATTCTTAACAAAACAAAAAACAGTAGCTATCAACACTAACTTTAACATTTATAAAATTCTTTCATCCTAACTAATATTATAAATGCGAAAGTAAGTTTGTTTGTTTGTTTGTTACCACTTTACGCCTAAGCCACTGAACCGATCATCCTGAAATTTTGCATATACGTTGCCAGGTGCACAGGAACAAGCATAGGGTACCTTTAATCCCGAAAAAAAGTACTGTTCCCGAGGGAAATCACAATAACGTCCTTATGACAGTAGATGGCGCCACGTGTCTATCGAATCATGATCGAATTTTAAGTTTAAGCATCTAATTGTATTTTGTGAGTCTAGACTGTCGATAGACCAGTAAGTCAAGTCAAATAAACAACCTAGGAGTACGAAAGTTGTTTGCTTAATAATTTTTCACGCCCTAAACCGCTGAAGCGCATCCTGACATTTTGCATAAAGTGGCCTCCAGACGGACGGTGCGGTTGCGGCAAACCGCAGGCCGCGGCTCTAACCGCTGCAAAAAAACACCACCGCGGTCACAGTGGCGGCCTGAAGTGCCATTAGCTGTGGTGTTTGTGTTACAATCGGACGTCAGTCAATATGGCTAACCGTAACGTTGTCTTATTACTCTCATTAGCCCTCTCAGAAGATGAGAAGAAAGGTAGGAAAAAAACCGTTTAATTATTATAAACACTTGAGGTGTGAGGTACCTAAATTATCATTAGCATCGCATATTACTGTTAGGAATAGAGAAGTGGGATTAAATACCGGTCAAGCCCCGGCTGACTTACCGGTAAGCCAGAACAATAGAAAATCAATTGTGTCTCATTATGTGGGACTTAAATTATTAAACTTATTTCTATTACATCTTCCATATTTGGCCCGTTGTTAAAATTTGCAAATAACGCGGCCGCCACAACATTCCGCGTTTGTCTGTGACCCACTTTATATACGTTGTCAGGGATACAGAAAAACTGCGTGACTGACACTGACATCACTGTGTCGTCAGTGACACTGACAGGTGTATTTTATTTTTATTTTTATTTAAGGTGTAAACGCATTCATAGAGGATGTATGGAAGAATGAAGGCGAACTTATAACAATTTCATCTAGAATGGCGTCGGGTGTAAAAAGTGTGCAGCAGCCTTAAGGTTAATTCACACATATCAGTGAAGTCACAGTTCCAGCACAGTTCCGACACCGTCCCATAACAGTGATACAGTGATGCGGCAGTGACTCAATTCACACATGTCAGTGAAGTCACACTTCCGGCCACATGTCTGCCAAGTTTCGTTATGGTATCCATTTATTAAGACGAAAAAATTTAAAATGGGTGCATGAATCATGGCCGGGCAAGGCAATTAGGAGAGACTGAAGGACAATGCTTAACAATATACAATTTAATTAAAGATAAAAGTAAATATTTTGAATATTTTAGAATTTTTCAAAACCGTTTCAAGATTCTTCTGCAGAAACTAGAAAGGTTTTTGATGCAGCGGCGTCCGTGATCCGGTAAAAAATATTGTTGTTGCTGATCACGTCCGTGATTGCCGGCGCAGGAACTGACACTGAAAGCACTGTGTCGTCGCTGTCACTGATTGGTGTGAATGCCTTCATAGAGAATGTATGAAAGAATAATTATCACGGTGATGGTCCTGTGCCTGAACTGTGGCTTCACTGATGTGTATGAATCAAGTTTTAAGAGTTATCGATGAAACGACCATTAATTGTTAGTTTGTTTAAAAATTAAAAACATTGTCTTTTATTATTTTTGGGTTAGTTTTCAACCGACTTCAAAAAGCAGGAGGTTCTCAATTCGGCGGTATGTTTTTTGTATGTATGTTACGCGATTACTCCGCCAATTGTGAATTGATTGATTTGGATGATTCTTCTTTTTAGTTTGAAAGAAATGAAATGAAATGAATTGGTCCCATAGAAATATTGTCATGACATGATGATAAACTTCGGAGATATGGAACGGAACTCCTCATAGGATCACAGCATAACTGTCGTAACAAGTAAAATTGCTTTGTTTATACGTGTTGTCGATGACTGACTGAAGGAAGAGGGGGAGGAGGTACGTCAACGTAACCCCTCTCCTACCACTTTCCAAAATTAAATATATCGTTTGAAAGGGTTTTTTTATAAGGATTTCAAACATTAACGACAAGCGCCAAAAAGGAGAAAAATAAAAATCTTTAATTTTTTGGTAGTTCGATAGTTTGACTGTTTTTAGGATTCCGCACATAGATCGGGAAAAATGGATTCTTATAGGATCACTTTGTTGTTCGTCTGTCAAGACCATGTTTTGAAAAAATCTAAATTCTAAGTTAACGCAATCTAAATTCAAGGCCGTTTGTGCTGTTTATGGTGCATATTTTGACGCTCGCAAGGGAATCAAAACCGTTCACCTAGAATTTGGCAAGGAGCAAGGCCAAGTAGAAGTAGCACAAGTAAAGGAAAAATCCGAAAACCGTAAATTCATCACCAAATAATTACTTTTTTGAGAAAGTAATAATAATTATTATCACTAACTGTGACCTATGTCGGTGCATGTAGACAACAGTTTTCCAACGGCAAAGTTAAGTTTGTCCAACAGTACTGTTTATATTTTCGTTCGAGGTATGTTCGGTGTGTTTTTATTAGGGTAGGTTACTTTTTTCTATTTTAAAATATCTCGCAGTTCCAGCTCATTGGGAGCCCGAGCAAAAATTACTGCTCAATCCCAGGAATCTCCCGTTAGTGCCGCATTAAGAAGGCAAGCACAAGCGAAGCGACAAGCAGCTTTGAGAGCTGATGAGATATTTTCTTAAGCCAGGAAATACTGGAGAGCCAAGCCGCCCGCACGCCAAGCTTCTCAGAGAGCGACTGAGACGCCCTTCCAAACGCAATTGCTTTTGGAGGAACAAGCCAAAAGCCAGAGAGCTGTAAGAGCAATTGAGACGCCTGTTCAAACACAACTTCGTCTCAGAGGACAAGATCAGCCATAACAGCGACAGAAACTCCAGAACAGTCGCAGGCGAGAGGGACCTCTCTTGCAGAAATGCAAACTAAACGTCGACGGACTTTTATGAGTCACAGTTGGTCCGTATTTAATAATTCTGGATCTGGCCGAACAACAAGCCCAGTACAACCCGAATTGGTTGTCAAATTCTAAACTAACGCGGGCGAAGCCGCGGGTAAAAGCTAGTCTATCGATAACTCTAAAATACCAATAGAAAAATATTTGGACAGATAATTCAATTTCCTGACCGCACCGACGCCCGTCTATTGCGCTCGCGAGAGAGCGATTTATCAATAGAAAGGTGCGAAGTTCTAGACGTATATCTATTTGAACGAACTGTTCGGAAAATACTTTAACTATGTTTTTTAATAACTATCTATCATTGGTACTTGCCCGGATTTGAACCCACAACCTCATGCATGAGAGGCGGGCGCCTTAACCACTGCCAATTTTTCAATTCATATGTACTTTCTCAAGTTTATCTTGGACATTACTGGCATCGGTGAAGGAAAACATCGTGAGGAATCCTGGACTTACTGTTCCACTCAAACCATGTCAGAGGCCCTTGAGGCGGTTTAGAAACTCTGACACTAGGGTGTGTGTGGTCGTAAGACCTTACTGCCCACATGATAAAGAAAGAAGACTAAATATCATTAATGACGACTGGCTGGGATGGGTGACCACGATATTCGCGATTTTCAAAGACAAAATATTACCCTTTTAAATGTTGTTCTTTGGTCCATATCCAAAGGGTACCATCGGAACCCAATTACTCCGCTGTCTTTCTGTTCGTCTGTCACGTGGATACCTATTAATATATTTTTTTTAATCTTTTTATTTTAAAGTGTTATTGGGTTTTTCCATCAAGAATTTATCAGTGGAATATGGAAATAGGCTTTAATGAAAATGAAAATTACATGAGACTTAAACATAACTGGCGAAATGTGAGTGTACTACTGAGTACACCTCTGCCTAACCCTTCGGGGATTACAGGCGTGATGTTATGATGTTATGTTTTTATTCTATTAGTTTCTCGCCCATTCCTTCCATCCGAAACTGTCTTTTGGAATGGGCAAATAGATTTAATATTATTATTTTTTTTTTCACTTGTAGATGACGTTCAAAAGTGCCTTTTAGGCGATTAACACATGGCACCGCGCACCGCCGCAGTGTACGTGTGAAAGGCTTCAGCGGATTTCACAGAGGCCAAATGCGACACGAGATCCGCATCACCGCCAGAAGCGGCGGTGCGCGGTGTCATGTGTTTATCACCTTAATGGTCTAATTGAAATAAATGATTTGACTTTAACTTTAAAAAATAATAAATAAAACCTACTTAAGCTTATGGCTGTGCTGACCCATTTTCATAACGTCTCGTCGCGTTTCTCGGCTACGACAGGACGAGGCATGAGAAACGCTGCATTTTTGTAAAATTGCATCCCCAAGCCGCTGAATTTCACTTCTAAGAAGACTTACGTGTTGAAATTCGGTTAATATGCTCGTAAAACTTGTGTTTAGATAGGATGTAACAATGTTTGAGATGTGGGTGGATTTATGACTAGACCATGACGTTGTGTGTGTTACTAAGAAATTGCAGTGAAAAGGGATACAAGTATTACATGCTCAAATACCGTTTACGAGTTTTGATTAGTAAACGATTGCAATATACTGTAATGACGGCTACATTTACTACACTAATACTAGCTTGATCATCATCATCTGCCTAGTCTTTTCCAAATTATGTTAAGGTCGGCTTCCAGTCTAACCGGATGCAGCTGAATACCAGTATTTTACATGGAGCGACTGCCTATCTGACCTCCACAATCCAGTAACTGGGTAATACGATACCCCTTGGTAAGACTAATTGTCAGATTTGCAGACGAAGGCGCGGGCAGAAGTTAGTATTTAATATTCAAAACACGAGACCAAAAAGCAATTTATTTATAACATCAATGAATTTATTGGTACCTAAGCATTACAGTTTGCTTTAAATTTTACATCGAAACATGTAAGGCTCAGTTCAGGGGGGTGTGCCCAAAAATATTAAGGCTTCACCCGTATCGGTTTAACTATATACTTAGAAATAAGGGTACAAACGGTGAGGGCCCAGTGAGAGCGGATACCGACACACATTTATTTTTAATTTTGCAACCATTGCAATTCCTGGATGCCCGAATCAACAGTGGAGACCGCCAGAAAAGCGCCAAGGTAAAGAAGCTCGACGAGTCCCGGAGAAACGATCCAACTATCTTGGATCACGCAATGAAATTATCACACGTCTGCACATACCTACCAGCCAAAGGGGTTTGCGTAAAAGTGGCGTCATTTTGAAGTTGGATGGCCACTAATGAAACTTAAATATTTTGAAAGATCAGAATAATGCGATCAAAAGCTAATATGGACACATTTCTCTAAACCTTATCGGAACGGAGATATTTGGTTTTGATAGCTCATTAAACACGAAGAAGTTATTATACCTATATATTCTTATAAACCCTTTTAAGGTTCTGAGGTTTTTTTTAGTAACTACCTACTTACCGCAACCTAAAGATAAACTACTATAACATGGCGCGCCCCTCCAGTAGTGAAAGTATCAACGTGTGCGTACAAACAAACTCACAATGTGTGCGTACTGAGACGGCTCTCGAAACAAAAACAAATCAGCGATTTGTAGCTCGACTAGCGGCGTCATTAATTACTCATTATTATTAGTATGGCGTTGCACTGACATACTCTATGAAAATGACACGTGCGTTGTCTTGTGCGGTCTTGCTAGTTATGATTAGTTGACCAACAAATCTGCCTGCTACTAAAGACTACAACTACATAGAAACTCTTTCATATGGATATGGCTACACACATTGAAATAGTAATATGGAGGGGCGCGTCATGCTATAGTAGTTTTTTTTTTGTAACTATAAGTGTTAATGTGTTATTTCGAATTAAAAAACAAAAAGTCTCTAAAACACTATTATCTCGAAACCACCTTTTTGCACTTAATGACTTCTTGCTCTACAACGAGGTAATGTGTCTTTATTATTTCCCAAGACCCAAAAGTAACGTAACATTGACACATGGTCGTGAAACAGTAAAGTCAATCTCTAAAAACAACCTTCAAAAACATATCTAAGATTTCTGTACGCAGGACAGTAATTGAAGTTTTTATATTGACGACATTTTTAAAATCTTCAAATGCAAATATCTCAACTTCGATATAACTTAGGATAAAAATAATTGAACTTATATATGTGTACTTAACACAGCACATCAAAGTAACATAATAATTATTAGTGGCCACTGAAAAAAAACATGACGCCGCTAGTCCATACTTAGTTAATCAATGCCTTTTGCTAGCTTTTAACGTTTCTCTCCTGGGAAAAAGCCTGCCCCATTCCTCCCACTTTTCTCTCTGTCACTTTCTACGAGTATTATATTATACGGGTGTTCATATATGTGTGTGTGTGAGTATCGAGATTCGAGCAGCACGCATTGTGCGCGGCCAGCTTTATAACCTTAATTTTAAATACGTGTTATTTAAATCTGTTTTTTATGTAATTTGCTTTTTGTTTTAATTCTTCCGCTACTTCCTTCCGAACAGGGTTTAATACACTCACTTTTGAGAGCATTAATAGCACCTGTTTCTTTTGAAGACATAGACGTGGCAGATACCACTAAAGTTTCAGTCAGGATTATTATTCTCCTACCAGCTATCCACCCTCACTACCACTAAGTAAATCCCATTCAAAGCAAAGAGAATATTGTTAAAGTGTATGTGTAATAGGTTTACTTGACGTAAACACAGATGAACGCTTGAACACAGCTCGGTGGTACAGCAGTATTTTACATTTTAAAATGTCGTGGTTTGGTCACTGTCCTCTAAGTGACTTGAATCTTGTGTGAAAGTGCTTTTATTTATTTATTTTATCGGGTAGTAAGCAACAGTTAAATGCTAGAACACTTTAAGTTCAGTTTCATTTAGTTCCAAATTAAAGGCATACACTTGAGATAGGTACAGTCGCGGTCATAATTGGAGTAGCAATTTACAAAGCAAATCGATTGACACATTGGTTAAACTTCAACCTTTCATCGTCGTGTGACAATTTTGAGAAGTACGTAGGTACTGTGTTATTACGTTCAAAAGTGTATTATATAATGGCCTAATTAAATAAATTATTTGACTTTGACTTTAACTTTAAATACGTCACTTATACTATACACACAGATGTAGGTATGGCCTGTACCCCGTGTTCACAGCAATTTAAACTTTAGTATGCTACTGCACTTATGACCCCTACTGTACATTCATTTTTGAAACCTTGGCAACGAATCAATTAAACGAAAGCGGTAACAGCTTTGGGCGGTGCCACCTCCCAACACCCACTAAAACAAAGAAAAAACCCAGAAGGCCGACAAAAAAGCTCTCAATCAAATAACTAAATCCTGTTCCAGTAACCTCAATAATTCCATCACGTCAATCCGATAAAAGGAAAAATGACACGGACCTAATAATGGTTTCCTCAAAGATCTTATCCAAGGCATCGCGTGTAATCTGGACAGCTGTAAGTGGTCGTACCCATGTTAAAGAACACGAATACTCCTGGGGCATGATATTAGGAGGTGCTTGTCAAGATTGCGAAGATGGCCGCGTGACGTTTAGGTCTCGAGTGAGCTATTTGTCTTTTTGTTGAAAGTCTTGGATTTTTGGGGACTTAACACACATGTTACGTCGGTTTTCCTTAAAGGTTTTGGCAGAGATTTAGTTATAGTCGATTGTAGACTCCTCATTTCTCCTTTCTATTCTTTATTAGTTTGCATTTAATATGTATATAGTTGTATAAATAATATGTATGTGTGTATATTTATTTTATGGTATTTTTATAGTAAGTATGTAGTATTTTAAGTATTTTGTACTTATGTACACTTCATTCATTTAATTTAGAAAAATACTTTTTGTGTGTTTATTTTTTTAACTAATTTTGTTTAGCGCTCGTACATTAACATAGGCCTAAGGCTGCTAATTAGACAAATGTCTAGGTTAATGCAAAACATATTAACTTTAATCATTTCTTTTCTCCCTCTAATTATTCCAACTGTACTAAATGTCTCACTTTTGTGGAACAACAAAACTTTACAAAATCCTACAATTGTACCTACCTATCTACAAAATAATCTGCATAACGTTCAAAGTGTTCCAGTCTCTTTTCACCCGATTTCCTTAAGGGCTCCAAGAAAAAGGGACTATTTAAATTTTCCCAGTTTCCCCCCCAAAATAGGGAAATGTCTGAAAGAATTCTTTAATTAAAGACGTTTTCACGCTTGACGTTTTTTCGCCTTTGACCCTAAATCCCTTTTAGACCATTGAGCCTCATCACTTGGATTGGTGGGTTCATTTTTGTGAGAAACTAGGTAGGTTTTTGGTTTTAATTGTCAAATCATAGCCTTGTTAATATCTGCCAAGCTTTAATTAATTAAATCAAAGTCAAGACATTTATTTAAATTAGACCATTTACGGGCACTTTTGAATTGTCAAGGAGTCTGTCAGTTAGTCCGAAAGTTGAAGCTAATTGCTCGTTCCAAAACGGAGGTAGGCCTCTATGGAGAAGTACGAGCAAGAAACTCCACGGTAAGTACTCTTTTATTTTAAGTAACAAAACTCATATCGCTTTATTATAAAACAAAGACTTTGCGTAAATAAGGTTTAAACACTATTTTCTTAATTGTACTATAATGTTTCATTTAATTTCGAATATTGTTAAATGAATAGTGAAGGCTAAAAGGCTTCATTTAAAGAGTTATTATAAAATATCTGCAAGACAAACAATTGCATTAATTAATAATTTGGCCATGATGCGACGGCAATCCGACACGATCAGAAAAAGGCCAGGTTACAGGCGGCGCCGGGGTTGCGGGAAGTCCTAACAGGATACTGTGGCCCCGGAACGTAAAGGGCTACAGAAGGAACAAGGTGGCTTTTTAGCAGTAAAAGTCTGACAGTCCCTTCCGCCCTGGGTGACTCATTTGATGATTTTTACCACTTTAAAAAAAAAGGTTACAGGCGGCAAACGGCTTTGTGAAGTGTCCAAGGCAGGGTTATCACACCACCAACTTTCACATTCCGAGTAGGTAAGTGAGATGGTCCTAATGGGAAAATCCGATAACACTGCCCTACCTGGGAATCCAACTTAGTTCCTAATGTAATAATACCAGCATTTTACTCTCCCACTGTAGGGCAAAGGCCTCTTCTCATACAGAGAAGGCATGAGCATGATCACCACGCTTGCTCAAGGCGGATTGGCGATTTCAGACTTATATTAATTACAAGTCCAGGTTTCCTCACGATGTTTTCCTTCACCGATGTCAGTGATGTCCAAGATAAACTTAAGAAAGTACATATGAATTGAAAAAGTCACATCAATCAGTTTCTAATGTATGTTACCCTAACTTATTAACGACACGTCACTGTTAGAATACAATCTGCCTCAGTCATGATGCGTTTAGTATTACATACTTGTGGACTGTCTGTATATTAAAACTGCTAGTCAAATTACTATTAATGATATTATGTAATGGAAATGTTGTGATAAATTATTGTTGACATGCATGTAATTTCCTATTTGTAATTAATGAATTATGTTGACATGCATGTAATTTTCTATTTATTTTATATTATTGTACGCCCAAAGGGTGGGACATAGCTGTTCACAAAATGTTTATTATCACCATCTGTATTATGTACATCTTCCTATGATCCACAATAAAGACGAATTGAATTGAATTGGAAAAACACGTAAATAAATAACAGGAACTTATTATAAGCACCAGAAATAATTTACTGCTCTCCTACACAACCCAGTTTTCCCGATTTATCATGAGCTGCAGAAAATAGCACTCGTTCCTCCCATGCAAACTGAACGCGTGTCAGCATTCTTTCGAGAGCGGCCGTATTATGCTAAACGTTGGCATTTTATTTATTTATGACGAAACTTTGTTCATGCATTTTTATAAAACTCGGTTAACGTTTACGCGGTTAACTGTGGAACAACTTTTTGTAAAAGATTTTAGAAAAACATGTACTGAAAGGTGTTTTTATAATGAACTAGCACTCTCCCCACGACGTCGTTCGCGTGATTTTCCTTACGGATCCCTAACTTTTTCGAAAATATAATATAGCCTATGTTAATCAGGATGAATGTAGCTTTCTAATGGTGAAAAAATTTTTGAAATCGGCACAGTAGTTTTTGAGTTAATAATATTACTTTGTAATTTCTGTTGTTGCATTTTCAACACTTAGCGCTGAGCCGAGCGTTGAAAATCCAACATTGCGGAAGGCAAAGTAATATTAAAATAATATTGTTTTAAGAGGTGGTAGGCCCCCTTTATAGTTAATTATATCTAAAAGGATATAATTAACTATAAAGTAGTATTTAGTTCTTATAGTATAATTAACTATAATTATAGTTAATTATACTATAATATTGGTCCAAAAACGTTCATCAAAATAATATGTTTGGTATTTTTACGTGCAATTTTAAGGATAATGTTTTAAATTAAACTGTTGTAACATCACGCCTGTAATCCCTGAAGGGTTAGGCAGAGGTGTACCCATTAGTACACCCACGTTTCGCCAGTTATGTTTAGGTCCCATGTAATAAGGGGCGAGCCTATTGCCATCAACCGGGCACTAATCCAGACTCCGAGGCTGCTACTGAGAAATTCCTGATGGAAAAACCCAATAACACTTTGCCCGACCTGGGAATCGAACCCAAGACCTCATACTCAGCAGTCGCGCTAAACTGCTGTGATTTTTCTTTTATTATAATAATTTATTCAAACGAAAAGTTTACAAAAAGAATACATTTAACCAACAGTAATAAGATTTTCCAAACAATTATAGTGCCTAAAAATAGACTCAAGTTTGTAGTAATTAATTATATTCTGTAATGAGTATTTTTATTATAATTATTTAAAGGATTAATTTATAGAGAAATTTTAATTTTAACTTTTAATTTTGACTTTGATTTTGCACGGCTTGACATACCTTACATCTTAACTTTTTATAATTACATTGTAATAGACATAATTAATTATTTGTTTACTTAGTCGCTGTATCTGGTGAACGTAAAAAACGTAACTAAGCAAAGTATACAAACATGTGAAAGCTTGTAATTAGCAAATGTCCCTACCTATGTATGATATTTATGTTTGCTATTAGTCTGTATAAGCTTTCTTTAAAATAAATAAAATAAAAAATAAAATAAAGAAGACTGCGATTTTTAAAATAAAAGGGACATAATATTATTGGTTTTATTAAAATGGTATAATTTATATAACTTTAACATTTTTTGATTGACCGTACTTAAAACATAAAAAATACAATTTGACAGAATTACGTAAATGAAACCAATTTCGATAAAAGAACATTTTTGAAATGTATTATTTAAAAAAAGATAGTTGAAAATCTTTATTTCTATTGAATAATTAAAATCGGTCAAAACCTGTAACATAATTTTTCGAAACAGTTATCTTAATATTATTATAATGAATTTTCACTTAAATATTTTATTTAAACAGTAATAATATAATAATATTTAAATTATTCTTAATCTTATTATACTTAGATAGTGCTAACAATAATTTGCTCTTTTATATGAGTTTTGCCTCACACCGATTTTCAATGTCATTTGATGAACGTCATTTTAATAAAATTATATATAAAAAGAGCTTGCTCATAACGAGATAAATCGTGGAGGGATTTTACCAATTTATAATATTAGTTTAGGTAGGTAGGTATAGCAGCACTGAACAAAAAACTATAATACAGATGTTCTCATCTTTTTTTATCAATGGTAAATTATAAATAATTTATTGAGACATACACACGAAAACATGCTAGTTCGTTGCACTTACTTAACCTTTAAGTACATCGATTTTTTTTTGACACTACTAGGGACGTGTACCTTCTCTTATTATGTAGTATTCTTTTATTAAGAAAATAATTCCACATTATTGATAGCTTTATCTAAATTAAGCTATAGGTTTCTAATAATAAAGTACTTTTTAATTTTTTGGTCTAATTTATTAACTGCCCCATTGGTATAGGTCTCGTGGTCCCAAAGCTCGACTGCTGAGCATGAGGTCTTTGGTTCGATTCCCAGGTCGGGTAAGGTGTTAAATTTGGTTTTAGGCTAGGCAGCTACTAAGAAATTCCTGATGTAAAAACCCAATAACACTTTACCCACTTTGCTTTGTCAATTCTTTTTTTTTGTGTAAAAACCACTTTTTTATGCATTGTAACGCATTCAAATTATGGATGCATTATTACATAGGTCGTGGGAGTGTTTAAAGTTAAGATGAAATATTTAAAACTTGTTTACGTAAAAAATGTAGTAAAAACTTGTTACTTTGTCCTTCAACATCTCCGTAACTGGTCCCCACGTATCAAAACAAAAGCAAAGCAATGATTAGATAAACATGTAAGTTTCAGCTCGATGAAGTGTGTTTTTAAAACCCGATATATAGGAAGATGTTTTTATCAGGTTCCAAATTTTAACATTATTAATATGATGTTTATTATATTATGGAGTATGGACATTGCGTTATATTCGAAATTTGACATTTAAATAAAGTTCCTTTTTTTTCTTCTTTATTTCAAATCTTACTAATGTTCCTATGTTCTTAAAAATTAATGATTTAAACTGAAGTATTTTATTTCTCGCAATTAATAAAGGGTTAATATGACATATTTGCACACCATATGTTATGGTAGAATGTAATTGGGCCACGATAGTCTTAAGTTCTTAATTTGTACCTACATTCTAGCAAATAAATTAATTTGAATTAAAATAATAAAATAAGTACGTGTTTTTCTTTTAGTATCACTCAGTACCAAAATATTAAGATAATTACCTATAGCATCACATAGTTGTGGACATTATATGCGCCGCGTCGAACACTGACCCGACTCGCGCGACTGGCCCCACCCCCAAACATTGATAACAATCAAAACATAAATAAATAGAATAAAAAGAACACCCTATCCCTTTCACTGTAAGTAGGTACAATCGAACAAACTATTTGGTTTGCAGACAACAACTTACTATCTTTCTGCTATATTGCTATTTATTGTTATTTTGTGTTCACTATTTAAGCTTGTGGTGTCTAATAATTTTGAGACCTATTTAGCTGTTTAAATAATAACAAGAATATGATGAAAATAAGCAAATGGAATATAATAAAAATAAACCTATATTAATTTAAAAAATGATTTAAAATTACCTTATATAAGATAAAATTTTATTTAGATTATACATATAAGCAAAGTTATGCTTAGTTAAGTTATTCATGATTTTCCAAATTTCAATTATTTTAAAGTTAGAACTTATTTAACATAACATCACGCCTGTTATCCCCGAAGGGTTAGGCAGAGGTGTACCCATTAGTACACCCACATTTCGCCAGTTATGTTTAAGTCCCATGTAATAGGGGGCGAGCCTATTGCCATCAAACGGGCACAAATCCAGACTCCGAGGCTGCTACTGAGAAATTCCTGATGGAAAAACCCAAAAACACTTTGCCCGACCTGGGAATCGAACCCAAGACCTCATGCTCAGCGGTCGCGCTTTGCGACCACTAGACCAAGGAGGCAGTCAATTATTATTTAATTTTCCATTAAAATCTCTTCAAACGGGGCTTCCTCTCTCCTACCCTTTTGCTGTGCCCTACAGGGTCCATAATGATCTCAATTATTTAAGTTACAACCTAATTAGACATATGGAGAAGCAATAAAGATATTGAGTATTGAGTTTAGAGTTATTTAAAAAAATTGACACACTCAAAAAATTGTTTAAAAGTAATTGCAAGCTGCCTGTATACTAAATGGCTTGTACAACAGTACCTTTAATTATGTACTGTTCATCGATGAGGAGTTCAATGGGGTATCTTCGAAGACCATGATTAGTTGATCATGGATAGATAACATCAACATCACGCCTGTAATCGCCGAAGGGTTAGGCAGAGGTGTACCCATTAGTACACCCACATTTCGCCGGTTATGTTTAAGTCCCATGTATTAGGGGGGAGCCTATTGCCAACAACCGGGCATAAATCCAAACTAGCTACGGACAAATTCCTGACGGAAAAACCCAATAACACCTTTGCCCGACCTGGGAATTGAAGCCAAGACCTCATGTTCACCGGAGCACGGATATTATATGCTACCAGCGATTTTTTTTTATCTTCAGTACAATAACCAAATCACATGACGTACATGTGTTCGTTATTGAGGAGTTCCATTATATGTGTAGCTTTTGCCCGCGACTTCGTCCGCGTATATGTCGGTTATCGCGGACGCAGACGAAGTCGAAGTCGAATAAAAAGTAGCCTATGTCCTTTGTTGGGGTTCACACTTACCCTGTACCAAATTTCACACAAATCGGTTCAGTAGTTTAGGCGTGAAGAAAAGACAGACAGACAGACAGAGTTACTTTCGCATTTATAATATTAGTTACGATATCTCCGGATATTTACGACGAAACTCTAGTTCCAAAATTAAAATCCTAATCTTTAGGAAAAAAATAGGAAAAACAACAGGACAAAATAAGACAAAGTTTATTTTAATCAAGGCGATTCAAGACAGGTTTTAGCTTAACAAGTTAATACTAATAGTATCACTTATCTTTACTTAGTTATAATTCAGATTTTAATTGAAAATGTCGTGTGCATAATTTTAGTGCGACAGCAAAATGTTTACAAAACTAATATTGTTTGTTTTGTTTCAAAGTTCTACTGCTGCAATACGCAAGCTCAATGGTATGTGAATTTAGATTTATTTAATTTTATTTATCTAAAAATAAAATAGGCTTTTTAATACTTAAAAAAAAAAAGACTGTCCATAGAGCTTCTTGTTCATTCTTCACCATAGAAGCCGACTGTTAGCAACTTTCTGACTGACTGACTCCCTGACTATTCAAAACTGGATATAAATGGATTATTTGAGATAAATTATTTGTATACAAATATTTTTTTTATTTTTTTTTTTTTATTTTATAAAATAACAAAAAACAAAAATGGAAAGTGTGGTCATTCCTTTATTTTTGTTGTTTTTTTTTTGTTATTACATACATAAACTCACGCGTTTTTCCCATGGGGGTAGACAGAAACCACAAAACGCCACCTGCTACGATCCTTTTGCCTCGTCCACGTTCATACATCTCGTTTTTTCGTTATTGTTTAGAAAAAATTGCAAACCAACCTCAACCAAGTCTACAACATGCCAACTATATCGACTTATTTAAGAAAATAATCTAGAAAAAGTGCTGTAGTCTGTGTACTTTGGTCGGGTAAAAGGATGCTGTTTTTTGGGTTCCGTACCTCTGTCGTAAAAACAGAACACTTATTACAGGATCATTGTTGTTCGTCTAAGCGTCTGTCAATACCCTTTAACTCTTAGGGGTCTTACCGCCACAATAGGGTAGATGACACCACAGTCAATTGACGTACTTTTTATGACCTGTCAAAACGCGATTGTCCCATAGATATTGTACGGCAAAAAATAACTGTGACGTCACTTTTGAGTAGACTCAATTGACTAACTATTTATTAATTTGAAAGCAATTCAAAATCAAATTTTACAGTTAATTGAAAATTAATCAAGTTTCCAGGGCTAAAATAAAGTGTTTCTTTAGAGAAGTTATGTCTTGGAATTATTGGTAAATGCTGTCATCTTCCCAATTGCGGCGTGCCCGATTCTGCCACCCCTTGGAGCAGTAAAAAAAAAACACCGTTTATGGTGTATATTTTGACGTTTGGTAGGGAATTAAACCCTATAAGAGACTTCGCGTTGACATGGAATCATGAAATTTGGCAAGAAGTAATGCCATGTTTGCCTTTGTAGTTACACCACAAAATAATTATTTTTTGCTATTAAAACCTTATTTTTTGTATGTTGTGTTAAATATTGCATGAGGAGGAGCCTGGCTAAGTAATAACAGCTGCACGGGTCGATCCATCAGGTTAAGCTACGCTTGCCGGGGTTGGTCCGTGGATTGGTGACCATCTTTACACAGCGAGACTCCTCCGTGCCTCGGAAAGCTCGTTAAGCCGTTGGTCCCGACTGTAATACGTGGATCTTTGACAGGCGTTACGTTTTACGGTCGCCTGAAGCCCGAAAGTCTGACAACCAGTCAGGTCTAAAGCGTGGCTGCGATCTTAGGTTCGATTCCCAGGTCGGGCAAAGTGTTATTGGGTTTTTCCGTCAAAAGATCAAGGGGTATCGTATTACCCAGTTACTGGGCTGTGGAGGTCTGACAGGCAGTCGCTCCTTGTAAAATACTAGTATTCAGCTGCATCCGGTTAGGCTGGAAGCTGACCCCAACATAGTCAGGAAAAAGCTAGGCAGATTGATTTATTGGTAAATATTGTATGGTGGTACTAACGGTTTACTAATATTTTTATCTATAATTTTTATATGCATTTTTTGGTTGTAAACCTTAATTCAATGCGTTCTGTTACTTTGAATACTAATTAATTTATGCTCATTATGCACGTCTAGTGTTATTGTGTTTATGTCTCATTCAATTATTATTAATTTTCACATGGTTTTTTATAAGTGTTTTTCTATATTTCATTAAAAACACAAACCTAATATTATAAAAGTTAATGGTAGTTGTTCCTTTTGATTCTGACATAAGTTTATAACTATTTATTTCGTTTTTGCATAATCAATTAAGTAGTAAGTTAAAATAATTTAAGTGAATAACAATTTGAAAAGAAATCGTTTTAAGGATGTAAGCTATATGCCAGTTAAAAGATTCACGAATATGACGTGTGGATAAGCACCGTTTAGCTCAACCATTTTGACGGGGACCAGTCCAATCAAGTCTAATGCATGTCCCAACCTTACGTTAAGAATAGATTTAGTTTGTGGGTTGGTTTGTTTTGGCAACTTTAACCACAATTATACTTTCATTTCTAGACTCAGACCTCGCTCTTATACCTCCGATGTTCCACTTGGACAATTATGAAGAATGCTTCAATAATCCTGAGGCAATCTACTGTGTAGCAGAATTTAGTCTGGTCTCCGACGAGCCCAGCCAGCTCTTGACCATGATACAAGTAAGTTTTGCCACTTCAGTCAACACAATGTTAGTCTCTTATAGCAGTGGTTCTCTGGTCCTAAGGTTTTAGTTTCATTTTTGGAACGGACCGAGCCCCTTGTGATGTTGCATACATGCCTTCTCAATGTGGCAGCATCACTTCAAAATTAATAAATAATCGGCACTATCATTTTTCCCTCAATTAGGTACTCTCCATGTAATTCGTATTTAGGTAAAATTTTATTTAACGTATTATTTATAATTATTTATCTTATTTGCAGGAACATTCAGCATTTCCTTTACACTTCAATCGTTCCCTACTGCGTCACGGTTTGTGCATGCATAAAACGTGCAAAAGGTTCTACAATGTATCAGGAGGGGACCTAAGATTGTCCCTTGAGGCATGCATGAACGAATCCTTATATAACAACTACAAGTTGAAAGCGATAGTATCGGATGACATTGATTGTTCCAAACGCGACAGGGAGCAGCCAATAGATAACTTGGATATTGCTGTAGCTGTGATCTGCCTCGTTATAGTGTTGGCTAACCTTATCGGAAGCCTTTGTGATCGCTATTTAAAGAAGGGAAGAGATCGCTCAGGTAGGATTTATTTGTATTACTGGTTTTATAAGTGTACTGGTAAATATGGGCGTTCTATGGTACATCGTAATAATACTGCTGCATATTCCTATATTAAATTACTAATTGCACTGTCAGACTGTCAAGTTTGTTCATGTTAAAGAGTTGGGTTGGTGATATATTTTCATTTTAAGTGCTCCAGTAAGAGATTGACCTTTTTTAATTTCGTTTATTATAAGCAAATGTGCCTACGTGTTGCTAATATTTTTTACGTGTTTTCAGGTGTCAGATTTCTGTTTTGCTTTTCAATATTTCGCAGTTGGAAGAAATTTGTAGCGCCTCCAGCTGATGGTCGAGATTCGCGTTTGCAAGCACTGAAAGGAATTCATGGTATCAGGTAAAGAACCTTTATTCAAAATCTTATACGATATATTTTTAGGTAAGTACCTACTAATATTTATTTTTGTTTCAGAGCGATATCTACGTACTTTGTTGTTATTAGCCATGCCGTGCTCCTCAGCATCATTTTCATTCTAAACCCAGAAGAAATAGAAGCTGTAAGTAATTTTATTTGCTCTTAAAGGCTAAGTACTCACTATGCGATTTTTAACCGCTCTTACCGCGGGAATGGTACAGCTGTTTTATTTTAAAACCGCAAAGTGCGCGGGCGTCGACCACTAATCTTCCGCGTGGTTCCACTAGTAACCCTTTTACGAAGATAGCCGTTGATAACCGCTCTGTGAGATCTTAACCGAAAACCTAAAAAATATTCATATTTTTCCAATTATCTCACAAACATAATAATATGTAATACATATACGTCAAATTTTTTATTCATTCATGGACTAACACAAAATTAATGTATGTTATTGTTTTAATTTCAGTTGTTCCATACTGAACTTTTTTCTATAATTTCGAACGCGTCACTGGCAATGCAGACGTTCTTTGTCATCTCTTCTTTTCTACTAGTGTATATTTGGCAGATTGAATCAGAAACTCATGGACTTTCGTGGAATATGCTGCCGCTGCATGTCGTATTGAGATGGTTAAGGTAAGAAAACTGAAAATTCAGACGACTCTAGCATCTATTTGTAGGCTAACGAGCTTCTGCACGTGCACAAAAAAACATGAAAAAGATATGGCCCTAATAGAGAACCTTGAGGCACTCCGGATGGGATACGCTTTAATCCTGTCGTTCAAACAGTCTGACATCTGCCCTCCACGAATGATTTAAATCAATGGAAGTGATTTCCTTTGATACTCATCGACAGGTATAATTATACCTATATAATGTTTAACGTATCCGGAGTTTGGAAGTTGGGAGTATGATACCCTCGTATCTCGAAAAGCACATAAAGCTGTTGGTCCTGTACCTGATCTCTCCCCGGTCGTGCCGTATTTATTTATATATTTATTCCTTTATTGCATTCATGTCGTGTACAAGGTGTTTTTACATAGTTTAAGTTTCGAACATGAACCCTGCTAGGGCACCGCAACATTACAATTAGGTACATATTTAAAATTGCATGCATTCATTATATAAAGTTATTTAAAATATTTTTACCTTAACATAATGTCATTATCAATTCATTATCAATTCATTATTAATTTAAATTAGTATTTTTTTAAGTTTATTACATTGCGTCAAAAGCATTAAATTCCATATTCCGTATTGCCACCCCATTGGACTTTGTGAGTGAAGAAAGATGGAGTGCACCTGTATTTGTGCTCTATAACATCTCCAGCGTGATTCGCTAGTTTTCATTTAGATTTGCCACTGTGTGTGGAATTCAGCCGGAAGGATATTACGAGTATTATTATACATATGTATAACGACGACTTGGGACAAATCAGACCTAGCCTCTGACAAGAAGTTACTGCAGAGAGCGATGTTAGTTTTAATTGACCTGCAGCCAAAGAATCTATGCTGATGTTTACTGAAACTATACCTGACTGCCATACACTTACTTGTTAATTTTTTTTTCTAATAATCTTTAGAACATCTATAATTTGGATATCTGTTTGTGGTTTTCAGCTAAAGTTCTTGGCTTGTACTTTATGTGAATCGGTGTTATAAATGTATTGTAATACTCATTCTACATTAGCATAATACTAATAGTGGACTTTTACTTTCTTTTATTCAGATTGACTCCATCGTATGCCCTCGTCTTAGGATTGTCAGTAACTTGGACTGGAAGACTGTCATCAGGCCCGTTGTGGAGGGTAAGATATTCTGTTAATTCTTCTTTTTGTGTAACTTGAACTCTAATATCATTAGCGTGGTAAATAAGATTGATATTAACAATTTTTCATTAATTTAACCTTTTTGCACTATGTACTTACTTTAACTGTATCTCTGCGTATTAAGCAGAAAAAAAATTGTTATTATACTTAATAACTTCTTGTATTAAAAGATTGTTTACAAAGAGCTCTTAATATTTTAGGGAATCTAAGAAATTATCCCCAATTAACCAAAATTGATTACTATTGAGTTTATCTATAACTGAAATATAATTAATCAGGACTTATATTGATCCACAGAAATTCGTTTATGACGAAATATCTGACTGTCGCCGTGTCTGGTGGAAGCATCTCTTTTACCTACACAATTACTTCGAGCGCTCCACTTGTATGCCACATACCTGGTAGATATTTAAATATATTATTATTTATTCGCTTAGTTAATTAAGCAAAAGAAAACACAAATAATACTAATAAATTAGATTATTACAAAGCAGACCAGAGAGGTGAGCGTATTAGAATATTATAGTTTTTAGAAGAGATTCTTCTTTCTAAATAATTATTCGAAGAAAGTGTCCATCAAGGCCAATTATAAAACCTAGTGAATTACAGAATAAACAATTAATCCAAGATAAATACAGTCAACGAGGAATTCACTGCACAGGTTGCAGCTAACCATGGTAGACAAAAATTTAGCATGTGACATTATCGTCAGTAAATTTTACCATCTCTTGCATTATCACCAGGTATTTAGCAGCAGACACACAACTCTACTGTTTTGCAGTCATCATCTTCTTGATGTGCAGAACTGGTCTCACTAGGAAGGCAGTGCTAAGCGTTCTCTTCGTGGCTGGGATCATTATTCCCACAATGCAAATTTATTACCAAAACTTGCACGGTGCTCTGCTTGGCTATCCGGAGTGAGTTTGTAAATTATTTTTTAACATCGCCTCTGATTTTATTTATGATCTAAAAGCCAATTCTACTAATAATGAAATAAGATTTCATGTTTATCCACTGCCAAAAATTAGCCCTAGGTATTTTTCTTCGATCATTTTTTTCAATTGAATTGAAAAAAGCTTTGGATAACTTTGTAATTGTACGTTTTTTCTCTAAATCCTTTTGTGCAAAGTCCATCACCTGGTTTATCATCATCCAATAATCTTCTTTTTACTTTTAGAACGATACTGTCATTTTTCTTGAATGATCCCACGTTCGACCACATTTACATAAAAGGACATACCAACCTGACGGGTTGTGTCATCGGCATGGCACTTGGCTACGTGATCTACGACTGGCAGAAGGCTGGTGGTGACCCCAACAAAATCCGGGTAACTTCTATTGCAATTACAATAGCCATGAATAAAGTTTAGAGAGATGCGAAAGCAGTCGTGTGGCAACGCTTGGGAGAGGCCTATTATATCATTTGATCAGCAGTGGACGTCTTTAGTCCAGATGCTGTTTCGTAGATTGTACAATTTTAACTGTCAACAGTCTCCCGCCGCCACCGGCTCTGTTTAAACGCAGCTTAATGCATACTTTGTCAGTTATTCCATATATTGAAGAACTAACTTTTGCCCGAAACTTATTAAGTCCAGGTTTTTTCACGATGATTTCCTTCACCGATGTCAGTGATCTAAGATCAACATAGGAAGTGCATATGAAATAGAATGATTCACATTGATACTTGCCCGCACATTGTTGCGAACTCACAACCTTGCAATAATGTTTCATTTCCTTTTTCAGAAATACCGATACCTCTATTGGTCCCTTTTGTTCTTGGGTTTACTATGCTCCAGCACCGGCAGTGTCTACTACCTGAGTACAGAATCGGTGCCTGTCTACGTAGAGTTGCTGATTGGTGCACTAGCGAAGCCTATCTTTGGCGTTCTTATGGCCGTTGGTATAGCTGGCCTTGTTATTCAATTTGAAGGTACTGTCCTTAACTCCTACAGTACCTAATAATATGTTTTATGGGTAATATGTTTTTTCATCACAAATAATCACTAGTATGTGGATGAACGATGAACGTTTTGTCTTATTAGTACAAAAACTCTTTTAAAAATGCGTAATACGCTGTTTTAAAAACCCTAAAAGCGATGCAATAAGAGCCATTTTACAGTCATGCCTACATGCGTATCTATTAACATCCCCGGCGCATTACAGATGCAACGCAGCCCAACGATCCTAAACGCGAATGCGTCATACGTCGACCGTTATTCGTCGTACTATCTCTGTTACAATATGTTTGGTCTCAGCACAGAGCATTCTTGTGGCCATCACCAGGCGAATCTCTCTCACAAACGAAATAACTCCCAGCCCTTATATTTCCATTTGGGTAACAAATTGAGCATATTTTTTATCTGCAGGTTTGTTCCGTCCGATATTGGAGTGGCAACCATTTATATACGTGAGCAGGCTGTCCTACAGCGCGTATCTCCTGCACTTTATTCTCATCAGGTTCAAAGCGGGGTCCATTAACTCCGTACACAGATTTTCATTGATTGGAATTGTAAGTAATGTAAACACGTTAATTTATTAAAAGTCTTAAAAACGAATATTCGTAACCATAACAGCAGTAGACGACAAAAGATCTAGTCGTTTTAAAGCAAAACAAGAAAATCAATTCTAGTACAAGATTTAGTATGAAACTTCGTCATTGTTTTTTTTTCCCCCTTCAAAGTAACTCCGAATACAAAAAACTTGTATCATGTTTTTACTACAGACATAGATTTATTAACCTTTATTTGTAAGGCGATTTAAAGTTCATGCACCTTGTATAGAAACGCTAAAACAAGAATTTCTTATAAGTACCTACTTAATTTATCAATTTAAACTTTATATGTAAAGAATAGTACAAGGGTGGACCTAATGCATTAGGCATTCTCTACCTGACCTTCAAAGGTGGTGAAGAGGTAGCATGGTGGCAATTATTGATAACGACGGCTGCAGGACGACAAACGTCACATAATGTGTTCAATTGTATGAGAATACACTACCGTCCATGTGCAGCACGAGACCCGCACCGCTCACGCGTCGCAGCAGTCTAGCACCACACGCATACATTGAAAGAGCCCTTAGACTCAACTACATATATCATAGCATACAATGAATCAGTATTCCAAAACATTTTCTATATTTTCCACAGGTGCTGAACAGTTTAACAATATGCATGAGCACATACATATGGGCATTCTTCTTTTGGCACCTGGTTGAAAGTCCTACTGGAAACCTCATTCGAGAAGTCTTCAGAGACATCATACATACTACAGAAGACAAGAAGGAGACTGTAGAAGATTCCAAGAAAACAGAAGACGACAAAACAACAGATTTAAACCAAACAACAACAACAGAAGATGGTACAATTGTTATTAAAATGGGAACCAGTAAATAGTTTAGTTAGTAACGACAGTCTATTTAATAGGAAAAGATGATAATTTATCTATTTGTTCAAAGATAAGAGTTTTATTCAATTTACAATATTTCCCAAAAAGTTAGTAGTAGGTAGGTAGCATTACCACGTTGCTTCATGTGCGGTAGTTTTTTTAAGTTTTTTTCTAGTATATGTTATGGATCCATGACGTGCTCGAGTATTTCAATGTTATAATTTATTTTCCCATTTTCAACCGCTTCGTATGGCCACCCCCACCATGCAAACCGGCAGATTAATATTCCTCCATATAGAGCATAGCGAAACTAACCGATTTTTTATACTACTATGTGCGTGTACCCTCTCAGGCTACCTATTAATTTATTTTAGAAAATAATTCCACATTATTAAAAGCTTTATAAATAAAATTAAGCAATAGGTTTCTAATAATAAAGTGCTTTCTATTTTTCATCAGTCATCTCTTAACTTCCATCTTATTGTTATTTTATATTCACCTTCATTGTTTTCACATATCATTGGTTTCACTAGTAAATCTTATAATTGCGGGCTATACTGGGCGTTAGGGACAGCTTGGCAAAAACGATAAATATAAATCAAAAATAATATTGTAAATATTTTCCAAGTGAAATATTTTCCCGGAAATGCGTAATAAATCACATGTTGACAATAAATAAATGACTAGTTTTTAAAGTTTCGTTCGGTACAGCTCTAGCAGAGGACATCGCACCGATGCGGCGACGCCGGGCGGCGCGTGTTATTTGTGCCTATCTAAACCTACATAGCTTAAATGTAGGTACCTAGAATTATTTTTGTTGTGTTTACATTGCCGAGTTAAGTTTTTATTGTTTTTTTTCATTAAATTTATGTTTAGAGGCCTGGACTTGGTACTTACATATCAATATATCACGAATCAAGTGAAAAATCGGTCGAAAATTTTGAGATTTTTCCGGAGAAAAATTCCAACGATTTTCAATCACAAATCGTGGTCTGAAACTACAGTTTCAGTTTTTGCCAACCTGTCACTAACGCCCAGTATAGATATATCCTAGAAAATCGGTTCATCCTAAGCGAGCGAATAGGTATTGTATAGAATACCGGATTATACAGATTGCCGGTAACATAAATAACGTTCAAAAGTGCCTGTTAATTATACATAATATCGCGCCTGTAATCCCAGAAGGATAAGACGGAAGTGTACCCATTAGTACACCCACATTTCGCCAGTTATGTTTAAGCCCCATGTAATAGGGGGCGAGCCTATTGCCATCAACCGGGCACAAATCCAGACTTCGAGGCTGCTACTGAGAAATTCCTGATAGAAGTGTTATTAGGTTTCCAATAACAGTTTGCCCGACCTGGGTATCGAACTCAAGACCACATTCTCAGCAGTCGCGCTTTGCGGCCACTAGACCAACGAGACAGTCTGTCCCTTTTTCGTCTGTCACCTGTCTGCCTGTTAATTATAAATAAATAAAAATAAAATAAATGATTTGTCTTTAACTTAGAACTAAGATTCCAGTTCCTACAAACAAAAGACTACACAGTTAAGTTTCGCGACATATATACCTTTAAGTACTTACTCCTAACTTCAATAATTTCCGTTCCATCGCTTGTTTGCACTCCTAATGAGCAACACAAACAAGGCAGGGGGCTGCAAGCAAAAAGTATGAGTGGCAAAATAAACGTTTGCCCCAAGTTGGGACACATCTGGTAATGTTGGCGTTTGGGCTGAATTTCTACCTTGGAAGTACTGTTGGAATAACTTGAAAAGTGACAGTGATGCGAGTTGTTTTCGAGATTTTTAAAGGTACCTATTCTTATCTCTTATTTAGAAACAATGAAACAGTGTTTACTGGGTTGTGGAGGCCAGGCAGTCGCTCCATGTAAAATACTGGTATTCAGCTGCATCCGATTAGACTGGAAACCGACCCCAACATAGTTGGGAAAAGGCTAGGCAGATGATGATGATGACATTGAAAAAGACACTTTAGTACTTAGTCTCTCAATGGGTCATCATCAAGTTAATAATTTCAATTTAAATTATTTAAGATGAACACTCGTAGTAATATTTAAAGTGACAATCCGGTAGGTCAACATGAACGGAGCGTGATCCTACCCGCGTCACAACCAGGTGTACTGTTAAGTACACAACTGTGGCATATGTATGCTAATGTACACTGAATTTAGAATATTTAGACGAAATTAGACTGTATTTCTAGTCTTTTAAATACTGGTAAAAGGGGAAAAACATTGTTAAATACCTCTTATGCATGAGGTTCTGAGTTCCTTACCGGGAAAGTACAAATCAAAATAAATATCAAATCATTTATTAATTTGCGAATATGGGTACAAAGAAAAGGTCTTGGTCCAATGTGACTTTTAATTCATGTGTGCATAACATAACATAACATCACGCCTACTGTAATCCCCGAAGGGTTAGGCACGGGTTAGGTACACTTGCATTTCGCCAGTTATGTTTAAGTCCCATGTAATAGAGGGCGAGCATATTGCCATCAACCGTGCACAAATCCAGACTCCGAGGCTGCTACTAAAAAAATCCGGATGGGAGAACCAAGTAAAGGTTCCTCGGTCTAGTGGTCGCAAAGCGCGACTGCCGAGCATGAAGTCTTGGGTTCGATTCCCGGGTCGGGCAATGTGTTATTGGATTCTTCCATCAGGAATTTCTCAGTGCAGCCTCGGAGTCTGGACTTGTGCCCGGTTGATGGCAATAGGCTCGCCTCCTATTACATGGGACTTAAACATAACTGGCGAAATGTGGGTGTACTAATGGGTACACCTCTGCCTAACCCTTCGGGGATTATAGGCGTGATGTTATGTTCTGTGTCTGGGTGTAATTTATCTATAATATGTATGTATTTATAAATTATATAAGTATGTATATCAGTTGTCTGGTTACCATAACACAAGCTCTGCTTAGCTTGGGATCAGATGGCCGTGTGTGAGTTGTCCCAAGATATTTATATTTATTTATTTTTTTTATTTATTTATGTTGTCTTGAAATTAATGGTTAATGGTATGAACTACCCAATTACCCCTTAATGATCTAAAGTAGGTGTCGTTTGAGACTTCGAGATTAAAACGTCTTGTAAGTAGGTTCGATATCTTGCATGGTTTCCTTGTCCATTATAAAATGAAACTAATGTTCTCTGCCCATAGGCGATAGGTAAAGTAATGTCGTTTGGACGTCGGCCCAACATGACGGGCTACACAATGTCACGTCGGGTGCCAAACACGACACTTTAGTCTTTGCTTGTTACCTAGAAGAGGTTTTTACTCACTTTACGAGGTTTAGTAAAAGGTATTTATTATGGCAGAGGTGAGTGGCAACGCAGGTAGGGGTCACCCTAGGAAGACCTAAACTGACGGTCACTGACTTTATTGGTAAGGCTCTTCAGAAAGGTCAGGTACGCAATACTCGTAACCGGCGTGCTTGTATGACGAGATGTTTGTACGTGGATGAGGCGAAAGGAGTATGTAAGGATCGTAGCAGGTCACGTGCTGTGGTTTCTGCCTACCCCCATGGGATTTTTCCCATGCCACAGACTGAGTTTATATATATGTTTGGTTTAAAAAGAAAAACCCTATTTTTCTTTTTTATAAAAGTAGTATAAAACGACTAGTGACGTAATTACCAACTACTCGTATTTTATCTGTTCACACTCATGCGCACCGCACTCCAACAAAAACAAAACCTTTTTTTTTTAAGGATGAAGTAGAAGGTTGTGTCAGACTCTTACTGACTAAAACCCACCCGTGTTCCTCTATTGCCCTTTGAGTTCCAGGGCCACGGCGACTCTTTCGAACAAATTCCGCAACCCTGGCAGACGTCAACACTCCCGCGGCCATCTTCACAAAATGGCCGACAAAATTAAATTCGCCGTCGTCGCCATATTTCATAAAGTCTGCTCTAATAATACAGGAGGTATTAAGGCTTTCAATAGCAGTTAACATACTAAACTAGTATAACGAAGTGGTGCGATTATGTTTTATTCTCATAACAATGGGGAAATTGCGTTATAAATCACTCGGCCGCTTCTCCCTGTGGAAAATATTATAATTAAAATACGTCAGGCGTCCGAAACTACTGGTGCGAACTTGGCTCGTTCTCTTCCTGTTTGATGTATTGTCTGTTTTATTAATTAAGAACAATGGGTACCTGCGTGTTGTGATGGTCTAGTGGTTAATTGGGATTGGATGTGTACAGTAGCGGTCATAAGTGCAGTAGCATGCTAAGGTTTGAACTGCTGTGAACACGTGGTACAGGCCATACCTTCATCTGTTGTGTGTATAAGTGATGTATTCAAAGTTAAAGTCAAAGTCAAATCATTTATTTAATTAGGCCATTATAAGGCACTTTTAAACGTAATAACACAGTACCTACGTACACCTCAAAATTTGCACACGACGTCGAAAGGTCGTAAGTTTAACCAAAGTGTCTATCGATTTGTTTTGTAGATTGCTACTACACTTATGACCGCTACTATACCTAAGAATACAACGTTTTTAATTCTTATGTATTTTCTAAATTTATCTTAAGTGAAGGAAAACACCGTGAGAAAACCTGAAAGTATCTTCTATACAAATAAATATAATGGAATTGTAATGTCAGTTGTAATATTCAATGGAATTTTGCAAGGTGCTGACATGAAAAAAAAACAATATATATTTTTTATTTTTCTGTTTGTTTTGGCTAGTCTCTGAAATGGCTGGACCGATTTTGACGAAACTCTAAGTGACAGATAGCTGATATTATAAGAAGTAACTTGTATTTTAGAGAAATAAATAAAAACGATATCCATTGCTTGGTCTACTATCCAATTACTTATACAATGCTTAGCATTCGGGTATTGACAACAGAAACACGATCGAATCACCCACTACTCAGTACGTACGTAGTATTCCAAACGTATCTGATACCGCGCTAGTCATTGATATTCAATACAGGGAGATGAATCTTGTGATTAGCTGAGGAGAATGGATTATCGTATTCCGATCCTAGGTCGGTTAGAATTAGACGTCGAAGAACTAGTAAACTAGTATTGTAGTCACTATAGATTTTTAATACGAATCATACTATTTATATAGATGTCAAGTTTGTATGTTTGAAAGACTAAAGGCCGCTGCATACGTGACGGGTAAATACTCCGGACGGGACGTGAGCGGGACGGGCACGTGATTGCCTCGTTCAAAACGGGAACGTGGTGTAAACGCATACGCAACGTGACATTGATTCGTATCTAACGTGCTAGTGTTGTGAACAACGAAAGATGGATTTTTCAATTCAAGAATTGGCTTTAATTGCTATTGCTAAACGGAGACGTGCTAAACATCGTCGCCGACGATATTTTTCCCGTCCACGTTCCCGGCCCGTCCATGTTCCCGTGACATATACGTATTCGGATACATTTTGTATGCAACGATGTTTCCAAAACTTCCCGTCACGTCCCGTCCGGATAAAATCCCGTCACGTATGCAGCGGCCTTTAATCTCTGGAAGTACGGGTCCGATTACATACAAATTAAAAATCTACCCTTATATACTTCATTGACAAGGGACCTCTCCCTTGTCTCTGAAGTATATAAGGGTAGATTTTTAGGGGAGACTGGATGTCAGACTTTCTGGCTTCTTACTAACCGAGTCAGAAGCCCGAAAGTCTGACGTCCAGTCTTAACAAGGGGTTTCTATCGTGTTACTCAGTAACTGGGTTGTAGAGGTAGCGTCTGTCAAAAATGTACCAATGAAAGCCGAAACAATAGGCTGCAACTGATAAATTTCTGATGGAAAAATCCAAGAACACTTTGCTCGACTTAAAAATTAAATCCCACGTTCTGATCTACGTGCCAGTTCAGCCACTATAATAGGTACTTATAGGTACCAATTATATGGTTCGACCCTAACACACATATTATAGAGTTGATAATCCTCGAGCACCATTGCTTATTCTGTGTGACTGACATAGAACAAAAAAAATATACAAAAAAAAATAGTTTCAAAATAAAGAATCACATTTTGATGACAAAGGCACGATTAAAATGTCATCGAAATTTTTAAATAAAAAAAAATATCACGTTCGAACCAAACTAAAGTCAATTAAGGAACATTGGTTATTTTTTAATTGAATTTTATAGAGCGTGTGAGTAAAATAAAAATTTGACCACAGATGAAAATATTAATCACGTCATAAATGCAATTATTATTTATTATTTATTAAAATTTTTATTATTTATTATTAGTATTAGACAAGCGTTTTGCTATAAACACTAACTATAATGTCTAGGTAATTATTATAATAGACAATTATGCTAAAAGTAAACCAAAAGATAATCACATCATTAAAAAAAAAGGAAAAGAGAGGGATGGCATAACGCTACGAGACGATGACGCTAGTTATAAGTGCATTAACACAAACAAGATAATGGACGTTACATTTTACATTGATATATTAATATGAATACCAGTCTATTAATGTTTCACAGCTAGCCAAAGTCCTCTTACACTAATTCACTTATTGCCTAAACACGGAACCTTGAAAACTACTCGACCTACCTTTACCTACGATAATGCAAAAGGGGCGAATAACCTCCTCAGCAAAAGCTAATTAATTACGAGTCTAGATTTCTTTATGTAATTATGCAAATTATATTATTAAAATAAATAAAAAAATATAATTAAATACCTATTCAACTATCTACTAGTATAACAAAGTTTACGAATCTAATCATAAATGAAACACTATGAGGGGTTGTCATATGAAATAAGAGAACTCAGACAGAACACATTAATAACCCTCTTTTACAAATGAACTAAAAGAATTTCCCGACAAAACTATAAATAAAAAATGAACTGAATAAAATAATCAAAAATTTACATAGGTATTTTTATAAAAAAAAATATCCAAATCGTTGAGAGCTTTTAAGCCTTGTAAAGTTCATGAATTCGTAATGTTAAAAGCATAAAATAGAAGCTTAAATAATATACTTTTATTAGTATTTTATTATACAGCATCTGTGACATCAAGTAAAACAGTAAACTGCAATATTGCAAGTACAAAAATAAAATATTAGTTCAAAATGAAAGGTGTATAAAAGTAAAGGTTTTTAATAAAAAGCTTTGCATATTTTGATGGTTTTATTTTAGTGTTGAATAAAATGAAAGTATTATGTCGCAGATGTGGTCGACATTTTCATTTAATATTTTATTGGCTCAGATAATAAAAGTACCTAGCTAAGTAAAAACTGAATTCAAAAATAATATCGCAGTCTAAAATAGTTTCGAGAATCGATGCTTTTATAATCAAAAGTCAATTCTAGGTAAATCTTGAGTAAGGAATACTTGAATATGTGAATGTTTGCGGTTTACCATGGCATATCTACCTATTTTCCATAACTTTTTTCTTTCTTCTTTTCTTTCTGACCATCTTGTTGTGAACATTGTGAACATTATTATTAACAAATTAATATTATTATTATATTATTGTTTTTAAATGTTTAAGCTTGCTAGCTTGTTTGACATTACTGACGACGGTGAAGGAAAACATCGTGAGGAAACCTGGATTTAATTTATTAATAATTATGTTACCGGCAATCTGTATAATTCAGGTATTCTATGCAATACCTAGACAATGTATAAAATACCTGGGGCGTACAGGCAATGTATGAAAAATTATGAATATTATTCTCCATTACATGCTTTACCTAGGTAATGTATACAATTCCTAGGGATTGTATAGAGTACCTGCTGGTCCACCGGCAATGTGTAAATAAATAGATTTTGGTCTATAGGTTACTGTAAATCATATGTTTTACAAGTAAATCTTAGAATTGGTATTAGCCAAGAAACGTAACCAACTTGGCTGTGGAATGGTTAGTCACAATCCTACCCCTTTTTTGGTTCGGGTCTAAAGTTCTTACATATGTCTTAGGGCTAATTTTTCAATCGTCAGATAACTTTACTCATAACGGAGGGATCAATATGGCGGTTTGACAGATTTTGTATAGAAAATATGTCATCAATATGTGGTTCATCAATATGCGAGCGGAGCGAATTCAAGACTTGGGGCACCCCGACTCGGACAGGTTAGGTTATTTTTTTTTAAACCACCCAGAAATAGGAGACGGGGCTCCGTCGACCGGGACTTTCCTTCTCCTTTCCTGCTCTTTTATACACATTGCCGGCTGCGCTGTCGGTATTGTATAGAATACCTAGGCAAAGTATAAAATAAATAATATTTCATACATTACCTGTCCATTTTAGGTATTCTATACATTGCCTAGGTATTGTATAGAATACCGGATTACACAGATTGCCGGTAACATTTACATGAGATAAAAAAGATCAGAATCTACTTGAAAATGTAGAAGTGTGTGGTTTCTAAATATTAATATTTGAAATGCGAAAATAACTCTGTCTGTCTTTGACTCTCTTTGACTCTGGCTTTGACGCCTAAACCACTGAACCGATTTTGATGAAAGGTACGGAGTAAGTTTAACCCCAAGCAAGTACATCAAGCTACTCTTTAATCCGCGAATTCGTCTGCCAGGCGTCTGGGTAAATGCTAGTAATTTATATGTATAGAAGATAACTAGATTCAACTTTCTGACTAGAACTTCTAGACATTTTAAAATTACCTGTAAATGGTGTAGGCAAAATAAATGTTTTGAGTTTTGAACATTTTTTAAGCATTTTATAACTCACAAAAAGTAGACATACGATTCATACCTATTTACTTTTCTTTCTGAAAAGTTATTCATAATTTTCTGTTCATGAACCCATCTGGTAGATATATTAGCATACTAACAAACCTGTCATAACAATATTAGTTTAAAAATGTTTTTAAGAAGTACTTAGTAGGTATACAATGTTGTAGTCTGTTTGTGAAATAAGAGTATTTGGGAAATTACTATTTTTTTTTTCTTGACATTTGACTTCCATTTGGTGCACCTTGTGATACACTCCGCATTTTTTCACATTTTTTTTTTATGTTGGCACCTCGTTTTTATATTTAATCTATTTGTTATCTTTTATTGTGTTTTTGTGTGTTGTGCTATGTCTTATGCACCATTCTGTTGTGTTTGTTTTAAGTACCATGCGAGGACCTGCGTATGAATACACAAGGCACATCCGAGGACCTTTTCAAACCGAGGACTTTTTCGGACGTCCTCGGATTGACTTGACCATTGCATCGTACTCTACGTTCGATTTTGAGCCTTCCTGTATACTTAATAAGGAAAAGTTGGTCAAACCTCGGTTTGGTCACAGAAATTCATGCTCACACCCCGACAGTGTGTGTCCGCCAGGCGGCGCCACTAAAATTTTTACACACCTCGTCATACACTTTCAGTCTTATTTTAAGTACCTTGTGGGGACTTATGTGTAAACCTTCACACAAATGTCCTCGAAATGGTAGTTTTTCAACACAAAGTGTATGGAGGTCCTCGTATTGATAGTTTTTCCGAACAAGAGTGTATTCAGGTCCCCGTTTTGATAGATTTTCTAAGTGTATGATATTCTATAGATTTGAGATTATTTGATTATTAACCAACGAAAAAAAAGGAGGAGGTTCTCAAGTCGACGCCTAGACATAATTTTTTAAATGTTTGAGCACGTATAACTTTTTACAGTGTTGTCCTAATTCGATGATTCTTTTTTTATTGGATAGAGTATACTTCTAAGTTGGTCATTATGGTGATGAAATGAAGCTGCAGCAGGAATTGTCTCCGTGCAAGGCAACTCTTTAATGGTCAATGGTATCGTAATGAAACTTCGTATTCAACATGTTTAGGTTAGATACCAAACAAACATTATGGTGATGATATGCAGCTGCAGTAGGAATCGACTCCGTGCATAGTAACTCTTCAATGGTCAATGGTATCGTCATGAAAGTTCGTATTCAACATGTTTAGGTTAGATAGCAAACAAACATTATGGTGATGCTATGAAGTTGCAGTAGGAATCGTCTCCGTGCATGGTAACTCTTCAATGGTCAATGGTATCGTAATGAAACTTCGTAATTAACATGTTAAGGTTAGATAGCAAACCAAAATTATGATGATAGTATGAAGCTGCAGCAGGAATCGTCTCCGTGCAAGGAAACTCTTCAATGGTCAATGGTATCGTCATGAAACTTCATATTCAACATGTTTAGGTTAGATAGCAAACAAACATTATGGTGATGCTATGAAGTTGCAGTAGGAATCGTCTCCGTGCATGGTAACTCTTCAATGGTCAATGGTATCGTAATGAAACTTCGTAATTAACATGTTAAGGTTAGATAGCAAACCAAAATTATGATGATAGTATGAAGCTGCAGCAGGAATCGTCTCCGTGCAAGGAAACTCTTCAATGGTCAATGGTATCGTCATGAAACTTCATATTCAACATGTTTATATTAGATAACAAACAATCATTATGGTGATGATATGCAGCTGCAGTAGGAAGCGTCTCCGTGCAAGGTAACTCTTCAATGGTTAATGGTATCGTCATGAAACTTCGTATTCAACATGTTTAGGTTAGATAGCAAACAAACATTATGGTGATGCTATGAAGCTGCAGTAGGAATCGACTCCGTGCATGGTAACTCTTCAATGGTCAATGGTATCGTCATGAAACTTCGTATTCAACATGTTTAGGTTAGATAGCAAACAAACATTATGGTGATGCTATGAAGTTGCAGTAGGAATCGTCTCCGTGCATGGTAACTCTTCAATGGTCAATGGTATCGTAATGAAACTTCGTAATTAACATGTTAAGGTTAGATAGGAAACCAAAATTATGATGATAGTATGAAGCTGCAGCAGGAATCTTCTCCGTGCAAGGAAACATTTCAATGGTCAATGGTATCGTCATGAAACTTCGTATTCAACATGTTTAGGTTAGATAGCAAACAAACTTATGGTGATGATATGCAGCTGCAATAGGAATCGTCTCCGTGCAAGGTAACTCTTCAATGGTCAATGGTATCGTCATGAAACTTCGTATTCCACATGTTTAGGTTAGATGGCAAACCAACATTATGGTGGTGAAATGAAGCTGCAGCAGGAATTGTCTCCGTGCAAGGCAACTCTTTAATGGTCAATGGTATCGTCATGAAACTTCGTATTCAACATGTTTAGGTTAGATAGCAATCAAACATTATGGTGATGATATGCAGCTGCAGTAGGAATCGTCTCCGTGCAAGGTAACTCTTCAATGGTCAATGGTATCGTCATAAAACTTCGTATTCAACATGTTTAGGTTAGATTGCAAACAAACATTATGGTGATGATATGCAGCTGCAGTAGGAATCGTCTCCGTGCAAGGTAACTCTTCAATGGTCAATGGTATCGTCATGAAACTTCGTATTCAACATGTTTAGGTTAGATGGCAAACCACAACATTATGGTGTTGAAATGAAGCTGCAGCAGGAATTGTCTCCGTGCAAGGCAACTCTTTAATGGTCAATAGTATCGTAATGAAACTTCGTATTTAGCATGTTAAGGTTAGATAGCAAACCAACATTATGATGATGATATGAAGCTGCAGTAGGAATCGTCTCCGTGCAAGGCAACTCTTCAATGGTCAATGGTATCGTTTTGAAACCAAAACTTCATTATGGTATTGACTTGCAGCTGCAGCAGGTAACGTCTTCGTGCCACTAAACTCATCAACGGTCGCTGGTATCTTCTTGGAACTTTGTATACAATATGTTTACGTTGGATAGCAAAACGCTATTATTATACTGATGTAAAGCATAAAAAGCAGCATTAAGCAGGAATCGTCTCCGTGCAAAACAAATTCTTTCACGGTCACTGATATCGTCTTATAAGCTCAAACTTTTATGGAGATATTAACTGCTGATACTTCATACATACATGCTGCATATTATACAAGTTTTAAGACAACACCCGTGACGGTTAAAGAGTTGTCTTACACGAAAACGATTATTTCTAGAGCTCCTCATCACGTTGATCACGTTTGGACATCCTAAACATATTGTACACACAGTTTCAAGACGTTCCTAGTGACTGTTCAAGAGTTCAGTTGTACGATGACGATTTCTGCTGCAGCTTCAAGTAATCACCGTTATTATATTTTGCTATTTAACGTAAACGTGTTAAATACGAAGTTTCACAACGATACTAGTGACTGTTAAAGATTTGCCTTTCACGGAAACGATTCCTGATGCAGCTTCACGTCACCATCATAATGGCGTTTTGCTATCCAACCTAAACATATTTTATACGAGGTTTCGAGATGATACCAGTGATCATTAAATACTTCACTTGCAAGGAGACAATTCCTACAGTAGTGTTATTACTCCAATGTCAAATTTCGTCTAATACAGAACGGCATCAATTGCACATTCTTAAGATTGATCAAGTAGAAAACTGTTATTTTGTAAGTCCTCTGATAGTACTTAAAATAAGAAATGTGTGTTTATGGACTTCTTCTTTCGGTGATTCAAGACAAATTATTATTACTCAGTATGTAAAAAGTTGCTACGGAAAATTCGTAAAATGTCCTCGCATTGTACAACTCCTACGCGGAAAAACGACCTCGGATTGTTCGTCAAAAGTCTAACACAGGGTCCTCGCATTGTACAAGACATAAGAAAAAGTGTGTGAAAATAGGTCCTCGGATTGGTGCCTCTGGTCAAATGGTCAGGGTCCTCGTTTGGCTCACACACAGGTCCGCGGATGGTACTTACCAGGCGGGTTTGCGTGTGTATTCAAGTCCTCGCATTGGTCACAGAAAGTTACACCAAAAAAAAGAGAGATAGCGCTATATGAATAGGCTCATCACCCCAAATATTGTTTTCTGTTTCTTTCTATCTTATTGAACCATGCGTATGACGTCGTTAAATAGGTTTTCTAGGACGTCCTCGGATGGTGACTTGTGTCTATAGTCCTCTTATGGACGTCTATACAAACAGGGGTGTGTTGTGTTAGAATGTGTATTAGAATGTCGTGTGCACCAAATAAATGGTTTATTTATCTAATAATACATAAAGATGGCCGTCACGGGACGTCCGGCAGATGTGAAATATCCCAGTGAATATTCAAATTTCTAATAAATAAATATAAAAAACGAATAGAAATAATATGGTGTAAAATATCCATACGGCATGAGAAAGCATCATGCCGTTTGCCATCACATCTTACTAGACGATTTTTCATATTAAAAGGTAAAGAAAACCAAGAAAAAAAAGTGGTATTCTATAAAAATATCCCTCAATATATTTAAGAGAGTTTTAAGTTAGCAATCACCCCACGATGTATTGAGAACTCACCTTAATTCACCTAGGGAGAATTTTACAGAATACACCGCCTGATCACTACACCGTTTATTTCCCTCGCTACTGGTATAGTTACAAGGCACTGACAGATCAAGTCGTCGAGTTAGTACTAGTACTAGAGCTAGTATAGCATGACAGCTTACTCTCTAGAGGATAGTGGTGCAACTCCAGCAGCTTTACTTAATAGCCTGGATGCATGCGATCAAGTTACTGTGAAGTTCTTGTCGACAGTTTAGTGGAATTGTCTGTGGGAAATGCACATAATTATATAAGTATAATAAGAGGAAACGTATATGGTATTTTCTTCATACAAATGCTCTCGCCTGTTTTTTTTTCTTGTTTATGGCTTTAATGCAATTATTTTTTACAGTAAAGCAAATATCAACTATTTGTATACCCCCAAATTTCACCTTGTAATGATACATTATTTTTATAAGCGCTAGAATCCACAGAAATGTTCCTACAAATTTGAAAATTGTTAATGAAATAAGAAAAACATAAGGGCCCAATAAAATATCCTTCTTATTCAGTTTATGAAATATCTTGTTTAATTAGTTCAATATTAAAGAAGGAAAGAGGCGAGAGTCAAATCTCAAATTATGACTTTTCACTTAGGCTATTCAGTCGGATCGGCAGTTGTCCTATTTATATTTTCTTTTAATGCATAATTTTCAATAATCTCCCATAAGTTATTTTATTTTATTTGTATTACTTTTTTCAACGCGCTTACACGAGCGTAAAAATACTTATCATAAAGCTGCGAACTACGCATTCGGTCCATTAAATTAAGTACTTAACATTGAGTAAGAATAATGGTTGGGAAACGACTTTTGTTTTTGGTGTAATAAAATAAAATACTATACATTGTTTTGTAATATTCGCCTTGTAATGATGTCGTGATGGTTAACGCATGTCATGGCCTTTCATGCATAAGGTTGTGAGCATTTAAATATTGTATCTAATTATTTAACATAACATAACATAACATTACGCCTGTCATCCCCGAAGGGTTAGGCAGAGGTGTACCCATTAGTACACCCACATTTCGCCAGTTACCATCAACCGGGCACAAATTCAGACTCCGAGCCTGCTATTGAGAAATTACCGATGGGAAATCCCTATAACACTTTGCCCGACCTAGGAATTAAACCCAAAACCTGACGCTCAGCAGTCGCGCTTTGCGACCACTAGACCAACGAGGCAGTCTTATTATTTATTTATTTATTTTAATAATTTTAGGAAAACTTACGTCTGATCTTATACAATAGTTCAATTGTAGATAACATTAAAAAGGTGAATTACAAGTTTTCACAGGTAATAAAGTATACGGTAGAATTACATAGGTAGTAGACACAATGAACAGGATTTTAAAATACTTGAAAAAAAAAGCAATATAAACACTATTTATTTATTTAGGTTTACCAACAATTGTTCACACTGAATACAGTTACTTAATACATTCTTAAAGTTAAACTCTAGCGCAACAATTACTTATAGGTAAACACAACATGCACAACACAATAAATAAGAAAAACAAGCTAACTTACCATGTAATAAGCGCCCATATTAAATTAAAATTGACAATAACGATAAATAAACGAAATTGGTGAAAAATTAAATTGATAAATTTTTGACAACAACAACACTGTCAAATATAATATTATAATATTTAATTTGGAGTACACTACAGTCTAACACAAAATGCCCTCACTGTACCCGTATTCGAATCTTATTTAAAACGGAATGAAATAAATGATTGAGTATTGAATATTGACAGCGATCAATCAGAAAACGTTAACCCACGTTTAAGAACCCACTATGTTGACTCGTAGATTCAATAGATATCGAAATAGAAATCGTCAACAAGCAATGAGCAAGAGTGGACCTAAAAACTCAGACTCTTATTGTTTAAAGACTAAAACTTATTTTACAATAACACAGTCACATATGTTAACATACAAATACAAAGATATAGCTAAGAACGTCCCATCCCGTCACCCCATAAACCAGTACCGACACTTGATATATTACAGTATGTCGCAACACGACATGATGAAAACGATTCCTTAAACAACGGATCTCACAGATGACAACCTAATCCACTGTTTGTACACCTTCCAAATTACTAAGGAAACGAGAACACGACGTTCTAAGCTAGCTTTACGTTTGTTGACATCAGTAACAATAATAATAATGCATAAACTAAACAGAAGACAATAGCAGCGCCGTTTAGGGTTACCATAGAATAATGCATAGAAGCGAAACAATTTGATCGCATTCTTTGTGCCCACATTCGAGGCGTAAGAAACTTTTCGTGATCGATACATGTTCGATATGTAGCCCTGACTGTAGTCGTATTATGTATGTGTCAGTTATTAGTGTTTCAGTTTGAAAAGATTGGTAAATTCGGCCTTTATAGCTTCATCTCTTTTTTACATAGGAGTATTGATGACTTTGACACTTCAAGGAAGTGGCAAAGTTAGTTTCTTAGCAGTTCAAATGTGACTGGCGTTTGTCTAAGCCTTGCCCTAGCAAAGTAGATTATCGTACGTAATTATTTCAGTGACAATAGCATAATTTAATATATCTAGGTACGGCTAATGGAAAGTGCATACAAATGAGTTGCACTTCTGTATACTTTTCTTATTCTATGTCATTACTTGCTTAGAACAGTTCCCAGGAGATTACAATGCTTACCGATGGTTTAAGTACATCAATTAACATTTAATTAATTCTGGATTAGGTTGTTGATTTCTGAACAGGTATGTCTAGTATTTGGTTAGGTATGTGACGGAGTATTGGATCTTGGTCTATTTGTTTTATGTTCCAACGTTTTAGCTTAAACGTATTTCTATGTCGTAAATAAATACGAATATTATTCGAATATGAAACAGATTTTGATGTGAAGAGATAGTTTATGTAGTTGTTTAGAAGCTGTTTATTTTTTCATAATTAAGTCATCATTATGAGAATAAGATACTCTCGGTAAGTTATAGTGTTAATCTTTTTTCCAAAAACTATTCCTGGAAAGGCGTGCGTGGAGCATGCCTCGCAATGTCCATATCCGCCTTCCGCATATCTTTTCATATAGAAAGTATAGAGTACTTTTTGTTCCAGGTTTTATGGGTACCCGATAGCTGCAGAGTAGTTAAAAGGGCCTAATATAGGTTAAGAGTAGACACCAAAAAAGTGAAAAGTCACAAATTTTTGCGTAAATTTTTGGAAAAGTTTTTTTTGGTGTCTCTTTATTTTTATGTGCATCTCACGAGCAATTTAATTATACAAGTTAGGAGAAGGGTAACGAGTGGGAATTAAAAACACAAAAGAATTTTGCTCGCATGTCCTCATACGAAAATAGCCAAGTAATTTCAACTTCCGAATTAACAAACACATGTCGCATTGAAAGTCTAATTACAGGGTTTACAACAAGCCCCTAGTTTGCCAGTTCAAAATATAATTACCTACAGTTCAATTTAGCCGACTGGAAACGGACTCAGAAGTCAAACGAACTTGCAGTCAACTTAATCAAAGTTAACTAATTAACGTATTCAATTTGGTGTTAAAGTTATGTATAGTTCATATAAGTATAGTGTACTAGCTTCTGATCGCTACTTCGTCCGCGTCAAAGTTGATTTCTCCATATAAATTTTGGACCCTCGTTTCATTCCTTTAGGGCTGAATTTTGGAAAACCCTTTCTTAGCGGACGTTTAATAACTATAAACTACCTCTCTGTTAAACTTCAACTTTATACGCTACGTCTTTTGCTTTTATATATTTAGATTTACTGCTGTACAAGTGTATGATTGGATTGGGTCGTAAAAATCATCAAATGTGTCCTTCCGCCCTGAGTGGAGCGGAAGGGAATGTCAAACTTTTACTGACTAAAAAATCACCCTGTTCCTTCTGTAGCCCTTTGCGTTCCGGAGCCACGGTATCCTGTTAAGACGTTCCGCGACCCCGGCAGGCATTGTAGCTACCTTGCAGCTGAATGACAATAGGCAACAAGAGATGTCATCTGAGATCCGATCCAATTTATCTCCTTGCTGTATTCTCCCAGCGACGCCCTAAAACAAGGTCAGTGCACCAAAGGCAGTACCCTTAACGAGTAGTCACTTAGTTATAAGTCTTACGCCCTGCCTGATGGTCTTAAATTTTAATGTAAGACTATTAATTACCTGCCGGGGTTGCGGGACGTCTTAACAGGATACCGTAGCCCCGGAACGTAAAGGGCAACAGAAGGAACAGGGTGGTTTTTTAGTCAGTAAAAGTCTGACAGTCCCTTCCGCCCCACCCAGGGCGGAAGGAGTCATTTGATGATTTTTACCACCTAAAAAAAAAAGACCATTAATTAGCATTTTTTTTACAATTATTATCCAGTTATTTTAAGTAAAGCCTTTTTTGTGACTACGTACTACAACATAGACGTTCGCTTTGATATTGTATGTCAAAGTCAGGATTAGATACGCTATTGTATATTAAAAGATTATCTATCTAAATATTTTTATTTAAATAATTTTTACTTGTTAAAAATATGTAAATAATTCTCTTGCTGTAAGTAGTACATAGAAGTTTTAAAAATCTGTCAATATTGTGACAGCTTCGTATTAAGTCGATAATGTTCTAGATATAAATCTAGATTATTATTATGTTATGTTGTGCTATGTTTTTGTGTTGTAATGGTGTAATCTATACATATAATAAAAAATCTGTAACAGGTCGCTGTCTGTACATGAGAGATTTATGAGAAAAACTTTTTTTGGGGGCATTTATCAACGCAATAGAACCCAAAACAATGATTTTTAGATTTCTTTTCTGTTTGTCTGTTTGTCTGTTTGTCTGTTTGTCTGTCCGTTGAACACGCTAATCTCAGAGACGGCTCAACCGAATGAAGAGCGGTTTTCAGTAATGTATTGGGGTACCCTTTACTCAACATTTAGTGTTTGTTTTATTTAAATCGGTTGAAAACAAAAAAAGATATATCAATTTAAATAATCACGTCGGACATTTAATTTTGTTCTATAAAAATACCATAAAATAACTGTTTAGTTCAATTTTTTGTTAAGAATATTGTAGATAGCTGCGGATTAAACATCTGAAATAATTATCATCACGCTATACCTTCCAGGAGCTAAGCAGTCAATAAAGCCAAACTAAAAAAAACGAATACTACTTAATTTGTCCATGCCTATGAGATAAATGCTTCTTTATACTTTTGACAGACCGTCACTACGGCTGACGGCTTTGTCATTTATGATAAGTACCTTTAAAATATAGGTTTACTAAATAGCACTGTGTTATTATAGTAGATAATCTTATACATTTTAAAAATGCCTGGAAGAAAATCGATCCTCTCCCAGTACCTACAGCAAAAATGCTAAAAGGCTGAGATTATGGTTGCACTAGTAGTAAAAGTATCGGGCGTCATTATCCTCAACACTGTCCTCAACACTGAAGATTGACCCCTCTACGCTTTTTCTGGATCTGTTAGAATACCTAATGATATTACAAGTCTATAATTCTTCACTGTAAAGCAAACATAGCCTTTGAATATTACTTAGAGAGCAAACACAAGCAAAGGTGAATAAATATGTTTGCTGAATTATCGGTTCGCTTGCAAAAGACTAGAGAAAAATATAGAGTATTTTCATTTGCAAATATTTTATGCACACTTTGGAGTTACTACAAGATATTTACCCAAACTATACATTAACCTATTTAAATTTACTTTTTATTTCTTTTTCTTTCGTGTTTTGTATTTTTATGGATGAAACTCCTCAGCTTCTGGTAGGAGTTAACTTGCATAAATTGTTACGTAAGAAAAAAGTGTTATGCGCCCTCCAGGCGACTTTCCCTCTCTTTCGTGAGGGTGCGAGCCTGGAGATCTGTCATACAGGTCCTGTAGGTACCCAGTATAGACTCCAGCTCTCACAAAGGTTTGAATCCGCCTGTAACTTAGATACTATGTACCAAATTGTATCTTTCTGAGAGAAATGAATAAATATTATTATTCTTTTATTTAATTATTTTAAACTTTATGCAAGAAAAAGTACAAAGGCAGACTTGGACATTCTCTATAATAGCAAAATGTTGCACAAGAGTAAACAACCAAATAAGATATTCAAAAATCCAAACAACAACTCGACTGCCTCGTTGGTTTAGTGGTCGCAAAGCGCGACTTCTGAGCATGAGGTCTTGGATTTGATTCCCAGGTCGGGCAAAGTGTCATTGGGTTTTTCCATCCGGAATTTCTCAGTGGCAGCCACGGAGTCTGGATTTGTGCCCGGTTGGTGGCAATAGGCTCGCCCCCTATTACATGGGACTTAAACATAACTGGCGAAATGTGGGTGTACTAATAGGTACACCTCTGCCTAACCCTTCGGGGATTACAGACGTGACGTTATGTTGATTTGTTCCTGAGATCAGCGCACTCAAACAAAACACTCTTCAGCTTTACAATATTTAAGTATAGAAGTAAGTAAGTCAAACAATATCATTTTCATCCAAACCAACAAAGTTTATCCACCACACAAAAACTTTACACAAGGAAATAACAGTTTCATACATAATCTCCATAAAAATAAACACAAAAGGCAGGACTATCACCCATAAAGACGTTAGCGCGCCGTTAGCAAAGTTTTTACAGCTCCCTGACTATAATATGTAGGTATGTATACGTATACTTGCTTTAGCCTGTGAATTCGTCTGTGTGATTTATTTACCAGCATTAAGTTATGTTTTTTATACGTGGATCTTTGACAGTCGTTACGAGTCGTCAGAAGCTTGAAAGTCTGACAACCAGTCTTACCTAGGGGTACCGTATTACCCAGCTACTGGGTTGTGGAGGTCAGATAGGCAGTCGCTCCATGTAAAATACTGGTATATTCAGCTGCATCCGGTTAGACTGGAAGCCGACCACAACATAGTTGGGAAAAGGCTAAGCAGATGATGATTAAGTTATGTTTTTGGTTACTCCTTCACTCCTGTAACTCGTAGCGTGATATCGCCTAAATGCGCATAATCGTCTGCGTAAATGTCGGTTGGCATGAGGTCTCGGGTTCGATTCCCAGGTCGGGCAAAGTTGAATGGGCTCGCCAATGGCGGTCCAATACCAGTCGGGGGCGCGGATCATGCGTAATGCGAATACCGGGCTCCCGACTTATGGAAGCAGGAGGAACCGTGGGGTTTTAGTCGGTAAGAGTCCGACATACCCCTCCGTTATCCCCAAACGGAGGGCATCCATGAGGATTTAAAAAAAAAAAGGTCGGGCAAAGTGTTATTTGGTTTGCCATCAGAAATTTCTCAGTAGCAGCCTCGGAGTCTGAATTTGTGCCCGGTCGATGGCAATAGGCTCGCCCCTTATTACATGGGACTTAAACATAACTGGTGAAATGTGGGTGTACTAATGGGTACACCTCTACCTAACCCTTCGGGGATTACAGGCGTGATGTTTGTAAATGTCGGATATCAAGGATGCAGATGAAGTCGCGGAATAAAAAGTAGCATATGTCCTTTCTTGGGGTTTGAACTTACGTCATACTAAATTTCATCAAAATCGGTTCAGTAATTTAGCCGTAAAAGCATAACAGACAGACAGACAGAGTTACTATGGCATTTATAATATTAGTATGGATAGTATTCATTATAAATCTGGCCATTTTTTACAAAAACAGTTTTTCCAATCCGACTGGCAGTTCCAGAGAAACAAACAAAAACTCTTCAGCTTTATTTTATTACTAGCTGCTTTTTGCGACCTCGCTATCGTGTTACGATACGTCTTTAGTTACTGCTCCACTCCCATAGGCCGCAGCGTGATGATATATAACCTATAATATTCCTCATAAATCTGGCTATTATATACAAAAAGATTTTTCCCAATCCGACTGGCAGTTCCAGAGATTTGAACGTTTAAACAAACAAAAAAATCTCTTCAGCTTTTATAATATTATAGTATAAATAGGTATATAGATAGTCAACACGTATATATTTACAACGCTTATCTGTTGTTCTATGTGATTCGTATGCGTCCGACATACAAAACGTTTATGTTTGTGTGGGGGTAGGTGGCGAGCGAGTGTTACAAATCTGATTAGACTTTAAAAACTTCTAAACTGGTGTACATTTTAACATAATATAACATCACGCCTGTAATCCCCGATGGGTTAGGCAGAGGTGTACCCATTAGTACACTCACATTTCGTTAGTATGTTAAAGTCCGATGTAATAGGGGGCGAGCCTATTGTCATCAACCGGGCAGAAATCTACATCGAGGCTGCTACTAAGAAATTTCTGATGAAAAAAAGATGATCATGATGAGACTAATCCTGAAATATGAAAAATAAAACTATTATTCAGTACAAAAATGCACTAGGTACAAGATCAAAATGTATGCAACTACTTCTTTTTCATATTTGACAGTTGATCCTGTAATAATCTCGTCCATATTCTTAAGAACTTCCACCTAATGAAAAATAAATTAAATCAAATCGTTTATAATTTGTTAAGACAAGAGTAGGTACAAAAGAATATTTAAGCTTAAACAATATAACTCCATGTTTAGCCAGAAGGCGTACAAATATCGCATACGAGAAAGAACTAATGATTAAGAAGACTGTTTTCAAATAAATGAGAAATAATGTTACCTTTTATAGGTAGGTAGTAAATTAAAAAGCCAACATGTAGAAAAAACCAACCTGTAAAGAAAGCCAACATATTTTACAACAAATAATAAATCGAATCATGTTCGCAAACGTTCAAGGATCGACATTTACTTCCCTAATCTTTCGTGGCCCGACATTCAGCTCACCTTACCCCGGGCTAAGGATAATCGTTGATTTATGGCTAATATCTTCCATGATTTACCAGTTTCTCCCTCCATTTTTTCCCTTTGCACCTTTAACGCATGTATTGAATTTTATTACAAAGCTTTCGTATTAGTTTTGGCCATAACTGTCTGAAGTTTCTTGGGCATTTTATGCTGATGCTCTGGGAGAATCTGTGCCAAAAAGAGAAGCTTTTGAGTTATTCTTCTTCTTGTTTAAGTAAAATACTTTTGATACAGGGGCTGTGAACTTGATTTTACTGAGTATTTAAATCTTTTTAGAGTTTTTAAAAGGAAAAAAAGAATCGTTATTTATGTATTTAAACGTTATGCAACAAAAAAGTACAAAAGCGGACTTAATGCCTTAAGCATTCTCTACCAGTCAACCAAAGGTGGTGAAGAGATTTATTTATTTATTTATAGTTAATTAAAACGGCACAGGTCAAATTACATTTATTAACATAGAATTATAAATATTAAAATAAAATAAGCATTCAAATAATATACAATAAAAATTAAATTCAAAGATATACAATTCGTGGATAAAATTATTAATAATTCTTTGAGTAAATGGTTAAATAAATTAAACACATCACAAACTAATATAAACTAACATGTAACAGTGGACACCCTCGCTCGCGAGATAACATGGCAGGTGCAAGAAATTGTACGTAAGTGAAAACTATCTTCATCTTTATATCACTTTGTTGTCCGTCTGTCACGAAACATTTGCTTAGGACCGCGTGGAGTATCATCTACTTAATTTACGATTCATGTAAAAAAACTAATTGAAACAAAATAAGCAAGAAAATTTTGTGCGTTATTTAATTGAGAGTTAACAAAAACACTTTTTTCACATCGAAAAGAAAAGTCTTTTCCCTGCAGATAGGCAGTGTACGTAGTTAATGACATAACACATAACATTACGCCTGTAATCGTCGAAGAATAAGGCAAAGATGTACCCATTAGTACACCCACATTTTGCCAGTTATGTTTAAGTCCCATGTAATAGTGGGGCAAGCCTATTGCCATCAACCGGGCACAAATCCCAATGTTTTATTATGATTATTTTCTGCATTTTCTTTTTTGAAGTGAAAACTTCTTTAGCGGCGTTGAGCACTTTTTCTGTAATGGGTATAAAATCTTAAACTCGCGTCAGGACACGTGCGCGTCAGGACACGTGACCTGATCGAAAAAGCGTAAGACGGATGGAGAGTAGACAGCTATCCCCTCTCTACGGCGCGGCGAAAATGTATGCCTGGGCCTACTGTTTCGTTTAGACAGCGCAGGGCGCTTGCGCGAATGTTCGTGTATGTTAAACGTAAACGTAAATGTAAACGTTAATAATCAAGTTTTCACTTCTGCCGGCACTCCCGGAAAGCAACCCGTTTTTTTTTTATAAATATCACTGCCATAATCTAATTGCTTTTCATCGAAGGCTCAAAGTATTTACCTTCAGGATCTAAGTTCAATTTTCTAGACTTTACCTAATTATCTCGGTGCTAATGAGATTTAGTTTCGCAAGTTCGCAACAGCTGTGTAATTTGTAATAGGTAGGAGCTTATAATTAGATTAGGTATTATGTACCTATACGTATAGAAGCTTTATCGAAAGTTTTAGGGTTCTGTAATGAAACTAGCTGTTCCCTGCGACTTCGTATGCGTGATTTTTTTCACCCGTGTTAAGTTACGTCTTTGGTTACAGCTCCACTCCCATGGCTCGTAGCGTGATGATATATAGCTTATACTATTCCTCATTACTTTGGTTATTATATACAAATAGAGTTTTTCCATCCAACTGGTAGTTTTAAAGATAAGAGCGTTTAAACATACAAACATCAAACAAACTTAAAAACAGACTTAGCATAAGTGCGCGGCAAATGATTACGCGCGAAGCTTGAATGCAGTTATTCTGAAGATTTAAATAATTGAGTTATTTACTGTGTTAACATACTATACAGGAAGATTTTTTAGTCACCGTCCAAATTTTTTCTCCATTTTTGAAAAAAAAAATCAATACGTAAAATTTTCATATTAACATTATCCGCTCACTGAGTTAAACGTTAATAATACTACATTTGCAGCGCAAACATTTGATATCTCAATATTTTTGTATTGAGTGATACTAAAAGAAAAAACACGTACCTACCTATTCAATGATTTTCGCCAAAGATTAATACAAGCTGTTGATTTGCATCCTAGTCAAATTCAAGGACGTAATTTTGCTAATAATTCTCGACCCAAATCAACAATAAAATGAGTAGGTATTTTTTTATATTTTTTTCCTGTTTACTGAAATCCATAATTGTAAACCAGCTGTATTTAAAAGCGGCCCGTCTGTTACTAGCTGTAACCGCGCTTTCACACACAAACAAACGCAAACAATACTTACACAACGCATACGCAACGATCATTCAATAATTCCGTAGGTACTACTCGCTCACGTGCCTAGCCACGCTCGCGCTCCCGCGCGCGCTTATTAGTTATTGCCCGGTACTGTATTTTCAATTGATTATTTATGTCTTTTAGGACAACCACCTGAAATTTGACGAGGATGCAAAACAACATCTTGTATATCAAAATTTGGACGGCGACTAAAAAATCATCCCGTATAGGTATTGTTTTTTTTTTATTGGTAGTCATGTTACGAGTTATTAGGAAAAGCCGGTAATCTCGACATGTATGAAGATCTTGCCAGTAGAACACAAAACACATATACAAAAGTTGCTACTATACCCACACACACGGCAATCAGTAACAGCCAATAAGAAACCAGAACATGAATTACATTAAATTTATCCCAGTCTACCAAGGTCATTGACCGCACCACCCAAATTAACCACCCAAGGGAGTACAGACATACCTAAAGCTTTTTCAAATCTTTTGACTTAGAATCCAATCCAATTTTGTTTAAGAAACTAATTCGTAATGCGATCGGGCGGGAGATTAATTTTGTTTTTAAGTTTTAAATTGAAACTACCGACTTATAATCCAGTACAGATTTGTTTAGGCTAGATAATATTACTAAAATTTAAATTTCGATTTCGCCTGTAACCCTCAAGAGTTAGGTACCCATTAGTACACCCACATTTCGCCAGTTATGTTTACGTCCCATGTAATAGGGGGCGAGCCTATTGCCATCAACTGGGTACAAATCCAGACTCCGAAGCTGCTACTAAGAAATTCCTGATGGAAAAACCATAGACACTTTGCCCGACCTGGGAATCAAACCCAATACCTCATGTTCAGGTGCGCTTTGCGACCACTAGACACACGAGGCAGTAACTTTCAATCAACCGTTAAATTAGATTCGCTTTAAAAACAATAAATAGTTGGTCAATTGACTTGGCAAATGTGTGACGTCACAGAACCCTATTTCAATACAAAATCTATGGAGGAATCAGGTTTTGTCAGCTTATAAAAGTATATCAATTGATTGACAATGTCTACACCCGTATGAACCAAGTCTAGACACCGTATTTACTCTCGCAGGAAAATTGCAAAAATTCATGAAAATTTAATCCATTTTGTTTCAATCTATAAAGTTCATCTCAACTTTACTTTAAGCAATACCCTCCATCATCAGATAAATTGACATCACTTAAAACTCTGCCTACCCTCGTACCGAGAGCGACATACATAATTCATAAGAAGTAATACTTTTTGATGCGTTGCGCGTCATAGATGGTGAACTCAAATCTTGAAAGGAAGGGCGATGCGGCTTTTTTTATCAAGTTAAAGTTTTTATAAAATAAAAGCATATTATATTTTAATTGACAGGCACTTTCGAATTTTCAGTTGAGGGCTTTTTTTATGGATGGGAAATCATCAAATGACTCTTTCTGCTCTAGGCGGAAGGGAAGTGAGTGTCAGACTTTTACTGACAAAAATTCATCCGTGTTCCTTCTAGTACCTTTTGCGTTCCAGAGCCGCGATATTTCTTTCAAATAAATTCCGCAACCCTGGCAGGCACTGGTCACTAGGGCTGTATTACATGAACCCATTAAGGTTATGAACGACACTAACAAAAAACTTAAATAAAAAATCTTTAAAATTATTTGCTGTTTGTTATAGCGACAAAAGTAATACACAGTCTGTGAAACTCTCTATTAATTTTATTTATTTATTAATTGTAGTTATTTATTTAAGTAACATGGAAGACCTACAGCTAGAAAAAAGCAGACTAGTGACAGAAAACTAGACTGACAGCCAATTACTTTTGCCGCTGTAACAACACATCCTAACTAATATTATAAATGCGAAAGTAAGTTTGTTTGTTTGTTTGTTACCATTTTTCGCCTAAGCCACTGAACCGATCATCCTGAAATTTTGCATATACTTTGCCAGGTGTACAGGAACAAACATAGGGTACCTTTAATCCCGAAAAAAAGTACTATTCCCGAGGGAAATCACAATAACGTCCTTATGACAGTAGATGGCGCCACGTGTCTATCGAATCATGATCGAATTTTTTAAGTTTAAGCATCTAATACATTTTGTGAGCCTAGACTGTCGATAGACCAGTTTCAAGTTAATAACCTAGGAGTACGAAAGTTGTTTGCTTAATAATTTTTCACGCCCAAAACCGCTGAAGCGCATCCTGACATTTTGCATAAAGTGGCCTCCAGACGGAGGGGCCTGCGGTTGCGGCAAACTGCAGGCCGCGCGGCTCCAACCAGTCACAGTGGCGGCCTGAAGTGCCATTAGCTGTGGTGTTTTTGCTACAATCGGACGTCAGTCAATATGGCTAACCGTAACGTTGTCTTATTACTTTCATTAGCTTTCTCAGAAGATGAGAAAAAAGGTAGGAAAAAAAACCGTTTAATTAAACACTTGAGGTGTGAGGTGCCTATATTAGCATTAGCGTCGCATATTACTCTTAGGAATAGAGAAGTGTGGATTAAATTAAAATTTAAATTATTATTTAAATTCAACTATTTCTATCACAATTTCCATATTTGGCGTCATTTTACATAGCAGTACACGCGGTCTGTTGTTAAAATTTGCAACCGACGCGGCTGCCACAACATTACGCGTTTGTCTGTGACCCACTTTATATACGTTGTCAAGGATACAGAAAAACTGCGTAACTGACACTGACATCACGTGTCTTTACTGACAATGACTGGTGTAAACGCATTCATAGAGGATGTATGGAAGAATAAAGGTGAACTTTTATCACGCCCCGTCAGTGAAGTAGTACTCATTGGTCATATTTCATCTAGAATGGCGTCGTCGGGTGCTACAAGTGTGCAGCAGCCTTAAGGTTAATTTACACCGGGCACGTTGCAATCGCGGCGGTAAGACCCCACTTTGAGGAGTGGCTGGAGAGGCGCCACGACGTCCTCACCTTCCGGCTGACGCAGGGTCCTCACCGGACACGGTTGTTTAGGGAGGTTCCCGTGTCGGATTGCGCGGGAGGAAACGCCCGGGTGTCACCACTGTGTGGACCGCCCAGAGGACACGGTGGAGCATACGGTGCAGGTCTGCCCCGCTTGGGCAGAGCACCGCCGTGTCCTCACGGAGGCGATAGGCGGCGGCGACCTCTCGCGCCCGGACCTGGTTCAGGCCATGCTCCGGGGCGAGAGGGAATGGGATGCAGTCACCTCCTTCTGCGAAGCAGTAATGCTAGCGAAGGAGGAGGCGGGCCGCGTGAGGGAGAGAACAACACCCTCCACCTCACGCCCCAGCCGCCGCGGGAGACGCCCAGGGCGCCGGACGTCACGAGGCGACATCCGGCCACCGTAGGCGCGGGCTTGCGGACGGCGAGTAATGGGTAGCTCGCCGTCCGATCAAGGACCATGCTCGGGTCGACGGTGCGTTCTGTTCGCGCGCGCCCCAAAGAGCTGTCAGCACAGGGACGGGGCCGCAACGGGGCCAAACGCTTGCCGGGATTGCGGGACGTCTTAACGGGATACCGTGGCCCTGGAACTTAAAGGGCAACAGAAGGAACAGGGTGGTTTTTTGGTCAGTAAAAGTCTGACAGTCTCTTCCGCCCCACCCAGGGCGGAAGGACTCATTTGATGATTTTTACCACCTCAAAAAAAAAGGTTAATTTACACATATCAGTGAAGTTACAGTTCCAGCACAGTTCCGACACCGTCCCGTATCAGTGATGCGGTAGTGATTTAATTCACACATGGCAGTGGAGTCACAGTTCCGGCAACATGTCCGCCAAACGCTATGATATCCATTTATTTAGACGAAGAAGAAGAGCTGTATCTAGGCAAAAGAGAAAATGAAGGACATTGCTTGACAATATACAATTTAATTAAAGATGAAAGTAAATATTTTGAATATTTTAGAATGTTTCAAAACTGTTTCAATATTCTTCTGCAGAAAGGTTTATGATGCAGCGGCGTCCGTGATCCGGCAAAAAATATTGTCGTCGCCGATCACGTCCGTGATTGCCGGCGCTGGAACTGACACTGAAAGCACTGTGTCGTCGCTGTCACTGATTGGTGTGAATGCCTTCATGGAGGGGGAGGGCGTACGTCAACGTTACGTTATTATTCACGGTTAGTTGCTAAACTAACAGTGACCTATGTCAATGTATATAGACAACAGTTTTCCAACGGCAAAGTTAAGTTTGTCCCTCAGTACTGTTTATTTTTTCGTTCGAGGTATGTTCGGTGTGTTTTTATTAGGGTAGGTTACTTTTTTCTATTTTAAAATATCTCGCAGTTCCAACTCAGGCAAAAGCTCATTGCGAGCCCGAGCAAAAATTACTGCTCAAACCCAGGAATCTTCCGTTCATGCCGCATTAAGAAGGCAAGCACAACCGGAGCGACAAGCAGCTTTGAGAGCTGATGAGACATTTTCTTAAAGCCAGGATAGACTGGAGAGCCAAGCTTCTCTGAGAGCGACTGAGACGCCCTTCCAAACGCAATTGCTTTTGGAGGAATAAGACGAAAGCCAGAGAGCTGTTCGTCTCAGAGAACAAGCCCAGCCATTACAGCGACAGAAACTCCAGAACAGTCGCAGGCGAGAGGGACCTCTCTTGCAGATATGCACTATTATGACTATTATGAGTCACAGTTGGTCCGTATTTAAAATAATTCTGGATCTGGCCGACCAACAAGCCAAGTACAGCCCGAATTGATTGTCAAATCCTAAACTAACGCGGGCGAAGCCGCGGGTAAAAGCTAGTAACTTTATAAATGTAAGTTTTCTTGTAGGTATGTAGTGTTAAATATTGTACGATGGTACTGAACCATGCGCGTCCGACTTGCACTTGACCGGTATTTTACACAAAATGTATTGACCCTTTTTTTTTTTGGGTGGTACAAATTATCAAATGAGTCCTTCCGCCCTGGGTGAGGTGGAAGGGACTGTCAGACTTTTACAGACTAAAAAACCACCATGTTCCTTCTGTTGCCCTTTACGTTCCGGGGCCACGGTATCCTGTTAAGACGAGGCGTTTGGCCCTATTGGGGCCCCGTTCCTTTTCTGCCAGCTCTTTGAGGTGCGCGTGGAACAAAATTTGCCGTCGACCCGGGCCTGGTCCTTGATTGGACGGCGAGCTACCCATCGCTCACCGTCCGCAAGCCCGCGCCTACGGTGGTACGATGATTGTATTGACCCTAACAGAGGTATTTAAGGGGACTTTGACAGGCAATCCTAAACTTTATACCCAATTCGGGCATATTAAAGCGACACAGACAACACTTCACAAAAGTCTTTCTTCGATCATAATGACCATCGTTTCGAGATGAAATTGTTTTTTGTTTCGACCTCCTGACCTGACCTCGTACAACATCAAGGTCACATCTACCTTCTAGAAAAATATAAGTATTAAAGGTTTCGATCTAGATTAAGTTGGTCGTATTCTTAGGTTTAGGGTTATCGCTGCTCTTTGACGTTCAATTTCTAGGTTATATTCTATTGGTTTAAAAGAGTTATTTCTGATTGGTTATAATATTTTCTTGTATTTGGCTGAACAGTATCTAATTTATTATATTACTAGCTGTCCGCCGTGGTTACACCCGCGTCTTTGGTTACTGCTCCGCTCCCGTAGGTTGTAGCGTGATGGTATATAGCCTATAGCCTTCCTCGATAAATGGACTACCCAACACTGAAAGAATCATTCAAATCGGACCAGTAGTTCCAGAGATTAGCGCGTTCAAACAAACAAACAAACAAACAAACAAACAAACAAACAAACAAACAAACAAACAAACTCTGCAGCTTTATAATATTATAGTATAGATGTAGCAGTTAACAGTTTTATCGTAGTGTTCGTTTGACGCATTAGTTATATATTATTTATTTTGCTAGTTGGGTATAGATTTTGTTAGGTACTGACAGAAAAAAAAAACGAATAATGTACAAAGTAAGCGAATGTGACCTGTCAACATTACATGTACGAGTGACGTTATCTAATGCTCCTGACGTGGTCTGACGTGGCCTGATATGTGCTCAACATACATTTTGACGTTTATTATATTTCACAAAACACAGGCTCAAATTACATATTAATCCGCAATATATTGTACGACATTTAGCCTAGCAGTGAGACAACACAATTTGAAAAACAAAAACCAATCTCGGTATGATTGTGTCTTATTTTTCATTTATTTTTGTTTTTTTTTTAAATCTGCGCTGAGAAATGTTTTCGGCTGCTGCTGGTGCCTTAAACCTCAAACGGCGCAAACATATCAAACCTTCTTGGAAGTTATGTGTTTGAGACGTTTGGGGTTGAAACACTAGGGCCATGAGGTCCGAGCGCTCAACCTTGTTTTTCGGGACATTGCCAAGCGACTGGTCGACTTTTTACATAGCCTTTTATTAGGCCAAAAAATCAGCATTGTCATACAACGTCGCTATACTGTCAGCTTTTTGGGCACTTGACGGACGCGGAAGAATTTTTTATGCGATATGAAGTTCCTCCTTTTTGTTATAATATATTGAATTAAAAAAAAAATTCTAGGGTTGCTAATCCCTAGGATTAGGAAAGGGAAGGGTCGCCCTAGAAAAACCTACACTGACCTTATTGGTGAGGTTCTTTAGAAAGGTCAGGTGCGCAGTACTCGTAACCGGCGTGCTTGTATGACGAGATGTACGAACGTAGATGAGGCGAAAGGAGTGTGTATGGATCGTAGCAGGTGGTTCTGTGGTTTTGCCTACACTCATGGGAAAAAGGCGTGAGTTTATGTATGTAATGTAATATGTATATATGACCACATAAAGTCAAAGTCAAAACATATATTTCAATTAGACCATTTACAGGCACTTTTGAATTGTCGTGGAGTCGGTCAGTTTGTCCGAAAGTTGAAGCTAGTTGCTCGTTCCAAAACGGAGGTAGGCCTCTATGGAGAAGAACGAGCAAGAAACTCCACGGCACTCTTTTTTAAATTAGGTTTTAACAAAATCCTGGTTAAATTGTTCTTGTTGATTCTACATGTGATCACAATACATAACAAAGCAGGGTGCACATTATCGGATATTGCCGCGCTATCAACTGGCCAGCACCGTGTGCCCTCGTTTTACTTCCTGTGGAAAACCGTCATCCAACACAAGCATTACTATTAATTTTCGATGGATATTGCAAAATGTTTCAGAAGTTCTGCACTGACATAACATCACGCCTGTAATTCCCGAAGGGTTAGACAGAGGTGTACCCATTAGTACACCCATATTTTGACAGTTATGTTGAAGTCTCATATAATAGGAAGCGAGCTTATTGCTATCAACCGGGCTTAAATTTAGACTCCAAGGCTTCTACTGAGAAATTCCTGATGGGAAAACCCAATACCACTTTGCCCGAATTGGGTATTGAACCGAAGGTCTACGCTGAGCAGTGGCGCTTTGTGACCACTAGACCAATGAAAGCCTTTTCCCCTTTTCCCTTTTCCAATGAAGTTCAACGAAGTTCTTAAAAATCTGTAAAAATCTTCCTCGGTAATTTACAAACATTCCAACTTATATGTTTACCTACATTATAACAAATAAACGATTTCTTTCTTTCTTTCTTTCTAAGGCGAAAGTAATTGTCTGTCTGTCTGTTACGCTTTAACGACTAAACCACTTAACCGATTTTGATAAAATTTGTTACATGTTAAGTTTGAACCCCAATAAAGGACAATGGCTTCTTTTCCGCGACTTCATCTGCATCCGCGATAACCGACCGAAGGCGCAGGCAATAGCTAGTATTCTATAAAAAGACAAATGAAACAGCTAGAAACTCATAAATCCAACGCGAACCTGTAATGAGATTTCAAAAAACTGGGTCATAAAACAGATTTCCATTTCAAGAGCTTACAATTTTAATTTCCTTAACATCCAAAAAGAAAGTCTCGCGACCCGTGGTAGGGTTGTGCCAGATATGATCCGTCCGACTGCGACTAGGAAATAACTGTGGGTTAGGGTTGGCACGATAATGAAAAATTGATACGTCTCTTAACAATTAGATTCATTTTATCTAAAACAAAATTCTCTTGACTTTGACTTTGACAACATGGTATCTAAATTTATTCCAAGCTTAAGTATTTCAGCTAGTTTTTATATTTTGTACTAGATTCTGACTTTACATAAGTTCTTTATACAAAAGTCGAATCTAAGAACTTTAAGGCAGTAGGAACAAAGTTCAAAAATTTGACTCGAAGGTAAGAACGTATTTTGTAACAAGTCGCAGGATTGTTAATCTCCAGAAATAAAACTGTTAATCTCCAGAAATACTGGACTGATTCTGAAAAATCTTTTGCTAATAGGCATCTACGTTATCTCTGAATGCTATAGGCTATATTTTATTAATAAAAAAAATTGGATCCGTGAATTCACGCAGATGAACTCGTGAGCAAAAGTTAGTAGGTATTTTAATAAAAGTGCATGATGCAGCGCAAGCGGGCGCCCTATGTTTTTAAGCAGGGGTGTGCATAATATCTTTTCTTTGCAAATAAATGAAAAATGTGGCGGTAAAACCCTATTGCAGGGATGTATACAAAGTGTTAGTGTTATTAAATAACCTGAAATTTTAAAACAAGACTGCCTCGTTGGTCTATTGGTCGCAAAGCACGACTGCTGAGCATGAGGTCTTGGGTTCGATTCCCAGGTCGGGCAAAGTGTTATTGGGTTTTTCCATCAGTTTCTCAGTAGCAGCCTCGGAGTCTGGATTTGTGCCCGGTTGATGGCAATAGGCTCGCCCCCTATTACATGGGACTTAAACATAACTGGCGAAATGTGGGTGTACTAATTGGAACACCTCTGCCTAACCCTACGGGGATTACAGGCGTGATGTTATGTATGAAATTCTAAAAACCGGTAAAGTACGAGTCGGAGTCGCACACGAAGGGTTCCGTATCAGTGTCGAGACAAAAAAGCAGGTCTCTTGTACTTTATTTAAACTTTATGCAACAAAAGTACAAAGGCGGTACTCAGGCATTCTCTTAAAGTCAACCAAAGGTGGTGAAGAGATAACATGGTAGGTGCAAATTAATGTACGAGCGTTAAACAGCCAGCCCAGCATTGGGACCCCCTTTCATTTTTAACTTTTAGTTATTTTTATTACTTGTTGGTAAAGTGGCAATAGAAAAAATATACAGTATGGAACTCACTTCTAGGCAATAAATGAAACCTCAAGTAATACTAGTCCACAGAAGTATAGCTTAATTAAATTTAAATCGAAAACCGAAAATTAAAAAAGTAAAATTTTCAAACAAAATAAATATCAAAATAAATTCAGTTAAAGTAAACACTCTGTTGACAACGTATCTTGACCCCAGGAGCGAAGAACGGCAACGACGCATGTCGGCGCGGCTTTTTGATTCGTTTGACAATTGATCCAATTCTACAGAGTGTTTAAATTTGTTCAAAATTAAAACTCTATTTTTGACCTAATTACTGGACCGATTTCGTTAATTTTTTGTATATCGTCAGAAAAGGCGATAACAAGTATGTCGTATAATTTATTGCATATATGTGATCCCCATACCGTATAGGGCTCCGTTAAATAAAAATAAACCTTGTATTAAACGACTAAAGCTAGTAAGTTCTATAATTATTGCCTACAAAAAGGCAGGCTGGTAGTTTTTTGATAAGAGACGTCAGCTAAGAAAAACGGATATGACTTTGACATACACGCGGTCGATGCCTCGGGCAATGGCTGGCATTTTATTTTTTTGTACTAATGTTATAAAGAGGTAAAGTTGATTTGTTTTGATGTATTTTTTCTTTGTTAGAAGTAATATCTGAAAGTCCTAGTCCGGCTCAAAAGTTCCTTCTAATTGAAATAAATGATTTTGATTTTTGATTGAGATTCTGATTTGAGAATGATTTAAAAAAAGAATCGTTCTCAAAAATATAATTTCGTTAATTAGTTGAAAACATACGAATACATAAATGAAATAAAATAAAATGAAATGAATATTTATTTGCTAGATACGTTTGATATGGTACATAATATTTTCGCAATCAGCGATGTCAATTAATCTTAATAATTAATTTAAACTTATAATTTACGGATTCTATTGACTTGTCTTTTAAGTAATCATTAATGGTATAATATCTTTTAAATATTAGCGGTTTAAATAGTGCTTTTTTAAACATTGTCAGAGGTAAATCTTGAAAACTATTTGATAAATGATTGTAAATAATAATCGACATGCAGTATACGTTTTTTTTTAAATAATTTTAGTTTTATTGGTGGCAACCGAAGTCTATCTATGTGACGTGCTCGGCTATTTGGCCTGACAGTGCTAGTTTCAAATAAGTTGTAATTTTTTTTTTTTAAATACAAATTTCAAAAATATATAAACATGGCAACGGTAGAATTTTGAGTTTTAGAAATAGTGGCTTACAAGTGTCTAAAAAATGAGCTCCACAAATTGCTCGGACACATTTTTTTTGAGCCTTAAATACTCTGTCGATATCTACTGAGTTATCCCATATTACAAATATATTACATATTAAAAATATAAATAAAAATATTTCTTTATTTTTTTTAATGAACACCGTCAGTAGGACTGCAATTATTTCACAGTCTCAAAGAGTTAAAAATATTCAGTTGCAGCAATAATTGGGCCAAAAATGGCGTGAAGCTACTTTAGTATCCTACCTTTGTATATTCAGCAAAAACGGTATTTTCCAATTTTCATTGTCATACGGAAAATTGAAAAAATTCTATAGGTAGAAGGTACATTTAATTTATTTTTCTCTTTGTTTTTTTAAAACTGATTGACCATTATTTATATTCGCAGAGTCTTTCAGTGTATGTTAAAAAAATATTATATTCTAGCAATACACCGGGGCTTTACTTGCATTAAGTTACGTCTTAGCTAAAACCTAAAACCCTTGCCTAAAACCAAGCGTAAAATTTTCCCCGATAAACGAGCTATACATATTATATCGCAAAACGATTTTTCAAATCGGTTAAGTAGCTCCTGAGAACAGCGCAAACAAACAAACTCTTCAAAAGGCTCAACAGAAGGCAGAGCAATTTCATGTGGAAAAACCAAATATTTCTTTTAGCCCGACCTGGGATTTAAACCCAAGGCCCTATGCTCAACAGACGCGACCAACGGGACAGTCAATTACACTGTACTATTATCATGTAGGTAGGTATAATGTATTCTCGGAAATTTTCTGTATTTGTACACCTACTATGCTTTGTCTCTGCATCACCCTAAGGTAGACTGATAGAAAATGCCTAAGGCATTAAGTCCACCTTTGTACAGTGAATTTTTATTAACATGTGCATAAAGTTATTAAATAAATAAATATACCATCTCTTTAGATTTAGGCCCGGTGTCCACCAAAGCGGAGACGAGAGGAGATGTCTCGTATAACCAATCGGTTTGCGTAATTTTCACATCTCACCGCTTAGCTTCAACACAACACAGTATACTATTGGTTGTTTACGAGACATCTCTTCTCCTCTCCGCTTTAATAACAACATCTTAGAAGGCTCTCGTTAGGCGGCTGGATCAAGGGCTTGATCCAGAAAGCAGTACTATAACTGGACACAGCCCGCATAGTTAGGGGGTTCTCTCTGGAGCTCTGGCCGCCGGTGGCTTGGACCCTGTTTCCGTCACCGGTGGACTACTATTTTTTATACTTTTAAATGTTTTTATTTTTATATAAATATTTTAAAATGTACTGATTAGATATATGTATTGTAAAATGAATAAATGAGAATAATAATAAATAAATTCATTTATTTCAGGTAAATTACACCCATAGGAAACTAAATAGGTACCTACATCTATTAAAAATTAATTATTAAAATTAAAAATAAAATTCAACCAATATTATAAAATGTATAAATTAGAAAATATATAAATGAATCAATTAGAGCTTTGGTGGAGTCCGGACCTTAAGCCGTAGTAAATCTGCCGTAATATCTGATACATTCACATTTCTGAAGCACCTCTTCACAGATGTACTATTGAACGATGCATCCTCTTTTGTGTTCCACCGTGGAATGGAATTTAAAATCTTCGCGCCATTCTTATCCACTTCGTAAGTAATCGGAAATGTTGGAACTCAAAAGAATTCGAAATTCGAATTGCGAATCCGTGTGAGATTTGTCATTCAACTTCTGTACCTATATAATATTAATACTTGTTTCTGCCCGCGACTTTGACTGTAGCCCATAGCCCAAAAAGTAGCCCATGTGCTATTCCAGACTATATCCTATCTCTGTGAAGAAATTTTATCCAGACCCGTTCTGGTGTGATTGAGTAACAAACATCCATCAATCTCTGAAGGGTTAGGCAGAGGTGTACCCATTAGTGCACCCATATTTCTCCAGTTATATGTTTAAGTCCCATGTAATAGGGGGCGAGCCTATTGCCATCATACGGACGCAAATCCAGACTCCGAGGACTGAGAACTGAGAAATTCCTGATGGAAAAACCCAATAACACTTTGCCCGACCTAGGAATCGAATCCAAGACCTCATGCTCAGCAAGCGCGCTTTGCGACCGCTAGACCAACGAGGCCGTTACATAAAATATGAATCAGCATTAAATACCTAAAATCATATCTTTTCCCTTTCTAAACTTTAACTTTTAAAGAACTAACCCCAATTGACAACATTTCATATTTTTAACCTGCACGTGTTATTACGTTATATAAAAGTAAATCCAAATCTAGGGCACCTGTATTTTTCCGTTTTTCGAAAGTATGTACTTTTCATTCATAATTTTAACTTTGATTCTAAAAAGGGGAAGGCGCCAAATGACGTCATACTTACGGTGGAATGGCGATATAACCTTTGCTTTACTGTCAGTCGTCAAAAAACTTAGTTTTTATAAGTCAAAGTCATAATGTTTTCATGTTAATAATATGTAATATTTTCATCATAAACATTGAAATGCATAGGCAAAAGTAACTACCTCATTCCACCGTTCATGTGACGTCATAACATGTTTTTTGATTTTGGTACTAGAAGTTGTGTAAAATTAAATTTCATTATTCCAGTATGTATACAAAAGATTTAAATAACAGCACAGTTGATGTACATCGTTCTGATAAAATCTAAGCTATTTTGCATAAAAATTCAAGATTTCCTTACCAATCCTGTAGCGCGAAGAGCATTTTGCATAAAAAGGAAAATGAATGAGCTCAACTGGCTCTAGGAACGCCTTAAAGAGCTATTGTAGCAAGATTTAATGCCTACCTAGGTAAGATGAAGAATAGTTTTATAAGTATCTACTAGGGAAGAGAATAACAATAAATATTACTGAGATTTCTAGTGGTCGCATAGCGCGACTGCTGAGCTTAAGGTCTTGGGTCCGATTCCAAGGTCGGGCAAAGTGTTATTGAGTTTTTCCATTAGGAATTTCTCAGTGGCAGCCTCGAAGTCTGGATATTTGGTCCCTGTTGATGGCAATAGGCTCGCTCCCTATTACATGGGACTTAAACATAACTGGCGAAATGTGGATACTGATATAGGTACTAATGGGTACACCAAATGGCGATCCTCCAGGATTACAGTCGTGATGATGTAAACCATATTATGTAAGTTGTACCATCCTAAACTAGTAACACGGAATTGTTATAACCAAAACTCAGTAAATCATTAACTAAACGTTGCATTCAGATTGCTTGTACTGCAACTGGTGACTTCATTATTGAGTAACTTTGGGTAACTACTACCACGTAATCAATTCCTAAAACATTGGAATTTCACCCCTATAACTATCTAGATAAAGTTTACTAAGACTGCAGGGCTATTTTTGCAAAACGGTCTTCAAGTTTACAACACACTGTTGTATTGAAGATTTTGTCATGCCATTATAAATCTTATTTCGATGTCGTAAGGTCAAGATTTTTATTAGCAACCAACGATTGCATATGAAAGTCGGACAATGCACGTATTAAGACAGAAGTGATAAGGGAAGTTAAAGTATCAAGAATTTATTTTTATTAAAAGGAAATTGTCTCTTTTATATTTTCCAATTTCCATACGTCGGGGTATTAAGGAAAAAACAGGTTAAATTTGATCCTTATCGGGTTAAAAGAGACGGGTATTTCTGGGTCTCAGTGTAATAAACTGTGATTATTTAAAAAAAAGCGTTATATTATATTTTACCAAGCTTTTATTTAGCTTGCACGGTTCGTATGTATGTAAGTTGTCGTTTCAAAATTTGTAAACCATTTTTCTACCATTTGTTGGTATCCGAATAAACTGTTTTGCATATACCTTAGTGATGACAATACAATGTCCAAATTGTCCAATACTTTTTTTTTTTTAATTCTATCTCAAAATTGAAGAGAAGTATAAAAAGAACTCTATAATCAACAATAATGTAATAATAATACAAACCTATTATTTTCCAACTGCAGGGCAAACGCCTCTTCTCATACAGAGAAGGCACGAGCATTGATCATTACGCTTGCTCAATGCGGATTGGCGATTTCAGACTTATATTAATATAAGTTCAGGCTTCCTCACGATGTTTTTCCCCACCAATGTCAGTGATGTCCAAGATAAACGTAAGAAGTACATAATATAACATATTTTATTTAAGTAATATGTACAATATTTACAGACTTAATTATAAAAAAAACAATCAGAATAAAAAATGGAACTAAAACCAAATGACATCAAAAAATTCATCCGCATTGGCGTCTACTGGAAATGTGCCCAAAAGACTGGCTGCATTGCCACGTTGGTTAAATAATAATAATATATGTATAACATAGAAAAAGCCACATTGGTACTTGGCCGTATTTGTAACCTCGTGCATTAGAGGCGGGCCTTACCCCCTAAGGGATCACGACGTTTAAAAGGTAATTAAATATCCTAATTTTAATTAAAGCTTTTACTTTCATTTCCAAGGGACCAAAATACCTTTTACCCAATGTACCATCATTATAAACAAGGGAACACACCATACTAAAATTATGAAAATCAAAACGCGGTACGCACACACGACTAATTAATTAATTATAGGGGATCAAACGAATCGCTAAAACGCAAGCGAGCGGAAAAAGGGTAATTTGAAACAAACGCGTTAGGGTGTCAACACACGTGCGACTTGAGGGCTTTCTCGCGATTTCATACGTGATTTCTTTAGGATTTGGAAGCCGGATGCATGCTTTTATCCTGGGTTAAATTGAGTGGCCCTAACGCGTGATGTGAAGGGATTTTGTTATCATTGTGGACAATTTATAACTTGGCTATCATTTTTATGTTCTTTGAAGTCCAAATTCAAGGTTTGTCAACGAGCAAAGGAGCGCAGTATACTAGATGATTAAACGCTCCAAAACAGAGATAGCAGATGTGACTCAAAAGGTTGCTCAACTTAAATGCGACTGGGCAGGACATGTCTGCCACATGGCGACAAACTGTGGGTCCAAGTAGCATAAAAAAAACGGGTTGCACTCCGGGAGTGCCGGCAGAAGTGAAAACTTGATTATTAACGTTTACGTTTACGTTTACGTTTAACATACACGAACATTCGCGCAAGCGCCCTGCGCTGTCTAAACGAAACAGTAGGCCCAGGCATACATTTTCGCCGCGCCGTAGAGAGGGGATAGCTGTCTACTCTCCATCCGTCTTACGCTTTTTCGATCAGGTCACGTGTCCTGACGCGCACGTGTCCTGACGCGAGTTTAAGATTTTATACCCATTACAGAAAAAGTGCTCAACGCCGCTAAAGAACTTTTCACATCAAAAAAAAGTAGCACAAAACTATTGACAAAACCCTGAGATAGTAAGTTGAGGTCGCGGCAGGCCACGAAAAAGATGGCGGGACGAACTAGACGGATAGGTCTTCGAAAAATCGGTAAAGCAAACCAATCTATCAGTCGCACGTAAACAAAAACGCAGTCGTAAAGTATAGCCGAAAATTCGAATGTCTGACGGTTTGGTGTAATCTTTATAAAAGTTTTAGCCGGTAACTGAATTGTGGTAGTGTGGTAGTGACCACTGTGGAAATAGAATGGTATTCAATCACACATGGCAAACCGGTTTGAGAATTTACTTAAACATAGATGAAAGTGATGAGAAAGCGGTATCCTGCAGTTAGAGGAAGTTATAAAAAAAGATTTGACAGTCATGGAGATTACCGACAGAAGTGAATTTGAGCATGAGGTCTTGGGACGGTTTCGAGGTCGAGCAAAGTGTTATTGGGTTTTTCCATCAAGAATTTCTCAGTAGCAACCTCGGAGTCTGGATTTGTGCCCTGTTGATGGCAATAGGCTCGCCCCCTATTACAATGGACTTAAATATAACTGGTGAAATGTGGGTGTACTAATGGGTACACCTCTGCCTAACCCTTCGGGGATTATGTTATTAGCATGTCGGTAACGCGAGCCCATAAGTTGTGCCCCTACCAAAAATCGCTCAGCGCGGCTAAAGAAGGTTTTTCTCGCTCCCGACCATAGACAGAACCACGTTCGGGAGCGAGAGACTAACCGCAGTTGTCGCAATGACGAGATTACTTTATTCTCGATCCAGGCACAGGGCTGATCTAGGCACTTTTATATCAGGTCTTGCATCATTCACCGTTCCGCAGAAGTTTTTCCTTAGCATAGAGAGGGCCTAAATTACTATCATTCCAAAGCAATTTACGAAACTCATAATACGTATTATGATCACCATTTCAAAACTCAGCTTACACAACAGAACCCATTATTACTGTCATCCAAAAACTAATTTAAACCTAAACAAATATTACAAATCTCACAGAGACAAATAGCTGTCATCTCCTAACAATGGCAAAATTACTTTGAGACTGAAATCTAGATAATCATTTTTCCAGATGTTTCGTAATTTAGCCTAGTAATCCCGAAATCTCTAAGTCTCTTAAATATCTGGAAATCCCTCAGTTTTAATGGTCCTTTTAATAGGCAGGCTCGTTGGAACTTTATCGCGCATTAATTATACTTGCCGAAGTCGGTTAGTGACGATTGTTTTATGTTTTTACACTGTTTTGAGTTACACATTGTATCGAAGGACCAGGCGCAACATTTTGGTCCTTTTAATTCATTACATTTTTTTTAAACTGCAGTCTGTAAAAATCTTTCTCCGTGAATTATGGTGAAGTGCGCTTGAGTTTAGCGGTCCTTCCACGTCAATTCACCTAAACAGATTTTACCTAAAAGCACTGCACATCGAGTATACTATCTTACCTTCTTGATACTTGTCGGCACATAGAATAATTATGGCAATTTTGACGAATCCTTGCGATGAAACGTTAGTGGACAGAGCTTATGTTCCGAATTGTCACAGTGTAACTCCGAACTTAATACGGGGTGGAAGGGCATTGCAACATTAACTTTAAAATTAAAAAAATAGAAGTTCCAGGCTCCATACGTTTTCAACATGTAGGTATTGCACTTTTAAAATAGAACAGCGGATATATTTTTATATCAACCGACGAAAAATATCTCTTGGGTTTTCTGAATCATTTTACTAAATCAATGGTAATATTTTCGTTAGGTATTAGGTAGGCTCCGAGGTTGCGGGACGTCCGGGGTTGCGGGACGTCTTACAGGATACCGTGGCCCCGGAACGTAAAAGGCAACAGAAGGAACAGGGTGGTTTTTTAGTCAGTAAAAGTCTGACAGTCCCTTCCACCCCACCCAGGGCGGAAGGAGTCATTTGATGATTTTTACCACCTAAAAAAAAAAAAAAGGTATTAGGTAGGCTGATATAATATATAGGTTTAAAAGTCTATCAAATGTCCAGGCAATGACCTACTGGAAGTAGTTACACTGTGAAGGAGTGCAGACACATCAAAAACGACCGAATAATGCTTGTTCTTCTAAGCAGTGTGTATCATACAAACGTTTATTTAAAAGATTAATCATGGCGACTGAAATTTCGTCAGTCATTCGTCATATCCGGGATTATTGTAACTTTTGATGGCGTATGAAAATAGCTTCAAAATGTTTTAATTTTGAATGGTTAAATAGCCAAAGAAAAAACACAGAAATTATGGGTGGATTGTGAGAAACATAAAAAAAAAGTAAATAATTTACATTTCCCATTTAAGAGCTGCACAAATGGATGATTATGCAACTACCTAAACCTCCATAATGGGTGTAAGTATGTAGTTTCTTCCCCTTCTTCTCCATACGAAACGTTTTGGTGGTGGAAACTAGATTTAATTCTTATTAATTGTAAATGACGTTCAAAAGTAGGTACCTATTAATGACTTTATAATGAAAAGGGTAGATGTTGGACAGTGTAATCGCGATTTTTCCGTCAGGAATATCTTAGTAGCAGCCTCGGTGTCTGGATTTTTGCCCGGTTGATGGCAATAGGCGAAATGTGGGTGTACTAATGGTTACTGGTTACACCTCTGCCTAACCCTTCAGGGATTACAGGCGTAATGTTATGTCTTATGTAATTAGAAAATTCTGTGTTCATACGTTATCTACTAGTAGTCTGGTCTGGTCTACCATGCATTTCTGCCGATCCCCTTACAAAATATCGGTTTGTTGTTACATTATGTGCAATAGTGCAATGCATTTTACACCTACGTCACATAGTTTTAAAGCTCATAGATAATGATAATATAATAACCCCAAGGATAATAACTAATTAACCGTAGTGGTAACATTAATGAAACGTAAATAATAATTAAAAAGCAATTAACTTGGGTAATAATATCTTTCGTTCATATTTAATTTTATGGCAGACCATTATTATTGTTAAATACTTTATATTTAACTATGATTAAATGTTAAGTAGGCTTTATCATTATTTTAAATATAATAACATAACATGAAGCCTGTAATCCCCGAAGGGTTAGGCAGTGGTGTACCCATTAGTACACCCACATTTCGCCTGTTATGTTTAAGTCTCATGTTATAGGGGGCGAGCCTGTTGCCATCAATCGAGCACATAACCAGACTTCGAGGTTGCTACAGAGAAATTCCTCATGGAAAAATTAATAATATTTTTTTTTGTCCTGGGAATCAACCCAAGCATCTCATGCTCAGCAGTCGCGCTTTGCGACCACTAGACCAACGAGGCAGTCAAGGCATATTTATGATGTTTTTTTTTTTAATTTTGTGATGGCCTGCCTTTCTATTTATACATTTTCCAATTCACATTTACTTTCTAAATTTATTTTGGACATCACTGACATCGATGAAGGAAAACATCGTAAGAAAACCTGAGCTTATAGTATAAGTCTGAAATCGTAAATCTGCCTTGAGCAAGCGTGATGATCAGTGCTCGTGCTTTTCTGTATGAGAAGTGGCCTTTGCCCTACAGTGGGACAGTAATAGGCTAGTATTATTAAGAGCATTTTTACGCAGTATTTCATAAATACTTTCAAGTGCAAGGCCTTGATGTCTATAGGCAAAACACAAGTCAAAAACCTTAGTCAAGAACCTTTTTTAAAACGTTCCTTTTAAAAATAAGTTTAGTATTGTAATTTTAATAAAACGAATAAAACTCTTTTTTGTTTAAATTAACAATTGCTTTTTGAATTTACACGAATGTATTTTTTTCAAAATTATAGATCAAAGGTATTTTTAAAGTGGAACCAGTTTAAATTATCAAGTACGTAAAGTAAGTAAAATTTTTGAGTACTTTTTTTTATTTTTTTAATCTTTAATTTTGTTGTTTTACTCTCGTACAACAAATTGCACCTACCATGTTATCTCTTCACCACCTTTGGTCGACTGTTAGAGAATGTATAAGGCATTAAGTCCGCCTTTGTACTTTTGTTGCAAAAAGTTTAAATAAATAAATAAATAAATTTTCGTTTGTGACTTTGACGTTATAATAGTATCTAGGTATTATAAAGAAACTATAGCTTAACAGCTAGGTCGAGAGTCAGAAGCAGAAGGCGGTCATCTTGGACACGGCACGCATAGTGAGGAGATTCCTCTCTCTGGATCCCTAACTGTCATTAGCTTAAGTTCAACAACCTCGCAGCGAGGGCACACAATTTTTACGCTTACTTAAAAATAGTATATTATTTGTAACTTCCTAATCTTATGCAAAAAACAAAGAGAAGGCAGAGCAAAATATCTGTAGGTATTTCAACATTTATGAAAATCTTAGTCAGATTTCATTACGACACTTAGGTCGAATTCTATCTAACTTTAATCCTATAATTAGTATTTTATCATTAGAATAAAAAATAGAATATGACAGATCTGTATGGAAGACTTTGTAAAACTTTAGTATGTCATGTTTAAGAATTAAGTTTTGTGAAATTCGCCCATAACATATACGACAGTTATTATGTACAAACAAAACTATCTAAAAATATTGAAAGTAAAAAGTTACAATCTCTTGTCGACGACCCACAAAGATGAGTACATTTTTCATTTTTATTTTTAACTGTATCACCACGTTTGTATTTCCTCAGGGACTCAACACAAATACCTAATCAAGCGGGAAAAGCTTGACATTTATATCCATTGAAAAACTTCAAATTTCACACAACAGATGGCGCTGACAGTTCGAACAGATTAATGAAAAAGTATCGTGCAAAATACATTCAAATAACATGCTATGAAAATTGATTTGGAAAATCTACACCTTTCCAAAGCCATATTTACCCAGTCAAGCGTCAAATATGTATTATTATTGAAAGAAAACTCGTGTTTCGTTCCCCGGGAGATCGGGTAAGCGATGCTAGCGCCAGTGCGCGAATCCGCCACAGTCTGTACCCGCCCGCCCAAGCGACGCACGCCGCCCGCCCAAAGCGCGCCCAAAAAAAACCGAACATCGATTTTTATAGTGCTTGTGTTGTGTGTGTGAGTGTCTGTGTGAGTGCAAAAAATATTGGATGACAATCATGTAAGTTATGAGTGTTTTTTTTAAATAAAAATTTTGTATTTTTTTTTCGGACTTTTTTAACGTACCGGATTTTTTCGAAAAATATTTAATTGAGTGGCGTTTAAATTGATTTTAATGAGGTGTAAACAATACGTGAAAATTACATTCACTTCGAGATTTAAAATTAGAATCTTTTACGATCGTACGTATGTATTAAGTTCTGTTGACATTTTATTATCAAAATTCGCGTCTCAGAAAATTAGCAATTAGTTTGAATTCCAATTTCAAATAACGAATTTATTTTCACAGCTGTAATTATTTCTGATCGAAAGAGGTTACAATAATATTATTCGTGCGATAAAATCGAGTGTGGAAACGATCATGTGGTGCTTCATCTGCTGAAATTGACAATCGTTATAACTTTTAATCGGCAATTTCTCACGATTTTATTGCCGCAATCTCGTTGTATTCGGTGTATAATTGAAAGGAGTTTAACTATTCTGAGGTGTTAGGGTAGCCGTTATACTAAATTAATATAATTAATCCCAAAACATCTCCGCAAAGGGTTAATTTTCAAACTGTTTTACGTAAATAATCCAAATGTTTATTTAAATATTTCTAATTTGAAAACTTTTTACCAATAATTTTGCTGTATTTTTTTTAAAGGCGTACAAACGGTTTATATTGCAACGGTACAAATAGTTTGTATTGCAGTAGTTATTCAACATAATTATTCCAGTTTAATTATTATAAGCAATTATTTTATAAACGATATTTAACCAATGAATAATAAGAGCACTGTTACAATTATTAATGCAATATTAGCTCAAGTTTATTTCCAGTATTTTCCATTCGAATAGAACTGCAAAACTATGTTATTATTTAAAAACGAAGCAATTTAAATGTGCAATTAAATTTGAATTGTTAAACTTTTTTATATTTTGCGTAAACTTTTAGATATTGTGTCCAAAATGTCGTATGATTGAAACTTAGACTTTGGTGATTAATGCAATTTTTTATCCTTAACCATTTTATTTATTAAAACATTAACTGAACTTTACTGTACGCAATATACGCGCTGTGCCGTAAAGTTGCGGATACCAGCCCGATATACAATTAATACAATACAATTGAACTTAATCTTATTGCACATATTTATATCTTAATGACATCAATATTATATTAAACAATTATAACTACGTATTATGCAGTTCTTAATATGCCTTGTATATTTTTACGTACCATGTTTCGTCTAAGCACATGTTTTATCGAATTTATATACCCTTGTGAATCTCTACATAGTATAAAACAAAGTCGCTTTCCGCCGTCTTTACGCTTAAATCTTTTAAACTACGCAACGGATTTTAATGCATTTTTCATCAATAGATAGAATGATACAAAAGGAAGGTTTATGTATCTACATTGCACCCGTGCAAAGCCGAGGCGTGTCGCTAGTTAACAAAAAATAAATAAATTATATTTTTCCTTATTTTGGCAGTATTAGTTTCTCTTTCATTCACAAAAAGATCAGATATTTCAGCCATTCAACAGACAAACACATATTCATCCAAAAATAGCTTACAAAATACAATATTTATTGGGTCTAAAGCAGACTTGTAAGTCAGAGGTATTACGTAAATATTTAACGATGGATTTGATACCAATGTCGGCATTATCTCATTGATCTAAAGGATTTACGATTACTGCTTAGCAGAACCTTTATGAATCTCTGAGAAATTGGGGTGCTTTTCAATACTTTGATTCGAATATTTAGAGAAAGTATGATACGATATGATATTTTTATGGGATGAATAAAAAAGTACTTTTAATATACTTATAGGTACTCTTGTTTTTGACCGCTGACGAAAGTGTCTGTGGGGATGTGATTGGCAACGCAGGGAGGGGACGCTCTAGGAAGACCTACACTGATCTTATTGGTGAGGTTCTTCAGAAAGGACAGATGCGCAGTACTCGTAACCGGCGTGCTTGTATGACGAGATGTATGAACGTAGACGAGGCGAAAGGAGTATGTAAGGATCGTAGCAGGTGGCGTTCTGTGTTTTCTACCTACCAAGGGAAAAGGTATTATGTATGGGTGTATGTTTGTGTATGTATGATTGTACTACAATCGATGCGACTTACGCGCGTTACCCCTGCTCTAAAATACGAGAAATAAGACATTAGTAGACATCAGTAATCTAAGTAAATCGCTTGCAAGACGATGTGTGATAGCTTCATTAGCCCGGCTATGAATTGATAAACGACCCATAAGTTATTCAAACATACATTACTGGTCTAAGTTAGGCGTACAGAACGTTACGCGGTTTGCTTAGTTTGGTTAAATTTTTTATTTGAGCTTAAGTAGGTTTTTTATGTGGATGAGATAGCCTGGGTATTAGACTAGTTTGTTTTTCGTCATTCTATTGGTAAGGAAGAGGGTTTTTGCCGATACATTGCTAGATTTAGATAAAGGAAGCAATTCTCGTATCATTAAAAATGTTCGTGTTTAAGTAGTCTCAATCTTTAAAAATACGGTTTCCAATTTTTTTTTTTTTTTTTAATAATTTTGACTAATTTTTCACGCTGGTTGTCGCTGAGTGGAGATTGCGACTAGATTGGATTTTGTTATAAAATAAAAACAAGTTGGAACTTTGACGTTCAATATCTCCGTAGACAAAACGCGACCAGGATCAAAAAATGATGGAAAGAATTATGTAATTTTTGACTTCATCAAGTGTATTTTTACGCCCATTAAAAAGACTCCCGTTTCGTCCCCTTTAGGGGTTAGATTTTGGAAAATCCTTTTTTAGCGGACGTCTACTAACTATGATCTACCTCCCTGCCAAATTTCATCTTTATACTTCAAGCGGTTTTCGATATTTCGTGATAAGTGAGTGAATAAGTGACCTTTCGCTTTTATATGTTTAGATAGATTATAACTAAACACACTTTCTCAATATACCACAAAGTAATAAGTTGATACAAAATTTATTGATAGTAGAGAGCAATACTAATGAATTCCCAGTACCAGAGTACTTACTTGTAATTTACCAAGACGTATGTACTGCCGCAAACACATCTGCGGTACTTAGTGATACATGTAGGTATGTAGTTCTATCTTCACTGGGTTCTTTCGCAAAGAGCACTGCTATTTGTAATGTTATTTATTTAATAATAAGGTTCCTTTGCTGTGTTTGTTGATTTGTTTCTTAGTTTACTAATTAATATCGGGGCGGATAATATATGATACGTTGGTTTGATTTAGTTTGTTGTGGAGAATAATGTGATAAATCTATAGTAATACTAGCTGACTCGGCCAGGCGTTGCTGTGGCTTGAAGTAAGTAAAGATATTGATGTCAATAATCGAGATAAAAACTATCCTATCTTTTAAGTTTAACCAAATTACACACAGTAAGCAGTAATATTTCATAAAAAAATGGTTGAGTAGTTTAGGAGTTCATCCCGGACAAATAACGGGACGCGTAATTTATATATATTAAGATAATTAAGCTAACACGGGTGAAAAAATACTACGCGGTTGAAGTCGCGGGCAGAAGCTAGTAATATAATAAATCTTTAAGGTTTTTCAGTTTGTTTAAACGTGCTAATCTCTGAAACTGACAGTCGTATTGAAAAAAATCTTTTTGTATAAGGCAGCCAGATTCATGAGGAATAGTACAGGCTATATAACATTACGGTACGACACACAAGTGCGGAGCAGTAACCAATAACGTAACTTGATACGGGTGAAAAATACCATGCGTAGGTACAAAGTCGCTATGAATTCGATATTTTATCAAGCGAAATTGATCGTTAAATCTCTGGCATAACTAACTGGTCTAGGCAGTGGTGTACCCATTAGTACCCCCACATTTCGCCAGTTATGTTTTGGTCCCATGTACCTAGTAGGGGCGAACCTATTGCCTATCGTTAAATTCAGTATTCTTTTATTTCGTAAAGAACCTAAGAGTATATCAGAAACATTGTAGTCTTCTTCTTCTTCTTTATTGTGTGGGCAGTAAGGTCTTACGACCCCACACACCCTAGTACAGTAACACAGTAGGTACAGTAAAAGTTATAGAAGTAAGATCTAATGATAAGACAGATATCAAAACCTCAAGTTACACTTAGATACTGAAATTGACGTAGAAGGCTCGTTTGCTCCATGTATGTTTCACTAAACCGTCTCAACTCAAAGCTAAACTAATGAATTTGAGTCTTGCAAGATTACACGGATTTGCTCACAACATCGAATTGTAAGTCTCATTATTAATGATAGAGGAGACACCTACAATCTCTCTCTCTTTTTCTCCCTAATGCGTGGAACTGTTTTCTCTCTAATGCGTATAACTGTTTTCCTCGACATTTAGCAGATTGATGATTCTTTTTATGGGAATTTCAATGGGATTAAAGATCTTTGCAGGCGAATTTGTGAGTCTGCTGTATAATTTTATTTTTCCCATGCCTCATTTTTAGGGTTTAGTAGTTCATTTCATTTATTCATAAAAAAAATACATTAAGTTGAATATACAATACACACATGCCAATTACATATAAAGACTCTAAATTATTAATTTAGTCAAAGGGTAAAACGGGTCCCTATTACTAGGGTCCGTCTGTCTGTCCGTCTGTCACCAGGCTGTATCTCATCAACCATGATAGATAGACAGCTGAAATTTTCACAGAGGATACATACATACATAAACTCACGCCTTTTTCCCATGGAGGTAGGCAGAAACCACAGAACGCCACCAGCTACGATCCACAGAGGATGTATTTGGGTTACCGCTATAACAACAAATAAAAAACAGAATAATATTTTATAAATATTTAAGGGGGCTCTCATCCAACAAAAGTGATTTTTTTTGCTCGTTTTTATAGTCAATGTTACGAAACCCTTCGCGCTTGGCCGAGTTTTTTATGTTATTGTATTCCGAAAATGGTTTGGATTTTGACAAAATTGGAAACGAATTATGGTGTTAGATTTAATTTGCAAAGTATTACTCGCTTCAAGGCTTCTCTTCGCTGTACAATATTTTCCGGGATGAATTTTACATAATGGTTTTGGGATTAAATTAGGTAGTCTAGTCGAGTTCCGGCTTAAGTCAGGTTAAGTTTCAAGCGTTGTACGTAAAATTAGATACTGAGCGTTATCTAGATTTTAGAAGAGCTCGAATATAAAATTATGGATTAATAGGAATTGGAGTTTTTGTATTGATCATTACGTACATCAATAGATATATAAGATAGTGGCAATGCCGCTGGTTTTTTGGGCACATTGCCAGTTGATAACTTCAATTTTATTTATTTGTATCGATTTAGATTGATTTTTAAAGCCTCTTAAATTGACATTAGTTACCTATACAAAGTGTAATTAAATAAACTGATAAGGAACCGATTCAATGGCGAACAAAATATTTTCTGACTTTTACCTTGGCTAGAGGCTAAACATTGCCATCGAACGTGGCAATGCCGCCAGTCTTTTGGGCACATTTCCAGTTGAAGGCGATACGGTTTATTGATGCCATTTTGTTTTAGTTTCTATTTTTTATTATTTGTTTATTGTCTTATTTATTAATTGTTGTAATAGATTAGTTTATTGTTATTGGGATAGTTTATTGTTAGTGTTATTGGGAACACCCGTGAGAGGCGGGGCCGACCTCTTGTTTAAAATAAATGTTAATGTTTTACAATAAAAACTACCCTGTTTTAAGCTAGATCAATATCTTTCATTATTGTTTGTATGTTTTTGGCTAATTCCGTTCAGCCGTTCAAGTATGAGAGATTATCATCCATCCATCCATCCAACCTCACTAACTTTCAACCTAAGTAAACCTTCCTTCACACATAATTTTTAAAAGCTTACATAAATTACAGCACTCGTGAGAGTCATTCATTTTAAAATGAGTAAATAAAAGTGTATGTAATATAATATTTATGTACCTATGTTTGCTTTAATGATGAACATGTTCAGAATAAATGTCGTTGTTTTGGAAATAACAATGAATGAATGAATGACGTTAACTTTTACGTAAATGTCAGTTATCGGGTTCTGGGTTTTATTTATTCTAATGCGGACCCCTAATTCTTATTTTAAAATAAATGACTCATTAAAGTTACTCCTTATAATATCAGCTATCAACCAGTTCCGTCAATATTGGTTCAGCTGTTTCAGAGATTAGCTGGAACAAGCAGTGAGACCAAAAAAACAAAAAAAAATAATTGTCCAGGTTTCCTCTTCCTCACGATCTTTATCCAAGATAAACTTAGAAAGTACATATGAATTGGAAATGTCACATTGGTGCTTGCCCGGTATCGACACTGTAACCTCATGCAAGAGAAGCGGGCGCCTTAACCACTGAGCCCTAACTACAGTACGACTGATCATGGATTCTTCGAGTTAAGAATTATGTCATAGTTAATATGTACCTATCTCAACAATGTACTTGCTAACACATTTAGATATAATGTTCTACCTTCAATCGATTGCCCCAGACGTAACAGAACCTACCCTTTTCACTAGTCAATAAAATATGTATCTAGTCCAGTGGTTCCCAAAGATGTCTTGACCGCGACCCCTCTAGCAAAAACTTATGGGTACAAAAATAAAATAAATTGAATTAAAATGTCTTAATTCTACTACCACACTAGTTTATAATAATATAGGTATTTATGATTACATGTATATTTATGTATTTAAGTTTTATATTAATCGTAGTCGCTTTTGGCCTCTAGGCCTCTTTAGGCCTCTTCTAAACCTTTCCATACAGTCCAACAACCAGACAGTACCAACTGAAAATAAAGATAATATTCCAAAAACTAACTGACGCCTATACAACCTTTTGGTATGAGAAAAAAGCTATTTAAATTGTGCTATTTCAAATAGAATCAAAATATTTGTTTCCTATTCTTTGTAATTTTCATGTAATTTTTAAGGCCAGTCCAATATTCGTTTACCCACCAGGGGGTCGCGACCCAAACTTTGAGAAACGCTGATCTAGTCTAAATTAAGCTTGCTTCTAGACAGTAACTTAGACCCAACTATCGGGTAATAATTGTGCTTACCCGAGGATAATAATTATTGTGGCTATTAGATAAACAGTTGGAATGGGGACTGGGCAAGCTCTAAGTGTGGGAGTGTTTCGGGTCGATCCGGTGTAAGCTTTATAAGTGGTAGTTAGAGCGTAGGTGCTCTAAATACCACTTTACTTGTACTTTTACTTGCTTTAACTTACACTTTTGATTGCGTTGGTATTTTTTTTAAGGGTTTTGTACACAGAGGGACTGCCTCGTTGGTCTAGTGGTCGCAAAGCGCGACTGCTGAGCATGAGGTCTTGAGTTCAATTCCCAGGTCGGGCAAGGTGTTATTGGATTTTTCCATTCGGAATTTCTCAGTAGCACTCTCGGAGTTTGGATTTGTGCCCGGTTAATGGAAATAGGCTCGCCCCCTATTACATGGGACTTAAACATAACTGGCGAAATGTGGGTGTACTAATGGGTACACCTCTGCCTAACCCTTCGGAGATTACACGCGTGATGTTATGTTATGTGATGTTATGTACCCAGAGGGTGCTAAATGGTACCCTATTACTAGGACTTTACTGTCTGACAGACTGTGACAGGGCTGTTGCTTTTTAAACTAATTCGCGGACTTGCCTATTAAGATTCTATTAAATACTATTTTCTGTATGTGACTTTGTCGACGTATAAGTTGATTATACCAGAAAATATAGCTTAAGATACTCGGGTAATGGTGTAGCTTTCTTTTAGAGAGGGAATTTTTAGAAATGGACTAGTATTTTTAGAGATTACCCTTTTAAAAAATTGGTATATCTAAACTATATTATAATAATTATTATAAGGATTATTATTATAATTTTTAGTCTACAAAAAAATACTATACCGATTTAAAAAAAAATAATTAAACGTATGTTTTTTTTAAATTATTTATTTAATGAAATTAATTCAGAGGTGTGACTATGGACAGCTACGTTATCAGCGAGAAACATGATTATATTTTATTTCCAATGAAAAAACAGGCAAAGTCTCGGGCAAAAGCCAGTAGATCAATAATACGAAATCAGTTCCAATGATAAGGAAAATATTTGCGATTTTTAACATTACAAAGTCCGACCACCTTAATTTTAAATAGGGAGAGAGCAACTCACCCCCAAATGCTAATGAGGGGTGAATAAATATTCAAAATCTCATCAGAATCAATGTTCCGTGATGATTTATCACAAAATCCCTTTCAGTAAGAAAACTTTTTGAATTTTTCTTTTGTTTTGAACATAAATTTTCTCATAATAATTAACTATTCTTAAATTAGCTTCTGAAAGCCATTTTTCTTTTCTTTTCTAAGTAGATAGTTTATTTTTGTGAAATTGCTTTGGGATTAAATTTTATCAAAGCAACGGAAAGTTTGAGATATTTTAATACTGTAGTGTGTTTTTGACGTTTTATACTTTAAAAAATACAGACTGTGAAAGTGTAAAGGTTGATTCACTGCGAGTTCACTGATAATATGTGTGAATCAAGCTTAACAGATAGGTATGCAGGGTCGTCAGATATAGTTGAAAGTTTCTAAGAAACCGATGGATGTCTTTGACTGAAACTTAACCTAAATGAAGAACTATTTATTATCTACGTTTTAATTTAAATTACATTCGAAAACATCCATCGGTTTCTAAAAAAACTTCAACTATATCTGACGACCCTGCATACCTATCTGTTTTGCTGTGTGTACATCGTACTACTTAATTATAAACGCAACAGTTTGTGAGCATGGATGGATGGATGTTTCTTACTCTGTCACACTTAAACAAGCATATTGATATTGATCAAGCTTATCCCGTTTTTGATTTCCCGTAGGATACTTTAGAACTTTGGCTTAATTTTGAAGTCTAAGCCGATGAAATTAGGAGCAAAAAATAGTATTTAATGACGTGATTCCGTGTTTCCCCTTTCGAATTTTGCTGGAATGCCATCCAATTCAGGTCACCATATTGTCTTTTGTAGAATTACTATTTAATAAATTACTATTTCATAGGATTATTAATGTATCACTCGATGTACTTAAAATACTTTATTTTAGCATTACTCTTTGAATCAAATCAAATAATTTATTTACAAACATGGGTAAACTGTACCTGCGTTATTTAATTATTAAATCTTTCTCTGCCGTCAAAAAGGCTTGTAATTGTTTAATGATAGGCAGATTAACACAGTCATTTCAAAAGCAATGAACAGTGTAAAATAAAATGTCATTTACAAAATATTATTAATATGTTAATCTATACTTCTATACTAATATTATAAAGAACATTTGTTTGTAAGTTTGTAAGTTTGTATGTAGGGGGTAATCTCCGGAAGTAATGAACCGATTTTGAAAATTGTTTCACAAATTGGAAGCTACGTTATCACTGAGTGCTATAGGCTATATTTTATTATCAAAAAATTAGGGATCCGTAAGAAAAATCACGCGAACGAAGTCGCGGGAAGAGTGCTAGTTTACTATAGAAAAAGAATGACGCTTTCGCAGACGAAATCGCGCGCTTAAGCTACCAACAAATGGTCGAAAAAAGGTTTATATATGTTTTTGAAAGAACACTTTATTTACATACCTACATACGAACAGTGCAAGTTAAATAAAAGCTTGTAATAAATACTTTGCTATACCATTAGACTCTGACATTTATTATTGTACCTAACCTTTTAGAATACAAAAATCATGTATCATCGAGAAATTCTAATATTCTATTTCTATTTTCGTCTACTTGTCATATTTCCATTAATACTAATCAGAATTGATGTCGTGCCGAACGAAATGTTACTGTTATGTCATCCTAACTTATATAATATTATAGGTAAATGTGAAAGTAAGTTTGTTTGTTTGTTACCTTTTCAAACCTAAACCACTGAACCGACCATACTTAAATTTTGCATATAAAATATGTTGTCAGGTGTATAGAAACGGACATAGGGTACCTTTCACCCCAAAAAAAAGTATTATCCCCGAGTAAAACAATAATAATGTTCTTAAGATAATAGATGGCGCCACATGTCTTTCGAATTATGATTGAATAATAATTTGTATAATAAGGACATGCATGGGCCACTTTTGTTTAGTTTACACTTAACTCACGCCTTTTTCCCATGGGGGTAGGCAGAAACCACAGAACGCCACCTGCTAAGATCCTCACATACTACTTTCGCTTCATCCACGTTCACACATCTCGTCATACAAGCACGCCGGTTACGAGTACTGCGTACCTGACCTTTCTCAAGAACCTCACCAATAAGGTCAGTGTAGGTCTTCCTAGGGCGACCCCTCCCTGCGTTGCCACTCACCTCTGCCATATAAATACCTTTTGTTAATCGTATTTCACTCATCCTCTGTTTAGTTTATTGTGGAAAATAATATGTTAATCTATACAAATATAATTTAGCTGAAGGGACATACACGGGTGAAAAAACTACGTGAACGAAGTCGTAGGCTAAAGCTAGTTACATCATATTTAGACGTATCTACGAATAATATGAAAAGGATTGTATATCCAATTAGTATACGTTGGTGACCTACATTGTTTTAATACTAATATTATTCATATACAGGGTGGAATTTTGTAATCCCACCTGGAGGGAAAGTACTCTTAATACTGCAGATAGAAAATTTTACTCAAAGGAAACATTCCTTTATTTTTGAATAGAAAGCAAACTGCATTCAAAGATTTTCGAAAATTATCTTCTCCCACACCCGGGAATCGAACCGGCTAAAATTTGAAAGAATTATACCCTGTAGGTACTTTTATTGCATCTTTAATCTTAAATTAATTTAATTATTTACAAAAATTTTGATTTCCTGATTTTCCTGTCATTTAATTCATCATGTTTGTTAGAGAGATTTCATCCTTATAATTGACCCTAACGATCGATGCAATAAAAGTACAGGCTATAATTTTTTCAGATTTTAGCCGGTTCGATTCCCGGGTGTGGGAGAAGATAATTTTCGAAAATCTTTGAATGCAGTTTGCTTTCTATTCAAAAATAAAGGAATGTTTCCTTTGAGTAAAATTTTCTATCTGCAGTATTAAGAGTACTTTCCCTCCAGGTGGCATTACAAAATTCCACCCTGTAAGTATCGATATTTATTTGTGTACCTCGAGGTGGAATTATTTTATATGTGTTATTTTATTTTTGTTGGTCTAATGACTGCCTCTTTGGTCTAGTGGTCGCAAAGCGCGACTGCTGAGCATAAGGTCTTAGGTTCGATTCCCAAGTCGGGCAGAGTGTTATTGGGTTTTTCCATCAGGAATTTCTCAGTAGCCGACTCGGAGTCTGGATTTGTGCCCGGTTCATGGCAATAGTTTCGTCCCCTATTATATGGGACTTAAATATAACTGGCGAAATGTGTGTGTACTAATGGGTAGGTACACCTCTGTCTAACGCTTCGGGGATTACAGCCGTGATGTTTTTTTTTTATGCCATCATCTTTTTCGTGTTGCTTTAAAAATGTAATCGTAGATTCAACATGAATTATTAACCTAATGTATTTTAAATGTGTCCATGGAGATTCTTGCTCGTTCTTCTCTATAAAAACCTAGTATATTTACAACCTTCTGACTGACTAACTCCCTGACAATTCAAAAGTGCTTGTAAATGTTTTGTTTGTAATTCTTCTGTACGTGGTAAATGGCACTGAATACCTCTCAAACGACTGGACTGATTTTTTTATGTGTGTTTGAGTGGGTCCTTGGATGGTTTAGATTCCTAATTGGAATAACGGGTCTGCTAATTTGGAATAAATCCAAATTGAGTTTATGTAGGCAGTGTTAACATCGTTGAATTTTCGTGGATTTTTAATTTTTTTAATTTTATAAATATACACTATTAAAAGACTAGCAAGAAACACGTCACAAAAGTACTACGTAAATTCAAAAATTCGTACTAAAGGTAATTTAAGACCTAATTAAGCGGAATTAAGCTTAAATTCGTCAAGCATACACGAACGATCAAGTTCTCAAACGAATTAGCAGTAATGTGGCAGTATTTGGCAAGTGGCTCGAATAAAAGAGGGGTTCATGCCAAGATAACAGCTATTTGGTGCTAGACGAGCTGTTAGCATAGAGCTGGGATAGAATACGGAATTGCGCTGCGATACGTGAAGCTGTCCGCTATAGGATACCCGTTAAGTGGGAATGATAATTTTGGTATTTGATCTTTTGAGCTGACTTTCGATTGGGTATTACGGTGTTACGGTGAAGCCAGGAATGATCTCATTGGTTCTCTGGATATGGTTTAAGTAGAGTTGTCAACAAAACCAAACCATGTCAGAGGCCCTTGAGGCGGTTTAGAAACTCTGACACTAAGGTGTGTGGGGTCGTAAGACCTTATTGCCCACATGATAAACAAGAACAAGAGAAGAAGAGAAGAAGAGAAGAAGAGAAGAAGAGAAGAAGAGAAGAAGAGAAGAAGAGAAGAAGAGAAGAAGAGAAGAAGAGAAGAAGAGAAGAAGAGAAGAAGAGAAGAAGAGAAGAAGAGAAGAAGAGAAGAAGAGTTGTCAACTCGTTAAGACAAATTGAATCAACGAGGGGCCATTCTCTTAGGAGCGATCGCTACAGTCTGAGGAGCGGATCATACGTCAATCCGGGATCCTGACTCATGGTAGAAGGGGAAACCGTGGGGTTATCCATCCCCTATCATATCCTCGCATCTTCCCAGATGGAAGGTATATGAGTACATGAGGATTTCTCCACGAAAAACAAAAAGGAACAATCTCGGTCTAAATCTGTCAAAAGTGTCTTTATTTTACCTGCAGTTTTCGACATTGATTATCATTTCAGTGGACAGAATCCTTAAGATGGTGAACGCTAGACGACAACATCAAAGTTATCGTTTCGCAAATCGTGGCGGCAACTTCTCAAACAAGTTTCTACCACAGCCGTTACTGTTACTAGCAATATATATGAGTACATATGGCAATATATAGATATACCTTATGTAGGTACACTCAGCAAAAGAGATAGGTATGCAAGTTCGTCAGATATAGTTGAAGTTTTCTTAGAAACTGATGAATGTTTTCAAATGTAATTTAATTTTCAAAAGTAGCTAATAAACAGTTCATTAATTAAGTTGTGTTTCAATTGAAGGCATCCATCGGTTTTTAAGAAAACTTCAACTATATCTGACGACCCTGCATACCTATCTCTTTTGTTGACTGTACATCTACCGTCAACACTATTCTCATATAGTTTGTCCCGATCAAACTTTGGAACCAAGATAGAGTAGTTACGTTTACTTTGTGCTGAATACTACGATATTATCTTTGAACGCAAAATACGTACGCCCTGAGACGTAAAGTTGTAGACATCAGTGCTGATATACAGGGTCATTGAAAATTTACCCGAAACCAGAAAAGGAGTCTTTGTACTCATCATTGCATCATACAAAAATGCTACACAACACGATCGTAATGTGGAACAGCTGATTTTTTTACTCACTACGCATGTGTGCGTACTGAGAGGGCTTCCGAAACATTCATTCTCGAAACAGTCATTATTACTAGTATGGCGCTGCACTGACATACTCTATGAAAATGACAGGTGCGTTGTCTTGCGCGGTCGGCCAGTTGACAAACAAACCTGCCGGCCTAAAGATGATTACTTACAACTACCTACATACAATCTCTTTCTACGGATGCGACTACACACATTAAAATTGTAATATGGAGGGGCGCGCCATGTTATAGTAGTTTATCTCTAAAGGCTTGTACTATTGAATGACACCCATTTTATATCTGTACAAGCCCAAAAAATTCTGGGGCACAGGCCCATATAATTTTTGGCCATCTCCTTTGTAACACTACCGAACCCTGCGGAAAAAACACCCTAATGTCATTCACCCTACTTTCAATGATTTAGGTAGCCCGCCAATGTTAATTAAACTTTGAATATCAAACTTTTGTTCAGTAATTAGGTACTTTGTAACATTTGTGTATTTTTTCAGCCGCCACTCCGCGATTCAAAGGGGACCTCGGAAATTCGATCAAAGTCAAAATCAAAATATTTATAATTAGAACATTTACAGGCACTTTTGAATGTTCAAGGAGTCGGTCAGATAGTCAGAAAGTTGAAGCTATAGTCTGTTACTCGTTCCAAAACGTAGGTAGGCTTCTATGGAGAAGAACGAGCAAGAAACTCCACGGACACTCTTTTCAAATAGGCTTTTACTAAACCCTGGTTACATTATTCTTGTTGCTTCTAAATGTGAAAATAATGTAGGTATAGGAAAAGGAATACTTTACCACGCGCTTACTGGAACCAAAATAATATTCTTGTGTCATATTTGTTTTTCTTTTTCTTTTTAATACATAAATTATAATACATACAAAGTTAAAATAGGACATGAATGATATATATTAAGTATATGCAAAGATATATGGGTATAGTTAGTACAGTTTATTTAATTTTCTATTAAAATCTCTTTAAACGGGGCTTCCTCTCTCCTACCGTTTTGCTGTGCCCTACAGGGTCCGTAATGATCTCAATTATATAAGTTACAACCTAAGAATACATCATGGCAACGTAATAAAGATATTGAGTATTGAGTTATAATTAAATATTGCGAAACTTACCAGGTAAAATAATATTTTTTTCGATCGGAGAGAAATTCGCCATAAACCCGGTCTGAAACCCAGTCTGTTTTCGGAGTTCCTGATCAGACTATTTCCAATATGCTAAAGCGTATAAGCTTGTATGGCTAATCTAACATTAGTATCTACGTAAAAGCATGTCTATTTACAAGAAAGAATAAAAACATATTACATCCTAAACTCTCACAGAAGCCAGAACGAAAGTATATATATATATAGATATATTTTTCTTTTACAAAACAAAATGAGGTTTTCGTGTAACGAGGCAAAAATTATAGAAGCATCAGCAGCTGGTACGCCTCAAATTTTCCATTTCATTATAGGCATTATGTTCAAGATTACTTCGCGGTGTAAGCACAAATGGATATTTGAGTATCAATTACTGGAAGTACCTACGTAGGCCTGTGGCATTGCTGATCGATTTGTGTAAAATGCTGATGTTGAAACTGGATTCAAAGTTTAATCAGAATAATAGTTCGTCGGGGGGAAGTAATAGGAACTATTTTTGTAAGAAAATTGGTTTATTGTTTGTCGTTTTAGAGGAGCTTTTGCACGTGCATTAAAGTGCATTTAAAACATCTCATTTCAACTCTTCATGCTTAATTGAGATCTGAGTTAGTAGCTAATACGTTTTTAATATAAAAAGTTTTTATACTATTTTTATATCGCGAACGCAAACGAAGTCGTAGAATAGAAATTAGCCTATGTCTTTTTTTGGGGTTCAAACTTACCCCGTAACTACCTTTATTTATCAAAATCAGTTTAGTGGTTTATTACTCGTGAAAGAGAGACAGATGTAAAAAATGAGTTACATTTGCATTTATAATAACAAATAGGATTGAACCTAAATAATAAACTTTGTATGACCTTTTGTAATTTAAGTAACCTAAGTTTTTGATGCCAGTTCGCTTTAGGAGTTGTCTACTGTTAATAAGGTGCAGTGACTGTCTTAAATCAGGGTATCACTATACTAAAGATTATCTACCTTTGAACAGTGAAGAAGTGAAAAAAGAGCAAGTTCTCAATTCGTTTGAGAATTTTATTTCTAGTAGGATTACATTTCCAATAGCATTTTTAAAACGAATTCACGACAAAATCTGCGTTTTCCTGCTGCGAGTCTCGAGTCAGATCTGCACGGAACAAATAGGTAGATAGGTAAATTCGATGTTGCTGTATACGATATTGTGTTTGCCAAACATACATACAGGAAAAACGCAGTGAAAACCAACGGTTTTTCCAAAACTGAAAATAAAAAATTGAAAATATTTTTGTCGGAGATACAAATACGTAACATCACGCCTGTAATCCCCGAAGGGTTAGGCAGAGATGTACTCTTTAGTATACCCACATTTCGCCAGTTATGGTTAAGTCTCATGTAATAGGGGACGAGCTTATTGCCATCAACCGGACACAAATCAAGACTGCTACTGAGAAATTCCTGATGAAAAAACCCAATAACACTGCCCGACCTGGTAACGAATCCAAGACGTCATGCTCAGTAGTCGCAGTTTGCGACCACTAAACCGACAAGGCAGTTTTGAAGGAGATAGTCAGACAAAAAGTGTTCCTTTAAAAAGGTTTCGTGTGAACTGACCCGTTCACACCGAGACGCGACGCGACGCGACGCTGCGTGCACACTTTAAAAGAGCGACTCAAAATATAACTTTATTTTCTACACGAAAAGATACACATTTCATAGTGAGAATTTAGAATACGTCACACCACGCAGCACTACGTCGCGATGCGTCGCTATACAACGCAACGTCCGCGTCGCCGCTCTTGCACGTCGCGCGTACCGGATTCACCGCTGCGTCGCGATGCGTCACGCGGCGGCGCGTGGCGCAGCGCGAAGTCACTGGCCTCTTCCAGTATCGTCACGTTGCGTAGCGTCGCGGTGTGAACTGACCCTTATTTGCAATGGCACTCAACATTATTCTTTTTACCTTAATTGATGATTGGCTAAAAAAATGTCGTGTCTCTGAAGTCGTGGCAAACAAAGCTGACAATAATGTCGGGTTCTGTATATTAATTTGCTCGTGTTTTATTCGCGTGACTGTCTGTCTGCTGACAGTTGATGGATTGCAGTAGTTACTTCCATAATTATTTTGGTTTTTGTTTTAGTAGAAACTAAAATAACTTTGTACATTAATTGTTTTTTTTTTTGTTTATTTTGGTCTTGTAAGTGAGTAATCTAGTACAGTACCGACGAGTACGTGCTATTTTATTTTATTGCAGACACGAGTAGTTCAAAATAATTTTGCTTGTTTTTAAACTGTGGTGACCTAGGTACCAGATTTATTTCTAGGAAAGTGCGGGACTCCAACTTTTATACTTGAATGAAAAGACAGACTTATAATCAAACTTTTGTTATACTATTAAAATAACATGCTCCCATTATGAGCGGGAGCAAAAAACTACCAAATACATACTAAAAAAATAAAAAACCAATCGCCTATTATTTTTAAAATTCAAATTGGGAATTGGACTGTGTTTGAATAAAGTAAAACTTTTCGACCAGATGGTATACAACCTTCACAGTACCTAATACATAAAAAATGTAAACAAATAAATACCTATTTTATGATAATTACAATTCAACCCTCTACTAAACCCTTGCCTATCCCATGTGAAACAGTTATTTAACGCATTATTTACCCCAAAAAGGCCATAAATATAAATAAAGAAAGAACACGTTTGGCGCAGGCGCACTACGCGATACGGAAAGGAAAAGAAGACTATCTATTTAGTTTTATGGCTAAAAGTAACACACTGTAAATTCTGTTTACCATGCTTATTTATACGGAAGTAAAAAATAGGTCAAGTGAAAGCTGCGGCGTCGTACCTGAGTTCCGTAATCGATATTTTATTTTATGGAATATTTGGTCGAGGGAGAAATTGATATAGCGTTTGAAGGGTTATAGTTTTGTGGTTTCACAAGGAATTTGTAATTATCTGAAGATTTTTTTTTAAAGTAATCTGAAGAATTATGCTAGGCAGATACGGTTTTCTTTAATATTAAGTTACATAACATTACACAACATCACGGCTGTCATCCCCGGAAGGTAAGGTAGAGGTGTACCCATAACTACACCCACATTTCGCCAGTTATGTTCAAGTCCCATGTGTTAGGGGGTGGGCTTATTCCCATCAAACGAGCACAAATCCAGACTCCTGCTACTGAGAATTTCTCGATGGAAAAACCCAATATTACTTTGCCCGACCTGGGAATCGAACCCAAGACCTCATGCTCAGCAGTCGCGCTTTGCGACCACTAGACCAACGAGGCAGTCAGTTACATTAGTATATGTAGATAGTGTTTATTTTTGCCGGGTAGGTCACTGGTACAGGTCAATGACCAGAGATTTGAACACAGCAACATAAATTACATAGAGATATTGATCTGGGGATAATCCGCGTAGCCACAAATTGATCACCTGCTGACCTAGTAGCACTCAATATTTTGATACGGTCAACAAAATAATTAAGTAACCATTCAACCAGAAATAAATAATAAACACAGGTATTTTTTAGACAAAACTAATTTATGCAGTAGCTTTTTAATCTATTATACTACAGGTACTATACTGTAATAAATAATAAAGCTAAAGAGTATTTTAGGTTGCTACTGAGAAATTCCTAATGGAATAATTCAATAACACTTTTTGACCGACCTGTGAATCGAACTTAGGAACCCATGCTTAGCAGTCGCGCTTGCAAACATGAGACTAACGCGACAGTTTAAAATAATAAATAATAAATAAATAAATAATAAATATCTTGGGACAACTCACACACGGCCATCTGATCCCAAGCTAAGCAGAACTTGTGTTATGGTAACCAGACAACTGATATACATACTTATATAATTTATAAATACATACATTTATAGAAAAATTACACCCAGACACAGAACCAACAATTATGCTCATCACACAAAGTTTGTCCTGGGTGGGAATCGAACCCACTACCTCCGGCTTTGCAGTCAGGGTCACTAACCACTAGACCAACGAGGCAGTCATAATAAAGCCAATATACCTACAAAGGGACGTTAAAAGTTCTAGAAAGTTACCTGGTTACTTTTTTTTGTTGATTGTACACATAAACCAATCTGACGTTGAGTCAAACGCAGCGACGGATTGACGGCCGTTTTCCCGATACGACCGCGGATCCCTAAACGGATTTAACCACCCCAAATCCCGTAAAAAAGTTAGGGATGCTGTAAATTCCGTGACAAAATTTGGAGCTCAATTGAATGTAAGATATTTCATGACTGTTTGATGTTGTATGTATGTATGTTGCTTTAGGTATATTTTATGTAGGAAGTTCATAAATGCAGATAAGGATGTTTCTTTTATCTTCGTATGGAAAGAAGTAAGAGTAAATGGTTATTGACACACCCTGTGAACACAAGAATAGTAAATAATAATAACATATCATCACGCCTGTAATCCCCGAAGGGTTAGGCAGAGGTGTAGGTACCCTTAGTACATCCACATTTCGCCAGATATGTTTAACTACCATGTAATAGGGGGCGAGCCTATTGCCATCAACTGGGCACAAACGCCTTTTCCTTACGAGGCGGTTTCGATTTTTAGTGGCAAAAAACATGGCACAAAGGACAAAATTTTGACTTTACAATTAATGACAAAAAGCTTTATTGATTTTTATTTCGTAATTTTAGGTAAATACAGCAATATTTGTTTTACCATTGTACCAAAAAAACATCTTGTAATCTTCCCAAAAAAAAAATCAAGATGGCGCAACGTTTTTTTACGTAAACAACTCAATTTAATTCCGTAACTAAATATAAAGCTATTTAGACCAAATTAAAATTCTTGTCGAATATTTCAGAAGGTTTCGAGACACGGAATCCTGTTTACCTTATTTAAGTAGGATGTCCCCTCGACAGGTTCGCCTGATTGAATTCCGAGGAGGATACGGTGGATATGTCACCGCGGTTTTGTAAGGACAGTCCTGTGTCGATATTTCTGTGACGGGAGATTTTATTTGCTGACAAATTCGGATTGCTACTTTGTAAATAGACAAATTGATGGTGAAATAAAATAACGGGAAAAATAAATATGGAAAAACAAATTGACAGCTGGGTATTGGAATTGAAAATGATTGTGAACGTCGCGTTACGTGAATAACATTTAGTTACTGGATGGAAAAAAATTCAAACGGCAACTCATTTGTTGTTAGAATGGATCTAAGAACTAAGGCTATTACAAATTGATGTACCCACCATGAAACTATGAGATGGTAGTACTTTTATATAATATTGTTTTTATACAGTCTTTATACACCGCGTTGAGTTACATCTTTGGTTACTGCTCCGCTCCCGTGAGTCGTAGCGTGATGTTATATAGCCTATAGCCTTCCTCAATAAACGGACTTTATAAGACAAAAGGATTTTTTCAAATCGGTTCAGTAGTTCCTGAGATCAGCGCGTTTAAACAATGAAACAAACTCTGACTGATAATATTAGTATACTTTTTTTATAAGGATGGGAAGTCATCAAATCACTTTTTCCGTTCTGGGCGGAGCTGAAGGTAGTGTCAGACTCTTACTGACTAAAACCCATCCATGTGCCTCCTAATGCTCTTCGTGTTCCAGGGCATAAAATCCGCAACCCTGGCAGGAATATTAGTATACTTAGGATACTAATTGTTTTTTTTTTTTTTTTTTAGTTTGTAAGTATCGTAGCAGGTGGCGTTCTGTGGTTTCTGCCTACCCCCATGGGAAAAAGGCGTGAGTTTATGTATGTGTGTGTGTATGTTTATGACCCCAGAAAACCATTTATTATTTTAAACACACAAATTCAAATATGTCCAGATTTTTTACAAAATCTTCTGCTGAACCTACAAACTGTGACCATTAACAATTTGTTTTAAAAGAGCCCTCAAAAGGGAATTACCTGTTTAAATTATATTAGCATTAAAAGAAAAGATTTTATTACATTTGGGATAAGAATTTTTTTTGACTTTGTAAAGCGTTTTTCATTTAACATTTTCTTTTTTTACGTTTCCTACTTACTATTATCTTTTTAAATTAAATATTTATTATGACAAAGGTATAATTATGATGGTAAAAGGTATAATTATAATGGTTCCACAAAATGTGTGACCTTTTATTGGTCTATTTGAAACAAATGGTTTGACTTTGACTTTGACTTTGACTTCGGCTTAGACCATTCCCTATTTCCTAACTCTCATAGAACAGTTCGATGAGAGAACAATTCGACACAACCGGGCAAAGATCAGGCGTACCAACGGCTTTACGTGCTTTCCGGGATACAAACTAATGGAAAAACCCAATAACTCTTTCGCCCGACCTAGGATTCAAAACCGGAACCCCACACTCAACAGTCGGGCTTGCGACTAGGATACTAACGGAACAGTCAAACATAACATAACAGTAGTGTGGATAATATAAAGAAATAAATGTTGCTTTGTAGGCATCCGACACAAACGAAACAATTAGGCATCGTTCCCACTGGGTCGTGCACAACGACAAAAAATAATAATACAAATAAAAACGAACAGCAAAATCATGGAGGACACAAAAGTTTGAGGTGAAGTAATATTTGTGAATAGCGCCATCTATTGCATAAACTGGGAAGGCGGGACATAATTGCAAATCATGAACTGGAAGAAAATTAATGGAATCTGCTTCCTACTAAACATAATACGGGTATTTACCTTAGGCTTTTATTTTTATAGTCTGTTAAATCGAAGAAGAGTTTGTTTCTAGTTTTTTTTTGTCTATCCCCAATCTCGTGTAGGTCGGATTCTTGCAGCCGGGTTTTTGAATTTTTTTATTATTTGTTTTTGAAAAGAGTGTCTGTGGAGTTTCTCGTTCATTCTTCTCCATAGAGGCTACCTATGTTTTGGAACGAGCAACTAGCTTCGACTTTTGGACTAACTGTCCGACTCCTTCACAATTCAAAAGTGCATGTAAATGGTCTAATTGAAATAAATGCTTTGACTTTCACTGCAAATCAGTGCAGTTTAAATATGTAGTGTGAATGTCGTTTAATGCCGGTGCTTTGCGTGTGCAATGCCAAATTGTAAGAAATACGACAGTTTGTCTGTCGCCAATTTCCACATAATTAACTGTTTTCGCCGCGGAATGCCAGTATATCGAGCAAGAGTCGATGCAGTGTTTATTTCGAGCAACATTATGCACACTGGATTTTTATATGTAGGTAGATACTTTAGCATCTCTTGGCAATTGCACAGCATTTCTGTAAAAAAATGTAAATAATGTAATGATTATGACATCTACATATATTTGTAAGTTTAAGTTATAAAGTTTGTTTGTGTTGAACGATATAATCTCTGAAACTACTGGTCCTTTTAGAATTATTTTTACACTGAGAGAAAGCTACTTTATTGCCGAGTATTATAAGCTATGTTTTACGATACACTTATTTTCCACGCGGACGAAGTTGCGGGCATAAGTTATTATAAAATTCATTGGCCAAACATTCTGATAGTTCCATACTCGGCAAAGGGTTTTTGCTCGCAGAATACTTTATTACGTCAGGGCAGCATAATGCTTATTAGGCGCAGGAACAACGGCTTTGCGTGCTTTCCGAGGCGTTAAGATGTCACATCACCGACTTCCTAATGGAAAAAGCCAATAACACATTTTGCCTGACCTGGGAATCCAATCTTGGACGCAGCAGTCACGCTTGCGACAGGGCATTGAAGGCAGATGAACGTAATTGAAAACTTTACCAACAAATGGTGAGAACGAAAGCAGAAGGAAACGCGATTGAATTCCAACGCAAAGATGTAATAGCCACCGAAATTATCGCGATCAAATAAAGCGTGTCGCATACATAGGTAGCGGCGACGCGAATTGGGAACCGAGCCAACTATTTACAGTTTCAAACAGAATTTTGTTTCAATGAAAACGTGGATATTGGCTCGATGGAAAACTTACCGTTTTTGTTGACATTATTTTAACACTTTTGCAAATTCGGTTTACAGCGATCGGTACTTTTTGGGACAGTTTTTCCAAGACATTAAAAAACAAAAATGGTTTCTCACTGAAACATGTGCGATCGTGCTTATAACTAGGTACTTATAGTATAAAGGTGACGAGTTTGTTTAAACACACCAATATCAGGAACTACTAGTCCGAAATAAAGATAAATAAATAAGAATTGACTAAAGTTAAAGCATTTATGTCAATTACACCATTTACAGGTACTTCTGAATTGTCAAGGAGTCAGTCAGTTAGTCAAAAAGTTGAAGCTAGTAGCTTGTTCCAAAACATAGGAGGCCATTATGGAGAAGGACGAGCAAGAAACTCCACGGACACTCTTTTCAATTAGGTTTCTACGAAATCCTGGTTACAATATTCTTGTTGCTTTTTTGAAACCAATGTAGGTGAATAGCAAATAAAAAAGTAACAAAAAAAATTTCATACAGATCTTACTTTTCAGACGTGACAACATTGTTCTAAAGTAGTTGAAAATTGGGTTGCGGGACGTTTTAACAGGATACCGTGGCCCCAGAACGTAAAGGGCAACAGAAGGAACAGGGTGGTTTTTTAGTCAGTAAAAGTCTGACAGTCCCTTCCGGGGCGGAAGGAGTCATTTGATGATTTTTACCACCTAAAAAAAAAAAAAAAAAGTAGTTGAAAGTTAGCTTGTGTACCAAACAGTTTGCCCGATTGTAAGTACATACCTACTTTTCCTTAATGTGTCCTAGGTATTTCTATCTCCAATTTTTGAAGCTTGCACGAAGTCTGTATTGACGGAATTGTTTTGTACATATACTGTAGATTTTATCTGGAATAGCGTGCCTCAGTTTGACGAGTAATAAAACCCAGTTATTCGAAACGCACGTTCGGAATCGTATGATCAAAAGCGACTCGTCGCTATGTACTTTTATTGCAGATTTATTGTTCTGAATAGAATTGGTAGATTGGTATATGTAGATTTGTATATATAGGTAGCGAGTTCGGAAATAAATAAATGACAGAAAAGATAGCTGGTAATGAAGAAACACCTTTTGCCTCTATTATAAAATGAACTATCGTAACCAGTAATAGGGTTTCGATTACGATCAAATATTTTTATAGTCCCCAAGTGGCTACCCGTACAAATAATTAGACCTACTAGAAATTCCTAGTGTGGAGACAAGTTGAAAACAAAATCCGGTCAAGTGCGAGTCACACGAAGGGTTTCGTAGCGAGTCAAATACGCAAAACAAATAGGTCTCTTGTACGGGGACCCCTTTCATTTTAAACTTTTATTTATTTTTATTATTTGTTGGAATAGCAGTAATCCAAATACACATTCTGTGATTTTTTTTTTCAACTTTATAATTTCAACTTAATTTAAACTTACTTTTAATTTCAACTTTCTAGCTATTAACTATTTTGTTTTTGTTCAGCTGTATATAAGTTATTTAGTATTTTTTTCTTTATGTTGTTTAGTTCTTGTAGGCTACTGCAGTGTCCACATAGTATTATCCTGTATCTTATAAGTGAAGACCTGTAATTGGCTGTCAGTCTAATTTTCTGTCACTAGTTTGTTTTTTTCTAGCTGTAGGTCTTCCATGTTCCTTTGGTTGACTGGTAGAGAATGCCAAGTCCGCCTTTGTACTTGTTTTGTGCGTAAAGTTTAAATAAATAAATAAATTACGGTTCCTGAGATACAGCCCGCTGACGGACGGACGGACAGCAGAGGCTTAGTAATAGGGTTCAGTTATCACCCTTACCCCACGGTTACGGAACTCTAAAAAAAGCCTTTGCTCAGCAGTGGGACAGTGCCGGCTAGGAATAGAAAACAGAACCATTGTGAATATTATGTTACCTATACTCTGAATAGCACGGTGTGTGCAAAACAATTAAATCGACTTACTTGAAGTGAGTGAAAAATCGATTACTAGATTCAATTGCTTAACAAACGGATGTGAAACTGAATAAAATCGTTTACTGAAATACAATCTACCCAATGTAAATGGTTTAGTGGCAGTGGGGTGTGTGTGTGGGGGGGGAGAAACGACTTTATCTCCCCTGGGACATGTCTAAAGCAGAGGAAGGAAGCTGGGAATCTCGAAGCCCCTATTCTTTTGACAGCTACCGTCAGGTTTTATGTTCCAAATCATATCATGCAATTTCAAAGCCAGTTCAAACCAAACTATAAAGAAATAGGATTTACTTATAGTGTTATTGGAGTTTTTCCATCAAGAATTCCGCAGTAGCAGCCTCAAAGTCTGGATGTGTGTCCAGTTGATGACGATAGGCTCGCTCTCTTTTACATAGGACTTAAACATAAGTGGCAAAATGTGGGTATACTAATGGGTACACCTCTGCCTAACCCTTCGGGGATTACAGGCGTCATGTTATATAGAACTAGCTTCTGCCAGCAACTTCGTCGGTGCAGACTCCCGAATGAAACCAAAATTCTTCATTATCCAACAGGAACAATTAAACGGGATAAATTACGTGTGTTTAGCTAGATCAATATACATACTTATAGATAGCATCACGCCTGTAATTCCCGAAGGGTTAGGCAGAGGTGTCCCCATTAGTACACCCACATTTCGCTAGTTATATTTAAGTCTCATGTAATAGGGGGCGAGCCAAATGCTATCAACTGAGCCAGACAAACAAATCCAGACTCCGAAGCTGCTACTGAGAAATTCCTAATGGAAAAACCCAATAACACTTTGCCCGACCTGGGAATCGAACCCCAGACCTCATTTTCAGCAGTCGCGCTTTGCGACCACTAGACCAACGAGACAGTCTTATTTATTTGTATAGATTATTATAACTATAATGGTTGCGTGTAGTCTATTTTTATATATGTTTTTTTACTGTGTTTCATTATTATTTCGGGATAACCTTTTCTTAACAGAAGAAAAATCTCGTAAATAAATACAAGAAAGAAAAAAAGAAACAAAATGTTCCCATTCCGAATCTGACATACCTTTCTCAGAACGAAAGCAAACAATGAGGAATACTACAAGAAATAAAGAAAGAAACAATGGAGGCTATGTATTATTTTGACTTTCATAAGACACACTCGTGATTTTTAGGGTTCCTTAGGGATTATTACTAGCGCTGCGTTTATACTTAACTTGCCCCGCGTATCGCCACGCGTGGGAAAGCTATCGGTTTCATTCATTTCGCAGGTTGCTCCACGCCACGCGGGGCGGGACAAATGTGATCAGTCCTATTATACTAAATGTATGAAACCGATAGCTTACCTACGCGTGGCGATATGCGCGGCAGCTTAAATATAAACGCAGCATAAGCCTCCACTGTCCGTCCGTCTGCCAGCGGTCTGTATCTCATAAACCGTAATATAAAGTTGAAACGCTGGATATGTATTTCTATTGCCGCTATAATAAAAATAAAAAATGTCCCCTACAAAGACCTGTTTTTTTTTGCTCTTTTGACTCGATACTATAGTGGGAATACTGTTAAATCTTCTATGACGGTACGGAACCCTTCGTTTGCGAGTCTAACTCGCACTTGTTATTTATTGTGTTGTGGAGTTTAGCCCGTAATGAGCTAATAATAAAAGCTTGGATTAAATTCCACACCAAACGAACAATATACTTTAACAAACAATAGAATTACATCATTATTATAACATGAATAAAGTACTAATTAGTAATAATACAAGCCTATTATATTACCACTGTATGGCAAAGGCCTCTTCTCGTATAGAGAAGGTACGAGCATTGATCACCACGCTTGCGTAAAGCGGATTGGCGAATGCAGACTTTTATTAATTACAGAAAACTAGTATCTACCCGCGAGTTCCTCCGAGTTTGGACCTTTGGTCCTTTCCTTTCCTGGGATGAATTGGGGGTCCAAATATTCATTTGTACCCCCATTTCATCCCTTTAGGGCTCAATTTTGGAAAATCCTTTCCTAGCGGAAGTCTACTAACTATAAACTTACTCCCTGCTAAATTTTATCTTTATACGTCAAGCGGTTTCCGATATTTCGTGATCAATAAGTAAGTGAATAACCTTTCGATTTTATATATTTAGAAGAAGACTATTAAATAGTTCCCCGAAGAAAAATTAAAACTAATTTGACAACCGATATTCACACGGACGAAGTCGCGACCTACACTGACCTTATTGGTGAGGTTCTTCAGAAAGGTCAGATGCGCAGTGCTCGTAACCGGCGTGCTTGTATGACGAGATGTGTGAACGTGGATGAGGCGTAAGGAGTACCTATTATGTAAGGATCGTAGCAGGTGGCGTTCTGTGGTTTCTGCCTACCCCCATGGAAAAAAGGCGTGAGTTTACGTATGTATGATGAAGTCGCGAACAAAAAACTAGCCAAAAATAAGTAGGTGGTAAAAGAAACAGGTGCTTTCAAACCCTTAAAATGTTTGTAGGAAACGAATATTTACTGCTGTGGCACGAACTAGAAGATATTAAATTCCTTCTTACATGAACCTCAGTACGTAATATACTGGTATAATGTTTATTACATGAATCTTTACTGTACATACTATTTCTGTACACAATATACTTTGTAGATCGTAATATGATGTAAGTGGAATTTAGCATTTTGGAAGGTTGACTGTGCGTTTAGCTTGGGACAGTAACTTGATTGGTATGACTCGCCTATACCAGTCAAGTTACTTGAATCCAGAGTTAGGTTTACTTACCCCTGTACCAAAAGGAACCAAGTCAAAATTTCAGCCCATTTTTCGTTGCACTTATAATAATTTTGCGTTAGTAACTAACATAACAGCACGCCTGTAATTCCCGAAGGGTTCGGCAGAGGTGTACGCATTAGTACACTCACATTTCGCCAGTTATATTTTAAGTCCCATGTAAAAGGGGGCGAGCTTGGCGCCATCAACCGGGCACAAGCCCAGACTCCGAGGCTGCTACTGAGAAATTCCTGATTTAAAAACCCAATAACACTTTGCCTAACCTGGGAATCGAACCTAAGATCTCATGCTCAGCAGTCGCGCTTTGCGACCACTAGGCCAACGAGGTAGTCAAGCGTTAGTAACTATTTACAGCTAATTATTTTTTTAAATATTATTATGTTCTAAGCAAAGTTTGAACTGAAATTACTACATAGTAATGTAACATACAGGGTGGCCCATATAAGGACATCCAACAGAAAATTTTAGTAGCCTCTCTTCTTGGGCTATCCAAACAACCCCCATGTAGGTATGTTCTACGATTTTTTGTGGTTTAAGAGCTAGACGATTTTTAATATTTTTTTGGGTTATTCCGTTGAAGTTTTTGAAAGTACTTTGAGATCATGTCCACTTCTCTTCTATTCCAATAAACATATTTTCTTTCTTTCTTTTCTTCCTATATTTGCCTTCGATATGATAAGAAGGAATGTGTTTTCCGCCAGTAGCAACAGAATGGTTTTATTCAAAAAATATTAATACGTAAAAAATAACCAAAATCTCCAATTTATAAAGCACTTAAAATAAAATAATTACTTCATAATTACACTTTTTCAGTTTTCTATTGAAACACAAAATAATTATTGTCTGCTTCATAAATAATTGTCTCCAATTAAATAAAGAATCCGGTCATTGTAGTATTTGTAGTTATCTTTTGGGAATTCTTTTGTTTTGTTTTTCTTGTTTGTGTTTAGTATCACTGCTTACTAACGTAGACCTAAGTTTTACTAACAGTCTGGTGTATTGAGTCTTGGTAACTCGAATAAATTAAATTCTAACTGCTCATTTACACGAGACGAGCCTTGAGACGCGAGTGTAATCGGTGCGCTCGTGGCTCGTCTCGCAGGCTCGTCTCGCCGCTCGCACGCTCGCGTCGTAAGCGGTTTTTGGGCACGAGTCAAAGGGGCTCGCGCGTGGTTTTTACACTCGCGACCTGTAGGCGAGACACTAGACGAGCCGCGAGGCGCGAGTGTAAACGAAGCATAATCTATTCTATTGTATGTCCAGCAGTAGACTTCGATCGGCTGATATGATGATGACAAAATAAAAAATAAACTTTGTATATACCTGAATACATATTCTCCTTTGTATTAAAACTAATGTAGTTTTAACAAAGCACTCTATATACTTATCAACAAGAGGGGCGTGATGATATCACTTATAATACCCTAATGGTTTTAGTATCGTAAAAAGGGCTAATCACCATAATATTGACCATAAATAACGTCTAAATAAGCCGTAATTTGGTTTTAGTGATACTATAATAGTTTAGTTTGATTAGCTAAGTGTTATTGATACTATAATTTTGACATCATTCTTATTATTGTATTATTTGTATTTTTATACAAATAATAAATATTATACCTCGTTACCCTCGTTGCCTCGTTGGTCTAGTGGTCGCAAAGCGCGACTGCTCAGCATGAGGTCTTGGTTTCGATTCCAAGGTCGGGCAAAGTATTATTGGGTTTTTCCATCAGGAATTTCTCAGTAGCAGCCTCGGAGTCTGGATTTGTGCCCGGTTGATGGCAATAGGCTCGCCTCCTATTACATGGGACTTAAATATAACTGGCGAAATGTAGATGTAATAATGGGTACACCTCTGCCTAACCCCGAAGATTACAGTCTTGATATTATGTTACTTTTCTTTTATACTTTTATAGAAAAAAGAAAAAATGATCACCACTGTTTTAAAAACGATTGGTGATATAAGTAAATGACATTGGAAAGAAACTTTATTTTCTTGACAATAATCTGTTCCCTTATATAATATAAGAACACCCCAAACTGCTTCGTCTTCTATTTTATCGACTGCTGTACCAAAATTGGGTCACAAGAAATACCCATTTAGCTCCAAGCCAAAAAATAATAGGGTAGACAAGAAACGATATCATGTGTCAATAAATTCAAGGAATAATACTGTAACCAGAAAAAACATTCAATGAGACAGAAAAAATGGAGTTTCGTCGAACAATAAGTAAGTACCTATCTTATTTTCCAAGAAAATGAACATTGTCGTAATATTTTTTAGCAACGTATTCAATCGGAAAATTATTTTAACCAGATCGTGGAGATGTAATGTTATGTACAGTCAGCAAAACAGATAGGTATGATATCATCAGATATAGTTGAAGTTTTCTAAGAAGCCGATGGATGTCTTTGACTGAAACTTAACCTAAATAAAGAACTATTTATTATCTACGTTTTAAATTAAATTACATTCGAAAACATCCATCGGTTTCTAAGAAAGCTTCAACTATATCTGACGACCCTGCATACCTATCTGTTTTGCTGTGTGTACATATATAGGTATGTCTATTTTTATGAAATCCTTGTACTGTAGATAAAAATAATAATAGCTTATTATTATCCCAGTGAAGGGCTAAGGCATCTTCTCATTCATAGAAGGCACGAGCATTGATCACTACGTTTACTCAAGGCGGACTTACGATTAAAGTCTTATAGATATTAATTATAAGTTCAGATTTCCTCACGATGTTTTAATCGCAAGAGTGGGATCACCTCCTCGGAACTCATAGTTTAGATCTTGACAAAGTCGGAAAGCCTTAATACCCGTAATGATCATCTGAATAGTCTGTTTCCAACTACATTAGGGCCGGCTTTAAATCGGATACAGTTAAATACCAGTATTTTACATAGAGCGACTGCCTATCTGACCTCCACAACCCAATAACTGGGTAACCCGATATCCCTTGGTAAGACTGATTGACAGATTTTCAGGCTTCTGACAACATCATGCACGTAATGACAGCCGGGACCAACGGCTTAACGTCCTTTCCAAGGCACTTAATGATGTTAGTGATGTCTAAGATAAACTTAAGATAGTAGGTACATATGAATTGAAAAAGTCATATTGGTACTTGCCCGGATTTGAAGCCAACCTCATGTATGAGAGCTGGGCGCCACAACCACAAGGCCATCACGACACTCGAATACCAGTAATGATAACAGCAGAAAAAAGCTTGTTTTTCCTGCCAAGATAAGAAACTGTCATCAGTCTCACAAACAAAAGCCTCCGAAATCTTGAACACCCCTAACGACATCTCTTGGCAAAGACACAAAAGTACTCTTTAACTCTAACTCAAGCCATATGGATGTGTTTCCCAAATCACGGCATTACATTAACATTGTGGCACGTAAATCAAGGCAAAAAGACCATAAACCTACCATTTTGAATTGTAAATGTGGAAAAAAAAAACGAATATTTGTCACTTCTCGAAGAAATGTGCGGTTTTTGGTGGTTTGGTGTTGATTTGATTTTTTGGCGTCAGGATTAAGTTGGAAGGAGGCTAGTGATTCATAAAATGCAAAACCAAGTTAATTAATAATTGAACCGTATTTTTTTATTAATAATTTTGTCAAAATTCGGAATCGAATCATTATAAAAGTAAAATTAAGCTCAAAATATGACTTGGGCAAAAAATTAACGTGTAAATTTAGGTTAAAAATGGTTTTAAATATTATTCTAGTAAAAACTTTGATAACACAAAACATCACGCCTGTAATTCCCGAAGGGTTAGGCAGAGGTGTACCAATTAATACACCCACAATTCACCAGTTATGTTTAAGTCAAATGTAATAGGGGGCGTGCCTATTGCCATCAACCGGGCACAAATCCAGACTCTGAGGCTGATGAGAAATTCCTGATGGAAAAATCCAATAAAAGTTTGCCCGACCTGAGAATGGAACCCAAGACCTCATGCTCAGCAGTCGCGCTTTGCGACCACTAGACCAACGAGGCAGTCCCTTTCGATTTCGACTTTTTTATTTGATTTGTTAAAAACATCCCGTATTAGTCCCTGAAAGTTATGGCAAGCCTAATGATAGGGTCATTTAGACTATCGCAGCTATAAGTACATAGCCACAGTACCCGGAAGACCACATTCAAATTGGCACTGTAACATAAAACTTAAAAAAGAAAAATACAATTTAAAAAAGCCCTCTTTAGTAGGCGTCGTGATATTTTTTATTTCGTCACAAAAAGCCGTGTTACGTCATCTGCACCCGTCACAGATAGAAATCTCTTGTAGCCAGCGGGCTAGGAAGCTGGAGGCTTGAATTTAACGACAGACAAGAACTGGTGAAACTAATACTAGTAGTGTCGAGCAAGCTATTTAGGTTTACAGACGACAATAATTATCTTTCTGATATTGTTATTTTGTGTTCATTTTTTAAGCTTTTATTGTGTCTAAAAATGTTGAAACCTATTCAGAGTGATTTAAAACAATTGTCACACTCGAAACATTTTTTCTACAACTAAACTAAACTCAGAACATTGTTTAAAAGTAAGTTGCAAGATACTGCCTGTCCGGGGTCGCGGGACGTCTTAACAGGATACCGTGGCCCCGGAACGTAAAGAGCAACAGAAGGAACAGGGTGGTTTTTTAGTCAGTAAAAGTCTGACAGTCCCTTCCGCACCTAGGGCGTAAGGACTCATTTGATGATTTTTACCACCCAAAAAATAAAGTAAGCTGCTTGTATACCAAAGTGCTTGTTCGACTAGATAATTAAAGATACTAGTTTCTGCCTAAGATTTCGTCCACATGGTTTTATTCACCCGCGTAACAGAAAATATCTTTTAATCCTGTAATTAAGTTTAAGACAATTTAAGTAATTACTTACGGACACACTGACAAGAAATGAAACTTATTCCTAAAAAAGGATAAAATCAACCGCAGTCGTACAAGTACTAAGATCAAAATGGAATTCCAGCATTGTACAGTCATCAATCAAAAACAGAATAGCAAAAACAACAGGTAGGTACAAAACCCCGACAATTCAATTGATTTCAAGGGAAACTACGACCAATCCCATCACAAAACAAACTCGAACTCCACTTATCAATCGTCTTACAAAATTGATGAAGCGAAAACGATAATCGCTTTATCTAAAATCGCCAGTTCTAAAGCCCCAACCAAAAGTACTGTGAAAAATCTGCCCGTCTACCAGCTGGTATGAACGTCCGTCCCCGTACTACGTAACTTGCAACTACCATTCCATCGGTACGTGTCGCATCCGTTGCAGGCTCTCAAACGATTACCGCTCGTTCATTCCTACCGACTACGTAATGGATGTTGTTTGGACGGAGTTTCCAGTTTGCTGAAATTACGTGGATCGTTTGACATTGAGGAAGGGGGTTCCACTTTTAAGATTCAATCTTGTAAAGACTGAAATCGGTTCAAGTTTCAGTCAAATCGTTTTTGTGTTCGATATTTTCTTTTTAATGAAGGAAACGATCCTTGAAGATTGATATTATTGATCTTCGGAGAAGACGTAGCGGTTTTGTTTAATGCTGTTGAAATAAAGAACGTAAACAATTTGCGATTTATTTTTTGTAATACTAGTTTTTGCCCGCGATTTCATCCGCATATAGGCTAAGAACTCACGGAGCGGTTTTCACCCGCGTCCGCCGCGGTTGCGGGCCCGCAGCTTCTGTAGAGTGCAGATATACATGTAAAAAATTAACTTTTCACGACGCGTTTTACGCCCGCAGTCTGCGCGTTTGTTTGCGGGTCCCGCTGCACCGGCGGGCAACTAGTAGAATCGCGCGGGCCGTGGTCACCCGCAGCCTCGGCGGGTTGCGCCCGCGCGCTCTGCGGTCGATTGGCGGGCGTTCGCAGTGGCGCAGAGGCGGCGGGCGCCACGTTTGCGGGCGATAATCTCAACCGCGACGGCTGTGTAACCGCGCAAATAACCGGTCTCGTGAGTTTGGAAATAAAACCGCAGTTCCGCCACCGCGGCGGGCACGGTTTAAAATCGCTCCGTGAGTTCTTAGCCTTAAGATCGGTTATCGCTAAAAAAAAGCAGCCTATGTCCTTCCTTGGGGTTCAAACTTACTCCGTAACAAATTTCATGAAAATCGGTTCAGTGGTTTAATCACCGTACGACTGATCTCTTTTTTAAATAAAAAAATAGCCTATTTTACTCGCTGATAACGAAGCTTTACATAGGTGAAAGATTTTTTAAAATCGGTTAGGTAAGTAGTTCAACCATTACAAACAAAAAAAAATCTTTTCTCATTATAATATTATTTTAAAAGGTAGGCACAAAATAAGTGTACAATAAAGTTTTGTTGAAATTACACTAATCACAACCCAGCTCTTGTAAAATAGCTAATAACAAGTTTAACAACATGCAATTAAGTCGAAAATTGCTCGGCTGGTATTTGCATTAGCGTGCTTTCAAATAGGCCACGCTTGCATGACGTTTGAACAATTTAGTGAGCAACGAATGAAGTCGGTAGTACACTTCACCAATATATTGCTTTGAAGGGCTTTCGTTTCCGAAACCGTACGATTTGATCCGCCAATTAGGACGCTTCAAAGACTGGTGAACTTTTTGATAGATTTCACGTTGAGATCTTTGGAGTCTGTAAAAATATATATTATCATGCCTGTATTACTCAAAGAGCTAGGCAGAGTTATAAGGGGTAGGGAGACTGTGTTGCGAAAATTTTACTGTAAATTGATTGACTATTTTAAGATTTCTACAACCTGGGGTCGGCTTCCAGTCCAACCGAATGCAGCTGAATACCAGTATTTTACATGGAGCGACTGCCTATCTGACCTCCACATCCCAGTACTGGGTAATACGATACCCCTAGGCAAGACTGGTTGTCAGACTTTCAAGCTTCTGACGACTCGTACGTATATAAACATAATATGTGTATTATAATAAGTATATGAACAAAAACCCTTGAGTATTTTCCTCAATGTAACAAAAATGACAATCACTCATCGCGTACGTCACTTGGAATGTTAGATTTATGAAAAAATACTGAAATATTTTCCTCCATATACAGGATGGAAGCGATATCGTTTATTTTGTTGTTAGAAAATATGTTTCTGCTCGCCACTTTGTCTACGTATACATTAAAATTGAGCCAAAGTCCTAAGTTATTCTGCGGGAGCACAAAAAGAGGATGAAAACGTATTAAGCTAGATCAATAACTACACACATCAAAAGTGTCTAGGGATCAACAACCCTAATCAATGTTAGGGATGTTGATCCCTAGACACTTTTGATGTGTATATGTTATGTGCGTCAAATTTCAGCTAATTCTGTTCAGCCGTTTAAGCGTGAAAGGGAAACAACAATCCATCCATTTATTCTCACAAATTTTCCGTTTATAACAGTAGTAAATTTGCCATTCCATGCCCTTTTTGTACACAATGTAAATTGGAAATCGTTACCAATATTTGTATGTAAAACTTTGTCCTTTATTGGAACGAAGCCTTTTACACAAATAAAATGAAAATTTAGTCAGATTCCAAATTCAATAACCAAAATTTTCGTGAAAATGTGTATAAATAATGTCGATTTGCTTTTGACACTGCGTAGGTACCTCTGAAATTGGAATGAACACAATCACAATTGCCATCTACCTACCTACAGAGGCCATTTAAAAACAAACGAAAAGCAACACATGTATATCTGTGAAAAATCCAATATGAAAGTTTGTAGGTAACACTTAAAACAGCTGTTTTACAAATTGTATTTTGACTATACAGTCATGTATTTGTTGCCAGTTATTTTAGGGATTTTTTTATTCGTGAATACACAAAATGGTATTTTGTATTATAAGGAAAGAATGTAACAATACTAATATTATTCGGTATGTACCAACGTTAGGTTAGGGCTGGCACAAAAAATAAATTTGGTTTTGTACGACTCAAATACCTATTCTCGATTTTGATTGGCCAACATATTCATATTTATATTCATTTATTTGCATACCATAATACGTACAATAGATGTTACATAAGGCTTAAAGCTAAAGTAGAGTTATGGACCCTGTTAGGGCACAACAACATTGGGAATAACTAATTTAATTAAAAATTAGAAAATTAAAAATTCCCGTTCCATATTCAAATCTAAAGAAAAAACGCAGACAAAAACACGAGAACAGTAAAAGAACTAATTGCCCCTTATAATAACGACTCCCATTAAGATGAGTCATCAACTCAGCAAATTGATAAAAAAAAAGTTATCAAGTCAATATTTCACAAAGACTTTTCCGTGTAATTAATTACTGGCGACGGATAACGAACTCTCTTTCAAACAAATTACACGAAAAAAGATTCAAATTGTTTCCTTAATATCGCAAACAGGAAGCGCCAACCCTATGGTCTAAGCAGTACATTTTGCAAACTTTTCTAATATACCGAGCGACCGGCACACAGCATTTCCTTTTTCTAACATAATGAAATCAGTGGGAATTCCCTTTTTTTTCTGTTTCCCAAAACGATTTTTTAGGTTGGTAATATATTTATTACGTTCATATATCAAAGGTCTCATATGTTTCCATATTTAGATTTAGGGTTGTCGTAATTGCTTTTTGCGGCTTACATTGTAGGGGTGTCAAAAATAATTGGAGTTGGAAGGTTCATTTACAAAATCGTTTCGGTGTTGTAGACTTAATTTAAGTAATACATTTTGATTTTGTATTTGGGAAAACGTATTATGTGAGTATTTTTTAGTTCTACTTTGCTATTTTCGCACTCCGCCTCTTGATTTGGCCATTATGCATTATTTCATAGAGTATGTAGGTATTACTATACCCGCTATAAAAACAAATAAAATTTAACAAAGATTTACATTGGACTTCCTTTAATTTTAATCTTTTTTATAAATATTTTTGTCATCATCATCATATATCAGCCGAACGACGCGTCCACTGCTGGATATAGGCCTCCCCTACCAGGTCGTCCGTGCACCTCGTGAGGGGTACCTTCCAAAACTGCGCCCTTTTTTTTTGAGTGGTAAACATCATCAAATGAGCGCGCGTGGAACAAAACGCGCCGTCGACCCGGGCCTGGCCCTTGATCGGACGGCGAGCTACCCATCACTCGCCGTCCGCAAGCCCGCGTAACACTGCGCCCTTTGGTACGTGGTCTTCACTTGAGAGCCTTACGACCTCAACGACCATCTGCTCTACGAGCTATGTGCCCTGGCCTTTGTCAGTTGAGTTCCGCAATTTATATTTTTATAATTTACAAAACCTGGCCCTTATACGAGTCTGACTAGCGCTTGACCAGTTTTTCCACATGAAGTAAGATGAAATCTATTCTATTGAAAGTAATGTATTATTGCGAGGCTTACAAATTGGCATTTTACGACGAACAATAGACAATAATGGACAGTATCTTCATTTTTCAACAAAAACTCAATCGAGATGAATAAAGAGTTACGAAAAAAAAAATATAACGGAAAAAATTTCAATCAAGCATTTATTTTTTAGGTAAAATAACACGTATTAAGAATCGAAGAACCTTTCTACGGACTTATTCATATCTTATCATTTCTTATTTAAGCGAGACCCTGACCTTTTAGTCGATTGTCCAGTAAAAGAAAACTACGTATTATTTATTTTTATATGAAGTATTTCATATCGGTAAGTGAAAATGTTAATGTCTATATATTAGGCATGAATATTTTATATCTACAATTCAATTTAGACATATTCCAACAGTCTTCAAATATACACATCAAAAAAGTCTAGGGATCAACATCCCTAACAAATGTTAGGGATGTTGATCCCTAGACTTTTTTGATGTGTGTATATGAAAAATAAAATATTGAGAAATTGTCATCTTTACAAATAAATGAAATTGAATTGAAGTGTCAGTGTTTGTAATGTCAAAATACCAGCGTATTACTGGTCTAGTGATCGCAAAGCACGACTGCTGAGCCTGAGGCCTTGGGTTCGATTCCCAGGTCGAGCAAAGGTTTATTGGATTTTTCCGTTAGGAATTTCTCAGTAGCTGCCTCAGAGTCTGAATTAGTGCCTGGTTGATCGCAATAGGCTCGCTCCATGGGACATGGGACTTAAACATAACTGGCGACATGTGGGTGTACCCACTAATGGTACACCTGTGCCTACCCTTCGGGAATTACAGGCGTGATGGTATGTTATGTAACTTAATTAAGCATAGAACAGAAATTAATTGGCAGATAATCGATAGATGTTTCATATCGATACCAATTCAAAAAAACACGATTCACTAAAAAGATATTGAAGATACGATTTCCGTGTTCCACCGATATCAAAGCAAGCTAGCCAGTGATGTTTTGAAGGGCTATTTCCCTTGCCCCCGGACCTTATTGGGCCAGAATAAAAAAGGGCCGAAGGAAAAACATTTTCTTTGCCATGGAATTTAATAAAACATGGGTTTTTATATAGCCTTACTTATTTAAAGGCCGGGATTTCATAGTTATTAAGTAACTAGCTTCTGACCGCGACTTCGTCCGCATCAAAGTTTAATTTTATTAACACGCTTATATTAGCTTCACTTGTAAGTACTTATTATGTATGTAAGAAAATCTTGGAATCTTAATTTGACCCACTTCCCGGTCTTCGATTAGGTTGAAATTTTGCACACGCTCTAAGTTCTGATGACAATACATGACTAGCTAAGAAGCGTCATTACAAATCCAATATGGCGGCCTCCCCAAGATGGCGGACTGGCTGTTTGAAATCCACCCCCATGATATGGGTATCAAATGAATGAAATGTTTTCTGTCAGGAATACGAAAAAAAAAGTCACGTGACTTAAATCCAACATGGCGGACATCCAAGATGGCGGATTGGCTATTTGAAATGCACCCCCATGATATGGGTATTAAATGAAAGGGTTTGCTGAATGGGATACGAAAAAATTAGTGCGTGCTATAAGCGTGTTTTTTAGTTTTTTAAACTATTAAAAAAATATTTATTTATTAACAAAAAATAGAATATCTGACTACATCGCATATACATTGCATAGGTAAAAAAATTATATTACATAGGTATATATATAATTACATAGGTAAAATTTTGTTGCTATATCGGCAACAGAAATACAATAACATCATCTGTGAAAATTTTAACTAACTATCACGGTTCACGAGATACAATCTGGTGACAGAGGGTTAGATAGATAGATAAACACGGATAAAAAGCAGTCTAGGTGCTATTCCTGACTATAATCCATCTCTGTGGCAAAATTTCATCCAGATCCGTTCAGCCGTTCTGGCATAATTGAGTTACAAACATCCGTACATTCAAGCTTTCGCATTTATAATAGTAGTAAAATGGTTGGTCAAGTTATCGGGTTATTTATTATTTTTTGGTAAGGAATTTGGATTGAAGGAGAAGCGTATTTATTTAGTTTTGTGATATTTTTAGAGAATCTAATATGTATGGCTAATATTAAACTGTCAATCTGAAAGGGTCATTTTATGAATCCAAAAATGTTATCTAAATATTATAATAGTAAGGAATTCTTATTAAAAATGGCTTTCAGTACTTAATAATAAATAAATAATTTTTAGAATATTACTATCCTATATCTGTGCAAAGGCCTTTTCTCTAGAAAAGACAAAAGCATTGATCACTACGCTTGCTCAGGGTGGATTGGCGATTTCAGACTTATGGTTTCCTCATATGTTTTCCTTCATCGTTGTCAGTGATGTCCCAAATAAAATTAGAAGTTACATTTTGAATTGTAGAAACAACAAGAATATTGTAACTAAGATTTCGTTTAACTTGATTGAAAATAATGTCCGTGTAGTTAATTGCTCGTTCTACTCCATAAAGACCTACTTACATTTTGGAACAAACAACTATCTTTAACTTCCAGACTAACTGACCGATTCGTGGACAGTTAAAAAGTACCTGAAATGGAATATTATTTAAATTAATGGTTTGACTTTGATATAGTACCTAATGTAATTTTTTTATTCACTTATTAGTTTTTTCCCGCGAGTTCGTCTTCGTATATTTTAATTTGCGAATCCCAATTATTTTTTTGTATGAAAGCCTATGTAGTAACATAAGCTTTCATACAATAAAATAATTGGTGATAATTTAGCTTTCCATAGGTGAAAGAATTTTTTAAATCGGTTAAGCAGGTTTTTGAGTATAGCCATTACAAACAAGTTTTAATATTTTCTCTTTATAATAGTTATTAGTTTACACAATAAGATTTGATTCGTTCAACTATCAAAACCTCTGAAAAATGTCTCAAACCAACTCAAGTCTTTCCACAGTAAACTAGTCCAATTAAAAAAAATATTTAAAAACAAAATTCCCGATTCAATTGTCAACATGTTCACAATTCAATGCTGCCAACATAAAATAAAAATACATTGATCATTCCCCTGTCACTCCAATTTACATGCAGAGAAACAGCTATCCATTACTGTGTCACATATTTGTGTATATTCTATTTATTTTGTTGGTGCTTTACATACGAGTTGACCTTTATCAACGAAACATGATTTTTTTTTTGTGATGTCATTGACAATTTTATTCTCTCGGAGTTATTCTCATTGTTGATTGTCATTTTTTCACGCTTTATATTAGCTTCACTTGTATGTAACTATGTAAGAAAATCTTGGAATCTTAATTTGACCCACTTCCCAGTCTTCGATTGGGATGAAATTTTGCACACGCTCTGAGTTCTGATGACAATACATGACTAGCTAAGAAACGTCATTACAAATCCAATATGGCGGCTTCCCCAAGATGGCGGACTGGCTGTTTGAAATCCACCCCCATGATATGGGTATCAAATGAAAGGGTTTGCTGTCAGGAATATGAAAAAAATAGTCACGTGACTTAAATCCAATATGGCGGACGTCCAAGATGGCGGACAGGCTATTTGAAATGCATCCCCATGATATGGGTATCAAATGAAAGGGGTTGCTGAATGGGATAGGAAAAAAATTAGTGCGTGATAAAAGCGTGTTATTTAGTTTTTTAAACTATTAAAAAAATACATTTCTGATAAACTTTAGAAAGTACGAATTGAAAAAGTCACATTGTTGCTTGGCCGGATTCAAACCAACAACCTCATGCATAAGAGGCGGGCGCCTTAACCACTGGGTCATCATGATATACAAGTCGTGAGCCTAACCAGACTTTGAATACCTTCAAATTATAACATTGATAAGACTACCTCATTGGTATAGTGGTCGCAAAGCGCGACTGCTGAGCATGAGGTTCGATTCCCAGGACGAGCAAAGTGTTATTGGGATATTCCATCACAAACTCAGTAGCAGCCTCGGAGTCTGGATGTGTGCCCGGTTGATGGTAATAGGCTCGCCCCCTATTAAATGGGACTTAAATATAACTGGCAAAATGTGGATGTACTAATGCGTACACCTCTGCCTAACCCTTCGGGCATTGCAGGCGTGATGTTATGTATAACATTGATTATTCAGATTATAATATTCATTATGAAAGGAAGTTACGCCCATCCCCTGGGTTGGCAGACGTGCTCAATCAAACGTTGCCGCACTCCCAACGACAGTTTGATGTGAAAACTTGAATTTGAATCGAAGAGAATCTTGCGTTACAATAGCGTTACAGAATTATTGTTATTGGAGTGTGAAATTTGGTACATAATATTGTTCAAATTCGTATCATATTTCATCATATTTGTTATATCTATATTATTGTAAAACAGGGATGTCTGTGTAAATGATTTAAATCGATCTGCCTACCCTTTTTCCAACTACGTTGGGATCAGCCTCCAGTCTTACCGGATGCAGCTGAATACCAGTATTTTACATGGAGCGACTGCCTATCTGATTTCCACAACCCAGTAACTGGGTAATACGATACTCCTTGGTAAGACTAGTGTCTGGTTGTCCGAATTTCGGGCTTCTGACGACTCGTAACGACTGTCAAAGATCCACGTCTGACACCCAGAACCAACGGTTTAACGTGCTTTCCGAGACAGGAAGGCGTCTCGGTGTGTAAAGATGGTCACCCATCCACGGACCAACCCCGGCAAGCGTAGCTTGACTCGACGGATCGACCAGTGCGGCTGTACTTAGCCACAAGCTCCTCCTTCATAGATAATGTATGAAAGAATTATTATCACTGATATGGGACGGTGGCTGAACTGAATCGGAACTGTGGCTTCACTGATATGTGTGAATCAAGCTTAAGCCAGTCCGTCAGCCACTGCGTTAACTGACGTCAATAAATTATTGGAGATCTAAGAGTTTTTATCTACAACATATAACGTCCTTTTATCGACTTTCAGTATATTGTATCTAAAGTAAAGACATGCTTCATTTTTCAAAATGGCGGCCGTTCTTAAACAATGGAGCTTGCGGAAGGCACAAGAACAAAAGACGTGTCTCACTGATACCCATACACGTCAGATATACAACAACGTATAAACCCCTTAGAGAGTAAACTGTCGTGAAATGACGTGCCTACAAACTTGAGTATGAAACTTTAGTAGGTACTGTTGAAACGGGTGTTGAAAGACACATAACAAACTGTTGGTCATGTTCTCTCATCATTGCGATTGTTTTTTTTGGAAGAAACCTGGGAATCTTCTGGTTACGAAGATTGAAGTTCCACATACATACATAAACTCACGCCTTTTTCCCATGGGAGTAGGCAGAAACCACAGAACGCTACCTGCTACGATCTTTACATATTCCTTTCGCCTCGTCTACGTTCATACATCTCGTCATACAAGTACGCCGGTTACGAGTACTCCGCACCTGACCTTTCTGAAACTGGCAACAGTTGTATTTAATAAATTGCCAAAAGAGCTAAAAAATCTACATATTAACTTGTTTAAACAAAAACTGAGAAGTTTGCTGTGTCAAAAATGTTATTATAGTGTATCGGACTTTTTATCAGATAAATTTTGACATAATATAATGTAATCCTTGTAATGTAATGTAATTTGCTTCTTTGACTATATTGTAATCACAAGTCTTAACTAATTGACCTAACAAATTATTTTGACTTTTGTTTCTATAGTAATCAAATAATACAATCATTTATGTAGTTAATTTGTAGCTTAGTAACAAGTAAGCTCTTCATTTGCATGTGAAAATTGTAATTAATTCTTTTTGTATGCCTATAATAGGCTGATCATAGCGCACATCAACCTTAAACATGTCCAACCAAATAAAATATTTCTGATTTCTGATTTCTGATTTCTGAAGAACCTCACCAATAAGGTCATTGTAGGTCTTCCTAGGGCGACCCCTCGCTGCGTTGCCACTCACCTCTGCCATATAAATACCTTTTAAATACCTACCTACCTTTTAAATTATTAAATTCGCCTGAATTTAGCTGTAACACAATTTTTTGATAATTTTCTCAACTAACTTTTTAAATATATGTACCCTGTTTATGTGTAGGAAGTTTTATTAAAATCGGTTCATTCATTTCGAAAATAAGAACTTGATTTGTATGAAATGCCGTTAGTCGTAAACACTCTTAATTTTAATTGATATAATACCAGCACTGCTGGGTGAAGGCCTCTCCTCATACAGAGAAGGCACGAGCATTGATCAACAAGGTTTTCTAACGATGTTTTCATTCACCGATGTCAGTGACGTCCAAGATAAACTTAGAAAACACATCTGAATTTAAAAAGTCAAATTGGTACTTGCCTGGCGTCATGCAAAGCAGTAATGATAGCGAAGGAGGAGACGGGACGCGTGAGGGAGAGAATACCCTCCACCTCACGCCCCAGCCGTCGCGGGAGACGCCCAGGGCGTCGGACGTCGCGAGACGACATCCGGCCACCGTAGGCGCGGGCTTGCGGACGACGAGTAATGCAGGCCATCCACCATCCAATCTATCGTCCAATCGGCAGGACGCTACCGATTGGATCATGCCGATTGGACCGTGGATGGGAGTGGATTGGCATGACAATTATAACTATCATCCACTCCCATCCACGGTCCAATCGGCATGATCCAATCGGTAGCGTCCTGCCGATTGGACGATAGATTGGATGGTGGATGGCCGGCATAATAGGTAGCTCACCGTCCGATCAAGGACCAGGCCCGAGTCGACGGCGCGTTCTGTTTCACGCGCGCCTCAAAGAGCTGTCAGCACAGGGACGGGGAACATCGATAAGGCGAGCTAACCACTGGGCCATCACGACCCTCATCAGGGAATTAAAATATCTTAATATTATATTACGACTGTTACGAAATTTCAAAATCCAATTTAAAACAAAAAGTTCTTTACAAAATTCTTGCTTTAATTTTAAGTACATTAAGTCTAACCTTGTTTTACTTTCCCTTACTTACTCGTATTTAAACTTTACTTATTACAATATTACTCATACATTTTTAAGCGAGGACGTCTCGAGAGCATAATGTCTAGTTTTTAGATTAATTTATTTTAACTACTTCTAAAGTAGACTGTTTGAATATTAAAATGGCCGATTTTTGTGTAAAAATATAGCAAAGTCCATTTTCAAGTTATGTTATTACTTTAATTGGTCGTTGACACTTGCCTATATTAAGTTAATGTCGTGAATAAAAGGTAATTTAGTTAGGAATATTCAAAGATTGGCTATCTCCCCGGGATATAGCGAAAGTTTTTGTGATACTGTGGTTTATTTTACGGTTGGCGCATTGGTGGAGCGATTGGCAGTTGCGCTGTGTGTCGTGGGTTTGATTACCACACGACACAAAGATTTGTATGATCTACAGGTTCCGGGTCTGGCTGTTTGTGTATGTGAATTTATAAATGCTTGTAAATAAACCCACGATACAGGAAAAAATCCTAGTGAGGCAAAAAGTAAAAACAAAATATTGAATAGTTTTAGCTGAGTCGAAAAATCAAACTTTTATAACCATAAATTGTAAGTTCAATGTTCTAGGTACATGCTATTTTACTTAGCGTATCGATGGTTGTCTATATTGACTGGTCCAGAACATACATAGTCACGAATTTGATAAATCGGAATATATTTAATTAACTTAATAATATGATAAAGCTAAAGAGCTCATTTTTTTTGTTTGACAGCGCTAATCTCCGAAACTACTAGTCCGATTCTGAAAATTCTTTCAGTTATATAAAGTTACAATATCCCTTACCATTATAAACTATATTTTACTTCCAAAAATATTTGGGATTCGTAAAAAAATCGTGGCCAAAGTCTAATACAGATTAAAGGTATAATTCCTCGCCTGCTCTCAACAAAACGTTCACAATTATACACACAAAGTCATACTCGTACATCCATTCTAAGCATTTCGCATGTTCATCTCCCATTGCGTTTGCAATACACCCTCCCCACATCCTCCACATAAGAGGTCTGAACCGGAATTGCGGTAAAGTGCGTGAAAGAACAATTATCTGGGTATCTGGGTACCCTCCGTGGCACCCCACATGTTCTACTAATACATGTCTGCCGGATTGGATTTTTCCGGGTTACTGGAATGAATGAATGAAATATTTGTTGAAAATTGAACCCTGTGTTAGTGGAGATAGTGAGTGTTTTATGGGTAGACTAGCTGCTGTTCGCGCATTCGTGTGCGCGGTTTTTTCACCCGCGTTAAGTTACGTTTTTGGTTATTGGCTAGGGCGATTATCTGGCTTTCATATACAAAAAGATTTTTCCAATCCCACTGTTAGTTTCAAAGATTTGTGTGATTATAAAAACTCTTTTAGCTTTATTATGTAATTACTTATTAGGTATATTATATGTATTATATTTATCTATACTAATATTATAAAGCTGCAGTGTTTGTTTGTTTGTTTGAACGCGCTAATCTCTGGAACTACTGGTCCGATTTGAAAAATTCTTTCAGTGTTAGATAGATTAGTTATCAAGGAAGGCTATAGGCTATATACCATCACGCTACAACCTACGGGAGCGGAGCAGTAACCAATGACGCGGGTGTAACCGCGGCGGACAGCTAGTAGTATATATAGAACGTAACTTTATCAGTTGAAAATGTTAGATGCTTTATTTGATGATTATGCTTGCTCAAGGTGAATTGATGATGTCTAAGATAAACTTAAAACGTACAAGAAAATGAATAAGGTATTTGCCCGTGTCCGGTTTGAACCCACACCATCGCGCATGAGAGTCATCTTAACCGCTGGCAAAAAGGAATGAAAAAAATCTTTGAAATGGTAAAGTGTTATTATCATTATTTAAACACAAGCTACTATAATTTAAAAAGTTAAAAAACACGACTGCAAAAATTGCACATGTTTGTACTTTGTTTACTCGTCAGTTTCTTTTTACGACGTTTTTCATTTACAGTGTTATATATTTTTTAAATCTACTCGTCAAATTCTAGACGATAAACATAGACACGACCAGATTAATTAAAAAAATATATCGAGGCTGGTATTAATTTACGTTTTAAAGTGACCACACCGGTTTTTATTTATTTTAAAGTAGCCTATGTTACTTGGAACGATGCAAGGATTGTAACGATACCCCATACATCTAAATCGATTCAGGCGTTTAAAAGTTATGGTGGAATAAAGAAACTCACATACATACATACATACATACATACTGTATACATACATTAACCCTGAACACATAACACTCCTTTTTTCGGGGCAGTCGTGTAATTATCTAAATTATAATAAAATTGAACCAATTTGCATAGATTTATTATAGCCATAAAAGTCGTTTTATTAGTGGCTTAAGTTCAATTACGACATTATCCTTTTATAGTAATTTTTAGATTACTTTAGATTGAGCACTAGCTGTAGACACGAAGGACTGTTTTACATAATGGAAATTCATATCAGTTCGAAATAATTTCTGTCCTTCACCGTTTTCAACTCACACAAGCTTACCAACTTTATTATTAAATGTACAGTAGCGGTCGTAATTGGAGTAGCAATTTCACAAAGCAATAGATTGACTTTAGAGACTATAGAGAATTTAAAAAAAAATGTTTTTTTTTTTATTTATTTAAAAACTTTAATATTAATAATATTGACATTTAATGCAAAAAAGTTAAAAAAAAAAATTTTTTTCAATTTATTGTAAACAATTAAAAATTGAAAAAATATCACGTGACTATAAACGCGCTACATACAACTATGGTGCGCAATGATGGCGCACCATAGTTGTGACATTATGACGTCACACGCGCTCGTGTTATTCGGGAGCTGTCGGCGTGTTTTCGGTACTGGATTCAAAAGAATTTTTTTATTTTGAAATAACTTTTTAACTATTGCGAAAATAAAAAAATAATAAATTAGTTTTGTTATACTAATATATCTATCCATTTATCACAAAAAAATATTGTTCAAAAAACCAATTACAGCAGTGAACAACGACGCATAAACCAATATCCTACAAAATGAACAATGTATCCACGTTAACACTTAACGACCACGTGTACATCGGAGAGTAGAAGGTTTTAATTTACTCACAGCTTGATAAATTCTCGTACTTAGATGTCGCACGTGTAATAAATGGCCAGAGGAATGAACAGCGCAGTCGTTTTGCTTGATAGTGACCTATACACTATGTAACAAAAACCCTGTCAGATCAGTGTTGCCGTTGATCAGTTTTTATGTTTTATTTTAATTTAATTACTTTTTCTTTCTTCTTTTTTTTTTCACTGGGAAAAAATAATAATCTCAAATCCATTAAATGGTTACGTATATGTGTACGCAGTACGATGCCGAATAATACCCTTAAGGATCGGACAGGGTTTTTGTTACATGCTGTATATTACCTTCTAGCGATTTCATGGAATGAAAAAAGATTTTGAATGAGTTTGAAATTAAGTTCACAAAGGAACCTGCACATACTTACGCCTTTTTCCCATGGGGGTAGGCAGAAACCACAGAACGCCACCTGCTACGATCCTTACATACACCTTTCGCCTCATCCACGTTCATACATCTCGTCTAAGCACGCCGGTTGCGAGTACTGTGCACCTGACCTTTACAATCACTGCATATAGGTGTTTTTAATTATGTCTAACATACATACGTAAATTCACGCCTTTTTCCCATGGTGGTAGAAACCACAGAATCTGAACCCCACCTGCTACGATCCTTACATACTCCTTTCGCCTCATCTGAAAGGCGTGAGTTTATGTATGTATGTAATTATGTCTAATAACTGACGAATTCTTGAAGTTTCACAAATCTCCGAAGGGTTAGGCAGAGGTGTACCTATTAGTACACCCACATTTCGCCAGTTATGTTTAAGTTCCATATAATAGGGGGTGAGCCTATTGCCATCAACTGGGCACAAATCCAGACTCCGAGGCTGCTAGATTCTTTGTCAGTTAACTTCGCAATGCAATTGGTCTTAACAGACTGGTTGATTGGTCAGACTGCCTCGTTGGTCTAGTGGTAGCAAACCACGACTGCAGAGCATAAGGTCTTGGGTTGGATTCTCAGGTCGGGCAAAGTATTATTGGGTTTTTCCATCAGGAATTACTCAGAAGCAGCCTCAGAGTCTGGATTTGCCCGTTTGATGGCAATAAGCTCGCCCCCTATTACATAGGACTTAATAACATATAACTGGCGAAATGTGGGTGTGGTAATGGGTACACCTCTGCCTAACCCTTCGGGGATTACAGGCGTGATGTTATGTTATGCAATTTGTCTTTAAAGAAACGTGGCCGAAGAGCAATAACTTAGTCTAACAAAACATTATAGTGCCATGTTAAAGACCCAAGTACAACACAATTCCTAGGGTTAGTGAGCACGTTTTTACAACGAGATCTCGGGAACAATGCGCCCCAGTATTTCATATTAACGGTCCAAACAGCGGGGCAATGAAAATTAATGCCCCACAGAACCACGAATGCATACGATCATTATTGCTCACATAAAAACGAGATATTGCTTGTGATATATTGCTGTAACTTTCTACAGGATGTATTCGTTGCCTTTAAGTTAAAGTTTATGTAAATTACTTGCGACTTTGTCACATAGTCCATAAGGACTATTTTCGTAGGACATCATCTATGCACCAGTATATTATTATTCAACTACCTATGCACCAGTATATTATTATCCAACAGTAGTTGGATAATAATATACTGGTGCATAGATGATGTGCAAAGGCCTCTTTCCCTACAGAGAAGGCACAAGCATTGATCATCACGTTTGCTCAAGGCGGATCAGTGATTTCAGACTTATGTTAATTAAAAAGTCCAGGTTTCCTCATAGTTGTGTCGTAGACGAAGTCGCAGAATAAGAAGTAGTAGTATTATATAGCCTACGTTCTTTCATAGGGTTTTTTTATTTATTAATAGGTTAGCCAACAATTGTTTACACAATTCATTCCAAATTATATAACACAATATACAATTATGAGTGCAACAATCACTTACAGGCTAACACCGCATGCACTATATTGTATTTAGTTTATACAGGGTTCAAACTAATCCCGTACTAAGTTTCATCAAAATCAGTTCAGTGGTTTAGTCGTGAAAGCGTTACATACAGACAGACAGAGTTACTTTCGCATTTATAATATTAGTATGGATTTCAGGGCCATTTCATTCAGTTTAATGTTTACCAAACCCTGTCCCAATCCATTTAGTGGTATTGACTTTATTGAGTAACAAACACAAATACAGATGATGCAATCGTAATCTTTTAGTTATATTCCAGAACACAAAAAATACGTAAAATACGATCTTTCCAGACAAGGAAAAAGGAGAAAATGTTGCCAAAAAATGAGGAAACATTGCTTTTTTCAGAAAATAACCATTCTTTCTCATGTCTGTATCCGTACATAAAATAATTCCGAAGAGTACTTAAGTTTTTCAATCTGTCGTAATGCAGAAAGGGGAATTTGACGAGGAAACGTCCTGTTGGTACTGTCGCCGACAGAAATATGTATACGTCAACAAGTTTTATTTATTATTATATTTTTTATATTTTTATAGCGTTGCCCCATACTAACAATTTCACCTGTTTCGCGGGTACGTTTACAAACATCTAAACTCACCACAAACAGCCAAACCCGGAACAACTATCCGTAGATATATCGAATCGAACCAATCGCTTAGCCACTGCGCTAACCGTGCCGTCAGTTTAAAATATGTAACATCCATAATTTTGTATTTATCTTTAAGGTACAATGACTTAATTCGGTTATTGTAAAACACAAAGCTATGAATTAGCTAGGTTTAAATAATTTTGAAACTGAAAGGTGATTCTAATCTGTCTCAATTAGTCAAAAATACCCCTAATTTACCTTTTTTTACCTTGATTGTCGCTGCGATGGAAATGTCAGGAGATTTGAATATTTTTAATTAGTACCTTCAGATATTTACTAAGAAGTTACAAGAAATTGCATTTTTGGCTATTATAGGTACTGAATTCAACAACTCTTTGTATTTTTTTTTTTTTAAGACCATTTTATCTCTTCTCACCTGAAACACATGATTACCAAGTTCAGGCACGTAAGACTTAAATATTTAAGCTTAACGGTATTAATTTTTATATTTTGTAAGTTTTTGAATAATGTATAATTATGTAGACATTTTAATGGAAATTGTTTACGTATACATATTTCTGAGTGCGACTGTACCGTTACAAGTACATACATATTTTATTGTAAGAGAGTGTTGTGCACGGCTACCAGCCGAAGTAAGTGATTTTGTAAATTATAAATTTGTACGCAGAGCAATTTGATTAGAAAATTGGTCTTTTCCTTACACAATAATATGCCTATATTATTGTGTAAGGAAAAGACCAATTTTCCAGCTTTTTTTTTTAGGATTTGTTGTTTCTAATCTTTTAGATCCAGACATACATAGGTCTGAGCTGTAATGCTCTGTAGACCACATGATAGTTAGAAAGATTTACAAAAACATAGATATTTCCACAATTTTTTTTACGTTTTTTTTTTACTGCCTCCTTGGTCTAGTGATCGCACAGCGCGACTGCTGAGCATGAGGTCTTGGGTTCAATTCCCAGGTCGGGCAAAGTATTGGGGTTTTCGATCAGGAATTTCCCAGGAGCAGCCTCGGAGTCTGGATGTGTGCCCGGTTGATGGCAATAAGCTAAAAAAAAAATATTTGACTTTGACTTTGAATCTAGTTTTCTGCAAAACCCAAAGCTGTTACAAACAAAAATGCTTTTATAACAAAATCTCGGCGACAATCGCAATAAATTCCTGAAACACTGGTTTTTTTCTCTCTCTCCAAATATGCCAATTACCAAGTTTACATTGGGAATGAAAATTATGGTAATGGGAACAGGGAGGTGGTTTCCATGGCAACATGATTGTGGTAACGCCGGTTGTTGACGCTGGAAATTTTCCTAATTAAATATCAATTTACCGTTTGTATTGGTGGACATGTGGGTAAATTGGGAAACTGAGAACAATTTTTTTTTGTGACAGATTTTTGTCAGATTAATGATATATTTTTAACGAGTCCTAGGAATAATTTAATTGGTAAAAGTTGTTATTTTTGTTCACGTGATTGATAGGTGTCCACGTGTTTTTGGAAAGTAATTAGTTATTATTAATAGCTGTTTTTTATTAGGATACATTTCTAATACCTCATTTACATTCAGCCCCCTGCCGCTGCCCCTCGCGCTGCCGGCGATAATTCCCTAAATACTGCTGCAGCAGGATCGAGAGGAGTGTGTGTTTACATACTGCCCTACCACTCACTTCGCTTTCAAGTTTCGGCAATGGCAGACGTCGAAATAATTACAGCGGCCGCGCTGTCTCTTTTTGCGATACATAATTATGTTCGATATTTAAAAAGATATCGAATACAAAAAAAGAATGTTCGTCGTAGACGATGGTGGACGATATCTATCGGCGAGTACGGAGCGTCGGAGCAGAATGTAAACACGCACTGCCGCTCGCGCTGCCGGTCCTTTGACTTCCGCACAAAAAACCGCTATTTTAGGGAGCGCCGGGCAGCGCGAGTGGCAATGGCAGTGGCATGAGAAGTATTGCGTTTACACACTCGACCTGCCCACTTCCCTGCTCACTACGGCTGAATGTAAACTCGGTATAAAATATTTGGTAGGTACCTATCGTTATTTTAAAAATGTTACAAATAACTTTTCCGCTTCAATTTTTTACTAATATTAGATTTATGTGCTTTTAAATTTAACAAAGTAAATATAATGGGTGATTTCGAAAATGAATTAATTTTTAATTTTATTTTTTGTAATCCCCGAAGTGTTAGGCAGAGGTGTACTCATTAGCAAACTCAAATTTTCCCAGTTATGTTTAAGTCCATGTAATAGGGAGCCAGCTTATTGCCATCAACCGGGCACAAATCCAGACTCCGAGGCAGCTACTGAGAAATTCCTGATGGTAAAACCCAACAACACTTTTCCCGACCTGGGAATCGAACCCAAGACCTCATGCTCAGCACTCGCACTTTACGACCACTAAATCATCGAGGCAATCAAGGTTTAAAAATAATTCCTTTAAAAATCTACCTGGAACTTCAAAGTAACGTGAAAATCCGACCCTCTTAAATCGGACAGACAAACGAAGCCTATGTAGCTACAGGTAGGCTGATTGAAAAGGAGGGCTGAAGATTAAATTAGGCTGTCAGGAACAGAAGGTACGGGTATTGGTCACCGATACTAAGCGACGGGTGCTTACTTAAAAGCGGTGGGGTAGACGGCGAAATTTGAATTTTCTTACCTTTTTTTGCATTTTGCATCAATTTGTATGGTAATAACATAACATAACATCACGCCTGTAATCCCCAAAGGGTTAGGCAGAGGTATACCCATTAGTACACCCACAATTCGCCAGTTATGTTTAAGACCCATATGTAATAGGGGGCGAGCCTATTGCCATCAACCGGGCACAAATCCAGACTCCGAGGCTGATACTGAGAAATTCCTGATAAAAAAAAAACCCAATAACACTTTGCCCGACCTGGGAATCGAACCCAAGACCTCATGCTCAGCAGTCGCGCTTTACGCATAATAACTATGTGTGTTTACATAATTATAGTCATTAAAATCATCAACAAAACACTCCATTTAAGAAAATCAATCAATAAGGGAATCAAGTCAAAGTCATAAATTGTCCCTCAGAAACACAAAAACGGGATAAATATACCCTATGATGAAATATATACTATGAAATATGCTATTCCAGACTATAGTCTATCTCTGTGCCAAATTTTATCCAAATCCGTTCAGCCGTTCTGGCATTGTTAACGAATAAACGTCCACAGGAACATCTTTATGATACGCCTAAAGAGATCTGGACCAAATAACTTAAATTCACTAAACATATAATTTATGCCATTTAATAGAATGTCACCTACAATAATAAGCCTATTTAGTTAATTGTTGTGATGTTTTATTTTAATTCCTTATTTGGTTGTTTACTTTTATACAATACTAGCTTTTGCCCGCGACTTCGTCCGCGTATATGTCGGTTATCGCGGACGCAGTAGAAGTCGAAGTCGAAGTCGAATAAAAAGTAGCCTATGTCCTTTGTTGGGGTTCACACTTACCCTGTACCAAATTTCACACAAATCGGTTCAGTAGTTTAGGCATGAAGAAAAGACAGACAGACAGACAGACAGAAAGACAGACAGACAGAGTTACTTTCGCATTTATAATATTAGTTAGGATTTTGCACCTACCATGCTATCTATTCACCACCTTTGGTTGACTGGTAAAGAATGCCTGAAGCATTAAGTCTGCCTTTGTACTTTTTACACTAAGCCCAGTAGAACACTTTTTATTATGGCTAAAAAGCAGATTGCAAACAAAAAAAGAAACCAAAAAAAGTGTCAAAAACTAAAACCATTAAATACAAAAAGCTATGTAAACAGCTCAAAGTTTGCCTTTTATAACTTGTAACGACAAAAAATGGTCATTACATTTGCAGAAAAACCTACATTCACAAAATAAAAATGTATGAACCGATTTCCACGTGAATAAACACAAAGCAGATAATACCAAATCGCTTTTTAAAGCCACTTCTGACATAAAAACACAAATGAATCACATTTATCTTTTTCTTTTATTACGAAATCAGCGAAAAGGCTTTAGGGAATACCTATTTCCAAAAATCTATGCTCGTATCTTTTTATAGGTATCTCTGACCCCGTAAAATATATTAGGTTACTCTTTTTGTATGAACTTGACTTTGCGAAGTAAACCAGAGTCATTTGATACTAGCTTAAGCGCGCGATTTCGTCTGCGAAAGCGTCATTCTTTTTCTATAGTAAACTAGCACTCTTCCCGCGACTTCGTTCGCGTGATTTTTCTTACGGATCCCTAATTTTTTGATAATAAAATATAGCATATAGCACTCAGTGATAACGTAGCTTCCAATTTTCGAAATCGGTTCATAACTTCCGGAGATTACCCCCTACATACAAACTTACAAACAAATGTTACCTCTTTATAATATTATATATTAATTAAATATTAATATTATAGTAAATGTAGCCCAAGTTAGGTACTTCTTATTAAATCAGCTATCTGTCAGTAAAAGTCTCGTTAAAATTGGTCGAGCTGTTTGAGAGCTGGCGCCAACAGACAAACAGATAAAATTTTAAAAATAGATTTTTTGGTATAGTGATAGTGCAAATATTCTGCAATAAGTAAAAAGCTGTTATTTTGACACAACAAACATACACTTTTTATTGAATTGTATAGATAACTTTTGATGTTATAATAATTCTAAGAATAATTTTAAATATAACTTTTGTTAATTTGCAATTTGTTATAATTGAGCTTAGTTCGCCCACAATATCTAAAAGTTTTAATTAATAATGTCAAACACAAACAAATTACATAATAGTTTACCAATTGATATAAAAATGTCAAAATCTATAAATGCCTTTAAAGTTAAACTAAAAAAATGTTTAGCAGAAACAGTTTTGTAAAGCTTGTATGATGTGTTTGTAACCTTATAATTATAAGCACTAATATAACTAATGGAACTAGTTTAATAAGTCATTCTTCCCGATGTTGCACGTTCATTAATTATTAAGATTTTTTTTGTTTCTCTTGTAAGTGAATATTGTAAAATTCTTTTAGAGAAATAAATTCTTCTTGAAACTGAAACTAATTTAATGACCAACGTACGTCCAAAACGTATTATACAACGTAATATTCAGCGTTGAATATCCAAAATAATTTGAATTATTTTGAAAATTCGACGTATGCGGTTCGTTGGTAGAATTCCGAATCATATAAATGTGAGTATTAAGACCTAAAATTTAATGTTTAATTGAATTACTAGAAAAGTGAGTAAATGTAATCACAAGACACTTTTAATGACATCCGTATAAGCTTTGATACCCCTGTCCCCCGGAAAGCACATAATAAAGCCTTAAGGCTAAGCACGCACTGCGATTAAACGCGCGCGGTTTAGGAATAGCTGAAAACGCAAAAACGCGCTTCAACACGCACTGCGGCTAGCGTTTTGCTTAAATTTATTTCTGGCGAGATTTTTTCAAACCGCGGTAAAAACGTAACAAGTTGCGTTTTTAAAATCAGTCACTGAAAAAAGTCACTAATGTGTGCGCTTGTATAGAAAGCTATGTGTTACATTTTTTTGCGGTTTCAGACCTGCGGTTAAACGCGGGCGTTTAATCGCAGTGCGTGCTAAGCCTTAGTCTTGCACCTGATCTCTCCGGTCGTGTCGGATTGACGTCTTTTTATTATTATTATTTAGTTTTTTTATTCTTTTTTTAGATTAAGTTCCAGCTTGTCTTGGCTGTTGAAAAATTATTTTGTATGCGTCACTTTCACGTGAATAAAAAGTTTTTCTTTCTTTCTTTCTTTTTCTTTCCCATTGGACTATGAGAATGAGGGAAAAGGAAGTGCACCTGTGTTTGCGCTCGCTCACACTCGTGCACTATAATAACTACTGTGTGCTTGGCTAGTATCCTAGGAGCAAAATTCGGTAGGACGGATAATATAATTATTATTATCACAAGTTTTGCAAAAAAAAAATGTAAATTTTCTTCACCATCGTAGCATGCAGAGTCAAGACAGAGGCCATTATGCTAATTTTCGTAATTAAAAACGTTTATAATCAATCTCATAGCACAATTAATCTCTCAAAAGTCAAAGTCAAAAAATTGCCAGAAATGTAGGTAAATTAAAGGTATAATGTGGTATAATATGCACGTTCATAAAAATACGGAATTAATATAATCTTCGAGGGAAGATTAAACCAGAATCCAGACCACGAATTCATAAACGTGATGAGACGCCCAACAATTAGAAGGAATGAGGGCATGTACGTCCACTTCCTTAAACGAAAAGTGTTAAACAATTTGCCTTTAGCGACTTTCAAAGTAAATAAAATAATACAAAGAAAAAAATATACAGAACATCAAAGGTTTTTTTTTTCTAAAGAATTTTAAGAAAAATTAAAAATAAATCAAAAAGTTTGACTCTTCTTAAAGTACGACAACAACAAGTGAATTTAGATAAGACAGTAACATTTTCTGAAACATTCTTAAGAATGCCTTCTTAGAATGCCGAAAAACAACAAACAATAAGCTTATTCTATAACGGTATAAAAATATCCAGTTTAAATATTTGTCAAGATTAAAATCATTATTTAGGTAAACTATTTTGAAAATTGTAATTGTTATAATTTCTCCCGCCTTTTCTAATGCTTTTGAGTAGAATAGTGGTGATTAGAAAATAGAGCTTGTGCCTTCTCTGCATGAGAAGAGGCCTTTGCCTTGCCAAATAATAAAAATAACAAAAATGTAAAATGGTAGTTTTAGCAGTGGTTTTACAAAAATAACCTGGTATTATGTATTTATTTGTTTGTATAACATAAAAATCCTTACTAATCCTTAATAAATGCGAAAGTAACTATGTCTGTCTTTCTGTCTGTCTGTCAGTCTGTCTTTTCTTCACGCCTAAACTACTGAACCGATTTGTGTGAAATTTGGTACAGAGTAAGTGTGAACCCCAACAAAGGACATAGGCTACTTTTCATTCGACTTCGACTTCGTCTGCGTCCGCGATAACCGACATATACGCGGACGAAGTCGCGGGCAAAAGCTAGTATATCATAATTCTAATAACTTTTGTCCGGGAATTCGTCCGTATATGGGTCGGTTACAGAGACAAAGTCGCGAAATAAAAAGTAGCCTGTGTCCTTTCTGAGAGTCAAAACCCGTGCCAAATTTCATCAAAACCAGCGCTGCCGTGAAGTCGTAAAAGCGTAACAGACAGAGTTACTTTCGCATATTATATAATACTAGTATGAACTAGTATAGATTCTAGGCCACTATCAATCACATATCAATACGACACTCAATACCAACCTAATTTAAAACAACGACTACAACTGAACAGCACCCTGTAAATACAGTATGTTCAAAGTTTATTTGGTTCGTTTACCCCGAAGTGATATCGGGGCGAAACACCGAACTACTGACGTAGACAATTCTCCATAAGATTTATTGCTCCCCCTTTAACTGGAAATTCTGTGAAAATTGGCTTTATTTAATTTTATTTGAGAACGTGTGGGTAGATTAGATTTTTTGTCGAAAAAGTAAATTGGATGGCCGCTGTCTAGAGTCGATTTGGTTCGCCATGTTTGGTAAAAGATGTGCCTTGATGGGTGTGATCAGTAGTCTTATGGGTTGTGCAAAATAAATTCTGCTGTGAGGTCAAGTAAGTGTGAGATGAGCTGTTAAATCCTAGCATCAAGCGAGCTGACAGCGTCAGTCACTTTAGGTGAACTGAGCTTGAAGTAAATTAATCTCAGTTCACCTAAACTGACTGAGGGATTTTTTATAAATAATAGACTGGCTGGTATTGATTCTGTGAAAAAAAAAAGATTAAGAAGAAAAAAGAAGAATCAATGTAATTCAAATAATTATGTTACTTGTGAGGCTTTATTTTTGTGCTCGTCAATGTATTATTTGGACCAAGGCAAGTGAACTTATTCTAGTTAATCTAGATAAAGTCAAAGTTAAGGTCAAATCATTTATTACAATTAAACCATTAAAATTAATTTTGAACGTATTGTACAATAAAAAAAATAATTGAATTAAGTTGCCTCTTCCTAAAGTTTTGTATGGAGAAATATGGGCAAGAAACTCCGTAAGTATTATTAGGTATCTATTTTTGGATAAAGGTAGATTATTTTTTTATTTTCCTTTAGTTAGTAAAAATGGTGAGGATTTTTGTTTTTATAAGTAGTTCCTTAACATGACTTGCGATTGGAGTTAACTCTCAGAAATCGTCACGTAAGGAAAAAGCGATAAATCCTCCCCCCTACCAGGCAACCTTTCCTCTCTTTCTCTCTCTCTTTCTATTGCTTTTGTTTACTCCATCTTTTCTCATCAGTTTCATGAAATAAATGGATTGTGTTCCATGATTACCAAAGGCTCCCAATAATTCCTAATACAAATTCTACCCCCCAAAACACACAAAACATAACTAAAACCCAGCCATCACAGAACCGCCACAGGGGTTAACAACACAATTCGGCAATTACACTCGACGTCAAGACGACCCGTTGATCGGGAATCACTTTTTCTCCAAATTGTTCCTTCGACAGATCGTTTCCGGGTAAATTGACTTCCAATATACTGGTAGATATCTCTTTTCTAATTTTACGCCGTTTTCCTGAACGGGGTTGGCAGGATTCGAGGTCGTGAGATTTTTTTGATCATTCGGTTCCTTTTTTTAATGGGTTATCATCAAATGACTTTTTGCGCTCTGGGCGGAGCGGAAGAGAGTGCCAGACTCTTACTGAGTAAAAGTTCCTCCTAATGTCCTTTGCGTTAAGTCTTTCGAACAAAATCCGCAACCCTGGCAGGCGATCTGTCTGTCTAGAAGTCTATTATTAATCATTTGCTTCAGTAATCTTGTTATCTTTGTTTATCTAGGATCTTCAACAAAATATATACGGGGTGTTAAAAAGATACATCACTTATTCGGTAACTACACATACTGTTCATCAAACTAAGTCATCATCTGCCTAGCCTTTTCCCAATCATGTTGGGGTCGGCTTCCAGTCTAACCGGATGCAACTGAATACCAGTATTTTACATGGAACGACTGCCTAAGTATCTGACCTCCACAACCCAGTAACTGGGTAATACGATACCCCATGGTAAAACTGGCAAACAAACAAACAAACAGACTAAGCAACATTTAGAAAAAAATATTTATAAATTATAAGTCTGGAATTACCACTTGTTACTTTTTATCACTGGAAAATGTACGGGTCCCGTGGTATATGATAATAATATTATATTACTGTAAAGTAAAATCCAAATCTAGCTAGTAGTTTTTGTGTGAATGAGTAACACACATCCATCCACCGACATGTCCATCAATTTCGAGTGTACAGTAGTAAAATTTTAACCATTTTTGCTACACACCGAACAATATACCTCTAGTAAAAGTTATGAAACCAAAAAACTATCCCAAATTCTCGCACGTGTACACATCAGGCCAAAAAAAATGACCCAGTCCAAAATCCAATTCCGAGTGTTCCATTTTTCAGTGCCTACATCGCTGTCAGGTTAGCTTGTAACCAGCCATCCGTGTTCTTCTTTCATCGAAAACAAGTTGCCATTTGTCTTTGCCATCTTTTTTATCTCGCAGTCGCTCATCGAAACACCATAAACTGACTGATACCAACTTTTTACGTCGCTCCAATTTAGGAAAGGCAAAAAACGAGGTGAAGATGGCGTTTGAGAAAGGGTTCTGTAGTTTTGTTTTTGTTTGAGCATATTTGCTGCGCTTTTTGAGGTTAAAAGTACAATTTGCTGCAGGATTTTTGCTATTATGTGCAATTGACGTTTGATTTTAAAATATGGCTGCTTCAAGTTACTCTTAATAGTCTCAATTGATGACTACTTTCTCTTAAGAAAATCTAATATTCTCTGTCACCGAAATCCAGTGGTTTTTGATACTAATTAATTAAATAGAACTCGTATTTTGACATTAAGAAAGAAACGTAAATATGTCGTGACATTAAAAAAAAATACACTTTTGGACAAAAATGTTGACCTACTAAATTTTTCTCCTACGGTACCCTAATAACCCTGTCTGGGGGTGGTTTCCGATCAATTTTATAAGACCCTCCCCGATTTTTATTGTCTTCGCTCGTTGTTCGTTAGTTCCCGTTTATTGGCAATAGTCAAGTTATTGATTGGAAAGGGATAATTTAAGAACACTAAAAGGGGGGAATAAAGGGGGTTATAAGGAAAAATCTTCTGTTTCCTGCGCAATATTGCGGTTGTACAGATTTTGTTGTATTTTTAGTGGTTACTGATTTATGGTGTTGTATTATTTGATTGTTTCTTGTAGGTAAGTACCGACTTTTTTTCCTTTGGAATATGTAAAGTATACTGACTTTCTTTCTTTTATGTAGAAATCTAGGAGTTGGTTTTGGACATTTTATTTATTTTATGTTAATGTCTAGGGTTTTGCAATTTAGATTTTATATAAAATAAATATTTATGAAAACAGATAGTTCATTAATTTAAATTAATCTATCTATGCATTATTATTGTAGTTAAAAAAAAAAGTATCACGGGTGCTTATACAAACATAAAATTCACATACACAAACAGCGACAACTTTAACAACTAGGTTTATGTAGGCTATAAAAATATTAGTTTTATGCGGGAATCAAACCCACGACACGCAAATCAGCAGACAGTCACTCAGCCAGTGCGCCAACCGGGTCATCATCAGATTATAATAATTTGCCTTGAAAAACAAAATCAAATATTTACGTAATCGCCATCACGTAGACTTTTAATTTACTTAATTGAAAATCCGCTAATACAACTCTGCCACAGACTCTGCTCTAAGCTAATAAATAGGTACTAAAGCTATAAAAGAAGCTAGATAAAACAAAAGTACCAAAACCCGTGCACTAATTCTACTTTATTGATCTAGTACGTCGTAAACAAAGGCTTAAGATAGCAGTGAAATTGGCATCCTTTTCTGATCTAGATATTGTAGGCATTCTGGTTCAGAGAGGCTGTGTCATTATAACGTTTCAACAGACAATGATATCACAGTGTCTGTGTATTATCTATTGAGGCCACAGGATGGGTCGCTTTGTGATAATAGTTAATTGATTGATAGCCAGAAGCGGTGGCTGTGGCGACCAATTGTCAGTTTGACATAATTGTATTAATCTGACATGTGTCAGTTTGGACAGTTATGTCACACTGATAACTGACCGCCATCGCCTTTGTCTTAAGCATAGAGTTATACCTATGGATGTCCCCTTTACTTCTAAACGTCAACGTGGCATGCGCGCCATTTTAAATTTCAGAAGAATTGTTATGTTTCTGTGTACTTCGTAAATGGCGTAATTTTAATAAATTAAATGTGCTATTAATTTAAAATTACCTGGAATTAATAAATTAATCAGTTGTTGATTGAATAAAAGGTTCATATTCGTATGTTATGCATTAAATATTATTCGGCGGCCATTTTGTGTCACACACAAACAACAACAACACAACCGATGACCGTTGGAGTAGACGTGTTCTTGAGTGGTGACCGCAAAAGCGCAAGGTGGGACGTCCTCAGGCACGGTGGAGAGATCGATTTTCGTAGGGTAGCTAGTAGCAACTCGATGAGAGTTGCCGAGTTGCTGAGTTACTATGTATTTTGACTTAATGAGCATGGCAGTTGAGAGCTTGTCATGCTCACTCAAATGTCTCGCTGATGGTGGCGCATGTGTTGGATCATTTGGCTCCCTCCATGATGGTTGAGCTAGGTGGTGCTGATCCATGCGTCATGCTCATGAACGGGTGCTGTCAATTGGTCATCTCTTAACTGCTATGGCTTAGGTACATCTTTATTTTTATTATTTTTAACTACTGTTCTATAATCATCTTCATTGTGATCACATGTAGAATCAACAAGAATAATGTAACCAGGATTTTGTAAAAACCTAATTTAAAAGAGTGCCGTGGAGTTTCTTGCTCGTTCTTCTCCGCTTCATTTTTCGGACTAACTGACAGACTCCTTGACAATTCAAAAGTGCCTGTAAATGGTCTAATTGAAATAAATGTTTTGAGTTTGACTTTGACTTTGAAATACGAGCTCAGTGGCGTGCGATTGGAGAGGCCTCTAACCAGCAGTGGACTGATATAGGCTGATGATGATGATAAGCATACTGTCACGACAAATTGTCACAAAACAATTGTGTGGTTCAAAAAGGTTTAGGCCTCAACACTGCCGTCTCAGTACAACGATATAGAACCCACGCATGCGGAGTAATATTCCCATATCTAAGCAAATTCTTAGTACATAATAATTCCGTAATGGAAAATTCCTTGCGGAATCAACATGGACTATACATTTTTACGTTACGCTACGGGTATAGACTTCTTTTGCAAGATAATGGGGATTTGAGTGAGCTTAATGGAAGCTTCATTAATATTAATGTTGTGTAGGACCAGAGGTTTTGAGACACGTTTCCTTAAATGTTTATTTTTGACGTCATTTTTTATTGAAATTAGCCGAGACTCGATTTATGGTAAAAGAAATTAGTGAAAAAACAGATTTATGTCTTTTTGTTGGATAATTTGCTGGCATTGATACTGTGAATCTTCTGTAGAGCAATTTTTTTGTGGGGAAAATCTCCTGAGTGCCTTCTGTCTGCGGAAAACGGAGGGTTATGTCGGACTCTTACAGACTAAAAGTCTATAAGTATTATAAAGAGGTAAACCTTTTTATTTTGTTTCTTTTTTATATTTTAAACATACCACATGTTTTCTTCAAAAGTTTTTCATTTCAACAAAAATGAACCAATTGAATCCAACAACCAAATTGCACTGGGAAAAAAGAAACACATAAGCCAGTATCACACTGTCCCAACATGAACCAAAATAATTCGTATTTAAATTCGCGCCAACATCGGAAACGTTTGAGTCCGCCATTTTGTGTTCAACGGAACCTCGTAATGGCCGACCTTTGTTTCGAACTGCTTTGTACGATCGCGTCAAATTGTATGAATAATGCAAAATGAGTAAATTATTGTAATAGTTTTCTCTCTTACATATTTTTTTTTTTATATAATTTCATAAACATCTAGTCCCGGAACAAGTATCTGTTGGCCATACAAAAATTGACTTTGATTTGACTTTGGCAGACGAAGCCACGACATAAAAGAAGCCATGTCCTTCTTTGTGTTCAAACTTACCCCATACCAAATTGCATCAAAATCGGTTCAGTGGTTTAGTCGTGAGTGAAAGCTTAACTGACAGACAGAGTTACTTTCGCATTTATAATATATGGATAGTATAAGTATAGAACCTACACTGTTATCGAGTATCATAGCAGTGTTATACATTAGCTAGATATTATATGACACTAGCTGCTGCCCGTGACTTCGTCTGTGTGAACTTGGAGTTCCACATCAGGTGTTCCAGGTCTTTAAATTTATTCTCTCAGCAGAAAATGCTTATCACGTGGAACAATTTTTGCTATGGTGCCATTTTTGTATCTCTTATAGTTTAGCTGGTCTGTTGCGGTTCTGCATCAGGTGTTCAAGTTTCTAAGATAAATTATTGCATATAATATGTTGCCCAGACTTAATACCTATACAATAAAAAAAAAACCATTCAAATCCGTCCAGTACTTTTTGAGTTTATCCCGGACATACATACAGACAAACAGACAAAAATTCTGAAATCTATATTTTTTGGCTTCGGTATCGATTGTAGATCACACTTCTAATATTCTTAAAAAAAAATATTCAATGTACAGTTTTGACTTTCCTACCATTTTATTATTGTATATTGTATATAGATACTTGGTTTCCACGCGGATAAAGTCGCGGGCATAACAGATACATAAAATAAACTGATAATTACTAAGCGTAAATTATCAAACATTAATTACATAAAACCGCGAAGCTGTCGACCACACTCCAGTTTCTAAAGATAAATATAATTAAATGGCTTCCTCGTCGTGTTAGGTGCATATTGATTATTATCGACAAGATAGTTCGTTGAGAGTATTAACGTGTACTTAGATAATCACTGTCTGTTGCAGTACCTAGATGAGAGCTAATTATAAAATAGCCTAGGCACACACACATAATAAAAATATATCACCCACAATAAAGCATCAACACATAAAATAAAAATACAAAATAAAATAAATAACAATAATTATATTATTTGTAATAATAATGTATTTTAATGAATTATTATAATTTTATAATGTAATGTAAAGATGAATATAATCGTGGTCTGTGCACCATCTCTTCTTACCAATTTGTATGCCACAAATTGGGGTACAAATTGTGCTGAACATGATGTTATATAACATTTCTGTAGTGAATATCTTGCATGCAATGTATATACACAATGTTTATACAAATAAATAAACTTATTTACTCACCAAAAAAGGTTCGCTACCTCTGACCCAGGGGTTCAACATACACTTTCAACCATTAAACAAACGTCAAAGTCAATAACATAAAAGCAAAAGAATAAATACCTAACAAAATCACTTGAACCTCGCAATTCTCTATTTAACGGAACTGTTACAACCGACCTTTTGTTACTAGCTATAGTCCAGGATACCAGAGATCCGAACTTTACAGCGTCCGGCTGGAGTATTAGGCCCGCGGAAAGTGTAATAATTATGACAGACATCCAAGCCCAATAGCCTAGCGAGCGGGGTTGTCATTGGCGCGGAAATTAACTTTTTTAATTTAATTTATTTTGATAAATTGTTATTTTTGTGTGTTATGCTATGTCTTGTGTTGTTAAATAAATGGTTCATTTATCTATCTATTTTTGATTATAAACTAGCTTACATCTGTAATACGTCACACACAAAAGTCCAGTTGAAAACCAGCGTCAGGCACAAGCGGTCTGGCAATTATGCTGAACTGGGCCTGTTTGGCACAGCTATGCGGCACACAATGTTTTTTCTTATTTTTTGTTTTTTATTGCCATTTTTTATTATTATTTTGTGTGCACTTGATACTTACAAAATGGTCCAAAATTGAAACCTGAAAGTACGCATACCTTTTTTTTTCGAGAGAAAAGGCTTATGAATACCCCAACTGAAAAAAAAACAAAGGATCATTATATTATTTATTTATTTATTTAATTATATTATATTATTATTCTTTATTTATTAATATATTTTTTTTTACCTGTCGGACTCTTATCTAGTAACTAAACTCCCACAACTTCTACCATGATGTGTTGGTAGCCCGGATATACTTGACGCAGGATCCGCGCTGCCAAAAATACGCAACCTTCTTTGATCAATTCTCAATACAGCCATGTTAAAATGACGTCCGTCCGGCGACTGCGGGCTCTTAGATCATAACAACCGACCTTTTGTTACTAGTTAGCTTTATGTTACCATGTTAATGTTCTCAGACATAAACGTCGGCTCTTTGTTTAAGCATGGGTTTATATCCCGGCGAGCTGTTTGTTTGAACGAGATGGTTAGATGTAGGGGGTGTTTTATGGGGTGAGGATGTGGCTGGAAGAGGTACTTACCTAGTTTCGATAATTATCAATAGCTGTGGAAAGTAGTTAACAATAATAATTATAACAATATCTTGACTTGGCCCGCAAGGTTATTAGGTATTTATTTTATTGATTTTAAGAAAATTTAGTTTCCCTTTTTACAAGCCTTTATTTAGCTTGCACTGTTCGTATGTAAGTAAGTAAGTATAAATATTGTATGTAAGTAAGTTGTCCTTTCTAAAGCAAACCATTTTTTGATATCCGATTGAGCTGAAATTTTGCATACACCTTTAGTAATTCTGATGACAATACAATGTCCAATACTCAATATTGTAATAATTTAAAATTAAAGCTTGTTTTTAAAAATATTTTTTAAATTAGTTTATTTTACTCTGGTTTGTTTTTAATGTAATTAAGCCTGTAAATATTGTAAATGAACTTAAATGGTTGCGAGAATTTTAAGAAATCTCACAGCTAATACATAATAATGGGTAGAAGAAAGACAATTACAAGTTTCCACATAAATAAACTTACTAGCTTTTGCCTGCGGCTTCGCTCGTGTTAAATTCGAGTAACTTAGATTACTTCTACGTTTCTCCTAAGTTTTTCCATACAAACTTTGTACTGCCGTTTCATCCCTTTAAATGGAGAATTTTAAAAAAACCTGTCTTAGACGTATAATAGCTATTTACTACCTTCCTGCCAAATTTCATATTTATACGTCAAGCGGTTGAGAAGCGACCTTTCGCTTTTATACATATATTATTTAGATGTATAAAACCGACGAAACGGTAGAAACAACGTGAGCCACTTTTTTTCAAATTTGTGACGACCCGGGATCGTCACAAAGCAGTTGTGAGTTGTTTGTCGGTCCGACATAATTTGAACCAGCTCTAAGCTCAATTAAGGAGAGCAACATTTCAAAGTACCTACGCACTATTTTGACCTAAATTTTGTTGTTCTTTAGAAAATCTAAATATAGTGGAACTACCTATTCAAAGCACATTCAGAGAATATGAAAGCTTTCAAAACAATCTATTTAAATTATTATGTCATGTACTAGTTAGTATTCATTCAAATAAATCCAACTTCCACGAATCTGGGACGTTGAAAATAATTGAAATTTAACTTTCGAATAGGCACGTCTAGCTCCTGTTTAACTTATTCAAAGAAATAAAGCATTAATGTTATATAATTGTAATGAGAAATGTTATAATACAATATAAATGAGAATACATGAAATCTAATCTAGTACAATAATGAGTTTACGCCTGCAGCTGTATTATTTACAACTAGCTGTGCCCGCGGCTTCGCTCACGTTTACCTAAATGTAACTTAAGGAATTAAGCATTGAATGCCATATGCCATCACAATTCTCCAAGCAGGTCGAATGGTTGCAAAGGGGTCTGCTAAAAGTTACCCAACTAGCAAAAAGTTGTATAGTGTTTGAATTATACAACTAACATACATGTAAAGGTTTTATAATAGTTTTGTAGCAGTTAACACATAATAGTGTTCAATTCGACGCATTAGTTATATAATTATAGGGTACGATAGTGGGTTTTTCCATTAGGATTTTGTCTGTCTGCCCGAAGTCTAGACTTGTGCCCAGTTGGTTATTGACTTGCGTCATACCGTTTTTTTTTAGGTGGTAAAAATCATCAAACTCCCTGGGAGGGGCGGAAGGGACTGTCAGACTTTTACTAACTAAAAAACCACCCTGTTACTTCTGTTGCCCTTCGATGTACTGCAACCCCGGCAGGCGTTTGGCCCCTATTGGGACCCCGTCCCTGTGCTGACAGCTCTTTGAGGCGCGCGCGAACAGAACGCGCCGTCGACCCGGGCATGGTCCTTGATCGGACGGCGAGCTACCCATTACTCGCCGTCCGCAAGCCCGCGCCTACGGTGGCCGGATGTCGCCTCGCGACGTCCGACGCCCTGGGCGTCTCCCGCGGCGTTGCGTCATACCTGGGACTTATTCGGCGAAAGGAAGTGTATGATATTACTATATTATAATGTGGTGTCAAATGTGTTACTATATATGTACTAAGAGTGCCGTGGACTTTCTTGTTCGTTCTTCTCCATAGAGGCCTACCTCTGTTTTGGAACGAACAACTAGCTTCCATTTTTGGACTAACAGACCGACTCCTTGACAATTCAAAAGTGCCTGTAAATGGTCTAATTGAAATAAATGTTTTGACTTCGACTTTGACTTGTTTTTTGTTGTCAAATTATTGTTTAGATTTGGCGGTCAGATAGGCAATCCCTCCATGTAAAATACTGGTATTCAGCTGCATCCAGCTAGACCATAATCCGATCCCAACTTACTTGGGCAAAGGCTAGGTAGATTGATACACATTTTCTAGTAAAAGTCTTGAACGAAAATCCGGGCAAGGCTAATGCATCTGTTACACTCTGCCCTCGTGTTTCCAAAGTTCTAACTACCAGTACAACTTTCAGACATTAACTTGTGCCTGCTTTAACCCCAAAATCTCGCTAACCAGAACTTTCCTCCTTTATCGTAAGAAGAAAACTTTATTCGATTTCATTTCCTCTTTGTTTTCTCAAGGGAGCTGTAAACGATATAAGCGTTTATGTGCGGGTAGAATGATATCTATGCTAAGTGCTGGGTTCCTATTTCTGTGAACGGGTCGTTGTACTTACTAATGGTTATATTGGGGTATTATTTTGTAACTACTCTCTTATGCTCTCTGTTGAAAGTACATTTTGACAGTTTTATTCTTGTTTTTATTAAGTGGATTGTCTCGCTGGTCTACTGGTCACAAAGCGCAACAGCCGAACATGGGGTCTTGGGTTCGATTCCTAGGTAGGGCAAAGTGTTATTGGGTTTTCCATCGGAAGTCTCTCAGTAGCAGTCTTGGAGTCTGGATATGTGCCCGGTTGATGGCAACAGGCTCGACGCCTATTTCATGCCCAATAGGTTCTAGTCTATTATTTAACTGTCCCACTGGGCAAAGGCCTTTTCTTCTCATACAGAGAAGGTACGAGCATTTGTCACCACGCTTGCTCAAAGCGGATTGGCAATTTCAGACTTATATTAGTTATAAGTCCAGGGCCTTTAGTCAAAGTAACAATGTCAAAACGATAACGAAGTTAGAAAAGACTAAAATGTATGGGATTGACATAAGCCGCGTTAAGTCACGTGGACATGAAGCAAGACATGACAATTGACAAGTCAGAGACGATGACAAATTTAGATATCGTTTCGCTACAAAGCGATATTACTTTGTCTAAGGGCCCAGGTTTCCTCACGACGTTTTCCTTCACCGATGTCAGTGATGTCCAAGATAAACTTATAAATACTTAAGAATTGACCCGACCTCATACATAAGAGGTGGGTGCCTTATCAATAAGGATATCAACTCATTAATAGAATGACGTCATAATAACAAATTAGTGGACTAACCCCCTGATCTTAACCTTATATCTACATACCCAAACACCAAAAGACAACAAAACACATTTCAATCCCCATTTAAGCCTTTCAAAGTGATCTCTGTAAAATCCGAGATGAGAGCCTATATTACAAGTGACACAATGGTACCAATACATATTCATAACTCCTCAAACAGTCCAGGACCCTTGTCACACGGTACAAAGGTTTTGACGTGAAATATCAAATTCTCGGATGGACTAGAATAATTTTGCCCTAAATAGCCCTCTTTGACGTTGATCTGAGTATGAAGTAAATGTATGGGAAGGATGTCACAGAGACAAGTTGAAGAAATGAGTTTGTCAAAATGATTTTGTGAAACCCATGTTCTAGAATTTTCCGTATTTTTGTATTTTTGAAGTGAAAACTTCTTTAGCGGCGTTGAGCACTTTTTCTGTAATGGGTATAAAATCTTAAACTCGCGTCAGGACACGTGCGCGTCAGGACACGTGACCTGATCGAAAAAGCGTAAGACGGATGGAGAGTAGACAGCTATCCCCTCTCTACGGCGCGGCGAAAATGTATGCCTGGGCCTACTGTTTCGTTTAGACAGCGCAGGGCGCTTGCGCGAATGTTCGTGTATGTTAAACGTAAACGTAAACGTAAACGTTAATAATCAAGTTTTCACTTCTGCCGGCACTCCCGGAGTGCAACCCGTTTTTTTATTTGTATTTTTACATATTGCTGTGATTTTTATTCAATGTACATTTTATTTATAAATAACATAACAAAGTATAAGCAATTTAAATAATTAACAAAATAGGTATTGTAAAATATTACTTTATTAAAAGAAAGTACCTACTTAACACATTCACTGCCGGGCCAAAAATGTTGAAGGTCAAACCTCCACAAGCGTCAGGCACGTGTGCCTGACGTGGCAGTTAAGGTGTTAAGTATGAATGGAGTTTGTGAGGATCGTAGCAGGTGGCGTTCTGTGGTTTCTGCCTACACCCATGGGAAAAAGGCGTGTGGGTATGTATGAATGTAGTAAGTATGTAGTGTTTTGTCCATTCTTCTCCATAATTATGAGAAGGGGTAACTTGATTTTTTTTGTTTGACTTTAATTGTGACTGTTTTTTCTATAACTTGAATCGTTTACAAATATTTACACTAACTTGTATTGTATACATATAGGTATACAGTCAGCGGCATAAGTCATTTAATACTTCAGATTTTAAATCCTAATTATTAAGGAATACATAAAATCGACTTTTATTTTGCTGATCGTATATTTATTCATGCAGAATTTAAACTCGTTGCCTCATTGATAGGTTAAAACTGATTGTCAGCTTGACACGGCGGCAATTCTTATCAACGTTCAACACATTTTGTTGGATGACTGTTTTTATACTTCTACTGCCCAGGCAATGTCGACTCTGTTTTATCTGCCTTTGGGATCAATTTGCAAATATCGAAAAGATTAAATCCTGTTGAAAAATTAAACGATGCAAATTAATAATGCAATTCGACCTCGCTTAACATTAATTTAATATTTCAACCCCATAATAAATCGGGTAATACTTTAAAATTTACGCAGATAACTACTATGATCGTCTGAAAAACATGAAGAATTTGTTCAAAAAGCTTCGTGTTTAAAAGAAAACAAAGTTGCGCAACATTGTTCAAAAAACATGTTTTTATGTTGTGGGAAACACAACATGTTACTGGCAGCACCGAATGTTGATGTTAAGATGCTCTAATGTTTCAAAAACATGTTTAACAACAAACAAAACAATGTTGCACAACAATGTTGGTCAAATTCTTAACATTTGTTTCCGATGAATAAATGTTCCTAATTTTAGAAACACTGACAGAGGCACAAAGACGGACACATAATACAGATAAAAATCAAGTAGAGTTATATTTCTGAGAAAGAACAATCACTGGTTCGGAAAATCTGAGGAATCAATCAAGCGGAAACGCTTTCGTATACGATAATGTTTCGCTGGCTTTGCACATATAACTAGTTTGTGCCAGATGGGGAAACTCCTCTGATTGGCTAGTTCTTGCTGGTTGAACGATTAGATAATATTACTGATAGGTAAAACTTGATTAATTTTAACATATCGTATTTTTTTTATTTATTTATTTATATATTCTTCATTGTACACCAAATTATATAATTATGACTTAAAAATAAACTATCAACTACAAAACGTACAATTGGCGGCCTTATCGCTTACTGCGATCTCTTCCAGGCAACCTTGGAATGGACAGTGAATTTTTGGACATGAAATGGTGCAAATTAAAAGTATAATAGTACAATATTACTATAATAGATACACAGATACATTCATATGCTATATAATAGATACATAGATACATACATACTATTCCGGTCTGATCCCCTGATCTGTTCCCCTTGGAGCAGACAGCAATTGAAACATGATAATAATTCAGCAGGGGATCAGATCCTAGGGGATCCGAACGGAATAACTCTAAATATGCAAGCAACGAAAATAAACGACGACTGTAGTATACAGTAAAGTTAACAACAAGAACAAAATCACAACATCTGTCATAAGACAGATACAGATACAGATACAGTACATAAGTACTGTCTACGTTTATCTTGGACATCAATGACATCGGTGAAGGAAAACATCGTGAGGAAACCTGGATTTTAAAGTTTATGTGGCCTGGATTTTAAATATGTATATTGGCCTTGAGCAATCGTGGTAATCAATGCTCGTGCCTTCTCTGTATGATAAGAGGCCTTTGCCCAGCAGTGGATCAATATTAGATTGATATTATTATAATTATTATCTATCGAATCTTAATCACTACATAGTATAAAACAAAGTCGCTTCCCGCTGTCTGTCCCTATATATGCTTAGATCTTTAAAACTACGCAACGGATTTTGATGCGGTTTTTTTTAATAGATAGAGTGATTCAAGAGGAAGGTTTATGTATCTACGTTGTACCCGTGCAAAGCCGGGACGGGTCGCTAGTGTATTATAAAAGCGAAAGGTCACTCACCCACTCACTCTCTCATCACGAAATATCGAAAACCACTTCACATAATTATAAGGTGTTTGGCAAGGAAGAAGTTTATAGTTATTAAAAGTCAATAAAAAAAGGATTCTTCCAAAATTCACGCCCTAAAGCCTCATTTAGACGATGCAAGAAATATCGTGCGATTTGACGTACATTGCGGGACAGCGCGGCTGTCATGTCAAAAGTGACTGATGATTGACGGAAATGTACCACAACTTGCACGATATTTCTCGCACCGTCTAAATCAGCCTTTAGGGGGTGAAAAGGAGGTACAAAGTTAAAGAGAAATCAACTTTGACGCGGACGAAGTCGCGGGCAGAAACTATACACATCAAAAGTGTCTAGGGATCAACATCCCTAACATTGATTAGGGATGTTGATCCCTAGACACTTTTGATGTGTGTAGTTTAATTAGTAAAAACTGCTTGAATATTTTGCTGCTGTATTTGCTCTGATTCTAATCATTCAAAGCTGATACTTTCAATAGTAATTTGTTAATGTGATACATCTAAATTGTACCAAATGAAACGGAATGGAATTAACCAAAAACGAAACGTTTTACTTATTTGGTAAGCAAAACGATTCGTAACATACGATAATGCTTAAATGGTCCATTGAAACCGTGAATGTTTCGATACATCGAAAGCATAAAATACGGGATTACCATCATTACTCTTCCGCAATCGATTTCACACACAGCTGCCTACAAATACAGATACATTTGCGGACCTTTGCGAAATCTTTTCAATCGTACCCGGCTAGGGTTATGTCAGAAAGCATAACCCCATGCATAAATCCTGGGAAGGGATAGGAAATGAGAGTCGAAATATATTTTGTTTTGAAAAATCGCTAACAATAAAGGTATCTGTATGTCCAATGAGGACGGACCAACGACAAATGGTTGAGGGATCCAAACCGTTTGTCATTTGGGAAAAAACGTCGCAGGCTTATGCGAGATGTGGGGAGGATGGCCAGATAAAAAACATGTACAGGACAGTCTCGACGATAATTTATTTTCATCGTGTTTTTATTTTGCCGTTGCTGATTTTTCTGGGAAAGGATTTTCGGGTTAATTTTGTGTTTATGTTGATGTTTCATTGTGGATTATATTTTATAAAGGAGATGTTAGATTTTGGGCCACCTCTATGTACACTACAAAGATAAAAAGGAAAAAAATAATAGATTTTCATAAAAATACAATTAAATTAATTTGAATAAAAGTAAAATTGTAATTAATTAATTATTTCCAAAGTTTTTTAGTGAGTTAACCCTTCTTTAAGGTAGCCATGACAGTGGTGTTATGACGTTTGATTGACGACTTTGACAGTTCTAAGTTTCGTTTCCGTTTATCTTTAACGTTTGACATTTGACGTTTGGAATTCATGTTTTGTTTTTTCTCGCAGTTATGGTAGGTGCATGACACAAATCAAACGTCATTTTCAAAATGACATTTCGCTTATTGCTGACCACCATAATTATTAGTAGCTGTGTTGCTCTCCTTGACCGACTTAAATTGAAAATACATAAAAACGAAGCCAAAATATAGGGAATTAACATCAAAAAACGTTAACTATACTTCATAATGATATTTACATTAGGTGTACATAGTGCTGGCCCAAGCTCCATACATTTCTATAACATCTCCTTTGTAATAAAGGGTCTATATTCTCACTATACAACCTCTATCAGCTATTATAGAATAGAATACATTTTACTAGCTTCAGCGCCTGACTTCGTCCACGTCAAAGTTAATAATTTATCCCGCGGGAACCGTACATTGTTCCAGGAAAAAGTAGCATATGTGTTATTTCAGACTATAATCTATATTTGTGCCAAATTTCACCCAGATCCGTTCAGCCGTTTTGATTAAGTACACAAACATTCATCAATCCAAACTTTTAAATTTATAATAGTAAGTAAGATGCGCATATAAAATGGTAGGTAGGTACATACATACATACATAAACTCACGCCTTTTTCCCATGGGGGTAGGCAGAAACCACAGAACGCCACCTGCTACGATCCTTACATACTCCTTTCGCCTCATCTACGTTCATGATGTATATGTATGCATCGTCATACAAGCACGCCGGTAGGTACATGACATAAGATAATAAATAAAATATGTTTCTAGTACAATCTACTTTGAATTAGTCAAACACTTCAACGTGAATAAAATTATCAATTTACTAAACAATGTAATACTAAGACAAATAAAAATGTTGAAGATTCCCATATCACACTCCCAAGGAGCAAAAAAAAAATTAGTTTTTTCAAAGGATCTGCTAAAACCGGTTCCAAAAAGTAAGTAAGATGGTCACCCTACGAAATAGTTGGGCTTGATTCGTCTTCGATGATATATAGAGCATTATTTTTATAAGAAAAGGTTCCTAGAACTAGCCGACAGTGATCCCTTTAGGTTTCCTAAGCATTTGAGTTTTCTCCTCAATATTTTATTTATGAGTTTTGGCAATATTGGACGGTCTATTTATATGTCGGATCGTGGGCGAATCTTCAGTGTTTAGGTAGCTACAAGAAAAAGATGCTATTGGTCTATAATAAATAATAATAATACCAGCCTATTTCTGTCCCACTGCAAGGCAAAGGCTTCTTCTCATACAGAGAAGGCATTGATCACCACGCTTGCTCAAGGCGGATTGGCGATTCCAGACTTATATTGATTACAAGTCCAGGTTTCCTTACGATGTTTTCCTTCACCGATGCCAGTGATGTCCAAGATAAACTTTAGAAAGTACATATGAATTGAAAAAGTCACATTGTTACTTGCCCGGGTTTGAATCCACAACCTCATGCATGTGAGGCAGGCGCCTTAACTGGTCTATACTTATATAACTATATGTTTTTAATTCAATTTGCTTTTCACAATTTTGAATGAACAAAACTCTGACAGCTTCAGTTGACATGCAGACCGTCCCACGGCAGATATTTTTCAAAAAAAAGTTATTCCTCATTACATCAGCTTTCGGTCAGTGGGAGTTGCATCAAAATCAGTCGTGCCCTTTCGGAGATTAACAGGAACAAACAGGCAGGCAGACAAAAAAATCTAAAAATAATAATTGTGTTTCTGGTAAGTACCTACCGTGTAAACATTCATATTTAGTAAAAATCTGTTATTTTGAAATTACAAACAGACACTCCTATTTTATTTTTCTATAGATAGAAATATTTATTTAGCATCAGCATTGTTCGGCACCAACGCAAAATATAATATTATTAGGTAAATATTTGTGTTTAGACTTATTTAATTTTAGCTTATTCTATGAATTAAACTAAATTAATTATGCTTATGTTAGTCTTTAGCCAGTTCAGAGGGTTAATATGGGTTTAAAATAACCCATAAGCATAATTAATTTAGTTAATTACCAAAACAGAGCGTTGTTCATTTTGCATAACTTGTTAAAAATAGTATTATTTGGATCAATTAACGATGAAACTTGATTAAATCCGCTAGCAAATAGCTTCAACTAGCTTTGCAAGAATATTTTCCTTTTTAACCGACTTGAAAAAGTAAAAGTAACTTAAAAAATATTGCGATGGCTCCGCGGTTAAAGCACCCGGCTTTGAAATAAATGAGGTTGTTGAATTAAATCCGGGCAAGTACCAATGTGACATTTTGCTATGTAATACCTACTTTCTAAGTTTATTTTGGGCACTAACCTGGACTAATAATTAATACACACAACATAACGCCTGTTATCTCCGAAGAGTTAGGCATAAGTGTACCCATTACTACACCCACATTTCGCCAGTTCTGTTTAAGTCCCATGTAATAGGGGGCGAGCCTAATCTATACTTATATCTATACTAATATTATAAAGCTGCAGAGTTTGTTTGTTTGTTTGTTTGAACGCGCTAATCTCTGGAACTACTGGTCCGATTTGAATGATTCTTTCAGTGTTGGGTAGTCCATTTATCGAGGAAGGCTATAGGCTATATACCATCACGCTACAACCTACGGGAGCGGAGCAGTAACCAAAGACGCGGGTGTAACCGCGGCGGACAGCTAGTAATAATATTATAAAGCTGCAGTGTTTGTTTGTTTGTTTGTTTGAACGCGCTAATCTCTGGAACTACTGGTCCGATTTGAAAAATTCTTTTAGTGTTAGATAGATTAGTTATCGAGGAAGGCTATAGGCTATATACCATCACGCTACGACCTACGGGAGCGGAGCAGTAACCAAAGACGCGGGTGTAACCGCGGCGGACAGCTAGTGCCTAATAATTATTAAAAGTCTGAAATCGCCAATCCACATTGAGCAAGCGTGGCGATCAATGCCCGTGCCTTCTCTGTATGAGAAGAGGCGTTTTCCATGCAGTGGGTCAATAATAAGCTGGTACTTTTTTACTGACTTGTAAAGTCCTCTTAATTAAACACAAATCTAACACTTTATCGATGTCATAAACGTTCCATCGTGTGTTCCACCCTTATTTTCAACCCCATAACGCGCATCCGTTCACATTAACCCTTTGTTAACCAAAATAACAGAATACAATTTAAAAATGTTATTTTATGGACAAGCATGTTTTGTTTTCAGAGTTTTAAAATGTTTTTAATGTTTTAGACAAAAAATATTTTGAATTCGCTCGGAGAATGTGGATTTTTTTATTTATTTATTTATAGGGTTGGTTTTAGGGGTTAGATTTACATAGAATAGAATAAAAATAAAAAAGAATAGTAGAATAGAAAGAATAGATAGATAGTAGAATAAAAATAAATTCTAAATAATAAAATAATACTGTTAAATTCAGTCTGTTTCAAAAACAGATAGATAAAACAAACTAACTGCCTCGTTGGTCTAGTGGTCGCAAAGCGCGACTGCTGAGCATGAGGTCTTGGGTTCGATTCCCAGGTCAGGCTAAGTATGTTTGTGCTTTTCCATCAGGAATTTCTCAGTAGCAGCCTGGAAGTCTGAATTTGTGCTCGGTTGATGGCAATAGGATCGCCCCCTATTACAATGGGACTTAAACATAACTGGCGAAATGTGGGTACAACGCCTAACCATTCGGGTATTACAGGCGTTTGGATAATACAGATTTTATTATTATAATATTTATTCTCAAGATTTCAGTTTCATAATGCTCCCAGCCACGTTGCTTAATGTTAAGAACAGTCAACCTTTAGTTTAATCGTGGAAAACTTTAGTTAACCTTTCTGAGTTATCCAATAACAATTTGCCACAGACCAATAAGATGGTTAAGTAAAGAAATTAAGCAAGAATCAAGTAACCAATATTATTTTAACTTAAACTTAGATCAAGTTGTACTGAAACTTGAGCATTTTAATTGAAATTACTTTTAGAAGTAATTGAAACGGTTTTAATTGTTCGAAATTGGAAGTCTTGTTGCTTCAATTATCCCCCGGATTTATTGTTTGCTGGCTACTCCCTGCGAGACGGGAGCAGAGCAGAAGTCTGAGTAGTTCCACTTTGTCCCATCGGGCCGCCACCTTTCTGTGGAAAAGCAAAGTTTGCAGTGGAATATGCCCCACTAATTTGATTTAATGGGGCAGATTTCACTAGTATGGAATCTTGGTGGATTCTGCCTCACTAATAGGGTTGGCACCTCAGAATTTGTGTAATTTGCTCGTATTTGTTTATAAAAAAATATATGTATTGAACTATCTGTAAGTAAAACGTAAGTTGTATTGGAAACTTAGATTAAATACGTAGGAAGTATTTTAAATGAAAGTACTAAAATATTGTACAATTTTTATTACTATTTGTATTATTTATTAGTTGTCTATAGTGAAATTTGCCCTATTAAATTAAATTAGTGGGGCATATTCCACCGCAAAATTTTAGGCAGTCGACTTTGCCAGAACAGGGTGGCGGCTTGAACGGGCAAAGTGAAACTACTCAAAGACGTAACGCAGGTGAATCTGTGAGGAATTGCTAGTGCATTAATAATTCTGCTTACCCCATATCTATAACCGATACGTTAAAAGTAAACAGAGTGTACATTATATCGTTCCACTTTACACAAACGAGTCGTTTCCACATCAAAGCGGTATGGTAATGCCAGCCGGTAGCGAAACACCGACACAGCGGTATTGGGGAAAAATTATGATAATTTTAAAAGATGGCCGCTCATTATTTTTGTATTTTTATTGACGGTTTTTGTGAGTATTTTTCAGCATTATGTTATCATCTTCCTTTCTTAATGATATTATAAATGTGAAAGTTTGTGTTTCTTACTCGATCATGCTTAAATTCTATACTAAAAGCGCATTTTCATTAGTCGATAGGGTCCGCATGCGGGGTGCGAGAGATTTCTGGAACGCATGCCACAGGGCCCGCATTCGGGGAACCGTTTTCATTAGTCGATAGGGCCCGCATGTCGATATCACGGTCGGTATAAAGCATGTGGGGGATCCCCGCATGCGGTGTAACGACTTGTAACTTTCATTGGTTGTTATGTCGCATGCGGAGACTCCCCGCATGCGGGTCCTATCGACTAATGAAAATGCGCCATAAGCCATTGCCTAAAGTTCAGGTAAAATACATTCGATTATATTTTTTTTTTAAGGATGGGAAATCATCAAATGACTTATTCCGCTCTGGATAGAGTGGAAAAGACTGTCAGATTCTTACTACCTAAAACCCACCTGTGTTTCTCCTAATGCCCTTTGTTCCAGCGCCGCGGTGACTCTTCCGAACAAAATCCGTAACCCTGGCAAATTCGATCAGATCCTAACCCATAAATCTATACAGAACCCAAACAAGCTCACTATCAAATGCACTTACTATGTGAGCAGCTCATATCAGTGAACAGCATAAAGACACAGCAGTTTATCTTCCACGGTCGTTAAGACCATATCGGGACTCATACAGTCGTAAAGACCAGCCGAGTGGAAAGGGATAATGGTCTTATAAGTAATGGTCATACAGTTCAGTGTTGCACCGGCATGTAACTAAAGCGTTGCTGTTATGGGTTTTCGAAAATTTTAGTCTGAAATGGAATTTCTGATAGAATTTGCCCGATTTCCTTTTGTCGTTTTAAACGCTTAGGTTTATTTGATTAGGTGCTTGGGAGTTATATTTAAATATTTTTAATAGGTACCTATGGCTTAGGTATACGCGGTATAAAAAGATATAACGTGACTAAAACCAGCGCTGTGGTTTTAGTGCCTCCGTGCACTGGCCACGGCATTATGCTGAGAGAAAGCCCTATCGCGCGGTACTGGCGCATATTTTTTTTGTATTACCTAATTTCATTTTTATTTTTTAAAATTTAAAGAAACTTGTTTCTACTTTGCTTTTGTGTACAATTTTTCTTTTTTCTTTTATGTTATGTGCGTCATTTTCGCGTAAATAAACAGATTTTCTTTCTTTCTTTCATAGCCGTTAACTACGCATACTGACCATCAAACTAAGTTACTCTAAGCAAAAATAATTACTAGTAAACAAATGCATTTTTGGTGTGACAAATCACTCTTTATAGTAGTGCACAACGTACTTAACGTACGCCAAATATTATACTTTCGGATGCATACAATTTAAAGTTCATATTAAAAGGCTAAGCAGATGATGAGTAGTTCAAGTTCATACAACGTAAATGTTCTCTAATAACTTTGTAGACCTATACCTATATCCTGCTTATGAGTAGGAATTTCCATAAAAATCGATTCATTCATTTCGAAAAATAACGACTTGAAAGTTTGTATATGAAATGCAGTACACATAAACGCAGGAGGTATCTCCCTGTTGGTTATCTGGGCGGGGTAAGGTGTCTCAGCACAGGGGCATTTGTGATTTGTGATGTCTACGATAAGTTTTGTCCTTTGTTATTGTATTCAAGTAGGTACTAACAATAGTTTCTCAGTTTTTGTATACTAACCGGTGTATCTAGTTGTCCCAAAATAAACAATTTTGAATTTGAATAAACGCTCTTAATGTTTTGTGTAAACTGAGTTTACAAATTGTGACGATGAGTTAAGTCAAAGTCAAATCATTTATTTCAATTAGGCCATTACAAGGCACTTTTCAACGTCAAATACAAAAGAGAAAAAGGAATTGAATCTTGTTGCCCCTTCCAAAAGGTAGCTTTGTAAGGAGTAGAATCAAATGGGCAAGAAACTCCATACGTACTCTTTTAAAATCAATGTTTACAATATTTGCATACAGAATCATACATACTACTAAATCATAACACTTTAAAAGTATTACAAATCAAGAATTTAAGGTTAAAAATGTTCAAATATACATCGTTTTCACGTCTTTACAAACATTACTTTACTGCACCAGTTAACATCTTCCTTCCATCTCTCTCAATCTTAATCAAAATACCTCATCTAAACATGCTTGTCGCGTTAACATGATTACAGCATAATCCCTCAATCCTTAATTAATTATTTATACTAAACTACCGGAACCAAATTCACATAATTGTGATGTCAAATCGCGAGGATGAAGCTTAACATATCAATTTTGTAACCGGCGTAAGTCCGTAATACGATTTTGAATTGGAGATTAGGCTAAATCGGATGTGGAATCGGATTACTTATTTATTTTAGTAATTAATTGAAATAATATGCAAAGGTTTATTTGGTAAATTATGGTGCTGTTGTCTATTTATTAGCTACTAGTTTTTGTCCGCGACTTCGTCCGCATATAAGTCAGTTATCGCGGATGCAGACAAAGTCGTGGAATAAAAAGTAGCCTATGTCCTTTGTTGAGGTTCAAACTTGCCCCGTACCAAAATCCATCAAAATTGGTTCAGTGGTAAAAGCGTAACAGACAGACAGATAGACAGTTACTTTCGCATTTATAATATTAGTAAGGACTAGCTTATCCGATTTAGCCCCGCGCACTTTATTTTGACGCTATGTGCTCAAGGCCCGCGCACGCGCGGGCCGCGATGACGTAATCATGGCGTAACACGACACCAGTCACTTAAAATGCTCGTAAGTAGTTCGACTGGGTCGTAGAGCGATAAGGGTGCCCGTTTTGAGATCGTAGATAAACAACGCAGGTAGTTAAGTAACAGCGGTCGCCCTTTGTCTTTGTTTCATTCGTAAACAAAACATTAATTCTGAGAACTGGCCAAAGTTGTTTATATTATCGTATTGTTATGGTTCTTTGTCGACTGTGATAAAACTAGAGTCGCTATGTACTTGTAACTTTGTAAGTTACATTATGAATAAACAAGGAATGTAACAACAGCGTTTTTTTGAGAATCCTACTTAACATTTTCATAATATTACAACTCAAACTTCATAGCGCGCGGCGCCATTTTATATGTATTTATACATATGTAAATATGATTTTGTAAACACTCTAATCCATGTTTTGTACGACGTACTGCGATAGCAAAACCTGTTTTGTGATGGAAAATAACCAGAGAACATACTTATCTATAAGCGATAACCGAATTATCGTGTTGTATTTCTAAGCATAGGGTTTTATCAGAGAATGGCTAAAAATACACATGTTCTTGTACTTTATCGATTTGTGATAAAACTACTGTAGCTATGTACACCAAACTTTGTAAGTTACATTATGAATAGACAAGGAATCTAACAACAGCGTTTTTTTGAGAATCATACGTAACATTTTCATAATATTACAACTCAAACTTCATAGGGCGCGGCGCCGTTTGTAGGTATTTATGTAAATACGTATATATTATTTTGTCAAAGTGATTTTATGATGCTATTTCATGAAAGTATTGTCTAGAACGAAGTAATCACTCGTTGTAAATGAATATTACATCCATTTTCTGTCGATTATGCACTAAAACAGCGAAAATTCTTTGAAAAAAGTTTACGATTTCTCACGACTTTTGTCAAATCAAAAAAAAACAAATTTTATGATGCTATTTCGTAAAAACATCACACATAACGGTGTCCTAACTAATATTCTACATAAAAAACACTGCACTTACCTTCAAATCACTACAATAAATCACTAAACACAAAAAATGTGGAACAAAAACCCGCACTGTTGACAAAATTTTGAAGTGGGCCAGATGTCAACTTCAACATTTTTTTTCTATATTGCCTATGGATATTTGCGTTTCGAGTGATGTTTTTATGCATGGCAACATCTTTAGCATTCAGAATAAAAATATTCAGAGACAATATTCGACTAAATTCATAGTAAAAACAGCTTGTAAAGCCGTTGACAGATGAAAAAAATCTGCCGGCATACCGGTATGCCACCGGGGCTTGACGGTCGAGTTCGTACCGGCATACGGGTATGCCGCTCGGGGCTTGAGCGGCTTATACCTTATACCCGCGACTTTGTTCCAGTAAATGTCGGTTATAACAGGCCATTCTTATTTCAAAATGAAAGGATTGAGTTTAAACACATGCGACACCGCATGCATAATTATCATGCTTTTTTCGAATACGTGTGATGTTTCGACGAAGATTAGTAATCTAGGAATAACTTGTCGGAACCCTAATTCTTTATAATAATTCACGTAAAACCGAATGTTTACAACACAAGTTTTGTTCCTAGTACCTGAAAAAATAGGTCAAAAATTTGATCTAGCAAGTACCTATACCTTAACTACAAATACATCTAACTAAGCTTAACATTTTTTTAAATGTTTTAATGACATAAGTCTGGCGACATCGGAATATTGAACCATAATCTTAGAGTTATGTTAAACACTGAGAGATAAAACTATAATTTTTTTTTTTATTTTCACAGGCATCTTCTAGCCGATGAGCCGTCATGATTTTGGTAAGTTTTGAAATAATGTAATATAAATTACGTTTACGTGACAATAATGAAATTTATTTACACTGAAACTTAAAACCTTAAAGTAAATGTAAAATATGTACAAATTATTAAAAAAAAAAGGCAAAAAGGAGACCTCATAGGGCATCAAAAAATTCGTCCGCGTCGCTGTCAATGGGGCAAGTGCCCAAAAGGCTGACAGCATTGCCACGTTGTATAGCAATGCTGATTCTTTGGCCTAAGAAAAGGCCAGCCATTAAATATTAATTTGTATTTTTATAATACAAAAAGTGGTATTGGGATTTTCCATTAGGAACTTCTTAGTAGCAGCCCGGAGTTTGGACATGGCACAGAATGCACGTAAAGCAGTTGGTCCTGCACCTAATCTCTTTCCGGGCGTGTCGGATTCCCGTCCCATCGGACTTTAAAAGTGAGGGAAGGAGGAGTGCACTTGTGTTTGTGCACATACTTGTATACTATATCTTCTACGTACTGTGTACATTGAAAATATTATAGCCGTCGTGAGCGAAATCTGGAGAATAACATAACATCACGCCTGTAATCCCCGAAGGGTTAGGCAGAGGTGTACCCAATAGTACACCCACATTTCGCCAGTTATGTTTAAGTCCCATGTAATAGGGGGCGAATATTATTTATAACTAGCTTCTGCTCGCGAGTTCGTCCGCGACAAAGTTAATTTCTCCATTAATGCAAAATTTGGACCCCCGTTTCATCCCCTTAGGGCGTGAATTTTGGATAATCCGTTCTTACTGAACGTCTACTTGCACGTAAGTTGGCAAGAGTTTTTGTAGTGGGGGAAGTTTGCGCACGCACAATTTCATACATTTTTATATGCGCGAACTTCCCCCACTACGAAAATCTCTTGCCAAGTTACGTGCCGGCAACTGTACCTTTCGCTTTATTGAGATTTGTACGAAATAAATGTTGACCACTCCTCTACTTCCAATAAGGAAACTAGTTCTCACAATATGTAAGATGTTATCGGTGCTACTAAAATAATACGCTGTGATAAAACTCCTATTTGTCTTTTTCACTGACAACGAGGACTATTTTAGCCGGAATATTTTATGTGGGAAATCTGTTCCCGTAAACAAGGGTGCAATTGGTAATGTATCACCCCATGTCATTCTGATTGCAGGGTAGACAAGGATTGATCTAAAAGATTTCTACCTACCCTTTTTTATTCCACCCCTCTCGCCCCCTCCATATTTTCTTCCAATGTCACTTATCAGTTTCATCTCCTTATTCATAATACTAACACGCTACGCCAAAACAGCGCATAAATATGAACCCTACTTAAATAGCTATAAAAGCTTTTATCCTTTAACGACTGGTTTTAATATTCGTAATCTAGAGTATTTTTTATAGACGCCCGTAAGATAGAATACCTTCCCATTTGTGGGAAATTGCGAACATTTGTTAGTACAGAACTTTTTCTTTTTCAATTTTTATGTTTTGAGCTATTTAGGTGGCCGTTATTCACGTAAACCGCCTGAAGATTATATTTTTTATCTACCTTTTGTTCTTGAAGATTAGAAGGCTGGTTATTATCTGTTTGAAGTTGTTTTACCTGTTTTTCATTATTTGGTCTTATTTTTATTTTATTTTGCTCAAATATAAAAGAAATTTTGAGAACAGGTGCTAGCTTAGATATCCTGGATTTGTTTATCAAAACAAAGAAATTACTTCTTTCCGTTTGGTTTATCTACATAATTAGCTAGTGGCCTGTCTGTAGGCCATTTTCAGTAATTAAAAATGGTCCTAAATCTAGCTGCTATCTCTGGGGCAATCCTACAACTATTTAGAACGATCGCCATCTAATCTCAGTCTCAATCACTCAAAAATGTCTCTAATTTAACAATGGTGCCGATTCCCTTGTTCACAAACTAAACTAAAATTAGACTATTTCTATCTTTTTCTGTCCAATAAAACAAGAAAGAGACTAATGTAATTAAGAGGTGGCAAATTTAGTCAATCTGACACATTCATACAAATTATAGTTGACATCGTAAAACGTGTAGATTAAAAATACGGAAAAGTTCAAGGCAAAACTAATTTGACATCTCTAACTTAGTTCTTAAATGTCATCGTCCTTTTCTTTCGCTGTATGTTAGTAAGAGATGTCAATTCTCTAAAGGAGATGGCTAAATGACTGCCCCAAGCATGTATTGAAATCTTACATTAACGCGTAAAATTTAAATATTCAATCATTAATTATTAAGTGTTTAATAATTTCCTACAACTTTTGTGAACTGTAAACATTAAAAAAGTATTTTAATTGTATTTTAATATTTTCTTTGTTTGACATGACAAGCTAGGGAGGGGTCACCAGAAATCAGAATGTCAAATCATAACTATACATCGATTTTTGGTATCGGGTATCAAAACTATTTATAAGTATTATCTCTACTCGATTCCAATATATTCTAATCGAAATCAAATAAAAATAGCTGAAAAGTTTGGAATGTACTTCTTCGTTTAATCTTAATACCTAATAAATATTAACTAAATAATGGTCGACAGTAACAAATTCAATCTTGCAACACTTTCGATTATTTTATCGATTCTGTTGCACTTGAAGTTCATTTCCCATCTCTATGGAAAAACCAACTTGACACCATGACACATTTGTATTTGGACGTTTGGCACATGTTGCTTCAAAATAACAATGTATACATATTATATTCGAATTTCACTGCAAACCGAATTGAAGATATAATCGCTTTAGTAAAATCTGACCAACCTAAGTACATTTGATTTTGAAAAGGTTGCTGAAATGCAAAATGTGATGTGATATGCCACTATTGGACAGGTTTAACAATTGCCAATTTTTATAACTTATTTAATATTTTGCCTGCCCTCACTTTCAATAGGCCTAATTACTGCAGCTGTATTGTAGGGAACAGAACTCTGGGTTGTTGCTGTCATGTCATGACAGTGATCTGGTATCTGGGGTGGGCGAGACACCAGAACACATTGATTTTTAGATAATGTTCTTGTAAGACTCACAGAATAACAAATAAATAAATAAATCGCATTTTTGTTGTTTTATTTCAATATCTTTTATGTCCTTGGTTACTCAGTGCGTTTGTTATTTAGTTCAGGCAGGATTTATCAATCACCACATACTAACCAAACTAAGCCCTGGTGCGTTTGTTTGTCAGTCTGTCTATACGGATGTATCAACAAGGGTTGTCATTAGTAGGTAGATTGGTTCTTCTGGAAGGCATATTCGTAGATTTTAATAACCAATGTAAAGTCAAAAAAATCCTGCCGCCTGAGTCCTTTTCTTGCATGCATTGCTTAAAACAAGAGTTTGTTTAAATAATGTTTAGCAGAATTGTTTACCTATAACAAAATCTAGAGTTGTTTATGTCAGTTAATATAAATCTTTATCTTTTCAAATACGTTTATCATTTCAACCATTTATTTATTGTCTGTGAAAACTGTTTTTATTTTAACTCATTTGGATAAGTAGTTTAGGTTTTATGTACGTTTTATCACGTTTTTTAGTGCAATTACCCAGATATTTACTCAAGTACCACCGTGCGAGATCGGGATGGGTCGCTAGTCAATACTACAATTATTAAAATCATCGCAGATGCATCAAAACGCCTAGGTAAAAGTTCATAGCAATGTCATTTGTGTGAAGCTTTTTATAACAATTGACGTAGGAGTTACACGATTTTATTTTCAGGATTGCAAAGATATGAAGAGTTCCTGAAACCTTTTTTATACGAAATACTCATATTCAGCTATTCAGCATTACATTTTGCTAGGTACCATGTTTATACATTGCTGGGGCAGTCGTCCATACTTCTATTTAGCCATCTCCTTTAGTCTAGTTTGTGAACAAGGGAATCGGCACCAATATGTTTTGAAATTGATTGTCACTGAGATAAGATTGCGGCTAGATTTAGAATTACAAAGAATTGATTTTCTCATGAATTGTCATGTCTAAAACTTGTCAAAAATAAGAGATACTTTTGACAGATTCAGAAGGAGATTAGATTACGAACCTTCTTAAAAATACTAGAGTTGCTCCTCTGGTCACTGTTCATAAAAGCAATCTTAAAAAGCATCTGTGAACTTTTCCTTATTTCATTTTGTACTGCGATGCTATGACGCTACACGTATTAGCAAAATTCTGCACATTCTCCACTCATATTAAATTAAGGGCACTCCGCCTCGAATTCTTCCGTCCAGTCCATTACAACACAGAAATCGTTAAATTCATTCATCATTAAAATTCCCTCAAACAACAGATATTCGGGCCAGGCATGTCTGTACATAACGATTTTAATTAAATCCGGGTCTTATAAAACATTCCTTTTCTTTATTGTTTTTTAAACTAGGCACTCACTGGAAATCTCAGGGCGACAAAAATAGAGCATGCAAACAAATAAATTTTAATCAAAGCCCAAATTGCTTCGATGTTCATTCCCTTCATTGTTTTTCCTTTTCTTCGATCAATCTCGTTCAGTCTTTAACAGAATTCCGAAGTGAATTTTAATATCTCACTCGCTACGGCTCTTAATTAATTGTGCCCCTTTATCGTTTATTTTAATTTTCTTAAACAAGTTTGTTTGGATTTTATTTATTGGATAAAATTTTACGCTCTCGGTCATAGGATTTAAAGGTGCTAAATTGGGTTAAGCCTGCTTGATGAGTTCTGTTCGCCAATTTGAAAATACGGGTTCTTAATTGCATTAATTGTTTGGTACTCCGATAAAGCCATTTTCATTACTAACCCGAATAAAAAGTCCCCTTGCATTATTCTCATGATTTCTTAATCCCTGACTTACATAAGACTAAGGTATATTTTTAGTAACATCTAGAAAGTAAAAGATCAATCAAACCACCGTCGTAAATGCTGAAACGTCAATAAAAAAATAATCGAATCCCGGTAACTGAAAGCATATTTCTTTAGCGTTTCTAGGTTAGCCTGGTCACTACTTCCACCCCAATACACAAGCTATGTTTTCTTTGAAGCGGTATCAATAAAAATATCGATACGAAAGAATACATCACACCGCAGAGAAAACAACTTATAAATAAAACAAGTGATCGAATAAGGTAGGAGAAAATCAGCTTTATGAACAAAGGAGGTCGATGTAGGTTAGAGCTCAGTGTTCATGATTCCAATAATCGAGCGGTAATCAAAGCTTTGTTGTTCCGTGGCGGAGTAATTATAAGACGGTCTGAGCTTTTATACAAACCAAAGAATCGCTCTCATAATATCAAGTTTGCGTTTGTTAAGAAAGAAGCAATCGAGCACGTCTTAAGATCTTTGAATAAAACGTTATTTGATATTTTCGCATCATTCTAAATGATGTTGTTTATGATTTCGTGGCAGATTTGTGTATTTGTATTATAATATTGCTGACGGTTTGATCTTTTGAAGATAAATAAAGTATGATCTTGATGTTTAGTAATTTTGAATGGGTTGTTTTCCGCAATGTAATGATTAAATGTAATATAAATGGCCTTTATGATCATGTTCATTATAATTGATACAATTTCTTATAATTGTGTATTTTGTTTAGCAGAATCCATGATAGATCAAACAGATTTTTTTTTACGAAGGCATTTTAAAAACGTTACAGAAATTATTCAACTTCATCTTTCGTCCCTGGCTTGGTTACTTGGTATCGGGTCTCCTCACTTTATTGCGCCAAGATATTTGTTGATTCTGGAAATCGGGCTTTTTCTTTTTATTTGACCATCAGGTTAATGGCGGGCGCCCTCTGCGTCTCTTAGGAAAATATTCCAACAGTAGCAATTAATTCAAATTGATGTGAATTTGTTTAAATTCAATGTCTGTCAATGTCTTTTAAACTGATAAAATAGTGTAAAAATAAAGCTACCTACTCTAGTATCTATGTAGTGTTAATTTAAATTAAATTAAGTAAAACAAAGGTTGTCAAGCGAGTCAAAACAGGACGTGTGCGGCAATAGAATAGAAATTATGCATTGTCTTTTATATAAAACATGTTTAACAGTAACAGAATCCCTTTTGTTTTGCGGAGTAAAAATCCCCATGGATAAAACTGTAAGCCAATACCAACATAGTTGAAAACAAAAAACACACTAAGTTCTTAAATTAAGCTAAATAAAAGAACATGTATTATTACATCAATAAGCAAAATGAACAAACAGACATTTTTATTTCAAACAATATTCTTCGATAATCATATCAGAAGCTTTTCGAGCAATCATCATTACTGTAGCATCAAGTATCCCCCGTACGCTGGTAGGCATCACACTGGCATCAGCCACTCGTAACCCCTTTACTCCATGAACACAAAGCTTTGAATCTAAGACAGTTCCCATAGAGCAAGTGCCAACATAATAACGTGAAGTATCCGATGTCCCTAATGTATGACATCTCCAGTATTCCATAGTACCTCTCTTTATACCTTTACATGGCTCCAGTTTAGGATCTACAAATTCAGCTTCCGTTCTTTTGAAAAACGTCGAGTTTAATACACGGTTAAAATCTGCAAGATAGCTAGCATGTTTCTTTATGTCTATTTCTTTAGTATAATAACCTGGAAAGATCAATGGATAGTCATGTGGATTTGTGCTTTGCAGAAGAATTTTCCCTCTCGATTCAGGCTTAAGGTATGTGATAAACACCAAAAATATTTCTTTATTATCAATACCTTTGCCCAGAGTTTCACAGAATGTTTCATCGTAACTGAAATAGTATGCACATAGCCCCAAAAATATTGAGGTATCGCCAATGTGAACGGCAGCTGTTTCATAATCTGGGTAGCCCTGAGACTTGTTAAGAGCTACATAACCATCGAATATGATGTACGGGTATTCATTTGGATCACCAAGATTACTTACTTTACAAGCTTTTGTCATTTTGTACATTAACATGCTGTTGACATGGTCTTGGAAATTTCTTCCCACAGGTAAATCAGCTACCACTTTGATACCCTTACTATGTAAGTGATCTTTTGGGCCTATTCCTGATAGCATGAGTAGCTGTGGTGACTTAATGGCTCCAGCTGTTACTATGACTTCTTTGGTTGCTTTTAATGTCAATTTTCTATTATTTTCTGTTATCACTTCAACTCCAACGGCATTTTTCTTGTCATCAAATATTATTTTAGTCACTAACGTGTTTATCATAAGATGCAACTTTTTGTTCTCTTTATGACAGCTTAAAAACTTGTTGGCCGTACTTTGTCGCATATCATCAGCAATATTGAACATAACATTTGTGAATCCCAGTGGGTGGTCCGGATTTATATCCAAATGATATTCATAACCTATTTCTTCAAGAGCATCAAAAAAGTCTCGATTTCTTTTATAATATTTTTTATTTATTTTAATGTTCCCTTTTGTTCCGTAATAATGTTTTTCTCTTGATTCAAGGATTGTTTCATCAGTAAGCTTTTCGTTCTTGCAGAAGATTGGTAAGACTGATTTCCACGACCAGGAGGTGTCATTGGTAATGCAAGCCCACTCGTTGTAATCATCAGGGTATCCTCGCACATAAGCTCCAAAGCCAAGGGAACCAGAACCGCCCAACATTTTACCTTGCGACATATGAATGACATCATTTGTGTGGTATTCATTTGTTAGACCTTCGCCAGTTGAAGTAAAATTCCAATCATATCTTGAGCCCTTCATAAATGGAAATAATCCTGACATCTGGAACATTACAAAATAATCTTAATAAAGTTAGTAGCTACAATTTTGATTTTAAACATTATGAAAGTGACCTTATGCCGTGTGGATTTGGGTTATTACGGATTAAATTTTAGTACCTAGTAAACATTCTTGTTTATTTTTTTAACTATTTCGCCACTACGAAGTCTTTTCGTAGTGGCGAAAATTAATAAAATATTTTATAGAAATATGATGCCAAGTGGTCCGCTTGGCGTCAAATGTCTATCTCTTTCTTGTACATAGCTTGTCTTAAGCTATGTACAAAGACATACATACATACATATGTGTGTATGTGTATGTTGAAGACTAAGTATACTTCACGCTGCTAACAGATGGCGTTATTAGTCACGTTTCGCAAATAATAAAACTTTTCTACTGCTTTCTTTAAAAATGTTTTTGTATTTTATATATTTTTAATTTATATTTGGGTTAAGTATTATTAATATATTTCTAACCTACTAAAATAATAAACCCGAAAATTTGTAAGAATGTATGGATGTATGTATGTTTGGTACTCTTTCACGCAAAAACTACTGAATGGATTTTATTTATTTATTTAACTTTATGCAACAAAAGTACAAAGGCGGACTTAATGCTTTGGGCTGATTTTGATGAAACTTTGCAGTAATGTAGCTAAGACATCAGAATAAAACTTAAGCTATAATAATTTATAAAGGTTGGACATATCGGGCGGGCGAAAGCTAGTATATTATATTAATAATACTTATTCTACATCCTTGTAAGAGCTTATATACGCTGAAACGAGATAAAATATTAATAAAGTTGCTAGTTTTAATACAATATCACGCAAACTACTCGACCTATGCAAGCGCCAGATATCACGCCCATTGCGACGCGTATGTACATTAATCAATCTGACTCCTAAACTAATAGAGATCCCATTTTGAATTTTCTAGGGTATTTTTAATATACTTTAAGCTATATTTTGAAAATATAAAAAATAAAAAAAAATTGGTCGAAGTGACTGAAATTCAGGTTTGAAAAGTTTACTTCCGGTTTTGGACATGAAAAAATTTTTTTTTTTAATTTTATTATTATGTTAAAAAGAACAGTATTTTTCCAAAATGTATCGCTATGTTAAATATTTTATTGTGAATTTGTTAAATTCGAAAAACTACTTTCAAAAAATTGATATTACAATTTCGACAATTCTTTAGAAACCCATAACTTGAGAAATATACATTACACAAAAAAAATATTTTGTGTTCACATTCATACCTACTAGAAGTATAAATGGGCCGAATATGATCGATTTTCAGAACCTTACTTTTTTTTCGTTGTCCGCTTCACGTGAAATGCCCCAATACTCACCTTAGATTCTAAGGGTGGGTAAGTTCCAGCTTCTATAAGCAGCACATCGGCATTCTGTTCCACAAGTCTGCTAGCTATGAGGCATCCTGCTGTCCCGCCACCCACAACTATGAAATCAAACTTCGCTCCATCTGAAAACCAAAATATCTTGGAATCAGCTTCTTTCATATCCCTGCTTGAACCTACGTCGTTCTTCTTCTTCTTAGCGTGACAATGGAAATCCAAATGGACCCTGACTACATAAATAGGTGCCGCTATGAATCACGAAATGGTTGCTTAATAGTCCGCGTTTCAAACGAATATAAACCTTATTTCTTTTGATAACTGTTACTTAAAATCTCTGACTTGCCACGTTTAGACAGGTATCTTACTAGTACTAAAAATGCGAAAGTTTAGATAGATGAATGCTTGTTACTCAACCATGCCAGAACGGCTGAACGGATCTGGATAGAATTTAGCACGGAGATAGAGTATAGTCTGGAACAGCCTTTAGGCTAATTTTTATTTTGGAAAAATGTTTGGTTCCCGTGGGATAAGACGTGAAAGTTAATTTTATGTTTGTCGAGGTGGAGGTTATTAAACAATCCAAATATTTTTTTAAATTATAAAAATGTTACCTTGAACACATGCTGGTTCCGGATACTCATATGCAGTGAGTTTTAGAATGGTTAACATCCCCAAAATACTCTCAACTTTTTTAAAATAAGCCACGGCGCTGGCAGCATCCATGATGACAAAACAGTTTTGTTCAGTTTCATGCACGAATAATTGAAAATTATAGTAATGAAATTCGTTGCTTTAGTTTTAACCTTTAAAATTATTGCTGTAAGCCAAAATTCTATAATTATCAAAAGAAAACCGTATTTTTTTCCAGACTATATCACATGAAGCTCCACATTGAACTGAAGTAATTTTACAAGGGCCTTTGCTATAATTTCAACCAAATTGCGAAAAAAATAACAATATAATACGGTCCAATAAATTTAAAGGTCTCTCACCCACTATCTCGGTCCGTAACATATCCGTCACAGTCACAAAATTTGCCGTCTGAGTTGTTGGTTTCATTATTTTATTTATTTAGGATCTCCAACAGAAGATATACACAAATTATGACATATCAATAATAGTCAATAAAAGTTATTATGTAACTGTACTCCTTCACTCATAGGAGACCACAGCATACAAAATAAAATTAACAACTAGGTAACGAGTAATCATAATAAAATTCAGTAAAATATAGAAACAGAAAATGAGTACACAATGGAAAATTAAAATAATAATAAAATGAATAAAGGAAATAATGTTAACAGTAACCTACTATAAATCTATACAACATTCTTGTTCAGTTGTATAAGTATAAGACATAGCCTATCATTGAAGGAATGTCTGTAATTGGACTAGTACTTCCAGAGATTGCCTCTTACAAACGAAAAACAAAACAAACAAACTTTGTCTCTTTATAATATTAGTTTAGAAATTATTATTACCTACTACTTATTATTATTACTTTATACCTGGTTAATAAACGGTACAGTGGGTGGAGACCTCTAGTCAATATTAAAAACATGGAGTAGTCAAGTAACTTGAAATACAAATAAATATCTTATCTCCACAAAAGTAGAAAGAAATACTAATTACTATGAATATTTCTAACAGACATCTAGTTTCTTTCTATGTTTTTTTTGGCTTATCAAAGTCAAAGCATTTAATTCAATTACTTACACCATTTACAGGCACTTTTAATTATCAAGGATTCAGTGAGTTAGTCTGAAACTAGTTTCTCGTTCCAAAATGTAGATAGGTTTTTTTGGAGAAAAACGAACAAGAAACTCCACGGACTGTGTGATTCTCCACAGTTGCTTTTTTTTTGTTAGTCTGTTCTGTCCCACTCCTGGGCAAAGGCCTCCCTCCACTCCTTCCATCCTTTCCAATTTAGTGCCTCATCCCTCCAGTTTTGGAGAAATCCATCCAGTTCGTCCCGCCATCTCCTTCGTGGCCTGCCGCGGCCCCAACTCCCAGTTTCAGGGCACCAGTTCTGCGGTATTTGGGCCCACCTTTTGTCCGACTTGTTGCTTTTATCTATAATAATATGTTTAAACAATGTAGATGAAGAGCCAAGCCAGGATTAAAAGAGGATGTAGTGACAAAGATAGAAAAGGGTATGCTTAGATGGTTCGGTCATGTTGAGAGGATGAGTGAAAGACGATTAACAAAAGGTATTTATATGGCAGAGGTGAGTGGTAACGCAGGGAGGGGTCGCCCTAGGAAGACCTACACTGACCTTATTGGTGAGGTTCTTCAGAAAGGTCAGGTGCGGAGTACTCGTAACCGGCGTGCTTGTATGACGAGATGTATGAACGTAGATGAGGCGAAAGGAGTATGTAAGGATCGTAGCAGGTGGCGTTCTGTGGTTTCTGCCTACCCCCATGGGAAAAAGGCGTGAGTTTATGTATGTATGTATGTAAACAATGTAGATGAAGAGCCAAATAAAACAATTAGAAAGAAGAGATTTAAGCCTTGACATTTAAGAGATGACCAATCCCAACTGATAGCGCCCATTCACGACCTTACCCAGCTTGAAGGGAACCGAATGATCCAATGCACCTGCCACCATAAACGATACATTTTTGTGAACTTATCTAGTTGTAGGTACTTGTTTCTATAAAAATAAAAAAACTGTGTCTTTATTTCTATGACGTCTTTCGATTTCTTTCATTACATAAGAAGCAACTTATATCGTTTATTTATTGACTTGATAATTACACAAAATTTAGAATAGGAAAACAATTTGAGGTTAAAATTAAGTAAAACAACTGACTAGTGGTCGCAAAGTGCGACTGCTGAGCATGAAGTCTTGGGTTCAATTCCAAGGTCGGGCAAAGTGTTATTGAATTTTTCTATGAGGAATTTCTTAGTGGCAGCCTTGGAGTCCTAATTTGTGCCCGGTTGTTGGCGATAGGCTCGCCCCCCATTACACGGGCACAGGCGTGATGTTATATATAAGTATATGTTAGGTAAAATAAAATATTTGGTAACCGATTTAATTGTACTACAGCTGAGCAGCCTCCGTGCGTGTTGTATGTCAACGTAAATAAACCTCCGTTGCAATTAACTCCACAAGAATTTAAAGGATTTGGTTGCGGAGGCGGAGGTACGATTTCTCGCGGAAGTTCCGCACTTGCAGGGGCGGAGGCGAGGTTCCGTTACAACCCTACTCTGAACTAAATACTTCTCTTAAAAGCAAAATTAAGGAGAACCTTTACGTGTCGCTTAATACCAAGGCTTTGGAAGCAGCGTTTAATGAAATAACGTGTAGTATAACAAAGTTCTAAGAAAGAGAATAAGGATGTCGTACAAGCCAATATTAAACCTCTTGTTGTCTCTATAGCGTGTTGATTTTACTTGACATAATGAAATCTGGTGGCAATCTTACTAACTTTTAGAAATGTTCGCAATCTCATCTCATCTGTTAAAAAATGCCTCTAATTTTCCTACTTATTTTGACATTGTTTATCGCTAAGATGAGTTTGCGATTAGATTTTGAACTTTTTTATTGAGTAGAATTGACCTATTTGGTAAATCATTAATAAGAATTTTCATAAGAGAAAATGACGATTAAAATGTATGTGTGTAACTTTCTGTAGCCCATACAAATATTTGTTTCTTGCGGAAATAGAACTCATGACACGCAGCGCTGCAGCCAATCCATCAGCCGCCCATCACGTCTTCTCCGTGTTATTCGAAACTCAAACTTAAGTAACCTGCTAATGTTTGGAACTATTTCTATACTAGGACCAGTACGACGAGTAGACGTGTGGAAAGTGCACTCCAGCTTAATGTGGCCCGAGCCAATTGAGCAATATTGCCCCGGTTGTCTTCGCTGGAAGTGATCACAGCGTTATTGAGGACATGAGAGCTCCACTCAAGATTTTAGCTTAATGTAGCGTACTAAATGTTGGACTGAAGTTTAATATACTGTAGTGAAACATCGCCTTAGCTTGGGCGATTAAATAATAGCGTTATGAAGGTGGATTTTCATTGGATTCCCATTACACAGAGGAATTCGTAAGGGAAAAATCCTATAACACTTTACCCGATCTGGAAATCAAATTGAGGATTCCACACTCTTGCTGCCACGAAATCAATAGGGCCGTCGTTAGGTACTAGATAGACTAATAAAGGTGGTTAGCTTTTGTATATTTTGTGTAGTGTGGGGAAAAAAAATCGATTGCTTAAAAACCGATTCTTGAGACATATCGATTTATCGACGACATTCGATATAGATTCATCTAACATGATTAAAATTTTTATGGGGGACGTTGACGATACATTTTTCTTAACCCTTTCACCGCCAGGGACGTCTGTGGACGTAAAATCAAAAAGTGCTCAGGACGTCACCTGATGTCCCTGGCGGTCGAAGGGTTAATCAAAAGAAAAATAAAACGAATAACAACAACGCACGGAACAAATATTTGTATGGTACAGATAGTTGTTTCGGGTCTGGCTGTTTGTGTATGTGAGTTTATATGTTTGTAAACGCACCCACGATACAGGAGGAATTCCTAGTATGGGGCAAGGTTTTTTTTTTAAATAAAATAATAAATAAAAAAAAATAATAGGTAGGAGCATTATTTTATTCCAATTCATGTTCTTCTACTATCATGTCCACAGCTTTCTGTGCAATCATTATAACGGTTGCTTGCGTAGGAGTTGCGACTATTGTTGGCATAATACTAGCATCAACCACTCGTAGTTTTTGAACTCCTATTACCAGTAAATTTGAATGTACTACTTGACCCATAGCGCAGGTGCCAGCGTAGTAATGCCCTGTAGTAACCATGTTTAGGGCATAACACCTTCTATATTCTTCGCTGTTTTTATCAAAATCAGCGCACGCTTCTAATTTTGGATCAAGCAATTCAGCATTAACACTTTTATAGTAAGTAGTCTTTAACACTTTGTTATAATCTGCAATAGTCTTCACATGCTTTTCAAGATCACTATCGTTGCTATAATACCCAAGAAATATTGTTGGTTGGTCTTCCATATTTGTCGTGTTGAGAAGGACTTGCCCTCGAGATTTAGGTTGCGTGAGAAAATTACACACAACAGAAATTTGTTTTCCATCTGCGCCTTTAAAAATGCTGTCACAAACCTCATTAGTAAAACCGAGAGAAATTGAGCAGATAACTAAAAACATTTCTGGTTCATCTAAGATTAGATTAAAGATTCCATAGTCCGGATATTTCTGAGATTTTTTCAAGGAAGCGTAACCCCCTATTGCTAGTAACTTTATTAAATGGGGGTTCGAAGGTCTAGTTGAATACCTTGCTTTCCCCATTCTGTAAACTGAAATACATAATGCATGATCCTGAAGATTTTTCCCCACAGGTAAATCTTTAAGGACTTCAATTTTCATCTTTTTCAAATGCTGTTTTGGACCAATTCCTGAAACCATGAGTAACTGAGGTGTTTTAAATACTCCTGCGCTTATTATGACTTCTTTATTTGCTTTCACAGTAATTGTTTTTCCATCCTTGGTCTTTATTTTGACACCTACAGCAGTTTTGTCATCATCAAAAAGTATTTTAGTAACCAAAGCATTAGTTAAGACATCCAAATTATGTTTATTCTTAACACATTTCAAAAAATTCGCTGTAGTGGATCTATACTCGTTGCTAGCAGCAAATAAAACATTAGTAAATCCAAGAGGATTTCTGGCATTAACATCCGGTACGATTTTATGTCCAGTTTCCTTAAGAGCACTAAAATATTTTTCATAAATTTCGTCGTAGTATTTTCTTAGCTTTATTGTGCCATTTAGGCCGTGAAAAGCTTTGTCTTCTAGTGAATTGAGAATTCCTGGATCATTTACATCTTCACTTCGGATATAGAGTGGAAGTACTGCATCATAGGACCAAGATGCATCATTAGTTATAGATGCCCAGTTATCGAAATCGGCGGGGTTGCCGTGTACATAAACCATGTAGTTTAGACTGCTGCTGCCTCCAAGCATTTTACCCTGTGTTATATCAGACACACAGCCTTTATGATATTGCATCGTTTTATCTCGAATTGAAGTGAAATTCCAATCGTTAATTGAATGTTTCGGGTATGCAAAGTAGTTAGGATACTGGAATAATATGAAATAAATTAAATAATTTAGGTTTACAACCGTATAACTGTTTATTAGGAGATAACCAAACTAATATTTACGAGAACTTTTATGTTTTTAGGATTGTGAGGATGTATATACTATATTTGAATGATATAAAGATATTGATCTAACTTTAACATGTAGGATATTTTTTTTGTTATGGATAGTTTTAGACTTTCATTTTGCAATCATGTATAGAATAAAGTAAATTCGAAATCATACCTTTTTTAAGGTGCAATTCCAACATGGACCGCAGGCCGCAAACTGCAGCTGCAGGTTCAAGCGACACTATTGGTTTCTATGTATCTCTATGAAAATGATTCTAAGCGCGGCAACACTGCAGCCTGCGGCTGCGCCGTGCAACGATCGCAGTCTGCAGCGCCAGTGGTTTCGCGAACCGCAGAGAGTTCACATGTGTCACGCATAAAAATGTCAACTTTTTCGGAAGATGATGAAGAAGAAATTGATTAACTATGTTGCCGGTCATCCAGTCATATTACGACACATCCAATCCAAATTATCGCAATATGGTTACAATATGGTTCGACTTTTATAAAAAAGATCAGATGCGTTTATTTTTTTTCTGACATAAAGTAACAACAAGTCGTCATCATCTTCCTCTTCTATCAAAAGACACATTAGTAAACTATCGCTAGTGTTGTCTGATATTCTGTCGCGCACACAGGTATTGGAGTGACTGAGGCATTGTTCTATGCATTGTGCAGCCGCGGCATGCCGCCGTGCTTGGAAATAGAAGCAACCGCGACTGCAAGCAGCACTGCGGTCAACCGCAGCCGCTAGCCGCATTGTCGCCTGCGGTTGCAGTCTGCAGCCCATCTCGGAATTGTACCTTTATCATTCACAATATTGGCTTAAACGAAAACTTAAATTTTTCGGTTGGGTATTAAAATCTAACCAATGATTCCATACGCGGGTTGCCTCCAGCTTCAACAAGCAAAACGCTGACGTCGTACTTTGCTAGTGCACTAGCTACCACACATCCTGCGGTTCCACCTCCCACTATGATGAAATCGTATTTAGCGCCATCTGTAGACAAAGAATCAATATTTTGAAATGTAATAGAAATTCTAATTATATAGAATACTAATAAATATAATATAAAATAATAGAATAAATATAATAGAATACTAACAAATTAGCGAAAAATTAAATATTAAGGTATAATCGAGATAAAAACTCGTTTCGCCCCCTATTACATGAGACTTAAACATAACTGGAGAAATGTGGGTGTACTAATGGGCACACCTCTGCTTAACTCTTCGGGGATTACAGACGTGATGTTATGTGATGAATCAAAGAGCTGCAGTGAGAGCCATAAAAAAATACTATCAACATTACCTTGAACGCAAGCAGGTTGTGGCCACATATATGCAAAAAGTTGGACACCTGCGATCAGATTAAATATTTCTTGGACTTCTAAAAAATTGGCCACTGCAGTTGCTGTGTCCATTTTTTATTCAATTCGAGCTACCGTTGATGCAACTGTAAAAATAAAACATTAATTGGATTATTAGATAATTATTTAATATTGCAAACTAAGATGAGAATTATTTAGCCTATTGCACAAAAACAAAAATTATTACAAAAGAATTATTTACAAAAGTGACAGCCTAAAATTATATGGGCCTGTACCCCAACATTTTATGGGGTTGTACAGATTTAAAATGGGTGTCATTCAATAGTACAGGGGGCCTACCACAACCTCTTAAAACAATATTACTTTAATATTACTTTGCGTTCCGCTCTGTTGGATTTTCAACGGTCGTATCAGCGCCGAGAGTTGAAAATGCAACAACAGAAATTACAAAGTAATATTAAAATAATATTGTTTTAAGAGGTTGTGGTAGGCCCCCAGGTCTTGTATTACATAAATCAAAAAGATGCATACTTCCCAGGAGTCGTGGACAAACGTTATGAAGGTTTAAAAAGTTGATTTTGTCACTGTCACTGTAAAAAAAACATGTTTTGAATGTATCTTTTTTAAAAAGGAGTAAACTCGTCAAATTACTCTTTTTTGTAAATTTAATGTTCATATTTTTTTATTTAATTTTATATTACATATATTTTTTATTATTTTTTTTTATTTTATCATTTATAAGTTGTGTGTAAAGGTTAATTTATTATTGTAAAAGTTGAAAAATGAATAAAAATTGTAAAAAAATGATTATTATTAAATTACTTACATTAAAATCTTGAAACTGAATAGACAGTACTTAACAAATGAAAAAAAGATTGTGTTAGCAAACCTGATCAGTGAACAAATCCGTCTTCTATTGAGTCAGTCAAACAATTAAAAGTATAAAACAGAATTAAATATTATGTTGCTTTCTATCATTCAGTATTTGCGTCAGTCTATGATAAAAATTTTATTAACACATTACCAAAATGTTACAACTGATAAACATTGGTAAAAATACGTCATTGGAAGAACAATTTAACATTCATTTTGGGGTTAACGAACGATTTTTTTTAGTATCGAGTTACATTTACATATAACTATCCCTTTTTTATACCTGGCGCTTTTTGTACCCTCGTCAAATTCAATGAGGAAACTATGCTATTGATTATCATTATAATAATAGAAATATGTTAATTTTTTTAGTACTTGATTTTTGGTTTCGATATGGACGCAAAACTGAGGCGCTCCCTCACCGGGAGCATTCGCGTGTAATGTAACGTTACAGAGTCGAGCATTACATCAGTGAGGGAGGAGAACTGAGCATTACAGCGCGCACCTTGTAATGATACAAAACGAGTTTACATCAGTGAAGGAGGAGAACTGAGCATTACAATGCGCACCTTGTAATGATACAATGTGTAATATTTTGATACAACTTGTAACATCAATGCGCTTTGCAAATTCAAATCTATACTAAATGTTACATTCATTATACGCGAATGCTCGTCAGTCAGGGAGGTAGTATTGTAATGTAATGCTCAAAGTCGAATCTATAATGTTACATTACACGCAAACGCTCGTCGGTCAGGGAGGTATATAGTATTGTAATGTAATGCTCAAAGTCGAATCTATAATGTTACATTACACGCGAATGCTCCCGGTGAGGGAGGGCCTAACAGTAAAATTGGATTTGTTATTCTTACTGTGCAAATTATTGAATGCTATATCTGATATGCTATGCATATATGTGTGTTGTAAGCATTTGTATGTCAATTAAATAAATGACTTACCTATGACTTGTTTTTTTTGAGGTGGTAAAAATCATCAAATGCGTCCTTCCGCCCTGGGCGGGGCGGAAGGGACTGTCAGACATTTACTGACTAAAAAACCACCCTGTTCCTTCTGTTGCCCTTTACGTTCCGGGGCCACGGTATCCTGTTAATACGTCCCGCAACCCCGGCAAAATGACTTATGACTTAAGGTATAAAAAAGAAAAAGAAGAAGTTAATCTATTATGTATAGTTGCCTCGTCCAAAAGATAGTTTCGTATGGAGAAGAATGAACAAGAAACTAAATACTTACTTCTTAAAATAAGAGACATACTTTATCCAAGACAAGTGATGGCTAATTTTCGCCTATTCATCGTAGTGCTCAAGGTTACCGATAAAACATGTAATCGACTTTTCCAGAACCGCCCAGAACTTTTCTTTTCTATATTTGTGAAACGTGTTCTTTGTGATTGAACATCACACATTCGTCGTGTGTTGAAGTTAGGTTTCAGTCGTATTTTGTCCTCTAAAACCGCGAACGTGCTTGGGAGCTAAAACTAACAATAGAGTTTTATGTATTTTTGTGGGTTTCACACGATATGATCATATTTTGTTTTTTTACTAGCACTATCCCGGTGACTTCGATCGCGTGATTTTTCTTAAGAATTCCTAATTTTTTGATAATAAAATATAGCCTATAAAACTTAGTGACAATGTAGCTTCCTGGGGGCCTACCACAATCTCTTATAACAATATTATTTTAACATTACTTTGCCTTCCGCACTGTTGGATTTTTAACGGTCGGATCACCGCCGAGAGTTGAAAATGCAACAACAGAAATTACAAAGTAATATTAAAATAATATTGTTATGAGAGATGGCGGTAGGCGCCCTGAACATAGTTCTAAAATGTGGACGGTGTCATTTTTTCTTTAGCCATTTTATATGTCAGTAAGTGATGCTAATTCTCAAATAGTGTTATAGTTTGTGATCAAGAGAATCAGCACCAATGACTATCTTCCCAGTTCCTACTATTTAAAAAAAAAACGTTGCCCCACACTAGGAATTTATCCTGTATCGTGCGTTTATTTATTTATTTATTTATATATTCTTTATTGTACACCAGATTAAATATGACTTAAATAAACTATCTACTACAAAACATACAATTGGCGGCCTTATCGCTTACTGCGATCTCTTCCAGGCAACCTTGAATGGACAGTGAATTTTTGGACATGAAATGGGGGTTGTCAATGGTGCAAATTAAAAGTATAATAGTACAATATTACTATAATAGATACATACATACTAAATATGCAAGCAACGAAAATAAATGACGACTGTAGTATACAGTAAAGTTAACAACAAGAACAAAATCACAACAACAAATAATGTTCCTTCACAAGTTTTTTAAATACAGGCAAAGATTGCGCGCGCTTTATTGCAACTGGTAATGCATTCCACAAACGAGCGGCCTGGACAGTAAAGGATTTATCAAGAAAAGTTGTGGAATGCATGTGCGTTTACAAACATATAAACTTATACAATGTGATAGGGGTACCCCCCATATTATTTTTTTGTCGATAAAATTAGATGTAGTACTCAGCCTTAACGGGTTAGAAGTCTCACCCCTATCACATTGTATACACAAACAGCCAGACCCGGAACAACTATCTGTAGGACATTCAAATATTTATTGTGTCTGGGTATCGAATCCGCGCCAGGCAGCGGAGCAAGCCAATCATTTAGCCACTGCGCCAACCGTGTTATCAGCTCTTTGAGTAATTTACTTTATGTATATACTTGATAGATTAATCGAGAAATAATAATATTTCGTTTTCTTATACGAAAGAGAAGAGAAGAAGAGTATGAGAGTATGTAAGGATCGTAGCAGGTGGCGTTCTGTGGCTTCTGCCTACCCCCATGGGAGAAAGGCGTGTGTGTCTTCATATACCTCGTTATTTTTATTTTTCAGCAAATTTTATATTGTTATATAATGTTTATTGTCCGAAATTAAGACAATGTAACTTTAATCATTATACAGTTTTCAAAGAAGAGGAATGACAAATAAAAGCACAGGTTATTTTCAAATCAAATTAATTCATTTATTATTTGTTAAGACATAGTAAGTTAGGATTTTTTTATCAGGTTCCGAATTTTAATATGATAATGTTTGTTGAAAATAATTATAAAATACGTGTTTTTTCTTTTAGTATCACTCAGTACTAAAATATAAAGATATAGCATCACATAGTTGTGGACATTATGCGCCGCGTCGAACACTGACCCGACTCACGCGGCTGCCCTCACCCCCAAATATTGATAACAATCAAAACATAAGTTGCTCCCTTCATACTTTCACGGGCTTGGGACCGTCAAATGGGAAAGGTATGTCGTATTCCGGATAAAACATTTTTTTTTTTAATTTTACATACCAATATTTTTCAAAAATGGTGTCCTTACAAGATACCTAATGCCTAGAAAAAAATTGAAACGTGTTAAAAAAGTCTTCCTGTATTTTATTTAGGACAAAGATTGTGCTCTCTTATCAAAATATCAGTGAGCTTCTGTGCGATGATCATAACTGTTCCTTGGATGGCAGACCCAACAATTTTAGTCATGACACTAGCATCACCCACACGAAGATTCTTTACACCCTTCACTCTAAGCTTTGAATCTACAACAGATTCCATAGCGCAAGTACCGCCATAGTTGTGTAAAGTAGTCGCCATTCCAAGTGCATAGCACTTCCAGTATTCATTAGAGTATTGCTCTAAACCAGCACATGTTTCCAATTCAGGATCAACAAATTCAGCTTTGATACTCTTATAATATGACGTGTTAACAACAGCATGATAATGCTCAAGATATTTTGCAACACGTTCCAAATCTCTCGGAACAGAATAGTACTTAGGATCAATTTTTGGACATTCTTCAGGGTCAGTGCTATTAAGTAGTACCTCACCTCTAGACTCGGAATACAACAAATTGAGAGTAATATAATGAACCTTCCTATTGTACAATTTCTTATGTAAACTTGAAGAAAGTTCGTTTGTAAAGCTGAAAACGAAACCGCAAATTTCTAAAAAGTATTTTGGATCGGGGATGACTCCACTATAAACTATATAGTCCGCACGATTTTTATCCTTATTGACAGAAACACGTCCCTCCATAACTTCTACTGGAAACTCAAGAGGATTTAGTGGTGGTACAGGTGTTGCTTCTTCCATTTTATGGAGCACAATAGTTGTTGGATGATCTTGGAAATTTTGCCCTACAGGTAGATCTGAAATCACTTTGATTCCAAACTCATTCAAATGTTTCTTAGGTCCAATTCCAGAAAGCATAAGCAATTGAGGGGATTTTATAGTGCCAGCAGTTACTATTACCTCTTTATTTGCTTTTACAGTTATTAATTTCTTATCTTTTGTAAGAACTTTTACTCCAATAGCACGATTGTTATCATCGAAGAGAATCTTGGTTGCTAGCGAATTGTACATTACGCTTAGGTGAGGGTTATGTTTTTCAGGTCTTATAAATGCATAGGCTGTGCTCTGTCGGCCACATTTACCGATAGTGAAGTAAGTGTTAGTGAACCCAATGGGGTTTTTAGGGTTGATATCGTTAAGAATTTTGTATCCCAATTGTTTGTACGCTTCGAAGTATCCATCATTAGTCTTGGAATTATATTTCTTAATTTCCACTTTACCTTTCGTACCGTGGAAGAACGCGTCGGGTGAATTGAGAATTTGCTTGTCAGTAACTTTTTCCGTTCTTTTAATAAGCGGACAGAGTTCTTTGTATGACCAGGAAGGATCGTTTGTCAAGTTTGCCCATTCTTCATAGTCTTGAGGATGTCCATAGCCATGTATCGTGTAGCCGATTTGACCTGATCCGCCAAGTACTTTTCCTTGATGCAGTTCTGTTACTTCCCCTTTATGATACTTGCTTGTAGTTTCATTACGAACGGATGTTAAATTCCAATCGTAATCCGTGTTGAATGATAAAAGAAATAATCCTGGCAGCTGAAAAATTACAAGAATTTATGTTTACAATCGTAATCGTTAAAAAGAAAATCCAAGATTAACAGCCATCAATATATCTTGTGTCAATTATTACGATATGTAACAAGTAGATCATAAAAAATTTGTTAAATCATGTTTTTTTTTGTATAATCTTTAAATTAGTGGTATTTCATTTTATTTCTGTGGTAAACATATTTTTTTTAATGACTTCTTTAATAAAAGTAACTTCAAGCTTAAAAAGTCCATACAACATAGTAATTAGCTTTTCGATCCCTAATTATTTTTCTTAAATAAAGGTACGTTGCTCCCTTATACTATACACAGCTCAACTAGTAAAAGTCTCGTCAAAATTGGTTCAGCCATTTCGGAGACATGCAGACAAACATAAAAAAAATATGTTTTCTTTTATTCATGTACCGTGTCATCATTCATCTGCATTAAGTAAATACCTGTTACTTTAACGTTAAAAACAAACTCTTCAATTTTATTTTATTTTATAAGTTCGGGGTTAAAGTCATGAAAAAGTCAAAGTCAAAGTCAAAGTCAAATCATTTATTTCAATTAAACCATTAAAAGGCATTTTTGAACGTCATTTACGAGAGAAAAGTAAAACTATAATATTGAATCTAGTTGCTGTCTATCTGAGGATCACAAAAACTAGATAATTACCAGAGTTTCCACAGGAGGCTGGTCACCAGCTTCGATGAGAAGGACTTTCGCGTGCAGTTTAGCTAGGTTACTAGCTATTATACAACCTGCCGTTCCGCCTCCGATAACTATGAAGTCGTAGCTGTCATTATCTGAAAAATAACAGAGTTTGGTTACTCTCCAGATATTTATTCTTATATCTATTTATTTTTATCTTACATACACATATACAGGCTGTAAGGGTAAACACCGTTGTCACTAAAACCTTAATTATAAAAATGTTTATCTGAATTTAAAAATAATTAAACGAATTTTTCTTTCAAAAATTAAAAAAAGTTTCTGTCCGACACCGTCCGTAAATTCACGCCCAAAATACGTAATCACTACAAAGGGCGTTGACCTGCTGCACTGGCCGTCCGTTATAACTACCTACATAAGTTTTAACTGATTACATCATTGTAATAAAAACACAAAAATAATTGAAATAATTATTATTTTGAGGAAAAATGGAGACTTTACTTATAAAAAAATGATTTTTTTTTCATTGAATATACGTTCTATAAGTGAAACCAAACCACTGGTTTCAAGGATAACGGTGTTTACACTAACACTCTGTATAAACTCACGCCTTTTTCTCATGGGGGTAGGCAGAAACCACAGAACGCCACATGCAGTGCTACGATCCTTACATACTCCTTTCGCCTCATCTACGTATGAACGTATTGTATGACGAGATGTTCATACATCTCGTCATACAAGCACGCCGGTTACGAGTACTGCGCACCTGACCTTTCTGAAGAACCTCATCAATAAGGTCAGTGTAGGTCTTTCTAGGGCGACCTCACCCTGCGTTGCCACTTACCTCAGCCAAAATACCTTTTGTTAATCGTCTTTCACTCATCCTCTCAACATGACCGAACCATCTAAGCACTACTATTATAAATGGGAAAGCTCGAATGGATGAATGTTTGTTACTCAAGATAGAAGGTGGAGCATGATTTGTTACTCGGCTCCAAATCCACATCATGTCTCATGCGAATACTAGGCTCCTCACGGTAGCAGGAGGAACCGTAAGGTTTTAGTCGGTAAGAGTCCGATATAACCCTCTATTTTCACCAGACGGAGGGATCCGCGAATAAATCTACAACCTCTTTGCTTTGCTTACATTTCTTAGGAAATCAAGCCAGGTGCGCTCAAAAAAAAAACCAAAAATAAAATGAAACGAAATAAAATAAAGAAATACCTTTTACGTGCGCTGGTTGAGGCCACATAGACGCAGCTAAGTTCATATACGTCAGCATTTTGAGGATGTTCTGTTTTTTTAAAATAGTGTTATAAATTCGCGCCGCCGCATCCATGACGGTAGTCAAATTTTAAAACTGAATGAATCTGGAAAGAATACATTAACTTATCTCGTATTTATAATATTTTAAATGCGAAAGTAACTCTGTCTTTCTGTTACGTTTTCACGACGAAACTACTGCACCGATCTTGATGAAATTTGGTACAGGGTAAGTTTGAACCCCAACAACGCAGACGATGTCGACTAAAAAGTAGCCTAGGACATAGGCTACTTTTTAGTCGACATCGTCTGCGTAAATTATTAAAAAAAAAAAATTAGGAATCCTTTGAAAATTGACACCCCTTGTGATAGTATTGACTAAGTCTATGACCAGCACTTTTTTTAAATCGACAACCTAAGAAGCAGTTCTGTCCACCACAATCCTTAAAAATATCAGAATTTACAATATTATTTTTTGGTAATTTAAAAAAAAAGAGTTTTTTTTTCTCGAGTACTTACACTCATGGGCAGATTTTGGGACACGTGGTATAGGTAGATTAAAAAGATTAATATGGTTCCGCATTTAAAAGTTCACTTGTAAAAAATATTCACTAACAAAATATTCGGCAGTAAGTCAGTACAACCAATGTTGTATTACCATACAACTTGATACTAAACTGCAAAATTTTGAATTTCAAGGGTAATCTTAGCTAATTCCTTTTAAAATAATGGGATCAAGACACTGACAGTGACTTACCTGTGTGAAGGCAGAGTTGAAGTTCTTCACTTTCTTACTCGAAACCTACTAATATATCACACGTTAGTACCAGCGGCTGTATATATTTTAAAAAATTAATTAAAAACTGATAAAGATTGATTCATTTGTAAGATACTTACTTTAAGTAATTAAATAAGTAATCTTGTTACGACGACTGAGTCAAGTGGCGCGGAAGCGACAGCGGAATGATATTAAGAAAGAAATTCTCGAATTTTAGGCCGGGCGCAAACGTCCGGTTTGCGATTAGGTTTCCGAATCCGGAGGCGTGTATGTACATGCACACACATGCATAAATTACACATACATTCATTTGTTTTTTTACATGTGTGTGTAATTTATGTATGTGTGTGCATGTACATACACGCCTCCTGATTCGGAAACCGGACGTCTGCGGCCTGCCTTAACGAATGTTTGCATTGTAATCCCAGCCTCAATCTGATAAAAACTCATCATGACATCACGCCTGTAATCCCTGAAGGGTTAGGCAGAGGTGTTATTAGTACACCCACATTTCGCCAGTTATGTTTAGATCCCGTGTAATAGGGAAAACATAAATCGATTTCAACGAAATTTCTATGGAACCAATCTGAAAGTATACCCATTCAAATTTTATAAAGATTTTCCAAATCGGTTGATAAATGATGGATACATGAGGTAACAAACGTTAAAAAAAACCTTTGACGCATCAACATTTTTGACGTTGATTGACGCTGAGATGAGATTGCGACCTGATTTTAAAGGCTGATTTACACATATCAGTGAAGTCACAGTTCCGGCACAGTTCTGGCGCCGTTCCGTAATAGTGATAATTATCTTTTCACACATTCTCTATGAAAGCGCCGGAACTGACACTGACAGCACTGTGTCGTCACTGACAAGTGTGAACGCGTTAATAGACAATGTATGAAAGTATAATTTATCACTGATACGAAACAGTGCCGGAACCGTGACTTCACTGATATGTGTGAATCAAGCTTTAGCCTTTTCTGTTACGAGAATTGACATTTAGAGCAACAAAGGAAGGCGCAAGTCACAGACAATTACAAAGAAACAAAAAACTGACCAGAGTTATCATTGAAATATATACTGCTGTGAAATATTATATTTTGGGTAATAATGTCCTGAATTTGATACATTATTAATGTCAAGTCGCCCAAAAATTATAAGCCATGACTCATAAATAATTTATGAATAACATCGGCTAGTACCTATTTTGCCACTTCAGGGTAAAATTTGCCTCTTCTCCTATAAAGAAGGAAATTAAAATAATATAATTATAAGTTATTAATCTTGGAAACAATTTTGAAGCCACAAATTACTTTTAGTAATCTTTTTTTTTTATTTAAACATATTTGTAAATATAAATTACAATAAAATGTTTATTTATAAATAATGCTCTGCTAGCAGCAAGGTAGAAAAAATATTGTTTTTATTATTTAGTTATTAATTACAATGTAAATAAATTAAAATATCTATACTATTATGGCAAAGATGAAGAGTTTTTTGTTTGTTTGTATAAACGTGCTAATCTCTGGAAGTAGGTACCAGTCGGATTGGAAAAAAATATGTTTGTATATAATAGCCAGATTTATGAGGAATAGTATAGGCTATATAACATTACGCTGCGACCAATGTAGAGTAACCAAAAGACGTAATTCAATACGAGCGAAAAAATAGCCACGCATGAAGTTGTGGGCAGAATCTAGAAATTACATAAACATAAATATTTAGTGTTAATCGCGCATTCTCGCTCTATGACGTACTCCGCATTCCGCTGTCGCCTCGCTTCACTGCTTTCTCAGGCCGAAGCCTTATCCAATTTATATTTAAAACTTAGCTCTTGTCGAAAAACCAATTCCATTATATCATAGTCAAACATGTACTTACATTTGTTTTTATTTCCATTTACAAAACTAAGCGATTACTCTTTGTGTTATCAAGTTTAATTACTCCTATCGTCTTAAATTATTCAGTGGAAAAATTTCACTAATGCTTTTATGAAAATGCCTAATCGAATTTTATATTGTATTTACGCTCTGGTCTGAAAATAAAAAAAAACGAAAATCTCAGAATTAAAAAATCTATACTTATCTAAAAATCTAAATCTAAACTAGATTTGAATTAAGGTTTTTTTAGATATAAATAAAAAGAAAACCTTATTTCAAATCTAAAGCCAAACATCTAAATCTAAAAGATTAAAGATCAAATCTCAAAGACCAGATCATAAAGATTTTTACAGAACAGCATTTATTAGTGCTGGTCTGTAAATATCTCCCTCGATGAGTTTACATACAGTGAGGTGAGTCTTTAGCATCAAGGTCGGATCATAGTACAGCTCAAGCTCACTCCATCACATGTTTTTAAACCGGTCCACAAATTGGCTATTTGATACCATTAAGCAATAAAGGCACTTATATAAAAACACTTTGTTTTGGTTCCGAAAACTCGATTTATTTTCAATTACCTAACTGTAAAATTAGAATTTGAAATCAATAAATAGTTAATTAATTAGATCGTTGAAAAAAGAACGTTTTATTGTACCGCTGAAAACCCGATTATTTCCAATTAACTAAAAAAAAATAGATTTTTTATGGCTTTGAAATCAATAAATACTTAGACAATTGAGTTGCCAAATAAGTGACGTCACAGTCCGATATTCCCATACAAAATCTATAGAATAATCGCGTTTTGACAGCTTATGTCAATTGATTGGTAAGGTCAAGTACCTAATGGGAGACATTATTGATGAAAATACGTAAACAAAGACATACTGACGCACATAGAAACTCCTCCATTTTTTAAAGTTGGTTAACAATGGACAATGTCCGATACGCATGACAGAAGTTTTTAATTTTACGTTTTTATAAATTAATAGAGGTAAAATTTGTTGTTTGTTTGCATGAGGTGGATCCGATGACGTATGTCTATTCAAAATTTAAAAAAGTTTGGAAATCGGCGGATTTGGTTTTGTTTCTTGTTATTTACTGCCACCAACTTCCAAAACCAAAGTTATTTTTTATCTTGTGGTTTTTGAAGGCGGTTGTCTTTTTTGTACAAAAATTTTTATTAGTCACTTTTTAGTGCAAAATTAGTTGATGTTTAAAATCTTTAATGTTTAAAATCCTTACAAAATTCGTTTAAGCTAAACGTGAGATAATCGCGGACAAACATACATACATACGGGTCAAACTGGGAACCACCTTTTTTAAGTCACTATACCAAAACCTTCTCTTGTAACAAATACTTTTCCGAAAACCGCTTCAAAATCGGTTCAGCCAAACGGCAGAATAATCGCGGGCAAAAATACATACAAACCTACCTTTTTTTTAAGTCAGTTAAAAAATCTTATACTGATAGAAAGTTAAACTATAGCTCAGTGCCTTAATATGATTTTTTATGGTACTGTCGTCACTGAGACGTGACCGAGGTACCGAAATCCACCTTGAGGTTACTTGCAGGGCACAAATACTTTATAGAGTGAAACGACTGGACAGCTTTATACTTATATTGGAATAGCTTGTGACTCTAGTGCTCCTAGCTTAGCGAATTGACTTAACAATTGTCATCGTATAAAAAACTAGCTGTCCGCCGCGGTTACACCCGCGTCTTTGGTTACTGCTCCGCTCCCGTAGGTCGTAGCGTGATGGTATATAGCCTATAGCCTTCCTCGATAACTAATCTATCTAACACTGAAAAAATTTTTCAAATCGGACCAGTAGTTCCAGAGATTAGCGCGTTCAAACAAACAAACAAACACTGCAGCTTCATAATATTAAGTATAGATTTTATTCTAATTCTAAATACGAATAATAGTTTGTCAGAGAGTTTAGAACAAGAGTCTTCCAGCCTGCTTGCTTTAGCAAGCAACCTTCACAGTACCTACATACCTACCTAACTACTAGGTAGACGAAGTCTCGGGCAGAAGTAAGTAATCAATATTTGTCTGCATTGAGCATAATAATTACAATCATAGAATGGGTAATTTTACGGAACTTAATGGTTCTATACAATTTCATATAAATATATTTAAAAAAAATACAAGTGTATTATCTCATCTGTGAAGTACGTAAGTAATATTAATTGCTTGCTGGATTCCGGCTTTAGATAACAAAGATCCATTATAATTTTCTTCAGTAAGTACCTATGCAAAACAATGGTTAATTATTTGAAATATTCACAGAAAAAAATAATACATGTTTTGTAAATAATCATTGATCGTACAAGGGACAAAATTTTGGTTACGTAATTGATCTAGTAATTTATGTTTTGTTGCATTTTTTTTAGCTAGAATATTTTCGTAAAGTAGGTAAATAGATTTTCGCAAAATTTACGTCGTTTTTATCGGTTTGCGATAAAAACAGTGACGTATTTATTGCGAATGATACATAAACGGTTTTAAGGGCGTAAAAGTGTCAAATTAATACAAGTGAATAAATTAGGCCAAGCAGTGTCTTTTTTGCTTTTTTTACCGGTTCCGTACCCAATCGCTGGCAATCAGAACCCTGTTACTAAGACTTCGCTGTCTTAACGCCCGTCGTCTTTCTCTTCTTCCGTTTGTCCGTCTATCACATGGTTGTATCTTTAAAACAGTGATAGGTGGAAAAAAAGCTTGAAATTTTTACAGAGTGTGATATATTAATATGACCTAACAACAACTTAGTACAATAAAAATAAATGTATGTCTGCGATTTTCTCAAAAACAAATGCAACTCTTTTATCACATTATTTTATGAATTATAATCTAAAGTATAATTTAATCCCGATAAATTAACATAATGTTGTTGTTAAGATTTTTTTATAATTATAATATTTTCATTAAAAAAAACGTACGTTTAGGTAATAAACTCTGATTGAGGAAAAAATATAAACATAAATATGTGTCTTTAGAAACATAAAATAATGGTTAAACATGTATAAAAAATTACACACGTCAAAAATAAGGTAACCTACGTCAATGTAACAAAAGAAAAACAAAATAGAATCAAAAAATTCCTTCACATGAAAACATAATTATAATAATATTTTATTTAACAAAAAAAAAAAATGGTTTATTTTTTGCGTAAACAATACGCGGAACCCTAGCTTGTTCTACGTCAATAGGTCAATTCACATCACGAAGTAGATATAAATATTGTTTAACAATCGAGTTTGGTCCAGTCGCATGTAAGTGTTTTAAAAGACACCAAACAGATATTTTTTATTATGTTATAATTTATACAGTAAAAGTTTTTTTTGTTTAATATCGTCTCAAGAGAAACAAAATTATACAAAACAATTAATTAATTACTGATACAACTAATATAAATAATGAAGGTTTAGTGTCCGCACATAATTAGGTATGTAAGTTTTTATTTTTAATGATAGAAATTTTTTCAATGCTTAAAAAAAATATGAAATAAAATTAAATTCTAATATAAAATATTATTACTATTTATTTTGTGCCCGGTAAATGGCAATAGGCTCGCCCCCTATTACATGGGACTGCGGAAATGTGGGTGTTAATGGGTATACCTCTGCCTAACAATTCGGGGATTACAGGCGTGAAGTTTAATATGTTATGTTGTTTATCATTTTATTATGCTTTCAAAACCCTGTGACTTTTCCAGATTATTATTTGAGATAATGACGATACAGCTATAACAATTTGTCTGAAAAATACCTAAAAACACAGGAAAGTTGAGAAATCGGTGAATATACATTAAAAAAGATACATACAGTCGAACATAGAACCTCATTTTTTTTAAGTCTGTTAAAAATGAATGCAGCATCAGCTATACAGGGAATACAGCAAATTCAAGGGGCCTTCAATATCCTGGGTGCCTTGCAGCTGACTGCATTTTTATGGCCACAACAGGCACAGGTTCAAGGTAATTCTTAAATTATTTTTCCTTAATTACCGAAATAATTAAGTTACTTCTTATAACATTAGCTATAATAGTGACAATCCCGTTTATCGAAGAGTATCCAGATACTCTCCGATAAAAGGGAAAAAAATTAAAAAAAATTAAAAATTATCATAAAAATTCATTTTTTTTCTGTTTGTTCCAGAACAAACAGAAAAAAAATGAATTTTTATGATAAACGCCGAAGTTCTAATTGCTTTTCTAAAATAAAGTGACCTAAGTTACTGCATGGAATAGCATATTGGCTTTAAAGCCATCCTGTTCTGTTTACTACAATTCTACTCAAAAATTAATAGTGGACAACACAAAAAAAAATGACAATAATAATTCTACAGACATCACTGACATCGGTGAAAGGAAATATGGTGTGGTAACCTGGACCTATAATTAATATAATTAACTCTGAAATCGCTTCCGCCTTGAGCAAGTCCAATGTATACGTAAACGTGATCGGTTCAGCGGTTTTGCCGTGATGGGGTAACAAACTGACATACAAAGTTATTTTCGTATTTATTACAGTGTTTTGTCATACCATACCATACTATAGTAGTGCATACAGCAGGTATGGTAACGATAGGTAACTTCCCCGATTATGACTCAGGCATTACTCCTCTAGAAGTAATAGTGCTTGACCCTATTATAATTATATAGAGTAAAAAAAGAAAGAAAGTAAAACTGTTTATTCACGTGAAAATGACGTCGTCGTGAAAATGACGACATAACATAAAAAAAAGGAAAATTGTACACAAAAGCAGAGGAAGAGAAAGGAGAGGAGAGGAGTAGAAATATAAAACAACTATAAAATATCAAATTAGCAATTCGATACAAATACATACTACGTGTTTATACTGTTGACATCAAAGCTGATATATTATACCACGAGAATTGTTCATTTTTGCGAGATATGCGCAAGTGCTATTCCTGACTATTATCTATCTCCGTGCTAAATTTCATCCAGATCTGTTCAGCCGTTGTGGCGTAATTGAGTAACAAACATTCATCCAAACTTTCGCATTTGTAGTAGTAAGTAGTAAGATATTTTTTGTTATGCATTAGATAATATTATTAGTAGATAAGAAAAATCTTGTGTATTCATAGATGGCGCTTGTTTCGACTTCATAGTAGTCGGTGCTGGGTCAGCAGGCAGTGTGATAGCCAATAGACTCACAGAGATTGAGAAAGCTACAGTTTTACTTATAGAAGCTGGTGGAGACCCACCCGTTGAATCTGTGGTAAGTACTTACTGCTTCCAAAAAAAATAAATTAATTCAATACTTGATTGTCGTGATGACGCAATAGTTAAGGCACTCTCGTCTCGTGTATGAAGTTGCGAGCCCGATAATGTGCAAGTACCAATGTGACTTTTTCATTTTATATGCACTTTTCAAGTTTATCTTGGCCATCACTGATATCGGTGAAGGAAATCATTCTGAGGAAACAGTGAAAGAAAGGTGAATTTAATTAATTTAAGTCTGGCAACGCCAGTTCGCCTTGAGCAAGTGTGGTGATAATTGCTAGTGCCTTCAAATGAATTTATATGGCAGATATAAGAGGCAATACAAGGAGGGGATGACCTAGAAAGACCTACACGGACCTTATTGGTGAGGTTCTTTAGAAAGGTCGGGAGCGCAGTACTCGTAACCGGCGTGCTTGTATGAACGTGGACGAGGCGAAAGGAGTGTGTGAGGACGTAGCAGATGGCGTTGTGTGGTTTCTACTAACCTCCATAGGAAAAAGGCGCTATGTATGTTCTCTAAGAAGACAAAGAAGCCTTTGCACTGCAGTGGGACAATTAATAGGCTGGTGTTATTATTATAATTAATAAGACATGAAGTAATACATGTCGTGACATTTATGAAACGAGAGTCGTAATATATGACAGACACTTAATCAATGTTGACAATATGAAAGTCTATCAACCAGCTGCTGAGCAAGTCAAATTATATCTACCTTTAAGAACAAAATCCAATAGTCCTACTCCACAAAATTCGATGTAACATTTTAGACACGCGACTAAAATTAAATATTCATGAACTAATATTTAAAAAGAATTTACTTAAGTAATAGGAATTAATTCATTATCGTCGGGGTCGACGAGGGCTTGTTTTTAAACAATTCATTATAAAGAAAGCTTTACTTGTGTTATTCAGATAAAAAGTGTTTCTAAGAAAAGAAAATAGGTATTCGGCTAACATGAAAATGAATTCGTAATTCTGATCAATTAAATTACCCTACCGGTACATCCAGAGATTAGCGCGCTTTGTTATATTACTTATTGTCATCATCATCTGCCTAGCCTAACCGGATGCAGCTAAGTACCAGTATTTTACATGCAGCGACTGCCTATCTGACCTCCACAACCCAGTAACTGGGTAATACGATACCCCTAGGCAAGACTGGTTGTCAGGCTTTCAAGCTTCTGACGACTCGTAACGACTGTCAAAGATTCACGTATGACAGCCGGGACCAACAGCTTAACGTGCTTTCCGAGGCACGGAATGATGTCAGTAATGTCTAAGATAAACTTTAGAAAGTACATAATATGAATTGAAAAAGTCACATTGGTACTTGCCCGGATTCGAATCGACAACCTCATGCATGAGAGGCGGGCGCCTTAACCGCTAGGCCATCACGACACTTCCATATTACTTTTTGTCATAATTCCTAATTTCTTTATTTCAGTTCCCAGCATTTATTCCATTTCTAAAGAACACATCAGTTGATTGGAACTACGCTACTCAAGATGATGGTTACAGCCAACAGTTTCATAAAAACAAGGGAGTTGAATTGACGAGAGGCAAAATGCTTGGAGGCTCAAGTTCCAATAACTTTCTGGCTTATACAAGAGGCAACTGTCATGATTTTGACACCTGGGCGAAGATAACTGGCGATGATTCATGGAATTGGGAGAACGTACTTCCATATTTTATGAAAAGTGAAAGACTAGTCGATCCTATCCTTCTTACTTCTAAAGCTGGCGCTTTTCATGGTACTGATGGATATTTAGGCACTACAAGGTATTATAATAAAGAGACTCTGAAGTATTTTGAAGCCTTCAATGAAATAGGTAATGACATTGTGTTGGACACAAACGGTGCTACTCCTCTTGGGTATACTGAATGTATGTTTACTATTGCTGATGGTGACTCTTTGTTTTATCAAGTCGATGGCAGCAAAGTAGAAACGGACATCTACATTTTTTCGAAAATGCTTTTTTTACAAAAATGAGCTTATATTAATCCTATCTACAAGTCTGTATTAAATTTTTTTCAAAATTCAATATAACAAAGAAAATTTGACACGTAAATGAAGACATCTACACTGGATTTTTAAAAAACATCGCAGTAGAAACGGACATGTGAATTTGTCCGCCTTTACTTCGGAGCTTTGACAGATGAATGGAAACGTCAACAAAGACATCAGTCAGTTGTCACATTCTAGCGCGTACCGGTATAAATGTAATAATAATGATAGTGTTTACAGTTCATTATTAGTGCTAGTAATGAAATCTTAGAGTGTGTAATAAAAATTATTTTGAGGTTACGGTTCGACGTAAACACGGACATCTGCCACTTGTTCGTTTATAAAGATGTTCTTTAAATATCCTTAAATGTATTACAGGAGATTATTATCTTACTTTATTAGATATTTTAAATGAAATGGGCACTTTTTTATTACAATGTAATAAAACTTTGACGTAGAAGAAGACATCTGCCTGATAAACGGTTATCAGGCAGATGTCTTCTTCTACGTCAAAGTTTTTTCAGAGTAAAAAAAGACATCTACATTATTTCAGTAAAACAACGATAAAGCGATAAAACCTATTACACAATTCATAAAGAAGGTTATTTTAAAGCATTATAGAAAATTTCAGGTTAATCGGTCCATAACTCTCAAAATAACCACTCTTTTAAACTAAATCTGCTCTCCTGTAAAGTTGCGATTTTGTAGATGTCCGTTTCTACTTTGCTGCCATCGAAGTTCAATTACTCCTATCGTCTTAAATTATTCAGTGGAAAAATTTCACTAATGCTTTTATGAAAATGCCTAATCGAATTTTATTGTATTTACGCTCTGGTCTGAAAATAAAAAAAAACGAAAATCTAAGAATTAAAAAATCTATACTTATCTAAAAATCTAAATCTAAACTAGATTTGAATTAAGGTTTTTTTTAGATATAAATAAAAAAAACCCTTAATTCAAATCTAAAGCCAAACATCTAAATCTAAGAGATTTAAAAATCTGTAATCTAGATTTTTACAGGACAGCATTTATTAGTGCTGTTCTGTAAAAATCTCCCTCGATGAGTTTACATACAGTGAGGTGAGTCTTTAGCATCAAGGTCGGATCATAGTACAGCTCAAGCTCACTCCATCACATGTTTTTAAATCGGTCCACAATTGGCTATTTGATACCATTAAGCAATAAAGGCACTTAAATAAAAACACTTTGTTTTGGATCTGAAAACTCGATTTATTTTCAATTAACTGTAAAACTGGACTTTGAAATCAATAAATAATTAATCAATTGGATTGTTGAAAAAAGAACGTTTTATTGTACCGCTGAAAACCCGATTATTTCCAATTAACTGAAAAAAAAAATAGATTTTTTATGGATTTGAAATCAATAAATACTTAGACAATTGAGTTGCCAAATAAGTGACGTCACACAGTCCGATATTCCCATACAAAATCTATTGAATAATCGCGTTTTGACAGCTTATGTCAATTGATTGGTAAGTTCAAGTACCTAATGGGAGACATTGTTGATGAAAATACGTAAACAAAGACATACTGACGCACATAGAAACTCCTCCATTTTTTAAAGTTGGTTAACAATGGACAATGTCCGATACGCATGACAGAAGTTTTTAATTTTACGTTTTTATAAATTAATAGAGGTAAAATGACGTATGTCTATTCAAAATTAAAAAAGTTTGGAAATCGGCGGATTTGGTTTTGTTTCTTGTTATGTACTGCCACCTCTAAAACTAAAGTTATTTTTTATCTTGTGGTTTTGAAGGCGGTTGTCTTTTTTGTACAAAAATTTTTATTATTCACTTTTTAGTGCAAAATTAGTTGATGTTTAAAATCTTTAATGTTTAAAATCCTTACAAAATTCGTTTAAGCTAAACGTGAGATAATCGCGGACAAACATACATACATACGGGTCAAACTGGGAACCACCTTTTTTAAGTCACTATACCAAAACCTTCTCTTGTAACAAATACTTTTCCGAAAACCGCTTCAAAATCGGTTCAGCCAAACGGCAGAATAATCGCGGGCAAAAATACATACAAACCTACCTTTTTTTTTAGTCAGTTAAAAAATCTTATACTGATAGAAAGTTAAACTATAGCTCAGTGCCTTAATATGATTTTTTATGGTACTGTCGTCACTGAGACGTGACCGAGGTACCGAAATCCACCTTGAGGTTACTTGCAGGGCACAAATACTTTATAGAGTGAAACGACTGGACAGCTTTATACTTATATTGGAATAGCTTGTGACTCTAGTGCTCCTAGCTTAGCGAATTGACTTAACAATTGTCATCGTATAAAAAACTAGCTGTCCGCCGCGGTTACACCCGCGTCTTTGGTTACTGCTCCGCTCCCGTAGGTCGTAGCGTGATGGTATATAGCCTATAGCCTTCCTCGATAACTAATCTATCTAACACTGAAAGAATTTTTCAAATCGGACCAGTAGTTCCAGAGATTAGCGCGTTCAAACAAACAAACAAACAAACACTGCAGCTTTATAATATTAGTATAGATAGATTTTATTCTAATTCTAAATACGAATAATAGTTTGTCAGAGAGTTTAGAACAAGAGTCTTCCAGCCTGCTTGCTTTAGCAAGCAACCTTCACAGTACCTACATACCTACCTAACTACTAGGTAGACGAAGTCTCGGGCAGAAGTAAGTAATCAATATTTGTCTGCTTTGAGCATAAATTCAATCATAGAATGGGTAATTTTACGGAACTTAATGGTTCTATACAATTTCATATAAATATATTAAAAAAAAATACAAGTGTATTATCTCATCTGTGAAGTACGTAAGTAATATTAATTGCTTGCTGGATTCCGGTTTTAGATAACAAAGATCCATTATAATTTTCTTCAGTAAGTACCTATGCAAAACAATGGTTAATTATTTGAAATGTTCACAGAAAAAAATAATACAAGTTTTGTAAATAATCATTGATCGTACAAGGGACAAAATTTTGGTTACGTAATTGATCTAGTAATTTATGTTTTGTTGCATTTTTTTTAGCTAGAATATTTTCGTAAAGTAGGTAAATAGATTTTCGCAAAATTTACGTCGTTTTTATCGGTTTGCGATAAAAACACTGACGTATTTATTTCGAATGATACATAAACGGTTTTAAGGGCGTAAAAGTGTCAAATTAATACAAGTGAATAAATTAGGCCAAGCAGTGTCTTTTTTGCTTTTTTTATCGGTTCCGTACCCAATCGCTGGCAATCAGAACCCTGTTACTAAGACTTCGCTGTCTTAACGCCCGTCGTCTTTCTCTTCTTCCGTTTGTCCGTCTATCACAATATGGTTGTATCTTTAAAACAGTGATAGGTGGAAAAAAAGCTTGAAATTTTTACAGAGTGTGATATATTAATATGACATAACAACAACTTAGTACAATAAAAATAAATGTATGTCTGCGATTTTCTCAAAAACAAATGCAACTCTTTTATCACATTATTTTATGAATTATAATCTAAAGTATAATTTAATCCCGATAAATTAACATAATGTTGTTGTTAAGATTTTTTTTATAATTATAATATTTTCATTAAAAAAAACGTACGTTTAGGTAGGTAATAAACTCTGATTGAGGAAAAAATATAAACATAAATATGTGTCTTTAGAAACATAAAATAATGGTTAAACATGTATAAAAAATTACACACGTCAAAAATAAGGTAACCTACGTCAATGTAACAAAAGAAAAACAAAATAGAATCAAAAAATTCCTTCACATGAAAACATAATTATAATAATTTATTTAACAAAAAAAAATAATGGTTTATTTTTTTGCGTAAACAATACGCGGAACCCTAGCTTGTTCTACGTCAATAGGTCAATTCACATCACGAAGTAGATATAAATATTGTTTAACAATCGAGTTTGGTCCAGTCGCATGTAAGTGTTTTAAAAGACACCAAACAGATATTTTTTATTATGTTATAATTTATACAGTAAAAGTTTTTTTTGTTTAATATCGTCTCAAGAGAAACAAAATTATACAAAACAATTAATTAATTACTGATACAACTAATATAAATAATGAAGGTTTAGTGTCCGCACATAATTAGGTATGTAAGTTTTTATTTTTAATGATAGAAATTTTTTCAATGCTTAAAAAAAATATGAAATAAAATTAAATTCTAATATAAAATATTATTACTATTTATTTTGTGCCCGGTAAATGGCAATAGGCTCGCCCCCTATTACATGGGACTGCGGAAATGTGGGTGTTAATGGGTATACCTCTGCCTAACAATTCGGGGATTACAGGCGTGAAGTTTAATATGTTATGTTGTTTATCATTTTATTATGCTTTCAAAACCCTGTGACTTTTCCAGATTATTATTTGAGATAATGACGATACAGCTATAACAATTTGTCTGAAAAATACCTAAAAACACAGGAAAGTTGAGAAATCGGTGAATATACATTAAAAAAGATACATATACAGTCGAACATAGAACCTCATTTTTTTTAAGTCTGTTAAAAATGAATGCAGCATCAGCTATACAGGGAATACAGCAAATTCAAGGGGCCTTCAATATCCTGGGTGCCTTGCAGCTGACTGCATTTTTATGGCCACAACAGGCACAGGTTCAAGGTAATTCTTAAATTATTTTTCCTTAATTACCGAAATAATTAAGTTACTTCTTATAACATTAGCTATAATAGTGACAATCCCGTTTATCGAAGAGTATCCAGATACTCTCCGATAAACGGGAAAAAAATTAAAAAAAATTAAAAATTATCATAAAAATTCATTTTTTTTCTGTTTGATCCAGAACAAACAGAAAAAAAATGAATTTTTATGATAAACGCCGAAGTTCTAATTGCTTTTCTAAAATAAAGTGACCTAAGTTACTGCATGGAATAGCATATTGGCTTTAAAGCCATCCTGTTCCGTTTACTACAATTCTACTCAAAAATTAATAGTGGACAACACAAAAAAAAATGACAATAATAATTCTACAGACATCACTGACATCGGTGAAAGGAAATATGGTGTGGTAACCTGGACCTATAATTAATATAATTAACTCTGAAATCGCTTCCGCCTTGAGCAAATCCAATGTATACGTAAACGTGATCGGTTCAGCGGTTTTGCCGTGATGGGGTAACAAACTGACATACAAAGTTATTTTCGTATTTATTACAGTGTTTTGTCATACCATACTATAGTAGTGCATACAGCAGGTATGGTAACGATAGGTAACTTCCCCGATTATGACTCAAGCATTACTCCTCTAGAAGTAATAGTGCTTGAGCCTATTATATATAGTAAAAAAAGAAAGAAAGTAAAACTAGTTATTCACGCAAATAACATAAAAAAAAAGAAAAATTGTACACAAAAGCAGAGGAAGAGAAAGGAGAGGAGAGGAGAGGAGTAGAAATATAAACCAACTATAATCATTAATAATATGAGAAATATCAATATTACTCGATACAGATACTACCTACTACTACTATACTGTTGACCTCAAAGCTGATATTCTATTATACCACGAGAATTGTTCATTTTTGCGAGATATGCGCAAGTGCTATTCCTGACTATTATCTATCTCCGTGCTAAATTTCATCCAGATCTGTTCAGCCGTTGTGGCGTAATTGAGTAACAAACATTCATCCAAACTTTCGCATTTACAATAGAGTAAGATATTTTTTTTATACAATAGATATAGTATATAAGAAAAATCTTGTGTATTCATAGATGGCGCTTGTTTCGACTTCATAGTAGTCGGTGCTGGGTCAGCAGGCAGTGTGATAGCCAATAGACTAACAGAAATTAAGGAAGCTACAGTTTTACTTATAGAAGCTGGTGGAGACCCACCCGTTGAATCTGTGGTAAGTACTTACTGCTTACAAAAAAAAAAAAAAATTCAATACTTGATGTGTTTCGTGATGACGCAATAGTTAAGGCACTCTCGTCTCTTGTATGAAGTTGCGAGCCCGATAATGTGCAAGTACCAATGTGACTTTTTCATTTTATATGCACTTTTCAAGTTTATCTTGGCCATCACTGATATCGGTGAAGGAAATCATTCTGAGGAAACAGTGAAAGAAAGGTGAATTTAATTAATTTAAGTCTGGCAACGCCAGTTCGCCTTGAGCAAGTGTGGTGATAATTGCTAGTGCCTTCAAATGAATTTATATGGCAGATATAAGAGGCAATACAAGGAGGGGATGACCTAGAAAGACCTACACGGACCTTATTGGTGAGGTTCTTTAGAAAGGTCGGGAGCGCAGTACTCGTAACCGGCGTGCTTGTATGAACGTGGACGAGGCGAAAGGAGTGTGTAAGGATCGTAGCAGATGGCGTTGTGTGGTTTCTACTAACCTCCATAGGAAAAAGGCGCTATGTATGTTCTCTAAGAAGACAAAGAAGCCTTTGCACTGCAGTGGGACAATTAATAGGCTGGTGTTATTATTATAATTAATAAGACATGAAGTAATACATGTCGTGACATTTATGAAACGAGAGTCGTAATATATGACAGACACTTAATCAATGTTGACAATATGAAAGTCTATCAACCAGCTGCTGAGCAAGTCAAATTATATCTACCTTTAAGAACAAAATCCAATAGTCCTACTCCACAAAATTCGATGTAACATTTTAGACACGCGACTAAAATTAAATATTCATGAACTAATATTTAAAAAGAATTTACTTAAGTAATAGGAATTAATTCATTATCGTCGGGGTCGACGAGGGCTTGTTTTTAAACAATTCATTATAAAGAAAGCTTTGCTTGTGTTATTCAGATAAAAAGTGTTTCTAAGAAAAGAAAATAGGTATTCGGCTAACATGAAAATGAATTCGTAATTCTGATCAATTAAATTACCCTACCGGTACATCCAGAGATTAGCGCGCTTTGTTATATTACTTATTGTCATCATCATCTGCCTAGCCTAACCGGATGCAGCTAAGTACCAGTATTTTACATGCAGCGACTGCCTATCTGACCTCCACAACCCAGTAACTGGGTAATACGATACCCCTAGGCAAGACTGGTTGTCAGGCTTTCAAGCTTCTGACGACTCGTAACGACTGTCAAAGATTCACGTATGACAGCCGGGACCAACAGCTTAACGTGCTTTCCGAGGCACGGAATGATGTCAGTAATGTCTAAGATAAACTTTAGAAAGTACATAATATGAATTGAAAAAGTCACATTGGTACTTGCCCGGATTCGAATCCACAACCTCATGCATGAGAGGCGGGCGCCTTAACCGCTAGGCCATCACGACACTTCCATATTACTTATTGTCTTAATTCTTAATTGCTTTATTTCAGTTCCCAGCATTTATTCCATTTCTAAAGAACACATCAGTTGATTGGAACTACGCTACTGAAGATGATGGTTACAGCCAACAGTTTCATAAAAACAAGGGAGTCGAGTTGACAAGAGGCAAAATGTTAGGAGGCTCAAGTTCTAATAACTTTCTGGCTTATACCAGAGGCAACTATCATGATTTTGACACCTGGGCGAAGATAACTGGCGATGATTCATGGAATTGGGAGAACGTACTTCCATATTTTATAAAAAGTGAAAGACTAGTCGATCCTATCCTTCTTACTTCTAAAGCTGGCGCTTTTCATGGTACTGATGGATATTTAGGCACTACAAGGTATTATAATAAAGAGACTCTGAAGTATTTTGAAGCCTTCAATGAAATAGGTAATGACATTGTGTTGGACACAAACGGTGCTACTCCTCTTGGGTATACTGAATGTATGTTTACCATTGCTGATGGAGTAAGGCAAAGCACAGCTCAGTCGTTTTTGCATCCAATCAAAAACCGACCGAATTTGTTTGTGCTTAAAAACACACTGGTATCGAAAATCCTCTTCGATGATAACAAAAACGCTATTGGTGTTGAAGCTATCTTAAAAAACAATAATACTGTTAGTTTCCAAGCTAACAAAGAAGTGATAGTATCGGCGGGAGCTATTAACACCCCGCAGCTATTAATGTTGTCTGGAGTAGGTCCAAAAAATCATTTACTGAGTCACGGCATAAAAGTACTTTCTGATCTTCCTGTAGGTCAAGCATTACAAGATCACGTCATGGTTATGATGACTCATACGATGGGAAAATCAACTCCATCTAAACCAATGGACCCCTCCAAATTTCCATTTAAACTTTTAATGGGGTATACCAGTTTAAACAAAAGTCAAGATTATCCAGATTATCAAACATTTAACTTTATCCTAAATGAACCGTCTGCCATGCTGCAATTTTGTGCTTTCTACTACTCTTTTGTTGATGAAATATGTAATGCTTTATATAACGCTAGTATTGGAAAAGAAGTTTTATACAGTGCGGTAGTTTTAGTACACCCAGAATCACGGGGAAAAATTTTATTGAAAAGTAAAAATCCCAAAGAACAACCATTGATATACACTGGGTATTATTCTAACCTGGATGATTTAGATAAGCACGCGATATATCTAGCTGATTTTTCAAGAGTTCAAGATACTGACTTTTTTAAATGTGCCCAAGCTGAATTTGTGGTTCCAGAGGCTTGTGGTTGTGGAGATTATAATCGTACCCATGAATATTGGAAATGCTATGCGCTGTGTATGATGGTTGCTGGATACCATTACGCTGGCTCAAGTGCTATGGGAGTTGTAGTGGACTCCCGTCTTAATGTGTATGGGGTACAAAGACTGAGGGTTGCCGATGCTAGTGTCATGCCAAGGATAACTGGAGCCAATACCAATGCACCAACTATAATGATTGCAGAAAGAGCAGCTGATTTCATTAAAGAAGAACATCACCTAGTTGAGATAAAGGAAGATGCTATGTAGTTATTACACTAGATATACTCCGTGGTTTTGACTTGATTACGTGTTTGATTATTGATCCACGTGACGTAACGTGATATTATGTAATCTTCTTGAATGAAAAAAAAACATACATAAAAAGCTACATAGGTAACGCAAAAGGATTTTTTCAAATCGGACAAGGAGTTCTCGAGATTAGCGGATTCAAAAGTAATATTTGTATAGATCATAAATGTCTTTTTTTTGTTTTTCGCAACTTAATTTTGTCAGATTGTTGTAAGATCAATATTGGTTTCCTGTATATATTTGTCAGACCATTCAAATAATAAATAATTGTAGCCATAGTCGTTACACTAGCGGGTTCTCAACATTGTAAATTAAACCTTATTAACATATACAGTACAGTGACGCACGCTCGAGACTTTTAACGATCATAAAGATAAAATTATTATGACAGGATGCACGAATGATTATTTATTATGAGTAGGTGGACAATGTAGATTTTAATATTTTACATAGTCATTTAAAATTATATAAAATTTTAAATATTAGGCACGTCAAGGACTTTTTTTTAAATTGGCATTATCCGAGAAAGAAATATGACAGATTGACTATAGTTGTTTTGATGAGTCAATGGTTTGCACCAGGCTGTGGAGTGTCAATGTGATTTTTCTATTTAATGTGTACGGGCAGCGTCATCAACTGGTTACCCCTTTCAAAGAGGGTACGAGAGGGGGTGTTTTTACTGTTGAAAATAATACCATTAGATAAATGGCGGTTTGGCAGCGTTTGTATAGAAAATAGGTCAAACTGTCATATTTATTCTTTGGATAAAAGTTATATGACTATTGAAAAATCAACCTTTAGACAGGTTTGTTGAGATCAATAAAAAATGAATGACAACATATCATACGAGTGACAGATTGTCTATGGTAACAAGAAGCGATAGCTAAGCCCAAAGCTATGCCCACAGGAACACTCAACGTTATGGTTTATTTTCTTTATTTTCCCATTGTACACCTTTTGTTAGCTTTAAAAGGAGGAAGTCCGACTTTTTCAATGGATTTTTCTCTTTTGTGCTACTTCTCCGTACCACCATTGTTGTATAAAATAATAAATTTGAAAGAATTTTCGAAAAACTGTCTAATAACACTCGGTTAGCAAACAAATTTGTTAAAAGAAAATTTGCTTGGCAATTCAGACGATGGATCCATTATTTTTCAATTTAGAGTTTATTTTTGCAAGTCACTTTATGGCCGTTTATATGTTAAACAATACCTGTTTGAATAAAGCTTTAATTTATTTAATAAATTGTTTAATTTTTCTCTAGTTATAGTTCATGAAAAAAAAAGTCTATTTTTTGCGAATATTGGGCTATACCTATATAGGTAGTGACCGATACTAAAAACTATGATTTTACTCATGGTGACAAACAAATTTCTCAAACAAACTATTATTTTATTACACGACTTTTTTTGATTGATTGAGGATTGAAGATTATATTATAAAAACTTAGGAGTAAACTACCTACTACTGAATTTAATGCAAGCAAAGTCTCGGATAAAAGCTAGACTAATAAATTATTATTTTTTACGACTACTGCAGCTGCATTAGATGAAAGATAATCAAAAATAAAGAAAATATTATAATACTCAGAAGAACTTCACTCATATCTTAATATAATAGGTAATTAAACTGTTTACATGCACACACATTTTTTGTCTATGACTGGCGATTTGTATGCACGTTATCAAGATGCTAAAATTTAAATACCTACGTTGCATAAATCTTACGAAATCAGTGTGTCAGACGGACAAAAACTGTAATAAATGTTTTTGTTTTGTACGGAACCTTAGAAAAAAGCATTTTGAAAATCGGTCGACAATGGCAGAGAAATCGATAAATATTCATAAAAACATAATATGTACAGTAGCGGTCATAAGTGGAGTAGCAATCAACAAAGCAAATCGATTGGTTAAACTTACAACCTTTCGACGTTGTGTGCGAATTTTGAGGTGTACGTAGGTACTGTGTTATTACGTTCAAAAGTGCCTTATAATGGCCTAATTAAATAACTGATTTGACTTTATCTTCGAATAAATCACTTATACACACAGATATAGGTATGGCCTGTACCCCGTGTTCACAGTAATTCAAACCTTAGCATGCTACTGCACTTATGACCGCTACTGTACAGTCGAACGAAGTCGTTTTTTTAAGTCGGATTAATATTAGTTAAGGCTTTAAACGGCAGTAATTAAATTATTAACGAGTAGGTATTAAGACATCTGGTACGGAATAACTCTGGAGATTTTTATTACTTCAAGCTAACAGTTAGTTCTATCGTAAAACGCGAGTGAAATAATTGAAATTATTATATTATTACTAGCCGCGACTACGTCCGCCTCAAAACTGATATATTTTACCTCAGGAATCGTAAGTTTTTCCAAGAAAAAAATAGCCTATGTACTATTCCTGACTATAATCTATCTCTGTGCCAAATTTCATCCAAATCCATCCAGCAGTTCTGGCGTGATTGATTAACAAACAGTCATCCAACCAAACTGTCGCAATGATAATAGTATTAAGATTAGCTTCTGCCCGCGACTTCGTCCGCGTCAAAGTTTGTTTCTCCATACAAACTACACGAATACTAATGCAACAGTGCTCAGCCCCCAAAGCACATAGCGTGATAATTTATAGCCTATAGTCTAATTTGGACAATGGGGGATTTTTGATACAAAATTTGAACAGAATCTATCCGGCAGTTTTCGCGTGATGCTCTAACAAACATACAGACAAAAAGACAAACAGACAAAAATTCAAAAAAAAAAATTCAAATTTTCGGCATTAAAATCACTCCCCGACCTCATGGCAATTACTCTTTTTCAAAAATAATAAATGTACAGTTTTGACTTCGCTACGATTTTATTATATGTATATAGATTATTTAAGTAGTTCTTAATAACACCTAAGCGATCATTTATTTTAGTACCTACCTACTTATTATAAAAATATAATATTTAACAGAATCACATAATGAGCTTAATTCTGTTTTAACGAGTCAACAAACAATCTCTCATTTATTTAATTAATTAACGTAAAACAAATTAAAATACAAAATGTGTTACATTACTATCTCGCAATTAAATTCGATGTAGGTACGTCACAAATTAATTATTATGCTTAGAATATATTTTAAAATAATTAGCGTTAAATATTCAAAGGAAGTAGGTAAACATTTAGTTTTGTGATGGCTTAACGGCTAAGGTTCCCACTCCACACATCATCACTCGGGAAGAACATCTTCCCCCTGGATGTAAACTGCAAATGACTAATCTGGAAATCTGTTAATCGATTGTGGACCCAGGTTGGCCGCTGTAAAATTAATCTGGCCAAATGGGGCATTTTTCACCCATCCCAAACGGAGTGCCAGTGTGGAGCACCATCACAGGACATGCGTCACCTCCTGAGTTGCCCGTCGTGCACTACCACCTGCACCATGCAAGATCTTAACGAAGTCAATAATAGACCATGCCCGGGTCGACGGCGCGTTCTGTTCGCGCGCGCCTCAAAGAGCTGTCAGCACAGGGACGGGGCCCCAATAGGGGCCAAACGCCTGCCGGGGTTGCGGGACGTCTTAACAGGATACCGTGGCCCCGGAACGTAAAGGGCAACAGAAGGAACAGGGTGGTTTTTTAGTCAGTAAAAGTCTGACAGTCCCTTCAGCCCCACCCAGGGCGGAAGGAGTCATTTGATGATTTTTACCACCTAAAAAAAAAAGCCAATAATAGAGTTGTACAGGTTGCTTAATAATAGTTGGATAAAATTTAGTTTGAGTCAGACATCGGTACAGGAAATTATCGTGAGGAAACCTGGACTTCAGGATTCATAATAAATCTGAAATCGCCAATATGCCTCGAGCAAGCGTTGTGATCAATAATCGTGCCTTCTCTGTATGAGAGAAGTTGTTTGTCCTGTAGTCCTGTTTCTTTTGTCTTGTAGTGGGACAATAATAGGCTAGTATTATTATTAATTTTTTTGCGTGAAAATTAAGGTCAAGCTGTCACATTTGTTCTTCGGGTAAAAGATGAGCTAAGATATTTTACTGTCAGCATTGATCGATGTCGATATTATCTTGATTAAATAAGATTTTTTACTGGTTACTTTATTTTTATTCTTTATTTGTTTACAGGGTATGTCAGTCCCATCGTATCCTAAACAATTTTAATCCTACTAACTAAACAAGACGTGGGCTATGAATTTGAACAAACCTTTTGCATCGTCGCCATTTGGTACTGGTTACTTGAATAAATAAACTTGAATTTCAGGCAGAATGTACATGGCTCAGTCCTATCTACTCCATCTGTATTATATTTTAACTTACATTTATTGCAAATAAATGATTGATTTTTGATTTGAATTGTTTTAATATATGTTTATCTACTCGTACCTTCTCTGTATGAGAAGAGGCGTAGTGGAACAAATAGGCAGGTATATTTTTTTATTTAATATGTGTAGGTAGTTAGCTCTTGACCCAGTCAAGGTCAATTTTATTTATTCAATATCTTGGCGTTATAACAGAAACCCAATTGTTTTCAATAAAAATATCCAAAGTCCTAAGATTGGCCCAACAAAACTAATACAGACAAAAAATATGAAAGACAATAATAATCTTAAACAGTTATGACACTAATCCTGGCTACCAGGGACGCATATTAACGAGAAACTATTCCCCTCACGTCCGCACAAGATTATTGAAGGGAAACACAATGTCACGCGTTCCCTAAAACTTTCTGCTTTTTGCTTACTTGCGAACGTTTGAATAAGGGCTGTGTTACACAGGCGCAATATGGTATTGCGATATTTATTCGTTCTGTATTTTTTGTGAATTTTTTTTATCATATTTAAATCTAGACCTACCTACACTGACTTATTGGTGAGGTTCTTCAGAAAGATTAGGTGCGGAGTACTCCTAACCGGCGTGCTTGTATGACGAGATGTATGAACGTAGATGAGGCAAAAGGAGTATGTAAGGATCGTAGCAGGTGGCGTTCTGTGGTTTCTGCCTTTTTCCCATGGGAAAAAGGCGTGAGTTTATGTATGTATGTATTTAAATCTAGATTTTGCTTGCGACTTCGTCTGCGTACCTATACTAAACACTATATAAAAAACCGATTTTTAATTTTTATCAAATTTATTTATTTTTCGCAACTCAACTTTCATAACAGGTAATACTAGGTTGGTTTTATGTTAAAACTAGATCACTATCTAATATATGTGTGCCCACCTAATCGTTCAGCTGTTTAAGCGTGAAAGAGTAACAAACAGACAAACATCCAAATTCAATTAGACCATTGCAAGGCACTTTGAACGTCATTTACAAAAAAGAAAAATAATATTGCATCAAGTTGAATCTAATTATAGTAATCCAATTCCATATCATAATTTTTGTGTAGTTACAAAGATTTAATTTAGAAGGGAAGTTAGATTACCATTATACGGTTATACTACGGAATATGATGTCGTTTACCACATTTGATCTCTAGCTTCAAACACAGTTGCATCACAAATGCGCAATGTGCATAGCGTATACAGATCATCATAATTATCATTGTGTAATATAGGAGGATCGCTCATCAACCGGACTTTATGACCATTTGCACTAATATCTCACTAGGCAATTGCTAGGTTCAATTACAGCAAGACATAATCAACTACATCTGGACTAAATTGCCAATGTAAAGCTATAGTAGGCGGTAACTATTACTAACAGGATTTTGTAAAAACCTAATTTAAAAGAGTGCCGTGGAGTTACTTGCTCGTAGAGGCCTACCTCCGTTTTGGAACGAGCAACTAGCTTCAACCACAGATAATATAATACTACGTACAGATACCCAATCCCATACAAAGAAATGAGACCTCCTTAAGTCTGGCTATTCGACTGGCTATTTTCTTTCCTTCATTTTTATAACAGATGGCAGCATCAGCGACGCACTAATTGCCAGAGACTTTAATTTTATTACGCCATCTATGCGAGTTATGCGACGAACTAGATACGTACTACGTGGCATCAATACTACTAGATGGCGTTATTAGATAGGTACTTTCTCTGCAGTCGTTGCGTTCAAGGTCAAGTATAACAATAGGTGAATAGGTACAACAAGTTACTGTTATCTCGTGTTGGCGCTTAGCGTAATTTAGTTTTTGAAGTGAATACTTCTATCCGCGTTAAGAGATTTTTTGCAGGGGTTAAATAAATCTATGGGTATGGGTACGCGCCAGTTCGCGCCTTGGCGAGAAAGTGGCGCTTTTTTTTAACAAAAAGGCTAACTATAAAATTGCTTTGTATCGAAAACTTGCTTCTGCCTATGACTTTGCCCGCGTCAAAGTTGATTTCTCCATACAAACTTTGGACCCTCTTTCCCCTCAGGGGTGAATTTTGGAATTTTAGATTTTTTAGCGGAAGGCTACAGACCTACCTATAAACTACTTACCTCCCATCTTTATACCTACCTACGTCAAGTGGTTTTCGATATTTCGTGATGAGTGATTAAGTGAGTGACCTTTGTTTCTATGTTAATTAATGTAATTGGTATTATGCCGTATTAATTAACTAGGTATACTTAAATAAATAAATAAATATATACCTACCTACATATTTAGATACCCACAATATGTTGTATTTAGATTTTAATGTAGGTACCTACCTAGTTATTGCGCATGGGATAGGTAGGAACTAGGAGTAGGAGCATACAAGTAGGAAGGTAGCTACTAGGTACCAACATAATAAAAAAAACCAACGGAATATTTTAATAAAAATATTTATTTCTTCTATCAAGTAGGTACCTACTAACAATCAAACTGATAGCACAGATTGACTTGTAGTTCCTACGGAACAGGTAGGTACTTCACTCCATTGAGAAAGCTTGACACTTTAGACGCCCCATAATTACAAAAATATTACAACGTTCGTGCGCGGTAAAATGCACTTTACACAGACGCCCGACAGTACCTACCTACTACGTCGTCTGCCGTGGTGTCACGGCGGGGTAAGACGGGGGATACCTATGAATGAAGCGGCCGCTCGGCGCGCGCGCGGTTAGTAGGTAGGTTTTGAATTTGTTGAATACGCTATGTCTGCGCGTAAGTACGTACCTAGGTATCTATTTCATTTATTTTGTGAATACTGTCATGGGGTCTCAACTAGAACAAAATATAATTAGTCCTTCGGAAAATTTCATAGATGGCAGCATAGGTAGCAATTATGAAATAAACAATCACTAAAAAGCATTAAACGGCAGATTTAGGTCGAAATAAGAATTCATAAAAATCTAAACTTCATTGTTTAATGCTGATTCACCTATTTAAACTCACAAAACACGTATTTTTAATAAACAAGGTAAATTAAGAATTTTACCTCCATTCGAACTCATAGATTGAGCAAGCAGCCATCTGCAAATCATTTTGTTTAGAACTCTTTTAGCAAAAGATGGCGTTTTTCTCAATTTTGCGCTGTCGTCACTCCTTAATCGTTATTCATTTACGTTTAGTTGTTTTATTTCAAGGAAAATAATTAAAAGATTATTTTTTTTAATCTGGTACGCTACGAAGTAAAATAAAATTTAGAAAGAAAAAATACATGTTTTTAGTACATAATTATTATCCTTATTTTCGGTTTACTTAGCCTGGAACTATAAAACTTTCTATATAAAAGGATTGCACGAAACGTTTTTAAAGTACCTATGTATCTATTCCGTTTGTCAATGGCAAGTCAATAGAGACTGTTGCGCATTAAAAGATAATGTAAATAATTCTATAATCCTTAAAACTTCAGTCATAACTTAGTAAAGCGTAATTTTAGCTCCAGAAATCAAGTTTCCGCAGTGTAGCGGTTATCATGTGTGCTTCACATGCACAAGGGCCCCGGTTCGATCTCGGGCGGAAACAGTTGCTTTTTGTATTTTATTGCCGATCATAAAAAGTATCTTCACGCTTTTTATTAATTGGGTGATCAGAGAAATCTGAAAAATAAACATTTTGTTAAAATAAAAGTAAACTACGTAGGTACTACCTATTTCTCGCCATGAAACTTACGTTTAAAAATCTATGATTGTTATCAAGGCCAAGTATGTCGCAAAACCAAATTATTTGTCGTATCAGATTACGATAGCTCACTTTGTTTTTTTTTTTTGTTGCTTTGTATGATCTACCTATGTTATGAAATACCACGTTACCGATTTGGGGTAACATGACATGTAATGATAGTTGTATTGATCTAAATAAATAAAAAAAAATATTTATTTAGATTGCGTCGGGAACAGTGGTCAGTACCTAATTGACTGACGCGAGAATGATTCGAGCGGTTACACGATCAGTCTGGCATCAGTCTGCTGTCATTCACAACAGAATGATGAAAAATATTTAAAATATTTAATTTTTGTCATTCTGGCGATTACAAACAAAACTATTCAACGTTTAACAAGTACCTAAGTACCTTTTAAGTATTTTGTTTTTTCGTTCAAATTATATCAACTGTATGTACTAATGTACCTATACCTACCCTTTGTCGTACATGACTGATCATGTAAAAAAAACATGACTGATCATGAAAATATTTTTTTATAGAAAAATACATAAAGCAATACCTATATGTATAAAACCCGGTTTTTCTCAAAAGTAAAATCAATCTCCCTCAAACTGCCCCCACAAAATCATTATCAAAACAAAATCGATATCCGAGTTCACTAATGCCAGGTTATAAAACTACGAAATCTTTAGAAAATTAAATCAGTGTGCAGTATATAAAAGCAAGATTGTTGTAGTAGGTACCTAGGTAAAACAGAATTCACAAAAGAAATGAAATAGATACCTACTAACCGAGCACCGAGCCTGTGACCGAGCGGTCAGAGCGGAGCCAGTGCAGAGGTGCGATATTCATTCATAACCCCCGTATCACCCCGCCCCGACCCCGCACGACTCATGACTAGAGATGGGTTTTTGCCTGGACATTTATGGACGTATTGAGTAAATGCCCAATAAACGTCCATTTACGCCCAATAAACGTCCCAAAATAGGGCATTTATTTTAATTGTAAAATATCACAAATTATTACATCATAAAAAGTTCAAATAACTATAAAGTGTTTTGTTTTTGTAAAATAAAACTAAACTACTATAAACAATTAGGGCCCACCACGTTTTTAGGGTAAAATTAAAAAGTATTAATGTTTAAGTATCATGTTTTTATGGACAGCCGTGTTTAGGCTAGGTTTTAAGAAAGTGTCGTAATCAATAATCAAAGTTGTTAATTTTTTTCTAAATCAAAAACACTTTTTAGGGAAATTGCAGCAAAATAATGAGAAAAATAAATTCCACTTATCACTGTTTCTTTTTGCCTGTGGCTTGAGCGATGCTATGTTTAGAAGCGAGTGGGGCCTCCACTACTCCGTATGCACTCGCTAGCCTATCAGGTACACTTTTTACCCGACTACGGCAAAGCCAAAAGGAGGGTTATGATTTTGACCGGTATGTATGTATGTATGTTTGTATGTATGTTTGTTTGTTCCCTCGTAACTTCTAAACTACTTATCATTACATGACAAATGAGGTGTCGTTAGAAGCGTCTCAGTTGTCCGCTGGTTATAGGGTAGGTGACGTGTCACAAAATCCAATATGGCGCCCTCCAGGGGATGTGAAGTCGTTATCGAAAAAAAAAATTTTTTTTGCACAGTATCGACATGGGTATCAAATTAAAGGGCTTGATGAGCACATTTGAAATATATATATATATATTATATAGCTTTTACTAGCTACTTTGCCTGTTTTTAACAGTGTCAACATGGATATCAGATGAAAAGGCTTAATCTCGTACATTTGAAAATCACTCGCTACTTTGCTTTTATTATTAGGTATATCAAATAATTAAATAGAGTTATTCCTTCAAATAATATAACCCCCAAAATAGTGTAAATAAAAAATAAGTTAAAAATAACTAAAACCCGACTACGACAAAATCGCGCACTGAAAAGTATAAAACAAGAACAATATTCATTTGACCGATATTTTCGAAATTTTTAAGTAATAGCCGTGGTCGTATGCCACCTAGTCAATAAAGATTGTGTGAAACAACCGCAGGTGGCATACGACCACGGCTATTACTTAAAAATTTCGAAAATATCGGTCAAATGAATATTGTTCTTGTTTTATACTTTTCAGTGCGCGATTTTGTCGTAGTCGGGTTTTAGTTATTTTTAACTTATTTTTAATCAGATGGGTAACGTTTTGTTCCAGTATTTGTTACAACAGACTTTTACGCGGGTTTATGAGGCCCTGTACACTATTCACCTGATTGTTGTTCGAGGCTTCTATTCAGTTGATCCCTTAAATATTCAATGGAATTGAGGTCGGGAACGGGACTCATTGCAGGCCATGGCAAAACTGGAATACTAGTGTCAGAAAGAGCTCTTTGTATAATACGGGTCGTGTGTGGACAAGACTTATCTTGCATAAAAACATAACCAGAACCCACTCTCTGTTAAAATGGAATGATATGAAGTCAGACTACTCGCTAAACATAACTGGTAGCAGTTACAGCACCCTCGTTCAGAATTACCAGCTCTGTTTTGCACACCAATCGAATTTCCGCCCACACCGTAACACTTGAACCCCAGAAACGGTCTGTTCTATGGATGCATGGTTCTATCAAAAGTTCGCCTTGTTTTCTCCACACTTGTATTTGTTTGTCATCACCATAAAACTTGACCTTACATTCGTCTATAAAGAGTAGCGGACCAAAATTAGCCTTGGTCCAGTACAATACAAATGTTGGCGAGCGTACATTAAATGGTCTGCTTGGTGAGCCCTTGTGAGTTTGAGTCGAACGGCACATACTCTGAAACATTGGCCATCTTTGTGGAGTTGATTACGAAAGATTTGATCACTGACTCGTGTACCATTTGATTGCCACAGTCGGGTTTGTAAAGCCCGGGCGGTTATAATATTCTTCCGACGAGCAGTTAACCTGATACAGCGATCTTCAGGAGCAGTTGTAGCTCTAGGATTTCCTTTTCTAAGAAGTTTCTAAGAAGTGGTACCAGAAAATCGGGAGTGCAGCTAGGAAGCTGCACTCCCGATTTTCTGGTACCACTTCTACATGTTTCGGATAGCTCTTTGCGACACACCGACATGTATTGCTAAAGACCTCTGAGATTTTTCCTCTGAAGCACGACAATAACTGCTCTCGCTGCGGTTTCCATGTCCTTATGACGTCCAGAATCAGCCATAGTAATCAATATTAGCACAAAAATCAAATAAAACTGTCCAAGAAAGCAACGACTAACAACAAAAACTACAGTCACATTGAGAACACAAGTAAAAGAATTTATTATAGCTAAATATTATAATTATAAATATATCTTATATTAATCTTACCACTACTTAATGAAAAAGTCTTAATAACTATGGAATTTAACTAATTATAGTTTCCGCCCTGTTTTTGGGCATTTAAAAGGACGTTAATTCGTTTTTGCCCTATTTGCCCAGTTTATGCCCTTTTCGCCCAGCTGGGTTTAAACCCTCTGCCCATCTATACTCATGACTCGTCTCAAAGGCACCGCCCCTTGTTGACTAAAGCAAAAAGGGATAACGCGATAACATTGAACAAAAAATAGTGTTCGAAAATTTCATATACATAGATAGGTAGGTACCTAACTAGGAAATATGTGTTTATGAATAAGTCTTACAAGTTTGTGAAAAAAATATTTGTCAGTTAGAATCTCCATTACCTACCTACATTTAATTTACATGTGCAAGGTTTCTATCAAGTTTTTTTTCCTTTAGCTCCATCATCAGATCCTGGTTTCGATCTAGGACCATAGTAGGTACTCGTCAGGCAGGAGTAGTCAGGACGAACTAAACGATCCTAAACTCGATGGGACTGTTGTTTTATTACGGAATTTAAGTATATGTCCACTTCTACTATCTTTGTAGTAGGTAAAACAGTATTCACAAAATAAATGAAATAGATACCTAGGTACGTACTTACGCGCAGACATAGCGTATTCAACAAATTCAAAACCTACCTACTAACCGCGCGCGCGCCGAGCGGCCGCTTCATTCATAGGTATCCCCCGTCTTACCCCGCCGTGACACCACGGCAGACGACGTAGTAGGTAGGTACTGTCGGGCGTCTGTGTAAAGTGCATTTTACCGCGCACGAACGTTGTAATATTTTTGTAATTATGGGGCGTCTAAAGTGTCAAGCTTTCTCAATGGAGTGAAGTACCTACCTGTTCCGTAGGAACTACAAGTCAATCTGTGCTATCAGTTTGATTGTTAGTAGGTACCTACTTGATAGAAGAAATAAATATTTTTATTAAAATATTCCGTTGGTTTTTTTTATTATGTTGGTACCTAGTAGCTACCTTCCTACTTGTATGCTCCTACTCCTAGTTCCTACCTATCCCATGCGCAATAACTAGGTAGGTACCTACATTAAAATCTAAATACAACATATTGTGGGTATCTAAATATGTAGGTAGGTATATATTTATTTATTTATTTAAGTATACCTAGTTAATTAATACGGCATAATACCAATTACATTAATTAACATAGAAACAAAGGTCACTCACTTAATCACTCATCACGAAATATCGAAAACCACTTGACGTAGGTAGGTATAAAGATGGGAGGTAAGTAGTTTATAGGTAGGTCTGTAGCCTTCCGCTAAAAAATCTAAAATTCCAAAATTCACCCCTGAGGGGAAAGAGGGTCCAAAGTTTGTATGGAGAAATCAACTTTGACGCGGGCAAAGTCATAGGCAGAAGCAAGTTTTCGATACAAAGCAATTTTATAGTTAGCCTTTTTGTTAAAAAAAAGCGCCACTTTCTCGCCAAGGCGCGAACTGGCGCGTACCCATACCCATAGATTTATTTAACCCCTGCAAAAAATCTCTTAACGCGGATAGAAGTATTCACTTCAAAAACTAAATTACGCTAAGCGCCAACACGAGATAACAGTAACTTGTTGTACCTATTCACCTATTGTTATACTTGACCTTGAACGCAACGACTGCAGAGAAAGTACCTATCTAATAACGCCATCTAGTAGTATTGATGCCACGTAGTACGTATCTAGTTCGTCGCATAACTCGCATAGATGGCGTAATAAAATTAAAGTCTCTGGCAATTAGTGCGTCGCTGATGCTGCCATCTGTTATAAAAATGAAGGAAAGAAAATAGCCAGTCGAATAGCCAGACTTAAGGAGGTCTCATTTCTTTGTATGGGATTGGGTATCTGTACGTAGTATTATATTATCTGTGATACTGTTTTACCTACTACAAAGATAGTAGAAGTGGACATATACTTAAATTCCGTAATAAAACAACAGTCCCATCGAGTTTAGGATCGTTTAGTTCGTCCTGACTACTCCTGCCTGACGAGTACCTACTATGGTCCTAGATCGAAACCAGGATCTGATGATGGAGCTAAAGGAAAAAAAACTTGATAGAAACCTTGCACATGTAAATTAAATGTAGGTAGGTAATGGAGATTCTAACTGACAAATATTTTTTTCACAAACTTGTAAGACTTATTCATAAACACATATTTCCTAGTTAGGTACCTACCTATCTATGTATATGAAATTTTCGAACACTATTTTTTGTTCAATGTTATCGCGTTATCCCTTTTTGCTTTAGTCAACAAGGGGCGGTGCCTTTGAGACGAGTCATGAGTATAGATGGGCAGAGGGTTTAAACCCAGCTGGGCGAAAAGGGCATAAACTGGGCAAATAGGGCAAAAACGAATTAACGTCCTTTTAAATGCCCAAAAACAGGGCGGAAACTATAATTAGTTAAATTCCATAGTTATTAAGACTTTTTCATTAAGTAGTGGTAAGATTAATATAAGATATATTTATAATTATAATATTTAGCTATAATAAATTCTTTTACTTGTGTTCTCAATGTGACTGTAGTTTTTGTTGTTAGTCGTTGCTTTCTTGGACAGTTTTATTTGATTTTTGTGCTAATATTGATTACTATGGCTGATTCTGGACGTCATAAGGACATGGAAACCGCAGCGAGAGCAGTTATTGTCGTGCTTCAGAGGAAAAATCTCAGAGGTCTTTAGCAATACATGTCGGTGTGTCGCAAAGAGCTATCCGAAACATGTAGAAGTGGTACCAGAAAATCGGGAGTGCAGCTTCCTAGCTGCACTCCCGATTTTCTGGTACCACTTCTTAGAAACTTCTTAGAAAAGGAAATCCTAGAGCTACAACTGCTCCTGAAGATCGCTGTATCAGGTTAACTGCTCGTCGGAAGAATATTATAACCGCCCGGGCTTTACAAACCCGACTGTGGCAATCAAATGGTACACGAGTCAGTGATCAAATCTTTCGTAATCAACTCCACAAAGATGGCCAATGTTTCAGAGTATGTGCCGTTCGACTCAAACTCACAAGGGCTCACCAAGCAGACCATTTAATGTACGCTCGCCAACATTTGTATTGTACTGGACCAAGGCTAATTTTGGTCCGCTACTCTTTATAGACGAATGTAAGGTCAAGTTTTATGGTGATGACAAACAAATACAAGTGTGGAGAAAACAAGGCGAACTTTTGATAGAACCATGCATCCATAGAACAGACCGTTTCTGGGGTTCAAGTGTTACGGTGTGGGCGGAAATTCGATTGGTGTGCAAAACAGAGCTGGTAATTCTGAACGAGGGTGCTGTAACTGCTACCAGTTATGTTTAGCGAGTAGTCTGACTTCATATCATTCCATTTTAACAGAGAGTGGGTTCTGGTTATGTTTTTATGCAAGATAAGTCTTGTCCACACACGACCCGTATTATACAAAGAGCTCTTTCTGACACTAGTATTCCAGTTTTGCCATGGCCTGCAATGAGTCCCGTTCCCGACCTCAATTCCATTGAATATTTAAGGGATCAACTGAATAGAAGCCTCGAACAACAATCAGGTGAATAGTGTACAGGGCCTCATAAACCCGCGTAAAAGTCTGTTGTAACAAATACTGGAACAAAACGTTACCCATCTGATTAAAAATAAGTTAAAAATAACTAAAACCCGACTACGACAAAATCGCGCACTGAAAAGTATAAAACAAGAACAATATTCATTTGACCGATATTTTCGAAATTTTTAAGTAATAGCCGTGGTCGTATGCCACCTGCGGTTGTTTCACACAATCTTTATTGACTAGGTGGCATACGACCACGGCTATTACTTAAAAATTTCGAAAATATCGGTCAAATGAATATTGTTCTTGTTTTATACTTTTCAGTGCGCGATTTTGTCGTAGTCGGGTTTTAGTTATTTTTAACTTATTTTTTATTTACACTATTTTGGGGGTTATATTATTTGAAGGAATAACTCTATTTAATTATTTGATATACCTAATAATAAAAGCAAAGTAGCGAGTGATTTTCAAATGTACGAGATTAAGCCTTTTCATCTGATATCCATGTTGACACTGTTAAAAACAGGCAAAGTAGCTAGTAAAAGCTATATAATATATATATATATATTTCAAATGTGCTCATCAAGCCCTTTAATTTGATACCCATGTCGATACTGTGCAAAAAAAATTTTTTTTTTCGATAACGACTTCACATCCCCTGGAGGGCGCCATATTGGATTTTGTGACACGTCACCTACCCTATAACCAGCGGACAACTGAGACGCTTCTAACGACACCTCATTTGTCATGTAATGATAAGTAGTTTAGAAGTTACGAGGGAACAAACAAACATACATACAAACATACATACATACATACCGGTCAAAATCATAACCCTCCTTTTGGCTTTGCCGTAGTCGGGTAAAAAGTGTACCTGATAGGCTAGCGAGTGCATACGGAGTAGTGGAGGCCCCACTCGCTTCTAAACATAGCATCGCTCAAGCCACAGGCAAAAAGAAACAGTGATAAGTGGAATTTATTTTTCTCATTATTTTGCTGCAATTTCCCTAAAAAGTGTTTTTGATTTAGAAAAAAATTAACAACTTTGATTATTGATTACGACACTTTCTTAAAACCTAGCCTAAACACGGCTGTCCATAAAAACATGATACTTAAACATTAATACTTTTTAATTTTACCCTAAAAACGTGGTGGGCCCTAATTGTTTATAGTAGTTTAGTTTTATTTTACAAAAACAAAACACTTTATAGTTATTTGAACTTTTTATGATGTAATAATTTGTGATATTTTACAATTAAAATAAATGCCCTATTTTGGGACGTTTATTGGGCGTAAATGGACGTTTATTGGGCATTTACTCAATACGTCCATAAATGTCCAGGCAAAAACCCATCTCTAGTCATGAGTCGTGCGGGGTCGGGGCGGGGTGATACGGGGGTTATGAATGAATATCGCACCTCTGCACTGGCTCCGCTCTGACCGCTCGGTCACAGGCTCGGTGCTCGGTTAGTAGGTATCTATTTCATTTCTTTTGTGAATTCTGTTTTACCTAGGTACCTACTACAACAATCTTGCTTTTATATACTGCACACTGATTTAATTTTCTAAAGATTTCGTAGTTTTATAACCTGGCATTAGTGAACTCGGATATCGATTTTGTTTTGATAATGATTTTGTGGGGGCAGTTTGAGGGAGATTGATTTTACTTTTGAGAAAAACCGGGTTTTATACATATAGGTATTGCTTTATGTATTTTTCTATAAAAAAATATTTTCATGATCAGTCATGTTTTTTTTACATGATCAGTCATGTACGACAAAGGGTAGGTATAGGTACATTAGTACATACAGTTGATATAATTTGAACGAAAAAACAAAATACTTAAAAGGTACTTAGGTACTTGTTAAACGTTGAATAGTTTTGTTTGTAATCGCCAGAATGACAAAAATTAAATATTTTAAATATTTTTCATCATTCTGTTGTGAATGACAGCAGACTGATGCCAGACTGATCGTGTAACCGCTCGAATCATTCTCGCGTCAGTCAATTAGGTACTGACCACTGTTCCCGACGCAATCTAAATAAATATTTTTTTTTATTTATTTAGATCAATACAACTATCATTACATGTCATGTTACCCCAAATCGGTAACGTGGTATTTCATAACATAGGTAGATCATACAAAGCAACAAAAAAAAAAAACAAAGTGAGCTATCGTAATCTGATACGACAAATAATTTGGTTTTGCGACATACTTGGCCTTGATAACAATCATAGATTTTTAAACGTAAGTTTCATGGCGAGAAATAGGTAGTACCTACGTAGTTTACTTTTATTTTAACAAAATGTTTATTTTTCAGATTTCTCTGATCACCCAATTAATAAAAAGCGTGAAGATACTTTTTATGATCGGCAATAAAATACAAAAAGCAACTGTTTCCGCCCGAGATCGAACCGGGGCCCTTGTGCATGTGAAGCACACATGATAACCGCTACACTGCGGAAACTTGATTTCTGGAGCTAAAATTACGCTTTACTAAGTTATGACTGAAGTTTTAAGGATTATAGAATTATTTACATTATCTTTTAATGCGCAACAGTCTCTATTGACTTGCCATTGACAAACGGAATAGATACATAGGTACTTTAAAAACGTTTCGTGCAATCCTTTTATATAGAAAGTTTTATAGTTCCAGGCTAAGTAAACCGAAAATAAGGATAATAATTATGTACTAAAAACATGTATTTTTTCTTTCTAAATTTTATTTTACTTCGTAGCGTACCAGATTAAAAAAAATAATCTTTTAATTATTTTCCTTGAAATAAAACAACTAAACGTAAATGAATAACGATTAAGGAGTGACGACAGCGCAAAATTGAGAAAAACGCCATCTTTTGCTAAAAGAGTTCTAAACAAAATGATTTGCAGATGGCTGCTTGCTCAATCTATGAGTTCGAATGGAGGTAAAATTCTTAATTTACCTTGTTTATTAAAAATACGTGTTTTGTGAGTTTAAATAGGTGAATCAGCATTAAACAATGAAGTTTAGATTTTTATGAATTCTTATTTCGACCTAAATCTGCCGTTTAATGCTTTTTAGTGATTGTTTATTTCATAATTGCTACCTATGCTGCCATCTATGAAATTTTCCGAAGGACTAATTATATTTTGTTCTAGTTGAGACCCCATGCTTCAACTTTCGGACTAACTGACCGACTCCTTGACAATTTAAAAGTGCGTGTAAATGGTCTAACTGAAATAAATGTTACATACATACATACACTCACGCCTTTTTCCCATGGGGGTAGGCAGAAACCACAAAACGCTACCTGCTATGATCCTTACATACTCCCACACACATACCCATACTTCCATACTCTTGAAATAAATGTTTTGACTTTAAATTTACCTTTTAACTGTCAAATCAAATCAAATCATTTATTTCAAATTAGCTGACCCAACGAACAACGTACCGCCATATTTTTTTCTTTCTTAAAAACCTTCTCCTTACAATAACAAACAACAAAAAAAGAATGAGTGAAATTGTTATAGCCATTCACGCGTGATGCCGTGATTAAGGGAAAGCTATAATATTTTATATACATAATATTTAGGTATATAATTTCTTGTTAGAAAATGTTAAAATCTAGAGACTCTATTTGGATCCTTGTTTTGTTATTTGCAACACTTTACTAACCTAACTTATTTGATTAGACAAAATCGTACAATAGAATCGCGTCTGTGTGTAAAAGCCTTAAACCAATTTTCCGAACCCTCTTCCCTTTTAGTCGTAGCGTGTGTTCGTTTTGGCTTTCAAATGTTGGCGTGTCGGGTGTTAAAAGTAACAAGTCTTGATTAAAGATTCCCGTTTGGGATTTGGACCGTGGTGTTGCCTGTTTTCTGGGCACAGGGAAGATTCGAACTGGGGTTGTACTAGAGGGATTATACTAGTTTTTTTAGGAATTTGCCTTGTCTGTATTTTGGCATCCTATTTTCCTATGTTGCTGTGCCCTAACAGGGTCCATAATTGGGTTTATGAACATCATATAAGTTTTATAACAAAACAATTTTTTAAATTTTTATTTTCGCAATAGTTCAAAAGTTATTTCAAAATATAGTTATACTTTTGAATCCAGTACCGAAAACACCCGAATAAACACGAGAACGTGTGACGTCATACTAATAATAATCCCCATTGAAGTAACTAAACATTATGACGTCACAACTATGGTGCGCCGTCATTGCGCACCACAGTTGTATAAAGCGCGTTTATAGCCACGTGATATTTTTTAAAACTTTAACAATAAGTTTTTTTCATTGAATATCAATATTTTTAATAATAAAGTTGTTACATAAAATAAAAACTATTTTTTTTTTCAAATTTCCAATTGTACTTTAGCTTACGTAACATCTGTTATACACATTATGGTGTGCAAATAAATAAATTCATAATATGAATCTGAAAACTAGCACAAGACAAACCCGAACACTAGACTTCAGAAATCCTAGTGCACAAGGTGCAGTATAGAACTCTCGTAAAATATCAGAATGTTGTCTTAAGAGGCATGAATAATCGAATAAATCGATCTAGTCAATGAATAATAAAATCTTGTTTTTTTTTGCAATATTTCAGAATATACCTCTTACAAAGAACAAAATCGCCCCGTTGCGTATGCGGTAGACACTGTCGCCAGACTATACTTTTATTGACGTGAAAGTATGTGAGAATAGATAGATGAATCATAAATAGCCGAAATATGGTACAAATAATAGATCTTGATCTAGCTAGATCTTTATTATGTGTTCCTGTAGGAAAATTCAGGACTAAGACTTAACGTTCTGTGTCAATACACAAAATTATTACAAGTACTTACTTCGAAAAAGAAAATAAAGACTAATCTGTAGTCGAGGTGAGTGGCAACGCAGGGAGGGTCGCCCTAGGACGACCTACACTGACCTTATTGGTGAGGTTCTACAAAAAGGTCAGGTGTACAGTACTCGTAACCGGCGTGCTTGCATGACGAGATGTATGAACGTGGATGAGGCGGACAGAGTATGTAAGGATCGTAGCAGATGATGTTCTGTGGTTTCTGCCTACCCCCATGGGAAAAAGGCGTGAGTTTATGTTTATGTTTTATGTGTGTAGTCAAAATAAAATTAACTCAATAATAGTCCATTTTAGTATTGAGAAGATTGTTCATCTGTTGATGTTCCTCTGTAAGAAAGTAACTAACTCAAACTTGGTTTTAAAATTATATAGAAAACTTGGCTCATTTGGAGTAGAAGTTCTACATAAAATTACCTGCAAGAAGGTTCTACCTGAAGTTGTGACTAACAAACAAAAAGTTCTTGTAGCAGTAACTAACGATTCCGTAGAAATGAGAAATTGACTATGTTGTGGTGCAAGCTTCCTTTGAGCTAATAATAAGTTTATTTCTGACTAATGCTTCGTTAGATCATTCCTACATGACATAGTAGAGGAATATTAATTTATACTTATTTATAATACTCAGGAACTTCCAGTTGAACAGGCAAAAATATTTTTGTAAAATACTATAACCGAATCATGAGGCAAAATAAAGGCAATATCACGGTACGACACGAAACTACAAAGACGAAATCGCGGCCAGAAGCTAGTTTATGAATAAGTTAGCATTAAAATTATTTTTTGAGCATCAAAATATTTTTTGAGCATCAAAATTATTTTTTGAGCATCAAAATATTTTTTGAGCATCAAAATTATTTTTTGAGCATCAAAATTATTTATTAAGCATCAAAATAATTTTTTGAGCATCAAAATATTTTTTGAGCATCAAAATTATTTATTGAGCATCAAAATTATTTTTTGAGCCACAAAATTTTTTTTGAGCATCAAAATTATTTTTTTATTGTAATTTTCAATTTGTACATCGAACTATAACAATAAGCATAAATAATTTGGTACGGTATTACAGTGGCACTGTAACGCACGCAAACAACCGTGCTTAGGTCGTGAAGGTTTCAAGCATAACATTTAAAATTTGTAAAGGAAAAATTCTGAAGGTCAAAACGTAGAATATCTTCTATGGCAAATCAATTTCCAGGTAAAAGAATAACTACAATGACGATAACAACATGTGGATTGATTATTTGTATAAACTTTATAAAACAAAAGGTACAAAAGTGGACCTAATTGATAGGGTATTTTCTACTAGTCAACCAAAGGAGGTGAATCGATAACATGACAGGTGCAAATTTTCGTACGAGCGAAAAACAAAATTAAGTAAAAAAAAAACGACATACATTTTAAATGGGCTAAAGGGTTTAGTAACAAAAGTTATACGAATATTTAAGGAAGACCTATGTCTAGCAGTAAGATGTGGTTTAGTTGACATGATCAAACAAAACTAAGACTGATAATTTTACACAGCATTTGCTACCAAATGATGATCTTCTTTGATAAAATCAGCTGCTCTTTCTGCAATCATTATAGTAGCTGCATTGGTATTGGCTCCAGTTATCTTAGGCATGACACTAGCATCTGCAACCCTCAGTCTCTGTACCCCAAACACTTTAAGACGGGAGTCAACTACAACCCCCATAGCACTTGTACCAGAATAATGGTATCCTGGCACCATCATACATAGCGCATAGCATTTATAAAATTCCTGGGTCGAATTAATATCTCCACAACCACAAATTTCAGGTACCACAAGATTAGCTTGAACAATTTCGAAAAACTCTGTATGTTGAACCTTCAAAAAATCTTGTATATATGTGGAATGTTTGTCTAAATCTTCATCGTTTGAATAATATCCAGTATAAATCATTGGCTTTTCTTTGGGATCTTTGCTTCTCAGTAAGATTTTCCCACGGGATTCTGGATACAATAAAACGACTGAGCTGAATAAAACTGCCTTGCCAAGGCTGCCCTCGTATAAAGCATCACATAATTCTTCTACAAAAGAGTAATAAAAAGAACAAAATTGCAACGCACCCGTCGGGTCATTCATTACAAAACTAAGGGTTTGATAATCTGGATAACCTTGACTTTTATTTATTCTGGCGTACCCCGCTATGAGTGGAGATGGAAAATTTGCGATATCTACCGGCTTAGACGGATGTGCTTCTCCCATTGTATGAGTTACGATAACATTGATGTGATCTTGTAATGTTTGACCGACAAGAAGATCAGAAATGACTTTTATGCCATGGCTTTCTAAATGCTCTTTTGGACCTACTCCAGACAACATTAATAATTGCGGGGTGTTAATAGCCCCTCCCGATACTATCACTTCTTTATTAGCTTTGAAACGAACAGTTTTATTGTTTTCTAAGATTGCTTCAACACCAATGGCGTTTTTGTTGTCATCGAAGAGGATTTTCGATACCAGTGTGTTTTTGAGCACATACAAATTGGGTCGGTTTTTGATTGGATGCAAAAATGACTGAGCAGTGCTTTGCCTTACACCATCAGCCATGGTAAACATACATTCAGTATACCCAAGAGGAGTAGCACCATTTGTGTCCAAAACAATATTATGACCTATTTCTTTGAAAGCTTCAAAGTACTTCTGAACCTCCTCATTGTAGTTTCGGGTAGTTCCTAAATATCCATTAGTACCATGAAAAGCGCCAGCATCGAATTCAAGAAGAGTCGGGTCGACTAGCCTTTCACTTTTCTTAAAATAAGGAAGTACATTTGTCCAGTTCCATGATTCGTCGCCAGTCACCTTTGCCCAATTGTCAAAATCATGGAAGTTTCCTCTCGTATAAAGTAAAAAGTTGATAGAACTGCAGCCTCCAAGCATTTTGGCTCTTGTCAATTCGACTCCATGGTTTTTATGTAACTGTTGACTGTAGCCATCGTCTTCAGATGCATAGTTCCAATCAACTGATGTATTTTTCATATATTGCATAAATCCTGGTATCTGAAAAACAGTAAGTTATATCAATGTCTAAATTAGCAGGTATCTGAATAAGAGCAAATTCTATCACTGTCTAAAGCCTTAGCAAATAAGTTGCTACATGAATTAATAAGTCTGAAATAACATCAGATGTACTGTGTTCCATTGTAATCACAGGCGCATCAGAGTTTTCAGCTTTTTCTTTGGGCTTGCAACACATCTACGAGATCTTTGGTATTGCAGAGTCATAACAAAAAAGCCTAGAATATTATAGAGAATGAGTAATTTGTTCAAAAATTGATTAGTCAGATGTATTATCAGATTCATGCCGGTGTAATCACAGGCGCATGAAACATTCAGTTTTGTCTGTAATACATTATAATAATGCATAATTAAAGCAATCAAAATAAATGACTACTATGGTGGCTTCATGGGAGAAGAAAATAATTATTATTGTGCCGTCCGTTGATGATGATATTAAAATATGATAGATACGTACCACAGATTCCACTGGAGGATCTCTTCCTGCTTCTATAAGTAAAACTGTAGCATTATCATTCTCTGTGAGTCTATTGGCTATCACACTGCCTGCTGACCCAGCACCGGCTATTATGAAGTCAAAACTAGCGCCATCTATGATTATACAATTAAAATAATTATTATTACTGATTTACTGTAATTGTTGATAATGCATTTATAAGTCAATGAATAATAAAATACGGTATGTAATTTTTTGAATTTGGTCTTCAAAACGTTTTAATTAGTAGACTTGGCCTTACATGATGTCATAAACATAACCGGCCTATACTTGATGTTATCACTGCCACGCTACAGGCCTCCAGTCTGTGAGGAAGTGTGGGGCGTAATCCACCACGCGGATCCAATGCAAATTGGTGTTTAACTAGATACTTTTGAATATTTCCTGGAACTTGTTCCGTCTGAGAAAATAAAATCGCAGTCAACTGTAAGGTAGCCAGTACATTGAAGGCTCCTTGAATTTCTTGTATTCCAAGTATCGTTGATGATGCATTCATTTTAAGATATTTTGTTTCAGTAATTGTTAATCTTGACAACGATAAAACTGTTATCATTTACATCACTGACACGAGTGGCTCAAAATTTGCTGGTAAAATATAATTTATAACACACTAGATAAAATATATACCTATTATGTATTATTTTGGTATCGGATTTTGGTACACTATCTGTCTTTGCATACCACCATGTGCAAAGATAGATAGTAGTATGTACTGATCTTATAACTTAGGGTTCCATGAACCTGTTAATTAATTACGAGAATTTGATTAAAAAAATATCAAAAATATCGAGTAAATTAGTAAATCTTTACACTAATTAATAATAAGTCCCCACGATTCGCCAATTATGTTTAAGTCCCATGTAATAGGGAAACATAACTGGTAAAATGTAGGTGTACTAATAGGTTCACCTCTGCCTAACCCTTCGGCGATTACAGGCGTGATGTTATGTTATTTAATTATTGTCAAAAAATTAAGTTTCATCATAAAGACGGCACCTCTTTGACCTAGACGCGTACCAAAAAGCTACAAAAGCTCCTGGAAGAACTTGGGAAGGCTTTTGCACAGCATTGGGAGTGTACGGGCAAAGACAAACATAAAGTTTTAGCATTATTAATAAATAATACCGATCTATTAATGTCCTACCGCAGGGTAAAGATCTCTTCTCATACAAAGGAGGCACGTGCATTGATCATCATACTTGCTCAAGGTGGATTGGCAAAACTTATAAAGAATAATATATATTTTTTTAAGAATTGCCCTTTATTAGTACGTAATCCTATTATTAAGCACTATATCTTTGGATGGCAAAATCTTAGCTATAGTCTCCCCGTGCCATATCTTTACCTCAAAGATATCGCCAATGTTAGATTCATAAAGTTACATATAGATATAGATTTTCTTGCCAGTGGAGTGACGCCTCAGGGTTGTCATCATTATCTATACTTTATGTACAAAAAATCTATGAATTGTATCAACAAAACCAGCTTTTATTTATCTTACCAGTTGCATCTTTTAGGTACGGATCCCTAAAAATGAAGTGCAGATAGGTGTTGCTACTTGCTTTCTAATAACGTAATTACTTGTTATGTAAAGGAAGTCCTTTACATAACAAGTTTGTTATAATGCACAACAGACTGTCACTAAAATTTTAATAACCAATGTCAATCATTATGTAAAATACTGTTTTTGGAATTTTCGTCAAGTGCAAGTAGTATGTAGGTATAAATATGTAACTAGAATCAATATTATAATTTTTTCTCGTAAATGACGTTCAAAAGTTTTAATGGTCTAATTGAAATAAATGATTTGACTTTGACTTTGACTTTAAGTATGTAACTCTAAATAATAAACATACATACATACATACATAAACTCACGCCTTTTTCCCATGGGGGTAGGCAGAAACCACAGAACGCCACCTGCTACGATCCTTACATACTCCTTTCGCCTCATCTACGTTCATACATCTCGTCATACAAGCACGCCGGTTACGAGTACTCCGCACCTGACCTTTCTGAAGAACCTCACCAATAAGGTCAGTGTAGGTCTTCCTAGGGCGACCCCTCCCTACGTTGCCACTCACCTCTGCCATATAAATACCTTTTGTTAATCGTCTTTCACTCATCCTCTCAACATGACCGAACCATCTAAGCATACCCTTTTCTATCTTTGTCACTACATCCTCTTTTAATCCGCAACGGTCCCGTATAACCTCATTCCTCACTCTATCGTTCAAAGTTACACCACACATACTCCGCAAGGAACGCATTTCCACAGCATTAATCCTACTCTCATGCCTCGTTTGCCATACCCAACATTCACTTCCATATATAAGCGTAGGCACCAGCACGCCGTTGTGAACAGCCAGTCGTGCCTTTTTGGGCATGGACTGGCTGGTCACAACTGCATGTATAGCACCATTCACTTTATTTCCCGCAGTCACTCTCCTTTCCACATCAGCATCAATCTTTCCATCTCTAGTAAACATACTGCCCAAGTATACAAACTCATTCATTTGCTCCACACTCTCATCATTTATTTTCACATCACACGCCGATACATCCTCTTCTCTTAAATAATAAAAGTTTGTACAATAGCAGGTTGTCGGTGAAGAAAAACATCGTGACGAAACATGGACTTATCTTAGGTACCACTATTTTAAATGCGAAAGTTTGGATGGATGGATGTTTGTTACTCAATCACGCCAGAACAGCTGAACGGATATGGATATTTTATATTTTTTTATATATATTTATATATATATATTTTTATCTAGGAAGCATGTAACGTTCCCGTGGGATAAAATATTAAGTTAGACACGGACGAAGTTGCAGGTGGGAGCTAGTAGTTAATACATTGCGTGGTAATCAATGCTCGTGCTTACTCTGTATGAGAAGTGGTTTTTGCTCTGCAGTGGCACAATAATAGGCTGGTTAATATCAAACAACAATACAAGCCAACAAGGAAAAAGCAAATAAAAATGTTTGGAAAAAAAAAATGTTCTCTTTCATTAGTTTTAATAAGAAAATCATCACAATACACGTAAGGAAGATATATAGGTATTAGTCTGTTTATAGTAAAGAGAAAACGGGTGCATACAACAGTACAGGGGTCATAAGGATATAAAACACAGAAACTACTTTTAATACAATAACAAGTAGGTACATTGACCTCCAGTAATCAGTGATATATAGTCCAGAACAAAATAATAATTTCAATGATGGAAAAAAACATATTTCATAGTTTCGGATTTATCAACTGAGTATCTTATTATACCCGCTATCAATTTACGGCAGCGGCGATCCAGATTTTGCATTTGCATAATAATCTTTCTTGATAAAATCAGCTGCTCTTTCTGCAATCATTATAGTTGCTGCATTGGTATTGGCTCCAGTTATCTTAGGCATGACACTAGCATCTACAACCCTCAACCTCTGTACCCCAAACACTTTAAGACGGGAGTCCACTACAACGTCCATTGGACTTGAACCAACGTAATGAAAACCTGACAACATCATACATAATGCATAACATTTGTAATATTCATGGGTGGAATTAATACCTCCACAACCACAAATTTCGGGCACCACAAGTTTAGCTTGTACACTTTCGAAAAACTCTGTATGTTGAACCTTCAAAAAATCTTGTATATATGTTGCGTGTTTGTCTAAATCTTCATCGTTTGAATAATATCCAGTATAAATCATTGGCTTTTCTTTGGGATCTCTGCTTTTCAGTAAGATTTTCCCACGGGATTCTGGATACAATAAAACGACTGAGCTGAATAAAACTGCCTTGCCAAGGCTGCCCTCGTATAAAGCATCACATAATTCATCTACAAAAGAGTAATAAAAAGAACAAAATTGCAACGCACCCGTCGGTTCGTTCATTACAAAACTAAGGGTTTGATAATCTGGATAATCTTGACTTTTATTTATTCTGGCATATCCCGCTATGAGTGGAGATGGAAAATTTGTAATATCTACCGGCTTAGACGGTTGTGCTTCTCCCATTGTTTGAGTCACCATAGCTATAACGTGATCTTGTAAAGCTTGACCGACAGGAAGATCAGAAATGACTTTTATGCCATGGCTTACTAAATGCTCTTTTGGACCTACTCCAGACAACATTAATAGTTGCGGTGTATTAATAGTTCCTCCCGATACTATCACTTCTTTGTTAGCTTTGAAACGAACAGTATTATTGTTTTCTAAGATAGCTTCAACACCAATGGCGTTTTTGTTGTCATCGAAGAGAATTTTCGATACCAATGTGTTTTTAAGCACATACAAATTTGGTCGGTTTTTGATTGGATGCAAAAATGATTGAGCGGTGCTTTGCCTTACACTGTCAGCAATAGTAAACATACATTCAGTATACCCAAGAGGAGTAGCACCATTTATGTCCAAAACAATATTATGACCTATTTGTTTGAAAGCTTCAAAGTACTTTACAACCTCCTCATTGTAATTTCTGGTAGTTCCTAAATATCCGTTAGTTCCATGAAAAGCGCCAGCATCAAATTCAAGAAGGGTCGGGTCGACTAGCCTTTCACTTTTCTTAAAATAAGGAAGTACATTTGTCCAGTTCCATGATTCGTCGCCAGTCATCTTTGCCCAATTGTCAAAATCATGAAAGTTTCCTCTCGTATAAAGTAAAAAGTTGATAGAACTGCAGCCTCCAAGCATTTTGCCTCTTGATAATTCGACTCCATAGTTTTTATGAAACTGTTGGCTGTAACCATCATTTTCAGTTGCGTAGTTCCAATCAAATGACGTTTTCTTCATGTATTGAATAAATCCTGGTATCTGGAATGGAGTACATTCTATCATTATCTTAAGAGTTAGCAAATAGGTTTCCCCAAGAATTTATAGTTTGAGTATCATTAGATGTACTGTGAGACTTTTCATCTAGGTCTCTGGTATTGTACTCGTAGACAGTCGTAGATGTCTATATGCGACGGAGGCCACTTAAGATCAACTGGGCCGTCGGCTTGGTTGCCATTACATGATGTTATCACTAACACCATTTTATGTTTGTGAAACTTACCACAGATTCAACGGGTGGGTCCCCACCTGCTTCTATAAGTAAAACTGTAGCATTATCATTCTCTGTGAGTCTATTAGCTATCACACTGCCTGCTGACCCAGCACCGACTACTATGAAGTCAAAATTAGCGCCATCTGAAAATTATACAATAATTCACGATCACAATTTAATCTTAGTCTCAATTTGTCAAAATGCTTTTAATTAACCTACAATTATTGTCGCTAATTCAATAAACACTATTGTGACTAGGTTTCGAATGTTTTTAATTAGCAGAATTGGCCAGAAGATATCATAAGCATAACCGGCCTATAAAGTTATCACTGCCGCACTGCAGGTCCCCACTCTATGAGGAAGTGTGGGGTGTAATCCACTACGTGGATTCAATCCACAATCCGGATTCAATGCCGGTTGATGCCAAGCTAGATATTTTTAAATCTTACCTTGAACTTGTTCCTTCTGTGCAAATAAAATCGCAGTCAACTGTAAGGCAGCCAGTACATTGAAGGCTCCTTGAATTTCTTGTATTCCAAGTATCGCTGATGATGCATTCATTTTAATTTATTATGTTTCAGCAATTTGTTAATCGTAACAAAGATAAAAACTGGTATCATTTACATCACTGACACGAGTGGCTCAAAATTTGAAGGTAAAATATAATTTATAACTAACTACTTAGATAATATTTTGGTATCGGACTTTTCACCACTATCAGTCTTTGCATACCACCTTGTGCAAAGATAGATAGTAGTGTGTACTGATCTTAAGACTTAGGGTTTCATGTACCTGTTATTAAATTACGAGAGTTTTATTTAAGAAAAAAAATAGTAGGCACAAAACTATTCAATTGTTAAATAATTAAGATGTAGGTACCTATTTTTGTTATAGGTATAGATATATATATTTATTACATATTTCTTTGATCTACCCGGGACGTGCACCACAAGAGTCTGTTGGCGCAAGAAAAGAGTTCCCGGAAGGACTTAAGGAGGCTCTTATGCCCAGCAGTGGAGAAAAATTGGCAGAACAAAAAAAAATCGGTGATTTAAAAAATAAAATAAAGAGATATACCAATTATAATGAATAACAGCGGCCTATTATTGACTCTCCTTCTCATATAGAGAAGACACGAGCATTGATTGCCACAGACTTGGTCAAGGTGTAGAGATGGTGCCTCAGGATTGTCTACATTTATTTGTATACTAAAAATTCCGGAATTGTATCAACTAAACCAGCTTTTATTTAACTTACCGTTTGCATCTTTTAAGTACGGAACCCTAAAATTAAGGGGTAATAGGTGTTACTACTTGCTTTCTTATTCATATTCGTCTATTTTAATTACTTACCTTACATAACACGTTTGTTTATAACGCACAACTATCACAAAAAAATTAATCACCAGACGCCAAATCATAATGTAAATATATAATGTAATATAATGTTTTTGTGAAGGGTAAATAGGTAGGTTTGTTTATATGTTAAATAATATTACCCTATTATTTTTCCAGTGCAGGGTAAAGGCCTCTTCCCACACAGATAAGGCACGGGCATTGACATTGATCATCACGCTTGGTTTTTTTTTTTGTTGTGGTAAAAAACGTCAAATGAGTCCTTCCGCCCTGGGTGGGATGGAAGGGACTGTCAGACTTTTACTGACTAAAAAACCACCCTGTTTCTTCTGTTGCTCTTTACGTTCCGGGGCCACGGTATCCTTTTTTTTTTAATCTTTATATAAGGAGCTTGGTCAAAGACTATCACGGTATCCTGTTAAGACGTCCCGCAACCCCGACAGGCGTTTGGCCCCGTGCTTAAGGTGGATTGGTGACTTTGGACTACATTAAATTATAAGTTCAGGTTTCCCTGCGATGTTCATCTTTTATCGATATCAGTGATGTCCAAGATAAACTTAGAAAATGTGGAATAGAAAATGTCCATTGGTAATTTCCCGTGCTCGATTACTAACCCACACACTCGTGCATGCGAGGCAGACGCCTTAACTATTGGGCCATCATGACACTTAGCTATAATATGTAATCCAAATTATTTATTAAAGACAATTCAATGTACATTCAAAACTTAGAATAGATTTGAAAGTACGACCTACACTGACCTCATTGGTGAGGTTCTTCAGAAAGGTCAGGTGCGAAGTACTCGTAACCGGCGTGCTTGTATGACGAGATGTATGAACGAGAATAAGGCAAAAGGAGTATGTAAGGATCGTAGCAAGTGGCGTTCTGTGGTTTCTGCCTACCCCTATGGAAAAAAGGCGTGAGTTTATGTATGTATGTAGATTTTAAAGTAATAGCGTTCAATTGCGTGCGTGCGTGTATTTTTTCTATGGGCCACAGTTGCCTGATAATAAAATGATTTATTAATATCCAAAGTTGTGAAATGTTATGTACAGTAAGTTTACTATACTTCATGAATCTGGTTAATTTAAATATAATATTTCCGCTCCAACTGGCAGTTTCAGAAAACAAACAAACAAACAAAAATATGTTTAGCTTTATTATATTGGAGCAGATAATAAAACAAAGTTAATCAAATGACGAGTTTAATGAAACAAAACTAAGAAAGATAATATTAAATGGCGTTTATCCAGTCTTTGCTTTGAAATAATGATCTTCTTTGATGAAATCAGCTGCTCTTTCCCCAATCATAATAGTTGGAGCATTTAAATTAGCTCCAGTTATTCTTGGCATGACACTGGCATCTGCAACCCTCAGCCTCTGTACCCCAAACACATTGAGACGAGAGTCTACTACAACCCCCATAGGACATGTACCAGAATAATGATATCCAGCCACCATCATACATAGTGCATAGCATTTCAAAAATTCATGGGTACCATTGTAGTCTCCACAACCACAAATTTTAGGAACCACCAATTTAGCGCCAACACTTTCAAAAAATTTCGTATTTTGAACTTTTAAAAAATCTTGTAGGTATGTCGCGTGTTTGTCTAAATCTGCTTTGTTTGAATAATATCCAGTGTATATGAATGGCTGCTCTTTAGGGTCTTTGTTTCGCAATAAGATTTGCCCACGCGAGTCTGGGTATATTAAAACGACATGGGAGAAAAAAACTTGTTTTCCGATACTATCGTTATACAAAGCGTTACATATTTCATCTGCATAAGAGTAGTAGAAAGCACAAAATTGCACCAAAGTCAGTTCATCTAAGATAAGATTTAATGTTTGATAATCTGGATAATCTTGACTTTTGTTTAAAGTGGAATATCCAGCAATAGCTGGGGTTGGAAAAACAGTGACATCCACCGGTTTAGATGGTTGCGATTTTCCCATTGTGTTGATCATAATTACCATTACGTGATCTTGCATGGCTTGACCGACAGGAAGATCAGAAATTACTTTTATGCCGTGACTCACTAAATGCTCTTTTGGACCTACTCCAGACAACATTAATAGTTGCGGGGTGTTAATAGCCCCTCCCGATACTATCACTTCTTTATTAGCTTTGAAACGTACAGTATTATTGTTTTCTAAGATTGCTTCAACACCAATAGCGTTTTTGTTATCATCGAAGAGAATTTTCGATACCAGTGTGTTTTTAAGCACAAATAAATTGGGTCGATTTTTGATTGGATGCAAAAATGACTGAGCAGTGCTTTGCCTTGAACCATCTCCAATGGTAAACATATTTTCAGTATAACCAAGAGGAGTAGCACCGTTTGTGTCCACAACAATATTATGACCTATTTCTTTGAAAGCTTCAAGGTACATTAAAACTTCTTCTCTATAATATCTGGTAGTTCGTAAATATCCATTAGTTCCATGAAAAGCGCCAGCATCAAATTCAAGAAGGGTCGGGTCGACCAGCCTTTCACTTTTCTTAAAATAAGGAAGTACATTTGTCCAGTTCCATGAATCGTCGCCAGTCATCTTTGCCCAATTGTCAAAATCATGATGATTTCCTCTTGTATATACCATGAAATTGATAGAACTACAGCCTCCAAGCATTTTCCCCCTTGTCCCATCAGCTCCATGGTTTTTATGAAACTGTTGGCTGTAGCCATCGTCTTCAGTTGCATAGTTCCAATCAACTGATGTATTCTTGATGTATTGAAAAAATCCTGGTATCTTAAATAGAGTAAGTTCAATTTAATCAGTTCTTTTTTTTTCTTTTTTTAAAAAAACGTTGCCCCACACTAGTAATTTCTCCTGTATCGTGGGTGCGTTTTACAAACATACAAACTCACATACACAAACAGCCAGACCCGGAACAACTATCTGTAGGCCATACAAATATTTTTTCCGTGCGGGAATCGAACCCGCGACACGCAGTGCAGCAGCCAATCGCTCAGCCACTGCGCTAACCGTGCCGTCAAGTAAGAACTAGAAAATTATAGAAAATGAGCAGAGCAAGCTCCAAAAATTGGTTACTCAGAATATGATCATAATTATGTACTGCATATGAGACTTTTCAACTTTGTCTATAATGCATAATATAAATGCGGATAATGTGGCGGCTTCTTGGCAGAAGAAAACATTATTGTGCCGACCGTTGATGATGATATTAAAAAATGATAAATACGTACCACAGATTCCACTGGAGGATCTCCTCCTGCTTCTATAAGTAAAACTGTAGCATTGTCAATCTCTGTGAGTCTATTGGCTATCACACTGCCTGCTGACCCAGCACCGACTACTATGAAGTCAAAACTAGCGCCATCTGATGAATATATGACTAATATAATCATTGTGGCTTCATTACCGTATTTGTAAATCAATTGGAAATAAAATAATGTCAGTCATTTTTGCAATTCATTCTTTAAATCAGGAGGACAACAACTCCACAAACTTAAGTACTATCACAATCAAATCTCAGACTCAATTTGTTAAAAATGCCTCTAATTTATTTACATTGATCATTGTTTAGATGTGATTGTGACTAGATTTTAAACGTTTTTGATTAGTAGAATTGACCTTAAGATCTTATATTTATAATAGCTATAGCGTCTTCACTTTTGGGACACAGGCCACTTCCATGTGAGAAAGTATGGGGCGTAATCCACTACGTGGATTCAATGCCGGTTGATGCCAAACTAGATAAATTTGAATATTACCTGAAACTTGTGCGTTCTGTGGAAATAAAAACGCAGTCAATTGTAAGGTGGCCAGTACATTGAAGGCTCCTTGAAATTCTTGTATTCCAAGTATCGCTGATGATGCATTCATTTTAAGATATTTTGTTTTAGCAATTGTCAATACGATAAAATCTGGTGTTTTTTACATCACTGACACGAGTGGCTCAAAATTGGTTAGTGAAATACCTATAATTTATAATTATCTTACTAGATATTTATAATACTAAACTATCTGTCTTTGCATAACATATGTGCAAAGTTAGATAGCGGTGTGTACTGATCTTATGACTTAGGGTTCCATGTACCTGATAATTGATTCCGAGAGTTTGATTAAAAAAAATTAAAAGTGCAGAAACTAAACTATTCAATATAATTATAATAAATTGTTTTTTAATAAGACAGCACCCCTAACCTGGACGCGTACCACTAGAGATAGCGCAGGATAATAGTTCCTGGAAGGACTTGGGGAGGCTTTTGCCCAGCAATGGGAGAGTACAGGCGAAAATAAAATATAAAATTGGAGTAAAAAAAAAGGTTGTAAGAATAATTAACAATAATCAATAAATAAAAATAATACCAGTCTAATATTGTCCCACTGCAGGGCAACGGGCTTTTTCTGGGTGTAAGATTTGACGTTTATTAGTAAGTGTTTCACGTGTATTAAGCGCTATCTTATTGGATAGGAAAATCTAGGCGACAGTTTTCCCATGACATCTTTACTGCGATGATATCGTCATAAATAAAGTTTCATATTATCAGCGATTCGCTAGCCAGTGGTGATGGTACCGCAGTGTTGTCTGCATTTAATTAGTATACTACAAATTCCAGGATTGTATCAATAAAACCAGCTTTTATTTTTCTTACCTTTTACATCTTTTAAGTACGGAACCCTGAAAATGAAGTGCTGATAGGTGTTGCTACTTGCTTTTTAATTCATATTTCGTCTATTATACTTACTTTCTTTATACAACCATGTTTATTATATGCACAACTGTCACAAAAATTTTAATCACCCGAAGTCAATCATAATGTAAATAATCGTCGGCTTACTCATGTACATAACGTAACAAAATAAACTAAGATAAGTATCATTATTTTGTAATAACAGAAGTGAAAACATAACGTCACATTAGCGTGTCGTTGACGCAGCCACATCTGTGTGCCCTTTAGCAACGGCCTCCCCAACACTTTCCAATCTTCTCACCTCGGTGCTAGACCAGGATTTTCCATCTGTATTAACGTGGTATTAACCATATCATCTCCATCATCTTAATGGTTGTCCTTTTCATCTCTTTCCCTCTGTTGGGTATCACAAATTACTACAGGTGATTATTTGACCAGAGTCAAAATCAAGTCATTTATTTCAATTAGGCCATCAAAAAGCACTTTTGAACGTCATATACAAGAAAAGGAATTGAATTTAGTTGCACCTTCCAAAAGGTAGTTTTGTCTCTAAATTATTATTTTCGCTATAAGTCTTAAACTCCCTAGGGACGCCCTAAGAAGACCTACACTGACCTTATTGGTGAGGTTCATTTTATTATTATTTTTGTGTGCACATGGTTTATGCCAAAAAACCATGCATCATTCCATGCTATCATTGACATAGGTGAAGGAAAGTTCGTGAGGAAACCTGGGCTTATACCAGCCTATTACTGTCCTATTCAAACCATGTCTGAGGCGGTTTAGAAACTCTGAAACTAGGGTGTGTGGGGTCGTAAGACCTTACTGCCCACACGATAAAGAAAGAAGAAAGATGCAAAAAACCATTTGTTCTTTCTTTCTTTATTCAAAAGTAATAATATTTTTTCTCGTTGAAAGAAAATCAATACATTACTTAACACGTGTTCGTCGAATCCAATCAACTGGGTGTTCCATCAGGCAGTGTGCTTAAATATCTAATCCATCACCTAGAAATTCATTAAGTCTCTCGCTCCACCCTCTAGCTACAGCAGGAATTGTAACTGATATAATACGACACGACACGACACTCCTACTGGAAGTGTATAATCTAGGTACTTTTTCGCTTATTTAAGAGTAGGTTATTTATAATATTCTTTGACGTAAGGAGTGTGTGTTACGAGCATTACCTACTAAATGATTGAAGACCTTTTTTTTAAATCTGCGTATTGTTCTGTTGTTTCTGCCTACCCCCATGGGAAAAAGGCGTGAGTTTATGTATGTATGTGAGGCTTGATTCCAAAAAACAGTTCTATTATTATTTACTAAAGAACCGACTTTCACTTCTTCCTCTTTTCAGGCAATGGCAGACACAGGTCCGTTTTCAAGTAGCACTGCGTTTTGTGCGCGATGTGGTTCCATTCTGCCTCTGCTACAAGAGTTTGGTTCGGTCAGGTGCTTTAACCAGCTGTTGCCCTCTGCTTCGCTCGCGTAAAATTCGGGTAGCTTAGTACATTTCTCGTAAGTTTTTACATACAAACTTTGGACCCCCGTTTCATCCCCTTAGGAGGTGAATTAAAATAAATCCTTTCTTAAAGGACGTCGTTTTCGATATTTTGTGATTAGTGAGTGAGTGTGTGAGTGACCTTTCGCTTTTATATATTAAGATAAGCTATAGATTACAAAGAGGTAAGGTTAATTTATTTGCTTGTAAGAGATAATCTCTGGAAGTACTGATCCGATTACAAAAAGTATTTACTGATAAAAAGCTGCACACTCCACGTGGGTAAGGTAGCAGTCAAAACCTAGTTTCAAATATTTTTGAAGCGTTAAATTATGTTGATAATACGATTATCATCGTCATACTTACTATAGAAAGACGTCCAATATGCTAGTCATATGCCTGGGTTTAATCTAATGTTACTTTTTTTTTGTTGGCCAGTTCTGTCCCACTCCTGGGCAAAGGTCTTCCTCCACTCCTTCCATCATTCACATTTCCGTGCCTCCTACTCCTTCCAGTTTTGGAGAAAGCCATCCAGTTCGTCTGGATATTTCCTTCGTGGCCTGTGCCATATTACTCACTCCGTTGAGTGTCGTATGCGCCGCATAGATACGAGTACATAAAACGTATAGATAAACACAAGTGCGGCGCCCAAAAAATCTGCACGTTTCCAAAATCATATACCTACCTACATCTCCATAAGCCCTTAACTACACACAAGGGCGATACTAAAGCGAAACGGAAGATATAAAAATATATTTTATATTCATATTTTGTAACGTCCCGTGAGGGGCGTGAAAAAACAATGAAAATACGCCTCCTGTATGTTGTTGGGTTTTTTACAGGGCTCGTAAAATATACCTACGTCTAGTAAAAAATCTGAAGATGTTATGTTTTTTGTTAGAAAGAATGTTGATGCTTCTCGCTTTAGCTGTCACCTTAGCTACAGCTAAAAGTATCAAAATATTTCTATCAGGTATTTTCATGGTTATTAGAAAAATAATTGTCATTTAATGTTTTTTTAATACTTAAGACAAGCTATCGTCAAGTTTAGTGATCGATACGAATATTCTCTAAAGATTTATTGCAATAATCCTATCCAACTAGTATTAAAAACGGGAAAGTTTGTGAGGATTAATTACTCTTCCACGCAAAAACTACTGAACGAATTTTGATTAAACTTGACAGTAATATATTATATCTTAATACATCCGAATAATACATAAGCCATAATTTAATTAAAATATAGGAAGTAATAATACAACGCGAGCGAAGCCATAGGAGGCAGCTAGTGCCAATTATATAAATTATCAACACACCGCACTGTACTTTTTTCCAGATCAGCATTTCATTTAAATAAAAGTAAAATTCTGCTTCGCAGAATCGACACGAGATACTACTTCATTTAAAAGTACTGGAAATGATATAATTGGGAGCGGAAACAAGGATGGGTAACGATCCAGTCCAGACGTTTAATTTGCGCACACGACAACATTATCAAGCTATTTTCAGTAAGCTGATCATTACTTGTATAGACTTTTAGTGTATTGAAAGGTCAGGTTATACTGGATGTGTATAGATCGGTATTAATAGACTGAGAACCCAAAGCCGACAGATCTACGTCAACTCAGCATGGCTGAAATTGTGAGGTACCTTACTGGCTACTGCTTATATTCAAGTGTTATGGCTGGTATTTATATGCATATCGACGACACTTAATATTAATCACGAGTATTAATCACCATGCCATATTAATTATAAGTCCAAGTTTCTTGCTTCGTCGATGTCAGTGACGTTTAAAATTGAAAAAAGTAACATTGGTACATCATCATCTGCCCAGCCTTTTCCCAACTATGTTGGGGTCGGCTTCCAGTCTAACCGGATGCAGCTGAGTACCAGTATTTTACATGGAGCGACTGCCTATCTGACCTCCACAACCCAGTAACTGGGTAATACGATACAAAACATAAATAAATCTAGCAAAATGTTATAAAAAAACAACCGTCTCCCTTGAATGTAAGTGAGTTACGTACTTTTTATACATGATACCTAAAAAGAACTAACTTTTTATCGACGTAGGTATTTCTCTATCTATTCTCAATATTACAGCTATGTGAAAATGACGTAAGCATGGAGACTCGGTTCTCGGACTAGAATTTTAAGACAGAAGTTTTTAACACAATACTTGGAAGTAATATTTGTCTGTTACAATCTTGCTTTTCAGTGATCTGACATTGTATTTTATTGTCCACGTTTGAAGTTTGTGTAGTACTATACATTTTAAAGTTTTACTGTGGTATATTGTTTGTAAATGTTAGCTTTAGACTTCTAAAGCTTGTGGTTTGTAGATTTATTCTTTTTGTTGCTGTAAATCTTTACTAGATTTTGACATTGACGACACAGTTTGAAAGAAATAAAGAAAAGGAAAAGTTTATTGACGCAGACCATGTGCATACAAAAATAATAAAAACAAAAAGGCAATAAAAAAAAAGAAAAAAAAAGACAGTATTATGTGCCGCACAGCAGCTGCGTCAAACAGGCGAGTAATTCGCTGCGTGTCGTGGGTTTCCTGCACGAAATAAATATTTGTATGGCCTACTTATCATGGTGAAGGAAAACATCGTGAGGAAACCTAGACTTATCGTTCAAAGATGTCACTTAACGGGGTGAAACCAGGGTATAGCTAGTCTATTATAACATTGTAGGACACAAAAATAGAAAGTATGATAAAATATGAATATAAATAGGTAGGTATAGGTACCACATAATAATGGAATATTTAATATTCTCTACATGTTGGGTTTTAGCCCAATATTTTACGAACAAAATAAATGAAAAAATATTTTTATTAAACTTAAGTCTCCTCACGTGTAACAAAACCTACCTAGTGCTAATCGCATACGAAGGGTTCCGTACAATAATTAACACTACGTACAAAAAAAAAACACACTGTATTAATATATAACTTAATTTATTTTTTATTATTTGTTGCTATACCTACTGACATTGGAAATACACACTCTGTGAAAATTTCAACTCTCTACGTATGACGGTTCATAAAATACAGCCCGTTAACAGACAAACGGACGGAGCTTAGTAGACAGAGCGGAGGATTAGTAATAGTATTCCGTTCAAACCTTTCGAATAAGGATCTCTGAAAAATGTGTCATAATCCCTTTATTTGTAAGTACAAAAACCCACGTCATAGCAGATGAAAAACCCGTTCAAACGGCTGACAGTCAGAAAAGAACTGTACCTATAGAACTCATCGATATCGGTGTTACGATACGATTTATTTGAACCCTATAAATCCTGGAACGCAGCCGTTCCAACGGTCGGTAATAACCAAAGGATTCTCTGATATTTGCCATTTTCACATTGTTCAAAATATTCAAATGTATTGTTACATTTGAGATTTTGTCCGGCTGAGACAGAGGTACAAAATCCCAGATGCAAGGTGGGTTGGTATACAGCTATAATGAAACCACAAAATAACAAACAATAACCGTTTATTATAAAATTAATTAGTTAATTTATTAAAAGTAGACGGGGCTTAAAACCCAAACAAATATTTAAAATTATAATCAAATTAATGTTGTGCCAGCCAGCGTTACTTAAACCGGTAGAACTATGGGTGTGGGGAGCTAAAGATAAGCCCAAGTACTGTTTCTTTATAATATTAAATTTACGGGATGTAAAATATAACCAAGGTACAACCTTCCAGTTTGTGTAATTAAAATTATTGAATTTGAGAATAAAGGTATTATCATTAAATTAAAATTATCAAATGGGCGCCAGGGACTTGCAGTCCCGAACCCTGAGCCGACTAAGGTGTTAAGGTATGGTCCAGTTATGAAACGTAGGTGTCGAACCCGGGGTCCTAATTAAATCCGGTTGAAAACCAGCCACCCGGTTTGAAGACCGGGCGGGTAATAAATGGGTTCCAACTTGGAACCGGTATTAAATTTGTAATAAGTGTAATTTATAATATAAGAAAAAAAAACCGTCCCGCCCGCGTTGAAACGCTAGGCGGACACTGCCACCGCACAGTCGCCTCCACGGGAGGCTTGGAGGGGGCTCGAGGAACGGGTCTCGCGTCCAGCTCCTAGAGGTGTCTCTAAGCGCTGGCGGCGAGACGATTTTCTCGGCCAACTTCCCCCGCAGGAGTCCTGTAAGCCATAACCAATGGATCACTACACATTCCTCTATTAACGAAGGGGCTCGGAGAACACTTTCAAATATTGAACATTCTTACCTCTAAGACACGGATCAAGGTGACACTAATCCAGTGTGAAGACAGCTGGGTGTACTCCTTAGTGCGGCTGTACACGTGTCAGCATTTCGCGAATTCCCTTGGTTCACGTGGAAGATTCGCCCTGTAATTAATATCCCCAAATATCACTCACTCGCCTCTTTTAACGAAAGGGCGCGGATTACACTTTTCAACACCACAAGTACTTACCTTTTAAGGCATTAATTAAGGTTTGAAGGGACGCACGACGTGCCTCTCACGGAATCTTTCGCCAAATCCTTGGCGTCCTTTCGCGTTTCAATGTCAACCGCGACATTCCGGAAACAGACCGAGCACCTAAGAAGCCTTCCCCAGATCATGGCAAAACCAGACGGGAACGCGGAAGATAGATTCACTTCTCCAAGACATTCAATTCATGTAATTCGCTAACTAGGGTCCAACATGACTTATACACCCTGGAACATCCACAATTTACAGGATTCAAACTAACAAACTCACTATTTCCCATTTCTAACACGGTAATTCAATTTAGCTAAAGTATTCACTCATAAAACTTTATGTGGTAATCTCAAACGTAACTCTGACAACACCACGTCACAGATTAAATATGGATTGCTGTGTCAACGAAACTTCTAGTAAAAACTTCATAGTAAAAAAATAACTTCCGGCCGTTCGGAAACGAAGGCCTTGAAGTGTTACAACCAAAAGCTGAAAATTATTACGGATTGGGCAATAAAATATTTATTCCATTGTTTACAATCAATATGCAAAAATAAACTAAATAACATTAAATCGATTTAAGTATCGATTTTTTTAAAACTACTACGGCGGATCTACACCAGATGTCGCCTACGGTCAGAAACTGACGTTTGACGTTTTGACAGTTCATTATTGAGTGTAAACTAAACTATGACAATCTTTAATTATTAATCTAAATATCTTAAACTATGTTGATTATTTAATTATTGTGTAAGCAAGTGTAATGGGGTTTTGAAAAGTGAGTGAGTGAAGGAATGACTCCCAATAACAGCGTATGCGCACAGGCAAATGGCAGGTACAAAAAAACAACGTAACAGTACCTCCCCAACCACCAGAGATTTGACCCGATTGGGCAAATCTCGACGCTGGCCCTCCAGCGTCAAAGACTCACAAGAACCAAACCCACTTACAACAATTCACAACTCTCATCCCTGAAAACAGGACTGAGAAAGAAAAGAATGAAAATAAAAATAAACGTAGAAACCGGTGCACGACTAGGTAGTTATACGACAACAATTACAGAACCCTGGTTGAACCTGTGACATATATTAAATGTTATCTACTTCCTCTGGAGCGAGTCTAATCCATTTACAAACATGTAAAAGACAAACTCCAATAAGAGTAGAAATGTGTAAGTATCTGAATTCCTCTGGAGCGAGTCTAATCCATTTACAAACATGTAAAAGACAAACTCCAATAAGAGTAGAAATGTGTAAGTATCTGCCGAAGTTCCAATGTCCTAGTCTGACCTACTATAATTATATAGGAGAGACCACACCTCCCAATCGTACACCACCATCACTCTGCACATCCTGTAAGGAAAAGTAATTATCACCGAAAATAACGCCGTGCTGGTTTACAAACACTACACTAAATGAAATTAGACTAAATGCTACAAACTAATTATAATTGGCTAACCGTATTCCCTAACTGGAATGTGATGGTTATTCGCCCCTGTATGAAAAAAATACCATCTGAAATAAAAGAAACGTTTTCCATCAAAGCAGCCTACACGCCTGTTATTAAAGCCTAACTCAGGACTATCATAATGCTGCCTTACCAGCAATCCGGAGGTTATACTAAATATACAATCTGTAAGAGTGTTAATCCTACAACAACAAATAACCAATAACAATTTTTCAATAGTTGTCTATTGGTTTATTAATTTTAGTTCACAAATGTGTACACAGTAGTAACCTGTGTAACACTACGAACCTCAAAAACAGTGTAAAATATATTAAATTAATTATAACACCGTGGCATATACAGCCACCAATGCTACAAGTAAACTAGTAGTCCTAAGGCATATACAGCCCTTAAAGGTCACTGAGACCATCTACTACTAGGTAATTAAAATTTAAGTTTAAATTAAAATAAAATATAAGAAAGGTTAATCCTCGCCACAAGGTGATTTAAAATCCTTAATATGCCATGTGCCAAGGTTTTTGCCGGAACTACAGCCTTCTAATTCGTACACTAAGGGTGAAAGTTTTTTCCTAATAATACATCTCTCATATTTAGGAGCTAATTTTGCCATAAAGAATTTTGAGGCGTCACTCTGAGGATATGTTCTCTTCCAAACAGTGTCGCCTACCTCAAACTCAGCGTGTCTCCTACTACTATTATAATAACGAGCACTACGATTGTGTGATTTAACGAGCGCGTCCTTTACCTTACTGAAGATATCACCCAGACCCCCTAATTGATTGGCATATGAATTGCGGGAAGCGCAAGCTAAAGTGGGCTGTGCAACGGTATCCTTGCCGAAGACATCACCACTACTAACTGCCTCTCTGCCATGTACTAGGAAGAACGGGGTAAAACGAGTAACCTCGTTTGTGGAGGTGTTCATTGCGAACTGGATCTTAGAGATGTTAACATCCCAAGACCGATGATCATCCTCCACAAGAATTGATACCGCGGTCATAATAGTACGGTTATAGCGTTCCACGGTGTTCACGCTTGGGCAGTAACGAGGTGTGAAGTGAACTTGAGGAATTTTGTACCTCTCCAATAGTGAACGTATCTCATTGCCCGTGAATTGCGTCCCGTTGTCTGCTATAACCGTACGGGGTATACCGTGAACCAGGAAAACGTCGTCTTCTAGTTTCTGAGCTATAGCCTTACCAACGGCTCTACGTAAAGGAAATAGTAAACAGTATTTCGTAAAACAGCACACGACAACTAATAGGTATGTGAAACCCGCTCTGGGCCGTGGCAACGGACCTACCAAGTCCATGCTTATGGTTTCAAATGGCTTGGAACACTCTTTTGCATCACCCAAGAGTCCAGGGGGAGGCAGTTGAGAGTGTTTATATGCGGCGCACGTATCACATTTACTAACGTAGCTAATCACGTCCTTATACATGTTAGGCCAGTAGTATCGGAGGGCAAGTCTTTTGTAAGTTTTAAATATTCCGAAATGTGGAGATAATTCGCCACTATGATGACTCTTCAACAATTCTAAACGATTGTCCTCCGGTACTACCTGCTTCCAGTCGTAGTCACTAGCCACCCCGAATTTATTTTTAGAGTAACGGTAAAGTTTATCCTCTTTAATAATGAAATTAGGACACGATCTGGGCGTACTGACACACTTATCCCACAATGCTCTAAACCATGTGTCATTACTGGGCGCTTTAATTTCTAGCACCGGGACGCCACGAGATAGGGCATCTGGAACTACATTGTCCCTGCCTTTGCGGTGCTCAATCGTGAAGTTGTAAGGTGATAACCGACAACCCCAACGGGCTAATCGACCAGAGGGATTGGTTAAGTTAAAGAACCACTTTAAGCTAGAGTGGTCGGTTATCACTTTAAACGCAGGACCGCCTTCTACGTAGGGACGAAAGTGTTCAACGGCGAAGACCACAGCGAGGGCCTCTCGCTCCGTTGCCGAATAGTTGCGTTCCGCCGGATTGAGCGAACGACTACAGTAAGCTATTGGGTGCTCCTCCCCACTAATAACCTGAGTCAGAGTGCCCGCTATCCCAAAACTAGATGCGTCACAATGAATCTCAAAAGGTTGAGAGAAATCTGGGCAAGCCAATACCGGAGCAGACACCAATGCTTCTTTTAGGGTTGAGAACGCGGTTTCAGTCTCAGCCGTCCACTGAAAAGGCGGCGCTTTTTTGCTCGTACTCGTTAGTGCGTTTAAAGGGGCCGCTATCGTACTAAAGTTTTTAATAAAACGCCTATAGTATGAGGCCGTTCCAAGAAACATTTTCACTTCCTTACGGGTTGTAGGGGTTGGAAAGTCAACGATTGACTGAACTTTCGACGGGTCAGTGTGTAAACCATGCTCGTCCACTCTGTATCCCAGATATTTTAATTCCCGTCGAAAGAAACAGGACTTTGGTAAGTTAATTGTAAGATTAGCCTGCCTTAACTTGTCTAAAACCCGTCTAAGAAGTGAAATGTGCTCCTCGAAGGTTGATGAGCAAATAATAATGTCATCTAAATAGACGAACACCTTATTACCAAACTCCGGGCCGAAAAGTCTGTCCATTAATCGCTGTTGGGTAGCTGGGGCTCCCGTCAACCCAAAGCACATAACTTTGAAATGGAACAAACCTCGACCCGGAACCGTGAACGCGGTTTTTTCTTTGGACGAAGCGGAGTCCAATTCGATCTGCCAAAATGCAGATTTGAGATCAATAGACGAAAGATATCGCGCGTCTCGCAACTGGTCTAAGATGTGGGAGACGTAGGGTAGTGGATACGCATCTTGCTTGCTGACTGCGTTAAGCTTCCGGCTGTCCAGGCAAAATCGCCATTCCCCATTCGGTTTTGGAGCCAGAAGAACCGGGTTATTCCACGCGCTATTGCTGGGTTCCACCACTCCCATCTCCAACATCTCATCCAGCTGACGGTTAAGTTCCTTGAGGCGTTCAGGTGACAAAGGATAATAACGTTGTTTAATAGGAGGTACATCCCCTGTGTCTATTTTATGACGCAGCAGATGAGTACGACCTAAACCCTTAGCCTCAAAGGAAACACTTTCAAAATCCTTAATTATAGACTCCGCTTCGTTCTTTTGATCCGGTGTTAATTCGTCAAAAGGCTGTAGATGCCTAACCTCCGAGACGCATGAATGGCCTCTATTTTTTTTTAAATAATTTAAATGTAATTTATTAAAAATTTTTGGGGCCAAGTTAAAGGCCTTCCAAAAATCAACTCCAAAAATCAACGGTGTTGTAATGTCTGGAATAACATAAAATTTGATGACCTTAGTCACTCCCATGAGAGTCACTGGTAAAAATAAATAACCCTCTACGGATGCTCTCGAATCATTGGCAGTTACGATGTTGCCCAACCGCGTATCGGCGTGTAAATTCGCACCAGCTGTAATGAAATGTTGGCCAACATCGGAACCCAATACCGAGACGCAAGAACCCGAGTCGAGTAAACCATAATAATATTTATCGTATATGGAAACTGTTAAATGTGGACGACTATCGTCCGTAGTCTTATAACTAATTGTATTCACCCTTAGCGCATTAAAAAAAATTTTTAAAGATTTTAAATAATCGTCCCAATCGGACTTATCAAAGTTTTGGCTGTAGTTCCGCACATTTAGTTTTTTGAATTGCAGGTTGGACAGGACTTAGCCTCCTTCTGCTTCTTACTGCACGTAGGGCAAGAGGGTGCACGTACGCCCTTCTTGCCACAACGGAAACACACAATTTCTGTGGATTTGCAATCAGATAACGAATGTCCTTTAACCCTGCAACGAACACAGAACAACGATCCAGAATCTTTTTGCACGGTTTCCACGCGTTGTGTACCTTTAGGTGGATGGAATGCCAAGTCTGGTGCAACAAAAGAAGATGTCGGTTTGGGTGGTTCATGGAACTGAGCCCTGCTATGGAACCCTAGCTCCAGTTGTCTGCACTTCTCCTTTAAGTCGACCAGCGTGTTGACAGTCATTAATGACAAACCCGACGTGTATTCCGGTCTCATATTAAATTTGATAGCCTATTATAAAGATTCTCCATGACTGCTATATAAATACAAGACAGCTCAGTTGACCCCTGCGTTCTATTTGTTATCTCTGAAATAAGACGCATATCATAATCAGGTGGAGCGAAATCCGTAAGTAACTGATTCTTCAGATCCGCCCAACTATTAACTGACGCTTTAATGCCACGGTACCACAATATGGCTCCATCCGAGAAAAGATCCAGCGCTGACATATGTAATGAGGCTTCGCTAATATCTCTGGCCTCGCAAAGCTCCTCGAGGCGCTCAATAAACGCTTTCACGCAACCTGTACCGTCAAACTTAATACCTAATGACTTAACCGTTTCCTTCTTACAGGAAACGATTAAGTCCCTTGGCTGCAAGTCTGACGTTCCTTTTGGTGTCTCCTCAGCGGAAGTAAATGATTGATGGAAGCTTGCGTTAGCCGAATCAATTTTAGACAAGTAACCTCTAAGCTGCTTGTCAATGGTTGCATAGTCAGTACTAAGATCTGTGGGGGGGGTAATCCTACTCAAGCGATGATAAAGGTGGTAACTTAATGCTTTAGCACGGTTAAATTTTTTGAAATTGGATGGAAAATTATCAAGTATTTCCTTAATTTCTGGTAATTTGGCCTTAATCGTTTGTAGCTCGCTTTTTATTTCAAAGCTTGTCTCCACAATTTCGTCCGAAGATAGTAATTTATTGAGTTCTCTAATTTGAACACGTAGTTCCTCTACGGTTGAAGCGGGTGTCGCGTCTCGAACCCGTACTTCATAAATGAGCTCGTCCTTGCGCAGTAAATTAAATTGGATTGGACGTTCCATTTTTTAAAATATTAAATTGAAGAGAACTAAAGTGAACGAACAACTGGCTGTCACAATGTACAATCTTTAACCGTATATGATAATATTATCTTTAATTATAGCACACAATCAGCAGTCATAAAGTTTAAGTTAGGCTAAGTCAAAGGACATTGTATAAATATGTAAAGTAAATTGTATAAATTAAAAAAAAGTGTATATAACAGTACAAACATAAAAAACAAAAACACGATACAAGGGAATCGGCGTGACGGTTTTTTCTTAAAAATTAGTATTACTGGAAGGTCCTAGAAACAGTACTCTGGCTTGTAAGGTACAGCAATTGACGTAACCTCTATCTCTAACTAATACACACGTTGGTCGCCACTGTTACATTTGAGATTTTGTCCGGCTGAGACAGAGGTACAAAATCCCAGATGCAAGGTGGGTTGGTATACAGCTATAATGAAACCACAAACTAACAAACAATAACCGTTTATTATAAAATTAATTAGTTAATTTATTAAAAGTAGACGGGGCTTAAAACCCAAACAAATATTTAAAATTATAATCAAATTAATGTTGTGCCAGCCAGCGTTACTTAAACCGGTAGAACTATGGGTGTGGGGAGCTAAAGATAAGCCCAAGTACTGTTTCTTTATAATATTAAATTTACGGGATGTAAAATATAACCAAGGTACAACCTTCCAGTTTGTGTAATTAAAATTATTGAATTTGAGAATAAAGGTATTATCATTAAATTAAAATTATCAAATGGGCGCCAGGGACTTGCAGTCCCGAACCCTGAGCCGACTAAGGTGTTAAGGTATGGTCCAGTTATGAAACGTAGGTGTCGAACCCGGGGTCCTAATTAAATCCGGTTGAAAACCAGCCACCCGGTTTGAAGACCGGGCGGGTAATAAATGGGTTCCAACTTGGAACCGGTATTAAATTTGTAATAAGTGTAATTTATAATATAAGAAAAAAAAACCGTCCCGCCCGCGTTGAAACGCTAGGCGGACACTGCCACCGCACAGTCGCCTCCACGGGAGGCTTGGAGGGGGCTCGAGGAACGGGTCTCGCGTCCAGCTCCTAGAGGTGTCTCTAAGCGCTGGCGGCGAGACGATTTTCTCGGCCAACTTCCCCCGCAGGAGTCCTGTAAGCCATAACCAATGGATCACTACACATTCCTCTATTAACGAAGGGGCTCGGAGAACACTTTCAAATATTGAACATTCTTACCTCTAAGACACGGATCAAGGTGACACTAATCCAGTGTGAAGACAGCTGGGTGTACTCCTTAGTGCGGCTGTACACGTGTCAGCATTTCGCGAATTCCCTTGGTTCACGTGGAAGATTCGCCCTGTAATTAATATCCCCAAATATCACTCACTCGCCTCTTTTAACGAAAGGGCGCGGATTACACTTTTCAACACCACAAGTACTTACCTTTTAAGGCATTAATTAAGGTTTGAAGGGACGCACGACGTGCCTCTCACGGAATCTTTCGCCAAATCCTTGGCGTCCTTTCGCGTTTCAATGTCAACCGCGACATTCCGGAAACAGACCGAGCACCTAAGAAGCCTTCCCCAGATCATGGCAAAACCAGACGGGAACGCGGAAGATAGATTCACTTCTCCAAGACATTCAATTCATGTAATTCGCTAACTAGGGTCCAACATGACTTATACACCCTGGAACATCCACAATTTACAGGATTCAAACTAACAAACTCACTATTTCCCATTTCTAACACGGTAATTCAATTTAGCTAAAGTATTCACTCATAAAACTTTATGTGGTAATCTCAAACGTAACTCTGACAACACCACGTCACAGATTAAATATGGATTGCTGTGTCAACGAAACTTCTAGTAAAAACTTCATAGTAAAAAAATAACTTCCGGCCGTTCGGAAACGAAGGCCTTGAAGTGTTACAACCAAAAGCTGAAAATTATTACGGATTGGGCAATAAAATATTTATTCCATTGTTTACAATCAATATGCAAAAATAAACTAAATAACATTAAATCGATTTAAGTATCGATTTTTTTAAAACTACTACGGCGGATCTACACCAGATGTCGCCTACGGTCAGAAACTGACGTTTGACGTTTTGACAGTTCATTATTGAGTGTAAACTAAACTATGACAATCTTTAATTATTAATCTAAATATCTTAAACTATGTTGATTATTTAATTATTGTGTAAGCAAGTGTAATGGGGTTTTGAAAAGTGAGTGAGTGAAGGAATGACTCCCAATAACAGCGTATGCGCACAGGCAAATGGCAGGTACAAAAAAACAACGTAACAGTACCTCCCCAACCACCAGAGATTTGACCCGATTGGGCAAATCTCGACGCTGGCCCTCCAGCGTCAAAGACTCACAAGAACCAAACCCACTTACAACAATTCACAACTCTCATCCCTGAAAACAGGACTGAGAAAGAAAAGAATGAAAATAAAAATAAACGTAGAAACCGGTGCACGACTAGGTAGTTATACGACAACAATACAGAACCCTGGTTGAACCTGTGACATATATTAAATGTTATCTACTTCCTCTGGAGCGAGTCTAATCCATTTACAAACATGTAAAAGACAAACTCCAATAAGAGTAGAAATGTGTAAGTATCTGAATTCCTCTGGAGCGAGTCTAATCCATTTACAAACATGTAAAAGACAAACTCCAATAAGAGTAGAAATGTGTAAGTATCTGCCGAAGTTCCAATGTCCTAGTCTGACCTACTATAATTATATAGGAGAGACCACACCTCCCAATCGTACACCACCATCACTCTGCACATCCTGTAAGGAAAAGTAATTATCACCGAAAATAACGCCGTGCTGGTTTACAAACACTACACTAAATGAAATTAGACTAAATGCTACAAACTAATTATAATTGGCTAACCGTATTCCCTAACTGGAATGTGATGGTTATTCGCCCCTGTATGAAAAAAATACCATCTGAAATAAAAGAAACGTTTTCCATCAAAGCAGCCTACACGCCTGTTATTAAAGCCTAACTCAGGACTATCATAATGCTGCCTTACCAGCAATCCGGAGGTTATACTAAATATACAATCTGTAAGAGTGTTAATCCTACAACAACAAATAACCAATAACAATTTTTCAATAGTTGTCTATTGGTTTATTAATTTTAGTTCACAAATGTGTACACAGTAGTAACCTGTGTAACACTACGAACCTCAAAAACAGTGTAAAATATATTAAATTAATTATAACACCGTGGCATATACAGCCACCAATGCTACAAGTAAACTAGTAGTCCTAAGGCATATACAGCCCTTAAAGGTCACTGAGACCATCTACTACTAGGTAATTAAAATTTAAGTTTAAATTAAAATAAAATATAAGAAAGGTTAATCCTCGCCACAAGGTGATTTAAAATCCTTAATATGCCATGTGCCAAGGTTTTTGCCGGAACTACAGCCTTCTAATTCGTACACTAAGGGTGAAAGTTTTTTCCTAATAATACATCTCTCATATTTAGGAGCTAATTTTGCCATAAAGAATTTTGAGGCGTCACTCTGAGGATATGTTCTCTTCCAAACAGTGTCGCCTACCTCAAACTCAGCGTGTCTCCTACTACTATTATAATAACGAGCACTACGATTGTGTGATTTAACGAGCGCGTCCTTTACCTTACTGAAGATATCACCCAGACCCCCTAATTGATTGGCATATGAATTGCGGGAAGCGCAAGCTAAAGTGGGCTGTGCAACGGTATCCTTGCCGAAGACATCACCACTACTAACTGCCTCTCTGCCATGTACTAGGAAGAACGGGGTAAAACGAGTAACCTCGTTTGTGGAGGTGTTCATTGCGAACTGGATCTTAGAGATGTTAACATCCCAAGACCGATGATCATCCTCCACAAGAATTGATACCGCGGTCATAATAGTACGGTTATAGCGTTCCACGGTGTTCACGCTTGGGCAGTAACGAGGTGTGAAGTGAACTTGAGGAATTTTGTACCTCTCCAATAGTGAACGTATCTCATTGCCCGTGAATTGCGTCCCGTTGTCTGCTATAACCGTACGGGGTATACCGTGAACCAGGAAAACGTCGTCTTCTAGTTTCTGAGCTATAGCCTTACCAACGGCTCTACGTAAAGGAAATAGTAAACAGTATTTCGTAAAACAGCACACGACAACTAATAGGTATGTGAAACCCGCTCTGGGCCGTGGCAACGGACCTACCAAGTCCATGCTTATGGTTTCAAATGGCTTGGAACACTCTTTTGCATCACCCAAGAGTCCAGGGGGAGGCAGTTGAGAGTGTTTATATGCGGCGCACGTATCACATTTACTAACGTAGCTAATCACGTCCTTATACATGTTAGGCCAGTAGTATCGGAGGGCAAGTCTTTTGTAAGTTTTAAATATTCCGAAATGTGGAGATAATTCGCCACTATGATGACTCTTCAACAATTCTAAACGATTGTCCTCCGGTACTACCTGCTTCCAGTCGTAGTCACTAGCCACCCCGAATTTATTTTTAGAGTAACGGTAAAGTTTATCCTCTTTAATAATGAAATTAGGACACGATCTGGGCGTACTGACACACTTATCCCACAATGCTCTAAACCATGTGTCATTACTGGGCGCTTTAATTTCTAGCACCGGGACGCCACGAGATAGGGCATCTGGAACTACATTGTCCCTGCCTTTGCGGTGCTCAATCGTGAAGTTGTAAGGTGATAACCGACAACCCCAACGGGCTAATCGACCAGAGGGATTGGTTAAGTTAAAGAACCACTTTAAGCTAGAGTGGTCGGTTATCACTTTAAACGCAGGACCGCCTTCTACGTAGGGACGAAAGTGTTCAACGGCGAAGACCACAGCGAGGGCCTCTCGCTCCGTTGCCGAATAGTTGCGTTCCGCCGGATTGAGCGAACGACTACAGTAAGCTATTGGGTGCTCCTCCCCACTAATAACCTGAGTCAGAGTGCCCGCTATCCCAAAACTAGATGCGTCACAATGAATCTCAAAAGGTTGAGAGAAATCTGGGCAAGCCAATACCGGAGCAGACACCAATGCTTCTTTTAGGGTTGAGAACGCGGTTTCAGTCTCAGCCGTCCACTGAAAAGGCGGCGCTTTTTTGCTCGTACTCGTTAGTGCGTTTAAAGGGGCCGCTATCGTACTAAAGTTTTTAATAAAACGCCTATAGTATGAGGCCGTTCCAAGAAACATTTTCACTTCCTTACGGGTTGTAGGGGTTGGAAGTAGGGTATAATTGGGGATTCTGGAATCATTTGTTCTCGCTTCGCTCGAACTGCATGATCCCAGAATCCCCAATTATTTTTATCGAGCGATGACTAATGAGACTACCGACGATATGATTTATTACATGGGTATTGTGTATCATTACGCGCTGAACTGATACAGCGAGCAATATAAACAAGAATAATAAGTTAAAGAGCCAACTCAATTGCGCTATCAGTTTGACACAAAGTAAAGTTAGTGGTTAAATTTATTAGAATCAAATTGGCATGATGTACATGATTGATAGTCATGTACATTTCATGTGTGGAATTGGGGTTCCTTAGATGGTTTAATAGTTTTAAGTAGTCCGCTATTTTGTTACATATTTGACGACACGTTTGGCTTAATGGTTAGGACCTGATCACAACACAATCAAATGCTAAATTTCACGTTCCTTAACCACAAAGCCGAAGTGTCGTGGGTTCGATTCCCACACGGACAAGTTAATATTTGTTCTGGTCTGGTTTTTTTGTTTTAGTTTAAATGAAGATTTCGCAATAACATTTATATTTAACCGCTAAATATTACGATCAAGAACAGATCGAAGAAACAGATGATATCAGGCTACAATATTACTCAGAATTAAAATATAATTCATACTAATTACCCACTGAAAACAGATCAGATCAGGTTAGAACATTATTCCATACATAAAATATAATAATTATAAGTACCCAGAAAACAGATCTGATTAGGTCAGATTATTTTGCACCAGTTCTAAAATAGATACATGATCAGATCACGGAAACAACATATCAGACCAGAAGTGGTATTTGAATAAATGACATTACAGTATTTGAATAGATGTCATATTTGAATTTTCAATTGTAGAATTGCGGGTTCCTGGATTCTCCTTGATCCAGGAACCCCAATTCATCAAACAAATGAAAAAAAATATTATTAATATAATAATAAACTGATATTTTATTTAAAGGTTTATAAATTCCATAGTCTTGAGGTATTTATGGATTTTAGGTTTATAACATAAAAAATATAAAGTTCAAATTATATTGGTTACCCCTTTGAGAAATTGTAGTAACTAATTAAATGTGATACTCATAAAGATCAGCACTAGAACAGTAAAGTACATTCGATTTCCTTTTTAGAATTTCGTCTCAGGTATCCGCGACATCGTGGCGCCTACTGCCAAATTAAGAAATGTAAGGCGATGAGCATAGTGAGTATACATGATTAATTAATTATCGACTGTATTTGACTAGAACATATGATTGAAATACCAATATATCATTGAAGATATATTGACATCCTAGCGTTGCAATATTTAATATAATCGCTACCTTAACTTAAAGTAGTATAAAAAGCGATCACTGGGGGAGCGCATCCAGAATTTTTTTGTGATTTCGGTGTGCATTGTATTGTGTTGAGTGACAAGATCGGTGACAATAAGTATGTATGTACCTATTTAATTTTAAATATAATATCTAGTCTTGAATTTTACAGAGTTTGTGTAACAAATAACAACTACGTTCTAATGAATCATTATATAATTTCAGGGCATCTCGGAATCCTTTTGACTCTGATACGGAGATTACTTTGCAAGCAAGCACTAGTGATGAAAAGCCTCTAAAATCGAAGAAAAGGAAATCCATCAGCAACAAACCGAAACACGCAAAGAAAACTGCACCTCCTCATGATTTATCCGAAGACTCTGAAACCGAGCCAGTGTCTACTGTTCGAAAACAAACCTCAATATTTTCAGATTCTGAGGTAAGCATAATAGTCATCTAATATTTTTTACAGTTTCACAATATTCAGTGTGTTTTACAGTTTCTGTGTATTTTACAGTTTCACAATATTATACATATATTATATATTATTAGGTAGTGTGTTCTGGTAACAATCGTTTAATATTTTTTTTTACCTGCTGTTTTGAAATATCTTACTCGAGCATGAAGTACCTACAGTCTGTTTATATCTACCTCATTTTATGTCGATTTCATGCAGTTAATGATTTTCAGATTAATTAATTAATGTTAAATTTTCCCCATAGTATCTGACAGTTAAATGTATAATAACAACTCGATCTCTTTTTATTTTATAATATATGAGAATAGTATAAAATAGAGTGAGTTTAGTAGCCAACAGTAAACTTTAATTGTTTTTTTTTTGCTATGCTGTTTAAATAAATTTATTATATTTTCAGGACGACGGAGCGGAGCCTGTGAGAGCTGCTGCTCTAAGAAGTTATCTGGCACGGCGCGTGGGTTCCGGGTACACCCTGCAGCGTGATCCAACTCGCAGCGGCCAGTTTTATATAGAGCTGCGTGTCTACAACAGCAAGGAAGCAGAAACACTTGCTGCTAATCGCTGGAAGCAAGCGCTTTTCACACTTCGCTCATCACATGACGATCGCGGTCCGGTATGGAAAGCTCTTACTAACTTAGTTAGCGCTGCTAAGCAAGAGTATTCAACCATAAAACCCATATTATATCCATCAAATGTTTTCTAAATTGCGCTACCTATATGTTTTTTTTTTGTTTACTTTTGCTTCATATAAGAATTGAGAAGGTATTACCGGATTAGGTAATCCTGTATCTAAATATAAAATCTCTGTATATTGTAACCATCAAACGTTTTTTAATAACTTTTTATTATAGATTTTGTAGCAGCGATTATCTTATTTTTTATTATACGTGTGTTTGTGGCACTTATCTGCTTCAGATTTGAATTTAGTATAGACCCTTTTTTTTCTGTATGATATTACAATATAATGCATTGTGTTACTCCCCAGGTCTAAGCCAAACATTTATTAAACTCTGTGCTATTTCAATATTTTAAAATTATTAAATTAATTTTTTTTCATAATAATTTACTTTTATGCTGTTCTCCTTTCTAACAGGTCTAAACCAAAAATTTACAAATACTCTGATATTTCAATATTGCTCAAAAATCATGAAACTCTGAAATTCAAATACCTATACATTATTTATGCAATGAAATTTAAAAGTAAAATTTCAATATTTTGAAAAGTTGAAATTATGAAATTCAAAATACCTAGAAATCAAGCATTTAAATATTCAACATAATAATTTACTTTTTACCTTTCTTACAGGTCTAAACCAAAAATTTACAAAAACTCTGATATTTCAATATTGCTCAAAATCATGAAACTCTGAAATTCAAATACCTATACATTATTTATGCAATGAAATTTAAAAGTAAAATTTCAATATTTTGAAAAGTTGAAATTATGAAATTCAAAATACCTAGAAATCAAGCATATTAAATATTCAACATAATAATTTACTTTTTACCTTTCTTACAGGTCTAAACCAAAAATTTACAAAAACTCTGATATTTCAATATTGCTCAGAAATCATGAAACTCTGAAATTCAAATACCTATACATTATTTATGCAATGAAATTTAAAAGTAAAATTTCAATATTTTGAAAAGTTGAAATTATGAAATTCAAAATACCTAGAAATCAAGCATATTAAATATTCAACATAATAATTTGCTTTTTACCTTTCTTACAGGTCTAAACCAAAAATTTACAAAAACTCTGATATTTCAATATTGCTCAAAAATCATGAAACTCTGAAATTCAAATACCTATACATTATTTATGCAATGAAATTTAAAAGTAAAATTTCAATATTTTGAAAAGTTGAAATTATGAAATTCAAAATACCTAGAAATCAAGCATATTAAATATTCAACATAATAATTTACTTTTTACCTTTCTTACAGGTCTAAACCAAAAATTTACAAAAACTCTGATATTTCAATATTGCTCAGAAATTATGAAACTCTGAAATTCAAATATCTAAACATTATTTATACAATGAAATTGAAAAGTAAAATTTCAATATTTTGAAAATTTTGAAATTATGATATTCAAATATCTAGAAATCAAGCATATTAATTAAAGATCCATTATAATAATTTACTTTTATGCTGTTTACCTTTCTTACAGATCTAAACCAAAATTTTTTTACAAAAACTCAGATATTTCAATATTGCTCAGAAATCACGAAACTCTGAAATTAAAATATCTATACACTATTTATACAAAAAAGTAAAAGCTCAAAGTAATATAACATTCAAGTTATCGAGATTGACAAGTATTAATATTGTGCTCTATTCTTAATAAAAATGAAATTCTGTCATAGTTGTCAGTTACATGTCTCAAAGTCAAAGTATTCATCACATATGAAAAGTAACAAACATAAAACAAATTGTTTACTTCGTACTGAATACCAAAATGTTCAGCTGATAGCTAGTGCTTTCAAAAACAGAATAGCTAGCTACAAAATAAATCCTCAAACTAATGAAATAATAACACCTGAACTATTTTTATCTAATGTATTCAACACCATTTATAATTTATTGCAACCATTATTACAAAAACATAAATCATTAAAGATAAACTTTGAACTTTTTGTGCTATATTTACTTCCTAAGAATGAAGAACTATCTCTAAAGTCTTTTAATACTAAATATTCTATAATGAATCAGAGTACAGATATCATATCTTTATACAAAGATTGCACACAACGATTAATAAGTAAATGCTTAGAGTTTGAATTATCAGAATCTGGTTGGACTATAGAGAAAATAAGTCATTTAGAAATGAATATTGCAAAATACAATCCTTTGAGAGCAGGAAGTTACATTGCTTTACCTTAACAAATATAAAAATGCATTAAATTGTAATATCAATTTTAGATACCCTATGTATGTTATAAGATCTAAAAATCATAAACTCTACACACAAAGAATCAATAAAGTGGTGCTTGATGGAAATGATGACAAACGTCAAATAAAAAAAAATAATGCTTTTACTTTACCATGGGGTCATTACAGTTCTCTATTCTAATCTGAACCAAAGATTTATTACTATTTTTCCATAACAGGATAATTATATTATTATTTTTGTAATAAAATTAAGTCATTATGTATTTTTTATTTTTTTTAATGAAATAAATATAATAATGTATTCAACTGATTTGTGTTTAATTGTTATTCATACAAACCTATTTATCTCGACTATAGAAGCTGTGATATCCTAGTGGTGAGACCATGGGACTGTCAAGTAAAAGGGTCTCAATTCTGAAACCCAATGCACATACCTATCGACTTTTGAATGTTATGTGCGTTTTAGAAAATAAATATCAATGATACAATGTAAGTAAAAATTCGGGGGTCCTGTGCCTGATCTCTCTCCGGTCGTCCCATCGGGCTATGAGAGTAAGAGAACAGAGACTGCACCTATGTTTGTGCACATGCTCGTGCACTATTATGGATCGTGTTTGGCGGTGGTGGTGTCAGCACTAGCCGCTGTGGCCGAAATCGGACAGGAGGTCATTGGTGCCAATTCAATTGTTCACAAACTAAACTAAAATTAGACTATTTCTATCTTTTTCTATCCAATAAAACAAGAAAGAGACTAATGTAATAAGAGCTGTCAAATTTAGTCAATCTGACACATCCATGCAATTATAGTTGACATCCTATAACGTGTAGATTAAAAATACGGAAAAATTCAAGGCAAAACTAATTTGACATCTCTAACTTAGTTCTTATATGTCACCAACCTTTTCTTTCGCTGTATGTCAGTAAGAGATGTCAATTCTCTAAATTTAGCATAATTTGTGAACAAGGGAATCGGCACCATTATTTATTTCGATTTAACTGAATAATGAAACAATTAAGTATTTAATTAAATAATTTATTTTAATTTTCACAATAAATATACTAAAACTAAAAAAACAAACAATTGCTGTACTACCAAACAGTGAACTACTATATTAAACTTAGGACTATTATTTTAATTACAAATTAAAATGTACATTATAAAAGTATAGTCTACAGTCTACAACTTAATACTATTCACTATTATTAATCTTTTAAATAAATTGAGTCTAAACGTACTCATCTATTTGCTTAATTTCTTTACTATTTTACCAACTAAATATTCAGTTTCAGTCATAATGTCATCATATTCACTAGTCACTAAATACTGCACATTCACACTTGCATCTTCAGGATCAGATGATATTTCATCCATATTGCCGCCGTTCAAATCATGAACCATAATTTTTATTATGCGTTGCGCCCGATCCGATTCCTTACGCATGATAAAGGATTTAGTTTTTAAAGATTTTGATTTGATTTTCCTCTTCTTTAATGTTTGTCTCTCTGCTTTTTGAAGATTACATTCCTCTTGCGCTGCTGCTGCTACTTCAGCATACCAGCTCTCCCTATCTTGAGCAAAATTAAATGGATGAGTTACAGGATCAAAGATGTCTGTATCGTTCTGGAAAAAAAAATCCATTATAAGTGAATGGCAACAATTAAGAATAAAAATATTAAGTTAATTCACATAAGTTACTCACTTGTAAATTTATTCCCCCCGGCTCGTTATTCAATGACGGAGTTCTGTTAAGATCCATAATATTCAAAACCGGACTGTAGCACGGTGATCTCGACATGATTCTGAAATTAATATATAGCGATAAGAAAAAGATTGTATTATTAAAAGTATAAGTTAAATATTATTGGAAAATACTTACCTCAAAATAACAAAATTGTAAGCCAAGGACCAGTTGACCCAAACCACAGCTGCAGACTGAAGAATCTTTATGATGTTTGTCACGTTAGATACACATTGTATAAAGAATAATGTCAAGTATCAAATAACATAATTGATCTTAGCGATACAAGTCTAAACCTGTCAAACTGTGATGTGTTTTATGGATGCCTCCGTATGGACAGTCCTAGCTGTCTGATGTAAACACCATCTCCAATAACTTAGAAACTATGAACAGGTTTGGACTTGTTCTTGTGCTCAATGTATATAATAATATTACCGTTTTTTTTTTATTTTTTTTTTACATATTTTGGCGTAAATTACTAGATATAAATATTTAGGATGCCTATTCATTGTGGCAATCGGCATGATGAAGTTGATCAAGCAACCCATATCTCTGAAGGTTAATAATATCGATTTTAATGAATCTTCTCGCTCAATCAGACACAGTGCTTTATTGCCTAATACGATTCGATGTATTATATGCGGTCCTTCAAATTGCGGTAAAACTAATGCCATGATTAGTTTACTGTTGCATGAAAATGGCTTAAAATTTCAAAATCTTTATCTTTACTCGAAAACTTCTTTTCAATCAAAATATCGTTTCTTGACCGAAGTATTAAAAAGAGTTCCGCAAATTAACTTTTACGAGTTCAATGATGATAAAGATGTCATTTCTCCGAGTGAAGCTTTAACAAATTCTGTATTTATCTTCGATGATGTTGCTTGTGAAAATCAAATAAATATCCGCAATTATTTCTGTATGGGTAGGCATAAACAAATAGATTGTTTCTATTTATCTCAAACTTATTCTAAAATTCCAAAGCAATTGTTACGTGACAATGTTAATTTTCTTATTATATTCAAACAAGATGATGTTAATTTAAAGCATATTTATGAAGAGAATGTTAGTTCTGATTTACAATGGAAAAAGTTCAGAAATCTTTGTCAAACTGTTTGGAGTAAACCTTACAATTTTCTACTTATTAATAAAGAATCGTCATTAAATAACGGAAGGTACAGACAGAATTTTGATATGTTTTTTAAATTTGACTGACTGTTTATCAGTACATATAAGTAATTAACAGACAAAATCAACTTCAGTATAATTTGTTCTTTAGCTTAATACAGTTGTTATAATAGGTACAACATGGATAAAAATATTAAAATAGAATTAATGAAGTCTGTAGGTTCCATAAAGAATAAAATAAAACAAATGAAAAACCAGGAACACTCGATGAACTTGTCACTTGACAAAATGTTAAAACCTGTCACAGATCCCCTTAAAACCCTAGTTGATTCGAACAGAACAATAGAAAAAATACAAAATTTAGAAAATACACACTCTACTTTTGAAGACATGGAATCGGATGACATTAATGCTAGCTCATCTACAAAGTTTGAAGAATGCTGCGATCCAGAACTGAATTCTATACAGTTCGTTAAAAAGTCTCCCCAGGCAGAATTACTGGACGATTTAGAAATATCATTAGGAGGTAGTGATATCCATGATATTTATGATGGGGTAAATATACCATTTGGAATAAGGAGTGCAAACAAAAAATTACTGATGGGTAATTCAATAGTTTCATTTTCTAAAATAGATAGTGTGAATGATGATAATGTCATTTTAATTAAAGTTGGTGACAAAAGCTACAATTTAACCCCTGGTTTAAAAGAACTTTTACTTCGAAGAAAACCTGATTTGAAACTAATATCGAGCAAAGATAAACTTGTCTATAAAGATATGTTGCATTATACAAATGCACATAAGAGAGATTTCAATCCAAATGGGCAAATTAGAGGCGATAAAGGTATAAAATATCGTGAAATAATTAGACCGTTGTTTTCTGAATCGTTAAACAATAATATGATCACTAAATTTGGAGGAAACTTACCAGTGCTAAAGAAATACAAAACTAATACTGACTTGGTATATTGGGATGATCCTAACGAACTGGTTGATAGATTGAAACTATTAATTGCTTCCCGAGATGCTGGTAATACAAACCATGATAATGAAATTTTATCAATAATAGAAGAATTAAAAGAAGCTGATATAATTAAATAATAAATAGTCATAATAATATGCTTTTCATTCAGTATAATAGCTGAGTTCACGACAAGTATACTGAATTGTGATCATGAGCAAAGCTGACGTGGTAAACGAAATCCATAAAAATGCAAGGGTGAACTATCCGCGAAGACATGTTATCATGAAAGATATAGATGACTTGTGGCAAGCAGACTTAATTGATATGCAATCAATTTCAAAAGAAAATAAAAATTACAGATATATTCTTGCTGTTATAGATACATTTTCGAAATATGCTTGGGCGTTTCCGATGAGAAGTAAAACCAAAGAAGATTTGTGTAACTCGTTCAAAACTTTGTTGGATAAAGGACGTGTTCCTAAAAATCTGCAAACGGATAATGGAGCAGAATTTTATAACTACAAATTTCAGAAGCTTATGAAATCGTATAATATTAACCATTATTCAACCTTCTCAGCAAAAAAGGCTTCAATAGTTGAACGATTTATCAGGACATTGAAATCTAAAGTTTATAAGGAATTTAGTTTAAAAGGTGATTACAATTGGATAAATAATACCCTAAATGATGTTATTTACAAATACAATCACACTCACCATCGCACTATTAATGAAATCCCTGCTAATGTGGATAATATTAATAAAAAATATATATTAGAAAGGTATTCAAACTTGCTAAAAAAATATAATTTAAAAAGCAAGTACAAAGTAGGTGATTATGTGCGTATCAGTAAATACAAAGGAACATTTGAAAAAGGTTACACTCCCAACTGGTCAACAGAAATATTTAAAATTCGTAAAATACAAAAAACAACTCCCATAACTTACTTAATTGAAGATACTATCAGAGGTCATCCCATTTTAGGTGCATTTTATACACAAGAACTTCAAAAAACAAAACATCCCAATGTATATCTAGTTGAGAAAGTTCTTAGAAGAAAAGGTAACCGAGTTTTGGTAAAATGGTTAGGCTTGTCTTCAGTTGAAAGCAGTTGGATTGATAAATCGAATGTAATATTATAAATAATATTACCAAAAACTGGAATCGATAACTATTTATTAAATTATTCAAACCGGAATCATCAGTCTTATAATGTGTTTTGGAGAGAGTAGTCTTCTCAATTGGCTTATTAATAATTTGCCATTTGAATTACACTTACCAGGATATAATTACTGTGGTCCTGGTACTAAATTAATAAAAAGACTAGCACAAGGAGATAACGGTGTAAATAAGTTGGACGAATATTGCAAAGATCACGATATTGCATATCACAAGTCATCAAACTTAAAGGATCGACATAAGGCTGATTTAATTTTGTTAAAAATGGCGAAAGAGCGAGCGGTTGCTTCCGATGCTAGTGTAGGTGAAAAACTCGCGGCACGCTTAGTAAGTAAGGCTATGTCGACAAAAATTAAAACTGGTTCTGGTTTGATCAAAAAGCGTTCTCCAAAAGTTACATCTGGAAAAGGATTTAAAAGTAAATTAAAAACTGTTATTACAAAAGCAAAAAGACACATAAAAAAATTAAAACCTAAGAGCAAGAAAATGGCTATAGAATTAGCTATTGCCGCTACCAGAGAATTAGCTGATGATTCATCGATCAAGCTCCCTCGTGTTATTCCTATTCCAAAAACTGGCGGAGTACTACCTCTGATTCCTATTTTTGCGGGATTATCAGCGGCAGGAGCTTTAGCAGGCGGTGCAGCTGGTATTGCCAAAACCATAAATGAATTCAGAATGGCTAAAAAGCTGTATGAGGAATCGAGAAGACACAATGAAAAAATGGAAGCTCTATGTATTGGGAAAGGGCTACACCTTAAACCACATAAGGGCGGTCTTGGAATTTTCGTATCAAAAGAAAAAAACTAAGATATCGGCTACCCAAGCGAGCCTTAACTAACATTGACATTTTAAAGTATGGAAATAGAATTCCTTATTTTAGAGGTGTCTTTATGAGAGATGAGCTCCCTAAATATCCATATAAAAAAGAATGTGGAGTTATTAATTTAGATAGTTCTAAAAACCCTGGTTCTCATTGGGTAGCCTATGCAAAATATAATGATTATGTTGAGTATTTCGACAGTTATGGAAATCTTAAACCTCCAAAAGAATTTATAAAATATGTAGGTTCTAACATTCAATATAATTATGAAAACATACAGCATGATCACCCATTCAACTGTGGACATCTATGTTTAAATTTCTTAAAGAATTTTTGGTATAATCAAGAAATAAAATAAACAGGATCATTGTAAAGAGTTCAGTATGCGAGCATGTCTACTACGGTTACCATCTCTGGAAATAAATCAGAACTGGTCTCGTATTTTCAACCACCTCTTCATTTATCTGATCAATACGAGTGCGGTTTATTATACTTTTCAGTAATAAAAACAAGACCAAATGCGCCTGTTAATAACAGCAGTTTAACAGCTGTAATCAGAATCGAATGTGATCTTGTGCACGGATCTTATTACAACGGATTACCGACTCATTTTATTCATGAATTCGTATCTGATACTGATTCAAGTCACGGCTACACAGAAATACCCCAGAACGTTATTTACTTCCCAGTGAACAAAAATATAATTTCATCTATATCTGTTAAAATTGTCGATCAACTTGGTAACTGTATTAACTTTGATGAAGAACATATTCAATTACGCCTTCATCTAAGAAAAACAAAATGATAGTATATTATAAAAACACTCCTATGAAAATCAAACATCTTATTCCATCTACGACCATTAAGGTGCATAGACGTAAGAAAAAAGTGAAGAAATTGAGCGAAGCAAATAAAGCTTTTCTTAAAGCTCTAGGTTTTAAAGTATGAATATACTACAAATTACTGAATTACCTCACTTCGATAGTTCGATTGAAAGCTATGAAGTCCACACATACAATCCCTACACTAACAGCTTTAGAGAAAACGATGAAATCAGAATTCCCGTACACCAACAAGACATATACGTGTTACCATCAGCCAGTTCAATTTACATCGAGGGTCAGGCAAAGTTCTTCGACAAAGATGGAAAACCGATTAAGAAAAATATTACGTTCAGTAACAACCCTGTTATGTTTTTGTTTCAAGATATCAGATACGAAATAAATGGCATTGAAATAGATCGCATTAAAAATTCTGGAATAACTTCGACAATAAAGTCATACGTTTCAATGAATGATGGAGAAAATAAAGTTGCTGCTTTGTGGGGTTGGAACCTAGATGGATTCAAAAGTGACGGTCATTTTAGTGCTATTGTACCTCTTAATAAAATTTTAGGATTTGCGGAGGATTACAATAAAATTGTGATAAATTGTAAACATGAACTTATTTTGAATAGAAGTAACTCTAACTTAAACAGTATCATAGCAACTGATGATTTTGCGCATTTTCAAATAGACATGCAAAGATTGCAATGGCGTGTACCACATATAAAAGTATCAGACCGGGAACGACTGACACTACTAAAACACTTGGAAAGAGATAAACCTATTCAAATAGCGTTTCGAAATTGGGATTTATATGAATATCCTTTGCTCCCTAAAACTACAAAACATTCTTGGTCAGTTAAGACTGCATCGCAATTAGAGAAACCTCGATATGTAATTTTATGCTTGCAAACGAACAGAAAAAATAATAAAACCAAAGACAGTTCTCTGTTTGATCACTGTGGGGTTACTAACGTAACACTATTTTTGAATTCACAGTATTATCCTTACGAGCCTCTAAGCTTAAATTTTTCTGAGAACAAATACAATATATTATATGAAATGTACGTGAAATTTCGTCAGTCGTATTACAATTGTCCTGCAGACCCCTTGCTTAATTTGGCTGATTTTAAGGAGAAGGCTCCCCTATTTATTATAGACTGTTCAAGACAAAACGATAGTTTGAAAACAGGCCCCGTAGATGTACGGCTGGAGATTGAATGTTCAACACCAATACCAGATAACACAACGGGATATTGTTTAATTATTAACGATCGACTTGTGGAATATAAACCTTTAAGTAACATAGTGCGCAGATTATCATGACAGCCATTGTAGATGTTCAAGGTTTTAAAACAGAAACAAATGAATTTATCATTAAAGAACTTGCTGTATTATCGAATAAAAAAATTCAGGTGTTTTTATTTAGGCCACCATTTCCATTTTACGATTTAACGAAATCAGAAAAACGACAAGTCAGTTGGATTGAACGTAATAGAAGGATATACTGGAGAGACGGATTTATGCCCTACTCAAATCATCGGAATTTGATTGTAGATATTTTAAGAGATAAAAGTGTTTACACCAAAGGTTTAGAAAAAGTGTTGTGGTTAAAAAATATTTTGAATAATAATAATAATATAAATAATTTAGAAGATGAAGGTTGTCCTAATTTATTAAGCTTGTACAATAAATATGAACATTCTCATGATGTGTATAGTTGTATTTATCATGATAAAATATGTGCTTTAAAAAATTTAATATGTTTAAATAAATGGTGTATAGATAATAAATTTTTTAAATAAATATTTGCTTATTTTAATTTGCAAAATCCTCTATCCCTACCAATCCCATCAAAAGTTAATCATTTATATAAATTGCTAGCTATCGCAGTACGATATATCATTTCACCTTAATAATTATCTGTATGAAGAACTATATAGTGAGAGAGCAGAACATGTCTCAAAATAAATGTAGCCCTCGTTATGACATGTATAATGCATATAAAATGCGTGAAATTTCGTTTAGACATTATTGGGCAACAGCTAATTCAAGGAGAAGGTTGGTGATGGAAATGGCAGATGCTGGATTTTTTTATTATGGAAATAGTGTAAATGATAAAGCAGCGTGTTTCTCATGTGGAGGTGTTATAGAAGATTGGGAGATTTACGACGATCCTTGGATGCAACACGCTATACATTTTCCTCAATGTTTATATTTGATTGCTGTGAAAGGAATATATTATATCAATAACTGTCGGAAACAATAAACTCTATTAGAATATAATGCTATTTCATTGTGCTCCGAGTCGGATCGTATCTGCCTTTTTAGAGTATATAATGTATACGATGCCACATTGTACTTAAAATCGATCAATTTGGATCAACAATATCCATGTTATAAATCATATCGTCGGTAGTCTCATTAGTCATCGCTCGATAAAAATAATTGGGGATTCTGGGATCATGCAGTTCGAGCGAAGCGAGAACAAATGATTCCAGAATCCCCAATTATACCCTACTGTTGGAAAGTCAACGATTGACTGAACTTTCGACGGGTCAGTGTGTAAACCATGCTCGTCCACTCTGTATCCCAGATATTTTAATTCCCGTCGAAAGAAACAGGACTTTGGTAAGTTAATTGTAAGATTAGCCTGCCTTAACTTGTCTAAAACCCGTCTAAGAAGTGAAATGTGCTCCTCGAAGGTTGATGAGCAAATAATAATGTCATCTAAATAGACGAACACCTTATTACCAAACTCCGGGCCGAAAAGTCTGTCCATTAATCGCTGTTGGGTAGCTGGGGCTCCCGTCAACCCAAAGCACATAACTTTGAAATGGAACAAACCTCGACCCGGAACCGTGAACGCGGTTTTTTCTTTGGACGAAGCGGAGTCCAATTCGATCTGCCAAAATGCAGATTTGAGATCAATAGACGAAAGATATCGCGCGTCTCGCAACTGGTCTAAGATGTGGGAGACGTAGGGTAGTGGATACGCATCTTGCTTGCTGACTGCGTTAAGCTTCCGGCTGTCCAGGCAAAATCGCCATTCCCCATTCGGTTTTGGAGCCAGAAGAACCGGGTTATTCCACGCGCTATTGCTGGGTTCCACCACTCCCATCTCCAACATCTCATCCAGCTGACGGTTAAGTTCCTTGAGGCGTTCAGGTGACAAAGGATAATAACGTTGTTTAATAGGAGGTACATCCCCTGTGTCTATTTTATGACGCAGCAGATGAGTACGACCTAAACCCTTAGCCTCAAAGGAAACACTTTCAAAATCCTTAATTATAGACTCCGCTTCGTTCTTTTGATCCGGTGTTAATTCGTCAAAAGGCTGTAGATGCCTAACCTCCGAGACGCATGAATGGCCTCTATTTTTTTTTAAATAATTTAAATGTAATTTATTAAAAATTTTTGGGGCCAAGTTAAAGGCCTTCCAAAAATCAACTCCAAAAATCAACGGTGTTGTAATGTCTGGAATAACATAAAATTTGATGACCTTAGTCACTCCCATGAGAGTCACTGGTAAAAATAAATAACCCTCTACGGATGCTCTCGAATCATTGGCAGTTACGATGTTGCCCAACCGCGTATCGGCGTGTAAATTCGCACCAGCTGTAATGAAATGTTGGCCAACATCGGAACCCAATACCGAGACGCAAGAACCCGAGTCGAGTAAACCATAATAATATTTATCGTATATGGAAACTGTTAAATGTGGACGACTATCGTCCGTAGTCTTATAACTAATTGTATTCACCCTTAGCGCATTAAAAAAAATTTTTAAAGATTTTAAATAATCGTCCCAATCGGACTTATCAAAGTTTTGGCTGTAGTTCCGCACATTTAGTTTTTTGAATTGCAGGTTGGACAGGACTTAGCCTCCTTCTGCTTCTTACTGCACGTAGGGCAAGAGGGTGCACGTACGCCCTTCTTGCCACAACGGAAACACACAATTTCTGTGGATTTGCAATCAGATAACGAATGTCCTTTAACCCTGCAACGAACACAGAACAACGATCCAGAATCTTTTTGCACGGTTTCCACGCGTTGTGTACCTTTAGGTGGATGGAATGCCAAGTCTGGTGCAACAAAAGAAGATGTCGGTTTGGGTGGTTCATGGAACTGAGCCCTGCTATGGAACCCTAGCTCCAGTTGTCTGCACTTCTCCTTTAAGTCGACCAGCGTGTTGACAGTCATTAATGACAAACCCGACGTGTATTCCGGTCTCATATTAAATTTGATAGCCTATTATAAAGATTCTCCATGACTGCTATATAAATACAAGACAGCTCAGTTGACCCCTGCGTTCTATTTGTTATCTCTGAAATAAGACGCATATCATAATCAGGTGGAGCGAAATCCGTAAGTAACTGATTCTTCAGATCCGCCCAACTATTAACTGACGCTTTAATGCCACGGTACCACAATATGGCTCCATCCGAGAAAAGATCCAGCGCTGACATATGTAATGAGGCTTCGCTAATATCTCTGGCCTCGCAAAGCTCCTCGAGGCGCTCAATAAACGCTTTCACGCAACCTGTACCGTCAAACTTAATACCTAATGACTTAACCGTTTCCTTCTTACAGGAAACGATTAAGTCCCTTGGCTGCAAGTCTGACGTTCCTTTTGGTGTCTCCTCAGCGGAAGTAAATGATTGATGGAAGCTTGCGTTAGCCGAATCAATTTTAGACAAGTAACCTCTAAGCTGCTTGTCAATGGTTGCATAGTCAGTACTAAGATCTGTGGGGGGGGTAATCCTACTCAAGCGATGATAAAGGTGGTAACTTAATGCTTTAGCACGGTTAAATTTTTTGAAATTGGATGGAAAATTATCAAGTATTTCCTTAATTTCTGGTAATTTGGCCTTAATCGTTTGTAGCTCGCTTTTTATTTCAAAGCTTGTCTCCACAATTTCGTCCGAAGATAGTAATTTATTGAGTTCTCTAATTTGAACACGTAGTTCCTCTACGGTTGAAGCGGGTGTCGCGTCTCGAACCCGTACTTCATAAATGAGCTCGTCCTTGCGCAGTAAATTAAATTGGATTGGACGTTCCATTTTTTAAAATATTAAATTGAAGAGAACTAAAGTGAACGAACAACTGGCTGTCACAATGTACAATCTTTAACCGTATATGATAATATTATCTTTAATTATAGCACACAATCAGCAGTCATAAAGTTTAAGTTAGGCTAAGTCAAAGGACATTGTATAAATATGTAAAGTAAATTGTATAAATTAAAAAAAAGTGTATATAACAGTACAAACATAAAAAACAAAAACACGATACAAGGGAATCGGCGTGACGGTTTTTTCTTAAAAATTAGTATTACTGGAAGGTCCTAGAAACAGTACTCTGGCTTGTAAGGTACAGCAATTGACGTAACCTCTATCTCTAACTAATACACACGTTGGTCGCCACTGTTACATTTGAGATTTTGTCCGGCTGAGACAGAGGTACAAAATCCCAGATGCAAGGTGGGTTGGTATACAGCTATAATGAAACCACAAACTAACAAACAATAACCGTTTATTATAAAATTAATTAGTTAATTTATTAAAAGTAGACGGGGCTTAAAACCCAAACAAATATTTAAAATTATAATCAAATTAATGTTGTGCCAGCCAGCGTTACTTAAACCGGTAGAACTATGGGTGTGGGGAGCTAAAGATAAGCCCAAGTACTGTTTCTTTATAATATTAAATTTACGGGATGTAAAATATAACCAAGGTACAACCTTCCAGTTTGTGTAATTAAAATTATTGAATTTGAGAATAAAGGTATTATCATTAAATTAAAATTATCAAATGGGCGCCAGGGACTTGCAGTCCCGAACCCTGAGCCGACTAAGGTGTTAAGGTATGGTCCAGTTATGAAACGTAGGTGTCGAACCCGGGGTCCTAATTAAATCCGGTTGAAAACCAGCCACCCGGTTTGAAGACCGGGCGGGTAATAAATGGGTTCCAACTTGGAACCGGTATTAAATTTGTAATAAGTGTAATTTATAATATAAGAAAAAAAAACCGTCCCGCCCGCGTTGAAACGCTAGGCGGACACTGCCACCGCACAGTCGCCTCCACGGGAGGCTTGGAGGGGGCTCGAGGAACGGGTCTCGCGTCCAGCTCCTAGAGGTGTCTCTAAGCGCTGGCGGCGAGACGATTTTCTCGGCCAACTTCCCCCGCAGGAGTCCTGTAAGCCATAACCAATGGATCACTACACATTCCTCTATTAACGAAGGGGCTCGGAGAACACTTTCAAATATTGAACATTCTTACCTCTAAGACACGGATCAAGGTGACACTAATCCAGTGTGAAGACAGCTGGGTGTACTCCTTAGTGCGGCTGTACACGTGTCAGCATTTCGCGAATTCCCTTGGTTCACGTGGAAGATTCGCCCTGTAATTAATATCCCCAAATATCACTCACTCGCCTCTTTTAACGAAAGGGCGCGGATTACACTTTTCAACACCACAAGTACTTACCTTTTAAGGCATTAATTAAGGTTTGAAGGGACGCACGACGTGCCTCTCACGGAATCTTTCGCCAAATCCTTGGCGTCCTTTCGCGTTTCAATGTCAACCGCGACATTCCGGAAACAGACCGAGCACCTAAGAAGCCTTCCCCAGATCATGGCAAAACCAGACGGGAACGCGGAAGATAGATTCACTTCTCCAAGACATTCAATTCATGTAATTCGCTAACTAGGGTCCAACATGACTTATACACCCTGGAACATCCACAATTTACAGGATTCAAACTAACAAACTCACTATTTCCCATTTCTAACACGGTAATTCAATTTAGCTAAAGTATTCACTCATAAAACTTTATGTGGTAATCTCAAACGTAACTCTGACAACACCACGTCACAGATTAAATATGGATTGCTGTGTCAACGAAACTTCTAGTAAAAACTTCATAGTAAAAAAATAACTTCCGGCCGTTCGGAAACGAAGGCCTTGAAGTGTTACAACCAAAAGCTGAAAATTATTACGGATTGGGCAATAAAATATTTATTCCATTGTTTACAATCAATATGCAAAAATAAACTAAATAACATTAAATCGATTTAAGTATCGATTTTTTTAAAACTACTACGGCGGATCTACACCAGATGTCGCCTACGGTCAGAAACTGACGTTTGACGTTTTGACAGTTCATTATTGAGTGTTAACTAAACTATGACAATCTTTAATTATTAATCTAAATATCTTAAACTATGTTGATTATTTAATTATTGTGTAAGCAAGTGTAATGGGGTTTTGAAAAGTGAGTGAGTGAAGGAATGACTCCCAATAACAGCGTATGCGCACAGGCAAATGGCAGGTACAAAAAAACAACGTAACAGTATGTAGGATTTTTTTTGAAAGAATGAGTTTCGAAATAATTCGGAGAATGTGTCAGGTGTAATAGAACATTGTCGTATCGATTTTAGGATAGCCCTTTGACCTTTTTTTATCGAGGTTTATTCCCACAGGCTCAAATGGGTTACAGGATTTTTCCTGTATTTTCTAACTTATTTACTTGACTTAAGTATCGTGATGGCTCAGTTGTTGAGGCGCCCGCCTCTCATGCATGAGGTTGTGGGTTCGAAACCGGGCAAATACTAATGTGACTTTTTCAATTTACATGTACTTTCTAAAGTTTATCTTAGAAATCAATGACGTCTCGGTGATAAAAAACATCGTAATAAAACAAGGACTTATGAACTTAATAATTATAATATTATAAATGCGAAAGTAGCTCTGCCTGTCCGTCACGCTATTACATTTAAACTACTGAACCGATTTAGATAAGATTTGGTAAGAGGTAAGTTTTAACCCCGAGAATGGACATTAATTATGCTACTTTTATTCCACTACTTCTATTTTGTATTACTATCAACAGGACCATGTGAATATCGCACTAATTAAGCTAATAATGTAAGTGAATGATAAATTACAAATGCAAAAAAGGCATGAAATAGGAACCAAAAGCCAGTCATTTGTTCCATCTTGCCCATACAATAAAAGAGCAACTGATTTTCGGAATAAAACTCCGAAATAAATCGAAACCAACGAGCGTTCCTCTAAATCCTTGAAGCTCCAAATAACCTATCGATAAAAGAATTCAAGGAAAGAATGAGAGTAACCTTATCCAAATCGGAACCCAAGAAATATGAGCGAACGAAAATTCGACGAAATTTTATGTGGAGTTCCGTTGCAATTGGGATTTTCAGACAAATCATTCGGTTAGTCACCCGAAACGGTCGCACTTCTGAATAAACGATCCATAAAGTATCCAAATATTATCTAACTTATCGGGAAATAAAGGGAAAGATAGTGAATATAATTTGGTGTAATAAAAACTTGTTCGATTTAAGTGCAAAGTTTGTGAGATCTTCGATTGAATCAGGCAATTGGCAAACTTTGTCCAGAGGCATTTCTTATTCTTTGTAACTTGATTTAATTTCAATTAAAAGCAAATGAAAGACTGGAGATGTTATTTCAGTAGGATCTGGCATTTGAAATATCTCTTTCATGATATTACAATCATAAAAAAAAAACATTAATCAGTTTTTGGAAAAGAAAACTGTATCTCATAATATGGGTCTTTTTTATTAGATAACTAGCTTTTGCCCGCGACTTCGTCCGCGCATATGTCGGTTATCGCGGACGCAGACGAAGTCGAAGTCGAATAAAAAGTAGCCTATGTCCTTTGTTGGGGTTCACACTTACCCTGTACCAAACACACGAATCGGTTCAGTAGTTTAGGCGTGATGAAAAGAAAGACAGACAGACAGACAGACAGAGTTACTTTCGCATTTATAATATTAGTTAGGATGCTGTCGAAATACATATTGTAGCCTACTCTTATTAATATCATTAAAAACGTGAAAGTTTGTGGGCATGGTTAGATGGCTGGATGTATTGATGGATGGATGTATGTTTTTACTCTTTCACGTTATCAGAATCTGAAATTGGGCACACATTTAAATATTTATCTAGCTCAACACATAGGACAATATTTATTCCATTTATAATATCCCGAATTTGGCTTCATTACTTTCTTTCTATTTAAAGCTTTCCCCACACTAGGAATTCCTCCTGTATCGTGGGTGCATTTACAAACATATAAACTCACATACACAAACAGCCAGACCCAAATCCTGGACAGAAGCTTTTGCATAATATTAGAAGACACAACCTAAACAGCCATATAAAAGTCACAAAACAGCGACAACCTTCATAAATATAGTTTATAACTGTCTCCAAAAACCCATAAACTTGCAACAAACCCGATGCCTTGTAGTCAGTGAACTCCAATTTATTACAATGAATAATGCAAGCCCAAAACGACGTCAAAGCCGGCCCGGCCGCCATCTTTCTACTCCTTATTATTTTAGGAGATTTCCGCAACGGCGACTCGGACCGGGTCTTATACGGCACTTTCCGCTGACACGGACCGGAGTGACGCAAACTTATGTGGAACAGGATGCTCCGGTTATGGCCGTATTCGAAACATCTAGTTATGGATGGGTGGCCGCTTGAGGGATATTCTGAAAAAGCAATGGCGTTTGCGAGATCAGGAAAGCCCTTGGGATTAATAGTGACACAAGGAAGTTGGTGTAAGCACATATTTTTGTTAAAAAAGTTAAGATGATGGCAGTTTTGGCTTATCGTTTACACTCGTTTTTTGTTATGAGCAAGGAGATTTCCTGTACGATATACGAGGACATTCAATTTACGGGACTTACGACTTAAGGGACAGCGAGATACGATAATGTTTCATCCTCTGTCAGGAATAAGGTTTAAAATTAATTGTGCTTCTCTGATGACTTCCTTACAAGAATGGTTTAATGACGATTCTTGCAAGATCTTTATCTTAGAGCAATGTCTAACTATACTAGAGATAGCAAAGAGGTAATTAATAGATGTTGTCCTACTGAGACTCATTTGTAGACTTATCAGTAGTAGTAGACGATTTGCCGATTTAAGCAGTTGTTTTGGGTCTGGTTGAATTTCTTAGCAGCAACCGGACAGAGTTTAAAAGTTGGTGGTGGGACAGCTCGTGAATTAGAAAGCCCATGTCGCTGTTAGTCCTGCTCTTAATCTCTCCCCTGTCGTGACGGAGTGCCGTTTCGTCGGACAATGAGAGTGAAAAGGGAGTGCACCAGTATTGTTTAGATATACTTCGCGCGTACTAGGCTAATCTCCATTGAGTTTGTCCGCCGTAGCCAAATTCGGTAGCGCAACATTTTTAGTAAAAAGTGAAAATAAACGAATTTATACCAAAATTTACAGACATAACATCACGCCTGTAATCACCGAAGAGTTAGGCAGAGGTGTACCCATAGTACACCCACATTTTGCAAGTTTTTAAGTTCCATATTTAAATAGAACTAAAATTGATTTTTGAACGAATCGTTAATTCATTTTATCCATTCATCATCATCATTAATTTTCATCAATTCCATCCTAGTTTTCATCATTTCAAGTCCTATATCTTCCGAAGTTAATTACCTCGCAGACTTGAACAGTTAAATTGTTATTGCAACAACTAATTGCACAATAAACACAGCTGAAATGTTATTACAAGATTAGTTTACGACTGTTTCTGTAACGGTAGTCATAGTTAACTGAGATTCTGAATATAATTGTTTCCTTTATAGTAGCTATTCAACTTTGAACCTATGATTAGGTTTAGTTGCATTATTGGTTTTAATTTTTAGCCCAACTAGCAAACAGTTGTATTATATTTGAATTATACAACTAACAGACGTGTAAAGGTTTTATAATAGTTTTGTAGCAGTTAACAGGTTCACCGCCGGGCCAAAACAGTTTAGTTTTGTTCAGTTTTATAGTAGTGTTCAATTCGATTTATTAGTTATATATTATTTATTTTGCTAATTGGGAGGTTATTTCGTAGATTTGAATTATGTAATACTATGTAAAATGTATTTTTTATTCGGAACAATAGCTGCTAACTAAGCTAAGATAAATAAAGATTCATGATTATGTTATTAATAACGCATTTCTTTTTATCTTTCCAGGTTGAAAAGTCATCAAGGCAAAGCTAAATCTTAAAAGGTACTGTACTGTTGATCAATTATTATTTATTATAAGCGGATTTTTTTTTCTCTCTGGTTTAGTGGTCGCAAAGCGCGACTGCTAAGCTTGAGGTCTTGGGTTCGATTCCCAGTTCAGGCAAAGTGTTATTGGGTTTTTCCATCAGGAATTTCTCAGTAGCAGCCTCGGAGTCTGGATTTTTGCCCGGATCATGCCGATAGGCTAGCCCCCTATTACATGGGACTTAAACAAAACATGCGAAATGTGGATGTACTAATTGGTACACCTCTGCCTTACCCTTCGGGGATTACAGGCGTGATATTGTGTATGTTGTTTAAAAAGCCACCGCAACCCTGGAACGCAAAGGGTATTCAAAGTCAAAGTCAAAGTCAAAGTCAAAACATTTACTTATTTCAATTAGGCCATTTTAAGGCACTTTTGAACGTCATTACAAGAAAAAAAATAGAATTGAATCTAGTTGCCCCTTCCAAAAGGTAGTTTTGTATGGAGAAGAATGGGCAAGAAACTCCATACGTACTCTTTTAAAATCAATGTTTTACAATATTATTATTTGTATACAGAGTCATACGTAATTACATGTGAATGCAATGTACCTTATATAAAAACTACTATATAATAACACGCAAAAGGAATTTATATTACAAATTAAGAATTTAAGGTGAAAATATATTTAAAGTTACATAGTGTTCACATGTTAACAAATATTGGAACTGTAGACGACCACTTTCAACATCTCAACCAACAATGCAACAGTGTGTGAGCCTGCGCAATCCCATAGTAAAAAAAAAAAACCAAGTAGAAAATAAAACACAATAAATGTCAAAAAAAAATTAAGAATATTAACAAGCTTGATTTTGTCTAGAATTAATATTAATTGTCCTATGGAGCAGGACCAGCATGTTTCCAAGCAGTCTTATCTTGAATATAATCTTCTAATTTGTAATATGCTTGGTTGCAAAGTGTACTTTTAATTATTATTATTAGGAGGAATACGGATGGGTTGTAGTCAGTAAAAGTCTGATACTTCGTTCAGCTCCGTCAAGAGTAGACAAAGTCGTTTGATGACTTCCCATCCTTAAAAAAAAGGTAAAATAATCCCGAAGATTTTTCAAAGTCGCGACCCATTCAAAAACTTAGCCTATCTCCGCAAATCCATGCAGTCTAAATTCTTCAAAAACTTTTCTCATTGCTTCCATCTTTCAGCGCAGTTCTAAAGCCATGATCTTCCATTAACGAAGGCTCAACGATCCTTGAACAATGCTCTAAGGCTTTAATGGTTCGAGAAATAAGTTCACGTATAATTGCTTCAACCATTTTTGGCCTAAAACAATTTTGGGCTTCATACCCCCGCGGAGAAGGCATTGGCTATCTGAAATTGTATCTCAAATGATTTATTTTGGCTATTTTCTGTGTCTGATGCGATTAGGATTCCTTTCGGGTAAGCGAGTTTTTGTAAGCTGTAATTGCAATTTAAATTAGCTTTGACATTCAGCTGGACTATTCTAAGTGAAGTGAGCTTTAAAGTGAGCTGTTATTCCAGAGAAATGAGAAATAAGCGGTAGGATTTCCTCATGCTAGAAAGTCAAATCATTTACTATACCGGGTGTCCGGTAATAAATGGATAATCTTGAAATGGGTCATGGTAGAACTAATGGCCATTCAGAAAAAAAAATACATAAAAAAAACAAGTAATAATAATTATTATTAAGTAACTCATATCTTTGGTAGTACTTGTTTTTTTTTAATGAAAGGGTGTGAAAAACAAAACATCGATTATAATCGATGTTTTTGACTCCCCTTCATTTTTAACTTTTATTTGTATTAAATCTATGTTGGTATAGCGGCAATAGAAATACACAATCTGTGAAAAATTTCAACTCTCTAGCTATTACGGTTTATGAGTTACAGCCCGCTGACAGACCAACGGACGGACGGACGAACTTCTTATTCATGTACTAGTACCTATTTATCTTAACAAAATACACACATCAAAAGTGTCTAGGGATCAATATATTATTATTACCAAATACATCTTGATCCCTAGACACTTTTGATGTGTATATATTTATTTCCTATCCAAAAAAGACATATAAAAATATAATTTGACATAAGGAAAAAAACGAAACAATTTATATCAAACATTGACTTGTGTAATGGCCTCCCAAAGTCAAGTCAAACTTGTGCAATGACCCGAAAACGGCTATACATCTCACCTGCTACCCTCTACCTTTGACTTATAATATCGGTTGAACGACCCCGAACCTTATAGCCAAAAATAGTTTTGATACATTTATAGATAGATATGCGTAGGTATAGTAAGCCTACCTTTTCTGCCATATTATGTTTTAAATTTATTTAATAGGAGGTGAGCCTATTTAGAAACACGGTAGTGTGTCTGCCAAGTTCTGTACGAAAAAAAGAACATTGAAGTTAAAAAAAAAAATTACTCCTCTAATATTGAACCGGGGAACGTTAAACTTCAAACAATTTGATTCCTAATATTGAAGGGGTATTCTTATTATAAGACATTAACTACCACTAATTTGTCACATGATTTAACTAACTTAAAAATATCAAATCATTTAAATACGTCAGATAATTCATTTAGGTTCATAATTAATCGATACCTAAAACTAGCCAAATTAGAAATTTGATACCAAACAAAATAAAAAAATGATTATTAAATGAATTCCTACAACTATGATTAAAGGAACTGCTAGAACTTGGCACTTGTTAGATTTTAATTCTTTTATCGATGAGCTGCGGCAATATGGCTGAATCATATCATGCCATACCATAGCCAACCATATATTTTAATCTCCAAAACGTACCAAAATTTACCTACAAGAGCACCCGTTTTAATTAAAATTAAATCACCAAACATGAGAATCATGGCGATAATTACAAAAGCTGGTGCCACGATATACCAGACATTGTGACGTAATACATCTGGTATCAACCATTTTATAGTTGGATAATATTTCAGATACATGAAAAATAACCCTGAGGGAAATTGCTGTTGCATTTATAAAGAACGTTGGTTTTATTTTATGCTACGGCCATTTGTTTTACATCCGCGATGACATGGAAATGAAAGGAGTAAAGTTTATGAGCTTTATTGTTGATTCGTTATGTTTTATTTGTTGTTCTGTCTCTTTCTCTCGTTCTAGTTTTAATTCGATTTACAGTCAGCTTTTCTTGACTTTTTTTGTATGCTTTTTGTCGCCTTTATTTTTGTAATACTGGTTTTTGCTCGCGACTTTGTCTTTGTGTTTTTTTTACCCGTGTTAAGTTACGTCTTTGGTCACTGCTAAGCTCCCATGGATCGTAGCGTAGTGTTATATAGCTTATACTATTCTTCAAGAATCTGGCTATCTTACACAGAAAAATATCTTCCAATCCGACTAATAGTTCCAGAGATGACTACGTATAATCAACCCAACAAAAAATCTCTTCTGCTTTATAAGTTTAGTATACAACGTGTAACGGAAAAGGTATATACATACCAAGAGTAAGGCTTCTTTGGATGAAAACGAATGATATGGCAAGGGTTTCAGCTCAATTTAAAATACTCTAAGAATTGATACCTCGGTTTCATTATGTTTCTTAAATTCAAATCATAACAAACGTGTCAAACCGCACTACGTGGGTCAAAAACTCTCACGTTACTATTGCCTAATATCACGATAAATCTCTTCCGTAATTCTTCGCGCCTAGTACCGCATAGTAGCCTACTGCAGGCGGTGTACTTTGTTGATCATATTTCCGAACATGTGGAGATAGGATTAAAAAACCCTTGCCATATCGTTTGTTATCATCCAAAGAAGCCTTGCTCTTGGTTACCCTTTCCGTTACACGTTGTAGATTGAATGTTAAAATATTGTTATTGGAATATTCATATAAAACAGTATACATAAGACAGCTGAAGGATACGTAAAAATAAGATATGTATACTGTGCATCATCATCATATCAGCCGAACGATATCTACTGCTGGACATAGGCCTTACCCCAAAGATAGCAACAATGACTGGTTGCCTGCGCTGCACGCATCCAGCGTTTTCCCATATAGTGCATTGTGCATATAAATATAGTGCAGTAATATTCAACTGAATCAAAAAAATGTGAAGACCAGTATTTTTAACATTGCATTATTTTATAACAATATAAATTAAAATAAACTTTCACGAACAAAGCCTCACGCACATGAGACGATGAGAGTAACAAGACAAAACAAACTCCTCGTACGAACTTTGACAAATACGCTTCAAAATGCCTAACAGGGAAATCTTGATACACTGACACACTCAACTCGACAATTTCTTCAAGTAACAAGTTCAAACTCGACTCATAATTAACATGTTCAAACAAGTGTGAACGTCACCGTTTCTCTCATTTGGCAGTGCTAAAAAAACAAACACTGGAAATTATGTGAAAAAGAAAACAGCTTCTCCAAATATATACATACGAGTATAAGTACATAAGCGTATATTTACTTTATGTAATGCAAAGGGGAACTCGCAAAAAACAGTTCGTAAGGGCATTTACTTTACACATTATGGTGTAGACAGCCTTGTGTTGTCTTGTCAACGAAAAATCTTATATTTAATATATTTTAGGGAGATGAGGGACCTGATTTTATTACATACTCAAAATATTGCGTGGGTTTTTGGAGAAGCATTTCCTTGGCTTCGAGCTCAATTTTCGCAACGAGCGAGAGAAATCAAAGCACTTGCTTGCCAATACCCAAATCAATTTGACTTTGGTGAATATTGCGCATCACTGAACGATAAATAAAAATCATTTTTTGTTGACTCTCTTTACATAATCTGAAGATTCTTCTTCTTAAAAAAAAACGTTGTTTCTTTTATCGTGGGTGCGTTAATAATCAAATAAACTCACATACACAAACAGCTAGACCCAGATCACACAACAGCCAGATCTGTAGGTCATAAAAAAAATATTTGTTCCGTTCCGTCATCAAACCCGAAAGTATTACTTTTATTAATTGTTTTATATTGCCATTCACCTAAATTGTTTCACATTATAGAAACAATAACAATAATGTAACCAGGGGGCCTACCACAACCTCTTAAAACAATATTATTTTAATATTACTTTGTAATTTCTGTTGTTGCATTTTCAACTCTCGGCGCTGATCCGAGCGTTGAAAATCCAACAGAGCGGAACGCAAAGTAATATTAAAGTAATATTGTTTTAAGAGGTTGTGTTAGGCCCCCAGGATTTTGTCAAAACTTAATTGAAAAGAGTGTTCGTAGCCGTTTCTTGTTAGTTCTTCTGCATAGAGAACCTACCTAAGTTTTGAAACGATCGACTGTCTTCAACTTTTTGACTATTTGACCGACTCCTGGACAATTTAATAGTACTTGTAATAAATAAATTCCTTGACTTTGACATTGACTATGTTCAGTAATAACTTAGCAATTCGAATCTTCTTCATGCCTTTTCATTTCGAATTTTGAAACAATAATCTCAAAATAATTCTAGCAATCGGGACTTCAAACTTGGGTCTTGAGATTTGGAAATTAACATTAGGACCTGGGGGCTCAAGACTTTGGGAACTAAATAACAAAGTTAGCTGTCCTAAAATAAGTTGTGCCGTCTGGTAATGGCCTGGAACTGAAACTTAATATAATGGATTTAACCAAAATAACCAAATTTAAGGTCTAAATGATAATAATAATCCATTTAGATAATTAAGAACAAAGTAAATTAATAAGAAGATATTTTTTTGTAACACGGGTTCAATAATTTCCACAGAAAAAATTAAGACGTGTTGTTTTTATCACATAAACTAATAAATAAAATGGAAATGTCAGTCCTGTCGGCCTGTTTGTTTCCGTTAGTCTCCAAACCGGCTAGACCGATTATGACGCGATTTTCACTGGCAGATAGCTGATTTTATAAGATGTAACTTGGGGAAACTTTTATTCTAGAATAATAATTAGGGTTCCGTGCAAAAAAAATAGGCCATAAAAGGACAAAATAGGACAAATCCAGACTCCGAAACTGCTACTGATATACCTGATAGAAAAACCCGATAACACTGTCCGACCTGATAATCGAATCCAAGACCTCATGCTCAGAAGTCGCGCTTTGCGACCACTAGACCAATAGAAAAATAATTCCACTCTAGCTAAAATTCAATCAATCTACTCACCATTACTTGAATAGAAGCAAGCATTCAACACTTTTGCAGCCAAGCTTGACCACTTTAAAGCTGGAATATAAATTGCAGAACTCAAACCTAAGGGTCAGTTCACACCGAGACGCGACGCGACGCGACGCTGCGTGCACACTTTATAAGAGCGACTCAAAATATAACTTTATTTTCTACACGAAAAGATACACATTTCATTGTAAGAATTTAGAATACGTTACACCACGCAGCACTACGTCGCGATGCGTCGCTCTACGCCGCGCTACGCCGCGAGACGCATCGCGACGCAGCGCTGAATCGCCGGTACGCGCGCACAGAATGACGTGCAAGAGCGGCGACGATGCGATGCGTCTCGCGGCGGCGAGTGGCGCAGCACGGCGCAGCGCGAAGTCACTGGCCTCTTCAAGTATCTTCACGTTGCGTCGCGTCGCGTCGCGTCTCGGTGTGAACTGACCCTAAGGAAAATGTTTAAGCAAATTCTGCAAGCAACGTCTTAGTCGCATTGCTAGTAATTTATAACAATTCGTGGCAAGACCTCAGCCTGTCATGCGTTAATGTTGATGAATTGAACACTGCTGTGCGACTAGATCCAAGAATTAACTCTGATACAGAAACACGAGAGCCGAAGATTTCTCTTAATTTCAATGCAAATGATCCTAAATTAGATGTAGCCTTGATTAGAAAGCTTTTAGTTTTAACAATAAATAATGTTGACTGTCTCGTTGGTCTAGTGGTTGCAAAGCGTGACTGCTGAGCATGAGGTCTTGGGTTCGATTCTCAGGTTGGGCAAAGTGTTATTGAGTTTTTATCAAAATTTCTTAGTAGTTCCTTTGGAGTCTTGTTTTGTCGGAAAATTGTTTGTTAACCTCTCAACTGTCAACTGTACCTATGCGGTACAAAAGTGGTGGAGGTTTGACCTTCAACAGTTTTGGCCCGACGGACGGCGCACGAGTTAAGTAGTCGGGTTTTATTTTAACTTATTTTTTATTTAAAATATTTTTAGCGTATGAATTATACTGGGCGTTAGTGACAGGTTGGCAAAAACTGAAACTGTAGTTTCAGACCACGATTTGTGATTGAAAATCGTTGGAATTTTTCTCCGGAAAATTCTCAAAATTTTCGACCGATTTTTCACTTGATTCGTGATATATTGATATGTAAGTACCAAGTCCAGGCCTCTAAACATAAATTTAATGAAAAAAAAACAATAAAAACTTAACTCGGCAATGTAAACACAACAAAAATAATTCTAGGTACCTACATTTAAGCTATGTAGGTTTAGGCACAAATAACACGCGCCGCCCGGCGTCGCCGCATCGGTGCGATGTCCTCTGCTAGAGCTGTACCGAACGAAACTTTAAATAGTTTTTAAAGTTTCGTTCGGTTTTCTTTTAATTTTGAGAATTTTCTGGAGAAAAATTCCAACGATTTTCAATCACAAATCGTGGTCTGAAACTACAGTTTCAGTTTTTGCCAACCTGTCACTAACGCCCAGTATACATTTCTTAAAAGTGTGTGGCCCTTCATTAAACACAAAACTTGAAGTAACTAATTACTTTATACTTGAAGTAACTAATTACCTACTTTATAATTAGTTACTACAAGTTTTGTGTTTAATGAAAAGTCACACACTTTTAAGAAATATATACTTAATTATAATTCATATATAAATTTTTGATTACTTATTTTAAGTCCGCTGTAAGACGCCATTTTGAAATAAATGTTACGTCACATAGCCGTAATCAAGACCGTAATCGATACCGCATTTGTCGAATTATGATAAGTAGCTTAGAAGTTATGAAAGAACAGATGAACATACATACATAGCGTTCAAAACCATAACCCTCCTTTTTGCTTCGCTGTAGTCGAGTAAAATATAAAACAAACTAAATCCAGTAACTATGAGAAAGTTTAAGGATTTTTAATCGAAAACTAGTAGTTGATAAATGATGCTTTCAATTAAAAAGTTTTAAGTTCGAATAAAATTCTGAATAAATTGGAAGCAGAGTTGGGAATCCATACAAACGAATTTAGGAAAATACTTGCATGCCATGCTTTGTTTTTAACTACGAATAAAAATTATTATGATGAAGCCTTTAACATGCTAAACTGCGGAAACAAATATGATAATCATCATTTGCAAATTCGGACGCAAAAATAATAGTCAAAACCATTTTAAAGACAAGTAGGTATACATTGTCAAGGAGTCGGTCAGGTCGTCAGAAAGAAAAAGCTAGATGCTTATTCCAAAACGTAGGCAGGGCTCAATGGAGAAGAACGTGCAAGAAACTCCACGGACACTCTTTTTTTTTCATCACGCCTGTAATCACCGAAGGGTTAGGCAGAGGTGTACCCATGAATAAACCCACATTTCGCCAGTTATGTTTTTAAGTCCCATGTAATAGAGGGTGAGCCTATTGCCATCAACCGAGCACACTCTTTTTAATTAAGTTATTAGAAAAGATTTAAACCATGGCAGTTAAGAGAAGACCAATCCTGACAGTGCCCGAACAGCTCCATTAGATCAACCACGTAAAATCCCACGCATGAGTCACCATCAGCGAGACATTTGAGTGAGCATGACAAGCTCTCAACCGCCATGCTCATTATGTCAAACTCATAATCACCTATTAAATAAACGTCTCCACGGTACTCACACTTACGAAAATTAAATAAATAAAATAAACATTCATTCTTATCTGACAGTCGTGTCGGCCATTATGTTTGATAACCTTTCTCAATAATTACTATCGTCTTACCGATTAGAGAGCATTAACGCTTCTTTAGATACTTCTACCGCGTCTTTGAATCTCTTTATTGTATCTTCTTTAGCAAGCACTTCAACATTATGTTGTTCTCGCTTTAATTCCTTAAGATCTTTGGGAGAAAGGATTTTAAACTCAAGTGAAGTAGTTAACGGGATTTATTTGAGTTAATAGTGCTCAAGTTTACAGATTTGTTTTTATTTTCTACAGAAATACGCTTTAATTGTTCCACGAGGAACTATTTGAGCTTTTGACCTATTTTACCTTTGAATGTATGCTAATGCATTCTTTTATTTTTAGTTTTCATACTCTTGTGCATTTTTAAGGTGGCTGTAGTGAAAGTTTATCCATTGACTTTAATATTCAGTGTTGAAATTACTTTAATGCAGATGGATTTGTTGATGGAATAAACAATATTTGGTACGTACTTTTTTTTCTTATTTTTGTCAAGAGTACATGTTTTAATACTAAAACTATATTAAGAAGAATCGTATCAAAATTAAACAAATAAAAAACTATAACAAAAACCCTAACTTGTCGGCAAAAATCGAATGCCATTCTGTCTCCGGAGAACACGTTATAAGTATGGCGGTTCCGTATATTTCTCTTTCTACGCTTAGTATACTTCCTTGCCCTCGGCAAATTCAATACAGTCATGAGGAAGCCCTCCTATAACATCATTATAAGGTAAACTATTTACGCCGATCTGATTTGTCAAAGTCGAAGATACATTGTATCATTTTTTGGGCTTCCCAGAAATATTTCTCTGCTAGCTGTGGTTAAAAATAAGTGTTTATTTGGATAGTATTTTCCTCTCACAGGCAAAGCAAGTTTTATATAACGTTTCTTGGTACCGGAAATACTTCAAATAGTGAAGTATATACTTTGAAATCTGTCAATTACACAGCAGCTGTGTTTTAGACGTTTCAATTTCTTAGATTTCTTAGATTTCTTTTCGTTTCTTTCTTTCTTCTTTTTTAGTTTTATTTCTTTTAGCGTCATTACGAACACTATTGACTTCGCTTTGAACTATTTAGGTGCTTGCTAGCAAACTCATGGGTCCTTACACAAAACATTCCTCTCTTACCCAAAGATATTTTAGGTACCAGCATACCCAATTAATATCTGAATACAGTGAAACCTTAGCAATAGCATGCATAGCTAACAATGTTGGTGCATCGCTCGGATCAAATTGAATCTCTGTGCTTGCGTCTGATCATGTTATGTAGAATTGAATTACAATGGAACGATATTGTCGTGCTATAGCATACGTTAGTAACTTAGTAAAGTAGTACGGGAGTAACTGGAGATGTTTTTATTTTTGAAAAACTCCTTTGGAAATTCTAGAATTGTTATGTAATGTTTTTGACGGATACATCTTTGGATTCCTAAATTACATTAGGAAAGAGTAGGAGGGAAAATTCTTCTTACTTTTATTGCCTTTTGGTATTGTGCAAACATCTGTAAACTTATATAATAAAGCCAAAAAGTTTTTTTTTAATATTTGTATGTTACGCTTATATCCAGAACTGCAAGTCGTTTAGAAAAATATCTATGTTTTATGATAGCCAGATTCATGCAAAGAAGTATAGGCTAACATCACACTACGACCCACTAAAGCGAAGCAGTTACCTAGCAGTTACATAAACCAACAACGTAATACAAAAATAGGTTTCAGAATTGACTACCAATAAAAACAATATGCCCTGTTAAATCGAACAACTAACCAACCGACCGTATAAACTCAAAATAAACTAGAACACAGTTTCTACTTAAACAATAGATAAGTAAGACAACTGGAAAATCTAGCGACAATCTATTGGGACCCCTATTAGACTCAATAAACGAGTAAGGGGTGTCTACGCTCCAATCGATTCGAACCGAGCACATTTCATCGGTGGCTTAAAATATTTAGGATTGTCTCGCTTGACCCTTTCCGATACATAATAGAACGCTAAATCTGCGTGTTTATTCGATTCGATCTTGAGAACTACTGAACCTGATTTTATGATAAAGGTTTCTGTTTGTTTTGCATTTTTTATTATTGATCCTTTATCTTGTCTATGCAGTGGTAGTTCTATAATTGAAATACTTATTATGTTTTGATTTTACAATAATAAAGTACACTTGTTAAATGATAATGAATTAATATCAAACAAGGTGCAGTATTGTTGTCATAAAAGATATAAGTTATCTAACAGTATGACGACATCAGGTCAATAAACAAAAATACTTATTTTTTAGTTGTTTATGTTTGATAGTATTACAAGATACACCTCTTGCACAGAACCACCTCATTGCGTGTGCGGTAGGCAGTGTTCGTACAACTATATCACTGTGTATGCATGTGGGTCATCAACCCACATGCCTGAATCCAGCGCCATGATGCTAGTTCGAATTCTAAAATCACATACATTAATGCAGCATTCATAGCTTAATTTTATACTCCCCGTTGACACATAGGAGTAAACATTGAATGATGACATCGTGTTCGCAGCTATTGCATAATTGATTGAGTGCTACCGAATTAAGTCAATTGTGTAGTTTGCATAATACAGGCCATAACACCTGACAAACAAAGGTTTCGTATTCATATTCAAGTGTTGTGATTCTCATGTGATTTGGTTTGGATGTGTAAAGTAGTATTGTTTTTAAGTAATCAAGTATCGTTGCTGTGGTTTTGAAATACTACTTAAGTTAAGAAATATAAGTTAAATATTTCTTTATTATATACTAGCTATCCACCTCGGTTTCGCACAGGTGCAATATAGTTACTAACTATACGTATAAGCATTTCTCTTGAATCACTAAATCTTTTGAAAACCCCATAAAAATCCGCTGCGTAGTTTTGTTCCGGCTAATTTCCAAAACAGCTGGATTAATATCGGACCTTTAACTAGCAGAATAACTGACGTTATAAGGAAAAACTTAACCTTTAATTTATAATACCCATGATAACCGACAGTCACGTCAAATCTAAGCTAGTAACAAATAAATCTACTAATAATCTGAAGGTGTAGTTACAAAATAACAATCATGGAAGACGACAACAATCAGCCCAAAAATAATAGCAATACATGAAGTATTGATAAGTGTAAGCGTTCTCATTATTGCGCTTTCCGTCCCCAAATATCGAGGACCATTGAGCGAATGGCACTCCAGAGGGTCGTGGAGTGTTCATACGTACGCTGTATGTACGTATGTCATTAATTGTCTTTTCCATGTAACGAGGTTCCTCTATCCATTCCGGAAAGCCGAAGTAATTTTCGACTGATTATTTTTTATTTAAACATTATATATTTTTAAAAATAGAAATTACAAATAATGTATTTTTTAAATATGTGCAGAATTATAATAGTGCTCTGTTGTCGTCTGTTTTGACTATTTTGAAGCATGGATCTTGTGGGCATGCTCTTTCTATCTTCTACATAAGGCAAGATTAAAGTTTAGAGCTGGCTCATAACCGAGGAATTTATATTTGTTAATTTTGATAGAATTACTAATGTCAATTGAAAGGACGTCATATTTTTTTTCCTAGGTTGGCTTTATCAAAACCTCTATAATGATATAGCCTTTTTTCTGTGGGATTTCGCCATGCATATTCTGCATCTGAAAAAAAAAGGAGGGTTATGTCAGACCAGTTGTGGGCGCGGATCATGCGTAATTAATACCGATCTCCTTACTTATGGAAGCAGGAGGATTCGTGGGATTTTAGTTGCTAGGAGTCCGACATAACCTTCCGTTATCCCCAGATGGATCCATCAGGCTTTCCCAAAGATTCTTACCGACTAAAACCCCACGGTTCCTTCTACCATCATGAGCCAGAAGCCCAGTATACACTTGACGCTTGATCAGCGTACCCGACTGGTGTAGGCCCACCCTTCATCATATGCGGCCTGTTCTTCTAACCGCACGTTATCCCCTACAACATTAATGTATATTCATACACTACGCTTGTGTTAGAGGTTCTATCTCAAACTATATCTACAAACTTATGTTGTGTGCTCACACTTTCATTCATGTTACTACATAGCAAAGTTCAACACTAACATAAACTTCTAATTTAATCTAAACTAAATTTTCTTAATACTACGCATATGCTTTACTTAAGAACATTTCCATGTTTTGATTGTTTAGTTACTACTAATTCATAGTAAGTTCAGAGACAGGCAATATCATATAACCATACATAATGTAGGCAATATTAATTATAATTCATGTAAGATACACGATACATGGTGCATAGTAATCAGCGCATGATTTGAGATAAACATTGTTTGTGTTATGGAGATAGGTAGTTTTTATGGAAGAGATATCTAATGTAATGTCTTTAACGTTGTTGCTTTCTGTAGTCATCAGTCTAAACTTTTAGGAATTTTCTTTTCTTAAAATATTATTTTTTAACCTTTGCCTCACTTTAGAAATTTCTCTTGTGTGAGTGCCTTTACAATCATATACCTTTATGTACTATAACTAGACCCGCAACAACTAACTGTAGGATATACAGATGTTGCGGGACGTCTTAACAGGATACCGTGGCCCCGGAACGTAAAGGGAAGGAACAGGGTGGTTTTTTAGTCAGTAAAAGTCTGACAGTCCCTTCCGCCCCACCCAGGACGGAAGGAGTCATTTGATGATTTTTACCACCTAAAAAAAAAAGGATTTATACAGATATTTTGTTGATTGACAATACTCTCAAACGACAGCATTGCACAATTAATAAACCTCTATTAAAGAACAGAATGGTCCCTTTGCGAATCTGGAAGTGTCGCGAGACATCATCAATGTGTGCGTGCGGGTTCATCGACCCGCCTATCTAGCCCAGGGGCAAGATAGCTAGTTCAAATTCGAAAATCACTTAGTAAAAAAATATTTGATTATTGAATCGTGTTGAGAATCACTAGTGTCAAAGTCAAAGTAAAAGTCAAAACATTTATTTCAATTAGACCATTTACAGGCACTTTTGAATAGTCTGAACTGACAGACTCCTTCTGTCAGTTAGTCCGAAAGTTGAAGCTAGTTGCTCATTCCAAAACGGAGGTAGGCCTCTATAGAGAAGAACGAGCAAGAAACTCCACGGCACTCTTTTAAATTAGGTTTTTACAAAATGCTGGTTACATTATTCTTGTTAATTATACATGGGAAAACAATGAAGATGAATATAAAATCATTGTCATTACCTCCTTGAATTTGACGAGTATGCAAAACTTCATCTTGTATAGATAATTTCTTGTGACAAGATCTTTCACAAACAACCCCTCTAATGCGTCAGAAATCCACGCAAATACATCCCAATTTCATAATTCCCTTAAACCGACTAGCTGGTACTATTTCCGTGTTGCTGTTTGATAATCCGTTGCAACGGGCGCCTTAATTTGCATATCCCCGGCCAATAATATTGCACGGCACACGATATACGTGATATGCATCAGGTTAAACGTAAACATAACGTAATTATAGTGGGACGGCCAGTGTGGGGCGTTCCACTGGTTTATGATCTGTAAGGGCGGTTTATCCTTGATATTAAAACCATGTGTGAAGTGATTGTGATGGTGATTTTGAGTTTTTACATTGGATTTTAGACTTTACGGATTTATTAATGTAGTAGTTGTATTCATATTTTGGACTAGCATAATAATATATTATGCCCGCGACTATATTCGTGTGAATGTCGGTTATGACGGGGATGTTTTTTGCGTCGAATCCTAATCTTCTTTTAAATAAAAGTAGCTTAAGTTACTCTTTATAAGACCATCTATCTGCCTGTCACAGTCGAATCAAAATCGGTCCAGTAGTTTCGAAGATTAGCCGGAACAAGTAAGACAAAAAAAAAAAAAAAGATTTTTCGTGTAAGTACCTTGCAGACATTCATATTTATACTGTTGACATTACGTACAAACAGACACTTCAATTATATTTTTGTGTATAGATAGTTTTTTCGTGCATGTTGTTATGTCTGAAATATGACCATGATTGAGATCTTGCTAAGTAGAATTTTAGTAGATTGTTTAAAGTCATTGTGGATGTTAATTATAATATAAAAAAAACAAACGTGTTCCTTGATCTATAACTCGTTGAGCCCAATTTGTAAAGGCTTGATTGTCTAAACATACTACTGTATTTAAGAGCAAAATCAGCATTCAAAAGTCTTCTCACACATTCCGTTTTTTCACACGTCAGCAATTTTACCATGAAAAGACTGACCCAAAACACGTGCAGCCAAAACTGTACTTAAACTTAATGTTACAAACGTTGCAAATTCTTTGCAGAGTTCATTGAAGAAAAATCTCTTAAACGCTACCTAGCAGTTCGTGTTTAACGTAGCGTGCACGACATGCCCCGACATGGCTCGTTTCCGGACCCACTAAAAGTATAAACGTTAAGTGCTGAAAATGGTCTTAAGCACTGTACTGATATTTATTTGCGTGAATTAGGAAAGATTTGTATTTTAAGTAGTTTTATTTTCTTTGATATAATCTTGTTTGTTTCGCTTGCATTAAATTCTCAGTAAGCAAATTCTTTTTATGACTTTTTTAAACCCTAACCTATAAAGTGAAAAATTTTGTACATTTGTTTGGATAAACGCAAAAACTACATCACCGATTTTTAAAATTCTTTCACCAATGGAAAGCTGCTTTATCAGAGAGTAGCATAGACTATATTTTATTATAAAGAAATTAGGAACCGAACGAAAATTAACGCGATTGAAGTGGTAGAACTTAATAAAACTAAGTCAAATCATTTATTTCAATTATACCATCAAAAAGCACTTTTTAACGTCTTATGTAAGAAAACATGTAGTTACTTTGCTTCTTTCAAAAGGTGTTTTCGTATGAGAAGAATGAGCAAAATACAATAACTTGGTTATTGTTCAATAACGTATACCTACTAAGGTTTATATTAGCGAAAACAGGTATTGGTATTATTAGACTTTTTGGTATTCAATTTAGGTTAAATGTATACACATCAAAAGTGTCTAGGGATCAACATCCCTAACATTGATTAGGGATGTTGATCCCTAGACACTTTTGATGTGTGTAATTACATCCAGCAAGGTATTTTCTATATCTTTTGTGACAAGTAAACATGTATCAGCACGATAACGTCAAATTGGAGTCTATTTTGTCCGTGTATCGATCTACATATATTTTCGTACAATAATTGAATAGATTATTCATTGGCCAAGTAAGCATTACATTCGGAAAATAAATTAAATGTATCCATGAAAAACCACAGCGACCCGTAACACACCAATGCTCTTTGATAAACAGCGAAACCAATTTATTATCCGCCCTAACTATACATAAATACTCCGATATAATGGATTGCAACTGAAACCAAAACACATTAATACATGTCAGTCCAGATCTTACCCAAAACATGTGTACAAGTGTCCTGAACGACGGAGGGCCCACGACGGACCCTTGAGGAACCCTTTTAGTGTCGTCGCAATAAATCAAGTCCTAATGACAGTCACGTTTTTTCTTAGCCTAGAATACACTTAGAGGTAATCAGAAAGCGGCTGAACAAAGTGAGCGCCCGTTTGCGAAGGCACACAATGTTGTCGACTTGTTTTTTTTCTGTTAGAAACAGTCAAATGCTTACGGTAGGCCTTTAGACGAGGGTAGTTCGCTGTATTCGGGTCACGTTTTGACAAAAAATGAGATGATTATGTTAAGTTGCAGAAATTTTACTATTATTGCGAGCTGAAATGTTTAGTTGTTAACGTTTGGGAGCCAAAGAAATTGTTCTGTTCAGATAAGAAAATTTTATTAAGATTGTAGCATTTATCTCGCTTCGTGATCTGCTACAATTTAGTCTAATGTAAAAAACTTGTAATGCTGAAACATGTATAAGTCGAAATATAAACATGTTCCATGGAATTTTTATTAGTCATATTTATCTCTTATTCTCATTAAAGTCCAGTTGTTCAGGCACTCGCCTCTCATACACGAGGTTGCAGGTTCAATACCGGGCAAGTACCAATGTGACTTTTTGATTTCTTATTTAGGTTTATCTTGGGCATCACTGACATCGTTGAAAAAAACCTGGACTAATTATAAACATAAGTCTGAAATCGCTAATCCGTCGAGCAAGCGTAGTGATCAATACTCGTCCCTTCTCTGTATGAGAAGATTCCTTTACCTTGCAGTGGGACAATACTAGGCTGATATGTATATTATCTTATTCTAAAGTATGTGTTTTGCAAATTAAGTACCGAGATTTGTGAACTCTCTCAAGTATGTATAAGTTAAGCAAATGAAAGAGATGAATGACATAGTTTCACGCGGGGATTTTGGTCACGTACATGTTAAAGGAGAATGACATAATTATATTATTATTAAACTTTGCAAATTTTCAGCTTGAAAACTAGTTTGCGACTAGTTTTAATTTCGTTTAAATTATAAGGCTTTTTAGTGCAGCTGTGGAGGTGACTGTATAATTGAGTGCAGATTGAAGGAGTTAGTTTCATGTTTTAAATTAGTTAGTAACTTTAGTTTTAGTAGTTTTATTTGTTTATTAATAACTAGGTTTTGACCGCAACTTCCTCCGCGTAAATGTCGGTTATCGCTGACACAGACGAAATCGCGAAATAAAGAGAAGCTGTTGTCTTTTTTTGGGGTTCAAACTTACCCAATATCTTTCATCAAAATCGGTATAGTGGTTTAGTCGTGCAAGCGTTACAAACAGACAGACAGAGTAACTTTCACATTTTAATATTAGTAGTATGCATATAATAGTCAAAGAGTTATTTATAGACCTTTGATTAATATTACATAACAGGTCTATAAAAACACTTGACGGAGCCGAAAGATTCCATCATTGCATTATTTTTTTTTGGTACCTGGGAATTTTATCTGAATACGGAGATGTTGAAGGTCAAAGTTTCAAGTTTTCTTTACGTTTTCTTACGAAAGTAAGTTTTAAATGCTTTGATTAAATTTGGAATTCCTGGCACGACCCTGTTTTGTTACATGCACCTGTAAGCACAATACTTTGCGTGCTACCATATACAGTGAATTTTCACTCCAAAATTATTTTTTTCAGCAGTCATTTTTGCTCAATATTACTTAGTTTGTAGTAGGTGTTGTTAACGGATAATTATGTGATATTTTTACACCCCGCTTACATCAATAGAGTTAAAGTGCTCCCTACAATGTAACAGTTCAGTGTCGACCTCAAAATCGAATCCTTGATTGGTCCTTGAATGCTTGTCTGTCAATGAGGCAGTTTTGTAACAAAATCGAATTTTGGATTCTTACTTTACTTATGTTTAGCAGTGGACGTCCTAAGCCTGATAGGATGATGATGACATTACAGTCGAAAGCGCCCGGTAAGGAGGCTGTCATCATCATCTTCCTGCCCTTGTCCCATGTTACTTGGGGTCGGCGCAACGCGTCTTCTTCTTCCATTCCGTCCTGTCGTTATGCTATCATTGACTCCCTTTTCTCTCATATCATTCTTTACACAATCCATCCATCTTTTCTTTAGCCTTCCTCTTGCTCTCCATCCATCCACATTCATATTCATAACTCTCCTGGTCACATGCGTTTCATCCCTCCTCTTCACATGCCAAACGAGGCCGTTTTAACTTTTCTGCCACTAGCGCCACTTTCAGACTTCGGTGAGGGAGCAGTATCAGGTTTATTTTTAAGACTGCTTTATTTATTTCTAATCCTTTTACCACAATTCGCAAGGGTTCACTAAACCCGAATTCTTTGTTCTTAAAGTACTTCACAAAACAGCCATAAAAATTAACGAGCTTCCTAAACAAAACAAAATTACCATCATCATTTACTTGGACCATAAAAAAAAACTTAAAAGCATTATTAATCTCAACATTACTTGCTTATTAAACTCCAGGGATCGCCATCTTGCATACATAATATCCAATAAGTAAGCTAAGTTTCTTCATCAAGTTACTGAACGAGATATTAGAAATAATTACAAAAATAATCGTCTGCTTAACATGCAACGAGCTTGGAGCTAAGACGATCCAGGTATATGCAATGAGGATTTCATTACAAGGTGCGCATGACTTTATGAAAATGCAACTAACTACGAACAACTTGGGTTTAATAAAGAATTCAGTTTCTTAGAAGTTTTCTATGTAAAGGTCGCTTGGAATTTAAAAAGTTATTTGTTACTTTGAAGGTTTTTGAGGTGCTTTGCTTTTATGTTAAGTGTGGGTGTGATAAGAATTTACAAGAGATAATGAATGAATAAAAGATTTGAATATTTATTCAGTTAGTCTTTTGTGGCCAGTTGGTTCGAGGCTTTACAAAATTAAGTAGGTACCTACCTGGTATTTTTGTTTTTATTTACTAGCTCTTGCTCGCGACTTCGTCCGTGTAAATATCGCTTCTCAGTCTCGGAATAAAAACTTAACTTTTTTATTGTATTGTTGGTATAGCGGCTATAGTTTATACATACTCTGTGAAATTTTCAAATGTCTAGCTCTAAGACAGAGAGATACAGACGGTGAAGTCTTAGTACCTAACAGGCACCTTTTGGGTACGGAAATCTAAAAAGTAAGTATTTATTTAATAAATCCATATTTTATTATTTCGTCTTAAAAAACAACAAAAAAATTCAAACCATTTTGTAATAGAAATGGATCTATAAGCCTCTTAATGGAAAATAAATATAAGAGAAAAATGATAAAAATAGCCGGACCAATAACAAATTACTAGTCCTACTCGATATTCTTTAGACGAAATGGTGGAATTCATATTTAGGGTTCCATATTCGAAAGTTCCGATTGTCATCACATGTTCCGAGTTTGCCATCGGAACCCTATTACTAAACCTCTGCTGTCATAGTCAAAGTCAAAGTGAAAGTCAAAAACATTTATTTCAATTAGATCATTTACAGGCACTTTTGAATTGTCAAGGAGTCCGTTCGTCTTTCTGTCAGCACGTATCTCATGACTCCTAATAAGTAGACAGTTGAAATTTTCATTTTCACAGTGTGTATTTCTATTACCGCTATTATAACGACAAATAACAAAAATAAAATAAAGTTAAAAATTAAATCGGGTCTCCGTATAAGAAACATGTTTTTTGTATGTAGTATATAAGTCAAAGTCAAAACATTTATTTCAATTAAACCAATTACCTACCTACAGGCACTTTTTACATATATGAAATACTAGCCTTAGACCGCGGCTTCGCTCGCAAATTAAATTTAAAATTCGATCCTGATTCGAAAGACATGTGGTGCCATCTATCATCATAAGAACGTTATTGGGATTTCTCCCGGGAACAGTATTTTTTTTCGGGATGAAAGGTACCCTATATGCGTTTCTGTTCATCTGACAATATATTATGTAAAATTTCGGGATGATCGGTTCAGCGGTTTAGGCGAGGAAACGTAACAAACAAACAAACAAACTTACTTTCGCATTTTTTTAAATATTAGTTGGGATTTGTACGGTGGTACGGAATCCTTTGCGTGCGAGTCCAACTCGCACTCAAAGGAGTGCCCAGTTTTGTATAATTTCCTCTGACATTTAAGTACAGACTAATTGCGAATTTTCCAGGCATTACATTGAAATGTTACCAATTGTAATAATTTTGCTGTATATTAAAATTGGTATAGAATTTTCATAATATTTTTTGAAGTTGAATTGCTTTGTTATTCGAGCTTTAATAAGAAAGGAAGAATAGATGAAATAGGTATAAGATTTTATGAAAAAATTTGGCCAATTTTATTTTTAGTAAAATATCAGAAAAGTTTGTATTATGTTAATAGTAAATATGTATCGCGAAAACAATTAGAAAGCAAATTAAATAAGGTAGAGAAATATTGAATTATCTCCACTGGGTCAGGATTTTACATTTTTTTTGTACGGATACTATAATTTTTTGAGCTTATAACAGATGTAAAAAGTAACGTTTGACCTTCCTTGGGCTTCAAACGTACTCCGTACTAAATTTCATCAAAATCGGTTTAGTGATTTATTCGTGAAAGCGTAGCAGACAGACAGACACACAGACAGCACACTTTCGCATTAATAAAATTAGTAAGAATTTTGTAAACATTTTACTGCCACGTTAAAATTACGCTACACACGATATTGAAAAAAAAACCCAATGTAATATTACTACGTAATACAATCACCCTCTTCGTCAAACAGACCTTTCTACTTTTTAATTAAAAAAAACTTTAACCTCAAAACTTTCAAAATTAATTACTGGTTACTTGATATTTTTTTTAAATTGTAATATATTTAGTGAATATTATTTAACAAAACCAATATTATTTTACAACGAGAAACTTAGTTCCAACTCTTACTCGTTAGCAAGACTCAAGACATTTTAATTACTTTCTACTGTTAAGAAAGAGTTTGTTTCACTTTGGGGTCGGTATTACATTTTTGATTAATTTTCAAAAATGACTGCCTCGCTGGTCTAGTGGCCGCAAAGCGCGACTACTGAGCATGAGGCCTTGGGTTCGATTCCTAGGTCAGGCAAAGTGTTATTGGGTTTTTTCATTAGGAATTTCTCAGTAGCAGGATCGAAGTTTGGATTTGTGCCCGGTTGATGGCAATAGGCTCGCCCCCTATTACATGGGACTTAAACATAACTGGCGAAATGTGGGTGTACTAATGGGTACACTTCTGCCTAACCCTCCGGGGATTACAGGCGTGATGTTATGTTTGAAAAATACTCCACCCTGCGGCTTCGTACGTGTGGTATTTTCACCTGTTTTAAGTTACGCCTTTGGTTACTGCCCTGCACCTAAGGATCGAAGTGTAATGTTTTATGCATGAATCTGGCTTTTATATACCTACCTACCGTTCCAATCCAACTAGTAGTTCCAGAGATTAGCGCGTTTTAACAAACAAACAAATAATCTCTTCAGCTTTTATTATATTAGTATAGAAAGTATGGGTTTTTTTATTAAGTATGTGGTAATGTACTGGGTGATAAGTTTTTTTTTTTTTTTTAACACACACGGCCATCTGATCCCAAGCTAAGCAGAGCTTGTGTTATGGTAACCAGACAACTGATATACATACTTATATAATTTTATAAATACACACATCAAAAGTGTCTAGGGATCAACATCCCTAACATTTGTTAGGGATGTTGATCCCTAGACACTTTTTATGTGTATACATACATATAATAGACAGTAAATTATGCTCATCACACAAAGTTTGTCCTGGGTGGGAATCGAACCCACTAGACCAACGAGGCAGTCGAAGTATCAATGAAAGACACAGTTTTTTAAGTAAATTAACTAATTAATTTAATGATCGTCGTAATAGGCCAGTGTTTAAGGCGCCCGCCCCTCATCATCAAATTAAAGGTCTCCTATAGAAGAAACGTATTTTTCGGCGTTATTTTTCTCAATATTAATATTAGATGGTGGTAAGAAACCCTTCATATGGAAGTCCACCTTATACTTGGCTGAATTTTTCCATATCACGTGGTAAAATTTAATGAGACCACCCCTTTACCTAGTCGAGCTTATCCAGTGGTAATATTAATTCCTTGTGCGGCATAAACTAACAAGTTCTTACCTAACATTTCTACGCTTAGTATAATATAATACGTCTGGATTAAGTGACACCTAACCGCTGTACTGTTTCAAGTGTTACCGAGGTATTTTGTATTTGTACTGTTTACATTTATGTTGCTTACCGTGAGAGTAACTGTGGATGGTTGGGTACTATTACAGTATATGTATATTAACACCTGCTTTATGTAAGTTCGTATTGGTAGCTTTGCAATTAGATACCAGTTGTACTTCAAATGCCTTTATTCGTATTTCAAATGATATTATGTCACAAAGATGCTTTTATGTTGAAAAAAAAAATCTGGATTAATATATTTTCAAAGTCAAAGCATTTATTTTAATTAGACCATTTACAGGCATTTTTGAATAGTCGAGAAGTCAGTCAGTTAGTAAGAAAATTGAAGCTATTTCCAAAACGTAGGTACGCCTCTGTGAAGAAGAATGAGCAAGAGACTCCACGGACACTCTTTTCAATTAGATTTTAACTAAATCCTGGTTACGATATTTTTGTTGCTTCTATAATATATTATGAAGATGAATATAATGCATCATGGCATCCGTTGGGTATATTAATAATTATGTTGGGTATATAGCACTATCTACTTCTAGCGTCAAGATACCTTCATCTCAAATTTTATGTTATATGCGAAAGAGGTATTGCCAATTTAAAAATTAATCGAATTGACAGGTTTTGGACTTCTAAGCTGACATTTGTCATAGCACATTTATATCACACTGAATACTAACCACCACGACTAATACGACCTATCAACCAAATTCATTTTGTTTCGCAACCAGAATCAAAAGCTAACATATCTTCCGAAAAGGTAGATACTACAAGGTAGTCTCTTATGAAACAATCGTTCTATCTACCAACTAACAGCCACGATAACAGCTTTACCTTAGGAATCGATTATATTAACCACAGGCTCTTTCCTTATATTCTTGCTAAAACAACAACATTTTAAGTGGACAACTGCCCTACCATCTGACTGACTTTCAGCGAAGTTATTATAAGTTTAAATGACCTCTTTAAATGACCCGCGAGTCCAACAAACTCATCTCGATGAGGGACTCTTCCCAAATAAGTTTTTTATAACTTCCAACTTTACCTATGATTAAAACCTGACCTTTTGGCGCAAAATAAACTTTAAGCACCGTCATATTTTGTTTGGTTTTGTTATAATTGCTTACGTCTTTTTGCAATTTAAGGTTAAGGCACCCGCTTGTCAGGTATGAGGTTGTTGTATTAATACCGGACAAGTACCATTGTGACCTTTTCAATTCATATGAATTTTCTAATTTTATCTTGGACATCACTGACATTAGTGAAGGTACACATAGTGAGGAAACCAGGTCTTCATGCTTAACATAAGTTTAAAATCGCCAATCTGCTTTAAGCAAGTGTGGTGATCAATTGTCGTACCTTCTCGGTACGAGAAGAAGCCTTTGCCCTACAGTAGGACAATAATAGACGAGCAGTGTTATTATTAAGTACAGCACAGTCATCTCAGCGCTCTTACCACATTAAACGAAGAAAATAAATCAACAATACAGCTTGTTACTCCTAACTTTTAAATTGGAAAATTTAAAAGTGTACTAACAACAACATTAATCCTTTAGTTCCCAGGCGCAACATTATTTACTCAGCAAATTTCTTCAACGTCCTAAATTTCCCAGGATGGGAAACTATAATCTCTTGGCCAGCATCCAAAGAGGTGAGACGCTAAAAGTTAAACGAGGCGCTGGAGCCAAGCAATAGTACTGGAGTTGGCTAAGGGATTTCACCAGGTACCCAGGCAATACCAATCTGGAATAGTCTATGAGATTAGAATATTTTTTTATGTAAATAATGAGCAAGGATTTAGTTACGGGTGGCAATTATTAAGAATAACAAAAAAAAATGGCATTAACAGGCTTTTTATTAAAAAATGTACACTTTTATCACACAATTTATATAGATGACAACATAATCCGATCTGCAGGGATCACTTTAATCTTCGAACCATTTTAATAAATTAATACACAATGTACTTAACAATTCCAAAAACATAATACTGCGCAACCCTATGTATTTATCAAACATTATCCCTTACTCCCAGAAACAACAGTCTCGTAAATAATTCCAAGTCTTCAAGCGAGTCGAGTGGACCGATGCGAGAAATGACATCCTTAATCCACGCTTGTCCATCCGTGCCCATGTGGTTTGGCTGTTGAAAGGTCCCCTGTGTGGACACTATAAACATGTTAATGCGGTGTCCAATGTTTGTCCCGAGGGCCGCCAACTAATTCCAAACGGGGCTGTGCCTTGATTAACATATAATGTGCTCGTGTGGTGTAGACTTGCTGGGTGGGCGTTTTGGAATTGCTGACGTTAGAAGTGTCAGCTGTTGTGAAAATTTAAATAAGAATGTTTACGGGAACGTTGTATGGCTCAGGGTTGGCTTTTGAACTGTTTTATCGCTTTACTGCTTATTCCCGCTACTTCGTTCGTAAATGTCGGTTATGTTTTTTTTTTGCAATACCATTTCTTTTTCTATAATAAAAGTAGCTTCAGTTATTTCTCATAACACTAGCTGTATCTACTAGTGGAAGTCCCATCAAAATCGGTCCACCCGTTTCGCAGATTAGCTGGAACAAACAGACTGTCAAAATTTCGTGTAAGTCTGTGAAAAGATTCATAGTTATTTTGTAAAAGCCATTATTTTGACATTACAAACAGATAGGTACTTCAATTTGATTTGTATCTGTAGATGTTGGTTTCCTTGGATGATGTGTTTAAAAAACATTACATTTTTACTTTCGTCGCTGGATCCTTTGTTCTTTGTTTAACGTTTTATTTCGTGAGTCACAAAATAAGTAGAAAACAAATTCAATTTACTTATCTGTGGAAAACTTGGGATCGTCTGATAGTAGTAGTGAAATAAATAATATTTATGTTGTCGCAGAAGCGAGTAAATATTATTCTTGTTATAACGAACGGAAAATTTCAGTTATTGGTTGTTAATTTTCTGCTTTAATAAACTCGTTAGATCAATAAAATCTTATTGCTTACCTAGGTACTAGTTACTGTTTATCCCTCGAGTTGGTTCGTGCGAATATCGGTTATCACAGAGGTTTATTTTGTTTACGTGGAACTCTATGTCTTATTCTCAAATGATAGCTTGAAGTTACTTACTAATAAAGTTACTTACTAATCGGGGGGCTAAAGTTACTTACTCCTTATAACATCAGCTAACTGTCACTAATGTCATGCCAAAATCGGTCCAGCTGTTTCGGAGATTAACTGAAACAAAAGACAGAAAGACAGACGAAAATTTAAAAAATAGTTTTTGTTAACCACCACCATGTAAATATTTTTTCTATCGTAAAATACTGTTATTTTGACATTACCAATATATACTTCAATTTTAGTTATTTGTACAAAATAGATATCTATTTTTGCTCCATACCTGTTCTATCGTTATAAGAAACTATATTTATTTAATATGATTGACTTCCACATTAATTGGAATATTCTCATTACCTTTAGCAAATACTATTAATACATCTGCCTTTGCTCTTTTATGTACTAGACCAGAGACATATTAATAGTTATTTTTGTAGACATTCGTTCAGAACAAGCCACAAGACGAAATCATGTTGACCGCAATCCAATTTCATGTAATACATACCTATCTATTTCTCCAAACAATGTATCACTCAGATATATTGAATGGAGCCTTGAACCACCGAAGAAAAACAACACAATTTTATCTTTTATTATCCAGAAAATTTGTCCGTCAACTATCAATAGTCGTTGTTATTGGTATTGACAGAATCATTTCTCATTTACTGGTTGTTGTATTTATAACTTGCTTTTGGCCGCGACTTCGCCTGCGTAAATGAGGGTTATCGCGGATGCAGACGAAGTCGCTGAATAAAAAGTAGCCTGTGTTCTTTCTTAAGTTTCAAAATGACTCCGTACCAAATTTCATCAAAATCGTTTCAGTGGGTTAATCTTAATAAGGTTACAGACAGAGAGACCAAGTTTCTTTTACATTTATAACATTATTTGTCCCACTGCAGTGCAAAGGCTTCTTCCTATATGAACAAGGCACGAGCATTGATCACCACGCTTGCTCAAGGCGTATTGGCGATTTTAGATTAATAATAAATTATTTGTTCTGGTTTCCAAGATGTTGAGATGTTGTGATGTCCAAGATAAACTTAGAAAGTACCTACATAAATGAATTGAGAAGTCACATTGGTATTTTCAAATCGAATCCGCAACCTCATGGACGAACCACAACCTATTATTTTTGTATTTTAGACTAGCTTCTGCCCGCGACTTCGTACGCGGATCCTGTTGCTTATGCCAGCGACAACGGGGTCGTCAAAATCGAGGATCTGAAACGTCTGATGTAGAATTTTAAGGCCTGGGGACGGGAAAACAACGGGATGAGCGAGATTTCATCGAAAATCAGTCCTAAACTGTTACCGCCTTCACCGCGTGGAGATACTCCCAGCTTATGTTATTTTATAATTATACAGTAAAATTGAGCTTTGATTTCCACATCAGGTGTTCCAGATCTTCAATTTTTTAACGTCAACAGAGAGTGCTCGTCAGGCTGAACAACTGTTGCTAAGACTTCATTCCTATATATGTTATAGTGTAGCTGGGCGCTTGGAATTTCACAACGCGTGTGCCAGATCTTCAATTTTTATACGTCAACAGAGAGTGCTCATCAGGGTGAACAACTTTTGCTAAGACGTCATTCCTGTATATATTATAGTGTAACTGGGCTCTTGAAATTCCACAACAGGTGTTCCAGATCTACAATCTTTATACGACAACAGAGAGTGCTCATCAGGCTGAACAACTCTTGCTAAGACGTCATTCCTATATATGTTATAGTGTAGTTGGGCTCTTGGAGTACCACATCAGCTGTTACAGATCAGATCTTCAAATTTTATACGACAACAGAGAGTGCTCATCAGGCTGAACAACTCTTGCTAAGACGTCATTCCTATATATGTTATAGTATAGCTGGGCTCTTGGAGTTCCACATCAGCTGTTCCAGATCTTCAAATTTTATACGACATCAGAGAGTGCTCATCAGGCTGAACAACTCTTGCTAAGACGTCATTCCTATATATGTTATAGTGTAGCTGGGCTCTTGGAGTTCCACATCAGGTGTTCCAGATCTTCAAATTTATTCTCTTAGCAGAAAATGCTCAACACGTGAAACAATTTTTGCTATGGTACCATTTTTGTATCTCTTATAGTTTAGCTGGTCTGTTGCGGTTCTGCATCAGGTGTTCAAGTTTCCAAGATAAATTATATAGCCTATATGTTGCCCGGACTTAATACCAATACAACAAAAAAAAAATCATTCAAATCCGTCAAGTAGTTCCGAAGATTAGCGTGCACAAACACACAGACAAACAGACAAACAGACAAAAAAAAATTAATTACAATTTCAGGTTCGGTATCGATGTAATAACAACCCCTGCTACTTTTTTTTTATATATTTCCATTGTACAGACACCACTTTTCTACAATTTTATTATATGTATAGATTCCTTTTTTGTTTTTGGTCAGAGTACTACGGTAACGGATATTCATAGACATTCAAAGACTATATTTAAGTGCTAACTCTAGAGTCTTTGGTATTTCAACAATTCTCTCCTTTGTACTGAAGACATCACGGTAATATAATCAGTGAATCACTTAGCAAGTCTTAGTGTAGTAATTACGACAGTATCCCGAGAGGATCGTACATTGTAGTGATGTTCAAGACAGCGTTCTCATTTGTAAGCATTCATGAGCTGATTCTCTTCATTATGAACTTTTACTTTCAGTATAACTGTTTCATAAAATTGTATAATATAGCATTACCAAGATTCTTCATAATCAAAATCATTACTTTTAAACTAGCTTCAGCCCGAAATTATTTGTGTTTTTGATATTATATTATCCCACGAGAATTTTTCCGAGATGAAGCCTATGTGTTATTCCAGACTATAATAATCTGTCATACATCAAAACAAATTTTATCCAGATCCGTTCAGTCATTCTGGCGTGATTGAGTAACAAACGTCCATGCATAAAAAACTTTTGCATTTATAATAGTAGTAAGGTAAACTATTTACAGGCACTTGTCAATTGTCAAGAAGTCAGTCAGTCATAAAATTGAAGCTAGTTGTTTCTTCCAAACAGTAGGTTTCTATCCAATAGCAATCTGTACTTTTATATTTTCTAGCTAAATATCTTCACATATTATTTAATCATTTATTTGCCTTAACGACAATTTATAAGAAATGTTTTCTCTTTCTCTTTGCCATCAACATACAATATGTTATTTCTTTAATGTATTAGTTTCTTAGTTCTATGTAAATATGATTATTACTAGTATTTGATTCTGAAAGATAATTTCAAATAGTTTATTTACACAAAACAATATTGACATTTTATTAGTTTTGACGACATACTACACAAACAAGTCTTCGATACATAGCATATCAACTATATTATTATTATGATTTGGGAAAAGAAGTAAAAAAAGGCAGGCAGTGTTATTGGGTATTTCATTAGGAACTTTTCTACCTAGTAGTCCTAGAAGCCCTGTAATGGCAAAAGGATTGCTTATTATCGTGTGAATATGAACATGGAAAAATAATATATCCTTTCAGGTAATAATAATTGGTTAAACACATCAAACACATCTCTGGGATTACCAGTCGGATTGGATATAAATGATAGCCGAATTCATAGTATAGGCTATATAACATCACGCTACGACCCAACGAAGTGGAGCAGTAACAAAAGACACAACACGGCTGAAAAGAAACAATCGGACGAAATCTCCTTATGTGCATCTTGTCAAATACATTATCCCCCGTCTCACCGCTCACATACCTCAGGGGGTGACTAGCACTTGCGTGTGGATTATAACAAGCCATTTTTGAAGTCAATTTACAACATTTTAAATACCCAATTTATCCGTTTTTTTCGTCTAAACTCATCAAAATAAATTGACCAATCATTGTTCTAATTGATAGCTCCATCCACTCATCAGTACCAACAGCAAAAGTTAGTAAATTAACTACTTAAAACGCTACAGATAGAAGCAATCAAATATAAAACTTTTGTAATATTAATATTGATTGGCCCGTACTTGGAAATAACGTATTTCGCTTACAAAGTTCAATTTGCATTACATTATGATTTGGGAAAAGAAGTAAAAAAAGGCAGGCAGTGTTATTGGGTATTTCATTAGGAACTTTTCTACCTAGTAGTCCTAGAAGCCCTGTAATGGCAAAAGGATTGCTTATTATCGTGTGAATATGAACATGGAAAAATAATATATCCTTTCAGGTAATAATAATTGGTTAAACACATCAAACACATCTCTGGGATTACCAGTCGGATTGGATATAAATGATAGCCGAATTCATAGTATAGGCTATATAACATCACGCTACGACCCAACGAAGTGGAGCAGTAACAAAAGACACAACACGGCTGAAAAGAAACAATCGGACGAAATCTCGAGCTAAAGCTAGTTTAGTTATTATTATAAAGATTATTTGTCTGCAGGCACCAAAATATCACTTTTCACTCCCATAATTCCAAAAGTCCACACGACATGACGACTCATACGTTCTCCTTTTTCATTTATTCACGAGAATGGAATTTAAAAGCCATCCCTCGAAAACTGAGCTTATAACTTGTACCCCACATAAAAGGAAGGTGACAACCTCCAAAGCTTCACGTGTGCCTTTTGTTAAATACAATGTCCTACTTTATTTGCAGTCGGCTGTTTTAAGAGTGTTATTTGTAATGGGAGTGGTGACAAAACCCAAGGTTTTTTGGACCCTGTTTTCGGAACAAAGGCTTTTCCATTTACATCAAATTGGATGGTTTAGCAAATTCTTGTCATTTACTTTTTGATGGGGTTCGTGAATAATATGTTTCTGGCTTCGTATTGTGAATTTGTGATGTCATAAGGTGGTTTTACTGTCGGAGGTAGTATGGCTGGGTTGATATAATGCCAATACATACGGGGTGTAAAAATATATACTTTCGACCAAAAATTGTTGTAGAGAAAAGACTTTTATTTCTGGTGTGACAAATCACTGTTTTAATCGAGTTCAAAGTATGGGTGTACAGGAGTCGTGGGGTATTAAAAGTTTTGCTATAACTTTATGGCTCGTTTTCGTAAAAACGTAGAAAAAATATCTCCATAACCAACAAGTTCCTAGGTATGGCTGTATTGTTCGGGTTTGTTAAGTATCATGTTACATCCATTTTAGACCACGACACAACACATGAACAAAATACGCCAAAAGAACGCTTTCAACCCATAACCAGAATCATTAATTCATACCAAAATTAAAATTCAGTGCCACATTAGAAATTCAGTCCATTAAAATTTCAACAATGTCTCTATTTGAGATAAAACAGTTCTCTAAGAACTTAATGTTCTTTCCTAACACATTTATGGACCATCAAAATTTCTCTTCTCTCTCGGGTAACTTATTCTGTGTTTTTTATAATGAAATAGAGCTCTAGTTGGATTTATAATTGTCTCTTTGTGTTATTTTCTAATGCAGAATTTTCAACGTTAATGTTGGCAATAGTAATTGTATTCTTAACTATAACAGATGTTAATTATTAATAATGTAGTAATTATTTTATCCTGTTTCATTTAACACGAGTCGGCTTTACTCAATTAAATATAAAGGTTTCGTTACATTAGTAGCATCTTATTTATTTTTAGGGTTCCGTAGTCTCCTTCTAGTCTCCGCTGTCTGTCCGTCTGTCTGCTAGCGGGTTGTATCTGATAAACTGTAATAGGTAGAGAATTTTTAGAGTATGTATTACTATGGTTGTTATAAAATAAATAAATTAAAATTACAAACTCACATACACAAACAGCCAGACCGCAGTCCCAGATTTCCATTGTATGGGACTTTTGCCATACGGCTGACGTGACACTGACAAGACTAAAAATAGACAACTATATTTTCACATGTTTCTTATCAATTGATGGAACTACGAGTATCTTAATACTAACAAGCCATTTTAGAAGTCAATTTACAACATTTTAAATACCCAATTTATTCGAGGGATTCTTTTCGTCTAAACTCATGAAAATAATTGACCAATCACTGTTCTAATTGATAGCTCCATCCACTCATCAATACCAACAGCAAAAGTTAGTAAATTAACTACTTAAAACGCTACAGATAGAAGCAATCAAATATAAAACTTTTGTAATATTAATATTGATTGGCCCGTACTTGGAAATAACGTATTTCGCTTACAAAGTTCAATTTGCATTACATTAAAGTTGATGTTTGATATTGATGAAGTACTGTATTTACATGCTATTTTCAGAGCAGAAACTGTAGTAGATTATATGGATAATTTGCAACGAGCTAGATGAAAACAGTTCTTATTGATTTAAACATAAGGTATAGTCACTTCAGCAAGGACGATATCGAAACTGACCAAGATGGGGTATCTTGGTCAATCAGCATTGTTTACCGCTTACATTTGCAAGCGGTAAATAATTATTCTCTTAATATTATGAGTATTTTTCTTGATCACACGACCACCTATCGCATCCAACTGTAGCACTTCCATGAGTGGCTCAGTGTGTACACGTAACGTTCCGAAATGACAACAATCGTATCCATAAATATGTTTCACTAATGAAAACCGATACATATCATAGTTTTTTTGTTAAGGCTCCACAAAGAAATCAGTGAGAAGGCAATGACCGATTTTACCCTGCAAAAACGCCACAACTATAACACGAACAACGTTGTTTACAATATTATGTTACCTCTCGCTTCACCAGGTGGTGAAACAAAAACAAAACACTGTAACGAACTATATCAACACAAACGCAACAATACCATTAATTAAATCTACGGTTCAAAGGGTCAATTGTAACTAGGGTTTGTTGTAACCCAAACTTATGGGTTGGAACCGGTAAATGACAAAGGCATAATACCTACATTATAACAATAGAGCCTCGTTGGTGTAGTGGTCGCAATGCGTGAATGCTGAGCATGAGGTTTTTGGTTCGTTTCCCAGGTCGGGCAAAGTGTTATTGGATTTTTCCATCAGGAATTTCTCAGTAGCAGCCTCGAAGTCTGGATTTGTGCCCGGTTGATGGCAATAGGCTCACCCCCTATTACATAGGACTTAAATATAACTAGCGAAATGTGGGTACGCCTCTGCCTAACCCTTTGAGGATTACCGGCGTCATGTTATGTTATGTATAACAAAAGAAACTGAACGGTAACTTTAAATTAGTTTTAAATAAGACCTCTACGTCTTGAACTTTGTTCTAAAACATTGTTACAAGTAAAGCCAAAGTTAAGTCCATGTAGATTGATTTGCACAGTACACAACTTTATTCGGAACATTGCTCAAGAATTTATACTACTCAATGATTAATTTTATACTGTTCAATGGTTTAGAACATTGTGTTGCTCGAGGGTTACATGTATTGTGATTGGTTCAAAATTTGCGGCCATTTTGATTCGCAAAGGCACTGGTTATTATGAATTAGGGAAGAGTACACGTAGATGGTTCGGTCATGTTGGGTTTTTCCATCAGGAATTTCTCAGTAGCAGCCTCGGAGTCTGGATTTGTGCCGGGTTGATGGCAATAGTTTCGCCCCCTATTACATGGGACTTAAACATAACTGGCGAAATGTGGGTGCAGTAGGGTACACCTCTGCCTAACCCGTCGGGTACTACAGACGTGTGATTACTTAAAATTGATTTAAAATTAATCAGCATTAAATATCTAAAATCATTCTTCAATAAATGATAGACATTTTGGCAAGGTAACATTTATTTTGACAGAACTAAATTCAATTAAAGAAAGTACCTAGACTATGCTCAAGATTTCAGTAAATACTCACAATTTGGACAACTTTAATCAGAAGAATAGTGTAGCGAAAACAATAGAATAACGCCGTCAGACAAAATAGTGGAGTCTAGAACATTCCAGACAGTAATTGTAGTGTCTGGAAGGTTCTGGAAGGTTTTCTAGTCCTTGTGCCTACAAGGACTAGAAAAGACAAGCTATACAATAGGTACAAATAGCAAAACAGATAGGTATGCAGGGTCGTCAGATATTGTTGAAGTTTTCTTAGAAACCGATGGATGTTTTCGAATGTAATTTAATTTAAAACGTAGATAATAAGTAGTTCTTTATTTAGGTTTAGTTTCAGTCAAAGACATCCATCGGTTTCTTAGAAAACTTCAACTATAACTATATCTGACGACCCTGCATGCCTATCTGTTTTGCTGACTGTACATTTGACTTACTACTATTATAAATGCGAAATTTGGATGGATGCATGTTTGTTACTCAACCATGCCAGAACAGCTAAACGGATTAAGATGAAATTTTACACAGAGATAGATAGATACACACGCACATTACGCTTGTAATTCGTGAAGGGTTGGGCAGAGGTGCACCCATTAGTACACCCACGTTTTCGCCAGTTATGTTTTAAGTCCCATGTAATAGGAGGCGAGTCTATTGCCATCATTGCACAAATCCAGACTCCGAGGCTTTTACTGAGAAATTCCTGATGGAAAAACCTAACAACACTTTGCCCGACATAGAATACACACAGAGATACAGAGAGATAGATTATTATAATCTGGAATAGCACACAGACTACTTTTTATTCTGAAAAAATATTCCCGTGGAATTATAATATAATAACTTTGACGCGAACGAAGTCGCGGCCGTAAGCTAGTTCTCAAGATAGGTACTGAATTCGAATAACATTGACACTGAACAATGAACTTTTGTCTTGACGTGGGCTGACGAGTGGAAAGGCGTGAAGTCTAACGCAAATTATTGCACTTTGACGTGTACCTAGCATTAGTATATCGTGTTTTTAACCGACTCCAAAAAAAGGAGGAGGTTATCAAATTCGACTGTATTTTTTTTTATGTTTGTTAGCTCCTAACTTGCGACTGGGTGAACCGATTTTCATGATTCTTTTTTTATTTGAAAGCTGGTGCTTCCCGTGTTATCCCATTGTCACCATTTCAATATCTGATGATGAACTTCGGAGATATGGAATGGAATTCCTCACAGAATCACAGCAGCAATATCGTAACAAGTGAAATTGCTTTGTTTATAAGTGTAGTCGATGACTGACTGAAGGAAAAGGAGGGGGGGGGAGTTAGTCAACCCCCCTCCTACCAGTTTCCAAAATTAAATATATCGTGTGAGGTATTGTTTGAAAGGGCTTTTTGTAAGGATTTCAAACATTATTACACAAGCACTAAAAAGTGAAAAATAAAAAGCATTTTTACAAAAAAAGATAACCGCCTTCAAAAACTACAAAATAAAAATAACTTTAGTTTTGGAAGTCGGCGGCAATACTTACCTACATAACAAAAAACAAAACCAAAGCCGCCGACTTCCAAAACTAAAGTTATTTTTATTTTGTAGTTTTTGAAAGCGGTTATCTTTTTTTGTAAAAATGCTTTTTATTGTTGTATTTAATTAACATTTAATGTAGGAAAAAGTACAAAAGTTTATTTTACAGTCAATAATTACTCTTTATATCCTATACTAGTACTCTCCCCGCGACTTCGTTCGCGTGATTTTTCTTACGGATCCCTAATTTTTTTATAATAAAATATAGCCTATAGCACTCAGTTATAACGTAGCTTTCAATTTGTGAAACAATTTTCAAAATCGGTTCATTACTTCCGGAGATTACCCCCTACATACAAACTTACAAACAAATGTTATAATATTAGTTTAGATGGGATGGAAGAGACTTCGTAGGCAAAAATTGCCATGGATTTATTGCATGATTTTTGAGATAACATATTTCGTCGGTTATTAAATTTTAATAAAATCGGCTGTCCCATACATTTTAACCGCGCATCTGTTGTTTGTATAGAGGAACTGTTTTTTTAAAATTACTCAAGTCCCACGTAATGAGACACAATTGATTTTCTATTGTTCTGTCATACCGGTATGACGGCCGAGCCTTGAGCGGTTAAATAACTGACAAAAGTTTTCATCTGTGGGCGGTTTAGAATCATGTACAGAATCCATACATATATATCACATCCACCACAAATACACATTAAATTTTCAACGACCAATCACAGAAAAATCCGCGTTTGACATTTTAATTACTCAAGTCAAGTCCCACGTAATGAGACACAATTGATTTTCTATTGTTCTGACTTACCTACCAGTAAGTCAGCCGGGGCTTGACAGGTAACCATAATTTTCTTCTTTCGATGAACCGAACTGTAATATTCAAAGACGATTATATTTTTTTCATTAAGACAAGTACTCGTTAGGTTATAACAACGAAGGCTATAACCTAAAGTAGAACAGTAAAAGTAAAATGCAACAACCCGTACTTACATTTGATACCTTGAACATCGTTGACCAATAAAAACAGATGATATTGTCTTCCATCGCTATGAAACCACAAGCAGCTGTGTTTTTATGGCGTATAGAGAAAAGAGTAATTTCCATGCAAGGAGTTTAGTACGCAAAGACAATATTTGTAAGGTGTTATGTGACTAGGAACTCATGCTACAGGTTTTTAGTGTCTTCATTTATTTTAGTAGGTGTGGATATACTAAAATAAATGAAGAAATTCACAATTTTTAATGGGCCGTTATGTGAAATGAAGTGGTTTGAATCGTTTCTTTGTAAACGGGAGCTACACAACGTTTTTGAGAATGATAATAATAAGATAATATTGATAAACAATTGTTTAAAATAACACTATTGAAAAACATTTTTTTAAAGAAAATAGTTCTTTTTTAATATCGTTTTGACCTACATGAGCTAAGTTAAGCTATGTTGCTAGCAGCCTCGGAGTCTATATTTGTGCCCAATTGATGGCAATAGACTCGCCCCCTATTACATGGGACTTGAACATAACTGGCAAAATGTAGGTGAACTAATGGGTACACCTCTGCCTAATCCTTCGGGAATTACAGGCGTGATATTATGTTATATCTCTGAAAAAGCCAATCCTTGAGCAAGCGTAGTGATCAATGTTCGTGCCTCCTCTGAATAAGGAGAGGCCTTTTCCCTGTAGTGGGACAATAATATGCTATTATTATGATTGAACAACAAACAATATTTCAATAAGACCCTTCTAAAGTTACTCACACACGTCGTATTGAGAAAGGTTACGCTTGCTTACTATGGCTTCATATTTCGGGGGGTGCAGTTGACTGACTGCGCCTACATTTTGTAGATTCCACCCCTGTGGCCTACTATGTAGCACTTGTATGTAAGGCTGTGGACACATTATCACGGCGCGACGCCGCCACCGTGAAACGGCACGACGTCGTGCCACGGCACGGTACTGTGTACGGTCTCGCCGGCTTACAGCAGCAACCATCGATTCTGTCTATATTATACGTCAACAAGACCCAACAAAGGGGTTGAAAATGGGAGAAAAACTTATGACGCTGAAATACTCGAGCGCGTCAGATTAATATACAGACAGTTCAGCTTGCTGACCTTTAATCTGACAATTATGTGCAGGGATTACGTCAATCTGAAGGTTTGAAAAATAAAATCCAGGACAGGGCTTATATATGGTGGAGGTACTTTAACAGGGTGCAAGGTATCCCCCCTTAGATTAATCTGCCGCGCTTGAGTAATTCCAGAAATCCCTTCATAGCCTCCCCTACTATATCTCTTCACCACCTTCGGTTGAATTTTAGAGAATACCAAAGGCATTACGTCCACCTTTGTATTATTTTTGTTAATAAATAAATAAGATTGAGAACACATTTAAACCGATGGTTGTTGCTGTAAACCGGTATGGCGCACCGTACACCGAACCGTGCGGCGCGCCATTTCACAGTGGCGTGCCGTAGTCATGTGTTCATGTCCTAACATCGGCAGAGCAATCTTTTCTAACCGCTTATTATGATATTACAAGGGATGTAAAGGAACGTTGAGTTTAATGCGTGTCGAAAGTTTAGGATGTCTGTCGTTTGTGGATGAGATTAAAATGTGTGTTGTGTGATGAGATTTTTATGGCAGTGTGTATTTATAATATGTAAGTACAACATGAAAAAAATAACTTTTATTTTTTACGTATAATGTAGTTTGTGATAGACACTTCATTTAAAGTTTCTACATGATACGAGTACTAATACATTTTGTTATATTTTTATGTACTTATGTTATTGTGTTGTGTTAGTGTCGTGATGGCCTAGCGGTTAAAGCGCCCGCCTCTCATGCATGAGGGTGTGGGTTCGAATCCGGGCAAGTACCAATGTGACTTTTTCAAGTCATAATGTACTTTCTAAAGTTTATCTTAGACATTACTGACATCATTCCGTGCCTCGGAAAGCACGTTAAGCTGTTGGTCCCGGCTGTCATACGTGGATCTTTGACAGTCGTTAATACGAGTCGTCAGAAGCTTGAAAGTCTGACAACCAGTCTTACCTAGGGGTATCGTATTACACAGTTACTGGGTTGTGGAGGTCAGATAGGCAGTCGCTCAATGTAAAATACTGGTACTCAGCTGCACCCGGTTAGACTGGAAGCCGACCCCAACATAGTTGGGAAATGGCTAAGCAGATGATGATGATTATGTACTTATGTTACGTCTTTTTTTACTGCTCCCATTCTGTAGGTCGTAGCGTGATGTTTTATAGCTTACTATCTTTTGCTCTTGACTTGGTCTTCGTAGATGTTGGTTATCGCGAATGCAGACGAAGTCGCGAAATAAAAATTACCCTATGTCTTTCCTTATGGTTCAAACTTACCTCGTACCAAATTTCATCAAAATCGGTTTATTGGTTTATTCGTTAAAGCGTACCAGACAGAGTCACTATCACATTTATAATATTAGTATAGATAACCTTTCTTAATAAACACGTTAACTAACGTAAAAAGATTTTTTCAAATCGGACAGTAGGTCTTGCGCGTTCAAACAAAGTTTATCACCTTCTAATATTAGTATAGATTCCGATTTTAATAAATTTGCTCAAATACTGTAAAATTGTTCTTTACTGCATCGAATACACTTTAAAAATAAGTTTCTTTTTTCATATTCGACTCTCAACGGAGTGGAAAATGCTTACGGCGGTATAACTTTACCTAATTTCAGCGGTGGGTCCCTTTCATGCTATTTTGGGCCAGTGAAATATTAAGTTATTTAAGGAATTTAATAATTTAATCAAATTGACCGAAAGGACGATAAGGCTTTTTGTGGTTCGTTATTATATTATTCGGTCAACGTTATTTATTTTCTTTTGTAATTTATTTTGTTTTATTCATTGGCATTAACTTCGCGTTACTTACCCACTCATATGACGTCAAAAACAGTATACACATCGTCCCTCTCGAAAGTCCCTATTGCTGTGTTTTACAAACATGTACTTAAACTCACATAGACAAACAAATAATGTTTGCTCCGAGTGGGAATCGAACCGACACTCAGTGCAGCTGCCAATCGCTCAGCCACTACGCCAATCGTGTCGTCAATACAACCGTGGCGGCTATACAATACAATTTTTGAATAAAGGATTAAGTCGACACAAAATTTAAATAATAATATTCATTACACAACAAGATGTCTGTAATAACATTACAAAAACCTATTGGACATTACAACAACATTAAACCAGTATTTTTTTAATACCATTACATAGTTTTTAAGAGCTCTTTTTACTCCACTTTGTCGTTAACTGTCAAACTTTTCATATTACGAACAACGTCCACTTAAACTCAAGTCCGTTTAAGGGATAGACCTTATAGAAACTTTTTCTTTTCGCCCTTCTCAAAACAACTGGGACCCTAATCCTTTTCAATATTAAATGTGAATGGGCCTAAATTGCGAAAAGTGTCATTAATTAGATTTTGAATATAGAACAAAGCTTCTTTAGCTTCACGTTGAGAAAGTTTTGTGACTGTGTGAAAGTGGATCTTGTTATGACAAGTATATAGTCCATTTTTCAGTGTGTTGGGCAGGTTTATGTATGAATCCATTATTAGCGTCACTGAATAAATCATTAAGTTCACTTCCAGTGTTATACGTCGTGCTCGATTGGCAGTTTTCATGTTTGGAATTTATTATGAATGTGTCTATTCCCATAAAATTGTTCGCGTCCGCGTTCAAATTTGTGTCACACATATTTTATTAATATTCTCATAACTTAATTATTTCCACTTCGTTGTTAAGAGTTCAGGGTTTTTGTCAAAATTTATGAAAGTCTTTTTTAATTTAATGGTTGGTTATTCATGTCGTTCAAAAATTTTATTGTACTTAATTCATATGTTGCACTTTATGCATCATTCAGATTTGTGGTCCCATGTCAGTTTAACATAATTGTATTAGTGTACAATTTAGTCAATCTGACACCACCTCTGTATGACCTTCACTTTAATGCAGAAACATGTATTTCATTTAAATGAATTTTCTTTTTTTATTGCAGGTAAATATGAAAAACCTCTTCTGAAAAAACAGAAACTGGTAACGTAATAACTATAATTTAATTTACAACATACAATCTTGTTTCTGAAAACCTAAATCCACAGTCTATTCAAATAATATTCTATTTATAATATTCTGAAATAACCTCTAGACTCATTTAAAAGTTCTAGTTGGCTGTAACGTTATTACACAAATTGAAACTTTAATTTTTGTTAGGTAACCTAATATTGATAGCCTGTGTAATTTCAAGATAAAAATTAGTCCAACATTTATATTTTATTTGTTTAATCAAAGAAACAAATTCAAAATGGCCGCCAAACAAAAGAGCCTATCATACTCTTTCACTCGTACAGTATAGCGAGCGAGTGAGATGACATGAAAAACGCCGCCATTTTCAATCCGTCTCTTAATGGCATGGGTTACAGCCACGTTACACAACACACTAATAGCCTTTCAGACGTTTTCTAAACACTTTTCTTATCACAAAGTCACACGCATAATCAATAAAAAGGTGACCCCGTGAATAAGCAAAAGTCTAACAAGAGAAAACCTTTACATTTTCGTCCAATCATTCTATCTAATGCTTACTACATTGTCAACATGGTATCCCATCAATATTCGAGCCATTTCGGGCGGTTCCATCCTTTGCCTACTGTAAAATTCGAAAATATTATGCGCCCAGACCGTAAGAGAGGCTTACACACTCCATTAGGGTTTGATTTATCGGTGCCCACTAAAAGGGTCCCTCAAGGAACTATCCTCGGACCCTTACTGTGTATCACTTACATTAGACGTATGGAAATTTTGTCCTGAAATATTATTTGCTTTGATCGTGTTATATGATACGCGGTCATCGATTGCCGTGATATGTCAGATTTAGTTTTACTACCTGTTTAAGGAAGGTTACATTGGTATATTGAATATTTTATCAAATATTAGGGAGACATGGTGGATATATGTTTGATATAGGTAATTCGAAAGTTATTCATAAATATTTTACAAAGTGACAAACAATAATTATGACAAAGTAAATAACAAAATATATGATGAGATCACTTTCTAGGTTTACGTTAGACATGACTGACATTGGTGGAGGAAAACATCGTGAGGAAACCTAGACCTATAATTACTACAAGTCTGAAATCGCCAGTCCGCCTTGGGCATGCATGGTGATCAATGGTCATTGCATGCCTTTTCAGTATCTAAAGCCTTTGCCCTGCAGTAAAGTAATAGGCTGGTATTATCATCATAAATGAGATCACTTCCCTAGCAACTATACATATGCAACTTAAATTAATTTGGCAGAACTAAATGAATAACTTAAACTCGTTCTTAATATCAAAATAAGTTGAATGTGAACTTAAAAAGATTTCATGCACTTCAAAGTAATTTAGCATCTTTGGAAGTGTAAAACAAAATGATATTAAAGTATTGCTGCAGAAGTTCAAATTAACTACAGCTCAATTACTTACAGACATAGTGACGTGTAACGAATGAGGAACTTTATAAACTTTTGGTGCACGTATAATATCCACTGCCGGATCTCGGATTTCTGTCTCAATGGGTACTTTGTAAACTTAAGGTTTCAAAATGCACGCAACCGTAGCTAAAACTGAGATGTTCAACATTTTGTTACTTACTTCTACAAAGATTTTGAACCATTTTGTTCCCTTCTCGTTTCAGTGCATTCATTTCTGTGACATGTTAAAGTATCAAAATTAATGTAGTGTGCTGAATGTAGATACTGCACTTAGTACTAGTTGAGCTCTTTGCGAAGAGCTCGTTTGGGGGACTAGCACCATCATAACTATTTTTGCCGCCATTGAAAGATATAGATATCGTTTCATTATTTAGCATTATTAACGTGGGCCGTGTCCTTGTTTATAATCCAACAGAAAAAAACATTAGCATTTCTTAGTAATGATTGTAGCCCGCATGAGATTGATTACTGCCAGAAAAAGATAGAGATTCTTGAATGTATGTTAGCCGAGTTTCTTTTGTTGAGTTGAGATAATTTATTTAGCCATAGTATTAAGACGTCTTGATGTTTTGATAGTGAAATGAGACACAAGCGAAATTAGTTCAATTAAAATTACTTTAGCTGTATTTTATTTTTTGTCAATATGCTGGGCAGTTAACAAAAAGGTGAAATAGATTGATTCATTCAAATGACTTAGACCAGAGTTGTTGTTGATTCAGGTTTTGACGGTATCAGCAGATGCTGATGGTGATAATAATAAATTACTTAAATAGGCATCCCATTATAAAATTATTCCTTAGTAAAAGTGACAATATTTTAAATAAAACTATTCTAAATATAACATATTGTTATTGTCGAGTCTTTTATCAATTATTAATAATATTAATTTTTAGTCTCCATTAAAAGTAATCACCTTTAATGTGGTTGCTGACGCTCATCCTGATATTTTGGGGATACTGATGATGACATTAGCAACAACCGTCCCGACACACATGACCTTCACATTACAACCATACTTTTTGTAGATATCACTTGAACTCCAGACAATTGGCGCTAGCCTTACAAATGATTACTTTAGAGATAGAGCCACATTACACCGCTATTACCCACACATCAAATACATTCGGCCAGACTTTCTTCCCAGATTAATATCATCATCATTTGATGCGGCAACAAATAGCTGTAGTTTGGCAAATTGCTCTTTATCCAAGTTTTTCAGTTCGCCTTCAACTTTGTTGATGTTGGTTTATAGTCTGCTATTTAGTTAAACGTTTTTCTTCTTTTTGTGTTGGACGAAGATTGGCGGTCATTGGTTAGGATCGTCTTATGTGTGGTGTGGAAGTCTTGGTTGAATCTTCGTATAGGTTTTGGGGGGCAATTCTATGAACTTTTAGGTACTATCGCAATCAGACGGGGGCGCGAATACCGGGCCCCTGACTGATGGTAACACGAGAAACCATGGGGTTTTAGTCGGTAAAAATCCGATATAACCCTGCGTTCTCATCAGTCGAAGGGTACTCAATAAGAATTCCCCACGACTAATCTCAGTCTCATAGTCAAATGCCTCTAATTTACTAACATTTTTTGTCATTGATTGTCGCCGAGATTGTAACAGGTGGCGTTTTGTGGTTTCTGTCTACCTCCATAGGAAAAAGGCGTGAGAGTATGTATGTCGCTGAGAAGAGATTACGACTTAGAACGTTTTTAATTAGTGGAATTGGCCTTCAGATTTACGAGAGTTGTGGTTTAATGTTTTAATTGTTATATTACAGAGAATTGGAGTAAACTACATTTAATATTCATCAAATGTCTAGAAAGTCTAGACAGGATCATGTTCAACTGATTATTTGAATCTCATCTAGATGTTTATCTTTAACTATTATTCAGCAAAATAATCAATACTCAATTTCCAAGTGACTTCTAAAATGCACAAAGGGTTTATTTTAACGTCTCTGCAATAAATATTAGAAAATGAAAATCAACTTTTGATGAAATTTCACAGACGGATTCTTTTTCAATACATTTAAATGACCAATAATAAAAAAAAGTCACAAAGCAAAAATAATTCAATTTCTCCAATGAATGATCAAATTTAACTAAAAGGCTTTTCAGAATAAATTCTACTTAGATCTACGAGACAGCTTGCGTTTTCTTTTGTGTGTGTGTAATAAAAAAAAATGCGAAAGGTACCGTAACTTTATGAAATTAATAATATTTTCACTATTTTTATTGTCCATAAATATTATTATATTTTTAGGGTACGCTCTCTGTTCGTCTGTCTGTCAGTCTTATTATATATTTTTATTTTATGATTTTTTTATACAATTATAAGTGTGTGTTTTTTTAATGTAGTGATAAATGTTGTACGCGATGGTACAAAACAGTTTAAAAAAATATTCATGTACTTTATTGTATCCAAAACATTTATTCTAAGTTTTAAACTTATAATGGTGCATAAATATCAACAGATGTTGCCGTTTAAGTGAACCATAGACAATTTATTTTACTTTTTAAAGTTTCGCGGTACGCTGAACAGCTGACGCTCTTCGTTTCTCACGCTATTCAAATAGTTAAACTACTCAAAAAAACAATTTCGCTGCAAGACGCAATAGTGCATCTTTGAATAAACTCCATCTAAAACTTTTAAAGTGCCAACGTTATGCTAAGTTGGAACACCATTTAAAACCTTATACGTTCACATTAAACTAAGAATAGAATAAAAAAAAACTCTTGAATGTCTTAAAGCAAGTTAAACGTGCTCTGTAGACACATCACATTATACGAACGCTTGTAATACCAAAGAAACTGCATAACTACGTCATAAGTTGGGACTTTTAAAAATTATAGCTTATTTAATTTGAATATAGCTGATATATGTTTATTCGAGGAAAGTTTCACCCCGGGTGTGAAATATTTCAACGACGTAAGAGCATATGTTGGAGTTTTAAAGAAAGTGTTGGACGGAATTTTGCTAAAGGAAATTCGGTTCTGCAGAACGTTTAATGTATATTTGTGTATCTCGGTAGAAGGAGGAGAGTGTATACAAATAACGTGTTGTATAAAATGGTGTAAATCACATTTTATACACGGAAAATGTGAGATATTTTCGTTGTGTTACATTATTATATTAACTTCTTCCTTTATGATGTGGGCAGTAAGGCACACCCTAGTGTCCGAGTTTCTAAACCGCCTCAAGGGCCTCTGACATGGTTTGAGTGGAACAGTAAGTCCAGGTTTCCTCACAATGTTTTCCTTCACCGATGCCAGTGATGTCCAAGATAAACTTTAGAAAATACATATGAATTGAAAAAGTCACATTGGTACTTGCCCGGATTTCAACCTACAACCTCATGCGTGAAAGGCAAAAGCCTATATTAACTGCAAAAGTAAAAATGTGTATAACTGACCTTCAATTGTTCTAAATAGTTAGATATCGTAATGACCCAGTTAAGCCATTCGCCGCTCATGCATGGGTTTGTAGTACTAATGTGACTTTTCCAATTTATACTTTCTAAGTTTATTTTGGACATCACTGACATTGGTGAAGGAAAAACATCGTGAGGAAACCTGGACTTATCTTCTTCTTCTAAATAATTATATAAAAGTGAAAGGTCACTTATTCACTCACCCATCACGAAATATCAAAAAGCGCTTCACGTATAAATATGAAATTTGTCAAGGTGGTTGTTTGTAGTTGGTAGATGTCCGCTAAGAATGAATTTTCCAAAATTCCTAAACTCCTAAACTCCTTAAGGGGATGAAACGCAAAATCTATTAATTAAGTCTAAAATCGCCAGTCCATCTTGAGCAAGCGTAGTGATCAAAGCTCGTGCCGTCTCTGTATAGAAGATGCATTTGCCCTGTAGTGGGACAGTAACAAGCTATTTAGTTTTTCACCGCGCTTATCTCAAATCACAATATTTAATATTCTATCTTTCTTCGCACCTCGTTCAGGGTGGAAGTAAAAATTTTATGATCATATAACTCACCCGTCTCCCACAACTCATCATACTAACTTCAAGCCTTTACACAAACAGGTATAGCCTCGTTGTTGCTTTAATACAAGCTCATACAAACATGATGAGTTTGCTGAGGAGGTTACAACCTTAGCACACCATTAAAGTGCGGTTTTAACGACATATTTATCACGCTTACTAGCTTACCGTAATATAAAGCTAAGTCTTTGAATATGGGTCTCCAGTAATGCTTCAAACTATCTAAAGTAGGTCTCAGTGTTGTTAGTACAACACAAACACTAATTGAAAGTACAAACAGACATGTGTGCTAGTGACTCTCAAACGAATAATGAAATACTTAGGTTTTTATTCTTGTAGATAATTTTCGAATTCGAACTAGCCATCTTGCCGCTCGGTATAGGCAGACGGGGCGATGAACCCGCACGCGTCGCGTGACACTGTCTGCCGCATACAAAACGGAGCGATTCTGAGAAGTAAGAGGTGTATTCTTCTTCTTTTTCTTTTCGTATCGATGATACATCTTGAAATGTATAATTTATACTACGTGGGCCTAGTGGTCGCCACGTTTACTGCCGAGTCAGAGGCGTTGCACAGGTCGTCAAGGGTGCAGGTGAATCCATAATTGGGATACTCTAGCATATGGGGCATAGTTTGATCAGGAACTCCGCAATTGTTAGGGGTTTCGGCACTGGAGGTGTATTCTGAAACACATAAAGAACTAACTAAAAAATCAAGTATTTATTAATTTTTGACTAAAGGTGTCTTAATTTTATTTGATTTTTGAAGTCTTATATGACAATTTCCTGTTTGACGAAGATGCAGCGGGCCAAAAGACCTTGTAAACTAACTCTTAGAAAATGGGCCTCGAGTAATACTTCAAACTATCGTAAGTAGGTCTCGATGTTGTCAATGCAACACAAATACGAATTGAAAGTACAAACAGACAGATTCCCAACAAATATTTTGTTTGTTGGCCACACAAATATATTTTGTTTGAACGAGTAGGTATTGATCCTTTGAGGCTTTGTCATTTAGGTCTTTTGTTGTTGGGCACAATTTTATGATTGGCAACTATATAGAGTTGGTCTGTTACTTGTGTATATAAACGAGTATTATCTACGAAATAAACAGACACAAAATGGCCAATTAGTAACGCTTCGATGCATAACATAAAACATAAGATCACGCCTGTAATCCCCGTAGGGTTAGGCAGAGGTGTACCCATTAGTACACTCACATTTCGCCAGTTGTGTTTATGTCCCATGTAATAAAACCATTCAAATATGCACTTTATTTCAATCGATAATTGATACCCAAAATGGTGGATATGACACGTTTTGAAAGGTAATTTCTTCATTCATTTAAAAGTGGGCATTTAATTCATAGGTTCACATCTATTCATTCCATTCACACCTATGATCTGTCACTATATTTCGATGCTATTATCTTCATAATTTGTAGCCTAACCTTTACCACTAATAGACTCGCTTAAAATGGAATTTATGGTTAAGCTTGATTAGACGGTGTTTGGGATTCCAACAAATATTAAATACTTTTGTGTTGTTTGGAAATTTGGACCCAAATGAACTGCTTTATGAAGTTCTTGATGTTTCTCTGCTAAGTAGGTAGGTACTTGCTTCCAAATAGTCTGTCTGATTCTTTTGTTTTTTGTTTTTGTTAGCCGATCTAAACAATTCTTGAGCAAAGACCTCTCTTCACTGCTTTCATATTTCACGATTCCGGGCTTCATCAATTAAGAAACGTAAAAACCCAGCAATCTCAAATTCCAGGTCGAGTAAAGAGTGTTATTGAGTTTTTCCATCAGGAATTTCTCAGTAGCAGCCTCGGAGTCTGGATTTGTGCCCGGTTGATGACTCGCCCCATATTACATGGGACTTAAACATAACTGGCGAAATGTGGGTGTACTAATGGGTACACCTCTGCCCAACCCTTCATGGATTACAGGCGTGATGTTATGTGATGATATAAAAGGGGGCTGGTTTTTTGTCTGATAATACATAACAATCATCAACGTACACTGATAATTCCATACATTTAAACTGCTGCAATGGACATCACACTCCGCTATCATAAACTGTCCTACATTTTTTTAACACTCGAAATCCAATGACAATGTTTGTTCAAATCGGTTCGCTTTACATTTTATTTTTCCCATCCGCCATATTTGATTTCCACTTTACTGGTGACGTAGGTACCTTGGTCGGCGTAACAATACGTTTTATTTAAATCAGTTTCACAGTTTAGTTTTGAAACTGGTGGTTTAGTTTCAATGGGTTTATTTTCAGGATTTATAAAAGCATCAACAATAGTGTTGGGCAAATCCGGTGATTCTTGTTTTAGTTTATTAGTGCGGCCATTTAAATCTCAATGTAGAAGTCCGATGGTATGTACAAGGTGCAGTTTTGCCTTCTCGTCTTATGGAGCTAACTATGCTACATAAACTCATGCCTTTTTCCCATGGGAGTAGGCAGGTAGGGTTTCGCCTCATCTACGTTCATACATCTCGTCATACAAGCACGCCGGTTACGAGTACTGCGCACCTGACCTTTCTGAAGAATCTCACCAACAAGGTCAGTGTAGGTCTTCCTAGGGCATCACAAAATATTAAAAACCGCTTGACGTTTAAGAATGAAAGGCAGGGAGGTGTAGTTGGATGCAAGCCGCTTTCAACCGGTCCTATTGGAAATCTATGGAGACATCACGACATTATACCTTCAAATTGTTCACATAATTACTAATATTATTATTGAAACTGTAGACGACAAGTTGACTGCTTCGTTGGTCTAGTCTTGGTCTTGGGTTCGATTCCCAGGAGGTCGGGCAAAGTGTTCCAGCAGGAATTTTTCAGTAGCAGCTTCAGATTCTGGATTTGTGTCTGGTTGATGGCAATAGGCTCGCCCACTATTACATGCATAATTGGCGAAATGTGGGTGTACCAATGGGTACACCTCTGCTTAACCCTTCCGTGATTATAGGCGTAATTGCATAGTGGTAGGTAGTGCAGGTCGAAGGTTATTTTGAATTATGAAAATGTTTACTTTCCGTCTGAGCTCTCCCTGAATGAACTCAGTATTTTCCTAACAAGCTAACAGATAACCACATTCTAATTATTAACACAATAAGGCCGTTTACAACTATTATATCCAATTTTACTTGAAATAACTTTAAAAAGGTCAGACTGTTCACTTAATTAATTTTCATTCAAACTAAATTAGCGCTATGATACTAATTATGAATATAACTGGTGTTCTTAAGGGAACTGTATTGAAAGCGCTATCCATATAAAAGCAGTCTAATTATATTTTGTTCCATAATTAAACAATACAGAATAAAAATATTCAGAGACAATATTCGACTAAATTCACATTTTAAAACAGCTCTTAAAGCCAAAGACAGACGAAAAAAACCGTTGACTTACCGGTAAGTCAACGGGGCTTGAGCGGTTAAGAGGAGACACAATTCTTTTTCTCCCGTTCTGGGCGTGGCGGAAGGGAGTGTCAGATTCTTACCTACTAACTAAAATCCATCCGTGTTCCTCCTAATGCCCTTTGCATTTCAGGTTTCATCTTACTACTGTCTATACAGGGTGGAATTTTAACCTCACCTGGAGGGAAAGTACTCTAAATACAGGAGATAGTAAATCTTACTCAAAAGAAACGTTCCTTTACTTTTAAAAAGAAATAATCGCTTGCCACACTCGGGAATTGAACTGGCTAAAATCCAAATAAAAATCACCTGTACTTTCATGTCATTAATCGACAGAGTCAATCATAAGGATCAAATCTCTTCAACGAACATGATAAAAATTAAATGAAAGGAAAACCATATAAATATATATTATATTCTAAATGTGAAAGTAACTCTGTCTGTCTGTCGCTTTGACGACTAAACCACTAAACCGATTTTGATGAAATTCGGTACGGGGTAAGTTTAAACCCTAAGGGTCAGTTCACACCGAGACGCGACGCAACGCGACGCACACAGGGGTATTTGAGCGATTTGGCCAGCCAAAACTTTTTCTTAACTTTAATCAATGATAATAGTGCTCATAGGTGGATTTTTATCATTTCAGTTGATTTTTATGCATTTACATTAAAAAAAAATATATTTTTACTGTTTAAATACTTATTTTATTAATTAATTAATTAATACATATAATTACAATGTCTTAGAGAAATCACCGTAAACTATTTAACTAGAAGAAGACCACGGTTCTTTATCTGAAGAACCATAGCCTGACATCGTATCTGATGATGAGTCATCATCATCATGTACGATTTCAGGCTCAGCCGAAAGTAACAAACCTATCGTTTCCTTCATAAAAGGTTTGGTTTTCTTTTTTGGAATGGGTCGCATTCCTGTTAATAGCGTATCAGAACTAAGGAGTAGCCTATTAATAACATCCATGTTACAGGCTTCTCGAGAGAATTTTCTTGCGAAATTCTGGCGATACTAACGAATATGTTTATTACGTGCTTCCGCAGCTTCTTCTGATAATTGACCAATCGGAAGCAATGCTTTATCTATAATTTCAGATCCATGCATCAGAATTTTGTGCAATGTTGGCGTCATGGGATGCTATGGGTAAAGCGCAACATACTGCTCTGCTGTTTCCTTGGCATAAATAGAAAAAAAATCTGTGTCGATCTTGTGTCCACTCGACAATGCTTCTAAAATTACTTTAAGGCGGTATAGAAAATTTACATCAATTCCCGTGATTTCAGCAGACAATTCATGATCTGCAAAAAATCTTCTGCTGGTCGTCCTGTTCGGATGGCGACTTTTGGTATAACAAATGTGCCTTCTAGCCATGTGTCATTGTTTTTCAGAAAAGAATCTTCTTTATAGTGAGAATCAGTCCATCTCCTTTTAATTTCCGACTTGAAACGTGATAAATCTTGCTTAATTTTTTTCATATCCTCGTCAGAAAATGGGCCAAATTTTAGAACGTATCTTTCCAAAAACTGTAACTTTTCATTAATATTATTTAAATTTTCTGCCATCATAATACTAAACAAGTGTTTTCGAGTCATAACTCGGACGTTTGACGACCCTAGAACAAAAAAGTGACAATTTATAGCAACAAATAAGAAATCGATATTTTTGGTGTTTATTTTCCAGTCGGCTACATTAAGCTATATTTTCAAATATCGGATAAAACCGGATAACATTTTACACGTATTGTCAAGACTAAAACACAGGGTATTCAAAATGACTAAAATCAATATCGGGAAATGCCGGGAAATATAACAAAATTGCTAAAATATAAAATAAATATAAAAAATAATGCCTTTAAAACAGCACTTGCTAGAAAAATTGTATTAAATAGATTTCTGAGCTATTATTACGAGAAAAATATAAAAAGTATACATATTTACCTGCTTTATCGCAATCCATAGCTTTCACTTTATTTAATTTGGTAACAAATATAGAAATGTAATCAAAACTTTCGTTTGCGCAGCGAACACCAAACATTGACACATGCACTCAAATGAACGATCAAGTTTGGACTGACCGTCCCGCATGGTAGTTCCGGAAAAGAAAAATTGAAGTATTGTTTACGTTTCTTAGAACTATTAGCTACCTGAGTACCCTTCTTTTATCTACCTGCTTTAAATTTTAGGAAATTGAATTTTGCCGGCCAAATCACTCAAATACCCGTGTGTGCGACGCTGCGTGCACACTTTAAAAGAGCGACTCAAAATATAACTTTATTTTCTACACGAAAAGATACACATTTCATTGTAAGAATTTAGAATACGTTACACCACGCAGCACTACGTTGCGATGCGTCGCTCTACGCCGCGCTGCACCGCGCGGCGCCGCGGGACACATCGCGACGCAGCGGTGAATCGCCGGTACGCGCGACGTGCAAGAGCGGCGACGTTGCGATGCGTCTCGCGGCGGCGAGCGGCGCAGCGCGGCGCAGCGCGAAGTCACTGGCCTCTTCAAGTATCTTCACGTTGCGTCGCGTCGCGTCGCGTCTCGGTGTGAACTGACCCTAAGAAAGGACATAGGCTACTTTTTATTCCACGACTAAGTCTGCGTCCACAATAACCAACATTTATGCAGACGAAGTCGCGGGCATAAGCTAGTACAATAATAAACGACTAATAGACATTACACTTCCATAAACAAAAATGGCGTCTCACACGATGATATTAAAATAATATAACCAGTACATTTATTACTAGAAATATTACGATGTCTTATTACAAGTTGGTATTTACAAGTAATACATGGTCTAGAACTCTAGACGTTATTTATTACCTAATACATAAGTCTATATATTATACCGGTCTTACTTGACTCGGGAAACATGTAATCAGGGTTTAGGAAAATGTTCATGAATCTTTGGGTATTTAGAATAAATAATAATACCAACCTGTTGTTGTCCCAATGTAAGGCAAAGGCCTCTTCTCATACAGAGAAGGCACGGGCCACGCTACGCTTGCTTCAAGCGGATTGGCGATTTCAGACTTATAATATTGACCGATGTCAGTAATGTCCAAGATAAACTTAGAAACTACATAATTATGAATTTAAAAAAAATCATATTGGTACGTGCCATGGATGAGAGGTGTGTGCTTTACCCACTGGGATGGAAACTACTATTTTTTATTTTCGTCTTGATTAATACTAATCAAGATGAAAATAAAAAATTGTTCTTGGTATAAAATAGTACGTAGCTTCAGTGATATTTTTAACTGGAACCAAGTGGTCCCAGTTAAAAATACCACTGAAGTCACGTATATCGCGGCATCAATGGCATTTTAATGTCGTCAAAAGTGCATGAAGATACCTGGACCACTGCAGCAAACAAGCCATCGTCTGGTTAGGAGCACCGCACTCGTACTGGGCTGCAGTGAGATCTATTAATACCCTATTTTGCTAGGTGATGTTTGTTAAGACTCAAGGTAAAATTCTACAAATCAGGTTACAGGAAATATAGGTAGGCAATTTTTTAATATAAATAATTATTTAAATAATAAGAACTTAAGTGGCGTAAAGGGAGATTGGGAATCTGATTAAATTGATGGATAGATTTTTCCTGTATCGCGTAATATCACGCTTTTATTCCCCAAAGGGATAGGAAGAGTTGTATCCGTAGGTACAGTCAGTTCAGTAGGTACAGTTGAATGAGTTCTTTGGTTTACAGCCAAATTGCAACTGCTTTTAAATAATATTGTGTGTGTTCTGATTTGTGAATTGTTTTTAATCGTTCTCGAAATGTGCCATAGTGTCAGACCAGTTCTCACCGAGAAGCGACGAGGCGCTCGCTGTTTTAGGTTCGGGATATTTTTTAATATAATGGAACATTTTTTGATTTATAGTTCAATACAATATTGTACTTATTTTATACCAAACTCCGAGCCGCTACTGAGAAAGGCAGAGTGAGATCAAAATCAAAGTAAAAACATTTATTTCAAATAGACCAACAATAGGCACTTAACATTTTTTCCGGAATAAAAAGTAGTATATTCCAAACTTTAATCTATCTTTGTGCCAAACATTCGTTCAGCCGTTCCGGCGTGATTAAGTAACTAACATCCATCCATCCCAACTTTCGCATTTAAAATAAGTAGTAGTAAGATTTTGATTGTAGATGATCATTTCTTACATTCCAAAAGACAATAAATCAATGTGTCAGATCAACGGAGCAGTCGAAAATTTGTGCTAACTCTGTCAATGAACAAAATAATAAAAGCTAATGTCTATAAAAATATCGCTCGTAATTCTCGACTATGACGTCTTTGTCGCGTCTTACCGATATACTACGATGTCGCCAGCCTGTCATTTCATGTTATTCAAGCCACTTTAAACTTCAAGTGTATCGATTACAACCTTATAAAGTGAGTAAGAAAGATCGGTTCACGTTGGAGTGTTTTTGACGCTCAAGGTCATTGATTTGCTGCAACACAGTCATTATTTATATTAATTACACAACGTATTCCTTTTGATAGCCCATAGTTCTAGGGTCTGGACTGTTCAGTTTGCGGATTTTTTTTTTTTTTACCGCGGCCCTGGGTTGCAAAGTGCATTAGGAGGAACACGGATGGGTTTAAATCTGTAAGAGTCTGACACTCCCTTTCGCTTCGCCCAGAGTGAAAGAAGTAACGTCTGTGATGATTTTTCATCCTTTAAAAAAGAAAAAAACAATAAAAGGGTATTAATGAGAATCAACTGGCATTATAATCAAATCAAATCAAAACAGGTGGAGTGGGTAGAAGTGAGCCATGTAGGTACATTCTGCCTGGAAATAGGCACGCAAAATTTATAAAACATTTTAGAAATAAAATTACAAATTATAGTCACAGGAGTCACAGTTACAATGATTACAAATTAAGGTTACAGTTTAACTTATTGAAAAATGTCAAATAAATGTCAAATTATAATGAATGATGTTTCTCTTTATTTTTTCGTTCGAATTTTGCAAAGAAATCAAGAAATATGAAGCCAGTGTTAATAAAACCAATTTGCTAATGCTATTCCAGATTATAATCTATCTCTGTGTTTGCCAAATTTCAACTAGATTCGTTCAGCCGTTCTAGCGTGATTGAGTAACAAACACAAATCCATCCGAACTTTCCCATTTACAATTATTATAGTACGAGTAGTAAGATATAGCTATATAGATATTACTGATATTCCGTGATATTCGTGCCTCGGAAAGCACGTTAAGCTGTTGGTCCTGGCTGTCATGCATGGATCTTTGACAGTCGTTACGAGTCATCAGAAGTTGAAGTCTGACACTTGAAAGTCTGACAACCAGTCTTACCTAGGGGTACCGTATTACCCAGTTACTGGGTTGTGGAGATCAGATGGGCAGTCGCTCCATGTAAAATACTGGTATTCAGCTGCATTCGGTTAGACTGGAAGCCGACCCCAACATAGTTGGAAAAGGCTAGGCAGATGATGATTATAGCAGTAGCAGTAAGATATAGCCATGGTCGCGCTGGATGCCAAGCCGCTTCTAACTGGTCCTATTGAAAATCTGTAGGGGAGGCCTATGTTCAGCAGTCCTACGGCTAATATGATGATGATGATGAAGATAGCCATTAGTAAAATCACAATGGTTAAAAATCTACACTTTAAGTTATTAACGTCTCCTGCCGGGGTTGCGGGACGTCATAACAGGATACCGTGGCCCCGGAACGTAAAGGGCAACAGAAGGAACAGGGTGGTTTTTTAGTCAGTAAAAGTCTGACAGTCCCTTCCGCCCCACCCAGGGCAGAAGGACTCATTTGATGATTTTATCCAACTAAAAAAAAAAGTTATGAACGTCTGAGCCAACACAACTTTCTCAGCAAAATATTTAACATAAAAATCACAACGCTTTTAAGGCGCTATTGATATTGGCTGATCTCGACATGAAAGAGAACGTGGCTCGAATGTTTACTTTCTTTATTATAAATACCTGGGAATATTTTATATGCTAATGCGCGTTTACTTATAATCTATACTTCTTCTATATTTATACATCAAGGCGTCTCCCTTGTGACCTTGCGAAGGTCAGGTGGAAGTTTTATCGACGTTTTTGGTCTTATGTGATTAGAGCCTACATGTTTACTCATAATGTAATTTGTTGTGGAAGAACTACAGAGAAATTCTGTAAATCTGTTGGTCTTTTATCCCTTGGCGATGTGAACGTGAGGTGAGATGTGAATATCTAGCATTAGGTAGGATGGGATTTCACCTAAATTCATCGAGAGAGTTTTACAGAATAGACACATTGATATAATGGACATTGATTTATTTATTTATTTATTTATTTATAGTTAATTAAAACGGCACAGGTCCAATTACATTAATTAACATAGAATTATAAATATTAAAATAAAATAAGCATTCAAATAACATACAATACAAAAATTAAATTCAAAGATATACAATTCGTGGATAAAATTATTAATAATTATTTGATTAAATGGCTAAATAAATTAAACACATCACAAACTAACATAAACTAACATGTAACAGTGGACACCCTCGCATATTGTCTCTCACAGAACACCAGACAAGCACGCATTATTTTCTTCCATTCATCAGCAAACACATCACATTCAGGGTCGGCAGTCAGGAGGGCGTTTAGCATCCTTAGGGTTCGACATACTGGGGATTTGGCTCTAGCAACAGATCTACAAAGCGGTAGTGCAAACAGATTATGACGGCGGTTTTGACGGTGCCCAAGGTATTTGTCGGGCACAAATAGGCGGCAGAAAAGTTCGTGGAGCTCAGGGCAGTCAATACGACCGCTTAAAGTTTTACATGCAATCGTGAGCTGGTCAAAACCCCTTCTTACCTCTAACGAATTAAAGCCCAATACCCCTAAGAGATAATTCGTTGGGTACATGAAAGGAAAGAAATGGTACAGCCTTTGATACAAAAATCTCAGGAAGGTTTTCTGAACTTTCTCAAGCATCAGTGTCTGAGACGCAGTGTGCGGATGCCAGACACAGGCGCTGGACTCGAGTTTACTCCGAACCAAAGTGGTGTATAAAAGTTTAATAATACTGGGATTGCGAAAGTCACGAGCGTTCCTCAAGACAAATCCCAGACGCCTGAAGGATTCCTTTGCAAGGTCAGACACGTGGTCTCTAAATGTCAGACTGCGGTCGAAAGTCACTCCTAAGTCCTTAACGCTGGTGACACGAGTGATCACTGTACCCCCCAAACTATAATCGTATTTTATTGGTCTCAACCCTCGACCATAAGTCATAACGCTGCATTTACTAATATTAAACAACAACTTGTTCGCAATGCTCCACTCATAGACGGTATCGACATCTTTTTGTAGGAGTTCGCAATCCACCTCTGTTCTGATCTGCGCAGCTAGTTTTAGATCGTCGGCATATAGTAGACATTTAGCGAATTGAATCTTACAAATTAGGTCATTGATCATGATCAAAAACAGGGGCGGCCCTAATACGGATCCCTGACTCACGCCCGAGCGAGTGTAATAGGATTTCGACTCAAAGCAGCCATGCCGGACGAACTGTTTGCGATCCCGTAGGTAATCGGCGAAGAAGTTAAGAAGGCCGGATGAGAAGCCCGTAGCCCCTAACTTTGCCAAAAGCACATCGTTGTCCACTTTGTCGAACGCCTTCCGGAAGTCAAAATACAGAGTGTCGACCTGCCCACCGGATTCTAGGCTACTGGATATGAAGTCAACATGAATCAGCAGGTTTGAGTTCACGGAGCGACCAGGTCGAAAACCATGTTGGGCATCAGAAAGATACTTATTGGTTTGTTTACAGATAACAGTGTGAAGTATATGTTCAAAGACCTTTGCAATGGTTGATAAAATAGCGATGGGTCTGTGTTCCTCGACAGATGTCTTGTCACTAGTTTTAGGGATGGGAGTAACACGTGAAGTCTTCCACAGCTCCGGATACACGCCTGACTGAAGAGCTAGATTAAAAACATGACATAAAGGGGCTGCTAATATACTGTTACATCCCTTAACGATATAAGCAGGGATGTTATCTGGGCCAACCGAACTGCAGGATTTGAGTTTGGAAATACCCTTAACCACATCCGGAGGGACTAAAACGGGTAGGGGAAAATTACCTCCCTCACTATTCACCGTGTTTGAATTCGGATCCAATTCTGGTGTGTCCGGCAGAAATACGCTGGAAAAATAATCAGCAAATGCCTCAGCAGCTTTGACACCTGAATAGACCTTGCCATCAAGCACAACGTTTGGCTCAAACCCACCCTTAGATCGCAGGCTTGAAATGTGCTGCCAGAACAGTTTTGGATTTTTGCCTAGGCTGTTTTCCACATTAGAACAATGCAGTCTATATGCGTCCTCAGTTCTCACTTTTAATTCCGACCGCAGTGCGCTAAACTGATCATATGTAGCATCACATCGGGATTGTTTCCATTTATTATGGAGTTTTAATTTACGTCGAGTGTCGCTTACGATATCTCTAGTAAACCAAACTGGGTACCGCCTATTACCAGAGGTCCTTCTCGTCTTCTTTGGAATAGAGGAATCAAATATATCGTACATTATATTATAAAACTTACAAGCAGCGGTAGACGCGTCATTGCAGCGAAAAACGCCTTGCCATGGAGCAGAGCGAACAAGATCGAACAATAATGTGTAGTCACCTTTGCAAAAATTCCAATCCTTACTACGGTCAATATTGCTAGGGTCAAGTTTTTCATGTACCTTATGCCTTGGGATGGTAATACCAATATCTAACGGAGGGTGATACAGATCAATCGGAACCAGTTCCGTACCCTCGACATACTCACAGTTTACAGCAGCGCCCTCCCGAGCCAACACTACATCTAACTTACTGCCACGCATATTCATCACCTCATTCATCTCTACCAGACTACAAAAGCTTAGAAAATAACAGTAGTAATTATTAACATTTATTGACGCACTTTTTAGATTAAGGTCGCCTAAAATAATAATAGTTCCCTTTAAACTGTGAATAATGTCCTCGACCTTGCAAAACCACGTCAGGTAATCATCGTCAGTTGCACTAGGTTTGACGTAAACAACACACACATAAATATTTAGGCCATAAATTGTGATCTTAGCCCACAAATCTTCGCCGCAGGCCGTCTCAAGTTCATGCAGCCTATTCACGGTGACCCCAGGCCGCGCAGCAAGCAGCACACCACCACCCGTGGTCACTCTGTCTCGTCGAAGAGTACGCCAATCTCCAGCCGATATTTCTGAGTCCTCCACTGAGTTGTCTAGGTTTGTCTCGGTCACAGCTATCAAATCATGCTCAGACAGTAATAAGCTTGACCTCCATAAGGGGAGCTTGGTTTTGAGCCCACGCACATTTTGGTACAGTAAGCGCAGATAGATGTTACGATCAGTACAACCACGAGAAGCGGGAGTGGCAAGTACGCAATAGGGCTTATTGAGTCTCATCGCTTCGGGCACGAAAATTACGGCGCCATGGTTTGACGCAAATATCTTTTGCCCAATTTTCAGGAGCCACAACTTGATCAGCCAATTTTGAGGGCACACCCAGCTTGAAGGATGCGTATTTACCACGGGATTTGAGGACTTCTACCGTGCAAACATCTGTTCCGCAAATGGTAATTAGGTGATCACGTACCTGACTGTCAGATGTGCCTTGCTTAACGTAGAAGAGGTGCAGGTATCTCCATCTTTCAGAGGCTTCTAGCTTGGTGGTACCAGGCGCCGCTGTTCCACGCAACACATTGCTGAGTGAGCGTTGGGAACGTCTGTGTCGAACTTGCGTCCAACCATCTTTTTCTGTGTCGCCCATCGAGAGGTCAACAACTGCGGCAGCCACAGGCACGACGACACGGGGTATTGAACAATCCCGCAAACTTGTCTCGGGATTTTCTCGATCAACATCCTCCGTCCCTGTAGACGCGATCTCCAAGGGATCGGTGTCCTTTCCGCTTACTTTTGGTGTAGCAGGAGCAGCACAACGTTGAGTAACTTCAGTGTACGAGCGGGGATATTTTTGTTGCCCATGTTTAGTGGTATTTTTCCCATTCGTTTTCACTTGGGGAGTAGCAATGCTAGCTTTAGCCTCGAGCTCCGTTGTGGTTTTTCGGATTGTCGCACATTGGTTTTTAATTTCAGAGACATCCTTAACCAAGGCGGAGAGCATTTTGTCCTGCTCAGTTTTCCATGCCGACAACTTGAGATCAAAGTCAGCCTTCCAGGAAGCCAACATTGCCAGTATTTCACTTTTCAATTCACGACATGCACATGAGTTGTGGATAGCGGGGTTGCTGGGTGAGTCGTCGATGCGTGGCCGCTTGCCCCTGAATGTAACATTATCATCAGGCTCCTTGCAACTAGAAGCCGATGCTATGTCGGGAACAGATTGCGATTGTCCTGGTCCCCCCATTTTCGGGGATGTAGGCGGTGTACGATGCATCTTAGGCATACCCAAGTCACGCGTGAATCAAGTGAGCGGGGGCAATTTACGTTGTACAGAACAAGAGATTAATAATGTAAAAGCAGGCGAAAAAATAAATAGAGGAAAACAAAAACAAGAAGTCGTCCTCTCTGAGGCAGTGCGAATTAGGTAAGAAGTAATGCGCCGTCTTCGTTACTTAGTCTTTGGTGCGAGCGCTCGCATGCGTCACTGAGCGTAGCCGCGCGCAGATATGACACTTACGCGGTCCGCGTAACCGTGACGGTCGCATGCACTGCGCGCGAAAATGTCTTGTCACTCACTCAACGTTTAACTTGTCCAGATTTAAAATTTCAAACGGTTAACACAGGTTCACACCAAAAAATCGTTCCAAATTAACTGTTATTACAACTTTTAGACCAAATTACACTTGTAAGTAGAATAGTCAATCACTTTGTGCACTTTTGTTTGCGAAATGAGTCCAGATTAGAATTATTTTAGTATTTTAGCAAAGAGCAAAAACATACGTAAACTTGATCGTTCGGCCGCTAGGGCAAAGATGTGATGTAATGTTCTATCTAACTATTACTATTATGAACGCGAAAGTTTGTGATAAATGTTTCTTACTCCTTTACTCAAAAATTACTAATCCGATTTTGAGGAAACTTTTCAGTGATACAGAGTTTACATGGATGGATGTTTGTTACTCAATCACGTCAGAATGGCTAAACGGATTTGGATTAAATTTGGCACATGCAGATTATAGTCTGGAATTGCACAAAGGCTACTTTTTATTTTGGAAAGTGTATGATTCCCGTGTGATAATTACCTATATATTACCTTTGACGCAGCAAAGTCAAGGGCGGAAACTGTTTGATTTTGTTTACTGTATCTTCACTTTTCCCTTTCAGTATCTCGATGTCTAAATCTGAAGAGTCAAGTTCGTTAGCAGGTTATCTGATGGCGACTAAGTTTTCATTTACATTAAAACTTAGAACTATACCTATATATACTTCTGATACTATGTACAACATACACAACTCAGCTGTTTAGTTTTGATTAATGTATAAATTATTCTGATTAGTTTCATGTTCTATAACTTGTTTATCTTGTAGTATGGTTATGTTTGGAGTTGGGACAGCTGTATTAAATTAGATCTAGCCACAGAAGTATATGGATTATGTTGCGGAACTTGTTGTTTAATTAGTTTATCTAAGTTGTCCTAACTTAATTATTTATTTGTTAAGAAGGGTATGAAGATGTAGGTAAAAGGATAGAAAACGTGGCAACTACTATAGATCATGAGTGCGGGGGGGTTGAAATACAATTCATTTATACATTATTTAGATTCAGATGCACTGCATTGAGCTAATTAAATGGTGTTATTTTAAATACAGCCTCTAAAGCCGCCTTCACAATTTTAATTTTCTTCAAATTAGCGGCAGCAGCGCGGCAGCCGCAAATTTGGATTTTCATACAAAATTCGCGGCTGCCGCGCTGCTGCCGCAATGCTTGCAACGTAATGTGAAGGCGGCCTCAGCCCTCGTAGAGGACTGTCAAGTCCACATTTCTATTTTAGAAGAGAGTTTATCAAATTATCTACTTGAATAAAGTTGGATACAGCTATACCCGCTAGCTAGTTAGTCAGAGAACTTCATTTTAGAATGATTCGTACTTAATTTGACTACCTTGTTGGTCTAGTGGTCACAAGCCATGACTGCTGAGCATGAGGTCTTGGGTTCGATTTCCAGGTCGGGCATAGTGTTATTAGGTTTTTCCATCAGGAATTTCTCAGTAGCAACCACGGACTCTACTCTTTTTATCAATGTATTTTTTTATCTTTAATTACTTATGCTTATCTATCAAATATTTTTAAACTAGCGTCCATAGTATTTTCATCGCTTTTTTCCTTTATCGTGTGGGCAGTAAGGTCTTACGACCCCACACACCCTAGTGTCAGAGTTTCTAAACCGCCTCAAGGACCTCTGACATTGTTTTTATCGCTAAATAGTAGCAAATAACTCTTCTTTTAGTTTCACTCCTATAATACTAACTATTTACTATTTGCTAGCAAAATACCGAGCACTTTACCAAAAAATGTAGCCTTCCTTTTTCTCAAGTATATTTCACTTAAATCTAGATAGTGCAGGTATATTCCCCGCGATAGTTCGTTGTCGCTCGACGGTTCAACATTCACTTCAATTGATCACGAACGCCGCAAGCAAGTCGGTTTGCGTGTTATTCGATTTCTCTCTCAAAAGCCGAGTGGTTTGTTTCTTAGTGTACAATAAAAAGAAGTGAATTTAATCGTGTTATTCGAAAACTTAGCTCGCTCTTCGAAATAGAGGATGGTAAAGAATTTGTAGTGGTCGGGTAATTGGAAGATCCTTATCAAGAACAGAATTGGGTTAGAAAATAATTTTACGCTGGTAAATTCTTTACTTGGAACTGTATTTCTTTCGTTGAATTCTATATTGCTTTGTATAGAAATGCAATGTTTCGTTCGACACTTGTCTTGGCTGTAATTTTTGCTAACTCCTTAATCTTATTTTACTATTATAAGTGCTGATTTGGATGAATGTTTGTTAGTCAAACACTCCAGAAAGACTAAACGGATTTGGGTGAAATTTGGCGCAGAGATAGATTTTAGTCTGGAATAGCACATAGGTTTACTATACCCTGAAAAATTTACGGTTCCCGTAGGTTAATGATATTGAAGCGGACGAAGACAAGGGCGGAAGCTAGTTCCAAATAATTAGTTTAATGAATGTGTTCGTAATATTATCAAAATAATGTAAAGGTTTATAACTACAGAACGGCAGCTAGGTGACGTCACAATTACGTGTAGATTCCACAGCTCATGTTTTTAACGCAAACCCTTAGTTAGGTATTACGGTACCTTTGGGATTAATTCGTTACCTGACCCATAAAACATTTACTTTAGTAGGAGCCCGAAATTTTGGGAACGAGCGAAGCTAGATTTTCACATTTCCCTTCATTCAGCATTTTCATACTGATATTTGCAGAAACTTTATCGAGTCTAGACCGAATACTGGTAATGGATGTGTAAAACTTTATTGATCTTGGTACAACCATGATTAATGATACTAAAATGTCGATGAGAGGAAAAAAACATGTGGCCGTTTCTTATCTCTTTAAGAGTCAATTGAAGGTTGTGGATATTGGAACCGAAGTTTGAAGGGAAACTTTAGCAATTACGAAGGTAGTATGAAGTGGTTTTTTACTAGTCAGCGACTTCCAATAACATTAAAAGTAAATCAGATTGAATTGGAAGAAAGTCTGGAAGAAAACGACACGTGTACAAAATATTAAGGAAAAGCTTTTGTTATGCGACGTAATAAGAGAAGCTGAGTTTCTGAAGGATTACATATTATGAGTTCTACACTACTTTAGCTACTGTACTGTACAATATACTACAATATACATATACATCGTGAAGAAACCTGAACTTATAATTGATAAACAAAACATAACATCACGCCTGTAATTCCCGAAGGGTAAGGCAGAGGTGTACCCATAATAGTAAGCAAGCCTAAGTGGGAATTTCGGGAATTACTCAAGCGCATCAGATTAATATAGGGGGAGATACTTTGCACTCTGTTAAATACCTCCACCATAATAAGTGAGGACCGCGCGTCAAGAGCAAAACAAAATTTATTTTAATCTTTCATAGTGAAGAAGTCCCTGCACGTAATTGTCAGATTATGGGTCAGCACGACAAGGACATCAAGCTGAACTGTCTGTGTATTAATCAGACGCGCTTAAGTATTTGAATATAATTATCACAATTATTCTTCCTATTTTAAAGCCCTTCGTATGGCCACCCCCACCATACAAATCGGTAAATTAATATTTGACTTCAGCTTTCCCAATCATGCAGCGCTATTTATTTCTATTTTGCGCGTCATTTTCTGTAAATGTCATCTTCCTGAAGACCTTCTGGTCCTACGTCATTCATGAGGTCGGATCCACTGTTTTAATAAGAAACAAAAAACTGAACGTACAAAAATAATGTTCAATTTTTGACGTCACAATAAATTACAGCATAATCTTTCATAAAACAGCAAACATGTCTTGACTTATACACTCAATAGCGCTACTCACGCCTGATCAAGACGGGTCGTAGACACAATCGATCATATATTCGTGAAGCATTACGTTATCTATCTCAGCTTACCGTACATATCCAATTATAGGAGCATTGTGTCTGACAAGTTCATTGAAGTTCGTCTAGCTGCCTCTAGCTGAAGTGCATAATTTAGATAGGTCTTAGAAACTGGTGCGTTCAGTTAATAACTGTAGATCGATCGGCATAGTTCAATAGAGTCTATTCATGTTTGTAGGTTGGATGTTGGCTTGGCTTTGCTGTTGGCCCGATGTTTGTTACCAACATATTTCTGTGTCTAGAGATAAACTACAATAACATGGCGCGCCCTTCCACAATTCAAAACGTTTGAAAGTGTTTGTGAAAGTATTTAACAGACTCACAACGCATGTGTGCTTACTGAGGCGGCTCCCGAAACAAAAACAAATCAGCGATTTGTTGCTAGACTAGCGGCGTCATTAATCACTCATTTTTACTAGTATGACGCTGCACTGACATATTCTATGAAAATGACAGGTGCGTTGTCTTGCTCGGTTGGCTATTTATGATTAGTTGACAAACAAATCTGCCGGCCTGCTACTGAAGATGATTACTTACAACTACATACAAACTCTTTCATACGGGTGTGACTACACACATTGAAATACTAATATGGAGGGGCGCGCCATGTTATAGTACTTTATCTATACGTTCTATATATTAAATGTCTGGATTCAAAGATAAACTGCTAGACACATAATTACACGTATCACTTAGTTTGATCAAGTCTAGATTCTGCCCGTGACTTTGTCTGAGTAGACAAAGGGCGAACACAAACATGAGATTCATCTTATCTGTTAACCTAGATCTATATTATGTGCCAATTTCTGCTAATTCTATTTAGTCGTTTAAGCGTGAAAGAGTAACAAACATCTATCCATTTATCCTCACAAACTTACTCGTTTATAATAGCACTAGTTATCGCTGGCGGCTTCGCTCGCGAATTGAATTTAAAATTCAACCATGACTCGAAAGATATGTGGCGCCATCTATATCTAGAACGTTATTGTGATTTCTCTCGGGAACAGTACTTTTTTTCGGGATGAAAGGTACCCTATGTCCGTTTCTGTTCACCTGACAAACAAACAAACTTACTTTCGCATTTATAATATTAGTTAGGAATAGGATTAGGATAGGATAGTAAGATTAAATTGTGCTAAGTACGTAAGCACTCTTATTCTAATGCGAGTAGGAAAAATAATCTTAAATCATCTCTCAAATCATTATTAGTTCCTAAAACCAAATACGGTAATTATTGTACCTGATTAACATTTTCAAATTTGGAACATTATAGTAATAACAAACAATGCTGTTGCTTCTGCGTCCATTTTAATCATTCTTTAAAACTGAAAGTATTCTACTCTCATTTGTAGGTTTTACAAAAATATGTTTTCTTTTGACCAACGTTAATCTACGGCGTGTTTGCCAGCAGCTGACATTTATCTTTTTTTCGCCTAGATTTTATGTTGCTGTAAATTCTCCTTTTTTTTTCGCTTTTTGTTCTCTAAAATTACACCACTTGTATACATTTGAACAAAAACGTAAAGAGTTCTTGAAAATGGGTCAGATTTTTTTGAGTAAATAAATATGAAAAGTAAAAGGGTTTTTAGTTGAACCAACCTCATTTTACAGTGGATTTTTTGCAATATTTTCTTAGTATGATATGTACTTAATTATTTTGTCGTTATGAGTTTAAAAATTAATCCATTGAAGGGATAAAGAGTGGTAAATTCTTAGTAAAATTTTCTACAGTAGGTTTAGAGAATGACTTCCAAAATCAGAAAACATTAATTATGATGATGATTTTTATCATAAAACAATGGAGACTAGCCAAGTATACAAATGTAATAGCACAAAATGTGTCCGTAAACACAGTTGCACTCCCATTAGGTATTCTCATAGTCCGATCACCAGCAATTCAACACGATAAGGGAATGCTTACTTGCAGGAATAACAGCTTTACTCACTTTCCGAGGCACGGGGTTGTTACACCGCCAAATTCCAAACTCCGGGCTGTCACAGAAAAATTCCTAAAGAAAAACCCAATAACACATAGCCTGATCTGTAGCAGTCACGCTTGCGACCTTTAGTCAACCAACTGGGCAGTTAAAATATCGAATTAAATAAGTGTTTTCAAAGAAAACGCAGTAATATTGTCAACTAAAACTTACAATGTAGTTTTATTGGCTGTTGTGAGCAGAACTGTTGATAGATTGAGTTACTGTGTTGTTTATGAGCAACACTCGTAATCTTTTACACTTTGTCCGTTAATGATATTATCTTACATTTTATTTGAGACAATAGAGTAACTTATTAGAAAACTGTTATTTTGTAAGATTGTTTGATAAAATTCTAGAGAATGTTGTGTAAAACTTTTTGTTTCAAGTGTGAGTCATAAATAGGTGGCACTGGGACAGTAAAGCTTATTTCAATAATATTAACGAGTTCAAAACATTTACTTGTTTTGAAATCTGGATTATTTTCCTGTGCACACATTTTGACACGAGTTAACATGCAAATTTTAAAACAAGGTGCTAATTCAACAAGCTTTCTTTATCTATCTATCTTTCTTTCTATATCTATAAGTATATTGCTATCTTTACGAATTATTGACGTAATTAAATATTTGGTAATTTAATATTTCTTGTAGAAGTTTAGTATTCTCTGTGCGTTTGTGACTTGGTGGCAATCTTATTTATGACACTATTAACCATTTTTAAAAATGAGACATAGTCCCATGCTGTATCTTAAGCATCTTTTGTAAATGTTATGTATACATACAATTGGTACTTACATACATTTCTTAAAGTACTACAATATGCCAATGTTTTATGTATATGCTGTTGGTGTACATAATTGAATAAATAATAAAAGACTAAGCTAAGCTACACTCCATACTATTGTGCACTTACCTACATGCAAATATATTTATTCATGAATAAATCTACTACCATTATTTCTGATTCTGAATGAACAAAATGTGGGGCACCAAAACCTAAATCAACGAAGATGATATCATATATTTACTCAACAACATAATACAAAAATGTCCACAAACATCAAACATCTACCAGGGTATCATAACTCGGAGGTTTTAATCTAAAGAATGGTGGTACTAAACAAACGGAGAATAAATTCAAACTTCTCTTTTGTCCCGTTTATTGTCGTATTATGACAAATAGCGTTACACAGAATGGAAGATTGCGGATTACTTACGAATTGAAGCCATAACGGAAATAACTTTGGAGAACATTTTATGAAGTCAATGTTAATGCCAGTGCAAATACATAAATCGTTTTATTACAGAACAAAGTTTATGTTTAGAACCAAGTTTATAAGATTATTAAGAACTTTAAGTTAGAATGAGGTTTAAAATACAAAAACTCGTTTGATGATTTGAATCTGGTCTAAAAATAAAACATCCTTTGTAATAAGGCAAAAAATATTTATTATAATAATAATAATTTTTAATAATAATGAATGATCCAACCCAATTGACGAAGTAAATAAGCTGTTCTCTTGAACAACGATTTCTAAGAAATGGGTCTTTATGTCAATGTCCCGGATTCTGAATAACAACTTTAGCCTTTTATTAGTTTCTACTGAAATATTTCTACGTAAAACAGCGCTTAGGGCGAAATAAGCGTTAAAAATATAATTTTGTCACTTAGAAGATATGTAAACCCATGAAACCATGGGTGGGTTAAACCATTTAAGTAAGTTTATCGCTCAACCCAATTTGGGTTAACCCATGCATCAAATAGAATCAGTGGACTCACGTGTTGGTTATCATCAGATAGCGGTATTGAGAATACATTTATTTTAAATGATGGATGTCAATACCCCATTTTAATAACACGACTGTGTTTATAATATTTGAACTTATAATATTAATTCTTAGACGGCACATTTCAATATCATCAGTTATATCATTAAAAAAACCTTCTATTTAGATGACGTAATCATTTGTCGGCTTAGAATCTGAACGACGTCTGATTAGGTTACTTTACCCCTGTAGTTTTACGACTTCTTTTTTCCTTGCCTTTACTGCCCCGCTCCTAGGCCTCACCCCATTCCTTCCATTTCCTTCGATGTTTTGCCTTTTCTCGCCAATTCCTAGGGAAACTATCTAAGGCATCCCGTCGTATTCTCGGCGGTCTGTCTGTTTTTCAATAAGGATATAATTTCTACTTCGTCCTTCAATGTAGGTTTGACAGTAGGTATCAGGATGACCATTCTCAAATATTGAAGATCCGAATGAAAGGAAAACATAATTATTTCGGTCCGAATTTTACGTGTGATGATGACATTAAGTTTTAATCGGATTTTCGTGTTGATTCGAGGATTAATGTCGTATGTAAATCTCATTCGATGCCGTTTTTCCATGTGAGCTGTTCTTCGAATTAAAATGGATTATCATTATTTAAAGGTAGATTGTTTTTAACAACTGTCGGAGTTAGAGCAATTCTGTGTTCAGATTTAGTACATTTATATAGACACTAGCTTATGACCGCGACTTTGTCTGCATGAATGTCAGTTATCTGCGGTGCTTTTTTTACGCGTATCCCTAAATTTTATTTCTAAAATGAATGTTTCCTAAGTTACTCCTTAAAATATCAGATATTTGCTATCAGTCGTTTTGGGAAAATATCCGGAACAAACAGAAACACAAAAAAAAAACTATTTTTATGGTAAAATATTTCAATTTAAATTCATTTATTGCATTCCACAATGTACATGAGTAGGTGGTAGTGAACAATATTGGGCACAGCAAAATACTAATAAATAAAAAGTAAAAACCATTATTTCGTCATTACAAATACACTTAAATTTTATTTATGTTTATAGAAGATGATCATCTCATGAATAAGAGTTCCGTTTAAGCCTTGAACTAGTTGCGAAACAAACATAAACCTAAATGTATTTCTCACAAAAGTTGCAATATAAAAATGCTTATTAACATTATCCCTAGAAAAAGAACAGAACAATATAAAAGAAAGAATATCAGAAAGTCACATACATATGAAATACTTTAAATATCTAACTTTTGGAGCGGCTCAGCAAAAAGCATTTCTATCGCGTCGCATATCTAAGTGTAGGTTTACGAAAGTTACAATGTAATATAATACGAATATGATAAGAAAGTGGGACAAATAAAATTTATAGTCTATTATGATATGGAATATTTCTGGCAGCTCCTTGGCATTTCGGCTGTGAAGTATTTGATTTGTGTGCCCTAAATTTTTGTTACAGATCTAAGCATTTCTAAAGTTGTTTGATAGTACTTTACTATCTTGCTGGGTCATTACTTCGCATTGGACATTCATGGGGTTACTATAGTTTGTTGCATTTAGGTTTATGTTTTATGCTACACTAGCTTATACCCACGACTTCGTCCGCGTTTATGTCAGTTTTCACGGAGCGTTTTTTTATTCGCAAGGATTTCTAAATCCTTTTCTAAAATAAAAACCTCGGTTACTTCAGTGTCCAGCCGTTTCGGAGATAAGTTAAAACAAAGAGAAAGACAGACAGACAGACTTGCTTAAAAATTGCTTTTGCGCGTTTATGGCCAATAAACATTCATACTATTTTGTATAAAGCTACGAGTATTATTTCGACGTTACAGACACTTCAACTGTATTTATTTATATGTAAAATAAACTATGTATCTTTACGTGTGTAATTTTTTTTTCGTTTTTCTCATGATAGTAATAAAATTGAAGCCCTGTTCGCCCAGCTAGATCACAAAGTTATCTGTATTAAAAAGGAAACAGATAGTCTTACGGCCAAATTCTCAAACGCAACTCAATATTAAGTCGCCTTAAAGTCTTATGCTCTCTCTATCACTCTAAGGTGTATTGTAGCGACAAATATACATTTAAGAACGTGTTAAAATAAAGTGTCGTCTGAGAATTCTAAAGGTAGTATGATAGTATATTTGCTACATTCAAAAGAATTTTTGGAGTTCACAGAAACTGTATGATTACTTAATAAACGAGAATAATCCTTTAAGCTCTTCCCAAGTAGTAAACTTTCCCTTTTACTGTTAAATAGAAAATTTTACAAACCTCTAAGCCTGTACCTCAAGCTTCACCGAGGCTTTAAATGTAAAACCTTCAAAATACATACATATTCAACAAAAATAAATTAATTCTATGTTTGCATAGGCTTTGGCCGGTGAGAAAATTCTTCCCAGACTTAATTTAACATTTCTTCAACAAAGGTCCTGTACCTTGTCCCTTTGTGCGGTCTAAAACGTCTCCACTGTGTAAATATTGGAGGTCCAAAGCCGCATATTCAATATACAAATGGAAGGTAATATGGTCTTTGGGGGTTCCAGTTTTAGGAGTGGCTTTTTTTTTGGTATACATTTTTTGTAACTATATTTATGAACGTCGTGACGGTCCTGAGTTTGAAGCTTCTCATACATGAGGTTGCGGTTTAAAATCTGGGCAAGTACCAATGTGACGTTTTTATTTCGGACATCAATGATATCGGTGATGAAAACATCTTGGAGAAGCCTCATCATAACATCAATTCACGCCTGTAATCCCCGAAGGGTTAGGCAGAGGTGCTACCATTAGTCTTACATTTTACCAGTAATGTTGAAGTCCCATGTAATAGCCGGCGACCCTATAGCTATCAACCGGGCACAAATTCAAACTCCGAGGCTGCTATTGAGAAATCTCTGATAGAAAAACCCAATAACATTTGGTCTGACTTGGTAATCGAACCCAAGATTTTATGCTCAGCAGTTGCGCTTTGCGCCACTCGACCAAAACGAGGCAGTCAAGTCAGTTGAGGAAGTCAGTTATAGTTATTTTAAGTCTGAAACCACCAACCTACCATGAGCAAGCGTGGTGATCACTGCTAATGTCTTCTCTATGTGAGCAGAGGTACTTTCCCTGCAGTGTAAATATTTGTATAATAATAACCAAATTGATAAGGAATAGTATTACCTATAAAACTTTACGCTACGACCCACGGAAGTGGAGCAGTAACCAAAGAAGTCACGGAACGCGGGCGAAACCGCGGGATATAGCTAATAGTCATGGATAAAAATATTTTTCTTATAACGAGAAGTGGAGTCAGTATAATATGATTCAAGGGCCTATCCCGCAATGCAGTCGAAAGCCACTTCAAATATTGAGAGCCAACCGACTTTGTGAATAAACTCACCTAATTTACTCCCATTTTAGAACCAATATTTTGTTTGCAGAGAGGCGTATATTTTTGAATTTTATCTCTGTGACAAAAATAACTTTGCAAGCTAAAATTACAGTAAATAAATGAATGGTTTTTAAATGGAAATTGGTTTTATAGGGCTCGCTTTACGTCAATAATTATTTTGGTACACAATACGTAAGAATATAATGTTTTCTTTTTTGTTCGAAAATTTTACAAAAGTAATGTCTTTATGAGTTTAATGATTTAATTGACCTTGATGCATATTTAGGTCAGTTTTTCCATTCCCATTTCCTATTCAATCATATTCCTCTTTTTACTATTCAACAGACGACAGATTATACAATGAACTAGGAAATGACGTCAGAATTCTTTTATTCACAAATCTGCATAGGACATTACATTTCCTCAAGCCTCAACGACTAATCTAGGGATTAAAAACCAACACACACAAAGAAAGGCAACCCGCATTATCTTTCAGGTCCTTCCTATTGAAAGAAAATGAGATAGGAAAGAAAAAGAAAGAAAGAAATCATGGTTCTTAATACCATTGACATTCCGTTCCATCCGACGGAACCACAACAACTAAAACTAATTTATTTCTTCGGATAAAGATTCCGCTTGTCTGTTCCGGGAATCGAATCTCGGTACGTCGTGATTGCATTCAGGCACTTGAATTGCGATAGAGAAGTTAGTAGGGGGAATTTAATTTTAGCTGCCAATTGGTGTTTTTTGTAAAAAACGGATAAGTCTCAAGTCGGATTGTGGGAAGTCTTTTTATAATATGTTTTGGAAAGTTTAGTACTTAGAGATCTATAAGAGATTTAAAGTGTCGTATATACCTTTGGAACGACGTAATAGTTCAGTGAATGCCTGCCTCTGATGGAGGGTACGGGCAAATACCAATGAGACTACTTCTATTTCACATATCGCCTGTCCCTATTAACAATGTTGGATCTGCAAAACAGCAATTTTACAGGAGAGCGCGTCAAAGTTTAAATTGCTTATATTTTTTTATATATACAAATTAGGTTTACAAAAAAATTCTATAAATTTATATAAGTTTTAAAGCTCATGTACATCGTAGTGAAATATTATTTTTCCTTTTCTAAATATGTAAAAAGTCAGAAATGACTTTCATAACGGTACTGGATTCATTGTATTTAGTCGGATCTGTCATATCCTACAAAGTTACTTGGAAAAACTTATCGATTAATTGTCGCAAGTTCCACATACATCATTGTTAAAAGGAAGTTCTAGTAAAATTTTTGTCGTATTTAAAATGAAATGTAAATAAAATGTAATATTATTATAAATTTCAATATATTTATTTCAAAAGTCCAAAAGAATCCAAAAGAACAAAAATGAAAAATGCCTTACTTATACAGGCGTAACACAAAACAAAAATTATAAAACGTTACTAATACCTAATCACAATGCTTAATTAAGAAAAAATATTGAATATTGCTTAATATCACAATTTTTACTAACAATAATAATATAATTGAGATCCATCTTATATGAAATAATAATTATATAAACTAGCTTTATCAATGGCACTAAATAATCACAATCATTTTAAGTTGCATTGTTGCATTAGAGAATCAGTCTTAATAGCGTTACATTATTATATATTTTAAATAAATATTTATCTATAATAACTATCTAATAAAAATATAATATTCGTCGTCGTCGATATAATATTTTAGAAAAACAGCCTCACTGACTGAAACAAAATGCCTACAAAATAAAACTTAAAAAATATAACTTCTAAAAAAAAACCAAAAAGAGTAAAGAACCAAAATGAGAAAATAATCAACCTTAAAATTATCACGTAATTATTATGATCATAAATGTAATATTATGGCACCTAATCATTAAAATAAACAACACAATCAGTCAACATGAAATTAGTCATCATCATCTGAAATAGTATCACATACTTGAGCATTGTTACCAACTTTTAAGTTTTCATAAAAATGGTGGTACTTTTCAGGGATTATTCCACTTTGGCATAAGTTAATCAAATCTTTGTATTTCTCACGACTGATAGGAAGGTCTCCAGTATAGGCTTGCTTGATTTGAAATTCACGGGAAAGTCTATCTGTGTTTCGGGTACCAGATCTCAACACTATTATAGTTTTTGGTCTATCTTCAAAATTATATTTGTATTCAATCCTATCATAATGCTGTGCATGTACTGTCACTTCTCTCAAACGGGTCCACTGTATTTTTTCATTGTCTGTGTTTTTTGTCCAATTTTTATTCGCTAGCAAAGACTTTAAAATCATATATATCGGAAGTTGTCATCTCTTTTACTGAGTAAGGACTACCTTCAACTTTAGCCCAACGAACGAGACAATACCATTCTTCTGGTACATAAATAAACTTTCGGTCGCTAGCACGCTCAATAGTGGCATGAACACTGTCACCCTCGTTCTGGGTATGACCTTTCTCCATAAATCTGTGGATAATTGTCACCCCAAATTCTTTTGCAGCTAAAAGGTAAAGAGCAAAAACTATACGATTTCTGTTTTGCCCGGCGCAGTTATCGGACCAGAATCTAAATGACTTAACATTATCTTGTAAAGCTTTTTCTTTAATAAATTGATACAGGCAACTAGAGACCTCATTTGCGCCTCGCTTTGCGATTGCCTCGTGCCACATAAAGCAAGTGGCTTCTTTTTTAGCTAACTCATATAAGGTGAAGTTAAGCGTAGATAATTTTCTCTTATAATAAAAAACACTTACGTCTCCATGTGGTGTAATTAAAACTTTTTCAAAATCGAAAGTAGCAGCAACGACCTCTTTGTTTGATTGGGCCTCAGTTTTGTCGAGTTGTTTTAGACGACGCGCAGCTTTTTTTGCAGCTTGATGTTTTAAAAACGCAGTCTTTTCTTCTTCTGTCGGAATGCTCTTATTATTATAAACGTGACAGACATCGCAGAGATCTTTCTTAGGCTTATGAAATCCTATGTTAAAATTAGCATTCAATATATCACGATATTGCCGTTTAGTTAATGCTTTGCTACCATATTTGTCACTATCGAACCAATCGCAATACAAGGTAAACATCCGTGATGAACTTTTCACTCCTTCTAAGTATAATTTTTTAGAATTCTGGCGAACGTAATGTGATTCCACCAAAGGAAATGATTTGACGTGATCACACACGCTTTTTATCATGTCATCATTTATGACGCTTTTTTTGTGCTCATATTTTCCACGTTTGTCTTCAGCTACATTATTTATATCCCCGTCATACTTTTTCCATGCCGTAGATACAATGCGCTCCCCCGAAGATATTGTGTTAAGGAACATAGTCTTGCATACCTTTAATTTTTGTTTTTGCTCATTGGAAAGAAAATAACGGAAAGTGTTTTGCCGATCGTGTATAGTTACCTCAGTTGTTTGACGGCGTTTGGGTATTTTTTCTGTATATTTAATGACGAATTGCCATTGCTGTTTACGGTCACCGAGCTTCCAGAACTTTTCGAAAATCTTATTACGCTGTCTTTCACTGAATTTGGTATAACATTTCAAACGACATTTTTCGTTACATGCTTCTTTTAACTTTTTTTCCTGGACTTGTTTCCCTCTATAATTTGTAAAACTCTTTCCTTGATTTTTTAAAGTTTTTCTCTTATGTACCATCCAATTCTCTTTATGCTGTAGTCTCTTCTTACCTTTATCCTTTTTAAAACTGGACTGGCGAGTTTGAACGCCTTTAGCGGAGGTGGGTGTATAAACACTTGTCACGGAAGTCACAGAAGGTGTAGGTAGGTTTCCATACAAGTCATCGCTAGTTAAGATTGGCGGGTTTTCGTTTATGCAAAAGGCGTCATCGCAAGTTTCATGCGTAAGTGGCGACGGCATAGGCGTTTCATCTGAAATTTCTTGATCACAAGCAACATTATCGGCTGATGATGTTAAAAAATTACTCGATGTGGATGCAACAGGGTCATTAATTTCGTAAGCATTCTCATTAAATACATCATCTCCAATCAATTCATGCAGCTGAATTAATTCACTACAACTTGGTACCGGTGATTCTCCATAAACTGAAAAAAACAAACAATAACAGACTAGAAGCAATAAATAAAATAAATAGTATTTTTGTCAAAATTAGTTCATAGAGTAAAAATATTACAACAAGAATCCACACCAATGCAAGCCAAAAATAAACCCAAAAATATATTTTACAATATCAATATAAGCACACAGTACCAAATCCGACACATAAAATTTTATTATCTGTCGCTTAATAAAGCAATATATGCCATATCCCACAAAAAGTTATAATATGTTTACCACTAACAGTGTAGGAAGTACCACTTACGACAATTTGAATTCATATTGAAACTAATAAAAAAGTCGGATGTGGTACTACCAACATACTTTACATTACAAGAGGCAGTTAAAAATGTAGGTAGTACCACATACGACAAACTGGGTATGTATTAAAACTAATAACAAGGTCGGATGTGGTACTAGCGACATACTTTGTGTTTCGAAAGGTAGTTAACAATGTCGAATATGGTACATGTTACAATTTTAATTGGACAATCAATAGATTTCCTTAACTCATTAATAAAAACTAATATAAAAATAAATCAAGCTTAAATAATTAGAATCCATTCCATATAATAAGTTTAATAAATATCAATAAATAATAAGTACCTGTTTCTTCTTGTTGTTCATCTATATCAGATGCAATATTTTGATCAACACTGTTATCCTTGATATTTAATGGTTTTGTCGCAAGTTCAATTAAACGGGCTGATCGACTCGTCATTTTGCTTGATAGGAACAATTTTTATTATAAGATAAACTTAAAATTATGAATGAACACTAAACTTCTACAAGACGTGCGCACGCCCCTACAACATGATTCGTACTGCCACAACCGCCAGCGCATCTTCCCCTCGCGCCCCGCTAAAAACATCGTGAGTTAACATCGGTCATTGTTAACGGACAGTCGTGCCATATACGACTTTTTTAATGTGGCTATATCAAAAACTATGAGGAAAAAATTACTTTTTCTTAAAGATACTGAAAGATAATGTTTTTTTTAGGTTAATAGTGCAATAAAACCAAAATCAACAAAATTGCATATCCGACCTTGTTAATAGGGACAGGCGATATACTTTTTAAGTTTATCTTGGACATCACTGACATTGGTACAAGAAAATATCGTGAGGAAACGTGGACTTACAAATTATATATTATGTCTGAAATCGCCAATCCGCCTTGAGCAAGCGTGAGAGGCCTTTGCCCTGCAATGGGACAATAAAAGGCTGGTTTTATTATTTTAAGAAGAAAATGGCGCCCGTTATTGTACTTTTTTTTAAACTAGAGGTCTTAGTAAGAGTGCGTGGAATAAAATATGAATTTGAATTGCAAATACTCGTTTTGCATTATAATATTTATTTAGTTTGAAGGCTTTATTGATATCCATAGGTGATAGGAATAGTGTTTGTCGTATAAAATGGAAAATAAATGCTTTGTGGCAGTCGTATTTTCAATTCGAAAATAGACTTACGTCAGTGCGTTTGTACTATTCAAACAGTCCTAGTATATTACTTTCAAATATTATAGGTACCTTTTACATTTGAAAGTTAACAAAAAGTTTTTTACTGCTATTTTCTACTATAGTAGTGTATATTTTTTTTGCTCAGTTAACTTTCATAAGTTCAGTACATCATTTAGACCTAATGAAACGAACATTTTCGGCGGTTATTAAAAAATAAACAGCTGTTCTATACAAAAGTGCATCACTTACACGGTCAAAATATATGGAGCAACTGTCAAAATGTATGAACAAGAATGTCAGGAAATAGAATCATGTAGGTACTGAATCCATCATAAAAAATGTTTCTTACACCCTGTACGCAAATTAAGTCAAAAAATGAGTATGATTTATATCTTCAAGTTTCTATCCCCAACGAATAATTATTACCTTGAGACCAAACGATATTAAAACCTGAAATAAATTACGGAATTGTTGGAATATTTCATCGAAGTAGCGACTTGGGATCTAAACACTTAAAGTAATAGCTCCTTTGAAGCTTACGGGCTTAAGTACTGGATTGTCGCTTGAGCGTCCGACATTAGCGAGACTGGTCGCTTGTACTAAGTACTTTAATTTTCCAATGGTACTTACGATTTCTGTGATATGTTCTGGCGTTTTGATATACGTGTTTTGTTGTACCCGTGACTTCATTCGCCTAAATGTCGGTTATCACGGAGATTTTTATTACGCGGATCCCTACTTCTTCTTCCAAAATTAAAAAGTAGCCTTAAGCACTCCTTATCACGACAGCTATCTGCCACTGCAAGTCCCGTCAGAGGCAATTAGGACATTACTCAGAACAAACAGACAGACAAACAAACAGATGTTTCTTTTTGTTTTAGTACTGTGTAAACTTTCATAATCATTCAGTAAAAACAGACACTTCACATAAATAACATCACGTCTGTAATCCCCGAAGGGTTAGGCAGAGATGTATCCATTAGTACACCCATATTTCTCCAGTTATGTTTAAGTCTCATGTAATATCATCTCAGGGAGCGGGCCTAATGCCATCACACGGACGCAAATCTGGCTCCGAGGCTGCTACTGAAAAATTCCTGATGGAAAAACCCAATAACACTTTGCCCGACCTAGGAATCGAAACCAAGACCTCATGCTCAGCATTCGCACTTTGCGACCGCTAGACCAACGAGGCAGTATATACTTGTACCGGCACCTGTGAAAGCTACTATATCGTCCAGTACTCAAAAGGTCTACAAAAGTCCTACCAAACACGACTTTCTATTACTAACATGATTCCCCAACAATACATTCTCGCTAAAACTTTTCTCTTCACAAAATTTGCACCTACGACAAAAGCCGCGGACGAAACAAAGTACAGTCGTCGACAGAAATAAGTATAGGTACTGTCTACGAACTGCAACTAAGTACTTCCAGCTCACTTATATTGTTTCTGAGTAGTGTAGTCACGTCTTTGACATAGCTCGTTTGAGTGCGTCTTATGCTCAAAAAGTTATTTGTGTATTTGTACAATGAACATAACATCACGCCTGGTAATCCCCGAAGGGCTAGGCAGAGGTGTACACTCACATTTTGCAAGTTAAGTTTAAGTCCCATGTAATAGGGGGCAAGCTTATTGCCATCAACCGGTACAAATCCAGACTCCGAGGCTGCTACTAAGAAATTCCTGATGACACAATTAACACTTTGCCTGACCTGGGAATCAAACCCAATACCTCATGCTTAACAGTCGCGCTTTGCAGCCACTGGACCATCGCGGGTAAAAGCTATAAATTTTATTATCCAAGCAGAATTTGTACCCTGTAGCGTAGAGGAAAGTAAATACAACAAAGTCTAAACCGATTGCTACGAGCGCGTAGCGGCGTAGCCGTGACGTCAGCTACGATGCTACGGCGTAGCTCTATATAATATCGAGGGGCACGGCAGTGCCCCCGCCAAGTCGAGCAAAAAAAAGCGGCACGGCCGTACCATTATTTTCTCGAAGCAGTTCAGGCCATTTTCAACCCCTTATAACTTTGTTGTGGATTAAACTAGAAGCCTGTATTTCTAGTTACCAAGCAAGCATTGTATAAACACGGTATATTTCAAATTTCATTCAATTTGAACCAGTAGTTTAAGAATTATAACTAGTCAAAGTTCTTAATTTTGTCACTCACTGACTGACCGATCATCAAAAGTCTAAAGCACTTCTAGTAGACATAGAAACTTCAAATTTGGAATGCAATTAGTGTTTAGTGTATAAATCAAGGAAAAACTAAAATATTTTGCAATTTCAGTCCAGTTTTCTAGATACACCAATTCTTAACCCGATAATCAAAAATCTAAAGCACTTCTAGTAGACATAGAAGCTTCAGATTTTGAATGCAATTAGTGTTTAGTGTATAAATCAAGGAAAAACTAAAATATTTTGCAATTTCAGTCTAGTTTTCTAGATACACCAACTGCATAAATAACTTTGTAATCCCATATGACATGATATAATCTTAAAGGATTACAAAGTTATTTATGCAGTTGGTGTGATCATCAAAAGTCTAAGGCACTTCTAGTAGACATAGAAGCTTCAAATTTTAAATGCAATTAGTGTTTAGTGTATAAATCAAGGAAAAACTAAAACATTTCGCAATTTCAGTCCAGTTTTCTAGATACACCAATTCTTAAATTTGAACTGCAGAAATAACTTTGTAATCCCATACGATTATATCATGACATATGAGATTACAAAGTTATTTAAGCAGTTGGTGTATCTAGAAAACTGGACTGAAAATGTAAAATATTTTAGTTTTTCCTTGATTTATACACTAAACACTAATCACATTCAAAATTTGAAGCTTCTATGTCTACTAGAAGTACTTTAGACTTTTGATGATCACACCAACTGCATAAATAACTTTGTAATCCCATATGACATCATATCATCTCAAAGGATTACAAAGTTATTTATGCAGTTGGTGTGATCATTAAAAGTCTAAGGCACTTCTAGTAGACATAGAAGCTTCAAATTTTGAATGCAATTAGTGTTTAGTGTATAAATCAAAGAAAAGCTAAAATATTTTGCAATTTCAGTCCAGTTTTCGAGATACACCAACTGCATAAATAACTTTGTAATCCCATATGACATGATATAATCATATGGGATTACAAAGTTATTTATGCAGTTCAGTTTTTTTTCTACAAAAAGTAATGAGATGCCACCAAAAACAACACTTGTAAAAATTCCAAGTCTCGCAACTCAGTTCTTCTACCGTAAAAAGTTGTGAGATCCATGTAGTACCAAGTCAGTCGATTTATTCAGTCCCTACTTAAGGGGACCTTCTGTCTTAAGTTATTACGTAATTAGCATTTATGTTTAAATGAAATAAATTGACTTGGCCATCGCATGAAAACACAATGCCATCAAAAATAAAACTTGTAAAAAACCAAGTCTCGCGACTCAGTCAGCACGATTTTGCTATCGCACTAAACAATCTTATTTACTACAATATGTATTGCTTGTGAGTTACATTGTGTTTTCATGCGTTGGCCAAGTCAATTTATTTCATTTAAACATAAATGCTAATTACGTAATAACTTAAGACAGAAGGTCCCCTTAAGTAGGGACTGAATAAATCGACTGACTTGGTACTACATGGATCTCACAACTTTTTACGGTAGAAGAACTGAGTTGCGAGACTTGGAATTTTTACAAGTGTTGTTTTTGGTGGCATTGTATAGTTTCTCTGCTGATATATTTTGCGGTATCGTATGACAGTTATATAGTTACAGTTACTGTAACTGATTAGTTTTACATGGTGGAAGGGACATAATGAGACAATCTTTTACTGTGGATTCCGTTTATGATGTAAGATCCCCGAGTTAAAATTTTTAGTAGAAAAAAAAAGAAATCTGTTCCATACAAAAGTACATTTCCTATAGGTAACGTCGATTATTAAAAAAAAAGCAGATTTTTATTTAATAATTGACGAAAATCTTTTAGAGTCAAAGTCAAAACATTTATTTCAATTAGACCATTTACAGGCACTTTTGAATTATCAAGGAGTCGGTCAGTTGGTCAGAAAGTTGAAGCTAGTTGCTCGTTCCAAAACGGAGATAGGCTTCAAGAGTAAGAAACTCCATGGACACTCTTTCTCCACGAAGAGTCATGTACTGAATCCATGATTAAAGTTTGTGCCACAATGTCCCTTACACCTAATAATTCATCATTTAGTAGTTTCCTAACTGAAATAATAAAAGATTGATAAATATTACAAAAAAAAAAATTAAGTCGTCTATCCGCCTTGAGCAAGCGTGGTGATCAATACTCATGCCTTCTCTGTACGAGAAGAGGCCTTTGCCCTGCAGTGGGAGTAATAGGCTGGTATTTAATTTTTTTATTATTAAGGTATACGATCTCTCTTCTTCCCAACACAAATCGATTGTATTTCATTAACGTCCAGCGCAAAGCCTTGACAAGAAATTCTCTCTATCGAGTTATCTCCATGGCACTCAAACTCAATTGAAACTTGTACAGTATTTACTCAATCAATTATCTCCAACTTTTTGCGTCAACATTTGGGCCAAGCATTTTTCGTCCTTTGTCGTGAACTCTTCAATTTCAAACTTAAGGCTCCGATGGGCCACCGACCGTTACGTTACGTTTGGTACCGCGCAAATAAAGGTGTACGGTCACGAGCAAAAACAAGTAAACACTTTAGCAACATTACAAAGCTATTTTCTTCGAATATATTGATTGAAATGTCATGTTTTTAGGAATATAGTATTTTGAATTCAATACGACTATGAAATACGTCTTATATTAAAGATACAACCATTATTTCATAAGAAAATCGCTTTTGAATTTTGCTAAATATAATATAGGATGGCAAATTAGTTATCTATAGTCTGTCTGAGGGCAGACTGAAAGCAGGATGGCCGAGTTGTAGGAATATTTTATCTTTATAAAGTTAATAATTAAGGTGATGAATGAAGCCTAGAGAGAATGAGATGGATGAGTGTGCGAGAGGGAGGATAGAAGATGGCGGAAAGTGAAAGAAGATGGATACTTGTTAGATTTTAATTTGAAGATTTTATTTAATAAAAAACTACAAAATAAAAAATAACTTTAGTTTTGGAAGTCGGTGGCTTTGGTTTTGTTTTTGTTATGTAGGTAAGTATTGCCACCGACTTCCAAAACTAAAGTTATTTTTTATTTTGTAGTTTTTGAAGGCGGTTATCTTTTTTTATCGCAACCGTGACACACAGCACAGCAGACAATCGCTCAGCCACTGCTCCAAACGTGTCGCCGATTTATGTTATGTGTTTATAATAATAATAATAAATATAATAATAATAATATTATTATAATAGTATTTTTATATTAATATTTAAAAATGTAATTTATATGTATGTACAATTAATAAATGAGAATAATAATAATAATATAGAACGGGTTAATAGCGAAAAGTTTCGACCAACACCTTGAGAAACTTTCGCTCAACAGCTGGGTCAAGAGTCAGATGCAGAAGGCGGTCATCTTGGACACGGCACGCATAGTGAGGAGGTTCCTCTCTCTGGATCCCTAACCCCGGTAGCTTGGGTTTTACCACCTCGTTGCGGGCGGAGCACTATTTTTATACATATTTTTGTTTTATAAACTATACTAGCTGTTACCCGCGGCTTCGCCCGCGTTAGTTTAGAATTTGACAACCAATTCGGGTTGTACTGGGCTTGTTGTTCGGCCAGATCCAGAATTATTAAATACGGACCAACTGTGACTCATAAAAGGCCGTCGACGTTTAGTTTGCATTTCTGCAAGAGAGGTCCCTCTCGCCTGTGACTGTTCTGGAGTTTCTGTCGCTGTAATGGCTGATCTTGTTCTCTGAGACGAAGTTGTGTTTGAACAGGCGTCTCAGTTGCTCTTACAGCTCTCTGGCTTTTGGCTTGTTCCTCCAAAAGCAATTGCGTTTGGAAGGGCGTCTCAGTCGCTCTCTGAGAAGCTTGGCGTGCGGGCGGCTTGGCTCTCCAGTCTTTCTTGGCTTAAGAAAATATCTCATCAGCTCTCAAAGCTGCTTGCCGCTTCGCTTGTGCTTGCCTTCTTAATGCGGCATGAACGGGAGATTCCTGGATTGAGCAGTAATTTTTGCTCGGGCTTGCAATAAGCTTTTGCCTGAGTTGGAACTGCGAGATATTTTAAAATAGAAAAAAGTAACCTACCCTAATAAAAACACACCGAACATGCCTCGAACGAAAATATAAACAGTACTGAGGGACAGACTTAACTTTGCCGTTGAAAACTGTTGTCTACATGCAGCGACATAGGTCACGGTTAGTGATAATAATTATTAGTACTTTCTCAAAAAAGTAATTATTTGGTGATGAATTTACGGTTTTCGGATTTTTCCTTTACTTGTGCTACTTCTACTTGGCCTTGCTCCTTGCCAAATTCTAGGTGAACGGAAAGTCCCCTATATAGGTTTTGATTCCCTTGCGAGCGTCAAAATATGCACCATAAACAGAGCACAAACGGCCTTGAATTTAGATTGCGTTAACTTAGAATTTTGATTTTTTCAAAACATGGTCTTGATAGACAAACAACAAAGTGATCCTATAAGAATCCATTTTTCCCGATCTTTGTGCGGAATCCTAAAAACAGTCAAACTATCGAACTACCAAAAAATTAAAGATTTTTATTTTTCTCCTTTTTGGCGCTTGTCGTTAATGTTTGAAATCCTTATAAAAAAATCCTTTCAAACGATATATTTAATTTTGGAAAGTGGTAGGAGAGGGGTTACGTTGACGTACCTCCTCCCCCTCTTCCTTCAGTCAGTCATCGACTACACGTATAAACAAAGCAATTTTACTTGTTACGACAGTTATGCTGTGATCCTATGAGGAGTTCCGTTCCATATCTCCGAAGTTTATCATCATGTCATGACAATATTTCTATGGGACCAATTCATTTCATTTCATTTCTTTCAAACTAAAAAGAAGAATCATCCAAATCAATTCACAATTGGCGGAGTAATCGCGTAACATACATACAAAAAACATACCGCCGAATTGAGAACCTCCTGCTTTTTGAAGTCGGTTGAAAACTAACCCAAAAATAATCGACAACGTTTTTAATTTTTAAACAAACTAACAATTTTATTAATGGTCGTTTCATCGATAACTCTTAAAGCTTGATTCATACATATCAGTAAAATCACAGTCCCGGCACAGCACCGTCACCGTGTAAAGCTTGATTCATACACATCAGTGAAGCCACAGTTCCGGCACAGGACCATCACCGTGATAATTATTCTTTCATACATTCTCTATGAAGGCATTCACACCAATCAGTGACAGCGACGACACAGTGCTTTCAGTGTCAGTTCCTGCGCCGGCAATCACGGACGTGATCAGCAACAACAATATTTTTTACCGGATCACGGACGCCGCTGCATCAAAAACGTTTCTAGTTTCTGCAGAAGAATCTTGAAACGGTTTTGAAAAATTCTAAAATATTCAAAATATTTACTTTTATCTTTAATCAAATTGTATATTGTCAAGCATTGTCCTTCAGTCTCTCCTAATTGCCTTGGCCGGCCATGATTCATGCACCCATTTTTTTTTTTTTCGTCTTAATAAATGGATACCATAACGAAACTTGGCAGACATGTGGCCGGAAGTGTGACTTCACTGACATGTGTGAATTGAGTCACTGCCGCATCACTGTATCACTGTTATGGGACGGTGTCGGAACTGTGCTGGAACTGTGACTTCACTGATATGTGTGAATTAACCTTATGGCTGCTGCACACTTTTTACACCCGACGCCATTCTAGATGAAATTGTTATAAGTTCGCCTTCATTCTTCCATACATCCTCTATGAATGCGTTTAAATAAAAATAAAAATAAAATACACCTGTCAGTGTCACTGACGACACAGTGATGTCAGTGTCAGTCACGCAGTTTTTCTGTATCCCTGACAACGTATATAAAGTGGGTCACAGACAAACGCGGAATGTTGTGGCGGCCGCGTTATTTGCAAATTTTAACAACGGGCCGCGTGTACTGCTTTGTAAAATGACGCCAAATATGGAAGATGTAATAGAAATAAGTTTAATAATTTAATTACTCAAGTCCCACATAGTGAGACACAATTGATTTTCTATTGTTCTGGCTTACCGGTAAGTCAGCCGGGGCTTGACCGGTATTTAATCCCACTTCTCTATTCCTAACAGTAATATGCGATGCTAATGATAATTTAGGTACCTCACACCTCAAGTGTTTAATTAAACGGTTTTTTTTCCTACCTTTCTTCTCATCTTCTGAGAGGGCTAATGAGAGTAATAAGACAACGTTACGGTTAGCCATATTGACTGACGTCCGATTGTAACACAAACACCACAGTTAATGGCACTTCAGGCCGCCACTGTGACCGCGGTGGTGTATTTTTGCAGCGGTTGGAGCCGCGGTCTGCGGTTTGCCGCAACCGCACCGTCCGTCTGGAGGCCACTTTATGCAAAATGTCAGGATGCGCTTCAGCGGTTTTGGGCGTGAAAAATTATTAAGCAAACAACTTTCGTACTCCTAGGTTGTTTATTTGACTTGACTTACTGGTCTATCGACAGTCTAGACTCACAAAATACAGTTAGATGCTTAAACTTAAAATTCGATCATGATTCGATAGACACGTGGCGCCATCTACTGTCATAAGGACGTTATTGTGATTTCCCTCGGGAACAGTACTTTTTTTCGGGATTAAAGGTACCCTATGCTTGTTCCTGTACACCTGGCAACGTATATGCAAAATTTTAGGATGATCGGTTCAGTGGCTTAGGCGAAAAGTGGTAACAAACAAACAAACAAACTTACTTTCGCATTTATAATATTAGTTAGGATTATTATTTGTAATTTGTATAAGAAAAATATGTAAGTAAAAAAATATGTTAAAATAAAGAATGTGGAGATTAATATAATAATAACATACATATATAATATGTATTTAAGTAGCGAGTGGCCGCCAATGGTGGCATGTCGCGGACACTGTGTCGCGCGTGGAAGCCACTCGATACAGGTGTGCAGCGATTCCATCCAAAACGTGTTAAAAATCATGGAAACAGCTTATCATCACCGGTGGCTGCGTTCGGTGGCCTGTTTGCTCGGAGCCTTAGTTTCTGACTCACTTCAAAGAAGTGCAGCCAAGTTAGATTTTGAAGACAGTTGGAGACAAAGGGAACTTCCCCGTTTCAGTTATTTTGGCCCCATTGAGATGAGGTTTCGAACTGTATATACGGTGGTTGGGTTTGTTATAAGTAATAGCAGTTAAGGCCCGGTCATACTGGAGCGGACAACTTACGATCGAGAAGGACATGGTAGGCGCATTGTCTGATTTACAGATTGTTGTTCTAAATCTGACTGTTTGTGCATGTGAGTTTATGTTTGTAAACTCACCTACAGATGGAATTCCTGCATACAGGAGAAATTCCTAGTTTGAAGGTTTCTAAAAATAAATAAAATACTTATATACAGCTGTAGTAGTTTGTCTGCGTCGGTGTAGTATGGACGGGTGTCCATACTTATAATACTGCAATATCTGACCACACCCGCAAGTTATCCGCTCCAGTCTGACAGAGCCTTTAGATGAAAACTTAGGTGTATTTCAGAAGTAGGTGTGTCTAAGTTTTAGTTGTATTCACAGAACTTTAAACTTAAGCATAAAACTAGTTTTAACCAAACAAATCGCTTCAAAACTGTGCTCCAAGCATTATCTGTGCTTAAGTATTGTTTTGTAATAAACGGTATTCATAATTTAACGTGACTTTATGTATGTACGTATGTATCCTACGCCTATCTGCCTTGAGCAAGCGTGGTGATCAATGATCGTACCATCTCCATGTGAGAAGAACAATAATAGGCTGGTATTATTAAACAGAGACAAAAAAACCTTTATATCTAAAGGCCTTGCAAAGCCTAAGTTTACCTCGAGTAAAAATAAAACCAGAGCCTGCTCAGGTCAAATATGAACGGCCACACATTGCGAAGCATGCGACGAGTATCGCGAGCTGCGCATGCCACGCAATGTAAAACAGACACAGCTGGTATATTTTCCACCAATTTAATCCCAAAAACAGCACGAAAAAAAAAAGAAACAATTATTCAGTTCTTGATACCCATTTGTTAGCCTGATGCTTCCGTAATTGCGGTCCAGAATTCAATTTCAGGGGTCCGACCATATGCTGCTGGCCTTTTAAATACAAAATAGTCTTGTTACGTAACATATTACTGCGATTTAGGTAAAAAATACATGTAGGGTCACGAAAAAACTGCTAAAAATGTTTTTAGTCCATGTCGAGGGTTCTAGGGCGTATTTAGAATTATAGAATGACATCTGCTCTTGTCAAAACCCTTTATTAAGTCCAACCCTAACATAAGTTTGGGTATTACGAGCCAGAAATGTTTGGCAAATATTTTCGTATTAACTTTCTTGGTATTACAAATATTCGAATGTATACAATTGAATAAAATTGTAGTGTCTGTATGTTAATGTCAAAATAACAGGTTTTTACTGAAAGTCTATTTGTTTGTTCTGGCTTTTCCCCAAAACGGATAGACCGACTTTGAACGGACTTTCACTGGCAAATAGCAGATGATATAAGGAGTAACATAAGCTTTTACTTAAAAAAAAAATAGAAATCCGCAGAGAAACACACCGCAGATAGGCAACATTAACGCAGACATATTCGCGGGCATAAGCTAGTAATGATAGGAGTCTTAATTACATTTGCATAAGATATGCTACACTACTGAACTGATCCCAAGTGGGGCGGATAAAAATCCACAGAATCAAAAAATTTAAGCACAAAAATCACAAAAACTCGAATAGCTCCAATCTTGAAATTGTTTCACCGATCGATTGCCCCGAGTCTCCGAAGCACTTCTGGTTTACTTATAGTTCACTTAATGAACTAACTCGGACCGTCCACTGCCCCCCTTGGCTACCTCCCAACATCAGACAGTGAGGAAAAAAAAGTCGGACCTCGAAGTCGGTCAAAGCGCTATGAACTTTTGTTCGCCATTTTCTTTTTAAGAGTAATTTTATAGTAAGTTATTGTGGGACGATAATGAAAATTAAAATAGAATTTTGTGGTGTCTCTAAAAGGCTTCTTGTGTAAACTGTTTAATAATTAAAGCTTATTAGGGTAAGGTTAAGTAATGTTTGCTGTGTTATTTTATAGATGTCGTAAAATACATAGTTTTTATGGTTCCATACCCAAATGAACCTTGACAATTCAAGAGTGCCTGTAAATGGCCTAATTGAAATAAATAATAAATAAAAATAAATAAATATCTTGGGACAACTCACACACGGCCATCTGATCCCAAGCTAAGCAGAGCTTGTGTTATGGTAACCAGACAACTGATATACATACTTATATAATTTATAAATACATACATATTATAGATAAATTACACCCAGACACAGAACCAACAATTATGCTCATCACACAAAGTTTGTCCTGGGTGGGAATCGAACCCACTACTTCCGGCTTTGCAGTCAGGGTCACTAACCACTAGACCAACGAGGCAGTCAAAAATGTTTTGACTTTGACTTTGAAATGGTGCTAACGGGACCCTATCACTACTGTCAAGTATCTATCAGCGGGCTGTATCTCATGAACCGTCATAGGTGGAGAGTTGATAGCGTTGCCCAAAGTCTTGCGGTCTTGGTCTTGTTCTTGCATTTTGGGCAACACTAAGAGTTGAAGTTTTTAGAGCGCATAATAAGTAATACATATTACCTCTGTATCAACAAATAATAAAAATACAATAAACTTAAAAATTAAAAGTGGTCCCAGTACAGGAAATGTGTTTTATTTCAGCATTTTTGGCTCAATTAATTTAATATTGAGAGTCCAACTCGCACTTGGCCGATTTTATCCTATTTTAGACTAGCTTTGGCCGCGATTTCGCATGGAATTCATACAAACTCTGAAACTCCGTTTCTCCACTTTAGGATTATAATGTTGTTGACATGACATGTTTACACTCTGGAATGATCATGTACGAGTGTCCACCTCTCTTAGGCGCCTTATGTTATAAATTGCCATCTTACATACTAGTACTAGTAGTACCTACAAAAAATAAAAAAATAAATACATGGTCGCTACAATATTGAACAGAACAAACAATTAAATCAACTAAGGATCATCGATGCGTAAATCAGGTTAACCCAAAGACCATAATATCTAAAATACGACGGACAATCTCAACAATTTTCACGCAAACGCTACACCCAATCGAAACTAATAAGCCATACACATTTGACGCAAATACGAGTATGGTGACCATTAAATTCTCAATTTCAACAACTCGACCCAAACATTTGGTTGGTTTATGCCCCTCTTTACATAATGACCTCGCTTAACGCCCATTGGAGTCTATTCCTATTGAATAAACTCATTAGGGTCCCCGTTCGCTCGTGGTACCCCGGAGACTCCAGACAGGTCCGTTTTCAATGGCTTTATAAATACATGGGGGATCGATCATTAGGTTTTTTTCTTGTTTGGACAAAAAGTGAAGGTATTTCAAACGAAGTCGTGAAATAAAAGAAGCCTATGTCCTTTTCCTTGGGGTTCAAACTTACCTTCCCTAAATTGGTTCAGTGGTTTATTCGTGAAAGCGTAACAGATCCGACTGCCTTGTTGGTCTAGTGGTCGCAAAGCGCGACTGCTGAGCATGAGGTCTTGGGTTCGATTCCCAGGTCGGGCAAAGTGTTATTGGGTTTTTCCATCAGGAATTTCTCAGTAGCAGCCTCGGAGTCTGGATTAGTGCCCGGTTGATGGCAATAGGCTCGCCCCCTATTACATGGGACTTACATAACTGGCGAAATGTGGGTGTACTAATGGGTACACCTCTGCCTAACCCATCGGGGATTACAGGCGTGATGTTATGCGTAACAGATAGACAGACAAAGTTACTTTCGGATTTATAAATACTAGTATTAGTATAGGTACCTATGGTTGGCGCAGTGGCTAAGCGATTGAGTACTGCACCACGTGTCTTGAGTTCGTTTGCCATATGGAATAAATATTTGTATGACCTATAGGTAAATCAGATAGCTACTGATATAATAAAACTGGAAAGTATTTTTGTTTGTTTGTGTATTTCTTTAAACGCGCTAATCTCTAGAATTACCGTTCTGTATATGATAGCCAGATTTATGAGGAATAGTATAGGCTATAAAACATCACGCTACTACCCACGGGAGTGGAGCAGTGACCAAAGGCGTAACTTAAGACAGGTGAAAAAAGTAGGGTATAATTGGGGGTTCTGCATCACTTGCTCTCGCCGCGCTCGAGCTGCGTGATGCAAAAACCCCCAATTATACCCTACTGATATTCTGATCTGACCTGTTTTCTGGATGAATATTTTAATGATGTGATCAGGTCTTAACCACTAAGCCAAACGTGTTGTCAAATATGTAACAAAACAGCGAACCACTTCATGCACTTTGTTTACTTTAACGATGTATTGTATGACATCATTTATTCGATGCGCTTCCGTATATGGTTTTCAAGTTGAATGACTTCTTCCCAGTCTGCGTGATGCAAAAACTCCCAATTATACCGCTTATTTATGCAGATTGTTATGTATGGAAGTAATTTTCATAAAAGGTTCAAATAGAAGGAATCTCATCTTCCAAATCAAATTTCATTACTTTGACTCATTTTAAGTGCAATGTGGCATCGTATACATAATATAATCTAATAGGGTAGATATAATCCGACTCAGAGCACAACCAATAGCACATATTCTAATAGAGTAATTGTTTCAGACAGTTATTAATATAATATATTCCTTTCACAGCATTCAAATAAAAACATTGAGGAAAATTTGTAGCATGCTGCATCCAAGGATCATCGTAAATCTCCCAATCTTCTATAACACCTCCACATGAGAAACACGCTGCTTTATCATTTACACCATTTCCAAAATAAAAAAATCCGGCTTCAGCCATTTCCATCACCAACCTTCTCTTTGAATTAGCCGTTGCCCAATAATGTCTAAACGAAATTTCACGCATTTTATACGTATTATAGATGTCATAACGAGGGCTATATTTATTTTGAGACATGTTCTGTTCACTCACTATATAGTTCTTCATACAGATAATTATAAAAATGAAATGATATCGTACTACTGTAGCCAGCAACTTATAAAGATTATCATTTGATTGGTAGGGATAGAAGATTGGAAAATTAAACAAGAAAATAATTATTTAAAAAATTTATTATTTATACACCATTTATTTAAGCACAATACATTTTTTAAAGCACACACAGAGTCATGATAAATACAGTTATATAAATCTTGAGAATATTTATATTGATCGTATAAACTTATCAAACTAGGACAACCTTCATCTTCTAAATTGAATATACTAAAGTTACTATTTTCTAAAATATGCTTTAACCACAACACTTTTTCCGAACCTTTGACATAAATACATTTATCTCTTAACATATCTCTAACCAAATTCTGATAATTATAATAGGATACAAATCCTTCGTGCCAGTGTATCTTTCTGTTACTTTCAATCCAACTAACTTGTTTTTTTTCTTGTTTTGTTAATTTTTTAAATGGAAATGGGGGCTTAATTAAAAATACTTGTAATTTTTGATTATACAATATAGCGATTTCTTTTATTATAAATTCATTTGTTTCTGTTTTAAAGCCTTGAATATCCACAATAGCGATCATGATAATCTGCGCACAATGTTGCTGAGAGGTTTGTATTCCACAAGTCGATCATTTATAATCAAACAATATGCAGTTGTCTTATCTGGTATTTGTGTTGAACATTCAAATTCCAATCGCACATCCACTGGACCAGTTTTTAAACTATCATTTTGCCTCGAGCAGTCTAAGATAAAGACTGGAGCTTTTTCTTTGAAGTCCTGTAGATCAAGCAACGGGTCTACCGGAGAGTTGTAATACGACTGACGAAATTTCACATACATTTCATATAATATACTATATTTGTTCTCACAAAACTTTAAAGATAAAGGCTCATAAGGATAATATTGCGAATTTAAAAAGAGCGTCACGTTTGTCACCTCACAATGATCAAACACTGAACTGTCTTTAGTTCTATTATTTTTTCTATTAGTCTGCAAGCAAAAAATGACATACCGAGGCTTTTCTAATTGAGAAGCAGTCTTTACAGACCAAGAATGCTTTGTGGTTTTAGGTAGTAAAGGATACTCATATAAATCCCAATTTCTAAAAGCCATCTGAATAGGTTTATCTCTTTCTAAATGCTTTAAAAGTGTTAAACGTTCTCGATCTGAAACTTTTATGTGCGGTACTCTCCATTGCACCCTTTGTATATCTATTTGAACCTGAACGAGTTCATCAGTAAGAATAATGCTATTTAAGTTAGAATTACTCCTATTCAATATAAGTTCGTGTTTACAATTTATCACAATTTTATTGTAATCCTCGGCAAACCCTAAAATCTTATTTAATGGCACCACAACACTAAAATGCCCATCACTTTGAAACCCGTTTAAATTCCAACCCCATAATGCAGCAACTTTACTTTCTGCTTCATTTAATGAGATGTAAGACTTTATTGTTGATGTTATTCCGGAATTTTTTATACGATCTATTTCAATTCCATTCATTTCGTATCTGATGTCTTGAAACAAATGCATAATAGGGTTATTAATGAACGTAACAGTTTTCTTGATCGGATTCCCATCCTTACCGAACAGCTTTGCCTGACCTTCGATGTAGATTGAACTGGCTGATGGTAGCACATATATATCTTGCTGATGTATGGGGATTCTGATTTCATCGTTTTCTCTAAAGCTGTTATTGTAGGGATTGTATGAATGGACTTCACAACTTTCGATTGAACTATCAAAGTGTGGTAAATCAGTAATCTGTAGTATACTCATACTTTAAACCCTAGAGCTTTAAGAAAATCTTTATTTGATTTAGTCAATTTCTTCACGTTTTTCTTACGTCTGTGCACCTTAACGGTTGTTGATGGAATAGGACGTTTTATTTTCACTGGAGGGTTTTTATCATATACTATCATTTTGCCTTTCTTAAATGAAGACGTAATTGAATATGTTCTTCACCAAAGTCAATACAGTAACCAAACTGATCTACAATCCTGACAGATATGGATGAAATTATATTTTTGTTCACTGGGAAGTAAATAACGTTCTGGGGTATTTCTTTGTAGCCGTGACTTGAAGCAGTATCAGATATGAATTCGTGAATAAAATGAGTCGGTAATCCGTTGTAATATGAACCGTGAACAAGATCGCATTCGATTCTGATTACAGTTAAACTGCTGTTATTAGCGGGCACATTCGGTCTTTTTTTTAATACTGAAAAGTATAGTAAACCGCACTCGTATTGATCAGATAAATGAAGAGGTGGTTGAAAATACGAAACCAGTTCTGATTTATTTCCAGAGATGGTGACCGTCGTAGACATGCTTGCATACTGAACTCTTTAAAATGATACTGTTTATTTTATTTCTTGATTATACCAAAAATTCTTTAAGAAATTTAAACATAGATGTCCACAGTTGAAGGGGTGATCACGTTGTAAATTTTCATAATTATATTGTATGTTAGAACCTACATATTTTATAAATTCCTTTGGAGGTTTAAGATTTCCATAACTGTCGAAATACTCAACATAATCATTATATTTTGCATAGGCTACCCAATGAGAACCAGGATTTTTAGAACTATCTAAATTAATAACTCCGCATTCTTTTTTATACGGATATTTAGGGAGCTCATCTCTCATAAAGACACCTCTAAAATGAGGAATTCTATTTCCATACTTTAAAATGTCAAAGTTAGTTAAGGCTCGTTTGGGTAGCCGATATCTTAGTTTTTTTCTTTTGATACGAAAATTCCAAGGCCGCCTTTATGTGGTTTAAGATGTAGTCCTTTGCCAATACATAGAGCTTCCATTTTTTCATTATGTCTCCTCGATTCCTCATACAGCTTTTTAGCCATTTTGTATTCATTTATGGTTTTGGCAATACCAGCTGCACCGCCTGCTAAAGCTCCCGCCGCTGATAATCCGGCAAAAATAGGAATCAGAGGTAGTACTCCCCCAGTTTTTGGAATAGGAATAACACGGGGGAGCTTAATCGATGAATCATCAGCTAATTCTCTGGTAGCGGCAATAGCTAATTCTATAGCCATTTTCTTGCTCTTAGGTTTTAATTTTTTTATGTGTCTTTTTGCTTTTGTAATAACAGTTTTTAATTTACTTTTTAATCCTTTTCCAGATGTAACTTTTGGAGAACGCTTTTTCCTCAAACCAGAACCAGTTTTAATTTTTGCCGACATAGCCTTACTTACTAAGCGTGCCGCGAGTTTTTCGCCTGTACTGGCATCGGAAGCAACCGCTCGCTGTTTCGCCATTTTTAACAAAATTAAATCAGCCTTATGTCGCTCTTTCAAGTTTGATGACTTGTGATATGCAATATCGTGATCTCTGCAATATTCGTCCAACTTATTTACACCGTTATCTCCTTGTGCAAGTCTTTTTATTAATTTAGTACCAGGACCACAGTAATTATATCCTGGTAAGTGTAATTCAAATGGTAAATTATTAATAAGCCAATTGAGAAGACTGCTCTCTCCAAAACACATTATAAGACTGACGATTCCGGTTTGAATACTTTAATAAATATTATGCGATTCGAGTTTGTTGTTAATATTATTTTATTTATAATATAACATTAGATTTATCTATCCAACTGCTTTCAGCTGAAGACAAACCTAACCATTTTACTAAAACCCTGTTACCTTTTCTTCTAAGAACTTTCTCGACTAAATATACATTGGGGTGTTTTGTCTTCTGAAGTTCTTGTTCATAAAATGCTCCTAGGATAGGCTGTCCTCTGATCGTATCTTCAATTAAGTAAGTGATAGGAGTAGTATTCTGCTTGTATCTAATTTTAAATATTTCTGTTGACCAATTGGGAGTATAACCTTTTTCGAATGTTCCTTTGTACTTACTGATACGAACGTAATCACCCACTTTAAACTTGCATTTTATACTTTCTTTATTTTTCACTAAACTATTAAATCTTTTTAATATTTCTTTCTTATTTGCATTGTTGACATTTGCTGGTATTTCATTAATTGTTCGATGATAGGTATGATTGTATTTATGAACTACATTGTCCAACGTATTTTTTATCCAATTATAATTACCTTTTAAACTAAACTCTTTATACAGTTTAGATTTTAATGTTCTTATAAATCTCTCCACAATTGAAGCCTTTTTAGATGAAAATGTTGAATAATGATTAATATTATACGACTGCATAAGATATTTAAATTTGTTATTATAAAATTCTGTACCGTTATCTGTTTGTAAATTTTTAGGTATGCGATTATCTTTCAATAGAATTACAAAAGCATTATACACCTCATCTTTGTTTTTACTTTTCAAAGGAAGCGCCCAAGCATATTTTGAAAATGTGTCAATTATGGCAAGAATATATTTATAATTATTATTTTCCCTCGACACTGTTTGCATATCTATTAAATCTGCTTGCCATAGATCATCTATATCCTTCATAATAACACGCCTTCGCGGAAAGTTCACCCTCGCACTTTTATGAATTTCATTTACCACATCCGCTTTGCTCATTTTAAAATATTTTTTTTAATAATTCATTGTATATTTATATATTCATAATGAATGACGTCGTAATACTGAATGAAAAGTTTTCTGAGCATCAGTATTTATTCTTTAATTATGTTAGCTTCTTTTAATTCTTCAATTACTGATAAAATTTCATTGTCATGATTTGTATTACCTGCATCTCTTGAAGCTATTAATAATTTTAATCTTTCAACCAATTCATTCGGATCGTCCCAATATACTAAGTCAGTATTCTTATTATATGTTTTAAGTGTCGGCAAACTGCCCCCAATTTTTTTTTTATTGTTTTCCAACAAAGTCTCAGAAAATAATGGTCTGATTATATCTCGATATTTGAGCCCTTTGTCACCTCTTATTTGACCTCTAGGATTAAAATCCCTCTTATGGGCGTTGGTATAATGTAGTATATCTTTGTAGACAAGTCTATCGGCATCAGTTACAATCTTTAAGTCAGGTTTCTTTCGAAGTAAAAGTTCTTTTAGTCCAGGGGTGAAATCGTAACTTCTATCTCCAATTTTAACCAAAACTAAGTTATCTCCATCAATATTTTGAATTTTAGAAAATGATACTACGGAGTTACCCATCATTAAAGTTTTATTGTCGGTTCTTATTCCAAATGGTACATTTACACCATCATAAATACCGTAGATATCCTCACTTTCCAACGAAAGTTCTAAATTATCTTTTACTTCTTTTTTAGGAGAGCTTGAAAAAAATATATCAGCATCATGAAAATCTTCACATTCAGTAGGAGTGATTTCACAATTTGCATCTAATTCAATAGGTATAGAATTATCGGACACGTTTTTATCATGCTTAATATTTTCGATTAATCTTTGAGAATTTATAAAAGTTTTTAGAGGGTCTGAAACTGGTTTGAACATTTTATCTAAGGATAAGTTAACTTCATGTTCGTAATTTTTCATTTCGTTTATTTTCTTTTTTATGGAGTCGACAGACTTGATTAATTCCATTTTAATATTTTTTTCCATCTTATGTAATCACAACTGTGTTCAACTAAGAGAGAAATAAGACTAGCAATGTTTCTCTATACAATTCATTTATAAGGATGTGCCACATACAGACATCTATCTGCGTTCATTAGAATTTAAAAAATGTATCGAAATTCTTTCTGTACCTCCCATTATTTAATGTAGACTCTTTGTTAATAAGTAAAAAATTGAAAGGATTACTCCAAACTGTTTTACAGATTTCTTTGAACTGGTTCCAGTTTAAATCAGGACTGACATGTTCCTCATAAATATGTTTTAAGTTCACATCATCTTGTCTAAATACTATAAGAAAATTAGCATTGTCACGTAACAATTGTTTCGGTATCTTTGAATAGGTCTGAGATAAATAAAAACAATCGATTTGCTTATGTCTCCCCATACAAAAATAATTGCGAATATTCGTCTGATTTTCTGTTGCAACATCGTCAAAAATAAATATAGAATTTGCTAATGCTTCACTGGGAGATATAACATCTTTATTGTCGCTAAACTCATAGAATTTAATTTGAGGTACTCTTCTTAACACTTCACTTAAAAAACGATATTTTGGTTGGAAATTCGTTTTTGAGTAAAGATACAGATTTTGAAATTTAAGGCCATTTTCATGTAATAATAAACTGATCATAACGTTTGTTTTACCACAATTTGAGGGCCCACATATAATACAACGAATCGTATTAGGCAATAAAGCACTGTGTCGGATCTGACAACTGGAGTCATTAAAATTAATATTATTTACATTTAGAGATATGGGTTGTTTGATCAACTTCATCTTGCCTACTAATTGCACTTTTCTCGATCCTTCAATATATATATAATAATTATAATAACAGCTATAGTTTTGCTAAATTAGAATTCTTTTCTCAAATATTAAAGTATTTTTTGTTACAATGAATCATTTAATAGCTGCAGCCAGTGCAAGACAGTCACTTGTCAATAATTTTCAAATTAAATCATTTATTTTTACTAAAGGTAAGTTTTGATATAATTATAATTGAAAGTTCATATTATCCAAACAACTTTTGACAAATTTATTTTCTTTTCAGAATAATGTCTCTTTCACCATCATACAGTCCTAGTTTTTGGGATAATGAGATTTCTGCAGGACACGAACAGTCGCGATTACACGAGGTATGTATCTAACTATAAATGCGCAAATATTTACATGTTTTTAGATAAAATGATTTTTGACATTCAACAATAACAACTATTATTTTTGTTGTGAGGAATGTGTCAAAAATAATATTATTGCATCGCTGCCATATTTACCTATAGTTTATTCATCATTCTCTTTACAGAAACTGAGCGATCCTTATCTTGCGGATAACGATGCAGCTGTTAAATCATTCTATTTTACTCAAGATCTGAATACCTCCAATATTCCAGTTATCAAAACTGCGTCACAAAAACATCCAACAGAAAAAATAAAAGAGAAAAAAAGGAGGTCTGCAAATATGAAAAAAAATAAGAAATCTCAATTTTATTCAAAAACTATAATATCAGATAATTCATCTTATATTATTAGGAAAGAGCCAGGAAAAGCTCATCATTTGATAAATATAACTATTCATGACATGAGTGATAATGCTTCCGGAAGGAGCTGCAGTGAAAATGACAGCACTCGTGTAAGTGTTCAGTACCTAGTCAGAAACAATTGTGATGAAATAATGGATGAAACTGAACATTTGATTAATAAAATAGTGAAAAAAATTAATTTGTGTAATTGATTGTGAATCTTATTTCTGAGGTTGTGAATCTTATTTTTTTAATTTAGTGTGACCCAATAAACAAAATAGATTCTGCAAACTGTGTTTTGAATTACCTGATTAATTAGTTACTAGATAATACCTCTTATTAATAAACAATGTGCAAACAGTGTATATAATTATGTCAAAAGTATAAATAAACTAACGTTATTCATGATAATAATCTACACACATTGTTTAAAAGAGGGAAAATCTTTCGGAAAGGGAAAAATAAACAAATAAATACAGAGTACACATTTATTGATTAGATACATTTTATAAGATTATATCCTTATTACATTTCTCCTTATAATATCCTTATTACATTACAAATTTAATTACATTGTAATCAACATAGTAGAACAAATAGACACATGTACTAAAGTATTGAACTATAATGCCCCCAAGGTAAAGTGTTGAAACAACCTTCTATCCTTTGCCTTTTATCATCATCACTGTTAAGAATGAGCTTATTTAACTTTTGTGTAAAAACTTGATGATTTTTTGATCTTATAACATACATATCATCTCGAAGGTTATCATTTAACATTAATGCTCTTTTATATTTTTCAATATCCAATTTTTTTGTTACCGGCTTTGTTATTCCCTTTGCTTTCTTTATAGTTTTATTTTCCGTGCGTATACAATACAACTTAGCTCGTAAACCTACAAATTCTGAAATAATCTCTCCACCTAATTCGTCTTTGAAATAACCTGGTATTTTCATATTAGCTTTAGGTAATCCATATATATTGTTATCCTCAAAATTGCTCGTGTCAAAATAACGAATATTGTTTTTCATATCTTTATAAAAATTTTCAGTTTTTACCAAATAAAGTAAGCTATCAGTATCAGTGTAACATAAAATAACATTATTTCCATATATTTTTTTAATTACAGAATAATGAAAATTATATAAATGCGTTTTAGAAATTTCAAGAATAGAAAATCCAATATAAATAGGGCGGTCCAATATAACTTTTGTTTTATTCAATTGAATAGCTACTAAACTTTCCGATAAAATTGCTAAGTCTTTGAAATGCGGTGCGCTAATATACCTTTCAGCACCATGCAATTTGTTGGTTGTATTTAACTTATCTTTCCATAATTTTACGAGCCTAACATCAACTTGTTTCCGCTTGTTTTCAATTGTTTTTCCAAAAATAGAATTGTTTTGTTTCTTAAAAAAATCTTTTTCAAAATCAGATTTAGCTTTTTGCCTGAGAGAAGTATTCAATAAAATATATGGTTTTAAAAAGTTATCTTGATAAAATGATAATATTCTGTATATTTTTAACAATATTAAACCATTTTCTAAACACTCTTGTAAATGCATATAATGAATAACAAAACGATGTTTGTTATACAAATTTGCAATTAACTTTTTACACTTGTTTTGCATAGGTGAATATTTTTCAGCAGCAAAGGGAAGATCTGAATGAGCATTATGAATGTTAGGTGGGTAATATAAATCTACCTCCAAAATGTATCCCTCATCACCGTTTTTGTTTACGCCATTTATATCAAATTTATTTATTTCATTATCATTAAGAAATCGGAAGTTACGCATTGGAAGTTTTTGCATCATTGCAAAGCCATATAAATTCACACAGTCAAGATAAATAAGGTATGAGCTTGCCTCGTTCTTATTATACGATGATTGATATTTGTTATTAGCTTTAGCATATCTTAATGAGCATTGGGCAAGACCTCCACGAATTCCATTTTCTATCATTTGGTACATTTCTACGTCAGATATTAAATCAAGCTGAACTTTAGTGTACCACAGCATAGCATCCCAACTTAACGATGGTGATGAAACATAATAACATGGGTCTAAATTGTAATAAAATAAACTCATTTCTCGAAACTTCTCAAAAATATCACATAATAACAGTACATCACATTTTAAATAAAGGTCTGTGTACTCTCCTAAATTTTTTATTTCAAAAGTTTGCCATATGTTTAAAGCATGCTGATAATCTTCAGTTGAAATATTTTCTCCCGTTAGTTTATTGAAAAATTTTGACTTTTCAGGCAGCTGGGTTTCATCATATTTTTCCCATCTGTCTACATAGTCATAACAATATACACCTTTTCTACATGTTAAATTAAATAAACGATCATGATTAAAAAACAAGCGCATGTGTTGAAAATCATCTGCGTGTAACGTTTTTACCAATTTATCTAAACTGGTGCTTAAAAAGTTAAAAGAATCAATAAATTTTAATTGCGCTGTAGTTTTATTATCAATAGGTATGATTTTTGTAAAGGATATGTACTTTTCTTTTGATTTAGGAATTAAAGTAATTTTGCCAATTATATCCGACAGCTCTTTTATAAATAAATGGCAATCATATCCAGATAAATTGTGAAAAATTATAGGTATGTATTGACACTGTTTCAAATTCAAATTACAAGCGTTGTGTGCAGCACCTCTATATTTACCGGTGAAATGATCATGATCTTTAACTTTTTTATCAGTTTGTGTAAACTTGGTTTTACATATGTGACATAACTCAGCTATTTTGAATGAATTTAACTCATCAGAAGTAAGAGGCATCATTGACTGTTTATTTTGCAAAATTTTATACAGCCTTTTTACATCATTTGTAATGGTTTCAACAAATTTTTGCGCGCACTTTGGGCCTCTATAACTAACAAAATTATTTAATTCAGGTTTAGAGTTGCAACAAATATAATAAGCATACGATGATGCTTGATGTGCCTGCACAGATTCAGTAAAAAGCGATTTATTTTTGTCTGAGTAATTGCAAAGCAAACTTTCAAAATCTCCGTATATTACAATTGGAATTCTTTGCGTTCTCTCAAAGTTTGAAAATTGTAATTTGCTATGTTCATCAGGCAAAACTGTTTTTATTTTGCTGCAGTTGTGATTTAATAATTTATCTTCATCATTATGATACAAAAAACACTCATCACATAAAAATAGTTTAGATTTATGTTTGGTTAATTGTCGATGCACAAGACGACCAAAATTTTTTATTAAACAAAAATGGGCTTTATCACCTTTAGTTATGTACAACAAATTGACATGTATAAGCTTTCGCTCACGTGTCAAATATAATGGGCCTGTTACATGATTACTAGCTTCAAGACCATATACATTTACACTTATAGAAGGATTATTTTTCTCAAAGATTTTAATATCATCAAAACTTGGTGGAAAAGACATATCATTTATGTTTAAAAGAAACGTATAGTGTGGGTACGATTGCAATCTATTAGCATTAATTTTTTTAGGAAACATGTGGGCAATAATACACCACAAAAAACAATGATTGTCATTGTTACGTATATTCAAACATGACTTTGTGTTTTTTATAACAGTAGGCAATTCTAAGTAAGTGCCAGCTCTCAAAGGATTGTATTTGTTTATGTTTATTTCCAAATGGCTTATAAAATTAATAGTCCACCCAGATTCACCAAGTTCAAATTCTAAACATTTAGATATTAATTTTTGAGAGCATTGAAAATAGATATCAGAAATATTTGTATTCGGAACTGCTATCATATATTTGGTGTTGAAAGATTTCATAGAGCTTTCATTATTTTTTGGCAAAATGTATGAGGCAAATAATTCAAAATTGACTTTAATTGCTTTATGTTTTTGAATCATAAGATTGATAATTTTACATACAGATTTTGAAACTTGATTTAAAAATATTTCTGGAGTAATTGTTATGTCACTGGGTATAATTGGATTCACTTTGTAACTTATGATTCTATTCTTAAAGGCAGTAGCAATAACTTGAATATTATCGAATTCGGAGCAGAGCAATACATTAGATTTATGAATATTTGTTCTACTATGTGCTGATAATTTTGAAACATAAATATTACAGTCTTTACAAAAAAACATGTTCATTAACAATTGGCTAATACTAATTTTATAATTTCTCAGGTTTTATTTATATATAATATATATATGTATATAATATCAGATTTTAATTTTAGAATTTCTTATTTCGGGTTTTTATATTTCTCAGTTTTAATTTCTTATTTCAGGTTTTTAAATTTCTCAGTTTTAATTTCTTATTTCAGGTTTTTAAATTTCTCAGTTTTAATTACTTATTTTCGGTTTTTTAATTTCTTAGTTTGAACCTCTGAAAATTTTCTTAGTTTGAACCTCTGAAAAAGTACATGTGTATAAAATATAAAATAATTATTAATTTAAAATTTGCAATACAAAATGCATAAAATGAGAGTTAAAAATACAGGCAAAACAATAACTAATATGAATAAGGTAATTATTATGTATTTTATAATAATATAAGCTTAAAATAATTATAAGCAGATATAAATATTTATATAGAAATGTATATATTTGCACGTGAATGTATATAAATATAAAAATACTTATTGATGTTGTTGTAATGTATATTGTTATAGAAAACTTTGTTTAAATAATATTCTCACAATTTTTTTATAAAGACTGTATATGTTTCCATAAATGAGATTAAACAAACTTATAATTAAAAAGATTAAACAGATTTATATTTGCAAATTAAAAAAAAAACTTACGCAAAAAGAGCGCATAAGTAGTACCTATAGACAGGGTTTGAAAAGTAAACAATTGTTTTTTAATGTTAAATCTAAGAAGGTTTACTGTATAGAACAGGCTGAATATCTTTAAATTCAGCCCTTCCAGTATTTACAAGGTGTGTTAAAGCCTTCCACACAGCATTATCTTTATCAGTTGATAATTTTAAAGTTACAAAAGAATGTTTCCAACGCTCGTTTGGAGCAAGTTTTTCCACTTCGTCAGTATTATAAACACGCAATTCAAAATAATACTTTCCTACCCTTCCTGGATCTGACTGGAAGGTGTGGCCAGTAGCTACTCGCTGAGTGAAGCAGCTCTTTAGGGTAGCAGCACGAATCAACGGTCGAGACGATTCATCCTGAAATACATAAAAATAACCAGTTTTAATTAAAACAATAAAGCGCGAATTTTTTTTATCTACGTTGTTTAATCTATTACTACTTTAATTATAGATAATCTATTAGAAAGTTCATATAAACTCTTATGTCCACAAACAAGTATAATTTTAATGGATAAAATCACCCACTAAAACACTAAATAATATGTTCATGAATGTTTAATCAATGAAATGATTAACACGTTTGAAAAAATACCTTACCTCAGAATCTGAAGCGGTGATATTCCGCTTTCTTTTTGGAGCTGATGTTGCAACAATTTGCTGTCCGTCGCTATCAGACTCTGTTTCTGAAGCGAATGGGTTTTTAGAAAGCAAAGCCTTCTTTTTTTGAGACACTTTTTTGTCTCTCTTCACAGCTTTTTTTTTCGAGCTGCCGCTTATTTTTTCTTTAGTTGCTCGAGATATTGGAGGGGTGGAGTCGTCTTCTTCAACCCAAAAAGGATTATTCGTCGACTGAGCCCTGAAGACATAATTAAAATGCTATAAATATTTTTGTTATACCAACATTACTAACAACATGAAACAATAAACATGTTTCGAATATCGAATAGGGAATAATATTTTAACAGTCTAAAAAAAATTGCTTTAAATTACTTAGAAATCGACCTAAGGTCTTGTATTAATTGCTTGTTATACCAATCAAATCAAAATAAGTTAACCTCTATGCGCGTGTGTGCCAAATTTCATGAAAATCGGTTCAGCAGTTTTTGCGTGAAGGAGTAACAGACGAACAAACTTTCGCATTTATAATATTAGTAGGAATAATTAATAATATGAAACTAAAAATACAGCGCCAGTACATAATTTAAATAAAATAAAATACTCACATACTTTTTCTGCAACACACCCAACAAAAAAATAATCACGATACCACAGTGAAATGCTTTTCAGCACAACGATGACAAAATGTGAGGAATAATCTCAGATGCTTATTTTTGTAGACCTAAATTTTAAAGCCGTAGTCATAATGTTACTTTCCACAAATAATTACTTGAAAAATATAATTCAAACTATATTTGTTAATAGAATTTCATCTCTATTACCGGAGTACTTAAAGTAGATTTTATTTTAATCATTTCTCGTAATGAAATCGCGCTGTGAATGCTTCCGAATACTCTCGTTAAGGAAAGTGCTCTCACAGCATTTTTTCCTTATTCGAGTTTTTAATGCAACTGGAGACGAAAATCTTAAAAGGAATGATATGTCAAATAGCTTTGGTGGAATAGAAACAAACATATGCGAAAACCAATAAAATGAGATCTCCGCTAGTTATTTGCTATGTATGCAGAAATGCTGGCTTATTCTGTAAAGTCTCAAGTCGTAAAGGTTGCGTTAGATATAGCTATCCTGCTCATTTTAATGTTAATAGAAAGAGATGTCAATGGATTTCAAAGTGATATTCCCTTATGCAACTCTTATTTGATATTACAGAATTAGGGTGCGTGAATAGGTATTGAACTTTGGTAAATGAAACAAACAATTTTAGTTTTTAAATATATTAATAATAAATCTTCTTTGTATTAAAATAAAAATATCATAACACATTATTTCTAATATGTTTGAAAATTCAACTAGAAAACTAAAGAAAAACTATTACAAGATTTTTTTTTATTTTTTTTTTTGCATTTTCCTCCCATCATATCTCAATTTTATACAATTTGGACATTTTGTTTGAATGTGTCATAAGTGAATGAATGTGTCATGTGAACTCTATAAAAATAGGGTCAAATCTAACAATCTTCAAAGCGATCCAGTATTTTGTCACATGTTTGACGACACGTTTGGCGCGTTGATTAAGAACTCTACTCGCATCATCACAATGTAAATATTAGTTCATAAGTACTAAATGCACCGAGTGTCGCGGGTTCGATTCCCGCACGGAACAAAATAAGTATTTGTTCCGGTCTGGATTTTTATACACTTTTCTCATTTTTTTTCTCATTTTTTTAAATATGTGCTCCGTAAGAATTAGATAGGGTTCCTTCTGCTGTCAATTGCAAAATTGAAAATCGTTAGACCAAACAATAACATACATAATTATGCAAGTAAATTGTTGAACTAATCCCGTTGCTCTCAAACGATATTGGTAAAAAAAAAATATTGAGGGGAAATGTCATCGAATTAAAATAAATTTCTAAATAAAGCGTACCCGTATCTAAGCACCGATGACATTAACTTACGCGGCTGTTAATATGTATTGAACGTTGTAGTGCGCTCCACATGTCGAACGATGCGACAAGCAGATGATGTCATTACACGTTATCCGCTGCCCGCTTATCTGCTTTGATGCGTCTAATAGTGGACATATACACTACGAGAAATCGTAACGATCAGACTGTACAGTTCGAACGGTACCTATAAATCGCTACATGTATGTTATAAAACTGTACAGTTTCGGTCGATTTTTTTAAGACTGTGCAGTCGAGCGGAACAGTATGAAAATTTCAATTGATTAAACGGAATCGGACGAACAAGCCAGGTGTAAAGTAAGAGTAGCGCTAGCGATGCATGGCATCGGTCGGAATTCATCCAGAAAACAGGTCAGATCAGAATATCAGTAGGATATAATTGGGGGTTTTTGCATCACGCAGCTCGAGCGCGGCGAGAGCAAGTGATGCAGAACCCCCAATTATACCCTACTGAAAAAACTATACGAAATAGCTTTTCAGACAGCCTAGCCTAATAGACTAGCGGTCAAATTCTCAAACTAACTTAATTTTAAATCGCCTTTAAGTCTTATGCTATCTCTGTCACTTTAAAGTTTATTGTAGCGACAGACATACATTTTACGAACAGCTTGTGTCGTTAAAAATTCAGAGGTTAGTAATCGACAAGAAGACGGAAAGCTAAGTACAAGAGGAATACAATACATGTTCAATGAATAAGAACACATACATACATAAACATTCGCCTTTTTCCCATGGGGATAGGCAGAGACCACAGAATGCCACCTGATACGATCGAATAGGAAAAAAAGAAAGAAAAATAAAGAAATGTCTCAAAAATATTGTTCTCATCATCATAACTGAGATCTCAGTGTCACCCAAACTATGTCATTTGTCTGAAACTTTGAGGATAGATAGATAGAACATGCCTTTAAGATGCTTTGAAGGTCAAAACTTTAAAGTGTCTGGCTGAAGTTATGGCGGAGAAGGCTTGACAATCAATCTATATTAATAGAAATATAGCAGAAGAGATGTTCTTTGTACATGACAGCTAAATTAATGAAAAATACATAACACATATCACGCCTGTAATCCCCGAAGGGTTTGGCAGAGGTGTACTTATTAGTACACCTACGTTTCGCCAGTTATGTTTAAATCCCATGTAATAGGGGGCGAGCCTGCCATCAACCGGGCACAGATCCAGACTCCGAGGCTGCTACTGAGAAATTCCTGATGGAAAAACCCAATAACACTTTGACCGACCTGCGAATTGAATCCAAGACCTCATGCTCAGGAAAAACAGTTTATGTCAGTTATTATTAATAAAAAATCGGCTGTTCCATACATTTTTTTTCAAACAAACTCGCGGACGGAATCTAATCCACAGATAAAGCAGAAAATCCAGTGTGGAAAAAAAAACTGATCTAGCGATACAGGTATAAAACCTATTTACAAACTAAAAAGATAATAACATGACTCGCATATTCTATTCATGGTGTCCTCTGAACATTATCCTACACCATACGCTCAGGCACATGACTCCACCAACACTAAACACACTGAAAAACCAACTCTAACTTCTAAACAACAGAGTTAAGATTACATTACCCGCTTTTGTATTACAGGTCAAGCTTAAAATAAACTTAAAGCGTATGCTAATAGGGTTTATTTTTGTTCACAGGTTGCGGTGTATACAGGGTGTTTTGAGCCGTGAAAGTGGGATTATGCATGGACACGTGAACTAGCGATGTCTGCGGCTTTCCTCTTCGCGGCGCTCGGCGCTTTGGCACTCGTCAGCCGTACAGGTGAGGAGGGGTCTTTATTTATGTGAAACCACGAAGCTTTTATATGGATAGATAAGTTACTTTGTTCTATGTTGTTGGTTTGTGACTTTTTATTGAATTACATATAGATCTACCTTTTAAAGAAAATGAATAAAAAAGGCTTTGTTCTGAAAAAAATATAAATATAGTAATAATTATTATTGTCCTACTACTATTTTAAACGCGAACGTTTTTGAGAATAGATGGATAGATGTTTGTTACTCTTTTACACTTATACGGCTGAACGCAATTAGATGGAATTTGGCACACATATGCACATATAATTATTTTTTTATATGAGATGGGTTTGGTCTAGACTTTAGTCTAGGTCAGAGGTATTAATCTAACTTAACAAACAGGATTATGTTTATCTTGATTTTGTGTTTCCGTGGGATAAATTAGGAATTTGGTTTGATTCTAAAGATTACGGAAACGAAATTACGAGCAGAAGGCTATACAAGCTCTAGACGTGAAGACTTGTAATTGGCTGTCAGATAATCATGCTGTTATTAATCACCATTGTATTTAGCTGTAAGTCTTCGAAAGTCCTTAAATAAATAAATAAATAAAGATAAATTAATGTCAGCCTTATATTGTCCCACTACAGGGCACAAACTTCTTATACAGAGAAGGCACGAGAATTGATCACCACGCTTGCCTAAGGCGGATCAGTCTTTAATTATAAGTCCAGGTTTCTTGACGATGTTTTCCGTCAACGATGTCATTGATATTCCAAGATAAACTAAGAAAACCTCAAATTCCGATTACAAATAAATTGTATACAGATAAAACAACATGACATGGTTTTGTTGTTTTATTTTACAGCCGTATTTTGATTGTAATTGCTTTTACTTGCTAAGCGCGTTTTAATAAATAAGAGTACTTGTGTACTGCTCAATTCAATTTATTTTATTATCAAAACATGGGTTGGGATTATTATTATGTAATTTAATAAATTTAAATCATATTTAGGCTCGTGTTTTCTAGAATTTGAACAATGCTGAGTTTCAAAATTAATTATAACGAAATTATTAGGTTTTGCTTAAAAAGTAGGCTGAAAATTAATCTAGGTTACAATTAAGAGAACAAACAAAATACTCTAAAATTTGTTTCTAGCTTATTTTATTTTTATTTTCGTAGCATACATACCTATTTACGATTTTTTTATTATAATTTTAATTGTATTCTTTCGTTGATATATTCATTTTAATTCTTTAATGTTTTTTTTTGTTGGCCTATTTTGTCCCACTATTGGACAAAGGCCTCCCTCCACTTTTTCCATCCTTCACGTTTCGGTGCCTCATCCCTCTAGTTTTGAGGAACCCATATAGTTGGTCCTGCCATTTTCTTCGTGGCCTGCAGGGACACTGAGTCACAGGGCATCAGCTTTGTACTACATATAAATAACTAGTATTTGCCCCCCACTTCGTCACGCAGTTATGTAGAGCTTGAGCAGGTATGGATGTACGAAATAGTTATCCATAATTTTTTGTATCTATTCAGGGATATTTCGAAGACATTTCGATTAAAATTCTTAACAATATTATAATATTTATTACGTAATAATACAGTTTGTGTGGTGTGTCAAGTCATATATTTCGTGGTACATATTGTATGATTAAAATTACACCTTGTATATTACCGGTGCTAATTCCTGTGCCATCCGCTAGGAGCGCTACTGTCTTCGCCATAATTATGTCACTCAGCCCGACTACATTACAAGAAAGCATTTAGTTGATTACGCAAGCGTTTCAAACCCTTACACACTCGTGACGTCATACTCCATCTAAGTTCACCCGAATTCTTTGTCAGCCGTTAGCGGCATGAAATTGTCGTTTGCTTAAGGGGAATGCGCTAGGGATGCCTAAAACTTAAAATGTCTTACGTTTTTTTGCAATTTTGCAGCTCAATATCAAGTTGTGTGTGATGTTAATTTAAAAAAATTGACGCGACTGTAACGTAACAAAACATCACGCCTGTAATTCCCGAAGAGTTAGGCAGAGGTGTACCCATTAGTACCTATACCTACACCCACTTTTCGTCAGTTATGTTTAAGTCCCATGTAATAGGTGGCGAGCCTATTGACGCGATAGTAACTAAAATATATTTACTAAATCATAATTACTAGCTTTATACCCGTTCGTTCTTGAATGTCGGTTACCACGGTATTTTTTTGCGCAGAACCCTATTTTTTTTTAAATAAGAGTAACCTAAGCTACTTCGTATAGCCTAAGTTACTTTTTATAAAATTAACTATCTGCTAGTGAAAGTCCCACCAAAACCGGTCCAGCCATTTCAGAGATTAGCCGGAACAAACAGGCATACCTACAGACATATTTTATTCAGTAGTAACTCGTAATTTAAGTACCATGTAAATTTTCATATTTATTTAATTTAAAACTGTTATTTTGACATTATAAACAGATAATTCAATTGCATTTAGTAAATATATTGCATTTTTATTATTGGAATTGTTTTTTTTTAAATTTTGTCATTAAGCTTGTAAATAATGATAATTGTATTTTAATTAATTATGAAAAAAAAAATGCATTTAGTTGTATAAATAATTGTATAAATACACGTACGTTAGATTCGCATTTTTTTTTATTAGATACCATACAACCCGTCGCCGAGCTAAAAATTGCAAAAAACGGTAAGTAAATTGAATTCCGCGGACTACCCTAACGCTCTCGCCTTAAGCTGTACCCTGCCTGACCTCGTTTAAAGCCTTCAATAATAGAACCTTTGTTATTGAGGCAGCATTCCCGGAAAACTGACATATTTTTTTCGTCTCAAAAATCGTTTTCAATCCCTAACAAATGGTGTTTTATTAAACAAGGACATTTGTTAATATGAAAAGGAGGATTAGGTAACGTTTGGGGCTGACAGAGATAAGTGGTTGGCTATCAAACCTGATCGATTGATGGATGAAACTTTTTCTACCCAAGTGACTGGTTGGATAATGTTTTCGATTAAAGCTTGGCTCGCGAATTGAAAGCTTCCGTTGGTTTTCGTGGGATTGAAATACTGCTTTATTTTTTAAGTGGGGATTTTTAACTACCGTATCTTTTTATTAAAGTACTTTGTCGTTTGTTATTAACTTATTTTGAAATGGAGGAAACCTTTGCCCATTGCCGCTCAGACCGGTGTCAGCAAAACGAGATGAAATCTAATATTTTTTATCTATATTTTAACCTTTCAACAAAACATGATTAAGTATTTAGTTTTTACTTTAGTAGTATAACTTTTGAAAGATCTTAAAATAAACGTTTATTATTATAATATTATAGAAAATATTAAAACCTTGACATACGAATTCATCCAACCTACCGGGAGTCAGGGCTCCAAAAAGAGAAACCTAACAATACAGGTCAGCCTACGATACTCAGAGATAAGACAGCTTTTTATTAGCTAAAGAATTTTTATAATCTGACTAGGAGTTATGGAGATTAGGGCATCTAAACATAAAGACTCTTCAGTTTTATACCATTAACATTCATAACATCACGCCTGTAATCCCCGAAGGGTTAGGCAGAGGTGTACCCATTAGTACACCCACATTTCGCCAGTTATGTTTAAGTCCCATGTAATATGGGCAAGTCTATTGCCATCATCCGGTCACAAATCCAGACTCCGAGGCTGCTACTGAGAAATTCCTGATGGAAAAACCCAAGACCTCATACTCAACATTCGCGCTTTACGTCCACTAGACCAACGAGGTAGTCATAATATTAGTATAAATGATTTTTTCCATTATTAATCTTAAAGTGTCCAAAAATGAAAATCGACTACTACCTTCCGACTTACCTACCTTTTCTCACCTACCTACTTTAGCCACGTAATGCTTTGACTTCCAAACATTTGAAAACTCAGCAGTTTTCTAAATTCCATCTCAGAGAAAATGAGTTCGCAAGCAACACCCACTAATACTATAAATAAATATACTTACATAGAACTGTGGGTTAGCAAAGGGTCTACGCCGTTTCCGGAGGAGAGTGGGCATTTAGGGCGCTCACTTGAGGAGAAAGGGGGCGATTAGCCTAAGGGGCTAAGGTAACGACACCTACATCCTATGCTTAGGAGTTTGATTCACAATTGAATGTTGGGAAAATGTGAAGATGAATAATAGTGTAGGTGTATAGAAATATTTATTGAATGGTAGCTGAAAGTACCTGTAATAAGTATATTATTATACTAGTGAGGTATGTTTGTCATTACGATCGAGTTTGGATTGCTTAGAGTGTATCATATTGATGAAAAAAACAATAAATCTCTTTAGCTTTCAAAGTCAAAGCATTTATTTCAATTAGACCATTTACAGACACTTTTGAATTGTCAAGAAGTCGGTCAGTTAGTCAGAAAGTTGAAGCTAGTTGATCGTTCCAAAACGACGGTCTCTATGGAGATATTAGAGATATCTGCTTTATTATATTGAAATAGATTCCATTTAATCCATACTTTCTGGTAAACAAACAATAAGGTCATAATACACATATACAGACAAATAATTCAATAAAAATTGCTCAAATATTGCTGTACTGTTTGCGTTGACCCTCAAAAATAACAACTAAAATTATTCCGACCTAATTAAAAATAATGACAGTTCAAAAAATACGGTTGTCATCAAACAAACAAAAACCGGACGAAGTCACAAGATGAGCAGATGGGAAGATAACGCAACATTATTCGAAGACCCAAATTACATTTCGTCATGATCCATTTTAATCAACACCCGGTCCCATTAACGGGCCTTACTGAAGATTTCTCTTTATATTTGATGAAAAAAATAAAAAGATGGCGTCTACAAACTTAAGCTACAGTACCCGGCGATAAATATTGCACATCGACCTTTAGGCCCCTAGCACACGGCGTATTTTAAACGCGCAGACGACTCGCGTTTCATGAACGTGCGTTTTCGGCGCCGTAAATGCTGATTGTTGCGTTTGTTTTGATGATGGTTTGCGTTTGTATTGATGATGGCTGTAACTGCGCTCATACGGGCAGTATAGACGGATTTCACGATCGCCCCGTGTGCTTAGGTTACAAGGTTGCGTTCAAATCTCGTTTGCAGCACGTATACGCGCGTCACCTGCGCGTCGTCTGCGCGTTTAAAATACGCCGTGTGCTAGGGGCCTTAGAGGGCCCGCACACATACAATTCCAAGTTGGTCAACTAAATCGCAGAGCATACCAATAGACTAGTGACTGAATGAGAGTCAGCACATCTTACCAACTAAGTTGTCCAACTTTTTAGTGTATTTTGTATGCTGTGCGATTTAGTTGGCCAACTTGGAATTGTATGTGTGCGGGCGCCCTTATCGTATTTCGTATTTTATACAAAGAATAGAAAGAATTATCAAAAGAAGCAAATCATAATTGTTTTAACAGCTCCTAATGGTATTGGACTGTTTGTATTTCGTGCGACAGAGATAACGCTCTACGTAGCCGAAATTAGCCGATTGTCTCTTTCCAAAGGTCGATGTGCAATATTTATCGCCGGGTACTGTAAATGTCGTAGAGACAATTGCGTGAGATTTGGAAGGTTCGATCCGTTCGGATAGTAGGGACCGAGGCGAGGATTGTGTAACCTTGTCGGGTGGGAGAGTTAATTATGAGAATTGTTATGAAGGTGCTCATAAGCAATGGTATTATGTTCGAGATACTAATTGGGCTTTTGAATTTTATTTTTTTTGTGATAAATGGAAAGATCATAATATATAATATAAGTTTTATAACAAAACTATTTTTTTAATTTTTATTTTCGCAGTAGTTCAAAAGTTATTTCAAAATAAAAATTTACTTTTGAATCCAGTACCAAAAACACCCGAATAAACACGTCCGCGTGTGACGTCATAATAATAATAATGCCCGATGAAGTAACTAAATATTATGACGTCACAACTAAGTTGTATGTAGCGCGTTTATAGTCACGTGATATTTTTTGAAATTTTAACAATTTTTATAGTTTATAATTAATAGAAAAAATATTTTTTATATTGTTACATTAAAAATATCATTGTTATTAATAATAAAGTTTTTAAATACATAAAAAATATTTTTTTTTAAATTCCCGATTGCGTGAAAATCGATGGTTCGATTCGTTCGGATAGTAGGGATCGAGGCGAGGAATTGTGTAACCTTGTCGGGTCGGAGAGTTAATTAAGAGAATTGTTATGAAGGTGCTCATAAGCAATTGTTCGAGATACTCGTACTAATTGGAAGTGAGACCTTTTGGAAATTGACCGCAATTGTTAGTTGAATCAGTCACCTATTTTTTTTCCATCTAAGGCCTTTTCTGCGGCCAAAGAGTCAGCATTGCCATACAACGTGAATGCTGTCAGTTGCTTGGGCACTTGCCCCATTGACAGCGATGCGGACAAATTTTTTGATGCTTTATAAGGTTTCTTCTTTTCGTCTTTTTTATAAATTATTGTACATAAGTACTTTATAATTTAAGTCTTCCATGTTTAAATTAAAAATTATCTAAGGTTGAGTTTTTTGCCCTCATTGCGATTAATATGTACTAGTTTCTGCCCGCAATTTTGCTTGCATCAAAATTGATGTATCATCCTACGTGAATCGTAAATTTCGGGATAAGAAGAGTTCGTTTGAACGCAGAAATTTACGCGGACGAAGTCGCAGGCAAATCTAGTCTTGTTACAAAACATAAAATATTTAAAATAATGCCGCGTATTCCATAGTAGATGACGTATTTACTGTCCAACAGGCAAGATATACCTAGGTAAAGACAAAAAAACCATGTTTTTTTTTATTAACATGAATTATATTTTTATCTATGTTCACATTCTTATATTGTCACTATTACTAACAATAAAGTAACTCAAGAAACAGTTCCACAACACGACTAACTAAAATATATCTTTCAAAAAATATAGCATAAGTACTAGAACCGACTTCAAAACTTACCCAGAAAATTAGTTCCATAACTCAAAACAAACAATAGTTGTCTTTGCCAGCCATAATGTCATAATGTTACGAAGACAAAACTGTTCGCCAGATAGCAGCACTGTCTTCGATATTAAACTTTGTACACGATATTTATCGCGACGCGACGCCCCGACAATGTTGTTTCCTATTGTATTTTTAGTACCTAAGTATGTTACGTTGGCGTTGTATAGTGAATTCGAATTTATTTACTGAAAACAATTTCAAAATGTGTTGAAAAGAATTGAACATTTATTTTTTAATATTTTTCTGTGTTTTTATTTAAGTAAAAAGTTTTTTATGTTTTAGGCTAGTTCACACCACCCATCAAATGTCGTGCTTTTTATGACCTGTCAAAACGCGATTCTTCCATAGATGTTGTGTGTTAATATTGAACTGTGACGTCCCAAAGCCACAATTTTTCTTGGAGTCTTCAATGAGGTCTTGGGTTCGATTCCCAGGCCGGGCAAAGTGTTATTGGAGTTTTTCATGAAGAATTTCTCAGTAGCAGCCTCGGAGTTGCCCCCTATTACATGGGAGTTAAACATAACTGGCGAATTGTGGGTGTAGTAATGGGTACACCTCTGCCTAACCCTTAGGGGGTTACAGACGTAATGTTTATGCATAACATGTAACACAATGGGCATATGAAAAATATGGGCAAAACACAATGGGCATATGGGCAACTTTAATTTTTTTGATATTTTGGGTTAGCTCGTTCTGATAGAATGAAACTTTACTCAATTGTACGTTGGAGTACACATACATAAACTTACGCTTTTTTCCTTGCATACTCCTTTCGCCTCGTCCACGTTAGTGTATTTTGTGATTTTCCTCTACAACAACAATGGCCACGTTTGAATAATTTTAGGATAAGTCATCGCATTAATTTAGTAGGTTAATGAAAGAAAGCTGCTGTTCCCTTAAACGCTTAGTCACTATCTGACGCCCACGGGTTGTTGGGTAGGAGAATCTTATTTTTAACCGACTTCTAAAAAAGGAGGAGGTTCTCAATATACGGAAAAATCTCTTCAACTTTATTTTATTAGTCAAAAAAATTTTTTGCAAATAAAAAAACCGACTTCCAAAAAAAGCACTAAAAAGTTAAAAATAATACTATAACCTACCTATATTAATAAACCTAACCTAACCTACGATTAACCTATACTAAAATATAATAATTTTTTGGAGTCGGTGCCATACGGTTGCATATAATATCCTTGGTCTTGGCACCGACTCCAAAAAATTATTATATTTTAGTATAGGTTAATCGTAGGTTAGGTTAGGTTTATTAATATAGGTAGGTTATAGTATTATTTTTAACTTTTTAGTGCTTTTTTTGGAAGTCGGTTTTTTTTTTTGCAAAAAATTTTTTTGACTAATAAAATAAAGCTGAGGAGATTTTTTCGTTTGTTTGTTAAACGTGCTCATCTCAGGAAAACCTCTAACAATTCCAGTCGCATTTGAAAAAAAATCGTATTAGACAGCCAGATTCATGATTCTTTTAGGTTATGTGCGTCGTTTTTGCGTGACAAAACAGTTTTTCTTTCTTTCTTTCTATGAGGAATAGTTACCTTAAGTATCTAAGTAGTCCTGCCGGGGTTGCGGGACGTCCCCGGAACGTAAAGGGCAACAGAAGGAACAGGGTGGTTTTTTAGTCAGTAAAAGTCTGACAGTCCCTTCCGCCCCACCCAGGGTGCCAGGGTGGACGGACTAAATTTGATGACTTTTACCACATCAAAAAAAAAAAAGAATCTAAATAGTAGATATATATACATCATGCTACGACCTATGAGAGCGGATCAGTAACCAAAGTCGTAACTTAATATGGGTGAAAAAAGCACACCTACGAAGTCGTGGTAAGCAGCTAGTAATAAAATAAAGCTAAAGAGTTTTTTGTTTGTTTAAACGTTCTAATCTCAGAAACTACTGGTCCGATTTGAAAAAATATGTTTGCGTTATTTAGCCCGTTTATCGAGAAAGGTTATAGGTACGGAGCTGTAATCAAAAAACAAAATCGTATATTAATTCGGATGAAACCGCGGGGAGAAACTAGTGTCATAATAATCTTCTGCGCTAATTAGAAAGTTACCTAATTAGGCTTCAAACTACCAATTAGTGAAAGAGTTGATAAAGTGCCACTAGGTACACTATCTAGCGTCTCTTCATTAAAACGTCATTTACATATTAAATTCTAATTTCTTTGTATAAAGAAGTAAGATTCAGAGCTGGTACGTGAGTGAACTCAAATGATCAGGTACGGTCAGCAACAAAAGTTGACCTGGGGTCGGTGGAAGGCGCCCCCCTACATAGCGAGGCCCTGGAAGACCGGCCATATTATGGTGTAGCGTCCGAGGGCCTTGGAGAGGTTAAACATTTCATATTTCTAAATCATAATTATGGAGCATATAAATAACAAAGGCAATACGAAAAAAATAAGATAAAATAAACTCCTTCTCATAAAATTAGAATAAGCACTTCAAACCTGAGAAGAAGTGCATTTCGTTATTACGTGTCTATCTCTAAACTAATAATGTAATAAAGTTAAAATGTTTTTGTTTGTGTGTGTGTATGTTTATAAGCGCTAATCTCCTACCTGTCAGATTGGAAAACTCTTTTTGTATGTGACAGCCGGATTCATGAGGAATACCCTATGCTATATAACATCACGCTATGACTCACGGTAGCGGAGCAGTAACCGGAGGCATAACTAAACTCACGTGAAAAAAAATAAGTGAAGCTAGATTAAATGATAAATGTAAAAGTAACAGTGTTAATCGAATTTTGTCGCTGACTGTACCTAGTTAAAAAAATAACACTGTTTATTCCGTACCGTAGTGATGTGCCCAGAATACTTTTTAGTCGATAATTTAGATTTATAAGTGACTTATTTTCAAGACGTGATCAGGTGAATTTGAATGGGAGAAATAAAGTGCTTGGTGTTTTTTGAGAATGAATGGAAGTGCGAGATTATTTATTTGAGCTTAATAAATAAATGTATGGATTTGTTCTATTACATTTTGTTTCCGCATGTCGTGAAGGGTCGTTGAACTTTCTGGGCTGTTGGTTTAACTATAAGGCTGTCTGTTAATTGTATGATTGTACATTTCTGTATTTTGAAAAGATTTTTAATTATTTTTTTACATAACATCACGCCTGTAATTCACGTAGGGTTAGACAGAGGTGTACCCATTAGTGCACCCACATTTTGCCAGATATGTTTAATTTTTTTTTATAAATGACGTTCAAAAGTTCCTTTTAATGTTCTAATTGAAATAAATGTTGCCCTACACTAGGAATTTTTCCAGGTGCGTTTTCAAACATACAAACTCACATACACAAACAGCCAGACCCGTAAGAACTATCTGTAGGCCATACAAATAACCCAATCGCTCAGCAACTGCGCCAACCGTGCCGTCGATTTGACTTTGACTTTGAATCACATCACTAAAATAAGAAGAAATGAACTTTCGACAAAGAGTGAGCAAGTTCACGGTTCGTTCTGGTGACTTAAGTGCCTCCAACTTGACTCCGTGGTCGCAAACCCGCAACGTGATGAGTTTTTTAAGGAACACACTTTTTGCATTTATCCATAAGGAAAAATTTTGTTTTTTTTTCACTTTGAAGTTTGACAAGGCTTTGGGATTTTAAATATTAATCATCGAATGATGAGTTTCCTTCTTTTGTTTATTATAAACTTGTTTATGGTAATAACTAGACTTCGCAACTCAATTCAAATTTTGGTTTAAGAAAACAGCAGTTTTGTATATTTTGCTTCTCATACAGAGAAGGCACGAGCATTGATCACCACACTTCTTCAAGGCGGATTGGCGATTCCAGACTTATTTATATTAACTTTAAGTTCCTTTTTCCTCACGATGTTTCCCTTCACCGATGTCAGTGATATCCAAGATAAAAGAAAGTATAATGAATTGAAAAAGTCACATAAGTACTTGCTCATATTTGAACTCACAACCTCATAATATGAATGTATTGAAAATCGAGATAAAATAAACTCCTAGCTGTTATTTGAAATACTGAAAATATTTCTTGCCTATTATGACACTAGTAACAATTTTAATCGAATCCAAATGCTCGATGGGTACCCATTCATGCAGGTGTCTAACCCTTAATCCTTTGCTCTATTTCGTGGAACAGGTTCCTCAAAGCTCACCTGCACTAGCCAGGGTTATCTTAATAGCTTCGAGTTTTCCGAATTCAAACTGACCACAGGAAAGACAATTGGTACAAACCCCCATTTGTGTGGTCTTCTCGGATGGTTCCAATTTCCAATATATATACAAGATGCAGTTTACCATTCCCTTCAAATTTTAGGAGAATGTCATAAAATAAATAAATACTCGTAACTTATAACATCACGCCTATAATCCTCGAAGGGTAAGGCAGAGGTGTACCCATTAGTACATCCACATTTCGCCAGTTATGTTCAAGTTCCATGTAATAGGGGTCGAGCCTATTGCCCTCAACCAGGCATAGATCCAGTCTCTGAGGCTACTACTAAGAAATTCCTGATGGATTTAATACATAAATGGTCAAATAAAATTGCAACACTGCTCTGTAATGAAAACTACTTTTTTTTCATGTTTGACAGTTAATCAGAATTTAAAAAAAAAAATAGAATTGCCCCGTAGGGTATGCGGTAGGCAGTGTGGCGAAACTATATCACTGTGTGCGAGATGCGGCACCGGCAAGACGGCTAGTTCAAATCCTAAAATCACCTACTAAATTATTAAACTCCTAGCGACCCGCCCCGGCTTCGCACGGGTGCATGTATTTTACATTATAAACTTTCCTCTTGAATCACTCTATCTATTTAAAAAAACCGCATCAAAATCCGTTGCGTAGTTTTAAAGATCTAAGCATATATAGGGACAGACAGAAGAAGCGACTTTGTTTTATACTATGTAGTGATTGATTCCTGTTAAGAATCACTAGCATACCTCTTCGTATTTGACGAGGATGCAAAACTACACTGTGTTTGTAGCATCTCTCCACAGACCACAGATTCACCTTTCAACTTGTGTTGCATGTTCCAACACGTGTACACACGAGAGGGCTTTATGACTGCGACAGTAAACAATGTTAGCACTCTCCAATTCTAGACCAAACATGCCTATAGGTACTCCCTCGCCGGGAGCATTTGACTACAATGTAACAATACAAGATTCGATTTTAAGCAATGTTACAATACTGCATCACTGACGACGAGCATTCACTTGTAATGTAACAATCCATTCTGATGATGATTTATATCGATACATATTATATACTAGCACTCTACCCACGACTTCGTTCGCGTGATTTTTCTTACGGATCCCTAATTTTTTGATAATAAAATATAATATAGCCTATGTTAGCCGAGGATAGTGTAGTTTACCAACAGTGAAAGAATTTTTCAAATCGGTTCAGTAGTTTCGGAGCCTATTCAATGCAAATATACAAATCTATCCTCTTTATAATATTAGTATAGAAAACTGAATTCATCTAACTGGGAGAAGACACTAGCTCCTGTAACACAAGTACTATGCCTACTACAGGAGTCAGGGTGTAATTTTTTTGAAAGAGATTGTTTATTTAAATAAAGAATTTACTATTACTCCCACCCGCGGCTTCGTCTGCATTAATGCTAATATATTATCCCACGGGTATCGTAGAATTTTCCGGTAACCTTTATGCTATTCCAGATCATAATCTATCTCTGTGCCGGTGTACGAGTATTTTAACGCTGATTTTTTGCCTGCAGGTTGCACCGATAACACCAACGGTCTAGGCACAGACGGCGTGCAAGAGTTGGACTACACAGATGTGGACCTAGGGCTGACACAGCGGGGTCCTCGCTTCGATGTGCCTCACTCCAAGAATGTGACAGCCCTAGTCGGGAAGACGGCGCAGCTTAACTGCAGGGTCCATGACCTTGGAAATAGGACAGTGAGTATACTACTGAGTATTTATAACAGGTATAATACTCGTACTTTATATTAGTTTAGAACTGTTCCATTGCCTTGCGAGAACCTGTTCTCAAACAGAGAAGGCACGAACGTCTATCACAAAGCTTGTTTAGTGTGAATTGGCTATTTCGTATTTATAAAGCCAGCCGGTGTATTCAAAATCTTATAATTATAATAATACGGCGTCGCACGCGTATAAAGTAACTTTCCGAAAAGTAAATTACACTATTTAATTGTCCCAAGGTAAGACATTAGCGGGATAAAAAGTATCCTATCCAGGAAATAGTCTATCTATGTGCCAATTTTCATCGTAATCTGTTCAACGGTTGACGCGTGATTGAGTAACAATCCTCCAAACATTGTTACAAACAGATTTGTATTGCGCAAAACCTAAATACTTTTTACAAATAGGTATAAAAATAACCTATAACTTATTTCTTATAACATTGGATATCTGTCAGTGCAAATCCCATATAAATCGGTTCAGCCATAACATAACATCACGCCTGTAATCCCTGAAAGGTTACGCAGAGTGGTACCCATTAGTACACCCACATTTCGCCAGTTATGTTTAAGTTCCAGTAGGAGCGAGTCTATTCGGTTCAGCCGTTTCGGAGATTATCCACAACGAACAGACAGACAAACAAAAATTTTGTGTTTTTTGGTATAATTACCGTGTAAACATTCATCAATGTATTTAGTTAAAAATCTATTATTTTGTCATTACATACAGACACTTCACTTGTACATATTTGTATGGAAGATACTGATTAAAGAAATATATGTAGGTACCTATAAGCACGGAGCTGTGTAGGTACTTGTGAACATGCCTTGACTTGTAAGTTCTCTGGAAACAGCGCGCCAGTAAAACAAATGAATTCATTTAGTTTCAAGAGAAAATTAAACGTTTTCATTTGTTTCTTTGACACTTTAGTATTGCTTGAGATTATTTTTCTGTTTAATATAGCTTTTATTTGTATAGGTATAAGGTTACTGTGTTATTTTTAACTTTAGAGTGTAATACTGTTTTTGCAAGACTTCTATTTAATTGATGGTATGAAGGGTATGTTTTTAATTCGGTTAAAACATGGTAAAAACAACTGAAATTTAAACAAAAAAATATTTTGCTTTTCCTTTTGTAAAGTGATACTTACAACAACAAAATTTATTATCCTGAAAATGTCAAAATTTTAATTAAAATATTGATTTGATATCCACTCCTGCTTTTTCCATTTTAAGTTAACAAGTTGAAATTCAAATTATTTTATAATATATTTTGCCTCATATTTAGATTTTATTTTTAGAATATATTTTCGTCCACATAATATCACGCCTGTAATCCCCGAAGGGTTAGGCAGAGGTGTACCCATTAGTAATTCACCAGTTATGTTTTAAGTCCCATTTAATAGGAGGTGAGCCTATTGCCATCAACCAGGCAAAAATTCAGACTTCGAGACTACTACTGAGACATTCCTGATGGAAATACCCAATAACTCTTTGTCCGACCTGGAGATCGAACCCAAGACCTTAGTAGTCGCGCTTTGCGACCACTAGACCAACGAGACAGTCTAATATACCAAAAAAAAAAATATAAATTAGAAGGTACAAATTTTAATATTCATATCTTAAATAAATAAAATATAAAATATAATCTTAAATAAATAAAAATATCTAAAATAACTGTTAAGTTGGAAAAAATTATATCGAAGAAGGAGCGTGGTTATAATTCTTTTAAGTTCTTTGTTGAGAAAAGCAAACTGCCGTTGTTTTTGGATGATACTCTTTGGCCGGAAGGTATTTACTTTCGACAGTTTGTGCAATTTAAACATAAAGACAGAGTTAGTGTACACTCTGATTCGGGTGTCGTCCAAAAACAATCGTAATGGATAGTTACTCAAAACAAGCGTGTTCAAACAAGTTTGTTACATTTAATTGTAAATCGTTAAAGAGGTCATTAGATAGTGTTCGAGATATATGTAAGTTTGCAGATGTATTAGCGCTTCAAGAGACTTGGCTCCTCCCCCATGATGTGCACCTTCTCAATACTATACATATAGACTTTGAATACACAGGAAAGTCTGCGGTAGATACGTCTGCAGGTATTCTAAAAGGGCGTCCTTATGGGGGAGTGGCTATTTTGTGGCGCAAAGGATTGTTTAAAACCGTGAGTGTAATTAATTGTAACAGTGATAGGCTAGCGGCCATTAGAGCGACGTTAAGTGACAACCGCTCTGTAATAATATTCAGTGCCTACTTGCCGACGGATAGCTCAGAAAATCTCCTAGAGTTCACAAATTGTTTAGGTGAAATCAGTGCCATTGTAGAAAACAATGATACTGAAACAATATTTATGTTAGGAGACTTTAATTCTCATCCATATCAGCCATTTTGGACTGAGTTATGTAGCCACTGTCGAGATCATGAGTGGATATGCGCTGATGTAGAAAAATTAGGTATTGACTCGGACGTTTTTACTTATATCAGTGACATAAATGGTAGTCAGCGCTGGCTGGATCACTGTATCGTTACGAAGTCAGCGTGGCACACTGTAACAAATGTCAGCGTGGATCTCGATACCTATTGGTCGGATCATCTACCCTTAATAATTGAGTGTGATTTAAATATTATAGTGTCAAAAGTGGCTCAGGAAACTAAATCACAGAGCAAAGTCTTATGGCGTGAGCGCGATAAGGTGGAAATAGATAGGTATCGGGATCTATGTAACGAAGAGTTGAGGAACATCCACTATCCTGAGTTGTTTGAGAAGTGTGGGGATAGTATGTGTCACAATGTAGAACATAGGCGTGCTCTAGATCGGATGTATGGCAGCATTGTAAACACTTTGTCAGTGGCAGCTGTGCAGGCCTGGGATGATAAGCAACCTCAAAAGGTAAGACGAGTGGCAGGCTGGAACAAGCACGTTCGAGGCGCTCATGGGGAGGCTCGGTCTAAGTATCAAACTTGGCTGTTCCATAATAAGCCAAAATCTGGAAGAATTTGGGAAGAAATGCGACAGAGTCAGAAGATCTTTAGGGGTAGACTTAAATGGTGCCAAAATCACCAGGACCAGATAAAGATGGACATATTAGCGTCGCACCGAGCGTCTAAAAATTTTTCGGAGTTCTGGAAGTCGACCAGTAAGTTGAGGGCTAGACCGGGCCGCCCTGTGAGTGTAGGGGACTGTAGTTCGCCGGGGGATATAGCCAACATGTTCAAAGACCGATTTATGGTATCTTCTCCACTGGGACCGGCTCAAGAGGTGATCGATGATGAGACTAGTCGTGATTATGAACCGAGGCGTTTCTCTGGTAAGCATGTGGCTGAGATAATCAAAGGAATGGCTAAGGGGAAGTCCCCAGGTCATGACGGTCTCAGCATCGAGCATCTCAAGTACGCCGGGGTGCATTTACCTAGAGTCCTGGCGCTGTTTTTCACGCTTTGCGTTAGCCACTCATACCTTCCATCTGATATGCTGAAGACAATAGTGGTACCGATCGTGAAAAATAAAACTGGGGATATGTCGGACAAGGCGAATTACAGACCGATATCCTTGGCCACTGTGATTGCTAAGGTGTTGGACGGTCTGCTTGACAAGGAACTTGACAAATGGGTAACCTTACATGACGCACAGTTCGGGTTTCGGCCTGGACTATCCACTGAGAGTGCTATCCTCTGTCTAAAGCAGACGGTCCAGTACTATAAGGAGAGAGGTACTCCGGTGTATGCCTGCTTCCTCGATCTCTCAAAGGCATTTGACCTTGTGTCATATGATGTCCTTTGGGATAAGCTCGAGGGAGCAGGGGTACCACCTGAGGTAACGGGTTTGTTCCAGTACTGGTACTCTAACCAGCTAAACCAAGTTCGCTGGGGAGACGCTCTGTCTGAAGCGTACAGGTTGGAGTGTGGAGTAAGACAGGGAGGGTTAACCTCACCTAAGCTCTTCAACCTGTATGTGAATGAGTTGATCGTTGAACTCAGCAACATACCAGTTGGATGCAAAATAGATGGCACTAGCATCAACAATTTAAGCTACGCTGATGACATGGTGCTGCTGGGTCCAACGGCTGGCTCAATCAGGGAGATGTTAAGCGTCTGTGAAAGGTATGCGGCAACCCACGGCCTGTTATATAATGAGATGAAGAGTGAATACCTGATCTTTGTTGCTCCCGGGAAACATTTAAATTACGAGCCCTTAATACACCTCAATGGACGACCACTTAAGAGGGTCACCCAATTTAAGTACTTAGGTCACTATGTCACCGAGGACCTCAGGGATCAGGTAGACATTGAACGGGAACGTAGGGCACTAGCAGCCAGATGCAACATGTTGGCTCACAGATTCGCCCGTTGTAGTAACGAGGTTAAAACAACTCTGTTTAAGGCGTACTGCCAAACGTTCTACACGGGTAGTTTGTGGGTCAACTGCACGCGGAGGGCACTAGATGCCTTGCGGGTGCAGTACAATAATGGGTTCAGGGTGCTGTTGAGGTTGCCCCGATTCTGTAGCGCGTCTGGCATGTTTGCTTCAGAGCGAATCGACGATTTCTTTGCCATCCGGAGGAAAAAGACCGCATCCTTAATAAGTAGAATGAGGGCTAGCACCAACAGCATTCTGAAAACCCTAGCTGAAAAACACGATGCACCAATATTAAGACACGCTGTCCGGTTGCTCGTGCGGCAGGGTGAATAGAATTGTTTTATTTTTGATTATTTTTATTTATTGATTATTTAATTTGTGATCATTTTATTTATGTTATTTGTGATTATTGTTATTATTATTTTTATTAATTTATTTTGATTTAATTTAATATTACTAACCCTTAGTTGATAAGTTGTGGCTGTACTAACCATTGGACCAATGTTGTCAAATGAAATAAATGAATTATTATTATTATTATTCTCATTTATTAAATTGTATATACATATAAATTACATTTTTAAATATTAATATAAAAATACAAACATTTAAAAATATAAAAATATATATATATATTATTATTATTATTATTATTCCATTTATTTATTTTACTTACATATATAGTTACATTTTTAAATATTAATATAAAAAAACATAAAAACATTTAAAAATATAAAAAATAGTAGCCCACCGGCATCGGGAACAGGGTCCAAGCTACCGGTGGTCAGGGCTCCTGAGAAAGGAATCTCCTAACAATACGCGCCGTGTCCAGGAGTACCGCTTTCTGAATCAAGCCCTTGATCCAACCGCCCAACGAGAGCCTCCTAAGGTGTTGGTCGAGGCTCTTGGCTATTATGCCATTGGCCGTTACGACTATCGGCACAGTGATTGCTTTACTCACATCCCACATGTCGACAACCTCGCGAGCCAAGTCAAGATACTTCATTTGTTTATCTTTCTCAGCCTTCACGAGGTTCTCGTCATGCGGGACTGTTATATCCACAATCACTGCGCGACGCTCTAATCGATCTATCACCACTATGTCAGGCTTATTGGCAACAATAGTCCTGTCAGTGATGATAGATCGATCCCAATACAATGTGATATTGCCATTTTCAAGAACTGGGTCGGGCACATACCTGTAGTAGGGCACTTCCGATTCCACAAGACTGTATTTAAGAGCAAGCTGCTGGTGGATAATCCTAGCTACTAGGTTATGTCTATGCAAGTAGTCTCCGTTAGCCAGACGAGAACACCCAGATATAATGTGTCGGATTGATTCCCCGGGACGGTGACATGCCCGACAAATGTCAACCGTACCGTCCTTCACAATATATCTGCGGTAGTTGTTCGTCATCATAACTTCGTCCATAATTGCACAGACAAAACCTTCGGTTTCCCCAAAGAGGTCACCAAAGCGCAGCCAGGATACGGACGCCATAAAGTCTACATCAGGTCCATGTAGGGCCCGGTAGTAGCGCCCGTGAAGCTCCTTGCTCTTCCATACCTCCATGCGGTCATTAGTATCCAATACTACAGGTTTGCGCCAGTTCTCGTTCGCTAAGGAGAGCGGGGTGAGGCCCTTATCCACTGAGACTACATCTCGGTGCATCCCCACGTCGGCTTTAAGAAAATACTCCCTGAGACTGCATATCTCACGGTTGTGCAGGGTCTTAGCATTTAAAAAGCCTCGACCTCCGCACTTCCGTGGGACATACAGTCTCATTACCGATGACCGTGGGTGATGCATCCGATTTGCAGTCAACAATGTGCGGACTCTTCTATCCAGGGCATCAAGTTCCGTCTGAGTCCATTTGAGTATGCCGAAAGAGTACATCAAAACCGGCATGACCCAACCGTTGAAGGCGCGCACCTTATTTCCGCCTGATAAAAGACTATTTAATACTTTATTCAGGCGGCCAAAGAAGCGCTCCCTCAACGATTGTTTCACATCGGCAGCATTGATGCCTAACGCTTCCGACATACCCAAATATTTGTAGGTTTCAGTTGAGGAAAGGGATCTAAGGTTTATGGAATCTGAGAGTTGTGTTCCCACAGATTCCACAATCCCCCCTCGCTTCACATGCATGACTGCACATTTGTCCACACCAAATTCCATCCTGATGGCACTACTGAAAGTTTCTGTTACCTTCAGTAGCTCCATCAGTCGCAAATTGTTGGGGGCAAAGAGTTTCAGATCATCCATGTAAAGAAGGTGAGATATGACCTGACCACCTCTTCTCAACCGATAGCCTAGACCTGAACCCTCCAGCAGTGTGCTTAGAGGGTTCAAGGCTAAACAAAACCACAGAGGACTCAGACTATCGCCCTGAAATATACCACGCTCTATCCTTATTGGTTCGCTGCTCTCTCGGATCTGCCTACATCCTGGATAGCGAAGGACCGTCCTCCATTGCCCCATACACGACATTAGGAAGGTGCGTAAAGTTGCATCTACTTTGTACAACTCCAACACCCTCATAAGCCATGTATGTGGCACCGAGTCATAGGCCTTCTTATAATCTATCCAACATGTCGACAGATCCTTTCGAGAACGTCGAACCTGCTGGTTAATGGCCATATCAATGAGGAGCAGCTCCTTAGTACCACGGGACCCATTCCTACATCCATTTTGAGAGGTAGACATGATAGAATTGTCTTCAATATGTTTGTTAATTTTAGCTCTCAAAATGGATGTAAGAACTTTATAGACCGTCGGCAGACAAGTAATCGGTCTATAATTTTTGGGCTCCGCAGTACTACCCGATTTGTGGAGCAGGTGGGTTATTCCAGTCGTTAAGAACTGGGGCAACGATCCAGACACTAAAGCTGACTGGAACTGGGTCGCTAAGCAAACATGCGACCGTCTGAACCATTTAATCCAGAAATTGTGCAGCCCGTCCGGTCCTGGAGATTTCCAATTAGGTAACGGACGTACTGCACAAGCTACATCTTGGGGGCTGATGGTAATTGCCCCCATTTCTGGTATCAGGTCGCACGCTCGCTCAACCTCCCGTGTCCAATCGCTCTCAGTGTGACTGACAGGCACCGACCAGATGCTGCGCCAGAACGAACACATGGCGTCATCATCCGGTAGGCGCGCATCAATCACACCTTGGTCTGGTCGCTCCCAAGCTCTGTACACCCACCTCTCATCACTCTGGAATATGCGATTCTGAGTGTATCGCTCTACTCGCCGCTTGTACCGACGAATACGATTTGCCCATGCACAGATCTTCTGCTTTAGGAAGTCGATACGCTCTGTGACGCAGGACAAATAATCTCGAGGACTGATATCAGTCCCCGAGAACGCCCGCCTCACAAAGCGCATCACTCTAGGGCGAGTATTGCCCTCCCTAAAGCAGATTAGTTTGCCGATGAGTGCTCTAGCCCCATCGATACGACGCTCAATCCTGCACTGCCATGCTGGCACCGCTGGTTTTGGTCGTGTAGCTCCGTCACTATTGGGAAATTTGACGTGAGCTACACGACATGCCGCTATAGCTGCACAGTACAAGATTGAGTGGGTATCAACGAGGTCTACACTGCCGTCAAAACAGTTTGACAGCTGTGAATCTAGAGCACACACCAGCGCCTTATTTTTCTTGTGCATGGGCAAACGAGGCAATCGTGGTCTAAGCTCAGGCTGCATAGAACGATACTCCCGAAACGCATCCTCCAAAGCACTCCTCAATTGTTCATTGCATTGGGAACTCACGGTAATAGCCCCGTCATCATCTTCTTCACCTACACGGTCGGGTCGCGGTGAATTACTAATTACTGTATTATTATTATTATTATTATTATTAAATGTTAAAATATTTTTGATTTGATATCCACTCATGCTTTTTCCAATTTAAGTTTAACAAAGTTCAAGCTCAGATTATTTTAAAACATATTTTGCCTCATATTTAGATTTCATTTTAGGAATATATTTTCGTCCAATATTTAAATACAGGTAGGAAGAAACGTTTTTACTTAAATCTATTAAAAACTTCTAAAGAAGCATGTATACTGATTTCTAAAAAAAATAATATAATGTATAAATTTCTATATTTAGATTTTCTGTAAAGGTTTAATTTTCTACATTATTGAATTTGAGACTTGATTGTATAATTTTGTAATCTAAATACGGACGTTGTTTGACTTCAAAGGTTTATTAATATTACGCATCAAACAAGAGGCTTTTATTAAAATTTGTAGGTAATTTATAATAATATATTAATTAACAATGTAACATATGAAAAGGATTGCTTTTACCGACATGATATTTTTATGATCCGTAAGAGGTAACCAATAAAAAAACTCTGAAGTGACTTTGAATAATATACAGAATTAATTTAAAAAAAGGTAAGGTGAGGTGGTGAGGTTCTTCAGAAAGGTCAGATGCACAGTACTCGTAACCGGCGTGCTTGTATGACGAGATGTATGAATGCGGATGAGGCGAAAGGAGTATGTAAGGATCGTAGCACTTGGCGTTCTGTGGTTTCTGCCTACCCCCATGGAAAAAGGCGTGAGTTTATGTATGTATGTATGTATTAAAAAAAAACACGATATAAAAGTAAGCAAAAACTAAATGGCATGAAAAAATCTCAAAATAAAAAATATATTATTTATTTATTTATTTTTACTTTAACATAAAACGGCCAAGGCCAATTACATTAGTTAAAGACACAAACACATTATATAAGTACAAAGACAAAAAACAAAAAAACAAAAACAAAAAAAGAAGTATTCAGCTATTCGACAGTCACACGCTCATCTCACAATACTCCAGACATGTTGACAAGATCTTCTTCCATCCATCCGCGAACACATCACAGTGAGGCTTAGCATCCAAGAGAGCGTTGAGCGCAGAGAGTGTGCGAGGGACCGGAGACTGAGCTCGAGAGACGGTTCGACTCCAGGGCACGGCGAACAATCTGTGCCTCCTGCTACGGTTGTAGTTATTCGGAGCAAAAAGATGGGACAGTTCGTCATGCAATTCAGGAGCATCTGTTTTCCCGCGAAGGATCTTACACATATTAATAATTTGGTCATTTTTTCTTCTAACCTCGAGGGAATTGTAACCTAAACAGCCCAAAAGAAAGTTCGAAGGGTACATAAACGGATAGTATCCATTCAAACGTTTATATAGATACCTAAGATAAGCCTTTTGTACCTTTTCTAAGAGTAAAGTGTACTTCTTCTCATGCGGGTTCCAGACGCATGCACTAGACTCCAGTTTACTACGAACAAGTACATTAAAAATAGATTTAATAGTGCTAATGTTGCTAAAATCTTTAGCATTGCGCAGAATGAAACCTAATCGCCTAAACGAATCTTTCGCTACAAATGCCATATGATCATGAAAGGTTAGCTTGTTGTCAAATGTGACACCTAGATCCTTCATACCAGATGTTCTAGTAATAGCGCTACCATTCATTGTATATGGAAAGGTGATAGGGTTTCGTGCTCGAGTAAAACTCATGACGAAGCATTTGGAAGAATTAAATTCCATTTTATTCTTAGCACCCCACTCCAATATCGCCTCGATATCACGCTGCAGCGCCAGACTATCAACTTCAGAATGAATTTCAGAAAAGAGTTTCAAATCATCTGCATATAATAGACTTCTGGCGTGATGAATAACTGATGGAAGGTCATTGATCATTATCAAGAAGAGAAGCGGTCCCAGAATTGATCCTTGACTGACACCGGAACGCGTATGATAGGGCTGGGATTCATAAAGGCCCAGTCTGACAAACTGCTGACGGTCGCGGAGATAGTCAGCGAGGAGTCGTAATAGACCTGGCGGAAATCCGATGGCACATAGCTTTGCCAGCAGAATATCATTATTGACCCTATCAAACGCTTTCCGGAAGTCAAAGTACAAGACATCGACCTGACCCCTACGATCCAATCGTTTAGATATGTAGTCTACTAGGGTAAGAAGGTTAGTATTTACTGATCTTTTTGCTCTGAAACCATGTTGTTCGTTACACAGATACTTTTCAACTTGGGAATAAATATAATTATGCAGTATGTTTTCAAAAACTTTAGCTGGTGATGACAAAATGGCAATGGGACGGAATTCTTCTACTAATGTTTTATTTAGACTCTTGGGAATAGGAGTGACCCTTGTAATCTTCCATTGTGGTGGGTATATTCCGGTTTTTAAGGATAGATAAAAAATATGAAATAAAGGTAAGCAAAAGTGTTTTTTAAAGCTTTTCAAAATTTTTATTGATTATTATATTTATATCAAAATGTTTAAACATACTTTTTTTTAGAGTTTACCTTAGTTTTGCCAATACCGGCCAACCCACAATCTGTCAATAGTTCAAGTAATTAATTCAATATGAAAACTTATGCCTAATTGGCTTTAATCGAACAAAATCATTACAAATCAAACAAAATTTTGATGTGGGTTTATTTGTTTTGGTAGATTTCAACCCAAGTAAACACAATATAATATTATGAATCTATAATGTTAAATTTTCGGCAATTTAATAGGTACTATAGATGTTTACCTTAACTAAAGGCTAAACATTGCCATTCAACGTGGCAATACCGCCAGTCTTTTGGGCACATTTCCAGTTGACGGCGATGCGGATATTTTTTTAAATAACATTTATTATCTGTTGTTTTTTTACACGACTGCCCCAAGAAAAGGAGTGTTATGTGTTCAGGGTTAATGTATGTATGTATGTATGTATGTGAGTTTCTTTATTCCACCATAACTTTTAAACGCCTGAACCGATTTAGATGTATGGGGAATTGTTACAATCCTTGCATCGTTCCGAGTAACATAGGCTAGTAAAAAATAAAAAGAAACCGGTGTGGTCACTTTGAAACGCAAATTAATACCAGCCTCAATTTATTTTTTTCAATGAATCTGGTCGTGTCTATGTTTATCGTCTAGAATTGGACAAGTAGATTTAAAAAATATATAACACTGTTAATAAAAAACGTCGTAAAAAAAACTGACGAGTAAATAAAGTACAAATATTATGTGAAATTTTTGCAGTCGTGTTTTTTAATTTTTTTAATTATAATAGCTTGTTTTATTAGTATTTGGGGTCATGCGCTATGCGAATTAAAAAAAAAACAATCAAAAAATTAAATTAAAGTCTTTGGGATAATTGTTCATTATCATGAGTACAATCATGAGTGTTTAAATATCGATCACTTAGTACTAGTCACCCTATATTTACGATATGCTGTCAATCTGAAAATCTGGATTTCCTCTGAAGCAAATCATAACGCATCATAGATTCAACCTTTGATTTAAACTGTGATGACTTCTGCTAACGATCGCAAACAAAATGCAGTCCCAATGTCTAATAAACCAAAATCAAAAATAGTCTAGGAACTACTTATAGCTAAATCGCTTAATTGAGTCCTCGTCTGCGGTGTACAGAGCGCAGGGGTAGGACGAGAACGTGGACCGGGAGAGGTGCGGGTGGCGGGCGCACGTAGCGTGATACACAAGAGGCGAAATGTGCACTGGACTGTTGTTAAGATATGTGACGTCACAGTGGTTAACGGCGAACAGTGTCAGCACGCAAGGACTCAATTAAGTGGTTTAGCTATAGTAGCTATCCAGCAATCAAAAACAATTCGTAGTGGTGCAAAATAACTCATTTATCTATCCAATCCACACAAAAGGCAATTTCAGTGATTTTTAAGAAACAAAAAGAATGTCTAAATCGCGGATTACAGCGATGTAAGCGGATTTTTTGTTTAGTAACAAATTGGTGTTGAAATCAAAATAAAATATTAAAGCGCTTTTTTTGCTGATAACAATGATTTGTCCTATCTAGTTATTGAAAACTTTACCTGGAATTTATTTTTACCTAGATTAAGCGCTGTCAGCAGCTGTATGGGTTATTAATTATTGGGGTTGAAACACTACGGTCATGAGGTCCGAGTGCTCACCTTGTTTTTTAGGACATCATCAAGCAGCTAATCGACTCTTCACATGACCAGCCTGTAATCCCCGAAGGGTTAGGCAGAGGTGTACCCATTAGTACACCCACATTTCGCCAGTTATGTTTAAGTCCCATGTAATGGGGGGCGAGCCTATTGCCATCAACCGGGCACAAATCCAGACACCAGGGCTGCTACTGAGAAATACACTTCCACTTCCCATACATATACTTTAATATAAGTCTGATTTTATATTGTAAAATAAATAATTATGTAACGATTTTTATTTTCTTTACAAAGGTATCATGGATACGACATCGCGACATCCACCTGCTGACGTCAGGGAGGATGACGTACACGTCAGACCAGAGATTCATCAGTGTACACAACCCTCACACCGAGGACTGGATACTGAAGGTCAGTTGAAATTATTACTTAACCCTTCAACCGCTATGTCATAAACGTTTTGGTCTGAAAGTCCAAAATATAAATTTTAAAAGGTCAGTAAGAATTTTAAGTATGTAGTAAGTAGGTAGGTACTTATTTCTTACTAGCTTTGTCCCGCGACTTCGACCGTTTAAATGTCGGATGTCCTTTCCTGAGGTTCAAACTTACCACGTACCAAATTGCATCGAAATCGGTTTAGTGGTTTAGTCGTGAAAGCTTAACAGACAGACTGAGTGACTTTCGCATTTATTTTATAATATTAGCAAGGATTATTGTACGCCGAAACCGAAATGGCGGAATATAGCTGTTCACAAAATGTTTATTAACATCAGCTGTATTATGTAGGTACACAATACAGCTGATGTTCATAAACAAAATTCGATTCGATTATAGGTAGGTAGGTAGGTAGGTAGGTACCTATAATCGAATCGAATTTAATAGTCAGTTATTTCAATCAAATCAAGTACCTATGAAAACAAGCCTACTCAATTTTCAGCATAATACCGAGAACCTAATAAGTTGCCTTAGTAATTTCCTAGATACAAGATAATCATACAGCTCGTATAATAACAGACAATCTGAGGACTAAATAATGATAAACAAGGTCATGACTGACGTCACTGTTTTGACGTCAGCGACCCGACAATACCTAAAATATGTCGCCATACACGCCAACGCTCGGCTTATCATATGAAGTGCGGTTATAACAAAATGCGCTGTCTCATGTTACATTGTTTTTCGCACGATGACTAAAAATAAAGCCTTTGGTTTTATGAAATAAATTCCACGAGTAATATACCCGAAAATATTGTATTTTATGCCAGAATTTAGTTATTTTTGATCTAAAATTCATAGTCTGTTTTTTATGATACAGACTCATATTCTTCTTTTTCTATTGTGTACGTGTGAGTTTTTAGGTAAAGTTCTATACTATCTATAGAGATCGATATTATAAAGAGGTAGGTGGAGGTATATGAGGAGAAAATAAACCGATTTTGAAAATTCTTTCACCAATTGGAGGCTATTTGTTGCTGTTCAACATTGTTGCAACAACATTTGTTTTTTTTTATGTTGCAGTGCCTTGACCACACGCTTATGTTTGTTCCGAATTAATGGTAAACAAAAAAACATCTACCATCATCAAATGTTGCTTACAATGATATTGCACGATTGTTGCAAAACATTGTTTGCAACGTATTCATCATCGTCATCATATCAACCGAGCAACGTCCACTGCTGGACTCCTGCCTCCCCTAAAAATCGCCATAATGACCGTTCTGCGCTGTCCGCATGCAGCAGTTTCCCGCGACCTGTATTGGCTATTACTATAGAACTCATAAAGAAGCTCAAAGTCGCTCAGAGAGCACTGCAATCTTAATAAGTACTTATAAGAGTAGATGCTAAAAACCACTTAAAAACAGCAAAAACAGGGGTCCGAATAAAATATAAAGTTTCATACAAAAAAGCACTTATCCTCTTTAGAACGAAGGCAACTGGAGCGAAAGCATAAATCATCTCAGCATATCGCAATTTTCTGCAGTTTGCTCTTAAGCTACCCATCTTGACGTAATCCTTTAGTCGCATGCTACACCTCCACTCTACTTGGGCAACTTGGCAAAAAAGCAACTATTTCATGAGAATTAAATTATATTTTTGCTTACAGATAAGGTTTCCGCAACGTCGCGACTCAGGCATATACGAGTGCCAAGTCGGTACCACGCCTCCCATTGGCCACAGGATGTACCTCTCCGTCGTCGGTAAGTAGTTTTTAACCTATTTAATATAGAGTGTAGACTTTGTATTCACCATTAAACCAGTATCTGTCTTATTAACCAACATTAATAATATTATGTCTTATTATTTATTTATATATTTTTTATTGTACTCCAGATTATATGTGCTTTTTTGTCTTATTTTGGTAACCAAACGTGACACGCAAATCAAGAGGTTTTTTTTCATCAACAACTTTACTTTTGGCGCTCTTACGAATAACTAGTAGGCCAATTCCAGTAATTAAGACGTTCAAAATCTATTGGCAATCTCATTTTGGCGAAAATCAATGTCAAAAATTTTGGCAGTTTTGACAGAATATTGAGAAAGAGATAAGATTGTTCCTAAAAGTTATTATTTGCTCACGGATATTTTAAAACAACACAGATACGTTAACAGTAACATAAAATACCATATTGAATGACACATTACCCATTAAAATCTTAGTAAGTACGCCATATTTGTTTTGTTAACTAAAAACAAGTAAAAAGACACACTGTAAGCAGTCACTTCAAGCTTGTTTCCATTTCATTTACAAAAAAATCATTGCGCGGTTCTAAAAGCACGATGCAAAACTGAATAATGCATTTTTTAAATATAATTTTCTGAGATAAGCATATAGCTAAACATGCAAAAGTGACTGTAATGACAGCACACTCCATACAAAGGTAATCTGGTCATATTTTATTCAATATGATAAGGACTCTAATATCTAGGCTTGAGGTTAGCCAATATCCCTCCAAAAATAATTATTCCTTAATTTTGCAACTATCACAGCCACCACAGTAGATTGTATAATTATATAAAAATATTGCTTGTTAAGTTCCTAAATATTGTAAAATGATTTTTGGGGTGAGAAATAAACAATTTTTATTTTTTTATTTATTTTATTTTTTATAAACAAGATACATAATACAAGATTTAAAAATGACTGCCTCGTTGATCTAGAGGCCGCAAAGCGCGACTACTGTGCATGGGGTCTTGGGTTCAATTCCCAAGTCGGGCAATATGTTATTGAGTTTTTCCATCAGGAATTTCTCAGTAACAGCCTTGGAGTCTAGATTTGTGCCCGGTTGATGGCAAATAGTCTCGCCCTTAACATAACATCACGCCTATAATCCCCGAAGGGTCAGGCAGAGGTGTACCCATTAGTACACCCACATTCCGAAAGTTATGTTTAAGTCATGCCATGTAATAGGGGGCGAGCCTATTGCCATCAACCGAGCACAAATCCAGACTCCAAGACTGCTACTGAGAAATTCCTGATGGAAAAACTCAATAACACTTTGCCCGACCTGGGAATCGAAAACAAGACCTCATGCTCAGCAGTACTAGATCAACGAAGTAGTCCAATTATCACTGTATAGTAAAGTCAACATTATAATTTGAATTTTCCGATCACAAGGAAAAAATAACACAAGTTACTAGCATCGAATGGCCATTATGTAATCACAAATCAAATCAAAGCAAGGAAGTTCTGCATGCACTCTAGTTTTTTTGCCGTTTTTTTATTCTAGACTCAGCATAAAATAAGACTGAACGTTGGAACGAATGCCAGTTAATTTATTCTCTTACCGAGTTAATGGCCCTGAGAGAAGTCTTTTTTAGGAAAAATGAAAAAAAATGTTGAACGTGAAAATATCTACGGAATAGATTTGTATGGAGAATCTTTTTATATTCTTTGGTAATTAAGTAACAGTTTTTTTGTTTTGTGGTTTTGTTGTTTCTATACTACGGGGTGGAATGGACTCCGTAACAAAAACTTTTACCCTGGATGCAGCAGATAATTTTTAAATATTTAGGAAAACATAACATCACACCTGTAATCTCCGAAGGGTTAGGCAGAGGTGTACTTATTAATACACCCACATTTCGCCAGTTATGTTTAAGTTTGCCATCAACCGGGCACAAATCCAGACACCGAGGCTGCTACTGAGAAATTCCTGACGGAAAACCCAATAACACTTTGCCCGACCTGGGAATCAAAGCCAACACCTCATACTCAGCAGTCGCGCTTTGCGACCACTGGACCAATGAGGCAGTTAATAAAACAAAAAGATTTATAGATTCTATTGAGAATCAATTAATAAAAATATTTGGTACAACATGCAACGCCATTAATTTGATATTTTGTAGATACGTTTTATCGTCATGTTGGACTCAGCTATATTTTTATCACACAAGTCAGGGTTGCCATAAAATTTGTTCAGTGGATGAACTGGGTAAATCAATAATGATTACACGATAGTGGTGGTTTCATAATACTCCCTCATTTTTATTTGCTGATTGCGGCTTTTATGGCGCGGAAAGAGTAAGTACCTACAAATGGTTGTGTGCAAGCTGAATCGAGGGATAAGATAGTTTTCTACGGCTAATAAGCTCAAGGCAGATTGGCGATTTCAGATAATAATTATAAGTCCGGATTTTCTTGTGATGTTTTCCTTCCTCAATGTCAGTGATGTGATGCCAACCAAACTTAGAAAATTGAGCTCTTTTTTTATTTCCCGTGTTATTGTTTAAGTACCTAATCCTACTTATATTACGATTATGAAAGTTTGTAAAAATGTTTGTTAGTCTCAATCACGCGTAAAGCGTTGAACAGATTTGGATGAACATTTTCTGATAGATAGACCATTATTTTTAAATAACGCATGGGATACTTTTTATCCTGGTAATGTATTCCCTTGGGATTATAGTTCAATTTAGTTTACAGAAAGTAACTTTTTACGCGGGCGAAGCCGCAGAAAGATTTTAGTTTAAAATGAAGTCAGTGTTTCCATTCAATTAGCAAACTTGAAGCCTCTTACACAAGTAAAGCTACACTGAGTACCTCAATCACTCGGCAATAAGACCACAGTACATTGCTATGAATAGAAAAAGTCACATTGGTACTTACCCGGTATCAAACCAATAACCTCCTGCATAAGAGGCGAGCATCTTAACCACACTGCCATCAAGACAGTTAATAATAAGCGACAATTTATCAAAGAACCAGCTTCATTAAAGCATACATCCATAAAGAAATATTCATATAATTCTAAATAAATAAAACGACCTACAAAAATATAAAAACGTTTTCCTTCAGACTTGCAAATAACCTAAAGATTCGCCTAAAGGTTTGCGAACAAAAATCACACGAAATCCGAATAAAAATAAAGGAATTTCCAGCGACACAGAATTAGGCATTATTTATGAGTACGGCCTCGCTTGGGGCTTAACTTGAGAACAAAAAACGTCTAATTTTTCTTCCACATAAACTAATCTGAAGACACCTTATTTATTTAACGTCAATGTATTTTCGAAATCCTCATTAGTATTGGGAAGAGGAAACGCGGAGAGATTTTTGATAATTAGGTATTAGAAGAAACTATCGCTGTCGCTCTGCGAGCTTCGGCGTGCGAAAAGGACAGCTACAGATCTTTATTACATGACTTTGTAATTATTAGTAGGTATTATTTATTAGTCATTAATAATATTTAATCGTCTCGTTGGTCTAGTGGTAGTAAAGCACGACTGCTGAGTATGAGGTCTTGGGTTCGATTCCTAGGTCGGGCAAAGTGTTATTGGGTTTTTCCAATAGGTAGTTCTTAGTAGCAGCCTCGGAGTCTGGATTTGTGCCCGGTTGATGGCAATAGACTCGCCCCTTATTACATGGGACTTAAACATAACTGTGGGTGTACTAATGGGTACACCTCTGCCAAACCCTTCGGGGATTACAGGCGTGATATTATGTACAATATTTAATTGGTAATACGATTTATAATCTGAGATTCTCGGCTAAAAAAAAATTCAAAATAAAAATCTTCACTGATCATCGTTAAATGTAGATCAGAAATGTAAATTTAACATTTGCATGAGGCCCTTAAAAAGTCGTATCGAAAATATCTCGAGGAACATAATTTTAATCTTTGATCGTCAAAGGGCGGAGTATAAAATTTATTTAGTGCCTCATCGTTATGGGTCGCGGGTAAATAACTTATATTACTTCCTTTGAAAGACTTCTTTAGGGACAAGTGAGATCAAACGCGCACAAACAATATAGGATGTAAAGAAATACATCATAGCCTTTAACTACGCATATTGCTCATCAATCTAAGTAATATTGAGCAAAAATATTGATAGGAAACGACTTGTACTTAAAGTGTGTAAAATCACTGTTTATGGTAGCGCAATACATTGTGCTTATAAGTGCATCTAATTACACAATAGACCGGCTAATTAAATGAGTCTATAAAATAGCTTGACGTACCTATTTCAAAAACCAGTCCAGTGTGAGTTTTGTACCATAGTAGAAGATTTATCAGTATTGCCATCATTATCGAGCCAAAAACGCAAAAAATACAGGTGTCTTTATAAAATCCCTTTCATTTTTAACATTAAATTTCAAATTCAAATACATTTATTTGTCCGAATATGGTACATTACATGGTCTTAAATTAATTTATTAATTTATTTTTATTTATTGGTGACTATAGCGGCAATACAAATACCCATTCTGTGAACTAGCTATTACGGTTCATGAGATAAAGCCCGCTGACAGACGGACGGACGGCCGTACGGACGTACGGGCGGACGGATGGACAGTGGAGGCTTAGTAAATATAGGGTCCTGTTAGCACCCTTCGGGTACGAATGCCTAAAAGTGAAGCGAATATAAAATCCAAAAATTACTTTTTATGCTTGCCAGTTTTCGTCATAGTTACAACACATTGTTCCCAAAAACCGTAATTCCATTCCCATTTGAAAGGAATCGACAAAATATGCATGAAAATAAAACAGTCGATTTGAGTAGAAAATTTCGGTGTACTGTCAAGCCAGTCCCCGTGGACTTGTGCCAGAATATTCCAGAATATTCTCGCAGGAAGAAACCCCGAATATGTTTATGAAATTCGTGACGTATTGAAGCTGTTACATGCGTTTGGTTCCTTTTTGGTTTTCCTTGTACGGAAATATGTTTGAGGTATTTTTCGGTATTTTTGCTTAATGGTTTGTCGAAGGCTTTATGCATCAGCTTTTAATATAGATTCTTTATTTATCGTGACATTGCTTTGCGTACCGTTTATTTTCTTTAATACTCGTATGTGTATTTATGTAGTTGTTTCTGCACGCGACTGCGTCCACGGAGAAGTGTAATATACCGTAAAATATAACCTATGGTATTTGGCAATAGTGTAGCTTTTCATCAGTGAAAGTTTTTCTGAATCGGATCAGTACTTTCCGAGATAACCTCTTACAAACAAATAACTTTTATCTCTCTATAATTAATTAGTAATAACTCGCGGTTTCGTTTTTAAGTACTGCTCCGCTCTCATGGGTTGTAGCGTGATGTTATAATAGCCTATGTTATTTGCTGATAATGTAGCTTTCCATACGTGAAAGAATTACGTTTAAAATTTGTTTAGTAGTTTTTGAGTTTATCTTTTACAAACAGACAAACAAATCTTTTCTCTTTATAATATTAGTTTAAATATAACCGTAACCAAAAGACCGATTGATCGCAGTTTAACAATAATATTCCTTAACACCGAAATAACGCAAAATCATGACTACTAAATGAAAAATAAATCACCCCTTATAAAAATATAACGAAGCTTGAAATACACGGAAGCTCATAAGAAATTAATGAAATAAAAAAAACTGAATACTTAATTCCCTTCCAATTTTTCTGAAAAGTATTTTTTGCGCATTGAAAACTGCTCGTAATGCCTTAATTGAAATAAAAATACGGTTTGAGTAATGACAGGCTGTTTTGGCTTGACCTTAAACTTTAATAGTGACTTTTCTTTTTAGTCCATGGCGTGGTATGATTTAGGGAAAATAAATGTTTATTGCATCATGTAATCGATTTGAACTGACTGCCCAGTTCCTCTAAAAAATGACCATAACATGAAATCACGCGTGTAATATCCGAATGGTTAGGCAGAGGTGTACTCAGTACACCCGTATTTCGCCAGTAATGTTTTTAATTAAGTCCCATGTGATAAGGAGCCTATTGCCATCAATCGAACAGAAATCCTGACACCGAGGCTGCTGCAAGAAATTCCTGATGGATCGAACCCAAGACCTCATTCTCAGCAGTTAGACATTGTGACCACTAGACGAAAGAGACATTTTTCATCTTCATTGTTTTCACATGTAGAAGCAACAAGAATATTGTTACCAGCTTCAACTTTCTGACTAACTATCCGACTGCTTAACAATTCAAAATACCTGTAAATGAATACATATTATATTTTGACTTTGACTTTGACAATAAATAAATTATTATTACTACTAAAATGTATGCACAATCTAGTGAAAATCGTTTTTCAAATGTTATCTAATATTCGCATGACCTACCGCAACGGGTACGTCCAGCACGTTTCCCATCACAAAAGGTTCGTTAGATCAAGTCCGCACAGACCGTTCAACTTGGCATCTCGTGACGTGATTTCATATTCATACAGAGATTTGAGAAAATATTCAGCGACGAATTTCATGTCATCGGATTTGGCAGTGATAAATACTCGTAGTTTGGTTAAGAATATTTTGTGGATTTTAGAAATTATGCCCGTGGCGTCGTTCGCTTGAATGTCAGATATCATGAGATTTTTTTTTTCGTGAAACCCTAAATATTTTTTTTTGATAAAAGCCTAAGTTACTCCTAATAACATCAATTAAAAATAAAACTTCCTACTGAAAATCCCGTCAAAAACAGTCAAACTGTTACGGAGAGTTCCTAACCATTATTTGTCTATTCAACAATTCTAGAATTTTTTAAACGATGACTAAAATAAAAATGTAAAAAATATTTATGTTTTACAAGTAAAATAAAGGAAATATAAAAATGACGCTAAAAAAGCATGATTGAATATTAAAACACGTCCCTATACTGTAGGAGACCCAAAAAGTTACATCTTTGAGCCCACTTAGTAGCTTTTAAGTGGCTCATCTTGTTCCAAAAGTTTGTTGAATATAAACAAATAATTCCTTACAACTGAAGATTGATATCAAAGTGATCTTTCTTATTGAAAACTTTCAATTGCCTGCCTTTTGATTAAAGTATCAAGAAAAGAACAAACGATTTTGAGACTTATTTGTTGTAAGCAAATAATTAATGATTATTTTAAAACGATTATAGGAAATGGTGTGTTCAACTGAATTTCTTAATCGTGTGAAACCTGATAAGGGAAAAATGTTTTACAAAAATGTTTTATGTACAACACGATCATAATGTGTGTGTTCGAAACAACATAGGGGACCCAAAAAGGGGTCCCCTATGTTGTTTCGAACGCCGCTGTTGCGACACACGCTGTTGCGAATTATTTTTCCACTGCCTCACAGGTTCGAATGCTCATGGACTCGAATGAACCGACACCGAATTTGTTGATTTTATTTAATTACTGCTTTAATATTTTTCTGTACACTTTATGACTAAGTAAATCGAAATCACAAGCATTCGAGCGTATGAGGCAGTGAAAATGTTTTTCGAAACAGCGTCTTTCGCGACTACTTCATTCGAGTCCATGAGCATTCGAACCAGGGGGCTTAGACAAAGTAACAATTTCAAAACGATAACGAAGTTAGAAAAGACTAAAATGTATGAGATTGACATAAGCCGCGTTAAGTCACGTGGACATAAAGCAAGACATGACAAATTGACAAGCAAGTGACAGCAAGTCAGAGACGATGACGAATTTAGATATCGTTTCGCTACAAAGCGATGTTACTTTGTCTAAGGACCCTGTGAGGCAGTGGAAAAATAATTCGCAACAGCGTGTGTCGCAACAGCGGCGTTCGAAACAACATAGGGGACCCGTGTAAAAAGTGGCCAAGTACGCAAGATATAATATTATAGGCCACGAGAGTTTGCCCAAACATAGATGCACTCCCTCTTTCCTCACTCTCATAGTCCGATGGGGCGGCTACATGACTTACACAGACACAGACAAATTCGCGGGTAGTAGATAAAAATAGGAGGATATTATAAAGAATGTTACGAGTATTAACGTTATTTTTATTTAAATAAGCTTTATAGGCAAACATTTTATTTTTAAAGCTTTTGAATTATATTATCATAAATTTTCTAAAAAGTATAAAGTAAAGATTTGGGGCACCACCTAAAAAAAAAAAAAGTAGTGGGTACTTACAAGGTACTCAAAAGTTATCAAAAAAAATATCAAAAGATTTTTTTTGATGTTCCAAAAGCAGTGGGAGCTAGAGGAGCTCGTGACTAAGTAATAACGATCCATCAGGTTAAGCTACGCTTACCGGGGTTGGTATGTGGATGGATGACCACCTTTAGGCTTACGCTAAAACCAGCGCCGTGGTTTTCGTGCCTTCGTGCACGGGCCACGGCATTATGCTGAGCGTCAGCGATTTCGCTCGGTAGTGACGCATATTTTTTAAGTATTTGTATTTATTTGGTTAACTTGTTTTTGTTTTTTTGTTTTATGTTTTTTTTTCTTTTTATGTTATCTGCGTCATTTTCGGGTGATTAAACAGTTTTTCTTTCTTTCTTTACACATCGAGTCTCCTCTGTACCTTGGAAAGCACGTTAAGCCGTTGATCCCGGCTGTCATACATTTTTGACAGTCGTTACGGATCGTATTACTCAGTTACTGGGTTGTGGAGGTCAGATAGGCAGTCGTTCCATGTAAAATACTGGTATTCAGCTACATCCGGTTAGACTGGAAGCCGACCCCAACATAGATGAGAAAAGGCTAGCAAGGTTTTCCCAAACTATTTTCTTCTGATATCTTTTGATTTTAGTAATATTATATTCATTTTGTATTCAATGTGGGGTTTTAAATCCACCCTTAACTACGGTGTGTGAAAATGAGATGGAGCGGAAGGGCCTTTGTAGGTACCTACTGCTAAAACGTTATAATATAAATTCTACAATAAAATTGGGTAGTTGACACCATAACCAAAAACTGAAAACTCAACAAATAACTGAAAACCAAATTAATTTTCAATTGACAGTTAATTTACATTTACAGTTGCTTTGAAATTGAAATAAAGTTTATATTTTATTCAGTTGGTAATTTATAAGTTACATCACAGATCAAAATTGCCACACAAAATCTAAGGGAGAATCGCGTTTTGACAGCTTATAAAAATTACGTTAGTAAAATTGATTAGTGGCGTCAATTATAAAGAAAGAAATCAGAGATCGTTTTTTGATATGAAATGTGGTTACCGACACTAAACACTTGGTTTCTCTTACCAGAGCCCCTGACGACTATCCTGGGAGGTCCAGAGCTGTTCATCAATACGGGGAGCACCATCAACCTGACGTGTGTGGTGCAGCACTCCCCGGAGCCTCCACCAGCTATACGATGGACTCATAATGATGAGGTAAGAGTGATAAATACCTATTATTATTTTTTGTGTACAATAAAATAAATAAATAAATAAATATCTTGGGACAACTCACACACGGCCATCTGATCCCAAGCTAAGCAGAGCTTGTGTTATGGTAACCAGACAACTGATACATACTTATATAATTTATCATTACATACATATTATTGATTATTATTAATTATTGTTTATTATTTAATAAACCTATTTACAAAAATATAATAATAATATCGATAAATTACATGTATGTAAATAGGTTTATTACATTTACACGTCATTTTAATCTATGTCTGGTAGATTTTTCTTATCAAGTACTCCGAGAAGATGGTTCCTGTGAAACCAAAGGTCAAAGAAAACGTCTTTTTTAAGTTCATATAGTTTTATGTACAGGTCGGTTAATGTCTTTATCTAAGTTTCAAATATTTAATACGACAATCACAATAACTATCACCCATTGATGTGTGCAACGGATTTTCCATTTGAAAAATCGATCTAATTTACATTACGAGCACAGCACGAGTGTGGAGAGTTTTCACACTCGTGCTGTGCCCCCAGAATTTGTTTGTGCCTTAGGCACTCTTTATCAATCAACTAAAGGTGTTAAAGAATTTAACAGTATCTTAGATTAACTAAATTACATAGCAAGACTTTATTTTAATACAACTGTAATTCTTTATAGCACATTAAGTGTGACTTATCCAAAACTTTAGTTAACATAAACCACTAAAGCTCACCAGATCACTCACCACACTTCTCCGTCCTAAAACACTATCAAATACCAACATTCATTAGACGCAAACCCTTTGTCGTTACCAACAATACCCCAAATTGGACCATTCAATGGGCACCACAAGAATGTATTTATTACTGGGAACTATCCAATTGTTTTTGACAAACAGTTGTTGCAACAGAACAATTTACATCTGTCCTCAATTTGCATAAATTCACCTCGGAACGGTATCAAATGATTGAATCTGGCAGTTTCGCAACTGGCAAATAAATTAGTAGATATTGAAACTTTGCCGGCGAAGAGGTGTGCAAGCTGGCTTTGATAGATGTTCATTACGCCTCATATGTGGTTCTGAAATGTTAGTAATTTGGAGCGTGTTGATGGTACAAAGGTGTTGGTAATTTCGATGTCAATTTGTATTGGTTTGCTGCATCTTCTCACTATGGTGAGATAATAGGATTTAGTTCTCCAAATTCCACTTAAAACTCTCATTATTTTCTGATGTCGATTTTGTATATTTAACGCTTATAAATTTTAAATTAGTTCTAAGTATGAGGTTGGAAGATACCTACCTGCTACTAGTAATTGTAGTACCAATACATAGTGAACATTTTTAGCCGAATATTTAAAAACAAACAACTTTACCGTTGACATTGACTTTACATTTTGACCGTGTTGGTATGGGAAAATTGTATTTTTTTAATAACTGATGAAAAATTTCAACCTAAAAGGGTCTGTCAAGCTGAATCCATGATAAAAAGTTGCTTAATGATATATTCTACTATGTAAAAGTATTAGACAGTCAATTGAAGCCGAGAATTTTATTGAAATCAATAAAAACAGCTACATCTAAAAACGTGCCCCACTCCAAAGCCCAGCCTTTAGACCCTCAGCACAAGAATAATAATTACATTTATCAAGCTGTCTGCAAATGAGACTACGTGACATTGAGACCTTAAAACTCCGCCATTTTGGACGCCCCCCTCGCGAGGACCAAGCGTCAGCGAAATTATCTCTTCTGTCAACGGCCTGACAAGATGTATAACGATGTTCTACAAAAAATGGGGGTAGCTGACAGTGAAGATTTTGGCGGAAAATTTACTTAAAATGCATTTTATGAAAATATAAAAATTTTGTTTTTAAAAGAGCATCTACACAAATAAATAAACTGTGTCGGAACTGTGGCTTCACTGATACGTGTGAATCAGCCTTTAACGTGCTTTCCGAGGCACAGAGGAGTCTCGGTGTGTAAAGATGGTCACCCATCCACGGACCATATCCGTCAAGCGTAGCTTAACCTTATGGATCGATCCGTGCGGCTATTATTACTTAGCCACGAGCTCAAAATCGCAGCTAAACTTCAAAACTCCTCTTACACGGCATATCTCGTAGTTTTTCGAAGTCAAATGTTTCATGCCGCTGTGTTTGTCGAGATGCCAACGTAACAAATGTAGCGTCCTCCACCAAATTGAGGGATCGCCGCCTCGCTGGCGCCTTGTTTAAACTTTACTCGCTATAATTCATGAGGGCCGTTCAGCTTTGAGTGTAAATTCCAACTATTTCGAAACTATTTATGTAGTAAACGATAGCTTCTCCTATTGGTAAATAAAAGACGATCGCTTTGTTCAAGGATCGGCTCAATAAGCTGACCGAATGTTTTTTGTTTCATATTACACGACTGCCCCAAAAAAAGGAGTGTTATGTGTTCAGGGTTAATGTATGTATGTTTGTATGTGAGTTTCTTTATTCCACCATAACTTTCAAACGCATGAACCGATTTAGATGTATGGGATATCGGTACAATCCTTGCATCCTAGTAACATAGGCTAGTAAAAGATAAAAATAAAAAGAAATCGGTGTGGTCACTTTAAAACGTAAATTAATACCAGCCTCAATTAATATTTTTAATGAATCTGGTCGTGTCTATGTTTATCGTCTAGAATTTGACAAGTAGATTTAAAAAATATATAACACTGAAAATAAAAAACGTTGTAAAAAAAACTGACGAGTTAACAAGGTAAGCAATTTTTGCAGTCGTGTTTTTAATTTTTTTTAATTATAGTATCTTGTTATCTACAGCGCTGCTGTACTCTACTCTCTGTTACTGTAGTCTAATCATGCAAACTTAATTAATTTTAGAGTTCCGTAACCAAAAGGTGCAGTAAGACTCCACTGTCAGTCTGTATATCTATCCGTTCGTCCGTCCGTTTTTTTGTCTGTAATTTTTACATTATCTTGCCTTAACTAAACATTTTATAATTAAGCACAGTTCTGCCTGAAAAGCCAACCCACAATCTCTCAATATTTTAATTAATTATGTTAAACTAATAAATTAAACATACCAAATCTGTTACATAACCATTTAGCAAAAACAGGTCACTGTACATCCAAAACTTATGCTTAGAATATATTTGTAATAAATCGGCATTTAATACATACATACACATACATAAACCCGCAACCGACCCGCCTCGTAACCGGCGTGCTTGTATGACGAGACGTATGAACGTAGATGAGGCGAAAGGAGTATGTAAGGATCGTAGCAGGTGGCGTTCTGTAGTTTCTGCCTACCCCCATGGGAAAAAGGCGTGAGTTTATCGGCACTTAATATCCAAGAGAATAGGCAATAGGCAAATGGCAATAGGCTCGCCCCCTATTACATGGGACTTAAACATAACTGACGAAATGTGGGTGTACTAATGGGTACATCTCTGCCTAACCCTTCGAGGATTACAGGCGTGATGTTATGTATGTGTTTTTATATCCAAGACATTGAAAAAATGTGACGTTCGCTGTTTCATTTTAGAAGAATTAAATCTAATTAGAACTAACCCAGTTCGACATCAGTATAATTCTGTATACAAGTATAATACTTACCCAAAAGCTTACCATTTGACATATCCGATGGAGGATTCACTGTGTTAGTGAATCCCCCATCATATAACACACTTATTAGTATTCCGCTGGGATGCTATACAAATGTGCGTCGTGTTTGCACGAAATTGAGCGATCGTACGCCAGCGTTTTAACTTGATTCAGTTATTTCATCAAGTAGACTGTCAAATTTAGGTTAAGCTGAAGCACGGATATTTAAATTCTAAGGCTGTGCGCAAATGTAGACATTTTAGTGTGTTGTGTTTGATACAAGAAACTAGCAGAGAATATTTTATGTTCATAATAATAATTATAAATAATAATACCAGCCTATTATTGTCTCACGGTTAGGCAAAGGTCTCATCACCACGCTTGCTCAGGGTGGATTGGCGATTTCAGACTTCGTTCGCTTTATAATCCAAGTTTCCTCACGATGTTTTCCTTCACCAATGTCAGGGATGTCCAAGATAAACATAAGCAACAATAATATAACTTTCCATACACATTGTATGGAAATGCATTATTTTTTTTTCATTTAAAGATTTTAGAATAAATATTTTGATTATTTGGCAGATTACGAACTTTGTTCAAAAGTAGTTGCAACTTAGCTGCCTATAAACATAGGTTAACCCAATTTTCTACGTAAGTACAAGAGACTTGAATACATATTTCATACCAATAACACTTCGATAATATCCTCTTTAGTATTCAATAAAGGGTATGTTTGAACTAAATTGACACAGACTCCATGGCGCGTCATTCATCGTATCTTTATAAACAGTTTGATTTGAATTCTTGCCAGATTCCTTGGAAAGGATTGCCAAGTTATGGGACGTCATTTGTTTCAATAGATGTGGGTTCAAGTATGTTAGTATTTCATCGATATTGTGAATGACTGGTTTTTTTTTGTAGGCCATTGTTGTTTAGTGCCGATGTGTTTTATAGTAGAACGTTGGACCTACGTCATAAGCATGGGTGGAGTTTTGAGAATAGATAAAGAAATATGTGGTTCTTCTTCTAGTATCGATGACACATCTATATTTACTTATCTATCTATATTTATATAAAAATGAATCCCTATTTCCCTTGGTGTCGGCATTGTAAAGAGAAGATTCTTAAGAAATAAAATTAAAAAAAACAACAATTAAGGCGGTACGAAGTTCGATGGGTCTAGTACAATATAACAAGCTGAAATGAAATTACCTAGTCAATCTATTTGATAGGTTGACTGGCTATATTTCCACCAGACCATGGGATGGCATGAGATATATTCATATTCATTTATTGCATACCATTTGTTTATAAAGATGTTACATAATGCTTAAAGCTAAAGTACAGTAATGGACCCTGTTAGGGCACAGCAACATAGTAGTAACTTTACAAGTTAAATCAATTAAATAAATTAAAAAATAATAATAATTAATGTGAACTTATAAATTACGACGATACGCGATTTTTAAAATTATTGAGATCTTAAAGTTATTATTAAAATTATTATTGTAATTATATTGTAAAACAATATTTAGGTACATTTACATTGAGAAAGTTTATGGAGAGAGGAAGTGCATTATTAAAATATTATTAAAATTATATTAGTAGTATTAGTATAATTAAAAGTAGTAGTTAGTATTATTAAAATATGCTTATCGCTCATACTACTTATTAGCTTACTTCCAAACTAATACTCAATCCTTAAAAAAAATATGAGCTCCATATTGATGCAGAAAATTATGAAGCCGTAAATTCACAGCCGGGCTTGCAAATTTACAGGCGATAGTTAAGAAATCCACCTACAATTTAAATTTATAGACCATTGCAATTTAGTTCAAACTAATTTATTACTTTAACTTCAAACTGGTTAAGTCCATTTTTTATTGACATTTAAGTAAGTGCAAGAATTATCTGTAATAAAGTTTTACTATGTAAGAGTAGGGAGCTATTTTTTAGTCGTTAATATCGGAACTTGTAAAAGTTTGTAGTAGTAGTTTGTAGATTTTTTACGTATACACATCAAAAGTGTCTAGGGATCAACATCCCTAACATTGATTAGGGATGTTGATCCCTAGACACTTTTGATGTGTGTAGTAAACACTTTTTAAATTGATGTTGCTTTTAATGTTTGTTACCAGAAGCTGTTAGTTTTTAAAGTCAAAGTTAAATCATTTTATTTCTATTAGACTGTTAAAAGTCACTTTTCAAAACGAGAACTTGATTTAATGGAAACACCCATTTTGCACATATTAATTTAGTTTGTCGACTTTACTCATATCAATGGGTGATTATAATTATGCGTGTCGTATAAAATTGAACCATAATTGTCTATAATAGTCGTTTTTCCAATTCGAAAATGGACTTAAAACAATACTTTTACGTCAGCGCCTTCAGAAAGTTCTGTAACGTTCTTCTGTAAGAACATCGGTGTATCCTGCAACGACCATTCGTTCTATAAATTGGAACTCATTTATAGAAAGTGCACTGCGTTTGACATTTACTTCAACAATTGGACTTTCAGAAAATAAAGTAACTATGTAGCTACTATTGTGTTCGTACTTCGTTACTTTTAAAACTAATGTATCTTTTGTAAGGAGCTTTGGTTCTGTTAGTGATTTTACTTTGGTTAAACTTTAGTTTTGTTAAAGAAATACCTGTTGTTCTATTTTGTTAAAAATCTTCTTCGGGTGGATTTATTTGAAGTGAGCAAAACTTATATTGTAGTATACTAGCTTTTGTCAACAACTGCGTCCACGTATATGTCGGTTATCGCGAATTAAATAAAAAAAAAAAAAAAAAAATATCTTGGGACAACTCACACACGGCCATCTGATCCCAAGCTAAGCAGAGCTTGTGTTATGGTAACCAGACAACTGATATACATACTTATATAATTTATAAATACATACATATTATAGATAAATTACACCCAGACACAGAACCAACAATTATGCTCATCACACAAAGTTTGTCCTGGGTGGGAATCGAACCCACTACCTCCGGCTTTGCAGTCAGGGTCACTAACCACTAGACCAACGAGGCAGTCAATTTGTAGAAAAGTCGTCGATTAAAAAGTAGCCTATGTCCTTACTCGAAGTTCAATCTGACTATGTACCACAGTTCATCAAAATCTGTTCAGGGTTTAGTCGTGAAAGCATTATAGATAGACAGAGTTACTTTCGCATTTATAATATTAGTACGGAAAAGTCCAGTAGGTTTCCTTACGATGTCTTCCTTCACCGATGTCTGTGATGTCCAATATAAACTTAGAAAGTACAAATGTATGAAAAGAAAAAGTCACATTGGAACTGGCGACAACATATAGGTATATCAATATTTGTACATTATGAATATATTTTTTTTAAATAAACTACTGCCATGATATTTTATTTCAAAACTAACAAGTACGATATTTTATTTAAAAAACAAATATTTCTCAAGTTCCACTAAAAAGGCAAGATCAGCATTAGAATTTTAAATCTCCTAATTACAAATGATCTAATAACAAGGCCATTATTCACAAATTATTATCATTGAACAGTCTTTCAGTAAAATATAATCTCTATTTCTCCAACAAATCATTTCTTAATTAATCAAACTAATTTCCGAGTCACAATCACGGCTCGTTCACGCCTCTTTAATTTCTGGAGTGTAGCCAAATGAATAAGTTAGTGGGAATCTTATTAGAACGAGCATTATAATACAGTTCCACGATTCGCTTCGGACTATTAAGAACCTAAGTTTAAACAATGGGTTAAAAACAAGCGATCCGTTTGTGTTTGAAAAACTGACCTTCTATAAAAAATAAGGTTTTAATTGGGTGTTTCAAAAACGGATTACGGTTTCGGATTTCAAAAATCGGTTTTTAAGAGGCAAGTGCGTCTCGGGTTCCGTGCCACCTTGAAATATTAAGGCATAACATCACGCCTGTAATCCCCGAAGAGTTAGGCAGAAGTGTAACCATTGGTACACCCATATTTGGCCAGTTATGTTAAAGTCCCATGTAAAACGGGGCGAGCCTATTGCCATCAACCGGGCACAAATCCAAACTCCGAAGCTGCTACTGAGAAATTCCTGATGGAAAAACCCAATAACACTTTGCCCCGCCTGGGAATCCAACCCAAGACCTCATGCTCAGCAGTCGCATTTGTGACCACTAGACCAACGAGGTATACAGTTTTAACTTTTTGGGAATCAATAACCTGTGTCGCAAAATGTCTATCATGACATAAAACAAACAAAAGCAGCTAGTTTAGTCGTCATAGACATAATAGTACAAAAAGTCTGTCGTCTGTATAAACTCTTATAACTTACGTAAGATGTTAACAGATTCAAAGGGAGGGCAAGTCTTGAAATATTCAGTAAGACAAACATTGAAAATATTTAATAAGCCTCTGAAAATGTTTATAAGCGCCTTGCAAATGTTCCGTGAAAGGAGATATTGTTAGGAAAACGGTGTTTGTTTTCTGTGTGTTCGTGTTTTTTTTTGTGTTCTACTTTTGAATCATGACCCAACTAGCAAAATAAATGATAATTATAATGCGTCGAATTGAACACTACTACAAAACTGTTAACTGCTACAAAACTATTATAAAACCTTTACATGTCTGTTAGTTGTATTATAATTCAAATAGGTACTATACAACTTTTTGGCTAGTTGGGTAAGATTTAAAAAATAACTTTTTCCTTTTAAAAACAACAGTTTCAGATTATATTTCACTCTTCTCCTTAGATAAGTAGGCTAAAGATAAGTTTTTTTAAAACAGATATTTTAAAGTTGTTAATACGACATATGAAATTCACAACTTTAATATACCTATCTCTTTATTCAACAACTTTAAATCTCTTTTTTTTAATTTGTTACAACAATTTAACAGTCGAAAAATTTATTTGGTAAACAAGCCAAATATTCATCTTTATAATACGTAGGTACGTTAAATTTTTTATCTTATAGCATACTTTTCTTTTATTCTTTATTATTTTGGGGGATTTTATCCACAAGGACATATGTCAACCCCATTGTAAAGAGAAACTTAGAACTATGGTTAATTACGGATTCACAACGTACAGCCTAACTCAAAACATACTACACAGCTTATAGCATACTCCCTGACTACTCAGTAAACTTTGCAATATTGATTAGTAGCAGTTCCAAGTTAGTTGCATCTATACCATAAAGTATATACAACTGCACATATCACATGAAATGGATGCATGAAAAAACCATTTTAAAAAATTAAAAAAAATTACAGAAAGAACAAACGATTCCACGAATATGGTAAATAAAAAAAATGAAATACCATCCAAATGGATCAGAAAATTTTGAGAAGCAGTTTTCATGTAAAATGAAGAGAATTTAAGCATTAAATTTTTCAGGGCGACCATTTTAGTTTTTTTCCCATTTCAGTCCTCGAGTTGGGAACTAGGTCTCGACATGTTAATATTCGTTTTTGACGTTCTAAAATTGTTTCGCTCACGTTTCAGTTTCAGTCACGTTTGATCAGTGATCTAAGTTTAAAGTAGTGATAGGTGCTCGTAGGTACTGTAAAGGTGTTACGTCAGTTATTTCAAAGTTTTAAATTTTCGCTTTTATCGACAGTCCCCATGACTGCCTATTTTTAAGAAGGCTACAAGACTAATAAACCCGATACACAAGAAAGTAATATAAAAAAATTGCGTCAACATAAAATTATAGGTAAAAAAAAAAGTTCATAAAAATAAAATATACATGAAATGAAAGTTAAAAAAAAATACATTTGCCTTAGTGTTTCAAAAATCTTACATAAAGTTTATAATTATCTGGATAGATAATTATAAAGATCTAGATCTAGATTAGTAGATAATTATATACACACATCAAAAGTGTCTAGGGATCAACATCCCTAATCAATGTTAGGGATGTTGATCCCTAGACACTTTTGATGTGTATAGTTTGAACTAAGAACCAAGAACCTACGAGCCGTTACAATGTTGTAACGGCTCGTAAGGGTAATTATTTATGATATTTATAGGGTAAATAGTACGGGTAATTTATTCGATCTATTCTTGTAAAAATCTTCTTCGGTGAATTTGGATAAAGTGAGCTCGAGGTGAGTTATCATCACTATGTTGGATTGACAACTCACCTCATTCTGACTCACCCACATTCTTCGAGGACGATTTTTACAGAATAACACCGCAAAACTAAAGTCGCACGTGTAACGACGCGCCTGACTAACATAAATATTATTAAAATTCCCAACTTTTATAACCCACATTCCTGTTTATTATTGTTTATGGCCACACGTGCTCTATTATAAACATGCTACTACGTGAATTATTCACATGTTTATAGAATAAACTAACCTTAAATTATTTTGTACATAAATAAAGACCTTATTAAAAAGCCTTTATGAATTATAATCAATACTATTTTAATCCCTGCCTTCCTCTTTAGTTAAGAAGATGATAACGTACTTGCAAAGCCTCTGGCATTGCAAATGTTTAGAAGGCTTTAATCAATTCTTATAGTATAAAAACGCCCATTTATATCCTTTCATCATCATATAAGCCTATGGCCTAAGTCTGAACGTAGGCCTCCCCCAAAGAGCGCCAAACATCCCGGTCTTGGGCAGCCCGCATCCATCCGCTGTCCGCCATTTGCCCTTAATCGTCAGTCCACCGTGCAGCCGGGCGTCCCACACTACGTTTGCTTAAACGTTGTATCCTGTATATACTGGAAAATAAAGTTACTTACACAACATTAAATTAGTAGGTAAAAAGTTTTTGAGTTTGCGAAAAACAGTGTTATTTAAAACTTGTAAGTGCGAACAAAAAACATCTCGCAACATAACATAAAATGTTACCAATGTAGAAACGAGCAATATCAGGGGGTATTGCTCGCGGGGATATTGCCCCAAAATAATATAAAAAATTCATTGTACATACATCTGATAAATGAACTTAAAAAAAAAAAACTAAAAAGATATTTGTTCGTTTCTACGCGCTAATCTCTGAAACTGCCAGTCGGATCAGATTTTTTTTTTTTGTATAAGATAGCCAAATTCATTAAGAATAGTATAGGCAATATAACATCACGCTACAATCCACGGGATCGGAGCAGTAAACAAAAACGTTACGCGGGAGTAAAAAAGCTAGTACAAGAATAATTTTACTTAAAATGTTTCTATCTGTCGTAGGAGATCAACTACGACTCCCCCCGCGGTGGGGTGTCAGTCATCACGGAGAAGGGGGAGACCACCACGTCGCACCTGCTGGTACAAAGGGCCAAAGCCCCTGACTCCGGCAGGTACACCTGCGCCCCAGCTAACGCTAACCCGAGATCTGTACTCGTCCATGTACTAAGCGGTAAGTAATACAGGTTTCTTTTTGACAATAATAAGAATTATCTTTCTGACCGTATTTCGGTCACGGCGTTTAATCTCATTGGAGAATAGTGAAATATGCAGGAGATATGTACTCCCTCTCCTCATAGTTCGATGGGATGACGCAGTACCAACGGGTTTACCTATTTTCCAAACTAGGGCTGTTACTGAGAAATTCTTAATGGAAAAACCTAATGACACACTTTGCCCGACCTGAGAATAGAATCCACGACGGCTCAATAGTCTTGCTTGCGACTATGAGACTAACAAAGCAGTTTTGATACATAAAGCGTAAACAGCGCTGTAGCATATCAGGGATGATATGCTGTAAAAATGTTTAGTACTACAACTAAGAGATAGTGAAACAACGCTTTCGAGTAGCTCATCTCTCTCATGAGAACTGTAGGCAGCAATAACTTTCAATTTGACAGCTCGACTATTTTGTGACCTAGTTGTCGAGATGAAGGGTTCTGACGGCGCTAGATAAACTTTGTAGACGTTTTAAAAGTAATGCTATGGTGACTCATGTACTTAGTTATAATGCCATCCTATTATTATACAACAGGGCAAAAGCCACGCTTGCACATGGCAGATTACCGATTTCAGACTTACCAATTTAAAATTATAAGTCTAGTTTTCGAATACTTGATTGTTATAATAATATCAAGCACTTTCATTTCCAATTTACCGCCCTTAAGGTTGGGTACATCTGTATGATTTATGTATATTTCCTTACGATGTTTACCTTTACCGATGTCAGTGAAGACCAAGATAAACTTAGAAAGCACATTATGAATTGAATGAGTTACATTGTAACTTGCTCGTAATATTTAAGCCCAATCATAGCAGCGACAGTAGTGACGTCATCCTCCAAAATGCAGGTTGAAGGGCACTTTGGGCTTTGTGATAAATGGGCCATCACTTAGTTAAAAGTACTCGAAAACAACTAGAGAAACCAAACATAGTATTTCTAATGTTTCGATAACTTTTGTTCATAATATCGTGTTTTGATAAGATTGTAGAATTTAAATACTAATCGATCTGTTCTTCCCCAGGTGAACACCCAGCTGCAATGCAGCACGGTGGCCAGCTCCGCCTCCAGTACCCTTTATCAGCAGCGCTCCTCAGCGTCATCGTCACTCTCATGGGCTGCTAGTATCAATAGCTTCACAGTTTTGTATTATATAACTTGAATAAGTATGATGGCAGCGTCAGCGCCATTTTTACGAACACTGAAAGTAAATGGAGTGTCCATAACCAATGTTATTCGTGGATTTTTTAAATGCATGATGGAAAATTTTGATTGAGCTATCTTTCTAAGTTTTTGTCAACTAGATTGGAGTTGGCTTCTAGTTCAACCAAATGAAACTTAATATCAATAATTTATAGCTGCAACATGAGATTCTCAATAAAATGACCAATATCCAAAGAACATCGCGGTCAGAGATTATCTAAATGAGTTTCTTTTGCTGCGTCAACATTGGGACTCCATTTGCTCTCTACTCCATGTACAGTACCCGACCGTTTGGCATATCGAGGTTTAGAAGAATATCGGCTTTGTATATAGCTGTCTCTGTCACTCGCACCTGTGTGACAGTTTCTTTCTAAAGGTCGATGTGTCAAATTAACACTCGGGTACTACAGTACTTTATCTTCTGAAAGTATGACTCGTAGGGTCCTTTGGTCACCTTCAAATCGATGGGACGGTAGTATTACTTGAACATTTTGTATAATATACTTAAAAAGTATGGCTATTGTTATATAAATATTACTATGTATAATATCATTGATTGTAACAATCTTCTCGTCATCAAGTTCATGAGCTTAGATAAGTTCATTACTTTAATAAATTAATAGGAAATTGTTAACTTGACAGGTTTGTATCAAAAGTCAAATAAATGTGAAAAACGAAGAAGATATTATTGGACGTGGTTTTCTTGTCAGAGATTTTAGTAACTTTAACATTTTGTGAAGATTATGTTAAATATATTTGTAACGTCATCATTTTTTTTATGTCATTGGATGGCAAACAATCCGGCAGCCCACCTGATGTAAAGTGGTGAACACCACCAATCGATGCCCGCAATACCAGAGGCCTTGCAGATGTATGCATGCATGATGATTACTATCCACAATAATATATTTTACAGAATATCACCCCACCTGATGTAAAGTGGTCACACTGTGGTGGCCCACATCAATAATACCAGAGACCTCACAGATGCATGCGTGCGTAATGATTGCTATCGACAATACATCTAACAGAATGTCGCAGAAGTAATCAACCGTAGACCAAGTTACAATAAATAAAAGAATCCAACCAGCATCGACAATCTGATTACGCGACGGCACATCACAATGATTATTTTTCTCGTGGGCTCCCAAATTCTTCCAATAATCTCACTGTATTCTTGTCAGGCCTCCCAAACGAGACTGATTCATAAATAATCAATTGACGATGTTACCCACGTTAAAAACGTCAAACGCGAATACATATAACATGAGGCGTAATTTTCTTTTCAATGGAAGTTCAGTGAACTAGGGATTAGTGAGCAAACGATATCAGGGGTCATCATCAAAGATGGAAGTGGCGAAGCAAGGTTACATACATGGATGATTGCATGATTTATTTCCATGAAATCTGTACTATTTTGTGTAGGTATAGTACCTTTCAGACAATGGTTTTTGTGATTAATTACAAGTCAATGATTTTCCAATTATGAAATGAACAGTTTTGATTACAAAGCTAACGAAACGGTGGAAGCTAACCTACAATTATCTTTATGCTTAGAACATTCTCTCTGAACGCTAATACAAAAACTTGTCCTATCAAAGTCAATATTACGGTTCAGAAATTGGGATTGCTCTAAGTGCGTGATTGAGTAAATTGCATATGACGTAACCGATGGCGTGACGTGGGTTCGTCCTAATATTTTTCTATCAAAACTATGGCGGCAAATGAGGAAAGTACATTTATTTTCCCTATTAATTAACGAAAATGAGGCGTGTTTTCGGAAGTAGTAAATTAAGGGCTGGACAGGTAATTTGACCAGATTTATCAAAGTTGTCACACGAGAATAATGATGCGTGGCATTATTATTCGTGTCACAAAATTACGAAATGAATGAATGAATGAATTTAGCTTTCTTATGTATACGATTTCAACGAACATTCATAATTATTGATAAATATTATATCAAACATTGATTAGGCAGGGGCCATTAGTCCTTCTATAGCACCAGGTAACCAGTCCATTTAAGCCACCCCAAACCCATAGTCTCATTCTTTGTTTTTATATTCTGTAATTGTCCTGCGCGAGTCGGCGATCCTTGGATACACCTAGATGGTGCATACAAGGATAATTATTATCGGTAGGTTGGTGTTTCATTCCCTCTTAAAGCTATTTAAGGAGCCTCTGCGAGTTGGCTTTGGCTCCTCATACTTATGCCTCCTAAATATCCGGGTCCCGAGTTACATAAAGTATGTGATATCATTTCAATAACTGCGAAAAATAATAATAAGTGAATATTCTGCTGTCATGTTAAATGCCTTGTGCAAAGGGGAAATGCCGTAAATGAAAGTAATAATACTCATTTCCGATAGCCAAATATAAATCCGATAATCGAATCGACAAGATGACGGAAACTATCGAAAGCTCGCGAGTCCATAACATTCCTTGTTATTACGATATTTTCGTCCACTGCCCTTATTGTAATAGTATTTATTAGAACGGTAAAATTGTTTGTTTGTAAATCACTGATAAAAAGCAACACTATTGCCAAGTGTTTTGTGGTATCTATACTAGACTTCTACACGGACAAAGTCACGAATAGAAGCTGATATTATAAAGTATTATGATAGATGACAAAAACCGGGGTTGCTAGGAGCCATACAAGATACTATTGTTTTTTATTCAAGAGCACTTTTGTCTAGACATAGCTAGCCAGTATCAATAACATAATTGACACAGCTGGTGACTATTACCAGAGCATATCTACAAAACTTTTTCACATTTTTGCGTCTTAACATTGTAATACTCTTTTACATTTTGTTAGCTTCTTTATTATAAGTTAAACTGGCCGTTTAAAGTTTTATCACCAAAGTTTTATTACTTTTCCTTTGCCAAGCAACAAACATGTTTGTCGAGTTATTATTTTATATTATTTCTAGGTTTATCTTTACGACTGCTGTTCTTAACTCTTTGGTCACTTTATTAACGCCCGTAGTTTTACATTTTTTGTTCAAATTAGAATATCATAAACCAGTGGCAGGAATTTCATGTCAAAAAACACCAATTAAAAAAAAAACAGTTTTTTTGATGATGTGAAAAATGGTACTTAAACCATTTATCGAATCTCGAATAATTAATTCTAGGGCAGACTTTTTGTTAGTTTTACTTTTAGGCGACATCAACTTACAGTAACTAAAAAAACCAATACTATAATAATCATCCATTAAGTGTTATAAAGAGAAAAATGAGAAAGCAATTCAACTTGATAATTTGTCGTAAAGAAATATTTTATTCAAGAGTTTCACTTGAAGACACGTCGCTTCCAAGGCAAGTCACTTCAAAGCGTACATCTTAATTTATCACTGAAGGATGAAACAGGCTTTTAATAAATTATTTGTTAAACAACCCTTGACGTGCACCAAGTACTAATAGATTGTCTATGGTAATTAATTTTAAGTTGTCTTTTGAGTCTCTGTGCCCAACTTAGATTCGTAGAAGTACGTGCTATGTGTGTTTAAGCTGCACGCTAATGTTACAACTTGAAACAGACTTGGTAAAGTGATTAGTTGGGTAACAAACCTAACTTAATTTTGGATATAGAGGTCATAGTCCGAAGTGACCCACAGGCGTCCCTCAAGGATCTTACTTAGGCCCTATAATTTAGGATTAAAATTATGAACGTATTTTGACCATGTTGTGCAAAGTCATCTAGAGATTGAAAGTGCATGAAAATGCTCGATTTACTCACACTCACACTCATGGCTTAATACAAATATTCTAATGACAAAGACAAAATGTTTGAATGTATTATAATTCTGCAACGATTGGTTGACTGCTACGCGTTTTAAAGCGCAATGTACATATAACTGTTACAAAATAAAAGATATATAAGTCCATGAATGTAGTTATTGTTAAAAGATGTTTGTTGCATTATTTACTGATAATAAGTATTAAATAAATATCGTAATCAATGACGTACTTTTAAAAAATCAATACGAATACTAAAAGACATTTTTAACGAAATTAAAATAATGCAACAAGCTAATTAAGTTAATATTAAAAAAATACCATTTGTAAATAAGTAGCTTTAATTAAAAAACCGATTAATTTCGTTTTGTTTACTCGAAGCATTTAATATAACTACTAGATTAATACCAAACTATGTTAAAAATGGATACTTATAAATAAATTAATACTTTTAAAAGGTATGAAATATTAATAATAACTTAATATAACGATTTAGCTTAAGTTGTCATCCGTATCGATGGCTTTGGGTATAAGGCTAATTTAAGTTTTATGAAAATTGATTTTTTTTATAGTCTATCGATGTAATACGGTTGTGTAAATACAGTATGAATAAGAAGTTATCTAAGAAAATAAATCTATTGATCGTCGGATATGTTTTGTTTTATTTACTGTTCAATATCAGCCAATAACCTTTCTTTCTTTTTAAAAAAAACATTGCCCCACACTAGTCATTTCTCCTGTATAATGGGTGCGTTTACAAACATCATGAACTCACATACACAAACAGTAAGACCTGGAACAACTATCTGTAGGCTATACAAGTTGATTGTTTTGTTTTTTGTTTTTTTATCTTTGTAATATGTATGTATAATCACAGTAAATTATTATTAAACTACTTGGTGGGGACCTGGCGTCCTGAAATACAGGCTTCGGCTTAGTTTAGGCGCCAGTTTCCTACAAATAAAATATGTTTTGCCTACATTTTTACATGCCTAAGAATACGGACATAAGTATTTTCCCATTAAGTCCAAACTCAGTTACTTTTAATTGTTAGTATTAAGTATTTACTTGTTTTATTTGTGGAAGAGAAAATAAAGATTGTTATTAAAAAAAAAAAAAATACAAGTATTTTTTCGTGCGGGAATCAAATCATGACACGCAGCTTAGAAGTCAATTGCTTAGCCACTGCGCCATCTGAATCTCTGGAAAAGTTTACCCCAGCAAAATTAAATACACATTAACATCACTTTGTTGTTGGTGATCACAGTAACTATTCGAACTTTCCAATGAAACATTTTACAAATTTTCAAGCGTGTGTAAGCTTTATTTAGTAAATTTTAATAATTTAGTCAACTAATCACAGCAAATAACGCGCAATTGATAATAGGTAATTCTTCAAATAGGTTTTAAAATTATTAGACACACTACAAGTTTAAAAAAATGATCACAAAATAACAAAGAATGGCAATGTAGCAGAAAGATGTTGTCGTATATTTGTTCTGCGAAAGAATCGAACTCGCGAACGCAGCTTAGCAGTCAATCGCCTGCCGCCCAGACTCTATAACGGTAAAACATGAATCATGTCAAAGATCGTATAAAACTGGATCTTATCATGCTAACTTTAAGACACAGATTCCGTAACTCCTCGAACAAATCATGGTTTCAAAAAGGTATCCTTATCTGATCGAAGTCAGGCCGAGCTAAGTCTCATCCTGGGACGTCCGTACCTCATTAGGCATACAAGGGAAACCACTCGAAGCTCGCTGGGGTTAGGGTCTTGTAATTACACTATATCAGGATTAGCGACCGAGTTAAAGGATGCTTATGCTTGACTAAATTTTGGAACAGACTGAGATAAAGTGTGGTTTCACTGTCGCGTTTTGTTACAGTCCATAATTTTAATTGGTTTTGGTAACGTTGATGAGTATTTATGTTTGTGTAAGCGTGCTTACGTCTGGAACTACTAGGCGGATTGGAAAACATATTTTTATATCTAGATTCGTGAAAAACAGTATAAACCGTATAATATCACGCTACATGAGAGCTAAGCTGCAGTAACCGAAGACGTTACTTAACGCGGGTAAAACAACCAAGCGGACGAAGTCGCGGGCGAAAGCTAGTTATTTATAATTCTTAAATCACTGTTTTATCATAGCTTCATTTTAGCTACATTTTCCTCTATTTTTCCATTATCACTTAACTCCACAGAGGAAACCATACACTAACACAAAGCTACTCAAAAACATTTTAGAAACACATAGAATACAAACAACACGCCGAATTTAACCCCCTCAAAGCCGCACGTTTCTAGAACAACGCACAAACTACAAAAGAGACAGAAAAACGAAATTGACAACTGACTAAGCAACATTGAAACCACTCAGTCCTCGTTCAGTGTTGCTCCTCAATTTTCTGGATATATATAAAAAGAGAGAGGATATTTTATTTATTGACTTTGAGAGCGTTCCCGCGGAACCCAATATCCGAGGCAACGGGAAAATGAGAATATTTACAGTCGTATTTCAAACTTGTGTTAGTTATGAATGAGTGATCATATTTCAATGATTTCTGTTTTGTGATGAGGAATTCCGACAATTTGATAATGGATATTTTTAATTTGAGAACTCTGAATGATTTTCGTGAGTACCTATTTATGGAAATGTCATGTTATTAACTCATATTTTTGTGTTGTAATTCTTTTTTATTGTTAGTGGAATTTCATTGTTCAAATTTTGTTATTTACATTACAAAGCGTTTGCCTTGGGAATAGAACTTAATTGTCGTCTTTGATTAGCATTCGATATTTATTTTTTGGTATTCTGATGTAAATTTTTGAAAATGCGTCAGATATGCAACAAAAATATTTTACACTGGAATATTGTTAATTAACGTTATTAGTTTGGTTAAAAAAACGTCACGCCACACTAAAGTTTCTCCTGTATCCGGTGCATTTACAAACAAATATCATCGTCATCATCATATCAGCCGATCGACTTCACTGCTAGACCTGGTTGTGAGCTGCCCGCATCCAGCTGTTTCCTGCCAATCAGAAATGAGGAAATCAAAATTGTGAAACTCAAATGGCAATAGGCAGGAAACATAGCTCGTAAAGCAGACGGCGATTTGGGTCGAAGGGTTCTCAAGTGGTGACAATGTACTAGAAGACGCAGTGTGGGAAGGCCCCCAACGAGCTGCACCGAAGGCCTGGTAACTAAATATAAACTCATACGAACACATTGAACCTGCGACAAAAAGCGCCACAGTCCGTCAACCGTGTCGTCAAAATAAACAAAGAATTTAATTATAATCGCAGTTTTGAGACCAATCCTTAACACCCGTTTGGATAACCAGCCAACCGACATTTTCTGATCGTAACTACAAGTTATTTGCATTTGCGTATAACACGCATGTCTAATACACGCCCGGAGATCATTGTTAAACTATTATAATTAATATCTACTGAGTACTCGAAACTGTTCGTATTTAAATAATCCCATTTAACTATGACATAGTTTCGGAGTGGCTAGGAATTATAGTTTGTTACATAACATATCATCACGCCAGTAATCCCCGAAGGGTTAGGCAGAGGTGTACCCATATTTCGCCAAAGTCAAAGTCAAAACATTTATTTCAATTAGACCATTTACAGGCACTTTTGATTTGTCAAGGAGTTGGTCAGTTAGTCCGAAAGTTGAAGCTAGTTGCTCGTTCCAAAACGGAGGTAGGCCCTTATGGAAAGGCCAGTTATGTTTAAGTCCCATGTAATAAGGGGCGAGTCTATTGCCATCAACCGGGCATACATTCAGACTCTGAGGCTGCTACTGAGGAATTTCTGATGGAAAAACCCAATAACAATTTTCCCGTTCTGGGAACCCAAGATCTCATGCTCAGTTCGTCGCTTTGTTACCTCTATACCAATGAGGCAGTCTAGTTCCAGTGGCAGTATAGTTTGTTATAAATTCTGACGTAATATTTATACAAGCCTGAAAGATTGAAGTGGGTTTAGGTCGGGACATGTGGGTAGAATGACATGTTTATCTAGCCTTAAAATGAATCCTGTTATCTGTCTATGCTAATATAATAAAGCTGAAAAGATTTTCTGTTTGTTTAATGCTAATCTTTGGAAGTTTAAGTCGGATTGGAAAATCTTTTTGTATGTGACAGACAGATTCATGAGGAAGAGTATAGGTTATTTAACATCACGCTACTATAGTCGGAGTGGTAACCGAGGACGTAACTTAACCCGGTCAATGTCAAAGTCAAAACATTTATTTCAATCAGACCATTTACAGGCACTTTTGAATTGTCAAGGAGTCGGTCAGTTAGTCAGAAAGTTGAAGCTAGTTGCTCGTTCCAAAACGGAGGTGTTTTTTAGTCAGTAAAAGTCTGACAGTCCCTTCCGCCAAACCCAGGGCGGAAGGAGTCATTTGATGATTTTTACCACCTAAAAAAAAAAAAAAAAAATAAGGCCTTTAGTCAGTAAAAGTCTGACAGTCCCTTCTGCCCCACCCAGGGCGGAAGGAGTCATTCCATTATTTTTACCACCTAAAAAAAAAATGTATCTTGCATATGAGTAGGAAGTATCAATAAAATCGGTTCATACGTTTCTAAAAATAAAAACTTAAAAGTTTGCATGAAATGCCATACGCCGTAAACGCTTTAGCTCACTCCAGCCACACCGAGAGAGATTTCCGCACAATACCGCTGTTACAGTCATCAGCAACTACATTTAGGCGCTCCACCCACTGCCCCGCGCCCCGTCGCAGATTTATTCAGGCAGATTTTACCGTTGTATGCAAGTATCTCAATTTATATAGAAATCACGCCTAGCACAACACACTGCCGACGCGGAAACGAGCGGGAAGGCGCACCGCGCGCAGATTCTGCCAATCTGCGCGGGAGCGCAGGGCGTGCCGCGGGATATGACACACCGGCTCTGCCGTCCCGGGCGTGATTTTATACTGTAAAGACGTTTGCACGATGGATTTCGACGTAGACAAATTTATTTAGCGCGAGGCCGTCGTAATCTGCTTCACCGCGCGGGGGAGCAGATTTCACCGCTAAGTAAGGCAGATCTGCGCCTCCGTCGCCGCGCGCGTTATCTGTCGCTCTGCTCACCGCGGCGGGACGCATCTTCAGTGGGTGGAGCGCCTTACAAACAGCGCCACGACTATTACACCTTCATAAACAATTTCCAACACAATAAACATTGTAAATACGTACAGACACAACAGTACTTATGCAAATATTATGTCCACATTAGAACATCCTTTACAGTACCTCGTTGATTTATAAACTCCTTTATAGTCTCTAGAGCTGGCCAGAGAACGTAGTTAGTAAACTGTGAAATATATAAAGGTTAGATGTCTGCACCTGTGTTAAGAATATTTGAAGTTTTTTTTATTGGACTGCTTCGTTGATCAAGTGGTCGCAAAGCTCAACTGCTGAGCATGAGCTCTTGGGTTCGATTCCCAGGTCAGGCAAAGTGTTATTGGGTTTTACCATCAGGAATTTTTCAGTTTCAGCAACGACGTCTGGATTTATGCGCTGTTTATGGCAATAGGCTCGCCCCCTATTACATGGGATTAACTCTGCCTTACCTTTCGGGGATTACAGGCGTGATGTTATGGTTTTGGGTTAGATTCCCATGTCGAGCAAAGTGTTATTGGGTTTTTCCATCAAGAATTCCTCGGTAGAAAATGTCTTAATAGAAAAACTCAGTAATCCTTTGTCCTATCTGGAAATTGAACTCAAGGCCCCATACTTGGAAGTCGAGCTTGGTTGCAGAGTCCAGCAGGGGTTGTCAAGAATACAACTTGACTCGCACGAGTAGGTTTCCACAACAAATCAATCTTGACAATCTTACAGTTCGACCACCTGATTCAACCCCACATAAAATGATGAATAGCTTTATGTACCCGCTACGAGTCACATCTGTCTAACATTTCTAACTATAAGGCTGCGTTTCAACCAGAGCTGTGAGGAAGCTGAGTGGTGTGAGAAGGGGTAACGGACTCTGTTGAGAAGGAAAGTTACTATGCTACTATATATTGTACATGCATACAATGCCAATGCAAAATACAAATACAAAACACTTTATTTACTTTCACAAGTTTTGTACTACTTTACTATGTAGTGTGTGTGCCTGTAGTAATCCAATTCTCTCATCCATAACTTATTATTTACAAAAAAAGAAATAAAATTGGATTTGTTATCAATTAATTATCTAATTACTAAATTACCCAATTTATTAATTTATTGTAGTATACAATACTGCAAGTAACTCGAGAACATTGCGCATATTCTTCGGACACCCAAGCACCTTCGAGTTACATATTGTACAAACAGCGTCATCAACTGACTGTCCTATGGCAATAAAATTCCTTTGGAAAGGGTGTAACCAGTTGATGGCGTTGTCCGTACATCTTGTATCTATAACTCGAGAGTGTGTACGTGTGCCGACTACGTGTGTTGGCTCCGCTTAACTTCCACCAGAGCGTAGCTAGGCGAGGCTAGAAAATTTCAGTAATCCTCGCACAGTTCTAATGGAATCGCACCCTAAGATAGGCCACACGTCTGAACATGACAGTTGTCTAAAGGACGCTTAAATTCTTGTTCCCAGGAGCGAATGTTTAATGAATCGTGGAAATCTAGAGAATTGAAACGCGGGGGCTGAGAAGGGGTTTTTATTTTTAGAACCACTTACTTGTAGGCATTTTTATGGGTGGAGGGTTAATAAAACCCGTATTTGTTAACTGTACTTTTATGAAAGCTTGTAGACATGTAAAAACATGATGACTACGCCCTCGTTTTCGGAGAACCATTGTTTTAAGAGGGCTAGAGGAAATAAAACAAAATGGCAACCAAAAAATCGCAGTCAATGTGCTTTTTCTATGATTTAAATTCCATTCAAAAGCACATTCGCTTCTAAGCGCAGTGAATGAGCGATAGGCTACTGTGATGCGTATCGTAGGTTCAATTCTCCGACGGCATGAATATTTGTATATTCGGCGTGTATATTCGGGGTGTAGTTATTTGTGTATGTAAGTTTAAATGTAAACGAAACTATGTTACAGGAAAAATTCCAAAGACCGGACAAAGCTTTTAAACAACGTAAGTAAGAAAGAGACGGAGAAGAAGATGAAAAAGAAGAAAAGGAAGAAGAAGAAAGGAAGGAAGGAAGAAAGGGAAAAGAGAAAGAAGGTCTCCTGGAGGGGATATAACGCTTTTCCCTTCCGTTACGATTTCTACCAATTAAATCCCTTTTTTTTTCACAAGCCACGTTGCGAAAGTTCATTTCAAATAGAAGAGAATTAGATAGGTAAATTGCAACAGCAACAACGCCAACAACACTGTTTTTGCATAGCACAAGCTACCACAAGTACTAAGATTAAATTACCATAACAACAACAGAAATGACACTACTAACTGGAGAAGATTAACTCTCTATTATACCTACGTCTAACTATTCAGCCTGTGCGGTCCCAACAAGCGCCTCACTGAATATTATTATAATCATTCATTCACACAAACGCAATGACCGACGTCATTTGCACGACACCGCTTGGCATAGAGTAAGAATTGCTTTATACGGAAAGAGATATGGAAATAGGTATAATACGAGACAATTTAGTTCTCATAACGATGATTTGTTGACGTTTTATTCTTTATTAGAGTAATATTTTGAAAAAATATTTTCTTATGTTTGTTTCTTGGGTCTAACCACCTCGCTACGGGCGCAGCATTATTTAAGCCTCGTCCCCACTAGGAACATTTGTCGTATTGTGTTTTTTTTTTTATTTGAAATCATTTTGGTGATGTGACGTAAAACTCTAATGAGTTTACCTTTGCATTATGTTTAATGTAATATTGTGTATTTATTAAAAAATAAATAAATAAAATGAAAAGATATAGAATGGAATGGAATACTTAAATTTTACTCTCTATTCAGTCTTCTTTATTTCCATAAGAAAGAATATCAATTGTAGGTATATTCAGCTCAAATATTTTTGATATAATAAATCGATTGATTAATATTTATTTTGAAATCGACTCCATTAATCATGTTACACCAATTTATTCACTTAGCACACATTTTTTTCTTAATTTCATTCATTTATAATTTTTCTTTCAGAATCACGCGAAAGAAAAATAAAATTAATTATTTGTGATTGATTGCATTACAAAGGTTCCAGCAAATATTGTAACGCACGAATTTCAATTTGAAGGTAAAATGTGATCAATCTTTTTGAGTTATTGGAGCACACATTGATATACTTACTTAATACTCGTATTATGTGATTTATTTTTGTGACTAACAATGTTAATATGGAGTAAAAGGAATCACGTAATGACAACTTTTACCATGGATTCAGTAGATTACTTTTCGTAAGGTTAAAAAAAAATGGTGTTACATACACTTTTTCTAGATTTAATATTTGTTTTTGAGTTAAGCTTCTGTAAACAATTTTTGAAGTGAAAACTTCTTTAGCGGCGTTGAGCACTTTTTCTGTAATGGGTATAAAATCTTAAACTCGCGTCAGGTCACGTGCGCGTCAGGACACGTGACCTGATCGAAAAAGCGTAAGACGGATGGAGAGTAGACAACTATCCCCTCTCTACGGCGTGGCGAAAATGTATGCCTGGGCCTACTGTTTCGTTTAGACAGCGCAGGGCGCTTGCGCGAATGTTCGTGTATGTTAAACGTAAACGTAAACGTTAATAATCAAGTTTTCACTTCTGCCGGCACTCCCGGAGTGCAACCCGTTTTTTTTTAATGTTTTGTGCGTCACTTTCGCGGGAATAAATAGTTTTTCTTTCTTTCTTTTCTTTTATGGTAGGTATTGCATTTTTGAGTACAGCTATTTTTTTCTGGGGATCATGGTACCATATCCTTAACCTAGATGGTAATAGGTTTCGGTACGACGTCCCTTCATTAAAAAAAATTACGATTCATAAGTGCCCGTTGACATTCAGAATTCTCACCTATAACAAATTAATGTAACAATTTAAAGCAGTAGGTAATAAAAAATAAAAAACGAGTTCCGCAGTCCACTTCAAGTACTAAGCAAACACGTGGTCCTCTGAGAGATTCATATCAGATAGGCATAAACCCTGTCTAACAGGAAGCTTTAACTGATCTGCAATCTAACAAAACATGACTAAACGTGTTGTGCTCAGAGCATTAGTTGCGGGTAATGTTCAAAATGTCCGTGTTACGGTCATAGTGTTAAATGCTATCTAATAGCACGGAGAGTGGTGAAATATTATTAGTTTGAATTTTAGTAGGCAGTTATGTTCATTTTCGATAGTTAGGACTTGTTTCGAATACGTTCCGATTAAAATTGCTAAACGCATAATATTATAAAGTTGAAGAGCTTTTTGTTTGTGTAACGCGTTAATGTTTGAAACTACCAGTTGGATTGTAACAAGCTACTATAATTAAAACATTAAAAAACACGACTGCAAAAATTGCACATATTTGTACTTTGTTTCTCGTCAGTTTTTTTTACGACGTTTTTTATTTAAGTGTTATATATTTTTTAAATCTACTTGTCAAATTCTAGACGATAAACATAGACACTACCTGATTCATTAAAAAAATAAATTCAGGCTGGTATTAATTTACGTTTTAAAGTGACCACACCGGTTTCTTTTTATTTTTTACTAGCCTATGTTACTCGGAACGAGACAAGGATTGTAACGATACCCCATACATCTAAATCGGTTCAGCAGTTTTAAAGTTATGGTGGAATAAAGAAACTCACATACATACATACATACATTAACCCTGAACACATAACACTCCTTTTTTTGGGGCAGTCGTGTAAAAATGATTTGTATACCGTAGCTAGATGTTTAATTAATACACTTACATTTCGCCAGTTATGTTCAAGTCCCATGTAATACCCCTATTACATGGGACTTGAACATAGCAAGCTTGCCATCAACAGGGCACAAATCCAAACTTCGAGGCTGCTACTGAGAAATTCCTGATGGAAAAACCCAACAACACTTTGCCCGAACTAGGAATCGAACCTTATGCTCAGCAGTTGCTCTTTGCGACCAGTAGACCAACGTGGCAGTTCAAACTCCATGGACACTCTATTAAATAAGGTTTTTACAAAATCCTAGTTACAATATTCTTTCGACCAACGCTTTGTATTTCCTGCAATGTCGCTTACTGTATCACATGGAAAACAAGGCGACCTATTTTATTCCTATCCATGACGTCACTCGCCTACTTACTTCCCCTCATTTACATTTCAACGTGATTTAGACCTACCTAAGCTTACGCTGTAGAATACCTAAGTATGGATTACTGCTTAATCTTTTGTTTTTCCTTTGTTTTTTAGGGTTTTGAATCTTAAAAGAAAAATTACTCATAATACTTGGATTGGAATAGGCTCGCCCCCTATTACGTAGGACTTAAACATAACTGGCGAAATGTAGGTATTCTAATGGGTAGCTCTTGCTTATCCCTTCGAGGACTACAGGTGTGGTGTTATACTTGGATTGCTTGTAAAGGAGAAAAGAGTATGTAAGTATTGTAGCAGGTGGAGTTCTGTGGTTTCTGCCTACCCCCATAGGAAAAAGGCGTGAATTTATTTTCGTTTCTCGTGAAAAAAAGCGAATATTTAAAAGTCAAAAATAATACGTCTAGGCTCTAAACAGACGGACTGCATTTCAACTGCAATCCAACTGCAAATTTGCAGTTCGGATGCAGTTTGAATGCAGTTGACACGACTGCAATAGAACTGCAAACCAACCGTGCGGTCCAATTGCAGTCGGCGTGCAGTCGTGTGAACTGCACACCGACTGCAATCGAACTGCATCCGAACTGCACCATACCCACCTGCCCGCGGGGGGGCGGAGCGTTAAAGTAGTGCGGGCGGGTGGGTATGGTGCAGTTCGGATGCAGTCCGATTGCAGTCGGTGTGCAGTTCACACGACTGCACGCCGACTGCAATTGGACCGCACGGTTGGTTTGCAGTTCTATTGCAGTCGTGTCAACTGCATTCAAACTGCATCCGAACTGCAAATTTGCAGTTGGATTGCAGTTGAAATGCAGTCCGTCTGTCTAGAGCCGATAGTAACATTTTATAGGTATATTTATTTTAATTACAAATATTGATGGATAGCACGACAAGATTTGCTCATTAAAATGGCGCTATGACGGTCAGGGTACCACCTAAGTAAGTCAGATCTTTCATTTAATGAATTTAATTTGTTTTTCTTGTTGTACTTACATGAGATCTTTGAAAGTGCTTTTTAATCATCATCTGCCTAGCCTTTTCGAAATTTTGTTGAGGTCGACTTTCCATCTACCCAGATGCATCTGAATACTAGTTTTTTACATGGAGCGACTGCCTATCTGACCTCCACAAGCCAGTAACACGCCTTTTAACGATCCAATTAAAATTTTTACATAGACTTTAAAGGACTCTAAACAAACCCACCACACCAATCTCTTACCATAGTTGCCATAGCAACAAAGACAGCCCTTTCTTAATAAAATCTAGATTTAAAACAAGCCAACAGCTGATGTCCTAAAACACAAACCGCTAATACACCATTCAACAACAAACACGATCCAATCTAGATCACTAAAGACGTCTATTCACTGGCGCTTCAATAGACCTGTACTAAATGATCGGGGTGTATTGATAAGGCAGTGAATAGGAGGTTTATAGTACCTCAGCTATGTTGAGCCAAGTTAAGGGTTATGTGTCTTAGATATCGTATTGTTGGACCAACGTTTTCGTAAAGTGTCGCGTTTTAAACTGGGTATTGGAAGGGTTAAGACGAATTCTGGTTATGGTAAGTGCGCTATCATAGTATTAAAAGACATAGTTGGCGTAGTAGCTGAACAATTGGCTTCAGTGCTGCGTGTCGTAGGTTCAAATTTTGCACGGAACATAATATACCAAATATCAGTAGGTTTCCGGGTCTGCTTGTTTGTGAATGTGAGTTTATATGTTTGTCATGTCAAATCCTCATTAAGATAGCTACTTTTTATTGCGCGGACCCCCATTTCTCCTTAGTTATAAGAAGGTGATATAAGGTGAAGGTATTATGATGGTGCTATCAGCCAGTAAAAGTCCCATCAAAATCGGTCAAGCCGTTTCGGATATTAATCGGCACAAACAAATAGACCGACCAGCTGCCCTACCATGAACTCTTATTGCGATCCAAAAAACTGAATTGTTCTTCAAATAAGTCAATATAACGCATCAATTTATGCGTTATATTGACGTATTTGAAGAACAGTTCAGTTTTTGGATCGCGATAAGAGAAAATACGTCAATAAATGACATAAATTGATGCGTTATATTGACTTATTTGAAGAACAATTCAGTTTTTTGGATCGCAATAAGAGTTCATGGTAGGGCAGCAGCAAAAAATTGTATAACTGACTTCTTCGAATTTTGAATCCTCATTGATTGTAGATCGTCATTTGTTTCCATTTCAAAATTAGAACATCTTTCGACGCAATCCAACCTTGCTCATTGATCACCCCATTATATTAACTGCAGTTTATTTAACTCCTAATTAAGATGAACCGGAGGGGCGAGCGTAACGAATAGCGAGACCACAATGAAATCGTGTTGAGAGCTTTATTTACTAAAACAAGGATTATGTTGTTGTCATGATGTTTGTCTTAATGAGTAAGAGTGAGATTGTGAGTGAGCAAGAGAAAATGAGTTTTAACGTGGGTATAATAGGGTATATTTGACTTAATGTTGTCTTTAATTACCGCGTGTAATGTCGCGTAAATGTCCTTTGGATTGCTTAAGTCGACTGTGAATGTTGGTCTTTACGGTTTTATACCCAAAGGGTGCCAAATATTACTAAGACTGCGGAGTCTTGGTAATCAGGTCCCTTTTGTCTGTCTGGCTGTCCGTCTACCCCAGCTTAGGGCGGTGTCAAAATGTTCAATAGATTGATCTGTAGACACTTGATTTTTTTATCACAGAGTGTGTATTACTATGACCGCTATAACAACAAATGATACAAATAAAATCAGCATAGTTTTTTCCCGTGACTTCGGCCGCATAAATGTCGTTAGTTGCGGACACAGACGAAGTTGCGGAATAAAAAAATTAGCCTTTATAAGCTCAAAGGCTACTTTTTGTTCCGCAACATCACCAAATTCGGATTTTGGTATGGGGTAAATTTTTACCCCAAGGAAGGCCTTGGGGTTTAGTCGTGAAAGCATAATCTACAGACAGACAGAGTCACATTCACATGTAAAATATTAAGTCAAAAAAACTAAATATTAAAAAAAAGAATATTAACCCTTTATGCAGAAGCAAAATTAGTAGGTATGGCGTCTGTAACCACCCGACAAGGTTGACAATAAGGTTCATATTTCTCTTATACTTGCATTGGTAGTCGACCTTATTGCATAAATGAGTTGTCTAGTCTACTAGTCAATATCACATTTTATTCCAGTCCTTATGTTCCCCTAAACCAATCCCGACACATAAAAATCAAAATCAACAAAAAATATTTTTGCCCTATAAAGGGTTAAAGTAAAAGTAAGTTTGTTAAGTTAAAGTGTAAAATATTAAGTTTGGGATTGACATCCCTCCATAGTAATTATTACCGTTACTCCTAAACGTTATTCAAATCCACCCAACAATAAACTAAAATCATGAAACAGGATATGAAAGTACTAATAAAATAAATTGTTCAAAGTAAACAACACTCACATACAATACAAACAAATACTATTAATCTATCCATTTCAAAATAATAACAATAAAATCGAATCACACTATTCACAGGGTTTATATCCATTTCGGGTTTTATTGTAAAACACTAGCTTTTGAGTGCGACTTCCACCGCGTGGTATTATTAACTTTTGGTGTCTTTCGAATCGTTACTGCTCCACTCCCGTGGATTGTTGCGTGATATTATATAGCCTATATTATTCCACATAAATCTGACTATCATTTTTATACAGGGTTATTTTTAAAACACCAGAAACCTGAAAAGGGGTCATTGTACTCATCATTATGAACAACTTTTTCTATTGGACCAACCCTGAAATCATGAAAAAAAAAATCAGCAGTTCCTTACAAAAATGCTATACAACACGATCATAATGTATGAAACAGCTGGTTTTTTTCATGATTTCAGGGTTGATCCCATAGAAAAAGTTGTTCATAATGATGAGTACAATAAACCCTTTTTAGGTTTCTGGTGTTTTAAAAATAACCCTGTATAAGAAGAATTTCCAACCCAACTGGCAGTTCCAGAGATTAGCGCGTTTCAACAAACTAACAAAAAAATCTTCAGCTTTATTATATTTATTAGCTTTTGCCTACAACTTCATCTGTGTGATTTTTTTTACCTGTGTTAAGTTTCGTCTTTGTTTACTGCTTTGCTCCCGTATGTCCGTAGCGTGATGTTATACAGCCCATACTATATACATTTCTCATGAATCATCATCTGCTTAGCTTTTTCCCAACTATGTTGGGGTCGGCTTCCAGTCTAACCGGATGCAGCTGAATACCAGTATTTTACATGGAGCGACTGCCTATCTGACCTCCACAACCCAGTAACTGGGTAATACGATACCCCTTGGTAAAACTGGTTGCCAGATTTTCGGGCTTCTGACGACCCGTAACGACTGTCAAAGATCCACGTATGACAGCCGTGACCAACAGCTTAAACGTGCCATACTCTTCCTATACTCTTCATGCCTATACTCTTCATGATGCAAAATGAAAAAAAAAAATTCAATCAACAAACTAACAAACAAACAAAAAAATTCTTCAACTTTATTATAAAAGTATAGATAGATATACCCGGGTAAGTTAAAACAGAAATCGACGATTCCACCATTCAGTTAACCGTAGTTTACTTAACCCTGTATTAAGATTAACCGAAGGGTCAAGTGTAACAGATAGCTGTATCTTTACTATGTTGAAAGCTTTACTTGAATTAGGATCATATAGACGGTATTTGAGGAATCCTTTTAAGGGTGGGTCACTTAATTTCTTTTCCTGGTCGGATCGGATAGAGAACCGGTTCTCCAAAATTAAATCGGATCGTTTTTTCCTTCCAAATTACTTATATTATTGATATGATTCGTTTTGTAAATTAAACAAATCCTACAGATTAGGTTATTTAGAAGTTACATTTAAGGCTAATTTTTCAATCGTCAGATATAACTCAGAGTGATAAATATGGCGAATTGACAGCTTTTGTAAAGAAAACTGTCATAATTATTTCTTTTTGGGTAAAAGTTATCTGACTATTGAAAAATCAGCCCTTAATAATTGTTAAATTGGAGGCTTCTTGCTTACTAGCCCATTAAAAAAAAAAGAGTAGGTATTTGAAAATACGTATTTTTCAGTTACCGTGTAACATTTTTAAATCGAGTTTTTTGACAGAATACTGGGGCCTACTCCCAGTATTTATTTTAATATTACTTTGCCTTGGGCATTGGCTATTGGATTTTCAACACTCGGCTCGCCGCCGAGAGTTAAAATTCAACAACTGAAATTACAAAACAGTACTGTTTTAAGAGATGGTGGTAGGCCCCCTGACACGCCTAAATATTACTGCCTACAACTAAATTCCTTCGAGTGTAATTACTTATTGACCATAATCCGATTAGACTACGTTTCTATGGAGCACGGTAATATCCTCTTATGAAAACCAGTTAAATTTAATTGAAAGCAATTATCAAGCATGATTAATGCAACAAGGTACCACCATATCTGCATGGAAAGCTACATTCCCTTCGATCGTAAAACATTTAGTACCCCATACCTTCCCTACTACTCTCTAACAACGACGCTAAAAGGTACAATCCTAATACATATTTACGCAATTAAAAGCGATAAACTAAACTTAATCTCTGTTAAAATTACGCAAATTGGGTGCGTAGCGCGTAAGAACGGAGCTAAATTCTCATTTAACCTCAAATAGCATGGTTGTTTAGTATAAATCCCATTAAAGTGTGGGTCGAGACCTTGGCTCCGGGGAAGTCTGGGGCTTATAACGGGACTAATGGAATGGAAAAACTCGGTGAAGGTAAAGATGGCTTGGGTTGGAATTGGAAAGATCTTGAAATAGAAAGTACTAATTTTTGTTGCGATAGCGGAGGGGACATAAGTAAAGCTAGGAGCATGGTATAATGGGTTTCAATAAAAAAATACATAAGTATTTTTTTTGTATTATGTTTCTAAGTATAAAAAAGTTGTCTGAAAAAAAAACGGAAACCTTAGAGGATCACTTTGCTGTCCGTTTGTCTGTTTGTCAAGATCCTGTTTGAGTTCTTTGTTTGCCATTAGTCATGTTTTTCTTTTTTTTTATTATAGGTACATTTTGATAAAATATATAATGAAGATTATATGACCATTTGACAATTCAAAAGTGCCTGTAAATGGTCTCATTGAAACAAATGCTTTGACTTTGATTCACCTAACAATCTTGAAATCGATTTCACAGTCAAATCCTGACAAAACACATTCAAAAACAACACACTACAAAATTCACAGTCCAAATTAAGTACTTCAAGAACATTCCCAGTAATAACACAATACTATGAAATAATTACGTACTACACGACTAGTACATTTGAATTAAGCCCGAGTTTGACCACAAGCCAGTTAATTCCTAACTATCAAAGCGGTCCCTACTAAATAATCGAATTTACGTGAGAACCCCGTTTTCGTTCGACGATAAACTAAAGGATTTTGTAGATATAACACTTCGGGTTATAGATGCTACGTCGGGTATTTTTGTTTTCTACACTAATATTGTAGAGAGAAAAGATTTGATTGTTTGTTTGTTTGTTTCAAAGTCAAAGACAAATCATTTATCATTTATTTCAAGAAAAAATAAAATAGAATTGAATCTAATTGCCCCTTCCAAAAGATAGTTTTGTATGGAGAAGAATGGGGAAGAAACTCTATACGTACTCTTTTAAAATTAATGTTTTACAACATTTGCATACAGTGTCACAAGTTTGCATTGAATATGCTCCGAAACTACTGAACCGATTTGATAAATTCTTTCACTGTTGAGAAGCTACACTATCCCCAGATGACATAGGCTATATTTTATTATAAAAAAATTAGGGATCTGTAAGAAAAATCACGCAAACGAAGTCGCGGGGAGAGTGCTAGTACATTATATTTGAATTTAGTGTTTTCGTTATTCTGTTTTTTTTTTCGGTGGCAAATAAGCGTGGAATGGAAGTAAAATAGTACCGTTCGGCGCTTGTTTTATGTTTGGATTAAGGGTAAAATGTTGAATAAAGGAATGTCAGATTTTATCCTAAATAACCTTTACAGTATCTGTTGTAATAATCTTATTAATCCTTCTGTGTGAAGCCAAAATGAGTTCTACATTTTGTATAATCGGTGGAACATCGTCACGAAATCTCTTACCATGAATTCAGTTCATGATTCTAAATTTTCAAATATTTGGCGACAATATTTTGATTGCCTCGTTGGTCTAGTGATTTCAAAGCGAGACTGCAGAGCATGAGGTCTTGGGTTTGATTCCCAGGTCGGGCAAAGTGTTATTGGGATTTTCCATCAGGAATTTCTCAGTAGCAGCTTTGGACCCGAGATCAACCTGGCATAAATCGAGATTTGTGCCCGGTTGATGGCAATAGGCTCGCCCCCTATTACATGGAACTTAAACATAACTGGCGAAATGTAGGTGTACTAGTCTGTACGCCTCTGTTATGTATATAATTATGTTGCTTGCAAGCCTGTATACCAATCACCTCGTTCGACAGTACCTACATTTCGTCTTCAAGGATAAGTACTAATAAATACTATGAATAACAAAACTCCCGGAATCCATAGTCAAGTCCCTGATTAGTATTCCGTCTTACTTTCCTCCATCCCTAATTCCCTTGACCTCCAGTAGTTGGATACATGACAAGTGGTACTAAGATAAACCAATCGTTAAATTTTTCCCGCCCAGCTAGATGCGAGGGGTAATTTCCTGTACGGTTTCGGTCGAGAGTTCAGAGAACATGGAGTATATTACACCGTAGTAGTATCTTTTATAAAATATAAATAAAAGGCAATCGTTGCTAACTGACTGATCTATCTACACACAGATCGAACTACTGAACGGATTGCGCTGAAAGAACAATGTCAGGTGTCCATAGTTACTTAGGCTCAATAAAAAATTTTCATGGACAGTAAAAATTCTCACGTTATTTTGTGTAGTTTCATGTCAGAAGCTTATCTGTGTTTTCCACTTTTACATTGAACTTCCCAAAAAGAAATTATTCAGACATTGTAAATTGGAGGTTATTTATTTCTACGGAGTAAATTAAACAAAAAATATACAGTAATTAAACTTTTAATCGTTTTCATTCATTAAATCATTATCAACACACCTATAAATGATTTTTTTTTGCATAGTCTTCACAGGACATGTCCCACAACGCCCTCCTTGTCTCAATCTCGGTTATCAATCTTTCCGTGTCGGAAGACATCGCGATGATCACAAATCACGCTGTAGTTCCACAATACGTGCGGCCGCCGCGGCTAGTGCGCGCACACAGCACACTGGTGATTTAACTACAATGCAATTGATCTCAGTGGCCGCAGCGACCAGCGACTGAACACGGGCCGCAAAAGCGTCGCTTCGATCTCGCTGGCCGCTGCGGCCAGGTGCGCGCGCTCTGTGGGTATATATCTCGATGGCCGCCGCGACCTGGCCGCTGCGGCCTAGCCGCTAGTGCGCTATTTGCTCATTTAAGAATCGTACTTTACCTCAGAAAGTGAAGTCCATTGCTGTAACAATGAACGAATATCATCAGATTCAACTAAAAGCCGTTTCATCCGAAACACATTTATACCACAATTAATACAACGTAGTTGATGGGACATTGTCACAAAATGTGTGATATTTGAGAAAAAAACAACCGTACATAGAAAAACACTAGCAACAACACAAACAAGATGTTTGACATTGACTAACAGTCAGACAGACACGACAGACAGACAGAACCTAACAGGGTTGCCATTACATTACGATTAATTTATCGAGCATAGGTCATGAAAATCGATTTCTTGAGTTTTTATATTCTATAAAAATACTAAATGTATTTAAAATAAACACGATGAACGTATTATTTAGGTAAAAAATAATATTAAGAGACAATTGTGAGGTGGTAAATAAAAAAAAAAGAGTAAATCGGTTTAATTATTTAGAATAATCGATTAGTGGCAGAATAAGTTACTACCTGAACCTTTTTATTTATAAAAAAAAAAACCTGGAACAGGATGGACCAAATGATTTACGATTATTTTTATGATTTATTTTTGGAAAAGTTCTAGAAAATAAACAAATGTTTTTTAAGAAGTTAGAATTTTATATTTAAATTGTTGTAGGTAAAAACTTTGTGTCCGTGTGAACTTAGTTTTAAAAGTTGTGTAAGCCGAAACCTGACATTGTTCTTTGGCACGCAGATGTTTATTATGACGTACCTAATTACCTATGTGCTAAAGAGGATTTCCTAAAATTCACTCCCTAAGGGAATGAATCGAGAGTCCAACATTCTTGTCAGACGTCTTGGGTTCGATTCACAGGTCGAGCAAAGTGTTATTGGGTTTTTCCATTAGGAATTTCTCAGTAGCAGCCTTGGAGTCTGGATTTGTGCCCGGTTGATGGCAATAGGCACGCCACTTATGAAATGGGACTTAGACATAACTGGCGAAATGTGGGTGTAAATGTGTGTTTTTTAATTATTCAAAGACCGGAGTTTTCGGGTACTCCCTTACTTCTCCTAAAATTGTTAATTAAATATTTATGACAAACGGATTTAGGACATATTATATTTAGGGATTTTAATTTTATGGCAAGTTTTGTGATATTATGTGATATAAAGTTCGGGTAAGTTATCATTCAGACAAATGATGATTAGGACAAAAAAAGTTATGGCACTTTAAATTATGGATAAAAAATTTAGGTGACACTATTTTAAAGAGAACCGGGTTTTCGAGGACTTGACTGCTTGGTAAAATCCATTTGAGAGTGAGTTTTACTATAAAAACATCAAATAAAATTAAGTAATCTCATCTCATTTAATTCAATATACTTAAAGTCATAAAAGCTATCCACATAGAAATTATCTTTGATGCTCTCCTTTACTGGAAAAAGTAATTGAACATTTTATTTGCACGTCTTTGAGTACAAAGCTAATTGGCGATTTAGAAAAAAAGCGCTTCACAAGATCAACGCTCGTATTTTCTCAATTTGATGACCTAGACGTTGATTGAAATATATTTGCTGAACATTTTTCGGTAGAAGATATTGTATCTAGTGAATATTTTACTGAACGTCATTCTGCCAAAAACAGCCAACTCATAATATCTCAATAATTAAAACTAATAATGAATAATTAATGATATAGTTCATTAATTGTATGACATGCCAAATGCGTAACATTACTATTCAGCAAGAACAGTTCAATGTACTTACGCCACAAACTTATGCGTAGTTTAGATTTTAAATATTCAAAATCATTACAATTAATTTCAATAGTGAGAGTTTTAACGGTTATTGGTTCATTTTCAGAACCCACCCTAATATTGTAAGTACCTGTCTTTTATGACATTTCACTGCAGTAAAATGAATACTAACTGCTTTATTTATTTGTTTATCTGTTCTCGATTTACATAATACGCACAAAATATTAGTGTAACAGATATTAAATGTATGTTAATAATTACCTAGTCAAATGAAGCGTAAAATAGTGAATTTATTTGCTCCAACTATACAAACCTGTGTCAAAATTTCAAAAACAAACACAACGAGTTACTATTTTCATTGTTTGTTAATACTGGGAACTGTGAACATAAATTAAAACAATAAAATGTTTTCTGGGAATCTGTTAGTAATGTAAATAAAATATTTTTGATCAATTGACCGACTCACCGAATTTAGTTAGGCGTTCAATTAATATAGCATATCTGTATTTGTCATTTATCACTTTATAAGTAGACGCTTTCCTCTAAACTGGTAGTTCTACTAATTGTTTACAGAGTTAACACTTATGTAAATGATATATTACTGACAGTTGTGTTCATTTTGATGGAGTTAGTAGGGGAGTACCACAGGGGTCAATACTTGGTCCTCAAGTAATAATCGCAACGGTATCATATGTGTTGAACATTATTTTGTTGATGTAAAGCAATTCGAAAGGACTCATTTGATGATTACCACCTTAAAAAATAAGTGTCGTTACGCTTATTTTTTGGAAGCCATTTGTAAATATCATCCAGAACTGCATAAAAAAATCACAGTATTTTTAAACTATCATGAAGAAAATATAGTTTGATTTTAAGGGACCGGACTCGAATGGTCCCGACGGGGCCCTATTATTACGCCTCCGCTTTCCACCTGTCTGTCTATCAGCGGGCTGTATCTCATGAACCACAATAGGTGGAGAGTTGAAATTGTCACTGAGTTTTTTTACAGGCTTTTATTATTGCCGCTGTTACAACAAATAAATTTTATTTTAAATGTAAAGAAATTAAGGTAGCACCTGCACAAGGAACGTGTTTTTTTTGTATGTAGTGTTAAATATTGCCCGGTGACCCGGACATCTTCGTCCGACTCACACTTAGCTGGTTCGATCGCATTTAATTTGTATGACATTCCATCAACCGTTTCGCTTAATCGCTATGATAATAAAGAGCTAGTATGAAATTGTAGTAACCTAAACTTTTTATAAAATAAAGAAAAATGTTACTACGCGGTGTGACAGACTTCCCTACTTGTATTCATGAAACATAAAATCCTAAAGGGTGATATTCGAAGAACGTTATGTACCTTATGTTATTTTGTTGTAGCGACCTAATGTACCCCATGTTTACCGCTTATGCGTACTTTATGGCTCCCTATAACGTTTTATAGTGAGGATGTTGTATTGCAAATGACATGGATGTATTTGTTCAGGGTCGCGTGCTATGAGGAGACAAATTAGATTTGCAAGTATCATTTTAGAAAGAAAAAAAAAACTGTTTATTCACAAAAAAGTGGCGCACATAAAATGAAATAAAAATTGTATACAAAAGCCCCAAAGCAAAAAATAAGTTGGTATTAAATTTGAAAAATTAAAAACAATTCAATACATATTGTCTTAGTCGGAAATGGCTATGTAGTATCTTGTACGGTGTTTAATAATCATAAGAGGTAATGCCGTGGTAATTATGTTATCTACGTGGCCAAAGCTGTTAAAACACACTTGTGATTTCTATTTTCGATGACACCGTTGACTCATTTGCTAAGCGGTTCGCTCTTACTAGAAAGATATACGAGTATTTGTATGGTCTGTAATATTTGTTTCGGGTCTGACCGTTTGGGTATGTGAATTCATATTTTATGTCTGTAAACGCACTTACGATACAGAGGATTTAAAAGTGTCAGGCAACATTCTATTATTTTAATTTTTTAAATTAGACTTCTAAACGTTTGTGATTTTAGGCAATCAAATTCAATCTTTTTTACCTTCCAAAATGAAAGTTTCGTATAGAGAAGAATGGGCAAGAAACTCCATATAATAAGCAGGTAATTTACAGCAACCAGTTTGATTTTATTTAGAATGCGATATTGTCCTAAGGTGACAGGACCAGCATGTTTCCAAGCATTATCATCAACAATACTTACCTAAATAATCTTGCTTGATTTTCGGATTGATGCATAGGTAACGGGCCTTGTAAATCGAGACGTATTGAGAGGATACCGGCAACTAATGTTCGGTGCCTTGTCTCATAAATCGTTCTACAGACTCAGTCTGAAATTGGGGCGTCTGTCTTCGTTCTGTTGTACTGTTGAAACGACGGTGACTTTGAGCTGTGAGGTAAAATTAGTTTGAGATTTTTTTATGTAAATACGTTGGTCCTTGATTAAGGGCTTGTCTGGGTAAGGACTACGACTTTTTTGATATAATATTTTTAAACCCTGACTCATAACTAATTAGCAAATCCCTTGTAGCGTTAAAGACCAGTAATTCACTCACTGCAAAGCAACAGCTTTTTTCTCATACAGAGAATGCACAAGCATTGATCACGTTTGCTCAAGACGGATTGGCGATTTCAGACTTATACAATATCAGCATCTGAAGGCAAACTCTACTAATTAAAAACGTTCAAAATGTAGTCGCGATCAGTGACGATCAAGGTCAACATCCTGTTACAGTTATGTTTGAAGGATTGAGAATGAGATGAGAAAGCAAAAGATTCTGTAGTTCTGATTGCCCCTCTAAAATTACAAAAATAAAATTAAATAGGTAAGTACTACGGTTTAACATTTCATCATCATCTGCCTAGCCTTTTCCCAACTATGTTGGGGTCGGCTACCAGTCTAACCGGATGCAGCTGAGAACCAGTATTTTACATGGAGCGACTGTCTATCTGACCTCCACAACCCAGTAACTGTGTAATACGATACCCCTAGGTAAGACTGGTTGGTTACGGTTTGACATTTAATGAGTAGTATTCTACAAATTACACATACTATTTTTAAAAACAGCTTGTGCCTTTTCAAAAATACGAATTTTGTTGTGGCCTTTATAAACACTGCCATAGAATCCAAAGTTCCTTCTTTCTAAAAAAAAGTCGATATTCAATCAAGGCTCCTACAGGTTCTGTAAATTGTATTTTAACATCCTCTACCGGGTCCAACGTGGGCCAACAGACTTGCTCCCCGCTGACCGATTAATTCTGCACGAACAAGTCACAACTTGTCCCTTTTTTAACGAGACCAGACCCACGTCACTGCTTGGCATTATTCAATTACACCTTTATAATTTTTGCAATCTATGACAACTTTGTCCCTTCTGACATTTTATTTGTCGATGTCATACAATTCAATTGTACGTATTTTGACATGGGTATTTTTGTCTTTGCTCTTCAATTTAGGTTAGTTTTTTTTGGTTTAGTATGGAATGGACTTTTGTATATTATGTATTGGTGCATGTAACAGTACAGGAGTCGTGAGTGTATTTAATATTTAGTTACAGCATTCTTCTTCTTTTAGAGTCGAAGATTTTAGATAATCCTTTTTTTCGTAAAATGGGCCTAGTAGTTGGCCACGTTTATCGCGGCATCAGTAGCGTTGTTAACGTCCTCTAAAGTGCACTGTAGGGACACTTTGGGTACTGTAGGCATTGTCTGATCAGGAGCACCTCCCTTGAACTGGATATCGTTACAATATTTAATACTTGTTTTAATCACAAAATATTCAAAAAGACATAATTCACATAGACATATTTCTTGACAGTCGGGTAAAAACCTTTGACCTTTGATTATCTTCGTAAACAGAAGGTTCCCAGGTATATGGTCCAGAACAAAAAGGAACTTTCGCAATGATGGGAAGTACAGTAGCAGTCATAAGTGGAGTTGCAATCTACAAAGCCAATCGATTGACACTTTGGTTAAACTTACGACCTTTCGACGTCGTGTGCGAATTTTGAGGTGTACGTAGGTACTGTGTTATTACGTTCAAAAGTGCCTTAAAATGGCCTAATTAAATAAATGATTTGATTTTGACTTTAGCTTTGAATACATCACTTATACACACAGATGTAGGTATAGCCTGTACCCCGTGTTCACAGCGATTTAAACCTTAGCATGCTACTGCACTTATATCTAACCGCTACTGTACATGTAACCTTGGTAGTTGGTGGTAGTAGAGATAAACTACAATAATTTGACGCGCCCTTCCACAATTCAAAACGTTTAAAAGTGTAAAAGTATTGATTAGATTCACAACGCATGTGTGCGTACTGAGACGGCTCCCGAAACAAAAACAAATCAGTGATTTGTTGCTAGACTAGCGGCGTCATTATAATCACTCATTATTACTAGTATGGCGCTGCACTGATATACTCTATGAAAATGACAGGTGCGTTGTCTTGCGCGGTCGGCTATTTATGGTTAGTTGTTAATTATATTGATAGTACTATTTAATTAATTACATTTGCTGTTAAATTTTGCATATACCTACTAACTACATAAATATTTGTATGCCATTGTACACGGCAAGCATGACGATCTGTTTGTAATACTTCCTAACAACTTGCATGCATGCTGATTTATATTTTCATGTATGTATTACTCATGTTTGGACAAATAAAGTTATCTTATCTTATCTTAAATCTACCGGCCTGCTACTGAAAACGATTACTCACAACTCACAACTAAACTCTTTCATGCGGATGTGACTACACACATTGAAATAGTAATATGGAGGGGCGCGTCATGTTATAGTAGTTTATCTCTACATAGCTATATAACTACAAAAATGGAATCTACTAAACCCGAGAAAATAATAGGGTTTAATAAGTACTAGTATATCAATCCCTCTGCACTAACTTTACTAATTATAATAATATGCTTGGATTAATACAATTTAATTACATTAACTAATTAATCATATTCCTACGCACATTTGTTAATTACATTTGATACAGATTGTAGAATTTGTACCATCTGTAACCAAAGGTTCTGTTCCAATGATGAGTTTCTAATTACCTTCGGATACAATGGTACAATGAACCGTTATCAGTTATCTAGAATTGCTTGCTGACTACTTTTACTAATCATAATGTATTATCGGAATGTAAGTGGCTAGATAGGCAATGACCTCTTTTGACTGTAGGAACTCACGTATAGTTCGATAGGTCGGTAAGATATAGGTAGTGGTAGTGTAAAGTGGGTAGCTATTGTCATGCAAATACCAACATGTCATGCAAACGAAGAATCTCCCCCTCTTCCCGGGGGGGTTCTTCTAACTTTACTAACCACTCCAAATCACCATTGTGCAAATAATAAACATGACATAGAGCTCATATTGCATTGAAAACTTAATAAAAGTTCATTTTCATTACGTTTCACTTATGTTCTAAAATATTGTATTTTTCGCCTTACCATGTTCGAGCTTCAATTGCTCCGAATAATAATGACCCGTAAAATACTAGTTATTTGTACTGTTTTAAAGAGCTGAGGGTCCGTGGAAGTTTTTGAAATTACTTTAAGGTGATTTGGGCCCTTATTGTGATTTTTCTTTAAGAGCCGAAATCTGCAACGATTTTACAAAACAACATTTTTGGTTTTGAACTAAGTTTAAGTAATTTCGGGTGACAATAAGACAGACAGTTGTTTTTATCGATCGAAGACCATACTTTCAGGATTAATTATCAATTAAAATATTTCCAAAAAATGCGACACAAAAAGAGAAAATCTACAAAATCTGATGTAAAGAAGAATATCCCAAAAAAATATTAAAATGTCGTTTAGCTCCTAAACCGCAAAAAAACGTAGAACATACATGGGGGTGGTTTGGATAGCCCAAGAAGGGAGGAGTCCAAAATTTTCATTTGGACGTCCTTAGCTGGGACACCCTGTATGTGTCTCAATGTATCAAAAGTGTATCTAATTTACATTATTCTTTTTGACATTAATTTTATTGTTGCCGCTATCCAATTTAATCAATCAATCATTTATTGCGTTGCGTTTGCGTTTTCAATCGTTTTTGCTATTATAAAACATACACGTTCACTCATGTTCTCTGATAAATTTTTAGACATATGTATCCTGCTTATGTGTAGTTTAAATCGGTTCATACATTTAAAAAAATAGGGATTTGAAATTTTGAAATGCTGTGCCGTAAACGCTCGCGAGGACAGAACACGCGGGATGGGCGGCTAATAATGCCTAATAATGTAATAATACTGCTTTGTTTTTCGATTTTAAATTGTACAATAAATAAAGTAATATCTTTGTATTTAATTGTATCGTATGTAGCATAATAATTTATACTTCGTCCACTTACACAATATCTTTTATTCCATTGACAGCGCCTTGACATTCTCTAAACTCTATTATTATATTATTTAATAATTTTACAATATAGTCAATCGAAAACCAACTCTATGTCAAGATATTTGAAAAGGTATTCCTTTAAGAGGCTTTTGTATTGTATAAGGAATAATTTGTCACGAAAATAGAATACATAACTTGAATTAAATATTGAAGGGTCAATATTAAAATGATGTTTTGAGCTCAAGTTAAACCCTTTAAAGGCTCGTTTTGTTTATCTGAGAATTATTTAGTTTATGCCTTTTGTTCGTGAATGAAAGCCTTTTGAATTAGATTACCTAAATAGTTAAGAAGTTGATGTCAATATGGATTGTGGTTATAACGTAATATAACATAACATCACGCCTGTAATCCCCGAAGAGTTAGGCAGAGGTGTAGGTACCATTAGTACGCCCACATTTAGCTAGTCCCATGTAATAGGGGGCGAGCCTATTTCCGTCACTAGATTTAAAAATAGCTTATGTAGATTATGTCACAAATAATATCCACACTGGTATTTTAGAGTCTTTAAATTTTTATTTAAGAGAATGCTAAAATACGTTTCTTTTTACTTTATTTTATAACTAGCTTTTGCCCGCGACTTCGTCTGCGTATATGTCGGTTATCACGGACGCAGACGAAGTCGAAGTCGAAGTCGAATAAAAAGTAGCCTATGTCCTTTGTTGGGGTTCACACTTACCCTGTACCAAATTTCACACAAATCGGTTCAGTAGTTTAGGCGTGAAGAACAGACAGACAGACAGACAGACAGACAGACAGACAGAAAGACAGACAGAAAGACAGAGTTACTTTCGCATTTATAATATTAGTTAAGATTTAAGAGTATCTCCGTCGATCTGCTTGTCATCTTAGTATAGAAATTAATTACTTAAGTCCCACGTAATGAGACACAATAAAATTGATTTTCTATTGTTCTGTCAAACCGTAAGGTCAGCCGGGACTTGACCGGTTCAAGAGAAACAAATGCCAATCCACCTTGAACAACGTGGTGAGCCATGCTCATATCTTATCATTATGAAAGAGGTATTTGCCTTGCAGTAGGACAATATTAGACTGGTATTATTATTATCTATACTAGCTTTTGCACGCGCCTTTGCTCGCGTTAATTTAGAATTTGACAATAAATTTAATTTTATCATGATTCGAAAGACGTGGCGCCATCTATTATCATAAGAACGTTATTGTGATTTTCCCCAGAAACAGTACTTTTTTCGGAATGAAAGGTACCTTATGTCCGTTTCTGTACAGCTGACGACGTATTTGCTTCAGGATGATCGGGTCAGTGGTTTAGGCGTGGAAAAGTAACAAACAAACTTACTTTAGCATTTATAATATTAGTATTAGTTATTATTTACATTATAATTCTTTCGCCTCTTTTCATTCAAGATTACATCTCAAAGCAACCTCCAACCAGTAACTAAGATGTTTTTCAGCCAACTTGAAAACATTACTCTTGTCATAAAACTTTACATACAGCAAAATGTTCTGTCTTTCAATTTCACATTGTTAAATAGTCCGGGAGCTAGTATTGCATTTGGCAAAGTCGCATCGGTGAAGGAAAAACATCGTCAGGATACCTGGACTTATACCACCCTATTACTGTCCCACTTCAAACCATGTCAGAGACCCTTGAGGCGGTTTATAAACTCTGACACTAGGGTGTGCGGGGTCATAAGATCGGTCGATGCGTTGCACCTATAGCCACATGTTTTTTCTACTAATTTTATATAGGCTTAACATTGCTGCGGTGGGATACGTACTGATCTCTGAGATACAGGGTCACCCCTAGTTTGGAGATCATGGTTTCAATCTAGTTGTGCATAGCATTAAGCCTTTTGGTTACCAAAAAAAACGCACGGATAGCATGCTTCGTGTACGGAACTCTTAAAAAATAGTACAAAATGACTTGAGTCAAAGTCAAAGTCAAAGTCAAAGTCAAAACATTTATTTCAATTAGACCATTTACAGGCACTTTTGAATTGTCAAGGAGTCGGTCAGTTAGTCAGAAAAATGAAGCTAGTTGCTCGTTCCAAAACGGAGGTAGGCCTCTATGGAGAAGAACGAGCAAGAAACTCCACGGCACTCTTTTAAATTAGGTTTTTACAAAATCTTGGTTACATTATTATTCTTGTTGATTCTACATGTGATCACAATGAAGATGAATATAAAACAGTAGTTAAAAATAATAAAATTAAGATGTAAGCCATAGCAGTTAAGAGATGACCAATCCCAACTGACAGCACCCGTTCACGAGCATGACGCATGGATCAGCACCACCTAGCTCAACCATTATGGAGGGAGCCAAATGATCCAACACACGCGCCACCATCAGCGAGATATTTGAGTGAGCATGACAAGCTCTCAACCGCCATGCTCATTAAGTCAAAACACAGTAACTCAATAAATAAAAAGCTCCATGGTACTCACATTTACAAAATTGAAATAAATGATATTAAATTATACCATACTAACACTTCAGTGATTCGTAATATGAACTGTGGTATGTAAAAAAGAAAAAAGTACTAGTAGGTACTGATAACGAAACTAGTTATTCAGGTCAATAAAAAGGGGGTAAGAAACATCATTCTCTTGAAATTAATACTAATTAGTGAGCTCGAGTGGCTGTGGAGCAGGACTAGCATTTAGCCAAGCATTTTTGTCCGTGATATAATCATCTAACTTATAATATGCTTGACTACATAGTGTGCGTTTTACGCATGTTTTAAATTTTCTCTCATTTAGTTGGAGAATATCAACTGGTATTTTATTATAGCATTTTACACAGTACCCCATAAAAGAAGTTTTTACTTTTGCCAATCTGAAACTTGGTTGATCTAATTTGTTCCTATTTCTAGTATTAAAATTATGTCTATCACTAATTTTCTTAAAAAGATGAAGATTTTTTCGAACATGCATAATGTTCTCATATATATATTGACAAGGTACCGTCATGATGTTTATTTTTTTAAACAATTCCCTTAGAGATTCGCGACTGCCAAGATTATAGATGGCTCTGACAGCCCTCTTTTGCAGGATAAAGATAGAATTTATATCTGCAGCCCGTCCCCAAAGCAAAATACCGTAAGACATGATGCTATGAAAATAACTAAAATAGACTAGTCTCGCGGTATCCACGTCTGTTAATTGTCGAATTTTTCTGACAGCGTAAGCGGCTGAACTTAACCGCCCTGCCAGAGATGTTAAGTGGGGACCCCACTGCAGCTTTGAATCGAGCGTAATCCCTAGGAAAACTGTCTTCTTGACAAATTCTAGCATGTCCCTATTCAATATAACATTACAATTACTACTTCTAACATTGGGTAAAGCGAATCTTATGCATTTAGTTTTTTTCTCATTTAACACTAAATTATTAACAGTAAACCAATTGTGAACCTTTAGCATGGCGTTATTTACGTCGTCAAGGTGCTGTGCTTGTCTATTTACTCTAAAAATGAGTGAAGTATCATCAGCAAATAACACCATTTGTGGTTGGTTTTCTAGTAAATGAGGTAAATCATTTATATATACTAAAAAGAGGAACGGACCTAGTATTGAACCCTGCGGAACCCCCATCTTTACTTTTAAGCCTGATGAATTAACACCGTTTATTTGAACTTGCTGCAGTCTATCATTCAAATACGATTTTACTAAGCTAAGTGCTAGATCACCGAGACCGTAATGCTCTAGTTTTAGGAGCAGTGTTTCGTGATTCACGCAATCAAACGCTTTAGAGAGGTCGCAAAAGATGCCAACAGCATCCTGTGAGTCCTCCCATGCATTAAATATATGCTTAATTAAAGTAACACCGGCGTCAGTAGTGCAACGTCCTCTGGTGAAACCATACTGTTGATCGTGCAGGATGTTGTTACAGTTAAAATGATTGAGCATTTGATTGAGCATGACTTTTTCAAACACTTTGCTGAAAACCGGCAAAACCGAAACAGGTCTATAATTATTGGTATCCTTGCTATCTCCGGATTTGAAGAGCGGAATAACTTTGCTGTACTTCATTAAATCCGGGAATATCCCTTGGTCTACGCACAAATTAAATATTAAAGCTAAATATGGTGCTATTGTCTCAATAATAGATTTACAAACATTAGTAGACATGCCCCACAGATCTTCGGTAGCCTTGATCTTAAGTTGTTTAAAAGCCTTCATAACGACCACAGGGTTAATATGTTTAAATTTAAATTCCTTAGGGCTGGTTGAAACATTCACCCTTAGTAAGTCAATAGCAAGTGAGGGTGAGGAATCTAAGATTTGAGTAGTTTTAATTGGAATATTTGTAAAGAATTCTGCAAATTCCTGAGCAACATCGATATTACTGCATATGACACCTTGAGAAGTCTCCAGAGTGTAATCAGAATTATGTTTTTTGTTTCTATTTGTTTCATTATTGATGATTTTCCAAACAGTTTTTATTTTATTTTCTGCTGATTTAACTTTGTTGCTAATGTACAAGGCTTTAGCAGCTTTACACGCATTTTTAAAAATTTTTGAGTAAGTAGCAACATGCTTATTAAAAGTTTCAGTATTTATGTAAGGCTTAAGGCCATACAGCTCAAAAAGTCTTTCCCTACTTCTTCTGATACCTTTAGTCGCCCAGTCACTAAATAAAAACTTAGGACAAATAGTTTTAGATTTTTTTTTAAAAATAGTATTAAATTCTGTATGCACCATTGAAAAGAATTCTTCATACAAAATATTACCATTATTCATATTAAGATCCTGGACACATAACTTACTAATTAAATTGCTATTAAATTTATTTAAATTACCAGATGTTATTGGTCTCGATTGTATCTGCACTTTTTGTAATGGTGTGATGCACTCAAAAGTGACGGTTAGTCCGCTGTGATCCGAAGGAAGATAATTTACTATACCTTTATCTAAGTAGTCACAGCAACAAAAAACATTATCAATACATGTAGCAGTAGTCAAAGTTATTCGTGTTGGTTCTAGAAACACATTTGACAGATTGAACGATTTAAAGAGACTTAATAATCTACTGCTATTTGAATTATTTTCTAAAATATTAATATTAAAATCACCACAAACTATTACTGATTTATTGACGGTTGCTAGTTTAGTTAAAACATCTTCCATTATAGTCTCAAATATAGAATAATTCTGATAATTGGGGGGTCTGTAAACGCACACTATAACATGCTTATCAAGCTCAACACTGGACAATTCAATAATATGTTCAATTGATAGTTCAACTATGTCTTTACGGGGCTTAGATTTTATACTATTTTTAACTAAGATTAGTGAACCACCACGCAGCATAGATTTGCGGTTAAAACAAGTCAACGCAACGCTAGCTCCTGCACTATATAACATGAAATTTCATAGCCGAGTAGCGAAGTTTACTTACAGTTAACTACGAACATGCCGTTGAACCGCTTGGCTTCGTTTTTATAACGAAATTAAATTCAAAATTGAGTTGTACGAGTTTCTTTAGAAAGTTATTTAAAGTATTTATGTGTGGGTAGAAGTATATTGAACAGGATTCTGGGTTCCGTAAATCCTAATTGATTAATTATTTATAATTATAATCTACCCACACACAATCTTTTATGGTAAGAGTACTCAGTATATCTAGGTATCTACGTATTGTATTTTATCCGACTTCTATTATAAACTCGAAAGATTGTGTGGGTGGATGAATAAATGGATGGTTGTTTATCTATACTAATTACTAATATTTATATATTTTATATAATTATATTATATATATTATTATTATAATATTATAAAGCTGCAGAGTTTGTTTGTTTGTTTGTTTGAACGCGCTAATCTCTGGAACTACTGGTCCGATTTGAAAAATTCTTTCAGTGTTAGATAGATTAGTTATCGAGGAAGGCTATAGGCTATATACCATCACGCTACGACCTACGGGAGCGGAGCAGTAACCAAAGACGCGGGTGTAACCGCGGCGGACAGCTAGTTTGATATAAAATACATAAAAAGGTACATTTATTTATTTATTTAAACTTTATGCAACAAAAATACAAAGGCAGACTTAGGGTCTATTTCACCACCTTTGATTAAACGCTATTCACCAGATACTTTCAAAAACGGAACAGAATTTGTATGAAATAATCTGCCAAATAATTTAATCGGAACTTATTCGAAGATTGTGAAACAGGCTCTTAATGCCTTAGGCATTCTCTAACAGTCAACCAAAGGTGGTGAAGAGCATGCATAGGTGCAAATTAATGTACGACCGCTAAACAGCAACATTCAGCCGTACTTGGAACCTCCTCCTTTTTTGTAGTCGGTTAAAAAAAGGAAGTATGGAATTTCTTGCCCATTCTTCTAACTTATTCACAACAAAAAAAAGGTCACTAACTTATTCATTCAATCATCACGAAATATCGAAAACCGCTTAACGTTTTAAGATAAAATTTGGCAGGGAGGTAGTCTATAGTTAGTAGACGTCCGTTAAGAAAGGATTTTCTAAAATACACTCCCTAAGGGGATGAAATCACACCATCACACCAAACTAATACATAATCCAGTATCTCTCAAACAAGTTGACACGTCACGAGTCCATTGTCTTTACCGGTAGGGGCATGTAAACGGTGTTTAATCACGGATGTACGGATCTGCCCGGATCTGCCCGGATGCAATTAACCGTGGGCTACTCGGATGACGGTTGAGTACCGTTAATTTGACCTCTATCTACCTGTGTCTAAGATGACTCTGTTTGCCTCCGGGTCTATTTTCTTTGGCGGACGGTGTTATTGTAAACGGGGACAATTATTCGGTGTGATGTTAAAGATGATTCATATCTTTGGGTGAGTACTGATGTTGATTAAATACATAACATCACGCCTGTAATCCTTGAAGGGTTAGGCAGAGGTGTACCCATTAGTACACCCACATTTCGCCAGTTATATTTAAGTCCCATGTACATGTGCGAGCCCATTAACAGGGCACAAATCCAGACTCCGAGGCTGCTACTGAGAAATACCTGATGGAAAAACCCAATAACACTTACCCGACCTGGGAATCGAACCCAAGACCTCATGCTCAGTAATCGCGCTTTGCGACTACTAGACCAATGAGGCAGTCAAACGTTGATTAAATACGTTAACGTTGTTGCGTTGATTAAATGTTCTATAATAATACACTAAAACTGAGAAAGAGAAAACCTGGACTTGACATTGATATAAGTCTGGAATCATCAATCCGCTTTGCGCGAGCCTAGTGATCAGTACTCGTGTCTTCTCTGTATGAGAAAAGGCCTTTGCCCTGTAATGGGACAAATATTTGCTGCGGAACCCTAATTTGAAGTCATTTTTTTTTGTAGAGATAACTACACACATCAAAAGTGTCTAGGGATCAACATCCCTAATCAATGTTAGGGATGTTGATCCCTAGACACTTTTGATGTGTATAGATTCAATTCTTTTCTCTTGTAAATGACGTTCAAACGTGCCTCTTGATTGAAATTAATAATTTGACTTTGAATCCAAGCATATCCAAACAAAGCTTGCAAGTTTTTGAAAACAAAAAAAATGGACTCCTAAAAAAGAACAATTCTGTAAAATCAAACCACAACAAAATATTTAAACCCGACTCACGTTTTACGAAAGTACACATTATTATTTGAGTAAAGAGTTAAAACAGAAGCGAGATGCAAAATCGACAACTTTGATTCGGTATCAAAGTCAGTTTTTGAATTTAAGACTATATGAAAGTCGTAATAAAGTTCAAAATACAAGAACTGGCTGAAGAGACGAACTTGTTATGTAATGAGACGGAAGGGGTCTTACCACAGTAGTCTAATACCAGTCTTGCGTCAAACTTCAAACGTAAATGTCATGTTTAACAGTTGTTTAACCTGAACAACTGTTGGCCCCGTTTTTCAAGGTCGCAAGGTTTTGGGTTCGATTCCCAGGTCAAGCAAAAAGTGTTACTGGATTTTTTTCATTGCGAATATCTCAGTAGCAGCCTTAGCAGAATAATTTAAAAAGGCCTTTGTCCACTGCTGGGTAAATGCCTCCCCCTAGCTTCCTCCGCCAAAAATGTCAATGCATTTATTTCAAACAAACCATTCAGGCACTTTTTAACTCTCAAGGAGACGGTCAGTTAGTAAAAATTTAAACTGATTGCTCGTTCTAAAACGTAGATAGGTCTTTATGGAGAAAAACGAGCAAGAAACTTCACGGACACTCTTTTCTATATTTTTTTTTTTTTGCAAATATCCTGGTTTTGTTATTCTTGTTGCTTCTGAACTGTGATAAACACGCGGGTAACGAGCAGAGTAAAATAATAAAAAAATAAGATTAAAATTTTTGAAACCGTTCCCGAACATGACGAGTACTGAAATGATCGACGCCAAAAATGTTTAATAAGGCTCCTTCAAAGGAGCCTTCTTTACAAAACCACAATCTCATTTTAACTATCATACCTATTTAATTAGCCTCAGGCTACTGCCTCCAAAATAGACATTAATTATAGCCTATCTCAATTAAATCACTCAGCGATTATAGACCTCACAGGTTCCATTGAAGGACCACTGAACCAGAATGGCAAGAATTTACCGAAACGCTTAATTTCAATCAAACAGGATTGGAATCTGAAACTAATTAGTGGGGAATTCCGTCGTTTCGTTTGTAAAGCACTGAAATAAATTAGGGTTTTTCATTATTGCTTTGTTCTTTACGTTTTCTCTTCTTTTGTTTATTTTTTTCAGTTTCCAAGTAACAAAAGCCTTGATTTCTTCATTGGCCTGCATACCAATGTTTGTGGGTTCAAATGTAAACTGAAAGCGAATTTGTTATAACTTGTGGTCGCCTATTGGTCAAAATTCGATCATAATTTATTTAAATGCGAAGTCTGAACGTTATTAAGATTTTATGTCAAAGACATAAAACTAGCCCGGTTGTTGGCAATAGGCTCGCCCCCTATTACATGGGAATTAAAACATAACTGGCGAAATATGGGTGTACTAATGGGTACATCTCTGCCTAACCCTTCTAGGATTATAGGCGTGATGGTATGTGTTATGTGTCAAAGACATGACACAAATTGACATATTAAAAATGTTTATGTGTGCGTGCAGGTATTGATATTCGAGCAGCAAGCATTGTGCGCGGCCAGCTGTATAACCTCATTTCTAAACATGTTGTGTACATTTTATTTATTTATTTTTTTGTTTCGACTTCGTTCCTCTCGAGGTCCCTCGACCACAATTTTTTTTTTATTTTCATGATTTAAGGGTTGATGTTATTATAAAAGTTGTTCCATAATGATGGTTACAATGACCTGTTTTCAGTTGCAATAAATACAACTACACCTTGTATGTATAGTGCATCTTACCTGGCTAATGTGTTTACCAAGAAATAAGCTATTTGTTCCAATTCTAAGCTTAAAGTTAACCACATTTGTGTTTAGTTCTGTGAAAACGAACCAACGTTTTTGATTTTGAATATTTAATGTTGATTAATTTTGAAATCTATTCTAAGCATACATTTTAGATGAACAGTGACCTGTTTTTGCCGGATACTAATGTAACACATTTGGCATATTGAATTAGTAAAGTAATTAATTTAATTATTGAGTTTGTGGGACGGCTCGTTTTGCTTTTATTGTAAAACATTTTTTTAAAGAGTAATTATGGAATTTCTTGCCCATTCTTCTGCATACGAAACTATATACTATAACTACATACTGTGTACTAAATATTTTGAAATGGGCAACTAAATTCAATCATTTTTTCCACTGACATCGGTAATGGAAAACATCGTGAGAAAACCTGGACTTATACCAGCCTATTACTGTCCCACTCAATCCATGTCAGAGGCCCTTCAAGCGGTTTAGAAACTTTGACACTAGGATGTGTGGGGTCATAAGACCTTACTGCCTACACGATAAAGAAGAGAGAGATCTTTTTTCCTTTTGTGTAAATTATATTCAAAAGTGCCACGAAACTTTGGACCTCATAAGGAAGCTCAAAGTCGCTCAGAAAGCAATGGAGAGGGCTATACTCGCGGTTTTTCTGCTAGATTTGAGTCGTAAGGCTTTTGAGTGGCGACCACGTTCCGAAAGGCGCAGTGTGGGAAGGCCTCCCACGAGGTGGACCGACGACGATCTGGTCAAGGTCGCGGGAAACCGCTGGATGTGGGCAGGACCGGTCATTGTGGCTATTGCACGATGTCCACTGCTGGATATAGGCCTCCCCTGGCCTATATCCAGCAGTGGACATCGTTTGTCGAATACGATGATGAGGCATAGTCAACGGTTGATTGATGTGTCTTTTTACAAGCTTTTATTTAGCTTGCACTGTTCGTATGTAAGTATATAAGTAATCATGTAAATAAGTTGTCCATTCAAAATTTGCATACCATTTTTCGACCATTTGTGGCTATCCGATTGAGCTGAAATTTTGCATACACCATTAATTTTGATGACAATACAATGTCCAATACTTAATATTGTAATAATTTCAATATGGCCGCCGCTCCAAGATGGCGGATTACATATTTTTTCTCAATCCCCTTGATATACCCATATCAAATGAAAGGGCTTAAAGAGTAGATAACGATAAAGTTAGTAACATCACACTAAAAAAGCTTGTTTTAAAAAGATTTTTTACCATTAATTTTTAAACCGTAAGCTTCTAGAAAACATAACATAAAACAAGTACCTACTCTTCTTGTGATATCACTTTTCCAAAACGTTTCTTGAAGTAGTCTTAACAACTACTTAGGGACTTAAGCACTCTTTGATCTGGCGCTAAAAACTTTCAATATAATCCTAACTATCAAGTGTCAAGGGCATACCTTATTATTCTCAAGTGGGCTACTTGATTCGTCTTTTGACTTGACTTTACTTCAAGGTCATAGTTGACAGCTGTCAAAGCATTCTTTTGTTTTCGGTTTGCTTGTCGTGCGGGAATTCTTGGTAATAACGTTTCTGATTTATACACGAGGGAATAAAGTGTTTTGTAGTGTTGTTACTGACATTATATTAGCTATATATTTTGTACTGAAATTGCAAAAAACAAAGAACCTGATCTGTTTGTTTTTTTTTTACTTATTTACAAACATGTCTGAAACCACCAATAATCCTCGGGCAAGCGTGGTGATCAATGCTCGTGCCTTCTCTGTACGAGAAGGGGCCTTTGCCCTGCAGTGGGACAGTAAGAGGCTGGTAATATTTACATAACACCACGCCTGTAATCCCCGAAGGGTTAGGCAGTGCGCAGGCGGTGTACCCATTAGTACACCCACATTTCGCCAGTTATGTTTAAGTCCCATGTAATAGGGGGCTAGCCTATAGCCATCAACCGGGCACAAATCCAGACTCCGAAGCTGCTACTGAGAAGTTCCTGATGGAAAATCCCAATACAAAAATACAAATACAAAATAGTTTATTGTCACAATTAGCATTATATACATTAGACGTGTTGGAAGCCACCTTTTAAGCAAACAATGCCTGATTCCTGCCTGACTCCACTCTTCCATAACATTGCCGTATACTTATACTAACAATAACACTTTGCCCGACCTGGGAATCGAACCTAAGACCTAACCTAACCTTATGCTCAGCAGTCGCGCTTTGCAACCACTAGACCAACGAGGCAGTTATTTATGACGAGGATTATTTATTTACTAGCTGTCCGCCGCGGTTACACCCGCGTCTTTGGTTACTGCTCCGCTCCCGTAGGTTGTAGCGTGATGGTATATAGCCTTCCTCGATAACTAATCTATCTAACACTGAAAGAATTTTTCAAATCGGACCAGTAGTTCCAGAGATTAGCGCGTTCAAACAAACAAACAAACACTGCAGCTTTATAATATTAGTATAGATTTCATCAAAACACAATTATTTCTTTAATTAATCCAAAGATAAATTTAAAACAATTGCAATTTGAGACAATAGAATACAATTCACACAGAATTTATCTTAAAAACAACCTTAAGAGAGACGTTTTCGACTAACAATCCTATAACTTACTTTTAAAAACAAGTTAAGCTTTCAAACATTTTTTTGTTTTTGTGTAAAATACTTTGGATTGAGTTTTAAATAGGTTTTGTACAGGTGTTAGTCATTGAGATGTTTTTTTTGTGTCTACAAGAGATTTAAAGAAAGTTTAAGTTCATTTTGGACATCAGCAAAGAAAAACACCGTGAAGAAACTTGGATTTGTAATTAATACTAGTCTAGCACTTTTCCCGTGACTTCGGTCGCGTGTTTTTTCTTACGGATCCCTATTTTTTTATAGTAAAATATAGCCTATAGTTCTCAGTGATAACTTAGCTTCCAATTTGCGAACGCATTTTCAAAATCGGTTCAGTAGATCCAGAGATTATCCCATATATACAAACTCACAAACTTTATCACTTTAAAATATTATTATTTGTTAGTAATTAGTATAGGCAGGCAGTCGCTCCATGTAAAATACTGGTATTCAGCTGCATCCGGTTAGACTGGAAGCCGACCCCAACATAGTTGGGAAAGGCTAGGCAGATGATGAGTAATTAGTATAGATAAGTCTAAAATCGCCAAAACGCCTTGAGCAAGCGTGGTGATCAATGCTCGTGCCTTCTCTGTGTGAGGAGAGGCCTCTGCCTTGCAGTGGGACATTAATAGGCTGGTGTTATTTATTTTTATTATTACCAGCTGGTGCTGAGATGTAAAATCAATTCAGTTATTTTTTACAAAAAATAAGTAAAACATAATATTACGGGCAGCTCTAACGCCTTAAATTACAATCTCTACCTACCCATTGGACAAACACAGCCGTGATGTTACAGTGTAATGATATTAGGTCTTAAAATTTTGTTATACTTGTAAAAGCCTACGTGGGTGCTACGGCGTAGCTGACGCCATTGCTACGCCTACTACGCTTTCGTAGCCAGTAATCGATATACTACGCATCGGGTTTACCTCTATTAATAATGTATAGCTTAGGAACTTAAATACATCAAATATGTGTAGGAATAAGCAAACGATTTTTTATTTACTACAAATATTTTACAAGGAAAATTGTGTGTCTTAGGCGCTTTGCACATAGAGCAACTATTGCAGCAACTGGCAACTAGCTGTTTACATTTTGTATTTCAATTGGACTACGCACACTCGAGTTTCGAGTTCCGGTGATCGTCAACAGTTTTCAGTTGCTGTAATTAATGACTAAGTTAGTTCCTAATTGCCGCAACTAGCAACTGTTAAATATTATACCGAATTTTAAAGTTGCCGGTTTCCTCAACCATCAATCGCAATGCGTCGGGCGATTTCACACCCTCCCTCCCTCTCCCTGTGCCTGGCAATGCCAGTGTCGCTACGGCAACGGCATACGACAACTCGGCTGTGAAAGTTGCTCACAGATTGCCATAAAGTTGCGGCAACCGTAAACGTTATAGCAACTATCAACTTTTACAGTAAACTTTTAAAGAGTTGATAGTTGCCTCAACTTAAGTTGCTCCATGTGCAAAGCGCCTTATAAACTTTTTACACGTGTGCTACGCCGTAGCTGACGTCTGCTACGCCGTAGACGACGCTACGCTGTCGTACACAGCAATCAATTTGCTACGCGTACTTTGTTGGTTTTATGACTAAAATAAAACTATGTAATAATATCGAACACAGTTTTATTTTCTTAACAATGTTATATGGAATAACAGACGTTAGTAAAATTCACAATATACAATATGAAATGTTGCCAAGTGTGAGAGAGTTATACTTGCGTGTTATGTGTAAAATAATAATTTTGCTATTTGTTATGTTATTATTCCATTGTATAATGTAATTATTCTGGTCTTTATTATTGAATATTTTTTTCTCTTTCTGTGTATGTCAAACAATTTTGCATGCCGTAAGGTAAAATGTATTGGGACTGTCCACAAAATCACCATATTATATGTATACCTTCATTATTGGCAAATAAATGATTCATTTTACCAACAGGGCAGTAATTTAAAATACCTTTTTTTACTTAGCGAGTATTTTCACAATACATGGGCTTGCGGACGGCGAGTAATGGGTAGCTCGCCGTCCGATCAAGGACCATGCCCGGGTCGACGGCGCGTTCTGTTCGCGCGCGCCTCAAAGAGCTGTCAGCACAGGGACGGGGCCCCAACGGGGCCAAACGCCTACCGGGGTTGCGGGACGTCTTAACAGGATACCGTGGCCCCGGAACGTAAAGGGCAACAGAAGGAACAGGGTGGTTTTTTAGTCAGTAAAAGTCTGACAGTCCCTTCCGCCCCACCCAGGACGGAAGGACTCATTTGATGATTTTTACCACATCAAAAAAAATAATAATAATAATACCTTCTACTATTTTGAATCAGGTAATTATCAGTATCTTGCGAAGGTGTCGTGCTACGCCTATAATCCGGGTTCCATTATCGTCAATTATGGCTTTATCCCCTAAAGATGGTGAGGGTCTATTGAGGAAGCTCATAAAGACGTGCCGGCCTGATGTATTATGATAATCTTTACTTTACTTTACAGGTTTAAGCTATGTACCCAAGGTAATGTCCTATCTGATAAAAATGTTGTGTATACCTGCCTTTTTTTTATAGCGTTCGATGCTGTTTGCATTAAAAAAATTTGACAGCGCAGTTGGTACTGTGGTGTAGCGATTGGATTCGATTCCCGCACGGTTTGTATGGTGTATAGATAGTTCTACAAGGTCTGGCAGTTTGTGTATGTGAGTTTAATTTGTTTGTAAACGCACCCACTATACAGGAAAAATTCATGGTGTGGGGCAAACTTATTACTTTTTTAAATTAATAAAAAAAATCCAGGACATCATAATATCGCCTGCTTACGGTTAAAAACGTATAAATGTCGTCGATAATTAAAGAAGAAAGAAAGCAATCACTACATAGTATAAAACAAAGTCGCTTCCCTGTCTGTCCCTATATATGCTTAGATCTTTAAAACTACGCAACGGATTATGATGCGGTTTTTTTTAATAGATAGAGTGATTCAAGAGGAAGGTTTATATGTATAATGCATGCACCCGTGCGAAGCCGGGGCGGGTCGCTAGTAAAAAATAAATATTTTACATTAGAAAGTTGAACCTTTATTTGAATGATCTATAGCTGTAAATATAAATTTATCGATGCAGAATATTACAATAGACTTCTGTATTCCTGAGTATGTTATTATTTTTTTAATTTTTGCAGTAAAATCTTTCTTTCTTTCTTTGGTCTTGGGTTCGATTCCCAGGTCGGGCAAAGTGTTATTGGGTTTTTCCATCAGAAATTTCTCAGTAGCAGCCTCGGAGTCTGGATTTGTGCCCAGTTGATGGCAATAGGCTCGCCCCCTATTACATGGGACTTAAACATAACTGGCGAAATGTGGGTGTACTCATGGGTACACCTCTGCCTAACCCTACGGGGATTACAGGCGTGATGTTATGTGTAAAATCTTTGACAAAATTAGTTTGGTTATATTATACAACTTTAGTTTTTGTTAAATGTTGTTTTACATCAGTTAATAATCCTGAAAACACGAGACAAGCAAAAATGAACATTATCAAAAAATCCCTAAAACACATTTTTAAACAGCAATATAACATAATCAAGTAAACAAGCGTAAAAATCGCTTAAAGGCATAAAATAGCGGCGTGCAATCCACTTGAAGCGCTGGGCCGATGCATAAAACATTTTGAGGTCTTGTAGACGTACCACCAATATGGCGTCTGGTCTACATAACATTCTAATGCGCTGGGTTTGTGTTGAGGAACGATGTTTTAGCGATAATTTAGGGGTCTGTAAACATTTTTGGCTCCGGAGCTTCAACACTTTCAAGAGCAGGCAGAGAGATTTTTGATTATTAGGTATAGAAGAAACTATCGCTGTCGCTCTGCGAGCCTCGGTGTGCGAAAAGGACAACTGCAGATCCGACTGTAAAGCCTGAATAAAACGTCATTATTCGGGTTTCGAATAATAATATAGAACCAATATAAAATATATTTTATAAACTGAATAAAAAGGGTATATAATTTGCCCCTATGTTATTTATTCTTTTTGATCAATAGTTTTTAAATTTACACAGGCCTCTTTTCACAGCGGTAATTTTGAGCAATGGGCTTATAAAAATAATGTATTATTCAAAAGAAAAACATGGGGTCCGTGGATGGGTGACCATCTTTAAATCTTTGACAGTCGTTATGGGTCGTCAGAAGCCTGAAAATCTGACAATCAGTCTTACCAAGGGGTATCGTATTACCCGGTTGCTAGCTTGTGGAGGTCAGATAGGCAGTCGCTCCATGTAAAATACTGGCATTCAGCTGCCGGTTGGACTGGAACCCGACTCCAACATAGTTGTGAAAAGGCTAGGCAGATTGATTTTGAGTTTCTTGTATCCAAATAGTAATATCATAACTGATATCGTTCGTCTAAATACCCCTAGCAGGTAGCACTCAGTCCGTCCGCATCCGCACTCAAATAAAACAGTTTTCAACGTGAAATGTTCAGAAAAGTTACCGCACGAGACCGCACGAGCTCGCACTGGACCACACCTTGCCCAGTGAACGCCGCGGCTAATGACTCCTCGCTGAACTACACTGTTTGTACTTCACTGTGTGCATTTCCTACGTCTACATAAATATTGTTGTTTAGTTCAGTGTTTAGATTTGATTCCCAGGTCGGGCATAAAAAGTGTTATTCTCAATTTATTAAAAAAATAAATTGAGGCTGGTATTAATTTACGTTTTAAAGTGAACACAGCGGTTTCTTTTTTAGCCTATGTTACTCGGAACGATGCAAGGACTGTAACGATACCCCATACATCTAAATCGGTTCAGGCGTTTAAAAGTTATGGTGGAATAAAGAAACCCACATACATACATACATACATTAACCCTGAACACATAACACTCGACCTTTTTTTGGGGCAGTCGTGTAAAAATGTAAACACACTAACTATAGGTAGGTATACAGAAAATGTTGTTTTAGTAAAATACTTGTTTGGCCAGTCCAAATCAGCGATACCTACCTATCGTTTTATGTTTTTTCTTTTTTTTAAAACGTTGGTTTTTTATAACACTAGGAATTTATTCTATATCGTGGGTGCGATAACAAACACAAACAGCCAGACCCGGAGCAACTATCAGGCCATACAAATATTTGTGCCGACAAAGTACATACCTACCTACTCATTTTTAATCGACTTCGACCGATAATCCTGCCAAATACGAGTTGAACTCGCACATAAAGGGTTCCGTGCTACCGTACAATATTAATGTTGAGAAACTATTTTTTTAATATTGACGGTGTAAACTTACATTTATTTTTGACATTTATATTATTTTTCTTTGTTTTTATTTTGTTATTAAAATTAATTAATACTTCATTCCATTAACGTATTTATGTCATCTATCATTTTTAATATCAATGACCTCTATGAATATTTGTACGCCTTCGGGTAAAACAGCGCGCTTGTAATTTTTTTATAACAAAATTGTACAAATGAAATGAAATGAAACAAATACCCGAAAATACATGTTTCTTGTGTGGAAGAGCGAATAAAGTAAAACATTAAAGGGAGTCCCTAATTTTTAACTTAATTTTATTTTTTGTTGTTGTAGCGGCCATAGTCTGTAAATCTTCAAGTGCCTACCTATTACGTTTCAAAAAAAAACAACCCTGTGAAAGAGAGACAGACAGACGGACGGATGCGCGAGAGCAACAGTGCTTCGTTTGAACGGCTTCGTCGCAAAAGGATGCATTAGTATTCAATTTATCAATGAAATTATTAGGTATTTAATATGTAATTTGATTTAATTAATTCAACAATCAATAATTATGTTCTTTTGTTCTCATAATTATTTTGTATATTTTTTTTTTGGTATTACTGGTCAATAAAAAAATAAATAAATAAAAGGGGCACTGGACAAAAAATATGTTCTTCGCAAATGCTGCACTTCTTATAAAGGGTATTTCACTTATCAGGCACATCTCAAAACAGGTATTTCGCAAAATGATCACTTCACAAAATGTGCACATTTTATTCAAACGGTTTTAAAATAAAGTCCCTTCGTTTTTAACCAGTCTGCTCGACTGCTGAGCATGAGGTCTTGGGTTCGATTCCCAGGTCGGGCAAAGTGTCATTGGGTTTTTCCATCAGGAATTTCTCAGTAGCAGCCTCGGAGTCTGGATTTGTGCCTAGTTGATGGCAATAGGCTCGCCCCCTATTACATGGGACTTAAACATAACTGGCGAAATGTGGGTGTACAAATGGGTACACCTCTGCCTAACCCTTTCGGGATTACAGGCGTGATGTTATGTTATGTTTTGTTTTTAACCAGTTGGGTGCTTAACCTTAAAAACCAAACTTCTCACTTCAACTTTTAACCGCACCTGTTGGTCTAACCTAATTGTAACCAGGCCATAAATCCTATGAACCAGGCAATAAGCCACCAACTTGTCACTAACACAACTTTCCACCGATACTGCTATTACTATAAATAGTTCATGGCACCACGAAGTATATTGGACGTCTGTTAAGCCACAAGGGAATTCTTGCAAAGGAAAAAGCGTTCGCAATTTATACTCATTGCAGAACTTTATAAGGTAAGTGAGTTTACGGTTTTACGGTTTCTATTTCTTGTTTGTGAGACGGTTAATCTGAGTGATCCGTATAGGGTTCAAGTTAACAGGCTTCATTTTGCTTGGCTTTATAATCTTTAGAAACCTTAGTAAAAGCGCGCTGACATCAGTCGAGTCGTTTATCAAATAATAGACTGGTATTATTAAAAAAGATTTTTACAAAAAAATAAAACCGCCTTCAAAAACTACAAAATAAAAAAAAAACTAGTTTTGGAAGTCGGTGGCTTTGGTTTTGTTTTTTGTTATGTAGATATTGCCACCGACTTCCAAAACTAGTTTTTTTTTTATTTTGTAGTTTTTGAAGGCGGTTTTATTTTTTTGTAAAAAGCCTTTTATTTTTCACTTTTTAGTGCTTGTGTGTTAATGTTTGAAATCCTTACAAAAAGCCCTTTCAAACAATACCTCACACGATATATTTAATTTTGGAAAGTAGTGAGAGGGGTTGACGTACCCCCTCCCTCTCTTCCTTCAGTCAGTCATCGACTACGCGTATAAACAAAGCAATTAAGCAATTTTACTTGTTACGTTACAGTTATGCTGTGATCCTATAAGGAGTTCCGTTCCATATCTCCGAAGTTCATCATCAGATCATGGCAATATTTCTATGGCACCTATTCGAAAGTATACTCTTTCAAACAAAAAAAGAATCATACAAATCTATTCATAATTGGCTGAGAAATCAGGTAACATACATACAAAAAAAAAAAAAACATACGCGCCGAATTGAGAACCTCCTCCTTTTTGAAGTCGGTTGAAAATAGAGAGGATTGCCTCGTTGGTCTAGTGGCCCAAAGCGCGACTGCTGAACATAAGGTCTTGGGTTCGATTCCTAGGTCGGGCAAAGTGTTATTGGGTTTTTCCACCAGGAATTTCTCAGTAGCAACATCGGAGTCTGGATTTGTGCCCGGTTGATGGCAATAGGCTAGCCCCCTATTACATGAGACTTAAACATAACTGGCGAAATGTGGCTGTACTAATGGGTACACCTCTGCTAACCCTTTAGGGATTACAGGCGTGATATTATGTTATGTTGTGTTTAATAACAACAAAACATTGTCAACAAGCAATATCAGGTCAATGTACAGTGGAGTCCATAAGTGGATAGACATTCTCAAAAAACATTCGCTTCAAGTTAAGTTTGACTTACGACCTTCTATTTTCGAGAACAGTCACATGTATCATCATTACCGTCGACAAATGCTTGTAGTTCATAATTTCAACATTTTAAAATAAGTCAAGTTGGCCTATCGGCTAAACGCCTGCAGATAGGTGCTTGAATCGAGGAGTCGTGAGATCGAATCTCATCCAGACTATGACTTTTTGTAAGTTTTTACTTGATTGGAAGAAATGAGACAGAAGCATAATATTCTTTATCTTGTTCGCTTTGTTCACACATTTCGTAAAGTTAAAAAGGTAGATCATAGAAAAAAAAATAAGTTAAAAATAACTAAAACCCGACTACGACAAAGTCGCGCACTGAAAAGTATAAAACAAGAACAATATTCATTTGACCGATATTTTCGAAATTTTTAAGTAATAGCCGTGGTCGTATGCCACCTGCGGTTGTTTCACACAATCTTTATTGAATAGGTGGCATACGACCACGGCTATTACTTAAAAATTTCGAAAATATCGGTCAAATGAATATTGTTCTTGTTTTATACTTTTCAGTGCGCGACTTTGTCGTAGTCGGGTTTTAGTTATTTTTAACTTATTTTTTATTTACACTATTTTGGGGGTTACTTATATTATTTGGGGGTTATATTATTTGAAGGAATAACTCTATTTAGTTATTTGATATAATAATAAAAGCAAAGTAGCGAGTGAATTTCAAATGTACTCATTAAGCCTTTTCATTTGATACCCATGTTGACACTGTTAAAAACAGGCAAAGTAGCTAGTAAAAGCTATATAATGTATATATATTTCAAATGTGCTCATCAAGCCCTTTAATTTGATACCCATGTCGATATTGTGCAAAAAAATTTTTTTTTTTGATAACGACTTCACATCCCCTGGAGGGCGCCATATTGGATTTGGTGACACGTCACCTACCCTATAACCAGCGGACAACTGAGACGCTTCTAACGACACCTCATTTGTCATGTAATGATAAGTAGTTTAGAAGTTACGAGGGAACAAACAAACATACATACAAACATACATACATACATACATACATACCGGTCAAAATCATAACCCTCCTTTTGGCTTTGCCGTAGTCGGGTAATTAAACAAATAATTTAGATTTCTGTGAGGTAGACAGAAATAAGTAATGTAATAATGAGTTTTATGAATACTCGATTAGAATAAACGTTGTCGTTTGGTTGTAGTTGTTGGTTAGTGACGTGTGGATTATTATATAGCGGTAATTATTCACAAAAAAAAATGCAAGCAAATATTAACATTGAGACGAAGGCGACTATTATTGCGTTGCATAAAAGTGGTCATAAAATAGAATGCAAATATCTAATGAAACCGGACTGAATGTGAGTATTATATTATTGTGTTATTATAATTGTAACTTGAACCTAATATTATTTGGTGACATAATTATAAATTAGATCTTTTTATTATTTTTGAAATCCATCTTAAGGCTGTAAAGATAAATAAATTCTGTTTATTATTGTTATAAATGTAGACTTAATATCATATTGTTTTGTTAAATGAATATTATTTTATTAAATAAATATTACTATATTATATAACAATTAAGTCACTTTAGTATTTTGTTATACCTGCCTAATATAACTTTTGTTTTGTTTTAGAGGAATACTGTTAGTCTCTGGATCAGGAGATACGAGGAAGAGGTTAGCCTAGTTAGTCGACAGCAAAGTGGAAGGACGTCGCTTATTAGCAAGGCGCAGCGAAGACATAATATGGTGGGCGAATATGAATCGAATGGTATCACACCAACGAGGCACTTTGCCGAACTATTCGACACTTCATTGCAAACTGTTCGCCGGGCCCTCCACGCTGAAGGCTTGTATCACAGAAGACCAGCTAAAAAGCCCTTCTTCACAAAAAGGCATAAACAAGAACCACTACGTTTCTCACGGGATTATTAAGATTTTGACTGGAAGACTGCTATATTAAAAACCTAGATGTTTTGTTATTATTAATTAGACAGTGTAACTAAATATTTAGTATTAATATTATTATGTCCGTCATTATTCAATGATCTTAAATTGAGGTTTAGTTTCAATCATCTTTTCGTCAAGAAAATGAACACTTAAGCTATTACCTCAATACATTTATTGTGACGTTACATATAAAAAAACATATTCATAAAGTCTAAATCAATATTTAAGAAATAATTAAGAAATAAATATTAGTTTTCAATAAAGTCTGCTAAATATCGATACCTATAAGTGGATATTATTATCATATTTGTGTTATTAGAATATTCTTTTCTTGTTATATTTTTATGACGTGGGTAAACACAAAAAATCTTATGAACGGTTACAAGTGAATTTCTTTTATCTAAGTAGGAATGTAACGTCACAATTCTCGTAAGTTAGTTAATTTTGTAAATAAGTAAATCGAATAAACATTTTTGTTATCATTTAGCACGATTTTTTATTTCCACCTTCAAATACCGAAAAGATAAATTAAAAATCACATTAGTATAAGATAATAATACAATAACTAATATTTGCTTCTTATAATAAACAATTATAAGCATGAATTAGAAATAAACATAAAACTAACAAGTTTTTACGTAATATTATTGTTGTTTCAAAAACAAAAAACACAGTAATCAAGATGTGAACTCAGACCTCATTGTTTGTGAACCCGTCGCTAAGCCCAAACCTAGCTACCGGCACAAATAGTAGTTTCGAGTTTTAGCAATGAATTGGTAAAACAGCGCCAGTGACTAAGACGCGTATTTTAATGCAACAAAAATATCATGCTATTTGGCTTAGTGCGACGACAGTTCATTAGTGTGTGTTATCTGTAGAATGTTGACACATCACTCGCACACGCACTGACTGACCCGCTCGTTAAGCTCAGACGAAAGTCGACCATCTCGTGTATATGCATTAAAGTTGCCGATAGTACAGTCAGCAAAAATAGCTATGCAGGATCGTCAGATATAGTTGAAGTTTTCTAAGAAACCGATGGATGTCTTTGACTGAAACTTAACCTAAATAAAGAACTATTTATTATCTACGTTATAAATTAAATTACTTTCGAAAACATCCATCGGTTTCTAAGAAAACTTCAACTATATCTGACGACCCTGCATAGCTATCTGTTTTGCTGTGTGTACCTACATCCAAAATCGGAAGTTTGCCGAAGTGCATGTAATGGATAGGTACATCTCTCCGTTGACCGAAAGCTCTGACATGTCGACGGTAAATCCGCTCAAAAGCACAGCCCCTAAAATCCTGAGGCAATCGGACGGGTTGTGGTCGCTAACTCGGTTACCTAGCGTTGGAGTCCGAAATCCTAGTGTCGCTAGACGCACGTCATTTAACGTTATATTAACGTTGCAGCAAAAGTGGACATTATGTTTTCCTACTCCTCCGCTATTCTTTTCTGATTAATTTCGTTGCGGCATCCAGAACAGTTGAATCGTTTCTCCGGGACCAGTCCTAGAGCCTATTGCATCTAGTATATTATTATAATTATTTAGTTTTTTTTTGTAATTAAGCTTGCCAATAATGTATAATTATATATTACTTAAATAAATTGTTATGCCTTGTAGCAATGAGAGACATTATTTGACGTCATTGCATAGCAAACAAACCGCTGGTTTATCAGATGTTAAGTGGTCACTGTGTTATGTTTCAATACAGAAATTTGGTGAAACATTTAAATACCATATTACCTTTTAGTAATTGTAATCGAAGTAATAACCACAACAACAATTCGGATACAATCTGTAAACCAAAAGTTCTTGTTTCAAACGTGGAATTAATTAACCACAGATATTAATAATATTCAATTTATTCCAATTATAATAAAACATAATAACACCATCCTATTATTGTCCCACTTATTGTTCCACTATTATTGTCTTTATATAAAGAAGACACGAGCATTTATCACCACGCTTGCTCAAGGAGGATTGGCGATTTCAGACTTATATTAATTTTACGTTCAGGTTTCCTCCCGATGTTTTGCCTTCACCGATGTCAGTAATGTCCTAGATAAACTTTGAAAGTACCTACATATGAATTGAAAAAATCACAGTGGTACGTACTTGCCCGGTTTCGAACCCACAACCGCAACGTATGAGTCGCGGGCGTCATCACGACACTAATCCTAATAAAAATCTACCATTTTTTTTTGTTTTGGTACTAAAAGGTACCTAAGAAAGTCGCAGATTTAAATAATATTCAAACTAATAATAATTTTGAAACTAATTGTTTTTTTGTTTAAGTATTATTCAATAGAAATGCTTTTGACCTTGATCTGTTATTTATTTTTTTGCATTTAAAATAAACTACGTTGGTTTACCTTTAGAATCTATACATAAATATAATAAAATCGTAGCGATGTCAAAACTGTACATTTAAGATTTTTGAAAGAGAGTAATTGCTATGAGTTCGGGGAGTGATTCTAACGGCGAAAAATTTTTTTTTAGAATTTTTGTCTGTTTGTCTTTTTGTCTGTATGTTTGTTAGAGCATCACGCGAATACTGCCCGATAGATTCTGTTCAAATTTTGTATAAAAATTCCACATTGGCCAAATTAGTCTATAGTCTATAAATTATCACGCTATTTGCTTTGGGGGGTGAGCAATGTTTCATTATGACTATGCAGAAACAAACTTTAACGCGGACGAAGTCGCGGGCAGAAGCTAGTTATGCAATATTTTTAAATCTATAATTTTTTTCGATGTAGGCGAGCACTAAGACATGTTTTTTGGAAATTAAACCCCCAAAGGGTAAAAGAAAATCCTCCTTAGTTTCATACATAACATAAAGGGGCTCCCTCACCGGGAGCATTCGCGTGCAATGTAACGTTACAGAGTCGAGCATTACAACAGTGAGGGAGGAGAACTGAGCATTACAGCGCGCACCTTGTAATGTTACAAAACGACGTTACATCAGTGAAGGAGGAGAACCGAGCATTACAATGCGCACCTTGTAATGATACAATGTGTAATATTTTGATACAACTTGTAACATCAATGCGCTTTCCTAATTCAAATGTATACTAAATGTTACATTACACGCGAATGCTCGTCAGTCAGGGAGGTAGTATTGTAATGTAATGCTCAAAGTCGAATCTATAATGTTACATTACACACAAACGCTCGTCGGTCAGAGAGGTAGTATTGTAATGTAATGCTCAAAGTCGAATCTATAATGTTACATTACACACAAACGCTCGTCGGTCAGGGAGGTAGTATTGTAATGTAATGCTCAAAGTCGAATCTATAATGTTACATTACACGCGAATGCTCCCGGTGAGGGAGCGCCTTAACATCACGCCTGTGATCCCCGAAGGGTTAGGCAGAGTGGTGTACCTATTAGGACGCCCACGTTTTGCCAGTTATGTTTTTTAAGTCCTATGTAATAGGGGACAAGCCTTAGTTTCGTTTGAATGAAAACTGCCACATCCAGGAACGTGGAGCTTCTTGCAGTAACTTAATAACGTTCTTTACGCCAGCGATAGATCACTTGGCCAGTGACAAATAAAGATGGACTATGTTACGATATTGCTTGGCTGTGTGTGATTTTTGTTGGACAGGAGACTGTGGTGTATAGGTACTTGGCAAGCTAAGGTGGGTGTGTTAGGCGAAAGTCGCTACACAGTGACGATGTTATGTTTTTAAATCCCATTCAATAGGGGGCGAGTCTATTTCCATCAACCGAGCACAAATCCAGACTCTGAGGATGCTGCTGAGAAATTCTTGATGGAAAAACTCAGTAACACTGCCCGACCTGGGAATTGAACCCAAGACCTCATGCTCAGCAGTCGCGCTTTGCGACCACTAGACAAACGAGGCAGTCAGTCGAATCAATTAGTCATCACACAAATACCTAGAACTCATACAAAACTGGGATGTAGAAATACTTATATTTGATCACATACATACCATTGCTAGTTATGCAAGAACCAAAATTTCGAAATGTTCCATACACATTGCGTCTTTTGTACAGACTTGATAAGTTATTTGCTTACTGATTACGCAATGGATGTCGAATTGAGAGAGAAGTTTTGATTTCATTTGAATGTTGGTACAAGAAGAAATCTATCGTTCAGTATTCAGTTCACTGTTCTGAAATACTTTATACTTATGATATTCGATAAAGACAGTAATGTGTTGTTTGGTATATTTTTGCCTAAAGACTAAGTGATGTGAGGAGGCTTTTATTTTGTGGAAGAAGAAATACATTTTGTAGTATCTAAGTCAAAAGTTTCAAGAGTTTCAATATAATTACGTCGTATTGGCTCAGTGGTAGGCACCTTGGGCCCCTTATGCACGAGGCTGTGTGTTTGCAACGGGGCACGGGTAAGTACTAATGCGACTTTTTATATTTCGGTGAAGGAAAAAATCGTTAGGCAAAAGAGGAAAGATACAAATACGTTTGTAACGAATTAGCTCTAAAACTACTGGACCGAATTAAAAAATTCTTTCACCATTATGGTACATTATTCCTAAGTAACAGGCTAAAAATACTCGAAAAATCAGTATTTACATACACACGTGCGAAGCCGAGGCGCCAAAAAAAAATCGGCATTCCGCTTTGAGCAAGTGTGGTGATTAATACTCGTGCCTTCTCTGTATGAGAAGAGGCCTTTGCCTTAGTAGGACATTATTAGGCTTGTGTTCTTATTTATACTCTTCTTCTCCATTTCGGTTGATAACAATGAGTTATCACAGCACTGCCGCTCCCACGCTAGGTACTACTCCAGCGTATGCTGCTGTCCTCGGGTCATTCACTCAGTGATGGCAACTGGGCGTCCGCTCCCGGCCTATGCGCCGCAAGTGCCGTAGCGGTCATAAGTAGAGTAGCAATTTACAAAGCAAATCGATTGACACTTTGGTTAAACTTACGACCTTTCGACGTCGTGTGCGAATTTTAAGGTATACGTAGGTACTGTGTTATGACGTTCAAAAGTGCCTTAAAATAGCCTAATTAAATTAATGATTTTACTTTGACATGTAGGTATGGCCTGTACCCCGTGTTCACAGCAATTCAAACCTTAGCATGCTACTGCACTTATGACTGCTACTTTACCTACTTTCCGAAACAAGGTCTAACTTTTTTAGCTTAAACCACACCCTTTGTCAGGTCACATTTCGTCCAAAAAAAAATATTATACAATAAAAACAAGCAAGCATATTTCGTTGTTCGAAGCTTCGCATTTGCTATCGAAGTTGAGGATCAGCACCCAAAATCCACTAAAAAGTACTTGTTACTTCGTTTTTATAATACAAACTTATATTTACGGCCGCCAAACACAATTCTGCCCTCTAAACCTTCATACTACAATTTGGTTTAACTGCAAATGGGTTTGTAAGTTGTTTACGATTGACAAATTTACCTTTACCTCTACATTGTGGAAAAGTCAACTTTAAAACAAGAGTGATAAAGATTACAACGATGACATTCAAAATATTGTATTTTGTGGATGACAATAGTACCAATCGAGACAATTCATGAATAAATGTATGAATAGATTTCGAATAGTTCTCGTATAAGAACGTCCGAGTGGATTTTTTTCCTATGAATATTGTTTGCTAAGTGATTTATGCATTCTTTCATTGATGGTTTTGGGTTTTTATTTTATCAGGCATGCAGGGAAAATAGGTCAGCAAAGATGTTGAAAGATTGATAGGTGTATGCGAAAAGCGGCTGAGTTGCTGTCAGTTTGGGTAATCATGAGGGTCATATTTGTGTAATGGTGGTTTGTGTGGCTGATGTTAACGGTATGCTTTTGAAAGGAAAAGATGTTGGTCGGCAAGGATTTGTAGTGTGACTTGCATTTTTACGCAGACGTATTCTTTTTCTATTATTAGTGTATTTATAAGACTGCATTGATTCTGAAAGGAACGGTGATTTATTTAAAAAAGCTTTAGAAAAATTACCTAAGCTACACCTAAAACTAACATACTGATATGAATAATAAAATTGTGTTGTGTAAGTTTCTATAAAATATTTGTAAGACCTTTTACATCACCAAAAATGCACTAAAAATACTTTGACTTTGACATACACGGTAAAAATGAATGGAACAGATGATTTTTTTATAATAACGAAGAATTTTATCACTAGTTGTCTAGAATCATCTGATTCCATGTAATAGCAAAAGGCGAAAGGAGTATGTAAGGATCGTAGCAGGTGGCGTTCTGTGGTTTCTGCCTACCCCCATGGGAAAAAGGCGTGAGTTTATATATTTCAGCAAACCAGTCGATCAAAGTTTATTACGATAATATTTATGAAATTGAACGTCACATGAAACAGATTATAACGAATATGAAATCCTGCAGTTTAAGCTCTATTTAATCCGTTTTTAATGGTTAAAAGCTTACAGTTTAGTTTTGAATTCCGCTTCATTCGATATACTGTAAAAGTTTTAGTTTTTGTTGAAAATGGAGCTATTTTGAACATTTGAATATTTTACTCTTTGTGAAGTATAACTAATCTGGGGAAGTATTTAATGATTTTAGTTTTGTCAAAACTAGCCAACCTACCAACTCCTAATGGCATTAGTTACGTCAAATTAACGAAATATCGCGACTGCGGAGCATGAGGTCTTGCAATGGGCTCGATTCCCAGGTCGGGCAAAGTGTTAATGGGTTTTATTCATCTGGAATTTCTTAGTAGCAGCCTCGGAGTCTGGATTTGTGCCTGGTTGATGGCAATAGGCGCACCCCCTATTACATGGGACTTAAATACAACTGGTAAAATGTGGGTGTAATAATGGGTACCTCTGCCTAACTCTTCAGAGATTACAGGCGTGATGTAATATGTCTTAAGTAAATACAATTATTTCGAAAAAAAATATGTTTTTGAACTATTTTGTTGTTAGGCTCCTGGTTTACGGCGCGTTCTGTTCGCGCGCGCCTCAAAGAGCTGTCAGCACAGGGACGGGGCCCCAATAGGGGCCAAACGCCTGCCGGGGTTGCGGGACGTCTTAACAGGATACCGTGGCCCCGGAACGTAAAGGGCAACAGAAGGAACAGGGTGGTTTTTTAGTCAGTAAAAGTCTGACAGTCCCTTCCGCCCCACCCAGGGCGGAAGGAGTCATAAAAATAAAACAAGTTTACATAACTACGTAAGTAAGTCGAACATGTTAGCATTTTTGAAGAAAACTTATCTTATTTTTCAAACTTATTAACGAGAAGAGTCCGATACTCATAAAGTTGAAAAAAATAAGACCTTAAAGAGGTCATTTGCGGGACGTCTTAACGGGATACCGTGGCCCAGGAACGTAAAGGGCAACAGAAGGAACAGGGTGGTTTTTTAGTCAGTAAAAGTCTGACAGTCCCTTCCGCCCCACCCAGGGGGAAGGAGTCATTTGATGATTTTTACCACCTAAAAAAAAAAAAGAGAGTGGTCATAAGGGTCTATAGAGTAAGAAACCGGCCAAGTACATGTCAGACTCGCACACGATGGGTTCCGTATTAACGTGCCTCGTTGGTCCAGTGGTCGCAAAGCGCAACTGCTGAGCATGAGGTCTTGGGTTCGATTCCCAGATCGGGCAAAGTGTTATTGGGGTTTTCCATCAGGAATTTCTCAATAGCAGCCTCGGAGTCTTTATTTATGCCCGGTTGATGGCAATAGACTCGCCCCCTATTACATCGGACTTAAACATAACTGGCGAAATGTGGGTGTACTAATGGGTACACCTCTGCCTAACCCTCCGGAGATTGCAGGCGTGATGTTATGTGAAATAATAAAAAACAGAAAAAAGTAAATTTTCGTTTTTATTAATTAAAAATTAGAATATTTGTTTAGATATTTCACTTCTTCAAGGTCAACTTTTATTTTATTGGTGTAAAATGAATATTGTTTCTTTGTTGTGTTAGTTATCACATTTCTATTTCAATTATAATAATTATTTTATATTCATAATGGGTATGTATTTCTATCTGGCTTTTATTATTTTCTCAGCAATTTAATTATTCACACGATTATGATTTGAATTTTAATTAAATTTCGCTGTCACACTTGTTCATAATTATAAATTATTTTAGTGAAGTTTTCGACGATTCAGCCTGAACTTGTCAAAGTCAAAATAAGATTGTTACAGTACATCAAAAACATGTACTCGAGTCGAAAACTTTAACGTGAACACGTAATGAGGGGCTGGTGTTACGGTAAAAGTGCAAAATCGGGAATTTCAAGAAACATCAATCTGCCTAGCCTATTCCCGACTCCATTTTTATTGCATATCATAATATATGTACCTATTACATTATGGCATTAAGTCCGCCTTTGTACTTTTGTTGCATAAAGTTTAAATAAACAAATAAATTATATCAACATGAAAATTTTCGTCCCAATTCAACCCTGCCTCTATCCATACCGTTTTACGTATATAAAAAAATACACCTATCAGTCGAAATTAATTACACCGATATAATTCATTTTCAATAATCACACACAATACCATACTGTTTAAATATTTCCTAGAATTTATATCAACGCTTTTCATCCATTACCTAGTAATTTAACGTACAGATTAATTTTACAGTTTGACCGCAACACAGGTATATTATTATTTCGTGTGATAATATCGTACCTACCGAGAAGTTGTATAACAGTCGGCTAGGGATGGCCTATGTTACAGTTCATATTAACAAATGTATGTACGAGTAATTTAAAGGACATTTGGGAGTCATGAACGCAGTATTAGATGCATTGCAAAAGTGCACGGGCGGTATTAGGTAGGGAATGGTATAGTATATTAGGAAATATTCCTTTTTAAAACAAAAGTAGTACATAACATCAGGCCGTAAACCCCGAAGGGTAAGGCAGAGGTGTACCCACATTTCGCCAGTTGTGTTTAAGTCCCATGTAATAGGGGGCGAGCCTATTGCCATCAATCGGGCCCAAATCCAGACTCCGAGGCCGCTACTGAGAAATCCCTGATGGAAAAACCCAATAATACTTTGCAGGACCTGGGAATCAAACCCTTGACCTCATGCGCGGGAAGGCCCCCCACGAGGTTGACCGAAGACCTGGGATCTTTAGGGGAGGCCTATATCTAGCAGTAAATGTCTTTCGGCTGATATGATGATGACGTTTCATGATCATTATTCATAGTCAAAAGGCGGTCATGGGGACTGCCGACTGAAATTGAATAACTATCACCAAAATGTCGCCTTAGCATGTCGGTGATGCGTCACATTGGCATGGTGCAAACACGTTGAAAATACACGACGGAAAAGCGCATATACCTTCGAAATTGCGTCGAATTTTCAAAATCAATCCCGGCGTATGAAATCGGTTCGTCGAAACTTCTGTCAACTTTTTAGGTTGTTTATTTTGCAGTGCAAAAAGCAACCAAATACCTACATCAAAGCGTACATTTCTGCACCGAGATATGGGAAGCAATTTTTGGCAGGTGTGTCACGAGATTTTGTATTACGTCCAGACTATAATTATTGTCCCACTGCTGGGCAAAGGCCTTTCCTCGCATGAGCTATGTACACCACTCTTGCTTGCGCCGGATTGGTCGATTGTCGATTTCATACATAATTATCATACTTCCATTATGAAGAGGTAAAGTTATCTTTTTTGTTTGTAAGACATAATATCTGGAAGTGCTATTAACTGCCTCGTTGGTCTCATGTTTGCAAAGCGCGACTGCTTAACATGAGGGGCAAAGTGTTATTGGGTTTTTCCATCAAGAATTTCTCAGTAGCAGGCTCGGAGTCTGGATTTGTGCCCGGATGATGGCAATAGGCTCACCTTCTACATGGGACTTAAACATAACTGGCGAAATGTGAGTGTACTGATGGGTACACCTCTGCCTAACTCATTAGGGAGCTGTGATGTTATGTCTTGTTACAAAAGATTTTCCACAGATAAAAAGTCACATTTTTACCGAGTGTCGTGTAGGCTATGTTACATGGTATATTTGGCATGCGGATGAAGTCGGGGGCAGATACTAGTTAATTTATTAGTGCAGCTTTCCTCACGATGTTTTCTTTCGCTGATATCAGTAATGTTAAAAGCTATTTTTGATAGTACATATGATGAAGTAGATAATCATATCATGGGTCCAGTAGCAGCTGACTACTATTACTCCCTGTCACTACCCCGTTGCTCTCGTGGTCGTAATCGTGAGGTCCTGGGTTCGACTCCCAGGTTGGGCACAAAAAGTGTTATTGGGTTTTTCCATTACAAATGAAAGAAAGAAAGAAAAACTTTTTATTCACGTGAAAGTGACGCATACAAAATAAATTTTCAACAGCCCATACAAAGTTGGTACTTAATCTAAAAAAACTAATAGTACATAATAATAAAATAAAAAAGATTGCGCCACTACGGCGCGAAACGGCCGACGCTCAGCATGATGCCGTGGCCCACACACGATGGCACGAAACGATTCTGAAACCACGGCGCTGGTTTTCAGCGTAGGCCGACGTGTCTCTGTCTCGGAACTATAAGTAAATAAATATCCAAATATCTCAGTAGCAGCCTAAAATTTGGAAGTTAGTGGTGTGACACCTCCGTTTGACGGAAAATACGTAAAGTCGTTGGTTCTGCACCTGATTTCTTCTCGATTGTGTCGTATTGCGTCGTCCCATCGGACTATAAGAGTGAGGGATAAATATAAATATAAATATCTCGGGACAACTCACACACGGCCATCTGATCCCAAGCTAAGCAGAGCTTGTGTTATGGTAACCAGACAACTGATATACATACTTATATAATTTATAAATACATACATATTATAGATAAATTACACCCAGACACAGAACCAACATTACAATTATGCTCATCACACAAAGTTTGTCCTGGGTGGGAATCGAACCCACTACCTCCGGCTTTGCAGTCAGGGTCACTAACCACTAGACCAACGAGGCAGTCAAACACAGGCAGGGATGACGAAGTGCACCTGTGTTTGCACTCACACTTGTGCACTAGAACATATCCTGCGTACTGGGTTAGAGCTTGGCTAGTACCGAGATCGGTCTCGAGAATATTATTATCACACTCCCTGTTATATTGAAACAGTTGCCACCCCTACGTGGCAACGCTAGGACGTAATAAAACTTCAATACTTAATGAGATTTTCGCCCGCTGCGTACAACCTGCTTTTAATTTTGTTGTTCACTGTTTAAAAAGATTATATTGTAGGGTTTTTTTTTTTTTGTATAAAACAAAAGAGTAATAATCGCTTTGAATATGTATACGAAAAGTTTTGGTGTTATAACCGGTGTAAGAAGACATTGAACGAAGGCAAACGTTCCATGATCTTCTTATCATTGTGATAAAAAGATAGATTATATTTGTACATAAAAACAACAACATAATATAATATCATATAGAAAAGTTATTGACAGCTTTTTCCTAAACTAAGTATGCAGACCTGTACTCTGAAAAAACAGCTTTGGAAAAGAACTATTAGGAGAGCCGACCTTAAATAAAGATGGATTAGGCTAGAACGATAGAGAAAAACAGAAACTAAATTTTGTCAGACAGAAAAAAAATGGATGACAGAGAAACATATAAATGTAGTCAACAATTTATGGATGACAGAGAAACATTAAAAGAAGATTTGAAAGTTTGAGAAGAAGATGAGGGAGAAAAACATAAGAAAGTTTTAAAACAATTTTTTTTTTAATTTAGGTTTTAAAATTATTGTAAAAAATGGCACGTGGTAATATTTCCTGCAATATCATTTTCGAATCACAAAAACGGTCGACCATATATACACGTTGCTAACTAACTCCCGACCAACTCCACAGTCGAAACCACAAAAACCCACGTCTGACAGCCTACAAAATAAAACACAACGATTCATATTCCGGGATTTCCTCCAAATATTTCACCTGCAACGCAAAAGAGTGAATGAAATTGTTGAACAAACAAGCGGCCAAGCAAATTCTGGCTATTTGTTCACCTGGGGCGCTGCCAACTTGGCTTGATCTGGCTAAAGATTCCTCGAATTTATGTTCACACACATTTCTTCTGGATCCAGGCTAAAAGTTCATCGTCTAAGTAATAAAATGATAAAACCGTCGCAACCAACTTTTATTTGGGAAGTACCAAATTGGTCTGTGAAGTATAAAGTTTTTGATGCCGAAAATAATAGGATTTTAAGGATATAAAAGTGTTTGACTTTATCGTTGATTCTATTTAGGAATGTCAGGAAAGATCAATCTTTGAAAGATGGATTTCTTTTATCTTTTGATACTGTAGATTTTCTCGGTAAGGTGAAGCACTTTTTAAGTTACTTTTTACAACTCCAAATAGTAAAATTTAACTGAAAAATATGTAATAAGTACGCAAAAATTCGGTAATTGAACATTAAACACGAAACGATTGCCTATACAAGATTTACAATAAAAATTATAGACATTCGTATAATGTTCATGAAACTACTTTAACCGTAGTGAAAAAATAAACTAGCTAAGCAGTATGCACTTTTTGGATTAATATAATACAACACCTGTACTGCCTCATTGGTGTAGTGGTCGCAAATCACGACTGCTAGTCATGAGTCCTTGGGTTCGATTTCCAGGTCGGGCAAAGTGTTATTGGGTTATTAAATCAGGAATTTCTTAATAACAGCCTCGGAGTCTGAATTTATGCACAGTTGATGGCAACAGGCTCGCCCCCTCTTACGTGGGACTAAACATAACTGGCAAAATGTGCCTAACCCTTCGGGAATATTATTAAAATCGATTAATTATCGTAAAAACAACTCTTATTGATGTACACCACCTATATTGTTTTATGTATTCCTAGCATGCACTATAGTGTAAGTCGCGAGTGCGCAAGCACTGACGTATAAATATTTACTTCGAGTCAATTTTGAATTAGAAATACGATTACCATAAACAATCAATCTGCCTAACCTTTACCTGACTATGTTGGGGTTGGCTTGAGGTTTATCCAGATGCAGCTGAATACCAATATTTTATATGGATGAAGCGACTGTCTATCTGACTTTCACAACCCAGTAACTCTTACCAAGTTACTAAGTCTTATCAAGGGGTATTGTATTACCCAGTCGTCACGGCAACCTGGCCGATGCTACTGCCAAAGGTTCACATAAAAAAAAAAAAAAAATTGCACTCCGGGAGTGCCGGCAGAAGTGAAAACTTGATTATTAACGTTGAGCATGTTTGATATTTTGGAATGGTTAGGGAATAATTTTGCACCAATTGCTTTATCAGTATAAAAGTACTATCATTTATGTGGTAGAATACAATATTCATTTATTGCGCTATCGTACACAAACATGACAATTTATATTACATTAAAAATTTAACTTTAAAACTATTACAATTATCATTAGCGCAAGCGCCCTGCGCTGTCTAAACGAAACAGTAGGCCCAGGCATACATTTTCGCCGCGCCGTAGAGAGGGGATAGCTGTCTACTCTCCATCCGTCTTACGCTTTTTCGATCAGGTCACGTGTCCTGACGCGCGTGGTCACGTGTCCTGACGCGAGTTTAAGATTTTATACCCATTACAGAAAAAGTGCTCAACGCCGCTAAAGAAGTTTTCACTTCAAAAATACTTGAAATAATTCAATTCAATTCGCCTTTATTGTGGATCATAGGAAGGTGTGTATACACAATATAATTATGTTAATAAACATTTTGTAAACAGCTATGTCCCGCCTTTTGGGCGTACAATATGTCATATTAAGTCACGTTTAAGTTGCGCGTTTGTGCTAGGCTTTCTTCTCTAAGTATCCATCGACAAAGTACTTTGCCTCAAATGGAAGACGTATCGATCCTATTTGAAGCTGCGTCCAGTATATTACGTGCATTTTGCAAGCTGTAATGTCAGGAGCAGACTTCGCAACGAAAAATATTTTACAATAATGAGATAAGTATACAACGACTATCAATATATCTATACAAATAATAAATTGAAGTCTCTGTTTGTAATGTCAAAAAAACAGCATATTACAGAAAAAAATATTTAAATATTTTGTATGTCTGTCTGTTTGTTCCGGCTGATCTCAAAAACGGCGGGACCAATTTTGATGGGACTTTCACAGGCATGTAACTGTTGTTATAAGAAGTAACTTAGATTTCTAGGGTAACACGCGAATTCCCGTGCCTTCTCTGTATGAGAAGAGGTGTTTGCCCTGCAATTTATTATATAATTTTTTTTTGTGGTTCGAATATGAAGTAATGCTGACTAACCTACAACTATCCCCATAGTTGTAGGTTAGTCAGCATTACTTCATATTCGAACCACAAAGGGTAAAATAATTATGTTTAGATTTTTAATAAAAAAATGTAAATGACTAACAAACATTTATTCTGGTCTGCCTTCATTACGGTTTCTAATTAAGTTTCATAATAAACTTTGAAAATAAGATTTATATACAAGCTGAAATGAATTTTAAAATAATCTTCAATTAAATAAGATGTTATTTTGTGGAAGAAAACTATTTTAATTTACGAAATTTATGTTCAAATCTCTAGACACCTAGTAATTTAAATTACAACTGAACTAGTTACGACTGAATATAAATCAAGTAGCAACTGCTAATAAATGTCGGTCAAAAACCAGATTATTAAAGCAAGAAAGAAAGAAAGGGAAATTAAAAAATAATATTATTTTTTAATCAAACTAAAAGTATGTTAACTCCCTAAGCTCCTGTCAACCTTGTTAACTAAACAAGAAGTTTTTAAAAGAAACGCCTACATTTTTTTTATACTCAATCAACTGTATCACTTTCGTAGGCGCGCTACGAAATTTCGTAGCGGTGCTACGAGTTTGCTACGAACTAAGATAATCAACATTTTTATTAAAATGTTGATACCTATAGTTTTTATCTAAATAGTAACTTTATTTGAAGGGGATTGGCGGGGTGCTAAGTTAATTATTTTTTTATGACATTATTATTTTATTTTATTTTTGTGCTAGCCTTTACTGTCCCACTCCTTAGCAAAACACTCACCACATTCCTTTAAATTCTCTCGTTATTTTGCCCTATCTAGCCAATTCTAAGTTTAAAATTTTAAAAACCGTTATTTACATGAGTTTTATCGGTTCAAAAAATTTATCAATAAAAATACGGCCTGGCATACGAAAAACTTATCAAAATGAATTTTATTTTATATTAAATATGAAATACCTCATAGCTTGTAAATATTTGGCATATACCGAGTGTGCGCGACTGGTAGGGATGTACGTTCCAAAGCCGCATATTTGTAATCCCAGGACATCAGGGATGGCGTACATACTTTAACAATAAAATGAATTTTGAAAAAAAAAGTCACATAACATAATATCACGCCTGTAGTTCCCGAAAGGTTAAGCAGAGGTGTACCCATTAACACCCATTATTTTGCCAGTTATGTTTAAGTCCCAAGTAATAGAGGGCGATCCCATTGCTATCAACCGGGCGCAAATCCAGACTCCGAGGCTGCTACTGAGAAATTCTTGAAAACACAATAAGTCTTTGCCCGACCTTGGAATCGAACCCAAGACCTCATGCTCAGTATTCACACCTTGTGACCACTAGACCAACGAGCTACAGTAGAAATTGATTCGCCTCAAATGTTATTTTAACACTACAAAGCCATACAAAAAACGCTTCTCATTCAACAAACACTTTTCTCTCATATCGTGTATACTACTTTTATTCAATTCAAACTCGTGGCAACCCTACACGGCACGCACGAGGACTTCGATCGCGATATAAATGCAGCGATTGTGAACTCTCTCAAGTCAGCTGAATGCAATAAAACATGGAACATGAGACGTAACTCTGCACGAGTCAACTGAGATTTTATGTTTTTGAAGTTTAAAAATAGTATTTGACAGATAACTTTAAAAATCAGTAATATTCTTCAGAACGATTTAGATTTTGAACTTTTTTAATAATGGGAATCGGCCTTTTGGGTAGCCTTTTGTATAACTATGGAATACCAATGATATGTATTGTTTTAATTTTAATAAAAAAGACGGTGTTAAAAAAAGTTTAGACTGAGATCTCGATCCGCCGGACCAACATCATTTTATGGCTGAAATGAGCAAAAATTGTTTTTTTTTTTGCGCACTTGCTAGATTTGATATTGGATCTTCCTTCAGATCTTTTATTGAAATATGATAGCTTTCGGCCATAACTCTTCCTTGAGGAAAGTCCTCACACGATGAGCCGAAACCCGCACGACTTGTGTTGCGGCGCGACTGCAGCTCCAAGTCTCTCAGAATCCAGTTTTTAATCGTATATAGTCCACAACCTCCTCAACCTTCTTGGAGTGATGTATTCTGGACACGTACAGCTGCGTCAAAGGTGTCGCTGTATGCAGCAGCATGTTGGCCTAGCATTGAGGCTAGCAACTACGTATACCTTCTAAACTACATAATATTACTCTGTTTTATTCTCAAAATGTCGTAGATGAAGCGACTCTGGTATCCTTGATCAGTTGTTTAGTACTTAACTCTTTTCCACTTTACTTTTTACTTAGCACTTTTAGTGCCAATCTTGGATGCAAATTATATTATTGTGACGTCATAAAAGCTAAGTGAAAGCACCCACTAAGGGCCTTATCACACTAGCGGTTTGCGAACGGCTGCGGGGTAGGGCGGGCGCGCAGCGAATACGAAGCGAACACGCCGCGGCTGTGCAGCGAAATCGTCGCGAACACGTGGCAAGTTCGCAACGTTTTCGTCGCGTGTTTGTAGGTGGGGCGTGATGTGTGTGTGTCGTGATAGCCCAGTGGTTAAGGCGCCCGCCTCTCATGCTCATGCATGAGAGGCGGGCGCCCAAATTTGAACCCACAACCTCATGGTTGTGGGTTCAAATTTGGGCAAGTACCAATGTGATTTTCTCAATTCATATGTACTTTCTAAACTTTATTTTGGACGTCACTGGCATCGGTACAGGAAAACATCGTGAGGAAACCTGGACTTACTGTTCCACTCAAACCATGTCAAAGGCCCTTGAGGCGGTTTAGAAACTCTGACACTAGGGTGTGTGGGGTCTTAAGGCCTTACTGCCCACACGATAAAGAAAGAAGAAGCGGGGCGGACGGGCTGGCGTTTGTACGAGACAGTACAAAATGGCGTCCACGCTAATATTCGCGGCGATTTCGTTGCGCGCCCGCTCCACTTTGAGGTCACTCGCAATCCGCTAGTATGATAAGGCTCTTAGATTTGATAACATTTTCAAGTCAACTGAAATTGAAAACTTTGTTTCTTTTAACGCTTGCTTTATTAAAAAGAAACAATGAAACTGTTTAATAATGAGGTGAACAAAGCCAGGGCTATTGAATGGAATCTTTTCTTTTAGAACTTTTTGCTGGTACTAACTGGCTAGCCGACTGCGCTCGCGTTTAAATTGGTTTGAATTATTATACTGTTTTCTTTTGTTTTGTTTTAGTGTTCTATTATAATATAAAACTCTGTAATAAATTAGATCTTGAAAAGGAACCTACAATTTTTTTTTTACAATATAATGGTCTTCGCTCATTTAGCTGCCAGCGCGCCGCCCGCAAGCTGTTACCTTTTTTTCTTATTATAATAAAAAAGATTTTCAACACACGATTTAAAGTCCTAACTTTATGTTAATAAAGTTAAGGCATAAGTCTTCTACATTCTAACACCTGTTTGTAAATATATACCTATATTTTCTATAGGTATGTGAAAACTTTTATTTACCTTAATATTGTTACTTGCACTTCTAACCTAGCTATAAAATCCCTGAAAATACTAATATAAATTTTAAACTTCGAACTTAATTTTAATATTAATAAGAAAAGTAAAAATATGCCCAATACCGTAATACTTTACGTCTTATGTCATCCTATATCGTGAATACTTGATCTCTCCATACATACGGAATATCTTCCTATAGTACTCTCCGCTGAGAGATTTTAGATTACGATCAATCGAGGTTAAGCTACTGTTGTGGCGGATTGGAATCGGATGGGTCACTGAGTCTTGTGAATTAATGAGGCACCTGGATTGTATTTTATTATTTTTATGTATTCTTCATTCAAAAACTTAAAAACGTACCGAGACAATCTTTGTCACAAAGGGAGATGAACAGATTCAATGGACGGATTCTAACTTTAATGATACAAACAATTCAAAGATTTTAAGATTCCAGATTCCAAGGCTACAACTGAGAAATTCCTGATGGAAAAACCCAATAACGCTTAGCTCGATTTGAGAATCGAACCCAAGACCTCATGCTCAGCAGTCACACTTTGCGACCACTAGACTAATGAGGCAGTCCTTACCCTGTGGTAATTACAAGCTTTTATTTAGCTTGCATTGTCCGTATGTAAGTAAATTGTCCTTTTAAAATTTGCAAACGTAAGTATTTTTTGACCATCTGTTGGTATCCGATTGAGCTGAAATTTTGCATACGCCTTTAGTTTTGGTGACAATACAATGTCCAATAATCAGTATTGTAATAATTTCAATATGGCCGCCCTTCCAAGATGGCGGGTTAGATATTTTCTCTCAATCCCCTTAATATGGGTATAAAATGAAAGGGCTTGAAGAGTAGAAAATGATAAAGTTAGTAACATTACACTAAAAAGCTTGTTTTTAAAAAGTTTTTTTTACCATCAATTTTATTTTCACATAAGCCATACAATATCCTAGCGCAACCTATTTTTATATCGCCATATTTTTCTTATTTCTTCCAAGCAATAACCCACTTTAATGTTACAGCAAACATTTTTGAGGATACCCGCTTCGCTGTAGGCAACTGGACAAAGAGCTTACTGGCCCATAAATCAGATAGTATGCCACGGACACTTTAGATAATCCGTCATTTGGATTAATGCCCTGGGGAAGTTTTGTTATCTTTTGTGGGTAGTTATTTATGATTAGATAGAAGTTATATTGCGGTATTATTGTGTTTTAAAGTCAAAATCTAAGTCAAACCATTTATTTCAATCTATACTTATCTATACTTAATATTATAAAGCTGCAGAGTTTGTTTGTTTGTTTGTTTGTTTGTTTGAACGCGCTAATCTCTGGAACTACTGGTCCGATTTGAAAAATTTTTTCAGTGTTAGATAGATTAGTTATCGAGGAAGGCTATAGGCTATATACCATCACGCTACGGCCTACGGGAGCGGAGCAGTAACCAAAGACGCGGGTGTAACCGCGGCGGACAGCTAGTTAGACCATAAGACACTGTAAATGTAGAAAATAATATAATATCACGCATATACTTAATCCCCGAAGGTTTAGGCAGAGGTGTTCACCCACATTTCGCCAGTTATGTTTAAGTCCCAGTTATGCAATAGGGGGCGAGCCTATTGCCATCAACCTGGCACAAATTCAAACTCCGAGACTGCTACTGAGAAATTCCTGAATTGATATATAGGTAGGGAAAAACCCAATAACACTTCAACCGACCTGTTATTATAAACATTTTATATAATACTAGCACTCTCCCCGCTACTCCGTTCGCGTGATTTTTCTTACGGATCCCTAATTTTTTTATAATAAAATACAGCCTATAGCACTCAGTGATAACGTAGCTTCCAATTTGTGTAACAATTTTCAAAATCGGTTCATTACTTCCGGAGATTACCCCCTACATACAAACTTACAAACAAATGTTACCTCTTTATAAGTAATAAGTAATAAGTAATAAGTAATAAGTAATAAGTAATAAGTAATAAGTAATAAGTAATAAGTAATAAGTAATAAGTAATAAGTAATAAGTAATAAGTAATAAGTAATAAGTAATAAGTAATAAGTAATAAGTAATAAGTAATAAGTAATAAGTAATAAGTAATAAGTAATAAGTAATAAGTAAGTAATAAGTAATAAGTAATACGTAATAAGTAATAAGTAATAAGTATAGATTTGTAGCTTAGATTTTAAAGCCCAATTTCTGTTACGAAAATCTACACAACATTAGGTAGGTAGTAAATTGTCAAGGCCGCGTAAGCTACTGTGATTCTCTGACTGAATTATATACAGCCAATTAAATCACTTGACTTGCGTTTAATTCTGACACGTCATTAATTTTCGTTCCAGAAACCAACAAGCATACCTACTTAGTTCAATTTCGATTTTACTTTGAAATACCGTTTATTCAGCAAACGATATAAAATCTGACTCTGAATCTGACTGCCTCGTTAGCCGCAAAGCGTGACTGCTGAGCATGAGGTCTTGAGATCGATTCTTAGGTCGGGCAAAGTGTTATAGTATATTTCCATCAGGAATTTCTCAGTAGCGGCCTCGGAGTCTGGATTTGTGCCCGGTTGATGGCAATATGCTCCCTCCCTATTACATGGGACTTAAATATAATTGGCGGAATGTGAGTGTATTTATGAGTACACCTCTAGCTTACCCCCTCGGGGATTACAGGCGTAATCTATACTAATATTATAAAGAGGTAACATTTGTTTGTAAGTTTGTATGTTTGTAAGTTTGTATGTAGGGGGTAATCTCTGTATCTACTAAACCGATTTTGAAAATTCTTTCACTAATTGGAAGCTACGTTATCACTGAGTGCTATCTATACTAATCTATACTAATATTATAAAGAGGTAACATTTGTTTGTAAGTTTGTATGTTTGTAAGTTTGTATGTAGGGGGTAATCTCTGGATCTACTAAACCGATTTTGAAAATTCTTTCACTAATTGGAAGCTACGTTATCACTGAGTGCTATAGGCTATATTTTATTATCAAAAATTAGGGATCCGTAAGAAAAATCACGCGAACGAAGTCGCGGGGAGAGTGCTAGTGTTATATAAAATCTTGTACAAGGTCAAACTCACCAAAAAAAACATGTTTATATTTTTCTATAGGAAAAAAAAATGTGTATTCAAAGAGATAGCTTTTAAACAGTATTAAATTTAATGAAAACACCAAGTTTCTGGCCGAGGCCCGGCTTTGTTGGGTCAGGGCGCGAGTTCCCTTAGGCATTGGGTTCCGTAAAAAAATGTTTGTTTATGAACATGAATTGTGTTTTGTCAGGATTGAATATTTTTGTACACTTTTAATTGTCTGACTAAAGTTAAAGAACACGGAAAGTGTCTGGTAACAGCGAATAATAGTTTTTAATAATATTCAGTGCATGCCGTCACACTTTATAAGTAAAAAAGGTACTTTTGATACCTAAAAATGGCCCAGTAGGTATTGAAAATAGAAGGTACGCATACATTCTTAAGAGGATAGTAAGCGGGCGGAAAGATTTTTATAAAAATGTTATAGAAGAAACTATCGCTGTCGCTCTGCGAGAAAATTATTGCTTTAAAGTCCAATCAGAAAGAAAACAGGCGAGAGTGTTTGTATGGAGAAAAGACCACCCGCGATTCCTCTATCTATTCTCAAAATTTCAGCCATCCTAAAATGACGTAGCTCTGACAAATCTAAGGAGATTTAACTGTGAATAATTACTAGATGTTCGTTCAACGGGTTCTGCCGTCGAGTATTTTAGTTTTCATATCAACACTACGGTACCCAAAAACATGATAAAGCCGGTACTTCCATCAGTGTTGGTACTTTTCGGCAAGTTTGTTGGGAACGAGGCCGGCACTCCGGATGCTTTGTTACGAGTTTTTCAGGTGTTCACTATGTCTTAATACTAAAGGTTTTTGGATATTTTTTTTAGAATACATTTTTAAGTTGGAGTAGTTTTTAACAATGCTTAAGTCTAGCTTAAGAGGAAATGCGGGTGGTATATTATGCGATAGTAAAATAAAAAATAAAAAAATAACAAAATAAATAGATTTTTTAGATTTAGATATATTTCTAGAATTGGGTTTTGATTGCCCAAAAAGGCACGACTGGCTGTTCACAACGGCGTGCTGGTGCCTACGCTTATGTATGGAAGTGAATGTTGGGTATGGCAAACGAGGCATAAGAGTAGGATTAATGCTGTGGAAATGCGTTCCTTGCGGAGTATGTGTGGTGTAACTTTGAACGATAGAGTGAGGAATGAGGTTATACGGGACCGTTGCGGATTAAAAGAGGATGTAGTGACAAAGATAGAAAAGGGTATGCTTAGATGGTTCGGTCATGTTGAGAGGATGAGTGAAAGACGATTAACAAAAGGTATTTATATGGCAGAAGTGAGTGGCAACGCAGGGAGGGGTCGCCCTAGGAAGACCTACACAGACTGACCTTATTGTTTAGGTTCTTCAGAAAGGTCAGGTGCGGAGTACTCGTAACCGGCGTGCTTGTATGACGAGATGTATGAACGTAGATGAGGCGAAAGGAGGCGAAAGGATCGTAGCAAGTGGCGTTCTGTGGTTTCTGCCTACCCCCATGGGAAAAAGGCGTGAGTTTATGTATGTATGGGTTTTGATTTGTTTTTTTTTTTGCATTATTTATCAATATTATTAATTTTAAAGTTTAAAATACATTTAAAAAAATCTATTTTTTACAAAATCCCAATATTGCCCTCCTGTTATTTCTAAAGACACAAATCGCAAGCTAAAGAATCTAATATCTAAAGCCAATCATCGAAGTGAATCTAACAGTTTTATGTTAAGTAAACTAGCTCAATGAAGGCTGTGCCATAAACAAGCCGAGTTGTTACGCCAATCACATACGTTTCCAATAAAAACAGTCCGTGAATTGACTCGCTGAGTCCACTGAGCCATAGAGGAGTGCCTAGACTTTTTTTGATTAAGACCGAGACTCGTGCAATTTTGGCCAATTATGACGGATCAATTGGGGCAACTACGGTTGGACGTACACGTTGATTCGACCCTCAAACCGGAAGGTACAATATTTTTGTATGACGATAGATAAGTACTTATTCTGGAATGAACTGGAACTTTATGCACAAGTGAAAAATATACTGTACAAAGGCGGACTTAATGCCTTAGGCATTTTCTACCAGTCTACCTTAGGGTGATGCAGAGACAAAACATAGTAGGTGCACAGATACAGAAAATTTCCGAGAATAAATTATAATAATAAATACATTTATAAATACATACATACACACAAAACATATAAAGTGAAGAGAGATAAAATACATAGGCGTTCGCGAGCTTTTACCTTGAATGTGAACTGACTGGTGGCCATCCTGATATTCTGAGGGAGTGCATTCCAAAAGAAAACCGCCTGGACAGAGAAAGAAGATTTGAGAAAACCAGAGCGGTGGGAAGGACATCGCAGAAGACGATTATTGGAGGAACGAAGATTCTTGGAATTATTGTGTGCGTAACATATTGGGTGATTGTTAATTTACCAATAATCTGAAAAGGGGTCATTGTACTCATCATTATGAACTACTTTTACTATGGGACCAACCTTGAAATCATAAATAAAATAAGTTGTTCCATGTTCAAAGTCAAAGTCAAAATATTTATTTCAATTAGACCATTTATAACAGGCACTTTTGAATTGTCAAGGAGTCTCTCGCACTCTTTTCAATCAGCTTTTTGCAAAATCCTGGTTACATTATTCTTGTTGCTTCTAACATGTGAAAACAATGAAGATGAATAAAAAACAATAATAAAAAAATAATAACAATAAAGATGTAACGACTGCCTCGTTGGTCTAGTGGTTAGTGACCCTGACTGCAAAGCCGGAGGTAGTGGGTTCGATTCCCACCCAGGACAAACTTTGTGTGATGAGCATAATTGTTGGTTCTGTGTCTGGGTGTAATTTATCTATAATATTATGTATGTATTTATAAATTATATAAGTATGTATATTACTTGTCTGATTACCATAACACAAGCTCTGCTTAGCTTGGGATCAGATGGCCGTGTGTGAGTTGTCCCAAGATATTTATTATTTATTATTATTTATAAGCCATGGCAGTTACGAGATGACCAATTCCAACTGACAGCACTCGTTCACGAGCATGACGCATGAATTTTATAAACCACCAATTTCGTAACCACGTACTTCTCCATATAAACCCGATTAACAAAACACTCAAAGGTACAGTCAGCAACAAAAGTCGATTAACATTTATGATTTTTAAAACCTAATTATTAAGTACAATATGAAAAGTAAAACGCAATGAATATAAAATTAAGATATAATAATCCCTTAGCTATAACCTGAAATTCTGAAGCCAGTACATTATGTGTTTAGTGTCTGTTTAAATGATATAAAAAAGTAACATTGTTAATCGACTTTTGTTGCTGACTGTACATAAGGAACAAGTGTGTGTGTTATCATTCCGCAAGTCACCTTTAGGGGAAATTTAGTCGAGTTAACCCACTTTGATAGTAACCCGCATCTTGTCCTAACTTGCCTGATTTATTGTTCAGTTTCGGCCTAGCTATTAATTTTGTCTGCTTGTTATCCCGATTCACGCGTTCGGTTCATCGGGGTTAGTTGAAGTGGTTCCGAGTAGTCTAGTTTATTTGTTTGCAAATAGGCTCGCCCCCTATTACATGGGACTTAAACATAACTGGCGAAATGTCAGTGTACTGATGGGTACACCTCTGCCTAACCCTTCGGGGATTACAGGCGTGATGTTATGTTCTATTTGTTTGAGGTCTTCCTGGAGTTTTTTCTTTTATTCTTTTTTGAGAGTTCCGTACCTCAGTCGGCAAGGAACCAAGCATTTTGTAGGGAATAGCTAATTATTTTTTATGATTTCAGGGTCGGTCCTATAGTAAAAGTTGTTCATAAGGGTTCGGCAGAAGTGTAACCAATACTTCATCCACATTTCGCCAGTTATGTTTAAGTCCCATGTAATAGGGAGCGAGCCTATTGCCTTCAACCGAGCACAAATCCAGACTCCAAGTCTGCTACCGAGAAATTCCTTCCAGAAAAATCCAACAACACTATCCTTTATTTCTTATAACAAAAATAATCTTAATTAAAAACTACTGCACACTAAGCGACGACGTCTTATCGCGCTGCGAGTTATGAAGTAACTATTCAAAATATGTATAACTAGACTACTTTTATATGAAGCCCGCTGTCTAAACAATCCCCTGAATATAACTGGTATACTGGTAGAAAATGCCGGCATTAAATCCGCCTTTGTACACATACCTTTGTATTTTTCACAATACATGTGCATAAAGTTTAAATAAATAAATATAACCCTCTATTTCTTAATAATATAATTCGGGATTCTAAAAGAGTATCGGTTTGAACATTAGACGCGTACACTTCCTCCTTTTTACCCCGAGCAAGTCACGCACGCACGCAAAATATAAAGGTCGAGCCATGCGTGCGACAGAGATGTCATAAAACCGCGCGTCCGTGCGTAGAACTTGCGTGAGGAAGTTATGCATGTGGATTATATCTCATCATCATTATAACTCTATAAACGTCTGACTGAATATAAAAGTTTTTCCCGGTACTGTGACTTGAATAATGATGGTTGAACATAAACAGTAGTAGTTTTATTTCCACAAAACATCACAGTGCGGACATTATTGAGATAAAAGTTGTTTTTTTTTTTATCGTGGGGTCCGTGTGCCCATGGCCTTTTCCAAACGATTGGTTGACACGTCCCGTGACCCAAGAGCTGGCTATTGCCAAAAACAACCAAAAAAGCCAACAAAACATCTCTTCAGCTTTTATAAATTAGTTTAAATAGGATGACTAACAGTTAGTGTACGATATTTATACACACGATTGTACTCATGATAACAAAAACTTGCCGAAAAAAGATATTCAAGACAAAAAAAATGTAAAATCATGTGTATAAATATCGTACACTAATTACCAGTCACCCTATATTATGTATGTAGATACCTATTATGTAATAGATGGCACACCTGTATGAGACCTAAATATTAAAAATTACCCAGTGTATCTCACTGTAGCATAAAAATAAATTCCTTAGCTAAGCATTCTCTCAGTCTTTTATAGACGCTCTGCACAATAAGAAAACTAATGAGGTAGATAAAGTAAATATTGTTAGGTTTCATTATTATTGTAGTCGAACACAATGACTTGTTCATTATTATTGTCTGGAACATTACGTATAGATGCTATTTAGGAATAAAAATCATTTTATTATGTTACCGATTCGATATTCGATATAAAAACGGTGACATTGCATATTGTTAACTTACTTTCTTTATGTGGTCACTTATATGATGGTTCCCGGAGATATATAGTGACCTTCTTGTGTATTGAATACCTGTGAAATATGTACTTGACCTTGACCTTATGTTACTTGGTTTTTACTATGGAATTGCACAGGCTCACACACTGTTGCATTGTTGGTTGAGATGTTGAGAGTGGTCGTCTACAATTCCAATATTTGTTAACATGTGAACACTATGTAACTTTAAATATATTCAATTATTCAATTCCTAATTTGTAATATAAATTCTTTTTGTGTGTTATTATATAGTAGTTTTTATATAAGGTACATTGCATTCACATGTAATTACGTATGACTCTGTATACAAATAATAATATTGTAAAACATTGATTTTAAAAGAGTACGTATGGAGTTTCTTGCCCATTCTTCTCCATACAAAACTACCTTTTGGAAGGGGCAACTAGATTCAATTCTAATTTTTTCTTGTAATGACGTTCAAAAGTGCCTTATAATGGCCTAATTGAAATAAATGATTTGACTTTGACTTTGACTTTGACTTGACCCTTCTTCATTCTAAGAGCGGTCAACTATTCAGCGGGGAATGCTATCACTGACTCGCTTTTCTTTCATATCATTCTTTACACAATCCATCCATCTTTTCTTTCTTCCTCTCTATCCATCCACATTCATATATTTATAACTCTCTTGGTCACATGCGTTTCATCCCTCCTTTTCACATGCCCATACCAAGACAAACGATTCCCTTTCAACTTTTATGTCACTGGTGCTACTTTCAAACTTTCTCCAAATCAAATCACCGAAATTCGCTCTAGAAGATATTATTAATGTAATATTGAATGGAGTACCTATTACAATATTTTTTCTAAAACTATTTTGTTTAAATTCTAGACAGTTTACAACAGTAACCAACCGTACCACATCGACAACCTAACCCTTCGTCAACCAAGGTATATAAAAACCACGGCCTCCTCCAATTCCCAGAACACAGAAACATGAATTTAATACAAATAAATCCTTACTTTTATGCAAATAGCAGCTCGTTACAAAATGGTACTGTTTTAAGCATATTAAAATAGTTACATTTATAAAGAGCACAAAGTCGTTAAGTTTCTTCCGTTGCTTTATTCATGTTACAAGTACAAAAACGTTATTTGAATAAAACTGAATATGATTCTTGTAGACCAGACTGTACAATGGTATTTAAATTGTTTGGTATTCTGAATATCCTTGATTGTTTAGATGCTTTTTGTGTAATCAACTGTGGTTTTTTAACCGACTATAAAATAGGTAGAAGGTCTCAATTATCATTACCATCATCGTCATCATAATATCAGCTCTGGACATAGGCCAAATAAAAATTTCGGAGCGGGATCCAAGACAGTTGAATCGTTTCACCGGGACTCGTCGAGCTTCATTGCCTCGACGATTTTCTGGTGGCCTCCACTGTTGATTCTGGCTTTCAGTAGTGGCAAAAAAAAGGCCAACCTTGAAGCTATATATAGCCACAATTTACCAGTCCTGCGTGCAGAGAAGTTACGAGCAGTGATCACCATGCTTGCTCAAGGCGGATTGGCGATTTCAGACTTATATAAATTACTAGCTTCTGCCCTCAAATTTCATCCAGATTCGTTCCGTAGTTTTTTCGTGAAAGAGTAACAAACAAACAACACAACATTCTCACATTCTCACAAACTTTAGCATTTATAATATTAGTAGGATAAGTCCATATTTCCTTCCAATATTTTCCTTCACCGATGTTAGTAATGTCTAAGATAATCTGAGGAAGTACATTATGTATGAAATAGAAAAAGTTACTTAATCGCTTGCCCGTGCCTGAATACGAACCCTTAGCTTTGTGCATGAGAGGCGAACGCCTTAATCACTGTCTAGGCCATTACGACATTTCAAATAGATTTCAAATACGTTTCAATAATTCGACAAATAAATTCTTTTCTTTTTTTCCGTCCCAATTTTACTAAATGCCTTAATACCTATCACAGTTGTAGATTTAATTATAAATGAAAAATTATATCCAATGACCAATTTTAATAAATAAAACGCTCGTTATTTTACTGCTTTCGATCTGACGTTGAAAATAATTAAAACTTAATTGTGGCCATGTTTAAAATTAAATGATAAAATTACTGATGTTCCCGAAACATTTAATTTTATTGTTAATGGTTTTGATTTTACGGTCGGAGATAAATTTTTATTGATGATTATGATGTTTTTCATTTACAGAGAAATTCTATGAAATGATTCATTAAAAATTAACGTTGTAGTGTATGTTTAATAATTAATTAATAGGTAAAGAGTAATTTAATGAGTACGATACTATGCGGTATTATATAATTAGGTTTTTGTGAATAGGTTATGTATGTTTTTATTTATTTATGAAATCTCTATCTAAATATAACTCAAAGGTGACTGACTGACTGACATAGTGATCTATCAACGCACAGCCCAAACCACTGGACGGATCGGGCTGAAATTTCGCATGCAGGTAGATGTTATGACGTAGGCATCCGCTAAGAAAGGATTTTTTAAAATTTACCCTCTAATGGGATGAACGGGGGTCCGACATTTACGCGGACGAAGTCGCGGGCAAAAGCTAGTATTTATATAAAAGGCAACCGTTAGGTACTGATTGAACGATCAGTGAAATCCATTCAGTACTTTGGGCTGTGAGACAGCTCAAAGTACTGGGGGCCTACCACAACCTCTTATAACAATATTATTTTAAAATTACTTTGTAATTTCTGTTGTTGCATTTTCAACTCTCGACGCTGATCCGAGCGTTGAAAATCCAACAGAGCGGAACGCAAAGTAATATTACAATAATATTGTTTTAAGAGGTTGTGGTAGGCCTCCAGATTGGATTACACAGCTGTTTGGCATGCAGATAGTTATTATGACGTTTCTTTTTTCAGTGAAAATTCCCACTTGACTGCCTCGTTGGTCTAGTGGTCGCAAAGCGCGACTGCTGAGCATGAGGTCTTGGGTTCGATTCCCGGGTCGGGCAAAGTGTTATTGGGTTTTTCCATCAGGAATTTCTCAGTAGCAGCCTCGGAGTCTGGATTTGTGCCCGGTTGATGGCAATAGGCTCGCCCCCTATTACATGGGACTTAAACATAACTGGCGAAATGTGGGTGTACTAATGGGTACACCTCTGCCTAACCCCTCGGGGATAACAGGCGTGATGTTATGTTATGTTTTTATAAAAATTCCCATATTCAAGTTTAGAACAATCAAGAAGAACAGGTTTTTTTTCATAATTTCCTAAGATAATAAAGCTGGCCTACACTCAAGTGGTTATGTTGTAACACCAAGCATAATAATTATGTCAAAAGGTTTGCTATCCCTGAAACAGCTTATTAATTCAAGCGACAATAGAACTATACGTATGCAAATGTTAGGAAAAGCAGCATGAAACAATGGTTATATGCTTTTGTAAGCTTTCCAAAAATATATGAGTACATGGGATTTTAAAATGTTTTGACGTTTGTTTAGGAAAGGAACAATGGATGTAGGAGTATTGTTTTGCCGCGAATTTGAAGCGTCAATATTTAATGAGATTATCATGAAACAAGAGAATATTAATTTCGGTTTTTTTATAAGTTTGATGGCGCATTTTCATTAGGGCATTAGGGTTTTCGATAAGGCCCGCATGCGGGGAGTCCCCGCATGCGAGATAACAACCAATGAAAGTTACAAGTCGTTACACCGCATGCTTTATATCGACCGTGATATCGACATGCGGGCCCTATCGACTAATGAAAACGGTTTCCCGAATGCGGGCCCTGTGGCATGCGTTCCAGAAATCTCTCGCACACCGCATGCGGGCCCTATCGACTAATGAAAATGCGCCATTATAGCTTATTTTAATTAGCATTTTTATACAACACTAGATTTTGGGCTTCGGTCGCGTAAACGGACCTCTGTTTCATCTTTCACTGTTGGGAAGCTATACTATCCCCGAGTGACATAGGCTATATTATATTTTATTATAAAAAAAAATAGGGATCCGCAAATCACGCGAACGAGCGAGAAGAGTGTTAGTAAATAATAAAGTAGCAGTAATAAGCCTTAAAAAATGAAACACAACGACTAAAAAAAACTCAGCTAAGGTAAAATATTTCCACAGCTAAGTATAAAATAAGAATATAAAATAACGAATGCATTTACACGATTATTACTGAACAGCATGCATCAGTAATTTTGTCGGGAACACTTTTATGCAGATTGCTTCAGTAATGCTTGTAACAGCTTCGTTTGTACGCTGTGTTTTTACAAAGAATCGTGTTTAAATATGGGTTTGGTTGTTAAGGAGGGGTCGCTCTAGGAAGACCTACACTGACCTTATTGGTGAGGTTCTTCAGAAAGGTCAGGTGCGGAGTACTCGTAACCGGCGTGCTTGTATGACGAAATGTATGAACGAGGATGAGGCGAAAGGAGTATGTTAGGATCGTAGCAGGTGGCGTGAGTTTATGTATGTATGTATATTGGTTTAAACACGTTTTTGCGCTCTTCATTTAAGGGGCGTATTTGCAGCGCAGGACCTATAATTGTGGCTATCTTTAGGGGAGGCCTTATGTCCAGCAGTGGACATCGTTCGCCTAATATGATGATGATGATTCGCTGTACTACATACCATTCACAATTTAAAAACCATAAGTTTGGAATTTAGAAGATTATAATTTGTTTTCGTCAACAACATAACATCACGCCTATAATCCCCGAAGGGTTAGGCAGAGGTGTACCCATTAGTACACCCACATTTTGCCAGTTATGTTTAAGTCTCATGTAATAGGGGGCGAGCCTACTGCTATCAACCGGGCACAAATCCAGACTCCGAGGCTGCTACTGAGAAATTCCTGATGGAAAAACCCAATAACACTTTGCCTGACCTGGGAATTGAATCCAAGTCCCTCATGCCAAGTAATCGCGCTTTGCGACCACTAGACGAGACAGTCAACAAACGTAACTAAAAGTTGGAACTTTGCCCATCAATATCTTTGTAGTCAGAAGATTCCCAGGTATGGCCCAGAAGAAATAAATTATCGCAATGATTCGAAGAATATGGAGCTTTCGACTCCGTTAAGCGTTTTTTTTATACACGGTATTATATTACTTCCAAGATTTAATTTACGACAAAAAATAACCAGTTAAAAAAGTTCCCAATATTAATAAACTTTTTACCTGAATTTCGTACAAGTAAATATAACTGAACGTATTAAATTACGTTCAGTCATGCGCATTGTTTGACGTGTTGTCCTCGCTACTGCTTTATTGCAATATTTTATTTTATTAATATGAAGGTAGGTACAATGAGAAGTATTTTCGCAATGCAATCAAAATTTATATTTTCATTGAATTGCTTGATTGCTTTTTCAACTGAAGTGATGAATGTTTTGGAGTCATCAGTCTTCGGAATTGTAATTAAAAAGGTGGAGTCATAGTCTATAGCTGGATAGACAAGTCTTTTGCCACGTAATATTTTCCTGACTGAATTCTTGTCTCGGCGTCCAATCTCAATGAAGACTCATACGCAGATATAAATCTAAATAATATAAAAATAATAGCAACCTATCATTGACACACTGCAGCACATGGGATGGGGTTCTCATACAGAGAAGGCACGAACATTGATCACTACGCTGGATCAAGGTGGATTGGCGATTTCAGACTTATATTAAAATTATATAAGTCCAGGTTTCCTCACGATGTTTTCCTTCACCGATGTCACAAGATAAACATAGAAAGTACATATGAATTAAATTGAATCACATTGATATTTGTCCGGTTTCGAACCGGCAACCTCATGCATGAGAGGCGGGCGTCTTAACCACAGGGCTATCACTATGGGCCTGGGTTATCAGGAGATATTATAGTGCATAGGTGTACTCCTTCCTTCACTCTCTTAATCCGATGGGACGGCTATCCGACAGGGCCAGGGAAGGGACCAACGGCTTCACATGCTTTTCAAGGAATGGGGATGCTACCACAAGAAGTTTTAAAATCTAAACTGTTACTAAGAAATTTCTAATGAAAAAAACCCAATAGCACAGCTCGAACTTGGAATTGAACCTAGAAACTCACGCTTAGCTTATGTCAGCTAAAAAAAAACTACTTTTTCCATTAAAAGGGTTACCTTTAAAAATAAATCTACACCAGAATTATTCATTTTATTCAGTAAAAGAATCTTTAACACCTACCGGATCTCTTTGCTGATTGTACTTTTAATTAGAATTCCAATTAATCTCGACTTCTTTGCGGCTATTCATTAAGCAGTTCTTGGAAGGAGATTAAATAATTATAACTGTTTCTGATACTGTGATCACTAAATGGATGTATTTAGGTTAAGACTTGATCTTTAAACCTAACAGGGGTAAAAAGATACTTAACAAAGTCATAAAACATAACGTCACGCCTGTAATCCTCGAAGGGTTAGGCAGAGATCTACCCATTAGTACACCCACATTTCGCCAGTTATGTTTTAAATCCCATGTAATAGGAAGCGAACCTATTGCCATCAACCGGTCACAAATCCAGACACCGAAGCTGCTACTGAGAAATTCCTGATGGAAAAAACAAATAACACTTTGCCCTAACTGGGAATTGAACCCAAGACCTCATGCCCAGCAGTCACGCTTTGCAGCCACTAGACCAACAAGGCAGTCTGAGTCTAATTTACACTGAGAATAATAAAAAAGTAGAGGATCCCCATGCAAGAAACAGGTTTTTTTTTGTACCTATGTAGTATTAAATATTCATAAATTCATATTCATTTATTGCATATCATAATGTGTAAATAATTATTAGAGGTACAGATGGAACCTGTTATGTACAGTAGCGGTCATAAGTGGAGTAGCAATCTACAAAGCAAATCGATTGACACTTTGGTTAAACTTACGACCTTTCGACGTCGTGTGCCAATTTTGAGGTGTACGTAGGTACTGTGTTATTACGTTCAAAAGTGCCTTATAATGGCCTAATTAAATAAATGACTATAACTTTGAATACATCACTTATACACACAGATGTAGGTATGGCCTGTACCCCATGTTCACAGCAATTCAAACCTTAGCATGCTACTGCACTTATGACCGCTACTGTACTAGTCCGACTCGCGCTTTGCGAGTTTTTATTGATACAAGCTGTTTTTATTTTACACGGAAATATTTGGTATGAGATAACGTAACCAGTTGCTGTTATGTACCCACAAACCCTCGGATATAAGACATAATCGTATTCTTTTATGTTTCCTAGGCTTTAAATAAAGGTAGTCGTTATGTTAGTACAACAGCTGTGTCTGCAATACTGATATTACTATTTTTTTGAGATGGGATTCTTACTATTGCTTCAACCAAAATCGATCTTGGCTTTTTGTTTTGCAAGAAAGCCATCATATCACTCTGTATTAATAACTAGCTGTCCGCCGCGGTTACACCCGCATCTTTGGTTACTGCTCCGCTCCCGTAGGTCGTAGCGTGATGGTATATGGCCTATAGCCTTCCTCGATAACTAATCTATCTAACACTGAAAGAATTTTTCAAATCGGACCAGTAGTTCCAGAGATTAGCGCGTTCAAACAAACAAACAAACAAACAAACAAACACTGCAGCTTTATAATATTAAGTATAGATATTCTCCAGATCGATTTTAGTCATGGCGGACAATCTCGATGGAAACTAGCAGAGGACGCATAATATATTATAGTGCACAAGTATGTACTCCTTCTTCCCTCACTCTGATAGTCTGATGGGACGGCAATCCGACATAACCGGGTACAGATCAGGCACAGGACCAACGGTTTTACGTGTTTTCCGAGGCACGGGGGTGTCACACGACCACTTTCTAAACTCTGAGGTTGCTACTGAGGAATTCGTAATTAAAAACTTAACAAGGGCGCGTTCCCACTAATCGACTATCGTCTCTAGCTGTTCCCACACTTGACAATCTGTCGTCACTGCAAAAAAGTCGTGGACGACAGTTAATCGTGCCGTCCTATATGTGAACACCTTAATTTAAATACACAACGCTTTAAGCGACACGATAATATATGCCGTCGTATACGGGAATCGAACCCAGGACTTAACGCTCAACAGTAACGCTTGCAACCACGAGACCAACGGTGCAGTCAAATATATATACCTAAATTAGTATAGATAACATGTATCACAAAAAAAACCGCTACAGCGCTATCTTCATTAAAATTTGCATCAAATATCTCGTTTCAGCTTCTCATGTAACTGTTTACCTAAATAATAATGTGTACATACGCAAAACGTGAGTAGGGTATAAATATTTTGTTTTTGTTTAATTTTACCGAATTGTACCTTCTTTTTTTTTTGGCTTTCAATTTTTTTCGTTTAATTAAAATACCATAAAATTACCATACTGTGTTCCAAAACGCGTTGACGTGGTTCAGAAGGCTGCGCAGCTAAATTGACTGGGCTGAAATGTCTGCCGCATGTCGAACCTCCTATGGGCCTACAGAACGTAAGATTGGTGTCCCAAAAAGGCGAGACAGCTCACAGTAGACCACGAAGAAGATGGCAGGACGATTTGTACGGCTTCCTTGGGAATTGGAAAGACATACCGCGAAGTCTCGAATGAAGGAATGGCCGGGAGGCTTTTGCCCAGTAGTGGCTGTACCACTGCTGGGCAAAGCACTGCCTCCATTTCCAAATTGTAAAGTCAAAGTCACAGTCAAAACATTTATTTCAATTAGACCATTTACAGGCACTTTTGAATTGTCAAGGAGTCGGTTAGAAAGTCAGAAAGCTGAAGCTAGTTGCTCGTTCCAAAACGGAGGTTGGCCTCTATGGAGAAGAACTAGCAAGAAACTCCACGGCACTCTTTTCAATTAGGTTTTTACAAAATACTGGTAACATTATTCTTGTTGTTTTTACATGTAAAAACAATGAAGATTAGTATAAAACAATAATAAAATATAATATAATAAGAATACATATGTACATAATAAAACTATCGGTATTAAAGTAAACAAAAAGAGAAATCACAAGTCCATTAATCACAAATACAGTAAACGACACCATGATGTGTAACGTGTAACAAAACCATTGTAAAGCGTACGTGAGTTCAATATTAATGGCTTCCCTTGAAACTGCGAAGGTTAGAGGGCTGCACATAACATGTCTATTTCGGGAAAGCTGTAGAAAGGGTACGGATGAAAGAAAAACATTGCATATATACAGTATTAAGTGCTTTTTGTGCGCCATTGTTACAGCCACGTGTTCAGATTCTCTCTTTGTTGCTGCAACAAAAAGGTTGTGTGTTACGTGTTTGTGCCGTATTTTGTAGGAAGTTTGTGGAGGTATTGAAAAACAGATGGAGATTGTAAGAAGTTTTTCCGGAGATCTGATTCATATTTATGCCTTAGGATAAGAATGAACGGTTGACCGAAGAATACTCGTTCGAAAGGATGGTTGCCCCAAGAATATTTACCCAAAAGAACTCTTGCCCAAAGAAAATTTGCCAAAATGAACGATAGCCCGAAGACGGTCGCCCGAATGTTTGTTAAACCGAGAAACGTAAACCCGAAAGGACGATTACCCGAAAGACATCTAGCCAAAAGAACGATTGAGGGATCAGAACTTCACTATTTTTAACCCCCGACGCAAAAACCACGGGGTGTTATAAGTTTGATTTGTCTGTGTGTGTGTCTGTCTGTGGCAACGTAGCTACCGAACGGATGTTTTGTTTGAAAAGTGAATTAGTCGGGAGTCTTCTTAGCTATGTTTGATGAAAATCGGTCCAAGATGGCCGCCGCCACAAAATGGCGGATTACATATTTTAACTCCCTTAATATGGGTATCAAACAAAAGGGCTTGTTAAAGAAACTATGACGCTAAAAAAGTCTGCTTTGAAAAAAATGCTCTAAAGTAAAAAAAATATTGCGTTACTTACTTACTTCAATTTACAGTAAAGCCATTACAGCAGTTTAAAATTACCCCATTTTCACCAAAACTGTTTAAGCTATCTTTCCAAAGGTAATTAAAGAATTAGTCTTAACAAAGCTATAAATTCTAATAAAGCAATCAAAAAACAAGTACCATAAAATCTTTCTAACGTGTTTTATTACAGACTAGACAGCTTAAGAGATCTTTACGATTCAATTAACATGTTGACCTTGTGACCTTCAGTGAAACAAAGCTTAACCTTCAAGGTAACCTTGAATCAATTTCACTATGACGACAGTTCCATTACTTTTGGGACTGAAAAACACATAGTAATGGTTACTTATAAATTAATTGATAGGGTTTGATAAGAAATAAAAGTAGGTTGCTAATTCCAGTAAGTTGTATTATAAAGTTACTATTAGAAAACTTATTTTTCAGTTTTTATAACAAATGTAAAAAACGAAGCTGAAAGTTACATGTTCTTTTCAATATTGTATTTTGGACTATCCCTGGGAATCTTCTGATATAGATCCAACGTTTTTTAAAACAGCATATTATTTAATTTTACAAAAATCATCATATTCATCTCCATCATATCAGCTGTATGCCGTCCACTGCTGAATATGCCCGCCCCCCTACAGATTTCCAATAGAACAGGTTAGCAGCGGCTTGCATCCAGCGCGATCCTGTGGTCTTTATCAGATCGTCTGTCCACCTTGTGGGTGGACGTCCTACGCTGCGATTGCCGGTGCGTGGTCTCCATTCGAGAACTTCCAAAATTAAGTTTTCTATATTTTTGCGCGCGTTTTATTGCACGTTTTCATAAATAGTGAGGTTATACGGGACCGTTGCGGATTAAAGAGGTTGTAGTGACAAAGATAAAAAAGGGTATGCTTAGATGGTTCGGTCATCATAAGAGGATGAGTGAAAGACGATTAACAAAAGGTATTTATATGGCAGATGTGAGCGGCAACGCAGGGAGGGGTCGCCCTAGGAAGACCTACACTGACCTTATTGGTGAGGTTCTTCAGAAAGGTCAGGTGCGGAGTACTCGTAACCGGCGTGCTTGTATGACGAGATGTATGAACGTAGATGAGGCGAAAGGAGTATGTAAGGATCGTAGCAGGTGGCGTTCTGTAGTTTCTGCCTAGCCCCATGGGAAAAAGGCGTGAGTTTATGTATGTATTCATAAGTAGTGCCAGCTTTAAAAATAAAACCTGCGAAAATTGTAAAAGACGTAACTTTAAATGTCGAAGGTTACCTAAGCGCGTTCACCCCAACCAGCTTTGTATTACGAATAATTAAATTTTGCAACATAACATGCCTAGTTATCGAGTCTTCAATGCGATTTCTACACACATAATAGTGTTGCGGTTAAGTTTAAATAGGCAGGCGCACAATATTATTTTAATCAAAAGTTTTCCATTCATGTTCGGCTACATAACAGAATATTATATGGACAGAAGGTACATTCCACATAGCGCGCGAAAAGTTAGTTGATTGGATAGAGTAAGATTATTTATATTATGTGCATGTGCTTATCACTATCGTCCATGATCAGGGGGGCAATTCTGCTATCGTGGTAATTCTAATATGTGTCAATCTGTCAAAAATGCCTCTGATTTACCTACATTAATTTTTGACAGCGATTGTCGCTAAGATAAGATGATGAGTACAATTGGACCGTTTTTTAATGGTTTTTGCAGACAGTTGACAGTTGCGAAACCTACGTCAATTTAGCATGGCTCAAATGAGGATAAATAAATAAGTAAGTAAGTATGTCGTTAAGGTGAAAGCCCGCAAAAAGTCGGCAAAATTATAATTATAAATTAACTAATATGCAAATGACGTTACTGTCGCGTCATTTATTTTTGAAGTGAAAACTTCTTTAGCGGCGTTGAGCACTTTTTCTGTAATGGGTATAAAATCTTAAACTCGCGTCAGGACACGTGCGCGTCAGGACACGTGACCTGATCGAAAAAGCGTAAGACGGATGGAGAGTAGACAGCTATCCCCTCTCTACGGCGCGGCGAAAATGTATGCCTGGGCCTACTGTTTCGTTTAGACAGCGCAGGGCGCTTGCGCGAATGTTCGTGTATGTTAAACGTAAACGTAAACGTAAACGTTAATAATCAAGTTTTCACTTCTGCCGGCACTCCCGGAGTGCAACCCGTTTTTTTTAATACTATACAACCTGGTACTGTGTTGCAAATTGAAAGAAGTGTAATACTGAGTTTGACATTCAATCATAATGAAATTCATATTACTGTATATTTTTTGAAGTGAAACTTCTGATAGTGTTTTTGGTATGTTTAACTACATCATGTTATATGTATGGAAAGGGGTAGTTAGGGGTGGTGGTGTCGATTGCGAACTCTTTGATCTATGTTGATTAAGTTAAAGCGACGACCTAAATTAGGGTGCCTTTCGAAGCTTGCCTGAGAAATAATGAAGTCTTGTGGTCACAAGCGCCACTGCTGCGCCTTGGTTCGATTTCTAGGTCGGACATTTTTAGGTCGGTGTTTTTCGGGTTTTTGCAAGCGCCACTGCTGAGCGTGAGGCTTTTGGGTTGGGTTTTATTCTCTGATTGGACTCAGTGTTATAGACTTTTCTATTAGGAATTGTAGCTGCCCGGAGTTTGGAAGTTGTTGGTATGAAACCCCCGTGACTCGGAAAGATTACCGGTTCTTCTCTCTCTCTATTACCGTGCAATCGGACTTTAAAAATGGGGGAAGAGGGAGTGTACCTCTGTTTTCACACACACTTGTGCCCTTAAAATTTCTCCTGCGTAATATTAATGTAAAATTTATTTTGATAGTGATATGTGTGGGGGTCTATTTAAACTAATATTATAAAGATGTAAAGTTTATTTGTTATATTTTGTTTGTAAGAGATAATCTCTGAAAGTATTGGTCAGATTATAAAAAATATTTCACAGATAGGAAGCTACTTTATCACTGAGTGTCAAAGGCATATTTATTTATTTGAATACAAAGCAGACGAAGTCACAGGCAAAAGTTAGTGTGATTTATTTATTTAAACTTTTTGCAACAAAAGTACAAAGGCGGACCTAATGCCTTAGGCATTTTCTTACAGTCGACCAAAGGTGGTGAAGAGATAACATGGTAGGTGCAAGTTGTTGTACGGGAGTAAAACCACAAAATTAGAGATATAAAAAATAAAAAAAAGTACTCAAAAATTGAGATATTCTTTTGATTCTGTTTGTTTGTTTTTACTATCTTAAAGTTTTAGTTTGCAGACATGGTTTTGAAAGTCGGACTTGAAATCAAACTATTAGCAAAGCACCCGCATTCGATTGCAAACAGCTCCAGACGTTAGATGTTTACCATTGGACATTATAGGTATTTGTTTTTCCATTTAACTTACAGAAGAGCCCAGCATTGAATATTTTTGTTTGCATCTTGGCAGAGGTAGTCAACAGTCACCTTCTGCTCGCGACTTCGACTTTGTGGAAGCTAAGTGCTTATGCATAGCTTATACATATGAAACTAAATTAAAATCAGTTAATTATTTCCCAAGATTTTGGACTCGAAAGTTTGTATATACCTACGACATATTATAATTATGTACCCCATGAAACATAAATGTTTAATGGTATACTTGACCGCCAGGCAGAGTATAATACGCGCCACGAAGGATGAGACTCGACAAGCGTCAGTAATGGCGAGCATGCGCAGGTATGGGTGTATGAAAAAGTTATCCATTGTTTGTGTATCTATTCAGAGATATTTCGAAGACATTTAGATTAAAATTCTTAACAATATTATAATATTTAAGTATTACGAAATAATAATGTTTGTGTGGTGTATCAAGTCTTATCTTTCGTCGCACGTATTGTACGAGAACAGAGATTTTCGTAGTGGGGGAAGTTCGCGCATATAAAAATGTATAAAATTGTGCGTGCGCAACTTCAAACCGGCGCCCTTGTTGCTTGATCGACCTTTGCTGGGCCTTCCCTGGGTCACCAGGGATCTCACCCGGCAGGGGCCTGGTCGCACGGGCGCCGCGAAGAACTTAGGGCGCTCCCACGATCACACACCACAGACACTGACGTGCGCCGGGGGCAGGAGCCCCCCGCAAGCGCCTAGGTGCAAACATGCCCCCCCCCTCCTCGCCGGGAGGGGGGAGGCAAACCCAACGCCCGGTCCCTATTTCTAGGGACCGCGATCCTGCTGCCTCGGGCAAGGGGCACACAGCCCCGTCACCGATTCCTCGCGCCCCACTCCGGGGTGCAGAGAAGACCACCACTAGTTCCCCCACTACAAAAACTCTTGCCAACTTAGGTACGTGCCGGTAACTGTAGGTATCAGATACAAAGCATTCACATCTTCAAAAACATATTCACTCGACTAGCTATGTACAACAATACTGTGTATTTACTCGAGTTATATATTACACTTGCTCCGCGTTCCGTGGAACACAACTAGGTATATAAACAAATCAGCTAACACAGAGATGGTGAACCTTTGGTAATTCTTCACACTGATTTTGGTTACGGACAGCAAACGGACACGACCGGGGAGAGATCAAGCGCAGGAGATCAACGGGTTTACGTGTTTTCCGAGGCATAGGGACGTCACACCATCAACTGTCAAATTCCTGGTTGCTACTGAGATATTGAAAATGGAAAAACCCAATAACACTTTTTGCCTCACCTGGGAATCAAACTCAGAACCCCACGCTTAGCAGTCGCGCTTACGACCAAGAAACCAACGGAGCAGTCACATAGGTATGGTGATTAAGACAGTGACATGTGGAACCTATGGTACCTGCGCATTCAGTTAAAAGTTATCATTTTAACATTACAAACAGATATTTTAATTTTATTCATTTGTATAGATACTACAAAGGTTTACAACCCCTGTTCTAATACATAACATAGACGCAATAACGCACAACTTGCCGATACAAACAGTAGGGAAGCAAATAATAATAATTACAATAATAGACGTTTCACGAACAGAGTTTAATTAAAACCTTGGGTTGAGAACCTTCGGCAAACAATATGTTCCTTAGAAATTCCGTGTAAAACTTGTAAACGAAAATTAATTTCAAAGAAAAATGGAATTGTTTTTCAGTTATAGGTGTTTCGTTTAGAAATGTAATATGGGTAAAGTGTAAGTATGTACTTATGTCACAACAACAATCCCACAAACGTTTAGTAACGATCTCAATCTAATATCAGTCTCAATCTGTCAAAAATGACTAATTTATCTACGTTTTTTGTCAAAGTCGAAACATTTATTCAGTTAAACCATTAAAATGCGTCATATACAAGAAAAATTGAACTATTGTCAGTTTCGTACGGAGATTTGACATTGATTATCGCTGAGATGAAATTATGACTACATTTTGAAATTTTAAAATTAATAGAATTGGCCTTCTGTTATACCTTTGTTACGTATGATTAAAAATGCTCTCGCGTATATTTATTTTTTTGCGTAACACACAATCACAATCCTTTTCATTTTGACAATTTAACAATATTCATTGAGCGATTAACATCGTCACGCAGTTGAACTTTCCGAACATTTGAAGCAATGTATTTTAAATCCCCCCAAAATGAAGGGGATTGTGCTTTTGAATAAGTTAATTTTGCTACTGTTGTAAACGGTGTGAGTGTATTAAAATAAGAACTTATTTATCTTTCGAACGTGGATCTTAAGTTCAATGTCTAGATTAGGCAAAGGATATTTCTATTATTCAATACTTAATTAGCAGCCCGGACCGTGGATTTACGCCCCGTTTTCACTCCTGCACAATTTTGTAAATTACGCAACAATGTTGCAGCAACATGTTTTGTGTTGTAGAAAACAATGTTGCTTACAACATGAAGTGTTGCAATGTCGCTGGTATCATGCTAATGTTTTCTATATTAGTGATAAACAAAAAATATCTTGTTTCATCAGAATATTGCTTACAATAATGTTGTGGAACTGTTGCAAAACCATTGTTTCCAATGTTTAATGGTGTGTGTTTCATATCTATTAGATGTAACTTTGTAATATGAAGTAATCCAAGTGTTATATTATGCTATGAATATGAAAAATCTCATCTAAGCAATCTCAACGAAACATTTTCGGTTCTCGGCAACGTTTCATAATAACTTTTTCATACTAATTGCGAGAGACGGCTTATACTAATCCCTTGCTAAATAAAATAGCACAGAATTCTTTGTACAATGTATGTTACGGGTATTAGGAGTCTGTCAGCTCATCGCCTTGGGGCAAACGAACAATGCTCTTACATAAGTGTGTTATACAAGCTTTTGCCTGCAACTTTGTCTGCATAAATGTCGGTTATGGACCCCTTGGTAAGACTGGTTGTCAGATTTTCGGGCTTCTGACAACCCTTATCGACTGTCAAAGATGTAGGTATGACAGTCGGGACCAACGGCTTAAAGTGCTTTCCGAGGCACGAAACGATGTCAGCGATGTCTAAGATAAACTTAGAAAGTAGGTACATTTGAATTGAAAAAGACACATTGGTAGGTACTTGCCTGGATTCGAACCCACAAGGCCTCATGCATAAGAGGCGAGCACCCTAACAACTAGGCCATTACGACACTTTTCACTTAAACTGGTATATAATTATGTATATAAAATGAATAAAGAAAATTATAATTCGACGGGTGAAAGGCTAGTTGGTTTAAGCGAACTTTACAAAAAACACATAATTTTTCAATTATGTTTGTCAATAAGACCAGTGGCTAGAATACTGCCTACTCCACAAACGTTGCAATACTTATTCTTTGTCTCACCAAAGACCAGCCGTATAGTCACGTGACAAATCGATCAGCTGCGAGACGGTGTTCCTTTCCTAGACTAAATACAGACAAACCTATTATCACAATTCCTTTTATTAAATTCGAAGCGACGATTATTAACTCAACCAAACTATCCGAAAACACAGCGAAATATATGAAAATGATCCCTCCACCTAATTGAATGGTTTCCTCCATAAATCTGGAACGAACCGCGCACGGTTTAATAAAGCCTCAGTTTTAGAAGATTCCATATATATAAAGAGTTTTATCATGGTCTAACAAACGGGTGGATTACTATAGATTTCTCAAACTGATTTACTGTGCGCTCGGTTTGGTTTGACTTCGGGATGCCCGATGATACTTTATGATAGTTGGCCAGATAAGTTTGGTGTCGATAGATGAGATTTATGGGTTCACCCAGAACCCAGTTTTGGTTTGTGTATCTTTTGTTTCTGAACCGTAATTAGTGTTTGTTTGTACGTCTTTGGAAGGGGGAAGTTTTGGTCGGTTGACAGTTGACTGGTATTGGGTAAAGCTGTTGTTGAGGTACTGGTTTACAAGTTGAAGTAAACAGTTGATTGGTCAATAGGTAATTGTATCAGTGGCTGTAGTTCTGTGAAGGGAGGTTTGATTGTGATTATTTATTAGAGATCGTTTTGTTTCATTTGAAGAATATGTATTTTTAGACGACTTCAAAAAAGGTGGAGATTCTCAATTCATAGCCGACTGAAAAAATGGTGGAGGTTCTCAATTCGATAGTTTTTTTTTTGTTCGTTACCTCAGCACTCCGTCACTTATCAATCGATTTGGAAAATTCTTAGAACATTAGTTTTTTTTTAATCATATCTGTCTGGGGGATCAGAACGAAACGAGAACGATAGCATAAATATACAGAATAAGTATCCATTGAATACCCCTTTTATTGTTCACTTTTTTAATAAACTATGAGAAGCGTAAATTTTCCAGACAGACTTAAACCACCAACATTTATCATTTATTACTTAAAATCTAAAAAATAATCTTCCTAACACCATATTGTTTTTAATTCCGTTTTCTCATCACTTCCTTGTTCTAATCCTTCAACCAATCTCACGAACTCTTTAAAGATAAAATCCTCTTCAAAATAACTTAAACTTAAGGTGCGCGAATAATTCCACCGTCAAATTAAGACAACTCTAAAATTTTAATTAGTTTCCGAACGGGGGTACGTTCCAAGGTTTTTTTTTTATCCAACAAAGGCCCAAATTAGTAAGCAAGAAAGGAACAGAGGAAATTACATAAATTTCTATCTCGGAGTTAGGAACTTGAGGCAAGTTCCCTTCTCGTTTTGGGCACAGAATAGATAATAGCAAAGAAGGTCGGTTCGATAATAACGATCGACGCATATAAAGACAGGGCTCGTACTACGAAAGTAAAGACCCAGCCACAATGGAGTGGATAACTTGTGGTGCGGGCGTGGTCCGATAATTGCAGTAGTATTTCGAACAGCGGCTGCTTGTGTTGGTGTACCCGTCCATAAAAATGCAGTATCTGACTGAAAAATGTCGTGATGGTCCAGTGGTTGAAGGCTTCTCATGCATGATCCGGACACGGACAAGTGCCAATGTGATGTTTTCTATTTCATATGTACTTACTAAGTTTATCTTGGACATCACTGACATCGTGAGAAAACTTGAACTAATAATCTGAAATCACTAATCCACCTTGAAGAACAGGTGAACAGGGCTCATGTCTTCTCTGTATGAGAAAATCTGCAATAAGAAATTATGTTGTATTGGACCGCGTCGGTTACCGCGACCGTGTCCGCAAGTTGTTCACTCCTGTGTCGCTGGGCTTTAAGCAAACTCGCGATCGGCATTTGTTTAACCGTTAGAACACGTTGATGTGTGCGTGTGTGTGTTTTCGCCCTTTGTGTGGAGCCAGCCTTCTGTACCACTACTTTGTGCTTTCAACCAGGTGAAGAAATTGAACTGTGAGATTTTTTCTTTTTCCACCTTGTTCACAAGATTTGTTATTTGCAACTGATGAGCTTTCGAGTTACCAAACTGGAATTGGATTTTCGATTATCTAGATATTGGATCTATTGATGATCTGTTTTCGTGTTCTTTAAGTTGTTATGTCGTTGATTTGAGTTGGTTTTTATTTTTGGACGTTGAAACTTTGACGGAATATCGTAAATATTTTTTTCGTCAAACATAATTTAACTTAGCTTTTTCCACGTAAATTACGTGCAGAAAGCTAAGTTAAATTATGTTTGGTAGAATTTTTACATGTATTTTTATTAGTTAAGTAATAGGTTTTGGCTCCGACTTCACGTTCGCCGAAGTTAAAGACTAAACTAATGGCTCATTTTCATTAGTCGATAGGGCCCGCATGCGGGGTGCGACAGATTTCTGGAACGCATGCCACAGGGCCCGCATTCGGTGAACCGTTTTCATTAGTCGATAGGGCCCGCATGCGGGGTACGACAGATTTCTGGAACGCATGCCACAGGGCCCGCATATCGATATCACGGTCGGTAAAAAGCATGCGCGGCGGATCCCCGCATGCGGTGTAACGACTTGTAACTTTCATTGGTTGTTATGTCGCATGCGGGGACTCGCCGCATGCGGGCCCTATCGACTAATGAAAATGCGCCATAACTATTTCTTAAAAAACCTCTTTCTTTTCTAGCATACCTCATATGAGTGAGTGCATCACGATTGCCCGAAATTCACCTGGCTCGAAAGAATAATTGCCGGAAGAGCGTTTACTAGTAGTTGGCTACTTATTTGTAAGGCTTTTGGTATTGCCTTGCCTTGCCTTTTCTATAGACAGCTATGACCATTTAACATCAGGTGGGCCGTAGGTTACTCAATACTCAATTTTTTATTGCTTTCCATATAAACCTATTACATTACATAATAAAGTAAAAGAGATCATTATATGGACCCTATCGAGCACAGCAAAAAAATTAGGAGAGAGGAAGAGGCCTTAGTAGTTATTTATATTCTTGTATATAGGTATAGTACCTATATTAGTTATTTTTATTTTATGTAGTGCATCAAAAAGGTTTGTTTACCGTCCAATGAAATAAAAAAAAGCTTGTTAAAATGTTTAGGTTTTATAATTAAATTACGGTGTAAAAGCACTTTAAACTCCTAAACAATGAACCAGGGATGTTGCGAATATTCGCATCCGCATCCGCAAATGCGGAGCTTCCGCATAGATTTGGACTTCTGCATCCGCATCCGCATCCGCAATAATCAATGCGGATTTTCATGCGGATGCGGATGTAATACAAGTTGTGACAAGAAAGAAATGGGCGGGGCCGGCGAGTGGCGCGTGCCGTTAGTATTATATATTAGACAATGACCAATGGGAGCAAAAAAATTGTTAGACAAGATCCGATTGACGCGTTTGTTGTGCAGTCATGATACTGACCGCGTGAAGTTGAAGGCACGACTGCATACAGTTGATATTGACTTCTCTCGACTGCAGCCGATCGCGTGCAGTTGGTATCATGACTGCTCGAAGTCGAACGTACAATTGCATGCAGTTGAATATAGAGACTGCGTGCGGTTGTTGTGGTGCAGTCCGTGTGATAGCGGCCTTAGATTCGTCAAGTGAAGATGAAAGTCAAGAAGTAGGTAAGTACCAGAAAATGGTAGCACTGAAGCTGTACTCAAAAAGGAATTACTTTCTTACCGCGCTAAAAAAAGAGTCAATGTAGATAAAAATCCTCTTAAGTGGTGGAGTGTTCATCGACAGGAATTTAAGATATTATCACCGATAGCACGAAAATTTTCCTAGTGAACAATTATTTAGTAGCGCCGGTTTAATTTACGAACCTCTGTGTAACCGCCTTGAATCAGAAAAGGCGGCAATATTACTCTATATTAAGTATAATGCTCCTATTATTTTATAAAAAATTGGAGCATTATCCTTAATACTAATTTTCATTAATAAAAATGTTAATAATTACTTTATCATTGTTTTAATTCTTCATTCATATACTATATTTATATACGATCTTAAACATCCGCATCCGCATCCGCGGATGTGAGCCTTCAAAAATCCGCATCCGCATTCACATCCGCGGATGTGAAAAAATCGGCATCCGCAACATCCCTGCAATGAACTACTAAACAATTATTTACACATCTACATTTAAAACAAAAGTTTCCACAGTAAACGTAACTTAGCAGTGATAAGTTGCTAAGTAAGTACTAAGTTATTACCTCCGAACATCATTAAATTAACATCTGTGTGGGAAGTAATCTATAGGTACTTGAAGTTGTGATTACTTTCGTGGGGGGAGAGTGATTCTCTGTACGGAGAATAAGGCTATACACACAGATACGTCGCGAAGAATAATATGAAAGAAAAGGGAGTCAGTGATAGCATGATGGCTGTTAGGACGGAATGGAAGAAGAAAACGTGTTGCGCCGACCACATGACAAGTAACATGGGACAAGGGCAGGAAGATGATGACAACAGAACCGCCGCGGCTGCAGTGCAGTATTTAATTAAAGTAGCACAAATGATGGTAAATTAAATAAAATAGAGATTTCTTTTCATTCTTCTTTCTCCTGGCGAAAGGAGTATGTAAGGATCGTAGCAGGTGGCGTTCTGTGGTTTCTGCCTACCCCCATGGGAAAAAGGCGTGAGTTTATGTATGTATGTGTCTTCTTTATCCGAAAATACTTTTTGGAAGAGCGTAGCGAATCGAGTAGCGATTCAATTCTTAATTCTTACGTGATACGTGATTTGCAACAATGTCCCTTAATGATCAAATTGATACCTATAACATTTTGTTTTTAATGTGCTTGCAGAGCCGATTACTGCTATTAATTTTATTTTAATTGGGCGGCCTTACACAAATTAACTATGAATAAAAAGAAGCTGACCACTAGTGGCGTGTAGTGATCAATATTGTAGTCAAATATACTACATTTTGTTATAATCAATCAAGTAGAATTTTCGTTAAAAGAAAATTCCTAACAAACAAAATACCTATGTCAAATTTTACAACTCATTCAGAATCTATTTCAAAAGTACGAAAACCAACCATAATTTTAGCGGAAATTAAAAATTAACTCCAAATCACTTTGGATTAAAAACTCACCAACAAAAAAGGCACAATTCACAAACAAACAAAATAATGGAAAAAGAAACCATGAATATTTAATAAACCGTAATACGTAAGTTTGTTTAATCACAATCCGCCAAAAGGCTTTGAAAGAAGTAATTAAAAATACATTAATTTAAAGTAAAACTGCTGACTATTAAGCATGAGGTCTTGAGTTCGATTTCCAGGTCAGGCAAAGTGTTGTTAGGTTTTTCTATCAGGAATTTCTCATAACTGGCGAAATGTGGGTATACTAATGGGTACACCTCTGCCTAACCCTTCGGGGATAACAGGCGTGATGTTATGTTATGTGTCAATCAGTAAAACAATTTCCGTCCTGATCATCAAGTCATCCTCTTATACTGATTGTTAATTGATTAAAAAAGTGGTGAAGTATGGTCTCATTAAAATAAACGCTTTGACTTTCGAATTGCTTTGAGTTCGACTTCAAATGTAGTTCACATTTAAATGTAACGTCATTAAACTGGCTAAAGGTGTATCGCGTGCATCTTTGCCAAACGTCACGAAAGTAATGATGCATAAAAATATAAAGACGTAACAAACAAAGAACCTTTAGAAGCTACTATTTCCATATTCAACACAAACAGATGCAAGAAACTCCAGGGACATTTCAGAGCTATTAGAAAGACAGTCCCTTAAAAATAAAGACAGTACTGAGACACACTATAAATACCTGCGTCGCATTTCCAAGCAATCCGATTAAAAAGCGCCAAACTTGCATAACTAACCACCAAACAAACTTCAACCCTATCACCACCACCAAAGGTTTCTAACTGCTTGTTGCATCCAACTGTCATTTTAACACTTTAGTTTGAATCTAAAGAACAATGGCACTCTGGAACGCGGCGAAATTCAATTTTAGATTCACAGAAAGTTTTGAGTCCAAATCTCATTTTGATATTTTAAATGTGCATTTGCGTCGTAGCTGGAATTTGTTGGATGAAAATGAGAATTATTTTCCTGTGATTCATACAATCTCTTTCAAGTCTTGTGGCGAGGTTGGAAGGTTTTAATTTCTAAATTGCTAGAAGAAGAACTTCTCTATAGTAAAAAGTCGTTTCTCGCCGTCTGTATGCTTATATCTTTCAAACTACGCAACTGATTATAATTTGGCTTTCATCAATAGGAAGAAGAATTCCGGGCACAAATCTAGACTCCTAGGCTGCTACTAAGAAATTCCTCATGGAAAAACCCAATAACACTTTGCCCGACCTGGGAATCGAACCCAAGACCACATGACCACATTACACATTCGGCTCCGTTAAATAGCTTTTTACAACCTTTGACACATCAAATCCTAACTAATATTATAAATGCGAAAGTAAGTTTGTTTGTTTGTTTGTTACCACTTTTCGCCTAAGCCACTGAACCGATCATCCTAAAATTTTGCATATACGTTGCCAGGTGTACAGGAACAAGCATAGGGTACCTTTAATCCCGAAAAAAAGTACTGTTCCTGAGGGAAATCACAATAACGTCCTTATGACAGTAGATGGCGCCACGTGTCTATCGAATCATGATCGAATTTTAAGTTTAAGCATCTAATTGTATTTTGTGAGTCTAGACTGTCGATAGACCAGTAAGTCAAGTCAAATAAACAACCTAGGAGTACGAAAGTTGTTTGCTTAATAATTTTTCACGCCCAAAACCGCTGAAGCGCATCCTGACATGTTGCATAAAGTGGCCTCCAGACGGACGGTGCGGTTGCGGCAAACCGCAGACCGCGGCTCCAACCGCTGCAAAAACACACCACCGCGGTCACAGTGGCGGCGTGAAGTGCCATTAGCTGTGGTGTTTGTGTTACAATCGGACGTCAGTCAATATGGCTAACCGTAACGTTGTCTTATTACTCTCATTAGCCCTCTCAGAAGATGAGAAGAAAGGTAGGAAAAAAACCGTTTAATTAAACACTTGAGGTGTGACCTATATTATCATTAGCATCGCCTAATACGCTTAGGAATAGAGAAGTGGGATTAAATACCGGTCAAGCCCCGGCTGACTTACCGGTAAGCCAGAACAATAGAAAATCAATTGTGTCTCACTATGTGGGACTTGAGTAATTAAATTATTAAACTTATTTCTATTACATCTTCCATATTTGGCGTCATTTTACAAAGCAGTACACGCGGCCCGTTGTTAAAATTTGCAAATAACGCGGCCGCCACAACATTCCGCGTTGTCTGTGACCCACTTTATATACGTTGTCAGGGATACAGAAATACTGCGTGACTGACACTGACATCACTGTGTCGTCAGTGACACTGACAGGTGTATTTTATTTTTATTTTTATTTAAGGTGTAAACGCATTCATAGAGGATGTATGGAAGAATGAAGGCGAACTTATAACAATTTCATCTAGAATGGCGTCGGGTGTAAAAAGTGTGCAGCAGCCTTAAGGTTAATTCACACATATCAGTGAAGTCACAGTTCCAGCACAGTTCCGACACCGTCCCATAACAGTGATACAGTGATGCGGCAGTGACTCAATTCACACATGTCAGTGAAGTCACACTTCCGGCCACATGTCTGCCAAGTTTCGTTATGGTATCCATTTATAAAGACGAAAAAGATTAAAATGGGTGCATGAATCATGGCAGGGTAAGGCAATTAGAAGAGACTGAAGGACAATGCTTGACAATATACATTTAATTAAAGATAAAAGTAAATATTTTGAATATTTTAGAATTTTTCAAAACCGTTTCAAGATTCTTCTGCAGAAACTAGAGAAGTTTTTGATGCAGCGGCGTCCATGATCCGGTAAAAATATTGTTGTTGCTGATCACGTCCGTGATTGCCGGCGCAGGAACTGACACTGAAAGCACTGTGTCGTCGCTGTCACTGATTGGTGTGAATGCCTTCATAGAGAATGTATGAAAGAATAATTATCACGGTGATGGTCCTGTGCCGGAACTGTGGCTTCACTGATGTGTATGAATCAGCCTTTACACGGTGACGGTGTTGTGCCGGGACTGTAATTTACTGATATGTATGAAACAAGCTTTACACGGTGACGGTGCTGTGCCGGGACTGTGAATTTACTGATATGTATGAATCAAGCTTTAAGAGTGTTTGGTCCCATAGAAATATTGTCATGACATGATGATAAACTTCGGAGATATGGAACGGAACTCCTCATAGGATCACAGCATAACTGTCGTAACAAGTGAAATTGCTTTGTTTATACGTGTAGTCGATGACTGACTGAAGGAAGAGGGGGAGGAGGTACGTCAACGTAACCCCTCTCCTACCACTTTCCAAAATTAAATATATCGTTTGAAAGGGTTTTTTTATAAGGATTTCAAACATTAACGACAAGCACCAAAAAGGTGAAAAATAAAAATCTTTAATTTTTTGGTAGTTCGATAGTTTGACTGTTTTTAGGATTCCGCACATAGATCGGGAAAAATGGATTCTTATAGGATCACTTTGTAGTTCGACCATCGACCATTTTAAGACCATGTTTTGAAAAAATCAAAATTCTAAGTTAACGCAATCTAAATTCAAGGCCGTTTGTGCTCTGTTTATGGTGCATATTTTGACGCTCGCAAGGGAATCAAAACCGTTCACCTAGAATACGGCAAGGAGCAAGGCCAAGGAGAAGTAGCACAAGTAAAGGAAAAATCCGAAAACCGTAAATTCATCACCAAATAATTACTTTTTTGAGAAAGTAGTAATAATTATTATCACTAACCGTGACCTATGTCGCTGCATGTAGACAACAGTTTTCCAACGGCATTAAGTCTGTCCCTCAGTACTGTTTATAATTATTTTCGTTCGAGGTATGTTCGGTGTGTTTTATTAGGGTAGGTTACTTTTTTCTATTTTAAAATATCTCGCAGTTCCAACTCAGGCAAAAGCTCATTGCGAGCCCGAGCAAAAATTACTGCTCAATCCCAGGAATCTCCCGTTCATGCCGCATTAAGAAGGCAAGCACAAGCGAAGCGACAAGCAGCTTTGAGAGCTGATGAGATATTTTCTTAAGCCAGGAAAGACTGGAGAGCCAAGCCGCCCGCACGCCAAGCTTCTCAGAGAGCGACTGAGACGCCCTTCCAAACGCAATTGCTTTTGGAGGAAGAAGCCAAAAGCCAGAGAGCTGTAAGAGCAACTGAGACGTCTGTTCAAACACAACTTCGTCTCAGAGAACAAGATCAGCCATTACAGCGACAGAAACTCCAGAACAGTCGCAGGCGAGAGGGACCTCTCTTGCAGAAATGCAAACTAAACGTCGACGGACTTTTATGAGTCACAGTTGGTCCGTATTTAATAATTCTGGATCTGGCCGAACAACAAGCCCAGTACAACCCGAATTGGTTGTCAAATTCTAAACTAACGCGGGCGAAGCCGCGGGTAACAGCTAGTCAGTATATAAAACTAATTTTGTAATGAAAAAACTTTTAAGTAGACACATAAAATAAATACGGGCCATAAAAACAGTCAAACCCTTATCTCAAGTAACAGGTTTGTCAATAAAAAGCGGCCAAGTGCGAGTTGGACTAGCACATAAAAGGTTCCGTACCATCATAGAAGATATAACAGTATTGCCATTATAGTATCAAGCCAAAAACGCAAAAGGAAACTTATGTAAGGGGACCTGTCATTTTTAATTTTTATTTATTATTTGATTGATATACAGGGTTATTTTTCAAACACCAGCAACCTGAAAGGGGGTCATTGTACTCATCATTAAAACAACTTTTTCTATGGGGCCAACCCTTAAATCATGAAAAAAAATCAGCTGTTCCCTACAAAAATGCTACACAACACAATCATAATGTATGAAACAGCTGATATTTTTTTCATGATTTCATGGTTGGTCCCATAGAAAAAGTTTTCCATAATGATGAGTACAATGACCCCTTTTCAGTATGCTGGTGTTTTAAAAATAACCCTGTATAGAAGCAATAGAAATACACATTCTGTGAAAATGTCAACTCTCTAGCTATTATGGTTCATGAGATAAAGCCTGCTGACAGACAGACGGGCAGCGGAGGCTTAGTAATAAGGTCTCGTTAGCACCGGTGCTGAACCCTAAAAAAAGAAACAAAAAATCTTTTAACTTTTTTTCAATGAAATCAAATGTGTGAGACAGGCACGAGACACATTTAACAAAAGGAATCTTAAATTAAAGAATACCAGACTGTCTAGCCGCGGTCACGTTTTGTGATAACCCTGTCTTAACGAATATCTATACAATACATATTAGTAGGGGAGGCCAAGATGCTAAATGTGGATTTACTCCAGCGTCGTGGGAACCTTTTGGATTGTGAAGATTAGATGCTAAAAAGTAAAAATAGTTACAGATAGGACCCTTTTACTGGTGGTGTACATTATTTTAAAAAATAAATCACGAACTACTACTCGAGCGTGTCAGATATTAATAGTGTATGCGCCCCACGTGTTTTTAATAACCGAGGAATATTAATCTGCCGGTTTGCATGGTGAGGGTGGCCGTACGAAGGGCCTGAAAATGGTTAAAAATAGAAGAAAAAAATTATGACATTGAAATACTCGAGCGCGTCAAATTAATATACAGACAGTTCAGCTTGATGTCCTTGTCGTGCTGATCCTTAATCTGACAATTATGTGCAGGCACTTCTTCAATCTGATGGTTTGAAAAATAAAATCCGCTGCCCTAGACGCGCGGCCCTATATACAGGGCTCATATATGGTGGAGGTACTTAACAGGGTGCAAGGTATCCCCCCTTATATTAATCTGCCGCGCTCGAGTAAATCCAAAAATCCCTTCCGGGCCTCCCCAACTATATAAAATGCTTTGTCCTGAATGACTGACTGACGGATCAACGCACAGACTGAACCGCTGATCGGAGATACCTGATAATTGGAGGGTGTGTTCTTTGTATGTCGCAGGCATTCGATAAGACAGGATATTATTTTAAAATTCACCCCCAAAGGGGATGAATTAGGGGTCCAAAGTTTGTATGGAGAAACCGACTTTAACGTAGACGAAGTCGCGGGCAGTAGCTAGTTTATTCTTATAACTCGACTCTTCGTTTACAAAGTTGGTTACATTACAATGGAACCTCTCCTACAGGGCTTATAATTTGCCATTAAAATTAGAGCTTTAAAACGTGTGCATTAAAATATATTTTTTAATGACAAGATAAAAAGGTGATGTCTCGCGGGCGGCGAGCTGGAAGTTAACGATTGGATTTTTCGAGACATTTTTTTTATTTATGATGATTTTTTCTTTGTATCTAATAACACAAACGATTGAATCACATAATAATATTACGACTATTTCCCAAAGGTTTAAGCAGAGATAACTCGAGTTAGAATGCCTCGTTAGTGGTTGCAACTAACTAGATTCTGACCGCAACTTTGTCTGTGTGGAAAACAAGTGAATGTTATGTATTCAAATAAAATTGAAGTGTGTTTGTATATTCACAATAACAGATTAATAATAAATGAATATAAATGTTTACTAGGTACTTAAAAGCAAAAAGCATTTTTTTTGTCAGTTTGCTTCCAGCGAATCTCCGTAACGGCTGGACCAATTCTTGCGAAATATTTGATGTTGTTGCCCCTTCTAAAAGTCCATACTTAGATGTAAGCATCAACAACAAAAAAAAGTATCGAAATGAATTAGGTGGAGGTGTAGGTACCCATTAGTATAAGCACCTTTTTTCATTTTTTTTTTTGCTTTTGCATTTGCTTTTTTTTTTGGATACACCTCTGCCTAACCCTTCGGGGATTACAGGCGTGATGTTATGTTATGTTATGAATTAGCTACAATATTTTATTACTTCAGAATGAAGTCTTAACTCTGAAACAATACTTGTAACATTTACAGAAACTAGGACTTAACTGAAACCAGTGGTGTTGAAACTACTCTAAAAGATCCATTGAAGAATAAGATAAGAATAAGTAGGGAGAGGACCGAACGAAATGTACTACAGAGATAGTGCAGGAATTGAAGTGGGCATTGTGCGCTATATTGAGAACTAGCTGTGCCCGTGGCACTGCTTGTACGGACTAATAGGTATATCAAAACGTATTCAAAGAAAATCTAAACACATAAAAGAAAAGGTCATCACGAAACCGAAAAGCTTGACGCACAAAGACACAATCTGGCACGGAGGTAGTTTATTTAAAAGACGTCCGAGAACGGATTTTCTAAAATTCACCCCCTTTTTTTGGGTGTTAAAAATCATGAAATAAGTCCTTCCGCCCTGGGTTTTTTTTTTTTTTTAGGTGGTAAAAATCATCAATTGACTCCTTCCGCCCTGGGTGGGACGGAAGGGACTGTCAGACTTTACCTGACTAAAAACCACCCTGTTCCTTCTGTTGCCTTTTGCGTTCCGGGGCCACGGTATCCTGTTAAGTCCCACGACCCCGGCAGGCGTTTGGCCCTGTTGGGGTCCCGTCCTTGTGCTGACAGCTCTTTGAGGCGCGCGTGGAACAAAACGCGCCGTCGACCCGGGCCTGGTCCTTGATCGGACAGCGAGCTACCCATCACACGCCGTCCGCAAGCCCGCGCAAAATTCACCCCCTTAGGGGATGAAACGGGGTTGCAAAGTTTGAATGGAGAAATCAACTTTGACGCGGACGAAGTCACGGCTAGAAGTCGTCAGAATGCTAGTTTTTTAAAATAATCATACCACCAACAATAAAAAATCGTGCTTTAGAAATAAAACTCTTGAACGAAGCAGAATAAGAATCATAATAAAACGATGTAATGAGGTTCTAAGTAATTGTTGTTGACTAGGTACTATAGAGATGCACAAACAATTAAACAGAAAACTGTTTGAGTGCGTTTATCAAAAGACTTGTTTATTTTTTTTAAAGCACTCAAATGACGACTATTATTAATTGAAACGGAATCTTTTTTATTCGCTTTTTTCTACTAATTTCTTGCTCTTTGACTTCTTAAAATGGCGTATTTCTAGCAATTAAAAGAACCTTTGATATATAAAACCAATTGCTTTAATAACCGTATTGCCAAACATAGGTTTCTTATCTTTGTAGCATTTGGTACGTATTGTAGTACTTTACATGACATTTATTTTAGGTACATCGTCTTCACATTCGTATAAATAGAATTAATGTACCCACTATTTATTGTAAACCATATATATATTTTTTAAAAGAGTAAATATGGAGTTTCTTGCCCGTTCTTCTCCATACGAAACTACCTTTTGGAATGGGCAACTAGATTCAATTAATGACGTTCAAAAGTGCCTTTTAATGGTCTAATTGAAATAAATGATTTGACTTTGACTTTAACTTTGACTTTAAAAAATCTTTTAAATGAAGAAATATCATACCTAATCTAGCTTTTGCCGCGGCTTCGATGTGGTTCTTTTTTCCTCGCGTTATGTTACGTCTTTCCTTACTGCTCTGGTACCGTGTATCGTAGCGTGATGTTAAATAGCTGATTAATCTGGCTATCATACTTGTATACAAGAATATGTTTTCAACGATTTTTTTAATAGTAGTTACACAGTTATTAAAAATACCGATGTTTTTATTAAATCTAAACATCATTAAACAAACAGAATATTAGTAGATCCTTAATTATTGAACACGTGCCAATTCAAAGGATATAATATCAAATATTCATCGGCGTATGAATATTGGATATTCCCATTTCGCTGTATGCGTTTTACGAGATGATCCAAGTTAAGAGCTGCTGCGTTCGTAGCATATTAATAAAAACAAACTAACTTTATTGTACTATGTTAATTTAATGTTTTATCAAACAGTCTTAAATAAAATGTACTTACACTCGCGTGATACCTACATAAGCAATACAATTTATTAATTTTATTAAAAAAAAAAATGCAGCTTTTAGAGCCTGATTTATTAGTTCTGAATAGAAAATGCGCACCATAACTCGATGTTCACTTGACCGAAGAACGTTTGCCGAATGGACGATTAACCGAATGTACGATTGCCCGAAGAATGACAACATTCTAAAAATTTTAAATTAAAAAACAATTAAACACAATACGTAAGAAATGATCTGCATAGTAATTTAATTGAAACTTAATCGAAACTGATGAAACGGGATTAATATTATTTATTTAATTATTATTTGCAAAATTAGCAGTTCTTTACTTTAATATTTAAAATCTTTTCTTACAGCGTCTTACGGATATACTAAATTGTAGGTATATCCGTAAGACGCTACATAGGCTAGGAGTACATAATAAATTCAATAGGAAACAAACAAACCAGATGATATACTAGCACATATAGGTACATCAACAATCGTTAGACATTAATATTGATTTACATGACAGCCTTAAATATCTATAACTCTTATTTTATATGTACGTATTATTTATTCATAGGCAATACAGCGATGATAAATCGGTCAAACATATACACATCGAAAACATTTTAACGATAAAACATTCTCAATTGTTGGTTGTCAATCCGGGACAAGGTACTTAATTAAAGGGCGATATGGATTAATTAAAACCTTGGCTGTTGTTAAAATAATGTTAGATAGAGGGAAATGTCCCTTGTCCGTTGTTCTTATTTTTTGTTCTTTTTATTGCTTTTTTATTATTTTTTTTTGTGTGCACATGGTCTGTGTCAATAAACATTTTTTCTTTCTTTCTTTCTTTCCTTATTAACCTATCCATACTAATATTATAAATGCGAAAGTAACTATGTCAATCTGTTACGCTTTCACGTATAAACCACTGAACCGATTTTGATGATATTTAGTACGGGATTAGTTTGAACCCCAAGAAAGGACATAGGCTACTTTTTGTTTCACGACTTTGTCTGCAGACACAATAGTCGACATTTAACGCTAGGATCATATTTTTAATTGAAGAGTTTTTTTTGTTTGTGTGTTTAAACGCGTTAATCTCTGGAACAACCAGTCGGATCAGAAAAATTCTTTGTATAATGATAACCAGATTCATGAGGAATGGTATAGGCTATATAACATTACGCTACGACCCACGTCAGTGGAGCAGTGACCGAAGACGTAACTTAAAGCGGATGAAAAAAACCAAGCAGACGAAGTCGCGGGCAGAAGCTAAAGCTCACAATATTTACGTTAAAATTAATGATAGTGTCAGTGTGATTAAGTGTGTCCTATTTTCTACCAAAACTTTTGAATATGAAATTAACCAAAAAAATATTGTTCTATTTTTTAGTAAGGTTTGTAAATAATGGTATAAATGTCGTTTAGATAATGATATCATGAATATTTTGTGTCGTATGGTTAGATATTATAAGACATAATTATATGAAAACAATCTGTATTGGAATTAATTAATACCCATATTTTAAATAAGGTATTTTTTTACAAACACTAGAATTTTTTGTACTGACGCTCTATGGATCTTTGAGGATCTCTATGGTTTGTTTGTGGAGGTAGTCTCTAAAACTACCTGTATGATAACAAAAAATCTTGCACTAATGGAAAGTTATTGCCGAGTGGCAATAACTGGCAAGTCACAATGGCAGAAAGAAGCCAGTATTTTACAAGTTTTGAATCTGAAAGCCAAATTCAGATACTGAACTATGAAAATCTGCCACCTCTTGTAACTTGGACCAAACATAAACTGTTGGAATTTGGTATAGTGTCGGAATAGCGCACCAATAGGTTCCAAATTCCTGTGCAATATGCAAAAATCTCCACAATGCCTTCCTTCTGAAGGCATTAGAACTATCTAAGGCTATTATTAAAATATTTTGCGAGCAAGATCGTGAATCATGTGTTACAACTGAATTCTGACGATATATTTTTTAAATATGGAAACCACGATTGGAACCTGTTTTATCGTTTGAATCTATGTGTTGTGAAAAATACTGGCCACTTGGTTGGGAAAACGTTCCATTTGAGTTTTTGTTTTTTTTTTTCGAATGTTGAAATTTTTTCCGAATAATGATGGGTTCTGCGCTGCCCGCATCCAGTGGTTTCTTTACCAGGTAGTCGGTCCATCACGTGCACACTGCACCTTCTTCTCTTCCAACGGTCATCTCCTCTACGACCTATATACTCTGCTCATTGCCACTTGAGTGCTTTCTCTATTAGTGTAAGTAAATCTAGGTATCTACTAAATGACGTTATACAACTGCACGTGAGAGGTATTACTTGGACTACGAAAACCACCCTTATTGCCATGACCAAAAGGTGCTAACTAAATCCATAGACACATGTCAGCTTGGAAACTATTCAGCTTGTTTTCGAGTTTCCAAAATACAAATTTTAAACTCCACATGCCCTTCATTAAGATCTTTTTTCTTCCTTTTTTCAACAAAGTAAATAGATCACTATATAGAGAACGATAAGGAGTTTACAAATACACTACCAGTTTAACCCTAAAACGGTCATCTATAAAACCTACAAAGTACCAAATGGTGGACTACTGGATCTTATCATTAAAGAAATCCGTTTCCCACGGTTTTTGGCTCATAAATTACGTATCAGCACATCCTGCCCCCTATTCTAATAAATCTCGCCGGTTCCTTCCCCGGGGTCCGGGAAAAATCCCGGGCATAGTGCGGCGATAATCTCCGGGATGAAGGGTCCAATGACGTAATAGAATAGTCGTAAGATCAAAATTAGAAAATGGTATTGACGGGGTGAAACCGGGTTAAAATGGTTTTTAAGTGTTTAAGTGCCTTAGATGGAAGACAGAACACCAAGTTTTTATTTAATGTTAAAAGTATACTTTACATTCAAATGGACATTATAGGCATTAGACAAAATATTGAGTAGGTACTTCTTATAAAAATATCGAAACATTCATGTTAAAATATTACCTTTGTCTATAGTAAAGTCTACTGCTGTAAACATTACGAAAACTTGTACGAAAATGAATATATATTTTCTTACATAAGCTAATCTCGTGGAAAGCCATACTGTTTAGCATACAAATGAAAGAATATTATCTTGTTTTATTACCTATCTATTTTTTTTTATACCTTTTGTTAGGTATAAAAAAAATAGTTAGACTATGTATAAATTGTAGTATTCAATGAAGTGAGTAGGAATAGCAATACATGCAATTTAGTCAATACTGTTAAATTGGTCAACAATCTCCTTTATTTATCAACAGATAAGCTCCATCACACCAGATAATGATTAAAAACACCCCATAGACCAACCAAACTGCCCTTCAAACTCCAGACCAACCAAAAAAAACGAAATACGAATTCAACAAGCGCCCATAAATCATACGTAGACCCTAGTAACCCGAACAAAGCCAGTGAAACAACACGAGTTAAAATAAAAGAAACAAACAAACATTATATATTTTTTCTATATAAGCCGGCCGGTGCCACTCCGGTCACGTAAGGGACGTATTATGAACGGTATACGATTGTATGGACTCTGTTATGTAAGTCTGAACGGTTATGACACCATTGATTATAGTTTCAAGGGGTTTTTTGAACCGTTATGGAAGTGTTTTGTTCTAGTGTCTAGGAGTACTATAAACTACTATCTATAATGGCTGTATTTTATTAAAAAAAATAATTAGGGATCGAATAAAAAGTAGCCCATGTCCTTTTTTAAGATTCATATTTACCCCTTACCAAATTTCATCAAAATCGGTTCAGTGTTCAGTCGTAAAAGCGTAACAGACAGACACGGTTACTTTCGCATTTATAATATTAGTAGGCATTTATCGAAGAAGGATATAGGCTAAATAATATCACGCTACGGCTGATTGGAGTGGAACAGGAACCGAAGACGTAAATTAACGTGGGTCCACTAGTGTAGCTAGTAAGTAATTATGTAGTAAGTAATTTTCTATATTTATTTAGTATTTTATCTATATTATATTATTATATTAGGTATATATTTATGTCTATCGATGAAAGCAGTGATAATAATAGTTTCTTCTCTTTAACAAGCACCGACGACAGTTTTGTGAGTATACCTTCTCTTGCAGACAGTCTTGCAGCGCAGTTATCTGATGTCCCTAAAAACTTTAATGTTTTACATATTAACGCCCAGAGCATTCCGGCTCATTTCCACGATATGCTGGCAAGCTTTGACTGTAAAGACATACACGCTATTCTTATTTCCGAGTCATGGCTAAAACCCTGTCTTCCTTCAACTAGTTACTCTCTTCCTGGCTTTCAGCTTATAAGAAACGACCGGGCGCTTGGTGCTGGTGGTGGTGTTGCCATATATCTCCGCGAGCATATTCCTTTCTCTATTGTCAATGTGTCAGCGCAGCCACCGCCATCAGGTGCTGGTGAACATCTGTTTATTGAAGTCGAACTTCACCATTCGAAATTACTTCTTGGCGTCTACTACTGTCCCTCTTTACGAGTCAATTACTTTTCATCTTTTGATAATCTCTTGGAAATGATGATCCCTTCTTACAGTCATAGCATAATCATGGGTGACTTTAACACTTGTCTTCTCAAAAAAGACCATCGCTCTGCTTCTCTGACTAATATTGCGGTTTCCAGTAATCTTTCCATTCTTCCGCTGAGTGCCACTCACCATTTTCCTAACTCTACTCCGTCACTTCTTGACTTGATTTTTGTATCCTCTCTTGATCACGTCGCTAAGCATGGCCAATGCTCAGCCGATGCCTTTTCCTATCATGACTTGATTTTTCTGTCATACAAAATTCGCCCACCTAAGGCAAAACCCAAAATCCTCATGCAACGTAATTTTGGTGGTATGAACGTTGAGAACCTTTGCAAGGATGCCAGCAATATAGATTGGTCTGCTCTATTTAGCTCTGCATCAGTCGACGAAAAAGTTAATATTTTTACGACTAGGCTTGTCGAACTTTATGATCTTCACGCTCCTGTTCGTGCAGTTAAAGTTAGACATTTGCTGGCGCCGTGGCTGACAGATGAAATTAAAAAAATAATGCACAAAAAAGTGACGGCAAAGTCTAAATTTAAGCGAAGACCTAATGACACTAACAGGGAAAAATATGTCTCAATCCGTAAACACTGCAATAAGATATGTAGGAATGCTAATAGCCACCACATTCATACTTCTGTCCAAAATGGGGACCCATCCAAGGTTTGGAAGTTTCTTAGATCTTTGGGGGTCGGTAAATCCCGAGAAGAGTCAATCCCTAAAGATATAGACATCGATGCAATGAACAATCATTTTACTGCTTCGTCCGATTTTGACAGGACAATTAAATTGAATACCCTGAATTATCTTTCTTCTCTTCCGACTCCCAGTTATTCTCCATTTGTTTTTGGTCAATTCTCCGCATGTGATGTTAAGAAGAGCATACTATCGATTACTTCCAATGCTGTAGGAAGTGACTGTATCAGCCGTAATATGTTAGTTCCTGTGCTGGATGTAATACTGCCCGTCATTTGTCACATCCTCAATTTTTCTGCATCGAGTGGTGTCTTTCCATGTACATGGAAAGATGCTCAAATTATTCCATTACCCAAAAAGTCCAATCCTGCATCCTTTTCTGAGTATCGCCCAATATCCGTCTTACCATTCCTATCCAAAGTCCTTGAACGGTTAATCCACAATCAAATAAGCACTTTCCTCTCCAAAAATGATCTCCTTAACCCCTTTCAATCTGGCTTCCGTCCTGGTCATAGTACCACCACAGCGCTTCTGAATATTACGGACGATATAAGGTCAGCTATGGAAAACGGTAATCTAACGGTCTTAGCTTTGCTAGATTTCAGTAACGCTTTTAATACTGTTGATTTCGATGTTTTGCTTGGCATTTTATGCTCTCTTAATATATCTCCATCGGTAATTGACTGGTTTCGAAGTTACCTGTTCGGTCGCCGGCAACGTATTTGCATCGGAGAGGCCATGTCTTCCTGGAGTAATACTTCGGCCGGTGTACCACAGGGTGGCGTGCTATCCCCTTTACTTTTCGCAGTTTTTATTAACTCAATCTCCGACAAACTGATTTCTTCCTACCATCTTTATGCAGATGATTTACAAATTTACTCACGAGCTCCTCTTGGAAATCTGTCAGAGGCTATCTCTACGATTAATCGTGATCTGGCCCATATATGCGACTGGAGCAAGAGGTATGGACTTAGGGTCAACCCTGTGAAGACGCAGGTTGTTGTGGTGGGCAGTTCTAGGACGGTCTCAAGAATCGACTGGACGACTCTTCCCAAAGTTTATTTTGACAACTCCGTTATTCCTTTCAGCGATAAAGTAAAAAACTTGGGTATATTCATTGACAAGAACTTCTCTTGGACTGCCCAGCTACAGGAAGTTAGCCGCAAGCTCTTTGCTTCCGCTGCATCGTTGAAGAGACTCCGTAATTTTCTACCAACCACCACCAAGATCGCGCTTGCACAATCACTTCTTCTTCCCATCCTTGATTATGCTGATGCTAGCTATCTTGACCTTACTCAAGACCAACTGGATAAACTTGAGCGGCTTCAAAATTTTTGTATAAGATTCATATACGGTTTGCGCAAATATGACCATATTTCCGAATTTCGCCTGAAGCTCAAGTGGTTACCAATTCGCCTTCGTCGGAATGCTCATATTCTTTCCATTCTGTATAATGTGCTCTTTTCCCCTTTTACCCCTCTCTATCTCAAGAAACGTTTCCAGTTTCTTTGCGATTCCCACACGAAGTTTTTGAGGTCATCGGATAATTTGAAGCTTAAAATGCCAATGCATTCCACAACTTTTCTTGATAAATCCTTTACTGTCCAGGCCGCTCGTTTGTGGAATGCATTACCAGTTGCAATAAAGCGCGCGCAATCTTTGCCTGTATTTAAAAAACTTGTGAAGGAACATTACTTGTTGTTGTGATTTTGTTCTTGTTGTTAACTTTACTGTATACTACAGTCGTCATTTATTTTCGTTGCTTGCATATTTTGTATGTATGTATCTATGTATATATTAATAATAATAATAATATAATAATAATACTTTATTTCCAATTTTACAATTTTACATGAGCGCACTACTTACGAACTAACACATTTTTCAATTTTTTTTTTTAAATTGTAATTACTGATTAGCGACCTCTGGCACCCAAGCTAAGATTAAACTTGTGTTATGGGTACCAGGTCTCTCTCTAATTATTACATATGCCAATGAAAAAACAAAAAACAACATGTTCCGAGTTTCGACGTTTCGAAGTTAAATTTAAACATAAAAAGAAAATAAAGTTTATAATAAAAAAAGAGATACAAATAATATTAATAATGTCTATTCGAGGCTCTCTCTATTGTGGGTGAGTGTGTGTATTGTGTGGGGGTGTAGGGGTGGGTTTATGAGTGTGTGTGATGTGTTGTGTGTGAGGTTTCTGTTTAGTGTTTACGCGATTATTTCTTAAAAAAGTAGGTCTTGCTAAAATAGCTTACCAAGTATCTTCTCAATCTCCTCGTAAGTAAGTGTCATGAGCCATTTAGTCACTTTCCTTTTACACTGGAATTTATTTATAGAGTGGATATTGCAATGTTTATTTACTGCATTGTAAACTCGACTGCCAAGTACCCGGAAGTGTCTTTCAGCTAATTTAGTCCTGAAACGTTCTATGGGACAGACGTATTGAGAGCTTCTCTTTGGAGGGAGACTAGCATTATAAATTACTGTGCCATGTTTTCGCAAGATGGTATTGAGCACAAAAAGCTGCCTGACCGTCATAACATTGCAGTCTTTATATAATTGTATGGTGCTGTATCGGAAGTGTTTAAAAGTCATGACTTTCAGAACAGCTCGTTGCGCTCTTTCCAGTCGAGACATATACGTTTTAGAAGCACCACCCCAACTCGTTATCCCAAATGAAAGTATTGACTGGCAAAGCGAGAAGTAGACCATCCGAAGTGTATCCGAGTCAGCACTATGCCGCAGGTTCTTAAAAATCGCTATGAGCTTTCTCACTCTACCAGACAATCCATTTATCTGCACATCCCAGGACATCTTGTTGTCTATTATGATGCCTAGATACTTGACTTGAGTCGTTCTTACTATGGCAGGGCAGAGGCATTGGTCTAACTGGCCATTACATGAGTGGGCTCTGACAACATACGAGTCATCCGGCTGAGTAGAAGTCCTAATCGAGAATGGGATATATTTCGTCTTTTCAACATTTAATGTGAGAATATTAGCTCCCAACCAAGACATTACGATACCCAGCGCAAACTCCGCTCTCACGCGGACCTCGCCCCAGTGCAGCCCATGCACGAGCAAAGCCGTGTCGTTATTATTATAAAGCATATGTATGTATCTGTGTATCTATTATAGTAATATTGTACTATTATACTTTTAATTTGCACCATTGACAACCCCCATTTCATGTCCAAAAATTCACTGTCCATTCAAGGTTGCCTGGAAGAGATCGCAGTAAGCGATAAGGCCGCCAATTGTATGTTTTGTAGTAGATAGTTTATTTAAGTCATATTTAATCTGGTGTACAATAAAGAATATATAAATAAATAAATAAATATGTAGATGGGTTTTAGTTCAGTCGATATTCGTACCTAATGATTACAGTTGCTAGAAATAATTTCCTTGACAAATAATTCATTCTGAGAAATTTTTATTGCTACTCCACTTATGACCGCGACTGTACCTAATCAGGTACAGTCGCGGTCATAAGTGGAGTAGCAATTTACAAAGCAAATCGATTGACACTTTGGTTAAACTTACGACCTTTCAACGTCGTGTGCCAATTTTGAGGTGTACGTACGTAGGTACTGTGTTATTACGTTCAAAAGTACCTTATATAATGGCTTAATTAAATAAACTACACACATCAAAAGTGTCTAGGGATCAACATCCCTAATAAATAACATTGTTGTTGATCCCTAGACACTTTTGATGTGTATATTTGACTTTGACTTTAACTTTGAATACATCACTTATACACACAGATGTAGGTATGGTCTGTACTCCATGTTCACAGCAATTTAAACTTTAGCATACTACTGCACTTATGACCGCGACTGTACCTAAAACAAATAATATTAGGTACTGAAATGTTGAGTACGTTTTCTTAGTATTTTATTTAGTAATTTAAACATAAATATTGAGACATTTAATATTAATAGAAATTCAAATAAATAAATATGAAAACTTTTGTGAAATAACAAAAGCTTTCATATTTATTTATTCGAATTTCTATTAACTTTACTTGATATATTTGCAGTTGACAATCTATTAAAATACAAAAAAATATATATAAATTCACGAGTTTGGTTGTGACAGACAGATTTTATTGTAATGAAACTTTTATTTGTTTAAATACTCTTGAGATTGGCAAACGAGCTTATTACAAAATTGTAATGCCATGCCAAAGACAAACAACAATGAAAAAATACTAGCCTATAATAATTATTGTTCCACTGCAAAAATATATATTTGCTAGAATATGGTACAGTAATTTTATTTGAGCATAATTATCCTACCATAACAGGGCAGGACAAATGCTTCCATAATAGCCGACATTTGAACGAAGTCGCAACCTAAAGCTAGTTAAAATATATTTTGTTATACATTAAAATATTTACGCAAGGGACTATATACGTAGGTATCTGTTATTTACCTGTAAGTGTGGTTGACAGGTCCACAGGACCGATGTCAATTGAAAAGGAAGGAAGTGGGATGAAACAAATCGTATTACGACAATGTTAAATACAGGCTGGCTTTTAATTCAATGGTCATTTTTCAAGTACTCATAAGTTTGAACTAATTTTGTTATGGAGTCAAACCGAAATTCTCTTTAACATGATCAAAATGTATGGAATTATTTTAATGTTTATTTTTTTCATATTTACTGCCTCGTAGGTCAGTGGCCGAATGGTCGGCCATCGCGCCTGTAATCCCCGAAGAGTAACGCAAAGGTTGTTATTATAGTAGACCCAGATTTCGCCAGTTAGTAGGGGGCGAGCCTATTGCTATCAACTGGGCACAAATCCAGACTTCGAGGCTGCTACTGAGAAATTCCTGACGGAAAATCCTAATAACAGTTTGTCCAACCTGGGAATCGAACCCAAGACCTCGTGCTCAGCAGTCGCGCTTTGCGATCACTAGACCAACGAGGCAGTCATAAACCCTCCACCTTACATTTAATTTGAAGAAAAAATAAACAGAATTTCAAGAAGCGCCTTCTATAAAGTAGGGAAGACCTTAAACATTGTAATATTAACAATAGTTTTATGTGACAACTGCCCACCAAAAAAAAAGTAATTTCCGCAGTAAAGTGGCAACCCTGACGTGAGAACGACGTGTGATTGGCGGACGTTTATACTTTCATGTAAATCATTTTGTTTATTGAGGGAGTCGCAAAAGGGAAGTGAAAAATTTGTAAATGGAAAACGGAAATCAAAGAATCTAGGGTCTTATATTTCTTTGAAGGTTAAAATAGTTGAGGTAGGTAGTTACCGACCCTTGGCGTAGATTCATCCCTTTCCTCTTAAACGCTTCATTCATTAACGTTACCTTGTGTTGCAACTGCTCTGCCGACGATGTAAGAAGAACTTACACACCAATTATAGAAAGAAAAAAACAATAAATCGTAAATCGACGTCCACACCACACAATCAAGCTACTATCTACATCCGTAAATATTCATCACTGAATCTGAAGCGTCTCGCGTCGCAGCATGACCTCGCAAATTGAGTAGAAACACGGCGCCTGCATTGAATGGCAACTACGTGTTGGTTTCCTTACCACGTTCGTATTGTACGCAGCCTGCGAGCTGCAAACACGATATCTGAACTGCAATTTTGTTGCAAAAGATAGTGTATAGAATTACGTTTGGCTTCAAAACTAACACTAGAATCACTTCTGTATGTAATATTTTATTTATGATTTAAACTTTATGAATTTCTCAGTAGCAGCCTTGGAGTCTGGATTTGTGCCCGATTGATGACAATAGTTTCGCCTCCTATTATTACATGGGACTTAAACATAACTGGCGAAATGTGGGTGTACTAATGGGTACACCTCTGCCTAATCCTTCAGCAATTACAGGCGTGATGTTATGTGTTTATGTAACAAAAGTATAAAGGCGGATTCAATGCCATAGCCATTCTCTAACAACAACAACTCAACGAAAGGTGGTGAAGAGATAATAGGTGCATGTAATTGTACGAGCGTAAAACAACAGAGTTGGACAAACAGCGCAGTAGCCTATTAATATATTTACAGCCAATTTAATATATTTACAGGGCAAAATAAAAGTTTTTTTTTAAAACAAGTTGGGTCTAAGTGGTTGTGCAATAAGTGTCAACTACCCAATTGGTTCACACATGGCTATTTCAAATCTCCAGACGAAACCAATATATACTACTCAAAACAAAATAGGGCCCACCACGTTTTTAGGGTGAAATTAAAAAGTATTAATGTTTATCATGTTTTTATGGACAGACGTGTTTAGACTAGGTTTTAAGAAAGTGTTTAAACGTAATCAATAACTAAAGTGTTTATTTTTTTTCTAAATCAAACACAAAAACACTTTTTAGGGAAATTGTAGCAAAATAATAAGAAAAGTAAATTTCACTTTTCACTATTTTTTTGGTGCCTATGGCTTGAGCGATGTTTTGTTTAGAAGAGAGTGGGGCCTCCTCTACTCCGTATGCACTTGCTGAGCCTATCAGGTACACTTTTAATCAGATGGGTAACGTTTTGTTCCAGTATTCGTTACAACAGACTTTTACGCGCGTTTATGAGCTCCTGTAGACTATTCACTCGACTGTTGTTCTCTTCGAGGCTTCTATTCAGTTGATCCCATAAATATGCAATGGGATTGAGGTTGGGACTGACGCAGGCCATGGCAAAACCGGGATACTGGTGTCAGAAAGAGCTCTTTCTGTAATACGGGCCGTATGTCGACAAGCCTTATCTTGCATAAAACCAAAACCAGGACCCACTCTTTGTGATAATGGAATAATATGAAGTCAGACTTCTCGCTCACCATAACTACTAGCAGTTACAGCACCCTCATTCAGAATTACCAGCTCTGTTTTGCACGCCAAGCGAATTTCCGTCCACACTGTAACACTTGAACCCCAGAAACTGTCTGTTCTATGGATGCATGGTTCCGTAAAACGTTCGCTTTGTTTTCTCCACACTTGTATTTGTTTGTCATCACTATAAAACTTGACCTTACATTCGTCTATAAAGAGTAGCGCACCAAAGTTAGCCTTGGTCCAGTACAAATGTTGGCGAGCGTACCTTAAACGCTCTGCATGATGAGCCCTTGTCAGTTTAAGTCGAACAGCACATACTCTGAAACATTGGCCATCTTCGTGGAGTCGATTACGAATGATTTAATCACTGACTTGTGTACCATTTGATTGCCACAATCGGGTTTGTAAAGCCCGGGCGTTTAAAATATTCTCCCGACGTGCAGTTAACTTGATATAGCGATCTTCAGGAGCAGTTGTAGTTCTAGGACTTCCTTTTCTAAGACTCCTAGCTACACTCCCGATTATTTGGTACCACTCCTACATGTTTCGGATAGCTCTTTGCGACACACCAACATGTATTGCTACAGAACTCTGAGATTTTTCCCCTGAAGCAGGACAACTGCTCTCACTGCGGTTTCCATGTCCTTATGACGTCCAAAACCAGCCATAATAATCATTATTGACATAAAATTCAAATAAACCTGTCCAAGAAAGCAACGATTTACAACAACAACTACAGTCACATTGAGAACACAAGTAAAAGAATTTGTGCAATTTACGTTCTTTCAAGCACTTTACTTTTTCTGACTTCCCACTTGAATTAAAACCTCAAGTTTTCGCTCGAAACATTGATAAAGACTCACAAACAAGACAACTACATAATCTAATGCTTCATTTTGCTAATCAGTATCTCTTGAATAATTCTAAGACAAAAATTGAAAATAAGTAGTGGTGGGCCCTATTTTGTTTTGAGTAGTATAGTTCTACTGATACAAACCCTCAGCGGTGCCGTTTAGCTGATGCTGCATCAGCTTTCTTAACACGTATCTACCGTTGTACTCTACACGGTCGAACATGATATCTATACATCGCTGTGCAATCTTACTGCTTTGTTATATTACACTAGCTTTTCCCCGCGACTTCGTCTGCGTAAATGTCGGAACCCCGTTTCATCCCCTTAGGAGGTGAATTTTATGAAATCCTTTCTAAGCGGACGTCTACTAACTATAAACTACCTTCCTGCCAAATTTCATATTTATACGTCTAGCTGTTTTCGATATTTCGTGATGAGTGAGTGAGTGAGTCTTTTAAGATAACGTCCTGAAAGACGGGGATGAAAAAACTGCACCGTGCATATTTTTGTTTTAATTTTCAGTCTAAAACAGTAAATTCAAATTCAAAATCATTTATTTCAATCCATTTGAGATCATATAAAGTTGTACATTTTACATCAAATTAAAAATTAAAATATTAAATTACATTAATATAAATAAAAAAGAATCGTTAAATGTGTTGCTAAGCGCAAAACTCGAGAACGGGTAGACCAATTTGGCTGATTCTTTTTTTGTTGTAGGTATTCGTAATTTTCCGGACAAGGTTCTTATGAAAAAAAAAATGTTGATAACTGACCAAGTCGGAAATAGGCACTCGTGCGAAGCCGGTTCGTTAGTTGAATATAATGAATGAAATAAAAGAAATAAATAAAATCAAAATCTATAAAATTTAAATTAAAATCATAAAATAAAATGATTAATAATGCACCTGCCTCTAAGGCATTTGTAATATTGTAGAGGCTATCTCCAAATTGAAGTTGCTTTGACGCGCGTCAACTTATAATGGAGAAAAGTGGTTCAGACCACGAGAGAGAGTGCTTACCGTCAGTCATTATCATGTCAATCAGTGTCAATGGAAATTAGAAATCGAATATGGATCGAAATCAATTCTTAGAAGTTCTATTAAGTTCGGTTTTGATAGAGTTGATAAATTATGCATATCTACTCGAGTTTAGTTGTACCATAACGAGCCAACGTAATTTAATATGCCGAATGTGTCTACTATCTAGCAAAACCTGGTACCTACGTCCGAAATTATGCTTAAAATAGATTAAAAATGAATCACATAAATAGTGCAACAAAAAACACTTGTCAAAGTTTTTTGTTTTAAAAAGGGTCATTGAAAATCATAAAAAAAAATAACATCACGCCTGTAATCCCCAAAAGGTTAGGCAGAGGTGTGCCCATTAGTACACCCACATTTCGCCAGTTATGTTTAAGTCCCACGTAATAGGGGGAGAGCCTATTGCCATCAACCGGGCACAAATCCAGACTCCGAGGCTGCCACTGAGAAATTCCTGATGGAAAAACCCAATAACACTTTGCCCAACCTGGGAATCGAACCCAAGACCTCATGCTCAGTAGTCGCGCTTTACGAACCCTAGACCAACGAGGCAGTCGTTTAAAAAAAACCCTATAAAAATGCTATACAACACGATTGTAATGTATGGAACAGCTGATTTCTTTTTCATGATTTCAGGTTTGGTCCCATAGTAAAAGTTGTTAAACATAATTGGCGAAATGTGGGTGTACTAATGGGTTCACCTGCCCAACCCTTCGGGGATTACAGGCGTGATGTTATGTGTGTTATGTCCGGGGTTGCGGGACGTCTTAACAGGATACCGTGGCCCCGGAACGTAAAGGGCAACAGAAGGAACAGGGTGGTTTTTTAGTCAGTAAAAGTCTGACAGTCCCTTCCGCCCCACCCAGGGCGGAAGGACGCATCTGATGATATTTACCACATAAAAAAAAATGTGTGTTATGTGTAATAAACATCAGTTTGTTTACAGTCGGAAAGACAATGATGTTATTCGTGTGTTCATTTTGAGTGGTACTAAAGAAAAAAATGTACAAATAAAATAACAATAGTAGCCAAAGAAAATACATCATATCGTCGCGGAATCGCACGCTAAACTGAACGCGTGCGGTCATTAAACTTCTTTCAGCGCGGGTCAACGCGCGATTACCAACGCTTTGATTTTTTTTTCTCAACGCTACAATAATGTACGCTGTTGTGCGTTAATGCGATGGTGTTTATTGAATAACGAGTATGTATTCATTTAATTATTTAAACTTTATGCAGCAAAAAGTACAAAGGCGGACTTAATGACTTAGGCATTCTCTACCAGTCAACCAGAGTTGAAGAGATAACATGGCAAGTGCAAATTATTGTACGACAGTAAAACAACTAAATTAGATATTTAATTACTCAAGTTCCACGTAATGAGACACAATTGATTTTCTATTGTTCTGTCATACCGGTAAGTCAGCCGGGGCTTGACTGGTTTAGAAAGAAACAATTACCTAAATAAATAGAAATGTATACAAAATAATAAAAAATCTCCATACTTATATGTTTAATACAGAAGCTCCTATAATTATTAAACTCACATACACAAATAATATTAGACCTGGAAAGACTACCTGTAGGTCATACAAATATTTGAACCCGAGATATGCAGTGCAGCAGCTAATCATTCAACCACTGCGCCAACCATGCTGTCATATTTTGACGCGCGATTATTAAACGCGCGGGCTGTTGAACATAGCCTTATTATTAATTATTAAAAGCGAAACTCTCGTTTTAATTCATAATTTGATTATGTTTGATCCTAGCTTTTTCCAGCGACTTCACCTGCGTAATCAGTCATCGCGGACGCAGACAAAGTCGCCGCATATAAAGTAACCTATATCCTTTCTTAGGGTTCAAACTTACACTCATCAAAATTGGTTTAGTGGATTAGTCGTGAAAGCGTAAGAGACCGACAGATACTGTCGCATTTATAACTTTATTATGGATTCAATAACTTTATAGCAATAGGCTCACCTCCTATTACATGGGACTTAAAAATAACTGACAAAATGTAGGTATACTAAAGGGTACACCTCTGCCTAACCCTTCGGGGATTACAGGCGTGATGTTATGTATATAATTATGTATAACTTTATAAAAAAAAAACTATTATGTAATTGTATATTATGTTTTTTGATGAAAAACTTTCAATATCTAATACGTTTTGAAAATGAAGACGAAATTTTCAAGTTACTATGTATAAAATTAGTTTTCTTTAGAATTTGTGTTTCTATTGAAGACAACAATATCAAAATTTGCTCAGTTGGCTGTTCTATAAACATTTTATGATGACAACAACACATAATTTATTATGAGCTTTTAAGAAGTACATTTATCTTATCGTTTTATTATACGTGAACATAAATAAAAATAACTTTTTCCAACATTTGCGATTAAATGGCTTGTTTTTATTAACGGTTCAGTACACTTAAACAAAGAGAAAACATTATTTTTGTCTTTTGTTTTATATTTTCTGACTGTGACAGCGATTAGTCAGATGCTGTAAAAATAAAGGTAAACTGAATTAAAGTGTTGTTGTAAAAATAGATAATTATACAAATTATGATCAACCATTAAATAAAAATAAACTTGAAAAGTTTTGAATGACTACAACTTTATTTTTTTACATAACATAATATCACGCCTGTAATCTCCAAAAGGTTAGGCAGAAGTGTACTCATTAGTACACCCAAATTTCGCCAGTTATGTTTAATTCCCATGTAATAGGGGGCGAGCCTATTGCCATCAAACGACCTGGGAATCGAACCCAAGACCTCATGCGCAGTAGCCGCGGAATTTTAATTTTTGGTGTGAAAAATGTAAGGATCGTCGCAGGTGGCGTTCTGTGGCTTCTGCCTACCCCCATGGGAACAAGGCGGGATTTTATGTATGTATGATAATAGTCTTTACTCAGGCTGCGCCTTTACTGGAAATATTGCCAACTACATAGTACTGCTAATAAATTACACAGCACATTAATAAATACAATAATAACTTAATCCTTCGCTAACCATGAACTAATCTAAGGTAAACTTGGACAGCTGAGCAAAAACTATTCTATCATAATAAATCTCAACTAAACCTCCCGACTAACTACAAAACACGTTCTTATATTCTGACCATAATTTTAATATGAAAAGCGGTTTATTACATAAAAAAGTCTGAGCTACTGTTAGTCGAGTTGGCGGTAGCGGGTTCTGTCCATGGATTTTTTAATAAGCGATTTAAAAAGTTTACACGGATATACAGCATGTAACAAAAACCCCGTCCGATCCTTAAGGGTATTATTCGGCATCGTACTGCGTACACATATACGTAACCATTTAATGGATTTGAGATTATTATTTTTCCCCAGTGAAAAAAAAAAGAAGAAAGAAGAAGTAATTAAATTAAAATAAAACATAAAAACTGATCACAACACTGATCTGACAGGGTTTTGTTACATAGTGTATATATGCGACTTTCTTCCTTGTGAATGCCAGTTATCAGCAATGTATTTTTCTGGGGGGCGGATTCCTAATTCTTTTCTTAAAATTCAAGTAGCCGAAGTTACTTCAGAAAACATCAGCTATCTGCCTGCGAAACTCCCGTTACAATACGTTCAGTTATTTAAGAGATTAGGCGGAACAAACGGATTGAACAATATATTTTTTTTGTATGTATACCATGGAAACAATCATAATTCATTTAATAAAAAAGCTGTTATTTTGACTTTACAAACAGACACTACAATGTAATTTTTCATTTAATTATTATATTAAATTATATTTATCCATCCGACCTATAATATCGCAAGGGTTCGTCCTGAATACTAACATAAAAATCATACGTCATAGCTTTCACAGAGTATCGATGCAAGACTAATCTTACAAAGGGTTCCTATATTCCATTTTCAGGCACGGATCCCCAAAAACAGTAATACAGTACGACTAGGATGTAATCCTTCAACACAGGTTCCCGTCATGCGCCGATCTGAATCTAGTCTGAGATTAATTCAGGCAGGAATAGAATCTGCGACCGCCGCTATTTGTTGGTGTAAGTAAGCTTTGCAATTTTGAACTGTACACGTTTGAATTTAAGTGCTTAAATTCTGTAGGAGATTACGTTTTAAGGTGTGTGAGACAACCTGATTATTACAATTTTTGGAACGAAGTTCCTTATCGCGCGTTGCGAAAGGGGGCTAGACGGAAAAAATTAAGACCAAAAGTTGTAACGACACTTTTTGCTTTAGTTGTATACCGTGGCCCCGGAACGTAAAGGGCAACAGAAGGAACAGGGTGGTTTTTTAGTCAGTAAAAGTCTGACAGTCCCTTCCGCCCCACCCAGGGCGGAAGGAGTCATTTGATGATTTTTACCACATAAAAAAAAAGCCGTGCCGCGGGCGCGTGTTTCTCTGTCTGTCTCTCTCTCTCATATAACTTCGTTCCATCCGGGTGTCCCTTGACACCTCTCAAGATTTTTTTTTGAAAGAACTTTCGAGTTGAGTTATTCCGGTTTGATACCCTGATGACAGCAATTAAAACATGATAATAATTCAGCAGGGGATCCGATCCTAGGTGATCCGAACGGAAAAACTCTTCGAGTTGGCTTGACCGGACGCAGCTGAATACAGGTAGGTATTTTACATGGAGCGTCTGCCTATCCGACCTCCACAACATACAAGATTACACGTGAATACGATACACCTTGCATAAAAACTATATTATAATAATACTTATAATAACATCACGCCTGTAATCCCCGAAGGGTTAGGCAGAGTGTACCCCTGACTATACCCACATAATAATGATATGTAAATTACAGCTAGACCTCTAACTCAATGCTGCGAATGTGCTTTTATAGAGGTATCTTTCACGCCAATCATTGAAGATGTCGAATGTATCGTAAAAACCTTTTAATCACCCAAAGCGACTGTGTATTCACATTATTGTTAAAACAAACTCAAAAAAGAACAAATACTACAAAGTACTCATAGAATTTAACTTTAAAATCACGTATTCAACATCAAAAACTGTTCCCTAATTACGACATTACAAAACACAATGATCTGCCTTCCCCCATGGCGTCCCTCAATTCTTTCTGATCCCCCAAACGATAATGTGGTGACAGGGGGCAAGGAAATACTGGCGCATAGCTCTGACAGCACGGGAGATTATGTAGATTTTGATAAAACAACCACGCAATAGATGTGTTCAGAAGTTTTAATTGTAAAAATAGGTAAATTATTTTCTATTTTTGTTCTTTTTCGGTGAAAGTGACTCGACATGCGAACTTGGACTAGTAACGTGCGTTTGCTCGACGTTCACTTGTCCGAACGAACGATTGCCCGAAGAACGAATCTTCTTTACAAAACTATAAATATTTTTAACTATAAAAACTATAACTATAAAATATTTTTACGAAAACTTTATGAAAATGATCAACAAAACTTTAAATACCGTCAAACAGGGTGAATAGGAATGCAGGGGTGAATTGCGACGAAACCCTCTTAATACCTGTGTTGTATCCTCTATTAGCAAAATATTTTGCTTGCCTTACCTACATTGCGAACTGCTATAAACAGAGATTACTCGCATTAAAAAAAAGTCCTTTTTCAGCAGTGATTTTTGCTAAAAGTTACTTAGCTTGTTGAGCAGTTAGCGTAGCGTTAACTACGCAAACTGCTCACCACCGAACCTTGACCGAACCATCTAAGCATAATACTAAACACTACTATTTAATTAATATACTTATTGACCAAAATATGACTGACTAGACTACGTTTACTACACTCCCCGTTACCCGTAAAGTCCCCTTAACCTTCTGTACCTTTCTAGGGTACAACACAACCCTATTGAGTGAGGGGTAGGGGATGTTTTATCACGATCGCATGCTCTTGATACACAACGTTTTAGATTTATACAGGTAGTATGTTGGATTAACATTAAAGGGTTTTACCGCAGTGAACTCAGGTGTATATCGAACGGATAAAAATGTTTTGAATATACCATGATCTGTGTTGGTTTTATATGGGTTTAGTTTTACGAAAACAAATCACTTGAATGTTATTAAGATACCTTTTGTACCTGATATTTGAAGGGTCTAGAGTTTAATCTAGCAAGTACTAGAAAGAGCATTAGATTTAAGATTCCATTCTTTTTCTATACGCGAAGACTTGTAATTATTTTGGCTTCCTGTCAACTATGGTTTCCTATTCTACTTAGTTTTTTAGCTGTCTTCCATGCTTCATTAAATCTAAATACATATAACTCAAAGGTGACTGACTGACTGACATAGTGATCTATCAACGCACAGCCCAAACCTCTGGACGGATCGGGCTGAAATTTGGCATGCAGGTAGATGTTATGACGTAGGCATCCGCTAAGAAAGTATTTTTTTAAATTTACGCTGGGATGAACGCCCCCGTTCATCCCCTTAGAGGGTAAATTTAAAACTAAATTTCGACATTTACGCGGACGAAGTCGCGGGCAAAAGCTAGTAAATAAATAAATTAGAAAAATAATGGCCAAAAACACCTGTATTGTGTCATATTGTTGAAATGACTGCATTTTTTTTTTGTAGGTATGGCTAGTCTACAAATTTTGCTTTATATTTATCACATATAATAAAATCGTAGAGACGTCAAAACTGTACATTTAATATTTTTGAAAAAGAGAAAGTGCTTAGGGGTCGGTGAATGATACTAATGCCGAAAATGTTTTTTTTTTAATTTTTGTCTGTTTGTCTGTTTGTTTGTTAAAGCATCACGCAAATACTGCCGGATAGATTTTGTTCAAATTTTGAATGAATATTCCACATTTGCCAAATTAGTCCATAGGCTATAAATTATCACGCTATTTGCTTTGGAGGATTAGCAGACTACAACAGATTACCTCAGGATTGTAAAAAAGACGAGACAAAATGTAAAAATATTGTAAACAGCTGCAGACTGAAGTTCTAAAATAATTATTATCACGCTATACCTTCAAGGAGCTAAGCAGTCAATTATGGAAAACTAGAACGGCTATTTCAAGTCTTTTGTCATCGAAGTTAATTGCCTAACGGTTCGACGGCCGTCTGGCGAAACGATGGGCGGAAGTTCGGTCCCCAATGTCAGCATTATTTTTTGTATTTTTTCTAATATTTTTTTTAATGTTTTTTAATTTATTAATGAGATTTCCTAACAAAAAAAAGTAGTAGCGCATATTTCCACCACAATTTTGATTTGTTTACGTATTTTTTTAAATATCTAAGCAGAAAATAATATCTATACATAGTTACACATAAATCAGCAGCTAAAGAACTTTTGTCTGTTTGCGCGACTGCTAAGCATGAGGTCTTGGGTTCGATTCCCAGGTCGGGCAAAGTGTTATTTAGTTTTTCCATCAGGAATTTCACAATAGCAGCCTCGGAGTCTGGATTTGTGCCCGGTTGATGGCAATAGGCTCGCCCCCCATTACATGGTATTAAACATAAATAATGTGTGTAGATAAGGGTTATCGCATTATGGCTATTATTCTTAAACATTTTACTGCTGGATTGCTACAAAACGACACCAAAAAACTGACAATCCTCTGATATCAAAATCATTACGCCATAACTACAAGGAGCTACTCAACACTCAACCAGTGACGGACGGCCTATTTGCAAACATTTTAAGTATACAATATTTTATTGCCTGGGCTTAGCTAAGCCAATCATGGCACAACACTACTGCCAAGTATACTACTGGAGTACCGGTGGACGATAAATTAGCGAGGAGTGGCGAGTGTAATTTTTTTACGCAGTAATAATTAGTATTCCTTTCGTAGCGCTTCCGAATTATTGTATAAAAAGATCTCAGTGTAAGATGAGTGATTAGGTACTAAAAAGAAGACTTCTATTTCAATGGCTAAATAGAAAGAATTTGGCAACAACCGGAAGTGCACCAAAATCAATTAAATCAATAAAAAAATCTGTTGCAGTAATTCTTCTGTCGGAGAATGCCTCACAGACTTCAAGTTTTCTGGGTACTTGGTTTGATGAAGCGACTGTGATCGTAGCTGAGTTTTTTTTCATAGGCACCGAAAATAGAACATATTCCACGTGCTTTAAAATCAAATTCTAAATGGCGCGGCTGTGCTGCAAGAGATGAATCTTTCCATCTTCGCAAACAGGACTTAGTATTTCGTAGCGAGGAAGTTACGTAGAGTATTGGAAGAACCTTAAGTACCCTGGTGTTGCATTGGACAGAGCACTAACTTTTTATGTACCTACATTGCCACAACACCAATCAAAAAGTAATTTGCTACAAACCTTATTTCTACCAACTGGGGAGCAGCACCCGATGTTTTTCGCACAACTGTCACGTCGCTATGCTCCTTCTGCTGGTGAATTTGCGTGTTCAGTGTGTCATTGACCAAATAGCAATATCATCCTTAACGAGACGTGTAGAATTATATCAGGGCTGCCTGAAACCAACTCTGCTCCATAAGCTCTTCCCAGTGGCTGGAATTGCACCACCTGTCATTCGTAGGTATGTATTATTGTATGTCGCATGCACAGATGAAACAAAATCAAGAATCCGCTTCCTTACATCCCCTCTATCAATATGCAGTAGCTCTGGGTAGATTGAAGAGCCGAAAGAGTTTTCTTCGATGCACACAGGCCATTCAGGACCAGGTCGACACCCACCATCAGACAACTTCCACCAAAAAGAGTTCAACCCCAGGAACACATGCCACTCTGTTGTGATCTTTAGTGGCCTATATGGAAAGCGCTCAATGGACTGCGCACTCATGTAAGCCGCTGCAAACGTAACCTAGCCAAATGAGGAGTTATAGATCCCGCAGATACTCAGTGGAAGTTCCCTATAGGTTTTGATTCCCTAGCGAGCGTCAAAATATGCGCCATTAACGACCTCATCTTTAGATTGCGTTGACTTAGAAGTTTAATTTTTTCACTGCTCCAAAGGTTTGCAGACCTAAGTATTTTTTGGGTGGTAAAAATCACCAATGATGATGATTTTTCAGACTGATGACTGTCAGACTTTTACTGAGTAAAAAACACCCTGTTCCTTCTGTTGCCCTTTACGTTCCGGGGCCACGGTGTCCTGATAAGACTTCCCGCGACCACGGCAGGCGTTTGGCCCTGTCGGGGCCCCGTCCCTGTGCTGACAGCTCTTTGAAGCGCGCGTGGAACAAAACGCGCCGTCGACCCGGGCCTGGTACTTGATTGGACAGCGAGCTACCCATCACTCGCCGTCCGCAAGCCCGCGCCTACGGTGGCCGGATGTCGTCTCGCGACGTCCAATGCGCTGGGCGTCTCCCGCGGCGACTGGAGCGTGAGGTGGAGGCTAGCATTACTGCTTCGCAGAAGGAGGTGACTGCTTCCCATTCCCTCTCGCTCCGGAGCATGGCCTGAACCAGGGCCGGACGCGAGAGGACACGGCGGTGCTCTGCCCAGGCGGCGCAGACTTGCACCGTATGCTCCACCGTGTCCTCCGGGTGGTCCATACAGTGGTGACACCCGGACGTTTCCTCCCGCTGAATCCGACACTGGAACCTCCCGAAACAACCGTGTCCGGTGAGAACCTGCGTCAGGCGGAAGGTGAGGACGCCGTGGCGCCTCTTCAGCCACTCCTCAAAGAGGGGTCTTACCGCCGCGATTGGGGCGTGCCCGAGACCTGAGTATTTGATTTTAATTTCAGCTTGATACCTCCACGCGTTCCTTAGAAAAGCGTTTTTACAGTCAGACAGACGGACAACAAAGTGATCCTATAAGGGTTCCGTATTTGCTGACTGAGGTACGGAACTCTAAAAAAGAAAATATCTAAAATCATCGATGAATCGTGATTTGTGAGGTAAAACTTTGCTTAGACTTTAAATAAGTCTATATGTTTACAGGGTTTTGCTCATACTTTCTTCCAAAAACATAACAGTCAGATTCTGATTTCAGTTGCTCTGATTACAACCTGATCGGTCTTGATACTACATATATTGAAGCTACAATGTGAGGTACAATATTAATACAGTAGCTATTGAACTTGCGTTTTAATGGTTTGGGTTCAAAAAATAAGTGAATTTTGATACCACTTCATTATATTTTGGAAAGAAGTAATCTGAATATACCTTAAATATATATACAAAAGCGAAAGGTCACTCACTCATCACGAAATATCGAAAATTTCGCGGGGAGGTAGTTTACAGTTAGTAGACGTCCGCTAAGTAACGATTTTTCATATAAATTACCCATTTCCCAAAGAGTAGGTATGAAACGGGGGTTCAAAGTTTGTATGGAGAAATCAACTTTGACGCGGACGAAGTCGCGGGCAGAAGCTAGTTTATCATGAAACTAAAACATAAAAAATAGCCTATGCCCTTTTTTGGTGTTCAATCTTAGGCCGTTTGTCCACCGCCGCCGTCACCGGAACGTCAACGAGAACGAGATGACGGCGCCGAAGTACTGATACTACTATAGCCTATAGACTACTATAGCCGCGTGTCCACCGCAAGTCCGTCACCCGAGCACCGTCATCCCGGCCGCCGAGTTTCGAGTAGATCGGCGTGACCTGTGCCGGCAACGGCAATACAAAACACGACTGAGCCACCGATATATCGGCGCGGTGGACAAACGATCGCCGTCACGTCATCTTAAACTCGGCCCGAAATAATCTCGTTCTCGGTGACGGTCCGGTGACGGCGGCGGTGGACAAACGGCCTTAGTCTGTACCAAATTTCATTAAAATCGTATGTTTTTATTGAGATGATATTTAATTAAAATACATAACACATAACATCACGCCTGTAATCCCCGAAGGGTTAGGCAGAAGTGTACCCATTAGTACACCCACATTTCGTAGGTTATGTTTAAGTCCCATGTAATAGGGGTTGAGCCTATTGCCATCAACCGGGCACAAATCCATACTCCGAGGCTATTACTGAGAAGTTCATGGTAGAAAAACCCAATAGCACTTTGCCCGACCTGGGAATCGAACCTAAGACCTCATGCTTAGCAGTCGCGCTTTGTGACCACTAACCAACGAGATAAAATATGAATATGAATGAAATATGAATATGAATTTCATTTCTTGTTCAAAAAAAAGCGTTTCTGTATTTAAATAATTAACAATTCCCATTGTAAACGACTTCCTTACATTAATTCATTCTACAATATTCAGTTTCCTAAGCTATTTACCGTTGTTCGCTATAAAACAGTGCTAGCATTCCTGTGGACTCTGTTCCGCTCTGTAGACAGGCTGCCAAGAGTAAGTTAAATATATAAAGCTTTACCGGAATACCTTTATAAACTAAAAGGTGATTCAACAAGATTCTTTGAAATTCTATCACCTTTAGTGCATAGTCAATAGATACTTTTCGTAGAAATAGGAACTTTATAGATACTATAGACTCTTTAGCTGAAGAAAGATGTATTCTTTGATCGGGCTATACGATATGGCTCATGTTGTCGTGGGATATAAGGCACCTCACGCACTAGACGGCTACGACCACGATTTGTGGTCGCAACGACCAGGTTAACTACGTTGGCCGTGACCATCCATGCGCGAGGTGCCTTAATACATAATAGTACATGCGTTTTAACCTTTTGAACGCCAGAGTATAAACGTATCGCCGTACCCCTGACGCCAGGCCACTTTTTCTGTCAAATGACCTTCATAAAAAATAGGGATTCCAAAACTTGATTAAATTGTTTATTTCATAATATAACGTAGATGAGGCGAAAGGAGTATGTAAGGATCGTAGCAGGGGGCGTTCTGTGGTTTCTGCCTACCCCCATGGGAAAAACGCGTGAGTTTATGTATGTATGTATGTCTGTTCATAATATGGTGCGACGTGTATTTTGTCATATATTTGTGACGTTGGCGTTCAAGGTAAGATTACGTTTGTCACATATATGTGACAATGGCGTTCAAAAGGTTAAGGAACTCATGGCTACCTAGCCGCGAGCTCCTTATAATAGCCGCACGAGTAGATCCGTCGGTTTAAGCTACCCTTGCCAGGGTTAGTCTGTGGATTATAAGTGACCATCTTTACACAACGAGACTTCTCCCTGCCTCGGAAAGCACGTTAAGCCGTTGGTCCCGGCTGTCATACGTGAATCTTTGAAAGTCTGACAATAGTCTAAGTATCCAGGGTCGTCCGATATAGTTGAAGTTTTCTTAGAAACTGATTGTCTTCGATTGAAACTTAACTTAATTACCTAATGAACTGTTTATTACAGCTACATTTTAAATTAAATTACATTTGAAAACATCCATCGGTTTCTAAGAAAACTTCAACTATATCGGACGACCCTGTATACCTATTTCCTTTGTTGACTAGGCTGTACACATTTCATCCTTTACACCAAAAACGTAATACCACAAGCCATTAGTTCCCTTTCTGATTCTCTAATAGGATTCACCATGCCTCTAATACGCAGGTGACCAACGTAACTTGGTCTTCACACCTGATTTAACCTTTATCTATCGTACTTTCCCTGTTTATTGGGTATAGAGGTGCTGGAGGTCAGGTGTAAGTGGTTTGTAATATGCTTGTTTGTTACCTATAATCTAGAGGCAATTTTAACAGCCCGCATTTATGAAGTACTAGCTTCTGCCCGCGGGTTCGTCCGCCTAAAAAGTTATTTTCCGTAAAGTAAGTTAAAACTGTTATCCCACGAGAAACCGAATAACACTTTTTGCCCGACCCGGGAATCGAACCAAGAACCCCACGCTCAACAGTTGCGCTTGCCACCACGAGATTAACGGGGCAGTCACAACATCCAATATAAATAACATGATAATATAGTTAAACTTTATTACAACAGCAATAAAAATCATTTTCCTACGAATAAAAAGAAATATCAAAATAATTACTCCAATTTAAACAACATGTCAATAATGCTGAATATTTAATGGTTATGGATAATTTTATGACCCATAAATCTTATGTTCGATAGGTCCATCGGGGTGACAAATATTCAACAATAAATAGGTTATTGATGTCTACCCGGTGTTATTAATAATGGTCTGTTGGCCACTATTAATAGTAGCGCTATTACCACAAAGTTGGCAGGTATTCAATGTTTGGCAAATACGACAAAAATTGGGCTTGTTAAAATGTTGGTTATGTTTTGAGTGTAATGTCAAAGTAACAGCTTTTTACAAAACCTACTTACACGAAAAAATCATTAAATTTTTAATTTTTGTCTGTCTTTATGTTTGTTTCGGCTAATCTCCGAAACGGCTGGACTTATTCTAACGGGAATTTCACGGGCAAATAGTTGATGTTACTAGGAGTAACTTAGGCTTCTCTTATTTTAGAAAAATAATTAGGGTTTCGTGCAAAAAAAACCCGTGAAAACTAATATTTATGCGAACGTAGTCGGGGGTATAAATTAGTGTACAACACATACCTACATACATAAACTCACGCCTTTTTCCTATGGGGGTGGGCAGAAACCGCAGAACACCACCTCCACCGTCACCTCACGATCCTTACATACTCCTTTCGCCTCATCTACGTTCATACATCTCGTCATACAAGCACGCCGGTTACGAGAACTCCGCACCTGACCTTTCTGAAGAACTTCACCAATAAGGTTAGCTACAAAGGTAGGTTAGGTTAGTTTATAAATAACTAAAAAGACTTGCGGCCATTTTAATTTTCACAGAAACACCAACATTCACAGTCGTGACAGCCCAGTGGTTAAGGCGCCCACCTCTCATGCATGAGGTTGTGGGTTTAAATCCGGCCAAGTGACCAATGTGACATTCATATGTACTTTCTAAAGTTTCTCTGGGACATCACTGGCTTCGGTGAAGGAAAACATCGTGAGGAAACCTGGACTTATACCAGCCTATTACTGTCCCACTCAAGCCATGACAGAGGCCTTTGAGGCGGTTTAGAAACTCTGACACTAGGGTGTGTGGGGTCGTAAGACCATAGGCCTCGTTTACGGAGACGCGGGGCGTCGCTCGTCGCGTGCGGCGTGGTGTCTCGCGGCAGGAAAATTAGTACATCTAAAATCGCTTCTCTGTAAACGCACCCATACAACACCATATGTTTGAATTCAGTGCGGGCCGCGCCGCACAACGCGACGCCCGACGTCTCTGTAAATGAGGCCTTACTGCCCACACGATAAAATAAAGAAAATAAAGAAAGACCAACATTCTAGTCCAATCTTTTTCTTTTCCTATTTAAAAGTGAACGGCGTTCTCATAGAAATGCTAATCTTGTTAGCTTAACGAATTACGTAAATGTATGTATACCGCGGCTTAAAGATTGCAAAGCGTCCATAAGTAATGACATTATGAATTATTCGTTAGGTTAGCTGCTCCCGCTAAGGAGATCATGGTACTATTTCTTTGTGCTAGTATTGGATTAAATTGTATGAAGAATTTAAATCGTTGGGGTTTTATAAAAGAATTTAAATGAGTTGAAAGAATGTAACTAATATGGCGATACTTTTCTATGCTTTTAGGGGCTTTTCTGATAGCGTGCTCTGTACAAAAATAGTCGAGCCATATTTGATAATTTAAGTAATTAAACTCGATGAAGTTTTGTAGATAGAATAAGAGCACCAATATGTAGGTTTAAGTAACTTAATCTTTTTTTTTTTTTTTTTTTTTTCAGTATCAGAAACTTTATTTGTGAGTCATAGGTACAGTGGATGTAAAATGATATAGAGTAAGTGTCGTTCGCTACAACCAGCCATTATTGGCATACAAAAATTAACATTATGTCAAAAAGCTTGAATTTAAATTACATAATAAAATTATACTTTAAGTTACATTATAGAAATTATTATTATTATTATTTTAATTTATAATTATTGTTGAATCACAAAATATTAAATTTGAACAAATACAATAATAAAATATTCCCAAATTTATAAAATGTCGAAAGATAAATAGTAATGAATACCTAATAAAATAGTTAGTCATGACATGGATGTATATTGTTTAGCAGTTAAGTCAAATTGATAGAATGTTACGTCAGCTTTTGTCTTCCAAAAAGTCAGTTGTAGAGTAGTAGCATTTACTAGTTAAAAATTGTTTGAGTTTCCTTTTAAACATTGTCACATTCAGGTTTTTTATTTCTCGCGGGATTTTATTATAAATAGCGGGAGCCATACGATAGATGCTTTTAATTAAATGCTTAAAATTAAAAAATTGTAGCTATAAAAAAGTCTAAATACTTTTTTTCCTAAGAGCCACATAATCACAAATAACCATAGAAAGAAACACTACCTAGAACATATTTGTACAAACGTAAAACCTATAATGTTGTCAGTACAACAGACAACATGGTAATACGCGACTCACGGACTCACGTTACATAAAACACTAGGTACATATACCTACACACTACATGAACAAATTAAAAACAACACCCATATAGTACACTACACTATACAGTTATAAGCAGAAGATTAACTTATTGATGCAAATCTTGATAATAATATTTTAAAAATTAAGTAAAAAATACAGTATAGCGGTCATAGGTGCAGTAGCATGTTAAGGTTTGAATTGCTGTGAACACGGGGTACAGGCCATACCTACATCTGTGTGTATAAGTGATGTATTCAAAGTCAAAGTCAAATCATTTATTTGATTAGGCCATTATAAGGCACTTTTGAACGTAATAACACAGTACTTACGTTTACTTCAAAATTCGTACACGACGTCGAAAGGTCGTAAGTTTAACCAGTGTCAATCGATTTGCGTTGTAGATTACTCCACTTATGACCGCTACTGTACCTATAATTTAACATAAAATAAATACTTTATATTTTTCAATGTTTTATTTTTAAATTCATATTTAAACATGTAATTAAATACATACATACATAAACTCACACCATTTTCCCATGGGGGTAGGCAAAAACCGCAGAACGCCACCTGCTACGATCCTTAAGCTGTGTACAGATTACGCGCGGCAGCCGCGCGAGCCAATGTTCGACCAGATTTGACGTTAATTTGCCTCGCGAGCCAAATCGTACATTTAAAATTTGTAGAACGCGGCTGCCGCGCGCGGCAGGCGATCCATCCGCTGCCCAGACTTGCGCGCCGTCCCAATTGCGCGCGAGCGAACGACGGAAGCTTCTTTGATGCGGTCGCAAAAACCGACAGCGAGCGGTTCGCCCCGCGGCACGTTCGAGCGCGGCAATGTTCGAGTCGCCGCGCGCGGCGACCCCGTCTACATAGTGCGCGGCCGCCGCGCGCGCCAATGTTCGAGGGTTTGCCGCGCGTAATTTGTACGCAGCTTTACATACTCCTTTCATACATCTCGCAAGCACGCCGGTTACGAGTACTGCGCACCTGACCTTTTTTAGATGTTTATGAAATGAATAAAGGAGATATACATGTCGTAATAGTAAGAATATTTATCCTTACTAATATTATAAATGCGAAAGTAACTCTGTCTGTCTGTCTGTCTTTCTGCCTGTCTGTCTGTCTTTTCTTCACGCCTAAACTACTGAACCGATTTGTGTGAAATTTGGTACAGGGTAAGTGTGAACCCCAACAAAGGACATAGGCTACTTTTATTCGACTTCGACTTCGTCTGCGTCCGCGATAACCGACATATTATACGCGGACGAAGTCGCGGGCAAACGCTAGTTTCAGATAAATTACACTCAAAATAGCTTATATAGAAACTTACATAGAAAGCCTTGTTTTTACAGAATAGAACTTCTGCATCCATCTTTTTAGTGAAGTAACTGTCAACGATCACCATTTTAATCTAGGAAACGTGTTCCGAGCAGTACACATTTTTAATTACCCTATTACGTAACACACTCAAAGAGATTCCTATCCTGTCAATTTCAAACCATATTTGCTTTGCTTTGGATTCGAAGATCGCTTAACGATGTGGTAATACAGTCAATATTGAACAATTCTCGTGATTACTATTACGTTGGGTTATTTGGTAAACCTTCAGAAAGTAAATAAGGTTCCAGAAATTGAAAGGTATCTATTTGTACATAGGAATAATATTCTGCTTGGCTTGATGAAATAAATGATTGATTATGAAGTTTGTTATTGTTTTGTTGGTGGATTCCTGTTTGGGATTAAACTATAACAATGTCGGCTAGCGAATTAAAACTAAATTGGTACTCACAAATAAACAAGTGAAAATTGCCATTCAGAAGAACCAACATCAAAAATAACTAATGATTGTTCATTTATTTAAGTGTCATTATCAATTAAAACTTCGTAAGTAGTAATTATTTTGAATCAAATCAAAACTTAAAACATACCTAATAATTTTCATTTCTTAAGCTTGAAGGATAGGATTTTATGTTATACCAGAAGTCGTACAAATGCATGCATACGAAAAAGGGCAACTGACTAAGAAAGACATACTGTTACTTTAAAATAAATAAAAATAGTCTTCGTGAAATTAAAACATTTATCAGCTTTGTATTTTTTTATTTATTGGCATACCCCGGACTTCCAATAAATATAAATCTAAAATCGCCAATTCGCCTTGAGTAAGCATGGTGATTAATGCTCGTGCCTTCTCTGTATGAGAAAAGGCCTTTGTACTGCAGTGAGACAAAAACAGGCAGGTGTTATTATTGTCATGCCTTAAAAGTTTTTCTAAATAAAAACTTCAGTCACAGTTAAAAATAAAAAAAAATATTGGTTATAATTTTGGTTGACACTTCCCGTGACCCAAGGGCTGGTTATTACCTTGGCCAGAGGTTAAGCATTGCCATCCAACGTGGCAATGCGGCCAGTCTTTTGGGTACATTTCCAGCGGACGGCGATGCGGATGAATTTTTTGATGCTATTTAGTTTTGGTTTCTCTTTTTATTTTCTTATTCTGGTTGTTTTTTTTTTATTATTTTTGTTAAGCTTGTAAATAATGTAAATATTTTAATTCAACTATTAAATGAAAAAAAATATTATCGAGATTTTATTGACATTTCAAATTTCTATCAACGATCAATGTCTATAACGACACGAATTCCTATCAACATGTCTGGACTAGCTAGTACGTACATCAGTACATTATGCGCTGAGCTTGACACCGCACACAATGCAAGTTGCTCTTTCTATCTACTGGTATATTTTTTATTTAAAAATTACGCCGGAATCAACCGCCATTGTTCGGCCTGTTCCATGTTAAACATGATGTTTTGTTACTGATAAACTTGGGTGAAGACTTGTGAAATGTGGCGCGGAAAAATATTATGGGAGATAAAAATTGCTGTTGTGGAAAATGCTGGGGCTTTACCAACGGCGGGCTTTAAACAAAAGAGTCTGGAAGTATTTTGGTTAATAAGTAATAAAATGGTGATGACGTAGCTGAATACAGGGCTAAACAAAATTATAGCAAAATTTTATAATTTAGGTAGTATCTACTATAGTAACAGGTACATAGTTTGTTTAGGATCGGCTTCTGAATCGATTTCCGCCATTATTTATGGTATGTTAATTTCAAAAAATTTAATCTTTTACGCAAAGTCAAAGTCAAAACTTTATTTCAAATAGACCTTTTACAGGCACTTTTGAATTGTCAAGGAGTCGGTCAGTTAGTCCGAAAGCTGAAACTAGTAGCTCGTTCCAAAACCGAGGTTGGCCTCTATGGAAGAGAACGAGCAAGAAACTCCACGGCACTCTTTTCAATTAGGTTTTTACAAAATACTGGTAACATTATTCTTGTTGCTTCTACATGTTGCTTCTACGTTAAAAAGAAGAAGTAATTAATTAAACTTGTAATTTCGTTGCGGGATCTAAGACCGTTGAATCGTTTCTCCGGAACTCGTCGAGTTTCATTGCCTCGGTGCTTTTCTGGTGGTCGCCACTGTTGATTCTGGCTTTCCGAGTTGCAGTGGTTGGGCGGGCATGACCTAATAAAAAACTAATTAAACTTCAAAAATATTGTAGTCGAGATTACCTAGTTTTCCGGGAAACAACAAAATTATATAGTATGTAAGTAACTCAAAATCTCGTAGGAGGAAACTTATTGACTCATTTCGGTGTTCCAGTGAGAGATAATTTAGGACTTTTACTTCATCCTAACTAATATTATAAATGCGAAAGTAAGTTTGTTTGTTTGTTTGTTACCACTTTACGCCTAAGCCACTGAACCGATCATCCTGAAATTTTGCATATACGTTGCCAGGTGTACAGGAACAAGCATAGGGTACCTTTAATCCCGAAAAAAAGTACTGTTCCCGAGGGAAATCACAATAACGTCCTTATGACAGTAGATGGCGCCACGTGTCTATCGAATCATGATCGAATTTTAAGTTTAAGCATCTAATTGTATTTTGTGAGTCTAGACTGTCGATAGACCAGTAAGTCAAGTCAAATAAACAACCTAGGAGTACGAAAGTTGTTTGCTTAATAATTTTTCACGCCAAAAACCGCTGAAGCGCATCCTGACATTTTGCATAAAGTGGCCTCCAGACGGACGGTGCGGTTGCGGCAAACCGCAGGCCGCGGCTCCAACCGCTGCAAAAACACACCACCGCGGTCACAGTGGCGGCCTGAAGTGCCATTAGCTGTGGTGTTTGTGTTACAATCGGACGTCAGTCAATATGGCTAACCGTAACGTTGTCTTATTACTCTCATTAGCCCTCTCAGAAGATGAGAAGAAAGGTAGGAAATTAAATTATTTTCTTATAAAGGTTGAGTAATTAAATTATTAAACTTATTTCTATTACATCTTCCATATTTGGCGTCATTTTACAAAGCAGTACACGCGGCCCGTTGTTAAAATTTGCAAATAACGCGGCCCGCCACAACATTCCGCGTTTGTCTGTGACCCACTTTATATACGTTGTCAGGGATATAGAAAAACTGCGTGACTGACACTGACATCACTGTGTCGTCAGTGACACTGACAGGTGTATTTTATTTTTATTTAAGGTGTAAACGCATTCATAGAGGATGTATGGAAGAATGAAGGCGAACTTATAACAATTTCATCTAGAATGGCGTCGGGTGTAAAAAGTGTGCAGCAGCCTTAAGGTTAATTCACACATATCAGTGAAGTCACAGTTCCAGCACAGTTCCGACACCGTCCCATAACAGTGATACAGTGATGCGGCAGTGACTCAATTCACACATGTCAGTGAAGTCACACTTCCGGCCACATGTCTGCCAAGTTTCGTTATGGTATCCATTTATTAAGACGAAAAAAATTAAAATGGGTGCATGAATCATGGCCGGGCAAGGCAATTAGGAGAGACTGAAGGACAATGCTTGACAATATACAATTTAATTAAAGATAAAAGTAAATATTTTGAATATTTTAGAATTTTTCAAAACCGTTTCAAGATTCTTCTGCAGAAACTAAAAAGTTTTTGATGCAGCGGCGTCCGTGATCCGGTAAAAAATATTGTTGTTGCTGATCACGTCCGTGATTGCCGGCGCAGGAACTGACACTGAAAGCACTGTGTCGTCGCTGTCACTGATTGGTGTGAATGCCTTCATAGAGAATGTATAAAAGAATAATTATTATCACGGTGATGGTCCTGTGCCGGAACTGTGGCTTCACTGATGTGTATGAATCAACCTTTACACGGTGACGGTGCTGTGCCGGGACTGTGATTTTACTGATATGTATGAATCAAGCTTTAAGAGTTATCGATGAAACGACCATTAATTGTTAGTTTGTTTAAAAATTAAAAACATTGTCTTTTATTATTTTTGGGTTAGTTTTCAACCGACTTCAAAAAGCAGGAGGTTCTCAATTCGGCGGTATGTTTTTTGTATGTATGTTACGCGATTACTCCGCCAATTGTGAATTGATTTGGATGATTCTTCTTTTTAGTTTGAAAGAAATGAAATGAAATGAATTGGCTCCATAGAAATATTGTCATAAACTTCGGAGATATGAAACGGAAGTCCTCATAGGATCACAGCATAACTGTCGTAACAAGTAAAATTGCTTTGTTTATACGTGTAGTCGATGACTGACTGAAGGAAGAGGGGGAGGAGGTACGTCAACGTAACCCCTCTCCTACCACTTTCCAAAATTAAATATATCGTTTGAAAGGGTTTTTTTATAAGGATTTCAAACATTAACGACAAGCGCCAAAAAGGTGAAAAATAAAAATCTTTAATTTTTTGGTAGTTCGATAGTTTGACTGTTTTTAAGATTCCGCACATAGATCGGGAAAAATGGATTCTTATAGGATCACTTTGTTGTTCGTCTGTCAAGACCATGTTTTGAAAAAATCAAAATTCTAAGTTAACGCAATCTAAAGTCAAGGCCGTTTGTGCTCTGTTTATGGTGCATATTTTGACGCTCGCAAGGGAATCAAAACCTATAGGGGAATTTCCGTTCACCTAGAATTTGGCAAGGAGCAAGGCCAAGTAGAAGTAGCACAAGTAAAGGAAAAATCCGAAAACCGTAAATTCATCACCAAACAATTACTTTTTTGAGAAAGTAATAATAATTATTATCACTAACCGTGACCTATGTCGCTGCATGTAGACAACAGTTTTCCAACGGCAAAGTTAAGTCTGTCCCTCAGTACTGTTTATATTTTCGTTCGAGGTATGTTCGGTGTGTTTTTATTAGGGTAGGTTACCTACTTTTTTCTATTTTAAAATATCTCGCAGTTCCAACTCAGGCAAAAGCTTATTGCGAGCCCGAGCAAAAATTACTGCTCAATCCCAGGAATCTCCCGTTCATGCCGCATTAAGAAGGCAATCACAAGCGAAGCGACAAGCAGCTTTGAGAGCTGATGAGATATTTTCTTAAGCCAGGAAAGACTGGAGAGCCAAGCCGCCCGCACGCCAAGCTTCTCAGAGAGCGACTGAGACGCCCTTCCAAACGCAATTGCTTTTGGAGGAACAAGCCAAAAGCCAGAGAGCTGTAAGAGCAACTGAGACGCCTGTTCAAACACAACTTCGTCTCAGAGAACAAGATCAGCCATTACAGCGACAGAAACTCCAGAACAGTCGCAGGCGAGAGGGACCTCTCTTGCAGAAATGCAAACTAAACGTCGACGGACTTTTATGAGTCACAGTTGGTCCGTATTTAATAATTCTGGATCTGGCCGAACAACAAGCCCAGTACAACCCGAATTGGTTGTCAAATTCTAAACTAACGCGGGCGAAGCCGCGGGTAACAGCTAGTTCTACATAAACGAAATTGCTAGCAGAAACTATGTATTCTCTACATAATATACCTAAAACAAAGTCGCTTCCCGCCGTATGTAGGTACGCTTAGATCTTTTAAAATCCGCAACGGATTTTAATGCGGTTTTCATCAATAGATAGAGTGATTTAAGAGAAAGGTTTATACATATAAGTAGTTAGTATCTACATTACACTCGAGCGAAGCCGGGGCGGGACGTTTGTATTAAGTTAAATGATAAATTAAAATTATCATTGACATCATCATCATTATCATTTCATTGATTTTTGATTTCATTATCATTGAATTATCATTTAATTTTTATCCTTTTAATCAATTGTCCTATTACATGGGACTAAAACATAACTGGCGAAATGTGGGTGTACTAATGGGTACACCTCTGCCTAACCCTTCGGGGATTACAGGCGTGATGTTATGTATCATTGATGAAAACAGTAATTTTCAGACTATCAATACTTGTACTACGTTCGTCGAATCGTTAACATCCTATTTTACAATTTAGAACACGCTAAGCCTTATTCAGTATGAATTGATCAAATTGAAAGCTAAATCATGTAACTGCATGATTCTAATTTGATGCCGCCATTTTCTATGTTAATTGAATATCTAATAAAGCCAGTCATAATAACGCATCGTGATTGGTCGCCTGCTGTTTTATTTATTCAAGTTGATGGTATGTGATACACTTGATGGGTTGAATAATATGGTTCTTTTATTTTTTATTTCTTTCTTCAATAGTATTTTTTTTTTTTTTGCACAATATCGCCGTTAAATAATTTATTTGCCTTGACTGCCTCGTTGGCAAAGTGTTATTGAGTTTTTCCATCAGGAATTTCTCAGTAGCAGCCTCGGAGTCTAGATTTGTGTCCGGTTGATGGGGTACACCTCTAACGTAACCAACCTAACCTAACCCTTCATTACAGGCGTGGTGTTAAATAATTTGTTTATGTGGAAACTAGAATTTGAAGGGTTCGTTTTTTTAATAAAGAGGTAAATAGGTTGTTTGTTTTGTAAGAAGTAATCTCTGGAAGTAGGTACTAGGGTTGCCAAGTCAACCGTACTAATATAACTAACTGCATATTGGTTTAATACTATGTATATTTCAGTCGGATAGATCAATCCACAACATCCGAGAACGGGCAAGTACCTATCAATGTGACTTTTGCTATTTCAAATGTACTTTCTTAGTTTGTCTTGAACATCGCTGACATCAATGAAGGAAAACTTTCGTGAGAAAACCTGGACATGAAATTAATTTTAAAATATTAATACTTTTTTATTTCAAATAATATATTTATTTTTTAATATCATTTGGCTGCTATTATTATTATGCGACAAATCATTTCAAAATACAAAAATAATGTTCTCTTTAAAAATGTCAACAGAATAATGTCCGAAACGTTTTTTTAATTTTTCCACGATCCTCCTTTTGAACGTGGCCATCTTGAAAATGTTATTATGTAATTACTTACTTATTCCTTAATACTCTGTATTTTTTCTCGCGCCCTTTTTTATAATAAGCCTAAAGGTTAACGTCTGCGCATTTTAGACATTGTTTTCTCAGAAACATTTTGTCTTTTTGGTAAAAGTTGCAGTAATTGTATTCATTAGGAAGAAAATCATCTTCATCTGGCTTATTTTGTCTTCTTGTATAATAAATTCAAGAAGACTGGTTTTACAATAACCAATTTGGGTAATCGTTGGTAATGAAAAAGCATTTACATAACTCTTTTTAACCGACTTTGTCCACGTGGAACGCAATTACTTACATGGTATTTTTGAAGTGAAAACTTCTTTAGCGGCGTTGAGCACTTTTTCTGTAATGGGTATAAAATCTTAAACTCGCGTCAGGACACGTGCGCGTCAGGACACGTGACCTGATCGAAAAAGCGTAAGACGGATGGAGAGTAGACAGCTATCCCCTCTCTACGGCGCGGCGAAAATGTATGCCTGGGCCTACTGTTTCGTTTAGACAGCGCAGGGCGCTTGCGCGAATGTTCGTGTATGTTAAACGTAAACGTAAACGTAAACGTTAATAATCAAGTTTTCACTTCTGCCGGCACTCCCGGAGTGCAACCCGTTTTTTTTTCCGCGGGACACCTTCAAAAGACGTCCGGTCTTTGGGGGTAAGACCGGGGAGTGTAAGATTCTGGTGGTTTTTCCTCACTAAAACCATCCTGGTGGTCACCATCAGCATGGAGATGGTTCCCTTTCTTCTTAGGAGACCGTACCAGAACTCTCCCTTTGCAGCACCCGTTACCATCTTTACCTACACACCACGCTCCTTCGTCTCTCGGAAAGCACGTTAAGCTGTTGGTCCCGGCTGTCATACGTGGATCTTTGACAGTCGTTACGGGTCGTCAGAAACCCGAAAGTATTACAACCAATTTTATCAAAGGGCATTGTTTTACTCAGTTACTGGGTTGTAGAGGTCAGACATACAGTCGCTCCATGTAGAATATTAGTATTCAGCTACATCCAGTTAGACTGAAAGATGACCCCAACATAGTTGGGAAAAATAAAAGTCGTTTCCCAACAATAATTTCTGCTCACTGTTACCTAATTTCGTGGGCAGTATGCGTAGTTAATAGCTATGTGATGTGTCTTGCTACAACCCCTATACGTCTAAACATACAGAGTGTGTGTGTTTTGCATAAATGGGCAGCGCATTAACCGCACCAGTTTAACATGAGAGAACAGTGCTCAGTTTCACGTTAGTTGTCGTAAACTGGTCTTACTAATGTTTTCTGTACTGTGGTGCAAGTAACAGGCGGAACTGTGTAGCTGTTTTTATGTCACCCTCATCGCCAGTGCGTTTGTCATATAAAATTAAAGCGAAATAATATAGTAAAGGCATATTTTTGACTGAAAACTTCTTTAGACGCGGTAAGTGATTATTGGTTAGGGGCAAAACTTATAGGTTTGCGTCACCAACGAGCTAATGTGACGGCGTCACCGACATGCCAATATGACGTATTGCGTCAGAGTAACGACGCGCAGCAATTAAGATTTCACTTCTGTCGATAGTTCCCATGTCTGCCAATTTTTTTATTCTAAAATTGACTCGACATAACATCACGCCTGTAATAGACGTGTACCCATTAGTACACCCATATTTCGCCTGTTATGTTTAAGTCCCATGTAATAGGGGGGCAAGACTTTTGCTATCAACCGGGCACTTTAAATTTCAATAAGATTTACGCGAAGCCCTCGCCGCGCATTTTCGCTAGGCCTTCTGATCAAGAACATCATTTAAGAATCTTGCCCAACCCGCTATCGCTTATGTTTGGAGCCGTCCTCATCAGTAACGCGGTGCAGCGCAGAGCTCGTCGATATATCAGCGGGCAGCGTGACGGACGGAGCCACTGCACCTACCCAGCGTTACGCTGTTGCTCAACTAGTTTAGAGGATTTTACGGGATAAAGTGATAAATACAATGTGTTGTCTCTGCATCACCCTTTTTTTGTTTTAGGTGGTAAAAGTCATCAAATGACTCCTTCCGCCCTGGGTGGGGCGGAAGGGACTGTCAGACTTTTACTGACTAAAAAACCACCCTGTTCCTTCTGTAGACTTTTGCGTTCCGGGGCCACGATATCCTGTTAAGACGTCCCGCAAACCCGGGTCTCTGCATCACCCTTAGGTAGACTGGTAGAAAATGCTCAGGGTATTAGTCCGCTTTTGTACAGTGTATTTTTTTTACATGTGCATAAAGTTATAATAAACTAGCGAAACCCGCCCCGGCTTCGCACGGGTGCAATGCTGATACTAAATATAAATATAATATAGCCTATGTCACCCGGGGATAGTATAGCTTCCCAACACTGAAAGGATTGTTTAAATCGTTTCAGTAGTTTCAGAGCCTATTCAATGCAAACAAACAAATAATTAAATCTTTCCTCTTTATAATATTAGTACAGTATAGATAAAATAAAATAAAATAGAAAAAAACTACATCCAGCGATAGCTACGTTTTCAAATTTTCTAATCTGACTAGTAGTTCTAGAGGTAAGGACAAACAAACAAAAACTCTTCAGCTTTATTACGTTAGTATATAACTACGTTGTCAAATTGATTTACTGCAGGGTTGGTCAACCAATGACACGCGTGCCTGTAGTGACACGCGACGAAATAATTCCGGAACTATATCTAGGTATCTATATATTTGATCGAATTAAATTTACAACATCTAGAATCACAGTAACATTTTCTTTTATTCAAATACATATAAAATGGAATGAACGTAATATTATGTTAGATAGTGTACAGATTACATCCGGAGTTGTTTACTATGCGGATCTTGTTGAAACTAAAACAAATTTTCGTTTGAGCGTTTTTGCCTTTGCGTTTTTCTTAGATATCACTGACATCGGTGAAGGAACACATCGTGAGGAAACCTGGACTTGTAATCCATACTGATGTTATAATTGCGATAGTAACTTTGTCTGTCAGTCTGTTTGTTACGCTTTCAGAACTAAACCACTGCACCTATTTCGATGAAATTTGGTAAAGGGTAAGTTTAAACTCCGAGAAAGGACATAGGCCACTTTTTATTCTGCGAATTTGTCTGCGGCCGCGATGACTGACATTTACGCGGACGAAGTCGGGGGCAAAAGCTAGTACCTAGTAAAAATCTACCTTGGGCAAGCGTGGTGATCAATGATCAAGCCTTCTCTCGAGGGAAAAGATTTTGTGACAAGCTAGCTGGCGCATAAGCTAGTTTAATATAAGAGGCCTAAACTGTACAATTGGGAAGATGACAGCATTTACCAATAATTCCAAGACATAACTTCTCTAAAGAAACACTTTATTTTAGCCCTGGAAACTTGATTAATTTTCAATTAACTGTAAAATTTGATTTTGAATTGCTTTCAAATTAATAAATAGTTAGTCAATTGAGTCTACTCAAAAGTGACGTCACAGTTATTTTTTGCCGTACAATATCTATGGGACAATCGCGTTTTGACAGGTCATAAAAAGTACGTCAATTGACTGTGGTGTCATCTACCCTATTGTAAGCGTGGTGATTAATGCTGGTGCCTTCTCTGTATGAGAAGGGGCCTTTACCCTGCAGTAGGACAATAATAGGCGGTGTTACAATATTATACTGCTGATTGTAAGCAGGTACATTGACACCCTCACTATTACTCGTACATGTAATTTCTGTGATAGTGTTTTGCCGGTTTTGTGAACGAGAAGTTGCTTGTTGCATATTTTTTGTGTTTTATCGCCTTTTTACACATCACATCATGCCTGTAACCCCCGAAGAAGGGTTAGGCAGAGGTGTACCCATTACACCACATTAAGCCAGCTATGTTTTTTAAGTCCCATGTAATAAGGAGCGAGCCTATTGCCACCAACTGGGCACAAATCCAGACTCCGAGGCTGCTCCTAAGAAATTCCTGATGGAGAAACCCAAAAACACTTTGCCTGGGAATCGAACCCAAGACCTCATGCTCAGCAACCGCCCTTTACGCCACTAGACCAACTAGGCAGTCGGGATTGCCTTTTTGTTTTTATTATTTTTGTATGCACTTAGTCTGTGTCAATAAACATTTTTTCTTTGTTGGAAAGTAGGAAACTATACAACCTTCGACATCTGACATTACCTACTTTAAATACAAACAAGGCCTTAAATATTTTTTGACGTAACGTTACACATATTTTAGCCTGTCGGTAACAACAAAGCTGATCGCCAAAAAACATGACGTCACGTAAACCATTTTGCGTACTCAGAATGTTTCCATAGGTAATTGGTTTTCAGAATCAATTACTTTTATGTGTGTTGTGCGTACAATAGAGATTTGGAGATCAAATAGAAAATATGCGTGGATGAAAAAACAAAATTACTTTTTAAAATAAAACATGGTAACGAATTTTTTTTATCGCTCGTGGTATTAAATTGGTTTAAACTGCATAAAAACGATAAAAGCCTGTATTTATTTTAGCTCGCCTCTCATGCATGAGGTTACGTGTTTGATACCTGACTGAATGTGACTTTTTCAATTCATGTGTACTTTCTAGGTTTACCTTAGACACCACTGACATCGGTGAAGGAAAACGTCGGAACGAAAATTGAACTTATAAAACACTGAAACTGCCAATCCGCCTTGATCAACACTCGTGTTTTCTCTGTATGAGAAGAGGAATTGGCCTGCAGTGGGACAGTAATAGGCTGGTATATACCTATTATTATAACTATTATTTATCTATAATAATCAATTACTTTACATGTCTGAAAAGTTCTTCAGCGCGACAACGTAAATCTTCTATGCGGCGTAGCCCGAAATAAATGCTATTATTATTCACATTTATTTATTTTAATACATTTATAATTACATTTTTAAATATTAATATAAAACAATAAAAACATTTAAAAATATAAAAAATTATTATCTATTATTATTATTATTATAAAAGGCAACCGTACTCACCGATTGCGCAAAAATTCGGCACGCGGATAGTTATTATAACGTAGATATGCGCTGAGAAAGGATTTTCCAAAATTTACCCCTTCAGAGGATGAAACGGGATCCAAAGTTTGTATGGGGAAACAAGATTATACCGACATTTTCGCGGACGAAGTCGCAGGCAGCAGCTAGTAAAGCAGTAAAACATACAATCCGTCGTTAAACTCAATATGCCCAACCCACCACTAAAGGTAGGTACAATTGACGGCAAAAATTATGCGTCCAAAATTAGGTCAGAATTTAATACACAAGCTTCATGACTTTGCTGATTTATTACTCACCGCCATATTTGCGCCATAAATCAGGGGATTAAAAATATAATGCCGCCTGTGTTTATGGTAGTTTCATCAAAATTCATGGTATTATGAGGTAACCACTTAGGTAGGGCCATTGAATTAAAAGTGAATAGAAAGTAAGCCTTTATACTGAGTGGAAGGAGTCCAACGTAAAGAAATCTTTTACCATAGATTAAGTACTTGATTAGATACTTGATAGACTCACAAGTGAAAAAGTATTTTTGAAGGTTATTTAAAAGAATGAAGTATATAAGCAAGTACACATACAAACATACATAAACTCACGCCTTTTTCCCATGGGGATAGGCAGAAACCGCAGAACGCCACCTGCTACGATCCTTACATACTCCTTTCGCCTCATTTACGTTCATACATCTCGTCATACAAGCACGCCGGTTAGGAGTACTGCGCACCTGACCCTTCTGAAGAACCTCACCAATAAGGTAAGCAAGTAGATAGCTTGAAATACTGTCCTGGCGATGATCGCTGGGCATCCGGACTGTCTTACATTGCGCACGCACATTCAGTTCACATTCAGTTAGGCATGCCCGTCGTTTGTTGTCAGTATAATTTTATGTTTTAACCGAGATTTAAAATAAAACAAAAAAAAATAGAAAAAAAAATTAAATAGATTTTACTCATTTAATATAATGTGGATTTTATTATTTTAGCATATAATAATATTATATTATCGGTGCTTATGGGATATACACAAATAAAAAACGCAATCATAACAAAAAAATCACACAGAATTCATTCATTGCTACAAAACGTGAATGCAAAAGTCGTGACAAAAGCCCACAGGAATAAAAATTCAAACTACAGACATCTACATCGGCTCGACACCCCTAAATATAGGGTTGCCGCCACTCGCCCCGTCAATGTGCATGGAAATTATCAATTTCCGCCATCACCATTCAGCCTATCTTTGAACTCTTCGTTTACGTGCCATCCCTGACAAGTCTATTTGAGAAAAACTTTATTGAGGTACTTACTTATGACGTTTTGTGTTTACACGGAAAATAAGTACTAATCTATACTATACTAATATTATAAAGAGGTAACATTTGTTTGTAAGTTTGTATGTAGGGGGTAATCTCCGGAAGTAATGAACCGATTTTGAAAATTGTTTCACAAATTGGAAGTTACGTTGTCACTGAGTGCTATAGGCTATATTTTATTATCAAAAAATTAGGGATCCGTAAGAAAAATCACGCGAACAAAGTCGCGGGGAAAGTGCTAGTATTATTAAAATACGAAAGTTTTGATGTGTTTTGATTTAGTTTTTGGTTTAGTTTAGAGGAATGAGAAACAGGGAGTAAAGTTTCTCATCCTCCGATGAAAAGGGAGGATCCTCCGATCAGACGGGTGTTATGTCTGTCGGGCTTGACTGCCCGACGGTTGTTGTCGGGATTTTGTATATATGCTAATGTCGTGGCAAACTCTGATAGCGCGATGCAGACATTGAGTTGTAGTTCACATGCTGTACGATAGATGTCGCTACAGATGGATGTTTGTTACTCCCTCACGCCAGAATGGCTTAACGAGTTCGGATGAAATTTGGCTCGGAGATAAATTATAGTCTGCAATAGCACGTATGCTACTTTTTATTCTGGAAAAAATATTAACTTTGATTTGGATGAAATCGCGGGTGGAAGGTAGTATTGAATATGTAGGACTTGTAGGACTTGTAGGACTTGGATATGTATTGACTTGTAGGATTCAAGCGGAGGGTTTTTTTTTTCAAAGATCAAAAGAAAATCATCAAATGACTTCTTCCACTCTGGGCGGAGCGGAAGGGAGTGTCAGACTCTTACTGATTAAAACCCATCCGTGTTCCTCCTAATGCTCTTTGCGGTCCAGGGCAGCGGTGACTCTTTGGAACAAAATCCGCAACCCTGGCAGATGGAGGGTAGGTGTCCATTACCTGCCTATTGTTGCATCCAAAATGTCTGCATGACAGGTTAGTTCCAGATGATTAAACATTTGAATACATGCCTCAATACGCCTGACAGTATAATCCGACTATCTACAGTCCGATGTATTTTCAAGGAATCAATTCGAGCATGTAAACGATACGATATAGGTACCTACATTAGAACAAGCTATCTATGTAAACTAATGCCTATTATAAAACTGAAAAATTTGTTGGTTTGTTGGTTAAACGCATTAATCAAAGGAACTACTGATACATTAAATTTCTTAAAAAAAAAAAAACCTTTTTCTTTATATAACGTGGCGGATGAGACAAAACAGAGTCATAGGGTATTATATATAGAATATAATGTTGAGAATGCAACCCGCTTATTGAAGAACATCACTTACCGCGGGAGGAACCACGGTGTACAGCTAGTGTGGACATACAGGCAAAAATATTCAGCTCTTGTATCCTGCTTGTGTGTAGGAAGTTTATTCATTCCAAAAAATGCTCCTAATGCATAAAAACTATCAAAACTGTGGCTGAGATTACAAAAAAAACCATTACCGCAATTGTGCTGCAATATAGTATAAAAAACACACGTGCATAATGCAGCAATAAGCGGTGCAATAAAAGCCAATTTACAAGATAGTTGTAAAAAAACAATTGACTACTTAGCTCACTCACAACATTAATAAAACGTACCTACTTGCAAGTAAGCTGCCTATATACCTATTAAGTTGTTTGTCAGTACGTTATAGGCTCTTGCATAGCAACTAAGCCATCTTACCCTAATGGATAGATAGATTAGTGGTATGAGGTGTGTAGTCCTTAGCCTACTACCGATCGATACTGCTTGTCAAGGAGTATCCTTTAATTACAGGACATCCTTCAATAGCAAAGGAAATTACATTCAGGCTATAATATTGATATAGGTAGAAGCCTAAATTATTAAGCCTTGCTTTTAGTCTAGGTATGAGCTATTTATATTATTATATGTATAACTAGCTTTTGCCCGCGACTTCGTCCGCGTATATGTCGGTTATCGCGGACGCAGACGAAGTCGAAGTCGAATAAAAAGTAGCCTATGTCCTTTGTTGGGGTTCACACTTACCCTGTACCAAATTTCACACAAATCGGTTCAGTAGGTTAGGCGTGAAGAAAAGACAGACAGACAGACAGACAGACAGAGTTACTTTCGCATTTATAATATTAGTTAGGATTGGTGTATATGTTACAAGCGCAACTGCTAAGCATGAGGTCTTGGATTCGATTCCCAGGCCGGCCAAAGTGTTATTGGGTTTTCCATCAGGAATTTCTCAGTAGGAGCCTTGAAGTCTGAATTTGTGCCTGGTTGACGTCAATAGGCTCGCTCCCTATTACAAGGGACTTAAAAAAAATAACTGGCGAAATGTGGGTGTACTAATGGGTACACCTCTGCCTAACCCTTCGGGGATTACAGGGGTGATGTTATTTTTATGCTCTACGTCAGAAGTAAAACACGGAACTCTTTTAAGATAACTTTTTGTCAATTTGCCACAATCAGGTTTTTCCAAGATCTATAACAACGTAGTTTGTTTTTTTTAGGAATTAAATAAATAAATAATAAATAAATATCTTGGGACAACTCACACACGGCCATCTGATCCCAATCTAAGCTGAGCTTGTGTTATGGTAACCAGACAACTGATATACATATTTATATAATTTATAAATACATACATATTATAGACTAGCTGTCCGCCGCGGTTACACCCGCGTCTTTGGTTACTGCTCCGCTCCCGTAGGTCGTAGCGTGATGGTATATAGCCTATAGCCTTCCTCGATAACTAATCTATCTAACACTGAAAGAATTTTCAAATCGGACCAGTAGTTCCAGAGATTAGCGCGTTCAAACAAACAAACAAACAAACAAACAAACAAACAAACAAACTCTGCAGCTTTATAATATTATAGTATAGATAAATTACACCCAGATACAGAACCAACAATTATGCTTTTCACACAAAGTTTCTCCTGGGTGGGAATCGAACCCACTACCTCCGGCTTTGCAGTCAGGGTCACTAACCACTAGACCAACGAGGCAGTCAATTATATATCTAACAAATTATTTATCAAGATTGTAGATACGTATCCAGAAGCTTACACTAAGTAAACTTTTAAAACAACTGTTCCCTAATAAATATAGTGTCGAGAAACAAGCAAAATTATTATGATGATGTTAACAAGCCCACAGATTATTAAGAACAAAAACTGTCTGAAGTCGTGTAGCTGCAGTTTACGCGGCTTTTAGCTAAGTGTACGCCAGATTTTGCAAGTGAAGCGACGTTGTGTGTGCGTGGTGTCACTTCCAGCGAGTGTTAAGGCTAGGTAGGCTGTGAATTTTTTTTTTCGATTATTGAAATTCGCTGCTCAGTATCAGGTTGTATAGTAATACAAAAAAAATTAGACGCAACAGACAGCTTTTGTTTTTACAGAATTATCTACACACTTAAATAAAATTGGAGTATCTGTTTGTGATGCCAAAACAACAGCTTTGTACAAAAGTATCAAAACAAAACAATTTTTAAAATATTTGTCTGTCTGTTTCCATCTTGAGCTGTCTCCAAAACAGATAGACCGGTTTTGAAGGGACTTTCACTAGCAAACTCGGAAAGCCCATTCTACTAATTTAAAATTTTCAAAATCTAGTCGTAATCTCATCTCAGCGACAATCAATAGAGGTATTTTTTCGATTAACAGCCAAATTCTCAATTTTAAGTCGCTTGTAAATCTTAAGCAGTCTCTCCACTTTAAAGTGTATTTGAGCGATAGAGATTTATTCAAAAACGTCTTAAAGTTAAGTGTCTTATAAGAATTCGTGGATCAGACTAAGGTTAGATTGCAATCGTTAATTCCTAAAAGTTAGTATTTAATTTTTTCATTTATTTCAGTAACAATTTTACACTAATAGAAATTAAAATTAAAATAATTACAATATAAATAAATTACTATTATAACATAAATAAAATAAGTCAATCAAAAGTAAAACATTTGCAATTCCCTGTTATACTTATGTTAAATTATAATTTATGTTAAGTAGAATTGCCTTCAGATTTCACACACCCCACTCTCTCTCTCTCTTGCACTACCACTGTACCCTACGAACGTTAAAAGATATGCAAGTGGGTCAACCGGTGGGCATGACAAATAGTGTCGGTGTATCGCGAACAACACGCGTGTAATGCAGCATGACATGCTGAAGCTATAACACGCTACCCTTAAATATATTGTTAAACTAAATAAAACATCTTAATAAATAGAAATATTCGTTTTTTAGAGTTCCGTACCCGAAGTGTACTAATGGGTCTCTATTACTAAGCCTCCGCTGGCCAGCTGCTGTACAAACAAATAGTAAAAGTAAATAAAAGTTAAAAATGAAAGGCGACCCCCATAATATGGGATTTTTGGCTCGATACTATTATGGGAATAATGTTATATCTTCTACAATAGTACGGAACACTTCGTGTGTGAGTTCGATGCGCACTAGACGGGTTTTTTTAAATTTAATTTTTGAATTTGAATTTTAAGTCCATGATTCTACTTTATCTTTAAGCCTTATATAACATCTTATATACACATTAGCTTTTGCCCGCGACTTCGTCTGCGTAAATGTCGGACCCCCGTTCATCCCCTTAGAGGGTAAATTTTAAAAAATCCTTTCTTAGCGGATGCCTACGTCATAACATCTACCTGCATGCCAAATTTCAGCCCAATCCGTCAAGTGGTTCGGGCTGTGCGTTGATAGATCACTATGTCAGTCAGTCAGTCACCTTTGAGTTATATGTATTTAGATTATGGTATGCAAATAAATAAATATGAATAAATGAATACATGTATTCTATACATAAATTATGGCTTCGTCTTCGATGTTAGTTTGCTAGCGGTTGCCCGCGGATTCACTCACATCTTTGGGGATTTTATTTGTCAAAGTTACCAAACTAAAACTTGCTGACAGCTTCGTTTACATAGAAAACGAGTGCCATAAGCACATGGACATTTGACAATCAATACTCTGATGTTCTTGTGAAGTCTGATCACTAGATCTGATCACCTGATGCCTTTGTCTTGTAAGAAAGCAGCAGAAACAAAATGGATGTTGTAGTTTTGGCAAGAGTTTAGTTGAGTTTTGTATCCCATTTTGTTTTCACAAAGTCAAGGAAAATATCACATTCTTTTATCCCACTTTTTCTCTAACTTCTTAACACAGCTCTGGATTTAAAAATCCATCCTTTTATTTTACAATTTTCTTAACACGAAACTGACAACTGAACTTTTAAAAACAAGGCAACTATGAAAAAGAATCCCGTGAAACTTCAGTGTTCAGCTTGGGAATTTCCTTACCGACGCCAGATGTTGGTACGAAATATTACAGCTTACTTCGCCGTTTGTGGCCACAAAAACAGCGGAGTTTTCCACTCTTTATTATTTGCTAGGTTATCGGTTAACTGCAAATTCTTTTTTGTTTTGGTCGTAACTCTAATTCCCTTTTTTTTTTAATAAAAGTAGCCTACTACTTTTACTCTGTATAACATCAGTAATCTGCAAGTGAAAGTTTCGGAGATAAGAAGACAAACAGATAGGTAACTTGTAAACATTCACAATTTGTATGTAAAAGCTTTGTATTTATAGGAAACTAGGTTTTGCCCGCGACTTCGTCAGCGTATATGTCGGTTATCGCGGACGCAGACGAAGTCGAAGTCGAATAAAAAGTAGCCTATGTCCTTTGTTGGGGTTCACACTTACCCTGTACCAAATTTCATACAAATCGGTTCAGTAGTTTAGGCGTGAAGAAAAGACAGACAGACAGACAGACAGACAGAGTTACTTTCACATTTATAATATTAGTTAGGATAAACAAAATCTTCATCAACTTTATTATCTTACTTACTATTATAAATTCGAAAGTTTGGATGGATGGTTTGTTACTTAATCATGCCCTAAAGTAAACGACTATTTTATTTGTTAATTTTTAATATAATCATATTAATTTCACTGCCTGAGTTTGTTTTCGTTCATGACTGTACCGTTGACAGATTTATGCCAGGAGTTTGAAATTTTTGTAGGTATAAAAGCATAGGGGATGAGATGGGACTAAACCGGCAAAACAGCTGAACGGATCTGGATGCAATTTGTCATGGAGATAGATTATGGCAGAGTTTTCTATTTCTATTATTTTCTAGTTATTTGAGATTTCTATCTCAATAAAACGGACGGTGCCGGGTCGGTTACGGGTGGAAGTTAGTATTAGTATAGATGAATACAGCAAATAATAAAACACACAAATCGCTCCGCGTCAACCATAACTTCAAAAAACTGTTCTTATGGCCTCAAATAAAAAAAAACATTACATCCAGCGATAGCTAGTTTGTTTACCGTGTTTGCGTCTGCTTTTTGTATTTTATTTTATTGTTTCACGACGCCGCCGTTTATAACTGTTAACTTAACATTACTGTTTTACAAAAGCAATTTAAATAAAAGATCATTTTAACTACAAGTTTTTCACTAATTTCAGATATTTGCTTTGGTAAATTTTCTAAACTACAATATTTAAAAAAAATATTAAATTAACAAATGATTAACTAATTAATTATAGCTTATAACCACTTATAACTATAGTCTTGCCTTTACAATCGATAAACGTAATGGTACACCTAATTTTTCTTAAACTGCACCGATATTTTATTTTTTTCTACACCACTAATTGTTTAAAATCTACTACATAAATAATAAATACCTAAAAGAATGCCGTCGGGACCAATATTAAGCTGCCATCGGGACCATATAATTGAGCTTCCGCTGTTCGTCCGTCTGTGCCTGTTAGCGTGTGTCTCATGAACGGTAATAGGTAGAGAGTTGAAAAATGTTCACAGAGTGTGTATTTCTATTGCCGTCAAAACAACAATTAAAAAAAAAAATATGCGGTTTCTTCCAAGAAACGTGTTTTTTGTATATAGTTTAAATATTGTAGGTATATACGATGGTACGGAATTCTTCGTGTGCGAGTCCGACTCGCACTTATATAATAAGTCAATTGTATTATTTTTAAACATATAAATGTCTTAAACCGTTATATCAAGTCAAAACAATGCTTCTTTGTAGACATTTCTCAAGTATCACTGTGCGTTCCCTAACATCTTGAATGTAAGAACTAACCACTACAAATAACTGTTTACAAACACACATCGCAGCTCACAAAACACTGAGACCCGCTTAGTGTAGTCTCCCACGAGACTACATCGCCTTACCGCACAGAATTATGAGCAACAACGTTACCAACACATGCACTACGTAAATCGTCTCAGTTTGTGTTCTAAGGCGAGGCGATGCTCGTTCTCGTTATTACAAACTGTGAGACAATGTGTTATGTTTTCATATGTATCGTCGTTGCTTAAGAGCTTGTTCGTATTAAATTTTCATCCCGATTTTGAGTCTTATTTCTTGGATTTATAAGTGTTATCTGCCTTATTTTAAGTTCATTATCTTTATAGTAAAAAATACCCACAAACTTATACCTCTCATGTGTAAGTTTGTGGGCTCGAACCCGGGCAAGTGCCGATGCAATTCATAAACACTGACTTCACTGACATTGGTGAAGGAAAACATCGTGAGGAAACCTGGACTTACAATTAACATAAGTCTGGAAATGCCAATCCGCCTTGAGCAAGCGTGGTGATCAATGCTCGTGGCTTCTCTGTATGGGACGAGGTCTTTGCCCAGCAGTGGGACAGTAATAGGCTGGTATTATAGCTTGTGCCCACGTGGATTTTTCTTACGGATCCCTATTTTTTTTTAGATAAAACATAGTCTATGAGATGCCCTGATAATGTAGCTTTCCATAGGTGAAAGATTTTTTAAAATCGGTTAAGAAGTTTTTGAGGTTTTCCATTACAAATAAAAATATAAGTATTTTCTCCTCTTATTATTATTAGTTTAGACATGAGATTTTTTTTATAACAAACTTGATTGCTTTAGTCCAATTAATACTTCGTCTGCATGGTATACAATACAATAAATTTCTCTTAATTCTATTCTGTATTGGATACTATTCGTAATAATAACTATTCAAATTATTATCATCGTCAGAATGAGTAGGTACCACGGTAGGTACCTACGAATATTATTTTCATAGAATCTGGTCCGACAGCCTGATTTCAACAAAGTTGGGGAAAGTTTCCAGCAGATGTGCCTCTTTTCAATGATAAGCCGACAAATCAAGAGCGATAGCAGGAAAATCACCCAGCCAATTTTAGTAGCCTAATTTATATCTAGACTTACTATATTGTTATTATAAAGCTGAAAAATTTGTTTGTTTGTTTGAACATGCTTATCTCCGGAACTCCTTGCCCGATTTTGATTTTTTATTCACTAATACGAGTACAAAGCTACGTTATCTCGGGGTGCTATAAAAGGTGCAGTTTTTTAAGAAGGTAACTTTGCTAGTGATTTCAACACGAATCAATAATAAATAAAATAGAAAGTTTTTTTTAATAATTGATTTTCAAATTTAGACTAGCCATATTGTCGCTGAATTTAAGCAGGCAAGGTGATGAGCCCGCACACATGCAATTATTATTTTAGTTATACATAGGTACGCAACGGAGCAATTCTTGTTCTTTAAAAGATAGTATTTTGAAATACTGTCAAACATAAAAAACAAGTATTTATTAAACTTATTATTGACCCAAATGTCGTAAATCGTAATTTTATGAACTCCTCTTGACATTTGACGAAGTTGCAAAATTACACCATATTTTACAAAACAACAGTTATAAATCTATAAAAAAATTCACGCATAACACATAACATAACACCTGTAATCCCCGAAGAGTTTGGCAGAGGTGTACCCATTAGTACACCCACATTTCGCCAGTTGTGCTTAAGTCTCATGTAATAGGGGGCGAACCTATTGGCCCCTATAAAAAAAAAATACGCAAACCATAATTACTCGTATTATCGCAAAAGCTAATCCTATACATTGTGCAATAACCGGGTCCCATAAACATAACAAAATATGTCTTCTTCCATTTCCAAGATCCCAATTAAAACAAGAACACAACGATTACCCCTTCTTACCCCCGTTTACCCCTATTTACCCCCATAAAAAGCATGACACGAACAAATTACAGTACTCTTAACGTGTCGACAACCACTTACGTTATTACGATGGTTGTAACAAAATATTTTCCATACAAAATGGGTTGTCATGGCGGAATGAACTTATTAAGTAAAGTAAGTAATATAGGCTTGCCACGCCACCTTACTGGTTTTGAAGTTTAAAAAAATATTTATGGGTTATTTTTAGATTGGGGTAATTATTTAGGGTGGTTTGGCCGACTGTGTCGTAATGACCCTATGATTTAGGTGCCCGCCTCTCAAGCAAGTATTAATGTGTCAATTTATTTGTACTTTCTAAGTCAGTGACTGCCTCGTCGATCTAGTGGTCGCAAAGCGCGACTGCTGAGCTGGGTTCGATTCCCAAGTCGGGCGAAGTGTTATTGAGATTTTCCATCAGGATTTTCTCAGTAGCTGCCTCGGAGTCTAGTTGTGTGCCCGGTTGATGGCAATAGGCTCGCCCCCTATTACATGGGACTTAAAACATAATCGGCGAAATGTGGGTGTACTAATGGATCTACCTCTGCCTACCGTAATTATTACAGTAATGTATAGTTTATTAGCTTTTTATTAATACAAGGTAGGTAATCTTTAGAAGAGCTGGATTCCGAAAATATTGTCACTGACAGTAAGTTACTATATCGTTGAGTGCTATAGGCTATGTTTTGGAATATACTGTCAGTGTGTGCAGACAATGTCACAGGTAGAAGCTACTTTTTAATATTTTTTAGATCATTTCGGGGTGATCACATTATGAGTAAATGACGTGTTACGCTTAAAAATTAATTGGCCTACCTATTGTTTTGTCAAATGATACATTGTACTAATAAATGATGTGACCTTGGACACGCTAGCGTGAATACTGCTATGTATCACCCCAGGCCAAAACATAAAGTAAAAATGTTTTATGAACACCGAATATATGGAATTTCCCGAGGCGTTGACGACAACTTTTGGTTAGAGCCAGGAGAACTACGGAAACAATAGCGAGAGCGGGAACAACTTTTTATATGGGAACAACCCTGAAATCATGAAAAAAAAAATTACCTATTCCCTACAAAAATGTACACAACACAACACAAAAAATGAACACAATCATAATGTATGAAACAGCTGTTTTTTTTTTTTCATGATTTCAGGGTTGGTCCCATAGAAAAAGTTGTTCATAATGATGAGTACAATGACCCGTTTTCAGGTTACTGAAGTTTTAAAAATAACCCTGTATAGTACACTTTCACCCAATTCTCTCCATTTGGCAAAAAATGTACAAAATAAGGTAATATTTTGTAGGTACATTTTAGTCGCCTTTTTTTTTCATGATAACCAGAACCAAGCACTTTAAAAAAGATCTTTTTAAATTGTTTCGAGAGAACATTTTTATGCCTTTTGACCTTTTATGTGGGTGGGATTCATAAATACTTAATCTTTTCACACTCATACTTAATCCGACACCTAGTGCTTGAGTAGCAGCTTGTTTTCAATTATTTTCCTTTTTGAAATAATAAGCAACAATGACCACAATAACCATATGACTGCCTCGTTGGTGTGGTGGTCGCAAAGCGCGACTGCTGAGCATGAGGTCTTGGGTTCGATTCCCTGGTCGGGCAAAGTGTTATTGGGTTTTTCCACCAGGAATGTCTCAGTAGCAGCCTTGGAGTTCGGATTTTTTCCCGGTTGATGGCGGCAATAGGCTCGCTCCCTATTACATGGGACTCAAATATAACTCACTAAGGGACCCCGGACACACTAGGAAGACCTTCAGAAAATTCAGGTGCGCAGTACTCGTAACCGACGTAAGTACTTGTATGACAAGATTTATGAACGTGGACGAGGCGATAGGAGTATATGTGGTGTTCTGAGGTTTCTGCCTCCCTCTGGTTTCCCCTATGGGAAAAAGGCGTGAATTTATGTATATGTATGTAATAAACTAGTACAATATACACTCAATTTAGATGATCTACGAACTATATCCCCTTATCTGCGACATTTGTTTCCCGACCGCACACTTGTCCTATATTTATTTAGGCATTCATCCTAAGTAAACATTGACGCAACAATTTTCATGATGGAGTTCTTTTTCCTAGTTCAATAAAATTGGGAGCATCGCTAAATAAATATTGCAGGTTTATTTATTTTTATTCCGACTGTACCAATAATAAAATTCTGCAAATGTTAGGGTTAAAACCAAGTGCTCTCCTTGCGAGATCGAATCAGAAATGAGGAGATCCGCAGAAGAACTAAGGCCTTATTTACGAAGACGCGAGGCGTCGCGTCGCGGCCCGCACTGGGTCCGTAGACAAAGTAACATCGCTTTGTAGCGAAACGATATCTAAATTCGTCATCGTCTCTGATTTGCTGTCACTTGCTTGTCAATTTGTCATGTCTTGCTTCATGTCCACGTGACTTAACGCGGCTTATGTCAATCCCATACGTTTTAGTCTTTTCTAACTTCGTTATCGTTTTGAAATTGTTACTTTGTCTAAGCCCCCTGAATTCAAACATAATATGGCGTTGTATGAGTGCGTTTACGGAGAAGCGATTTGTGACGTACTAATTTTAATCGTACGACGCGCCGCGAGACTCCCCGCCGCATGCGACGCGCGACTCCCCGCGTCTCCGTACCTAAATGAGCACTTAGGTAACCGACATAGCTCTCAAAATTGCGAAACTCAAGTGGCAATGGACAGGGCACATTGTCCGTAGAGCAGACGGCCGTTGGTGTCGTAATGCTCTCAAGAGCTTGAGGCTAGAGTATTTTTTTAGAGAATTTGCGTCTTGGAATTATTGATTGACTGGCACTTTTCCCGCGACTATGTCCGTATGTTTTTTTTTACTCGCGTTACGTTACTTCATGGCTTTCATATACAAAAAGATTTTTCCAATTCGATTGCTAGTTCTAAAGATTAGCGCGTTTAAAAGCAAACCAACAAAGAAAAAAGGTCCAGGTGAGGTCTTGGGTTCGATTCCCACGTCGGGAAAAGTGTTATTGGGTTTTTCCATTAGGAATTTCTCAGCAGCAGCCTCGAAATCTGAATTTGTGCCCGGTTGATGGCAATAGGCTCGACCCCTATTAAATGGGATTTCAATATAACTGGCGAAATGTGGATGTACTAACGGATACACCTCTGCCTAACCCTTCGGGGATTACACAAAAAAACTCTTCTGCTTTATTATATTAGTAATGGCGCAACACTCGTGTACTATTTTTTAAAAATTTTCTTTGATTTCAATCTGACTATCAAATTAATAATTGCCAATTTATAAAGCAATCTAGATTTATTCATGTGCAGTTGTTTAGGTGCTATATAGTAGCAAATGAACACAACAATCTCAGTAATATTTGGCCCCTCAAACTATTGCAGAGTTAGTTTCAAATTACTAGTATTCCTGTTAACTGAACTAAGTTAATATGCTTACGCTAGGAGAGTGTTCTGAGAGCCAATCACGAACGCACCGAACTAACTTAAGTACTTAACGTAAATTAGATCGATTATGAATCGGATTCTGACAGCCTCGGTGGTCTAGTGATAGTTTTTCCATCAGGAATTTCTCAGTGACAGCCTTTTTTTAAGGTGGTAAAAATCATCAAATGACTCCTTCCGCCCTGGGTGGGGCGAAAGGGACTGTCAGACTTTTACTGACTAAAAAACCACCCTGTTCCTTCTCGTGCTCTTTACGTTCCGGGCCACGGTATCCTGTTAAGACGTCCCGCAACCCCGGCAGGCGTTTGGTCCCTATTGGGGCCCCGTCCCTGTGCTGACAGCTCTTTGAGGTGCGCGCGAACAGAACGCGCCGTCGAACCGGGCATGGTCCTTGATCGGACGGCGAGCTACCCATTACTCGCCGTCCGCAAGCCCGCGCCTACGGTGGCCGGATGTCGTCTCTCGACGTCCGACGCCCAGGGCGTCTCCCGCGGCGGCTGGGGCGTGAGGTGGAGGATGTTCTCTCCCTCACGCGGCCTGCCTCCTAGTGACAGCCTTGGAGTCTGGATTGTGCCCGGTTGATGGCAACAGGTTCGCTCCTATTACATGGGACTCAAAACATAACTGACGAAATGTGGGTGTACTAATGGGTACACCTCTGCCTAACCCTTTCGGAAAACAGGCGTGATGTTATGTTTTGATATTGATTGTCTTCGAGATGAGATTGCGATTAGATATTATGCGTTTGTAGTTGAGACTAGATTGTGGCATAAACTTGAACGCTATTTAGTTAACTGAATTTGCATACAGATCAGCACTAGTGCCGCTGCTCGCGTTATATTATATGTACAGTAGGGGTCATAAGTGCAGTAGCATGCTAAGGTTTGAACTGCTGTGAACACGGGGTACAGGCCATACGTCTACATCTGTGTGTATAAGTGATGTATTCAAAGTTAAAGTCAAAGTCAAATCATTAATTTAATTAGGCCATTATAAGGCACTTTTGAACGTAATAACACAGTACCTACGTACACCTCAAAATTGGCACACGACGTCGATAGGTCATATAAGTTTAACCAAAGTGTCAATTGATTTGCTTTGTAGATTGCTACTCCACTTATGACCGCTACTGTACCTATATACTACGGCAATATCTTACCGCGCCTACGACCGATATCGCTCCTGAAAGTTGTCTGCTCCGGTGTGTCCAGGCCTTTAAGCAAAAAGTCACTGAATATTTTTCGCCTACTTCATAGCTTCAAGCAGTACTATATTACATACAGCTAAATATATTCTAACATCGTTCCAAGAACACGTTCGTCCCATTCATATACCTACCTAGGTAAATATGATACGAATCTTTTTTACTCGACTACACATGCTAAATGGAGGGTCATGTGTTTTTGCATGACCTAAGTGACGGTCCGTAGAAGATGTGTTTGTTGAGTATAAACCCTTTTATTTCTACGGACAAATGTTTTTTGGAATCTAAAGGTTATGTAAATACTTAACATTGGTACTTGGGCCCTAAAGCGTTGTGACACTTTTTAAGTAACGGGCGACCTTTACAATTCTATTTTATTTTATTTTTCGTGACAAATACTCTCGGTTTCAACAATTCTGCCGATGTTAAAAGGGTTAAATGGAAATGTATGTAGATCAATGTGCAGAAAATTTACGTTTTTTTTGTGTGGTACTGACTTCGTTACTACAGATAATGAGAGAACTCACTGTTCAGTATCGGGAACGATAATTTGTTGACGGTTCCGTGGCATGAGTAGGTATAATGTTAACACTGCCCCTGGCTAGTCTCGTGGTTAAAGTCAAAGTCAAAACTTTAATTTCAATTAGACCATTTACAGGCACTTTTGAATTGACTCATCGAACTTTCGACTGGACATCGAGCGCTTTCCTGACTGTCTCCACTGTTGATTCTGGTTTTCAGGAGTTGCAGTGGATGGGAATAGTATGGCGGGCTTGGCCCAAAACCAAGAATCCACATTCTGCAGCCATACTTGAGATCACGAGACCAAAGAAGCAGTCTTTTAAAAAAAAAAACAAGCTCTAATTTAAAATTATTACAATATTGAGTATTGGACATTATATTGTCATCAGAACTAAAGGTGTATGCAAAATTTCAGCTCAATCGAATACCAAAAAATGGTCGAAAAATGGTCTGCAAATTTCGAAAGGACAACTTACCTAATTACATACATTTATGAACAGTGCAAGCTAAATAAAAGCTTGTTATAAAGGCTAAACAGGTGAATAATTCATCATGCACAACACAGTGACAACCATGCCTTAATCAAATCATTCAGCTCAGTGTTCATCGCTACAGCTGCTCTATTTCATAGCCCAATAGATTTTGGGACCGTCGTAACTTTGAATAAGACGTGGAATTTTATTACAAACTAAATTCCAAGTTCTGGTAGATCTTAGTTTTATCGGTTTATGGTCACGTAATGTTGTTTTAACTTGTTTTCAAGGAAAGTTGGCTGTTATTGAATCAATGGGTGTCAGTGGGTTAAAATTACTTCAAAATTGGGTCAGGTTTTGAAGGAATGCGGGCTTATTTTGTGAAATTGGACATAACTTCAGAACATGGTTTCAAAGTGATGTTTTAAATGTCCTATGGCTTAGAACGTTGTTGTTTTATAACGAAAGAATTAGTTAGATTTGAAATTGAAATCTAAGTGACTATGTAATATGACTACTGTTATAATGAGGTAAAAAATACATACATACATAAACTCACGCCTTTTTCCAATGGGGGTAGGCAGAAACCACAAAACGCCACCTGCAACGATCCTTACATACTCCTTTCGCCTCATCTACGTTCATACATCTCGTCATACAGGCACGCCGGTTACGAGTACTCCGCACCTTACCTTTCTGAAGAACCTCACCAATAAGGTCAGTGTAAAATATGTTGGTTGTTTGTAATAGATAATACATAGGTAAGTACAATACAACACTAACAATAAAACTCCTGTATCGTGGATGCGTTTACAATCATATAAACTCACATACACAAACAGTCAGACCTACAACAATTATCTGTTGGCCATACAAATATTTGTTCCGTGCGGGATTCGAACTCACGTTAAGCAGCACAGCAGCCAATCGGTCAGTGTTCTTAAGATAACATAAAACACTACCAATATTACGCCAGCGATAATTTCCTAAAAAAAAATAACTCAACAGCGCCATCTAGGTAATACAATTAAACTAATTACAGTAAGATTTATTTGGCTACTAAACTGGCTTTAAATTCCTCCTAATGAGAGTGTCTTGAGATTATCTCGGTTGTATCTCTTCGCGGATTGGAAGAAATTTACGAACTAACTTCTTTTGGTGAGTCGAAGGCTTTCTGGGAAGATTTCCTTCAGAAATAATGGGTTTTAGAGTGATTATTATGCTCGTTTCTGTTTTACTGGGTTAGAAAGAATTTATGGTAGCATTTTTATGTAGTTGCTTAATTGGTTTTGTGTGTGTTACGTATAAATGTCATTACATGATGGGTGTAAAAATGCTTAACGATAGGATAGTTACTTACATGTGTTGCTTTGTATTCATTTTATTTATTCTGTTCTGTACCTGAGAATCTTCTGAGAGTATATACCTACATATAAAATACATAATTATTTCTTTTCATATGTCTTTTATATAATTTGCAATCTAATCTCAGTAGCACTCTGTCAAAAATGCCTTTTAGACATCGTCGTTGAGAAGACTTATTTATTATGTATTTTTTTTCTTTTCTTTTATTTAAAAATGTCGTGATAGTTCATTGGTAAGGCACCCGCCTCTCATGCATGAGGGTGTGGTTTCGTATCCGGGCAAGTACCAATGTGACTTTTTCAATTCATATGTGTGCTTTCCAAAGTTTATCTTGGACATCTCTGACATCGGTGAAGGAAAACATCGTGAGGAAACCTGGACTTGTAATTAATATAAGTCTGGAATCGCCAATCCGCCTTGAGCAAGCGTGGTGATCAATGCTCGTGGCTTCTCTGTATGAGAAGAGGACTTTGTCTTGCAGTGGGACAGTAAATAGCCTGGTATTATTTATTTATGTCTCTGATTTCTTTTATTTTAATAGTTATGGAAATAAATATGGCTTTTCAATTAAAATAAAATTAAGTTTGCCTGAAAAAACATTATCGTGATCCGCATAACTGAGTTCGCTCGTAAACAAAATGGCTGTCGATAATTATTTTTTTAATCTAGAGCCCAAAGAGCGCTACTTTTGATGGATTGATCAATCTATTTGATGTATGGACATCGACGACCAATTTATAGTCCATGGAGGCTGGATTATTATACTGGTAGGTATACTATTTGGGTTAATAAATGAATAAAAAGTTGCAATAAGTAGGTACCTACAAAACGAGCTCTCTTCAAAATTCTTCCGAGTCCTAAATGATGTATGTATTGAATCAAATGTGATTTGAATTATTGACAAAATTCAGAAGGCCAATTATTCTACTAATTAAAAACCATTCGAAAGTCGCAATCTCATCTTAGCGAGAATCAATGTCAAAAATTAAGGTAAATTAGAAGCATTTTTGATCCCTGAGTATTGCATCCCTGATGATCCCCATTTTTGATTAATAATGTTATTCGATTCGTTTAGGTGAATGATAGCCGAGATAAACAAACAGGTTTTAAGCTTCAATATTAAACTTGATTTTTATATAAATAAGCTTACAACATTTACCACGATTTAAGATTCTTGTACAGATTTTGCTAAAACAATAAATAACTCTTTCTAAGCCTTTGTAACATAAAAATGGCGTGACTACTTGTAACGTGTTAATGTTTAATTTGTTTATTTATTTAATCTTGTGTTTCACCTAGTTTTTAAATACTTTACTGTAGACAATAAACCAGAAGTCCACAAAACTATTACAATAAGAGGCATTAAAATGTTTTGCCCACTGTTATCTCGACTTTGCATTACACCATCAGTTCGTTGGCCTATACCATAAACCCCTGCGTTCTAAATTACGCCTTTTTTCACACAGAACAAAGTCGAAATTACCACATTTTTGATTACGAAATTAATTTTATTCAACCACGAAAGAAAACACACAAATTTAAACTGTATTACTTAAGAAATAAGACACAAAATTGCTTGCACTGTTTCATCCGTGATACACTCACATAGAAAACCGATAAGGTTACAGGAAATAAAGATTATTCAAAGAAAGCACGCGATATGTTGACCAGTATCACATGAACTCCCTTTAATTACAATTTCTTCGTCAACAAGGGTCAAGCCACGTTAATGGCCGATCTATGTAGGTTTTAGTAAATGCAATCGTTTGTTGAATAATAATATATTCTGGAATGTATAAGGGTAGCGTTTTCAATACCCCGTAAAGAGCGATAGCGGTAATAAAAATCATTCTTTGAATATTTATGAAAATGGGGTAGGAATGTCAAGTATTCTATGAATGTACTGTTTGGGAAAATAATTATTGGTAACCGGACATGCGACGGGATTTATTATGGAACGATTATAGTTAACTAGCTTTTGGCTGTGATTTCGATCGCGTGGTATTTTTTTTCACTGTTAATTTACGTCTTACGGCGTTTACTCCGTTTTACTGGTCCGTTTAAACGTATATGTTATTAGCGTATGTAGTTGTATGAGCGAGTTCACACAGAATACAGTATTGCGGATCCAGTAAAAAATACGGATCCGACATCCAGCAGCGACGAATCAGTTAAAATCGGTCCTGTAAATGCTGTGTGAATATTACCTCCAGTAGCGACGGATCAGTAAAAACGGATCCTGTAAAATCGAACGTTCTATGTGAACGCGCCCTTACGGTTACTGTTTCGCTACTGCGGTTCATAGCGTAATATATTATAGTCTATACTATACCTCATAAATCTGGCTATCATATAAAAAACGTTCATACATCTCGTCATACAAGTACGCCGGTTACGAGTACTGCGCACCTGACCATTCTGAAGAACCTCACCAATAAGGTCAGTGTAGGTCTTCCTAGGGCGACCCCTCCCTACGTTACCACTCACCTCTGCCATATAAATACCTTTTGTTAATCGTCTTTCACTCATCCTCTCAACGTAGATGAGGCGAAAGGAGTATGTAAGGATCGTGGCAGGTGGCGTTCTGTGGTTTCTGCCTACCCCCATGGGAAAAAGGCGTGAGTTTATATATGTATGTGTCATATAAAAAAAGATTTTTCCAATGCAACCGGGAGTTCCAGAAATTAGCGTGTTTGAACAAACAAACAAAAAATGTCTACAGCTTGAAAACTGATATATTATTATTAAAGTCGGTCCTGCAGTATAGGAGTAATTCAGTGACATACACAGACAGAAGAATTATCTAAATAAAGATTAGTATTCATGATAACCACAGTGATAGATTATTTTTTAATTTATTTACATGTCTACACAAGTTTAAAATAAACAATGAACAAAAACCACAAAATTAAATTTAAACGTAAACACACACAGAGAACTACCTTCCAAACTTTAACGCTCTAAATCCCCCACAGAGACCACAGCCTAAAAAATTACAGTCTATAAACAACTTACGTCACATTAACTCACTTCATAAAACGGAAAATTTTAATTAACTGTATACGTTAAGCGACTAATTGGTTATTCTCAAGTTGTAATTGTTTTACTGAACGCGACCGCTTGTAGCTAGGCTGTGGAATTAAATTGTCGGGTTCGTATGTTTGTGTTTTATATTTATCTAAGGTGATTAACCTCGGGTTTTAGAAAAGTTATTTTTAATTTGTTTTTAAATGTTATTGGTTGGTGTTATACGATTGTTCTAGTTGTTTTGATAAACCAATCAGAACACAGTTAATGTGATTTATGAGTACAGATTTTCCGATTAAAAATTCGAGCACGTTTACAAAAACTAGGCGATAAGCTAATCGCTAGTATTTACACGCTTTTATTTAGCGTGCACTGTTCGTATTCTATGTATGTATGTAAGTAAGTTGTGTTTGCAAACTATTTTTCAACCATTTGTTTGTATCACCTTTAGTTCTGATGACAATACAATGTCCATTAATCAATATTGAAAAAAAATTAAATTAAAGCTTGTTTTAAAAATTATTTTTCATAAATAGTTATTTTATTATTTCTTGGTGCCGTGTTTTGTTCATTACATAAATAATATTCTGCGATGAACATGTAAGAGCAAAAATATAAGTTGAAAATACTTGTTCACTATAACTGAATATGGGCACACAATACACAATACTCAATTGGTTACACAATTTTTGTTGACCTTTAAAATGTTTTATTATCATAACATCACGCCTGTAATCCCCGAAGGGTTAGGCTGAGATGTACCCATTAGTACCTACACACACATTTCACCAATTATGTTTAAGTCTCATGTAATAGGAGGCGAGCCTATTGCCATCAACCAGGCACAAATCCAGACTCCGAGCTGCTACAGAGTTTATGGATAAAACCCAATAACACTTTGCCCGACCTGGGTTTCGAACTCAAGACTAGCTAAGCAGTCAGCAACATTTGCATTTGCTTAAGAGGCAGTAGGTGACTTAATCATAGGGTCATTACGATACTAGACCAACGAGGCGAACTCTCTAAAATATTCAAGAATATGAAAATTTATTTGTTTTGTTCCTTCATTGACCATCCTGACATACACTCACACCAATAATCGATAACCATCAAACTGTCTCGTCAATCATAGCGTGACACTCCTGCCCGCGCCGTGAACCATCTATTTTGTGGAGTGTCGTGTCGAGACTGTTAGAATGGACACCTTGTGTACAAAGAATTATCAGGTCCAATTAACGTTAGACAACATTCATAAATAATAGAATAAAAACCTAGGAAGTTCAGGGCAGGGGTTTCTTCTCATATGGAGAAAGGACGGGAATGAAATGTCATGCTTAGTCGGTAAACCCAGTAGGTACAGTCAGCAACAAAAGTCGATTAACATTTAGGATTTTTAAATCATAATTATTAAGTACAATATTAAAAGTAAAACGCAATGAATATAAAATTAAGATAAAATAAACCCTTAGATATTGCCTGAAATTCTGAAAGCCAGTACATTATGTGTTTAATGTCTGTTTAAATTATATAAAAAAGTAACATTGTTAATCGACTTTTGTTGCTGACTGTACCTTGGAGATATTACAGTGCCCAAGTATGTGCGCAAACGCAGGTACAATACCTCTGCCGGCAATCCGACACCACCAAAGAGAGATCAGGCGCAGGAGCAAAGGCTTTACGTGCTTTCAGGGTTTAGGTAGCAGGGGGATTTTACTAAGAAAATCCTAATGAAAAAATCCAGTAACACTTTGTTTGACCTTGAAATCGAACCCAAGACCTCACACATCCCTGCACGGTGTTTACTTTACGTAGGAGGTTAAAATTGTTGCCCAAATCTTCGCCCACAATTTTATTTTGTCGATAGCATGTATTGAAATAATATCAGTCTTCACTATTGAGCCTGAAACAGCACATCAATTTTCTATTGCATTCAGCCTAATCTGTCTACAAATAAAACGCCACAGCGTAACAAAAGTGCAGTATACCAGCCCAACAAACTGTTGCCAGTGTTCCATTATGTAGAAAGACAATAGGGTATCAATCCAGCGGAGTATAATGGCCTTGTCGGCTCATCGTCAATCATGGGACGACACCGCTGCAAATGATTCCCGTTATATCCATGCTGTTGTTTAGTTTATTACGTTTTTAAGTCTTATACTAACTGTATTTTTTTCTATGCCATACGATTATTTTAATGATACAAAGCTTTTTACATAAAAATAACCTCCTCCTTTTTTTGAAGTCGGTTAAAACAACCGCCTTCAAAAACTATAAAAAATTACTTTAGTTTTGAAAGTCGGTGGCTTTGGTATTGTTTGTTGCTATGTACTGCCACCGACTTCCAAAAGTAAAGTTATTTTTTATAGTTTTTGAAGGCGGTTGTTTTTTTTATTTTTTTATTTCATTTTTTCGGTGCTTACCTACTTATCTCGACGTACCCCCTCCCCTCTTTCTTCAGCCAGTCATCGACTACACGAAACAAACCAATTTTACTTGTTACGACAGTTCTGCTATGATCCTATGAAGAGTTCCGTTCCATGTCTCCGAAGTTCATAATCAGATCATGACAATATTTCTATGGGACCAATTCAGAAGCATGCTCTTTCAATCAAAAAAAGAATTTTGCAAATCCGTCTATATACGACGGAGTTATATCCGAACATAGATAAAAAATATATATAAACATCAGAATTGATAACCTCCTCCTTTTTGAAGACGGTTATTCAATAAGTTTATCTTGGACATCACTAAAGAAAAGATTCATTTCAAAAACACATTCGCTTAAAAAAAAGTATAGTCAGCCTGATGATCAATAGTCATGCCCAATACAGATAAGGCCTCAGGTAAGGCTATCATACATTATGAGAAGAGGCATTTGTCTAATACAGTAAAATTATTATTTATTATTACATGCAAAAATATTTTTTTCCGCGAGTGTAACTTTACGTCTCGAAACGCAAAAACCAGTATGGCCGTCAATATTTAGTCCCCGAGTTGCTACGACGTAGCAATTTTGCTGACGTCACAGCTACGGCAGCTACGCTTTCGTAGCCGATCTGCTACCAAGCGCAATTATTATAATTAATGTTTTAATGAGGCCATGATAGTGTTGTTGGGATTATATTATCCCAATTAATTAACCCAAGCATTTCTTAGTACTAATATATTTAACTACAAAAAGCGTTTCTTCAGAAAGGCGTAACTGGCGTGCTAGTATGACGAAATGTATGAACATGGACGAGACGTCAGGAGTATGTAAGGATCGTAGCAGGTGGTGTTCTGTGATTTCTGGCTACCCGCATGGGAAAAAGGCGTGACTTACATATGTATGTACAATTAGAGTGTGTTTAGGAAATTAATCAAGAACTTTTTATGTGATAAACTGACTCATAAATCCTTTAAAAACGATTTTATGCCTAGATCATTCATTCGTAAGATTTTCTTCGGCACATCTTAAAAACATATCTCAAAGGTCAAACATACAAAGAGAAAAATATGTTTATTTTTAGAAAAAAAAATTCTACTTGATCTACCGTTAGATGGTATAACTAAACCGCTTAATGGAGTCCTCGTCTACGGGGTACAGGGGCGAGGGGGCATGACGAGAACGGGGGCCGGGAGAGGTGCGGGCGGTGATCGCTCGTAGCGTAATACACAAGAGGCGAAATTTTTACTGGACATTTCTTAAAATATGTGACGTCACAGTGCACATAACATCACGCCTGTAATCTCCGAAGAGTTAGGGAGAGGTGTAGCACACCCACATTTCGCCAGGTATGTTTAAGTCCCATGTAATAGGGGGCGAGCCTATAGCCATCAACCGGACAGAATTCCAGAATCCGAGGCTGCTACTATGAAATTCCTAATGGAAAAACCGAATAACACCTTGCCCGACCTGGAGATCGAACCCAAGACCTCACGCTCAGCAGTCGTGCTTTGCGACCACTAGACCAACGAGGCAGTGGTTAACGGTGAACATCAACAACATGCGAGGACTCAATTAAGCGATATAACTATATACATAGTTTGGAAAGATATAAAAATAGACACTAATAAATACACTACGTTTCCAAATATTTCTCGATACTTTCGGCCGTTTGTATTTTTACGTTTGTACTTGGATATATATTTCTGTGAAATCACAATAGTTGTATCGTATTTTTTATTAAATTTGTGGTTCTATAAAAATAATCCTTTATTCTGAGAATAAAGGGTATTGCTGAATAAAATCCCTTACATTCTATTAATCGCTGAATGGTGTCTTTTTTTTATTGTTTGGCAAAAAAACGAACGGTACACCTGATGTTAAGCGGTCCCTATAAACATCTGTAATACTTTTTCTTCTTTCTTCTTTTCGTGTAGATTGACTCAAAAGTCCCTCCAGTATTGAGCAACCTGTACAGCTCTATCATTGGCTCTATCTTGGATAGTGAAAGAAAGAAAGAAAAAAGGTTTATTTCACACAGGCCATGGTGCACACAAAAATAATAAAAACAAAAAGGCAATAAAAAAAAAAACAAAAATAAAAACCATTATTGTGTGCCCCACATTACTGACATCATTCAGTGCCTCGCAAAGCACGTTATGCTGTTGGTCCCGGTTGTCATACGTGGATCTTTGACAGTCGTTACGAGTCGCGCGAAGCTTGACAGCCAGTCTTACCTTACCCAATTACTGGATTGTGGAGGTCAGATAGGCAGTCGCCCCATGTAAAATACTGGTATTCAGCTGCATCCGGTTAGACTGGAAGCCGACCCCACATAGTTGGGAAAAGGCTAAGCAGATGATGATTGTGTGCCCCACAGCTGCGCCAAACAGGCCCAGTTCAGCATAAAATGCCAAAACACTTGACTGCCGTGCCTGACGCTGGTTTTCAACTGGGCCTTTGTGTGTGACGTAATACGGATGTAAACCAGTTTAGGTGTAGCGCAGGTGGTGGTGCTCCACACTGGCACTTCGTTTGGGATGGGTGAAAGAAGCCCCATTTGGCCAGATTAGTTTTACAGCGGCCGACCTGGGTCCACAATCTGTTAAGAGCGTACAAACTTTCAAGCCCTTATTTCTCGAAATAAATGAACCCATTTCAATGAAAGTTCCTACACATAAGTAGGATACATAGGTCTAATAAAAATGTTTTTTTAAAACAAGCTTTAATTTAAAATAATTACAATATTGAGTATTGGGCATTGTATTGTCATCAGAACTAAAGGTATTTGAAAAATGGTTTGCAAAGAAAGGACAACTTACTTACATACATACAAACAGTGAAAGCTAAACAAAAGCTTGTAAAACGTTAGTTGATAACATATTGATAACTAAACTCATTTTATTGGACGGTATGGTTAAAGCAATTCATAAAGTTTTCATATAAATAATAATAATCTTTTATTAACAGACTACATGGCCCACATTGTGTTAGTATAAATCTTTAAAAGCTATGTTAGTATCTAATAAAAACTCCCAGACTATAATATAAAGTTCAACGTATTTTTATTAAACTTTTTTATCCATAGTATCTTAAGAAGGAAGACTTGAAGCTATACGTCATCAAAACTAGGCAAGTGTTCGTTAAACGCGCTGCTGAAACTGATAGATGTTCGGATGGTGCGCGCTACTACAGTAGTGACGTCATTAGGATTAGGTGGCGTAAGATATAAGTGTACGCGATTTTGATAAAATTAATGTAAACGTACCTACTCGAAACACACATGTCCTAGATGTAGTTATGCTCCAGTGGTGACGCGACACCTCACAGCGTAGCATGACGCCGCCGTTACTTCATGTGCAGAAGATTTTTAAGTTTGTTTATATTTAATAACCTATTAATAATTATAAGTATAATAAAATCGTAGGAAAGTGTATGTAGGAAAGTGTAGGTTGAGAGGGTGAGTGAAAGACGATTAACAAAAGGTATTTATATGGCAGAAGTGAGTGGCAACGCAGGGAGGGGTCGCCATAGGAAGACCTACACTGACCTTATTGGTGAGGTTCTTCAGAAAGGTCAGGTGCGGAGTACTCGTAACCGGCGTGCTTGTATGACGAGATGTATGAACGTAGATGAGGCGAAAGGAGTATGTAAGGATCGTAGCAGGTGGCATTCTGTGGTTTCTGCCTACCCCCATGGGAAAAAGGCGTGAGTTTATGTATATATGAAAGTGTATATGTCCGGGATAAACTCAACAAGTAGGTACTGGACGGATTTGAATGATTTTTTTTTGTTGTATAGGTATTAAGTCTGGGCAACATATAGGCTATAATTTATCCTAGAAACTTGAACACCTGATGCAGGACCGCAACAGACTAGCTAAACTATAAGAGATACAAAAATGGCACCATAGCAAAAATTCTTCCACGTGATGAGCATTTTCTGCTGAGAAAATAAATTTGAAGATCTGGAACAGCTGATGTGGAACTCCAAGTTCACGCAGACGAAGACGCGGGCAGCAGCTAGTAATATGTATTACTTTCAAGTTGTTGTACTTATTTACGTATTGTAATTTATGGGCCTGAGTTGCCTGAAATATAGAATTGTTATTATACTTAATGAGACCAAACTCATGCTTGAGTTTGTGGGTTCAATACTAACACTTCTTGAATTCATGTTTCTAAGTTTTATTTCTAAGTTTATCTTGAACATCACGGAATATTGGTGAAATGTTTTCACATTATTATGAGGAAACCTAGACTTATAAAATGTCACAGTGCAGATTTTAAACACACTGTGTGCATAAGAAGCAGGGGGAAATACAAGCTTTAGGAATATATTGCAATCAAGTCTTAGTCTCATTCTGTCAAAAATGCCTCTGATTTATCAACATTAATTGTCGCTGTGGTGATATTGCGACTCGATTGAACGTTCTGGGGACCTACCGCCATCTTTTAAAACAGTACAATATTAATATTACTATGTAATTTCTATTGTTGGATTTTCAACTCTCGGCGCTGAGCCGAGCGTTGAAAATCACGCAAGGCAAAGTAGTATTAAAATAATACTGTTTTAAGAGATTAGAGTAGGCCCCCATGTCTTTGAATGATCGTCTGCACCAAAAAAAAAAATATACAGACCCATTAACTCTGGTTATCTTTAATCTTCCTTGTCAGAGGCCCTTAAGGTAGTTGAGAAACTCTGACACTAGGGTGTGTGGGGTCGTAAGACCTTACTGCAGCCCATACGAAAAAGAAGAAGACTTTAATCTTGCACCACGCGCAGAAGTATCCAAAGTTTCGCCGCACAGAACTTGTTGCTCTCAGGGCATTTTCCGCACAAGGGGAACCTCCACGTTCCGTTTCATTGCTTGCTAACTTTCTTTACAAAGAAAAAGTTTCGATCAATTAACACGTCTCTAGAACTATAGGTTTTTATTTATCGGAAAGTTTTCTGCCTTATAAAACAATTTGTCGAAGTCTTGTTGGCACAGTCGTTAAGTCGCTCGTTTTTCAAGCATGAGATTGCGGTTTCGATACCGGACAAACAACAATTGACTTTTTAAATTGACATTATCATCACGCCTGTAATCCGTGAAGGGTTAGGCAGAGATGTACCCATTAGTACACCCACATTTCGCCAGTTATGTTTAATTAAGTCCCATGTAATACTAGGAGGCGAGCCTATTGCCATCAACTGGGCTCAAATCCAGTCTCCGAGGCTGCTACTGAGAAATAACTGATAGAAAAACCCAATAACACGTTGCGCGACCTGGAAATCGAACCCAGGAGCTCATGCTCAGCAATCGCGCTTTGTGACCTCTAGATCAACGAGGCAGTTAACTTTTTAAAAAGATCTATACTTTTTAAGTGTATCTTGAACATCAATGACTTCGGTGAAGAAAAACGTTGTGAGGAAACCTAGACTTGTAATTAATATAAGTCTGAAATCGTCAATCGGCCTTGAGCAAGTGTGGTGATCAATGCTCGTGCCTTTTCTGTTTGAGAAGAAAATTGTTTGCCCTGTAGTTGGATAATTAAGCTAGTATTGTGAATAGTATCTTCCTGTGACTTCGTCTACGTTGACTTTTGAAGTAAGCCAAAGTCCCAAGTTATCCCTCGTGTACCTACACAACAACAGGATGAATAGATCAATTTTCTGAAATGATTGAATTTTGACTATACTACACTGTTTCGTACGCCGAATATGGCAAAACATGTTGAACCAATATTAAGCCAGTTTCCATCCATATGTGCATATCTATGTATCATGTTACACATGTTTATACAAATAAATGCATCTTTATCTTTATATTAATAACTTTATGTGTGCCAATTTTCGCGTGAATGAGTAACTAACATCCATTTATACTCACAAATTTTCACATTTATATTTGTAGTAGGAGTAAGATTCAATGACACCCACGTAAGAATTACAAATAGGCCTATTTGAGGATTAAAGATAAGCTTTATTTCTTTGATTTTCATAATGTTTTCCTTATTTAGACAGGTACAATAGGCTCCCAAAACGGATGAAGTAGAAAACGAAACGATTTAAGGTATTAGAACACTTGAACAGACGTTTGCACGAATGGTCATTGTCGCGAAATCCTTTGCACGGAAGGACATTGCGGAAATAGACATTTCCGTGAAAAGACACTTGCGCGAATAGATATTTCCGCGAAAAGACACTTGCGCGAATTTACATTTCCGCGAAAAGACACTAGACACACACACACACGAAACCCTTTGCGCAGAAGGACATTGCGAGCCAATTACTCAGCCATTGCGCCACAATTCACAAAGTGAATACATCTTTTTGCAAGCAACTGTACATTTTGGTTTAAAATGAATTTCGGTCCGTTCAACCGTTGTTCATCTTAAATACTTTATGTATTATATTTAAGTGCTTCTGGAAGTTTCCAAACTTATATAATAGGCCGCCATTTTGAATCCTGTTTTCGGTATTTGAATTTATGTTGTTCCTTTGTTTTCTTCCTATTCATTATTTACCTATGAGTAGTCGACCGCGAAATATAAGGTTTTCTTAATGAGGTCGAGACTTATAACTGTTGTGATTTCGCGAATGTATCGTATTCATGTGACCTTCACAATAATTATCCTACTAGCATTTGCGCGCGGTTTCGCTCGCGTCAAATTCGGGTAACTTGGTTTACTTCTACGTTTTTCAAATTAGGGGGTGAATTACATAAAAAGGACTTTCTTAGAGGATGTCTACTAACTTATAAACTAACTCCCTGCGAAATTTTATTTTTATATGTCAAGCGGTTTTCGATATTTCGTCATGAGTGAGTGTCTTTTCGCTTTTATATACATAAAGATTACACTTAGCAATAGATTAACTTTCTATCAGTGAATTAATTTTTGTAATCGGATCAGGACTTCCAGTGATTACCTCGTACAAACAAACAAACAAAACTGACCACTATATAATGACAGTATAAATAGACAATCTTACTATTAATCATAATCCTATTATAATAATGAGCATGGCAGTTGAGAGCTTGTCATGCACACTCAAATGTCTCGCTGATGGTGGCGCGTGTGTTGGATCATTTGGCTCCCTCCATGATGGTTGAGCTAGATGGTGCTGATCCATGCGTCATGCTCGTGAACGAGTGCTGTCAGTTGGGATTGGTCATCTCTTATCTGCTATGGCTTACATCTTTATTTTTATTATTTTTTAGTACTTTTTTATATTCATCTTCATTGTGATCACGTGTAGAATCAACAAGAATAATGTAACCAGGATTTTGTAAAAACCTAATTTAAAAGAGTGCCGTGGAGTTTCTTGCTCGTTCTTCTCCATAGAGGCCTACCTCCGTTTTGGAACGAGCAACTAGCTTCAGCTTTCGGACTAACTGACTGACTCCTTGACAATTCAAAAGTGCCTGTAAATGGTCTAATTGAAATAAATGTTTTGACTTTGACTTTAGATAAATGTTCGTTATTTAATCACGCCAATACGGCTAAATGAATTCGAATGAAATTTTGTCTCAGAGATAGAATCTCTCAGAAACAGAAAAAATGTTCGTGAACAACCGTTCACTATCCCGCACTGACAGTGCGGTGTTACGATCGCGAGTGCTGCAGAAACAGTGCGGCACTGTTTCTGCAGCACTCGCGATCGTAACAGGGGTGATGATATACCAGTAAAACAACAACACTGTGATATAACTGTATATTGAATACTTATTTAAAATTAAAATCATAAATCGCGAGCCAATCTTGACATCGCGATTCAGAAAACGTCTCTCACCTAACAACGCCATCTATCGGTTTAAAACCAAACAATATTTCCAACATTCCGCCCACCAAGGAGCTATTTTACATAGTCCTTATACTAACCACATTTACACGGGCACCGCCCACCATGAACATAATATCAACAACTAAATTAAAACACTATAATTTCACAATACAAAAGGAACAAACTAAAAAAATTACAATCTGTATCTTATACAACTACCTACTGTGTGACAGGTAAAATGCATATTTTTGAGGTAGGCCTTTTCTTTCTGATATATTAAAATTAAATGAAAGAAAATTTAAAACATTAAAAAAACGCTTTGCAAACAAGCATATTATTATAAATTAGAGAATTATATTCAAGATAAGAATGCTTGGAAACATGCTGGTCCTGCTCCATGGGACAATGGACACATTCTAGGTAAAATCAAACTGGTTATTAATGATTTTCATTTTTTCTTAATACTTATTTTGTTTGTTTTATTTTTATATTTATTTATTTTTTATTTTAGTGTGATTGATTGATAGAATGCGCGGACTCACACTATTTCATGTTGGTTGAGATGTTAAGAGTGGTCGCCTGTAGTTCTAATATTTGTAAACACATGAACACTATGTTTATTTAAACATAATTATTTTATCTTTAAATTCTTAGTTTGTAATACCTTTTAATTATTATTTTTTAGTAGTTTTTGTATAGAGTACATACATTGCTTTCACGTGCCATGTCGTGTATGATTCTGTATACAAATATTAAGTAAACATTGATTTTAAAAGAGTACGTATGGAGTTTCTTGCTCATTCTTCTCTATTCAAAACTACCTTTTGGAAGGGGCAACTAGATTCAATTCCTTTTTTCTTTTTGTTTGTATATGACGTTCAAAAGTGCCTTGGCCTAATTGAAATAAATGATTTGACTTTGACTTGACTTTGACTATTATAGCCCTTGGAGTGCGCAAAGTGACAACTCTCGTAATTTTGTCTAGTCCTGGGTGTTTCTCTACAACTCTCGCCAAAAACCATTTACAAGGAGGCAAGTTATCTTCCTTTACCACTACTACTTCCCCAACATTTGGCTCCGGATTTTGACACACTAGGTGCCACCCAGCCAAGTAGATCATACAATTTAGCAATGTGTGAAATTATTATCCTTTTAGTTACAGGTCCAGGTTCCCGAGAAAGTGTCACCGAGTATTGGAAATCATCGGAGCGACGATTCCAGGTAAGACCTAATAGTTTAACTATCTCATCCTCTTTTAGCTGCAAACCTTCACCGATTTCTCTCAGTCCGTCATTCATTTCTCTTATTTTATTCAGTAAATTTTCATTATTACACATCCATTTTTGAAGTTCAAATCCTGCTTTACTTAAGAATAAATTCATTTCTTTGTAAATAATCAGCCCTTCTTCAGTATTACTACAACTGGTGAGCAGATCATCCATATAAAAATCATTATTTAGGTACTCTTTCAGCAGCCGCCGGATAGTCTCCGCCGTTATCATGAGCAACTTGTTGAAGGACTCTCACTGCCAGGTAAGGAGCTGATTCAGCGCCGAAAGTGACTCCTAACATGCGATAGTGTTCTACTTCGTCTTCCGGATCTTCTTTCCACAGTGTTCTCTGGTAATCGATGTCCTTTACCTGCCGGTGCATCTTCACTATGTCCGCTGCTAGACATATCGGATGTTTTCTCCAACGCATCAGTAAGTGCCGAAGTTCCGGTTGTAAGCGGGGTCCAATCATCAATTTGTCGTTTAATGAATAACCCTTTTTACCTTTACAGGACGCGTCGAACACCACACGTACTTTTGTTGTATCCTTATCGTCCCTTACAACTGTGTGGTGCGGTAAGTAGATTGAGTTCCCCTTTTCCTTTTCTTTTTCAGGTACACTTTCCATATGGCCTAACTGTAAGTATTCCTTGATTACTTGTTTATACTATTCTTTCAGATCTGTATTTTTGTTTAATTTGGTATGTAATGCATTCAATCTTTTTTTCAGCTATCTCTTCAAAACCGCCTACCTAGTAAGTCGAAGACTGTTTACGGAACGGAAGCCTAACCACATACCTTCCATCTACATCTCGGGTAGTAGTTGCCGAAAATAAATCTTCACATTGTTTTTCTTCTTCCGACATCAATCTTTTCTGGTTGGTGGGTTCGGCTTCTAATTCCCAGAATTTCTTTAGTTCTTCATTGGCATCTAAATGAGCATGCATCACCATAACATTCGAAGAACCCCCGGCTGATGTATCAACCGTCCCCGACATTATCCATCCAAATTTGGAACATTGGGCTACTACTGACTTTGCTACATTCTTTTTCAAGCCTTCTTCAATGATCTGAGTATAAACATCAGCTCCTAATAAAATATTTATTTTATTCGGAGTATGATATTGTGGGTCTGCCAGATTTTTCTCCTCAAGATCTACCCATTCTACCGTCGTTACCTTCGTAACTGGAAGAAGCGTGGTTATAGATTTTAAGACATACGCCTGGACTTGAATATTAAAATTCGAATCTATTCGAGACCTTAGATTTAATGTGACCACTGACCTTGATGTTATTTCTTTGTCCCCTCCAACTCCCTTAGTTCTATGAGTTGAAGGAATTTTCTTTAATCCCAAGAACTGTACTGTTGCTTCAGTAACCAAAGAAACTTGCGAACCTTGGTCGATTAATGCTCTAATCACCTGGTAAGTGCCTGCCTTCGACTCGGCTCTTATTAGAGCCGTAGCTAATAAAACTGTTTTACGCAATTTTCTTGTCGAAAGACAACTTACAAATTGATTACCTTCCCTATCCTTTCTATCCTCGCTTTCCTTCGTTGGTGTTGTTTCATCATTTGCCAACGTTTCGTTTACCTGTGTATTTACATTAGAACCCGTGGAAGAAGACTGGTTTGGGGGATGCAGTAAAGAATGATGACGACGTTTACAAATTTGACATCTGAAGGTACTATTACATACCTTAACAGAGTGATTATTACCCAAGCAATTGAAGCAAATGCCTTTCTCTAGTACAAATATACGACGAGCGTCATAATCTAATTTTTTTACAAACTGCTTGCATTGACTAAGTTTATGTGGCTCCGAACAAAAAGAACACTGAATGTTCTCAACATGTAAACTACTTGTCTTATTTGTACCCATATTACTATTTTGATTACTTTGACCTTTAGATCCAGAATTAGATTCCAAAAATTCCAAAGCTTTATACCGATTAGATAAAAACTCGGTAAACTGAATGAGTGTGGGAAGTTCCTCCGACGAGTTATGTTCAGTTATATTAAACGCCCACTGTTTTCGGGATTCGGGATCTAACTTCAAAGTGATTATATGAATAACTATAATATCCCATGAATCAACATTAATTCCAAGATTGGAAAGCGCTTTTAAACAATCGTTCGTATTATCTAGTAATTCTTTTAAGCCTACAGCTGATTCGTTATTGAGATTTCTCTGACTAAGTAATCTTTTTATTATAAAATGTGACAAATACCTTTTATTGTTATAACGCGCATTCAATAGTTCCCAACATCGGTCATAATTCGCATCTGAAATGGGTATTTGCCGAAGAAGTTGTTCTGCTTCCCCAGACAAATATCCCTTCAAATACTGCATTCGCTGCACATTATCTAAACTTTTATTATTATGGATAAGTGATAAAAATAAATCCCTAAAAGTAACCCAGTCGGTATACTTTCCTGAAAATACTGGAATAATTATTTTTGGCAATTTTACCTGACATTGCTTTGAACTACTAGCTTTAGAATTTTCTTTTAGCCCCTGTTCTTTAATATTAAATGTCTCTAAAACAGTTTCAAGGTCCGTTTTGTATTGGATATACACTTCGTCCGCTAAATCATAAACATCATTCTTCACGTATTGACTCTGTTTCAACTTATCAGGCTCATATTCCTCATACAATTTGCTATGGCCGTTTGCTAACTGATCCCACAATTTTTCCAAATTTTCTAATCTTACTTTACAATAAGGACGTGTTATTCGTTCCTTAGGTGATTTTTTGAAGTTGAGATAGGCTTTATTTATTCTACTGTAAATATCTTCTTGTTTATTAATTAATGACTCCATTTTCTATTTTATACAAATCTAACAGATATTTTTACTAAATACTAACACGTTTGTAACAGACTAAATTATGATCCAAATTACTTTATCTAAGGTAAAAGTTAACTCGATGGGCATACAACACAAATTAGAAACCAAACAAATTAGAAGTCCACAATGTTTTTAAAGTAGGTACTACATTTATTTAACATTAAAACTGCAAGGAAATTTTATAAGTGTTAAGAAAGAAGATGAAATTTTTAGAAGTCTTTATGAAACATAAATAATTTGGGGAAAATCGGGCATAGGTTCCCCGTCTCAACCAAATTCTCTTAAAATTAGGCTAAGTCTAAACACAGTTCAAATATTCTAAGTTAATGTTCTTATTATGAATTTTTTTCGAAGTTAATTTCTTCAAGCAAATAAAGTTCAAATTTCAAATAAAGTCAAGAATTCTTCCAAATTCCGAAGATACTAAGTTTTTCAATTTCACTGATATAAAATAATATATAGTTCACTCACGGTTTTTAATCCTGTACTGATATCACCTGATTACGTAATAAAATTATTTCACTAATCACTTTCTTCGTAATGACGTTGCGTTCTGCATGTCAACACCTGCCTCCCGTCACCCTTGCTGCCGATCCCTGACGATGACGACACCCGGCACCGTCTGCAATAGCGCGCTGCACCACGCGCTGCTACTGCTGCTTGCTGTTTTATTCAGCGCCTTGGCCAGTTTGCGCAAGCGATCCACTTGCCCAGCCAAGAATATATCTCAAAAAACTCTCAGACTAATTATTATCCTGCTCGAAGGACCAAAATGAACAACAGTCTACTAACCCGCACTGTTTCTGCAACACTCGCGATCGTAACAGGGGTGATGATATACTAGTAACACAACCAGTAAACAACAACACTGTGTTATAACTGTAGGTATATTGAGTACTTATAATTCATCGCGAACCTAGTCAAATCGCGAGCTAATCTTGACACCGCGATTCAGAAAACGTCTCTCATCTAACAACGCCATCTATTGGTTTAAAACCAATCAATATTTCCAACAGTACGGTTGCCGAAGAATAATAAAATCATTAATTTTGACGCGGACGAAGTCGCGGGCAGAAGGTAGTATTTAATATTTGAATTTCGAATTGGATCTAATACCTTTACGTTGTCGAGTTATAAAGTAAATAAGTTGAAATTCTATATTTAAAATCGTCGGCACGTGTAAAGTAACAAAAGGGTTCAATATTGTTGAAAGCAATATACAAATATATAGTTCATGTTGAACATATTTGTATATTGCTTCCTCTTTTGAGATTTCGGTATGATTTACAGTGTAACTTATACACCATAAAAGTAAATGTTTATGTCATGGAAAATGATTAATTAGTCAGCAAGATTATTTAACCGGCTATTTATATGATTATATACTAATATTATAAAGCGTGCCATAAACCTGCCTTGGCAGACAAAATAATAGTATATTATTCTATATAGTGTGTATTGACTTATTTATATCTATATATCTTAAAGGTCCGTTTATATCTACTGACTGTCTCGTTGGTCAAGTGGTCACAAAGCGCGACTACTGAGAAGTTTTGGATTCGATTCCCAGATCGGGCAAAGTATTATTGGGTTTTTCCATCAGGAATTTCTGAATAGCAGCCTCGGAGTCTGGATTTGTGCCCGGGTGATGGCAATAGGCTCGCCCCCTATTACATGGGACTTAAACATTACTGGCGGAATGTGCCACCTCTGCCTAATCCTTCAAGGATTACAGGCGTGATGTTATTATGATACATTATTATAATAATATTATTTTACGGCACTAAACGTGTCTAGCAAGCGCGATGTCTGTAGATATAAATGGAATTTTACACGTGCCAAGGATTTTAAATATAGGTATAGTACTTCAACTTGTTTACTTTCTAAGTGGCCCACGTTAAAGATTTAGTTCCAATTCTATATTCAAATATAGAAATACGACTATTCTACTGAATTTTGGTTTAATTTTATACGTCTAGCACAATCTTAGTGTAACTCAATTACAACTATGAATTATTAAGCCTTCAAACTAAGTCTTTCTTCTTCTTCTTCTTTACCATGTGGGCAGTAAGGGTGAGGGCACACGATGCGTTGCGGCGCCGCACCGCAAAGATTTCACCGTGTCAGCGGGCACACGAGCGGTGCGGCGCCGTCGTTGTTATGTCGCAGCGGCGCCGTAGAAAAAAAATCGAAACGAGCGAGCGTGTGTCCTTCCTTGTGACGCAAAACAACTGAGCGGTGCCGCACCGCCGCCGCAACGCATTCACCCCTCCCCGCCTCGTTTGTAAACCGCTTCAAGGGCCTCTGACATGGTTTGAGTGGGACAGTGGTTTCCTCACGATGTTTATCTAAACTGAACCTCGTTTTTTTTCAAACTAAGTAAATCTTTACAAATACATAATAATAAAGCTATAAGGAATTTGTTTGTTAATCTCTGGAACTGCCAGTTAATTAGAAAAAAATGTTTATATATGTGATAGCAAGATTAATGAAGAATAGTATAGGCTATAATAATATAATATCACGTTTTTTTTTTATTTTTTTAAATTACTGCTTCGCAGAAGGTGTGACTGCATCCCATTCCCTCTCGCTCTGGAGCATGGCCTGAACCAGGGTCAGACGCGAGAGGTCGCCGCCGCCTGTAGCTTCCGTGAGGACACGGCGGTGCTCTGCCCAAGCGGGGCAGACCTGCAACCGTGCAGATCTGACACGGACACGGACACGGTGGAGCATACCGGTGCTCCACCGTGTCCTCCGGGTGGTCCACACAGTGGTAACAATCATACAATAATATCACGCTACGACACACCGGAGCAATAACCAACAACGTAACTAGAGGATGACTCCAATTAAAAAAAAAGCTCTGTAATTTTACTCCACAATAAAATAACATAAAATATCTCTGTATTAAATCTTCCAACGTTTCAATCTATAAGTCTCTTTAAACACTTAAATCAAGAAGACTTATCCAAAGTGTTAAGCGAGTATACTAAAATGAAATCCACCTAAAACCAAAACTAAAATCATTAAAATTTTAACAAGACAGCGGCTAAGAGAGTGCACGTAACATCTCGTTAGTTAAGCAGAAACACTTAAAGCATTAACTTAACGATGTCCCAAGTTGCACCTCAAAAACACTTAGTTTCAATTTTAAGTTATACCTCATAGAATATTGTAAGACATGAGTTTCAAGTTAAAAATTCACGCTTAAAAGCTTAACGGATGAAATAAAAGCTTTTGAACTGAAGTCGGACAGGTTAATATCCTGTCGTAGCACGTCTACGGCGTAGCGGCGTAGCTTACTACGAATTTGCTACGACATTTGTATGAGAATTATTCGTCCTACGTATGAATACTAATCAGTGGGGCAATTTGTAGTGTAGTTTTTAGGAACGTTTGCATTCTAATCTTAATCTGTCAAAATGTCTTTATTTTATTTACGTTTTTGACAAAATTTTGACATTGATTGTCGCTAAGATGAGATTACGTTTTTATTACGAGTAAGGGTCAGTTCACACCGAGACGCGACGCGACGCGACTCTGCGTGCACACTTTAAAAGAGCGACTCAAAATATAACTTTATTTTCTACACGAAAAGATACACATTTCATTGTGAGAATTTAGAATACGTTACACCACGCAGCACTACGTCGCGATGCGCCGCGCTGCGCCGCGCGCCGTCGCGAGGCGTAGAGCGACGCATCGCGACGCAGCGGTGAATCGCCGGTACGCGGTCGGCCCAAGAGCGGCCGGCCGGCCGCGGCCGGTGCAAGAGCGGTGATATTGCGATGCGTCTCGCGGCGGCGCGCGGCGCAGCGCGGCGCAGCGCGAAGTCTCTGGCCTCTTCCAGTATCGTCACGTTGCGTCGCGTCGCGTCGCGTCTCGGTGTGAACTGACCCTTACAGTCTCAACATTTTTATTTGTTGCGAATATAATGTTTTTTTTTTGGTAGGTTGATTTTATTAAAAAAATGGATTTATACAACCTCTGCCAAACCCTTTGGGGATTACAGGCGCGATGTTATGTTAGGTTTAAATGTCACAACTTTAAATCGCTGCGCCGTAATTTAATTAATTTAAAAACTGTCTTGGGCCGGAGTTTTCTCTCATTTTTATCATTTAGTTAGGGCGTTAGGCAAAAAAAACATAACTTCACGCCTTTAATCCTCAAACGTTAGGCAGAAGAGATGTACCCATTAGTACACCCACATTTCACCAATTATGTTTAAATCCCATGTTACATGGGGCGAGCCTATTGTCATGATCCGGGCACAAATCCAGACTCCGAAGCTGCTACTAAGAAATTCCTGATGAAAAAACCCAATAACACTTTGCACGACCTGGGTATCGAACCCAAGACCTCACTAGACCAACAAGGCAGTCAAAAAAAGCATAAAATGAGAAACAGGCTTCCTAAATAACAATTTTGCAGTACATAAAGCTGGTAGAAAGTGTTGGAAGTCGCGACACAAGATGTTTATGTCTTTGAAAAATAAAACGACTTCCATTGTGTGCGACATAATAGAATTTCGAATAGCAGTACTTACACGGGGACGAAACGATTTCGAGACGTGAACAATTATAGATTGTAAAGAGTTCGTGAGATTATTACTGGTAGTGTAAAAGAGCCTGTATTTTTATTGATATTCGATTCTTTATTTAAATGATTGTATGTATATCTATATACTGGGTAACACCAGAATGTCAGGCTTTGGGCCTTATACCATAACAACAGCTATAGATCTACAAAAAGCAGGGAGGGCTCGCCCTAGGAAGACCTACACTGACATTATTGGTGAGGTTCTTCAGAAAGGTCAGGTGCGGAGTACTCGTAACCGGCGTGCTTGTATGACGAGATATTGTATGAACGTAGATGAGGCAAAAGGAGTATGTAAGGATCGTAGCAGGTGGCGTTCTGTGGTGTCTGCCTACCCCTATGGGAAAAAGGCGTGAGTTTATGTATGTATGTATGTATCTACAAAAACGGTCTGCATCAACGGTTTACGTACTGTCCGAGGTATGGGAGTTTTACACCATCAACTTCCAAATTGCGGGCTGCTTCTGAGAAATTTCTAATGGAAAATCTCAACAACACTGGCCTACCTGGAAATCTAGAACACCACTCTCAGCAGTCGAGTCGATTTGAATTTCAATCTCTGTCAAAAATATCTCCATTAACTACCTACATATTTGATAAGTTTTTTACAATGATAGGCACTGAGACGAAACTACGATTTAATAAATGTTTTTAAAGCAATCGACTTCCAGATAGCTTGAATCTAAGAATCCACATTCAGGTCACGTCAGCAATAAATGTCAACCTTATTAAAATTATCCTTATCAATGTTCAATAAATTTTAATTGTACAGTCTCTTAAAAATATGGAGGGTAATATCTTATCTTAGCTTGCATAATATAAGAGTCAGCAAAGAGAAATAATTAGGTACTTCGGTCGACAGAGGGTGCGAACGATTTATTATTTACTAGCGACTCGCCCCGGCTTCGCACGGGTGCAATGTAGATACTAATGTCAAATTAATAAGACTGTATTTTCGATAAAAGATCTCATTAAGCTTGATTTCTTTCTATAATTATCTTGAATCGTCATATTTCAACAGATTAACACAAAACAATATTAAACTTATAACGATATTAATTTAAAGGATGCATGTTAACTATTCAACAATCCTAATGTAAGTATTGAACATTACTGGTTTTGTCAATGATAATTTTAATTATTAATTTGTCTTATACTAGCGACTCGCTCCGTCTTCGCCCGGTTGCAATGTAGATACTTACTATACGCATAAACCTGCCTCGTGAATCACTCTATCTATTGATGAAAACCACATTAAAATCCGCTACGTAGTTTAAAAGATCTAAGCGTACAGAGGGACAGACGGCAGGAAGCGACTTTGTTTTATACTATGTAAAGATTATGTTCGTGTTTATGTGTTAGTATGTTAACCTACGTTGTTTTATTAGGACCTCTGCTTATCTCAGTATTATGTTTCGTTAATTAGTGCCATATTTTGTACGTTTTCTAAGCGTGGGTGTGTTTGTTTTGACGTAACACGTGTAGGTACGTTGGCTTTTTAACGTTAATGAATTTATATTTAATGCGGTTTTTTACGATATATTTTTATGGTTATTAATATAACATCATGGCTATAATCCTCGAAGAGTTCGGCAGAGATGTTCACTCACATTTTTTCAGTTATGTTTAAGACCCATGTAATAGGGGGCGAGCCTATTGCCATTAACCGAGATTAAATCCAGATTCCGAGGCTGTTACTGAGAAATTCCTGATGGTAAAACCCAGTGGGAACCGAGCCCAAGACCTCATACACAGAAGTCGTGCTTTGCGAACACCAACGAGGCAGTTAAAAAGCCCATAAAAAATAATGAATTCAACCCTAATCCTAACTAATATTATAAATGCGAAAGTAACTCTGTCTGTCTGTCTTTCTGTCTGTCTTTCTGTCTGTCTGTCTGTCTGTCTTTTCTTCACGCCTAAACTACTGAACCGATTTGTGTGAAATTTGGTACAGGGTAAGTGTGAACCCCAACAAAGGACATAGGCTACTTTTTATTCGACTTCGTCTGCGTCCGCGATAATCGACATATACGCGGACGAAGTCGCGGGCAAAAGCTAGTTATAGTATAAAGAGAGAAATTATAGGGCTTAAAAAATATATTCTGCGTTGCTGTCAATGGGACAAGTGCCCAAAAGGGTAACATTACCATGTCATACGGCAACGCTTCGGCCAAGAATAGGCCAGCCCTCTTGTCTTAAAGAAACTTGTTACAAACACCTATTTTTAGGTGGTAAAAATCATCAAATGACTCCTTCCGCCCTGGGTGGGGCGGAAGGGACTGTCAGGCTTTTACTGACTACAAAACCACCCTGTTCCTTCTGTTGCCCTTTACGTTCCCGGGCCACGGTATCCTGTGAAGACGTCCCGCAGCGTTACAAACACCTAATGTCAGCATTATTGACCAACCACATTGTTTTCAAAACAAATACAACTTCCCCTTGTCTCATTATTCAAGGCACATACTAAGGGTACAGGCAGACCTGTCGACGCGCTATTTTTTAAGCAGACATCTTTATTTATTGGGTACATACCACAACAAATTGCTCGGAAGGGAAAGAACCCTGACTTTAACGGTAGTACAAAAAGTAGTCTACCGTTTTCAAATAAATTTTAATAGACTGCATTGGTCTAGTTGTTGCAAAGCGCAACTGATAATCATGAGGTCTTGGATTCGATTCCTATGTAAGGCAAAGTATTATTGAGTTTTTCCATCAATAATTTCTCAGTAGCAGCCTCGGAGTCTGGATTTGTGCCCGGTTGATAGCATTAGGCTCGCTCCCTATTACATGGGACTTAAACATAACTGGCGAAATGTGGGTGTACTAATGGGTACACCTCTGCCTAACCCTTCGGAGATTATAGGCGTGATGTTATGTTATGTTACATACCACAACAAATTGTTCAGAAGGGAAATAATCCTGATCTGTAGGTACTTTAACGGTATTACATAAAGTACTCTACATTTTTACATAAATTATAGTAATACTAGCTTTTGCCCGCGACTTCGTTTGCGTGAGTTTTTTTACGGGTCCAGAAGTTTTTTGGTAGTAAAATATAGCCAATAGCATTGTAGGTTAACGAATATAGTCTATAGTAACGTAGGTTTAACGCGTAGCTTTCTATTAGCGAAAGAATTCTCAAAATCGCACTTGTAGTTCCGGAGATTAAAAGCAAACTTTTGAGTCTTATAATTTTATTATGCCATCAAAAACAAAACTTGTAAAAAAAAACAAGTCTCGCAACTCAGTTGTTCTACCGTAAAAAGTTATACAATGCTTGCTTGGTTACTAGAAATACAGGCTTCTAGTTTAATTCACAACGAAGTTATAGGGAGTCGAAAATGGCCTGAACTGCTTCGAGGAAAGGATGGTACGGCCGTGCCGCTTTTGTATGCTCGACTTGGCGGGGGCACTGCCGTGCCTCCCGATAGATTAGAATTACATTACATGACAATCACGCTTGTATTATCTTAAAGACTGGGCAGAGATATGAACCCACATGAAAAAAGACCATTAATATGAAATACACGGTGTAAAAAAACACCTCACATAGCCGGTAACTGCACAAACTGCCCATCAAACTAAGTAGGACATTGAGCAGAAATGATGGGAAACGGCTTTTATTTCTGGCGTGGACAATCCCTGTTTATTTATGGTAAGGCGAAAGAAACACTGTGCTTATTGGGTGTATGGAACACTAGTTTTTAAGTCAATTGTTATTAACCCTATGGACTCTGTCCGAAATAAAAGTTTTATTATTATTATAGTACAGAGGACATGAGGCATTTAGATAAAGTTTAGTTATAAATTTAAAAACGCATGTTGTTTACAAGCTTTTATTTAGCTTGCACTGATTGTGTGTAAGTATGTGTAGTGTGTGTATGTATTTAAGTAAGTTGTCCTTGCAAACCATTTTTCGACCATTTGTTGAAAATTTGTGAAATTTTGCATACACCTTTAGTTCTGATGACATTACAATGTCCAATACTCAATATTGTAATAATTTTGAATTAAAGCTTGTTTCTAAAAATATTTTTTCGACCATTTGTTGGTATCCGATTGAGCTGAAATTTTGCATACACCTTTAGTTCTGATGACAATACAATGTCCAATACTTAATATTGTAATCCCCGTACGGTTAGGCAGAGGTATACCCATTAGTACACCCACATTTTTCCAGTTAATTTTAAGTCCTATGTAATAGGAGGCGAACCTATAGCCATCGACCAGGCACAAAACTAGACTCCGAGGCTGCTACTCAAGAATTCCTAAAGGAAAAACCTAATAACGCTTTGCCCGACCTAGGAATCGAAGTCAAGACCACCAAATATCTCTACATACACCATTTATTATTTTCTACGGTTATATTTTAAGAAGATCAGATTACATCGATCTTGAAATACTCGTACCTACTTCTGCTTGGAAGTAATTTAATTAAGAAAGGTCATCATAAAAATACCTCCGCATCGCTATCTAGTAATCCCATTCATTTAGTACAGACAGACAGCTTATATATTTTTAAATGGAAGCCGTCTAGAACCTAGGTAGGATTTAATTATATTGCTCACTGAGAATACTGAGGGATTCAATTTTAAAATTTAATATGCAAGAGCTTTTCAATTTCTCAGTATTTGCTCATTTGAAAGATTAAAACTTTATTACTGTGAATACTTTATGTTTTAACGTAATATTTATTTTAATCTTAACATTTGGTTTGTATTTCAGGAATTTATAAAATACCTATCATTTATTCAAAATTACATACATCTTTTTCTTAACCTAAAACACACACAGTTAATAAATCAATCGATCTGCGTAGCCTTTTCCTTATGTTGAGGTCGGCTTCCAGTCTAACCGAATGCAGCTGACTATCAGTGTTTTACATGGAGCGACTGCCTATCTGATCTCCACAACCCAGTAACTGGGTAATACGATACCCCTTGGTGAGACTGGTTATCAGACTTTCGGGCTTCTGACGACCCACAACGGTTGTCAAAAATCCACGTATGCCAGCCGTTACCGGCTTAACGTACTCTCCGAAGTATGGAGGAGTCTCGGTGTGTAAAGATGGTCACCCATCCACGAACCAACCCCGGCAAGCGTAGCTTAACCCGATGGATTAACCCGTGCGGCAGTTATTACTTAGCCACGAGCACCTAACAGCACACACAGTAAATAAATAAAAAACAAAATCGTAAGCCTTTTTTCTCAAGTCCTTAATTATGGTCTTCAAAGCCTTTCTACTTGTTACAAGTGTTAGTTAATAAGGGACAGACATAATTAATCACCTGTTCTCAGTTTGAACTGTAAAGGATGACCAGGGTATTTTTCAAAGCATTTTTTTTTGGGTTCTGTACCCCTCCGCTGTCTGTCTGCCTGTGTAATACCTATGTAGAGAGTTGAAATTTTCACAAAGTTTGTAATTTTGCTGCCGCTATAACAACAAATAAAAAAATGAAACTCGAACAAGAAACTTGTTACACGACTGCCCCAAAAAAAGGAGTGTTTTGTGTTCAGGGTTAATGTATGTATGTGAGTTTCTTTATTCCACCATAACTTTTAAACGCCTGAACCGATTCAGATGTATGGGGTATCGTTAATTGTAACGATACCCCATACCTAGCCTATGTTACTGTAAATAAGTAAAAAATAAAAAGAAACCTGTATGATCACTTCAAAACGTAAATTAATACCTGCCTTCATTTATTTTTATAATGAATCTGGTCTTGTCTATGTTTATCGTCTAGAATTTGACAAGTAGATTTAAAAAATATATACACTGTAAATAAAAATCATCGTAAAAAAAACTGACGAGTAAACAATGTACCTACAAATATTATGTGCAATTTTTGCAGTCGTGTTTTTTAATTTTTTTAATTATAGTAAGTAGCTTGTTTTTTGTATACAGTAGTGTTAAATCTTACTACGATTATAAATGCGAAAGTTTTGATGGATGGATTTTTGTCACTCAATCATGCTAGAACGGATTTGGATGTTTGGCTCAAAGATAGATTATAGTTTGGAATAGCACCAAAACAATATCACCAGTCGGTTCACATTCAAGGTAAAAGCTCGCGAACACTTACATAAGAAGTTGGCAGACTCGTCCTACAATTAATTTGTTGTTTTTCACCACCTATATATTTTTATCTCTCTCTACTTTATATATTTTGTTTGTATGTATGTATATATGTATTTATTATTATAGTCTATTCTCGAAAATGTTTCTGTACCTATCTGTGCACCTACTATGTTTTGTCTCTGCATCACCCTAAGGTAGACTGGTAGGAAATGGCCAAGGCATTAAGTCCGCCTTCTACATGTGTATGTCGGCGCAACTACGACAGTTGTCATTTGATTGTCCTAAAATTAGTTCATAAATCGTCAGTTAATTACTGCGAGCTTATTGTGATTTAAAAATAACGTTAAACTGCAGGTCATTATTGGTTATTGTAATTCCAATACTTAACCTCAAAACTTGAAAACACGTGCACGTGCGCCGAGCCCTATAAATACGGCCGCACTGTGAACGCAAGGAGCATTCACTCTCGAGCCGCCGTACAGTACGGACCTCTCTGTGACGTCATTACGCTGCCCGTTAAATAAACGAAGTATTCAAACAGTGAGTGAAGTTTTCTTTCGAAGACCAGAACATGAGTCATCAAGAAAATGACAAATACTGACGTCACACCTTTTAAAAACTAACAGTTCAGAGGTACCTCCGTCATGTATAAAGTTTAAATAAATAAAATAAATGAATAAATATCTCAAAAAAAATATGGTTCCCGTGGGATGATATTAACTTAGATGCGGATAAGCTAGTATTATATACGTTAGTACGGAACCCCGGCCACAAGGGCGGTTTTTTGTTAAGTCCGCAACCATGAGAAATTTTTTCGGGAAGTGATGGCAGATTTGATTAATTAGGGACTGGGTTTTAATAGTACATTTACCTACTTATAAATCACGTGGAAGTTTACAAAACGTCACGCCTGTAATCCCCGAAGAGCTAGGCAGAGGTGTAGGTAAACTCACATTTCGCCAGTTATTTATTTATTTATTAATAGGTTAGCCTACAATTGTTTACACAGTTCATTCCAAGTTATATTACACAATATACATTTATGAGTGCAACAATAACTTAGGTACAGGCTAACACCGTATGCACTATTGTATTTAGTTTAAACAAAAGTTATGTTTAAATCCCGTGTTATAAGGGGCGAGCCTAATGCCATCAATCGAGCACAAATCTAGACTTCGAGGCTGCTACTGAGAAATTCCTGATGGATAAACCCAATAACACTTTGCCTGACCTGGGCATCGAACCCAAGACCTCATGCTCAGCAGTCGCGCTTTGCGACCACTAGGCCAACGAGGCAGTCTTATAAATAACGTGTATTTTGTGTATTTATCCTGGTTATTAGCATACGATGATCGATGGGAGGCACGTGTATTGATTTTGACAAGGGAACAGACATCTGGTTGTGTTTTTTTTACAGAGCAAATAATGATTTTTATAAGCACGTGTAACGTTTTCAAGAACGTGTAATTGTTGTTTGAAAATTATGTAAACATTTTGTTTTTTTAGCTATTAACCATTTCTTCCTCGTCGAAGGTTTTATAAAGATCATTTATGAGCGTAATAAGACACATAGCGAAGTAGAAAGGAACATGTTCTTTCCATCATTACGATTTTTTTGTTCTGGGAAAACCTTCTTGTGACAGAAATTAACAGTCAAAATTAAGTCACTCTGTCTGTCTGTATGTCTGTTTATTACCTCATTGTAATGTTCACATGATAATTTTGCATGCTTTAACTTTAAGAAACATGTATATTTTTATACAAACATGTAGGTACCTATATTCTTATATTTTAATTAATATAACATGTTAGTATACCGTGTTGTAATCAAATAAAAACATTATCATTAACATGACGAAAAAAGCAAATAGATTCCGACGTATAAATTGAGAACCTCCTTTTTTTAAGTCGGTTAAAAAACAACTGAAACGATTGTAAGGAAAGACAAAGAGGTATCTTAGCATTTAGGTGAAATCAAACAAACTTAAAGACACATTGGTACTTGCCCGTTGAACCCACAATCTCATGTACGAGAGGCAGGCTCACTAACCTTAGGCCATCAAGACACTTAACCCTATACTTGGCCCGCGGGAGACGCCCAGGGCGTCGGACGTCGCGAGGTGACATCCGGCCACCGTAGGCGCGGGCTTTCGGACGGCGAGTAATGGGTAGCTCGCCGTCCGATCAAGGACCATGCCCGGGTCGACGGCGCGTTCTGTTCGCGCGCGCCTCAAAGAGCTGTCAGCACAGGGACGGGGCCCCCAACGGGGCCAAACGCCTGCCGGGGTTGCGGGACGTCTTAACAGGATACCGTGGCCCCGGAACGTAAAGGGCAACAGAAGGAACAGGGTGGTTTTTTAGTCAGTAAAAGTCTGACAGTCCCCTCCGCCCCACCCAGGGCGGATAGAGTCATTTGATGATTTTTACCACCTTAAAAAAAAAGGCTTACTATCCTTAGGCCATCAAGACACTTAACCCTATACTTGGCCCGCGGGAGACGCCCAGGGCGTCGGACGTCGCGAGGTGACATCCGGCCACCGTAGGCGCGGGCTTTCGGACGGCGAGTAATGGGTAGCTCGCCGTCCGATCAAGGACCATGCCCGGGTCGACGGCGCGTTCTGTTCGCGCGCGCCTCAAAGAGCTGTCAGCACAGGGACGGGGCCCCCAACGGGGCCAAACGCCTGCCGGGGTTGCGGGACGTCTTAACAGGATACCGTGGCCCCGGAACGTAAAGGGCAACAGAAGGAACAGGGTGGTTTTTTAGTCCGTAAAAGTCTGACAGTCCCTTCCGCCCCACCCAGGACGGAAGGACTCATTTGATGATTTTTACCACCTCAAAAAAAAAACCCCTATACTTGGCAAATATTATTGTTTTAGAAATTTTGATAATATTTTATTTATCGTGTCCATCGTGCATGAGTCTAAATTTTCGATCGTATCAAATTATCCACCCAAGCCAAGTGCCAAGAATAGGGTTAAAATATGTCAGCCAACATTACCTACATATTCACCATTATTTACAATTTCAAAGACCAGCTAGTGTGTCTCAATTCCATTAGGCTTATGACGTAGTGGATGCATCAACGTACCCAAGCCTAACTATTCCAAATTCACTAGGATTATCTGACCACAACGCAGTGGTCAAATGTATTAACCACTGCCTTCCGATTCGAAGTCGGACTTCTGTTAGGGAACGGTAATTATAATGAACGAGTATTTGTGATAATGATTTTTTGGGTACTAAGATATGCTTATTTGACTACCTCATTCGTCTAGTGGTCGCAAAGCGTGACTGCTGAGCATGAGGTCTTAGGTTCGATACCCAAGTCGGGCAAAGTATTATTTTAGTTTTTCCCTTTTCTCAGTAGCAGCTTTGGAGTCTGAATATGTGCCCGATTAGTGGCAATAGGCTCGCCCCGTATTATAATTATGGGTTTATGTACAGTCAGCAACAAAAGTCGATTAACAATGTTACTTTTTTATATTATTTAAACAGACACTAAACACATAATGTACTGGCTTTCAGAATTTCAGGTAATAGCTAAGGGTTTATAATATCTTAATTTTATATTCATTGCGTTTTACTTTTAATATTGTACTTAATAATTAGGATTTAAAAATTATTAATGTTAATCGACTTTTGTTGCTGACTGTACAATGGGTACACCGCTGCCTTACCCTTCGGGGATTATAGGCGTGATGTTATGGCGAGGCGTTATTAGTATGGATTATAAATTAAAAAAAAATCAAGTATATTACTGCTGTTAACCCTTATTCGTCAGCAAATCACGAAACCCAATAAAATTTTGATACTTTTTCAATTGAATTGTCAAATTAAATGAGTAAAAATATGTAATGAAAGAAAAGGTACATACGAAAATAAGTATGTACGTTCCATACAATCTACTATTACATTCAGGGTACAGAATTAGGTCGTCGACAAACTTAATAAGGACATATTCTACTCGGTCTGTTACGAGCACGAGTCTCGAGATTGTCAGCAGATTACCCGGTTCGATTACCCGGTTGACAAAGAAGCAACCAATTAGCCGGTTGAACCGGGTAAATATGGCGGAGGGTAACAAGAATGTTATAGTCGCTCGCATAGTGGAGTAGGGTGACTGTGTTGGCGGAAAACTGTACTTTTTTCTTTTTTTATTGGTTTTAATGTCCCACTGCTGGGATTATAAGAAATTTATAAAAAGTGAGTTTTTATTGCAATACTATGTTTTGAACCAATTCAAATGTTGGGTTAAAAGGTATCATTGTAAAAATTATTAAGTGGGCAATATTTTGCTTGTAGTTAATTGAATAAGTTGCTTGATGAACGATCACAATCATGAACAATCTTCTCTTGAATTCATCGATACACAAAAAACCAAAACACACGTTCAGCAATTTAATTAAAAACGTCCCCAAATAACAAGTGCACTATCACAGAATGTCCGCTCATTTATTTAGTTTAAACCATTTAAAAAACGACTTCACACAGAAAGCATAAAATCGAAATTGTTAAAATAAAAATTTGAAAATTGGTTGCGGATAAATCGGTGACTATACGAAAAAAAATACTTATAGTCGAACATGGAACCTCATCCTTTTTTTGAAGTCGGTTAAAAACTCGTCCTAATTGGTCAGGTCCATTTCATGTAAGTCGCATTCCATAGCAATGCTAGGTTGTAGGTATTTGCGCGTGTCCTAAAATTCCTAACATATTCAATGCCACAATAGTCACCTTTCCATCAAGCATATACAAAGGATTCCTTACCCTTGCGCTATGTACGCTATTTTTGTATTATTTACATAAAACGAATACACTGAATGTCAAGAATATGTTACTAAACTTACCTATACAAAATTGGACGAATCGTAGGTTGAATAAAATGTTATATATGGAAAAGTGAATGTGAAAATTACGAGTAATCAACCAATCGCATGAGCGTAATCGCAAGCGCTAAGAAAGGGTTTGGTTTTTCAAAATCTCTAAGGGCATCGTGATATATAAGGTTGTGGGTTCGAATCCGGGCAAGTACCAATGTGACTTTTTCAATAATTCATATGTACTTTTTATGTTTATCTTAGACATCACTGACATGGTTCCGTGCCTCGGAAAGCACGTTAAGCTGGTGGTCCCGCCTGTCATACGTGAATCCATTACAGTCGTCACGGGTCGTCAGAAGCCCGAAAGTCTGACAACCAGTCTAACCAAGGGGTATCTTATTACCCAGTTACTGGGTTGTGGAGGTCAGATAGGCAGTCGGTCCATGTAAAATACTGGTATTAAGCTGCATCCCGTTAGACTGGACGCTGACCCCAACGTAGTTGGGAAAAGGCTAGGTAGATGATAAATCTCTAAGGGGATGAAATGGGCGTCAAAAGTTTGCATGAAGAAACCAGTTTAGATCGCCAATAACCAAAATACGCGGACGAAGCCGCGAGCAGAGCCTAGTTCACATCAAGATCAAACTAAAAGTACATTCCACTGTTATTAATAAGCCATGTTTGAAGTAAATTAAACAAGAGGTGTTAAACTAGAGGCCCGCAATATGTACCTACCGACAAAGGTCAGGTACTAAAGGTCAAGGAATCCAGAATATTCACACAATTACAGTACCCGTGTTACAGGGCCCAGCTAAATTATTTACATGTTATATGCAAGCTACATACGATTGTATGCCTTGATGTGTACTATGTGAGTTCTAAATTGAGTGTGGGATGTTTGGTAAAATTTTGACAGTAAAAGTGAGGTTTTTCGGGGTTTGTATGTTTTGTAAAGCTGATGTTTTGTAATTTGTGTGCACCTACTGGGCCCGCTTACAAAACCAGGGTTATCTTTTAACTTCGAGTTGGTTGCTAACGCGTTTACATTATATTCATACGTAACGGGATTATTTGTAATTTAGTTTTGTTAGCAACTGTCGCTGAGTTAAATTATTGGTGCAAGTAGGCCATACAAATATTTGTTTCAAGCGGGAATCGAACCCGCAATAAACTTAGCAAGTACAAACGAATTAAAAGTCACATCGTTACTTACTCGTTATCAAACCTGCAACCTCATCCATAAAAGGCTGACGCCTTAACCACTGAGCAATCACGACGATAAAAATAAAAAACATCCAAAAATAATTACCATACATAAAACATCTCACCATTATACCATATCATTAAAAACTTTTATAAGCAATAAACACTTGGCTTATATCCATAATTCCGTGCTCATACAAAAAACGTATGCTTTTCAGTGACAATACAAAGCAGATTGTCGCCATGATACTATATTTTTATGGGGTCTGGCACTATGCATACGTAAATAATATTGCACCAATTGCATAATAGATGTTGGTATTTGGGACAGTGTGTCGCTAGGTCAGTTACGCTGCAATAAGAACATTTACGTGGCACGGTATATCTCTCTTAAATGGGTACCTATAAAAAGCGATGCCGAAAGTTGCATCATATTCTTTCCATTCTATCTCTCTTCATTGCGATATGTATTTTGTCCATCACAGAACGCCACCTGCTACGATCCTTATACTCCTTTCGCCTCATCTACGTTCATACACCCCGTCATACAAGCACGCCGGTTACGAGTACTCCGCAAGCTGACCTTTATAGAAAATGTTCAAAAACACATTTAAGCTTTTTTTTAATACTCTTTTCTCCTTATTTTCTACACATTTGAGTTTGCTATCAATTCGGGTAACCCAGTTAATAACTGAAACGTTTAATAAGTACCAGTCGTTGGTGCTGCACCAAAAGTGCTTAAAAACTTTTATCCTATTAGAGACGTACAAAGAAAAACTTTTATAGGAATTTGAACCCTAATAGAAGTCTTAATCATCATCATGATATCAGCCAAACGAGGTCCACTGCTGGACATAGGCCCCCTCTAAAGATAGCCGCAATGACCGGTTCTGCCCTGCCCGAATACATCGGTTTTCGGGACCTTTACCAGGTCGTCGGTCTACCTCGTGGGGGGCTTTCCACACTGAGCTACACGACCCCAGCTGCTATCTGCTCTACGAGCTATGTGCCCTGCCCATTGCCACTTGGATTTTGCAATTTTTAACTATGATTTTTCATCTATGTAGGTATATTTTCGAACTAAGTTGGTTACCTTGTCTACGGATCTTTTCATTTCTGATGTGACTTCACAGTCTAATTAGGTTCGATTATGATGGAGTTGATTTGCCTAAAAAGGATAAAAGTCCCAAAAAAAAAATAAGAGAAAAAATAAAAGATTTTTGAACCGCTATAGTTCAACTACGGTTACTACTAGTTCTTCTGCGGATCTTCTCATTTCTGATTCGACCTCCCAGAGTCTTAATACTTTTCTTTTCTGAAACCTTTTCCGACTTACACCATACAGTCAAGGTTCAAGACTACCCAAAACAAAAACCATCCCAAAATAGAACAAATGTAACAAAACGTTTGCACATGTAATAAAATAACAACAAAAATAACAACAGCTAACGTTTACTTTATGTTGACGTCCATAATATTGGATGACCTTAGTGGGTAGCAAGATGTAGGGAATTACATCAATCCAATTTGAGAAACGGCTCACATTACGAACATTCCGAGATCTAGAAATTAGGGAGGGGCGTCGTGGTGAGGCGGTAGCGGGGGTCATAAGTGGAGCGGATTTTGAGTTGATAACTTCAAAATCTCTACTTGAAAATCTTTATTGTATTGAACTAAAAAAACTAAAAAACGTTTCTGTAAAATAAAACGTTTTTTGTCTAAGAGTACCTATTTCAAATATCGATCTGCCAGTTCACACTGACGACAGATTTCTAATTTGTTTATAATATTTTTTATGGAAACAGCAGTGTCTGATGCAAATTCTACCATATTTAACCCTGTAAGAAGAGTGGTGTTATTTTGATATCATTGTCATCTGTAACATCGTAGCTCGAAAACGAATTTTCCTATTTTAATGTAGTATATATAAGTTTTACACCCTATGTATGAAGCACAGCTACCGTGTTGAATAACGCGAAGCTTATCCCGTTAAAAAGTATACAAAATATAATAATCGCTTACCTCTTATAAAAAGCACGTTCCTTCAAAACATCGAGCCGACGGAATAAAAATGAAATGTTACGCAGTAAAATGTAAGATGGCGGCCTATAGTCCACGAGCGGTGACAATGCGCGCCCCTCACATAAAATTGAGACATTCTGGCTCTTGTACTACTTCATACCGATTGGTATTTTGGAAACAATCTCAAGTTACAACAGTATGTGATCTTTATTATGATCACTTGCTTCTTTCACCCGTGTTAAGTTACATTTTTGGCTACTGCTCCGCCCCTATGCATCATAGCGTAATGTTATGGACCCTATACTATTCCTTATGACTTTGGCTATCATATATATATATATATAAATATTTCTTCCAATCCGACTGGCAGCTGAGCTAGTAAATACATTATTTAGTTTTGTAGATATAAGTGTAGTTCAATATGTTTGTGTGTGTGGAGAAGGCACTTAGTTAATTGTAAGTTCAGGTTTCCTCACGATGTTTTCCCTCATCGATGTCCAAGATAAACTTTGAAGGTATATATGAGTTGAAAAAGTTACATTGGTATCGACGATATCGCGACTCACGACCTCATGTATGAGAGGCGGACGTCTTAACAACTTGGCTATCATCACGCTGTTAATTTAGTCATAAAAAATGAACTACCTAATTTGTTTAATAGTTTGAAGATATTGTCAAAGTTGGTTCAAATAAAAATCCATGCCATACTTACCTTCTCGTCTTAACTCGTGGACAATCAATTACACTCGTTAAAGATGGCCGCTAAAACTCATCTTTAAAACTCGAATTAAAAATGACAAAAGCACAAAATTCCATAAAACTCAAAACCTTTCAAAAGACCCACCATCACTCCTACTCACCCCATAAGCGAAAACGAGCGCGATAAAAAAGAAAATCTTGGACAATAGTCAGCAATAAAAAGGAATTGAGACATCTCTTTAATTCCTTCAGCGTTAACAGTGTCTTGTAGACTGAAGAAATAGAAATTGATACTGTAAATTTTAACATTCTTTTTGTTTTAAAGGGAAAAGGCGAACTCGACAAGATTAAGTTCAGATGATATTAGCTTTTTAGATAGGAAATTGGAATTGGCCCTTTGTAACGACTCAAGAGCGTAAAGACGAATGTTTATAGGCAAAGGAATGAGAAATAATTAAATTGTAAGTTTTACTTTGGAAGTATTTTATTATATTGCCACTTGAAATGGTATAAGTCAAGTTTCTGATCGAGAAAATATCGTTAGTCGTGAAAGATTTTACCGTGAATGTGGTTAAGGTATACTTACGTATTTTTGCTGTAGAGCAACATTGCTGTGTTCTGATTTGATGGGTATTCATACCTGTAAAATCATGGCGCGTGGAATTCTTATTTTTTTTTTACAATTTCCATTGATTTAGGTAAAGAGTAGACGAAAAAATTGGCACGACAGTACCTGTCGATACCTACATAGGTACAAACTACACACAAATAGAAATAATAACTGACTTTTACTGATGTGTTAATCATGTAGTTAAAATAAATGAAGATAAGGATTTTTTTCAAATGGGTCCAGCACTTCCGGAGATTAGTGTGTTCAAAAAAAAAACAAATTATTCAGCATTTTAATATTAAATACCAGCGGTAGCCTGCGGCTCCACCCGCGTGTGTGTCTGTTTTCGCGACCCCTATTTTTTCTAAAATAAAATATAGCCTATGTTACTCGCAGATAATGTAGCTTTCTAATGGTGAAAGAATGTTTAAAATCGGTCCAGTAGTTTTCGAGTTTATCCATTACAAACAAACAAAAATACAAAGTTTTCCTCTTTATAATATTAGTGTAGATAGTGTAGACTAGCTGTACCCGCGGCTTTGCTCACGCAGACTGAGTGAAATTTAAGGAAATAAGTATTAAATGCTAGTCATTATATAATTCTCCAAGCTGATCTAATGATTGCAAGCATGATTGCAAAGTTGAAAGTTGGTAGTGGATTTTTCCTTATGGTATTTGTATTACTTAAGTATAGATTTCGCACAGAATCACCGCTGCCGGAACATTCACCTATTATGTCTAACATACTACAGAAAAATGTCAAAACCACAACTCAGAAGCTTAGAACAAAATCCTTTACTAGGATACAGTTAGCTACAAAAGCGTTGTATTTTTGTGAGGTCTGAATCGTTTTAGTTCATTCGTTCAGTGTCGTGTCTAATGGATTGTGAGTGGAGGCGCTCGCGTGTGCGGATCTGTCTGTATTTGTGATTTTGGTTTAAGTTTGGAGAGTTTAGCGAGTTGCATTGTGTGCATAGGAATTATAGTCGTCCATGTGTCCGTTTTTAGAATGTCTGAGATATTACGCGTTTATTTATTTAACCTTTATGCAACAAAACAAGTACAAAGGCGAACTTAATGCCAGGCATTCTCTACCAGTCAACCAAAGTAGGCTAGAACGATTTATGTCAGAGGAAGATAAGCATTATGTGTCCATAGTTTCGTAATTGCAAGCGCGTCTACTATGTGTAGAGTCCTGGGTTGGATTCCCAAGTCGGGCAAAAGTGTTATTGAGTTTTTCCATGATTTTCTCAATAACACTTAGCAGCACGGAGTTTGGAAGTTTGTGGTGTGCCCCGTGCCTCAGAAAGCACGTTAAGCTGTTGGTCTAGCTCCTAATCTCTCCCCGATCATGTCGGATCAATTGCCATCACATGGGAATATCTGAGGGTCGGAAGAATTCTACAAATTAACAAGCTTCTATAATTAAAAAATTAAAAAACACGACTGCAAAAATTGCACATATTTGTACTTTGTTTACTCGTCAGTATTTTTACGACGTTTTTTATTTACAGTGTTATATATTTTTTAAATCTACTTGTCAAATTCTAGACGATAAACATAGACACGACCACATTCATTAAAAAAAAGAATTGAGGCTGGTATTAATTTTCTTTTTAAAGTGACCACACCGGTTTCTTTTTTAACTAGCCTATGTTACTCGGAACGATGCAAGGATTGCAACGATACCTCATACATCTAAATCGGTTCAGGCGTTTAAAAGTTATGGTGGAATAAAGAAACTCACATACATACATACATACATACATTAACCCTGAACACATAACACTCCTTTATTTGGGGCAGTCGTGTAATAACACTCCTTTATTTGAGGCAGTCGTGTAAAAACGTTGAATATCTAATCATAATTTCATTTGAGTGACAATTATCAAAAAATTTAGTAAAATAAAATTAGAGGTATTTTTGACAGAGAAGACAGATTAGATTACGATCGTTCCTAAAAGTTTGTATAATAAAGACTTGGGGACTTCATTTCCAAATAAAACTGTATTTAAAATTGCAAACATCATTCGCTCCATCCTATACCTTAAATCGTACAACTAAGTTTGCAATGCCCTACTAAACACTTGCCAACTTTTTCCAGACACTCAGCTTAATCCCTATCACCACGCAACAAACACTATTTTCGCTAAACTCACAGACAAATGCATTTTGTAATCGCTGCATTATCTAGTTCTTAAATACTATGAAAATGCCTTGTTGGGCACAAAATTCCTTTGGGAAAACTAACAAGCTGAGTTAGCATTTCATATAAATAAGGGTGAATATATATTATGCCTGTTCAAGTAGAAAAATGTTGGGATATTTTTTTTTATATACGTAAAACTAGGATTGTGTGTACTGTGGCTAAGGATAAGTTATACGTAAATATATTCTGGAGACGTAGAGGTATTACTGTCAGGTTCCGTATATAAATGTAATTTTTGCAATGAATAAATGTGTGATACTAAACATTGTAGCGAGCCTATTATTGTACCAATGCAGGGTAATATTATAAATGCGAAATTACTCTGTCTGTCTGTTAAGCTTTTACAACATAACCACTGAACCGATTTTGATAAGATTTGGTACGAGGTAAGTTGGAACCCCAAGGAAGGATATAAGTAGGCTATTTTCTTCGTCGGCGCCTGCGATAACCTCCATTTATGCGGACAAAGTAGCGGATAAAAGCTAGTCAAAATAAGTCCTGGGGTCCTACCATGAACTCTTATCGCGATCCAAAAACTGAATTGTTCTTTAAATACGTCAATATAACGCATCAATTTATGTCATTATATTGACGTATTTTCTCTTATTGCGAGCCAAAAACTGAACTGTTCTTCAAATACGTCAATATAACGCATAAATTGATGCGTTATATTGATGTATTTGAAGAACAATTCAGTTTTTGGATCGCGATAAGAGTTCATGGTAGGGCTGCAGGTTTTCTCACGATGTTTTCCCTAACTGTCGTCAGTGATGTCTAAAATAAACTTTACAAACTTTTTGATACGTGTTTGTGTGGGCAAGTCTAAAATTATGAGTGCCAAATTGTGAAGTTTTTTCTATTTTAAGTACTTAATTCTTTTAAATAAACCACTGAGTTATTTGGTCTCAGTAGGTACATGAAGTACCTATATAAATAGACCGAAATTCCAAAAACTGATTTTGGACATACATACATAAGTCACGCCTATTTCCCATGGGGGTATGCAGAAACCACAGAACGCCACCTGCAACAATCCTTACATAATCCATAGAGGAAGAATTGAGCAGAAATTCAAGTTATTAGACACTAGCTCTCAAAAAAATGGAAATTATATTTTTTCTTACTCCTCCGCTATTCTTTTCTGATTCATTTCGTTGCGGGACCCAAGACAGTTAATCGTTTCTCTGGGACACGTCGAGCTCATTGCCTCGGCGCTTTTCTGGTGGCCTCCACTGTTGACTCTGGCTTTCAGGAGTTGCAGTGGGTGGGAACAGTGTGGCGGGCTTGTCCCAAAAACACTAGCTCTCCCCACGACTTCGTTCGCGTGATTTTTCTTACGGATCCCTAATTTATAATTGTTGATATAGAATATTTATACTTTGTTAGTATAGATGTAGAGCTATCCATATGAAGTTTTGTAAAATAAATACATATACCTAACATATATTTACAAGTATACATATTTCTTTTTCACAAAAAACACTCCCCATTGGGGTTGAAATTAAAGTTTATTATCATTAGCATAACCTAAAAAAACAGAGCCAAAATTGCCCATAAAATTTCCTTTTTATTTTTTATAACCTCCCTTTTTTCACGCCTGTAAATATAAACATGAAAACACGTAATGTTTTTGTTCAAAGCATATTCTTGGTTTTATTTGGTCCTAGTGTTTTTCGTGGTTGCTGACAATTTAGGTGTCTTTTTAACTGCTTGTCTTAACCGAGACTTATCTTGATGTGAAAAACACATCAAGTTATGTCCATGAGGTCCGAGCGCTCACCTTGTTTTTCGGGACATCGCCAAGCGACTGGTCGACTTTTCATGTGACCAGAGGGCTGACCTTTTCTTTGGCTAAAGAATCAGCATTGCCATACAACGTGGCCCTTTGGGCACTTGCAGCGTTTGATATTTTATAGGTTATCTAGGTTAGGTAAATCTAAATATCACTCATCACGAAATATCGAAGACTGCTTGACGTATGAAGATGAAATTCGGCAGGGAGGTAGTTTATAGTTAGTAGACGTTCACTAAGGACGGATTTTCCAAAATTAACCCCCCTTAGCTGGAAATGGGGGTCCAAAGTTTGTATGGAGAATCAAGATTAGATCACCAACCGACAATTACGCGGACGAAGTCAAGGGCAGAAGCTAGTATTATGTATAAAGAAAAATAAATATGTTTGTCTTTTGTAAAGCTAAAAATTCATTGAATTAAAATGTCTTCAATCAAATCAGCCACTTTCACTGGTTTGGCAAATGCAATCCATTTTCTATAAGACAGTATGTTCATTTGGCCAACGCAGACTTCTGTTCAAAGAGATTGCGCAAAGGTCGGAGTCCTGGGGTCATAGAGGTCAGGACCCTGACCTCGCTGGTGTTCTGTTTCTTTATTTCTAGTAATTACTAGTATTGCTAATGAGAAAGTAGATAAGGAGAAACAGTAGGTTAGGTTTTAACAGATGTGATAGTTTTTTTATGTCTCGTTATCAAGCGACATAAAATACAGGCCAAATGCGAGTTGGACTAGTACATAAATGGTTCCGTACTACCATATATTATTAAGATCGAGCAATAAGTAAAATAAGTTTCTTGTATGGGGGATGAAACGCATGTGACCAGGAGAGTTATGAATATGAATGTGAATGGATGGAGAGCAAGAGGAAAGCCAAAGAAAAGATGGATGGATTGTGTGAAGAATGATATGAATGAAAGGGGAGTCAGTGATAGCATGACGGCTGACAGGACAGAGTGGATGACAACATGTTGCGCCGACCCCAAGTAACATGGGACAAGGGCAGGAGGATGATGTATGGGGTATTTCTTTGACGCGGGAAAGCACTGGATGCGGGCAGCGCAAGACCGGTCATTGTGGTTATATTTAGGGCCTATGTCCAGCAGTGGACGTGTTCGGCTGATATGATGATGATCGGATATTTATTTTTATTATTTTTTGTTTTATCGGCACTCGAAATACACACTGAAAATTTCTCATTACGGTTCATGAGGTACAACCTGCTGACAGATAAACAGACAGACAGTGGAGAGTTAGTAATAGGGTCCCGTTGACACTCTTTAAGTACGGAAAGCTACAAAGCCAATCTTGTATTTTTTAAATTTTAAGAAAATAATTTTATGTGTCCGTATGTTTGTTACATCTCACACACATCACAACTAAACAGACCGTAATGAAAGACAAAAATACATAACACATAACATCACGCCTGTAAACTCTGAAGGGTTAGCAGAGGTGTACCCATCAGTAGACCCACATTAAAGACAAAAATGTAGCTTGAAATCTAGTTAAGATATTAGTTGCTTTTTAATTTTTTAATCTGAGTCCACGTTAATCGACATTTAAGTGGACGATGACGCGGTCAAAAACATAGCCTAAAACTAGTCGGCGCAGTAGTATATTTGATCTACTGTTCATTTTGCACTATGACAGAACTCATGCATTTTTTCTATTGAAGTCCTAACCTTATTAGTATTGGGGAAAGTACCGTTTTTGTAGAAAAACAATTCTTTCTCTTTGTTATTATCTCTCGCTGCATTGGTAATCTCGCTGTCTAGTCATAAATTAGACTCATTATGTTTTCTTACGTCTGGTAAATATGTTACTTAGCAAATATTATCTTGAAGAGGTCAAAGCTTCAGAGATTAAAGAATAATATTTTTGGCTCAAGTTAATTGGATTCGGTCGGTAAATAAGTTAATCGGTTTGTGGAGGGCGTTATATTTAAAGTTGATTTAATTATTATATTAAGGAAACCGTACATTTCTTCTGGATAAGAAAGAAGGAAAAAAAACTGTTGATTCACGTGAAAGTGATGCGCAGACATAAAAATTGTTGTTTAAAAAAGAAAAAGTAAAAAAAAAGTGGTTTATTTAAAAAAAATTAAAAATATTGTCCTATTCAGAAAATATGCACTAGGTACTAGCACTCTCCCCGCGACTTCGTTCGCGTGATTTTTCTTACGGATCCCTAATTTTTTGATAACAAAATATAGCCTATAGCACTCAGTGATAACGTAGCTTCCAATTTGTGAAAGAATTTTCAAAATCGGTTTAGTAGATCCAGAGATTACCCCCTACATACAAACTTACAAACAAATGTTACCTCTTTATAATATTATATAGTATAGATTGCTGACGCTCAGCTTAATTACAAAAAAGTAGCCTATGTGATATTCCTAATTACAATCTATTTCAGTGCCTTTCATCCAGATCCGTCCAGCCTTTCTGGCGTAATTGACTAACAAACATTCATCCATCCAAACTTTCGCGTTTATAAAATGTCCTTTCTTGGGGTGAAAGTTTAGTTTATACTTTTTAAAAATTGGTTTAGTCATTTAGATGTCAAAGCAAACAAACTAGATAATGAATAAACAAACTCACTTTCGGATTTATGATATTAGTAGAAATGAATCTAATTCTTACATCGCTTTGCAAGTCTCTTTTTATAAGAGGAGGTCTCTGCCCTGCAATAAGATAATAATAGGTAGGTATGCCTTTTAGAAGGGGCAACTAGATTCAATAGGGTAGATGACACCACAGTCAATTGACGTACTTTTTTATGACCTGTCAAAACGCGATTGTCCCATAGATATTGTACGGCAAAAAATAACTGTGACGTCACTTTTGAGTAGACTCAATTGACTAACTATTTATTAATTTGAAAGCAATTCAAAATCAAATTTTACAGTTAATTGAAAATTAATCAAGTTTCCAGGGCTAAAATAAAGTGTTTCTTTAGAGAAGTTATGTCTTGGTATTATTGGTAAATGCTGTCATCTTCCCAATTCCTTTTTTCTTTTTGTATATGACGTTCAAAAGTGCCTAATTGAAATAAATGATTTGACTTTGACTTTGACTTCACTACATATTATAAAATAAAGTCGCTTTCCCTGTCTGTCTGTCCCTATATATATAGAGTGATTCAAGAGGAAGGTTTATATGTATAATACATGCACCCGTGCAAAGCCGGGGCGGGTCGCTAGTTATTAATACTATTACTTTTCAGTTTCACAACCCGCTACCTAAGACCTGTCTTAAAACCCCCGGGCAACCACGATTTTCATTATCAAACCAACCAGATAACTCTTATAAAGGATAATAATAATCCGTTGTTATGAAAACAGCTTATAGGTACTTACCTGAACTCTAAACATAGCAACGAGAAGCGTGCAAAAGATTATTTTAATCTCAACCACAAATACCTTTTTACCCAGATTTTTATACCTAAATTCGGAACCCCTATTTAGTATCACAGAATATATAGATACAGAAGGTTAGCTTTGTAGGAGGTAGTTCGATTCCCAACCAGGACAAACTTTGTGTGATGAGCATAATTGTTGGTTCTGTGTCTGGGTGTAATTTATCTATAATATGTATGTATTTATAAATTATATCAGTATGTATATCAGTTGTCTGGTTACCATAACACAAGCTCTGCTTAGCTTGGGATCAGATGGCCGTGTGTGAGTTGTCCCAAGATATTTATTTATTTATTTATTTGTAGAACGTGTGGAAACGCACGCACACTAAGCCACGAGATATGCGAGCGCAGTCATTTGTTTGAGATAGCCGTAAACCTTCTGGTGACTGAGTTATTGAAAACCAAAAATCAATTTAATTATTATAATCCTTGAAGTGTTAGGCAGAGGTGTACCCATTAGTAGGAACACCCATATTTCACCAGTTATCTTATGTCCGATGTGATAAGGGGCGAACCTATTGCCAGCAACCGGGCACAAATCCAGACTCCGAGGCTGCTACTGAGAAGTTTCTGATGGAAAAACCCATTAACACTTTGCCAGACTGAATAAAAACTTTTTCCAGTAGTTTTTTTCCATATTACTTACGGTGATGGACAGCATGCGTAGTTACCAGCTATATGATACTCCTTATTATAACCTCGTTTGTATGCGTGAACTTATTTTCGCTCGTTGTATAAAGCTGACCTTCTGTACCCATCTACTCTATGTTAGTACCTTCCCTACTTAGGCGACGCCTTATCACCGGTTTCCGGTACAGTGAGCATTTCGTAATTAGCAGTATAATTATTTACCGTTGGAAATATACGGTATAAATGTTTGGTAAAAAGTGTACGTATCTAAAGTAGTGAAGGATAAAAAAAAATACTTTGGTTAACTTTGAATGGAAATGTTTTTGCTTTTAAAAAGCCGAGTAAGAGATATTACTGTATTTAATGCGTGTTTTTTTTTTTAAGACTTGAGTAATTACATTAATGTTCCTACATGACGTGACTTTTATCATTCAAACTAACTTCTGCCCGCGACTTCGTCCCCGTTAAAGTTGATTTCTTCATACAAACTTTGGACCCCCGTTTCATCCCCTTAGGGGGTGCATTTTGGAAAATCCTTTATTTGGGAATGTCTACTAACTATAAACTACCTCCATACCAAATTTTATTTTTATACCTCAAGCGGTTTAGGATATTTCGAGATAAGTGTGTCAGTGAGTGAGTGACATTTCGCCTTTATATATTTAGATAGATTAGAGAGACAAGCCGTTTACGATATTTCGTGATGAGAGAGTGAGTAGGTAAATAGGTGAGGCGAAAGGAGTATGTAAGGATCGTAGCAGGTGGCGTTCTGTGGTTTCTGCCTACCCCCATGGGAAAAAGGCGTGAGTGTATGTATGTACGTATTATTTAATTTACTTGCTAAATACGACCCTGAAGGTCATGAGAGTACCTAGAGAGGCTCAAAATACCCATAAAGCGATATAATCTTCGTTAATTTTCGAAACTCACATTCATTCATAGCTCCACAAACACGAAAATGATACAAAGCCATAAAGATAATATTACTAGGTATAATGTGAATCGAATCGAATCGAATTTTCATTAGTATCGAAAATCGTTCGAACACACTTTACTCCCTCTCGATTCAATCTCGTGGGTTTCGATTGCTTTTGGTTGGCTCTGATTGGGACCAACATTGGGGCTAGTTTCATTTGGGTTAATTAGAATTTGGGGTAATTAAAACAAAGGTGGATTAGGTAGACTTAATATTGGGTGTTTTAGGGAAGTATTTGTCCTACAAAATCTTAAAAGCGAAAGGTTACATAACATAACACATCACGCCTGTAATTCCTGAAGGGTTAAGCAGAAGTGCACCCATTTGTTCACTCTTTCGCCAGTTATTTTTAAGTCTCAAGTTATAAGGGGCGAGCAGATTGCTATCAACCGGGCATAAATCCAGACTCCGAGGCGGCTACTGAAAAATTCCTGATGGAAAAATCCAATATCACTTTGCCCGACCTGGGAATCGAACCCAAGGCCTCATGCTCAGCAGTCGCGCTTTACGACCGCTAGACCAACGAGGCAGTCAAAAGTCAGAGTAAGTAAGAGGTATCATTCAGTAATTCATTCATTCATTCATTAGTTTTTTAGATTAAGTTAAAACCTGTCTTGTTTCGGGCTGTTGAAAAATTATTTTGTATTGTGCGTCACTTTCACGTGAATAAAAAGCTTTTATTTCTTTCTTTTTTCTTTAATTCATTTTTTAATGTAAAAATACACACAGGTACAAAAGTCCCAAATGGAACACAGCAGGCATCTATCAGGTTATTAATTAATTTGCCACTCGGCGTCTGACCTGCCACAATTGCTTTCGAATTACCGTGCATCATTATCGTTCATAATGAAATTTCAATGCATTTGTACAATTTGCGCATTTTCGATGCCCTTGTGTCAATGCTGTGAATGTTTTGTTGCTGTATAGGGGATTTTATAGCGATTTAGTTTGAATACCTTTCTTTTATTTATTTTATTTATTTATTTATTTGCATACCATAATGTGTTTATAGATGTTACATAGGGCTTAAAGCTAAAATAACAGTTATGGACCCTGTTAGGGCACAGAAACATTGTAATGAATAAACTAAAAAAAAAAAAAAAAAGAAATAAAAATAACATGTGTGAAATTCTAACGTTAGTTATAACTTTATTGAGATCATTTAATACATTATAATAAAATTGTAAGGACTTAACAAATGCTAAAAAGGTAAGAAAACTAAACATTTAAATAAAATTATACATGAACTATGAACTGGATGGATGGGGAGTGTCAGACTTTTACAGACTAAAACCCATCCGTGTTTCTTCTAGTGCCTTTTGCGTTTCAGGGTCGTGGCAACTTTTCTATCTTTCGTTTTATAAAATCCGAAACCCTGGCCCTAGTGGTCCCCGTCTTCTGTGCTGATGTCTCTTTGAGGCGCGCGTGGAACACAACGCGCCACCGACACGGGTCTGGTTCACCCAATGCTCGCCGTCCGCAGTTCCGGTGGCCGGGAATCACCCTGCGACTCCCGACGCCCGGGGCGTCTCGTTCTATTGTACCAAGTTTGAATACCTGCAGTGTTTTTTTGAAAAATCACCCTTGGTGAGTTTGAGGTGAGCTGTCTGTGTATTCTGAAAAAAATGAAAAGCTTTCTCCGTGATTTTTTGGCCGAATTGTGTAATTATTTTTTTTGTTTCAAAGGACAAAATATCCTGAGCCAGCCCATTATAAATTCATGAAGATATGGCCATGTAAATCCAGACACAGAATCAAACCTCTTAGAAAACTAAAATCCTGTGATTTTTAATAAACGAGATCAATTACCATCAGTACAGTGGACTGTTATATAAACGTGGTGGCAATAGTTAATCTAATATAGCCATGTAAATAAAAACAGTCCAATTTTCCTATAGTTTCGTCACAATCCTCGTCATAGTACGTAGATACATCCTACGATCTCTTCAGTACATTGGAGCGTTACCCTGAGCTAAGAAACTATTGTTTATTTTGGATATAATTCTAATTTGTTATGTTTATTGTCAGACTTTTGTACTTCTGACTACCCGTGCTTTCTGAGGCAGGGGAATGAATTAATGAATTATACAACAACTTCAAAACTCCGGATTCTACTGAAAAATGTTCTAATGGAGTTACCAATGTAAATAAAATTGCTATTGCACAGCACCACTAAATGCGGCTTGCGGTAGGACTTAACTGGCAGAAATCGTCATGTAAGGAAAAAGCGTTATGCCCCTTCCAGGCGACCCTTCCTCTCTTTCTATATTTCGGTCTCTTTTTGTCTTTTGTTGTGTATGTGCGAGTATCGTGATTCAAGCAGCAAGCATTGTGCGCGGCCAGCTGTATGACTACAATTCTAAATACGTGTAAATTTTATTTAAACTTATTTTTTTTGTTTTTAAAGTTCTTCGTTTATATTAGTCTCTCGACCGCATACTTTTTATAGATAATGATAAAATTACATTCTGTAACGTCCATTCCTATGAAAATTGAGTTTTTTTTCACAAAACCCTATCCACAAGGCCAGAAAAGTAGTAACAAATTCTTTATCACACCGAAACAATTACATAAAACAAAGTATAATATAATACCACATCCATTGAACATTGTGGCCACATCCTTGGTTCTGTCCACTATCCAGACACATTAATCCAATGCTGTTTGCATTGTGCCTTTATTATGCCAGAGGCGTCTTTCCGTCTAGTAGGACAAGTAAGACCGTAATAATACGCCGATGAAGATTTATTCTCTTTGGTTTGTTGACTTGAAATATTATGTGGCTTTATAGGGTTGAGATTTTTAGTTGCAAGTATTTTGTGTTACTTTGACTGGCTTGTATCAGTCAGAGGACTCTTTTAATATCAATTTGTAGGTTATACTTTGTATATATTCTAATTAAGTGGTTTTTATTATAGGTGTGATGTCGTCATGGCCCAGTGGTTGAGGCGTCCACCTCTCTTGCATAAGGTTGTGGGTCCGAATCGGGGCAAATAACAATGTGACTAAGCCGTTGGTCCTAACTGTCATACGTGGATCTTAGACAGTCGTTACGAGTCGTCAGAAGTCCCAAGAAACTGACAACCAGTCTTACCTAGAGGTATCGTATTACCCAGTAACTGGGTTGACGAGATGTATGAACGTAGATGAGGCGGAAGGAGTATGTAAGGATCGTAGCAGGTGACGTTCTGTGGTTTCTGCCTACTCCCATGGGAAAAAGGCGTAAGTTTATGTATGTATGTATGGGTTGTGGAGGTCAGATAGGCAGTCTCTTCATGTAAAGTACTGGTAGGTACTCAGCTGCATCCGGTTAGACTGGAATCCGACCCCAACATAGTTGGAAAAAGGCTGGGCAGATGACAAAGTGGAGATAACATCACATCCTATTACGCATAGGATTTAAGAGCAAGCATTTGGGTATAGCGTACATCCCTTCCTTCCCCTTTAAGGAGAAACAGTCGGGATGCTATAGAAGAAACTTATTACTTTCTATTCAAAATGTTTGCAATCGGAACTTCCATTCATAAAACCATCGTACCCCATAAACGGAAGAGCATAGAACAAACGGAGACAAATGCCAAACTACGTCTTTAAGGGGCAACGCACACTACAGACATTTTGTGCGACCGAGTCTGTAAGACAAAAAGTCTGAGAAGTTTAAACACTTGGCCTGACAGATTTTTTGCTTTGCTTTCATGAAATTCTATCTAGTCTTTTATGTTGAGAAAAAGTTGTCTAGGCTATCTTTATAACGTTCTTAAAAGAATTTCTATGGCTACAAAATAGCTTAATAGCCTAATGTGTTGCAAGCAGACTCCCATTTAGCGGGGTTATTATTTTTATTGAATGTTATTCTTTTTTTAAAATAAATGTTGCCAAAGTTACTCCTTATAACATCGGCTATCTGCTAGTAAGATTTTTAACAAAATCGGTCCAGCCGGTCCGGAGATAAGCCAGAACAAACAGACGGATAGCAATAAAAATATTGATTTGTAATTTCCTTTTAAACATATTTGTATGTAGTAAAAACCTGTTTTTACTACAAATTGGCATTACAAACAAATACTACATTGTTTATTTTTAAATATATACTTGCTGTTCCCGCGGCTTCGCTTAGCCTAACCTACCTTATAGTTTATTTTCGACGTCAGTCTGTACCAAAAAGAATATGTGTGTTAACACAATACATCCATCATACTGCAATACGACAAATATTGGGCCAAGGTCAGTGATGTGTGCCAAATACTGGTCCCCTCGTAAAATATATGTGTGAGGCTGTATCAAATTGTTACTTATCTATACTAATATAAGAAAGCTAAAGAGTTTTTTTTGTTTGTTTGTTTGTTGTGAAGTAACTAGCAGTCGAATTGGAAAAAAACTTTCTTTATGTGATAACCAGATTCATGAGAAATAGTATAGGCTATATAACATCACGCTACGATTCACGGGAGTGGAGCAGTGATCATAGAAGTAACTTAACGCGAGTGAAAATAAGCTAATTAATATTTTTTGTACAATAAGCTTTAATTTTAAATTATTACAATATTGAGTATTGGACATTGCATTGTCATCAGAACTAAAGGTGTGTGCAAAATTTCAGCTCAATCGGATACCAACAAATGGTCGAAAAATGGTTTGCAAATTTTGAACGGACAACTTACTTACATACATACATACAAACAATGCAAGCTAAATAAAAGCTTGTAAAAACCACGCATGTGAAATCGCAGGCCAAAATTATTCTACTACATTACCACGCTAATCTCAAAAACTACTGGACCGATTTGAAATTTTGTTTTGCATAATATAGGTAGTCCGTTTATTGGAGTAGAGCAGTAAAAAAGACATAATTTAACGCGGCCAAAACCGCGGCGTTTTGCTATAGTCCCTTTGTATTTTTCCTGTTAACTTTGTGAGCAAAGAACTTTTGTAATGACAGCCATGATGTATTCTAGTTTTTTTCTTCTTTGACGACTTGTTTTTATGTATTGTTTATGTTTTTTCTTGAGCTGAGGGAAATACGTAAATGATGGAGTGAAGTTTAGGACAAACAGTGTAACAAAAAGAAGTTGGTCAACTGGGTCATGCTCGTTGAAATGACACATGATAAGTAAATGTTTATATTTATAACTGTTACGTAAAAGTTGAAGTTGGGTTTTCAATTTTTGTTTTTTTCGCTTTACATTTAACGATGTAGAAAAAGTTTTTTAGAATAGATGTCAGTCATTTCGTTTTCATTATATTTATAATTAAATATCAGCTTCGCACGGTTGCAATCATTGATAAAAGGTTCCGGGCGGCTTGCCTTTCCGACACCTCAAACAACTATCATTATATTTCAACCAATTCACAGCGAAACTTTAATAAATTATTATACATAAACCTTCCTCATCAATAACTTTATCTGTTGGTGAAAACCGCATGAAAATCCGTTCAGTAGTTTTTGAGTTTATCGAGAACAGACAGATAGACGCAGCAGAGGACTTTGTTTTATGATATTTAGTGTAGATTTAGGTAATAATAATAAAATTATAATATACAATTTATAAAACAGGGAAACGAGAAAGCTTATAGGGTATCATAAATACTTGTCTGCATCGCTGTCAACGGGGCAAGTGCCCAAAAAGATGGCGGCATTGCCACTTTATATGGCAATGCTGATTCTTTGGTCCAAAAATAGGTTAATTCTCTAGTCACGTAAAGAGTCGACCAGCCGCTTGGCGATGTCCCAAAAAACAGGTTGAACACATGTGTGTTATTTCGTTAATAAAATAAAAAAATACTAAGTAATACTTTCTTTCTTTTATCAAATCATCAAAAGACAATTTTTAATGATGAAGCTTTAGAAAATACAGTTCGTTACGCTCATGTCGTGTTGTTACATCATTATTTTACTCTTAACTTTCCTTATATACCATTATTTCTTCACTAAGGGTGCAAAATATTACCTAAGTAGGTAAAACAAGGACTTATAACAAGCTGAGCGCAGTAAGTGAAAAGTCTTTGTACGAAGGACTTAAAAATATAGCGCTATCTAGGAGCCCTGTCATGTCTAGATTAACTGGGCCAATGTCGTTGCAATTTCATTACTACAACGTTGAAAATGAGGTTGAAATTCGCGGTCTCTGATTTGCATTGAATGCTGTTTTTTTTCTAGTTTTGTTAAAAAGGTGAAACGTAGATTTAGGTCAATTTCTTTTTACATAAAGTTAAAAAAAAGATAGGCAGTCGTGATGACTGCCGATAGAAGTGAAAACTTATCATCACACTAACATGGCGGTGACGCGTTCTTATTAGCATGTTGGTGACGCACTCACATAATTATAGCCCCTCCCATCGCGTTCTTACTGTAGTCGGTTCGCGATCTTCAAAGCGTCGCGTTACCGACATGCTCAGTGACTGCGTTATCGACATGCCAATGTGACGTTAACTTTTAGGCAGGCCCCATGTATGCCAATTTTTTTTTGTTTATAAAGCGTTACGTCTCTAGGATTTTCTCATAAACGAGAAAAACAAATGGGTGTCTTTTATTTATTTCCCCATTAATTTTAGAACTTACATGATCGACCAGAATGGTAGGAGACTTAGTTTTTGACAATATCAGTCAAGACTAAAGGAGTGCGAGTATGATTCTGTGCGCCTTTACTTCTTCTTTTTCTGGAGGATTCTGTTGCTAGCCAATAGGTAGGTACGTACTACATAAATGTATGTGCCTGACGCTGTAACATCGAACTCTGCTTACCATAATACATATTTAATGTCGTCTGGACTGTGAACATATTTTCTAACTGGTCCCGTATTTTACAATTTCACAGTATATTTTAAGGAAACTTATGCCTGAAGTGGTATCGGAACCTTTAAAGTATCGTGTAGTTTCAAAAAAGAAAAGTTTTTTTACTGATTCTGTTGCGGATCGTCATAAACTTGTTAAAAATGTAGGTAAAAAGGAGACATTTTTTTTTAGATTTTGATCTAAAGTTAGTTGCCTCCCTGTATTTCGACAGTTACTTTATTTTGTTTTATTGCTTTTAGGAAAACTTACAGCTAATACATTTGAGTAATAAGAAATAATAAACAGGCGAAAGCCAATTACAAGTTTCCACTTATATAAACTTATGTGTAAAATTAACAGTTCAATCTTATGTAATAAGGGGCTAGTGAGGGGGGATTGTCATATGAGAGAGAAAAAAGTAGCATGATTTTTTTTCGTACGGCTATCCTTATAATTATATGCCCTTCGTTATATCTGACTCTTACCGACTAAAACCCAACGGTTCCATGTTACCGTGAATCGGAAGCTCGGTATACACCTGACACATGTTCCGAGCCCCCGACCGACGTAATTTGAGACCTAGGAAAAAAAAAGATTAATTAAATGAACATAATATCTACAACTTGATGCATGGACTAAGGATACAGATGGGGATACAATAAAAACCGCGAGCGCACACAGTAAAAGAGTCGCTGTAGCATCATTTCCAATAAAATTAAAATAAAAAAAAGTTTTTAAAAACAAGCTTTTATTACTTACCTGTTATTAAAAAACCCAAAAAATTTCAAAATAATTTAATTTAGATAAGAAATAATCTGGTAAGAAACAGTCCCAATTTTTTTTAATAAAAGCGTGTTACACTAAGACGTTACGAGAAATCAAGGTGTTAAATTATTTTGAAATTTTTTGGGTTTTTTAATAACAGGTAAGTAATAAAAGGTTGTTTTTAAAAACTTTTTTTTTATCAAACTCGATGGGGTAGTGTCGTTTTAATACCGGGTTCCTATGGCCACCTTCGAGCTCCATCATCAGATCAGCTCCATGTCATAATAATATTAAAATGTTCCCCGATGACGACATGCATGCAAAATTTCAGCTCAATCGGAACTCGGGAAGTGGATCAAATTTAGCTTTCAAGTTGTGATGACAAACAAACACAAGTGAAGCTAAATAAAAGCTTGTAAAAACGGAAACATAAATCCTTAACATTCTGACTCGAGATCCATCGTATCTGTCAACATGTCTCGCTAATGAAAAACGATAAACATTTTTTCATTCATGTTCCTACGAAAAGGTAAAAGAGAAAGGGCAATGATCGCTAATCTATACTAATATTATAAAGCTGCAGAGTTTGTTTGTTTGTTTGTTTGTTTGAACGCGCTAATCTCTGGAACTACTGGTCCGATTTGAAAAATTCTTTCAGTGTTAGATAGATTAGTTATCGAGAAAGGCTATAGGCTATATACCATCACGCTACGCCCTACGGGAGCGGAGCAGTAACCAAAGACGCGGGTGTAACCGCGGCGGACAGCTAGTACCAAGATAGAACGCCACAACTATAGTAAACATTCCTATACAAATCCTCACAGCATCTAACTCACGAACCTTCACCAAACAAACAACAACAAAAAGACACAGTATCTTATCTCGACAATAAAAACAAAATTCCGCTGCGAGTCTCTCACTGAATGCAAATCGAGTATCCAGCGTTAGAACCCGGCTTTATATATATAAACTTATTGCATATTTTTGCATATACGCTACAATGTATTAAATTATATTAAAGTCCTTTGAAGAAAATGGGTCAGGGAAGCAAATTTGATGCTAAAACGTGGCTTGGGAAGATCGCAACGCGACGGAGATGACGACGGTTGTGGTTGAATAATGGAGATGCAAAGAGGTTTATGTTTAATGTTGTGATGGCCCAGTGGTTAAAGTACTCGGCTCTCATGCATGAGGTTACGGGATATAATAACGGACACATAATGTAACCTTTTGTCAATTTGAATATGTCTTTTCTAAGTTAATGTTGGACTTCACTATCGGTGAAAGAAAACATCGTGAGGAAATCTGGACTTATCATAAATTTAAATCTGAATTCGCCAACAACCTTGAGCAAGTGTGGTGCTTGATCAACGCTCGTCCCTTCTCCTTAAAAAAGAAAAAAAAGTCAAAACATTTATTTCAATTAGACCATATACAGGCACTTTTGAATTGTCAAGGAGTCGGTCAGTTAGTCCGAAAGTTGAAGCTAGTTGCTTGTTCCAAGGAGAAGAACGAGCAAGAAACTCCACGGCACTCTTTACAATTTGGTTTTTACAAAATACTGGTTACATTATTCTTGTTGCTTCTACATGTATTCTGTATGAGAAGAGGCCTTTATTTACCCTGCAGTAAGACAAAAAAAGGCTGGTATTACTATTAGTGTCAGAACTTACTAATCGTTGTCGAAAGTTTAAGTAACTATTTTTTTCCGAATCATGAATACTTGAATAAAGAAAAATTCTATCTTATGCTATTCTATAGTTATCTATCTATTTTTTATCGACAAGAAAAGGTACGTAGATATCGCAAATTAATTTGAAAAAGCCACTTAAGACCGACCATATAACAAGCTCCAAAAATTTAATAACACGGTCTCAAACCTCATTTCACATCTTTAAAGTAAGTGCAGACCCTCTTCACAATGTATTTCAATTTCAAACACAATCAAGGACAATATAAAAGAGAACTGGATCACAAACGCCACTTAATTACTTTCAACAAGGTCTCCGCTATAAGTGCGTAATTGTGTTTAATATTGTACCGGTCGTGGCCACGGAATAGATAGATACAGAAGGTTACCCTACAACGAGCGATGACGCACTCACACATAGACATTAAGATACTCGTGTGCGTACAGCGAGTGCTGACTACAAAGGTAGCGGTCTGCGTAAATTCAATTTTTTAATGTAAATTACCCGTTTGAAGATTTGAAGGCTCTTTTCATATCAATACGTAATACTAATTATGTTTTTGTATAAAATAAATTCAAAATGCTATAGGGTTGTCGAATTTAATAAATACCTCGATGCTAAAGCGCTCGTTCTAGGCTTACTAGCGACAGGCATTCATTTCACATAGTTGCTATGATTTAAAAAGATAACTAAAAAAAACCTATTATAATATCAATTAACTTATGATAATAACCAATCACAGAGTTCTGCAATAGATTAATAACTCGTGATTGGTTGTGCCAACGACACTAATGACATAAGAAGAATATAATGGTGGATCCGACAGCAATTTAATTGTATTATGATGTTCCTGTGACAGGACCTATAACAGGTCCATCTCTTTATACCTATATTAAAGCATAGTTCGAAATTACTGTACGTAAACGTCTCCGTGTTTGTGCGTTTGTTTATTCTCGCTCGTTGTGTAAAGTTAGCCTTCTGTATCTATCTATTCTGTGTTTTGGCTTTGAAAAAGAGAGTTTAAGACGTTTCCAGAAAATTGTTCTATCTAGTGCTCTCTCTGAGAATAATGTCTGCCTATAAAATATTATTTCTAGTAGCTTCAGTTATGAAAATGCTGAACGTTCAAGGTTCCGTGATTTCATAATTTAAACTTTTCTAAATGTCATGTAAATTACGTACTTATCTGTAATATTTATTTTTAGATACCTTAGATTTCTCTGCCAATTAGTAGGTATTATTTCTATTATTAACATGGGCTTACTTATCAGTACACCCACATTTCGAAAGTTTTGTTTAAGTCCCATGTAGTAGGGGGCGAGCCTATTGCCATCATCCGGGCAGAAATACATACTTTGAAACTGCTACTAAGAAATTCCTAATGGAATAACCCAATAACACTTTACCCGACCTGGGAATCGAACTCAAGACCTCATGCTCAGCAGTCGCGCTTCGCGCCCACTGAACCCACGAGGTAGTCAATTATAATACACACATACACATACAAGACATAAACTCACGCCTTTTTCCCATGGGGGTAGGCAGAAACCACAAAACGCAACCTGCTACGTACGATCCTTACATACTCGTTTCGTCTCATCTTCGTTCATACATCTCGTCATACATAACGCCGGTTACGAGTACTTCGCACCTGACTTTTCTGAAGAACCTTACCAATAAGGTGATTGCCTAATGAGGGGCAACGTTTAAAAAAGAAATCAAATAATTTAAACGTTTTTTTTTCTTATGTTTTCAAAACGGTTGAAATTCCGCAATGACTCAGAAAAAAGGGGTTCCCTCCTTCCTTTAGATATTGGAGAACGTAAAAAACTGTGTTAATACGTATTCTAAGACGCCTGTCTGCCATCCATAACTCTAAAAGGACTTATTCCTTCTTTAGTACATACTAACTCTTAGTACTACGAGTACTAAGAATAGCCAATCTTTTTTATGAAGTCTCTTTACTTTTAGGACACATCTTAAAAGATAGTAAACGGGAACTTTTTAATTATAATAAAATATGACAAAATATTACTGTAGAATTTTTGGGCAAATAAAGTCAAAGTCAAATCATTTATTTCAATTAAGCCATTATAAGGCACTTTAGAACGTCATAATTATACAAAAAGAAAAAGAAATTGAATCTAGTTGCCCCTTCCAAAAGATAGTTTTCTATGGAGAAGAAGAAAAAAAGAAAGAATAAATAATATTTTTTTAAATACGTAGTTTTATTAAAAGACTATAATATTTTATGCCCGCGACTTTGTCCGCGTTAATGTCGGTTAACGATGGTATTTTTTTGTGCTGAACCTTAATTCTTTTTACATAACATAACATAACATCACGCCTGATATCCCCGAAGGGTTAGGCAGAGGTGTACCCATTAGTAGGTACACCCACATTTCGCCAGTTATGTTTAAGTCCCATGTAATAGGAGGCGAACCTATTGCCATCAACCGGGCACAAATCCAGACTCCGAGGCTGCTACTGAGAAATTCCTGATGGAAAAATCCAATAACACTTTGCCCGACCCGGGAATCGAACCCAAGACCTCTTGCTCAGCAGTCGCGCTTTGCGACCACTAGACCAACGAGGCAGTCTTCTTTTTTTTTTCAAAAAAAATCTCTTTATAACATCAGCTATCTGCCAGTGAGAGTTGCATCATAATCGGTACAGCCGTTTCAGAGATTACCCGGAAGAGCAGACTAGAGAGATTAAAATTAAAAATGATACGTATTAAAGGTTAAAATGTGTTCAAATATTGATATATGTGTTCACGTGTTTACAAATATTGGAACTATAGACGACCACTCTTAACATCTCAACCAACATGAAATTGTGAACGCGATTTTTGTAAGATGTGGCGGTAGATTTTTCCGTAAAGACTCGTGTCTGGCCTGTGTTTGCACACTAGTGCGCCATAAAATTTCCACCATACTTGGCTAGTATCCATTGATATGGCGTCGTGACTGAAATTCGGTTGGGAAAATATATTAATATTATTCTGTGACGGTTGGAGGTGTGCCGGATGCAAGTACCTTGCGCTTTTACGAGAATTTAGTGTTAAAAATACAGGATAGGTGAGTGTGAAACCATAGTCAGCATTTATTTATGAAAATCTTCCCAATACATCCATTTCGTACGTACTTGCTATTTATTTATTTATTTATATATTCTTTATTGTACACCAGATTAAATATGACTTAAATATGACTGCTATATGTGGGATATAGGGTTCTTCAAATAAAAAAATCGTCTTCACAATCTTTTACTTTTATTTTGTAACGTCTTGCAGTTAGCACCTTGAGCCCCGACTGTCGACTGTCCTTCCAGATCTTTCGTTCCACCTCTCACTCACACATAGCATCCTATCTCTTTCTTCCAGTTGCATTCCGTTTCCCACATATATTTTTTTTAAATCATTAACATCGTTGAAGAAAAATGTTGAATGAAAACCTGGACTTACAGTAAATACATATAAGCCTGAAATTGCCAATCCGCCCTGAGGAAGCGTGGTGATCAATGCACATGCCTTCTCTATATGAGAAGAGACCTTTGTCTCGCAGTCTTCTTCATGTGAGCAGTAAAGTCTTACGACCCCATACACCCTAGTGTCAGAGTATCTAAACCGCCTCAAGGGCCTCTGACATGGTTTGAGTGGAACAGCAAGTTTTCCTTCACTGATGCCAGTGATGTCCAAGATAAATTTTAGAAAGTACATATAAAACGAAAAAGTCACATTGATACTTGGCCGGATTGATACTTGCCTTACAGTGAAACAATAATGTTATCATTATTAGCTTCATTAGAATTAAGACAGCAAATAACTTGAACCAACGCCCACAGAAATTCGACACAAGTAACAAAATTCTTTTGGTAAACATTCAAAAAGAAATCACAAACAACGATCAAATATATTTTCATTTTACTGTGTCACCTTTTCATAGCGAAAGCAATGCTACCAAACAATTTGAGCACATAATCATTTTAGCCAACGCGCGCCTGGCGTTAAAAAGCTACCACAATCGACGTTCACGCGCCGACGAACTCTTTGCGTCGAGTCTTAACGAGTCCCCGCGAGAATTATTCCTTTCCTTATATCTTTTGGCTTCTTAGGGCAGTGTCAGACTGACGGAAAAACGCTGCGTTTTTGGTCTTTATTTCTGATTGCTGTGATCGCTGCGTTGTAGCATCTTATTCAATATTCAGTTTGACATACATCGAAAGGAGAATGGCGAGAGTACACGTAATTTGGGACCCAGTGATAGAAGTAGTGTGTAATATTGAAACTGATTTGCAGTTAAAGAACGACTTAAGGCTAACCAAAAATCAAATGGAAAGTAGTTTGAAAAAGTTGGGAGAAAAAAAATATGAAAGGTGGAAGATTATAACCTAAAATAATCTAAGACTCGCAATTATTGGTTATTATTTATTTTACATACTATATTATTATTATTTATTTTTATTCCGATGCTAATTATCAGTCATATAGGTACCCGTTTAGCCAGATTCACCAGTAATTAATATTTTTGCATAATATCACAGGATAAGGAGGCAGCTTTATATCTCCTGGAATATTTTTTAAAAGCACAGTTGATGTACTTTTATCTACATTTACCAGAGTATTGTTGAATAAAACAACATTTATTTATTTAAAAACTTTTATTTATTATGTAATTATGTACTTGTAAAATATTCAAGACATACAAACATTGTATCTTCATTTAATCTTGTTTTGCGTTCCTAGATAGTATTTTATAATAAATAATCTTTTTAGCTAATCAAAAGATTATCTAAGAAGCTAGCTGGTGAACATAGCTTTGGTGTCTGGAATAATCCACGTACCACAAAATGCTCATACCATGTGAGCAAGAGTCCACATTTATGTCCAATGGCGATAACAACAACAAGAGCAGAGTTTCTGTGAGAACTGTCCACCACTCTGCCTGCAAATAGCATGGCACACATACTTTATTGTTAAAGATTAACTGAAACAATAAACAAGTAAAAAGTTGACAAAAATACAAATACAATGAAAAAATAATAATATGGATAAAAAGAATATTTATTAATTTCATAACCAACCTGTCGGGGTGTTTGACCATATCTTTTGGTCAATAAAAATAGTTAAAAATACTGCTTGATAAAACTTAAACCATTTTTATTGCTGTTATAAAATAATTAATCTTAATTTGACATCTTTGTTAAATAGAGTTTCCATGGTTACGGTATGACATTACACTTGACTTTCTTTTTAGGTTTTTTTTTTTCAAGCATAAATACTTTTTACACATTAATGTAAAAAGTATTTATGCTCGACATTAAACACGGGGTCTTATCCATTCAGATATTATTATAATGTTTTCTATTCGGATTACCATTTCAGTCATGTCAGGACGAAGAAACTGATTTTCAACTACTCCTTATTCTCAAAATAGATTGCCACATGCAGCACAGACATTACAATGCCAATGGTCGAGTTATTAGTTGTTGTAGGGTTTCTTGTTCAGAAATTCAACAAATTAGTTCACATATATACTCACATCGCGCGGGTACACCCATCTCTGAACTCTTTTAACAATTTGATGACTTTTTCGGACAAGCGATGTCTTCTGTGTAATTTACAATAATGCACCGCATTTGAACAGTTTGACAAAGTCCAAATCACTTGCAAATCGTCATCTAGTAGTAAATGCCGTAATTTAGGTTGGTATACTGCATAATCAGTCCAAAGGTAAAGCCAAGTCGTCAAGAATTTACAAAATCGCCGATATATTATTTGTTTTTTACAACGCTAACCGTTGAAAATAGTGTTGCCTATCGATAGTCGACTATCGCTAAACTATCGATAGCCTATCGATAGTATCCATATTATCTATAGATAGTATGATACAGTTTACGTATTTTTATAATGATATACAAAAATAGTATCGAAAGTATTAGTTCCGATAATATCGATACTATCGAAGTCCAGCATATGTTTAGGAACAATACTGTCGATAGTATTGATGGTATCGATAGTGTGAGCTATCGAAAAAACTATCGATGTTGTAATACTATTGATAGTTTTACAAACTATCATTAGTATCGATAGTATTACTTTAAAAAATCGATATACTATTGATAGTATTACCATGTAATAGTATCGATCCTATCGATACTCTCGATTCCAATCAATAGTACAATTAGTTAATTTGTGATATCGATAGTATCAGTGGTTTAGCATTGTTACTAGTTTTCGAGGTCATCTATCGATAGAGAAACTATCGACAGTTGGGCAACTCTAGTTGAAAACAAAAATGTCAACAAAAATGCCGTCAGTGTCAATTTGATACTGACGTTCCGTTTCTCCGTTTCATGTAATCCATTACGTATGATGTATCAAAATAATGAGTCTTATTATTTTTACGGTCTATTTACATGGTTCGTATGTTTTATCGTTATGGGTTTTCAGAATATTTAACAACTTTTTAACAAGATGTATAAGTATAAAAGAAGGAAAATCACCAAGCGAAAACGAACTACTTTTTATGTAATCATTAGCCTAGAAAGGAATGTAACTATAAGTTTCGTTTAGAAACTGCACGATGATTATTTTTTATTAAATAGGGATAATTGATAACTTTTGATTCCCGTTTTGTAAAAACTTAGTATTTTTTTTGTACAACACTTATTAACTTGATATTATAATTGATATAAATTAGACCTTGCACAGTGCTCCATTAATTTGGGTCCGCTCTCGCCATCCTTCTTTAATCTATCTAACCAAGTCAATATTTCCTAGTTTCTTTATTCTAATTAAATTGTTTGGTTCGCACTAAATTCTAAAGACAAAATGATTATGTTTTGATGACGTGACAACATCATTTCTATTTTGTCATCACAAGTAACTGGTAACGCGATACCCCTTAGTAAGACTGGTTGTCAGACTTTCAGGCTTCTGACTACCCCTTAACGACTGTCAAAGATCTATGAACGACAGCCGGGACGAACGGTTTTACGTACTTTCCGAGGCACTGGAGTGTTACGCCACGAACTTCTAATCTCCGGGTTGCTACTGAAAATTCCAAAATTCCATTAACACTTTTTCCAGACTTGGTAAATAATAAGTAAGTAATCAGTAGCGCTTGACACCACAAGACCAACCAGATAGTTATCGACATCATACATACATAAACTCACGCCTTTTTCCCATGGGGGTAGGCAGAAACCACAGAACGCCACCTACTACGATCCTTACATACCTACTCCTTTCGCCTCATCTACGTACATACATCTCGTCATACAAGCCGGTTACGAGTACTATGCACCTGAACTTTCTGAAGAACGTCACCAATAAGGTCAGTGTAGGTCTTTCTAGGGCGACCCCTCCCTGCGTTGCCACTCACCTCTGCCGTATAAATACCTTATCGACATTAAGGAAATACAAAACTCAATACCTATTAAAAAAAAACATAAGAAATAAACTTAAAAACAATAATAGGTTGTACTATCAACGACTATACATAGAATCAAGAAACACGACAGAATGTTAGATTCCAGGCTATCTAATACATATCGATTATCCATAACCGTAGTAGGAGCATACCTATTTGGAACCAGCATCGTTATGGTTACAGATAGGATCCCTTGTATTAGATAGTAGTAACTGTGTCTGATCAGAATTACTCGGGAATTGCTACGTCGAGTGTCTTGTTTGAATCGGAACAAGCGGGGTTAGAGGCTGAATGTTAATGCGAGAATTAGGAAAAGGTGGTGCTTTGTGTAAGAAGTTAATAAAGATTCAAAATGTGCTTACGTTTTAATTTTAGAAAAGTGATGGGTGTCGTTTAAAATGAAGTTCTTTTGCATTTTAAAGCGTAAAGTCTGTATTTTGGGCAGTGTTGCTGTCGGTTTTTTTTTTTCATTTTTCCGAACTGTTTGTATGCAATATATTATTTACGTTACTTTGTACGGTGTATATCTATAGGATGAATCAAATGAAGAAATTATTTTGAACCTCTATTCTTAAAAAAAAAAAAACAAAAATTACAGCAATAGATCGACTTTGACTTTGACTCATATAAACAAATAAATTACATTTTTAAATATTTGCATACAAATAAAAAAATAAACATTGTATTAAAATAAAACCCAACTGACAATTTTGAATAAAATCTTTTTCAAAACTCTCAAGTACTTTTTTCTGGCGAGCCCTTAACAGAAGACAACATTAGACTTCGTGTAGCTTTAGCATTTCTCTTTTATTTTTCACAAAAAAATATATACGACCATAAAACGCACATAAAGTTCGTGTGATATATCCCTTAAGACGTCGCCGGTCTTATCAACGGTTTCTTCTCTGGATGAATGAAGACAATGGTTGGATTTCATGAATAATTACATTTAGACATTTGTTACAGTCACTGAATGACTAGATGTCTGAGTGTTAATTATTTAGCTAGCGTTTTGTTTGTGTTTAAGGTTAGCTGAGATGTTTATTGTGCATTTGCAATGCGCATGTCGCAATGACCTTGTATTTAAGTCCTCTTATACATAAGGTTCGAATCAAGTACCAATATGACTTTTTCAATTCGTATTTATTTTTTAAGTTTCTCAACGTCAAAGTCAAATGAGATTTTTAGAATGCATTTTTTAAATTAAAGAAAAAATAATTGAAAAAACAAGAAAAAAGAATTGAATCTAGTTGCCCCTTTCAAAGAATAGTTTCGTATGGAAAAGATTGGGCAAGAAACTCAATACTTACTATTTTAAAATAAATATTTTACCTTACATAAAAACTAGGTAGGTAATATATAAGTATACACATCAAAAGTGTCTAGGGATCAACATCCCTAACAAATGTTAGGGATGTTGATCCCTAGACACTTTTGATGTGTGTATATAACATTTGTACTTACAAAGGTAAAAATTAGACTAATTTGGTTAGGTTAGACTAATTCGCATTTTAGGTGGCGGGCCGCGTGAGGGAGAGAACATACTCCACCTCATGCCCCAGCCGCCGTGGGAGACGCCCCGGGCGTCGGACGTCGCGAGGCGACATCCGGTCACCGTAGGCGCGGGCTTGCGGACGGCGAGTAATGGGTAGCTCGCCGTCCGATCAAGGACCAGACCCGGGTCGCCGGCGCGTTCTGTTCGCGCGCGCCTCAAAAAGCTGTCAGCACAGGGACGGGGCGTTGGGCCAAACGCCTGGTGGGGTTGCGGGACGTCTTAACAGGATACCGTGGTCCCGGAACGTAAAGGGCAACAGAAGGAACAGGGTGGAAGGACTCATTTGATGATTTTTACCACCTTAAAAAGATGTGTGACAGAAAGAGTAGGGTTCCGTCTACACACTCTTTAATTACGGAACCCAGAAGACAAAAGAAAAAAAAATGAAACAAAATTAATTTTCTTCTGAAAATAAAATAATTAAAAGCCAAACGTTTCGACCAACATTGGTTCAGAATAAAATAAACTAATTAAAAAGACTGCTTTTAATAAAGAAACGATTCATTATACTATTGTATTTCTTAAGATTTGTTTCACTCAGTTGGGTACTGTGTAAACTTTACCTAATTTTGTTATCCAGATAATTTCCCAACGCTCTAGGTGTGATGGATTAAAATATTTAAATGAATTACTAATTTATTTTTTTGTATTATGATAGCCTAACATTTAAATAAAGAATCCATGCTAATATAATATTACAAATGCGAAAGTAACTCTGTCTGTCTGTTTGTATTTTACTAAAATACAAACAGAACAAATTTTGATGAAACAGCGCAATCCCTTCTGTGGTTTGAGCTGTGAGTTAGTCAGTAACGGTTGACTTTTATAAACATAGATTAGTCTAGAAAGTATACATTAGGTACTCACCCTTCAGTGCTTTTCCCAAATCATTTCTTCCACTTCTCTTACACAATCACAGCTGACATAAAACATCTAATATGTTTTCTCCGACAATTATCGTCAATCACAAGCTCCTTAATTAAATAGATTAATTTAATTACGCGGATCTGAGATTACGACGCCTCTTTCGTCATTCGTCCTTCTTTCGGCCTTCGTCATTCGGCCTTCAGATGTCGTAGTGGCGTCTTCAATTTTTTGGGAAATTAATTGAAATGAAATGAAATGAAATGAAATGAAATGATGAAATGATGATTTATTCAGTAAATTGGTTATAAATAACACTTTTACACGTCACATTTGTTTTTTTTTGTAACTAGATGAGTCCAGTGTTTCCTAGCCGACTGCTCTGAGAAGAAACACCGAAACAAACTCAGAGGTCAAAGTCTCTTTTAAAGTCCATACAATTACTTGTAATGGTCAAATCATATGCGAACCAAGTAGGTTAATGTCCGAGGTGGTCTCTTGAGGAGAGAGGCACACAAATTTGAGTCGGCCTGTCCAGTCAGTGCACGCATTTGTCAGAAATCGTCAAGCTCGACTCAGAACTTAAGGAGCTCAACGACACGACGAACAATACCACAGAAAGGACATTTGGGTAGGCCGCATCGAATACTCAAACTGTCAGACAACCATGAAATCTAATCCCAGAAAAAATGCAACAACCCACATAGTCCACATATTTACAATATAATATATTAAAAAAATATACTTTCCAAAGTATATCCGGATGAGAAGAAAAAAAAAAAAGAAAAAATAAAATAGTCTCTAAATGTCATGTTTACGTAAGATGTGTCAAAAGGAAAAATGTAATTTGCAAAGGGCATAATCACAAGGCTTAGCAGAGCGAGCAGTTCAATCCCAAGCTTTTCTATCATCTAAATAATCCGAAATTTTATAGTAGCCCTTTTTGTATAGTTTGGTTTTAATACAACTTTTAAATTTTTTAATCGGTAAGTTTCGAACATCAATGGGAAGTTTATTGTAAAAACGTATACATTTTTTTTTTTTTTTTGAGGTGGTAAAAATCATCAAATGAGTCCTTCCGTCCTGGGTGGGGCGGAAGGGACTGTCAGACTTTTACTGACTAAAAAACCACCCTGTTCCTTCTGTTGCCCTTTACGTTCCGGGGCCACGGTATCCTGTTAAGACGTCCCGCAACCCCGGCAGGCGTTTGGCCCCTATTGGGGCCCCGTCCCTGTGCTGACAGCTCTTTGAGGCGCGCGCGAACAGAACGCGCCGTCGACCCGGGCATGGTCCTTGATCGGACGGCGAGCTACCCATTACTCGCCGTCCGCAAGCCCGCGCCTACGGTGGCCGGATGTCGCCTCGCGACGTCCGACGCCCTGGGCGTCTCCCGCGGCGGCTGGGGCGTGAGGTGGAGGGTGTTGTTCTCTCCCTCACGCGGCCCGCCTCCTCCTTCGCTAGCATTACTGCTTCGCAGAAGGAGGTGACTGCATCCCATTCCCTCTCGCCCCGGAGCATGGCCTGAACCAGGTCCGGACGCGAGAGGTCGCCGCTGCCTATCGCCTCCGTGAGGACACGGCGGTGCTCTGCCCAAGCGGGGAGTCGCAACCTCCATGCCGCCATGAGATCGCACCGGAGCTCAGTCCGCAGTGCCGCGATTTGTCGCGGCAGTGGGGTTTCGCCCCGGCGCTGCGTCTCTACACGCCACTCGTAAACGTGCTGGAGGACTGTCGCCTCCAGAGCCCATGACGGCAATCCGGCAAGGAGGCTTGTCTCTTCGCCGGAGATCGTGCGGTATCCCCGGATCATCCGGATGGCCATGACCCTCTGGCATGCGACCAACTTGGCTGGTGGCCGCCGCCTGATGGTGGGGCCTACACAGGGGCCCCGTAGAGGGTGCCTGGTCCTCCGAGGTTGGGCAGGAGCCACCACAAAGCAGCCCCAGCCCGGTCCAATCGCGGAGCTCTGCCCAAGCGGGGCAGACCTGCACCGTATGCTCCACCGTGTCCTCCGGGCGGTCCACACAGTGGTGACACCCGGGCGTTTCCTCCCGTGCAATCCGACACAGGAACCTCCCGAAACAACCGTGTCCGGTGAGGACCTGCGTCAGCCGGAAGGTGAGGACGCCGTGGCGCCTCTCTAGCCACTCCTCAAAGAGGGGTCTTACCGCCGCGATTGCAGCGTGCCCGAACCTAGGTTGCGACAGTCGCATCTCCCATTCCGCCATGAGATCGCCCCGGAGCTCGAGCCGCAGTGCCGCGATTTGCTGCGGCAGCGGGTTTTCGCCCCGGCGCTGCGCGTCTACGCGCCACTCGTAGACGCGCTGGAGGACTGTAGCCTCCAGATCCCACGGCGGTAATCCGGCAAGGAGGTTTGCCGCCTCGCCGGAGACCGTGCGGTATCCCCGGATCATCCGGATGGCCATGACCCTCTGGCAGGCGACCAACTTGGCTGGTGGCCGCCGCCTGATGATGGGGGCCCACACAGGGGCCCCGTAGAGGGCCATGGACCGCACGACCCCCGCGTACAACCTCCGGCAGGAGGCGCCTGGTCCCCCGAGGTTGGGCAGGAGCCGCCAAAAAGCAGCCCCAGCCCTTTCCAATCGCGGAGCCAGGCGTCGGAAGTGTTCCTGGAAGCCCCACCGGCTGTCGAGGACGAGACCCAAATACCTCATCGTCGTCCCGACGCCGATGTGGACCCCTCCCACCGTTATTTGGGAGCCCGACGGTGGCGCGTTCCGAAGACCATGAAAGCACATGGCCTCGGACTTGTGCAATGCCACCTCGAGTCCCAATTGCCGGATCCTTTCGACGACTGTCGCAACCCCTCTCGTCGCCAAGTCGGCCGCCGCCTGGTGCGACTCTCCCTGTGCCAGGACAAGCGTGTCGTCAGCGTAGCAGACCACGCTGACGCCATCAGGGAGGTCGGCGCGCAGCACCCAGTCGTATCCGATGTCCCACAGAAGCGGCCCCAAGACCGATCCCTGTGGGACACCGCACGACATTTCTCGCCGGTTCCACTCCCCCTGTTGGCCGGGGTAGATGACGGCCCTATCCGTCAAATAGTCCTCGACTACACGGCGGAGGTAGGTCGGCATCCGGTGATACCGGAGTGCCTCCCTGATGCAGCTCCAGGGCAGGGTGTTGAAGGCATTGGCGATGTCGAGCGACACCGCCAAGACGACCCTGCCCCGGGTCACTACTTCCCCCGTCGTGAGGGCTCTCACGCGCATGATGGCGTCCACCGTGGAGCGCCCCCTGCGGAAGCCGAACTGGCTCTCCGCTAGGTCCGGCCCCGATCTCCCCAGGTGCCCGACGAGGCGGTTGGCAATAACTCTTTCAAAGAGCTTGCCCACCTCGTCGAGCAGCACGATGGGCCGGTATGCGGACGGAGAGTCCGCAGGGCGCCCCGGCTTCCTGATGAGGACCAGTTTCCCCGTCTTCCAACGAAGCGGGAACTGGCCCCTCTCCAAACATGCGCTTAGGAGCCCCCCCAGTCGAGGACCGAGAGCCCCCGAGGCCAGGACCCAGGCTTTGGCAGGCAAGCCGTCGGGTCCCGGGGCGGTATTCTTGGCTTTAAGCCGTTGTACCGCCACTCTCAAGTCTACCTCGGCCACCTCCGGAGCAATGTAGTCGCCGTCGTCGCTGTGGTCCGCGTCTTCGTCTGGCACCGCCGTGGGCGGAGCCATGGACGGGGGCACATGTTCCCCTCGAGAAGGGAACAGGGCGCTCACGACGTCCTCAACGAGCTGGGGCCGGAGACTCTGTGTCAGCGGGGGGCCCCAGGGGCGGAGTTTATCCCGTACCCATTTGTACGGTCGCCCCCACGGGTCCCCGTCCAGAGACTCCAGCATCTCCCTGCGGGATAGATCCCTAGCCCGCAGCATCCCATCTCGGAGGACGGTCTTCGCCGCCCTGTACCCCTCGTACAGCTCCGCCTCTATGGCATCCGCATCCGGAGGTCGGATGCGGCACCGGCGGTGCCTGGCGTACAGGCGTCGCGCATCAACGCACGCCTCGCGCAGCGACGTTATTTCGCGCGACCACCAGTACACCTGACGCCGGGCGCTTCCTGGCTGGGCCCGGGGCATAGCCATGTCGCAGATCGCGGACATGGCCTCCCGGAACCACTCCACCTCGTCGTTGACGTCGGCAGGCCTGTCTGGTGATGACACCCAGGCCTGCACGATCGAGGCTTCCAGGAAGAGCTCCCGGTCCAGCTGCTTCAGCGCCCATCGCGGACCACTTGGGGTCCGTCGGACCAGCGCATCTGGGATCTGGGCGGAGACGTCGAACCGGATGTACCGGTGATCCGAGTAGGTCTCCACCCCCTCCTCTACGCGCCAGTCAACGACACGCTGCGACAGAGCGGGGCTGGCGAACGAGATGTCCACCACCGTCTCGCCCCGCATCCGCACACACGTGGGGACAGAACCCCGGTTCAGGATGACCAGGCCTGTCTCCAGAGCCCAGTCCTCCACCATCCTGCCCCGCGCGTTGTCCGTGTACCGGGAACCCCAAGCCACATTCTTGGCATTGAAGTCCCCGAGGACCAACACGGGGAGGGAACCGAACCCGGCGACGACGACTCCTAGCTCCCTAAGGGAGACGTGGAACTCGGCGAGAGTTCGGCTCGGGGAGAGGTAAACGCCCACCACGGCGATCTCCCCGAACCGTGCTGCCACACAGCCCCGTCCCTTCTTGACGCTCTCGAGGGACGGGGTACCGGCGGCGGCCGACGCGATTATGGCCACCGAGCCGTCCAGGTCCATCACCCAGTCATCCCTGGGTGGGACAAAGTACGGCTCGGCGACCACCGCGATGTTGATCAGCCACTGCGCCATGCTCTGGAGCAAGAGATCCTGAGCGGCGGCGCAGTGGTTGATATTCGCCTGGAGGAGGCGCAATGGGGCCGTGATTAGGCCTCCATTATGTCCCCCTCCAGGGCCCTCCTCGAGGGCTGAGTCGCACCAGCGGCGGCGATGGTGGCGGTGGCGGCCGCGGCGGCAGCAGCGGCGGCGACAGCGGCGGCGGCAGCGGAGGGCCTACCTCTGCCCCTGGCCTTGGCGGGTGGGGCGCAAGCCCTGCCCCCTGCCCGGTGATCGGCCGGCTTACCAGCGGCCGCACATGCGAAGCAGTGCGGCGCGGCGTAGCACGTACCGGCCATGTGACCGGGCTGACCGCAGCGGAAGCATTTGTCGCTGCGGTCCACCTCCGAGGTGCAGACGCATGCCGCGTGGTTGCCCACTTGGCAGCGGAAGCACCTCAGGGGTCTGGGATCGAGCAGCTTGACCTGCGCCGAAACCCAGCCCACCAGGAGCCTTCGACCCTCCGTTATCCTTTTGGCCGCCGACACGGGGCAGCTAACCATGACGGTTCGAAGCCCCGCGAAGTCAGGACGGATGGCGCCGACCTTGACCTGGTCGGCAGCGCACTCTCCAGTCCTGACGACGGCGGCCCTGAGGTCCTCCTCCGTTACGGAGTCGTCCAGACCCATTATGCGCACGTCGGCGCACTTGGTGGGCCTGGACACTCGGACCTCCTCCGCATCCAGGGACGCCCTGAGCCTTTCGGCCAGAGCGTCGGCGATGGGACCGCTGGTCGCACCGGGAACCTCCAGCATCCGGGCGCCCGTCGCGGTGACCTTGAGCCGTAGGCCCCCAACGACCCCGAGCTCCTGGAGGTTCACCGCCTCCTTTGCCTTTGTGAGCACGTCGCGGTACGACACGCCCTTCTTGACCGCGTCTGGCTGTAGTGTGATGACTACAGCCGCGGTCTTCGGGGCGCGAAGTCGCGCCGCGACGCTGCGCTCTTTGCGCTGCCGCCTCCTCCTCGCCGATCTGGCCTCCTTGCCAGCTCTCCTCGCCTCGCCAGCCACCTGCCAACCGGCATCGGCTGCACGGGTCTCCGGAGGCGGGGGAAAAACGTATACATTGACCCATGAACGAGTTGCCTACTCTGTGGAGACGAGTGTGATGTACCACAAGATTGTGCTTATTTCTAGTATTAAATCCATGAACATCGGACACTTTCTTAAAATTTGAAATATTCTTGTGTACATACATAAGGTTTTCAAATATGTATTGTGAGGCTACAGTCAGAATGTTGATGTCTTTGAATTTCTCTCGAAGGGAATCCCGTGGACCTAAGTTGTAAATGGCTCGAACAGCCCTTTTTTGTAGAACAAAGATAGTATTAATGTCCGCACAGGTTCCCCAGAGAAGAATCCCATACGACATGAGACTATGAAAATAACTGAAATAAACAACTCTGGCTGTATCCACATCAGTTATCTGTCGAATCTTTTTAACAGCATAGGCGGCCGAACTGAGCCTGCCTGACAATTTTTCTATGTGCGGGCCCCATTGTAATTTGGCGTCAATGGTAATTCCAAGAAACACCGTTGACTCAACAGGATTCAACTCTATTCCATTAAGCTGAACATTGGTGCTTAGCTGCCTGACATTTGGCGTTGAAAATTTAATGAGATTAGTTTTTTTTTCGTTTAACAGAAGATTATTTACATTAAACCAATGGACAACTTTACAGAGTGCATTGTTAACTTCGTCAAAATTTTCTAACTGTCGCTTGATTTTAAAAATTAGTGAAGTGTCATCCGCGAACAATACAATCTTGTGATTATCCCTTACGTGATAAGGTAAGTCATTAATATAAATCAAAAACAGGAAAGGTCCTAGAATTGAACCCTGCGGAACGCCCATGGTGACCGCAGATCCTGCAGACATTTTGCCATTTACATCAACCCTCTGAATTCTGTTGTTCAGATAAGAAGTCAGAAGGTCGAGAGCTCTGTTCCTTATACCATAATGGTGCAATTTCCTAATGAGTGTATTATGGTGTACGCAATCAAAGGCCTTGGATAAGTCGCAGAAAATGCCAAGAGCATCCCGCGATTCCTCCCAGGCCTCAAATATGTTTTTCAGTAACTCCACGCCCGCGTCTGTTGTGTTGTGAATTGTGATTGGAGTGTTATGATGGATTAGTTGTTAGTCTTTTCGGAACTAAACCGAATCTTACTAATTTTATAAAAAGGTAAAGTTGTTTGCCAGTGGTAATGCTCAGGTTGATACACTAGATGGGTCTTGGTGGTGCTCACTTATTTAAGGATTTAAAACTTGAGACAGCGTTAATTCTTATAACGCTGTCTCGAGTTTATTTAGTTAGTAGTAAATTCTTATAGCGTATAATACTGACTAACACTGACAATATTCCGAGAGTGACTAAACAGTAAAGTTTTATCCTAATTCTTAGCAGGTATAGTAATTAGGTATGTTAGTATAACTATATTAAAATTATTTATGGCAAGTAGGACAAATATGAATCATGGTGGAATACTGAATGATTCACAGGTCACAGGTAGGCAAAGTTGATTGGTATTTTTTTGCATGAAGTAATCTCGGGAAGTTTTAAATTGATTTCAAAAATCTTTCACCGATAAAAGCTACACTATTGCTGAATGTCATAGAATATGTTTTCACAATTAGAATAAAGAAAACAACATGAATATAACAGACCACTTTAACAAACCAACATTTTGAAACACTTTATTACTTCTTCAAACATCGCCGCACAAATTAAGGATACGTTGTCTGTAAAATTGTATGGCAAGCCTGAATAGCTTCTAAACATGGCAGGTACGTACAGGTATCTGGCAGTTTGCCAGCATATTGGACGCCTTACGTTATTACGAGGGAACAGAAAATTGGTTTCAAAACACTGTTCGCGTTTGAACGCAAACAATTTGTACTTGCTGTGTTAATTTGATGTTTTTTGGGCCATTCTGGCTTGAAGGTTTTAAACCTTGTTCTGAATTTAAAACCAAGGGCCGTATTATGAGGAGATCTGTAGAAGAATGAAGGTAACCGACATAGCTCTTAGATTTGCGAAACTCAAGTGGCAATAGGCAGGGTATATAGCTCGTAGAGCTGACGGCCGTTGGGGTCGTAAGGCTTTTGAGTGGCGACCATGTACTGGAAGGCATAGTGTGGAAAGGCTCTCCACGAGTTGGATCTTGATCCTCATAAAGTTGCAAGAAACCGCTGAATACGGATAATGCAGGACCGGTCATTGTGGCTCTCTTTAGGGGAGGCCTTTTGGCTCGCTACAATAAACATTTTCCACACCAAAAATAGAAATCATTTCCCAGCAATTGGTAATTTTTGCAAAGTGTAATTAGGTTTTTACATTACGAAATTCTCAGTAGCAGCCTCGGAGTCTGGATTTGTTCTCAGTTCATGGCAATAGGCTCGCCCCCTACTACATGGGACTTAAATATAACTGGCAAAATGTGGGGGCGCTATGGGTACACCTCTGCCTAACCTCTTGAGAATTACTGGCGTGATTTTATATTATATAATTTATTTAATTATGGCACTCCAACGACTTATTCACTAATACATTTTTTGGGGTACTGTAACAATTAAACTTAAATGTTAGAGTGAATTTGTCACTTACAAAAAAAAAAAAAAGGTGGAAATTTTGGAAATTATAATAAGAAAAAAAACTGTAATGTAATGGGCAGTATGTGTAGTTAATAGTTATATAATGTGTCTTTTTAGACCCCGTATATTACTTAACGCACCGGCTTAAACCAATATATGGCTAGTCCTTATTGCTGCTAGCTTGAATCATTACTAAGTCGCCTAAAGCAAGCAAGACGATATTTGTTTTAGCTCAATCCCAGACCGCACGGACAATAAACGCCTCCGAACATGTTTGAATACTAGGTTAGGTCGTGCTTCAAGACCTAACCCTTACGTACTATAGGCAGAGGTAAGGTCTACCTACACAATACAGCCAACCATATACATACATACCAACATGACTGCATGCACGCTGGCACAGGGTGTTTCAGAATTTTTGTCTGTCCTTTCAATCATTCATACTAGTATTGTAAATGCGAAAGTAACTCTGTTTGTCCGTCTGTTACGCTTTCACGCCTAAACTACTGAACCGATTTTGATGAAAATGTACGGGGTAAGTTTGAACCTCAAGAAAGGATATAGACTACTTACGAGTATTAGTCACAGACAAAAACTAGTAGTACAAAAAAAAACTGATGAATGATATTACATGTGTCTCACGCAATTATCCCACAGATAATAAACAATAGTATCAGCCATTTAGTGTCCCACTGCAGTGCAAATGCCTCTTCTCATACTTACTCGAGGGCGATTCCAGACATACAGTATGGGGATCACATATATGCAATAAATTATACGACATACTTGTTATCGCCTTTTCTGACGATATACAAAAAATTAACAAAATCGGTCCAGTAATTAGGTCAAAAAGTAGAGTTTTAATTTTGAACAAATTTAAACACTCTGTAGAATTGGATCAATTTTTTTTCGTAAATCTCAAATTTTCAAACGATTCAAAAAGCCGCGCCAACAGAACAGTCAACAGAGAACTGTCAACAGAGTGTTTACTTTAACTGAATTTATTTTGATATTTATTTTGTTTGAAAATTTTACTTTTTTAATTTTCGGTTTTCGATTTAAAATTTAATTAAGCTATACTTCTGTGGACTAGTATTACTTGAGGTTTCATTTATTGCCTAGAAGTGAGTTCCATACCGTATATTAATTTATAAGTCCAGATTTTTTCGCGATGTTTTCCTTCACTGATGTCAGTGATGTCTAAGTTAAACTTTACAGACTACATATGAATCCAAATATCATATTGATACTTGTCCAGATTTAAACCCACAATCTAATCTCTACTGGCCCATCACGATACTGAGTGCTATGACTGGAAATAATATAGAATTCTGTACCACCCCGTATGTACAAGATAGTTAAACATTGGTGTCTATTGAGGCTGCATATCCTTTGATCGAGTACAGCAGGGGTCAAGAACTACATAAACTATTACTAGCTTCTAGCAATATCGTAATGACCCGGTGATTAAAGATGATCACCTCTCAGGGCTCGATTTCCGGCAAGTACTTAGGTTTTAGTTTTTAAACTTTATTTTTTTGGTCAGTAAGTATCTCGACCGGAAAGTCTGACAACCAATCTCATCAAGGGGTATCATATTACACAGTTACTAGATTGTGGAAGTCTGATAGGCAGTATCCATGTAAAATACTGGTATTCAACTGCATTCAGTTAATAGACTGGAAGCCGACCCCGACATAGTCGGTAAAAGGTAAGGCAGATTGTTTGAAGTAATTCCATCTAGTAATTTGGCTTTTGTTTCATTGATAATCTTAAACAAGTTTTCTAATTAACGGAATCTGCCTCCCTGCCGAATTTCATCTATATACGTCAAACGTCATAGTGGGTGTATGACATTTCGCTTTTATATATTTAGATTTCATTGAGTTTAATTACTTATTGACTAAAATGAGACTAGACTAGTTTTGTGCCAAACACGCTGTCGGCAAAGCCATTTCATAGAACTAACTCACAGAACTGGATTATTCAAATAAATATTATAGCATTTCATTTCAAAGGGACACGTTCTGAGTTGTATTACTGTTACAGTTACTGCTCTCGTATTAATAAAGTTTTGAACTCATTCTAGTAAATGTTATATAATTGGTAAAGTTTTACCATACAGACTCTTTTTGGTGGAAAAATTATGGCTTTGTAGGATTATAATCCTGTCTGACTTTGTGATATTGATATATGCGATGTGTAGAAAGTTAAATAAGGGTTTTTGGTTAAGTAGTTTACTTTTTATGTGATTGTCTGATTAGTCAGTTTGTCTTGTTCAGTTAAAAATTGGTGCCGATTCCTTTGTTCACAAACTGGACTAGAGAATGGACACCTTTTACTGACATACAGCGAAAGAAAAAGACGGCGATTTAATTAAGAACTAAGTTAGAGATGTCAAATTAGTTTTGCCTTGTACTTTTCCGTATTTTTAATCTACACGTTATAGGATGTCAACTATTTATTGTATAGATGTGTCAGATTGACTAAATTTGACAGCTCTTAATTTATATTAGTCTCTTTCTTGTTTTATTGGATAGAAAAAGATAGAAATAGTCTAATTTTAGTTTAGTTTGTGACAAGGGAATCGGCACCCGATTTTGTCATCTATATTATTCTTAACTACACAAGAATATAGAAAACTATCTTTTGTCCGCGATTTCGTCCGCCTAAATGTTAGTTAACGAAGCCGTGGAATAAAAAGTACGCTACTTTTCTTCCTAAGGGTTCAAATCTACCCGTACCAAATTTCATCTAAATCGGTTCAGTGTTCGGTTGTCAATCGGTTTTTCCGTCAGGAATTTCTGAGTATCAGCCGGAGTCTGGATTTGTGCCCGGTTGATGGCAATAGGCTCGCCCCCTATTACATGAGACCTAAACATAACTGGCGAAATGTGGGTGTACTAATGGGCACACTCTGCCTAACCCTTCAGGGATTACAGCCGTGATATTATCTTTGTATTTTTTTCAACTGGTTACATACAGGCAAACAAAGAAGTAACCCTACAAATGTTCCGTTTTTAGTTTAGATATACGAAATCCTAAAAATAATCCTTATCTTTACCTGTCTCAAAAACAACGTGTGGAGTAAAACATCGCAAAGACGCGTCCCTTTTACAGATTATAATAATAAAATAAATGTTCATACCAGCTTAGGGAGGCATGATAGGGTCGCATTAGCATTCTGATTACATACATAATCTACAACCCTTATATATTTATTGTAAACCTTGATAACGATGACTTAAAGGCACTATTCTTTATGTTTAGTGGTTGATAAGTTCTTTGTAAACGATGCTATGTTTTAGTTTAGTACATTAGTTTAGTTATGTTGTGTTTGCAAAGCTTATACCTCGACTTTTAATTCTATTCAGTAACAGTAGTATTCAGTAACATAGTAAAGGTGTCGGATAAATTAGGTACCTACTTAATTTTTTATATTATGTAGCCAATTCTCGTAAAAAAGGTTTCATTTCATCTATCGACATTTACAATGGACATTTCCTACATCGCGCAATCAAAATTCGGCGCTATATTCAAGAGTCAGGGACTTCACACAATTTTGTAACCAATTTCTTGTGTAATAAAGATTATTATTATTATTATTCACATTTATTTATTTTATATTGGTACATATATAATTACATTTTTAAATATTAATATAAAACAATAAAAACATTTAAAAATATAAAACATAGTATCCCACCGGCATCGAGAACAGGGTCCAAGCTACCGGTGGACAGGGCTCCTGAGAAAGGAATATCCTAACAATACGCGCCGTGTCCAGGAGTACCGCTTTCTGAATCAAGCCCTTGATCCAACCTCCCAACGAGAGCCTCCTAAGGTGTTATTATTATTATTCTCATTTATTTATTTTTTATACATATAAATTACATTTTTAAATATCAATATAAAAAACATAAAAACATTTAAAAATATAAAAAATAGTAGCCCACCGGCATCGGGAACAAGGTCCAAGCTACCGGTGGTCAGGGCTCCTGAGAAAGGAATCTCCTAACAATACGCGCCGTGTCCAGGAGTACCGCTTATTATTATTATTATTATATACAAAATCCCGACAACAACCGTCGGGCAGTAACCCACCAGACACAACACCCGTCTGGTCGGAGGATCCTTCCTTTTCAATGGAGAATGAGAAACTTTACACCCTGTTTCTCACTCCTTTAACCTTTGCTGCAAAATTACAGCACGCTTAATAAAACCGAACAAATTATATTTATCCTGATTTTCTCCATTGCTGATAAAAAGCGGTTACTCCATTACAAGTATTCCCAGATTGAGCACCAATTTTTTGAGTACGTATGCATTGAGCACCAAAGGTATTCCCACATGAGCACCAATCAATATTTAAATGTGGTGCTTGAATGGGAATAAAACAGAAAAATTGTATTCGGTGCGGTGGCTTTGGTGCTCTATGCATAGGTGCTCAAACTGGGAATACTTCCTCCATTAAAAGTACATATTATCCAAAGCCCGTCCAACGCCCGAAAACACACACCGTCACAATTATAAACTTTCAGCACAGTATCAAACACAAATCAAATTAAAACTTGACCACTGAGACCTCCAAATGAACCACGATGACACTTAATTAACAAAGAGAAACCAATTAAATAGAGACCTTTTGAAAACCTGCTTTTGCCCGCGACTTCGTCTGCATAAACGGTTAGGCCTGATTCACAATAGGTCGGACCGACAGTTTTATCGGACCGACAACAAACTCACAACTGCTTTGTGACTGCTTTGTCAAAGTCAAAGTCAAAGTCAAATCATTTATTTCAATTAGGCCATTACAAGGCACTTTTGAACGTCAAATAATAATAATTTGTGTGCTTTGTGTCGTCACATAGCGGTTGAGAATTGGCTATAGTATGGTATAACGATGTGTTCACATTAGGTCGGATCGGCAGCTCCTTGTGTGAACTTTTTGGTCTCGTGTCTATTTACACATTTTATTTTTAAACGTGTTTGTGAAAATTCTACAACACTTATACCTATTTTTAAAGAAAACTTGTTCACCTGTCTTACCAATTTTTTTATAGAAAATACTTAGTCCTTTACGACTTTTCATACGTAAAATATAGCGAAGATACCCAAATATCTCGTCTTCAAGAGCGGATTCTGTTTTTAAAATGTCAAAAAATAAGCATTCACAAATAAAATGGTAAAGTTCAAATAAAATTATGTGAATTCGACATTTTGAGTGCTTTAGTAACGAGTTGAAAGCTTTGAAATAACTGAATCTTTGTAAAAAGTAAAGCATCTAGGTACTATAGTAGCACGTAAAGTTGGAAAGAATAAGGTGTGTTAAGTAATAAACTTGATATCTAACTTCATTTTGAGATGTCTAACGGGCCTCTGAGAGTTGGCTTCGACCCCTGATAGGCCTTTTAAAGATTTATTTTTATAACAGTTACAGTTGTAACCAGTAACAATTATAAAAAGCAAGAAAACAAAACACGAGCACACAGTAGGATAATTTTTATCTGGATAAATGACCTCAATATTTTTACTTACTTCAAGCCACAGCAACGCGTGGTCAAGTCAGCTAGTCTGATATATAAAATTCTTGTGTCGCAGCGTTTGTTACCAAACTCCTCTCAAACGGCTGGACCGATTTTTATGAAATTTTGTGTACAGTCAACAAAACAGATAGCTATGCAGGGTCGTCAGATATAGTTGAAGTTTTCTTAGAAACCGATGGATGTTTTCAAATGTAATTTAATTAAAAAAGTAGATAATTAACAGTTCATTACTTAAGTTAAGTTTCAATCAAAGACATCCATCGGTTCCTAAGAAAACTTCAACTATATCTGACGACCCTGCATACCTATTTGTTTTGCTGTGTGTACATATCGGGTAGGTCTGAGAATCGGCCAACATTTATTGTTCATACCAAAAAAAAACGGGTTGCACTCCGGGAGTGCCGGCAGAAGTGAAAACTTGATTATTAACGTTTACGTTTACGTTTAACATACACGAACATTCGCGCAAGCGCCCTGCGCTGTCTTAACGAAACAGTAGGCCCAGGCATACATTTTCGCCGCGCCGTAGAGAGGGGATAGCTGTCTACTCTCCATCCGTCTTACGCTTTTTCGATCAGGTCACGTGTCCTGACGCGCACGTGTCCTGACGCGAGTTTAAGATTTTATACCCATTACAGAAAAAGTGCTCAACGCCGCTAAAGAAGTTTTCACTTCAAAAAAAATATAGTAGTAGTAGTATTAATATATTTTTCTCTTTATCGACATAGAAGTTTTCACTTCAAAAAAAATATAGTAGTAGTAGTATTAATATATTTTTCTCTTTATCGACATTATCTTTTAATGACAAAAGGCTAAACTACCCATAAAATCCTCACAATTAGATTTTCTACTAAAAATTCAAAGTACCTTATCGCTAAACCTAATCCAGCTACATTTAAGCCGATATTAAAAAGCGTTTTCTTAAATCTTTGGGCAGACGATCTGGAATATCAAAAAGCCGTAAGTACCTACCCACTTTTAACATAATTCATGGAGCTATAGATCACAAAAATCGGGTGTAACAAGCTCTTATTTTAATGAAGTGCTCTCCAGAGAATAACTTTGGAGAGAAGATTTGGATTTTCAAAACTGTAGTGCTATGAATGTGATAGAAAAGTATTGGAGAATTTAGTACCAATGGCGTAACTATTTGGGGTGAAGGTTTGGATGTGAGAGGGTTTTATGGAGTTGTTTTTCGTAATGGTTTTTTACTAATAGTGTGAGATCAGGTTAAAGTTTGACCTTCCCGCATAGTTTCCCGATTAAGTATTTTACATTTTTTTATTACAGTTAATATTGAGGTGTAAATTGAGTATTTTGTAAAATGGACATTTTGTAAATTCGACATTTAGTTTTGGTAAATACGACATTAATTGGTAATTCGACTTTCGGTAAATTCAACATTTTGGTAAATTTGACCTTTGGAAAATTCTACATTTTGGTGAATTCGACCTTTAGAAAATTTGGTATTCGGTAACTTTAACATTTTGGTAATTTAGATAATTGGTGACTTCGACATTTCGTAAATTCCATATTTAAAAAATTAGACCTTTTAGAAAACAATTAATTTGTAAAAACAAAATTCAATTAATTCGGTATTTTGTAATTTTGACATTTTGTAAATAGCCTACCTACGCATTGCTACTAGGTAATTATTAAATTTTATTGGGTAAAGTACTCACTGTAAACACTATACATCTGTTTCTCAAAGGGTTTACTATCTGCACTGTTGATTCGGCCGGTCTAAGAAATAAATGAACATGAATAAATTAGTGTCTTCTAAAATGAAATTTTAACAAGACGCATAGTTATACTTTTATTTAAATTTTCAGTGTAAGATTAATTATTAATGTAGGTAATTTCTTTGAAAATTGTGGCTTAATTCTTGTTAATACGTGTTCAGTCGAGATTAATTTTAAAAGCCGGGTCTTAAAACCCATTTGGTTTAAAATACCTACTCTAAAAGATTTGATAGTAAATTAAAAAATAAATATTTTACCAAAGGGTTATTCGTTTAGTTGTTTTATCAGGCAAGTTAAGTACATAAGCGGCTTATTAAGGAATCAAAAATCCATGCATGGAAGATTACGGCGAACAGTATCAAAGTTATTGAACATGCAGTTTGGCAACTGTTACTGCTGCTAATCATATTGGTATTAGCAATAGTTGAGTTCGCGACCCATTATAATACTTTTACTGCCTTGTTGGTCTAGTGGTCGCAAAGCGCGACTGCTGAGCATGAAGTCTTGGGTTCGATTCCCAGGTGGAGCAAAGTGTTATTGGGTTTTTCCATCAGGAGTTTCTCAGTAGCAGCTTCGGAGTCTAGATTTGTGACCGGTTGATGGCAATAGGCTCGCTCCCTTTTACATGGGACTTATATACATAACTGGCGAAACGTAGGTGTACTACCATTAGTACACCTACGTTTCGCCAGTTATGTATATGAACGGTTAGGCAGAGGTATACCTGTACCCATGTACAGGTATACCTCTGCCTAACCGTTCGGGGATTACAAGCGTGATGTTATGTAATAATACCTATAGCCTCGGTAACTGTCATACTAGCTGCAAACAATCTTTGCATCACGGACTTTGCCTAATTGAATATAATATGGTAACGTAAACGTTTACATAAATGTCAATTTTTATAGAATAATTGCGTTTCCAAGTATTGTCACTAGATGGCGCTATTCTAATTTTAGTACAAATTAGAGTTTAAGTTAATGCATTCGAGTACGTATAAAAACTCGTACTCGTATTAAAAAATATGAAGACACACATGAAAGACCGAAAGCTCTTTAATCATCCTCTCTTTTAAAAAGATACTTTGTATCAATAATTTCAGGGCAATTTTTTTTCACCAAAAATCTTTTCATGTTGTCAAAAAAGAGTAATTAATATAATCTCCATCTTTTATCTTAGGGCACAGATGCTGCTGTGAATAAGGCCCCGTTTTAGTAATTAGAAGACCGTGAATGAGATTTGGTTATGAATGGGCCCCGGGCACCGAGATATCGTATTTTGTTTTGGTAATGGTAAATTAGAAATATATTTTGTTGTAAAGAAAATGGTTTTTTATATATTTATCTGCCTTCTCATGTTTTCATTAACATGATGAGGCTAAAGTTCAGTGTATATACCGGGTATAAAAAAAATACATAGAGATAACCTACGATAACTTGGCGCGCCCTTCCATAAATTCAAAACGTTTGAAAGTATTTGTAAAAGTATTTACAAGACTTATGCGTACTAAGACGGCTCTCGAAACAAAAACAAATCAGCGTGTCATTGTTGCTTGACTAGCGGCATTATTAATTACTCATTATTATTGAAATAGTAATATGGAGGGGAGCGCCATGTTATATTAGTTTATGTATACCCGTTATCTTCGCATACTGCGCGTCAAACTAAGCAAAATTAAGCAAAAATTTTTGTAAAGAAATAACTTTTATTTTTGATGTGAAAAATTACTGTTTATTGTAGTACACAATGTATCGCAAGCAAAACATATGTTTACGGGTGCATGTTATAATATAGGGATATTTAAAGTACAGTTAGAACATTTCAGTCTTATTTTCGTAAAAATACGTAAAAAAAACTTGAGAGGAGTCAAGGGACACCCGGATGGAACGAAGTTATATGAGAGAGAGAAAGAGAGAGACAGAGAAACACGCGCACGCCGCACGGGTTACAACTATAGCAAAAAGTGTCGTTACAACTTTTGGTCTTAAGTTTTTCCGTCTAGCCCCCTTTCGCAACGCGCGATAAGGAACTTCGTTCCAATAACTTTGACCTTCAATATCTCCGCAACCAGCAATATAAAAAGCTAGCTTTTGCCCGTGACTTCTTCCGCGTCACTGTTGATTTCTCCATACAAACTTTGGACCCCCGTTTCATCCCCTTAGGGGGTGAATTTTGGAAAATCCTTTCTTAGCGGACGACTACTAACTATAAACTACCTCCCTGCCAAATTTCATTTTTATACGTCTACTAGCTGTTACCCGCGGCTTCGCCCGCGTTAGTTTAGAATTTGACAACCAATTCGGGTTCTACTGGGCTTGTTGTTCGGCCAGATCGAGAATTATTAAATACGGACCAACTGTGACTCATAAAAGTCCGTCGACGTTTAGTTTGCATTTCTGCAAGAGAGGTCCATCTCGCCTGCGACTGTTCTGGGAGTTTCTGTCGCTGTAATGGCTGATCTTGTTCTCTGAGACGAAGTTATGTTTGAACAGGCGTCTCAGTTGCTCTTACAGCTCTCTGGCTTTTGGCTTGTTCCTCCAAAAGCAATTGCGTTTGGAAGGGCGTCTCAGTCGCTCTCTGAGAAGCTTGGCGTGCGGGCGGCTTGGCTGATCTCCAGTCTTTCTTGGCTTAAGAAAATATCTCATCAGCTCTCAAAGCTGCTTGTCGCTTCGCTTGTGCTTGCCTTCTTAATGCGGCATGAACGGGAGATTCCTGGGATTGAGCAGTAATTTTTGCTCGGGCTCGCAATGAGCTTTTGCCTGAGTTGGAACTGCGAGATATTTTAAAATAGAAAAAAGTAACCTACCCTAATAAAAACACACCGAACATACCTCGAACGAAAATATAAACAGTACTGAAGGACAGACTTAACTTTGCCGTTGGAAAACTGTTGTCTACATGCAGCGACATAGGTCACGGTTAGTGATAATAATTATTATTACTTTCTCAAAAAAGTAATTATTTGGTGATGAATTTACAGTTTTCGGATTTTTCCTTTACTTGTGCTACTTCTACTTGGCCTTGCTCCTTGCCAAATTCTAGGTGAACGGAAAGTCTCCTATAGGTTTTGATTCCCTTGTGAGCGTCAAAATATGCACCATAAACAGAGCACAAACGGCCTTGAATTTAGATTGCGTTAACTTAGAATTTTGATTTTTTCAAAACATGGTCTTGACAGACGAACAACAAAGTGATCCTATAAGAATCCATTTTTCCCGATCTATGTGCGGAATCCTAAAAACAGTCAAACTATCGAACTACCAAAAAATTAAAGATTTTTATTTTTCACCTTTTTGGCTCTTGTCGTTAATGTTTGAAATCCTTATAAAAAAACCCTTTCAAACGATATATTTAATTTTGGAAAGTGGTAGGAGAGGGGTTACGTTGACGTACCTCCTCCCCCTCTTCCTTCAGTCAGTCATCGACTACACGTATAAACAAAGCAATTTTACTTGTTACGACAGTTATGCTGTGATCCTATGAGGAGTTCCGTTCCATATCTCCGAAGTTTATCATCATGTCATGACAATATTTCTATGGGACCAATTCATTTCATTTCTTTCAAACTAAAAAGAAGAATCATCCAAATCAATTCACAATTGGCGGAGTACTTAATCGCGTAACATACATACAAAAAAAATACCGCCGAATTGAGAACCTCCTGCTTTTTGAAGTCGGTTGAAAATTAACCCAAAAATAATAAAAGACAATGTTTTTAATTTTTAAACAAACTAACAATTAATGGTCGTTTCATCGATAACTCTTAAAGCTTGATTCATACATATCAGTAAAATCACAGTCCCGGCACAGCACCGTCACCGTGTAAAGCTTGATTCATACACATCAGTGAAGCCACAGTTCCGGCACAGGACCATCACCGTGATAATTATTCTTTCATACATTCTCTATGAAGGCATTCACACCAATCAGTGACAGCGACGACACAGTGCTTTCAGTGTCAGTTCCTGCGCCGGCAATCACGGACGTGATCAGCAACAACAATATTTTTTACCGGATCACGGACGCCGTTGCATCAAAAACTTTTCTAGTTTCTGCAGAAGAATCTTGAAACGATTTTGAAAAATTCTAAAATATTCAAAATTTTTACTTTTATCTTTAATTAAATTGTATATTGTCAAGCATAGTCCTTCAGTCTCTCCTAATTGCCTTGCCCGGCCATGATTCTTGCACCCATTTTAATTTTTTTCGTCTTAATAAATGGATACCATAACGAAACTTGGCAGACATGTGGCCGGAAGTGTGACTTCACTGACATGTGTGAATTGAGTCACTGCCGCATCACTGTATCACTGTTATGGGACGGTGTCGGAACTGTGCTGGAACTGTGACTTCACTGATATGTGTGAATTAACCTTAAGGCTGCTGCACACTTTTTACACCCGACGCCATTCTAGATGAAATTGTTATAAGTTCGCCTTCATTCTTCCATACATCCTCTATGAATGCGTTTACACCTTAAATAAAATAAAAATAAAATACACCTGTCAGTGTCACTGACGACACAGTGATGTCAGTGTCAGTCACGCAGTTTTTCTGTATCCCTGACAACGTATATAAAGTGGGTCACAGACAAACGCGGAATGTTGTGGCGGCCGCGTTATTTGCAAATTTTAACAACGGGCCGCGTGTACTGCTTTGTAAAATGACGTCAAATATGGAAGTTGTACCTAATAGAAATAAGTTGAATAAAATTTAAATAATAATTTAATTACTCAAGTCCCACATAATGAGACACAATTGATTTTCTATTGTTCTGGCTTACCGGTAAGTCAGCCGGGGCTTGACCGGTATTTAATCCCACTTCTCTATTCCTAACAGTAATATGCGATGCTAATGATAATTTAGGTACCTCACACCTCAAGTGTTTAATTAAACGGTTTTTTTCCTACCTTTCTTCTCATCTTCTGAGAGGGCTAATGAGAGTAATAAGACAACGTTACGGTTTGCCATATTGACTGACGTCCGATTGTAACACAAACACCACAGCTAATGGCACTTCAGGCCGCCACTGTGACCGCGGTGGTGTGTTTTTGCAGCGGTTGGAGCCGCGGCCTGCGGTTTGCCGCAACCGCACCGTCTGTCTGGAGGCCACTTTATGCAAAATGTCAGGATGCGCTTCAGCGGTTTAGGGCGTGAAAAAATATTAAGCAAACAACTTTCGTACTCCTAGGTTGTTTATTTGACTTGTCTTACTGGTCTATCGACAGTCTAGACTCACAAAATACAATTAGATGATTACTTAAAATTCGATCATGATTCGATAGACACGTGGCGCCATCTACTGTCATAAGGACGTTATTGTGATTTCCCTCGGAAACAGTACTTTTTTTCGGGATTAAAGGTACCCTATGCTTGTTCCTGTACACCTGGCAACGTATATGCAAAATTTTAGGATGATCGGTTCAGTGGCTTAGGCGTAAAGTGGTAACAAACAAACAAACAAACTTACTTTCGCATTTATAATATTAGTTAGGATTCGATATTTCGTGATGAGTGAATGATGACCTTCCGCTTTTATATACAGGAAGACTTTTTTATCACGTTCCAAATTTTTTCTAGGCTATCTCTCAAAGACACCATTTTTGAAAAAAAATTGGTATATAAAATTTTCAAAATAAAATTGTACTATCGACAATACGACATATACCTTTCCCATTTGACAGTTCTAAGCCCGTGAAAGTATAAAGGGAAAATTTTCAACTTATGTTTTGATTGTTATCAAAATAGGGGCGGGGCCAGGCGCGCGAGTCGGGTTAGTGTTCGACGCTGCACATAATGTCCACAACTATGTGATGCTATATCTTAATATTTGAGTACTGAGTGATACTAAAAGAAAAAACACGTATTTTATTTTTTTCAATAAACATAGAACACATACATATACATATACATACATATTAAAATTTGGAACCTGATAAAAAAAAATCTTCCTGTATTTAGATAAACAAAGCAAAAAAATATTGTAATGATGGGTAGAACACGTAGCTTTCGGCTTCGTAATGTGGCTCTTTTCACTCGTTATCATAAATGTCTTTTGAAAACCAACGACAAGGAAAACTGGCTAAAAAGCTGAAAAAACAAAATGTTTACTTTATTTTCATACCATAATTACACGTACTTAAATACATTGTGCTTGGTAATACGAGTCGTTCATTATGCTACAAGTGGGGTAAGTTTGTCATTACGGTCGAGGCTATAGCTGAAATCGAAGGACCATGGTCCATGCCAGGGAAAAGAACGGTCCAGAACTAAAAAAAAATTGCAACATAACCTAAAATAAAGTGTTTCTTCATGGGTCGGTTCACATCTGACGGAAGATACGTCGAACGTATCGTCTTTAGTATGGTCGACACGCTAAAGGATCATCGGTTATGTGTGTACGGTTGGATATTATTTTATTATCTATTTGACTGTTTCTGCGTTACGCGACTGACGATACGCGGCGTATCTTCCGTCAGATGTGAACCGACCCTATGTCTTGAAATTATTTCTTGAATAGAATTTATGTCTTGGAATTATCAGTTCATAGTGTCATCTACCCAATTGTTATCAGCCCACTGAACCGCAAACCATAAACAAAACACTACATCTCTTTTTCACATCTGCATACAAATGAATGCTCGAATCTGTATGCTATAAATTGTGACAATAGTCACAAATTGTCACAATAGTCGCAAATTAACAACAAAACACGCCTACAGTATCTTTCCTTTAGTTATTTACGAAACGTACGTGATAGAAATTGTTAGCGATTTATTGCTATTCATTTATTATTGAATGGGATTTAGATGGTAATGAAAATAGTGAACGTGATTATAATTAATTTTATTGTGATTTTTCAGGAGACACATCTCAGGAGAAGTGAAAAATAATTCATGAATTAATTGGTGTGTGTTAAAGTTTGTAAATTAAGGCCGCTGCATACGTGACGGGTAAATACTCCGGACGGGACGTGAGCGGGACGGGCACGTGATTGCCTCGTTCAAAACGGGAACGTGGTGCAAACGCATACGCAACGTGACATTGATTCGAATCTAACGTGCTAGTGTTGTGAACAACGAAAGATGGATTTTTCAATTCAAGAATTGACTTTAATTGCTATTGCTAAACGGGGACGTGCTAAACATCGTCGCCGACGATATTTTTCCCGTCCACGTTCCTGGCCCGTCCATGTTCCCGTGACATATACGTATTTGGATACATTTTGTATGCAACGATGTTTCCAAAACTTCCCATCACGTATGCAGCGGCCTTTATGTTTATGTCGTGATTACCCAGTGCTTAAAGCATTTGCCTCTCATGCATGAGGTTGCGAGTACCATACCGGGTAAGTACCAATGTGACTTTTTAATTTATATGTACTTTATAAGCTTAGCTTAGATCGCTGACATCGACGTAGAAAACATCGTGAAAAGACTGAAGACTTTTTATTAATATACATACAAAACAACACGCCTGTAATCCCCGAAGGGTTAGGCAGAGGTTTATCTATTAATTTCGCCAGTTATGTTGTAAGTCTCATTTAATAGGGGGCGAGCCTATTCCCATCAACCGGGCAACAAATCCAGACACCAAGGATGCAAAAAAAAAAAGGCTGCTACTTAGAAATTCCTGATGGTGAAATCCAATAACACTTTGCCCGACCAAATCCAAGACCTCAAGCAAGAATCCGCTTTAAGCAAGCGTGGTGAAATGCTCGTGACTTCTCTGTATGAGAAGAGACTTTTGCTCTGAAGTGGGACATAAATAGGACGGTTTTATTATTAATAGAATGCCCGTATGTCTATTTATGATGTAAGTGTTGTTTACACAGTTAAAATTTAACAAAACTTTAACTGTAAACTTTTTAACAAAATAAAGTGACAACTTTTTACTGGACATTTCCACCGTCCACAACTAACGTTATAATGCTTCAACAATAAAAAGAACTCACGCATTTACAACTCAGTTTTAAAGTTAAATAAAAAATGGAAAAAAGCTTTTGTGACGACCCTAGATGAAACTAGATCTTAGTTTCATCTAGGGTCGTCACAAAAGCTTTCTTAGCAAAGACGAAGGCATGATGCAGAGGTAAAAATAATTTACTGTTAAAAAAGTTTTTTTTAAAAGAACAAGCTTTTAATAAAAATTATTACAATTTTGAGTATTGGACATTGTACTGTCATCAGAACTAAAGGTGTATGCAAAATTTCAGCTCAATCGGATAACAACAAATCGTCGAAAAATGGTTTGCAAATTTTGAAAGGACAACTTATTTACATACATACATACTTACATACGAACAGTGCAAGCTAAATAAAAGCTTGTAAAAATAATAATTTATGATATAGTAACAGAAGTCAAAAAGTCTTTATTTAAAAAACTAGCTTTTGCCCGTGACTTCGTCCACGTAAATGTCGGTTATCGCGGTTGCAGACGAAGTCGCGGAATAATAAGTAGCTTATGTTCTTTTTTGGGGTTCCAATTTATCTAAATTTCATCAAAATTGGTTCAGTAGGCTAGGCGTGAGAGCGTACAGTGATAACATGTAGAATCAACAAGAATAATGTAACCAGGATTATGTAAAAATCTAATTAAAAAGAGTGCCGTGAAGTTTCTTTCTCGTTCTTCTCCATAGAGGCCTACCTCCGTTTTGGAACGAGCAACTAGCTTCAACTTTTGGACTAACAGACCGACTCCTTGACAATTCAAAAGTGCCTGTAACTGGTCTAATTGAAATAAATGTTTTTGACTTTGACGGACAGACATACCCAATACTTTTGCATTTATAATATTATGAATGGATAGGCACATAGTACACTTTTCTAAACAAACTTTACTGGTAATCGAAATTAAGAAGAGACAAATTATATTAAACGCCGGTAAGTACGAATGATGTGAGCAAAATCTAAACCATTTTTAGTTGTTTGTACATCAACAAAACTAAACCTCCGTTACAACTCCGCAAAAAGTTTACAGATGCGGATGCGGAAGTACGATTTCTTGCGGAAGTTCCGCACTTACGGAAGCGGAGGCGTGTTCGGTTTACAACCCTAGTTTCAACCATTTCGAAGTGCTGGTACATTTACGTAGTAAAAACACATGTTAACAAAAATTCATTTGTTTTTAATGCAGTGTATAGCAACAGGTTGCCAGTTAGATAGAAATGTAACACTATTTCAGTTAAATTGGCCTATTCTTTGTAAATTACTATATTGCACTGTTTGTCTGAGAACTCGGAGTCGCTAGACCTACGTCATGTCATTGTTAACATGGCTGATGAGTGTAGGTAGATAGAGGAATATACAGGGTTATTTTTAAAACACCAGAAACCTGAAAAAGAGTTATTGTAGTCATCATTATGAACAACTTTTTCTATGGAACCAACCCTGAAATCATGAAAAAAAAATCAGTTGTTTCATACATTATGTTTGTCTTGTATAACACTTTTGTAGGGAACAGCTGATTTTTTTTCGGTCCCATAGAAAAAGTTGCTCATAATGATGAGTACAATGACCCCTTTTCAGGTTTCTGGTGTTTTAAAAATAACCCTGTATAGTTAAGAATACAATCATCTTCTCCATAGAGGCTTACCTCCGTTTTGGAACGAGCAACTAACTTTAACTTCCTGTCTAACTGACCGACTCCTTGACAATTCAAAAGTGCCTGTAAATTGTCTAATTGAAATAAATGTTTGACTTTGACTTTGACATTATCTACTGCACTGAAGCGTGGTGCATTACAATGGGTTTGATAAGGGAGATGAAAGTCACTCAAAGAGCAATGGAGAGGGTTATGCTCGAGGTCCCCCTGCGAAGTCAAATCAGAAATAAATCTCCTCATTTCTGATTTTAAAATGACGTAGGTCTGACGACTGGAGGCTCTTGGACTATATGCATGTATATAAAGAATTTCGAAGTGTAACTGTACCTAACTTTCCCCTCTGGAAAAATTTAATTTCCTTTTCTACTAGACAATAACACACAATTTTTAACAAAAACAAATATTGTATTCTTCAATATCGGTTGCCTGGTTTAGGAATTAAATTTATCAAATAGGCAGACTGTCTTACTGACCTACATGGGGTATGGAAATATAATATTCCTACTATTACAACCAGGTATAAACGAAACAGGAAACCGCTGGATGAAGGCAACACAGGACCAGTGATTTTGGCTATCTTTTTTTCCTTTTTACATACATACATACATACATAAACTCACGCCTTTTTCCCATTGGGGTAGGCAGAAACCACAGAACGCCACCTGCCACGATCCTTACATACTCCTTTCGCCTCTTCTACGTTCATACATCTCGTCATACAAGCACGCCGGTTACGAGTACTCCGCACCTGACCTTTCTGAAGAACCTCACCAATAAGGTCAGTGTAGGTCTTCCTAGGGCGACCTCTCCCTGCGTTGCCACTCACCTCTGCCATATAAATACCTTTTGTTAATCGTCTTTCACTCAGCCTCTTTCCTTTTTTTTTTCATTTATTTGTGATACATACATGGGTTACATAAAGGTTTTATTCCATAATCTAATAAGTACTTAATACTGTTCATTTCGCTAGTCTGGGGCTAAATGTCACATTAGCATGTCAGTGAGGCGATCACATCAGCATGTCGGTGACGCGTCACGCCAGCATGTCGGTGACGCGAGCCCATAAGTACCTCTACCAAAAATAACTCAACGCTAAAGCAGTTTTCGCTTCAAAAACTACCCAGATTATATAACCATTTTCATCCCCCCTTGGTAACAGAGTACAAACAAAGTAAAAAATAATGCTTTTTTCAACCTAAACAAACCTTTTAGACTGACCCCAATCTGTTCAAAGTTTTTCCGTCTGTACCTACATACCATCCTTTTAGCAAACAAAATTCCATTTGAAATTAAAAAATTGTTTTCTTTAAGTGAACACTCAAAATTTGGATGTAAAAGACTTTTATATAGCCCAGGGCAATAAACCGCTTTAGAATATTCCAGAAACGTCCGCAGCTAGAAATAGGAATTTCGTAAACTGATCGGATGAGCACCACTTATTTGAAATTGAGCTAGACTTTTTTATTGGAAGTTATTTCTACTTTACTGCTTCATTGCTCTAGTGAGGTTCGGGGTTTGATCCCTAGGTCGAGCAAAGTGTTATTGCGGGTTAAGACTAAAGACACAGAGTCAATAAATAATATTGTACTTAGATACATTTATAAACGCATTAGGATAAATGTAAAATTCAAGGAAATGTTTGAAATGTGAAAGAATTAATAATAATATATGGAATCTATATTTCAGACAAATGGATTATAATTAAATACATTAACCTAATCACAAAACTTACGAATAATAATAATGAAATATAAAGTAACATCACGCGTGTAATTCCCGAAGGGTTAGGCAGAGGTGTACCCATTAGTACACCCACATTTCGCCAGTTATGTTTAAGTTCCATGTAATAGGGGGCGAGCATATTGCCATCAACCGGGCACAAATCCAGATTCCGAGTCTGCTACTGAGAAATTCCTGATGGAAAACCCAATAACACTTTGTTTGCCCGACCTGGGAATCGAACCGAAGACCTCACGCTCTGCAGTAGAACTTCGCGACCACTAGACCAACGAGGCAGTCCAATAAAAAAATTAAGTAAAAAAATAAAATAAAAAGTAATAAAATTACAAAGTATAACAATTTATAAAAAAGAAAGAAGAAAGGAGGAACCTATGGGCATGATGATGATGCCATTGAAGCCCTATACTTAGGCATCAGAGAATTAATGAGATGTATCAAATGATATATATAGGTAACTATGTTCTTGCCAAGTTTACTATGTTGTTGCAATATCCTTATTTTTAGAACATTTACCAAAATAAAAGTTCGTCTTTATAAAAAAATATGTAGTCTACATATTCTGTATTATAATAATAAACAAATATTTAAAAAAACAAGCTTTAATTTAAATAAAACGTAACCTAAAATAGAAAAAATAACGTGATCTAAAATGTGTATAAATATATACACATCAAAAGTGTCTAGGGATCATCATCCCTAACAAATGTTAGGGATGTTGATCCCTAGACACTTTTGATGTGTGTAGATCTTTTGAAACGCTTGAGGCACTGATGTTGTGTAATACATAGTAACGGATAGCGTACATCAGTGCCTCAAGCTTTTAAAATGTATGTATAATTGTACTAGCTGTTACCCGCGGCTTCGCCCGCGTTAGTTTAGAATTTGACAACCAATTCGGGTTGTACTGGGCTTGTTGTTCGGCCAGATCCAGAATTATTGAATACGGACCAACTGTGACTCATAAAAGTCCGTCGACGTTTAGTTTGCATTTCTGCAAGAGAGGTCCCTCTCGCTTGCGACTGTTCTGGAGTTTCTGTCGCTGTAATGGCTGATCTTGTTTTCTGAGACGAAGTTATGTTTGAACAGGCGTCTCAGTTGCTCTTACAGCTCTCTGGCTTTTGGCTTGTTCCTCCAAAAGCAATTGCGTTTAGAAGGGCGTCTCAGTCGCTCTCTGAGAAGCTTGGCGTGCGGGCGGCTTGGCTCTCCAGTCTTTCCTGGCTTAAGAAAATATCTCATCAGCTCTCAAAGCTGCTTGTGCTTGCCTTCTTAATGCGGCATGAACGGGAGATTCCTGGGATTGAGCAGTAATTTTTGCTCGGGCTCGCAATGAGCTTTTGCCTGAGTTGGAACTGCGAGATATTTTAAAATAGAAAAAAGTAACCTACCCTAATAAAAACACACCGAACATACCTCGAACGAAAATATAAACAGTACTGAGGGACAGACTTAACTTTGCCGTTGGAAAACTGTTGTCTACATGCAGCGAGATAGGTCACGGTTAGTGATAATAATTATTATTACTTTCTCAAAAAAGTAATTATTTGGTGATGAATTTACGGTTTTCGGATTTTTCCTTTCCTTGTGCTACTTCTACTTGGCCTTGCTCCTTGCCAAATTCTAGGTGAACGGAAAGTCCCCTATAGGTTTTAATTCCCTTGCGAGCGTCAAAATATGCACCATAAACAGAGCACAAACGGCCTTGAATTTAGATTGCGTTAACTTAGAATTTTGATTTTTTCAAAACATGGTCTTGACAGACGAACAACAAAGTGATCCTATAAGAATCCATTTTTCCCGATCTATGTGCGGAATCCTAAAAACAGTCAAACTATCGAACTACCAAAAAATTACCTAAAGATTTTTATTTTTCACCTTTTTGGCGCTTGTCGTTAATGTTTGAAATCCTTATAAAAAAAACCCTTTCAACCGATATATTTAATTTTGGAAAGTGGTAGGAGAGGGGTTACGTTGACGTACCTCCTCCCCTTTTCCTTCAGTCAGTCATCGACTACACGTATAAACAAAGCAATTTCACTTGTTACGACAGTTATGCTGTGATCCTATGAGGAGTTCCGTTCCATATCTCCGAAGTTTATCATCATGTCATGTCAATATTTCTATGGGACCAATTCATTTCATTTCATTTCTTTCAAACTAAAAAGAAGAATAAGAAAGAAGAAGAATCATCCAAATCAATTCACAATTGGCGGAGTAATCGCGTAACATACATACAAAAAACATACCGCCGAATTGAGAACCTCCTGCTTTTTGAAGTCGGTTGAAAACTAACCCAAAAATAATAAAAGACAATGTTTTTAATTTTACAAACTAACAATTAATGGTCGTTTCATCGATAACTCTTAAAGCTTGATTCATACATATCAGTAAAATCACAGTCCCGGCACAGCACCGTCACCGTGTAAAGCTTGATTCATACATATCAGTAAATTACAGTCCCGGCACAACACCGTCACCGTGTAAAGGTTGATTCATACACATCAGTGAAGCCACAGTTCCGGCACAGGACCATCACCGTGATAATTATTCTTTCATACATTCTCTATGAAGGCATTCACACCAATCAGTGACAGCGACGACACAGTGCTTTCAGTGTCAGTTCCTGCGCCGGCAATCACGGATGTGATCAGCAACAACAATATTTTTTACCGGATCACGGACGCCGCTGCATCAAAAACTTGTCTAGTTTCTGCAGAAGAATCTTGAAACGGTTTTGAAAAATTCTAAAATATTCAAAATATTTACTTTTATCTTTAATTAAATGTATATTGTCAAGCATTGTCCTTCAGTCTCTCCTAATTGCCTTGCCTGGCCATGATTCATGCACCCACTTTAATTTTTTTCGTCTTAATAAATGGATACCATAACGAAACTTGGCAGACATGTGGCCGGAAGTGTGACTTCACTGACATGTGTGAATTGAGTCACTGCCGCATCACTGTATCACTGTTATAGGACGGTGTCGGAACTGTGCTGGAACTGTGACTTCACTGATATGTGTGAACTAACCTTAAGGCTGCTGCACAGTTTTTACACCCGACGCCATTCTAGATGAAATTGTTATAAGTTCGCCTTCATTCTTCCATACATCCTCTATGAATGCGTTTACACCTTAAATAAAAATAAAAATAAAATACACCTGTCAGTGTCACTGACGACACAGTGATGTCAGTGTCAGTCACGCAGTTTTTCTGTATCCCTGACAACGTATATAAAGTGGGTCACAGACAAACGCGGAATGTTGTGGCGGCCGCGTTATTTGCAAATTTTAACAACGGGCCGCGTGTACTGCTTTCTAAAATGACGCCAAATATGGAAGATGTAATAGAAATAAGTTTAATAATTTTATTACTCAAGTCTCACATAGTGAGACACAATTGATTTTCTATTGTTCTGGCTTACCGGTAAGTCAGCCGGGGCTTGACCGGTACTTAATCCCACTTCTCTATTCCTAACAGTAATACGCGATGCTAATGATAATTTAGGTACCTCACACCTCAAGTGTTTAAATAAACGGTTTTTTTCCTACCTTTCTTCTCATCTTCTGAGAGGGCTAATGAGAGTAATAAGACAACGTTACGGTTAGCCATATTGACTGACGTCCGATTGTAACACAAACACCACAGCTAATGGCACTTCAGGCCGCCACTGTGACCGCGGTGGTGTGTTTTTGCAGCGGTTGGAGCCGCGGCCTGCGGTTTGCCGCAACCGCACCGTCCGTCTGGAGGCCACTTTATGCAAAATGTCAGGATGCGCTTCAGCGGTTTAGGGCGTGAAAAATTATTAAGCAAACAACTTTCGTACTCCTAGGTTGTTTATTTGACTTGACTTACTGGTCTATCGACAGTCTAGACTCACAAAATACAATTAGATGCTTAAACTTAAAATTCGATCATGATTCGATAGACACGTGGCGCCATCTACTGTCATAAGGACGTTATTGTGATTTCCCTCGGGAACAGTACTTTTTTTCGGGATTAAAGGTACCCTATGCTTGTTCCTGTACACCTGGCAACGTATATGCAAAATTTCAGGATGATCGGTTCAGTGGCTTAGGCGTAAAGTGGTAACAAACAAACAAACAAACTTACTTTCGCATTTATAATATTAGTTAGGATTAAATGTATATTGTCAAGCATTGTCCTTCAGTCTCTTCTAATTGCCTTGCCCGGCCATGATTCATGCACCCATTTTAATTTTTTTCGTCTTAATAAATGGATACCATAACGAAACTTGGCAGACATGTGGCCGGAAGTGTGACTTCACTGACATGTATGAATTGAGTCACTGCCGCATCACTGTATAACTGTTATAGGACGGTGTCGGAACTGTGCTGGAACTGTAACTTCACTGATATGTGTGAATTAACCTTAAGGCTGCTGCACACTTTTTACACCCGACGCCATTCTAGATGAAATTGTTATAAGTTCGCCTTCATTCTTCCATACATCCTCTATGAATGCGTTTACACCTTAAATAAAAATAAAATACACCTGTCAGTGTCACTGACGACACAGTGATGTCAGTGTCAGTCACGCAGTTTTTCTGTATCCCTGACAACGTATATAAAGTGGGTCACAGACAAACGCGGAATGTTGTGGCGGCCGCGTTATTTGCAAATTTTAACAACAGGCCGCGTGTACTGCTTTGTAAAATGACGCCAAATATGGAAGATGTAATAGAAATAAGTTTAATAATTTAATTACTCAAATCCCACATAATGAGACACAATTGATTTTCTATTGTTCTGGCTTAGCGGTGAGTCAGCCGGGGCTTGACCGGTATTTAATCCCACTTCTCTATTCCTAACAGTAATAGGTATGCGATGCTAATGATAATTTAGGTACCGCACACCTCAAGTGTTTAATTAAACGGTTTTTTTCCTACCTTTCTTCTCATCTTCTGAGAGGGCTAATGAGAGTAATAAGACAACGTTACGGTTAGCCATATTGACTGACGTCCGATTGTAACACAAACACCACAGCTAATGGCACTTCAGGCTGCCACTGTGACCGCGGTGGTGTGTTTTTGCAGCGGTTGGAGCCGCGGCCTGCGGTTTGCCGCAACCGCACCGTCCGTCTGGAGGCCACTTTATGCAAAATGTCAGGATGCGCTTCAGCGGTTTAGGGCGTGAAAAATTATTAAGCAAACAACTTTCGTACTCCTAGGTTGTTTATTTGACTTGACTTACTGGTCTATCGACAGTCTAGACTCACAAAATACAATTAGATGCTTAAACTTAAAATTCGATCATGATTCGATAGACACGTGGCGCCATCTACTGTCATAAGGACGTTATTGTGATTTCCCTCGGGAACAGTACTTTTTTTCGGGATTAAAGGTACCCTATGCTTGTTCCTGTACACCTGGCAACGTATATGCAAAATTTCAGGATGATCGGTTCAGTGGCTTAGGCGTAAAGTGGTAACAAACAAACAAACAAACTTACTTTCGCATTTATAATATTAGTTAGGATATTTTGTAAAGATCTATATTTGACTGCCTCGTTGGTCTAGTGGTTAGTGACCCTGACTGCAAAGCCGGAGGTAGTGGGTTCGATTCCCACCCAGGACAAACTTTGTGTGATGAGCATAATTGTTGGTTCTGTGTCTGGGTGTAATTTATCTATAATATGTATGTATTTATAAATTATATAAGTATGTATATCAGTTGTCTGGTTACCATAACACAAGCTCTGCTTAGCTTGGGATCAGATGGCCGTGTGTGAGTTGTCCCAAGATATTTATTTATATTTATTACTAGCTGTTACCCGCGGCTTCGCCCGCGTTAGTTTAGAATTTGACAACCAATTCGGGTTGTACTGGGCTTGTTGTTTGGCCAGATCCAGAATTATTAAATACAGACCAACTGTGACTCATAAAAGTCCGTCGACGTTTAGTTTGCATTTCTGCAAGAGAGGTCCCTCTCGCCTGCGACTGTTCTGGAGTTTCTGTCGCTGTAATGGCTGATCTTGTTCTCTGAGACGAAGTTGTGTTTGAACAGGCGTCTCAGTTGCTCTTTACAGCTCTCTGGCTTTTGGCTTATTCCTCCAAAAGCAATTGCGTTTGGAAGGGCGTCTCAGTCGCTCTCTGAGAAGCTTGGCGTGCGGGCGGCTTGGCTATCCAGTCTTTCCTGGCTTAAGAAAATATCTCATCAGCTCTCAAAGCTGCTTGTCGTTTCGCTTGTGCTTGCCTTCTTAATGCGGAATGAACGGAAGATTTCTGGGATTGAGCAGTAATTTTTGCTCGGGCTCGCAATGAGCTTTTGCCTGAGTTGGAACTGCGAGATATTTTAAAATAGAAAAAAGTAACCTACCCTAATAAAAACACACCGAACATACCTCGAACGATAATATAAACAGTACTGAGGGACACACTTAACTTTGCGGTTGGAAAACTGTTGTCTACATGCAGCGACATAGGTCACGGTTAGTGATAATAACTATTATTACTTTCTCAAAAAAGTAATTATTTGGTGATGAATTTACGGTTTTCGGATTTTTCCTTTACTTGTGCTACTTCTACTTGGCCTTGCTCCTTGCCAAATTCTAGGTGAACGGAAAGTCCCCTATAGGTTTTGATTCCCTTGCGAGCGTCAAAATATGCACCATAAACAGAGCACAAACGGCCTTGAATTTAGATTGCGTTAACTTAGAATTTTGATTTTTTCAAAACATGGTCTTGACAGACGATATATTTAATTTTGGAAAGTGGTAGGAGAGGGGTTACGTTGACGTACCTCCTCCCCCTCTTCCTTCAGTCAGTCATCGACTACACGTATAAACAAAGCAATTTTACTTGTTACGACAGTTATGCTGTGATCCTATGAGGAGTTCCGTTCCATATCTCCGAAGTTTATCATCATATCATGACAATATTTCTATGGGACCAATTCATTTCATTTCATTTCTTTCAAACTAAAAAGAAGAATCATCCAAATCAATTCACAATTGGCGGAGTAGGTAATCGCGTAACATACATACAAAAAACATACCGCCGAATTGAGAACCTCCTGCTTTTTGAAGTCGGTTGAGAACTAACCCAAAAATAATAAAAGACAATGTTTTTAATTTTTAAACAAACTAACAATTAATGGTCGTTTCATCGATAACTCTTAAAGTCACTCTCTCTAATCAACTAACTCTTAAAATCACAGTCCCGGCACAGCACCGTCACCGTGTAAAGCTTGATTCATACACATCAGTGAAGCCACAGTTCCGGCACGGACCATCACCGTGATAATTATTCTTTCATACATTCTCTATTAAGGCATTCACACCAATCAGTGACAGCGACGACACAGTGCTTTCAGTGTCAGTTCCTGCGCCGGCAATCACGGACGTGATCAGCAACAACAATATTTTTTACCGGATCACGGACGCCGCTGCATCAAAAACTTTTCTAGTTTCTGCAGAAGAATCATGAAACGGTTTTGAAAAATTCTAAAATATTCAAAATATTTACTTTTATCGTTAATTAAATTGTATATTGTCAAGCATTGTCCTTCAGTCTCTCCGCCTTCAGTCTCTCCTAATTGCCTTGCCCGGCCATGATACATGCATAAATGGATACCATAACAAAACTTGGCAGACATGTGACCGGAAGTGTGACTTCACTGACATGTGTGAATTGAGTCACTGCCGCATCACTGTATCACTGTTAGGGTCAGATCACACCGAGACGCGACGCGACGCGACGCTGCGTGCACACTTTAAAAGAGCGACTCAAAATATAACTTTATTTTCTACACGAAAAGGTACACATTTCATTGTAAGAATTTAGAATACGTTACACCACGCAGCACTACGTCGCGATGCGTCGCTCTACGCCGCGCTGCGCCGCGCGGCGCCGCGAGACGCATCGCGACGCAGCGTTGAATCGCCGGTACGCGCGCACAGAATGACGTGCAAGAGCGGCGACGTTGCGATGCGTCTCGCGGCGCAGCGCGGCGCAGCGCGAAGTCACTGGCCTCTTCAAGTATCTTCACGTTGCGTCGCGTCGCGTCGCGTCTCGGTGTTAACTGACCCTTAGGAGACGGTGTCGGAACTGTGCTGAAACTGTGACTTCACTGATATGATTGTGTGAATTAACCTTAAGGCTGCTGCACACTTTTTACACCCGACGCCATTCTAGATGAAATTGTTATAAGTTCGCCTTCATTCTTCCATACATCCTCTATGAATGCGTTTACACCTTAAATAAAAATAAAAATAAAATACACCTGTCAGTGTCACTGACGACACAGTGATGTCAGTGTCAGTCACGCAGTTTTTCTGTATCCCTGACAACGTATATAAAGTGGGTCACAGACAAACGCGGAATGTTGTGGCGGCCGCGTTATTTGCAAATTTTAACAACGGGCCGCGTGTACTGCTTTGTAAAATGACGCCAAATATGGAAGATGTAATAGAAATAAGTTTAATAATTTAATTACTCAAGTCCCACATAGTGAGACACAATTGATTTTCTATTGTTCTGGCTTACCGGTAAGTCAGCCGGGGCTTGACCGGTATTTAATCCCACTTCTCTATTCCTAACAGTAATATGCGATGCTAATGATAATTTAGGTACCTCACACCTCAAGTGTTTAATTAAACGGTTTTTTTTTCCTACCTTTCTTCTCATCTTCTGAGAGGGCTAATGAGAGTAATAAGACAACGTTACGGTTAGCCATATTGACTGACGTCCGATTGTAACACAAACACCACAGCTAATGGCACTTCAGGCCGCCACTGTGACCGCGGTGGTGTGTTTTTGCAGCGGTTGGAGCCGCGGCCTGCGGTTTGCCGCAACCGCACCGTCCGTCTGGAGGCCACTTTATGCAAAATGTCAGGATGCGCTTCAGCGGTTTTGGGCGTGAAAAATTATTAAGCAAACAACTTTCGTACTCCTAGGTTGTTTATTTGACTTGACTTACTGGTCTATCGACAGTCTAGACTCACAAAATACAATTAGATGCTTAAACTTAAAATTCGATCATGATTCGATAGACACGTGGCGCCATCTACTGTCATAAGGACGTTATTGTGATTTCCCTCGGGAACAGTACTTTTTTTCGGGATTTAAGGTACCCTATGCTTGTTCCTGTACACCTGGCAACGTATATGCAAAATTTCAGGATGATCGGTTCAGTGGCTTAGGCGTAAAATGGTAACAAACAAACAAACAAACTTACTTTCGCATTTATAATATTAGTTAGGATTATTTATATTGGTTCAATTATAAGCTCGTAAAAGAAACGTGGTCGCAAGCGTGGTGATCAATGCTCATGCCTTCTCTGTATGAGAAGAGGCCTTTGCCCTGCCGTGGGACAGTAATAGACTGGTATTATTATTATTAAAAGACACGTCACATAACCTTTAAAAATTTTAAAAATAAACCCCGATGGCGTCCATTTTGAACCGATTTTCATCAAACATAGCTTAGAACACTCCCGACTAATTCACCTTTTAAACAAAAAAAAAACACAAAATCAAAATTGGTTCATCCGTTCTGGAGCTACGATGCCACAGACAGACACCTTCAGACATGTCAAACTTATAACACCCCGACGTTTTTGCGTTGGGGGTTAAAAAGTGATAGCAATGATGGAAAGAACATAATATTATAACTTTCAACTTCATAACATAACAACATAACATCACGCCTGTAATCCCCAAAGGGTTATGCAGAGGTGTACCCATTAGTACACCCACATTTCGCCAGTTATGTTTAAGTCCCATGTAATATGGGGCCAGCCTATTGCCATCAACCGGGCACTAATCCATACTCCGAGGCTGCTACTGAGAAATTCCTGATGGAAAAACCCAATAACACTTTGCCCGACCTGGGAATCGAACCCCGAGCCCCGACCAACGAGGCAGTTCAACTTCATTAAGCATCTTTTTACACCGTTCTACAAAAGTTTATTTTCCGTGAGAGACTTTTAGTTTTCCAACGTAATTATTGTCTCTGCGATTCTCGCGCTGTAGAGGGAGATATAATCAGCTAAGAGCTACTTTTATAAAACTTGGTTTACTTCTTAATCATGAGTTTGCATTTCGTATTTTACTTTCAGTTTGCACTTGCAATCACAATGATTGAAAAGGTTACGGCTAAGGGGGACAGAAGATCATCTGATGAGACGGAGATTTGGATGCAAGCATTTAATATTGTTCCGTGCCTCGGAACGATGGGTGAATAATGACCTATAATTCCGAGACAGAGACACGTCGGCCTACGCTGAAAACCAGCGCCGTGGTTTCGTGCCATCGTGTGTGGGCCACGGCATTATGCTGAGCGTCGGCCGTTCCGCGCGGTAGTGGCGCACCGTTTTTTATTTTTTTTGTTATGTTTTTAGTTTTTTAGATTAGGTACCAAGTTGTCTTGCTGCTGTAAAAATTATTTTGTATTGTGCGTCACTTTCACGTGAATAAAAGGTTTTTCTTTCTTTCTTTCTTTCAAACCGCTTCCAACGGGTCTTATTGGAAATCTGTAGGCCTATGTTCAGCAGTGGACGACCTACGGCTGATATGATGTTGATGATAATGATGAATAGTTATGGTTGCCAACAGATTGCCAATTTATCGGAAAGTGAGGGAAGAGGGAGTGCACCTATGTGCCTAAGTGGACACAAGACAATACGATTTACCACCGTGACCGAACTTCATCAGGAGATGTGTCGTGATGGCCCAATGGTTAAGGCCCGCCTCTCATGCATGAGATTGTGGGTTCAAATCCGTGCAAGTAAAACAAGACGTTTTCAATTCATATGTATTTTCTAAAGTTTATCTTGGACATCACTGGCATCGGTGAAGGAAAACATTGTGAGGAAACCTGGGACTTACTGTTCCACCCAAACCATGTCAGTGACCCTTGAGGCAGTTTAGAAACTCTGACACTAGGGTGTGTGGGGTCGTAAGACCTTACGCACCACACGATAAAGAAAGAACAAAAAAGATCAGGAGATGTGAAGCCAAACGAAAATAATTTTACGAGTGAATCGCATGATTAAAGTCGCGTTATTAACGTTTCATTCCTTCCCAAAATGAGTTGTTAGTTTCGGTTGAATGTAAATTAAGCGACTCAAAACTCACAAAATTATGTTCGTTTGATCTCACATCTAAGGTAATGCTGTTCTATTTTTAATTAAATATCTAACAGTTATGTTGTACACTCGGAAAGAATCCAATAGAAAAAATAGAATAGACTAGATAAGTTCCAGTGTTCATTGAAGAAATTATTACATAACACAACTTTTTTGTTTAGGGACACTGGTGAAATAAAGTCGCACATAACTAGCACCCACTAATTGCGAAATTCAAAAACCATTTTTCCTTCCAAATACTTCCATCACATTGCAAGATTCCCGACCAAGAAAAACTTCACCAACTCCAAGCTATCACAAATATTTTAATGAAATAAAGTTTTAAGCCTCTTTTGTAAACACTGATGCACTTCATTCTACTTCCATCAAGCGGGTAAACTAACCAAATTCCTGCTTAAAATGCTGCTGTGAGTGTGGGGTAAGTCAGGAGCTGTTTAAGCGTGCTGCAGGGTAATAATAATACCAGCCTATTACTGTCCCACTGCAGGGCAAAGGAAAGGGAGAAGAGAAGGCACGAGCATTGATCACCACGCTTGCTCAAGGCGGAATGGCGATTCCAGACTTATATTAATTATAAGTCCAGGTTTCAAAGGGTTAGGCAGAGCTGTACCCATTAGTACACCCACATTTTGCCAGTTATGTTTAAGTCCCATGTAATAGGGGGCGAGGTTATTGCCATCAACCAAGCACAAATCTATCGACCAGACTCCGAGGCTGCTACTGAGAAATTCCTGATGGAAAAACCCAATAATAGTTTGCCCGACTTGGGAATCAAACCCAAGACCTCAAGCTCAGCAGTCGCGCTTGACCAACGAGGCAATCAAGTATACTTAAAAGATTAATATAATTGCCTTCAAACCAAACTGTTGTTCAACTGTACCTTTAAAATCCAACATTAAGATTTCAATTCGAAATTCAAAATGCAAATTTTCCTCAAGTTTATAACTTGGACCATAAAAATCTAGCGCAACCAAGTTGTGAGCTGATAAACGAATAGTTTTGTCTCAGTTTCGCATACTTAACTGCCGTCTCCGTCGTTTAAACGCCGGATGAGTTTAAATAAACTTTATCTACTTATTTATTTTTGAATAAAACATGAGAGGAGCTTATGAATTTGTAACGCCATCTCTTATTCAACATGTGAACTAAACTCAGAAGTTTGGGACACAGATGGTGGTTAATAAATTTGAATTTCTTATTTGGTTTTTGGTGGAAGATGAAGTTGGTATTTAGGTACTTATAACGGATGTAAAAAGATGCTTACGCAGCCAAAAGCTACATGTTAGGAATATCATTGTGATATTTTTTTTTCTGGAATATACCTGGCACCTTTCTGATTACAAAACGATTGAAGATCAAAGTTCCATTTTTAAATTAAACTGTCTTTATTTTTTAATGATTGTTTTATATTCATCTTCTTCTTTTTCACATGTAGAATTAACAAGAATAATGTAACCAGGATTTTGTAAAAACCTAATTTAAAAGAGTGCCGTGGAGTTTCTTGCTCGTTCTTCTCCGTAGAGGCCTACCTCCATTTTGGAACGAGAAACTAGCGTCAACTTTCGAACTAACTGACAGACTCCTTGACTATTCAAAAGTGCCTGTAAATGGTCTAATTGAAATAGGTAAATGTTTGGACTTTGACTTTGACTTCAAAATGTTATAGCTGAAAGCTTTTAACTATTTCTAAGTTTGAAAGCAACAAAAAATTACGGTTAATTGAAAATTAATCGGATTTTCAGGTATAAAATACAGTGTTTCTTTAGAAAAGTTGTGTCTTGGAGTTGTTGGTTAGGTAATGGTATCTAGTAACTAATTGGTGAAGTATTTTCTCAAAAGTTCGGAAACGCTTTTATTTATTAAGTTGAGAAACGAATAAACAAGTCAATACTGGTACTGGTACGGACTATTGCATCCACAAGCGCAGTCACTAGCAATGGACATGGCGCCACCGGCCGGAATAGCGCCATTGAAACCGACAGCGCCCAATATGGGAATAAACAAAAGGTTTCCTAACTTGCGGTCAGCGCAGTAGGTCCTGCCTCAGAAAGATACCCTAAGCAAATCAATTTACATGTACCTAGAATACCTTTCCAACTGCTAAAACTAATATACTCAAAATCAAAACACTATTCCCCTCCAAACTTATAAACTTTGCATAAGAAAATAAATTCAAGAAAGTACATAAAGCTAACTACACTTTAGAACTCAAACTTAATGCACTAAATTGAACCAAAAACTTAAGCAATATAACTAAATCTTTACTTAACCTACACCAAAAGATGCTGACTCCACTGGTGCGGCTCCATCTATCTTAAAGTGAATGCAAACTCAAACATGCGCAGTACAGTCAGCAAAACTTGCTGTGATTCTACTTATCTATAAGTTTTAGATTACTTTTGAGGATTTGTTTGTTTTGCTTTGCTTACATCTTTTTTTTTCGATGTTTTAGATTTATCTTCACTGTTTTCTTATTCAGGGTCAGATCATACGGAGACGCGACGCGACGCGACGCGACGTGACGATACTGGAAGAGGGCAGTGATTTCGCTCTGCGCCGCGCGCCGCCGCGAGACGCATCGCAACGTCGCCGCTCTTGCACGCTGCGCGTATCAGCGATTCAACGCTGCGTCGCGATGCGTCGCTCTACGCCGCGAGGCATCACGAGGCGTAGTGCTGCGTGGTGTAACGCATTCTCACAATGAAATGTGTATCTTTTCGTGTAGAAAATAAAGTTATATTTTGAGTCGCTCTCTTAATTAAAGTGTGCGCGCAGCGTCGCGTCGCGTCGCGTCTCGGTGTTAGCTGACCCGATCAACAGGAATATTGTAACCAGGATTTTGTAAAAACGTAATTGAAAAGCGTGGAGTTTCTTGCTCGTTTTTCTTCGCACGCCTGTGTTTTCTACTATGTATTTGCGCACACACTTATGCACTATAAGATAACCTGCATACTCGGTTAGTCTCCATTTAGATTGGCCGCCGTACCGGCATCAGTCTGGTCATATACAAAAGAAAAAGGAATTGAATCTAGTTGCCCCTTCCTCTCCTTCTGAAGAAAATTACAATTAGAATCGGTTCATATGTTTCCAAGATTTTGGATTAATCTAAATAATTATAAAAGCGAAAGGTCACATCATGAAATATCGAAAGTCGCGTTTGTGTTAGTAGTAGTAGTTTGTAGTTAGTAGACGTCCATTTAGAAACGATTTTCCAAAATTTATCCTCTAAGGGGATGGAATGGGGGTCCAAAGTTTGTATGGAGAAATCAAGTATGACGCTAGTGATTATATAAGGCACTGGTGCCGATTCCCTTATTCACAAACTAGACTAAATTTTGAGAATTGACATCTCGTCCTAACATACAGCGAAAGAAAAGGACGGTGACATTTAAAAACTAAGTTAGAGATGTCAAATTAGTTTTGCCTTGAACTTTTCCGTATTTTTAATCAATACGTTTTAAGATGTCAACTAAAATTGTATGGACGTGTCAGATTGACTAAATTTGACAGCTCTTATTTGCATTAGTCTCTTTCTTGTTTTATTGGACAGAAAAAGATAGAAATAGTCTAATTTTAGTTTAGTTTGTGAATAATGGAATCGGCACCAATGTACGGCGTATGAATTAAGTTTATTTTTACACTTGAAATACCTGCTGTTTGCTTCGAACAAGAACACACAGCAGACGTCTATCTTAGCCTATTATATAGGTCATCTCGTTCCCTCCAGCAAAATTTATCTCAAGAATTGATCGAAACGTTTTGAAATAACTGAATTATTCATGAAAGGTAGTGGTTAATTTTCATCAGACTTTGTAACAAGCATGCTCTGGGGATCTATAGTAGTTCGGCATTTGGTACTTATAGCTTAATCTGATCTTGTAGTCACGCCTTAGGCCTGTCTAAAGGCTTATGTATTACCTTAGTGTATTTAAATTCAATCTAATTTTATTATCCTTACTCATCATCATCATCTGTTTAGCCTTTTCCCAACTGTGTTGGGGTCGGCTTCCAGTCTAACCGGATGCAGCTGAGTACCAGTATTTTACATGGAGCGACTGCCTATCTGACCTCCACAACCCAGTAACTGGGTAATACGGTACGGTCCCTAGGTAAGACTGGTTTTCAGACTTTCAAGCTTCTGACGACTCGTAACGAATGTCAAAGATCCACGTATGACGAGCTTTCCGAGGCACGGAATGATGTCAGTAATGTCTAAGATAAACTTTAGAAAGTACACATGAATATTGAAAAAGTCACATTGGTACTTGCCCGGATGTGAACCCACAACCTCATGCATGAGAGGCGGGCGCCTTAACCGCTAGGCTATCACGACGTTATTATCCTTACTAATATTATAAATGCTGTTACGCTTTCACAATAAACCACCGAACCGATATTTGGTTGTCTGTCTGTAACCGCGACTTGGTCTGTATACTATTTTAGATGCGAAGTTTGTATACATGGATGTTTGTAACTCAATCAGGCTAGAACGACTGAACGGGTCTGGATAAAATTTGGCACAGATATCTAATATAGGGAATAGAAATAAATAAATACAATAGCACATAATTATGCTAGTTTTATCTCGTTTTTGTGTTCCCGAGGGGTAATTTAAGACTATTACTTAATTCTGAAATGTCCGCAGACAAAGTCGCGGGTAGAACCTAGTATTAAATATAAGTCCAGGATTTTTTACGAAGCTTTACTTTACCGATGTCAGTGATGTAGTTAGAAAGTACATAAAATGCATACATACATACATAAACTCACGCCTTTTTCCCATGGGGGTAGGCAGAAACCACAGAACGCCACCTGCTACGATCCTTACATACTCCTTTCGCCTCATCTACGTTCATACATCTCGTCATACAAGCACGCCGGTTACGAGTACTACCTGACCTTTCTGAAGAACCTCACGAATAAGGTCAGTGTAGGTCTTCCTAGGGCGACCCCTCCCTGCGTTGCCACTCACCTCTGCCGTATAAATACCTTTTGTTAATCGTCTACGTAAAATGTGAACTGAAAAAGTCATATTGGCACTTGCCCGTTATCGAACCTGCAAGCATTTTAGCCGGGAGCCTAAACCACTGGACCACTGAAGATTTTTAAATAACCTACAGTTATTATAATAATTACCAAACATCATAACCAACCATTATATAAACGCGCATACTTTCTGCAAACTGTGCGACCAAAGTTCTAAAACATTAATTGGTCCCAAATTGCATATTGAACACAGTCATGCATATTGAAGTACTAATTGTAACGGGAGACATGAGAACTAACTTGGGTTGATGACGTGAAGTTTATAAGTAAAACGATTTTATTTATTTATTATTTATTTATTTAAACTTTATAACTTTGATGATGATGAAACTTTTTGCAACAAAAAAAGTACAAAGGCGGACTTAATGCCTTAGGCATTCTCTACCAGTCAACCAAAGGTGGTGAAGAGATAACATAAAGATAATACCCCCCAACCACCCCCCCTACCCCTCATCATTGGCCCAGTGAGTGGCCCTGTGGTTGAGGCACCCGCCTCTCATGCATGAGGTAAGTACCAATGTGACTTTTTCAGTTTTTATTGTACTTTCTAAGTTTATAAGACGTCACCGACATTGTTCAGTGCCTTTGAAAGCACTTTAAGCCGTTGGTCCCAACTGTCAAACGTGGATCTTTGACAGTCGTTAAGGGGGTCTCAGCATTCATTTTTACAAGTTTTTATTTAGCTTGCACTAAGCTGTCCGTATGTAAGTGTCCTTTCAAAATTTGCAAACCATTTTTCGACCATTTGTTGGTATCCGATTGAGCTGAAATTTTACAAACACCTTTAGTTCTCATGACAATATAATGTCCAATACTCAATATTGTAATAATTTTAAATTAAAGTTTGTTTAAAAAAATATTACTTTTTTAAATAAGTTTTTTTTTTACATTTATCGTCTCTAAAATGAAATCATAATTAGATTTTAAACGTTTTAAAATTGATAGAATTGGTCTTTACGACTAAAAGTCGATCCTTAATATCTTACATCATTTTAACTCCGCTGCACAACGAAAAACAAAAGCGATAATGTGTTGTACTAACGTCTTTTTTAGCGCTGAAAGCGATGTACGGTCAGCATCGTTAGTTCCCGCAAAAAAAATATATTTAAGCTTTATACAATTTTGTTGAATCGCTCAGGGAATTGAGAATTGTAGATTGTTACTGGTCTGTGCTGGCGATTAAGCGTTCTTGGATCCTCTAGGGTATCATTAGAGGTCATTATGGTGTTATACTGGGTTAGGGAAAATGTGCGAAAATAAGTATGTAGATAGAAATTAGATTATGTTCAGTAGAACTGTTATTTTTCCCCTCTAAAGGACATAATCACTGACAGATAATTCTGGTCCTTCAAGTCGGAAAGTGAACCTTAGGACCAAATTTTCTTTTGAATATTTTTACAAAACATTATCTTATAAATAATATAAATACCAGCTTATTATTGTCCCACTGCAAGGCAAAGGACTCTTTTCATACAGAGAAGGCATGAGCACCGGTCACGCAAGGCGGATTAGCGATTGCAGACTTATAAAGACCAGGTTTCCTCACGATATTTTCCTTCTTCAGCATCGAACAAACAGATAATAGGATGCATTTTATCTAAAGTTCATTTTTCGCAAGAAAAGTATGAATACGACTCCTAAACATAATTCCAAAAATCAATTCCGGGATTCCGGGAACGCATAACCAATCTAATTCAAATTTACTTTTAATTAACTGTTTTTTTATTATAAATAAACTAGCTATATCTTTATAGTAATGATGAATGGAAAAAGAGAAATAAAATATTTATGCAAGTCAAGATCCTAACTAATAAAATAAAATCTTTAGTAAAATTCTCGGTATCACGGGATTTTTCCGATACAAAAGTTCATTCCATACTAAGCCAATACTTGAAGTTTAATTAAATATGTATCCGATTCCTGCTTACAACAGAACATGTCTACATGTCCTATCGGTTCTTTTTTTATTTTATGTACAGACTGCAAAGGTATTTTATATAAAGATTTACATTATAATAATATGGCGTTGTTACTGTGTGCGTAATTTTTTAACCAGCTTTACCTACCCAGACAAACACTACATCAAATGAGCGAGCTCTGTTTTTCTCTAAATTACTTAGGCCTCTCATGCACAAGGCTGTGGGTTCACCACCGGGCATGGGACATTGGTATTTTCTAAGTTTATCTTAGACATCACTATCATTGGTGAAGAAAAACATCGTGAGGAAACCTGGACTTAAAGTTAATATTTGTCTAAAATCGCTAATCTGCCTTGAGCAAGAGTACCTACTGATTAATGCTCGTATCTTCTCTTTATGAGAAGACCTTTGCCTAGCAGTAGGACAATACTAAACTGTTATTATTATTACATACTAATGGAAGAAAAACAAATTAACTTGTGAAAAATTCCACCAGCCAGCCACAGTGGGTAGAGGTACTAAAAAAAAAAAAAAAAAAAAATACCAACAACAGAAAAAACTCGAACGGTATTCAATTACACAAACATTTTTCCGTGCCATTTACTTCGTCGGATATATGAGAGCAAAAAACGGTCAAGCGCGAGTCGGGCACGAACAAAGCGGGGATATGGTGTGCATTGAGAGTTCTCTTTTTTGTAACTGGCAAGCGACACTTCGCGTGACGTCACGTTTGACTCGCTTCATTAGTTTTGAAAATGGAATAGGTGTTGAGTCGAGGAAACGCATGCTTTGATCGATACGTGGAAATAATCACGTAGCTTAAATTGCGCGTGAGTGATGAGAAAAGTCACTAGGAGAGTAAAAGCGTTATTACAGAATATTTTTCGTAGGTACGTGTTAACTTATGTCATTGTTAGGGCAAAATATATTGCGAATTACAGACATCACGTATTGGATTTGTAATAAAAGTGAAGATGGATTAGGGAGAATTTATTTCTAGCTCTCGAAATAAATTGAAACGTGCCTCAGTCTAAAATTGTAGTTAAATATACTCGTTGCTAATTGCCGACAAGACGGCTCATAATCTATGCTAATATTAGAAAGAGTACAGTTTGTTTGTAAGAGGTAATCTCTGTAAGGACTAGTCAGATTATAAAAAATATTTCACTAATAGAAAGCTAAACTATTGCTGAGTGTTATAAGATATGTTTTACAGTATACTATGACTATGACTGACAATGACTTTGACGCGGATTATGTAACGGGCAAAATCTAGTTATGTACAGTATGGGTCTTAAGTGCAGTAGCATGCTAAAGTTTCAATTGCTGTGAACACGGGGTACAGGCCATACCTACATCTGTGTGTATAAGCGATGTATTCAAAGTTAAATTCAAAGTCAAATCATTTATTTAATTGGGCCATTATAAGGCACTTTTGAACGTAATAACACAGTACCTACGTACGCCTCAAAATTCGCACACGACGTCGAAAGGTCGTAGTTTAAACAAAGTGTCAATCGATTTGCTTTGTAGATTGCTACTCCACTTATGACCGCTACTGTACATGTAACGTCAAATAATATACCAAATAATGTTATATGATACGTAATACGTGGAACTACCCCGTTGGTTTCGTACTTGAGCGACTATTGTGCGTGAGGTCCTAGTTTCGATTCCCAGGTTGAGCATAGGATATTGGGTTTTTTAGCCCAGAGTTTGAAAGTTGGCAGTGCGACACTTTGAGAGGGAGGGAAGACTGAGTTCAGCAGTACACATACTCTTGTGCACTATAATATCTCTTGCGTATACCTATACTTGTCTGGGATAATGTTGCCCCAAAAATATACACACTTTCTTCTATCTTTTCCTGTCTATATGTCTATCTACCTATTTATCGTATAAACGTGTTGCTAAGCGCAAACCTCAAAAACGGCTGGATCGATATGGCTGATTATTTTTTGCTGTGTTCTATATTGTATAAAAGATTTTTATTTGGAAAATTCACTTGAATTTCAGCAATTTTCATCCGTGCCTTTGCACGAGGCGGTTCGCCAGTAGGTAATAAATAAATAGCTCATGGAATTAAAAAAAAATACAATAAAACTATGTATCAACAAACAACCCTAAACTATTCAACACATATTTTTGTACCACATTTTTATTGTAACCCTACAAACGCTAGGACATATTTTGAGCGCTTTTGTGCCGTCATAAATCTGGCACATGTCCACGGTGCCCGCTCGAAAATACACACTATAAAACATTAATGCTTCAATGATATTACGGCGCCTAGGCTGTGAATGGAATTCAGGGATTTTTGATACGAATAAATACGTGTCTGTTCGTGTATACTACTACTACTAGTACTGTTCAAGTAATATTATAAAAGCTTGTAAAATACTGCTTTCTACGTCTTCGTATGCATTGAGCACCAATGTTTACTTCAATACCTTTGGTGCTCAATGCATAGGTGCTCAAACGGATGTTAATAGCCTATATTATTCCTATTATTCCGGTCTTGGATTCGATTCCTAGGTCGGGCAAAGTGTTATTGCGTTTTTCCATCAGGAATTTCTCAGTAGCAGCTTTAGTCTGGATTTGTGCTCGGTTAATGGCAATAGGCTCGCCCCCTATTTCTTGGGACTTCCACGTAACTGGCGAAATGTGGTGTACTAATGAGTAGATCTGCTTAACCCTTCGGGGATTACAGGCGTGATGTTATGTTATGTTCATTTCCTCCATCTACATCTCTCTAACTCAAGTACCCATGCCCAAGTACCGATTCACCAAATGCCAAACTATAAGGAGTTTCAGTATGACGTCATAAATTTGAACTGCGTTATAAAACACAAATGCGTTTGACGCGCGTACTTTTGTGTGGATAACTGAATTTCAACAGTTATTCCATACGAGTTTATTGCGGTTTCTGTTTTTATTTGATGGCCCAAATAAAAGTGTGGGTGTTGGGAGTTTAATGTTAGTACCTATCAATACCTAAACATTACATCTGAAAGCCAATTCTCCTAATTGTAAACATTCAATATCTAGTCGCAATCTCATCACAGCGACGAGGTGTCGAAAATGTGAGATTGAGACTGAGTTTAGATTGCGATCGTACCTAAAAGATAGAAGTCAAAGTCAAATCATTTATTTCAATTAAGCCATTACATGCACTTTTGAACGTCAAATACAAAAGAAAAAGGAATTGAATCTAGTTTGAAGTGGAGAAATTCCCTGGTGAAAAGTTATTGCAAAATATTAAAAACGACACTGTATTCATAAATCACGCTTGTAATCCCCGAAGTGTTAGGCAGAGGTGTACCGATTAGTACACTTACATTTCGCCAGTTCTGGTCAAATCCCATGTTATAGGGGGCGAGCCTATTGCCATCAACCGGGCACAAATCCGAACTCTGAGGCTGCTACTGAGAAATTCCTGATGGAAAAACACAATAACACTTTGCTCGACCCAGAAATCGAACCCAAGACGAAGACAAGTCTTGGACCAATGAGGCGGTATTTACTTATTTAACGAGGTATAAATTTATTTAAATGCAACAAAAATGTACAAAGGCGGTTTTATTTATTCAAAAAACAAATGAACCCTTTTAAGTAATACAAACTCTTAAAATAGTGCTTATTTAAAATTCTAACTACAACAAAGCTACAAATGTCAAACATACAGTAAGTATATAACTTTACTGTAAAATAACAATACAAATAATCTGAGTTGAAATAGTATAACTACTTACGTAATTGTAAACTGTAACATAATTATGACACAAACATAGTCACATAAGTTTAAAACAAACAAACTCAGCGCTTTGATTAAACACACCTGTTTCCTATTTGTATACTGATACAATTATATGCTGTGGTTTTGCTTACTTACAGTTTGTGTTTTTAGAATAAATCGTGGAACTTAATTTACTTAAATATTTGACAGTTAAGATGAAGGCTTTATTTACACTATCTCAGGTCGTTGGCCCACCTCGTGAGGGACCTTCCTATACTGCGTTGAGTTCGATTCCCAGGTCGGGCAAAGTGTTATCGGATTTTTGCATCAGAAATTACTCAGTAGCAGCCTCGGAGTCTGGCTTTGTGACTGGTTATTGGCAATAGGCTGGCCCCCTACTACATGGGACTTAAACATAATGTGGGTGTACTAATAGGTACACAGTACTCGTAACCGGCGAGCTTATACAGCCTGTAACAAAAACCCTGTCCGATCCTTAAGGGTATTATTCGGCATCGTACTGCGTACACATATACGTAACCATTTAATGGATTTGAGATTATTATTTTTCCCCAGTGAAAAAAAAAGAAGAAAGAAGAAGTAATTAAATTAAAATAAAACATAAAAACTGATCAATGGCAACACTGATCTGACAGGGTTTTTGTTACATAGTGTATAACGAGATTTATGAACGTGGATGAGGCGAAAGGAATATGTAAGTATTGTAGCAGGTGGCGTTCTGTGGTTTCTGCCTACCCCCATGGGAAAAAGGCGTGAGTTTATAGATGTATGTATTAGGTACACATCTGACTAACCCTTCGGGGATTACAGGCGTGATGTTATGTTATGTGTCTTAGTATCTATATTGGCCATCGATACACTAAGAAGAAAACATACGAACTCATAGTAAGAATATTCGAAATACTACCAACTTTTTAAATTCAAAAACCACTTCAACGACAGACAGAATAATTTCACGTATTCCTTGTTAAAACTTTGTAACAGTATTGACATTGTAAGCCGTTTACGTCAGGTACAACCTCCCGCCTACAGGCTTTACCTGACATATTTATTATTTACGAAGTCAGTAGTTTCCTAGTGTATTTCTATTTGAAGGGAGAGGAAATGCTACCCGCAAGTACGTGTTTGTCAAAGTCTGTTTGAGAAGAGAAACTATTTTATAATATTTGCGGTTCAGTTACTTTGTAACTTTTATGGGGTTGCGTACCCTAGGAAGGGCAACGGGACCATACTAAGGGATCCCACACAAAACCGGAAATTCGCATCGCATCGCAAATATCTGCGAATTCCTGTGAAGTCAAAGTTCCCGAAGTTCCTACGATGTGGCATCATATCGCATCGCATCGTGGTTTTGGGAGCCTTAAGCCTCTGCTGTCCATCCATCTATTCTTTTATCACCAACGGAACAGTCGCCTATTTTAAGAGGTTAAAAGGAAAAACCTAAAGCAGATCCCCTCCCCTAAGCCCCCCTTAGGTCCCCTAAGATAGACTGACAGAAAATGCCCAAAGCATTAAGTTCGCCTCTGAAGAGTGTATTTTTTTTACATGTACTTACATACAATTTTAACAAATAAATACATACAAACAATTTTGAAATATGAAAAAAAAATTATCAGCTTTTTTCTTTGTTAGCCAATTCTGTCCCACTCCTGGGCAAAGGCCTCCCTCCATTCCTTCCATCCTTTCCATTTCAGTGCCTCATCCCTCATTAGTTAATTATATTAATATATTATATTAACATAACGTATCAAAGCTTCTATCATAAACATAATATTCTGCAAGCCAACGCAAGAGATATTACAGTGCACATTTGCACAAGTCTGTGTACAAACACAGGTGCACTCCCTCTTCCCTCACTCTCATAGTCCGATGGGACGGCAATCCGACACCACCGGGAAGATCAGGCGCAGGACCAACGGCTTTACGTGCTTTCTGAGGCACGGGAGTGTCACACCATCAACTTTCAAACTCCAAGCTGCTACTGAGAATTACCTAATGAAAAAAAAAAGCTTTTTTACAAAAAAATAAAACCGCCTTCAAAAACTACAAAATAAAAAAAAAACTAGTTTTGGAAGTCGGTGGCTTTGGTTTTGTTTTTTGTTATGTAGATATTGCCACCGACTTCCAAAACTAGTTTTTTTTTTAATTTTTGAAGGCGGTTTTATTTTTTTGTAAAAAAGCTTTTTATTTTTCACTTTTTAGTGCTTGTGTGTTAATGTTTGAAATCCTTACAAAAAGCCCTTTCAAACAATACCTCACACGATATATTTAATTTTGGAAAGTAGTGGGAGGGGGGTTGACGTACCCCCTCCCTCTCTTCCTTCAGTCAGTCATCGACTACACGTATAAACAAAGCAATTAAGCAATTTTACTTGTTACGACAGTTATGCTGTGATCCTATAAGGAGTTCCGTTCCATATCTCCGAAGTTCATCATCAGATCATGACAATATTAAATTCTATGGGACCTATTCGGAAGTATACTCTTTCAAACAAAAAAAGAATCATCCAAATCTATTCATAATTGGCTGAGAAATCAGGTAACATACATACAAAAAAAAACATACGCGCCGAATTGAGAACCTCCTTCTTTTTGAAGTCGGTTGAAAACGTAATAGTACCTGTTTGCGGGACCTAGGAATCAAACCCAAGGTACTTAACAGTTCGGACGGCGAGTAATGGGTAGCTCGCCGTCCGATCAAGGACCATGCCCGGGTCGACGGCGCGTTCTGTTCGCGCGCGCCTCAAAGAGCTGTCAGCACAGGGACGGGGCCCCAACGGGGCCCAACGCCTGCTGGGGTTGCGGGACGTCTTAACAGGATACCGTGGCCCCGGAACGTAAAGGGCAACAGAAGGAACAGGGTGGTTTTTTAGTCAGTAGATGTCTGACAGTCCCTTCCGCCCCACCCAGGGCGGAAGGACTCATTTGATGATTTTTACCACCTCAAAAAAAAACAAAAAAAAAGGGTACTTAGTAGTCGGGTTCGCGATCAAGAGACTAACGAGGCAGTCTAACATAATGTTATAATAATAATAAATCCATTTATTTCGGATAATTTACACCCATAGAAACTAAACACAGAAAAATACAATACATATAATGATAAACGTATAAAAATTCTCTATAATACATTTATCATGAGCCATTTATTTAAACAGAATTGTTCAGTTATTGAGCTACAGCCCGTGGGGATTACAGAGGTAGCTGTGGATCGTCATAGGTATACAAATTTTGATTGGCAAACAAATATAAGCTTTTAGGCTGATTGTAAAAAAAACCGGCTAGGCGCGATTCAAACTCGTACTTGAAAGGTTCCGTACCAGATCTAGCAACAAGATTCGCACACAGAAGATGAGAATGGCACCAATGGATGCTCAACTCTGTTGCAGTTACATGTACCGATAAAAATCTGACAACATATTAGATTATTGTTTCAGGTAAATAGATGGCCAGGTAGCAGGATACAAAAAAAAGTACAAAAATACTACATACCAAAAAACAAGACATAGGTAGGTACAGGTTCTTGAGACGCAAGCGACAAAGTATTTCAGCGCTTATTAGGAAAAAATACTGGCCAAGTACCACTTTAACTCCCACAAGACGGGTTCCGAACGGCCTCCGGCAACACTGTATATATTTTTTTTATAGTTTATTGAAATAAAAACACGTTTCCTCCTTTATTTTTAACTTTATTTTTATTTTTGGTTGTTATAGCGGCAATTCAACACAATGTGATAAGTCCAATTCTCTATACTAAGTTTATGAAATACAACCCACTGATAGACAGACAGACTGACGGACAGTAAAGGCTTAGTAATAGGGCCATCCATTAGCACCCTCGCATACGGGACTCTAAAAACATTTTTCCGAAAGCACGAACAAATATCACATTGAGTAAATAATAAATATCAAACCGAGTATAGCCGTCTGTTCGTTTGTCATGTTTTTTTCAACATAACTGCTGTAACCTTTTACCTTTAGTTTTTTGAACGAAAAACACGCGTGACAAATTTTTATTTAGACGTGCTTTGGGTTTCTTAAAGCGAAATGTGACAACTGGGTAGGAAGTTAACCCCACCTATCTATTGACATTATTTTTTTACGTCAAAATTCACCTATAGTAGTTTTATATGGCAATTGCAAGCTGTGACGTCACTTATTTGCCAAATCAAATTGTTTATTGATTTCAAAATAATATCAGCCTATGTATTGTCCCACTAAAAGGCAAAGATATCTTGAAGGCACAAGTATTGATCATCACGCTTGTTCAAGGCGGATTGGTGATTACTGATTTATAATTATTACAAGTCCAGGTTTCCTTAGGATGTTTTTCTCAACGCCGATGTCAATGTTGTCCAAGATAAACTTTAGAAAGTATGAATTGAAAGTCACATTCGTACTTCGGATTTTGAACCCATCACGGCTTCAAAAAACCCCGTATCTATATCAAACAAACAAAGTTGACCCCCAAACGTTTGCAAATACCTACTAAGTAACAACAAATCACTATGAATACAACAAAAAAATCTTAAAACAAAAACAAACTCATAAATAAAAACCCAAAAATAAATATTTCCGAGAACACTTATACATTGTTAACATAATTAAACTTGTTGCCGTAACAAATAGTCTAATTACTTAATAAAATAAACTCCTCAGAAAAAAAGAGTCCCAAAATAAATTTATTTGTATTTTTTCTTAATTCCGTCGTTTCATTCATTAACTTTGGTTCCCGAGGTTGTATGAATGAATACTTTAACAATAATGAAAGAAACATGAAGACCCCAATAACAAAAGCTTGTTCGGCTAATGCGAGGTTTCTGTGTGTTTGTAACCGGATTTTATCTATACGGTAATGATATTGGTTCGGTATCGCGATTTAGATTAGTCAAAAAGGAAGAATTCGCTTAAATATACTAGATATGTGACTTTTTATTCATTTGCAATCTTGCTTTCTGAATTCCCGAATGGAGATCACGCACCGGCAAGCGCAGCATAGGACGTCCACCCACAAGGTGGACAGACGATCAAAGACCGCGGGATCGCGCTGGATGTAAGCCGCTTCCAGCCAGTCCTATTAGAAATCTGTAGGAGAGGCCTATGTTCAGCAGTGGAAGTCGTACGACTAATATGATAATGATGATGAATCTTTCTGACTATGATTCATGGATTCAAACAATATTTATCGTGGGACTATCTTAAAAGTACCCCAAGTCGGGGCCTGCTAGGGCCAGTGCCTACCAGGGTTTCGGATTTTGCTCGTCAAGAGTCATCGCGGCCCTGAAACGCAAAGGGTATTAGGAGGAACAGGATGGATTTTGATCAGTAAGAGTCTGACATTCCATTCCGCTCATTCCCAAGTCATTTGAAGATTTTCTATCTTAAAAAAAAAACTAAATATGAAAAACAAATACAATTTTTTTATAATTTTAATTCAAAATGTACTATGTCAATGAGAAGGATAAAATTTTCACTGCCCATCAAATATTCGATCGCAACTATCAGTGCGTCAGCGAAAACAATCTTTGAAACAGACAAAGTCATGGGCCAAAGCAAGTACAAGTTATAAAGTACTAAGCAGTACGTAAGCATACAAATGTCTACAAGACAAATTCACAACACTTCACCTTAACTCAGTTGTCTTTGCTGAAATTCTCGCGAATGGCGCTGTAATTATCTCACCGCTTGTTGTGCCACACAAGTTCCACACAAAGGGGCTATTTTAGTACTCCTGAATTTAGACAGTCAACTGTCACCGCCTTACCTACCTATTGGACCAAGATCCGGGCGTCGCCCAATCTACGTCAATTATGCATGGCTATTTTGAGAACATACAAGGTGCAGTTTTGCGACCTCCGTCCGTCCAATCGTACTCGTACCGTCCAATTTGCATCTTGCAATACCTACCTGAAAAAGGGCTCAGCAATAAAACTAGAAGTACGCTTCCTTCTCTCTCTCAATATTTTATTTTGACTAGTTCTTTGACTAGCGTCAAATATACATGTCATATAAAACATATCATATGGCACTCAGCAACGGTGTAACTTTCTACCAGTGCAAGATTTTTTGTACTTCCAGAGATAGCCTCTTACAAACAAAAAAAAAACAAACTTTACCTACTTACAATCTTGTATGCATACTCATTCATTCTCACTCACTCGTTTTTTAATGCATATTTGGTTGATATGAGAAATGGTCGTAAAGTATATATATTTCATATCGCTATAAAATAGGGATTGTAGCGATATCTATCGTACAAAACACAAACTACAACTGTCAATTCCTACATCGTGCAATTAAAGCTCTTACGTTAGCATAATTCAAGATCCCGACAACAACCGTCGGACAGTAGCCCACCAGACACTACACCCTTCTGGTCAGAGGATCCTCCCTTTTACAACGGAGAATGCGAAACTTTAGACCCTGTTTCTCTTATCTCTAAAGGATCAACTTTAACGCGGGCGAAGTCGCGGGCAGAAAGTCAAAGTCAAAGTCAAATCATTTATTTCAATAAGCACGTTTGAGAGTCAAATACAAAAGAAAAAGGAATTGATTCTAGTTGCCCCTTCCAAAAGGTAGCTTTGTATGGAAAAGAATGAGCAAGAAACTCCATACGTACTCTTTTAAAATCAATGTTTACAATATTTGCATACAGAATCATACATGGCACGTGAATGCTTATATAGAAACTACTAAAGAAGAAGAAGAAGAAGAATAGTATTAGTATAGATAAACTATACATCATGTTTATGAATCAAAAATCCTACCATACCATCCACACAGTCATCTTTTTTATCACTCAAAGTTCTCAGCTAACACAATATTGTAATTTCCCATGTGGCCCTGTCGTTACGATGACGTCAGTAATGGACCAACCTCATGATTTAAGTAATTTATTGCTCAAGGGTATTGATGTTGAGTAAATAAGGATATTATGGCAGTAGTCCGGTTTTGGTAATGTCCTTTACTATGGAAATTGTGGAGAAAGTTTTAGTTTATGGGTTTTGCGTATTTCTTTGGTAATTGTTATAATAACTCTTTGAACGGTACGTTTTACCTATAGCGCATATTTCTTTTTGTATTTATTTGATTTTTATTTTTTAGATTGAATACAAACTTGTTTCTACTTTGCTTTTATGTACAATTTTTTTCTTTCTTTTTATGTTATGTGCGTCATTTTCGCGTGAATAAACAGTTTTTCTTTTTTTCTTAAACAGTAAAAAATATAATTTTAAATTATTTATCTTATTTATTAGGTACTAGCTTTTGCCCGCGACTTCGTCCGCGTATATGTCGGTTATCGCGGACGCAGACGAAGTCGAATAAAAAGTAGCCTATGTCCTTTGTTGGGGTTCACACTTACCCTGTACCAAATTTCACACAAATCGGTTCAGTAGTTTAGGCGTGAAGAAAAGACAGACAGACAGACAGACAGAAAGACAGACAGACAGAAAGACAGACAGACAGAGTTACTTTCGTATTTATAATATTAGTTAGGACTAGCTTTTGCCCATGACTTTGTCTGGGCCATTATACCAAAGCCTGCTATTCTATTCTAATCTATATCTATTCTATTCTAATTCTAATCTAATCTATTCTATAGCTATTCTAATCTATATCTTTGCCAAAATTCCTCTAGATCCGTTCAGCCATCTGTTTAGTTGGTAAACATCCAGTAAGAAAGGACTTTCCAAAAGTTACCCCTTAAAGGGATGAAACGGGGGTTCAAAGATTGTATGGAGTAATCAACTTTGACGCGGACGAAGTCGCGGGTAGAAGCTAGTCTTTTTTAAAGCACTAATTTTTGAACACATGATGAGGAAATCAGACTCTCCAAATTGTGATGTGTGCGGCGTTATTGAAGACGTGCATCACCTGTTGGTGGAATGTATCCGTTATGGATCGAGAAGCCTTTATAAAAACGTTCTACACACATCAAAAGTGTAAAGTGTAAAAGTGTGTGTGTTCTAGACACTTTTGATGTGTATACTTGAGCAAAACTAATGTGGGAATGTTCCACGAGATGTTGTCCTCTCCCTTGTCTGAAGCCGCTAAAGCGATGCTTGTGTTATTTAGTCGTAAGCCATAACTAGTAGATGTAGCATAGTTTAAGTTAGGTTACGATGGAATTGACATGTACTTCATGTATAAAAATTCCTTAAATAAATAGAAAAAAAAAAGCTAGTAAAAGGTTCAATAGCTGTACATGCAACAGCACAGAACCGTACAATCCCAACGATAATTGCACTTTTTACTCCCATACCAGAGCAGAACCTGAAAACATATTCTCCTGAAAATGCAAAGCACAAACAGCATGAATAAAATTTGCTCCAATTGTAGGTTTATACGCGAAAAATGAGACTTAAAAGGAAAAACGATTTCGGAATGGAGATTACAATGTAAGAAGTTATTTGTGTTGGGGCCGTTAAATAAGCGTTTTTTTTTTTGTAATTTACGACCTTTCGGCTTTCATAAATTTTGATAATAATGTCTGTTATTTTCTAGTAGGTACGAACGCTAGCTGCACCTACCTGAGCTTATTATTGTCTCTCGTGAAGGCTATTCTTACCTCAAACTAAGTAACTAGTTTTTAAACGTATCTACTTACAACTCTATTTCATTAACATAATACAGCTGGCCAGGCACAATGCTTGCTGCCCAAATCTCGGTACACGCACACACACCCGTTTATTGAGTTAGTTTGAAAGAGAAAAAAGAAAAGAGAGGAAAGGTCGCCTAGAGAGGCATAACGCTTTTTCCTTACGTGACGATTTCTGCCAGTTAACTCCTATCGCAAGTCGAAACTTCGTTCTAAAAATATTTCTTCCGCTCATTTCGTAGCCACCTCTATGCAAAACAAATATGATTTTATCTCGTATTTATATGAACTGGCACCTTGCCCGGTGTTGTGGGGCAGCTGCATCAAGCTTGTGGCATATATTACACGTATCATGATTGTATGATAAGCATGTTAAGCCTATTCCGAGGAGATTGAAGGAGTGGGAGAAAGATTAGTGTTGGTTAGATAAGAGATCTGTAACTTGAGTGATTGGTAGATATTTTGTAGGTATTTGTGTGATTATGTTTCAAAATAATTAGACACCACAAGCTCAAAACGTGTAGGTACACAAAATAACAAGTAATGTCAAAGTAGCAGCAAGGTTTTTTTTTTATTGTTGTCTGTAAACCAGATAGCTTGTTTGACGATACCAATGTATGACCGTACCAACTTTCTGTGTTTTCTTGGACAACACTGACAACGGTGAAGAAAAACATCGTGAGGAAACCTGGACTTAATCTAAATATACACGGTTACTTTTAGGTCGTTCTGGAACCGAAAGCCATAAACTCGATCATCAAACTCGAAACGATTGGGACCATTTTTTTCCCAAAAATTACAAAAAAAAAAAAAACAGCTGTTTACTATGACGAGTTAGACGAACATTACTTAATGTACTGAACAGCAGATTTTTTTTATTGTAAGTTTTTTTTAAAAAAATGGCCCCAATCGTTTCGAGTTTGATAATCGACTTTATGGCTTTCGGTTCCAGAACGACCTAAAAGTAACCATGTGTAAAAGCGAAAGGTCACTCACTCTCTCACTCTTCACGAAATATCGAAAACCGCTCGTCGTATAAATATGAAATTTGGCAGGGAAGTAGTTTATAGTTGGTAGAGAACCAGTAAGAAAGGACTTTCCAAAAGTTACCCCCTAAAGGGATGAAGCGGGGGTCCAAAGTTTGTATGGAGAAATCAACTTTGACGCGGACGAAGTCGCGCAGATAAGCTAGTAAAAGGTTGAAATTTGTGATGGTATCAAATTGCCGTTATAGATAAAAAAATAATTTGTACACCCGGTATAAAGTAAGGTATATTTTGTCAAGTTTCACAAAACAAAGTTTGCCCCCAATTATATTCAAGGCACCGATGGAATACTTTCACTAACTTACATCACATAAGCCGTCTTGATCTCCAAGTTTCTACGTAATTATATTAACCGGATTCCGGCGGTTTTCAGCGGTTCTCACTGGTAATCTCCGGTTTATACAGTCTCTAGAGTTTTGTGGCTATATTTGTTTTAATTTTATTACTTACTCAAGAGTCCCGTTTTTATTTGTCTTGTATAATATTTTAAAGAAATTGTAGAATTATGTAGGTGAGTTTTTTATTTTATTTAAAGTAGTTTTTTAATTGTCAGATAACTTTTAATTGATAAATAAGGTATAAATACAACATTTACACAGTTTTTGTAGTAAAAAAATAAAATTAAAAGTTTAAAAATCCCCCGAACGTGTCTGTCAAGGTGGACTGTAAACTTCTTAGCTTCAATAAAACTTCAGGAATCCTTTCTTCGTTTATTATGTCGTTCTTCAAACAATTTCAAGTGACTGCTACGCTGAACTACCAAACTGAACTACCAAACTGAACTACGAAATGAGCGGCGAGCTCTCTTATTTATATCTAATTTTCCTAAGGTACAAGTAGTGGGCGGCGTGGAGTGCGGCTCCCTGACACCGACCAATCACAGAGCGCGATTACTTAGTTTGTCCTTGAACGCACGCTCGCTCTCCGGACAGGTTCCGACCTGTCCGTTCGTGTCAGAACCGTGCTTCACGCTGTCCTACGATTTACATCAGTCTTATGTTTATACCTTAATACTAATTGTCCTATTTTGATTTCTATTCAATATGGGAAAATAAAACAGCCTAAATCTAATTACAAAATCATTTCCCTACTATCAAAACATATTTATTGAATCGATCTTATATTTACTTAAGTCCTATTTCTATATCTATATATCATGAAGCGATGACGTCCGCAACAGTGTCATCTCTCAAAATCGATTCATCCGTTCGGGAGCTACGATGCCACAGACCGACACACACACAGATACGTCAAACTTATAACACCGCGTCGTGTTTGCGTCGCGGGTTTAAAACAAATGTTTCATAAAAAATTTCATTTTTTTAAGCGACTTACAATACTGTACGATCTATAATTATGAAGTACTTAATCCACGTTGTGAGAAGTAATTGCACATCGATGTCCTTTCCACGCATTATATTATTATAATTTATTTTCAAAAAATAAAATTATAATTTATTTCTAAAAAATAAAAAACAAATCGAACACGAACCTATAACATGACACGACATTAATATGCCTAAAGAAAAACTTTATGGTGAAATAATTTTCATTACATTAGAAGATAAGTACTAATAATAGTACCTAATATGATTGTAATGAAACATTTATACATTATCATAACACACTCATGCAATTTATGACTGTTAAGTTGATTAAACATAATATTGTTGAAATGTTTAATCAACTTAACATTAAGTATTATGAGTGCAACAACGTAAAAGTATTAGATTCTAGTTGTCTTTTGAATTAGTAATATGACTATCCTATAGCATTTTCGGCTTATTTTATAAAACCAAACTAAATAAACATTACGTTGGACATGGGAATCAACTAAATCAAGTTATGCCTATATAATGTAGATTTTAAATGAATAAGCATTAACATCTTCGAAATATAGGAGAAATTTTATAGTGGGTTGATTCGTTTTGACAGAACTAACTCCAAAAATTATTAATGTCGATGTCAATTTTGAAATTAAATAATACACGCACATTTTCCACGAATGGACAACTAAATATTTCCATTAGTTGTTAACAGTATTATTAGAACCATTGAACAAAACGGCAGCCAACATACGTAGAATAAAAACAAATTACTCAACAACTACTAAAAGTAATCAAGCTGATAGCTGAAAGTGGTGACAATATTGGCTGTAACTGTGAAATTAATTTCAGTGAAAGTCCTTAAGCCATTTAGCATCGACTCTTCGACCGAATACAATATGAAAATAAAGGTTAAAAGTAAAAAGGTGAAGGATACCTTCTTTACCTTAGTGCCTTTGAATTGGCTGTTGAGGGTTTTCAACTTATCGTGTATACACCGCAAGGAGAATCAATTGAAAGTGTCGTGGTCACCGATGAGGGGTATCATTTACGTTCTCCTTTTCGGATTTATGAATTTCTTCCTTCTACTTACCAAAATTCAAAGGTTGGACATTATAAGAAACAATACGACTTTACTTAAGTTTTCTGACGCCATTCAAGTATCTTATTTGTTCGGATATTTTGAATATACTATCGACATGTTTTATGTCTTCAAATATGGGAGAGATTTCCTCCTCAATTATTTCAAATGCTACGACCGTATTGACCAGATTTTGGGAATGACTTATTATGACGAAATTCGACGGATTATCTTCAAAACTGTTGGATTTTGTTACATAATGTTTGTTTTAACTTCTGTTTTTGACTATGCTAGCTGGATCGAAGGCTTCGGTTGGATTTCTCCGACTTTGTATGCGTTCGATTATTTTTACTTCTTTCTGAATATGCTTACTGTGCTTGACGCTTGGTCTCATATTATACAGTTGGAATATCGTCTGAAACTTATGAAAGATATTCTTCAGGTTTGTAAATTTTACTTATTAGTTGTTTAAACTTAGTTTTCTTGACTGCCTCCTTCTGATCATTTTATGGTGAACTTTTATATATGTATATTAATTTTTTATAACGGGTATAAAATGGCGCAAATGTTTTTCCCATTATTGTGATCATTTTTCTTTTCATCTAAATCATACATGGTTACGGATATATTGAAGGTCAAAGTTCCAACATTTTAAAACCGTTTTTTTTTACTAAACTTTAAACTTGCAAAGAAAGAATGATTATACAAAAAACAAAGTCGTTTCCCAGCAAAAATGTTTGCTTAAAGTTACTTAGTTTAATGGGCAATATGCACAAATAACGGCTATGTGTCACAAAGAGGTAGGTACAAAGGGGTATTGCCTTATTATTGCTTGACACAGAACTCTGTCTGCTATTAAGTTTCCAACTTTCTCTAAATGAAATAATTAATTCGATTCCACTCTTTTCCATAGGGTTACTACAACTCACCGAATAGTACAAGATCCATTTCTGATGACTACAACAAAACCTGGGCTTTGAGAACTGAGACCGGGAACATTGGTTTAGAATCTTTGAAAACCCTCAGCTATGACCGTTTCATCGAAGTCATCGGATTCAACCGATGTTACCTTCTTTTGCTTGAGCAAGCAAATTACTTTAACAAAATGTTTGGCTTTCGGGTAAGTTATGTAGACCACTTTATTAGAATGTAATGTCGTTTATTCAGCTTTAACTTGAATCTATTTATCGAGACATTAGAATGCTGGTTAATATACTTGTACGAATCATTGTAAACATTTTTTATTTAAAAAGAGTTTTATGGAGTTTCTTGCCCATTCTGTTCCGTGCAAATCTACCTTTTGGAAGGGGAAACTAGATATGTTGTTCCTTGTGGATGACCTTTTAAAGTGGTCTGATTGAAATAAATGATTTGACTGTGACATAGCAAATAATCTGCCATGGTGATTCAGGCTGTCGTTCCACTTGAGCTAAGCTAAGCTTCGTTGCCAAGGATGTCTTTGATTTACACTAATAGGACTGCTTTTTACTTTTAAAGCTAATAATAATAAAGCACGCCTATTGATGTAAATCAGACACATCCTTAGCAACGTAGCTTAGCCTCAAGCCGGGCCGTTGTCGTGTCGGAGCGGTGTTACAATAAGCGATGACCATTACAGTCGGTACTCTTGTTATTTTGCAGCTTCTAATATTTTGCTTAGATCTTCTCATGAATATGATCGACTTGTTGAACGTGGCTATCAGAATTGCCACTGAATCAATGGTAAGATTTCATATCAGTACTTTGTTTCTTTGGCAAGCTAAAAAACGGAAAATTGCACTACACACAAACGTTACACACTATATTGTTGTTATATATACATATAAATAAAATTAAAGTGTCTATTTGTGACGGCACAATTACAGCTTTTTAGTTATGATTTTAGGTTAATTTGCCTTGATTAATTAATATACCCTGTATTTAATATTCACATATTAATATACCCTCTATTTAAGATTCACATATTAATATACCCTGTATTCATATTTTACAAATTAATGTCATTAGATATCACCGTATGGCCCGTCCCGTTTGCCATCAATCTTCAGCATCATGAGGTTGATGAACTGGGTAACGGTAGCCATCATCATGGTGCACCGGTGCGAACGTACCTACAGGCAGAGCGAGAGGATTCTAGAGACCATTGACCTTTTGCTTGTTAATAAGAAAAACTGTAAGTACTTACTGAGACACATATTTCTACACATAACATCACGCCTGTAATCCCCGAAGGGTTAGGCAGAGCTGTACCCATTAGTACACCCACATTTCGCCAGTTATGTTTAAGTCCCATGTAATAGGGGGCAAGCCTATTGCCATCAACCGGGCACAAATCCAGACTCCGAGGCTGCTACTGAGAAATTCCTGATGGAAAAACCCAATATCACTTTGCCCGACCTGGGAATCGAACCCAAGATCTCATGGTCAGCAGTCGCGCTTTGAGCCCAAAGCTGTTGGCTAGACCAACGAGGCAGTCTCTCATACAATTTTCTTTATTTTATTCACAGCTGCCAACCTGACTACAACCCTGGTTAACTTTCGAAACCTGCTCATCACCAGACCTATCAAGTTCCACGCCATTCGTTTCTTCACCATTGAGTATACCATCCTAGTCTCCATATCCTCTACTGTGGTCACTTACACCATTATTTTGCTGCAAAACATGCAATCATGAACTCTGAGAAAAAATTGTCCCAAAATGACTTTTGTTTTTGATGTGGTAAATTATTATGGCAGCACGCAATGTAGAAGGTATAGTCAAAAACAAAGAAAATATCCCAATGATGGGAAGAACTAGTTGTGTTTACTATTTGTGTGCATGTGTGCATGTAAATTGTTTCCTTTGTATTCTCACTACATAGAATTTTATCAAATTATCTATTTATTTTACATTAACTGTCAAAGTTTTTGATGTTTTTTAAATATTTTAAATGTATAGGTACCTACTGTTTGTAATTATAATTCAAAATGATTTGTAATGTAATTTTTTTTCGTTTTATTACATTTTACTTATAGATCTCATAAGTAATTGGAGCGCCTAAAATTCGGAATTCGTTTTTCAGCTAATGTTTGTATAAAGGTAGATTTTTCTTTCCTCTTTTTAGTTATTTTTTTTTAAGAAATAATAATCCATAAGATAATGACGTAAATGTCTTCAAAGTAATTGTTACATTAAACTCTCACAGTACCGATTATACGACCATTAAAAGAAAAAAAAGTGTTATTAGTTTTTTCATAATTTATTTACTCTTTTTTATACATACTTACTATTTTCACCAATACTAGTCGATCATTAGTTAGAAATATAAATGAAGTTTTTAATAAATTAAACTAAAACGTAATGTTCAAGTAACAATTAATTTTATATGCAAGTAATTAGAGAGGAGATACCCAATCGCCTGACAATGCGTGGTATTGCGTTATTAATGACTGGCCGGTGACAGAAGATAGAAGTTACGTATGATAATGTGATCGATTATTTTATTAAAATTAAACTTTTTTTCCACTGCTGGAAAAGTCTATTTATATTTAAGAATAATGGTCACACGGTAACGGCCTGGTTGAAATTGCTCCAAATATCAAATCGTTAGTTGCCGTGCGGCTTGCGAGCCGTCACCTTTTTATGTTGTCATTATAAAAGTGGGTATAACTTTTATAATGGCAAGATAAAAAAAGGTTTTTTTATTCTAAAAATTGTGTTACAGCTAAATTCAAGCAAATTAAAGATTTTCAAAGAAACAGGGAATTCCAATTTTCTTTAAAAAAAAAGACATTTGGAAAATGTTCCTAACTAACCTTTTAGACCTATGTATCCTGCTTTTGTGTAGGAAGTTTCATTAAAATCGGTTCATTCGTTTCGGGAAATAAGGACTTGAAAGTTTGCGTGAAATGCAGTACGGCGTAAACGCTCATAATAATACACAATTCCGATTCAACCTCTAGAGCCTGTCGAACCTCGTTTCTCTAACCCTTTGCCCAGTGCATCGTCACCGTCGTACAAAGTGCAATACTCATTAATATTGCATTAGTAGATACGTTGCATAACACTGCCAGCATAATTATACGTTGGAGGATCTCTATACGTACCTACATCAAGCATTTCCTGATATTTCATTGTACTGTAGATAGCTGGATTATCTATTTCGAACCTTATGTTGTTAGTTCTTAGTTCAAATTCGTATGAGATGAATTCTGTTCTAAATAATTGAAAGGACTAATAAGACGGTTAGGCCTGGTCAACAGAACGGGCAAAATCTATACGAATTCCGTATACCATTAAGACTTAAAACATACATAATTGGAATATGGGTGCACTATGCTTTGACTTCAGAAAATACTGGCATATAGAAATCTATAAGCAATATTATATGTGTTATGTTATTTAAGTTTATAGTTAATAGTTATTTAAGTTTAATTAAAGGCCACCCTACCGCATTAGGAATTTCCTTAATAAAAGAAAATATAAAAAAATAATTTGAAAATGGTAAAGATTATTTGTTTTTTTTTATGATTTGTTTGTAAATTCAAAAATGTCCTAAGATAAATGTTTTATGGCATAGGTAGGTACTCGACTACGAGCGAAGTTGCGTGTAGAAAAACCCCCAACAAAAAAAAAATACTAGAAAAATAACAATAATTATCATCATCTGCCTAGCCTTTTCCCAACTTTGTTGGGGTCGGCTTCCAGTGTAACCAGATACAGCTAAATACCAGTATTTTATATAAAAAAAAAAACAATAAAAAAACAACAATAACCCTAAAAAAAAAACAAAAAACAATAACAATAGCCCTTAAAAAAATCATTTAACGAAAAATATAGGTGATAGGTGAAAAGGGTTTTGGATGAAAGCTGTAAAGTGTACTTTGCCTTTTAGGTATAGTTTCTAGGAAAGCCTGAACCGTCCGTCGCTTTTTCCGTTTCCGAAAGGTACTTCAAACATGAATGTTGCCACAATTTCGTTTTGTTCTCAGTAAAAAAAAATGGTTACCTGAGTTAGACATTTTAGCCTAGAGGCAGTTTTATTCGTAAACTAGATTATGCCCGCGAATTTGTCCGCATAAATGTCAGTTATCGCGAACGCAGACGAAGTCGTGGAATAAAAAGTAGCCTGACCTTCCTTGGGGTTCAAACTTATCCCGTACCATACCAAATTCGGTTCAGTGGTTTAGTCGTAAAAGCGCTACAGATAGACAGACAGACGAACAGACAGACAAAACTTTCGCATTTATAATATTAAGTAAGAATAATAAATTTATTTATTTAAACTTTTTGCAACTAAAGTACAAAGGCGGACTTAATGCCTTGGGCATAAATAATACATAATTAAGTAAAGAATTTCTCATTAGTAGCCTCGGAATCTGAATTTGTGCCTCGTTGATGGCAATAGGCTCGCCCCCTATATAGGACTTATATCGTCCCCATACATAGGACTTAAAACATATCTGGCGAAATGTGGGTGTGCTAATTGGTACACCTCTGCCTAACCCATAGGGGATTACAGGCGTGACTTTATGTTATTTTCTTCGACATTTCTTTGCCATTGAATTATTTAATCACGCTGTTAAATTTTTAAAACGACCCTCGCTGTTTATATTTTACTAAAGGCACTGAAAGCATTGTTCATTAAACTGGTGAACAGACAAATTTAACAATGTATGCTCAAATAAGAGCAGAATTTCGAGCAAATAATATGATATTAACACACGAGCGCACTGCGATCGAGCGGCGTCTGATGTAACCAGTGATTTTGTTTTGTGATATTCAGAATGTGGTATGTACAAAAAAGATCTTATATTTTAAAATGTTTTTGCATATCACTATTGTTGTACCAGTTGTGGAATTTAAAAAGTACCTACAATTAATAAAAGAAAAAGGGGGATGCTAATTTATTATAGGCGTCTAATAAAAAAAAAACGTTGCCCCATACTTATAGGAATAGGTCCTGTATCTGGTGCGTTTACAAACATTCACATACACAAACAGCCAGACCCGGAACAACTATGGGAATCGAACCCGCGACACGCAGCGCAGCCAGGGCCGTAGCTAGGGGGGGGGCATTGTGGGGCAATGCCCTACCTTAAAATCACAATGCCCTACCTTAAAAATACCAAAAATAAGATAAATTATTATAATTAAATGGTTTTTTCATAGTTTCAGAGTCATCATAAGATGTCAGATATACATGGTGATTGATTAGCAGCCCGTGTTTCGAGGGCAGATCAATTATGACATTTTTTTTTACTTCCGACCTACCTGTAACCAATGCTGCCCTACCTCAAATTCGACTCTAGCTACAGCCCTGAGCGCAGCAGTTAATCACTTAGCCACTGCGCCAAACGTGCCGTTATGTTTTTAGAAGATAAACCATTTACAGGTACTTCTAAATTTCAAAGGAGTCAGCCAGTAAGTTGAAGCTAGTTGCTCATTCCAAACAGTACATTAAGTGTCTATGGGCAACTAGATTAAATATTATTTTTTTCTTGTAAATCACGTTCAAAAATGGCTTTTAATGAACTATTTGAAATAAATGATTTGACTACGACTTTGACTATGGAGAAAAACTGGCAAGAAACTCCATCAACACTGTTTTAAAATAAAAATTAAATAAACAGTCATAGGAACTGCTAAAGGAAGTAATAACAGTCAGTGACGTAGTCACATTTAGCATGTCAGTGACGTAGACAGATTTGTATGTTGGTGATGCCGTCACATTAGCATGTCAGTGACGCTGTCACATTAGCATGTTGGTGACGCGGGCCCATAAACTTCTCCACCAAAAATTGCTCGAGCTTTTACTTCCAAGAAAATATTACAAATTAAGGTAACATCAGATTTCGTGACCTAAATTTCCCAAAACATACCATAATATGCGACAAAATATTCGCAACATAATCCTCATATGCACCGCTTTTAATCTTCTGCCCCATACTGTTCGGACAGACGAAGTAATTACATAAAGCCCCTTTACTATTACGTAGAACATTGTTCCTTCTTCCAAGCCTGGCAAGCTTGGCGTCAAGTGTCAATCTGCTTGATTAGGATTAGGGAAAATGGTCAGTACGTTTTGTTTTGTTTAGGCTGATTAAAAGAAGCCACGTTTTGTGATTAAGGAAACTTCCGAAAAAAATGTTTCCGTGAAATGACTTTTATGTTTGATGTAAAAAATCGGCCAAGTTTGAGTCGTACTCGCACAAGAACGGTTCCGAACTATCATACAATATTTAACACAACATACATAAAAAACTCACTGGTTAAATGTGGGTGTACTAATGCGTACATCTCTGCCTAACCTTACGGAGATAACAGGCGTGATGTTGTGTATGGTATGTATAAAAAATATTTTTATAATCGCAAAAAAGTAATAATTTTTTGATGTAACTACTTTACGGTTTTCTGATGTATTCCTTTACTTATGCTACATGGCATTGCTTCTTGCTAAACATGATTCTAGGTCAAGGAAAAGTCCCCTTAAGGTTTTGATTCCCTAGCGAGCGTCAAAATACCTACCTATGCGCCATAAACGACCTTTTCTTTAGATTGCGTTGACTTAGAAGTTTGATTTTATCACTGTTTCAAGGGGTAGCGGATCTGAGTATTTGATATTAATTTTCATGATGCTCTACAATTTCCTGAGAAAAAAAGAGTCTTGACAGATGGACAGATAGATAATAAAGTGATCCTTAGGGTTCCGTTTTTGCCGGCTGAGGTACGGAACTCCAAAAAACTAGCAAACTCCATTCTACAAAAGAACGTGAGTAGGTAGTTGTTCGCTTGTTCCTAAATCCGTTCCGTTTGATACTATTTCAGTACATAGGTACGTTTCATCCTATGTCCGGAGGAAGTTTCACGATTGTAACCTAGTCTAACAAAGAGGGTGTAAGAGGGTGTGTACTGGTTCTGTACATCAGAGGTCCAATCGAGACGTGAGCGTGGTTTGAGTATCGGGATTAGAAGAAATGTAGGAAGAAATTGTAGGTCAAAGACTTATCTAGATAAGAAATGGAAGTGCGATGACACGACGCTTGTTTCAAGCTTAACTTGTTTTTTTGGTTGCCACAAATCAACATAACATCACGCCTATAAACCCCGGAGGGTTAGGCAGAGGTACGTTTACCATGTGGGTGTACCATTAGTGCACCCACATTTCGCCAGTTATGTTTAAGTCCTATGTAATAGGGGGTGAGCCTATTGCCATCCACTGGGCACAAATCAGGACTCCGAGGGTGCTACTGAGAAATTCCTGATGGAAAAACTCAATAACACCTTGCCCGACCTGGGAATTGAACCTAGGCCCTCATGTTCAGCATTCACGCTTTGCGACCTAGATCAATAAGGCAGTACCTTAATTTCACATAATTAATACCCGAACAACTGGTAATTCCAAAGCTTTAGTTCACAAAGAACCAATATCTTTTATCCCTCGTACAATCGAATTAAGTCTCGCTAACAACAATGGAAGGATCAAAACAAAGTACCTAAGTACAATAATTCATTCTGTTGTTTGTCTATGTCTAACAAAAACTAGGACGCAGATAGAGTGACTAAAGTTCCATATTTTGTTGGGATAGTTACTTGGGTTTAGCTTTTAACCGGAATATGACTGGCTGGTGGCCAAGAAAAGGATAAGATTCGACATACATTGGCCAAGAGATCGTAAAAACATTTATTGAGGTAGGCGAAATTCTAGGCTTGCAAAAAGAACCTACTTTAGTTTGGCAAAACTGTTGAAAAACTAATAGTTTGAACTTAGAACAATGATGATACTCCCCCGACCGAATTTCGGTTACGGAGGACTATATTAATGGTGACTAGCAAACGCAGGAGAGATTATAGTGCACAAACACAGGTCTGTGCACTCCCTCTTTCCATACTGTTATTAGTTCGATGGGACAACAATCGAACGAAAGTTTGACAACCAGTCTTACCAAGGAGTATCGTATTACGCAGTTACTGAGTTGTGAAGGTCAGATTGGCAGTCGCTCCAAGTAAAATACTGGTACTCAGCTGCATCTGGTTAGACTGGAAGCCGACCCCAACATAGGTGGGAAAAGGCTACGCAGATGATGATGATACTTTCCCGACCGAATTTCGGTTACGGAGGACAATCTTAATGGAGACTGGCTAAATCATCATCTGCCCAGCCTTTTCCCAACTACTCGTATGTTGGGGTCGGCTTCCAGTCAGTGGCGGCCTTACCCATTGCGAGGCTCCGGGCGGCAGGTCTTTGCGAGGCCCTTTGTCCTTCGTGAAAAGTCTGGTTGTTTGGTTTAGGTGTTTGTCATGTTAGAGGGGATAAATGGTGTAGTTATACAAAGAAATATTTGAGTTTTAAATTATTTCGCATTGAGTAAAAGTTTTATCAAATTAACTAATACAGAGATGGTAATTTTTTAAATTGATGTTTGCGGCTTTTCTTAATACTATAATCTTTAACACAACTTTTAGCACAATAATCTAGCGAATGAGCTAGGTACGTCATTTTCGATTGAAAGAATAGCAAGGGCTGAAAGCCGATCTTGTGTCATCGAATTCCTCAAATATGTTTTAATAATTTTTAGCCTCGAAAAACTCCTTTCAGCAGAAGCAACTGTAACAGGTGTGGTAGTAATAATTCTCAGGACTATTTCGATAGTGGGGTAAACTTGTATGGAAGCTGGTCTAGAAACCAATAACAACCACACATATGTGTCATTAGGTAGCCCTTGTAATGTACAACAATAGTTATTGAGGCGGGTCATTTCAAATCGCTGGGAGAAAAAAGTTATGGCGATGTATCATAAGTAATATTTAAGCAAAATAATGTATATGTTCTGATTTTTTGTGGTTTAGGAGCTAGACGATTTTTAGTATTTTTTGGGACATTCTTACTTTCATCAGATTTTGTTGATTTTCTATTTTGGATCGCGTTTTCGGAAAAATGGTGTTTTGCAAAATTCGTTGCAGTTTTTCAGCCCTTAAAGAAAAATCACAATAAGGGCCCAAATGACCTTAAAGTAATTTCAAAAACTTCCTCGGACCCTCAGGTGAAGAAGCTCATTTGATAAGAGTTCAATATGATGGAAATGGACTAAAATGAACTCTTATCATGTTTTCAATACAATAGGAGCTTTATAAACATGATTTTGTTGAAACATGAAAAATAGTGATGTTATCTAATAAAGACAACCTTTGGGCAGGGGTACGGGATTCGCTCGCGCATTCCATCGCGCCCCCGCCAGGCTTTGACCCGCCACCTGTCTAGGCGGGTCCCGTCTACGTCGGCGGTCTAAGCGCCGCCGAATCCTCTAGTGTGGCGCGCGCGGAACGCGTGCGCCGCCTACACGGGCCTGCATCTGATCGGGCGGTGGACTACCCCTTGGTCCACCGCCCGCAGGCCGGCAACTCATGGAAGCCGGAGGTCATTTTGCGCCCTCCGGCGCCCGGTGCGTCTTCTCCTGGAGGGAAGCGAGGCAGTTGCTTCCCTCTCCCTCTATGCCGCCTCCTTTGCGCTGATGCTCGCAAAAGGAGGCGACAGCCTCCCACGCACTCTCGCTCCCGACCATCGAGAGAACGACGTTCGGGAGTGAGAGGTCACCGACTACTGCGGAGAGTTCACGGCGCTGCTCTGCTCAAGCCGGGCAATCCGCCAGCGTGTGCTGCGCCGTGTCCTCCAGGCAATCTCCGCAGTGGTGACAACCAGGCGATTGTTCCCGGCCTATGCGACACAGATACTTCCCGAAGTAGCGTGTCCGGTCAGTATCTGCGTCAGCCGGAATGTGAGGGCGCCGTGCCGGCGCCCTAGCCAATCCTCCATGACGGGTCTTACCGCCGATAAACCTAACCCTAACATAACTTAAATAACTAATCCGAATCACCATTGTGCTAATAATAAACATAACATAGAGCTCCTATTGTATTTAAAACATGATAAGAGTTCGTTTTAGTTCATTTCCATCAGCTTTCACTTGAAAACTAAAATATTGCTTTTTCGCCTTACCGTGTTCGAGCTTCTATTGCACCGAATAATGTCCTGTAAAATACTAGTTTTTGTATTGTTTCAAAGAGCTGAGAGTCCGTGGAAGTTTTTGAAATTACTTTAAGGTCATTTGGGCCCCTATTGTGATTTTTCTTTAAGGGCCGGAAAACTGCAACGAATTTTGCAAAACAACATTTTTCCCTTTGAACTAAGTAAGTTTTGGTAATATCGGGTGAAGATAAGACAGACAATTGTTTTAATCGATCGAAGACCACACTTTCAGGATTAATTACGAATAAAAATATTTCCAAAAAACGCGATACAAAAAGAGAAAATCAACAAAATCTGAGGAAAGGAAGAATTTCCCAAAAAAATACTAAAAATCGTCTAGCTCCTAAACCACAAAAAATCGTAGAACATACATTGGGGTGGTTTGGATAGTCCAAGAAGAGAGGCTTCCAAAATTTTCGTTTAGACGTCCTTATCTGGGTCACCCTGTAGAAGCAGGTACACAAATCAGTAGTCAATATCAATGTCAGGTTAAATAGTCGCGGGAACACAAATAAATCCATTTGTAACGTAGTTAGGTACTCATAAAGCGAATACAAACCAACGACTGCAAATGGTTATTAAAAAAATCCTCCATTGCAAATCCTCTAGCCACCTTGGCATGGCAATAACTTTTTTCCCCCAGCGATTTGAAATGAACCGCCACAATAACTATTGTTGCAAATTAAAAGAGCTATCTAATGACATATGTGTGGTCGTTCGTCTTTAGACCATTTTGCCGATGATTCTTTGCTTGGGTTGATGCGCGAGGCCCCTGCAAGAGCGAGGCCCCGGGCGATTGCCCTGTTCGCCACCCCCTAACGCCGCCACTGCTTCCAGTCTAACCGGATGCAGCTGAATACCAGTGTTTTACATGGAGCCTGTAATCCCCGAAGGGTTAGGCAGAGGTGTACCCAAGTACACGCCCACATTTCGCCAATTATGTTTAAGTCCCATGTAAAGGGGGCGAGCCTATTGATCAACCGGACACACATCCAGACTCTGAGGCTGCTACTGAGAAATTCCTGGTGGAAAAACCCAATAACACTTTGCCCTACCTGGGAATCGAACCCAAGACCTCATGCTTTGCGCGCTTTGCGACTACTAGACCAACGAGGCAGTCATCCACAAATAAATGAATAGGTAATCTGTTTATCTGACTACATTAAGATCATGAACCAGATTTTTAACAAATCAAAATATATCTCACCTTCACAAATCCACAGCCACCCTATAAAATATTAGGTAGTTACCTGTTTATTCATTCATAAAATAATTCTATTGAGACTCACGGACAAACTTCACTAATTAATTATATTTTATGGGTTTGCTAACGGCACTTTAATTAGGACGCTACTGCGTTGTGAGAACGTGAAAAATTGCACGCCACACCTTATCTTGATAGCTGTATACGTTTGGATGGTCTTTTGATAAATTAACTTTGTTTAAGACTGTGATTCCGATCTAGGAGTTTTCTTATTAGGTTGTGATTGTTAGGTGATTCTATTTTTAATGTATTGGGGACTTTATCTTGACAGTTGTGCCTGTGAAAATAATATTAAGAACAATCAGAAGAAAAAGACAGATCGTTAATTAAACTAGAAATTTCATTAAAAATAAAAAGTATAGTTTTATCAAAATCAAAAAATGTATTAGCATAAATAAGGTGAAATAGATTTTTATACCTATACTGGGCGTTAGTGACAGGTTGGCAAAAACTGAAACTGTAGTTTCAGACCACGATTTGTGATTGAAAATCGTTGGAATTTTTCTCCGGAAAATTCTCAAAATTTTCGACCGATTTTTCACTTGATTCGTGATATATTGATATGTAAGTACCAAGTCCAGGCCTCTTAACATTAATGAAAAAAACAATAAAAACATAACTCGGCAATGTAAACACAACAAAAATAATTCTAGGTACCTACATTTAAGCTATGTAGGTTTAGGCACAAATAACACGCGCCGCCCGGCCTCGCCGCATCGGTGCGATGTCCTCTGCTAGAGCTGTACCGAACGAAACTTTAAATAGTTTTTAAAGTTTCGTTCGGTTTTCTTTTAATTTTGAGAATTTTCCGGAGAAAAATTCCAACGATTTTCAATCACAAATCGTGGTCTGAAACTACAGTTTCAGTTTTTGCCAACCTGTCACTAACGCCCAGTATGTAAATATATAACAGAATGGACCGGTGGCCCAGTGGTTAAGGCGAGCCCTCTCGCGGGCAAGTACCAATGTGACTTTTTCAATTTCTATGTACTTACTTTCTAAGTTTATCTTGGATATCACTAACATCGGTGAAGGAAAATGTATTTCTTATTCTGTCTTTAACATCGGCGTGGAAACATAAAATACCAGCTTCTGCTTGCGACTTCATCTACGTAGACTTCAGATATAAGCCAGAGTTCTAAATTGTCCCACGAGAACAAAAAAACGGAACGGACACAATTATTTATCAATATCAGATATTGATCAATTTATTGTGTCCGTTCCGTTTGCACTTTGCACAAATTTGCACACATATACCTATTATAGATTCTATAATAGGTATATGTGTGCAAATTTTCAGTTAATTTGGTTAAAGCATGAAAGAGGAACAACATTTCATCCATCCATCCTTACAACTTTAACATTTATATTAGCAGAACTTTACCAGATCGAACTCATGGTCCTTTTGTCCACTTTGTCCGACTGCCAAAAACAATCACTTTTCTAAGAGAAACGATAAAAACCCCACATCAGTACATCACATTTATTGTAATGGAGATACACAAAGAGAATCAACATTAATACACAAAAGCGTTTACTCGAACGATAAAGCTTTCGCGTAATGACTGGAACAACTTACGCGGGAAAGATTCATGATATACGGAAAAAAGAGAGAGGAATGTAACACACATGATGTAGGTATCTATATGCACATAATATGACACACTGAAAAAAGGTAGGAAGGTAAGTACTGTAAAGGTACGAGTATAGTGCGTCGGACCTCAACGAGTCACATTAGTGACGGGCCGGATCGCAGCGCATTGACGGATAAAGTACCTACAGTAGGTATACTGCCGGACGTTGCAGATTGTAAAATTGCGTAGGTATAGCAAACAGCCGACATAATTTACAGCAATTGGACATCATAGACATAATTGAAAGAAAACATCACGTGGAAGCCTAGATTTAAAGTAAAAGAAATATTTATATCCATACCTACTAATATTATAAATGCGAAAATAACTGTCTGTCTGTTACGCTTTACACGAAAACGCGGACGAAGTCGCGGGCAACATCTAGTATTATAAATAGATCACTAGATTTTGTCCGCGATTTTGCGGCTTCGTCCGCGTTCGTGTAACGTCGGTTATCGCGGGTCGCGGAATAAAAAGTATTAGGATCCAAACTTACCCCGTTTCTTCATCAAAATCAGTTTAGTGGTTTAGGCGTGAATGCGTAACAGACAGACAGTTACTTTCGCATTTATAATATTAGTAGGTATGGATATTTAAATATTTCTTTTACTTTAAATCTAGGCTTCCACGTAATGTTTTCTTATGTCTTCTTTCAATATTCTTTCTGTTCAGCAAAATCAGAACATAATAAAATGTAGTACCTTCTATTACAGCGATGTAAACTATTTCTGTAATCCTTTAACATATAAAAACAAGCATTTTCCTTATTATTTCAGACTTCCCTTACGCCCGACCGCCTCTAGCGCGGGAGTTGGATTCACAAAGTAATTAATTTATATTTTTGCTGTTATATCAAAGCGGGTTATTAAAACCAGAGTTCAATTAGTCTTATTATGGCTGTGGGTTATCCGGGAATCCGGAATAGGTAACAAAGCAATCTTTGTAATAACAAATAAATAGTAACGATTTTTTATTGTTTTTTCTTGCTCCTCCGCTGCTTTTTCTGATTTATTTCGTTGCGGGATAGGTATAAGACAATTGAATCGTTTATCTGGGATTCGTCGAGCTTGAGTCCCTAGGCGCCACTGTTTATTTTGGCTTTTTAAAGAGTTGCAGTAGTATGGTGGGAATATTGTGACGGGCTGGTCCCAAAATAAAAGATATTTCTAGAGTCTCTTTTTAATCTTCTGCTGTTCTAGTCTGGGATCCAGCAGGATTAGGATCCAACTGAATTGTTCATCCGGGATTAATTGTCAAGCTTCTTTGCCACAATACTTTTTTGGCTTTCAGGAGTTGCGAGTTTGTAAAGATTTTCCTAGATTGTTTCTCTTGTTGCTCATTGTTTATCTTTATATGTAAACAATAAGCGACATAATCGGATTGACAGAAAAGAGTCGCGAGTTTAAGAATTTGAAAATGGGAAACCCGGTATCCAACACACAACTTCAAAGAGGCGTAAAAATAATAATTTCCCTCTTAACCACACTCCCAGTCTACCGCTACATCATCTCATCATAGACCATTCCTAATTGATTCCAGTCAGGCCTACGTAATTCATCTTATAACAAATTGTATTGTCTCGGAGGGTCAGTCCCTATTCTATGCCCAAAGACATATGTTAACATCGTTATATGTCTGCCAATTGAGCTGAAGGAATCAAGAAACGGTACGTTTTGGGTTTCATTTTGTGAGAAAATATTTATTGTAATTTGATTTGTGCAGGATATTTCTATTGCGTATCCTTTTATGTACCTAGGTACTTAAGCCGTTGTGGTATAGAGGTGGGTTCCCAATTGCGAACTTGCAAACTTGGCATTTAGATAAGGAAGTAACTTATTGAGTAGGTACAGCCAACAAAACAAATAAGTATACAGGGTCGCCAGAATATATACACCGTGAATTTTAATTCGTTGTAAATCTTTCAGGGGGTGAATGTACTCATGAATATAAACAACTTTTACTATGGGACCAACCCTGAAATCATGAAAAAAAAATCAGCTGTTCCCTACTAAAATGCTACACAACACGATCGTAATGTATGAAACAGCTGACTTTTTTTTTCATGATTTAAAGTTTGGTCCCATAGTAAAAGTTGTTCATATTCATGAGTACATTCACCCCCTGAAAGATTTACAACGAATTAAAATTCACGGTGTATAATACACACATCAAAAGTGTCTAGGGATCAATATATTATTATTACCAAATACATCTTGATCCCTAGACACTTTTGATGTGTATAGTTGTAGTTTTCTTAAAAACCGATGTATGTCTTAGATTGAAACTTAACTTAATTAGTGGACTGTTTAAATATTGTCTACTTTTTACATTAAATTACATTTGAAAACATCCATTGGTTTCTAAGAAAACTTTAACTATATCTGACGACCCTGCATACCTATCTGTTTTGTTGACTGTACCTATAGCTTTGGCCCGCGACTTCGTCCGCGTGGAGTTTCTTTACAAACGCATTTATTTTTCCATAAAATATATATATTACTCTTATGTTACTCGCTGATAATGTACTTAACTTTCAATAAGTGAAAGATTTCTTTTTAATTTAAGAGGATTTTTTTAAATTCCGAAACTTACTTAACTTAAGCCCATGAATTTGACGGCATGAATCTCGGTTTTCTGTGGGGTTTTTATCTACATAACATAACATCACGCCTGTAATCCCCGAAGGGTTAAGCAGAGGTGTACCCATTAGTACACCCACATTTCGCCAGTTATGTTTAAGTCCCATGTAATAGGGGGCAAGCCTATTGCTATCAACCGGGCACAAATCCAGACTCTGAGGCTGCTACTGAGAATTTGAGAAATTCCTGATGGAAAATCCCACTTTGCCCGACCTGGGAATCGAACCCAAGACCTCATGCTCAGCAGTTCAATTCTTTCCTAATATTATTATAATTAATTAGGTACTTCTTATAAAAAAGGTATTTACCACTGAAATTCACGTCACATTTGGCCTAACCGTTTCGAAGAATATCAGACATCACGGACGGAAAGAACTGATGAAGGAAAACAGCGTGCGGATACCTGGACTTAGTCCGAAAATCGCCATCCGCTTTGAGCAAGTATCAATGCTCGTGCCTTCTCTGTATAAGAGGCCTTTGCTCTGCAATGGGACAAATTAAACTGGTATTATTAGATAATTTTTAAGCTTTTTAATATCGGATACCGACAAAGATTATCATCTCAAACACAGCTTTGCTCGTCCCTAATGCAAAATTTTCTCGAACACACCCCATTACCTTTTACAAATACAGCGGCGTAATGAGTAGAAAAACGTATTATAACAGAGTTCATTATGGAAATTCGCGTCCAATTATAGCAATTATCATAATCCACAAAGCGAGGTTGTCTTATATTGAACGAAATAATCTCTTAACACATTTTTCCTTGTCGTTTTTGGATTTAGGATTTGTTTGGATTGGTAAAGTCTATTTGATGTCTGTTTTTTCCGTCTTTTGTTTTCATACGAATTAGATAACATCATCACGCCTGTAATTCTCGAAGGGTTAGGCAGAGGTGTTACCATTAGTAGGTAGGTACACCCACATTTTGCCAGTTATGTTTAAGTACCATGTAATACGGGGCGAGCCTATTGCCATCAACCGGGCACAAATCCAGACTCCGAGGCTGCTACTGAGAAATTCCCGATGGAAAAACCCAAAACCACTTTGCCCGATCTGGGAATCGTACCTACCCAAGACCTCATGCTCAGCAGTCACTGTCGCGGTTTGCGACCACTAGACCAACTAGAACATTGCCCTACACTAGGATTTTTTCCTGTATCATGGGTACGTTTACAAACACACTATGTAACAAAAACCCTGTCAGATCAGTGTTGCCATTGATCAGTTTTTATGTTTTATTTTAATTTAATTACTTCTTCTTTCTTCTTTTTTTTTTCACTGGGGAAAAATAATAATCTCAAATCCATTAAATGGTTACGTATATGTGTACGCAGTACGATGCCGAATAATACCCTTAAGGATCGGACAGGGTTTTTGTTACATGCTGTATAAACTCATATAGACAACTTGGACTGGGGCAGATCGCCAGTTTACTTTATAAACTGATATACCTACTTAGGCATCGCAAAAAACAACAAAAGACATAGAGATGTTTATTATAAGTATTAAGTACGTAGTTTTATGCCTTTGGACACCACCAAAAAAATAATCAAACTGAAACCAAAGAAACTCCCTACAAAATATAAATTCCCCCAGCTCCCCAGTGTGAGCAGAGCCTAAGGACACGTTCGTACTACACATAATGAAGACGCTTCGAATCAATTAGTGAGGCCTGTTGAGATAAGTGTCGCTGTGTATGTAGGTATTAGGTGCGCGTGTAAATAGCCTGTATTATGATGATGTTAGATGTATGCTATGTAGACTATGTAGGTAAAGTTACTATAGTGTCCATTTTTTTTTTGAGGTGGCAAAAATCATCAAATGAGTCTTTCCGCCCTGGGTGGGGCGGAAGGGACTGTCAGACTTTTACTGACTAAAAAACCAACCTGTTCCTTCTGTTGCCCTTTACGTTCCGGGGCCACAGTATCCTGTTAAGACGTCCCGCAACCCCGGCAGACTATAGTGTCCATAACATGTACCTAATTATAATAGTAGCTTTTGCTAGCGACTTCCTTTGATTGAATTTCCTTACGAAATTCTGTATTTATTGATACACAATTTTATTATTAATAAACATTGGGATTCGATAAGGAAGATTATAACAAGCTTTTATTTACTTTCACCGTCCCGGTGTCTGTGGTTCTGGTTATTCAAATCTTCCCGATGTTCGATTGAGCTGGAATTTTGAATACATTTATATGCACTTTGCACGAAAATGTTGCTTTTGGTCCCGGCTGTCATACGTGGATCTTTGACAGTCGTTACGAGTCGTCAGAAGCTTGAAAGTCTGACGACCAGTCTTACCTAGGGGTACCGTAGTACCCAGTTACTGAGTTGTGCAGGTCAGATAGGCAGTCGCTCCATGTAAAATACTGGTACTCAGCTGCATCCGGTTAGACTGGAAGCCGACCCCAACATAGTTGGGAAAAGGCTAAGCAGATGATGCTGCACGAAAATGCAATAAAAAGCTTGTTTAAAAAAAATGATAGTAGGTCGTTACAGAATAGAAGTGATGGTAGGTATTTGCCAAGTACCGGGTAAAACGGGGTGAATAGAAAGGCAGGGGTGAATCGACACGGAACTTTAAAAGAGATTTAAACGTTAAACAAATAAAGTTTGTCGCCAACAAGGAGACCAATTTGTAAATTATAAGTCAGTGAAAACAGTAGAGTCTTTTTTGCCAACAAACTATATTATATTAACGTTAAAATCCCTTTTAAATCTCTTCCTCGATTCACCCCTGCCTTTCTATTCACCCCGTTTTACGGTACTTTCTTTTACCTTTTTTTCTGTCGGGCAATTATTTTTGGCTGACACAATCACAAGGAGAAAAATTGCATAGAAACAACAGTATAAAAATTCATAATCTTTATTGGGGCTTAAAATCAATCACAGAACACAAACGCTCCTTTGCACCATAATTACAAAAAGAAACATAATTCTTTCACAATAATGACTTGAACAAATAATTCTAAAATGTCACTTATCCTTAGTGAACAGAATTTTGTGAAACTAACTTATTGCTTTTGCTATCTCTCTCAGTTTAAGGTGTATTGCAGCGACAGAGATACTTTTAAGAACGTCTTAAAGTGTCTATATTTTATCCTATACATGACTTCCTCGCGGACGAAATCGCAGGAAGAAGCTAATTTTATGTTTCAGAAAATTCTGATCATTTGAATACGTGACAACTTTCGATACTAGAAATAAGTGGAGAAAACAATGAGTAAATAATAAATCTAATTAATACATAAATATAATTATACTACCTACTCTTACATACGTTTCATAGAATATTTGAGGCGTACGCTGAAACTTGCGTGCACGCTCGCGTAACTATATTGCATGTGCAGTGCTACATGACGCGGATGTGTGCGTCGGCGCATAATCATTAAACACAGACATGTGGACCACCCCAAATGATTTGCTGGCGATTTGTTTTTTTTTTACGATTTTGTTTACCTTGTGTTGTTGGATCTTCGTCTAAGAGCTGGTTCACATTAGGTCGGACCGACAGTTTTACCGTTGACCGACTGTCGGTTGTTGCTGTTCACACTATATTTCGACTTTTAATTCTATTCAGTAACTTGACAGATAAAGGGTTACCTACCAAGTTTTGACAAAAAAAAGATAGTGAGGTGGTGTAAGAATGAACGAAATTGTATGAACTTAAATAATGTACCTAACTTGGTATTAAACCATTCTCATCATTCGTTCCTTACGCAAAATCGTTCACTATTCCGACACTATTAGTTGTAGTATGGTAACATTATTTTTCTTTGAACTGTCAAGTTACTGAATAGAATTAAAAGTCGAAATATAGAAGCTGCCGATCCGACCTAATGTCGCTTTACCACAGCCAACTCACAACTGCTATGTGACGATCCGGGGTCGTCACAAACTATTTGTGAGTTGTTTGTCGGTCCGATAAAACTGTTGGTCCGACCTAATGTGAACCAGGCTTATCTGTGGATCATTTTTACTACCTAAACAAAAATATCAGCTATACATATAACTCAGTTTTGGAGGGCGATTTTACAGAAGGTAATATAAAAGGTGTAAAAACACACTTGACGAAGCATGAAGTTACAGGTTCACCCGCCATTGCGATCATTTTCTACATACCCGCCATTTTGATTACGGAAATATTGAATCCGTAAGAAAATTCAAGTGAACAATGTCACGAGAAAAGCTTAGTGTTCAATATAGTTTTTTTTTTTAGGTGGTAAAAATCATCAAATGACTCCTTCCGCCCTGTGTGGGGCGGAAGGGACTGTCAGACTTTTCTGACTAAAAAACCACCCTGTTCCTTCTGTTGCCCTTTACGTTCCGGGGCCACGGTATCCTGTTAAGACGTCCCGCAACCCCGGGTGTTCAATATAGTTCAGTCAGAATTGCAGCATTTTTAGTAATAAGGCAGTTTATAACACATTCTTTTTTTAATTACTTAAAGAACACATTATGAACACATTATGAACACTTGATATACCTCTTGTATATCCGATATTGCTTTATTATAAGTGTGTTTAAGTAATTAGCATGCATTGAATTAACTAATAAGGTTGTATTCTGTATACTAGTAACTGTTCCACTTGTTTCTAGCACCTGGCTTATGTCGTACTGTGTATGCGCTTGTAAAATTACATTTATTTATATTGAGTTAAAGTTTGAAATCGTCTGGCATGAGCAAGCGTGGAAGTTTTATGGATTCCTAAACAAAAAAACATTCATTATGATTCAGATATAGAACTCTCGTTGTGAATTCAAATGTGGAACCATAATGACAGAAATTATGGCCAGTATGTCGACTTCAAAACTACATTTTTTTATGGTATTGCCATCTCGCTCGCACACGATACGCGGTGAATCAATAGCAATGATCGTGACTGTGCAAATGAAATAGCAATATTTGTAATGACCAAGACAAACAATTTCTTTGAACTAAATTATGTAATTTCACAAGCGCCAAGTCTTATAAACCGATATATTCGCAATAGAACTAATTAACTAACTTTAGTTTTAAATGTGTTGTATTTAGAGTTCATATTTGTTCTTCAGATCAGCTATGACGTCATCGCTGCAGTTTTCAGCCACTTTGCAGTGATCGAGTAGCTTCGTTAACACTGGAAATGAAAGATACAAAATCATTACTACCTATGTAGATTATATTACATGGTGCCCTTCCGACAGATTGTGGGTTGGCTCATTTTGGAAAAACGAATATCATTAGTCATGATGGCCTAGTGGCTCATGCATGAGGTTGTGGGTTCGATACCGGGCAAGTAACAATGTCATTTTTTCTTTCTTGGACATTTAAGTTTAACTTTTTTTTTAAGGACGGCAGATTGGCTAGTGTAGGTACAGCTAGAGACGACAGTCGTCCAACGATATATTAATCGTCACGATATAGTGCGAACGCGCTTTAAGTTGTTCTAGTCGCGTAAACGCTTTTGTGTATTAATGTTGATTACAATAAACGTAAAAACAGTACTTACTCTCTTTATCAGTGTGTGAGAGGAACATGGCAAGTGCTGAGAACCTCTGCACCTTGCTGATGGCGCTGAGGTAGGCCGCGACGCTGCCCGTGAACGTGTCGAGGTTGTCGCTCAGAATGCGGAGCACGTCGGACACCACATGGCTCTCTAGAGCGTTCGCGAATATCGACGGGATCTTTGATGGCTCTATTATCTGGAAAATATAGAAAAATTAAAAAACTTGAGAGGTGTCTATACCTCAACTTTTAATTCTATTCAGTAACTTGACAGTTAAAGGGTTACCAGATTTTGACAAAAAAAAGAAAGTGTGGTGGTGAAGAATGAACGAAATCGAATGAACGTACGTAACGTACTTATATGCTAACTTTTTATTTTAAATTTATAAACTGAGATATGCAAGTACTCCATGACGAAGGGGGTCACATTACTAAGTCGTTTATCAAATAATGTTTAAAAACTTCTTTCATCTTAAAATATTTATTATTTTTTGCTTTTACCTGTCCCTGTGTGTTCCTATTAGAAGAAAATAAAATAAGGATATTACTTTTATTGACAATTATGCATTCTACATCTTTTAAACGAATATTTAAAGTTTTATTTAAATTAAACCAATTTTATCATTCGTTCTTTACACGAAATCGTTCACTACCCCAACACTATCAGCCTAATTATGGTAACATTATTTTTCTTTGAACTGTCATGTTACTGAATGGAATTAAAAGTCGAGGTATAGGGACACCCGGATGGAACGAAGTTATATGAGAGAGAGAGAGAGAGAGACAGACAGAGAAACACGCTCACACCGCACGGCTTACAACTATAGCAAAAAGTGTCGTTACAACTTTTGGTCTTAATTTTTTCCGTCTAGCCCCCTTTCGCAACGCGCGATAAGGAACTTCGTTCCAATAAAATCATCTCAGCCCAACTACGGTCACGGCGGCCAATCACATTGAAGGCTAGCCATGTTCGCAGAAAGAATAAGTGCATAAGTGTGTGTGTAGCGCTTGGACGTGCAGTTGCGGAAACCGGCCCGTGTATACAATACAATACAATACAATACAAGTGTGTGTGCACAAACACAGGTGCACTCCATCTTCCCTCACTCATAGTCATAGTCCGACACGACCGTGGAGAAATCAGGAGCAGGACGCGAGATTTATTGCTTTCTGAAGCACGAGTGTGTCACACCAACAACTTTAAAACTCCAGGCTGCTACAGAGGCTGCTTGCTACTGTAGAGACCCTGGCTGGTTGAGCCAAATACAAACTATTTCATATGAGATAAATATTACTTTTTTATAATTAGAATAGAAGCAGACCGTGTCAACGGCTGTCAAGCCTTAGCAATAACTAAACTGATACCGATCTAAGAGGCCGGATTTGACGTTTCTCCTACGTAATAATTTGAAAAATCCAATTCACAATCCTGAATAATTACTATGTTACCCATACACTATAACAACGAGTATCACTTGTAAACATTAAGTTTAACTTAATTTTGAAAAAATACACTCACAAACACGAATTAATTGCCGATTTATATTTTGACAAGACGTTTTGACAACACTACACAAAGCATTTTGATAGCTGTCAAATCCGGCTTGTTACAATGTTAGCTGTATAGAACTAAATAATATGATTTAAAGAAATGAATAATATACGAAGTCTATAATATATATACAACGTGTAACGTTAAATGCGCAAAACCTCAGACACCCCAACTGATTTTTAATTAAATTGACCTATTTCAGAGAAAAAAAAAATCATTAAAACAAAAGTAAAGGTTTTATGTGCTGATTTAGTTTTACTGGCAATTCTGATCGTTTCTTGCGTCTGCGACGACGCTCTATCGAGGGAGAAGTCGTCACCGGCCGCTGCGCGCCGGATGGCTTGACCTACTAATAAATAGACGCGGCAACGTTTTTAATGAAGATTTTTTGAAAAATGTGACCTATATTAAAAAGTGGTTCAATTGATTCTGCTCGTTATTCTGATCAAACTATTTTCAGGTTTTGCGCATTTAACGTTACACGTTGTATACGCGTTTCAATCATACGTAGATTGATATATCCCGGTACCAGTAACAACCCACGTCGCGTTGTTACACTACCTTCCAAAGTCACGTTTAGCAGTCGCATTTGCTACCACGATACCAACGAGGCAGTTAAAATACAGGAAACAAGAATACAGGATGTACATCAATGGTTACTTTGAATAACACTTGTAAACAATTTCTTTGCATAAAACTTGATGCACATCCCATATTAGGAGCTATTTTGGTAGAGTTACCGGCACATAAGTTGGCAAGAGTTTTTGTAGTGGGGGAAGTTTGCGCACGCACAATTTCATACATTTTTATATGCGCGAACTTCCCCCACTACGAAAATCTCTTGCCAAGTTACGTGCCGGCAACTATACTATTATTTAAGATTACTATTTTAAGAACTTTGAAAAATTGTCTAGTGGACGAATGCCGATTGCTTGTGATTGATTGTTGACATCGAGTGTAGCATGTCACGACTTAGGTACATAAACGCGCGATCGACCCTCGACGGCATGAACGCTATGCAAAAACATAATACTTAAAATATTTATCAGTTACTAAAATAAACATTTAACCTTTTCACTGCCACGGACTTCAATAGAAGTTCCAGATTTTCGTGCCACCGGCGCCACGACTTCATTACTTGCTCTTCATTTTAACTCTGTTATAAAAATTAATTTACTGTATTACCTACTAGCGACCCGCCCCGGCTTCGCACGGGTGCATGTATTATACATATAAACCTTCCTCTTGAATCACTCTATCTATTAAAAAAAACCGCATCAAAATCCGTTGCGTAGTTTTAAAGATCTAAGCATATATAGGGACAGACAGACAGGGAAAGCGACTTTGTTTTATACTATGTAGTGATTAGTTAAAATGAAGAGCATCTAATGAAGTCGTGGCGCGGGTTACACGAAAATCTGGAACTTCTATTGAAGTCCGTGGCGGTGAAAAGGTTAAAAATAGAACAAATTAAAAAACCAAATACTCACCCTCCAATATTCACACTTCGCATCCCACTGTCCCTTCAAATACTTCCACTCTGCCATAAATTGAACACTATTCACTGGAGGCACAAAATTCTTCACTTCCTTCTCCGTAACTATAGTATCGGTGATCAACTTCACCGACTCTGGACTAGTAAGCGCCTTGTCCCCCTCCCCTTTTATTTCAGCTTGTTCTGGGAGTAATTCTTCTATTTTGTTAGAGTCATTGTTGTTGGAATCCCCTTGAGAGAGTTCGTCTTCAATCTCGATGATTTTGAGACGAGTTGGTGGTTTCTCTGGTGTCTTCTCACCGAGTTGAATTTCTTGGATTTCTATGGGTTTTAGAGGTCTCTGTAAATAGATATTTTAAGACTTATATTAGAAAGAATCTCTCACCATAAAAGCGCATACAAGTTCTCTGTTCCGTCGCATGTAATAAAACACACATAACATCACGCCTGTAATCCCCGAAGGGTAGGGCAGAGGTCAGTTGCGTCGTGCGTGTAATAAAAATTTATGTTTTTAATCAGCCCACTTATTTGCTATACCAACAAACTAATCAAGTACTGTCTTATACGCACCAAAACGTACGGGCACTTACAATACAGTATAATTTAATGTCTTATTTAAAAAAAAAGTTATTATTTTAGTCCAAGCTTGAACCTTTGATTCAGGTATTTTGAACTTTATTCTGACGACGGTAAAGTTTTTAATTACTAATAGACTCAGTTCTTAAGTCCGTTGGGTGGTAAAAACTAACTCTGGAGTGACGGCCACCAAGGCCCATGCGTAATAGTCCACTATCAAGGACTATACTATACAGGAAGACTTTTTAATCACGCTCCAAATTTTTTGTAGGAATTAGGTGTCATTCAAAGACTCCATTTAAAAAAAAAAATAGGTAGGTAAATTTTTCAAAATAAATTATGATTCTATCCCGAATTTCAATTCTGCATGGTGACAGTAGCGCGCAAATAATGAGCGGGTTTTGCGGGGACCGCGCGGGGGAGGGGAAGGGAAGGGGTGCGCTATGGCATAGATCTCTGTCAGTCAATGTCAAGCGCCCTCACGCAACGCAAGCGCATTACTCCCGCCTTCCGCGCTAGTCCGTATTCCCGTAAGCCGCCCGCGTGCCGCCGCGCCGCGTTATCGTGTTGTGTAGGTACAATGTATTCGAGTCGCGAGTATTATGAAATGGTGCGAAGTTATATCCTTAGTGGCGAAAGTTTAAACGGAGCCCAGAGACTGTACGAAGCAGAAAGTGTACCTCGCCTTCGTCAGCAGGGATACGTCAACGCTACAACACCAAGCCGTCGAGTGATACTGGCCGCTAATCAAAGATTGTTAGACCATGGCCAATTCGTAACACCGTCGCATGCTCAAGGACGTGGCAGGCCAAGGCTGGCAGTAGAGGTCGAAGATGAAATTTTTGATTTTTTCGATAGAAGCCCTAGATCAAGTACGCGAGACGCATCTCGACGTTTTGGCTTAAGTCAATACGCAGTTTGGAAGCTACTTAACTCCGAGGGAATGCGCGCGTACCATTTTCAAAAAGTACAGGCTTTAAATGAAGCAGACGTGGTGCCCCGTCGAGCCTTATGTGAGTGGTTGATAGCACACCCCGATGCGAATATTTTATGGACTGACGAAGCCCTATTCACGCGTGTAGGACTATACAATCACCACAATGAGCATTGGTGGTCGTTCCGAAACCCTCATATGATAAGGGAAACCTATCACCAAGTTCGATTTAGCGCAAATGTGTGGGCCGGGATTGTAGGCAACCAAATACTGGGGCCATACTTTATTGAGGGGCGGCTTACCGGAGGCTCGTATTTGGACATGCTACGTGGTGTTATTTCTGAATTAATGGATGACGTGCCGATAATTTATCACCGTGATTTTTATTATCAGCAAGACGGTGCACCGCCTCATTATGCCCTTGCCGTTCGGGAATATTTAAATACCGAATACGGTAATCGCTGGATCGGTCGCGGAGGCCCCGTCCCCTGGCCACCCCGGTCACCTGACCTCACACCTTGTGACTTTTTTCTGTGGGGTGAAATAAAAAGACGGGTTTATGTGGAAGAGGCCCAAAGCCTCGACAACTTAAAATTACAAATTCATCGCGCATTTAAAGAAGTGAGAAATGACACTGTAGTGCTTAATAAATTAAAAAACAATATTCAAAAACGCGCAAGACTCTGTTTAGAGAGAAATGGTGGACATTTTGAACAGTTATTAAAATACTGTTGAAGTGCTAGTTAGGTACCGTGAAATTGGATTTTTGAGTAAGTGATTTTAGGTAAATTATTGTACATAAGTTGATTCAAATTTTTTAAATACGCCTTAATGTAAAAGGTATGATCTATTCTTTTTATTTTTTGAAATGTTCTTATCTACCGTTGTTATTAATTTGTATTCGATTAATTACGAATTACTTTCGAATCACAGTAAACAACACGACATGCCTTTCGCATTTTGACGGTCCTAAGCCCGTGAAAGTATGAAGGGAAAAGGAGAACGGGCGGAAGTGGTCCAAGTGGCGTCGGCTGATGAAACCTAGTCTATATAATAGTTCGTGAGTGTAGGATATTTTTTTACTATGGGCACCAAAAAATTGGCCTATGGGGAAAAAAGTTATACAGTCTAGAAAAATGAAAATGTAGACGAACAATGAAAAAGTTTGCCTTCGGGCGGAAGAGTTCCAAGTGGCGTCGGCTGATGAAACCTAGTCTATATAATAGTTCGTGAGTGTAAGATATTTTTTTCTATGGGCACCAAAAAATTGGCTCATGGAGAAAAAAGTTATACAGTCTAGAAAAATGAAAATATTGTAGACGAACAATGAAAAAGTTTGCCTTCGGGCGGAAGTGTTCCAAGTAGCGTCGGCTGATGAAACCTAGTCTATATAATAGTTCGTGAGTGTAAGATATTTTTTTACTATGGGCACCAAAAAATTGGCTCATGGAGAAAAAAGTTATAGTCTAGAAAAATGAAAATATTGTAGACGAACAATTCCGATTACTCGAAGACGCCTGAACCGATTTGGAAAATTCTTTATTTGTTTGAAAGGGTATACTTCCCAAGTAATCCTATAGAAATATTGCCATGGTCTGATCATGAACTTCGGAGATATGGAACGGAACTCCTCATAGAATCATAGTAGAACAGTCGTAACAAGTAAAATTGCTTTGTTTATACGCGTAGTTGATGACTGACTGAAGAAAGAGGGAGAAGGGGGTACGTCGACCCCCTTCTACCACTTTCCATAAACAAAGCAATTTTACTTGTTACGACTGCTCTGCTATGATTCTATGAGGAGTTCCTTTTCATATCTCCGTAATTCATTATCAGATCATAGCAATATTTATACGGGATTACTTGGGCAGTTATACCCTTTCAAATAAATAAAGAATGTTCGAAATCGGTTAAGGCGTCTTCAAGTAATCGGAATTGTTCGTCTACAATGTACCATTTTTCTAGACTGTATAACTTTTTTCTCCATAGGCCAATTTTATGGTGCCCATAGTATAAAAATATCCTACACTCATGAACTATCATATGGACTAGGTTTCATCAGCCGACGCCATTTGGACCAAGGTCCATACTAAAATGTCCGATCTCCTTTGCAACTTATGTTTTGATTGTTAGGTATCAATGCCTGGGGGCGTGGCCAGGCGCGCGAGTCGGGCGGTCAATGCCCGAAGCGCGCATATGTTCACAAACATTGCCACTTTTTGGACAACTTTGTGATGCGATATCTCAATATTTTTGTACTGAGTGATACTAAAAGAAAAAATACGTATTTTATTATTTTCAATAAAGGTCATAATATCACAATTTGGAGCGTGATTAAAAAGTCTTCCTGTATATAGAAATATACATATTGATAGAGAAACTTTAACATAGTCCACATAAAGTTTAAAATACAATATTAAAAGATCTAAAGTTTATGCTTGTGATACTGGCACCGCGCGCTCAATGTCCTTTGCCCGCGCGGTTTTATTATCTTGCATGTAATTAAGCAATTTTGAACTCTAATTCTTTTGTATTGTAGTTCATAATCAATGAACATGAGGTCTCACCTTAGATCTCAAATGCGGTGGTTTCTTCACTGGTTTAATGACCATAATGTTCTCTCCAACTCCGTTCCTCCAGTTGTCTGAAGACACGTCATTGACAGTAGGCTCTGGTGGTAGTTCCACTATCTTTGGCTGTGTTTTGGGTTTCACTATTGGTTTGCTTTCAATGGTTGGTGTTGTAGTTGGTGAGGATTTAGACTTAGCCTGAAAATCAGAAAAAAGTAATTTAACCCGTATTCGCTACGCCGAGCCTGTAGTGCGGTTAGCTACACAGTTGGTGTGTTCGCCGTAGAAAAACACTACGGTTGTGTGTGCCCGGTTGTCTGTTTTCCAGTTGTCAGCGGGTTAATAGATGAGTGCAAAATTCTTTGTTCTGTATACTAAACTTATTACATCATAGGTAATAAAGTCCGCTTGCGACCAAGATTGAATAAAAATTACAAATGCCACCAAAAACAAAAATTGTATAAATTCCAAGTCTCGCAACTCAGTTCTTCTACCGTAAAAAGTTGTGAGATCCATGTAATACCAAGTCAGTCGATTTATTCAGTCCCTACTTAAGGGGACCTTCTGTCTTAAGTTATTACGTAATTAGCATTTATGTTTAAATGAAATAAATTGACTTGGCCAACGCATGAAAACACAATGTAACTCACAAGCAATACATATTGTAGTAAATAAGATTGTTTAGTGCGATAGCAAAATCGTGCTGACTGAGTCGCGAGACTTGGTTTTTTACAAGTTTTGTTTTTGATGGCATTGTGTTTTCATGCGATGGCCAAGTCAATTTATTTCATTTAAACATAAATGCTAATTACGTAATAACTTAAGACAGAAGGTCCCCTTAAGTAGGGACTGAATAAATCGACTGACTTGGTATTACATGGATCTCACAACTTTTTACGGTAGAAGAACTGAGTTGCGAGACTTGGAATTTTTACAATTTTTGTTTTTGGTGGCATCTCATTACTTTTTGTAGAAAAAAAACTGAACTGCATAAATAACTTTGTAATCCCATATGATTATATCATGTCATATGGGATTACAAAGTTATTTATGCAGTTGGTGTATCTCGAAAACTGGACTGAAATTGCAAAATATTTTAGCTTTTCTTTGATTTATACACTAAACACTAATTGCATTCAAAATTTGAAGCTTCTATGTCTACTAGAAGTGCCTTAGACTTTTAATGATCACACCAACTGCATAAATAACTTTGTAATCCTTTAAGATGATATGATGTCATATGGGATTACAAAGTTATTTATGCAGTTGGTGTGATCATCAAAAGTCTAAGGTACTTCTAGTAGACATAGAAGCTTCAAATTTTGAATGTGATTAGTGTTTAGTGTATAAATCAAGGAAAAACTAAAATATTTTACATTTTCAGTCCAGTTTTCTAGATACACCAACTGCTTAAATAACTTTGTAATCTCATATGTCGTGATATAATCGTATGGGATTACAAAGTTATTTCTGCAGTTCAAATTTAAGAATTGGTGTATCTAGAAAACTGGACTGAAATTGCGAAATGTTTTAGTTTTTCCTTGATTTATACACTAAACACTAATTGCATTTAAAATTTGAAGCTTCTATGTCTACTAGAAGTGCCTTAGACTTTTGATGATCACACCAACTGCATAAATAACTTTGTAATCCTTTAAGATTATATCATGTCATATGGGATTACAAAGTTATTTATGCAGTTGGTGTATCTAGAAAACTGGACTGAAATTGCAAAATATTTTAGTTTTTCCTTGATTTATACACTAAACACTAATTGCAATCAAAATCTGAAGCTTCTATGACTACTAGAAGTGCTTTAGATTTTTGATTATCGGTTTAAGAATTGGTGTATCTAGAAAACTGGACTGAAATTGCAAAATATTTTAGTTTTTCCTTGATTTATACACTAAACACTAATTGCATTCCAAATTTGAAGCTTCTATGTCTACTAGAAGTGCTTTAGACTTTTGATGATCGGTCAGTCAGTGAGTGACAAAATTAAGAACTTTGACTAGTTATAATTCTTAAACTACTGGTTCAAATTGAATGAAATTTGAAATATACCGTGTTTATACAATGCTTGCTTGGTAACTAGAAATACAGGCTTCTAGTTTAATCCACAACAAAGTTATAAGGGGTTGAAAATGGCCTGAACTGCTTCGAGAAAAGCTTTTTTAAAAAAAGACAACCGCCTTCAAAAACTACAAAATAAAAATAACTTTAGTTTGGAAGTCGGCGGCTTTGGTTTTGTTTTTTGTTATGTAGGTATTGCCACCGACTTCCAAACTAAAGTTATTTTTATTTTGTAGTTTTTGAAGGCGGTTGTCTTTTTTTAAAAAAGCTTTTTATTTTTCAATTTTTAGTGCTTGTGTGTTAATGTTTCAAATCCTTAATAAAAGCCCTTTCAAACAATACCTCACACGATATATTAATTTAGGAAAGTGGTAGGAGGGGGATTGACGTACCCCCTCCCCCTCTTTCTTCAGTCAGTCATCGATACACGTATAAACAAAGCAATTTTACTTGTTACGATAGTTCTGCTGTGATCCTATGAGGAGTTCCGTTCCATATCTCCGAAGTTCATCATCAGATTATTACAATATTTCTATGGAACCTATTCGGAAGTATACTCTTTCAAACAAAAAAAGAATCATCCAAATCAATTCATAATTGGCGGAGTAATCGGGTAACATAGATTCAAAAATGCTCACAAAATAAAAAGCACTAAACCAAATTGGATGAAATTTTTATGGGACCAAATGGCAAGTATACTGCATCGAACAAAAAAAGAATCACACTAATCGGACAAGAAACCTCGGAGTAATCGGTGTACATACATAAAAAAAAAAAAAAAAAATACCGGCCGAATTGAGAACCTCCTTCGTTTTTTGAAGTCGGTTAAAAATAATGGTACGGCCGTGCCGCTTTTTTTGCTCGACTTGGCGGGGGCACTGCCGTGCCCGTGATTATTCATTGGACCCAAAAAAAATAATTTTAAGATTTAAATTTCTTCATTCCACACATGAAACGGAACGCAACCTTCGGCGTCAAATAAACGGGGAAATCCCGCATGGTGTTTTGTAATCTACCTTCGCCGTACGATTACAATCTTTTATTTGTTTCAATTCTTTGTTGCAAAGATAAGATAATAAATAATATGAAATAAGAAATATTTTACAGGAAAAAGCATCATGAAAACATAATCATAACTCCAAATTTTCTCACAATATAAAATAATAATAATCATATATTTCAGATTTGTGTTTGTCCACATGTTTAATGCATTTTGTCTAATTTTACTAGACAAAATATACCTTTTGATCTTTGGTTTTCAACTTACCCCTTTAGTTCCCATCCTAGCTTTAATAGCATCCAACTGTTTCCGAGCAGCAGTGTTGTGTGGTTCCAACTTGAGCACTTCATTGAGATCATGGGACGCAGACCGGAGTGAACCGAGCCGTTCCCTGGCAGTGGCCCTGCGTTGTAAAGCTTTGACATACGTTGGGTCGAGGCGTAGAGCTTCTGTGCAGTCGGATTCGGCTAGATGGAGGCTGGAAATTGAGAAATGATTTCAAAGCTCTGTGAAAATCATAAAACTTGTCATTTATTGACCATTGATCAGCTTGTAACTGTCATTAGATGTGACAAGGCAATAGGTTACAGCAAGGCTATTACACAATTAAAGTATTAATTAAAAAATTATGAATAACTTAGTATGAATTTTACTTTCAAGCTATAAATACAACTAATATAAATCTAAATATAAATCTACTGTTTACTATATACCTTTTGCTGTGGTTAGTTTGATATAAAAAAAAGGATACAAAAACATGTGCTATGTTGTGCTAAAATTTCAAATCAAACTATTAACTACACACATCAAAAGTGTCTAGGGATCAACATCCCTAATCAATGTTAGGGATGTTGATCCCTAGACACTTTTGATGTGTATACTTTCAGAGTTTCGCAAATACCAATAAATCGAAGCTGATTTTTACTAAAAAAGTTCCTTTTACATCACAATACGAAACAAGCAAAAAGTATATTGAATAATTTCTATCAAAAACTCACCTGTCTTTTTTTAAATAACACAGTCCTCTATTAGCAAAGTAGATAGCGTCAGTCTTCACCAAGTCTATAGCTCTGTTGTAGCACAATATAGCCTCGTCCCATTTCTCCTGTTTCACTAATGTGTTGCCCTGGAAACCACAACACGTTACCATGGTTACTTGTTGTTAAGAATGCTAATCAATAAGGACATTGCCAAGCAGCTGACCCACTCTTTAAGTGACCTGAAGGCTGGCTGGCCGTTGAATCAGCATTGCTACAAAATGTGGCCATGCTGTCAGCTTTTTAGGCATTTTCAATATTTATGTAAATAAATAAATTATCAATTAAATATTATTATAAAGACAAATATAAACATTTAGCATTAAGTTTAAAATCATCAGATAACTTTTACCCAAAGAATAAATTATGTAATAATATGAGTTTAACATTTTTCTATACAAGAGCTGTCAAACCGCCATATTTATCCCTTCATTAAGAGTTATCTGACAATTGAAAAATTAGCCCTTACTCCCTTAGTAATAAGTAATTATGTATAATCTACTTAGCAAATAAATAATTCTGATTGTTACCCTCTCCTTCTCATACTGAGCTTCTTCCTTTAGTTTCTCCAGCTTGACTTGCTGGCTCTTCTTGCTGTCCAATGAAGCAGGTCCTACGTCTTCCATGTCTACGTCTTCACAGGCCTTGTCCTGAAAGGTTCACAAAGTAGTAAATATCATTATTCATTCATTATTATTAATTACAATGTTGTACACCAAATATTTCAATTAATTACATAGTAACAAGTCAGTATTCATTGCATTAATGCACATAATATTTAGGTTTATTGTACAACTTATTGGTTTTTTTTTTTCAATATTTAAAAGTTTCTTGCCTATACATCTCCATACAAAACTACAGTTACCGGCACGTAAGTTGGCAAGAGTTTTTGTAGTGGGGGTAGTTTGCTCACGCACAATTTCATACATTTTTATATGCGCGAACTTCCCCCACTACGAAAATCTTTTGCCAACTTACGTGCCGGTAACTGTACCTTTTGGAATGGAGATTCAATACTATTTTTTTTTCTTGTAAATGAGTTGTGTTATATTTAAATTAATTAATATAAGTAGTAATTTTAATATTTGCTAGCACTACATACAAAATATGTCTTCATAGATAAAATTGTCACAAATTACTAAAGGAGTTACAGTATGTAAAATATTTGGAACCCCGGGTTTAGACTATGCATACCTACATTATGTGGCAATAAGGCCATAATTTAGGCACTAAGACACTGAACTCATGGCATACAGTCTCCTCCTACCTCTACTTGGCATAAAGTGTTTTGTTAAACATTGTTGAACATCGAATTTTCCAGAAAGTGGAAGAGTAAGACTAAGGCCCGGCGCCCACTATCGGCATCGGCACGGCTGAGGATTTTAGGTGATAAAAAGCATTATACGTTAACTTCATGGCAATAAAGTAGAAACTGCCGATGCAGTAGCCTCAAGCATACCGAAGCGGTATTTTTGTTACTACGATCATAATATATCATGGAAATTTCTACTATATTGCCATGAAGTTAATGTATAATGCTTTTTATCACCTAAAATCCTCAGCCGTGCCGATGCCGATAGTGGGCGCCGGGCCTTAAAAGTTATTTATACAAATGGTACTCACAACATCATACTTGTCCCATGCTGTATAATCAGATCCTCGGATCTTCTTCTCAGGTTTCTTCTTCTGTACCACTGGCTTCTCCTTACTTTTCTTGCTGCGGACTGGGGGTAAGTCCTAACCTCGAAAATAAACAAAAACAAAGATGAAACTGCTTCAACTACCCTGTGGATGCTTGAGTATAATTACAAGCAATCATGACATTTACGCGAACCTACACTGCGCAGATGGCTAATACAGCACGAGAATAATGTTTTTTTTACTTTCTTTACAAAAAGAAAAGTGAACATAACCTCACAAACGACATGACATCTTCTACGCAAAATTTTTCAACTTAATCACTATTTTAAGTACACAAATTGCGGTTATTAATTAATCATACAGTCTAAGTACAATATAATATCAGTAATAGGTCTAAACCTGTTCGAATTCACCGTTCAAAGCAGCCTCTTTTCTTTTCATCTCGGCTTCCCAATTCTGCAAGTCAGTCATGTAAGTTTCGAATGCTTTAACATTGTTTCGAGCTTGATTCTGTATTTCAAAAGCTTTATCCATGATTCTAATCGGGTTTAGCACATTAAATCTTTAACGTTACCTGTTAGATCAATAAAATATTTTCGGTTGCACTATCAACGTAAACTTGTCAAACAAATTTCGATTGTCATGGCAATTCGGATTTCAGAATGGCGGGCCGCCGCGGGTTGCGTTCGGAAATGTTTAATCAATACTTTTCTTGTTGTTTGTTTTTTTGTTCCATTACTGAATTTATTTGCTATTTCATTAGACTTAGGTATCTTATTTCTATAATAGTTTTTTAGTCGTGTTATTCTTTAAAATATTACAAGCAGTTAATACCTACTTCTGTCTCTACTTAGGTATAGCTTTTGGGTCATGTAATATTTCAATAAATTCTCTTCATACCAGTTGAGTTAGGCGAAATAATACAGGCTCCCACATCCGGATAATGATACAATAAGGTGTACCCTTCCTAGGTAAGTACCTAGTTATTATTTCATTTATTTATTTTACATACCTACTTATGTACACGTAAAACAGTTCCTGACAGAAGAACAATACGGGTCATGTCCAGGAGTACCGCTTTCTGAATCAACCCCTTGATTATACTTCCCAACGAGAGCCTCTTCAAGTGTTTATTACTATAAGAATTTCATAAACATTCCATACGTGTCGACAGTCTGTCACTTCTGAAGAAGCAACACCATCTAAATAGTTCTATGACCTGGCAGCATAGCAATTTCTTTAATTACTACATCTTAGTTAGAACAAATTAAGATTTGAAAATAGAATGGCCTTGAAATATCACACCATTTGTAATCCTGGGCCCTGGCGTCAATCAATGTCGCGTTGATGTGCCCGGCGCACGATCAGAAAGTGATGAAACTGAGACGCAAAATAAAATATATTTGGGTACCTATAATAAGAATATTTATTTATTTACCTATCTATAATTATATAAAAAAAATTATATGTCTGTTTGTAATGTCAAAATATCAGCTTTTTATTTACACGGTATTAGAGCAAAAAAACTTTTTTTTGTCTTTCTATCTGTCTGTTTGTCACATACAATTGCCGAAACACCTAGACCGATTTTGACGGGACTGTCTGACTGACAGATAAAGAGTAACTCTGCCAATTTGAACAAAATTAAGCATTTTATTCTGTTTTGTCAAATATAATGTGACCATGACCATCACGGAAGGAATACTATACTACCTTTTTGCTTGATAAAAAGTTACCAAAATAATGGCCGATTTCGATGAAAAACTTTGACTACAAAACCATTAGACCAAGAAAAAGTAAAAAAAGAAATGTAACTTTTATGGCATTTTAAATTATTTGGCGCTAAATAGCCAGCATTCTTGTAAACTATTTTATGATTAGTAATTATAATGTTTACTTATCTGGTTCTGTTTTCCTATGGCCCATACTTAGACCCTTTTAGAATATCTATCCATAAATTGTTTTATGACGTAAACCAGGTAGGGTAGGTACTAGTTATAAGCAAAAACTAGCAAGTGAAATGTGCATAAATAAGCAAAAAATGCGTAGGCATTGTAGGCAGGTACCGTAATGAAATAATTATTATCTTCACGTTTTTTTTATAGATTCGGATTCAATTGATACTAGATTGCAATAAATAATACCTATTAGTTATGTACTTATGTACATTATTTCCAATAATAATTAATTCAAAACCCATCACAGAGTAACACAGTAAACCAATCATAATTTTATAACGAATGCGTGCTTTCGTTAAATCACTTGATTCGGTTCACGATGTCAAGGTCTGAGATATTTCTGTTATATCGTGATTTGTTAGTCTGCTTACATTCAACTTTTCTTGTGATGATATGGCGAGTGATGACTTGAGTAATAACTGGGTTGAAAGGTTTTAGGTGTGGCCAAGAGACCACCCATGAAGGTTTTTATGGTGAGGAGAAATTAATGTTAATAATTAATATGAAAACTTGTAATAAAATTGGCCTTAATTTTAGTTAACTGTTTATCTATTTTTAACCGACTTCTAAAAAAGGAGGAGGTTCTCAATTCGGATGTTTGTATTTTTTTTTTTAGGTTTGTTCGCGCTTAACTCCGTCGCTTGCCAACCGATTTCAAAAATTGTTGGAAAGGTTAGGTATACTTCCCAAATGGTCCCATGAAAATTTTATCGAAATCGGACAAAAATATGTCACTAAAAATTAACAAATAAAAATTTTTTTTGCAAAAAAAAACCCGACTTCAAAAAAAAGCACTAATAAGTTAGGTACCTAGGTTATAGTATTATTTTTAACTTTTTAGTGCTTTTTTTTGAAGTCGGGTTTTTTTTTGCAAAAAAATTTTTTTCTGTAATTAGCTGTAGGTAAGTACCTATAAATAAGTTTTCCTGAGAAAATAAAATAAAATAAATAAACAAAAAAAAGATGCTGTTTCGTAGCTACCTAAAAGCCAATACTAAAAGTTTCGTAAAAAATTTAGTAAATATAATAATATATCGCCCCTGTTATAGGAGATAACTAACTTTAGAACCGATTGCAATCTAATCTTAGTCTTATTCTGTCAAAAATGTCACTAACTTACTTTTACTTTTTGACATTTATTGTCGCTGAGATGAAAGAAAGAAAAAAAGAAAAAATAAAACTGACAGGCCATATGCACACAAAAAATAACAAAAAAGGGCTATTCAATAAAAAAAAAAAAAATATAAACCTTATATGAGATGGAGACTGAGAATATGAGATGGCGACTAGATTTATAACATATTTAATCACTTAGTAGATATAATTTTATTGGCCTTTCTGTCGTCTTTTACGGGATGGTTCCAATACAGCAATACTCACTCTGCAATACTTACACACTCTGCACCATCCAAGACCTTAATGAGGCCAATGACAGAGCTATACAAGTTGCTCAATATTGGTCGGACAAAATTTGAGTCAATCGACACGAGAAGAAGAAGAAGAAGCAATACTCAATCCAATTTTTTTCATATAATTATATATATTTTACGATTTAATAGTTATAAAATCGAAAACAAATATTCCAGGCCTTTACAAAAAATAATACTTTTGATTAGTTCAAATTTTTTATCCAATTCTAATCAATTAAACGGATGTTTTGACAGATAGCTTACAATAAAATAATGATTGTTGCACACAAAAAATCACATTTCTGCTAACAAGGCAATTATTATAACGTGTTCAATAAAAAGCTCTTCGAACCAATAGGTATGCCACGGAAACGGAAATGGTTCTGTATGTCATAATAATTATTATATTATAATTATTATTTTGTCATTATTCTGACAATTTACCTTATTAAAGACTTTCGTGTCCTAAATTTTTTGGTAGATTGACTATGGCAGTTTTGACGTCTGTGACTTTTTCAACTCATAATAAAATTATGTAAGTGCAATTTTTAGATTTATCTTGGACGTCGCTGAAATCGGTGAAAAAAAACAGCGTGGGAAAACCTAGAAATGCAATGTAGATACATAAACCTTCCTTTTGAATCACTTTATCTATTGATGAAGACTGCATTAAAATCCGATGCGTTGTTTAAAAGATTTAAGCGTACAGACGGCGAAAAGCGACTTAGTTTTATACTACGTAGAGATATGTCTGAAATCTGTATATTATAATCATTTCGTGGAGCGACGATTTTCGCAGTTTCCCTAATGAATGAATTGGATACTGGCAGAGGGTAACGCCGCTAACTTTCAATTGCGTAGGCTGTGTATATATTTGCTAACCTAAACCCAGTCATAAATAAAACTGAACAAGCTCATCACGATTTTATTAAAACCTTAATTGATTAGGTAATTAAAAACTAACAAACTATAGCTGCTGTGCAATACTGTGCGAAAACGTGACTTTTAATGTATGTAAGAGGCGTGAACCGTTAAACGCAATTTTTTTGATACAAAAAAATGCTCTCACAACCTTCTTTTTACAAGCTTTTATTTAGCTTGCACTGTTCGTATGTAAGTTGTCCTTTCAAAATTTGCAAACCATTTTTCGATCATTTGCTTAAATGTATAGGTACCTACTTACACCTTTAGTTCTGGTGACAATACAATGTCCAATTAAATACTCAATGTAATTTGTTTTTAAAAATATTTTTTTACTCAGTTTTTATGTTTACTAGTTTACAAGCTTTTGCCAGTGATTCGTCTGCATAAATGTCGATTATCGCGGACGCAGACAAAGTCACGGAATATAAGGAAGCTATGTCATTTCTCTGTCAGCACAGGGACGGGGCCCCCAACGGGGCCAAACGCCTGCCGGGGTTGCGGGACGTCTTAACAGGATACCGTGGCCCCGGAACGTAAAGGGCAACAGAAGGAACAGGGTGGTTTTTTAGTCAGTAAAAGTCTGACAGTCCCTTCCGCCCCACCCAGGGCGGAAGGACTCACTTGATGATTTTTACCACCTCAAAAAAAAAGGGTTCAAACACTAGTCATCTCATATTATTTCAAATGTAGTTACAAACAAATAAGGTTGAATATGGTTTAACCAGCCAGAGCCTCACCCAATTAATGATTTTGATTTAATTACGTTATTGCAAGGAATAATTAGTGATTGCAATATAATTAGCAACATGTTTTTCGATCTTGAACTTTTCTTAATAAATCTAATAAAAGTTGGTATCATTAATCAGTCTAGATACTTTAAAGTTTAGGTTAGACTGAGCAGACGTTTAATGTGTTTAGATTCTCACAGTTTATTGATAAATCTATACTAATGCTATAAAGCCGAAGAGTATGTTTGTTTGAAAGCGCTAATATAGAAAACTGCTGGTCCGATTTAAAGAATGTCCTGTTGTCCTAAAAAAAATGAGTCTTCCATCCCGTAAACCACTCAAAGATGGTGTTACGTTCCTTATGTTAAATATACCCTTTTTTTTGAGGTGGTAAATATCATCAAATAAGTCCTTCCGCCCTGGGTGGGGTGGAAGGGACTGTCAGACTTTTACTGACTAAAAAACCACCCTGTTCCTTCTGTTGCCCTTTACGTTCCGAGGCCACGGTATCCTGTTAAGACGTCCCGCAACCCCGGATATACCCTAGAACTTCTATTAGACTTAAGGTGAAGGTTTCAAAAGCTCTTCACAAGGAACTCTAAACATTTATATCCTGATCATCTAATTGGCAGTTAAGTATCATTTTGATGGTTACTATGATATTTATGAGTGATACCCAAAGAAAAAAACAATACAAACGTTCGTACAATATTCGATATCCTTGATTACATATTAATAGAAAAAAAAAACTATGTCGGAATCGCGGAAAAACTTTAAAGGCTGTCATTTTAATGAATAGGCTTCGATATCAAAAAAAGAAACTAAGAATCAGTAAATAATTAATCAGTAGGTATAATTATACTACAAATCCTTAATTGGACTACCGTGTATTTCCACGATAGTAAACATCAAAGTCAAAGATTTATTTGTCCATCCTAATAATATTTTATTAAAAATTATAACTTGTTTGTGAGGATCGATGATTGGATGGATATTTGTTACTCCCAAAATTTACCTATCACCTAAATAGATATTGATCTAGCTCATCTCAAAATATTTTTTACTAGCTTTTGCCCGCGACTTCGTCCGCGTATATGTCGGTTATCGCGGACGCAGACGAAGTCGAAGTCGAAGTCGAATAAAAAGTAGCAGAAGCTAGTATTTATACAGGGTCATTGAAAATTTACCCGAAACCTGAAAAGGGGTAGGTACTATGGGACCAACGCTGAAATCATGACAAAAAAATCAGCTGCTGTTCCCTACAAAAATGCTATATTATAACAAGATCGTAATGTATGGATCAGCTGTTTTTTTTTCTCATGATTTCAGGGTTGGTCCAATAGTAAAAGATGTTTATAATGATGAGTACAATGACCCCTTTTCAGGTTTCGGGTAAATTTTCAATTACCCTGTATAATTTTATAGGCAACTGTTACTGACTGACTGATCCTTTAACACACAGCTTCAACCACTGAAGAGATTGCACTGAAACTTGCCACACAGATAGTTAATAAAAGCTTTTGCCCGCGACTTCGTCCGCGTATATGTCGGTTATCGCGGACGCAGACGAAGTCGAAGTCGAATAAAAAGTAGCCTATGTCCTTTGTTGGGGTTCACACTTACCCTGTACCAAATTTCACACAAATCGGTTCAGTAGTTTAGGCGTGAAGAAAAGACAGACAGACAGACAGACAGAAAGACAGACAGAGTTACTTTCGCATTTATAATATTAGTTAGGAGTACTAAACTCTGCCCCACTCTAGGGACATACAAACTCACATACAAAAACAGCCAGACCCGGAACAACTATCTGTGTAGGTCATACAAATACTTGTTCCGCTCGGGAATAGAACCCGCGACCCTCTAAGTCACTGCGCCAACCATGTTGTACCTAAATTTTCATCCCATTTTTTTCCCCGTGTGATAATTTTAAACTTTATCCTAATTCTGAGATCAATGTAAACAAATTCCCATTATAAAATGTCCTAATTCATCCTTTAAATTATAAGAGTACCTATAAGACTAAACAAGAAAAACGTTCCCACGATTAAAATTTGCATACATAAACAATCTTTACTTACAGCTGTAATGAGGGCTCTGCGCTGACGACGTGATTCCAATCTCATTGCGAACCGAGATGGTTGTGTCATTGGCTTGGTAGTACTTGGTACTTGTCTTGTTATGTACTGGAACTCGTACTTACTGTAGCATGAGGATTCAAGGTCGAGGGAATGGCGAAAGTCTGTGTTTTTTGCGCTAGGATTTTTCCTTGTGTGTAAAAGTAGCGAGGGCTCTATACAACTAGATTCCTAAGGACTTCCTGACGGAAGTTTTGGACAGCTATTCTACTGTAATTAAAAAATCGCAACCTACATGCTTTAGCTTTAATTTCCGAATTTGTACCACTTGGTACCAAGTGCATTTGGTACATCTGACATCATTCCGTGCCTCGGAAAGCACGTTAAGCTGTTGGTCCCGGCTGTCATACGTGGATCTTTGTCAGTCGTTACACTAGTCGTCAGAAGCTTGAAAGTCTGACAACCAGTCTTACCTAGGGGTACCGTATTACCCAGTTACTGGGTTGTGGAGGTCAGATAGGCAGTCGCTCCATGTAAAATACTGGTATTCAGCTGCATCCGGTTAGACTGGAAGCCGACCCCAACATAGTTGGGAAAAGGCTAAGCAGATGATGGTACCAAGTGCATTTAAACTCAATTTCATTTATTTACATTATTTACAAGCTTAACAAAAATAATAAAAAAAAACAACCAGAATAAGAAAATAAAAAGAGAAACTAAAACTAAATACTTAGTATCAAAAAATTCATCCGCATCGCCGTCCGCTGGAAATGTACCCAAAAGAATTTAAATCAATAAATACATAAAATTTGCAAAAAAAAAAAATATTTAAAGTTCATTGTCTTCACATTCATATAATTATTTTGGATGGAAAGTATGGAGTTTGTTGTCGATTTTTCTCCTTAACCTAGTAAGAAACTACTTTTATGACTATGATCTACCATTCTACCAACATAACGGCCAAACGACATCCACTGCTGGACATAGGCTTCCCTAAAGATAACCACAATGACCGGTCCTGAGCTGTTTGCACGTAAAATGATTTGACTTGACTTGAGCAATATACAATATACATATGTTTATACTTACCCCTTTTCTTTTTAGGTTGTAAAAATCAATACATGAGTCCTTCCGCGGAAGGTGTCCGGCTTTTACTGACTAAAAAACCACCCTGTTCCTTCTGTTACCCTTTACGTTCCGGGGCCACGGTATCCTGTTAAGACGTCCCGCAACCCCGGTATACTTTCCCCTTACAGATTTTGACTCTTCTTCACTGAGTTGCTGTGGTTAACCAACCAAACCATTAACCAATGAACCAATTCCCAAAAACCAACCAACAACCAACCAACAACCAACCAATTTGAAATAACTATGCCAAACAAACAAACCTATTACAAATTTTCTCCCATTTTTCGATGTAAACAACTTCAAAAAGCCTTCATTCCCATGAAGGCAAACCTGATTCGCAGATGAGGGCCCGCAATTACCCATGCTCTTGACACAATCTTGCCCGCGCTGGGTGTGGCAGACTTCAAAGCATAAAAAAACAATCCTACAAGAATGATTGTTAATGATAAAAAGATGATTAGATCATTATGGACAAAAAGCCGGCATTTTAATGCCCACTTTATTTTAGAGGTTTCTTCATTATTTGACATCACTGTATTTTCCAGATTAATCCCATAACACACTATAAAGACTCTGGCTGGTTATGCCATGTTAACCTTATTTAAAATAGTTTATGATTGGTAATTCGTGCGATAGGTTTTTGATAACCGCGGCGAGGGTTGAACGGCTGGTTTTATATATCAAGCTATTGCTGTTGTCAGAAACCTTCGCGGGCAAGTTTCATCACAATCTAGTGTTCCCGAGGACTATAGGCTTTTAGCCTTCCAACTGCAAAAAAAGCCTTTAGGCTTTTATAGGCCTATAGGCTTTTTTATAAGACGAGTATTAAGAATAGAGAGTTAAAGACCTTCTTTTTAGCATAGCTCCAGAAAAGGACCAATAGGCTTAAATTATAGGGCTAAAAGCCTATAGTCCTCGAGAACACTATCATAATCGGATCAATGGTAACGCATAGAGCACAAACATGCAAACATTCATTTTAAATAATATATTTTGCAATTATTTAACACTTTCAATTTAATACAAAGCATAAAATCAACCGAGTCTTCCCATTGTGTAACTCCGTCAAAGTCACGATAGTAGGTAGGTACTGACTGTTCTAGAATAGGTACTATATTATAGAGACTTCACAGCGACAATCAGTTTTAAAAATGAAGGTAAATTAGTGGCATTTTTGACAGAGTGAGTCTGAGATTAGAATGCGATTGTACCTAAAAGTTAGTAGAATTACCTACAGATGTAAAACTGGAGATTTGCCATATTTGACGTGTTTATAACTTCCGTTTGAAAAGGTTACTTTAAATGGCACTTAAGTCATGTCTATTGAGGAAACTTGTTTTGTGAATGTTGATGGATGGAAGGAGAAGATCAAAGAAACGATCTGTGCTGATATAATAAAGCTAAAGATTTTTTTTCTTTCTTTATTTAATTGCGCTAATCTTACGAACTACCAGTCAGATTAAAAAAATCTTCTTGTGTGTGATAGCTAGATTTATGGGTAATATTATAGGCTGTATAACATCACGCTACGACCCACAGGAGCAGAGCAGTAAGCAAAACCACGTGGACGATGTCGTGCGCAGAACTTAGTATCTATATAGCAAAACAGCAGAGGGCAATTCGTTCAGCCATTGCGAGAGGTGAAAGGGTTCAATTTCGACGTGGACGAAGTCGCGGGCAGAAGCTATTATGTATACAGGGTCATTGAAAATTTACCCAAAACCTGAAAAGTGGTACTATGGGACCTACCCTGAAATCATGAAAAAAAAATCAGCTGTTCCCTACAAAAATGCTACATAACAAGATCGTAATGTATGGATCAGCTGATTTTTTTTTTCATGATTTCAGGTTTGGTCCAATAGTAAAAAATGTTTATAATAATGAGTACAATGACCCCTTTTCAGGTTTCGGGTAAATTTTCAATTACCTTGTATAATATATAGGCTATATACCATCACGCTACGACCTACGGGAGCGGAGCAGTAACCAAAGACGCGGGTGTAACCGCGGCGGACAGCTAGTAGTTAATATTACGTGGGCATGAGCTAACAAAGGATTTTTCTGTTATGGGGATGAAACGGAGATCCGAAGTTTTTATAGAAGGAACAAGAGGCAGCCAATAACGGACGAAGTAGCGGGACGTTACTTGTTTTAAATAACAGACCACCCAGTAAACACCTATTAATCGAAATAGATAATTCCAAGATCACGAATATTATCACAGAAAAAAATTCAACACCATACATAATTCTATTAATCTTTTATTATCAATTCAATATAAACTTACCAGCAATAAGTAGATATTAAGTGTTTACTTACCATACATTACGGAAGTTGGTTAAGTCAAGGCGATGTCAATGACCCATGACCCGCGGCGTAACCGCGACTACCTTACGATCAGCGGTTCCCAAATTGTGTGTCGCCAATTCGCGATGCGTACGAGCGTGCGTGCGTTGGTTGGGTTATTGCCAGCACGCGACGTCATTCTCATTGATGGTAGTACAATCATTGGACTGTTATATTTAATAGTCACTAAGATTATAATTTTCAGATATTTTCTTTCATTAAATAAAAATAATATAAAGTAATATAATAAAGAGGTATCAAAGTTTTTATTTTTTATTTTTAGGTAATCTCTGGAAGTACTGATGCGATTGGAAAAATTCCTTTGTGGAAAAAGGATATTATGATTTATGGTATAATATTTTACCTTAACGCGAACGAAGTCGCTGTCAGAAGCTAGTAAATGACAATAGTCATCACAACATCTGGTAGACCTACACACAAATATCTTTTGTTCACGACGTTGCAAAAAAAAATTACCAACAACCTGTAAGGGGAATTGCAATAAAAATGGTTGGGAGCCCCTGCCAGATTATATAGTGAGCTACTGACTTGTAAGATGTACATACACTACTTTTGCTTTCGTTCAAGTTGAGTATTACTGTGTCTTCATTGATATGAATAAAGCCTATAAAGTTGCAATACAAATATTGCCAGCTTTTGCACGCGACTTCGCCCGCGTAAATGGCGATTATAGCGGACGCATACGAAGCCACGAAATAAAAAGTAGCCTATGTCTTTTCTTGGGGTTCCAACTTACCCCTTCCCAAATTTCATCAAAATCGATTTAGTAGTTTAATCGTCAAAGCGTAACAAAAAAACATGTAGAACGAGTTACTTTCGCATTTACAATATTAATATGGATGGGCGGGTATAGGCCAGGGACCTTCCAATTGAGAAATCGATTGAATTTACTTTAAGTTTACTCGTTGCACGAACGAAGTAAGCCCTCGACATAAAACTGTCAGCAAGCAAACACGAAAGATAAGGTGTTATCGTTAATAAATATGTCGCTTTAGAATATTAACTGCTCCAAAATGTACAGTCAACAAAGTAGATAAGAATGCAGGGTCGTTAGATACTTATAGTTGCAATTTTCTTAGAAACCGATAGATGTTAACAAAATAATGTAATTTAATTTAAAAAAGTAGATAATAAACAGTTCATTAATTGAGTTTCACTCGAAGACATCCATCGGTTTCTAAGAAAACCCCAACTATATCTGAAGACCCTGCATACCTATCTACTTTGTTATTTATTATTTATTTAATTTTATTTATATTTAAAATTCTAAAAAATAATAACAAATAAAAAAAAAATTATAATAATAATATTTTTTTTTTGTTGACTGTACTTGTTAAAATAAACTTAGTATTTAATAGCTTTTTCACACGGTTTCGTCCATATATTTCAGTTCGTCATTTGATTTCTCCATATAAACTTTGAACCCCCGTTTCATCCCCTCAAGGGGTGAATTTTGAAAAATCCTTTCTTAGTGAAGCCTTTCCTACTAACTACGTATATAAACTAAAAAATATAGTAAGCAAACGGTTTTTATTTTGATAAAATTCACACGCATTTTATGGAGTGCACATTTTGAGAATTGCTATTTTGAGAAGTGCACATTTTGCGAAGTGCACATTCTGCGTCGAGTGCTCAATTTGCGAAGTGCACAATCTGCGTCAAACCCCCATAAAACATATCCTTGTATTTTTATTTATGTTATTTGTTAACTTTTAACTGTGTTTTTGTGTTTTGTGTTCTTATGTGTGCAATAAATTAATGGTTTATTTATCTATCTATCTACCTATCCTATGGCTGTCTTCTATAATGTAATTAATGAATGAGAAATGAATTTCTCAGTAGCAACCTTGGAGTCTAGATTTATGCCCGGTTGATGGCCATAGGCTCGCCCCCTTTTACATGGGACATAAACATAACTGGCGAAATGTGGGTGTACATGGGTACACCTCTGCCTAACCCTACGTGGATTACAGGCGTGATGTTATGTGTCTTCAAAGCAAACAAACGGTCATTGACACTTATAAAACAAAGTACGTTTAAAATAATATGTATGTATTTATCAAATTGACATCCTTACTAATATTATAAATGCGAAAGTAACTCTGTCTGTCTGTCTGTCTGTCTGTCTGTCTCGCTTTCACGCCTAAACCACTGAACCGATTTTAATGAAATTTGGCATGGAGATAGTTTAAGACCCGGGGAAAGACATAGGCTACTTTTTATTAGACTTCGACTTCGTCTGCGTCCGCGATAACCGACATTTGCGCGGACGAAGTCGCGGGCAAAAGCTAGTTATCTATAAACTCCGTTATACTATAACAACTCTTGTCTGCCCACCGCCCATTAATTAAGGCAACATGAAAATTGATACCTGCCAATGTGATAAACATCTCTATTACATTGTTGATTAAGTCCAACCTCTTTTGTTTTTAATTACAGGATAGGTTGACTGCGAGCTGTCATAAAGTAACAAGTTACATACATACAAAACTCACGCCTTTTTCCCATGGGGGTAGGCAGAAACCGCAGAACGCCACCAGCTACGATCCTTACATACTCCTTTCGCCTCATCTACATTCATACATCTCGTCATACAAGCACGTTGGTTACGAGTACTCCGCACCTGACCTTTCAACAAGTAACAAGTTATCATTGTGAATTTAAGTAAGTACATGTCTATTATTTTATAGGAACTGTTATTTGGATTGGAAATTTGAAACGAAGTCTTGAATAAGGCCTTCGCCGCCAAACGTTTTCTTAACTGTTTGTGCTCTGCGCTAAGTATTTATAAGTTAAACTCTCATTAGGTTATCTACACGCTTATCAATATGCCAATGATATGACTCCATGAAATTACTGAAATTAAGCACTTGCAACTGCGTGTAGCCTCCACTGGGAAGCTAATATAGTCACCTATCTTATGTAAGTAGCTCTGCTGCTGAGAAATAGGAAAGAAAGTAAAATAAAAATAAACACTTAATGAAAAGAATATGATAGAAATACCTAAATAAAATGCAATATAATAAAAAATAAGCCTTTATTAATTTAAAAATAATTTAAAATTGCCTACATAAGATAAAATAATACATAGATTATTATTATAAATACAAGATGTTGTTTTGCATCCTCGTCAAATTTCAGGTGGTTGTCCTAAAAGACATAAATAATCAATTGAAAATACAGTACCAGGCAATAACTAATAAGCGCGCGCGGGAGCGCGAGCGTGGCTAGGCACGTGCGCGAGTAGTACCTACGAAATTATTGAATGATCGTTGCGTATGCGTTGTGTATGTATTGTTTGCGTTTGTTTGTGTGTGAAAGCGCGGTTATAGCTAGTAACAGACGGGCCGCTTTTAAATACGGCTGGTTTACAATTATGGATTTCAGTAAACAGGAAAAAAATATAAAAAATACCTACTCATTTTATTGTTGAATTGGGTCGAGAATCATTAGCATAATTACGTCCTTGAATTTGACTAGGATGCAAATCAACAGCTTGTATAAGCAAAGTTATACCTAGTTAACTTATTCATGATTTTCCAAAAGAACTTATTTTCTATTAATGATCTCATTAAACGGGGCTTCCTCTCTCCTACCCTTTTGCTGTGCCCTACAGAGTCCATAATGATCTCAATTATATAAGTTACCACCTAAGCATACATATGGAAAAGCTATTGAGTATAAATAAAGATATTGAGTATTGAAGTTTTCAATAAATCTTGTTAACTTTTAAAAACAAATAAACGTGACTCCAATCCTTCAATACAAGGCTTGAACATGTACCTAGGTACCTACACTAATTGCCAAAACATCGGTAGCAAAAACAATGCATACAATGTTTGTTTCATTGCATGAAGTCATTAATCAAGTTTTATTTTCAAATCAGCTTATCAATCAATCATTAACAGATGAAGATTTGCTGGATCTCCATACAAAATCGAATACTAAGATCAAAATATTTCTTGAATCATGAAATATCCTACTACTATCCTTCTTCCTACTACGTTGAATGGCTGGATGGATGGAGGTTTTTTACTCTTTTACACTTAAACAGCTGAACGAAATTAGTGTGGCACCCAAAATAATAATAGATATTCATGTATAACAAATTTTTATCCCATTTTTGGTTTCCTGTGGGATAATTTAGAATGTTGGCTTAGTTCTGAAGTTTACGCAGACGAAGTCGCGGGCAATAGCTAGTACAGTAGCGGTCATAAGTGGAGTAGCAATCTACAAAGCAAATCGAATGACGCTTTGGTTAAACTTACGACCTTTCGACGTCGTGTGCGAATTTAGGTGTACGTAGGTACCGTGTTATTACGTTCAAAAGTGCCTTATATAATGGCCTAATTTAATAAATGATATAACTTTGACTTTAACTTTGAATACATCACTTATACACACAGATGTAGGTACGGCCTGTACCGCGTGTTCAGAGCAATTCAAACCTTAGCATGCTACTGCACTTATAACCCCGACCGTACATAATTATTAAGATAAATAGTGAAGAAAGTAAATCTAAATTAATAATGATTAAAATTCTAATGATACGACAATTTTTTTTAGTATAAATGAGGTAACACTTTTAAAACTACACCAGCTTCCGTTCGCGACTTCATTCACGTCAAAGTTTATATAATTACTAGCTGTCCGCCGCGGTTACACCCGCGTCTTTGGTTACTGCTCCGCTCCCGTAGGTCGTAGCGTAATGGTATATAGCCTATAGCCTTCCTCGATAACTAATCTATCTAACACTGAAAGAATTTTTTAAATCGGACCAGTAGTTCCAGAGATTAGCGCGTTCAAACAAACAAACAAACACTGCAGCTTTATAATATTAGTATAGATTATCCCAAAGGAACCGTACATTTTTCCGAGATAAAAAGTATACTACAAACTATCTCTGTGCCAAATTTCATTCAGATCTGTTCAGCCGTTTTGGCGTGATTGATTTAACAAACATCCATATATCCAAACTGTAAATGCGTAGCACTTTATAAATTACATTATCAAATTGTGAACAAAACATTTTCCATTTTTATTCAAACACTATAATTTTCCGACATTTGAAATAAAAAAAAATTAGTTAAAGAAATATGTATAAATAAAATAAAACTAATATTTTGTATGAAAATGAAATAAGCTACAAGAATATCTTATACAAAAACAGATGAGAACAAATTCACATGAAGTTCTTATTGTGATAAATCGAAGACTCGTGGTGATTAATGTTTGATTAATTTGAACTGATTAATGATACTGTCAGCAACATTAAATAATGCGTAGGTCAAACTGTGCGTTATTGGGATGTCACTAAAGTTGGATGTAGGACTCATCAATTATAATTATTATGACATTGATCCCACTTTTTGTGTCCTAAGTATTTTCTAATTTGTCATAAGATAATGATTAATTATTTACAGATTAATTGGAATTTTGTGTCTCTAATTTATAATAATTTTATTTAAAACTATTAGCTTTGGCCCGTGGCTTCGTCCGCTTGTAAGTCAAATCTATATATACACGGTTACTTTTAGGTCGTTCTGGAACCGAAAGCCATAAACTCGATCATCAAACTCGAAACAATTGAGACCATTTTTTTTCAAAAGTAACTATTATAAAAACAGCTGTTCAGTACACTTTGACGAGTTAGACGAACATAAATGTACTGAACAGCTGAATTTTTTTATTGTTACTATTTGAAATTAATGGTCCCAATCGTTCCGAGGTTGATGATCGAGTTTATGGCATTCGGTTCCAGAACGACCTAAAAGTAACCGTGTATAAAAATCAATTGCTGTTCGTTAGTCTCGCTAAAACTCGAAACATATGGGGTAGGGGTAGGGTAGGGTAGGGGCAGGATACCACGCGAACGAAGTCGCGGTGGGTCAGCTAGAACATAATAATATCCTATGACACTCGGCAAATATAGATATTGCACATAAATATTGTTCTTTAAAATTATTGTTCATATTGACTTCTTAATTTAATCTCTATTGTTTTATTGTAAAATCTGGAAATTAAACCTTGAACAGCCTCGTGTTTGTAAAAAATTGTTGACAATTTACTTGATACAATAATCTCCAATCCGTATCATAGCAATGCCATCCAAGTTATTCGGACCTCTTTTTATTCACATTTCGATTTATAAAACAGTTCAAAGTATTTTGGTCATTGCTTTCCTAATAATAAAACTATATTTGTGTCTTGACTAATTGTTTAAATTATCGATTATTACTAAGTAAATTATAATATCTTTATATACCTTTACGCTTAGACAGAAGGTCCATTTTTGTTTAGCACTTTTTTTTTTTTTTTTTTTAACAACGATGAATAAAATGCGTAAGCGCAGCCTTCCCTGTCAATAAAATCACGATATCTCTTTCAAATCTACTGAGGAGGTGTTGAGTGTTTGGAATGAAGAAAAAAAAGGAGTATAGATATCATTATGTACTTAGCATTAAGAAATACCTACATTATTATTCTAGACTAATTTCTGCATGCAAGTTCGTTCGCGTAGATGTCTTTTATCTCGAGGTTTTCATTTTTTTGCGCCGAACCCTAATTCTTTTCCAAAAATTAAAACTGGTTAAATACAAAATTACTTTTGAATAATGTTATAATTTTAAATAACAAACAGAGGTATAAATATTATTACAGATACGACATAATGAATACCTCGTTGGTCTAGTGGTCGCAACGCGCGACTGCTGCGCATGAGGTCTTGGGTTCGATTTTCAGAAGTCAGGCAAACTGTTATTGGGTTTTACCATCAGGAATTTCTCAGTACCAGCCTCGGAGTCTGGATTTGTGCCCAGTTGATGGCAATAAGCTCGCCCCTTATTACATAAAGAAATGTGGGTGTAGGTACACCTCTGCCTAACCCTTCGGGGATTACAGACTTGATGCTATGATGATATTCCTCAGAAAGCAACGGAAACTTTATACCTATAGGTGTGATCGATGTAATTTAATGTTGTTATGTCATGTTTCTACCTGTTTTACGATCTTTAGTAGGGATGGGCCGAAATTCGGTTCACATTCAGTTCAACCGAAATTCGGCAGCTTGAACCGAACTTCGGCATTCGGCCGAAATTCGGTTCAGATGCCGAACATTCGGCACAAGAAAAATAATACCTTCTTGCACTATTTTGACTGAAATTCAATTGAATTAGAATAGCATTACTGTAAAATAAAATTATATGTAAAAGACATATAATTTTCAGTCACTGTCATTGTCATTTATTTTAGTTAGATATAAAGATTGTAAATGTAAACCTTAAATTAAATTACAGTTTTTCTTATTAGTTATGAAAATCTTTGCCTTATTAATTAGACATACTATTACAAAAATGAAATAAACATAGTATTCTTCTAACAAACATTAACATCTGAAATACAATTCGTAAATTGAATAAAAAAATCACGTTTTTGGTTCACAAACTAAACATTCATTAACATAATTTTATTTTTTTACAAAGTGTATAGGTCAAATTAAACAATCAAATTAAGTTGGATGGTCCAAGGTAGCCCGCGAAATTCAATTTTTCTTGCGTTTTTTGCAATTTGCAAGTTAGTGTCAGGTTGTATATTGATTAAAATATGATTTGCGACCGCAACAAATATGGTTTTATAGAATTATAATCATTAGAATCAGCAATACAACTTCTTAAGTTAGAATAATCCTCAAATGTCATGATTTCAAGAAATAGTCATTCAATAGGATTATTATGAACTTAGGGAGTTGAATTGATGATTTTTATAGCCGATCGGCGAATGATCGGCCGGCTCCGGGCCACGCGGTGGGAGCGCGGTGTGGGGGCGGGGTACATCTAGCAATAATATTGAAGTAAATGCGTAAACAAGTTACGACGTGTCGCTCTCGAGAAAGCGCTTGAAATTGAACCGAAGTTCGGCCGAACTTTTCATTTTAACCGAATGTTCGGCCGAAGTTCGGATTCGGTTCAAACCACATTCGGCCCATCTCTAATCTTTAGTGATCTAAGTGATGTTGACAGTCTTGAAATAGATTAATGTGTAGGATTTTCCGAAGGTCGTTGCAAGTGTTTACAGCTTTTAATCAAACGACCACAAAGTGGGACATGTTTAAAAAAAAATAGGTAGGTGTGTTGGTTTTTTTTTCAACTATGCTGAATTCTGTCCTCTATTAGGCCAAGAAGATATCTAATATTAATAACTCATTTGCCCGTGTTAATAAGCACTTCAAATTGGTACGTATTGTAGTTCTTTAAATGACTTTTAAAGGTGCTGATAGACTTGAGCATTCACTTGTAACAGAACATCGAGCATTCGCCGTTTTTATATTTGTCGAACTGAACAACGAGCCGAGCCAAGCATAGAGCCAAACATTGCTATGAACATTTTCTTTAGCATTTTAGTGAACGCTCTAGTCGATGCTCGTCAAAAAATATTCTTCACGAAGATGTCAGACTTGACGGTCGCTCGGCAAAAAGCTCGAAGCAATGCTCGCTAGAATGCTCGCCAGAACGCTCGATAGAATGTTCTCTAAAATGTTCTCGTATTTTTCTGTGATGTAACATTCGCACAAATGCTCATTACAAGTGAATGCTCAAGATTATCAGCACCTTAATCTGTTTATACATTGTCTTCATATTCGTATAATTATTAAATTATTAATGTATACGTACCTATACAACTTAGCAAACCTTTTTTTGTAATATGTAGACCATGTCTTTTTTATATAATAAATAAGGGGTTAAATTAAAATTAAAATAAACTTGTTTTTGAAGTGAAAACTTCTTTAGCGGCGTTGAGCACTTTTTCTGTAATGGGTATAAAATCTTAAACTCGCGTCAGGGGACACGTGACCACGCGCGTCAGGACACGTGACCTGATCGAAAAAGCGTAAACAGCTATCCCCTCTCTACGGCGCGGCGAAAATTATGCCTGGGCCTACTGTTTCGTTTAGACAGCGCAGGGCGCTTGCGCGAATGATAATTGTAATAGTTTTAAAGTTAAATTTTTAATGTAGGTAATATAAATTGTCATGTTTGTGTACGATAGCGCAATAAATGAATATTGTATTCTACCACATAAATGATAGTACTTTTATACTGATAAAGCAATTGGTGCAAAATTATTCCCTAACCATTCCAAAATATCAAACATGCTCAACGTTAATAATCAAGTTTTCACTTCTGCCGGCACTCCCGGAGTGCAAATTTTTTTTTTGTAGGTATGTAGTGTTTAATATTGTACACGTTAGTACGGCACCCTTTGCGTACGAATTCAACTCACACGTTTGAAGGGATCATTGTACTTTCAGGGTTTTTATCAACAAAAACTATGGTTGTAGGTGAACCTTATAAGGTTCTATATTGCAAGTAGTTAAATCTGTGGCTACTTATTTAATTGGATAACCTCTAATCAAGCGACACGTCAAATTATAATAAGTGATTATAATACACATACCAATGAATATTTTATTTAAAATACCGGTTTGTTGACTGAGGTTAATGACTGTGAAATGAATACCTAGTTCAAGACATTATTGTCGTTTAGCGAAAATTAAAATTAAATATTTATGGTACCTAACTAGCATCGTAAAATCTATTTCAATTTTAGAGATTTTTCCAGAGGTTCATTTGTTTAGCAAACAGTAGGAAAAAATGAATAATTTATTCAACCGATATGTGCAGGACGTTTTAATACTTAATTCAAAATAAATACAAAGACGTGTTTAAAAAAAATAAGCAGAAAAAATACTATTTTACTTCTAACCATTACAAAGCACATGTAGGGTTCATCCCTACCACATAGTTTATTTATATTTATTATATAAACTCACACAAATCAACACAACATAAACACAGACACACTATTATTATCATTTAGGTTTATTGATAACACTACTCATTCATTCACGGCATCTATATTGTTTACATTATACTGCCGGATGATGTTGAGGTACCCTGTCCACAATCACGCGGGACTAGCGTGATAGTGACGTAGTCACGTACTTACCTGGTGCGCCAGGGAACTAGCGGCGGCGACACGCGCGCCTCGAGCTTAGAGGTCAGTCGGTCAACGACCTCGCCGCTAATCACTGCGCCCGTGCTTGCGCTAATTACTTTCGTGTAATATTGTCCTTTTAATCCGTTAACTATCATTGTTGTACTATTGTTTACGTGGACTTGTTATTGTGACTGTATTGTGATTGTGTTTACTGTGTGCCTACTGTCCCTGTACTCCTTCTGTATATTTATCGTGTTGTGGTACGGACATTATATCAACCGTAAGTGAATACCTACTGACTTTTATTATTTACCCGAACGTACCCTAACTTACCAAACTGGTGACCCCGTACAGAACATTTAATAAAATAAAATGAGTGACAGTGACACAGAACACACTGCGTCGTCGCAGCCCGCCAGCCACGTAACACACCGTGCGCTCAAGGCCAAGCGCCTCTCGGGTCCAAAGGTCGAGTCGGCCGACGCGTACCGTGGCAATTTACATCTACCGCCGTTTTGGCCCGAGGAGCCCGAAATTTGGTTTGCGCAAATTGAAGCGCTGTTCGAGAATGCGGGGGTGTCCAGTGACGCCGCAAAATATAATTACGTCTTGGGTAACCTGGACACCCAAGTTTCGAAGACAATGAAGGACTTCATTGGGGCCCCCCCCGCCACCAACCGGTACCAGTCGCTCAAGGCGGAGCTGGTGCGAAGACTTTCGGCTACCCAGGACCAGAAGACGAAGCAGCTTCTGATGCACGAGGAGCTCGGGGACCGGAAGCCGTCCCAGTTCCTCCGACACCTGCAGGGGTTGGCAGGACCTGCAATGCCTGAGGACTTCATACGCACCGTCTGGAGCAGCCGACTCCCCACCAGCATCCAGCCCCTCCTCGCATCGCAGCCCCACAGCACCCTGGAAGCGCTAGCGGAACTGGCTGACCGCGTCCAGGACATGGTCGCGCCAGTGCCGCACGTCGCAGCAGTCGCGCCGGCACCCCACGTCGCAGCAGCCTCGCCAGCCGAACCCACGGTCAGCGAGTTGGCAGCCGAGATCGCCGAGCTGAAGGCTGCCATGAGGGACCTGACGCTGCAGCTGCGGGACAGCCGATCGCGGAACCGCTCCCACAGCCGTGGTCGAGACGCGCGACGGCACTCACGCAACCGCTCGTCGACCCGCTCCAACTCCAGCTACCGGCAGCATCCCGTCTGCTGGTACCACGCAATGCACGGCGCCAAGGCGAAGCGCTGCATCAAGCCCTGCGACTTCCAGCAGGGAAACGCCGCGGGCAGTCGGTGATGGCGACAGATGATTGCCCACGCTCGACTGGTCGCCTGTTCGTCACGGACCGGACCACCAAGACGCAGTTCCTGGTCGACACAGGTAGCGACCTCTGCGTCTACCCCCGTCGTCTATTAAGTGACCGTCGCGAGTGCACAAACTATGACCTAGTGGCCGCGAATGGGACGCCCATTAAAACGTATGGTTTTGTGCAAGTGATTTTAAATTTAGGACTTCGTAGGGACTTTAAGTGGCGTTTTGTTGTTGCCGAGGTAACCAAGCCAATTATCGGCGTAGATTTTTTAAGCTTTTACTCGCTAGTCGTTGACTGTCGTAATCAACGACTAGTCGATAGTAGCACCAACATTTTCTCAGTAGCCTCGAATCATTCAGACTCATCTTTATTTTCTGTAAAAATTTCTTCTGGTGATTCGAGGTACCATAAAATTTTGGACGGGTTCCCCGACATCACCCGGCCCGCCGGTACACTACGCACTACACCACACAACACCGTACACCACATCCGCACGACCCCAGGTCCTCCAGTCTCATCTTCATTTCGGCGACTAGCGCCAGACAAACTAAAAATTGCCAAGCAGGAGTTCCAGCTGATGCTGGACAACGGAACTGCTAGACCATCCGAGAGTCCATGGGCATCACCACTTCACCTCGCACCCAAGAAGGACAACGGTTGGCGACCCTGTGGTGATTACCGAATGCTCAACGCCCGGACCGTCCCTGACAGGTATCCGATCAGGCACATTCATGACTTCTCGCACAGCATTTCCGGTTGCACAATTTTTAGTACCATAGACCTGGTGAAGGCCTATAATCAGATACCTGTCAGTCCAGACGACATTCCGAAGACGGCAATCACCACACCGTTCGGCCTGTACGAATTCCCGTACATGACGTTTGGTTTGCGTAACGCAGGCCAAACTTTTCAACGTTTTGTCGACGAGATGACCAGAGGTTTGGATTTCTGCTACTGCTACTTGGATGACTTCTTGATCTTCTCTAGGTCACAGGCAGAGCACGAGGAGCATCTCCGCATTATATTCGGCAGGATGAAGGACTACGGCATGCTGGTCAACACGTCCAAGTGCGTTTTCGGCGTTCCGGAGGTAACCTTCCTAGGCTACCACATCTCCAAAAAGGGCACCAAACCACTGGACTCCAAGGTCGACGCTATCAACAGCTTCCCGCCGCCCAGAGATGTCCGTCAGTTGCGCCGATTCCTGGGTATGCTTAATTTTTACAGGCGATTCATACCCCACGCAGCACAGATCCAGGCGCCGCTTCACGCCCTCTTGGTTGGCAATGTAAAGGGCTCGCAGCCCATATGTCTTGCGGAGAATACTTTGCAAGCATTTGAGGACTGCAAGGCTAGCTTAGCTAACGCTGCTCTTCTAGCTCACCCCGATTGCAATGCCAATCTCGCGTTAGTTACTGACGCGTCGGATAACGCAATCGGCGCGGTGTTACAGCAGCTTAGCGATGATGGCTGGCAGCCTTTAGCTTTCTTCTCTAGGAAGCTCAGCCCTTCGCAAACGAAGTATTCTCCCTATGACAGGGAACTGCTGGCCATATACGAGGCCATCAAATACTTTCGCCACTTGCTCGATGCCAGGCACTTCGTCGTGTACACGGACCACAAGCCGATCAGTTTCGCATTCCACGAGAGGAAGAAAAACTGCTCGCCTAGACAGTTCCGGTACCTCGACTTCATAGCCCAATTCACCACCGACATAAGGCACATTTCCGGTAAGGACAACGTCGTAGCCGACCCCTTATCACGTGTGGAAGCGGTACAGGTGCCGGTCAGCTTCGAAACCCTCGCGGAATCACAAACTTCGGACCCGGAGCTGTCCCAGCTACTACAGGAGGGATCATCGCTGGATTTGCAGAAGGTACAGGTCCCAGGGGAGCGCACTTCTGTGTACTGCGACGTCAGTACAACGCCTCCCAGACCATTTGTGCCCGTCATGCTACGAAAGCAAGTCTTCGACAGCTTGCACTCTCTCAGTCATCCTGGTGTCTCGGCGTCCGCCAAGTTGATCGCGGAACGCTTCGTTTGGCCAGGCATTAGGAAGGACTGCAGGGAGTGGGCACGAGCTTGTCTTGAGTGCCAGCGGGCCAAGGTTAGCCGACACGTTTCTGCGCCATTAGGGTCGTATAACCTCCCACGTGCAAGGTTCACCACCGTCCACATCGACCTTGTGGGCCCGCTTCCAATTTCGCAAGGTTTTAGGTACTGTCTGACGGCAGTCGACCGTTTTACCAGGTGGCCGGAGGTCGTACCTATCGTCGACATAACCGCCGAGACAGTAGCTAAAGCGCTGCTATCAGGATGGATTGCCCGGTTTGGTTGTCCCGCAGACATAGTTACGGACAGGGGTCGACAGTTCGAGTCGGCCTTATTTCAACAACTGGCCAGACTAGCTGGTTTTCAGCACAAGCGGACAACGGCATACCATCCTGCTTGTAATGGCATGGTGGAGCGTTTTCACCGGCAACTCAAGGCGTCCATTATGTGCCATGCAAATGACAAGTGGACAGAGTCATTACCGTGGGTATTGCTTGGGATACGGAGCGCATTCAAGAAGGATGTCCAAGCGTCCTCAGCCGAACTTGTTTATGGCGAACCGCTAAGACTCCCGGGTGAATTCTTCACTCCTAGTGACGAAGGAACGACCGACGTCACAGACTTCGCCGCGCGCATCCGCAGGTTTGCTCGTAGCCTGCAACCAACCCCAGCATCCCGCCACAACAAGCCCAGCATTTTTGTTTATAAGGATCTGCAGACCACTGATCACGTGTTCCTTCGTGAAGACGCATTACGTGGCTCGCTGCAACCAGCGTACACAGGTCCTCACAAAGTTCTGCAAAGGGGAGACAAGGTCTTCCGGATCTTATTTAAGGGCAGAGAGGTCACGGTCTCAATCGACCGCCTTAAGCCAGCATACACTTTGGCAGACAAAGCTGACCCCGAAGAAGTCACTCCACCTAGCAGTAGTAAGGAGTACACCACTCGCTCTGGTCGTCACGTCAGGTTTCCAGATTTTTATCGCCCTTGACGGTCTCTGGAGGGGGGTGATGTAGGGTTCATCCCTACCACATAGTTTATTTATATTTATTATATAAACTCACACAAATCAACACAACATAAACACAGACACACTATTATTATCATTTAGGTTTATTGATAACACTACTCATTCATTCACGGCATCTATATTGTTTACATTATACTGCCGGATGATGTTGAGGTACCCTGTCCACAATCACGCGGGACTAGCGTGATAGTGACGTAGTCACGTACTTACCTGGTGCGCCAGGGAACTAGCGGCGGCGACACGCGCGCCTCGAGCTTAGAGGTCAGTCGGTCAACGACCTCGCCGCTAATCACTGCGCCCGTGCTTGCGCTAATTACTTTCGTGTAATATTGTCCTTTTAATCCAATGATATTCTAATAAACAGATATGTTATACCCTTACAAAGCAACAGAAAAAAGTGTTCCGCGCCGAGAGGCAGCACACATACACACTTTTCATTCATTTTACATTTCACTACAAAAGGAAAAGGAGTAAAAAGGATAGCTTGATAAAATCAGTAAGAAAAAAAGTGACAGCTAGATGTTGTCAATTGCGCGTGAATGTAAACAGACATTATTCGAGCCACCAATGTGACCAATCACCGCACGTTGGCATCATAGACTAACAAATTAACTAGGCAGAAGGTACAAACCGTGTGTACAGAATTTGTAGCCGGGATTTGTGCCTATGCAACGAATAAACTCTCTCTTGCTGTTGTCACATAGTAAAGTAATATAAACGATTCATTAATTCTTTGTTTACGATGTCGGCGACGAAGACCCCATGCACGTACGTACTATAACGCAAGTACAGTTAGTGATATTTTGTAAGGACTTTATAGTTAAGTTTAATTTTTGAAAGGATTCTATAATTTGTTTTTTTGAAAGGATTTTAAAGTTGTTTTCTTATGTTTTATTGTACTTATTAGGTAGGCAGAAACTTTAATTTACTGATAAGGATATTAGGAAAACTTGTCTGGTTAGAAAACATAACGTAAGGGAATTTGTGCAAAATTGGTGTATTATGTCTTATTGGAACGATGTTAGCGTAATCCAATTAGAAAAGTCTAGTAGGATAGTAATTTGAAAGGTTTTTGACGAAAAATTGTATGATAAGGAATAATTACGTAACTTGAAAATGAGGTTTTTTGTTTATGGAGGAATATTAAATATTTCTATCATATTTTGGTAAGATCACATAGAAACAAGGTTTACAAAAGGAATTGTAAAAATCTCGTAAGTATTGTAAAAGTTATAGTCGATTGTTCAAAGTGAAAATGTTAAAAGAACAATTTTTACACTTCAATGTTCTAGGGTTTTTGTCAGACTGTATTTTATCATTATGTAATTGATTTTAAGTATTAAGTATTAAATTATAATGAAAAGTTATTAAAAGGGAAACTAGAACTCTGGAGTAAAGATGACTTTACTGCCTAATATTCGCATCTGTACTTTTATTCTATGTCCGGAGTGCACGCATCCTTGTCGTTCTCACGACAAAAAATGTATTTTCCATCTCTTTCTTTTTTCTAACCTCAAAATATCAGAATATTAGGAAAATAATTGAAATATATTAATAAATCGAAGTATATTGCGTACTTACGTGTGGTATGAGATCCCTTGTGTTTTATTAACTTTGGTATCGTAATTGGTACACTTTCTAAACACACACGATGGCATTTTGGATGGTAATTACGTAGCAGCGCGCAACGTATCACTCGTAGTAGTGCCAGACACAGACTAAAGGCAATGCGTCCTAATTAGGACGGTTTCTGGTCTTCACGTTTTGCGCGCTTATAACATATCTGTTTACTAAAATATCATTGTTTTAATCCGTTAACTATCATTGTTGTACTATTGTTTACGTGGACTTGTTATTGTGACTGTATTGTGATTGTGTTTACTGTGTGCCTACTGTCCCTGTACTCCTTCTGTATATTTATCGTGTTGTGGTACGGACATTATATCAACCGTAAGTGAATACCTACTGACTTTTATTATTTACCCGAACGTACCCTAACTTACCAAACACAAAACTAAAAAAGATTCTAATATTTCAGTAATTAGACCAAAAAATCCAGGATATCTTTTTTAAGCAAGTGACGTTCTGCCGTTGATTTATAATTGTTATGCAGTAGGTATATTTACAGTAAAAACTCGTACTAGAGTAAATCCTAAGATTTAATTAAATTGTTTTCAGTAAAGCCTAATATTTACTCAGTTTTAGTGGTACTTTATATCGAATGACAATTCCGTTTATTATAATAAAGAATGTTTTTAAGCTTCTCATTTTTTGTTTTAATCAAAGTCCAAACATTTCTGTGATAATTATTAAGTTTTGAACTGCACTAGCACCTACTCGGTAAATCTTAAGTTTTACCTCAAACTTTACCAAACTTATAACCAGCTCCGGATAAATCCTGAGGTCATAAATCTTAGGATTTCTCATCTGTTGGTAAATCCTAAGATTTACCTATACCGGGCTTTTACAGTAACACAATACGACGAAACACAAAGTATACTAGATTCAAAGTCAACCAACGCTTACATAATAATTGACCCCGAATCTCAGTGAGCTTACGGCCAATGTTTTTGAATCGACGCAAGTGCACACTGTCGGAACGCAGATGATAAATTGTTACGCGCGTGTTACGTTACAATCGGACACATTATCGCATAAACAGCTGTTTAGATGAGCTTATAATGTTGAGGTGTGGTTATAAATTGTTAATTTTGTGACTATTATGGAATAACTATCTTCTGCCCTTGACTTCGTTCGCGTCAAAGTTGATTTATTTATTCAAAATGCATCAAAAGTACAAAGGCGGACTTAATGCCTTAGGCATTCTCTAATGGCGCATTTTCATTAGTCGATAGGGCCCGCATGCGGGGTGTCCCCGCATGCGAGATAACAACCAATGAAAGTTACAAGTCGTTACACCGCATGCGGGGATCCGCCGCATGCTTTATACCGACCGTGATATCGACATGCGGGCCCTATCAACTAATGAAAATGCGCCATAATGAAAACGGTTCACCGAATGCGGGCCCTGTGGCATGCGTTCCAGAAATCTGTCGCACCCCGCATGCGGGCCCTATCGACTAATGAAAACGGTTCACCGAATGCGGGCCCTGTGGCATGCGTTCCAGAAATCTGTCGCACCCCGCATGCGGGCCCTATCGACTAATGAAAACGGTTCACCGAATGCGGGCCCTGTGGCATGCGTTCCAGAAATCTGTCGCACCCCGCATGCGGGTCCTATCGACTAATGAAAACGGTTCACCGAATGCGGGCCCGTGGCATGCGTTCCAGAAATCTGTCGCACCTCGCATGCGGGCCCTATCGACTAATGAAAATGAGCCATAACAGTCATAATTGAGTTGAGTTTGCCTAAATGGGCCAATCATACAATATTCAACATACATACATACATATACAAAAACACGCCTTTTTCCAATGGGGGTAGGCAGAAACCTCAGAATCTTCAAAATATTCAACACTCTTTCAATATTTTTGTTGACTAAGTACGTGAAACTAAATGTCTTACGTCAAATAATAATATATGCATTACTTTTTATGTTTTGTGTTTATGTTTTGTATTATATGCAAACTTTTTAACTTACCTGTCAAGCCCCGGCTGACTTACTGGTAAGCCAGAACAATAGAAAATCAATTGTGTCTCATTACGTGGGACTTGAGTTATTAACTATAAAACTTATACTTAGCATAGGTTTAAAAATAATCAGCCATAATACAATACATTTCAAAAATATCATTACAAATTAAAGACGAACGAAAAATGTTGACATAATTATGTTGATCTATTTTGGCAATTCTAAATCCAATTATGAAGTAATAAAAATATTAGCCGGGAATTTATAGGTAAGCAATAAAACTTGGCCGTCGGTTAACTTAATTTATAACCTTTTGAAGCTCTAATATTTTGCAAACTGTTCTTGAGAATAGTTGTTTACAAATATTATTAGAGCCACACAATAGCTTATCTGAACTTGCAAATAAATGAATATGAATATGAATATATGAACTTTAGCAAACTAAATAGATCCTAATCGTTCTAAAATTAAGATTGATATTGAAACATGATGTAAACAGCACATTTTCAAATCATAAAGACGTATCTTATTGTTGCATTAAAATATTTTCTTAATCCTAACTAATATTATAAATGCGAAAGTAACTCTGTCTGTCTGTCTTTCTGTCTGTCTGTCTGTCTGTCTGTCTTTTCTTCACGACTAAACTACTGAACCGATTTGTGTGAAATTTGGTACAGGGTAAGTGTGAACCCCAACAAAGGACATAGGCTACTTTTTATTCGACTTCGACTTCGTCTGCGTCCGCGATAACCGACATATACGCGGACCAAGTCGCGGGCAAAAGCTAGTTGAATAATAATTCTTAATTAAAGGAGTTGAACTCTCTACCTGCGTCCGAACGCATTCGACCCTAATCTTTTTAAGTTAGACTGAACAAGCTTCTTTAGGGTAAGCTCAATTCATCGTAGACTTTGTCTCTGCCACCTCTAACCTAGACTATGGTCAAACCCATCTTATATAAAAAAAAACTACAAAATAAAAAATAACTTTAGTTTGGAAGTCGGCGGCTTTGGTTTTGTTTTTTGTTATGAAGGTATTGCCACCGACTTCCAAACTAAAGTTATTTTTTATTTTGTAGTTTTTGAAGGCGATTGTCTTTTTTTGTAAAAAGCTTTTTATTTTTCACTTTTTAGTGCTTGTGTGTTAATGTTTGAAAGCCTTAATAAAAGCCCTTTCGAACAATACCTCACACGAAATATTTAATTTAGAAAAATGCTCACAAAATAAAAAGGACTAAACCAAATTGGATGAAATTTTATGGGACCAAATGGCAAGTATACTGCATCGAACAAAAAAAGAATCACACTAATCGGACTAGAAACCTCGGAGTAATCGGTGTACATACATAAAAAAAAAAACCGGCCGAATTGAGAACCTTCTTCTTTTTTCGAAGTCGGTTAAAAAACCTCTAAACAACCAATAAACTGGCTTTAAATCTAAGTTCAAGGCTAGAACTGCGCTTGCGTATCATTAATGAAAGTCTACCATATTATTATCATTCTGAGCTATTAATAAGTTGGTAACTAAGAAATCAGTTCCTGCAGTCCTTGGGCCGACGCCTATCACAATTTATTTATGCATATTCTTGTGATATTTAAACCCAAAATATGTCTGGTATCGAGTTTGTTGTCGAAGCTAGAGTCAGTTAAACGGTCACAACAAAATGTAAGTAATAATGCCAGCCTATACCTGTCCCACTGCAGGGCAAACACCTCTTCTCGTACAGAGAAGGCACGAGCATTGATTACTACGCTTGCTCAAGGCGGGTTGGCGATTTCAGACTTTATAGCTTCCGGCTTTAATCCGCGTCAAAGATAATTTAAGTATCCCACGGAAATCATAGGTACATTTTTCCATCACACAAAGTGGCTTAACTGTAATCAATTTCAGTGCCAATTTTCGTCTTAGTAGGTAGCTTTCTATCAGTGAACATTTATTTTTAATTGGACTAGTACTTCCAGAAAATATCTCTAATCATATTAAAAAAAGGTTGACACTGTTTTACATAATAATAAAATTAGCATACAAAAAAAGTTAACATAAATGTAAACTTTTATCTCTTTATAATAATTAGTAAGTATACATTTTGAGTTTAGTTCTGCAAAATCGAACCCAACCTACAATCTCTCAATAATTAAATTAATTATGTCAAGCTTATTTAGTATTCTAATTGTGTTACGTGAGTATCCAGCAATGACAACGCTTATTCTCGTTGATAAACCAAAAATCATTACTAGTAAACTTATAAAAACGGCAGAAATTTTGTCATGGGTTGGTTCTTTTTAACTGAATTAAGACCAACTATTATTACTCTATCAACATAGTAACTCAGATTTAAAGTTACACTTCTTAAGCTATGTCCACACCACTTTCATGTTCATTTCGCCTTTTCGACTGACGCATGCATGCAGCATCACAGCGCATGCAATAAGGCATGCGCTGAAACTAGTTCAAAACAGCGCATGCACGTAGAGCACGCTGATTCGTCACCGGTGGGTGCACAGACGTGGACAATATGCGTCTTAAGGCAATCAATATTGCATGCGCTTGATGCGAGATGAATTGAAAGTTGAAGACGCAAAACGAACGTGAAAGCACACTGGTGTGAACACAGCTTTACAATTACTATCATTTAATTGCTATTAAAGTCTCCAATCGCCTACTCCGATTACTATTTGTCAACGCTTGATTTGATAATGAGACGAGCCTAAGTACACAATGATTTATATGTTACAAAACCTAGGCAGACATTGTCTAGGCCGATTTCTAGCCACTTAGTACTATAGTCGTTGATTTATATAGCTATTAGACATGTCTGCAAGATATTTATAGTACGTTTCGTCATGTTGTATTGTCTTCAATTCCTTTTGACACATCATAATATGTTTAACGGTAAATTGACATTACAAACAAGAATAGCAAGATTCAAATAAAAGATATTGATACTAAATGATTACACTAAAGGAAATCGATATTATTTTTCAATATAAATTATTATCTGTGCAGTATTTGAATTTCGATTCAATTCGAAGAGCTACTTATTTGGTTTGAAATTGGAACTGCAGTATTCAATGACAAATGAACATCATTCTTATTTAATTATCACGGATACGATCAATGAATTCTTTGGCTATAGTTTGAATCCCGAATGTCATAAAATGAATTCCATTTTTAAAAATAGAATCGCATTTCGTAGATGTCATCACCAATAATAATATTGTTTCCTTTTGGTACTAGAACGAATCGAATGCCTTTATAGAATCCAGATAATTTAGAAGTAAAAAATTAAAACAATAATGTCCCAGAAGGCTATTCATAAAAATGGTGTCAGAGGTCAGTTTCAAAGCCAAAGTCATCCAAGTCCCTAATAAATACTATATGAAGTACTTAATAAAATAGCAAACGACCCAATATATTGTTTATTACCTATATGAAATTAAAACAATCGTTTTGGCGCGTAAATCACAATATTCGTTGCCACTTGAACTTGGAATACGCTCATCTTCACAACTTTATCCCAACCATCCACAAAAATCCATCTACGGAAATTTGATCTCTATGACAGTGACAGAAGACTTACACGGATCTGAGTAAGTGTTAGGGAGCGGCAAAGTTATCTTTGTAAAGTCATATAAGCACGTTTTTTAGAAGACTTTTCAAACGCTATAAAAAGCAGAAGTTGCTTCATTGTGCACCAGTGTAAGTGGGTTCTGCTGTGGACACACATCCCTCGGAGGGATATAGGACGATGATATTGGTAATACTTTCTTTTGTGTTATTGTGGTGTGAACAAGTGCCTTAGTTTAGTTGCGCAAGAGTAATTAGAAATTGGATTTTGAATTGCGACATTTTTGGCGACAATTTTGGTCGTGTTTGACATCCCTTATTGTGTCATACTCATTAGTAACACTGTCATGAATTTTGGGTATTTTCATTAACACATTTTTAATTAGTTTTTCTACTAACTCTATCACTAGGGTGTCTGGGGTCGTAAGACCTTACTGCCCGCACGATAAAGAAGAAAATTAGTTTTTCTTAGCTAAACCATACTAAATTTTTATTCCAAAAATATTTTAAACTAGCTGTCCGCCACGGTTACACCCGCGTCTTTGGTTACTGCTCCGCTCCCGTAGGTTGTAGCGTGATGGTATATAGCCTATAGCCTTCCTCGATAAATGGACTACCCAACACTGAAAGAATCATTCAAATCGGACCAGTAGTTCCAGAGATTAGCGCGTTCAAACAAACAAACACTGCAGCTTTATAATAATTATTAATTATTAAAGTATAGATAAAAAATAAACTAGGATATCATTTAAAAAAACCACTCGAAAATAAAGCTAAATCAATCAATCAATCAAAAAACCTAAAGATGATAAAAAAATAGCTAAGTAGGTACTATATTAATTTTGATATCTTAATCCTTAGCTTAATTAAGATGTACCAAAAGTATCCAAACTTATTCTATCTGTAACAGGAAAAAATATTAATGACGTTACGTTTAAAATATCTTTGACACAATTATTATTTAAATTCTATCATAATTATTCAACTCTGTAATAATGTCTCAGTAGCAGCCACGGAGTCTGGATTTGTGCCCGGTTGATGGCAATAGGCTCGCCCCCTATTACATGGGACTTAAACATAACTGGCGAAATGTGGGTGTACTAATGTACCTCTGCCTAACCCTTCGGGGATAACAGGCGTGATGTTATGTCATATTTAACTCTGAAATAAGAGATCGTTGCTATGACCCACAGGAGTGGAGCAGTAACCAAAGCCGTAACTTGGGTGAAAAATACCAAACGGTCGAAAACGCGAGCAGAAACTAGTTATTTAATAATTATTATGGAACTCACCGAATAACACACACTTTCAGTCATTCATTCTTTCATTCATAGCAATTAGAGGCAATTCGTCTATTGCACAATTTGCACAACTAAAACATGTTTTTAAAATCAACTTTAGTTCTACCAAACTAAATAATAAAACCCAAACAAGACAATATTTTAATTAAATCAGCATAATATTATGTTGACAGTTGAATTAATTTGCATACTTATTCACATTCGATTTGTAATTATGATCGATTCAAATATGTAATCATAAGAGTCTATTAAAAAAGAAAATCCTTTTGGACCGGATTTTTTTAAATAACACGCCAAAACAAAAAAAAATCATTACCTAAGTGCATACTACTGTTCCGTCATTCTTTACGTAGTATAAAAAGAAGAATTTTAATGCAATTTTCATCAATAGATAAGAGTGACAAGAGGAAGGTTTATACGCATATTTTAATATTTTTTTGTATTAATTTGTTGAATATGACGATAATTGTCCAAGATGTCGAAAGAAATCAGAGAGAGTTTTCAACGAAAATATTCTTTTGAAATATTATAACAAAATAATGTATGATGGAATTTAATCACTCCACACTGACGCCGCATTTGTAACATTACGTGAGAAGCCGGGGCGAGTCGCTAGTAAAAAATAAATAAAAATATTCTACGCTTGAACAAGTTTTATCCGCAAGTCGTTTCTGAGGTTTGCGTGTTTAATAATAGCCACATAACAACAGACTGCAGTAAATTACATTTGCTATAAAGAAAGCAGTGAAACTTGTACTAATTCGATTTGTAGATTTTGCAAAATGGCGGGACGAATTGGTTAACAAACTGGAATTTAGAAAGATATTGGAGGGTTCAAAGACAGAGGTCTTTGAACCCTCCAAAATCTTTCTAAAAATAAATAAAATTTACTAACTAATACTATTATTAATTGTTCCTAGTCTTGATAATTAATGGTCGTATGGTAATTGTCACCTATGATAGGTGACAATTACCATCAATTATCTCTTCACCACCTTTGTTAAAACATCGTGAGGAAACCTGGACTTGTACCAGCTTATTACTGTCCCACTCAAACCATGACAGAGGCCCTTAGGCCGCCTTCACATTGCCGCAATGCTTGCGACGTAATGTGAAGGCGGCCTTAGGCGGTTTAGAAACTCTGACACTAGGATGAGTGAGGTTCCTTACTGCCCACACAATAAAGAAGAAGACCATCTTTATTTGACTGGTAGATAATGCCTAAGGTATTAAGTCCGCCTTATCTTGCGTCGTGTGCATTTTTGTTGCACAAAAATGTAATCATACTTCTATTAAAAAAGTAAAGGTTTGAATAGATGGATGTTTGTTACTCAATCATGTCAGAACGGCTAAACGAATCTGGAAATTTGGCACAGAGATAAATTTTATAGTTTGGAATAGCATTTAAGCTTTTTTATCCCCGAAAAATTTGCGGTTCCCGTAAGATAATACATACCTAATAATATCAACTTTGACGCGGACGAAGTCGTGTGCAAAAGCTAGTTGTCTACAATCAAGATGTATTGAAGGTTAGGTTAGGTCATCATTATCACATTACTCCAAATGTTAGAGACACCACCTAATCAAATTCTAATTTAGTTTCTATAAAAAGTTTTCGTTCACAAGATTTGTTACCGAAAAAAGCCATTATTTTTACATTGTGCTGTTGAAATATGACTAGACACGCTAATTAAAGATACAAAGCTCGACACCGCCTTCTTCTATATTGACAAATATCTAAAATGTAAAAAAGTAGTAAAACAGGACTGTGTTTTTTACCTCATTTACATTTTATTACAAGACTATAAACACGTGAACCCATGACCTCTAAGTTTTAAGCTGAATTTTACTTGATGTGCGCATCCTGTCTATGAGATAGTCGATCTCCGAAAACTGGACATCTCGAGGCTGACTTGAAACCTTTTTTATAAAGTGTACAGTCAGCAAAACAGATAGGTATGCAGGGTCGTCAGATATAGTTGAAGTTTTCTAAGAAACCGATGGATGTCTTTGACTGAAACTTAACCTAAATAAAGAACTATTTATTACCTACGTTTTAAATTAAATCACATTCGAAAACATCCATAGGTTTCTAAGAAAACTTCAACTATATCTGACGACCCTGCATACCTATCTGTTTTGCTGTGTGTACATTTTTGCACAAGTTACTTGAAATGTTGGATTTATTTCTTGTTGTCTGATACTATCAAATTAACTCCATCGCGTTGGAACTGACTCATCCTATCCTTGATAACTAGAAATGTCTTCATAATCTAGCAGTTTATGATATTTTTATTTCAACAACACTTCTTTTACAGGTTATATTTACCGCTTTAGCGGTAGTGTGCGGAGCAGCAAAGCTCGACAAGAGTTACGTGCCTCCAATATCAGTTAGAACTGCCGGAGGTAGCCCTGGCGCCTTACTAGCTCCCCTAGACGGATCCAACCAAGGCCTACCCTCTGGCAGCTACACGAATGACGCCCAAGGAGTGGTGGTAGATGCAGTAAACCCTGGAACAAGGACGTCTGGAAAAGAATCAACTGGTTTAGGAGGACCAAGACCTTCTTACGGTTCAACAGACTCTAAAGTTGGAGATGCAGCATTTAGAGGTAGCTTAGGAAGCCTAGGACCTAATACTAGAATAGCACCCAGCTTTGGAGCCTTTGTAGACACAGCTGGGACTGGATCAGACAAAAAAAGCTCTTTGAAGTTTACGAGTGACGTTGGGTTGGAGAACTATAGCTATGGATTTGAGACAGACAATGGAATATCTGTTGGTGAGAACGGTGTTGCTGCAGATGGTGTGAAAGCTCAGGGTGGATATTCCTACAAGGGGGATGATGGCAAAACTTACAGCGTGTCGTACACGGCTGATAAAGGAGGATACAAGCCACATGGACATCACCTGCCGACGTCTCCACCGATTCCCAATGAGATCTTGATTTCTTTGGAGAAGAATGCTAAGGAAGAAGCTGCGGGCCGTGTTGATGATGGTAAGTGTTCATTTAGTAATTGCTTTGTACACGTAAATAGTCAAAATAGTTAATTTATAACGCAAAATATCGCTTCGAATGTATATTTATATTTATGTATGTAAAGCAAAACGTGATTCATTCATCCGTCCTTTGACTACACATGAAGTCTCGAAAATTTAAACCCCATGAATGTAAAATGTGGCAGGTACGTATTTTATAAGTGGAGACGTTAGCCAATAACGAACAACACAGGGCCGAATTAAGGAGGCTTTGATTTCTACGCGGACTAGTTATTTTTACCTACTGGCTTACGATTGTTATTAATAATCAAATGTTGATCTGTTCATTATTGCTGTGCATTATTTTAAATGTAAATCACAGTTCGTATTAATTGAAAACAGTAATCTGTATATCACAACATTTTAAAACATTTAAAAATCTATGAAAGATACACAAAGTTAAATATAATTGTAAAGGCCAAACATTATAAACTGCCGCAAAAATCTGATAATGATTATAGTAATCGATATTAGTTAATTAAACTAAGCTTGTTATTTTCATAAATACAGGAAATATAATTAACGGTAGTCAAAGTTGCCAACTGTTCAAATTAGTTGTAACACTAAAAATATTTTTTTACTTTGATCTAAGTAATAAACAACAGAAGACCAATTTGCGTAATTAAAAACGTTTAATATCAATCAACCTAATTTAATGATAAAATCAATGTCAAAAACTGTAAGTAAATAACTCAAATGGGCATTTGAAATAAAAATTGATAAGAGAAACTTAAAGATAATTTACAAATACCTATTCAATGATAATCCCCTTATTTTGATACCACCACCATTTTTGACGACATAATTGGCGCCAAAAATCGGCCATTTTGATTTTTATAATTTTTATATACCTACTGTCATTACCGCAATTAAGACGAATCTAACGACATCTCTCAAGCTAAAATCTAACAAGCCGTTTAGGCTGCAAAGCGTGCCTAAGAAACATACATACACTCAAAAACATAATCCTCATTCCGGCGTAGTCGGGTAAATAGAGGCATTTTTGACAGTTTATTATTGAGATTAAAATGCAAACGTTCATAAAAGTCACGTAAATTGCCCCCTCAATAATATTTTTTTACAAGCTTTTATTTAGCTTGCACTGTTCGTATGTATGTAAGTTGTCCTTTCAAAAGCAAACCATTTTTCGACCATTTGTTGGTATCCGATTGAGCTGAAATTTTGCATAAGTACACCTTTAGTTCTGATGACAATGCAATGTCCAATACTCAATATTGTAATAATTTTAAATTAAAGCTTGTTTTTAAAAATAGTTTTTAAATTAGTTTATTAATCGTTTAGAATTAAATGTCAAAACATTAAGTGCTGATCGAATTGATTAATTTTAATTAAGACAGAACTGGTGTAAAGATCTTAGTATTTTAACATATAAAAGGCCTTAACATTCATTATAATATATAAAATATTTTAATCGGTCATTGTACTCTTTAATACGAACATCTAACATTATGAGTTAGTCTCATAATGTTAGATGTTCGTATTAAATGAATCACATACACGGTCAAAATTACTAGGTATGTACAGCTGATTTTATTTGTTCAAATTAAAAGGTAGTAAAAATTGTTTGTATTAATTCGAGTACAATATGGCCCCTCAAAACATACATAACATCACGCCTGTAATCTCCGAAGGGTAGGCAGAGGTGTACCGATTAGTACATCCACATACCCAGGTGTTGCCCGGTTGTTGGCAATAGAGGGCGAGCCTATTACCATCAACCGGGCACAAATCCAGACACCGATGCTGCTACTGAGGAATTCCTGATTCACCATTTCAATATCTGATGATGAACTTCGGAGATATGGAATGGAACTCCTCACAGAATCACAGCAGCAATATCGTAACAAGTGAAATTACTTTGTTTATGCGTATAGTCGATGACTGACTGAAGGAAAAGGGGGGGGGGGGGTACGTCAACCCCCCTCCTACCAGTTTCCGAAATTAAATATATCGTGTGAGGTATTGTTTGAAAGGGCTTTTTGTAAGGATTTCAAACATTAATACACAAGCACTAAAAAGTGAAAAATAAAAAGCTTTATTACAAAAAAAGATAACCGCCTTCAAAAACTACAAAATAAAAATAACTTTAGTTTTGGAAGTCGGTGGCAATACTTACCTATATAACAAAATACAAAACCAAAGCCGCCGACTTCCAAAACTAAAGTTATTTTTATTTTGTAGTTTTTGAAGGCGATTATCATTTTTTGTAATAAAGCTTTTTATAAATGTACAGTTTTGACTTCGCTACGATTTTATTATATGTATACAAAATAAAAAAGTACTACATTTTTTACTAAAATGACATTCCTAGGTATCTAAGCTTATCTTGACATCTAAATAAAGGTGTGACAAAATTCTAAAATATAAATAAAAATCATCCATGTATGGGAGATCATCACTGTCTTGAGAACGGCCCGACCGATATGTAGTTCCAGAGAAAATAAAATAAAATAAACAAACACATTCAAAAATTTCTTCAGCCTTATCATATTAATTTTATTAGTATTGATATTTACTAAAAGTGCATTTTATAAAACACCCTGATCGCACGGAAGTCTTTGCGGAAGGATACTAAAATTGAATTTATCATACGCTAACATTTTATATCAATTTGCTTCATAAAATTACATAGGTGTTAGTGAGTAATCTTTGCCATACCGCATCATTCAATAGTAATCAAAGTAGAGGTTTGCGGTTATTGCAATTTGAATTGCTATGTTTTTCTGACGCGTTGTAAGTGTCAGCGTTTGTACTGTCATTGATAAAATGTGTGAATTGTAAAAAATAAAGTTGCAGATGAAAGGTTTCGTGCCGCGGTTACAATAACAATGACCACTACATTTTTTTTTGAATAATTTACAACAAGAAATCCCTTTGTATCGCACCATTTATTAATTATTAAAGTTGTTACATATTTCTTCTTTAGCCGGCCCGTGTCCTACATATTACAGTATATAAGATACCCCTAAAAGACATAACATACTTCTAACTAGCCGGTTTTTATTCTGTGAAAATCTCTATCGCTGAATTTATTTGAAGTGAGCTGCTATTCAACCAATACTAGGATTTTTTTACAGAATAGCAAGTACCTACTACACGGATCTACCATTGTGTGTTTTTAGCTTTGTAGTTTATTTTTGTCTAACTACAGATACTAGTACACTTGTACCGTTAAAATGCATAGTTATGTCAAAATATGCCCTCAAAAACCTCACTGCACACACAGAGACGATCAATCAAATTGTCAATGTATTTGCTCACTAAAAAACTTCTCGTTTACTTTGGTAACGTCACATCTTAAAAGCTTTTGTGTGCCTTGACAAATGTACATTTGACAAATTGCTCACAACTTTCATTTTTATTTACAGGCTCATACAATGATGAAGGTGATTACTCGAGCAGCGGCGAGAGCAATAACAATAGAAGACCGACAATAGGCGGCGGAGATGCAACGTCTAGTGGATCGTATGTGAGTCAGGGCAGCCAAGTTCAGAGACCTACTTCGGGAGTTCTCGCTGGAGCTTACAACCCGGGGTCTGATGCAATCCATTCTTCGCAAGGAAATAGCGCTCAAGGGTTTGGACAATCTGGTCAAGGTGCTAAAACTGAGAATAGATTCGGCGTTCAGGCAACACAGTCTGAAGGCAGTCACGCTCATGCCCATTCTTCAGTAGGCAATACCCCAGTCAGATCACAAAGCTTCAATAAATTGCCCGGTGCCTATAGTTCAGCGGTTGTAACTGGATCTGGTAGTTCTAGCGCCTCCGCTTCCACTGGCCCCTTAAGTTCTGGATTTAAGAATGAAAACATTCCTTCATCAAATTCTTTCGGATCAGTTAATCAAAATACACACAGTTCAAAATTTGGAAAATACAGTCAATCATCAAACTTGCCCTCGAGTGCCTCTGCGTTCGTTTCCACATCTGGAAACCAAAATAGTTTTGGTAGCTCAAATCAGCAAGTCAGTGGTTCAAATACATTCCCAAACAGATTTGGAGAAAGTCAGCAGACTGGCAGTTCCGCCACAAGTAGCAAGTACCTTCCACCTGTTAACACAATTCAATCATCTGTAAAACCGACCTCTAGTTCAAAACCACAAGGTTTCGATTCTTCATCTACCGTATCTAGTGCCAATATTCAGCCATTGAGCCAGCAGAGTTCACAAACTCAGTTTGGTAGCACTAATACATTTTCCGGTCCTCAGTCGACCCAAGCTAGTTTTGGTTTTGGAAATATCCAAGGGCCTACTAAAGTACCAAGTACAGTTTTGCCAACTACAACTTCTTCAGTTTTTAACTACCAGTCGTCAAACCAGGCCTCACACTCTACTGGGTCTAGTGTTATCCCTCTATCGTTACCAACTCCAACCACTTCCGTTTCAACTACCCCTCCTTTTACTAGTCAACAGCAGGGCAGTGACAACTCATATCACTACAAACCTCCATTCAAGCCTTTTATTACCCCACCGGAAAATTCTAATAGTCAAGGTACCGGCTCCTCATCTTACAACGGTATCACCCAGGCTGCGATAACTCCTTTCACTTCTGATTCCTCGTCATCGTCTACACAATTCGCATCTCAATCTAGTCAATTGGGCTCCAAACCATCAACCGAATTGAACCCACCTGGTGAGCAATTTGGATCAACTGAAACTCACCATGGTCATAAACCAGTTCAAAGTCAGACACAGTTTGGCCAGTCATCTACCAGCCAGAACTCTGGTAGCTATCAGCCAACAACCCAACAAAACCAGGGTACTATTTACCAGTACAACAAACCAATTTCGACTGTACCTGTTCAAGGACAAAAGGATACTTCTAACTTTGGGCAAGCAACGTTGTCACAAACCAATTTGCAAGGTAAACCAGGTCAGATTACAACCGATACTAGGTTTGGAACTCAGCAGGGTTCATCTCAATTTGGCAGTCAATCTACTTTCCAACAGGCTCAAATAGGTTCTAATACGCAAACGTCTCAATTTGGTCAAAAACCTATAGTTAGTTCTCAAGTAACATTCGGTCAAAAGCCCCAGAATAGTCAAGGTACTGGTTTTACTTCAACTTTCGGTCAGACATCATTTGGCCAAAAACCTTCCGTTACCACACAGACTGGTTCGTCCTATCAACAGGGGCAATTTGGTACTGGTTCTCAGTTTGGATCAAAACCGCAAACAACTCAAGGTTCTAGTTTTACTTACTCTCAGTTTGGTAAAAAACCCACCGTCACAACTCAAACTGGTTCAAACTTACAGCAAGCTCAATTAGGAACAAGTGGCTCTCAGTTTGGTCAGAACTCTCAATCTACTGGTGGGTCAGTTTCGACTACAGCTAAACCATCATACGGCCAAAAACCTTTCGGTTCCTCTTATCAACAGACTCAATTTGGATCATCTGGTTCCCAGTTCGGTCAGAATTCTCAAAGTACTGTAGGTGCTGGATCGGTGTCAAGTACTATTAAACCAACGTTCGGTTCCACATACACACAAAGTCAGTTTGGATCTGCTGGTTCTCAATTTGGTTCGAAGCCTCAAACAACTCAAGGATCTAGTTTAAATTATAACCAAGCTTCAAGCCAAACGTCTCAATTTGGGAAGAAACCTGTGAGCACAACTCAATTTGGATCATTTGGTTCCCAGTTCGGTCAGAATTTTCAAACTACCGCAGGAAGTGGATTGGTTTCAACTACTGCTAAGCCTTTCGGTTCCTCAACATTCCCACAGAGTCAGTTTGGATCTGTGGGGTCTCAATTTGGTTCAAAGCCTCAAACTACTCAAGGTTCTAGTTTTACGTACAATCAAGGTTCAAGCCAAACATCTCAGTTCGGAAAGCAACCTGTAAACACAGCTCAAACTGGTGTAACATCACAGCAGTCTCAATTTGGATCATCTGGTTCCCAGTTCGGTCAGAATTCTCAAAGTACTGTAGGTGCTGGATCAGTGTCAAGTACTATTAAACCATCGTACACCCCAAAACCTTTCGGTTCCACAACATACCCGCAAAATCAGTTCGGATCTGTCGGTTCTCAATTTGGTTTAAAGCCACAAACTACTCAAGGTTCTAGTTTTACGTACAATCAAGGTTCAAGCCAAACGTCTCAGTTTGGAAAGAAACCTGTGAGCACAACTCAATTTGGATCATTTGGTTCCCAGTTCGGTCAGAATTCTCAAACTACCGCAGGAAGTGGATTGGTTTCAACTACTGCTAAGCCTTTCGGTTCCTCAACATTCCCACAGAGTCAGTTTGGATCTGTGGGGTCTCAATTTGGTTCAAAGCCTCAAACTACTCAAGGTTCTAGTTTTACGTACAATCAAGGTTCAAGCCAAACATCTCAGTTCGGAAAGCAACCTGTAAACACAGCTCAAACTGGTGTAACATCACAGCAGTCTCAATTTGGATCATCTGGTTCCCAGTTTGGTCAGAATTCTCAAAGTACTGTAGGTGCTGGATCAGTGTCAAGTACTATTAAACCATCGTACACCCCAAAACCTTTCGGTTCCACAACATACCCGCAAAATCAGTTCGGATCTGTCGGTTCTCAATTTGGTTCAAAGCCACAAACCACTCAAGGTTCTAGTTTTACGTACAATCAAGGTTCAAGCCAAACGTCTCAGTTTGGAAAGAAACCTGTGAGCACAACTCAATTTGGATCATCTGGTTCCCAGTTCGGTCAGAATTCTCAAACTACCGCAGGAAGTGGATTGGTTTCAACTACTGCTAAGCCTTTCGGTTCCTCAACATTCCCACAGAGTCAGTTTGGATCTGTGGGGTCTCAATTTGGTTCAAAGCCTCAAACTACTCAAGGTTCTAGTTTTACGTACAATCAAGGTTCAAGCCAAACATCTCAGTTCGGAAAGCAACCTGTAAACACAGCTCAAACTGGTGTAACATCACAGCAGTCTCAATTTGGATCATCTGGTTCCCAGTTCGGTCAGAATTCTCAAAGTACTGTAGGTGCTGGATCAGTGTCAAGTACTATTAAACCATCGTACACCCCAAAACCTTTCGGTTCCACAACATACCCGCAAAATCAGTTCGGATCTGTCGGTTCTCAATTTGGTTCAAAGCCACAAACCACTCAAGGTTCTAGTTTTACGTACAATCAAGGTTCAAGCCAAACGTCTCAGTTTGGAAAGAAACCTGTGAGCACAACTCAATTTGGATCATCTGGTTCCCAGTTCGGTCAGAATTCTCAAACTACCGCAGGAAGTGGATTGGTTTCAACTACTGCTAAGCCTTTCGGTTCCTCAACATTCCCACAGAGTCAGTTTGGATCTGTGGGGTCTCAATTTGGTTCAAAGCCTCAAACTACTCAAGGTTCTAGTTTTACGTACAATCAAGGTTCAAGCCAAACATCTCAGTTCGGAAAGCAACCTGTAAACACAGCTCAAACTGGTGTAACATCACAGCAGTCTCAATTTGGATCATCTGGTTCCCAGTTCGGTCAGAATTCTCAAAGTACTGTAGGTGCTGGATCGGTGTCAAGTACTATTAAACCATCGTACACCCCAAAACCTTTCGGTTCCACAACATACCCGCAAAATCAGTTCGGATCTGTCGGTTCTCAATTTGGTTTAAAGCCACAAACTACTCAAGGTTCTAGTTTTACGTACAATCAAGGTTCAAGCCAAACGTCTCAGTTTGGAAAGAAACCTGTGAGCACAACTCAATTTGGATCATTTGGTTCCCAGTTCGGTCAGAATTCTCAAACTACCGCAGGAAGTGGATTGGTTTCAACTACTGCTAAGCCTTTCGGTTCTTCAACATTCCCACAGAGTCAGTTTGGATCTGTGGGGTCTCAATTTGGTTCAAAGCCTCAAACTACTCAAGGTTCTAGTTTTACGTACAATCAAGGTTCAAGCCAAACATCTCAGTTCGGAAAGCAACCTGTAAACACAGCTCAAACTGGTGTTACATCACAGCAGTCTCAATTTGGATCATCTGGTTCCCAGTTCGGTCAGAATTCTCAAAGTACTGTAGGTGCTGGATCGGTGTCAAGTACTATTAAACCAACGTTCGGTTCCACATACACACAAAGTCAGTTTGGATCTGCTGGTTCTCAATTTGGTTCGAAGCCTCAAACAACTCAAGGATCTAGTTTAAATTATAACCAAGCTTCAAGCCAAACGTCTCAATTTGGGAAGAAACCTGTGAGCACAACTCAATTTGGATCATTTGGTTCCCAGTTCGGTCAGAATTCTCAAACTACCGCAGGAAGTGGATTGGTTTCAACTACTGCTAAGCCTTTCGGTTCCTCAACATTCCCACAGAGTCAGTTTGGATCTGTGGGGTCTCAATTTGGTTCAAAGCCTCAAACTACTCAAGGTTCTAGTTTTACGTACAATCAAGGTTCAAGCCAAACGTCTCAGTTTGGAAAGAAACCTGTGAGCACAACTCAATTTGGATCATTTGGTTCCCAGTTTGGTCAGAATTCTCAAACTACGGCAGGAAGTGGATTGGTTTCAACTACTGCTAAGCCTTTCGGTTCCTCAACATTCCCACAGAGTCAGTTCGGATCTGTGGGGTCTCAATTTGGTTCAAAGCCTCAAACTACTCAAGGTTCTAGTTTTATGTACAATCAAGGTTCAAGCCAAACATCTCAGTTCGGAAAGAAACCTGTAAGCACAACTCAAACTGGCGTAACGTCACAGCAGTCTCAATTTGGATCATCTGGTTCTCAGTTCGGTCAGAATTCTCAAAGTACTGTAGGTGCTGGATCGGTGTCAAGTACTATTAAACCATCGTACACCCCAAAACCTTTCGGTTCCACAACATACCCGCAAAATCAGTTCGGATCTGTGGGGTCTCAATTTGGTTCAAAGCCACAAACCACTCAAGGTTCTAGTTTTACGTACAATCAAGGCTCAAGTCAAACGTCTCTGTTTGGAAAGCAACCTGTAAGCACAACTCAAACTGGTGTAACATCACAACAGACTCAATTTGGATCATCTGGTTCTCAGTTCGGTCAGAATTCACAAAGTAGTGTAGGTGCTGGATCAATCTCAACTACTATTAAACCAACGTTCGGTTCCACATACCCACAAAGTCAGTTTGGATCTGCTAGTTCTCAATTTGGTTCGAAACCGCAAACAACTCAAGGATCTAGTTTTAATTATAATCAAGCTTTAAGCCAAACGTCTCAGTTTGGAAAGCAACCTGTGAGCACAGCTCAAACTGGTGTAACATCACAACAGTCTCAATTTGGATCATCTGGTTCTCAGTTCGGTCAGAATTCTCAAACTACGGCAGGAAGTGGATCGGTTTCAACTACTGCTAAGCCTTTTGGTTCCTTAACATTCCCACAAAGTCAGTTCGGATCTGTGGGGTCTCAGTTTGGTTCAAAGCCTCAAACTACTCAAGGTTCTAGTTTTACGTACAATAAAGGTTCAAGCCAAACGTCTCAGTTTGGAAAGCAACCTGTAAGCACAACTCAAACTGGTATAACATCACAACAGACTCAATTTGGATCATCTGGTTTCCAGTTCGGTCAGAACTCACAGTCAACACAAGGTTCTGCTGTGGCACTGACTACTCCTAAACCAGTATTTGCCATAAAACCTGTGTACCAACAGTCACAGTTTGTTTCAAGTGGCTCCAAATTTGGTCAGAGCTCTCAGTCAAACGAAGGTTTTGGTTCGTCTACGACTACCGCTAAACCATCATATGGCCAAACATCTTTTGGATCCTCTTCTCAACAGACACAGTTTGGTTCTCAGTTCGGTCAAAAGCCACAAACAACTCCAGGTTCTAGTTTAACTTCGAACACATATTCTCAAAGTCAATTCCAATTTGGTAATAAACCTTTCGGAACAGGTTCATTCCAACAGACTCAATTTGGGTCAGGTAGCTCCCAGTCTGGTCAAAAACCGGTAACACCTACAGTTACTGGTGTAACTTCGACTACAAGTCAAACCCCCTTTGGTCAAAAGCCTTCTACCACTCAAACTGGGTCTTACTACCAACAGTCACAATTTGGGTCATCTGGGTCTCAATTTGGTCCAAAACCAGAGTCAGTCCAGCCTGTACAGACTATCCAATATGGCATAAAACCTTTTGGCAGCTCGCAAAACACGCAAGGATCTGGACAATTCAGTTTAACTCCATCTCGGTTTGGCGAGACAGCTCAAACAAATAGTCCAACTTCAACTACTATTTCGCACACTGTGCAACCCTCACTGTTTGGCCAAAAACCTTCCCAAACCCAATTTGGTTCATCGTTTGGGCACTTCGGACAAAAGCCACAGGCTCAAGCAAATGCATTTGTTACCAGCTCTGGTTCTAATGTAGTTCCATTTGGCAGTACGCAAGTTACAGACCAAGTTTCAAAATATCAACAAACTTCTCAATTCGGTAATCAGTACCAAGGAGTTACCTCTACGCAAAAACCATTAGGAAGTTCCTTATCGCCGACTTACTACCAGCAATCTCAATATGGTCAAGCTTCTAATTCCAATGTGGGTAGTGGACAGTTTGGTAGCCAAACTACGTTTGGTGCTCAACCACAAAAACCTTTTGGTTCTCAATCACCTCAAACCACTTACCAACAGACGCAGTTCACTCAAGGCCAAAAGCCTTTCGGTAGTTCCCAAGGTTCAGGCTTCCAGACTGGTCAATCAGTTGTCAATCAGCCCACCCAAGGCACCGGTCAAACAGTTAGTGTCGCTAGCTACAACTATCAGAAACCGCAAGGAGTTTTCACCAGCCAATATGGAGGTCAAGCAAATGGTCCTCAAGACCAAAAGATTCAACAAACCCAATCCAACTTTAACTCTGTAGTATCTACTACGCAAGCGCCAATAACCGGTCAATCTTATAAGCCTTTTGAGATCTCATCAACTCAGGGTACTTTCCAACAGTCCCAATCTACAGTAGATTCATCTAAGTTTGGTTCACTACCAACTAAACCCACAGAGTTTGCCGGTCCGGTTATTCAGACCTTTTTCAACCAGTTCAGTGGGCAACCTTTCAAACCTAGCAGTATTGCGTCCGCACTTGAATCTGCTCAGAATCAGGCTTCAGCGATCTCTACTCAATTAGGACTGCAGCCGACCAAACCAACTGACCATCCCAGCGGACTGCCATTCTCCAGCATTGGAAGCCAAACTGTAGGTTCTAAACCTCAATATAATGTCATCCCTTCACAGGGTATTGATTTATCTTCTCTAAAACCTAGTCATTTTAGTGTTGAGCCCTTTAAACCAGGTTATTTCAGCACCACACAAACCCCTAGCTTCCCTTCTAGACTAGGTTCTAATGAGGATCTTGTCGTCTCTACCGTTCAGACTCCTATTGTGCCTGTTCCTGGGTATGAAATACTTACTACCGTTCAGGGATCCTCTAATGGGATCGTAGGACTAGGAGAGCAATTCGGAGGTCCCAGGAACCCTCCAAAGTTCGATGACAAAACTGGATATCATTATTGAACCGTGCCATTTAGACTGGATAATATGAAATGAAATGTGAGAACATGGATGTGAAAATGTGAAGGAACTGTGAGAAACTGACAAAACAATTGTTATTATTGAAATAATGACTGCTTTTAAAATGCAGATACTTACATTTTTATCAGGTTATTAGTATTTTATTTTTGTTAATACGAAAATTTTATATACTTTATGATTTTGACAATTTCTAACAGTTCAAAGCTTAGTTTTAAGAAATTAGTATTTTAATAAATTGTTGTGAAACATCGTAATAAAATGAATTAATAATTAAGAATTTTTAAATGCGAAAGAAATGTTTCAATAAATTATTGTAAATAATAAACTAATGTCGTGGTTTTATTGTTGTTCAAAAATACATAATTATTATAATACCTTTTGTTGACTATTGTTATGTCTTGATTTGTGTATATCTTTCATTGGAGATCCTAATAAATAAATCATAAATCAATGGAGATGGTAGGTAAATAAATAATGAAATTGGAAAAAGATGAATTAAAAATTCCGGCGCTGCTAGCCATAGTCTTGACATAAATCCCTACCTCCCTGTTTCTGAAACAAAAAAATTGGGAAGTTGATACTATTAATTAAATAATTCCAAGACATAACTTCTTTAAAAAAACGCTTTATTTTAGCCCTGAAAATCCGATTAATTTTCAATTTACTGCAAAATTAGATTTTTTGTGGCTTTTAAATCAATAAATAGTTAGACAATTGAGTTGGCAAATAAGTGACGTCAAAGCTTGCCATTTCCATACAAAATCTATGATAGAATCGCGTTTTGACAGGTCATAAAAAGTACGTCAATTGATGGTGGTGTCAACTAGCCTATTATGTGACAAGTGTAATAAATGCGTGTAAGCCAACGTGATCACAGGGACGGGGCCTCAATCATAGGGACGGGGCCCCAATAGGGGCCAAACGCCTGCCGGGGTTGCGGGACGTCTTAACAGGATACCGTGGCCCCGGAACGTAAAGGGCAACAGAAGGAACAGGGTGGTTTTTTAGCCAGTAAAAGTCTGACAGTGCCTTCCGCCCCACCCAGGGTGGAAGGAGTCATTTGATGATTTTTACCACCTAAAAAAAAAAAGCCAACGTGATTGACTAAATTATCAACAACCAATTTGAGTTGATTTTCGTTCGACAAACCTACCTAGCTTGAGTTTCTCGAATTCGGGATTTGGAGTAGGCCGTCCCAACAGGAATTAAAGCGCTACCCCTAACAAAACCTTGTTTTTAGTCGTTTTTCAGAGGCTATTATCTCATTAATTAAGGGAAATAAACGACATCTAAAAGCACTTTATTAATGTTTTATATCTTAACATCACATTGCACGTTTTAATTTTGTTAAATGTGTTTAAAATACTTTTAAGACCTCCTTGCAAAATAATGACTAAAATTCTTGATTATAATGCTTCATAATAATACAAAATCTAAATAATACACGTTTTATTTTATTTCAAAAGCTCGCTTTGTTTTTTATATTAAAATAATTCCGGAAAATTGCGTGAAAACGAGAAAGATGAGAAAGAGATGAGATAAGAAAGTGGCGTGCGGCAAAGAGGGAACGAATGCTCAAGGTCATTTGGTTAGGGAAGCGCCTTAAGTTTCAGTTCTCCGAATTAGATACTAACACGGGCCGATTATGTATGTATGGTATACGATTTTGAACTTTAACCTCGTGTTAGCAGGGTTCCGTTTTTAACATAAGTGGGACGTAATCATCTAATTAAGACAGCTACGGGTGAAGAGGAGTATTATAATGATGCCATATAAATTACTTACCAAAATTATTTTTTTCAAAAAAATATGTATGAATAACAATGATTAAATCAGAAATAATTTATTCTTTAAATAGATATACAGGGTGCTCTCTATCTCTAAATAGGTATAGGTATACGATGCAATGTGTATCCAAGAGAATGGAGCCCATTTCGAGCAACTAATTAGTTAGTTTACCATTTTTTGTAAATAATTAAATTAATTTAAGATTTCCTGGTTTTCCTTTCATTTAATTTATCATGTTTGTTAGAGAGATTTCATCCTTATAATTGACCCTAACGATCGATGCAATAAAAGTACAGGGTATATTTTTTCAGATTTTAGCCGGTTCGATTCCCGGGTGTGGGAGAAGAGAATTTTCGGAAATCTTTGAATGCAGTTTGCTTTCTATTCAAAAATAAAGGAATGTTTCCTTTGAGTAAAATTTTCTATCTGCAGTATTAAGAGTACTTTCCCTCCAGGTGGCATTACAAAATTCCACCCTGTATAGTTGGCGATAGCCAGTCTCAAGTAGGTAAGTAGGTAGGTATATTAATAATATCAAAATAGATTCATCTAATAAAATAGGTAAACAACTAACCAGTTCAACTAAACAATTCCCGGACACATAAATTAGGTAGGTATATTATTATTTTGAAGGTGTGCCTCCGTGCCTCGGAAAGCACGCTAAGCCGTTGGTTACACGTGGATCTTTGACAGTCGTTACGAGTCGTCAGAAGCCCAAAAGTCTGACATCCAGTCTTACCTAGGGGTATCGTATTACCCAGTTACTGGGTTGTGGAGGTCAGATAGGCAGTTGCTCCATGTAAAGTACTGGTACTCAGCTGCATCCGGTTAGACTGGAAGCCGACCTCAACATAGTTGGAAAAAGGCTAGGCAGATGACGATGATTATTATTTTGAAGGTGTCTGTCATGAACTATAAATTTTAGATAATCTGTCACTTCAAAATTGAATGATACAATGACACTAAAGTTGGATTCATATTTAATCCATACTAATATTATAAAATGCGAAAGTAACTCTGTCTTTCCGTTAAGCTATCAGAACTAAACCACTGAAACAATTTTGATGAAATGTGGTACGGGACGTGAGTTTAAACCACAAGAAAGGATATAGCCAACGTTTACGCAATACATTTTAAAATTTTTTGGTATCTACATATATTTAGGTAGGTACCCAAATATATCTACCTATAAAAACATTTATAATAAAATTATGCATTTATAAAAGCGGTTATTTTGACATTTGAAAATTGATAGACTGATATTTCAATTTTATTTATTTGTATAGTTAAATAGTATTTTCAGTTGCTAAGTGAATTTGATGTCGATTCCCGAGTCGAGAAAAGAAAAAAAAGAATTAAGATTTTCTATTAGGGCATTTTTAAAAGATACTAACTAATTCAAGTTGTTAGCGATTTAGAATAGGAGGGCCCCCCTCCCCCTTTGTCTGGAAGGAATGGAGGGTTATTTATTTATTCATTTATTTATATATTCATAACAATAAGTACAACATCTTACAGACTACTCCAAGACAATGCTTTACACACAAATTAACTATATCATAAAACTAGCTGTCCGCCGCGGTTACACCCGCGTCTTTGGTTACTGCTCCGCTCCCGTAGGCCTTAGTCTCCCGTAGGCCGTATAGCCTTCCTCGATAACTAATCTATCTAACACTGAAATAATTTCTCAAATCGGACCAGTAGTTCCAGAGATTAGCGCGTTCAAACAAACAAACAAACAAACACTGCAGCTTTATAATATTAGTATAGATATACTTAGCACAAAATTAAAAAAAAAAACAAGAAATAAATGACATAGATTCGTATCCCACCTTATTAAGTCTCACAAGACTTAGTCATGTTCGACTCTTACCGGCTAAAACCCCATGTTTTCTCCTTTTATCATAAGGGAGCCCGGTATTAGCTTTATCAATGATCCTCGACTGGTATTAGACCACCATTAGCGGGCACCATGTTCTGCGGTGAGTTAATAAATAACTAGGTACTTGACACTTTTAATATATTTTAATATTATAATATATATATTATATATTATATATATATATAATATTATAAAGAGGTAACATTTTTGTTTGTAAGTTTGTATGTAGGGGGTAATCTCCGGAAGTAATGAACCGATTTTGAAAATTGTTTCACAAATTGGAAGCTACGTTATCACTGAGTGCTATAGGCTATATTTTATTATCAAAAAATTAGGGATCCGTAAGAAAAATCACGCGAACGAAATCGCGGGGAGAGTGCTAGTTAATATAAAGTTAAAAGGTTAATAAACGATCAATAATCATGTCTCAAATTACATAGAAGACTCTAAGGCCGTGTTCACGCAGACGCGGGGCGTCGGGCGTCGCGTCGTGCGGGACGGCCCGCTCTAAATTCAAATATATGGCGTTGTATGAGAGCGTTCACGGAGAAGCGATTTTAGATGTACTAATTTTCCCGCCGCGAGACGCCACGCCGCACGCGACGCCCGACGCCCCGCGTCTCCGTGAATGCGCACTAAGTGGATCAATTTATCTTTCACAAAATGTGTAATTGGAATTTATCTTCTTTTTTTTTGTGATGTTTTTTCTGTCAGCAAGGTTTATAATTGTCATCAACTTGTATCATTTAATTAATTAGATTTATTGCCACAAAATATTTTTTTCTCAGATAGGACATGGGCCCCGCGACGCCGTGTTCCTACTAGGCCTATTAAGCAACTTTAAAGTGTTTTGAGGTTGATACTTAAAAATTTATTCCTATGATTATTATGTGATCTTTTATGGAATTGTTTTAATATTGTTTGGCAACTATATTTTGGCGACAGATCTATTTTTTGCGGACAGACCCTATTATATATTTAAGAAATTCAACAAAAAAACACCAGGGGGTCGGCTTTTTCTTAGGCCAAAGAATCAGCATTAGCAATGCTGTCATGTCAGCCTTTTGGGCACTTGCCTCATTGACAGCGACGCGGACGAATTTTTTGATGCCCTTTATGGATCCTCCTATCTTTCTTTTTTAAAAATTGTACATACTTTATAATTTTATTATTGTTCATAGGTGAAAAAGGCGTGAATTTATGTATTTATGTACTATGTATTCATAGGTTTTGGGTTTAAGTTAATTACTTATTGTTTAAACTTTATAATCAACTAGCTGTCCGCCGCGGTTACACCCGCGTCTTTGGTTACTGCTCCGCTCCCGTAGGTCGTAGCGTGATGGTATATAGCCTATAGCCTTCCTCGATAACTAATCTATCTAACACTGAAAGAATTTTTCAAATCGGACCAGTAGTTCCAGAGATTAGCGCGTTCAAACAAACAAACAAACAAACAAACAAACAAACAAACTCTGCAGCTTTATAATATTAGTATAGATATAGATTTGTCTGAAATAAAACTTAAAAACACAGAAATTCAAAACCAATTAAATTGGCGATAGCTTAAATCAAACCCTTTTTTTTTGCAAATACGAGTAGGTATGATATACAAAAAAAGTAAAAAACAATATTTAAAGAACATAAATTAAGCGGAGTCATTTCTTCATAATAAAATTATACAAAATAAATAATTATTATAAAGCAGACGTGATCTGACCGAGGTCAAACTATCTTCAATTTATGTGTGTACTGTAATAAAATTGAACGTGTCTGTACGTATGGCAGTGTCGATGTCGCAAACTGCTAAACTTGGGAGAACATTAATCACTACATAGTGTAAAACAAAGTCGCTTCCCTGTCTGTCTGTCCCTATATATGCTTAGATCTTTAAAACTACGCAACGGATTTTGATGCGGTTTTTTTTAATAGATAGAGTGATTCAAGAGGAAGGTTTATATATTTACATTGCACCCGTGCGAAGCCGGGACGGGTCGCTAGTTGATTATAATAATTATAAAATTGTCCCATTGGGCAAAGGCCTCTTCTCATATAGAGAAGGTACAATCATTGATCATACGTTTGCTCAAGGCGGATATTAATTTTAAGTCCAGGTGTTTTGTAATATTAGAGATGTCTAAGATAAACATAAAAAATTTAAGTCTAAATGATTAAAAAAAAAAATGTAATCAAGAATTTTGTTAAGATCAAGGGTTCAAGGATCAAGATCAAAAAAAGATAGATCTAATTAATGCAAATAAATTAAAGATTTTTTCAAAGCTTTTTATCATTTTATGTTTGGTATTAAATCGGTAGGTACCTATTTAAAAAAAACGTGACCATATGGCTGGCATTCAAAAATACACAATGACTTGATAAAGTTTCATTAAAAATAATAATATACAGACAGACGTTTTAGTACAAAACTAGTTTTTTACAAATGATCTAATTTAATAGAAATATTATAAAAAACGGTGATCTTTAAAGGACATAACATCATTCTTAATTTTAAAGAATCAAAGAATTTTGTAAAAAAACAACTCTTAATAAAAATTGGTCATTACCTATTTGAATAGAAAGAGGATAAAACGTTAAAAGTCATTAGGGGTTATTATTACAAGCTTTTATTTAGCTTGCACTGTCCGTATGTAAGTAGTCCTTTTAAAATTTGCAAACCATTTTTCGACCATTTGTTGGTATCCGATTGAGCTGACATTTTTCATACACCTTTAGTTCTGGTGACAATACAATGAACAATACTCAGTATTGTAATAATTTTAATATGGCCGCCGTTCTAAGATGGCGGATTACATATTTTTTCTCAATCCCCTTGATATGGGTATCAAATAAAAGGGCTTAAAAAGTAAAAAACGATAAAGTTAGTAACATCACACTAAAAAAAACTTGTTTTAAAAAGATTTTTTACCATTAATTTATTACAGGTTTTCTTTCTTTTTCCAAAGAAAGAAAGAAAGTGACTCACAATACAAAATATTTTTTTTTCCAAAACTGCTCATAGCCTTCTCCAAATAAATCCTTTGATGAGTTCTATGATTTATAAGTCGAGATTAAAATTGAACATCGCCTACCATAATCCGGGTTCATTCCCGAACGATTTTTACAATCAAGATTTCTAATAGTCAATGTCCATTTTGGCTCGCCCATGTAACGCCCCAGAAAAGACATTAAATATTATACGACTGTTGCTTTAAATTAAGTTTTTTGTATGATTCAAACAAATCATAAATATACAGAATTATTTATGGGTATTTTTTCGTTGTTACCAATTTATGGGGCCACACCTCAAAATATGTAGTTCCCACTTGTAGAAGAATGGAAATGCGGAAGAATCTTCAGAGCGACATCCGTGCCCCAGCTAATGGTGATTGGAGTACACCACCCTCCTCAGCCTTGGGAAAGGCGGAGGCAGTCCATGAGGATTTCCCCACAAAAAAAAAACAAAAGGTACCCAGGTACTCGATAGATATTACGTGGTAGAATTAACTCTAATTTATACCATAATAAAACCTATGTAACACATAATTTAAACCCTAATAAAACCTACGTAACGCACAATTTAAAATACATTTAAAAAGCTAATGTCCATAATATAATTTATAGCTCTAACACTCATTATGTTTTGTGCCTGTTCCTTCATTATTTAAAAGTATTTAGCGTCAGTATACAAATTTGTGAATAGTCGCGAAAGGCCAGTAGAATAAATTAATAAAAAAATACAAGTTTTTGTATAACCTTGAACTTGAACATAAAAGTTATTATAAAGGTGCGTACCCACTTATTTTTAACTAGTTAGTACTTAGACTAAAGTTCAGCAGTGTTGGGTATTGCGTTGTAGCTGTCTGTTTCTATTGTTAAAATGTTGTTGAGATATTTTAAATCTCCATCATATAATATGTGCCTTCAAATAATATGTGCAATATTTACAGACTTAACTATAAAAACAACATACAAAATAAAAAACCTACTAAAAGACTGCCTCTTTGGTCTAGTGGTCGCAAAGCGCAACTGCTGAGCTTGAGGTCTTGGGTTCAATTCCCAGATCGGGCAAAGTGTTATTGGGTTTTCCCATCAGGAATTTCTCAGTAGCAGCCTCGAAGTCTGGATTTGTGCTCGGTTGATGGCAATAGGCTCGCCCTCTATTACATGGGACGTAAACATAACTGGCGAAATGTGGGTGTACTAATGGGTACACCCCTGCCTAACCCTTCGGGAATAACAGGCGTGATTTTATGTTATGTAAAAAAAGGGAACTAAAACTAAATGGCTTAAAAAAATTCATCCGCTTCGCCGACCGCATTGCCACGTTGGATGGCAATGCTTAACCTCTGGCCAAGGTAATAACCAGCCCTTGGGTCACGGGAAGTGTCAACTTACCGTTTGGACAACTCCTTGAAAAGGCCATGGGCATAGAGACGATTTCGGGCCATATAATAGGAATGGCCTAAATAGTTGACTTAGTATTACAGAAAAAATAATTATCCATTAAGACACTAACATTATATAGAAATAGAATAAGTGTCTCGGAAAAAAAAACATAATCTCATCTTCGTAAATATGTTTACATCAGATGGGCTTATACATTGACATGATAATTAGTGCATGTAATTAAAATTATAAAATGCGTCCGCTTTATCAGACTTTCATAATACACATACCTAAGTAGATATACAACAAACATACCTACAAAATAATACAAAAACTTGATCTTGTTCTTATTCATATACCAAAACTGATCTTTATCCATTCAGACAATCTTGTTTTTTTTGCATTTTAGTTCACTTTTTTGACATGGCTGTTGTGTTTTTTAATTACCTTAATTTTTCTAATTTATTTTTGAATGCTTTTAAAAACAAAATCTTGTTTAAAGCGCATAATGAGTGCACACCTTTATAGCGACCATGAACTTGCTTGAACTATACACATGGATAACACAATTTGTTGATAACTTTATGTAAAGCTATTGATTTCCAATTTATTTTATAAAATGACCTAGGCATAGGTCACGATATGAATTACAATTTTTAAGTTTAAATTAAACACTACCCATTATTTATTTTGAATGGATGCTTGATAGTAACTCGTTTTATTATAATTTAGCGTGTAATTTTGTTTTTATTTATAGGATAAAATAGATAATAAGAAAATTATTTCTATAAATAGTAATTATATTTTCAGTTATCTGGTTGTTATTAATAAACAAGCTTTTGCCCGCCACTTCGTCCGTGTAAATGTTGGTTATCACGCAAGCAGACGAAGTCGCGGAATAAAAGTGGCTTTATGTCCTTTCAGACTTGCCCCTTACTAAATTTCACAAAAATCGGTTCAGTGGTTTAGAAGGGAAAGCGTAACAGACAGGCAGAGATTTTTTAATTTAAAGGTATGAGGCGGCATCTATCACGCCACGTTCGTATTACTAAAGTACTGACGTCATCATCATCCAGTCTAACCGGATGCAGCTGAATACCAGTATTTTACATGTATCGACTGCCTATCTGACCTCCACAGCCCACTAACTGGGTAATACGATACCCCTTGGTAAGACTGGTTGTCAGATTTTTAGGCTTCTCCGAAAGTACTACTGACTTACTATAATTATAAATCCAAGTTTCCTCACGATGTTTTCCTTCACCGATGTTCAATACAAATTAAGAAAGTACGTATGAAATAGAAAAAGTCACAAACGTACTTGCTCGTGCCCGGTTGCGAACCCACAGCCTGGTACATCGGAGGCGGCCGCCTTAACTAATAGGCTATTACGAAATACCGGGGGTATATCTTTTAAAAAATACCATTCTGTCTTTGTCAACTTTAAACAATTCGAGAGGGATAAATGATAGGGTAGTGTTTATGGGACTTAAATTACAAAATGTCGTTGATATTTTGGTGAACAAGACGCGTAAGGTTTTACAACAAATGGTCATAAACTTAGTTCGTCTAAAAGAGGGTGTGTCGCGTAGATCATAACTTGGTTCATTTAGAACAGAGAGTCTTAAACTTTTTTTATCTTGTAGATCACTTAAGTACTGCGTTTTTCGTTAAGGGTAGAACCCTACTTACCTAATAATTAGTATTTTTTTGCAAATTCATTAATTTCAAGTTATTGTGTACTTTCACAGAATTTAATTTTTTAACTCTAAATATTAATTATGTGTGTAGTGGGAAACTCAAATACCCCTTTCCTTGCAGTCGGGTTAAACTTGACTGCGAATTATTCCATGCATTAAAAGCCAAAATTAATACCACGACCTACTTAAAAGATAATTATCCACTATCGTTGGCTCCATTCACATCTCATGAATCCCTAATTCTTTTCGCAAACATGTACATAAATGTTGCGTCTTGTCGTGAACCCTTGAGGGTCGATATAATATACCACTTTGAGAATCAATGATCTAGAAGGAGTGTCGCATAGACATTTATCACCTTACAATGCGAGATAAACAATACAAAGTAATAATAAAGCGTTTTGTAATCCATCTCTATTGTACCTAATGTTAGTAGGTATCTCATACTTTCATAAACATATTTAATAATGTTATTTTTAGTATGAAATAGTTGCATTAATGATTATTGTTTTAATTTTGTAAGATTTTCTATGTTTATTAACAGTCCTTTCTCTGTAATTTGTTTAAGTTGTGAAATGAATTACAAACATCTGACAAAACGCAGTTTTTATATCAATTGCAAGATATAATTATTGAACATTCATTTAGTACGAATATTTTGTGTGAAGCTGCTGCAATCGGTGCTGCAAACTTCAATTGAGAGGCAGTACTTAGACTTTCAATTTTATTACTAATAACTATGGTATAATTTAAGCTGTTAAAAGTCGCTAACCATGGGTTTGATCCCCAGAGTTTTTGCGGCTGTGCAGTCGATAACACAGGTTCACCGCCGCAAGCATATCCCGAACTCAAACTGAAATCATTTATTACAAATATACCATTTACAAGCGCTTTAGAATTATAAATGAGTCAATCAGACAAAAATCTCGTCCCAAACAGTAATAGGTTTCTATAGAGAAGAACGAACGGGAAACTCAATGGACACACTTCTAAAATCAATAAATATTACAAAAGGTTTACCTATATCATTCATGTTTGTTTGTTCATGGACACAATTTGAGAACAATGTAATAATCTATGCACATTAAAAGAGGTCTAGAGCAAAAACGAAAAGAATTAAAAAAAATATACTTCTTAGAACATTAGTTATTTGAATAATCCTTCTCTTTCCGTTCTACTACAAATATAACACGAAAGTTCACGAAAGTTTGAGAAAGTTTGAGTTTGGACGTATGGATGGAAGGATGAATGTCTGTTCTTCTTTCACGCTTAAATGGCTAAACGGACATAAATAAATAACTAGCTGTCCGCCGCGGTTACACCCGCGTCTTTGGTTACTGCTCCGCTCCCGTAGGTTGTAGCGTGATGGTATAGCATTCAAATCGGACCAGTAGTTCCAGAGATTAGCGCGTTCAAACAAACAAACAAACAAACACTGCAGCTTTATAATATTATATAAGTATAGATAATAATCATCATAATATATTCAGGACATATTAAGCTCAACTAAATTAGAATAAATTGAAAATAGCCTTGAAAGCTTAAAGATCAACACTGAAGGCGCCCATTCACGAACATGACGTACCCACGGATCAGCTTCATCCTTCCAGCGACAAACCACAAAACCATCTGCCAATAATTACTCATAAGATACATTACTTATATTGCCGAAACCGCCATAATTATGATGGATAGAATTATAATTAGTTATTTATTTTAACATCTCTTTTTGCACTAAAAAAATAAGTGCTGATGAAATGATTTCACACGTTCGATTCAAGGATGACGCGACGTGACAAGCTTATATACCCAGTGTAATTGACTGATGGAAGGTTAAATTAAGATTTGCATTAAATATTAACTAAAGTAAATGAGTAATAATATTGTACTAGCTTTATGGCGCGGCGTGGGTTGGTGTTTGGTAATGAGTTGGCGTGGGTAACATAGGCAATAATCTTTTTTCCCGACTGCGGCGAAGCGTGAAGCCCAAATGGAGGGTTATGTGTTTGACCTGTATGTATGTATGTCCGCTCGTAACTACTCAACAGCTCAATCGATTTAGAAAAATGATAACTCATTAGATTCGTCTTAGGGCTAATTTTCCATCGTGAGATAACTCTTAACGGAGGGATAAATATGGCGTTTTGATAGCTATGTCAAACTTAAAAAAAAAATGTCAAACTGTCATATTTATTTATTTATTCTTTATGCAAAATAAGTACAAAGGCGGACTTAATGCCATAGGTATTCTCTATCAGTCAACGAAACGAGACCTTTCTTGCTATCTTTGACGATTACATAGCAGATTAAATAAAATACATACTCTTTTGGAAGACTTTCGGTATCTCGGGTCGCTTGTCCAAGGTGATGGTGAGATAGACCGAGACGTAACGCACCGGATCAACTCAGGATGGATGAAATGGCGACAGGTCTCTGGAACAACTTGCGACCCACGGATGCCCCTCAAGTTAAAGGGGAAAATCTACAAGTCCGTGATAAGACCTGTCGTATTGTATGGATCGGAATGTTGGGCCGCGAAGAAGACGGATGAAAAAAGATTGCATGTAGCGGAGATGAGAATGTTGAGATGGATGTGCGGAGTGTCCAGAATGGATAAGGTCAGGAATGAGTACATAAGAGGAAGTCTGAAAGTGGCGCCAGTGGCAGAAAAGTTGAAAGGGAATCGTTTGTCTTGGTATGGGCATGTGAAGAGGAGGGATGAAACGCATGTGACCAGGAGAGTTATGAATATGAATGTGGATGGATGGAGAGCAAGAGGAAGGCCAAAGAAAAGATGGATGGATTGTGTGAAGAATGATATGAATGAAAGGGGAATCAGTGATAGCATGACGGCTGACAGGACAGAGTGGAAGAAGAAAACATGTTGCGCCGACCCCAAGTAACATGGGACAAGGGCAGGAGGATGATGACATACTCTTTTGGAAACCATAAAAGGCTATCTCTTTGTCTGTCCGTTCGTTCGTTTTCAGGCTTACAGAGTAAACTTCTGAAAATCCTCCCGTTTGACAGCTTATGCAAAAGTTACTTTTCATTGCTGAAAATTGGGTAGTTACTAAGTTATAGTGTCTTTAGATATTATAGATCACACGCATTTATATTAAATTTGGTTAAATAAATAGGTTTTATAATTTACGAGACATCTCTTAAATATTCAAACATTTATGACTGCCACACGACCTAATAATATTAAAATAATAAATATTTATGACTAAAGTTATCTATAATAAAGCAGGACGCTTTATTATTTTACTAAATGTTATTTATATATTACGCATAATAGAATCAATTTAATCGATTCATAGAAGTTTATAATATCGATTATGATTGCCTTTGAAACAGTTAATTTAAAAATATAATCGATTCTAGTGTATTGATAAGTTCATTTTATAGTTTGCGACTTAGGCCTGTATTCACTAACATTTAATCAAATGGTTATTTACGTACTGAACAAATTATTTATTTAATTTTTTATGAACATTGACTAAAAGGATTGAATGCTTGAAGGCCAAATTCTACTAATTAAAAACGTTCAAAATCTAGTCACAATCATCTCAGCGACAATCAACCAACAATGTCGTTATATTATAGAGCAATAGCGCACTAGCGGCCCTGGCCGCAGCGGCCAGGCCGCGGCGGCCATCGAGATACATACCTTAGTATGAAATCGCCACAGAGCGCGCGCACCTGGCCGCACGCGGCCAGCGGCCACACCGAGCCGCAGCGGCCAGCGAGATCGAACGACGCATGTGCGAGTCGCTGGCCGCTAGTGCGCTACGGGTCTTAGAGGAGTTTTTGACTTATTTGGACTAAGATTGAGATTATGATTGTTCCTAATAAATGAAAAGTTGAATTGCCTTTCAGTCCTGTTTAAATACTTAACCGGTTGACTGAATGTAGTAGATTGCCATTCAGTCGGGCAATCAATTTAACCTTCTGTAGTTGCACAAACATTTAAAATACAAAATATTTATTTTAAAAAGAATGATTATAAAAGAGAAAATTGCAAAAAGCAAATAAAAAAATGTAAAAAAAAATGAAAGGCTCGCCCCCTATTACTTGGGACTTAAACATAACTGGCGAAATATGGGTGTACTAATGGGTACACCTCTGCCTAACCCTTCGGGGATTACAGGCGTGATGTTAGGTAAAATTGCAAAAACTAAAATCAGCACGTGTTTGAGGCGTTCCATATTCAAAAGTTTTTTATATATTTTTGTCAAAATGTTGTTATTGTTTGTCATTTTCATTTTGTCATGTCCTTGGCAATTCTATTGCCTCATCATTGATCATTGATCAGTAACCTTTCTACAAATATTACAAAACGTGATCATCTTTCTTTCGATCGCAATCAAATCAGACCAAAATGTTAGGACCAGATAATTTTGGTAGATAGCTTGTTTTAATATGACCTCGGAGTTGTAACATCGTTTTGTTGTTTTAAGCTTTGTATTTCTAACTAGTTTCAGGACGTGTCTCCGTCTGCGTGGAAGTCATATACCATAATTAAAACATAGCTCCCCCTCCCCCCAAATATATGGCACGTTTTTCGCAGTGTTTGAGAGATCTACTGAATGTCGCGAGTTCGATTCCTACTCGGTACAAAAATTTGTATGGCCTACATAGTCAAAGTCAAAACATTTATTTCAATTAGACCATTTACAGGCACTTTTGAATTGTCAAGGAGACGGTCAGTTAGTCCGAAAAATGAAGCTAGTTGCTCGTTCCAAAACGGAGGTTGGCCTCTATGGAGAAGAACGAGCAAGAAACTCCACGGCACTCTTTTAAATTAGGTTTTTACAAAATCCTGGCTTCATTATTCTACAGATAGTTGTTCCGAGTCTGGCTGTATGTACTTATATGTGAGTTTTTATTTTTGTAAACGCACCCATGATATAGAGGAAATTCCTAGCGTGGGGAGATTCTCGCGGAGTCTGGATTTGTGCCCGGTTGATGGCAAAAGGCTCACCCCTGTTACATAATATGGAACTTAAACATAACTGTCGAAATGTACACCTCTGCCTAACTCTTCGGGAATTACAGGCGTGATGTTACGTAGGTCTAGTGAGTCGAGAGTGTAGCGAGGTCTTAGTCTACAGTGTTATTGAACGAAACAAAATCACGTTCAGTCTTATCAAAATTATTATCATTCATTAATTTAAAATGCAATATATTATTGTGCACGTTTAAATCATTAACGTGCTGAACGTTAACAATAAAGACAGTCCTAAAAATAACCCTTCATTTACTGATGACAATCTAACATAATTTTATTATCATTAATGAACTGCATTGGTCTATCTGAAAAGTAAGAAAGAAAAAATATTTTAGAGCATATGCACACAAAATTAATAATAAAAAGGCTATTCATTCAATTACAATAATTACAACAACAACATAACATTACGCCTTTATTCCCCGTAGAGAGAAGTGTACCCATTAGTACACCCACATTTCGCCAGTTATGTTAAAGTCCCATGTCATAGGGGGCGAGCCTATTGCCATCAACCGGGTACAAATCCAGACTTCGAGGCTGCTACTGAGTAATTCCTGATGGAAAACTCAATAACACTTTGCCCGACCTGGGAATCGAACCCAAGACCTCAATAACAAAAAAAAAAAAATAATATTGTGTGCCCCGCAACTGGAAAGAAAAATCTGGAAGGCACTGTATCGACTGTTCACCGAAGTAAGCCGCTGCTAACATAATTTGGCGAAATGGGGTATCTATGCCGTTAATTCAGACTGTCTGTCCTTCCGTGTGTCTGTCATGACTTGATATATATAGCCAGAAAATTTTAAAGATTAAGTAGATAATTATGTGTTAATTGATAGCGTCTATTATGTCAAACTACAAAGAAAGTAAACTACAGCAGTTTTGATGGTACGAAAAATTTAATACGCGAGACCTGCTCTTAATTGGCCGGTGATTTTAACCGCTCAAGGTCCGGCTGTCATACCGGTATGACATAACAAATAATCAATTGTGTCTCATTACGTGGGACTTGAAGTATTAAATTAAAACTCCTCTAAGGGGCGTCGCTCACACGATTAACAGTCGAGGTGCAGTTGAGGCGCGGGCGCATAAGAGGCACGCCGCAGCAAGGTTTTCTTTACAAATGAATGGTAGTGCGCTCACATACAAGAGTTGCGGCGAGGGCGAGGTGAAGGCGGGGCGGAGGCGAGGTGCAGGCGGGGCGAAGGCGAGGTGCAGGCGCAGGAGGGGCGCTCACGTGTGCCCAAGCCACGATCCCACCGCCATTTTGTCATTTTGTCATTTAAAATGTGAAGGAAGCATAGCCGCCTGCGCCTCGTCTCTACGCAGAGACCTATCCTCGACCGTGCTGCGACGCCCGCACCGCCGCTGACGCGACGTCGCCTCGACTTTACCAGTGAGCGACGCGCCTAAGAAGCCTGAATAAGGGTATCTATCTGGGCCAATAAAAAGTAGGCAGTGTTTGTAATCACTCATTACAAAACTCCGTCCATCTTCTCAAAGGTGCTGACTCACTGATCATTCAAGCAGTAAAATTATATCTACAATACATCTCAAAGACAATACGAAACTTAAACGGTAACACAATCTCAATCATTTAAGTTACCTAACTTAGCTTACCGAATATGTAAGTACTCACGAAGACATATCAAGCTATACCTTTAGCTGTACTTTTCCAGTATGAGTTGACCTGTCACAGCGCGATAGGCATTTGCAATGCGAGTTTAATTTATACTGGAACTGCCTAGCTTGATGTGTCGTCCTGTGTACTTAAGGTGACTGCATTGATAGAGGGATTCATACATAAGTAATCTAGTTATGTAAAATGATAATGTGGAAGATTTTATACTTTGAAATTAAGTGATTTGACGGGTAAACGGGTAAACTGACTAACCACAAGCCCAGTGTATTTAGTTTTTTGCTAGTTCTTCTCCATAGAAACCTACACTTTGAAACTAGCTACAACTTTTTGAGTCACTGACTCCTCGACAGTAAATGGTTCTTTTTTTAAATAGTTTTGAGTTGGTGTCAATAATGGCCCTTAGCCCCTATTCTATCTCACAAAACATCGAGTTAATTTACTTATTTATCACTTTATGACAAGACTACTTTTGTATGGAACTATGTAGTTGTGGGCAGAGTCCCCTTAAGCAAACAATCAGAGCAACATAATAGATTGTAAGTGAAGCTGACGGATAGCTGGCGTTCCATTTGTCCACGTCGTATTGATAGTCTTGACTAATGGGGGCAGCGCTACTTGTGGACGACTTGATGACATCACAAAGACAATAGGTATCTACATACATACTACGTACATATCTTCGTTAGGACTGTGCTGTAAAGTAATTTTGGTCCATTCCATCATCCAAACCATCCATCTATTCTGTAGTCATCATCTGCCTAGCCTTTTCCCAACTATGTTGGGGTCGGCTTCCAGTCTAACCGAATGCAACTGAATACCCGTATTTTACATGTATCGACTGCCTATCTGACCTTCACAACCCAGTAACTGGGTAATACGATACTCCTTGGTAAGACTGGTTGTCAGATTTTCGGGCTTCTGACGACCCGTAACGACTGTCAAAGCTCCATGTATGACAGCCGGGACCAACGGCTTAATGTGCTTTCCGAGGCACGGAACGATGTCAGTGATGTCTAAGATAAAAGTACATAATATGAATTGAAAAAGACACATTGGTACTTGCCCGGATTCGAACCCATGCATGAGAGGCGGGCGCCTCAACCACTAGGCCACCACGATATTTTTCTAGTCTATTCTGTAGTGTTGTTCTGTAAAAAATCTCCTCCGGTAGATTTATATAAAGTGAGCAGTCATTCCATCGAAACTGGGAATTGACAGCTCATTGAAATTCTGTTGTTTTCTTTTTAATCTACCTCGTTGGTCTAGTGGTGAGCATGAGGTCTTGGGTTCGATTTCCAGGGCAGGTTATGTGTTATTGGGTTTTTCCATTAGGAATTTCATAATAGCAGCCTCGCAGTCTGGATTTGTGCCTGGTTAATGGCAATAGGCTCGCCCCCTATTACATGGGACCTAAACGTAACTGGCGAAATGTGGGTGTAGTCACCTACTAATGGGTACACCTCTGCCTAACCCTTCGGGGATTATAGGCGTAATGTTATGTTATGTTCTTTTTAATCTTAAGATGACTAGATTCAAGACGATGGAAGAATCGTTTCTACGGGACTCGTCGAGCTTCATTGCTTTGGCATTTTTATTATAGTCACCACTGTTGATTCTGGTTTTCAGAAGCTGGAGTAGTCGGAAAATAAGTGGTAAGCTTGTCCCATTAATATAAAAAAGCTCATCTTAAGCTCAACACACCTAAATCTATTTAAAGATTTTTTTTTCAAAATAACAATTGATACGAAACTGCAAATATATCAGAGTTGGCAGCGGAAATAGATTCAATGGTAGATTATTTCTTTTAAAAAGAGCTCTTAGGTACCACTAAACCCGGGGTCGCGGGACGTCTTAACAGGATACCGTGGCCCAGGAACGCAAAGGACAACAGAAGGAACAGGGTGGTTTTTTAGTCAGTAAAAGTCTGACAGTTCCTTCCGCCCCACCCAGGGCGGAAGGACTCATTTTATGAGGTTCCACTAAACAATACAATAAGTAATTATAACCTTCAAAAAGTAATTAAAGCAGATCACAATCAGGCGACAGGATGCCATAAACATAATCATGGTTTTGATAACCAAAGTAAAAAAGATACATGCTCACGATGAGTCGTGGTCGTGGTGCAAATGACCTGGACTGCCGCGTCGATCAACTTATTGATTTTGACCAAGTACTCGTCACGCGTCGGGCTTGAGCCGAGACAGAAGGTTCCGTACGTGTTTTTAACGTAAAATGAAATTATGTATATTTGGGGTACGCTTGTTTCGTCCTGACCTACCAGGAAAGTAATTCTCGTGACTTTTATAGGAACGTTCGAAAACTAATCTTAGTTTCAATCTGTCAAAATGTCTATATTTTACTAACATTTTTGACATTGATTGTCGCTGAGATGAGATTGCAAATAGATTTTGAATGTTTTTATTAATCAGAATTAAATTTAAATTAAAATAAAATACTCTATTACACGGCACACCACTGCCTAACCTTTTGGGACAGGCGTGATGCTATGTTATGTATAAGAATAAAAAAATAAGTTAAAAATAACTAAAACCCGACTACGAAAAAATCGCGCACTGAAAAGTAGAAAATAAGAACAATATTCATTTGACCGATATTTTCGAAATTTTTAAGTAATAGCCGTGGTTGTATGCCACCTGCGGTTGTTTCACACAATCTTTATTGGTAAGGTGGCATTCGACTATGGCTATTACTTAAAAATTTCGAAAATGTCGGTCAAATGAATATTGTTCTTCTTTTATACTTTTCAGTGCGCGATTTTTTCGTAGTCGGGTTTCAGTTATTATGTAGTAAAAAATTTTTTTTTCGATAACGACTTCACATCCCCTGGAGGGCGCCATATTGGATTTGGTGACACGACACCTACCCTATAACCAGCGGACAACTGAGACGCTTCTAACGATACCTCATTTGTCATGTAATGATAAGGAGTTTAGAAGTTACAAGGGAACAAACAAACATACATATATACATACCGGTCAAAATCATAACCCTCCTTTTGGCGTTGCCGTAGTCGGGTAAAAAAACATGCTTCCAGTTTTAGTAATGAAAATCTGAAACGAGCCTGAAATAACATATTTTTTATTATCTGTTATCCTGACAATCAATGTAAAAAAAGTTGTTAATAAAACTATTTTTAACAGATTTGGACTGATATTAGATTGTGATCGTTCCTAAAACTAAGTAGAATTTGCCAGCTATGATTTTTTTTATCTGCTATTTACAAAAAGCGCTCTTACTCATCCAATATTAAGGCAGAATGTACATGGATCCTATTATATAATTTAACAACTAATTCTTATGTACCTACATTCTAAGCAAATAAAGATTTATTCTATTCTATTCTATTCTAATAATAAGTACTTAGATTCCACTGAGTCATAAATGTAGGTACAATAATCCTCTCCATTACAAAATAGGTAACCCACAAAAATATATAAATGGCGGAAATGTCTCAATGCAGCAAATTGTACATGATTTAAGCAATAATAAGATATACCATAATTTGCCTTTCGATGGGCACATGTGCTTTGTGAGTATTTTATAAGCATCATCTGTAATTTGATGTGATAATCTTGAGCTTGGAAAAGCTTTAATTTTGGCCGGATGCGAGTGTATTGGTAGTTAAGATTCTGTTATTTTTGTATTTTAAGGACTAATTTTTCAATCGTCGGATAGCTCTTAACGGAGGGATAAATATGGCAGTTTGACAGCTTTTGAATAGAAAAAGTCAAACTGCCATATTTATTCTTTGGATAAAACTTATTTGGCTGTTGAAAAATCAGCCCTAAGTAAATTTAAATTAGATCGGATTTTCTTTCTGTGATAAATTTCTTGTCATTGTCCTAATGTTATAATGGTTAATTTTAATTATTATTTTATGCAGTTTACATTATATGTGTTTTTTACACAAACGTAATAATATGATACTAAAAATGTGTCAAAAACAAAACCATATAAAAGCACTTGAATTCTCAAGGAGTCGGTCAGTTAGTCAGAAAGTTGAAGCTTGTATGCTCATTCCAAAACGTAGGTCTTTATGCAGAGGAACGAACAAGAAACTCGAACAAGAAGTGTATTATTTAAAAAGTAGTGAATTGTTTATTTACCAAAAGAAAACTTTATAAGAAAAATTCACTGTGGTTACTATGACAAAAAATTCTACGCAATTTGTTATTTTGATTGATTTTCCAATTCCAAACCAACTATTATAACATGGTCTGAAGCTTTGACAGAAACAGGCAGTTCTACCATTCTGGGAAAGAATAATTGCGATAGGTTCTAGTCGTCAATGATAGATGGGTCCTGCAAAGGAATGTGGAATGATGGATAATTGCTTTATAAATCCATACTAGGTACCCATTGATTTATAAATATAGGCACTGTACAAAAATGTCACTGTTTAATAACAGGGAGCAAAACTCGTACTTTTATGACCGTTCGTATTCTATTCTCTGTCTCCATCTGTCAAAAATGTCTCTTACCTTTATTTTTGACCTTGATTGTCACTGAGATAACGTTGCAATTCGTTTTTGAACATTTTAAATTACGGAAATTGGCCTTTTGTTTGACATGCTTTCACGGTTTAACGGCTGAAATCATTTTGAGGGATGGGCTAGGGAAAAAGTCAACAGATAAACCTTTAAAATCTTGACTAAAATTGAATCAATTTATGGCTCAAATATAATTCTAAAAATTTTTGGTCCTTTGAATATACAATCATAGTTTTTTGTAGAAGTAACTTAAGTTATTGGTCCTTCGATCCGTATTCCCAAAAGTAAACTAGATTAGAGTTCTAGCAGATATTGCCTAAAGCTATCATAACTATGCAACCTTCGTCTATGAAAAAGACTAGATAGTCTAAAGTCTTAACTAGTCTTAAAGAGGATGGTTAATGAATGCTATCCAACATGGTCATGGAATGATTGATGTACTTGTACGACTTTGCTAAATGTCCTTTTACCGAAGTAGTAATTAAAACATTTAGGGGGACACAGTATGCAAATCATCATGATAAAGTTTGTCCAATAAAAGGCGACTAACGGCAATATTTCTTGCTTGTGGTAAAAAGATTACTAAATAGGTGTAACTATTAGATAATTCGTCAAACGCCAAACGGCCAATGTGTTCTTTGTTTTGACGTTCGTGACGTGTTCTTTATTTTATTTATTTTATTTTGATATTATTTGAAATTTGTACATGTTTTTTGCAGTAGCAGCTTCGGAGTTTGGATTTATGCCCAGTTGATGGAAAAAGGCTCTATTACATGGCACTTACTAACTTAACATAACGTTCTGGCGAAATGTGGGTGTACATTGGAACAGTGTTTGATTTTCTTTGCCTTGTTTTGGCCTTATATTAGGTACCTCAAATTCTGCTGATATCCCAAGGAATAATGCAAGAATAATCGTGATTCTCCGCATAATGAACCCGGACACCAACCATAAGAAACTAATAATAATCTCGTAATTATACAATAATTAAAAATAAAAGAACATACTAGAGTACCTACGGTAAATACCAAAGCAACAAGTAGGTACAGCAATTATAAAATCTGTATGTTAAAAGTTATTAAAATCGTTTTTTTATTGTACGTAATTAAGTACTTATATGTAAATACATGACGTGTATATTATTTTTGTAAATTCATACGTCGAGGAATATTTAATTTTAATTTATTGAATTATAAGGTCCATGAAAATTAATTATGTAACGACATATTTAATTTTACCTATCATAGGGTTCTTTACGTAATCATTAATTCTTATAATTATTTTGTTAAAACAATAAAATTATAAAAAGTTATAGTTTGTGTTTATTGACGTTGGGAGGAAGCCTGTACTTTAGCAGAAAACTTTGTCGGTGAAGGAAACATCGTGAGGAAACCTGGACTTACTGTTCCATTCAAACCATGTCAGAGGCCCTTGAGGCGGTTTAGAAACTCTGACACTAGGGTGTGTGGGGTCGTAAGACCTTACTGCCCACACGATAAAGAAAGCCTGTACTGTAATAATAAGTCTGACATCGCCAATCTGCGTTGAGTAAGCGTGGTGATTAATGCTCGTGCCTTCTCTGTATGAGAAGAGGCCTTTGCCCTGAAGTGAGCGTTCATATTTGACATCAAAAGTCACAAATATATCTTAGTAACTCAATGGTCCTTATGGAAAGCGTTAATACTACAGGCTAACCGTTGCATTTCACCGCTCATCTCGAAGCCCTAATTACTTAGCAGTAGTACCTAAAGCATGTCTAACTTGTGGTTTCAGTTACTAGGTGTCCGACAAACCTTTCTCCTTCCATAAAAAAGAAGTTTTTTTTTTACTTATTGATATGCACAATATGCATTATGCACGGTAAAAATCAAAAAATAAATGTTACATAAGTAAATTAATTTTAATAAAACCAGGGATGGTTTCATAAATTGTGTGATCAGTATTGTGTATTTCTTCATGACACTAGTAAACGCAAATAATTATGTACAAAAACGTCCACGGATCTCCAATATAAAATAAACAAAGTAAATCCCACCATACACGGGCCCACTCACACATGCACACACGCTCACAGTAATTAGAGTATCAGTAATATTGATCGAGTTATTGAGTAAGAACACACACATACACACAGACACTGTGGAATCTTCACTATTAGTACTGTCAAAGGTTAGCTCCGTGCACACAATTTTGAGTAACTTAGCATGGTGAACGAATTAACTTCATATAAATAGGATGCAGTTACTCCGTTATGCACATTCGGTGATCATCCCGTGGTAGCACAACAGCTTAGATATGAAGCTGGTAATATATTTAACAATTAATTAAAACAAAAAATAATTAATTCGTTAAAAAGTTTATTTAAAAAAATAATTAATCGTTTAAAAATAAACAGTTATTTTTGTGTTAAAAATTCGAATTTCAATATTCGAATTTCGAATTTCATAAAGTGGATTGCAGTGAAAGTTTTACAGTTTTATCAGAAATATTCAGGAGTGTAACAGTTAATCAATTAGAAATCCTCATTTTAAGATTAATATTTAACCTCTAGCAGTATTCCGTCATCTGGATGACTCAATCAAGGGCTTCCCTTTCTAACTGTGACTCAATTTATATTTATGACAAATCAGTGCCCTCAAATGATTGTTCACAACCTCCCATTATTTCGATGAAATCTAATTACAATTATAATTTCGTCTTTTCAGCTTATCATCTTAACAGTAATAGCGTGGAGCTATGCTGACAAGCTCGACAGGACGTACTTGCCTCCTGCAAGTGCTGGAACTGCTGGTGGAAGCCCAGGGGCTTTGACTGCACCTGGAGGCGAGGCTGGCTTCGGTCTGCCTAAAGGTCCTTCTTCATTTGGTCAGCCAGCCTCTCAATACGGTTCTCCCACTGCTGGTGTTGGAAGCCCAGCACCTGGTCAGGGTCCAACTGGTTTCGGACAGTCACCCTCTCCATTCGGCGCTCCTACTACTGGTGCTAGTGGAGCTGCCGGTCAGGCCCCGACTGGATTCGGACGGCCTTCTTCTCAATACGGTGCTCCCGCTGGAGGTGCTGGAGGCCCAGCGCCTGGCCAGGGTCCCACTGGATTCGGTCAGCCAGCCTCTCAATACGGTGCTCCTACTACTGGTGCTAGTGGAACTGCCGGTCAGGCCCCAACTGGATTCGGACAGCCAGCCTCTCAGTACGGTGCTCCCGCTGGTGGTGTAGGAAGCCTCACTCCTGGTCAGGCTCTAGCTGGATTCGGTCAATCGGCTTCTCAATACGGTGCTCCTTCTACTGGTGCTGCTGGAGCTCCTAGTCAAGGCCCTGCTGGATTTGGTCAGGCCTCAACACCTGGTCAGCCTGGCTCTCAATTTGGTGCCCCCACTGGCGGTGCTGGTGGCCTAGCTCCCGGTCAAGGCCCTGCTGGATTTGGACAAGCACCTTTCGGAAGCCAAGGACCTCAAGACGCAGCCGCTTATTCTGGCCAGCTCCAACCTGAACGCGCACGTGCCTCCATTGACAGGAACGCTGAAATTCTAAGATACGAGAACCAAAACGATGGTGAAACCTTCTCCTACAGCTTTGAGACTTCGAACGGAATTTCTGCTGAAGAATCTGGTGTAGCTACGAACGGTGTGCAAGCTCAGGGTGGTTTCTCTTACACTGGTGATGACGGCCAGCAGTACAGAGTGACTTATACAGCTGACGAGAACGGTTATCAGCCCCAGGGTGATCATCTGCCGACTCCACCTCCCATTCCTGAAGAGATCTTGAAGTCTCTTGAAGAGAACGCGAGAGCAGCTGCTGCTGGCACTCAAGAAGGTAAGACTATGAATTATTATCCATAAAAATAGTGCTATTATTTCGCAGTATTCGTGGGAATTATTCAAACTTGCTATAACAAGCGATTAAATGATAAATTAAAGTGGTTTGATAACGGCAAAAATCTATTTTTTGCTACAAATCTTGCAACATGACTTGGTGCGTGCAGAAATTGTGCCGATCGCTTTATTACTCAGACCGGGAACAAGTCTAGGCTATACATTGTTTCGTGCGGGAATCTAATGACCCGCTGAAACACTGCACTAGTCCATATTAGGAAGTGAAAAATCAATTGATGGAAGTGTTCTATAAAAACTTATTTCGTATTAGATCATATTACCGTTAAATGCTTTTTCTCTAATTATGTTAAAAGTAATCAAAAGATATCTTTCTCTATTAGAAAATCCGTCACACTAATGTCCTTTGTCTACTAAAAAGTTTTGAAATCTTTTTTTAAATAAATTTAGGTTTAATTCTTTCCAACATACTAACAACAAATACTAGCGACACAAAAATCGCCCGTCTTCCACTCGCTCCTCTTTCGCATAAAACTATAGTGAGATTCATGAAGAATAGTGTAGGCTATATCATCACGCTACGATTCACAGGAACAGAGCAGTAACCAAAGACGTAACTTAACGCAGGTGATAAAAAAACACGCAGACGAAGTCGTAGGCATAAGCTAGTTTATTATAAAGAACATTGAAACTATTTCCATCGCTTACAAAATTCAAATTGACGCATTTATTTCTCATCTAAAACGTCAGTCACTTCAGTATCAGATACCTACTAGAGTGAGATATAATTTAAATATTATTTTGATAGCCATGTAAAAGAACACATTGACTGACATTGACTACCTGACACCGTTATAAAAATCTTAGATTAAGTAACAATTTTAATACCTTCCATTAACTTTTTAATAGCGGCAAATCACCTTTGAACTAATATGTTTTTGGTAAATTACTGTTACTCTCGTATTTGCACGATATTCACGAGAATGATGGTGAAATGATTGATCAGTTTAGTTGGCAAGGTCAGTAGTGGCGTAGCTTTTTTTTTGCGGTGGAAATTCTCATGGACTTGCAAGACTTGCAAAAAGTAGCCTATTTCTTTTCTTGGGGTTTAAGCTTAGTTCTGTATTCATCAAAATCGGTTCAGTGTTTTAGCCGTGAAAGCGTGAAATTACACAAATAAATAAATAAATTCACTTTTGCCTTTATAATATTAGTTAAGATGGACTTCTCTTGACCAGTACTTAACGTGAAAAGCACTTTAGGTATTAATATAGTTAACAGTTTGATATTTATTATAGCCGAATAATAGGATTCAATGGTATCAAAATATCGGTTGAATATCTATAATTAACCTATATCTAAACATATATGATTAATCTATACTAGCAGTTGACATAAAATTTTCAGTCAAATAATTCTATAAATAAAAATTTGAAACTTAACTTAGTAAAACTAATGTTTCAGGTGCCTACAACCCCAATGAAGACTCCGGTCCCGAGTCCCAGCAGTACTATGGAGCCGCTTCCCCAGCTTACCAAGCTCAGGGTCAACCAGGACAGTCTGCCGGATCTTACCAGGCTGGCCAGGGTCCAGCTTCTCAATTCGGATCCCCTGCTCAATCTGGACTTGACGGATCTGGACAGCAAGGATACCCAGCTCAACGTGGTCAAGGACCTACTTCTCAATTTAGTGCCCCCGCTCAGTCTGGATCTGCCGGATCATCTGGTTCCCCATCTGGTTTCCCAGCGCAGCGTGGTCAATCACCTGCTTCTCAATACGGTGCCCCTGCTCAGTCTGGATCTGATGGGTCTGGTTTCCCAGCCCAGCGTGGTCAATCACCTGCTTCTCCATACGGTGCCCCCGCACAATCTGGATCTGCTGGGTCTAGTTTCCCAGCCCAACGTGGTCAATCACCTGCTTCTCAATACGGTGCCCCTGCTCAGTCTGGATCTGCTGGGTCTGGTTTCCCAGCCCAGCGTGGTCAATCACTTGCCTCTCAATATGGTGCCCCCACTCTTGCTGGTTCTGCCGGCTCTTCTGGATCTCAAAGCTTCCCAGTGCAACGTGGTCAAGGACCTGCCTCTCAATATGGAGCTCCTGCTCAATCTGGTCTTATCGGTACAAGTGGTTCTGCAGGATCTGGTTTTCCTGTGCAACGTGGTCAAGCTCCTGCTTCCCAATTCGGTGCACCTGCATCATCTCCCTTCGGTCCAACTAGTACCTCTGGAGCTCAAGGCGGTCGTGACTCAGGTTATCAGTATAATACTCCTGGTGCGCCTGCTTCTGGACCTCAAGGTTTCCCGTCTCAGGGTACCCAGTCTCCTGCATCTCAATATGGATCTCCTGCAGCTTCTGGCCCCGCCAGCGCCTCTGGACCCCAAGGTAACCAAGCTCCATCCAACCAATACGGTTCACCTTCTTCCTCTGGACCTTCCAGGCCAACAGGACCTCAGGGTAGTAAATCCCCAGCTTACCAATATGGTGCTCCAACACCTTCTGGGTCACCCAGGCCTTTCGGATCTCCTAGTTTCCCCTCTCAGGGTAGTCAAACTCCTAATTCCCAATTTGGTGTTTCTGGTTCTTCTGGTTCTGGTTCCGCTAGACCTTTCGGTTCTCAAGGTTTCCCATCTCAGCCTTCTGGAATTAACCAAGGCTCTCCGTTTGCACCTGCTGGATCTTCTGGAAACAATGGACCTGCTCTTTCTGGAGCTCAGGGACAAGCATCTCAGGAACAGGATGATGGATACCAGTACAACAGGCCTCAATCTCAGTTTGGTAGGCCAAGCCGACCTGGACAGATTGGACAGCAGCCACAAGCTCAAGGGTCTGCTTTCCAAAGACCTATTGGTCAAGGTTTTGCACCATCAGGCTCTGCTGGAACTCCAGGATTGAATGGTTTTCCAGTCTCTACCAGCCAAGGACCCGTCTTAGGTAGTCGTCCGACACCCATCCCCATATCATCTATCGACCAAGGTTATCCTAATGGTCCCGCTGGGTCACTGACTGGCAACGGCCCGTCTGGATCGGCACCGGGTCCCATTAGTCAAGGCTCCCCATTCAGGCCTAGTGGTTCAGTTGGACAATACTCGCCATCAGGTTCATCTAGCTCCTCTGGCCCCACCAGCTCTGTAGGTTTCCCCAGGCCAAGCGGCTCTGCTGGTCCTACTTCAGGACCTTCTCAGGGACCATTCGGACCTAACTCTGGCATGCCTGAATCTGGCTACGACTACAACCGTCCTGGATCTCAGGGTCCTCAGTCTGGACCTGCTCAGGGTCAACCTGGATTCGGTCCCTCTGGACAGAATAAGCCTGGTCCAACTGGCTCTCAGCCTGGCTTTGGACCTGTAGGCCAAGGCAGGCCTGGTCAACCCGGCTCTCAGTCTGGCTTCGGTCCATCAGGACAGGACAAACCAGAACAGACCTTTGGTGGACCTCGCCAGCCCCCGAGCTTCAGCCCCGAGGAAGGATACAAATACTAAACCAAGGATAGATTAATTTATTTATGACTAAGAATCAAGCAAATAGATAAAATGTAAAAAAAATGTTCTTACGCTTATAAAAATATTTTGTACATATTTATACGAAATGTATAGAATAATATGGAGAAATATTATTATTACATGGAGTCACTATGTGATTTTAATGTAAATTTAAATTAAATAAATGATGCAAGGCTACACTTAGCTTTTATTACATTTAAGTAACAATGTGTTTCAATTAAGAAATCCTTATTCTAGACAAACGGTTAATTAAAAATAATTATATTAATGAAATTTTTCGTAAATTAATGGCCCTATTTTCGTAAATGATAGCCATGTACATACCACACCATTGAAATAATAATATCTAACGATGTTATAAAGACCTTTGAAAACCAATTAAACTTAATGTTTTAATCTAAAGAAGTTATTATGTGAAGTAAAGGAGACTAAAATCTAAAATGCCACATCACATTAGATCCCAAGTAATATTTTACCAGCTTTGAAGGGCACTTTTGGTAACCAAACTAGCAAGTACACCACCTTTATTAAAAAGCTATTAAAATTAATACAAAATTATTAATTGTTAAATTTATTACTGTCTCGTTGGCATAGTGGTCGTAAACCGCGACTGCTGACCATAAGGTCTTGGGTCCGATTCCTAGGTCGGGCAAAGTTTTATTGGGTTTTCCATCAGGGATTTCTCAATAGCAGCCTCGGAGTCTGAATTTGTGCCCGGTTGAAGGTAATAGGCTCGCGCCCTATTACATTGGACTTAAACATAACTGGCAAAATGTGGGTGAACTAATGGGTACATCTTTGCCTAAGCCTTCGAGGATTACCGGCAAGTTATGTTATGTTTAAATGTTATTATCATAATTCATTACAATTTAAGAATTTACTTTTTATTCACGATAATTATCCTAGCATGATTAACGAACGCCTTAGAGACGTACAAGGATTAAAGAATAATATTAAACATCTCATAGTATTACCTACACTCAATGCAAATAAGAGATAAGTGGGAATAAGAGATGAGGTAGGAGGTAAAGTTTTGTTTGTTAGGGGTAATTTCTGGTTTCCAATATTGCAAAAATAATTTCACTATTTCCTCAATTACAAAATAAAAAGAAAAATCAAAATGAAATTATTATTTTACTATCAGTGGCTGGGCTTCTATCTATAAGCCCATGCATTTATAAAATTCTTTCATGAATAGCTACGTTTTCCTTAATTTCTATTGACTATATTTTATGTATGTAAGTATTACAGATATATGTCTCATATATCTGTAAGATACATGCAGATACAGCTGCGGGAAAAAGCATATGAATTTTGATTCCACAATGGAATATATCTGCCAATCAAAGCTGAGGAGTTTGTTTATTTAAAACAAACTCGCTTGCAAACTTGTTTGTTTCATATATCGCCTATAATATCGCGCCTGTATTCCCCGAAGGATTAGGTAGAGGTGTACTCATTAGTACACCCACATTTTGCCAGTCATGTTTAAGTTGCATGTAATATGGGACGAGCTTATTGCCATCGATCAGGCACAAATCCAGACTCCGAGGCTGCTAAATTCCTGATGGAAAAACCCGTATATAGCCATCGATCACTAATTGATCGATGTATATAACCCATTTATCGAGAAACTTTATAGGCTATATACAATTACGCTACGGTCCACGGGATGGAAACAGCAAACAAAGACGTAGTTTAACTTGGGTGAAACCAGGCTCATGTAGTATATTATTCTCCTACAGTTAAATTTAAAATAAACACGACACCAAAAGGGTCATAAAACCATTCCTTACTTTTATTCCCACATCTTCAAAACCATACAACCCAATAAAATATCCATTAACAACTAAACTAAAATGCTAGAAACTTTAGAAAAACGATAACAAGTCTTGATAATTGGTAGTAAAGTAAATTAAACGAAAATAATGTGTGAACCGAACATAAACGCGCTTTGAAACATTATTGTTGCATCACAAGTAGAGTAGGGTTGAGTCGTGTAAAGATGTTACACTGTGGTGCGGAAGGCGAGGCGTGGCGTATTTAATATTTTATTTATGAGTTTGAATGGGAGATGTATGGGTTGTAGATTGAAATGAAGTACGTGGTAATTAGATTGATATTTATGAAGGTTATGATAATTTTGAATGATGGTTGGTTGCTGTGGCCTGGAGGTTTTTTATAAATCGTGTTCTTGAGCAAGTTATACACATTTTGGATAATGTTTATCTTAAGACAATTAAATTCGAGGGAAGTAATAGATTGGTAAACGCTTTTCTGCCCTTGAAGTTATATTGTTTTTACATTAGAATCCTAGAACGAATATAATTAGGAGAAGATTGCAAATAAAGTTGCGTAAACCTCAAAAACTATTTATTTACATTGGTATTGAAAATCAACCACGAACAATATTTAACACTATATACAAAAAAGTAGGTATCTTGTGTAACGTAGTATTACTCTGTGAAAATAATAATATCTGAACTCTACAAAATTTTAAATAATCTTAATAGGTACATTATTTTTTTTATTTAGTAGCGTTACCTATTAGGAATTTTACCGTATAGTAATGGCGTTTACAACCATATAAACTCACATACAGGCCAATCCATAGCGTCAAGACTGTATAGTTAAAACTTAAAAGGTAATTGTGTAAAGGCGTTCTAATAACAGTGATCACGCTATCGGCTGTGACGTTGATTGCACAAATATGAGCTTATAAGTGCCTCTGTACACGATCCAACATTTTTACTATAACATATTTTTCTGACACATCAGTTTATTGGAACCAATTTCCATAAAGCAGCTTGAGGTAGGAGTAAACTAGCAGAAATCGTCATGTAAGGAAAAAGTGTTATGCTTTCTTTAGGCGACCTTCCCCTCTCTTTCTTTTTCTCTCTGTCTCTTTCTATAATATAGGTATATGGATATCAGGAACGTTTCTGACGGGGGTCCCCTGACCCCGCATTTTTGTTTGTACATAATGTACTACGTGAATTTTCTATTTATTCTCCACATTCTTTATTGTAACATAATAATTTTGAACACCTTTTTTTAAAAAAAAAGAAATAACAAATAATATAGTTTAAAAAAATAAAATAAAAATAGTGCTCCGCCCGCAACGAGGTGGTAAAATCCAATTAAATTCTGCTTATTGTTATTGTTGTTTATTATTTAATTTCTAAAGTTTTTGCAAATTATACTTCTGTTTTACGTTGTACGTTGATCTAAATTCATATACTTAGTTCAGTAATTTTTTTAATTAAATAATCATCATTATAAAAGTAAAATATAGCTTTCAAAATTTTAATTTTTTATGCGAAATAATCTTACTTTTTTTCATCATTCTTATGTCATGTAAAACGTAGAATTACGCAAAAAAATAGAACCATTAACCTTGACATGGCCAATTCGCAATTAATTTTAAATTTCGTACGCATAGTCGTTACATTTTAAGACTTTATAAGGAAGAGCACACTATGAGGTCAGTATACGCGTGTCCATTTTTTATGGCATTTTGGCTCGCTTACACCAGCCATGGTTAACTTTAATTTCGAATTAGATGTTTACACGGGTCCATTATGTATTAGGCACTAGATTTTATTTAGATCCCATTTATTATTTTAAATAAAATAGCCCATGTTTCTTACTTACTGTTAATTTATAATCTAGCTTTCCATGAGTGAAAGAATTTTAAAAGTCGGTTTTGTAGTTTTTCAGTTTGGATACAAAAATAACACAAATACAAATCTTTTCTCATTATAATACTCGTATTTTAGTTTAGATGACATAAATATTTTTTTAAATTTTACTTCGTGTTACGTATTTCTTATAAAATGATTTATCTTAATCGAATTCCTAACTTAATAAAATCTTAAACAAGCTTTTAAAGTGCTGATATTATAACTCAGACTTGAAACAAAAAAAGAATATCTTTAAATAAAACCCAGTCGCCATGTTGGTTCATCTACCAGGGCTCTTACAAACTAACCCATACATCACACGTTGTTCTCCAAATGACGATAATAATACAATAATGAACATAAACTAGTGCTTTATGGTCTGCACATGATATTGTGAGAGCTTTAATAGTGTGTGTGTGTGTGGCGTGATACATTCAATTAGAGTCTTCGTGTAGGGTTAAACATAGTCGTCAATTATTACTCAAGTACCCACTATTATTCAAAAATTCACTATCTCAGTACCTAGTGTTTTTTTTTTAAAAAGTGATGGTCCAAAAATGTATGGACCAAAAACCCAGAGTCGATTTAGACAAATCGGGTATCAATAGCTTTATTAAAATGCACAATTTACCACACCGAAAAAATTATGCCCATATCCATGGGGTATAAAAGTTATAGGCTAACAAAGTATATTGGAAAAATCATGAATAACTGATTATTTTTACCAGTTTTTGCAACAGCAATATATTAATAATGAATAACTTGTTATTTTTATCAGTTTTTTCAACAGCAATATATTAATAATAATAATCATAGGACAATAATAAATATAAGTAGCGATTATATGAACCTATCAAGTATTAAATCTTATATTTCACAGCTTGTAAATCATATGTCAAGATACTTTTGTCGTGAAATCTTTTTACAGTTGAATGTGCCTATTTTGTCTCAGATAATTTATTTTTTCAGTCGCTTATTTAAAAAAAAAACAAATACTGTGGGAAAAATATTTATTTCAATTATTTTCAATGTCTATTAATATATCATCTAAGAACCCAGCGGTTGCATAAGGTCGTCTTGGTACCTGGCCCAGGCCAGATAATGAATAACAAAGATAGGTAGGTAATTATGCTAGAGAACTTAAAAAATAGACGTAATCTCATTAATAAAGGACTTTGAACTTGATAGTTGCATATGACCGCTAGTTATATTTATTATTGTCCTATGATTATTATTATTAATATAATGCTGTTGAAAAAACTGGTAAAAATAACAAGTTATTCACGATTTTTCCATATATACTTTGTTCGTCTATAACTCATATACCCCATGGATATGGGTAATTTTTTTTCGGTGGGGTAAATTGTGCATTTTAATAAAGCTATTGATACCTAATTTGTCTGAATCGACTCTGGGTTTTTTTTGGACCATCGCTTTTCTCAGTAGCAACCTTGGTGTCTAGATTTGTGCCCGGTTGATGGCAAGAGGCTCGCCCCCTATTATATGGGACTACTCAAAAACATAACTGGCGAAATGTGGGTGTACTAATGGGGTATACCTTTGCTTAACCCTTCGGGGATCACAGGCGTCATGTTGTGTGTATATTTTGTGTGATGGCAGTCGTTAAGGCACCCGACTCTCATGCATGAAGTTGTGGGTTTGAATCTGGGCAAGTACCAATGTGACTTTTTCTGTTTCATAATTAGGGGAGACGGGGTCAAAATTGTATAGCTAGGGTTTAGGGTTATAGGTCTTTCATCTTAAAACGCTGATTTGTCTACTCAACAGATAATTTGTCAGTCTCATAAGGAACATAATCACTTGCACATATTTGGATTAATTAAAATATTAAACAATGAAAACCAAAAATTAAACTTCTTCTAATTACGATTTTGCCCCTACGTTTCGAAACGAGCAACTAGCTGCTACTTTCTGACTAGCTGACCGACTTCTTTACAATTCAAAATGCTGTGACTTTGACTGACAAAATATTGGAATACTACAATCTCTGGCTATCCCTCGGGGGTACCCTGCTTAAATAAAACCTACCTAATTATAACCACTATCTGAACATCATCTAACAAATGATCTACAACTGACACGTTTCATCTCAGTGTGATCTCTATTTATCTAGTGAGATGAAGTCATAAATGGATATTAAGAAACGTTGCCCCCCGGGCGGCGAGGCATCCGTCATCCGTGCTGCAATATGGACCTATCACGTTTAGCTGTGGGGGCTTCACTATGACTCAGGTTCTGATTTTGGTAACTGAAACTAGTGTCCTGTCTGTTCCCTTATTTAGAACTAGATTTTAATGAAAGAAAGAAAGAAAGAAGAAAGAAAATCTATTTATTCACGTAAAAGTAGGTACATACACAAAAAATGTTGTTTCCAAAAGCCCAAAACAAAAACAAATTGGTTGGTAGGTTGGTTGGTTGGTTGGTTGGTCCTGCCCGCGACTTTGTGGGAGTAGTTTTATATTTTTTATATAACATTACGCATGTAATCCTCGAAGCGTTAGGCAGAGGTGTAACTATTAGTACACCCACACTTCGCCAGCTAAAGTGCCATGTAATAGGGGGCGAACCTATTGCCATCAACCGGGCACAAATCCAGACTCCGAGGCTGCTACTGAAAAATTCCTGATGGAAAAACATTTTGCCCGACCTGGGAATCGAACCCAAGACCTCATGCTCAGCAGTCGCGCTTTGCGACCACTAGACCAACGACGCATTCATGAAATAATTTCTTTTTAAATTACAAATGTCATTGTCGTGGTGACCCTGACTGACCCTGGCTTTTGTTTTAATTTAAACACTATTCTATGCCATTCATCTTCACATAGGGGTCAACCATCTTAATCAACCACGGTTTGAATAGCTGAACGTCTTTGGTTGATCAATAAGTGCAATGGTTAGGAAGTCAAAACCCTTCAAAAAGCATGCAAGTTATAGAATGGTACTTTAGAGTGTTAAGTCATAATTAAGCCCGTTTTTCTCTACATCTCAATATCGACTTTCAGATTTAATATTAAACTAGTTACTGCACGCGACTTTGCTCTTGTGGAAGTCTAATCTATTTATGTACAGTCAACAAAAAAGATAGGTCCGCAAGGCCGACAGATATAGTTGAAGTTTTCTTAGAAACCGATGGATGTTTTTAAAAGTAATTTAATTTAAAAAGTAGATAATAAACAGTTCTTTAATTAAGTTAAGTTTCAGTCAAAGACATCCATCGGTTTCCAAGAAAACTTCAACTATATCTGACGACCCTGCATACCTATCTGTTTTGCTGACTGTACATTATATACAACAAAGCTAAACAGCGTTTTTGTTTGTTTGAACGTGCTTCTGGAAGTACCAGTCGAATTGCAAAAATTTTTTTTTATGTTATAGTTAGATTCATGAGAAATGTATAAGCTTAAACATCACGCTACGGTCCACGAGAACAGAGCAGTAACTAAAGACATAACGCGGGTGAAGAAAACGAAGTCGCGAGAAGCAGCTATAGTCTATACTAATGAGGAAACATTTGATTATTTGTTTGTTTGTTTGCATTGAATAGGCTCCGAAACTACTGAACCGATTTGGAAAATTCTTTCACTGTTGCGAAGCTACACTATCCCCGGGTGACATAGGCTATATTATATTTTCAAAAAAGTTAGGGATCAGTAAGGAAAATCACGCGAACGAAGTCGCGGGGAGAGGGCTAGTTATTTATATAGGTTTAAGACATTTATTTCTCAAAACAGAATAATACATTCACTTACAATGAGAAACACTAGTTATCATAAGTAGGTACATTACTTAGTCGTTCGTAAGGAACGAGCATCTAAACGGTTGTCTAATTTTAAAGTTACATTTATGTTAGTATTCTCTTAAATCTATGTTAGATGAAATGGTGTATTATATTGTTTTTTTTTTTTTTTGGGTTTTCTTAAATAAATACGCAATAAATGAGTACATACTAAAAGAAAAGGATAACAATTACCAAAGAGAATCAAAATACTTAGCGTTTTAAAAAATTAATTAATTTAATGTTTAAATCTTAAGGATAAAGCTAGCTAGCTAGCTAGCTAGCTAGCTTATCTTAATATAGGTAGTAATGAAGGTAGTCCAGAAATTTTTATTTATTTTTTGTTCGCAGTGCGAGTTCACTGTCTATATTAAGTGTTGGATTACAGTTTCTATCATAGTGGCTATTGAAAGCAATTACTTACTAGTTACAATTAATTTAATGACATATATGAATTTAAACTTATATACAAATTAAAGACATAAACAATCTTTATAAGACAGATTTATGTCGCGATGCGGGATTAGAGTGAACGACCGTGATCTCTGAAAACGGATGCTGAGAAGTTTGTATTGAGGTCGATGTGCTTTGGATAAAGCTCAATGATGAACTGATCAAAGTCAAAGTGAAAGTCAAAACATTTATTTCAATTAGACAATTTACAGGCACTTTTGAATTAAATCGATGATCGATGGATAAAGGATAAATTATACCAGTCTATTAATTTATCCCATTGCAGGCAAAGGCCTCTTCTCATACAGAGAAGGCGTGAGCGTTGATCACCATGCTTGCTCAAGGCGGATTGGCGATTATAAGACTTACATCAATACTTTATTTATTAAAGCTGAAAAGTTTTTCCGGTTTGTTTGTTTTAAATGCGCTAATATAAATAATGCGCTAACTATCAGTCGAATTTAAAAAATACTTTTTGTGTATGACAGCCAGATTCATGAGGACTCATGAGGATTCATAAAGACTATATACATCACGCGATGCTCCACGGGAGCGAAGCAGTAACCAAAGAAGTAACACAACACGTAAAAAACCCACGCGGAAGTATTCGCAGGCTGAAGCTAGTCAAATATAAATAAAGCTATCCTCACTATTGATGTCTAAGATAACCTTTTTTTTTTTTTTAGGTGGTAAAAATCATCAAATGACTCCTTCCGCCCTAAGTGGGGCGGAAGGGACTGTCAGACTTTTACTGACTAAAAAACCACCCTGTTCCTTCTGTTGCCCTTTACGTTCCGTGGCCACGGTATCCTGTTAAGACGTCCCGCAACCCCGGCTCTAAAATAAGCTTAGAAATTATATATGAACATTGTTATACAATGGTACTTGTCATACATTAGGCTGTCATATATGGATCTTTGACAGTCGTTACGGGTCGTCAGAAGCCCGAAAATCTGACAACCACTCTTACCAAGGGGTATCGTATTACCCAGTTGAGGTTGTGGAGGTCAGATAGGCAGTCGCTCCATGTAAAATACTGGTATTCAGCTGCATCCGGTTAGACTGGAAGCCGACACCAACATAATTGGGAAAAGGCTAGGCAGATGATGATACATGGTACTTGTCCGGTATCAAAACCGCAACTTCATGGATGAGAGGCGAGGTAGGGCCTTAACCGTTGGGCTTTTATGACACACACAAGATACTAAATTAATCATTAAAGTTCAAAATTTCTTCATCTTTTCTTTCAGGTAGATATTCACCTTCGTGACGGCACGAGTTTAATATCATAATTTATGTCGAGGTGAAATTATTTTAGTCACTGAGTTATACCTACTACTATTTGTTATAAGATTCTGCCCGCGGCTTTAACAAGTAACTTTCCGTAAACGAAGTGGAACTATTATTCCAAGGGAACACATTACCGGGATAAAAAGGATCCTATGTGTTCATCCAGGAAATTAAATAAATTAAAAATTAAATTAAAAATTTAAGGGCATTGCGTTATCATATACCTATGTAGGTATATTGTACGGTCAAGTCCGACTTGAACTTGACCAGTATTTTGTGTTTTGATTGAAAACGTCGCTATATTCCCTGTATCGTGGGTGCGTTTAATAACTTATATTCTCACATACACACCCAACTATACCACACCACCGGAACTATCTTAGGAATTATCTGTGCTGTAGGTCATACAAATATGTATTTGTTACGTCGATGTGCTATCAATAAATACAGGCACTGTGTTCCTTTTTTAAAACTCCCATCGTAAACATTGTTTTAGGCGATTAACACACGGCACCGTACGCCGCTCCGGCATGCGGTAGCGGTGAAGCGGATTTCGATTTTCGAACACCGCTCGACCGCGCGGTCGTGCGGTGTTCGTGTGCAAGGTTCAAGCGGATTTCATAGAGGCTAGTGCGACGTGAGAACCGCATCACCGCATGCCGGAGCGGCGTGCGGTGCCGTGTGTTAATCGCCTTAGTAAGCCCACTGAAGAATACTGCAAAAAGTTTATGTCTAAAATAACACATCAAGTGCCTGTGTACCTACAATACGGCCGTTGTATCTTGGCGGCTCTGAAGTTAGCCGCAGGCTGCGCAGTAGACAATTTCATTCCTAAAAGATTCATTGCGCAGCTAAACAGCTAACTTCAGAACCGCCAAGATACGACGGCCGTACTGTACGTAATTTAAATTGAAGTTCAGCTTTTGACAGCAGCGCTTGCGGCCATTATGACGTTAGCAATTACATAAATAATGCCGATAAACGTACCCCTTACAAGATCATATCTCTAAAAATACATCTCTAATTAATTTAATTGAATTCACCGCAAACGTTGAACTAAATTAACCTTTTAGAGAACTTGATCTAAAAATCTAAATATTTCGTAAAAAACCAATTACTTTATACGGGTTCACTTGTTTGATGTGTGTTTAAATATTGCTTGCATTGAATCGATATTAGTTTATTATTTAGTATATAATATTTGGCAAAAGTTAATTAATCACGATTTAGACCACTATCGCCATGATCATCGGAAGCCGATCCATATTGTAAGGTCATATCGGTGTAAGGTGACCACGCGTTTGCATTTTATATGATTTGCATATTTTTGGATGATTATATACCTAAGTTTGTACTTCCTATATGTTATATCCTAACTAATATTATAAAGTTGAATAGTTTGTATTTTTGTTGGAATATGCGCTAATGTTCGAAACTACTGGTACGATTCCGAAGTGACAATGCTGCCAGCTTTCCGGGCACTTGCCCCATTGACAGCAATGCCGACGAATTTTCTGATGCCCTATGAGGTTCCCCCTTTTTTTTCTTCTTTTTTATTAATTGTACATACTTTGTAATTTTATGATCAATTTTTTTCATAAGTTTTGTGTTTAGGTTAATTATTGTTTGTAGTTTTCTGAGTGGTTAAAATATTAAAATATGATAATATATTATTATTTAATTATAATACTAATGTAAACGCGGTAAAAATATGAATGTAATTCAGAAATCAATAAAACTTTAGTAATTAGTAGCCAAGAGTTTTCCTTTACATTCCACACGACATAATGGTTGACTCATTATTAAACTCGTTAGGTATGTAGCATATTATTCGTTTTATAATTTGATTAAAAAAATAATAATTAAACAATTATCATTCTTTACTATTCTTATGTAATTACAACGTAATTTTAGTACCTAGAAATTATGTATAAATTATTGTTTTTCCTTAATAAACACTCGAACTTGCCCCATATTAATAACAATTAGTTGCCCCCCAACATATAAGAAAAAATAATTACAGTCTTTACGAAGTATGAATTATCAGTTTATCACATACTAGAATTATTTTTATAATTATTTAATAACAATAAAACCTTTAATATGCCCATTATATCTTTATGACTTAACATTACATAATTTTAAGTTCAATTATATAACAATTCATTGTATATAATTTACATAAATGCTGTCTGAACCTATTTCAAAGTCAAAGTCAAAGCATTTATTTCAATTAAACCATTTATAGACACTTTTGAATAAAATTGTTATTCATTTATTGACAAATGGATGTTTAATTGTTTATGTGATAAAGGGTATCCAGTTTATTAATACCTACAGTACAGTACAGTTGTGTACCTATCTTCGTCAAATTGCAGGTGATTGTTATAAAATACATAAATAATAAAATAAATTACGACGTCAGTCAATAAATACTTCGTTTTTGAATTGTTTTTGTTGAGCAGTATTTCAGAATACACCTCTTTTAAAGTACAGAATCGCCCTGTTACGTATGCGGTAGGCAGTGTCGCGCAATTATACCTATAACTGCCATGTGTACGTGCAGGTTGATCGTCTCACCTACGCCTGCTCAAACCCAGCGGCGAGAGAGCTAATTTGAATTAAAAAATCATCTAAAATCGAAAATTTTTTTTTTTTATTTATTTTATAATTTTATTGATTCGTATAATAAATATGGATTACTGGCATAGTTACTGCCTTAGATTTCACGAGGATGAAAAACTATAACGTAATTAGAAAAAATCGTTTCATCTTCACTTTTCAGTGCTCTGTAAACTGGATTCTATGCGAAAGCTTTTCAACTGTCAATTCTGTCCGAATGCTTGGTCAACCTACAAGAGAAGCTTGCATTGGAATTTGTAAGCGGGCAAGGTCGAAAATTGATGCGCGATCGAGACTAAGTGTCCGTATGTACGGTAATACGACCATTCAAATAGGATTTGTATGTCAAGTGCGGTATGTGAGAGGGAACTAAGATATGTCTTGTAGACCACCTTAGCTATTGTTTATCTAGGTATTTGAGAAACGAAATAATTGATATAATAAGTGGAGATTTTATTTTAAACTAGCGATTTTACTATTCTTTTACCGTGGGCGCGTTAACAAACATATAAAAACATAAACAACTTCCCGTTAGGCCATACAAATATTATGTTCTGTACTGAAATCGATCCCGAGACACGTAGCGCGCCAGTCAATCGGTCAACCACTGCGCCTACCATAACGTTCCGCCACTACTACTAGGTCAACAGTTTCCAAGTCTTATAAAAAACGGAAAACAGCAACAAATAGATCAACAAGAAGAATTAAGAAGGTTTAATAGTCAACTTATAAAGTAAATAATTTTATACAAAATTAAACAAAGCAGATAAATATAAAAAAATATAAGCTTGCTGTGCTTCGAAACAGAGGTGAATCAAAAACATAATACCTTTATAAAAATGGCTTTGTTCCATTTCCTTATCTATCATAAATCATTCAGATCTTCAGCAATACAAAGCTGACCTAACGAGACGCATCGCATAAAGCCATCCACGACAATTAGACGCGTCCATCCTCGAGCATAGCATAATATCGTGATTATGAAACTTCGGCCACGATTTGTGAAGAAGTAGATCGACCTACACCCAACTATATAAACTGTACTAATATTGTAAGGTTATCAGTTGCAACCACAGCTTCTGGGCAGCTAGTTCATTTTAAAACTTACAAAATAAATAATTAAAAATGAAATTGGTAAGCTTAGAAAAGCTTCTTGAATTTAGCACTTGATAAGTAACAAATCATTAATAAACAAATAATATTGAAACAGTTATTTTTAATCTGTTTTTATAAATACAAAATTAACGAGAACATCTTTGCTCTACTTTTCTAACAAACACAGATTTTAATCGCATATAAAGATCACGTAAAAAAGACATCTAATTATAACAATTATCTTTCCCAGTTCATCATCTTAGCTGCCGTCACCCTGGCTCAGGCCGCCAAATTGGACAGGATCTACCTCCCACCCAACGCCCAATCCTCTGCAGGATCCAACTTCCTCGAGACTCCTCGCCAGTCTAACGGATTCCAGGATCAGACCGGTGCCTTCTCCAGCAATGGGCTCTCCAACAATGGATTCTCCAGCCCCAATGCTTATAACCAGGGAGGTGCTTACTCAGGCTTCGAAGCTCGTCCCGAGCGTGCTCAGGCTGCCTTCGAGAGGAACGCTGCTATCCTCCGTCAGGACAACGCCAATGATGGAGAGACTTACGCGTATGCTTATGAGACTGAGAACGGTATCTACGGCGAGGAGAACGGAGTGGCGACCAATGGAGTCCAGGCTCAGGGCGGGTATTCCTACACTGGTGATGATGGCAAGGTCTACTCTGTGAGGTGAGAGTCCATATTTTTATGAATGAAATACTTAAATTACCAACTCATTGTATCGTTGTAACTCTCTTCTATTCTTCCTTACATTTCAGGTATACAGCTGATGAGAACGGTTTTCAGCCCCAAGGCGACCACCTTCCCACTTCTCCCCCCATCCCAGAAGAGATCTTGAAAGCTTTGGAGCAGAACGCACGTGATGAGGCTGCTGGCATCTTTGATGATGGTAAGTTTTAGTAAAAATCAGATAATAGACAACCACACATAATTGATCCAAACTTAGAGAAATATATAGCTTCCAATTAGTAGACTATATTTATTTCCACCATCATCGAGGACATTGACTTTCTATTAAAGTTTTTTTTTATTACTTTGACTAAAACAAAATATTAAACGACTGTAATTTCTACTACAGGTTCATACAGCGAAGGCAAATACGACAGCAACAGCCAACAACAGTACTACAACAACAACGCTCAGTCCAACTACAACAACGCTCAGTCCAACTACAACAACGCTCAGTCCAACTACAACAACGCTCAATCCAACTACAACAACGCTGACTCCGTGGTCACCAACAACGCTCTCCTTCGCAACGATGCTGCTGGAAGCGGTAGCTCGGTCGCTGGAGTCCAGAAAGCGTACCTCCCACCCTTCGCTCAGAGGAGACAGTCCTCCTTCAACGCTAGAAACGGCTACCAATATTAGAGACTGTTGATTATTCTTGTTTAACGAATTATTAAATAATATATTTATAACCAAAATTATTTTCTTTGTTTTATTAAGCGATGCAGATGTTAACCTCTTTATCGATACTGGAAATATGAAATAACGTAAGGGACATTTCGTCGAATATCTCATTTTCGACCTAATGTCTCTTACGTTATTTCACATTTCCAGTATCGTTATAAGTTTAGATGCAGCCAGCGTTTAAACAACTAATAACTTTCTACTTTTCCGGACTAGCGGTGAATTACGTCTTTGGTTACTGCTTCACTCCTGTGTGATGCTATATAAATATAGCCTATACTATTTCTCATAAATCGGGCTATCATATGAGCATTTCTCAAAATTTTTGACCATAATTTTAAAAATCTTCTTAAAACATAACATGTATGTTTAGGACATAATAATATTATGTTAAATACAGCTAGCTAAATCTAGACAGATTTTGAATTTCTGTATGGTTTTTTGTTTTAATAGAGTTTTTATACAAAAAACCTGGACGAAATAAAAGTTATTATTCTGTTACTTGGAAATGATGAAAAACATCAAGAAACACGCAGAATGTATTATAAATTTATGTTTTTCTATGTAGATCATGAATTAAACAACGAAGAAATTTTAAAAAATCCGACGAAAATACGACTGGCAGTTCCAGACATAAACAAACAAAAAGCTCTTCAGATTTACTATACGTTGTAGTAATAGATTTAATGAGCTGACTGCGCTGCTGAAAAGTCAACAGTTGAACAGCAAAATAAGATTCCTAAGGTATTATAAATAAAAATCAGGATAGTAGACTTGGTCCGCGAGGTCGTAAAGTACTTATTCCTTAAAATAATATAATTTAAAGCACTCGACAATAAAGTAGCTTTCTGTGATTGAAAGATTTCTTGTAATCTGACCAACACTTTCAGAGATTACGTCTTGCAAACAAACATTTTTTTTTTATAATATGAGTAGGTATAGGTAAGTTAAATAATGGGTTAAGTGAACTGGGGAGGGTAAAATAACAGAGAATGAATGATGAAATAAATTATGTTTGTTAATAAGTCATTCAACTTCTGCATGAAAAATGATAGACAATGAAATTAATTCAACGAAATCTAAATACATAAAAGCGAAAGATCACTCACTTACTCGCTCACTCATCACGAAATATTGAAAACCGCTTGACAGTCAGGCAGAAGTTAGTAATGTTATAATTATAAGGAAAAAGGGATTTTTTTTCAGATGCACCATAAAAATTAAGACTCTAGTAGAGTCTTAATATAACGCTTAATTTAACGCTTTGAAATAGTTGTAAATGTCTATTGTTAAACAATAAGTATGAATGTTTGTCGATATTTTGTACTCGAATGCCTATTTATTACTAATATTATCGTCCATAACTAATACAAATTGTACTATTGACAAAATCTTGATACTTGGCATATGATTGCGGTTAATTGCTAATTGCCAATTCTGGTATCTATTTTAAAGGAAGAGCTATTTTTCAGCATGCCGCTGAGATAATAAGAGGGTGGGGATAATAAGGGGATAATATTAAAAAGTCTTGAATAGGAGCTTACATGAAAATAAGCTCTCATATCCAACAAAACTATACTTACAAGATCTGTACCAGATAATTTATGTGGTTGAAGAATAATTATTATTTAAAAAATCACTTATTGAAAAATATTTCAAACTATTTATAGTAAAAATATGATGAAATTCGTAAGCAAAGCTTGCTAACATGTACAGTCAACCAAAGAAGAGAGGAGAGTATGGCAGGGTTGTCAGATATTGTAGTTGAATTTTTCTTAGAAACCAATGGATCCTTGGATCCGTTGGACCTTATGTTTTTGCATAGAACATAAAAAATTATTAGGTACTATATCTAATGCTGTACATCCTACAGTAGCAGCCCACTTGGGATTCGCGATACTATCGCCATAACTAATCGAGGTATAAAATCATTAAAGCATCCGTTATAGGTGACCCTGCCAAACATATCTATTCAAATAAATAAAATTGATATATCTGTTTGTAATGTTAAAATAACAGCTTTTTTCTAATTGCATATGAATTTTTAAATAGTACTTATATGCGCACATAAACAAATATTTTTAATTATTTCTGTCTGTCTGTTTGTGATGCTAATCTGCGGAACGGCTGGACTGATTTTGACGAGGCTTTCACTGGCAGAAAGTAGAGGTAATAAGGAGTAAGTAAGGCCACTTTTATTTTTGAAAAATAATTAATTAGGATTATTTATTGGGTTTTTCCATTAGGAAATTCTCAGTAGCTGCCTTGGAGTCTGGATTTATGCCCGGTTGATGGCAATAGGTTCGCTCCCTATTACATGGGACTTAAACATAACTGGCGAAATGTGGGTGTACTAATGGGTACGCCTCTGCCTAACCCTTCGGGGATGACAGGCGTGATGTTATGTAATTAATTAGGATTCTGCAAACAAAAATTGAAACCCTACAGAAAACCGAAATTCACGCGACCAATGTCGCGGCCATCAGCTAGTAAGTAAATAACATACTTGCATCTGACAATCAAGGTGAACAGTCGCTTCCGGCAATTGCGTTCCAGTTATTGACCCAACTACTTTTTGCGCATCTCACGATATTGTAATTAAATAATGTGGACCAAGGTTGATTTTTCATTGTTTTACTTGCGTGACCTATATTCTTTGTTAATAGAAAGCTTTTTCATGGAATAAACCTGGGACTTGTAATATAAATTGGTCCTATTTTACTTGAAGTAGGCTTGCCCCAATCACATAACTGAAGTATACAATTATTTTCCTGACCGATTTTTTCTCAATCTCAATGGAGAACAGTACCTATGGAGTTTCTTACCCATTCTTCTCAATACAAAACTACCTTTCGGAAGGGGCAACTAGATTCATTCCTTTTTTCTTTTTTAAATATCAAAAGTGCCTTATATTGGCTAATTGAAATAAATAATTTGACTTTGATTTTGAATTTGAACTGCTAATTACGATGGAGATATTTGCACATACATGGGTGTACTCCATACTCTTATAGTCCGATGGGACAGCAATCTGACACGATTAGGGAGAGATCAGGCACAAGGTTTACATACCCACTCGACACAAGGGTGTCATACCACTAACTTCCAAACTCCAGGCTGGTTCTAAGATACTTTTTATTAATAATGCCATTTATTTCGCCCAACCTGGGAATCAAATCAAAGGGGCAGTCTTAAGACTAAAACCCTACGAGGCCTAGATTAAAAAAAAACCACACAGTTAATTCTACCACAATGAGTCGGTAGCCCGGTATACACTTTTTTTTCAAGGATGGGAAATCATCAAGTGACTCTTTCAGCTCTGGGCGGAACGGAAGGGAGTGTCAGACTTTTATTGACTAATATCCATCTATGTTCCTTCTAGTGCCCTTTGCGTTTCAGGGTTGCGGTAACTCTTTCAAATAAATTCCGCAAACAGGCCCGGTATACACTTGACAGACGATTCGTGCTCCCAACTTTACCTTCCCAACCCCAAAACTTTCTTACCCATCAGCTTCTGCAAAGGTCATCTACAATTATTAAACAAGCCCTTCTCTGGGCGTAACATCTAATCGTTATGAAACATTGACCGCTACTTACGATGTTATTAATCGATCTGCAACTAACTATAAATACTGTGATGACATTGCTGGGTCATCACTTGCATCCAAAGCTTCTAGGTAGCAAGTTCAATCAATGAATAAAATATTTGAAATGAAAATGAGATTGGTAAGTAGAAAAACTTGAAAACTTTTTACTTAAACTGAAAGGTATAATATAAATAAACGCAAATCATTTTCAATATGATTTTCAGTATTTGTAAAAAACGTGACAAAAGTTTTAGATTTTAAAATCAATCTTAATACATATAGATTCAGGACTTAAAGTTACTTTTCTGTCAATATTTCAAAACTTTGTCATGATTTTTAATTTTCATAATTATGTCTATTACGATAATACTTTAGCTACAAATGTTTTTCAACAGAAAATCTATCACTGATATATTAACATAATACGTAATTATATAATATGATTTGTGTACTTTTCAGTTCATAGTTTTAGCAGCTGTCACCTTAGCTCATGCTGCTAAACTGGACAGGATCTACCTCCCACCCAACGCCCAATCCTCAGCAGGATCTAACTTCCTTGAGACACCTCATGAGTCCAATGGATTCCAAGACCAGACCAGTGCTTTGTCCAACAATGGATTCTCCAGCCAAAACGCTTATACCCAGAACGGAGCATACTCAGGCTTTGAAGCTCGTCCCGAGCGTGCTCAGGCTGCCTTTGAGAGAAACGCTGCTATCCTTCGTCAGGACAACACCAATGATGGAGAGACTTACGCGTATGCCTATGAGACTGAGAACGGTATCTACGGCGAGGAGAACGGAGTGGCGACCAATGGAGTCCAGGCTCAGGGCGGGTATTCCTACACTGGTGATGATGGCAAGGTCTACTCTGTGAGGTAAGTGATGTAACTGGCGAAATGTGGGTGTAGGTACAAATGGGTAAAACTCTGCCTAACTCTTCGGGGATTACAGACGTGATGTTATGTATGTAAGTGATGTTTCTCCTGAAGATAATACAGATTAAAAAAAAAAATAGTAGCACGTGTGAACAAACAACAAACCTTTAATGAAAGTAAAACCATTGTTACAGCAATGATAGTATATTATGTTTTAAAAATTTTTTTTGGTGTCTTCAGGTACACTGCTGATGAGAACGGTTTCCAGCCCCAAGGCGACCACCTCCCCACTCCTCCTCCCATCCCCGAAAAAATCCTGAAAGCTCTAGAGCAGAACGCACGTGATGAGGCTGCTGGTATATATGATGATGGTAAGCTTTACTAATTTCTTGAATAAAAGGCATTGATTTTTGACTATTATAATAAATATCACGTACCATTACATTACAAAAATTATAAAAAATAATTTTCCATCTTTCAGGTTCCTACAGTGATAACAAATATAACAGCAACAGCCAACAACAATACTACAGCAACAATGACGCTCAAGCTAACAACTACAACAATGTTGACTTCGCTATTAACAATAACGCTTTTGTCCATGATGGCGCTGCTGGTAGTGATAGTTCTGCCACTGGAGTCCAGAAAGCATATCTCCCACCATTGAGTCAAAGCAACAACCGGAGGACCACTGCAAGACAACCTGCCTTCAAGAACAACGCCATCTCCGGAAACGTAAATGCTGCTGGTAGTGGCAGTTCCGTTACCGAAATCCAAAAAATGTACCTCCCTCCCTTTGCTCAGCTCAACAACCAGAGAACTGGTGGTCAACAATTCACTTTCAACAGCAATGCTCTTGGACGGAATGATGCTGCAGAAAATTCCCGTCCCGTTGGTGAAGTCCAGAAAACGTTACTCCCTCCCTTTGCTCAGCTCAACAACCAGAGAACTGTTGTTCAACAGAACACCTTCAATAACAATGCTCTTGGAAGGAATGATGCTGCAGACAATGCCCGTACCGTCGGTGAAGTCCAGAAAGCGTACCTCCCTCCCTTCGCTCAGCTCAACAACCAGAGAAGCGAAGTAAGGCAACCCACCTTCAATAACAACGCCTTCTCCCGAAGCGACGTTGGAAGCGGCATAGCTGCAATCCAAAAAGCGTACCTCCCTCCTTTCGCTCAACGCAACAACCAGAGGGCTGTATCGAGACGACCCACGTTCAACAACGCTTTCTCTCGTTCTGATGCTGCTGGAAGCGGCAGCTCCGTCGCTGGAGTACAGAAAGCGTACCTCCCTCCTTTCGCTCAGAGAAATAATCAGAGGGCTGCAGTGAGACAACGCACCTTCAACAACAACGCTTTTGCCCGCAACGATGCTGCTGGAAGCGGTAGCTCGGTCGCTGGAGTCCAGAAAGCGTACCTCCCTCCCGTCGCTCAGAGGAGACGACCCTCTTTCAACGCTAGGGATGGTTATCGTTATTAGAAACTGTTGATTTTGTTGGTAACTTATTAAATAATATACTAAAAATCACCTAGTTTCCATAATCTAATCTTTCCTGTCACAAGTTCGATAAGAAAAAAAGCCTGTTCAGATTTTAAATAGTTTAAAATCTACCTTTTACTCTTGAAATAAGGTCCTAATTCCTGATTCCTAATTATAATTATTTATGACCGTATTTCGGTCATGGTGGCCAACCTCAATAAAGACTAGCCAGGTACGCAGCAGCACTTCTGTCCAAATGTATTAGCGTTTTGTGTGTTTTAAGCCTAAAATAGATACTTTTAAGTATTAGCTATTTATAATGTAAACAGTCTACTATGTTAAATCACTTGCGAATAAACCTGCATACTAACTATACGTTGTTTTCTTTAAAAATCAAGACAAACAAAAATCAACTTTATTCATTGAACATTAGTCCGTATTCGAACCAGAGCGTGTTAATAATGTAAGATATTTATTTTTTATGTGATTTTTTACTGAATAAACGTTGTTATTATAATTCAAAGTCAAAGTCAAATCATTTATTTCAATTAGGCCATTATAAGGCACTTTTGGACGTCATATACAAAAAGAAAAAAGGAATTGAATCTAGTTATTATAATAATGAATCCGGAGGCCTATGTATAAGGGTGCAAGTCACCCCCTGCCATTTCATCCGTGAATACAAACATTGATCAGGCACGGGCCATAGGCATTCCATAGACTACCTATAGTTAAACCTAAACTTGAATTATAATAATTATTATAATGAACATCAAGCCCTATGACCCGCTAGAACATAAGATTATTACCTGAGTGCATTAAGAAATCGTCGAGTTGGGGTTATTGTCGATTTACCACAGGAAAAATCCGGCGAAGTGCGAGTCGGACTTGCACGCAAAGGGTTCCGTACCACCATACAATATTTAACACAACATACAATAAAATTTAAATTGAAAAAGTGTTTTTTTTTTTGTATTGTTGGATGTTAGTTTAAATGCTCTAATCTGTAGAACTACCAGTCCGATTGGAAAAAATATTTTAGTAATTGATAATCAGAATAAATCATTATAAATCATAAATTGGGTACTACACCGGGCCTTTGGAACGTAGACGATTTTTGCTTACTTTCAAATGTTCCGCAGGTCATTCGATTTGGGCCGTTCAGACTAAATACCCGATAAATTGTATAGGCTATAACATCACGCTACTATTCAAGGGGACGGAGCAGTAATCAAAAACATAACATAATATGGGTGTAAAAAAATACCCGAACAAAGTAGCTGGGAACTAGTAAAGTATATAATGTATAGTACATTTAATTATGTTTTATATCATTAGCAGTGTCCTCCAAACAAGGCCTCCGGGCGCAATATTGTTATCGTAATTGAGAAATAATAGCGATGTAATTGTTTGATCTGAAACGCACTATAAAAACTGTGATAATATTGTGGGGTCAACAGTTGCGTCCACAGCTTCTGGGCGGGAAGTTCAATCAATCAATAACTACCGGAACTGAAAATGAAATTGGTAAGTTTAAAAATGTATTATTGTAACGGAAGGAAGAAATAATTTCAGCCAAATTCTAAACTGTTTAATTGAGGACTATGAGGAAGAGTGGGTAGTATGCAAAATTACCAATCTTTTTATTTTATTTTACATGAACAATTCTAGATTTCTAGGCTTAAAATACAAATGTATGAAAACTACATGATATTTTCGAGGGTTCTCATTGATCAAAAACATAAAATAATAACTCTTCTATAATAATTTCTCGATAGAAAAACATCACGAAGTAGTCTCTAATTTTTTGTTTTTTTTTCGATTTATACACGATATTATAATGACTAATATGACGAAAATTTGATAATTAGTTATATTTATACATGAGTGAGGGTTTTGTCTAGGCATTTTAGGTAATTCCTTTTATTTTTGGAGTTATTATGATAAAACACTTAACACGGGGCGCGCGGGTGAATTATAAAAGTTAGCTGGGTTTTGGCGCGCCCTTAAGAACTGTCCAGTGCATAGTTCGCCTCGTGTGTATCACGCTACGAGCGACGTCCGCACCTCTACCGGTCCCCGTCCTCGTCCTACCCAGCAGGCGAGGACTCAATTAAGAGGTTTAACTTTTAAAAGGTATGGGAAACAGGGTGTAAATTCTCTCATCTGCTGTTGAAAAGGGAAGATCTTTCGACTAAACGGGTGTTATATCTGGTGAGCTAACTGTCCAACGGTTGTTATCGGATTTTTGTATATATGCTAATGTCGCGGCAAACTTTGACTGCGCGATGTAGGAACGGTCAGTTGTAGTTCGTATTCTGTACGAATGATGTCGCTATAAACTATAGACAGAGCAAGATACACTAAAACTACAAAACGGTACGGTACTCTCTTTCTAAAAACTCAACGCTATTTTATTATAGTAATGTTTCTTTTAACTTTTTCAGTTCATAGTGTTAGCAGCTGTCACCTTGGTGCATGCTGCTAATCAGGACAGGTCCTACCTTCCACCGGATAAAATGAGAGCTACCAACCTGCCACCCAACGCCCAAGACTCTGCAGGATCTGCCTTCCTGGAGACTCCTCGCCAACCCAATGGGTTCCAAGACCAGACCAGTGCTTTCCCCCGTAACAATACTACTGAAAGTGATAGTACGGTACCTCCAGTACATCCTGGGTATAACTATGCTACTCCTACGTTAGCTTTTGTTTATTCAACGCTAAAGAGGATTACCCCTAAGAGAGACATGTCATGAATAAAGTATTTAATGTAATATAAATAATTTTAGATAAAAATATAATAAAATTGTATATTTTTTTTTGCATAAAAATAGTGCTTCGCTCTCAGCGAGGTAGTAAAACTCAAACTAACAGCGATTAGGGATCCAGAGTGAGGAACCTCCTCACTATGCCTTCTGCATCCGATATTGAATCAGCAGATGAATGTAAGTTCACGGCCCCTGTACTGCTTTATGCGCCCATAAGTATCATATCATCATCTTTTTTTCTTTATCGTGTGGGCAGTAAGTTCTTACGACCCCACACACCCTAGTGTCACAGTTTCTAAACCACCTCAACATGGGCCTCTGACATGGTTTGAATGAAACAGTAATAAGCTGGTATAAGTCCAGGTTTCCTCACGATGTTTCCCTTCACCGATGCCAGTGATGTCCAAGATAAATTTTAGAAAGTACATAATATAAATTGAAAAATTCACGTTGGTACTTGCCCGGATTTGAACCCACAACCTCATGCATGAGAAGCGTGCGCCTTAACCACTGAGCCATCACGACACGGGTATGCGATTTGTCTTTTTACACCCTATATAACTTCGTTCCTCGTTAGGTAATTAAATAAAAAGGAAGATTCTATTTTTGACTATATTACTATTGTTATATGAAAACTTAAGGGTTCTATATTCCATGATCATAAGTCGACTGTACCTAATGCTACCAGGACATCAGAAAATATGATAAGATGTTTGAGCTTTCCTAGATGAACTATTTCACAAGCAGCTCTGATTCCGCAAATTACTTTTAGATAAGATTGGCACGATACGTCTTGTGTAGCAACTGAAGTTACGTCCAAGAATTAAATTGAATTTTAAGAGGGCCACGTTGCATAAACTGATGAGTAGTCCACTGTCTAGATCTGTCTTTATCAGTCTACTTGGGCAATATTTTTAATAATCTTATTACCACTTACAGTACTTCTGTTACGTTAAGAAATAAGGGTCAGTTCACACCGAGACGCGACGCGACGCGACGCGACGCAACGTGACGATACTTGAAGTCGCCGCTCTTGCACGTCGCGCGTATCGGCGATTCACCGCTGCGTCGCGATGCGCCCCGCGGCGCCGCGCGGCTAAGCGCGGCGTAGAGCGACGCATCGCGACGTAGTGCTGCGTGGTGTAACGTATTCTAAATTCTTACAATGAAATGTGTATCTTTTCGTGTAGAAAATAAAGTTATATTTTGAGTCGCTCTTTTAAAGTGTGCACGCAGCGTCGCGTCGCGTCGCGTCTCGGTGTGAACTGACCCTTAGAGTAGTCATGGATACCGACCATTGTTTGGTTTTTTAAAGTGATTTTAAAGTGAACTGGATGTCTTTATTATAATCATCCAATAATCGTCCTCTGCGATGTCCTTCCCACCGCTCTGTTTTTCTCAAATCTTCTTTTCCTGTCCAGGCGGTTTTCTTGTGGAATGCACTTCCTCAGAATATCAGAATGGCCACCAGTCAGTTCACATTCAAGGTAAAAGCTCGCGAACACTTGCATAAGAAGTTGGCAGACTCGTCCCACAATTATTTTTTTGTACTTCACCACCTATATATTTTATCTCTCTTCACTTTATATATTTTGTATGTAAGTATTTATATGTATTTATTATTATAATTTATTCTCGGAAATTTTCTGTATCTGTGCACCTACTATGTTTTGTCTCTGCATCACCTTATGGTAGATTGGTAGAAAATGCCTAAGGCATTAAGTCCACCTTTGTACAGTGTCTTTTTTTACATGTGCATAAAGTTCTAAATAAATAAATAATGAATGGGTCAGTTAAAATACATGTAAGAACTACTGTAAAGCTTTATTAATAACTAGCTTCTGCTCGCGACTTCGCACGTTGAGCTACGTTTTTGAATACTGCTTCTCTCCTGTGGGTCATAGCGTGATGTTATAAAGTCTACACTATTGCTCATTGATCTAGCTATCATATACAAAAAGATTTTCTCCTACCCGGCTGGTAGTTTCAGAGATCATCGCGTTTGTACAGTCGCGGTCATAAGTGGAGTAGAAAACAAAGCAAATCGATTGACACTTTGGTTAAACTTACGACCTATCAACGTCGTGTGCCAATTTTGAAGCGTACGTAGGTACTGTGTTATTCAAAGGTATATAATGGCCTAATTAAATAAATTATTTAACTTTGACTTTAACTTTGAATACATCACTTATACACACAGATGTAGGTATGGCCTGTACCCCGTGTTTACAGCAATTTAAACTTTAACATGCTACTGCACTTATGACCGCGACTGTACAAACAAACAAAAAAAATTTGATGTCGATTGTTAACACCTAACAGTTATTTAATAAATGTTATTAAACTTCGTTAAAATGACCCAATATTTAAAAAAATAATTACCTACCAACTAACAATTTGTATTTTATTTATCCCACGATAAGCGTGGGATGGGAATTATTATAATTTGTATAAACTTTATCTGATGCACTTTCAGATTCTTAATTGTCTGATAAATGATGTTAAGTTTTGTTAAAGTGTTTAATTTGTTTATGTTGTCAGTTTTTAAGATTTTTAAGTTTAACTTGGACATCACTGATATTGGTGAAGGTAAAACATCGTGAAGAAACCTGGACCCATTATACGCCTATTATGTGCCTTCTTAATATGAGAAGAGGCCTTTGCCTGATGTGGAACAGTCATAGGCGTAGGAGTATTATTATCATGTTTACAGCTTGTATTGTAAATACATTTCGCTAGGAAAGTAGTAATGGTGATAACTTTTCTATGCCTTAAGCTATGCAAATTATAGGCTTGTCAGCAGTAATAGGATTACTATGACATGAAGGTTGACCGCCCCGTTGTTCTCGTGGTCGCAAGTGAGACTGGTGGCGTGAGGTCCTGAGTCAGGCAAAGCGGCAAAGGGTTATTTGGTTTTTGAATGATAAACTTGGTGATGTGACACGCTCGCGACTCGGAAAGCACGTAAAACTGTTGGTCCTGAGCCTGATTTTTGCTCGGTCGTTACAGATTATTGTCCAATCGGCCTAAGATAACGAGGGAAAAGGGAGTGCACTATAATATCTGCTGCGTACTAGGCAAGTCTTCGAAAAAGCCTTCATTCGGAAGAAATTATAATTATGATTCAGGACATTCAATGTAAATTCGGTGACACAGTCTGAACAGGTGCTTTTTGGTCGAACTTGTGATAACACTGCAGAAATTTAAACAAAAAATAGGTGGTTCTCGGTATATAATTTACAAATCAGTTTACAAACAAAATCAACAGTCTCTAATAACGATATCCATCCCTAGCGTTGAAGGAGGGTTGTCTCCTCTGAGCGACGGGAGGGAGATACGCTTTCTGGACTCCAGCGACCGAGCTACCGCTTCCAGCAGCATCGTTGCGAGCAAGAGCGTTGTTGTTGAAGGTGGGTTGTCTCACTGCAGCCCTCTGGTTGTTGCTCTGTGCGAAGGGAGGCAGGTAAGCTTTCTGGACTCCTGCGACGGAGCTGCCACTTCCAGCAGCATCAGAACGGGAGAAAGCGTTGTTGAACGTGGGTCGTCTCGCTGCAACCCTCTGGTTGTTGCGTTGAGCGAAAGGAGGGAGGTACGCTTTTTGAATTCCAGCAACGGAACTACCACTTCCAGCAGCGTCGTTGCGGGCAAGAGCGTTGTTGTTGAAGGTGGGTTGTCTCGCAGCAACCCTCTGGTTGTTGCTCTGAGCGAAGGGAGGGAGGTACGCTTTCTGGACTTCAGCTACGGACCTGCCGCTTTGAGCGTTGCTGTTGTAGTACTGTTGTTGGTTGTTTCCGGAGAATGTCGCTTCACGGTAGATTCCTGGACACAAATGATTATGATGAGATAAGTTGGCGTAAAAATAATCTATACTAATAATGTAAAGCTGAAGAGTTTGAGATTGAAGGGAGTGGAGCAGTAACCAAACATGCAACTTAACACGAGTGCAACCGCGGGGTATAACTAGTCAAAAATATAATAAACAACAAAATGATTTATCGTGTATTGGAATTCAGCCATAATTGATTTGATTATAGTGTAGAGAGTGATGAGTGAGTTTATTATTTATCGACTCAAAATGTACACTATTAAAATAGTCGACTAATTGGAAGCTGTTTCTGTGTATTCCTCTAATTTTGGATCAGTCCTTATTTGCTATTATCAGATTTTTAATAAAACTTACCATCATCAAAGATGCCAGCAGCCTCATCACGTGCGTTCTGCTCCAGAGCCTTCAAGATCTCTTCGGGTACAGGGGGAGGAGTGGGGAAGTGGTCGCCCTGGGGCTGGAATCCGTTCTCATCAGCGGTATATCTGAAATGTAAGGAAGAATAAAAATATTACTCATAACACTAGCTTGATGTAAGTTGGTGAACCTTTCATTTATTAAAAATAATTTCTTACCTCACAGAGTAGACCTTGCCATCATCACCAGTATAGGAATACCCGCCCTGAGCCTGGACTCCATTGGTCGCCACTCCGTTCTCCTCGCCGTAGATACCGTTTTCAGTCTCGTAAGCATACGCGTAAGTCTCTCCATCATTGGCGTTGTCCTGACGAAGGATAGCAGCGTTCCTCTCGAAGGCAGCCTGAGTGCGTTGGGAAGCTTCGAAGCCTGAGTATGCTCCACCTTGGTTATAGGCGTTTGAGCTGGAGAGTCCACTGCTGGAGTAAGCACCAGTCTGGTCCTTGAATCCGTTGGATTGAAGAGGAGTCTGGAGGAAGGTGGATCCTGCAGATCCTTGGGCGTTGGGTGGTAGGTAGGTCCTGTCAAGCCTGCCAGCCTGAGCCAGGGAGATGGCAGCTAAGACGATGAACTGGAAAAACGAATATACAATTGAGATTTGTTTAGGTAGAAAGGAAACCAATCAACAATTTATGATTAATTTTCTTCAACAATGAGTTCAAAAGCGATGACAGTAAATGCGACTTTCACTTGGCTTAATATATTGTGGAGAGATTTCAATATTTCTTATTTTTCTTTTGCCCACATTATCTCACTACCGGGAAAATCCTTTCCTAAAGTGTAACAGGACATATTTCCCAATTTTTTTTATCTGGTCTGGCAAATTCCAGTAGGCAGCTTACCAATTTCATTTTTGTTTGTTGAATTGAACTTGCTACCCAGAAGCTGTGGATGCAACTGATAACGGTACAGTATCAGTACAGTATATATACTTAGGTGTAGGTCGCTCTGCTTCATCGTAAGTAGCTGTCAATATTTCATCATAAACATTCGGGGATGGGCTAGTATAATTGTAGATGACCTTAGTTAAGCTCGTTGAGATACTTTTGATATTAAGAGGCGTAATGATGACATTAAACTGTATAATAATCTAGTTTCCTCGTAGGTTACGGAGGTCATGAGGAGGATACGGCGAATTATAATTAAAAGCACCGTTCATGAAGAGACGGCGTGCCCTCTCGTCATAATTACAATGTTTACTCAACATTTAAGAATCTGAAAAATGTATTAGTCGTGGTACTTATTGGTAGTTTGTTTAATACGTCATAATATGTATGTGATATTTATTTATTCTTCGGAAAGCTTACGCTTTAAGATCTTTATATATAGTAAATATCTTACAATAAGTGCTAACATTTTCCATCTTCATCATTTTAAAGCTTCTACTTAGCGTAGCGTTAATTTGCGTCATAGTCATTTTTTAATTTTCCTTAAAAAATACTCTTTCTACACAAGTTGGAATCCTAGTGGACAACACCTCCTGTTTCGTGCATTCACTAACATATAAAATCACACGCACAAATAACCAGACCCGGAAGCTAAGCTAAAATAAGCTAGAGGATAGATCATAAAAAATCTCCCTCGGGTTATTTAGGTGAAGCGAGTTTAAAGTGGACTGTGAATCTACTATGTGAAAACTCACTACATTTACGAGTGTAAATGTAGTCTTTGGTGAGTACCAAAGAGTTTTTTTAACAGCAAGTCGTATGATATCTCATCTCATCTTACTCAATTCATTAAAATTCATCGAAGGAGAATTTTACAGCAAGTAGTATGACAGCCCATTTCATACTTACTACCCAGTTTTTGACTGCCCCGTAGATCACGTGGTCACTAGGTCACTGTGGTCCTATTCCCAGGTCGAACAAAAAATGTTATTGGGTTTTCCATTAGGCATTTCTCAGTAGCAACCCGGAAGTTGGAAATTGGTGGTGTGACACTTAAAGCCGTCGGTCCTGCGTCTGATCTCTCCGGTCGCGTCAGACTACGAGACTGCCGGAAGAGGGAGTGCACGTTTAGTGGTGCAAACACAAGTTCACAATAATGTCTCCTGTATACTTTGCTAGTCCCCAATGACATTGGCCGCCGTTATGGTGCACCAAAAGCTTTTATTACAGTATACCCCAGCTGTTTAAACAGACAGTGAACATATTTACATTTCGCCATTCTAAAACATATCTATATTAGTTTCTAAGTCTTAATACACAATCATTATTTGAGTATTACTTTACTGAAACTATCGAATCATTGCACCATTGATCTTTTGAGAGCATTCGTAATCATTTATTATTGCGGTATCATCACGCGCTTATTGAGGTAAGCAGAGTAAGGCAAGGAGGTGAAGGTCGTTTTAAAGTGGTGTGTTAGTTCTTGAATGGAATCATAGATGGCGTTAGCTATCGATGTTAATGTTTGAGCTTTTGTGGCGCTTAATGTTCGTCTTTCGAATATTATTTGGGCGATTGCTAAGCTGTGAATTTTGTGCTTCATTGATTGATTAATATTTTTTCCTTTTCAACCGACTTCAAAAAGGAGGAGGTTCTCAATTCGGCGCGTATGTTTTTTTTTTTTTTGTATGTTACCTGATTTCTCAGCCAATTATGAATAGATTTGGATGATTCTTTTTTTGTTTGAAAGAGTATACTTTCGAATAGGTCCCATAGAAATTTTGTCATGATCTGATGATGAACTTCGGAGATATGAAACGGAACTCCTTATAGAATTACAGCATAACTGTCGTAATAAGTAAAATTGCTTTGTTTATACGTGTAGTCGATGACTGACTGAAGGAAGAGAGGGAGGGGGTACGTCAACCCCCCTCCTACTACTTTTCAAAATTAAATATATCGTGTGAGGTATTGTTTGAAAGGGCTTTTTGTAAGGATTTCAAACATTAACACACAAGCACTAAAAAGTGAAAAATAAAAAGCTTTTTTACAAAAAAATAAAACCGCCTTCAAAAACTACAAAATAAAAAAAATTACTTTAGTTTTGGAAGTCGGTGGCAATATCTACATAACAAAAAACAAGACCAAAGCCACCGACTTCCAAAACTAAAGTTATTTTTTTTATTTTGTAGTTTTTGAAGGCGGTTTTATTTTTTTGTAAAAAAGCTTTTTCAGCATTCATTGCATAGAGTTACATAAGATAAGACAGTTCAAAAACAAGTTACAAAAAACGTTTCAAATTCTCAGTTTTATACAACAATAATCGTATTTTATTATCATCATTTCACCTTTCACCTTTTCATAATATTTTAATTCAGAAGGAAATAAAAGCTTAGATAGTGTATCATTGCAGCTTTATTCACAATCCTTTTATTACTCATCTCAATCTGATATAAAAGACGTTATTAGTCAATCTGGTTGTAAAATCGATTCATCTTTGCATCATCCTTTTATGAGTAGGAATTCCGACTGTTAGAGAATACGTACAGTTGAACAATATTTTTAGTGTACAGAACTTAAATTGGAAATACCCGTTACACATTCTTTATTGTCCGTACTGTTTGACATCCTGATTTTTTTTATAATACAAAATATTTTTAAACTATCCTCGAGTGATTGAATTAGTGTGATAGTCGAGTGATTAAATAGAATAAATAGTTTAATCTATAAATACTGAATTTTTTTGATTGATTTTTTTATTTGCGATTTCAACATTAAAAGTTGTTCATTTTCATAAATACTATACTACCTTAAATAACGTCCCTCGCTCTACCTAACACCTTGTACAAGTACATACTCGTAAGTATAAGTACCTTTTCTGACCATTCGGCCATTACCACCGATTATTAAATTATAAAATAAGACGCCTCAAAAGCAAGTTCACAGTTCACGGTCGACAAAGTAATTATAAAGACAATAACGATTATCTCACAAATTGCGTCCGATCGTGTGTGCGACGACCTTTCACTGTATTTGTCTTGGTCGACGACGAACGATTGTACGACACGCGATTAGTCGGATACGATGCCGTACGATACATGTTCTGCAAGAAAATTGATGATGAAAAAAGCACAATGGTTTTTATGAACACTTTACACTGAAGGATAATAAAGTTTAATTAGGTCTTATTTTAAGTATGGAGATATCTATAGCAGAGGGAAATTATATTATATAGAAATTATATATATAGAAATTATATTGAAGAGGGACGCTCTTCAATATAATTTGTGAAAAAAAGAAAAATTAGTTAATAGTAAGACAAGTGCATTAAAATAAATTTATAACTTAAATGATGGCGATAGGCTCGCCCCATATTACATGGGACTTAAACATAACTGGCGAAATGTGGGTGTACTAATGGGTACACTTCTGCCTAACCCTTCGGGGATAACAGGCGTGATGTTATGTTATGTTATAATTATAATTTTTGAAATTGGATTAAAACGACTTAAAAATGTGATCATCAAGAATGTCTTCAACTGTTCCCGTCTGGCCTTAAATATGACGTTTATAAATGATTCATTTCTTTCTATACTGGTTTTGAAATACATTTACAGACATAGATCACTAGACTATTGAACTATGATTTATTACTATTTACACTATACTAACCTTTCAAACAATGGCTAATTATAGCGATACATATGATTAATTTAATGTTTAATGTGTTTCTACTAATGATTCATCTTGTTCTCGTGCTAATGACGAGGTTCCTATCAATGTAGATACTAATCTAGTAGCAACGTGTAAATATTGTATTGGAACAGTGATGAATTGATAATATTATGAAACTTCCTATTGTTTCTGAAAAACATGGTTGTGACTTTGTAGCTACCTATTTCCTATTACATACTTCCCTGATGGTTAAATATTTTTAACAACTATTTTATTTGGTGTGAAAATTCCCTGTTTATGGTACGAACAGCGTCATCCACTGGTTACTCCCCTTTTGAAGCAAGTGGGGTAACCAGTTGATGACGCTGTCTGTATCATTTAATGCAACGCACCCTAATATTACGGTGTGTGTAGGTGTATACAGTTGCAGCAGTACTGGAATCGTGGAGGTATATAAAGTTAGGTTAGAATCTATTTAAACGTATGGTCGAGAAAATGATCTTAATGATTAGAAGGTCATGTAGCTTTTGGCTCCGTTAAGCGTCTTTTTACACCTGAAAAGTAAAATACGTGTGTTTCATGTAAAAAAAATGTATTTATTAATAATTTGTCTTATTAATTAAAGGATGAATTTAACAATATTGATCGTAGTAAACATTTTATTAGTATAACATTATATTAGATTTATTAAGGTAAGTCAAAAGATAACAATGACGACAAATTGTGCTTACAACAAACAGACAGACAACAAGATCAGATTATAGATAGATTTATTAATACCTTTAATGTGTAGCAAATAAGCCTGTCAGTCCATTCTGTAGCTTGAGGTGAAACTGTCATCCTCACTATGCTAGGGTTTGACAGCTCAAGTTCACATCAGCATAATTCACCACAGGAGATATTTACAGAAAAGCACTGATGACGACCTAATAATTAGTGGCATGGCCGTCTATGAACGACTGAAAGACCAGAAGCAATACAGGTGTATTACTATCCAAAAGGCAATGTTTATAATGTCTCATCAACCTGTAATTATACACCCCTACCTTACAAACCAGATCACAGCAACGCTGACTAGTTACAGAAATACTCGTAGATAAAGCAATTAATTGTCAAAAAAGGAGAAAATACGTTGTTCTAATTTAGTTCTTACACTACCAATAAAAAGGCTTGCATTTGAAAATCCATTTTGTCACGTTCAAGACGTGGGCAAGCGTTTGTCACCAACAAATTACAGTGCTGGCCATAAAAATGCCAAGGCCCTATAATTTTATCTAGTGATGTAATAATAAAATAAATATGCTTAATACGTTGTGTGTGGTGACAGCAACAATTAGGGGATTGTCACGCTGTCCATCTGTCACGTACCCACGAACATCTAAATGGTCATTATAGGTTTATGGGTGGTATAAATATCATTTGTTTTTTTGGATTATCACACATCTCAAGTGAGTCCTGGTGAGGATACAACGATATAGATGAAGTGGTTCTTGGTAGGTATTCAATAATATTTTATTTAAATTAAAGAAGTCTTGTAAACAATTAATACAATTAACTATAATTATAAATTTTAAAAGCAGCCTTCTAAAAAATATTGTTTTAAACAAATAATTGTCACAATTACTTAGTTGTTATTCATAGCTGTTAATAAACTCGTAAATAACTTTTTTGTGATTAAACAAAAACTTTGTTATAATAATTTGATAGTAGGTATACTTTTTCGTGGCCGGCACTGTAAACGCTGTAAATTAGACAAACGAAAGTGCTCAAACTCTGCCGGTGACAATTTGTACCGACAATGAGCTCTCATTGAGTTGACACAGTAATGTATTTCCTTTGTGGCTCCAACTATCACAATAGGGTATATTAGAGTACAAATATTAGTACATAAAGAATATGGCCAATGGCAATGGCTGTTAAAGGCAGTAATGGTTTATTAGGGATTTAGTTTTATTTCGGATCCAAGTTGCAAGATATAACTAGAAATAGCAATATATTATATAAACTACGAGATTTTTCGACTAAATTCTTCTTAGAGTCTCAAAATGACAATTGGAATATTTTAAATCACAGGAATGATTGTATTGTATCTTCTTCTTTTACAGATTACCCTGGCCATAGGCCTAGCAGTTGCTGATAAACTGGACCGCACCTACCTTCCACCACCTGGTGCCCAATTTGCTGGAGGAACCCTCGGACAGCATGACGCTCCTTTGGAAGCTCCTCATCATACACATTCAGGACAAGCACCCACGATTGGAGGACAGAAAGGAACCCAGCCCGGCTTTGGGATAAATGGAGAAGCTCTAAACTTTGGAGATAAAATACCTAAAGTTCCGGTTACAACAACATCTTATGCGTATTCCCGGACAACGACATATCCACCAGGTTCAGAAGGCTTTGAAACTACAGTATTTCCAATAAATCCTGTTACTGGACTTCCAATTGAATTGGATCAAGGAAACTACCCTTATGGTCCTTCTCAAGGGCAAGCGCAAAATGTTGGAACGAATATTCTACCTGGATCTTTTCCTCAAGGCTCAACTTCAGCACCCATCAACTATGACAGTCCAGGTTATGATCAATTTGCTAACCAGCCCATAAGCCAATTTCCAGGCCAAACTGTGACTGCACCTGGAGGTACTGCTCAAATTCCTGGATCAGTATATCCAGGCCAAAATGAAGGGCAGTTTCATCCTGGTGGTCCTGGCGCTCTTAATAATCAACATTTGGATCATTATCCAGGACAGACTGGCACAGATCAAGGCTTGGTACAGTATCCTGGTGGACAGACGGTAACAGGACAGCAAGCATTCGTTCCATCTACTGGATCTGCGATAAACCTTCAACCAGGTGGCAACCAGTATGGGGTGAACTATGATGGCGCTCAAGGAACGTACCCTGGCCAGCCAATCAATGCTCAAAACCTTGGTGGAACTCAACTAACCCAAACGTCCTATCAAAATCAGGAACCTATTAATATTCGAGGCATTCCATCCCAGTACTCCAGTGGAAACCAAAACTATGGACCTACAGGATCTGAAAATCTTTATCAACCTGGGTCCACACCTACTATTCCTTCATCATACTACAACGGTGTCTCAAGTACTACACCTCTCCCTGGTGTTCCATCCTCTACTTCAGCGTACTCCAGTGTTGGACCAATTTACCGCCCAGAAAGACCTCAAGCAGCAGCTGATAGAAATGCCGTCATCCTCAATTATGAGAACATTCGAACTCCAAATGGTTACTCATATAGTTTTGATACCTCAAATGGAATTCATGCTGATGAGAGTGGCATAGTAGATAATGGAACTAAAGCTCAGGGAGCGTATTCTTATATCGGAGATGATGGAAAGGTCTATAGTGTCATCTACACTGCTGATGAGAATGGTTTTCAACCTCGTGGTGATCATTTGCCTACTCCTCCACCAATACCTGAAGCTATTAAGAAGGTCATTGAGCAAGCTGCGAAAGATAAAGCCGCTGGTATTGTTCATGACGGTAAGTTCAAAGTATTATATTAGTTTTACAATGCTTACAAAACCCATTATTTTTTCTCGTGAGAATTTAGAGTGCAATTAAAGAAATGTTATTAATTACTGTTCTATAAAATTATTCAATTATTCAATCAGACTAATGAATGCATGATTTCTAGTCTTACAATTACATTTTTTATTAGTACTTAAGATTATTATCTAATTCTGTAAGAATAATAGTTCATAGGTACGTCATTTTGTGATGACTCAACCTTAATAAATAAACGACATACATAATATTATTGATTTTGTTACAGGTTCATACGACGAGGCCAAGTATGGTGACAAGGAATACCAAGAAATTGTAAATCGTCGTCGTCCACAAAATAAAGATGCTGACCGATTTTCCAATAAGCAATTCAACGAAGACGGAACAATTCAAGATGGCATAGTAAAACCTGTTGTTGGAATAAAAGATCTCGAATATGACGAAGATTTAGCACAGGATCAGTTTAATAATAATCTGCCAATTACTGGAACGAGGAAAGACGGAAAAGTAACAGCGAGACCCTCTTCACATTTAAATAACGGAAATGTCTCCGAAAAACAGGGATCATCAGGACGTCGTCCAATCGCCAATGGAGTTGATCTACCATTTACTCAGACTAAAAATACAAATCAAAATAATCTTCCTGGATTGAAAAACCGTAGGCCTTCTGAACGCCGCCCTGTATCTAGTGGTGTAAAAGATGTATCGGAAACCGAATATCCTGGATCTAACATAGATGTTGGTGCTACTGACTACTCTGGAGCAGATGAATTTGATAATGTAGAAGGTCAAAATATTGAGTCTGGTAACCCAAATATATCTGATGAACTTAATGATAATATAAACACAAACTACGATAGCGTTACAGGTGCTCCTATTATTGGTAACAAGAAACAAATCTTGAGGCAAAGAAACAAAGGAAATCGAAGACCAGGCTCAACAAGCAATCAGTACAATCAAAGTAAAAATGGTAGGCCTACACAAAAAGTAACTGATCAAGGCGACACTGGGTACGACTACCAGCAACCAAATACCAAGTTTGAACAGAACACATTCCCAACAAGATTTAGCCCTCAAGACGTATCTTCAACCAAAAAACCTGATCAACATCGAACTGAATACGTAGATGGCACGACACTAAAGCCTTTTATGACTCCAAACGTTTACAATCAAAAAAACAAAAACAGCCAATCAACTCCTAACAGATACAATCAAAAGGATGTTAACAGCCAAACAACCACTAGGAGACCTTTCATGACTATTGGAGTTACTTCACCTTCAGGTAATTCTTACACTGATTATGATGATGGCGACGATTACGCAACTGATCAAGATATTGGTGACGACAGAAGCGATTCTACAAGAGCACCTGGTGAGAAAAATGGTGTTACTCCTCAACCTTATCAAACAACACACACTACATCAAGACCTCAAAATGTGCCAGGTGGTCAGAGAGTGCGTGTCAACCAAAAAAGTACTGTAACTCCTGGACAAAAAACCGAACATTCACCAGACTATACTTATGGGTCGACTACTCCGATGCCTTCCCATAATTCTCGATTTGGAAGTACTGAAACTCCCCGTAGAACGAAACCTCAACAACAAAGACCATCAGCTACATTCCCAAGTCTTACGACTGCTGTTAGTAGACCTGTAACTACTCAATCTCCTTCAGGACAGTCAGACTACACATATCAAACAGCAAGACCCGTTTCTAAATATTCTAGTGATAATGTTGGGTCTGGTTATCCAACCACTGGTCGTTTCCCTATTCGCGGATCAACGACTCCCACTCCTGGACTATCATCTCCTCAGGATTATTACACTTCTACTTATGGACCATCACAGGGTTCAACAGTGTCTCCAACATCTGGATACACACAAGTTTCTGGTCCTCAAGTTCCAACCGGTACTCCTGGATCATTGCAATCATCACAAGATGAAACTTTCCACACTGGTTATCATTATGGAGCTCCCAAGTCAGGTACGTTCCATTCTGATAACATCTCTGGACCTGGTTCTTTCACACCTACTGGAAACTTTGAAGTATTTCCAACTACACCAACAGGAACCTACCAAACCATTTATCAACAAGGGCCTGGTGTTTTTCCAAGTACTACCACGGTCCCTATAACGCCTGGATATCAAGGAACCTTCATTCCATCCCAACCTGGAGCTACTGGACCCGGGTCTTCACCATTCGGAACTTATCAAGGAAATCTAAATGGACCTTCTACGCCTAATTATGCTACTACCATTTTATCTTCGACTCCAGGAGGCAAACCTGTCTTTGGATATCCAGGAGCTCAGCTAGAGACAACTGGACAAGAGTATGGACCTTCAAGGCCTTCCTTCTTCCCCACTGACTCACTTTCATCTGGTTCTTTCATACCATCTAGAACTACTGGTCCATCTCAGGACTATACAACCACATATCGTCCTGGTTTACAGACCGAGAACACTTTTGTAAGTGGTCCTGTTGATGGTTTTGGAAGACCAATCACTACTGAACATGGTGGTTCACGTCCAGGATTCGGTTATCCTATTCAGGGAACCACTGGACCTGCCAATAATGTAGGACCAAGTTTTGGTGGAACTGACCAGTCTACCACATACCCTGGTTATGATCATACACGGGTTATCGGTGAAGACTTCAGTGGACCCAAACAACCTCAAAGATATGATCCTAAAACCGGTTATCATTATAAATGATTTATGTACTCTAATATTTATTACTGATAATTAATTGTGAGCAATGAAGAAAATTAATAAAAAATTATATACTGAAGATCTTAGTTTTATTATTGTATGGACCTATAATTTATACCAAAGCGTTATAAAGTTACTTATTCTGGATTAAATATTGAATTGCAACTTAATAATACCAGCCTAGGGAAAAGCTTCTTCTCGTATAGAGAAGCCACGAGCACTCATCATCGCGCTTGCTCAAGGTGGATTGCCGATTTCAGACTTATATATCAATATCCCTTATGGTGTTATTTTGTTTTTCCTTTATTAATGTCAGTGAAGTCCAAGATAAACTCAAAAAGCACTAACGAATTAAAAAACTGGGCCATCACAATATCAGTAAATAGCTATTTAATATTGATATTTATTATTTCATGTCTTCCTGACATACCAATGTCACTATGAACCGAATTTAAATAAAAAAGTCAATTGATCCAAAACCTTAATTACATTCTAAATCATGTCATCAATCATACAATGGGAGCGACGTCCAGTTTTCTATATTAAGAACGATAACTTCACACATACTGTACCTAATACCAAGTAATTACTCCCAGGTAAATGTCAAGATCAAAAGTATCTAGATCATTTTTACCCACTCATGTTCCAATCAATTATACAAAATTAACGATTAAACTGCATACATTAAAAGCGCATTTAATTTACATAAACATGCAATTAAAATTACATAATTTTACATTTTTAATGTAAAAGGCAGTCACGATTGATTAATAAAATGATGAAATTAAAATAAAATTATAAGTATTCTTATACCTAAATCAAAGCTATTTCATACGTGCTTTTTGAGTTTATCATCGACATCACTGACGTCGATGAAGAAAAACATCGTGAGGAAACCTGGACTTATAAAATTAATATAAGTCTGAAATCGCCAATTCGCTTTGAGCAAGTGTGGTGATCAATGCTGGTGCCATCTCTGTAACAGAAGCTTCTTTTCTCTTTGCCTTAAAGTAGGTCAACAATAGGTTGCTATTAATACTAAAACTAAAGCTGTAAAATTATGCCTTCTTAATCACCAAAAACTCTACGATGACATGCACCCGTGTTGAATTACACACAATCAAAAACATTGAATCAATATTCTTTAAAAACTAAACGGAAGTTACACTTTCGCTTTCTCATCAAATTTTCAAAAGCTTGGATTGAATTAATGAGGCAAATTGAAGCTCCATCTACACTCAAACTTTGAAAGCTAGCCAATGACCTATGATTAGCTCAGTTCACACACATCACACGCACACATGCAAATTAACTTTGAGTTTCAAACGACACAAAATAGATGGCGTGATTGAAACTCTATTTTTAAATTTAAATAATTCTTTCGGCTTCTTTGTTCCTCAAAAGGTAAAGCAGAAGTGTTAAGCTTACCTACATTTTGCCAGTTATGATTCAGTTCTATTGGGAGCAAGACTCTGAGATTGGGACAAGCTTTTGAAAAGTTTCACAGAGTAAAGTTTACCTATTTTAAAGATTCATCAGTAAAATTGTGCATTATTCTGCGAAACCCGTACCGTGGGCTTTTAAAAGTTACCGAATCATTTTATTTATCTTCATTTTACCTTAGTTTAACCAAAATAAATGATTTGTCAACACTACACACACTATGCCAAATGTGTTACATTTCAATGTAACATAACATCACACCTGTAATCCCCGAAGGGTTAGGCAGAGGTGTACCCATTAGTACACCCACATTTCGCCAGTTATGTTTAAGTCCCATGTAATAGTAGCGAGCCTATTGCCAACTTCAATATCAAAAACGCTGAAGATTAGATTTAAAACTAATCACCGTTAATTATGCAAAATCGTTACAAGCTTCAAAAAAAGTGACATATTTTGACGTGTGCCAATTCGAGTTGGAAGAACTAAATCTAATTATTTAAAACACATCACACCAGAGAATAAAATTGCTACAAAAGAATACACTCCATCATTTAGCAACAAAACTATTGTTCTAAATAATCCACACAATAAATTGATCATCAACATTTGCTGATGTGATATCGTGAGAAAACCTACACGTTTATAATAAATGGCGGTCGTGTGTGAGAGTGACGACAGCGCCACCTGTGGGACTGGGCGTGACTTATCGGCGCCTGCGCAGCTTGGGATCGTTCACGATGATATTGCTGTAATGCTGTCCCACGTCTGAGTAGCCTTTCACTGCTATCGCTCCTTTGATTGCGTGTTTGTGTATCTTCACTCTTTGTGGTACTTTTTTAACTAGTAACATTTTTAATACGTTGCCAAGGTGGGACGACTTAGTCGGCTTCCTTGACGATTAGCAAGATGTATCGCAAAGTCGCGATAAATGAAAGAAATGAAGGGAGGCATTTGCCAAGCAGTGGGACAGTACGGACTAGTTATAATAACAAAAAAAAATTTGTTGCTGTTAATGAGTGACTGGGATTAAACCTAATGACATAGATACAATAACATGACGCCTGTTATTCCTGAAGGGTTAGGCAGAGGTGTACTCATTAGTACACCCACATTTCGCTAGTTATGTTAAAGTCCCATGTAATAGGGGGCGAACCTATTGCCGTCAACCCGGCACAAATTCAGACTTCGAGGCTGCTACTGAGAAATTCCTAATGGAAAAACCCAATAACACTTTGCCCGACCTGGGAATCGAACCCAAGACCTCATGCTCAGCAGTCGCGGTTTCGTATACCTAGTGATTGACTTGTAAAGTTTCTAATCATATTATTATACTTCATACATACATACATACATACATAAACTCACGCCTTTTTCCCATGGGGGTAGGCAGAAACCACAGAACGCCACCTGCTACGATCCTTACATACTCCTTTCGCCTCATCTACGTTCATACATCTCGTCATACAAGCACGCCGGTTACGAGTACTCCGCACCTGACCTTTCTGAAGAACCTCACCAATAAGGTCAGTGTAGGTCTTCCTAGGGCGACCCCTCCCTGCGTTACCACTCACCTCTGCCATATAAATACCTTTTGTTAATCGTCTTTCACTCATCCTCTCAACATGACCGAACCATCTAAGCATACCCTTTTCTATCTTTGTCACTACATCCTCTTTTAATCCGCAACGGTCCCGTATAACCTCATTCCTCACTCTATCGTTCAAAGTTACACCACACATACTCCGCAAGGAACGCATTTCCACAGCATTAATCCTACTCTCATGCCTCGTTTGCCAAACCCAACATTCACTTCCATACATAAGTGTAGGCACCAGCACGCCGTTGTGAACAGCCAGTCGAGCCTTTTTGGGCATGAACTGGTTGGTCACAACCGCATGTATAGCACCATTCACTTTATTTCCCGCAGTTACTCTCCTTTCCACATCAGCATCAATCTTTCCATCTCTAGTAAACATACTGCCCAAGTATACAAACTCATTCAATTGATCCACACTCTCATCATTTATTTTCACATCACACACCGATACATCCTCTTCTCTTTCAAAAACCATCACTTTCGTCTTGTTCACATTTATATTCATCCCTTTCCTCTTAAACGCGTCATTCATTACCGTTACCATGTCTTGCAACTGCTCTGCCGACGATGCAAGAAGAACTTGATCATCTGCGTATAACAGGCATTTGACAAGCAACTCATCCATCCTTAATCCACACTCACTCTCTCTCAAATCCGCCAAACAACTATCCATGTATAGGTTGAACAGCCAAGGAGACGCTACACAGCCCTGTCTTACACCTCTTGAGATGCAAAACCAGTCAGTGTATGCCCCATTAATCCTAACACAAGCACTGGAATCTTTGTATAAAGATTTCAGTGCTCGTATCAAGTGTCCGTCCACACCATACATGGATAGAGTCGACCATAATTCTTCCCTCCACACACTGTCATAGGCCTTCTCCAAATCTACGAAAGCGCAATAGACTTTCTTGTGCTTTGCCAGATGTTTTTCGGCTATACACCTTAAAGAGAAGATCTGATCCATACAGCCCATTCCCTGTCTAAATCCCGCTTGTACATCCCAAATTTTCTCATCAGTCACTCCTATCACCCTATTAATTAAAACTTTCGCATACAGTTTGCCGACAACGCTTAATAGACTAATGCCGCGGTAGTTTTTACACTCCTGCTGTGAGCCTTTTCCCTTATATAGTGGAACAATTACAGCCTTGCACCAGTCATCCGGCACACGACCATAACTCCAACACATATTAAAGATCAAGCACAACAGGCTTGCTACCACCCCGTCACCGTTCTTTAGCATTTCGACAGACACTCTATCATAGCCTGCAGCTTTGCCAACTTTCATACCTCTCAGTGCTCTTACAATCTCATCCATCTTTATTTCATTCTCTTCATCTACATCTACGTGTGGGTCTTCAAAACTGGCTTCCGCCCAGTTGCCCACTCCTTGCATGCTATCCTGATCACGAAACAAACTTTCAAAATATCCCTTCCAGCGTTCCAAAACCTTACATTCTTCGCTTAATAGGCATCCATCTTCTGCTCTCACAACGTTCATAGTTGATGTTCCTGTCACCCCTCGAGCCAATCTTACCTGTTTCCAGAACAGTTTAACATTGGCCCTGAAGTTATCAGCGAACTTCCTGTTATACTTTTCTTCCTTCTCATCCTTCTTCTTTTTTACAATCTCTTTCACTTTCGCTTTCATTTCGGTGTATCTTTTCTTCACTCTTTCTAAATCATCTGTCATATCCGTTGCCTGATTCATCCTACTTTGGGCCTTACAGGCTAACACATTAAGCCATGCCTCTTTCTTCTTGCTCACAACCTCTTTCACTTCACTATCCACCCAAGAATCATCCATCCTACTACCATACTTCCTCTGTGCTAGACCACATACCGTCGTAGCTACTTCTACCATACTATTCTTTGTCATATCCCAGACTTCCTCTAAACTAAACTCATTCCCACTCTCAAATACCTTATCCGTCTTCTCTTTTACTTTTCTCTTATATTCTTCTCTTACTTTAGCCTCTTGCAGTCTTTCTACTTTTATTCTTTCTAGAGTGGTCACAGGAACTTGAACTCGATGACGCCAATGCTTGAATAAACCATCCACCCGACACATTACCAGATAATGGTCAGTTCCAACATTGACACCCCGATATGCTCTTGTATCATATTACTTGTATATATTATACTTCATATTACTTGTATATGCTTCAATTTCGTATCCAAAGACCCAACTGCAATATCTAATTTCAGATACGAAAAAGAAAAAAATGCTACTAGTCATAATAATAACAATAATTTCTTAAGAACCAATAAAGTAATAGAAGCCTATTAAAATAATGATGACCTAATAACTAATAACGTTCAAATTACATTATTTAACGAGCACGCATCTTTTAATTTGAACAAATCTTACAATTGTTCGTTATATTTTTTTGTCTGTCTGATTTTTTGTTGGACGTTAATGGTTTCGGGTCAGTTTGGATCCGGTTCCTTTTTATTTGGATCTCAAGGTTAATGATGAGTAGTTTTTGTTGTAGGGTCTTCTTAAAAGGGCTAGGTTTTTGTATGAGTGCAAAGGTTACTTTGATGATAATCTTTTTAGAGGAGTTTGATTTGTGATTTGAAAAAAAAGTAGGTTCATTTTTTCAATTATAAAGTATCAGATTTATTTAACATATACATTACTTACAAGCTTAATAACAAAAAAAGAGAAACTAAAACTAAATGGCATAAAAAATATTATAATAATTATATGTATCTCCGCGCTATAAGTCAAAGTTAAAGAATTTATTTCAATAAAAATTAAACCATTTACCTTTGAACCTTTGAATTGTCAAGGAGTCGGTCAGTTGGTCAGAATGTTGAAGCTAAGTCTGTAGCTCGTTCCAAAATTTAGGTAGGTCTGCATGAAGAAGGACGACCAGGAAACTCCACAGACAATCTTTTCAATCAAGTTTTAACAAAATTCTTACTTGTTGTTTTTAAATGTAAAGCCATTATTAGCAGTTAAGATTTGTAGGATATTAGACCGTCATTGAGAAATGTCCTAATTGAGAAAATATCTTGTTACTAACATTAATTTTCCTTTGAACGAAATCTATAATCCAAACCAAGTTCTAAATGCACACGCTACTACTTTGAAACCACTTAGTCCCAAACAAACCAACAAATATAATAACATCGAGCACAAAGGTCGCAAAGTCACTAAAGCAATGACAGGTTAGCATCTAAACGCCCACGGACTCAATTAGTGCACAATTCGCGCCGTCGCATCGCGTGGGTTAAGCGAAGGATGTTACAAATAAATAATAGACTTCTGAATAAATCCCGTCGTAAAGATTATCCTGAATAAACTTAGTTATTATAATAATTGTAATAATAGTTAAAGACTTTATTATAGTTGAGTGTATTAATTTTAGAATGTTCGTTCAATCAGATGATAAAGTATTTAATTTGTATATATTTAGTTCATAATAAGAATACTAGCCTATTGTCTCACTGCAAAGTCAAAGTCAAAGTCAAAATATTTATTTCAATTAGAAAATTTACAGGCACTTTTGAATTGTCAAGGAGTCGGTCAGTTAGTCCGAAAGCAGACAAGGACCTCTTCTCATACAGAAAAGGCACGAGCATTGATCATCTGTACTTCTCACAGCCTAGTGCATCAGAGGCGGGCGCATTAACTACTGGGCCAACGCGACGATGATAATAATACTAGCCTATTATGTGGCCTTGACTTCTATGAATGAGAAGAGACTTTATCGGAGAAGACACGAGCATTGATCATCACGCTAACCTAATGTTAATTAATAATACGGTTTATGGTGCTAATAAACGAAAAGACTGCCTTGTTGGTCTAGTGGTCGCAATGCGCGACTGATGAGCGTGAGGTCTTGGGTTCGATTCCCAGGTCGGGCAAAGTGTTATTGGGTTTTTCCATTAGGAATTTCTCAGTAGCAGCCTCGGAGTCTGGATTTGTGAACTGGCGAAATGTGGGTGTACTAATGGGTACACCTCTGCCTAACCCTTCGGGGATTACAGGCGTGATGTTATGTTATGTTAACGAAAAGACGGTGAGAATCCCAAAGACTTTTAAGTCAAAGTAAGGGAGTCAAAGACTTTGGGCAAGAACTTACACTGCTTTGTTTAAGACAGAACTATTGACAGGCACAAACTTCTCAAAATCTAAAAAAACCACACACCACGATGTGTCAATCTTTAAACCCCAACATATCAAATAATAATAGAGTCACATAAATGTGAAGAGTACTTCAGAATAGGGTGCGGCTACACGATACGGAATCGAATGTTGTATATCACGCTCACAGCACGTGACATGCATCAGCTGAGATGAAAGGGCCCGCCAAGGTGAGGGCAGAGGTTCTAAAATAGTGCACAGTATTTAGCTTTAAATGTATGTGTAGCTAGCCTTATACGTACTTATTTGGTAAGTGCGGAGTATTTGCTATTTGAATCTTCATTCGACACGAGCTGTATTGGTACGAATATAGTTCATGGCGTCATGAATGGTGGAAATATTGGAAGGTTAAGGCGCTCCACCCACTGAAGATGCGTCCCGCCGCGGTGAGCAGAGCGACAGATAACGCGCGCGGCGACGGAGGCGCAGATCTGCCTTACTTAGCGGTGAAATCTGCTCCCCCGCGCGGTGAAGCAGATTACGACGGCCTCGCGCTAAATAAATTTGTCTACGTCGAAATCCATCGTGCAAACGTCTTTGCAGTATAAAATCACGCCCGGGGCTGCGGAGCCGGTGTGTCATATCCCGCGGCACGCCCCGCGCTCCCGCGCAGATTGGCAGAATCTGCGCGCGGTGCGCCTTCCCGCTCGTTTCCGCGTCGGCAGTGTGTTGTGCTAGGCGTGATTTCTATATAAATTGAGATACTTGCATACAACGGTAAAATCTGCCATCCCGCGCTACGCGACGGGGCGCGGGGCAGTGGGTGGAGCGCCTAAAATCAGAATAGACTGTCGACATAATTTTATTATGGAGCTTTTACATGATCAGTGTGAAGGATAAGCATACACTACGTAGCGCGTACGTGGTTAGTCGTTAAGGGTCGTCAGAAGCTCGAATGTCTGACAACCAGTCTTACCAAGGGATATCGTAATACCCAGTTACTGGGGTTGTGGAGGTCAGATAAGCAGTCGCTCCATATAAAATACTGGTGTTCAGCTGTATCCGGTCAGACTGGAAGCCGACCCCAACATAATTGGGAAAAGGCTAGGCAGATGATGATGAGTGTGAATGATAGGCATGTAGTATCCATGGTAACAAATCGTTCAAAATTTTGGATACGATGTGTATGGTTAAATGGTTCCTCTCTCTCAGGAGTTTTGACAGTAGTTTCGAATCTGCTGTAACAAAGAAAAAATTAAAGTACCAAGATTGATATCACAAAATGGTGACAAAGCCGGAATTAATTTACGATTGGTATCGTCTAATTAAAAACTTTAAAAATCTAGTTGCTAACTCATCTCAGCGTGAATGAATATAAAAAAATGTAGGTATGAAAGAAAGAAAGGAAGAAAAACTGTTTATTCACGCGAAAATGATGCACATAACGTAAGAAAAATTGTATACAAAGGCAAAGGTACTATAAAAAAATAAAACCGCCTTCAAAAACTACAAAATAAAAAAAATAACTTTAGTTTTGGAAGTCGGTGGCTTTGGTTTTGTTTTTTGTTATGTAGATATTGCCACCGACTTCCAAAACTAAAGTTATTTTTTTTATTTTGTAGTTTTTGAAGGCGGTTTTATTTTTTTGTAAAAATGCTTTTTATTTTTCACTTTTTAGTGCTGGTGTGTTAATGTTTGAAATCCTTACAAAAAGCCCTTTCAAACAATACCTCACACGATATATTTAATTTTGAAAAGTAGTAGGAGGGGCGTTGACGTACCCCCTCCCCCTTTTCCTTCAGTCAGTCATCGACTACACGTATAAACAAAGCAATTTTACTGGTTACGACAGTTATACAGTGATTCTATAAGGAGTTCCGTTCCATATCTCCGAATTTCATCATCAGATCATGACAATATTTCTATGGGACCTATTCGGAAGTATACTCTTTCAAACAAAAAAAGAATCATCCAAATCTATTCATAATTGGCTGAGAAATCAGGTAACATACATACAAAAAAAAAAAAAAACTTACGCGCCGAATTGAGAACCTCCTCCTTTTTGAAGTCGGTTGAAAAATTAAACAAGTTGGTATTAAGTTTATGTAAATTAGAGCTATTTTCCGACAGATTAAGACTGAGATTAGATTGTGATCGTTCGTAATCTTTTTTTGTAGAATTAACCCCTTGACCAATTAAAAAAAAAACTTGTAAAGTTGCCATGTATTTTATTTAATATAACATGAATGGAGCAACATGACTTCGGAATCTAGTTCGTTCATCTTTTAGAGACGTGACGAGCATCGCATACGGTCTAGGAATCTAGACGAAAGGGCCGTCAAGGTGAGGGTAACAGCTCCTAAAATGGACTAGCTATGACTGTATCTAACGATGTTTTATGTCTATGGCTAAAAATACTTTAGGCTTAAACACGGGTACTTAATGCCTTGTAAACTATTTTCTCACCCATATTATGTGACCTCATTGGTGATGTGGTCGCAAAGTGCGACTGCTAAGCATGACGTCTGGTGTTCGATTCCTAGGTCGGGCAAAGCGTTATTGGGTTTTTCCATCACTTATATTAACTCGTATTTCAGTCGTCTACTTCATGAAAAGGTGCTAATATGAAGGCATTACAACAGAATCAGCTAAAGAAATATTTAGATGATTTATAAGTTATAAAGTTCCATTTTTTTAAAGCACGATATTTTTATCGCAATTAATTGTTTGAAATTCCATTTCTCAATTCATGCTTGTACCTTTTGGGTGCATACTGTTTTATAAGGAAATATCAACCAAACATTTCTACAACAAACGTGAGAACCACAACAAATGATTCATTCTAAACTTCAAAAAAGATACCTGCCAATATCTGTCAAACCATCATACATTACACTACAAAATATCAAGGTTGCCACAACAAAAGATTTTGCGCAATCAGCTCACATTGTGGCGAGTTCATTTTCGTTGAGACTTGACCCCTGAGAGGCAACCTTACACCGAATGAATGGATATAGATCGAATAACCGTCTGATGATGCCGATGGCCGTATTGGTAACGAAATCACGATTCTTGCAGCGATTGTTTTTCTACGAACAATAGATGTACTTTAGTTTTTAAAGTTTATACCTTCTTTGTATTTGTAGTAAGGTTAAATGGTGTTTTAATGTCTCAATTTATAGAATTTGCAACAGTTTGTTAGTTATCTATTGATATTATCGAATGACTAGCGGTCGCCCGCGGCTCCGCCCGCGTGTATGTCTGTTTTCGCGACCCCTATTTTTTCTAAAATAAAATATAGCCTATGTTACTCGCAGATAATGTAGCTTTCAAATGGTGAAAGAATGTTTAAAATCGGTCCAGTAGTTTTTGAGTTTATCCATTACAAACAAACAAAAATACAAAGTTTTTCTCTTTTAATATTATATAGTGTAGGTAAGTGACAAGAGAGGATAATTAAATCCTATTTTCTTTAAAAATACATTACATATTAATGTAATGTATTTTTAAAGAAAATAATCACTAGTATTCTCGATAAACTAATAGATACTAGTTACCTAGTAGACACTACTTTTATTGAATGCTCCACTTTACTCACTGCTAATATTGAGGCCTCTCTTTTTAATGCCAATATGAACGCTTCTTTTATTATTTAATTTTGTTCCGTGGTGGAAAATCATCATGGATAACCCCGGCCTGGTGGACGGTGGACGTTTACTGGCTAAAAATCACCCCGGTGTTCCCATCCCATACCGACGCCAGGAATTCTAGGTGCATACGTGTCTTCAGGGATCTTTGACTGGAATTTGCACGCTACTGTACTAAGCTCATCTAGGTTCTACCCATGATGGTAACAGTATCAGTACATCTGTCTTTTTCTTGGACCCCACGTTGTCACAGCCTTACTCCACCTATAATCACCGCGTCATCCTGCACCGTTCTCCATTTTAGGTCAGTTACTCATTTTCCAGCATTCAAGACAATATCTAGTAGATCATCACTTACCCCTCTAACCTTGAACTACATAAGTGAAACCTAGCCTAAAAATCTCTCGAAAAGACGAAGATTGAAAACCCATATATCAAAACCGGTGTTGCCAACATTCCGAGCAACACCTACTACCAATCAAGGCACTTGCCGACTTATAATGATGCACAAAACAACGATGATCTACATCGCATGTTGCAACTTTACTAAAAGATCCCTCGATCCAGTAATTTGTTCGATAACGCTGCAGACGAGCGACTTTCATTTCTTTAGATGATTATTAATCTTTAGTAGTTATATTCCTGTAAAGTTAGAGTATTCACTTGTTTTTTTTTGTGTCTACCATTTTTGTAGTTTTACATCGCTTACGGGCTCATTTACGGAGACGCGGGGAGACGCGCGTCGCGTGCGGCGTGGCGTCTCGCGGCGCAAAAATTAATATAACATAACATCACGCCTGTAATCCCCGAAGGGTTAGGCAGAGGTGTACCCATGAGTACACCCACATTTCGCCAGTTATGTTTTTAAGTCCCATGTAATAGGGGGCGAGCCTATTGCCATCAACCGGGCACAAATCCAGACTCCGAGGCTGCTACTGAGAAATTCCTGCTGGAAAAACCCAATAACACTTTGCCCGACCTGGGAATCGAACCCAAGACCTCATGCTCAGCAGTCGCACTTTGCGACCACTAGACCAACGAGGCAGTCAAAATTAGTACGTCTAAAATCGCTTCTCCGTAAACGCACTCATACAACGCCATATGTTTGAATTCAGAGCGGGCCGCGCCGCACAACGTGACGCGGGACGCCCCGCGTCTCTGTAAATGAAGCCTTACCTACTGTTTGAATTTCAAAGTAAGATTTTCTAAATGTGATTTTTTTTAGTTTACTAGCTTTTGCCCGTGACTTCGTCCGCGTCAAAGTTGGTTTCTCCATACAAACTTTGGGCCCCTGTTTCATCCCCTTAGGGGGTGAATTCTGGAAAATCCTTTCTTGTCGGATTGCTACGTCATACAAAGAACACACCTTCCAAGTTTCTGGTCTCTACGATCAGCGGTTTAGGCTATGCGTTGATCTGTCTGTCATGCAGTCAGTCATTCATTCAGGACAAAGCATTTTATATGTATATAAGAGATAAGCAGAAAGTTGAAGCTAGTTGCTCGTTCCAAAACAGTGGTGCCTACCTCTGTACCTCTATGAAGACGAACGAGCAAGACACTCCACGGACACACATAAACAATCATGTTTCTGAAACATGTAACTTGGTTCCGACTGTGAAAGTTCAATTGCTAATGATAATGTTTGGACATAAATATCGGCAAAGCCAATAATAATATATATCTAATGGGTCAGCGGCAATTTGTCTTTCGTAATAAGGACGCGAGCTGTGGATGGAATTCCAAACATGTATTACGACGCCATCTTATTTTATGTTATCTTACTAATGTTATAAATGGGATAGTTTGGCTGATTGGACATTCTGATCTTTGTCGTATATCGATGAATCTATGTTGATGTCGAATGAACTCGGATTTTGACTGAGTTTTTGGTACAGAGGTATCTCAAGGATTTCAGATGATTTGTAGAGGTATTGGTGATTTCAAAGAAGGATGGCGAGAGCGGACCCAAAATTAATGGAGCACTGTGCAAGGTCTAATTTATATCAATTATAATATCAAGTAAATAAGTGTTGTACAAAAAAAATACTAAGTTTTTACAAAACGGGAATCAAAAGTTATCAATTATCCCTATTTGATAAAAAATAATCATCGTGCAGTTTCTAAACGAAACTTATAGTTACATTCCTTTCTAGGCTAATGATTAGATAAAAAGTAGTTCGTTTTCGCTTGGTGATTTTCCTTCTTTTATACTTATACATCTTGTTAAAAAGTTGTTAAATATTCTGAAAACCCATAACGATGAAACATACGAACCATGTAAATAGACCGTAAAAAAAATAAGACTCATTATTTTGATACATCATACGTAATGGATTACATGAAACGGAGAAACGGAACGTCAGTATCAAATTGACACTGACGGCATTTTTGTTGACATTTTGGTTTTTAACTAGAGTTGCCCAACTGTCGATAGTTTCTCTATCGATAGATGACCTCGAAAACTAGTAACAATGCTAAACCACTGATACTATCGATATCACAAATTAACTAATTGTACTATTGATTGGAATCGAGAGTATCGATGGGATCGATACTATTACATGATAATACTATCAATAGTATATCGATTTTTTAAAGTAATACTATCGATACTAATGATAGTTTGTAAAACTATCATTAGTATTACAACATCGATAGTTTTTTCGATAGCTCACACTATCGATACCATCAATAATATCGACAGTATTGTTCCTAAACATATGCTGGACTTCGATAGTATCGATATTATCGGAACTAATACTTTCGATACTATTTTTGTATATCATTATAAAAATACGTAAACTGTATCATACTATCTATAGATAATATGGATACTATCGATAGGCTATCGATAGTTTAGCGATAGTCGACTATCGATAGGCAACACTATTTTCAACGGTTAGCGTTGTAAAAAACAAATAATATATCGGCGATTTTGTAAATTCTTGACGACTTGGCTTTACCTTTGGACTGATTATGCTGTATACCAACCTAAATTACAGCATTTACTACTGGATGACGATTTGCAAGTGATTTGGACTTTGTCAAACTGTTCAAATGCGGTGCATTATTGTAAATTACACAGAAGACATCGCTTGTCCGAAAAAGTCATCAAATTGTTAAAAGAGTTCAGAGATGGGTGTACCCGCGCGATGTGAGTATATTATGTGAACTAATTTGTTGAATTTCTGAACAAGAAACCCTACAACAACTAACAAATCGACCATTGTAATGTCTGTGCTGCATGTGGCAATCTATTTTAAGAATAAGGAGTAGTTGAAAATCAGTTTCTTCGTCCTGACATGACTGAAATGGTAATCCGAATAGAAAACATTATAATAATATCTGAATGGATAAGACCCCGTGTTTAATGTCGAGCATAAATACTTTTTACTAGACGTGAGGCATAAGTATTAGAATAGGTAAGTGGATTAGGTATTTTTCGATCCGAATCCGTACCTAATCAAAAGCGTCGAGGATTAGGTATGGTACAAAATATTCGTACACAGAAGGGATTCCGTTCCTTAAGTAACTCGTAACGAATGCACGTCGTAGTTAGGAATCAAATTATTACTATTTGGAATAAAATTGAAAAATACGATGTTTCACTAAACTAAAATAAAGAAATACTTAGTTTTTGGAAGCTGCTGACTTTTTAGAATCTTCTCATGCCAAAAAAAGTGTTACCGAGCTCTCGTGAGAAATATCTGTGTGACGTATTTTGCCGATTCCCGCCATTTTCTTATTTTGTTCGTTAGCTGTTGTGCGTCAATATCAAATTAAATATTGGATTTCATTGTAATAAATATTTAAAAATAAAAATTCCTTCATATCTACTGACAACTACTTTTAAATATTGCTCTAACCGTATTTTATATTAAACTATAGTTAACAGGAACGATCATGCTGAATATTTCCTACGTAATCCACATACGATACATAATATTGGTAACAGGCCAGCGGCTATAATGAATAAATATTAGGATTAGGTAAATGGAATAGGTATTTTAAAATATTAGGATTAGGTGGATTAGGTATCATTTTTACCTAATCCAACCCATCTCTACTTTTTACATTAATATGTAAAAAGTATTTATGCTTGAAAAAAAAACCTAAAAAGAAAGTAAAGTGTAATATCATACCGTAACCATGGAAACTCTATATAACAAAGATGTCAAATTAAGATTAATTAGGTATTTTATAACAGCAATAAAAATGGTTTAAGTTTTATCAAGCAGTATTTTTAACTATGTTTATCGACCAAAAGATATGGTCAAACACCCCGACAGGTTGGTTATGAAATTAATAAATATTCTTTTTATCCATATTATTATTTTTACATTGTATTTGTATTTTTGTCAACTTTTTACTTGTTTATTGTTTCAGTTAATCTTTAACAATAAAGTATGTGTGCCATGCTATTTGCAGGCAGAGTGATGGACAATTCTAACAGAAACTCTGCTCTTGTTGTTGTTATCGCCATTGGACATAAATGTGGACTCTTGCTGACATGGTATGAGCATTTTGTGGTACGTGGATTATCCAAGACACCAAAGCTATGTCGCTGCACCAGCTAGCTTCTTAGATAATCTTTTGATTAGGTAAAAAGATTATTTATTATAAAATACTATCTAGGAACGCGAAACAAGATTAAAGGAAGATACAATGTTTGTATGTCTTGAATATTTTACAAGTACATAATTACAAAATAAATAAAAGTTTTTAAATAAATAAATGTTGTTTTATTCAACAATACTCTGGTAACTGTAGATAAAAGTACATCAACTGTGCTTTTAAAGAATATTTCAGGAGATATAAAGCTGCCTCCTTATCCTGTGATATTATGCAAAAATATTAATTACTGGTGAATCTGGCTAAACGGGTATATGACTGATAATATTAGCATCGGAATAAAAATAAATAATAATAATATAGTATGTAAAATAAATAATAACCAATAATTGCGAGTCTTAGATTATTTTAGGTTATAATCTTCCACCTTTCATATTTTTTTTCTCCCAACTTTTTCAAACTACTTTCCATTTGATTTTTGGTTAGCCTTAAGTCGTTCTTTAACTGCAAATCAGTTTCAATATTACACACTACTTCTATCACTGGGTCCCAAATTACGTGTACTCTCGCCATTCTCCTTTGACTTGATGCAATGATAATAATATTTATGTGCTCAATCTTCAAATAACTTTTATCTACGTTACTTCTATAGATAAAAGTTTATTTTTGGCAATTGAAAAATAAATAATTCAACATTAAATAATACTACTGTATTGATTATACCGCAGTTCAGTTACTTTTTATTACATCGATGTTTGTATAAGATGCTTGCTTGTTTCACCTGTTTCGGATTAAAGTTTCAAATAAATGAACGATATTGTTAATGTGAAGTGTTTAACATAATCAAGGGCGAGACAGACTTATAACACGCTACGCCATCTCACGCGTGCTTATTGGCCAAAAGACAAAGAGTAGTTTCACGAGATGAAATGTGGCCAATGAGAACGCTTGAATGCCGTGGCGTGGCGTAGCGTGTTATAAGTTTGTTTCTACCTTAACTCTCGCAATCTTTACCTACCGTGCATTTTTGTATTAAGATCTTTCAAAAGGTTTCGGAACAATGTTTTTTAACACCGAAATAATGGCCAGGGTATCGGTCGATTTTAAAACTGTAAAAAACTTTTACTTTTTCTAGCCTCCATACCTAATAAAATGCATGGTGGTTTGATTCTATGTGTCTGGGAGTGTTTATTTAAACCGTTTGTTACCGATGTTTATAACACCAATAAGTTTGATGCTGTACCTTCACTGGATTAGCATATAAGTTACAGTAAAGCCCCGTTCACATTATTCCAGTCCAGCGATCGAAACCAGGCAGCGCTGGAAAGACACTCGAATGATCTGAACCGGCACTAAAGTTGTATTTACACTTCAATGTCTTCTAAAAGGCTGAACTTCACATTATTCCAATAGCAGTTCAGTCCAGCGATTCTATTCAGTATTGAGCAGGAGTGGCGGTTGTCAACATTCAGAAAACTGTGAAGCCTAAAAGAGGCGTCGGAATAGGTAGGTTGAAATGATAAAGTTGACCGTCAACTCAGTGACTAAACTAGATTACTCATTGGTATGGGTTTATTCCAGTTCTGATTCACATTATGCCCGATTTACATTATTCCAGTCCAGTACTGGACTGGATCTGTACCGTCTACATTATTCCAGTTATTTAGAAGCCGTTGAAGTGTGAACACTACAGTGACAATGAGAGATGGCACTGGATTGGCCGTCTACATTATTCCAGTTGCACTGGATTGGTCGTACTGGATTAAAAAGTAGACCGCCAATCCAGTTACTGGACTGGAATGCTAACTGGATTCAAAGCATTCCAGTGCCGGTTTACATTTTTCCAGTAAGCAATCCAGCGCTGGATTCGATCGCAATAATGACCGGGCATTATTCTAGTGGTATTCTAGCTGGTTTCAATCAGTGGACTGGAATGCTTCTGGAATAATGTGAACTGTTCCTTACTTACATTTCTTAACATTAAATAAGAATAACCAGTTCGGGTGCAGCCACGGGCTCAGTTAGTTTACTAACTGGTATCGACATAGTAATTTAAAGCTTCTGCCATAATTTGTCAGGTTACTATCGATTTGTTGCGATGTGTTTATCTTTTATCAATTACACATTTATACGGAATGCATAATACTTATCTTATTAGATGCTCCTAACCAACTGACCATAGGACCAAACGAATGTTCTAGTTACGATTTTTTAAGCTTAATTATTATAAAGAGGTAAAGTTTGTCTGTATTTTTTTTGTTTCATCATAAAGTTAATTATTGTGACAATTGACTCATCTTAGTGACAATCAAAGTCAAAAATATAGGCAAATTCTCAATTCAATCTTTGACAGATTCGAATGAGATCGTTTTTAAACTTACAAGGGGGCAATTTTGTTAACTTTTAGTCGTAGGATATTTGGTCAGAAGACTATATGTATTATAAGTATATATATAGATGTATTATAAGACGAGCTTTCGCCCGCGACTTAGTCTGCCTAGATTTTCTTTACGGATCCCTAATTTTATTGTTTTGTAAATAAAATATAGCCCAACTACGAATACATAACATAACATAACATCACGCCTGTAATCCCCGAAGGGTTAGGCAGAGGTGTACCCATTAGTACACCCACATTTCGCCAGTTATGTTTAAGTCCCATGTAATAGGGGGCGAGCCTATTGCCATCAACCGGGCACAAATCCAGACTCCGGGGCTGCTACTGAGAAATTCCTAATGGACAAACCCAATAACACTTTGCCCGACCTGGGAATCGAACCCGAGACCTCATGCCCAGCAGTCGCGCTTTGCGACCACTAGACCAACGAGGCAGTGGACTACGAATACGTTACTCGCTTTAAAGTACTTTAAAAATCGGTTAAATAATTTTTGAGTTTATCTATTACAAACAAAAATAAAAATCTTTCTCTTTATAACATTAAGTTGATATTGAATAAAACCATTGTAAAAATAAATAAAATAGGATCACAAGTCGTCGGTGTACCTAGTTCGACGCATGCGCACAACCGCAGGCTAAACGCCGCAGCACGAACTATTACGTTGTGCGATACACACCGCATTATGAGTTGCAGCAACTACCCGAATATAGGACCATAGTGCTTTGACCTTTCAGATGAAAAGTATTTTGTGGTAAAAGATTTTCATTTGGATTAGCAAAAAAATAATTGTGCGTTGAAGTCTTTTGCAGTGGTTTGATTACTGTGCTACAAAAGACTTCAACGAACGACTTCAAAATATGTATTTCAATACTATAATAATGCGTGTAAAAATATACTTAACAAAGCCTAAAGTAACTTATTCTTTTTCTTATTCTGGATCGTACTGGTTGCAATAATATTGAAGGTCAAAGATTCGACTTTTTAAAAAAATCTTTATAAACTTTCAAACTGTCATTTTGCATGGCCAAAAAAAAGTTGTTGCCATTGCCTTTTGCTAATTGTTACTTAGTTTGGTGGAGAAGAAAGAGCAAGAAACTCCATACTTACTCTTTACATAACATCATCATGCTTGTAATCACCGAAAGGAAAGGCAGAGGTGTACCCATTAGTACACCCACATTACGCCAGTTATGTTTAAGTTCCATGTAAAAGGGGGCGAGCTTATTGCCGTCAACCGGGCACAAATCCAGACTCCGAGGCTGCTACTGAGAAATTCCTGATGGAAAAACCCATGAACACTTTGCCCGACTTGGGAATCGAACCCAAGACCTCATGCTCAGCAGTCGCGCTTTGCGACCACTAGACCAACGAGGCAGTCAACTAGACTATACTAGACAGTCAAATTCAAAGTTAGTTGAGCCATTAACAGCCTCCTTTTAGCGTTATTTACAAGAATAAGGGTCAGTTCACACCGAGACGCGACGCGACGCAACGTGACGATACTGGAAGAGGCCAGTGACTTCGCGCTGCGCCGCGATGCGCCGCGAGACGCATCGCAACGTCGCCGCTTTTGCACGTCGCGCATACCGGCTATTCGCTGCTGCGTCGCGATGCGTAGCTCTACTCCTCGTGATGCCTCGCGGCGTAGAGCGACGCATCGCGACGTAGTGCTGCGTGGTGTAACGTATTCTAAATTCTTACAATGAAATGTGTATCTTTTCGTGTAGAAAATAAAGTTATATTTTGAGTCGCTCTTTTAAAGTGTGCACGTAGCGTCGCGTCGCGTCGCGTCTCGGTGTGAGCTGACGCTAAAGGAATTAATCTAATTTCATATGAAGAAGAATAGGCATTTTAAAATAAGGCCATAAAAAACCCAAACATCCATAATTATTTCTAGCGATAAAACTTCATAAGTACCTAACGTTAAAAACAGAGCAAGTACATCTGCTCTTAATTACAACAAATCCGGTTCTGTAGGTGAAGGATAACCGCCGGAGGGTCCTATCAGTAATTTTTGTGCTTTAAATACTCATCAGTGCCACCAGCCAGCGTCATGTCAGGCCCATGGTCGTGGTATGACAGGTTGCCTTAATTAGACCTATTTTGGTATAGGTTTGAAGTGGTTTGGTTATTTTTCTTAGTTTACATAACATAACATCACGCCTGTAATACCCGAAGGGTTAGGCAGAGGTGTATCCATTAGTAAGTACATCTACTTACATTTCGCCAGTTATGTTTAAGTCCCATGTAATACGGGCCGAGCCTATTGCCATCAACCGGGCACAAATCCTTACTCCGAGGCTGCTACTGAGAAATTACTGATGGAAAAACCCAATAACACTGCCTGACCTGGGAATCGAACCCAAGACCTCATGCTCAGCAGAACCAACAAAAAAAAAATGTCTATTTGTCTAGAACGTTGCAGAAAACTAACCATCTTAGTCTTGAACTGACCTTTCAAATTACAAGGCAGATTTTTTCCAATATCCTTGCAAGGATTTGTCTCCATTAAAATGTAAGTATTACATAGACATCTTGTGGCCCAATTGTATACGATTATCACTGCCTAGGTGAGGTCCAGCACATCACACCGTATAAGATGATTCTGAGAGGTCAAACAAAATGTTCTCAAGCATTAGACCATTCAAGCACCAATTAATCATAGAACTAATTACTTTGAATTAATTAGTCGGTGTAATTACAAGCATATGAGACATTGCAAGTTTGTTTCTGGGATAGCAATGTATCTGCAAGGCCTCGTGTATTGCAGATGTCTACTGTGACTATTTACTATCAATGGGAAGATTGTAATAATTTTTAGGAAGGATCGAAAAGCCTCTAATCTCACGAATTTTTTTTTACCGAGATGTGATTGCGTCTAGATTTTCTGGTAGGCTGTATGTCAATCAATGACATAAAAAATATGTTCTATGATCAATAGGTGTTAAGTGCAAATTTTAAAAGTAACGGAGATTATGGCAAAGAGCTAACCATGTGTACGATACAATAATTTTAATGTTTTATAACGCTAGTAACTATTTTTTAAAGAAACCAAATTATTGTTTTCTTTACAAAAAGCAAAACATAGTATTTATTTGATATTTACAACATTTTTCACTACCCCGTAGATCTCGTCATTGTAAGTGCTGAGTTAGGGAACCAGAGTTTGATCCCCAGATCAAAAAAAAATCATTTGGTATAAATAAATCCATTAGAAACTCTGTAGTAGCTAGAAAAAGCAAATAAAGTCGTCAATACAGCGCCATATCTCTCCAAGATCATGTCGGATGTATGTGACGGAAGAGTGCATCTGTGTTTGGGCACACAGGTACAGTACCCGGCGATAAATATTGCACATCGACCTTTGGAAAGAGACAATCGGCTAATTTCGGCTTCGTAGAGCGTTATCTATGTCGCACGAAATACAAACAGTCCGGTATCTATTAGGAGCTGTTAAAACAATTATGATTTGCTTCTTTTGATAATTATTTTTATTCTTTGTATAAAATACGAAATACGATAAAGGTCGGTGTGCAATATTTATCGCCGGGTACTGTATGTGTCCATGGGTAGGTATAGGTACCCAAGATAATATCTCCTGCATACTGAACTGGCCACCGTGACCGAAATTTAGTCATGACGCTATTATTTCTACAAAATCTGCCTTCTAAATAAGTCCAAATATTTACCTTTTATATACATTGTGCAAGTCTTATCCAAATCCCCATCATATTTTGGGAGTGGCATAACTAATAAACTCCAATTATTCAGCAGAAGCATCATCGTAAATCTAAACGCAAGTACCATAACTTAGTGTCCAAATTGAATGCCGTCAAAATAGTTCAACTATTATAATTGTAGACTAAATTTAGTTTTAGGTGGAACGTGCAAACGAAACGTGTGGGACCGGTTAGTCGCGAAACTTTGCGGAATCTGTAGGGATGGGACGTTACTGTGATTAAAATGTGGTTTGTGTAGTTTTAATTAGTTTGAGTAAAAGGGTTTTACAGTGTTATTCACTGCCTCATTGGTCTAGTGGTTAGTGACCCTGACTGCAAAGCCGGAGGTAGGGTTCGATTCCCACCCAAGACAAACTTTGTGTGATGAGCATAATTGTTTGTTCTGTGTCTGGGTGTAATTTATCTATAATATGTATGTATTTATAAATTATATAAGTATGTATATCAGTTGTCTGGTTACCATAACACAAGCTCTGCTTAGCTTGGGATCAGATGGCCGTGTGTGAGTTGTCCCAAGATATTTATTATTCTGTAAATATCTTCCTCGCCTTGGTTTTAGGTGAAGTGAGTTTGAGGTGAGGAGTTAGATTTATGTAGAATAGACCGGCTGTTGTCGAGTAAATGAACATCTTTATCAATAGTTAATTTATAGAGCTACTAGCTTCTACCTGCGACTTCGTTCGCCTTTGATTACAATTCCACTCACGCCTACAGCCAATACTATTGTATATGATAACCAGCTAGGTTTGCAGTCCAACTGGTTGGTCATTCTTGTTGGACCAAGAACCCACAACGATTTTCAACATAAAACTCAAATTACTTGTCCGTCAGAGATATCAAGTATCCAAATATTCTAGCTACATTATAGCTATACAATATTTCACAATTGTAAACACAATACATTAAAGAAACGCTCGCAGCATTGAGAGTTGAAATTTCAACCATTTGTACTTGAAAGGTAAAATGATGTAAAATTGAATTATGTCTTCCTAATACTGAGTATTAAACGAAAAATTTGTACATACATTACAAAACCGCCTATGGGTCTAGCAGAGGTTCCCAATCATTTTTATACTGTGACTAGGGAGTCAGTCAGATATCTTCTTATAGAAAGAAGAAGAATTTTATAAGAAGATATTTTGTAGTTACCTAGTTTAGGGATCGCCATACAGTTAATAACACGTTTTATAAATATATAGCTACATAACTAAAGTAATAATAATGATATAAGTAGTAATATTAATAGTATTTTAAGTATTTCTTTTTTGTTTTGTAACAATGGACCAATAAACTATTTTATTCTTATTTTTTGTGTGTAGCACTAACAAACATTAAAATTACTTTATTTTTTTATAATTTAGGTATCTTTAATTAAAGTAAACAACAAAGATTATAAACCTAATTATTTATATTTACTAACAAAAGTAATGCAACTTGTACCTACTGTCGCGAGACGCCATCAAGATAGCTGCATGTGGCCCCAGGGGGTCGCGACGAAAACTTTGAAAACCACTGGGCTACAGAATGAATAGCTATTATTTTATATTTTGAACTATAATAGAACAATTGTTACGGAATTTCTTGCCAAAGGCGGTAGCAGTATTCTCATTGTTTCCTTTGATTTTCGAATTTATTCCAGTATCATCACGCTTTGGTTCGTAAAAGGGTGAGAAGAACACGAGGCTTGCTAAATTGGTGCTTGAAACCACAAAAGGGAGTCATAAATTGAATGTAAATGTTATTGGGTCGTTTTTACGTTTCAGAGTTGGTAAATTGTGTGATAATGATTTAGTGCACGCTATTTTGAAGCATGAGAGTTACCAAAGTATACAAATTAACGCGCACTGTGATTTTGTGTTTATAGGCTTATCTATACTAATACCTATTACAAAGGGGTAAAGTTTTGTTTTTGTATGTAGAGGGGAATCTCCGGAGGTAGGTACTGGTCCGATTACAATTTTTTTTTCCGTGAAGTTAAGCTAATCTATTTCAAACTGTCATAGGTTATGTTTTGAGGTATGTTTGACTTCCAAGCAGACGGAGTCACGGGGAAAAGCTAGTAAACTATAATTTGGTAAATATATATTATAAGCTATTTAATATAAAACCAGCTGATCAGCGTACATTTTTCATACATTCAAAAATCTCATGGAAAAAACACTCAGTTTTCCTTGATTATTCTAATTCTAATTTTCCGGTCTGATTGAAAATTTTCTGTCCGTAAGAGTATTACTCGAACTACTTGTAACGAACATTTCAAAAGTAATTACATCCAAATCGGTTCAGTTGTTCTCAAGTGATAGGATTACTAAGATACAGCATTTTTGGATCAACATAATTATAGATAAATTAGAAAAGTCAACATCTTTGAAGTTTTTAAAATTAATTTAACAATTCAACTCTAGAAATGGCACATCACTATTAGAACCTACACTCAATAATCCAAACACGAACAGTTATTGCGACGTTAGTGTTGTCAATCATCCGACACTCGTCCGGAATTATGTATCACAACTATTTCAAAATGGCGAATTATTTGTTTGAATTTATAGAATTATGTTGTAGCACGAAAGAAACCGATAAATCCATACAAAATTATAAATGCGAAAGTGACTCCGTTTGTCTGTTGCGCTTTCACGATTAAATCACTGAAACGATTTAGATGAAATTTTAATTATTAAAAAAACAAGTTTTTATTAATTCTTGATCTGGTGTCGTAATTTAATTTGATTATTTATGTGTTTTTTGGCAACCTCCTGAAAGGAGATATACAAAACGTGCCTTAGTTTTGTACCGAAATTAAATAATTACAATTTAATTTACTAAAAAGAATAAAGAAAACTAAATAATAATTTACTTTTCAAAGCTTAAGTAAAAATAACAAAAAAAAAACACAATAAAAGTATTTTTGTCCTTTAAGCGTCAAAGAAAATGGTCAAAAATTACACGAGCCTGTGCCCCAGATTGTACACATATAAAATGGGTGTTATTTAATAATACAAGTTTAGTATTATGTAAATCAAAAAGGCGCATACTGCTGAGCAGCCGTGAACAAAAGTTTTGAAGGTTTAAAAAAATTATTTCGTCACTACGTCATCAATGTAAACATTTTACCTTCACACCAATATAATTATTAGGTAGGTATAGCATCCCTGAATAGCCGATAATTGTACCAATCAATAGGAAGGTCTGCACACATCAATAGATATTAACAAGTGTAATACACATAAGTAACATAATAAAGAAGATTATATTTAAAAAAAAACCGACCTTGTCAGTAAATTGGAACATAAATTATGGCACACATCAATTACATTTCAATACAAAGTTCATTTTAAACTCATATTGAGTGTTTTAATCAGTGTATTTTTGTAATGTATATAGGTATTACACAAATGAACAAAAAAGTTCAGAAGTTTAATTGTGTGCAGAACGCTTTTGGATATAGATATTGTATTAATTACTAGTGACTGCCTCGTTGGTCTAGTGGTCGCAAAGCGAGACTGCTGAGTATGAGGTCTTGGGTTCAATTACCAGGTCTAGCAAAGTGTTATTGGGTTTTTCAACAGGAATGTTTCCAGTAGCAGCCTCGGAGTCTGGATTTGTGCCCGATTGATGGCAATAGGCTCGCCCCCTATTACATGGGACTTACGTGTTGGCCACGGAGACGGACTAGGCGCGGTTGCGGGTGGCGGCGGCGGTTGGCTAATTGAACAAATGTATGAGAACGTATAAAACATGCCACGACGCGCGCGCGGCGGGCTAGAGCGGCTGCAGCTGACGGCGGCGGTCGGCGGCAGCGGTGGCGGGCGAGGCGGGCGGATGGAAACAATACTATTAGTCAGTTTGAGCCTGGCCACGGTGCACAGCGGTTTTTCGAGCGGTTGAAAAGGGCTAGCGCGGGACGGATCGAGTGAAACAATTTTGTTTAGACGAATTGACGAGCTGCGGGACTTTAGTTATAGGCATCCTCAATACGTCCACTTAGCCAGCCGCTATAGCCGCTACTGAATGTACGTGGCATGCCACCCGCGCCCGCACTAGTCACCCGCGCCCGCGCTTAGCCTAGCCCGTCTACGTGGCCAAGGCGTTAAACATAACTGGCGAAATGTGAGTGTGCTAATGGGTACACTCCTACCTAACCCTTCGGGAATTACAGGCGTGATGTTATGTTATTTTCACTCAACAATTAACAAAAGTACCGTCATGATGGTCTTTTACCGATATAATGTTATCTCAAAATATAATAATTAAACCTTCTGCATTTACGTTTGTCGTGGCTAAACGAGGAGAATTGACCTTAATCAACAAGTGCAGAAAGGTAATTTTCTTCGATCGTGCATGTTACGCATCTGGTTCGTATGCGGTTTAGCTTAGATTGTGTAAATGTGGATAAAAGTAATATTTTAAAATCGTGATGTAATTTTAATTTATTTGCATATACATATATTATGTAGGTCTAATATACCTACGTATTTAGGTTGCCACTGTTGATCCTTGCTTTCAGAAGTCCGTACGAAAAAACGTTCTAAGTAGCAGTAATCCATGGAACAAGGTTGCAGTACCGAGGGAATCAATTTACTCGAATAAAACACACTTTGACTGTTTATTTTGTTTCGCTAAAACCGTCTTGTTAACCCTCGTACCGGACTGTCAAATCTTTCTAATTGAAAAAAGAGGTTAATCTCATAGGTAGAAACTAACAAAGTAAGGTTAGATATGGCTAAAGCAGCGAGAGTCTCTACATTACATAAAGTATGACATTTATTATCTTTATTTAATTTATGAAACAGAACCAATGTCATCTATAGGTATTTTTTTTACATCAAAGTAAAAGAAAATCTATAACCTCAGTCAATAGGGTCGAAAATTAATTTTAACTAACTAGCCATTTTTTATCGGCAGATTTTTAGAACTACATACTTTCTGGTATTTAATTACCCTTTCCAATCATTAGTTATTCCAAATAATGTACTACACATCTGCCACCAGAGGTCACAGGTGCGACTCCCTCAGACAGCCTCGTGTCTGTTTGACTATATCTATAACACGACACACGATAAAGGTCGCATCGTCTTCCAAAATACGTGGGTGAAATGTATTAGCGAAATTATACGTTGCATCCACGGTAATTGGTTTTAAGCGCTGATTTATTACAGGTGAATTATAAAAATCATATTAAACATCATCTACCTATTTAAACCATAAGTATGTAGGTGTTTAATATTGTACGGAAGTTGTGAATATTTAAATTAATGTCAGTGAAGCGCATTTTGTCTTGATTATCTTCATGTACCATAATTATTTAGATGGGATTCTTAATACCTATAATTATCTTAAACGTTTTTCAATTTTCGTTGTTGATTAAAATGAAAAAACTCCACACAATGAAAAACAAAATTGACGAAGCAAGAAGCTATAGCATCTTATTTTACACAAATCACATCCATTACTCACGATTAAAGACTGAGCTTGACCGACCTAACCCGACCTATGTAACTTCTACCTCGTGTCACACAGCTGATTAAGTCAGTTGATTAATTATAATGTATCTATTCTATCGTCAACGACTCATCGATGTACATTTATGGTCTGATTAGTTGCATTTAGATCAATTTCGATTTAGTACCTATTTATTGAGACTAGGTAATTGACTGAGTTTATTCTAGAAGTCTAGTTACATGTGATACATTTTATTGGTTTCCAATTTAAAACCTATTAATTCGACATTATTGTAAATATACTAAAGTTTACTACAAATTCAAAAATACACCCACTTGACAGTCCACTGGCACGTCTGCCACAATACCCTATAGACAGGCACAGCCCCCTAAGATACAGGCCTAGCCTAGTTTAGGGGACAGGGTCGAATCTATTGTAGTACTTATCAATATAATACTAAATTAAGAACTTTTATCTGTATACAGTGCAATGTACTCGATGTTTGTGGTAATAAACAAATTAAATTATTATTATCATTGAGGTTTAAAAAAACAGATTGTAAGTCATCGATCACTAATAAAAAACTTGGATGTATATAAATAGACTAGCTTCTGCCCGCGACTTCTTCATAATGCGTAGCCTATAGCACTCAGAGATAACAATAGCTTCCTATTTGCGGAATAATTTTCAGAACCGGACCAGTAGTTCCGGAGGTTAGCGCTTTAAAAAAAAACTCCAAAACTGAAAAGACGAAGAAGGGAATCGTGAAAATTTAGGCGTGGACAAAATAGGCAGATTAAATTATCAATCTACAATTTTAAAAATATATTTGATATGTATTTAAAAATGAATAAATTAAATAATAATACTTACACTAAAATTGTAATAATATACAAATATCTAAATAAAAAATCGTAACCGGGGTGCTTGTATGACGAGACGTAGATGAGGCGCAAGGAGTATGTAAGGATCGTAGCAGGTGACGTTCTGTGGTTTCTGCCTACCCCCATGGGAAAAAGGCGTGAGTTTATGGATGTATGTATCTAAATAATAAAAGAAAAAAAAAGAAAAAATGTTAAACTAAAAAAAGATAATAGTACCTAAACTTATTTACAAAAAAATTACGTTGTCTTATAAAATTAAGTTCGTTACTTTTCAAATTATTTTAATAACATCATCGTCAGCCGGTCGGGGATCTCATAAATGTATTAACTACCTACACCTTACTATGTAATTATTTAATCACGAAGTGTTACAATATTATTTTCTACCGATCTTCAAACTTTAGTACCGTGATGAAATTTTACGATAATTACTTGTCCGGCAATCGTTTGAAAAGCTGTGGCCCCTTGGTATTGGCTCCGGCTTTCGAGTTGTAGGTTGCGGGTTCGTTTCCAGTCGTTCACATTTCGTTTTGCAATTTATTTTATCATCTGCCAGATGGTCTTGTGATGCTAACCATTCTTTTTACCTTATTTTTTTGCTCCAAGGTGAAAAATCCTTTTGCATTTCCCCCGCCCTGAGAGAATGGAGAGGTCTATCTGACTTTTACTGACTAAAAACCACCTGATATAAGTAAACTTTTTAAGAAAGAAAGATAGAAAAACTGTTTATTAACGCAAAATGACGCACATAACATAAAAAGAAAAAATAAAAATTGTACATAAAAGCAAAGTAGGAACAAGTTTGTATTAAATCTAAAAAATAAAAATGAAATAAGTACAAAAAGAAATATGCGCCACTACCGCGTGAAAGGGCTTTCGCTCAGCATAATGCCGGCTTTTGATGTTGGCAGATGGGATATCCTCATAGTCAAAATCAAAGTCATTATTTTCAATTAAACCATTTACAGGGACTTTTGGATTCTCACGGAGACGGTCACTTTATCAATCCTATTGCACAATAAATTTTTCGAGAACCTTGTTATTAATATTGCCGATGATTGCTTATTGCTTGTCTAGCATTGCTCTGTGAAAGTCTAGATTGCATCGCGTCTTAGGACCTTACCACCTAATTATTCACTCACGACGTATTACATTTTTTTCACTGATCTCTACCGGTAAGTAGCCATGATGAAATTTTATGCAATTTGATATTTCTCAATACGTTCAAAAAGTCGACCATCCCACGACCTGTGTACCTGTACTTATTTTATATTAGTTATGACGTAATAGTTTGGTAATTGCAAGTATGGTTTAAACTGTTGCAAAGACTTATTAGATGGCGCAGGAGTTTAAGGCCTCAAAATTTAAGTTATAACATTTCTGTCATTCAACACTTTTTTTTCAGGTATTTTTTTATATTATGATAAGAAACATACTATATGTAATACACATTATACAAAATTATATCAAAGTTAAAGTCAAAGTTAAAGCATTTATTTCAATTAGACCATTTACAGGCACTTTTGAGTTGTCATGGAGTCGGTCAGTTAGTCAGAAAGTCGAAGTTAGTTGCTCGTTCTAAAACGGAGGTAGGCTTCATCATCTGCCTATCCTCTTTCTCATTTTCGTTTGGAGTGGAAACCTTCGGGTCGTGGGGTCCGTGTGTCCATGGCCTTTTTAAGTTGTCCAAATGGTTGGTTGACACTTCCCATGACCCAAGGGCTGGCTATTGCCTTGGCCAGAGGTTAAGCATTGCCTTCCAACGTAGCAATGTCGCCAGTCTCTTGGGTACATTTCCAATAGAAATGAACGAATACATACTTAATTACCGTCGGTAATTACTATTCGACATAAACATCTTAAATGTCTCCATTTACCATAAGAATGATATATCATCTTTACACTTGAGAGCCTAAATGGTAATACCATTCTTTACAAGAACGTAATTTCAATGGGAATTACCTTATTAGGGTGATAAAGCTTGAAGAGGCAGAATTGCAGATTAAGATTAATAAGATCATCTTTGCATTACAAACACTATTCAGGGTTTAAACAAGCTTATGTCATTATGCATTTTCACCGAAGGAATAGACAGCTGTGTTTAAGTATACATAATATCTATAATGTAGATAGATCAATGTATTGTTATACAAAATATGTTGTTGTTGAAATATTTATCTATATTGTGTATGTATAAAATAAATTACGTATGTAGTTCATAATTTTTCAGCCATTTTCATTTGGGTCATTTAAATAATAATAATACTAGTCTATTGATGAGGCGAAAGGAGTATGTAAGAATCGTAGCAGGTGGCGTTCTGTAGTTTCTGCCTACCCCCATGGGAAAAAGGCGTTAGTTTATGTATGTATGTAGTCTATTTATGTCCCACTGCGATGCAAAGGCCTCTTCTCATACAGACCAAGCACAAGCATTGATCACCACGCTTGCTCAAGGCGGATTGGCGATTTCAGACTTATCAGTCCAGATTTCCTCACGATGTTTTCTGTAATACAACTGGATACAAATTCAGACTACAGGCAGCTACTGCGAAAGTGTTCGGAAAACCCAATAACACTTTTAATGATTAAAATAAAAACAAAAAATATTCCCGTACCAATAGTTGTAATAACCAAAGTAGACTCAATGGATTCAATTTCCAGATTAAATAAAAGCATTATTAAAAACCCCGAGGCTACAAACTATTATAAATAAAATAAATGTAGCATGGTCGAAGATCCGCGTATAATAGCAACAATATTATTACGAGTATGATCGCACGCAGTTGATGTGTTCCGGCAATATCCTACAAGGTCTTGACGATCACTTGTTACGGGTAATTCAAGATGGCGGAGTACTGCAAGCTATGGGATATTGGAAGATATTTTTGATGATGGAAATATTTTGATTAAAGTGTTAGCATCGTGTTTAATAATATAGTTTTCCTATTGTTGGTCTACTTCCCGTTTTTTCCAGACTCTAAATCGTAAAAGGGAATATGGGTTTGCTCAGTATATTTATGTAGGTACCTTAAAAGGGTGTCTATATTTAGGTAAAGTACTCGTCACATCACAAGCCTAATTATTAGTGGCCTTATCCTATACTCAAAATTTAGATATTATTATGATTAGTTGAATTGAGTTTTGAAAGGAACACGCTATCAAAAAAGTGCTCTTGATTAGGGCAAAGAATAATTATAGAATAGTAGATTCACTTTATTCTGCAACACACGTCACTAGTGTGGCTTTCTATTAATAAAATATTTTTTTATAATCTGATGAGTACTTCATCTGATAGGTAAAAATACTTTACCTCATTATAGATGAATAAAAATATTTTACAGTACTTTCTAAAAAATTTTGTGATTTTGTTTTGTATCGTTTATGTCGCGCGTAGCTTTCACTGTGCCACCACGCTACGAATGGCGGTGAGCGGTCACATTATGAGCTATTAACTGGCCGCTCTTGATCATGCAACTATTCTATTGCATGATCCACTAGGATGTTCTCATTAGATCCTTGTGCATACCTAACTTATGTTTTTGCATATCAGAAATTTTTAATTGCAAAACGGCATAGGTACTCTTAATTGGTTTTAATTTTGTTAAAAAAATACCTATGTCGAAACTCCTATTTTTCGAAATAATTGCATTGACTTTGATTTTTAACAATGATTAATTTTTAATTTATTCTAAGCATAAGTTTAGGATGCTAAGCGAATATTAATGGATAGCAATTATTGAATTAGTTTGACATAATTAATTTATTGTGAGATTGTGGATTAGCTTATTTTGCCACAGTTAAGCTCAATCTATAATGAAATTAAGAGAAATTTGTTCTACAGATTTATTAAGTATAAAAATCTTTTTCCTATTCCGAGCATTTTATAGAGAATTGTGTATTTATTACAATGTTTATGAAAATAGTTTTCCTTTTGAACTGGCAGTACATCTTTACTAATATTAATGAGATTAAGTTAATTTGTTTTAATATATAGGTACTTTTTGTTTATCAGATATAATCTCGGGGAGTACGGGTCCTATTAAAAAAAATCTGACACTGATAGGAAGCTACACTATTGCCAGTGTCATAGGTTACGTTTTATGGTATATCTACCTGACTTCGGAATGAAGACGCTGTCAGAAAAGCTAGACATTTTGTAAAATGGAAAGGCATATCGAAGTTCTAAACTATTTAAGTACGACAACAAATAATTAGTTTCCTAACACAGGCTATCTTAATTGCTAATCAACCACATGAGCCACATAGTACAGCTGTCAATATTAAGGTACGGCCACTTACATCTACTAATTGCCCCACTCGATTCTGAGACTGTCGCCGAGCAATTAAATTTGCCATGATAGCCCAGCGGTTAACGCGCCCTCCTCTCATGCATGGGTTCAAACCTGGGCAAGTACCAGTAAGACTTTTTCAATTCATAATATTTCATAATATAACTGGCGAAATGTGGGTGTACTAATGGGTACACCTCTGCCTAACCCTTCGGGGAATACAGGCGTGATGTTGTTATATGTTTCTAAGTTTATCTTGGATATCACTGACATCGGTGATGAAAAACATCGTGAGGAAACCTGGACTTATAGTTAACTAACATTTGCCCGTAGGAGTCGGTTATCACGGACGCAGACGAAGTCGAAGTCGACTAAAAAGTAGCCTATATCCTTTGTTGGGATTCAAACATAAGTTGTACTAAATTTCATCAAAATCGGTTCAGTGATTTTTCGTTAAAGCGTAATAGACAGAATTACTTTCGCATTTAAAATGTTAGTATGGATATAAAGTCTGATATCGCCAATCCGCCTAGAGCACCTAGAGAGGTCAATGCTCGTGCCTTCTCTGTATGAAAAGAGGCCTTTGCCATACAGTGGGACAATTATATGCTGGTATTAATCATTATTCAATTAAAACTACCAAAGACACGGGAAGAAAAACATCAATTAATTTTACCGTGTCTTTCATTATAAGTAACTAAGTACTAGGATTATCTTTTAAACCTAATTAACTTGATATAATTACAGCAGCTTTAATTAAATATCCTTCTGATAATTGGCAAAAGGTTAAGCACTTGCTTTAATTTAAAATTGTTACAATTAACTAGTTTTATAAATATTAAATAAATAATTATCTTCCTTATTGGGTTTATTAAAGAATCTTGTTCAGTTGGTATTCCTACCGATGTGATGATTTTTACTCCTACTTTATTAAGTACACAAAAACATTGCAATTACTGCCAAAAGTGGAAGATTTTAACGTGGGTTAGATCGTTTTAGCAAGTAACAAGTAATATGATTAATGATGCTATCACGTTTAAATAGCAGGATATACCTATTTATAGATTTATTTATAAATCCATAATAAAATGCACTAAAAATAATTATCTATGATTACTAGATGAACCTAATGAAGCAAGCCATTAAACTATATTGGAAAAGCAAACTAATTAATATAGTTTTACAAGGATTTCGTTACATCAATTGAAATGCAAGTAATCGTTGGTAATCTTATATCTATATGCATAAAAGGCAACCGATGACTGACTTTTCTATCAACACACAGCTCAAACCACTGAACGGATTGCGCTGAAATTTGGCACGTAGTCAAAGTCAATGTCAAAACATTTATTTTAATTAGATCAATTACAGGCACTTTTGAATTGTTATGGAGTCGGTCAGTTAGTCAGAAAGTTGAAGCTAGTGCTCGTTCCAAAACGGAGGTAGGCTTCTATGGAGAAGAATGAGCAGGAAACTCAGATAGTCGTTATGACATAGGCATGCTTTAAGACAGGATTTTCCAAAATTCACCTCCTAAAGGGATGAAACAAGGATCCATAGTTTGTATGAAGAAAGAAGATTACATTGTCAAAAACCGATACGCGGACGAAGTCGCACGCAGAAGCTAGTCTAGTGATTATAATAAATGATGGTCTGAATAAATTATTTTAGTGTTGCACCCACGGTTATAATTCATGATCCGTTAAATGTCATGAACGGGTATTGAAGCAACATAAATTTTACTTATTCGGCTTATTTAAATATTAAAAGATGTGTAATTAGTGGAATAAGATCATAATATGGTTTATTATTTAATTTAGTAGGTCACTTGTATGTACTTGTTTTTGAGATGAGTTAACTATTTCCCGTGGCTCTGTCTTGAAAATGTCTTTTATGTGTTAGTGATGTGTTTGGGAACAAAGTCTAAATTAAATCGTATATTTGAATTAAACCGCTAAAATCCACTTCCAAACGTCAAAAACAGCAAAAAAAATTAGTTGCAAGGGGAAAGCTTCAATCAAGCTCCTAAGCTTGATCTTTGCTTTTTTTAGATGGCTTTGCTTTTGATTCTAGTCTAAGTCAGAGTTGACTGAGACAAAGTCAACGATGGATCTCTTCCCAGTCGCTTCGGATTGCCGTCCCATTAGGCTATGAGAGTGAGGGAAGAGGAAGTGCACCTGTGTTTACGCACATATTTTTGCACTATAATCTGTAAAAACTTTTAATTGACCTTAATTTTATTACTCTCATAATCTCAGTTTTGCACTAACTGTAAACTTCAGTAAAAACCTGAAATAAATAATTTTTCCCGCGTACCTCACTAGACTTTATTAAGATTGGTCACCATGCCCGAATTTCGGTCGGAATAGAGTATTATTTGAATCCAAATCATTTTTTTTAAAGGTCTTCTTCTGTATATATTCCCGGAAGAGTCCAAGAAAAATTGCTTCTGATTCATTTATACCATACTATAATATTATAAAGAGGAAAGATTTGGTTTGTTTGCTTATTTGCATTGAATAAGCTCCGAAACTACTGAACCGATTTGAAAAATTCTTTCACTGTTAGGAAGCTACACCATCGCCGGCTGACATAGACTATATGATATTTTGATAAAATTAGGGATGCGTAAGAAAAATCACGCGAAAGAAGTAGCGCGAAGAATGCTAGTTGATGATACAAAGAATTATCTGAGTGTTTATAAATCATTTCCTTTACCACTAATACAGGAAGCAAATACCATAGCAACTACATCAAACCAGTCCATCACTCCACACAACCGGACAAACAAACTATTTACTACATAAAACATACCTACATTAGATACACTAAGTCATATTAATTGCTCCATCTTAACATAATATTACGCGGTCGATAATTGGTGCGAATTGAAATTCTGTGCGGTAGTCATGTCCTTGAGTTGAGAACTCCCTTCTTATTTAGGATAAAGGTTATAGAGCGTGTTGATGAGTTTGATATTAGGGTAGGTAGAAACATAGATATCGTGTCTGTTAAGGCCCGGACACACTGGGGCGGAAAACTTTTGAGCGCAGCCAAATACTGAATTCGTATTTTTATGGATGAGTCCATATCAACCATATTATTATGTCCATATGTCTTGGGATCGATTCCCAGGTCGGGCAAACTGTTATTGGGCTTTTCTATTAGCAATTTCTCAGTAGCAGCCTCGGAGTCTGGATTTGTGCCCGGTTGATGGCAATAGGCTCGCCCCCTATTACATGGGACTTAAACATAACTGGCGAAATGTGGGTGTAGTAATGGATAAACCTCTGCCTAATCCTTTGAGGATTTCAGGCGTGATGTTTTGTTATGTTACCACTGCAGAAACGCCTTGGCAACACAAATAACAACACGAACACACATCACATTGATGACTAGCCACAAGAGAATGCAAATCACAACGTACCTACCTAGCTTACATTATAATACCTACTTGGGCAATATTGCCCCAAGCAAATGAGGATCGACGTTTGTGTAATGATGATGATTAAAAATGATACACCTTTTGAATATACTTACTATCATAAAGCTGAAGACACTTTTTGTTTGTTCGTTTGTCGCGTTAATCTCTGAAATTGCTGGATTGTAAAAAATCTTTTTGTATATTATGAGAGCCAGATTCGTGAGGAATAGTATAAGGTTTATATTACCACGCTACGACTAACGAGAACACAGCAGTAACCAAAGACTTAATATTATTATGGGTGAAAATAACCACGCAAGCCAAGTCGCAGGGAGCAGCTAGTATTTGATAGAACTGCTATAGGCTATGGATCGTTTGTGTAATGATATAGAACATGTGTTGGTTTGCTCTTCATTTTAGGGTTAGAGGTCAATGAAAGAATTTATGATCGACATTTTAGTGATGTAATTTGGGAGGGATCAAATTTTAACATTTTAGATATATTGTTGCTATTTTAGCCTCGAGAAATAGGAGACAAGAGAAGGTAGAAGAAGATTGTTACAACTACTGAATGTGTACAATATTGGATGTACTACTTTTTATCTGAATGCAACAGAAAAGAGGTCAGAGGTCACAGGACAAAGGTCAAAAGTCTCAAAAAGAGGGTAATGTTTTCTATCTGGGCCGTATGCCAAGCATGGTAAAAAACCTTTCAGGTTTGCAGATCGGAAGGGAGTGTCAGACTCTTAGGCCCCTAGCACACGGCGTATTTTAAACGCGCAGACGACGCGCAGGTGACGCGCGTATACGTGCTGCAAACGAGATTTGAACGCAACCTTGTAACCTAAGCACATGGGGCGATCCGGAAATCCGTCTATACTGCGCGTATGAGCTCAGTTACAGCCATAATCAATACAAACGCAAACCATCATCAAAACAAACGCAACAATCAGCATTTACGGCGCCGAAAACGCACGTTCCTGAAACGCGAGTCGTCTGCGCGTTTAAAATACGCCGTGTGCTAGGGGCCTTACTGACTAAAACGCATCCATGTTCCTCCTATTGCCTTATGCGTTCCAAGGCCGCGGTAACTCTTTCGAACAAAATTCGCAACCCTGGCAGGCACTGGATCTAGCAGGTCCCCTCTTCTATGCTGACATCTTTTTGAGGCGCACGTGCAGCATAACGCGCCAAAACTTGAATTCAACTATAAGGTCACCCAACATATTTTTCTTTTTTTCTTTTCTTGGTAATGAAGATAATACCAACAATACCTACTACCTACTTCTCATTTACAGTACTATTCTGTACAAATCTCCATAAAAACGCAGATAAAGTGAGCTTACAGAATAGTTCTACTGGACTACATAAATAATCCAAACATGAAAAGAAAATTGTAATTCTGAAATGAGGTAAAAAGAGTCTCGGAGTCAGTAATAACTTATTTGGACATTTCTACGCAAAGTTAGATATATTATTAAACTACAATTAATTAACAAAGGTTAATTGGATTATGATCAAAGGTGACATACACCCTCTTAGATAGCATAATTAACTTGTACTCAATGTCCAGTAATGTTATAATAAATAATTAATTTATAATTACATTCCGTACATTATGGCTGATATTTCGCAGCATCGCGTGACTTGGTGATGAGCTAATCAAACACTGTTTACGTTTAATGGACAACAGTAGCGTGAAGTATATTAATACAACGTAATATAAAGCTGGTCGTGATTGCTCTGTAGATAAAACACCCGCCTCTCATGCTTGAGGTTGATGGTTCGATACCGGGCAAGTGCCAATGTGAGTTGTTCAATTCTTAAGACGTATTTTTCTAAGTTTATCTTTGACATTACTGACATCGGTAATGGATATTTTCCATTACCGTAAGGAAACCTGGATTTATAAATAACATAATTATATAAGTCAAAGTCAAAGTTACATAACCGTTTACTACGCATACTACCCAATTAACTAAGTAACAGGCAAAAATTATTGCTGGGAATCGATTTGTAGTTTTCACATTAAAAAATAAGGAGGAGGAGGGAAGGAGAATGAGTGAAAGACGATTAACAAAAGGTATTTATATCGCAGAGGTCAGTGGCAACGCAGGGAGAGGTCGCCCTAGGAAGACCTACACTGACCTTATTGGTGAGGTTCTTCAGAAAGGTCAGGTGCGCAGTACCTACTCGTAACCGGCGTGCTTGTATGACGAGATGTATGAACGTAGATGAGGCGAAAGGAGTATGTAAGGATCGTAGCAGGTGGCGTTCTGTGGTTTCTGCATATCCCCATGGGAAAAAATCGTGAGATTATATATGTATGTAAGTACATTTAAAAAAAATGTGCCTAACACAATATTTCAAAAATGGTCCCTATTAACTTTTTAAACTCATGTAGGTATCCTGCTTATGTGTGGAATTTTCATTATAATCGGTTCATTAAACATTTTTCATTTTTTTCATTTTTCATTTTATACGAAATGCCTTTTTGCAACCAAAACTAAGTATACCTACTAGATGTAAGGCTCTAGACAGACGGACTGCATTTCAACTGCAATCCAACTGCAAATTTGCAGTTCGGATGCAGTTTGAATGCAGTTGACACGACTGCAATAGAACTGCAAACCAACCGTGCGGTCCAATTGCAGTCGGCGTGCAGTCGTGTGAACTGCACACCGACTGCAATCGAACTGCATCCGAACTGCACCATACCCACCCGCTCAGTTCGGAACTGAACAAATGAGCGGGGGCGGAGCGTTAAAGTAGTGCGGACGGTTGGTATGGTGCAGTTGTAGCAGTGTCAACTGCATTTAAACTGCATCCGAACTGCAAATTTGCAGTTGGATTGCAGTTGAAATGCAGTCCGTCTGTCTAGAGCCTAACAGGAACAATACATCTACATAAAAACCAAAAGATTAAATCGAAAAAAACACATCTTGATAAAAGCACTGATAAGAATCGATTTAGTTGAATGAATGATTACGTTTCTCATGAATTATAAAACGTACAAGTCATCATTACTCGTTTTTTTTGTTTCCTTATATGGTCTAACACAATTGAATCACGCAATTTGCTCTTTAGGTTAAAAATTTCATTGTTATACAGTAATGTACTGTGTTAAAGGTTGCCAAAGTAGTATATTTGGCAATCTTTTAGTCTGAAATTGTGTAGTATATAGCTAGTACTAGCCATGCACGCAACCCACGCCACGCACGTTAAGCTGTTGCTCCCGGCTGTCATACGTGGATCTTTGACAGTCGTTACGAGTCGTCAGAAGCTTGAAAATCTGACAACCAGTCGTACTAGGGGTATCGTATTACCCAGTTACTGGGTTGTGGAGGTCAGATAGGCAGCCGCTCCATGTAAAATACTGGTACTCAGCTGCAACCCAAAACTTCATGCTCAGTAGTCGCACTTTATGACCACTACACCAACGAGGCAGTCAGTTCCTTTTTTTGTTGCTTTAAAATCAATAAATGTGTAATTAAATAATTGAGTTGGAAAATAACAGAAGTTATTTCACCAATTAAACCTTATGTCAATTACATAAGAATGTTAATTGTGTAAATAGCTAAGTTAAATTCCAAACCCACAAACACAGGACAGGAACGTGCTACACCAAATCTACTGACTCGATCTTTTGACCTCACACCACCTTTATGTTAACATAAATTCGAATCATACAACTCCATATAAAATTATACGGTCCAATATCTTCAGTCTGCATTGCACGTCTGTACTAAGCATTACACACACTGTTTGTCGCGTCACGGTTAGTCAAGCTTGGTTATTAAAGCTTTGAGCGCATGAGTAAACATTCGACGGAGAGTCGACAGACCTGCGTTGTTTTACACATACATAAACTCACGCCTTTTTTGCAGGTAGTGTTCTGTGGTTTCTGCCTACCCCCTTGGGAAAATGGCTGCGTTGTTTTAGCGTGGGTGAAATTTTATTATAAAAAGAGGAATGTGTTATTAAGAAGGTATCTAGGCTGTGTAGTTGCTAGCTTAAATGATGGCGTATCTAAAGTAATTCAGGTAGGTATAGGGTAAAAAAAGTGTGAAGGCTGGTTTTTATTTAGGTTTTGTCGGATTTTATTGAAACGCGACATACATATAATTCTGTCAAAAATGTCAATTCACATGATTTTTTTGACATTGATTATCACTGAGATAAGATTGCTGCGGCCTTCTGATTCTTTAATGTTGGAAGTTTATAGCCAAACACTTAGCTTTTATGGTATTTATTTATTTAGGATCTCCAACAAAGGATACACAGTTACATTACATTCGATACAGATAATTGTTTAAGTTACGTGTGCTCCTTCGATTATAGGATACCACATCATGTACAAATAATAATAACAATAGAATATCGCACCTTAAAAAATGTGCTGTTACTTGATGATTCGGCTACGTCACATGTGCATGCCACCAGCATGAGGCTTGGTCTCTGTGAATTATCTACTCTGTACTTATATACTCTGAGCACATTGCCGAAATTCCTAAAGTCTATCTCGAGGGATTGGCATAGACGTTAATGTTATAATTCCATTGAGTTCATAACTTAAACTCTAATTGTGTCCAATCCTAATGAGGACTGCATAATAGGTATGCAACCTTTGTTTTGTCCAAGCACATGTATTTTATTAGATTTAATGTAATTGGTTTATCTGTTGTAAATTAACAAATAAATATGTTGTATAGGCGGTCGAAGTAACCATTACTTAAATCAAATCATTAGATGAGCCTATTAAATGGTTGCGTGCACAACCAATAAAGTTAAAGTGATGTAGGTCCATCTCGTTAGTTTGGCCTCTCCATCTATGTCTAGCATTTATGGTGGAAAGAACTTCCTTTTTCCTATCTAACATTGTCCCACTACTGGGCAAAGGCCTCCACCAAATCCTTTCAGGTGCTTTTTTCCGGGATTGGTATTTATGAAAAATAATACGACAACTTTGGTCACGAGCTCGTCAGGTCGTGATTGGCCAGTGGTTAAACCGTCCATTTCCCATGCATGAGGTTTCAAAACCAGGCAAGTGCCAATGTAACTTTTTCATTCAAGCCCGCCACACTGTTCCCACCCACTGCAACTCCTGAAAGCCAGAATCAACAGAGGGGGGCCACCAGAAAAGCGCCGAGGCAATAAAGCTCGACGAGTCCCAGAGAAACGACTAACTGTCTTGGGTCCCGCAACGAAATTAATCAGAAAAAAATAGCGGAGGAGTAAGAAAAAATATAATTTCCACTTCCTTCCAAACAAGTAGGAGACAGAACAGAACTAGGCCAATAGGCACAAAGGGACGTTTGCAACTGGGAGAAGCCCAGATTGCCAAGCACCACGGATTGCAACTTGTTCATTCGTACTAAGTTTATCTTGGACATCACTAATAACGGTGAAAGAAGACATCGTGGGGAAACATGAAATTTAAATTAGTATAAGTCCCAAATCGCCAATCCACCTTGAGCAAGCGTGGTGATCAATGCTCGTGCCCTCTCTGTATATATGAGAAGAAGACTTTGCCCTGCAATAGGACAGTAATAGGCTGATATTATAATTATTATACAACAGGTAAACGTTTTCCTGTTATCATTTCCTAACCCTCTTATACCAGAATTGAACTCTTTGGCCGCAAGTACACAGGTCAGAGCTACTTGTAAATTCTGACCCCAATCTCAATAAACTAATAAATAAACGTAAACCAATAAAATAACATCACTATTAATTAATCTGTATTTACTTAATTAGCTTAAGGAGTTATGTTTGTAAGACCTTTAGATACAGTGGGTGTAAAGAGACATGTCACATAACCGTTGATTACTCTTAATGCCCATTATACTAAACTAGTAACTATGAGCAAAAGTTATTGCTAGGAAACGACTTTTATCAACCGACTTCAAAAAAGAGGAAGTTCTCAATTCGGCGGTGTTTTTTTTAACTTACAAATCTAAGAAAAAAAAGTTGAAATTTTTATTTCAACTTTTGCATCCGAATGTACAGGTCATAAGTGCAGTAGCATGCTAAGGTTTGAATTGCTGTGAACACGAGGTACAGGCCATACCTAGATCTGTGTGTATAAGTGATGTATTCAAAGTTAAAGTCAAAGTCAAATCATTTATTTAATTAGGCCATTATAAGGCACTTTTGAACATAATAACACAGTACCTACGTACACCTCAAAATTCGCACCGACGTCGATAGGTCGTTTATTTATTTATTTGGTTCACCAACAATTGTTTACACTAGCATCTTGATAAAAATAACATCTTAAACACTTCTTTCGGCTTAGTTTAGTGTTTTTTACACCTTTGACATTTCAGTTAGGAAGTGATCTTGTTCAGTGGCCTTCATTTAACGTAAAGGTGTTCTAAGATCCGGAATACACAATTCCGGATCTGAACTACGGATCGTGGATATAGGATTCGGTTTTTGTGAAGATGATTGGCATGTGCAGTTAGTGGAGATGACATGCAGATTAAAGTATATACATACGGTAAGTAGGTAGTCTTTTTATAGATTGTGATGTGAATTCTTATAGTAGTTATGATGATAAAAAGGATGTAAGAAGATGAATAAAACGATTAAAATTATTGATTATTAATTTAATCACATAATTGATTGAAATATTTCATTCTCGTATCTTCCTTAAAGTCGTATAGTATACATTGGATACATTGGATGCTGAAGAGTTTCATTGTTTGTTTGTATAAACACGTTTATCTCTAGAACTATCTGTCGTATTGGAAATATTATTATTGTATATGATAGCCAGATTCAAGAGGCATAGTATAGGATATATAACATCACGCTACGACCCATGGGAACGGGGCAGTAACTAAAGAATTAACTTCAAGCGTGTGAAAAGAACCAGGCATTAATAATGTAAACTATTTTACACTTGTCTGTCTATCTATCCTACTACTAAATATTATAAACTAACAATTAAACGTTGACATGCACCTTGCCCACAAAGTAATTTATTATAATTGTATGGGCAACACCCACATGACGTCTGCGCTTATTAAAGGGTTAATAAGATGTCCTGATGAGTTATGGTGACTAGTTCAACTTGGAAATTGATTTTATGACTGCATTACTATTATTTTATACCTACTAAAATTACAAAGAGATAAAGTATGTTTGTTTTTTGTTTGGTTAATTCTAGATGTACTGGATGTACTCTACATCTACCATTTCGCATCTATCTATACTAATATATAAAGAGGTAAAGTTTGTGAGTTTGTAAGGTTGTAGGGGGTAATCTCGGGATCTACTGAATCGATTTTGAAAATTCAACTGTTTTATAAATTAAATTACCTATGTCTTGTAACTATGGACCAACAAAATGTTCTTATTCTTGTTTACGAAAAGTGGTTGCAAGCACGACTGCTGAGCGCGGGTTCCTGGGTTCGATTCTTCAGTTCGAATAGGGATTTTTCAGTTCATAGTATGGCACTGCCGTGTCTTGGAAAGCACGTAAAGCCGTTGGTCCCGGCTGTTATTCGTAGATTTTTGAGAGTCGTTACGGGTAGTCAGAAGCCTGACAGTCTGAAAACTTTTCTTTCCAAGGGGTATGACGTTGCCTAGTAACTAGGTTGTGGAGGTCAATTAGGCAGTCGCTTGATATTAAACAATGGTACTCAGCTGCATGCGGTTAGACAGGAAGCTGACCCCAACATATACACATCAAAAGTGTCTAGGGATCAACATCCCTAACAAATGTTAGGGATGTTGATCCCTAGACACTTTTGATGTGTGTAGTTGGGAAAAGGCTAGGGAAAAAATGAGTTAAGTTTAAAATTTTATTTATATTTACTTGGTTATAGATCCTAAGCGCTTGTCAATAGCCTTTGTTGCTATCCTATTTACGTGGACCTTCACTAAGCAAACTCATAACCTAACCTCTTTCAACACAACTCATACAATTAGGCTTTATTTAGACTGCGCAAGAGTCGAGATAATCTTTCTAGTACATGCCCATAACAAATGTAGTCTACTCGCCATATAAGTGATTATCTGAAGAAGTGTTTCGCTGCGATAAGTCTGCCTCTAATATGGTAATATGGTTTGCATAGTAGAATGATGGCTATTTGACATTTACTGTAACGATCTACAGTGAAGGTGACAGGGACTCATAAAGAACTTTGTTCGGTTTAGGGCTTGTTTGTATACGGCGGGTGAAACGCTAGGCTTCAATATATTCATCGTAGTCATAATCATAGTCATTTTATTATCAGGCAACTGAGGCCCATAAAAAATACATATTAAAATCTTATCTCATCTCATAACATCATGCCTGTAATCCACGAGGGGTTAGGCAAAGGTGTACACATTAGTACACCCATATTTCGCCAGTTATGTTGAAGTCCCATGTAATAGGGGGCGAGCCTATTGCCATCAACCGGGCACAAATCCAGACTACGAGAAATTCCTGATGGAAAAACCCAATAACAATTTGCCGACCTGGGAATCGAACCCAAGACCTCATGCTCAGCAGACGCACTCTGCGGCCACTAGACCAACGAGGCAGTCTTATCTCATCTCATCTTATCTTATTCATGCCAAAAAAATAGTTACTTAAATAATAAGCTGAGTTACCAAAACTCGTGCTTTAGCAGCTTTTTGTGCAGATAGTTGTTCCAGGTCTGTTTCCTACTAGAGTTGCGGATTTTGTTAGAAAGAGTTACCGCGATCCTGGAACACAAAGGGCATTGGGAAGAACATGGTTAGGTTTTACACTACACTCCCTTCCACTCCGCCCGGGGCTGAAGAAGTCATTTGATGATTTTTCAATCTTAAAAAAAAGGTCTGGTTGTTTGTGTGTGTGTTTATATGTTTGTAAATGTACCAACGATACAGGAAAAAAATCTAGTTAAAGTAGCAAGGTTTTTAATTTAAAACTATCTATCAATACTTTATATCATAGTTTATCACAAGTACTTTAACATTTTAGTTTATAACCAACACTTAGTTATTAATTTAACACAGAAGCTGTATAACATAGTAATAGGTCACCGCTTCATAACCTATAGGCATCATAACGACCCGTTTTCTACGCCTTCGTGAAACGTTAACTAACCAACTAAAATTTAAGTGCGTTTCACACCTATTACTGTAAAATTAAGTTAGTAATATTTGTTACAAAACATATCATATTTATTTGATACTACCAAACCGCTCCGGCTTCGTACGGATGCAAATTTTCGGCTTTTCTGGTGGGTTTTCCAAAATGTATCCTCCATGAAAACCTTGTCCGGAAAATTATGAAGACAGCAAAAAGGGAATTAGCTAAATCGGTTTAGCCATTCTCGAGTTTTGCACGTAGCAACTTACACATTTAGTGATTCATTTTTAATTATATAGATTTTTATAAGATACATAGATAAAGGATAGATAGATCACTTTAGTGATTATAGTAACCAAAAGGTTTGAGGGTATGGTCCAGAAACAAAATATGATCGCAATGATGGAAGGACCAAATACTTTTGGGATCATCAGGTGTCTTTTCACATCCGTCATTCTTTTACTCACGTTGACTGCTGAATAAAAAGCGTCATCACCTGTTCCGTTGCTCATTTCGAACATATGAAAACGACTCTGCAGTAATAGTCAATATAAAAAATCACCTCTGCCTAATAACCCTCCGGGAATTACAGGCGTGATTTTAAGGATAAAAAACAAATCGGTTGACATAAGAACCATCAAAATTGGCCCACTCGTTTGGTCTTTAGAGCGCTACAAAGGAACAAACATACATACATACATAAGCTGATAAACACATGACCCTTTGTATCGCGCAGTAGGGTAATAAAATTTACAAATTAATCCCGTCAATACATCAGAAGCCTAATGAGAATGTGTAAAAGAAAATGGCCGCGCGCTAATCACAGTAACGCGTTAGAAACACATTATATTGTACAGGTTTTATTACTCTATTAAGTGTTTATACTGATATCTCAGTTGACAGATCGATATAATGTAATTACAACGCACGTACGAACGATAGCGCTTTAAGGTACTTACACACTGCGAATCTTATGCGGTCGTAATAAGAGCGATTTTGATACCTACTTCATTCACTCGTTAGTCTAATGGCCGCAAAACGCGACTGCTGAGCATGAGGTCTTGGGTTCGATTCCCAGGTCGGGCAAAGTGTTATTGGGTTTTTCCATCAGGAATTTCTCAGCAGCTGTCTTGGAGTCTGGATTTGTCCCCATTTTTTGGTAATAGGCACGCGCCCCCTATTACATATATAACTGACGAAATGTGGGTGTATTAATGGGTACACCTCTGCTTAACTTTTCGAGGATTATGAAGTTATGTTGACTTTAGGGGAACTTAGTCGTGATATTTTGAAACTATACCAATGCGCCAAAAATAGAACGAAACCCATCCATTAAGTACACACTCATAATTTAATCAAAGAGGCATCTCATGTCGACACTACAGCATCTACTGTTGAAATTATAAATTAAATAATTGCTAGGTATGTAACCATTAAGTGAGAAGCTAGAACTATCCTAATTACTTAATTACAGATAGATGGAAAGTGTGTTGATTGTCCGTTTGTTTGTCGTGTTCAACTGAAGAATAAAGCTTGATTCACACATATCAGTGAAGTCACAGTTCCGGCACCGTCCCGTATTAGTGATAAATTATTCTTACATACAATCTCTATGAACGCATTCAGTGACGGCACAGTGTCTCTCAGTGTCAGGTGTCAGTCCGGCGCGTTCATAAAGAATGTATGAGACTGTCGGAACTGTGGCATTTCTGTGGATTTCAATCAATGAAACCTCTATCCCAGTACCTCGCACTCTGTTTGTACTTAACGATCTCTTGGATTCTAATCCAACAAACGATCTGTTTGCGGATGAATGGACGAAGATTTTGTTGGTATGTCAGAAGTACTGTGAGGTGAATTTATGAAAGGAATGCCGTTGTTTTGTCTTTAAATGTATATTTGTGTTTTTTTTTAATCTTTTTATTTTTATCTGTGTCTTTGATTATTTTAATTGGTTCTGTAACCGTTATAATTAAAGTAAAAAATAAATAAATAAATATGAATGCGCCGGAACTGACACTCAGAGCGCTGTGTTTTTCACATTGTTTGACATTGATTGTCGCTGAGATGAGATTGCGACTACATTTTGGACAATTTTAATAAGTAGAATTAAGTTTCAAGTACCTACCATCGCGGATAATTGCGATGACCCATTTTTCACGCTTACGTGGTCTGGTCAAAACTGGTCAAATGCCATTGTTGTTCTCAACTGTACATATCTGCGCTTAAACTATAACTTTATCCCAAGCAAAGCCGCAAGCAGCCACTAGTTCAATTAACTGAGTTCAATAGGTTAGTTCACCATTTCACTATCATTAGACATTTTAAGTGGTCATAAATTTTGTAATCTTTGCAGCCGATGCTTCAATACTAGTAATAATATTTCAAGCCACACGCAGAACTTAGAACATTCACCTTAATTAATCCGTCGACTTTTACAGCGTAATTACTAGTTTGTGTTATTGTTTTAGTATTTCTATTGTAGGAATGTGAAGTTTATTATAAGTACTGTTAGGTATTTTTTTGGTCAAATCATTTATTAATACACACATCAAAAGTGTCTAGGGATCAACATCCCTAACAAATGTTAGGGATGTTGATCCCTAGACACTTTTGATGTGTATATTTGACAAAGTACCTACCTTTGAATAATTAACGACTTAGAAACAAATTCTGAAATTATATTTTAAGGTCGTATGTCCTTCATGTCATGATGTCCCAGCAATGCATGGGTGGTGGGTTCGATACCAGGAAAGGACTAATGTGAATTTTCCTATTTATTATTTTTTCTAAATTTATCTTGGACATCACTGACATCGGTAAAGAAAAACATCGTGAGAAAGCCTGGACTTATATTTAGTACAAGTCTGTAATCACCAGTCCGAGCAAGCGTGGTGATCAATGTTCGTGCCTTCTCTGTATGAGAAGATAATTAAGTCTGCATTGGGACAAAAAAAAAATAATGTCTTCAAAAGTACAGCTTCACTAACGTCTCAAGATTGATAATCAACGAAAAGTCTACTCCAGACAAATATTTGGCCAATCATTGGACCAATCATGGCCAATCAATTGTACTACATCGCCTACTAAGAAGATGAAGATTAAAAGAATGTTTCAAAATCTTGCGTGTTCCCACGACAGTTGAAAATATACGGGAAGGTTTTGTGTCGAACTCTTTGATATTATGTTCTTTATGGCTTTGACATAAGCAAACGCATACATGACATTACGACTAGTTTCTTTAGAATGTCAGGTAAAGTTAAAGGTAGGTACCATTTTTTTTTAAACTTACACCAGAGCTTCGAAATAACTAAGGTACCAGCAAATAACATGATGTTCTTATAAACCTACAGAAATTGGCGTGAGGTCTTGGGTTCGATTCCCAGGTCGGGGAAAGTGTTATTGGGTTTTTCCATCAGGAATTTCTCATTAGCAGCCTCGGAGTTTGAATTTGTGTCCGGTTGATGGCAATAGGCTCGCCCCCTATTACATGGGACTAAAATATGACTGGCGAGATGTGGGTGTACTAATGGGTATACCTCTGCCTTACTCTTCGGAATTTACAGGCGTGATGTTATGTAATATGACAGACAGTTTTTAAAATACAGGCACTGCATTTCTCCGTTCTCCTCACTCATGTACCTACCTCATTTTCTCCAGTTTTTTTTTCTATTTCAATTCACTTTGAACACGTCCGCATAAAAGTTTTAGTTTCCTGACATAACAAAGGCATTATTAGCACCTGTTACTAATTACATTCTTTGTAACCTTACATCTTAAAAGCTAATAGAAATAATTAAGATACCAGAACACTTAACAGGGGCCCGTTTACGCAGTAGCCACCTGCCACCCCCTAAAAGGGAAACAACCGCAATGATGAATAAACATACTTTATTATCCATACTTATATTATAAATGCGAAAGTGTGTCCGTCTGTTACCTCTTCACGCTTAAACCGCTGAATCGATTTTGATGAAATTTGGCATGGAGATAGTTTAAGATCCGAGGAAGGACATAGAATAGTTTTTATCCTGGAAATCACCCCCAAAGGCGGTGAAAAGGGGGATGGAAGTTTGTATGCAAGTATATATGTAGGAACGGAACGGTAAGATAGATGAGTGGAATGAATCGTAAAGATGAGTGACAGATGTGAAGCATGTTGAATGAAAGAGATGAAAGTATTAAATAGTCTAGGAGTGAAAGAGAGAGCATGTGAATGTTAAAGAAGGTGAAAGGAAGAGGACTGGAATACGAGGAGAACAGGACGAAAAGACATTAGCTGCAAAGACGACAAAAGACGATAATAATAAAATTTAGGTTTAACAAGAAGATCAGTATTTTATTTTGGCCAACTTCGAACAATCCCACATATATATTTATGAACAAGTTATAGGTATATTTAAACAAGTTCCACGCGGACGTAGTCGCGGGCAAAAGCTAGTTAATTAATAAACAAGGGCTATGGTCATTTAACGGATATCCTGAGATGAATAATGAACTCATCTGAGATCATAGCAAGAGCGTGATCTCATGCGAGGTCAGCAGATTACAATCTAGAAAAATTCCAAATGTAGATAGGTACTATAGTATTTGTTTTTGTTAAGTGCTTTGAAAGCTTACAGTTGATTGAAATGATGTAAGTTTTAAATGTAAAGGTACATTTAAATGTAACGATGATTTGCAAATCGAATCGTGTAGCTGTCAACTGTTTATGGTTTTACTTTGAACAAAAGTCATTTGGTTTTGATGTAAGGCTGCGTTTCCACCAGAGATGTGCGAGGATGCGTAACGAGGGATGTGTTTGTAAAGAACCAATAGAATCGCTTCATTTACCTCGCCTCGGTCAACACAGCTCTGGTGGAAACGGCTCAGCGGAGCTTGATTTTTGCGCATACAAAACAAGTGAGGGATGTGTGCGAGGGATGTGTTGCGAGGGATGTGTTGCGAGGGATGTGTTTCGAGGAATGTGTTGCGAGGAATGTGTTGCGAGGAATGTGTTGCGAGGGATGTGTTGCGAGGAATGTGTTGCGAGGAATGTGTGTTGAGAAGGATGTGTTGCGAGGTTTGCGCATACTGTACCAGCCAGTACATAGACGGAGTTTGTTGGAAGTAGAAGTGCGCAAAATAGATATGGATAATTGGAAAAAGAAGATACTTTTATATCTTCGTCTAATTAAAAATACGACTTCACACCGCACCCCCGTCAACACATTTCACAGCTTCGCAACGCATCCTCGCAACACATTTTCACAGCTCCGCTACACATCCTCGTAGGCACATTTTTATCGCACAGCTTTGGTGGAAACACCCACACATTTTCACAGCACAACTAGACATTCTCGGACGACACATTTCCATCGCACAACTCTGGTGGAAACGCAGCCTTAATGGGATCTGTTGATAGGGTTATTTTTAGGCTAGTGGATACAAATAATACCTAATAATAACTAGGTATCTAACTTACATTTAAATAGCAAACAAAAAAACTTAAAACCTGTAAAAAAGAATCTAATTTAAAATGTTAAGTTTATCTTGAACATCGCTGTCATTGGTGAAGGAAGACATCGTAAGGAAATCATAATTCTTATAAGTCTGACATCGGTAGCCTGCCTTGAGCAAGCGTGGTGATCAATGCCTTCTCGGTATGAGAAGAGGCCTTTGCCTTATGCATATTAGCTTCTGCCCGCGACTTCGACCGCGACTTTGGTTACTATTTCGGTCCCGTAGGTCGTAACATAATTAATGTTATACAACGTGTAACATTAAATGCGCAAAACCTCAGACACCCCAACTCTTTTTTAATTAAATTGACCTATTTCAGAGAAAAAAAAATCATTAAAACAAAAGTAAAGGTTTTATGTGCTGATTTAGTTTTACTGGCAATTCTGATCGTTTCTTGCGTCTGCGACGACGCTCTATCGAGGGAGAAGTCGTCACCGGGCCGCTGCGCGCCGGATGGCTTGACCTACTAATAAATAGACAAAATGTGACCTATATTAAAAAGTGGTTCAATTGATTCTGCTCGTTATTCTGATCAAACAATTTTCAGGTTTTGCGCATTTAACGTTACACGTTGTATAGCATATCTATACTATGAATATGGCATCATATACAAAAAAATCCTATCTGACTGGTATTTCCATTGATTATTAGAAATAATCATTATTCAGTAAATCACCAAATAAAAAAAAAACTCATCTTGGATATACAAAAGATACAACCCTATTTCTACCGCAGTTAGGTTAAAATCACAATGAATCAAACTTTTTTTGTAGGCTGTTTCGGTTGCACATAAAACTTACCCGTATGTTACTTTTATAAGCAAGCATAATTATTGTCGTCACAATAACTTAATAGATAACACAAGTTCGCGTCTGCGCAGTTTCCTAACGTCATGTAATGGGCGCTTATTTATAGGGTTCCGTGCAAACGCCATTAAAACGCTCTAAGTTTGTCATAAGTAAACTAATTTTAAGTTCTGGCCTGTCTCTTTCAAAACCATTGTTAGTTATTTTAAACGTTTATGTTTAAAACCTTTTGTTCAAATTAACTGAGTTAATGTTAGAGAGCAATGTGATTGGTTAACGAAAGAAAGAAAGACATTTAGTAATCGAACCAGTACTTACATAGATTATCTCTTACAATTTATTTTTTAATTACTAGTTTGGATAAATGTAAAGTAATTTTTAACCGACTTCTAAAAAAGGAGGAGGTTTTCAATTCGGATGTTTGTATTTTTTTTTTAGGTTTGTTCGCGCTTAACTCCGTCGCTTGCCAACCGATTTGAAAAATTATTATTTTTGTTGGAACGGTTATACTTCCCAAATGGTCCCATGAAAATTTTATCGAAATCGGACAAAAATATGTCACTAAAAATTAACAAATAAAAATTTTTTTTTTGCCAAAAAAATCCGACTTCAAAAAAAAGCACTAAAAAGTTAAAAATAATACTATAACCTACCTATATTAATAAACCTAACCTAACCTAATTAACCTATACTAAAATTTAACAATTTTTTGGAATCGGTGCCATTCGGTTGGATATAATATCCTCGGTCTTGGCACCGACTCCAAAAATTTGTTAAATTTTTGTATAGGTTAATAGTAGGTTAGGTTTTATTTAGTTAGGTATTTTTTTAGGACAAGCCTGTTACTCTTTTTGTAACCACTGCAAATCCTGAAAGCAAAACTCTACAGTGGCGACCACCAGAAAAGCGCCGCTGCCGAGGCAATGAAGCTCGACGAGTCTCGGAGAAACCGTCTTGAATCCCGTAACAAAATTAATCAGAAAAAGCGGAGAAGAAAGACATAATCTAAACATACAAATAAATAAAATTGAAATGTCTGTTTGTAATGACAAAATATCAGCTATTTAAAAAATAAATATGACTTTTTTCACGGAACTTTTAAAATTTTCGTCTGTCTGTCTGTTTGTTCCCGCTAATTTCCAAAACGGCTGGACCAATTTTGACTGGACTTTCACTGGCAGATAGCAGATGTTATAAGTAGTAACTGAGTTAGTAACTTTAATTTTAAAAGCTTTTTTACAAAAAAAGATAACCGCCTTCAAAAACTACAAAATAAAAAATAACTTTAGTTTTGGAAGTCGGTTGACGTACCCCCTCCCTCTTTTCCTTCAGTCAGTTATCGACTACACGTATAAATAAACAAAGCCATTTCACTTGTTACGATATTGCTGCTGTGATCCTATGAGGAGTTCTATTCCATATCTCCGAAGTTCATCATCAGATCATGAAAATATTTCTATGGGACCTATTCGGAAGTATACTCTTTCAAACAAAAAAAAAAATCATCCAAATCTATTCATAACTGGCTGAAAAATCAGGTAACATACATACAAAAAAAAAACAAAAAAAAACATACGCGCCGAATTGAGAACCTTCTTCTTTTTGAAGTCGGTTGAAAATAAAAAATTGAGTACCGCGCAAAAATACACCTTTTATAAATAAGAAACCTATTTATTAGCTTTGTTCAAATATTGATTCAAATAGACAATAGGGCACGGACTACAGTCGACTGGCTATCGAAAGGTCACAAGTACAAATCGAAGTTTACATAACGTAACATTCCGACGGTTTAGTACCTTATGTTGTGATACCAATCTTAAGTTTAAACGTACATTTTGTTTGTACAAACAATTATTAGTTATTTGGGAAACCAAAGATTTATAGCACCTATTTATCAACAAGGTAATATCTACAACAAAACATGGTTAGTTGTTCCAAAACCAGCCAACACCACAATCTCTCAATAATTCAATTAATTACGTTAAATTAATTCAATATAGTGTCCAGCAACAACAGGTCAATTTACAGCTAAAAGTTTTGCTTAAAATAGTTTTGAAATTAATTAGCATTAAATGTCCAAAATTATTTGGACGTTTAGTTTTACTGCCAAATCACTTAAACATAATATCACGCCTGTAATCCCCGAAGGGTTAGGCAGAGGTGTACCCATTAATACACCTACATTTCGCCAGTTATGTTTAAGTCTCACGTAATAGGGGCGAGCCTATTGCCATCAACCGGGCACATATCCAGGCTCCGTGGCGAAATCCAGACTACCGAGATATTCCTGATGGAAAAACCTAATAACACTTTGCCCGACCTGGGAATCGAATCCAAAACCTCATGCTCAGCAGTCTCGCTTTGCGACCACTAGACCAACGAGTAGTAGTAGTTTATTACGATACAAATATGCAGCAATTCTCGCCCCATCAGCTTTAAAAACAAATAATATACAAATACGGAACCCTCCACTTCCATTAACAAACACACGAAGCTCTTCCATAATCTAGCATAATAAGCAGTTAGTAGAATGATGGACAGTTGGCAAAAAAAAAAGTAGGCAATAAGCTGCCGGTCCCAGTAATGCTACTGACACACTGATTCAGATCAGCATGTGTGTTTGTAGAATTTTGTAACGTTTCACTTTAACGTAAGTTTGTGAGGCAATGTGAAGTGGCTTTAGGATGAGAACAGTGTACTTGTGCTGTTCCCATGAGAAATGTTGGTGATTTTCAAAGTCAGAGTCAGAGTCAATGTCAAAACATTTATTTGTTTTATAATGTGTGGCAAAATAGCTTTAGGATCCTCCTCTTTAGGCCGCCTATTACATGAGACTTAAACATAACTGGCAAAATGTGGGTGTACTACACCTCTGCCTGACCATACGGGAATTACAGGTGTGATGTTATGTTAAGTAAAAGAACTTAAGTAGGCATATTATCGACCAGTTCTAATAAACTCAAACAAGCATTCGAAAAATTTGCAACTCAATTTTGAAACTTAAAAAATTATCTCAACAAAACCGAAGATACACTAATATTATCACCTCTAAAGCTCACTTGTGCCGAACAAGATTATCTTTCGACTCCGAGTTAGTTGCTAACCCGGACCCATTATATAAGACACTAGCTTCTGCCCGTGACTTCGTCCGCGTAATATTTTTCAACCGCGTTATTTATTTATTATTTATTTAAACTTTATGCAATAAAAGTACAAATTCGGACTTAATGCCTTAGGCATTCTCTAACAGTCAACCAAAGGTGGTGAATAGATAGCATGGTAGGTGCAAATTAATGTACGAGCGCTAAACAGCAAAATTAATATGAAAAAAAAAATAAACACACAAAAATTATTTATCTAAATAAAATCAAGTGTACATAAAGTCACAGTCAGTGTTCATCTTTGGTTACTGCTCCGCTCCCATGAATCATAGCGTGACGTTATAAAGCCCATTCTATCCCTCATGAATCTGGCTATCATATACCAAAAGATTTTTCCAATCCGACTGGTAATTCTAGAGATAAGTGCGTTTAAACACTCAAACAAAAAACATTTAGCAACTATGAACAATTAGGTAAAACAAAAAAGTTTACATTATAAACCTAGATAACAATCCCTCAGTTCTCAGCGATCCAATCTTGAAGCTTAACACATAATTCAATAGAAGCAGTGCAGTGGCGGAGAATGTCCGACTGTTATGCGCCTGCGCCGGGTCGGGGTTCAAAGGCATTAGGATATCAGTGCTTTGTTAAGAGCGTTTACGCCGTACGTCATTTCATACAAACATTCAAGTCCTTATTTTTCAAAATAAATAAACCGATTTTAATGAAATTTCCTGCGCTTATGCAGGATACTTAGGTCTAAAAAAATATCTTGATAAAAATATCTTGTTTAAAAAAGATAGGTAATTGGAAATCTTTGTTTATATGAGGCGAAAGGAGTATGTAAGGATCGTAGCAGGTGGCGTTCTGTGGTTTCAGTCTACCCCCATGGGAAAAAAGGAAAATTGAATAAGTCGAATTTAACTGTAAAACAATTTATTGAAAATGTATAATAAGAAATGTATTTGTGTATGTATAAATGTTTTACAATATTTGTGCAATAACATGATCATACAGAATTTCCTTAGTTTGATAAACGGATAAACGTGTGTATGGCCAAAAAAAAATTATGCAGTGTTTGGTAGAATGATGTCTATCCGAAAAGGGAGGTTATGATGACTTAGCTCGTCCAGATATCACTATCAAGAGACCACTTGACTCAGTATTTAACAATAGACAGCTAAGAGATCCTATACTGAGATAGTCACCACGCTTGGCCAATTAATGCTTAAATAATGATACATCTGCTGAAATTGACGGGACGATAATTCGGTGTGATTAATTTACAATCCAAATTACGCGATGTCTTAACAGACTGCATGATATGTTATAAACATTGCAGGTAATTTTGTATTGTATGTATAGTAACGGCGAAACCACACCGAATTTCCGTCGCGTATTTTTCGACAGATAATGATTGTCGCTATGCTAATTGCTACAATTACTACAAGAGATGTTCCACTAACTGAAAAAAAACCAAGTGTGAGTCGGATCGCACACGTTGTGTTCCATACTACCGAACAATATTATTCAATTCAATTCAAAACATTTATTTCAGACTTTTCAGGTCCATAGAGTGTTAGTATTACATCAAGATGATTTAAAGCTATGTTAGTAACCCACAAATACAAGAGAAAAGACGCCAGTCCGCCTACAGTACGTGCAGCCCAATCCAATGCCTCCAAATAGGACTATGGGTGTAGTCTGCAATTACACTCAGGTAACTGTAAGATCAAGTAAAAAACTTAAAAAAATAGTTTTTTTTAATCCCAAAGTAAAAAAAAATACGTTGTTTTATTTGTTGTTATAGTAATACACACTTTGTAAAACTTTCAAGGGTCTAATTACTACGGTTTAAAAGATACAGCCCTGTGAAAAACCGACAGACAACGAATTTTAAGGGTCAGTTCACACCGAGACGCGACGCGACGCGACGCTGTGTGCACACTTTAAAAGAGCGACTCAAAATATAACTTTATTTTCTACACGAAAAGATACACATTTCATTGTAAGAATTTAGAATACGTTACACCACGCAGCACTACGTCGCGATGCGTCGCTCTACGCCGCGCTACGCCGCGCGGCGCCGCGAGGCGCATCGCGACGCAGCGGTGAATCGCCGGTACGCACGACGTGCAAGAGTGGCGATGTTGCGATGCGTCTCGCGGCGGCGCGCGGCGCAGCGCGAAGTCACTGGCCTCTTCAAGTATCGTCACGTTGCGTCGCGTCGCGTCGCGTCTCGGTGTGAACTGACCCTAAGTAATAGGGTCCCGTTTTCGCTAGAGCCTGCCAGGGTTGCGAATTTTTTTGTTCGAAAGAGTTACCGCGGCCCTGGAACACAAAGGGGATTAGAAGGAATACGAATGGGTTTTAGTCAGTAATAGTCTGACACTTCTTTCTGCTCCACGCAGAGCGGAAGAAGTCATTTGATGGTTTCCCATACTTAAGAGTGGGCGGTGAGCAAAATTACCAATCTTTTTTTTTTTCATTGAACAATTCTAGATTTCTAGGCTTAAAATAAAAATGTAGGAAAACTACATGATATTTTCGAAGGTTCTCATTGATCAAAAACATAAAATAATAACATTTTCTCGATAGAAAAACATCCCGAAGTAGCCTCAAATTTTTTGGTTTTTTCGATTTATACACGATATTATAATGACTAATATGACGAAAATTTGTTAATTAGTTATATTTATACATGAGTGAGGGATTTGTATAGGCATTTTAGGTAATTCCTTTTATTTTTGGAGTTATTACGATAAAACACTTAACACGCTTATAAAAGTTTGCTGGCTTTTGGCGCGCCCTTAAAAAAGAAGAGTCCCGCTTAACACATTTCGGGTACGGAACCCAAACAAAACAGCCAGCAGATATATCACTAACAAAAATACCAAACGAGTTGCTAATAAACTGTTTTAAGTTATTGTTTTTTAATTCTCATGTATTTGTTTTTTAACAGCCGCCATGATTAATGACAGTACTAAATAGTATGGACAGCATTCTTCAAAATATTTGACTTGATTTATTAGTATGTGTTGTGTATTATGAAGATAAGTCTTGTAAAAAAGTGTTTTATTATTCAAAAAGTTAATTAATAACGACTTTTTATAATAGCCACATAATATTGTATTTTTCTCCTTGTTAATAACTACTGGCTCCTTGTTCTAGTGGTTGCAAAGTGAGACTGCTGAGCATAAGGTCTTGGGTTCGATTCCCGGGTCGGGCAAAGTGTTATTGGAATTTCCATCAGGAATTTCTCAGTTGCAGCCCTGGAGTCTGGGTTTGTGCCCGGTCGATTTAAACATAACTGGCGAAATGTGAGTGTACAAATGTGTATACCTCTGCCTAACTCTTCGGGGATTACAGGCGTGATGTTATGTTAACAACTTCCCGACCCGACTTCGCACGCGTGCCATAAAGCATAAACACTCCTCTTGAATTTATGGCGTACAGGCGGCGGGAAGCGACTTATCGTTTTTACCCGACTACGGCAAAGCCAAAAGGAGGGTTATGATTTTGACCGGTATGTATGTATGTATGTATGTATGTTTGTATGTATGTATGTTTGTTTGTACCCTCGTAACTTCTAAACTACTTATCATTACATGACAAATGAGGTGCCGTTAGAAGCGTTTCAGTTGTCTGCTGGTTAAAGGGTAGGTGACGTGTCACAAAATCCAATATGGCGCCCTCCAGGATATGTGAAGTCGTTATCGAAAAAAAAATTTTTTTTGCACAGTATCGACATGGGTATCAAATTAAAGGGCTTGATGAGTACATTTGAAATATATATACATTATATAGCTTTCACTAGCTACTTTGCCTGTTTTTAACAGTGTCAACATGGGTATCAAATGAAAAGGCTTAATGTGTACATTTGAAATTCACTCGCTACTTTGCTTTTATTATTATATCAAATAATTAAATAGAGTTATTACTTCAAATAATATAACCCCCAAAATAGTGTAAATAAAAAATAAGTTAAAAATAACTAAAACCCGACTACGACAAAATCGCGCACTGAAAAGTATAAAACAAGAACAATATTCATTTGACCGATATTTTCGAAATTTTTAAGTAATAGCCGTGGTCGTATGCCACCTAGCCAGTAAAGATTGTGTGAAACAACCGCAGGTGGCATACGACCACGGCTATTACTTAAAAATTTCGAAAATATCGGTCAAATGAATATTGTTCTTGTTTTATACTTTTCAGTGCGCGATTTTGTCGTAGTCGGGTTTTAGTTATTTTTAACTTATTTTTTATATACTATGTAGAGATACCGGCCTATTATTATCCTACTGCATGACAAAGGCATCTTTTTATACAGAGAAGGCACGAGTATTGATCACCACGCTGCTCAAGGCGGATCGGCTATTTCAAACTGATATTAATTATAAGTCCAGATTTCCTAGCTATATTTTTAACATCGATGTCAGTGATGTCCAAGATGAAATTAAAAAGTACATAATATTATGAAACAAAACAAAAGTCACATAGTACGTGCCTGTTTGTGAACCCACAGCCTCGTGCTTTAGAGGTGGGCACTTTAACTGCTGGGCTATCACGACGCCTTGAGGAATTTTGCGGGATCCCGCTGGATGTGCATAATTAATCATTCTGGCTATTACCGACCATTTTCTGGGTGGTCTACCTAACCTACAGTTAAAATTATGTTAAGCAAAATTACCACATCTTGTTAAAATATTACTCTGAACTCTATTTAGATTGACTGCAATAAAACGTGATTCACCACAGTTACTAAATAGACGTTATATTTTACTAAGTAGGTACTTACGACTTACTCCAGGTTTGTTAAAAGAAAAAATAGTGTGACGAGAAGAAGAAGAAGATTATCAATAACCATAGGTACAGCAGCTTGCACGTACTTGACAATTTGCCACATTAATTTATTATTCTAGAAATTGAGGCTGAGTATTTAAAACAATAATTCTTATCGAAAATATACCGATACCCTGAGTGTGAGTGTGGTGCTCCAGATCAGACGATAGTCCACTTACTACAGTGTCCAAAGTGTACTTTAGACCTGCGCTTTCCGCGGGAGACGCCCAGGCCGCGGGAGACGCCCAGGCCGCGGGAGACGCCCAGGCCGCGGGAGACGCCCAGGCCGCGGGAGACGCCCAGGGCGTCGGACGTCGCGAGGCGACATCCGGCCACCGTAGGCGCGGGCTTGCGGACGGCGAGTAATGGGTAGCTCGCCGTCCGATCAAGGACCATGCCCGGGTCGACGGCGCGTTCTGTTCGCGCGCGCCTCAAAGAGCTGTCAGCACAGGGACAGGGGCCCCAATAGGGGCCAAACGCCTGCCGGGGTTGCGGGACGTCTTAACAGGATACCGTGGCCCCGGAACGTAAAGGGCAACAGAAGGAACAGGGTGGTTTTTTAGTCAGTAAAAGTCTGACAGTCCCTTCCGCCCCACCCAGGACGGAAGGAGTCATTTGATGATTTTTACCACCTAAAAAAAAAAAAAAAGACCTGCGCTTTAGAGGACGTTAACAACGCTTCTGATGCCGCGATAAACGTGGCTGCCTACCACGCCCAAAAATATTAAAAAAAGGATTGTCTAATTCATCGACGTGAAAAAAAGAAGATCGCCTACAATCTGTAAATTAAGGGCTTTCTGAATGTCTTGCTTCACCTGGATTTTCCAAGGAAGATTTTTACAGAATAGCAATTTCAATTTTCGATATCTCCGTAACTAAAAGGTTCTTGAGTATGGTCCACTTTAAAATAAATATCACAATGATGGGCACAATCAGGTAACTTGCGACTTCACTAAGTGTCTTTTACACCGTTAGGTAGTATTTCCAATAATGTCGGTTTTCGCAGACGCAGACAAAGTGGAAGTCGAAATCGAATAAAAAGTCCTTTATTGGTGTCCAAACTTACTCTGTACCAAATTTCATCAAAATCAGTTCGGTGGTTTAATTGTGAAAGCGTAACAAACGGACAGTCAGAGTTACTTTCACATTTATAACATTAGTATGTATATATAAGTTTATATTTATACATATACAAATGTTTCCATACGAAGACAAGTGGCAAAATAGATCTGCAATAATAAATAAAATCTAATGTATATGAGGTGTATAAATGCCACACTTAAACGAGTTAACCGCTTCGCTACCGTTGCAAATTACAATCAACGCTTAATTTTATTTTATACAAGTAGTAACTAACGCGTTTCGTTGTAGTCTTTAAAAGCATATTTTTGCATTCCTATGACCACCAAAAAAAAAATATATTAATAAACTGTATCACAATTATGACTGCTTCTTCGGTCTAGTGTCACAAAGCGCGACTGTGGAACATGAGGTCTTGGGTTCGATTCCCAAGGCGAGCAAGTGTGAATGTGTGAATTTTTCCATCAAGAATTTAATTTTGTACCCGGTTGATGGCAATAGGCACGCCCTCTATTATTACATGAGACTGAAACATAGCTGGCGAAATGTACCTGTACACCTCTGCCTAACTCTTCGGAGATTACAGGCGTTATAGTATGTTGTGTGTATCACAATGTCCTACAATCCAATCCCAAATCAAATCTGTCGGGCCTATATTTTTTTCTTATTTTTCGTCAAATAACCTTTTTATTATTTTGTTGTTTGACACATGGCCTGTATCAAATAAACGTTTTACATTTCTTTCTTTCTAAATGTTAAGTCTACACTAATATCATAATTAAACACACAGTTTTCCATTAACGAGACTTTTAATGCAAAAAAAGCGCCAAAGTTTAAATGTGAAATGTCTAACCTTTGGAGTCGGTTTGTAAAAATTTAGGGTTCCTGCTCACCCTAGGGTCAAAGATGAAGTCTAGTTTAACATCAAAAATGTGTGATTACAATATAGGGTAAAAATATAACACAATTAGCTACATAGACAGGCTGGATGCCTGATTATGTCGTAGTGTACTTTTTTAGACAAAATAAACACAAAAAGAAACATTTTATCTCTAGCAAAACTAAGAGAAAAAAAAACACAACCAACATTCGCCAATTACCATCTACACATCAACTAAAATGTTACTTGAACTATAAACAAAAATGTTACCTGAACTATAATTAACAAACATGTCAAAAATCAACCCTTCGCCAAACACGGATGTCGTAACAAAAAAATATGTATATCAGTTCTCGATCACATTCTCTCAATAAAGGAAGACCAACCTTCTTCTTACGACGCTACAGCGGCCCTGATATCATTTTCAGAATTATTCTCACTCATCTAGAGAGGTATATATTGGTCGGAACGCTAGTGCACATCACAGTCAGCGCACCATCGCTCAAGACACAAGTCGTCTTCCTTAGGAATTATATTTTAATATAAAATAATGAAATTGGTAAGTCGATTTCGTTTATCGGGAATCGTGGTGCAGTTGGGGTTAAGATGGTTCAACTTGGCGCTTGAACCATCTTGGCTTGACGAACGGGATTAGTGATGTGTCAGTCTGGTTTGTCAGTTATCCTTTGACTTGACTGACAGGTTTGCCTGATCGTTAGTCTAATTGGTCTGGTACCTGTCAAGTAAAAATTGTGATTTTGTGAAAAAATAAATTACTTCCCTAAAGATTTCCTCAGTATAAAATACTGATAAAATTTTGCTTCATTCTTAATTGGAATTGATAATTAGGTGATATTATGTCTCCTTCAATAAACCTCAAAGTCGTTAATTTTGAGCCATAATATAGATAATCATAACCATTATGAAAGCTCTTTCAGCGATTCAGCATATAATTACTGAAGTGAACTGAACTCTCATTAACAAGAGTATTATTTCTCCTCAATGGAGTAACCCAGTGTCTCCATCTTCATAAAAATACCCCTTTAGAAATAAAGTAATTTTTTCAAAGTTGCTAAAGCCCATTGCACACTGTTGCAAACATAAAGTCACGTAGAAATAGAATTAACGGCGCTTGAAATCCTCGCCAAAAATGTATCTATCATTCGCAACATGAAATCGACATTTCGACGTATAATTATGAACATACATTTAACATTAGGACTGTAATTAAACAAAATGTCTATAATTAAAACATGCTCATCATTGATTTGAATTTCAATGAGGTGATGGCCATTTGAGGCAAAAAATCTGGGTTAAACAGAAGCAGGGCAGGGTTGAATAATAGACTTTTTTCCAACATTTTCTGCGGTGAATCTTGACCATTCCCTAAACGTTGAATAAAAATACTTAATCACTGTGCTTTTACATTGATTAACGAAGTATTCTATCCAATTTACAGCTCGTGGTAGCCGCTGTCCTCGGTGTCTGCTTAGCAGACCGCCTTGACAACAAATACCTCCCCCCCAGAGGAAACTCTGGTGCTGGTGGTTTCGGCCCCGGTTTTGGCGCAGCAGGCGCTCCTGGCTTCGGCGGTAAAGCCGGAGGCGGCTTTGGAGGTGGTGCGGGTGGTTTCGGTGCTGGTGGTGCGGGCAGTTTCGGCGCTGGTGGTGCGGGCAGTTTCGGCGCTGGCGGCGCTGGCGGTCGTGGAGCTGGAGGATACGGCGGCGCCGGCGCCGGATTCGGTGGTGCCGGATCTGGTTTCGGTGGTGGAGCAGCGCACGCTGGAAACGCATACAACGCACCCGCCGGTGGGCAATACAATGCTCGTGGTGGTGCCTCCGCTGATGCCGGCGCTCAGATCCTCAGGTTGAACAACGAAGTTACTGCTGAAGGATTCGCTTACGACTTCGAAACCTCCAACGGCATTCGCGCTGACGCCCAAGGTGTGGCCACCAACGGAGTCCAGTCTCAAGGCAGCTTCGCGTACAAGGGCGATGATGGCCAGGACTACAGCATCACTTACACCGCTGACGAGAACGGTTTCGTGCCCCAGGGAGCTCATCTGCCTACTCCTCCCCCGATCCCGGAAGAGATCTTGAAGTCTCTGGAGCAGAACGCCCGCGATGAGGCCGCTGGCATCAGTGATGATGGTAAGTGATACAATTCTACTAACTCAGTTATCAAGCTTTTACTTTTTCGTGAAATAACTGAAAACACTTTAGTAATACGCCTTATTATAAAACCCTAAAAGGTCTAAAATTAAACAACAACGTAAAGTCTCGCTATAAACTCCAACTTTTTATTCATAATCGATAACAGCTAGTAATCCAGCCATTATTTTTAGTCTTCTTGAAAAAATATTGACATAACTGATTGATAGATAATTTAATTTAAAAACTAGTGTCCATTTTTTACGCTAATTTGTTCATAAGAAAAAAAGACACTAACCACAAAAACTTATCCTAATCGCGTTTATTAACCCCAGTGGTACAAAACATTCATAGAGTGGTCAAAAAAGTAATAAAAGATAACACAAAATTACAATCATTAGTATTAAAAATGACGGTACATGAATTATAATGATACTGTGGTGGATTTAGAAAAAAAAAATACAAGACTAATCTTTAAAGTGACCGCAAGTCATAAAAGAACGTGAAAACGATTAACCTTGTTGATAATATTATTATAACTGAATGGAGATGATTTAGATTGGCTAGGATAAAATATGTTAACCTGACATATTTGCAAAACATCATAAAAGTTTGGAGAATAATCTAATCCAATTTCTCAATGACAGGTAATCTATATTAGCAACTATGCACATTTTATCGTAAACTTAATAAAGCAAACAAACGTATAGAGCATAAACGCCACATAAACTTAAGATATTTATGCTCAATCTATTAAATCAAACTCAACTTCTATTCATCCTTCAAACTTGGCTCTACAAATATTTGCAGCAAATAATATCCATTTATAAACGACCAAAAAACCACTAGAACCAACCGTAATAACCTAAGCCTAGCCATTAGAAAGCCTTCCATTTACAAACACATTACAATTTACTAACAAAACTGAGCAACACTAGAGATGTAGGTACTTAATCTTGTCAAGTCCTAACATTACCTTAGTAACGTGAATCGTAGATTACTCACTATGCAAGCACTTGACTCCCTTCATACTACGCCCCGCACACACATAGATACATCACAATATATCTCGAAGACACTGTGAATTCGAGTCGTTGCATTCCCTTCAAATTTTGTGTAAATGACAGTTGCTTATGTGTGCGTGCACAAAGGTAATAATGTAAGGAGTCAATGTTTCTGTGTAGCATGTAATTTGTTCCCTGAGTACTCCAGTACTGATGAGTTACAAAATGACGTGGGATCGTTGCATCATGCATCGTGATCTCGCTAGAAGCAAAGTAAAGCACTGTGCATAGGTCGGAATTTAATTGATTTCACAGCTTTATGGTATTGCAGATAAGGTTGAAAATATATGGGCTTGCTTGTAAAGTGACAATGAAGTAATTTTAAATTGGTCCGTATTATTTTATGTATTGCACAAAAAGATCAGACAAATGAAATCTGAAATGCCTTCTTTGGAAAAGTAAAAATATACACTAGGCACATAAAAATATTAAAGTGAACTTTCAACTAGCTAAAAAAAAAATATAAAAAGAAATAGGTATTGGTTCACGATCAAAATCATGAATTATAAACACAAGACATTCCTTTTTCAAATCATCTCAATTACCATTACATAAACAAAAAGCCTTGTCGGTCCTGCGAAGTCAAGATCCACAAATTAAAAGCAGATGCACTAATTAAATCAAAGTATTTGCCTTTGATTGACCATAAATAGACTTGAAAATGTAAATCATTGGGTTGGAACGCAGCCAGCCATATTTGAAGGCAGATCTTCATAGCCTTGCGAAATGAGGATTCTTGGCTATCCCACATAACATACTTTATTGAAATGGTCAGTTCAATGAATATTGATAGGATTTTCATTTATAATTTGGTAGTAAATCATTTAATGTTTCCACAATTTTGAGAGAAATATGGAACTCAGATGCTTTACTATGGCGTGTGAATTGACGCAGTAATTGCTATTCGTAGACATGTGTGGAGTAAACTCAATCTTCAATAGGTACGAAACGTTCCATTGTTTCAATTTGTCTTTCAGTGACAATGAAGGCTTCAGACTGATCTATTGCATCACCAATACTCAATTTACCATTGACAACTTCGTCGTCGTTGTGTGTTTTATCAAAGTTTATCGATGTTTAACGAGCGATCGACTAGGTAGTTTGAAAGCAAATTGATCATGTCCTATCGATATTTAATCTGGTCATCATCGATCTTGGGTAACCATTAATAAATTTTCAGTGTGTAATCTTTCAAGAAGGAAATTGCTCGATCATAATTGAGGGCTGTATAAGATTAATGACATATGTTCATAGAGATAATATAACATGTCATGATCTGTGAGAAATATGTCACTGTTGTAATATTTAGTATTCAGTGTTGTGGTATAATATTATGTCACTTTATTCTTTCAAAATTTACTTTTTTGCCTTGTCGTTACTTTTCTATTTTTGACTTTCATGTGAATAGTGCTCTAATAGTGCAAGTTAGTGTAGCATGTTAAGGCCATAGTGATCCTCTACAAGAAATATTTCTGGACATATCTTTTTCTAATTACTTCTCCAGGGTATTATTTTTTTTTAAAGTTTTTTCTTCCATTCTAAGGCAAAAAGAATTTAAAGAATCCTTTTAAATGAATCCTTTAGAGTTCAATTCTTATATACCCAAGCTCTTTCAACATCCATAAAAAGTAATGGACCGTTCATACAATTGATTTCAAAACAAATACCAAACTCAGAACCAATAAACTATAAATAATAACTAATACTCGTAATATTACCAAAGTGACGAGTTTGTAGATTGATTAGTTAATGCACAGATGAATCTGATAACGTCTACGATGTTATAATCTGTTCTATCTTGACGAGATGATTGCGTTCATAAATAGATTCATGCGTTCGTGATTCGTTCAACGGTTTTTGATGTTTGCTTTTATACTTTTGTTTGTTGTTTTTTCTTTTGGTTTATTAGATCCTAAGTATATATTTTTTCAGAAGTAGTTTTTTCTTTTTCCATGAGTTACCTAAAAGCATTTTTAGTTATTCATGCTTCCGTTATTTGGATATCGTATTATGTTTCTAAAATATAATTAATAATACTTGCAAAATAAAAAACACTTAGGAAAATTGCATAGTCAGAAACAAATAATACATAAACAGCGCCATTCGATACATCACATCATCACAAAATGACCAATCACATCAGCCAGATCACAAAATGACCAATTTCACAATAGTGCAGGACGATAATATTATATTAATGTCTCGACTAACGTAAACTGTAGGACTTCAAAGGTTGTTCTACAATCTTCAATTAACCCGATTCACACTCAGCTTCTTCGTAGAATAACCATTTTCTTAATAATGTCAAAGTAAGAACAAATTGTCAACTTGCCTATAACTTTTTATTGTTAAAAAAAACAATTTGAGTAAAAAATCTTGTAGTTGAAAAATGCATACAAATATTTTTTCTGAAAAAGATATTGTTGTGTACACTGTGCATTCAAAAAACGTAAAACGTAATATTCGCGTTTATAAAAAAATCTATCGGAAAACCAAGCAAAAGTTCTACAATTCAATGATGCCAACTCTAAAACAAAATACAGGACCTACTTACAACAGCTTGTACCAATTATCGCGATTCACACAGTTCTTAGAATGACCAATTTCTCAACAATATAGGACGATACTAATGCTTCGCCTTCTCCCACTGGGTCACGACGTGACCGCACCACTCACTGTAAGGCGTGGAGCACATGATCCAGACTATAGATAAACGAAAGGTCAGACATGTGCAGTCTGACTAAAGAGCTTCGAATGACATCTATTATCCGATATTCAATTTTGTTGTTATAGAATTCGAGGCAAGTGCAAAACTTGAATGAACTTTGTTCATTGTTAAAAATCGATTTGAAAATTATCTTGATATTACTTGAATGATTTGAAAGCGAAAGTAACGGTCGGTGATAAAAATAAAATATAATTTTATTAAAAAAAAATGATACAATAAAACAATATGTCAAAGTCAAAATCATTTATTTAAATTAAACCATTGAAAGGTCCTTTCGAACGTCATACAAAAAAAAAGAACTGAATCTAGCTGATCCTTCCAAAACGTAGTTTCTTAGGAGAAAAATGGGCAAGAAACTTCAATCTTATCGTTATGAATATAGTTCAGAATCAAATCACAAAGTCTGAAAAGCTAGATCAATTTATTAAACCTGTCGATGTCCGCACCAATCGACTAAGCCACTCACCTAGTTACCCTAAAAACACCAACAAAACACATGTCTCACCGCTTGCATTACCGAATTACTCAAAGCAAGCATACCATAATGAGTGCATTTACAAGAGATGGGCGGTAATCGCGAATATTAATGACTCCTGCTACAGTAATAAAGGTTTCATCTAGATAATGACGCGTTGCAACACCGATGTGCACTGAGCTTTACATTTTGTAACTTTTGCTAAGTTTAGCGAAAGTGTTTGTGGGATCTTTATGTTAGACTGGAATGAAAGTAATGTTTAGAATGTCTAAGATGTTCATTGCTATTACCTCATTTGTTTATTTCAAATGCATATAAATTACATTTTCAAATATTTGCATAAAAATAAAAACATTTAAACCCATCTGCATCGGGAACTAAATCCAAGTTACCGAGACGGTCGGTGCACCTGAGAAAGGAATCTCATAAAGAAATGCGCGATATCCAGGAGAACTGCTTTTTGAATCAAGTCCTTAATCTGTCCAACGAGTGCCTCCTCAGTTGTTAGTCGAGACTCTTGGCTATTATGACATTGACCGTCAGGATAATTGGCACTATGATTTAGCACATTACCTTATTAATAGCTTTTATCTTTGAATTTATTTCTTATTTGCCTCATATCTTGGCAAAAAAGCTCGCTTTCTTTCTAAGTATTTTTTTTGTCCAAGCGAGCTTTGGCCAATAACCATTACAAGTCTTTAACCTCTCATCCCTTTATGTAGTCCTTAATAGTTTAACCACGAAGAAAAATGGTACATATGCAAGCCAGAGCAAAGTGCTAAACAATACCCAGATTTACAATACACTGAAACAATACAACAAACAGTAAAAAAGAACCACTTACACCGTTTTTTCTTCCACTCCTAACAAATAAGGTCTAAAGTCACAAATATTAATATTATCAACACATATATCAAAACTGAATAAAGAATTTTCTTAGAACTTTACATGTATGTTAGCAGTTACGGCGCTTTGTTCACCATTCTCATAGTTACAAAATGTGGGAACATTAGATGCAGCAAAGATATTTCGCACTATATTAATTACCTCAAAATTTACAACGCGTTGAGAAACTAGAATGAGATTGAATCTCAGATCTAAACATTGGTTAAAGAGCGTAAAGATTCTGTTAATGTGTTAGATTGTTATCTGGAGCTTTATAATGATTTAATTTGGTTTGTTGGGAAGGAATGTTAATTATTGTACTGACTACTGGGCGTTAGTGACAGGTTGGCAAAAACTGAAACTGTAGTTTCAGACCACGATTTGTGATTGAAAATCGTTGGAATTTTTCTCCGGAAAATTCTCAAAATTTTCGACCGATTTTTCACTTGATTCGTGATATATTGATATGTAAGTACCAAGTCCAGGCCTCTAAACATTAATTTAATGAAAAAAAACAATAAAAACTTAACTCGGCAATGTAAACACAACAAAAATAATTCTAGGTACCTACATTTAAGCTATGTAGGTTTAGGCACAAATAACACGCGCCGCCCGGCGTCGCCGCATCGGTGCGATGTCCTCTGCTAGAGCTGTACCGAACGAAACTTTAAATAGTTTTTAAAGTTTCGTTCGGTTTTCTTTTAATTTTGAGAATTTTCCGGAAAAAAATTCCAACGATTTTCAATCACTAATCGTGGTCTGAAACTACAGTTTCTGTTTTTGCCAACCTGTCACTAACGCCCAGTATAGTTTTATCTTCATTGGTATTGTGATGGTTTAATTCTACTTCTTTTCCGTTTTAGTTTTTTTTAACTAGTTCATTATAATTAGCTTCAAACTTTGGGAAAGATATCCCGTGATAATGGTTTGTATTATCTAGTTTAATTTTATTTACTATATTGCTACCATCGTGATCAGCATAAAAATCGCCACTAATAAAAAGCCACATCTAAAAAAGGCAAAAGTCATTGTATTTTACTGAATAGTTTTTAGTAATAAATATAGCCTATGTTACTCAGAAATAGTGTAGCATTCCAGTGGTGAAAGAATTTTTGTAATCGGTCTAGTAGTTTTTGAGCTTATTCGTTACAAACATCCAAAAATACAAATCTTTCCTCATCTCTCTATAATATTAGTGTAGATTAACATGGGTCATCAGACATTTGTGTTCATTCTCCCATCAAAATCGAATCTAATCAATAAGTATTACAGTTGACTTCATAATAGTTCTCTCTCAAAACCAACATTACATTAATGCAAAGCGTACGCGCATAAAAATGTTGTGACTATATATTTTCGTAACTTGTCAAACTGACAGACAGATTAACGATCTTACTAAAGTGCTTACATAACAGGTCAACGATGAGCTAGTTAGAGAGATAGTGACTGATAATGAAGTTAATGCGATTTCTGAGATGGCCAGATTATTGTTACGTCATGGTAATGTAATTTTAATTGGAGATTTTTAGTTAGCAAGTCGCTTTTGGTGGTAGACATGAGATGAACCAACTGTATATCGACGCTGTAGTTTCTATAGATGACTTTTCGAGTTCCATCTTTGGTTACTGCTCTGTTACTGTTGATGGTAGCGTGATGTTATATAGCCCATAATCTTCCTCAATAAACGAGCTTTTTAGCTTAAAAAGATTTCTCAAATCGGAGTAGTATTTCCTTAGATATGCGTGTTCAAACTATTCTTTGTTTCTACAAAGATACAAACAAACTGTACAGCTTTATAATAATAAGTATAGATTTAACTACACCGGTTGAGAAGATCTTTAAAAATGTCAGTACTGACACATCCTTTAATACTGAAATCTATAGAATAGATGAAAATGAAACACTGTAACAGAAATTCTAAAATAAAATCTATCAAACATTTCAAAAGTCAAACCAAGTATGTCACTCAGTCATCAGATACAGGTGTATTAAAAGTCTCAGGTGTCTCCAATCAGTCATAAAGTAAACCGACGTTTAACCTAGAACTAACTGGCATACCCATGTAGCGCGGTCATCTTCGCATTCTAAATAACTCGATACAATTTAAATAATTCGAGCGAACGTTAACCGGAGCATTCATTGCTAGCCTTGGAGCTTTCGATGAGTCGAGTGTGGCTAAGAAGTAAGCGAGTGACTTATTGAACTTTGTTGTAAGACGGAAGAATAACGATGAGTATATGGTTATTGAGAAGACAACTAACATCATTGATAAATACTGATAGATTTGGATTAGGAAAGGTACTGTCGTAAACCACTTCAAATTCTCAAGGTATTCTAGGTAAGAATAAAATTAGAATACTTGCAATGCCATTCTTCTTCTTTATCGTGTGGGCAGTTAGGTCTTACGACTTACGCCTCAAGGGCCTCTGACATGGTTTGAGTGTGACAATAATAGGCTGGTATATAAGTCCAGGTTTCCTCACGATGTTTTTATTCACCGATGCCAGTGATGCCCAAGATAAACTTTAGAAAGCTATTGTGAAAGAATCTCTCTCAGTGAATTTAGGCAAAGTCAGCTTAAGATTAGCAGTCATCCTACCTAATGTTAGGAATTGACAACACAACAGACCAGTTGTTGAGAATATTAAAGCAATGCAATTTATAAACATCGAATTAAATAGGCAGAATGATGTAAATTAAGACAACAGAAGCCTCAAAGCTCTACTCGAGGCTACAAAATTTACTATGACAATGAGAAACATAGTAAACAACAACCATTTAAAATAAACGTCCTCACAATTACAATATTTGCACGCAACGCTTACTTTGCGTCCTCCAAAGTAAACAATACAGAAATATTACGTGCGTGATCGAAATTACAGAATGATTTCGTAATTGAAAATGAACACAAATTATATGCCCCACTTGTTACTATATTACAAAAGGTCATTTTAAATACACGTCATTTTAATCATCGTTTGCAAGCATCGTTGACATAGTTTGCAAGATGATGATTAAAGAAGTAGGCTTTATAAGTGACTGAAAAAAGCGATTTATCTGTCAAACTCATGACGTACTGGTATATAGTCACCACATTATAGGTCGCATTGTGTGCTAAAAGAATGATCACAGTGTTTCTTAGACATTTCTCCTGATTCTTTCGATAGTAATCTTTAAAATAATTTGGTTTAAAAAATGTCAAATGTCAAAAGAACAATTTCAAAAGAAGAAGAATCAATTTAAAAACTAGGAACGTAGAAAATACTTTTGATACTTGCAACATTTGTTAATTCACACGGCTTTAAGAGACTCGGAAAAGATTTGAATATCATTAACCTTAAAATATTATTAGGTTTGTCCTTTACAAGATCAACATTGGGCCGCTCCCGGCCAACGCCAACGACCAACGCTCTATTTCCAATTAAATAATATAATCAAATATTGCTAAGTCCAACATTAGAATGTTGGCCGATGTTGGCAACCAATCAGTTAGTCATTAGACTTGTGAACCCGATGCGTGAAATGCCCTGAGAACGACAGGTTGCACATAAATTACGTTGTCTGATGTTAATGCAGATATATTAGGATCATTCACTGCATTGAGTAACATCACTGATGTTATTACGATATTGTAACAGGATTTTGCTGTATCAGTTGACGACATTTTGCATAATTATAGATATACAAAAACGGTATATTGTCTTCGCAATTTGTTCCTTACGATAAGCACCCCTAATTGATCATCGTTCTCCCTATTCCAGGCACATACCGCGGTGAGGGTGCGGGCGCCGGCAACGGTTACGGATCCGGACCTTCTGGTGGAGCCGGCGGCTACTCTGGCGCCGGTGCAGGAGGCTTTGGCGCTGGTGGCGCTGGATCCGGATTTGGTGGAGCCGGCGCTGGTGGTGCTGGATCCGGATTCGGTGGAGCCGGTGCTGGTGGCGCTGGACACGGTTTCGGTGGAGGTGCTGGCCGTGGTGGCGCTGGAGCCGGTGGCTTCGGAGGTGCCGCCTCCCGTCAGTACCTCGCCCCCAACGCTGGAGGCAGGGGCTCCGGATCAGGAAACTTCAACTCCCAGACTGGCTACCGGTACTAAGTTGGAAACTCGTGGTGATGCTTGGAGGTGATGGCTGTGCAAATATGGAACAGAAATTAAGCAGAAAAGTCTGTGAAAAGTTAAATTGAAAAGTTGTCACTGAAAAAATTCAAACAATTACGTTGATTTTTTATAAAAATTAAAGTAACTGTTTTTTATTTTTTTTTAGTGACAAAATACCAAATTTTTTAAATGTTTTGATTTGCACAGTCGTTAATACAATTTTCTTTAATCTTTGTTATTGAACATCGTATTTATTATTTTCATTTTTTTTCGTACTTTTATCGAACTACCCTCCGCCATCACTCACTGGTACGTGATGTAAAAATAACGAATATTTTGCTGTGAACCGATGCATGTGATGATTTTTTTTAATAATATTGTTATTATTTTTGTTCATATAGAATAATGCTGTCTCTCTTTCTCTTTATGATGTGATCTCAAATCTTTGTATAAAACTCTTTTTTTCTACTAAGAAATTAAATTCTTTCTGTTAAAAATGATAGTTATAAGTTTTTATACAGCAATGCAAGGACAGTAATTATAGATTAAGATTGAAAATGTATAAAAAAAAGTTACATTTAGTTTTTAAGAATTGTAAATATGAAATGAAGCAATGAATATACGACTTAATGCAAAAAAAAATGCAAAGATTTAATTTCGTTTCCTAAATACACCTCCTACCAATTTATGTTTAAAAAAATACAAAAAAGAACCAAATTCACAATATTACAACTTAAAGAAACGATGAGCAATCTAGCGCTAGCGCTACCTACAACACTGAATCTTAATTTACACTTAAAAGCTGCTGTAATTACTATAACATTAGTAATCTGTTCATTTTGATCGTAATAAAATATTACACAATATACGAGGTGTTCAAAGGCACATCACATGTCTGTTGACTACGCTTTCTGTCCATTAAACGAAACAAAATTGAGCAAAAGTTCTTGCTGGGAAACAACTTTAATTTTCGGTGTGAAAAATCACTGTTTATGGTGCCGTGCAAGGCAACACACATCCTTAAATCAGAACTTTTATCAAAGTAAATTATGAAGTATTATTATTATGCTTTTTGGTTGCGGCGGCCGATCTCCATGGAGACTAGCCATGTAAACAGAATATATTATAGTACATAGATGTTGGTGCACACATAGGTACACTCCTTCTTCCCTTACTCTCATAGTTCAATATGACAGCTGTCCGATATAACCAAGGAGAGAAAAGGCACAGGAACAATGTCTTTACGAATTTTCCGAATCTTGGAGGTATTACACCATCTTTAGAACTCCGGGCTGCTACTGAGAATGGAAAAACCATTAACCTTATGAAAACGATACCAACGGTACAGTTAAAGTTAAGTATAAATAAATAGGATTATATCAGACTTAGGGCTGATTTTTCAATAGTCAGAAAACTTTTATCCAAAGAATAAATATGAAAGTTTGACATAATATTTTCTATGCAAAAGTTATCTGACGATTGAAAAATTGGTCCATAATTGTAAAAAATAGCTCAAGAACTCACTTCATGAATATTAATAACCGAACCTCGTATTTTAAAATCAATTGAATAAAAAAAGGTACAAACAGACAACATCAAAGACTTTAAAGGCAAACTCTAGATAGGTAGTAAAAAAACTAGTCTTATTACCAAGGCATCGTCTCATAATGCCTATGTATAGGATGCACTCCTAGGCAAGGCTGATGGTAATATATTAAAGATAATTGAAGGAAGATTTGTCAATGGAGACACACATGGATTGAATGGTAATACGATATCGCAATGTACCTGACTTATGTCTTGGGACATTATGTATCAATGGAGATTTAATGCTAATGGCGGAAATGTTACACAGACTGACTTAATTCACTACTAATCTTTCAGAAGGTGAAAGTACTTATATGAATCTTTTTTGGCCTCGCCTTTTCCCGTTACGCGGGGTGGGCTTTCCTAATCATGCGGGGCCATTTATTTCGGTCATCTTCCGTAAGTCATGCTTTTGTTATCAATGTAAAGTGCATTTATTTAATGTACAGTGTATTTTTTTACATGTGCATAAAGTTTAAATAAATAAATCGATAGCGTTGTACTGTATCTTGGTAGGGAACCGCTGATTATATTGATGAAGAGTTCTACCCCATGAAAGACCGGTAGTGAAATAAAACTCATGTCAAAGAATAATGCTATTGGTAGACCTTGGTAAGGTTCACTTGTGGCCTACCAACTATCCTGTAGCTTCTCCACCTGTGCATAAGAAAGGATATGATGTAAATTTAATCAGTAGATGTCAGACATACACCTCCTAAAATAAAGAAAGAAAGAAAAACTTTTTATTCACGTGAAAGTGACGCACAATACAGAATAATTTTTTTAACAGCCCTAAACCTCTCGCTCCTCTTTTGTAGATGAAAGCATAATAGCCAGTTAACATCTAACACATTTATGAGGCTGAGATATATGAAAACGCATTAAATATAGACGAGATTTACGTTCTGTCGCGTTAATAACTTCAAACTTGTTGATAGCTGCATTCAAACGTATGTATACAAAATCAATGAGGATTTTAGAGCAAAATAATAAGAAACTTTTATATGAAGCACTAAAACTACTTGTGGGTAACTAATTTAATCTCCAGTTGCAGTTGTCAATACCAAAACAAGAACTTCCGCATTTTCCGGATAAGTATTTTTCATTACCACATTACGAGTATTATCAAAGTATCTGTCCTAGCGCCATCTATGTCTTCCTACCTAAACTACCAAGGCCTTGAGCTTAGTAAGCTCGCAGCGCTATGCGTAAGCGCTGCTTAAATCGTGGCATTTACTTTGATAGTTGCAAATATTGCGTTCGGTCTAACAACACAGTGGTGGCGCTCTTGTCGTGGGCTTGATTTTAGTATCTTAATAAAAATGTATATAGCGTTGCTGCTGATCTTCTTAAAATCCTTCATCATCACCACCATTATCTAGTCCTGGCCTACAAAATCGAGCCTTATCGGTTACTTTTCCCAAGAACAAAAAAAAATACTTCTACTTGTAGTTGAACTTTGGCAAAGCCAACTGTGTCTGCCACTATCTATCCACCATTTTTTTTGTTACCGGGGTGGAAAATCCTCGTGGATGTCCACCGCCCTGGGGAGGGCGGAGGAGTGTGTCAGACTCTTACTGACTTAAAACCACCCTGCTGACCACGCACCCCAATATTTATCTACCTAGCCTGACTTGTCCCACTGCCAGCTAAATTCCTCCCTCTACCTTTTCCACAAAAGTACTTCTTCTGTTAATTGTAGGCTGGCTTTCTTTAGTTATTTACTTTTTGGTGGCAGTTAAGTTCGTCCCTCTGTTCACGCCTAGGTCACATAGAATTGAGTGGTCTGCCAAAATGATGTATTTAAACCATTATGTAGCAACAGTGCGTACCTCATAATTATCGTGATCATAGCATCATTGCTCTGCATCTTTGTTACAAAGTAGGTCATCGACGAAGGTCTGTATGATATCAATTTGGCAAATGAACAATATGTATCTGACTTCATTAGTTTTTATCAGATACCGTGTGTTCACGATTTCGTAATCTGTCTGTGTGCGGATCTCATTTGTGAGAACCAATTAGGTTATGTTTATTGATGCCGCATCACGCTTTGACTTACAGAAAGTAGGATGTTTTAGATTTGGATTCTGTAAGGTTATTTTGGATTTTAAGTCATTTCAGTTGTCAAGTAAACGTTGAAATCTGTTATCAACGAGGTTTGTTTTTCGCTGAATGTAAATTCTATTTTTTTTTTGCGTTAAAGCTTATATTGCATTGAAAACTAAAAGTTCGTTTCAAATAATTTTCAATCAACTTTCAAATGTCGCTTTTTTGCCTTTTTATGTTCAAGCAGTTCGGTAAAATATCGGTTATGTGTATTGTTTTGTAAAACTGAGCGTCCGTGAAAGATTTTAAAAGAAACTAGGGTAATTTCCATCCTTCTTTGGTTTTCTTGAGTGACTGAATACCTGGAAAGAAAGTCAAATTTTTTTTTGCCTAAGAAGCTAAAATATTTTAGTTCTAGTTTTAAGTTTTTTTAAGCTTTAGTTACTTACTAAAGCCAAAATTCTAAAGCAGAAATATTATTTTCATTGATAACAAAACATATTTTCAAAATTTACTATAAAATGAAACCAAAAAAATGCGTTACAAAAAGTTAAAATAAGAAAAATCAGGAAGTATTAAGTAAGTTTTATTCATGGGAGTATTTTGGGAAGCCCATGAAAGAGACTTTTAAAACTTTCTGTTGGATGTCGTTACCTTGGCCATCCTGTTTAATAAAACTTATAATAACAAATCCAGGTCAAATCTAATCACTAACAATCTCATTTCGTGAACTAACATCACTTTGTTTTGAATCAGATAAGAGTTAGCTCTCATCGCTCTTACATTATTGCTTATTAAATTAATCCTTTTATAGCATCACGTCTACTGCCAAGGTTTAAGCTCTATTTTATTGTTAAATGAATGTACTTGAGATTTGCACGTAGGTTTAATTTTGCACGTGTCATGGGCCTGGGAATTTTGATATTTAAACCAATTTTGCGACATTTTTGGAATTTGGTTGCAGAAATTATGTTTATAGTTGGTGATAATGATTATCAAGGGTATTATGCAATAGTGCCTCGTTGGTCTAGTGGTCGCAAAACGCGACTGCTGATCATGAGGTCTTAGGTTCGGTTCCTAAATCGAGCGGAGTGTTATTGGAATTTCCATCAGGAATTTCTCAGTAGCAGCCTCAGAGTCTGGATTTGTGCCAATGGCAATAGTCTCGCCCCCTATTACATGGGACTTCTCTGTCTAACTCTTCGGGGATTACAGGCGTGATGCATAGTAGATTATTATTATTTTGTAAAATCCGCCTCGGTAAAGTCACCATGGGTACTCACCTCATATTCATTCTTCTAAATTTATTGAGAGGGATTAATTTATACAGAATAGATTGGTAGGTCATGTAAGAATTTCTCAAAAATTTATAAAAAAATGTTCTTATTAACAAAAAACGCAGAACATGAGGGTGTTTTGGGAAGTCTATAAAAAAAGGTAGGTATTCAAAATATTCTCGGCCATCAAGTATAACAGTCATAAAACGATAGGTCATCAGAAGCTAGCAGATAGAATTTAGAAAGGATAACACTAATGATTGGCCGTCCATACCTTTAACTATTATTTATTTATTACCTATAAAATCAAGGACCTAAGGATTCATTTTATGGTGTACCTAGTTATAAAACCTTAAGCTATTAACTGACACCACATATAAGATGAAACACAACTGTTTCACCAATTTGCAATTAACCATAAAATCTTACTACGCTATAATAGATCAATAAAACGAGGCGTAGTTTTAACTAATAACTAACGGTAAGGTATGTGCATTAGTTTTGACGTCATTGGTGCCGATTCCCTTGTTCACAAACTAAACTAAAATTAGACTTTTTCTATCTTTTTCTGTCCAATAAAACAAGAAAGAGACGAATGTAAATAAGATCTGTCAAATTTAGTCAATCTGACACATCCATACAATTATAGTTGACATCTTAAAACGTATAGATTAAAAATACGGAAAATTTCAAGACAAAACTAATTTGACATCTCTAACTTAGTTCGTAAATGTCACTGTCCTTTTCTTTCGCTGTATGTTAGTAAGAGATGTCAATTCTCTAAATTTAGTTTCGTTTGTGAACCAGGCAATCGGCACCATTTTGATAAACTTCATTAAATTGATAGAAAAACTTTCTGAACAACTGACCGACTCCTTGACAAATTCAAAAGTGCCTGTAAATAGTTTAATTGAAATAAATGCTTTGCTTTAACTTTGACGAATTAATTATAAGCTCAATTCTGAATTTAATAACTAATGATCTTGTCTTTTTAGAAAATAAAGTCGTAGATTTGACCGTTTTGTTGTAATTTGCAGATGAAAGGTGGAAGTTGCGAATTTAATTTTTGACACAAATAGAAAGAGTTAAATTGTCTTATAATCCTCTTTTCTATTCTTTATTAAATATCTATTTTATATTAAATGGTATTGTTTTACGCCAGGACTATAATTTGCAGGAGTAAAGTAGTATGTAAGGATCGTAGCAGGTGGCGTTCTGTGGTTTCTACCTACCCCCATGGGAAAAAGGCGTGAGTTTATGTGTATGTGTATAATTTGCACCAGCCATGTTATTTCTTCACCACCTTTGGTTGACTGTTAGAGAATTCCTAAGTCATTAAGTCTGCATTTGTACCTAATTCCTCTAATTTCTCAGTAACAGTCTCGGAGTTCGGATTTGTGCCCGGTTGATGGCAATAGGCTCGCCCCCTATTACATGGGACTTAAACATAACTGGCGAAATGTGGGTGTGCTAATGGGTACCCCTCGGATGTTATGTTGTACCCACTTTTTGTTGTACATAGTTTAAATTAAAGGTCTTTGCAAAGAGATTTACCTACAAACAAACCTACCACAATCAAAGTGATGCCAAAAACCAATGACCCATCATTTATATACGAAGCAGTTCCGTTTAGTCTTCGGAACCTTCAGATGTTCACGACATCATCATAAACAACTGCTCATGAATCGATTGATCGATAAAAAATCGTTAATTGATCCCATCAAGAGCTGTTAATTAAAGCGTGGGATCATTATGTACACGGAAATCGATTCGATTTACGATATTTGATGAAGAATCGTATAAAAAATCGGTACTGTTGACAGTAGAGTTATAAAATAGAAGATGTTTTAATCATGTTTTAAAAAGATTTGTACAATTTTGCAACATCATAATGTAGGTAGTTATTAGATAATTAATTACGTAATTTTTCTCAATAAACTTTTTTGCTAATAATCGATTATTGGTAGTATCGATCATTGGTAATCGTAATATTTATAAATAGAACACTTGAATTCAAAATTGTACTAAGTAACGTCATATTTTATATTTAGCTCAAAGCATTTTATTCTTTCTACCTGTAAAGTGGATTAAGCATTTTCGAAAACTGAAACTTTTTAGAGTTTCGAACCCAAAGGGTAATAATACGGAACCCTATTCTAAGGCTCCGCTGTCTGACTGTCCATCTATCACAGGGCTGTATATTTTAAACTGAAATAGACTATAATAAATAAATAGAAACTTTATACAGATTTTGCAGAATATTATGATTATGAACACTATAACAACGACTAAAATTAAAGGAGCTCGCCATACAAGAAACGTGTTGTTTAGATGTAGTTTAAAATATTATAGCCTGTACAGTCAGCAACAAAAGTCGATTAACATTTATGATTTTTAAATCCTAATTATTAAATACAATATTTAAAGTAAAACGCAATGAATTTAAAATTAAGATATAATAAACTCTTAGCTACTTATTGCCTAAAATTCTGAAAGCATTATGTGTTTAGTGTCTGTTTAAATGATATAAAAAAGTAACATTGTTAATTGACTTTTGTTGTTGACCGTACGAAACTCTGTACGTGCGAGTCAGACTCACACTTGACCGGATTTATACTTACATACCGTTCATGTACTACTGAACATCTTAATATCAGCCATTAAACCTATTTAAGTCCCTAAAGCTTTGTGTTACCTTTTAACCACACCTTGTATTAAACCTAGGAAACAGAAGTATGAAAATAATAAGCGTAGCGAAATTATATACAGAACTAACTTTAAAAAAGGTCATTATCATAAAAAAAAACTAAAATAAACAATGCAAGGAAGATATTACTTTATGCATTTTAGTTAAAAAGCGAGTTTTTCAAAATTTCCGTGTACAAATCAATAAACATGGTCACGCATTTGCGAATACTACTGATATATTATTTGCATAAAAAACATAACATAACATCACGCCTGTAATCCCCGAAGGGTTAGGCAGAGGTGTACCCATTTGTATACCTACATTTAGCCAGTTTTGTTGGAGAGGAACCTTCATGTGAGAAGCCTGTATTGCACTAACTAAAATGGCCCGTCAGAATATGGCCGTAGCTACTCTCCACTACTGCTACCTTTAAGGGCGACATTCCAATATTTTTTTTTACTACTGTAGGAGTAGAATAATGGGAATAAAAATTACGTGATTTTTATAAGCCCATCTGCGAATAAATGTTGATTTTTTAACAGTTTTTCTGCACAAAAATTGTCAAACGTTATGGTGTTGTATTAGACATTTATCCATGGAGATAAAAGACTTATTTATAACAGGTTTAAAGAACGTATAATAATTAACTGACATAGCTAAAAATGAATATATTTACACGCCATGTATGACAAGACACATACGCTGAAACAAAACTAATGTAACACCTTGTGGTCTAGCTAAATAAACGAATTTAATTTATTTGGATAAAAGTTTAGTGAATTTCGCCCTTACACAGATAAAAATAAATCTGAAAATAAACTACACAAATTCAGTGATGATACAACTTGCTACCGAAAAAAAAGGGTACACATATATCAGTCAAGTTTTAAATTAGTAGCTAGTGCTTCAAAATCTAGTGTTAAAGTCGTGTCTAGGTAATTAATCCAAGTTTTTACATTTTAAGCACTAACTATTAAGCTGTAATGATTTTTTTACCGCCAAGGTGCCTTCTGCCTTGCATCTAATATACTAACTATATTAATATTCTCTTAGTCACGATAGGAATTAGATTGAAATTAGATCCTGGTTTTTAAGGATTAGAAGTCCAACATCAAGGTTTGCCAACGAGCAATGGAGCAGAGTATACTAGATGTTCAATTAAGGAATTAAAGCACTATACTGCGCTCCAAAACGGGACTGACTGGACTAGATTCCCACAAAACTGAAGGCGTGAGGTACAAAAACGTGAAGGATGGAAGAAGTGGAGGGAGGGCTTTTGTATGGCAATGCTGATCCTTTGGCTCAAGAAAAGGGCAATCTTGTAAAGAGTCGACCAGTCGCTTGGCGATGTCGTGAAAATATGGGGGCCCTAGTGTTTCAACCCCAAACGGCTCAAATATAATATAACTTCCAATAAGAAATCTTCAATTTTCATTTTATGTTAAGTGCGACATTTTCGCTTCAATAAAAGGTTTTTCTTTCATTCTTTCTTAGTCTCTTTCTTTCTAATTAGGTACCTATTCAACTTAATAAAAATTGCAATATTTATCATCATTTACAATTCTATCGCAGGAGGGTCTAGACTCATGAACTAAATCCATGTTAAAAGTCTTCATTACAATGTCCCTTCCACCGGATTGATGTACAACCGAGGTCCACTTTTCAACCGTATTACTGAAGACATAAGGTTGATAAGTGGTTCACCGTAATTGTACTTAGGTCTGATTGCAACTAGGAATTTGTTAATTGAACTAAGCTCAATGATTCAAAGTATCATAGTACTTCCTCACGATCTCAAGACTTCTGGTTTTACAACTAGTACTAATGTTCTTAGTACCAAGAATTACGTGCCTAATCAGGAAAAACTTATCAGTTAGGTTAGGTCATGTAATAGTGTTGTGTAAGCACTACAAAGTAAGAAAAACATTAATTTTAAAAGATTTATTATGGAGTTTCTTCTCCATACGAAACCTGTAGGAAAGGGCAAGAAGATTTAATAGATTTTCTTGTGTATAACGTTCAAAAGTGCCTCTTTATGGCCTAATTGAAATAAATAATTTGACTTTGATGAAAATACTCTAAAGAGTCAAAAATACCAAAGTGAACCACAATTTTCGTTTGGGTTCGTGATAGTGAAGAAATTTGGTAGAATTTTTTTTATGACTTCTTTTAATAACACTAGGCAACACCTAAATATTATGTATACTCGTATTATAAAGAGGTACCTATAGTTTTTATATTTTTTTTAGTTGGTTAATCTTGTAAAGTACCGGACCGATTACAATATTTTTTTCATTATAGAAAACTATTTTAATTGTCTATGCCTGTCTTATGATACAAGGAGAGAAGCGGTTTAAAGGAAAATTAGGTGGAATATCATCCTTAAAAATCCTACGTTCAAGCTACAAGATGCACAGCTAGTACCTAGCTGATAATAGTACTCAAAGAGACGCAAAATCCATAAAAGGTTCCTTTCAACAGACGGTAAAACCCAGTAATTAATGAACGACACAAAAGGTTAACAAAATGGTACTGAAATCAACTTTCGACTAGGATCTTTATCCAGATACTTATTTTTTCCACATTAATGTTGTTGTTTTCTGAAATCGCCAATCCGCCTTGAGCAATAGCGGTTTTCTCTAAATGAGAAGAGCTAAATGAGAAGGCCTTTGCCCTTTTTCTTTTTTAGGTGTTAAAAATCATCAAATGACTCCTTCCGCCCTGCAGTAGGATAATAATCTGATATTATCTATATATTAATCTTATTTATATAAATAAATAAGGAATAATAATTCCGGCTGTCATACGTGGATCTTTGACAGTCGTTACGAGTCGTCAGAAGCTTGAAAGTCTGACAATCAGTCTTACCTAGGGGTATCGTATTACCCAGTTACTGGGTTGTGGAGTATATTATATATATAGGCAGTCGCTCCATGTAAAATACTGGTACTCATCTGCATACGGTTAGACCTGAAGCCGACCCCAACGTAGTTGGGAAAAGGCTAGGCAGATGATGATGAATCTTATTTATACAAATCTTAAAAATCTAATCATATAAATTACATTTTTAAATATTTGCATAAAAATAAAAACAATGAAAAATATAAAATATAGTCTTAGTAGCCGATTTCTGAATCAAGTCCTTGATTCAACCGCCCAACGAGAGACTCCTCTTGAGTAGTTATTATCATTATTTATATCATTATATTGTAACAGCATTATTGGAATAATAAAATTAATTTCATCTCGTTTGAACTTTAAAGACAATCAAATCAATCACCTAATCTAGATCTTCTATTCTGAAGATACACGCATAGATTTGAGCTAATGGATAAAACAATATTTATTTGAAAGTGTCTGAAGCCCGGTCTGCGACTGCGCGTGCAAAATGTTTTTTTTAAAATTTGAAATACCCGTTTCGCATATTACTTATATAATGTTTATTTAGTCGCCTCGTTGCCTCGTTGGCCTAGTGGTCACAAAGCGCGACTGCTAAGCGTGAGGACTTGGGTTCGATTCCCAGGTCGGGCAAACTGTTATTGGGTATTTCTATCAGGAATTTCTCAGTAGCGGCCTCGGAGTCTGGTATTGTGCCCGGCTGATGGCAATAGGCTCGCCCCCTATTACATGGGATTTAAACATAATTAACTGGCGAAATGTGGGTGCACTAATAGGTACACCTCTGCCTAACCCTTCGGGGATTACAGGCGTGATGTTATGTTATTTAAAAAATATTTTCCAATAAAAAGGTGATCCAAAATAAAATTGCAATGATGGGAACAACATGTCACTTTCAGATTCGTAGGGTGTCGGCATTTTGTGCGCGTGCGCTTATCTATGAGCTTATGTACCTATACACCCGGTACACGCGATATTCTAGAGATTAAGTGCCTTTTTACACGCGTTTTTTATATTTTTGTCAATCTCACCTACGCGATTAACCTAACCGCTGACCGTTCTGACTTTGACGACTGACAAATGACAGTCTAATCATTAATCCAACTAAAAAGACATAGACAATATAGAAGCGTAGAGTTTTATGTTCATTAACCCTTTTTGGAAGATTAAATGTCCATCATCATTTCTATGAACTAGAAAAAAGTAATGGCGCATTGGTTAAGGCTTATGCACTGGCTCGTGCAGGCTGTAGGTTCACAACATTACAGGGTATGGGCAAATGTCATTGTGACTTCTCTATTTAATAATATGCTATTAATACCTAAGCCTCACCTGGACATCACTGACATCGGTGAAGGAAAATATCGTAAGGAAACCTGGACTATATAGGTATAATATACTAACTTATTCCCACATCTTTATCCGCGTAAATGTCGGTCATTGCGGACGCAGACAAAAACGCGGCATATAATAACGTGTAACGGAAAGGATATACCAAGAGCAAGGCTTCTTTGGATGATAACAAACGATATGGCAAGGGTTTTTTAATCCTATCTCTACATGTTCGGAAATTATGATTAACAAAGAACACCGCCTGCAGTAGGCTACTATGCGGTACTAGGCGCGCAGAATTACGGAAGAGATTTATCGTGATATTAGGCAAGTAACGTGGAAAGATTTTGACCCACGTAATGCGGTTTGACACGTTTAGGTTAGGTTAGGTTAGGTTAGCTGGGCTGTTTCCGCACTTAGCCTCTTTATTGGGCCATTGTACGTGTAAAGAGATCGAATCCTCAAAGAATCACTCCAACCATCCCAGATCGTCCCAGAATGCCAGCAGCCTTTTCAGGCTGCTGCAGGTTTCGGAGAGCGATGCCGGCGATTGCAGAGTTCGTGCCCGTTGATCCGCCACACTTCTGCACTCCAAGAGCACGTGCTGTGGTGTTTCTTCCGCCTCCATGCAACCTCTGCACAGAGGGCTTTCTGTCATACCTATGGTGAATAGGTGTTTGTTTAGGGGACAGTGGCCGGTTATGATGCCTATGATCTTACGGATTTTGTCCCGTTCCAGTCTAATAAGGCTGCGGGCAAGTCTTTTTGATGCTTCCGGAACTGCATTCTTTGTTTGCCTGCAGGTTACACTGTTTCTCCATTCCGTATGGTGTGTTTCTTCGGTTTTCTGACGCAGCCATGATTTTATTTGGGCTTGGGGTATGGGCAGCAGCGGTTCCGGACCGTAGACTGTTGTCTTGGCCCTTTTTTTGCCAGTTCATCGGCTGCGTCGTTACCCAGTGAGTTACTATGCCCTTTTACACGTTTGTTATGATTTGAATTTAAGAAACATATGAAACCGAAAATTTGGTATCAATTCCTAAAGTATTTTATATTGAGCTAAAACCCTTGCCATATCGTTAGTTATCATCCAAAGAAGCCTTACTCTTTGTATGTGTATACCCTTTCCGTTACACGTTGTATAAAGTTTCCTATTTCCTTTGTTGGCGTTCAAACTTACCGTATCTAATTTCATCAAAATCACTTCTGTAGTTCAGACGTGAAAGCGTAACAGACAGACAAACAGAGTTACTTTCGCATTTTATATTATTTGTATAGATGTAAGTCTTAATTATTGAGAGGTGAGAGTGACAAGATTAATGTTAATCAAAGTCAAAGTCAAAGTATTTTTAAAGCGATTTTTGGTGTTCAAAAAAAAAACTACCCTAAGGGCATGCATTATTAGTAGTTTTATAATAGAAAATTAAAAATGAAAATATTTAAAAAGTACATAAAGAAATAGAAATGTCAATTATAACACAATGTAGCAAGTTTACATAATTAAGGATTATTTATGTGAATTTTTCAACAAGGAATTCGTCAATGGTATAGTAGCAATTGTCTATTAAGAATTTATTTAATTTTCGCTTAATCTGTAAATAATAAATGCATCACTTACACAAGAATGACGTCATTACGCACCAGGACACGCCATACCTTAAAAATGTGAACTTAGCTTAAAATAGATATGAGAAGCACGAAATAATATTAACATCTATTCATGCAATGCAATTAAACATTCAAGATCACGACCCAGACAGTGAACCGATTTGGATCGATACTTTCGTTTGTAATCGATATGAAGTGATGACTCGTGTATGCAATTGGTCAGTTTTAAATTATTTCTTAATTGCGTAACTAATTAGATGCAGTTCCAGTTGTTGTAAGGTACCTAATACTAGTATTGCTTCAAAAGTGACTGTCAAGAAACTCTATACATTATTGTGGCAATGACTATATTTGAAACCATGAAACCACAACCATTGCAAATACAACTAATAAAATATTACTCTCAATATATTTATTTTATAATAAAATTACAAGTATGGAGTATGTTACCTTTTGAAAGGGGCAAGAAGATTCAATAAGTTTAAAAGTGTCTTTTAATAAATACATTGTTTGACTTTGACTTACAAAGAATTGATTGCAGTCTCGCTGTACTTTCAGATTATTGTTTGTGGAAAATATAAAAGAAACCTTACAGACAAAAGTTTAATTTTTGAGAATGTAGTGGAAAATCTAACTAAAAATCTTGAAACAATCCATCGACAAAACTAAAATTAATCGCTTGGTCTAATTGCAACATGATAAATGGCATATTTGTTAAAGACCACTTTACCATTTTCTACTGTAAGGCTAAAAAATGTATCAAAGGACCAAAAAATCTTAAATCAAAATCTCTTATCAGGCGCAAAAAGGCCAATGGTCCTTTTACCCATACCCAGTTAATGGAATTCTTGAAAAAATACACTATGATTTGACATACGAGGTCGATCACGTTCGGTAGCTCAAAAAAGCATCAAACTAATTACTTAAGGTATCATAGCTTTAGTTCATTATCTTTGCTATTAAATGACGTCATACGCGTGTGTTCAGGATCGGCAGCAGATGGTATATAATAGGCCAGTCGACTCACAGCATCACAGTGCAACTTGAGCTTCATCCACTTTAGGTTTTGAGTACCGACGACCAACATACAATATGAAACTGGTAATTAACTTTTGCAAATGTGAATTATTGATTATTTTATAGTTCTATGCTATTAATCTTCATTTAATTTTCCTTTTGATTAAGATTGCATTTTTAAACAATTGGAAAAAAATCTTAAAACCATCCTCTGAAGATGATTTTTTTTTAAATTTCCCATTTAAAAAAAATATAATAAAATAATTAAGAATCTAAGAGTTCAATGATTTCATTGATTTTTTTAATTACACTAAGGACTTCAAACTTGACAACATATTTTCATAGTTCAACCTTTTAGATTAAGTTACAAAAATTCGAAAGTTTATCAATATATCAATTACTATTTCATAATACATTTATAATAATGCCCTGTCTCCACAGTTCGTAATCGCCGCCCTCGTAGCCGTGGCCGCTGCAGGTCGTCTGGAACACCTGGAACGCTCCTACCTTCCCCCTGACAACTCCATCGGTGTCGCCAGGTCCTCTTTTGGAGGCCACGGGTCCTTCGGAGGTAACTCCGGTGCCTTTGGAGCTAACTCCGGTTCCTTCGGCGCTGCTGGTCTACCCGGTCGCAGCGCTGGTAGTAATTTCGCTGGAGCCACCTCCAACCAGTACCTGCCCCCTAACCACGGTCCTTCAGGTTCCAGTGGTTCCCAGTTCGGTGGATCTCCTCATGGTAAGTCTTACCAGATTTCCATTCTCAAATAATCTAATATTAAGTGAATCCCTATTTCCCTTGGTCGTGTCTACGTCCCATCACGCGTGAACGGCTGGAGCAATTTCACTAATTCTTTTTGTTGTGTTTGTTATTGTAAGGAGAAAAACTAAAAATAAAAATAAAACCAAAAAAAAATGGCGATACGAAGTTTAGCTAGTTTATGATAATTAAATAACTGTGTGATTATAAATCAAGATAAAAGCCGCGGTTTTATTCAATAAAGATGCGCGGTCAAAGATAATAAAATCATTTGCATCTGAATGTCAATCAATAAAATAAAATTGAATTAAGTATGATCTCAAAACCAATATTATGATGTTTTTATGACTCTTTGGTTTACATATGATTAACAAGATATAAATCATCTTCAACAAATATGAGTTTATTTAAATAGATAGATTTATATCAATCAATGTAAAAACTTACGTTTTTAAATGTTCAAAGATTTTGTTGTACCATGAAAACCTGGACTTGTAATTAATATAAGTCTGGAATCGCAAATACGCCTTTAGCAAGCGTGGTGATCAATGCCTTCTCTATGTAAGAAGAGGCCTTTGCCTTTCAGTGGGACAGTAATAGCTGGTATAGCTGGTATATTTTATGGCACAGCTTTTTCCCAACTCAAAGTCAAAAATTGCAGTATTGAACCATTTACAAGCTCTTTTGAATTAGCAATGAGTCTATCAGTTAATTCAGAAACTTGAAGCTAGTTGGGTAGTACTAAACTTGCTAGCTTTTGTATTTCTTGATGTTCACTATGTGCGAAAATAGGGGAAAGTAGATTCAACATTTTTTAACGTTCAAACGTGCCCTTTGAAATGTTGACTTGTACTATCAATAACAGTAGTGCAAAATCAAGAAGAACAACCATAGTTTTCTTCTACTCCTTTCTTTCCAGGATTTGGTGGTCAGCAGAACTTCCGCAGTCAGCAATACGGTGGTCGCCAGGCTGGTCAACAGTATAACGGTCCTTCCCAGTTTGGATCTCCTAATTCTGGTTCGTTCGGTGCTCCCAGCCACCAGCAGTACTCCCAGCAGTCCGCTGCCACCAGCCGTCAGTACCTGGCTCCAAGGACCGGTTCTTACCAACAACCTTCTCAGCAAGCCTTCGATGAACAGACCGGATACCATTACTAAGTGTGTGTACATAATGTAGATGTCTTAGTCAATTGAATTGTTTGTATGTATATGTATAATAAATAGTTGTATCTATTATTTTGGATTTTCTTTTTTCTTTACATTGTTGAGCTTAGATCTGCTAAAGCGAACCAACCCAATAATTAATGTTTTTAATGTGTGTAAACTTTACTACCTAAAGTCGAAGTCAATTTATTTTAACTAAACTATTGATAGTCACTTGAACGTCATTCACAAGAGGAAAGTATAGAATCTAGTTGCTTCTTTCATAATGTACCTAAATCGTATGGAGAAGAATGGGCATGTAACTCTATTGTTACTCTTTTCTACCCGACTGCGCCAGAAGGAGAGTCATGTTTTTTTTATGTATATTTTTTTGGCATGCTTTTAATCGACCAAATTGGCAAAAACCCGCCTGCCATAGCACTGACAAATTCCTAAAAAAAAAAACAACGAACATGAAATCCTATTCCCGACAGCTGCACATAAAACCACTACACCAAAAAGACCAAAATAAGCCTACGTGATTACACAATATTGCCAAACTATAAATCAATTACATTGAATCTAAAGCATCCGAGAGTTCATTGTCTGGGTCGTGATCTTGAACGTTTTAATATCGATGCGTGAATACACGTCATTAATAAAACGCGAAGTTGCGTTGTATGGAAACGTATTAAGCATTAGTCCAAGATACCAAAGTAGCTATACTTACGTCATTTAAGCTTGGTTGAAAAGAGCATAGACAGAGGAATGAAAATATGTCCGTAAGATGAAATGCTTAGGTACTTGGTATTTTCAATGCGGTTTTTTCAGGTTTCAGCTATAAAAGGAATTTTAGTCAGCTATGTTCAAGTGTGACGGCTGATTTTTTTACACGTTTTGCAGGATATTTTTAAAGACACTTCAACCAGTCGCCTAAAGAGTTGATCTTTAACAAATAATGGTTGTTTTATTAATATCCTGTAAAACGACTCAACTGGTGAATATAATTATGATTTTAGTTCTTAGATAATTAAATAATTTTGTTAAAGAAAAACATCTCATTTTGATTGAAATAAAATTGAATAGAGCTCGAATCAAAATTATAGTCGGAATGCAGTGATTTAATATTTTGATATCAAGCGTAAAACAAATGAAGGTTTCAGTAATCAATATTAGACTAAATTATTATAAAGCTATCGTTGTTGTTGTTGATGTGTTAGGTTTGTTTGTTGTGTGTTTTAACGCCACAACCTTCGGAGACAATGGCCCGATTTAAAAAAAATAATATTTATAGGAAGCTTCGTTATTCCTAAGGATTATTTATTATTTATTTATTTATTTATTTATTATTCAAATTTGATAGATACTGAAAATATTTCATGTTAGCAACATTGATAGGTACCTAGTACTTCATTTTAACCAACTAAAAAGGTAACATAGTTTTTTGATCAAAGATGGTAGATCGATGTTAAAAGCGTTAAGAGTTTCTAACGATGACATGCTTTGATACAAAATGCTTTGTTCATGATGATTGGCAGATACAACGGTTTTTTTTTAATCTTAGCAGTGCTTTTTGTATTATTGTGAACATTTATTTTTTAATTGCCATGTTTTGTATAGTTTTATCAATTAGTGCACCACGTGCTAAATTAAATAAAAAATTCTTACTACTATTATGAAACCTTAAGTTTGTGAGGATGGATGGATATTTTGATGGATGTTTGTTACTCTTGAACGCCTAAATGGCTGAACCAAATGAGCTGTACTTTGGCACACATACGATCAGCTGTAAAAAGACATATCACATACCCGTCAGGTAGGCAAAATTAATGCTCATAAACCTAAGCAATATTGATACTAAAATATTGATGAGAAACAACTTTTTTTTTGGTGTGAAAATCACTGTATAAAGAGCCACGTAAATGTCACATACACAAAATTATTGTGCTTCCATAAGCATTCCATAAGCAATTTTGTGTATGTGTAATGTGACATTTACGTTGCACCCATGTGCATAGGTACAAGAGTACAGGAGTCGTGAGGATATTACACCCTTTAGGTACTCACGTATATACCTATGAATATTTCAGTTATCGTTAAATCCAAAATTAATTAAAAATCAAATGTAATATTATACACAACTATTTATTATACACATAATATTATTATTAAGTATCCAATTGACTAAATCGTTTACTTTTAGATCTTCAAATCTACACGCTTAGTAATGGTATCCGGTCTGTTCATCGAAGGCTTGCTGAGGAGGTTGCTGGTAGGAGCCGATCCTAGGAGCTAAGTACTGACGGCTAGCTGTGGACTGCTGGGGGTACTGCTGGTAGCTGGGAGCGCCAAACGAGCCAGAATTAGGAGATCCGAACTGGGAGCTGGGAGAACCATACTGGCTGCGGAAGTTCTGCTGACCACCGAATCCTGTAGAGAAGGGGAAATAAGCAAATAATAATTATATTTCTTGATTTAGCACTACTTTAGAAATAAACTTTACAAAAGTAGCTAAACAAATTGAAAGGTTTTGGTGGTAGAAGCAATCATAAATGCACGTTAAAGATGAACTAAATTGATGAACGATCAACTTTATTTATCTATACTAACATAATAAACATGAAGAGTTTTTTGTTTGTTTGTTCAAACGCGATAATCTCTAAAACTACCAGGCTTTTTTGAAAAAGACTAAACGCGAGTGTGAGTGCAGGGTATAGTCAATATTACTCTGATAGAACTAGTACTGGCCACAAAATAGTCATAATAATTATTTGATCTAAAGCCAATTAAGCCCAGTATATTATATCAAGAAATTATCGAATTGCCAATGATAATACAAATTAATCGTCGAACTAAATAAAAGATGACAAAGTACCTTGAAGAGATCCAGAGAACCGAGGAGCACCATTAGAACCAGAAGGTCCGTGGTCGGGGGGCAGGTACTGGTTGGAGGTGGCACCAGCAAAGTTACCACCAGCGCCGAAGGCACCAGAGCTACCTCCGAATGATCCTTGGGAGCTGGGAGAACCGAATCCTCCGTTAGAACCGTAAGGAGGAAGGTAGGAGCGTTCCAGGTGTTCCAGACGACCTGCAGCGGCCACGGCGACGAAAGCAGCAATTATGAACTGTAGAAACAAAACGATGGTCAGTATGTACGAAGTTAAATCTGCAAAAGTCTTACCGTGATCAAATGTAACTTTTGTAGAAATATTTGAGCAATTGGCAACTAGAATTTTTAAGACACTGCCAGAATGAAATTCAATACTACATCAAGTGACACATCAAATTCCAAATATTTTGCATCAAACAGATATTAATTACCAGTTTCATTTTGTATAGTTGACGAAACACGCAAAACTTAAAATGGAGGAAGCTCAAGTTGTACTGTGATGCTGCGAGTCGACTGACCCATTATATACCATCTGCTGCCGATCCTGAACACACGTGCCTGACGTCATTTTATGGCTTAGATAATAAACCAGAGCTATCATGCTTCATATAATTAGTTTGAGGCTCTTTAAGCTACCGAACGTGATTGGCCTTGTCAGTCAAATTTCTCTGGTTTTCAAGGATTTTATTAAGTTGTGTTTTAGGATGCGGTAGTCGTGACCCTTGATTAGGCGGTGAGCCTATATATACAGTTCCATCGTGCTGGTTTCGCGATTTAAGCAAAAAGCATGATTGACAAAGGATCATGACTAACTGAGTCAGTTTCTGTATCTGGCTCAGTCAACAGATCACCTACAAAATTGTAACTCTTTTCATATAAGTCAACAATCAATTTTTTTTTTTTTTACATTTTTATATTGTCAAAGTTCTTTCATAATAATCGATGAAAGAATACCTACCTACATCGTGAGGTAACCTGGACTGATACTTAATATAGGGGTGAAATCGCCAATCCACCTTGAGCAAGTGTAGTGATTAATGCTCGTGCCTTTGCCCAGCAGTGGGACAGTTATAGGCTGGTATTATTGTTATTTTTTTAATAGTAAAAAGTGATTACGTGTCTTTTTGTTCTCTTCATGACTCCTTTCTGTGACTCGTGTGTAGGATTGTTAACAATAATTCTATAATTTGCATAGTAACTAAGGTTTACATTTCCGTGCTCTCTGCAGCGACTTTTATCACACGCATAGAAGATTATAAGAAATATCAGAATATTATGGTGTAACGAATTAGAAGATTTTATGATGACTGATATGTAACTGCCAACGAACATCGGTTAACTTAATTGGAGAACTTACGCGAGGTGAATGACCTGTGTTTAAAAAACTGAACTAACGTTATTAACATTGATCGTTGATCTGAAAAAAAGGTATCACAGTCAGTGTGTTTTAGGTTAACATTTCAAATAATTATTAAAACTAGCTTTTAACCACGACTTCACGAAATCGACTACGAAAAACATTAAACGTCGTATTGAAAATACCTCTGGGATTAAAAGTATCTTATATCCTAATTCAGATTATGATCAATGTACCTAAGACATAATTAAAGAACATGCTTTAATTATGCCTTAGTTGGTTAGGTTAGGTTGGTGTCTTAAGTTTTTATACGTTTTTATGCAAAATACATAATTATTATGATTCATTCTTTCTTTCATAAATTATTAATTAAAGTGTAATTATCCAACCATCTGCATAGCACATTAAATTGGTGGTCCTATTAATCTACCCTGTGGAACTCCAATTTTGTTATTGATAGCGCACTTTTTTCTTTCCTTCTTTTTACTAAAACTTTTGAGGTACAGTGATGTTTAAGATGGAACCTTATAAGGTTTATTGTAATTATTTATCCCTTGGTATTTTATGATAATCTTCATAGGCCTGATTGAGTCTGCCTGCGATAATTTGGGAAAAGCTGCCCTTTTTTTTAAGAGACTTCATTTCACTGTTGATTAGTTTCATCATTTACAGTAGAAATGCAATAGTTTTAACAATAAAAGGGACTTAAAAGGATAATATAATATAACGTTTGATAGTTGCTTTAATATCATAAGCCATCGCTAATCGATTCTCATTCATCACAGTAATTATTATTTAGATACGGTATGTATCAAACAAAATTAATTCGTAATTATTTATAAGCTTTTTTTTAATAAACACCTGGATTTTAATTGTTCGCCATCTTTTTTCGCGTTTTCTTGGTTTTAATTTGAATACTCTATAAGCTACGGTATTCTTTTTCATCATTCAATGGATGTTTTGGACTTGTTTTTTTTTTAATTTGTCTATTGATGTTTTTCTCGTCAATGGTGCGATGAGACTTTTTGTGTTTATCTTCAAAATAATAACAAGAGTATTCCATGTGATGTTACCATGACAACACAAGTCGTACATAGGTATATGACGACACGGTTATTACGTAAAGATATGTTAACGCATTATAATTACACTACATACTACATATTAAAAAAAATCATACATTTTTTTATAAACTTGCGGCTTCATAATGTTTTAATGATTTTTAGCCTATTTTCACTTATAAAAGTATATTTCTTATTATTTGAATCGTGATACAATTCCTTACTATTAATGGCAATTATTTCATTTTAAACAAAAGTTTCATAACTTACGTTTAAGGACAAAATAACGATGTATGTTTTATTTTTGTGTAAAATAATGATAAAATACATCCGACGGAATAACATTTCATATAACCTTATATTATGATAATAGAATTTATATCATTTAATTATTTTATACAAAAGAAAAATGGAGTCTACATAATAACAATTTAGATCAAATTGCATATGTCCTTCAAAACGATCAAGATCACTGAGCACGATTCATTCCCAAAGCAAATAGAAAGTACTCTAGTTTTGATATTGTTTTGTCAAGTACAACTTAATAATTAAGCATTCAAGGCTCCTGGTACGCGGTGTCATCCAATAATATTGGATTTTAACAAAATAAACGATCTTTGTCCACGTATAAAAGAGGATGGAATTCTAGAAAACGATACAGTTTAAGTTTTGTAGTGAAAAGTTGAGGACAATATCTACATCAACAATGAATCTGGTAAGTACTCAGAAAACAAAATGGAAAAAAAAAACCATATACTTGAGTTTGCAAGTACCTTAGTATTATATTCGACATTCGTTATTTACCTAGTTGTAAATATTAGAATACGAAAACAAAATCTAATTTCTCTATTTTACATATAAGCTGACATAGCTAAACTCAATTCTTAATAAAAAGGCGAAATACCACTCACTGATTAATCACAAAATCTCGAAAATTACCTGACCTGTGAAGCTGATCTTTGACATGTAGATAGTTTATTTCACGTGGACAAAATCGGGAGCAAAAGTTAGTGATATAATTATTTGACTGCTAACTTCTATCATTCGCTAGAATATAATTTTATCTACTACATTTTTAAAACTTCTTTAATCCGTTCCAGTTAATCATGAGCGCAGTCTTTGCCATAAGTGCAGCCCAAATCCCAGCTAGGAACTACATTCCCCAAAGTCAAGGTGGTCATGGGGGTCAGAGTGGGTACCAATCTCTTGGAGGAGGCGGTGGAGGTGGAAACCGTCCCCAACAGGACGCTGAGAAGAATGCTGCTACTCTGAAACAGGATCAGGGTGCTAGTGAAGATGGAAGTGAGTAGTTTAAGCATGTTATTTTACATAAATCAAAATTAAAGTCGTTATGGTCTAGCGGTTAAGGCGCCTCTCATGCATGAGCATGGCATCAAATCTAAACAAGTACAATTGAGAGTAATATAGAAGCGTGTATATTTATTAAATCTTCTGTGGAAAATTGATGTGGTTTATGACATTGAATTTATTTACAAATTATCACTGGTCCTTTGGGACGTCGAGAATTTTTTCTTACGATCGAATGGCCCGTGGGCCATTCGTTTTGGGCCGTTCAGGCTAAATATCCAAATATAAATGCTCTTTTAATTAAGACTAAGGACCTTAACATATTATCGATGTGATAAAATAAATTATCTAATTAATTTATATCGTATAGAACAACCACCAACAGAGCTTTGTACATGAACAAAGCTTTCAAACTTAATAGAGCTTTGTAATTCACGAAACAATAATGAAAGTACCTTTGTTATAATATCTTGGTAATGTCAAGGTTATTTGAGCTTGTGCCCATTGCGTACGTACTCTTAATTGGACTATTCGCATCTTTTACATGTACCTATTGTTATAGTTTTACCATTCATTATTGGTTCATTTATTTTGTGTTTCATTTCCTTTATGTCCTAATTAATTAGGAGAGTCTAAATAGATTATTATATGTATAAACAATTTGCCAAGTCTTAGATTGAATACTAGAAAACTGTATTGTAGATAGTCATTTATCAACACCTCTATCCAACACTCTAGACAATATTTGTTATAAAAATAATCTGTTTCATAATGTACCGAATTATTTATCAATAAGGAATAGACGAATCATTGTAACGAGAATTTTTACCATTACTTCATATTGTAGTTTCTAAGGGTAACCATTTTTAGTCGGTTATTAAAAATAAATACTGTTCCATACAGTTTGGCAGAGTTTGAGTTGCACTACAGCTGATCATTTTCATAGCTAGGTGTTCTAGAATCATGTCATGTGAATGATGTCATATCAATTATCAAAATCCATGGTAAAAGTTTTCATTACGATATACCACCCGTTGTTACTTGTCAAGTTACCCTATGTCGTACAAACCCTCTATTATCTTCCAGGCTACCACTTCGGCTATGAAACTTCAAACGGCATCCGAGCTGAAGAAGCCGGCAACCCAGTGCAAGCTCAGGGTGGGTTCTCATACAAGGGCGACGATGGCATCACATACACTATCACCTATACCTCAGGAGAAGGTGGATTCAGACCTCAAGGAGAACACTTGCCAGTTGCACCTCCCACTCCTGAAGCTATCCTGGAAGCATTGAAAAAGAACGAACAGGATGAGGCTGCTGGTATCTTCGATGATGGTAAGCAGAACTATTATGATGTTTAAGTTACTTCTTTCAATATAAGGCATTTAAAAAGAATTAATACAGTCTGTTAGAATCCCGGGTAAGGGATTATGGCCTTTTTCCTTTCACACAGATGGAAACCTAGCAGCGAGAACAATATAAGATGATGTTGATATAATTAAAGACTTCACAGGTGCGATATTGTCACTGGGGAGTCAAAGTCAAAGTCAAATCATCCACTTCAATTACACCATTAGAAGGCACTTTTGAGCGTCAGATACAGGAGAAAATAAACATTTGATAATATTGAATCTAGTTGAAGATATTAAGATATCTATCAGTAAAACAATAACTATGATATCTCGCGTGATAGGCGAAGTACGCAACCTAGGATATTATCTTCCCTATGATAACAACGTACATTTGTATAAAGGCCTTACAGCATCTTTGTATTAAGACCACTTACTTCTTTTGTTTTATCAGGTAAATATCACCCAGAACAGCACGGAAGTGGCCAGAACAACGGCTTTGGGTCTTCAGGCAATGGTTTCGGATCTGCAAATCACCAGGGAGGATTCAACTCTAATAGCGGTTATCAGTACTAATTTGATAGCTCTCAACAATAATATTTGTCAATATAAAACTTTGGAGAGGCAATTTTAAATCTGTAGGGTGCAATTTTGCATCTTCTTTAAACAGGAGGTGGTCGTAAAATACTTAAATATCGAAAAAAATTACAGCACCTGGTCGATAATAATTAATATGATTGCTTAAACGTTGTTGCCTACAAGATGGTCAGACTTGCAGTTCATATATTGACAAATGTTATAACATTTTAACAAAACTGAATATGACTGTATATTAGTTCATAAGGTTTAGAATTAAGTAGTTATGCAATGAATTGTACATAAAATGTTAATAAAAATGTAAGAATGATTTAATAAAGAAGATCACAGCTATAAAACCAAAGGTTGTTTGTTTAACGCACCTCAAGTGTTCAATTCCTGACAAAATGACATCTTAGATATTAAAAGCCGGCTGCTATAATACTCTCATGTCTCAAACTTACGTACGCGCACAGCATACTAACGCCATCTAGGTTGTTAACGCTGAACTAACACAATTAGTAGGCAGCAAGCTAACAAAAAATTTACTGAGCTTTTATAAAGAGTTGGACTCGAATTTTTATTAGAACAATGATTGATCATGTTTGAATATCGAAGTCATATAATAAATTAAACCTGATATTATACACACATTTAAGTATTTTAAATATAAACCATTAATATTATTTTAAAGTCAAAAACCTTAATTAATGACTTTATGCGATTGTAATTTTTGAAGTGAAAACTTCTTTAGCGGCGTTGAGCACTTTTTCTGTAATGGGTATAAAATCTTAAACTCGCGTCAGGACACGTGCGCGTCAGGACACGTGACCTGATCGAAAAAGCGTAAGACGGATGGAGAGTAGACAGCTATCCCCTCTCTACGGCGCGGCGAAAATGTATGCCTGGGCCTACTGTTTCGTTTAGACAGCGCAGGGCGCTTGCGCGAATGTTCGTGTATGTTAAACGTAAACGTAAACGTAAACGTTAATAATCAAGTTTTCACTTCTGCCGGCACTCCCGGAGTGCAACCCGTTTTTTTTGTCATCCGACGATGGTAGTTTCAGATATTAAAGCGCTTTATTATGTACTAGCTTTTGCCCGCGACTTCGTCCACGTAAATGTCGGACCCCCGTTCACATTTCCTTATTAGAGGGTGAATTTAGGAAATCTTTTCTTAGCGGTCGTCCACTAATTATTATAAACTACCTCCCTGCCGAATTTCATATTTGTATGACCTTTCGCTTTTATATATTTAAATATTAGTATAGACTGAACATAAAAGGATATTTTAACGCACGCATCTACTGCTAGTGTAGGCCCAGATTTAGACGGTGCGAGAAATATCGTGCAAGTTGTGGTAGGTACATTTCCGTCAATGATCAGTCACTTTTGCAATGACAGCCGCGCGGTCCCGCAATGTATGTCAAATCGCACGATATTTCTTGCATCGTCTAAATGAGGCTTTACGCCATATTTTCCTCTTAAGCCTCATCTATCAACGGCTTGTCAGTCATCTAATTTTCGTTGCATCAGTCTTAGTATATATATATTTGTTTTGTAACAATAGACCACATCTTCATGTCAAGGTCGGAACATCTTTACTAACAGTTTCAAAACTGTCTCATTTTGGCCACTGCTTGTTTTTGTTGTTTGTTCATCTTCTTTCTAATAATTTATCAGATTTTAAATCTTCAGATCAAAGTAATTTCATAATGTTGTATTTTGTCACATGTCTAAATTTTGTGAGAGTTCAGAGAGGCTTCATTTTCTTGTTTATGAGGGAGAAGTACATAATTTACTTTCATTTTAAGTAATTGCCCCAGCCAAGCAACAGATAAGCACCTTAGGCCTTAGGTACTTAGTTTAGTTATGAAATATCATCAATGTTTTTTTTTTTTTAAAGGGACAAGCCCGCCACACTGTACCCACCCACTGCAACTCCTGAAAGCCAGAATCAACAGTGGAGGCCACCAGAAAAGCGCCGAGGCAATGAAGCTCGACGAGTCCCAGAGAAACGATTAACTGTCTTGGGTCCCGCAACGAAATTAATCAGAAAAGAATAGCGGAGGAGTAAGAAAAAATATAATTTCCACTTCCCTCCAAACAAGCAGGAGACAGAACAGAACTAGGCCAAAAGGCACAACTGGGAGAAGCCCAGATTGCCAAGCACCACGGATTGCAATTATTATTAAATTAATGGGTCTTAATGTGATCTTTCCGGTTGTTAAATGTAAGGAATTGTAATAAAAATCAAAAGGTAAATTGTAGAAAAAAGTATAAGTTTTATTCATAGAATAAATAATTGCATCCCACACAACTTCTCACTGGTAACCATATGACTATATCAGATTACACATGCTCATCACTTTATAACGTTATCATACTCCATTTTAATAGATAGCCTTTTAATTTTAATTACGTCTGTAAGCATATTTTGACAAACAAAAATATCCAGAGCCATTGGCGTAATACTAAATCTTGAATATCAAACTATTGTTTTCTTATTCAAATATCACAATTATAATTTTGCCAAAATGTACTTACAGACGCACCTCATTATAAAAAATACAGTAGAGCATATTTCCTATCGTCTCATTATGCACCTGTTCCATTTTCGAATTGCATCACTGCGTTAGTAGAGTGCGTAACACATCTTTACTATTTGAAAATATATTAACCAATCAGATCAATACTTTCCGTGTGTGTATCTAATGCAGACGATACGAAAGATGCTCTAATTGATTTTTTGTTTGTTTTATAAAATGAAATGTGGCTTAATACTGATATTAAATTGCGAAGATTAGTATTTGTTGTAAGCAGCTTGTCTGAAGCCAGAGGAAGCTTGTGGTCTCGAGTACTGTTGCTGCTGGCCGTAGGCAGCGGCGCCTGCGCTGGGTGCGTCACCGTACTTGCCGGGGTTGTATTGACCTGGAAGGATGAGAAGGGAATAATGTTAAGCTTTTTGAGTAATAATTTAAATATGTTATGTTAAGTTAAAAATAATCTTAAAATTGTATTTTATTCGTAAATAATTTAGAATTTTTATCTTTAAGACCAATTTATTGGGTCTATGTGGTTTTTCAATTCATGTAAAGTACATAACGTTAACTCGGATATCACTGACATTGGTTAAAGTAGACATCGTGAGGAAACCTGGACTGATAAGACAAGTCTAAAATTGCCAATCCTCCTTGAGTAAGCTTGATTAGCAATGCTCGTGCCTTCTTGAATGAGAAAAGGCCCTGCAGAAGGACAACTATAGGCTGATATTACTTTAATTGGTCTACACAGTAGGGCTGTTGTTACTAAAGACCCGGTTCCGTTTGTCACTTCTTCTTCTTTTCGTGTCGATTGACTCAAATTTTATCCGACCAATATTGAGCAGCCTGTACAGCTCTATCATTGGCCTCATTAAGGTCTTGAATGGTACAGGTGGTAGTGCACGACGGGCAATTGAGGAGCTGACGAATGTCCTGTGATGATGCTCCACATTGGCACTCCGTTTGGGATGGGTGAAGAAAGCCCCATTTGGCCAGATTAGTTTTACAGCGGCCAACCTGGGTCCGCAATCTGTTATGTGACTTCCAGATTGGCCACTGCAGTTCTTATACAGGGGGAAGATGTTTGTCTCTTTAAGGTACGGAATCCTAACAGCTAAAGACTGTTCAGTGTTACGTATTTTAACTATGAAGGATTAAAATTGATTTTCCATAAATTATGACGCTTTAAAAGGTTGCTTGAAAATGTTACAAGAGAAATATTTGACATGAGTTCCAAGATTGCGTTGCTGACTGATCGATCACCTGCTTCGTAAATGTTAAAAGATTGCAACAAGTTAGTTATAACATAGACTACTGTACAGTACACTATCTTGTAATTAGTTGACATTTAAGTAATGGCGGAACGCTTTGTGGAAGAAAATTAATGAGAAGAATGTATCTAGAAAATTCTAGTATTGATTGGTCTTGGACAGATGTCATTTCTCCATAGACTATTAAATATACCAGCCTTTTATTGTTCTCCTGCAGAGAAAAAGTCTCTTACAGAGAAGGCATGAGAATTAATCAATTCGGATTGGCTGTTTCAAACTTATATTTTACTACTATTTTAGTGTGATTTTAATGGATGTTTGTTACTCAAAAACGCCAGAACGGCTGAACAGATCTGAATGAAATTTGGGGCTGAGATAGATTATAGTCCGAAATAGCACATAGGTTACTTTTTATCCCAAAAAAATCCCATTCCCGTGGGATAATGTATCAACTTTGACGCGGACGAAGTCGCGGGCAGAAGCTAGTTCATTGTAACTCCAGGGGGCAATTCTAAAAAATGTTAAGATCGATTGCAATCTAATGTCAATCTCATAAGAGATCATGACCTTTTCTACGCTTTCGGCCACAAAAACTTACAGTTCGCCGACTTCAAAGACGCGATCGCCGCAAATCTCAACATGACCTTAGATGCTTCGTGGGACATTCCCTTCACTGCACTGACCTATTGTTCAGCAAGACAGTAGCCATTTTAGTTCCCGTACATTATTATTTACAATCTTATTGTAACACCGAAACAACCCAAATCCAACCTTATTTAAAAGACATAAAGTCTTACACAACTGTAATTTAAAATTGGAAGCTTCAAGAAGCGTATTAAGTTATTTGCCAAAGGATATTGGACTTTATTTTCTTGGTGTTATGGTGTTAATGTTGGGTGATTCTGAACGGTCATAGTGAGGGGTCATTGGGTAATATTGTAAAGGTCAGTGTACTAGTGCAAGTGCTGCAGGTGGTTTTGTTAAGCTATTTATAGACGCTTTGTTTTGTATTGGACCTTCACGCTATCTATTGCTGTGGTGATGAGCAGGGGTGCAAGTGGTTTGATTTTTTTGATTTTTGTTTTAGGTTTTTTTTTCCTAATATGGTCTTTAAAATGAAAGGTTCGGACTCAATTTGTATTAAGAGTAAAGTGATGAAAGTCAACCATTTTTTCAAAACTTTAGCAATCTTTTAGATACACAAAAATAATTATTTCAAATTTATACTTATATTATTAAAATAAAGCTGAAGAGTGTCTTTGATTCTTTTTTTTTTTAACGTGCTGATCTCTGGAAATACCAGACGACGTGGAAAAATATTTTTATATGATAGCCAGATTCATGATTCATAAGGATTAGTATAAGCTATATAAAATCACGCTATGATCTATGAGAGCGAAGCAGTAACTAAAAACATAACTCAACGCGAGTAAATAAAACACGCGGCAAAAAAAAAATATATGAAATTCGCCTCATTTAACAGAATAGGCCTCTAAACTACAGACCAACTAATTATTTAGACGCGCCACCCAATGTTTATAAAGAGTGACATTTCCCACAGATTACCGCGCCCTATCTGACTACTAATAGTCGTTATTAGTCTGTGCCTAATGCCATTCTAAAGCAATTTACTTGTTAGTGTGCTATTTTAGGAGCCTTTGTTGCCTATGTTTCGTAATTGAGGACTAATTGATCTTAATTCTGACAAAATGAGGTAATCCACAATCAAATTAATTAAGTCAAACTTATTAAATACTAGCACTCTCTTCTTGATTTTTGATTTTTAAAATATAATATAGTCTTTGTCACCCGAGCATAGTGTAGATTCCCAATAGTGAAAGAATTTTGCAAATCGGTTTAGTAGTTTCGGAGCCTATTCAATGCAAACAAACAATCAAATCTTTCTTCTTTATAATATTAGTATAGATATCAAATGTGCCACATTAGGTAATAACGGATTAGCGGCGGATTTTGTTTGAAAAATTTAGGACAGCCCTGGAACACAAAGGGCATTAGGAGGAACACGGATGGGTTTTAATCAGTAAGAGTCTGACACTCCCTTCTGCTTTGCCCAGAATGTAAAAAGTCATTTAATGATTTCCCGTCTCTAAAAAATAACAAAACAAAAGATCCGTCTAGATTGAGATAAAGCACAATTTATACAGTTGCATCACCGTACCATCTGTCAGATGGCTTGAACGTACTAATGTAATTGACACGTCTATTGGAATGTCTTAGGGCTCCTACACACAAGCACTGCTGCCGGGCAACAAGTGTTATTGAGTTTTTTCCATTAGAAATTCCAGTAGCAGCCCGAAGTTTGGGAGTTGGTGGGGAAATAAAGGACACGTGAAGCCGTTGGTCCTGCACCTGATCTCCCAGTTGCAACGACCATATATACCGAGACTCCTAGTAATAACAGACGACCGATGTCTGTCAACACATTAGGCATAAAAGTCTTATAACCGTCGTCACTCACCAAGTTCGTTTACTGCACTGACCTTGAGTTAGCCAATCAGAACGCAGTACCCCGTCCTCCTCGTGTACCTAGTACCTCAGCAAGTTGGCAGAATAGTTTTCGTGCGATCGTGTATTAGGCGTCTATAGGCTGTATGGTCGTTGCCCAGTTGTGTCGGATTGCCGCCTCATCGGGCTATGAGAGTTAGGTAAGAGGGAGTGTACCTGTGTTTGCGCGCCTAATTGTGCACTAAGTACTTATAATGTCTTCTGCGTAGGAGAATATTAATAAGCATTTTGTGCTTGACGGCATTTAAGCGTGGGTAAGCCCGCCGGTGTGTAAGAGCCTTTAGTAATAGGTGTGAAGTAATAGCTTTGGTCGTAAATTGTAATTAGGAATTCATTACAAATTGGTAATTTTATATTGACAGCAGGTGTTTAGTATTTTATTACTAGTTTAAGTACGTGTAAGAAGATCTTAATTAGTAATGGTAGAAAATTAAGTACTTAATAGAATTAATTGGTTGAGTTCTTACTCAATTCTTGCTACGTAAAGATTGAACCTGCATGAGGAAGGTTGATTTTACAGACGTAACCCCATTTTTCTGTCGGCGTTTTCAATCCTCATGATGTCTCACACACAACATCACGCTTGTAATCCCCGAAGGGTTAGGCAGAGGTGTAGGTACCTATTAGTAGTCCAGGTACAGCCCACATTTCAACAGTAATGTTTAAGTCCCATGTTATAGAGGGCGAGCCTATTGCCATCAACTGGGCATTAATCCAAACTCAGAGGCGGCTACTGAGAAATTCCTGATGGAAAATCCCAATAACACTTAATGTCCAACTTCCTGGGGATTTGGAAGAGTCTGTTAGTTTCTTACTGATTAAAAACCACCCCGGTGTTCCCTTTCTGCTCTTACACTAAAGATTCCAGGTACGGTATGCGCCTATGTAACCCCTAAGATGACCTCTTGAACGTAGAACTTGTCTATTACGGAAAAAACCAACCAAGACCCCAATTATGTAAGACTTGCGAACGCAATCCAAAAGATTTTGAAAGAAATTAATAATCCATTGCTTCATGTGTTTGAGAATTCCTCTACTCTGACATCTTAAATTCCGCAATGAATGTTTCCGAATTGACAAAATGAAAGACATTGCTTTCTCTTTCTGCAGACTGCTGCCAGTCAAGCTAAAATCCTCTACCTAACCTTTTCCCAACTAGGTTGGGGTCGGCCTCCAGTCTAACCGGATGCAGCTGAATACCAGTATTTTACATGGAGCGACTGCCTATCTGATCTCCACAACCCAGTAACTGGGTAATACGACACCCCTTGGTGAGACTGGTTGTCAGACTTTCGTGCTTGCAGCTAAACCCATCAAGTATCTTCTAGAATATTCAACTCACCATCATCAATGATACCGGCGGCTTCATCACGAGCGTTCTGCTCCAAAGCCTTCAGGATCTCTTCGGGTACTGGGGGAGCGGTGGGGATGTGGGCACCCTGGGGCTGGAAACCACCCTGACCGGCGGCGTAGCTGATGGAGTAGACCTGGCCGTCATCACCGGTGTACTGGAAGCCACCTTGAGCTTCGATGCCGTCAGCCTGGAAGATTCAAGGATGATTTTGTTAGTATTTATTTATTAGATTGTTAAAGTATTCGGGCGTACGTTTCAAAAGATGTCTGTTAGATCGCAAATAGTATCGCGTCACATCGACTGCCCTGTTGATTTCGCGTTCGTGAACTGCTAAACGTTGGGACTTGGATTCCTAGTCACCGCAAAGAGTTATAGGGTTTTTCTATTAGGAGTTTCTGAGTAGCCTAAAGTTTCGAAATTGGTTGTGTGACACTCCTAAGCTTCAGCAATTATGTAAAACCATTGGTCCTGCACCACATCGGACTACAAGATTGAGGGATGGGAGTGCACCTGCGTTTGCGCACACTTGTGCCCTATTATATCTCCTAAACAATTGGTTAGTCGCTATTGCAATAGGCCACCGAAACAGGAATTGGTCGGGAATTTATTATTATTAAAACATTGACACGAAATTCAAGTTCAGAAAATTCCTGGACAAGCTGAACTTGTAGTTCTACATAATAAGATGGTTCTTAGTGATAGTTAATTCTAAGAACATTATAGCTCATAAAAGCTGACCTATGTCATCCGTAACTCATCCTGATTATTAACATTTACCGTGAAAGATGTTACGACCTGATAATATTTTATAAGTACAAGTTTATTCTTAGTCTTGACATTCATGACGACATGCTTTTGATAAAAATTTACCTATAGGAGCAAAGTGCAGATTTTGAAGACAATTTACCTCCTGTTTAAAGTGGAATACGCGTTTTGATTATTTTTCACATATTTTAATATCAAAAAAATTAGTGATCCGCAAGAAAAACCACGGGTCGACACGCTCAATGTCTTAAAAAATACTTGGAACCTTTATATCAGAACGGTTTTATTAGTACAAATACAGTTCAATTCGTTAAAAGTGATATTAGGGTCTTGCATTGCCTTACCCCACCTTTTATCTTTTCCTTCTAAGAGGAGCCAAGGGAGCAATTCTAATAACTTTTAGGAACGAAACTGATCTTAGTCTGAACCTGTCAAAAACTGCTATATTTTTACGTTGATTATCACTGATATGACATTGCGACTAGACTTTGCACTTTTTTATTAGTAGAATCGGCTTTCAAGTATCAAGGGTACTGTGTATACTAATAAGAATCTCCCTTCCATCCGCTTTGCGCCCTTTTAAGCCAATATCAAAGTAACCTATGTTTATATTTCACATTTTGTATAAGAAGACAAATGATCTAAAACAGTTATTATCTAAATGTCATTGGAATAATGGATGCTCGGTAAATTATTACGTATTCCGTTCAGTGAGGATCGAGGTTAATTGAATGACTTGCAATTGTCATTACTTATGACCTTGACATTTTGTGGTTTTTTTGGGAAGGTCAATGTTTGACATCACTACTTTATGAATGTAGTTTAAAATAATGAGAATAACCCTCATAGCGTTAGAAACGCACTAAACCACACTATTACTTTAATCGGTCATTAAAATTACAAATCACATTATATCTACCTTGGATCAATGCCTTCTCTATATCAGAAGAGGCCGTTGCCCTGCAGTGCAACAATAATAGGGTGGTATTATTTATTTATTTTATGAAATATATCTATCCTATTTCTTTTTCCAACTCATTTATCTTTACTAAAAGAAAGATCAATAATTCGTTTTCTTTTCTAATTTATGAATTTTATTTATAAATAAATGTCATGTTATACGATAAAGTGTTTTTTATAGCTTTAATAAAATACATTAATATAGCCATTTGCCACATAAGACACATTTAACGACTGCATAATTATTATTAACTATCTGCTTTAAATGACACTGTAAGTGTGATAATTTGATCAGACTATTAACCACATTGTTAATAAAATATTATGTAATAATCTCTAATGGCAGCATACGGCCAGCGCAGGACCGGTCATTGTGGATATCTTTAGGAGAGACCTATATCTAGCAGTGGATGTCGTTCGCCTGATATGATGATGATAATGATAGCGCAAATCTATACTTAATATGAAGAGTTTTGTTGAAAACTGAAGAGTTTTGTTTGTTTTTTTTTTTAGCTTATACGCGCTAAGCTACAGAATTACTGGTTCGACACTAAAATTTGCTAAAGCTACGTTAAGTATCCTTGAGTGCTATAGATTACATTTTAATTAAAAAAAAATTGAATCCGTAAGAAAATTTATGCGGACGAATTCGCGGGTAAATCCTAGTTGTCTTTAAAACATGAATTGAACAAGTCAATCTGTTTGATCTAGCCGATTCTAGCCTATCAAAACATGTCTAGAGTTTTTTGTCTTATCTCTGACATTTTGACAGCTTACCGATGAATTTAATTTGAAAAGCAATACAATAAATAGTATTGCTAAAATAATACTTAAGTTATTTTTTTTTGTCTGTTTGCTGACCTTTTTACCAATGAAACGTAGAAACATTTTAGACTTGGATTTATTATTTAACCTTTATAAAAATAATTTCTATAATATTTTAAACTTGACAGTTCTTATCAGTCATTTATCATAATATATTTTTAAATACCTACTGATTGACTACTTAATACTAAAAGTTTGAATTAGGTATTCTTTTTCGATTTTATGCTACTGCAGCCTACCAGACTGCATTGCAATCAAATCTTCACGAAATGAATATGGTACCATTTTGTCTTAGTAAATGCCCTTCCGCATAAAAAAAGATATTTGAAAATAAGAAACAAGTGGTCGAACATAGCACCTCCTCTTTTTTTTGAAGTCAGTTAAATACTGATTGACTAATAGAACTTAGGAATAGTCACTTTCGATTTTATGTAACTTCAGCCTACAGACTGCGTTGCAGGTGGTTGTTAAATGTAAGTAGGTGTAGCGCATAACTTATACCTATCGTTAACCAAACAATTGATGATCGTGTACGCATAACACTTTTTACGTAAGTTTTTTTGAAGTGAAAACTTCTTTAGCGGCGTTGAGCACTTTTTCTGTAATGGGTATAAAATCTTAAACTCGCGTCAGGGGACACGTGACCACGCGCGTCAGGACACGTGACCTGATCGAAAAAGCGTAAACAGCTATCCCCTCTCTACGGCGCGGCGAAAATTATGCCTGGGCCTACTGTTTCGTTTAGACAGCGCAGGGCGCTTGCGCGAATGATAATTGTAATAGTTTTAAAGTTAAATTTTTAATGTAATATAAATTGTCATGTTTGTGTACGATAGCGCAATAAATGAATATTGTATTCTACCACATAAATGATAGTACTTTTATACTGATAAAGCAATTGGTGCAAAATTATTCCCTAACCATTCCAAAATATCAAACATGCTCAACGTTAATAATCAAGTTTTCACTTCTGCCGGCACTCCCGGAGTGCAAATTTTTTAATATTATACTTCTATACCAGCCTTTCCCAAAGTGGCCTATAACGCCCCCTTGTGGGCGCTGCAGGATACCGTGGCCCCGGAACGTAAAGGGCAACAGAAGGAACAGGGTGGTTTTTTAGTCAGTAAAAGTCTGACAGTCCCTTCCGCCCCACCCAGGGCGGAAGGACTCACTTGATGATTTTTAACACCTCAAAAAAAAAAAGGGGTGCGGTAAGAGACCCAGAAAATTGGGGCGTTGTGTCTACACAATGCCCCAATTTTCTGGGTCTTGGCTTGGGCTTGGGGAGCGATTTGTAATTTCATCTACTAGGTGGTTTTTAAATTGGTAAAAAATGGGGGCGTTAAAAATAATTTATTCTAAAAGTGGGCAGTAAGTTTGGGTACCTCTGTTCTATACAAATAAATAAAATTGAAGTGTCTATTTTTAATAATATAATAACAGTTCTTTACTAAATGCCTATGAATAATTACACGGCTCTTTTATTAAAACAGTTATTTGAAAGAAATTGTCTGTCGTTTGTTCCGGTCTATCTTCAAAACGGCTGCACCGATTTTAACGGGATTTTCATTGGCAGATAGCTTTATGTTGCAATAATAATTGAGAGTAACTGATATTAAATATATATTTGCAAGAAAGAATCAGTAAGATAATATTTTTTTCGGTCAGACAATAATATATGCTTGCCACACTTCTTCCATCCAAATTGACCAATAAACAAACAGATCTAAACCGCAAGTAAGTACTTTGCATAATCCTGACCTTTCCCAACTGGCCAGTGCCCTTTCAGACTAACCTCATATGGGCGAGCCATTGAGAAAAAGATTAGTAGGTCATCTGCTGATAAATGTTTTAGAAGGGACGGATACGACACGATATCTATAACTTGCGATAGTTGACCTACCTTTATGTTTAATGAACTAATAAAATTATGTTTACAAGGATTCCTCTATTTCACATTTTCAATTATATGTACAGAATATGTATTTAAAAACATTGAATTAAAAAAATGTAAGTAAAAAAAAAACAATTATAAGGTAATCAATATAACAAAATATTGTCGTTATAGATAGTCGAACAATCTAAAAACACACAATATTTTTAAAAGGTATTTGTTCGTTTTTTTTTGTTTGTAATAGTTATGTTATCTCTGGAATTCCTGGTCCGATGACAAAAACAATTTTACAGATTGAAAGCTAGATTATTGCCGCGTGACATATTTAACTTGGTGGGCGAAGTCGTGAGCAGAACCTAACTATAAATTATAACTGCGTAGGTCCATGAAAAATGACAAAGATTTTTTACAACAGTGTCTCTTGATGACCAATATAAAAAAACCGGTTTACAAATCATCAAGATTAATGAAAGACAAGCTGTAAAAGTTTCATTTGTAATTCATTTGTTATAGTCCGACAATAAAATGTAAAGATCGAGACGACCACCCATGCTACAGGTGTCGTAAGTCAATAAGTGTTAAAGGATAGGCAACATTCACTTGTGTCCTAATAACTTTACGTTTTTATCGTATAGGCCTTGCTTAGCCGTTGCTTTTAGCGGCCTACATGATATGTGTCACATTTTCACGTGCTGTGTGACTACTGTTTTGACAATTACAGTTTAATACTTAATTAAAATTTATATCTACATGGTTCTGATATGATCTGACCAGAACAAGAAACTCATTGGATTTAAGAGACTTTGTACTCTAAGTTTCAATATGTGCCTCTTTTCATAGTAGATGGCTAGGTAACATCGTCCTGTGCTTTTGAAGAAAACGTGTTTTTTTTTACAGAATAAATATAATTTATAATTTATCGCTAGTCTTATACAATGTTCCTATTAACTAGTCGTCTCATTTAAATTTCCTTTTGATCCTCCTCTCAAATAGTGAGTTCGTATGATTGTTTCTGAGTATTATAATTATCATAATTATATTGGCACAGGATGGCAATAATCTAGGCAAATTGGTATAAAATATTTGCCAATAATCATACGTAGCAAAAGCATAAGCTTAGCTTAGCATAGCTAAGTAGTTTAGCCCTTAGCCTTTATAATAGTGCCATTAATCAAGGAGTATCCTGACTCCATCAAGATGATAGATACACTTACCTCACGACCCTGTTCCTCAGCCTTGATTCCATTCTCAGTTTCATAGTTGTATCTGAAGGAGTCCTCCTTGACATCAGAATCCAGGGTTATGATCCTGGCATTCTTTTCGAAGGATGCCTGGGGCCGGTTGGACTGTTCAGGGTACGCTGGCGGGGCGTAAGCGGCCGCGGCCAGACCGAAGAGGGCGGAGATCAGGAGCTGGATAAAAAAGGGGGGTGTTAGAAAAAATATTTTAATTAGCTTTGTTTAAGAATCTTGTGACTGCCTCATTGGTCAAGTTGGTCTAGAGCTGAAGGTCTTGGGTTCAATTTCCAGGTCGGGCAAAGTATTATTGGGTTTTTCCATCAGGAACTTCTCAGTAGCAGCCTCGGAGTCTGAACATGTTGTGCTAGGTTGATGGCAATAGGCTCGCCCCCTATTACATGGGACTGAACTATTACCTGGGAATTGAACTTAAGAGCTCATGCTCAGCAGTCGCGCTTTGCAATAACTAGACCTAGGAGGCAGTCAAAACAAAATACATGTTAAACAATTGTTCAATTACTTAATTGTTCAAAAAAGACCTATGTAATTAACCCCATTACCTAAGCTACTCTTATATCATAACGAATACTATACATAATAATATCGAATACATAGGTAACATGTCAAACAATAGTCGGATTATATAAGTTTAATTAGTATGTACTTCCCTTAGGCCATAATTATTTAAATGTATGGCCTTTGGGGATCCGTATGAGCAAAAATGTCGATGAATTGAGTACATATTATTTTAGGCACAATAGTGATTGTTCAATTCAACAATATGTTTTTTTTCTTACAATTTTTATCAATTCTTTTTGTATTTCGAATGGTAAGTATGTAATTTTTAAACACAAAATTATGTTTATTATATACAGTTTTTTTTACAAATTATTTTAAAGTTAGTATTTTTTTTAGTAAGTTATTTTTTTTTATTCAAATTTACATGATAATATTTTTTTTTGTGCAGAACCATTGCTTTCACTCTCAAGTCACCCCGAACTTTGGTACATGACCATACTTAACATTGCACAAGTAAGAATCTTGCGCAAGTGTGCAATAGATCAGATATTATCACAATCCCACCCATTGTCTTACATTTTGACACCACTTCAAGTACGCGAACTATTCAAAACAAGTGTTTTTAGTAAATGTTACAAGTTATTCATGCGTTTTTTTAACTGGTTGAGTTTTTCGTAGATTTGGTCATTCTTTTTTTAATTTGGTCTTTTAGTCCGCAAAAGAACTTTTAGTCTTGGAAAATATTTTTTTATTTTTTTTATTTGAAGAAAAGGTTCTAAAAAACTAATTACAACTCTTGTTACGTTTAAAAATTACGACCTAGTTACCAACTAGTATGATTTAGTGATGCATTAAAAATCTAGAGCTACACTCTAGGTATATAATTAAGTGTGAATTAAGCACTTGAATAGAACATACTAGTAATATTTTTCAGTTTTGCCCGTGCGAATGCAATCATTTGCATAACCGTTGTCTGTGAAATTTATGCTTGTGGAGTTTCATTTAAATTAATTTAAGTAGTTAATTAAAAAGGCTAAATTAAGTATTCAAGTACCTAAGTACTTTCATAACACATATTGATGAACTTGGAATTTCAAAACTCGTTAATTAATTTAAAACACTTTGTAACCGCACATTGTAAACAATACGGGGTGGGAAGGAGATCGTAACGTAATTCTAGGTGATTCTAGAACTCCCATTTATAACATTTCCTGTTCCATACAACTTGACCGTGTAGGTGATGCACTTTTGTATGGAACTGAAGGGTTGCTGAAACCATGGCAAAAGTTTTCATTACGATTTCCCTTCCACCCGTAGCAAAGGACCGGAAAAAAATTACGTTGCTGCTTTTGTTACCACTTCAAAAAATATTTATAAAAACGTTCTACAAAATACTAATTGAACACTCGCCACGAAGGACCAATAAATTTTAAAACCGAAATTCAATAAACACATCACAGTAACTCCCTTTATATCGAATCCCGCCCACTCGATTAAATCGTCTAACGAATCGAATCGACTATCGCCGACTTACCAGTTTCATATTGTCAGGTCGGAGGTGAACACTTGAATGTACCAACGACGGCCCAACCTGCATATATATACACATCGGATGATAGGAGTATTACAAAATTCATTCTAGTTCATAATGATGCCACTTTTAACAAACATTACTACGGATACATTTTTTTGCGTAAGTAATGACATTTGGGTGAAATGATTGGAAGATGAAATATGAGTGTTTTTGGATCATTAGTACAAGGCCATGCAAATGAGCAGTCAGTGATAAAACAAAATGTGGTCCTTTTTTAGTATTCCTATCAAGAATCAAAATACACTCCTCAGCGCAGAGCCCAGAAATGCCTGTTTTAGTTTGGAAATAAACAAACAATTTGAGATATTAATGATGATTTTTTACTAAACCATGCAAAATATAATGCATCAAAAGATGTGGTCCTATTGGCCAGTATAACATTAATATTTCAGAAAAATATTAGATTGTATTTTGAATTTAAACTTTAGGGAACTTTTGGAAAAAAATAAATGGACTATCGTTCCAAGGTCAAAAAAATAACCAGTCATTACAAAAAATTAGAACAGAAATTATGATCTTGACCTATATTACTTGCGCCATTCTTGAAAGATTATTATTATTTATTAAAGATTAAGAATTATATTTATTTAGCATTGAAAGCAGAACATTAACATAATTTAATTATAAAAATGCCTAAGGCTACAAAAAAATAATAATTGCAAAAACACTAAATTAACGCTAAAAACTAGGCATTGGGAATGAAAAGCACTATTGTCGTCATTGCTTAAAATAAGTTGTGTATGAAATTGTAATGCTAATTGTGAAATATATTTCAAATGACTAAGGATTTCAGAACAGTAGGTAGTCAAGCAATAAAATAGAAAAATGTTATGAATATATTCAATGTTTTATTTTAGGAGTTAAAGGCTTCTACGGAAATGTCTTCTTTGATTGCTGTTGCAGTATTGTAGGTAACTAAAATAATGTTCATAACGATAAAAAATCGTTTCTCATCAGAGGTGCACCCATTAGTACACCCACATTTCACCAGTTATGTTTAAGTCCCATGTAATATGGGCGAGCCTATTGCCATCAACCAGGCACACATCCATAATCCGAGGCTGCTCCTGAAAAATTCCTGATGGTGAAACCCAATAACACTTTGCCCAACGTGGGAATCGAACCCAAGTCCTCATGCTCAGCAGTAGCGCTTTGCGACTACTAGAGACTACCAACGATCTTTTGGGGGATACTGTAAACAAAATAGCTATACTGCTATCTAAAATAATGTTTTGCGAGTATTATTGTGCCTGGCTATTGTTCCAAATAGTGCCTAAATCCATTTGACAAATTGTAATCGCAGCAAGCTTGTCATAATTTCAGTGCCTAATTTATAATTCTTTTTTATACCGTACTTCCTTTGGTCAAGGTATTCTATGATCTGCTCCTCCAAGGCAAAGCAATGATTGATTTAATGTAAAAGGAAATATGGTTTTACATGGCCAATTTGGATGGACACTAGCCAAGTTAACAGAAGATATTATAATGCACAAGCGTGTGCGCAGTAAAACTGAGAGGTACTCCCCTTTTCCTCACTGTCACAGTCCGATTAGACGGCCATTTAATAGAACCGGAGAGAGGTCAGGCGCAGGACCAACAGTTTTTTTTTTCGGGGTGGTAAAAATCATCAAATGAGTCCTTCCGCTCTGGGTGGGGCGGAAGGGACTGTCAGACTTTTACTGACTAAAAAACCACCCTGTTCGTTCTGTTGCCCTTTGCGTTCCGGGGCCACGGTATCCCTGTCAAGACGTCCCGCGGACCACCCAGGACCAACAACTTTACGTGCTTTCCGAGATACGCAGGTGTCATACCACCAACTTCTAAACTCCGTGTTGCTACTAAAAAAATAATGGAAAAATCCAATATCACTTTGCCGGACCTGAGAATCGAATCCAGGGCCTACAAAGTCAATAAAACAAATCTAGTTACATTCAAAAACCTTCAAAGTTAAACATCATTACCTTAATAACTTAGATAATTATGTCATTACAGATTTATAAGTAGGCAAGTATTTATTACGTTATTCTGTGATTGTATCAAAAACACATTAGATGCTCATCATCAGATCAATCAAGAAATATCTTGGTATGCTTCGTTTAACATAACATAACATCACGCCTGTATTCCCCGAAAGGTTAAGCAGAAGAGTACCCATTAGTACACCCACATTTCGTCAGTAATGTTTACTGTTTAGGTTCCATGTAATAGCGATCAACAAGGCACAATTCCAGACAGACTCCTAGGCTGCCACTGAAATATTCCTTATAGAAAAACCCAATAACTTTTTATACCTGACCTGGAAATCAAACCCAGGATCTCACGCTCAGCAGTCGTAATTTGCGACCACGCGACCATCCAGGCAGTAACACAATACAAAATTATAGAAAAATAAAAAAATTACGACCCTATTCCCGGAACTAGGCAGAGATAGATGTAAGTTTATCACTCTTTCACATTCAAACCGCTGAACAAAATAACCTAAAATTTCGCACACATGAAAATTGATATAGCTCAACAAATAGTATATAATAATAATTTGTATCCCGTTTTTGTGTTCCCGTCATATAAAGGACTTGATTCTGAAATCTATACACAAGTCGTCGAGCAAAAGCTAGTTATCCATATACTTGAAAACTACTAAACATGCCTTTCGAATGACTGTACAATAAATGTCAATCATAATTTCTTAAAGCACCTTCCTTAGTAACTGAGTAACCTTTAGTATCGACGCACATTAATCCGATGCGTCTCCGCAAAGCAATAACTTTGACAGTTTTCTTAAAAAACACTTCGAGTCATGTCGTCGACATTTGCCGCATGGTTTTTATGTAGTTTTAATTATTCTGCCGATGAAAAATAATCTAGAATAATAATAGTAATTTAGTGGTCGCGACGCGCGACTGCTGAGCATGAGGTCTTGGGTTCGATTACCAAGTCGGGCAAAGTGCTATTGGGTTTTTCCATCAAGAATTTCTTAGTAGCAGCCTCGGAGTCTAGATTTGTGTCCGGTTGATGGCAATAGACTCGCCCCCTATTACATGGGACTTAAACATAACTGGCGAAATGTGGGTGTACAAATGGGTGCATCTCTGCTTAACCCTTCGGGGATTACAGGCGTTATGTTATGTATGAAGAATAATAATCTATATATAAAAAATGAACTCTACTTCCCTTGGTCACGGCATCACTCGTGAATGGACCAATTTCACCAATTCTTATTTTGTTGTGTTTATGAGAAGGTTTTTATGAAAGAAAATTAAAAAAAGAAGAAAGAAAAAAATATGGCGGTACGAAGATCGCTGGGTTAGTTAGTATAAAATGAAATAATACCAGAATATTATTGTCCCACTACCGGGGAAAGGTTTCCCTGGTCGACGGCGCGTTTTGTTCCACGCGCGCCTCAAAGAGTTGTCAGCACAGGGACGGAGCCCCAACAGGGCCAAACGCCTGCCGGGGCCGCGGGACGTCTTAACAGGATACCGTGGCCCCGGAACGCAAAGGGCAACAGAGGGAACCGGGTGGTTTTTTTGTCAGTAAAAGTCTGACAGTCCCTTCCGCCCCACCCAGGGAGGAAGGACTCATTTGATGAAAAAAGGGCAAAGGCTTATTTCTCATTAAGAGAAAGCACAAGCGTATTGATCACCACACTTGCTCAAGGCGGATTGGCGATTTCAGACTTATATTAATTTTATAAGTCCCACGATGTTTTCCTTCTCCGATGTCTACCCAATTATATCTTGCTCTATCCACTATTTTCTCGTAGATTCAAAGGGCAATAACCAAAAAAATCGTGACACAAAAATTATTACAATTTTTTAAATTCCCACACTATTATTAGAATGAATGTAAGTTTATGAGATGAATCATATTATTATTACGATGTAGTACACCCATTAATATAATCATTTCCTTTTCACATAATTTTAAATTAGATTAATAACTGAAGTGATGTAATAAACCATTCATTTTGTTTGTAATTTGTTTGGGACTAGCTTCTGCCCGCGACTTCGGTCGTTTCTCCATACAAAGTCAAAGTCAAAGTCAAAACATTTATTTCAATCAGACCATTTACAGGCACTTTTGAATTGTCAAGGAGTCGGTCAGTTAGTCCGAAAGTTGAAGCTAGTTGCTCGTTCCAAAACGGAGGTAGGCCTCTATGGAGAAGAACGAGCAAAAACTCCACGGCACTCTTTTAAATAAGGTTTTTACAAAATCACAGACAGGACTTTGGACTTTGTTTGATCCCCTTTGGAGTGAATTTTGGAAAACCTTTTCGTATCGGATATCAACGTCATACAAAGAACACACCCTCCAAGTTTCAGGTCTCTACGATCAGCGGTTTAGGCTGTGCGTTGATCCGTCAGTCAGTCATTCAGGACAAAGTATTTTATAATATAGATTATTCACTGAACTAGCTATACCCGTGGTTTCACTCGCGTTCAATTACGTCTTTGGTTACTGCTTCGCTCCCATGGGTCCCACTAGCGTGATGTTATTTAGCCAATAACCTTTCTCAATAAACGGGATATATGTCGTAGAAGGATATATTCAAATGGGACCAGTAACTCCTGAGATTAGCGCTTTCAAACATACAAACAAACTCATCAGCTTTATAACATTAAATACAGATTTGGTGGTTATAGCTCAATGTCAAATACAATCATTAAGCTGTTATATATTACATAATTATTACTTTGATAGATTCAAAAATATTTATCAGTATGATTGACTGCTTTATTAGTCTTGTGGCCGCTGAGCGTGGGTTCCTAGGTTCGATTACCAGGTCGGACAAAATATTATTAGGGTTTTGCATTAGGAATTTCTCAGTAGTTGCCTAGAATTTCAAGCCCTACGTCCTGATTTCACCCTGGTCATGTTAGATTGCCATCTTTTCGGATGATGAGAGCAAGGGAAGTGTACTTGTCTAGTCAAAGTAAAAGTCAAAATAATTTATTTGTCAAAAACATGGTATTGAGGATGTTACAATTTGTTCAACATGTTTCACCATTAATTGGTATACAAATATTAAATGATATGAAATATGGGCATGGAACATCACAGATAATACATTAATTATTACAGACATACACTCTTCATTAAAGATCCTCAAAGGTCCTCATTAAAGGTCCTCAAAGATCCGATCCAACCAGTCCCCTTGCTGACCTCCCCCTAGCGATGCACTAAGCCGATGTCCGTGCCAAACAAGGAGTGCCCTTAGCGTGAAGTCACTTCGTTTATTGGTTTTAAGCCCTGTCTAGACGCCTTAATTTAAAGGGCAAAGCAGGAAAGTTCTGGCTAAGCAGCCAACAAAAATGTCCGAAATCCGGTTGTGAATTTTGATATTATTATCAATACGATACAAAAATTATGGATCAGTAAATGGGTATTTAAAACTTGACAGACAGACAAACGAACGGACAACAAAGTGATCCTATAAGTGTTCCGTTTTTTCCTTTTGATGTACGGAACCCTCAAACAAATATTAAAAAAAAGATCCGATATTTTAGTTCAATTAAATTAGATTGAACCAAACATTATTCAAACCAATTATCATAAAATGTGAACGACATTCATAAAGATAATTCTAAATTGCAATAGTTTATCTACAACAGATAAACCGTTCAATTAAGATAATTTTAACAACTGTAGAAGATATATAAGTATCTCTAGGTACACAATAGGTACCTCTCATTGATTCTAAGACATAGAAAACAGTTATACTAAAACAGAAGCATATTATTATGTAGTTAAGAATTCCAAGAATGATGAGAATAAGTATTATGTAGATTCTACTTAGAGTAGGTATACAAAGTGCAGTTTTCCATCCTCGTTAAACCGGAGGCTTTATAAAAAACATACATACATAAACCACAGAACGCCACCTGCTACGATCCTTGCATTCCCCTTTCGTCTCGACCACGTTCATACATCTGGTCATACAAGCACGCCGGTTCCGAGTACTGCTCATCCGACCTTTCTGAAGAACCTTACCAAGGTTAGTGTAGGTCTTTTAAAAGACATAAATAATTAAATAAAATTACGACACCAAGTCATTAATTAATAAATATTTGTTTTTTTAAGTTGTTCATGTTTGACAGTATTTCAGAATATACCTTGTTTAAATAACGGAATCACCAATCAACCCGTTACGTAGGTATGCGGTAGATAGTGCCGCGCGACTACATCAAAGTCTCCGTGCGGGTTCATCGCTTCATCTCCATAAACCCAGCGGAACAATGACTAGTTCGAATTTGAAAATCACCTACAAAACAAACACCTTAATTATTTTATTATTAATGCATGTAGTTACCTTCTTGAATTTGATATGGATGCAAAACTGCAACTTGTATAATTTTAATGCATTATGCATGTTTATTTGGATGGTTTCGTATTATCGATGTTACTGATCTGTGGCAACACTAGGGCTTCAAGTAGGTAGGGCTTTAAGGATAAGTAACCAGAATTGTCAGATATAGTTGAAGTTTTCTTAGAACTTTTTTTTAAGCACTTGATGTTGGATTGCTCATCAACGGCCTAATTATTTCATACAGTGAACGCGTTGATAATTGCGGACCCTCGCCAGTTTTTTACCAACCACTCAAAACCAACTCGAAAACAACTCCTGAAAGCTTTTTTTTTGCCTTTACAATGTACTTAACCTTGTATAAATTACATTTATTTTGAAAAAACATAACATATATAAACATCAAAACATCACACCTGCAATCCCCAAACGGTAAGGCAGAGATGTACCCATTAAGTACACCTACATTTCGCCAGTTATGAAAAACGTTTATTTTTAAAAAAGCTGTTATTGTGACATTACACACAGAAACTTCAATTTAATTTGTAATTTTTCTACAAAAACTTATATCATAACTTACAAATAACTCATAAAATTTCTAAGTTTACTATCAAAAAATGTGCTAACCTTCAGTAGAAACAAAGCGATGAGGCATGTAACAATAACGTTTGCAAGTAATAGCTTGTGAAAGGTCACATTCCTACACAATGTTAAGACATCGCTCTTGTCTCACTTACCTACTAATATTCTAGAATGATCGTTTGTCTGTATACCTTCAAATATAAAAGTACTGACAATTTTAATTACTCAAGTCCCACGTAATGAGACACAATATAGGGGATCGGACAAATTTTCAAAAAGTGTTTTAAATTAATCTTTATGGATACTTATTCTCAAGAAAAATAAAATTTTATTTATTTATAGCCTTTTAGGTACTCAAAATCATATTTTAATATTGTTTGTTTAAAAATCCCGCCAAAACGCCACATGACGTCATTTGTGGTCATAACAAAATTTCCATTATGAAAAACTAGAGAAATACCACGTGACAGTTTTTAAATTGATCACCGTATCCTAATTTACCAGTAATCTTTTAGCAACTTTTAGAATTTCAACAAAGTTATGGAAATAACTGAGTGAATTAAGTTAGTTAGTACCCGTGCAGTCAATGATTGCCCACAAATGACGTCACGCACTGTTTCAATACAGATAAAAAACATTGTAAATAACAAAATTTAATTTTTTCATTTAAAAACATTTAAATGAATTATATTAAATTATTATTCGATAAATAATCGTAAAACAGTATATTTATATTATCTAAGTACATTTTAGATTTTAATCTGATTACTGTCCGATCCCCTATTGATTTTCTATTGTTCTGTCATACCGGTATGACAGCCGGGCCTTGGCCTTAATATCTATCTGCCTAGCCTTTTCCCATCTATGTTGGGGACGGTTTCCAGTCTAACTGGATGCAGCTGAATACCAGTATTTTACATGAAGCGACTGCCTATCTGATCTCTACAACCCAGTAACCGAGTAATACGATACGACAGAGATTCCCTTTTTACCCGATTGCCAAGAAAGGGTTTCTTGGCAGTCGGGTAAAAAGGGAATCTCTGTCACTCGCTTATTTTAGTGGTACCTATAAATCTGAACTTTTACTAAAATTCGATGTAATAGGCACAAAACGTGCCACGAAAAATAAGACTTGACACACCACACAAACGTTATTATTTCGTAATAAATATTAACAATAATATTGTTAAGAATTTTAATCTAAATTAATGTCATCGAAATATGCCTGAATAGATACACAAATAATGGATAACTATTTCGTACATCCATACCTGTGCAAGCTCCCCTTTACTTGTCAAGTCTCATCTTGCGTGCGCGTATTTTAGCTATTGTACGTAGATGAAAAGTTAATAGAATAGAATAGAATAGTTCTTTATTTGCACAGAAAGTGGGTACAACTTACAGATGTTTAGTTAATTAAGGCATGCAAACAGTTTAAGCTAGAATAATACAAACTTATTTTGCACAAAGAAGTTTTTGCACATTTTAATTTTTTTAGACCCTAATGTTCAAAAGAGAAGGGTTCTCAAGTTTTCTTTAAAAAAATCAATGATTTCGGGGTTAGGTACCCACCTACCCAAAAAACATAAGACGGTAACTACCTACTTACTATCACTTCACACTTTGAAACAAAGGTTCCAAGCGACGTCGCACGCGCATCTAAGTTCAGTAATAAAACTTAATCTAAGATGGTGGTCTTCGTGTTAAAGGTCCTTTGAAGATCAAGGGCTTGAAGGGACTACTAAAGGTTAAACGTAAATGTATCACGGCTTACAATCTGACATTCTGATGAACGACGCGGATGGCGCAGTGGTTGAGCGATTGACTGCTGAGATGCATGACTCAGGTTTGATTCCTGTACGAAACAAATATTTGTATGGCCTACAGATAGTTGTTCCGGGTCTGTTTGTTTGTGTTTATATGATTGTAAACGCACCCACGATACAGGAGAGTGTCATAGTATGGAGTAACGTGTTTTGATAAAAAAAAAAAAATACTCCCAGCTTTGTAATCATTGTTTGCCTCGATGAATGTGTGGTCGAAAGCGCGACTGGAAAAAACGTGGCGGACTTGTCCCAAAAACAAAAAATTGCCTGCAATGTTTTTTAAACATAACATAACATCACGCCTGTTATTTCCGAAGGGTTAGGGAGAGGTATACCCATTAGTACACCCACATTAAAAAAAAAAAAAAAAAAAGAAAAAAAAAATTATAAATAAAAATAAATTAAATAATAAATTAAATAATTAATTAATAATTATAATATTAATTTATTTTATTAATGATAAATTAAATTAAAATTCATTTATTTCGGGTAACTATGGCGCATAGAAGTCAATTTACAAAACATTTTACACTAAGAATATAATATTATAGAATACAACTAGAATAATAGGTAATAAAATTCATAATTAGTGTTAAAAATAAACAATAAACGAAGAAATTTATATGAACAAGAAATTAATAACGGTTGCTAAACGCCATTGCCTGAACATGCCTGCTGCAGCACTGCAGCATGAGGGGGCAGTCCAGCCTGTCAACAATCATCGCCAGGATTGCGTTGTTAATGACAATTTGAAAAAGAAATAAACAGTTTTTTATAACCTTCGAGATTAGGTCTAGAATCGTCTACTGTATCCATGAATCACTGTGGGAACAGACAACACACAGACAGTCTGTCTACTATCTAAAAAATATCTCTGAAAGTTCTCAAAAATCAGTCAGTAGGTCGCAAGAGGCGTGTGAATTCGTTCACAATCTGCGCATGAGATGATTAATGATGATTATGGCTTTACCTCGCTTTATTTTGACGCGGTCGAGCAAATATTTTGTAACCAGTTGTTTGACGCCTTGTACATGTCTAATGGGTTTTGTAAATAGTGTATTTGAACTTGAGTATATAATATTTGTGAGACAGAATATCACAACTAGATACAAACAGACAAGAAAAAAATAATCCAAATGTAAATTGGTATTTTATATTAGCTTTTACCTCTGGCTTCGTTTACTTAGACTTCAGAATTAAGCCAAGGTTTAAAATTATCCCACAGGAGCACAAGAACGGAATCTATAGGTGTGCAGCGTAAAGAGTAACAAACATATATCCATCCATCGATCCTTACCAACTTTGGCTAAATACTAGTTTTTCCCGGGAATTCGTCCGTGTATGAATAAATAATGAACGAATAAGTACACTGAAGTGTTAGTATTGCATAATTTAATATCATTTATTTCAATTTTGTAAATGTAAGTACCATGGAGCTTTTTATTTATTGAGTTACTATGTGTTTTGTCTTAATGAGCATGGCGGTTGAGAGCTTGTCATGCTCACTCAAATGTCTCGCTGATGGTGGCGCGTGTGTTGGATCATTTGGCCCCCTTCAAAATGGTTGATAACTCAACCATTTTCTCAACTCAACTAATAAATACCCACACTTCCGCATTTATAATGTTAAGAATTTGGATAATAGGATTTTTACAATTTTAGACAGATATAGTGCTTACCCATGCGATAAATATTTCAATTCAATTTGCATTCTAAAAATACAAAGACAAGGATCATTTCACCTTCACCGACAAACGCGACCTTTTCACCTGTCTTTCACCTTGTGATTCAAGACTAATGCATTCCTATATAACAATAGATCGAATGACTAATTCATGATCTGCCAATAGAGATCTATTACCTTGATCGAGTCATCGCTTTTGTTTATTCAATCACCTACGTTTTGTTACATGTAAATTAAGTTTATCATACAAAAAAAATTTGCAACTTAATAATATTTAGGCTGTAAAAAATAAAATTTGCTTAATTTTATATCTGAGAACGTGACTAAAGGCCAAAGAATCAATTTTTATGATTAGTTAACCTATCTTAAAAATATCAAATAATTGACTAAAAACTAAGTATATTTGTGTATATCTACAAGCTAAGGCTGATTCACACATATTATCAGTGAAGCCATAATTCCGGCACAGTACCGGCACCGTCCCGTATCAATGATTATTGTTCTTTCATACATTCTCTATGAACGCGCCGGAACTGACACTGAGAGCACTGTGTCGTCACTAACACTGACATGTGTGAACGCGTTCATAGAGAATGTATGAAAGAATAATTTATCACTGATACGGGACGGTGCCGGAACTATGACTTCACTGATATGTGTGAATCAAGCTTTATGGTAATCACAAGAAGATAGCAATTTTTTTAAATACACAATCAGCTGTTCCAGATTCCTAAAAGGTATCACTTCAATTTTCTATTTTCTTCAATATATAATACAAACAGTCAACGCGCCTTAAAAAAAAACTGCACCATTCCACTTGTGTCTCTTCTATTACCACTCATCCATCAAGTCTCGACATACGAATGCCTCATAACAATATATCGGTGACTAATCTGTAATCCACGCAGCTTCCAACACAAATAGATACATCTTATAGAAACGTAATCATGTCCTTGTGAAGCGTATCAATGAATTTATTCTGATATGCACTCGGAGATTGGTTGCTGTTAAGAAATTCAAATTATGTAACTTCGAAAGTCAATAATGCACATTTTTTTAAGAATATTATGTTACGTTATTTTTCTTAGTATCTAATGGATTAGACGATAATGAACCGATAATTGAGTATAGTTCTATTAAAACGAGATAACCCACAATCACCTCAGTATATAAAATAATTATGTAGGTATAATGCGTTAAATTACTATCAAATACGTTATTCAACAAAAAAAGGCTTATAATATTTATCCGAAAGTTTTACATCCTAACTAATTTTATAAATGCGAAAGTAACTGTCTGTCTGTCTGTATTTTCTTCACGCCTAAACTACTGAACCGATTTGTGTAAAATTTGGTACAGGGTAAGTGTGAACCCCAACAAAGGACATAGGCTACTTTTTATTCGACTTCGACTTCGTCTGCGTCCGCGATAACCGACATATACGCGGACGAAGTCGCGGGCAAAAGCTAGTAATATATATTTCGAAAAAGGGAGACGACAGATTTTGACTTGGGATTTGGTAAAATTAAATCCAATTATGATGGTCAAGAAAATTATGCTTATCTCTATGTCAATCATTTAAACTTTCTAAGTTTGCACTACAATCAATTTTATAGTTCTTTCAGATTTCTTCACAATGAACTATTTATGTTATTTAAATAACATTATCTTATTAAGTTGTGCTGGCCCAGCAGTCAAGGCTAATGTGACTTTCAATTCTTATGTAAGTAACTAAGATATCATCGACATCGGAGAAGGAAAACGCCGTGAGGAAATCTGGACTTATAAATAATATAAGCGTGAAATCACCTATCCGCCTTCAACAAGCATGGCGATCAAATGCTCGTGCCTTCTTTGTATGAGTGGAGGCCTTTGCCCTGCAGTGGAGCAATAATACGCTGGTATTTTTTTATCTAACTATCTCGGTAAAGCGTGAAGGATTACACCACAAAAACCATAACATATTACCAAAACTTAATCTTGTTAATCCATAACTCTCATATACTACATGGCCATATTTAAACACACTATTACGACTAAGCTATTACCAAAGCTTACAAAACTTGATATAAATCACTCATTTGCTCTAGTCATTTTTTCGTAGCGTTACTGATAGAACGCCCGAGGCCACGGTGTGAATGTCAGTGGGTCAGAGTGGAACAAACTTGTTGAGATGGAACAGGAATGTGTTACAATAGGAGACGCGTAGGCAGTAATTGTGTTTAATGGAATTACGTCATCGTTTTATTGTTTTAGTTGTGTTTCAGCTTAATTAGTTTAGGGATTACCTATATTGTTTTCACATATAGAAGCAACAAGCATAATGTAATCAGGATTTTTAATTAAACTAGAAGCAACGCGAATATTGAAACAAGGATTTTGTAAAAATTTAATTGAAAAGAGTGTCTGTGGAGTTCCTTCCTAGTTTTTCTCCTTAGAGTCCTACTTACGTTTTGGGACGAGCAAAAAATCAAAGTCCAAGCAGACTCTAATTATCTTCTAGATACAGAACTGATGGAGTAAGAAACCTAAAAGAAATGCTTTATTCGATTCGAAGAAATGATTTTATAACCAAAAGACGCCCACTGCTGGGCATGGGTCTTCCCCAAAGTTTTTCAAATGAACCGGTCCTCTTACTATACATATATGCCATCGGATACTAACTTATTGCATCACTCAAGTCGTTTTCAATCGTGCGAACTTTCTTCAACCAATCGTTTACTCGGGCGGATGTTCCGCAGGCAATCATTCACTTGGGAAAACGATCTTCGGGGAATCGTTCATTTGGGGGAACGTTCATCGGACAATCATTCAATTAGGAAAACATTCTTCATTCAAACAATCATTCGGGCAAGTAAACATCAGGCAAACGTGACGCACTCTCTTCCAATACCCGGTCCAAGGTCATAGACAGGTAAAGGAAACCATTAAGTAGGTTTTATTCTATGAATCTGAAAGTGATTGTACCACATCTAACGTTACGTCATGAGAAACTGTTTAAAAGGATGCACCTGATTAGTGAGTGTGAGGTGTTAATTTTATTGGTTTTAGCAATGTTTGGATGTAATATTGTTGGTGGAGTAACGGTCTTCACGAAGGTCAGATATAGTTGCTATGATTCTCAATAGTTTTCCCAAAACTCAGAGTGGAGCAAGTTCTCCAGTAATTACTTGAGAACTTGCGGGATCTGCAGCTTCATTGCACCGAATAATATCCTGTAAAATTCCGGTTATTTGTATTATTTTGGAAATCTGAGGATCCACTGAAGTTTTTGAAACTACTTTGAGGTAATTTCCACCCTTTTTCAGTTTTCTTTTGAATGACTTAATATCATAAGGAACAAAATCCCAAAAAAAAAATTAAAAACGTGTAGCTCCAAAACTAAAAAAAAATCGTAGCACATACATGTGGGGGTAAGTATTCTGGAAAGCCCAAGAAGAGAAGCTTCCAAAATTTTCTTTTGGACGTCGGGAACTGGGCCGAATTAAAAAAGCTGGCTGGAATTAAAAAAGGTTTAAATATCAACACAAACATTTATTTCACAATAAAACAAAAACTTAACAATATAATTTAAACGTGTCTATATTATAAGTACCTAAAAACATCAAATTGACTAATAAACTAGGTTTTAAATATTAGACACGGATTGATATACCAACCATTAAACTATAAAATGTTCTACCAGCAATATTGCAAATCAATTGACTAGGGTTATTATGAAACAATTTTGAAATAGGTAAATTATGAATTCTATTAAAAATTAGACGCTCCATTGATTATTTTCTACTACAAATCTTTTCTAAAATGGTACTTAAGTCGTCGATGGATGGTAAAATATCAATTTATGTAACATGGTCTAATAAATGATTAAGATATCTCTTCACCGCCATGACAGTTTGACATTGACGTATGTCAAGCCGCCATTTTGCATTTCTGACTGACGTTTGACGAATTATTAACTAAATAATAATCTTTTTATTATTGTACATTTGGGTGCTATTTAAATTATATGTATTATGCAGATTTTGTAAGTCATCTTTATATTGCAGCATATCAGATAGACTACAATAAAGTGAACATTAGGTAAAAACTAACATTGCATGATTTTTGCATTTTGACACCTTTTATTTTTTTTTACATTATTTTGTGTAGGACGTTTTTACGTAAACTTTTCCATAGATTCAGTGCTCATGATTGTAAATCCTCCAAAGATGACATTTTACGGCGGTTATAAAAAAAGTGCTGTTTCATGCATTTTGTATGGAAACGCAGTTGATATTTTTATAATAATCAATGAAAAATTTTAACCCTGGGAGGTTTAGAATCATAAACTAAACCCATCGTAAAAGTTTGCGTCACGATATTTCTTTCGTAGTGTGTCCACTCTCTATCATAGTCCTGTGTTACGAATACACCTTTTCAAAGTGGCATTATTGCCGTCATTGTCAATAATAGACTAACCGGGAAAAAAAATTTAAACTGGTAAGTTCACTGCACTGTATAACGCTGAAAGGGATATCGTAACGAAAACTTTTATAATGGATTTAGTACATGATTCATACTTTCAGCTATGAAATTTTCCGTCAGTTATTTTTAAAATATCAGCTGCTCCATAGAAAAACGCAACTGTCAAAATGTATCCACATGGAACAGCTGTTTTTCTTTTTTAATAACCAACTGAACTGTCAACGCGCCGGGAGGTTGTAAGAATCAATCATGTTCTGAATTCATAGTAAATGCTTCCATAACGATGTACCTTCTACCTCGTATTGATATTTATTATATTTGAAACTGGTCCGTCCTTTATTTTATTGCACTTATTATATTCACTCACTCATTTCACTTTACACCATTCATTTCACTATAATAATTCACACACTTTTTAATGAAAACGGTGATGCGCCAATTCAGGACCAAGCGCATGTCCCGAGTGAGCGTAACCTGAATGAGGTTTGAACGGTTGTGGAACAAAAGAGTGAGTTATAGGAACATGGTACGCTACCTGCACACCAGAAGCATGACCGGAGGGAGCATGGAACGATTGCTGGGCAACAGAAGAATGACCCGATGGGGCCTGATAAGATAATTGAGCACCGGAACCATAGCCAGAGGAAGTAGCGTATATTGACTGAGAGTCAGAGGAATGAGCGGGCGGTGCTAGATAAGCTAATTGGGCGCTTGAATCGTGACCCGAGGATGTAGTATATGCTGTCTGAGCGCCAGACGAATGAGCGGACGGTGCCTGATAAGCCAATTGGGTGCTCGAACCGTGGCCAGAGGAAGCATGAAACGATGATTGAGCGCCAGACGAAAGAGTAGATGGTACTTGATAAGTTGACTGGGATCCAGACAAATGACTCGAGATTCCCGAGGGAGTATTACCCGAATGAGCATGGTACGCTAAATCGGAGCCAGAGGCATGACCTGAGGAAACATGTTCCTTGAATTCCGTGCCAAAAGTATGGCTCGATGGTGCCTGGTAACCGGACTGGTAACTGCTGCCGTACTGTTGGTACCCATGAGCCATGCCTTGGTTAGATTGCTCCTTGTATTGACCTGGAAAGAAGAATAAAAAAGCGTTATAAGTGGGACTGGTGTTCTTTAATTAAATCTCTTCCACGGACACGAGAAATAATAATAATAATACCTGCCTTTGGGCAAAGGCCTCTTCTCATACAGAGAACTTACGAGCATTGATCACTACGCTTGCTCACGGCGGATTGGCGAGTTCAGAATTATATTTATTAGAAGTAACCAGCGTCAGGCGTAACTGGGCCTGTTTGGCGCAGCTGTGGGGCGCACAATAACGTTTTTTTAATTTTGTATTTTTTCTTTATTGCCTTTTTATTTTTATTTTGTGTGCACATGGCCTGTGTCAAAAATAAACTTTTTTTCTTTCTTTATTTAAGTCCACACGATGTTTTCCATAACTAATGTCAGTGATGGCCAAGATAAATTTAGAAAGTATACAACCTTAATTTTAATTCGTTACAAATCTTTCAGGGGGTGAATGTACTCATGAATATGAACAACTTTTATTAAGGGACATAGTACGAAATGTGAAAAAAAAAACAGCTGATCCATACATTTTGATCGTAATGTAGTACATTATTGTATGGATCAGCTGTTTTTTTTTTTCACATTTCGTACTATGTCCCTTAATAAAAGTTGTTCATATTCATGAGTACATTCACCCCCTGAAAGATTTGCAACGAATTAAAATTAAGGTTGTATATGAAACGAAAAAGTCACATTGATACTTGCCCGGTATCGAATCCGCATCCTCATGCACTAGAAGCGGGCGCCTTAACCATTGGCCCATCGCGACACGTACCAACGTGTTTTAATACCTCTAAATAATTAATAAATACCTAATAATACTTTAACAATTTCGAGAGCTCCACAGCACCCACTGATTATAATCATTTTAACAAATGTCAGTGGCGCCGTTCTCCAGCAGAAAATGATGTGTGTTTCTGTGGTACTATTTCATAGACTAGGGTCATTTGTTTATTGTGCATACACAACGGCTACTGCTTGTATAATCTTAACAGAAGGTTACGGTTACGTGCAAAGAACATTACGTGTTTACAGTTCAGTCTGAATGACATAGATGGCGCTGTTGTTACCAATATTTATAGTTTTAAGATGAAGATAAGAAATTAGTATTTAATTTGGTTATTAGAACCATTAGCATGAAAATATTGAATAGACTGAGATGATTAGATTAGCAAGGTCGACAGCAGAGCAAACTTTGCAGGGTGCGCCGGCGCACTTTGTAAAAAAAATACGAATTACAGCACCCTCATGTCGTTGTTTCGTAGTTTTGTATTTTGACTGACATAAAATAGATCTTACTAAGTACCAGAACTCTCTCTTAAAGGATCTTTTAAGGTTCTGTTTGTCATAATAATCGTCATCACTGAAATCGAAAGGAACACATCGTGAGGAAACCTGGATTTATCCTAACTAATATTATAAAATAAGACTGCCTCGTTGGTCTAGTGGTCGCAAAGCGCGACTGCTGAGCATGAGGTCTTGGGTTCGATTCCCGGGTCGGGCAAAGTGTTATTGGGTTTTTCCATCAGGAATTTCTCAGTAGCAGCCTCGGAGTCTGGATTTGTGCCCGGTTGATGGCAATAGGCTCGCCCCCTATTACATGGGACTTAAACATAACTGGCGAAATGTGGGTGTACTAATGGGTACACCTCTGCCTAACCCTTCGGGGATAACAGGCGTGATGTTATGTTATGTAATATTATAAATGCGAAAGTAACTCTGTCTGTCTGTCTTTCTGTCTGTCTGTCTGTCTGTCTTTTCTTCACGCCTAAACTACTGAACCGATTTGTTTGAAATTTGGTACAGGGTAAGTGTGAACCCCAACAAAGGACATAGGCTACTTTTTATTCGACTTCGACTTCGTCTGCGTCCGCGATAACCGACATATGCGCGGACGAAGTCGCGGGCAAAAGCTAGTAATTAATATAAATCGCCAATCCGCCTTAAGCAAGTGTGGTGATCAATGCTCATGCCTTCTCTGCATAAGAAGAGGCCTTTGCCCGACAGTGGGACAGTAATAGGCTGGTATTATTAAGGTTTTATTTCCAACTTACCATCATCAAAAATACCAGCGGCTTCATCTTTAGCGTTCTGTTCCAAGCTCTTCAGGATGGCTTCAGGTACCGGTGGGGGGGTGGGGAGATGAGCTCCCTGGGGATGGAAGCCATTCTCATCAGCTGTGTAGGTCATGGTGTAGGTCTGGCCATCATCCCCTTTGTACGAGTAAGCACCGTGTGTGACAGTGCCGTGCTCTGAAGTCTGGCCGGTTTCTTCGGCTCTTATGCCTGGAAATTGGGAAGAAGGGTGCTTTAAAAGATCCTTACTAATATTATACGGAAGTTACTCTGTCTGTCTATCTGTTACAAATATATGAAATATGGACGGGGTAAGTTTAAACCCCGAGAAAGGACATATGCTACTTTTTAATTCACCAGTTCGTCTGCGTCCTCGATAACTGATAATTATGCGGACGAGGTCGCGGGCAAAAGCGAGTACAAAATAATTTCTTTACTTGTTATGTTTTATGTCTGTAACATTTGGTTAAAAACTTTAGATACATATAAGTTTAAGATTCAAAATCGAGTTTCAGGATTTACTGAGTGACTTTTTATTGTTAGATCAAGCTCTAAGCTTAATTCTATAGAGAATGAATACAAGCAGCACTAATCAAGGTTTTCACTAATTGATTTTAAAAGAGTACGTATGGAGTTTCTTGCCCATTCTTCTCCATACAAAACTACCTTTTGGAACAACTAGATTCAATTCCTGTTTTCTTTTTGTATATGACGTTCAAAAGGGCCTTATAATGGCCTAATTAAAATAAATGATTTGACTTTGAGTAAACCTCATTGCTATCTTCAAAATTGGAATGATTGAAGTGTAAAGCTTTTGGATATTTAACGCTAAATAATTAATAATAATAATAATAATAATAATAATAATTTATTTATTTGTTAACATAGGTAAAAAACAATTCAGATCTATTTTTAATGAACAGAGCGCTATGTTATGCCTGGAGGCGTACAAATATGGGGTGCTATTGTTGCTGAGAATTAAATTTTAGAATTTTCATTAAAAAAACATGCATAATTTATGGTAAGTATTAGGTACATTGAAAATAAATTAAACAATTAAATATTACTCTAATTATGAATAAGTACAAATAATTTGCAAAGCTATTCAAATTTTAAATAAATTAAATGTCAATACTATTAAAAGTCAATACAATTAAAAGTCAATACAATTAAAAGTCAATACAATTAAAAGTCAATACAATTAAAAGTCAATACAATTAAAATGTCAAATAATTAAAGTGTCAAAATGATATAATGTCAAAATAATCAAAATGTCCAAGTAATAATATGTCCCAATAAATAAAATATCAAAATTGTTATAAGTATATTGACAAGTTGTAATGCTATAAAAATTCGTCATTTAAGTATTCGTCAATAGTATAATAACATTTATCAATTAAGAACAATTTCATTTTTTTCTTAAATTGTGTAAAATTCAATATTTTTATGGCGTCTGGAATTTTATTATAAATGCGCGGTGCCATACCCAGGACACTTTTTTTTAATAATGCAGTTTTACATTTATAATTAAACAAAGAATTTTTGTACTGACTACGAATTGGAACATTTCGTACCATTGTAACTTTTTCAAAAGGGTTAGGATTTGTTTTGACAAATATACTAATTTCTAATATGTATAATGAAGGTAGCGTAAGTATATTTAAAGATTTAAAGTACGGTGCACAGCTGTCGTCTGTTTTCAGACCACACATGGCTCTAATGCACCTTTTTTGTGCCTTGAATATTAATTCCCTATCCGTGGAGTTACCCCAAAAAATAATTCCGTATCTTAGAAGTGAGGCAACTAGACCATGATAGGCAACAAGCAACGCATCTATATTAACTTTTCTAGTCAATTGAAAAAGTGCATAGGCAGATTTATTTATTTTTTTACAAAGCTGTTCTATATGAGGTTTCCAATTAAGGTTATTATCAATATGAATACCTAAAAATACACTTACTTTTACTTCTTCTATTTTAGTGCCATTATAATTAACACAAAATTTTGGAGCTTCAATTCTCTGGTGAAAATGCATTACTTTAGTTTTCTTAAGGTTAATTATTAAATTATTCATATTAAGCCAATTAATTATGTCAGTAAGGGTATTATTAATGTCAGATTGATAGGTATTTAAGTCTTTACATTCTACTATGGCGGTGCTATCATCTGCAAACAAAATCATTTCTTGTTGTGTCACTTTTGGCAAATCATTTATGTAAATTAGAAATAAAGGTGGCCCAAGCACGCTACCTTGAGGCACTCCATACTTTATACTTCTGAACTTTGACACATAAGTTCGTTCTGTCTTGGTTTTTGCGCAAACTCTTGTGATTTCTGTACATTGCAATCTATTACTTAAGTATGATTCCAGTAATTTTAAAATGTTACCTCTGATGCCATAGCAATGTAATTTGTCTAAAAGGATTTTGTGATCAACATAATCAAAAGCCTTAGTCATGTCTGTGTAAATAGCGCAGACAGGAGTTTTTCTATCAACAGCAGACATAACATTATTTAAAAAATCGAAAATAGCCATGTTAATTGTTCTATTTTTACGGAAACCGTTTTGTTCTTTGCACAAAATATTGTATTTATTAAGATATTGGTATAGTGAGTTATAAATAACTTTTTCAAAAATTTTGGAAAAAACAGGAATTTTGGCTATTGGCCGGTAATTTTTTATATTCTTTTTGTCTTCCTTTTTATGGAGCGGTTTTATTATGATTTTTTTCAATTCAGCGGGATAGACGCCCTCGGTAATACCTATATTCATAATATGTGCTAAGACAGGTGCTATAAGCTCAATTACGTATTTGATGACTTTTGTGGATATACCGTCAATACCTACAGTACTAGTATTTTTAAGTGTCTTTGTTGCTAAAATAATATCAGATTTTAGAACAGGTTGCATAAACATTGATTGCATTGTCAAATTATCTAACTTTTTATTAATTTTAATGTCATTTGTTATATTATTCTCAATGTCATCTATAAAGTAGTCGTTAAATTCATTTGCTATGTCAATCGGGTTTGTGTAAGTCAAATTCTCTGTTTTTATCGTCAGTATCTGTTCTTTAGGTAAGTTAGTTTTGGAACGATTGATTATTTGCCATGTGGCTTGAGATTTATTTTGCGAGCTGTTTATAAAGTAATTATTTTGTGCCTTCTGGGTTAGTCTAACAATTTTTTTGTACCGTGTAGTATATTTTTTCAATTCTTTTTTAGCTTGTTTTGTTGGGTGTAGTCTGTAATTCCACAACAGCTGTCTCTGTCTTTTACTACATGTTTTAATACCATGTGAAACCCATTTAACCTGTTTCTTTGTTTTTATAGTTATTATTTTCTCTGGAAAACAGAGATTGTAAAACAACAAAAAAGTATCAACAAAGGTCTTATAGGCTACATCAACATCATCACTTTCGTAAACTTCTTTGAAAGATAAGTTTTGTATACATGATTTAAATTTATCAAGATTCTCTTTGGTGTAACTTTTTTTTACCGTTTTCCAAAATTGTAGGCGACACGTTTTATTAACAGGTATTTTAAGTATTTGTGATGTGTGATCTGATAACATGAGATCAATAATTTCCGCTTTCCATCCTTTACTTAAATTATGGGCAAAGTTGTCAATACAAGTGTTACTATGAGGCCTAGTAGGCTGGTTTAGAGCTAGAGTTAAGTTATAGTTAAGTAGGAAGTGTTCCAAATCTAGAGTAATCTTATTTCTTAACAGTATATTAATGTTAAGATCACCACATAAAACAATTTTTTTATTCGATAATAAAATAACTTTTTTTAATACAATGTCAAGTTTTTCATAAAATGTCAAGTAATTATATTTTGGGACTCTATATACACATATAACAATAATTGAATAGGTTATTAATTCTATTGCACAAATTTCAAATACGCCTGTTATAGAATGTTTAGCAACATCTGGCAGTTCCTTGTACTGGTGACCCTGTCTTATAAGGATACAAGTTCCTCCCCGATTTGTACTTCGTGAAAAGAAAGCGGCTAAGTGGAAATTCGGAATGTACAGTAAACTCTCATGTCCAGATGTTATGAAATGTTCTGTCAAGCAGAGTACATCTATAGTCGTCCCTTGATTTTCTAGGTTTTCTAATTGAACAGTTAACAAATCTGATTTGTTTAACAATCCAGCAATGTTTTGATGCATTACATTAATACGACTGAAGAAAAAACTGTCCTGTGTCTTCTGATTCAGTTATCGTCTTCATTCGGTTGTCAGGTTGTTGGTGAAAGTCAGTGTTTAATATATTTATGTCAATAATCATTTTGAAAATGTCCTTAAAAATCGATTGCATTCCAAAGTAATTTATTACACCTGTGTGTTTATTGAACATAGTGTCGTCATACTTTAGGTTCATGTTGCTGTCTAGAAAATATGCGTGTTCATGAGTGACAGTATCTAGGTATAATAAATTATTAAAAGTTTCCACTCTTGAATTGTATAGGTAGTTGTTTGTGAAGAATTTGTACGTTGGAGTGCAAATAATTATATTAGTGTTCGAGACTTCTTGCAACGTTTGCCTGATTAATAAAATGCTTTCAAAATAATTATTTATTATTTTAAAGTCTTCCTCGCCTATCAATATAATGCAGAAATCCTGTAGAGTGAACTGTGACAACTTTTCTTTGATACCTTTTAACAGAACGTCCATAGTTCCGTGTGGCGTGATGTAATGACAAAGTTCATATTTCGCAAAAGTATTTTCTGCAATATGAAGCAATTTATTTTTGTTATCTGTGCTTAGTATGTAAATTTTATTACGCTTCAATTGGTTTTTGTCTGCTTTATTTGTGCATTGGTTTATTGGTGGTGTGGGTATAGAGCTTTCGTTCACCTTTTTAAGGTTTTGGCATTGTGTTTGTACTGGTGTTTCATTATGTTTGATAAGATTTGTATCTGTTTGCGTATGTTTGTGATTTTTACCACTATTTTTTCCCTTTTTTGTGCTAGGTGATTTTAATTTAGTTGGACTGTAAGTAACTTTTTTGTACAGCTCATTTTGTTTGCTCAAATTTACGTTCATTGTTTTGAGATTATTATTTTCTATAGTCAATTCTTCAATTTCTAGGTGAGCGCTTTGCAGGTCAAGTGTAAGTTTGGTTATTTGATCTCGCAGTTCCTTGATATCATCATCATCATCGTCAGACATCTCCGGTACACTAGTGACTGTCTCATTTAACGTTGCATGCATAGTATCAACCTCACTTTTGTTCAACATTGAATCCGATTTAGTCCTAGTACGGCGAATAGTAATATTTTGTAGGAAATTCATATTTAGTATAATCAATTTAGTTTAGTTTTACAGATAAAATATGGAAAAGAATCATAAGTCCCGGGATCTGCATATAACGGAACGTTATCAGTGATGGCACCAAAAGGCTTGTGTCCAAGTTGGGTTATTGTCCAACAGTGTGATTTCTGAACGAATTTTTTTCTGTCATTAACCAATGAGCTGGTTTACGATTGGTTAATGTCCTTTGTTTACATATAAAATTTTGCTGATTTCAAATTCACAACTGTAATTAATAGACGATTTTTGCAAATTTCTTTGATGTAAAGGTTAATTTCGTTCAGACGTAATTTCTTTTATCTTAGTCTGTATGAATATTAAAACGCTAACCTGGTTTTGCGATGTTGTTGGTTAATAATCCTTATTCACTGCCAAAGAACGTACTTGCACTGTCACTGCTATATTTGATGAGTTTAAAGGTTTTGATAATGGATAACACTGTCGCTTATTATGTGAAGATCGCTGAATGCAGTTATGTATTTTAATTGAGTCTAATAGCACAAAAACAAATTATTTTATATTATTGTTATACGGAGCGATGTTGACTTGAGCGGATTACGTTCCGTTTTTTTTTTTTTTAAAAATCTATTCGAAGCAGAAGTTTGTGAATTGGCACTTTTTGGCTTAACTATGCTCAATACAACACTTTCAATTCTGTAGATTCTATGTAAAGATATGTTGTAATTGAAAAAAATAAATCTTATTCACACTCTTTAGGGTCTACCAACTTACCATTTTCAGTCTCATAAGAATACTGGTATTGGTGTCCATTGTTTTCATTATTGAAGGCCAAGATTCTTGCGGTCTTCTCCCCAGCCGGCCTGCTGTTATACGATACTTCATGCCCAACTGCTGCATGTCCCGAGAATGACTGAGGCGCCTGTGATTGCTCAGAATATAAACCACTCTGTTGGTATTCGAGCCCTGATTGGTAATTCTCTGCTGACTGCGCGTAGTCCTCTGCTGATTGGCTCATGTAGATCTGGCCAGCTGATGCAGCGGCGATGAAGGCTGCGATTGGAACGAGCTGGAAAATTACAGTTTTGGGGTCTTAAGGGGTGGAATTTTATGTTATTTTGGTTATGATAATTAATTTGTAGAATGTTGTAATTAATTTGTGTTGTTTTGTTGTTGTTTGTTTTTTGATAGTGAACTAAATTGAAGAAGGATGTAATAGAGGCCGTTTTTAGGGTTTCCTTATAGAATCACTTTGCCGTACGTCTGTCCGTCTGTCTGCCTGGCTGTCCTTCTGGCAAGACCCTTTTTCTCAGGAACGCGTGAAGGTATTAAGTTGGAATTAATATCAAATATAGGTCTGCTACCCTTGGAACAATGAAAAACCAAACTTCTGAGTCATCGCAATCTAAAGATGGGGTCGTTTATGGCACATATTTTAACGCTAGGCAATCAAAACCGATAGTGGACTTTCCGTTTGAAGCAGAATCATGAAATTTTGCGAGAAACAATGCCATGTAACACAAGTAAAGAAGAATCCGAAAGTCGTAAAGTAGTTACATCACACAATAATTACTTTCTTGCAATTATAAACTTAGTTTTTTGTATGTTGTCTTAAATTAGTATGGTGGCCGGTTTTTGTCTTTATCTTATGATCGTAGATACATTAGGCTCTAATGCATCCATAGCTTTTGAACCCAATCTAAAAAAGGAAAGGGTTCAAAATCCTCGAACACTTAAATACACCTGGATCATTAACACTCCTTTAACTATTTATAGCACTTCAAAACTTTCACTGATATCACTCCAAACTAAAAAACAAACACCCAAAATCTAGACACATCTAATTAAGATACTGATCAATGATGTAATTACTTTTTTAACTAAATATGAGCTCTAAACGTACCAACTTCATGATGATAGGTAATGACCACTTGAATGTTGAGCACTTGAATAAGGAATGAATTCGTAATTTCTTTCTTACGTTTATATAGCGAAAAGTTTCAGAGTACGCATAGATGTATGAACTCACACTTGTGATAGTAATGACTCGGAATGCTGTGGACTTGGGTAATTTTTTCACTGGGCACCTCATATTTTATGAGGTTGATCACCGCTGTCTAAATATAAACCTCCTTTTTTTCTGTTGATATTAGTTAGTTGTGGGTCAAGAGTCCCTGAAAGGATTTGGGGGAGGCCTTTATTAAGCAGTGAGACAGCGTAAGCAAAAGAAAAAAATGGTTCACCAAATGAATATAATTATGTAAGGACTAGTCTCGCAGTCTTGCGAGTGTAAATAAGAAAAAAAAATGTTGAGCAAACATTAATTTATTTTGTTCATATTTATAGGAAATTTTCTTAATATTAAGACTGTCTTAATGATAAAGACGCCTATCACAATAATTAAAGGTCCAAAACAAAAAAACGATACAAAAAATAGGCTGCAATTGGTATTTTTGCATTCTGTGTTTATTTTATTTGATTTTTGTTCACAAACAAGTTTCCTCACAAAAATAATATTTTCTCAACTTTGCCATTATTTCGACACTATGCAAATACACAATTTTGTCGAAGCAACCACTAAAAATGTGCCAACTCCACAGTCACCGCATTCACATCGGTATGTGATTCAAGTCCGAGATCATTGTTAGGTAACAGTAGTAACGAGATGCGCCCGCCGGCTGAACATGTGGAGCACTGCCATAGAGTTAGGAACAGATAGATATGATGAGGTGTTGACACTTTACGCTGGTAGTGGAAAGTGGGGTAGGTAGAGTTTTAGGAATATTTGTGTCAATCAATCTTGCTGAATCTGATGCTTGAATTAATTTATATTTTAAGGTTTTCCTAAGATGTAATACGGTTATTATAGTTGCATTCCCATCGATACAATGTCCCAAATTAGTAAACATGAATTATTTATCATTGTCATTGTTTGGCTCGCCCTCTATTACATGAGAATTAAAAAAACATAACTTTGGGCAAAACATAACAGCAAAATTTGGGTGTGCTAATGGGTACCTCTGCCTAACTCTTCGTCCCCGAAAGGCCTGATGTTATGTTATTTGTGTATTTATCATTGTCATAGGAAATAAAGCCGTGCCTTTTTAAATCTTGTTAACTTTGATTGAAATAGTTCTTTCACTTTAAGATTCGACTTTAAATTGATGGTACCTCACTACTAAAAAAAGCGTGTTAAAATTTGAATCACATAAGGAAACAAAACAGGTAGGAAATAGATTTCTATGAAAACTTGTCTTCTTAAAAGTCTAAGTTAAGATTATGCAGTGCATCAAAATGTTAAAGTGTGCACTATCTAAACATTCTTAACTCTATGGCCACTAAGTAACTAAAATTACTCCGGTGCAGTGTCCAAACAGTCGATATTATTTGTATCAGCTATTATCTGATATACAATAGCAACGTTACCTAATATCTAAGTGTAACATGTTCACACTTGAGGCGGTAATGATTGACAACTGGATCACTGGGTCAATTTGTATTCTATTGGAGTTTTGATGATTACATATAGTAGGGGAGCCCAAGATGCTAAAAGGCATTGATTAACTTAGTATGGACTAGCGGCGTCATGTTTTTTTTCAGTGGCCACAAATAATTATTATGATACTTTGTTGTGTTGTTAAGTACACATAATATATGTTCAATTATTTTTATCCTAAGTTATATCGAAGTTGAGATATTTGCATTTGAAGATTTTAAAAATGTCGTCAATATAAAAACTTCAATTACTGTCCTGCGTACAGAAATCTTAGATTTGAATTTGATCTTGTTTTTGAAGGTTGTTTTTAGAGATAGACTTTACTGTTTCACGACCATGTGTCAATGTTACGTTACTTTTGGGTCTTGGGAAATAATAAAGACACATTACCTCGTTGTAGAGTAAGAAGTCATTAAGTGCAAAAAGGTAGTTTCGAGATAATAGTGTTTTAGAGACTTTTTGTTTTTTAATTCGAAATAACACATTAACACTTATAGTTACAAAAAAAAATACTATAGCATGACGCGCCCCTCCATATTACTATTTCAATGTGTGTAGCCATATCCATATGAAAGAGTTTCTATGTAGTTGTAGTATTCATTAGCAGGCCGGCAGATTTGTTGGTCAACTAATCATAACTAGCAAGACCGCACAAGACAACGCACGTGTCATTTTCATAGAGTATGTCAGTGCAGCGCCATACTAATACTAATGAGTAATTAATGACGCCGCTAGTCGAGCAACAAATCGCTGATTTGTTTTTGTTTAGAGAGCCGTCTCAGTACGCACACATTGTGAGTTTGTTTGTACGCACACGTTGATACTTTCACAAATACTTTCAAACGTTTTGAATTTGTGGAGGGGCGCGCCATGTTATAGTAGTTTATCTGTAGGTTGCGGTAAGTAGGTAGTTACTAAAAAAAAACCTCAGAACCTTAAAAGGGTTTATAAGAATATATAGGTATAATAACTTCTTCGTGTTTAATGAGCTATCAAAACCAAATATCTCCGTTCCGATAAGGTTTAGAGAAATGTGTCCATATTAGCTTTTGATCGCATTATTCTGATCTTTCAAAATATCTAAGTTTCATTAGTGGCCATCCAACTTCAAAATGACGCCACTTTTACGCAAACCCCTTTGGATTTACTCCAGCGTCGTGGTAACCTTTTGGATTGTGAATATTAGATGCTAAAAAGTAAAAATAGTTACAGATAGAACCCTTTCACTGGTGGAGGAAGCGCATAAGTAAATATTAAAAAAAATGAAAAAAAAAAATCACGAACCACTAATCGAGCGTGTCCGATATTAATAGTGTATGCGCCCCACGTGTTTTTAATAACCGAGGAATATTAATCTGCCGGTTTGCATGGTAGGGGTGGCCGTACGAAGGGGCTGAAAATGGTTACAAATGGAAGAAAAAAATATGACATTGAAATACTAGAGCGCGTCAAATTAATATACAGACAGTTCAGCTTGATGTCCTTGTCGTGCTGACCCTTAATCTGACAATTATGTGCAGGGACTTCTTTAATCTGATGGTTTGAAACGCGCGGCCCTATATACAGGGCTTATATATGGTGGAGGTACTTATCAGGGTGCTAGGTATCCCCCCTTATATTAATCTGCCGCGCTCGAGTAAATCCAGAAATCCCTTCCTGGCCTCCCCAACTAATACTATTAAGTATCATAATTAGGGATTGCAATCCCGCAAAACGGGATCCCGCATTCCCGCGGGATCCCGCACCACTTATTAATCTGCTGGATCCCGCACCTTCAAAACGCGGATCCGCGGATCCCGCATATTTGAAATTATTCACAGTAGTTCAACTTTTTGCCCCGTTTGTATGTAAGATAAAGTATTAATTTTTGGATCTTAAAGGGCTATAAGATCGAAAAATTAATACTCTATCTTATTTAAAATTATGTCATAAAATCGAATTGAAACTACAGGTTTTTGTTTTAAAAAATCAAGTATTATGATGAAAATTACAAACATCATAAAACTGTTGTCTCGCGACGACTCGCGTTTCAAGACAATTTCAAGAACACGCGTTGTCTGCGCCGTAGATACCGATTAAAACGCGAGTCGTCTGCGCGTTTAAAATACGCCGTGTGCTGAGGCCCATAACATAAAATTAAACAAAACTTTTGATGCTAAACATTTAAAAATTAAGGTCTGATAAGGCTGATTACTAATTACTCGTACTTAATTATAATTTCATTGTTATTTTGTTAGAAAACAAATAATTTTTGTTGCATAATGTAAGACATGTTTAATTAATAATACTTGATTTTTTAAAACAAAAACCTGTAGTTTCAATTCGATTTTATAACATAATTTTAAAAAAGATAAAGTATTAATTTTTCGATCTTAAAGCCCTATAAGATCAAAAAATTAATACTTTATCTTACATACAAACGGGGCAAAAAGTTGAACTACTGTGAATAATTTCAAATATGCGGGATCCCGCGGGATCCCGCGCGGGATTGATCAATCCCGCATATCAATCCCGCGGGATTGAGTGAGCTGCGGGATTGCAATCCCTAATCATAATGCTTTTGAAATTATATCTTTTCATTATGGCGCGTGCCGGAGTAAGTTGATAGGTAGGTAGACTTTTGTTTATGCCACGATGGTGCTGCCGCATTGGTCCTGTGATCGAGTTTTGAGTTCGATGACCAGGTCGGAAAAAGTGTTGTTGGGTTTTTTCATTAGAATTTCTCAGTATCAGCCCGGAGTTCGGAAGCTGGTTGTGTAATAACCCCGTGCCTTGGAAAGCACGTAAAGCCTTCCTTGGCTTTCATTGTAGATAATTGACAAACGCTACGGGTTATGAAGGTCAGAAGGCAGTCGCTCTATGTAAGTACAATACTGGTATGAGATTAGAAGTCGATCCTAAAATAGTAGGCAAAAGACTAGGTAAGTGAAGATGGAAAGCAAGTGTATGGTCCTGATGGTAAGCGGTCATAGTTGCCTATAGGCGGGGTTGACCCTTCAAAAACCTGTTCACTTATAATTAAAAAAATATTCTAAATTATAAACACTGATTTTGTTTATAATTTAGGTTTTTTTTTGCGCCACACTTTGGTTTTCTTCTATATAATGTGGGTGCGTTTACAAACATAATATAAACTCACATACACACCCTACCTCCAGGATCAAATGTTTGTAAGTCATCAATTTTTTTTCTAGTTTTATGAAATCCCGTAAAGACATAATATGAATTTTATGATATGAATTGCTATTTCGCAAACTCACGGTTGTGACTCTTCATTGTTTCAATCTAATTATAATTTGTTTCAGTCGATAATGTCTATCAATATAATACAGACATTATCTGATAATGATATACCTACATATCTGCAATAATATAACAACGAGCTATTGTATAATTCGTCTTGCAATAGGTGCTAACATACATCTGCTGGCTCACAAGACTGATACAAGCCTCCGGATGATTGACACATTATTAATTCTTACACCTTACTCAATTATGTACAGTAGAACAAAGTAATTGGTATACCACTTGTATACCAAATAGTAATAGTAGTCAATATAGTACACGCGTAGTATCCAAAAAAGTCAAATCTGCAATTCAATACAATATTGGCTCCTTTTTCTTTTTGAGTCGATGATTAATTTTATGAATCCGTTTTTGTTCCATTTTTTAAAGTTCTTGGGCCCAGTAGGTGATGACGTTTATCGCGGAATCAATGGTATTTTTTATGTCCTCTAAAATGCAGGTGTAAGGGCACTTTGAGCATCATAGTAAGTGTGCCATCCTCTGGTCAGGAGCATCACACTCGCACTGGGTGTCAGTGGTTTGCTAATATTAGGCGAATATCAATTGCGTATATAGTTCTAGTTCAGTTCCTCGTTACAGCAATACTAATTACTCTATATCATTATTACCCAATGTATAATGATACAATTATTATTGTAATATCTTATGTAAGGGTCTTATATCCATAATAATGGTATAGAAGTCAGGGTTATGATTCGCTTTTTATGTAACGATTCGAATCGAATCGAGACATATGATCGATTGGATTATAACTAATCATTATGTACTTAAAGATGTTACGCTAATACAAGATTAGGTTTATAGGCTTGCAACACCGGCCTTATTGTAATAAATACCTTACTATATTTTTGAGCTGTTTGGGAGGAATCCCTCAGATCGTGAGGTCTATATACCTATAGCCTTTTTAAGGAATTGACAAAATGGTTGGTTGACACTTTCTGTGACCCAATGACTGGCTTTTACTTTGGACAGAGGCTAAGCATTGCCATCCAAGGCAACTTCCAGTTGACAGCAATGGGGAGGAATTTTTTGATGCCATTTTGATTCCGTTTTTTTATTAAGATTTAATTGTTCAATAGATTATCTAATTTTTGAAGTGAGTATTTCTGATAAATCAAGTTTTTTTTTTTAATCTATACTAATATTCAATACTCAATATCTTTATTGCTTTTCCATATACCTACATATTATCTTAGATTATATAATCTTTAAGCATATTATATATTGTTAGGTGGTAACTTATTTGATTGAGATCAAACCAAAAGAAAGTGAATATTGTAAAGTATTTGTAGGTATTTTTGTTTGTTATTGATAAACTCAAAAACGATTTTAGAAATTCTTTCACATTTGAAAGCTACTTACATTACAAGTACCTAAGTAGGCTATATTTTATTATGGAAAAAAAAATATAAAATCTAATAATATTCTATTTTTACGTTTAGTTTTATTGTTACACAGTTGGATTCAAAATAAACTATAAAAGTCTACTATGCATAAAATATTTATTTTAGAATAAAAGCAAAAAAAATCGCTTGCTTGAAAAAAGAATTACCAAAACGCAAATAAATATTTTACAAAATGGCTTATCCTAGCCCACAGCCAGCAACTCAAGACCAATTGCATACATATTCATCAATTTACTTTTAAATAATTTGGTAATTAAGGCAATTAACAACAGCATATATCAAGTGGCGAGATAATAATGACTTTAGATCTCAACCGAGATTTTTATGTTTTTTTTTTTCGGACTCTTGCAGTTCTATTGCTGTAAAAAGAAATGAGTAATTTGAATGCATGAGAAACTTTTGTTTCGAAAATATAATTCTTGAAATACTGCCTGACTTACCTGACTGCCTCGTTGGTCTAGTGATCGCAAAGCGCGACCGCTGAGCATTAGGTCTTGGGTTCGATTCCAAGGTCGAGCAAAGTGTTATTAGGTTTTTCCATCAAGAATTTCTCAGTAGCAGTTTCGGAGTCTGAATTTGTGCCCCGTTGATAGGCTCGCCTTCTATGACATGGCACTTAAACATAACTGGCGAAATGTGGGTGTACTAACCTAACCCTTCGGGATTTACAGTCGTGATGTTATAATTATGTAATTCTTGAAATATTTTAAAAACTGTTCCATGCATATTGGGAATTTGGGATACGTTCCGAAAGTAAAGTCTGCCTAGTTGGTAAACAAGCCGATATTTTTTGGAAATTGAGCTTCCAATATGTTTTTTATATAAAAACTGCGTACATTACGTCTTAAAACTTTAAAAACACGTGTACCAAACAGTAAAAGGAAACCATCAAAAATATTAATTCCAATCAATTTACATTTGATACAGTTTTAAAAATTCACAAAAAACACATATAAATATCTAATCACATCCTTGTTATTTAAATTTAACGACGTTTTAGGCAGAATCCTATTAATAATGTCAGATTCAATAGCTTGTATTGAGTTATAGCTTCTAAGCATTTCGCTTTAAGTTTTATTTTTTTGTATTTACAATGTGTGTGGTTATTAGGTGAGAGAAATGGTGACACTGCACTTCAAGCTATAAGCTAAGCTTTCAAAGTTCATTTGAAACTAATAAGTATTCGTTTTGTAGATACTATATAATATCATCTATAATAATAACATAACATCACGCCTGTAATCCCTGAAGAGATGGGCAGAGGTGTACCCATTAGTACACGGTCTACATTTCGCCAGTTAATGTTTAATTCCCATGTAATAGGGGGCGAGCTTATTGCTATCAACCGGGCACAAATTCAAACTCCGAGGCTGCTACTGAAAAATTCCTGATGGAAACCTGGGAATTGGATGGACCTGGCGGATATCTTTTACATGAATTAAAGTGACAAAAAAAATTAAGTGATATAAAAAACACTAGCAGATTTTTTGAGTTGAAGGTCATATTACACAAGTATAGCTCAGCTTGTACTGGAAATTCGGCTGTATAGTCGCAATAGGATCTCGAGGTCTTCAATATGAAGGCATATTATTGTTATGATTTACTGTTTCATTTGATGATGATTTACATGTAAGGTAGGTACATCTACCCACTTTAAGCTTTCGTGGGAGACCTTCGAATTATTGTAATAAATAATAGGTTTAGAGATTAATCTACAGTAAGACCAACGGTTATTGCAATCATTATTTTTTTGTGTGGCCATTTTGAAGAAGCATGGTTTACAAAAGTACTGAATCGAAGTGATCCAATAATTTTTAACCAATTATTGAATTTAAAAATAAATAATGACCAAGATTTTTGACGAAACTATAATTTTAATTTTAGTTAATATTTAAACACTCAATAGCGTTTCTTTTCAATGAAAATTATGTTAATGTCTCTTTAAAGTCATTATGAATTATTAACGTTATCTAAGCTTTGTTGTTTTAATCACTACATAGTATAAAACAAAGTCGCTTTCCCTGTCTGTCTGTCTGTCTGTCCCTATATATGCTTAGATCTTTAAAACTACGCAACGGATTTTGATGCGGTTTTTTTTAATAGATAGAGTGATTCAAGAGAAAGGTTTATATGTATAATACATGCACCCGTGCGAAGCCGGGGCGGGTCGCTAGTTGTACATAAATAATATTTTGTGTTTTAGTTTTCTTTCTCCTATATTGAATTTTGTATATTGAATTTTATATAAAATATATAAAAAGTAAATAAATAAGCATCAAGCGATTACATAATATATGATTCCAACAGTATAGAAAGTGAGTCTAAATAATTTTATAAGTCAATAGATGCCTAGAAAGCCCTAGTGCAATAGATTAGCCAGTAAACACCATTCATATTTATGTATAAAGCATACCATTAGTACTGCAGCTAATAAATTAGCATTATCAAGCTCAATATTACATAAAATATGACAAATAAATAAAATGAATGATTAATAACACAACCACCCAAGCTTACACAAAAGTTCATTGACCTTATAACCTGAAACTGCAACGTTTTATCTACATATGTATACTAATATATCTGAAAAGTTTTTTGTCTACGTGTTTGATTAAACTAATCTTGGAAGTTCCAGTTGGATTCAAAAAAATATTTTAGTATATATGATAGCCAGACTAATGAGAAATGGAATGAGAAATGGAATTTAGCACAAGTGTCTTGTCGCGGAAACGTCCATTCGCGCAAGCGTATTTTCGCGGAAAGGTCATCATCTGCTTAGCCTTTTCCCAACTTTGTTGGGGTCGTCTTCCAGTCTAACCGGATGCAGCTGAATACCAGTATTTTACATGGAGCGACTGCCTATCTGACCTCCACAACCCAGTAACTGGGTAATACGGTACCCCTAGGTAAGACTGGTTGTCAGACTTTCAAGCTTTCGCGGAAAGATCTAGTCGCACAAACGTCTGTTCGCACAATTGTCCATTCACGCAAAAGTCTTTCACGCATATTGTGTCCTAATACTAAGAGGAATAGTATAGGCTATATAACTTCACGCTACGACCCACTTGAGTGGAGCAGTAATCAAAGACTTAACGCAAGTGAAAAAACCACACGCACGAAGTCGCGAAGCAGCTAGTATCTAATACAAATAACGTTAAATTCCTTTTACTCCTTAAGAATATCATCCATGACCCTTCAGAATCTAAGATTTATGAAGACGGCCACACTACTACGACATTATCAAGCCATGATTAATGCTTCATCTGCACTGGATGCTGGGGACAGTGATGCTAATAATAGTACATGATTAAGATGAATCGAAGTTGATTGGTGTTGAATTAGATTTCAAATTGAGGGTGATATTTGATGAAACGGCTTGCTCTTAATCCCTAAAGGTTACTAGGAGAATAGGAATTGTGATATGTTGAAGGAGAAGAATGATTAATGAGGTTAGCTGTGGTTTTGTCTTTTCTGGAATGCGTGGTAGTCTTCAATACTGGAAGGTATTTTGTATTGGATTAGTATATTTGTAACTACACATAACATCACGACTGTAATCGCTAAAGGGTTAAGCAGAGGTGTACCCATTGGCATACCCACATTTCGCCAGTAATTTTTAAGTCCCATGTAATAGGGGGCTGGACATAAATCCAGACTCCGAGGCTGCTATTGAGAAATTTCTGATGAAAAAACACAATAACACTTTGCCCGACCTAGGATTCGAATCCTCATGCACAGCAGTTGCGCTTTGTGACCACTAGACCAACGAGGCAGTCACGTAAAAATAGTCACGAGGTATTTATAAGTACTATGACAGAAAAAATATTATAATGTTTATTGATACATGACATGACCTATTTTATGGACGGACTCTATAGTAAATATAGGTAGGCCACATCTGTCACAAATAAGCCAATCTTTTTTAAGCCTATTATTGTAAGTACCTTACACAGACCTTCGCACGTTTTTTTATTCCGAAATAAACCTTAAATCTACCATAATAAAACTTGATCAGCCTCCTAAAAAAATAATAATAACTTTTGATCTTCAAAACTATTGATCTTCTCTGTATCATAGTTACAATTCATAATCCAAGGTTAATCACCAACAAAATGATAACAGCACGTCTTAATTGCCAACCAAACTAGATTTAACACGTTAAAATTATAGCTTACAGTAATACTTTGTAGTTACGGCATAATGGTTGGCCCATCTCAGTGTAAAATACTGTAATAAAATTAATTTAACGATCGCGTTCAAATCGTACAAGAATTGAAGAAGTTATTGCTTTATATTGCGTCAATAAGTGTACCTACTATTATTTTGGGATTCATTTTATTGGTCTTATTCACCTTGAAAACTTAATTACGATAACGGATACTATAATTGGGCTTTTTGTCAGTGAGCTTCTGCCCACAACTTCGTCATAATAAGCTAAATCTCAGGGCGTCGGACGTCGCGAGACGACATCCGGCCACCGTAGGCGCAGGCTTGCGGACGGCGAGTGATGGGTAGCTCGCCGTCCGATCAAGGACCAAACCCGGGTCGACGGCGCGTTTTGTTTCACGCACGCCTCAAAGAGCTGTCAGCACAAGGACGGCGCCCCAACAGGGCCAAACGCCTGCCAAGGTTGCGGGACGTTTTTTAGTCAGTAAATGTCTGACAGACACTCATTTGATGATTTTTACCACCTTAAAAAAAAGGTCAAAATTATCTCACGGAAGCACAAAAGTAGGATTAAAAATTATCCTGTTTGTCAAGCTATGTGTGGAAATTGTGTAGTGAAGGTCTTTAAGTTAAAGAGAAACAAGCATCCGTCAATCTATTCTCACAAACTTTCGCGTTTAGTATGATAAATATAATACCCAGTAATCAAAATTTAATTGACTAAAATGAAATAAAACAAGAGAATTCCTAATATTAGCTTGGATTTATAATTTTGGTTGGTATATATTATTATGTATTTTATTATTTATTCATTTATTCATTATGTATAGTATTTTTTTATGTATATTCTTTTGCTTTGTATTTGCACAAACTCTTGCAAGCTTATTTTGGTTGCTGAATCACTCGTACTTTATAATAAACACGTACTTAATAATATACTAGCCTTTTGTAGTCCCACTGCATGGCAAACGCCTCTTCTCATACAGAGAAGGCACGAGCATTGTCCACCACGGAAGTGGATAGACTATGCCTGAACTATTTTGATATGCCGCCCATAATTTTTAGCTTATCAGAAATAACTGTAAAGTACCTAATCAAACAAGAAGATAACGCGACAAAATAAAACAACAATTAAAAATATTATTGCAACTTTATTGGTTCAATATACAATATAACGTACAGAAAACCCACTCCTTACAACATACGAAAAGAAACTCACAAACATAAATCGTTTAGCAGTCACTGAATACTCAGCACTTTCTGAACGGTTTGCGAGTTTGTCGTCATGCGTTGTAGTTGGTGGACCTTCTATAATTTTCTTTTCTTTTCCTTGTAAATATAATCTTAATTCCTAATATCAAATGGCACTGTACAATGTGTTGCTGTCTTGCTGTCTCGCTGTCTTGCTGTCAAACAAGGCTCAGTAGCGGCGGTAGGGGCGGTAGGGGTTGTATCTCGTGGGGTACTGGTACTGGTTGCGAGCTAAGACTACCCCAGGAGCGTATGCGGCGTCGCGATAACTTCCTGGAAAATTAAATGAGAAAATTGTATAGATGACATGATTGACGCAGTGTGCTGCGTGTGGGCACGCTGCAATCGCGGCGGTAAGACCCCTCTTTGAGGAGTGGCTGGAGAGGCGCCACGGCGTCCTCACCTTCCGGCTGACGCAGGTCCTCACCGGACACGGTTGTTTCGGGAGGTTCCTGTGTCGGATTGCACGGGAGGAAACGCCCGGGTGTCACCACTGTGTGGACCGCCCGGAGGACACGGTGGAGCATACGGTGCAGGTCTGCCCCGCTTGGGCAGAGCACCGCCGTGTCCTCACGGAGGCGATAGGCGGCGGCGACCTCTCGCGTCCGGGCCTGGTTCAGGCCATGCTCCGAGGCGAGAGGGAATGGGATGCAGTCACCTCCTTCTGCGAAGCAGTAATGCTAGCGAAGGAGGAGGCGGGCCGCGTGAGGGAGAGGACATCCTCCACCTCACGCCCCAGCCGCCGCGGGAGACGCCCAGGGCGTCGGACGTCGCGAGGCGACATCCGGCCACCGTAGGCGCGGGCTTGCGGACGGCGAGTAATGGGTAGCTCACCGTCCGATCAAGGACCATGCCCGGGTCGACGGCGCGTTCTGTTCGCGCGCGCCTCAAAGAGCTGTCAGCACAGGGACGGGGCCTTAATAGGGGCCAAACGCCTGCCGGGGCTGCGGGACGTCTTAACAGGATACCGTGGCCCCGGAACGTAAAGGGCAACAGAAGGAACAGGGTGGTTTTTTAGTCAGTAAAAGTCTGACAGTCCCTTCCGCCCCACCCAGGGCGGAAGGAGTCATTTGATGATTTTTACCACCTAAAAAAAAAAAAAAAAAAAAGTGTGCTGCGTGTCACTGGGTCGGTTTCCGTACGGAACAAATTTGTATTGCCTATAGATACTTGTTCCGGGTCTGGCTGTTTGTGTATGTGAGTTTATACGTTTGTAAACGCACCCAATATACACGAGAAATTCCTAGTGTAATAAAGTGACGATTTAAAGGAGTGTCAGAAGGTCAACAATGACATGCCTTGTTTTTTGTCTAGTGACTACCTACTTCATTTTGAATATTTGAAAACCTGTATTTTAATGCTATGCATACATACATAAACTCACGCCTTTTTCCCATGGGGGGTAGGCAGAAACCACAGATCGCCGCCTGCTACGATCCTTACATATTCCTTTCGCCTATGATTTTTTATAGGTATTATTGTTTTCATACTACGAGTAAAATAATAAAGAGGTAAAGTTTGTTTGTAAGGGATACATATCTCTGGGAGTCCTGATCCAATTCTTTCACTAATAGAAAGTACTATAATTGCCGAGTATCACAGATTATGTTTTATAGTATACTTGACTTCCACGTGGACGAAGTCGGGAACAGAAGCTAGTATGTAATAAAGCATCTCGATAAGGGCAAACACAGAGTAATTGCCAATAACATAGATGTAGTAACTTAAGACAACCTTTTAAAATAGCAATTTTTACGCCCTAAAAATATGCTTATAAACACTACAAATTATTAGTAAACCAATTAGAAAAACTGTACGGTAACGTGCAAAGACTGCAATTCACTTAATGGTTTATGGGCATATTAGCCCGATAACTATGGCGATAATTAGCGCGATAATTATCACGATATCAACGAGAAATTTAAATTAATGGACATGTTATTAACATGGACGCGATAAAACGTTAATTAACGCTCAACATATGGGTTTTATTTGATTTGCCGATTGATAAGATCTGCCTTGTACCTAAGGACTTTTTAATTATTATGGTTGGCACAGGTGTACTCTTAATTAGAAGGAATCTGTAACCTAATTGGATCTGTTTGTAATTAGGAGTCATAAAGGACTAGAATTGCTAAGTGCAGTCTTTTAAGCCATAGAAGTAAAACTTTGATGAGATATCTCCAGGTTGGACAATAATGAACAACATACCGATACTGGAAATTTATTAAGTAACGTAAGGAACATTTGGTCAAAAATCTCATTTTCAACCTAATGTACCTTTACATTTGGTCGAAAATGAGATTTTCGACCAAATGTCCCTTACGATATTTCATATTTTTCTAGTATCGATACGTCAAAGTTTCTCACATTTTTGTGTAATAATAAAATATAATAAAATAATAATGTCAGGTTATGACTATCCCACTGCAGGGAAAATGCCAATTCCCATACAGAGAAGGCACGAAAATGATTTTAGACTTTTATTGCTGATTAATTTTAAATATATTCTGAGCATAACTTTGAGATGTATATATTGAATTGTTATTTCTGAATAGTCATTATATTACACATGACCAAATGTATAAACATTAACTAGGCAAAAATATGTAAGGATCGTAGCAGTTGACGTTCTGTGGTTTCTGCCTACCCCCATGGGAGATAGGTGTGAGTGTATGTTTGTATGTAATGTTGACATATTGAATTAGTTTGACCTAATACATTTATTTTAATGATTGTGGGTTGGCTGGTATTGACAGAACTATGTTCAATTACGTTTACTTTCATAAAAACTCAAGAAAATTAGATATGATTCCTACAGAATAATCTTACCATCATCATAAATTCCAGCAGCCTCATCTCTTGCGTTCTGCGCGAGTGACCTGGCGATGGCCTCCGGGATGGGGGGTGGGGTGGGGAAATGGGCGCCCTGGGGCTGGAAGCCGTTGGCGTCAGCAGTGTAGGAGACGCTGTACACCTGGCCATCATCTCCGGTGTAGGAGTAGCTGCCAGCAGCCTGGATGCCATTGGCTTCGACTCCGCTTTCATCGGCGTGAATGCCTGGAAAGATGGTAGAAGTAGATGGGTTAAGTTGCAATTGTGAGCAGTTATTAAAATGTTTCAAACAGGATATTGAAGATGCATTCATAAAATATTTTTTAAGTTACTTTACAGATAAAGAGGTTATAAAAAAAATTGGTCATTGAAAAATTCAGTTGGCAAATCAGCTTTACTAGCTTAAACGATATTCTAAATATCCTACATCATAAATTATCTATTAAAAGTCAACTTTATAAAAGATCCTTCCCAATAACAATCCTTTGTTAAATAAAATAATAATTATTAATTAGTTGAAGGACATTTAATGAATCCAATTTCAGAAAAAAGTAGAATAGGTACCTTTGTTTTTCTATTTACAGTACCTACTATTTATAGACAATAGGACAATAAATCGTTCATTTCTCACCTATTTTTTAAACATAGCTATAACCAAAAGTAATAAATAGAATGTTACAAACAGTAACACATACAATGTTACAAATAGTAACACATAATTAGGATGTTACAAATCGTAACAAATGTTCGCCTAAACTAGAGTTCAATCTAATAATGTTAAGTAGGTAATACAAGATAAGATCGACCACTAAAGTGTAGTCTACAATTATGTGCAACAAGCTAATAATATATGGATCGTTACTATAAATTGTGTTCAATTACATCTTATATCTGTATTATTGCGTACGTGCCCTTTTGATTTTAAATCAGGCTAAGTAGTTGAAGTTATGATAACGTGCTGCAGTGTTATTCTGTAAAATCTCTACACATAACATCACGCCTGTAATCTCCAAAGGGTTAGGCAGAGGTGTACTCATTAGTACACCTACATTTCGCCAGTTATATTCAAGTCCCATGTAATAGGGGGCGAGCCTACTGCCATCAACCGGGCACAAATCCAGACGCCGAGGCTGCTACTGAGAAATTTCTGATGGAAAAACCCAATAACACTTTGCCCGACCTGGGAACCGAACCCAAAACCTCATGAAATCTCATTCAAAATCCCCCTCGGTTAATTTAGGTGGAGTGAGCTTGAGTTGAGTTGCTTAACACACTCATGGAAATGTTATCTCTAATAAAGAATTTAATGTTTCTGAGCAATTGAGCATGCATTTGACATACGATACAATCTTGACAGTTCCAATGATACGATTCGAATATCAGCCTTTTACAGACATTTTTACAACATAGCATTGCAGGTTACGCTTCGGTAAGTAGTACATTTACTACTAATAGTACATTACCAAAAAAAACAACGAAAACTACTAAAATTATATCTTATCCAATCCGTAATTTTGGGTAGTGCGATGTTTGGCATCTACCTAAGCTTTCTATTGTTTAAAAGTGGAACATTCATTAAACAAAATAAAACTTAAACTTCTTAAAAGCAAGCTTGTTCTATTTTCTGGCTACACAAATACACACTGTCTGCACCAAGCTTTAGATTATAAATTTCAAATTAGATCTTTTACGTAAACTTGCGTAAAGTCCGCACCCACGTTCTGCTTGATTAGGTTAATATTGTGTATGCGTATCATCTCGCGTTCAGCTTGTGTGGTAAGCAGATATTGTTGCAACGTGTTACCTTTTAAAAGTTTTATGTATTTTTAATGATTTACGAAATCTAAGGGCTTTTCTCGTAACTTTAACAACGAACGCATTCTATTCATTGTACCTAATTAGAATTGGTTATTTTTTTTTTTTTACTTACTTTTTTACTACTTCTAGTCGCAATCTCATCTTAGCGCGAAACAATATCAAAATACAAAAATGTATGTAAATTAGAAGTATTTTTAACAAAATTAAAACAGAGAATAAACTTTTATCGTTATTAATATTGCGGAAATTTTCCCTTTTATAAATATGACTTAGTTCTTGTTGGCTACTGCTCAAGTTTACTTTGTCATCAAAAAACAAAAGACTTCGATCCGGAACTGTTTCAAATATTTAGAGTAAGATTCCATCGGTCACCAGACTTTTTTTGTTTTTTTTTATGTTGAATTTTCGTGGCTAATACACACATCAAAAAAGTCTAGGGATCAACATCCCTAACAAATGTTAGGGATGTTGATCCCTAGACTTTTTTGATGTGTATATTTTGAAAATAGACAGAAGAATATGTATTTAAGACGGTGTGCATATAATTGCCAGTTTCAATGCGGGTCCCTTTTTCAGGTATAAAAGAATAATGTAACCAGGATTTTGTAAAAACCTAATTTAAAAGAGTGCCGTGGAGTTTCTTGCTCGTTCTTCTCCATAGAGGCCTACCTCCGTTTTGGAACGAGCAACTAGCTTCAACTTTCGGACTAACTGATAGTCTCCTTGACTATTCAAAAGTGCCTGTATATGGTCTAATTGAAATAAATGTTTTGACTTTTGACTTTTGACTTTTGAAAGTAACTTTACTCACTAACGTTCAATCCGAACGGCTGGTTTTCATATTTATGTTTTACAGGATAACATATATTTCTTTAGGATCTTGAACCGATTGGACATCAGTACTTTTAATAGATTTTCGTTAAAGTACACTCAACAAGAAAAAAAAAATCATGAAATTTAGTTTTATGCAGCGGAAGCGACTTTGTTTTATACTATGTAAAGATTTTCGCGCAGAATCACAAGAAAACTCACCATTTTCCGTGTCAAAGGCATATCGGTATCCCTGCTCATTGACCTCAGAATCGGACCTCAAGATGGCGGCGCTCCTGTCAAAAGCAGCCCTAGCTCTTGTGTCCTGGTAGTTGTAGTTGTAAGGGTAGCGGTACTGCGGGTATTGAGACGCGCCGTAGCCGGGAGGGAGGACGGCGGCGGCGCAGGCGCCGATGAAGCAGGCGAGGATGATCTGGATGGAGAAGATGGAATTAAGGAACTATATGTAAAAGTTTTAAATATAGAACTTTTTTTAAATATAGAAGTCTTTTTTTAGTGACATAGGAAATAAGTGATTTTTTTTTCGATTTGAAAAAATATGCAAAGTTCAATAATCAGTCCGAGTACAATGGGGTGTACTCAATGTTATAGGATTATGGCTTCTTTTTTTTTTCTTTGATACTCTTCGCTGCAATTAAGGTTTTAATTGTGGAAATTAAAGTTGTAGTTTTAATTAATTATACTCCTTTACAAGGTTGTCTTTCTTACGGATTCCTATTTTTTTTCTCTCGATCTTTCCAAAAATGAGCTTTCCATAAGTGAAATATTTTTTTAATCCGTTTCGTACTTTGAGTTTATCCATTACAAACAAGAATACAAAACCTTTTTCTTTATTATATTAATTTAGGTAACTTTTCGGAATCGTGGTTTTACACTTTTAAGCTACTGCAAACAAAAATATTCGTAAAAATAATTAAACACAGTTTATTGGAATCTATTCTACATACTATCGTAACCCAATTACACATTCGGCAGTTACAACATAGGAAACAATATCCCATAAAACACCAAAAAAGAGCACTTCCCAAACGATTACAGTAACCGTTATTTAAATGCTGTAACCGTTTAAAAAATAACAGCGTATTATCAAACAAAACACAATGAAAACCAATAACGAAACCGTTGCACAAATCACGAAAACTTTAACCAAACGTCACGATGAAAAAAAATTACAGACGCAACAAAAGAGTATCGAAAAACGCTTTTGACACTCTCGTGACTCAAATATTTCGAATCGTCTAAAGCTTTTGATACACCTACCAACTTCATGATGTTATCTGGTCTGAGGTTGGCAGAAGAATGCTGGTGTAGGTCCTCGTCCCACTATTTATAGGTGTCGACCTGATATCCTGAGCCAAGGTCATGGTCAAGCAAAGTTGGATTAGAAGATCTGATTCACTGTTAGCCGCGTAATATTTTTAATTAGGTCTGTTCGGAATTTGAAAGGGGAATTCGTACGTGAGTTCAATTTTGGAACACTTTTGAATTTCGAAGTTCAATAAAGGTTACACAGCCAATAAAATTAATTATGGATTAATTTATTGTTTAGAAAAATTCGATGTTCAATTAAAATTTTTATTGGTTCAACCAATATGTATGATGGTTTGCCTGTCTAATAATTCATTTAAATCTATTACTATTTAATTTTTATTAATATCCGCCTTTTGTGTGATGAGATTGGTATTTAATCAATAAATAGTTAAAAATAATTAAAAACCGTAAAGGTATAATAAAATTGAGTTTTAATTTGTGAATCAAAGTTTTAGTACGTTGAAATCGTCTCGCCAAAAAACCTGCAATTTTATTCATGTTCGAGTTATCCTAACGAACATCCCTAATGCAGTTAAATAACCTTCGAATATAATTTTTCAATAAATATGAAAATCTATCATAACCTAATCTTAAAAATTGTGAAAAGAAAATTGTTTATTCTGCTATTTTCCTAAATTACAGAGAATATTATTCTGAACCTAAATTGAATAGTTTTTTTTGCCCCACACTAGAAATTTCTTTTGTATCGTGGGTGCGTTTATAACCTTGCATAAACAAACAAACACCCGAACAACCAACCTGTGGGTTTAGGTCCTGTACTAATATTTGTTCCGTACGGGAATTGAATTCGCGACACGCAGCGCAGCAGGCAGTCGCTTAGCTACTGCGCCTCAACGACATTATCTATACTAATATTATAAAGCTGTAGTGTTTGTTTGTTTGTTTGTTTGAACGCGCTAATCTCTGGAACTACTGGTTCGATTTGAAAAATTCTTTCAGTGTTAGATAGATTAGTTATCGAGGAAGGCTATAGGCTATATACCATCACGCTACGACCTACGGGAGCGGAGCAGTAACCAAAGACGCGGGTGTAACCGCGGCGGACAGCTAGTTAACTTTATAAATTAATTCGGGCCACGATCAGAGTACATTAATATCATCATTCTAATGTAAAGGCCTGGCTACACTTTAGCGGATAACTTGGATCCCCGGTCGTGCTATAGTATTTTGCTCCGGTTGTTTTTTTTTTCGGAATAACGTCTTGTAGGTGAACCTAAGAGGTTGTCGGCTGCTTAACCGTAGTGCATAACATAAACCTCACGCCTGTAATCCCCGAAGGGTTATGCAGAGGTGTACCTACCCATTAGTACACCCAGATTTCGCCAGTTACGTTTAGTATTTACGTTTAGAACCTGCAGCTTTAAATTCGTTCCCAAATAATCTAAATAGATCCGATCCATCCTGTCGCCTTGCTGTCCAGCGATGCCCTAAGCCGAGGTTTCTACCCCACAGGGGGTGCCCTTAGCGTGTAGTGTCTTAGTTTATAATAATAAATTGTAAAGTCCTGACTGGAGGACTTAATTTTTAAGGCACCACGGCGGTCTGAATTTGTGACCGGTTGATGGCAATAGGCTCGCCCCCTATTACATGGGACTTAAAACATAACTAGCTAAATGTGGGTCTACCGAGAACACCTCTGCCTAACCCTTCGGAAATTACAGGCGTGATCTTATGTTTATATTATGTAAACTAGGTGTAACCGAGCCTTAAAATGAGCCTAAAATATTCACCGCGGACAATGTTATTATCAACAATTTATTTCTGCGGCTGTCAACCGGTAGTCGTAATGGTATGACATCCTTGTACGTATCTAATATTTATAGATCCAGTTGTCAAAAATATTTTTAGCGGTTTTGTAGAGTACTTGTATGATTAAATTAAGATGTTTGAGAGGTTGGTGTATATTATTTAAATGTAGGGACACTTAAATAGTTGTAGTTGTAGTAGTACTTGTATAATTTCAACAATTCGTCACTTTTTATTTATTACCAGCTTTGACTTTGATATCGTATTCTCAATTATACTAAAACAATACATGTTTATAATTTTTGTATTAAAAACTTTATTTTTATCGAAATAAAGTTTGAAATTAAAAAACTGGCTCGAAGATTTAAACCTGGCTTAGGCAGAAACTTTGTTTTATAATAAGACGGTTCAGCTTTATTATATTAAGCATAGATAGGTAACACATTTAGTATACATTTGCTTATGTTCTACAGCCGATTTCAATGGATTTATTGTATTAATTGATCCAAACTTGCTTTTAAGCCGGCCCAAAAGCACCTGGCCTATATCTAGCAGTGGTATGCTACACGCTGTCATTATCAATGATAATGTCTTGAACTAATAACCTAAAGTAATTATAGAGTGTAGCAAAGATTGCATTTGGATTGACATTTCAGACCTGCATCAGATTAGTTGCGCTTTTGAAGACTGCACGATTCTTTGTGCCCAAACCGACTTGGAATATTTAAACGAATGTAGGGTCAACTGCTTCTTATAACCAAATGTCAATAGGTACCTTAGATCATGATGAATATCTATCAATTTTGTATCATTGTTTGTCTCGATGATCTTTTTTTGTTAATTTTCAACGGATAAACCAATTACAGTAAATCAATTTGACAACGTGAACATTACATAAAAACTATAGTATGGAACAGCTGTTTTTTTTTAATAAACCATAAAAAATGACATCCATTAGGGATCTAGAATCATGTACAATCAACAAAAGAGATATCAGGGTCGTCAGATATAGTCGAAGTTTGTTTAGAAACCGATGGATGTTTTAGATTGAAACTTAACTTGATTAATGATTTATTTATTATCTACTTTTTAAATTAAATTAAATTTGAAAACTTCCATCGATTTCTAAGAAAACTGCAACTATATCTGACGATCCTGCATACCTATCTCTTTTGTTGAGTGTACCTATCATTCAAAAAAAGTTTTTGTTGTAATATCCTCTCCACCACGTAAACAAAAAGGAAAAATCTTCTTTAACCTTATAATCGTAAGCGCGACTAATTTTTTTAAGCTTAAGGTCCTAAGTGCTATCTCCGGGCTGATCAGTGATTTAGGGTTTTTCCAACTGCAATTTTTCTATAGCAGCCCAAAGTTTGAAATTTAGTTATGTGAAATCACGAAAAGCCTTTGGTACTGCGCCTAATCTCTCCCCGGTCCGATTGCCGTCCCATCGAACTATGAGAGTGGGCAAAGAGGGAGTACACCTGTGTTTGCGCACACATGCTTGTTCGCTATGATATCTCATGAGTACCTCCGTAGCTAGTCTTCATTAATATCGCCCATCGTGACCAACATTAGGTCATCATCATCATATCAGCCTATGGCCGTCCACTGCTGAACGTAGGCCTCGCCCAAAGAGCGCCAACCATCCTGGTCTTGGGCAGCACTTTCTTTAAATCGTCGGTCCACCGTGCAGCAGAAAGGTCGAATGGATCTTATTATTTTTACCCCATCAGGAGATACAGGTGTGCCATATTATAATCATCATTATTTTTATCATCTCTTAGATCTGTTATTTGAATGCCAAAACATAAGCCTAAATAATAATCATCATCTTTATAACCATTGTCATCAAAATTAAGATCAATCAGATTAAAAAATTACGTCACGGTTCCAACATCCTGGTCCACATGATTGATTGGCAGAGCAACATCCTACAAAATATCGTTTAAAAGTAAAGCTTTAATATTTTCATATCTTTTAATGTTATCTTTTTATAAACAAAAAGATGTGTTTACGAGATTTTTATTGTCTTTGATTAGTTTTATTCATCAGGCGAGCTTTGCTCTCGTGTAATCTATCATTATTGGTGTATTTTATTAAGTTTTAACTAGTTTCTTAGTAGATATATGATTTGTGGTGCGATTGTTAGTTTGTTTGTTGTCTCGATTTGTTTTGTGTTTATCTATGTCTTATACTAGCGTTTGCTTGCATCTTCGGTTTAACCGAGCTCTGCCTCATTAAGACGCCATGGCGACGTCGCCAGCGGCGCAGGCCTGGCTACTTCTGGCATCCGAAGGTCGCCAAGTCGAGTGGCCATGGCGTCTCGACAGTCAGTTCGTTTACGTCGTCAGGAATGGATGTAGAAGAAATCGCACTTCTTTGTTATCTACGTCGTAGAAAAATAGAAAAAAAAGAAACTATGGGTTCATCCTTTTATATCAGATCGAAGCCGAAGTGGTATTTTTTTTAAACTGTATGGAGATTTACGAAAATATCCTGATTTTTTTTTCAATTACACGAGAATGTTAATAACATCTTTTATACTATACGTATATTATACTATTTTATACTATATTTCGAGCGAGCGTCCAAAATGGCGGCTGACTGGCGTCTGAGTGAGCGAGGTGCAGTTTACCGTGTACATTATAGTGGCAACGTCACCAAGCCGCCAGAGTATCCAGAAGCCACGTAGAGAACTGTAGCTCGTGGCCACGCTTCCAATTTGGCGACGTTGCCAAACCGTCGCCAAGTGAGTTAGGTACCATACATTTCAATATTAACTTCTTGGATACGTAGCCGGCGACGTCGCCATGGCGTCTTAATGAGGCAGAGCTCTGAAAGCGTAACAAACAAACAAAATTACTTTCGCATTCATATTCTCTTTCGGATAATCATCGACATCGGACAATGGAGCATGCTTATGTTAAGCATTTCCTTGTAATTTTTTGGTAAAATCTTTATGAGTTCTTCTTAAAGAAGGATTGTGATAAGGATCTCTTGCTAGCTTTGTACCTAAATATATAATTTTAATTGGTTGTTTTATACATTAGACTTTGCTATAATAATAATAAAGAATAATTTTCTTTTAATTTACACAAATAATTATACTCGTAATTATACAGTGATTTCTCGTTCACCAAGAAATCTAAAAAGGAATCTAAATTCAAATTCTTCTAAGTTTTCTTCTAAAGATAAAACTAAGTGAGTCATGGTAAAAACATTATAGTAACTATACAATTTTCGTAACCTTTTCCTTGAGAAGACTATAACTTCTTATTGTTATACATTTGAAATTATTATAACAATGTTGATTGTCTATAATTTCAGACAATTTAATGTTTTAATGATTTTAATTATTACAACTGATTATTAATATTTAACCCAATCACGCCAAAACGGCTGAACAAATCCGGATGCAAATTGGCACAGAGATAGATCATAGTTTGGAATAGCAGATAAGCTAGTTTTTATCCCGAAAAAAAAACTCGTGGGATAACATTTTGGACTGCCTCGTTGGTCTAGTGGTTAGTGACTCTGACTGCAAAGCCGGAGGTAGTGGGTTCGATTCCCACCCAGGACAAACTTTGTGTGATGAGCATAATTGTTTGTTCTGTGTCTGGGTGTAATTTATCTATAATATGTATGTATTTATAAATTATATAAGTATGTATATCAGTTGTCTGGTTACCATAACACAAGCTCTGCTTAGCTTGGGATCAGATGGCCGTGTGTTATTTATTTATTTTATTTAAATGTTATCCCCACTTCTGACCTTCGTTCGCGTCAAAGTATTAACTTAGACGCGAACGAAGGTCAGAAGTTAGTGGGGCATATTATATACTGCTCCATTTATCTATAAGTGCTACAACAGACGACACAAATAGAACCACTTTTAGAGATAATTCGGAAAATGTTAAAGCCTACAATTTACCATAAAAAACATTTAATTTTGTTATAACTAGGTACCATGTGAAAGGTCTTTAGTATCGCAGAACTTTAATAGACCGATGACAATATTAACAAGACTTGCCACACACGTTACCAAAATCGGCATAAAACTCGAAAATCGAATACCAATACAAAACCAAATTAACATACAAATGTGCGTTAACGTATAAAAAAACTACAACTTCTAGTTTTGCTTACGTCATAATCGATTAAACGTATCGATAAATCATTGGTATACGTTTCGAGTTGCGATCTACTCTGAATATGTCAATTTGAATCGATTTGTGTAATAAATGGGGCCAAGTTCTTCTTTACTACGTTTTACACAATACGCAGTTGAAATGGCATAGTAAGCTTTTATGTTGTTTTGTGAAACTATAGTTTTGTTAACTGTATTGAACTTGGCACGCTTTTTAATTTGTTTATTCACTCGCTTCGAAGTTCACTTCAAAGTTTATTTCTCTATACATACTTTGGACCCCCGTTTCATCCCCTTAGGGGGTGGATTTTGGAAAATCCTTTTTTTATTGTATGCCTACGTCATACAAAGAACACCAAGTTTCAGGTCTCTACGATCAGCTGTTTTGGCTGTGCATTGATCCGTCAGTCAGTCAGTCATTCAGGACAAAGTATTTCATTTGTATAGATAGATTACTAGCTGGCTTAACAGAAATTTTCCCTGTTTAAATTCTTGAGGTCATACATAAATGCCATAGTAAAACAGGCACTTTCAGTTTTTAACGAATTTTCTGGGCAAATATTTTTTAATTTTTCTTTCTCTATTAAAATATTAGTAGCCATATACGACCATCCGTTCTCAAGTGCAACAAACATCCATCCATAAATACAACCATAAATCCATCGATCCTCACTTTCGCGTATTTAGTGGTAGAATTTTCTTACTAATGAGATTATTACTTCAATGGTATTTATAACGGCAATTAATTATAAGACTTTTAAGGTACGTATTAATGGTATGAGACACATTATCTCAACAGATTGTGTAATGACGATTTCAATGACTATGAGAGAATGCGTCATTATCAAGTAAATCCAATTATTAACTCGTAAAGTTCACTGCTGAAATAGATTCTCAATAAAAGTCAATTATAGTATGACATTTCATTGAAAAATATGTTTATATGGTTATATTGAAAGAGCTCCCTTTTGGGTTATGGGTCATTTACCTGCTCGTGGAGTTTCTCGCCTCGGAAAGGCTATAAATATTGTCTATACAACCTGAATTTTAATCCGTTGCAAATCTTTCAGGGGGTGAATGTACTCATGTATATGAACAACTTTTATTAAGGGACATAGTAAGAAATGTGAAAAAAAAAACAGCTGATCCATACAATAATGTACTACATTACGATCAAATTGTATGGATCAGCTGTTTTTTTTTAGAGATACATGGTATCCTGTTACCCAGTAACTGGGTTATAGAGGTCAAAAGGCAATTAAAAATGTTCAACATCTAGTCGAAATCTCATCTCAGCGACACAATGTCGAAAATATTGTTAGGTATTTTGACAGATGGACACTAATGTTAATTAAAAAAAATTAAAGGTCGTAATTATTGTGTTTACATTTAAGTAAAAAAAAAACGGTTACACTGAAAACCGTGGTAAAGGATAGGCAGACGATGAAAGGCGATAATCGCCTCGCTTTAAAAAAGTTTGTGTAAGCAAGAATCTTAGTTTTAACAATAGCCTAGCAAGTCGCGTATGAAATGATATAATTACACTAACAAGAACTCGCCTATGAACGACAAAATTCTTTATCGCCTCTCGACGTTCGAGAAATTTTCCTCATGTAAATGAGCTTTGACTTGTAAAAGCTTTTTTCCTTATATAGAAATATCGTTCCCTTTTTTATGGCTAATTAAGTGTTTGTATGTAAGCGAGATCTTAATTGTCATATATGAAAGGAAAATGGATTCTACATGGTACGTGAGGTCACTGGGAATTGTCTACTTTGATATACTTTTATTGAATGATAAAGAGACATCTGATTCATGCGTTCTCTATGAGAGTGTAAAAAGACACACACATAGCCTTTAAATACGCATATTGCATATTAAACTAAACAACATTCAGCAAAGAATATTGCTGAAACAACTTGTACTTTTAATGTGTGTATGAATGTTAGTAGTGTAGTTGTGTTGTGTAGTATTAGTGTGTAGTTGTATTATTATACAACCAAAATATTTTGCTAACAGGTGCATATAACCGTACAGGGGTCGTGCAAATAATTACAGATTATTTAAAACATTAAAAACGTGTAAAAAATATCATCACGCCTGAAATCCCCGAAGGATTAGGCAGAGGTGTACCCATTAGTACACCCACATTTCGCCAGTTATGTTTAATTCCCTTGTAATAGGGGGCGAGCCTATTGCCATCAACCGGGCACTAATCCAGACTCCGAGGCTGCTACTGAGAAACCCATCCCATGTATTTGTATATGACACAACTGTCAACTTTAGAAAACTTGTTTTTTTGTTCACGCTTGCCTGTTTCTATGTTAATTTTTCGGATTGGTGTATCATCGTTTTAATTAACTATAAATAAATAAATAAATGATTTAGATGTAAATTTATTTTAAAATAAAGATGAATTACTGCGTAGGAAGCTATGTTGTTTTATTATTTAAATAAATAAAAGCGTTCCTTTGTCGTCAGTCGTCATTTAAGAGGCCCTAGCACAAAGTGCGAGGGGGAACATTATAATCGATTTAAAAAATTCGCAATACTCGTTTCGCACGTAATATTAATTTAGTTTGATGGCTTTATTCATATTAATGAGTGATACTAATTGTGCTTTTCGTATAAAATTAAACCAAAATGCTTAATAATAGGCGTAGGTATTTGAATATAGACTCGAATAGAATTCTGTAAGGGTGGTATTACACTTATCAAATATCTTTGTCCAAATATGATGTTCAATATTTGATCAAATTTCTTTGAAAGACGCTCATTACCTACACTTGTCCAATATCTGTGTCCAATATTTTGCGTAGTGTTAAGAAAATGGAGGAACATGGAGCATCTTTATGTTCTGCTATTGCGTCTTTAAGTGGTGCTATTATCATAATGTTATTGTTAAAAAAGAAAAAACAAAACAGAAAAGGATTTGGGTGAAGCCATTTTTAATTAAATGTCATTATGATCAAATAGATCAAATATCGGTGTTGCCAATACATTTGATGAAGTCGTCCAATTTCTTTGATCAAATGTACATTGGACCAAGATATTTGATAAATGTAATACCACCCTAACGTTAGCGTGCTCTTGCTAGGCGTACAGGAACTCTGCCAGGTTGTGTGATGAGGGCAATAAAAACAATTATTCAGTAATGGTAAAATGGTTCTGTGGTGGTTAGTGGTAATAATTGACCTTCAATTGTTGCGCGTCTGCTGAGCATATCTTGGGATCGATTTCCAGATCGGGCAGAGTTATTGGGTTTTTCCGTCAGGAATTACTCAGTAGCAGCCTCGGAGTCTGGATTTGTGAACGGTTGATAGCAATAGGCTCGCCCCCCATTAAATATGTATGAGGCTTTAACATAACTGGCGAAATGTGTGTGTATTAATGGGTACACCTTCGCCCAACCCTTCGGGGATTACAGGCCTGATGTGGTGTAAGCTTTTTAGCTATTGCTATACCTTGTTTGAATGTACGGTCAACAAAAGAGATAGGTGTGTAGGGTCGTTAAATATAGTTAAAGTTTTCTTAGAAAATAATAGATGTTCTTAATTAATGTAATTTAATAAACAGTTCATTACTTAAGTTAAGTTTCAATCGAAGATATCCATCGGTTTCCAAGAAAACGTCAACTATATCTGACAACCCTGGACACCTATCTCTTTTATTGACTGTACATGAGAAAATAACAGTTAGGTACATTTATAAACAAAAGTTCGTCAATTATTTAATAGAACCAAATTATTACTTATGTATGTTTTTGTAGAACTCAAAGCAACGTGACTTTAAAATTACTGATTTGAAATAAACAGTTTTTATGATGAGTAGCAATTGTTTCATAATTATATAGCTCCAAACGGGCTTTGCCGTTTAATTATTGTATTATTGAGGAAGAATTGAACGTTAAGAACCGAAATTTACGACCTTGGTAGGTTCACAACTGAAAAAAGAACTACGTTATGAAAAATAGTAATGAGCAAAATAGTATAGTACTCACCTTTTTATTGTGCGCGATGGAAATCCTCATGCACTTCCTCCGTCGTGGGGCTGACGGAAGGGCAAGCCGGACTCTTACCGGCTAAAACCACAGCAGAGTTCCACTTCTGCCTATAGCCGGGAGTGCGGGATTAGTATAGTATACCTACATCATAATTAGGTATTTATTACCATCAGAATTTAATTTAAGTATTTCAATTTTCAAATATCTTTTATTTTACAACTCTATAAAACCTAAACACAAAACTTATAAACAATAATAAAATTACAAAGTATATACAATTTATAAAAAAGAAAGTAGGAATCTCCTAGGGCATCAAAAGGCTCAACCGCATCACATCACTGTGAATGAGGCAAGTGCCCAAAAAGCTGTCAGCATTGCCACGTTGTATTGCAAAAGGCTGTCAGCATTGCCAGGTTGTATGGCATGCTGCATGAAGAGACGATCAGTCGCTTGGCGATGACGGACCTCATAGTCCTAGTGTTTCAACCCCAAACGGCTCAAAAATATAGCTTCCAAGAAGGTTGTTACATTTCAACATCAGAATTAGATACCTAATGAAGCAATATAAATAATTATTTATTAACTATTGCATACAAATTAAAATCCAGATTAATACAAGATGATTTCTCAAATATTGATGTAATTAAAGTACCAAAATACATGACTTTACATGAATTTGTAAATATATTTAAATGTTAATTAACTAAAAACTTCAAAACACTTGATTGATTGCGGTCAATTGATATATTTAATTTTGTTTTCGGAAGTTTTAAAGCATTAAATGTAAATCAAGAGTAATAAAATCTTCGTTCAGGCATAAAAATTTGCACTCAGGAAAAATCTGTGATTAATCACTAAATGTCATACTATGAATAAATCTTACTCCCTATAAATTATGTGCACATACGTATGTATATATACGTAATTATTTATATTGATGACTAGCTGACCAGCCGCCATATTTTTTTATTTTCTTTCGTAAGAACCTTCTCCTTACAATAACAAACACAAGAGAAAATGAATTTTAGAAGATTATTATTATAATTCGAGTAATCATAATTGAAACTTAAGAAGTTAGTATTGTTATAAATTCTGTGTTGATGTACCTACCAATTGCCGTGACAGACTGTTTATAATTAAGTATTTAATTTTGAACTATAAACTTCTTAAAAAATAAGGTTGAATATTGGTAAACCAACTAAAATCTTTAAAATACAATATAATTCTCCTGACTAGATTTATGTCGCTACACTTAATTTTGATGATATCATAGGGGATGGAAAAGAGATCGACTTTGGGAACTCACGCTATTACGCTATTACTGCCATTATTATTTAGGATGTATATCAGTTGTCTGGTTACCATAACACAAGCTCTGCTAAGCTTGGGATCAGATGGCCGTGTGTGAGTTGTCCCAAGATATTTATTTATTATTACTGCTGGTAGCGGAAACTTGAAAAAGCAAACTGTTTCAGAAAATAATAATTGCTTATTGTTGAAATAGGTATACTCGTAAATTATACCTAACTAACTTTTGCCAACGAGTTCGTCCGCGTGAATATCACGGATGCAAACGATGTCATTTAGGTATTATAAAGTAGCCTATGTTTTTTAGTCTGTACTTACCAAATTTAAAAAAAAAGTCAGTTCTATATTTTAACCTAGAAAGCGTAACAAACAAACAAACGAACAAAAAAAAAACAAAGTCACTTTCGAATTTTTACTAGCTTGGATTTATGTTTATCTACAGATGACTTGCAGTATAATTTAAGACGCTACAGACCCCTAATTAAAAGAGAACAAAACGATTCTTTAATAAAATTGAGTCTTATATTCGCTGACAGGCAAATTGAATAGGTATGTCAGTCAATTGTTAGAGGCAACTTATTCTAAACCATGTGCATTGCGTATGCTATACTGATAAATACGGCCAAGTGCGAGTTGGACTTGAAGAGTTGCATTATATCACCGTACAATATTTAGTTAAAAACGACGTTAAAAATACGGTCTGTGTTATCATTGACCATATTCATAACACCGTTTATCTACATATTTATTTACTTAATAGCAATAGGCTCGCCCCTTATTACATGGGACTTAAACATAACTAGCGAAATGTGGGTGTACTAATGAGTACACCTCTGCCTAACTCTAATATGTTATGTTAAACTTATAAAAAGTTTCCTAAAAATTCATACAATTAGTAATTTAATGGCATCATAATTTAACCGAACTGCTCCTTTAGTCTCGTGGTTGTAAGATTCCCGGGTAGGGCAAAGTTTTATTGGGTTTTACCAATAGGACTTAGGTACTCAGTAGCATCCCGGAATTTGGAAGTTGGTGGTATATAAACACCCCCGTGCCTCGGAAAACACATTAAACCGTTTGTCATTCGAAAATCTTTGACAGTCATTAGATACGGGTAGTCAAAAGCCCGAAAGTCTGACCACCTGATAACCAACGGCTATCGTGTTACCCAGTAACTGGGTTGTAGAGGTCAATTAAGTAATCGCTACATTCAAAATACTAGATTCAGCTGCATGTGGTTAGAGTAGAACCTCCGTTTAACATAATTGATGATATTTAACCGGAAGCTCATCCCAAGACCTCGTTAATCATCATTAATTACCTTCTAACACTACTACCTCCACCTTCCCACAAACCCAAAAATCCTTCTCACAAGCATCAACTCGCGCGTTCCACCCATTGTAACTCCCACGCACATTGTGTCAAGGTGCCATGATTCACTGCCGAACAATCGTACACATGTATTAGTATGTAAATAGCTTTATTTAACTAATGTTTTGCTGTTATTATGTACCATCATTTTGGTAGAAGATTTTATTGTTTCCTCATTTCGGTTGGTGTGTGGGAAAATGGTTGTGTTTTGTTTATAAGGGCGTAGTATTGCGTTTAGTTACTTGAGAGGAAATGCGGGTAGTTTTTTGTCCAAACAGATGCTGTTTATCGCCTGTTTTCTTTCTGGTGTATAACTTTAAGGGCCAAAACACATAACCGCGTTGCGGCGCTGCGCCGCTAAAATCGGCAGTAGCGTCACTGCCGATTGTAGCGGCGCGGCACAGCAGCGTGGCGCTAGTTCCAGCGTTATGATGTTATACTTGTTGACAATGATTTAGTTTGTTTCTATCACTCTAGCAAATAACATGTGTCAGTAAACCCGGAAGTAGTTTTTTAATGTCTGACTTTGACATCGATTTATTTATATCGTTGGTTCGGGAACGCCCTTGTTTGTGGGATACTAGTGACGAAACATATAAAGACAAATTTATAAAACAAGAAGCATGAAAAACCATTTGCGAAATCATTTATTCATGGTCCATGGCAGAGACACGTCTATCCTCAATCAAAAATCACGATCACAATACGACAATAAAATGCTCTTTTTGGCGACGCCGCGACGCCGCAACGCAAACCACCGATTTTAGCGGCGCGGCGCCGCAACGCGGTTATGTGTTTTGGCCCTTAGTCGATGATCTATAGGGTTCCGTACCTCAGTCAGCAAAAACAAAACTCTTATAGGATAATTTTGTTGTCCGTCTGTCAAGAACCTTTTTCTTAGGAACTCCTGGAGGTATCAAGCTGAAATTCATATTAAATACTAAGGTGTACTACCTCTTGGAGCAGTGAAAAAATTAAACTTCTAAGTCAACGTAACATTTAAAGTATGGAATCAAAACCTATATAGTTTACTTCCCGTTGATTTAGAATCATGAAAGTCAAGAAGCAAAGTCATGTAGCACAAGTAGTAGAAGAATAAATACGAAAACCGTAAAGTAGTTCCAAACTATATACCTCTTTGTTAGATTACGACCGGTTCAGTGGTTTTACTGACAGACGGACAGACAGTTACTTTCGCATTTATAATATCGGTGTGGATTACGTTTCTTGCGATCAAGGTCAAGTTATACAAGGTCAATGTTAAGTGGATCAAACATTGGTATTTGATAGTATTTTAGTGCGAAATCCTGCTTATTTTTACAACTTTGTATAATTATGTACCCTTTTTCATTTTTCGGGTGAAAAATCATCACATGTGTCCTTCCGCCTTGAGTGGGGCGGAAGGGACTGTCAAACTTTTACTGACTAAAAAACCACCCTGTTCCTTCTGTCGCTCTTTGAGTTCCGGGACCACGGTATCCTGTTAAGACGTCCCGCAACCCCGGATAATATGTACCCTTACGTAATATTTTGTTTGTGAACGTATGGCTTATTGGACAGTTCCATTTTGCGCAATATTCCGATTTTATTCTAATACAAGTTGCATTAATTAGCTGTCCGCTTATTCCCAGTGCCCTTTATTTAGGCCAGTCATTTTTTACTCAACTTCTTCTTACTACTTACTCCTTTAATGCGCTCACTAAAGCATCATAACAATCGGATCCATCACACAAGAACGGATACATGACAAATTTACAAACATCAATTTTTATTTACATAAACTGCATTTAATGGTGGCATAAATATAGAGAGACATAGAGATCTTATTCAGAAGCCCTAGAACGAGCGCTTTGATATAAAAGTATTCGATTTTCGAATGGGAAATCTGACTAACCAATTTAATTTTTTACAAGAAGTAAAATAAGTATCATCCATTAATAAATAAAGCCTTCAAACTAAAAATACGAGTACATCATAATGTGTAAAACCGGTATTTCCAAATTAAAAATTGATCGAATTCACGTTACATCTGTGATTGAAACGAGTATGTTTAAAAATCAAAAGAAAAAAAATCGAACATAATTAGGTACACTATAGTTACGTGCGAAATAGGTATTTCTAATTTAAAAATCGAACTTTACCATAAGTCAACGTGTAAAATACAAATTTCTAATTTTAAAAATTACAACGCTCTCGGCTCTCGTATAGTCCACAGATAAGGAATGCACATCAAACTTTTTGTAGTAATTTTGTTTGACACGTAATAATAGCAAAAACATTTTTTTATTTTATTTTTATATCGTTACATGCATTTTACCAGCAATTAATTCAGTAACAAGCTAGCTACCGTAACGGCTTTCCAAAGTCTACACTTTCATCCTCATGTTACTTTGATTTATCTACTTAATACAACTATAATATGTAAATAAGGTATGCGTGGGCGCAACAAGATGTAGCTACACCTTCCTGTCTTGTTGTCGTTATGATTACCAGTTATAGGGAACTTTGAAGGACTGCAGCCTTTTGAGTACCTATTTATCCATTGATAAAAAATGATGGGAATGTTTTTTATATTGAATTATACACTAATATTAAAAACATTTTTTTTGTCAGAGGTACCAAATCTCCGAAAATTCTGATCCGATTACAATTTTTTACATAACATAACATCACGCCTATAATCCCCGAAGGGTTAGGCAGAGGTGTACTTATTAGTACACCCCCATTTCGGCAGAAGTCCCATGTAATAGGGTGCGAGCCTTTTGCCATCAACCGGGCACAAATCCAGACTCCGAGGCTGCTACTGAGAAATTTCTGATGGAAAACTCAATGACACTTTGCCCGACCTGGGAATCGAACCCAAGACCTCATGCTCAGCAGTCGCGCTTTGCGACCACTATACCAACAAGGCAATTTCAACAATTTTTTTTTTCACTAATAGAATGATACACTTTTACCGAAGTGTAATTTGTGAATGTATAAAATAGGTAAATGGTTTCGTAGTAGCTTTCTTTAGGTCTTTGTAGGTGCTAAATAGGCCAATATTGGGTTCACAAGAATTGTACAGTCAGCAACAAAGTCGATTAACATTTATGATTTTTTAATCCTAATTATTAAGTAGGTACAATATTAAAAGTAAAACGCAATGAATATAAAATTAAGATATAATAAACCCTTAGTTATTGCCTGAAATTCTGAAAGACAGTACATTATGTGTTTAGTATCTGTTTAAATGATTTAAAAAAGTAACATTGTTAATCGACTTTTGTTGCTGACTGTACGTGCATCGTCTTCACATTATAGGTCAACAAAAGATTGATATTATAATCTTCATCGCCATCAAAACTGAAGTGAAATTAATTTAATCAGACCATGAAAAGGCACTTATGAATGTAAAGAATTAGATGAAAAAAATAAAAAAATTGAATCTTTATTAATTGGTAGTTTCGTAAGGAGAAGAAACTTCATACTTACTGTTTTATAATAATTGTTTTACATAACATCACGCCTGTAATCCCAGAAGGGTTAGGCAGAGGTGTACCCATTAGTACACCCACATTTCGCCAATTATGTTTAAATCCCATGTAATAGGCGGCGGGCATATTGCCATCAGCCAGGCACAAATTCAGACTCCGAGGCTGCTACTGAGAAATTCCTGATGGAAAAACCTAATAACACTTTGCCTGACCTGGGAATTGAATCCAATACCTAAGTTAATTATACTAAAGCTTGATTTTCACATACACATATCGATAACTTTTTTTTTTGTAGGTGGTAAAAATCATCAAATGACTCCTTCCGTCCTGGGTGGGGCGAAAGGGACTGTCAGACTTTTACTGACTAAAAACCACCCTGTTCCTTCTGTTGCCCTTTACGTTCCGGGGCCACGGTATCCTGTTAAGACGTCCCGCAACCCCGGCAGGCGTTTGGCCCCTATTGGGGCCCCGTCCCTGTGCTGACAGCTCTTTGAGGCGCGCGCGAACAGAACGCGCCGTCGACCCGGGCATGGTCCTTGATCGGACGGCGAGCTACCCATTACCTGGTGATAATCAGTGATAATTATTCTTTCATACATTCTCTATGAAGGCGTTCACACTTTTCAGTGTCAGTGACGACACAGTGATTTCAGTGTCGGATCCGACGCGTTCATAGAGAATGTATGAAAGAATAATTATCACTGACACGGGACGGTGCCGGAACTGTGGCTTCACTGTTTTTTTTTTATTATTTTTTATTTTTATTTTTAGGTGGTAAAAATCATCAAAACCTTCCGGCCTGGGTGGGGCGGAAGGGACTGTCAGACTTTTGCTGACTAAAACCACACTGTTCCTTCTGTTGCCCTTTACGTTCCGGAGCCACGGTATCATGTGTAAATCAGCCTTTAGTGTAAATTGTAGAAATTCCTGTAAACCACATAACTCCTGGCCACAACTCCAAAGCAGACAGACAGACAAAGCAGACAGACAGACAAATAGCATCTGTATCTCATTGTGATTGATACTGTGATTAAACTGTCTTATCTTACAATATAAACGATAATTAATTGAATGCTATATGCATTTTCAATGATTCTATGACTCTATGGATGACGTCATAGATTTGTAATACATTCTTTGTGGATGCGCTTGCGTTGGTGGCAATAGTGTCTACTGTAATTTTCAGTGGGTAGGAAGGAAACTTTGGTCCAATTATACATGGTGTTTGTTTTAGAATTTGAGATAACAGTAGTCCATGATGGTGAGCTAGGTGGTGCTGACCCATGCGTCATGCTCGTGAACGAGTGCTGTCAGTTGGGATGGGTCATCTCTTAACTGCTATGGCTTACATCTTTATTTTTTACTACTGTTTTATATTCATCTTCATTGTGATCACATGTAGAATCAACAAGAATAATGTAACCAGGATTTGGTAAAAACCTAATTTAAAAGAGTGCCGTGGAGTTTCTTGCTCGTTCTTCTCCATAGAGGCCTACCTCCGTTTTGGAACTCCAACTTTCAACTTCAACTTTCGGACTAACTGACCGACTCCTTGACAATTCAAAAGTGCCTGTAAATGAACTAATTAAAATAAATGTTTTGACTTTGGCTTTGAGTAATTAAAAAAAATAGTTATCCCACACTAGGACGTTCTCCTGTACTTTTGTTCAGCATTGCCACACAACGTAGCAATGCTGGATTCTGGGCACTTGTCCCATTGACAGCGATACGGACGAGATTTTTCATGCCCTATGAGCGTCCCCTTTCTCTTTTATAAATTGTACATACCTTGTAATTTAATTATTATTTATAACTTTTGTGTTTTTGTGATTTAAATGTAAATAAATGAACATAACCACAAAACGAATACCCTCTTAACCGCTCCGCCAACCATTTAATTAAATATAGGAAGGTATTCCTAGTAATGGTAAATATCAATGCGAGCGGATTAGCATGTGAAAGACGTATACATATATTACGTGATTCCATAAATTCCACAATGAGATTTCTATGTATAAATTCATAAAACACTTCAACTAAAAATTTGAATTTTGTAAATTCAAAATTTTATTCAAGAATCGTGAATAAAAATATGAATTCCATAGAATAAAAAGAAATCTTCATATTTTTATAGCAAACTTTAAAAACAAAGTGATCCTATAAGAGTTCCGTTTTTTCCTTTTGAGATACGGGACCCTAAAAAGTAACCATTATCAATTTATTACAACTAAGTTTATTATAGGCGAGCCTATTGCATGGGACATCCATGCAATAAGCTCGCCTCTATTACCTGGGACTTAAATATGACTAGCCAAATGTAGGTATACTAATGGGTACACCTCTGCCTAACCCTTGGGGGATTACAGGCGTGATGTTATGTGTATATTTTTAAACGAACTCTAAAAAAAATCACTATCAACTTAGCAATTTAGGAGTAACCACAAAACATACGGGCAGGCATAAACAAGCTTTCGCATAGAAATAACATTGATGCAAGTGTACAATAGGCGATGATTACCATCTGTTATTAATAATATTGTGCGTCGGGAATGTTTGTAAAATACTATTAGTGTAATGTCATTAATTAGTGTCAGGCCATATAAGACTTTGTTTGTCTATTGATCAAAGGTCTGTAGGCGAAGAACTAGGTGCTTTTGAAGGCTGAAAAAGAGATAAAGGTAAAGTTATTTAGGGCTGATTTTTCAACAGTTAGGTAGCTAACTTTTATTCGAAAAGATTATCTAAGAGAGTTTGACAGCTATGTCATAATACACACATCAAAAGTGTCTAGGGATCAACATCCCTAATCAATGTTAGGGATGTTGATCCCTAGACACTTTTGATGTGTATATTATTTCGCCGAAAAAAAATATTTTGACTATTGAAGTCTAAGCCTTATGGACGAATTTCACCAAACTTTTGTATCTGAAGACCAATTTTACTAATTAAAATCGAAAAAATCTAGTCGTTATCTCATTTCAGCGACAATAAAAAATGTCTTTCTGTTAAAATCTTGTCAAAAATGTAGGAAAAAAGTGTTATAAGTTTTAATGGATAAGTTCTCAAATTTTTTATTAATAATTTGAGAAATCTCAGTCTCACTGAGATAGGTATGCTAACGTCCCTAAAATTGCTGGAAAAAATGCTGGTATAATTAAGTCTTAACCCGCGAATAAATTTTAAATTTTTGTCTGTTTTTCTATACTAAAACGGTCAGATCGTCATTTGTCTATCCTTTTTTGGGTAATACGAATAATACGATATTCCTAAGAGGTAAAGCTGGTTAATAACAGTCAGATATCAACACTATCCCACGGTTACAAGATTTACGCTTCGTATAAAACTTTAGTACAACAGTACAACTCGCCCTTAGTAAATTACAAACATAACATAAACAAAGCAAACACATAATATTACACTCAAATAATAATTATAATATTATGTAGTTAAAATATAATACTCATAACATTTAGCTCTTACAATAGTTACGCAACCGTTACGCTAGGCCTATTTGAGACCGAGTAGAAAGCCAGCATTGTTTAAATAAAGTAATTATTGAAAACTAACTGCTCCCTGTAACTTCGTTCGTTTTTTTCCACCCATGTTAAGTTACGTCTTTGGCTACTGCTCCAGTCTTGTAAGTCGTAGCGTGATGTTTTATAGCTTATAAGATTGCAAATAAATCTGGCTATCATATAAAAAAAGAATTTTTACAATCCGACTGGTAGTTCCAGAGATAAGCGCGTTTAAACCAACAAACAAACTAACAAACACGCAAACAAACGAAAAATCTCTTTAGCTTTATTATATTAGCAAAGATGTAGATTTTTTATAATTACATTTTGCTTTGAGGTCTATAAAATTTGTAGATTAGATAGAAATTACTGTCTAGTGTTTATGAAGTGTGTGTCATGATTTAAAATTGTGTTGTTGGTCTAGTGAAAGTTTGTTTTATTTTTATGTAAGTAATTAATGTTTGTGCGTGCTTGTATGTCGAGATGTATGAACGTAGATGAGGCGAAAGGAGTATCTAAGGATCGTAGCAGGTGGCGTTCTGTGGTTTCTGCGTACCCCCATGGGAAAAAGGCGTATATGTATGTATGTAATGTTTGTAAAAAATGCTTGTAATAATACCTTATTATTATACTAGCTTCTGCCCGCGACTGCTTTCGCGTCAATGTTGATTTATTATTCCACGGGAACCATACATTTATTCGGGATGAAAAGTAGTCTATGTGCTATTTCAGACTATAATCTATCTTTATGCTAAATTTCATTCAAATCCATTAAGCCGTTTTGGCGTGATTTAATAACACACGGTGCGTTGCGTCTCCGTTGCGTCATTTTACATACTAATAATCATAGTGTACACACGGTGCGGCGCCGCACCGCAAAGATTTCACCGTGAAATCTTTGAGGTGCGGCGCCGCAACGCATTGTGTGCCCGCACCCAAACTTCCATCTTAACTTTGGAACTGCCAGTCAAATTGGAAAAAATATTTTTTATACGAGTATGATAGCCATATTTATAAGGAATCTATAGGCTATATAATATCACGCTACGTCCCACGGGAGCGTAGCAGTACCCAAGGACGTAACTTAACGGTAGAAAGACGTAACGTAGATATATAAATTACGCGTCACGTTGTTTGTCCGGGATTGACTCCTAAACTACTCAGCCATTTTTTATGAAATATGGCTTACTGTGTGTAATTTGATCAAACCTAAAAGATAGGATAGTTTTTATCTCAATATCTTTACTTACTTCGGCGGAGTCAGCTAGTTTTAATATAAAAATTCGAACCTTCGATCACAAAAATCTAGATCTACAAAGCCAGACACACATGACTGTACAAAAAGATTCCTAACCAAATTACAGACAGTCATTATCAATTATGTAATTACATCAACCTTAGTATGAATCCTAAAATAGTCAGCTAATAGATTTAACTGAAGCTCACTGAGGTCGTTTTACATTAATTAAAGTAATGTAATTTGTGCTTACAACCGTCCTTAAGTACCCGAAAATGGAGGGATAGTCAGTGATTCTTAAAGATTCTACCTTGCAAAAAAGCTTTGTAGATTTATTTTACTTTTTTATTCACCTCATTAAAACTATTAATAATCAGCATAGGTAGGTACGACCTGCACTTCATAATGAGTGAGTTTTTTGTACATACTTGAATTTACCATAGTGGCGAAAGGATTGGTCAGCTAGACTCTGCATTACCAAGTGCTAGATGTCCAGGGAGCGCCGGATATATGGAATCGCATTACGATTTAAAAATTAACGCTCGAGGAGACTCTTTTCATGCACCCATGCTCTTTGGAGGATATTAAGCGCCACTGATGCTGCGATAAACATAGCCCAAAAAAGGCATTTATTTATCGATTTGAGAAAAAGGAGGAAAATACTTACTTTCATTCAGCGACCAATGGATTCCTTGTTGATAACTTCGCCACGAGATAAATATTAGATTACAAGAAAATAATTAGTAAATTAATGTATGTATGTCTAGGATAGATTCTCAGTCACACTTTGTCCACTGTCAAAATATAGTTTAACAACCACTTACTGCGGTGCCCAGTGTCCCTATACCTGCACTTTAGGGGACATTAAAAACGCCACTGATGCCGCCATGAGTGGGACCACCTACAGCTCAAGAAATCTAAGAAAAAACAAAATACCATCGACTCGAAAAGAAGATAAAATAAGATAAGTCTTTATTTGCTTCCCTTTTGCAGTTAGAGGGAATATTTTTCCCACTAATAAAAAGTAATAATAAGTTAGGCATCTTATGTAACACAAATCCGAAAACCAAATCTTTCTATCTCATCTAGATCCTTATAACCGTGATGGTGTTACAGTCTTACACAATATCCGCATGTTAAGCTACAAATAATATCAATTGCGTGCAAAATAAGAAGAAGAATAAGTTTGACAACCATTGTTTCACTACAACAGGTGTTCAAAAGACGCCATTTTTGTTCATACGTGCATCTTCCTACGTTTGTATTGTTTATTGCATTGTGTCTAGGCTCGTAGGCTTTATTTTTGTTTGTAAGTGATTCAATATCTTAATTATGAGTAATGAGCTCAAAATAGGTGGGTTAATTAACTTTAAATTGTGTTATTTTAATTAATTAATCACTATCATTCTTTTGTTGTATAATATTTTAGTGCTTGTAAACATTCTTGTAATAGACTCGAATCCCTTTCTCTTTCAGTTCGGTACCTGGTATACGGGGCTAAAAAAAACCCCTCCCCCTCTTCCTTCAGTCAGTCATCGACTACACGTATAAACAAAGCAATTTTACTTGTTCCGTTTCATATTTCCAAAGTTCATTATCAGATCACGACAGTATTTCTATCTATGGGACTACTTGTAAAGTAAACCCTATCAACCAAAATAGAAATTTTCCAATTGGGTTCAAGCATCTTCGAGTAATCGGGGAACATACCTAATAAAAAAAAAATTCCGACGAACCTCTTCTGAGCATGGGCTTGGGTTCGATTCCTAGGTTTTTCCATCAGGAATTTCTCAGTAGTAGCCTCGTAGTCTGATTTGAGCCCGGTTGATGGCAACAGGCTCGCCCCCTATTACATCGAACTTAAACATTTATACTCCACTCCCTCAAGCAAAGCACGCATATATCGTACATGTAATTCCCTAACCTAATCACAAAAGCCAATAATGATTCATATCGTCATAACACTAAAACTTAATTTAAATGCCACTTCATACATAACATTAATGAATAATTCACCATGAAATCAAACCGCTTAGAATTCGTTCAAAAGGCTTGCCTATGTAACTGCAAATTACCAAACAGTTAATGGCTGTAAGATATGGCGGGGCTATGGAATGGATGGGTCAAATAATTTATGGTATCTAATGTGAGATCAAAGAGCTAACCTGTATGAACAGGTTTACTTTGTAAAACATTATGAAAATTAAAGGTTCTATCCTAAGGTTTGGATTTACGGTGGCGTTGTAATTGGTCCTAATGTTGTGCAGTCATGTGCATAAACATGTGTACCTATGTAACTGTAAAAGCCCGAAGTCTTAGGTTTTACTTGTAAAATAAATCTTAGGGTTTACCGGATTTAGTTGGTAAATGTAATAATATATCTATAATAAAAAAAATATAAAGAGGCAAAGTACGTTTGTTTTTTTGTTTGTAGGAGGTAAACTCAAAAGTAGTTACTGGCCTAAATATAAAAATTAATTCACAGATAAAAATTACACTATTAGTGAGTATTATAGGATAAGTTTTACCATGTACTTGACTACCACGCGTATGAAACGCGGACAAGAGAACAAAATAGACTACAGACATGACTATTTTTAAACATTTACTGTATCACTTTTGTAAAAGTGTATATCATCGATTCGAAAAGAAAAAGAAGACTGGGTCTCTGAGGTAAAACCTAAGATTTACCGAGTCAATCCTAATAAGAGCCTGAAATTAACGACTATCACAGTACGGCACCTTTTTCACTATCAAGACTAAGTAAATCTCAGGATTTACCGAAAAGTCTTAAGATTTACCGGAGATCGAGATTTTACAGTAACACGAACACAAGCGATATTCACAATTTAGAGAAAGTGTACTTGTATTTGTGCACACATTTGTGCACTATCTCTCGCGTCGATGGCAGTCTCCACTGATATATGCTACCATGACCGAGAGAATTCGGTAAAAAAACTCTATAAGCGCCATCCAGAAAAGTCTCTTTACTATCGAACCGAGGATTGTATCTCATATCTTCCCATAGCTTCTTATCCAGTGATAAATCGTCTACATAAACTACCTTGAACAAATACATCAGTAGCGTAAAGCTTAATCTAATGATGCCATATAAATCACCTCTTTACAAATTGTGACACATAACAAATTATATGAATAAATGAATATAAGGTAGGTATGGCAAATGCATCATGGCTTTTCTACAGTTTTTAGTCTTTTTCTGCAGGGTTTAGATCTGCCAAAACAAAGAAAATGAAAATTAAGATTTCATATTTTTAAACCCCGACACAAAAACGACGGGGTGTTAAAAGTTTGACGTGTGTGTCTGTCTATAGCATCGTAGCTCCCGAACGGATGAACCGCAATGAAAAATAAATAAAATATCAAAATCGGATATTTTATTTATTTTTTTGTTTGAAAGGTGAATTAGTCGGGAGTGTCCTTAGCTATGTCTGATGAAAGTCGGTCCAAGATGGCCTCCGCCTCAAAATGGCGGATCACTAATGTTTTCACAATTCCCTGAATATTGGTATTAAATGAAAGGGCTTGACTAGTAGAATACTATGCACTATGAAAAATTTCGAATCCAAGATGGCGGCCCTCAAAATGGGGTATTACAATAGTAACGGGGATTTAATTCAATATTTAAGTAACCATTTGGTATAACATAACATAACAGCACGCCTGTAATCCCCGCAGGGTTAGGCAGGAGTGTACCCATTAGTACACCCGCATTTCGCCAGTTATGTTTAAGTCCCATGTAATAGGGGGCGAGCCTATTGCCATCAACCGGGCACAAATCCAAACTCTCTCTCTCTCTTTGACATTTATCCCTTTTGTAACCATTCTTAAAGAATTGCGAATTAGGCTCTCACACTATCAAAATGTATCCACTATGGCAACACAAATTACAACACTCACTAATCCAATTTGTAAGTAAATCGACCAGCCACTAATGTGATCGGACGCTCGCAACGTTTGTCATCTGCGCCGGCGCAATGTGTCGTTCCCAAATGTTAGGCTTTAGCTAATCTCTTGCTGAAATTGACGGTAATTGGAATGCATAAGATAGACACTTGATATGTACATGTTTTGAAGGGACTTCTAAGAGGTAATGGTTTGAAGCCTGTCCTAATATTTTGGATAAGATATGGTCGTAACTGCCTCGTTGGTCTGTGGTCGCAAATCGCAACTGCTGAGCGGTCTTGGGTGCGATTCCGAGATCGGGCAAAGTGTTATTACCCAGTAGCAGCCTCGGAGTCTGGATTCTTGCCCGGTTGATGGCAATAGGCTCGCCCCCTATTACATGAGACTTAAACATGACTGGCGAAATGTGGGTGTACTAATGGGTACACCTCTGTCTAACCCATTAAGTATTACAGGCGTGATGTTGTGTTATGTATGTAAACAGTTTTGTCATGAAAACGTCAAGTAACAAAACCAATAATTTTTTTTATCATAAAAATGTCACATAACATAACCGTTTGGTATTGTTTATTAAATAAATGAATGAAATGAAATGGTTTTTATTAACCGTCAATTATATTTGAACGTAGAACAAACGAAATGGAACGCGACCCACATTTGACGCGGTAAGGTACATCTAACGGGTTAAATCTTTGCTCTTAAAACTAAAGCTGCATTTATACTTAACCTGCCCCGCGTGTCGCCACGCGTGGGAAAGCTATCGGTTTCATACATTTAGTATAGGGCTGATCACATTAGTCCTCCCCCCCGCGTGACGTGGAGCAATCGACTAAATGTATAAAACCGATAGCTATCCCACGCGTGGTGACACGCGTGGCATGTTAAGTATGAACGCAGCTTAACCTTATATTACAAAAAAAATATCATGGATCACAGGAACTAACCGTCAGAAACATAACATATTCATTTTGTCAGTTAAAAAACAATAAAGATCAAGCCTCCATTTTAAAAACCAATTCTACCGTATGTTTCCTTGAACTTTGCATAATGTTACACGAAATTCAACCTTATCTATTCTTGATAAGGATTAGGAGATAAGGAGATTTGAAAAGGAGCTTTGTTTCGTAGTAAATTAAATAGGCATCCGTATTTGTTTGTTTGGAATGTACTCGTATTATTATAATAAATATATCAGGCCTAAAGCGGAATTAAATGTAAGCGGTTTATAATTTTAAACTACTAAAGGTGTGTTTGAACTGTCCGCACCGTTGGCGCAGTGGCCGAGCGATAGGCTGCTTTAATACTGCGTGTCGCGGGTTCTGAAATATAAAAAAAAAAACGGGTTGCACTCCGGGAGTGCCGGCAGAAGTGAAAACTTGATTATTAACGTTTACGTTTACGTTTAACATACACGAACATTCGCGCAAGCGCCCTGCGCTGTCTAAACGAAACAGTAGGCCCAGGCATACATTTTCGCCGCGCCGTAGAGAGGGGATAGCTGTCTACTCTCCATCCGTCTTAAGGCGGAAACATACTTACGTGTCGTGGCGTGTCGTGATGCTTACTGACGTGACGGTGAGTGTGCACACTAACGTGTCGTGTCGTGGCGTACTCTGGCGTTATTTCTGAACAGTACTTAACAAACCTTTGCAGCGTTCAAACATACATAATGTTTTCTTCTGATTCGGATAGTGATTTTGATGAAGACCTTCAATTTCTCTTAGCAATGAATCTTCTTAAGAGCAAAAAAAAGAAAGAAGATACTGGGTTCACCCTACAAACAGAGGTAGACAAGACAAAGGTGAATTTCATCGTCTCGTCAGTACTTTAGAATGAACAAAGCACAATATGAGGATTTTTGCTGCAAATATAATAAATTAAAAAGTACCCGCTAGATGTTCGCGCCACGAGCCACGCGCCAGTATAGAAACACATTTTGCCCGTGTGTCGTGTCGCGTCATAAACCCCCACCACCGCTCTGGCGCAATCGGTGGCGAGCAGTCGGCGCCACGACAGAACGCGTTGCGACACGACACGACACGCAAATATGTCCCTAACCATATTAAATGTATGAAACCGATATGCTTCTGGCGCGTCACGACACGCCACGACACGTAAGTGTGTTTCCGACTTTACGCTTTTTCGATCAGGTCACGTGTCCTGACGCGCACGTGTCCTGAACCGAGTTTAAGATTTTATACCCATTACAGAAAAAGTGCTCAACGCCGCTAAAGAAGTTTTCACTTCAAAAACCAAACTGATAAATACGCGACTTGATATTTCAGAAGCCTTTAAAAATAGATTCCAATAAATTGAGAACCTTTTTTTTTAATATAGTCTTCTTAAGGACAAAACCGCAACAAAAAAAAACTGAGTGAAGCAAATGTTTAAATAACTACTTTATTACTACAAAGCCATTAAAATTGTATACAATAACATTTTTCATATTTCAATGAACAACAAAAATGTCACAAACAATTATAACACAGCTGCATTAAAATTCTTAAGATATTAATTGTTCGAAATTCTTCAGATAAATTCATGTTTTCATGTACAATGATTTATGTGGCATTTAACTTGTAACGACACAATGACTGTCAGCCATAAGGAATTAGCTACAAGGCTGTGACATTTAGGAGATGGGCTTGAACTGATCTAGTTGTTTATGATGAAGAAGATTGTGGGACTGTGTTAAGCGGAGCGGAAAGTCTGGGTTTTTTTTATTGTCAGCCTATTCTGTCCCACTCTTGAGCAAAGGCCTGCCTAAACTCCTTCCATCCTTCCCGTTTCAGTGCCTCATCTGGGGGTTTATTCTGTTCTTACGGCGAATTTTCGGTGAGCTAGTATCAGTTATGCGTCAAGTGTATACCAGGCTCCTGGCTCATGGTGGTAGAAGGAACCGTGGGGTTTAAGTCAAATCTTTGCTTAAAAGTTGACTCCAAACTAACGATGTTATTTACATATGTTGATGAAATACACATTTTTTTTTTCTTTTTTTTTATAACACTTTCTTTTTTCGTATGGAAATCCTCAGTCACTCACCAGTCGGCCCGGTATTCGTTTGATGCAAGATCCGAGCCTCCAACTGGTTTTGACATCCATAGTCCTTCAATCCGACATAAACCTCCGGTTTTCCCAGATAAAAACAAGTACGAGTCAGACTCACACGAAGGCTTCCGTACCACTATAGAATATTTAACACAACATCCAAGAAAATGGCATTGCTTCTTGCCAAACATGATCATGATACAGGATTATGTCGATACATCTTTGTCTATAAAATAACGCGGAAAGCGATAATATCGCAAATTTTTATAGCAATGAATCGGGTAAGTAATAAAAAAGAATTACCACCACAAAGAAGAATTAAATGCTAACATACTGGCCGTTAAATACCATTCAAATAATGGTAGAATTCCAAAAAAAAAAACTGTAGGAATCAGAATTTAAAACAATTAAGTACTTTAATAAAGTTTGTGTGGTATGATCTTAGACATCACTGACATTGTTCCGTGCCTCGAAAAGCACGTTAAGCTGTTGGTCCTGGCTATCATATGTGGATCTTTGAAGATCGTGACGGATCGTCCGAAGCCCGAAAGTCTGACAAACAGTCTTACTATAGGGTATCGTATTACCCAGTTGCTGGGTTGTGGATGTCAGATAAGTAGTCGCTTCATGTAAAATACTGGTATTCAGCTGCATCCGGTCAGACTGGAAGTCGACCCCAACATAGTTGAGAAAAGGCTAGGCAGATGATGGTATGTCAAGTCTCTCTCCCTTTAAAATTCGTTCGAAAAGGGGGTAACCAGTTAATGACCCTGTCCCTACAAGAAAATAAATCGCTCCCCGCTCCTCCTATCACTAAAACCTCCAACTCAACGCCTATCATCAAGCCCGGGGCACCGATAATTCCAATACATTAATTAAATTACGTACAATCGCAATTATATTGTAATTATTATTCTAAATTTATTATCCAAAGGTCGACTGGTCTCAATGCGTCTTCAATCCGGAACTAATGAGTCTTCAATAGATTATAAACAGGATCATATTGTGTTTATAATGAATTGAAGTCTTCTAGAACCTGAAATTAATTAAAATTTAATGTTATTGCTTATAGAGCATATTTATTTATAATGATGATAATAATATGCATATTAATATATTATAATATTAGCCTATAATTGTCCCACTGCAAGACAAAGGCCTCTTTTATACTTATATACTTATACTTATAATATTACTAGCTGTCCGCTGCGGTTACACCCGCGTCTTTGGTTACTGCTCCGCTCCCGTAGGTCGTAGCGTGATGGTATATAGCCTATAGCCTTCCTCGATAACTAATCTATCTAACACTGAAAGAATTTTTCAAATCGGACCAGTACCTAGTTCCAGAGATTAGCGCGTTCAAACAAACAAACAAACAAACAAACAAACACTGCAGCTTTATAATATTAGTATAGATAAAGAAGTAACATTTGTATGTAGGGGGTAATCTCTGGATCTACTAAACCGATTTTGAAAATTCTTTCATAAATTGGAAGCTACGTTATCACTGAGTGCTATAGGCTATATTTTATTATCAAAAAATTAGGGATCCGTAAGAAAAATCACGCGAACGAAGTCGCGGGGAGAGTGCTAGTCTCATATATAGAAGGCACAAGCATTGATCACCACGCTTGCTCAAGGCGGTATTTTCAGACTTACATTAATTATGGGTCCAGGTTTCTTTAGAATGTTTACCTTCACCGATATCAGCGATGTTCATGTCTGATATAAACTTAGAAAGTACATATTATAAATTATAATGATATTAGAAAGAATTTAAAGTCACTTTGGTACTAAGCCGCTACTGAACCTGCATCCTATTGCATGAGAGAAAACATTGTGATGGCCGAGTGGTAGGCCTAGGCCATCACGATATTTTTATATAAGAAGAAAGAAAGAAAAAGAATAAGTGAAGTTTTTCTTTCTTTCTTTCTTTATATATTTTATGTAACCCACGTTAATAACGTCTTCGATTACTACCCAGCTGCTGTGTGACGTAGCATGATGGTAGGTATACAAGGTTATTTTTAAAACACCAGAAACCTGAAAATGGGTCATTGTACTCATCATTACGAACAACTTTTTCTATAGGTCCAACTCTGAAATCATGAAAAACAAATCAGCTGTTTCATACATTATGATCGTGTTGTATATAGCATTTTTTTGTAGGGAACTGCTGTTTTTTTTTTCATTATTTCAGGGTTGGTCCAATAGAAAAAGTAGTTCATAATGATGAGTACAATGACCCCTTTTCAGGTTTCTGGTGTTTTAAAAATAACCCGGTATAGCCTATAACCTGTCCTCAAAAAAAAGGTTATATTTTAACGTATATTTTTTTTTAAATCATACTACTTAGTAGTTCCTGAAATTACCGCGTTCAAGTTAACCAACAAATTCTTCAGCTTTATAATATTAGTATTTAAATTATGTAGATTATGGTCTGCAAGTTTAGTTACTTCACCGCTCGAAAACTGTCGAAAATTTTATAGCCCTGTTCCACTCTATGCACTAATAAACTATTTTAATTCTAAAAAATAACTTATTACTAAACAAAACGTAAAAAAAACTAGTTTAATAGAGGTAATTCATGAGCTCTTTAAAAATATAGAGTAATTTCGTTAAGCAATTAAACGTCATTTTATAATGATTTGCATGACGTTTGAACTTCTTTTACTTTTAATTTTATAGTAGCAAAGACCTTGAAATAATCTAGAGCATCGAACAAGTCTTCTTTTAGTTGTAGAGTATTTCGTCCAAGTAAATAAGACCATATACATCTATACTTATATTATAAAGAGGTAAAGTTTGTAAAGTGAGGTTGTAGGGGGTAATCTCTGGATTTACTAAACCGATTTTGAAAATTCTTTCTCAAATTGGACGCTACGTTATCACTGAGTGCTATAAGTTATATTTTTTTATAAAAAAAATAGGGATCCGTAAGAAAAATCACGCGCTATTTTGGTCACGGTGGACGATATCAACGGAGACGCTGAGTATTGCTCGTTTTTTTTGTTTTGCGGTCGAAAAAGCCTTGCCCTTTGGGGGCAGGAGGGGGTCTGTCAGACTCTTACTGCCTAAAAACCACTCCGGAATTTCCTTCCCACACTTACGCTGGGGGTCCTGAGAGCGTACTCGCCTTCCGCGATTCTCGACTGCTAACTATTGCACCTAAACCAAAGAGGGTAACCGTAGAAAAACATTAATCTAGAAAGTGTAAAAGTGTAGTGTGTGTTTTAGAAATTCAAAGAGTCAGATTTTACGAGCTATCCATATAATTATCATCTCACAACTCAACTCAAGGCTTTTATCATTACAATCGCGATACAAACCTCGATACATAAATATCAAAACAATGTCTTAACATCTCAATTGTTTTCTGATCATAACATTTCCCCGGTTACTGAGATGGTATCAGTAGACATATTGCAGGTGACCTCACAAAAATGAATAGGTGGCCTTCACCCTGGCAAAGAGTAAACATTTTTGGAGCAGATGTGACGTTTTTATTGTGACTGTGTTACTGCCTAATTTTTCTGTGTGTTTTATTTTTAGTGTTACATAATTTTACAAAAGAGGATAGAAAATACTTGAAAATGGTTAACAAATAATGTTTATAAACCTGTAATATTTATAAGTTACTTCAAAAACATAATCACCATTAATCTATATATTATTATTTTCTCTTTATCGAAAAGAAAAAGTAATCTCAAGATGCCTCACAAATCCCATAATGGATATTTCACAAGCCAAACACATCTGAAAGACCGTAGTAATTTGATAGAAGCCTCCAAGTGACATTTACGAAAGCACGGTTCATTAAAGTTCCGTATTGCCATAATGTACTCATAATGAGTGAATAGACAACAGACTGACATTATTTTGATTAGATTAGATTAATCGAGATCCACATTGATTGATCGAACGAAAGGTGAAGCGGTGACATTTTGTTACAAGTTAAAATATTTCTTAACATACAATAACTTATCGTAAGACATAGGCACAAAAAGCTTGAGAGTGTAACTAATTTGAAAATTTGCTTTAAATAACAAACTTAAACGTATGTCGCACAAAATTGTATTTTCAGCGATAGCAGCAGACAATATTATTAATATTAATATTTTATTTAATTCCTCATCAACACAATGCCCAAATATTTACTGATAGTTAAAACCGCATTTTGGTTTTTATGTCCGACCTCCCAAAAAAGGAGTATTATGTTTTTATGGTTCATATAAGTATGTGAGTTAATTTTTTCTATGATAACTTTTAAACGCGAGGAGCCTACTTGATTTCAATAAAAATACACCTTGTTTTTTTTTATTTTTTTACCATTGCAGTCATGTATTTTCATTTATATTATTTACACATACATTTTGCAAGACACAAATGTACCAATTAACAGTTATTCTTTCTCAACCATAATAAGTAAGCAAATTATCTTATTTCTTTTACTTACCTCACCGAGTCACCAACATCGTAGGCATAAAAAAGCCTATCTTAAACCACTTAATCTTTGCCCTCTCATAACCGAAAACACGGCAAGAATAATAGCCGGTCTGTAACAAGTTACAACATGGCACAACAATGCAGATTTTAGAATACATTCGTGAGATCTGCGGCTAGATGCATGTGTGTACGTCCCACGCTTGTTTCGGATGTCAGCAGAGTTCCAGGTTGGTGTATCATAATGAGTCATCGTTTGTTGTTCCAGGAAGTGAATGGGTATTGTGATGATGTCTTAATTTATTGTTCTATGGTGTAAGATTTTAAGATAAGCCTACATAAAAATTGCAGTCTTGTGTAGATGCCAGATTATGAAGATGAGATACTAAGTTGTTTGTGTGTTTTGTAAAGAGATTTTTTTTTGTTAGCCTATTCTGTCCCACTCCTGGGCAAAGGCCTCCCTCCACTCCTTCCATCCTTCCCGATTCAGTGCCTCATCCCTCCAGTTTTGGAGAAATCCATCCAGTTCGTCCCGCCATCTCCTTCGTGGCTTGCCGCGGTCCCGACTCCCAGTTTCAGGGCACCGGTTAGTTAGATTACCTAACTAGAATTCAAAATGGAAGAGAGACTGCCCATATTAATGGACGCAATAATGTGTTGTTTTATTAAGTACTGTAGTGTGTTTTTATTGTGAATACTTACGTCAATTTTATTTGAACGCGAAAGACGTTTGAGCTCACATTTCCTAATAGTGCAACTTTTTTCACGTGATTTATTACTTGATATCTATGATTGGAATCTTTGATGCCTCCTCAGATTTTTTCCATTAATGATAGCACCTACCGGAAATTAGTCGATGATATGACTCGTAAATTTTATTGCTCTTAACGGCTATAAATAATTTTTGCATTAGATATTTTTAGACAAATTAGTAGAACATTAAAATTAATGACTGATTACATAAGTTATTTCAATTAAAATATAAATCGAGTTCCCGAGTAATTGAAGCGTTGAATAATTCGCAATTATTGATTTCATCAGTCAATCGAGTAGGTTATTGAAATGGATTGATTTATTTGTAGTATTTCAAAGGCATGGAATTATTATGGACGAATCAGGTAGGCATTCCTACTAACTTTTAGAAACGATCGCTATCTAATCTTAGTCTTAATTTTTCAAAAACGCATCTAAAAAATGTCGCTAAATCGCCTTTTTTGGCATTGATTTTTGCTGAGATGAGATTGCGTTTAGGTTTTTAATTAGTAGAATTTTTTGGCCTTCAGATTGCAATTACTCTACGTGAGATCCGGAGGATTAATGAAATTAATAACTTAATTATAATCCCAACTATATTTTGTTACTGTGGATTTTGGTCGAAAGAGTTACTGCGGCCCTGGAACGGGAACACAAAGGGTATTATGAGGAACATGGATGGGTTCGAGTCAGTAAGAGTCTGACACTCCCTTCCGCTCCGCCCAGAGCGGAAGAAGTAATTTGATGATCCTTAAAAAAAATACATATTTTAGTCAGTCTCAATGGAGACTAACCAAACATACTAATGATTTTGTATGGTCATTATAGTCCGATGAGACAAGAACGCGGTCAAGACCGGGAAAGCAGTGATGGGCGTAACTAGTTACGTAATCTAATTAATAATTGAATTACATAATAATTTGATTAAAATGTAATCTAATTACATTGTAACAGATTACCTAGTAATCTGATAAAAAGTAATTAGGTACACATTTCTGAGAAATACGAAAATGAAACACAATTAAAAAAAAAAATAATCTGTCAAAATCTTTTATTAGTTACTCATTACTCAAGTACTCATTGCAATTAGTTACTTAAGTAATCTGTTACAAAGTATTTTAATTACTAATTACAATGTAACTGTAATTATTTGTAATTATTAATCTAATTACTTTTTGCCCATCACTGCGGGAAAGTCAGGCGCAAGTCCAAATAAATAGTAATACAATAAATCAATCATTATTTAATTCGATTTTACAACTAAGGAGTGGTTTTAATTTAAATGTTCAAGGTGTAACATTATGTGGATCAAATATTAATTATTAATGTGGTTAAAGTCAGAATGAATCAGGTTTTTGCGGTAATACTCGTCCTTTCCATATCAATCCTTAGTTTGATGTCACTTATGGGTTTTTCCAGGAATTTCTCAGTAGCAGCCTCCGAGTCTGGATTTGTGGCCAGTTGATGGCAAGCTCGCCCCTATTACATGGGACTTAAACGTAACTAGCGAAATGTGGGTATACTAACAGGTACACCTCTGCCTAACCCTTCGGGGAATACAGGCGTGATATTAAGTAGTGTTTTTTTTTAATTTTTCAGGACCCAGTAAATATTCGCTCGCATTTTATCAGTAGGTCGCAACCCATAGTGTGAGAAAAACTGGCCTTTAAATATCGTGCATTTTGTAACACGTACTTAGGTACGTACTGTAGTAATTGAACACCAAAATTCATAAGCAATATTTCGTACTCTATTTTACAACACTCAAAAGGGCAAAATGTCGTAATGGCCCAGGGTTAGGCGCCTCATATCCACGAGGTTGTGGATGAACGGAGCACAGGCAATGAGATTTATTCATTTTTTTAAGTTTATCTTGGACATCACTAAACTGCCTCGTTGGTCTAGTGGTCGCAAAGCGCGACTGCTAAGCGTGAGGTCTCAGGTTCGATTTCCAGTTCGGGCAAATTGTTATTGGGCTTTTCCATCAGCATCTCAGTAGCAAACTCGAAGTCTGGATTTGTTCCTGGTTGATGGCAATAGGCTAGCCTCCTATTACATGGGACTAAAACATAACTAGCGAAATGTGAGTGTACTAATAGGTACACCTCTGCCTAACCCTTCCGGGAATTCAGGCGTGATGTTATGTAATCACTAAAATCTGAAATCACCAATCCGCTTTGAACAAACCTGGTGATCAAAGACAGAGACAGGCAAAGAATTCATGCCTTCTCTGCAACAGAAGAGTGCTTTGTAATTTGTGTAATGAGGCAATAGAAAGCCAGTATTATTATAAAAAGTCAAAGCATTTATTTGAATTAGACCATTTACAGACATTTTTGAATTGTCAAGGAGTCGGTCAGTTAGTCAGAAAGTTGAAGCTGGTTGCTATTTTCAAAACGAAGGTAAGCCTTTATGGAGACCGGGGTTGCGGGACCTCTTAACAGGATACCGTGGCCCCGGAACGTAAAGGGCAACAGAAGGAACAGGGTGGTTTTTTAGTCAGTAAAAGTCTGACAGTCCCTGAAGGAGACATTTGATGATTTTTACCACAAAAAAAAAGCCTTTATGGAGAAGATAAAGCTTAGAAAAAAGTCTAAACAGCTGATTACTTACTCCATCTACTAGCTAAGGTTAGAACTCAAATACCTGCAAGCGACACGGTTTTAGCCTCTTACTCTTGAGAATTGTTATGAACTTGGACACTGCAGATATTTATTTCAAGTAAGGACTGACAACGCCATCTAACGACCTCACAGCTAACTATCAGATCAGACATCTCTATCCAAATCGATACTGCAACAACATTCTAAATTATTCAAGTGCCATAAGGCTGTGCTCGATGATCATTATGGATTTTAGTAGTAGTTTCTTATTTAGTCTATAGATGGCGCTGTTGATATTCTTTTATGTATATTAGATTTATTACGTACTAGCTTTTGCCCGCGACTTCGTCCGCGTAAATGTCGGACCCCCGTTCATCCCCTTAGAGGGTAAATTTAAAAAAATCCTTTCTTAGCGGATGCCTACGTCATAACATCTACCTGCATGCAAAATTTCAGCCCGATCCGTCCAGTGGTTTAGGCTGTGCGTTGATAGATCACTATGTCACCTTTGAGTTTTATATATATAGACTAGCTTTTGCCCGCGACTTCGCCTGCATAAATATCGGGTATCGCGGACGCAGATGAAGTCGTGGAAGAGAAAGGACCCTAAGCTACGTATGTGACGGGTATAAAGAAATATTACATGCGAAATAAAATGCTTATCTCGCGCTTTCGTAGATTGCAACTTAGCACTAAACTTAAAGCCAAAATCAAATCATTTTTTTAATAGACCATTAAAAGACACTTTTGAACTTCAAAAGTGAACTAAAAAAAATGTTAAATGCACGTTGGGTATAAGTACCTACCTACTTACATTTTTATTTTTTAGGTGGTAAAAATCATCAAGTGAGTCCTTTCGCCCTGGGTGGGGCGGAAGGGACTGTCAGATTTTTACTGAATAAAAAACCACCCTGTTCCTTCTGTTGCCCTTTACGTTCCGGGGCCACGGTATCCTGTTAAGACGTCCCGCGACCCGACAGACGTTTGGCCCTGTCGGGGCCCCGTCCCTGTGCTGACAGCTCTTTGAGGCGCGCGCGAACAGAACGTGCCATCGACCCGGGCCTGGTCCTTGATCGAACGGCGAGCTACCCATCACTCGCCTTCCGCAAGCCCGCGCCTACGGTGGCCTACCTACTTACATTACAAATAAAAGTTTATTTAGTTTGTGCGGACTTACTAAATAAACGTCAATAAACCAACGAGAGTGGTCATTACATCGTGAAATTGATCGGCAGATGATGACAATTGAAACAGTGACAGGTCATTAGCACCATGATGTATCACAATGACCCGACGCGACGGAGACGGCACTTGTGATGACAATCATTGTGTAACTTGTTATCACTAGTTGTTGCATAAGGTTCAATTTCGTGTAAATTTGTTGGGTCAAGAGAGGAGTTATTGCAGATCGTCATGTGTTGGAAAATTTGCTTGAAATAAAATTGACATAATAATGAGCAACTGTGAGAAGGTCCGGCTTCCATTACTGATAATGATATTTATATATTGAACAAACTTTCGAGTCCTTTTTTTCGAAATGAATGAATCTATTTTTATGAAACTTTCTACGCCTAAGCAGAATACATAGGTCTAAAAAGTTATCAGAGAACATTTTCTGTCTGTCTGTCTGTTACTGTCTTTCACGGCTCAACTACTAAATCGATTTTGATGAAATTTGGTACGAGGTAAGTTTGAACTCCAAAGAAAAACCTATTAAAAGTAGTCTGTTAAAAAAAGTTGCATAGTTATTCGGATCATCAGTCAAACGTGATGATCTTTGCGACCCCACAATTACATTACCTACATACAAAATCATCACTCACAACTTCATCAACCAATTGCCTAATTGTTGGTTATCTTCCTGCGCATGCGCCAATCAAAACGATTATGATAACATTCGACATTGATGATCGATACGATCTAGATCGACGCGTGATCCACTGTCGTGATCTACGGACACGTCTCCGGTTGCGGCTGCACACCGCATTCCGAACTTATCGATGTGATACAAGGTGTTCTCAAAATGTCATCGAAATTCTTGTGCGGAATGCCTTCACGACGCAAATGCAAAAATGCGTAGGTGAGCAGTCTTACTGAAAGTCAAAAGTCAAAGTCAAATCATTTATTTCATTAAGACCATTAAACGGCTTTTCGTTTGTTGAAGAAAGGGCAAGAAATAGTGTGTGAATCTACAATAAAGTAGAAAGTAACAAAATAAAAAATAACTAAAGAAATCGTTAATAATGAACATAAAGATTATTACTCCTTCGAAAATTTTTTGTTTTACAGCTGAATTCGACCGATTTTAAGCTTTCCATAGAAACATAGATTTACAATAATTTATCTTTTTTTAAACAAGACATTTCGAAAATGTTCTCCGATAACTTTTTAGACCTATGTATCCTGCTTATGCGTAGAAAGTTTCATTAAAATCGGTTCATTCATTTCGAAAACTAAAGACTTGAAAGTTTGTATGCAATGATGTACAGCGTAAACGCTCAAAACGGTTCTTTTTGCTACAACATGTATATTATACCAACAAAATAATTGATTCTGTTCGCACATAGAATCCATAGCACTCAACAACGACCTCATAGGCAAAAAACCATAACTTTTACAACTAAACCCATACTTAAATAGTTCAAGTACGCATAATTTGATCGCTTCATCTGCACGAACAGTAAATTCAACTACTGTTTGAGTAATACACTTAATTTATTTAATGATAGTGGATTTAAATGTTTTAAATTAGTATCTCGAGACTGCCTCGTTGGTCTAGTGGTTAGTGACCCTGACTGCAAAGCCGGAGGTAGTTTGATTCCCTCCCAGGACAAACTTTGTGTAATGAGCATAATTGTTGGTTCTGTGTCTGGGTGTAATTTATCTATAATATGTATATATTTATAAATTATATAAGTATGTATATCAGTTGTCTGGTTACCATAACACAAGCTCTGCTTAGCTTGGGATCAGATGGCCGTGTGTGAGTTGTCCCAAGATATTTATTTTATTTATTTTTATTTATTTATCTATAAACAATTGTCGACCTTGCCAAAAGATGGACCTAATTGCGTTATTAATTTTGGCAAATCACGATAAGAGCTACCTGGAAAAAAATTGACTGACTACGTAGGTAAAGCAATATGGTTAACTAACTTCTGCCCGCAGCTGCGTCCGCGTGATTTTTCCACCGGCGTTAAGTAAAAAAAATATATTATAAATACAAAGAATGTATAAATTATATAAAAGAAAGCTTATAGTACAAAACACTTGTCCGCATTGCTGTTTATGGGGCAAGGGCCCAAAAAACTGACAGTATTTCCATCATCATCATAATTGTCAGCTGTAGGTCGTCCACTGCTGAATATAGGCCTCCCCTACAGATTTCCAATAGCATCGGTTGACTCTCTCTCTCTTGACCTCTGACATGGTTTGAGTGGGACAGTAATAGGCTGGTATAAGTCCAGGTTTCCTCACGATGTTTTTCCTTCACCGATGTCTGTGAAGTCCAAGATAAACTTAAAAACTAGGTACATATGAATTGAAAAAGTCACATTGGTACTTGCCCGGATTTGAACTCACAACCTCATGCATGAAAGGCGGGCGCCTTAACCACAGGGCCATCACGACACAAACCATGCAAGCACACCTTTTACTATTCAAAATCACTGTTACATTTCGTAACTAAAGCCTACGCACAAAAACTTTTGCTCCCACAAATTCACCATTTTGTCAAGTACGTACTTCTAACGACAACTAAAGTACTCAAAGCTCTACAAATTGACATTACTTATGCAAGTGTTGCCACATTAAAGGGATTAAAATTTAACATGGGTCTTTTATGTGTGGTCTCATGGTTTGTTAATTTCTTACCAATTTACTTGAGAGCAAATAATTGGGATATGGATTGACGTATAGACGGTTAGTCAAGGTTGCTGGTAACCGTATGAGCAGCTTTTAATGTAAAGGAGACATTATTAAAAGTAATTACACATTTACTTAATAATTTGTTAATTTACAACAGACAAACCAATTACATTAAAACAAATTATTGAAGTTTAACAAAATACATGTCAATTAATTTGCGTAGTCTTTTCCAAACTATGTTGGGTTGGGCTCTAACCGGATGCAGCTGAATACCAGTATTTTATATGGAGAATCTGCCTATCTGACCTTCATAGCCCAGTAACGGGGTAATACGATACCCTTTGGTAAGACTGGTTGTCAGACTGTCCGATTCACACTTTTTTTTCTACGTCATATGACAGTACAATACGCGCGACGAAAGATAAGACTTGACAAGCGTCAGTAATGGGGAGCTTGCGCAGGTATGGATGTACGAAATAGTTATCTATAATTTGTGTAATGTATTCAGGGATTTTTCGATGACATTTAGACAAAAATTCTTAACAATATTATAATATTTATTACGAAATAATAAAGTTTGTGTGGTGTGTCAAGTCTTATTTTTCATGGCACGTACTTTCTAAGTCTATCTTGGACATCACAGACAGGTGAAGGAAAACTTCGAAATCGCCATCTTTCTTGAGCAAGTCTGTTGGTCAACGATCGCGCTTTTCTGTATAAGACGAGACCTTTGCCCTACAGTGGGACAATAAAGCTGACCTTATTATTATATTATTAAATGACCCTGAGAATCCGGAACTAAAATCCAAAGGTCAGTATCGATGGCAGCAAAGTAGAAACGGACATCTACAAAATCGCAACTTTACAGGAGAGCAGATTTAGTTTAAAAGAGTGATTATTTTGAGAGTTATGGACCGATTAACCTGAAATTTTCTATAACGCTTTAAAATAACCTTCTTTATGAATTGTGTAATAGGTTTTATCGCTTTATCGTTGTTTTACTGAAATAATGTAGATGTCTTTTTTTACTCTGAAAAAACTTTGACGTAGAAGAAGACATCTGCCTGATAACCGTTTATCAGGCAGATGTCTTCTTCTACGTCAAAGTTTTATTACATTGTAATAAAAAAGTGCCCATTTCATTTAAAATATCTAATAAAGTAAGATAATAATCTCCTGTAATACATTTAAGGATATTTAAAGAACATCTTTATAAACGAACAAGTGGCAGATGTCCGTGTTTACGTCGAACCGTAACCTCAAAATAATTTTTATTACTCACTCTAAGATTTCATTACTAGCACTAATAATGAACTGTTAACACTATCATTATTATTACATTTAAACCGGTACGCGCTAGAATGTGACAACTGACTGATGTCTTTGTTGACGTTTCCATTCATCTGTCAAAGCTCCGAAGTAAAGGCGGACAAATTCACATGTCCGTTTCTACTGCGATGTTTTTTAAAAATCCAGTGTAGATGTCTTCATTCACGTGTCAAATTTTCTTTGTTATATTGAATTTTGAAAAAATTTTAATACAGACTTGTAGATAGGATTAATATAAGCTCATTTTTGTAAAAAAAGCATTTTTGAAAAAATGTAGATGTCCGTTTCTACTTTGCTGCCATCGGTATGTTCTTAAGTGCGTAAACCCCTAAGGCTTAAATTAATAGATAATTGTTATCTGATCGAAAATCATCTCACATATTGATCGATGTTTAAAAATGCTTTATTTAATCAACAGCTACGTCAACGTCTTAAGATGTCAATTTTTAAGCCTTAAGGCAATACTTATGCGAAAGTTTGGTTAGATGTTTGTTACTCAATTGTGGCAGAATGGCTGAATGGATCTGGATAAAATTTGGCACAGAGATAGGTTATAGTCTGGAATAGCACACAGACTACGTTTTATTCAGGAAAAATGTACCGTTCTTGAAAGATACTTAACTTTGACCCAGATGAAGTCGTGGGCTAAATCTAGTGAATTTTCAAATATTAATAAAACGTCTCAGCCTTTGCGGGGTGTAGTTATCAAGACTATTGATTCATAGTTACAAAATATCTAAATTTAAAAGTAAAAATTAAGTTTGTTATGACAACACTCCAATGTCAATAAATAGGTAGTATTCAGCAGGACTGTGGTTTTAATTAACTAACATGTTATATTATTTAGAATGTGTGGTTTAAGTTATAAGCGACATGCTTAAGATTTTCCGTTTACAGGGTTAGCCGTTCATTCGGTTACTTTTCGTTTTTTTTTTATGTGGTAAGTATCATCAAATAAGTCCTTCCGACTTGGGTGGGGCGGAAGGGACTGTCAGACTTTTACTGACTAAAGAACCACCCTTTTCCTTCTGTTGCCCTTTACGTTCCGGGGCCACGGTATCCTGTTAAGACGTCCCGCAACCCCGGGCGTCCCGCAACCCCGGATTCTGTTATACTTAGAATGAAATGAAACGCCTAACCCATTAAAACCCTTCAAAACACTTTCGAGGGAAGGGTTTACTTTTTCGGTTAGGTATAGGATAAGAGTTATACTTCTTGTTCTTTTCGAGTCGAAGATTTTACACAATCCACTTTTAAGTGCCCAGTAGGTGGCCACGTTTATCGCAGCATCAGTAGCGATGTTAATGTCCTCTCAAGTGCAGGTAGGGACACTTTGTGCACTGTAGTAAATGGAGCATCATTAAATAAAATAAAATAAATAAAATAAATTTATTTCATATCATATTTGGCTTACATTGCATGACGAGGAGTCTCCATTTAAGCATAGAAAATCCCTGTAGTTGGAGTCTCCGCTCTTTCCTTACATTATATTATAGACGTGCAAATATGTATACACAAGGATATAAGAAAAGGAAAAAAGACACAATCAAATTGTATGGGTGTGAGGGTGAGGGTGTGTGGGGGTGTGTCTGTGAGAGTAAGTGGGTGTGAGACAAAGTGTAAATGTAGAGTGTGTGTGTGTGTGGCCGAGAGAGATATTTTGAGTGTACATTTGAGGGTAAATAAGGTAAAACTCCTCTCTATATATATTTTTTTTTTATTACGTCACTCGTTGCAAAAGTAACTCCGTGTCATTATAATTTAAATTATGAAGCCAGGTTATTAATTCTCATAATATACACGATCATCATAATATACAATAATCAATACACACGAGCTGTTTTTTTTTTGTAGCGGTTTATAAATTCGTCCACATTCACAAGATTTGGTTGAAAGCTGCATCGCTCAAGACTTGAACCAACCCAAAGTTCAAAGTTGAACCGTGAATACCCTACAATTAACAGGTTGTTCTAATCTCAGTAACGTTTGGCAATATTAATGATATCACTTGATGTGCATACCTTATATTTTTTTACTTTTACCATGGGTGCAATAGGTTAAGCGGTTACATACTGTTACGGCAACCATCATTGTTTATGTAATGGGGCAATGTTGTCTATGTTCAAGAAAAAAATTAATTAGCTATCTTTTGATTGATGTAGGACCATAAATTGATTTAATGTACCTACTGGCTGGATTTATCTTTATTATGACTCTTTGGATTAATGACTTTTTCTTTGCTAGGTAAATGTAATTTTGAGTTAGAATAGAGAGGTTTAGAAAAACACATTCTTTCTGCAAATTAATAATAAAAAAATAATAATAATATCTTGGGACAACTCATACACGGCCATCTGATCCCAAGCTAAGCAGAGCTTGTGTTATGGTAACCAGACAACTGATATACATACTTATATAATTTATAAATACATATATATTATAGATAAATTACACCCAGACACAGAACCAACAATTATGCTCATCACACAAAGTTTGTCCTGGGTGGGAATCGAACCCACTACCTCCGGCTTTGCAGATTATAATAGACTGTCTTTTAAATTCGTCTGAAAATTTTAATGGATGGCGTCTATGTAAATATTGATGTTGTTATTGGAATGTTCGCATTTTTGGCAGTAAACGTCTGGTATAAGGGTTAGTCCCCCATTGATATCATGTTCACAAGCGCGACTGCTGAACTTAGCGACTTAGGTTCAGTTCTCAGGTCGAGCAGTGTTATTGAGTTTGTATATCAGGAATTTCTCAGCAGCAGCCCGGAGTTTGGTGGGTAATATAGGCGAATAGGTGGTGTGATACCCCCGAGATCCTGAGCATCGTGTAAAGGAAAAAAAATAAGTTAAAAATAACTAAAACCCGACTACGACAAAATCGCGCACTGAAAAGTATAAAACATGAACAATTTTCATTTGCCCGATATTTTCGAAATTTTTAGGTATTAGCCGTGGTCGTATGCCACCTAGCCAATAAAGATTGTGTGAAACAACCGCAAGTGGCCCCTCCTTTTGGCTTTTCCGTAGTCGGGTAAAAAGGAGTACACACTTGCACTGTAATATTTTCTGCGTACTTGGTTAGTCTTTATTGAGGTTGGTCGCTGGCACCGTGACCGTAATTCAGTCGGGAGAATAATAGTTATTATTAGTATGTGGCTTGCACTTTATAACTATCACTCACAACAACGCCTTTCTCAAGACATACCTTCAATCATCAAGCAAGATCATACAAATACCACAGTCTAACAAAATATCATTTAATTCCAAGGTTTAATAAAGTTTTCAACGTTCTATCACGTGTCGTTCCGGACCAACCTTAGAATGGCATGTGCTCTATATCCTATCTAAAGTTCATCGATTCACTACACAAGGAAAAAGCTACCTTAATTCTAAACCAGCAACATTTATTTTTCATTGGCCGCCCATTGTATCATCACGCGTTGAATTATAGAACGCAAAAACAAGGTGTTTTAGACTTAAAGTTGAGGTCATTAAGATTGGGTTTATACAATTCTGGGTTTGGTAAAAGGGTTTACCGCGTGTAGTAATTGTTTACTGCATAACGTGAGCTTTTTGCCACCGAAGTTGTAATGTATGATTGTGTGGTGACATTTTTGATCATAGGAAATTATCGAAATATTTCTTTAAGTGATGGTTCATCTACGGCATATTGATCAGTTATATTTGAAGTTTAGTTATAGCATTTAAAAGTTGTAAGTAGGTAATCTTAAAAAAACGTGAAAAAGGTGGAGCTTTGACCTTCAATATTTCCGCAAATATACGACGTATGCTGGACATCACTGCGCGGTGATGGAAAATAATATATGATAATCAAAATCATCAAGTCAATGATGATTCATATCTATGTATAGGTAAATACTAGCTAACCCGCCACGACTTCGTTCGCGTGGTTAGGATACCACTCTACCCTACCCCTACTCTACCCATACTTTACTCTACCCCTACCCTAACCCTACACTACCCCTACCCTACCCTATCAATACCCTACCCCTACCCTACCCTACCCTACCGTACCGTACCCTACCCTACCCCTAGCCCTACCCTACCCTACCAATACCCTACCCTACCCTACCCTACCCTACCGTACCGGCACTCTGTCTGGGGAGAACGTGAGGGTTTCCATTCGAAAAAGAACAAAAAATATACGAGGCATTTATTGTGGACCTCCTTAAATTAAAGCAATGGTGGTTTCAAAACTCCACGCTTGACGTTCAAAACTCTGCCCACGCGCATCACGCGTAAAGATGATAATACTACTAAATAACTTACCCAACATTATACCTACAATAAATGATATAAAACGTATTTATTTACCTTGTCACCTTTCGCATATCACGGCGCTTGCAAATTTGACTCTCGATGCGTAGCTGTCAACAATATATTACTCACTGGAATCAGTGTTTTATGAATATTCAATTAGATGTGAATATTGAACAAGAAGCTTAAAAAGGGTTAGCGATTTAAATTTTTGAGAGATAGTGCTCTTTATCCTATTCTAGATTAGAAAGACTTCTTTAACCAAAAAGTACAAGCTTAAGACTGTGGAACAAACACATCTCTCTCTCAGCTCCAAATTCATATTTTTATACAAATAAAATATAACTACCTGCCTCGTTGGTCTAGTGGTCGCAAAGCGCGACTGCAGAGCATGAGATCTTTGGTTCGATTCCCAGGTCGGGCAAAATGTTATTGAGTTTTCCATCAGGAATTTTTCATTAGCAGCCTCGGAGTCTGGATTTGTGCCCGGTTTATGGCAATAGGCTCGCCCTTTATTACATGGGACTTAAACATAACTGGCAAAATGTGGGTGTACTATGGGTAGGTACACCTCTACCTAACCCTTTGGGGATTACAGGCGTGAAGTTATGTTATGTTATGTTTGACATAACTAAATGAATAAATGAGGAATTGTGGGTTAGCTCGTTTAGGAAAACTAAGCTCGTATTTCCAGTCAAAATGTATTCAACATCATTACATTTTACCAAACTATCTCAAAAATCGTTACACAATTTGCTTACCTACCCACCTACTCTATTTCAATGACCTCATCAAAAAGCACGAACCAAATTAAATAGCAAACAGTTATTTACAAAGTAAACACAGTATGTAATTCTCATACATCATACAACACGTGCATCCGTCGCAAATTGAGATTAATGCTTCCATCTCTTTATAGACCAAGGCTAAGCATTTATTTCACTTGGTGAATTTCAAAAATAATTGGTTCAAAGTTGCAAAGTTAGTAAAAACGTAATGATTATAAAAAGTTATATTCTAGTGATTGTCTTTCTCAATTGGAAATAAAATAGTTGATTTGAAATAATACACACACATAAAGGATGTAAAATGATTTACAGGGTCATTAATAAATTACCAGAAACCTGAAAAGGGGTCATTGTACTCATCATTATGAACAACTTTTACTATGGGACCAACCCTGAAATCATGAAAAAACAATCAGATTTTCCATACATTACGATCGTATTTATACAATACGATCGTAAGTCATTTATGTAGGGAACAGCTGATTTTGTTTTGGTGACCCCTTTTCAGGTTTCTTGTAAATTTTCGATGACCCTGTATTACATAGCTATAATTTATATTATTATATTTTTACTACGCATACTGTTCATCAAACAAGTAACATTAACTAAGTAACATTAAGCAAACATTGTAGCTAGAAAACGACTCTCATTTTTGGCGCTATGAAACGCACGCAAATCATTGTACTTGCGGGTGCATGCAACAGTACAGGGCCGTATTTAAAGTTTAGATATAACATTTAAAATTAATTATAGTAAAAAGTTGTTTTAACTTTGACTTTTAATATCTCCGTTACCTGAAGGTTTTCAGGCATACTCCAGTACATACAAAAAATATCACAATGTCAAGTTAAATCAATTACTTTTTTATTTGTCTTCGCCACGAGTTGCAGAATAACTATTAAAAAAATTAATACATGGGAAACATTCACGAAAAAAAAAACAATATTTATTGATATTGAGGGGGCACGAAATTCACCGGGTCAGCTGGTTTCATATAAACCATTTACAGGCACATTTAAATTGTCAGTCAGAAAGTTGAAGCTAGTTGCTGATTCTAAACAGTAGATTTCTGCAAAGAATTAGCAAGAAACTCCATGATGGAAAGATCATGTAACTTTCGGCTTCATTAAGGAACTTTTTACACCCGTTATGTGCAACTCATAATATTTGAACCAGATATATAACGTTTCATAACAGTACAATCAAGTAAATCACAGAGTGCTGATGAAATCAGTGTAGGTATTGTCGAAATCCAGACAAGTTATTTTTTCCCTGTGAAATTAAAACATTCATCAAGAAGACAATGTAAATAAAGTTGTAGATTTAAACCATATTCCTCGAAGTCCAATAATGGGACCATACAATCTATATTAGGAGGTAAAGGTAAGGGGGGTAGAAAAAAAGGTCTTCTCTCTGGAAGTACTGGTCCGATTACAAATTTTTTTTCACTGACAGTGACACTGACACTGACATTACCGAATGACATCTAAACTAACATTATACATATAGAGAAAAGACTTGTATTTTTGTTTGTAATAGATAAACTCAAAAACTACTCAACCAATTTTAAAAACTCTTTCATCTATGGAAAGCTATATTATCAGCAGCATGTAACACAAGTATTTTTTTATTTAAAAAACAATATTAGAGATCTACAAAGAAAATCCACGTGCATAAAGCCGGTGGCAAAAGCAATTTTTGAAATAAAAAGGAATTTTTGTATTGTAGGTAACTACACTTGAGAGCAATAAAATCGCACACCTTGACTTTTTTTTTGTTAAGGCAGTTTTTTTCATGAATCGGAATAAATATTTATTTTATTAACCAAATTACAAGGGGTGTGCGATTTTATTGCTCTCAAGTATATTTGAAAATAAGTAGTTAGTTTGCGTAATTGTATAAAAAGTTCAATGGATATTCACCGTACCTAATAGTTTTCTTTTTATGGAACATTAAGGACCTAAAGCATATCAAACAATGAACCATAGAGATCACTTCACTCACCCTGACCTCCTGACCTTCTCCCTTTAATGAACTTCGAAAAGTAATCAATCTTGTATTACCAAACACTGTTTAAGACAATGATAATATCAGCGCATACCTACCAGCTAAGGCATACAGTCGTCAACATAAATATCGGTCGGAAGCCCGATTTCCCAGGAGTTTTTCCATTAGGCATTTCTCAATAACAGCCCGGAGTTTTAAAAGTCAGTTGTGTGACACCCCAGTACCTCGGAAGTACGTTAAGCTGTTGGTTCTCTGCCTGATCTCTTCCCGGTTGTGTCGGATTACCGTTCCATTGGACTATGAGAATGAGAGAAGAGGAAGTAAGATCTCATTTATTTAAGTTACCACCTAAGAATACTTATGGAGAAGCAATAAAGATATTGAGTATTGAGTATATTTTCTGCGTAGACACTTGGCTAGTCTCTAGATTGGCTGTCGTAAATAATAATCAGTCGGTAATAGGTATTATAATCAATCGCTTGAAGGAAATTGTAATATTTTATTGGAATTTAGCCAAATAAAATAACATCACGCCTGTAAGGGTTAGGCAGATATGTACCTATAAGTACACCCACATTTTGCCAGTCATATTTAAGCGCCAGTTATTTTTAGATAAATAATAGTGCCAAGAAAAATAATTCATAAGTTAAAAAAATAAACGTTTTATTGTGTTATTCCTAAATCATTCAGGCATTATTCACCAAAACATTGAGTTGGTTAGATAATAATATTTTTATTTTGTTAAAGGAAATTATATATATTTTAAGACTTCTACAATTCCAATTTGTAATAATTATATTCTTAAATCGATTAGTAAATAATAAATGGATAAAATCTGAATTGAATGATGTTTCATCAATCATTTAAAGCACTGTCGCGTTCGACTGTACTTCGTCACATGACTTGAAATCTTACATCATCTAATCAAACAATTTATTGTAATGATTGATAGTTTTATCATAAGTAGGTACTTGTTAGCAAATTATTAGATCATGATGAATAGCAATCATGATAGATCACGAGATTTTGATGAAAGCATGTCTATTAATTATTGCATACTATTGAACTATAGGGTTTTCAAAACTATAACTAAGAACTTTGGTCCTTGACCTTTTTCAATCCTGGGGCAAATGTCAAAGTGAAAGTCAAATCATTTACTTCAATAAAGTCACTTTTGAACGTCATAGATAAAGTCGGTTAAAAAAAAATTTGATGAAGTTGCTGCTTCTAAAAAATACTTTTTTTTATTTATGATTATTTTCATGACGAAGAAAGTCTTATACTAAATAGGTGACTAAGTATAATTGAATGTTCCTATATTTAGTCAGTCTTGAAACGCATTGTTTGCTTAAAATTTTTATAAGGGAAGTTTTCTAAAGCCCTGTATTTACAGCAAAACATTGTTGCGAGAAACATTTAATGTTGCAAGATATTTTTTATTTACAATAATACGAAATATTCACGTGTTGCCAGCAACACCACATAAACATGTTGCACAACTTTGTTTCGCAATGAACATTGTTGTCAACAATATTTGATGTTATGAGATGTTCTTTTGTTTTTTTTTTAATATTTAACATAAGCATGTTGCCAGAAACAGTGTTTATCTTTAAACATGTTGCTGAAACAATATTACACAACTTTAATATTTTTAAATATGCAGCTGTATTGTTGCAAAAACTTGCATAGACGTTAGTTTAGGCCCCTACGGATATGTTACCTATCTAGGTCATCTAGGTAATAATGCTATTTATAACAATGTCATATTCATGTCTAATTATTATGATAATAATAGTGCTGTGACACGTTTTAAATTATTGTAGTTTAAAATATTAGTTGAAGCTTTTATTACACGGCTTTTTAAGAAGTAGGTAAATGCTGGTATATATAATTTGGTAATTTAAATATCACTCTTTTTTGCCCGCGTGAGAGCGTTATAACAAGTGCACGTTAAAAGAGATCAAAAGTAAATATAATAATAAAAAAAACAATTTAAAAATAAATTTAAAATAGCCGAGGCAGCTACGACATGACCAGTTCCAACTGATGGCGCCCGTTCAAGAAAATGAGAACCACATGACGTTAATTTCTCTTTCTCTAATCTTCTACAAAAGATAAACACAAATCATGTCAGCCAAATAATTAGTCAACAATAGGTATTATGTAGGGGTATTCCTTCACATATAAGAGACCAAAGCATGCATAATAAAGGTAACAACCAGCTAACAAAGTTATTATAAAATAATTTAATAGTAGTCAATTATGGTAATTGATTATACATACTATTTTAATAAAAGTCCATCTTCATTAGCTGCATTTAATTATAGTCATTGATCAAGACTAGCAATCAATTCTGTATCAAGTCACGCAAAATTTTTTGATTACACGGAAACAATTGACGAGATTATTTAAACAAGAATCATAATGTCAAAACGGGTATAACGAGTAATTATTAACAAAAACACCCAATTTTAGCTTATCTATCATAAATGAAGCACAATCAAAATGTTATAAGCTTAACAGTGTTAATTTTATTCTATCATTTTGAACTTTAATAAAAAAGTACTAGGAATTTTCCTGTATCGTACATTTACAAAAATATAAGCTCCAGAACACAACAACCAAAGTCAAGTTAACAATAAACCCTCTTTAACCACTTCCGTAACCAGAAGGTTCCCAGGTATATCCCATGTCGGATTCAGCGAGAGGAGACGCCCGGGTGTCACCACAGGTCTGCCCCGCTCGGGCAGATCACCGCCGTGTCCTCACAGAGGCGATAGGCGGCGGCGACCTTTCGCGTCCGGACCTGGTTCAGGCCATGCTTCGGGGCGAGAGGTAATGGAATGCAGTCACCTCCTTCTGCGGAATAGTAATGCCAGTATATTACTCGGAACGATGCAAGGATTGTAACGATACCCCATACATCTAAATAAATAAATCGGTTCAGGCGTTTAAAAGTTATGGTGGAATAAAGAAACTCACGCACATACATACATTAACCCTGAACACCTAACACTCCTTTTTAGGGCAGTCGTGTAAAAAACAATGTTACGAGGATGAGAAGAATATTTTTATGCAAATTTCGGCTTCGTTATGTGTTTTACACCGGTTTTACTTCCTCGTCAAATTCAAAAGGGTAATGTGATTCTCAACATAAATTAAAATATTATATAAATAGGATTTTTAGTTGGTAATTTTCGAATTTGAACTAGCCATCTTGCCGCTGTGTAGGTACAGGCAGGCGATGCGATGAACCCACACGGACACAGTGTTATAGTCACGTGACACAGCCTACCGCACACGCAACGGGGCGATTCTTTTCTTTGAAAGAGTTGTATTCTGAAATACTGTCAAACGTAAACGACAAAAAACAAGTTTTTATTAATTATTGACCAGTACCTACTGCACACGCAATAGGGCGATTCTGTTCTTTAAAAGTGGTGTATTCTGAAATACAGTCAAACATAAACGACAAAAAAAAACAAGTATTTAACAACCGGGCCCTATTTACCGACCGTTACAAATTGTAAATTGTAATTTACAAATTATAAATCTACAAGTTTACGACTTATAAAACAATGGTGAAAAACTTACAAAATTGTTAAAATATTGTACCTACAATTTTACATATTCCTGTTTAATAAAAAAAATTCTTTACAGGTTACAATTTACATGTTTTTAATTGTAATAATAATGTTTATTAAACAGCACTTGTCATACAACTTTACAAATATGTCACTAATTTACAAAATTGTCAAATTGTAATGTTGGTTAAATCGTAATTGTATTTAATTAGTTACGTCTTTTATGACAAAACCTGCACCTTGTATGTTTCAAATTGATACACATCTATAATTCTAAAAATAATAACCGTTATACGTGGATAATTGATTTGTTTGCTCCCAAGTGAATTAATCTGATGTCATGCTGTTAACATTTCTGTTAAAAATTACACGCTGGTTGCTTGGTTCGTTTTTGTTCAGTTCACTTGATGGCCTTGCAATTAATACTAATGAATTACACATAAATTATTTTAAAATTAATTAGCCGGCACAATGAGTGTCTTCTCATGTTGTTATGTTAATCGAAATTAGTCTGTCTGTCTTAGATAAAGGGTTCAAGTTTGATAGTTCAAAAATCGATTGCGTAACAAATAATTAATATCGATGCCTTTCAATTGCCAATCGGCTAGTTTTCCCTTTCATCATCTGCCTAGCCTTTTCCCAACTATATTGGGGTCGGCTTCCAGTCTAACCGGATGCAGCTGAATACCCGTATTTTACATGGAGTAACTGCCTATCTGACATCCACAGCCCAGGTAATGGGTAACACGATACAGTTTTATGAAAATTAAAAAAATATAATTATACAAAATAATATAAAAGCGAGTGAACCCGCGAGCTTTGCTATTACAAACTATAATATGATCTAAATGTTATAACATCAATTACATTGATACTTTAAATAAAAAAAAAACAAATATTGATGTTAACGGAAGCCTAGTAATAATAAATATAAATTGATGCACATAAATATTTGTATCAAAATGTCAAGTTCACTGTATATTGACGTACTTAATTGGGTTTTTTATTGAAGAACGAATCGATTCGAGAGGTGTATTCGATGTGCACTAGTGTGGAGACGAACGATATCTTTGTTCAACAAACTTTGTATAAACAATAACCTAATTTCGTCAAATAATTTCAAAATTATACATGAGAACTTAAAAACTGTATTTTCCATTACGAGTTTGACAACACGGTTTTTTTTTAGGTGGTAAAAATCATTAAATGACTCCTTCCGCCCTGGGCGGGGCGGAAGGGACTGTCAGACTTTTACTGACTAAAAAACCACCCTGTTCCTTCTGTTGCCCTTTACGTTCCGGGGCCACGGTATCCTGTTAAGACGTCCCGCAACCCCGGCAGGCGTTTGGCCCCTATTGGGGCCCCGTCCCTGTGCTGACAGCTCTTTGAGGCGCGCGCGAACACGGTGCTGTGTGTCGAGGGTTCGATTTCTCATAAGGTACTTGTTCCGGGTTTGATTGTGTTCCTAGTGTGGGGAAACGTTCTTTTTTTTATAAAAGAAAGAGATCAGGGGCAGGACCAACGGCTAAACGTACCAGGAAGCACGTAGTGTCATACCATCAACTCTTAACACCTCGCCCAACCTGGAAACCAAACCCACTTCTGCTAGCTATGGCTGCAGATTTGCGAAAGGGCATTAGGAGAAACACAGATGGGTTCCAGTCAGTAAAAGTCTGACACTCCCTACCGCTCCACCCAGAGCAGAAGAAGTCATTTGACTGCCTCGTTGGTCTAGTGGTTAGTGACCCTGACTGCAAAGCCGGAGGTAGTGGGTTCGATTCCCACACAGGACAAACTTTGTGTGATGAGCATAATTGTCTGTTCTGTGTCTGGGTGTAATTTATCTATAATATGTATGTGTTTATAAATTATATAAGTATGTATATCAGTTGTCTGGTTACCATAACACAAGCTCTGGCTTAGCTTGGGATCAGATGGCCGTGTGTGAGTTGTCCCAAGATATTTATTTATATGTATTTATTTATTATTATTTTGATGAGTTCCCATCCAAAAAATGGACCCCCACGTTTAGCAGTTTAGCTTGTGACTTCAAGACTAAATCATTACCAGATAACTAGATTTTAGATATACCTAATAACTTAATTGAACTGTAAGACTTTGAAGCTTAATGAAATCGTGATGTCCGTAACAGCTACTAAGGCAGTACCTCATGCAATTTATACTATTTGAAATGTAAAGCTATAAAATGATTTATGTTATGGTAATATACTAGGCTGTAAATCTGAGGTTATTAGTGGTTTAATATTAGTCGAAGGAATCTCTAAAACAGGGTCATGTCGAAACTTAACCAAAGTTTTATGATATATGTAACTTTATTGATAATTATATGTACATTTTTATCGATGTATATTATTCTCGTTGGTCTAGTGGGGGTAAAATGCGGCTGCAGAGCATGGGTTGGATTCCGCGGTCGGGTAAAGTGTTAATTGGTTGTTCCATCTGGAATTTCTTAGTAGCAGCCTCGGAGTTTGGATTTGTGCCGGTTGATGGCAATAGGCTCGCCCCTTATTACATGGGACTTAAACATAACTGGCGAAATGTGGTGTACTAATGGGTACACCTCTGCCTAACCCTTCGGGGATTACAGGCATGATTGTATGTATGTTTAAAATAGGCATTCATGCGAACTGCTGGCAGAACTGCAAAGTAAAAATTTTACGTCACATTAGCATGTTGGTGACGCGGTCACATTACCATATCGGTAACGCTAACCTAAAAGTTTTGCCCCTATCCTAAATCGTTTAACGCGTCTAAAGAAATTTTCACTTCGAAAGCAGGTTGTACTCGCATCATGACCTTTAGGTTTTGTAGGCAAGCCTTCATGTCGTCACATCGTGCTATGATGTAATTATAAAACATTTTTGGTGATAGCAGAATACCAGACCTTTCAATACATCGCTATAGCTAAATCGCGTAATTGAGTCCTCGACTGAGGAGTGCAGGGCCGGGTAGGACGGGAATGGGGACCGGGAGAGGTGCGGGCGGCAGACGCTTGTAGCGTGATACACAAGAGGCAAAATGTGCATTGGACAGTTATTAAGATATGTGACGGCAGTCTCGCTGTCAAGAAACCCAGCTGACGCCCTCTGCAAACTGTGGCAGGATACTTTTCCACCAACCATAAACTATTCACCAGAGAACATCTCCCCGCAGGGTCTAACCTTCCGTGTCCCCCTTGGAAGTCTCTGAACCGCCTCTGAACGCAAGTAGGAAGGTGTAACTCCAACTTGCAAAGTGGGGGTTCCGTGATGGATCAAATGCAGGGTGTGCATGTGGCGCCGAGCCTTCTTGCCCTCTTTGCCCCAAAACATGCAGCCAAAATGACCTATGTGCTGCCACCAACGATGCTGTGGTAGTGGTAATGTTTCAGTCCACCCAAATTTAAAAAACTGTCGTGCCAGCGTCACGAAGAAGAAGTGAAGAAGTCACGCTGAAAACCAGAGCCTTGGTTTTAGTGCCTCCATGCACTAGCCACGGCATTATGCTGAGCGTAAGCCCTTTCGCGCGGTAGTGGCACATATTTCTTTTTGTATTTATTTGATTTTTATTTTTTAGATTTAATACAAACTTGTTTCCACTTTGCTTTTATATACAATTTTTATTTTCTCTTTTTATGTTATGTGCGTCATTTTCGTGGGAATAAACAGTTTTTCTTTCTTTCTTTATTTGTTTACAGTAATTAACAGTGAACAATATCAGCAGACGAGGACTCAGTTAAGCGATTTAGCTATAGAAATATCGTGATAAGAATTGCAAAAAAACGCACATCTTCAAATAGATTGATATCGCTATCGATGTCCAAATATGCGTACAGAAATCTGTCTGTCGTTTTCTTTTTTTTGTAATCGTCACGACATCTTCTATCATCGTTGCGAGAATGCTATTACGTAAGCTGTTCAATAGGTTTCCCAAAAAGGTTTAGATACTCATTGGTAACAAAAATGAACCAGGTTCGTTATGTAAAGCTCGTCACTACATAGCATTACGAAAAAGATAAAAAATATTATTCATACTTATTGAAATGTGACTTTCGACTTTCGGTTGATATCCTAAAAATTTTCTTTCATTGTCTTAAAAATCATCATCAATGTCGTGATGGCCTTGCGTCTAAGGCGCCCGCCTCTCATGCATGAGGTTGTGGGTTCAAATCCGGGCAAGTACCAATGTGACTTTTTCAATTCATATTATTATGTACTTTCTAAAGTTTATCTTAGACATTACTGACATCATTCCGTGCCTCCGAAAGCACGTTAAGCCGTTGGTCCCGGCTGTCATACGTGGTACAGTCGTTACGAGTCGTCAGAAGATTGAAAGTCTGACAACTAGTCTTACCTAGGGGTACCGTATTACCCAGTTACTGGATTGTGGAGGTCAGATAGGCAGTCGCTCCATGTAAAATACTGGTATTCAGCTGCATCCGGTTAGACTGGAAGCCGACCCCAACATAGTTGGGAAAAGGCTAAGCAGATGATGTCTTAAAAATCATGAGTAACCTACCTACAATTAAAAAATCAGTCGACTCGCAGCCGTTCTCAAGTGATGAGCAATAATTAATGTTTATTCACATAGATAGACTATTAATAGCTTATTTTCCGCGCCTTCGGTAGCGTTAATGTCAATTATCGCGGGTTTTTGTAATCTTCGTTTGTAAAAAGCTATTATTGCGACAATACAAACATAAATACACTTCAATTTTATTTATTTGTATAGATTTTCTCCATGAACGAATTAAAAGTACAACTATTATTGAATGACTGCCTCGTTGGTCCAGTGGTCGTAAAGCGCGACTGCTGAGTATGAGGTCTTGGGTTCGATTCCCAGGTCGAGCAAAGTGTCATTGGGTTTTTCCATCAGGAATTTCTCAGAAGCCTCGGAGTCTGGATTTGTTCCCGGTTGATGGCAATAGGTTCGCCCCCTATTACACGGGACTTAAACATAACCGGCGAAATGTGGGTGTATTACACCTCTGCCTAACCCTTCGGGGATTACAGGCGTGATGTTATGTTATGCTATTATTGAATGAATTACAGTAGTCTGTAATTCATTCAACATCGAATCTATATATTAAGCTGTCGTCATTCAACCTAATATCTGGTACATACTAGCTTATTAACACCTTATTCTAGCCTTAAATACCATTTAAATCCGTATCCTCAACACAAACGTCTATTACCCAAATAACTGTAGATACATTCACAAGTACATTACTAAGTACTTATTGAGTTAAATGTTAGCGAACGCTATTTAGAAGCCCTATTTCTACTCGGCGACATTTTGTAGTAGGTACGGTTGAAAAAGCTAGTTGGTTGACAGACAACAATAATTTTATATTTCTACTACATTGCCAATTTGCCATTCATTGACATTTTTGTTTCACTTTTTAAACTTGCAGTGTCTAATAAAAGTGTTCTTTTCAAAATTATATTTTTCCAATTTTAATTTTCAAAGTCAAATCATTTATTTCAATTAGGCCAGTATATGGCACTTTTGAACGTCATATACAAAAAGAAAAAAGGAATTGAATCTAGTTGCCCCTTCCAAAAGGTAGTTTTGTATGGAGAAGAATGGGCAAGAAACTCCATACATACTCTTTTAAAATCAATGTTTACAATATTTGTATACAGAATCATACACGACATAGCACGTGAATGCAATGTATGTACCCTATATAAAAACTACAAAATCATAATAATTAAAAGGTACTACAAATTAAGAATTTAAAGGTAAAATATGTTGTTGGAGTGGTGTAGTTGTAGGTTTTAATTACTACCTACAATGTTTCTGTGCCCTGATAGGGTCCATAACTGTACTTCAGCTTTAAGCCTCAACTCAACTCAACTTTTACTCATTTTGATATGCAAAAAAATGAATGTGAATTTAAATATAATAATAAAGACAATTTGACACACTCGAAATATTGCTTAAAATTAGTTGCAAGTTAGCTGTCTGTATACCAAATAGCTTGGTCGATTGTACCTGATGCATAAACATGAGACTTGAATACGGCTTCACTGTCATTTAAATCGAAGTTTTAATCAGGTTTAGTTTTAGGTGTCAAGGTTTTAAAGTGACTTATTTAATTCATAAAATACATTTTCTTTCATCTTGGACATCACTGATATCGGTGAAGGAAAAACATCGTAAGGGGAAACCTGGACTTATAATTAATATTATTTAATGTCCAGGTTTTCCCTCACGATTGAATGGATTCGCGAATCCAGATATATGTATAAGTATACATCTGGAAACGCCAATACGTCTTGAGCAAGCGTGGTGATCAATGCTCGTGTCTTCTCTGTATGAGAAGAAGTATTTGTTATACAATAGGACAATAATAGGCTGGTAATAATTAATGGCATCTTTTAATCTTATTTTTGGGATAAACCTGCCCCACTCTTCCCGACTACTGAAACTCCTGAAAGCCAGAATCTTAAAAAATAGGAAAGGTTTTTCCGGACTCCATTAATGTTCCTTCTGTTTAATTTAGATGCGGGATTCAAGACAGTTAAATTGTTTTTCGGGACATGTCGAGCTTTATTGTATCGGCGGTTTTCTGGTGGTCACTTTTATTGATTCTGGCTTTCAAGAGTTGGGAATAGTTAAGTATCAAAAACCCCGTATATGAGCAATAATTTTTTTTCTTTCTGGGGTGGTAAAAATCATCAAATGAGTCCTTCCGCCCTGGGTGGGGCGGAAGGGACTGTCAGACTTTTACTGACTAAAAAACCACCCTGTTCCTTCTGTAGCCTTTTACGTTTCGGGGCCACGCCACGGCATCCTGTTTTAATACGTCCAAAGAAATACATAGATACACGTGTCATGGAAAAACGTTGTCATATATTTACATATTATATTTGAAGTTCAAGATCACAGCCCATTATTTACATAAGCATTATAATTTAAGCACCTTTCTGAAAAGCTTTAAGCAATGCTGTTATTTACAAATACTTCCCCGTAATTACGTTTTTTCTTAACAACAATGCGCATAGCATTATCACAGTATTTATGTGTTGCCAATAAATTATCCAACAGATAACCTTTACACCTTTAAAAACATAATGACACCATTTACAACAAAATGTTATTTATTATTGATCTCTGGTGCTATTTCGTTTAAATATTTAGGTACAGGTGAAATAGAATGTCTAATAAATAAACTAGACGGTACAAATACTTATAAGGTGACTAGTTTACATTTAAAAATTACATATCCATTTGTCAAAACATAATTTCAAGACAAACTCAAGGTCACATATAAATACATGTACTTGTAAATGTTTCTATTAATAAATAAAATAATTCACAGGTCCTTTGCAGATGATACACAATTACAAAAACCGAAGCAACCGAAATGAAGCTCTAAACATCGCAATTTAAAGTTAAAATTTGAATGAGAGTAACAGTTTTAAGAGTCGATCTGCGAATGCAATACAGAATGTATATCACTCAAAATATTGAGCATAGTAAGCTCAAGTATAAAATGCGGCAGATTCACTTAGCCGTCACATTTCACCAGCATCTTCCCAAGAGGATACATCAGCAATGAAATTCGTTAGTACAAATATTTGTATATTTTTTAAGCAATCTTTATAGTGCAAACCTTTCTAATACAAGTGTCACGTTGAGTGAGTGTTGACATCGTTATCAGTGATTTTGAAATTCGTGGTTTTCGGGTGTTTTGTGCAATGGGATTGGTTAAAACGTTTTTTGTTTTTTTTTTTATTTATTACGTGAACAACGGGAATCGTATAAGGAACTGAGCTAGTAATTTGAAAATCGTTCGACAATTTGCGTAAGAATCGGTGAACATAAAAAAGAAAAGAGAACATAAAACTTCCATTAATTTGAAGTCGGGACAAAAGAAATATAAATTCGATTTTTAAATTTAAATTATCCGTTTCGAGCGATAAATTGTTTTAATTTGAAGGCATTATTTATAATATCAAGGTGATTCTTATTGTGTTTGTAAAATCAAACCTTATTGAAAATCTAATTCGAAAATCGACATAAATCGAATTTGATTATTGACGCTCTCGTGTTATTCCTACTGGAAGTAATAGTGCGTAACCTTTCGGTTTGCTGTCTCCGCAGTCTCAAAATTTTATTATTAACTATCGGAATTTTAAATCAAAAAACAATATTCCTGATATTTATAAGAAATCCGTTATGAAATTCTTTCTAGAAATTTAATGTTACTCTATTTATGACAATATCATTATTGGGCCTTCGCGCTGCCGATGATTCAAGCTTATGTTATTCGAGATTTTGATGCATCGAGATAATGAACTGTCGATATTACTCTTGAAGTTAAGTTACGGACTCTTCGCGCTCATAATTCTTCGATTTTATCTACTATCAAGTTAACGTTTTCAAGCAAGTGTTAAGTATTTGATCTCGTGTCCTTCTATTTCAAGAAGGGAACTTATCAATATCAGCCTAAAGCACTCAAGCGATATTAGTGGAAGTCCACAGCTGGACAAAAGCCCAACGGTGGACTGCCCACTAATCACTTACATTCAGTCTGTTTTATTTTGTAGTTAACAAAATTCGGGAGTGGATAATGGCAAAATAAAAACAGTATTTATTATATCTACTAGCTTTTGCCCGCGACTTCGTCCGCGTATATGTCGGTTAATCGCGGACGCAGACGAAGTCGAAGTCGAATAAAAAGTTGCCTATGTCCTTTGTTGGGGTTCACACTTACCCTGTACCAAATTTCACACAAATCGGTTCAGTAGTTTAGGAGTGAAGAAAAGACAGACAGACAGACAGAAAGACAGACAGACAGAGTTACTTTCGCATTTATAATATTAGTAAGGATAAGGATTATGAATCGTTTCCAATTCTTCTTCTCTATACCTATTTTTTTATTGAGTTTTGTAAGTTCTTATATACTGAAAAGGAGTCGTCTGGTATATTTCACGACTGTATTCTGATAATTTGGCGCTCCATTGAGCATTGATTGCAAATGCTTACATGAATCTTTATTTATGTCATACTGAGCAAGTACCATTATTCTTATTGATTCATGTTCAAATACAAAATGCAACTACTGTCAAAATAGGTTCTGCCCGCGCAGTTATGGCCCACGGAAGGTGTCTACTTGTCTAATATAATGTATAATGTATGTTGGGTTTTTAACAATACTTGAGCATAAGTGACTATGGTAACCCGATACCTGAAAAATAGCTCAGTATTCAAGCTAGCAAGTACCTTTTAACTACATATTCCTCTATACTCTATAAATCCACACTATATGTATATCTATCAAGTATAATACCCATATCAAAAATAACGAACTAATGAACCGTCTACAAAATCCGCTTCCAATTTTCCAAGTCCTTTGACGAGAATAAAAGAAGCACCAGAGTGATTTAAAATCGGAATTCTACTAATTAAAAACGTTCAAAATCTTGTGGCAAACTCATCTCAGCGATAAAAAATGTAGATGAAACAGATTGAGACTGAGATTACCTACTACTAGTAAAAGTTACTAGAATTTATTGTCTCTCAGAATAAGTACAGTCAGCAACAAAAGTCGATTAACATTTATGATTTTTAAATCCTACTTATTAAGTACAATATTTAAAGTAAAACGCAATGAATATAAAATTAAGATAAAATAAACCCTTAGCTATTGCCTGAAATCCTGAAAGCCAGTATATTATGTGTTTAGTGTTTGTTTAAATGATTTAAAAAAGTAATATTGTTAATCGACTTTTGTTTCTGACTGTACCTACAAAATAATGACAGTTCAGTAACAATTTGCCAAAATGTCACAACATCCCTAGCTTCCTTATCTAGACTTAAATTTACAACCGCACTTATGAAGATCCATCACCACAATATTGCTGGTGTGACAGTAATGCCAGCGGTAACGTTATGACATCTGTGGGACTGTGGAATAACCGCAGGCAGTGCCGCGTGACGGAAGACTAGTGTCACCCGAAAATTGAGCAATCCCTTCGGATTTTGGGTTGTTTGGTGGTTGTTAGATTAGGTGATCGTGTTTTGTTTTATAATTATACAGCCTGTAACAAAAACCGTGCCCGATCCTTAAGGGTATTATTCGGCATCGTACTGCGTACACATATACGTAACCATTTAATGGATTTGAGATTATTATTTTTCCCCAGTGAAAAAAAAAAAGAAGAAAGAAGAAGTAATTAAATTAAAATAAAACATAAAAACTGATCAACGGCAACACTGATCTGACAGGGTTTTTGTTACATAGTGTATAGTAGTCTGAACTGTGGTGATGGGCCGAGTGGTTAGGGCGTCTACCGGACAAGAACCAGTGTGATTTTTTCATTTATTTAAAGGTGCTCCAACGGACTTATCCACTATAACATCTTCTTTATAATTATATTATATACATAAAAAATGCTTTGTCCTGAATGACTGACTGACGGATCAACACACAGCCTAAACCGCTGATCGTAGAGACCTCAAACTTGGAGGGTGTGTTCTTTGTATGACGTAGGCATCCGATAAGAAAGGATTATCCAATATTCACTCCCTAAGGTAATGAAATAGGGGTCCAAAGTTTGTATGGAGAGTTCTGTAGAGTGAACTACGTTATCTCGAGTTTAGCGTGAGCGACGTCGCTGACAAAACTAGTATCTATATTATTATGTATGCCAAATTGCAGCTAATTTCGTTTAGCCGTTTAAGCGTGAAAGAGTAACAAACGTTCATTCTCAAAAACTTTCAATTTACGGCAAGACGACATTTATGGGCAAAAATTAGTTGATTATAAGAACACCGAGTCGGGAAAGTCGGAATAATTTTATGTAAATGTGAAAAAGGAAGTGTTTTATTGAAAATTTTAAATTATTGAAGTGTGTGACTTCACGTTTATAATAGTGTTAGGATAGTAGGATTGACTAAATATGACAAGCGCACTGTCAGTACAGTCCCCAGTGAAGTGTGGAACGTAAGATAGAAACACGCTTGTACGATACGACTACATACAGAAGGCACTGCTAACAGAAATCTCTTTTCCTAGACAGCACGTTTCGCCGAAAACTTTGTAGATAGAAAAAATTGTTCGTAGATATCTCGGTCCATAGAAACCACTGTTGACATAGATCTATTTCTATCTTACGTTGTTACCCCCAAGTGTATCTTTAACTATTGGTAATTGCTTGTTTACCAGTACTTATAATATTATGTTCGTTATTATTGGCAGATTACTTGTAAAGTTAACTAGGTCAAAGTTCTAAACTGTTTATTATCTAGTTTATTATGTTAGTACTAAATCCTTTCCCTACAAGATAGTAAGTACCTATGTGATTACGTAACTTCAGGTTGTCGTAGTAATGGTACTAAAGAAGAACTTTATTATTATTATCTTGCTTGACTGGTCTTTCAGAATAGAGGTATTTCAAATTGAGCTTAATTCTGAGAAAAGGAGCCTCAATAATTTAAACAGAACTTATTCAATAAGACACTGCCTCGTTGGTCTAGTGGTCCCAAAGCGCGACTGCTGAGCATGAGGTCTGGGGTTCGATTCCCAGGTCAGGCAAAGTGTTATTGGGTTTTTCCATCAGGAATTTCTCAGCAGCCTCGGAGTCTGGATTCGTGCCCGGTTGATGGCAATAGGCTCGCTCCCTATTACATGGGACTTAAACAAGGCTGCTACTGAGAAATTCCTGATGGTAAAACCCAATAACACTGCCTGACCTGGGAATCAAACCCAAGACTTCATGCTCAGCAGCATGCATACATTCAATTATTTCTAGAAAATATCGTTCCAAAAAGTCAAGATACCAACTTTCTTACTAAATCCTTAGAAGGCATCTATACGTATTGTATTGATCGTGACCGTAGTTATAAGGGGTCGCATTCAAAGCCTTAGCCTTTCCCATCTTCGAGCAGCCTTCACCTCAATCAGCTGCGCATGCACTTATTATAGTTTACCTTAAAACTTTGTTACTTTAAACTTTATGAGTTACTTTAGGACCAAAATTGAGGTTATTTGTTTGAGAATCGTTAAATATTAATGAATTGATGTGTTGATTACCTCGTAAACTTTAAGTAAGTTTAATTTTGAAGGGGTTTTGTTTAAATTCGTGAATAAGATGGAACGTGCTTGAAATTGTTTTGTTTAAATAGAACTATAATATTATTGCAAGTAGGTATATAGATTTTGTGATCAAAGTCTTGTTTATAGAGGATTCAGATAAACACTCACAAATTACAGATAATGATACTAAATTCTGTGTTAAGTACTTTAAAGATTGTATGTCAATATAACCTTGCCGAAAAGATTTTCACAAACACTCTGATGAATTCCAAAACAAATTCAAATGAAAAGCAATTGTTTTTTTTTTCATATTGGAGCAGTTATATAACATCACGCTCGTAGTCCCCGAAAGGTTAGGCAGAGGTGTACCCACTAGTAGACCCATATTTCGCCAGTTATGTTTAAGTCCCATGTAATAAGGGGCGAGCCTATTGCCATCAACCGGGCTCAAATTCAGACTCCGAGGCTGCTACTGACAAATTCCTGATGGAAAACCCAATTAAAACTTTGCCCGACCTGGGAATCGAACCCAAGACCTCATGCTCAGCAGTTGCGCTTTGCGGCCACTAGACCAACGAGGCAGTTATCATACAGTTTACGTTTAGATATTACACTTTTGTGTTTAACAGCTGATTTATAAAATATAAACATCGAAAAATTCTGACACTGAGGAGTCTAACATCATGTACTTCCCAAAAACTCAATCCATGATGTACTTTGCACCTTAGGTATAGAAACTGATGCCATCAAAGCTCTCTTTGTGAACTTACAAACAATCATTTATTTATTTAAACTTTATGCAACAAAAGTACAAAGGTGGACTTAATGCCATACAATCATTGCTTCATACGATCTATAATTCCAAACAAATGCACCATTCTGATACTTCCAACTCTCACTTCCAGTTCATCGTACTAGCCCTGGTGTCGGTAGCTGCAGCAGCTCGCCTGGACAACTCCATCTACCTTCCTCCTAACGCCAGGTCCTCGAGTGGGGCCAACGCTGGTCTCCAAGCACCTCTGGGAGGACAGGACCACGCAGCATACAATGCTGGAGGTCAAGCAAGACAAGGATCTGCAAGCAGCCAGGCTGAGATCTTGAAGTACGAGAATGAGATCAATGAGGAAGGGTATCATTATGCTTATGAGACTAGCGATGGTACTAAAGCTGAACAGCAAGGTGGGTGATAAATTAATCTAAATTTTTATATATAAAAGCGAAAAGTCACTCACTCATCGAGAAATATCGAAAACTGCATAACGTATAAAATTGAAATTTGGCAGGGAGGTAGTTTATAGTTATTAGACGTCCGTTAAGAACGGATTTTGAGACAGGGCCGGATTAAGGAGGTCTAATGGCTCTCGTGAGGAAGTTTGTATGAAAATCCTTCATTTAATTTTTCTGTGCTACAAATTTGAAATTTGGCAGGGCGGTAGTTAAAAGTTAGAACGGATTTTCCAAAATTCACCCCCATCTACTAAGTTTTTCAATACAAAATTTGGACCCCTGTTTCAACCCCTTAGGGGGTGAATTTAAAAAAATCCTTTCTTAGCGGAGCCTTCAACTAACTATAAACAACCTTTCTGCCAATTTTTATTTTTATACGTCAAACGGTTTTCCATATTTCGTGATGAGTGAAGACTCACCTTTTACTTTTTTTTTAAATTAAGTTATGATTAGATTCCCTGATAGAAGACTTATTGCCCTTTTAATTACACCTTTATTAGTCGCACTAAATTAAATTTTAAACTGTAGGTATTCGTGATCTCAACATGGACAATTTTAGTTAACTTTAGTTAAACAAAGCCATTACTTTAACATTTGAGGTAACTAGCGTGCATGCAATGCATGTTATATCATACATGCATGTTAAATGTTAATGATCTTTGGTAATTTACTGAAATAACAAATGTACGTATTGTTTCACCATGTTTTGTTTTGACGAATGACTTGTTGTTACAAACTAATCATTAGATATTTATTTTTCAATTTGACTATATTCTCATCATTATTTATTTGATCGTTTCATCTTGTGTGGTATCTATATCATTTATCAATGATATAGATATTACTTTGAGATAAATACTACTGTTTCTAAAAATAATTGCATAATTAACATCAAATAATTTATCAATACTAATTTTATAAAAAGGTAAAGTTTGTACTCGTAAGTTTCTGAGGTTGTACATATATTATAGATTTTATTATCCAATTCCAGGCCGAGTGATCCCCGGCGCGCAGCCCGAAGAAGGTTCCCTTGCAGTATCAGGCTCGTACTCCTACATCGGTGATGATGGCCAGACCTACACCGTCACCTACACAGCTGATGAAAACGGCTTCCACGCAGAAGGAGCTCACCTGCCCACACCCCCTCCCATCCCTGAGGAGATCTTGAGAAGTTTGCAGCTCACGGATACGAGTAGGTCTCAAGGTATGTATTTTTAACCCTAGACGTCTATGTGTCTGTGGCAGCGTAGCTCTCAAACGGCTGCACCGATTGTGATTTAGTTTTCTTTGTTTGCAAGATGACTTAATATAAAGTTTTTTAGCTATGATTTAAGACAATCTAATTAGCTGTCTGAGAAGGTCTGATGGAGTTTTGTTTGTGTCTGGGGATTTGAAATATTATTGGATTTTCTCGATTAGAGTCTACCGTTCTACTTTACTGTGTTTTTTATCGATCTAAGTTTTATTAATTATTTATAATGGATGCTACACCAACATTTAAAAGGGACTACGGCGTTCGCTTTAAATACAAATTTCGCTTTATCCTGGATACTAGCAAATGAAGAACAGCACATTATAAATTGTCGTTTAACATTTATAAACATACATACTATTAAACGAATCAGCATTGAATTGACTGTAGTAAACCTTCTATAAACCTGAGTGTCAATTCTCGACTTTTTATAAAGTTCGCATATCAATCTAAATCTATCGAAAATACCACATTTTCAACATATTTTTGACATTGACTGTCGCTGAAATCAGATTGCGACTATATTTCGAACGATTTAAGCTACGAGAATACCATCAGCACTTTAATGAATGAAAAGTTAATTTTATCAAAAATTTACAGGCCAATACGACAGCAGAAAGAGCAGCTACGACGCCGACGCGGGCTACTAAAACTAAAAACAAAAATCTACTAACAAACTAAAAAACTAAATTAGGGTAACGACTTAGTCGTTGACTGTAAAAGCCATAATACAGTCAAGCACAAAATTGTAAAGAATAAGTTAGTTATTATTTAGTGTCTCAGTGATCAATTGGACAAAGTGGCCAGTACCTGTGTTCTATAGTCGTTAATGTTATTATTTTGTAATAAAACTCTTTTGTAAATAATTTTGTCTTTTATTTTATACAAACAAAACTTCACGCCTGTAATCTCCGAAGGTATAAGCAGAGGTGTATCCATCCAGACTCCGAAGCTGCTACTGAGAAATTCATACATACATAAACTCACGCCTTTTTCCCATGGGGGTAGGCAGAAACCACAGAACGCCACCTGCGAAAAAAAGAAGAAAAAAAGAGAAAAAACCAAAACCTGAGAAATTTCTGATGAAAAAAATCAATAACACTTTTTCCGATCTGGGAACTGAACCCAAGACCTCATGCTCAGAAGTCGCTCAGTCAACGAGGCAGTCACAGTCAGTCAGACAGTTTCATTTTTTAATTTTGTTGAGATCCCAGAAATACTTTTGGATGCAACGTTAATATACTAACATCTTTATTATTTGATTTCATGTTTTACTTACTATGTCAGTAAATGATCGGTCCTCTATTACTTATAATTTAACTAGCGACCCGCCCCGGCTTCGCACGGGTGCAATGTAAATACTTACATAAACCTTCCTCTTGAATCACTCTATCTATTAAAAAAAACAGCATCAAAATCTGTTGCGTAGTTTTAAAGATCTAAGCATACATAGGGACAGACAGACAGAAGCAATTTTGTTTTATACTATGTAGTGATTTGAACGAGTTTTAATGTTGAAACGCCTGCCAGTAATACATTAGCAAGATACAAGTATAAAACAATGCGTGCAGGCAACTAATTGTTTAGGCGTACAGCTAGGTGTCAAGAAAATTATTATTAAAGTAAACTAAAACCTTAATGAAAAAAAAACTATTCTTTATTATTGTTGGTTTATTATTCCCAAAGTCGTGATATAAAGCGTTTTATTCTTTAACTAAAGGTGCTCAAGCCTAAACCAGTAATGTTTTCTGCAATCCTCACTAGATGGCGTTACTTAGCTGAGAAGTCAACGATGTTTTCATTTCTATAATATTGTAGTTTTATTTATGCTTTAAATTGGTTTTACTAAACTTTATTGCTTATTTTTATGTGGCTGTCTTAGTTGGGAATTGATTGATTAATTGTTTTGTGGGCTTATCATTTCTTTTTGGTTTCCCGAGTAACCACTTTTTGGGCCACTGCATTTTTTACAAAAGACATTATTTTTTTAAGTTTTCCATTTCAAATTATATATTTTTTAACTAAAACTTAACTTTAATATAAGAAGATGAAACATTTTTAACATAATTCCGTAAACCAGTAACCCAGATTCCGATAACCATCGATCAGCATTACAACTTAACTCATGATCTCACCGAAGGGTACAGTTGACCCTGTAAATAACAGTTATTTAACCATCGGTTAGGAATTCGACACGAGTAATCTAGTAAAGCGCTTAAGAAGCTCCGCGTAGACGTATTATGTAACTTGCGATTGTGATCGTTGAGCGATTGTTGTAAAGCCGTCGCCGTTTCAGATCGTTAGTTAGTATAAAGCTGGAGCAACATGTAGCTGTACCTAATTGTTGCTGTTTTTGTTACAATGTGTTTTATCTGGGTAAACTGGGTAAGTCAACTAGTTAGGTCTGTTAATACTGAGAATCTAGGTTGTCATGCAACGGTTGTGGTGGTTGTAATTCTGAGAGCTGTCAAACATTATCAATTGACTAGAAGTTTACTTCGACTGGTCGAATACGAAAATAAAACAATCTTGTAATATTATTTTCTAGCCTGACATTTAAGCGTTCCAAATGTCTTTTATAATGCGCATAGCAAAAGAGTGGAACTCTCTGCCTGCGTCTGTATTTCCGAACGCATTCGACCCAAATCTCTTTAAAGTTGAACAGCTTCTTCTGGGTAAGCTCACTCTATCGTAAACTTTGTCTCTGTCACCAGAGTCAAGAGCAAACACTATTAAAAAAAAACTCTTAGAAAACACTATAAACAATGAAGAACAAAATCATCCCATCCAAAACTCACCATCAACTCATCTAAAACTGCAACTGGTTGCTTCAAATATTTATATGATAACGTCTCGACCGGTAATTTCGCATTTACACGGTTCACGAATGAGGAGATGGACAAACATAATCGTCATTTACTGTATTATTAACTGTGACTAAGAATTCGCGGTAATTTCTTACTTAACTGTTGTATTGATTTATAGATTGGGATATCCTTTATGGTATGTCAAAAAAAGTATGTAAGTGATGCAAAAACCTGTTACTTTACTCCTGAGAACTTATAATTTATCATCAGAGGCGCAAGTACTTTCATTAATTATAAAGGTATTCAAATTGAATCAACTTCCGAATTAGAAATACGACTATTAAGTATTTAGCATTTTATCATAATTTGACGACACCGTGTTGGCGCAGTAGTTGAACGATTCGCTGCAGTACTGCGAGTCGCAGGTTCGAATTCCGCACGAAATATTCGTAAGGAGCCTACTCTCATTTTTTAAAACAATATTATTTCAATATTACTTTGCCTTGAGCACTAATGAATTGTCAACGCTCGCCTCAGCGCCGAGAGTTGAAAATTCAACAAATTACAAAGTAACAGGCACTGTTTTAAGAGATGGTGCTACCACCATCTCTTAAAACAGTGCCATTTTAATATACACCCCCAGGTAGCTGTTCCGGGACAGGTGTATGTGAGTTTATATATTTATAAACGCACCAACGATACTGGAGAATTTACCAGCAGGCAACGTTATAAACTAAATAGGAAAAAAAAGGATAACCACCATAGTTTTTCCCATTGGTATGGGTAAAACCAAAACCTACAAACTAAATAATCATTATGTGGGAACCGGATAAAGGTATCCAATTGTCAAAATTCTAAAAATATTCAGCCAAGTATAGGGAAAAAGATTAACCATGTGGAAAAGCCCTAAAGTGACATCATCAACTAACTGACCGACTCCTTGACAATTCAAAAGTGCCTGTAAATGGTCTAATTAAAATGAATGTTTTGACTTTGACTTTATCATCATATCAGCCGAAAGACGTCCACTGCTGGACATAGGCCTCCCCTAAAGATAGCCACAAACTCAAAACTCAAACTCAAAACATTTATTTCAATAATTAGACCATTTACATGCACTTTTGAATTGTCAAGGAGTCGGTCAGTTAGTCCGAAAGTTGGAGCTAGTTGCTCGTTCCAAAACGGAGGTAGACCTCTATGGAGAAGAACGAGCAAGAAACTCCACGGCACTCTTTTAAATTAGGTTTTTACAAAATCCTGGTTACATTATTCTTGTAGATTTTACATGTGAAAACAATGAAGATAAATATAAAACAGTAGTAAAAAATAATGAAAATAAAGATGTAAGCTATAGCAGTTAAGAGATGACCAATCCCAACTGACAGCACTCGTTCACGAGCATGACGCATAGATCAGCACCACCTAGCTCAACCATCATGGAGGGAGCCAAGTGATCCAACACACGCGCCACCATCAGCGAGACATTTGAGTGAGCATGACAGGCTCTCAACTGCCATGCTCATACACAATGATGTCCAGCGGTTTCTCGCGACCTTTACCAGGTTAAGGCGCTCCACCCACTGAAGATGCGTCCCGCCGCGGTGAGCAGAACGACAGATAACGCGCGCGGCGACGGAGGCGCAGATCTGCCTTACTTAGCGGTGAAATCTGCTCCCCCGCGCGGTGAAGCAGATTACGACGGCCTCGCGCTAAATAAATTTGTCTACGTCGAAATCCATCGTGCAAATGTCTTTGCAGTATAAAATCACGCCCGGGGCTGCGGAGCCGGTGTGTCATATCCCGCGGCACGACCCGCGCTCCCGCGCAGATTGGCAGAATCTGCGCGGGCGCCTTCCCGCGCGTTTCCGCGTCGGCAGTGTGTTGTGCAAGGCGTAATTTCTATTTAAATTGAGATACTTGCATACAACGGCAAAATCTGCCATCCCGCGCTACGCGACGGGGCGCGGGGCAGTGGGTGGAGCGCCAAAGTGACATAGTTCCATAAAATTAATATTACCTCATTGACGTAAAGTTTTGTTTCAAATAATAATAATACCTCGTATCCATTATTCTTGTGAAATTATGTCATAGTCGCAAATGACAAACACTACTTACCTATTTGTGAACGTAAAATTATTTATAGGTAATTATTTTAATTATTCATTCATGGACTTACCTACCTATTAGTTAGATTTATTATTTTTGAAATGCATTAGTAGCAAAGTGAAACAAGCTACTCGTATTAGGTCAACTTGCAAGTATTTAATAGACTTTTGCCCGCGACTTCGAACGCGTCAAAGTTCAGACTAGACTAAATTTAGAGAATTGGCATCTCTTACTGACATACAGCTAAAGAGAAGGACGGTGACATTTACAAACTAAATAAATTAGAGATGTCAAATTAGTTTCGCCTTCAACTTCTCCATATTTTTAATCTATACGTTCTAAGATGTTAACTATAATTGTATGGATGTGTCAGGTTGACTAAATTTGACAGCTCTTATTTACATCCGTCCCTTTCTTGTTTTTTTAGAGAAAAAAAGATAGAAATAGTTTAAATTAAGTTTAGTTCGTGCTTATCAGAATCGACACCATTGTGGGAACGTGAATAGTAAATTCCGTAAATGCGAAAGTTTGGATGCATGTTTGTTACTCAATCACGCCAGAACGGCTGAACGGATCTGGATGAAATTTGGGACAGAGATAGATTATAGTTTAGAATAGCACATAGGATAATTTCTATTCTGGAAAAATCTACTGTTCCCTTGGAATACAATATAAACTTTGACGCAGGCAGAATCTATTTCAAAATATGATTAAAACAAATATTAGGTAATAATTGAAATAATTGTATTCATTTTATAGTGTTTTTAACATATTTTTCCTGTGACATTTATTTATGGAACATATTTCCCAGAAAGGAACACAATCAATGATGTTTCATTGAATAACTATTGCGGTAAAAGAGTCTTCGTGGTTTTTATTAAATTAAATAATACATTCACTTTTAAATTTTGAAATATGTGGAATTAGGGATAATGCAACTATTCCCATCAAAATGTGGTTCAAAAATCTAAACATGTTCCCCGCAGACAGATTCACAAATATCGTCAATTGTTATATATTATTTATGTATTATATAATATATATTTGTAGGTATAAATAAGATTTACTGGCCGCGATGGTAAGGCACATAAATAGGCGATATGTCTATCTGTGTTTACTATTGATCCCATCTACGGACCATGTACCCGAATTTTAAATTTTTTGGCCATTTTGCATCTTCTCTTTCCATCTTTTTGCTGCTAATTTCAAAACATTCGTTATTTTCTCATTCTGAAATTAGGATGCAATTAAACATAAAAGTAGATAATACGATTTTGAAAAAATCGTTTTAATCCAAACATGGTACCTCAAAATATTAATCCATAGATAAGACATGATCCAGGAAATGACTTATCATTGTTAGCAACATTGGTGTTTTAATTTAATTCTATATTTAGCAGTATCTATCCAGACAGGAACCCAGAACCCTGAAAAGATAAGCATGTTTTCAGTGTCCAAAAATTTATTACTACAAAAACAAAATTGCGTTAAACTTTAAACGGTGGTAGAATGTTTTTTTTTTGTTTTCGTTAGTTTAGTTAAAAAGAAACACGGCTCTTATGGCGCAATTACATTAGTCGATAGGGCCCGCATGCGGGGTGCAAGAGATTTCTGAAACGCATGCCACAGGGCCCGCATTCGGGAAACCGTTTTCATTAGTCGATAGGGCCCGCATTCGGGGTGCGAGAGATTTCTGGAACGCATGCCACTGGGCCCGCATTCGGGGAACCGTTTTCATTATGGCGCAATTTCATTAGTCGATAGGGCCCGCATGTCGATATCACGGTCGGTATAAAGCATGTGGGGAATCCCCGCATGCGGTGTAACGACTTGTAACTTTCATTGGTTGTTATCTCGCATGCGGGGACTCCCCGCATACTGTATACCGAACGAGTTAACGACTAATGAAATTGCGCCATTATGGAGACCCTCTTAATTTTGTTTTCTTTATTTTATTTATTGTTATAGAGGCCTAGGTGATACACTCTGTGAAAATGTCGTGTCTACTTCAGACGGGCAGACGGACGACAGACATGCGATGGCGAAGTCTTAGTATAAATAAGGGGGCCTACCATCTACCGTTTTTTACAAGTACCTGAAAATAAAATCGGTTGTGGTCTGTGGGGCTTACGTAACAAACACATTACTTGCTATCTCTATCCAAAGGAGTTTGACGGTAATAACTTTATTTTGTTTTAATATTTTTGTTTTAATAATTAGTATACAAAATGTACTTACCATATAATAATAATGCTTTATTGAAAACAAAGTAAGTACACAGTTACATAAGCGCACTGTCTCCCGAACTAGGTTGTTAGCCTGTATCTCAGGAGACAGTTCCCTTCCAGTTTACATATTACTAGATTCTTACAGTGTTCTCAAGTAGTTTAAGCTAAGTACAAAAAGGTAAGTTTAAATAAATAATCCATTGCTTTATTTAAGTGTAAAGTTCGTCTGCTAAACAGCGTAATTTGTTTTCGTAATCGTTCGACTGATACCTAATAGTTCCTTTAATAATGGTTTGAAATATGAATAAAAGATGATTAACACAATTTTTTTCTAAAAAGGTGCGATGTTTATCAAGCCAAGTGAAGTAAATAAATAAATAAATATCTTGGGACAACTCACACACGGCCATCTGATCCCAAGCTAAGCAGAGCTTGTGTTATGGTAACCAGACAACTGATATACATACTTATATAATTTATAAATACATACATATTATAGATAAATTACACCCAGACACAGAACCAACAAATTATGCTCATCACACAAAGTTTGTCCTGGGTGGGAATCGAACCCACTACCTCCGGCTTTGCAGTCAGGGTCACTAACCACTAGAGCAACGAGGCAGTCAAGTATAGTATTTATTTCTTTTTTGCCTTCCCACGCTAATGATTCCGTTCCCCCCGACTTAGAACAGATGCATGCTTTATACTCTCGCTGCCTGGCCAACCATTACGTAGTACACTGCTACTGATAAGTTTGTATTATACATACGAGTACCTATCTGAGTGTAAGGACCACGACGTACACAGGGACGGATTATTTATTCATTAGGCAGTGTGCCTGGGGCCCTGCATCGGATAAGAGTTATTGAATCAAGTGCTGGTCTTCGTAACGTACTGAAAAAAGCAGCGTAATTATGAATATATAAAAGGTCGTGATAGCCCAGTGGTTAAGGCACCCACCTCTTATGCATGGCAATAAGAGGCTATTGCGTTGAGGTAGAAAAAACGGTTAAATATTAAAAAATCAAAACTTTCTCGAGCAAATTTCAAAAGAACAATAAACGAAATATCAAAATTTAAATGACCAAATGTATTATTTAGAAAAATTTTAGAATCCCAATGTATGTGACATCAAATGAACGACTGATCAAAAGTTGCTAGATGTAATTTTAAAATATCAAATCATTACTAATCATAATCAAATTTTATAATCACAAATGATTTTGATCGGTTTGCTAATACAAAATATCGAAAATCGTCACGTTTTGTAAGCGAGCGAAGCGAGCTCGGGACTTAGGGCACCCCGACATGGACAGGTTAGGTTCGAAGGGGATGGCGGGGTCTGAAAGACCCCGCCATCCCCTTCGTGTTAGGTTACTTTAAACCTTGAACGCAGAAGTAGGAGCCCCGCGCAGCGAGGCTCCGTAGACCGGGTATTGTCTACCTGCCCGCACGTCATCTCTTCTGCTTGCGTCTTTTACAGACATTACGGGCTGTAGTCGACGGAACCCCGGTCTACGGAGCCCCGCTGCGCGGGGCTCCTACTTCTGCGTTCAAGGTTTAAAGTAACCTAACACTTCGAACCTAACCTGTCCATGTCGGGGTGCCCTAAGTCCCGAGCTCGCTTCGCTCGCTTAAAACAAAACGTGACGATTTTCGATATTTTGTATTAGCAAACCGATCATGTTGTGCAAAGGCTATCTGTATCAGACAGGTGCTATTCGCTAATATATTAATATTATTTTTATCTTTTTCAGTTAATCCATTTGATAATTAATAATTTATCCAGTAATCCATTTGACCATTCAACGATTTGGTCAATAGTGTAATAAATAATATAAACATTGATATTCCAGACTTTGGTCAGCTGAACTTTTGATCAATTGACCATTTTTATTTTAAACTTTGTTATTTCGTTTATTGTTCTTTTGAAATTTGCTCGAGAATGTTTTGATTTTTTAATATGTAACCGAAAAAACATAATTATTTTCAGAAGTTAGAAAAAAGTAAGGGTAAAGGGGCCCCGACATACCTAATACCGGCCCTGGACGTACGTAAGCTGATGATGTAGTCAAAAGAAGAAAAGTAGGCCAATTCTGCATCGTAGCATAACAGCCAATCGATCAGCCACAGCGCCAACTGTGTCGTCAAAAAGGTAATTAACAATACATAACATACATTTACAACCCCGTATAATATTAAAATGATCTCTCTTATCTTTCAAACCTATTAATCACTTATCAGATTTGAAGATCACGTTTATGTAAAATGATGACAATGCCAACTCAATGTTTCCATGAACCTTTTAGTCATCAATTCCCATTACTAATTGACTGTCATATATACCGCCATTGACATCATCAGAAATCAGTGGCAGTTCACGAAACATCAAGCATATTGGTGTCTGAAGAGGGTTTCTCGAACGTAATATTAATCTGACGAATTGTCATACGCGCGTAAACTGCTGTATTATATATTTGTTTATATAATATAATATATATATATATAGTGTTGATAATTCAGTTAACTAATCAAAAGCGCGCTTAAGTTAAGCGCGCTTCAGGTAACCGAGGCACTACTGGTATAGCTGCTGTCAAGCACTGTCAAATAAAATGTTTATCACCTACCTACTTTCCTCGATGTACCGGGGGGATACATTCCCCTCTTTCTTTAGTCAGTCATCGACTAGACGTATAAACAAAGCAATTTTATTTGTTACGATAGTTCTGCTATGATTCTATGAGAAATTCCGTTCCATATCTGGGCTGCATCATTAGATCCTGACCATGGGACCACCTTGAAAGTATACCATTTCAAATAAAAAAAGAATTTTCCAAATCGGTTTAGGCGTCTGCGAGTAAACCGGGAACATACCTACATAAAAAAAGATTCCGACAAATTGAGAACCTCCTCTTTTCTTGAATTCGGTTAAAAAAAGCCTAGCTTTGATGTAAGAAAGTATTTACACCTTTTTAGCGACATAACTCCTCTATCTATCCACAAAATAGCGAAGGTCTGATGACTGTCATCCTTGCAACGGTTTTTTTGACTTTTGGATCTTCAAATTTTATATTTATTTAAAACATGGTACAATCAACTTTAGATCACAGTAATGTAATCACTTCCTGAGTAAAGTTTGCGATAAACTATATTGTAAGACTTAATTGTTAGTTTCATGTAGCGGCCGATAATATAATACATAATACTGTTATATGGCCGACATACATGATACACTGTACAGAGAAATGCAGAAGGCTCATTCTAAAGAGCTTTTGGAAATAAAAAAACAAACAAAATCACGTAGTCAATAAAACCTCGTATTTTAATTTGGATGTCACAGAAGCACACATGGTAAGATAGTTATGATATTGTCAGTTGCAACAACCTTAAAAAAAAAACGTTTCCCCGCTACAATTTTTTCTTATATCATAGGTGCGTTTACAACTCACATAATATACAAGCAACCAGATCCGGAACCACTTATAGTTATTATTATACTAGCTTCTGCCTGCGACTTCGTACACGTCAATGTTGATATATTATCCCACGGAAACAGTGAATGTTTTTCGGGAAAAAAGGTAGCATAAGTGCTATTCCAGATTATAATCTAAAAGTGTGCCAAATTTCATCTAGATGTGTTTCGTAGTTTTTGCGTGAAAGAGTAACAAACATCCATACATTCTCACAAACTTTCGCATTTATAATATTAGTAGGATTATTATAACTTACAGGCAGTTATAATAATCCTACTAATATTATACACCACACAAATATTTTTTCCTTGCGGGAATATATAGATATAGGTACTAAAAAAGGTAGTGAAGTCAAAACTGTACATTTAATATTTTTGAAAAAGAGTAATTGCTATGAGTACGGATAGTGATTGTAATGGTGACAAATTTTTTTTTTTGAATTTTTGTCTTTTGTCTGTATGTTTGTTAGAGCATCACGCGAATACGGCCGGATAGATTCTGTTCAAATTTTGTATGAATATTCCACATTGGCCAAATTAGTCTATAGGCTATAAATTATCACGCTATTTGCTTTGGGGGGTGAGCAATGTTTCATTATGACTATGCAGAAACAAACTTTGACGCAGACGAAGTCGCGGGCAAAAGCTAGTGTTATAATAGTTAAGACTAAGATAACAGAATGACTTAGCCATTAAATAACATTCACTCATTCAAGATTTATACAAACACTTACGACACCATCCATCATTATTAAATTAGCCCCAGACCACTCGACAGTTATAAGGCTTCACCTGATATACGGCCATAAAAGCACTGTTTCTCTCAAACAGTGCTTTTACCGCTGTAAAGCAGTTCTGGGTGTGCACAACATATCCTGGTATTAAAACCCTACCTTTATGCAGGTATTCTGTTAAGAAATGAGCTTAGGAAAATCCAACATAAAATTGAATTTGTGTACAATTTTATTGTCATCTATTCAAATAAATAATATTGAAGTGTCTGCTTGTAATATCAAAATAACAGGTTTTTACTAAATGCTTATGAAAGTATTAACGGTTTTTTTTTAATTAATTTGGAAGACTAAGAGCAATAGCGCACTAGCGGCCCTGGCCGCAGCGGCCAGGCCGCGGCGGCCATCGAGATACATACCTTAGTATGAAATCGCCACAGAGCGCGCGCACCTGGCCGCACGCGGCCAGCGGCCACACCAAGCCGCAGCGGCCAGCGAGATCGAACGACGCATGTGCGAGTCGCTGGCCGCTGCGGCCAGGCCGCTAGTGCGCTACGGGTCTTAGAGCTAAAAAAAAACAGTGAAGTAATACAAACAGTAAATTAACCAATAATATCACTTTAAACAAAAAAATAGTTATTTGAATATTTTGTCTTTCCGTCTGTCTGTCTGTTTGTTCTGGCTAATCTCTGAAATGGCTAGACTGATTTTGACAAGTCCTTCATTGTCATATAGCTGATAAGTAAGCGTAAAAGTATGTTTATCAACATACTTTTACGGAGAAAAAGACGATATCCACACGGACGAAGTGGCGGTAATAAGGTAGTTTGTAATAAAAGCTTTTTCGACTCCACATTCTTTATTATAACATATTTTTTTACATATTTTCTTTATATAAATTACAAATAATATAGTTTAAAAAAATGTATAAAAATAGTGCTCCGCCCGCAACGAGGTGGTAAAACCCAAGCTACCGGCGGTTAGGGATCCAGAGAGAGGAACCTCCTCACTATGCGTGCCGTGTCCAAGACAACCGCCTTCTGCATCTGACTCTTGACCCAGCTGTTGAGCGAAAGTTTCTCAAGATGTTGGTCGAAACTTTTTGCTATTAAACCGTTCACTGACATGACAATAATAATTGTCGAGTCCATACTCCACATGCTGGTAACCTCGTGAGCTAGATCGAGATATTTAATAAATTAAATTATTTCTCCTGTTTGGTTCGAACGGACCTTTTGATTTATCTGTCATGTGTGAATACTGCCGGGTAGGACATGCTGTAAAGCTTAGTACAGCTTAGGCATTCTGGACATACGGTTCACAAATATTCACAATGAGGTGTTATGTGATTTTGTTAGTGATCGCCATTTTGGATTTAAGTGTTTGTAAATTGGTGAGTTTTTAATATTAAATTTTTAATTTTGAGCTTTTAATATTTTTTTTGTTTTAATGCTATGATTATCGTCTAAACAGGAATATTAAAAGTAGTAAATTAATTTTAAGTATTTTTTTTTGACAAGTTAGTTATTATCAACTATACTATTTGTCATCTTCAGAGTAATACGTTCCTTTGGTGATTAATTAAAATGCATAAGCTTATCTGCAAAACTATATTAGGTATAAGAAGACCTCCTTATGTGTGGCTTTAGGTAATATGTGATAAATCTTATCGACAGTTATCCTAATGTCAGATAATTTGTTTCACGAGAAATGCGAACAGCTTAGCCACTGCGTAATCCTATATTTACTCCCCATTGGACTGTTTTAAAAACGCCTATTTGTGCTTTACTTGTTATCAAAAAAGTAAAGCAAATTTCAAGTCTTCAAACAATCGCTTAATCAATTTTTCCTACTCTAGGATTTATTTTTAATGCAATATTACAACTCACCCCCTATTACATGGGACTTAAACATAACTATCGAAATGTAGGTGTAGGTAGTAATGGGTACACTTCTGCCTAACCCTTCGGAGACTGCAAGCGTCTTGTTATGTTATTTCCCAGTCAGTCAGCCACAGAATTTCCTAAAAATAGATTGTCCAATTGGTGACCTAACTAATTAGTGTTATATTTTGCCTGTTTTGTAATACATAGGCCACAAAATTTACCTACAAATCTAAATTCCTTATATTTTGGTATAGTTATTAGGGAAAACCAAACTGTAAGTACCTATATTGATTGATGTAATGACTCAGTTATTTAAAGTTAGTTTAATTTAGGTACCTAATTTATACAGGGTAATTGAAAATATACCCGAAACCTTAAAAGGGGTCATTGTACTCATCATTATGAACAACTTTTACTATGGCACCAACCCTGAAATCATGAAAAAAAATCAGCTGTTCCCTACTAAAATGCTACACAACACGATCGTACAGCTGATTTTTTTTTCATGATTTAAGGTTGGTGCTATAGTAAAAGTTGTTCATAATTATGAGTACAAATGATCCCTTTTAAGGTTACTATGTACTGTTAGACGCTTTTTAATTTCATTTCTTAAAACCAAAAATGCAGTCATTTTATCAATAACGGGAGTTATTTTTTTAATTGGAATATATATGTCACTGCTTCTACCCGGAATTTTCCCGGACTTTGTTCGCGTCAAAGTTCATGTGTTATCCCGCGGAAACCGTATATTTTTCCGGGATATAAAAGTAGCCTATGTACTATTTCAGATTATAATCTAACTCTGTGCTTTATATCATCCAAATGCGTTCAGCCGTTCTGGCGAAATATAATAACAAAATAGACATCCATCCATCCAAACAATCGCTTTTATAATAGTAGTAGGATTCAGGAACTAGATGCTTAATGATAATGAATTACAAATACTTTCATGAAAATCTATTTATAAAAAGCCTTGATCCCTCAAACTTACAAATTTATTGATAGTAGCAATAAATATTAAACTGACCCATTACGTAAGTCTTCATTGTATAAGGTCCCGGGTTCAATGCTTTGCTCGTTAACGGTAATATTTGTTTTACAAGACACCCACACGTTCCTGAAAACCCGTGTCATTAGCAAATCAGTGTTTCTGCGAAATGTTTTACGATGATTGTGTGTTAACAGTTTCAAGCACATTTGTTTTTGTTATGAACAGAATTTTTATGTTTGTTATTTGGTTCTGGATACACTCGTTGCTAATCGTTTATTAACCGTATTTTATTTAGAATAAGTAGGTTGCCAAAAATTCTTAGTTATTGAGCAGTAACGGTGTTATGTACAAAATCAAAATATATATAAAAGCGAAATACCGAAAACCGCTCGATGTATACAAATGTTTGGCAGGAAGGTAGTTTATACACACATCAAAAGTGTCTAGGGATCAACATCCCTAATCAATGTTAGGGATGTTGATCCCTAGACACTTTTGATGTGTATAGTTAGTAGACGCCCGCTAAGAACGAATTTTCCAAGATTCCCCCCTTGAGGGGATGAAACGGGGGTCCAAAGTTTGTATGGAGAACGCGAGTAGAAAAAAACCATGCATCTATGGGAGAATCATGTTTTAACAGGTCATAAAAAGTACGTCAATAGATTGGTGGCCTTATATTCTTTAGTACTAGCTTTTGCCCGCGACTTCGTCCGCGCAAATGTCGGTTATCGCGGACGCAGACGAAGTCGAAGTCTAATAAAAAGTAGCCTATGTCTTTCCCCGGGTCCTAAACTATCTCCATGCCAAATTTCATCAAAATCGGTTCAGTGGTTTAGGCGTGAAAGCGAGACAGACAGACAGAGTTACTTTCGCATTTATAATATTAGTAAGGAAAATATGATTTTTAACACAGATTTTATTTCAGAAATTAAAATAAATAACAATTTCGTCTTCCCCGTCATAGATTTCGACAATTACTTTTCATTGTAGTAAAGAACTCACGAGGCGATTTAATACCCATTTCTCGGGAGAACAAATTGACTTCCCAGACATGTAAAAAAAAGGGTGCAATGTCATCTGTCTGTCATTTAGAAGAGTAGACTTATTGTCATTAATTAGAACCTCAAGGGTCACTGAACTATGCAGAAAATAAACTCTATCCGTCATGTTCAAAGTCAAAGTTAAAACATTTATTACAATTGACTGCCTCGTTGGTCTAGTGGTTAGTGACCCTGACTGCAAAGCCGGAGGTAGTGGGTTCGATTCCCACCCAGGACAAACTTTGTGTGATGAGTATAATTGTTGGTTCTGTGTCTGGGTGTAATTTATCTATAATATACGTATGTATTTATAAATTATATAAGTATGAATATCAGTTGTCTGGTTACCATAACACAAGCTCTGCTTAGCTTGGGATTAGATGGCCGTGTGTGAGTTGTCCCAAGATATTTATTATTTTTTATTATTTTATTTATTTATTTCAATTTGACCAATTAATTACAGGCACTTTTGAATTGTCACGGAGTCGATCAGTTAGGCAGAAAGTTACTCGGAAGCTAGTTGCTCGTTCCAAAACAGAGGTAGGCCTCTATGGAGAAGAACGATGTTACAAACTATGTTCTGACCACGACTTCGTCCACATGGAAGTCGAGTATACCATAAAACATATTATAACACTTGGCAGTAGTGTACCTTTCTATCAGTGAAAGACTTTTTACAATCAGAGTAGTAGTTCCAGATATCACCACTTTTAAACCAACACATAAACAAAACTGCTTCGATCGTCTAGTGGTCGCAAACTCGCAAAGCGAGACTGCTGAACGTAAGGTCTTGGGTTCGATTCCCAGGTCGGGCAAAGTGTTATTGGGTTTTTTTCGATCAGGAATTTCTCAGTAGCAGCCTCCTAGTTTGGATATGTGCCCGGTTAATGGTAATAGGCTCGCCCCCTATTACATGGAGCTTAAACATAACTGACGACATATTGGTGTACTAATGGGTACCTACACCTCTGCCTATCCCTTTAGGGATTACAAGCGTGATGTTATGATAAACAAAAAATCTCTTTAGCTATATTAGTATACATAACTGACTAATTCTTTGCCTATACAGAAGCAAATAGTTTAATATAGGTAAATAAATGAATTGAGTATGAAGTTATCAATATTATGAAATCCCAAGCAATCCTTGAGAAACGTAATAAAACATTATTGATAGGTACTTTCAATTACCCATTTTAATAGTTACACTGCTAATCACTAACCAATCTTAAACGTGGGTAGAATGTACTGAACCGCAGTAGTAAATTCACGTTTCCCATTCGACTTGCATATATTGCAAAAGCTCCTTTTCAAATGCAAATCATTTATTATTAGTTAGTTAGTTATTACATAAATAGTATTTACCACTTACCTACCTATACAGCATGTAACAAAAACCCTGTCCGATCCTTAAGGGTATTATTCGGCATCGTACTGCGTACACATATCGGGTGTCCGGTAATGAATGGATAATCTTGAAATGGGTCATGGTAGAACTAATGGCCATTCAGAAAAAAATACAAATAAAAAAAAATACCAAGTAGAACCAAAGATATGAGTTATTTAATAATAATCGACGTTTTTGGTACCTTATTTTACATTCTTGTACACCACGACCACAAATTTATGATCTCCATCGGTTTTTTATTGTTAACGTTATTTACGTTAACTAAGCTGATAGATAAGTCATCAAAAGTAGGGCTGCTATTACACGATTTTGAAAAAAACCAACTTCTTTTAAAAAACATCGTGAAAATTTTTCTTATTAACAAAGTTTAAGCGTCCGTAGTTTAAAAAAAATGTATCCAAACATAAGTGGCCAATAATTTTAAAAAATTATGTGCTTATAGCCAATTTCAAAATGGTATGATTCATTATTGTACCTATTGTAAAAAGTGAATTATTGCTATTCGTTTTCAAAAGGAGTGAAATTTAGTAAAACAATAAAGTTTGCAATATTGTAACAAATATGAACATTAGATGAACCTGACCATCTGAGTATAAATAAAATGATTAGTAGATGTTAGTACTGAATAGGAAAGCTTGGTTAGCCTGTTGTGGGACTGGTGGGTTTGAAAATGTGGTGTGACCATGATTTTTTTTCAAAGGGGCCGTCCTAAGCAAAATTATTACGCGAAGCCGATCCTTGGAAAACTTACGAAGCTGTGTCCGGTCAACCACATCGAAAATAAGCAGTCGACGTGATAAGCCACTTCTTAGGAGAGCATTTATTCTAAGATGTAAGGTCTGAATCAGAATGGGTGGCAGACAATTTGAACATTTATTGTAATTTACAACGAATACAGTGTTAACATCACGCCTGTAATTCCTGATGTGTTAGGCAGAGGTGTATCCATTAGTACACCCACATTTCGCCAGTTATAACACTTTGCCCTATAACACTGCCCAACCTCATGCTCAGCAGTCAAAAACAGTGTTGTTAATATCAAATGATGTTTTTTATTAAACCCCAATGACCAGGTACATTTAATGTAAATAAATATTCCAATATCTCAAACTTTGTTGTTTAACCAAATTTCACTCCTTTTGAAAACGAATAGCAATAATTCACTATTTACATTAGGTACAATAAGAAATCATACCATTTTAGAATCGGCTATAAGCACATGATCTTACAAAATTATTGGCCACTTGTGTTTCGATACATTTTTTTAAAACTACGGACGCTTAAACTTTGTAAAAAAGAAAAATTTTCACGAATTTTTTCAAAAGAACATAATTCAAGTTGTTTTTTTTTTAAAACCGCGTAATAGCAGTCCTTCTTTTGATTACTTATCTATCAGCTTAGTTAACGTAAATTACTTTAACAATAAAAAACCGATGGAATTCATTAATTCGTGGTCGTGGTGTACAAGAATGTAAAATAAGGTAACAAAAAACTTCGAATATTATTAAATGAATCAAATCTTTGGTACTACTTGGTTTTTTTTTTATTTGTATTTTTTTTTCTGAATGATCATTAGTTCTACCACGACCCATTTCAAGACTATCCATTCTTTACCGGGCACCCTGTATACGTAACCATTTAATGGATTTGAGATTATTATTTTTTCCCAGTGAAAAAAAAAATAAGAAAGAAGAAGTAATTAAATTAAAATAAAACATAAAAACTGATCAACGGCGACACTGATCTGACAGGGTTTTTGTTACATAGTGTATAAACAGCCTTTACACCTTACGGCATTTCATACCAACTTTAAAGTCCTTACTTTTCAAAATGAATGAACTGAGTTTAATGAAACTTCCTACACATAAGTAGTACAAGAAGTTAGTAAAAACATTAAAAAAAATGTGTTACAGCTAAAATAAACCGACTTCAAGTTCTTTATACAAAAAAAAAACAGCTGTTCCATACAATAATGTACTACATTACAATCAAATTGTATGGAACAGCTGTTTTTTTTTTCACATTTCGTACTATGTCCCTTAATAAAAGTTGTTCATATTCATGAGTACATTCACCCTGAAAGATTTACAACGAGTTAAAATTTAATGTGTAGACACAGAGATTGATTACCAATTATCTCTTTTATAATAATACATTTCGAAAATGTTCTCAATTAACTTTCTAGACCTATATTATATCCTGCAGCGTGGGAAGTTTCATTTAAATCGGTCCATTCACTTCGAAAAATAAAGACTTGAAAGTTCGTATGAGATGCCGTACGGCGTAAACGTTCTTCATATAGGTAGGTAAGTAGTAAGTATTATAATGTAAATAACATTGATAGAATTCTTAAAATTATTAAACATTGCTGTTATGAGAATTTCAAATACCTGAAGTAATAATATTTTTGTAAAACTACACGATTTATTAATAAAATAAATAATACCATTACCATAATTACTGCTATTACTGTCCCACTGCAGAGCAAAGCCGTTTTCTCGTATAGAAAAGGCACGAGTATTGATCATCACGATTGATCAAGGCCGTTTTACGATTTCAGACTTATATTTATTATCAGACCTGATTTTCTCACGATGTTTTTCTTCACCGATGTCAATCATGTCCAAGATAAACTTACAAAGTACATATGAATTGGAAAGTCACATTGGCACTAAACACTACACACAACTCATAGGTATTCCAATCCACTCTTATTGGTGAAATACAATAATTGACTGACTATTACTGTCTTAAAGTTACAATATTTTTTCTACTTTTATAGCCTAATACTTGAGTTGTGTTGAAACATCTATCAATTTTCCAGAAGTATTTTCTTCTGGATATAATACGTTGCAATAGTTTTAAACTATAAACCTTCAAACACTCTCTAAATATATACTAGCTTATGCCAACGACTTAGTCCACGTGAATGTACAAATCCCCCTAGGGGCTGAATTTTGAAAAATCCTTTGTTACTGCATGCCCACGCCTTAGGATAACTATCTGCGTGCTAAATTTCAGCTAAATCCGTTCAGTGATTTGAGCAGTATGTTGATGGATCAATCAGACAGTAACGGCTGTCTTTTATAGGGAATATAGATTCCGCTAGATAATAAGTATAATATAATTATAACAATGGTTAAAGTATTCTTCTTAAAATTTCAGCATAAACACACAAATCCGAAAACACAAGTAAAGGACCTCTCAATCAAATACTACACGAAGCAGACGGACATAACAATCCCAATAATGATGCACCTAGACAAAGCTCTAACCAGGATACTTTCAAGAGAAACAAAACACAAAATCAGAGAGAAATTTAAACTACTAGCAAAGGATATATTAAAAGACGTAGAAGATCTTTTCACACATCCAAGTCTGCAGCAGAAGGTGAAGCTTGAACTGCTAGATGTGAAGATAATAAAGAATACAACGAACAAGGTGGTGATGAATGAGAATGTCTCGAAGTATTTGAAGAGTTACTGCCAATGGCAGGGGGAGAAGAAGATAGCAAAGAAGAAGTGGTTCTACTCTGTTCTGTTTACGGGATTGGATTTGTTCTATTTAGATCAGTTTGGATCTGAAGTTAGAAGTAGTACTGGTAAGTACAACGTTGTAGATTTAAAAGTCATCATAGAGATTATTGAATACAAATTCAGTTGGGGGTGCGAATCATGCATTAAGCGAATACTGGGCTTCCGACTCATGGTAGCACGAAGAACTGTAGGGTTTTAGTAGGTATGAGTCCGACATAAACCTCCGTTGCTTCCAGACAGAGAGTCACAGAATTCCAGTACTTATTAAAACATCATGATTCATGTCTTAACTCTCGATTTTACCTGTCTTTTGAAGTTTAAACCAATTTGATTTCAAACCTTTATGATGTAATTATAAGCACATGACACATTTCAACTTCGTTTCTGGCACGTCAACGCATAATATGCAAAGCTTCTGGTGTCGCAGATGTCGATATGCAGCAATAACCTCTTAACATCAGGCGGAGCTGTCGACTTTTTGCCATTTAAACACAAAAAAAAAGCTTTGTCCTTCCAAAATGTTTCCGTTACTTGGAAGATCTACTTTTTAAAGGAGCAAAGTTTTCTGCTCATGGTTAGTGTATGAATCAGCAGACGTATAGACTTGAATATAACTTATCTAGAAACCTAATGTACCATTCAGTATATACAACCAGTTTCCATATCCTCAATGCAGTAAAAGTCCAAACCAATTATGGAAATAAGCCTGCGAAGTGTTTGAAACGACAGGAAATGTAGAAATCTTGCGCATACTATCAGATTCTATCCTAAAAGCCTTTATTTAATTTAAATTCTTAGAATTATACTTGAGGGACGCTCCGTTATCCTTTCACTCATGTTTGTAAAAGAGACTCTTTTATTTATATATACCTACAGCTTTTTAAATCTGGGATTAATAAAAATAATACCAGCCTAATTATCGCACTGCCAGGGCAAATGTTTCTTCTCCTAAAGAGACAAACATGGCGGATTGACGATTTTAAACTTATAATAACTATAAATCCAGGTTTATTTACTATACTTTCCTTCACCGATGGCAGTGATGTCCGAGACAAGCTTAGAAAGTTCATATGAGTTGAAACAGTCACAATGTCAGTTAATCTGTAATTACCTCTAAATTCATAATTATTGTAAGACGATGTGATTTTTTCTTTTTGTTTGTAATGGATAAACTCAAAAACTACTCAACCGATTTTAAAAATTCTATCACATAATATGTGATAGAATTTTTAAAATCGGTTGAGTAGAAAAAAGAAATGAGTATGTTACTCGCTGATAATGTAGCTTTCCATATTATGGAAAGCTACATTATCAGCGAGTAACATACTCATTTCTTTTTTATTACTAATTTGTGTTTGTTTACTTTTCTCTCCGTTCAAAGCCGGGGCGGGTCGCTAGTCGTAAATCTTTTTTTACTAGACAATGTTTAATATCCAAATCTTAATATTCCAGGTCGTGGATACATGAAAGGGCTGTGCAGTAACAAAAATAGCTGTACACTCCTCGAGTGGCATCCTGAGAATATCGCCTACATACTGACGCACGAAATAGCACACAGGTACTTACAGTGTTCATTTAAAGCGATAAAATCGCGGTGCCATAACGGCGTCCCCACACTTAAGTGAAATTATCGCAGCGGCGATAAACATATACGGTGGAAAGGATTTTATGTCATTAACTTTACTATGTTCCTACATGATTCTATACCCTCCTGTGTTAACATAGTGCGTCTGTGATTCAAATTTTGAGACGGTTATTAAAAAATATCTGCTGTTCCATACATTTTGACCGTGTATGGGTTGGACTTAGGTGTGGACCAGATGATTTTTTATTAATAACCGTCTAAAAATTTGAATCTTATAAAAGACATGGATCATATTGTATGAAATTCATGGTAAAAGTTTGCGCTTCCATTTTGTATACGTAAAACAAATTCTATATCGTCTGCGACATTATCGCTCGTGTGTGGACGCCTTAACACATTCACGAGTGGCAATTCTCCGATCTTGACTAGATAGCCTCGTTCTTCCTTACACCCTCAGGAAATTAAAAATGGAGTCCTATAAATCAAAGATGGAGTTTGTTATATGTATTTATGCGAGCTTAGGGCTTTTCGCAATAGCCAATAACACTAAGTTGTAGTTTAAAATCCGAATGAAACTCTTATTTGGTTTCTGGCTATGGACCAAAACAAAAAGTGATTGCAATGATCAGAAAAATATATAAGTTTCAGCTTTGTTAAAGACTTTTAAAACCCTTTATTTATAGAAAAATAATCATAAATATCAGCTAGAATAGCTGAAGCAGTGCTAGGATATAGACCTCTCTTTTGTAATAATCATGCATGAATACTTCTGCATCTGAATCTAGCAAAAAAGAATTCCCTTTTAGCGTCAATCAACATCAAAAGCTTGTCAAATAGTTCGGTTTTGGGGTAATTTTGACAGATTGAGAATGAGATCAGCACGTTAAGTTTTTTATTACCCTTCTGGTAATCGAACGTTTGTAAACGTTACTTCTTGATAAAACCTGAAGTTTTTATTATCATTCATTTATTTATCGTCGTCAGACATTTAGTGCCGATTCTGTCTTGCACGAGCTAAATTTATTTAAGGCTATGTCTGTCTTTTTCCCTCTAATAAAATAAGAAAGGGACGGAGTAAGAGCTGTCAATTCAAATTGACCTAACACTTCCATTCCAATATAGTTCATATTTCAGTACGTATTGATTAAAATACGATACACGGTCAAAAGTCAAGGCAAAACTAATTTGACATCTCTAGCTTAGTTCTTAGATCGAATCACAAATGAGGAGATTCGTAGAAGAACTAAGGTAACCGGAGAATTAAAAAACTCAATTGGCAATGGGCAGGTCACATAGTTTGTAAAGCTGATGGCTTTCAGAGTCGTAAGGCTCTCGAATGGCGCGCAATTACTGGAAGGCGCAGTGTGGAAAGGTTCTCCACCAGGTGGAGTGAAACCTGGTGACGGTCGCGGGAAACCGCTGCGCAAGTCCGGTCATTGTGGTGATCTATAGAAGAGGCCTATATCTAGCAGTGGACGTCGTTCAGCTGACATGATGATGATGAACTTAATTCTTAATTTCTCTGTCCTTTTCTTTATCTGTCTGTCAGTAAGAGACGACAATTCTCTAATTTTAGTTTGTGAGTAAGGAAATCAGCACCATTGCATCATCTTTCTAGATCTTAAGTTTGGGACTATCAGTTTTAACACTAGCCAATTGAAACAATGCAGACTAAAAAAATGAGAATACATTGTTTCCAATTACCGTTTATAGGACACAAGCCGTGTTTTGTAGTGTCAATCATAGCGATAGCCGTTTATTTAGGCTAATAATAGCGACGACGATATGTGACTAGATCTAGCTGCTAATTAGATTCTCAGAATCCTGGTCAATACCTAAGTGCGAAATATTTGGTAAGTGCGAAAATAAGATTGTTTGCAGTCAATTTGTCTGCAAAATTGAAGCTCGGTAGACTGTGCTAATTTATGCTGATTGATGGGAAATCTCTACATAGTATAACACAAAGTCGCTTCTCGCAGTCTGTATACTTACATCTTTTGAACTTAGCAACGGATTTTGAACGGACCGAAGCCTCCTGATCAGTTTATCGAGCCATCGGAGAGACTCCCACCTGGGCACGCATTGTCATGTCCGACTTGGAAAACTTTAAACAGACTCCACGCTCAGGTCCAAAGAATCTCCAAAGGCATCTTCAGTGCCTATGCGGCGTCTCTCCGCAGACCATGGCTCACTTATGATGTTGCGCCTTGTCACCTGCACACGTGAGGACTTAATGATAGTGTAGCAGAGAATAAACAAAACATTTAACATTTATATCTATTAGCCTAGTATTACACTACATTGATTTTGACTTTGGAGGCAGTCTATCATCCAGTTTCAAACTAATGTTTTTAAATGTAGGTCTTTTACAATTCCAGTCTCGGTATGTCTCACGATGGCCCCCCTCACAACGAGTGTCGAGGACAGAGGCACATCATGGACGCCAAGTACAACCCCCGGAACCCTGCCAAGACCTGGTCACCGTGCAACAGGAGAGACCTCAATCATTTTTTAAAGTTAGTATACCTATTCAGTTTTTTTTAAATACTTCGCTCGGAATTTATAAAATATCATGAGTGAGATTACAAACTCATCAGGTAACAAACACTCCTACAGGCCATACAAATATTGGTTCCGATATTTTCAATCGAACCTCAGACATGCAGCTTAGTAACCTACCATGATTTATATCCATAATGTCATGTACTTATAATGTACGTAACAGTATGCTTTTTTATTTTACAGATTAGATTTTGAATCTTGGTCATCCGGAATGACTGGTTCTGTTTACCGAATATTACAATTAATATCTAGTTTAATTCGTTTTTATACTAAATGCTCAAATATTCAATAAGAAAGTACATTTTAATCATCTTTTGTTACAGGAGCAAACAAGCGTGGTGCTTAAGGCGAGATACAAGCCTTCTATAGTAATAAGTCTTAGTTTAATATATATTAATATAATAACTCATTAGTAATAGTAAGTTAAATAATTATTATTTACTTGAGCGCCTGTTAATTTTGTTTGAGCAATGTTCAGAGAGCGTTGGTGCTATTTAAAATTTTAAGGCGCTATAAGTCATTGAGAGTTAAGCTGTTTGAAGCTCGGTCGTTATAAAGAGCTAGTACTTTAGCAAAATAAGTTATGACTGAAAGAATCTAGCCTAAATAAACTCTAATAATATTAAAACAGATGATATTACTTTGACTTCCATTTATTCCCCATGGGCGTACCCAGGGGGGGGCAGGGGAGGGCAGCTGCCCCCCCTTGTAAATCTCGCAGAACATGTATGAACTCGCCTAATTACTAATTAAAGTGTAAACGGGTCCTTATGCTCTAACTTTTAAATAAACCGCGCAGTAGACACTGACAAAATGCACGATGCAATTGCCAAAAAACCGCGCGCGACGATGGCGGACGTACATTACCGAATCTAGGCTCGGCTGTATTTGGTAATCTTCGATAAGGACTTGCGAGCGACTAGCATTTATTTTATTTGACATGTTATTGTTTTATTTCACACATTTTATTTCACACTACACTACATACACCTAATGATTCATGTAGGTGTGTTTGTGTAGTGTGTATGACAAAACAGAAGCGGACGATCCGACTTAAAAAATCTGACTTGCCCCCTCCTACGACAGAAGCTGGGTACGCCCATGAATCCCCTTGAATGTAGATCATAGTCCCTCTATGGAAATAAAAATAATAATACTGGCTTAATATTGTCCCACTGTAGGGCAAAGGCCTCTTCTCATACCGAGAAGACACGAGCATTGATTACCACGCTTGATCAAGGGGAATTGGCGATGTCAGACTATATTTTAACTATAAGTCCAAGTTTCCTCACGATTTTTTTCCTTCACCGATGTCAGTGTTGTCTAAGACAAACTTAGAAAGTACATATTATGTCATAGAAAAGTCCCATTGGTACTTTTCGTTGCTCCGTTATGAACCCACAACCTCGTGCATGAGAGACAGGCGCCTTTATCACTAGACCATCACGACACTGATGATAGAGTATCTACTGTTAGGCGCTTTGCACACGGAGCAACTTATGTTGAGGCAACTTGCAACTCTTTAAAAGTTTCCTGTAAAAGTTGATAATTGCTATAACGTTTACGGTTGCCGCAACTTTATGGCAATCTGTGAGCAACTTTCATAGCCGAGTCACCGTATGCCGTTGCCGTAGCGATACCGGCATTGCCGGGCACAGGGAGAGGGAGGGAGGGTGTGAAATCACCCGACGCGTTGTGATTGACGGTTGAGGAAACCGGCAACTTTAAAAACCGGTATAATATTTAACAGTTGCTAATTGCGGCAACTAGGAACTAACTTACTTAGTCATCGATTGCAGCAACTGAAAATTGTTGACGATCACCGCAACTCGAAACTCGAGTTGCTATGTGTGCGCTGTCCAATTGAAATATATGTAAACAGCTAGTTGCCAGTTGTCAGTTGCTGCAATAGTTGCTCTATGTGCAAAGCGCCTAAATATTTTAAGTACGCAATTAAGTAAAAGCTTTTATATCTAACTCAGTAAATAGCCGTGCGTTTATCAACGTGCACATAAAATCACTGATCACTCTCGGTATACATTTTCACCATTAGTCACCATTAATAGAGATGAGATTACAAAATCTAAGTAAAGATAACATTGACATACATTAAGTTTACTTTCTCTAAGATTTATTACCTTTTTGCTTAGATAATGTTGGAATATAGTACTATATACACTATGTAACAAAAACCCTGTCAGATCAGTGTTGCCGTTGATCAGTTTTTATGTTTTATTCTAATTTAATTACTTCTTCTTTTTTCTTTTTTTTTTCACTGGGGAAAAATAATAATCTCAAATCCATTAAATGGTTACGTATATGTGTACGCAGTACGATGCCGAATAATACCCTTAAGGATCGGACAGGGTTTTTGTTAGACATGCTGTATACTATAATATAGGTAAGTATCTTATGACGTGTGGCCCAATGATAAAGGCTTTTTTGTATACAGATTACCCGTATAGGTATAATAAAAAGTAGTAACATTATAAAATATGCGAAAAACAATAAGTGTGCCTATAAAATTTGAGGGTTGCGCTCGATTTCTCTAAGATCCCATCATCAGATCCGAACTTGGTGACAATGGGACCACCTCAGAACTATCTACTTTCGAACAAAAAAAGGATTTTGAAAATCCGTCGACAATTGGCGGAGTATTCGATGAACAAACATACAAAAAAAAAAAAAAACATACAATCAGCCGAACATAGTACCTCCTCCTTTTTGTGAAGTCGGTAATAAAAGCGAGTTTATTTATTTGCTTGTAACACTCTCATGGCTAAACTAGAGAACCGATTTTGATAAAATTTAGTAATGACTAAACTTGAACCTTAAGAAATGACATAAGCTACTTTTTAATCTGCGACCATAACCAACATTCACGTGGACACAGTCGCAGGCAAAAGCAAGTTGTTTATACCTATTTTTAAGTCAGCAACAGTAATGTCCACTGCACAACCAATATCCGGTATGTTACATAAAATTAAAGCAACAAGGTAACCTAGTCCAGTCTATGAACTTATTTTTTATCTAAACTCGACGAGTGCAATGTTGCCATTGCGCAGTGCAATTCAGTTCTCACGCACGCGCCGAAAACTAGAGCGGGGTAGGGTTGCCAACGTTAATTTTAGAATTGGCAAAAGTATATCTAAGTTTATTCATATCTGGGTTTTACCCGCTAATTTATTCGCGTAAATTTTCTTAAGAATTCTTAATTTAATAATGAAATAAAGCTTATTACATTTAGCACATACAGATAACATCATAGCTTCCTGTTAGCGAATGAATTTTGTTTTCTTTTTTGAGTTCCGTAACCAAAAGGTGCCCTACGGGACCCTCCTACTAAGACTCAGCTGACTGTCTGTCTGACATGAGGCTGTATTATTTAAACCGTTACAGGTAGACACTTGAAATGAAAGATATACAAGAAACGAGTTTAAATGTTTTTTTTTTGTATTTTAAGTTAAATTGTGCGGTGGTACAGAACCCTTCGTGTGTGAGTCTGAATCGCACTTGGCCAGTTTTACTAGCTTGCGCAATTTATACCAATATAATAAAACTAAAGAGTTTGTTTGTTTAAACGCACTAATATCCAGAACTACTAGTCCGATTCCGATTATTCTTTCGGTAATAGGAAGCTAGGTTTCCTATCTATTTGCATAAAATTTTAAGACCTAATATAACTTGGCATACTTTTGTTTGTCCTAATTATATTTTCGCATAGTATTATTTACGCATAACAGCTTACGAATAATTTTTTAAGCATAATTTCTCTAATCATAATAATGATCAGGCATAACATTCTAAAGCATAAATTTATTAAGCATAACTTCTAAAGCATAAATTAATTTTTTTGCCTGCATACACCAGGCATGCAGGCAAGCATACACCAGGCATGCAAGCAAGCTTGCAGCTGGCAAGCAAGCATGCAGCAGGCAAGCAAGCATGCAGCAGGCAAGCAAGCATGCATGCAGCATGCAAGCAAGCATGCAGCAGGCAAGCAAGCATGCAGCGAGAAGCAAGCATGCAGCAGGCAAGCAAGCATGCAGCATTCAAGCAAGCATGCAACATGCATCAGGCATGGTTTCTGTCACGGCTCCGGCGCTGCGGGCCTTCGGCGGCCCCACACGTGCTAATCGTCGCAGACGGCTTTCGCTCACCACCGCAGCTTCGGCCGCGGCGGCTCGCTCGCAGCCGCCTGCTCCTCAGCCCGCGGGCCGCCACGCCCCTACGCGCCTACGCGATTTTTAATTACACTCTAGGGGTAGGGCAGACAAGACTACGTGGAGTCGGTTTTGCAGCGATTCGGTTGTCACAAACTTTTGTAGCACAACATATTGAATTTTTAACCAACAATATTATTTCATTGTTACAGAAACTATAGCAATATGGTTTGATCAGAATTATGTATGGGGCACTGCAAGTTCACCACCACAATTTCCACCCAAAGTCTGGAGTACATATCAACTAAAAAAAAGAAAATATACCTACATCATGCAGAAGCATGGCACAATAGATTTGCACATTTTGTGGGAAAACAACATCCTGGATTTTATTTTTTGGCAAAAAAGATTGTTCAAGAAATAAAACACCAAACCATTGAAATAGATAGACTTGATGTCGGAACATCAACAATTCCAAAAAAAAAAGAAAAAATACACAAAAGGACTGAAAAAATTATTAGTAAAAAAGATGAATATACTTCGAAACTTGCATATTTACAAGCAATTGCTAAAAATATATACATAAATCAAAATACATAGTTAAGGGTTAATTATTTGTTTTAAATATGTAACTTAGCCGTTTTTCGTTAAAATAACTCTAATTTGTTTCAAATTATTTCTAATTATTGTATGCCTAAATATTATTATGCTTATAGTCAGTAGGCCTAGTAACGTTATGCGAATTAAATTTATGCCAAAACAAATTAGCCTTCAAGACAATTATGCCAACATAAACTGTATGCCAAAAAAAAAAATATGGCAAAGTATTATTATGGCAAAACAAATTATACCAAAACCGTTATGCCAAAGTATATTAGGAAAAAGAATATTATGCGAAAAGAAGGGATCCCAGGAAGCTACGGTATCCCTAAATACAAAAAAATCAGGCGAACGAAATCGCAAGCGAAAGCTAGCGTCAAGAAAAAACGAGAGTACTTATTCCTATTGGTAGACACATGTTAGTGCCAGACCATAACCAGCTAAAATAATGGTGATACCACTTAACTACTGGTGATCACCAAATGACATTATAAACCCAGAGAAAGCCGCTATGTACTCTAATAAAATAAAGAAGAGTTTTTGTTTGTGTGTTTTTTAAACGTGTTAATCTCTGGAATTACTAGTCGGATTCGAAAATCCTTTTTGTATATGATAGCCAGATTCATAAGTAATAGTATAGACTATGTAACTTCACGCTATGACCCACGGCAGTGAAGCAGTAACCAAAGATGTGGCTTAACACGGGTGAAAAAATCACGCGAACGAAGTCGCAGGGAACAAGTAGTATACTCTATAATGTTATAAACAGCATATCATACAAGTCAAGACCGAGACGGGAGAAGACACGGTATGTCAAAGAATATCACACTACATACATTACGTTCACTTACAAATAATTTTGACAAAATACAGGATGTGTTTTTGAGATGCATCCTTGAGGTTATAATACCTCAAGGATGAGACTATAAAAAAATATATAAAGCGTAAACGTTACACCATAAGCTGTACATATTTTGCTAAAAACAAAAGTTTTGTTTTTATTTTGTTTGTTAAAAAATTCCAGCATTTTATACTAAAAAGTGAAATCATAAATCAACTTAAATCTATACTGAAATACATTAAAAATATTTAAATAATTATAGTACGTACAAATTACCCTAGGTTGATTAAATTTTCGTTTTATCTAAATGTAGGTAAATATTAGATGTATGAACGTGGGTGAGGCGAAAGGAGTATGTAAGGATCAAAGCAGCTAGGTGGTGTTTTGTGATTTCTACCTAGTTACCTACCCCCATGGGAAAAGGCGTGAGTTTATGTATGTATGTATTAGTATTATTATCGTCTTTCCTTGCATATAAAAAGGGGAAGCTCATAGGGTTAAAAAACTACAAGTTATTATAGCACTAAAATAAATACGTATTTAACAAAAAATGCAGTTTTCGTTTTTCTACGAAGTTTAACATATTTTTTCTAACTTTTCCCCACACAGGGAATTTCTCCTGTATCGTTTACAAACATATAAACTTACATACACAAACAGTCAGACCATACAAATATTTGATACGAGCGGGAATCGAATCGGAATCGAAAGCGGGAATCGCTCAGCCAAAGCGCCAACCGTGCCGTCAAACACAAATGACACTTAACCAAATTGTCAGAATTTCTGCCCACCTCAAAAACTTCAACCTGTAGGTATACAATGCAAAAGCAAAATATCAAATTATGGCTTATATTCAAGACAATAGAGGCACTTGGCCTCAATACAGACAGCAGCTTCTCTTTTTACTCTCCGTCAATAAAATAACTTTATTATGAGAGTAATTTGCAAGAATTTACACTTTCTCCTGTGTGTGATGCTCGCGTTTTGGTTGTTACTGGCTTGTTCCCGCGGCTTTGTTTGAGGTGGAAGCATATTTTTAAATGTGTGGTTTGTATCAATATTTTTGTGTGGTTATCAGATTACTTAGTCGATTATCAAATGCCACGCTTATTTGCACGGTTAGCGCAGTGGCACTAAGGATGGCATTTGGTAATATTAGGATATGTGGTTAGTAAGTATATTTTAGATTTTGGAATAGAATAGAAAATCTTTATTTGCTTAGAAAGTAGGTAGGTATACAAAATATACATAATCATAGTCTTTTTTCTTTGTAAGTACAATCTACCATAAAATTAGGCAATGTTGAAAGTAATATTGCAAGCACTGCGCTTATATATAAGCATGTGCACACTGCACAGTTCTAAGTGCGACACTTAGGACCAAAGTAATATTTTGGTCCTTCAACCTCAAAATATACAAAACAAACAAACTTTATAATATATCTTTGCATGTATGTAGATAAGTACTCGTTTTCAATTTTATTACAACTGTCGATCGATATAAATTCAGGACACGTCCGATGGTATACACCGATCTCAAAAACGCAATATTAGTATTCTTAGTATACACGAAACTGAAAGTTACACTTTTTAAGCGAAAGTCAGAGAACTCGAGTGAAACTTTACGCCGATTGTAAAGTTACATTTTGTTTATCGATAAACCGTTAACTCGATTACTGCACGACTTTATGGATTACGTAATCGATTGGTTTAAACTTCTGTCGTAGTGTCGTTTAAACTAATAATAAAACAAGGCATAATTTTGCATTCACGTCAAATTCAAGTAGCTTGATTTTCAACATGAATCGATAATAAAATAAATAAGATTATTATTTTTTATTGCTGGGTTTAGGCGTGGCGATGAACCCGCACGATTACAAAAAATAATCAGTTCTTACATACATTTTGACGAGTGTAGGTTCATACTTATATCATACTTATAGGTACATACTTTATACTTTATTTTATCTCTTTCTCTTGACAACCGTTAGCAAAGAAAAGTTTACTCCTTACCTTTGACCTCCTGGCCAATAAAGACCAAAAAAACAATGGAACAACAAATTACCCAAAACTCGCCCTAAAAACCAAAAAAAACAGCGATAAATATTATCCAACACCTTTTGTTCCCAGTGTCCCACTGACACACAGACAGACAGAACAGTTATTTTTATTCATTAATTCATTAACATGTGCCTTTCGAGTGTGGTGTGAAGAGACAAAGGACCAACGGTAAGTGGACACGGTCCGGCGATAACTTGGCACAGTGCTTGTAATGTTTTAGAAGGGGAAATTAAAACTTTAAGGTAATTCCTTCAATATAGCCTCCGAAATTCTTTATGTTTTTATTGGTAATTTCATAAGTATAATCGTCATTAACATGAACAGTTTTGATTGACATAAAAATGTGCAACAATTTGCAAAAAAAAACGTAAGTTTTGATACATGCAGAAAGGACCTTGTCTTTTATTAGAGTTTCATAACCATAGCGTTCCAGCGGAACCCTATTAATAAGCCTTCGTTATCCGTCCTCTGTCATAGGGCATCTTTATAACAATTACAAGTACATAGGTATTTTTTTTATCGACTACATGGTACTCATGTAGTCTATCAAAATGAACTATATTATCTCTATCATGACAAATAATTAAAATAAGATAAAATATAAACATCTCATTAAAAAACAGCTTCTAACTTTAGTTGAAGCATTTTCGAGCCAGCTCTTGCATTTCGAACTTTATTTCGACAACCATAAAATTCTTAACAAAACTAACTTCTATAGATTTAGTTTTTAAGGCAGTTTTTGGAATACACAACATATTGGCAGCATGTCGATACTCTACACTATTTTGCAATACAAGGCAATATATTCAAGCAATTTCCCAACCGCACCCCGTCTAAACCTTCCGTCTGCAGCAGAGCAATAAACTAACCCTTTCTCTTTTAGTTTCCGTGGTATACAATGGTATTGCAGACGTGTGGTTGTACGGAGAAAGCACACAACAATAGCGTGTGAGGTGACATATCGAAACCAATCTGTAACATGGGATGGGAGGTGAGGTGGAGTCGGTGTTAGGCTTTAATTATTTTTTTTTTTGATAGAATTCTAGTAGGACAATTTTATGAGGTCGAGTTGAGATTGCTAGTTTAAATTTTCTTTATTGGCTTTCAATGTAAGTTTTAGCAACTGAATAGTAAAGTAACCTGGGTCCTTAGACAAAGTAACATCGCTTTGTAGCGAAACGATATCTAAATTCGTCATCGTCTCTGACTTGCTTGTCAATTGTCATGTCTTGCTTCATGTCCACGTGACTTAACGCGGCTTATGTCAATCCCATACATTTTAGTCTTTTCTAACTTCGTTATCGTTTTAAAATTGTTACTTTGTCTAAGCCCCCAGTACCTCGGCAATCCCTGAGATAAGCACATATACATAATTAAGCACATACAATAATGAAAAATTAAATGTGTACCTACTAAAATAAAGGCACTATCTTTATTTTAGTACCCATTTTATTTAACCTTATAAAAACCCCTTTATGAGACACGAACCAAAAGTGAAGTCATAATTATTCCTTTATGTTTTTTTGAAGTGCGGTACTCTAAAAACGAATAGCCATTAAGAAGTGAATAGCAATAGACTCAGTGTAAAGAAGTTATACCTATTCATGGAATTTTCATTGATTTTGATCCCATTTCGGAGTAAAACTTTCAGACTGATTAAGAACCCAGTCTCTATTTTCCATAAACCAAACATTCATCTATGCATTACAAATAAAAAAAAATTGAACTCATACCGACTCCACACCACTTAGTGTCCATCTGTTCCGATCTACACAGAGCGGCGCGAACCGAAGCGGAACTGTTGCCTCATAGCGAACATTTTCACTATTCCGTTATTGCAATTAGATATTATAATAAATGAGTAAAAGGACTGTTCGTGTTAGATAGGCTTTATTGCCCAGCTAGAAAGATTCTTGTGTATATTGTAAAAAATACCGATCTGTAAAATGTTAAGCTTAAAGCGCGGTCAGATTTTGGCTGACCAGTGCGCGAATTTTAGTCATGGCCGCCAATTTCAATTTAGAGTAGCCAAGGATGGTGTCAGCTTTATGTGTCAGCTTTAATCTCTAATTGTGTTGTTTTACTCTCGTACAATTACTTGCACCTACCATGTAATCTCTTCACCACCTTTGGTCGACTAAGGTATGATATAATATATTGTATAGACAATGTCTAAGGTATTAAGTCCGCCTTTGTACTTTTGTTGCATAAAGTTTAAATAAATAAATAAATAATAAATAAATTACGTGTTTTCCGAGGCACAAGGGTGTTCAAAGTCAAAGCATGTAAAAAAAAAATATGTTTTATAACTACTAACGAATTATTTATTATTAAGATCTCATGTAAAATGTACCAAAAATCACACAAATAAATGAATTTGAATTTTACAAGAAGTCGTACCTAGTGTTACACCACCATTTTCAAAACTCCGGGCTATTATTGAGTTTCTAATAGAATATCTCAGTAACACTGACCGACTGAGGAATCATACTCAAAGCCGTTACGCTCAAAAGTCGAGTTTGCCATCAAAAGACCAACGGAGCAGTCATGTAGCAAGTAAGAAAGCTTAGAAACCATACCGATAACAGGTGTCATACAACGCGCAGGAATAATTACAATCGGTCAGTTGACAACACTTTCCGCTCCGAAAGTCTCCAATCATTTTACCAGCCATAATATCAGATGGATTGTAGGCACGGATGATTCACGGTTAATCCTAAAATCTGAACTTGGCATGATCAGAATATGTCCACTAGGCCAGTTTTTTTTTTTCATAACACAGGTTTAATTAATGTATTGGTTATCGTTAAATAAACTAGTTTTTGACCCGATACATGTTTAAGGCTTATCTATCCTTTAATTAAACAGCATGGCCTATAAAATTCCATTTGGTCGTGTAGCTAACCGATTATAGGCCTATAGCAAAACCTATTTCAGGTGTTACACCTACGCTAATGATGGCATTTAAAAACAATTAGATAAGAATAGGTTTTGCCATTTTTAGAAAACTAAAATTACTTTTTTTATCTACTAAATCTCGGATTTATAAGATCTGAAGGTGATTTTTGTTAAAAACGAACAAAATGTAGTTGTAATCTAATCTCACCGACAACCAATGACAAAATTGAAAATTAGAGGCATTTTTGACAGATTCGAATTGCCCAATCTAATCCCCCCGTTTCAAAATAAACGAAAATACTGCACACCTATCGCTTATATTTACCTACTGCTAGCTGTACAAAGGCTTCTATCAAAGGATCCTATTAACTTAAAATGGAATTTACATAAATCTAACTTTTCCAAAATAAAATAAAATTTTAGCGAACTACTACATTCAGACAAATAAAGAACAAAGGCCAGGAAATACAAGGACGAAAATCACACTCCAAAATACAGACACAACAAAATGTGTTACAATTAACAACAGACACGCGACAACAAAATAGTTTCACTAAAAACATTATTGCAGGATACCATGTGCCCGATCCCACGATACCAAACAACGCCAGTACATATAGATAGACAGTTTTTATTTAGTGTAACATTAACATTTTAATTGAAATGAAAGTAAAATCCGCGGCTAAAACAAACAGCTGACACAGTTTGGGAAAATAGTTTTTACTATTCCGAATTGCAATAGACTAGTGTTGGAATGTTGTCGATGAAGTGTTTGTTTATGTTTTGAACGTGTATATTTTAGATACTTTTGCTTATAATGAAGTATAAAAAAACGTTTGAGAACAACTTTTTTGAATAAAAAAAATAAATAAAATAAAAAGTATTTATTTTAGGTAACCAAAAAGCACCCATATAGCAACCAGAATACATAAAAGACATATACACCCACATAAACAATACACAAAACAGACATATTATCGGACACAGCTAGCAACATGCCTGCTACAGCAATGTCCGATATACGGGCAATCAAATCTCCCGGCAATCATCGCCAGCACTGTATTGGGTAATAAGGGTGGATGCTTAAGTTGGTATTAATAATAAAAAATATTTCATCGCGTAGAAATGAATAATCTATGATATTATAGTTTAGGTACTTACTGACCCGGCCACACGTTGTTGTAGCACAATTAATGTGGAATAAAAATTATCCTATCTTAAAGTTTGACCAAATTACGCACAGTAAGCTAAACATAACAAGAAAAACACTTATTTTTTGCAATTCTCAAGGAAAAAACTCCCAATTCGTTGCAATACAAAAATGCATTAAAATAAATAAACAACTCTATCGATAGACTCCCAACCCTAACTAACACTTTGTTCTGTATTCGCTGCACTAATCCGCGCAGTCGCATGCCGCGAAACCACGCGAACTGCCGCTCGCAACCACGCGGTTACCACCGTAAATAAATACGATACAACTTTTTTAATTCAAATAAAAACTCAACAACAAATAGGCTGTAAGCATGTAATTTCCATTGCATAAATATCTTTATGTATGGTAGCAGTCATTGACGCGCGGGAAAATAAAGAAAATGGTGGACTATAAGAAAACATTTTTTATTGTTTGTTTATTTTTAAAGTTTTATTAAAAATGTGAAAAGTTACTTTTTAAGTTGTTAATTAGTGCATTTATGTAAATATGGTGTTGTATTGGAGAAAATTGATACTGGCAGCTGCCTTGTCATCTGTTTTGGATGTCAGCAGCGAACAGTTTGGGAATGACGTAAGTTTTTGAATTTCTTTTTCGAAAAAAAAAAACAACATGTATTTCTTGTTTGTAAAAAGTTGTTCATTAATTTTAGCTTATTCAAAATCAAATTATTTACCTATTATAGGACAATTTCCATAGTTCTACATAATTTACAATTAGCTTATTAAGGAAAAATATAATTATTATTAAGACTGCCGTTCAAAATACATTAAAAATAGACATAATATCTAAAAAATATAAATAAATTAAAAATTACGAATAATAAATTACTAAAACAAAAATTAGATTAAAATATATGAGTAAATGTCAATTAAAAATTAATATTCTTATTCTGATTTTGATTGTTTTATTAGGCTTTTATTATAAAAGATAGCAGCCTGTATTTCTGATAGATAAAGTAGGTACCTACTTACCTACTATTAATAAAAATAAAAACAAACGCCTTATCGTTACATAATCTTAACATTGTATAATCCGGTCCACATAATTTAGCATTAGACATTTTTTCTAGTATTTTACTTTTTTTAAAAACCTGTTATAATGCGCTTTATGATATTTTATCCTACTTTTGTTACTAATATAAACGCAAAAGTTGGTGAGTATCAATTGATGGATGGATAGGTGTACTCTTTCTTGCTTAAATAGCTGAACAGCTTTCTTTCAAGCTACACGGAGTTAGTTGAAAATTAGCACACAAATAAATACCTATTGACCTATGATTTGGACTGCCTCGTTTGTCTAGTAGTCTAGAAAATCCTGATGAAAAAACCCAATAACACTTCGCCCGACCTGGGAATTGAAACCAAGACCTCACGCTCAGCAGTCGCACTTTGCGACCACTAGACCAACGAGGCAGTTCTTAACATACATACATAAACTCACGCCTTTTTCCCATGGGGGTAGGTAGAAACCACAGAACGCCACCTGCTACGATCCTTACATACTCCTTTCGCCTCATCTACGTCCATACATCTCGTCATACAAGCACGTCGGTTACGAGAACTCCGCACCTGACCTTTCTGAAGAACCTCACCAATAAGGTCAGTGTAGGTCTTCCTAGGGCGACCCCTCCCTGCGTTGCCACTCACCTCTGCCATATAAATACCTTTTGTTAATCGTCTTTCACTCATCCTCTCAACATGACTGAACCATCTAAGCATACCCTTTTCTATCTTTGTCACTTCAGTTCTTAAGTAAATAATAAATAATTCTAGTAACAGTTAAAGACATAATTTTGTTTATTTACTTGAGGAACATCAAACCTTTACGATGTATAAGAGAAAAACTGTATAACATAATACGTTATACCATTAGGTGTAATTTCAACTTGGTACCGGAATGGCCCATAAATTCGTGTAATTACAATTTTGTTTAACTTATCTTAATATACAATCTGGTTTTTGTGTGCTGGTTCGTTGTTCAACGTCTGACTGTTTGTTAGTTTGTTGCTTTTATTCTAATACCTTATCTATTCATACAAAAAAAATATTGCAGTGTCTATTTGCAACGTCAATTTTTTTTTTTGACAAAATAAATATGAGTGTTTATATAGTACTTACACGAGCAAAAAACAAAATAAAAACATTTTATAAAGCTTTTATTTAACAATAAAATATAAAAATGGCTAACAAGGAAATAATAAGTCTTTACTTTAAAGCTAAACATATTTTTAAAATAATTAATAAAATAGTACCTCAATTTTAAGAAAAGCTTTGGCGCTCATTCGGTACCGTTATTTTATATATTATTAAAATATAATGCAAACAATCATTTTCGCAAAACACAACTTAAAATTCAGGTAGCACAGCGAAAAACAGAAACGAAATCCCATTTTATAAGACCAAAGACCTTAACATAATAGCATCAAAGCTTAATTAGTATTCTATTAGCATCTCGGAGAACGATCGTAAAATCTATCAGATAAAGTTCGTTGTAGGTATAGTTACCGGCACGTAAGTTGGCAAGAGATTTTCGTAGTGGGGGAAGTTCCCGCATATAAAAATGCATGAAATTGTGCGTGCGCAAACTTCCCCCACTACAAAAACTCTTGCCAACTTACGTGCCGGTAACTGTACTCCGTTTAGATTCAACAATCGTAAAACACGGTTGTAAAATTGTAGAGCAATTTTTAAGTCTTTTTTAGACGTGGCGAAACTTGCGAAAGGAAGCTTTTTTTTTTTAAGGTGGTTAAAATCATGAAATGTCTCCTTCCGTCCTGGGTGGGGCGGAAGGGACTGTCAGACTTTTACTGATTAAAAAACCACCCTGTTCCTTCTGTTGCCCTTTACGTTCCGGGGCCACGGTATCCTGTTAAGACGTCCCGCTAGTTAAAATTTCCATAATTATTTCTTTTAAATAAGATTCATCTTCTTGTACGTAAACGAAACAACTTGGCTTGACACGCTACCGTGTGTCTAGATAGGTCTTAGTAGTAGTACTACCCCGAACCAGTTTCTTCACAAAGGCACGAAGAAGACGAAGAAAATGACCGGTTGATCTGCCAAAGTTATGATTGTTTAAACTCGTATAGCAAAGGCAATAGGCAAAGGTGTGGCAATAGGCTCGCCCCCTATTACATGGAACTTAAACATAACTGGCGAAATGTGGGTGCACTAATGGGTACACCTCTGCCTAATTCATCGGGGATTACAGGCGTGATGTTATTTATTTATTTAAGTAACATGGAAGACCTACAGTTAAAAAAAATTTGCACTCCGGGAGTGCCGGCAGAAGTGAAAACTTGATTATTAACGTTGAGCATGTATGATATTTTGGAATGGTTAGGGAATAATTTTGCACCAATTGCTTTATCAGTATAAAAGTACTATCATTTATGTGGTAGAATACAATATTCATTTATTGCGCTATCGTACACAAACATGACAATTTATATTACATTAAAAATTTAACTTTAAAACTATTACAATTATCATTCGCGCAAGCGCCCTGCGCTGTCTAAACGAAACAGTAGGCCCAGGCATAATTTTCGCCGCGCCGTAGAGAGGGGATAGTTGTTTACGCTTTTTCGATCAGGTCACGTGTCCTGACGCGCGTGGTCACGTGTCCCCTGACGCGAGTTTAAGATTTTATACCCATTACAGAAAAAGTGCTCAACGCCGCTAAAGAAGTTTTCACTTCAAAAAAAACAGACTAGTGACAGAAAATTTGACTGACAGCCAATTACAAGTCTTCACTTATAAGATACAGAATAATACTATATGTTACTGTTACTATAGTGCGTTTCACCGAATAGTTCCTATGGCGTTATGTTGGCAGCAATATTTTTCAGTGTTATTGTTCAAATTAAAGTGCGTTTCACCGAATAGTTCCTATGGCGTTATTGCCTACTCTGTCTGTCAAAGTCATTGACGAGAAGACGCTCCCGCAGATTTTGTTGAATTTGAACAATAAAACTGAAAAATATTGCTGCCAACATAACGCCATAGGAACTATTCGGTGAAACGCACTCTATATGTTAGTTTCATTGTTTTAAAATCCTAAACACGTCCTAACTTTATCCGTGGAGGCATGCACAAATTATTGCCAGAATAACACTGCCCGAATACAGACTTTCTCGTAATACGGCTGACTTTCATTATTAAGTCAAGTCACGTCTTATGAGAATTACATAATGTCGTTAACAAAGGTTCCTTTACCTTACCAATTGTGAGTACTTCGTAATAAATCTTTATTATCAAAACTGTAACTTCATTTATTATCTATCTGGTACTACCTATTATTATGAAGCTGAAGTATCTTTTTTGAACGCGATTATCTCCGGATCTACTAGTCCGATTATGAAAATTCTTTCGCTAATAGAAAGCTTCGTTACCCTTGCAAGCTATAAGCTATGTTTTATTCAGATCATAAGAGTGAGTTTTGAGTTTGACTCGCCAGCACACAGATAAGCCCTGAGAGGATTCCATATAATATGGCAAACCACTGTAAAAATAATACTAAGTAAACTTTGTCCAGAACTCCAGAAAGGGCGAATTCGCCGCGATTCTCTCGTGTGTATTACGCGCAACCGTTGCGCCCAGAAGGACCAACGCGCGAGCATTTAGGTTCGAATTTAGTCAGTTCAAAACATGGAATTGAACGAACAAATGAACTTGCTCTATAGTTCGCGCGTCAATGTAGGAGTCTCTAGTACCTATATCTCTAAAAAAATCCAAATAGAAACACAATGCATGATCGAACGCCAAAACAAAAAAAGAACGCGTTATTTAAATCGAGGCACCACACTATCTGTCTGTCGACATAATTCACAGGGCTGCCACAAAATAATATCCCCAGTTATCCAAGCTATAAATCAAACCAAATATATTGACCTCACTCATGTCAAAAACCTTATGTGGGCATGGCAGCGCTTAGATACTCGTAAAACATTCTTACGTAACCCTGTTACTAAGTCAATCACAGTATTCTCCTTAACAGTGTGTAGGAAGGAATTAAAGCCGAAATCCCGACCGGTAGCTGTGAACTGGCGAAAATTTGGCTAAACTAACCCAATGTGAGGTCAGGGTCATTGATACAATGACAGGAATTTGTTGAGAATTTGTCTGTGGCAACCTTGACATGAGGTTAGACCAGTGACATTTTGTTACGCAGTCTAAATAACTGTCGCGTTTTAGTACTGGTTAGCTTTACTTGGTCAAATGATGGGTTGTTTAAGGCTGGTTCTACATATAGGGATGTAGTAGGTTTTCTTTTATCGGTGTAGTGTTTAACAAGCGATTTTCTTTTTGATTGACAGCTGATTTTTCAATCGTGAAATAACTTTTATCTAAAGAATATGATAGATTGACAGCTCTTGTATAAAGAATATGTCAAATATGTCAAAAAGATAAAAATATTTGACCATTACAAGGCCAGCCTTAATTTTTTTTTTTTTATTTAATTACGTAATTTGAATTTATTTACTGGTAAAAGTTTATGAAGTAAAAGATTTTCGCCCTTTTTTAAAGCTTTTATTTAACTTCACCTGTATGTATGCCCTGGAATTTTACAATCAATATTTTCTTTATCCATAGATTAAAAAGATTATGAAAAGTAGGAGGTACCTCCCAACCAGCAAAACAGTCTCAGAACCCGCACTTTATAAGAGTGGTAGGCTTTAAGCGGTCTTATAACTGTTTTGGACATGCCATCGATTCTATATTACTTTTAGACAAGCCGGTATGACCTCAAGAGCGCTCAGTCTCATAACCTAATCTCATATATGTATTTAAGAGTATATAACTATGCTATTGTAAGCCATTTAATCCTATAATAGCATTTACTAAGACTAATTGCACTTGAGAAAACTTGCTCTTATATGCATATTTTCTAAGCTCGTCTGATTTTATAATAGACTTGCCAAATGCTATTGTAAGAATGTCAGACTAATATCAGCATTGCATAAGAGCACTGTAGGTAAGTACGTGCATTTCTGATCTTATTTGAAACTATTATAAGATCAATAGCACTGAATAGTATGATATTAGAGTGATTTTGGATCAACATATTTACAATACAAAAGACAAGACCAATATAAGAGTGTTTGATCTTAGATCGATTTTGGGAATACTAATTTTAAGAGTAAGATTTTGTTGACCATATTTTATTTCAAATTTTAAATTTTAATAGTAATAATGGATTACAAAAACTGGAAAAGAGTTTTTTCTCCCTGTCGATTTAAGGTTATATGTAAAATTGCGAGGACCCCTAATTTAATCCAATATGGATGAGTTATATCTTTAGTATTCCGAAACAATCTTACAATAGTCTAATAGTGCGCTTGCAAAATGCAGCTATGCTAATGGCGACACTATCAATACAAATTAACAAATAAAATATTAAACGAGAGCAGGAAATACCAATATTTAATAAGGCGCATGAATTTTGAAGCGTAAAACGAGGTCAACTTAACAGTAAATAATATTTTCCAATACGAATACTGACCGTAAAACTTAAATACACGCACTTGATAAATACGGCACTAACTATAAACTTCAAGCAAACTTAATTATTTTTTCTTCCGTTGTAACTTTGAAACCGAACTCACACGAACTTTTAAGTTTCATTCAGTATGCAGGCTTACATGATACTTACATAAAAGCAATATTAGCCGGCTAAGTCGGCTTAAATTAATTTTGGCTAGATTACTGTAAGTGCAAACAGCATTCAATTAGACTGATATTAGAACGATATTAAACTAAATATGCTTATAATTGGTGCCCAAACCCAGGCTTATACGATTATATAGGAGTGATGTAAGAGCAAAAAAACAGTAGTCTTGAGATTGTTGTAAGCCTAGTTTTTGCTAGTTGGGCTATTAATGGTGTCCATCCAATAAGGATCCATCCATCCATTCATTTCTTTAAAGTTAGAGTGAGCTTCTTCTAGGTAAGCTTACTCCATCGCAGACTTTTTCGCTATCTCCTCTGACTGACTAGAATCAACAGCAAACCCATCTTATATAAACGAAATCAAATCTATTTACAGTCGCTTCCAATATCGCAATAAACAGCCTAATCTGACATTGCAATCTCACCCACTTTAGTTGCAGGATCGATCTACCGATTGCATTATGGATAATCGTAGTTAAACGTTGATGATATTATTAGATCGATCTACTGTCACCTATCTCCGACAGACTGTAATTTGTCTCTCTAGAGAAAAAACAAGCCAAATTTAGGACAGCGTTCTTTACATAATACCTTTTAATTGATTAAATCAATCAGTTCCAGTAAGCTTTCTTTACCATGAGAAGCAAGTCTTCCGTGTAGAAATGTCAAGGCATTGCTAATTTTGGCAAGCTCAATTAACCACTTCTTTAAGTGACCGCCTTGTTGGTGAAGTGGTCGCAAAGCGCGACTGCTGAGCATGAGGTCTTGGGTTCAAGTCTCAGGTCGAGCAAAGTGTTATTGGATTTTTCCATCAGGAATTTCTTAGTAGCAGCCTCGGAGTCTGAATTTGAGCACGGTTGAATGCAATAGGCTCGCTCCCTATTACATGGGAATTAAACATAACTGACGAAACGTGGGTGTACTAATGGGTACACCTCTGCTTAACCTTTAGGGGATTACAGACGTGTATATTATTTACTTGGAGAACATCAAACCTTTACGGTGTAGTAGTACCTACATTTCGCCAGTTATGTTGTTTATTTAAACTATATGCAACAAAAAAATAGTCATAATTTTTAACTTCATCTGAGGATTAATTGCAACCGTTTAATCCATACTCCACACATTATAAATGCGAGAGTAACTCTGTCTATCTGTCTGTCTGTTACACTTTCGCGACTAAACCACTGAACCGATTTTGATGAAATTAAGTACAAGGTAAGTTTGAACCTCAACAAAGGACACACGGTACTTTTTTTCGACTTCGACTTCCACTTCTTCTGCATCCGCAATAATCGACATTTACGCGGACGAAGTCGCGGGGATAAGCTAGTGCAGTAGTTTTCAGTGGTCATAAAACATTATTATCCCAAGATTTACCGTTGTCTTTGTATGGACATAGTAATTAATACTTAAGCATTAATTTTATACGAGTATTGTATTAGATTATTGTGATAAAATCACAGTTATTTTTCACAAGCCATTGCATAAGTTATGTGAAACTATTCATTCATTATATTTTGCTATTTCTAGGTTAAATTATAATCTGTGCTGTGCTATAAAACTGGTCTTAACTTGAATGATTGAAGTTATGATTTAAGATCTCTATAAACACGTGTGACATTATCACAGGGAAGATAATATTTAAGATTGCGTACATCACCTAAATGTGAAGGGTCGCGCGAGATATCAAAAAAATAGTTCTACGGATAGATATCCCAATATTCCTCTGGTGGTCGCCACTGTGGATTCTGGCTTTCAGAAGTTGCAGGGGTCTGGGAAAAGTGAGGGGCTCGTCCTAAATCCTAACTGTAATAATATTGCACCTGTCTGGCCTGACAGGCCTTTGATTGAATTGAGTACCCTGAGTAGAATTGAGAATTGAGTCTTTATCTAGATTTGTAGACGATGATGATAATTTGGATAATGATGATTATATTAAACTAAGAGCTGATTTTTCAATAGTCAGATAACTTTTATTCAAAGAATAAATATGACAGTTTGACATATTTTCTATACAAAAGCTGTCAAACCGCCATATTTATCCCTCCGTTAAGAGGTATCTGACGATTGAAAAATTAGCCCTTAAACAAATAAAATACCCAGTCTTTTATAGTCCTACTGCAAGGCAAAGACCTCTTCTCATACAGAGAAGGCAAGAGCGTTGATCGCTACGCTTGTTCAATGCAGATTAGCGATTTCAGACTTATTAGTTACTAGCTGTCCGCCGCGGTTACACCCGCGTCTTTGGTTACTGTTCCGCTCATGTAGGTCGTAGCGTGATGGTATATAGCCTATAACCTTCCTCGATAACTAATCTATCTAACACTGAAAGAATTTTGCAAATCGGACCAGTAGTTCCAGAGATTAGCGCGTTCAAACAAACAAACAAACAAACACTGCAGCTTTATAATATTAAGTATAGATAAGACTAGGTGTCTTTTTTTTTATCGTTCAGATTACATAACATTTTCCCTTGTTCGTTTTGCCCGATTGCTTTTGCCTTCGCGAAATAAAATTGCTGAACAATTAAACTTAATATTATTAAAGTTAGAATCAGATAAAGTAACTACAATAGATTTCGACTATTTACCTAACCATTTAGGAAAAAAAAGAGACAACGAATAGAGATATTGTTCAAAGACATTTTGTTAGAAAAGCTTTCAGTTTTATTGCATTACAGCTACATTTTAATTAGGACACTGTGTGTGAGAGAAAGTTCAAATCTAGTCGCAATCTCATCTCAGCGACAATAAATGTCAAAAAATGTACGTAAATTAGAGACATTTCTGACAGATTGAAATCTTTCTTAAAAAAAAAAATTGCCCCGGGTCCAAATAGCCGTTTAATTGCACGGTTAGCCCTTTCATTAAATAACTGGTTTCAACACTAACTACTATAAACTAACAGAAAACAGATAAACCCACTCTCTTCTTCAGTGTCCTAAATCAAAATGCCTAATAGATATTTTTAACATCGGCAATTCAATAGACGTCAAATTAACGCGTTAGTAATATAATAATTGAAGGCTATCTTGTAAATCTGCATGAATAGTTATATAATTTTAATTAGGCTTGACCGATCATTCAGTTAAAGCTTCAAACAGTTAAGTGGGTGACTAGGTGCTTATTATCATACCTACATAATATTTAATGTCCACTTATAAAGAACAAGAAATATTTATTCGCGAGTAATACATATATGAGTTTTTCTATTTCATAATGTTTTTTTTTTATTTTCTCGTCCTCGTTTTTTTTAGTTTGTCGTGATGGCCCTGTGGTTAAGGCGCCCGCCTTTCATGGATGAGGTTGTGGGTTCAAATCCGGGCAAGTATCAATGTGACTTTTTCAATTCATATGTACTTTCTAAAGTTTATCTTTGACATCACTAACATCGATAAAGAAAAATCATCGTGAGGTATTCTGGACTTGTAATAAATATAAGTCTGAAACGCCATGTCGCTTTGAGCAAGTGTGGTGATCAATGCTTGTAGCATACCAAAGCAATCACCAACTATTATTACGTTTACCTTTAACCACAATCTCTAAATAGTCGATAAATAGTTATAATTAAGCTGCAATACTGTATCCTTGTAGTGTTATAACAAAGTTGAAGGTCCCATAGTCATAGACCGCTTACATTTACAAATTACTATGCACTGCGTCCATTTCTAGGGTCAATATCTATATTGTGTTAAGGTCTGTACAATCGCCGGCACGTAAGTTGGCAAGAGTTTTTGTAGTGGGGCAAGTTTGCGCACGCACAATTTCATACATTTTTATATGCGCGAACTTCCCCCACTACGAAAATCTCTTGCCAAGTTACGTGCCGGTAACAATACTTGATAATATTTTTCAAGCTTTAGTGTTAAATCTACTGAGATTTTTCTTCCAAAAGTACCTAGCATACCTAATAGTTTATACTATCCATACTAATATTATAAAGAGGAAAGATTTGATTGATTGTTTGTTTGTTTGTTTACATTAAATAGGCTCCGAAACTACTAAACCGATTTGAAAAATTGTTTCACACACTCCGAGGCTGCTACTGACAAATTCCTGATAAAAAAACCCAATAACACTTTGCCCGATCCGGCAATCCAACCCAAGACCTCATGGTCAGCAGTCGCGCTTTGCGACTACTAGATCAACGACGCAGTCAGACTTTTAACACCCTTCTTTTTGAGTCGAGGGTTACCATAATACACAATAGTGTAAAAAAAAAACGGGTTGCACTCCAGGGAGTGCCGGCAGAAGTGAAAACTTGATTATTAACGTTTACGTTTAACATACACGAACATTCGCGCAAGCGCCCTGCGCTGTCTAAACGAAACAGTAGGCCCAGGCATAGATTTTCGCCGCGCCGTAGAGAGGGGATAGCTGTCTACTCTCCATCCGTCTTACGCTTTTTCGATCAGGTCACGTGTCTGACGCGCACGTGTCCTGACGCGAGTTTAAGATTTTATACCCATTACAGAAAAAGTGCTCAACGCCGCTAAAGAAGTTTTCACTTCAAAAAAAACCTAAGAATGCAGACGATGTCACAAGTAAAAGCTAGTAGCAAAGTGCAAAATAACTTTAGATCGCGTTTACTGAGAACGTGTGTAGCGTTCACGGTCTCAAACCAGTAGCTTTGTGGCTATTTTATTCCAATTACTCTACTAAAGCCTCGTCTAGATTGTTCAAATACTTCCGTGGATTATGTGTCGCAGTAGTGACCATACAATATCTGACTGTAGATCTTCGTGTGGAATTTCTGAGCGTCTTTTGTTTTTATGTATTGTAGTACATGAAGGGCCTAGTTTTAACGTGTTTTGTATGTTTTCTTATACCTACTTTTTCCAAGTAAGAGTTCCTAACGATTTATCATAATATGAAGACATATTATGATAAATCTGTGTTTATAAAAATCAATGACCGTAAAAATTTGAAAATATTTTATCCAATCTTAATTTTGTTTTATTTTGTTTGCCTTAGTACTTTGGTAAAATAGGAAAAAAAATTGGTGGTACGAAGTACACCAAGCCATCTTATTTAAAAAACCTTTAAAACCCATTAAAAATAAGATGCCATAATTGCAAAAAAACCGGTACATAAAAGTACTATAATTGATTTAAAAAATGGGCAATATAAATAGAAAACGGTACCTCCCTGTATTACGCTGGCATTTTTATTTAACTTATTTAATTGGAACATCAAAATACAAAACAAGAAACAATGTGAAATATGAGCAGGTACTTAAGTACTTTTATTGTCCCTTAGAAGATCATTACAAAAAAGAATGGCTATTCAAAAACATAACGTTAGCTATTTAACCATATTACATCCATGTAACCCCACATTACATACCAAACATTATGTAAAACAAGCCTTAGCAATTCGCAAAACTTAACGTTTTATAAAAAGCAATTATGGTACTGGCAGCTAAATAAATGTGGCGTCAAATTCTTTAAATGAGTTTTAATGCTAATCTGGTTAGTTAAAGGGTAATTAAGCGCTTTTTAGCAACGTAGTTTTAAAAAAAAAACGGTATTTTTTTTAAATTGAAATTGGAAAGAGCTATATATCAGTCACGGTGTCAACCCTTCCGAAAGTTAACTGTAAGTTAATTAGAAATCCACCTCACGGCTACTTAAAACCTTAAGAACACCTGCCTTCTGGTTTTGAACTGCAATTGTCTATTTGCAAGGCTCTGAATCGACTGCACACCCAAGTAGGTCGCTGTAAATATAATTCAGCAAAATTGGGCACCATAGACTCGTCTGATACTCGTCTTGCTCAGACCTCAGTGGTATTCAGCTGCATCCGGGTAGACTAGAAGCCGACCTCAACATAGTTGGAAAAAGGCAGGCAGAATTATTGAGATTCTTCTGATATCCAGTGCGATTGCGGAGCTCTTGATCAGACTACGCCCCATAAGCTGTAGTGTTCCAATTGCCCGTTTACCTGCATCCTTGATGACCTATAAAACTCCTCTGGCTCAGCAATAATCGTGGCTACCTACTGGGCTGAAATAGTTTAAATTATTATGTGAGATGTGTCATCGATACGATAAGAAGAACTTAAAATCGAAAATAAATGTGCTTACAATTATTCAGACTGTAATTACAAAAAATTGACAACCCTGTCTAATTTTCTTTAACTCAAAAACAACTCTGTAACGCAACGAAAATTTCACAAAACGGTTCAAATTCGTGTCGTTGCACTCAAAAATCGTTGTTGAGATTTAAATTAATTACCATGTTCATCGTTCTGTCACGAGCATGTCAACAAAATGGCTTGAAATAACTCGAAATGGCTCGAAATTGCGAAGTCAACACGATATGCCCTAGAGAATCACGATAATTCTTTGTCAACTTATGAATAAGTGGTCGGGTAGACGAGGTTTCTTCAGAAATGGAGCGCAGCATTTATAATGGTGACGAATTATTTATTTAAGTAAGACAAGTGTTAACCTCTTTTGTATAGGGTTAGCACGCATTGCAATTCAATTAATCTTGTAACAGTTTGTACAACAATTACAGCCAGGGTTAGCAGGTGACAGGAATTTTCGTGACATGTCCGGAAATTTAGGCTTCTGTCAAGAAAACAGGGAAACTTTCAAGTTGTCAGGAATTTTAAAATATAAAGAGAAAAAAAAAAGAGAAAAATATAACTAATATTATTCTGAAATATTTTTTGAGTAGTTTGTTTACAAAATCATAAAACAATGAAATAAAATTAAGTTTCTCTGGCTAATTTGGCTGATCTTTTTCATTCTTTATATTGCTGAATATTGTTTCATGAAATAGACCCAAAAAAGGACATTTACTAAATTGGCAACACTAGTAACCACAAAATTTTTGACTAAATCGTGAATTAGCCATACCTACATTAATCATGATCAAATGTAGGAAGGACATACAACATAGGCATTATTATCTAATTTACAAGTCACGTTTAATTGAATTCTTAAGCTCATAAAATTATGTTTAACTAAAGCGATACATAAATTCACCAGTTCCATACTGCATCGGTTAATTAATTTCAAGGTATCAAAATCAAAGGTATTGTACGTGTTTTAATACCACGTTAACTTAAAAAATACGTCAGTGTGTGGTTTTATAAGTAGGTAGTATAGGTATTGAGTTAATCATACATAATTAGTTAGATAATCTGAGAAAAAATATGAATAAGATGCTTATCGTCACGCGAAGCATAAAGGGTTAGTGAAGGAAGCAGACAATTTTAAAATACAACATTGAAATATTTTTTGTTCGTACCTGCATAATTGCTACAAAATATCAATACCTACATTATGTTGCATCGTCGTGTTGGCCCTGTGGTTAAGTTACCCGCCTCTAATACACGAGGCTGTTGGTTCGCAGCCGGCACAAGCAAGTACAAGTACCAGTGTGACGTTTTCTATTTCATATGTATTTTCTAAGTTTATCTTAGACATCACTGACAACGGTGAAGGAAAATTTCGTAAGGAAATCTTGACTTATCTATACATATAATAAAATTGTAGAAAAGTGGTGTCTGTACAATGGAAATAAATAAAAAAAAAGTAGCAGGGGTTGTTATTATATCGATGCCGAACCCGAAATTGTAATTATTATTTTTTTTGTCTGTTTGTCTGTTTGTCTGTTTGTCTGTTTGTCTGTTTGTCTGTTTGTCTGTTTGTCTGTGTGTTTGTGCACGCTAATCTTCGGAACTACTTGACGGATTTGAATGATTTTTTTTTTGTTGTATTGGTATTAAGTCCGGGCAACATATAGGCTATAATTTATATTGGAAACTTGAACACCTGATGCAGAACCGCAACAGACCAGCTAAACTATAAGAGATACAAAAATGGTACCATAGCAAAAATTGTTTCACGTGATGAGCATTTTCTGCTAAGAGAATAAATTTGAAGATCTGGAACACCTGGTGTGGAACTCCAAGAGCCCAGCTACACTATAACATATATAGGAATGACGTCTTAGCAAGAGTTGTTCAGCCTGATGAGCACTCTCTGATGTCGTATAAAATTTGAAGATCTGGAACAGCTGATGTGGAACTCCAAGAGCCCAGCTACACTATAACATTATATATAGGAATGACGTCTTAGCAAGAGTTGTTTAGCCTGATGAGCACTCTCTGTTGACGTATAAAGATTGTAGATCTGGAACACCTGTTGTGGAACTCCAAGAGCCCAGTTACACTATAATATATACAGGAATGACGTCTTAGCAAAAGTTGTTCACCCTGATGAGCACTCTCCGTTGACGTATAAAAATTGAAGATCTGGCACACGCGTTGTGAAATTCCACAACACACATACTCCACAACTTCCACAACACTATAACATTTATATAGGAATAACGTCTTAGCAACAGTTGTTCAGCCTGACGACCACTCTCTGTTGACGTTTAAAAATTGAAGATCTGGAACACCTGATATGGAAATCAAAGCTCAATTTCACTGTATAATTATAAAATAACATAAGCTGGGAGTATCTCCACGAGGTGAAGGCGATAACAGATTAGGACTGATTTTCGATGAAATCTCGCTCATCCCGTTGTTTTCCCGTCCCCAGGCCTTAGAATTCTACATCAGACGTTTCAGATCTTCGATTTTGACGACCCCGTTGTCGCTGGCATAAGCAACAGGATCCGCGTACGAAGTCGCGGGCAGAAGCTAGTAATTAATATAAGTCTGCAATCGCCAATCCGCCTTGAGCAAACGTGGTAATCAATGCTCGTGCCTTCTCTATAAGAGAAGATGCATTTGCCTTGCATTGGGAAAATAATAGTTAGGTAATATTATTATTACTAATAACTTTCTTGTACTTCGAGCAACAGGTCACAACACCGAAGCATATACTTACATGACAATATAGAAGCAACTCGTGAACCCCAACACTAACATCTCACACTTAAGTCCACACAAAGCTTAGAGAAACCCATATAACAAACGGAGCATTAAGTTCGTCACATTATCACGCAAACAATGGCAGTTGACTGATATTTGACATGCGTGGTGCTAAACGAGGGTTCAAATGTGGAGCATCCCGTCACGGATTAATAATATTATAATAGCTATACGTTTATTGTACGAATTTTGAAAATGTTTGGCAATTCATGTTTTATTGGTCCCGAGTACAGTCAGCAACAAAAGTCGATTAACAATGTTACTTTTTTATACCATTTAAACAGACAGTAAACACATAATGTACTGGGTTTCAGAATTTCAGGCAATAACTAAGGGTGTATTTTATCTTAATTTTATATTCATTGCGTTTTACTTTAAATATTGTACTTAATAGTTAGGATTTAAAAATCATAAATGTTAATCGACTTTTGTTGCTGACTGTACATTGGACAAAGCTTGAACTGGTCAACATGCCATGCATGCAAGCACTGGACAGAGAGCAAATATTGAAGACAAAGACCATTCGATATTTTTGTCTTCAATTGCCGTAACAAGTTCATACCAGCACTTGAATCTTGAACATGAGCCTGCTGATCAGCAGACTATTATTTGATCTTGTATAATACACACATCAAAAGTGTCTAGGGATCAATTTATTATTAATACCAAATACATCTTGATCCCTAGACACTTTTGATGTGTATATATTATTATAATAGCTTAAGTTGTCTCTCTTCAGAGCAAAGACCATCCTTTCTCCATTCCAATCTGTTTTTTAGAGACATAAATGCATAATTCAGATATATTTTTGCCAATGACGTCCAAAAATGCCTTTTAACGGTCTCATTGAAATAAATGATTTGACTTTGACTTTAATTTTCCTTTACATGTCCATTTTTTGGTAGATATAGCCTGTTAATAAACTAAACTTCTGCTTACTTCCCATGCCTACTATTCTTTACGAAGTTCGTAACAATAGTCAGTACAAAAATTGCAATCTCAATCATTGCACTTTTGAACTTTGACCGTGGCGTTGGAGCTCGACGTCATTGACTCACGGTCATTGGTCGAAAGTTAGAGAGTATAGATACTTAGGTTATTACCTAACTAATTTTTGTTCGAACGACTAAACTGATTTGTTCATTTATTGCTGAAATAATATTGAGTAACCGTACTCAAATTGGTTTCTATAATTTAGATCTACATTTTCTTTTTTTACAAAAAATACGAATTGCCACTTTGCCACTTTACCGGCGTGCTTGTATGACGAGATATATGAACGTAGATGAGGCGAAAGGAGTAGGTATGTAAGGATCGTAGCAGGTGGCATTCTGTGGTTTCTGCCTACCTCCATGGGGAAAAAGGCGTGAGTTTATGTATGTACCTATGCCACTTTAGGATTTTTTCTTGTATCGTGTTTTCTTCTTTTTGTTTGTATGATAACACGCATATAAACTAACACACACAAAAACCAGAGCTTGTACCTGCAAGCCATATAGATATTTAGTCTGTGCAGAAGTCGAACCCACAACACGCAACGCACCAGCCATTGCCACAACCGTGTCGTCAATATATATTTTTTTTTCAATTGGAACTTAGTAAGCCAGCATCAGAATATTATAAGAAGATTTGTAATGAATAAAGTCAAAAACTAACAACCGATTAAATAAATTCTTTCACTTATGGAAAGCTACATTATCAGCGAGCAACATAGGCTATAAAACATCACGCTACGAACCACGGGAGCAAAGCAGTAATCAAATACGTAACTAAAAGGGTGTGAAACCGCGGTTTGTATTATATAAAAATCTTGCATTTATTTTGTCACGAATCTTTCAGACGGTTTTTAACAGTAAAGTTTTTCATTGTAATTGTAATTTGTAATAGTTAGATGCTAGTTAATTTCAGTGATGACAAAATTGCTGTTATAAAAGGTAAGTAATTGTTTGATGCTGTAAATTTAAATTGCGATGAGCTAACTTTGTTGACGTTTCCTTACGTTGCCTTCTTTCAACTGTCTTATTGGTATCGTGGTTGCAAGTGCGACTGCTGAGCATGGGGTTCTGGTTTCGATTCCTAGGGTAGGTAAAGCGTTTTTAGTTTTATCATTAAGAATTTCTCAGGGGCAGCCTTGGAGTCTGGATTTGGCAATAGGCTCGCTCTTATTACATGGGACTTAAACATAACTGGCTAAATGTGGGTGTAGCTACTAATGGGTACACCTCTGCCTAACCCTTCGGTGATTACAGTCGTGATGTTATGTTCATTAAGAATCTCTTAATAGGTAGCAGGCCAGAGTTTGGAAATTGGTGATTTCACCCACCCGTGCCTCGAAAATCACTGAAAACCGTTGGTTCTCTCCCCGTGCGTCCTATAAGACTATGAGAGTGATGGAGTACGCACACAGTTGTGCACTATAACATCTCCTTTTTTAAGGATGGAATATCATCAAATGACTTCTACCACTCTGGGAGGAGTCGAAGGAAGTGTCAGACTCTTACTGACTAAAACCCCTCCGTGTTCCTTCTAATGCCCTTTGCGTTCCAGGCCGCGGTGACTCTTTCGAACAAAATTCGCAACACTATAACATCTCCTGCTATAGAACGAATTATGTTACTTCCATGTCACTATTACGTATACTTATAGTAAAAAAATCTTGTCAATTTATATTTTTAGATAGGTACCGTATAAAATATTGCTAATTTCACCGACTTGACCTTGAGGTCATGTTTGTTTACGTCAGAATGTCAGGGTGACACTTTTGTTCTCTTATTTTATAGTCAGAAGATTAATATGTTTTCAATAAAACATTTTCTTAAATATTTGATTATAATCATTCTATAGGAGAATCTTGTTTCGACCTTGTTTATGTAGTGTAGATAGAAAATAAAAAATACAATTTTGATATCTTATTTTTAAACAGCTTTTAAAGGTCATGATTTAGGAAGGTTACATAAGGGTTAGTGCGAATAATGCAGCAAGATGTACAGGCAATTTTAATTAATGAATTCATAATGATATTTAACGAATGAATGGTTTGGTCACGTGGTGCGAATAGACGAAAAACACATTGTCAAACAAGCATTGGAACTGCCTGAATACAAACGAGGTAGGTAGAAGACGACGACACCATGCTACATGGTGGACCAGCATGATGAAACTCTTATTAAAGCCCGACCCGATAACCCAAGACAGATTGACCTAGCGCTTAAAAATCAGGAGAGGGGAAGATCAAGAGAGAAGAATGGAAAGATAATGAACCAAAACATTCCACAAATAGAGTTCAAAATTATGTGGTAATATAACAAAGTAGATTTATCAAACCACCATATTTGTTCTTCGGATAGGTAAAACCTGACTGTTATATCAGAGCAGACTAAACTGGTATCCAGTTTTTGTTCCTACTCACCAACTGTAAAGGAAATATTAACAAGGAAATCCATAGTACACCAATCTATAAACTCGTTCAACATTGTGACTGACAGGTTTTTATGTGGAAATAACATCGGGGGGCACGGCAGTGCCCCCGCCAAAGTCGAGCGCGAAGCAAACACTGCCGTACCATCCTTTACTGGAACCATTTCGCCGCATTTTCGGGCCCCTATTTGAGAACCTCTGGATAAGACCAGAACGCAGAAATTTTCGTCATCCAGTAAGCTATAATTATATACTTAAAATCCAAAATTTCAAGTCTGTAGGTCATTTAGTTCCGAAGTTAAGCGAAAGCAAAGTTTCGCATTTATGACACTCACTCACTCACTCATGATCATCAAAATAGAACTAGTACTTCCCATAAACTCAGAGAGCTGAAATTTGGTACAGAGTTAGGGTTTAATGGCCACATAAAGGGAAAACTATAAAAACTAGGATAATCGAAGATCTGGAGTACCTGGTGACCCTGATTAGAAAACACAAGAGCCCAACCAAACTATTAGAGATCGACATACCGCCTTTACAAAAAATATTCAACTTGGTGGGCCGCTTCATTTGATGTCAAAAATCGAAGGTCTGAAGTATCTGATGAAGACCCCTCAGCTGTATTAGATTGGTACATAAAAAAATCGACTGTCATTGCAAAAATCCAGCGTAGTGGGACACATCTTCTAATTTAATCTAGCCTATAGCGTCCCACTGCTGGGCGAATGCCTCCCCTTCTGCTTTTAATCCTAACTTCCTAACTAATGATATAATATGTAATATAATATTATAAATGCGAAAGTAAGTTTGTTTGTTTGTTTGTTACCATTTTACGCCTAAGGCACTGAACCGATCATTCTGAAATTTTGCATATACGTTGCCAGGTGTACAGGAATGAACATATAGGGTACCTTTAATCCCGAAAAAAAGTACTGTTCCCGAGGGAAATCACAATAACGTCCTAATGACAGTAGAATATGGCGCCACGTGTCCATCGAATCATGATCGAATTTTAAGTTTAAGCATCTAATACATTTTGTGAGTCTAGACTGTCGATAGACCAGTTTCAAGTAAACAACCTAAGAGCACGAAAGTTGTTTGCTTAATATTTTTTCACGCCCAAAATTGCTGAAGCGCATCCTGACATTTTGCATAAAGTGGCCTCCAGACGGACGGTGCGGTTGCGGCAAACCGCAGGCCGCGGCTCCAACCGCTGCAAAAACACACCACCGCGGTCACAGTAGCGGCCTTAAGTGCCATTAGCTGTGGTGGTTGTGCTACAATCGGACGTTAGTCAATATGGCTAACCGTAACGTTGTCTTATGATTCTCATTAGCCCTCTCAGAAGATGAGAAAAAAGGTAGGAAAAAGAACCGTTTAATTAAACACTTGAAGAGTGAGGTACCTACATTATCATTAGCATCGCATATTTATTATTACTCTTACGAATAGAGAAGTGTGGATTAAATTTAAATTATTATTTATATTCAACTATTTCTATCACAATTTCCATATTTGGCGTCATTTTACAAAGCAGTACACGAGGCCTGTTGTTAAAATTTGCAACTGACGCGGTCGCCACAACATTCCGCGTTTGTCTGTGACCCACTTTATATACGTTGTCAGGGATACAGAAAAACTGCGTAAATGACACTGACATCACTGTGTCGTCACTGACACTGACAGGTGTAAACGCATTCATAGAGGATGTATGGAAGAATAAAGGCGAACTTATAACTCGTCCCGTCAGTGAATTGTACTCATTGGCCATATTTCATCTAGAATGGCGTCGGGTGTAACAAGTGTGCAGCAGCCTTAAAGTTAATTCACACATATCAGTGAAGTCATAGTTCCGACACCGTCCCGTATCAGTGATACAGTTATGCGGCATGCAGTGACTTAATTCACACATGTCAGTGGAGTCACAGTTCCGGCAACATGTCCGCTAAGTTTCGCTATGATACCCATTTATTTAGACGAAGAAGATGAGCTGCATTTAGGCAAAAAAAAATATTAAAATGGGTGCATGAAGCATGGCCGGGCAAGGCAATTAGGAGAAACTGAAGGACAATGCTTTACAATATACAATTTAATTAAAGATGAAAGTAAATATTTTGAATATTTTAGAATGATTCAAAACCGTTTCAATATTCTTCTGCAGAAACTAGAAAGAAGTTTCTACAAAAAGAAGTGAAATCCCACCAAAAACATTCTGTAAAAAACTAGCCAAGTCTCGATGGAGCTGCTTGTTTATCTCTAAAAAGTAATGAAATCTAGACAAAGTCGTGCCAAGTCTAAGGTTCCTTACTGCGATTTCTTTATTATTATAGTTAATGTTGTGTGACTTGGCCGTTGAAGGGTACACAAGGGTACAAAACCAGGTGCTTCATGACACCATTGCACCAATTTGTCATGTCGCCGGAACCGCTACCCATTGACGATGGAAAATTGCCACTTGGAAAACGTTGATTCAATAACCAGTCAATTGTAGGCTTGATAAAGCTGCGTATTTCAATAATACTTATGCGTCCAATTACCAATACCAGTATGGGCTTAACAAACATATATATAGGTAGTTACAACAGATATAACATTACGTGTAAACAAAATTGACTTGTACACACTAACGTATAAAGAATGTTCAACGGCCAAGTCACACAACATTAACTATAATAATAAAGAAATCGCAGTAAGGAACCTTAGACTTGGCACGACTTTGTCTAGATTTCATTACTTTTTAGAGATAAACAAGCAGCTCCATCGAGACTTGGCTAGTTTTTTACAGAATGTTTTTGGTGGGATGTAACTGACAGCTTGCGTTGTACTTGCCAAAGGTACCTACGTACTTTCGTAAATCATTTATATCATTATAGATATAGCTGACCCAGGAACTTCGTACCTCTCCTCCTTTTTAAAAACGGTACAACATCCATACCGTTTTTTAACAGACCAACAATGCTAATCTGAGAGGTCGTCGTGCACGCAGCACACGAGACGACACGAGTCCTTCTGCTCACACCAAAACGTGTCGCTCCAGATGACACCAGCGCTAATTGTGCACGCTTTGCGCTCAATGTCAACGCACGCCCGCAAACCTGTGACTAATTGTCAAGCGGCGCGGGCGCAAGCTAGGGGCCGGCGCGGGCGGTGATTGTGTCGTAAAACGGTGATAGTGGGCAGGTTGATTGTGAACCCATGTTAGCATGTATGGTGTGTAATTAGAAGACATCAAACTTTATGTTAATGAAAATGATGATGATAATGTCATAGATTTGGGGTTATGTTTGATAAATTCTCTTTTATTTTTCTCTCAGATTAAACTCCAAAATTGTTTACTGTGTAATCCATCTTTAACCATTTTTCACCCTTACGCACTTAGTATTAAGGTTGAAAAGTGGTCAACCGCTACCTTGGTTGTACCGATGAAAACACAACAAACCTACTAAAAATCTAATTCATTGTGTCATTGTCACTAATATCTATGTTACTTACTTACAGATTGGCACAATAAAACAAGTATTCCCGTTCGAGCACCTATATGCATTGAGCACCAATCTTTACCTTCTATAGCTTTGTTGCTCAATGCATGTAGTAACTGAAGGTTACTTTGACAGATGTCAAATGGTGAATCTGTCTTGATGTCAATATGTCAACTTACCATCATAGAAGCTTAAGCATAAAAGCAATGTTAGAATAACATAATTAATACTAATATTAATATTATAATGTCTATCTAAATAATAGTGCTAAATAAATAATACGAAGACTCTGAAACTCTTTTATTAAATAAGGTAGACATTAATACAATGCATAGGTGCTCAAACAGGAATACTTCAATTTTATTAAACAACTAACTTTATCGCTTACAACATCTACTTACTAGGTTTTACACAGTACACGTACCTATAGTAAAAGCTAAACAAGAACTCCAAGCATTGAAACCTCGATGTTAATAAACACTATTGCACCATAGAACACAGCATCATTTCACTGTATCAATAAATCCATACTCCATGCTAATATTATAAATGCAAAAGTAACTATATTATGTTTGTCTGTCTACCTGTTTGCCTGTTACGCTTTCACGCCTAAACCACTGAACCGATTTTGAATGAAATTTTGTACAGGGTAGGTTTGAACCCCAAGGACTTATGCTACTCTTTATAATCTTTTATTTAGCTTGCACTGTTCGTATGTAAGTTGTCCTTTTGCAAACTATTTTTCGACCATTTGTTGGAAACCGATTGAGCTAAAATTTTGCATACACCTTGAATCCTGATGACAATACAATGTCCAATACTCAATATAATAATTTTAAATCGAAGCTTTTATTCCGCGATTTCGTCTGCATCCACGAATTAAGTCGCGAGCAAAGGCTAGCTATTAATAAGGAGACACTTTCATACAAGATCTAAGAACACAGAAATAGCAAGATGAGAAAATGCACTTACGCCACTTTCGTCGATACGCAACGCTTGGTAACACTGATGAGATGCGGCGATAATGTTCATTTACTTCCCTCTGCATGTCATGCGTTGATTGTAGAAAGTCGGTATATACTCATCTTATAGTGATATCACTGCGGTTGATGTTATCATTATTTATGGCTTAATTTATATGGTAATTAGGTATTGTTAGGTTTATGTAAGGGAGGTAGTTATCTGCCGCGGATGTGTCTTACTCTTAGACTTTTCACAGACCTAGAATAGAGTTTCGAAGAGATTTCTGTTTGCCTGGTACTCATAAGCCTCTTCCAGAACTATAAAATCACAGGAACATCCTACCTACTCCTCTCAAAAAATTTGTGACAAAATCAGTTTGATCTATTGATCAGCTTTTTTTTTTATAGGTGGTAAAAATCATCAAATGACTCCTTCCGCCCTGGGTGGGGCGGAAGGGACTGTCAGACTTTTACTGATTAAAAAATCACCCTGTTCCTTCTGTTGCCCTTTACGTTCCGGGGCCACGGTATCCTGTTAAGACGTCCCGCAACCCCGGCAGGCGTTTGGCCCCTATTGGATCTATTGATCAGCTTACATTAGACCCATTAATTTATGTTTATTGTAATCCGGAACTCGTTTAGCTTCATTGCTTCAGCTCTCTTCTGGTGGTCGCTGTTGATACTGGCTTTCAGGAGTTGCAGTGATTAGGAAAAGGTTAGCAGGCTTGTACCAGAAAAGAGAAAACCATAGGTTACTCCTCAGCCTGTGAATAAATAGTGCAAATAACCAATTCCGTAAAAATCTTCCTCGGTGAATTTAAGTGAAGATGAGAAAAGATAAGATAAGATTGACTTATTTGAAGAGAGCTGATAATCTCTAGTATCGGTAAGGAGAGAGCTCACCTAAAGCTCACTTTATAAAATCCACCGAGGGAGATTTTTTCAGAACAGCACAGGTCTCATGTGGGTAAACTCCTTTTAAAAAACCCCATTATTACGTCAGATAGAAGTTCATCACCCTATTCACTTTATGTAACCTACGTATAACACCAAAAATAGATACTATATACTAATTACAATGATTTAATATAGGCAAATGACCTGCAATTATTTGCCTACACAAAACAGTGATCATTATGCCATGTTTTGGCCAGATTTGACCGGAATAGATTGACTCAGCGTCGAAATGTATTTATAGATGTGTGCTTTCAATTTCCTTTTATGCATTTTATGAATGAGAGACCTTTGTACCACGGTGGATGCTTGAAGGCTCCTGATAATGACTCGTAGAGACATACATACGTCTTATTAATATTATAGGAATGTCGGAGGATATTTTTGGGAAAAACCTGCCGAAATTGTGTCAAAATGTCCAATTACTTATAGAAAAATTATAACTATATTTTTAAGTGTTATTGTATTAGTAGTACATACATACATACATAAACTCACGCCTTTTTAGTAGTATTGTTTTATATAAATAGGTATATACTCTAGTATATTTTCTATCTTTTATTTAATTGTCTATTGATATTTTTACCTTAATTCTAATATTACTTATTATAACATCGTTTTGGTTTTTTACTGTAAAGATGTTATAATTGTGTGTGTGTAAATAAATACATCTTAAGTGTTTTTTCTTGTTCTTCATGGGAAGATACATAGAACTAGTAAAATTCTGTGATTATAGAACTGACTTACAGGCAACCATTTAAGTTCAGGCACTATTGAATTGTCGGGAAGTCTTGATGTTACATCAGAAGCGTCTAACCTAACTCTTATTAAGCTCTTCTTGACTTAGAATAAAAAAACCGCTAATGTTGAAAAGAAATCAATTAAACTAATTGCCAATTTTTATAACCGACCTCTACTATTTTTCTAAAATATGTAGCTAGCTTTCGCCTGCGACTTTATCTCCGTGTTTTTCACTACATATTATAAAACAAAGTCGCTTCTCGCTGTCTGTCCCTATGTATGCTTAGATCTTTAAAACTACGCAACGGATTTTGATGCGGTTTTTTTTAATAGATAGAGTGATTCAAGAGGAAGGTTTATGTATCTACTATGCACCCGTGCGAAGCCGGGGCGGGTCGCTAGTTTAACATAAAGTATAGCCTTTAAGCACACAGAGATAACATAGCTTCCTATTAATGAAAGACTTTCCAGAATCGGACCAGTATTTTTAAAGATTAGCGCGTTCACACAAAAAATACTCTTCAGCTTTATTAAGTACTAGCTTTTGCCCGCGACTAAGTCCGCGTGGAACTTGTTTATATCGTACTTGCATACAAACTTCCACCCCCCTTTTCACCGCCTTAGGGGGTGATTTCCGGGATAAAAACTATCCTGTGTCCTTCTTCGGATCTTAAACTATCTCCATGCCAAATTTCATCAAAATCAATTCAGCGGTTTAAGCGTGAAGAGGTAACAAACAGACAGACAGACAGACAGACACACTTTCGTATTTATAATATTAGTATGGATAAGAAGTATAGATTGCCGAGCAAACTATAAACCATGAAAATTGACACCGCTTCCACTACTTAACCCCGCAAAAAAACCGTGAAGTAACCACGATCATTATATAAAAACGACGCGTGCTTGCAATACCAACAGTTCTCATTCTATTTGAGAGAAATTTCTTCTTTTTTTTTCGCAAATCAACCGCGGTTGACCGTCTCGGAAGTTATTATCAAGTTTTTATGACAGTTACTGAACCAGCAACTGTTGCACAACGCTATTTGCTGTGTTTATTGCTTATCAGTTGTGTTTAAATAGTGTTTTGTTGTTGCGGAACACAGTTGCAATTTTAATAACCGGCGAAACGAGAGTCGAACTCGCGCTCGAAGTGTTCTGTACAATGGTACAGAACACTTCGAGCGCGAGTTCGATTCTCGAATCTATAAAAACGGCAAAAAAAAATCATGTCTGTTGTATGTGAGCCTCCTCTAATATTTATTCTATTCAGTTTTTAAGTATTTGTTGTTATAGCGGCAGCAGAAACACATCCTCTGTAAAAATTTCAACTGTCCAACTATCACGGTTCATGAGATACAGCCTGGTGACAGACAGACGGACGGACAGCGGAGTTTTAGTAATAGGGTCCCGTTTAACCCTTTTGGTATGGAATGGAACCCTGAAAATTGACAAGAATCGGGAAAAGTAAATGTTCGGTTTTAAGGGAACTTTACCATGACTGACTTGTTGCTTATAGAATGGGTACTCATCCCGAACTATTTACCTATTAGTAAAATCAATTGTAGTTAAAGCGCTTAATTGAGTCCTCGCCTACAGGGTACGGGAGCGCTCGTAGCGTAATACACAAGAGGCGAAATGTGCACTGGACAAGTTCTTAAAATATGTGACGTCACAGTGATTGATTTTGAGATTTTTAACCGACTTCAAAAAAAGGAGGAGGTTATCAATTCGTCTGTATTTTTTTTTTATGTTTGTTAGCTCCTTACTTGCGACTGGGTGAACCGATTTTCATGATTCTTTTTTTATTTGAAAGCTGGTGCTTCCCGTGTGGTCCCATTGTCACCATTTCAATATCTGATGATGAACTTCGGAGATATGGAATGGAACTCCTCACAGAATCACAGCAGCAATATCGTAACAAGTGAATTAATTGCTTTGTTTATACGTGTAGTCGATGACTGACTGAAGGAAAGGGGGGGGGTACGTTAACCCCCTACCAGTTTCCAAAATTAAATATATCGTGTGAGGTATTGTTTGAAAGGGCTTTTTGTAAGGATTTTAAACATTAGTAAACAAGCACTAAAAAGTGAAAAATAAAAAGCTTTTTCACAAAAAAAGATAACCGCCTTCATAAACTACAAAATAAAAATAACTTTAGTTTTGGAAGTCGGTGGCAATACTTACCTACATAACAAAAAACAAAACCAAAACCGCCGACTTCCAAAACTAAAGTTATTTTTATTTTGTAGTTTATGAAGGCGGTTATCTTTTTTTGTGAAAAAGCTTTTTATTTTGGATTACATACGAGTTGGTATCAAAGGAACTACTGAAATTTTTTGTCACAATAGTTCTTTCAAAGAAAGAAGAGGAAAATGAATGGAACCAGAATTCTCAGTTGTTTCTAAAAGGAACTACTGGAAACAAATTAAATAATCATAGTACTTCACATCAAATTTTTAATTAATAAACCCAGATAGCCTAAAAGGCAAAAAAACGATAGCTGCTAAAACTTCCAAAGCGAAGACAAAACTTCACAAATATTTTAACTCCGTTTAAACAAAATTCAATTTATTTCTGCGAGAAATCCATAAAACATTGATGTATGGACATTACTTGTTCAGAGGGCAAGCAAGTTCCCAGCTGACGAGAGACTAGATATACCAGCCCATAGCCTAGGGTCAATGTCCTGATGCACTGGCCCCTACGCCATGCCATTGCCTTGCATTGTAATGTAAAATTATTCCTTTTTGAATCTACAGTAATTCAATTCTACTAATACTATAAATATGAAAGTTTGTAGAGATGTTCAGATGTTTGTTCCTCAATCACGCGTAAATCGTTGGACAGATTTGGATGAAAATTGGTACATAGATAGATCATTCTTTTTATCCCGGTAATGTGTTTCCTTTGGATAATAGTTCAACTTACGGAAAGTTAGTTTTACGCGGGCGAAGCCGCGAGCAGTAGCTAATATTTGTTTGAACGCCGATCCGATCCGGGCCGATTCAGAAAATTCTTTCGGTAACAAAAATCTACGTTTTTCTTGAGTCCTATAAGCTTTATTGTAACAAAAATTGAGATCCGTAAGATAATTGACGCGCACGAAGCGGGCAGCAGCTAATATAACAGAAATAGTGTTAAAAATTGCTTAAATAAAAAAAAAAATCAATGAAGCATATTAGGCAGGTCTGTCTGACCCTGCATACCCGTCTACGCTTACCCTTTTTTATTATTTACGTGGTAAAAATCCTCAAATGAGTCCTTCCGCCCTGGGTGGGGCGGAAGGGACTGTCAGGCTTTACTGACTTAAAAACCACCCTGTTCCTTCTGTTGCCCTTTATGTTCTGGGGCCACGCACGGTGTCCTGTTAAGACGTCCCGCGACCCCGGCAGGCGTTTGGTCCTGTTGGGGCCCCGTCCCTGTGCTGACAGCTCTTTGAGGGCCGCGTGGAACAAAACGCGCCGTCGACCTGGTCCTTGATCGGACGGCGAGCTAGTATTGACTCTTAGATCGCAAAATAACTGTCTTAAAACTATGTCGCTATTATATGCCGTTAAAATTGTAGATAAGCAAATACAATACTCAACCAAAACTAGATCAACTGAGGGTCAAGTTCACTCATTAGTTGTCAAGCTATTGTTTCAACGACACTGTAGTTTCGCAATATCGCTTGAAGCCAGGTCAGTGGATTCTCTGCATAGAACAGCGTGTGGCAACACTACAGAGAATGTTTAAGGGCGATAAGTAGGTACATTGTCGTGAGGTTTTGCGACACAGAGCATAAATCCAGCCGGTCTATCTAATACATGTAAAATGTATGTGTCCTGAATGACTGACTGACTGACGGATCAACGCACAGCCTAAACCGTGGATCGCGTAATAAATATCGATGAAAAATCGAATTACCTTATTTTTCTTCTTTACCCCTCACCACTGCATTGCTATTCTGTAAATACTTCCCTGAAGGGCCTGAACTTCGATGAAACGACTTTGAGGTGAGCTGTTAATGCCTAGCAGACTTCCATCTCAGTGGGATAACAGCTCAATTCTTTATTTTTAGTGGGCAAATCCTCATTAATGCCCTTTGTTGATTCTGAAACATTTCTCCGACATTCGTTTCGCCGTTGAACGGTTCACCGACACAACTGTTCGTCTGCCTGTGGGGTATAAAACATACGTATTCGACATGTAGAACTGTTTCCATTTATTGTTAACACCAGAATTAAGTTGTGAAAACGAAACTTAAAGTTTTATACAAAACTTGTGAAAAATACATGAATTGAAAATCAAATAAGTTTTTGTCACTATTTTGGCTAGTTTTTCACAAGTTCTGTGAGTAAGTAAGTCTGTCTGTAATAAGTCGGGAGCCCGGTATTCGCACACCGCATGTTCCACGCCCCCAACTGGTATTGGACCGCCATTGGCGAGCCCCTTAAATAACAGCTCACCAAGCTCACTTCACGTAAATTGACCAAGGGAAGTTTCAACAAAATACACCAGTTGCCCACTAAATATTCACCAAGGTTAATGAAAGCAACACAACCCCTTATGCACATCACAGTTCAGTGTCCCGTGCTCAACAGAGCATTGTCTGCATCACAACGGAATGCTGAGCGTCGCGTTTTCTTGCTCATCCTCGCCAGATTACCGACACGCGCCACGGAACAACGGAATACTTGCAACTACGTGCGCACACGCAACCCAGCTGTAGAGTAAATAGGTACAGAAGTTCTACTTGTTAGTTCTACAAAATGATCAGATTTATTGTTGTGAAAAGATATGACTGGATCTCAAATTTTAGAAGAAATGACGTTTAGTTCAATCAATTCTAGATAACCACTCAAATAATTATAACTATATTGTGAAGGTCGCGGAAAACCGCTGGGTGCGGCCAGCGCAGGACCGGTCATTGTGTCTGTCTTTAGGGGACGCCTATGACCAGCAGTGGACGTCGTTTGGCTGAAATGATGATGATGCCATCACGGCACAAATATACACATCAAAAGTGTCTAGGGATCAAAGATGTATTGGTAATAATACATCTTTGATCCCTAGACACTTTTGATGTGTGTATTATAAACCCAAAACTTACTGAGACTAATTGTCTATCTATCTCTTGCCCCATCATGGCATCACAGCAAAACCACTAAACCGATTGTAATAAAATTTGACAAAGAGGTAGATTGGGATCTGGACAAAGACATAAGGCTAAGTTTAATAAATAAGTAAATAACCCGTTCATTCTTGAAAGACTTTCTGAAACTTAATGAGTACTATCCAAAGCGCTAAAACCAAAAGAAAATCACGCAAATGCTTCTGCTTCCATCTTTTACAACTAAAAGGTGAATATAGTGAGCCTTCTGTTCTAGATATTCTCTGTTGGTTGTGACATTTTATTGGGGAAATGGATTTGCGGTGGACAATTATAGGGATAAACGGTAACATTTTTCCGGTAAACAAGAAAGTGCGAAAGTGGTTAAGAAATTGCTTGGAATAAATAGATAACACTAATCGATATCGTAAGTAAAGAGGCCTTGCACGAGCGCGCAGTGTAAACGTTAAATAAATCGATTGATTTTTAAATTGAAAGTATTCGTTTCGCACATTATAAAGTTTATGCACTAGCGACCCAACCTGACTTCGCACTGGTGCTATTTATAAATAATAATAATAATACCAGCCTACTGTCCCACTGCAGGGCGAAGGCCTCTTCTCATACAGAGAAGGCATGAGCATTGATCACCACGCTTGCTCAAGGCGGATTGGCGATTCCAGACTTATATTAACTACAAGTCCAGGTTTCCTCACGATGTTTTCCTTCACCGATGTCAGTGATATCCAAGAAACTTAAGAAAGTACATATGAATTTGAAAAAGTCACATTTGTACTTGCCCGGATTCGAACCCACAACCTCATGCATGAAAGGCGAGCGCCTTAACCACTGGGCCATCACGACATTTATAAAACGTTATATTTATTTTATTGAGATTTTCATTCAAAATCACCATCAAAATTACCGTCTTCAACCCTACGGGGATTACAGGCGTGATGTTTTATGAATGTATGATGTTATGTCTTATTTCCAATTTAAAAAATCGAGTCGGATACTTTGACATCAGCGCGCTTGTACTAGGCCAACGATATTCAAATTGTGAGTACCTATCATACTACTTTATTTTACGAAAGTAACCTTTGCCTGCCCCCTTTCTAGGACTGAGGTCGTGAGTTCGTGACCGATGATGTAAGATAGTACCTTTGGATAGTAGTAGTACCTTAGGTTTCTTTGTATTCCTAAACTGAGTTTCAATACCACATCAAACGAATTGCTTCATTGCGAACACGTATCACATACAATGCAAATTTTGAAAGGCAATACTACTAATTAAAAACGTTCAAAAGCTAGTCGCAATCTCATTTTATCGACAATCAAAGTCAAAAAATTCACGTGATTTTTGATACATTGACATTTGAAAGTGAGATTAGATTGCGATCGTTCATAAAAGATAGTAGAAATCGAATCCGTAACCTCATGCATGAGAGGCGGACGCCTTAACCGCTGGACCATCTCGATATTCATTACTACAATAATTTGTTATCAATAAGTAATCAATAACAATATTTCTCCATTACCAATCTCAAATCAAATTAGGTTTCTTTTCAGCACACCATTATAATACAATTAGACAGCTTGAACTTTTCAAATCAAATTCAAAATGACTGCGACCTACAGACATTGAGACATACAGACACACCTATTATGCATAACAATGAAAATAAGTAATCGTTCAATAATAGTGGTACAAAAATATTGATGTCGTAATTCAGATCGAGTCGTGACTGGCCCATATTATTATCATGGTATGTGAATAAGGATCTGTAAAGATTAATAGGGTAACATAACATCACGCCTGTAATCCCCGAAGGGTTAGGCAGAGGTGTACCCATTAGTACACCCAGTTATGTTTAAGTTCCATGTAAAATGGGGCGAGCCTATTGCCATTAACCGGGCACAAATCCAGACTCCGAGGCTGCTACTGAGAAATTCCTGATGGTAAAAACCAAAAACACTTTGTCCGACCTAGGAATCGAACCCAAGACCTCATACTTGGAAGTTACTTTGAATTGTTGAATTTGGGATTATTTGTTGTCGATTAAATTGTCGCTACGTAACTTAGTAGAAGTGAAGTTCTTTATTTACATAATTTATAGCTTTTTGTAGCGAGGACTGTAGATGTATGTATTGCTCAAACACTTTATTATTCTAAATCCAAAAACCTGTAAGAAGTAAACGACGAAATCTAGAAAATCCAGTGTAATCTTAACGACAATCTTAACACGCATTTCATTTCATCATTTCATTAAATAGAATAAAGCAATTATTTAGTAGGTACTGAGCAATTTGAAGTTATTTTAATTACAACAGTACCATCGGCAATTAAGTAAGGAATGGAAATCATGCTTGTACTTTGTGTTGTAAGACTTGTAAGTATTGTAACTAAGGTTTATACATACGGTGTGGTAAGACTGAATTGCGAGCGAAGTTGAAACTGCATATATGTTCCAACTTCGCTCCGCTTAATTTACAATTTAGATCCATATGACGATCGTGATAGTGACTAAATTCTGTTGAAAAATGCGAAATAATCAAGAAGTTTTGAAGCTGACAAACTGGCCATCACTTCAGTTTCGTCACTATTTGAACTTACTTAAAAAGTAAAAAAAGTTCAGTAAAAAAAATTATCACCATGATTGGAAGGATATGTAAGTAACTTTTGGGTTCATTGAGTGTATAGTTACACCCTTTAGAAGTAAGAAATGTATGCTACGGATTCGCTTTTACAAAAATTGTATCTTTTCATCTGATACTTACTAAAAAGTAAATTTAAAAAATCTAAATACCTGACTCTGCAAGAAATTAATTTTAATTAAAATTGACACCGAGACGAATCTACTGACGTATCATTTATCAAAATCGGTTGAGCCGTTGAGTAGTTACAACCGGACATATATACATACAGGTCAAACACATAACCCTTCATTTAGGCTTCGTCACAGTCGGGTAAAAAGTTACAGCCGCTCCAAAGCTTAATTCTTACGTAAGTAGAAGCTAATGTAAGGCGTCGTTACCACAAACAATGCCTTTGAAATTCGCAATAAACAGATTATTCGATTATTTAACAAAGAAAGGGATCTGTATTGTCTGTGAGGTAATTTTCTGCTCATCGTTAACGCTTGCTTAACTTTCTTGCTTGGTTTATTAATGACCGCATTCATAGAGGATAATGTACCAGTATTTATACATATGTTACATAAACCAGGTATTATGTTTGTATGACATTCATAAATACGGGTAAATATTTGGCCAAATGTAGAAAATCGGCATAGTGCGAGTAGAACTATACAATACGTACACCGCCGTAAAATATTAAAAAAATAAAAGAAAAAAAACACGTTTTTTGTAAAGGGTATCATTTTTGTAAATAAAGGGGATCTTCAATTTTCAACTTTTTTCAATTCTTATTATTTGTTAAGCGGTATTTTACACAGGACTAGTAGTAGTGTTATTGGGTTTTTCCATCAGGAATTTCTAAGTAGTAGACTCGGAGTCTGGGTTTGTGCAGGTTTGATGGCAATATAGGCTCTGTTACATGGGACTTTAAACATAACTGGCGAAATGTGGATGTACTAATTAATGGGTACACCTCTGCCAAACCCTTCGGGGATTACAAGCTTAATGTTACTTAATTACCTAATGTGCGAAATTAATAACAATAACAAAATCATCCATGCCAAGACGACCTTTACTATTTTTTCATACCTTTTTCGTTTTTTTCACTTTCATTACTCGCTCATCTAACGGTACAACCACGTCTTGACGTCGTATCACGTTTTTAATTATCGTGTAGTTAATTACAATTGATATGTTCAAAATGCGGCTAATAAGGCCTCGGCAGTAAGGTCGAAGGTACTAAGAATATGGTCGTTACGTATTACTTTATTGTTATGATGTGTTGCTTGTTCTGTATGATATTCTAGTGAGATAGAAAGGAAGGTTGCTGTGAGATTCGCCGTAGTTGGTGAGTTGAATTAGAGCTTTTGGGCCTTTGAGGAGTCACGCAGAGAGAGATCGGCACCAGTCAGAGATCGCGGAAGGCATGTACGTCCCCGGGATCTGAGTCGTAAGTGTGTGAAGGAAACACCGGAGTGGTTTTTAGTCAGTCAGTATCCGACAGATTCTTCCGCTCCCCTGGGCGTGGGACATCCATGGGGATGTTCCACATCGGATAAAAAAAAGGGGTTTTTGGGTCGCAGATAAGTACGGGGTAGGCAGAAAACCACAGAACGCCACCTGCTACGATCCTTACATGTATGAGATGTATCATACAAGCACGCCGGTTACAAGCACCGCGGCGCGCCTGACCTTTCTGAAGAACTTCACCAATAAGGTCAGTGTAGGTCTTCCTAGGGCGACCCCTCCCTGCGTTGCTCTTAAAAAATGAACAAAATAAGATCCGTTTAGGGGATCAGAAAGGAATAACTCAAGGAAATGTAGCAGAAAAATAATTATTGTTGTCTGTAAACCAAATAGTTTGGTCGACCGTACCAAACCTTGGCATGGCTTTAAACCTACAACCATTTAAAAGGTAACACATTATTATTGTGCAGTAGCGTTTTAAATAAATATAGATGTAACATCAATCATTACAACTATCTGTGGCCTTCAACCGGTCACGGTTAATTTTAGCTAGCTTGACAGCTAAATTGTGGTATGCTGGGTTTCCGCCAGCCGTGTGTGGAGCTAGGGTTGGCACACTTATGTTATTCATTATTTTTATAATTTCATGTTTCCCAAATCCAAGAAAATCTTCTGTAAAAGTACAGTACCCGGCGATAAATATTGCACATCGACCTTTGGAAAGAGACAATCGGCTAATTTCGGCTTCGTAGAGCGTTATCTCTGTCGCACGAAATACAAACAGTCCGGTATCTATTAGGAGCTGTTAAAACAATTATGATTTGTTTCTTTTAATAAGTCTTTTTATTCTTTGTATAAAATACGAAATGCGATAAAGGTCGATGTGCAATATTTATCGCCGGGTACTGTAACGTTAATGATAGTTGCACTTTTACCACGACTTTGTCCGCGCAGGTTTCGTTCTTCCCCTACAAACTCAACACCCCTTTTAAGTACACATTCGTGCCAAGTTTAAGTTGATTAACTCGAAAAATCTCCCCCTTTTCACCTCCTTAGATCATGTATTTTCAAAAATCCTTTTTAGTGCTCGCTTTTAACATAAAAGGAAGCCGTGCGCAAATTTCACTTTCCTATTATCAGTAATTTCGGCTGTACGCAGATTTGTCAGTCAGTTAGGATAAATTGTGTCCTCAAAAACTGCTAAGCTTAGGATTAAGAGAGATTAAGAGATCTTTAATCTATAAATATGTAGGAAGCAAAATAAAAGTCATTTTATCTATACTGATATAAAACGGTAGAGATTTTTGTTCGTTCGTTTCAACGCGCTATAATCTGGCACTACCAGTCGGCCTTGAAAAAATATTTTTGTAAAGATTTATGAGGAAAGGAATCCACGGGAACGGTCATTAGAGACGTAATAAAACGCGGGTGAAACCGCGATGTATAGCTAGTCAATACATAATGTTTGACAACCCTAAACTGCACTCTCTAAACAAATGACTTATTATCTGTGTCACATAATAATTTCCAAAAAATCCACATTATATCCGTCATAAACTGCTGTCGTGTTTTGATTCTTATCTAGCATGTTTTGAAAGCTCAGATTACTTAAGATACTGCTTATTGCGTGTTTAGGTAATTTCAAAATGCTTCCGTTTGTTTTTTTTCTGAGTATAAGTTTCACTCACGAGATGTCACGTGAATATTTCCGTTATATTTAAACTTTTCGCCACTAACCGACTTTAAAAAAAGAGAGATATAATAAGAAAGTGTGGGTTGACCGGCTTTGGCAAAATCGAACCTTTTTATTCGGACAAGCCCGCCACACTGTTCCCACCCACTGCAACTCCTGAAAGCCAGAATCAACAGTGGAGGCCACTAGAAAAGCGCCGAGGCAATGAAGCTCGACGAGTCCCGGAGACACGATTCAACCTTCTTGGGTCCCGCAACGAAATTAAACAGAAAATAATAGTGGAGGAGTTAGATAGTCCTACACATTTAAGAAGAAAACTGAACCTTCTAGAGCTAATTCCATTACACCAGTACAAAACACAATCGCCCACCATGAGCCTGTGGAAAGTGTGGCAACATTGCGGAACATTGTTAATATTCATGATGTTGCTAATGTAAGCCCAGTGTTGCCAGTGTTACGTTTTGTGCGGCTAAACGTTAGATTGGAAGAGATTAGACGTTATATAGTATGGTCTAGACAGTGAATGGGAGAGTGATTTTGTAAATTAAAAGTTACCGCAAATGTACGTATGCGTGGGTAAGTATTGCCGGGTTTTTGGTCAGCGCAGATGGAACAGCAAAATACTCGTATATTACTCCATGGTTTCACGTTAAATTACGTTTTTGGTTACTGCTCCACTCTCGTGGATCGTAGCGTGATATTATGTAGCCTATAATCTTCCTCAACCAAAAGGATTTTTCAAATCGGGCAAGTAGTTACTGACATTAGTGCGTCGAACTACTTACTACCTTTTTTAACCGACTTCAAAAAAAGGAGGAGGTTATCAATTCGTCTGTATTTTTTTTTATGTTTGTTAGCTCCTTACTTGCGACTGGGTGAACCGATTTTCATGATTCTTTTTTTATTTGAAAGCTGGTGCTTCCCGTGTGGTCCCATTGTCACCATTTCAATATCTGATGATGAACTTCGGAGATATGGAATGGAACTCCTCACAGAATCACAGCAGCAATATCGTAACAAGTGAAATTGCTTTGTTTATACGTGTAGTCGATGACTGACTGAAGGAAAAGGGGGGGGGGGGGTACGTCTGCTTGAGCATGTATAGATAAAATATATTATACAGAGGTACACAACCCTTCATGTGCGAGCATATAACTAATGACTCTAAGTAAGCAAATCATTTGTCAAATTGAAATCGAACAAATAATTGAATTGGAAACCAATTCAAACCAGAATTTAAATTGAAAACTCATTGTCATAACACTACGCATGTTTGACCGACATTTTTAATTGGCTGTGCAATGCATAGGAAGGCTAATTGAAGAAAGCAGTTGCGTTGTATAGCATACGAGCAATTACATGTGTTTATCAAACCATAGCGGTGTGCAATTGCTAATGGTCGCAACCTGGACTGCAAGGTTAATTTAGTTGTAGAACTTTTGAGGGGTATTCTGATAAAGAAGAATTTTTTTTTGACCGCCTCGTTGGTCTAGTGGTTAGTGACCCTGACTGAAAAGCCGGAGGTAGTGGGTTCGATTCCCACCCAGGACAAACTTTGTGTGATAAGCATAATTGTTGGTTCTGTGTCTGGGTGTAATTTAACTATAATATGTATGTACACACATCAAAAGTGTCTAGGGATCAATATATTATTATTACCAAATACATCTTGATCCCTAGACACTTTTGATGTGTATATTTATAAATTATATTTGTATGTAGGTATATCAGTTGTCTGGTTACCATAACACAAGCTCTGCTTAGCTTGGGATCAGATGGCCGTGTGTGAGTTGTCCCGAGATATTTATTTATTTATTTAAAGGGTTAATTGTAAGGGTACTGCACCTCAGTCGGCATAAACGGAAACCTTAAGCGGTAGTGGCGCATAGTCTTTTATATTTATTTGATTTTTATTTTTTAGATTTAATACAAACTAGTTTCTACTTTGCTTTTATATACAATTTTTCTTTTTATATTATGTGCGTCATTTTTGCGTTAATAAACAGTTTTTCTTTCTTTCTTTTCTTTCCTGTGTTTTTTTGCGTTTTTGGCTCGAAATTATAGTAACAATCCTGTTATATCTTCTATGTTGGTACGGAACCTTTTTTATTTTATGTTTAACTAGCTGTCCGCCGCGGTTACACCCGCGTCTTTGGTTACTGCTCCGCTCCCGTAGGTCGTAGCGTGATGGTATATAGCCTAATAGCCTTCCTCGATAACTAATCTATCTAACACTGAAAGAATTTTTCAAATCGGACCAGTAGTTCCAGAGATTAGCGCGTTCAAACAAACAAACAAACAAACACTGCAGCTTTATAATATTAGTATAGAATAGTATAGATGATAGACCCGCCACCGGACCTTCTTACTAATTCTCCACAGGTGTAGTTCCACTCGTTTTGTTTATAAATCAATAATTTTCAGTCAGCTCGAAACTCTAAGAAATGTGGAAGCAATTGCCCTTTCATTCAATAATTTATAGCAATCTGGCGGTAGGTGTGGTCCTTTGCCAACGTTTTATTAAGGCTGTTTCAGATTTATCGCGCAATCGTTACTGTTGCGGGCCACAAGTATAAGCAGTTAGCTGGTTTAATACATAATTTGCATGTAGTATTTCAATCAACATTCTTTCTGAGTTTATCTTGGATATCACTGATGTCGATAAAGGAAAATTTCCTGATGAAACCTGGACTTATAATTAATATGTGTCTGAAATCGCGAATCTAGGCTGGTATTGGCTAGGGTTGCGGGATTTTGTTCGAAAGGGTTACCGCGGCCCTGGAACACAAAAGGCTTTGGGAGGAACACGGATGGGTTTTAGTCAGTAAGAGTCTGATACTCCCCTCCGCTCCGCCCAAAGCTGAAGAAGTCATTTGATAATTATCCCATTCTTAAAAAAAAAACAAGTCCGGTATTATATTTGAATCAACGGTCGAAACAAACAAAAACAACAAACAAGTAAAAGAAGAAAAAATATTCTTTTTCACTGTCCATTTAGAATACAAAAATAATAAAAAATGTTAATTTTGATTAAAAATACATAAAAAAAACGTTGTGTGCCCCCGCAGCATCAAACAGACCTTGGGGGCCTACCCCATCTCTTGTATCAGTATTATTTTAATATTACTTTGCTGTGTACACACAACAGAAATTACAAAGTAATAAAATGGTACTGTTTTAAACTTTTAAGAGTTGGCGGTATGTTCTGCAAAAAATCCAGACCGCTTGTGCCGGGATTTTAACTATTACTACCTATATTGAGAGTATGTCTATCTCTCTCAGTGTTCAACATGTGCCTTAATTATATATCCTCAATATAATTATTTGCAGTACTGATGTATCTACTTGTATTAAAGATAGAAAGATTTCACTGTTAACTGGTTTGTTTTCCCCAAAGAAATTATTACTAACGGCATTTTCAAGCTTTTCAATTTATAATATGAATAAAATAAATAGGAGATTATAATAAATTGCATATAAGTGAGACTCTTAGTAAGATATTCAATCTTGCAGGTTTACTTGGATTAAAGTCATTCGTACTATGGGTGTGTGATAAAATCACATACCTAGAAGGTAGGTACTGACCAGTCAACATTGGAAAACGTGGGATGGCTCACTTTTAGCCTTTGGTTTCTTAATTGCAATATCCAATAAATGTTAAGAATAGAATAATACTCTATTGCACGAAAAACAGGGTAGGACCAAGAATGCTGCCTTGTGGGACACCGTAGATAATGCATTACATGCAATAATTATTCTGTGTTAACCATCTAGGTCCATGTGGTAACTATGTAGTCGGTGAAGTTAGGTATGTCTTTAAAACCTATTTCCACGAATTTGCATGAAAAGGATTACACAATAACTAGCTTCCGACCATGACTTTACCTACGAGAGTTTGTAGAACTTAAAAATGGGATAAAAAATTCTCTCTCCTATGGGTTAAACTAGATCATGATCCATATGTTTAAGTGTGAAAGAGTAATAAACTCCATAATTATATCCATCCATCCATTAATCCCCACAAACTTTCACGTTTGTAATAGTAATAGAATGAGATTACCAATTAGTTTGCTTAACCACTTAATACTATTGCAGATATCTTTGAGATCATATTCAACAGTGAACATTGACGGGTTAATAATTATGTACCCATTAACAATATAGTAATATCTCTTACATGTCATAAGACCAGTAATTATCAACGTATGCTAGTACTTAATTGTCTCTGAACAATTATGTGATGCAATGGCGTTTCTTGTCCTACATGTTTAATTGAGCTTTACAACCCCTAATTAGGAAGGCAATCTTGTAGATCGTATCATTTTTGTGGAATAGTGTCTTGATAGCCCTGTGGTTAAGACATCCGCCTCTCATGCATGAAATTGTGGATTCGATACCAGATGTCCAATATGACTTTTTCAATTCAAATGTACTTTCTAAGTTTATCTTGGACATTATTGACGTCGGTAAAGAAAAACATCGTGAGGAAATCTGGACATACGATAATTAAAAATCTGAAATCGCCAATCCCTCTTGAGAAAACGTGGTGATCAAAGCTCATGCCATCTCTAGGACTTAAACATAGCTCGAGAAATGAGGGTGTACTAATAGTACACCTCTGCCTAATCTAAGTGCTAAATTCTGTGAAATTATACAGAATAGCAATGATGGTTGTTATCCCCAAAAACGAAGTATTCCCGTTCGAGCACCTATATGCATTGCGCACCAATCTTTAGCTTCAATATCTTTGGTGCTCAATGCATAGGTGCTCAAACAGGAATACTTCCCAAAAATTGCTCTAATGCCGCTGCACCGATGTGCTATTAAATATGGAAGCTGGTCTTGACTGTAAAAATATCCCTAGTAGATAAATTGCGCTTGAGATAAGCTGTCAATTCCTTGCTAGTCAAACTCAAATATCTAGTCGCATCTCATCTCAGCGATAATGTCAAAAATGTAGGCAAATTTGAGGTAGTTTTGACAGATTGAGACTGACTAAAATGTTAAGTTAGGTTTTAGATATTCAAAATGCAAAAGCAGAAAGCGCTTACTTTCTTTGTAACACTTTACTTTCCCTTACTTCACTTTTTTCTCGAGATAAGAGCACATTGTTTAGTTAATTAATTAAAAATATTTTAACACAGATGTTATCATAAGACATTTCACTGCCTGCTGATCTCTTAACTGTCTTAAGATTGATGATGACAGTCAAGCAGAATAACAAATGACTGACAAATTATCTTAAAAGATTATTTTGTTTGGGCAGATCATTATCTTGATTATTACAGTAATTAAAATATTTATGTAATGTCCGCGTCTCTAATACCAAACATTATTTGTCTAAACTGTGACATTCATAAATCATTGCCGACATCGAAATAATATTTATTTATTTAGGATCTTTAACATAACATATACAGGGTGTCCCAGAACTCAACGTCAAGCCGAAACGGGGTGACAGGATTGATCATAACCAACACGAGAAAAATCTGAAAAAAAATCTATCCCATGCAGTTTGAAAATTATGGGCATTTTAAGAAAAACCTAGAAATTTGATCAAACTATACCGGGTTACTTGGGGTTTTAATTTTTTTACTCTTTTTTATTGTATGGAACTAACAAGTATTGTACCATTTTAGAATTCTGATTAAATGCGCCAACTTTTAATGCCACTTGCCAAGGCACTCTAGTACATTTTTTTTAAAGGAGGGCCTGTCAAAGTCGACGAATCTTGAAAATTTTAAATTCGTAGTTTAACAAATAGTCTCAATTCTCGGAAACTTGAAGCAAATGTGTCATTATTTTTTATTGGGATTCTAGAAATGTTATTTAGGATTACGTTTACAAAGTTCAAATGAACAAAAATAAAAAAGAATAACCACAATAACCGAAAAATGGTACAGTTTGATCAAATTTCTAGGTTTTTCTTAAAATGCCCATAATTTTCAAACTGCATGGGATAGATTTTTTTTCAGATTTTTCTCGTGATGGTTATGATCAATCCTGTCACCACGTTTCGGCATGACGTTGAGTTCTGGGACACCCTGTATAGCATAGCGAATGAAATGACCCTAATTTTTTTTACTTCGTAATAAAAATAATTTTAACGAATCGGAAACTAACATATTCTTCCCATTATTGTGATGCGAATCTTCAGGTTACGGAGATATTAAGGTCAAAATTACAATTTAAGGAAGAAATAAGAAAATAAGTTTCAAATGTTCTAAACTATAAATACCCTACAGTCTCTGTACTATTCGATACACCAATATTTTGTGTGCGTTAACATTTCACGCACAGTGACTTTTCCCACCAAAAACATAAAGTCGTTTCCCAGCAATATTACTTAGTTTGATGGACAGAATGCGTTGTTAACGGTTATATGATGTATCTTTTTCCCCATGTAAACATTTCATTAATCCTTTCACGGCCTAGCTGGCTTTAGAAATCTGACCCCAAAGACATAATCGTGATTCCATTTATTTTACACACTGACACTAATACATACATTTAAATAGCAGTCATTAGGACAACAGGACCAATTAAATAGATTTACTGTCACGCTACCGTTCAATATGAAACATACACACATAATATTTTGTACCTAAATCGAGGTTAACTAAGCCCACTTGTTAAAATTCAAGTCTAGTACTGCGTATCCAGTTTCTTATAATGTGTAATAAGTGGTTTGGGAGAGGTGGAGCGAATTTAGAGCTTTGGCCCACTAGACAGATAGGCGTACAGAAGGACCAGTTTTGGATTAAGGCAAAGAGTATATTGAATAGATAACAATCGTCGAAAGCCGCACATGCGTTTATCTATACGTTTTATGTACTCTGTGCGGTGCATAGGCCGCTCGATGGATTGCCTACGGTGTACTTTATAATAGCAGCAACCTTCTTCTAGTCCATAATATCGTATTGTCATCAAAAATTAGGTAATATCTAATATTAAGTTGAGAAGAATAGCTGGTTTTAGCTTCTTTGATATAAGAGTTAAAGTGGTCTAGATTTTTAGACCTCTTTAACTTCCATATTGAAGAACGTTATCCCTTCGTTATAATACGCAAACGATATAGAAAAAGTGTGAGTAATCCGTATATTGTATGGCAAGCTTTTGTAATGGCATAGCGCTAACCGTTGTCTGTAGAGTTTAGTAACGAACTCATTTATAAGTGTAAAGATGAAATAACCAATCGTGTCTCAAAGGACCAATAAAACAAACAGTACCTAAACGCAACGTTTTTTTGGGTACCAGAAGTAATTAACCGTTTGTTTTGTAACCATTGGCCCATACCTTGATTGGACTGGATTCTCTGTTCAATTTTATGAAATATTCTAGTTAGCTTTACACAAGCAAAGGTTTCGTAAGCCAAATTCTTGAAGTGATCTAGTCGCACTGCTCGTTTAGGTACCTGCGTTTATTGTCAAAACCTAACCTAGATACCGAAAATAATTATATCGTTAGAGCGAGTTATGGTTATAACTTTATAGCTGGCGAAACTTAGTTTAGGAGATTTGGAAATGGAATATTTTGAATAAGACAACGGAAATTGGTTCTGAGATATTTTAGCTGCCCCTTTAAACCAACTGAAGTAATGGACCACAGAAAGTGTTTGACAATATACTACATACCTATGTATTTTGTCAAACACTTCACGTACTTACTTTTATATTCTCTAGAACATACATCTATGTTTAAACATAACATGTTAATCTAGAATGTAAGTGTTTACCTACTACCTTTTAGAAGGGGCAACTTAATTCATTTTTTTTACTTGTACGTTCAAAAGTGCCCTGTGTTGGCCTAATTGAAATAAATGAATCTAGTCAGGTATAAAGGTACCTTACTGTACTTTAAAACCCCAGAATTTTAGCAAGTTACTTTTTTCACTACCTATAAAATATTAGTATTAATTACACAAAATTTTAGTCATGCAAAAATGACGTAGGTCTCTGTCTAATATTTTTACTGGACAGACTATGAATACAACACCAAGACGCAGGAAATAAAAAAAAACCACACACACACACACAATAAGCACTGATGACAATCTCCATTTTAACATATTCATATCCCGCAAGTCTAAGTAAAAATTCATGTTCCTCAACAATTAACCTTATCATTATCTTCGTGTGTAACTGCAGTTATATCTACGAATCTAAGAAAAACCTAAGGTTACGTGCAATTTAACAAATCTTATGTCATTACAACAGTTACATAATCACTGTAATTCATGTAATTGCGTGTCGCATCATGAAAACCGTTCGTTTTGACGTCGCACGCGCTGTCACCGGTCGCGTTGGAGAATTGTGACAGTTTAATTTAAAGTATGTATAATGCTTGACGTTTATAATCACTGAGGCTCTGTGTAACCTCTTTTCCGAAAACATAACTTAATTTTTTAATCGGCAATCCGACACGGCTGAGGAGAGAGCTTTTTGAGGCACACACAAGTTAATGGGTGTGATAATTCACACCCATTACTTCCAAACTACGAACTGCTACTAAGCATTTTACATAACATCACGCCTGTAATCCCCGAATAGTTAGGCAGAGGTGTACCCATGAGTACACCCACATTTCGCCAGTTATGTTTTTTTTTAAGTCCCATGTAATAGGGGGCGAGCCTATTGCCATCAACCGGGCACAAATCCAAACTCCGAGGCTGCTACTAAGAAATTTCTGATGGAAAAACCCATTAGCACTTTGCCCGACCTGGGAATCGAACTCAAGACCTCATGCTCAGCAGTCACGCTTTGCGACCACTAGACCAACGAGGCAGTCTAAGAATGATTTAATGAAAAATAGATATCTAAAATCTCTCACTTTACGGGACCACACAAAGCACATAGGTACAAAGCACAACAGAACAACATTATCATCATTTGGCCTAAAGGCTTTCATTCTATGCTTCATTTCACGCTTCAATGCTTGCTTCCTATCCTATCTAGAAGCGGATACTCCAGCTTATTTTCATATTAGCCCATATTACATCTATACACACAATGATATAACAACCAATTCGGAACCAAAACGCCACAATAAAGACTTCCATTACGATTAGGAAGCATCACAATACCTTGATGTGCAGCTTCCTACAAATTATTCAAACAGAGGTCGTCACCATAAACAATGATACTAAAGCGTTATAAGAAATAGGCAGTACTTATGTGCAGCCGTGCATTGAAGTTTTAGCAATAAGTAGTTTTAAAACAATTGTTTGGGATGATTTTTATCGTGTTATAATTTTTTTATGATTGGCCGTCTGTTTTTTTGCGTGAAGGGTTAATCTCGATAAAAAAGCTAATTGTATTTACGCAAATACGAATCTTGTTGTGTTTGCTGTGCTTTTGTTTACTAACCCCGAGGTCTTTGGCATTCATCAGGTCTTGTCACAGCTTCGTTAAAGAAATCGGGTTTTTGAGATTAATCACATTGGCTGACATGACAGGAACCAACTTATTTTATTGTATTTTCTTTTTGTTCTTGGGTGGAAAATCTTAATGGATGTCCCCTGTAGTGTAGTGAGGTGTCTGACTCCCCCCGCGGAGGGGAGTACTAACCTACCTATGTACATATGCAAACACGAAACCAGGTAATGGTTTTAATATATTCAGCCTTGCAGTTATATTACTTCCCCTAATTTTACAAAGATTTTCCTACATAGATTAGGACGGACAACGGTTTCCAAAGAAACAAATTAACAAACATTATGTATTTATTCTTATTATGACCGATTAAAATAAAAGACAAAAAGCAAGATGACTTTAAAAATCATTTGCCGACAATGCGTTCACAATGAATGTAAAGCTCGATTTATCCTTTACTCAACGATGGAGGCAAGAATTTGACTCGTACTCAAAGTACTGGGCCGCAATACCGGAGGATAGGAGTTTGTGGAAAGGGGAGAGAGAAGCCTAAGGCATTTTTTTTTTTTTTGAGGTGGTAAAAATCATCAAATGAGTCCTTCCGTCCTGGGTGGGGCGGAAGGGACTGTCAGACTTTTACTGACTAAAAAACCACCCTGTTCCTTCTGTTGCCCTTTACGTTCCGGGGCCACGGTATCCTGTTAAGACGTTCCGCAACCAAGCCTAAGGCCTCATTTACGGAGATGCGGGGAGTCGCGCGTCGCGTTGTGCGGCGCGGCCCGCACTGAATTCAAACATATGGCGTTGTAAGAGGTAAGAGTGTGTTTACGGAGAAGCGATTTAAGACGTACTGATTTTCGCGACGCGAGACACCACGCCGCACGCGACGAGCGATGCCCCGCGTCTCCATAAATGAGACCTTAGTTCAGCAGCGGGACAATAGAAGCTAGATTTTAGATAAATAAAAATGAAATGATAAAATAAACTATTTGTCTTTCTTTATTTTTATTTTTTTATAGGGAAAGCAAACAGTACCTAGTATACTTAATTACTAAGAATGTAAAAAGTGCCTTAACATGTGACACCCACTACGTTTTCCACAGATTATTTATTTAGTATAATACAAACAGAATAGCAAACGTTAACTGTATTTAGGGTATGTAGAAACATTAGAGGCTACTCTTATATCCTTCAGAATTTTGATTATGTCGCTTCTAAAGATATTTGTGCTGACAAATATTAGTCTTATTGTTATTCAATATTATTTCTTTATCATGATTAATCTTATCAATTTCTAATCAATCGGTCATACTTGCAAGACTTTTATAAGATTTTTTGGCTGTTAGATGATAATAAAGTTATTGAAATTGGACCTTGGGACATAGTGAGGGAATGATTCTTGAGATATTATATATTATCTATTTTATTTATTTACACCTATGGTTCCAAGATGATAGGTAAATCTTTTAGCCACAGTAATGTAGATTTTAAGGACATATTGGTAACTGTTATATATTTGTTAATTTTTTTATAAAACTTGAAGGACAAGAATTTCGGAATTTCATGAGAATTACCCATCTACTAACATAGTTTATAAGCTTCTATAGTTCTATTGTTACTAACCATTATGGATCATGTTATCTGACATTTTAAAATAAATAATAATAATAATTATTCATTCATTTTTTTTTACCGACTTCAAAAAAAGGAGGAGGTTATCAATTCGACTGTATTTTTTTTTTGTTGCAACGATTAGCAATGTTGAGAGTAGGACTAACTGTCTAATAATTATGTCCAACACTAAAATACAAACTAAAACTTAAAAATCAAAAGTGGTATAAAAGTTGAAAAGGGAAAACAGTTCCCTATCATCTGACATGTTTTGTACATCGTAGTAATTGCAAAGTTCGCAAAGAATTGCAAGGCTGTTAGAGATATTATCCGGCTAATATCGCCGACAAATTGCTACAGTCGCACGCGCAAGTGATACATAATGCTATACTAATTTTATTTCAATGATGAGTAATTCTAGACCAAGATAGCGTTGAAGTATAACTTGACGATTAATTTAATTAAATTTAACAACTTTTGGTACAAGCAAAATATTAATTTAAACTTAATTCTTTTTATTTATTTTTTAAATCATAAATCTAGTTCTTTTTTGCAATTCCAACTCGCTAAACTTTTCAGTTTAAATGCGAGATTCGCTCGTTTAGTATAAGTACACAATTAACCCAATTTATCACCTTACTAATTGTCTTACTACGAGTACATGCTGTGAGCCGGCTTGCGAAAACAAACAGACATATTTACCTAGCTGTTGGCGACTTCAGTTGATGAAAAAAGGGTCAGACAGAAGACAACATTAAAAGCGCACATTGATTATAACTGCCATAACATACGAGTCTGCAAGTTCATCCGCTTGGAAGTCAAGTATAAGATATAACATACAGCACTAAGCAAATTCAACCCAGTTTCCTATAAGTGAAAGAATTTAAGCAATCAGACCAGAACTTTCAGAGACTCACTTTTACAAACAAACAATTGTACCTTTTAATAATAGATATTTGAAGTATTACTGGGTTTTTTTACATTAGGGTTTGTTCACTAGCAGCGCGAAGTATGGTAGTTGGAGGTGTGACACCCCCATGCTTTGGTAAGCACGTAAAGCCGTTGGTCCTACGCCTGATCTCTCTCCGGTCATGTCGGATTGCCGTAATCCTTTCGGATTATAAATAATACCAGCCTTTTACTGTCCCACTGTAGGGCAAAGGCCTCTTCTCATACAGAGAAGGCATGAGCATGATCACCACGCTTGCTCAAGGCGGATTGGCGATTTCAGACTTATAATAATTACAAGTCCAACCTGGACTCCTCACGATGTTTTCCTTCACCGATGTCAGTGATGTCCAAGATAAACTTAAGAAAGTACATATGAATTGAAAAAGTCACACTGGTACTTGCCCGGATTCGAACCCACAACCTCATGCATGAGAGGTGGGCGCGTTAACCACTGGGCCATCACGTCACTTCGGATTATACACTATTATAATTATTTCCTACGTATATGGCTAGTCTCCAATGAGATCAACTACCGTGACCGAAATGGGTTTGATGAATATTATTATTTAAAACTGCCAGCGACTTCTTCCGCGTCACAGTTGATTTCTCCATACAAACTTTGGAACCCTGATTCATCCCCTTATGGGGTGAATTTTGGAAAATCCTTTCTTAGCAGATGCCTACGTCATCTACCTGCATGCCAAATTTCAGCCCGATCCGTCCAGTGGTTTGGGCTGTGCGTTGATAGATCACTTAGTCAGTCGGTCAGTCACCTTTGAGTAATATATATTTAGAAGTATATAGATTTATATACTAGATTAAGCTTTTTCTTTCGAGCTTTGATCCGCCGTAGGGATACAGAAGCCGCATTAACCTGTCTTATTCTATCTTTATTATCATCTCAACCATGATATATATTTCCTCAAAAAGACCAAATTATAATAAAAACCCGGAACTCGTAACAAACAGTTGTCTGTCCGTCTGTACGTCTTTGTTCCAAACATTATTGTGTGTGAAACGTTAACGTTCTCGGATTATTCGTTTCGCTTCGTCTCCCGGCCTTTTAATTGCAGCTTTTGGTTTAACAAAGGTAGTGTGCTGTTGTTTGCGGATTTTCTTGGTGGTTTCCCTTCTGGCAGGAGTCGAATATTATAATCCTTTGATTTGCCTTCAACTTAATTTGAAATAACACCAAAAGCTTTTCGATATTCTAACAAGCTTTTATTTAACTTGCAATGTATGTATGTGTGTATGTTTGTTTGGGTCTTTTACAGCTGAATTTTAAAAACAGTTATCCTCAACCGACGGAGCTAAAATTTTGCATGCACATTTGATTTGAATGACAATGTATCGCGAAAAATCAGTTGTTCCCTAAAGAAATGCAACACGATCATAATGTACGGAACAGCTGATTGTTTTTCATGAATTCAGGGTCCCATAATAAAAGTTGTTCATAATGATGAGTGTAATGACCCCTTTTTAGGTTTTTGGTAAATTAACAATCACCCTGTATACCCATATCAACATGTCTGGGATTGTATGCTAAACTTTTTACAGTTTTGACCATGATATTTTGGTGCCATCAAAATGCGTCGTGACCTGAGCAGTTAAAAGGTTAACTTTTTATTGAAGACACTTCCTTGACTTTAATAAAAGTCTCTTGAGAGTGTGTAACAATTGATACGACTTTAAATCGCATGCGACTGCGATCGATGCGTTTTTAAAGGACACCATCTAATTTGGGATACTTTGTGAAATGTAGGCCAAACGAAAAAGTCAAGTATATTCCGTTACAATATTTATTTTTTAATATAGTCATATCTCTAGGCTTATTCTCTGCACTGTTATATCTTAGACAGATACCGTTTTCAGTGTTTTTCGCTTTTTATTAAATTGATTTTTTTTTAACTTGCCTAGCCGGATGTCTGAATAGTAGAATACCAATGTTAGTAAGAAAAAAAATACCATGAGTAGCGACACTCAAAGATCTACAAATAACAACTAGGACTAACAGCTATTCGCTGTTCCGAGGTACAAGGGGGTCTCACGACAAATTTTCTCAACACCCAGCAGCTACAGAAAAAATTTCTTATGAGAAAAATTAATAAAACTTTGCCCAACCAGGAAATCGAAGCCTAGACCTCAGCAGTCGTGCTTGCTACTACGAGACCAACAGGGCAACCATACAATGCACGGCACAATCGTGCAACTACAAAAAAACGACACAATCTCGTCTAAAATCGCAACTATGCATAACCAGACCTTGCCTATGTCCTATGTCATTCCAGTCGTGCCGAACAAAAATCGGCGACTATCACGTTAAGGTGTGACGGATCGTGAATGGGCGTCATGTCTGTATCCTTGGCAAACTGTCAAGGCGGTTATACAAGGATCATGCCCAATAAGCTTTTACTTTTAAAGGGGACACGAAGTATCCGTGATTTATAATCTGTAAAAATCTTCTTTGGTACATAAGAGGAAGTCTGAAAGTGGCGCCAGTGACAGAAAAGTTAAAAGGGAATCGCTTGTCTTGGTATGGGCATGTTAAAAGGAGAGATGAAACGCATGTGACCAGGAGAGTTATGAATATGAATGTGGATGGATTGTGTGAAGAATGATATTAATGAAAGGGGAGTCAATGATTGCATGACGGCTGACAGGACAGAGTGGAAGAGGAAAACGTGTTGCGCCAACCCCAAGTAACATGGGACAAGGGCAGGAAGATGATGATGAAAAATCTTCTTTGGTGAATTTTCTCGAAGCGAGCTTGAGGTGAGCCTAGCCGAGGTGAGCCTAGTATAATAAATGACTTCACTTCACCAAAATTCACCGAGGACGATTTTCATTAGCACTTGTGAGAATTTTCTTGATAATCTAGAAAAAAAAATAGAAGCTCAGGCTTGTTGAAGACAACTAGATACTACACGAAGAAAAACGGTTAAGATTTTTTTTTAACTTTTTTTTGGATCAGGAACGGAATGACAAAAGTTTATAGTGAAACAGACAGTAATCAAAACATGATAATAATTTCGCAAGGGATCCGACCGGAATAACTCAATAATATTAAAAATACGTAATAAGCACACATAAACAAAAACAACACAACTATACAATATTATTTTTAGTATATGCAAAACCTGAATATAGTTTGTTCAGAATCAGTAACTGATTCGATTCCAAAAAATTTTACACCATGTTATTTTTTTTTTTTCAAAAATATTTTAATTAAATTTTATTCCCAGTTAACTACAATACAATCACCGTACGGTTAGGTACCTATTGCCAAACTATTATCACGAGTGTATAACAAAGGAGACGCGGTTTACGCGGATGTACCGCGAAATGAGCATGTTTTTGAACGGACAACCAGGTAATATACAAGTTTATAACTTTGTGATTTTTTATGATACGGTTTTAAAATTTTGTACATAGATTCTTTACACAAAAATACTAGACAGGTGTATAGGGTTTTGCATAAACAAAAAATAATGTTGTATGTAACAAACATTACCTACAATCAACACTCCATTCAACTCCATCCAATGTAACGTTACGATGATATCAAAGAATAACAAGTTCCGTTATTTCACGATAAATATAAGCAATGTAGACTATTACACATTTACAATAACAAATATCATCAAAATGCAGTCATTTCACAATATAACACAACAACTGCTTCTATTCGGTCGTTATTTTTCTAATGCTATAATTAATGGAGTATACAAAACAACATTAAACAACTACCCAGACAAACTATTACCTATCAAATTATTTGTTACATAAACACAAGAAACGCTTTAACCAGATCAAAACGCCATGTCATAATGCTTTCATTGTACCGTCAACCGCAGTAGCACTCGGACTACGAAGATAACCCTTTCTAAGGCGCTATTAGTGAAATTTTTATACCATGTACAAGCAGTTAACTGTACCTACCTACAAACAAAACTGACGGATCTAAACTAATTACACACTTTCGCGCTCAGAATTAACGAATCGGAAATGAGATGAAACAATTGTTAATTATCAAGGAAAGTGAATGAATTTGTTTTTTAGATGGTGCTCGTAAAAGCTGAACGGTGTGTAGCAGTCCTTTAATCCGGATATATTTATGAGAAATGATAATGTACGTAGTAAACAATCATTATACATATTGTATTAGCAGTGTGATATGTTTTATAAGTAAAGTGTACTACTTTTTAATTTTACTCCGAACAAAAAAGTTATTTTAAGAGATATTTTATATTTATACTAGTTTCCGCCCGGGATTTCGACCGCGTGCTCCTTTTACCCGCGTTAAGTTACATCCTTTGGTTACTGCTAAGCCCCCGTGGGTCGTAGTGTGATGTTATACAGCCTATATAATAGGCTAGGCCTATAAAATTTTCTAACTGACAGTTCCAAAGATTAACTAGTACACTCCAGCTGATCCAGCAGAACCAGGTGCCTAATATCGACTCTAAGTAATAATCGTTTTAAGAAATAACAATTCTGTAATGTCAAAGTCACAATATCGTAAATGAAATCTTTCCGAAGACTTATTAGATATTATATACAACAACATTAACAAAATAACTCAATTCACTTCCCGAGAATAACAAACCGAGGACGATCTGTGTCCCATAAAAGTCAAGAGCAATTAAACACAACAATGACATTTAATGTTTAACAACATTACAACAAAACACAGTAATGATGCAAATAAAGTTGTAAAAAGACATCCACCGGCTGACCCATCGAAAGAAACAGTATCTAATCGCATAATAAACAATACTATTCACAGTGAGGTCCAAGGAAAAAGCAACAGCGATTAAGAAACGTAACTAGCCTTATCTTAGGAATGTAGTGAACTCGCTTCCAATTTTGTGGACAATAACTATATTGTTATTTTTTTTTTATTCTACCCGCACTGATGTAACATAATCTATACATATAAAATGCTTTGTCCTGAATGACTGACTGATATTAATGACGGATCAACGCACAGCCTATACCTCTGATCGTAGAGTCCTGAAACTAGGAGTTTGAGTTCTTTGTATGTCGTAGGCATCCGATAAGAAAGGATTTTTTTAAATTCACCCCTAACCAACCAACTTTAACGCAGACGAAGTCGCGGGTAGAACTAGTTAGTAATAAGATTTATTGCTCTCATTTAAGTGACGATTGTCTTAATGAGAAATACGATTACTGAAGAAACTCCACGGACATTTTTTAAATTAGGTATTTTCAGAATCTATAAATATTCTTCATCGTTTTATAAGTATGGGTGCTATCCAGAAAGTAGATTTGCCACGACGCCTAACATCTAAGCACCTTATTAAAGAATAAGATGAATGATTATGTGGGAAAATAATAATTCATCGCTAATACGACTTTAAATAACCGCCATCGCCTTTCACTTAAACAGTAATTAGGTCCCGTTTAATCGCAAAACTTCGTGCGAAAACCATCTATTGTCAAAAATAACGTGTCGAGGTTGAGCATAACCGATGGCGGTAAAGACAATAGCTTTAGCTAATAATATTTATAATGCAAGGCTGAATGGGAGTCGCGTGGAGAATTCAAGCTTCCTATCACTTGGGTCCACTTACACCTAAAACCTAACTTAGAGTTAGTTGTTGAGGTTTAATTATCAGTGTGTGAGCGATTGGCTACTGCGCTGCGTATCGTGGGTTCCATTACCGCACGGAACAAATATTTGTATGGCTTTCAGATAGTTGTTTCGGATCTGGCTGTTTGTGTATGTGAGTTTATATATGTTTGTAAACGCTTCTTGCTCCTTCTTCTCCATAGAGGCCTACCTCCGTTTTAGAACGAGCAACTAGCTTCATCTTTCGGACTAACTGACCGACTCCTTGACAATTCAAAAGTTCCTGTAAATGGTCTAATTGAAATAAATGTTTTGACTTTGATCTACGCTACAGAAGAAATTCCTAGTGTAGGGAAACATCCCGTTGACAAGCCCGAAATGCGGCTGGCTACAGTGGCTACACAGTTCGTATATAATAATAATAATAATATTTATTTATTCAAGTAACATGACTCATTCGTGTTAGTAACAATATTCCTTACCGCTATGTTAGTATTCCTATTCTAATACTTAACCTAAAGTCATGAATATACGTGAATAACTGCCACACGCCTATCACCGAGGTGGAGAGCTTGCAGCAGCGACTCACGTATAGACAATCGAGTCTGCTCGCCACACAGCGCAGGACAATGTTGGGGCTGGCCCGCACGCGGCGCACCAGGGAAGCGCATCGTTTTCTCATCGTTGTATAAAAACAGTCGACTCGAGCTTCCGCAAACATCCCTGACGCGCTACAGTAGCGGGGCAACGCCATCAATATCCTGAAAAAAAAACACACACCGAATTCGCCGAAGAAAAACACACACAGGTGTATATGCATTGCGTTTTTAGTAGAAATACAACGGGTGTATTTTCCCGCAGTCAACAAGTTAAAAAAACTCAAAATGTCAAACATAATCAACGGACCTGTGTTAGTACTAACTCGGAGTTAAAAGATAACCCTGGCTGGCGTAAGCGGGCTTTAGATACTTGCTTGTTTATATAAACTTTTGTTATGTTTGTTTGGTACAAGTTTTCTCCTAGATGCTCTTGTACTCGCACATCAAGTACGAGTATTTGGTACATGTCCAGACAAGTTTCTTATGGGTCGTTTGCCCTCTGACTTTACATATTTAAACATACCAGTAGGGTTACCGACTATGTATCAGCCGTTAACTCGACGTTTTGCGTCTAAGAAAATCTCAATTTATTATTACAAACAGGTAAAATTGTGAAGTACAGAAAAATTAGTTTAATATATCCAATGGATGTTGTCATGATATTCTTCCCTTTCATGGGGACGAAGTCGTGGGCAAAAACTAGTAAAAATTACTAACTAATTGTATAGCTAAGTTCACTAAAATTTAATGATTAGGTATAAAACTTAATTAATTGGCTTTATCAATAACTAGCTTCCGTCCGCGTATTCGTCTGCGTGGAAGCCAAATATCCGTGTTAGAATTTGTTGTAATCAGTCCTAGTTCTAGAGATTACTTCTTACAAAAAACTTTACGTCTTTATAATATTAGTATAGATAATGTATCTTCAAATTATGATGAGTACCTAGATGCGTTTGATGTAACAAACTCACAAAAAATATTCCTCTAGCTAAATATTTTTTTTCTTTTGTTACAGAATCATTCGAAGCAACTACTGGAACACTTAACAGAGTCTGAAAAAATATTCCTATTCGGTGCCAACCCTAACGGTGCGTACGAGTTGTTTTACTAAAATTTCACACAATTACAGTTAATTAATTTTAATTAAACTAGAGACTAGAGGTGCTGATTATATCGAGTCACTATTCTTATCTATGTAGTGCTTGTTGCAACATTGTTTTCAAGATCATGTATTTTTGACGTGAACTTATAACAACAACACACACTTATAACAATAACTTGCACCTGCCATGTTATCTCTTCACCACCTTTGGTTGACTGGAGAATGCCTATGGCATTTAGTCCGCCTTTGTACTTTTAAAGCATAAAGCATAAAGTTTAATAAATCAATAAACTTACAAACTAGTGGCCCAGTGGTTGAGACGTCAGCCTTTTATACACCAGGCTGTGGGTTCGAAACCAGGCATGGACAAGTAACAATAATGTCTTATTTTTTCTTTCACATGTATTTTCTAAGTCTATCTTAGACATCACTGACATCGGTGAAGGAAAACATCTTGAGAGACCTGGACTTACCTAAGTCTGACATAGCCAATTCGCCTTATGCAAGTGAGCAAGCGTGGTGATCAATGCTCGTGCCTTCTCTGTGTGGGAAGAGGCCTTCGCCCTGCAGTAGGACAATATTAGGCTGATTTTGTTATTCATTATTACTTTATTATAATAAACTTTTCCTGATTTTAGCAACACTTAAGTTATTACTTAAGTGAAATGATTTTTATTTTACAAGTTTTTTTTATTTAGCTTGCACTGTTCGTATGTTTGTATGTAAGTTGTTCTTTCAAAATTGGCAAACTATTTTTCGACCATTTGTGGTTATCCGATTGAGCTGAAATTTTGCATACACCTTTAGTTCTGATGACAATACAATTTCCAATACTCAATATTGTAATAATTACAAATTAAAGCTTTTTTTAATTTTTTTTTTACAAGCTTTTATTACCCAATGACATAGAAGATTTTTAATGTTTCATGAACCATGATTAGCATGTAATCAACCTATAGAAATTTCCGGCTCTCATTTTTATTACGAAAGAAAATAATTATAAGTCTAATGTTCCAAGAGAAACAGAAAGTAGGTAGCTCACTATACCGCGAAAGTGGCAGTACTCAAATATGGTAAATTAAAGGTGTTGACGGGCCATGGGAGAAACCACTTTTTTATAAACAAGTCATATTTATGAATGAAGACTCTCTCTAGTCTGATATGTCACTTTAAAGCAGCGTTTTCCAAAGTGGGCGATAACGCCCCCTTGTGGGCGCTGCAGGCCTAAAGGGGTGCGGTAAGAGACCAAGAAAAAAAATAGGGGCGTTGTGTAGAGACTTGGGGAGCGATTTGTAATTTCATCAACTAGGTGGTTTTTAAAAAGGCGAAAAATGGGGGCGCTATTAAATAATTTATACACAAAGTGGGCAGTAGACAAAATAAGTTTGGGAACCTTTGCTTTAAAGTATATTATGCCTCACGGTTTCATCCGCGTTAAGTTATATCTTCGGTTACTGCTCCGCTCCTGTAGGCCGTAGTGTGATGCTGTCAGTGTATAACCTTCCTCGATAAACGGACAGGGTGCCGCAAAAAGATTTTTTCAAATCAGACTAGTAGTTCTCGAGTTTTGCGCATTTAACCATTCACTTTTATTTGTACAACAAGATAGACTATATAGCGACCCACCCCGCCTTCTCATAGGTGCAATGTAGATACCTTCCACTTGAGTCACTGTATCTATTGATAAAACCGCACTAAACTCCATTGCGTAGTTTAAAAGATCTAAACATACAGACGACGGGAAACGACTTTGTTTTATATACTATGTAGAGAAGAAGATATAGAAGAAGATAGATTAGCCTTTAAGAAACACACAATTCCCTCCAAAAGTTAAGATATTATCCTAAAATAGATTTGTTAAATCAATTTCAGAAGCACAATTCGAAGTAGCACACCTCAAGCAGCCAAAACGTCGTAAACGCTCACTCCTCTACGACGATCAAGACCTAGTCGGGCTGAAGAAGCATCTAGACATAAAGCTTAGCCCCAGAAACAGTTTCCTAGACCCTCAGTTCCTGCTGATGCGAAGGTGGTCCAACAACACGGAGGCAGTGCTGGACCATACTGATGAGGAAGTGGATTTATGTTATTATAGGAGTGATAATGCAGCTCTCTACGTTTGTGATGATGTGGTGAGTGAGATATATATATGTTTATATATTTATAATTTATATGGAAGACTTACTGCTAAAAAAATACAGACTAGAAACAGTAAATTAGATTAGATTTTTCACCCGCGGTAATTTACTTCTTTGGTTAACTGCTCCATTCCTTTAGGTCGTAGTGTGATACTATATGGCCTATATTATTGCTCCTTAATTTGACAATCATTTCTTAACATATTTTTTCAATCCGACTGATAGTTCTAAACATTAGCGTGTTTAAACAAACAAAAAAACTTCAACTTTATTATATCAGTATAGTTTGGCAACATAAAGCCAAAAACGTTAACGTTGAAAGCTGGACATCCACCAGCACTTGGAAAGAAGACAGATTTTCAAATAATAAAAGAGTGTTCATGTTTTCGTCGTAACTTAACAATTTTATACGTATAATTATGACCAGTTTATGCCCGCAATTTCATTTGTGTGGATGTTGATGTGTGTGTAAGTCCCGTATGAACATTCATATTTATTTTGTAAAAAGCTGGTATTTTGATATCACAAACAGACACTTCAATTTTAGATGCAAAAGAAAATTGGTTATTACTTTAAGAATTTTACGAGAGAAAATGTAAACTCTCCACACAATGAGCAGTAAAAGCTGCTATTATATGCATCCGTTGTTTAATACGTAGTCATCATAGGTGTCCAAGATATCTAGGCCGAAGAAATTTTAATACTCAACAATTAATTCTAGACACAATCATGAGAAAGGGGTTTGCGTAAAAGTGGCGTCATTTTGAAGTTGGATGGCCACTAATGAAACTTAGATATTTTGAAAGATCAGAATAATGCGATCAAAAGCTAATATGGACACATTTCTCTAAACCTTATCGGAACGGAGATATTTGGTTTTGATAGCTCATTAAACACGAAGAAGTTATTATACCTATATATTCTTATAAACCCTTTTAAGGTTCTGAGGTTTTTTTAGTAACTACCTACTTACCGCAACCTAAAGATAAACTACTATAACATGGCGCGCCCCTCCACAAATTCAAAACGTTTGAAAGTATTTGTGAAAGTATTAACGTGTGCGTACAAACAAACTCACAATGTGTGCGTACTGAGACGGCTCTCGAAACAAAAACAAATCAGCGATTTGTTGCTCGACTTCAGCGGCGGCGTCATTAATTACTCATTATTATTAGTATGGCGCTGCACTGACATACTCTATGAAAATGACACGTGCGTTGTCTTGTGCGGTCTTGCTAGTTATGATTAGTTGACCAACAAATCTGCCGGCCTGCTAATGAATACTACAACTACATAGAAACTCTTTCATATGGATATGGCTACACACATTGAAATAGTAATATGGAGGGGCGCGTCATGCTATAGTACTTTTTTGTAACTATAAGTGTTAATGTGTTATTTCGAATTAAAACACAAAAAGTCTCTAAAACACCATTATCTCAAAACTACCTTTTTGCACTTAATGACTTCTTGATCTACAACGAGGTAATGTGTCTTTATTATTTCCCAAGACCCAAAAGTAACGTAACATTGACACATGGTCCTGAAACAGTAAAGTCAATCTCTAAAAACAACCTTCAAAAACATATCTAAGATTTCTGTACGCAGGACAGTTTTTATATTGACGACATTTTTAAAATCTTCAAATGCAAATATCTCAACTTCGATATAACTTAGGATAAAAATAATTGAACATATATTATGTGTACTTAACAACACAACAAAGTAACATAATAATTCTTTGTGGCCACTGAAAAAAAACATGACGCCGCTAGTCCATACTAAGTTAATCAATGCCTTTTTAATTATACTTTCATTTACAGAGAGGCTTAGTCAAGTCTAATGACAGTTACTACTTCATACATCCACTGCCAGACAGATTTCACGACGACCATGCGAAAGCACATGTCATAGTCAAAAAAGAGACAAACCAAGTAAATGATGAAGATGAAACATGTATAGAAAGATTCAACATAATTCCAAATGAACCACAGCCTGCTAAAACATGGACGAAGCATAGAAGAAAACGAGAAGCACCAGTCCATTCAAATAATAATTTAGAAGGATTCAAAGTTAATTTAGCACATAGAAATAAGACTTTAACAGACTTTATACAGAAACTATCGACTGGAGCTAACAGGCAACGAAGAGCAATACTACCGGCTGTGTTTGTGGAAACTGCAGTATTCGTAGATAGAGACTTGTACAAACATATGACAATCAATTTCCCTAAAGACACAGAGAGAGAGTTAGTGAGATTCGTACTGGCAATGATAAACGCAGTACAATTGATATACCACGATCCTTCTCTAGGAAGACCAGTTAATTTTATACTCAAAAGACTGGAAATCTTGCACGAAGACCCGGCTAATCTCAAGAGGCCACATGATATAGACAGGTTTCTTAGTAACTTCTGCACTTGGCAGAGACTGGAGAACCCTCCAGGAGACAATGATCCGTTGCACTGGGATCATGCTCTGATACTCACTGGATTGGATCTGTATGTTGTGAACAAGAATGGAAAAGTTAGCAGTCAAGTTGTCGGTAAGTCATTCTTCAATACTATTTATACAGGATGGTTTGCATCTCAATAAAAAACTTTTTCTATGGATTCAATACATGGATCAAGACAAAAGCGATGGAATTTATCCGTCGGTTATAAAAAATAAATCAACTATACTTATTACATACAAAACTGTAACAACTAAGTACCTACTCCGTTAAATGGAACAGGTGTTTTTTTTTTTTGAAGTGATGACTTCTTAAGTCGCTTTTAACGGAAAATCTTATAAGTTCGCGTCACCGACATGCTGACGTGACTGCGTCTCTGATAGACTAATTGATAGAAAATTTCACAAAATCGTGTTGCAGGTAAATTCAACCGAATTTAAGTTTTCCATACAAACAGAGATTTTCAATTACCTTTTTAAAAATAAGACATTCCGAAAATGTTCCTTTTTAGACCTATGTACCCTGCTCATGTGTAGGAAGTTTCATTAAAATCGGTTTATTTATTTCGAAAAATAAGGATTTGAAAGTTTGTATAAAATGCCGTAAGGCGTAAACTCTCTTAAGTTTTCACTTCTCACGGCATTCTTCATGGCCGCCAATTTTTTTTTAATAACCGGAGAAATACTTAAACTTAGAAAAACAGTTGAATGTAGCACTTATAAAAACATAATTATGGTTATAAAGATAGACATTCTCAGACGCGATTATCACCTACTACCACTTAAAGCAACAAGTAAAACCACGAGATAACACAACTCATTATGACAACGATAATATAATTTTAAGTAGTTTATAACGACTCAATATTACGCCTATAGCTTTTGTTATTACGATTAGTGATGCTTTCATCAGTCAGTAATGCTCTACATCCAATTGATGTAGCAATCATGTATTATAGTCATCGTTTTGTATATTTTTGGACCGATATTGGTGCCAATTCCCATTTTCACAAACTAAACTAAAATAAGACTATTTTTTCCAAAAAAAAGCAAGAAAGGGACGGAAATAAATTAGACCTGACAATTTTAGCTAATCTGGAACTTCCATGCAATTTTAGCACGGAAAAGTTAAAGGCAAAACTAATTTGACACATTGTCCTTGTCTTTCGCTGTATATTAGTAAGAGATGCCAATTCTCTAATTATTTTAGTGTAGTTTGTGAACGGTCATGGAAGGCACGTGAATGATTCATACCAAATATTCAAAAATTATTGAGTGTGGGAGTTTCTAAGTTTATCTAAAACATCCCTGGCGACGGTGAAGGATAACAATAGGATAAAACCTGGACTTATAGATATGATAAGTCTGAAATCGTCAATCCGCTTTGAGCAAGCGTGGTGATCATTGCTCATGCCTTCTCAGTATGAGAAGCGGCCTTTGCCCTGCAATGGGACAATAATAGGATGGTATTATATAATTTTTATTTTTACAGGATTGGCGCCAGTAGCTGGAATGTGTACTGTCACTAGTAGCTGCACTGTCAACGAAGGGAGACACTTTGAAAGTGTTTACGTAGTCGCCCACGAAATTGGACACAAGTGAGTCACAATCTTGCACTAAATAGCTTAATTAGTTTGTAGCGATACCTATTGCATAGCATACGAACTACAATTGACGTTTCTTACATCGCGCAATCAAAGCTCTCCGCGACGTTAGCATAATACAAAATCCCGACAACAACCGTCGGCAGCAGCCCACCAGACATAACACCCGACTGGTCGGAGGATCCTCCCTTTTCAATGGGGGATGAGTAACATTACACTCCTATTTCTCATACCAGTAAAGCGCAAAAATAATCATTATACAAACGTTTCATGTGTAGACCACACTTGTGTATCTTTTTTTTCGATCATGTTTCTTTATGGCATCTGCAGATGTTCAAAAAAACCTTTTAGTCTTGATCTAGTTCACAGTTAGAACTGTTATAATCATTACTAAAACAATTTTCAGCTGCATTCGTTTCAAAATCCAATCTGATTTCAGCAATCATTGTGGTTTCCAATCGATTGGTTTTTACTTGGTATTTTTTTTTTCGGGTTTCAACGCAATTGGATTGTTATAATTTTAATATCATAATAACTGTTTAGTGCCGAATAAATCTGACCTAAAAGCCGTGAACGCCAGTTCCAGTGACAGTTCAGTCAATGAAAATCGATACAGCTAAAGCACTGGTTGATTTGGACAAATTACGTGTTTACAGTTATATAATTATATCACACAATTTACTTAAATCATTTAAATTTCAAATGACCTGCAATTAAGTGCGGAAAGTGCTGCAGTTAAAGTAAGACGATTCCTATTGTTTATTTTTTTGTTATTTGATCTATTTAGTTACAGCTTTTAGATCAGCTTTCACGATTACATTTTAAGTTATTATTACATAATAACTTAATAGCCGTTTCAGTTAAATCTTAATTGTAAATGATTTTATCATGTAACTTGCTTTTGCCCGCGACTTCGTCTGTGAAGTCAAAGTTAAATTCATTCTTAGCTGACGTCTCCTACCTTTAAACTAACTACCTGCCAAATGAAATGTGGTTTTCGAGATTTAGTTTTTAGTCAGCGAGTGAGTGAATGAATGAATGACCTTTCGTTTTTATAGGACAAAGATTATAATCAGCAGAAATACCATCAGGAGGCAATTCTGCTAACTATTAGGAACGATCGCAATCTAAGCTCAGTCTCAATCAGTCAAAAATGATTGCTGAGGTGAGATTGTGACTAGAGTTAAAACGTTTTCAATTAGCAGAATTGGCTTTCTGGTATTCTTTCTTACCCTGACTTCAGGCGTGATGTTATATTATGCCATTTGTCTGTTATATTGCAGCCTGGGCATGCGTCACGATGGACCCCTGGCAGACAACGGCTGTGACCCTAGCGCCTACATCATGAGTCCGACCCTCGGCAGCGGGAAGATCACCTGGTCGCAATGCAGCAAGAACTATCTGCAGAAGTTTCTGGAGTAAGCTTTCCAATTTCATTAGATACCTATTCTTGATGGAAACAGACGGACAAGTTCCTATAAAATTATCCAAAAGACCCTTTTATTCATGAGGAAATCTTCATGGATACCCTCCGTCTGGTCTCTCCAGACGGAGAGTCCGAACTCTCGAAACCTTTAACCACAGGTCCATCATGTTATGGGCAATAATGTCCTTTGTTCTATCTACTTTTAAATTATTAGTTGTTTATGGATTTTAACCTGTATTTTATTTGCAGCACGGTACAATCTCGATGTCTACTCGACCATGGAAACTCAGCCGGCCAGTTGGACCACAGTGCCGAGGGCATTCTACCTGGAGAGAGATTTGACGCCGATCAACAATGTAAGGACATCACACACACATTATGTACTTTTTATTGTAATGATGTGAAAGCTAAAATTTCTAATCACCATGGGCGAGAAGACTATAAAAGTTCTAGGTTGGGCTTGCTTGGATTTTTAACCTATTTACAGAATAAATAAATATCATTTATCAATGACCCTTTTGTTATAACAGGCATGTTGAAATACGGTCGAGGCAGTCGACACTCAGGAGCCCAGAGTTTGGAAGATATCTGCAGAGACCTTCATTGTCAGCGAGAACGATATACGTGGACTTCACATCCAGCTCTTGAAGGAACAAGATGTGGGGAGGATATGGTAAGCTTCATTAATATATATGGCAGCTGACTGCCTCGTTGGTCTCCTGGTCCAGGGCCATTACCAGGTCGGGGCAAAAAGTGTCATTGGGTTTATCCATTAGGAACATCTCAGTAGCAGCCCGAAGTTTTGAAGTTGATGGTGTTACCCCCCGTGCCTCAGAAAGCACGTAAAGCCGTTGGTCTTACGCCTGATCGGTCCCCGGTCGTGTCGAAATACCGTCCCATTGGACCATGATGGTGAGGCGAGAGGAAATGCACCTGTGTTTTCACACACACTTGACCCACATCTCCTGCGCAGTTGGTTAGTCTATACATTGCGATTGGCCGCTGTGACCGAAATTCGGTCAGAAGGATATTATTGATGACAGCTGCAGATTTATTTATTTAAACTTTATGCAACAAAAGCGTACAAAGGCGGACTTAATGCCTAAGGCATTCTCTACCAGTCAACTAAAGGTGATGAAGAAATAACAAAGCAGGTGCAAATCAGATTCAATCTTGGTTCCCGAAACATCTGCATGAGATCGTGCCAATACCTACCTTTCTTATTCCATCTTCATTCCCAACAGTATTGTCGCGGCGGTGAATGCGTAGAACGTGAGGGTTCTACAGTTATTCGTGGATCCTGGGGTCGCTGGTCCGGTTGGTCTGAGTGTGCGTCTGCCTGCCTGGTGGATGATACGCATGCTCCTGCTGCAGCCGGAGTTGCAGTAGCTACGAGGAGGTGTAATAGACCAAGGTATGTGTGGTTTTGAAATATTTCCCATACCAATTGCTATATTGTAGAAAAATAAGGTCTTGGAGAACAAGAATCTGACAAAACTGACAAAATTAAAAAATAAAGAAAGAAAGAAAATGTTTAACACAAATGGATTTCAAAATTGCATCAGAAACTTATCAAGCCCGTAAAATGTAAATTTCATATTACAGGCATGACAACGGCAAAAACTACTGCGTAGGACACGACAAGAAGTTCCAGTCCTGTCACGCTCAACAGGTAAATCACTTCTCACTCATTATTTGTCTTCCTTCTTCATCATGGAGAACCAGTTCCAAATTACACCAATATTTTTATCATTACAGTGCAGCAACGTGCCCAGAATGACAGTAAGAGAGTTCGCAGACCAGATCTGTTTGAGAGCTCGTGATGTGGACCCTGATCTCATCGGAACTGGACTGCAGAGGATCGATTCTGATGGTAAGTTCTACAAAGTTATTTGGCTACCGAAACCTGCTAAGCGAAAATCTCTGTTAATTGGTTGTTGGATGATAATGATGGATGGTTGACAGATCACACAATTCTTGTTCCATTTTCCTTTTTCATATAATTCACCGCATAATGTTGCAGATGTAAGCAGTGCTTGCGCAGTATGGTGCGACACCCGCGGCGGAGGCTACAAGTCTCGCGGCTGGAGCTTACCTGATGGAACAGCCTGCTCTAATGTATCACCTATGTTCTGCATCAGTGGAATCTGTCAGGTACCTGTTGCCTTTAAGTAATTACTATCTAAATCCAAATTCAAGCTAATTGTAAAAGCTCTTGATAATCAAGCTTCCGATGAGGTCTTACGGAAACCAGCTGATTTTAGGTTTTAAAACAGATCCCAAATAGGTTTGTCAAATGTGATTTATATTCTTCAAAAACTAGCTTAGCTTGGCTTGTTCTTATATAGATTGTTTATCAATAGAACTTCCTTTTTTTCTAGAAATTCACATGTTCATCAAGTTCCGACATCGAGTTCTCTCTAAAGCCAAGCGACTGCGAATGGGAAGCGCTGAGGACTGCCACGCCGCATACACCACCGTAAGTATAAACGGTCCAGTGTTATTGCCAAGATGCTTCAGGGGTAGGTGCTATGAACGGTACCATGGTATAATTGGACTTCCATAAAAGTTTTCTTGGCAATTTTTCTTCCAGCGCCAAGAGCTCGTCTCCGTGGCGCCGCGCGGTGGGCGGGCAGTGGCGGCCGGCGTCGGGCTGCCACTACCACTGCATGTGGCCCGGCGCCGGCGTGCGCCTCGTCAGCTCCGCGCGAGCAGAGCGCGCGCTCACCAGCATACAGCTGTGCTCACCCGACAGCAGACCTGACTCCGTGAGTACTTCAGCACTTCATGCAAGTCCACGGTTACGAGAACTACTCCCAATAATGTTTGTTACCAAATTAAAAAGACTACGTGGCTTTTTCTAACGAAAGGTTTGGATCTAGGCAAGCCAAAATAGAAGTCAAAATATTTGAATAAGTATTTTGACTTGGCAGGCTCTTTTGGACATCATTCAACAAGTTCATTTTGGGCTAACTAGTCCATGAAGGCACGTTTCCTGCTGTACAGTAAAATGTTGTATTTAACTATTTTCCAGGGATGCACCCAAAGAAAATCGCCGTACCAGTACGCAACCATGGTCTGCACTAAGTACAAGGACAGAGTAAGAAGGTTATCTGGATTAGGCATGCAGATATCGCCAGCTTTAGGTAAGAAACCATTCCAATTATGGCATATGCTGGTCCTGAAGCCTGCTGAGTAGTTCACGGAAGTAATTATTATTCATAAGTGCATTGAAAATTTATAAGACGTTTTCTTGTCATATTTTAGCTGTAATGGTGTCATTTGCGAAATTTTATATAAATAAATAATCGACCAATGAGAAAATCGAAAAAATTATTTGACATTCAATAAAACGAAAACTTTTTACCTATATATCATTTACTAATTGCCTTACGACATCATTTTTGGACCTTATGTAATAAGAAATAGTGTACGTTTTTCTACTCACATTTAATATTTATAACAATCTCTAATGTCGCATTACAGAGGACCCAGACCGACCGTGTCGCATAGCCTGTCAAGATGAGCGAGTCTCCCATCGGTTCTACCTGGTTAACGGCCATGAAGGCTGGTTCCCACTGGGCACATCGTGCGGCAAGAGAAACGCGTCCTATTGCGTTAGCGGGAAGTGCTTGGTAAGATACTAGCTTTTAACTGGTAATCCAAATACAATATGGCCTATTCTATTCAATTTACTGACGGGGGCGAGCCCAGTACCATCGACCGGGCACAAATCCTGACCCCGAGGCTGCTACTGAGAAATTCCTGACGGAAAAAAACCAATAACACTTGGCCCGACCTGGGAATCCAACCCAAGACCTCATGCTTAGCAGTTGCGCTTCGCGACCACTAGACCAACGAGGCAGTCAATGTAAAATTAACAAGATCAAAATGTATGGACCAGTTCCTTTTTTTAGCCTGGATCTTTTTAACGGGTATTTCAGTTACGATATTAAATACATAATTAATTAACTGAAATTTAATATAACGTGCCTACATAAAAAGTACGACTACCGCTAAAATCTTATGACAGCATGATATCCTAACTAATATTATAAATGCGAAAGTAACTCTGTCTGTCTGTCTGTCTTTCTGTCTGTCTGTCTGTCTGTCTTTTCTTCACGCCTAAACTACTGAACCGATTTGTGTGAAATTTGATACAGGGTAAGTGTGGACCCCAACAAAGGACATAGGCTACTTTCTATTCGACTTCGACTTCGACTTCGTCTGCGTCCGCGATAACCGACTTATACGCGGACGAAGTCGCGGGCAAAAGCTAGTTTACTATATTGATAAATCATGGTCATAGTGACAACCCCAAACTTAAACTTAATGGAACACCCTCAACTTTCGAACCACCGAGAAAGTCCATCCACCTTCCTACAATTTAACTTTTATTCCCCACAGGAATTCGGCCCCGACAACACCCCCCTCTCGGAGATGGTGTTCACCCTCCCCCTGCTGAACCGAAACAGTAACGCGACCAGCCGCGTCACGTGGCGTACGTCGCGTCACCGCCGCAGTCTGCGCAACGAGCGCATCACTGTGAAGGCCACGCTGGACCAGCGACATCTCGATGATATTATTGCGAGGCTTAATTTGACTAGTAAGTCTATCTAGCTTTTGATAGAGATTAGAAACTGTCCATTTTTGTAAAAGGGCCGACATTGGTTCCACTTTCCTGGATTTCGCTAGACTATAAGTCTGATATCGCCAATCCGCTTTGAGCAAGTGTGGCGATCAACGCTCGTGATTTTTCTGTGAGAAGAAACCTCTACCCTGCAGTGGGAAAATAATATTATTTTACTGTGTTGGTATTATTATAATAACTAGGTATATGACCAATGCAGACGATCTAAACCTTTCTAGGATAAGACTTTTCTAGCAATGCAATTTAATAACCACAATAATTATTGTTTCAAAAATCGATAATTCTTATTCTTCAGTTTTCGATCCGTATTGCAGTTTATTGCCGTTTTTGCAATTCATTTATCAGATCATCAGGCTTAATATGAATTAATTTCAACAGAATACCCTTTTGCGCTACAGAAAGTAATAGTTCCGATACACGGCACTTAGACAATCGGCATAGTACGGCACATGTCTTAAAATACCATTAAAACCAAACACCTAAACAAAACATTTTTCTTTGCAGACAATTTAACAGACCACATTACCTACTTCGACTCGATTCCGGAGCACATTGAAGTGGACTTCAACAATCCGATTCACATCGCGCCAGAAGACACACTCCTCAGAAAAGCTCCAAGACCGACGTGGGACTGAACTTACTACCTTACTACATGAAAGTTAAAGACAATTATTGCACATTAGGAATTGACATCGTTCATAAACTTGGTACAATTTTAGTTTGTTCTCTTTAAACAGTTTTGCCAAGACCATAATTATTAGGTCTAAGATTGGAACTAATGGCCGTTTAGGAGAATCATAAATAAGCGACAACCGCTCAATCGTGGTTTTACTATCCCTCGATACGCAGCAGTAGGCCTAGCAGTACAGCCATGCTGTGATTGGCTGTGAGTGGTTAAGGAAAGTATGTTCGCTGCTATCTGATTACGAATCATAGCAGATATGATTTTGATTGATGACTCAAATTACAACAGCTAGTTTTACATTTGGTAACAAGCTATTATAATTAAAAAATTAAAAAACACGACTGCAAAAATTTCACATATTTGTACTTTGTTTACTCGTCAGTTTTTTTTTACGACGTTTTTTATTAACAGTGTTATATATTTTTTAAATCTACTTGTCAAATTCTAGACGATAAACATAGACACGACCAGATTCATTTAAAAAATAAATTGAGGTTGGTATTAATTTGCGTTTTAAAGTGACCACACCGGTTTCTTTTTATTTTTTACTAGCCTATGTTACTCGGAACGATGCAAGGATTGTAACGATACCATACATCTAAATCGGTTCAGACGTTTAAAAGTTATGGTGGAATAAAGAAACTCACATACATACATACATACATACATACATACATACATTAACCCTGAACACATAACACTCCTTTTTTTGGGGCAGTCGTGTAACAATTAAATTAAATGGGTTTAGTTCTGTCAGAACAAAGCAACACACGTCAAAATTACTCCCTATTCAAAGTAATTAATTGTCATGATTATTCTTAACATAAGCTTTAGATGCATTACTTTAGCAATAAAAAAATAATTATTGAGAGATTGTGGGTTGGCTTGTTTTGGCGGATTAAGCTCAAATGAACTATTAGGTTAGTAACGAAGTAGGTGCAAGAGTGAGTTGGTTTTAGCCAGAAATAACACTGCCTTATAATGTGGACTCTTCACACAACTATAAGACTTGACTATAAGTACATTTTAAAAATATTACCTACATTTTTGTTTCACTGATTTATCAAATGTTTTATGCCAAAAAATATGAAGAAAACTATATTTTCTTACATTCAAAGTTTAAGGCATTATTTTATATTCGATGCATTGCATCTTCAAACAAATTAATAAAGAAATTCATACAAAAATAACCATGAATTTTGATCCTTTTGGTGCAATTTTAGAAAAAAAAGTCTTTTGACAATTTGTTAGAAACAAATCTTATTATTTTAAGTCATTGTAAATACTTGAAGAATCATTGTGATCAATTTTAGTAATTTATTTTTAGAGATTTTTATACCTTTGTTACTAAGTAGGTTTAAGTAAATAAAAATAAAGATATTTTATACAATTGTACATGTTTTATTTAAAGGCACTTTTATTTGTAACCGGTTATCATTTAAACTATTATAAGTTTGAAATGTATACAGAATATTTTCTTATGTATAAAGTAGAATATAAAATTAAACTAGTTATAGCAACTGTATAGTTTCGTTGTATAAAAGTATCAACAATGTATAGTGCCGTTCACAAGTTTGGTGGTTAAACATTGGTTGAATTATGTATATCTATACATTATTTGAGTAGATATTTTAAACCCTTAACTATTAATTTAGAATAAGTGATTTTTTATTCCGAAACATTTATCCGACTTGCAGTTGACATACAACCCAAAAAATATTTTTAGAAACTTTACTGGATCGGAATAAGTGTAATTTAAACTAAGAGCGGGTCTTGGTGAAATTATGTACTAATACATAACGAGAGGTGAAAGGAAAAATGTATCAAGCGACAATTTTGTCGTGTTATATATTCAACCTTACTTTACACACATAAGGTTGAATATATAACACAACCAAATATAATATTCTTCTTCTCGATAATAAAGACGGGATACAAAGACACATACATAGCTGTCAAGTACGCATTCTGTCCATCAAACTAAGTAACATTGAGCAAAAACCATTGCTGGGAACACACACAAAACATGGTATTTAAAGTTTGAGGGTCAGTTCACACCGAGACGAGACGCGACGCGACGCATCGTGACGATACTTGAAGAGGCCAGTGACTTCGCGCTGCGCGGCGCAGCGCGGCGTAGAGCGACGCATCGCGACGTAGTGCTGCGTGGTGTAACGTATTCTAAATTCTTACAATGAAATGTGTATCTTTTCGTGTAGAAAATAAAGTTATATTTTGAGTCGCTCTTTTAAAGTGTGCACGCAGCGTCGCGTCGCGTCGCGTCTCGGTGTGAACTGACCCTAATTATGACATGTCAAATTCTGTATTCTGTATTGTGTCTACTGATCGCAAAGCGCGACTGCTAAGCATGAGGTCAAGTGTTATTGGGTTTTTCCATCAGGAATTTCTCAGTTTCATCCTCGAAGTCTGGGTTTGTGCCCGGTTGATGGCAATAAGCTCGCCTCCTATTACATGGGACTTAAAACATAACTGGCGAAATGTGGGTGTACTAATGGATACACCTCTGCTAACCCTTGAGAGGATTAGAGGCGTGATGCATTAAAAAAGACGTAAAAAGTTAGATCTTTAACCTTCCATATCTCCGTAACCATAAAGTTCCCAGCCATAAAAAAAATGATCGCAATGATAGGAAGAACACGTAACGTTCCGCTAAGGATTGTATTACATTTATCAAATATCTTGGTCCAATGTACATTTGATCAAAGAAATTGGACGACTTGGACGACGAATTGGACGACAAGTGTAATGAGCGTCTTTCAAAGAAATTTGATCAACTATTGAACATCATAATTGGACAAAGATATTTGATAAGTGTAATACCACCCTTAGTAAAGTGTCTTTCTACATCCGTAATACACTTGTGCAAAGAACAGTTCATATTTAAATATAAAATTAGTTACTTGGCTATCCATTATGAATAACTCTTGCTGTTTGCGTTCTTCAAAGCGTGCAGCAGTCGAGCAGGATCTGTCAGGAACCACTGCCATAGTTTTCTGAGACATTGCTTATCACCATTCTGAACACAGACAAAATTAGACTTATTCAGATGGTTATAAAAACTGTTTTAGAGTGGCCGGTGGCCACTGCGTCGTACCGTGAAGCTCAAAGGATAGAATGACTAAACCTAGACCTAAATGACTTGTAGGTTTATCACGAGCGCGCTAACGTAGACGTATTCGAGTTGATCTCCGAATCAGCCTATAACTTTCTAGTTAAATTTGTATACGACACGCACAATAAGTATCAATGATAGTTATGAATAAATTATTTGAACCAAATAAATATTATATGCAAAACGGGTATTTACATTACGTTCAGACACGAGCTCATGCTAGGCCTTCTGAGGTCATGGGAATCCGCTGGACATAAGGGGCACAGAACTGGTTTATGCGGCGACGCGTATGAGCTTAATACTCAATATCTTTATTGCTCTTCCATATGTATTCTTAGGTGGTAAGTTTATAATAGGCTAGTTGACACCACCATCAATTGACGTACTTTTTATGACCTGTCAAAACGCAATTCTTCCATAGATTTTGTATGGTAATAGCACGCTGTGACGTCACTTATTTGGCAAGTCAATTGTCTAACTATTTATTGATTTCAAAGCCATAAAAAATCTAATTTTACAGTAAATTGAAAATTAATCGGGTTTTCCGGGCTACAATTAGGTGTTTCTTTATGGAAGTTATGTCTTGGAATTATTGGTTGATGGTGTCAACTACCCAATTGAGGTCACTATGGACCCTGTAGGGCACAGTAAAAGGGTAGGTTAGGTTGGAGATCTCTACCTCCCTCCCGACCCGCAGCAGGCGCACCGGGCGTCGGAGGAGGGCTTATGCCGACCTCCTCCGGCCCCCCTAAATGGGTCCAGGGGCGGCAGACTCGGGGACGTCTGTCGCCCCCCATTCAACTGGACCCGAGGTGGCGGCGCGTAGTGTTCCCGTGCGCCCCTCTATGACGTCGCGGGGGGAGTCAAACACCTCACTCCCCCCTCTGACCTGAGGTGGCCCGCAGCGGCGGGCCGGCACCGGCCGTGGATAGCGGAAAGAAAGTGGTTTCCCGCAATCCACGGCTTATGTGTGAGAAGGAACACCGGGGTGGTTTTTAGTCAGTAAGAGTCTGACAGACCCCTTCGCTCTCCCCGGAGCGGAGGACATCCATGAGGATTTTCCACCCCGGAACAAAAAAAAAAAAAAAAAAAAAAAGGTTAGGTTAGGGAAGGGAGGAATCCTGTTTTAAGAGATAATTATGTTTTTAATAGTTATAGCAGTAGACGTATTCCAGCTGAATGAGGAGTACGATACTCACCTTTACACTAGTGAAGAGGTTGCTAGCATCCAGAACCTTCTTGTCGACGGTATCCATGTGTTGGCGGAGCGTGTGCGCGAGCGCCGCCACGGTGCGGTCCCAGCCGCTCGGCTGGCGCGTGCAGCCCGCCCACACGTACGCGCGGAGGGGCTGGCTTGATTGTTTGCTGACGAGAGAAAGTGTTTACTGAACTTATGAAGAAATAATAATTAATGTTGATTGAGGCTTTTACTATAATATATTATTCTGTTACTGTACTTTTGTTTGGTCTGAAATCTCAATTAGCTTTTAATTACATAACAGTAAAATTAAGTTTTTTGTTGCTTTAAAATCAATTTATAGTTAGTCAATTGAATTGGCCTAAAGTGACGTCGCGTTTACTATATTGCCATTCAAAATTCATGGGGGAATCCGCGTTTTGACTGACAGATTATAAAAAGTATGTCAGTTAATTGATAGCGTCTAACACCCAATTATTAAATTGATTAGTAATTACTCTGTCATGTAAATGCTTAACCGGTCAAGCCTCGGCTGACTTATCGGTACGAAAAAACAAAAGAAAATCAATTGTGTCTCATTACGTGGGACTTGAGTAATTAAAGAAAATCGTTAGCCATTATATCAGAAAATATTCTTAATTCATTTACTTTTTTTTATCAAAAACTAGCTGTCCGCCGCGGTTACACCCGCGTCTTTGGTTACTGCTCCGCTCCCGTAGGTCGTAGCGTGATGGTTTATAGCCTATAGCCTTCCTCGATAACTAATCTATCTAACACTGAAATAATTTTTCAAATCGGACCAGTAGTTCCAGAGATTAGCGCGTTCAAACAAACAAACAAACACTGCAGCTTTATAATATTAGTATAGATAAAGTCAAAGTCAAATCATTTATTTAAATTAGGCCATTACAAGGCACTTTTGAATGTCAAATACAAAAGAAAAAGGAATTGAATCTAGTAAAGATTTTCTATATACTCTAAGTACTTACTACTCCACCATCACATTCTCCTTTCTCCGATACCCATCTTCCACACTATCCTTCAACTCCTTCATACTCTGCTGCATCTCATGGTACACCTTCACCAACAGACCGGGGTCATCCGACTGCGCACCAAGTATATGCAGTAGTGCTTGCACTAGAACGTCTGATGACTGCAGTTTGAGCTCGCTTGAGTTCTGCTCTGAGCATATTTCGTTCATTGAATCCTGGAATAAAATTGAGGTATTAAAATATTTTATGAAATTGGAATAAAGTTAGTATTTTAGGGTCAAATTACTCAACTGACGATGCTCAATAAAGTGGGACTGGACTGGTCACGCTCAAAGAAACTGTCGAAAATCTACGAATATCAGCCACGACCAACGGCTTGACGTGGTTTCCGAAGCCCGGGGATGTCATTCTATGACGCCACCAACTTCCAAACATCGAGCTGCTACTGAGAAATTTCCTAATGTCAAAACCCAATAATACTTCGCCCAACCTGGGAATCAAACCCCCACGATCCCCACGCTCAGCAGTCGTAATGTGTCATTAATAGCAGTTTAATATACTCACAATTCTACTAAGCACTGCGCTAGCGTCAGCGGCGGCGTACTGCCGTAAATGAGCGGCTAACTGAAGGAACTCCTCGACTGAATGCAGCTCGTGTCGTAGCGCGCTGTACACGATGCGGTCTAGGCAGAGAGCGCGGTGAGTCGTTTCTAGTAGATGCGATAGATCAGAGTGGATTTGTCTGTAAAGGTGATATGACATTAGAATAAATAGGTGAAAAAGGTGAATAGGTGTAAATATATTTCTATTAGATTTCGTCCACAGGCAGTGTAAGAATAATCGACTCTACGACAGGTGGGCCCCAAATCACCACGACACAGAATCACAACTCGGCCCCGACAACTCGACCCCTAAAACTCGGCCCCGTCAACTATTTACAAGTGGACTTCACCCCTCTCTTCATTGTTTAAGTGAAACAATAATATGGCTTGCAAAAAGACAGATTTGTTTGCAGCAAAATGGATACATGCACGGCCTCGTGTCGTTTTTATATGTTTCAGCCTTTACCTCTTACCAACAAGCAAAATCACATAAAAACTCTTTATAATCTTAATATTATATTTAAATTACGCGTCACGTTGTTTGTCCGGAATGGACTGCTAAACTACTCAACCATTTTTTTTATGAAATATGGCTTACTGTGTGTAATTTGGTCAAACTTAAAAGATAGGATAATTTTTATCTCGATTATTGACCTCAATATCTTTACTTACTTCAAGCCACAGCTACGCGTGGCGGAGTCAGCTAGTATTAATATAGATAGAAGTACAGATTCTATGTACTTTTAAAAAGTACTTACTGTCTGACAGCTAAAGCGCAGCACGCAGTGGTCTCAATAGCGAGGGTAGTCCGCGAGTCTACAAGCTGCTTCACTGCATTGTGCAGTTGTTGGTACAGGATGGACTCTTCTTGTTCCAGCAGATCCACTGAGCTCTGGGCTTCCATTAGACATGACCTGAGAAAAAATTGTCAGAGATATTTATATGACGGACAGTTGGTGTAGTAGCCGAGATTGATTTCCACACACAACAATTTGTGTAGGGCCTACAAGTAGCAAGCTGTCTCTGGATTTGTGGGAACCCAGTCAGGAACGAAATTCCTGACACCCGTTTAAATTAGAAAGAGACGGAGAGAAAAAGAAAGAGAGGGAAGGACGCCTGGACATAACGCTTTGTTAAACTTCGTTCCAAAAACTATCTTAACTAATCTTTATTATAATTTAGAGTTTTAGACTAATAACATGCTAAACAAGTATGGTCTTAAGGTATTGTTAGACAAGCTGCTGTTGTTTGTTGCAACATTCAACAATATTAAACACAACTTTCTGCCTCGGATTAGCAGACTCCTTGCCAATTGCTTGCTTGCTATGCTTTGTCTGGCTTCGACACGCTACTATGGTACAATATGATGGTCAAGAAGTTTGATACAGGAATGATCTTTACAGAAGTCCAACACTTAGTGCAATATACTCACGTTATTTGACTTGGATGGACATCTTTGTAGTTAGCTACTAACGCTACCTTTGCTTGCTCGCCACACAGTTCAGCTTTTGATTCAATGTATGTGCATATTGCATCAGACAATCTGGAAAATAATTTTTTTTAATGAAATACAAACAATTTTAATGACAAGTGTATACTTTCACAACATTGGACCTGGAGGAATGGAGTCCTTTTCATAATTTCTACACATCAATTTCATCGTAAAAACTTCATCACCATTATTATGACATTAAACCACACTAGAAGTTGTTATTCTCTTGTATTGTAGATGCATTTACACTAATATTTAAAAGTCGAAGTGTTTGTTTGTTTTCACAAATCTCAGGAATTACTGGTCTGATTTGAAAAAATCCTTTCGAGTTTTATAGCCCGTTTATCGAAGAAGGTTATAGCGTCTATATAGCTAATAATCTTTCTCGACCAATGACACACGAGAAGAGAGCAGTAGTTAAAGACGGTACTCAACGCGGGTGAAAAAAACCTAGCGGACGAAGTCACGAGCAGAAGTTAGTAAACCATAATCACTAGGGCTTTCATCCCGGGAGTCTCGGTCTCGAAAATTTCGAGAGTCTCGACGATTTTTTGGAATTTTCGAGACTCGAGACTAACACGTTCGGTCTCGGAAATAACGAGACTTTTGAGACTTGAGTCACATAATTAAGAGTATTCAATAATCTACTAAACCAACAGTATTTTTTTATTACGGTTACATGGATATGGCAATGGCGACTCTGTAGACTAAAGATTGCAGAGCTCACAGTTTAGGTACAGAAGAACAACTGGAAATTCAGCTTAACAATTTGTAAATCCTCGTAAAATACTCGTATTCAGCTGCATCCGGTTAGACTGGAAGCCGACCCAACCTAATTGGGAAAAGGCTAGGCAGATGATGAATTTGTAAATCCCCCAAGAATACGAAGGACAGAATATAACTTCCATGTCTATCCAAGTCTTGTAGTAGCGGATCGCTAAGTGGCTCAAGACCAGCGTGACAAAGCTTGAACTACGTGAACTTGATACTATTCTAATTAAGTATTATTTTTTGTATACATTGGGGTAAAATTACGACATCTTCAATGAATGCTGTATCTACTAGTCGGTATTGCCTCATGGAATTTGCAGGACTGTAGCAAGCCGCACAGAAAGGGCGAAATTAGAAAAAGACTCACGCCACCCAATGCCCAACTATACTTCTGTGCACCAGAGACTTAAAAGCCGGAAAAGTTTTCTTGGATGCGTGAGTCCATCTGATGGCAACACTACCTCGGAAAGGTACGATCTTTGGCGAGAGAAACTGAAGCCTCTTGATCAGTTTATCGAGCCATCGGAGAAACTTTCACCTGGGCACGCGTTGCCGTGGCCGACTTGGAAAACTTTAAACAGATTCCACACCCAGGTCGGCCGCAGCAAAGGCAAAGGCAAAGGTGGGGCTTCGCAGATGGCACCGATCTTCAGTGCCTATGCGGTATCTCTCCGCAGACCATGGCCCACCTATTACGTTAAATTGCGCCGCATGCCCAGTCACCTGCACACGTGAGGATCTAATGGCTGCGTCACCAGATGGTGTTACTGGGCCAAACAAAAAATTCAACAAAATTTATAAGTATCTTTATTTGCCATCGATACGCTAAGAAAAATGTTGTGTGCTATTTTAGTGTTTACTTTGCTAAAAACTAGCCAAACGACAATCCTGGATCCGCCACTGATGACTTGCAAACAACCTTGTACGTATGTAGAAAAGCCCTCTTTGAAAATGGGGCCAAATTATCAAAACCTGTTCCCCGCACTAGCGTACAAGCAGAGAGCTTTTTCTAGCGCAGGTTACTTTTGTAATAAAATTAGGTCTGAAACCACATTAAACGTCCATTATTTTGTACGTGCACATTGCACCCAATACAAAATTTAAAAAAAGAATAGGGCCAATAATTTTTAATTTGCGTTTGTTTAATAAAGTACTTGATTGAAATATCTTGTTTTGACTGCTTTGTAAGTAAGAAACATAGTTTTGAAATAGTCTCGAAAGTCTCGTTTTCTCCGGGAATTTCGAGACCGCCTCGAGTCTCGTTTTTTTTTCCCGGGACTGAGAAATGGATCGAGACTGAAAGCCCTAATAATCACTCACCTTTCTTCCATACTCTTGGCCTCAGCTAACGCAGCCCTTAGTTCCTCATCAGAAGAAGTGTCATTCACTCTCTTGGCAAACTTCTTGGATGTGTACAAGTCGAAGTGAGATCTGAATAATGCCTGCGACTGTCTGTATGTCTCAAATGGACCAAATGTGAAGAATTTCTTTGCATTCTCCTGGAATAAAAATGATATATTTTGTAAACTGTTGAATTGAGACCCTTCTTAGTTTCTGATGTCATGTTCTCTCTCTATTTATTTGGTACACCAAATAAATAGAGAGAGATAGATGAAATGAGATTTGACTTTGACTTTATGGCAAACAATAAAATGACGAAATCAACTTTTTAAACCTTTATAACTTTTGTCCACAACTGCGGAGAAGTAGGCATCTCTTTTATTTATTGAATAGAAGACCTGTTTTATTAAATGACACCCATTTTATATCTGTACAATCTGGGGTACAGGCCCATATAATTTTTGGCTATCTCCTTTGACGTTTAAAGAGAAAAATACTTCTAATTACGTTTTTTTTTAAATTTTGCTTTGGTAAGTAATAGATAGTTTATTTAGTTTTGTATAAACATTATTTCTATTAAAAAAAAAAGCACCTTATCACAATGACAGCTGTTGTATACATCCAAAGTATCAGCAATCACGTCTATCACTTCATTAGTGGTAGTCTCCACTTCTTGCGCAAGTGTCAAGCAGTCTTCAGCTGCAGCACTCTCGTCATCCTTCCACTGCTGATAAGAGGAGTTTAACTTGGATATCTCTAAAGATAACTCTTCTTTTGTTAATCTGTGGAAGATTTCAATTGGTTTAAAAAACTGGTCACAAAGTAAAAGATAAGACTAGATTTTTAAGTAATAGTTTTCTTTTGTTTACACAAAGACATTCACTCAACTCACTCGAAGTCCCAAGCAAAAGCTAGTATCCAATGTAAACTATTCACTCAAGGGGGTCAAAAATCACTTACTCAACCTATGGTCAACAATATTGTTATGATGTCTGATTGCACCCCACATTTTCTGTGACATATACATTATTAGTTTCATTTTTTTTCGGCTTACATTAAATTTTCCAGGGTATATGGCATTGTCTGGCAACCACAATTAGTATAGTTGGTAACTGCTTACTACAATATAAAATACTAGCAACCCGCTCCGGCTTCGCATGGGTGCAATAGCCTATGTCACCCGGGGATAGTGTAGCTTCCCAACAGTGAATGAATTTTTCAAAATCGGTTCAGTAGTTTCGGAGCCTATTCAATGCAAGCAAACAAAATATAATCCTCTTTATAATATTAAAGTATAGATTTGTTACTTACTCATTCTGTCTCTTCAAGTCACTTAGCACCGCTTCCTGTTTCTGTAACATATGAAGCCGTTCCTGCAGCATTTTGATTTCCAGTTCAACATCTGCCTTAGTCTCCTTGTCTCCTGGTAGACAAATACCTTCATACTGCTCTTGTATGCTTGTTATAGAAGATTCTAAATCTTCTGAGGTGAGCAGAAGTCCCTTCTTCTCCAGTTCTATGTATCTGTAAGGGAATTGATAGTACATATTTTATCTAGTGACTGCCACTGCAAGAGGCCCCAAACAACATCAAAGAATATTTAACCTTTTAACCGCCTTGTCAAAAAGCAGAAATTTATAATTGATATTAATTTTTGTCATCTTAGGTTTATATAGATGAAATATAAAGAAAAAAGTTCAACTAATATAAATCAGGATGAGTCAAGGAACATAATTAGCAAAAGAAATAAAAATAACTACACACATCAAAAAAGTCTAGGGATCAACATCCCTAACATTTGTTAGGGATGTTGATCCCTAGACTTTTTTGATGTGTATATGTTGTTTTATAAGCTTTATTTATGTATGAAATCATAAACGTACGTATTTAGTCTGTCGTAGAGTGCAGACCTAGAGTGCAAAAGTACTTAAGTAATGTGTAGTAATTACATAGTACCTACTGTTAAGAACTGCAATGATTTTCTCTCAATAAGTTATGGCAAGGAAGCGGTGGTTAAGAAGGTGGCGGGCAGCGGATGGATACGGGCTGCCCAAGACCAGGATGCTTGGCGCTCTTTGGGGGAGGCCTACGTTCAGAAGTGGACGGCCATAGGCTGATATGATGATGAAGTTATGGAAACAGATTAAATGCAACTTTTTTTTTGGATCTGCATCTCACATTTCAACCTATGAGGTTGTCGGACAGGACTATACTGTGGTACCTTAAAAATTAAAGTCTCCAGGCAGGGCTTAAAACTTATAAACTAAGCGACTATACGCTAAGGGCACCCCTTGAAGGCTACAGAAAGACCTCGGTTTAGGGCGTCGCTGGGGAAACAGGACAGGCTGGATCGGTTCAAATTGAACCGCTATTACAGTATAGAAGTTATTTATTCTCAGAAACATGAAGAGACACAGAATTAAGAACAAAAACGATAGATCAAAGTTGAAAATTTATTTGGTTGCTATAAACTAACAGAATTTACCAGAATCAGACAAACGAGGAATATTACAACTTACCGACACTCCTCCCGGGCACTCAACGCATTATTATGATCTAAATTATTGTGAAGCCAACGTAAAACGCCAGCAAAGTCTCGGTCGTTCAACATCCATTCAAACGACTTTTTGTAAGTATCCGCACCCAAACTATGGAGGAACGGCACGAATTCTTCATCGCTCATGTCATTTAGCACATTCATTATTGTTAATTATAATTTGTTTTCACGTAAACTGAATAAAACCATTAGTAGGCCGTTAATGTTTTCGAAAAATCAAAACACTGATGTTTGACATTTTGAAATCCAGTGTTGTAAGAGCAAAATTATCACAAATCTACCACTGGAAATCGTCTTCGTTGTAATAATATCGCATAATTGCTTTTTATTATAAAGTATAAACAATTTTTGTTGTTTATTTTTAACTAATAATATAACTAAGTTGTGATATGAATGTTTTATAATATAAAAAAGTGATTTATAATTACGTTGTTTCTACTTAAATTAGTTGGCAACACTATAAAGTTCGTTTACAAAAATAGCTATAAAACTACACAGCATCGCTATAATATAACGCCTATATTCCATGAATGGGTAGGTTGTAGACAATGATGCATAGGTATTTTCTCAATTCACTAGTTAAGTTTGTGAAATAAGGGCGAGCGTACTGTTTTACAACTAAACATTTAAAAAACAACATCGTGTCCCGAATCGTACATAAATAGATTTGCAGATTTTTCCCGAATGCTTACAATTTATTTACATGGAAGATTTACAGCATAATAATATTTCTTCAAATCCCTTGCCATTCATTAAATACCTGGTTTTAGCAGAAAATTGTCATCTTTCTCAAAAACCGGTAGGTAATATTAGGACTACAAGGCAAAGGCCTCTTCTCATACAGAGAAGACACGAGCATTGATCACTATGCTTACTCAAGGCAAATTGGCGATTGCAGACTTTATCTATTTAGATTAATAAAATTATAATCACGATGATTTCCTTCACCGATGTCAGTGTATGGGTCAGTGTCGAAAATGTCACAATGTCATAATAAAATATGTGCGTGAAAATTGTCGTGAAAGTCACATTGGTAGGTACAGTCAGCAACAAAAGTCGATTAACAATGTTACTTTTTTAAATCATTTAAACAGACACTATACACATAATGTACTGTCTTTCAGAATTTCAGATAATAGCTAAGGGTTTATTATATCTTAATTTTATATTCATTGCGATTTACTTTTAATATTGTAGTTAATAATTAGGGTTAAAAACTCATAAATGTTAATCGACTTTTGTTGCTGACTGTACCTACTCGACCGGTATCAAACCCGCAACCTCATGCACAAGAGGCAGGCGCTTAACCACTGGTACCTAATCATAATTTAATACAAACAATTTTTTATGCAAAGTTGATTATAATTATGCTCCAAGACTTGACTGCAGGTAATAAGTACTTTACTAATCGGCAGGCTTTTCTTATCATAATTATCACCCTAAAGCTAGTTCTTAACGAATATGTCAATAAGCGTACTTTCTAGGATATAGCTTGTACCAATGCTCCGCTTTCACGAGCCAGACAAACAAACACAAAAAACCCAGACACCTACATTTTAACCCCAGTTAATCCAGAACGTACTCAAACACTCTCCCGCGTCCTTTTGTACTTGACCCTGAACTTGCACGGCGTTCAAGTGCGAGGGTATGCCAAAACTGAGGGTCCTGATTGGCTAACTACACGCCAAATTGTCACTTCCTTCGTTCTTTGTGTCACCATGATAAAATGATTTATCGGCTGACGCAGTAATTTTTGGCCAGTTTTTTTGTTTGGACATACGTTTATTTATGTATTTTGAAGTAGGAGATTGTTTTCATGTCCATCGTGAAACCGAATGGGATTGTTGAGAGAACTGTATTTTGTTACTACTTAAGCGTAATTTATTGCCAGTTTGGCCGATATAAAATCCTGATAATACGTTCCGCAAATACTTAAGGGAAGAACCACATAAAATAATAAAAGAAGATTATAGGGTAGGTTTAAAAAAGCTGTTTAGCTCTTTGAGTGCAATGGCCTGATTTACGCTTAAAAAGTTGGACTGTTTGTAGGTCCTAGACTCATTCTAGCTCTTCGGGCCTCAGATGGTATAGTTATGCCACTGCTAAACAGAAACCTACTGCTATAACTTTAGAACCCTTTTATGGCATATTTCGATAAACTTGCATCGCACTTGTACTGCTGTAGTAAAATTATAAAGGTTTTAAATAAAGCGAGTTTGCAGTAGCAGTAATTTTTTGCGACAATTTTCCCACTCTATTCCTGATCACTGTCTGTCACTCCTGAAAGCCAGAATCAACACTGGCGACTACTTATCAGGAAAGCGACGAGTCCCGATTCAACTGTCATAGATACCGCAACAAGATTTCCAGAAGAGAAAAATAAGAAAAAATCTTTATTATCCACTTCAGTTGCAGTATGTGAAAGGCATTATGTCCGCTGGCGTCTTTGTCCACACACGGTAAGTCCTTCTATTGTGTTTCATTTTCATTATGCGAAGTGCTCGTCATCGCTCGTGCGATCTCGAGACTACTCGAGCAGTCGCCGTCGATGTAGACTCACTTCCGTGTCCACTACGTGTACAGCTTTCTAGTGAGTGTCCATTGTTTTATAAGTCACGTTGGGAATTAAGAAAATGAGTGTTATTGAACTGTATGTGTGTCTATGTGGAATGTCTGATCTGTGTTTGAACCTTCCATGTAGAAAACCTACGAATTTGACGGCTGCTTTACTGGAGTTTCCTGTGGTTTCTATAAATATAAGGCCTCCAGCCAGGGTTTAAAACTTATAATAAAAGAGAGTACATGCTAAAGGCATTAGGGCACCCCCTTTGAGGTACGGATCTCAACTTAGGGCGCCGCTGGGGAAGGATAGCAAGGGGACAGGCTAGATCAGATCTTAATTATTGAGGGACGAATTTAAAGCTACAGGCTCAGCGGCGCGGGCTGGCTCGAGCAAGGGTCGGCAGGTCGAAAGTATCTACTTATAAACTTTGGGGGGTACCTAGTATATTATCATGATGCAAGTCACCTCAGTTTCAAACTCACCTCCAAGTTACTACAAGTCAAACTTACCTCTATCATTACTTACGTTTGAAATAAGTTGCAGCCTGACAAAGGTCTTAGTACAAGAAGTGTGCGTTTTTTTTTGTGTATAGTGTATATTGTAATGTGCTAGTTCCACGATCACTTGGCTGTTTTTTTTAAATAGTAGTTCGAATTTATTGTACTCACACACACATCAATGGAAACACACACTCATTGCCTACATAGGAAATAGGCGACATGAAGCACTCTCAACATCTCAACGTTGTCCTCACAAAGAAAAACAATGCAGTCAGCTTGTTCAGGCATACAAGCGATACTTTCAATCACCTTCCTTATACCCAACCTTATTAGTACCCCGTAAGGTTCAAATTCCCTTCGCAATTTGTGTAGGAGTTATATTGAATGGATGTCAAAAGTCCTTATCGTTAGAGAGCTCTAGACTTGTTCGTGCTTCATGAATGCCTGGTATTCTCTATTTAACTTGGTTTTCGCTTGGTTGCTGTATGCAACCACCATATCAAGGACTTGACTTTGTCATTTACTGTTTGGTAGCACGGCTTTATTTTGTCGACATACCTATTACCCCTATGTACTAAATAGTGCACAAGTTATTTATTGCTGTGTGTCTGTTTGTGATGGTCCAGTAGTTAAAGAGTTGCGATGGCGGGCAAATATCTATCTATTTTTTTTCAAGTCTGTCTTGGACATCACTGACATCAGTAAAGGAAAACATCGTGAGGAAATCATCACTACATTTATTATAAAATAAAGTCGCTTTCCCTGTCTGTCTGTCTGTCTGTCCCTATATATGCTTGGATCTTTAAAAGTACGCAACGAATTTTGATGCGGTTTTTTTTAATAGATAGAGTGATTCAAGAGGAAGGTTTATATGTATAATACATGCACCCGTGCGAAGCCGGGGCGGGTCGCTAGTAATTAATATAACTACGTCTGAAATCGCCAATCTTCCTAGACTAGCCTAGAGCAAGTATGGTGATGAATGCTCGTGCCTTCTCTTTATGAGAAGAGGCATTTGCCGAGCATTAGGACAATAATATAATGTAATAATTTTAAGATAAATGAAATTGATATGTAATTTATTTTCATTTACCAAACGCTGTGTTATTACAGGCGTTTGTAGTCCACTGCATCAACCTGGTCTTGGAACTACTTTAACGAACGTGCCATTCGTGCCAACTTCTATACTGCTAGCTGGCTTAAATAAAAGCCACACACACCTGCACAAATTATGTAACGAGTAGGAAAGAAGGTAAGTACCAATAGATATGTAGATAGATGCCTACTAATAAGGTCGAGTGAACCTGCGAACACTCTAAGGGTCAGTTCACACTTTAAAAGAGCGACTCAAAATATAACTTTATTTTCTACACGAAAAGATACACATTTCATTGTAAGAATTTAGAATACGTTACACCACGCAGCACTACGTCGCGATGCGTCGCTCTACGCCGCGCTGCGCCGCGCGGCGCCGCGAGACGCATCGCGACGCAGCGGTGAATCGCCGGTACGCGCGCACAGTATGACGTGCAAGAGCGGCGACGTTGCGATGCCTCTCGCGGCGGCGAGCGGCGCAGCGCGGCGCAGCGCGAAGTCACTGGCCTCTTCAAGTATCTTCACGTTGCGTCGCGTCGCGTCGCGTCTCGGTGTGAACTGACCCTAAGTAAGTACTTAAAACAAAGTGGTGTTTAAAAAGATTACTCAAATCTTTCTGGGGGTCTCGGCAAAGAGTTCTTGTGTGGTTGCTTCATAGTTTGCTCCTTACATTTTGGCAGGCGCTTTGACATTGGAACCAATATCTGTGATACAGAGAGACAAAATGTATTACAAAATATGTTGGTTGGGTTATATGGTTGGGTTATTTAGTTAAACACTATGTAAGACTGCCTCGTTGGTCTAGTGGTCGCAAAGCACGACTGCTGAGCATGAGGTCTTGGGTTCGATTCCCAGGTCGGGCAAAGTGTTATTGGGTTTTTCCATCAGGAATTTCTCAGTAGCAGCCTCGGAGTCTGGATTTGTGCCCGGTGGATGGCAATAGGCTCGCCCCTTATTACATGGGACTTAAACGCAACTGCCGAAATGTGGGTGTACTAATGGGTACACTTCTGCCTAACCCTACGGGGATTAGAGGCGTGATGTTATAAAAAAAAAAACACTATGTAACAAACACCCTGTCAGATCAGTGTTGCCGTTGATCAGTTTTTATGTTTTATTTTAATTTAATCACTTCTTCTTTCTTCTTTTTTTTTTTCACTGGGGAAAAATAATAATCTCAAATCCATTAAATGGTTACGTATATGTGTACGCAGTACGATGCCGAATAATACCCTTAAGGATCGGACAGGGTTTTTGTTACATGCTGTATATAATTGGTTTGAAAATGGAAAACTAAGTAGTATAGGTTCAATATCACACGCAATACCTACATTTTATTATTTTAATCCAAAACTAATTAGAAACAATAATGCTGTTTTATTATTTATGTTGTGTTTTGGTTTGCTACCTACTTATTCTTTATACCTACTAATTAATTATATAAAAAACTGTTTTTTTTCTTTACTGATAAAATATTGTTCATTTCTCATTTTTACACCCTGTCTAAAAATATACTTCAGTGAATGAGGATGCTTTTATTATGCTTTCTTTTATAGATCACAAAAAATCCTCCCTGATCCACCAGCCAGCAACACTTTAAAAGCAAGGGGTTCTTTCCAGAGGAGCACCCTTTACGTAGTGTTATAGTAAGGGTTGTATACAGGGCGTGTCTAATTAAGGGGGCTATAAAAAGAATCTATTTGTGTGTAGATGTCTGTGTATGTCAGTTTGTTTGTTTGGCTAGGACGCGCTATCGAACGTCTGTTCTTTCAAATATAGTTGGACAGGGAATGGAATGGAGCCGATTTTTTTTTTAGATGAATAGTCTATCGGGCCGGCATCGTAGTAGGTATATTACTGTGACTTCACAAAATTTTTGTTTAAGGATCGATGTTTAAAAAAATCACAGGGCCAATTCTCGTATTTTTAATAACTTTCGTATTATAATTTCAGTCTCAATCTGTCAAAAATATGTCTAATTTACGTACTTACCTACTTTTTTCCTATTTTAGTCTAGTATCAATTTGAGAGATGTAATTTTAAACTTTACTAATTACGAGAATTGGCATTCAGATAAACAGATACCTATCTAAGACTAGTATCTACTGCTCCATTTAAAAGTTTTTTTGCAGAAGTCTGAGCACTGATACTTACAAAAAGCATTAGTTACCTACCTACCTACTTATTTCAAGTATAACTAGCCTTTGAATATTAATTAAACCCATCAACTAACTTTCTTATTTATACCTATTTACGTTTCATAATATGTTATTCTTCTAAGTAGGTATATCACAGTAAAAATAATTAAACAAACAAAGTCACTCCACAGCTTACCTAAACCAATACAAACAAAGTCAAAGTCAGGATCATCTCGTTGGCGCCCGTACAAAAGGACCAGCTTTTAGAGAAACGTAAATAACGTGTAAATAAATAGTACGAGCACGACTCGTACCCGCCCTCTGGCGGCCTAGCGTAATAATAGCGGTACGAAATAATTGGTAGTTTGTTGTAAGTAACTTACCTACTTTCTTGTAGGACCGACCTACTACATTTTTATCGCCACAATCGGATTAATTATTTTTAATCGTGATGGCGTACGTGTGACGAAATATGAACTCATAAATATTCCTGTGTTTAGGTTAATTGAATTCCCTTAGTGCTTAGTTCCTGTAGCACTAAGGAAGAATGGTATTTTAAATTCTCCTGTATTGTGGATGCGTTTACAAAAATATACATTCACATACACATACAGCCAGACCGGAACTATTACTTTTGGCCATACAAATATTTGTTCTGTGTGGGAATCAAACTCGCGACACGCAATGCAGCAGCCAATCGCTCAACCACACCATCACCGTGTTCTCTTTAAAACACTCTTGTGAACTCCATCAAATGACAATAAAAGAATCAGCAGGAATCAGCCATAAAAATTCAACTTGCATAAAACGTTTACGTTTTCAACATAGCCATAAATTGTTACAAAATAATCTATGTTTAGAGTCATCTATCAGTCGACACTTAAATTCGTTAAGTGTTTATAACCTGTCAACGCCGAACACGGTTGATTTGACAGGTTGAATCTATTTTCGGAACTTAGGACCACATTTTTTAAGGTGTTGGTGTAACGGTTAAAAATAGTCCGTAAAAGTTTAATGGGATGCCGCCTACACTTTTATTTTGCTTTATTGCTTTTCAATTGTTTTTTATTTTTTTAGTGATAGAATAATAATAATATTTATTAGGTATGTCACTCACTATGCTGAAATAAAATGAAAAGCTACTTAGATTGGCTTTCAAATTTCGACCTGTGATGTTAAATATTATGATATGAATAATACATTATTAGAAACTAGCTTTTGACCGAGAGTTTGTCTGCGTGAATGTCATAGTAAAGGTTATAGGTAGGTACCTACATATAACCTTTAGGTACAAGCTTACTATTTCATCAAAATCGGTTCAGTGGTGTAGCTGTCAAAGCATAACAAGAGACAGATACAGTTGGGTACTTTCGCATTCATAATCAAATTGTCGTTATTTGCATCGACTAACAATTACTTGTGTTACTTAGTCAGTAAGTACTATATTAATTTCTTTGACTGCACAAAAACGTAGATATTCTTATACCTAAGCAATGCAAATACGTAATTAGTTGACAGTTGTCCTTCGTAGTCTTGCTTGATTCTCAAATCTAATCAAATTGATGAAGCTTGATATAAATACACAACCAAAGTTTATATAAATACGATTGCTCTCCTATATTTAGACTGAAATACTCACTGCATCGGATTACGACTAATGCATATCTGACGTGGGATTACGTTTAATTACTCACTAATAAAACATGGTCGTCGACCCGTCGTCGTCTGCTTATTTGATCGGGTCTTTGAGACCGACCGTCGTAGTGATAGGGTTAGGAGGTATGCTAAGCTGAATTAATTAATTAATTAACTTTAATTTTACCGGTAGCACACAAATTACAATAATTAAAGACATAACATAATTATAGATCATCATGATCGTCATGATAGCCCAGTAGTTAAGGCGCCCGCCACTCATGCACGAGGCTGTGGGTTCGCAACCGGGCACGGGCAAGTACCAATGTGACTTTTTCTATTTCACTTGTACTTTCTAAGTTTATCTTGGACATCACTGATATCGGTGAAGGAAAATATCATGAGGAAACATGGACTATTAATTTAAGTCTGAAATCGTCAATCCGCTTGAGCGTATGTGGTGATCAATGCTGCATTTTGTATACGAGAAGACGTCTTTACCCTGCAGTGATAATTTTAACATAAACAGATATAAATTGGACGAGAGAATCATACATACACACATAGGTACCTACCTACGTACAAAAACGCAAGTAACACTCTCACGGAATATTGGTGGAATTATGTACTGTAAGAAATGGAAAGAAAAGAGAAATGAACTTCTTCATTCATTTAATTTTGCTCTACCTATTTATTAAAAAAGCTGATAAATTCTCAAGATTTTTTCTATAGATCTAATCTCGCCTGTCAGGCTTTTATAAACCACTATCAGCTGCTAATCAATTCCACACAAAATGGTAACTCATTTCCTTCCGTTTGTACACACATAATATAAAAGAAAGTTAGATAGGTATTTGTGATTTGTTATTTTTACCGTAAGACCAATTTGTAGGCGCTGATAAAAAACTAAGAACACCGGATTTCCTCATTGTCACTTACGACGGACATTTTAGTTATGTGAGGTTTTTATATTAGAGAAAAATAGTAACTGCTTCTCACTTTACGAGTATTAATTTTACCTGTATATGGCTCCATTTAAAATACTAGTATTCAGCTGCATCCGGTTAGACTGGAAGCCGATCTCAACATAATTATGTAGTTGAGAAAAGGCTAGGCAGATGATGATAACCAAGACCTCATGACAACCAAAACAGTAGTTGAACAGCCTACCTAATTTTAGACATGATCTATATTAGTCTAGGAAATCGCAAGTAAAATGATAACGGAATATTCGCGTGAACCGTCGAATAAAACAGATGTTTACCCCAGTTCATTGGCACTATTATGTCCGACAAAATCCTGCTAAAATAATTATCATTAACAGTGTAAATTAATGTAGTAATTGAGATCGTTACGAACACATACTGCGTAAGTATTGGAATAGAAATTCTAGTGGTGTATACTGCCAATCAAATGGATTTGTATTATTCGGTTAAAAATAATAAATATTGGCTTACTGTCCCGCTACAGGGCAAAGGCGTCTTCTCACACAGAGAATGCACGAGCATTGATCAACAAGCTTGTTCAAGGCGGATTGGCGATTTCAGACTTTTATTAATTGGAAGTCCAGGTTTCCTCACGGCATTTTGCTTCACTAATATATTGATTACAAGGTTAAATTGTGTTTTTCTACTTCTTTTATTTATATTTTAGAAGTTGTACTTAGATAAAAACGATAATTTTCATCTCTCAGTATCGTGAATACTGGATTTAACACACTAAATCCACCTTCAATCTCTTCCTTATCATGACTCACTGGAAAAATCCAACATTGTTCAAAGCAAAAAGTAAAATAATTTCAAACAATTTTAGTGTTCTTTTTTTTTATTCAACCACATTCTATGACTGTATCTGACCATGTTATCACCACGCGAGCCATAAGCTACACACCAAGCAGCTGCATGCTTGCATGTTCCAAGGACATAAACACATCACTTACTTCAAACCAACAAACAAAAATTAACGACAGAAGCACAACTCATATGTATTTAGTAGGTAGGTACGTAACCCTAGCTAAAAAACATTTGAATACACAATTACAGATCATTATCAAAAAACCGTTGGTACAAAATACACATTGCAAATAAAGACGGTTTAAAAGAGGGCGTCGCAGTGAACGGGTTAGGCCGGGGTTTCTCAAACTAATTTCTAAAAAAAAGATCTTTAACATTTTAACAAAATACGATACAAGTAAATTATTTTTTAAAAGCTTTTTTTACTAACTTGATTAATTTTTCTATGGGATTCTTTCTTTCAAATTATGTCAATTTATTACAGATTAACTTTGGTCAGTTTCAATTGTCATTCTGATACCACATTAGGACTATATTCACACTTATTTCAGAAAAACTTACAACCAAGTGTCGTAATTCTGAATTACGCTTAGGTACCTTTGTTATCCTACTTTGAGAAACTCTGAGTTAGCCTAATTGCAGTATCCACCCTATTGCCCGGCACATGACTCATGTCTGTGGGGTTTCTCTCCAATTAATATACCTGATGGTTGCACTTGATATATTTGCGTATTAGGTACGTTATTTATAGGTTGAGTGATAGAAAGTGTGGTCTATATGGGATGTTGGTATCTTTGAAAGATCTGGCGGTCAATTCTGTAAAAACCTCCCTCGGTGACTTTAGGTAAAGAGAGGTTGAGGTGAGCTGTCAACTCACCTCAAGCTCGCTTGAAATCATGGAGAGTTTGTGAAGTAGAATTTTTCAATTAGGGGCTTAGATGTTCTCAAAATAATATGATAGTCTTTTGTTTTGATACCATTTAAAACTGCTGCTATTAACAGCCTTGGGCAAAACTTTCGACTGGTAAAGTTTAATGCATATAAATAGTACTTAATATTCTCCTATTATTTTAACACTGCACGGCAATACAGAGAAGACGCGGGCATTAATAGCCACGTTTGCTTAAGGCGGATTGACGATTTCAGACTTACTTATATAAAGTTCAGATTTCCTAACGGTGTTTTTCGTCACCGATGTCAGTAGTGTCCAAGATAAAAGTTAAAAAAATAACCGGTTTAAATAGCAATTCAATAAACTTAATTCGATTTCCAGAATCTTCTAACAGTTTGGCAAAAACTTTTTGAGTGACATTTTGCACGACCAAATTCAACCTACAAATTCGTTCCTGAGAGTAGGTACATTCCATACTGTTTGTTGTTTATTGCTCTTTCTGCACCTTTTCGCCGCTGGACAATTCCTTCAGACCATAATAGCAATAAACAATAACTGCCTGTCACATGAACAAGCATGATGTTTGACGCACACACCGCGTTATATTGTAATTTATGGCCATTTTCCCTTCCCCTACGTCGGCCACGACGGATAAATAAATTACCTACGACTGTAGACGTACTGGCTAGGTAAACCTACACAGTTCATGGGGATTCACTCGTCGAATCACTTAATATAGTACTGGAAGGTTTCTAAAGAGAAAATTAATAAGATGCCACATTTCATGGTACAATTATTTGAAAAAATTAATTGGTCCTTTGTAACCTTTGTTATTACTTAGGACCAATTTTTTTTAAATAGAATGCCTTTTTGGTCCTTTTGCCCTAATTGTTTAAAGTGATATCGAAATTAAATGGAAGTTTCTTTTTATAGGGTTTTTTAAAAGTTCTGTCAAATCTTCTTTCTTTTGTTAAAATTGTTTTAAACGACACAAGGGGTTCCATACCACCGTACACGTTTCTTGTATGGGGAAGGGGATTCCCTTTATTCATAACTCTTATTTTTTTAAGACTGATAGACAGAAGTGTGGTAGTACCTAATAGGGTTTCGTTTGGTAACCTCTGGGCACGGAACCCCAAAAAGACCTAATCAATATTATTAAACGAAAACGATAATATATTTAATTTGTCATATTCTGCTCGTTTGGTCCTTTATCGTTTTCGTCTTTTTGATTTTAACTAATGAGAACTCAAGCAATTAGAGAAAACTGGAACGTATCCCAGTTCCATCGAAAATCTATCGATCACTCATAGTCAAAGAGTCAGACAACTATACATGACACATCATCTTGACAATTAATTACTGGCTCCTAGTCTACATTCGAGAGTAGATAAAAGTGACGGCTCATCAAAAGTTGTATTTACATAGTGAACTCCTGAACTGTACCAATTTCTTGTAATAGTTGCAAATATTCTTATTGTTATTGTGACTTTTGTTTGCATTAGTAATAAGGTTTAATTTGCAATGACTGCAATAGGATTTACCTAGATTTTATTATGTATTTTGGGACTTCAAAGTTTATAAGTCTTTGTTTAGCAGTACTTAGAAATTCGTTGGAAAGATGAGTGAAGTACCTAATTAGGTAATGATTTAATTAGGTGAAATTATTAAATCAATAACTAATTAAATATTAATTATATAGTCGGATTTCTGCGGGGTTTTAATTTTTTTACACGGAACCCAAATTCTTTAAAACAAAAAATAAAAGTAGCATAAGCTACTCTTTATAACATGAGCTATCTGCCAGTAAAGTCTTAGTAATTAAACGTGGTGTTCAATTCTCGTGTCTTCTCTGTATGAGAATAGGTCTTTGCCCTACAGTGGGACAATAACACTAGTCAACAAAAAAACAACTTTTGCATGTAACATGAGAACTTTTGTCTAGTTATGTTTAAGACAAGGATAAGGATACTAGAAATAAAATTAAAATGCTTCAAATACGAATAGTTTTTTTGTAAGTAATACCATTTTATAACATTTTAGAAATTTTGAATTTTTATAAACAAAAAGAAGTTATTTCGATTTATTGCTACATTATTATGAATTTACTTTTATGATTTTCGTCTGTATTTTGCTTCAGGAACGTCTCGTTTTAATGTCCAACAGTAATCCGCTAACATACGTGGGCTCCACTTGCCCTGATATCGTTTTTCTATGGTAGAAATGTCTTGATGGAATATTGGAATCTTTCACCGTGTTCATCGCTGACGGCGGCGCCCATCAGGAAAGACGTCTAAATGTGTATGAAGAAAGTGTATTTTCAATGACATATTACAGCCCAAAGCCTTATAAGTAGATAAAAGCTCCGCGATAATACATATACATTATAATCACTTAATCGGCGATTTCCTAGAAAATTGTAACTATGCACTAAAACCTATAGGTTTTAGTGCATAGTTAAGTTAGTCTAAATACCTAGAGTTAGGCCGCCTTCACATTACGTCGCAAGCATTGCGACAGCCGCCCATTTTGTATGAAAATCCAAATCGCGCTGCTGCCGCGCGACAGCCGCAAATTTGGATTTTCATACAAAATGGGCGGCTGTCGCGCTGCTGTCGCAATGCTTGCGACGTAATGTGAAGGCGGCCTTAAACAATTTTTCATAGACAATAATGTCGCGTAAAACGAGTAAAATGTGGGCTCATTTTGATAAAAAAAGCAATGCTGTTGGGATAGCTGTGTGTAAATATTGTAATAACAAATTTTCCGTATTAGCTGTAAAAGTGTGAGTTTGCGTTTATCGTTGGTTTGCGTTCCCCTTGAGATTGCTCATCTAAATAATTATCATGGTTACGTGTGCAAACCGTGCAAAACTACTGATATCGATAACTGAAAACGGTTTTCGATATCGATATGAAAAGGAATGAAAACTAATTATCGGTTACGTATCCGTTTGCTACAAAAATCGATGTCAAACTGCCTATCATCTTTAAATGTAATGTAATTAAGTTTTCATAAACTCTGCCGAAGCAGAGTTCTACAAAAATTTATCTACGATCACTCATTTTGAGTGTTTTGTGATTTATTCGTGATTTGAAGGTAACTCAAACACACTCGGTACAACAGACCCAACCGAACGGCGGAGAATCTTAACACCGAGATTCAGAAATGTGACGCAATTGCACAGCGACATCTAGTGACAAATGTTTGAACTAAAATATTATTAGGGTTATACAGCTAAATTCGACCTATTTAAGTTTTTAAGTTTTCCATAAAAGCAGAGATTTTCAATAATCTTTTTTTTAGAAGTCGAAGTTTTATTAATATTGGGTCATTCATTTAGAAAATTAAGGACTTAAACTTTAAGGGTGTGTCCACATCTGGCGAATGTACAGCTCGCGAGCCGTTTGCGAGCTGCGCGCGTGCATTTTTGTTCATGCGCCGCTCCTGCACCGCCCGCGCTCAGTTCGCGCGCAACCTAAGTGCCGTACGCGATCAGCGCGCGGGCGGCGCCAGTAAACGGAACTGTAAGCACAGAATTGAGTGCGCGCAGATCGCGCGCCGCGCGCACGCCTTATACGAGCCTTGCATGAGTTGCGCTAAAGAGGCGCACCAAACCATTGCCGTGACTGCACGCGCGCAGCTCGCAAACGGCTCGCGAGCTGCACATTCGCCAGATGTGGACGCACCCTTACATTTGACATGTAGTAACGAGTGTTTATTATACTAATTTTTTTTAAAGAGGGTTCTGTCTGTGCCTGTTAGACAAAGCCAACTAAAGTCTGTGTTTAGTGTAGGGATGCCCAATACGATGCGATATATCGAAATATCGATACAACGCTATACGATATATCGATATTTAATACGATATTTTGGCCATACGATGCACCTCGATATATCGTATTTCAAAAAAATATCGCATTACCGTATCGTATAACTGTAACTTTGTTTAAAAAAAATCTTTTTTGTTTATATTAAACCTACCTACCTTTAGACATAATATTGTTATTCATAGTAAGCAGAGGTTGGGATTATTTAGAGTTATTTATGTACTTGCACTGATTTCATGCAGCGAAAAAATAAATTTAAGTGCTGATAAGTGGCAACTGTGATTTTTTAAAATGACCTTTCACACATATAAATACTTTTCTTTTATAACTTACAATATATTGTAAAAATTAAAGAAAGGTATGTCTTTCTTTAATGTTTACGATATATTTAGGGTTATAATAATATTTTACCTACGAAATAACCTACCCAATCGATATACCCAAGCGATACGGTTACGATGCGATATATCGATACAAAGGGATACGATAATATCGCGTATCGATACAAACGCATTCGATACGGTTACGATGCGATATATCGATACAACAGACTTTTTTGGGCATCCCTAGTTTAGTGTTATGTTTAAGTTTTCATAAACTCTGCCGAAGCAGAGTTCTACAAAAATTTATCTACGATCACTCATTTTGAGTGTTTTGTGATTTATTCGTGATTTGAAGGTAAATCAAACACACTCGGTACAACAGACCCAACCAAACGGCGGAGAATCTTAACACCGAGATTCAGAAATGTGACGCAATTGCACAGCGACATCTAGTGACGAATGTTTGAACTAAAATTCTAAAATATTAGTGTTACAGCTAAATTCGACCTATTTTAAGTTTTTTAAGTTTTCCATAAAAGCAGTTTTAGTATTATTCGAAGTTTTATTAATATTGGGTCATTCATTTCGAAAATTAAGGACTTAAACTTTAACATTTGACATCTAGTAACGAGTGTTTAAACTAAATTTTTTTTAAGAGGGTTCTGTGCCTGTTAGACAAAGCCAACTAAAGTCTGTGTTAATAATTGGGTAGTTTATATTATTATAGTTATACATATTATAATAAATTGGGTAGAAGTACAACTTCTGTAAAAAACACTCTATTTTAGCATGTACTACTTTTTCAATACTATCTCCTAGTAATTTTGAAATTAACTTAATTAACCTACTCTAGTTTAAAGTTGATATTTGTTTAACATCAATCGCCTAGTGGTCGCAAAGCGCGACTGCTGAGCATGAGCTCAGGGTTCGATTCCCTTGTCAGGCAAAATGTTATTGGGTTTTGCCATCAGGAATTTCTCAGTAATAGTCTCGGAGTCTGGATTTGTGCCTGGTTGATGGCATTAGGCTCGCACCCTATTACATGGGACTTAAACATACTGGTGAAATGTGTGTGTATCTACTAGGGTTTGGCAAGATTCTTACTTTAGCAGTCAAAAATCCATCGGAGTACAGCGATATCTGGCATAATTATCATCTCGAGGTCCGGGAGGATGCATACGACGGGTCTGAACAACGCCTTCACGGACTCTGGCAGCTCGGTGCGCCTAGCGTACTGTTATAGGGTGGGATGCTGGAGACTTTAAAAAAAAAAACACTTTTTAGATGAACTGGAACTTTAATAGAAGAAATAGAAATACACGCTTAGAAAAGGATGGAGTTCCGTTCCATATCTCCGAAGTTCATCATCAGATCAATCATGACAATATTTCTATTCGGAACTATACTCTTTTAAACAAAAAAAGCATCATCCAAATCGATTCATAATTGGCGGAGTAATCGCAGAACATATATACAAAAAAAAACATACGCGCCGAATTGAGAACCTCCTCCATTTCGACATTTTGATTTTCAACATTTTAATTTTCGATAAACATCATTCCGTGCCTCGGAAAGCACGTTAGGCTGTTGGTCCCGGCTGTCATACGTGGATCTTTGACAGTCGTTACGAGTCGTCAGAAGCTTGAAAGTCTGACAACCAGTCTTACCTAGGGGTATCGTATTTACCCAGTTACTGGGTTGTGGAGGTCAGATAGGCAGTCGCTCCATGTAAAATACTGGTACTCAGCTGCATCCGGTTAGACTGGAAGCCGACCGCAACATAGTTGGGAAAGGCTAGGCAGATGATGATGAATTTTCGATATTCTGATATGTATCCAAAATAAAGTATTTTCACGTACTTTATTGCCCTCATAAAGTATAAAGTACATTTGCCCGAAATAACGTACAATACTTTATTATAAAGTACGGGTGGCAACCCTTCAACTTCTCCATCTTTGTATTTATACTAAAAATACAAAGATGGAGAAGTACAACAAATCAATTGTGGGACGAGTCTGCCAACTTCTTATATAAGTGTTCGTGTGTTGTGTGTAAGTATTATTGTGGTATCATAATTTATTTACTCACATTTTACTAGTACATCATGTCTCACACGGGAATCGATCCGGTGATCACAAACATCCTCATTTTGATAATAGCACGTAAGTGGCCAGTGGTGATGCAACGGTATCATTATGGCCCATATATTGGCCCTTCGGCCCTAGGGTCCTGTGGTACGAAGGGCATATTATTTGTGTCAGTAATTTTGTTTACTATCCCCTCTTAAAATAGACTCTCTATATTGTAGATTGTAGCCGTAACTCGTCATTATTTTGTGAATAGTGGTTATGCAGGGTGTTTGGTGCATCGTTTGCCAAATTGAATTGGCCGATAGGAGAGGTCATTGCTATCTTTTGACCTCCAATGAGTATTTCTTTGTCAAAAATACCTCTATATTTTGACTTTTAATTCTATTCAGTAACTTGACAGTTCAAAGAAAAATAATGTTACCATACTATTAATAGTGTTGGGGTAGTGAACGATTTTGCGTAAGGAACGAATGATAACAATGGTTTAATACCAAGTTAAGTACATTATTTAAGTTCATTCAATTTCGTTCATTCTTACTGGTGTGTGTTTTTTTTTACTTAAGACAAAAAAAAGATAGTGAGGTGGTCTCACTATATGTTTTTGTCTAATTTGGTAACCCTTTATCTGTCAAGTTACTGAATAGAAGTCGAAATATAGTATTTTTGACAAAATAAGACTGAGATTTTGATACTCGAACGTTCTTAAAATTACGGGATTTACTCCCCTGACCTCTTAATCCAACATAATATAGGTAGAATCGTCGGAAAACCCTTTACCTATATCCATGGTTTAAAAGGATATTTAAATAAAAGAAAAATACCTTTTTTAAAGTTTTTATTAAAAAAGTTGTAACTGAATTTTTTAAATCGTAAAAATACTTAGTTTTTTTTTCGAATTAAATTTTAACTTCGTCGGTACAAAGGCTCATTTTTGAGTATTTCCCAAAAATAAAAATAATACTGACACTACCGTACCTATCTTTATTTATCTAATACAATAAATACTTAATTATAAAATACACATTTCTAGTTAGGCTAACCAAAATTAAATGCCTTTCAAAAGTGCCTTTTAATGGTCTAATTGAAATAAATGATTTGACTTTGACTTTGACTTTGACTTTGACTTAAATAAAAGGCACTGTCAGGTTTAATTCTAGTTGGTCAAAATTCGTTTTACATAACGTAAAAACCATCACGCCTGTAATCCCCGAAGGGTTAGGCAGAGGTATACAGTACCAGTTAATACTCCCACATTTCGCCAGTTATATTTTAAAGAATAACGGGCGAGCCTACTGCCATCAATCGGGCATTTATTACGCGTTTTACATCAATACTTATTATTATAAATGCAAAAGTACTTCTGCCTGTTTGTCTGATACGCTTTTTCAGCTAAACTACTGGGCCGATTTTGATGAACTCAACTTTTTAATTCGCAATTTCATCCACGTCTGCAAAAATTGACACTTACGCGAATAAAGTCGCGGACAAAAACTACTACTTATATTATAATCATACAGAAACATCCATACATCTCATAAACTATTTCTAAACCTGTTGTTCCATACAAATGCGTCCGATCGCGAAAACGCATCCTTGTCATACTTTACTCCATAAATAAGTAAATTCACACAAAGATATTTACATGATTATTGTGCTTTTAGACACAAAATATAAGTTATAACTTAAACCTAACTTATAATACTTATAACTAAGAATAACCCCAATAAACTACTGGAAAATTATAATATGGCGGACATTTTTCAGTTGCATTTCTTTAATCATACTATTATTTTATCTGTGATCATACTTAGTTTTCTTTTACTATTTTCAGTGCTTTATATAACTTTCTTTCGAAATATCTTTCAAGAATAGTAAACTGAATTGGAAAAATCTATTAAAAATATTAATATAATTAATATTAATTTAAATTAATATTAATATAATAATAATCAATTTCAATATTTTTATAATATATGAATATAATAAAAATCAATAATTTATCAATACCCAAAACTGCTCAATAATTAGACTGGAATGAAGCAAAATTAAAAAGAAAAAACATCAAACATGAATTTTTTTGTCGTACCAACGCGTTATGGTCGGTACATATCTGACGGAAGATACGCCGCGTATCGTCAGTCGCGTAACGCAGAAACAGTCAAGTAATAAAATATCCAACCATACACATAACCGATGATGTATTAATGCGTCGACCATACTAAAGACGATACGTCCGACGTATCTTCCGTCAGATGTGAACCGACCTAAGGCGTTGTCCTAATTGGCGAAGATCGCACGATGACACGATGCGTTCTCGTCGTGCGATGAATTCAAACATACAGATTTCATCAGAGTGTCCTATTTGAACCTCGCAAGTAATCGTGCGAGCACATGAAATGCTTAATAACGATCGTACGATGCGTTTGTTCGTGCGATCATGTAATCAAAGCAACAGATCTCTTTATAGTGTTTGTTTTTTTTTTTAATTTGTACATCCAGTAGTTTAAAACTGCATGAACTAAAATTTCGTTATTTCGTACATCAAAATAAATGTTTGAAAAATTCACCGCGCAGATTCCTGGATCTATAAAGTATTTTATGTTGTCTACGTTTCCTTTTTTCAATGTCATTTGCAATTTTTAAAGCAATATTGCCCGACAGCAAAAACTGTGCATCTCTGTCAGCCATCGAGCGACGGCATCACACGATGAACATCGCGCGATCTATTAGGACACCTGTTAGGTCATCGCAGGACCACTTTGATCGTGAGATGAAAAACGCATCGCGCCATCGTACGATCGCTGCCAATTAGGACGCCGCATTAGTCTTGTGTCAGTTACGTCTTCTCGCGTTTTTTCGCTTATCTGACCCTACCTTTTATTCTGTCTTTTAATGCCTCACGCATTATTTTAATAAATCAATTTCGTCCATCAGACTTCTCGCTTGCTTAGCACATTTTTTTTTCTACAATTTGTTAACAAGTCTCTACTTAAAACACTAGGTACATTATGACACTGTCACTGGTCTTCGCTCGTCGTACAACAGAGTCCTCACTGTGTTCCGGCTTTCTTCTGACTTAAGGTCACTGGTCTTTAAGTGGTTGTATGTGAAATTAGCGCTGAGGACAACCTGGAAAAGATGAACACAAATGTTAATAATGATGATGACAATCATTGTAGACAGTAGAATACCAGCTTGGTAATGTTGCAGAAATACCTGATCTAAATCTTATTATATAAAAGCGAAAGGAAAACCGCTTGACGTATAAAGATGTTTGACAAAGAGGTAGATTTATAGTTAGAAGATGTCTACTAAGAACGAATTTTCCAAAATTCACCACCTAAGGGGATGAAACGGGGGTCCGACATTTACGCGGACGAAGTCGCGGGCAAAAGCTAGTATTCTATATAATTATTTCCATAAACACTTAGTACAATATTACAGGTAACAATTTGGTGATCTTATTTTCGATGAATAAGGTTTTATAACAGTTATCAGTGAATTTGAATTTGGGATATATGTAATATCAAAGCCTCCCGATATTTTGAAAGAACCTTGTATTTTATAGTGGTAGTCCAAAATAATACTTACAGCATAATAAACGCTAACAAGACCAATAGCAGTTCCGACGAGCACGTCCCACCAGTGATGCCTGTGGTCTGTGATCCTCGTGAGCGAGCAGATGGCGGCGTAGGAGATGCACAGCAGCTGCAGGATGGGAACGAGGAAGATGGAGCGGTGGGTCCAGTCGAAGGCGCGGCGTTGGAGGTACCACTGGAAAGAGAAGAGGGATTAGAAAATGAGATAAAGAAGTTAATGATGAAAGTAGAGAAGAAAAAAATTTAAAGGAACATAGAACAAACATATCACAAAAGAAAAATACAGAAGCCAGTATTTATTTACAAGTAGCTTTAACTCGTGGCTTCGACCGTGTGATAGTCAAGTATACCTACTATAACGTATCCTATGAAACTCAGTTATAATGTGTCTTTCAATCTAGACTTCCAGAGATTACCGCTTAAAAACAAACAAACTATACCTACCACTTTATAATAATTATAAGCATAGATAATCATCAAGATCGTTTTATCCATGTAACTTAAAGTGTACACACGTAATAGATATAGCCTTTTCTAAGATATGTGAGGATCACAAAGTTGTAACAGATCCCAAATTGGGGTCTGTTACTGCTAAAGTAAGTCACGAATATCATTTTTAAAACTTACCGCAATGAAGAATCCACAATACACTGACAAAGAAGCATGTCCTGACGGGAAGCTCCTATAGGAGTCCATCTGGTACCAGCTGGGGTACTTCAAAGATGTGCATTGGAAGTCGCTTACAAACTGAGAACTGTAACAAAGAAATAGAATATTAATACATGGCCATGGAGCAGAGAATGATAGAGATTATAAGTAATTTGCCAAGAAATGACCTTATAAACCGTCACTGTTTAATGGCTCTTAAAATTGTGGTGTTTGGTGCTGAACTGCTGTGGCATCAAAACGGTGTAAGTGTCGTACGGCACACAGACGGTTATCCTCACATAGTTGAAATGCGAAGTTTGTCGGCTTGCCGTCATGGGAGCTCAATACCGGTGCTGCAATGTACTTGCAATTGTTCAAAAGTGCCTTATAATGGCCTAATTGAAATAAATGATTTGACTTTGACTTTGACTTTACTCTCAACGAGTCAACTGGTTGAAAAAACATAACCGCAGTGCAATACAACACCCACACTGCTTTGGCAGTGCAACAGTCGGCAAAAGAGCCCTAAGAACGAGATAAAAAGTCTTGGCCAAAAGTCTCCCAGTAATGGGTGCCTAATGATGGTCACGCCGCCAACACCGGGGCGAGAATAGGTGGCGAGACGACTTAGACGCGAAAATACCTGGAAGTGCTAGGAAAAAGCCAGCAGTAAGACATTACAGGGTCGATAAAAAGAAAAAGAGCGAGATCGGACACACAAATTGTTTTAGATTTCATCCAATAAAGGACCAAGTAACATTTTAACGACTCAGTGTCAATAATCTCATGAATTTCCATCCTCATTGACAGTTTGATGTGCCCACGTCAATCCTAAGATTAGATAATAAGCCTGAGGCTTGCTTCAAGATCACTCAATGTCAAATGTATTACTCCTACGAGTCAAATATATTGCTATGTAAATGCGGATGTCGTAAACTGTACAGTCAGTGACCGGACCTCTCTGGAAAGAACTGTTGTTGTCTTTTTAGCCTTTGGTTTTGAACCATCTTCACCTTGAATTTGAGAAAAATACTTAGTACTCCTCATCAAAATCGGATTGTATATTGTGCAGTACCGAGTGCACAACTGTACTTAGTAATAGTTCTTAATAATCTACTGTTGTACTGAAAGGTCAAAGGCACTTTAAAGCACCAACTCTCCTAGTGATCGTTTCGGCGACCACATAGTTGAAATAGTTGTAATTTTGAAAACAGTGACAAGTTTACAATAAAAACAATTCGCCTTTGGAGAAGTGGAGGGAAAGTGAAAATAGAGATCTGACTGTTCATCAATCAATCAAAACATCGTGAGGAAATCTAGACTTTTAATTACAAGTCTGAAATCGCCAATCCGTAATCAATGCCTTCTCTGTACAGAAATGATAATACTGGACGGGTATAATTATTTTTAATCAATCATCTTCCAATATTCCGTGGCAATTATGTGCTTTGAGACCTTTCTACGTATTAGAATGATCGACTAACTTTTGAACTTTTTGACTAACCGACTCCTTGACAATTCAAGCGACTGTACTGTACTTGATTTAATTGAAACAAATGCGTTCTTTGACGTTGACTATGTATTATTTTGTTAGAGCTAAAACTCTACAACGAAGGATTTATAAACAGTCACAAAAATCTTACCCATTGCAAGTCTTGCCAGTGTCAGGTTCACATAGGTCAAAGAAGGTCGGTCTAGGGGTGCCGACGATACCTTTCATGACCTCAACGATACTCAGGTTGATGATTAGACCGTAGATATAAGTTCTATATAAGTAGAAGGTACTCTTGCAGGTCTGTCGAAGTCTTGACTGAGAGTAGTCACCGTAGAAGAAGATGTACTCTGTTATAGCAATCTGGAAAGAAGAGACAGAAATGTTAATAAAAAATAAGAACTTAAACTGGGTACATATTTTTGTAACCGGACTAGTAATTATAGAAATTACTTTATACAAACAAACAAACCAACAAACAATTTTATTAGGGTACAGTAAGTACTGTGTAATGACCTATTTTAAAATATATCCCACAAAAAACATTTCATGTAAAATGTTGCCAAGACAACCACATAAGGTTGGCCCTGTGAAAAAGATATCAGATCTCATGTAGAGCCAAGCTTCTGAATCTACACGGCCTAACTCTACCGACTCTAACTTCACAAATTCTACGTATCAGTAAAAATGTATGGCTTCGCCGTTTCAAAACCGTCGTAGAGGTGATGCGAATATTTAGTTTCTGAAGTAAGTAACGAAACAGCCAAGCCATACATTTTTACCAAGACTCACTTACTGTTGGTCATTTAAATAAATTAAAGGAATACTAGGGTAAATCTAAATTAAAGGAGTATAAATAATGAAACGTTTATATTTATAAAAGGACGTTTATATTATTAATCAGCAATAACTTTACTGCTTCACTGGGCTTTTCCTTGTCGTTAACATTTAGGGTAATAACCTTGTTTGATTACAAGTAAGGAAAAGCCATATACTTAAGTACACTTGTACTTTTCAGGACAAATTAATTAAATAAGTAGGCAATTATTATCTGCGGTTAATAACGTTTATTATGGTCCTTTTGTACAGCTAACGTAGTAATATAATTAAACAGAATATATATAAATATGATGACGAATTTTCTGCATCGCGTGCTGCATTTGGTTCTCAGCAAAGATTTTAATTATCTCTTCCAATTATTCAAAGTGACTAAAATGTTTTGCGTGCTCTTTTACAAAAATAATAACATGTGAACGTCAATCTACACACGGGAGTGTGTCAGCCAAGTTCGGTGAACACTGAAGCGCGTAGCTTCTTAAGTTAGAAATCCGATATAATAAAAAACATAATCCTCTTTCTGGTGCAGTAGGATAAAAAAGTAATTGTTTTTTTAAATTACTTGAAGAAAGAACGTTGTAAATTCCTGTCGATGGTCTGCTACAGAAAAGGATCTGCAATGGAACTTGACACGCGTTTGATTTGAACTCTTTGACTTCTTTACTGTTTTTTATGGGATTTTTTTTCTAGCAAAATAATCATGGAAATCCAGTCCCGCATTATTTATGTAACACACTACCACTCACAAAGATTTTGAGGAAAATAATTAATAATTGTTTGTGCGTTTACAAACATAATTATACACTCACAAACAATTAAACCGGGAACTACCTTTAGGTTATACAATTGTTATTATTTGCTCTGTGCAGAAATCTGCGCTATCATTAATTTAAAGTTGTCCACACAAAAAACTTTCTATAATAATTTTAAAATCTACTTACAAAAACTAGAGGTATCCCAAAAACTGACGATATGATCATCTCAGTGGTAACAGTGTCTCCGGTGAAAGGGAAGCTGAGTGCTGGATCGTTGCAGAAGAAGCCAGCTTTGTGGTTCGGGATGATGCCCAGCTCAAACAGTCCAATCAAGCCAAGCACTGTGAAAAGAAAAAAAGATATTGTTGGGAGATGGATTCTCATGTAGGTAAGATGGACTCATTCTACTGCTAATATAAAAGAGAAAGTTTGTGGAGATGGATGGATCGCCGGATGGATGAATGCCTGTTATTCTTTCACGCTTAAATGGCTAAACGGAGTAGCTAAAATTTGGCACACATACAACCAAAAAAAAAAACAGCTGATCCATACAATAATGTACTACATTACGATCAAATTGTATGGATCAGCTGTTTTTTATTTTTCACATTTCGTACTATGTCCTTTAATAAAAGTTGTTCATATTCATGAGTACATTCACCCCCTGAAAGATTTGTAACGGATTAAAATTCACGGTGTATAGATATTGATCATAACACATAGAATATTTAATTTCCGTTTTTGTATTCCCGTATGTTAATTTAGGACTATAGCTTAATTCTTAAGCCTACGCTGACGAAGCCGGGGCACAAGCTAGTACCTAACAAATGCATACCTATCGTAACGGCAAAAATAAAAAGTTAATTCAGCATAATCGGACAAGCGTCATGCGTACACGCAATTAACGACTTAATCAGTTTCTGTTCGTCACTTAGCCAATGAATCAAGCACTAACGACCATTTAAGTCAATAAATATTAGGTACCTACGAAATATAAATGGATGATTAATCAATTGTATTATTTATTTTTAGGTAGGTTGGTATGTACCTAGTTATTATTATATTATTGTCTTACGCGGTCAGAAATACACAGCTCACGTTAGTTATAATGAATTTCAAACCGACATAGTTTTGTGTGGTGGCGTTTTGTAGATTTTGCCTATCTTTATGGGAAAAAGATGCAATTGTTTGGATACCACAACGTGATGCTGTGGTTATGGACATGGGATCATGTTAGCAAGCGATTAGCTAAGCAGCTTGTCTCGTGTTGTTCGATTCTCGAGAAAATATTTTTGTACGACTTTTAGGTAATTGATCTGGCTTTGGTTGTCTTTGTAGATGCATCCATCCAGTGTGGCAAAAATAAGCTACCTAAGTTATGTTTTTTGGTAAAGTTAAGAAACACTACAAGCAAACTAGAAAGTGTTTAATTATTTAATATGGAAGACTTACAGCAAAAAAAAAATAGACTAGGAACAGTAAAATTAGACTGAGAGCCTACACAGGTCTTCACTCATATCAATACAGAATAATACTTTATTCTATGACATTTTCAGTAGCCTACAAAAACAAAACAACATCACCAAAAAAAACCACAGCTAAACAAAACAATAAAGAACCAACTACTTTAGTTTAAGTGGATAAAAGTCCTTACTAGCCCGATTCATCAATCTTCCAGTCTTCCGGGTCTACGAAAACGTTGAAGCAAAACTCCTACACATAATAAACCCGGAACGAGTACTCCACTCTCCAAATGTAGTTCTAGTAGATCTATTACCTAACTACTCCGACGCAATTTTCGCTCGGCCCCGTGACATTGTAATGTACGTCGCCCCCTTCGATAATAATGGCCAATTTATTAGCCAATCCCCCAAATTGTGGATGTTGTTGAAGTTCAAAGTCAATGTCAGGCAACCAGGAACAGACATTCATACCTGACACATTGAGGTGGCGCTGTTCGCAAAGGCGCGCCAAGTTCGGTACTGCAAAATTTTAGTTTCACTTTTTGCCGCGTTTCAAGATATGCTGGTTTGCTGTTCAGATTTGTTAATGACGTAATGCTAGTGAGGATTTCAAGGTGAGAGGTTAGACGGGAAGGTGTGTGGGATTTGGTGGTTCCTGTAAATTATTCTGGTTAAGACTTCTAGACAACGACGAGACATATTCATTTTATGAGTTAGGAATTTTAGTAGGTACTAAGGTACATCCGTAGACAATGGTGGTTGACCACTTGTCAATGTTATTACCCAGGGTGAAAAGTGGTACACCGCAATTGTCCGCGATGGTACCTACTAAGTCTGTGGTGGTCTGGTGGTTACGCCGCCCGCCTTTCTCAATATTCGATATCTTTATTAAGTACTTTTCCATAAGTATTCTTAGGTGGTACCTTATTTATTTAAACTTTATGCAACGAAAAAGTACAAAGTTGGACTTAATGCCTTAGGCATTCTCTACCAGTCAACCAAAGGTGGTGAAGAGATAACATAGCAGGTGCAAAAAATTGTACATGGAGAAATAATCAAACATGATGCTAATTGAGATCATTATGGACTCTGTAGGACACAGCATAAAGGGTAGAAGAGAGGACGCCAGTTTAAAGAGGTTTTTTTGTGCATGAGGTTGCGGGTTAAATATCGGGCAAGTACTGATGTGAGTTTTTTTTTAAATTTATCTATGTAAGTAAGTACTAGGGTAAAAGCCGGATAGTCGCCCCGGGGGTATAGTTGCCTGATTGCAATTACTCTAGTTTCGCGAATGAAACACATGTTATTTTATTTATCTATCGAGAGACTCTGCAACTACAACTAAGTTGACCGTGTTGCATGTCTCTGTGCGATTGCAGTGGACGGCTAGGTGCGATCAAAGTTTTTGCGGGATAAATTTCCTCTGTCGCGACGAGGCATCTATCCTAAATGTAATTTATATAGAGATGGCAACTATCCCCTATATGGGATAGTTGTCCCAAAATTTAGAGGTCCGCAAAAATCGCCAATACTCTGGAAATATCAAAGATAATATTTATTCCTTTCATAAATTTGAAGATAATAAAACAAAGTAGTTACCCGTTTAACAAATAAAGAATCTCGCTTTTTATACTAAGAGATATGAAGTAATTTCAAAAAGTGGGGCAACTATCCTGGTTTTACCCTATGTAAGTAGTAAGTATCTTGGATATCACTGACATCGATGAAGGAAAACTTCGTAAGAAAATCTGGATTTACAATTAATATAAGTCCGAAATCGCCAATCCGCTTTGAGCGTGGTTATAAATGTATGTCAATGCTCGTGCCTTCTCTGTATGAGAAGAGGCCTTTGCCCTGCAGTAGGACAGTAATAGGCTGGTATTATTGAAACAATAAAGAACAACAACAACAAGAGAGAACAATTGAAAAAAAACAAAAACTGCTTTCTTGATTTTCAATTGTTTTTTTCAAATCGTTGAACGTTTTCCTTCAAGCTAATTAGTAGTTTAGCAATCCAACAATAGTTTGATAGTTCATTAACTACTGTCCTTAATTTGTTACGCTAATTTGCAGCTTAAACCGATAAGCGTACGTCACGCTTTCTCATGCTGATACTTAAGAATGGAAAACAAGTGAAACGTTTACATACACGTGGTGGTAAATCTTAGCAGATAAGATTAATCCCACCAAAAACATTCTGTAAAAAACTAGCCAAGTCTCGCTGGAGCTGCTTGTTTATCTCTAAAAAGTAATGAAATCTAGACAAATCGTGCCAAGTCTAAGGTTCCTTACTGCGATTTCTTTATTATTATAGTTAATGTTGTGTGACTTGGCCGTTGAACATTTTTTATACGTTAGTGTGTAAAAGTCAATTTTGTTTACACGTAATGTTATATCTGTTGTAACTACCTTGCTGTGCCCGACAGGGTCCATAATTGTTTCTCATTAATTTACCTACCAGCCTTGTATACATTATGGAATGCAATAAAGTATTGAGTATTGAGTACCTATGTTTGTTAAGCCCATACTGGTATTGGTAATTGAACGCTAGTGTCTCATTTTAGGCTGTTGTTGATTGTGCAACACATGCATTCAGCATTGACAATGCTGACTTCTGCTCTTTTCTTTTTGGAGCGTCAAATCGACCACCGATTTAACTTGAAATAGACGTAAATAGACGTCTGTACTGGAAATAATTTTATACTGTTTGTTTTAGGCTCTCCTATACATAAGTATTATTGAAATACGCAGCTTTATCAAGCCTACAATTGACTGGTTATTGAATCAACGTTTTCCAAGTGGCAATTTTCCATCGTCAATGGGTAGCGGTTCAGGCGACAGATTGGTGCAATGGTGTCATAAAGCACCTGGTTTTGTACCCTAGTGTACCCTTCAACGGCCAAGTCACACAACATTAACTATAATAATAAAGAAATCGCAGTAAGGAACCTTAGACTTGGCACGACTTTGTCTAGATTTCATTACTTTTTAGAGATAAACAAGCAGCTCCAGCGAGACTTGGCTAGTTTTTTACAGAATGTTTTTGGTGGGATTTCACTTCTTTTTGTAGAAACGTGGGCATATTGATTTATTAGATTTTCTTATGTCATATAATGTACATATAGCAGTATCTGATGTTACAGAATTTAATGTTATGGGATCAAAGGGGGAAGAAGATGGAGAGGAATCTCGTATAGGAATGAGTACATCGTAGTGGCCGCTTAAGTAACTACTGGTGAAACGTAAACACTTTTTTTGGCCAGCATCGCCAAAGGAACCTCTTGGGCCATGCTTCATGAAACCATTTTTATTTTATTTGCCTAGATGCAGCTCTTCTTCTTCGTCTAAATAAATGGGTATCATAGCGAAACTTAGCGGACATGTTGCCGGAACTGTGACTCCATTGACATGTGTGAATTAAGTCACTGCATGCCGCATCACTGTATCACTGATACGGGACGGTGTCGGAACTGTGCTGGAACTGTAACTTCACTGATATGTGTGAATTAACCTTAAGGCTGCTGCACAATTGTAACACCCGACGCCATTCTAGATGAAATATGTCCAATGAATGAGTATACTTCACTGACGGGACGTGTTATAAGTTCACCTTGATTCTTCCATACATCCTCTATGAATGCGTTTACACCTGTCAGTGTCAGTGACGACACAGTGATGTCAGTGTCAGTTACGCAGTTTTTCTGTATCCCTGACAACGTATATAAAGTGGGTCACAGACAAACGCGGAATGTTGTGGCAGCCGCGTCAGTTGCAAATTTTAACAACAGGCCGCGTGTACTGCTTTGTAAAATGACGCCAAATATATGAAAATTGTGATAGAAATAGTTGAATATAAATAATAATTTAAATTTAATCCACACTTCTCTATTCGTAAGAGTAATATGCGATGCTAATGATAATGTAGGTACCTCACTCCTCAAGTGTTTAATTAAACGGTTCTTTTTCCCACCTTTTTTCTCATCTTCTGAGAGGGCTAATAAGAATAATAAGGCAACGTTACGGTTAGCCATATTGACTGACGTCCGATTGTAGCACAAACACCACAGCTAATGGCACTTCAGGCCGCCACTGTGACCGCGGTGGTGTGTTTTTGCAGCGGTTGGAGCCGCGCGGCCTGCGGTTAGCCGCAACCGCACCGTCCGTCTGGAGGCCACTTTATGCAAAATGTCAGGATGCGCTTCAGCGGTTTTGGGCGTGCAAAATTGTTAAGGAAACAACTTTCGTACTCCTAGGTTGTTTGTAACTAGTCTATCGACAGTCTAGACTTACAAAATGTATTAGATGCCTAAACTTAAAATTTGATCATGATTCGATAGACACGTGGCGCCATCTACTGTCATAAGGACGTAATTGTGAGTTCCCTCGGGAACAGTACTTTTTTCCGGGATCAAAGGTACCCTATGTTCGTGCCTGTACACCTAGCAACGTATATGCAAAATTTCAGGATGATCGGTTCAGTGGCTTAGGCGTAAAATGGTAACAAACAAACAAACAAACTTACTTTCGCATTTTAATATTATATTATATATTATATCATTAGTTAGGAAGTTAGGATTAAAAGGAGAAGGGGAGGCATTCGCCCAGCAGTGGGACGCTATAGGCTAGATTAAATTAGAAGATGTGTCCCACTACGCTGGATTTTTGCAATGACAGTCGATTTTTTATGTACCAATCTAATACAGTGAGACCAGCTGAGTGAGGGTTCTTCATCAGATACTTCAGACCTTCGATTTTTGACATCAAATGAAGCGGCCCACCAAGTTGAATATTTTTTGTAAAGGCGGTATGTCGATCTCTAATAGTTTGGTTGGGCTCTTGTGTTTTCTAATCAGGGTCACCAGGTACTCCAGATCTTCGATTATTCTAGTTTTTATAGTTTTCCCTTTATGTGGCCATTAAACCCTAACTCTGTACCAAATTTCAGCTCTCTGAGTTTATGGGAAGTACTAGTTCTATTTTGATGATCATGAGTGAGTGAGTGAGTGAGTGTCATAAATGCGAAACTTTGCTTTCGCTTAACTTCGGAACTAAATGACCTATAGACTTCAAATTTTGGATTTTAAGTATATGATTATAGCTTACTAGATGACAAAAATTTCTGCGTTCTGGTCTTATCCAGAGGTTCTCAAATAGGGGCCTGAAAATGCGGCGAAATGGTTCCAGTAAAGGATGGTACGGCAGTGTTTGCTTCGCGCTCGACTTGGCGGGGGCACTGCCGTGCCCCCCGATAATTAAACAATGTTTGTCGTTTTAGATAACATACATTACATCCTTACTAATATTATAAATGCGAAAGTAACTCTGTCTGTCTGTCTGTCTGTCTTTCTGTCTGTCTGTCTTTTCTTCACGCCTAAACTACTGAACCGATTTGTGTGAAATTTGGTACAGGGTAAGTGTGAACCCCAACAAAGGACATAGGCTACTTTTTATTCGACTTCGACTTCGTCTGCGTCCGCGATAACCGTCATATACGCGGACGAAGTCGCGGGCAAAAGCTAGTTATCAATAAAATTAGGGATCCATGTAAGCAGACAAAATCACTAGAAATTTAAAAAAAAAAAGAAAGATGGATAGGTACAGTAAGCAACAAAAGTCGATTAACATTTATGATTTCTAAATCCTAATTATTGAGTACAATATTAAAAGTAAAATGCAATGAATATAAAATTAAGATATAATAAACCCTTAGCTATTGCCTGATATTCTGAAAGCCAGTACATTATGTGTTTATGATATAAAAAAGTAACATTGTTATTCGACTTTTGTTGTTGACCGTACGTAAATGGTAGAAGTTGATAATGTAAATCTGAATTTAACCGTTTGTCGTAATCAGGGTAGGTAGGGACCCCAAATAAACTGCTTACTTACAAATATTGTTAAAAGTCACAAATTATATTTGTTACAAAAATGCAATACTTTGTAGAATTTTTAGATAAAAACAGACTAGGACGTGCACTGCGTGTCATTTTTCATTTTCATTGATCTAATTCAAGAAACATACTTACCTACAAAAAGTAATTATTGTGTCACTTGTGTGATAATTTTAATGAAAGTGAAAACCAAGTCACATACCTACTTTAATAAGTTTCTTTTTACATAACATATCATCACGCCTGTAATCCCCGAAGGGTTAGGCAGAGGTGTATACCCTTTAGTAGGTAAAGACAATTTTGAACGGCACAAAAAGAAAAAGAATTACAGTACCCGGCGATAAATATTGCACATCGACTTTTGGTAAGAGACAATCGGCTAATTTCGGCTTCGTAGAGCGCTATCTCTGTCGCACGAAATACAAACAGTCCGGTATCTATTAGGAGCTGTTAAAACAATAAAATTATGATTTGCTTCTTTTGATAATTCTTTTTATTCTTTGTATAAAATACGAAATACGATGAAGGTCGATGTGCAATATTTATCGCCGGGTACTGTAAATCTAGTTGCCCCTGCCAAAAGGTAGTCCAAATAAGATTTTTATTTTTTCTCCCACCATTTGTAAATGTGATACCTACATAATTCGAGTCACGCGTCTCCGACGCACAGTGCACCTCTTCAGAAAACGTGTTTCATAGGACTCGATTGAACACTGACGCAACGCATCTAAGTACCTACGTCCATGTAATAGACCAATTGAGGTGCATCCGACACGTTGGGATCCACGTTAAATCCCACGTGGTCCAGCTGCGTGGTCAACCACGTTACAATGTACGGTCACGCTTTTGTTAATTGAAAGATTGTTGGTAGGTACCTACCGAGGTATTATTTACATCTTAATTTATATAAATTATGCGTCACGTTGTTTGTCCGGGATACACTCCTAAACTAGGTTCCTAACCGATTTTAATATTTGCACACCGTGTGCAGTTTGATACAACTTAAAAGATAGATTTTTTGATTGCAAACCTGAGCCACAGCAACGCGTAGGCCGGTTAGCTAGTTTTACTGTATAATACGCCCCACGAAAGACGAAACCAAAATTCAAAAAGTTACTAAGCTTGCGAGTAAAATTGGTACCGCTACTCGATAACAGATGGCGCTGTCTGTAAGAAAGTTTCGTTTTCTGATGGTGGGAAAAGTTTGTATGAGAATACAATGTTATGCATAAAATTAATTAAAATAAAGTGAAACTCCACTATTATCGCTTATCTATAATCAAATTAAGATGAGTTATAGTTTCTGAACGTAAGTAATTTTTCTTTAGACAACGAGAGCTGTAATTATTGACTCGATTACGACAATTTAATTGGGAATCGATTACAACCGATAATGACCGTTAAATCGAACGCCCATAAATAGGTATCGATTGTGGTATCGATAAAAAAGCTGATTAAAAGACGCAAGCGTGCGACGCAACGGAGTGTTAAGTATAAGGTAAGTGGTAATATTTTCGGCAATATGAGAAACAATTTAACTAATTTAACTAATAATACTCACTATAAATAAATCTTATTAAATGTCAACTTTCTCTTAAAAAAATAAGACAAAAAAGATTTAAAATTTTCAGCCAAAAGCAGTTTTCTTTTCGATACTTTTAGATAGGTAGGTATGTTAGTTTGTGCCTCCTGAAAAAAGGAGACGTAAATTCTATAAAACGGGGAAATGCTCAGTAGGTAGGTACTGTTTACCTCACAAAGAAATTAGACGTACTAAGTAGGTATAGTGCATTAGGGTAATTACGACAACAATGTTTAAATATGTCGCTGCGTTTGGTAGAAATTAATATAAATCGGAATTTACCCGGTTGTCGTAATTACCCCAATGCACCTTACCTATAACTATTTTATAAAACAGGTTTTATAAAAATAGAAAACATAAATTGTTACACGTAACAGTAATTATTAATGATACTGAATCTATAATTAACTGTAATGTTACATTATCGCCTTTACAATACGTATTAATAGAGTTAAAAAATAAACACAGTCATACAAACTATGCAAAGCATTAAACCACTAATCGTATAATAGCTTTTTGTAAAGCAAAAAAAATAAATTGAAAACACATAGGTAAAACATTATGCTTTTCACGGAATAAAAGTAGTTCGTAAATAAAAAATGACATAATTTTTTGTTCTATTTTTAAAATAACGATCTCAATGGCTGCCCTAATGAACGCTTGTCAAAAGGTCGTTGACACGGTTTTTTTTTCGTATTTGTAAACAGTGACTGCGATTGCGTGCATTCTGCCACATGCGGCGAGTGTTACCAGCTGCAGACGTGTAATTATTTTTATCGGCATGCATATTAGATTAAACCTTTTATTCATTAATATCAATATTTTTTTTGGAAGTGTAAGAATACCTACCAACAGCTGTTATGTTTAACATTTTATAGCTATTTATACAAATAAATAAAATTGATCTGTCTGTTTGTAATAATGTCTTATATGTAACAGAGTTTTACTAAATACATAATAATGTCTAAACGGTACTTATACACATAAAAAAACACTTTTATTTTGTCTGTCTATCTGTTTGTCTGTTTGTTCCGGCCTATCTCCGACTGGACCGATTTTGACAGGCAGATGTTATAAGGAGTAACTTAGATTATTCTTATTTTAGCAAACGAATTACAGTTCCGTGCAATAAAATAAAAAACCTTACAGAAAACCGTCATTCACGCGGATGAAGTACCTAAGTACCTAAATAACCTATCGTAGTATTTTTATTTATGTACACACGCAACTCATTTTCATGACATACACTGAAGGGTACATCATAGTAACAAAATTATTAACAACAACTTTCTAAATACACAAACAGTTGTTGACATTTGTCACAGACCTTCATCTATAAAGTACCACTTTAGTTTACTAAGTATTTGACGTCAATTAATGCGAAACTTTATGAGTGTGTCTACACGTCAGAGTCGATGATGGCTCGCGTTTTCAGTATTCTAAACACGTAAGAATTTTACATAATTATTATCTGTGAGACCTACTTAAAACAATGTAATAGGTATTTGTAATACAATGTAATAGATAGATATTAATAAGGAGACTGTCATTTTGTAGAAGATTGTAACTATCGCATACCTACTATTTGAATATTTAGTACTAGCTTTTGCTCGCGGTTCGTCTGCATAAATGTCGGTTATCGCGGACACAAGTCGTGGAAAAAAAATAGTAGTAGTTATGTAGGTATATCCTTTCAAAGTCAAAGTCAAAACATTTATTTCAATTAGACCATTTACAGGCACTTTTGAATAGTCAAGGAGTCTGTCAGTTTGTCCGAAAGTTGAAGCTAGTTGCTCGTTCCAAAACGGAGGTAGGTCTCTATGGAGAAGAACGAGCAAGAATTCCACGGCACTCTTTTAAATTAGGTTTTTACAAAATCCATTTCTTGGGGTTCAAACTTATCTCGTATAACATTTTATCTAAATCGGTTCAGTGGTTTAGTTGTGTTAGCGTAACAAACAGACGGGGTTACTTTCGTATTTATAATATTAGTATGGAGTATAGATTTGGCTTACCTAGCCTATAAGTAAAAATAACCACAGACTATATCAATAAAACAACCTATTTTTAGTTAAAGTTTTAATTAGACTGTGTCTAAACCAATCGAAAATCAGCAAATTAATATTACTGTTCTATCCTTTAAAATATAAGCAGACGTAGAAAAAAAAAATATTCCCACATTTTGTGTCACTTTTTTGTGGCAACCCTAAACGTGACAGTGTGGGGTCCACCACGTGTGATTCGTAAAAAAATATTTTTTACCTTTTTGCCAGTCGAAGTTGATACATAATCTATTTTTAATTACTGCTCTTAAGTGTGTCTTTTTAATTTGTACCACAAGGGTGCTTGTCATTTTTAAGGATTTTTTTGTCGGTTTGATTAAATGCGCTAATCTCTAAAACTACCCGTTGGATTGGAAAAAATCTTTTCGTATCTGATTCATGAGGAATACTACAGGCAGATAGATATAACATCACACTATGGCCTACGGGAGCGGAGCAGTAACTGAAGACGTAATTTGAAGCTGGTGAAGAACTTCTAATGTAATGTAATAAACATTATTGACTAAGCCTCATGCATTTATTATCCCCATGACAAAATTTCTCAATAACAATAAATGACCAATGAAGTTTCCAAACAACATGTGAAAAACAAACAGGATTGTTTATTACATAAAATCATGTTGTTTATGACGTTAAATAAAGGAGGAAATTTATATATCCGTAGAACTTTCCACCGTTCAAAATTATTATTTATGTTTTATAGAATTTAAATAATACAAATTAGCTAAAAAGATTTAAATTATTTAGGTATTTTCAATTCGTCAAGAATTATAATTTAATCCAGGAACGCAAATCTATGAATTGAAAAGCGATACTTAGATTATATAAAGCCTTTTAGAATTTTATCATTAATTGATAGGCAATAGGCTCGCCACCTATTATTTATTTATTTATTTAAACTTAATGCAACAAAAATAACAAAGGCGGACGTAATGCCTTAGGCTTATTACATAGGAGTTAAATATAACTGGAGAAATGTAGGTATAGGTACTATCAATGGGTACACCTCTGCCTTTTTTTTTTTTTTTTTAACCTTTCAGGGATTACTGGTTATGTTATGTTAATTAAAATCTGACTGAGCAATATCTCGATATTTTTTGTGTTCATAATAATTATATAAAACGATAAGTAGGTAATTACTCAACAGAATACCTAGAATATTATAACACCTAATTAATACTTTATAACTTGTTTACTTTGAACAGTGTAAATAACATAATAATTTAATATTACATATATGTATTACAAGTATTTAATAGGTTTTTCCTTCAGATTTTCCTGAAGCAATTACAATATTGTAGATATTTAAAGTTATAATTATGTCAAACAAGCGTACGTAAAGTACTTATTAAAATATAAATATCCTTGCAACCGTTCTCATTGCATGCAATGTAGTTATTTGCTATAAAAAACGTTATTGCTATAAATTACGCTGCCTACAAATAAATGTTATATAAATAATAAAAACAAAAACATATTTCAAAATAAACGTTTAAATAAACCCGATGCATTGATTAAAAAAATAAATTAAGTACAGCACATAAAACCAATTTTAAAAGATTTAATTTTTAGTAGTTATTTATATAAACCGTTTCACTGAAAACACAACTTTACACCGTCACAGCAAAGTTTAAAATTGAATAAATATATTTTAGTTCTGAAAATAAATCAGCTCAATATATTATTACTGGCAACATTATATCTGTCTTCGTTGTAATGAAACGGCGGCCATTTTTGGTAGTCAACATATTACTGCTTTTATTTTATTCGCGTCCGATAATTATAATTAGTTGCATCCGTTATTGGAACAATATCAATTAATTGAATAATTTATGCAATTAATTCGGGATACATAAGTCTTTGGAACACTTCCTTATTGGCCTTGGAATTGGTAAAAATACCTGTATATTTTATGGGCTACATATGTTTTTGGGTATCAATTTCGTACGATGCCACCCACGTTGAAATAAAATAAGGGAAATGGCTTCAAATGTGAGGTTTTATGACGGTAATAAGCGACTTATAAAGTAAAGTATACAGAATTACTACTGAGTCTCTTTTTGAAAGTACCTTACGTCAACGAAGATACAAACTTTGTCCCCCTTTTGGGGTGGGGTAGAAGATCGGATTATTAGATGCCTACGTCATACAAAGAACACCCCCTCCGAATTCCAGGTCTCTACGATCAGCGGTTTAAGCTGTGCGTTGATCCGTCAATCAGTCAGTCATTCAGGACAAAGCATTTTATATACTAGAAGATAGAAGATGCTTTGTCCTGAACTATATCAACTTTGCACATTATTTTCTGTATCTACTTACATATCAGAAGTAGAGGAACATCGGTGCCCAGCGTCCACCACAAGCCATTCCGTGTCCAAAAGCTAGTCTTCGTAGACTGTGACTCCACATCTCGTCTCTGTAACAACGAAATAACCAATAAACAATATGCTCGAACATTGTAAGCAGATAGAGCAAGATTTTTGTAGAATTAAAATGATCATCTGTAGAAATACCTGCCTTTAATTAAAAAAATGCATACACAGTACACACACTTCTTTAATACATATTTCAAGACTCCCTTTATTAACATAACATCACGCCCGTAATCCCCAAAGGGTTAGGCAGAGATGTACCTATTAGTACACCTACATTTTTTTGCTTTTTGCTCTGGGCGGAGTGGAAGGAAGAATCAGACTCTTACTGTCTAAAACCCATCATGTTCCTTCTAATGGCCGTTGTGTTTCAGGGCCACGGTTACTCTTTCGAACAAATTCCGCAACCATGGCAGGCCCTGGCCCTATAAATTATATAAGTATGTATATCAGTTGTCTGGTTACCATAACACAAGCTCTGCTTAGCTTGGGATCAGATGGCCGTGTGTGAGTTGTGCCAAGATATTTATTTATTTATTTTATTTTTAATAGGCCCCGTCTTCTATTCAACACAGACTAGTAATTTTTCTTCACTTGCTTTACTTTACTTTACAGCTGATCCATTCAAAAATGCAATTAGGTATTGCATTTTTGAATGGATCAGCTGTTTGATCAGCAAGGTCAAAAAGTATAAAATATCTTCTTTTTTTTGCAACACTCCTGAGAATAACTCAAAATACTCATCTTCTTAAACCTATTTTAGTCAGTCCCGTAAAAGAGTTTCAATAAGCTGAGAGTCAATAAGCCCTAAAAATCCAATCCAAAAAGTAATAATCCGACTTAGAAAGAAAAAATAACGCTTAGTCCAAAAGAAACTAGATGATGAATAATACAAGAACTTTCCTTAATCCTAAGTGGAATCCTGCTAAGTCGAGCGTAAAAGTAGGATTACCTAAGAGCCTTTCAGAGCAAGGTTGGTGTGACCTTGGCGCTGTGACCTTCGGAGGTCGGCTGGCCTCAAACGTTCTGAGGGTAGTGACCCCTGCTGAAAGATGTATATACAGAAGGCTTAGTGTGATATGAAACTCGTGTAAACGGGGGTGGTATTTCTAAATCTACTCTTTACTCAGGAATGAGATGATGCAGGTTAAAATCTATCATAGTAACACCTAATAGTTTCAAGCCCAAGTATAGCGTCAGTTCATGTTTAGTTTTTATGGAAGATACGAGTTGCTTATCTACGAGTACCGTGTATCATTACGATATTTAGGTTTTTGACGAAATTCTGACAAACCACAAGAATAGATATTCGTCCGTTATACTATCTACAAGTTTCATCTTTATTTCATGAATTATTATTGATCAAAATATGACAAGACTACCTCCAGTTTCTCAAACAAAAAAGCGCATGACAATTTGTTAGATTTTTTTTTTATTGTCAAGAGCGAGAGCTGTCGTGTTGTGATTGGTTGTATATCAACAACCGAAAGTAAGAGTACATTAAATTGATGGTCTATCTATCAAGGGGTATTTGGTGTCCGCAATTTAGTCTTCGATGGTGGACTCTTGTAAGTGAGCTATGGTGGCCGCCACTCCATCCACCCAACCACAGATTCTATGTATGGTACTTCTGTGTCTATAACTTGCATTCCAATCCAGTCTACCTAGTATTTACATAGGGCTACCTACAAAGGGATTTTAATAAGCCGTAAGCGTATTCTACTTAGGTACATTTGCGGTACCCTCCGCTGTTGATTCAGGTAAAGTAAACTTCAAAATTTTAGACCTTACTCTGTTCTATAAGTACAGTCAATAAAACAGATAGGTATGCAGGGTCGTCAGGTATACTTAGTTGAAGTTTTCTTAGAAACCGATGGAAGTTTTCAAATGTAATTTAATTTAAAAGTAGATAATAAACAGTTTATTATTTAAGTTACTTTTCAATCGAAGACATCCATCGGTTTCTAAGAAAACGTGAACTGTGTTTGACGACCCTGCATACTTATCTCTTTTGTTGTTTGTACATCGTTACTGTGGTCGTTTTATGGTCAGCAGAATTAAATGAAATGTACCTATTTTCGACTGTTTGTACAGGGGAGTGGTGGAAAATCTGAAAAGGGAAATAGGGCATTCCGTTGTGCCAGTTTAGGGGCAATTGTTCCGATTCTCCGTGGGTTGAGTCAACAGGTTTGAGCTACATACAGAACCTTCTTTAAATTTCGTAATACGTGAAGTAGATTGGGAGCATGGTTTGAAAGTAGATAAGTTATGAGATAGGTTTTGATTCCCTAGCGAGCGTCAATACAACCTTAATTTAAATTTGTTACAAATCTTTCAGGGGGTGAATGTACTCATGAATATGAACAACTTTTATTAAGGGACATAGTACGAAATGTGAATAAAAAAAAAACGGGTTGCACTCCGGGAGTGCCGGCAGAAGTGAAAACTTGATTATTAACGTTTACGTTTACGTTTAACATACACGAACATTCGCGCAAGCGCCCTGCGCTGTCTAAACGAAACAGTAGGCCCAGGCATACATTTTCGCCGCGCCGTAGAGAGGGGATAGCTGTCTACTCTCCATCCGTCTTACGCTTTTTCGATCAGGTCACGTGTCCTGACGCGCACGTGTCCTGACGCGAGTTTAAGATTTTATACCCATTACAGAAAAAGTGCTCAACGCCGCTAAAGAAGTTTTCACTTCAAAAACAGCTGATCCATACATTTTGATCGTAATGTAGTACATTATTGTATGGATCAGCTGTTTTTTTGAAGTGAAAACTTCTTTAGCGGCGTTGAGCACTTTTTCTGTAATGGGTATAAAATCTTAAACTCGCGTCAGGACACGTGCGCGTCAGGACACGTGCGCGTCAGGACACGTGACCTGATCGAAAAAGCGTAAGACGGATGGAGAGTAGACAGCTATCCCCTCTCTACGGCGCGGCGAAAATGTATGCCTGGGCCTACTGTTTCGTTTAGACAGCGCAGGGCGCTTGCGCGAATGTTCGTGTATGTTAAACGTAAACGTAAACGTAAACGTTAATAATCAAGTTTTCACTTCTGCCGGCACTCCCGGAGTGCAACCCGTTTTTTTTTTCACATTTCGTACTATGTCCCTTAATAAAAGTTGTTCATATTCATGAGTACATTCACCCCCTGAAAGATTTGCAACGAATTAAAATTAAGGTTGTATATGCGCCACAAATGACCTTATATCTTTAGATTGCGTTGACTTAAAAGTATAATTTTTTTACTGCTCCAAGGGGTAATACACCTGAGTATTAGATATTAATTTCAGCTTGATACCTCCACGCGTTCTTGCGAAAAAGGGTCTTGACAGACGGGCAGACAGACAGACAACAAAGTAATCCTATAAGGGTTTCCGTTTTTGCCGACTGTGGTACGGATCCCTAAAAGTGCTTAAAAATAACGATAGGTAAAGGTACTACTTATAAAAGTGAAACGTAACTTCATATTCAATCACTTTTGAGGGTCTACAAGTACATGGTGAACACAATATTACTGATTAAGAAAGCTTCCTCAAGTACCCTTTAAACATCACCCGGACACAGAACCCGGATCTTTACTATCCACGTGAATGAAGAAAATAGGAAATTATGGGCACAAAACACGTACCTACCTACTTTATCTAATACTTTTTTGTTGTAGTTTTAGTATGAAATCAGGAGTTTTGGCAAATAACTTTGAAATATCACGAAACTTCACTAAGCCTATTAAGTCTACAGTTGAAATCTTTGCTTACAAAATGCTAAGCTAAGCTTTTTCACATTTTGTAGTAACAAGGAGCATTCCAAAATATATATCTTAATCTATGTCTTTTAAATAATATGGAATAGAATAGAATATTTTTATTTTACATAAGCCAAATCTTATAATTATTACATTAAGTACCTACAATAATTGACGGTCAAAAACGGTAACTAAACGGTCGGTAACGAAAGGCTACAAGGCAATATGAAATCGATTCATAAATGTAATAAAAACATGTTAGTATTAGCCCACTCAATGTCATTTAATCGTTCAATTAAACTGACAGATTTGACATTAATAAGTCGGTCCACGACACCACGACTTAACGCGTTGAATTTGGAAAAGTCGACTAATCGCCGATTATATTGACAAGGTAATTAATCGATCGATCAACTAACCTACTGTTAGTAAACGTATTTGGACATTTAACAACGGGTTTTACTTCCCACACTGGTTATAAGTGTATATTTTTAACCGACTTAAAAGAGAAGGGTACTGTGTAATTTTTTTTGTGAGTTTTATAACATTAAAAAACAAGTATAAGTAGTAATATTAATAGTAGGTACTTATAGCAGAAAGAGGTAAAGTTCTTTATATGAACTAGTCCAATTACAAAAAATGAAACACTAATAGAAAGCCACATTATTACCGAGTACCATAAGCTATAGTTTATGTTATACTTGCGTGTAGACGCAAGTACCTATAACATAAACTATAGGTACGTAGGCGCACAAAATCGCGGATCGAACATGGTACTTAACTAAATACAAAAAAAAACAAGCAAAACGATAATAAATTAAAAGTTATTTAAACATTTATAACGAATGAAGTAAGGTGCATTGGGGTAATTACGACAACCGGGTAAATTCCGATTTCTATTAATTTCAATCAAACGCTGCCACAGATTTAAACATTGCCGTGCATTGCTAATAAATAATTATACGTGTTTCATCTTTAAAACATTGTCAAAATAAGATGTGGTACGTAAATGGTGCAAATTAATAAAATCGGAATTTACCCGGTGGTCGTAATTACACCAATGCACTATATGGCAAAAGTACTGTATAAATGAATCATCTTTCTCTCTAGGCATTATACCAATGCCTTATTTCATATTACCTCTACAACATAAGATGATTCAACGCCCTGAACAATAGCAACTTAACCATAAGCACTAAGTATATTAATCTGGCTTAAAAGCGACGTCTTCAAGCCTTTCATTTCGTCGTTTTTGCGAATACTTGACATGTTAAACATGTCCAAAATATCTTGACCCCTACTTTTACATTACAAACGTTAACGTCTTAGAAATCAGTACGACATTAAACTGCAGGGAGCTCTAATTATACTGGGTGGTAAAGCGAATCTTCTTAGGTTTATTTCGGAATTTTGAACTTTATGTAACTGAAAATGGAGTTGGTTTTCATTTGTTACGTTTGTTAGATTCAGTTTGAATAACTGTAGTTTCCTTGCGACCGTGAACTCTCTGTCCGAAGCGTGACATCGCAAAAGGTACAAAAAGTCTTTAAATTCCTGATTAAACACGCTGAATTATGGTTTAAAATCCTCTAATCTTAAATTATAACAGCTTTTGTTTACGGAATTGTACTTAATAAGAACGAGAAACAGCGACAAAGATATTTGACGCCAGATAACTAAATAACAAAATACAACATTTAATTATAAAATAATAAATAATTAATTTATTATACAGCCTGTAACAAAAACCCTGTCCGATCCTTAAGGGTATTATTCGGCATCGTACTGCGTACACATATACGTAACCATTTAATGGATTTGAGATTATTATTTTTCCCCAGTGAAAAAAAAAGAAGAAACAAGAAGTAATTAAATTAAAATAAAACATAAAAACTGATCAACGGCAACACTGATCTGACAGGGTTTTTGTTACATAGTGTATATAATTAATGTTAATTAATTAATAATAATTAATTTTTGACTGCCTCGTTGGTCTAGTGGTTAGTAACCCTGACTGCAAAGCCAGAGGTAGTGGGTTCGATTCCCACCCAGGACAAACTTTGTGTGATGAGCATAATTGTTGGTTCTGTGTCTGGGTGTAATTTATCTATAATATGTATGTATTTAAAAATTATATAAGTATGTATATCAGTTGTCTGGTTACCATAACACAAGCTCTGCTTAGCTTGGGATCAGATGGCCGTGTGTGAGTTGTCCCAAGATATTATATTATTATTATTAATAATAAACAATAATAAATAAGTACCATGTAATAGGGGGCGAGCCTATTGCCATCGACCGGGCACAAATCCAGACTCTCGAGGCAGCTACTGAGAAATTCCTGATGGAAATACCCAATAACACTTTACCCGACCTGGGAATCGAACCCAAGACTATGCTCAGCAGTCGCACTTTGCGATCACTAGACCAACGAGGCAGTCAACCATATTATACTAAGATGATCAAGAGTGAAGTTTGCACCGCGCGTATGCAGAGGGAAGAAAGAAAGAAAGAAAAACTGTTTGAAAATGTCGCATATAACATAAAAGAAAAAAAAATTAAAAACAAGCTTTATTTTAAAATTATTACAATATTGAGTATTGGACATTGTATTGTCATCAGAACTAAAGGTGTGTACAAAATTTCAGCTCAATCGGATACCAACAGATGGTCGAAAAATAAAAAAATTATTTCCTTAAACTAAGTAAGTATTTTGTGTAAATAGTACTTATTAGCGAATTTTTGGTGATCGGGAATAACCTGTATGACGTCACGTCACACAGGAAGTGAATCAAAGCGGATCTTAAAGTACTTGATAACGTGCAGATACCTATGGAAATGGATATTATTTTGGGCATGTAAGTAGGTAGAATTAATCATCGGGAATGAGTATTTGATAGTAATAGTACTATGGATACTTCAGCATTTTTTTCGCTTCGTTTTTTCGTTTTCGCGCATTCGTAAGAGAATTTTCATGGTCTGCCTCGACATCGGGGAAGACGGAGGGGTGGGTCGGACTCCTATTGACTAGAACCCTACGGAATACCGTTGGGTTTTAACCCCGTTCCCCGGCCAAAGGTAATTGGAGGAATACCTCCAATTACCCTTGGCGGGGGGGTCGCACTGATCATTCTTTCGCAGTCTGGCAGGTGCGAAAGAGTACGACCCGATGGAAACTTTAGCTGAATTAACCATTTTTAATGTCATTTTATTACACAGTTACATACTGGTGTTATATTATGTATGTGTTTATTTCTTCCGAGTACAATAACCTTAAACTCCCGACAATTTGAGATTTTGTCCCACATATTTTGATCTTATGGTCTGGCCACCCTAGATATAGGTGCAGTAAACTGTAAGGTACGGAACATTGTTAAAAAAATCTGCTAAATATTTCAGAGAATTTGAAACGAAAACACAGTGGCTTTGTCTAGGTAATTTCAGAAATATTGCTAATGATTAATATTAGAGATAAAAGATTTACAGCTGAACAATATTTCAAGCTAATCATGTTGTAATAGGTTAACACATGCAAGTGTTTCACACGCCATCTTTAATAACATTATGAAACACGAATTTTGGTGTTTAATGTTTACGCTAAGGACCATATTGTTAACCAATATTTGGAAAGAACTATCTACTTATGAATAATGAAATTTAAGATGCAAGTACACACACTGGAAAAACACAAAAAATACATTATTTTTTGAGATTCTAATGTCTTTTATTTATTGTTTTCGGTTTATTTCAATTTGTTTGTTTTTTAATATGAGAAAATACCTATCAACATTTAGGGTTTCATAGGATTTATTTAAAAAAAAACAATGAAAAATTTTGGTGTTTTCTAACGCTTAAGAACAGAGCGTAAGAAATAAAAATAAAAAAGTTAAATAAAAAGAATTAATAGCGCGTGTTGCCTCCTTATGGTCTTATAAGGGCTTGAATATATCTCAGCGTGCTTGAATCTTGATAAATTCACGATAAGACAGAATACTTTTGTTTCTTAAGACCAACCATATAGATTGATGATTGATATCACTGTAAATTGCAGGATCATTTTGCGCATTAGTCCCAAAAAATATCATATCGATGATAGAATATAAAAAAAACTTAAAAAAATAATAACTTTTAATTTACCTCCACAGAATCATACGACCGATAAAGCGGCATATTTCCAAACGTCACTTCAATTTACACAAAGAAACGAAAACTAAAAAACCACTTTCAACTAAAATAAATATTATCACAAATTATGAACTGGATAAAACATGTTAACATATCGACACTATATTTGCAACTGATATGTAATCTAAAACTGACTAATTTAAACTAGGAAGATAGGCTTATCTTACTGAAAATGTGTGCTAGTGAAAAATATGCCAAGTCCTTCTGTTTCTTGTTGAATTAGTGAGTAATGAGTTATGCCCTTATGAGTGTCGATAGATAAAGGTGTGACGTCTGAAAGTATCTTTGATTCATAAATTGTTGCTAAAGAATTTACAAGAAACGTCACATAATCTTGATCCTTGATTTGTATGAATAATGCAAAGGTCGTTAAATTTAAATTGCTGATGGGTTTTTTTTATGTTAGCCTGTTCTGTGCCAGTGCCACTCCTGGGCAAAGGCCTCCTTCCACTCTTATCATCTTACACAACTCCGTGCTTCACTCCTGCAGTTTTAGAGGAATCTATCTATCTCGATTCACCGAGTTTGCTTTATTTCAATTATTTTAGTTGCGTAGTACTTACTTACACTTTATTTATTTTTTCTTTTTGACTTTACCTACAAAATTGTCTTTAAAATAAAATGGCTTAATTTAAATTGGTAAGTATGAAAATGATTTGAAATTGAATCTAACGTTAATTGGGAATCCCGACCTTTTCCAACAGTTACTTAGATTTCTCAAAATCCGAGAATTATCATTTGACAGCTGTCAACGCCATTCTGACAGCTGTCAAGTGTCATTTCTTAGAGTTAGAGAGCCGTAAACTCTCACCTTGACTAAAAGCGATACCTCGAAGCGTGACTCCACTTCCTACGAGTTACTAGGTCATGATGACGAGGCACAACTCTTCGGTCACCCCCTATATCCTTCAAAAAACCACTGATCCTTAGAAAAAAATGGAAACGTCACTGGTGAACGTGCATTAAATGTTACAAGGGGACAATAATACAGGTACTGTGTTTCTAGGTAAGTACCTACTCATAATGGGCGTGTATGACGTAGATTTGTATGACGTATTTATTGGTATGAGGCAAAATGTGTATGGAAGGATGCGTAGCAGCACGTGCAGTTCGGTAATTTCCGCCAACGTCCATAGGAAAGCTGTGCGTGGTGGAAAAGTCTGACGCAAATTTTCGCGACAATACATACATGAAGTATAGCATTAGCGTTCATCTCTAGACTAATTCAACTACAATTAAACGTGCAAGTTTGAAGATAGATGGATGGATGGATGTATGAATTGATGTTTGTTACTCTTTTATGCTTAAACGGCTACACAGAATCAGCTGAAATTTGGCACACAATAGGTACATGTGTATATTTATATATTTCTGACTTATTAATATTTTTCATTCTGTTTTTTTTTTTTTTTCCTTGGTGTTTCTGAAGGCTACGCAGACGCAGTTGGGGGCAAAAACTAGTCTAGGCTTGGACCGTAAAATTGTGAAGTGGTTTTTCACGTTTGAATGTTTTTCTAGTCTTTCAATTCATAAAATTCAAGAAATTCAGACAAGAACTTGGCTCACATCACATTTAAATAATATTGATAAGATAATAGTTTACCTAGATAACAGCACTTCGCAAATACGCATTTGCAATACAATTGTGACAGACTGTTAATTCTAGTTACGCCTGTAAAATAGATAAAATCATTTGAGTTAAGTGATATCGGTTACAGGTAGGGTTACTAGGCATTAGGATACAGCCAGACAAAGTCAGGCTTTTCAGATGTATGTCTACAGGGACGTACCAATTGAAAATGGCGCCTAGGGTACGCACCACAGCTGTTGCGCTTGCGCCCCTCCGTAAATTATCTTTATATAAAACAATAATAGATACACTAAATTAAAATTTCCTAAAATTTTATGACAATTTAGGATTATTTAGTCCTTTGAAATGTTTTTTGTAGTGTATTTTGATTTTTTTATTAAAATATAGGCGATTTTTGTGCCCCCGGCGCCCGGGGCTCGTGCCCCACCCTAGATACGTCTCTGTGTGTCCCATCAAATTGTTCGGTGCTTGACGTAGCTGGATTTTCTTAGGCTTTTAACATTAAATTTCATTAACAGTTGAGTTGATTTTATGATAAAGTATAAAACAAAAAAATATCATTCTGAATTTCAGGCATTCTAAGGCTTTTTGACCCAATGTTACCCAAAAATGTAGCTTAAAACACTGGTGGTTCGGCTTTCCGGATTTTGGATCTGGCAACCCTAGTTACAGCTATCAATTTAGTGACTCAATAATTTTACAGGAAGTAATAAAGATTTGATGAAATCTAAAACATGATGTAATGAAACTTTGGATAATTTTAAGAATTGGTTTGAGTTACCTCCGGTACACACGAGTGAATAAACCAAACGACTGTATATTTCTATTTCGCCTGCAACGTTATTGTCCTGATGATAATAATTATATAACTTGTATGTGGGGACGCCTTAATGTAACGAAAAAAAAAAGTTTTTCGTTAAAATTGCGAATTTTCACCAAAACAGAGAACGCAAAAGTTATTTTTGCTTTTATGTTTGTTTGTTACGCTTTCACGGCTAAACTACTGAAACAATTTTGATAAAATTTAGTACAGACTAAGCTTGAATCCGAAGAAAGGACATACGCTACTTTTTAATGCGCGACTTCGTCTGCAGCGTCAATAAACTGACATTCACGCGGCCGAAGTCGCGGCCAAAAGTCAGTACCTAATAAATCGGAAAGTTAGTGTTATTTCCACGTTTCTTTGCTAAACTTAGTCTTACACGATTTATTATTTTAAGGGATTCCCGTTCCTTACCACAATAATAATAATAGATACATATTGTACCATCACAATACTCTTAGGTAGGTACTCAAAGACAATAGACAGTAAAAAACAAACCTCTTTCCTCATATTGACAGTAATTGACGCTATCCTTTTAATTTCTTGTACACTCGTACGCAACGGTGAAGCAGGCATTTTGTATTTTGTTACTAAGTCTCTAGAGTTCAATTCACTTAATTTTTAACACTGACGACCGAATTGTTCACAATAACTTTATTTAAGATATATTTTATTCTCGAATATTAAAATTTATTTTAATTAATTTAAAAAAATCACAAATCAATCCGTCTTAATGAATGGTTCAAATTTAATTGAACGTAATACGTGACTTCAGTAAACCGGCTAGTTGACAATTGTTGTAATGATGAGTAAGTTAAGGAAAACCCTCAGTAACCTACGTCACACTATACCCTAGTTAATATAATTATTAATTAATAATAAGTAGTTAAGCACAGCTTTACCGCATGCCAGTAGTAGCTACACTTGAACTAAAAAAAGCTGTTGGTGCGGGTCGGGTGCGGGTCGGGTGCGGGTCGAGTGCGGGTTGAGTGCGGGTCACGTGCGGGTCGGGTCGGGTGTTCATACGGTGCATTAGTACTACTTATACAGCATCTCACACAAATAGTCTATCCATACAAACGGTGTAAAGAGTATATTTCTATACACCCAAAACTACATATCTCTATACACCCAAAACTACGACAATAAATATTAATATTTAGAATTAGAAACATTTTTTTTAGTTCAATTTACAGTTAACAAAAGAGATAGGTATAGAGATAGGATTCATCGGTTGGAAACTTCAACTTTATTTGACGACTAAAGCGCAGGCCACACCGCCAGCTAGCGGGCGGGCGGGCTAAGCGGGCGAACATCGTTTCACCTCTTTACACACTTCGGTTCACACCGCGAGCTACCGACTAACCTAACGAGCTAAGCTAACGAAATATCCGACGATTCCCAGCTAGCGGGCGGGCGGGCTAAGCGGGCGAACATCGTTTCACCTCTTTACATACTTCGGTTCACACCGCGAGCTACTGACTAACCTAACGAGCTAAGCTAACGAAATATCCGACGATTCCAGCGAAGCTAACTAGTTCACGTCGTTGGCGCGCCCGCGCTTCGCTAGCTTAGTTCGCCCGCCAGCCCGCTCGCCCGGTTCGTTCGCCCGTCCTCCCCCCATCCTACCCCTGCAATGGACAGATAGAAGGCTAACCTCTCGCTCTCCCATCCACGCCCCTCGCTTCGCCCGCTTAGCCCGCTTCGTCCGCTTCGCCCGTCGCTCGTCTGTCCGTAGTTTTCGGTGTGAACCCCATAGTTTAGCTCGCCAATATTTCGCGTAGTTTGCCCTACTGGTAAGTGGCAGTAACCCTACTGGTAGAATCTTGATGAGGTCATAAGGTTGGCCCAGCAGTGGGTGCAGTTGGGACTGTGGATGATGACGATGATAAAAACTCAGCGACAAAACTTTGTACTGTCAGAAATTAAGGTAATTCAGAGATATTTTTGATCTTGACCGATTCCGAGAAATCGGGAATTGCTTCCTGGTCTCCTATTTGAAAAAAGTGGATTAATTATCATATCACATTGAGGGCACCATGACGCCTTTCCAACCACTCCTTCAACACGGGATTTACCGCCGCCATAGCGGCGTGCCCTATCCTCCAAGCAGGCCTATATTTACTGCCAAGCAGCGATTCTGACTTGGTTTAACTCCATTAGCATACCTTTACAGACAGAAGTTGTAGTTTTTATATAGGGTACATACATTGCTTTCATGTGCTATGTCGTGTATGATTCTGTATACAAATATTGTAAAAATTGATTTTAAAAGAGTACGTATGGAGTTTCTTTCCCATTCTTCTCCATACAAAACTACCTTTTGGAAGGGGCAACTAGATTCAATTCCTTTTTTCTTTTTGTATATGACGTTCAAAAGTGCCTTATAATGGCCTAATTGAAATAAATGATTTGACTTTGAAGAAATCTCAACATTGTGTATAATAAGACGGTTGTCAGCATTTTCTAAACCTTTTCTCTGCCTCGCTGGTCTAGTGGTCGCAAAGCGCGACTGCTGAGCATGAGATCTTGGGTTCGATTCCCAGGTCGGGCAAAATGTTATTGGGTTTTTCCATCAGGAATTTCTCAGTAGCAGCCTCGGAATCTGGATTTGTGCCCGGTTGATGGCAATAGGCTCGCCCCTATTACATGGGACTAAAACATAACTGGCGAAATGTGGGTGTACTAATGGGTACACCTTTGCCTAACCCTTTTGGGAGTACAGGCGTGATGTTATGTTGCTTATAATATACCTACGCAGTGATTACCATTGGCCATTGAGCAAACCTTTGCTAACTTATTGCATAAAACAATTACAAGCCAATATTATAGATCAATCTGTTTACAAACTGCCTACTGTAACAATGACTCAATGACTGAAGTCTAAAGGAAAATTATGATTGGTATGCGTTATCGTTTGGTAACCCGTCATCATTGGCTCCAACGTCCTTTAAATGGCGTGTGAGGTCGTATCGACCCATATATGAGTGTTTAGTGTAGTTACCTACTTCTGCAGTCATATTATCGGTAAGAGAAGCAACTGTGACAGTAGATCTTGATGGGTTCATATATTGTTCATGTTCATTGGAATAGGACTATCAGAGTGAAGGAAGAGGGAGTGTACCTTTGTTTGCGTACGTGGTACGGTCGGGGTCATAAGTGCAGTAGCATGCTAAGGTTTGAATTGCTTGTGAACACGGGGTACGGGCCGTACTTACATCTGTGTGTATAAGTGATGTATTCAAAGTTAAAGTCAAAGTTGAATCATACATTAATTAGGCCATTACAAGGCACTTTTGAACGTAATAATAACACACTACCTATGTACACCTCAAAATTCGCACACGATGTCGAAAGGTCGTAAATTTAACCAAAGCGTCAATCGATTTGCTTTGTAGATTGCTACTCCACTTATGACCCCGACCGTACAACTGTGTACCATAATATCTCCTGCGAACTTAAGTAGTCTCCATTGAAATCGATCGTCGTGACCAAAATTCTGTCGGGGATATTATTATAATTCTTTTTAGGCAATTATTGTCTTATCGTTGTGACTGTCTCGTAGGTCTAGTGGTCGCAAAGCGCAACTGCTGAGTATGAGGTCTTGGGTTTCATTCCCAGGTCGGTGAAAGTAGTATTGGGTTTTTCCATCAAGAATTATTTTTCAGTAGCAGCCTCGGAGTCTGGATTTGTGCCCGGTTGATGGCAATAGACTGCTGGCTATTACATGGAACTTAAACATAACTGGCAAAATGTGGATGTACTAACGGGTACACCTCTCTGCCTAATCCTTTGGGGATTGCAGGCGTGATATTATAAATAAATAATAAATAATAATAAAATTTATTGTTTCATAAAACTGTTGCATACATAAGGTGTGACACTGGATCCCGCACTAGGATACCCTGTGTCGCAGGATCCAGTCTCTCTCGACAGATGATTCGGTTTTTATGAGGTTGAGGTACAAATGCGACGGTTTCTGTATAACAAAACTACAACTAAAGACTAAGAGGTAACTAAAAAAACGTAGTTATGTGAATAAAAAAATGGATATTATGTGATTCGTGATGAGTGTAAAAATGTGAAGGTGAATGCGTTACTTAACAACTAATTGAAAGAAAGTTTTCGGTTTCTGTATAATTAAGCCCAATCAGCCAGTCCAGAACTAGTTTTTTGCACCCAAACTTCGTCAGAGAGAGTACTTTTAACTTTTCGTTTAATTTTCCATACAGGTACGGTCCAATACGTGAGAATGCTTTATTTCCAAAATTGAGTTTGCACACACCTCTATTCCACTTAGGTTTCCTACGAGTGCGTTGGTCCGTTACCACAGTGGCAGCAGCAGTTTTATGGAATTTTAGTATCACTGATAAAATGTAAAGTTGGCGCACCGTAAGCATTCTCGTTTCCCGATATAGCATATCTGTGGGGTGTCGGATGCCATAGTTATGCGAGACCTTGAGGATAGCTCTTTGGGCACGTTCGGCAGCAATAATAGAACTTTTACCAGCAGAGCCCCATGATATTATACAGTAGCTTAGTACAGACTGACATAAAGCCAGATATGTCATTTTGAGGGTATCTTTGTCGGCTATAGTTCTCAGTCTTTTAAATACGAACAAAAGTTTCCTCACGCGCGAAGTAACAGATTGGATATGCTCAGTCCATGTTAGGTGTTGATCAATCTTAATACCGAGATACTTAATGCACTTAACTTTTTCAAATTCGGGGCAGTTGCAGCTTCCCCCTAGGATATGATTGCATTGGTGGGATTTAAGAGCAAGTTCTATGGGGGCAGCTGTTTTTTTGCTCACAGAGAAGTTAACTACCTTAGTTTTACTAACATTGAGGGTGAGCAGGTTGTGTTGGAGCCAACTGGTAACCTTCCGCATTCCAGCGTCTGCGGCACTGTATGCTTCCTTCCAAGTGTCACCAAGAAAAATTATTGCTGTGTCGTCGGCGTAAGCAGATATTTGTGCGTTATCCAGATTAAGTGAGCAGAGACCATTGACGTACAGAAGAAACAAGGTGGGGCCAAGGACACTGCCCTGGGGCACTCCAAATGCCACGTCCGCGAAGGAGCTTTGATAATCGCCGAGGCAAACCTTCTGTTTGCGTTCGGAAAGATAGGAGGTAAACCATTCCAAAGCAATGCCCCTGATACCTAAGCGTTCCATCTTTTTTATCAGTATAGGTCTTGATACGGTATCAAAAGCCTTGGCGAGATCAAGGAAGATGCCGACACACTTTTTACCTTTGTCGAGGTTTTCAATTATATGATCCACCAACTTAGAGACTGCATCCTCCGTTGATCTGCCATTTCGAAAGCCGTACTGGTTGGCTGATAAAAGTTGACGCTTTTCCAGGTACGCCAATAGTCTTCTGTTCACCAGTTTCTCCAAAATTTTGGAAAGAGACGTTAGAAGTGAAATTGGCCTAAAGTTGGATGGAACTGATGCGTCCCCAGCTTTAAAGATCGGGCAGATAATTGCTGTCTTTAACTGGGCTGGAACTATTCCCGACGTCATGCTCAAATTGCAGAGGTGCGAGATGGGGCCGGCCAAACAGTGTTGTGCTAATTTGAGAACACGGTTTGAAATACCATCCCAGCCAGGAGCGGAATCGTTTTTGAGGTTGGCAATGATAGCGCTTACCTCTGTTTCATCGGTTGGAGTCAGGAAGAAAGACTGTGAAAGAGAAGGGTCGACTTTGTCCAGCACGAGCACATGATTAGCTAGTTCCAACTCTGTAGTTTTCAATTGAGTCAAGGACTGCTCGGCAAGTTGTATTCCTACGTCAGCAAAAAAAGTATTGGCCAAATTCAGCGAGACTACCGGATCGGGATTTGCGTTGAGTAAGGTTAGGTTGCTCGTTTTTTTATTATTCAGGTCGCATATCGTTTTAATAGCTTCCCAGGTTTTTTTGCTATTAGCTTTAGAACTGTCTAGGAGGCTTTTATTGTAGGCATTTTTGAGATTTTTTAAAATATTATTACAGTGGTTTCTATAGGTTTTATATTTTTCTTGCAGGGCGTGATTGTCTTTATTTTCCTCTTTTTTTGTTTCTGAGTGAAGTGAGTCTCTTTTCCGTACACATTTTAAAAGATTTTTTGTCAGCCAAGGTCTCCTAATGGTTTTAGAATTACGCAAAATTTCTTTTTTAGAGTGTCGATTTATGATGTGCCGTAAATGATCAGTAAACATATTCACTGCCTCATTCAGGTCATCGGTATTTAAAATAAGTTTCCAATCTGTGTTTTCGATTTCGTGAAGTATGTTAGGGTAGTCCATTTTGAGCTTGTATTTATTTTGACCAGAGATGGATATTTGACTCGAGGACTCTTTACTTAGTCCTATCAGCACTGTATCATGATCGGTAAGAGAAGATTGGCATACTATAGTTTTAGTGGCTTTTCTTGTCTTTATCAATGCATGGTCAAGGCAAGAATTCTCTCGTGTCGAATATTGGTGCCCGGGATAGAAACCGTAATATCCGGTCATGTCTAGAAGTTCGCTGGCACGTTTGTCTTCTGTACCATTTTTAATATCGACATTCAAGTCCCCTATAAGTGCCATGGTTGGTGTATTGATGGAGCTGAGGAGGGTTTGTAATGATTCGCAAAAGTTGCTAATGTTATACACTGAGGGCGATCGGTAGATAGCAAAAATTGTAAATTCTGTGCCTACCTTAATAACCAAGCAGTTCGAATCCTTTAAAGAAGGCTCAAGTATGGTGACATTAAGTTCCGTTTTATATAAAATTGCTAAACCGTCGTTCTGATTTAAAAAACGTTGAGAATAATGGCATTCGTAGCCATTTAGTTGAACTTTTGGGGTGTGTGCATTAAGCCAACATTCGGTCAATATAATTAAGTCAGGTAAGAAGTTAAGCCGGGACAAAAAAACTGAGAAATTGTCAAAATTTTTCATTATACTTCGTATATTTTGATTAACGATGGTAAGCTGATTTTTAACGTCACCAAGGTCACTCACACATTGTTCTGGATAATTATGTTTTGTACTAATAAAAATTTCAGTACTGTCAATGTCCTCAATTAAGTTAATTTGCTCAGCCATTATCAAAGTTAGGTAATTGTATGGTTCTGTTAGAAATTTTTACTTTATTCTGGTGAACGAATATGACACGATATGTGAGTGCGCGTAGAGTTGGGTGTGATTGGTAATTACATTTTAAACATGAGTGCGTCGTGAAGGTGAATGTAATACGGTAAATAAGTGTGAAATAAGTAAGGTGTGATTCATATTTACCTTTTAAACATGGTTTTGGCAGGTAGACGTAAAAGACCCTATATGTGATTGCGAAATGAGTTAGTTGTGATTGGTATTTACAGTTGAACCTTGAGTGTGTGGTTAAGTAACTTAGTAATTTTGTGCAGTATTGTATGTTAAAGAATTTCAGTGAAATATATAAAAATAATGACATTAGTGAATTATGACGTGTAAATATGATGAAGATTAGAATTAAATTAGTTACCTCAAAGTATGATTTAAGATAGAAAATGCATGTTATATGACAATAACTAGGGCAGTTTACAATAAAAGAACAAAAACAGAGATAAATACAGCCAGACAAGTGACATAGAAGTAGTTTACTACTGGTTTCCTCGCAACTGGATGAGACTATTCTCATCTTTGACCAGTATGTACTTAGCTCCTTCCTCTTTTCGTAGAAAAATTCTGCCGTTTGCGATCCAGCAGAAGCGATAATTTTCAGTGGCAGCGAAGTCTCGAGCAAGAAAATGGAGGCGCCTGGATTTACCCGTGAGGTGTTCAGAGAAATAGAGGGGTGATGCAGTGCCGGCGAGGCCCAAGTGTGAGGAATCAAGCCTACTTGTTCGATGTTCGGAATTGTACAATTTTGTATTTTTAAGGAACTTTTCCTTAGCGAAGATATTAGTATACTCTACTACGACTGTCGATGTAGTGGCGCTCGCTTTGTACGGAATACGATAAACATCCCTTATTTCGTTGACCGATTCCATGCCAATTGTCTTCATAAGGTTGGTAGCTTGGTTTAGGAGGTCTGCTTTACCCTCCTTTTTTACAATCGGAAAGCCTCTAATCTCGACGGAGGTTTTCCTGAGAAAACGCTCTAGGTTCTCCGACTTTTCCTCAATATCAGCAATGCAAACCCGTGTAGAATCTATTTCCTTCTCAAGCTTACAAATTTTAGTTTCAGAGTCACCAACTTGTTTTTTCAAAAAGTTGAGAGTCTTTTCCATCTCAGTGTTTGACGAAATAATGTCTGTATTTTGCTGTGTGATGTTCGTTAAGCTCTTTTCCACCCTATCAAGCCGTGTTATGAGTGGAGTTATCATTTTTGAGAGCATTTCCGTGATATCCAACTTAAATTGTTCAAATTTATCAGTTACAACGCTATCATCCAGGCACACCCTTTTGAGGTTAGGTCTCACGGTGACGTTCAGGCTAGGGGTGGATTGTGTAGACCCTGCAGTGTTTAAATTGGAGTCCGAGGCGGAAAGACATTTTGGTGGTGTGCGCTCCATTTGTACGCAGTCAATAATACCTAATTATGGTAATGTTTTTAAGATAAGACTCACAGTACCGGGGCGGCGCGCAGCGGCGGTGGCGAGAAGGGCTAGTTTGCGTTCGAGCTTACTTGAACTTTGTACTTCCCACGTTGGCGTCGTAGCAGGCGCAGGACACAAAAAAAAAGAAGCTCAGCTGTATGTGTGTGCGTTCAGTGCGTGTCCGGTCGCCTTGCGGTCACAGCGGCGCGAGAGCGGGATAGCAATTATTGACCCGCTCTCTTTCTCGCAGCTCGAGGTACGGGGGGCTTCTAACGCGGTGTCTGCACGTAACTACGCGGCGCACTAGTTTTGCAGTTATCTTATTTATTTACTTGTACTTAGGAACCACTTTAGCAATTACAGTACTACAAGATTAACCAATAAATTAGTCAACACGTCTGCACTTGACAACGGTTTGGACGAAAGAGGGTTTATGATGTTATATAATTTTTCTAAAAGTCGATTTGACTTAAATAATACTTCTTCATACAAAACTACCTTTTGGAAGGAGCACTAGATTCAATTCTATTTTTTTTTTCTTGTAATGTTTAAAAGTGCCTGATAATGGCCTTATCGAAATAAATGAATTTGACTTTGACTTTGATACATACACATTGTACGATCTACCTTCATCTTACTTTATAATGAAAACATTATAATTTGTGCTGGAGACTCCACAACCGGCTCACCGTGCACCGCCTCGTTTGAGAAACACTGGCTACCACAAATAACAACAAATAGAAAATGAATAAATCACATATGTTTATCTATGATCATTACTCCGGACACCTAGCCTTCGACAAATAGATACTATATTTTACCTCCTTAGGATAGGCTCAGACGGTTTTGTACAACCCTATTAATGTCCCACTATAGGGCAAAGGCCTCTTCTCGTACAGAGAAGGCACGAGCATTGATCACCACGCTTGCTCAAGGCGGATTGGCGATTTGAAACTTATAGATACATAACATAACACCTCGCTTGTAATCCCCGAAGGGTTAAGCAGAGGTGTACCCATTAGTACACCCATATTTCGCCAGTTATCGCGCAAAGCATGACTACTGAGTACGAGGTCTTGGGTTCGATTACCAGGTCGGGCAAAGTGTTATTGGTTTTTTTCCATCAGGAATTTCTCAGTAGCGCCTTCGGAGTCTGAATTTATGCCCGGTTGATGGCAATAGGCTCCCCTCTATTACATGGGACTTAAAACATAACTGGCGGAATGTGGGTGTACTAATGAGTACACCTCTGCCTAACCCCTTTGGGGATTACAGGCGTGATGTTTACGTTTCTGACACAGACGAAGTCTCGGGCAGAGCCTAGTACATACTCTTTTTTTTTAATTAATAACTTGAAATGTAGACAATTTTTAATGAATAATGTAAGATACAGATTGATTTATCTCGAAGTTCAGCATCACCCCCAGCAGACGTATCTCGATGTTCGTTTGTTTCCGACCTTAGGCACAATAAATAAGCTCACAGTGATAAATAAAGGCTCACTTCACCGCGGCAACCGTTCACAGGTCGAACGGTTATCTGTTTTATATCTTGGAGTGAAACTTACTATTGTAGACAGAACCAGTAAATCTCTACACATTTTAAAAACAAGCTTTACATACATACATACATACATACATACATACATAAACTCACGCCTTTTTCCCATGGGGGTAGGCAGAAACCACAGAACGCCACCTGCTACGCTTACATACTCCTTTCGCCTCATCCACGTTCATACATCTCGTCATACAAGCACGCTGGTTACGAGTACTGCGCACCTGACCTCTCTGAAGAACCTCACCAATAAGGTCAGTGTAGGTCTTTAAAATTAATACAATATTGAGTATTGGACATTTTTATTAAGGGACATAGTACGAAATGTAAAAAAAAAACAGCTAAGGTAAAACACCCAGTGTTCGACAGAGCCCCAGTGTTCGACACTTAAAAAGTTAACGAAAAAAAACAAGAGTTGAGTCTCGCTTCGGAACGTATTTGAACCATAAACATAGTTGAGGATTATCTAGCTATCATTGCTAAAGATATTTCATAGATTCGGCTGTTTTAAAGAAAATGGCGTAGCTGAACATACCAACCGGCAGAGATTTCTAAATAAATTCCCGTTTCATTAGCGAAATCGCTAAGGAGGTGAGCAAGATATAATGCCCATAACTTTTAATTGTTTTGCTTGACCGAGCATGTAAATTATTTATTAAGTTAGAACCCAAATTCTTTAGTTTTTAGTAATGTCTTTGCAATTGTAAGTTTATAATATAATATGAAAACACGCTTGTCGATAACTGGAGTTTTTTTTTTCGCATGTTCCTATAATCGACATAAATGTTTTTTATGGCACCAAAAAAAAATTCCACACTTTTTCAAATAATACAGGCAATAGAAGTTGTCAGAAAGGTGAAAAAATTAGAAATTAAATTCATGGAAAGAGAAAAAAGAAAACGATTAAAATTGAGGAAGATAGAAAAACAAAAAACAGAAAAAACTAAGAGATAAAAACAATAAAAAAACAAGAAAAGGCGGATACTAAACCGAAACCAAATGACACATCTTCTACATTTATTGTTTAACATTTAAGAGATGTATTATATTGCAAAAGTGTATTTTTTTAGAAACCTACGAATTACTAGCCACTATTTGTTTATTATAAGATTGTTTGTTGATTAAAATGATCAAAATACTGATTAAGACTAAGTTTTTATTTCGTCACATATAATACTAGATTATCTCGGCTTTTCTATTGGGATTTATTGTTTAGAAGTGTTAGGAATATGTCGATTATTGGATGTCGATTACTGGAACATGTCGATTACCGGGTGTCGAAAAATAGAATTCTGCTGTCGATCACTAGACCAAAAAACGTTAATTTATTTCGATATATTATTACTTTATTTATTTATATGAAACTTATGTTTGCTTTCAAATATTACGCAACGAAGTCTGAAGCGTTACCCAATGCCCCAAAATACCTTATAATATCATAAAGTAAGAAAATATTTAAAAAAATGCTTGTTTGCGCACGTTAAAGTGTCGATTATTGGGGGTGTTACCTTAATCCATACAATTTGATCGTAATGTAGTACATTATTGTATGGATCAGCTGTTTTTTTTTTCACATTTCGTACTATGTCCCTTAATAAAAGTTGTTCATATTCATGAGTACATTCACCCCCTGAAAGATTTGCAACGGATTAAAATTCAGGTTGTATAGCTGAAACTCATGAAACTGTTGTCTAAAATGTTCGATTCCCAGGTCGGGCTTAGTGTTATTAGGTTTTTCCATTAGGAATTTCTCAGTAGCAGCCATGAAGTCTGGATTTGCGTCCGGTTGATGGTAATAGATAGATGTTATGTGAAAATAAATAAATCAATTAACTTCTTCACTTTAACATAAACCCATCCGCATCTCGCAAGCGCCGGCGCATAATTCAAGATGCGTCGGATAATCGAAGCGTTGCAAAGTGATAGGTATACGCCGGCAGTTCGCGCGATAAATAACTTTATTGTTTACGTTAAATAAACAACTTTATATTAATAAATATTTTACTGTGATTGTGACTAAAATGTAAGGTCCATTTTATTTAATAATAGGTTTAGTTTTACCTGTGTGTTCTCTTGAGGTTTTGTATAAAGTTATAAGCAGTATAATCTCGTAGACCAGTGCCGAAGCCGTCAAAAATGATTAAAAACTAAAATAAATTAAAGTAGAATGAAACCTATTGGAAAAGAAAGAGAATACTACTAAAATAAAAGGAAAAATAAATTACGGGCGATCTGAGGTTGGGAAGGGGTAAGGGGGGGGGTTTTAAGGTTAAAAGTCGGTAAATCTCGATTTCCGGCAAAACTACAAGTCCTATCGAAAAAAGTTAAATGGCAAAGTTGTAGATAATAAAAAGATCTACAACTTTTGTATCCACACTTTTTCTCCATAACCTCAAAATTCATGTAAAAAATCCAAAAAACCACATTTTTGAATTTTTATTTATATCTTTTACAAAATTATTTTTTTTTTCATGGTATTTGGTGAAAACTTACCTCTTTATGTCCCAAACACACTGGAATTTTGAAGATTTAAAATATTAATTTTTTCACCCTATTTTGATTCGATATCGAAAAAAGCACCCTAATTTTCAATCGAAAATTCTCACGTCAAAATATCTGATTTTTCAAAAAAGTCAGTGGGCTTTTTGTTCGTTGAAATCTCTATTTTACGATGGTGTAAAAAAAATAATACATAACCATGGAAAAAATTTTCAGAAAATGCAAACGAAAAGTACTAAAATGTATTTTTCGTTTGCATTGTATGTATGTTTTTTGCGATATTTATGTTTAATTGGTTTGTAATTTTTTTGTTTATTAACCTAACATGGAACCTAACGTTTTTCGAGTAATTAAAGTAAAAATTTTAATGAATACCTCAAAATTGTACATAAAGATTAAAAAAAAATTCGAATTTTAGTATTTTTCGTTTGCATTTTCTGAAATTTTTTTCCATAGTTATGTATATTTTTGTTTACACCATCGTAAAATAGAGATATCAACGAACAAAAAGCCCACCGACTTTTTTGAAAAATCAGATATTTTGACGTGAGAATATTCGATTGAAAATTAAGGTGCTTTTTTCGATATCGAGTCAAAATAGGGTGAAAAAATTAATATTTTAAGTCTTCAAAATTCCAGTGTGTTTGGGACATAAAGAGGTAAGTTTTCACCAAATATCATGAAAAAAAAAACTTTTTTGTAAAAGATAAAAATAAAAAATCAAAAATGTGGTTTTTTGGATTTTTTACATGAATTTTGAGGTTATGGAGAAAAAGTGTGGATACAAAAGTTGTAGATCTTTTTATTATCTACAACTTTGCCATTTAACTTTTTTCGATAGGACTTGTAGTTTTGCCGGAAATCGAGATTTACCGATTTTTACGCTTAAAACCCCCCCCTCTACCCCTTCCCAACCTCAGATCGCCCGTAATTTATTTTTCCTTTCATTTTAGTGGTATTCCCTTCCTTTTCTAATAGGTTTCATCCTACTTTAATTTTTTTTTGTTTCTAAAATTATCGGCACTGGTCTATCGTCATACAGTTTCAATTAGGTAGGTAGGTAGGTACTGCGGAAAAGAAATTACGATTGGGTTGTACAAGCTTTCACTTTGATACCTACCTAGTCCAAAAATTAAGTATTCATATCTGACATCTTACTAAGTACTAGGTGTTTTAAATGCGAAAGTTTCCTAGCACGGCTAAACGGATCAGGATAAAATTTTGCATAGTTATAGGTTATAATCTGGAATAGCACGTAAGCTTTTTATCCTGGAAAAATGTACGTGTCCTTTGGTATAATATATTAAAGAGAAAGCTAGACTTACCTATAATGTAGCACTAATTTGTTTTAAAATTCGTCTTCTCTACAATTAGGTACATCTTTGCGTGAGTGTGATACGAAATTAGGCTGTTACTGCAATTAAAACTCTTAAGTTCAGTGTGGTTTTTAAGAAAATTAATTAATTAATGTTTACACTATATCTAATAAGTAAAATGTCAGTATAACTTTAAGGTGATAAACATTAAAATAAACACATAATGAACAATACGACACGTTTCGGAGAAAAACTTTTTATCATCTTTAATAATGCGGCCTCTTGTAACTGTTATCGAATCTACGAAACAGTTATTATGTTACAAGCTAACTAAGTAAATAAAAAAGATGAAGATTTATGGTCTGTTTTCATCGACTTTTTCTAAAACTAAGCTCAAATTCGGTGCTGCCAATTATTGTAAGATTGATTTTGATTTTTGTATTTACTTAGCTAAATATTTAAAAACAAAAAAGTCATACCTAAAATAGCTATGCATCCAATTTTTTGTAATGAATATTTAAAACAATTGCTATGAAAGGATTTTACAAACTCAATTTATAACTAACGGTCAATAAAAGGTTGGGTAATTTTAATATTCGCACTTTTTAATAGGTTTACACATTATCTAATAATTACCTACCTACCGTTTTGAACATTGCCACATAATTTTCTAAGCAATTAAAATATTAATTTACATTGTAGTATCTGATTACTATAGCTGCTGAAATCTCATTAGTAATTTTAGAACCGTGAAACAAATGTAACTGATATTACTTCGTGCGACGCATTAGGCACCAATTAAGAGTTATTATTATGTCACGTCTAACTTCTATCGATTAATAGCATACAAATGCGTTTATGGTAAATTTTCTGTAATAAAAATTGCACCCAAATTATTTTAGTACAGCGCCATCTGTTGTCGAGTAGGAGAACTAACTAAATGCACGAACGCACTAATGCATGAACTAACTAATCTCCATTTTATTTTTCTTTTTGTTTATTGATGCGGAATAACATAAAAATATTAATTAAATATAAAATCCTATGATGTTTAATGATGCTATGATTTTATTTTTAAGTAAAGAATTATATTATCAATCTCACATACTGTTCGGAATTTATTGCCTATCTGAACAAGCTAGTAACTAATAAATTGCCCATCGCATAATATATACCCGGATTCTTCACAAAACTTTTTGTTAAAAGCTGTTTATTTTAATTAACATCTGTTCTTCGTATCTAGACTAGCAAAACCAATGTTTACGTTTACCATTTTTCAACCAAAATTCATACAGTTACAGGAATGCTTCACGGATCTAAAATTCACTTGGTAGGTAGGTAGGAATGTTATTATTTGTTCGAAACGATTTTTAAGAAAATCGATGAACCACTACTTAAGCGGATACTGCTGAAGGATAAGTAATTGTACAGCCCTGAGTCACGAGAAACGTAAATAAAAGTTTTAAGTTTGTTTAAAAAAATCTAGATTGCTTAAGCAAGTATTCAATTGCCTGTAACTATCGATGAATAATATAATTATCTTTTCTATGTGAAAGGCAACCGTTACTGGGTGACAGATCTATCAACACACAACTCAATACATTGAGCGAATTGCGCTGAAAGGCACGCAGATATTATTATATATTTTAACGTAGGCATGCGCTGAGAAAGGATTTTCCAAAATTCACCTCCTTTTTTTTAAGGTGGTAAAAATCATCAAATGAGTCCTTCCGCCCTGGGTGGGGCGGAAGGGACTGTCAGACTTTTACTGACTAAAAAACCACCCTGTTCCTTCTGTTGCCCTTAACATTCCACGGCCACGGTATATCATGTTAAGACGTCCCGCAACCCCGAAAAATTCACCCCCTAAGGGGATGAAATGGGGTCTAACTTTGACGCGGTCGAAGTCAAGGGCAGAAGCTAGTCTTACTTAAAGAACCAAGAGAACGGAGAGAAAGTAAAGTTATGTCGAACTCTGACCTCGTTTAATTTAGTTTCAAGAAAGCTTGAGATGATCACAGCTCAAGATTTTCACATTCGTATAATAATTAGGATATGGAATGTCTGTACCTACTACATATATTGCAAAACATATATGTATATCTTTTTTAAAGAGTATTATATGGAGTTGCTTGCCCATATTCTTCTCCATACGAAACTACTATTTTAAATGAGCAACTAGATTCAATATTATAATTTTTTCGCTCTTGTAAATGATGTTCGAAATTGCCTTTTTAATGGTCTAATTCAGGGGTCGGCAACCTTTTGGCAGGCAAGGGCCACAAGGTGGCAAAATAAACTAAAGGCGGGCCGCAATTGTGATAGAAAGAAGCCCAATAAACCTATTTACAATTGGCCATACCCCATCGAAAAAATAAAAATGTTATTATTTTTTTTTGTAAATATACGGATTGAATTCGAACACATAATACTTACATAATGTTTATATGTTTGGGCTTTATAGCTAGAAAAATAACCACTGTAAATCATTCAGAAATGAAAACTACAAAGTACCTAAATAGGTAACTGATTTTATAAACAAAACATTCACGGGACGCAAGTAAGACGTCCACGGGCCGCATGCGGTTGCCGACCGCTGGTCTAATTGAAAGAAATGATTTGACTTTGATGTGCTGTTCATTCCTAACATCCTGATAGATGTAGATATAAATACACTTCACCAAAATTTACCCATTCTAAAGTCTACAAGGACAAAGTTAGTAAAGTACACACATCAAAAGTGTCTAGGGATCAACATCCCTAATCAATGTTAGGGATGTTGATCCCTAGACACTTTTGATGTGTATAGTTAGGTTAAGTCTATTTTTAAACGTTTGACTAATAAATGTAGGTATTACATTTCAGGAGTTTCAGCGCCATTTTAGGACTCAATTGTGTAAAATTAGGTTTAATTTCAGCACGTCTCATGTAGGTACTGCTAATGTGTGAATGAGTAATTCGGTGCTAACCTGTCATGTTAAAACGTTTTGCGGTGACAGGATTAATTGTGTGTATTTTGGGATTATTTTAACCTACCTACTTGAATTAATTGAAATTCGCTATACTCTTATTCATATTATGTTCTTTCTATGTTTATCTTGGGCTTCACTAACATCGAGATCTGAGACCGAACGCTTCGTAAGAAAAACTAAACTTATCTTTACAAATAAATCATAAAGTTGAAAAGTATGTTTGTCTGAACGTGCTCAAAAAAGTAGGTATGTTTATCTCCGGATCAACGTGTCCAATTTTGAACATTCTTACGATAATGAAGAAGCTTTATTATTCCTTAATGCTTTAATCTATATTTTATGAGACTTTTCTTAAAACATTATAAAAGTAGCGTGTAAGATTTAGTAATTAATATAAGTCTGAAATCGCCAATCCGCCTTGAGCAAACGTGGTGATCAATGTTTGTACCTTCTCTGTATGAAAAGAGGCCTTTGCCCTGCATTTGGAACAATAATATAGGCTGGTGTTCATGTACTATTGGTTATACCTGTCCATTTTGCGGATTGTGCTGTCTGTGGAGAGTAGCAAGAGAATGAATAACGTAGGCTTTAGGCTAACCCTTAGATACAATATCATGCTCATCTTATCGTGCGCATGCACACGCAACCTGACAGTCCCAATAGTAAACGCTTGTAATAATGTTTTGACATAATTGTTTGCCTACAAGCACAGATTAAACAAAGCTGTTTTGAAAACAATCTCTATTAGATTGTGATCCGAGTGTTAATTTTGAATAGGTCTTTAATAAGATCCATTGATTATTATTAATAACTAGCTGTCCGCCGCGGTTACACCCGCGTCTTTGGTTACTGCTCCGCTCCCGTAGGTCGTAACGTGATGGTATATAGCCTATAGCCTTCCTCGATAACTAATCTATCTAACACTGAAAGAATTTTTCAAATCGGACCAGTAGTTCCAGAGATTAGCGCGTTCGAACAAACAAACAAACAAACAAACACTGCAGCTTTATAATATTAGTATAGATATCTTCCCGATCAAATTACCTACGGTCATGGCGGCTGATTCAATGAAGATTAAGTACGCAGGAAATATTATACTTAGTGCACAAGTGTGTTCGTAAACACAGGTGCACTCTTCCCTCATTCTCATAGTTAGGTAGGAAGGCACGACCTGGGAGAGATTGAGTGCAGTACCAACGTCTGCTAAATTTTGATCTCTCATCTATATTAAAACCGCACGTTAATTTTCGTTTTTTTTTTATTAAAAGAGGATGTAGTGTCAAAGATAGAAAAGGGTAAGCTTAGATGGTCCGGTCATGTTGAGAGGATGAGTGAAAGACGATTTACAAAAGGTATTTATATGGCAGAGGTGAGTGGCAACGCAGGGATCGCCTTAGATCTACACTGACCTTATTGGTGAGGTCCTTCAGAAAGGTCAGGTACGCAGTTCTCGTAACCGGCGTGCTTGTATGACGACCATGTTGGCGACGGTCAACCTTTTTGATACTTTTTTTTCTTTTTTTCTTTTTAAAATGTATTTTTTTAAAGTGTTATGTTCTTTTCCATTTTTTGTCATTGTTTTTTCTTAGTTGTGTCAGAAATATAAAAGTGTGCAGACTTGTAATATCGTTAAACTACTAGTGTTTATTTGCCCAATCTTACCATACCAGCTATTCCTATTTATAAATACACAGTCCACATAGTGTTTTACATTTGGATGTATGAACGTAGGTGAGGCGAAAGGAGTATGTAAGGATCGTAGCAGGTGGCGTTCTGTGGTTTCTGCCTATCCCCATGGGAAAAAGGCGTGAGTTTATGAATGTATGTGTATTTTGATAGTTAGGGATTAGCCAAGTACCTACGCTGGAGATATTATAATGCACAAGTTTAGTGTTTGCATAAACACAGGTGCACTCTTCCCTCATTCTCATACTTAGTCAGGTAGGAAGGCAATTCGACACGACCTAAGAGAAATTGGGTGCAGTACCAACGTCACCAAAATTTTGACCTTTAATCAACAATAAAATCCGCACATTTTCACAACTGAAAAACCCAATGACATTTTAACCAAACCGCGAGTCGTTATGACCCTAATTACATACTTTTTGCGAACATTAAGTAAATTGTATGCATCACCCGCATTCGACAATTAAGTGACGTCATCCAAAACGTACTTATATGGAAATAAATGAGTTCCAAACACTGCACACGTTAACAATAAAAAAACGAGAACAATAAAAAATAATAAAATACATTATCAACCTACCTGGCATACATGATAAGGTTTAAAACGGTCAAGTACGTGTACGGCTACGAGCAGTGCCGGGTTCCATAGTTACCTGGTATTACTCATCATCATTTCAGCTGACCATCGTCCACTACTGAATATAGGTATTCCCCAAAGATAGCCACAATGATCGATCCTACGCTGCCTGCATCCAGCAGTTTGCCGTTTCCCCCAAAAGGTCTTTGGTTCACTTTGTGGGGTGCCTTCCCATATTACTCGTTAATTTGTAAAGACTACTAACTACATGCATACCTGTTAGGCTAAAAAAAATATTGAATGCAGTTTGTTACCACTTTGTAGGCGTGATTAAAATGCGTTCCCATGCCGAATTACAGCTTTCTGCAGTTACTACTCAAGACGGATAGTTATTTGACGTTTGAAATATAACATACATAACATCACGCCTGTAATCCTCGAAGGGTAAGGCAGAGGTGTACCCCTTAGGACACCCACATTTCGCCAGTTATGTTCAAGTCTGATGTAATAAGGAGCGAGCCTATTGCCATCAACCGGGCACAAATCCAGACTCCGAGACTGCTACTGAGAAATTCTTTATGGAAAAACCCAATAACTTTTTTCCCGACCTGTGAATCGAACCCGATACCTCAAGCTCAGCATTCGGGCTTTGCGACCACTAGACCAACGAGGCAGTCACTATCAAAGAAGTGGTATTACCAATACGTGACATTTTGTAGGCAAACATGTACCTACCTATGTAGTGTCTACTATAATCTCGACAAAATCCGTGACATACCTACCTCCCATACCTGAGGTACACACATCAAAAAAGTCTAGGGATCAACATCCCTAACATTTGTTAGGGATGTTGATCCCTAGACTTTTTTTGATGTGTATATGTCATAGTTATGCGTGGCAGGTAGGTCATCCGGATTTATAATGCGTAGATACTTATGTAGCAGTTGATGTTACAGAATAATGTCATCTTTGGCGACTGCTAAGCATGAGGTCTTGGGTTCGATTCCCAAATCGGGAAAAGTGTTATTGGGTTTTTCTATCAGGAATTTTTCAGTAGCAGCCTCGGAGTCCCTATTTGTGCCCGGTTGATGGCAAGAGGCTCGCCCCCTATTACATGGGACTTAAACATAATAGGTGAAATGTGGGTGTACTAATAGTTACGCCTCTGCCTAACCCTTCGGGGACTACAGGCGGGATGTTGTGTATGTAGGAATTTAGATGGAATGACTAACAAAACAGGATAATGGGCGATGTTACCAGGTAACCTGATCCGTGAGAGATTTAAACGCTTCCAGGAAGAGATACATCTAAAAGTTCCAAGTATTTTGCCATGGTGACTAAGGATTGCAGCTTTTTGATAAATGTTGGTAAAGTTTTTTTAATATCATGCTTGCGTTGGGGAGTTAATAATTACCTGCTATTACTAAGCTATAATAATCGACCCACTGAAATATATATAAATAAGAAACTCTTTTATTTTATTATCTCCCGTTAAGCCGTTAGTCCCGGCTGCCATACGTGGATCTTTGACAGTCGTCACGGTTCGTCAGAAGCCCGAAAGTCTGACAACCAGTCTTACCAAGGGGTATTGTATTACTCAGTTAAGGGTTGTGGAGGTCAGATAGGCAGTCGCTCCATGTAAAATACTGGTATTCAGCTGCATCCGGTTAGACTGGAAGGCGACCCCAACATAGTTGGGAAAAGGCTACGTAGATGATGATGACCTATTACTTTCAAATCATCCATTTAAATTTGAAGTAATTAATTTGATAATTGAGATTGTGGGTTGTGTTGTTGTTACCTACACTGACATTGTTGAGGTTCTTCAGAATGGTCATGTGCGCAGTACTCGTAACCGGCGAGCTTGTATGACGAGATGTATGAACGTAGATGGCGAAAGGAGTATGTAAGGATCGTAGCAGGTGGCGTTCTGTGGTTTCTGCCTACCCCCATGGGAAAAAGGCGTGAGTTTATGTTTATGGGTTGTGTTGTTATGGCAGAAGTAGATCGTAGCACATGATATCACCCCACTACGCGATCACTAAGTACTTATATGTACAGTCACAAGCAAAATCAAGTATCCACTTAGCAAAATTCAAAAGCTATTTTCTTGTGAATTAATGGTTGTAAATTAGATATAAGACCTATTTTAAAGTAGTATTGAATTCAAAATTTTCTAAAAACATGACATTTCAATCAATATATTCGAAGAAAATCGCTTCGTAATGTTGCTAAGTGTTTACTTACTTGTTTTTGCTCGTGACTGTACATACTATGTACTTTTGCTTTGTTCATCTGCATTCATCTTGACAATACCTACTTATACCGCTTATAAATAGCACGCACCTGGCTTGTTTGAAAGAGCTTATGAATAAGACTAGACGTAGGTACCTACTTAGTTATATCCTTGTAGGTAGGACGTTTCCTGCATTACCATTGATCTACTCTATGCTGCTTATTTTAATTGAAACTTTGATTCATAATCTGGCTGCCTCGTTGGTCGCAAAGCGCGACTGCTGAGCATAAGGTCTCGGGTTCGATTCCCACGTCGGGGAAAGTGTTATTGGCTTTTTCCGACGCAAATTCCTCAGGAGCAGCCTGGGAGTCTGAAATTGTGCCCGCTTGATGGCAATAGGCTCGCCCCGTTTCATATGGGACATAACTAGCGAAATGTGGGGTACCCATGGTGTACTACCTCTGCCTATCCCTTCGGAGATTGACTCGCAAGTTATGTATAAGAATCAACACACATAACATCAAAATGTGTAACTTGCGAGTTCTATTTTAACATAATTAATTACCTAATAGTAAATTGAGAGAATTACATTTTTATATTTATAATTATAATTATAATCTACTTAATTGATTTTTGATCGACTTTTGTGTACTTATGAATTTTAATATTAGCACGACCGAAACGTCAATATATTGTGACGTTGAAAAAAATCCCGCCACCATGTAAGTAATCTGTATTTACTTATCTATACTAATTATAACAAAACTGAACAATTGTTTGGTTTATTTGTTTTTATATAATTATGATAACCAGATTTATAAAGCATATAACATCACGCTATAACCCAAAGGGACAGGGCAGTAACCAAAGATGTAACTAAACCTATATTCCAACGAATAAAGAAATCATCCTTTCATTCTCGCCAACTTCTTTGTAAATCGACTTTCATTCGTACTCTCCAATCTAAAAAAAAAAACATCTAAATCAATTCCAAATTCTTCCATTAAATGACACGCATCGCCGCATCTCACATAAGCAGTACTTAACTTTTTACTGAAACACATGAATTATACCGCAATCGATAACTTTTCTCCCATTCCTGTCATACACGCATTATGAAAACTAAAGATTCCATGGCTATACACTGTATAATTAAAAATACTTCCGTTTGACTGCCCCGTCGCAAGCGCAACTGTTGATTCCATTCCCAGGTCGGGCAATAGGCCGTTAGGTATTATTATTTATACATTCTTGTAAAGTTTAAATTTTATACCTAGTTATGTATTTTTGTGTTTTTTTTTACATCAGGATTGTTCTAATAAATATTATTATGATTTATTATGTAAATAAATAATGTGTAGGTATAATCGAATCTTATCTCAATTTTCAACCAACTAATTTCAGACAGATCATAAATGTTCATAAAAACTGGAGATTTTCTTCAAACAACATAATATGCTTCTACCTCGATACCCATGATCTGTCTACGGCAGATATTATTATTGGAATCGTATTGCAGTCTCGTCATAACCCGACCGATAATGTTTTTAAACATCAATTGAATCAGTAGTACTCTTTGATTTGTAATTACTTCATAATCTGAAATATTAAGCAAGCTGGAAAACACAGAAAAAATGGTAACTAAAGCGTTGAGCGAACGGGAACATTTTTTATTTAACTATTTTGTAGGATTCATATTAATACAAAATAAAGTTAGATACCTATAGCTGGACTGCCTCTTGGTCTTGGGTTCGATTCCCAGGTCGGGCAGTGTTATTGGGTTTTTCTATCATGAATTTCTCAGTAGCAGCCTCGGAGCCTGGATTTGTGCCTGGTTGATGGCAATAGGCTCGCCCCCAATTACATGGGCCTTTTTTGTTTTTTTTTTTTTTGAGGGGGTAAAAATCATCAAATGAGTCCTTCCGTCCTGGGCGGGGCGGAAGGGACTGTCAGACTTTTACTGACTAAAAAACCACCCTGTTCCTTCTGTTGCCCTTTACGTTCCGGGGCCACGGTATCCTGTTAAGACGTCCCGCAACCCCGGCAGGCGTTTGGCCCCGTTGGGGGCCCCGTCCCTGTGCTGACAGCTCTTTGAGGCGCGCGCGAACAGAACGCGCCGTCGACCCGGGCATGGTCCTTGATCGGACGGCGAGCTACCCATTACTCGCCGTCCGCAAGCCCGCGCCTACGGTGGCCGGATGTCGCCTCGCGACGTCCGACGCCCTGGGCGTCTCCCGCGGCGGCTGGGGCGTGAGGTGGAGGGTGTTGTTCTCTCCCTCACGCGGCCCGCCTCCTCCTTCGCTAGCATTACTGCTTCGCAGAAGGAGGTGACTGCATCCCATTCCCTCTCGCCCCGGAGCATGGCCTGAACCAGGCCCGGGCGCGAGAGGTCGCCGCCGCCTATCGCCTCCGTGAGGACACGGCGATGCTCTGTCCAAGCTGGGCAGACCTGCACCGTATGCTCCACCGTGTCCTCCGGGCGGTCCACACAGTGGTGACACCCGGGCGTTTCCTCCCGTGCAATCCGACACAGGAACCTCCCGAAACAACCGTGTCCGGTGAGGACCTGCGTCAGCCGGAAGGTGAGGACGCCGTGGCGCCTCTCTAGCCACTCCTCAAAGAGGGGTCTTACCGCCGCGATTGCAGCGTGCCCGATTACATGGGCCTTAAACTTATCTGGCACTACTAGCGGGTACACCTCTGCCAAACCTTTCGGGGATTACATCCGTGATGTTATGTAAATATTGAATCAAGCAGAGTCTCTACAGTACCTACGAACTTAGGTTTTTTTTTCTCGGGTATTTCCAATAAGTCTAGCATTAGTAATAATTAGTAGGTTGTAGGTACCTACACTAAGTACTAATACAAACATTAAGTATCGTTTAATAAAACAAACAGTTTACCTATTTTTATTACATATCTAATGACTAATGGAAGTAGGTGCAATAACTGTTAATTAATCATATTATTCATAAACCTAATTATAAATCAGGACAATTAAATTGTTCATGAGAATAATATTATAATAAATACAGTGTGTGAATTTAAATTATCTGGTGCCACCGTGGTCGTAGGGAAATAGGGCAGTGTAATAATGGAACGTGGATTCATAGCTTTATCAACAGTTATTTATTACGAATTTAACAACAGTAGTTTTTAGAATCCTTCTTTCGTATTTAAAAGTAGCTTTTGCACGCGACTTCGTTTGCGTTATTTCAGAATTACGTCACAGTCCTAAATTGTCCAAAGAAAACATAAAAACGGGATAACAAATATCCTATCTGTGTATCTATATCTAGTATATGTGTGAATCTTCAGTAAATTCTGTTGAGATCTATACATTCATACATCCTTTTGCGTTTATAATAGCAGTAGGATAGAAAAAGTAAAAGGTTATGTTGAAATAGATTTTTGGGTCCTCGCGATAAAGTTTTACATTTCACATCTTTTGTGATAAAAGTCAAGTGGTTAAATGTAAAAATTATCTTATTGCAATGACCCAATACTCTATTTTAAATACGATAAAATTTTGCTCTGCTATCGAAACCAAACCAACTTATCACAAGAAGACTTCCTAAATTCCTTTGCTTATATACCCTAGACATGCTCCGGAGTAAATAAACCTTTTTGGTACTCTATCCCCTGAAGTCGGCGCATGTTCGTAACAATAATAATTCATTCAATTATACAACGTATAATTTGTTTTTGCGTTTTAGTAAATTACACCTTGTATATCACAAAACCCTCGAAGACGAAGAAAGAAGTGCAAATAATGAATCTATATCAGTTTTGATTTTCGTTATCGCTTGTTCATTATCGTCAGTTCTGTGATCAAAACAAGGGATTATAGGCTTAGAAAGTTTGCCTCAAAAACTCATCCGGTAAATTTATTTTTGCATTAGCTACCGTTGTTTACCTTTATGGTACGAAGTTACTCATTCATGTTTTAAGAATTCTCCGATATTTTGTTAGAATTTATTATTACTGAATTCCATTCATCCAATTAACTGGCTATTCATATCTAATCAAAAAACCAAAATTGGTGTTTGTAAGGTGACGTCAGAACGCAAAAGTGAACCGGTTGGAAACCGGACTGACAGGCCCGTTCAAAACCGTGCAGCTGTACTGTGTATATAGATCATTGTATTGAACGCAATGAGCACACTCGTTCAAAGATGATGGATCAACTATTATGGCTTAACGACCTAACAATACCTGGCTTGATAACTGTTGCTTTATTGGTAAAGAATTTGTGCTATTTATCTTGCTGAATTCCCAGTTGTAACATCAGGGGGACAATCCTACCAACTTTTAGGAACGATCGTAATCTAATTTCAGTCGCAATTTGACGACGACGTCTCTAATTTACCTACATTTTATGACATTGATTATCGCTGCTGAGATGAGATGGCGACTAGATTTTGAAACTTTTAATTTGTAGAATTAATCTTAGAGAGAAATCGCCAATATAAATTGTTTCTTCTAGATATCATTCAAATCACCTGCTGTTAATGCGATATTTATGTATGTGGTAAAAATAACCCATAGTTGCAACCTACCCAGAGTACCGAAGTCAAAGCATGTATTTATCAATAATTAAAGTATTTACAGACACTTCTGTACTGTCAAGGAATTGTTTAGTTTGTCAAAAGAAGCTAGTTACTCGTTCCAAAACATTAATAGGACTCTATGGAGAAGAGAGAGACGAGCTAGAAACTCCACGGACACTCTTTTTAAAGATTTTTCCTGTTTAAAAAAAAAACAAAAAAAAATAAGTAATAAAAATGTAAGCTATGGCGGTTCAATGATGACCAATCCCAACTGACAGCGCCCGTTCACGAGCATGACGCGTGGGTCAACACCATTTAGTTCAACTATGTTGGAGGGAACCGAATGATCTAACGCACGCGCCACTACCAAGGCGACATTTAAGTGAGTATGACACCATACTGTAGATAAAGTAGGTACCTATCTATTCAATCATAGTTACACTTCCTCGTTGGACTAGTGGTCGCAAAGTGCGACTGCTGAGTCTTGGGTTCGATTCCCAGGTCAAGCAAAGTGTTATTGGGTTTTTCCATCAGGAATTCCTCAGTACCAACTTCGGAGTTTAGAATTTGTGCCCGATCTATGGCAATAGGCTCGACCAACAAGAGACTTAAACATAACTGGCGAAATATAAGTGTAGTACTAATGGGTACACCTCTGCCTAACCCTTCGGAGATTACAGGCGTGATGTTTTGTTATGTTAATAATAGAATGCCTGTCTATACTTTCAAATACGAATAACACTATGATAGCCAGTACAAACCAGTTTTTATGATATAAGATATGAATAAGGAAAAATATACTTCCCATGTCTGAGTCGTAGATTAAAATCTACATGCCAAGTAGAAAGTTATAACAATAGATTCTTATGAATGTACTAATAAGTATGAGTACATGGCTATTATGTACCGTTAGGCACAGACAGCCTACAATTCTTTGTCTAATTTTTTGCAAAACTGATGATTCGGCATCAATTAGGGAGGACCAAATAACTGTTATTTTTAATTGGTCACCCCCTTTTTATATTTTTACTTTTGTTTTGAAAAAAGAAATCGTGTTTATTCCATCAGTAATTCACAGATTAGGTACCTAACAATTCGGCTTCAATTACATAGGACCAAAAACAGTACACCACCGACTTTTACTAGTTAAAAAAATATGTGTTTTTTAATACTTTTCTCATTGCCATCAGGTTTTTTTTTTCGTTTTTTCTGTCAGATAAGTTGGGTTTTTCCGAACCAAAATTCGAAGAAATACAGCTTGAATCACGTACCAAAGGACCAGTAATCTACTCCGTGTCCCTTTTTCTTCAAAACTTGAACCTTAACAGTCAAAAAAACGTTCTTTTTGTAACCTAAAAATAGATCTTGAAGTACCAAGATCTTTGTTGTTCCGAAACTGACAAGGCCACAAAGCGGGAAACAGATAAACTTTAACTATCTTATCTCTGATTAACATTAAGATAAACATGAAAATATCACGATTATTATTTTAATCCTAGCTTTTGCCTGCGATTGTGTCCATGTGATTTTTCTTACAGATCCCTAATCAAATAAAAAAATAACCTATGTTACTTACTGATAATGTAGCTTTTCATCAGTGAAAGAATTTTTAAAATCGGTTAAGTATTTTTTGAGTTTATCCATTACAAACAAAAATACAATATTTTTCTCTTTAAAAATATTAGTTTAGCAAAAAATAATATAAATAAACTTACCAAAGTTACAGTACCGTTACTTCCATTCAAAGTTTCATTTGAATTCATGTTTATAGTAAAAACTTCAGTACTTTCAGTTGGCGAGATTTTACTAGCACTCACACATTCAAAAACACCCATAGTTTAAAAAAAGAAGACACTGACCACAGATAAGAACACTGTTACAAAAAAAAACTTTTTATTATTTTAGTTTTTGAACATAGGTATTTGTTTTTTTTTATTAAGTATTAACTTAACTTAATTCTCAAGTGTTCTAAGTTGAGATATCGCGTCGACTGACTGTCAGCTGCGTGCGCGCACCGGTGAGCGTTCGCACAGTGATATATCGCAACTGGATGCCTTATGAGCGTAGGTGGTGTTCTTAAAGGTCAATCGGTAGACCGGTCTAGAGCGAGATAAAACTAGAGCATTGGGAGTTCCTTTGAACTGTTGTTTTTTTTTGATAGCCGTCTCAAAGTAGAATGGCGAGACTAATGTAATTTGGGACCCAGTGATAGAAGTAGCCTGTAATATTGAAACTGATTTGTAGTTAAAGAACGACTTAAGGCTAACCAAAAATCAAATGGAAAGTAGTTTGAAAAAGTTGGGAGAAAAAAATATGAAAGGTGGAAGATTATAACCTAAAATACATGTGAGTAGGTATACCTATACATTTTATTTTGATTTTTAATATTTTTTTATTTTTATTTTCCATGCATGGAAGGATTGTGAATTATCTGAAAAGAATAAATATTTTCTAATTTTAATTTTAAGCAGCCACAACATTTGGAAAAATGCGGCTTTTTTTGTGTGACGTTATGATATATTTTTTATCCTTGCAAAAATAACAACCGATTACATGTCATTATGTCAAAGGTGAATGCTAAGTCAAAGTTAAGATAAAACGTGAATAATATTATTTAAATGATTTTCAGATTACAAAGAATACCTAAACAGATTAAAAAATAAACAAATAGACTGTCTTCTATCTCACTCAATTTACATTTATTAATATTAAAAATAAATTTTAATTTTGAAACTAAAACAGTTTTTTTACTGAAATCATATTCCTATAAGATTTTCTTTATGGTAAGTAACGCAGATATCGACAACAATGCCTATCTCAAAAATAAATGGGAATGTAAAAAAAAAACAAACAACGCAGCCTAGAAAAAGAAAAAACAAAGATAAGACTTGAACAAGTAGGACTTAACGAAGATCGTGTTGGGTTAGTACCAAATAAACAAGTGGTAGGTACTCATGCAGGGTGACAAACCTATATGTCACTAAACTATCTTGACATGTTATTTGACATTGACAGTAATTGACACATGCATTAAATTAAGTAGACGCAGGTTCCCAAACACGTGGGTCTCATATCTATCATCGCTATCACATCTAGCTGCATCATAATCCGTGATACAAACACACAATATCTCCGATATGAATCATTCACGTGAACGAAGTGAATACTAATAAACAAACGACGCGTTATGTCAGTTTGTAGGTCATTCTGTAAACGTATGTGTTGTATGGAACAGTTCCGGCTTTAAGATACTGGTTGAATTGCGCAAGAGTGTGTCTAGTGATAGTTTGTTATCAAATAATTATGTTGAATGGAGATGTTTCCGCTCTTTTTCTCATTGATCTTTGACTTGTGAGTAGTACATACCTACGTGTCTTAATTAAGGCGGAAACAGACTGATAAGACGCTACGCCATCCCACGCGTGCTTATTGGCCAAAACACAAAGAGTAGTTTCACGAGACGAAATGTGGCCAATGAGAACGCTTGAATGCCGTGGCGTGGCGTAGCGTGTTATAAGTCTGTTTCCGCCTTTAGTTGGGTCAAGCGTCAGCTGCTCTATTCAAATAAATATACTGATACATATTCTGTAGCATCTGTTTCATTCATATATTGATTAAGGTTCCGTATCTGAAACGAAAATACTATAAACATAACATCACCCCTTTAATCGTCGAAGAGTTAGGCAGAGGTGTACCCATGGGTACACCCACATTTCGCCAGTTATGTTTGAGTCCCATGTTATAGGGGGTGAGCTAATTGCCATCAACGGGACCAAACTCCGAGGCTGCTACTGAGAAATGCCTCATGGAAAAACCCAATATTACTTTGCCCAAACTGAGAATCGAACAAAGTCCTCGTGCTCAGCAATCGCGCTTTGCAACTGCTAAGCATCAGGAAATACAATTAAATTAAGATATGTATTTATGTTACGCGCTTTAGTTATTCGCGCGTATAAATTGCGCATTTGTGACCGGCGTCGGTGTAAATAACTTACATACCATCTATGTAAATATTCTTTGCGGTTACCTGCTGCGATTACGCAACTAGTAATGGCTCTGCAGGAGACATCTTTGTTTTTTTTTTATACACTATGTAACAAAAACCCTGTCAGATCAGTGTTGCCGTTGATCAGTTTTTATGTTTTATTTTACATAATTTAATTACTTCTTCTTTCTTCTTTTTTTTTTTCACTGGGGAAAAATAATAATCTCAAATCCATTAAATGGTTACGTATACCTATGTGTACGCAGTACGATGCCGAATAATACCCTTAAGGATCGGACAGGGTTTTTGTTACATGCTGTATAAGATGGGTTTGCCCTTGGCTCTAGTGTAGGTCATAGGTGACAGAGACAAAGTTAACTATGGAATGAGCTTAACCAGAAAAAAGCCTGTTCACTCTAATAGGGTCGAATGTGCTATGAAATACAGACACAGGCAGAGAGTTTCACTCCTTTGTAGTTTGTTTAACTTTGAACAACTTTGAAACCCAGTAGTAATACAGACTATTGTCGAAGAGTACATTTTTAATTCTACTTAATAATAATACCAGCCTATTAATGTCCCTTTGTAGGACAAAGGCCTCTTCTCGTACAGAGAAGGCACGAGCATTGATCACCACGCTTACTTAAGGCGGATTGGAAAGTATTATTATGAATTGAAAAAAATATTACCTTGGTACTTGCCAGATTTCGAACTCACATTCTCATGCACGATAGGGAGGTGCGTTAACTATTGGGCCATCACGACATTTAATTCTACATAACATAACACCACGCTTGTAATCCCCGAAGGGTTTAGCAGTATACACCCACATTTCGCCAGTTACATATGTTTAAGTAATGTAATAGGGGGCAAGCCAATTGTCATCAACTGGGCACAAATCCAGACTCCGAGGCTGCTACTGAGAAATTCCTGATGGAAAAGCCCAATAACACTGCCCGACTTGGAAATCGAACTCAAGACTGCCCAGGCGACCACTAGACCATCGAGGCAGTCCAATCAGGCAGTCAGTTTAATTCTATTTAATTACAATAATTACAAGTACAGGTACATTAATGTATACGTACCTACGCTAGTGTGATAAATACACGTGTTTCTGACTCATAATACAATAAATAACTAAAGACAGATAAATGACTACTAATGTACATAATGATTCTGTATAATATGCATTTAATGTATTTACATAAGAACATTTTGAGACAATATTTTCAGAAGAATGAATCATTTTGAATACAGTCAAATGTCGAATAACAGTTCAAAGGGTAAGTAAGTACTATTTATTTTGTAACTTTTGAACTTAACATTCAATTCATCATCTGCCTAATCTTTTTCCAACTTCTTCTTCTTCTCGTGTCGATTGACTCAAATCTTGTCCGAATATTGAGCAACCTGTACAGCTCTGTCATTGGCCTCATTAAGGTCTTGGATGGTGCAGGTGGTAGTGCACGACGGGCAACTGGCAACTTCCGACTATCTTGGGTACTTATTTATAAAATGAATATATAAAGTTGTGTGTATGCTTATAAAAATGGCCCATTGAAATCAATACCTGACATTCCTCTTTTTGATTTTCAATTTTAAATCTACCGAAATAACAACTTATTAACTTATTATATGTAGAACAAAAAGATTTGCAAACGCGTCCTTAATTTATTAAGGGCGCGGGTTATTTATAACAACAAAAAGAGATTCACAAAAAACCGACCGATTTTTTGTCGGGGAGAAATGGAACGTACTGATGGCAATATTGCAACGCACGCGTGTCCTACAAAAAGTCGGTCCTACGAAACTATGAAATAATCGTCCAATCCGATAAATAATTGATCCCACAAAAAATCTGACGTGGGCGGAGGCCCTCAGCCGTATTAAGAATACGGGGCCCGCTGCAAGGGCCCCAAAACTCTTACCCCAACCCACAGAAGGGCTCCTAAACATTTTTGATACAGGACCCGTTGAAGGCAAGCTACACCACTATTTAGCACCATTTGTATACGGAATTTCTTTAAAACAAGTACGGTGTCATACAAATATTTACAAAGCTGTGTGAACGCCAAAGGCATTCGTAAGTATTCGCGAACGCAGCCAACATTCCTAAGAAACCATGGATGACTCATACAATACGTAATAATATTACTTTCGCGTTGACGCATACCAATTATATAGACTCTTAGAGTCGCGACCTGCGCTCGCGCCGATGCATGAGTCATTTAACTAGTGGCGCTTAGAATATACGCTTGTCGTAATAACGTATTCGTGTTCTTAGAATTTAGACAGAGGTGCGTTAGAGTCCATTCTTAGTGCAGAGAATATGGGTCATCCATTACATAGAAGAGAAAACTCAATGGAGCTCTATGTTTGTGATTTGCAATCGCAATAATAATGTCAGTGTCATACTGTCATGTGTATATCATTTTTGACGTATGATTCTCTCTCTCTCTTTCTCTGGCACTTTAATGGCTGCCCTACGTGTTGTGTTATCGCATTAAATCTGTGCCGTTACTGAGTAATTGGGTACTTATTTGACACCACCAAAGTACCAAACATCAATATTGACATATTTTTTATGAGCTGTCAAAACACGTGTCGCCCATAGATTTTTAATGGTAATAGAAAACTGTGACGTCACTTATTTGCCAATTCCATTGATTGACTTTATTGATTTCAAAGCAGCTAAAATATTATTATTTTTCGATTATCGTAGAAGGAGGCTGCAGAAAGGAAGAGGGAGACCGCTCTCCCGGCCCGCAGTAGGCGCACCAGGCGTCGCTCGGCGGAGGTTGGACAACCCCTCTTCCGACCCCCTTATATGGGTCCAGAGGCGGACGACTTAGACACGTTGGCATACATAACATCAAGCCTGTAATCCCCGAAGGGTTAGGCAGAGGCGTACCCATTAGTGTACCCACATGTCGCCAGTTATGTTTTAAGTCCCATATAATAGGGGGCGAGCCTATTGCCCTCCACCGGGCACAAATCCAGACTTCGAGGCTGCTACTGAGAAATTCCTGATGGAAAAACCCAATAACACTACATACACGTACGTTAGACGTAGGATCACAGATATATTATTTTAAAAACAACCAAACACAGATTGCACCAATATAGAGTTGTGACTACATTGATGCATCTGTGTACGCGTTGAAACGAAATGTTATGATTGACGCTTTACAACGTGATTATTAAAACTCGTACCTATTTTGAGACACGATAAACAAATCATGATATTGATAAGATAGTTAAATAATAACATAGACACCTGCATTTGTTTATCTTGGCAGGTGTTTGGGTATCACCTGACTCGAATTGATAACAATAAAGCAATTATACCTACGTCATTAAAGACCAATGATTGTAGGTATTACCTGTCTTTTCTTCCTGCTTTAGGCTCGCCCCCTATTACATGGGACTTAAACATAACTGGCGAAATGTTGGTGTACTAATGGGTACACCTCTGCCTTACCCTTCGCCAGTTATGTTAAAGTCCCATGTAATAGGGGGCGAGCCTATTAGCCTTAGGAGAAGATTTTTTTATTTGTAACTATAGACCAAGGGTGCTCTTTTTTTTAAACGCCGGGCCAACCGTTAGATTTAGAAGTTTTCGGCGGGCCACTAACGGTTCCTATTTTAGTTACTTTTGGCGAAAAAAAACAAAGGTATTCTGAAATACAATTGATGTTTATTTAAATACTTGTGCACACTCTATTGGTTTGACTTCTAATGCAAAATGAGACGGTAATTAAAGGAAAAATGAGCGCAAGAGCGGAAACTTGAATGCGCGGGCCATTCAAAATTGCAGCCTTGCTATAGACAATCAGTAGGTAGATAGTTAGGTACAGGGGCTGAATGCTCATGTATCAAACGTCGTGGAATTTCACTGCACCCAACTATGAACAACCACGTTTGCAACTTTCCCAAAATGCTCGTGGTAGCGCACATGTGTAACTTTCTATGTTTTTGTAAATATTTTCCCATGACCAAGGAAACAGTATGCAATGGTAACAATAACAGGAAAGTCAGTCATGTGGAGGTACCAGCAATAACCTACTAAATAACAGTGGTTTCTGACGTACTCATGTGATTTTTAACCGAGTAAATATATTGAAACTAACCTAGTAGTATTATACCTAGATTATTATTAAGTGACGTACAATGGATATAATTTTCCTTAGTGATATTAAAAGCTGCGTGTCAAATGAGGTTTCACCGTATATGGAAATATTCATAAATTCAATGTCTTCACACAAAATTAGATTAGAAATTGAATTGAATTTGATTTTCACCGTTCCGTTATCGTGTGGGCAGCTACCTAAGGTCTTACGACCCCACACACCCTAGTGTCAGAGTTTCTATACCGCCTCAAGGGCCTCTGACATGGTTTGAGTGGTAAGGTGGTATAAGTCCAGGTTTCCTCACGATGTTTTCCTTCTCCGATGTCAGTGATGTCCAAGATAAACTTTAGAAAGTACCTAATATGAATAGAAAAAGTCACATTGGTACTTTGGGTACTTTGGACAAAAGTTTTGGTTACAGTCCTACCAACTTATCTGTGAAATGAATCGATGGTGCCGTCCTCTTTTAGTTCACAGATAAGTAGAGAGGCTAAAAAGGACAGACAGCTTAAAATGAGGACGCTTCATTTCACAGATAAGTTGGTAGGACTGTATGTCTTAAGGTCTTAACATTTACTTATTTGCATATAACCCATATTAGCAAAGAAATACCGGTAAATGATTTGATTTGAAATAATAAAAAAACCTTCGTAGGCTAAAACCCTGTCGACAAACTTGAAAAAAAAAAACAAAAACGTCACAATAACTAGACATAACCAAAACCTTCTGTCAAACGAAAACAATTTCATTGACAAATTCTGCAAGCCTAACAAGATGAATATTCCAGAAGTAAAATCTTATGAAGAACAGGCCATTGACACCGTGGTATCTGTGATAAATAGGGCGAAAGAAAAACTGGGAACGCGACAAACTCTCAGACAGCTTGCGAGTGAGTATAAGGCCTCGGAAACGCTGAGATCTTTAGAAAATCTCATAAAAGTCACCACTATGATACAGAAAATATTTTGCCATTCCAGCTAGGGCTTTAAATCGCGTAATATTACTAGCTTATTACCGCCCCACTGGCACGGTAAAGGCCTCTTCTCATACAAAGAAGGCATTATTCACCACAATTGGTCAAGGCGAATTGGCGATTCCAGATTTATATTCATTACCTACTAGCTTCTACCCGCAACTCTATCCGCATCAATGTTATCGCCATAGATATAGTAAAAAAGGAGATATGGCGTGGAGTTCAAAATGTATAGAAAACCGGTGAAGCCACAATTGCCCCTCCATAACGCTAATATTGCACACACAGTTCTGTCAAAACAATACTACGAACAAGTGCACACACGCGACATCGATAACTCAGTCATTTAAATATAAACCTTATTCCTTAAACCACAGCGTACTTTTTCCGTATAATTTACTCACACTAAAACAATTATCATTGTGTGTTGTCGGGACTAGGGGGCGGGTCAAATTACGGCGGACCTGAGCAGCGGACGCACCATGCGACATTACGGCTTATCGAGGTTTCGTTATGTCAGTTTTACATTGCTTGTTTAGTTAGCAATGTATTTAATGCAAAAATAATACAGTCGGAGTAATATAAGAAAACAAAAATAAAGTAGTACAAGTGAAATATATTTTACGGATTGTTGTTTTTCGTGATTTTTAAGACAAAAATTGTAAAATACTTGTACTTAGCTGTGGTAACTGATGCCATGACTTCTGAAATTTTTGTTTTGGCTTCTATTTTTACAAGAAACCACTGAACAAGACGGCATAATCGTTTTTTTTAAGCGGTTTTATCACGATCGCGGTTGACAACACACTAACTCGCGGTGACGGTTATTTTTTCAATAGCTGAGCAAAACGCTCAGCACCGCGTGGTCACCGACACGCCCCCTTGCCACTTCTCCTGCTTTTAATATTTCTGTGGTTATCGCATATTGCACGGGAACCGTATATTTTTCTGGAATAAAAAGCTATATAGAACTACTATTACCTATATCTGTGCCAAATTTTATTCAGATCCGTTTAGCCATCCCGGCGTGATACAGAAACAATGTAATATTCATCCAAACTTTCTCATTTAAAATAGTAGTAAGAAACGTGCAGGTTTCCTCACGATGTTTTCCTTCGCCAATGTCAGAGATGTCCAAAATAAATGAAATAAGTAGAAATGAAACAGAAAAATAATTACATTGCCACTTGCCCGTTGCGAATCCACCACAGCCTCGTCTAATGAGAGGCGGGCACCTTCACCACAAAGCCAACATGACTGTAATTCTTGTATTATCAAATTTCAGATAGTCGTGACTTTGCTAGCCATGTCAAACTCTCTATGAATGCCATTAAACCACCATTTGTGCTCACCACTGAGAATTTCATCAGCGAAACCATTGAATACCAATGGTGTCTTGGAGACATCTTCAAGTACTACGTCAGGTACATGGGAGCATCTAGAAATGAAGTGTCTCAGTATTACTATTTTGAGGTAAGTCAAGTATTATTTATTTTTATTTATTTATTTATCCTTTATTTCAGGTAACTAAGGATCATAAATCACATACATTTGTAAGTACAATAACTATAAATTAATACATATTTAATATAAACAAACTTAAATAACTACTGCACACGAAGTGACAGCGTCGTGTTACGCTGCGAGGTGTCGCGTAGCTGGCCACGGAAACGCCGATACAGCACACATTTCGGCCAAAACTCTTCCTTAAAGAAGGCCATCAATTGCATTGTCTTTTAAGCGTAACAACACATAACATAACGCCTGTAATCCCCCAAAGGGTTAGGTAGAAGTGTACCCATTAGTACACCCACATATCGCGAGTTATGTCTAAGTCCCATGTAATAGGGGGCGATCCTATTGCCATCAACCGGGCACAAATCCAGACTCCGAGTCTGCTACTGAGAAATTCGCGTGACATAGACAGGCTACACCACGTCTAAAACTTCTTAAGCTTCTCCATATTTCTATTGCAGGCCATCTTCAGCCAGCCGACAGTCTCCTACCCCATCCCCCAGGTCACAGTATCCGTCTTCTTTACTCTTGAGGATAAGCACATTGAGCCCCCAGTCTCCCGAGGTGTTCCTATGGTAAGTCCAACAAGTGGACTAGTAGTAGAGCTCTTTGTAATGCTGCCGTGGTATAACTAAAATGCTGTTATCCGACATCTGGTCAATTTTTAACTTTTAATACTATTAAAATGAGTAAAAAAAAATATCTATTAGTATTGATCTATGTTTTGGTACCTCCAAGTCTCAAATAGGTGTTGTCATTGAAAAGTGACATCGGTTAAATTTATACCGCGGTTTTTGCATGTTATTCAAAACAACGGTTTTGGTAGATAACGGCATTATAGATATATCACGGCAGAATGGATCTTGTCAGTAGAAGTATTTCCAGAATGCCTATTTGTAGAGTGCCGTACCTGAAAGGAAGACGGAGCCTCTATAATAGGTGAAAGGAATAACGTAACGAATACTTCAGTACATGATTCTCAGAGATAAAATTTTACATCGATAAATCACTTATCAAAAATGGCTAATCTCCGAAACGACTGAACCGACTGGACCAATTTTGAAGGGACTTTTACTGGCAGATAGTTGATAACTTATGGAGATTAAGAAGTAACTAAGAATACTTTTTTTAGAACAAGAATTAGGATAACGCGCAAAAACTAAATCCCCTCAGAGAATCGATATTCATTTTCGATACTACGATAAAAATCTAATTGATAAATTCGTCTACTTGTCAACAATAATAAAGCAATAGATAGATACAGGGTATTGTTAAAATGGCAAAAGAAAAGGTCATTGCAATTGTGTTACGTAATAAGGAAGCAAGCAGCTTTTGCAAATGAAATGACTTTCGAAATTCAAAAGTCGTGATTTCTTTTTATGACGCTGTAACTATAGGCATCGCCAATATTATTATGGCTGCAGTCTCCTTTGATAAGATTACTAGCTTCTGCACGCGGATTCGTCCGCATAGTTTTTTTAACCCGCTTTATGTTATGTCTTTGGTTACTGCTCCGCTCCCGTGAGTCATAGCGTGGTGTTATATAGCCTATACTATTCCTCATGAATCTGCCTATCATATTATACCCATAGTATTTTTCCAATGCAACTGATAGGTTCAGAGATTAGTGTGTTGTAAACACATTTTTTAAACCAAATTAACAGTAAGTAACATAGGTTATACTTAAAAAAAAAATAGAGATACTTAAGAAAATTCACGCGGGTCGATCCATCAGGTTAAGTTACGCTTGCCAGGGTTGGTCCGTGGGATGGGTTGACACACCGAAACTCCTCCGTGCCTCGAAAAGCACGTTAAGCTGCCGTTGGTACCAGCTGTCATACGATACTGTCATACAGATCTTTGAGAGTCGTTATGGGTCGTGGTGGTTGGGTTAAATGTAATCTTAAGAATTATTATGTATTACCCATATTTGCAAAATAAAATTATATTCTATAGGAATTCTATTCTATTGTAGAAGCCCAAAAATCTGACAGCCAGTCTTACCGAGGGGTATCGTATAATCCAGTTACTGGGTTGTGAAGGTCAGATAGGCAGTCACTCCATGTAAAATATATGTAATGGTATTCAGGTGCATCCAATAAGACTGGAAGCCGACCCCAGAATAGTCGGGAAAAGGCTAGGCAGCATGATTGCTTACCTAAATTAAAACATAAAGCGTAAGTAATTAGGTAGTTAATCGGATTGAATTTCCGTGATAGGTTAAGGGCTTTCCCATATTGCGTGAGTAACTAAAACCACAGTTGAAACCTAAATAATAATACTGTGTAATACGCAACGGCTTACGTTACTAATGTTCTGTTTTCACTTTTTACCCAACTGTGCGACGCAAAAGAAGGGTTAGACTGCCTCATTGGTCCAGTGGTCGCAAAGCGCGACTGCTGAGCATGAGGTCTTGGGTTTAATATCAACGAGAACTACTGGTTCGATTTGAAACAATCCTTTTGTTTAATACATATACTAGCTTTTACCCGCGACTTCGTCCGCCCAAATGTCGGTTATCGCGGACGCAGACGAAGTCGAAGTCTAACAAAAAACAACAAAAAAAACAAAAAAGCCTATGTCCTTCCCCGGGTCTTAAACTATCTCCATGCCAAATTTCATTAAAATCGATTCAGCGGTTTAAGCGTGAAGAGGTAACAGATAGACAGACATACTTTCGCATTTATAATATTTGTATGGATTTAGCCAGTTTATTGAGGAAGCTTATCTTCACTACATAGTATAAAACAAAGTCGCTTCCCTGTCTGTCTGTCTGTCTGTCCCTATATATGCTTAGATCTTTAAAACTACGCAACAGATTTTGATGCGGTTTTTTTTAATAGATAGAGTGATTCAAGAGGAAAGTTTATATGTATAATACATGCACCCGTGCGAAGCCGGGGCGGGTCGCTAGTAGTATATAAAAATACGAAACTGCTTAACCACTTTTTATGAAATTTGGCTTACTATCTGTAACTTGGTCAAACTTAAAAGATAAGATAATTTTATCTCGATTAATGACCTCAATATTTTAATTGCGAGTTTGAGCCACAGCAACGCGTGGACGGGTCAGCTATTTAAAATGAAAATGAAGGATATCATTGTTCATCTTAACACACATCCCTCGCGATGCATGCCCGCTTAATTCTGGTGTGGAAACACAGCCTTAAAAAACTTTCTCCTCTTCCAGATGTGGTTCAGGATTGAGGGTCATCACTCGGAACACGACATGCGCCGTGTGGCGCTCCCAGCTGACTGGATACTAGCCGTAATTAAAATGAAGATTAAACTGTTTCAGAGGATTGAAACTATACAAATGTTTTAAAAAGAAAGGATAACTATTTTTCATGATTTTATTAGCTATAATTAGGTTAATATGCTATGATACATATTTGAGATGCATTTGTAATTCTCGTCAAATTTCAGGAGGTTGTCATAAAAGACAAAAATAAATAATCAAATTACGACACCTGCTCAATAAATAATTAATAATACTTTGCCTAAGGCATTAAGTCCGCCTTTGTACTTTTTGTTGCATAAAGTTTAAATAAATAATAAATAAATACTTGTTTTCAGTTGAGAATGGTTGACATGATATATTATGTTATATTATATTATGCCAAACATTCACAACTGTAATCCCCGCAGTGGTGTACCCATAAGTACACCCACATTAGTACACAAAGACGATATGCAATTATTATTTAAAAGATTTTTAATGATCTTCACTGTCTCTCTTTCGCTCTTCTTTTTCTACATTTTGCATAATTATACATATTATTTTTTTCTTGTAATGTAACTTACAAAATGTGTGACGTAAAAGTAGCCAAAATATAGGACAGTTTTTGAAAATTTGTAAGCTATTGTATTAGTTATTTTAGGTAATTATTATCTAATCATTTTCGTACCACAAATAAATGGAAAATTATTGACTTCGTATTATTTTTATTGAAATTACCTATATTTCCGTAAAAATCATAATCGGTTAAAAAATAAATACAAAATCCAGATTCCTAAATCATGAACTAGACTACCTACGAGTTATCGCAGTGCAGTCATTATGCTTGAACAACTTTCATTGATAATGAATAAAATCTCATTTATTATCAGAAAAAAGAGTATAAAACATAATCTCGCTTACAATTTCGCAATTTTGAACTCTATTTCTGAAGTACCTTAGTTCATTATTTGAAATCAATAAAAACTGCTCGAGTAGTGCTGCTCCGTTTGGACTGTGAAAACTGTAGTATATTCTACCTATCTGTATTTCGTTTAAACCCATGTATTTTAATGAATTTGTATAAGACTACGCTGTCATAATCATTTACTGCAATTAGTTTAACCGTTATAAATTAACAATAAATGTTTTTCCCATGTATCTCAAAGGTGTCCAGGAAAAATCTCAATTTCACCCATTTTGTCAGACATTTTTAAAGTTTTTGCCCGGCGTCCGTCGCGTCGGCAATTTAGATGTGGGCAACCCTAGATACAATCAACAAATTACAACACTTTGTGGTTACCTATTGTATCGTGAGAGAATTTTCAACGAACTACTAAAAAAACGAAGGCTATATTTATTACACAGGAAAACGGCAGATGAGTCATTCATTGTTAATGCCGCTTCTAAGAAGGATTTATGTTAATTTTGGTTCGATGCTATTTCGCAATACATTATTGCATTCTCGAGCTTAAAACCGGTTTCGGACGGGTGTCTGCGAGCGATGGAATCAATCTTTGTTTTTTTTTTTCAATTTGGCATCTTGTAGATCAACCATGGAGGTGGTCGGCTGCTTAACCGGACTTGTATGTGGTATTACTACGACCAGGTTCAGCGAGATACATCTCTTACTCAAAAGAACTTTATGATTATTCGTTTTTTTATAGCTAAACCGCATAATTGAATAATCGCCTGCGCCCTTATATTCTGGGGTAAGACGAGAACGGGGACCGGGAGAGGTGCGGGCGGCAGGCGCTGGTAGCGTGATACACAAGAGGCGAAATCTGCACTGGACAGTGATGTCACAGTGGCGAGGACTCAATTAGCTACCTATATCAATAATCATTATCTTCTACAGGTACCCTTTACCTTCGTTATTGATTAAAATCAAAATGAACGGCTAGACCAACTTGGCTGATATTTTTTGCTGTGATTTATTTCATACTCGTACAAACCTGGTCCGTACAATTATGAAATTGATGAAACAGAACAAAGATAGTAAAAAATTTTTTTTTTGGAAAATCTACTAAAAAAAGTTGGATACTTAGATGATATTTTAGTATAAAAATCACAATGAAAAAATTTGACGTGTCGCTACTTTTTCAGTAAAGATTGGTATAATAGGTGACTGATGGTTGGCAAGACACACCATTTCCCTCAATACGGCGCCAACCGCCATCTCTTAAAACAATATTATATTTTTTTAATGTTACTTTGTAATTTCTGTTGTTGCATTTTCAACTCTCGGCGCTGAGCCGAGCATTATATTGTTTTAAGAGAATGATGGTAGACCCCCAGGCCACTCTCTCGCTGAGCCCGAGAAGTTACTGCACTTGGTAGTCGCATTTCAATTGTTCGAAGCAAAATCAACTAAGATATCTCACACCTTTTTGCAACTTAACTCCATCAGCTATTCCTAACATTTCTACGAACCGAACAAGTTCATTGCATTGTTTCTTATGAATCATTTACCGGTATTAGCGATCAATGTCCTTGCGCAACTACTACTTTCACTTGGCAACACTGAGATTTATATGCAAATGGCAACACTTGCACGCGACCATTAAACTGTGTTGCCATTAACAAAACGTGTTTAAAGGATAAACAATGTGTACTGTTAATGGTTTTACCTGCTTTCTCCTCATTTTGTTTACTAATAACAATAGGTTTAACAGTTATGATGAATTGGACTTTATCATCTGGTGGATATGGTTTTTTATTTGTTATCAAATGTTTTTGAAATGAGTCTAATCGTGGATTGTTTTCTTTGCTTTTTGAATTGAAGATATCACATATAACGGGCATTGATAGACTGAACGTTTCTACTCGATATTTTTTGAAGGACTTGACTAAATACCTATTTTTAATAAATTGCATTAGGTAGGTACAATTTATAGATTGCTAAGATCCTGTATCTAATTAAGTCCTTCAGCTATACGGTGACTCACAGCCTTTTCGCTGTATTTTACATAGAACGACGGACTATTTGACCTCCAAAACCTAGTTACTGGAAAACACGTTACCCCTTGGTAAGACTGGTTGTCAGACTTGATTAGTAGATGAAGGTAAAAAAAAATAATACAAGGCTAATAAACCTTAATTTATGTCTTAACAACTTATTGATCTAGAATCTAGATAACAAGAAAACAAAATGGTGTCAGTAAAACAAAACGGTACTTATAAAATAAAATAAAACCGTTTAATTTAAAAAGGTTTTTTACTTTTTTATGAATATTTTATTGTTTGAGTTTTGATTCGTATCTTTACACAAACTGCTCATCCTTTGCTCTCTCAATAACGTTTGATATAAAACTAATTTATCAGCTCCACAAAATACTAGAACCGTGAGAATAAAAAAATGGGTCTCTATTCTCCACAAAGCTGCAAAAAGGTTTATCGCTAACCATCAAGTTCCTGATAAAATAGAAAAAATCTACCTGGCCACAGCACCGGCTCGTTCGCGCCATTATAACCCAAACTCGAAACTGTCATTCAACCGCGCATGCGCGTAGCGTTCGCACGGCCATCGCGTGTTACCGCCATATTTGATTTATTCGTAAGTGTAAACAGCCGGTTTTTGAATTAAAATAGTGTTTGTTGTGCAAACAGTGATAATGGTGCGTACTTTTAAACTAGTGGGGTGCTTTAGAGTGCCAAAACGTGGCACTAAAGTGGTACCAGCGTCGAGTGGTGATGGGATTTTCACAATCGACATGTCATCTACCTCCACACTGGACGTCGTCGTAAGTTAATTGCAATATAATGACCCATTACAAAGCTAATTATATGAAATGTTAAATTCGAAACGTCTGGCTTGTTATGACTTTTCGATAGTGTTGTGTCAACTAACAGCTGTTTTGATGTGACGTCACTTGAATGTAACTTGACTATGTACCTATATTCAATTAAGTTTATGATAGGTAATTTGTATATAATTATGTAATAGTGAGGTATTACAATGGGTAACTTTGTGCGCTATTGCTTAGTTGTTTTAGAGAAATAATTTGAACTCAAGGTTACCTAATTACCACAAGTAAACTAACCTTCTACTGGTATTTTTTGATTCATTTTGTTGCGGAATCCAAGACAGTTGAATCGTTTCTCCGGGAATGGTCGAGCTTCAGAACATTGTCAAGGCGCTTTTCTGATAGTCGTCACTGTTAATTCTGGCTTTCAGAAATTGCAGTGCTTAAGAACAGCATAGCAGGCTTGTCCTTATAAAAAATGGGAAGCAAACCTTTAACAAAATTCGAAATGAAAAATACCAATAACACTTTGCCCGACCTGGGAATTGAACCCAAGAACCAATGCTCAGAGCTTTACTTGCCATCACCAGCCCAACGGCAGTCACGACACGGTCGTGCGAGCTAGGTTGCCTGAGGACTAGACAGGTGGTTATAATTTCTACTTATTATGACTATCTAGCCAAACACGTTCTATGTAGATATTTTTTCCTCGTATAGAACCTAGGTAGGTAACCTACCTATGATTTTCTAAGAATTCTAGGGGGTCCTTCAATTAACTTTAAGGATCGATCGCAATCTAATCACACTCTCAATCTGTCAAAAATACCTCTAATTTACCAATATTCCTTGTCGCTGAGATGAGATTGCGGCTGGATTCTAAACATTTTTTATTAGTTTTTGGGATCTTTATCACAGTTTTTTGAGTTGTCATAATCTTAAAGACCGAGACTCATTATGGGCGCATAATACAAGTCAGTTATCAGTACGATTTGTTGCATTCCTGTATAATGTGGTCAGACTAAATATAAGGTCGAGTATGGTTTCTCAAAAGACTATCTGGGGGCACGGCAGCGACCCCGCCAGGTCGAGCACAGCCGTACCATCCTTTTCTCAAAGAGTCACGACTCTTTCGACCCCCTGTACCTTTGTTGTGCATACATATTACCTATATATAGCAAGACGTTTGAATTATTAGAGGCTAGCTTCTGCCCGCGTAAAAGTATTATTTACACCATACAAAATCTATGGGAGAATAGCGTTTTGACAGGTTAGAAAAAGTACGTCAGTTGATTGGTGGTGTCATCTACCCTATTAAAAGTCAAGGTATAGTCTGAAATGTAACCATTCTTATTTACAAAGAATCGTTTCTCTTTTACTAACTGTTCAGTTAAATATTCAGCTTCATTTTTGTATTTACATTTGCAATTCAGTAGTAAGAGAAAGTCAACAACACTCTGTAGTCAAGGCCAGATATACAAGTAAAGTTCAACACTTTTGAAGGTGTTATTCGCAATATTCGAACATGTTATATTTACGGAGCAATTATTTCTTCTATGGGGTCTGGAAGTCGTGGACAAAGATTCTTATACTAATATGAAAAGAGTTGAAGTTTGCTTGTTTTTAATTTTTTTGTTTGCGAGAGTTCTCTGGAAGAACTAGTCCGATTACAACAATTCTTTCACTGATAGTAAGCTACACTGCCGAGTACCATAGGCTGTTGATGCATTTGCATTGATGTATTGATGTTTTATGATACACTTGACTACCGCGTGGACGAAGTCGCAGGTAGAAACTAATGAACTACAAAATGATTATTTTGGAACTTCGAATAATCACCAGAACAAACATACTGTTATACTAAACCTGGAAATAGAAGAAGAAGAAAATTAATAGAGGTTTGATGAAAGGATACCAGTTAAAATCTCTAGAACATCATCAGATCCCCAATTCCTTCGATGGTACGGATGTCTGAAGACAACGTCAAACTGCCGTAGAGCTCACAAAAAAGGGAAAGGTCGTGTTTCCAATAAAAATGGTGAATATTTTCACCCATTAAAGATCGAAGACGAAAGATGAGAAACTTTCAATTTCCAATATCATTCAACAGCTTCGCCCAATCATTTGCATTCAAATGTTAAGGGTACATCGACACTATGTGGGTATAGGTGGGCACGTAATTATTTAAATTCATCTTTGTCTTCAATGCATACATGTCCTCCTAAACATGAATCATTGAGATGATGATCAGTCTAGATAAATCTACCTAAGTTTTTGTGTATCATTAAGAACATTCTAGACTATGCGTTTTTTAGTTTAAACGTTTCTATTAATTAGCCTTTTGTAATTAGTAACTGGATTTCACAATATACCTCTAAACTACAAGACCTATTGTTCCTTTTCTTCTTCTTCGGCTTCATCTTTTAAGTTTTTGTTAGTAACAATCTACACTAGAGGTTATCCCGTTGTAGATTTTTGACAGTATCATCATCATCCTCATTATATCAGCTTATAGCTGTTCACTGCTGAACAAAGACGACATATGGCAGAGGTGAGTGGCAACGCAGGAAGGGGTCGCCCTAGGAAGACCTACGCTGACCTTATTGGTGAGGTTCTTCAGAAAGGTCAGGTGCGGAGTACTCGTAACCGGCGTGCTTGTATGACGAGATGTATGAACGTAGATGAGGCGAAAGGAGTATGTAAGGATCGTAGCAGGTGGCGTTCTGTGGTTTCTGCCTACCCCCATGGGAAAAAGGCGTGAGTTTATGTATGTGTATGTATGTATGCTGAACGTAGGCCAGTATGGTAAATTAAATTAGTTACTTTTCTATGAGTATCAGCGTATAGACATGCAAAAAAAACCCTAGTTAGCGTAGTGTTATTCGCATCATCAGAAACTACTATTCAAAATATCAGGATATTATTTACAATGTTAATTTCTTCGTTGTCCAAAAACGTTTATTATTCGTCCATGTTATCAAAATTCTCATTCACAGAACTATCTTCTGTAATCATAATGTTTACTACAACCTAAATATAGAGCTTTATCTCCTTATGAAGACAAGTCTAGCGAGTTTCGCGTTGATTTATAATAACAATACAAATCCCATTTGTGACAGAGTTATTGAGTTTGCTGATAACATACGAACTTTTGTAGTGCTAATTGATTCAGTTGGTGCTACATATAGTATGTAAACTCAGACATAATATAACGTGCAACTGAATATAATAAATTAATAAGTTTATTTCAGACTTCAGTCCATAGTTTTGTTAGTATTCTTTTAATGTTAGTAACAAGTGCTTAAGTAAATATGTTAGTATTGTTAGTTTTTACATTTTACTTATTTATTTATGTTTTTAGATTTATGACTGTTCCCACCCAGTGTCTCTAAAATAGGCAGTCTGGTCTGACAGCAATCATTTTCAAAATACTGTTATCACTTATGCTGCGTACACACCGGCCCAACGAATGCCAACGAATGCCAGCCTTCGTCGGCAATCGTTTGGCCGGTGTGTACGCAGCATTATACCATGCAGGCGCTGTAGTAAGGAGGCTGCTTTCTTTCGCATGATGGCGTTGAAACCATCTGCGCGAGCCTGCGAACATTCACAGCGCCATGGCAGTACCAACAGCATTCTGAAGGCGTTTTTAAATTAAACACGCAGGACATTGTTAGCCGCGTGTATGAATATATTATTATCAGCAAGTATGCTTGCCGTTTTGTCTGGACTATGAATAAGACCACTGTCCTACTTTTCGACTAGCGTTATTGCGTCCCCAAATGCACGTGCTTTCCCTTTATCTAAATGACACTATGTTCTCTCTTAGCAACCTAATTCCTCAGCTGTTTATTGCATTTTACGTTACATGGATACTTACTGCTTTTACATTCAATGTCCGGTTCATAAGTCAAAGCCAGTTTCACTTACCTTTTACCAATTCTAGGTAACATGTGATTGGAAAAGACTAAAAAGGTAATTTTTTTATTAACATTGTTGATTCTTTCATCATATGAAAATTTCACAATCTTGTAAGTCAAAGCGTTCATTTCAATTTTTAGACAGGCACTTTTGAATTGTCAAATAAAATAATTTCAACACACTGGCTCATAAAGTGCCTCTTACTGCACCGCTTTTAGGTTTAAAATGCACTGTATTACGCACGTGTGCTTTTTATATTACATTACCGCACCATATCTAACTCCTCGACCGTAATAACAAACTTACCTCACTAGTATCATAATACACTTTCCGTATTAACAGTCACCAACATGAGATGTTCCTAGGTGTGCTAGTGAAAGTTAAATACCAAATCAAGACTTGTGAACTATGATTGATTTTATAGACACTAGAGTTTTATATACCATTATGTTTTTCTCAGAAACTCACGCTATATTCAAGCAAGGCGAGGGTGAAAGCAATGTTTATGTTCTTAGGAAATGAAATGTCGTTTATAATGAGTTGTTGTGATCGATATAATATATGCATGTTTAATATGTGATTACTGCACACAGCTGTAAGTAGTGATAAGTCTGAAATGAGAACAGCGTTGACCTTCATAAGATAGCTTTTAGAGTCTACTGTACAGTCAGCAACAAAAGTCGATTAACATTTATAATTTTTAAATCCTAATTATTAAGTACAATATTAAAAGTAAAACGCAATGAATATAAAATTAAGATAAAATAAACCCTTAGCTATTACCTGAAATTCTGAAAGCCAGTACATTATGTGTTTAGTGTCTGTTTAAATAATATAAAAAGTAACATTGTTAATCGACTTTTGTTGCTGACTGTACATTGATCTGCAGTAATGTATGTATACCTACGTAAAAAGTCATCGGTCATTATAACATCAGGGCCATTCAGGGCTTTGATACAGCAAATAAGTTCCCATTAAAATTAGGCCTTATAAACGTGTGTGTTAAAATCATAACATAACATCACGGCTGTAATCCCCGAGGGGTTAGGCATAGGTGTACCCATTAATACACCCACATTTCGCCAGTTATGTTTAAGTCCCATGTAATAGGTGGCGAGCCTTTTGCCATCAACCGGGCATAAATCCAGACTGCTATTGAAAATTCCTGATGGGAATCGAACCGAAAACCTCAGCAGTCGCATTTTGCGACCACAAAAAAGTCAAATCGTTCTGTGGTTTCTGCCTACCCCCATGGGAAAAAGGCGTGAGTTTATGTATGTATGTATATAAAAAAGTCATTATAACATCATGGTTCTGATACAGCAAATTATTTGCCATTAAAATTAGAGCTTTAAAACCTGTGCTTTAAAATCGTATTTACAATGACAAGATAAAAAAGTTGATGGCTTGCAGGCGGCGTGCTGGTAGCTAACGGTTGGATTTTTCGAGGCAATGACCATTATGGATAGATTAGGTTAAATGCCCCAGCTACGTAGGTGAACCGACGGCCAGAAGCTGTCTGGGAGTATACTGGGATAAACTGGTTGCGGAGAACCGATATTGAGTAACGGTTATTACACAGGATTTGTAAAAGCATATGTCCAGTCCAGTGGATTTATATGTAAACGTTTAGTTGACTGATGGCCAGTTATCTAAAAATCTGACAAGCAGTATAAACTTAGCATATCGATATTGCCTTGAGTTGTTGAGGTCAAATGGCAGTCGCTTCTGCGTAAAAACGCAAAAACTCAGATAACTCATTGGATTTTTTAAGATTGGATAATATTAAATTATTATGACACATAGATATGTATCATCTCTTTCTTTATAAGCTACTAAGTAGCTGCTGCCCGCGACTTCGTCTGCGTCAAAATTGGTTTCTCCATACAAATTTTGAACCCCTGTTTCATCCCCTTAGGGATAGAATTTCGGAAAATCCTTTCTTATTGGATGCCTACGTCATACAAAGAACACATACTCCAAGTATCAAGTCTACGATCAGCGGTTTAGGCTGTACGTTGATCCGTCAGTTAGTCAGTCATTCAGGACATACCTAGCATTTTATATTTAAAAAGAATAAAGATAATAATATTATTAACTTTAACAATTTTAAAGGGGATTTTTGTGGTTAAGGTCTAGTCCAAGTCATCTTACTTTAATAAGCAGTAGGCTTGTTGCGTTTTTAGCATTCTTTTGACCTTCTAAGTGACATTAAGTCTAAAGTGAACACACACGAAGTTCGCAAAATAAACGCATCTTTACTAACATATCACATACACGAATAGTCAGACCCGGAACTACTATCTGTAGGCAATATAAATATTTTTCGCGAATCGAATCCAAGACATGCAAAGTAGCAGCCCATCGCTCAGTCCTTTTTTTTTGTTAGGTACCGGGGTATTGTGTTAAAAACTAACTCTGATTATGATTTTCGGGCAAGTGGGTCTATAAGTCGTCAATCCGTTTGCTTACTCAACTGTCATGGTAATATTTACCGTTGAAGACACCTGCATTTTATAGTCATTTTATGGGCCACTTTCCAATCCTGAAGCATCATTAATCATTGTTTTTTTAAGCCTCCAAGCTATTTATTATAACCTTTTAGTTTTCTACTACTTATAAAAAAATAAAATACAATCTTCTTTTTTTAAAAGTAGTTTGTAGTTATAATTCATTTTATCTTATCTTCTCTGTTTATGATGCACTTAACAGTCAAATAGTGGAATGACGTAAGATATTTTGCTAACCATCTTGTGAAAAATGGTATCGTGATAACGTGTATGGACAGAGATTATTTTCTACAAGCTACTATAATTAAAAAATTAAAAAACACGACTGCAAAAATTGCACATATTTGTTTACCCGTCAGTTTTTTTTACGACGTTATTTATTTACAGTATTATATATTTTTTAAATCTACTTGTCAAATTCTAGACGATAAACGTAGACACGACCAGATTCGTTAAAAAAATAAATTGAGTCTGGTAAGTATTAATTTACGTTTTAAAGTGACCACACCGGTTTCTTTTTATTTTTAATTTCTATGTTTTCTATGTTACTCGGAACGATGCAAGGATTGTAACGATACGTCTAAATCGGTTCAGGCGTTTAAAAGTTATGGTGGAATAAAGAAACTCACATACATACATACATACATACATACATTAACCCGGAACACATAACACTCCTTTTTTTGGGGCAGTCGTGTAAAAAGAGATAATTATGAAAGTGATATGAGGTGATCTAATAATGAGGCAAAATAATGGCTCGTTTTAACATAACATTTATCATTTTTTTAGGCCTAGGCAGTGAATTTTTTCTAAATCTGTTTTCAGGTCCTTTTGACCAAAAATCAAAAGGCAAGTTCCCATAATTTAAAGTCATCAAAGCATTTATTTCAATTAGACCATTTACAGGCACTTTCGAATTGTTAAGGCGTTGCGCGTTGATCAGTTAGTCAAATAGTTGAAGCTAGTTCCAAAACGTACCTTTAATGTAGATTTTGAACGTTTACTTCCTCGTTCTTCTCTATAGAGGCCTACATTATTCAAAGTCGAAGTCAAATCATTTATTTTAAGTAGACCATTTAAAGGCATATTTGGACGTCATTTACTAGAGAAAATAATAATATTGATTCTAGTTTGAAACGTTATATAATTATAATGTTATATTTTCAATGTCCAAAACTTGTAAAAATGAAGCAAAATTAGAGACACTTTTAACAGATTAGAATGCGCTCTTATTAATACAAGAATTACACCCTCAGTTCTGGAAGAGTTTCTGAATAAGGAAAAATATTAAAATTTCAACTTACAAACGTAAATTCTTGGAACAAAATAATTACAATATCTATAGTCTAATGCACAAATGCATTAGTTGAAAAAAAAACAATGAACACAAATTACTTCGACAGTTGCACGTTTAAAAATTAACCTGCAAAATTAAAAACAGATTTATTTGAATCCTCTACTAAAGCAAGTAGGACTTTTTAAATAAGTCGTGTAATACTTACCTGGCTATTGAATTGCCGGTTTATAACTGTGTCAATTTATGCCTTATTTTGAGCGTGGTAAGGTTGAAATGAGTATGAGTAGTTTATCGAAGGCTTTGTAGGAAATTCCTTAAGCGGTTAGTATTGGGAATTCCTTTGTCGATGTTTCATAGGTTGAGATATTATTATAAGTCAGAAGCTTGCGGTAGTATAGTGGTTATTTTAATATAATTGTCACGTAACAATATAAATAGTTGGATACGAGAAGTACCTAATTGATTCAGAGAATGACGAAGTTTCTTTAGGAAAAAGTATTCAAGCTACTGTATTTTCTACCTGGGAATTTTTGACTTGTTAAAATTTTATGCACGTTTTAGTCTACTGAGGTCGTCACACGTAACAACCTGAACATCATCATCAGGGTCTTTCCCCGTCTTTTCCTGTCTTCTAATAGTCATACCAGAACCTGACCAGCTAATATTGGATCTTCTGGACTGCAGCTGTGATGACGTTGTGTAACCTGTTGGCTAATCGTTATTTTGGACGAGTGTTCTTTTGGTCAAACGATGATTCCGATAAGTGAACTTAGAACAATCGTGACACACTAGTCTTCCACCGTGTATATTCTTACTAGTAGGTACTAATTTTATAAAACTTAAGTTTTTTTTTTGGTTTGATTGAACTTGCTTATCTCGGGAAATACTGGTCAAATTTAAATTAATTAAAAAAATGTATTGCGTTATATATAACTCGTTTATTAAGGATGATTGTAAGCTACAAAGATAGAAAAGGGTAGGTATGCTTAGATGGTTCGGTCATGTAAGCTATATAACATCACGCTATGACCAACGGGAGCGGAGCAGTAACCAAAGACGTGATATTATAAAGCTGACGAGTTTGTTTGCTTTTTTGTATAAACGCACTAATATCTAAAACTACTGATCCGATTCTAAATATTCTTTTGTTAATAGCAAGCGACGTTATTCCTAAATGCTATAGGTTACATTTTATTATCAAAACAATTGTAATGGTTAAAAAATCAGGCAGACGAAGTAGCAGGCGAAAGCTAGTACAATAATATCTTTGATAGGATCACGGATCAAGCCTTAACTATCAGGTTTAATTACAACCAGCTACTAAAGCAATCTATAAAATAGTTTTTCTTATACACATTTTATTAAAGACCGAAGTCCATCCTATCATACTCTTTATTACTAATAGCAAACTGCTCAGCATACTAAGCGATGATCCAGCAATTTAATCACGCACGGCTATTATCTTAAAGCCTAGATTACGGTGACTGGTTCTACTGGCGCCAATGTGTAGCGGTATCGGGATCTAATGATAGACTAGGCAGTAACTAGTGCCTTTAAAGCCACCTCTTTGATCACGGGAAAGAAAATCGAGTACATTCTATGAAGAGACTTAATATGGCCGCTTAAACTGTAGGTTGGTTTGCTTCTGCTCGCGATTATGTCGCTTTATTTATTTTTTTCCTATATATTCCAAATGAATCTGGTTAATATAACATGAGGTCTGTAATCCCTGAAGGGTTAAGCAGAGGTGTACCTATTATTACACCAACGCCCATGTAACAGGGGGCAAGTACATTGCCATCAACTGGGCACAAAAATCCAGACTGCGAGGCTGTTACTGAGAAATTCCTGATGGAAAAACCCTTAGGCTCAATACTTAAACAAAATATTTTTACAATTCTGACTGGTAGTCCCAGAAAGAGCTAGTGAAAAAAAATTCTTTAGCTTAAAAACTATCAATCGGATTGGGAATAAAAAAAATATGTATGATATCCACATTAGTGAGGAGTATAGGCTATATATAATATCACGCTACGATCCACGGGATCAGAGCAGTAACCAAAGACGTTGCAGGGGGCCTACCACAACCTCTTAAAACAATATTATTTTAATATTACTTTGTAATTTCTGTTGTTGCATTTTCTACTCTTGGCGCTGATTCGAGCGTTGAAAATCCAATAGAGCGGAACGCAAAGTAATATTAAAGTAATATTGTTTAAAGAGATTGTGGTAGGCCCACAGGTATACAGCTAATACAGCTACAGATAAGTACATAAAAAATATTAGAAGCTGCATCCAAAAACCAAACCAAAAATGGCTAAACAACTCGTTTACAGCACAAAAGACCAATACAGTGGGTCATCGCTTCCTGCCATTCATTTTTAACACAAATGTATTTGTTGTATTTTGTTTACGCAGATACATTATGTTTCACTAGAATTATTTCAAAGGTCATTTAAATAATTACGATACTAATGCATTATCTGACGTGAACACTGTTTTGTTAAATGGAACAGCTGATGCTGTGTCAGGTTCAAGGTGAGATAAACCTATTTGTTTATATCATTAGGTGTATCTCCTACAGCATTAGGTGGAATGACAGCTCACCTTATGCACACACCACCTTAATACACAAAGGGAGCATATTACTACTCCTACTATTACTCTTATTTAATTATTTACTCATGTACAATATTTTGCACCTGCTTTGTTATCTCTTCACCACCTTTGGTTGACTGGTAGAGAATGCCTAAGGTATAAAGTCCATCTTTGTACTTTTTTAACTGTCTCGCTGGTCTAGTGGTCGAAAAGCGCCACTGCTGAGCATGAGGTCTTGGGTTCGATTTCCAGGTCGGGCAAAGTGTTATTGGGTTTTTCCATGAGGAATTTCTCAGTAGCAGCCTCGGAGTCTGGATTTGAACCCGGTTGATGGCAATAGGCTCACCCCCTATTACCTACATGGGACTTAAACATAACTGGCGAAATGTGGGTGAACTACACCCACTTCTGCCTAACCCTTCGGGGATTACAGGCGTGATGTTATGTGTTGTACTTTTTTCTTGCAAAAAGTTTAAATAAATAAATAAATACAGAATGGGACTGCAGGTTCTGCCAAAATATCCAGTCTTTGCGGAGCGATTGGCGCTTCCTAAATGATTGCTATTACTTACTCAACCAGTCAAAGTTTCGACTTACAACAACGAAGAAAAATGGCGTCGTTAAAGATCCCGTAATTCATGTCATAATTTACTTGAGAGATTGTTGCTTCGCTCAGGAGAAAAATTGCCGACTTGTAGGTCACTGACCGTTTGGTTATGGGTGTTGTGGAGTTGTGGTTCACCATAATGTATATATAAAACAAAGTGACAGAACGTTTGTCTTACCCGCATGCTATGAACAATTGAGCACAGATGTGTTTAAGATAAAATTGTTTTATGGAATTGTCTATTGGTTTTTCAATTTCGACTTTAAAGCCCTTAGAAGCAAACATGAGTCATTAATTTCCATGAACGACTCATATACTTAAATAACGCATAATCGTGACATTAATAGTCTTGGCTTTCCAAACAGTCACTATAACGATCAATGAATTAGTTTTAAATATTCAAACGATAATGTGGATAAAAGCAATAATTGCAGCTACATGCAGATGGACCAAACTGATGATATTATCTTCGTCATCATCTATAGCTTGAGTTCACTCACTGTTAGGTATAGGCCTCGCTTGACTTGTGCTAATCTCCACGTTCCTATGCCTTCCACAAATCCAGGTTCTACCCACGATGGTAACAACATAGACTGCCTAACTCTCCAAGAGACAGCCGAACAATAAACAGTATCTAATAGGGGATCGGACAGTAATCAGATTAAAATCTAAAATGTACTTAGATAAAATAAATATACTGTTTTACGATTATTTATCGAATAATAATTTAATAAAGTTCATTTAAATGTTTTTAAATGAAAAAATAAAATGTTGTTATTTACAATATTTTTAATCTGTACTGAAACACGTGACGAAACGTGACGTCATTTGTGGGCAATCATTGACTGCACGGATACTAACTAACTTAATTCATTCAGTTATTTCCATAATTTTGTTGAAATTCTAAAAGTTGCTAAAAGATTACTGATAAATTAGGATACGGTGATCAATTTTAAAACTGTCACGTGGTGTTTCTCTAGTTTTTCATAATGGAAATTTTGTTATGACCACAAATGACGTCATGTGGCGTTTTGGCGGGATTTTTAAACAAACAATATTAAAACATGATTTTGAATACCTAAGAGGCTATAAATAAATAACCAAACCACTACATAAAATCATACGTGACAGTATATCACCTACTACATACAGTATCAATTCATAAACTAGTATAATGCAAAACGTGACTTCAAACGTTAGACATGAAGCTATAACCATCCAAGAAGGCGATTATAGTAGAAATACTGATACTGCTACCATTAAAATTGATATCCAACTACTGCAATATAAACAAACCATTGTATTCAAGTTAAATAACGTTTAACTACTTTTGCATCGGATTATACCATGTTGAAAACCATCTATGAATGAAGCCTATCTAGCATTCCTAGGTTTTGGGAAAATATATATTTTTAAACTTAAATTGACAGTTTGTATTGATAGATAAGCCTTATTAGGAATTACTTGGGTCACAGGAATTGGCTGCAATGGCTTATATGGAAAGCACTTAGGTAATATTAAATGTTAGATCCCTCTGACGTGCGAGTGCGCTGTTCCTGATCAGATGATGACCTATAATTTACTACAATACTCAAAGTGTGCACTTTAGAAGATGATTCCGCGGTTAACGCAGACACCTACTAGGCCCAAGTAATTAAAGAAATAAGGATTAGTACTATACCTATTTGAAAAGAAGAAGAAGAAAAAGAACGGGGATACGAAAATACAAGCTCTTCGTTTGAAATCTTTGACCCATTGATAATCTCCTTTTCTGCCGTCACCAAGAGATTCATCTCTTTCTCTTCTTCCATTAGGCTTTAAGTGGCTACTGTCTGGATTACTATAGTTATCCAAAAGTTTACTGAGACATAATACCAGCTACCTGTTTTAAAATTCATAATCATTATTGTGTTACCAGTACCACTAAGTCATATCATACCATGTCATAATGTCTTCAGGAAAGCGATAACTATGCCACTGAAGGATGTGTTTGAAACTTTATTTTTATGATTTTTTCAACAATGAAGTTATTGTCATTTGTGTTGGATTTCCTTCAGTCACGTGACACCGAAGAAAATGACACCATTATGGTTGACAATAACTTAGCGTTTTGCCAACTCTTCATGCGTCATTGGCATTACAATTGATTTCCAAATAATATACTTGATTTATTCGTAATGGTCTTTCATTTTGGTGTCTGTATTTTGCTTTTGATATAATCGCCATCCTAGACTTTACTCCTGTCTCGACGACTACTGTTCTGTTTCATCCTTCCCCCCTATAAGATATAAGATATTATTTATTAAAAAGTTTCTTAAAGCTAATTTTCCCGACAGCGCTCTCCATACAAAAGTAGTTTAGTCATATTTTCAACGTTATATCTTGATACATTATAGAGTATATTACAAAGATGTAAAGTTTGTGAGATTGTAGGGTGAAATCTCTGGATTTACTGAATCGATTCTAAAAATTCTCTACCAATAAAAAGCCACATTATTTTTAAGTATCATATAGGCTACTTAAAAACGCACGGGTCAGCTAGTCGTTAATACAATCTTACCAAAAGTTGAACTGAGAATGCCGAACCGAATAGATTAACCCGCTTAAGTGTATAAACGACCCTTACTTTAAAAGCGTCATCATTCATCACTACATGACCATAAATCATTTTACCAAAACACAATTAATAGCTTCCGAGTAAAAAAATCGCTTTCGTTTACATAAAACAGTGTGTCGGTCGGTCAACGGTCCCCTTACCGCTGTGTTTGTACTAAAATGCAGTGTGACGTGTGACTCATCGGAACTCGAGGTTCTTGCCGGTGAGTCGTGCGAACTCGGGTGTAACTGACGTTATCATTTCATATGTTTTGGATGTTTTTAAAAAGCGTGTGATTAACAAAAATTGTCGGCGCGTTAGTTATAGCAAAGTTTTCTAGGTCAAATGTTATGGATTTTTGTGTATGTGAATTCACAATAGTCCTGCTTCTACACATAACATAACATGACGCCTGTAATTTCCGAAGGGTTAGGCAGAGGTGTACTTACCTATTAGTACACCCACATTTCGCCAGTTAAGTCCCATGTATAAGGAGGCGAGGCGCTGTGTCCGGTTGTGCCCGGTTGATGGAAATAAGCCATCAACCGGGCACAAATCCAGACTCCAAGGCTGCTACTGAAAAATTCCTGATAGAAAAACCCACTAACGCTTTGCCTGATCTGGGAATCGAACCCAAGACCTCATGTTCAGCAATCGCGCTCGAGCATGGATGTATGGATATATATGATTTAGATGACTAAATAAAAAAAAAATAAAAAAGCTTTATTGACACAAAAATAATTTACAAGTTGATTTTGTTAAACAGTAGGTACAATTCTGCAATTTAACACTATTCAAATGACCACTAACACCTAAACTAGGCCGAGCCTGTACCTTAGGCGTTTGAAACTCTATAAGAGTTTGTAGTACTGTTTGTATTGTATTGTACAGTTGAACGTAATTAGCTGTTTGGCACACATAGAAATTAATCTAGTAGTTTCACACAAGTTTTATTCCGATTTTGTATTCCGGTGGGAAAATTTAGAACTTTAGCTTCATTTTAAAGTATGACGCAGACGAATTCGCGGCAGTGGTGGAAGATAGTAATATTACAAATGAGAAAGTAACTTTGTCAATCTGTCTGTTTCTTACCTCTCATCATAGCAAAACCGCAGTACCGACCGTAATGAAATTCGACAAGGATAGGCTTCATTTTAATGCGCGACTTCGTTTTCGACCGACTCCCACGATTCACAGAAAAAATCACGATAAAACTTCGACTTAACTAGAATTCTCATTACATTTCTTGCAAACCTCGCAAACTCTAATTTCTAAATCTTCGCCGTAAAAATTGAAGAGGCGCGAACGTAAACAAGGTGTTAATTGACAGGTAGTTTACGACTCAATTATGTTTATTACGCTAATTGTGTGATTTTACAAGTCACGTTAGTTTCAAGACTGATTGCGGAGATGGTTTCTTTTGATAGACATGCTAAAAGACGGTGATTTACTGTAATACTTTGTTTCTACTTTCTTTATTTTTACGGGAGATGAGTAGAGAAAATTACATTATCTTTAAATCGTTACATTTTATTATTAGGTTTCACTTTAATGTGGGTCTTGCCACAGATTACTAAATTAACTGTCTTGTTGGTCGCGTGGCCGTAAGAGCAACTGCTGCGTAAGGTATAGCGTAGATCTCTTAACTGCCTTGGCTTACATCTTTATTCTTATTTTTTTTTATAATTGTTTTATATTCATCTTCATTGTTTTCACATGTAGAATCAACAAGAATAATGTAACCAGGATTTTGTAAAAACCTAATTTAAAAGAGTGCCGTGGAGTTTCTTGCTCGTTCTTCTCCATAGAGGCTTACCTCCGTTTTGGAACGAGCAACTAGCTTCAACTTTCGGACTAACTGACAGACTCCTTGACTATTCAAAAGTGCCTGTAAATGGTCTAATTGAAATAAATGTTTTGACTTTGACTTTGACTTTGATGTTGGGTTTATACATTAGGAATTTCTTAGTACCAGCCCAGAGTTAGCAAGTTTGTGGTGTGACACTCCCCGTGTCTCAGAAAGCAAGTAAAAGCCGTTAGTCCTGCACAGATCACTTCCCGGTCGTGTCGCATTGCCCTCGCTTCGGACATTGATAGTTAAGTGATGAGAAAGTGCACATATTGTGTTTCATAAGGAATCAACCCTCTTCAAAAATTTCGCCCATTTCTCAAAGTAATTATGATGATTTTGAAAATATAACGCTGATTCATTTTAAATCTACTCTAATCATAATTTTGAGATATTGAACTGCTGTAAATAGTTTAGTTATTTAGAGATTGTGGATTGGCTCATTTCAGCAAAACTAAGGCCAATTCATCTTCCAAGTCATACTTTAACGTGACACACAAATCCAATGATAAAATCAGCTTGGAACCAGATTTGGAAAAATATGATTTGATTCACCAATGACTCGTCCACAATCCACAATGAATTGTATTGTACCTACTCGTACTAAGAAGCCTAGAAAGATTAACTTCTTAGAAACCATTTGCTTTCTAATCCTTAAGTTTGTTTATCAAGATATATAGAACATTTGCTGACAGAACTGGTTGGTGTAACCGGTCGCCCATTGCCAGCAAGTATCAGTGGGTGATGTGAAGCCTGTAGTCTTTAATAGCTACGTATTAGATTGACATAACATAACATCACGCCTGTAATCCCCGAAGAGTTAGGCAGAGGTGTACCCATTTGTAAGTACACCCACATTTCGCCTGTTACGTTTTAAGTCCCATGTAATAGGGGACGAGCCTATTGCCATCAACCGGGCACATATCCAGATTGGTAATTCAGTACTTTATCATGAATGAATATTGATTGAGTGGTTAAGGTGCCTGACATGCATGAACCAATATCACTCTTTCAATTCTTACTTTATGTACTTTCTAAGTTTCTAATGCATATACCAATATGACTATTTCTATTCATATGAACTTTCTTTTACTTTGGACATTACTGACGTCGGTGAAGGAAAACATCGTGGGGAAACCTGTACTTTCATTTAATATAAGTCTAGAATCGCTAATCCGACGCGAGCAATTGTGGTGATTAATGCCCTCTCTGTAAAAGAAGCATTATTTGTTTTAGTTATATGGAATAGATTTTATAACCAGCCAGCACCAAAATATAAAAAAATAGATTCGCTTAAAAACATGCTAGCGACAAAACGTGACGACCATATCACGAAAAAGTCATTACCAAGATACAATCAAGACTTGACTGCCCCTGTGGTGTCGTGGACTCGTGGTCAAAAGCCTGACTGTTGAGCATGGGGTTTTGGGTGCGATTCCAAGGTCGGGCAAAGGGTAATTAAGGTTTTCATTAGAAATTTCTAAACTCCAGCTTAGAAGTTGGTGGTGTAACACCCTCGTGCTTCGAAAGAGCAAGTTAGTCCTGCACGAAATCTCTCCCTGATAGTTACACATTGCCGTCCTATCCTTTCCTAATCATTTTCTATATTTTTTAACTTTAAAACAATCTTTCAGTCATTACTTACGCCAACCTTCTCAACCAATACCTACATATAATTTAAATAAATATACATTGTCACACGTGTGACGAAAAGTACAATAAGGCAATTACCTTTATCATTTTGACAATGCAGCATCATAAATATATTGAAAGTTCCATGAAAGAATAGCTAGGTAACCCCTTTTTAAATTACCTGACGTCACGGCTATTTTCCTGGTAGAAGTTATTACGATCGTATCACTCTACTCATGCATACGATGATTAAATTATTGAAGTAATGTTTATCGTGTTACACTTGACCTTAACATTTAAGGATGGTGGGTTTTAGGCCTCGACTATACTGGAGAAGCGATGCGTCAAAATAACAGTAAGCTAAGTTTCGTACGCAGAATTTTAATGGATTTAAAGCCTTCTTGCCAACCCTTCTGCGGGAATCAAATGTTAAAGTTCACATTAAGGACCTATTAATCAATGTTAATCGTAATCTTAGCTTGTCCATATTAGCTCCTCTCAGTTGTGCTGTAGTCTCCTATAAGTGAAGGATTACACCTATCTAATGCCTTATCGTCCTTTATCTAAAAAAAAAATGTGTAGGCATACCTTTGTTGGAGATCCTAAATAAATAAATAAATGTCTCCTGCTTGTTCGGAGGGAAGTAGAAATCACTAAAGTTTGGCACACGGACAGTTAGAGACCCGGATAAGAACGTAGTATATTTTTTGGTAGTAATTATCAGACCACTCAAGTGATGTGTTGGACAAAAACTAGTTTGAAAATAGCAAATTAGATTCGCTAATTAAATGTTGCTAGAATTTACAAATCATTGCCTATAATTTGTAAATTGTAGCAAATAAAATTGTTACAAAAAATATACCTACCTGACCATCATAAAAGTCGTTAAATTTTATTAAAAACGATTTCTACAGAGCCGTTACTAATTAAAATTGGTCCAGCATCGAAGGCCGTAGAGGAAGCTATACGGCAAAAACCGGTTAATATTAAATTAAATGAGACTTCAACCTCGTACAATCTTGTTCAAAAGGTATTCAACATTCATGATTATTCATAATCTTTCGTGGAACCGACAAAAAGACTGAAGCTCTAAAGAACTACACACTAAGGCCCGGCGCCTACTATCGGCATCGGCACGGCTGAGGATTTTAGGTAATAAAAAAAAATAACCGACTTCCAAAAAAAGCACTAAAACGTTAAAAATAATTCTATAACCCTACCTATATTAATAAACCTAACCTAACCTACGATTAACCTATAGTAAAATTTAACAAATTTTTGGAGTCGGTGCCAAGACCGAGGATATTATATCCAACCGTATGGCACCGACTCCAAAAAATTGTTAAATTTTAGTATAGGTTAATCGTAGGTTAGGTTAGGTTTATTAATATAGGTAGGTTATAGAATTATTTTTAACTTTTTAGTGCTTTTTTTGGAAGTCGGTTATTTTTTTTGCAAAAAAAAATTTTATTTTGTAATTTTTAGTGACATATTTTTGTCCGTCCGATTTCGATAAAATTTTCATGGGACCATTTGGGAAGTATAACCTTTCCAACAAAAAAAGAATTTTTGAAATCGGTTGGCAAGCGACAAAGATAAGCGCGAACAAACCTAAAAAAAAAAAAAATACAAACATCCGAATTGAGAACCTCCTCCTTTTTTAGAAGTCGGTTAAAAAAGCATTATACATTAACTTCATGGCAATAAAGTAGAAATTTCTATGATATATGATCGTAGTAACAAAAATTAGATTATACATAGATATTTTTAGGTCAAAATCGGTCCAGCCGTCTAGGAAATTAGCTGTTACAATCAGACTCACAGACGTAGACATTCTAAAAAAAATTTTTTTGGTTAAAGCATCGTGTTAAAATTCATAATAAATGCATTTCATAGAAAGCGCTATTTTGACATACATACATATTTTGACATTACAAACAGATGCTTCAATTTTATTTATTTCTAAAGATTATAGATATAGGGTAGGAAATTTATATGGCAGAAGTGTGTGGCAACGCAGGAAGGGAATGCCTTAGATAGATCTACACTGACCTTATTGGTGAGATTATTCAGAAAGGCTGGACGCGCAGTACTCGTAACTGGCGTGCTTCAAGTATAACCAGATTTATGAACGTGGACGAGGCGAAAGGAGTATGTAAGTTAACCCTTTACCAGGCCTCGGACAAATCCTGCAGTAATAATGATTTTTTGGTAGATTTAGATGAGTGATTAAAGAACAATGTCAGGTTTCGGCTTACACAACTTTTAAAACTAAGTTCACACGGACACAAAGTTTTTACCTACAACAATTTAAATATAAAATTCTAACTTCTTAAAAAACATTTGTGTATTTTCTAGAACTTTTCCAAAAATAAATCATAAAAATAATCGTAAATCATTTGGTCCATCCTGTTCCAGGTTTTTTTTTTATAAATAAAAAGGTTCAGGTAGTAACTTGTTCTGCCACTAATCGATTATTCTAAATAATTAAACCGATTTACTCTTTATTTTTTATTTACCACCTCACAATTGTCTCTTAATATTATTTTTTACCTAAATAATACGTTCATCGTGTTTATTTTAAATACATTTAGTATTTTTATAGAATATAAAAACTCAAGAAATCGATTTTCATGACCTGTGCTCGATAACTTAATCGTAATGTAATGGCAACCCTGTTAGGTTCTGTCTGTCTGTCGTGTCTGTCTGACTGACTGTTAGTCAATGTCAAACATCTTGTTTGTGTTGTTGCTAGTGTTTTTCTATGAGTACGATTGTTTTTTTCTCAAATATCACACATTTTGTGACAATGTCCCATCAACTACGTTGTATTTATTGTGGTATAAATGTGTTTCGGATGAAACGGCATTTAGTTGAATCTGATGATATCCGTTCATTGTTACAGCAATGGACTTCACTTTCTGAGGTAAAGTACGATTCTTATTAGAGCAATAGCGCACTAGCGGCTAGGCCGCAGCGGCCAGGTCGCGGCGGCCATCGAGATCTTAACTTATGAAATCGCCACAGAGCGCGCGCACCTGGCCGCAGCGGCCAGCGAGATCGAAGCGACGCATTTGCGGCCCGTGTTCAGTCGCTGGTCGCTGCGGCCACTGAGATCAATTGCATTGTAGTTAAATCACCAGTGTGCGCGCACTAGCCGCGGCGGCCGCACGTATTGTGGAACTACAGCGTGATTTGTGATCATCGCGATGTCTTCCGACACGGAAAGATTGAGACAAGGAGGGCGTTGTGGGACATGTCCTGTGAAGACTATGCAAAAAAAAATCATTTATAGGTGTGTTGATAATGATTTAATGAATGAAAACGAATAAAAGTTTAATTACTGTATATTTTTTGTTTAATTTACTCCGTAGAAATAAATAACCTCCAATTTACAATGTCTGAATAATTTCTTTTTGAGAAGTTCAATGTAAAAGTGGAAAACACAGATAAGCTTCTGACATGAAACTACACAAAATAACGTGAGAAATTTTACTGTCCATGAAAATTTTTTATTGAGCCTAAGTTACTATGGACACCTGACATTGTTCTTTGAAATGAGATTTTATCTATTATATTTAGAAAATTAGCTGAAAACCTGAAAAAAGACGTGGGAAAACATAATCCCATTGCCTGTCTAGACGACGACTTTCGAGCTGTTGATCGTTTATTACCTGAATAACAAAAAATACACTAAAGTAGACTGACAAATAATGACGACAAAAGTTTACAACTACCCACATTTTATATTTCGATAATTGAGATGTGCGAGTAAATCCTAAATAAAACCCGTGGCAAAAACCTAGTATAAAATAAAGATTTTAATTTCCCGGGCAATGGACATAATAACTCCCGCAATAATTAGGCATTCACAGGCTTAGGTCATATGGTTCCCCACATGTTTTATTTAGTTATATCATGATATTTTAGAAGTTTTTACTTATAATTAATGCACAAATCACTAGAAAAACTCAAATTCTACAACATATCAAAAAATTGTACGACTTATCTTTCTCCGATTCGCTTTAATGATTAAAAATACAGTGCACTTGTCACAAAAATGTTCGTTTAGCGGCCGACCACAAATGAAATGGCTGCAAAAGTGACATTTGCGTTCCGTTCCACTTTATTTTTTGTCTTACGATAAATAATATTTCTATGTTGGCGTTTTTGACAGATTGTGGTAAATTCTTTACCAAAACTTGGTAAAAACTCTTAAAAATCTAGGTGGGAAATCCTCAATCCATAGCCTGGTTAAGGGTTAATGTAAGGATCGTAGCAGGTGGCGTTCTGTGGATTCTGCCTACCCCCATGGAAAGGCGTGAGTTTATGTATGTATGTCTTCAGAAAGGCTGGATGCGCAGTCCTTGTAGCTGGCGTGCTTGTATGACCAGATGTATGAACGTGGAAGAGACGAAAGGAGTATGTAAGGATCGTAGCAGGTGGCGTTCTGTGGATTCTGCCTACCCTCATGGAAAGGCGTGAGTTTATGTACCTATATAGTGTACTTACATAGGTTCAGTTGACTCATTCCACAAGCGAGCACCAGCGCTACTAATTCCAATCGTGTTATACAGTTTTCGTCACGAAAACAATTAGGAATTAGGTTTAAAGATCGTAAATGTTAACTAGCAGTTTATATTTAACTTATTTATGAGTAGGGAACGTAACTGTTGGTTATAGTATGACGATAACCTAGTTGCGTGTTGATTGTGTTTAGAGCACTACAGGGGCGTATCTTGCCCTAGACGGGCCGTCGGGCCCTGTATTAACATAGTTGTTGGGGGGCCCTTCTACCTAACTGCGGTAAAGCCCAAATGGAGAGTAAAGATTTTTCACAAAAGAACCAAAATGTTTTTTTTTTTCCCGGAAGGTCTACCGTTTTAGTGCCTAAGCTTGGCCCCACACGGGTCCACCGACCACAACCACAAAACGCCGCCACTGACGTTTACCTGTAGCTTTCATATATTTTATATATACCTACCGACTGCCTCGTTGGTCTAGTGGTCGCAAAGCGCGATCAGTCCATTCCAGCCCAATTCCATCAGGAATTTCTCAGTAGCAGCCTCGAAGTCTGAATTTGTGCCCGGTCTATAGCAATAGGCTCGCCCTCTATTATATGGGACTTAAACATAACTGGCGAAATGTGGGTGTACTAATGAGTACACCTCTGCCTAACTCTTCGGGGATTACAGGCGTGATGTTATGTTATTATGTACTCGCCGCACACGGCTGACGTCGCGTCGGTGGTCGTTGCCGTTTAGCTTGTCACGTGTGGTCCGTGTACGGCCAACGTAAGCGTTTGAGTAAGACAGTGGATAATATTTTACGACTTTTTGCTGATTCGGGGCTCCTGCAGCTGTGGGGCCCCATATCTACGACGGTAGCTACGCCCCTGGAGCACTATTAAATAGTTCATGCAGTTTGCGGCACTAGGAACAGTGCAGACTATCTTGTTGGTCTCGTAACGGTTTCACTGTTTCGTAACTAAATCTTTGTTATATTTAGAACCAGTTCCAATCATGGATTCTTAATATGCTACCTTCATTTTTGTTAACTATCGGTACATCTGAAAAGGGGTCATTGTAATCTTCAATATCAACAAACAGGATTTAGACCCATAGTAAAGGCTGCGGGACCAACCATGAAATTGCTAAAAATATCTACTGATAATGTATTTTATCTAATTATGCGAAAATATTATATGTAGGACCTCTCAGAGGTTTTGCGGTCAATAAGATGGCGGATGGTCATGATTTGATTGCCGAATTTCTAAACACTAACTACATAACAAGGACGAATTTTTATTGTAGGTTTATTCTGATGCAAAATTAGTACTTGTCTAAACTTAGAAAAGGCTAAATTCAGTCACCAGCTCCTTGATCAATCAAACCGTTACCATCCTAGTGTTTGAACAATTACTAAACTCATCATTTGACTACGACATAAATTCTACCTAATACAACGTGTGGAATCTTAACTAACATCACAATACCTCATACTTAACATCAAGTTACAGCTTAGCAAATCTATAAATACCTCCCTACTAAGTAAAGCAATTACTTAACGCTTAATAACTTGAACAAATGAAGCGATGAGCGCACAAAGACTTCTGGTTACTATTAAATCATCTAATTACTAGTGTTCATTATTACCTTATGAAGAGATCTAGGATATGGCGGAATTCCTTGGCATCCTTTAAAGGGTTTTAAGTGGACTTTGTCATATTCCGGTTTGTCCATTCAATAAGGTTAGTAGCTTTTGCCCGTGAGATTGTAGAATGTCGGTTAAAGCACACGAAGGAGGTCGCGCATTAAAAAGTAGCTGATGTCCATATCCAGTTTCTGAGCTACCTTTTTCTTATATTATAATCGGTTCATTTGTTTTGCCGATAACGTAACAGACAGACTAGGGCCCGTCTCCACGAGCGAGAGAATCCCGGTGATATTATCGTCGTGCCACGTATTTCTATATACTATCTTAGAACGTGTCTACGCAGGGCGATGTCATCGCGGCGATGCTATGAGTGGAAATACGTGGCACGATGATAATATCGCCGCGATTCTCTCGCTCGTTGAGACGGCCCTATACAGAGTTACATTTATTTAAAATACTAGCCAAGCTATAAGTACCCCACGAATTCAGTGCGTTAAGATTACTGCTCCACTCCCGTGAATCGTAGCGAGATGTTTTATACCTTCCTCGATAAACGGGCTATGTTTACAGCGCAAGAAGATCAAATTGGGCTCATACTTGCTGAGATTAACACATTCAACAGATAAAGTCTTCAGCTTTATAATATTAGTAGATTAGTATGGTACTTACTTGCCGAGGAAGCCAAGTCAGGTGATCCGCTTGCACTATAAACAGTGTTTGATACACCTACACATGACATTATAGGGGTTATTTTTTAAAAAAATTGGACAGTTAAAAACGTACTTCATTATTTATGAGTCTCATTCAAGTATCTGGCAAAATCAATGAAGTTTTAAAACATGAAACCTATTTTTCAATATGTTCTTATAACTTTAAATTTAAATGTCCCACAGGGCAGCGTTCTGGGCCCCACAGATTTTAGCACGACTTTGCTCTTCAATAAAACTCTTCCTACATCGCTGAGTCGACTCATTTCCCATAAATCTTAAATATATTAGCTAACTGCCCGCAACTTCATGTGGAAGTCAAGAAAACCATAAAACATAGCCTATGGCATTCGGTAAAAGTGTGGCTTTATATGTGCGAAAGATATTTTGTAATCGGACCAGCGCTTTCTTAAAACACTACCTCTTTAGAATAGTATAGTAGAAGTACCAAAACGTTGACCTTTTAATATAGATACCCGCTAAACAAACTGCGTTGTGACCTCATCGGTGACGTTGCTACTCGTCATCAGATGACGACATGGTATTTTTATCATAATAAAAATAAAATCAACTACACACATCAAAAAAGTCTAGGGATCAACATCCCTAACATTTGTTAGGGATGTTGATCCCTAGACTTTTTTGATGTGTATACTTAATTTTTTACATCCTGGTTTCTACCCAGTTTATTTCATTTTTCTGTAGCATACATTGACCAAATTGCTGGACAAAGTCCCAAAATCCCTTCAGGCACTCTTTTTTCATTCCACCTCGAACCAGCCCTCGTGGTTCAGTCAACAAAAAAAGATAGTCAAAGTCAAAGTCAATTTTTAATTTTTTCAAATTATCTATTTTTAACTGACTTCTTTTGATTTTTAACTAAAACAGGAGGAGGTTCTCAATTCGAATGTTTGTATTTTTTTTTAATGTTAAATTACATTTGAAAACATCCGTCGGTTTCTAAGAAAACTTCAACTATATCAGACGAACCTGCATACCTAATTCTTTTGTTTGTTGACGGTACATGTCCCGGTGTCCCAGACTCAGTAGGTACTACTAGAGGTTGCAAAAATTCGATAATTTTGATTTTCGAATACCTATTCGAATATTTTTTCAGTGATGTTCGAATATTATTCGAATATTCGAATATTTTCAAAATATAAAGAAAAACCACTTCAAAATTAGCCTTTTATTTATTTATAAAAAAAATCAATGTCTTAGCAACAATTATAAAATTAAAATAAAAAAAAATAATAAAATTGGACACATAAAATTAAAATTGGAAAAATCAAATAAAATTTAAAAAATAAAAAAAAAAAACAACAATGTAATCTTAGCGTCAATTAGAAAATTAAAATCAAAACATAATAAAATTGGACACATAAAATTAAAATTGGAAAAATCAAATAAAATTTAACAAACTTTCTGAAAGACTTGTCATTGAAATTGACAACAACGCGTTCTGTAAGTGAATAAACGCAAGAAAAGGGCGTCAGTCAAGTCAAACCGTCAAGCAGTGTTGCCAACAACAAATTTTAAGTTCTACCAACATAGACTTAGACTAGTAATTTTTTTGGTAGTATAGTATTCGAATATGTATTTATTTGCTATTCCAATATAAATTTGGAAAGCAAATTAGAATAATTCGAATATTCGAATATTCGATTGCAACCTCTAGGTACTACCTACCTACCAAATCACATCTATGATTTCCAAATCAATTTTGTGATCAGTCATTTGCATACCAATGTCAAGCGATAGGTACCTACATAGGAACTCGCATATTAAACGAAAATATTAAATAATATATCAGCTCAATGTTTATTCTTAATTAAAATTCATGTGCTATCCGGACAAGGCCAGACTAATCTTCAGAAAAAAACGCGGATTAATTGGGTACATGTTTTACTCTTATTAATGTCATTGAGCTAGACAATTTGTATGGCTCCCATTGGTCTAGCTACTAAACTTTTCTGTCACTGTCTTTAATGGGTAATAAACTCATTCCTTTGATAAATATTTATGAAGCTTATGAACGTTATGTATTTATATAAATTACCTACGTCTAAACTCGTCTTGAGATAGATAGCAAAATGATGACGCAATAATAACAGTACCAAGTTATTTTTATAATTTAAATTACATAATAAAAAATGTAATGCTTATTAAGGCAAAAAAAGATCTCGACTTTATTGAACATCTCCGTACAGCGCCATCTAGTGGTGAGTAGAGTAACTAAATATGTAAACATTTAGTCGGTGTAAGTAACGCCATCTAGTGGACAGTGGACAGAAGCTAACTTTTTCTACTTTCTGAATACTCAAAAAATATTTGTAATTTTTTATTTGATGTTCCTTTGATGCCTTTGGATGTAAATTTGAATTAGGGGTCAAAAATAAACTCGTTTTTTTTAACATCATCACGCCTGTTATCCCCGAGGGGTTTAGGCAGAGGTGTACCCATTAGTACACCCACATTTCGCCAGTTATGTTTAAGTCCCATGTAATAGGGGGCGAGCCTATTGCCATCAACCGGGCACAAATCCAGACTCCGAGGCTGCTACTGAGAAATTCCTGATGGAAAAACCCAATAACACTTTGCCCGACCCGGGAATCGAACCCAAGACCTCATGCTCAGCAGTCGCGCTTTGCGACCACTAGACCAACGAGGCAGTCATTCGTTTTTTTTAATCTACAATGTTTTGTTTTTTATACTTACTATAAGTACAGGATGTTCCAAACAGTGATGTCTATGAATGTTTAGTCGTCAAGATATTGTTATGCAAAGTTTTTTTTTTGTAAACACCGGTATCATAAACAGCGAACATCCGTTCTAGGTACTGCGGTGTGCGAACTGCGATCCCTCCAATTTTTTAATCCCACACACTAACTGAACCATCGGGTTCAGCAGGCCGCTATCGAAACATCGCGTCAGTCAGCGATTGCCCTGCGCGCTCCACGAACGCGTGACGATTCCCGCGCACTTTCAAATTTCGAACGCGATCGAACATAGACACGATAGTTTTTTGTTTTTATTCTGAATTCGACTTTTAAAAATCTGGTTTTATTTTTAAACGATTAATTTTGGACAGTGACAGTGTTTAGTGAGGTGCTTTCTTTTTTATTTTGAGATAAAAAGTTTTTTTCTCGATAAAATGTTTGCGGATACGCTTTGCTGCTTTCTTGGCTAGTTAGCTGGACAGAATATTTTTTGGTAAGTAAGTAAAAACAATTTAATTTTTATTTAAGACATTTTCAAAGACTTACATTTCTTAAACTTAGTTTGCTTTGAAATACTTTTAAACTTATCGGCACGAGTACCATGACAATGTAAGGAGAATTTATAGATAACAAAAATATTATTATTAATTATAATTCTAATGACTACACTTGCTTCGTTATAATTAGTTAATAAGCATTACTTACATAATTAAATTATCCAACTATTACTTACCGTATAATTAGTTGGACTCGTTAGTTATTTAATCGTTACTTTACATAACAGTAAAAGAAAAAAGTAAACTGGAACAAATTACAAAGAAAAACTCGCCATCATTAGTCATTATTACGAAAAGTAACAAAGTCCAATAAGAAAACTGCAAGTAAAAAAAATCAGCCATTTATTATCAAGTAAAAAGAAGAAAAAAAAATCAACCGTGTAAACTTTAATTTAGAGCTTAATGTCGTTTAAATCTTTCTTAGAGAGAGAAAAAAAAAACAAAAATAATGCAATTACGGAATCAGTCTTGCATTGATGAAAAAAGGTTTTTTTTTGGTTCTTACCTAAAGTATTTGAATTATTCACTGAGCTATTGTTCTCACTTTCTCAAACACTTATTTCTAAACAAAATTTTTCAATGGGCATCGTAATAAAAAAAAAACAACGCAATTTCCTCTCGGAATATTTCAGTAGCATTCTTCAATGACTGTAAAATCTTGCAGTGCCTAAGAACTGCAGCAATCCCTAGACTTGAGATCACTAGATACTTGTACCGGGAATACCGGGATATTCAATCTACTATGATTAAAACACTGGTCATTAATATAGCTTCGTTTATTTTTTTATATCTCGTTAGTCTGGTGGTCGCAAAGCGCGACTGCTGAGCAAGACGTCTTGGGTTCGATTCCCAGGTCGGGCAAAGTGATAAGTAGTCGGAGTCTGGATTTGTGCCCGGTTGATGGCAATAGGCTCGCCTCCTATTACATGGGACCTAAACATAACTGGCGAAATGTGGGTGTGCTAATGCGTACACCTCTGCCTAACTCATCGGGGATAACAGGCGTGATGTTATGTTATGTCTTAACATGCCAGCTGTATGCACGGTCTGTCAAAACCTTCTAATTTTAAAATAGTCTTTATCTTATAGCATAAAGTAAATCAATAAGATTGTATACAGTTCATCCAGCCAGAGCCTTTACAGTAGGTACCTCATCATCATAGGTAGGTATTAGTCGAACGATGCCCACTGCTGGATATAGACCACCCCGAAAATAGCCACAAGACCGGTCCTGCAAATAGTAATAATTGGGTACCTTCTTACTTATTATTATTTGCAAATAGTTACTTATAGTATAAAAACTTACTTCCCTACTCAAGTATACAATTTCCAGTTCTGGGTGGTCCCCATCTCATTAAGAGTTCATAAATTCATATTTTATTGGAATACCCTTTAAACCAGTGCTCGTACAAACCGCATAAGTACAGATATCCAATCAGATTGTTAAATAAAATCTCATTTTATTTGCACACAGTGTAATTTAATTTCGAATTTATACATTTATAAAAACCACTTAGGTATGTAAAAACTAGCAAGTTACGGTTAACAAGCTTCTGCCCGTGGCTTCGTCTGCGTGGAAGTAAAGTATATAGTATACCATAACATGTATGACACTTGGCAATAGTGTAGCTGTCAATCAGTAAAGAAATTTTTGTAATCGGACCAGTAATTTCAGAGATTACCTCTTTCAAACAAACTTTACCTCTTTATAATTTTAGTATAGATTTTATAATTGCGCTTATCAAAACTAAATTCCATTCATATCGCATTGTAATTCAACATGGTATACAAAATTGCCGTACAAAAATAAAACTTTTTCTGTTATCAATTTTTACACAAACTAGCGATCCGGCCCGTTTTTGTAAGGGTGCAACGCTAAAATGCTATCTACTGATGAAAACCGCATTAAAATCCGTTGCGTAGTTCTTTCTTTCTTTATCGTGTGAGCAGTAAGGTCTTAAGACCCCACACACCCTAGTGTCAGAGTTTATAAACCGCCTCAAGGGCCTCTGACATGTCGATACTCGAAATATGAAATAACGCAAGGGACATTTCATTTCCAAATCTCATTTTCAACCAATTATTGTCCCTTGCATTTAATCGAAAATGAGATTTTAGACCAAATGTCCTTTACGTTATTTCATATTTCCAGTATCGATGTAGTTTAAAATATAGCGTACAGACGACGGTAAGCGATTTTGTTATAAAAGAAAGTCGCTTCCCGTCGTCTGAATGTCCTGTAAAGAAGTCTCATTATCGATAACAACACTACAGTACTTAAGTTAAAAAGTGAACGCCCATTCCCTACAAAAAGTTACCATATCATAATGACCCAACATTTCTTCTTGATAAGGGTACAACACTATGTTATCAACGCCTTGACCCCTCACACATTGACTGACATTTAAGTGATAAAGAAACAACAATAAAATAAATCGCAACACGCAGTCGATCTTAAATCCTTCTAAACAGGCAGCCACTTACAAGAAGTTAGTAACAAAATACGTTTAAATTCTCAAGTAAGGAACTATTTCCCTACAACAATAAAACTAGTACGGAAGTAGCAACACGTTTTAATGTGTTATTGTTTTATGGCACAAATAATACGAACGCGCAACGTACACTTGCTACGAATACCCCTTTTACTAAGGAAACGTTTTAGATTACGAAATATTTATCGCACGTGACTTTTGAACTGTTTGTTACTATTTTTGCGGCGGTTAAATTATAAAGTTATGTAAACATTCAGTAATTATAATGACGTATGTAATTAATTGTAGTTGTAGATAAGTTTCTGTTTTGGCTGGAAGCCGTTGTCAGCTTCCAAGAGAAGATTTAGATGATGACTCACATTAGTGCCGTTATTGCAAGTCTTTGAACTTCAAAGAGTCAGAACTCAAAACTTTATAAGTTTTGACTCCAGAAGGCTAAGTTCTATTGATTAAAAACGCTCAAAATGTAGGCGCAATCTTGTCAAAAAATATTGGTAAATTGAAGGTATTTTTGATAAATTGAGACTCAAATTACATAGCGATCGTTCCTAAAACTTAGAAGAATTACCGCCTTGGTATCCATTAGTTAGAATAACTATTATCCATCATCTCTAGATTTTCAAAAGTAATATTACTTGGCTTGACGATCGAATTGCGATGACAGTCGCAATGGCATCTGTTTAATAATATGTAAGAACAATACTAACATAAACAAGAGTAATAAACAAATCAAAACAATAATAATAAAGAAGATAATCAAACAACACAGATGACAAGTGACAATGACAATTCTGTTGCAATTGTTGCAAAAAAAAACAAAAGAGTCGTATTCCTTAAAGCTAATCAAAGTCGCAATCTCATCTCAGTAACAATCAATGTCAATGACAAATATGTAAGTAAATCAGAGGGATATAGACAGAGATTACATTGCGATCGTTCATAAAAATTTGTAGAATTGCCCCCTCAATCCTTAATATATGAGAACAATGCTTAAAGAAGAGAAGTTTTGACACTAAAAAATACATCAATTCAATAAAGAGGAATTAAAATGATGAGTTCGTAAATAACAACAAAGTCAGTTGCAAGAAAAATAACATTATAAGAGTCGGATTCCTGATTCCGCTTATTATATTCAAAGGGCGTTAATGATCCAACTGATCCGACCAACTGCATGACTAAACATCGTGTTCAGTGTCATAAACTTGCATGTAACCCAAGCACCGACCTAATTAGTGTTAATTTCATCGTCTCACCCGATAATGTGTCAAGTATCGCACTGGTATTTTAACTACCAGTGGGGTCAGTTGTAACACTCGGATTTGATGGCTTTAAATATTTGGTTATGTTAGTTGGTAGTTCGTGTGTTCAAAAAATAATAATAATATTCCACAGGCCGATTCCGGCCACGGCGACCAATTTCAATGGAAATTAGCCAAGTAAGTACGTCGGAGATATATTAGCGCACAAGTGTGTGCACAAACATAGGTGCTACTCAGAAATTTCAAAATTTTGCCTGACCTGGGAATCAAACACAGGACCCCACGCTTAACAGCCGAGCTTGTAAACACGAGTCCAATTTCGGGACAGTCATAATATTACTCAAGTCTTTGAAATATTTAAAACTTATTATAATTTTGCTCAAAAGCAAATAAGATACAGTATTAGCAAATAGATACTAAATGAACAGATCAAAAGTAACACACTAGAACTATCAATTGAACGAAATCAATGAAATAAATGATAGATACGTCTATGCACTAATAAAAGAACAATCAATCAATTGTAAAGATCGAGGATTCGAGAGCAATCGACAAAAAAACTAGACACCTTAATAGAGATATAAAATAAATGTATCTACTTTTTAAAGAATCGCAATTGGCTACGACAAAATTGAAGGCGATGACCCAAAATACAGTGTGTCTGGGTCAAGAGATTCTGTTATGTACATATACAAATATGGCTTGGTTAATGAATCTAAAATCATGCATGCATCACTATTAATTGTCTCATATCGCAAATTCTGACGTTTTAATGGTCAGATACTCCTTAATCGATGTTCCTAATCTTTATCTTAAAAAAAAAAAGAAAATTATTTGATTTAAATTAATCTTCCACCGCCTGCCGCATTAGGTCATTGATTGAGGTTCCTGCCTCTCCTGCATGAGTTTGTGGGTTGTATACTGGACAAGTACCTACCAATGTGATTTTTTCAATTTTAAGTACTTTATATGTGGCATCGGTGAAGGAAAACATCGTAAGCAGGCCTGGACTTTTAATTAATATAAGTCGAAAATCTCCAATCCGCCTTGAGCAAGCATGGTGATTAATGCTCGTGTCTTCCTTGTACGAGAAAGGGTCTTTGCCCTACTGTGGGATTATAATAGGCTGGTATAATTATTATATAATTCTTTATTTTAATTTTCAATACTTCCATTACTTCTTGCAAAAGTATTGTCTTCTAACTATCCAATTTCTTTTTTTTTGGGTTACAAAATCTTGTAATTATAAAACCTAATGGAACGTCCGCATATTTTGCAACACAAAGAAATAAAACAAAAAAAGAAAAACTTTCTCACAGATCTGTGGTTGTTACGTAAGGGCATTGTCTGTTTGTCTTTACACTTTAATCTCTTGAACGGCCGCGTTTCACGGAAGCTGTGGTTTATCATGTGGAACGTTTATGAGTCGTGTTACGATCTCCTGTTTAGTTAGAGAGCTACACCATTACAAGTTGCTAAAGTATTATTGTTCTAATTTGTTTCATCATCCATATTAATCTTACAATGAGAAAGTTAGGATGGATGCTGTTTGTCTTCAGAACGGCTGAAAGGATCTGGATAAAAGGCACAGAGACAAATTATAGTCTGGAACAGAGTAGACATAGACTACTTTTTGTACGGAAAAATGTATGATAAATGATTCCCGTGGAATAATATATCAACTTAGACACGGATATACTTTTGTATATCTTGCATAATTCAAGATCTACAAAAGTATTTCTTTCGCTATCTTAGAATTTTGTTCCTGCATTGATAATTTTGTATTGCTTAAAATATTTTTACCTACCAGAACAGTTTTAATTATTAAGGACTTCTTGATTGTCCTTAACCATTAAAGTGACTTTAAGTACTTATTCCAGCGGGTCTATTTTGAAAAAATCGCCCACAGTGAATGTACCTAGGTGAAGCATTGAGGTGAAGTGATTTTGAGGAGAGCTGTCATCATTCATTTCCTGCTAGGGATTGGCAGCTCATTTCAAGCTCACTTCATATTCACCAAGAGAGATTTCCTCAAAACATCAATACAGTTAAAAACAATTAGATGCCCCTTAACAATACTTATGGTGGTCTTAACGAAAGATAAACAAAAAGTCGTCAGCCACATTGACGTGTAGGGGAGTCGTCACAATCAATTGAGAAAGAAGAGGTGTTATAGCGCCCCCTGACGATGGGGCATTGAACTTGGCAGATGTTTGAGAAGGGAAGCTGATGAGTTTATTACGGAATTGATTGACACTTATTCTGACGTTTATTAGGTTCCAAATTAAGTTTACTTACCCCCATAAATAATATGATGATCGACATGGGGTAATAAAGACACCGTAACAGTTTTTGGTAACCAACGGGGGAAAAAAGATACCTCCATAACGAAGCCGAAAATTAAATATGTTGTTCCTATCATTGTGAGTATTTTTTTGTTCTGGATCTTGCCTTGGAACTTTTTGGTTACGGAAATATTGAATGTCAAAGTAATAACTTTTTTTAATGTTTTTATTTTTATCTCATTTTTTATACCTCTTTTTACATCCCTCTTACTCTGTCACTAGGGTGTGTAGGGTCGTAAGACCTTACTGCTCACACGATAATGAAAAAAGATCCCGTATAAGTCTAGCTGCTTATTTCACCATTTCTGGGTTCAAATTTAAAATTCCACTAATTGCATTTTTGTATTCACTCAATATTTAGCGACTACTATACTAAATTCATGATAAAATTATTTTTATATTCGAAAAAGGAATTCTCAAATCATTTTCTACAAAACAGTCTTTGTATCTTCAAGCCTTCTTCAAGCAGGTATATTTTTTGTCCCTACACTGTCTCATTACTGCAAGGCCTCTTGCAAGTCCTTCCAGGCATTATTTCAATTCACATAATAAAAACTCAACTACACACATCAAAAGTGTCTAGGGATCAACATCCCTAATCAATGTTAGGGATGTTGATCCCTAGACACTTTTGATGTGTATAGATCAAAATGACTATGACTGACATACATAAAGTTCACACAGTTGCAAATCATCGTCATTACTCCGACCATTGTCCTGGAAAGTGATGATTATGAGGTAAAACCCGAGTTGTAAGTAATTAGTTCAGTGGTTAGCTACCGCAAAAGTAATCCAGAAGAAATTGTATTACCCAGTGGAAATTCTAATGCAGGTAATACATTTTCACTTCATTACAATGCAATAACTAAAAAAGGTTAGCAGTAGCGTAGGGTCAATTTTTTGTTTATTTTATGGTACTTTTATAGTAAGTATGTAGTATTTTATGTATTTTGTACTTATGTACACTTGATTTTATTTAGATAATTTAAGTATACTTTTTGTGTGTTTATTTTTTTTTCAAATTAATTTTGCTGTTTAGCGCTCGTACATTAATTTGCACCTACCATGTTATCTCTTAATCACCTTTGGTCGACTGTGTTAGAGAATGCCTTAGTCCGCCTTTGTACTTTTGATGCATAAAGTTTAAATAAATAAATAAATTTTCCTAACAGAGAAACCAAAGCAAAATCTGTCTACCGTCAATCCGAATGGAAATCTGTTGTTTTATAATGTTATTTGCTAGTAGTTAGGTGTATTTGAAATACCTGCAGTGTGACTAGAATCGAATACTTCTTAGCTGCTGTTCCAAATTTCCGAGAGAAAAGCAGTTAGAATTCTCAAATTCGTTTTTTTTTTACAACAAAAAAAAACATAACATAACATCACGCCTGTTATCCCCGAGGGGTTAGGCAGAGGTGTACCCATTAGTACACCCACATTTCGCCAGTTATGTTTAAGTCCCATGTAATAGGGGGCGAGCCTATTGCCATCAACCGGGCATAAATCCAGACTCCGAGGCTGCTACTGAGAAATTCCTGATGGAAAAACCCAATAACACTTTGCCCGACCCGGGAATCGAACCCAAGACCTCATGCTCAGCAGTCGCGCAAAAAAAAAGCTTTTTAAAAAGACCACTCTATACACGCACACCAAAAGTATAGAGTTTAAAATTGCAAAATTGAGTGCAAGATATTAAACGACGCGAGAAATTGTATCTTGCACTGCAGCACATTTGTATTTAAGTTCATTTTTAATTAATCAAAGTAAAAGTAAACTGCTAGTTTTCTAAAATGTCATCAAGAAAATCATTATTTAAGAAACTTTCTTTTGTTTCCAACAATATGTCAACAGTTGTTCATATTGGGATTCCCACAAATGAATGAAAAATGTATGGTGCCTTTGTTTTATGACAGTTTCCATTATAAACAATGATTCATTGTGCAATGGACACCTGTCTTCGAGAAATGATTAATAACTTCTTGAAGAATATTACGTGCATTCAATTGAATGCATTTTTTTTTTTCAATGTAGAATGACCAAGTATTTCTGTCTCTAATTAATTTGGAGACGGTCTCACTCAACATTGAGGATAGGGGCAGTTTGTCTTTGACCAATGAGAAGGTCATGTAACCTCTGACCAATTTAGATAACTTTATTTTAACTTCCTATATTAAAAGATTCATTTTTAGTGTCTTGATGCAGCTAGACTTGGCGCTTGAATATATCTGCTAATCGTGACTTCAATTATTCTTCTAAGTAAAATGATGTACGTCACTTAATCAAGCGTCAGATCTTTGCCTATGCATTTGACCTTAAGGTGCTAAGGTTCCGGTACATCTAAGATAGTGCAGTAGATCTTTTAGCTTGATTATCCATACTATTTATCTCACTCACACACTCTTTCACTCTATCTTACTCTCTAACTATTGTTATTTGTAAAACATTAATTATAATTTCTTTATGTAATACTCAATGTGTTATTGTTTATTTTCCCCAATAAATAAAATAGAAAGTAACTCTCCCTGTTTCTTACGCTATCACGACTAAACCACTGAACCGATTTTGATCAAATTTTATATGAAGTAGGTTTGGACTACAAAAAAGGACATAGGCTACTTTTTATTTCGTGGCATCCGTATTAACCGATATTTAGACGGACGAAGTCACGAGCAAAAGCTAGTTATCTATACAATTCAATCTACAGTCAAGATCCTTAGCTACTTCTATGCAATGATCGAGTAAAACAGCTTTAATTGAAACCGTACCTTCAGAAGTGAGTTCCTTACAAAGAATGGCTCCAATACGTTTGTGTAATAAATAATAATGCTGTTTAACGTCCATCAACTCTGCCTTTAATTCGGTGTTGCCTTTGAGTGCACTTGTGTGCAGGGCCGGACTTGGCGGGGGCGTTTATGAACATAATATCTTGCTTATATTAATTATGGTAGACATTTTCTTTCTTTTCTTTTTTCTTAAATAATAATCTTATGAAATTGATGATTGTTTTATATTATAGTGGCGACGGGTATTAGGTCCTAAGATAAGCCTTGCTTAATTCTTTGAATGATTAAAAGTAAAAGCAAAGCCTATAGGCATTTTCAAAATGTTTTTCGTTCACCATCAACTATCCTAGACTGTATTTGAAAATAGAAAATACTACAGAATGTGCGTTTTTCAATGGCGGTAGAGTAGCTGTTGTCCTAAACTTCCAAAGGAAGCCGGTAAGAATCAAGTTGTATGAAGTCCTCGCCACTGCAACCTAAATAATCAATAGGAATTTAAACATATGTCATCATTGTCCCTTGCATTATCGGCATTCTAACAAGGTGTGTTCGTGAACAAAATGTCATGGGGCAATGCAATTTAGCAAAATGCCATCGGAATATCGTACAGCTCAAAATGTATACCTAAAATAATAATACCAGCCAATTCAGGGCAAAGGCCTCTTCTCATACAGAGAAGGCATGCATTAATCACCAGGCTATTGTTCAAAGCAGATCAGACTAATTATGAAGTTCAGATTTCCTCACGATGCTTTCCTTCACCAATGTCAGTGATGTCCAAAATATACTTAGAAAATACATGTGAAATAGAAAAAGTTACATTGGTACTTGCCAGTGTCCGGTTGAGATCCCACAGCTTCGGGCATGAGAGACGGGCGTCTCAACCACTAGGTCTTCACAACACGGGGCCAGGTAGTCATGCAGGTAACTATGTAGTCATGTGGCTATGCAATTTAGCAAAATGACATCGGAATTCAGTACTTTCTAGCTCAAAATTTACACCTATAAGATAAATATTGGTCTTTAGTCGTTGTTTTAAGGAGATAACTGTTTTCTTCGCGCCCTTTCTACACTACAAAGTAAGGAGAATGCAATGGTGTTATGATAATAATCTTAGTACTTATGTTAAAATCACTTGAACATTGCAATTGTGAAGAGCTTTTTCTAGGTCAAGTTTAATGCTGCCAATGTTAAAGATAAGTGAACATTTCAAGTGTTTGTGACCGTTATTAGGTTTCTTTTTACCCGACTACAAGGTAGGGTTATGTTTTTCTTCGAGATTTTCTTCATTTTATTTATTTAAAAATATCAGTTACCAGCTGTGCAAAACCACGTTAAAAACAAATAGTTTTCCCTTTTTTTTGGGCTGACGTTTCCGGCACTTAAAATAACCCACCAAAGTTTTATCACAATATGATAATTACGCAGTAATTCCTGTATTACTGTACTACCTACGCAATTAGAACTAATGTACAATCGCGGCGAAACACTTTTCACCCTTACACTCTTAGTATTAAAGTTGAAAATTGATAAACCGCCATTGTCCTCCGTTCTACATATAGGGATATCCAATGTCCTGTACAAAGTAAATATTTGAATTTATTATCTCAACTTTCTTTCTCTGAGGGCAAACGAAAAGTGCAGCACAGTGATTTGTTTAGGTATACCTACTCGTATAATACCCTGATGCTTATGAATGGGTTAACTTTCACAAAAAAATAATACATAAAGATATACAGAGTGTAAAAAACACATAACTAAATCGTTAATTAGGTACGCATACTATGCAGTATGCGTAATTAACGGTTTATAGTAATGTGTCTTTCAAACTAAAAACCTAACTTTAAGTAAAATAAAATTACACATTTTTTTTGTGTGACCACTCTTTTGTGGCGCAGTGTAACGCACGCAAAACGTTGTTCTTTCGGTTGCATATTGTATTTAGTAGGTATAGGAATCATGGCACTATTTAAAGTTTGGTTGTAACATTTTAAACTTAAAAAAAAAGTTGGAACTTTGACCTTTAAAATCTCCGATAGGCTCCCATGGTCGTGAAGAAAATCGCAATTATTGGAATTACGTAACTTTCGGCTACATTAAGCGTGTTTTTACACACTATATATACCTGTATGCATACATATTTTTACAAGCTTTTATTTAGTTTTTTAATATTTAAGAAGACTGCATCGCAGTAGAGCTATAGTCCTATTTCATATTTTCTTAAAATATTATAGTAGGATAATAATATATTATAGTATGGCAATAGGCTCGCCCCCTATTACATGAGACTTAAACATAACTGGCGAAATGTGGGTGTACTATAATAGGTACACCTCTGCCTAACCCTTCGGGGATTACAGGCGTGATGTTATGTTATGTAAAATATTATAGTATGATAATAATATGATATTATTAACTTTTTTTTTTATCACGGATGTCAAGATGTCGACCCACATTCTTTGAACTGTGCGCATTCAAAATGTCTTCTATTGTCAAACAATATTATCTTGAACATGGATTTGTTTTTATGTGGCCGCTTTACAACGTTGATAAACTATCTAATCACAATAAACAAAGATATAACAATGCATTTGTTTATAAATTACTAAACAAACAAAAGGGTTCTGTTCCAGTTGTTGAGTACTTGAGTAGATTTTTGATTGAAATTGTAGTAAGGTTAGTGAATACACAGCTGCACCAAAAATGCTTCTAACGACTCATCACAGCAAAGAATAATTTACTATTCAAGTACCTAAGGCCTTTGAATCTTGTGTTCTAAAATAATTTTTAAAATGATCACATGAAAAAAGTGCCAGCTGGCGGGGGGCGAGCTTTCAACTTTTGTTTGGATTTTTAATGAGATTTTTGATGAGGCGATTGCCGTGTCAAAGCGGTGATATTACAGCAAACTATTGTTATTACAAGTCCTGAGTCCGTCCCTGCACCAACTTACATCTTCATACACAATAATGGTTTGTTCAGCTGCAGCGCACGACCGCGACAGACGCCATCAAATAATGGCTTTAGAATTTAAATTATTGATTTATCGGCGCCATAGTAAGGATCATTTATTTTGTTTAAATGTCAGTGCAGCCTTGGTTTGGAAAGGAAGACTAGATAGGTCACTCTTGACGTATAGAGTACTGAGTAGTTGATTAAGATTGATAGAATGATGTATCGATCTAGAGCTCAGATCAGAGATCAAAAGCGAATGTATTCATGTACCTTTAATAAATCCTTTAATAAATGTTTGTGTTAAAATTTTGGGTGTAAGTACCTAATTCCGCAACTCTGTCTGAAATCGCCAATCCGCCTTAAGCAAGCGTAGTGATCAATGCTCATGCCTTCTGAAGAGAAGAGGCCTTTGCCCTTCAGCGGGACAATAAAAGGCTGGTATTATTATTAAGTAATTGTTTGCCAAAGTAAAGTAAACTCTAAGGTACTGTACAATAAATATTATTTTATATTTAAAAATACATAATAGTTCGTGCAAGCAAACAAAAAATGCTAGTTCCTGAGTTGGTACCTACCTACCTAATTGACAATACATAAGATGCTGTAATAGAGCTTCCGCCCTTTACACTCAGGGTCGAAAGTTCAATGCCCGTATATGTCAAATATTAGTTTGGCCTTAGACATAAGACTCTAGTCAAGTAATCAATCTGTTTGTCTATGTAATGGCGCCGGTCATTATGCTTTTATTATTTGTTTACATGGTCATTTAAATTATTTACATGTTCCTTTAAGGAGACACTGTACTCTGCCGTACTATGACCGTGCTATGAACGTGTCAGGTACGGAAAGAAATATGACCGTTCTATTATACCCACCAGAACATTTTAAGTAGTATCGACACTCTGTGCATGATGGTTCTCCTCTGTGATGGAACGGTCTAGTAATCATAGTCTTATACTTATCATAAGCCTGATTTAGACGGTGCGAGAACTATCGTGAAATTTGTCGTACATTTCCGTCGATAAACGGTCACTTATGGCAAGATAGCCGCGCGGTCCGCAATGTACGGCAAATTGCACGATATTTTTCGCATCGTCTAAATCAGGCTTTACAATGGATATTTTTTGGCCCGACACGTTCCTATCACGGTCATGGTATGATACGATGACATACGATGTAGTATGCAGACTACTTTAACGTTTTATTCCATATCTAACTTCTGCTGTGACTTAGTCAGGAATTTTTCACCCGCGTTTTTGGTTGCTGATCCACTCCCATGGGCCGTAGCGTGATGTTATATAGCCCATACTACTCCTTATGAATCTGGGTATGATATACAAAAAGATTTTTTCCAATCCGACTGGTAGTTCCAACGATAAGCACGTTTAAATGAAAAATCAAAAACTCTTTAAGCTTTATTATATTAGTTCTATAATTAACCACTTTTAGAAATATTCCTTTAACTGTAAAGAAAGAAAGAAAGAAAAACTGTTTATTCGCGCGGAAATGACGCACATAACATAAGAAGAAAAAAAAAATACCGGCCGAATTGAGAACCTCCTCCTTTTTTTTGAAGTCGGTTAAAAATAAAAATTGTACATAAAAGCAAAGTAGAAACAAGTTTGTATTAAATCTAGAAAATAAAAATCAAATAAATACAAAAAGAAATATGCGCCACTACCGCGCGAAAGGGCGAACTCAAACTGTATTTAATTTTTATTTATTAACGCAACAATCGAGCATTCATTAGATAATTCAATTAAAGAAAGTATTCATACTTAATATAATATATCTATTATGAAATCGTTCACCCCTATCGTTATCTATTCAAATCTATAAATAGTTTCCAATCAAAGCACAATATGAACTTGAACTCTATTCAATCGTAATTAGTGAATAAAAGGGCATGACTGACAGACGTTTAATGACTTAGTTGATTAAAGCATTCATTGTTACTTGAATAATTATAAAAAATAAAAAAATCATTGATACATAATTACGTATTTGAAGCAATTGACTGCCTCTTTGGTCAAGTGGTCGCGAAGCGCGACTGCTGAGCATGAGGTCTTGGATTCGATTCCCAGGTCGGGAAAAGTGTTATTGGGATTTTCCAGCAGGAATTTCACAGTAGCAGCTTCTGGCCGAGTCTGGATTTGTGCCACATTGATGGCAATAAGCTCGCTCTCTATTACATGGGACTTAAACATAACTGGCAAAATGTGGGTGTACTAATGGGTACACGTTTGGTGTTCTTTTTCGACTGGTGTTCAATAGAAAAGTACACGATCAAAATTTTAACAAGTGATTTTTTATAAAAAAACTATAGAAAAATTTCTCCATTGGAACGTCTTTTACATTCGTTAAAACAATATACGAAAGGAATTTGATATATTTTTAAGTTCTATAAAACTGTGTAAATAATATGTTTAAACAACTGGATTGATATTGACAAAAACGACTTTTGCTTTTAACCATTGAAAGAAATGTACTTTAATTGAAATATATTTATAGTACTTTAAAACAAAGACCGATTGCAAAATTGCAGTAATCAACGGGACCGGTGACATGGATTTTTTTTAAATAACACCTCGTGCATTTACCGACTATAATAATTCAATTACTGTATGACGTCAAGCATGGCCGTTTATAGGGACTTGCGAGACAATTGTGGGAAAATATACCTACAGGTTTGAAGTATATGCTACCTTGTATTAATGGATAATCAATACTTAGTGTGCAGTATTAGTAGATCTGATAATAATATGTACGAGGTGGAAAGGACATCGTAATGAAAACTTTTACCATGGTAAATGGTAAAGCGAGACTGCTAAGCATGAAGTCTGAGTGCGATTCCCAGGTCTGACAAAGTGTTATAAAGTTTTTTCATCAGGAATTTCTCAGTAGCAGCCTCGGAGTCTGGATTGTGGCCCGGTTGATGGCAATAGGCTCGCCCTATTACATGGGACTTAAACATAACTGGCGAAATGTGGGTGTACACTTTCATTCAAGAACTAAACTACTCACAAAAGCCATAAACAATTCCCTTCACACCTCTAACCATGGAGTATAGAATCTTAAGCTTCCATTTATAACTTTCTTGGTTCTAAAAATATCAGATCAGCTACGATTTATTGAAGATAATTACAGGTTGTTATCACTGAAACATTTCGTTTTCAACATAATTTGTTGATTGCTTTAATAGTCTTTTCAAATCTGTGCCTATAAATCATAGTAATGAACTTATGAGCTATTCATAGCCCCACACTTCGAAGCAACATACTTGGCGCCAACGGAATTTGACCAAGTTAAATTTACGTTTACAAACAACTTTATCTTCAAAGCTGTAAGACTTAAAATAGCATTTCTTGATTGCGTCACTTCGTTGGCCAATCCAATTGACTTACAGACTGCATAATGCAGTTTTCAACGACTTTATGACTTTTGAAATATGGTTTAAAATTGATTGAAATCTTCTCCAGTCTTGGTCTTAGGTTAATTGCAGTCGTAATAATGACTTTGTAATAAAGCTTGTGCATTGTTACTCGTTGCTATGGTAACCGGATTTTTTTAATTTCTAACATTGACCCGGGTAGTTTTATGGTGTTTGGCTTGCGTAAGTGTTTCAACTGGTTTCAAGAAGCAAATTATACTAACCTCACTACTATTATAATTAGATGAATGGATGATTGTGCCAGAACGACTGAACGGATTAAGATAAAATTTGGCACAGAGATAAATTATACTTTTGACTGCCTCGTTGGTCTAGTGGTCGCAAAGCGCGACTGCTGAGCATGAGGTCTTGGGTTCAATTCCCAGGTCGGGCAAAGTGTTATTGGGTTTTTCCATCAGGAATTTCTCAGTAGCAGCCACGGAGTCTGGATTTGTGCCCGGTTGATGGCAATAGGCTCGCCCCCTATTACATGGGACTTAAACATAACTGGCGAAATGTGGGTGTACTATTGGGTACACCTCTGCCTAACCCTTCGGGGATTACAGGCGTGATGTTATGTTATGTTATGTTAGATAAATTATAGTCTGGCTGGATAAAAAGTAGCCTATGTGGCTACTTTTTATCCCGGAAAATGTACGATTCCCGTCGGATTATACAGCATGTAACAAAAACCCTGTCCGATCCTTAAGGGTATTATTCGGCATCATACTGCGTACACATATACGTAACCATTTCATGGATTTGAGATTATTATTTTTCCCCAGTGAAAAAAAAAAAGAAGAAAGAAGAAGTAACTAAATTAAAATAAAACATAAAAACTGATCAACGGCAACACTGATCTGACAGGGTTTTTGTTACATAGTGTATATTAATTGATACGCGAACGAAGTCGCGAGCGGAAGCTAGCATACTATCTATAGGTACTAAGATAATCTCTGGAGGTACCAGTCGGATTGGAAAAAATATTCTTGTATAATATTATAGCCAGGATCATGAGGAATTACATAGGCTATATAACATCTCGCTTCAACCCACGGAAGCAAAGCAGTAACCAAATACGTTACATAATGCGGTTGAAAAATAGACGAAGTTCTTCTATACCTACTTTTCAATAAAAATTAGTCTTGAACTGTTTGTCCTTCATCAATGGAGGGTAAGTTAGTTAAAATACCCTTTATTGCACGATATTCGATGACCTTTGCACAAACCACGCACTCAGTATTCAAGGGCTTAAAGCCAATCGATTATAGTTCTCTTGAGTGGTAAAAATAATGTTTCTTTTTGTTTGAGGTTGGGCTTTTTGTCAGGGCCAAGGGTTTTTGGTTTAACCGAATATGCCTGGCCTTCAGGTATTTGTTTTGAGTGTCAGTGTTTATATGACCTTAGATCAATAAGGTCCTTCTCTGAATAAAACAGCCATTCCAATAAGCATCTCTTCTCATAACACACGTCTTTTCTATTGTAGGTACACTAGTCGAAAAAGTACACCAAGGTCTAGCATCACATAACATCACGCCTGTAATTCCCGAAGGGTTAGGCAGAGGTGTACTCATTATAGTACACCCACATTTCGCCAGTTAGGTTTTAAGTCCCATGTAATAGGGGACGAGTCTACTGCCATCAACCGGGCACAAATCCACACTCCGAGGATGCTACTGAGAAATTCCTGATGGAAATACCCAATATCACGTTGCCCAACCTCAAGCTCATGCTCAGCAGTCGCGGTTTACGACCACTAGATCAAATGAGGAAGCAGTTATGTGAGTTTATGTTTGTAAACGCATCCACGAAACAGGAGAAACCGAGAAATTCCTACCGTAGGATAATGTATTGTTTAAAAAAATAATTCAAAAAGCTTTTTTACAAAAAAAGACAACCGCCTTCAAAAACTACAAAATAAAAAATAACTTTACTTTGGCAGTCGGCGGCTTTGGTTTTGTTTTTTGTTATGTAGGTATTGTCACCGACTTCCAAACTAAAGTAATTTTTTATTTTGTAGTTTTTGAAGGCGGTTGTCTTTTTTTGTAAATAAGCTTTTTATTTTTCACTTTTTAGTGCTTGTGTGTTGTTCAAGGATTTCAAGCACTAAAAAGTATTTATTGTAATCCGTAGTAAAGATTATCCACATAGCAGTAATCAAAAAAATGCTCACAAAATAAAAAGCACTAAACCAAATTGGATGAAATTTTTATGGAACCAAATGGCAAGTATACTGCATCGAACAAAAAAAGAATCACACTAATCGGACTAGAAACCTTGGAGTAATCGGTGTACATACATAAAATAAAAAATACCGGCCGAATTGAGAACCTCCTCCTTTTTTTGAAGTCAGTTAAAAATGTCACTTAGCCACTGATTGTCAGAACAAAGTCTTTCTACCTTAACTTCACTAACATTTCATTCTAAAAATAAAACACTTTAACTGCACTCGGAGTATTTACATCTAAAAATAAACCGTCAATTCTAAATGTACATACAAACAAACATTTTATTACACAAATAAATCAGTTAGTACATCACTACTAGAACGCCCACTTGCTCTTGCGCATCTCTACGGTTCTACCATTAAAATGGACTAAGAAGGTTCACTAATAGGTATAGCGTTAATAAAGCTTTAAATTTTTTAAGCTTTGTAGCTTTTAGGAGTTGATAATAGTAAAGAAAGCTTGTCCCATACGACTATTCCAATTTCAAAAAGCGCAATTTATTTAGACATTCCAATTGACAGATTTTTTTTTCCAAAATGGCGTCTTCATGGCTTTTAAACATTGATTTTAAAAGAGTACGTATGGACTTTCTTGCCCATTCTTCTCCATACAAAGCTACCTTTTGGAAGGGGCAACTAGATTCAATTCCTTTTTATTACAAGCTTTTATTTAGCTTGCACTGTTCGTATGTAAGTATGTGTATGTAAATAAGTTGTCCTTTCAAAATTTGCAAACCATTTTTCGACCATTTGTTCTTATCCGATTGAGCTGAAATTTTGCATACACCTTTAGTTCTGATGACAATACAATGTCCAATACTCAATATTGTAATAAAATATTAAGTAAAGCTTGTTTTTAAAAATATATTTTTTTATATAATTATTCTTTTGTATTTGACGTTCAAAAGTGCCTTGTAATGGCCTTATTGAAATAAATGATTTGACTTAGACTTTTCAACCTCTGCGGTCTACGGATCTAAGCTAGACAAGCGGGATCGAATCTAGGGTAATCAGGTTTTCATTCGGTTGCGTTCAATTTATAAAATTGAACTGTTAACCTTCTGTCTTTCCTCTTTCTTGTGTCTATGTCTTAATCACTTCTCTCGCCCATCGATCGCGCGTTAGGACGTTATTTGTAAAGTGACATTAACATTAAATCGTACCATACATTATGCATAATATAAGGTCCATACATAATTATGTATGACTGATCTTCTTAGGTGTCTGTATAAGTTGAAGATAATGATGTATATTTTTTTTGTTGGTCTAAGAGCCCATAGTCACTGCACCTCGTCATTTTAGCAGAGCTGAAATCTTGAGGATAGGTCCTTTACTAGCTAGTTTCGAAATTAGGCTCCCAGGTATTAAGTATTAAAGGTACCTTACTCGATTACTTTCGAATGAAACAACTGGTTTTAGTAAATATTTGTTTAAAAATCAACTTTGATTACTTTTCGATCTTTAAAACATCTGGCGGAGCTTTTGGACAACGCAAAGTGTCTGCCAAAAGTGTATCTTTTATTTTTTAATGACGTAGTTTTGGTGACTGTTAGCTCTCAGACTATTTCGTTCACTGGTTAAGTGTGAACGCTCTACTGTTTGTAAATGTGTTGCTATGTGTGAGACCACCCCTTTAGTTCGTTATTGTGAGATACGATTGTAATATGCTTGCAACAGGATGTGTGATGTCCAAGATACACTTTACTGCAAATTATGAGCAATAGAATTCTATGTAAATTGTCACTATCATCATAGTTTTTTTGCAACAATAGTAGGCTATGTATTGAGGTTATTTATGCTAACTAGCTTTTGTCCGCTACGTGGTCCGCGGCAGGTTTACAGCGGGGTCTTCATTTTATTTTTGCGTGGCACCCTATTTTTTACACGACTGCCCCAAAAAAAGAAAAGTTTTTCTAAAGTTGTTAAAACCGGTCCAGCCGTTTCAGAGGTTAGCCGGAACAAATAGGCAGACAGGCAAAAGTTGGTATTTTTGTGTAAGTGCCGTTCCTGTGTGACATTCCTATTACTTAGGCTACTAGAAAAAGAATTAGGATTCGCCCAAAAAAAAAACTGTGATAATCACCTTACATAGGTACACTATGTAACAAAAACCCTGTCAGATCAGTGTTGCCGTTGATCAGTTTTTTTGTTTTATTTTAATTTAATTACTTCTTCTTTCTTCTTTTTTTTTCACTGGGGAAAAATAATAATCTCCAATCCATTAAATGGTTACGTATATGTGTACGCAGTACGATGCCGAATAATACTCTTAAGGATCGGACAGGGTTTTTGTTACATGCTGTATAGGTACATACGAACTAAGTCGTCGTCATAAGGTAGTACATATGTTCAGTAAGTAATAACTTCAAGAAACTACAACAAGAACTAAAAGAAATCACGGAAACTGACAATCATTCTTGAGTTTCTAAACCACAGCTTAGTCCATAGTTTTTAGAGTTCCGTACCCAAAGGGTGCTAGCGGGACCCTATTACTAAGCATCCGCTGTTCGTCCGTCCATCCGTCTGTCAGCGGGCAATTAGATATCTCATGAACCATAATAGCTAGGGAGTTTTTCACAGAATGTGTATTTCTTTCGCCGCTATACAAACAACGCACGGTTGGCGCAGTGGCTGAGCGATTGGCTGCGGCGCTGCATGTCGCGGGTTCGATTCCCGCACGGAACAAATATTTGTACGGCCTACAGATAGTTGTTCCGGGTCTGGCTGTTTGTGTATGTGAGTTTGTATATTTGTAAATGCACCCACGATACAGGAGAAATTCCTAGTGTGGGGCAACGTTTTTTAAAAAACAAACAAACAAAATCAATAAAAGTTAACTGTAACTTTTATCATTTTTAATCTTACAAGAGACCTACCCCCCTACAACCATCTCTTAAAACAATATTATTTTAATATTACTTTGCCTTCCGCACTATTGAATTTTCAATGCTCGGCTTAGCGCCGAAAGATGAAAATGCAACAACAGAAATTACAAAGTAACATTATAATAATACGTTTATGTCTTACCTAGGGGTATCGTATTACCCAGTTACTGGGTTGTGGAGGTCAGATAGGCGTCGCTCCATGTAAAATACTGGTACTCACCTGCATCCGGTTAGACTGGAAGCCGATCTCAACATAGTTGGGAAAAAGCTAGGCAGATGATGATGGCCCGATACAGAACCCTATTCGTGTGCGAGTTCGACTCGCACTTGACGATTTTTTTTTTCCACCTCGACAGCCTAGTAGGTGTGTCTTCATTAATTTTTCAACAAGCCTGTGAACAGGTTAGAATTTTCTCACCTCATCAACTTATCACCTAGAATCTAGACAAAGTGAAAGGGTCCTCGAAAGTCGTTCTGGTCAGGTAAAGGGCAGGCTGTCAGGGTTAGCTGACGTTATCACCTGATAGATGAAGGATTTAGCTTTCATTTTCAATTATTTCGTTTGAAAATTGTTGGGCATGTGGTAAACTAGGTTTTGTCTGCGTGTTTGTTGAGTGAATGGTTTTAAATCGTGTATGTAAACGAATTGCGGATTAAATAAAAGCCTATGTCTTTAGGTATTCAGATCCCAAGCTACGTTAGGATCAATCCCTTCATCGATGTCCAAGATATAAACTTAGAAAAAACATTTTATATCAAACATACTGATTGAACTGCCTCGTCGGTCTAATGGTTGCAAAGCGCGACTGCTGAGCATGAGCTCTTAGGTTCGATTCCCAGGTCGGGCAATGTGTTATTGGGTTGTTCCATCAGGAATTTCTCAGTAGCAGCCTCGTAGTCTGGATTCGTACCCGGTTAATGGCAATAGGCTCGCCCCCTATTACGGAATTAAACATACTTAAATGACGAAATGTGGGTATACTAATATTGGTACACCTCTGCTTAGCCCTTTGAGGATTACAGGCGTGGTGTTATGTTATATTACTTCGATGTTAAAAAACTTTTATTTCAAAATAAAGAAAAATAGTTTTTCGTTTTGTTCGTTCAGTTTTATATTGTAAACTTAATTGATTGTAAAATCGCAAACAGGAAATACCAGAAGTAGTACAATTTTGATTAAAATTCATTGAAAATCGAACATAAAGTTTTCATTCATTGTTTTACGGTCACGTGTTTGCATTTTTGCGAAACTCACGCGAACGATAAAAAAAGCTGTTAACCGGAATTGAACATTCAATAATATTTTTATTGCTTTAAAACGAGGTAAGTATTTTAATGTAATACCTACTTATAAAATTAAGTAAAGAAAGAAAGAAAAAAGGATTTAAAGGGACCATGTGCACACAAAAAAACAAAAAAGCAATACAAAAAAAAATACAAAAAATAAGAAAAAAAACATTACAAAAAAAAGAAAAAGCATTAAAGAAAAAACTAAGTTTATCTTGGACATCACATATAATGCGAAAGTTTGGAATGGATGGATGTTTGCAAGCCAGACACGGCTGAACGGATCTGGGTGAAATTTGGCACAGAGATAAAATATGAAATTAGACGCGGACGAAGTCGCCGGCGGTAACTAGTGTAGTCCAGAAACTAGATGGGTAGATAGTGTATACATGAATACATCACAGAATATAGAATCTAACATCGCCTATTCCTTAAAAATACTTCACCTGCCTAGCCTTTTCCCAACTATGTTGGGGTCGGCTTCCAGTCTAACCGGATGCAGCTGAATACCAGTATTTTACATGGAGCGACTGCCTATCTGACCTCCACAACCCAGTAACTAGGTAATACGGTACCCCTGGATAAGATTGGTTGTCAGACTTTCAAGCTTCTGACGACTCGTAACGACTGTCAAAGATCCACGTATAACAGCTTCCAAAACACACAGTCCTTACAAATACTTAATAGGACAAGTTATTCAAAATTACACTATTTCGGTCATAAAATAGTAACTACAAATAAATATTGAATCTAGCTTGTTCCCAATTATTGATTGATTTAATGTAACACAAATTACGACCACAAAATACTGAGGTGCACACGATTTTAATTTAAACGTAACGGTTAACCATTTTATCTCTCAATGCGCTCGCGCCACGGTTCTGTATAAAAAACGTTGTGTTTTGGTCGCGTGATTTGAAGTGGTTCTTTTTTTTTGGCAGAACAAGCAGAAGTTAATCTCCTGAATATGTCCCGTAATAATAGTTGTTCATATTAATGACTACTTTCATCCCCTGAAAGATTTAAAAAAATTAAAAGTCACGTTGTATATTTGACGCGGACGAAGCAGGAGGCAGAAGTTAGTTGAAAATATTTATATTTTACTCTAGTCAAACTAGTAGATGGGCCACACACCACAAAGGCCATAAAGAGGCCATAAAGGCCACATCAATCTCCTGTCACTCATATTTATATATATTTTTGCTATCAGTACCACCAAGTCGCGTCCGTAACAATAAGGAGCTACAGTTATTCATGGTTTATTCATCGCTGTCAGTCAATGAACACTATGTAGAAATTTTACAGAAGGCCAAGTTCGCGAGAAGATTATGATAGGTATTCTGGTTTGTTATTTTTTGACGACACGAGTGATTGGCTGTAGCGTTGATTGCCGCACGGAACAAATATTTGTATGATCTACAGTTGTTCCGGGTTTGGTAGTTTGTGTATGTGAGTTTGTATGTTTGTAAACGCACCTACGATACAGGAGAAATTCCTAGTGAAGAGCAACATTAAAAACACGAAAAAAATATGTTAAGTTGTATGTTAAGTTTGTAAGCTAAAATGATTTTTAATAAAACTCTTGTAAATAGTTTGATAACCTGTATTGTTAACTACCTTTCACGATTCCTTAATAATTTATATGTTACGTGACTCTATGAAATTAATACTTCCTGTAACTTTGTGTTTTTTTTTCGTTTATATCTGTTTAAAATTACATCTGTTCTGTTCCTAATAAAGAATTATTATTATTATTATTATTATTATTTATTTTCTGTAATTGGTGTAACATAACCGTTGTAATTTATATTAATAAATAAATTTAAAAAATCAATAAAATCTTTCCACTTTTCACGAAGTTGCGGTCCTCAACATGTTTTTCCAGTCAACTTCTATCAGATATTTCTGTCAGATATGATTAAAATCTAAGTATAGAATATCAAGATGCCTACAGCTTATTCCAATCTGCAATTCTCAAACTAGTTTCAACGGCACTAAAACACAAATACTCACATAATACGCTGTATTATCAATTTACATGCACAAATACTACATAATTTGCACAGGAGGTAGGTTATTACCTAATAATTATCGTTGATTAGCATAAAGTTTACGCTAACACATACTAATCATGTTATTGGATACAGACTGGCTTGTATTTACGATACGTTTATGTATATTAAGGGGAATTACTGCTGCCGGTTTACGTTGAAATGGTCACCTAAAGAACTGTTGTTTGGGGAGAGTAGATTTCTTGAAGGATGAGCATTTTATCATGGCGATATTTGTAGCTGGTATGTTGCTATCAGCGTTTGTGATGTTACCACAAACTGAGGCCCTAGCACGAGGGCGATAATGTAAAAGTACCTATTGAATGCAAGTCGGTTTTAAATCTAGAGTTAAAAACAAAAAAAAAGGTTTTATTTAAAAATAAAATACCTATATTCAAATGTACTAAAGATTAAAGATTAAAAGATTAAAGATTAAAAAAAATAAGATTTTGTTAAATTGTAGGCTAAAAATAATACATTTTTAAAATAATTAATAAAATAGTAAGTACCTCACTTTTAATAAAAGCTTTGGCGCTCATTCGCTACTGCTATTTTATTATAATTTTAATATTTAAAAAACACACTAAACCTTCTGCACTTTCTCTGCCATACGCCTCAAATAATAGGTACAACAAAATAGTATACAAATAAATACACCACAACAAAAATAAGCAAGCAAACCATTTGATTTGACAAACCAACAAACATTATTGACGTTTCGGATCTACACATCAACTTTTCTGAAGGAGCTTTCAAGAAGCCCTGTCTCAATAGGAATGATGACTTGAATGCACCTTTAATTTCCAAGCTTTTTAGGCGTGGAAGATAAACATTTTGTTACTGTACCGTTTGTAATCAATCTAACATAACATCACACTTGTAATCCCCGAAGGGTAAGGCAGAAGTGTACTCATTAGTACACTCACATTTCACCAGTTATGTTTATGCCACATATAATAGGGGGACGAGCCTATTGCCATAAACCGGGTTCAAACCCAGACTCCGATGCTGATACTGAGTTTCTGATGGAAAAATCCAATAACACTTTGCCCGACAAAAAAGGCTGTTTTTAAAAAAAAAAATAATTAGTTTATTATACTGTCCTATCTCCAACATCCAGTCACCCGATTCTAGCCAATCACGCGCACTCCCATCCTCATTAACAGCGTTTCACCGCAAGCGCATGCTTATTCACTAAGTTAAAAATAAATTGCTTAAGCTATAATTAAATAGCTTTATCTCCAAGTAAACGTGTCAAGTCTAAGTTAAGTTTTCTACTAACTTATGTTTATCTTCTTGTAAATGTGGTGTAAGTACGTGAGTTTAATGTAAACGGTAAATTAATATTAATTACAATGTTTTTGTGTAGGTAGGTTATAACGATCATTGGTTTGGCTATAAAAATATTCTCTACTAGCCTCTTCTCGCAATTTTGTCCGAGTCGAAATTGATATACTTACCCAAGGAAAGACAAAAAAAAACAGAATACAAATTATACTATGTGTTAAAAAAATAGATAAAATTTTCAGATAGGAGGCTCGCCCTAGGAAGACCTACACTGACCTTATTGGTGAGGTTCTTCAGAAAGGTCAGGTGCGGAGTACCTACCTACTCGTAACCGGCGTGCTTGTATGACGAGATGTATGAACGTAGATGAGGCGAAAGGAGTATGTAAGGATCGAGCAGGTGGCGTTCTGTGGTTTCTGCCTACCCCCATGGGAAAAAGGCGTGAGTTTATGTATGTGTGTATTTTCAGATAGGTAATATTAATATATTGACTGCCTCGTTGGTGTAGTGGTCTCAAAACGCGACTGCTGAACATGCGGTCTTGGGTTTGATTCCCAGGTCGGGCTAAATGTTATCGGGTTTTTCCATCAGAAATTTCTCAGTAGCAGCCTCGGAGTCTGGATTTGTGCCCGGTTGATGGCAATAGGCTCGCCCTCAATTACATGGGTCTTAAACTTAACTGGCGAAATGTGGGTGTACCTATGGATACACCTCTGCCTTACCTTTGGGGGATTACAGGCGTGGTATTATGTAATGTATTAATATTTTGTACAATTTATAAAAAGGGGGCGGTTCTCACTCGTACGCATTGCTGTCAAGAGCTGGCAGCATTGCCACGTTGTATGGTAATGCTGACTCTTTTGCACAAGAGTAGGATATTATTATAAAAAACATATTATTATATTATTATTATTTAATAACTAGCACTCTCCCCGCGACTTCGTTCGCATGATTTTTCTTACGGATCCCTAATTTTTTGATAATAAAATAAAGCCTATAGCACTCAGTGATAACGTAGCTTCCAATTAGTGAAAGAATTTTCAAAATCGGTTTAGTAGATCCAGAGATTACCCCCTACATACAAACTTACAAACTTACAAACATACAAACTTACAAACAAATGTTACCTCTTTATAATATTAGTATAGATTTCACTAAAATTGTACAAACTACAGATCGTCTTGCTGAAAAGGTACGCTTAGTAACAATCAAGGTTTTCGGGGTAACGTTTGTGTAAAACGTTTGACGACTGTTACGTAAAAGTAGGTAAATGGATAAAACCGGGCCATAAGTTGAGATTGAACTGCCTCTCTGAATAGCCTTTGTCGGCTCCAGAGAGACTTAAACTAGTTTTTCCTGAAAATATAGGGCAATGGGGTATCCTAGAAACACAAAAATAAAGTCACCTAAGTATTTTTTATTTAGTAGTCAATTTTTTTGGAAAATACTTGTAAGCTTTTGAAAATTGATGTGGAATTGAATCCGTAGTCATATTTTATACCAAGTGATTTATTTGACTGTTTCTATTACGGTCAATCAATGATGACGAGAATTTAATTTGACAGCGGGTTACCTACTATTGATCTGGGAACCAATTCGATCGCAAACTATTTTCATTCTCAGTCTGTCAAAAATGCCTTTAATTTACCGACTTTTTTTTTAATTTGAGACTAGATTGGGACTACATTTTGAACGTTTAAAATAAGTAGTAAAATAGTATTGACTTTCTACTTTTGAGAAACTTGGTTTAAAATTCATTTACTCCAAAATTGTTAAGGGTTACACTAAATGCTTTAACTTTATAATATTAGGTACTATCGTTTATTGAGTAATACGAATATCATTAGCCTAATAAAACCTAGATATTACTTAAGTAATATCGTCTCAACGGTATAAAGGATGGACCCCAGAGGAAATTATGTCATAGAATTGCATATTGGCTAATTTACATATCAAATAGTCCCTTGGGTTATTATTATTCATATTAATCAAACGATCTTCGTGATTCATCTGTTCAAAGTTCAAACTTTTGCAACTAAACGCGATAAGTTACGTTTTTATTACTGCTCCGCTCCCTTTGATCGTAGCGTAATGCGCGAGCGAATCCCTAGGCCCAAAGATCGATCGAGGAATACGGTGGTGGTTTTAAAAAAAACCTTCGTCGACAAACGTGCAAAAACCTTATTGTATATAATACAATAAGGTTTTTGTCAAATCGGACTAGTAGTTTCTGGGATTAGAGCCTTCAAACTTCAAACAAATACACTCTTTAGCTTTATAATATTAGTAAGTATAGATTATTTGTTACTTTTATACTTTTTAATTACTTGGACTTGTCTATAATGATGTACAAGCTTTAACATAACATCACGCCTGTAATACCCAAAAGGTTAGGCAGAGGTGTACCCATTAGTACACCCACGTTTCGCTACTTTCACAAGCTTTCTTGCAACAAATATATAAGACCTCCTATTGCTAATTGCCTTGGCTTCGCAAGTGTCATAGGCCGGTTCCTGGACACCTGCAAACCCGAAGCGATTGCCAATGGCTTAACCCGTAACCACTTTGCATTGGATGGGCCAACATCCTCATTGGCAACCTAGCACATTTCTACAGGCCATCCATGCATGTTAATATGGAAGAGGATCCAAGGACATACTTTAATTGCCTTTTAAATTAGTTATTATATTGTAAGAGTTTCTTGCTCATTCTTCTCCATACAAAGTTCAAACTAAGTAACATTAAGCAAAAATTACTGAACTGTAATAAATTATTTGACTTTGACTTTGTCATTTTAAATATCGTAAATAAAATTTTCTTTCTTTTATTTTTCTGTTTTCCATTTTGAGTTCTTTACTTTCTACGTACTTTCAAAAGTTTATCTTGGACATCACTGGCATCGGTGAAGGAAAACATCGTGAGGAAAACTGGACTTACCTACTGTTCCACTCAAACCATGTCAGAGGCCCTTGAGGCGGTTTAGAAACTCTGACACTAGAGTGTGAGCAGTTTAGCCAACCCTACAGTTTTAACTGTAGATCTACAGTTTTTTCGATATCTCCTCAGTTTTTAGTTCAGACCTCCAAATCTACAGTTTTTTCTTTATGATCCTAGCGCCTCTATTTTATTTGCTGCGTATCCCATACCAACTTGATTTTAACAAAATCTACGCTAATTTGATAAAAATATGTACGATTTTAACCCTATTCTTGGCACGGTGGATAATTTGATACGCTGTACTTTTCAAAAATCTAGAGACATACACATAAATGTCAAGTAAAATAGATGAAAATTTCAAAAAAAAAATTGCCCTTAATAAAATAAAATTAAACTGAAAACCAATAGGAAGGATGTGCAAATTAAAAACGAAGCAGTATTAGTAGAAATAATGTAAAATAAGGGAAAGTATTATTTTTTTGCTTTATTATGTGGTTTTATTGATAATTCAAAATAATAAAGTTATTAAATAGTTCAAAATAAGAAAAGCTGTAGATTTACAGTTCTTTAAATAGAATTTTACAGTTTTCTACAGCTTTATGAAAGCTTATTTGCAGTTTTAGTCTCGGTTGGGGTTGGCAACACTGGGTGTGAGGGATTGTAAGACCTTACTGCCCACACGATAAAGAAGAAGAAGAACTTCTTTTCTTTAGTTTTTCTTACATAACGAACGCCACCTGCTACGATCCTTCCTTCCTTTCGCCTCATCTACGTTCATACATCTCGTCATACAAGCACGCCGGTTACGAGTACTCCGCACCTGACCTTTCTGAAGAACCTCACCAATAAGGTCAGTGTAGGTCTTCCTAGGGCGACCCCTCCCTGCGTTGCCACTCACCTCTGCCATATCATCATCATCCTCCATCATCCTCTCAACATGACCGAACCATCTTTTTCTTATTGTGCTATTAATGGTTATGTGTAAATTTTCTTACAAAATCAAAGGTCAAAGACCGACCCACTTAGCCATGATCCTGCACTCTCAAATGTTACATTCTTGCAGTCCTTAAAATAGCCTCACCCTTTATAGGTCTCAGGAAATGCCAAATTAGTGGTAATTATTTATGGCTTGATATGTAACCGGCGCAGGCGCCTGTAGACGGTTAGAATTAATGATGATGGGCAGATGTCTGTGCAAGGTCAGTGTAAGGCAATTAGTATAGTGTATAGATTGTTAGAAATGTGCATTGATAATGATAAAAAAAGTAAAAATTAAAAAGTTTTTATTATTTAAAAAATTATAAAGTAGTTACGTGCGGATCTAGGAACGGACATACATACATACATTCATACAGGTCAAATATATAACCCTCCTTTTGGGCTATAAAACCCTTGGAATAACTTCAAAACTATTTTGTACTCTTTAACAAAAACTGAATTTACATTCATGTTTCATTCCTAAATTTAGGTATGAATAATAAAATTAATTAACTAAAATTATAAAGAGAAAAGATTAGTATCTTTTATTTGTAGGTACCTAATGGATAAACTCAAAAACTACTGAACCGATTTTTAAAATTCTATTATCTTTAAAAAGCTACATTATTAGCGAGTAACATAGACTATACCATATTAAAAAAAAACACGCGGGTGAAGTCGCGTGTAAAAGCTATATAACTATGTATACCTACTTATAATGTCAAGTCAAACGTAAACATCAGTAATAAATGTCTTATATTGCCCATACAGAAGTGGTTTCCACGCATTAAACTTCAAAGTGAGTTCACCTCTAACTGGCGCCTGCAACAAAATTACAAAACAAATATAACGTAACAGTATCGAGGTAGATGCAGAATGTTCAGTGAGATAACAATATGAATGCAGAAATTTTTACTAAGAGATAATATTATATATTTACTTATTTAAGAATTGACTGCCTCGTTGGTCTAGTGGTCGCAAAGCGCGACTGCTGAGCATGAGGTCTTGGGTTCGATTCCCAGGTCGGGCAAAGTGTTATTGGGTTTTTCCATCAGGAATTTCTCAGTAGCAGTCTCGGAGTCTGGATTTGTGCCCGGTCGATGGCAATAGGCTCGCCCCCTATTACATGGGACCTAAACATAACTGGCGAAATGTGGGTGTACTAATGGGTACACCTCTGCCTAACCCTTCGGGGATTACAGGCGTGATGTTATGTTATGTTATTTAAGAATTCTGCTTAAGGATGCATCTAGATTCCAACTTTTTTTAATTCAACGTTCAGAAGTGCTTTTTAATGGTCTAATTAAAATAAACGATTTGACTTTTGACTTTGACTTTGACAGGTGACTATGGAAATAACCTTTAAAAAAAACAAAGAGTGGAATGTCTTATGTTACTATGCGCTAATGGAAAAACCAGTGTTACTAATCGTTAAAACATTTGATTTCAAATTCTAACGATTGAGCACTGTATAGGAAATACAGAATAGATGTAAAAATAAGATAAAATCGCTTAGTTATTACCTGAAATGTTGAAAAGCAGTGCATTGTATTATTTTGTGTCTATGATGATTTGCTTTACTGACAGTACGTACAAGTAAAGTAAAACAGCTCTAATAGTATCCTGATCCGCCCATAAATTAATGTTTAATCATCCTTATGCGCAACATTGTTTAATTCTGACGATTTCATGTATTTTTCAAAGTGGATTTTCTGTCAATCCCCGACTACTTGTACCATAATACCCACCGCACACTCAATGCCACAGTTTAGTAACTACTAAAGAGGATTATAAAACAATTTGTGTACTTAAGAACGTGTGATGCCTAGTCAATCAGGTGCGTCTGCATGTTTGAATGCAAAGTGCAGTAAATGAAGAATTTAGGCCAGTTGTTTAGGTTCTTTTAATTGTTCAAACGTGATGGGAGTTCTTTGTGTGTTACGATGTAATAGTTTGCTTTTAATGCGTTCTGTTGAAGTACCGAAGTTTTGTGGTGCATGAATAAAGGCCCCTGGACAGTCATGTTAATTTTCTTCATTATTTACACTAAAATTGGCAAAGTAATAAGAACTTTATTAGTTTAACACTACGCTCCTATAACTCATACTAATTGCCGATTTGTGGTGGTTCCGTACGAACGGACGGACAATAGAGGGTTAATAATAACTAACCCTCTATTGTCCGTCCGTTCGTCTATCAGTGGGCTGTATCTCATGAACCGTAATAGCTAGAGACTCGAAATTTTCACAGAATGTGTATTTCTATTGCCGCTATACCAACAAATAAAAAAAATATTTAAAAGTTTAAATAGGTAAATGGGGGTCCCCATACAAGAGACCTGTTTTTTTTGCCATTTTGGCTCGATACTATAATGTTATATCTTCTACGATGGTACGGAACCCTCAGTGTGAGAGTCCGACTCGCACTTGACCGGTTTTTATTTTTTGCGCTTTTAATGTAGGCTTAGTAAAATTAATTGAGAGAAATCTACTTTAAAAATTCGAATCATGATTTACCAATTACAATCATGTTCTATGTATGTAGGTATTATAAGCTTCTGATCAGTACTTCCGGATACCAACAGCTTTAATTCCCAAGTGTTCCACCGTAACAGGACCTAGACAAGGTATTAGCATACGTTATTCAATTATGTGACAAGGAAGCCCCACTTGTACTTAATACCGGCTTATTTAACCGCTGGTTTGAAGGGGGCTTAGTAACAGCGGTTTTGTTAACAAGAACTCTACTTAGCCCCCTTTTTATCCGCCCGTAACCAATTTGTAAGACTTCTATTGAAAAAAGTTCTAAAGGCTTTAATTTAATAAAAAACTTATTTTAAAATGCTTTTTAATTGAGCAAAAGTTCGTCAATATTATGTCTATTTGTGTGTCAGAATTTGATCTAAGTTTGTGACTAAACTACTAAATCAATTTTGATGAAACTTGGGAGGAACTAAAACCAAGCCAGAAGATAGACTTAGAGCCTGTTTCACAATCTTCGAATAAGTTCCGATTAAATTATTTGGCAGATTATTTCATATAAATTCTGTTCTGTTTTTGAAAGTATCTGGTGAATAGCGTTTAATCAAAGGTCGTGAAACAGGCCCTTAGGGATTTTTCAAAAGTTAGATTTTTATCTGAAGAATATTAATAAGGCGGTTTGACATAATCTCCATACAAAATCTGTCAAACTGTCATATTTATTCTTCAGTAGTCCTACCATGAACTCTTATCGCGATCCAAAAACTGAACTGTTCTTCAAATACGTCAATATAATGACATAAATTGATGCGTTATATTGACGTATTTGAAGAACAGTTCAGTTTTTGGATCGCGATAAGAGTTCATGGTAGGTAGGCAGATAAAAGTTATATGCCGTTTGAACAATAAGCCCTAAGAACTTTTCAGTTTAACAACACAACAAAAGTCGCGGAAAATAGCTTCACTTCCAGATCGAAAGCATCAAAACAAAATTCAATACTCCTATCATAATTCGTTATTCGAATAAACTTTAAATATAAACCAAAGTATGTACATTCGCGCTCATAATTGTCTAATAACATAATAATAACGGTCATTACTACAACTTCAAAGTGTTTGTTATCGTTTATTCACGAGTACATAAATAACAAAGGTCGAGAGGTGAACGAGACTTCGCTCCGTGCGACTGTACTTACAAGTTCAATTTTGTTGAATAGCAGTCATTTTTAAAGTTGTAGATCTCTTTATGTAATACAATGTAAAAAATATATACATATTATTTATATATTTTTTTCGACTTTATTGCAACAACATTATCTGGCAAAATGTGGCAAATGGGCAGACCTCTACCTAACCCTTCGGGGATTATAGGCGTGATGTTATGTTATTTCATTTATGTGTGTCCGTGGAAATTCTTGTTTATTCTTCTCTCTTACACTATTCAGGATAACATTATAAAAATAATGGTGAAATAACGACAGTTATAACGTTATATTTTTTTATTTTTTTATTATCTCCAACAAAGGATACTAGGACTTATTTGGGATAGGATATTGTTTAAATGACTGCATTTTTACTATTCAAATTAGGACTTAAATGGTATTAATCGTCAAGTAGGTAATCTAAGTTCAAGTCCGTTCAAGGCTATAAGCTGCAGCTTATACAAACTTTTTAAACATCGAAATAACGTTAGAATTACAGCGTTATTTTTCTTGACAATAGTTAGCTTTGACTTTCTGACTGGTTCACTCCGTGCCAGTTAAAATGTGCCTGTTAATGTTTTTATTTTAAATATATGATTTGGATTTTAAGTTTTATGAAGAACCTCATCTGGGACGTACCATCAGAGATACTTTTTCAGCCATCAAGCAGACTTACTGTGTTACGGTTTGAAGTTTATGGGTGTCGATGTAAATACAAACACAAATGTGTCATTAGCTTTGTCTCTAGGATAGCAACGCATCCATACGTACATTGCCTTTGATATTGAAGACGCTTAGAAGACCACTTACCACCGTTTCATTGCCATAGCAACAAAAACCATAAAAAAATTAGTTATTTCATTAATTGTCTTGGCTTTGCTCAGTTAGTTTTAATTTTATTTCCTTGTTTGGTTTATAAGCAGTTTTGTCCTCTACATCTTATTGAGAATGCTATGTATACCTCTAATTGGTGTGTACATTAGAAATAATACTTTGTGCCAAGTACTTTGTACTTCACCGTCAATGCTGCTGTCAGCAGTTGGTGTACTTTGATACATAAATAAATAAAAGTAAACAGTTCAGAGTGCGACTGTACTTTGTCTTTTATAACCTTGAACGGACTTGAACTCAGATTACTTGCATTACGTAACTGTTAAGTAATATCTTAGTGCCGGTTTAGATAAAAGAATATTATTATTGTTGGTTGGTGCAGTGGCTGCTGCGATGCATGCCGCCGGTTCGATTCCTGTACGGAACAAATCGATGGCCGCATCGAATAAACGTGCAAGAGCCATTGCATGAATTTTTTTTTATGTTTTCGGTTCCTTTGCCCATCCTCCTACCCCCTATTTTTTTTAATACATTTTAGTCTAAAAATAATTAAGTAATACATTGGTGCCGATTCCCTTGTTCACAACTAAACTAAAATTAGACTATTTCTATCTTTTTCTGTCCAATAAAACAAGAAAAAGACGAATGTAAATAAGAGCTGTCAAATTTAGTCAATCTGACACATCCATACAATTATAGTTGACATCGTAAAACGTGTAGATTAAAAATACGGAAAAGTTCAAGGCAAAACAAATTTGACATATCTAACTTAGTTCTTAAATGTCATCGTTCTTTTCTTTCGCTGTATATGTTAATAAGAGATATTATGTCAATTTTCTTTTAGTCTAGTTTGTGAACAAGGGAATCGGCACCAATGTATAGATATACTTACAAGAAACCCCACCTTATTAAGGATTAAACGTTTTTATTTTCTCCTGTAAAGTTGACTTTTTTCACTTGCATGTTTATTCGATGCGGCCATCGAAATATAACTACGTCTAGACACTTTCGACTCATGATTTTTTAAATTTCCTACTTAAAGTTGCCTTCACCTAAAGCGGCGCAAGCTCCGAACCAACCTCACAACCATTGACCTATCCGTGGTTACCAACCAATCCGTTATAAACGACACCTCACACGTGCCCGCGTTCAAACGTCAATCGGACGTTCTACAATGTCTAACCTAGATACGCTGTGGTTAAGTAGATGGCGCCTGCGCATGGTGACGGTTTGAAAGCGTATCGCTAATAGGCTCATTAGCCTAGTAATGGGTTTCTTTCTAACTTTTGTCTGAAAGAAAAAAAAAGAAATTCAAAAAATTATAAGGTGCATTGGGGTAATTACGACACCCGGGTAAATTCCGATTTTATTAATTATGCACCTTAGTGCATTGGTATAAAAAATAAATCGGAATATACCCCGTTGTCGTAATTACCCCAATGCACTATAATGAAAAGGTAGGTAAATCAAAAAATAAAAATATATTTTTGAGCTTCCAGTTCAGTATAAATGCCAGACCAGTTGTGCCTGATGCTGGTTTTTAACTGGAGCTTTGTGTGTGACGTATTACGGATGTAAATCAGCTTTAGCTAACCAGCTGGTTAGTGCCAGGTTCCGCTTTGGAGAAAAGTCGTTATGAGTTCAAAAGTAGTGTGGAATGTTCAGCATCAGGTTTAGACCTAGAATAACTAGTCTACAGAATAGTTATATCTGCATCTCACTCGTGAACTCACTGGTGATGCAAGATTCAATTGTATTTAGAGGTTTTCTTTTTTAAATGGGCTTCCCCGCCATTTTTCCCAACCACTGCAACTCCTGAAAACCAGAAACAATAGATGAGATTTTCTCTCGCATTTCAGATATTGCTGTGCTGTCACTTAAGATGCTCTCCTAAAATCCTTATATCCTATATCCTGTAACAGCATCTTATGGGTAACTTACTTAATCTTCAATACAAGGTAGTCTGTCTTTTCTGTGAAAATCGCCTTTAGTGAATTTAGCTGAAGTAATATTGAGGTGAGCTGTCAATGGTCTAACATCAGCAGGGATCTGTTCACCTATAATATAAACCTCTCTTTAGGCTTATTTCTTTTTTGTTCACCATTGGAGATTTCATAGAATAACAGATGACCAATAGAAGCAGTGTATGAATGTACGGGATCATCATTCTTAGCTAAGACCTGTAAAGATTACCTTATTAATTTTCTGGTTCTAGAAAGTGTTCATAATGAACTGATATTAAGATCCTCAGTTCAGGATTTGGCAATATTTTCCAACCTGCTGGGGAAAGCTAGTTGGTGAGTAATAATAAGCTATGTTACAGCTGTGAGAAAATGGAGAAACTTTCGAAGTACCTGCGATTGTTATAGAGAAATTGCAATAAATGTAGCAGCTGAGCTATTGAAATGAGTGCAGAAGTTCCACTTCTCACGAAAATATGATTTTAGATAGAGATTCCTGATCCGCCAGACGTAAGTTGTACGTCATTTCAACAAGAAAATTTTGAAGACAAAAAGAGTGATATGTGGTTAAGAAGGAGTATAATATTACACCAGCCACTCAAAGAATCGAATAACCTTGGGCGGGGCAATTTCGACTATAGTGTAATTTTAAAGAATTTGAACTGTAGAATAATGCTTATTCTTATTAAATAGCCCGAACTTGCTTACATGTTTTCTCAAGCTGTAAGCTATTAGCATCAACATGGTAGCCATAATTAAAATGATTTACAAGTACTAATATGGTAAAGCTGAAGTATTAATTTGTGTTTTTGTTTTAAGGGGCTAATCTCCGGTACCAGTCCTGTTTTGAAAATTCTTTTGCTAATATAAGGCTACGTTATCTATGAGTACTCTAGGTCATTTTTACTGCAAAAAAAAAAATAAGGATCTATAAGGAAATTCACCCAGATGAAATCGCGGTCTAAAAACTAGTATATAAATAAACTGTTTCCTCCTATTCCTCTGTATCATTCCTTTTCTTGTTCAGTTTGACTTCTGCATCTTATTCCATAGTGTCCAGCACAGCTCTCGAATCGTTTTTTATAGTGTATTAGGGCATTTGGCACGTGCAAGATCATGGCAGGCCGTTACAGCGCTTGGATTTGCACTTTCCAATCATATTATCTGGTCAATATTGAATGTTGGTAAGGAGCTGGTGCCTTTTGTAGAGGGTAGTAAATTTTAACGGTTGGGTTAGGTAATCGTGGGTTTGGATTTTATTGTTTGTGCTGGTATAAAGTTATGATTTCTATAAACATCGTGGTTTCACCAGTGTTAAGTGTTCTTTGGTTACTGCTGCCCTCCCGTGGGTCGGAGCGTGATGGTATATAGCCTATACTATTTCTCATGAATAAATGGCTATCAATTGATAAAAATTCTACCCGTCTGGTACCTACTTTCAGATATTAGACTGTTTAAATAAACATACAAAATATCTTCTTTGCTTGTAACGCACGAATCTGGAACTACCAATCAGATTGTGGACCCCCCAACGGGGCCAAACGCCTGCCGGGGTTGCGGGACGTCTTAACAGGATACCGTGGCCTCGGAACGTAAAGGGCAACAGAAGGAACAGGGTGGTTTTTTAGTCAGTAAAAGTCTGACAGTCCCTTCCGCCCTACCCAGGGCGGAAGCACTCATTTGATGATTTTTACCACCTCAAAAAAAAACTAATCAGATTGTATAAAATATTTTTGTAAAAATTAGCCAGATTTATGAGGAATAAATAGTATAGGCTATAAAACATCACTCTATGACCCTCAAGCGCGGAGCAGTAAGCAACCAAAAACGTAACTTAAAACCACGCGAACGAAGTCACGGACTGAAGCTAGTAATATACTTACTAAAATAACAACTATTAACATTTAGCAACTAAAATAAGCACACCACAGCTCGATACCGTTAAATATATCGCTCGCAAAAACTGTGCAGGATCACATTAACATTCAATAGAAGACATATTTTGTTATAACGGTTTTCTATCACTTATCTATTCATCTTATAATTCTATGTTACAATAACATTACCTAGTTATTTAACCGAGTCATCTGTTATACTAGCTTTGCCTGTGGTTCTGCCTGCTAAAGTACCTATAATTTTTTTTAACGAGAAGTCGAGGTGTCTATTTTGGATTTCACTTTGTGCATTAGCACACCCACATTTCTCCAGTTATGTTTTAGTCCTATGAAATAGGGGGCGATGTGCATCAACCGGGCACAAATACAGACTCCGAGGCTGCTACTGAAAAATTCTTGATGGAAAAATCCAATAACACTTTGCCCGATCTGGGAACCAAACCCAAGACTTCATGCTCCGCAGTCGCGCTGTGCGACCACTAGGCCAACAAGACAGTCAATAACTCATTTATAATATCTTTAATTAAATAAATAAATAAATATCTTGGGACAACTCACACACGGCCATCTGATCCCAAGCTAAGCAGAGCTTGTGTTATGGTAACCAGACAACTGATATACATACTTATACAATAAATTAATTATACTTAATTTATAAATATATACATATTATAGATAAATTACACCCAGACACAGAACCAACAATTATGCTCATCACACAAAGTTTGTCCTGGGTGGGAATCGAACCCACTACCTCCGGCTTTGCAGTCAGGGTCACTAACCACTAGACCAACGAGGCAGTCAAAGTCGGATGTTTATCAATTATTTGATAAACATCCGATACGAAATTAATTCGTGACAATTCAATCTTTTATTCATTGATTCTTCCAGGTTATTCAAATATATTCACATTTTACGCCAGCTAATTTGCGTAGGACTTCTCGTAATCCTTGAAAACACGAATTAGAAATAAGTAGGCCAAAAGTAGGTACCATAGGTGCAACGCCAATTGCTATGGAACAGCTAATACCTAAGCATTAACATAGGAATGTGGAGCCCACGCCTGGCGCCAACGTTGGCGCTCGAGGAGTTGGGGCCAACGTTTGCATTCATGCCAGGATTTGAAGACTAAACAATTATTTGCATAGGAAAGTGTGCAAATTGTTTAGTTACATCTGTTGGGTTTTAAATAGAGTTTCTGTTTTGAGTGAATTAAACATGATCTTAGTTTTAACAAGAGCTGTCAAAGACGGTTTGACGGCGCAGTAGCTAAGTGATTGGTTGCTGTGCTACGTGTCGTGGATTCGATTCTCGCGCGGAAAAAATATTTGTATTGCCTACCGGTATTTGTTCCGGGTCTGGCTGTAAGTGTATGTGAGTTTATGTTTGTAAACTCACATACATTTTTTTTAAAAGAATCTAGAGTAAAGTTTTGTTCGGAATTGAAATAAAATAAATAAAAGAAGGCCAATTATTCTACTAATTAAATACGTTCTTAGTCGGGTATCATTCAGTGATAATCAATGTATAGATAAATTAGAGGCATTTTTGACAGATTGAAACTGAGATTAGATTGCGATCGCTCCTAGAAGTTAGTAGAATTGCTTCCCTGATTTTAATTAATTTATTTATTTAAACTTTGTGCAACAAAAAAAGTACAAAGGCGAACTTAATGCCTTACGGCGCGTACTCATAGAACGTCCGATTTACTGGTCCGTTTAAACGTATATGTTATTAGCGTATGTAGTTGTATGAGCGAGTTCACACAGAATACAGTATTCCGGATCCAGTAAAAAATACCGATCCGACAACCAGTAGCAACGAATCAGTTAAAATCGGTCCTGTAAATGCTGTGTGAATATTACCTCCAGTAGCGACGGATCAGTTAAAACGGATCCTGTAAAATCGGACGTTCTATGTGAACACGCCCTTAGGCATTCTCGACCAGTCAACCAAAGGTGGTGAAGAGTTAACATGGCAGATATGCGTTAAATGCATAATATTAGTTAATGATAACTGAAATTAAGTTAAACATTTATCTTAATTAATAACACATTTTGTTATAGTAGGGATGCTCTATGCACAAGTTTTAAAATGGACGTTAAAAATAGATCAGATAGATGGATTATGAAATAGATAGATTATAAAACTTTTTTTTTTTTTTTTGAATTTTTTATTTATGTATTTAGGATTTTGGACTTTGTTGGAGCAAAGGATACACAGTTACATTACATTTGATACAGATAATTGTTTAAGTTACGTGTGTTGTTAGTACTTCAATTATAGGATACCACATCATGCACAGATAACTAGGTAGATACAAGAATAATTATAGTGATTGATTGTATAAACTAAATTAATTAAATTAGGATGTTACAATTTCAGACAAATTTAATCATTCAATCTGTACATCAGCGATACCTAGGTAGGTACTTACTCATTCATAATTAATAAAATAATATAGAGCTAATAACTATTTAATGTAGCGATAGTAATCTATAGTTTACACTATTCATTAAGTAATTAAATTAGGTACTTACTCGTAGGTACTTGAGCAATATAAGTTTATTGCTCAGTAATTTAATTAATATGCTTTTAATTAATTATGGAATCGTTAATGGGCAATTTACGCTTTTATGGTAAATCTCTTGAATAAATAAGCTGGGATAATGTAAGAAATAATTATGCACAGATAATTATGTTAAAATATTATAAAGGCTTATTTTTAAAATTTTAGTAAGTTGAGATAATAATTCTGAAGCAATATTATCTCAACTTACTAAAGTTTCAATTCAATCTCAACTGAGACTAGCTTGAATATCAAATCACTAACGTACAAACTCAAAACTGCTACCAAAAAAAAAAATCGTACTTAATTGAAAAACCTATAATAGGACGTTAACGTTCAGCAGTCGCGTTTGTGGCCACACACCAACGTGGCGCGGTCAGAGAGTAAAACTGAGATATTAAAAAGGCTATATAAGAAGAACTACTTAAAATAAAAGATATTCGTAAAATTACTTACAAAAATAAAAAATACAAATAAAAAAACGAATATCGTCAAGCCTAAGGCGATTAACCCACGGCACCGCACGCCGCTCCGGCATGCGGTGGCGGTGAAGCGGATTTCGATGCGGTTGTCCGCACGGTGATGCGGTTCAACCGCATGACCGTGCGGATCGATTTTGAACAGTTTTGGTTTTAACCAGTTATTTTTTACCGGTTTTGACCAGTTTTCAGGGTGTCCAGGTTGGGGTTTTTTTTCCCCCAATTTGGGGAAAAATTTTGGGGAACTTTTGGTGAAATCTGCGGAGAAAATTCTGGGAAAAAAATAAAAAAATTCTGCGAATCCACTAGCGCGAATGCAGATATGCGCGAAGTATATTTTTAAAAAGGATAATGGGCAAAATTCTTAAAATAAGGTTCCGTACACATACCCACATCACTTTATCTATTAGATAAAATTCATAACGGCTAATTACGCGTCATGGGTGTCGTGTTCATGGTTTTCAAGGGTGCTTCAATACCATCAACGATTTGTTTCATTCAATCCAATATCACTTTGTGAGCTTTGGTTAACTAAAGTATTAAACTTTAGTTTTATTTTTGATTTTATTAATTTCGTTTGAGATTCATGTAGGTATAACGTTCTGTTTATTTTTTTATAATGCACATAATATTACAACATGTAAAATAAATGTTAAGCTAAAAAAAATGCCTTAAAGTTTAATTTCGTGATGCAAAATAATTCGTTTGCATAGGCATCTATATGATGACCCACATCACTTTATCTATTAGATAAAATTCATAACGAGTAATGTGTGGCATATTTTGCGGCCGCCATCTTGGATTTTCATTTTGACCTCATTTATTTATTTATTTATTTATTTATTTTTAATGCACAATGTACACAACATAGTTTACACGCTAGGCTTAAAACTAGTGAGTACATTACCCTGTTAGGGCGCAGCAAGATTACTTAAGACTAATAATATTGCTATATATATACATATCTATTTATATAATATATTATATTATATTTTAGGAACTTTTACAATGAAAATATTTATAACTTAAATTTAGCTTTATATATTATAAGGAAGAATATTATATATATTTAATTAATTAACACACAGATACACATAAAACTATTTTAACATTTTGTCTTCCATAAATTCTTGAATACTATAATAACATTTTTTTATTAGCAGTGTCTTTAACCTAGCTTTAAATACGCATGGTGGTCTCGTGGACCTTATATTTTCAGGTAGTTTGTTGTATACTTGTATGCTTCGATATTCTGGGCTATTTTTGTACATTTGTAGTCTAGGAGCTGGTAGATTTAGCTTGGTTTTACGGCGCTCGTTCTTGTCAAAATTAAATAGGTTTAGGTTCATCTTAACAAAAGTGGCAGTTTCTAGTATGTAAATGGAGGGCAGAGATAATATTTTTTCTTTTATAAAGTGGGGTTTGCAGCTTTCTCTAGGTTTTATTTGAAATAGTATTCGCATACATTTCTTTTGTGCAATAAATAGGTCATTTTCGTCATCAGCACCCTCGAAAACCATGAACACGACACCCATGAAGCATATTTTGTAAAATTTTGCAGCCGCCATCTTGGATTTTTATTTTGACCACATTTTCGTCATCAGCACCCCCGAAAACCATGGACGCGACACACATGAAGCATATTTTGTAAAATTTTGCGGCCGCCATCTTGGATTTTTATTTTGACCTCATTTTCGGCATCAGCACCCACGAAAACCATGGACACGACACCCATGAAACATATTTTGTAAAATTTTGCAGCCGCCATCTTGGATTTTTATTTTGACCTCATTTTCGTTATCAGCACCCTCGAAAACCATGGACGCGACACCCATGAAGCATATTTTGTAAAATTTTGCGTCCGCCATCTTGGATTTTCATTTTGACTACATTTTCGGCATCAGCACCCTCGAAAACCATGGACACTACACCCATGACGCGTAATTAGCCGTTATAAATTTTATCTAATGGATAAAATGATGTGCGTACGGAACCTTATTTCAAGAATTTAGCCCATTATATCCTTTATAAAAATATACTTCGCGCATATCTGCATTCGCGCTAGTGGATTCGCGGAAGTATCTATCGCGCAAGTGTAGGCGCACAAATGTCTATCGTGGAACTGTCATTCGCGCAAGTGACCTATCGCGCAAAGGGAGTCGCGCAAGTGTCTTGGCGCCGAAACGTCCATTCGCGCAAGTGTCCGTGCGCGCAAAGAGTCTCGCGCAAGAGTCTTGCGCGCAAATGTCTTTCGCGCATGTGTCCTGATACCCACTATGGTGCTAGGTCAACAAATAAAAAAAATAGATTTAAAAATATAAGAAGCCAAAAGTCCCCAAAAATACACCTAAACATATAACGCCCTTTTAAAAAATTATATTACCCCCTAAATTTGGGGAGAAAACCCCTAAATTGGGAACCCTGCACGATGATCCCAAGGAGGTTAAAAATATAGGGAGCGAGCGCTTGGAACATTGATAACCGTTACTCATTTTTTTTAGAAAGAGAGGCACTGAGTTCTGTATTTTATCTCGTTCTGGCATTGTTAAGTGTATTAGAAATTGTGTATAAATTATTATATTATATATTATATATAATATATTATTATTGTGTGTATTAGAAAGAAACAGAACGCTTAACTCGGTGCCTTTCATTCATTTCAAGGTCACCGAGTTAGGACCGTTTCTGTAGTATGAAGCGCGCACTCCATAAATTTTTAACCTCCTTGGATGATCCGCACGGTGATGCGGCGCCCCGTGTGTGAGGCACCGCACGACCGCGCGGACGTCCGCACGGTGATGCGGTTGTGACGAGAACACCGCTCGACCGCGCGGTCGTGCGGTGTTCGTGTGCAAGGTTCAAGCGGATTTCATAGAGGCTAGTGCGACGTGAGAACCGCATCACCGCATGCCGGAGCGGCGTGCGGTGCCGTGTGTTAATCGCCTAACAACCCTAATCTAAAGAAACAACTCACTTAAACGCATTCCTTTGCCCATCCCATAATTACTCAACCATGTTTGATCAAATGTTTGTCCAAATGTTTGACCAAACTGACAGTTATACTTGTTATTCAATATCAAAGGCAATAAAACACTAGGCTTCGGGAAATTGGCTACACTTCACCATTTGAATTGTAATTTCTATTGGCTAGCATTGTAGGTGTTCTTTAGCAAATTCGTCGCCACGTCTTGCTTGCCAAGAATACCCTGTAACTTAGTAACTAAGGATGCTTAAACACCTTTCTTTGTCCTTCAAATACCTACTCAAGTTATCACTATATTGAAATTTCTGCTGAATGGAAATTCTATTAACAAAATTACGTTCTATTTTAACTCTCAATCTCATGGATGAGATGAGACTTGAGAGCTGTCAAAAATGTAGACGAAATAGAAGACATTTTGAGATATTTCCGTCCGTCTGTTTGTTACGCTTTCAAGACTAAACCACTGAACCAATTTTGATGAAATTTGATACGGGGTAAGATTGAACCCAAAGACAATGACATAGGCCTAATTTTTATTACGTAACTTCATTTGCGGACGAAGTCGCGGGCAAAGCTAGTAATCTATATTTATTCGTCAACCGTCGATTTTAACGCTGCGCGTGATCATAAGCTTTAATAACATTGTATGACAAGACTTCCTCCAGAACCGGCGCAGGAGCAAATCAATGTTTCGTAGTTCCGCGATTCTATAATTACTACCGGATGCAGATTCAGATTTGGTTTCATTCTAGTTTTTATTAGATACCTACATTTAGATACAATTAATACCTACCTAGGTACCAATCATCTCCTCTATAAGAGCTGTACGGCATTTCGTACAAACTTTCAAGTCATTATTTTGAATAAACCGATTTTAATGAAACTTACTACACATAAGCAGGATACATAGGTCTAAATACACACATCAAAAGTGTCTAGGGATCAATATATTATTATTACCAAATACATCTTGATCCCTAGACACTTTTGATGTGTATAGAGTTGAGAGATGTTCGAATTTCATTTATTTTGAAAAATATGGACTCGAAAATTTGTATGAAATGTCGTAAGGCGGAAATGCTCATAAGAAAATGTCCAAACGGTAGGTAGGTCCAGTGTCCAAGGGCTGACTTTTACCTTGGCCAGAGGTTAATCATTGCCATCTAATGTGGCAATGCCGCCAGTCTCTTGGGCACATTTCCAGTTAACGGCGCTGCGTGAGGAATTTTTTAATGCCATTTTGTTTTAGTCCTTATTTTAATTGTTCTTAGCTCTTTTATGTTTTTTTTTTGTGTTTGTATGGGTGTGTAAATATTGTGTAGGTATAGTTCTTAAAATTATGTAAGATACATATAGGTACACTCTAGCATTCTTCTCCTTCTTTTTGTCCGACCAATATACAGGGTGTTTGGTGCATCGTTTGCCAAATCGAATTGACCAATAGGAGAGGTCATCTGCTATCTATTCACGCCCAATAACTCATACTTTGTCACACGGGTTTTTTTATATCAACTTTTTAGTTTTAATCGTGAAAAAATCCAAAACTCAGCATTTAGGTTTAAATTTAAAAAAAAGTAATTTGTATAGCCTTCAAATTTCATTTTAATTTTTATGTGTACTGTTGTATGATTCTATAAAATTCAAAATTACTTGCTAATAACGTTTACTTTCCTTTGTAATAACTCGTAAAGTTTTCGTCAAAGAAGAATAAATTTTTAACCTCAACTTTAAATTGTTAAAAAAAAAAAACAAACAGCGATCGGGGACTTAGCTTTTTTTTTAAAGTTCTCTAGTCTGTCCCCTTTCCAACGGTATGCAATTTGACAAATAAAAATCTTAATAACGTCACTAATTCGCTAAATTTGTGTATCGGGGCGCTCACCGAGCTATTCCATATTCGGGATAAAACCGTGTTTTTGCACCCAAATAACAACAATAACACCTGCCATCAAAGAGATCATTAATCGTTACTATCCGTCCTGGTTAAGTTTTTCTGGAAAATCCTCATGGATGTCTACCGTCCTTGAGAAAGCGAAGGGATCTGTCAGATTCTTACTGACTAAAAACCACCCCGGTGTTTTCTTCCCACACTTACACCGGGGGTCACGGGAACGTGCCTTCCGTTAATCTCGGCTGATACTGGCCCACCCCTGCTGGCCTTCTCCAAGGGGGTGAGTGAAGTATAATCCCTCAGCGACTTTAGAGAGGCGCGCATGGAACACTACGCACAGCTACCTCGAGTCCGATTGAATGGGGGGCGACGCACGTCCCCAAGTCCGCCGCCCCTGGACCCATTGACGTTTCGAACAACGCAGGTGCTCTCAAGGCATGGCTGCTTCTGGTAGTACCTGTTTCGCATAAACAGGGAGCCGAACACTCGGTGTCACCACTCCGTGGATTGCCGGGACGACATGGCGCGGCATACGTTGTCAATATGTATGGTTTGGGGGGAGCGCGTCGTGCCCTCATCTGTGAATTAAGCAGTGACCTATCGCTGCCGGCCGTCATCGCTTCAATGGTTCCGAGACGCGGTGGTCTCTTTCTGCGAAACGATTAACTCGCAGAACGAGACTGCGAAAAGGACTCGAGTAAGCGGACTCGAGGTGGCGGCGCGTTGTGTTCCATGCGCGCCTCTCTATGACGTCGTTGAGGGAGTTAAACATTTCACTCCCCCCCTGACCTGAGGAGGCTAGCAGGGGCGGGAAAACACCAGTCGAGATTAACGGAAGGCGCGTTCCCGTGACCCCCGGTGTAAGTGTGGGAAGGAAACACCGGGGTGGTTTTTAGTCAGTAAGAATCTGACAGATCCCTTCGCTTTCTCAAGGACGGTAGACATTCATGAGGATTTTCCAAAAAAACTTAACCAGGACGGATAGTGACGGATGATGATCTCTGATGGCAGGTGTTATTGTTGTTATTTGGGTGCAAAAACACGGTTTTATCCCGAATATGGAATAGCTCGGTGAGCGCCCCGATACACAAATTTAGCGAATTAGTGACGTTATTAAGATTTTTATTTGTCAAATTGCATACCGTTGGAAAGGGGACAGACTAGAGAACTTTAAAAAAAAAAGCTAAGTCTCCGATCGCTGTTTGTTTTTTTTTTTAAACAATTTAAAGTTGAGGTTAAAAATTTATTCTTCTTTGACGAAAACTTTACGAGTTATTACAAAGGAAAGTAAACGTTATTAGCAAGTAATTTTGAATTTTATAGAATCATACAACAGTACACATAAAAATTAAAATGAAATTTGAAGGCTATACAAATTACTTTTTTTTAAATTTAAACCTAAATGCTGAGTTTTGGATTTTTTCACGATTAAAACTAAAAAGTTGATATAAAAAAACCCGTGTGACAAAGTATGAGTTATTGGGCGTGAATAGATAGCAGATGACCTCTCCTATTGGTCAATTCGATTTGGCAAACGATGCACCAAACACCCTGTATATACTCTAGCTTTGTCTGCATATCTCTAAACATATGTGACGTCAACACATTACTAATTGATTAAAAATTAATTGAAATTTAATTAACATTTTATGTTACAAAACAATTAATTGAAGAATCCGTAGATGCATCATCTATCAATTTCTATCGGTTCTTTTCAAAGTGCAATTAATAACCAATAAAAAATCAACAGATCATAATATGATTACTCACTTTTATATTTCTAAAACCAGTAGAAAACAGTTAGAATATTTTTATTATTCATCTAACAAACGTAATTAAGGCTTGCGTTCGCGCAGCTCAAAGTCAATGACAGTTTGACAGCGCACCAAATATGGCACTGACGGCTACTGTCAACCGATCCCCGGCTATAGGGCTGTCAAAATTAAAATATTCTTTTTTTGTGTGCTAAGATGGATGATGGAAAATAAAGAATGATGTTTCTTTTATGGAATTTTGATGTCATTTTAAAAGGAAAACAAAAGTTGATGTGTTATTTTTGTGTGTTTGTAAAAATGTGCATTCTAAAGATTTCTTTATTATACTTACTGGCGAGTGATTTTTTACCCGCGGTATGTTACGTCTTTGGCTCCTGCTCCACTCCCGTGGAACTTAGCGTGATTACAAATAGCCTATACTATACCCTATGAATCTGGCTATCGTATACAAAAAGAACATTTTAAATCCGACTGGAAGTTCCAAAGATTAGCGCTTTTAAACAAACAAAATAACTTGTCAGCTTTATTACACACATCAAAAAAGTCTAGGGATCAACATCCCTAACATTTGTTAGGGATGTTGATCCCTAGACTTTTTTGATGTGTATATATTAATATACGAGTAGATTCGATATTTAAGAAGGAATTGTTCCTTTTCTATAATAGATATCTTTTTAATGTATAGGAACATTTTCCACACAATTAAGCCTAAATTTTAGGTTTAGGTTTAATAGTAGGTACCTATTAACCTGTTTAAGTTTTTCTGTAAAATATTTATGTTTACTTAACAATTTTGAAATTATAAGAAACAAATGCAATTTTTTTCTTAATTAGCATGCTAAAATATACACTTAAACGTATTCTACCAACTGATTTTATGTTAAGTAGGTACATGTGGACACTTACGGTGAACCAGTTTTCACCCTTACGCCCTTAGTAATAAGTTTGAAAGTGATCAACCACCATTTAACTCGGTTGGTAACATTCTGAGCAGAAAAGATTTATTTTATAACATCTTTTCTAAATGTCTATCTACTGGATATCAATCCACTGTCATCTTTATAGTCTGAAAGGTAAGAATGCCTATTAAAACAACCATATTCAGCAATTTATTAATTTAATTATTTATTTAATTTATTTATTAATAAACCATAAATAATGCTTTTATGGTCAATTAATATTTATACCTGCTATTAATTTTTGAAAGTTATCGCAGATTTGCGTTTAATTGAAAAATAGAGGCAGTTACCTATTGTAATACAAATAGATTATATAATTATTATTTTATGTTTTTCCCTGGATTTAAGGAATTTTCTGGATTTTAATTAACATTTTATTGTATGCGGTTTTCCTGTATACAACAATTAATAAATCGTTTCTTCCTGTTATAGAAAAATGTATAGTTTTAAATTTATTACGAGAAACGTTCAGTTTAAGTTCTTCTAAGTAACGAGATCAAGGTTCAAAATTTGAGGTAGCAAAACAATTTATTGTTTATACAATTGAGAAGATTCAATTTAATTTTTCTGAGAATTTTATTTTGCTAATCCTCCTCCTTGTTCAATTTAAAACTATAGGTAAGGAAATATAAAACGAAATTATAAATTAAAGCTAAAAATATGGGACAAGTGCCCTAAAGGCTGGCAGTATTGCCACGTTGTAGGGCAATACTGATTCTTAAGCCAAAGAATAGGCCATGCAGTCCTCTGGTCACTCGACTCGACCAGCTGCTTGGCAATGTCCCGAAAATCAAGGTGAGCACTCAGTCCCTATGGCCTTAGACTCCCACTATAAATGTTATTAATTTCATTAAAATGTTCACCGGTCGTCAGAAGCCCGAATGTCTGACAACCAAGGCGTATCGTATTACCCAGTTACTGGGTTGTGGAGGTCAGATAGACAGTCGCTCCATGTAAAATACTGGTACTCAGCTGCATCGGGTTAGACTGGACGCTGGCCCCAACATAGTTGGGAAAAGGCTTGGCAGATGATTTTTAAAGATGAATAACACGCTTGGCCGCTTAAAAGTCTCCTATTATGATACATAGTAAAGTCACTTCTCATTAGTTATCACGCCAAGTACATAAGCACCACAGAACCAAATACCGTCATCATCAAACAAAGCATTAACCCCATTGACTTGACGTTGATTTACATAAAAGTCATTCACGAATTAGATTTTGAGTTCGCCAACCCTACCGTTAGGTCCATACATGACACCGAGTCGCAAATTATCGATACACACGCCGATTGTTATTCTATGATGACCTCACAGCGATGGGCGTAGAATAAATATTTTTAATGTACATTATAACCTATACCAGGGTTTCTCAAACTGTGGTTCGCGACACCTGCTATCCAGAGGGCGACGCGCGACGCGACGGTGCGCACAGCTAGCCGGCATCGCAACGTCCGGCGTTCTTTTCGTTGATTGTAGTACAATCATTAAGCTGTTAAAAGGCATTGATTAACTTAGTATGGACTAGCGGCGTCATGTTTTTTTTCAGTGGCCACTAATAATTATCATGTTACTTTGTTGTGCTGTATTAAGTACACATATATGTTAACTTATTTTCATCCTAAGTTATATCGAAGTTGAGATATTTGCATTTGAAGATTTTAAAAATGTCGTCAATATAAAAACTTCAATTACTGTCCTGCGTACAGAAATCTTAGATATGTTTTTAGAAGGTTGTTTTTAGAGATTGACTTTACTGTTTTACGACCATGTGTCAATGTTACGTTACTTTTGGGTCTTGGGAAATAATAAAGACACATTACCTCCTTGTAGAGCAAGAAGTCATTAAGTGCAAAAAGGTAGTTTCGAGATAATAGTGTTTTAGAGACTTTTTGTTTTTTAATTCGAAATAACACATTAACACTTAGTTACAAAAAAACTACTATAGCATGGCGCGCCCCTCCATATTACTATTTCAATGTGTGTAGTCATATCCATATGAAAGAGTTTCTATGTAGTTGTAGTCTTCAGTAGCAAGCCGGCAGATTTGTTGGTCAACTAATCATAACTAGCAAGACCGCACAAGACAACGCACACGTGTCATTTTCATAAAGTATGTCAGTGCAACGCCATACTAATAATAATGAGTAATTAATGACGCCGCTAGTCGAACAACAAATCGCTGATTTGTTTTTGTTTCGAGAGCCGTCTCAGTACGCACACATTGTGAGTTTGTTTGTACGCACACGTTGATACTTTCACAAATACTTTCAAACGTTTTGAATAGTTTTGTGGAGGGGCGCGCCATGTTATAGTAGTTTATCTTTAGGTTGCGGTAAGTAGGTAGTTACTAAAAAAAATCGCAGAACCTTAAAAGAGTTTATAAGAATATATAATAACTTCTTTGTGTTTAATGAGCTATCAAAACCAAATATCTCCGTTCCGATATGGTTTAGAGAAATGTGTCCATATTAGCTTTTGATCGCATGATTCTGATCTTTCAAAATATCTAAGTTTCAATACAGGCCGCCCAACTTCAAAATGACGCCACTTTTACGCAAACCCCAAATTTGTTTTTCAGTTTAAATAATTAGTAATAAATAAGATCGACTGACTCGTTGGTCTAATGGTCGTAAAGCGTGACTGCTGAGCATGAGGTCTTGGGTTCGATTCCCAGGTCAGACAAAGTACATTGGGTTTTTCCATCAGGAATTTCTCAGCAGCAGCCTCGGAGTCTGGATTTGTGCCCGGTTGATGGCAATAGGCTCGCTCCCTATTACATGGGACCTAAACGAAACTGACGAATTGTGGGTGGTGACTAATGGGTATACCTCTACCCAACCCTTCGGGGATCACAGGCGTGATGTTATGTTATGTAAACCTATAATCTTTAGATTTCTTTAATTAATTAAATAAAAATAATAAATAAATAAAGTAATCTTAACGTCTGTCAGTGCTACATACAAATGTCTTTTAGAAAGGCAAAATCTTGTCGAAAAATAATAAGAACCTGTAAAGGGGGCGTAGTATAAAAAAGATTGGACACCTCTGACCTATACGTATACAATAGCCTTAGTCATAAAACTACATATTTAATCCGAAGCCCCTGTTATAATCGGTCTTGTTAAACGATGGTTAATTGTTATTTTAACCACGTAATCTTAGAGCCCGTTAATCATGATTTTATACATATCGGTGTCTTCATTAATGGGGTAAGTAGCGGCGATGGATAGTAGACACAAGCAACTGACGTACTTTGTATGAGCTGTCAAAACATGATTCCTCTATAAATATACGGTAATAGCAAACGGTGACGTCATTTACTAACTCATTTGAAATACTATTTCAAATTATTAAAAGTAAATTGAAAATTAAATTTTCGTAAAGTGTTTTTTTCTTTTTTTTTGAATTGTGTTTTTTAAAGTATTGGTTTTATGGTGTCTAGTTACTACCCGTAGTATTTTTTTCTGTCAACTTTACTTACCTATTACATAAGTAAGTTTGGGAAGATAAATAAGTACATTCATTCATTCATTATGATTTTTAAACGATGGTTTCTTCACTTATGTATAATTTGCACTGCCATGTTATCTCTTCACCACCTTTGGTTGACTGGTAGAGAATGTATAAGGCATTAAGTCCGCTTTTGTACTTTTTTAGTTGCATAACGTTTAAATAAATTCATTGTTATTATACATCTCGTTGTCTGCGTTAGGGTGAGCCAAACGAGCGTAATTTTGTGAGTCGTGAGTCGCAGAATTTCGGTTTCATATATAAAAGTCCTATTTGATTCACACGGTGACGCAAAATGAGTTGTCTGCCGACTCGGTTTACGGACCGAATAGAGTTTGCAGGGTGCGAGGGGGCCGACGCATGACACAAACATCCGCTATGAACGTTGGATAGTAGGTAACTGAATAAAATGCGCGTATTTCTGCCAGGCAGAATTTCTGCGACCGAAATTCTGCGACTCACGACTCACAAAATTACGCTCGTTTGGCCTCACCCTTAATGGGATAAGCAGCGGTTCCAAGAATTACGTGATCTGCCGATCTTCAATTGTTCAATGAATTAACAATAAGCTCACAGGAACCTATTTACCAAACCATGATTTATTTATAGCCACCCAGGTCATCGTGCGTCATTCAGCAAAAAAGTTGTCCCAAAATAGACATATCAATTCTATTTGTTAAAGTCGTTACAGAAATAGACTCAAACCCATAAAGGAAGCCTGAGTATACCATATCCAGTTAGACAATGATTTAATCAGTTGGCTTCGATTAGCGTCAACAAGAAGCTTAAACTAGGTTATTGACTCTAACCATATTAGTCTGTATTGTAAGTTCACTTGATTTAGTTGTGTAAAGGTGGGCTCACACTGAGGGGCGCAATTTTTTAAAATAGCAACACAATATTGAACATATTATAAGGAGATTGTCGGTTATCGGTGACGTTTTTCTTTTTTTGTGCGGAATCCTTATTATTTTTCTTAAATAAAAGAATGAATGAAATTTTAAATGATAAATTATTCCACTTATGGCACCTGCGAACAATGTCGGTAGGTGCTGAATGTCCGGGGTTGCGGGACATCCCGGGGTTGCGGGACGTCTTAACAGGATACCGTGGCCCCGGAACGTAAAGGGCAACAGAAGGAACAGGGTGGTTTTTTAGTCAGTAAAAGTCTGACAGTCCCTTCCCACCCAGGGCGGAAGGACTCATTTGATGATTTTTACCACCATAAAAAAAAGGTGCCGAATGTGGAAGACCTCAAGTGCCATTAACTTAGGTGCCGAATAAGCGGGTGCCCAATATAGAATTCGTCTTAGTAATTTATTGCATTTTATTATAAACAATTCAGTAGTTTAGTTCCATTCAGCATTCAGCTCGGTAAAGATCTATTGGTTGGCAGTGTTATTAAGTATTAGTTCAATGCGGAGAGATTAGAATCTGCAGTTCAATTGCATTTAATAGCAAAATAACATAACTTAAGTTTCTTGAATATAAATTGGAATATTTGCAGATTTGCTCTACTAGAATCGTATCTTTAATCTATATGAATACTAGCTTTTGTCAGGGAATACGTCCGCGTAAATGACGGTTATCGGACGAAGTTGCGGAATAAAAAGTAGGCTATGTCCTTTCTTGGGGTACAAACTTTCCCTGTACCAAATTTCATCAAAATTAACTCAGTGGTTTATTCGTAAAAACCTACGAAATAGACAGACAGACAGAGCAATTACTTTCGCATTTATCATATTAGTATGGAAGTATAGATTATAAAATGGTAACATTGTTTGTTTGTAAGATGTAATCTCTAAAACTATTGGACCGATTACAAAAATTCATTCACTGGACTACACTATTGCAGAGCATCTTAGGATATGTTTTATGGTAACATTTATAGATATGTCCACACCAGTGCGCTTTCATGATCATCTTGCGTCTTCAACATTAAATTCATCTCGCATCAAGCGCATGCGTCATCATCGTCATCAGCGTGCGCTACGGGCATGCACTGTTTTGAACTAAGTATAGTTTTAGCGCATGCTTGCGCTTGCTTGCATTGCTTGAGCTATAGCGCTTCATGCATGCGTCAGATGGAAAACGCACTGGTTTGGCCATAGCATTAGACTTCCACCCGGACAAACTCGTAAGCAGAAGCTTGTCAGAGGTTTGCCAATAAGCTTTAATATCATAAGCAAAGTTCGGAGTCGTGATGCCCTAGCGGTTAAGGCGCCCGCCTCTCATGCATGAGGTTGTGGGTTCGAATCCGGGCAAGTACCAATGTGACTTTTTCAATTCATATGTACTTTTTAAGTTTATCTTAGACATTACTGACATCAATCCGTGTCTCGGAAAGCACGTTAAGCCGTTGGTCCCGGCTGTCATACGTGGATCTTTGACAGTCGTTACGAGTCGTCAGAAGCCCAAAAGTCTGACAACCAGTCTGACCAAGGGGTATCGTATTACCCAGTTACTGGGTTGTGGAGGTCAGATAGGCAGTCGCTCTATGTAAAATACTGATATTCAGCTGCATCCGGTTAGACTGGAAGCCGACCCCAACATAGTTGGGAAAAGGCTAGGCAGATGATCATAAGCAAAGTTCTAGCTTCGGAAGAAACCAATCATAGTTTGAGACACATCAGTTCCAACTTTTTAACTTAAAAGCTATTTGTGTTAACTGCAGTTAACGTTTTGTAGAGTTAATCTGGGTTTACGATGGGCCGCGACTAATTCGTTAGTTATAGTGCACGCACCCAATGTTGCTAGCACTTAATATTGTTCAAAGATGCTTTTCAGCAACATGTTTAAGACCAACGGTATTCTAGATTCCTATGCGAAATAGGGTTGGGAAACTGCTGGTTGGAAAGTGTGTTCTACTTGACGCCAATTATCTATACTAATATTATAAAGCTGCAGAGTTTGTTTGTTTGTTTGTTTGTTTGTTTGTTTGAACGCGCTAATCTCTGGAACTACTGGTCCGATTTGAAAAATTCTTTCAGTGTTAGATAGATTAGTTATCGAAGAAGGCTATTAGGCTATATACCATCACGCTACGACCTACGGGAGCGGAGCAGTAACCAAAGACGCGGGTGTAACCGCGGCGGACAGCTAGTATGTACATATAAATAATCACATTCCGCCACACATTGAGATTCAAAATGCCTAACCGCTGGCATGCTACGAAGTGACATTTATTTGTCACTTTTTCGTTTTGACTGCCACGTCTAGTGGTCGCAATGAGGTCTTGGGTTTGATTCCCAGGCCGGGCAAAGTGTTATTGGGATTTTCCATCAGGAATTTCTCAGTAGCTGCCTCGGAGTCTGGATTTGTGCACGGTTGATGGCAATAGGCTCGCCCCCTTTTACATAGGACTTAAACATAACTGGCCAAAATGTGGGTGTACTAATGAGTATACCTCTGCCTAACCCTTTGGAGATTACAGGCGTCATGTTATATTATGTTATGTTTTTTAGTTTTGACAGTTGAGTGCAAGTAAGGTCCCTTTACTTCTTAAATATACAAGGTGTAAAACAACCGCGTTCTGTTAATCAAACTAAATGCATAATATTAAGCAAAAAAAGTTGCTGGAAATGACTTTTTACTTTTGTTGTGAAGAGTTTATATTTATGATAGCGCGCAATGTAAACACAGGCTAGCATTATTTTAAAGTCCTGTTTATGGTTTAACTGAACTAATAATATTGTTATCTTTGTTGACAGACAGCATCGGAGCAGCGAGCGTCCGCCCCCAAGGAGATGCAGGCGCGACACAGCATACTATGGCACCTGCTTATTGACCTTCCTATATTATTACTAGGTAAGTGTTTATGTAGTTGATCTTACAGCATAGTCAGTGACAAAAACTGTTCATTTTACATATATCATCATTTTACATATATCTCCTAACGGCCAACCCGGAATGTGATATGTTTGCGGACGAATGGAGTAAAATTAAGCGCGTATGTCTGATGTTCTGTGAGAGACAGTATGCAAGGGTGTCCACTGTTCCATGTTAGTATGTAAGAATAGTTGTTTATAACTGAATTTTCTGCATTGTATAGTTTTTGTTTTGTTTCTATGTTAATTAATGTAATTGGTATTATGCCGTGTTAATTAACTATAAATAAATAAATAAATAAAAATAAATAAATAAATCATCTAAATCTGTGGTTCTACTCCATACGAAGCTACCTTTTGGAATGGGCAACTAGATTCAATTTTCTCTTGTAACAGACGTTCAAAAGTGCCTTTAAATGGTCTAATTGAAATAAATAATTTGACTTTGACTTTATTAACTAGAGGTCCGTGGACCACAGATGGTCCCAGAAAGCACCAGAAGTGGTCCGCGACGTCATCATATAATGATCAAATACCAAGAAGTCAACGACGCGTTTATAAACCTTACACCCTGTATAGCTGTATAAAGCGCAGTTTGAGTACTATTTCCTTATCATGGCGATTTTATTATTTTATGAGTTTACGGTCCTAATGTCTAACGGTATACAAGTTACCGTTGAAAATAATAAACGGTTAGTATAACCTGTGGCCATTGAATATAGGCTACTCATGCGCACTGTGCAGTTCTAGATTCTCTATAATAAAATTTTGGTATAATTTTTTAGGAGCAGTTTTTAATAATAGTTTAGGCAAGAAGTTGCGGATTTTGTTCGAAAGAGTCACCGTGGCCCTGAAACGCAAAGGGCACTAGAAGGAACATGGATGGGTTTTAGTCAGTAAGAGTCTGACACTCCCTTCCGCTCTGCCTAGAGCGGAAGAAGTCAGTTGAAGATTTCCCATCCAAAAAAAAAGGCAAGATATTAAAATCTTTTGAATCCAGTGATCACATCATAATAGAGGGTAATTCAGTTAATACGAACCAATCCAAAAAAATCTAATTTTTCGAAATAATTGTTATAATTTTGCATATTCAACGCTGATTAATTTTAAACCGTACTAAGTATAAGAATATAGTATCTAACTATTTCTCCATTCTATCTACAAAACTACTAAGTTCATTAAATTAGTGATACCCAATTACCCAGTATCACTCCATGTTCAGTAATGGATGTCTTCTGATGTTATTTATGTCAAGCAAATGGCTCTCTAACATCCAAGTAACTAATTATACTCCTTAAAATGTTAGAAGATAACACGAGCCTTATCTTACTTAAAAGGTTTACACATTAGGCCACACCAACATCCAAACAACAAACCAAACAACACCACAGATAATGTACATAATGGATACTTAACTTGATTTAGTCGTCAATTGAGCTTAATAATGCCAGAACGAGCCAACTCACAAAGTAAAATCGCAACATTTATTTCAATCGGACCATCAAAAGGCACATTTGAATCATCATCTGCTTAGCCTTTTCCCAACTATGTTGGGATCGGCTTCCAGTCTAACCGGATGCAGCTCTATACCAGTATTTTACATGGAGTGTCTGCCTATCCGACCTCCACAACCCAGTAACTGGGTAATACGGTACCCCTAGGTAAGACTGGTTGTCAGACTTTCAAGCTTCTGACGACTCGTAACGACTGTCAAAAATCCAATTATGACAGCCGGGAGCAACAGCTTAACGAGAAAAGGCACATTTGAATATCATATACAAAAAAATCCGTGTGCGAATTTTAAGGTGTACGTAGGTATTGTGTTAATACATAACTCATAAACAATAGGTGTAAGTATGGCCTGTACCGTGTGTTCACAGCAGTTCAAACCTTAACATGCTACTGCACTTATGACCGCTTACTGTACCTACATTGTCAAAATGTATGAACACCTGCTTTTTTTCTAATAACCGACGATAAATGTTAACGCTTGAAGGGTGCATGCAAACATGAAATAAATCCGTGGTCTAAACGTTTCGAGGTTCCACCTCGTATGCATTATAAAAGACTAAATTATAATCTGCGGCGTAAAAAATAACCATAAAATAACCAGTTTCTAAACTCATAAGTCTTTTGCTACACTATAACACTTTTTATAGCACTTTAAGATACCGCACGAGTATTTAATATCGTATTTATCGGCAATTATCGGTTCCACGTCCGATAAAATCCGAATTCTAAGCCCGTTCAGACCGGAGTCAGACTGTCGGACAAAAAGCGGTTCCCACAACACGCTGACCCGTTAGTCCGACGTTGTAATAGAGACGTGAGAACTAGGCTTTATAAATTGGAAATGTATGTCTGGACTGTGTAAACTATGATCAAATTGAAAGTTAACATAACCTATGATTTAGCGCTACGCTGTATAATTTTGAAAATATTTAATTATATCTGTAAGTAGAGCGTGGCAAAACTGTAAAACTATTTAGATTTAAATAATGAAAATTTTAAAATAGACTAAGTACTTACATGTTCAAATTTTAGATTTCCTGCTGTTTTTATGAAAGCCAGAAATATTTGTATAGAAATGAATCCACTTTATACAATTCCATCATCCTCATGAGCCATGTACAGTCACGAGCAAAAACAAGTATACACTTAGCAAAATTCAAAAGCGATTTTCTTGTGGAATAATGGTGTAACTTCAACATAAGATCGATGGTATTAAATTCAAAATACTATATTCGTAAAAACATGACATTTCAATCAATATTTTAGAAGAAAGTAGCTTCGTAATGTTGCTAAGTGTAAATACTTGTTTTTGCTTGTGACGGTACATAATGTGGCACCGAATCATAAGCCTTCTTATAATCCAGGGATGGCAAACCAATGGCAGAATACCAGTGTTGATACAAGAGATTTCTAGGGAGTAATAGGATAGATGACTCCACCAATCAAATTGTCATACTTTTTACGACCTGTCAAAACACCATTCTCCCATAGACTTTATATGGCAAAAGACAACTGTGACGTCACTTTTGTGCTTACTTATATGGCTTATACAGTACCCGGCGATAAATATTGCACATCGATCTTTGGAAAGAGACAAACAGGGTAATTTCGGCTAACTTCGTAGGGCGTTAACTCTGTCGCACGAAATATAAACAGTCCGGTATCTATTAGGAGCTGTTAAAACAATTATGATTTGCTTCTTTTGATAATTCTTTTTATTCTTTGTATAAAATACGAAATACGATAAAGGTCGATGTGCAATTTTTATCGCCAGGTACTGTAGCTTATTTATAAGAAATTACTTCCACGTTGCCGTTGGCGCGTTCTTATTAGGCCTACGGTGTGACGCACAATTTTTTAAACAATCACATTTCATCATCAATCAAGCTGAATCAAATTACTCGAAGTCATCGAAGTGTTTTAGTAAACATGCTCTGTGAGAACTCGAATGTAGTCTCGAACAGTGATGCTCAAAGTGTTGGCGCTGGTCGGTAAACCTGTAATATTAGGCAGCTTTATTTTTTACAAGCTTTTGTTCGCGGCTTTACCCGAGTAAAAAGTAACTTTTCATAAAGTAAGTTTAAACTATTTTCCCAAGGGAATAAAAAGTATCATATGTAGTCTTGGATTCGATTCCCAGGTCGGGCAAAGTGTTATTGGGGTCAATAAATGATCAATAAAAAAGAAAGAAACTAAAACTCAGCGGCATTTAAATTAAAGTTGCCTAAAAAATAATGTGATGTAACAAAATCTTTCGGAACCTCTGTCCTAAACTATAACGTTACAGTTTCGTGTGAACACACACTGTTTTATTACACATGTATGGGTGTTAACCACACGTGTGTAATGAGAGAGCATTGTTTTAAAACTCATCGACAGGAAAGAATGTCAACATCATTGTAGGTACTCGAGTCCTCGTGATCCATCTACTCTCTATTTGTATATAATCTTGTTGCAATTCCTTTGAAGACCACCGGGTGTTTAAGCTTAGTTTACAAGTACCTACGGAAGTGACGCTAAATTATGTTGCGCTGAATGTTAAGGTCGGATTTGTAATGTCAGATAAATTGGAGGGTTAATCTGTAAAATTTTACTTTGAAACTGACTGTCACTTCTGTAGACATATTGAGAGAGAGTTTTGAGAATGAACTGCCGATGTACAGAAGTCAAGAACAAAGAGTTTTAACTGAATCTGTAACAGAAAAACTTTCTATCTTACGATATATATTTTTCTTTCAAATTAGATCTTATTGCAAAGACCAAAGCAAAGTTTTGAAGCTAGTAATTGTTGAATTGGACGTTAACCTATAGACGAATTCAACATAGAATGTAAATGTTGTGCTGTTTCTTAAATAATGGGATACTTGTTATGCTGTTCTCTAATAATCTAGTATTTTTAGAAATACATATATATGTTAAAAAAGTTTATGTGATGAGCATAATTGTTGGAAATTATATTTTTTCTTACTCCTCCGCTATTCTTTTCTGATTAATTTCGTTGCGGGACCCAAGACAGTTAATCGTTTCTCTGGGACTCGTCGAGCTTCATTGCCTCGGCGCTTTTCTGGTGGCCTCCACTGTTGATTCTGGCTTTCAGGAGTTGCAGTGGGTGGGAACAGTGTGGCGGGCTTGTCCCATTTTATTATTATATAATTGTTGGTTCTGTGTCTGGGTGTAATTTATCTATAATATTAATATGTATGTATTTATAAATTATATAAGTATGTATATCAGTTGTCTGGTTACCATAACACAAGCTCTGCTTAGCTTGGGATCAGATGGCCGTGTGTGAGTTGTCCCAAGATATTTATTTATTTATTATTATATCGGCTGTTCATTTATATCATTTCTTGTGTGCTCCGATGCCTACACGCTTTAGAAGTTGATGGACAATTTTGGCAAAACCCTAAATGCTTATACCTGTACATAGCCTTAAATAACACCAGCATCTCAAGTATTCATGTTCTTGATTGTTTTGTTTTAATAACTAACTTATTTCAAAATTGACCAGCCATTTAGATGATAAATTCCTCATCATCATCACGATCGTCTCAACCATTTCTCACACAACTACCATATTTATTCAACTTCGTACACACGTCACAAGCTATTTGTCTTTGCACCTAACGAGAATATATTCACGCTATTTCTGTATTTTTTTTAACTCACTAGCTGGGTGGTCAGTAGTGACATGCGATACCTGACACTGTTGACACAGCGCTGACATTGCCTTGACACCAGTCACGATGTATAGTCGCCCACACAAGTGCATTTAGGTAAACGTCAATGTAGGTTTATGTTATAGTGACATTTTTTTTGTGAATATATCAAACGGTACAGTTGGATACTTGGTTCATATTGTAAATTGTTCATGAATAATTTGATTAAATCAGTTAATCGATTCACTTAAAATAATTGAGTCAACTGTTTAAAATACAGTTTGAAAAGATTTATTAATCTATCCTGTTTTGTTTTCTATCCTCTTTATAATAATAGTGTAGATAAAAAAAAATCACGCGGTTATTATAATAATTAAAAGAGACTGTCGCCTATTTTTGAAACAATTTATGATACAACCTGCCAAATAATATATAAAAAAAAATTAAAATAAAAAAAATTATAAATAATTATATTTGTATTTAATATTATATTCAATTCTCGAAAATTTTTCTGTATCTGTGCACCTACTATGTTTTGTCTCTGCATCACCCTAAGGTAGACTGGTAGAAAATGCCCAAGGCATTAAGTCCGCCTTTGTACACGTGCATAAAGTTTAAATTAATCAATAAATAATTAAAATCATAAATCGTTTTAAAAAAAATTGTAACTCAAATAATTTTATTACTCAACTTTGTATCTTATTGCATAATACTAATTTAGTTTACAAAGATTACTTACAATAATATTATTATAATATTATATTTTTTTATATTATTGATAGTGATAACTGACTGGTGACTGCATACTTTATTTTTATGCAGATCATTGATCAATGGTCAGACAAACATGGCGATACGATATTTCGATGAGTCTTATCATCTGTTCTACCGAAAAGACTTCTACTGACATAATAAGTAAAAGCACAATTTTAAATAACGTCATCCATCCCTTTCCCACAACAATTCCAGATGAACTAAACTACCATGTGCGCTTGCGCAGTTGTTTACTTTGTTAAAACATTTAGCAGAAAATATATCGCTTGCAACACAATAAATTAATTAAAGCTAACTCCATTCCAATTTATAAATTCCTTTTCAACTAAAATTAACGGTTCAACCTCATTCTCTAAAATAATGTACATACCTACATAACATAAATAAGTCAAGAAAATTCTCTAAAGGCATCTCCACACACGTGCGATAATACCGCCTGAGCGATATACGAGCTTTTTTTTTGTTAAACAGAAACCTGGAAAGGATTCATTGAAGATTCTTATCATTTTGAACAACTTTTAATATGGGACCAACACTTAAATCGCGAGTAAAAAAATCTGCTTATTCATACATTTTATGTTCGCATAACGATTTATTCTTGCTTTTTCTGGTTTGGTCCCAATGTAAGTCATTCATAATGATGAGTACAACGATCACTTTTTAGGTTTCTAGTAAAGAAAAGATAGCATTGTATACCAATTGTATACCTATTCGTAGAACGATTTTTATTTCTACTAGCTTTTGCCCACGACTTCGTCCGCGTAAACGACGGTTATCGCGGACGCAGACGAAATCGCGAGTCTGAAACGTTTTACCAACAGTCGATTGGTCCATGAACTATTGGCCAACAGAATCTTTAAACCATTAACTTTTCATCCAAATAACTTTTCACCCACGAACGTTTCGCCAACATGATTTTTCGTCAGTGAATGTTTAGCCAACAGAATGTTTTGACCATTAACTTTTCATCCAAATCACATTTGGCCCATGCACTGTTCCCCAACAGAACGGTACGTCAGTGATTGTTTAACCAACAGCATCTCTTTTTTTCCCCATGAACTTGTTGGAAAAGTTATATTTCAACCATTCCATTACTACCCGAATACAATATCCACTAATTTGTTTAATAATGCTGCTTAGTTTATGTTTCGTTATATTATTGTTGTTGTTAGGTACTACAATCTACTGATTACCTTAAAATAAAAATTTTATATAGGTACTAAAGATATTGTAAGGGCTGTCCTATTTAAAGTGTTATGGCTCATTGTCACTAGTCGATAGGGCCCGCATGCGGGGTGCGACAGATTTCTGGAACGCATGCCACAGGGCCCGCATTTGGTGAACCGTTTTCATTAGTCGATAGGGCCCGCATGCGGGTTGCGACAGATTTCTGGAACGCATGCCACAGGGCCCGCATGTCGATATCACGGTCGGTAAAAAGCATGCGCGACGGATCCCCGCATGCGGTGTAACGACTTGTAACTTTCATTGTTTGTTATGTCGCATGCGGGGACTCGCCGCATGCGGGCCCTATCGACTAATGAAAATGCGCTATTAGTAATGTCACCAAGGGAAAAACGTCACTAAGCTTGTGAACGGAGATCGTAATTGTATAATTATATTTAAGGTGCCATCGTCAGAGCATTGCAACGCAACCATAATATTTTAGATAGGTTGATGAGTGCAGGTACTGTCAAAAATTAAAACCACAATAAAATTTATAAAAAAAATAGTATTCATTTTACAAAAAAAAATAATAAACAAATAAAATAATAATAATAAACCAAGCAGCATTATTAAACAAATTAGTGGATATTGTATTCGGGTAGTAATGGAATGGTTGAAATATAACTTTTCCAACAAGTTCATGGGGAAAAAAAGAGATGCTGTTGGTTAAACAATCACTGACGTACCGTTCTGTTGGGGAACAGTGCATGGGCCAAATGTGATTTGGATGAAAAGTTAATGGTCAAAACATTCTGTTGGCTAAACATTCACTGACGAAAAATCATGTTGGCGAAACGTTCGTGGGTGAAAAGTTATTTGGATGAAAAGTTAATGGTTTAAAGATTCTGTTGGCCAATAGTTCATGGACCAATCGACTGTTGGTAAAACGTTTCAGACTCCGAAATCGCGGAATAAAAAGTACTCTATGTCCTTCCTTAGTGTTCAAACTTACTTCGTACCAAATTTCATCAAAATCGGTTCTGTGGTTTAGTCGTAAAAGCGTAACAGACAGACAGACAGAGTAACTTTCGCAGTTATTATATTAGAAAGTATTTCGCCTGCGACACTATAGCGATGATAATATCGTTCGTGTATGAAGACGCCTTTACACACTGACCAGACCGGTATTAAATGACAAAATAGTTAATGCACTTTTGTTCAAGGATTTTCTTTAAAAGCCTTTTTAGATGTTTTTTAAAACGCTCCAAGTATATTTGTTTACCTTATTAGTTTTATTGACCTAGTTATTTTCGTGTTGAATATAGTAATATAATCAAACTACCTATTTCCCGTTACGGTGTGGGCAGATCTCTAATGGCAACACGATTCGTCTTAGCTGTCCCAAAAAGTTGAATAAAATGTTGAATTAATTTACGAGTTTGTTTTTTGGAGTGTATAGATATTTATCTTAAAAAACAACAAGATGCATCTACATATATCTATTAACCCGCGTTTTACCCGAGTTATGTTACTGGTTATTGAAATATTGTATTACTGCTCTGATCCCGTTGGTCGTATCATAATGTTCTTCAATAAACTGGTTATATAATGCAAAACGATTTTCTTTTTGATCGAACCAGTAGTTTCTGAGGTTAGCGTTTTTAAACAAACAAATAAACTCTTCAGCTTTATCATTATTATTATCAATCCAGTTAAAGAATACAAACACTCATAAATATACAATTTACAACACTGAAGCGCTATACAAAGTATTTTACTTATAAAATAAAACAAAAAACAAAAGTGGTTTTGTCAGTGACTGTACAACGAAGCTACTCACGCATAAAGCTCCGTGTACATGCGCGTACACAATGTTATCGACCACTTTATCGGACACGTAACATCCGATAGCCGATCTACAATAAAGTCGGATTTTTTTTTCTTGAACTTACAGTGTCAATGATAACGTATCTACTTGGCTTGAGAAAAATATTGTGGATGATTAGTATCATCTGTGGTATCATCATAAATATTTCAAAAACGTTTTTTGTTAAGGCTGAGATACTCGTGTTTATAAAAATTAATCATTTGTGTTTTCTCACTGAAAACACTTTTTCTTTAATTAAATATCAGACTGTTGAAAACGGTATCAGAAAAAAAAATTAGTAGCAATTCTGAGTGCAGAGCAATATTAAAAAAGTTAACTTCAAAAGTATTTTTTTATAAACAATATCCCATGCAAAGCAAAAGATACAATCACCAACAAAGCCATGCACACACGTGTTTCCGTTACCTTAAAGCACCACACTAACCCATATCTCCAAACCGGAGTAGGCTACATGCACGTAAACTTTACGACGATAGTACAGGAGTCCGACTTTATAGCCGGGAGCCCGATTTTATAGCCGGATTGCGACAGTTCAGACTCTCAGTGCAGTTCTGGCCTTATTTAGTAACCCTTTTATACCGGGTGTTGATGGAATTGACGGCTATAGAAGATATATTGTAATAGGTCAGGTGAGAAAAGGGTTATTAGAACATGTTGCTCTTCTCTGTAGATACTCGAAAGATTTCAATTGACCCTTTGTACTGTGTAGGAATTGTTTACGACGAAATAGGGTTTTTAGGACTCGTGGTGCAATCATCAATTTATCCGAGTAGAGTGATGTTGCTCAACAAAATTGGTACAGGTCCGTATGTTTGCATTGTGTATTAAAAAATACTGATCTATCGAATACTGCATTCTACAGTGTAGTAAGAAAACAGGATAAAAAATTCAAGCAATGTTATTCTGCAAAAATCTCAGTGCGCTAGAAGTGAGTTTTGCATTCCCTCTGTTAGGGATAGACAGCTTAATTCATGCTCTGTTAACATAACCACTGGGGACGATTGTTAAAGAATAGCACGACAGAATGGACAAAAACTCACATTAAGCTCATCATCATCTTATCTGCCGAACGGCGTCCACTTCTGGACTTAAGCTCGCTTCACCTAAATTCACCGAAAAAGATTTCTACAGAAAAGACCGCGGCAAGTTAATATTGTCATCAGGATTTTTTTTCATTGTTTTATCATCATTGCTTTTGTAAAATTTGTGTCAATTAATACCACAATTGACTTTAACAAAATTATAATGCGAACATTAGATTTCGCCACTCATTAGTGACAGTTGCTAGGCGCCCTACCGGAAACTCTCCATAATTATTATGATGAATGAATGTGCGCCTGCGCCTGCTAATCGTGCGCTTGCCTAAACAGTCATCCATTGAGCAAAAGGGATAGGAAGGTCTTCATATAGGCAGGGAAAATTGTAATAAGTAATACTTATGAAAGAAAAGATATAGGCAAAGGCATCATGATTCATGACACGACACAATCAGGCTACTATTATAACGATTGCGAGGGTTGATGGATTTTAGATTCTGAACTTTAAGCAGACAAAGACGCGAGCAGACGCTGCTATATTATTATTAATAATTATGACGTCTCGTAAAAATATCTACTGTAATAACTTGACTGGATTCCGTGTAAACTCACTTCTGCAGTGCCATCCTGTAAACATTCCTTCTTTGAATTCAAGTAAAGTAAGCTTGAGGTTAGGTAAGGGATTGAAAGGTCACCTCAAATTCACTTCAGAATCAATGAGATTTTTACAGAATAGATACTATTTGGCACCATCATGAGCTGTCAATGTCATTGTCAAAACATTTTTTTTTATTATTTATAATATCTACAGAAGTGAGCTCAGTATTGAGTTTTCACTGTAAATGAATAAACGGCTAGCTCAAATTGCGCCGTACTTTTTAAAATCAAAACACTAATTAATCACATTATCGCCTTGAGTGATCTTATAACTAAGTAGTTGTCCTTATAAAGGTATTAACCGATAATAATATGCATATCGTTTAATCTTACATTAACAGAATATGGGAAAATTACAAGGGCTTATAAGTAGATAGCCAACTAAGTATTTATTTATTAGATACTAGCTTCTGTATGTGTCTTCGTCTATATGGAAGTTAAGTATAAGTACCATAAAACATTGATATTATTGTATCGTAATCGTACCAGCTGCCCTACCATGAACTCTTATTGCGATCCAAAAAACTGAATTGTTCTTCAAATAAGTCAATATAACGCATCAATTTATGTCATTTATTGACGTATTTTCTCTTATCGCGATCCAAAAACTGAACTGTTCTTCAAATACGTCAATATAACGCATAAATTGATGCGTTATATTGACTTATTTGAAGAACAATTCAGTTTTTTGGATCGCAATAAGAGTTCATGGTAGGGCAGCTGTACCTACTTCCAGAAATTACAGAATTATTATTCGTAAGAGGACAAAAAGAAATAAACAAACTTTACCTCTTTATAATATTTGTATAGATAAAGATAATTTAAACACTAGACACCTGCCCCGACTTCGCACGGGTGTAATGCAGATACTTACTATACCTATAAATCTTACTCTTGAATCACTCTATTTATAAACGAAACCGCATTAAAATCCGTTGCGTAGTTTAAAATATTTAAGCGTAGGTACGACGCGACGGCAAGAAGCGACTTTGTTATAAACTATGAAAAAATATAACATAACTATTTAATTTTTCATATTATGTGTGACTACACCCTAAGACCGAACTTTTTTTAAAAACTTTTGTATGACGTCAGCACTGATGCACTTGGTACCTCTTTAGGGAGAATAGCGTCATTCTTTCTCTTTTTAAGAATATTTTATCGCAGTGTGAACGTTTCCTATCGTTGGTTCGGTTTCCGGCCTACTTTTATAGTGTGGAACGAGCCTTTGTGATGCAATTGCTGCAGTTACTTATAAGGATTCTCAAGTGGGGAGGAGGGTCCCCCTATCCAATTAATTAGAAATAATTAGTGTCGTCTTAGATCCGCTAAGCCGACTGCAATCAAAAATCGATGAAATTATAACTTTTTCGTCCGCTCATTAAATTGGTAATTAAAAGGAACATGTTCAAAATTGAAGATCTGTGTCATTTATCATAAAAGGCGAATTTTTCTATCGATCTCGTGGTATGATAGTTTGACCTTCTTAAGCTTTCCTATTAGAAAATGTGGCAAACTGTCATATTTATTCATCATCTGCTTAGCCTTTTCCCATGCAACCATATTGGGGTCGGCTTCCAGTCTAACCTGATTGATTCGACTAAAAAAATTTAGACTAGAGAAAAAAAACTTACTATACCTACTTACGGCCTAAATAAAAAAATCTGCCCTAAATATCCGTCTCATTAGATTTATAGTACAGAACTCAGAACTTTATTCTGTGTTAATTAGGGCGAAATACAAATTCTACAGATAAAAGAAATAATGAAGTATAAAAGTTTGAAATTCACCATTTTAGAACGCCGCGAATTTACCATCCAATTTGCCAAAGGTCATCCACCTTTTTCATCAGATTGCAAAAAGCTGGTCATCGGCCAGCTGTTCCATTGCATGAACACCTGTTTATCAATGCAATTCTAACAATACGATCCCGTTATAATTATGTAGTTCCTAGAAAAGAGACCTAAATGCATAATTATATTTTATGGTTATTCATTTCAGAATTCTGCATTTTCTGGTCATTCGTTTCAGAATTCTAGATTTTATGGTTCACAGTGCTTACCAATAACCACCGCATAACTGACTAGCTTTTTGGCCGCGACTTCGTCCGCGTAATTTTATTCATCCGCGTTACACATCTTTGGCTACTGCACTGCTCCTGTTAGTCGTAGCGTGATGTTATATAGCCTATACGATTCCTCATAAATCTGGCTATCATATACTAAAAGTTTTTTTTCAATCGGATTGGTAGTTCCAGAGATTAGCGCGGTAAACAAACAAACAGACGAAAAAATCTCCCTATTTTTTATTTTATTACTAGCTGACCCAGCAAACTTTGTACCGCCATCTTTTCTTAATTTTCTTTCATAAGAACCTTCTACTTACAATAACAAACACAACAAAAAAAGAATTAGTGAAATAGGTCCAGCCGTTCACGCGTGATGCCGTGACCAAGGGAAATAGGGATTCATTTTAAAGCAGGCCGCAGACGTCCGATTTCCGAATCAGGTTTCCGAATCACTAGGCGTGTATGTACATACACACACATACATAAATTACACATACATTCACTTTTTTTATATGTGTGTGTAATTTATACATGTGTGTGTATGTACATACACGCCTCCTGATTCGGAAACCCGATCCGGAAACCGGATGTTTGCGCCCGGCCTTATATGTAGGTATAGATTGGTATAGAGTACGATTTTACCGATTATGGAAATACAAGAAGGGTAATGCATTTGTGTAGGAGTCCTCCACCTAACTTTTACTGTCCTTCAATAAAACAAGAATGGAATTGAATAAGACAGAACAACTTAATTTCATACCGCGTTTCATAAAAGGCATTTTAGAACGTAAACCCAATAAAGCTGTAATAAAATAAAATAATAATATTATTCGTTCACAAAAACCAATCAGATTGGACTGGTATGTTGAAATCTAACTTACGGCGTACTATGATGGTGGCGGTGGAATGAAACCAACGTTTGATGACAGATAGGATTTATTTACTGTACTTGCAAACACTTGACAGACTTGATGCAAACAAAGGTAACAGAAGGTTAGACCTATGAGTGGTTCTAGGGATGGACTGCGGGGCTATCCTATCCCTTAACCTCCTAGCTAGGCTATTCCTGAGGGCGACGGGGCCTCCGCTCAGTTCAAGCTCACGGCTACAGTGGTGACTGCGGGGCTATCGTCCACTGTGCCTTCTAAGTAGCGAGTGAGTAGCTTCTCCGTGGAACGGGTTTATATAGTCGGCTTGACATGTTAGTGTGTGTCTTCACCATCTTATGCTTGTATGTAGTTGTAACCTCTGACACCTCACATATTCAATATTAGATGTCGCTAGTAGTATGTTGCTGTTATCATCTTATCGCTAATTGATCTGGTTTGTGATGCGATCTACTCGGAGGGCGTAGTGTTGTGCACATTATCCGGTAGATGGCGTAAAGCGTCGTGTTATATTCTCCCCCTCTGGTACTCTATGTCGTCCCGACTGAGTACCAGCACCAATTCGCTTCCATGGCCTTCTTCTTTGGCGTATGGCGTAAGGCGTCGTGTTATATTCTCCCCCTCTGGTACTCTATGTCGTCCCGACTGAGTACCAGCACCAATTCGCTTCCATGGCCTTCTTCTTTGGCGTATCGGATAAGTTGGTTTTGATATCACGTTGTTTCCCTTTTCAAATTTCGTTATTGCTGACGTGTGATACTTCCCAATAGGCTTATCTGGAGTTTCTGAGTGTGCAATTTCATAAGTTGTGGTTCCATGTTTCGTTAATGTAACATATGGTCCATCTCGTCGTGGAGCAAATTTCGAAGTAAACTGTTTATCAGTGCTGCTGATAGCGTGCGATTCTCCCTCCCCCTGGACTAGAGCTGCGCCAATGGCATACTGGCTGGCATCAGTCTTGATAGCAAAAGGTAAATCGTCACTTGCCTGTTTTAACACTGTTGACGTAGTTAAGGCATTTTCCAATTTCATAAATGCTTCTTGTTGCTGTTGTTCCCACTTCCAACTTATTTTCTTCCTTGTTCTATTGGTAAGCGGTCTAGCAATATCCGCTAAATTCTCATTCAATCTCATAATCTGCCAATAACTTGACTGTAAATCAATTGTTGACATGTATGGCATCGCTTTTGCCTGATGTAATAAGTCGTCAATACGACGCAACGGATATCTGTCAGGTTTAGTTATCTCGTTGAGTCGTGTATAGTCGACGCAAACTTGAACATCGGTTTCTCCTTTTGGTACTAGAATTACAGGTGCTGACAATTGGGAATCGCATTCCTCGATAATGTCATCATTTATCATATCATCCAGCTTTACCCTTAATTGTTTTTGCCTTGTTGGTGACAATCTGTAGGGCTTGACACTGATGGGAGCATGATTGCCTGTGTCGATTCTATGTTGTGTAAATGGAGTTGGTTCAGTGTTTTTCTCAAAGACGTCGCTGTGCTCAATTAACAATTCATTGAACATCTTTTGCTCATGGTCTGTAAGTATTGTTCCTTCTTCGGGATTTAAACAAAGATCCGCAAAATTTATAGAAACAGGGTTTCCACTTTTGATTGCTTCTGTCACTTTTGACATTAGTGCAGTGAATTGTTCCTGAGTCATCACCACCATCTCGGGATTTTTCTGAGACATGTCGGTACTCTCAAAATAATATCAATCTTCTTGAGGGTAGGCTTCTGTTTATCCGCCAATATGTGGGTACACCGTAAAAATGTGGGTACTCCGATATAATTGATGCGGGTAGAAGAATAATTTTACGTTGGGCGCCAATATGATGGTGGCGGTGGAATGAAACCAACGTTTGATGACAGATAGGATTTATTTACTGTACTTGCAAACACTTGACAGACTTGATGCAAACAAAGGTAACAGAAGGTTAGACCTATGAGTGGTTCTAGGGATGGACTGCGGGGCTATCCTATCCCTTAACCTCCTAGCTAGGCTATTCCTGAGGGCGACGGGGCCTCCGCTCAGTTCAAGCTCACGGCTACAGTGGTGACTGCGGGGCTATCGTCCACTGTGCCTTCTAAGTAGCGAGTGAGTAGCTTCTCCGTGGAACGGGTTTATATAGTCGGCTTGACATGTTAGTGTGTGTCTTCACCATCTTATGCTTGTATGTAGTTGTAACCTCTGACACCTCACATATTCAATATTAGATGTCGCTAGTAGTATGTTGCTGTTATCATCTTATCGCTAATTGATCTGGTTTGTGATGCGATCTACTCGGAGGGCGTAGTGTTGTGCACATTATCCGGTAGATGGCGTAAAGCGTCGTGTTATATTCTCCCCCTCTGGTACTCTATGTCGTCCCGACTGAGTACCAGCACCAATTCGCTTCCATGGCCTTCTTCTTTGGCGTATGGCGTAAGGCGTCGTGTTATAGTACTAATATTATACTAGGTACTTACTTGAGACGGAAATCAGACAAGAACACTGTACATTGCAAAAGTTACTTAGACAAGACTTATAAATTATTTATTTATTTATTTATTTATTTTACTTTAATTATAACGGTTACAACCAATTAAAATAATTAAAGACAGAAGACAGATCAAAATATAAAAAAAAAAGAAAGAAATCACAAATATACATTTAAAAACAAAACAAAACAAAAACAAAACAAACAAATTATATGTCTAAGTTAATATTATTTATTAAGAGGATGGAATATTCATGTACTAGCTTTTGCCTGTGACTTCGTCCGCGTAAATCTCGGTTATTGCAGATATAGATTAAGAAGTGGCGGATTAAAAAGTACAGTACCCGGCGATAAATATTGCACATCGACCTTTATCGTATTTCGTATGTTATACAAAGAATAAAAAGAATTATAAAGAAGCAAATCATAATGGTTTTAACAGCTCCTAATAGATACCGGACTGTTTGTATTTCGTGCGACAGAGATAACGCTCTACGAAGCCGAAATTAGCCGATTGTCTCTTTCCAAAGGTCGATGTGCAATATTTATCGCCGGGTACTATTTTTTTTTTTTCGAGAGGTACCTACTTATAACAAACAGCTACAATTTAAAGAACAGGACAAAACGCATAGACAATATTTCAGCCCACAAAGCTGTACACAGATTAACTAAAGGATAAGTACAATACAGTAAAAATAATCGCTAGGATTACAAATACAAGTTACTTACATAATTAAAATAATTTTACGAAAGATGTACCCAGTACGTCCACATTTCGCCAGTTATGTTTAAGTCCCATGTAATAGGGGGCGAGCCTATTGTCATCTAGCGGGCACAAATCCAAACTCTGTTTCCGAGTTGCGTCGCTGATGAGCCCTGTCGGCGAAGTGTCCTGTCGGCGAAGTGTCCTGTCGGCGAAGTGTATTGTCGGCGAAGTGTCCTGATTAAAGTCTTGTCGGTGTTCAGTCTGTCGTCGTTTAGTCGTACACTCAATACGTTGGGTTCAAGCTTAGCCTGTACCAAAATTGAACAAAATTGATTCAGTAGTTAAAGTACAAAAGCGTAACAAACAAACAAATAAGCATACACACTTTCGCATTTATAATATTAGTTGGGATTAGCTAAGAGTTTGTTTATGTCAACTTCTATAATAAATCAGCTGGCTTGTGATTTGCAAGACCACCCGGTTGCTAGAAGCTTGAACAAGAATATGATTTAAATCTGCTGTCTAATCCCCTTTGATGTCATTGGTTGTTGTACGAAATAATAACTACTAATAAAATTGCATGACTTATTTTGTCAGTTATTGTGGACTGAGATATAGGAATCGCTGTACCTACCTTTATTAGATTTAGGGCCTGTTTCACGACCTTTGATTAAACGCTATTCACCAGATACTTTCAAAAACGGAACAGAATTTGTATGAAATAATCTACCAAATAATTTAATCGGAACTTTCGAAGATTGTGAAACAGGCTCTTATTATTGTAATCGATAGCAATAATATTATCATCGAGATAAAAAAAAATACAGACGTCAGCCTATCAACCGTCAACCGGGCACAAATCCACACTCCGAGGCTACTACTGAGAAATTAACTGATGGAAAAACCCAAAAAAACTTTGCTCGACCTGGGAATCGAACCCAAGACTTCATGCTCAGCAGTTGCGCTTTGCGACCAATAGACCAACGAGGCAATGACAGAATCAGCGAAAAATAATACAATTACCTGCTTCGAAAAATGGGAGCAATTGTGACGTGGGCAGATTCGTTTAGGTAATATTATACGTTTTAAAGGTGATCTAGGACCCCAGGCTGTCTTAAGATTAGTTTCAACAACCTACATTTATACTTTAAAAGTAGGTACAGTCAACCAAAGAGTTAGGTATGCAGGTTCATCAGTTATGAGCGGTGAATGCTTATGCGAATCCCGCTCTCCCGGCCATAGGCAGAGGTGGAACACTGCTGTGGTTTTAGCTGGTAAGAGTCCGGCGGCGTGCCTCTCCGTCACCCCCACGACGGAGTAAGGGATGATTCTCATTATTAGAGCGGGCCGGACCTAAACATTAGAATATCCAGGACCCTTGGAATGCTCAACACTGTCTATCAAGCGGAATGTGTAGGCATTATCCAGGCAGCGAACGCCATAGAGGCCAGGAAAGTCACGGATACCCATATCCGTATACTCTCCGATAGTGCCTCGGTCCTTCAATCCCTAAAGAAAACCCAGATCACGTCAAGACTGATACTAGAATGCCACAACGCTCTAGAACGCGTTACGGCACCAAACCGAAATACAGTGACACTGCAATGGATCAAGGGACACAGTGGATCACTTGGTAACGATGCAGCTGATGAACTGGCCAGAAGAGGTTCTAACACGAAAGTAGTCGGACCAGAACCAATTGTCCCCATTCCTTTCAACCAACTTAGAAGCTGGCTTAGGGAACACACACAGACACAAGCAGCAAAATGGTGGACCTCGACACCAGGGTGCAGGCAATCCAAGGAAGCTATGCCATCCTTGGACACAAAGCTGACCAAGCGCCTTCTTCGCATGGACAGGAATAGCCTAAGACTGGTGGCGGGGACCATCACTGGACACTGCTCACTGAATAAACACTTTCACACACTAGGTATTACTGACAGTCCTTTGTGCAGAGCATGCATGGAGGCGGAGGAAACAGTGGCGCACGTGCTCCTCGAGTGCACCGGCGTTGCTCAGATCCGCGAAGAGATTCTCGGAGCACCGGGATCACTCGCGGATGCCCTGAGAAGACCGGGAAGACTGATCTACTTCTGGAGGGAGGTGGGCTGGCTGGAATAACCGGCCACCATGGCTCACGTACAATGGTCCACTTCAAGGACTAAGTGCGGAAACCAACACCGAATAGATAGATAGATAGAGCGGGCCGTGCCCGTGGCGGGGCCCGGACGGGGCACGGCCCGCTCTAATGAGAATCATCCCTATGTCTATGAGGATTTCCACCGCGCACAAATAAAGATCGTCAGATATAGTTAAAGTATTATTAGAAACCGATAGATGTCATCGATTGATACTTAATTAAGGAATTGTTTATTATCAACTTTTTAAATGAAATTACATTTGAAAAAATCCATCGGTTTCTAAGAAAACTTTAACTATATCTGACATGCAGACCTATCTCTTTTGCTGACTGTACATGAAAATTCAACCGTCTATTGTTATTTATAAGGTTCTTGTTCATTAAAACATTGTTAAAAGGAAGTGCCTGAAGCGAAGTATCCATTGTTGAGTTATAACCAAAGATGTAAGTTCAGTCATGCTTCGGGGCGATGTGTTAACTAGATTTATGATTAAAATCCTTGTTTTCCACATAAATCTTGCTACTAATTTGGAGAATAACGATAAATCTATTGTTCCTTGAAAGATTGAAGACAGAAAGATAAAGTACAAGATCAGAAAATATACAAACATTATTCCCCTATACAATTGCCTCAGTGACTGAATGATTGTCGTTGGCACTGAATAGCTGACTCGGCCACGCGTTGCTGTGGCTTGAAGTAAGTAAAGATATTGAGGTCGATAATCGAGATAAAAACTATCCTATCTTTTAAGTTTGACCAAATTACACACAGTAAGCCATATTTCACAAAAAATGGTTGAGTAGTTTAGGAGTCCATCCCGGACAAACAACGTGACGCGTAATTTATATATTAAGATTATGAATTTATTTGTTTGTTAACCCACGAAATAGAAAAGTAATATTTCTTGGAAAAAAGAAGATAGAAGAATAACTTTTATATTTAGAAAATAGCGATGAGGGAACCAACTATACAATTATTATTACATGATTTTCTTTGTAAATACAAAAGCGGTTGGTATAGTTTTAACTTTTTTTAAATATCGATAAAAATCAACATCCTCCATTCACAATGCAGGAAGTGACAGTGGATATCCATAAACAATATCTATCGGCAATCGTTAAACTGAGGATGCGTAAAACTAAAATATGCGCCAGACATGATATAGCTCTTTCTTATATCAGCCTTATGTAACGTAGATAATACAGTGGTGAAATCAAAATGATATGAAAAACGTTATGTGTATACGTGCCGACGTACCTAATTAATGAGTGACAGCTTTTTAATTGGTCACCTGTCAACATTTTAAAACTTGACGAAATAATTTATCTAACTTTCGCAAATTACATGTTTGTTATTATGTAAGAAACCAACACGGGTCTTTAGTACATCCGACGGTGGAAATTGATGCTAGTTCCGAAATTTGATCTAAAACAAGTTGAAATCTTTTAGTGTTCAACGTGACTCAGTGGCGTAGCTAACATGGGTGGCACCCGGGGCAAATAATACTATGGTGTCACCCAAAAATAAAAACTTAAAATTAATAAACATCCGATAAAAGTAAAGTATGAATTTATTACATACATACATACATAACATCACGCCTGTAATCCACGAGGGGTTAGACAGAGGTGTACCCATTAATACACACATTTCGCCAGAACTTATGTTTAAGTCTCATGTAATACCCCGCGAGCCTATTGCCATCAACCGGGCACAAATCCAGACTCCGAGGCTGTTACTGAGAAATTTCAGATGGAAAAACCCAATAACACTTTGCTCGACCTGGGAATCGAACCCAAGACCTCATGCTCAGCAGTCCCACTTTGCGACCACTAGACCAACGAAAAATTAAATTATTTTATTATTAAGTTCTTACAAATGTGTCTTTTATAATGGTGATAACTTAAGTTACTAAATACAGAGTGGCCCAGACAAGGATGTTCAAAATAAAAATTTTAAGCCTCTCTACTTGGGCTGTCCAAACCACCCCAAAAATAAAATAAAATTATCACTATCGATAAATTAAGTTATTTAGTTTGAATAACTTTTCTTAAATGACAAAAGCCTAAGAGATTTATTGTTGAAAAACGTGATAGTTTGTTTATATATTTTTTTACAGTCGGGTGTTACCCTCGGGTTGGTGACACCCGGGGCGGACTGCCCCCCCTATTTACGCCACTGACGTAACTGTGATTATAATTGAATTACAATTGACCAATATCCTACTCCAATCTTAAGAAGCATAACCAAGTACCAGAATCCATTTCAAGTACAAAGCCACAGTTCTAAATCCAACTCATAGTTCTAAACCTAGCTGTCTATGTGCAATGACCCCAAAGTCGCTAATTAGTCTGAACGACACACTACCAACATAACACTACCTTCGCACACACCTTACATCTTTACGATAAGGTTTATTTTTGTTATGATGATTGCGTATTTAAGTACTTGGTATACCAGAATAAGGTCAGTGGATGCAGTATGCTAATTTAATAAAAACGGTGTTGTTATATGTTTGTAGGTATGTTCGTAATACGTGTGTATGGTCTTTGTGCAGGCCAAAATTAGTTTTGCGGTCTAATAAACTTTATTGAGTCTATAATGGTGAGTTGTGAAGTGCTTTGGATTAATTTTATTGCATTTTTTCTGCTTGAAAGCAAGTTTAAGTAGACTGTTTTCTTAAACTTAAGAGCAGATGCCGTTGCCGTTTGAACCAGTTTGAATTGTGAATAAAATAAAATAGAGAAAAATCTAATATCCATTATTACTAACTACCTATGCAATCAAAACACTAAGTACATTTTTAAAAAACCAAGCCGGTTAGTCTAAAAAAAAACAAAGCAAATGACAAATGCATCATGACATCAAACTGTCAATTCACAGGAAACTACTAATGGCCGCCAGTTTTTCTTACTGACAACCCTTACAATAAATACTTATTGCAGTATTACGTGCATATTTTTGCATGCAACACTGGCGCAACACGCGATGTGACCGTTATTTAAATGAAAAGAAACTGTTTAAAAATAGAAAACAATATAGTACTAGGTACTTGGTAATAAATATTTTTTTTTATGATATTGTATAGTTTTGTCGCCGGCCAGGTCAAAGTTCTTAACCTGAATATTTTCATTGGTCATAGTCGATCGATTTTAAATGCGTGGCCATTTCCGTTCTTAATTGGGTAGTAGACACTATTAACCAAATGCTAAGATATTCTTTAAAAAAACACTTTAATTAAGCCTGATTTGATTTCAAATAACTGTAAAAGATTTTAATTTTTTTTATTAATGAAGTTAGTCAATTAATAATAATCTTTCATTTATAATAAGGGGCACATTTAAAATAAAAATTGAATTGACTAACAAGTGACGTCAAAGTTGGCTATTGTGACACTAATTTGATGGGAATAATAGTTACCACGAGGTTTTATTTTTTTGTGCGGTAAGTACTCTAATTCTTTTTCTAAAATAAAAGTAGCCTAAGTTACTCCTTATATCATGAACTATCTACTAGATTGGAGATTAGCCGAAACAAACAGACAGACTAAAAAAAACATTTTTTTATTTGAAAGTATCTATTCATAATGGTTTTGTTGTAAAAAGCTGTTGTTTTGGCAATTAGACACTTCAATTTTATTAATTTGTATAAAATTATATACTTTAAGGTTTTATGTTTAAGTGTAAATAAATTACAATATACATTAAATACTTAAATAAAATAAAATGTTATAATAAAAAAACATAATAAATTATAATAAGTTTGTATAAAAGATTTCAAAACCGCTCCTAGGTTTCAAGTAGCTTACTGCCAGCTGACTAAATGTCGCTATTTATCATAAATATCCGATAAATTTATCAGACAGAGATATAATAGTCATGCAAATATATTAACTAAAGTGTTTTATGTGACAGTATCTTATAAATGACAATTTGACTTACCTATACTGAGGCCGAGACGCCAGGGCGATTTAAAGTAACGTTAATTTGACTTTAAAAAAAAATGTTTTGCAATAAGTTTTACAAGTTGGATTCGATTTTCAAATAGGGTAGATGACACAACCAATCAATTGACGTACTTTTTAAGACCTGACAAAACGCGATTCTCCCAAAGATTTCGTCACAAAAGACAACTGTGTCGTCACTTTTGTACCGACTCAATTGACTATAAATTGTATAGGTACAAAAGCAAAATAAAAACGAGTTGGTATTAAGTCTAAAAAACTATAAACAAATAAGTAATAATGCGCCAGTACCACGCGATATGTGTAAATATCAATGTGTGACACGATATTGTGCTTTTCGGTTTGTATAAAATGAATTAAAGATGTCGAAAGTCGTATTCTTTACTAAGCTTGTCGTATAAACGTTAGAGCTCTTGTGCTAGGCCTACAGTACTTAGTTTATGTCAAATTATATAGCCATTTAGATCTTGATAGGTGATAGTACTAGTTTTCACGACAACTTTCACATTTAAAACTTTAATATAAGGAATATGTTGTAAATATAAGATGAAAATGGGTTTTGGAAAGGCTCGTTTTAAAGAGTCTGCCTTTACACCGTACCATGAGACACTGCTACTGCTTTCCTGCCCCGTTGACCGTGGGGTCCTGGATTCGATTTCCAGGTAGGCCAAAACTGTTATTGGATTTTTCATTACGCATTTCTCAGTAGCAGCCTAGAGTTTGGATGTTAGTGGTAAGACACCCCCGTACCTCGAAAAGCACGTAAAGCTGTTGTTCCCGCGCCTGATCTCTCCCCGGTTGTGTCGGATTGCCGTCCTAACGGACTATGAGAGTTAGGGAAGAGAGAGTGCATCTGTGTTTGCGCACACACTTGTGCACAATAATATCTCCTGCGTACTTGGCTAGTCTCTATTGAGATTAGTTTACGGGGCCGAAATCGATCTGAAAATTATTATTATCATTACCACACCATGAACGTGCAAAGAAAAATTCGTTGTTTTGAAAAGTATCAAACTATGTTCACTAGACTATGTGATGATTATACACTGTTGAGACGTTATAGGTGGCATAGTAGTGATAGTAGTCCATGTCATGATTCTTTCCGCGCCTATAATGCCGGCCATAATACGTTTATAGTTCGGTCATAGTATGCTACGGTGTCAAAGTCAAAGTCAAATCATTTATATCAATTAGACAGTTAGACCATTAAAAGGCACTTTTGAACGTCATTTACAAGAGAAGAAAAATTATAATATTGAATCTAGTTGTTGAATTTAATAATTGAATCTAGGTGTAGTGGGCAGTCTCCTTTAGGCAGTCGTAACTATAACAGGGATTTTATTAGTGTGCCACCATGGTACTTTATTAGTGACCCCAACAACTGTATTCAACAAATTGCAAATGCATTGCAAAATAATATTATGTTACAATACGTAAAGCCTACGTAGTTACAGAGGTTTTAGACAGTTGTTAGCAGTAACATGGGAAATCAAGTACCTACTTATATTTTAGTATACTTGGTATAAAATGACCGTCGTTTACGTGAAAGTTGGACTTTACCGAAAGCCTCTTTAGTACATTGTTGAAAATTTTGTTGCATATTCCTCATATTTTTTTTACTTCTTGGACGACGATGTATATATTGTACTTGATCAAAGAATGACAAGTTCTGTGAGGTTGGAATCTCTCATGACTCAAGATCTGTCATGAAAAAATGTATACGGAACGACTCATCGTTCCCTCTTTGTCTAACCTTTATACTGTCATTGACAAACTATCGCGTACCTTACGATAACCGGAGTTTAACCAGCGTAGAGGTCAAAGCATTATCTACTGCACTAGATAACGATCAATTTCCTAATAGACTGACATAAGGGAAGATTTTACGAATGGTAACGCGGCGGTTAGAATAAAAATGCTGCGTTTTTTTGCACAGTCATTTAGCTTGAATTCGTGCAAATGAATTTGGATTCAAAGCTACAACAATTAGGTATCAGTTTTAAGTAAGAACATTTCATTAGTTAATATCTATCTACCTCTTGTAAAGTAACTGATATCTTGTATTTTTTTATTCCATTTTTATTCCCTTGTAACTTTATTTTATTACATTACTATTTTTTTTACGACTAAATTAGTCAAAACCGTCCACCATTATCTGTCGCAAACGATAGTGAAAAAAAATAATAAAAATTCTAAATGCTCACATAAACCATCCAAATGGTTACCTTTTATAACACCAAGCCGATCTGAATATAAGATGGCCTCCATTTAATTATTTGTAAAATAAATTAAGTTTTCTAACAATTTATGACACCGAAAACAAGAAACATTAGTCAGATTTAGATAAACTTTCTCCTAAACTTGAAGCATCTGTCACCAAATTTGGTTTTATTTGCATAAAAAATGAGCAGGCGCCGTCAATAGTGGCTCTTGTTTCACACCAAATTTGGGAAACAACTTGTCCATGGGACTTTTTTATGGTGTTTCGCTGTAATCAATAATGTTTATAGAAGCGTTTATTTAGATTTTTGTCGTTTATGGAACGGTACGCTACATTTTTCAATGTGATTTCCGACACTGCAGTGTGCTGTGGCCCGGTTATTCAATGCATGTGATAGGTTGTGCCATAAATAAGTCCATTTTATGGTTGAGATATTGACTAAATATTAAAATTACATTGTACGTTTCTGTTATATGTATTGTTAATAGAAAATAATCCCGTTACGAATCACTATTCTGATGTAAAAAAATACATGTATAAATTAAGCTATTATTCAGCAACTTCAATTTATTCAATGACTAACTTCTGCCCACGACTTTACGCGTGTGAATGTCGGTTATCTACTAGATTTTTTACTGGGATTCCAAATTCTGATTTCAAATTTTAAAATGTGTTTTTTTATCATACCTAAGTTTTGCGTATGCTGTTTTTTTGACATTACAAACACACACTCTAATTGTATTCATTTGTGTAGATAACAAGTAAGACATTTTAGTTTGTCTATTTAAGTTATAAAACTAATCATAATATTAATACATTTCTCATTGTAACTTCATGAAATTTTAATACCTGTCGATCGAAGCGGGCCTGCCCATGTTACGCCCCCGTATGTTTCAAATCCAACGTCAATTGCCCAGTCAAATGCAATTGCAGTTACAATTGTGCTGGCCTAGTTTGCTATCGTTTGCATTCTACGGGATAATGTTCTAGATATATCAAAATTATGCTAGTAATTCCGGAAGATGAATATTGAAGAATTTTAAGGATATGATACAGCTGCAAGACCTTGTTTGTTTTTTAACATTTTCTGCCTACGACTTCGTCCACTTTGAAGATTATTGAATACATAAGCCTATAGTACCTATTCGGCAATAATGGGATATAGGATGAAAAAAAGAGATAGATTTTACTTTCATTTTTGACTCCCTAAGTCACAGGATCACCGACAGGGTTTAGATTATGCGTATGACCTTTAGCTAACCAATCTATGTATTCTATTGTTATGCAATGTCAAAGTCTTTTGTATCAATAAAGATTATTATTAAAGATTTTAGACTGGAATAGCATATAGGCTAATGGTTTGTAGATAGGGTACGGGTATTGATATCTAGTCTTGAGTTATATGTCATTCGAAATCTCTGCCACGATGATAACTGAGCTGTCAGCAATTGTCATAATAACCACGTTCACCAGACATCTTTAAGTACGCTCAGCATTGCACCTTCCTGCACATTCATTATACATCTTGAAAATATTTTTATTCACAATATTTTCACACCGGTTATATTTACCCATACACCTACTTCAATGGCCTTTCCCCACATTCTAACACAAACCCTTGACACAAAAACGCATCAAATCCGATAATCCACTTGTATGCAAATCCCTTAGTGAAATCTTTACGCTAAGTTAATATACCGATAAAATCAATTACCTAACTGTAGAATTTAATGATAATTAACATAATTTATACCGAATCTTAACTTATAGTGGGAAAGAGAGGAAAACTATTTGCATAGCGCTGTCTCTTTCTTAATTCATGATAGGCCGATGGTAGCTTCTTTTGTCGTTAAGTTTAAATTAAACAATTTATAATCAAAATTATTAAGCTGCCTATCTGATGTGTCAAGGTAATAAAGTTTATCTTTATGTCTGTTAAGTTTTTATGAATGGAAAATGCTTCTGCAGTTTACACGCACCTACCATTATTAGAAAATTATTTAACAGGTTTTCTTTTTTATATTCAATTAAAGTTATGATGAGCTGGAGAGCTGGAGTGATGAGCGAGTGGGAGAGGTTTAAAATTTAAACTCAGTCCGTTGCACTATTGACTTTGCGTAGCTAGGTATAAGTACTTAGATAGCAACCATCTTCAACAGCACCTCTACCTTCCTTGTGAGGTTCTGGATAAGAAATAAATTTCGCCGGACTTTACAAAGGAGATGGGTTACATAACAGCGGTACCAAATCTATGTAGGTACCAAGTTTCATCCAAATCTGTTCAACGGTTTACGCGTGATCACACAACAAACATCGAAACATATTCACTAATTTTCATTTTTATACGATACTTACAGTGTTTCTATTCTGGCAAATAAAGCATTTATTATTTCATTCATTTAATGTGACTCGACCGGGGAGGGGGGGAGATCGGATGCAGGACCGACGACTTACCCGCAAAAAAAAAAATTTTTAGGGCAAATTTTTCAATAATCAGATAACTTTTATTCGAAGAATAAATATGACAGTTTGACATATTTTCTATACAAAACCTGTCACACACTCACACCGCCATATTTATCCTTCCGTTAAGAGTTATCTGACGATTGAAAAGTTAGCTCTTAGAAAAAAAATATTTAGATTAAGTATACACGTAAAAATGTTCTTTTAACAAAATCAATACTAATGTATGCTTTGAATAATGTTAAATGGTTCTTGTTCTAATCTAACAAGACAAGTACAAGAATTAAATTTAGCTATTATGTCCGTAATTATTGTGATTTATAGACGCCCTGTCAGTGTGAACGAGTGACATTCTGTTATCGACCTATCTAAGCATACTTCGCCGTAGCTCATGGACCATTTAGATAATTTTAGAATATTGTACTAAAAGTTTGTGGAACTTATTATAATGTAGTGTGTTGTATTGAGATGTTAATGATTTCTCACATACTTATATCAATTATGTTTTGGTGTCAGCTTTGTGACACCACAAAGCCGGGTTGTCATACCATCAACTTCCTGAAAATGAGAAAAAGAAATATCCGACCTAGGATTCGAACCCAAAATCCTTACGTTATGCAGTTTCGTGCTTTCGACCGCGTGACCAATGGGTCGGTCAAGCCAGTAGGTAGATACAATATCACACGTACGACAAGTCACGTTTGTGCGAAGGATATTAGTGTCCGTTTTAGCAGCAGACTTAGGCCCGCCATAGACGGACCGCATCTTGCAGTCGAGACCGACTGCAAGATGCGGTCGCCGCACGGCGAACTGCAGTTTCCATACTAAATTCATATCCGCCATACACGGACCGCTCGAGCAGTTCCTGAGCGGTCGGAGCAGTCGCTCTGCGGTCGAGTTTCGCCGTACGGTCGACTGACCCACCATACACTGCATTATTTATTTATTTATTCATTTAATTCAGGTAACAAAGACCCATAACATATTACCTTATAGACTATCATACATATTTATAAAAACAAAAACTACTATTATGCGGTCGTGTTGCAGTCGCGTACGACTTCAATGCGACCGCTCTAGAGCAGTCAGTCTCGACTGCAAGATGCGGTCCGTCTATGGCGGGCTTTAGGTTTTCACTAATGTCGATTAATTCAATTTGAATTTCCTCGTCTTCCTTCATAATGAGACATAATGGCTTTCTGCCAATATCCGCATTTCTAAAGGGCATTGTGTAAATCACATAGAACTACGCAAATAAATGATTTAACCTTTAAAACTGCGTGATCATACAAAAAAGTAACAGCAAAGCACGACTGCAGAGCATGTGGTCTTGAGTTCGATTCCCAGGTCGGGCAAAGTGTTATTGGGTTTTTCCATCAGGAATTTCTCAGTAGCAGCCTCGGTGTCTGGATTTGTGCTCATTTGTTGGCAATAGGCTCGCCTCCTATTACATAGGGCTTAAACATAACTGGCGAATGTGGGTGTATAGGTAACTTCTGCCTAACCCTTCGGGGATACAGGCGTGGTGTTATGTCATTGATATATCAGGTTCGGGATCACGATGTTTTCCTTTACTGAAGTTACTGATGTCTAAGATAAACTTAGAAAGTTCATATGAATTAAGATAATAAAGCTAGGATATTTATAAAGATAACCACACAATCACTTACTGCCTTCAACCACTACAATACAAAGTAATCTTGTAGAACCTAAACAGCTTGCGGCTTCATCTCAGGTCACCTGAAAACCACCGCATCACCTTGAACAAGATTCCAATACATATTGTGGTATTATTTACTTAACTTAGTACTACTAGTACTCTCCCCGCGACTTCGTTCGCGTGATTTTCCTTACGGATCCCTAATTTTTTGAAAATATAATATAGCCTATGTCACCCTGGGATAGTGTAGCTCCTCAACAGTGAAAGAATTTTTCGAATCGGCTCAGTAGTTTCGGAGCCTATTCAATGCAAACAAACAAACGAACAAAAAATCAAATCTTTCCTCTTTATAATATTATATACATATATTATTATATATTATATAGGTATTGCTATAGACATCAGTAACATCGGTGAAGGAAAACATTCTGAGGGAACCTGGAATATACCTATAAATAACATAAAAAAAGTCTAGGGATCAACATCCCTAACGAATGTTAGGGATGTTGATCCCTGACTTTTTTGATGTGTGTATTTAAAATCTATTCAAAACCGAAACGCCACATCATATTTCTGCACAATTAATTCTAGACCTTAACAGATAAAATATCCAGTTCCATAGATTAAAAAAGATAAACTAAAATAAGTTTCCATGTTAATCTATGAATTAAATAAATACCAGCTTCTTATCATAGACAAGACGTTGCTGTCAAATGCGACCGGTTGGTTATGGCGATTAGAGTGTCATGCGCATGGAAGTAATAAGTACCTACTATGCAAAATTATGAAGTTTTAATTCTACATATCTTATTGGATGGGGTCCCTAGCCTTTAGAATGGTCAGACAGGATGGCTGTACAAGAACTGGGAACTAATCTTATCTTGGATGGAGGCATTGATCCTGTGCATAGAAATGAGCAGGATTGCAATAGAATCAGATTGTTTATGAATGTCAACGAACGCGACAACAAGTCTAGAGAAGCTAAAAAGCTTTCATAGATTATTAAACTTATAAAAACGACAAAAGTTAAAGAGATATTCTTGTTGTAGTATTTCAGAATCACGAACGCAATACTACAAATGCGAAATTAACTCTGTCTGTTTGTCTGTCTGTCTGTCACTGAACCGATTTTGATGAAATTTCGTAGAAAGAAAGGACATAGGCTACTTCAAATTCAGCGAGTTTGTCTGCGTCCCTGGTAACAGGCATTTATTTAGCTGTTTTTTTTTTCTTGTGTTCCTAATTTTCAGGACATTTTTTTGGAAAATTCACGGCAAATGTCCCATGGCCGAGGAGGGTCGCTAGTATAATGTAAAATTATCAAATAGTTCTTTTACTTATGAAAACTAAAGATCAAAATCACATGCAAATCCGCCATACCCGCAATCATTAAACCAGGAATGCTACACAAAGCGATAAACTGCTAACACTGGACAACGCAATGTCCACGCATCACCTACGCATTACTTTCTCTCCCGAATTGACTGACCAATGGGCAATGTCTTATCATACATTCACAGTTCTATCGTAATTATCTCCCTTTGTTGTTCACAGCTGGGATTTATGATTTGTTTATTAGTTATGGCAACATGTGTGTAGGGCCACCTACTGGTTTTGTAAAGTAGGAGAAGACATCATAACATTACGCCAGTAATCCCCGAAGGGTTAGAGCTGGTTCACATTAGGTCGGATTAACAGTTTTACCGTTGACCGACTGTCGGGTGTTGCTGTAATGTGAACACCACCATCGTAACCGTCGTTTTACCACAGCCAACTCATAACTGCTTTGTGACGACCTGGGGGGCCTACCACCGCCTCTTAAAACAATAATTATTATTTTAATATTACTTAGCTTTCCGCACTGTTGGATTTTCAACGCTTGGCTGAGCCAAGCGTCAGCGCTAAGAGTTGAAAATGCTACAACAGAAATATCAAAATAATATTAAAATAATGTTGTTTTAAGCGATGGCGGTAGGCGACTAGGGGTCGTCACAAAGCAGTTGTGAGTTGTTTGTCGGTCCGACTTAATGTGAACCAGGCCTTAGGCAGAGGTGTACCCATTAGTACACCCACATTTCGCCAGTTATGTTTAGTCCCATGTAATAGGGGGCGAGAGATTATATTTAATGTATTTTTATTCTGATTGATGTTTTTTTTCGTGCTTCATCAATTTAATTTTATTGTTGAGAGAGTGTAATTAAGAGATTAAGCTTGTAAGAAAAATAATGCTAACACGGCACATGTAATTGTCCCCAATGTCTAGTTATTCTCTATACGGAAATCGAAAGTAGCGCGCTATGACGTCACAATCGATTTCTAATAACTAAAGACCTTTAATTAGGAGGGAACCTAATGGTCTTTGGATTCTCACGCCTTTAAACTAATTGTGGTGGATTTTATTGCCATATTCGTAAGATACTGTTGTTACAGGTTTAATTTTAATTTACTGCGCATTTTTAAAATATTCATATTGTCGAACAATTTTTATTATGAAACTATTTATCACTCATGAAACCGAGGGGTATTGCTAGTTTTACATTAAGTAGCTCGTATGAATAGAATATAATGAAAAAGTAATTAGCTTATTTATCCTCATCGCATGAAGGTACAAAACCCTCTACAAACATAATTTATTCAAGCCTAGCTTTAGCTTCACCTTAAACTATACCAGAACACCAATTACATTTTACATGATTGTGATACCCAAAATAACTTCAAAGCTCCACTGAATAGTTTAACACCACCCTATCTACTATAAAATTCTCTTAATACCACACCAGAAAACACAACAGTTAACCACTAAACAAGTTGAAGTCTTTGAACTTTCCTAATAAGTGGTCAGTAGAAAACTTCTTTCACCTTCGACCTTCGACCTCCGAAGGTTGTTTATCCCTTGCCCTTGAGAGACATCAAGGTCTCTGAAACTGAAACACGCGATCGCGTCAAGGACCTTCCATTTTCAGGGACGCTTGGCTTCCTTCAAGGTTAATCGGAAGTAATTTGTCAGATGCCAAAGCGTGACACGTGTTTTGTATCAAGAACCATTAGATCCAGGGTCAGCATCAACTTTCTTGATCATTGTATTCACAATGCTTAACAAATTTTCATTTTTATTGTCATTTTCTTTATTTGGTTTTTCACTTACACAATGGTCGATAATTATGTAATGTTGACTTAAGTATACTGATTGATTACTAATTGATTGTCGCTGTCTTGGAGACATCGCATTATTGGGTGCTACTAGCTTCTGCCCGCGACTTCAGCCGCATAGTAGTCAAAGATGCAATCAAACATGTCCTTTGTCATAGAGCCCAAGCCCATGATATTCGGCAGCAGTGGAGGTAATTAATAGTAATAATAGCAGCACTTCCAGAGATTGTTTGTAAGACAAACTAACAATTGTACCTCTTTAAAATATTGGTACATAATAGACCAATACTGGATTTTTATTTTATTTCAATTTATTTATTTATTGGCTCGTAAATTACTGCTTAATATTGGTTTTCTGACATGTTGACTGTCAGTTATAGTTTTGCAGTGACATAATATATGTATATACCTAATTATGTAGTATTTATCACTTTCTTGACTTTGACGTGCTTTGACAGAGGGTCTGGGGTCTGCGTAGACCGTATCTTTGACGGCTTATTTTTTGTTCTACCAGATTAAGTATTCATATTTGAACATGAATTAGTAAATTCATAGTTAACAAAAGTAATATGAAAAATATAGTCCTTTATTTTATCACTATAACCAATTTCTTAGGTCAAATAAGAACGAGAGAAAAGACTCTTGATGGCGTGAACATTAACAGTGTAGCTATCTCTCAAATTACTTCTATACCTTCATTACCGGCAAAGTGTAGGCCATTGCTGGCCAAAGATTTCTCTTGTAGGTACTTATTTCAAAAAGCCATTACAAATAAGCCGCTCCACCATCATTCCTATGTCTTACATAACCATCCATTACTTCAACATTTGTTCATACACCAACACCTCCCAAACTATGGACTATAAATAACACATGATTACCCAATCAACTTCCAATCATTACGTGGCTACTGTCTCGACTAATTAATTTCAAGGCGCCATGACACTTTCGTTATCGGCTGACGTTTTCCGTGTGTCAATTAACGTGGAAATCTCTTGGAGATTAGTGATGCACAAGTTGTACTACTTGTACTGACGAGTTTTGAGTCTCTGTGGCGTTGAAATTTTGGGCACCGTCAATATGTTTTATGGTTTCGTTGTCAGCTGATTTGCATAATTGATCATTAAGAGATATTCAATAAATAACATGTGGATTATTAGAATACTTTTACCTTACCTTGTACCTTGTTTACCTTTTTTATTTATATTCTCAGGTGCATAAAAAATTGCCCCATAAGTATGTAATGATTCCTATCTTGCTACCAAATTTTTACTTCTCTTAAGTGATCACAAACCATCGATCGTGCGGAAGTCTTCTTGTATATCTTCCATCTGGCGGAAAACGAAGGGTTTACCAACTAAAACCACGCTGCTTTTGAACCTCCAAATGAAATGATCACCAGCCTGTCGATTCGTAGTTAGGATAAGAATCTCTCTAGTTAATCTAGATCCAGATTCAACATAACTTTTTACTGTCCTGTACTTATCCTCAAATATCTCTGTCGTCTCGATGCCTACAAAAAGGTTTACTGTAGCGTGAACTAAAGATCTATGTGCAAAGCCTAGGCCTTATAAATCGTTGCAATTACCAGCCTCTTGACATACCACACTAATTTGACAAAGCACCTCATTATCTTGTCCCAGTCGATGACCGTTAATTGCAGAATGATTGCTAATGCTTTACTATTAAGAATGCATTTGCTGCATATTTCTTTGGTCTTTTACCGCGACCTAATCACCTTTAAGGCGCCTTTCATTATATAGTAGGCTATGTTGGGCATTGTTGGGTTCTAGACTAAACAAATGCTGTTTGGGTTTTATAGAAGCAACAAACTGTGTTCTTGTAAAATAACCTGATCTGTGGAATATTGTTGTCAGTTTAAAAGCCTTTTAAGTGATGAGAGTTAGATATATGAGATTCCTATGGAAATCGTACTAAAATTGTAATACCGTTATCAAGTTTGCTAACAATTAGCAGTGCAATAGCACTTCACCTGAACCTTCACCTGATTAGAAGTGAACTTGAGGTTAGCTGTCAATCCCTCAGCTCACTCTAGCTTACTTTACCTAAATTCATCATCATCTTTGTCCCATGTTACTTGGGGTCGCCGGAACACGTTTTCTTCTTCCATTCCGTTCTGTCAGCTGTCATGCTATCACTGACCCCCTTGTCTTTCATATCATTCTTCACACAATCCGTCCATCTTTTCTTTGGGCTTCCCCTCCCTCTCCATCCATTCACACTCATCATTTTTATAGAATGTTGTTTAATTTTTAATTAAAGCATTTATACGAGTACTATGATCATATTACTTCTGTCAACATATCTAAACCTTGAACTAACTCCCGCTTGATCCAGACCGACATACCTACTATCTACGTTGAAAATTTCCTCTGCTAATAAAGTCATCTACATAAAATCGAAACTAACTTTTCCAAACACTTGTCAATTAATTATCGCATTATTAGTCGATTTATAAGATAAATAGCCCATCTCTATTGGAGATCGCATAGGAAACCGTTCAATGAGTCCAAGAGATTGGTCGGCCGGACTAGTGATAAGGGCCTGGCCTAGTCTGGTACCTATAAATGTACCTATAAATATATAAGACAGTTATTTATTACTAGTTCATGCTCGCGGCTTTGTTCGCGATTTGGTTATAACGGGGCTATATTTTTTTCTAAAAAAAACTCCTTATAACGTCAGCTATCTGTCAGTGAAAGTCCCATCAAAATCGGACCAGCTGTTCCGAAGATTAGCCGAGACAAACAGGTAGACAGACAAAAAAAAAAAAATTGTTTTTTCTTGTGTCTACCGAGATTCATATGCATAAAAAAAAAACTGTTATTTTGATGTTACAAACTGACATTTCAGTTTTATTTATTTGTATATGTAGAATATAGCTTTGCATACTTATGCAAGGCTGTTTGGAAGGAAATGTCGTAGTATCTTATCAGGTAAAAAATAGTGGTAGGACAGCTAATTTGTAGTAGGTGTCCCAGTCTTAAATCCAGGGAACAGCTGAGACAGAACGCGTTCATTTGTTTCGCGACTTATAACCTACTAAATGTATAAAACCGTAGTATAAACGCAGCGTATACTACGGTTTCATACATTTAGTAGGGCCACGAGGGGCGGGACTAATGTGATCAGTCCAATACTAAATGTATGAAACCGATAGCTTATATAACCGATAGGTTTTTTAAATAAGCCCAGTAGTTCCAAAGATTAGACCGTTTAAACAAACTCAAGCTATATAATGCAAGTATAGATGTACCCATGTCTCTGGTACCCTTGTATGGTACAAACATGTCACCAAACCAATATGGCGCGGGCCTATTGGGGTCGCATGACAGTATAGAGCTAAAATATTGCCTTAATAATGCGCGGGCGCACACGATGGCAGATTGATAGACCTTGTCATAAACAACACAGTGATTGGTTCTTTATAGTATTGTTATGGGTCAGTAGTATGGTGGGAAACCTATTTTTTGCCCCGGTTCATCCCCTTAGGGGCGAATTTGGAAATCCTTAGCGGACGTCTACTAACTACTACATCCCTGCCAAATTTCATCTTTATACGTCAAGCGGTTAGATTAAGGTTTTTATAAAAATCTCCTGGACGATTATGCGAAACTGCACCTTATATTTTAGTATGCAGGTCAGACAAACAAACGAACACACAGGTAACTCATTGACAGTAAGTGCGCAATAATTTTTAATATTGATTATTCTACTCTCGTGCGCATGTTATATGATATAGCCTTTCTAAGCTTACGACATAATATATACCATGAAATTATTAGCTTAGCTCATAAAAGGGGTTAAGTGCGAAATAAATGCGAAAATTTCTACCATACTGCGAAATAATTGTAATGCTTTTGGATATTTTACGCTGATTAATTTTAAATTCATACTTCCATACCATGCTTGATAATTATATTACCTATAAATGCGAAAGCAACTCTGTCTGTTACACTTTCACGACTAAACTACTGAACTGATTTTGATGAAGAATAAAGTAAACGGTATAAGTTTTAACCCCAAGATAGTACATAGGCTACTTTATTACAAGCTTTTGTTTAGCTTGCACTGTTCGTATGTATAGGTATGTATGTAAGTTAGTTGTCCTTTTAAAATTGGCGAAACATTTTTCGACCATTTGTGGGTATCCGATTGAGCTAAGATTTTGCATACCCTTTAGGGCTTCGACAAAACCACGAATTCGCATCGCATCGCAAATATCTGCGAATTCCTGTGAAGTTAAAGTTCCCGAAGTTCCTGCAATACGGCATCGTATTGTTTTTAAAAATATTTTTTTAATTAGTTTTTTTTAATCCGTGACGTTGTCTGCGTCGGCTATAACCAATTTGCACGGACAAAATCGCGGGCAAAAGATAGTCTATTAAAAGCATAAGTTTTGGATGTACCTACATTGAACTATTATTGCTAAATAGCATAGCACTTGTGTATTTTTTGAAATTATTAAAATACCTTTCATAGTAAATACAACAATAAAGTTTTGTTTCAATGGTGCCTATTTCCTTGTTCAAAAACTAGATTAAAATTAGGGAATTAGCATCTCTTTCTGACATACAGCTAGAGGAAAGGACGGTAGGTAACACTTAAAAACTAAGTTAGAGATGTCAAATTAGTTTTGCCTTGAACATCTCCATGTTTTTAAACAATACGTTCTGAAATATCAACTATAATTGTAGATATAGATGTTTCAAAATAACTAAAGAGAGCTCTTATTTATATCCGTCCCTTTCTTGTTTAGTTGGAGAGAAAAAGATAGAAACAGTCTAAATTAAGTTTAGCTCGTGCATAATAGAATCGACTCCAATATCTGCTTATCCCCAAAGATTAATTAGCATATAGTCATGACGAATGCAACGATAGTTCTAATTACAAATTGTAATGAAATACAATTGTTACAATATTCTGTTGCACGCGGTTTGACACCTGCATTTGTAATTAACCGACCACAACTAGATCAATTGTAAGAAACACTTATGGGATTATGATTCATTAATACTGATTGTATAATCACAAGCTTAAATAGGTTACAATTACGCAAAACTCTTAGGGTCGGTTCACATCTGACGGAAGATACGCCGCGTATCGTCAGCCGCGTAACGCAGAAACAGTAAAATAAAATAAAAACCAATAGTAAAATATCCAACCATACACACATAACCGATGATGCGTTAGTGCGTCGACCATACTAAAAATGATACGTTCAACGTATCTTCCGTCAGATGTGAACCACCCTTAAATCATTATTTTTATAAAGATAAATTCTGGAAAGACTACATTATAATCTCTCACTTTTAGGAAGTCTAGTACCTACCCTTACTAAATAACTCATCTTTAACGCGGACGAAGTCGCGGGCAGCAGCTAGAGTATAAAGCAATAGCTTTACTATGAAATGAGTAATGAAGCACTTTAATTACTAAACGTCTTTCTCCATAATGGCTGTCTAACACCACACAATAAACTTCATACATTGTTGCCTGATTAGATCATTAAGTATGCACTCACATTTTACGAGACTTTCACGATATTACTACTAGTTTAGGCTAAGATGAGACTGGAGAAACTGCGGACTTTAGTACTGAAACATATTAAAAGTCAAAAGTCAAAACATTAATTAACATAATAAAATTTTAAAAAAAATCTTGGACCATGCGCGTTGAACGATAATACAGTGTCATTTGAGGAACGTATAGAAGCAATAGAACTCAATCCCAATGTGTCAAAATTGCTCCTGATTTATACCTATATTTTTGACATTGACTGCCTTTTTGGTCTAGTGGTCGTAAAGCGCGACTGCTGGGCAAAGTGTTATTAGGTTTTTCTATCAGGAAGACCTCAGTAGCAACCTTGGAGTCTGGATTTGAGCTCGGTTGATGGCAATAGGCTCGCCCCCTTATTACATGGGACTTAAAAAACATAACTGGCGAACTATGGGTGTACTAATGGGTACACCTCTGCCTAACCCTTCGGGAATTACAGGCATGATGTTATACCCAATTATACCTTTATTATACCCAACAGTGAAAGAATTTAACAAATCGGTTCAGTAGTTTCGGAGTCTATTCAATGCAAACAAACAATCCAATCTTTCCTCTTCATAATCTTAATAATTATATAAATTACGCGTCACGTTGTCTGTCCGGGATGGACTCCTAAACTACCATTTTTTATGAAATAAGGCTTACTGTGTGTAATTTAGTCAAACTTAAAAGATAGGATAGTTTTTATCTCGATTATTGACCTCAATATCTTTACTTACTTCAAGCCACAGCAACGTGTGGCCGAGTCAGCTAGTATGTATAAGTACAGATTAACTACTTATTTAAATAACAATGTTAGACCAGTACACGCTCCCAACCTGCAACTGTAGTGCGCATGCGGTAAAGCAGATGCCATTCCATCATGAATCATTAACATGGCCAATAAACAGTGCTACATGACTTGTAAACCTACTAGGGGAAATTGATTTCTTGTCGGCACGATTCATGTATTTTATTGTCACATCGTTCTAGACAATATCACTGGCACCGCGACTCTTAAAAGGTAAAATGGTAGATGATTTTCAATTAACATAAAGTAATTTATTGAATTACTAAGTTATACTCGCGAATCTTTCGCATAAATGTCAGTTTTCTATGGGGTTTTAATGATTTTCGCGCAGAACCCCAATTGTTTAAAAAAAGAAGCCATAGTATCCTAAGTTACTCTTTATGACATCAGCTATCTGCCAGTGAAAGTCTCGTTAAAATCGATTCAGCCGTTTTGGAGATTTGCCTGAACAAACAGATAGACAGATATAAAAACAAAAGAAAAAAAATTAAAAATACTTTTTTGGGATCACAAACAGACACTTCAATTTTATTTATTTGTATATTATACTTAGGTATTGTATAGATTTAAGAAAATGAGAAATTAAACCGAATCAACAAAAACTAAACGTCGACGTTAAGGCAGGGACACATTATCGTTAGACTTGTCAATTCTATAAACTTTCGCAAGAATATGCAAAATCATTCGTCTTTATTATTTAAATTATTGACGAATGAAAATAAGGTCGCAAGTCTAAACGTCGGTCTACATGAATGCAGTCATAACAGCATAGTAATTATTTCTCGTACATTGTTTACAAGTTTAAGGAACTCTAAAATAACAATAAACATGTTTTACGGCCACTCGCAATAAACATTTGTTACAAGAATTTTGTTATTACAGTATTGTGTTAAAACATTCATTGATTTATTAATTTCTATAGGAAATTAATAATTCATTTTACAATCTTTTGAGATGAATTTTATCGTAGATCTGTAGATAAGTAAGGTTATAGTACCGTTTTTGTCGTTAACTCCTATAAATTTGTTGAGATATACACAAAACATTGTTGCAGTTTCCAACTGGTTTAATAACACACTAAACGAAGGCAAAAGTTACATGTTTTTTTCCCATCATTGTGATAATTTTTTACTTAGGAATCTTCTGGTTACAAAGTTTTAACATTTTGTTATCTATTTTCACGAAAACAAGTTCGAAAATGTTATCTAAACTTTTAAACCCGAGACCTCTGTACTATTACATGTACTCACATTCATTATCAAAATCAGTGATATTTCACACCATCATAAAGTCGTTTCCCTGCTGATATTTTTGCTATGTGATGTGTCTTTAGCAAAGCCACAACTTATGACTACTACTGTTTATTTATTTAATACTAGCTCTTGCCCGCGACTTCGTCCGCACAAATGTCGGTTATCGCGGACGCAGACGAAGTCGAAGTCTAATAAAAAGTAGCCTATGTCTTTCCCCGGGTCTTAAACTATCTCCATGCCAAATTTCATCAAAATCGGTTCAGTGGTTTAGGCGTGAAAGCGAGACAGACAGACAGACAGAGTTACTTTCGCATTTATAATATTAGTAAGGATAAACTAGCTCACCCTGGCTTCGCACTAATGCAATGTTATCTACTAACTATACTTATAAACCTTTCTCTTGAATCACAGTATCTATTGATGAGAACCGCATTAAAATCCGTTGTTTAAAAGATCAAAGCGTACAGACTTAGAAGCGACTATGTTTTATACCATTTAGAAATAAATAATTTATTTAATACGCGATTAATAAATGACCACACTCATTAGATAACGTCTCATAATTTTCTAAACTTTATTATGCACAGTTGATGACTGCCTGCATAGCATGTTTTAAATGACTTTTATAGTGTGGTCCCGCCATTACCGCCCGCACATAACGATACATCATTATGCCTAGAGCAGTAGCTGTCAAATTAGAGATTTGTATCGGTCGTACTAAATAGATGATAAGTTGCCCACCTGGATATGACTCATGGGTAGTGACAGCTACTGTCAAATTATGTGTCGTGAATACCAAGCTTTATAATGTCGGAAGTGTATTGTATTACGTCTAGTTTTGAATTTTTGATGCAGACTCAGATCGGAGAACTGCAGAGGAAATTGTTAAGTGTTTTTAAAAGCTTTTTATGATTTTTAAGAAAGATAAAAATATTATTGGTAACTGTAGACTACTGTACTGTAGACTTCGTCTGCGTATGTCGGTTATCGTGGACGCAGACGAAGTCGCGAAATAATAAATAGCCTATGTCTTTCCTAGGGGTTCAAACATACCCCGTACCAAATTTCATCAAAATTGGTTCAGTGGTTTAGTCTTGAACGAGTAACAGACAGACAGTCAGAGTTACTTTCGCATTTTATACTGTACTAGCGACCCGCCCCGGCTTCGCACGGGTGCATGTATTATACATATAAACCTTCCTCTTGAATCACTCTATCTATTAAAAAACCGCATCAAAATCCGTTGCGTAGTTTTAAAGATCTAAGCATATATAGGGACAGACAGACAGACAGACAGACAGACAGGGAAAGCGACTTTGTTTTACACTATGTAGTGAAGTATGGATGGATAAATCTTAAATTGAATCTTGCTATAAAAAAATAATATAAAACAGTTTAGTTAATTATAGTCTGAATAATAACTGTAAATTAATTTACACACCCCTAAGCTCTAGCTATAATTTAACTGTCATTATATTTTATTTACTAAAACTTATTGATCATTCATCATATTTTTTTGTTACTGAAAGTCAATTAATTTTTTATTCATAAACATCATAAAATCACACCTGTAATCCCAAAGGGTTAGGCAGAGGTGTAATTTCTTAATCCCCAACCGGAAATTATCAAATACCAGGATATGTTTTAACCCTACACCCAAAACAATATATCAAATTAATTTATTAACACCTTCTTAAGAAAATTCTTTAATTTTATCGCCATTAAAAAAGTTAATCCAAAAATTTTACGTGTTCCAAAATCAAATAAAATCTTTTCCGTTAAACGTTGTTAAAAACTTTATGGGATATTAAATAAAGTCTTTAATACTTGACAAGCCGATTATCATGTCAATGGTGGGACGGTCAAGCGGTGATCAATAATGATGTAACGGCTATTTTATGGTTCTTAGTTTAATAAGGGATGAATCATACATAACGGGAAGGGCTCGTGGCTAAGTAATAACAGTCGCTTGGGTCGATCCATCAGGTTAAGCTACGCTTACCGAAGTTGATCCGTGGATGGGTGACCATCTTTACACCTAAACTCCTCCGTGCCTCGGAAAGCACGTATAGCCGTTGGTCCCGGCTGCCATACGTGGATCCTTGACAGTTGTTACAGGTCGTTATAAGCCCGAAAGTCTGACAAGTGACAACCAGTCTTACCAAGGGGTATCGCATTACCCAGTTACTGGGTTGTAGAGGTCGGATAAGCAGTCACTCCATATAAAATACTGGTATTCAGCACCCGGTTAGGCTGGAAGTAGACCGTATATAGTTTGAAAAAGGCTAAACAGATGATAATGCACGCTTCGCGATGGAGCCACAAAGTTATTCAGGAATTAAGTACCGTCAACTGTGGTCACAAACTTAATGAATTCCAGAACGACAATAATCGAATTTTTAAGACAACATCTTTGATTAAATTTTTACTTCTTTGTCATCGATTGTCGCTGAGATGAGATTTTAAACCTATTTACGGGAATCCTTTTGAGGGGCAATTCTCTAACTGTAATAGCTTACAAGCAAATATCTAAAGGTAGACAGATAGCAAGAGGGAGGTATGTCGTCGCGAATGTCAGGCACGTCCACGAGGCACGCGTAGTCAGGCATTTGTGTCACATGCCTCGTACTGCCTGTATGTACAGTGGAGTCCATAAGTGGATAGACATTCTCAAAAAACATTCGCTTCAAGTTAAGTTTGACTTACGACCTTCTATTTTCGAGAACAGTCACATGTATCATCATTGCCGTCGACAAATGCTTGTAGTTCATAATTTCAACATTATAAAATAAGTCAAGTTGGCCTATCGGCTAAACGCCTGCAGATAGGTGCTTGAATCGAGGAGTCGTGAGATCGAATCTCATCCAGACTATGACTTTTTGTAAGTTTTTACTTGATTGGAAGAAATGAGACAGAAGCATAATATTCTTTATCTTGTTCGCTTTGTTCACACATTTCGTAAAGTTAAAAAGGTAGATCATAGAAAATTAAACAAATAATTTAGATTTCTGTGAGGTAGACAGAAATAAGTAATGTAATAATGAGTTTTATGAATACTCGATTAGAATAAACGTTGTCGTTTGGTTGTAGTTGTTGGTTAGTGACGTGTGGATTATTATATAGCGGTAATTATTCACAAAAAAAAATGCAAGCAAATATTAACATTGAGACGAAGGCGACTATTATTGCGTTGCATAAAAGTGGTCATAAAATAGAACGCAAATATCTAATGAAACCGGACTGAATGTGAGTATTATATTATTGTGTTATTATAATTGTAACTTGAACCTAATATTATTTGGTGACATAATTATAAATTAGTTCTTTTTATTGTTTTTGAAATCCATCTTAAGGCTGGAAAGATAAATAAATTCTGTTTATTATTGCATTTATAAATGTAGACTTAATATCATATTGTTTTATTAAGTAAATGATTATTATTTTATTAAATAAATATTACTATATTATATAAAAATTAAGTCACTTTAGTATTTTGTTATACCTGCCTAATAGAACTTTTGTTTTGTTTTAGAGGAATACTGTTAGTCTCTGGATCAGGAGATACGAGGAAGAGGGTAGCCTAGTTAGTCGACAGCAAAGTGGAAGGCCGTCGCTTATTAGCGAGGCGCAGCGACGACATAATATGGTGGCGAATATGAATCGAATGGTATCACACCAACGAGGCAATTTGCCAAACTATTCGACACTTCATTGCAATCTGTTCGACGGGCCCTCCACGCTGAAGGCTTGCATCACAGAAGACCAGCTAAAAAGCCCTTCTTCACAAAAAGGCATAAACAAGAACCACTACGTTTCTCACGGGATTATTAAGATTTTGACTGGAAGACTGCTATATTAAAAAAACCTAGATGTTTTGGTATTATTAATTAGACAGTGTAACTAAATATTTAGTATTTTAATATGTCCGTCATTATTCAATGATCTTAAATTGAGGTTTAGTTTCAATCATCTTTTCGTCAAGAAAATGAACACTTAAGCTATTACCTCAATACATTTATTGTGACGTTACATATAAAAAAAACATATTCGTAATGTCTAAATCAATATAAAGAAATAATTATATTTGTTTTCAATAAACTCTGCTAAATATCGATACCTATAATAAGTGGGGATTAACAATCATTTATTTGTGTTATTAGAATATTCTTTTCTTGTTATATTGTTATGACGTGGGTAAACACAAAAAATCTTATGAACGGTTACAAGTGAATTTCTTTTATCTAAGTAGGAATGTAACGTCACAATTCTTGTCAGTTAATTAAATAAATAAATAAAACGAATAAACCTTTATTGTTATTATTAAGCACGACTTTTTTATTTCCACCTTCCAACACCAAAAAAGTAAATTAAAAATCACATAAATAGTTAAAACTTAATACAATAACTAACATTTTCTTCGTATAAAAATAAATAATAAGCATGATTCATTATTAATAAGCATAAACCTAACAAGTTTTTACTTTTCATTATTATGGTTTCAAAGAAACAAAAAAACAGCCAAGAAGTAATTAAGATACGAACTCAGACCTTATTGATCGTGAAGCTGTTGCTTAGCCTAAACAGCTACCAACACATATTATATTGATGCGAATTTTAGCAGTGCTATGGTAAGAACAGACGCGTATTGTAAATGCTACAGAAATATCATGCTATTTCGCGTAGTGTGACGACAGTTTATTAGTGTGTGTTATCTGTGGAATGTTGAGACATCACTTATACACACACACGCACCCTCATTGACTGTGTCGCTGGTGTCGCGCTTGTATATTCGAGCTAAAATAGCCTTTATGGTGCTGATGGACTATTGAACGTTTAGTGTACCTTAATAGCTGTGCTAAATAATCCGAAGAATTAGCTGTTAATTGTGCATCACATTGGTTCCTCTTTACTTATACAACCTGCCAACCTGCCAACCAAAAAAAAAACAGCTGATCCATACAAATTGATCGTAATGTTTGTCATTATTGTATAGATCAGCTGTTTTTTTTTCACATTTCGTACTATGTCCTATAATAAAAGTTGTTCATATTCATGAGTACATTCACCCCCTGAAAGATTTGCAACGGATTAAAATTCACGGTGTATAACTTCTACTTATATTAGTTGCCTGAAAGATATGACCAAATTCTCGAATTCTATTCTGAGGTCCTTATTATCAATCTAAACGATTTTCTTTCTTATAGGTATTGACTAAGATCCCAAAATGGCATTTACGTCATTTTTTATGTGAATTTAGGTATATATACACTATGTAACAAAAACCCTGTCAGATCAGTGTTGCCGTTGATCAGTTTTTATGTTTTATTTTAGTTTAATTACTTCTTCTTTCTTCTTTTTTTTTTCACTTGGGAAAAATAATAATCTCAAATCCATTAAATGGTTACGTATATGTGTACGCAGTACGATGCCGAATAATACCCTTAAGGATCGGACAGGGTTTTTGTTACATAGTGTAAATATGTTTATAAACGCATGACACGATACAGGAGAAATTATTAGTAGGTACACACACACAGCAAAACAAAACATAATTATATTTTTTTAAGTAAAACATTACAAACCAAAAAAAAAAGGTCATAATGGTCCAAAAAATTGCCCATTTGCGTTCGTTAAGAACTTAGATCTCTCTTTAAACCTTTTTGAACGCTATGTCCAAGTAGAGACATGTTAAAAAGCCAGTACTTACAAGTTAATAATAGCTCAGTTATCTTGTGAACAAACGTTTTGACGGCGTTCTAAGAGATTAGATTGTGGAGATAATTACAGTCTGCCTCGACTCAGCCTGTCTAGAAAGCGTTAAACCCTAGCATTTTGTCTATGGCCGCGCCTGTGTGAAAATGGAGGGAAAATTTGAGTTTAATTTTGTCAAAATGAGTCAACCTACTTTCAGTAATTAAGTTTATAATAACATAACACACATCACGCCTGTAATCCCCGAAGGGTTAGGCAGTGGTGTACTCATTAGTACACCCACATTTCGTCAGTTTTTTTAAGTCCCAATTAATAGGGGGCGAGCCTATTACCATCAACCGAGCACAAATCCAGACTCCGAGGCTGCTACTGAGAAATTCCTGATGGAAAACTCAATAACACTTTGCCCGACCTTGGAAATGAACCCCAAGCCTCATGCGGCCACTACACCAACGAGCCAATATAATAACACTCGTATATGGACATGCCTTTACAAACTTTAATCAGTAACCATATTGTAATAATTTTAATGTCAATAATCTTTCAATGAAACATTTATGATTTGTTATCGCCATATTCCTCTTTCCAGTATTGAATGTTAGTCGTGTCCCACAAACTGCTGCTATTCGTCTAACGTTAATGAGTTTCCGGTAAAAGTTAAGCAAGCATTGAAAGCTTGACCTTTGTCCCTTAGGTACTAGGAATTTCTAGACGTGTTATGGCTATCTTTTGAAGTTTTAAATAATAATAATCATTATCTGTACTTCTACGTACCTACTTTCTAATTTTATCTTGGACATTACTGTCATCGGTGAAGGAAAACATCGTGAGGTTACCTGGACTTATAATTCACTAGCTTTTGCCCGCGGTGTCTGTTATCATGGACGCAGATGAAGTCGTGAAATAAAAAGTAGCCTATATCCTTTTTTGGAGTTCAAACTTACTCCGTACCAAATTTCATCAAAATCGGTTCAGTGGTTTAGTCCTGAAAGCGTTACAAACAGACAGCAAACAAACAGAGTTACTTTCGCATTTATAATATTAGTATAGATCTAAAATTGCCTTGAGCAAGAGTGGTGGTCTATGCTCGTGCTTCCCTATGAGAAGAGAGTTCCCCCCCCCCTTCATTATAATATTTAATATCATAATTATAAGATAGATAAAATGACATAAGAGATAATCCATGAAAAATCCGATTACAAAAATCGTTTTACTAATAGAAAAAACAACACTACTGCTCGAGTGTTGTGAGTTTCCGACTATGATTTGACTAGACTTGATTTGTACTGGACTTCTACGCGAACAAAATCGGGGACTACCTATAGCTAAAAAAAAATGTCTGTAATGTCCAAAGTATATAGCCAGGTTCAGAATCAACCAGTCACTACCGCCTTAGTTCATTCGTCATTGTTAATCAGTGGCTAAATTAGATTTGCATTATATGGCCAATAAAATTAACGATACGAGACATAAAATGCCACAGCCTCAAGCGCAGTCCTTAATCTATCTTGTCATCTAAAGAAAAATTAGTATAATAAAAGGCTATTTCGAATAGCATGCAAGTAACCCATTACTGGTAGCCTGAAGCATTTTGTGCAACGTATTGATGCAAGGATTGCAATAATGCAGAGGTAATTATAGGTTGGTAACCTTTTACCTAACAGCGTTATAGCTACCTGTGCTTAGACTGTTATTAATGCAACTGCAGGATGATAAGAAGAGGTTAATCACTTCTGGAAAAATAATTTCTTGAATATCCTTTTAAGTTTGCATCTGTGGTATTATATGGCTAGACCATTCAGAAAGGATACATTAACTAAATCATTAAGTAAAAGTCAAAGTCAGAGTCAGAGTCAAAGTCAAAGTCAAAGTCAAAATAATAATCATTGTAATACCACTTAATCATGATGATGATAATACTGTGATCACTGTGCATATCTGCAAAATATTCTAACATGTTCTTCTTTTCTTCAACAGTGGCGGCAGTATGTATCCTGCTGGAAGTGGGTGCGCTGCCAAGTCGGCGCGCTGGTTTCACCTGCAACGACCCAGCGCTGTCATACCCTCACACCGGAGACACCTTTTCCATATCACTGGTGGCTGCCATCACGGTCATCGTACCTTATTTAGTGGTGAGTATTTATGATAGCAAGAGCTCTGTTAAAATGATCCAACCCACATTCTCTCTCAATCTCCTCTTTCTTTATCGTGTGGGCAGTAAGGTCTTGCGACTCCACACCCTAGTGCCAGAGTTTCTAAACCGCCTCAAGGGCCTCTGACATTGTTTGAGTGGAACAGCAATAGGCTGGTATAAGTCCTTTGCGTTCTAGGACCGCGGCAACTCTTTCGCAATCCTGGCATGCATGGCATGTTATGAATCTAACTATCTTATACAAACATATTTTTTCCAATCTGGCTGGTTCCAGAGATTTTAAACAAACAAAAAAACTATTCAGCTTTGTCACGTTAGTATAGATTTAGGGTCCATTCACACAGACCGGCTCGGAGAGGAGATCAGATTATTATCACGTTGAAAACAGAGTTTTTAGTATTTGTAGTAAGGTTTATTTTTGCATGTGCACTGCTTTTGTCATCAAGACAAATGACAAAAGCAGTGCACATGCAAAAATAACAAATGAACGAACCCTAAAAGTTAAATTTTCCATCACTACTATGCTACTGCGTATAAAATCAGTAACTATTGTCGTGTAAACTATTGTAAGGCTCGCCAGTAATGTGCATACACAGGTGCGTTTAGTATACCTACACAACTTGATTTATAGTTATGACAATGCGCCTAACGTCACACAATAGGTACAGGTGCAACTCTAATGAAGCAAAAGTTAAAGTTCCTAGAGATTATCATTAAAAAAAATGAGGGACTTTGTTAACATTGAAATCTTATCCTTACTTCATATTTTATAGACATGACTAATAGCAATACGAAAAAAAATATTAATTACATGCATGAATAGTTTTTATAGATATAACTAAATTAAATATAGCTGGTTGGGATAACTAATTGTAAATTAAATTACTTACCTCTGTTTTTATTTGTTAAAATTACCTACATTGTTTATTTTAGAATATGATGTATTTTATCTTTTAAGACTCTGGATAAAGTTTTTTTTTATTATTTTTAGGGGGGGAGGTCATTATTATGAGTGTACCCTACATAACATCATGCTACGACCCACGGTAGCTAAAGACGTAACCTAAACAATAAACACAAACAAAATGACTAAACAATATTACACTTGCAATCATTGTCACAAACGTAATAACTCTTTTACGACAGACGATTGGCATTTTAAAAACATACACTTCATTGTTGCGTCTAAATGTTTTAAAACAATAAAATTAGAGTCATTCATAAGTCAGCTTTTCTTTTTTCTCAAGTTATTTTTTTTAATACATTGACAAGTATATGTCAAGTGATTGAAGCCTCAGTTACTGAGTTAACAGCTTGTCCATAAAAATTACTATGAGGTATGCCCATCATTGTGTTGATTAGCTCAATGGAATTTCTATTTTTGTCAATACTGTATTCTGTCGTCATTATCATCTCACTACTAGTAAAAATGCGAAAATTTGGATGGACGGTTGTTTGTTTTTCAATCACACCAGAATAAAGTCAAAGTCAAAATATTTATTTCAATTAGACCATTTACAGGCACTTTTGAATTGTCAAGGAGTCCGTCAGTTACGCACGTTGGTCAGTTAGAACGGTTGAAAGAATCTGGATGAAATTTGTCACAGGGATAGATTATAGTCTGGAATAGTATAATAATATATTGTAAACCACACTCCCAGGTTTTATTATTAAATACATTTTTTTTTCAAAAAGTGCAACAGAAAAAGAGAAATTCAACAAAATCTGATACAAGGAAGAATAAAAAATAATAAAAAACATCTAGCTCCTAAACTAAAAAAAATCGTAGAACATATCAGGAACATAATAATATCAGGTGGTCCAAGAAGTCCAAGAAGAGTGGTTTCCAATATTTTGTTTTGGACGTCGGAAACTTGGTCAACCTGTCTACGCAGACGCAAAAAATTCGATTGCCAGATAAAATTAAACGCTCACTCTGTTCAAATAAAACCGAAAATCCCTTCTCCAAATTCAACATTTCCTTTCTCTCCAGCTATGGGCAGTCGAAACAACGCTCCAACGCGAAGACGAGTACAACCTGAAGAAGAGCAAACTCCTCGACAGTGCTAAGACAGCTGCTTTCCTGTATCGCGACTACATCTACGGCTCTGTGGTCAACCTGACCATACTGGAGGTCGTGAAGTGTGTGGTTGGGACACCCAGGCCTACTTTCTTCGATCTGTGCCAGCCGGATAAGGCTAGCACTTGCAATGAGTGAGTATTCTTCTAATTGTACACTATAATTTTTATTATTACTATTGGCATCAATGGCGAGGACTCCACAACCCAGTAACTGGGTAATGCTGATACCCCATGGTAAGACTGGTTGACAGACTTTCGGGCTTCTGATGACCTGTAACAACTGTCAAAGATCCACGTATGACAGTCAGGACCAACGGCTAAACGTGCTTTCCGAGACACGGAGGAGTGTCGGTGTGAAAATGGTCACCCATCCACGGACCAACCTCGGCAATCGGAGCTTAACCTGATGGGTCGATCCGTGCGGCTGTTATTACTTAGCCACGAGCTCCTAAAATGAACCATTACTTCTATTTATTAATAGCCTTTTCATTTGCTCAACAGTTCGGAGTATGTCAGCAACTACCGCTGCACGTCAACGAATTACTCTCGCTACCTACAGATCGACTCCAGTCGCAGCTTCCCCTCTGCGCACGCGTCGCTCTCCATTTACTGTGGATTGTTTCTAGCTGTGAGTATTTCTAATCTTAAATAATATAATTAGAAAAAAAATAAGAATTTTTAATAAGATACGTATTCATAGACAGTGATTGTCATACTTCTATCACTGAATTTAATGTTTACATCTATTTAATTAATGTTTTTTGAAGTGAAAACTTCTTTAGCGGCGTTGAGCACTTTTTCTGTAATGGGTATAAAATCTTAAACTCGCGTCAGGACACGTGCGCGTCAGGACACGTGACCTGATCGAAAAAGCGTAAGACGGATGGAGAGTAGACAGCTATCCCCTCTCTACGGCGCGGCGAAAATGTATGCCTGGGCCTACTGTTTCGTTTAGACAGCGCAGGGCGCTTGCGCGAATGTTCGTGTATGTTAAACGTAAACGTAAACGTTAATAATCAAGTTTTCACTTCTGCCGGCACTCCCGGAGTGCAACCCGTTTTTTTTTAATACGTTGTAATGTAATGTAAATGACGATTTAGTATTGTATTGTACCTTCTTCCCTCTTTATATAATTCCATATTCAATACCTACATATTTCCTCTAATAAAAAAAAAGGTTCACCGCAGACGGATAAAACCCGTCAATACCTAATCATAATCTTCTTTCAACAGTGGTACCTCCAAAGGCGAGCCTTCAGCTGGCATAACCGCTCGGTCCTGCTGGTACCTCTGCTCCAAGTCCTCTGCATCGTGTACGCCGCCGTGTGCTCGCTGAGCCGGCTCAGCGACCATCGGCATCACTGGTGGGACGTGCTGGTTGGCGGGACAATGGGACTCCTTAGTGTTTTATACACGGTAAGTCTTTAAACATCGACATCGGTAAAGGAAAACATCGTGAGGAAACCTGGACTTGTAATTAATATAAGTCGAAAATCGCCAGTACGCTTTGAGCATGCGTGGTGATCAATGCTCGTGACTTCTCTGTATGAAAAGAGGCCTTTGTCTTGCAGTAAGGCAATAATAGGGTTTTCAGTTCTTAAAAGTTCTTAGTTATTGGTGCTGACTTTAATGACGTTGTTAATTTATTTAATTACTAGCATTCTCCACGCGACTTCGTTCGCGTGATTTTTCTTAAGGATCCCTAATTTTTTGATAGTAAAATATAGCCTATAGCACTCAGTGATAACGTAGCTTCCAATTTGTGAAACAATTTTCAAAATCGGTTCATTACTTCCGGAGATTACCCCCTACATACAAATTTACAAACAAATGTTACCTCTTTATAATATTATTAGTATAGAAAAATCTCCAAATACAAATAGAAAAGGTATGTCAGAACGTATTAAATAAAAACACGGCGAAATTCAAATAACTTCATATCTCTAACTTAGTTTTTATCTGTCACCATCCTTCTTTTTAGCTGACTTTCAGTAAGAGACACCAATTCTCTAAGTTTAGTTTGTGAAGGAATCAGCGCCTTTTATAGGTATCTGCACAAGAAACTAAAACTAATGATTGCCTTATTCGCCTGTAATGTCCACGCCTTTAATTAAAATCGCCATTTTAATAACAAACCATGTTCTCCTAATGAATTGTATTTAAATACAGATTTTAATCAAACGTGTTGACATCGCTAGAACTTGCTAGTGATTTATGTTTAGCAGGCAATAAACCTCAATAAAACTTAATGTAAATGTGTGCAAGGTGCCATGATACAATCGTTTTATAGCTGCAAGAGATTACCTCAGCAGTCGTGTTTACATGGGCTGTGCCTTTTTATAACTGTTAATTACAGACTGCATCATTAGTCTCAGAATAACTGTATATTACGAACGCTGTTACAGTCTTTCGCAAAAATATCATAGGTTTTTCAAGCACTATTTTTAAGTTTCAAGAATTACATCTGTGTGGATGTCATGATATTAAATTAAAGATAATTTATTCATCTCCAGAATGGCTAAAAAAAATTATACAGTCCCGTAAAAAAAAACAACACAACTACGATTTTACCATCGCACAAAATTGCAAAAATGGAGCCTGAAAAAGTTTATCTCGCCTCGTAGTTTTAAATATACTTAAACAGTGTACCCGTTCGCCTATTTGTTTGGAATTCTAGTTTGTTATTTAGCTAATCCTAATTTCAAAATAATCCAAGCTTAGTACTCTTGGTCCTTATAAACGATCTTACGTATCGAAACCATAGTCAACCAACCACAAGTAACTACAACAGTCTCTTCTATTCCAGGTCCTAGTTCTATGCAAGAACTTCTCGCAGCCAGCTGTGGTCAGCACAAGCGACATTTCGAGCAGCGACGGCAACAACCACCAGTCAGTCCGACGACTGCTGTCAAGCGAAGCCCACGTTGTCGTCCCCTAGCCCCAAGCGGTGTAAGCGAACGCTTACATGGTTACAAACTTTTGAAGTGAAGTGAGATGGTCCTGTGGTACGTAATCCGGGTATGAATCCTGTGAACCTCATTTAGATCTAGATGTAGTCTTTGATTTGAGGTCTGAATCTCATTTGCTTTTAAATACGTACGTTTTTGGATGTTCTAGCGCTCTTTTATGATTGGTTGTTAGCACATTCAATGTCATAATGATTTTGAGACGTGTGCGTAAAATGGTAATAATGTCAATCACACTTAGGTATTGCTTAGGAAGAAGCTTAGGCAAAGATCTGTGCTAAGAATTATTGAGATTATTTTTCTTGAGAAATTGATGGAATTTTCTTTGAAGAAGAAAGAACATAAAGATTCGAAAAGTCCTTATTTAGATTCTGTGTAAGTCCTAAGCTTGCTAGACTTTAAAGTTGGATATGTCAGAATCTTGCAAAAGAAAAGCTTTTATTACATTGACAGCGACAAAAATATTTATTAGGTTGTTTATTGATCGGTAGACTTATAGTCTTTAAGTAGTTCGATTTCAGTGTTTCTTAAAAACACTTTTGAAAATTAGAAAACGCAAAATTCTGAAGAGATAAGTAATTAGCTGTGTGCGTAGAAAAAGAGTTAAGATAATTATGTATTTTAACGACTTAGATGATGTACGAGTTGGTGAAGGAAAGAAAGAATATTCAATTAGCTTAGATTATGAGCATTGTTCAAATTAATTTGTTAGTGATTCGAAATTATTTTTAATTTTAGTTACGCGACGAGAAAATGTTTTGTGTTGATTTGTAAATAAAAGTAGTTTTAATTATTAGAAGTATTTTGTGCGAGTGAACTCTGGAAATGAGAAATAGAAATTGAAATCTAGAATTTCAATTTATAAGATTTCAATGTTCAAATATTCGTTTACTCTAGCGCTTGATTGCGATTTGTAATTACGTAAAAATTGCTTAGAATTTTATTATGACGTGGTAATTCACTTTTCATATCAACGTTGACTTGCTAAGGCATGATCAAAAATGTTAGATCAATTTTTCGCTTTCGTACAAAGTAACATATAAATTCAATTACTTACAAAACCCCATGAGATTATTCTCTTTCAATCTTAATTCCCCTTCTCATGTTTTCTTAGAAGCATCATATTTTAAAGGGAAATAGCCCCTTTGTATATAAATTTGTTTACAATGACAAATGGAATAAGTCAATCAATATCTGAACTAAACAACACCCTTGTTGAAAGCACAATATTTTTAGAGAGGGGAGTTGACAAAAAGTTTGAGGAACTTTGTCATTTATTTGAAATATTTGGTTCGGAATTTAATACGATAATTAAGTATTGGTTTCTAAAAGTTAAATAGAGTATTTCGGAATTTATAAACCATATTATTACCATATGTAGATGTTTTTTCAAAACACCTAATCATTTTTAAAAGCAATACGTAAATTCAATACGGTTTATTAGAAGTAGATAAATAGATTTTTGCGCCTAATTATAATATTAATACAATGAGTCATTCGTAGTTGTATATTTCATTATAATTAATTATAAGTTAATTATAAATGAGACCAGTGATATTGTAGTGCTGATTTAAAAAAACAATATTATGGATATTTTTTTGAAATACGAGTATTCGAACTTGGAATGTTTTTGTTCGGACCCAATTAATCCATCTCTGTCCTCAAAATTAAAATTATAATTTCGAAATTATGACTAGTGTTTTCATGATAATTAAGTACCGTAATTTGTAAATAAAATATCCATAATTTATTTAATTAATAGTAGAATACAGCGAATATTAATTAAAAAAATAGAACGTAATAGAATGGTTTCAAGGCGTAACACTACTTACTAATTTATTAATTAATTGTATTAAATATTATTAAAAATACATTTTAAATAATAACAACATTTTGACAGTATTCACTGCATAGTACCTGTCTAGTCGTAAGGTTATTAAAAATATAATTATTATATTTATAATTCACATTTTTCATGAAACCATGTGTAAATGTAAAACTACCCACCTGTATTTATAAATAATAATAACACATTACCCTTTTCTTGGGTTCTACCGTAGTCGGGTAAAATTAATTTCACATAAGTATCAAAATGATTTTAGAAGAAAAAATTTTTTTTTTCATAAATGAAAATTATTTCTGTATTTTTTTAAGAATTTGACATTCCTGTGCATTTAGTATACTATTAATTTTAGTTTTTTATCTGAAATTTGTAAATATTCTGTTTAAGGAGTAGATGTGTGACTGGCTGTCTGTATGGAAACATGTATAAAATAAATAAATTTAACTTTCAATGCAATGATTTTATTTTTAATTTACCTACCACTTTTTATATCAGTGAAAAAAATATATAAGTAAGTACGTAAGTATTACCTACTAAGCTTTTTCTTAAGTACTAAGTACCTTCTTACGTCAAAGTTCTTCACGATTTTAAAGTTAGTGAGTTAATGGGAAAACATACATTTTGAAGGTGAGATTTATAATAAAAATTATATTATTATTAATCCCTTTTTATAAAAATTAAAAAAAAAATACGTTAAAATAAAGAATACGGAGTCAATAAACCATTATTATTAGAAGATGTTTTGTTTCTTAGAAAACTTATTAAAACAATCAGTATTAATTGAATAACAAAGATTTAATCACCATTCAAAAGCAACAGTAGAAGTCTCAGCGAAAGTAACATTAACTTAGATAAATAATTGTTAATAAAACCTTGTAATTGGTTACTTCTGATATACCTTTTGGAATAAAAGGGAAAGCCATGTAATTACCTGCGGCTTGTCTTATAGTAGGTAATTCTCTCTGGAAATATTCAATTTGGAGTGATAAAATATTTGTTATAGGTACAGTAATTGGATAACTTGTACCACTAGGTAGGTACCGTAAAACGGTCATACTATACTTAAAAAAACATTTCATAGATAAACTTCAACCAAATTATACATTCATGTATGTATAATTATACGTATGTAGGTATATAAAATAAAGGTACCTAATTGACACTGCCTCGTTGGTCTAGTGGTCGCAAAGCGCGACTGCTGAGCATGAGATCTTGGGTTCGATTCCCAGGTTGGGCAAAGTGTTAATGGGTTTTTCCATCAGGAATTTCTTAGTAGCAACCTCGGAGTCTGGATTTATGCCCGGTTGATGGCAATAGGTAAGCTCGTCTCCTATTACATGTGACTTAAAACATAACTGGCGCAATGTGGGTGTACTAATAGGTACACCTCTGCCTAACCCTTCGGTGATTACAGGCGTAATGTTATAAGTTAATTGGACAGCAACCTAGACGCCAAAGATTGTATTTAAACTGTTAGCTGTCGAGGCAGAATTTTCGCAAATGGCGATGTGTCATGGGCCATTTGGGTGAGGGAACACTCGACTTATTTTGTTGACAGTTGAGAGGAAATAAATATTAATATTTTTTATGTAAGTATTTTCTTTCCTGACAGGGTGCAAGCGCCCTGCTGCCAACCCAAGAATCTACTTTAATCTAAGCTTGAATAAACCCCTGCACCCTAACGACCCAGAACATCTATTACTTTCTATCATTATAAACATAGCCACAATATTAAACACGACTTACTCCACCCGCATCTATCTCAACTTGCTTCAAATGGACGTTCTTTAATTAAAATAGCCACAAGGGGTCATTAAAAAGACTGTAACGGCTAAAATGTAATATAAAAATACATATTGTAATGAATACTTGCTGTGCTTATTAAAAATTAAATTAATGTAACATATTTCAACATGTTTGAATAGTAGTTAGGGTAACTGGAAGGTTAGTTTAGTTTGTGAATGAGATTCGAAATTAAATGTAGTGATTTAAATGTAAATAAATTATTAATGATGATTTTATGGTGAAGCGCCACCTGTCGGGAATAAATTGCTGTTGAATAATTGCTTCAAGATTATAGAGAAAGTTTTTATTTTTTATTAAAGCAGGAGGTCTTTTTAAATATCTACCATCAAGTACCTATCTATTGTAATGTGCAAAGGACACAGGCAAGTTATGTCTTCATTTTTACCGACTAGTAAGAAAGGATGAGGTTACCCACTCGGCGAGTTTACTTAACAAAAAAAAATATTGTTGGTTTGTCTTCTTCCACGCGAAAATTAAAAAAAATATATATAATTTACCGGGCACGAAAATATGTTTTCACTTCTAACCACTACTGATCTTGGTCATCGCCGACACCGGTGAAGGAAAACATCTTGAAGTAATCTGGACTTATACCAGCCTATTGCTGTTCCACTCAAACCATATCAGAGACCCTTGAGGCGGTTTAGAAACTCTGACACTAGGGTGTGTGGGGTCGTAAGACCTTACTGCCCACACGATAAAGAAGAAGAAGACTCTTAAACCAAACTGTCGATTGCAACGGCGTGTTGTTAACAGTGTGGTAACTTTGCATTATCTAGTTCCACAATGATTTTATGAGCAGTGGCTATTGGCTTCCACCACCGCAACTCTTCCGGACCGCTTCCACATAATATATATACCTACCAAAGTACCTATGAGGGATATATTAAAGTAAAATCAGCTAAGAAAATATAACTTTGAGGTAGCCAGTAAGTATAATGTTTCTACCTAACCTGGGCTTTGCCCTGCAGCGGGATAGTAACAGACTGCATAAGTTTTTGTAGCAGACGATAAAAATTAAAGTAGAATTGTTTGTGGCTAAAGGTGCCTTCGCATGTTTTGCATGTAAAGTGTACAGCGCCGGGGACATAAATTAGTGAATGTTTAACAAAGCTAGGGTTGTCGCAGCTACAGAAAAAGTAAGCAGCATATAGTCCTTTTGGTCGCCTTGTAAAATTAAATGGTTCATTTCGGTAAGTAAGTTGGAGAAAATAACTAAGTAGGGACTAAGTTTTTTAAAATCTATTTAATTTAATCTGCAGCATTATGACCACATGAGTAGAATAAACGGATTATGACACTACTGAAACGTGATACATTGCTTCAATCGTTTGAAAAATTCGTCTGCTGGGAACTGAAATAACGTAAAGAATGAGTACCTATGACATATGACTTTTAAAAATATACCAAACTCCGTAGTTAGGCAAAGACAACGGCCATACTTTGTCTCATAATAAATGATATTTTATATTTATGTAACATCGTTGATTTGTCAAAGTACAAAGCTTCGAGGATTTTGACTCAAACGTATTAACGATATTAATATATTTTTTTTAATTAAATACAAATACTATTAGTTTTTACTATTAAAAACTCCATTCTTAATCTGTGCCAACCCTGACACCAGCAAAAAACAGCCACCTATCCAGCTCAACGTAAAATAGTGAATAAAAATAAACGAAGAAGCAACAATCACGAATACTGGAGGATATAAATTTTGTCGTGACTAAGGACGCCTACAGACGAGCGATCGCCTGACGCTGGATCCCAAACGTGACGAACAAAATGTTATAGAATTAAATAAATATTAATCTCCTACACCAATCTGGGGTCCTGTGGAAGGCTGACACACACGCTCCACTATAGCTTGGGTCAAAGAAATGGGGGCAACTAAAGAGTTGCTCACTATTTTCGGTAGTCATCATCGACACCATCATATCAACCGTAGGTCGTCCACTGCTGAACATAGGTCTACCTTATAGATTTCCAATAGGGCCGATTGGAAGCGGCTTGGCATCCAGCGCGATTCCGCGGTCCTCATCAGATCGTCTGTCCACCTATGGGTGGACGTCCTACCCTACGCTTGTCGGTGCGTGTTCTCCATTCGAGAACTTCGGTTATATCGGTGGTATAATCTTCCAATTCAGCATGAGTATGGATTTGAAGTTGCTTTGTCGACCTTCAGTGTCAGGAGCGTCGTTTGGGTTATCAAATTGTTGTCTGAAAGGCTGTACCGAATGCTGCAGAAAGACATAGTCTAGACTAGAAAAAACCTAGATAAACCTCATAAATAAATATGGTTGCATCCATTGCAAAATGGCCTGAAAATGAAGCTAATAAAAAATCATTGCAAGCTACTATGTGAAAGCCAAACAAATAATTTTAGTTTATTTAGTTAGATTAGTTGCTGACATATGATACAATAGAGCAACTGTTGACACACGGTATAGCCCATGTGCCACACGAGTGCACGGAATAAATGTAACGTAAATTCAAAATTGGAATCACTATATTTTAAAATTGGAAACACTTTATTTTGAATTTTGAAACACTTTATTCAATGTGTGAAACTAAACTTGTATAGTTACCAAAAGCTATACGATAATCGAATATCCAATTTAAAAATCGAATACTACTACTTTACGTCAACACGCTCATGCTAGGCTTTTTGAACCCGTAAACGTCAACAGACTTGCAAGATGTCACTGCGCAACAGTTGTAAATTACCTTTATCAGGCAAATGTCTTAAAAAAAACAGCTGTTAATGGGTCCAATCCATTACAATTTTAACACAACAAGATTCTTTATGAAGTCTTATACCTTGATAAGAATTTGAAACTAAGTTTTAATGTTTTTAGATAACAATATATTTTAAAGGCATTTGACAGTTAAAGATACAAGCAGTCATTTTTTGCTTCGCGTGGGTATCAAAACGTGCAAGACAAGTAATAACAATAACTTAGAAGAAACATTACAATTACTTATCATATGCATGAGTATCTAACGGGAAGAGTAATATTCAGAATGTGGTAATGGTATTGGCCAATCAGCAAGTTGCCTACTGTGAAGGTTGCATACCACTGCAACCTGGCCGAAAAGTAATCCAAAACACTCAGCGGAATTCCATATGGGATTCGAATTTTAAAAAATAATAAGCGATTGTGTTTTGTTTATATTGGGCAGTTTTCTCAAAACGCTATTTTAATCTGAATGCATCAACTTACTAAATAGTTAGTCTTTCCATTCAAGTAGAAAAGTTAAAGAGAGAGAGAGAGAGGGGGGGAGTATTGGTAAAGTGACTACAGAGTGTAGAAAGTGGATCTGACAATCCAGGGACGCCTGGATTGTCAGATCTGCTATCTACTCTTCCACCTCATTACATTCTGAAATACTACCAGCCTATTATTGTCCCACTGCAGCCCAAAGGCCTCTTCTCCTACAGAGAAATCACGAGCATTGATCACCACGCTTACTCCAGGCAGGGGCGGATCTACTTAAAGGCTTTTTGGGCTGCAGCCCAGGGCCCCGTGAATTCAGAGGGCCCCCAACTGGACTGAAAACAATAGACGATATTGTCAATAATAAAAAATATCTTAAATTAAAAACAGGTTGGCAACACTGCGATCAAATTATATATACCTACATCACTACAGAAAACAGTTTTTTGACAAAATGGCAATTGATTGAGTAATTAGGTAGGGCCCCTAAGCAGTATTAGCCCAGGGCCCCACAAATTCAAGATCCGCCCCTGCCTCCAGGCGATTTCAGGCTTATGTCATTGCTGATGACATTGATATTTATTCTGTTGCTCTTTGGGGGAATTTACAAGAACAGCTACCTATAGAATCTTTTATGGTTAAACTAGCTTTTGCCCGCGACTTCGTCCGCGTATATGTCGGTTATCGCGGACGCAGACGAAGTCGAAGTCGAATAAAAAGTAGCCTATGTCCTTTGTTGGGGTTCACACTTACCCTGTACCAAATTTCACACAAATCGGTTCAGTAGTTTAGGCGTGAAGAAAAGACAGACAGACAGACAGAAAGACAGACAGAGTTACTTTCGCATTTATAATATTAGTTAGGATAGCGGAACTATGTATTTTTTTTTTTATGTATGCTACAATATCGCATTGGGTCTAGCCTGTAAAGGGGCTCCCTCACCGGGAGCATTCGCGTGTAATGTAACGTTACAGAGTCGAGCATTACATCAGTGAGGGAGGAGAACTGAGCATTACAGCGCGCACTTTGTAATGATACAAAACGACGTTACATCAGTGAAGGAGGAGAACCGAGCATTACAATGCGCACCTTGTAATGATACAATGTGTAATATTTTGATACAACTTGTAACATCAATGCGCTTTCCTAATTCAAATCTATACTAAATGTTACATTACACGCGAATGCTCGTCAGTCAGGGAGGTAGTATTGTAATGTAATGCTCAAAGTCGAATCTATAATATTACATTACACGCGAATGCTCCCGGTGAGGGAGCACCTTAAGGATATTATTTGTATGTTTAAAGGGAATAAATAAATAAATAAATTATTATTTGGCGATTTCAGGCTATATTATAAGTATATAAGTCCAGGTTTCTTCACGATATTGTCCTTCACCGATGTCAGTGATGTCCAAGATAAGCTTCAAAAGTTATCAGTTCAAAAAAATGTTGAGGACCTCTGGCGTGGTCTTAAGATAAATACAAAGATGTGTGTGCCCGATAGGTCTTAAGATAAGGATCAGAATACATTCGTCCGGTAGCCTGTCTTCCTTACTCGGCGTGACAACTGTCTTTTGTACATTGTAGTTGCTTTGTACTTTCTTTTTCTTTGAAGAAGGAAGTGTCCTTTGTTGACTTTTTTTGGTTACTTTTAGTACATTGACCTTTGTGGCCCTAGGTGAATCCCTTTTTTTAAGTGGTAAAAATCATCAAATGAGTCAGACTTTTACTGACTAAAAAATGACCCTGTTCCTTTTGTTGCCCTTTACGTTTCGGGGCCACGGTATCCTGTTAAGACGTCCCGCAACCCCGGCAGAGATGAATCCCCTTCAAAGTTGTCTTGACACTGGACACAATCTCATAGTAGCCAGCAATACATTTGTATATAAGCCTTCTTCGGCGTGTTCAGGTGAAGTGAGTTTGAGGTGAGCTAGCATCCCACCTGCAGTGCTATCCTTACTATAATATTATATAAATATAACATCACCCCTGTAATCCCCGAAGGGTTGAGCAGAGGTGTACCCATTAGTACACCCACATTTAGCCACTTATGTTTAAGTCCCATAATATGTAATGGCCTATTGCCATCAACCGGGCACAAATCCAGACTCCGAGGCTTTTACTGAGAAATTCCTATTAGAGAACCCAATAAGACTTTGCCGGACCTGGGGGCTTAGACAAAGTAACAATTTGAAAACGATAACGAAGTTAGAAAAGACTAAAATGTATGGGATTGACATAAGCCGCGTTAAGTCACGTGGACATGAAGCAAGACACGGGTCCTTAGACAAAGTAACATCGCTTTGTAGCGAAACGATATCTAAATTCGTCATCGTCTCTGACTTGTCAATTCAGTGTTTCCACTTTAAAGATTTCCTTTCCCCACGCCTCAATTCAAATTTCCCCTTCTCAGGGCTTATTTCCCCTCAAAAATTTTTCTGCTGTAGTTTTTACTTTTGGCCCTAGTGTAGTAACTAAAAAAAAGGGGATGCCTACGTCATAGTAGCTTTCTATAAGCAATTTTTTCAATAGCCTACAGTATCCATGGAATCGTTATAATCTGCAAGGAGACTCTGATTCCTCCATCCCCTATTTTATCCCATTGGGGGTAGAATTAATAATAATAAAATAAATAAATAAATGCCTACGTCATAACATCTACCTGCATGCCAAATTTCAGCCCGATCCGTCCCGTGGTTTGGGCTGTGCGTTGATAGATCACTATGTCAGTCAGTCACCTTTGAGTTATATATATATTTAGATTTTACGGATATAAATAAAAACTGATTAAATATTTCCATATTTGTTTTATTTCACAGTATCCATAATAAGAAAAAACAATATAAATTATAAGTATCAAAGAAACAAATACATAACTCAATTAGAGCCATAAGAAATGAGGTACATCTCTAATTGTTTCATGACGTCATTCTTTGACTTTATTTCAAGTCCTTGGCGCTCTACCGCAATATTTTAAGCTAGGTTTTACCCATGATTTCCCCTTTTAATGTCTTCCCCTTATCCTCCCCTATAGACCCTAATTTCCCCTCAAATGGGGAACTTACCCTCATTGTAAAAACACTGCTTGTCATGTCTTGCTTCATGTCCACGTGACTTAATGCGGCTTATGTCAATCCCATACATTTTAGTCTTTTCTAACTTCGTTATCGTTTTGACATTGTTACTTTGTCTAAAGGCCATGACAAGCAAGTCAAAGACGATGACGAATTTAGATATCGTTTCGCTAAGAAGCGATGTTACTTTGTCTAAGGACCCTGGGAATCGAATTCAAGACCTCATGCTCAACAGTCGCTCTTTGCGACCATTAGCGCAACGAGGCCTTCATATAGTGTATAGTGATATATTATTGCCATCAACATGCTAAGAAGAAGAGTCAGCAAGTTAGTAGGTGCCAAACATTTACCTGATCACCATCATAATGGAAACGGCATACCAACCATACCGTTATAACCTTCTAACCTAAATATGAGAAAGGGCTCAGTTTACTCTTCTAGTAATGTAATCAAATCTTCATAAACATCTTTAATTGCTATTAACTGCATTTCTCCGTCCATTTTGTTTGTTTAATTACTGACTGTTTCGTAATTATACATGTGTTAGCATACGGTATAGGTAGCTGTTTTAAGTTAATTAGATAGAAGCAGGGGCGGATCTACTTAAAGGCTTTTTGGGCTGCAGCCCAGGGCCCCGTGAATACAGAGGGCCCCCATTCCCCCAACCGGACTGAAAACAATAGACGATATTGTGAATAATAAAAAAATATCTTAAATTAAAATAATCCGACTATAAGGTTGGCAACACTGCGATCAAATTATATATACCTACATCACTACAGAAATTTTTTTTGACAATTGATTGAGTAATTAGGTAGGGCCCCTAAGCAGTATTAGCCCAGGGCCCCACAAATTCAAGATCCGCCCCTGGATAGAAGGTAGGTGTAAGGTTTTCTTGTAAGTATATTATTGTCCCATTGCAGGGCTAAGGCCTCTTCTCACACAGAGAGGTCACGAGAAAAAAAGAAAGAAAGTAAAACTATTTATTGCCGTGAAAGTGACGCACGTAACATAGAAAATTTTTGTTCACAAAAGTTCAAGCCAAAAAACAAGGTAAGTACTAAGGCTAGAAAACAAATTGATCATAAATGGAAATATGCGCCACTATCGCGAGTAACGGCTGACGCTCAGCATTGTTCACCATGCTTGCTGAAGGCGGATTGGCGCTGTCAAACTTCATCATCATCTGCCTAGCCTTTTCCCAAACAAGCACCAATACAAGTACCAATGTAACTTTTTCAATTCATATGTACTTTCTAAAGTTTATCTTGGACATCACTGACATCACTGAAGGAAAACATAGTGAGGAAACCTGGACTTATACCAGCCTATTACTGTCCCATTTAAACCATGTCAGAGGTCCTTGAGGCGGTTTAGAAACTCTGACACTAGGGTATGTGGGGTTGTAAGACCTTACTGCCCACACGATAAAGAAGAAAGAACTATGTTGGGGTCGGCTTCCAGTATAACCGGATGCAGCTGAATACCAGTATATTACATGAAGCGACTGCCTATCTGACCTCGACAACCCAGTAAATGGGTAATACGATAACCTTTGGTAAGCCGCTCTGTCAGACTTATGAAGTAGGTACTAATTTCTGCTCGCGACTTCGGCCGCGTGGTTTTTTTAACCTTTTGAATGCCAGAGTATAAACGTATCGCCGTACCCCTGACGCCAGGCCACTTTTTCTGTCAAATGACCTTCATAAAAAATAGGGATTCCAAAACTTATATCGATATACAACTGAGATTTTGGTGCGTCGTGTATTTTGTCATATATTAATTGTGACGTTGGCGTTCAGGGTAAGATTTCGTTTGTCGCATAATGTATGTGACAATGGCGTTCAAAAGGTTAAACTTCGTTACTTATCCTCTCCCGTGGGTCGTAGCGTAATAATAGGTATATAGCCTTTACTATTTCTCACGAATCTGACTATCATATTTATACAAAAAGATTTTTCCAATTCGACTGGTAATTCCAGCGATTAGCGCGTTTAACAAACAAACCAAAAATCTCTTTAGCTTTATTATATTGGTATAGATAAGTTTACATTTAGGTAGAATTAAGAAGAAATATCGCTAATAATTTCTTAAAACTACACTTTTGGAGACTTTTAAGCAACAAAAACGAGCCAATAAAATCGAATTGTGATCGATTATCTCAGATTTATATCAATTAACAACCTCGTTACCATAGCAACTGTGTTTACGATCAACTATAATAAAGACTCTATCCCTCTTCCCTACATTCAATATTAAACCTAAACTTGACAACTCTAAAACTCAAAATTGTTTGCATTAAAAAACAACACTGTATAAATATTTCCGTCCACATTCACGCCATTATCATTCTTATAATTGGATCATAAAGACTAAATTCCTTTGTAAATTCGCTTGTTAATAGTTAACTTGAGGACAGTGCGTGTTTTGTAACCGTAAGATTCACTTAGCGGTATCTGATGTTGCATTTTATAGCTCAAAAACGGTCATGTGACAACCCTACAGGCTTTTGAATTGTTAAAACGATGTTTTCCTATGTACCCTCTTAGGGGTGTTGGCGTGAGGATAGTACATTGTAGTAAAATAACAAATGAATGGTATGGCTCTCGTGCTGCATAATTTGTTTTTTTTAACCGACTGTGACGGGTACTTCAAGTCGGGTAATGGTTTTATAGTTAAGGTTTTTCATAAAACACACAAACGATGGAAGAATGATATGAAATGTATTAAGACCTACACTATGGCAGTTAAAATTTTCTTAGTATCTTTTAACCCTTTTCCTAATTACAGTGTTTTTGTTACACTTTTTCTTGTGACACTTTTTTCGTTACACTTTTTATTGTTACACTTTTTTTGTTATTTCCATGTTCACTAGTCTGTAGATGCGCGTGACTTTAATAAGACTATCGATACCGTTCTCCATACAAGACGTAGTGTAGTCAGATTTTGGTCAATAGGAGTATATTGACCAAAATCTGACTACACTACGTCTACCAAGTTACTGTGACCAAGTCGTAGTGATTACAGAAGGTACTATTCGAGTCTGAAACGTTTTGCCAACAGTCGATTGGCCCATGAACTGTTGGTCAACATAATCTTTCAACCATGAACTTTTCATCCAAAGGACTTTTCACCCACGAACGTTTCGCCAACATGATTTTTCGTCAGTGAATGTTTAACCAACAGAATGTTTTGACCATTCACTTTTCATCCAAATCACACTTGGCCCATGCACTGTTCCCCAACAGAACGGTATGTCAGTGATTGTTTAACCAACATAATCTATTTTTTCCCCCATGAACTTGTTGGAAAAGTTATATTTTAACCATTCCATTTCTTCCCGAATACCTTCAATATCTACTGATTTGTTAAAAAATGCTGTTTAGTTTATGTTTACTTATACTTATATAACTGTTGTTATTAGGTACCTATTTAACATAATCTATTAATTACCAGTTTATGTTTGCTCTACCCGGATGCTCTCTGCCTGGTGTGTTATTGTTGTTGTTAGGTACTTAATATAATCTATTGATTGATATTAGTAATATTTCCTTGATTATTTTCCTTTTTTTATATCAAGTTCTTTTTTTTTTCTTTTTTATTAGTATTATTTTCTTTAGTAAAATGCTTAGTGACGATTTTCCCTTGGTGACATTACTGAGACTTTAAATAGAACAGCCCTTACAATATCTTTAGTACCTATATACAATTTTCATTTTAAGGTAATTAATAGATTATATTAAGTAGGTACCTATACCTAATAATAACAATAATATAGGTATAAGTAAACAAACTAAACAGCATTTTTAAAACAAATCAGTGGATATTGAAGGTATTCAGGAAGGAATGGAATGGTTGAAATATAACTTTTCCAACAAGTTCATGGGGGAAAAAAGAGATTATGTTAGTTAAACAATCACTGACGTACCGTTCTGTTGGGGAACAGTGCATGGGCCAAGTGTGATTTGGATGAAAAGTGAATGGTCAAAACATTCTGTTGGTTAAACATTCACTGACGAAAAATCATGTTGGCGAAACGTTCGTGGGTAAAAAGTCCTTTGGATGAAAAGTTCATGGTTGAAAGATTATGTTGACCAACAGTTCATGGGCCAATCGACTGTTGGCAAAACGTTTCAGACTCGTACTATTCCGCAAATCTAAAAGCGCGTCCGTTCATTATATCTGAAGTTTATTATTATTAAAGTGAATCATTCGTCTCAGTGATGTACCTCTATGTAGGTCGGGACACTGCTATTTCTATTCATTTTGTTTGGGCGTAATTAACTGTCTTATGTCCAAGTAATGAGTTGACAGCGAGTGGCTTTGTTATTTATGAAGCATTTAATTTATATGAAGATGTCTGGAAATAGGTGAGCCTGGGTGGTGCAAACAAAATCGGTTGTTTGCTGCATACAATAACATTATTTCATTTTGGACTGTCATTTTGAATTGTAGATCTTTAATGGCACAGAGTGACAGAGCATTACTTTACAGACACAGATTTTCACAGATCTTATGAACTTCTAAATCAAACCACTTAGCATTTTTTTCAATTCTCTATTCCAATTCGCGAATACAAATTTTTGAACAATGATGACACCAATCATTATGATGGACAGTATTATTATAATACATAGTATAATACATACGGCTTCAAAAGTATATAAAGTAGTATAAGTTTAATATATTGTTAATAGTTTATGTGTATTTCTATATACCTAAACTGTATATCGTAGTTGTGTGTTGTTGTTTTTGAATAAAATGGAATATTTATAACATATAAAAGTACTTTTTTTTTATTGGTATCATATTTAATTTTGCTATTTTCTGTATCTAACCATGGACATGTCACGTTGGCTCCATTCAGAAGTCCAAGAGAGTATAATTATTCAAACACACATAAAATAAAATAACTTGTATCGTGTAAAATACACAAAATCTAAATAGCTATGACCAGCAAAGGCTTCATTTGCCAAAGAGGCTTCACATGTGTATCAAAAAAAATTCGATGTTATCTTCTGCCTTAGACCACAGATAAACAATAAAACATACCCAATAATATTAAGTATGGCAACATTTTCTATGATTTACCATCGTGTTCAAAAGTTGTAAGTACTTAACAAAATGAACATTATTGTGCAACATAATATTATTTATATTGATACGTGCAATCATATATTATGACCACCATTACGATAGGAGCTTGAAATTTTATATTTTTATATTTCTTGATTATTTATATACACTCTTTTGCAAAAAAAACGGGCACCTAAGGAAATTTACGTTCTAAGGTCGATTTGAGTTAATTAAATGAAATTTATTTCTTTGACGTAGTCTGTATACTTATAATCGTGTAAATTAATGCGCGTGAAGTGAATTCGGGCAATTAAAAGAAAAAAAACGATGGATTCTTTAAAACCGATGTACACGCCCAAACAATAAGAAGTGGTCGGCAAATAAGACAAGATTTTTTTTTACTTTTTTTAATTAAATAAAGTTACAAATGTAAAAACCTAATAACGAGTGTGACCTGCTCTTGCCAAAATCACAGCTTGAATCCTTCTGGGCATGCTTTCCACGATGTTTTTAATAACGTTTTGAGGAATACATTCGCACTCTTCTGCAATGACTCTTTTTAGCTCCCTGATGTTTTGTGGAGCAGGTTGCACTGATCTTACCCGTCTCTTTAGAACATCCCAGACATGCTCAATTGGATTGAGGTCAGGACTTCGAGCTGGCCAATCTAAACGACGGATCCCAACTTCTTGCATGTACGCTTCCACGTCGCCAGAACGGTGCGGGCGAGCATTGTCGTCCATAAAAATGGAATCTTCCCCAAGTGCAGTCAATGTGGGTTGTGCATATGGAATTAGGACTTCCATTATGTACCGGTGTGCATTTAATGTTCCATTTTTTATGAAAACTAACTCCGTACGCTCCGTCGAATTAATTGCTGCCCAAAACATAACGGAGCCTCCGCCATAAGGAGTGATTTCTTCGAAACACACTTCCGCATAGCGTTCCCGTGGTCTTCGCAGCACTCGCCGGCGTCGGTCCTCTCCACACAAAGAGATTCTAGCTTCATCAAAAAAAAATCCTTTATTCCAGTCCCCAGAGTCCATGAAGCATAGTTCCGAGCAAACTGAAGTCGAGCAACACGGTGCTCACGGAGTAATTTAGGGCCCCGAGCTGGGCGGTAACTCCTGATATTGGCAGCCAAAAGCCTCCTCCTGACCGTCCACAAGCTAACTTCTACTCCTCTTACTTCTTCAAGGCTCTTCTTCAGGTCCACACTTGACGCCTTACGATTCCGCAACGCCTGACTCACCAAAACGCGGTCATCTCTTGGTTCTGAGCATCGTTTTCTTCCCGAACCGGGTCTTCTTTTGACCGAACCGGTCTCTTGATACCTTTGCCAAGTCCTCTGGACAGTTGAACGACTCACATTTAGCCGCTGAGACACGTAAAGTTTGCGAACAACCTTCTTCAAGTAGGGCTATAATTATACCGGCCCTTATCGCTTTATCACTCATATCAAAAAGTGGTATTTAATGTAAAAAGAAAGATTAAATTGTTTAATTTGCAGAAAATATCCAAAAAGTTTAAAAATATCGTAATCAGTTAAAAATCGTTTCAGCAATTCGCGCCATTAGTAAAGCAATTTTAGAATAATCCACAATAATCATTATTTTTATTTTATTAATTTTAAATTTGGAACGTAAAGAATCATGCCAGGATGCTTCAAATAACATGCCAATACATCGTCAAATTAATAAAACCTGTTTCTTGTTCTTCTTCATTGAAGTAAGAAAAAAATCTAAAGTGCCCGTTTTTTTTGCAAAAGAGTTTAGGTACACGGCTTGATAAAGCTATGTAGCGGTCTGATTTAATTTAATGGTTTTTTATACAAAAGACCATGTTTTACTGTTTAGCATACTTTGGAGCAAATTGATACATTTCCATAAAAAAAAACATATTTTTTTCCCATGTTGAATATTTATGGAATTGATTTTGAAGCTGAACTCGCTAGAAAATATACTATCTATTTCTCGTGACTTCGTTCGTGTGTATGCCAAAAGACCCCTAGACTTCGGCTCTGTCACAAAATCCGTTGTTAGCTGACGACTTCTAAATTTAAACCTGTCAAATTTCAACTTCATAGGTCAAGCAGTTTTTGAGATTTCGGGTTTAGTCAGTCAGTGCCTAAACTGGCTCACCCCAACTCTATCCGTACGCTAAACTTCCCGGGAAAAAATAAATATTTTTTTAATTTCGTGAAAATCTTTACCCTCCATTTGGGCATCACCGCAGTTAGGAAGAAGGGGGGGGCCTTCTTTACCAACTTTATTGTGCTAAGGGTCCTGTCTAAGGCAAGCTTAGCAGTCGCGTTTTTGGCTACGAAACCAACGAAGCAGTCAACAAAACTTTATCAAGTATTGTTACTTTAGTTAATTGATTCCTCACCTGCGAGGTACAGGGGCGCGGGGGTAGAACGAGAACGGGGACCGCGAGGGGTGCGAGCGCTACTAGCGTGGCGTGATACACAAGAGGCGAAATGAGCACTGGATAGTTCTTAAAATATGTGACGTCACAATGGTTAACGGCGAACAGTGTCAGCAGACGAGTACTCAATTAAACGATAGGTAGACGCTGTGGCTGAGCAGTACCTTCAAACCCATGATATTCAGGTCACCACCTAATCTATTACCCAAGAAGTACACTTAGGTACAACTTCGCAATACTATTATCATGATCAGCTCTGTCATTACTCCGGAATGAAGATTGCCCCACAGAGACTGCGTTTATCCGACTGCGCAGGAGTGTATAATGCGTTTGGAATGGTCGTGCGAAAGTGTTATGTTATACTTATGTAATCGGTGCTAACGATCTTGGATTTTTTATGGTAGAGTTTTTATTTGCTATAATTTGTTTTACTTCGTATTAGCAAATTGTAGTTTTGATTGCTTTAAAGAGATAAGTCTTGGAAAGATTTTAGTGTTTTTCTTCCTCGTTGGTCTAGTGGTCGCAAAGCGCGACTGCTGCAATTTCTTTGATCTTGGGTTCAATTCCCGGGTCGGGCAAAATGTTATTTGATTTTTTTATAAGGGATTTACAGAAGCAGCCTGGGAGTCTGGATTTGTGCCTGGTTGATGGCAATGGGCTCGCCCTCTATTACATGGGACTTTAGATAACCAACGTAATGTAGGTCCTGTGTATTAATGGGTACACCTCTGCGGTCTGCCTAACCCTTCGGGGATTACAGGCGTGGTGTTATGTTATGTAATTGGTATAATTATTTAAATGTAGGAATGTGTGCATTGAAATAAATGTTTTGACTTTGACTTTGACTTTAGAAATAGATTCCAGAAAAATATTTTATTTTCTTATGTCGAGTAGGTAAGTACCTTGATTTCAAATTATGGCTGTGCCATATCAATGAAACTATGAACGGCTTTAAAATCAAATAAAAATACTTTCCTATTACCATATGTCTCTAACTACGTATTACCCACCTTCTTACTCCAGGTGGTAATTCATGAACTTTACACTAACTTTGTAATTAAATTTCCCAATAAATAAATGTTATGTTTGGCCATAAAATTATCCATACAAGTATCTTGGGTGTCATTTTCGTGGGTCTCAGCTAAGTAAATAGTGGGCACTTACATGTAGGTAGGTATGTTGTGTTTTGTGACGTTGTGCAATGGTTAATAATATGCTAATCAGTTTGGGATTGGGAAACTTCGTATGGTGTACAGGTTGGAACAAAAGTGGTATATAAAATTATAGTGACCACACTTTATGTTAAGTTAGTTAAAGTAAGTAGTAAAGTTAGTTACCTAGTTTAAGTTTTTGTAATACTAGTAACATGCTATTTAATGCCTGAAAATAAAAGTTTTTTTTTAAATTAGAGGTCAATGCGTACCCCTCTTTAAGCCCTGCTGATGTTCGTCATGGATTAGAGAATCTTCATAAAAGCAGACGAGAGAGAGTAGCTGTGATATTAGCGGAATCCACTTAGGGTTAAAAAAGGCCATGTTTTTCTTATGAGAAAAGAAAATATTTTTATTTGAATAAATAAATAAAACATTGCGGTTTATTTTTCTGGTCCATAGGTACCTAGGATAAGGAACCTTCTAGAGATATTGAATACCTATTGAAATATTGAATAGTTCTTTTTACAACAAGTTTTATATGTTATCCCGAAAGTAGACCTACTAGGTATGTTTTACGTGCGTTACTTTGAAGAGTGATTTTTCACACCAAAAAAAAAAGTCGTCCCATAGCAATAACTTTTTAATCAAAATACAATAAATATCAACAAAAAAGTATATTTCAATTTTACAACACTTACCAAAAACACTTTCGTCGTCAACTGTACGTAGCTTTCAATCGCTCTCGTAAATGGAAGAAGAGGTTTCAATGCAGTAACAGATACCGGTGCACAACTATTGATACAACACTTTAAAGATTAGACCAGGGATTCCCAACTTATATGATGACGCGCCCCCTTTTAACAAAGAAAAGATTTCCGTGCCACCCTGCCCAGATAATTTTAGTTTACTATCAAAGCTTTGACGATAAGGATGGCGCAGTGGCTAAGCAATTGGCTGCTGCTCTCGGGTTCGCTTCCCTTCCCACACGGGACAGATAGGTGATAGGTGGGATTTGTAGGTATGACCTACAGAAATTTGTTCCAGGTCTGGCTGTTTGTGTATGTGTGTTTATATGTTTGTAAACGCACCCACGATAAGTACAGGATTCCTAGTGTGGGGCAACGTTTTAAAGACAAGACAAAGATTACACGGATAGAAATAATTAAAACATTAAAGATTTTTACCGCGAAAATGCATAAAAGTATAACGTTAAAACCTAAGTATTTCACTAAGTTTGTATGAAATGCCATAGGAACAGTGTAAACGCTCGTAATTTGTAAATAAGGTCCGGTGGTCCACGCCCTTCTTTGCCGGTCTCTGCGCCCCTCACTTTGAAAACCCCTCGACAGTAGATAGTTACCATACCCTATACCCTTTGTGGGAACTCACATAAGGTTATGCAAGTGAGTTTGCTTGCAAGAAACTTCTTATGATCTTCTTCTTCTTTCTTCTTATTCATGATAGTAATCTAAGAAATTGATTGACATGGGAATCAAACATAAAGTTGTTTTTTTTTTTTGTTTTTTTTTATAGTTGTTTTTGGGGACATTGGAGACTAGCCAAGTCCGCAGGACATATAATAGTGCACAAGTGCACAAGAGTAAGGAAAGAGGGAGTTTTAATCCGAAGGGATGGTAATCGGAGAGAGATTAGGCGTAGGACCAACGGCATTACGTGCTTTCCGTGGCACGGGGATGTCATCACCAACTTAACTCCGGGCTGCTATTGAGAAATCCATAATATAGAAAAACCGAATAACACTTTTTCCACGACCTGAGAATCTAACCCAGGGTAACACGCTCAGTTTTGACAGGTCTTAAAAAGTACGTCAATTGATTGGAGGTGTCAACTATCCAATCCACCTTCAGTTTAAAATATCCCATATACCTACCTATATTATAGGTATGTATGCATATAGGACAGAACCTATATTAGTAGGTAGGTACAGTTTATTTATAGAACTTCAGAACAAAGGTTATCAGGTGCACTTTAGTGGTTTCTCACCAGTTTCTAAATGTGTGTTTCGATTTATTGTAATGACCAATACACATTTTAGAAACCTCATTGCGTAGGTACCTACTGGCCAGAGAAAAAAATGGACACGTATTTTTTTTTTCTGCTAAATAATCGGCCACCTTATGAAGCCACGGTACTTTGGTACTGGACGTAGTATTATATTATCTATGGTACTGGATGTGTCATTGTGGCCATCTTTAGGGAAGGCCTATGTTCAGCAGTGGACGTTGTTCGGCATATATGATGATGATGTACTTTGGTCTATTTGAGTGGCCATGTTCAGTCTAAGCGAAGAATTTATCTGGTGAAGAATCTTCTTCGGGCCTTCGGGCCATCATTCTTTCAGGGAAACATTCTTCGGGCAATCGTGACTTACACAGAGTGAACTGGTAACTGATGTCCCCCGGGGTGAGTGAGTAGCATACACTTCTACCTACATGATAGTAACTTTCAGCCATCCATAAAATTTAAGAGTCTAGGATTACGGGAGTACAGATGAATGACATGATGGTGTTTCATTATCAGATGATTAGCGAAACGTAAAGTAAAAAATTAAAAACAAATAATTGTACTGTTCTGGTATATAAAATTCCAATCAAAATAATTAAATCAAACTAAACAAACATTTTGTACATACGAAACGAATATTTTCAATTTAAAAAAAGAACGATTTTACGCCGCTTTTACACTTGTAAGTTGCTTCAGTATTTATGTAAGTAACTTACCGCTGTATTCGATAGTAGATAAGCGACTTACAAAGAGTGTTTACATCTGCAAAATCGTAAGATAACTACGATAGTTACAAACGTGAGTAAAACTTACAAGTGTAAAGGCGGCCTTACACTGCGAGGTTATGCCAGGCTGATGCATCGAGAACATTACCTTTTACGGTTATGTTTACAAGTTCCTGAATCCTGGCGCCTCACATTCCAACATTTCCACCCGCCAATGTAAGCGTTGTGTCACTCAATGCGCGCACGCAGCTCCTAAGGCCCGCCATAGACGGACCGCATCTTGCAGTCGGTCTCGACTGCAAGATGCGGTCCGTCTATGGCGGGCCTAAAGCTTACAGCCAGTTCGAAATGTAAACAATAGCAATAAATAAATACTGTAGTTTATGGTATAGTACTGAAGGAATCTTGCCGAATTCGGAACCATTTGTTTTAACTTAATAAACAATGTATGTGAGGAAGGTTTAACACTTTGGGGTGAAAGCACTCATAAAATATAATATTAAACGATTTTAGTAAAATATTCTACCGTTAAGATAACTGATTTGGTTTCTCTCGAATATTGAACTGACTCATATAGTATTGATTGCCTCGTTGGTCTAGTGGTCGCAAAGCGCGATATCTGAGCATGAGGTCTTGGGTTCGATTCCCAGATCTGGCAAAGTGTTATTGGGTTTACCTATCAGGAATCTCTCTGTAACAACCTAGGAGTCTAAATTTGTCTAGCTGCTGTAGCCTTAATTGTTACTCGCTGACCATAAGTGAAAGATTTTTTGAAATCGATTAAGAAGCTTTTAAGTTTATCTATTTCAAACTGCTCTTATTTAGTTTATCTATCTATAGGTCACATGGGCGTACCTACCCAGCTTCTGGCGTAGGAGGGGGCAAGTCAGATTTTTTAGGTTGTATCGTCCGCGGCTGTTTTGTCATATACACTACACAAACACACCTACATGAATCATTAGGTGTACCTATGTAGTGTAGTGTGTAGGGCAAACAGCCGCAAATGATCCTGCTTTATAGGAAGTTCAATAAATAAAAGTTATGCATGCATTTTTATTTTATTTAAATCGCTTCTACTTTAAAAGTAATTTTCGAGGATCTCTAAGGAGGGGCAGCTGCCCTCCCCTGCCCCCCCCCCCCCCTGGGTACGCCTATACATCGAGTTTATCTATTAGGTACAAGCTGTTAATTTTTTCTTCATAATATTTGTTTAGATGAGTAAAGCAGGTAGTTTTCGTTTTTATTACATCTTGTGTAACAAAGTCAAGTCAAGCCTTGCTCAAGTCCAAAGTTAAATAACATTTTAGATATTGTCATATTATAAAATGTCATACATACATAAACGCACACCTTTTTGTTAATTGTTGTTTAATAAATTACCTACCTTTAGCATTCGTTAAATTTGAATTTAGAAGGCCATATTAACCGCGGAAGACAAAGGTAAAGTTCAAGTACGGAGCAGGCGCCACGAAAGTCCGCGTTGTGTCAGTCACCGGCGGCGCAAGCGCAGCTCACACAGGGTTACCATTTATTTTTCGCTGTTCCTACCAATTTTTTAGGTAAATCCTGCTAAACCTGCTAAGCGTTGTTTATAAAAATGCATCAAAACTGCTATATTTACCTTTATATCTTTTAAGAATAAAGTACATCCATGGGCGTACCCAGCTTCTGGCGTAGGAGGGGGCAAGTCAGATTTTTTAGGTCGGATCGTCCGCGGCTGTTTTGTCATACACACTACACAAACACACCCCCATGAATCATTAGGTGTATGTACAATACGGCCGTTGTATCTTGGCGGCTCTGAAGTTAGCCGCAGGCTGCGCAGTAGACAATTTCATTCCTAAAAGATTCATTGCGCAGCTAAACAGCTAACTTCAGAACCGCCAAGATACGACGGCCGTACTGTAGTGTAGTGTGAAATAAAATGTGTGAAATAAAACAATAACATGTCAAATAAAATAAATGCTAGTCGCTCGCAAGTCCTTATCGAAGATTACCGAATACAGCCGAGCCGGGCCGAGCGTTCGAACGCTCGGCTAGATTCGGTAATGTACGTCCACCATCGTCGCGCGCGGTTTTTTGGCAATTGCATCGTGCATTTTGTCAGTGTCTACTGCGCGGTTTATTTAAAAGTTAGAGCATAAGGACCCGTTTACACTTTAATTAGTAATTAGGCGAGTTCATACATGTTCTGCGAGATTTCCAAGGGGGGGCAGCTGCCCTCCCCTGCCCCCCCCTGGGTACGCCCATGAGTACATCGTAAAAGATATACAGGGGTTATAAATAGGTAAACACATAGCAAGGTATTTATATTTTTAAACATACAAAAGTTAAACATGCATTATTTATTGTGTAGTCGTAATTTGAGAATGATTTTAACACTAATTTAAAGTAACAGAAATTATTGAGGTAATAAATTATTGATAAAAGGGAACATCATAAATATTGCAACAATGGTAATAAGTAACTCTAATTACATTATTTTATAATTTTACATAAGTCTTCTATATTATATTAAAGGTTAACAATAAATACGTAATAGGTCACCTTTTAATCTTTACTAATATTTTTATATTAGGTACTTAATGTTTTCGTGTGACCTATCATTTTAATCCTAACTAATATTATAAATGCGAAAGTAACTCTGTCTGTCTGTCTTTTCTTCACGCCTAAACTACTGAACCGATTTTGATGAAATTTGGCATGGAGATAGTTTAAGACCCGGGGAAGGACATAGGCTACTTTTTATTAGTCTTCGACTTCGACTTCGTCTGCGTCCGCGATAACCGACATTTGCGCGGACGAAGTCGCGGGCAAAAGCTAGTCATTTATAAAGATGGCTCAAATGTTGTACAATCATTAATAAGGTCTGATATACCTGGTTTAACATGTAAAAGTGAAGTTACATGGAAGATGCACAGTCTCGAATAAAAGTAACGCTCGAAAGTGTCCCGAAACACTATTTCTGTCTCTTTCTATAAGCTACAATTGCAAGTTCAACCTTATGCGAATTGTTTAAAGTTGTTATTACAACGCAGTGTACTTGAAATAATAAAATTTTACGACCGATCGTGGTCGGAAATGAGCGCATAATGCGTTCATTTTGTGAGGACGTTTTTTAGACGTTGAGTGTGCATCTTGGGTTTTTTGTATATCAATGTCAATTGTAAACTTATTTCTGTTTTTAGTTTTTATCAAATTGACTTGAGAGAAAATTCTCTCAACACCAGCGTAGCCTTAGCAAATCTGCTGAGAACCCCATACTTCAATTTTTGACTACTGACGTCGCCATCCGTAATTTTTTCCACGTAGCTCCAAAATTTGTCAACTGTCAAATTACTGACACTGCTACTACTGCTACTACTACTGTTACTCGATGCAACGTAACTATTATAAACAGTTTGATCGAAATTTAATTGTCGATATTCGTTATCAATTATTTGCACATCTGAGTCAGGTACAATGTTGGGGAAAGTTGGGCAGAACATAAATTAGTTTTACTGAAAAATGTTAAAACATGCAAAATTGTACGATAATGCTAAACATCCTGCTGTAGCTTAAATTTTACTCTTAAAAATGCTAAAAAAGCAGGATCCTGCTAAAAATGGCAACCCTGAGCTCACATCTACAGTCCACAATGGGTAGGTATGTAAACAGACAGACGTACGGTTTCACCGCTAACGCTAATCTACTGTGTTAACTCCAACGTACACATGTTACGGGGTAAGGTGGAATTTGGGAGATTTGTAAACTGTCAAGCCATCAAAATAAGTCGAGTGTTCCCGCGTTTCCTAAAAACCGTTAAAAGTCTGTGAAAACTATGCCTGTCTAGCTCACACTTGCCCAACGTGTAGTAGAAGAGACAAGGATGGCATTTAGTCACTCAGAACGTCTCTAAATTCTTCCTCCGCCAATGTGGAACGTGTCAAAACCAGTCTTTTTCAGTAATTACAAAGTACTCTGTGCAGTGTTGCCACCTTAGCCCTTTTGGGGCTAGATCTAGCCCTTTTTAAGACTGAATTTTTCCAAATTTCACGGTTTAGCACTAAAAGGGCAATCTAGCCCTTTTTGAAAATACTTACTGAAATCTGTCAACGTGCTTTTTAGTATGTTTATTTAATTCTCAGTAGGTTTTTAGTTTTTACTGTGGTAATCCTACTGCAAACGTGTATACAACGTACGTCAGTATTTTTGTAGTAATTCAAAATAATGTAATGATTGTTCACAACAGTTCAAATTGAGAGATTTTTGCACATGAGACTGTGCAAAAATCTCTATCTAAATCTCCGCTATTAAAAAAGACACATGAACAACATTATAAAAAAAAAATGGGAAGCAGTATTTAATTGTCAGTTAATTTAGGTTTGTCTATGAAAGCAGAAATCGGTGCGGTTCAATTAGGTACCAGTTATTGTTATATTAACAAATGATCAAAATTTTATTTCAAAACAAATGCGAATTCGTAAGAAAATTACTGGCACTTCACATAGTAGCGCCAACGTTGAGAGATTGTTTTCTGCAATAAATTAATAATATGAAAACCTTCCAGAGAAATAGAATTTGCACGGAGACTCTCTAGAGGGATTGTTGCGTACTACGTACTAAAAGATTCATAGCAAACAACGGGCATCCTATTGCAGAACATTTCAATAAAAATATGTAGGTATAATTTCCAAAAATGAACATTTTAAGTTCATGCATTTTTTTAATCTTAAAAAATCTTCTAAATTGAGGTGGTAGATCTACCAATTTTGCATTTTACATTTTACTAACTTCTACCAACATTTGGCACATAGTCTAGTACTATAATTTTCAAAAATTCGGGTTGGCAACACTGTGCCAGACGCCATCACGCCGACGGACGGACGCCACCGCCAGTCTTGTTCCGAGCGCCGACCCTGGATTTGTGAGATTTTTGTGAGTGTTTTTTGTGGTTTTGCTGGGAATAATCATGAACCGGTAAGTACTGAACTGTTTTTAATAGCTTGATTGTGTATTTGACATGAATTCCGGCAGAAATACCTAGTTCAACGAACATCGTCCTCCATGCCTACCGTAATGACCGGTTTTTTGACGTCGTATGACTAGAAAATATGCCTAATGTTTATCAAACTGTTGTTATTAACAATTCTAAGTTAATTAACAACGTCTGTAATGCATTCTAATTAAGTAATATCGTCAGAAAGGATATCGGACATTTTTGTATGAGCTCTGGCCCCAAGTGGCGTCGGTCGGAGCATGACGCTTTTAAAAAACAACACGCGAGCCAAACTCATCTTAATTTGATGGCTTGACATTGGTGGATTCGTGACGTCATAACGGTCATTTGTGTGGTTTTGTTGGGTGTTGGAAAAGTATGGATTTAACCGACTTAATAAAAGGAGTATGTATGTTTTCTATTTTTCACAGATTTCTCCCCCATTTGTGAACCGATTCTCAAAATGATTTTTTTGGTGATATTTTTGTCTTTTGCATGTTTCTTCTTTGCCTGTTTCTGTGTGCATCTTGCATTTGTAATTTTTTTGCATGTTTAAGTGCGACAAGACGACCTCGCACCCGCGGTGGCTTACGGCATGGTGTGGGTGTCCGGGTGCGAGGAGGGAGAGCTGCTGTGGTTAAATCTGGTAGAGGAAGGGGCCCCGATTATAACGCTACCACTCTTATTACAAGGTAATGGATATTTTTCCAGAAATTTTCAAAAATTGTTTCTAACCTCAAATTAGATAAAAAGCGAAATGTAAACGTTATTAAGTATGTGAAACGGAACGTAAAAATGGGAGATCGGCACATAGAGCAACACGGGTACCTGACGGAAGGGGAGACGCCATAGCGTATTTTTTCAATACAGAAAAGTCTGTCATTTTTTGCGGGGGGAAATACACACACAAACACACTTTTCAATGCCCCACACAAAAACAATCGTCTGTCGCTACGAAACTCACACATAGAAATAATAACAATACACTAACAATTTCGTACACACATAGATACATTTTGTGTCATAACAGTGTAACGACATGATGCAACTACATTGACAAACATTGCTGTAACAGCTGTCGATACGCATTATCGATAAATTAAAGAACTCTGTTAGGGAAATCAGGTTTCAGGACTCGGACAGGTTAGGTTAGAAGTAGATGGCGGGGTCTTGCAGACCCCGCCATCCCCTTTCGTGGTTATTTTTTTTTTAAACCACCCAGATGTAGGAGCCCCTCGCAACGGGGCTCCGTCGACGACGCCTTTGTTCATATTAATTGGAAGTAAATTTAGACCCGCTCGTGAATTTCCCCGACCGTAGTAGGTGATTATAAAGTGTTTTGAAGTTAGATTACAAATATCTATTTTTCTCAGAAATGGTGCGTCACCTTCTCACGGGACTGGTACCGGGGGAGAGAGGACACCTCCCACCCTCCCCGGATACGGCAGCGCGCGGCCTGGACCCCACAGCATAGAAGAGTTAGATTTTATGTTTTTTTAACGCTTTTGTTTATTTTTTCGAAAATAATTTCGTTTAGTTACAATTGAATCATTTTTATTTTAGACTTGTGGTACGGCCTGTTGAGGAGATGCCGCGAGCTCAATGTCTGGAGACCCCGCTTCATCCGAAGCGGAGGCGCATGTGGAAACCGTAAGTAGTTCTACTTGTTTAAGTTAGTTGTAGATATTATTCTGGTGTTAATATTACAGGTTTTAACTTTTGTTTTAAAACATCCATCCAGATCAGACCGGGCTGCGGCAGCTCCCACACCACCTGTGGACCCTCTGGCGTCCACCTCCCACGCGGCAATGTAAGTCGCCAACGGTCTTTCCTAATCATTTAATTGCTAAAGATATAGGTACTACAACATTGCTTTTGTTTCAGGGAAGTGGAGACTGCACCGCCGTGCCCGTCACCGCCGTGCCCGTCACCGCCGTGCCCGTCACCGCCGTCGCCACAGTATGCACCAGTAGCATACGCGGTGCCGCCTTCGCCAGCCGCGTAAGTCGCTTACGGACTTTTTTATTTATTTTATTTTACTTTATTGGTTTACCAACAATTGTTTACACAAATTCTAAGGTAGAGGTAACATGCAAAATGTGTGAAAATATCAGTGCAACAATCACTTATAGGTAAACTCCTTTTCTATTCATCAAATTTAATTAATCTTTTCTATTCATGACATTCACAGGTACTTCAACACTTCTTTTGTTCCAGATACATGGAATGCGGCAGCAACTCGCCACTCGCCTCGCCGTCCACCTCGTCCAGCATGGGGCATCCACCTCCTCGCCGTCGCCCACGTCAGAATCTACGAGATAAGAAGGTGGCCCGCTGCCTTAACTTCGGTAAGTACCTGATGATTATAGTCTGGTTTGGGGCTATGTCCAAACTTCTGGTTCTTCGTGAATAAAATTGAAACCAATATATCCTTTGCTATAGGTAGCGACGCAGACTCTGACGAGAGTGATGAGGGCGAGGAGGATGCGGCGGTATTGCCTATGGTGCCCAGGGTGTTAAGGGCCGTGATGACACCCTGGGTTCAGGAGGACGACGAAGAAGGTGGCGCCGCGCCTACTGGTGTTGACGCCGCACATGCTGGAGACGCCGCGCTTGCTGCAGACCCTGGCACGGACCAGCCTTGGAGTCTATTTGATTTTGAGTGGAGAGAGTTTCCGAGCCCCCCGATTCCACCTGAATCGAGGAGGGAAACGTTTTCCCAGATTAATGTTGGTCCGACAATTCCAAATGTTGACCCTTATGACATTTTCGTTGCCATATGGGATTGGCAATTCATGGAGTACATTGCCTCGGAGACCAATAGGTATGCTCAGCAGTGGGCAACCCAGCTGTGGGATGACCACGTCCTCCATCCCGGAAGCCGCATCGCGCGGTGGGGTAATGACACCACCGCCGATGAATTATATGTCTATTTCGGCATACTTCTGGCGATGGGGGTTGTGGTTAAGTCCCGGATAGAAGAATACTGGGGTGCCAACCCTGACATATTCTACACTCCAGGTTTTAGCGCACACATGAGCATCAACAGGTTCATACTTTTAAACAAATGTTTACATTTTGTGAACAATGATGCCATGCGTGCGCTAAACCTGGAAGGCTCCGAGGCACGCTTATTTAAGGTACGACCATTGTTGTCACACCTGAATGAGAAATTTCAATCATTATATATTCTTTCCCAGAACATTGCACTAGACGAGAGTCTTTTGATGTGGAAAGGCTGGCTGGACATCAGCCAGCTTATCCCCCATAAAGCTGCTACCAAAGGCATCAAAACATATGAGATTTGTGAATCTCGGACCGGATATTTATGGCGGTTCGAGGTTCACGCTCATGAGAAGTTTGATCCCAGACCGCTGGGGCCGGAAAATCCACTGGAGAGGGTTGTACCGTCAATTGTTTTGAAGCTGGTACAAGGTCTGGAGTACAAAGGGTACACACTATGGATGGACAACTTTTATAATTCGCCAGTTCTCGCTCGACGCCTAAAGTCCTTGGGGTTAGATTGTGTAGGAACCCTCCGGACGGATCGCCAGTTTCTTCCGGAGGCCTTACACCGTCTAACCAAGGAACGCATGCGCCAGGGTGACATATCTGGTCTTACCTCGGGGGACGTCGATGTCATGGTATGGAGAGATGCTAACCGAGTGGCTACCATCTCCACGTACCATGGCAATGGTGTCCAAGAAGTCGGAGGATCCATCAAACCCATCTTGATACACGATTATAATATCATGATGGGTGGGGTGGATAAAAAAGACCAGATACTGGCCATGTATCCGATCGAGCGGAAACGAACAAAGGTCTGGTACAAAAAACTCTTCAGAAGACTGCTTAACGTCTCTGTTTTAAATTCCCTAATCATTCATCGCCAAAATTCATCAGCTGCTAAATCTTCTCCGCTTTCTCATCGGCAATTCCGTATTTCTCTAATAAAATCTCTTCTTTACAAACACTCTCCCCCTATTATTACTCCGCGTCCAATCCCAAAGAGCATGACTCACGATGTGACACACCGCCTGGCCCCACTCCCGATGGGTAGCAAACAGAGGATGAGGCGGAAATGTGTCGTTTGTAAGGAATTGGTGAACATGTTCTGTGTGGGTTGCGACAAATCTGTATGCTTTGACCCCTGTTTCCTCGCCCTTCATACTAAATAATTTATGTAAAGTATATTTTATAAATATATATTTCTTTGTATGTATCTATATATTTGTATATATTTTTTGGACCACACCTTTGTTTGTTTTATTGGCTGCGAATTGTGAAGTTGTTCATCCATTTTGTTATGTTTTGTGCTCTAGACCTTGCAGCGCTCTTTTTTTTTGTATATTTTTGTTTTCCATCTACAGACATTTATTTTTTTCCATATTTTTTAACAAATTCAAAGTAAATTGACGGTACAGCTTAATCTAGTGGTTTTCTGACGCGGTGGTTGGGTGTGATGCCTTTGTTAGCAGCTTTATTTTTTCATTTTTTTTTTTCAATTTTTCTTCATTTTTTTTCCATTTTTTTTATTCATGAAATTCTCGTCTATTGCAATGTTCTATTTTGTCAGTTTTAATTTAGAGTCATGTAGAGTCATTTTTATTATATTCATAATTCAAGTTCAGATGTGACAATATTGAGTCGTATCCATACTTTTCCAACTCGTACTTGTGTGTTTTCTCCTAAAATTGTTCACTTTTTTTGTTGATTTCTGTAATGTTTTTTTTAGGCAACATGCCTTTGTGTTGTGTTTTTCCATTAGTAAATATCATCATCATGTGTATTGTGAAATAAGATTTCAAATAAATGCAATAGTATTTGCTCTGTGATACAAATAATGAAAGGGTCTTTATAACGCTCTTTTTCAAGTGTTTACATTCGGGCTCATTGTTCATAAACAAAACGATTCAAACAGCTAAAACTGTCTGCGATAAGATTGTGTACCAAGCTATGCAATAAGATACTTTCAACAGTCACTTGGCTTACGGAGTTCCCAGAAGGAATGTGTAAACATACCCTTTTTTTTTTGTTCGACGTACGACTACCTGAGCCGAGCTTTTGTTTAGCTTGCAGTATGTAAAATATGTATGGAAAGGTGTGCTATTTTAATTGATTTTTGTGAAATAGGGTATATATTATTCATGTAAATAAAATAAAATCTATTTATTTGTAATAATGGTTTATTTTTTTATTTTATTTCTATCTACTTTTGTACAACAAATTGGGAAAATTTTGCTCACGCTGATTTCAAAGTAGAAGTATTACAAGGCTAAACTAGACAAATCCATTTAAAATTTGATAGCTTATTTCATAACGATTCCAACAACATAAGTTATATACAGGGTCCTCATACAAAACAAGAGTTATCGGCGTTTTAATCACGCGCCGCCGTTATCACTTGACGTCACCCAGAGCACTGTGCTGCCCACACTGTCCTGCCTCACTGTTCTGCCCCCGTGTGAAATAGCCTTCACGCCCCACGGAAGGGGGGCAGTAACCAAAGACGTAGAAAACAACCACGCACACGAAGTCGCAGGCAGCAGCTAGTATTATTATGAAGCAGGAAGAACTTAGAATAGGTACTTGCTTTACTAGCATAGTTTACAATACAGAGTGCAAAATTACAGTCATCTATATCTAAGTCGCTTAATTGAGTCCTCGACTGCTTGATACAAGGACGCGGGAGTACGACGAGAACGGGGAGCCTGCTAGCGCCAGTGCCTGCCAGGTTGTGGATTTTGTCCGCGGCCCTGCAACACAAAAGGCATTAGGAAGAATGGGTTCCTCTCTCCTACACTTTGCTGTACCCTACAGGGTCCATAATGATCTCAATTATATAAGTTATCACCTAAGCATACATATGGAAAAGCAATAAGGAAATTGAGTATTGGGTTTTAGTCAGTAAGAGTCTGACACTTCCTTCCACCCCGCCCAGAGCGGAGGAAGTCATTAATTGATGATTTCCCACCCTTAAAAAAAAAGGACGAGAACCGGGAGCTAGAGAGGCGCGGGCGGCGGGCGCTCGTAGCGTTATACACAAGAGGCGAAATTAATGTGCACTGGACAGTACCTAATTCTTATCAATTGTGACGTCACAGTGGTTAACGGCGAACAGTGTCAGTAGGCGAGGACCCAAATAAGCGGTTTAGCTACAAGTACTTAAGTAAAACATGGGTAGTCTACGTTTATAAGCTAAGTCTTTGAACTCATTAAATTACCGGTAGCTGTAGTTCTTCGAACAATTCCAATATTGATTTTAACTCTATTAGTGGGCATTAAATCTTGTGGCTAATTTAGAACAAGCAGTGATTTATAGCATGGTCATAATCAAGTACGTATGAATAGGCAACATACACATTACAAAACCTTTTTTAAAATATATTTTTTATAGGCAGCCACACTCGTGTCGACTTGAAAACTTCTGTTTCTTTTTGTCACGGATTAAATAGACCTGCTATGCTATTCTGTAAGAACTCACCTCAGTGAAAACTGCGGAGTTGATTTTATTGGTCGCTTCGGAGCTGAAGTAAGCTCCGATGCGACCAATAAAATCAACTCCGCTCCGAAGCGACCAATAGCGATAGCGAAATCAAGGTCAAGTGAAAGTGAGGGTGAGTTCGAATTTTACAGAATCCAGTGATGCCAACTTAGCAACTTTATAGCTAGATCTAGCTATTATTTGGTGACAGACAGCTACAATTTAATAAAACTTGTAGCTAAACTTTTTAGCTACTTTTTCTAGCAACTTTTCATTTCATCATAAGACGCGAGTCTATTGAAATTAGTCGAGTAGTGTGCCGAGTCAAAAGAAAAAAACATCTATGGTCATAGATACTACGGTAAGTACAGGTTGACAGTGCTGACACTGGCCGGGAATTCCCTGATTCCTCTGCGACAGAATACTTAGTAAACCAAAATAATACGCGCTATTCGTATTCTACCTTGTGTTGTTTTGTTTTATCCATATAAAACTAATAGAAAAAACTAAACTAATAGTCTCCATTAGAAACTCCCTCAGGAAAGGTGGTAAATCTGCTATAACTGTGTTTTGCCTAAAGATGTACTGCATAAAATGGGCACTGTTGAAAAATATTCGAAATCAATGAAAGATACTGAACCCCAGCCATCGACATCTTCCTCTTTAATTGTTTTTTTTTTATTCAATTGCGTACACTAGACTTAATTTAACTTCTTGTTGGAATTAATGAAAATAAAAATGATTATCAGAAATTGTCATTTTATTGTACTGCCGCGCTAATTAGAAACGCAGTAAGGAAGGTTTTTGGGAAAATTGAGTTACTTATAGATTCGGAATCCTCGTAATGAGCTCTATATGGTGATATAATCCTTATTTTGATAGCTGTTCGGGAAGTAGTATTTTTAATAAGCTAAAACGCAGTATGTTTCTTGCTGAGAACTAGATTACTAAGCACAACTGCAGTAAGACACACTGCTGCTCTTTGCCTTACAGTATTTGTTTGAACTTATTTTTTTTTACTAGTAAGAAACGCAGTAAGAAACACTTGCTGCTGTTATGATTTGTAAATTATGTTTAATGAATAATTTAAGGATACTACTTATAAATGCAGCTAATACTTATAAACTTATAGATTTCATTATTTCAGTGTAGTGTAATTAGTGATATCTCAACATAATGTGCCATAATACTTGGCTGTGATTATAATAATTTTCAACCGACTTTAAAAAGGAGGAGGTTTTCAATTATTCAGCAGTATGTTTTTTCTTTTTGTGTGTATGTTACGCGATTGCTCCGCCAATTATGAATCGATTTGGATGATTCTTTTTTTGTTTGAAAGAATATACTTTCGAATTGGTCCCACATAAATATTGTCATGATCTGATGATGAACTTCGGAGATATGAAACGGAACTGCTTATAGGATCACAGCAGAATTACAGTAATAACAAGTAAAATTGCTTTGTTTATATGTGTAGTCGACTGACTGAAGGAAGAGGGGGAGGGGGTACGTCAACCCTCCTACCACTTTCCAAAATTAAATATATCGTGTAAGGTATTGTTTCAAAGGGCTTTTTGTAAAGATTTCGAACACAAGCACTAAAAAGTAAAAAAATAAAAAGCATTTTTACAAAAAAAAAAGACAACCGCCTTCAAAAACCACAAAATAAAAAATAACTTTAGTATTGGAAGTCGGTGGCAATAACTACATAACAACAAACAAAACCAGAGCCGCCGACTTTCAAAACTATAGTTATTTTTTATTTGGTAGTTTTTGAAGGCGGTTGTCTTTTTTTGTAAAAAAGCTTTTTATTTTTAAGTTTTATTTGGTTCTCTTATTAAAATACATTAAAATAGTTTATTATTTATCTCTTCTTGATATTTAATAGGTATAACCTAGTTATTGTGGTTTTTTACGTGTGTACACTAATTTCAAAGCTACTAGTCACTCTTTAACTGCGGTTATAGTTTGTAGTCAGGCTAAGCATAACTATATGAAAATATTTTATTACTAATAATAAATGCAGTAATTGTCTGTGATTAAGATAATTTGAATATTATGTTTTATTTGCTAATTAAAATAACGTAATTCATTAAATATACGTTATTTTATTTGATTAAAGTGGTTAAGATGAATATAACCAAGTAATTCACATTTAAATACTATTTTTAAAAGCTATAAATCACTATTGCACTGCGTTTATAGTTTGTAGTCGGAGTAATTATAATTATTAAATAAAATAAAATAAACGCAGTAAACTGCGTTTGCTAGTAGAAAGCGCAGTAACTCCAAACTTACTGCTGTTACAGCTTGTAGTACTGAAGTTAGTTTTGAAGACCCTGCTAAGCATAAATAGTTTTTTTGTTTTAAATTAGTTGTATTAAACATATAGAGAATTGTGTTAGTTCATAAGAAACAGGGCATATTCAGCTATACATGTAAATCAAAACATATTTGCAAAACTTCAAAATTATATCTAAAACAACAAAATAAAAGTAAATTTTTTTAGGCGCCATTTTCTCGAAACTACGAATAACCTCCTTACTGCATTTCTAATTAGCGCGGCAGTGTAACCTACTTATATATTGTAACATAGCAACTTCTAGCAACATTTTAGGGTAAAAAAAACTGGAAATCTAGCAACATTTTAAAAATGTCTAGCTACTGGGTAAAGCTAGCAGTTGGCAACACTGACAGAATCGACTTGCTGACAGTAAATCCAAATTTGCGGCTGCCGCGCTGCTGCCGCAATGCTTGCGACGTAATATGAAGGCGGCCTAATGCGCTGAAAGTTAATGTTATAATCCCATTTACACCGCACATATTTCCCGGATAAAAAGCATAATAATTATAGTGTACTATTCTAGACTATAATCTATCTCTGTGCCAAATTTCATCCAGATCCGTTCAGCCATTCTGGCGTGATTGAGCAACAAACATCCATCAAAACTTTCGCATTTTTAATAGTAGTAAGAGGTCATTAAAATGTCCTCATTACAGCGCGTACGCATAGAACGACCGATTTACAGGTCCGTTTAAACGTATATGTTATTAGCGTATGTAGTTGTATGAGCGAGTTCACACAGAATACAGTATTCCGGATCCAGTAAAAAATACCGATCCGACGTCCAGTAGCAACGAATCAGTTAAAATCGGTCCTGTAAATGCTGTGTGAATATTACCTCCAATAGCGACGGATCAGTTAAAAAGGATCCTGTAAAATCGGACGTTCTATGTGTACGCGCCCTTATCTGAAACTAAATGGACAAACCTCTAAAAGTCCAACTTCACAATCACACTACAACATACACGCACATAATTAGACATACAAACATAACGTACGGAAGTACAAACAAAGCATGTTTTTAAAACATATGATTTGAACTAAAACCGGTTGATCTTTGTAAGGGGGTCAATCAACTATTTTACCCACACTTTGCTGTCCCCGACACTTCATTATAAATATGCACTAATTGACAATAGATATACACAAATGAGATGTCACAATTGAATCTAAGATTGCTAGGCATAACGGAAAACTTGATCACGTTCTCGAAAATCTTTAATTTCTATAATTTTTTATGGTAACTCAGGATACGAAATATTCGCACCATACAAAATATTCCTGTCTAGAGTCCACATTAACTTGTGAAGTTTCATAATAAATGAACTTCTACTTCTCGATTTCAGTTGAATTTTATTATAGAAAAAGACGGTATAACACAGTTTATTGTGTGTAATACAAATCTTTAAAAAGACAAACCACTTTTTTTTAAAAAAATCTCAAAATTGTGTCCCCTGGTAAAATACTTTTTCTTTCGTATACTGAGTTACGCTCAAGAATTCCGCCAGGAAACACATAGATGGCTCTGTTTATTATTAGTAGCTTCAATTTCATTTGCCTTTTCTCACACGGCGCGACGGGACGTTTCGATAGCGACTTCGAGCCGCCAGTCCGCAAAGTACGTCCGGAGAGAGTGCGTGCCTTTTTGTGTCGTCTGCTGAGTGACCGCGATTTCTCGATGTAAGTTATAATATTCACTTATAATAATCAGCTGTTTTATAGTACGTAACATGTGTTTTCGGCTAAAGTTCACGCCAAGTATCTTAATCAAATATTAATGTGCTTTTTCGATGAAAATATATCAAATGTCTGCTGAGTTACTTGTATACTGAGTTACTTTGGCGGTAACTCCACAGACATTCTTGGTAACTCCTAAGACATAAATACGACGTAAATACTTCTACACTATTCTTTTCAGAAATATTACCCGTCCTGAAATGGCGCGACTGACGGCGGCTGAAAAGCAAAGAAGGAACAGGGAACGACTTAACAGAACACCGAAAAATACGAAGAGGCTAAAAGAAAGCACCGTGAACACTACCATAAAGTCGGCCGGTTTTTTTTTTGAGGTGGTAAAAATCATCAAATGAGTCCTTCCGCCCTGGGTGGAGCGGAAGGGACTGTCAGACTTTTACTGACTAAAAAACCACCCTGTTCCTTCTTCCCTTTACGTTCCGGGGCCACGGTATCCTGTTAAGACGTCCCGCAACCCCGGCTGGCGTTTGGCTCCTATTGGGGCCCTGTCCCTGTGCTGACAGCTCTTTGAGGCGCGCGCGAACAGAACGCGCCGTCGACCCGGGCATGGTCCTTGTTCGGACGGCGAGCTACCCATTACTCGCCGTCCGCAAGCCCGCGCCTACGGTGGCCGGATGTCGCCTCGCGACGTCCAACGCCCTGGGCGTCTCCTGCGGCGGCTGGGGCGAGAGGTGGAGGGTGTTGTTCTCTCCCTCACGCGGCCCGCCTCCTCCTTCGCTAGCATTACTGCTTCGCAGAAGGAGGTGACTGCATCCCATTCCCTCTAGCCCCGGAGCATGGCCTGAACCAGGTCCGGACGTGAGAGGTCGCCGCCGCCTATCGCCTCCGTGAGGACACGGCGGTGCTCTACCCAAGCGGGGCAGACCTGCACCGTATGCTCCACCGTGTCCTCCGGGCGGTCCACACAGTGGTGACACCCGGGTGTTTTCTCCCGCGCAATCCGACACAGGACCCTCCCGAAACAACCGTGTCCGGTGAGGACCCGCGTCAGCCGGAAGGTGAGAACGCCGTAGCGCCTCTCCAGCCACTCCTCAAAGAGGGGTTTTACCGCCGCGATTGCCATCCATTTGTTATTTTTTTATTGTATGTCTTAGGCGTTACCCAAATTTGTCTCTGGAGTTACTTCTTGTCCCCAAATTAAAAACATCATTTTAGATTATAACATGCTCATTATTTGATTGTATAAAGTTTATATTAATAGTTCTTAATTCACACGGTTGTCGACCTTTATAACAAAATTAATTCTCAGTAGTATTTCTTTAACAGTTACTTTTATTGAAAAGACCCCTTCTTTTTTTATTATTTTGGTAACGCAAAAGACATAACTTTGATTAGTTTTAAATTAAAAATTAAAAATACTTGAAGACTGATTATGCCAAAATAGTTAATTATGCATGTAAGAGTAAATATATATATATTCTTTTTTAAATCGTGTTTTATTCGCCATTTATCTGATGCTGAATGCAGGTAACACTGGAGACAGTTTTTGAGGGTATGTGTTGTATTTTTCTACAAAAACTATGTTAATTTTCCATTAACTTCGCTGCTTTTCTAAATCATTAAAGTAGATGATATTATTAATGCCTTAGTCGAGTCAGAATATTAAAAAAAAAAGATTATTTTATTAAAAAAAAATTTTTCTAATCTGTCCAAAGTGTGGGTAAAATAGTTGATTGACCCAAGGAACAATTAAATAATAAACAAACGGAAATAACTTTCATTTCTCACGTAATAATTGATTGTTATGACGATCTTGAACGGTCAATGTTAACTATTATGGCAATAATGAAAAGCTAATGGAAATTCACGTCTAAACAACATAACTTCACGCTTGTAATCCCCGAAGGGTTAGGCAGAGTAGGCACCCATTAGTAGGTACAGTCACATTTCGCCAGATTATGTTTAAGTCCCATACATACATAGGCGTACGATACAATATACCCCTTTTCGACATAATAGGTATCTCAAGTAATATTTTTTTATAATTAGGGCCCGCCTTAAACTGACATCCGGTTTCACAAAAATCAACATTGCTAAGAAATAAAACGCCATGTCAACTGCTGCGATTAACTGACGGAACACAGAGTACTTTGTGACGGAATTAATAACAACCAATCAGATTTACGTGATCGTCAATTTTATTTTCCAGTTTTTTTTTCCCTAACTCTGTGCCACTCTGTGGAAATAAAATTATGTAAAAACTTTTATGTTCAAGCAAATCTCGGCAATTATTAGACAATAAAAAATAATAAGCATCTCTCAAAATTATGTAAAAACATAGGTGAAGTGAATCTTGCCAATAGACAATAAAAAATAATAAGCATCTCTTTATGGCCATAACGTGTCACAATCTAATCAAACCTTTCCCTGCGCAGGCGTCGAAATATAAACCAGCAGTAGCGTCAACCTGTGGTGACGTACAATGATTAGTATAATTTAGAACATGTCCGCCCACAGGCTCTAGAATAAATTAAACACTTTACTGTGTCGCCAGACATTAATTGACTAATAGACCACTTAATTTTAAACCTTTTTTCAATAAAATCCAACCTCATAGGTCTGTATCGATAGCGGTATTACGAAACTGAGATTAACTAAATCCTATTGCGAAAGAACCATAAAAATCTTATCACTTAAAGCCCTCGGTATACTAGTCTTCATTAATACTAATCCAGAGTGGCCCTATCTATGCTGGTTATAAATTAAGTGCCTGAGGTTTACCAACATCCCGGCTTGGACTTTTAAAGAGATGCCGTGGCCACACACGGCGCTGGAATTAAAAAGTTTATTGACGCTTCGTGTGTTGTCTATGGCCGTTACTCCTTTGTCCTGAAGATAAAAAAATTAAGCTGTAATGTATTCATTTAAAATTTTCAATTGTGCTGTGAGGATTTTTATTAAGATAACGTATAAAGTAATTGAAGAGGCTGTTAAGATAAGATGGAGACAAATTGGGGGCGCCTCACAGATATAAACATCACGCTTGTAATTCCCGTAGGGTTAGGCAGGGGTGTACCCATTAGTACACCCACATTTTGCTAGTTATGTTTAACTCCCATATAATAGAGGGTGAGCCGTGAGCCTAGTGCTATCAACCAGTCACAAATCCAGGCTCCGAGGCTGCTACTGCGAAATTCCTGATGAAAAAATCCAAAACAATATGCCCGACGTGGGAATTGACCCCAAGACTCACTCACTTGCTCGAACAAAATGGCTCTTATTACACCTTTTAGGGTCGAAATGCGGTAAATTAAGCACGCATACCTAGAATTCAGAAACCAGCCGCTAGTTTATTGTTTTACGAGCAAAATGTAGTTTTTTTTTTCACTTTGCTCTATTTTAGATACGTCACGACTTTTGAAGATTTTTAGTTCACCATTATTATTGAGCGGCGCAGTACCGCACAGTACCTACTTAAAATGAAACTTATTTTACAGCTTGCCCTGTCGTAACACGGCCGTAGTAGATATGTAAACAATATACTATTGTTTCTATTATTATAATTCGTATTGTAAATGCTTTACGTAAACCGTTCCTTTTGTTGTGCTTTTTGTAAAGTAAAGTTGGAGCCGACTATAGTTTGGAAATGTCTATGGTATTTGGTATTTGAAGAGAGAAGTCAAGGTGTAGAGTAGTGTTGTTCTCTATGCCATATAGACATACACACAACCCATAGACTATGGGTTCAAGTTACCGTATTTTAAGATTTCTTGTAACGGAAGGTTTTATTGTCAAATAAATAAATCAATGGCATTTTCATGGTTGAAGGGTAAAGATGACCAAGAGGTTAAGTACTTACGTTTTTACATACCTACTTATATTTTATGGAACTAGCTTTGGCTTGCGACGAATTATCTCCAATAAAAAAATACTACTCGATAATGCTACCTACTATTCTTCTTCTGGCAATAGCCTCGCCCCTTATTGCATGGGCCTTAAAAAAACATATTGGTGAAATGTGGGTGTACTAATGTACACCTCTGCCTGACCCTTCGGGGATGACAGGCGTGATGTTATGACTTCATACACATAGAAGTCAAAGTCAAATCCGTTCCTAGCTGGCATTTTCAACCCAGGGACGTCTTAAGGATACCGTGGCCCCGGAACATAAAGGGCAACAGAAGGAACAGGGTGGTTTTTTTGTCAGTAAAAGTCTGACAGTCAGATCAAATGAGTCCTTCCGCCCTGTGTGGGGCAAAAGGACTCATTTGGTGGTTTTTACCACCTAAAAAAAGAAGAAAAAAAAAAAATAGGTACCTAACTGCTTTTCAGCTCAAGTTTCATGTCAAGTGATTTTCTAGATTTTGTGTTTATTTAGTGAGTACAACACAGAAGCTAGAAGCGGCGCCGGCGGCGGCGGCGGTGGCGTTATGGCGATATTCGACGACAACCTTGTGCGGCGAGTCCATATTAAAAGTATACAAACTACGGGAAATACGTCGGTGGCGGCGTTTTGTGGTTGCGGTCGGTGGCCCGTGTGTGGCCAGGCTAAAAGCTAGTATATTGTACTAGATTTAATTACATGTACTTATATTGGTCTTGATGGTGTTGTTCGAATAAGCAACAAGTTGCTTTTACTAAACTTGTAGGCACTCCGACTAAGTACAAATAGTCGGAAATATAATAGTAAACAGCTCGTATAACCGTGGCCTGCCCCGTTGGCCTCGTGGCCGCAAGCGCGACTGCTGATTGTGGGGTCCTGGGTTCGACTCCCAAGTCGGGCAGTGTTATTGGGTTTTTCCATTAGCAACTTTTCAGCAGCAAGATATCTATTTTTAAGTGGGTAGTGATACCCTCGTACCTCGGAAAACACGTAAAGCCGTTGGTCCTACGCTTGATCTCTCCCCTGTTGCGTAATGAGAGAGTGCATCTGTGTTTGCGCGCACACTAAGTAGTGCATTATAAAATTTCCTACTTATTTGGCTCACCATTGACATTCTGTAGGGAGAGAACATTATTAATATTATTTTAATTATAAGTAGGTAACCAATATTACATATCAAAAACGAAGACATAAGATATTTTATTATAATAATAAATAATTACTCCTGTCCATTCTCGCTATTAAAAATAAAAAGAAATAAGTATCCATAAACAATAATGCCAAATGTAGATACGAAATAAAAATAAAACATTAATAATACATAATGATGTTTTGAATAACTTATTTGTTTTAAAACTACCATATTTTTTAAACGTTGCTTGTTATAACGAAGATAATGTAGAATGAGGCTTAAATTGTGATATGTGAGACAGCTAACAAGCATACGTAGCCATTTTGTAAGCAAACGCACATTTGATTATATTATTTTATTGAAAAAAGTAACTGTAGCTTACCATAAAGTACGTCAATGAATATATAATGACAGTTGAGTAAAAAAACAAAAAAATAAAATAATAACAAAGACAAATTAGTTGTCATGGTAGTTTTTTTTTAATTATTTGTTTTTATTTCATATCTTACAAAACACTCACTACATCACGCTTGTAATCCCCGAAGGGTTAGGCAGAGGTGTAGGTACCCAATTAGTACACTCACATTTCGCCAGTTATGTTTAAGTCCCATGTAATATTTGCCATCAACCGGGCACAAATCCAGACTCCGAGGCTGCTACTGACAAATTTCTAATGGAAAAACCCATTAAAACTTTGCCCGACCTGGGAATCAAACCCATCACTTCATGCTCAGCAGTCGAGCTTTGCGACCTCTAGACCAAAGAGGCGGGGGATTTAATAATCTTAGTGTGTGTTTAAACGTCCCAGTCATCCAAGAATCCTAACTAATATTATAAATGCGAAAGTAACTCTGTCTGTCTGTCTTTCTGTCTGTCTGTCTGTCTTTTCTTCACGCCTAAACTACTGAACCGATTTGTGTGAAATTTGGTACAGGGTAAGTGTGAACCCCAACAAAGGACATAGGCTACTTTTTATTCGACTTCGACTTCGACTTCGTCTGCGTCCGCGATAACCGACATATACGCGGACGAAGTCGCGGGCAAAAGCTAGTAGATAATAAAAAAAGTGTTGGTACCTACTTATTTTAAACTCACTTATGTTCACGACTTTATCCGAATGAATAATTGCCCGGTAATTTATGCAATACCTACCTACTCCACGATTGTTCGATTATTGAGCGACCATGAGAAGAAGAAGCCCCTTTTCACATGCACACATTCACGGCACGGCGCCGGCGTCTGTGCCGTGACCTATGCATGTGAAAAAAGGTCTAACAATATGATTAAATATTTTGAATCATCATCATTACAGGGCTTATGATAGAAATCTTCAAAAAAACATCCCATTTAGCCCTAACAATGCACTCTCCCGGTTCTCCGCTCCTCCGACATAATGGGCATTGGGCGTATTGTCACCGGATCGTGGGCGATGCGCCTGACATCAGATTTTGTCCGTAACCACCGCAATAATAAAGATATCTCGACATCTTCGTGCTCGTTTGTGAAATAGAAATGTCAGACTGCATTTATAGGTGTAGGCGTTGCTTGGAGATATTGTGAAAGACAGATTCAGAAGATAAACTTTTACTTTGTACATGATGAACTGCTCCGGTCTCATAGTCGCAAGCTTGAGGTTCTAGGTCCGATTCCTAGGTCGGTCAAAAATTTGTTATTGGGTTTTCCATTAGGAATTTTTCAGTGCGCCTGTGTTTGCACCAAGGAGGTTAAAAATATAGGGAGTGCGCGCTTCATACTACTTAAAGTCCGCAACAAAAAAATGCGGTTTTCATCAATAGATAAAAGTGATTTTAACAGGATAGTTTATATGTATAGTTATATAATATCATTATCTGCATTGCACCCGTGCGAAGCCGGGGCGGGTCTCTAGTACTACATAAAGCATAAATAAAATGTAATATTCATCATAGTTTCTTTTGTGCAAGCGCAGATCCGTCTATAACTTCGTAAATGCGCCTCCGCTGTCATTATCAATGTCAGTATGATGACATTGAATTGACAATGATAATTTCGTTCAAAACTAAAAACAGTTTAATGTGTGACTGTAATTAAAAAAAACCGACCGCATCAATAATTTATTAAAAAAGATATGTTTTTAATTCAAATTAAAGCATGTATAGAATAAAGTCTAACGGTACTAATACTTTAATATGCTGTACAATGAATCCTGAGGAAAACATTATTAATTTACTTCAAACAGTTTTTCCGAACGGTTGTTATGAATGTCATTTATATGTTGAAAAATCATCGGTTTTCCCATTTTCTATTATTTTCCATTGCTCCAGATTTTGTAGAGTGCTAATTTCGTTCGCTAATTGCAAGCGCCTAACGCAGTCTTTTATTGATTTATTTTATCACGATAGGCAACGCTATTTCAAGGTTATATTAGTCGTGAGATAAGGCATTCATATGGCAGACCCCAGTTCTCTTTGAAATCTCGAAAGAAAGAAACGCGTATTGAGCGCGCTTCTATAAAATTATGACTATAAAATTTATGAAAACGAGAACTGAGTCATGAAATGACTGATTTCCCGGTCGTAAACTGAATGAAACGTGTGCTGAGTGTGAGTTTGATAAGACTGTGTTGTTAGTTTGTTAAAGACGTGCGTAAAGTTTCATAAAATGGAAAAAGTTAAGTTATTATGGTCAAAAACTAACCGGTGGCATAGAGGTTTGTAAAATTTATATTTTTTTTAGTTCATAGATTTTAGTAGGTAACTAAAAAAAACAATGCAATTTGTTTAAAGATTATTTAGAGTTTTCATTGCAAATACACCATAATTTTCAATAGAAACTGTAAAAACGTTATCAACAATAAAAATATTCAACGCATTTTTTTTGTGAATGCAGTGTAAGTGATTTTTAATTGAAATGAGATTATGTTATCAATATAATTAATAACATAATTACCTATATGTATCATAAAGAACCTATTTGATAACGTTTTTTAATTAGTTACCTAGTAAAAAAAATATAGGTAGGTATCTCTGGTTATAGCAATTTGGTCTAAATAAGGGTCACAAAATATATCTTTATTTTAATCATGAAAAGTATTGCCTGCATTGATAATAAATGAAATGCATCAAGTTAATTTTATCTCATGGAAACCATACATTTTTCCTGGAAAATCAGTAACCTATGAGCTCTGTAAGACTATAATCTATTTCTGAGCCTCAGCAAGATTCATGAGGAATAATATAGGCTATAAAACATCATGCTATGACCCACGGGACCGGAGCAGTATCCACATATGTAACTTAATGTGGGTAAAAAGTACCATACGGAAGCAGTTGTGAGTAGAAAATAGTTTAAAAATAAATGGAAAACTTTATATTAAAATTAGTTATACCTACTTATACAAACAGGAAAATACATTATAAAACAAAAATTAATATTGTCCAGGATTTTCCAACTATCCCATAACGTCATAGACCATTGACCCCATTTTTTAACTTCGTTAATAAATACCTATTGAGTAGGTACCTAGAAACTTCAATATTATCCTAGAGTTATTATTTCATAATGGTCTAAATTTTTGCTTACTCATTGTGACTATGATTAATGTACCTAGGTATTTACCTACTTAGTACTACAGTTGATTCAATTATTTACAGAGAACATAATTTTGCCATTAAAATATTAATGCACAATCATGGGGTTTTTGAGTATCAATTAAGTCAAATCATTCAAACTCAGTCAAAGTCACAATCAAAGTCATTTATTTCAATTAGGCAGGGCTGTAGCTAGAGTCGAATTTGAGGTAGGGCAGCCTTGTTTACAGGTAGGTCAGAAGTAAAAAAAATTTCATAATTGATCTGCCCTTGAAACACGGGCTCCTAATCAATCACCATGTATATCTGACATCTTATGATGCCTCTGAAACTATGAACAAACAATTTAATTATTATCTTATTTTTGGTATTTTTAAGGTAGGGCATTGTCATTTCAAGGTAGGGCATTGCCCCACAATGCCCCCCCCCTAGCTACGGCCCTGCAATTAGGTCATTAAAAGATTATTGAATTTAGTCGGCCAAAGATTGTGTTAACCTATTTTTTTGTAAAATATTATATTAAATGCTAGCTAATCCCCGCGACTTCGTTCGCACGAATATCGGCTATTACGGGGATTGAATTATTTTTGAGTGGAACCCTCTTTTTCTTAAATAAAAGTAACTTAATATGTTACTCGTCGTTACTACATGCGATTCCCATCAAAATCGTTCCAGTCGTTTTGGAACAAACAGACACACAGACAACATTTTTTTTTAATAGCTGTTAATTTGTCATTACAAAAAGACACTTCATTTTTATTATTTGTACCTATAGATTGGCAAATCAAGTCTATGACGCCAGCCCTAGATTGTTCTGTTATAAAACCTCTTTACTGATAAGATAATATTATTCTTTTTAAATAACTGTGTTATATCACAATTTGTATAGATAACAAATAAGATATAACTCAGCTGACGCTACAGATTACACAATGATAACATTACATGTGAATTCAAGAACATTTTTACAGTCTTTTATTTAGCTTGCACTGTTCGTGTATGTGTGTAAATAAGTGGTCCTTTCAAAATTTGCAAACCATTTTTCGACCATTTGTTGTTATCCAATTGAGCTGAAATTTTGCATACACCTTTAGTTCTGTTGACAATACAATGTCCAATAATCAATACTGTAGAATTTTAAATTAAAGCTTGTTTTTAAAAATATATTTTTGAAGACTTTTTCCATGCAATGACATAAAAAGTACCTAAAATAATATACCATAGCTTATTATTAGCAGGGCAAGGGCCTTTTCTCATACAAAGAAGGCACAAGCATTGATCACCACACTTGCTGAAAGCTGGTATTACCTATCTACAAAAACATTAAATATCAATGAGTATCTACCAAAGTAGGAGCAGGAAACATTATCTTCAATATTCAGAAGATCATAATAAGTAGATGTCAAGTGTCACACCTCATTAGTATTAGTAATACCTTATAAATAACTGAATGACTATTATTGAAACTTATGACGTGCCTAGTGTACAATAGTTAATAGGTTGCAAGGCCATCTAGATTACAGAAGTAGGTAGACATAATAATGCATACATTTTTATGGTTTTTCCTTTTGAAATCTTTATTGTTTGGGGGTTTTTGATGTGAAACATTGGCATTTGACATAACTGGCGAAATGTGGATGTACTAATGGGTACACCTCTGCCTAACCTTGGGGGATTACAGGTGTGATGTTACGTTATGCACTTTGGTAGTAAAATTGACCAGTTTGCCGTGACGGAAGACGGCATGACGCCCCTGACGACAGCATGAGATGTCCCCATGTGTGTGTGCGTCCGCATACTATACACTCCGTTGCTTCCATACTCAAAGGGTGCTAACGTGACCCTATTACTAAGCCTACGCTTTTCGTCTGTCTGTCAGCGGTCTGTATCTCACGAACCCTAATAGCTAGAGAGTGAAATTTTCACAGAATGTGTAAATCAATTGCCGCTATATTAACAAACTAGCTGTCCGCCGCGGTTACACCCGCGTCTTTGGTTACTGCTCCGCTCCCGTAGGTTGTAGCGTGATGGTATATAGCCTATAGCCTTCCTCGATAAATGGACTACCCAACACTGAAAGAATCATTCAAATCGGACCAGTAGTTCCAGAGATTAGCGCATTCAAACAAACAAACAAACACTGCAGCTTTATAATATTATATTATACTAGCTGACCCGCCGCGACTTCGTTCGCGTGGTATCCCACACTACCAATACCCCTACCCTAACCCTGCCTTACCCTACCCCCTTCCCTACCCTACCCTACCCCTATCTTACCCTACCCCTAACCCTACCCCACCCTACCCTACCCTTACCCCACCCCTACCCCTACCCTACCCTACTCCTACCCTACCCTACCCTTACCCTACCCCTACCCTACTCCTTCTCTAAACCTACCCTACCCCTACCCTACCACTACCATACCCCTACCCTACCCCACCCTACCCTAACCTACCCCTACCCTACCCCTACCCTACCCCTACCCTACCCTACCCCTACCCTACCCCTACCCTACCCCTACCCTACCCCTACCCTACCCCTACACTACCCCTACCCTACCCCTACCCTACCCCTACCCTACCCCTACCCTACCCCTACCCTACCCCTACCCTACCCCTACCCTACCCCTACCCTACCCCTACCCTACCCCTACCCTACCCCTACCCCTACCCTACCCCTACCCTACCCCTACCCTACCCCTACCCTACCCCTACCCTACCCCTACCCTACCCCTACCCTACCCCTACCCTACCCCTACCCTACCCCTACCCTACCCCTACCCTACCCCTACCCTACCCCTACCCTACCCCTACCCTACCCCTACCCTACCCCTACCCTACCCCTACCCTACCCCTACCCTACCCCTACCCTACCCCTACCCTACCCCTACCCTACCCCTACCCTACCCCTACCCTACCCTACCCTACCCCTACCCTACCCCTACCCTACCCCTACCCTACCCCTACCCTACCCCTACCCTACCCCTACCCTACCCCTACCCTACCCCTACCCTACCCCTACTATACCCCTACCCTTGACACCGACTTCCCGACTTCATATTAAAAGGGCTGTTTTTAGGGACTTCGTTCGCGTGGTATCCTGCCCCTACCCTACCCCAATTCTACCCTTACCCCATATTTTCTCACCGTTTAAACCTTCCCTAGACTAAATATTATCTACTTATACAGTACTTTGTGACAAAATAGTTAGTTTATTTTAATAAGGAGTAATGACATGTGTAAAATAAATGCGTTTAAATGAAGTCCTAAAAAATTCAAGTTTTTAAATAAAAAAATGGTTGTTGTGTTTAACTCGAAATAGATAGGTATAGTGTGTCGCGGACTTTTTTGTAGATATTTTTAAGGTCTTTAATTAATTGGAACATTTTTTGGTTCTATCTTTTATAGTTTAGGCGGCGTACGCAAAATAAGGAACTTTTTTGGATGATTTTTTACACCTTGGGTCCGAAAAACCCAAATATCTTACGGACCCCTATTTTTTTTTAAATAAAATATAGCCTATAGCACTCAGTGATAACGTAGCTTCCAATTTCCGAAAGAATTTTCAAAATCGGTTCAGTAGATCCGGAGATTACCCCCTACATACAAACTTACAAACTTACAAACTTACAAACAAATTTTACCTCTTTATAATATTAGTATAGATTATAGTATAGATATTAAAAATAAATAAAAGTAAAAAAAAAAGAAAGGTAGTGATAAATATTGTACGGTGGTAAGGAAACCTTATTGTGTGTCCGTTATTTAAATTCAGTTTTTTTTTAATTGCTTGTATTGTAAGAAGATTAATTTATCATATTTAATGAGCTTAAAGTCTAAACGCCTCGATAAATACTGTTAAAAACGCGAGGTTATTAACCTTTGATCTTGAGAGGAAAACCTACTGTTTTTATGACGTAACCATTTGAAGTTTCTAATGAAATCAACACAATCCTCACGGATTATGAGCACGGTCCTTGAAGCGTGACAATACGTTTTGCCAGGGGCGGATCTAAAGGCTTTTTGGGCTGCAGCCCAGGGCCCCCAAGGGCCCCGTGAATACAGAGGGCCCCCAACCGGACTGAAAACAATAGACGATATTGTCAATAATAAAAATTATCTTAAAGTAAAAAAATCCGATTATAAGGTTGGCAACACTGCGATCAAATATATATACCTACATCACTACAGAAAAGTTTTTTGACAAAATGGCAATTGATTGAGTAGGTAATTAGGTAGGGCCCATAAGCAGTATTAGCCCAGGGCCCCACAAATTCAAGATCCGCCCCTGCGTTTTGCGCTATCGTACAATTGCAGTTCATGATTCAGTTATCAGTATGTGATAGTAAAGTAATCATAATTTATTTACCTAAGTAAGTACCTATATCTTAACATCGTTTTCTTAGTATTTTATCCAACTATATTAACGTCGGCTGAATACCTGTATTTTACATAGAGCCACTGCCTATCTGACCTAACGAAGTAGGCAGAGGGGTCAATCTTCAGTGTTGGGGATAATGACGCCCGATACTTTTACTACTAGTGCAACCATCCATTGACAAAAAACAAAAATTTAAATTATTTAAATTACATTTAACTTAAAGGTAATTAAAATAATTTATGTTTTTGTCTTTTGTGGCTCAGAGGTCATCAGCATCTTCTGCCTAGCCTTTTCCCAACTATGTTGGGATCTTCTTCCAGTCTAAAACCAGATGCAGCTGAATACCAGTATTTTACATGGAGCGACTGCCTATCTGACCTCCACAACCCAGTAACTGGGTAATACGATACCCCTAGGAAGACTGGTTGTCAGACTTTCAAGCTTCTGACGACTCGTAATGACTGCCAAAGATCCACGTATGACAGCCGGGACCAATAGCTTAACGTGCTTTTCGAGGCTTGCTGGTGCTTCGGAGTGATGTCTAATAAACTTAGAAAGTAACCTAGGTAATATGAATTGAAAAAGTCACATTAATACTTGCCCGCATTCGAACCACTGGGCCATCACGACATTCTATTACTACGAAGTAGGCAGAAGAAACGGCTAAATGCGAGTCGCACACGAAGGGTCCCTACCACCATACAATATTTTAACCCTACTTACAAAAATAACACGATTCTTGTATGGAATCCTCTTAATTTTTAATTTAATTTTATTTTAATTATTATTTTTTGTAATAGCGGCAATAGACTTTCTATTCGAGACACCCTGTAAAAAATTCTACCTATAACGGTTTATGAGACTGCAGCCCGGTAACAGAGAGACGGACGGGGACTGGAATCTTAGTGATAAAAAAAGGGAAAATTCAAACTCAGTCTAAAATATTCCTTATTGCTTTCGCAACAAAACGGAATTTTCAGAATTTAAAACTTCTCTTAATTTTCAAACACCCATCCTTACCTCCTAGAAATCAGTTCAATATCAATGTATCTGTTCCAGCTTTCTTCTTCTTTGCCCTGGTGGAGTTTCGGATCCTTCCTGGACGTCAGCTTGGTTTCTATTGCAATGACCCCGCGCTTTCATATCCCTTCAATGGGGATACCATCAACATGAAACTGCTTCTGGGAACAACAATCCTGTTGCCTTTAGCTGTTGTAAGTAGAATCAAGAACCATATTTCATTATTTTGGGTATTTCTGACAATCAAAACCATGTTTTAACATAGTAGTATCTATGGTTGCTTCTTTCCTGCTCTAGTGAAGGATGCTCCTGAATGACAGAAAGAGATAGAGTTTCGGGGAAACGAGAATTCGGGCGGTTAGGTCTGGTTAAGGCCAGATTCAGCGACTCGGCGTCGATGTATATAGTTCTAAGTCCATGACGGCGGCGTGCCTCTAGAGAAATGTGCGGCCTCAGGGCTAGTCGCACATGGTGAAGAGGCTCGCTGCTGGCAGGCCAATAATAGTCGGGGACGCAGATCATGCGTTAAGTGTATACCGGGCTTCCGGCATATGGTAGCAGAAGGAACCCTGGGGTTTGAGTCGGTAAAACTCCGACAAAATCCTTCATTCTCCCCAAAGGGAAGGAATCTGTGACGACTACAACTGAAAATAAAAAAGGCTGATAACCAGAAACCACCCATACCCAGTACCCACAAATTATGTTTCTTTTCCAGATGTTAATAGTAGAGAGGATATACCACAAGGACAAGTCAGTGAAGCACAAGCAAGCAATGTGTTGGTTCAGAGAGTACCTGTTTGGGCTTCTAATCAACCTCGTCATAGTGCAGACGCTGAAGCTTATCGTAGGGTCTCCGAGACCTCACTTCTTTGATACTTGCAGCCCTAAAGAGGCGATGACATGTCAAGGGTAAGGATTTATTTGGCTTTTTCTTATTTTTTGCGTAAGGAATGAGGTTTTATGAGACCATTGCGGATAAAAAAGGATATAGTGACAAAAATTGAAAAGAGTATGCTTAGATGGTTCGGTCATGTTGAGAGGATGAGTGAAAGGCGGTTAACAAAAGGAACTTATATGGCAGATGTGAATGGCAACGCAGGGAGGGGGCCCTAGACTAGAAACACCTACACTGACCTATTGGTGAGGTTCTTCAGAAAGGTCAGGTGCGGAGTACTCGTAACTGGCGTGCTTGTATGACGAGATATAATTATATGAACGTGAACGCGCCTAAGGAGAATGTAAGAATCGTAGCAGATGGCGTTCTGTGGTTTCAGCCTACTCCTATTGGAAAAAGGCGTGAGTTTATGTATGTATGTGAGATCATGAACTGAATGGTAAAAGTTTGTTTCATATCAATTTTTGTTTCATACTTAAAGGTACTTACAAAATATTGACAAATACCCCTACCTCTCTTTTCAGATCTGAATACGTACCAAGTTATACATGTACGAAAGCGCACTGGATCAGTCAGTCGAACCGGAGTTTTCCTTCAGGGCACACGTCTCTTGCAGTGCACACAGGACTGTTTTTAGCTGTAAGTACTTTTTACGATTCCTTACCCAATGGGTGCCTTATTGCTAAGACTCCACTGTTTGTCCGTCTGTCACAGGGCTGTACCGTAATAAATAGACACTTGACATTTTCACAGTGTGTATTATTAAGGCAGCTATCACATAACATTACGCCTGTAATCTCCAAAGCCCCAAAGGGTTAGGCAGAGGTGTACCTATTAGTACACCCACATTTCGCCAGTAATGTTTAAGTCCCATGTAATAGGGGGCGAGCCTATTGCCATCAACCGGGCACAAATCCAGACTCCGAGACTGCTACTGTGAAATTCCTGATGAAAAACCCAATAACACTTTGCCCGACCTGGGAATCGAACCCAAGACCAACCAGGCTATAACAAAAATTAAATAAAGTTAAAAAATAAAGGGGGAAGAAACTTCTCATTTTGTATGTAGTGTTAACAATAATTACGTACGGCGGTATGGAACCCATCAAGTGCGAGTCCTGATATTTAGCTATGCAGACCATGGCTCACCTATTATCCGGGGTATCGGGACGTCTTAACAGGATACCGTAGCCCCGGAACGTAAAGGGCAACAGAAGGAACAGGGTGGTTTTTTAGTCAGTAAAAGTCTGACAGTCTCTTCCGCCCCACCCAGGGCCGAAGGAGTCATTTGATGATTTTTACCACATTAAAAAAAAAACCAACGAGTCAGTGATTTTTCACACCAATAAATGTCGTTTTTCAATATCCCGCATGTTTGAAAACTAAATTGTGATCGCAGTTTACGTACTTTAACCTTGAACTAAAGTAATAGTTTAATGAGTGTATCATGTACCTAGAAGTGTCAAAAAAATACCTTAAATGATTTAGTAAACAAAAACTAACTCAAGGTTTTTGATTGTTCATGATCGAATTAAAAATAAGAATAACAGGTACCTAGGTTTAGGTGTAATTGCCGTGATGGCCCAGTAGTTAAGATGCATGCCTCTCATGCTTTAGGTTGCGGGTTCGATACCGGGCAAGTAGATTCCATTCAGTTTTTGTACATGACGTTCATTAAGTGTCTTTTAATGGTCTTGAAATAAATGATTTGACTTTGACATACCTACATAACATAACGCATGTAATCCCCGAAGGGTAAAGCAGAGGTGTACCCATCAGTACACCCACATTTTGTCACACTTTGACATAATATTTATTTATTTCCAGTACTACCTCCGTCGCCGTACAAGCTTTCCTACCAGCAGCAAGATCTTCGTCATCCAAGTGCTGTGCGTGGCCACAGCGGTGTTCTGCAGCGTGTCCCGCATGACGGACCACCGCCATCATTGGTGGGACGTGCTAGCTGGAGCGGTGTTAGCTGCACCCGTCTTGTATTACACTGTATGTATTAAAATTATGCAATTGTACTTTCTACAACTAAGTATTATAAGCGCGAAAGTTTGTGAAGATGAATGAATGGATGTTTTTTTTGTTACTACACATGGCGCATTTTCATTAGTCGATAGGGCCCGCGTGCGGGGAGTCCCCGCATGCGAGATAACAACCAATGAAAGTTACAAGTCGTTACACCGCATGCGGGGCTATATCGACTAATGAAAATGCGCCATTAGATACAAAACGTCACGCCTGTAATCCCCAAGAGTTAGGCAGAAATGTACCTGTTAGTACACCCACATTTCGCCAGTTATGTTTAAGTCCCATGTAATAGGGGGCGAGCTTATTGTCATCAACTGGGCACAAATCCAGACTCCGAGGCAGCTACTGAGAAATAAATATTCTTTGTGTTATATGTGGGGGTACTAATGGGTACACCTCTGCCTAAACCTTCGGGGATTACGGGCGTGATTTTATGTAAATTTTTTTTCAAAGCGGGCCCGTTCTTCCTGATTTTCTGCATTTAAATAACCATACGGTTTAGCTTTATAATATTAGGATTAGTAGATATTATACAAAAGTATTTCTATATAGTATAAAAGAGTTATCCAACTGTTGAATAATTTTAGCTCTAAGTATACATTAAAGGTATATTTTTTTCTTTCTAGATCAATTCCCTGTGCGGTAACTTCGAGTGTTCTAACAAGTCATCTACAGCCGACGAACCGACGAGTATCGACACGGGCATCGCCGACGTGCCTCTAATTAAGGAGACTTAATTAACGTATTGTAAAATTATTAGTAATGTCCCTAGCTAGCTCTAATAATTATGCCTATTCCAAACGCGTGCATTCCAAAATATTGTTGGAATATTTAAAATATCCAAAGATACTGGAATTCAAAATACATATATACATCATTATGCACGGTTACTTTTAGGTCGTTCTTGAACCGAAAGCCATAAACTCGATCATCAAACTCGAAACGATTGGGACCATTTTTTTTTTCAAAAATAACAATAAAAAAACAGCTGTTCAGTACATTTATGTTTGTCTAACTCGTCAAAGTGTACTGAACAGCTGTTTTTTTTTATTGTTATTTTTGAAAAAAAAAATGGTCCCAATCGTTTCGAGTATGATGATCGAGTTTAAAAGTAAGCGTGTATATAAAATAAAGCATGTAGATCGTGATTACATGCAGTATTTTGGATATTAGTATATCTAAGATATTGATATCCAAAATACTGAAATTTAAAATATTGTAAAATCCAGAGATTGCCTTTGGAAAAGCTTCACAGCTTTAAATTAAATTGTTGTAACTTAATTTACTTTTTTGATGAAACTAGAATATGCAAAATAAATACATGTATAAGTGAGAAAAAGATTTTAGAATAAGAAAAAATGTCATTTTTGTACCATAGCATCCCATATTGCCTTTTAAAATACTGATGACGAATTTAAAACTGAATAATAATTAAATTAAATAAGTGTAAAATTAACAAATGTTGGATTATAGTAACTATTTAAAAAGATACTGCTATTTTTAACACATGTAAAAATATACCAAAAACCGCCAAATATTGATAATAAAAAAATCGTAATATTATAACGGGTTAACTTAGCTTGTACTTCATAATCATACACAACTATTTTTATAAACTTTTATTTATTTTCAAATGTCAATTTTATTTGTTGATTTCTCCATACAAACTTTTTACCATTGTTGTCTGTTCCATCCCCTTAGAGGGTGAATTTTGGAAAATCCTATCTCATCAGATGCCAACGTCATGCTAAGAACACACCCTCCAAGTTTCAGGTCTCTACGATCAGCGGTTTAGGCTGTGCATTGATCCGTCAGTCAGTCATTCAGGACAAAGCATTTTATATGTATAGATGGATTTATGTCATCATCATCTGCTTAGCCTTTTCCCAACTATGTTGGGGTCGGCTTCCAGTCTAACCGGGTGCAGCTGAATACCAGTATTTTACATGGAGCGACTGCCTGTCTGACCTCCACAACCCAGGAACTGGGTAATACGGTACCCCTAGGTAAGACTGGTTGTCAGACTTTCAAGCTTCTGACGACTCGTAACGACTGTCAAAGATCCACGTATGACAGCCGGGACCAACAGCTTAACGTGCTTTCCGAGGCACGGAATGATGTCAGTAATGTCTAAGATAAACTTTAGAAAGTACATATGAATTGATAAAGTCACATTGGTACTTGCCCGGATTTGAACCCACAACCTCATGCATGAGAGGCGGGCACCTTAACCGCTAGGCCATCACGACATAAATCACTTAAATTTTACAAGGATGAAACTGCATCTTGTTTAGTGACAGATATTGAATGCGACGTATTAAAAGAAAAAGAAAGAAATATTAATTATCCTGCAATTGTAGGCATTGTATTCAAACTGTAGTAATGATTATGTATAAAAATTCAGCGTCCAAATGTTTCTGTTCGCAAAACTCGGAAAGTAGTCGATGGATTGACTTGAAATTTTTACAAAACATAACATTTTATCAGAAGAGTGTTGTTAAACTTTTTTTGTTATTAGACTGAGCCTGGGTTTAGCTATTTTTAAATAAATAATATTATAATAACATAATATTTAAGTATAATTTATTATAATTTTTAAGCATGTTTTGGTATTATTTTGTGATCATAAAACTTGGTTTTCCAGAGATTAATAATAAATAAATAAAAATAAATACATGTAATGTATTTTTGGGGTATGAATATTTTTAGATTTAAGTGAAAATTGCGTTATTTATGTTAATTTCGCTTTTTACTGCGAAGTATTGATAGCACTAGGGTAAATGCACCAACACATGGCATTAATAAATAATAATATAACCTAAATAATTATAATAAATTAATAAAGTTATGGGTAAATACATACATTTCAAAAAGCAATAATATTGTACAAATTAAAAAATATATTTTATTACTAATATTTCTTAAATAAGGTCAAACCAGAAAAAATTAATGGTTCTACATAAAAAAAAAGATAATTTCAGAAATAAAAGTTGACTACACATTTTCTTTTTGTTGTTGTCATAATATCCGTATGCTTCATTTTTATCCAGCAAGTAGCATTATGCACCTCGTCTGCTTACACCAGCTCTACAAATTGTCTTACATGCAAGTTCAACTTGCGCAAGCTTCTTGTAACATAGCAACTGCGCTATCAAATATAAACCAAGCCAAACTGTATGTTTAATATTAACTAAGGATAATTACAAGTAGGTATCATTATTTTGTACAAGATGTACCTGCTCATTTATTTTTTATCATGTGTGTATTAAAGGTGATTTGTTTTGATGAATTGTGTTTTACTTTAGCACCTTAGGGTCAGTTCACACCGAGACGCGACGCGACGCGACGCAACGTGACGATACTTGAAGAGGCCAGTGACTTCGCGCTGCGCCGCGCGCCGCCGCGAGACGCATCGCAACGTCGCCGCTGGCCAAAGAGTACAATATATAATGTACCGGCGATTCACCGCTGCGCAGCGCGGCGTAGAGCGACGCATCGCGACGTAGTGCTGCGTGGTGTAACGTATTCTAAATTCTTACAATGAAATGTGTATCTTTTCGTGTAGAAAATAAAGTTATATTTTGAGCAGCTCTGTTAAAGTGTGCACGCAGCGTCGCGTCGCGTCGCGTCTCGGTGTGAACTGACCCTTAGACACCTAAAATGAATAGTACGAGCATTAATCACCACGCTTACTCAAAGCGGATTGGCGATTTCAAGTCCTGGTTTCCTAGGTTTTCCTTCACCGATGTCAATGTTGTCTAAGATTTTAGAACGTACATATGAAATTGAAAAAGTCACATTGGGTATTATTTGTCTGGTATCGAACCCGCATGTATGATGCGGGCGTCACAACCTCTGAGCCAACACGACACGTCTTATGGTCTTGCTTAAGCATATGCACATTAGTTACAATTCAAAATATTTTGAAATAAATACCTATTGGTTGCAGTTCGAATTAGTATTCAGTTCGAAAACACTAATAATTATATGTTTCAGAAACAGCAGAACCCTAAATCAGTATATAATTACGCAAACACTAGATAATTGTACCCCTCACAATGCTCACTGACTCCATGAAATGTAATTTAATTATACGTTCAAAAAACCGATAATTACCGTAATTATCAACAATTTCGAAGCAAAACCGAACTTCGTCGAGATCTCATTAAAAATTAAAGCATCGCATGACCAAGAATCTACACTTGACTTAGGGAAAGCGTTTGATACTGTTGACATAATTAATTTTCTTTCAATACTGTCGACCAGTCACTTTTATTACTTTCGGGTCATTCTTTATCTGTATGCTGACGATATTCAACATGAAAATGTATTTTCGGGCTATGATATTAGTTTTTGTTATGTTCAGAAAGGAGGTGTTCTGTAAGGACCATACCTGGGTCCACTTTATTAAAAGTTATGTTGAGAATGAAGGGAAACCTACTATTTTGATTTTTGGTGAACTTTGTTGGGATAAAAGTAAGTGTTACCATTTTTGGGAGAAATGAAATTAAAGATAGGGATTTAAAAAATAATCATTCATATAATTTTTTCAGATATAATTGTCAGTTTAGCAAACGAAATATCAAAGATTGGAAGCAGATCGTCAACGTCACTGGATGCTGACTCAAAATATCACCATCATGATTTACTATACCTGGTAGATCTGGACTGTCCAAGAGCCGAAGAAATCATTACTCTGGTAACTTGGCTTTACTTACATTTCTTATTTAAAAGATGTCATTTAATTTACAGTGTCTATTTAAAAATGCAGGGCAAGTAGCCTTTTTTTTTATAAGAAGCATATCAAGGAAATTGTCTCGGGACGTCTCCGGGGTTGCGGCACGTCTTAACAGGATACCGTGGCCCCGGAACGTAAAGGGCAACAGAAGGAACAAGGTGGTTTTTTAGTCAGTAAAAGTCGGAAGGACTCATTTGATGATTTTTACCACCTCAAAAAAAAAAAACCATGCTTGGCTTTAATAAAACTGGCTTATTCTGCAGGGCAAATACATCTTCTCTTATGTGAAGCAACGAGCATTGATCAGCATCAGCACACTTAGGTACTCAATTCGCATTGTTTCCTCACGATGCAAATTTTTTTATCGTTATTTTAAAGGCAATATCACGAAACCTATTCCGTTCACCGTTCCGCTGGCTTGTCATCACTGCTTGGTCTAAGCATGCGAACATGGCTGCTTTATGGAACAGCCCAATATTGGCCGACAGCGACTTAGTACTGGCCGGGAGGACTGCCAGCTTGCTCAAGTTAGTGGAACGTAAGTAGATGGCACATTAAGTAGAGTATATTATACATCCCTTTGCAAAGGAGCTCTTTCAGGGAAGTACTACGACCAAACCTATTGCTGCCTCCAAGCAACGTGTTTGTGACTGCGTTGTAGTGACTGCCTCGTTGGTATAGTGGTCGGAAAGTGCGACTGCTATTACTATTTTATTGATTTCAAAGCAAGAGTGGAGCCCTGACACAGTAAGACGGGGTCGCGGCAGACCGAGGAGGAGATGGCGGGACGCCTTGGATGGCTTCCTCAGGAACTGGCAAGAGAAGGCACAACACAGAGGAAAGTGGAAGGAATGGGGAAGGCCTTTGCCCAGGACTGGGACAGTAACGGCTAATAAAAAAAAAAGCAAAAATCGATTTTACAGTTAATTAAAAATTAACGCCCCCATTACATGGGTATTAAAACATAACTGTCGAAATGTGGGTGTGCCAATAGGTACACCTCTGCCTAACGCTTCGTGGATTACAGGCGCGATATTATGTAATGGAAATTAATCTGTTTTTCGGGTTTAAATATAATGTTTTTTGTTGACTGGTTGCGTCAAGGAATTATTAGTTACACGTTCATAAATTGGAACACAGCGATGCTAATTAGTAGCAACAGTAGTACTTCTCTAGATAAGCTCTTTCACAAAGACCTACATAAGTACTTAAAAAAATAACTTGTCGATTCCTTCGTCCCTAAGTCCACAAGCCTTCACCCAACGGCTCCATGATATCAACCATCCGTGGTTACTACAACGGCACTTTGGTAGACGTGCGTCCTCATCGGGAGCTGTTCCGCAGACGTCGTGACGTCATGGGACATACCATCACCATGTCTAACGTTATTCAGGATAGCAACACAACGCTTTATCATTTGCTGAGAGAGGATGGACTGTGAGTTGGAGATTGTTCTTTTTTTAAACTTCTTATTACTTTTTTGTAAGTCAGTTTAATATTGTTGCCAGTTCTATTAATATGATGTATTTAACATAGTGCTTGCAATTTAAAGACATAACAATAGAAAGAAACAAGATATACTTATACAATGTGATAGGGGTGGGACTTCTAACCCGTTAAGGCTGAGTACTACATCTAATTTTATCGACAAAAAAAATAATATGGGGGGTTGAACCCCCTCCCCCTAAAAATTATGGCTATTTTAATATTTTTTTTAATGTACTACGGCGCGCTTGATACTTTATGTGATATCAAAGGTTGTATGCGTCGTAGAAACAAAAAAAAAACGACAAACGGTAGCTAATAACCTTGGCTAACTAATTCATTACTTTTTTCATATGTTTGATAATGTTTTGGTGAGAAAAAAAAAATCATTTCTGAATTATTTTGACCGAATTTTTCAATATTTTCACGAATTACTCAAAACTATGTCCCATAGGTTCAACCCCCCATATTTTTTTTTTTGTCGATAAAATTAGATGTAGTACTCAGCCTTAACGGGTTAGAAGTCTCACCCCTATCACATTGTATATACATAGGTACCTACTTGAAACATGTCTCAGTTAAAAAAAAAACATTAATATAAAAAAAAATGTCAAAGCAAGCAAACTGCTTGTACCAAAATCACAAAAAAAAATAAGCGGGTTTTTAGAAAATAAGAAGAGGGTAGTTTGGACTGAATTAAAAAATATCGAATTATCACAAATTTTGAGTTGTAGGTAAGTAGGCACATACCTAAGTGTTCTCCCTCGTACAAAAAAAAAAAACTAGGTGACATATCAATAAATTCCCTAACAACTGAATGTATGTAGGGAACCACAATACGACTCCATAGCGAAGATTTGCTGGATGAACGTGAGGCTAGCGTTCCAGATGTTGAACGCTACGCCTGGATACGTGTTCAGTTACCGCTGGGGCTACAAGGTCGATGGCCAGTGGTCTGGCATGATTGATGACCTGCATTCTGGACGGGCGGACCTGGGTGACTAAACACGTACAGTTACCGGCACGTAACTTGGCAAGAGATTTTCGTAGTGGGGGAAGTTCGCGCATATAAAAATGTATAAAATTGTGCGTGCGCAAACTTCCCCCACTTCAAAAACTCTTGCCAACTTACGTGTCGGTAACTGTATCTTTATACATATTAATAGTGCTATTAATTGTAGTGTAAGGGTCAGTTTACCCTTAGGCGCGATGCAATATCGAACTTATTTACTTCTGGAAAAGGTATATAATTACTGGACTGGCTATTTAGGAACTACCTCCCTGATCTAGTGGTCGCAAAGCGCGACTGCTGAGCATGAGGTTTTAGGTTCCATTTCCAGGTCGGGTAAAGTGTTATTGGGTTTTCCCATCGGGAATTTTTCAGTAGCAGCCTCGGGGTCTGGATTTGTGCCCGGTTGATGGCATTAGGCTCGCCCCCTATTATATGGGACTTAAACATAACTGGCGAAATGTGAGTTGGTTACACCACTGCCTAATCCTTCAGGGATTACAGGTGTGATGTTATGTTATGTAATTTCATCTCGTGAAACTACTCTTTGTCTTTTGACCAATAAGGCCCGGCGCCCACTATCGGCATCGGCAATTTGGCACGGATTTTAGGTGATAAAAAGCATTATACATTAACTTCATGGCAATAAAGTAGAAATTTCCATGATAATTATGATCGTAGTAACAAAAATACCGCTTCGTTAAGCTTGTGGCTACTGCATCGGCAGCTTTGAGGCTGCTTTGAGATACTTCGGGATCCTTCGGTACGCCGGCGCTGAGGCAACACTCGGGGGTAGCTTGCATGCTTAACACAATAACCGCCGCGTAGGTCACCCGTGACCTACGCTAGTGGAGGTTTGACCTTCAACAGTTTTGGCCCGGCGGTGAAAGTGTTAAGCGTGTCCCACACTGGCGCGGCCTGCGGTGGCGGCCGCGGTGGCGGTCAGTTGTATTCGTTAGAAATGTAGGTGAGCCTTCAGACACGCGCGGCCAAGACGCGGCCCGCGAGCGGCTGACCGCGGCGCAAGCCCCGCCCCCATGCTAATGTGACCATTTTATTTTGACTTAAAACGGGACATTTTCAAAAGTACGACGTCAGTAAAGTCGCAGTAATAAAATAAATCTGTTGAGATCATTTCTTTAAGAAAATTAAGTAGATATTGAATAATTAGCTAAACGATAAAAAATATAAGGCTATTTCGTTGAGGTTTTGTAATGTTTTTATGCACTTTAAAAAATATTTTATCTTTAGGAAAATTACAGAGAACTGTTAAAGGATGCGTAGTTTTTATGTTTATTGAAAAAAAACGAAAAAATTCTGCGTCCCAAAGCATCGTTCGGGAACACCCGGACGAAGTCACGAATAAAGGGACAGTCCCGTTCAAAACGGGACGTATGGTCACATTACCCATGCCACGCCCCTTCTGCCACATGAGTAGAATATACTCTGTGCTTCTGTCACTCGGCACCACGCGGTCAGTTGCAAATTTTTGCAACAGGCCGCGTGTACCACGTTGAAAAATGACGCCAAATACGAATATTGTAACAGAAATAGTAAATTTAAATAATAATTTCGCACTTTCTGTTCATAAAAGTAATATTATGAGATGCCAATAATAGATAATATAGGAATCTCACACATCAAAATAATGTTTAATTATAGTTTGACCGAAAGTGTTGTACCGCCCCTTAGGAAAGCGCGGGGAGGTGGGGTCCCAGGAAAAAAGACCATGAGTTCACATGAGATCAATATTGTCGGACTGATCTTACGATATCGGTTTACAATATTTTATGTAAAGCCAGATGCGATTCCAGACTTATATTAATTAGAATTCCAGGTTTCTTCACGATGTTTTCCTTCACCGATGTCAGTAACATCCAAGATAAACTTTAGAAAGTTTTTTTCATTTGAATTGAAAATTGCCTCCGCTACGATTTTGGCAATATTCGCATCACTATTCTATTCAAAGCTTTTGGTCTACTTTTCTTAAAATATCCGACCATTTTAAAAATGACGGTCTTGACATCACGAGATAACGCACGACCCATCTTTGTATATTTATCTCATGTGCGTCTGTCATAGACGGTCCGGTACAAACAAATGCTAGCTACCGCCGTGAGCGTCGGCGGCAGACTGACGGCACGGAGCGGCCGGTACTCCCCCGCGTCTCGCCGCGCACATACCTAAGGCGCCGTACAGCAGTTTCGGTCAAACTATATAGTAGGGGAGCCCAGGAAGGGATTTTTGGATTTACTCGAGCGTGGCAGATTAATATAAGGGGGGATACCTTGCACCCTGTTAAGTACCTCCACCATATACAGGGTGGAATTTTGTAATGCCACCTGGAGGGAAAGTACTCTTAACACTGCAGATAGAAAATTTTACTCAAAGGAAACATTCCTTTAGGCGATTAACACACGGCACCGCACGCCGCTCCGGCGTGCGGTGATGCGGTTCTCACGTCGCACTAGCCTCTATGAAATCCGCTTGAACCTTGCACACGAACACCGCACGACCGCGCGGTCGAGCGGTGTTCTCGTCACAACCGCATCACCGTGCGGATCATCGTGCAGGGTTCCCAATTTAGGGGTTTTCTCCCCAAAAGGGGGTAATATAATTTTTTAAAAGGGCGTTATATGTTTAGGTGTATTTTTAGGGACTTTTGGCTTCTTATATTATTAAATCTATTTTTTTATTTGTTGACCTAGGCAGCATAGTGGGTATCAGGACACATGCGCGAAAGACATTTACGCGCAAGACTCTTGCGCGAGACCCTTTGCGCGCACGGACACTTGCGCGACTCCCTTTGCGCGATAGGTCACTTGCGCGAATGACAGTTCCACGATAGACATTTGTGCGCCTACACTTGCGCGATAGATACTTCCGCGAATCCACTAGCGCGAATGCAGATATGCGCGAAGTATATTTTTATAAAGGATATAATGGGCAAAATTCTTGAAATAAGGTTCCGTACACACATCACTTTATCCATTAGATAAAATTTATAACGGCTAATTACGCGTCATGGGTGTAGTGTCCATGGTTTTCGAGGGTGCTGATGCCGAAAATGTAGTCAAAATGAAAATCCAAGATGGCGGCCGCAAAATTTTACAAAATATGCTTCATGGGTGTCGCGTCCATGGTTTTCGAGGGTGCTGATGACGAAAATGTGGTCAAAATGAAAATCCAAGATGGCGGCTGCAAAATTTTACAAAATATGCTTCATGGGTGTCGTGTCCATGGTTTTCGGGGGTGCTGATGCCGAAAATGAGGTCAAAATGAAAATCCAAGATGGCGCCCGCAAAATTTTACAAAATATGCCACGACCATGGACACGACACCCATGAAACATATTTTGTAAAATTTTGCAGCCGCCATCTTGGATTTTTATTTTGACCTCATTTTCGTCATCAGCACCCTCGAAAACCATGGACGCGACACCCATGAAGCATATTTTGTAAAATTTTGCGGCCGCCATCTTGGATTTTCATTTTGACCTCATTTTCGTCATCAGCACCCTCGAAAACCATAAACACGACACCCATGACGCGTAATTAGCCGTTATGAATTTTATCTAATAGATAAAGTGACGTGGGTATGTGTACGGAACCTTATTTTAAGAATTTTGCCCATTATCCTTTATAAAAATATACTTCGCGCTTATCTGCATTCGCGCTAGTGGATTCGCAGAATTTTTTTTATTTTTTTCCCAGAATTTTCCCCGCAGTTTTAATTTCACCAAAAGTTCCCTAAAATTTTTCCCCAAATTGGGGGGAAAAAAAAACCCCAACCTGGACACCCTAAAAACTGGTCAAAACCGGTAAAAAATAACTGGCTAAAACCAAAACCGCATCAAAATCCGCTTCACCGCCACCGCATGCCGGAGCGGCGTGCGGTGCCGTGTGATAATCGCCTTATTTTTGAATAGAAAGCAAACTGCATTCAAAGATTTTCGAAAATTCTCTTCTCCCACACCCGGGAATCGAACCGGCTTAAATCTGAAAAAATTATACCCTGTACTTTAATTGCATCGATCGTTAGGGTCAATTATAAGGATGAAATCTCTTTCTGAGGAAAACCAGGAAATCTAAATTTTTGTAAATACACACATCAAAAGTGTCTAGGGATCAACATCCCTAATCAATGTTAGGGATGTTGATCCCTAGACACTTTTGATGTGTATAGTTAAATTAATTTAAGATTTCCTGGTTTTCCTTTCATTTAATTTATCATGTTTGTAAGAGAGATTTCATCCTTCATCCTCACTCCACCAGTGAAAGGGTTCCATCTTTAACCATTTTTTCTTTTTAGCATCTAATCTTTACAATCTAAAAGGTCCCCACGACGCTGGAGTAAATCCACATTTAGCATTTTGGGCTCCCCTACTAATTTAATAATGACGCATCAGGCCGCCACCGCCACCGCGGCAGTGTGTTGTCGCAGGGGGCGGGGCCGCGGCCCGCGGTTGGCCGCCACCGCAGGCCGCGCCAGTGTGGGACACGCTTTAAGGACGCCTCGTCATCCCTAAGAACGTTGCAGCATGCCAAGACATAGTTTCCGACAGTGTGCGCTTGCATGTAGGAATGCCGAAGGATCCCTTTCCTTGCCGATGCCGATAATGAGCGCCGGGCCTAAGCATGCGTAGGATGGCGTAGGTAGCGTGTTATAATTAAGTCAGTTTCCGCCTTTATCCTAACATTTCCATAATTTCCAGGCACAAACTGCGTCGTGTCAGACTTGGAGCGCCTCGACGTGGTGTCCTACACAGACCGGCTGGCTCCGTTCAAGGTTCGCTTCGTATTCCGCCAGCCCCCGCTGCCGTACGTTGCCAACATATTCTCTATGCCGTTCTCCACAAACGTGTGGATAGCCATGTCTGTCTGTACTGTGCTGTCTACTGCTACTGTGTATCTGGCTTCGAAGTGGGAGGCTAAAGAAGGCAAGGTAAGGGACTTTAGTTATACATATTATGGCCATCTTTTGTTTTGTTTCGTGTTCACATCTAGCAAAAATAATGTAAAAAAAATGAGGCCTCCTGCTTTTGCTAGGGTCCAACACAATTGGACAGCATAGGCGACGCCATGCTGCTCACATTCAGCGCTATAGGCCAGCAGGGTTGTGTCATGGAACCTAGAAGGCTATCAGGTCAGTTCTTCAAGGTACCTTGGGTAAACAGCTTGATCTTGTTTTGACATAATTCAGACGACACGAACTGTGTAGCCAGCCGCACTACGGGCTTGGCGTAGCTAATGTTCGCCCGCAGTCAATGGGTTAAGTATTTTGTCGCCCGCACATTACTGGGTCCTTCTTTTTTTGGGGTGGTAAAAATCATCAAATGAGTCCTTCCGCCCTGGGTGGGGCGGAAGGGACTGTCAGACTTTTACTGACTAAAAAACCACCCTGTGTTCCTTCTGTTGCGTTCCGGGGCCAAGGTATCCTGTTAAGACGTCCCGCGACCTCGTACATCACTGGGTTCTTAGTTCAGTTTTTAGGTACCTACACTTACACATCTACATACATTTTAAATGACTTTACAATGCTTCGACAAACCATTTAATTATATCCATATATCCTTTGATTGTTTAGTTTCACATTATTAAATCGACACTCGACGCTAATGACATTGTACGCGGCGTTCTATGTTGATGTGCATGCAGGTCGCATGATGGTGTTGGTGCTGTTCACGGCGCTGATGGCGCTGTACGCGGCGTACTCGGCCAACATCGTGGTGCTGCTGCAGGCGCCGTCCGACTCCATCCGCAGTCTGCCGCAGCTCGCCGGCGCTAAGATCACGCTCGCTGCCAACGATGTCGATTACAACCATTTCGTTTTTAAAGTACGGTCGGGGTCATAAGTGCAGTAGCATGCTAAGGTTTGAATTGCTGTGAACACGCGGTACAGGCCGTACTTACATCTGTGTGTATAAGTGATGTATTCAAAGTTAAAGTCAAAGTCAAATCATATATTTAATTAGGCCATTATAAGGCACTTTTGAACGTATTAACACACTACCTACGTACACCTCAAAATTCGCGCACGACGTCGAAAGGTCGTAAATTTAACCAAAGCGTCAATCGATTTGCTTTGTAGATTGCTACTCCACTTATGACCCCGACCGTACCTAAATGTTTTTCTTCAAGCGACCGATCCTGTGCTTACCTTATCCATCAGTTTCCTACGACTTTTAACAGTTCGACGGAACACCTCGTGTGGAACCCACACTGAGCCTTTGGGTAAACTGATTGTACTCCCTTTCGACTCTATTATAAACGCGGAAGTGATGTTTGTTACTCTTCCATGCTTAAACGGCTGAACAGAATTAGCTGCAATTTGGCACACATTATAGATATTGATCTAGCTTAACACATGGGATATTTTTAACCCGTAAGATCTACGCAGACGAAGTCACGGACAGAAGCTAGTTTGGTATACTACAGTAAAGCGAAACTTGGACCAAGGAAGCATGCCACAAAAGATGAAGGAGGAAATCACGAAAAAAAAATACTTACAGTTATTTCCTATTTTAAGTAAACACCTAAATAAAGTTGGTGATTGTAAAATGTATACCAGCTTTTAATTAAATCTAATATGCTTTCAAGCTGTAAAAGTTTTATTAAAATAGATTCAGTAGTTTAGAGTCAAGATGCGATAATGACGTCCTTTTTTGAGGGCTGGATCCGCGACTACTTAGACTTATTGACACACAGCCTTTACCACCACTAGATCCTATGCTTCCATCTATTTCAGTTATTCAAAGACCCGGTCCGAGAAACGGTGTACAAGAGAATTGATCCGGAGAAGGGGAAGAAACATTTTTACGACCTCAACGAAGGAGTTGAGAGAATTAGACAGGTAAGTAGGTAATACCATATTTTATAATGGGCCGACAACTGAGAAAGTAGGACCTTAACACGAGTTTTCAGAAACAAAATTGCTTATAGCCGCTTCCTCTAATGCGATCTGTAGATCGATCCTTGCAAAGTCTCGGTCATTAATTGGTTCTGGGCAGGGATCGATCTGCAATCTGAGTTTGCATACTCCGGCCACTTGGTTAGATTACCTGTAGGCATTATGGAAAGCGGTTGTTTTTTTTTTTACTTGTATGCACTAACGTAAGGTAAGAGGACGCTCTTAGGTTGGAGCCTGGAAGAAAGTAGGTACCTGTCCAGTTATAATCAGTGGCCATGGTGGTGGCGCTTAACAGCAGCCGCACGGGACACCAGAGCAAAGAGGCAGTTATTTATTGTATGTCCAATAATGGACTATTGAAAGCTAATGATGATGATGCTGCTGATCTATCTCCCTCCCAATCATCCAGGGTCTGTTCGCCTTCCACTCGATCGTGGAGCCAGTGTACCTGCGCATTGAGCAGACCTTCCTGGAGACGGAGAAATGTGACCTGATGGAGGTGGACTTCCTCAATAGCTTCGACGCCTTCGTGCCTGTGAGGAAGGGCTCGCCTTATTTGGAGTTGCTTAGAGTTGTGTGAGTATCTTTGTGGTATCTACTTAAGGCCCTCTTGTGTCTAAAACTTGACTCGAGAGTTAGTTCAATCATTTATTGCGTTCCATAATGTACTTTAATGGTCTTATATAAAGGTACAGAATCATTATGGACCCTGTCGGGCACAGCAACTTAAACTTAAGAGAGAGGAAGAGGGCTAAATAACAAAAACATGATATCTAAAAACTTATTAGTAACTTGTTAGTTGCTAACATGAAGATAAATTACAATATGTTTAAATTACGATTTATGGGCCTGTATTAACAACTAGCTCAACCTAAGTTACTCCTTATAACATCAGGCTAGTGAAAGTCCCTTCAAAATCGTTTCAGCCGTTTCGAAAATGTAAGTAGGTACTTATACATTTACCTTTAGGATATAATATATCGATACTGGAAATATGAAATAACGTAAGGGACATTTGGTCGAAAATCTCATTTTCGACCAAATGAAAAGGCACATTAGGTTGAAAATAAGATTTCAACCAAATGTCCCTTAGGGTCAGTTCACACCGAGACGCGACGCGACGCGACGCAACGTGACGATACTTGAAGAGGCCAGTGACTTCGCGCTGCGCCGCGCGCCCCCGCGAGACGCATCGCAACGTCGCCGCTGGCCAAAGAGTACAATATAAATGTACCGGCGATTCACCGCTGCGTCGCGATGCGTCTCGCGGCGCCGCGCGGCGCAGCGCGGCGTAGGCGACGCATCGCGACGTAGTGCTGCGTGGTGTAACGTATTCTAAATTCTTACAATGAAATGTGTATCTTTTCGTGTAGAAAATAAAGTTATATTTTAAGTCGCTCTTTTAAAGTGTGCACGCAGCGTCGCGTCGCGTCGCGTCTCGGTGTGAACTGACCCTTACGTTACTTCATATTTCCAGTATCGATATAATTATGTTCTGTGGTGTAGAGATGGTGTGTGATAAGAGAGAGCTTTTAACACTCAGGGATACTATTGAAAGATTTTTCTGGATCGATCTGAAACTTCCAAAGATTTAGCGCGATCAAACAAATAAAAAATGTTGTAATGATATTAACGTTATACTCACCCATTTATTTCTGATTTCTCCTCAGCTTTAAACAGATTCGTGAGTCCGGTATCCAGTCAGCGCTGTCAAAGCGCCTACAAGTCCCGAAACCCCACTGCACGTCTAAGATTCCCTCGTTCAGCAGCGTGGGTTTGATAGACATGAAGCCTGTTCTGATCTTCATGATGTACGGCGTCTGCCTGTCTGTAGCTATCGTCGTTGCGGAGATCGTTGTGTTTAAATTGTGAGTATTCTTCTTCTTCTTTATCGTGTGGGCAGTAAGGTCTTACGACCCCACACCCTAGTGTCAGAGTTGGTTCAGACATGGTTTGATTGGGACAGTAATAGGCTGATATAAGTCCCGTTTCCTCAATTGTATTATTTTCTATTTTAAAACGGTCGCGGGAAACCGCTTGATGGGAGCAGCGCTGGACCGGTTTTGGCTATCTTTAGGGTAGGCCTATGCCCAGCAGTGGACGTCGCTCAGCTGATATTTTTCATAATTTTCGATTTTTTTATTTTATTTTATTTTTTAGACATACTTAATATATTTGTAATGTTAAATATTGTACACCATATGGGTGTTACAATATTAAATTATAAGAACTGATTTTCGACCTGTGACAAACAATAAATGAATCTGAATCTGATATTATTATAATGATTCCTATTTGTCCAATGATGCAAAAAAAAAAAAAAATTGGTTTGAAGCATTTGTCTGTCTGAGGAATAGTAGCTCCAAAATGCTTGTAGCGATTTCAATGCGATTTTTTAAGTTTTCCTCTATGTAATAATTATTGTATTTAATGCTATATTAATTATTTGTTTCTACAGGAGCGGGCAGCGGAAACGCTACAAACATAAGAATCTGCCTAAATCAGCCTGAAAACCAAATTTTCAAAAAGTTCAAATCAAATGGATGCTATTTTAAAAATCTATGGTATTCCAATTGAGTTTTCTTCTTTTTATTTGAAATATTGAATTGTATTGTGGATTTGTTCAAGGGTGTAGATTATAAATATTAGATAATAATTTTGTGTGGTATCTAGCTTGTAGTTTGAAAATCAATAAATACCAGAAAAAGTGCGTTATAAAATAAATAAAACAAAACATAGTCGTGAAAAGGTATTTTTATTGTACAAAGCTAGGTTTTCAACATTTTAAATGCTTATTCATAAACCAAGATCGTACATAAAAGCGAGTTTCACACCGAAACTATGGTTTTTTCGTCTACAGCTTGGCTAATATCGTCCTTCTTTACAGAAATACAGCAACCTCACACGCTCTTCACAGAATTTCTCGAGTACTACATAAACCCCCGAAGTGCGAATCTCGCGGGTTCATGGGCCCCCGAAGTGCGAATTTGCCGATTACAGTCAGCGACAAAAGTCTTGTCAATAATTTAGATTATTTAATATCATAGGACTTAATTTTATTATGGTATAAATATAATACTAATCTTCATTTGTACCAAGGATAGAACAAGTTTTTATCCATTACTCTCTTTAGAAAGTTTGGATGGTGATGACAGTTTTGTCGCCGACTGTACCTAGCGATTGACATGCAAATTGGCCTTTGAATCATCCATCCAAGCTGTAGTTTCGGTGGATCTTCTGAAGTCGACAAGCTTAAGTTTACTACTCATAATAAATTACTACCAATTGGAAAGGTACCAAAGTGTTCATACTGTAATATCCCACAGGTAAAACGTCTAGCATAGATGCTAGAACTCCACTCATATAAAATGTTCCTACATAACCTAGAAAACCCACTGCTTTGCGAAGGCCTGACTTTCAAATATTTTATTAGAGAAAGAAAATAATTTCTACCAAATTAGTAGAAAAATGAAAATCCTACCATTTTGGTAGAAAATAAAATGGAACAAGTATAATTTTATTTTTTAATATTAAAGATAGATCTTATCACATAATATGCAATGCCTGTATTCTTTTCCCAGCTGTGGGTTGTCAAATGCCAACATAAAACTGAAATTCGGTGACTTACATTCTATTTAAACTAACGTAGACCCACATAAGAATCTAGCGTTCTAAATAAATAATTGAAAACAATTTTCGATAGTATACACCACTATATTGTTGGAACAATACTTTTCATCCATACTAATTCCCTTAGTTTCTGTTCTATACTAGTGTCGTTTTTTAAATCGTTCATAAGTCGAGGTCCCTTAATTATGATCTAGTTTAAATATAGGCCTTTAGATAATCCTAACTAATATTATAAATGCGAAAGTAACTCTGTCTGTCTGTCTGTCTTTTTGTCTGTCTGTCTTTTCTTCACGCCTAAACTACTGAACCGATTTGTGTGAAATTTGGTACAGGGTAAGTGTGAACCCCAACAAAGGACATAGGCTACTTTTTATTCGACTTCGACTTCGTCTGCGTCCGCGATAACCGACATATACGCGGACGAAGTCGCGGGCAAAAGCTAGTCAATAATATCTTTTAATTACCCAAATTTTATATAAATTAACTTTCTTATAGAATTTTTTATAAACTTCATTAAAAGTTTATTTTATTAACATTCATATCTCAAGATTAGTTCAGGAGCCTCCTGACCTCCACAACCCAGTACCAGGGTATCGTATTACCCAGTGAAATACGATACCTCTTGGTAAGACTGACTGGTTGTCAGACTTCCGGTTTTTGAAGACCCGTAACGACCGTCAAAGATCCACGTATGACAGCCGGGCAACCGCTTAACGTGCTTTCCGAGGCACGGAGGAGTCTCGGTGTGTAAATATGGTCACCCATCTACGGATCAACCCTGGCAAGCGTAGCTTAACCTGATTGATCGACCCGTGCGGCTATTACTTAGCCACAAGCACCTCATCATTACCGATAATACGCTGACCAGATGCTGATGTTTTACCTATGGTCCGAGACGGCGACACGCCGCCGGCTACGCTGAAAATTAGCGCCGTGGTATTCCTGCCTTCGTGCACGGACCATGGCATTATGCTGAGCGTCAGCCGTTTCGCGCGATAGTGGCGCATATTTCTTATTTTTATTTATTTGTTGTTAATTTTTTTTTGACTTAATAACTTGTTTTTATTTTGCTTTTGTATAAAAATTTACTTATGTTATGTGCGTCATTTTCGCATGAGTTTTTCTTTCTTCCTTTCTTTCAGAAAAAAAAAAAATCAGTGCCAGAAGATTATGATTATCCAGTGACGTACAGGCCAACAAGTACAAAAATAAACGACAACATGAACGATTTAAAAAACTTAACTTTCCCATTCAATTGTGGCTATCTATCTACTTGAGTAGTTCGCTATCTTCAGATAGAGTCTTCTCCTTAACAAGCGTGTTGAGATGGTCGATCAGTCCTTGTATGGACATCTCGCCGTGCACCTTGTTGTCGCGCGTGCGCACGTTCACTGTGCCTGAAGACTTCTCGCGGTCGCCGACAACTGGGAACAGAAAATTGTATATTATATACCAGTCTTTTATTGCCCTACTGCAGAGCAAAAGCCTCTTCTCATACAGAGAAGGCATAAACATGCCCTTGCTCAAGGTGAATTGGCGATTTTAGGTTTATTAATTAGAATTCCAGGTTTCCTCACGATGTTCTCCTTCACCGGAGTCAGCGTAATTATATCGACGGGTGAAAGGCAAAATGTATTAAGCACACAATAATTAATAATTAATTATTAACACACAATTATTAATTATTGCTTAATACAATTTGCCTTTTACCTGTCGATATGTAACAATATAATAATGATATCTCACCTAATATATAATTGAACTGCGCGAGTTGAGCGTTCCGTACTTTCTTGTTGAGCGTGTCGCCGGCGTCTGTGTCCACTTCCGACATGAAACCTGCTGCGAACAGCTTCTCGTTCACCTGGAGGCAAATTAAACATAACATAACATCAAGCCTATAATCCCTGAAGGGATAGGCAGAGGTGTACCCATTAGTACATCCACATTTCGCAAGTTGGTGTTGAAGTCCCATGTAATAGGGGTCTGCTTATTACCATCAAACGGGCCCAAATCCAGATCACACTCACTCTATGATAATAAATACCCTTTAAAAATCAAATCAAAATAAAGATTTTGTTTTTTTTTTAAACTGAAGAGTTTTTAATATTAGTATGGGTAAGAAAATAGTACTTCGGCTAGTTATATCTACAAAGCAGTAGTAGTGAGTACGCTGGCGAGGCCGCGAGCAGCGGCTATATTTCGACTTTTAATTCTATTCAGTAACTTGACAGTTCAAAGAAAAATAATGTTACCACACTACAACTTATAGTGTTGGAGTACTGAACGATTTTGCGTAAGGAAAGAATGATAAGAATGGTTTAATACCAAATTAGTACATTATTTAAGTTCATTCAATTTCGTTCATTCTTACACCACCTCTTTTTTTTGACAAAACTTGGTAACCCTTTATCTGTCAATTTACTGAATAGAATTAAAAGTCGAAATATAAATCTATTTCGTACACGCTTGTCAAGTCTCATCTTTCGTGGCGCGCATGTTACGAGGTGGAACATCCTATTCTACAGGCAAAAGCTAGTTAGTAATATTACCTGCTTGGCGTAGTCGTCAAAGTGTGGCCCGACGGGCACGACGCACACTTGTCTCGGGCTGAGCCAGAAGGGCCACTTGCCCGCGTACGACTCGCTGAGGATGGCGATCATACGCTCCACGGAGCCGAGGATGGCGCGGTGGATGATCACGGGACGCTTCTTGTCGCCGCTCTCACTGGAACATAAGGAATAAGTTTATAAAGTTGGTCGTTGAATGGCAACACATCTGCAAGGCCTCTGGTATTACAGATGACATGAAATGATGAATGAAAGTAATTTACCAGACCGCACATAAACTATAACGTTGCGCCTGTATTTGCAGAAATGCATAATAATATAGTATAATAAATATATCTGCATTTCCCCACATATTTTTTTTTATATCATTGGATGGTAAACAAGTCCACGGCCCACAAGATGTTCAATGATCACCGCTGCAAACATCTACAAACAGACGTCTGCAAAAACGAAGGCCTTGCAGATGCATTTCCATTACTGAAACCATGTTGAAATGTCTTTTCAAAACTGGAACACAGCAACACTGCTTTGCGGCAAAAATAGGTATGGTGTTAGTACTACCCCGGACAAGCTCCTTCTGATTAGTAAGATAATTATGATATATTATGACTAGAGGTTGCAATCGAATATTCGAATATTCGAATTATTCGAATTTGCTTTCCAAATTTATATTCGAATAGCAAATAAATATATATTCGAATATTCGAATATTATACTACCAAAAAAATTACTAGTCTAAGTTCATGTTGTAGAACTTAAAATTTGTTGTTGGCAACACTGCTTGACGGTTTGACTTGACTGACGCCATTTTGTTGCGTTTATTCACTTACAGAACGCGTTGTTGTTAATTTCAATGACAAGCCTTTCAGAAACTTTGTTAAATTTTATTTGATTTTTCCAATTTTAATTTTATGTGTCCAATTTTATTATGTTTTGATTTTAATTTTCTAATTGACGCTATTACATTGTTGTTTTTTTATTTTTTAAATTTTATTTGATTTTTCCAAATTATAATTTTATGTGTCCAATTTTATTATTTTTTTACTTTAATTTTATAATTGTTGCTAAGACATTGTTTTTTTTTTTATAAATAAATAAAAGGCTGATTTTTAAGTGTTTTTTTATATTTAGAAAATATTCGAATATTCGAATAATATTCGAACATCACTGAAAAAATATTCGAATATTCGAAAATCAAAATTATCGAATTTTTGCAACCTCTAATTATGACACACGCTGTGAAATCTATCTCACCTGACATAAGTGAGGTTGAATCTCTCCGGCAGCTGGAAGTCAAGTTGTATGGTGGCACACTGGTGTGACCTCCTCAGAGCGTCCTGTATGGTGATGTCTATCTTGGGGCCGTAGAAGGCGCCGTCACCAGGGTTCAGCTGCCACGGACGACCGAACTTGTCCAGGGAATCGGCTAACGCCTAAAAGAAACCAAATTTATATAATTTGATTAACTGACAGGGTGTCGTGGTGGCAGTAATAAAGTTGTTGCAATTCATATGTACTTTCTGAGTTTACTTTGGGACATCACTGACATCGCTGAAGGAAAACATCGTGAGGAAACCTGGACTTAATTAATATAAGTAAAATCGTCAATCCGTTCTGAGCAAACGTCGTGCCTTCTGTGTATGAGAATGAGTCTTTGCCCTACAGTGGGATTGCAATAGGATGGTATTATTTTTACCAGCGACTTTGTCTGTGTGTAAGTCAAAGTCAAATCCGATCTTAGCTGACATCTACTTATCTGCCTACCTGCAAAATCTATGCAAATATGCGATAGACTGCGTATAGAATGTTCAAAGAAACTAGAGCTGCCTCTCTGATTCTGGAACTCGGTTATTTAAAATATATATTCAACTACTGGCTGCCTGAAACTCGACTTCAACAAAGTGGTAAAAGACTGGGGTAACAAAAAAAATGCAAGATAAATTGATAGTGTACCTTCTCAGCTTGGTCCCAAGTGGCGAGTTCTCCAAGGTACTTCTCCGGTCTCGTGGAGAGCTTTAGTTGGAACGTGAATCCGAACGTAGTGTACACGCAATCCAGGAACTCGAGACACGCCAGCTGAGGACAAATATGATCGTGTAAACATTGTTTTTTTTCTCTTTCTTTTTTAATTTAGTTTAAAGTGATTGACAGGTAAAACTGTAATAAAATTTGCTGATAGCATGGCCATGTTGATATTGTTTCATTCACACTATATAAAAAAACAATCTTGCACTAGAGTAATTATAACGCTGCTAGTCGAGCAACAAATCGCTGATTTGTTTTTGTTTCGAGTGCCGTCTCAGTACGCACACATGCGTTGTGAGTCTTGTAAATATGCTTTCAAACGTTTTGAATTGTGGGGCGCGCCATGTTATCGAAGTTAATCTATAGCATAGCTTAGCTCGAGTAGAACCGTGACCTTATGCTAAAAACCATACCATCTCCTGTTCAATGTGCTGTGGGGTGCAGAATATATGCGCGTCGTCCTGCTGGAAGCGCCGCACCCTGGTGAGGCCGGTGAGCGCTCCGCTCAGCTCATTCCGGTGCAGCACGCCGAAGTCTGCCAAGCGGAGCGGCAGCTCGCGCCACGAGCGGATGCGGTTGTCGAATAGTAGGCTGTTGGAGATATATAGCTGTATTACCAAGCCATTTATGAATATGAAAAAAAAAAACATTTAGTTTACGGAGTGGAAAGGACATCGTAACGAAAACAATTATCATGGATTCAGTTCATGATTTTAGTTTCTCGTGGATATCCCCCACCCTGGAGGGGGTCCGTCAGACTCTTAATGACTAAAAACCCTGTGGTGTTCCCTTCCCGCACTCACGCCGGGGATCACGGGAACGTACGCGACTTCCGCTACCCCAGACTAGTGCCGGCCCGCTTCTCGAGCCTCCTCAGGTCAGAGGAGTGAGTTGTTTTGACTCCCCTTGCGACGTCAAAGAGGTGCGCGGGTGGATCACTACGCGCACCATACATACATTTAACCGGTTAAATGGGGGGCGACGAACATCCCCAATTCCACCGCCCCTAGACTCATCTAGGGGGCATCTAGGGGGGGGGAAGAAGGCGTTGTCTGCTTTCTGCTGACGTCCGGTGCGCCTTAACCACTGGGCCAACTCCTATGTGCATGTGCTCTTCTTCTTCGTGTCACTGGCACGACAGTATTTTAAATTTGGGTAACCCAAAACATTGCTTCTTCCACACGGCATAGTTGGTGGCAGCACATAGGTCACTTGGGCTGCATGTTTTGGGGCACAGAAGGCAAGATAGAATGGAGAATGGTTTGTGACTTGGCTCCACATCCACACCCTTTTCTTTTTAAGGTGATAAAAATCATCAAATGACTCCTTCCGCCCTGAATGGGGCAGAAGGGACTGTCAGACTTTTACTGACTAAAAAACCACCCTGTTCCTTCTGTTGCCCTTTGCGTTCCGGGGCCACGGTATCCTGTTAAGACGTCCCGCTACCCCGGTACATGCACACCCTGCAGTTGATCAGCCACGGTACCCCATGTTCTGCATGTGTTGTAAACTCACCAATGTCCAGGACAGTTCATGGGCTTGAGCGCGAAGGTTTCCTTCTCCACGTCAAATGAGAACATGTTATCTGCGTAGTGAGCCCAGTGGCCCGACGTCTGCCACAGCTTGGCGTTGTACATGTTCGGGGTCACCACCTCTTGGAAGCCGCGGAGTCTGCGCAAAAGAAAGAAAGTAAATAAAAGCTTGTAAAAAAAAACATAGTTTAGTTTTTATTATATATGGTATAAAAATCCGTTACGTAGTTTAAAAGCTCTAAGCGTAGAGACGGCGGGAAGCGACTTTGTTTTATACTGTGTACAGATTATTTTTTTTTAATTCTTTTTCATACAAAACTATCTTTAGGAAGGGGCAATTCGATTTTTTTTGTATATAACCTTCAGAAGTGCCTTTCAATGATATAATTGAAATAAATGATTTGACTTTGACAATCTCTTGACTTTGACAATTAATGGTCCTTTTTTTTAACTTGACTGTCAGAAGTTTTTTTTTGGATAATGTTGTAAGATAAAATTTTCTCTCTATTAATTAAGATATACTTATAAGAATTCATTGTACTACTGTTTTAATTATTCTGAAAAGAAAAATAAAACAATACCACTCCTTACCTGTATTGTTCTCTAATAAAGTTAATAAGTGTGTTGTATATGTGTGCACCGCGCGGCTGGAAGAAGCAGGAGCCGGGCGACAGCTCGTGGAAGAAGAATAGCTCTTGTTCCTGTAACGGTAGAGGTCAAATTAGCCTTTATAACAGAAAAAAATTCAGTTCACAAGGACTTTTATTATAAAAATTAAATTGTTTCTAAACTGCGGCTACGTGCCGACATGATTGGACTGGAATAATATTCGGCAAACGTCTTAAGCAATCATGACTCCACTGCGAGGGTCCTTAAATATTACCGTGCACGCATTATGAAGTTGGCAAATTCTGTACCAGACAAATAAACAGTGTTATCAAATAGTATAAGTTACCCTGCCGATCTTCCTGTGGTCCCTCTTGGCGGCCTCCTCCTGAATATGCTCCCACTCCTTCAGTTGTTTGGGCTCCGGGAACGACACGCCGTACACTCGCTGCAGACTCTCCGCTTCTGCCTTACCCTCCCAGTACGTAGCTGAGTTCTGCAGAAAAATTATGCTGCATTTGAGTCTATGTAGGCAATACTAATATAATATAGTTAAAAAGAACCAACGGAGGACCGTTGGTTTACATCTGAATCTTATAAAGCTTCAGTTTATTGCCTTTTTAAATAGACGGCGGCGCGCCCTTGTAGGGGAATGTGCGGTCAGCAGGACCGGCCGCACATGGCGAAGGGACCAACACCAGTCAGGAGCGTGGATCATAAAACCAGGCTCCTGACTTATAGTGGTAGAAGGAACCGTGAGGTTTTAGTTAGTTCGATATTTACATAGCCTTCTGTGTTCCTCAGATGCAGGGGTACTCATGAAGATTCGCCCACTCAATCAATCTGCGTAGCCTTTTCCCAACTATGTTGGGGGCGGCTTCCAGTCTAACCAAATGCAACTGAATGCCAGTATTTTCCATGGATCGTCTGCCTATCTGACCTCCACAAACAACCCAGTAACTAACTGGGTAATAAGACACCCTTTGGTAAGACTGGTTGTCAGACTTTCGGGATTCTGACGACCCGTAACGACTGTCGAAGATCCACGTATGACAGCTGGAACCAACGGCTTAACATGCCTTCCGAGGCACAGAGTAGTCTCAATGTGTAAAGATGGTTACCTATCGAGATTTGCCCAATATAAATAGAAAATATATGAAAACAACTTACCTTAGTAACTTTCAGCGCCTTAACCTTCCCCGTATGCCTAACATGGGGTCCCCGGCACAGATCAATAAGTGGTCCACACCTATACACCGTTGTCTTCGGCGTGTTCACCTTCTCGTTCAGAATGCGCACTTTGAACGGATTGTAGTCGAACATTTCAAGTAATTGTTCCTTAGTAAGCTCTAGGCGTTCAAAAGGCTGCTTTTCTTTCGCTATTTTCTTCACTAAGCCTTCTAGGACGTGGAAATCTGTGGATGAAATCTGTTGAAGAAAATAGTTTTTTGTTATACCAGTCTCTTATGGTTCTGCTGCTGTTCTGGTGCCTCTTCTCATTCGGAGAAGGCACGAGCATGATCACACTGCTCAAGTCAGATTGGCGAATTTAGAAAATCGCCAATATCGCCAATTATCAGTGATGTCCAAGATAAATTTAGAAAATTTCTCAGTAGTAGCCTCGGAGTCTAGATTTGTGCCCGGCTGATGGCAATGGCTCGCCCTCCTATTACATGGGACTTAACCATAACTGGCGAAATGTGGGTGTACTAATGGGTACACCTCTGCTTAACCCTTCGTGGATTACAGGTGTAATGTTATGTTATGGAAATATTAAAAAAAAAAACAGTGAGTTCTTACCCCCTTTTCAGGATAATACATGTCGTAATAGAAGCCTTCTTCGATTGGAGGACCGTAGCAGAGACAGCCACCGTAAACCTAGTAAAAATACATACAAAATAATCAAAAAATATTTAGATGTAGTTTTTATACAAACGCTAAGTAACGAGCTAGTGTATTTTCTGCAAGTAATAAATCTTCTACTTCATTTCGTGGCGACAATAAATAAAATTTAAGTGTCATATTATATCAGTCTGTGAAAAATCTAATCAGGCCCATTGTTTTCAATAATTGCGTGGATTACTAAACAGTTGATAAAGATCTTGATTATTTTTTGGTAATGGCTGATATCAATCATCACAATTAATTAAAATAGAAATTCTTGAAGAGGAACTTTGACGTTTATTTTTGTGTGCTATCAAAATAATATGCGAACTGCAATATACCCGACCATTTCTCATTGATTAATTGATAACGAACTAAAATAAAATAAAAACAAAGTTGAGAATTGCATGTAAGGTATAAAATAAATGACAACCGGAATTGTAATGCACGCAATTTTCAACTTTCTTCCTATTAAAATTGAGTTTGTTATCTATTGTCTGCCCCCACAATACCCATAATTCAAAGACCCAAAAAAATATCATATCAACACTCACCCTCTCCATAGCTTCTCCCAGCATATGCGCAGAAGAATGCCAGAAGACCGCCTGAGCGTCTGTGTTGTCCCACCTCAGGAGTTCCAGCTTACAGTCACCTTCCAGCGGCCTGTCCAGATCCCAGAGCTCATTGTTCACCCGTGCGATGATGGTTGCATCAGCCAGGCCCTGGCTGCGATGGAGGACAGTCATCATGAGGGTTGGATGTGGAGAAGCAGGGTGGAACTGGAGTGGCTTTTTACTGGGGTCTTTTTAAAGCTGGGTTCGGCTTTACTGAGTAGAGCCACAAGCTATATTTCTCTTAACCAACTTCAAAAATAGAGATGCGAGATATATGCATTCATTAAGTATTTTTTCCATAAGCGGTGGTTTGAGAATATTATATGGTAATAGGTTTGTTAAAATGGCTAATGAAAAAGTATAATACTTTGGTAAGATCTACCAGGATTATAATCACCAAAGTCCACAATCATTTTTATTATACATATACAGAATGTTTGGAAGGTCGATACAAACTCTTAGGCGCTCATTACACGGTAGGTTTTGCCATGGCAAACCATGGCAGAAATTTTGACTGACGGAAAACCTATCGTCTAATGCGATGATGATTGACGTTTGCATGACGAAAATTCCATCATTCACCATCAGTCATGATTGATGGAAATGTGCCATGGCAAAACCTACTGTGTAATCGGCGCTTTAAAGCGGAGCTAGTACAGATTATTTAAAACCATTGGAACCGAACTTGCAGAAGTGTCGCTATTTTTTTTTTTAGCAAATATTTTTGATTTTTGATGACAAAGCCCAAAACTTTGCAGTTAGTTGCAAATAATCGCCGGTTTGAAAGATAAATAGGTAATTTATTTTTTATTATACAAACCGGCCATTATTTGCAACTGCAAAATTTTGGGTCATGTCATCAAAAATCATTTAAATTTTTAAAAAAAGTTATACTTCGTCTAAGACAAGTTTGATTCATGGTTATAATTATAAATAGTCTATACTAGCTCCGCTTTACGGCTTCGCATCGATCTTCCAAACACCGTGTATAAGTAATATGTATACATATAGTTTTATATATTATTATATACCAATCAAGCGCAGTTTACATAAACATTCCGCACATAATGTATACATAGCTTGTACATTAATTTTAGCATGCTTACAGATATTATTATCATTCATTTTCATATCATTAATAGATCAGTCCATAGACATTCCCTTATGATTTTATAATTATGTTTGTCATATAATACATAAAATTTTTCAACATTAACCATGCTAGGCAGTATAGACATTAACCAGTTAAAGCCATCTCAGCAGTCCACCCTTAATTAAAGTACTTACTATTCTTTCCACCACTCGCTTGTGTGCAGGTAAATAAGTAATTAGTACATTATATACAGTAAACTAGAATTATTAAGGAGTTTTGTGCTTGGTTGATGGCAATAGGCTCGCCCCCTATTATATGGCGCTTAAACATAAGTGGCGAAATGTGGGTGTACTAATGGGTACACCTCTGCCTAACCCTTCGGAGATTACAAGAGTATGCATACAGTTTAAGGATGGGATTCTAGGGAAACTTATTTTTGTTTATAACTTTATTATTTTACTCTTAGGGCCTGCCCTTCACTTCCTTTCAATAAGTTCAAACTTTTTTATTATGAATCCCGATTTTGTACTTAAAGAATTGAAAGTCCTGATTTCCCAAAAAAAAAACTGGGTAACACTGATTGATTCCATTTATTTATTAGTTTCATGCCTCCACCACCAAGTTAACTATGATAAGCATAAGGAGTTTTTGGAACGAAGTTCATTAGCGCGCGTTGCGAAAGAAAATTAAGACCAAAAGTTGTAAGGACACTTTTTGCTATAGTTGTGAGGCGTACGCGTGTTTCTCTGTCTGTCTCTCTCTCTGTCTCATATAACTTCCTTCCCTCCGGGTGTCCCTTGACACCTCTCAAGTTTTTTTTTTTATAATCATCATATTATTATTATCAGTTGAACTAAGTCCACTGCTGGACATAAACCTCCCCTAAAGATAGCCACAATGACCGGCCCTTATTTTTTAAATAACAGTCTTATCAAGAATCTGTAAAGGAAGTAGACTGCATATTTGATTGGATTCATTGTTTTTTATTACTGTTACAATATCTTGAGGAAAATCATAATATAAACTGACTGGCATGACTCATTTCCTATGAGTTTGAATGATGACATAGAAGCTAACTATTGCAATAGAATGCTTAGGAATTAAGCCCATTCCAAACAATGCACAGTAGCTTGCACTACTATGTATCTAATCTATAGATAAGTGGTTGCATTCCTCCGGAACGCCTCAACTGATTTTTATGAAATTTTTATGCTTAATTGGTAGGTATGGATCAACTATGACGCGGTTGGAGTCACGGGCAGAAGCTAGTGATATACACTATGTAACAAAAACCCTGTCAGATCAGTGTTGCCGTTGATCAGTTTTTATGTTTTATTTTAATTTAATTACTTCTTCTTTCTTCTTTTTTTTTTCACTGGGGAAAAATAATAATCTCAAATCCAGTAAATGGTTACGTATATGTGTACGCAGTACGATGCCGAATAATACCCTTAAGGATCGGACAGGGTTTTTGTTACATGCTGTATAAAAATTGTCGTAGCGAATGTTCGCCCGAAGTTAACGGGTTAAGTAGCGGGAAGTTTTAGTTAAATGTTTTTTCAGTTTTGGGCTAATGTTTTCCTACAGGGCTAAAGTAATCTGCATTACTGGCAACATTCACCGCGACTCGCATAGCTATTCTAAAGTTAAATGCTTTTGTAGCATTGTTAAGAACGTATGTTTTGAAATGAATGAAATACTGAAAACGGTAAATCTCACCTAATTCCTTTTGCAACATCATACGGACTAGTTTTCCATGCTTTCGCTTCAACAGTTTTTCCATCAGGTAGCGTAACCACAATGCTCATATCCGGTTTGCTTGCTATCTCTTCATCATACTGGATTTTGAACTTATCCCAGAGAGTAATGCGTTTTTGAATAAATTCAGGCCATGGGTTTAGTTCGGCCGCACCCCCGGAACCTTCGTCTGGTTTTTTCTTTTTTTCCTTCATCGCTTTTGTCTTTGACTGTAAAAAGAAATTCTTAGTTAGTAATGAATTAAAAATCTATGAATAGTTGCTTCAGAAATAATGCTAAAAAGAAAATATAATTTCAGCTGTTTCTGGTAGGTAATTTTTTTTTTAAATTTGCCCTAATCACGAGTATTTGTATTAGTCAAGTGTGAGTGATTAAGACAATAATACTTCACAATTGGAATAAGTGAAGAGGTTAGTAAATAAACAGGGAGATAAGATGGGTAAGATAGTCAGATTTATTAGTTTCGTGTACTATATTCTGCTACTTACATGATTTTAAATAGCAATCTATTACTAGGACACCTAAATAAATATTAAGTTTGATAATTACATAAAATCGAATTAATTACACAGGTGTCTGTGGCATTCAAGTTTCTCTCACAATAATAACCTGTATTATACTTTCTAATACGATTTATACGACTAACGTCCTATAAAAACACAAATCTTATTATGATAACACGAGTTAAAAGTTTTTACAAACAAAAATGACAGCAATAATCATTGACTAGAATACAGAAATAAAAATATAGGCAAAGGAAACCGCATGATATCATTCCAGCAAAGAACGCTGATGAAACTCCTACAGACCCATGTGGCATATGCGTAGTCCTTGCAGCGGACCACACAGCCTCCACGGATGCCAATGAACTTTATCATGACTTACATAACGTAGAAAAATACTTTCTCAAACTAAATTATAAAGTTTAAAACCCTGCCTTTGCGTCAATGTTTAGTTTTTGGATTTCTTCAGCCGCAGTGTCACCCATTGCAGAACGTGTATCTTTCGAATTTGACAGCCGGACTGAATAATGTTGCCAACTTGCCAGCTTGCCAGCTGCCAGCGTGCTAATGTTGCCAGCGTGCCAGCAGCCATATTTTTTTTCGTTTTACGTAATTTTATAGTGCAAGTAAAAAATTGTATTTATTTATTTTTACCATGGCTGTTTCAGTATAATAAAAACAGTGGTTGTTACTTTTTTTCTGAATAGTTTTTAGTAGCCAAGCCAACGCAAGACTTCAGTAGACATAAACAATAGAAGTAGTCAAAAGTTATAGTTTGGCGACTATTTGCTACAATTTTGAAAACAGGCGCTAGACTCCAATCGCTAGCACAAATTATGGACTCTGCATTCGAAAGTATTTGTAGTGAAAAATACTCAAGCAGTGTTGATAACACTAGACATGGCTTGACTAGACATGGCTAGACATGGTTGGGTGTTCTTTGTTTTGCATCAAATATTTAATTAAATCAAAACCTGGCTATTTCAATTGATGTTACTGAGGAAAATAGTGTTTCCCAACTTTGTTTGCGAATAACTATGGCCTACGAGAATCGGAATTCAACAAGGAAACTTTGAAGGAAACTACACTTGAGAGCAATAAAATCGCACACCCCTTGTAATTTGGTTTATTACTGATTTTTTTCTTAAATCTAAAGATATTGAGTACAAATCATTAGGCAAAATTAAAGAATACAAGCTTAGCTTTAAAAAAACACAAAATTAAAATCATTGACCTTCACGTAACTTACAGAAACCAGTCGTACACCAAATTAGCCAAATTCACCCGTTAGCATTGTCACTACTTGCAGCCCTTACCCGCAGGAATAAAAGGGTGGATTTTTAATCAGTTACATACCGAAGGTCAACGTGATAACATCTCTACTGAAAGCATACGAAAAAATATGGATACCACGCCCGCAGAAGCCGCTCAAGTTACTGCCTTGCTCGAAATAGGCCATAATCAAAGTAAAGTTGCTCGATGACTAAATTTGAGCCGCTACTCTGTTCGTCGTGTGTACCAGAGGTTTCAAGAGACCGGTGGCTACATTCGGCGACCAGGATCTGGCCGGCTACGCAGAACATCAGAGCGTGATGACCGCTTTCTTGTGTCGAGGTCTTGTAAGAAATCGCAACTGAATGCGGTTCAACTGGGATAAGAGCTTCGAGAATTTCGCAATGTCAGTATAAGTCGGTAGACAGTCAGAAGAAGACTTGGTGAAGCAGGACTGACTTGACATCACCCAGCAAATGGTCCCAAATTGACCACAGCTCACCGACAAGCCCGACTACAATTTGCCAGGTAACATTTAAATTGGACGTACGACTGTTATGTTCTCTGATGAGTGCAGAATGACATTACATGGTCATGATGGACGCTCTAGGGTCTACAGAAGGTCATCAGAGCGATTTTCACAATGCTGCATAAGCGAACGTGTGGCTTTTGGCGGTGGATCGTGTATGTATTGGGGTGGCATAATGTTGGACACTAAAACTGACATTGTATCATCACTGGGGCGAATACCGGCCCGAGATCGAGAGGTTTGACGGCTGCACGATACGTCGAAGAAGTGCTTATGTTATGCTTATCTTAAGTGGCTTATGGGAGAAGATTTTCTCCTAATGCACGACAACGCCAGACCGCATGTCGCTAGAACAGTTTGCGACTACATGGAAGACGTTGGAATCACCGCGATGGAGTGGCCAGTGGCCTAGGGGAGGGAATACACCTTATTAATAAAACAATTTGATCAAGAATTTTGAGTTTGATTTTCATTATTTCTTAAGCGAAATTTTACCCGTTTGTTGGGTTTTGTGCCGTAAAACCTCTTATGGGTATTTTTTTTACAGTGTATTTGATATCATTAGAAAGGTAATGAGGTAGACTTTCAATTAGTGTGTGTGTTTTTCAAAATATTTATTCAGATTCATAAAAAAAAACTGCCTTAACCAAAAAATATCAAGGTGTGCGATTTTATTGCTCTCAAGTGTATATAAAATCGAAGGAGTTTAAAACACAATAAGGAACTTTAATCACCAATCATAGAGTATAGGTACCTACACATATTTATCAACACCAACACTGCGTCACATATTAATGACAACAGCTTTGAGTAAAACAAAATTCAAAATTACAAAGCAAAATAATTTTAATTTTCTAGTGTAGTTACCTACTTCATACAAATCTGGGTTAATAATGTTGAGTTCACCAAGAAAAGGCCATCCAACAGATGCTTTAAATCGGATCATGAATTCCTTAGAGCATTTTGAAAACAAACTGGACAAGTTACAGGATGACGTCAATATTCATGGACAGACGCTTATAGAACTTCGTGCAATGGTTACAAGTCTTTCAGGGGGCACTATAGTAGCCGCTGACATCGGTAAATCTGTAGAAATTAAGAGGCTACTAAAGAAAACAGTATCAAATCAGTACGACGTCAATGTTTATTTGGACGACGGTAAAATAAAAAGGAAGAACAGTATGCCGCCCTTGCCTGCGAAAGTAAAAGAAAAGACGAGTTTGCAAACCCAGAAGTCCGTATCTCCTAAAACTTCACCAAATAAACATTTACCAATTAAAGTACATGGTAAAAAAATGGAAATAGGCACTAAAGGCATAAGTCCCAAACATGTTCAAAGACACAGAAAAGCGGATGCTCAGAGAAAAGCAAACGCACTGAGGACTCAAAAAATAATAGAAAATAAACGAATGAAACTTGCAAAGTAAGGGGTCTTCATTTTGTAGGGGGTTACACTAGAAAATGAAATAATATTGTTTGGTATATATTGACATTTATAAATTTTTGTTAAGTAGGTAAGTACTCCTAGACAACCCGTAATTTTATCTATGTTCAGGAAATAAAACAAAGAAACAAATCTTTTATTTCGTTTACTTAATTTTCAATAGTCAATACAACAAGTGTAGTGTACTATTTGGCTAGGTTAGCTTCAAAATAGCGATTGTTTCAAGTGAGAGTGTAAACTTAAAGAGCCACGGTTATGCTACCCACTAGAGTAGAGATGTGCGGAGATGCGTAGCGAGATATGTGTGTGAAAATGACCAATAGCATCGCTTCATTTTCATAACTTGAGCTAAACTGTACCTACTGTAATTGGGTAAAATACACCATTAACAAACAATTCCAATACACAACTTCTCTAAAGAAACACTTTATTTAGGCCCTGAAAATCCGATTCATTTTCAATTTTCTATGAAATTATTTTTTAGTTGTTTTGAAATCAATAAATAGTTAATCAATTGAGTTGGCAAAAATGTGATGTAATAGTTTACTAATATTGCCATACAAAATCTATGGGAAATCGCGTTTTCACAGGTCATAAAAAGTACGTCAATTGATTGGGAGTTTAAAATATCTAATAGGCTAGTTTCACACAAATCCCTCGCTATATAACACATCCTCGTACGTTCCTGGTGGAAACGCAGCCTTAGGCCCTTTTCACATGCATACGATCACGGCATGGTCGCCATGCCGTGTAAACTAGAAATGTATGAGCTACAATGAGAGCTTCCACAAAGCACGGTGACCGCGTCACCGCGTGTCGTCCGTCTAATAGGTACACTTCTACCGTAACCATTCCATGACCGTATGCATGTGGAAAGGGCCTTAGGCTTCAACTTCTAAATTCAAAACTACCAGATCATTAGGTAAGGAATACAATAGATTGCATATGTGCAAATGAACATCAACTACTACAAATAAGAGTCACAACTACAACACTAGTATCGTAAGGTCTTCATCATCTGGACTTTTGAGATCCTCTTGTGCCGGTTCATTCTGAAACAGATTAAGAGCTGATGATTTAGAGCTGTCTCTTCATGTCGGTTTTGCCTTTTAGAGTCCGGGTTAATATGACTACGTCAAAGAATGTTTCTTAAAAGTTCATAGAACGTCCAAATTAATGTGCTATTTTGTGAAAATTGTCGATGTATTATCAAGTGAGCTTGAGGTGAGCTGTCATCCAGGGCCATCTTTAACCTATTGGAGGCTCTTTTCTATTGGTTTTTTCCCTTTTGAAATCGTCTTCAAGGGATCTGAAGTGGTAGGTACGTAATGACCCGGCTACACGATCCGTCTCGCCTGCGCAGTCCAGGCCTGTGCAGTCATGACTGTACGAAAAGACGAAACGCTGGATTTTGTAAAAACCTAATATAAAAGAATGCCGTGGAGTTTCTTGCTCGTTCTTCTCCATAGAGACCTACCTCCGTTTTGGAACGAGCAACTAGCTTCAACTTTCGGACTAACTGACAGACTCCTTGACAATTCAAAAGTGCCTGTAAATGGTCTAATTGAAATAAATGTTTTTGACTTTTGACTGTGTAGTGGCCACACGTGCAGTTCGTCAGCTCGTGACATATCACGTCACGATGTGGCCAATAGAAGGTTTTTTTCTCAGGAGAATTTTACTGTTTACTGATGATAAAGGAACAAGCAAACAAATCTTCAGTAAGTCAACGATTGCACAAGCCACGGTTCCGGGATTATGCAAACTGGTTTGGGCAGGCATGCTCGCAGACAAGAAGGAGCGTTTAGACAGGCCATAGCAGTTTGCAGACTTACAGTTTATGCACAACTATTTCCCCAACCACGATGGTCACGGAGACAGCAACGCCATACATCATGAGGATCAGAACAGGTCGCATATCCATGAGACCAACGCTGCTGAACGAGGACATCTTGGTAATGCAGTGCGGCTTAGAGACTAGGTAACGTTTGCGGATAGCTGACTGGATACCGGATTCACGGATTTGCTTGTGGCTAGAGTAAAAATGTAGGATATGAAGACTAAAAGTGACGAAATATTTACTAAAAGATAAGTATTCTTTTTCTCTTCTTCTACGAAATAAATCCTACATATTAATATAACTAATTATATTATTTATAGGTACTCAGAATAACTTTAAGACGTATTAACTCCTTGTCCAACCACTTATGCATGTACCTACATTGTAGAATGCAATAAACGTATTGAGTATTAAAATGATTGAGTAAATTATTAATTATCTAAAACTAGCTTCAGCCAGTGACCTTGTCTGCGAAGCAAAATGTGCTCTGTTATAAATATATAAAGCTCAAACTAACACAACTCTAATGAGCTCCAAATAAGGTGACCCCTTCCTGACTGGAGTGAAAGAATCGAAGGTCACGAGGTAGTCCACTGTGGAGATATCGCACTTCTCACTCTCTAGAAATGTGGCTTCGATCTGACGGTATACCGGCTCAGCCACGGAGTGGAGGGCGAAGAGACCCTGGAAAGAACACATTAATAGGTTTATCTTGATTGTGGTACATTGTAACAAAGTGCAATGTTATAAAGCTGAAGAGTTTGTTTGTGCCGCGCTCAGGACAAAAATGGAAAAGATTTGAAAAAAATCGTTAATAGCCCGTTTATCGAGGAGGGTTATGGGCTATATAACATCACTCTACGATTTACGAAAACGGAGCAGTAACCAAAGATGAAACTTAACTTAGGTGAAATCGTGGGGAATCGCTAGGGAGTTTTCTCTATAAAGGCCTACCTCCGTTTCGGAACAAGCAACTAGCTTCAACTTTCGGACTAGCTGACTCCTTGACAATGGGGAGGAACACTAACTTTTTATCACGAAAGAGGGCGTATTGATCGACTGTACCGTGTTTTAACGTAACAACTGTCAAATCGTATGGATATTTGTTTTTAATAAAGTTTGTCGTTCCTATTCTTAATCATTTATGCAGAAATGCCTCAATGTAGTGCATTAAATTGTAAAAATAAGGGAGTCCATTTATTTCCGAAATAAAAAAATAATAATAAAAAAAAAGTCAGCACCAAAGATCTGGTTCCGATCGTACGATTCCAACCTACGAAAAAGAACAGAAAAGTTACCGAAGTACTTCAAGAAAACAGAAAAAAAGCTCTGAATCAAATCATAACCTTAAATATTTTATGTGTTTACCTTTCAATCAATTGAGCCTTTTTGCCAGCAGTTGACGCGTTTTTTTTTCGAAGCTCAACTTTAAGTTGAGGAATCGTCATAAACGAATACATTATAATCAAAATATCACTTTTAAATCGCGAAAATAGCAACCACACTCCTGTCACGGAAAATAAACAAGGTACAGTTGATCGCAGCGCCATCTACGATTATCTTTGAGTGTGGCTCCCCATTCAAAAGTGCCTGTAATTGGTCTAATTGAAATAAAAGTTTTGACTTTGACATGTATAAAGTTTGGAAGGCGAAAAAAGAAACGGTTAATAATAAAGTGGCATCATTTTCATTGATGATGAAATTGTGAACGGTAATGTGACTGTCGGAATACCTTTCGAATTCTCTCAACGCCATCTGCAAGACTATAAAGCTTTGCTTTTCCATTATCCGGGAAGACTCTGTCCCGTACTGATATGTGCAAAGGCTCCTTGCTTTGATTCTGGAAAAGTTATAAAAATATAAGATAACATAACATCACGCCTGTAATCCCCGAAGGGTTAGGCAGGGGTGTACCCATTAACAAGCCCACATTTCGTTATAAAAACAATAAGATTTTATCCATCAGGAATATCTTCGTAGCAGCCTCGGAGTCTGGATTTGTGCCCGGTTAATGGCAATAGGTTCGCCCCTATTACATGGGACTTAAACATAACTGGCGAAATGTGGGTGTACTAATGGATACCTACACATCTGCCTAACCCTTCGGGGATTACAGGCGTGATGTTATGTTGTAAGATCTTATAGTTATTTAAGCTTTGATAAAGTGACTTGCTTGTCTACTGTTAATTAAATTGATTTGGTTCCGATTAGAGACTGGATTCTTAAATCTACGTACAAAAACGAAATGATTGTAATCGACGTCGTTGGCAGCGAGCGTGATCTTGGCTCTGGCGAGCTGCGGCAGACTGCGGATGGAGTCGGACGGCGCCTGCAGCAGCACCACGATGTTGGCCGAGTACGCCGCGTACAGCGCCATCAGCGCCGTGAACAGCACGAACACCATCATGCGACCTGCATATTGTGACATGTCAAAGTACCCCGTACAGCGCTGTCACTGTCATCGACCTAGCTTAACTTCCATGGCTTACATCTATATATTTTTTTTATTGTTCTATATTCGTCTTCATTGTTTTCACAGAAGCAACAAGAATATCCACCAATAATATCAGAATACTAGAACTCGTCTTGGCGGGGGCACTACCGTGCCCCCAGAATTCATAAAAACCTCATTGAAAAGAGTACCCGTGGAGTTTCTTGGTGGTTCTTCTCCATATACCTACCTCCGTTTTGGAACGAGAAATTAGCTTCAACTTTTTGACTAACTGATCCGACTCCTTGACAATTCAAATGCTTTGACTTTGATTAGGCAGTTGAGTTGGTCGTTTGTGGATAGTGAAGATAGGAAGCGCTTGCATTGTTGTACCTGGTGCTCTTCTAGGTTCTATGTAACATCCTTGCTGAGTAACTGCGCTCATTGTGAGCAACAGGGCATCACATATTCCTCCATCCAGCTGCTGTTGAGTGGTAACCTGAGAAACGAGTATGTTAAGGTACATTTTTACTAGCGGAATACCCACTAGCTCACCAGCTCTTAAGCAATCGCTTATGAGCTGAGTGGTAAGAACGTTTGCATTCTAATCTCAGATTCATTTTGTCAAAGATACAGCTCTATCTTACCTATCTATATTTTTGAAAAGTTCTTGATTAGAATGCGATTATATTTGGAACGCTTTTAACTACGGAAGTTGGGAGTTTTTATTGAAGATAAGATAAGATAAGATCTTCTTCAAAAGCTGATTATATAAAGCACTAACTTCCGCGACTTCGTCTGCATGTAAGTCAAGCATATGCACCATAAAACATATCCTATGACACTCTGCAAATAGTAACTTTCTATCAGTAAAAGAATGTTTGTATTTGAACCAGTTGTTCCAGATAGTCCCTCTTACAAACAAACAAACAATTTTACTTATGTAACTAAACTATTCAAATTGCTACTTACCTTCGTAAGAACTAGTTCCACCTTACTAGCCAGAAATAGAGTTGCGGTTGCAATAGCAGTACACACAGCTATAGTGACCCATACCCTGGTGGAGAAGGGTAGGTAGAACACGTTGGCAACATAGGCCAAGGGAGGCTGTCGGAAGATGAACAGCATCCGCATGGGAGCCACCAGGTCCGTGTAAGTTACCACGTCGAAACGATCTCGGAAGATCACGCAGTTGGTGCCTGTAAAGATATGTTCACTAAAATGATGAAGGTATAAGTACCGTCCACGAAGTTCCAGCCATTCGTTTTTTTTTAATAAGATCTTGGTTTACTTTACTCAGTAGATTTTCCTATATCGTGGATGTGTATTAACAACCAGACCCGGAACTACTACCTGTTAGCTTTATACCATTTTTTGTTTCGGGCGGAAATCGAAACTGAGGAATGCAGCGCAGCAGGAAATCGCTCAGTCACTGCACCAACCGTGACATCTTTCGAAACTGGAATTTAAATTTTAACTGGATATTGAAATAATAAATAATCACTTGTTATTGGGTTTTTCCATTAGGAATTTCTCAGTGGCAGCCTCGGAGTCTGGATTTGTGCCCGGTTGATGGCAATAGGCTCGCCCCCTATTACATGGGACTTAAACATAACTGGCGAAATGTTGGGTGTACTAATGAGTACACATCTGCCTAACCCTTTGCGAACTAAAGGCGTGATTTTATATCGTATGTAACCACTTGGCTCCCCATGTTTTTTTATGGTATACCTATATAAATGCTTAGATTTTGACTTACCCATATCAGCTTTATTAGCATACAAGTCAGCGATCATACCAGACCACTGCCCATTTACTTTGTATCCATACCGGTAACTGAAGATGTACCGAGGAGTAGCGTTTATCATCTCGAAGCCAATCTTAGCAGCTGACCAGCAGGCTTTCGTGATTGAATCGTATTGCAGTTCCCTGAAAAGGGAGAAGTCTGATTGATACTCTGCCTTCACTGGCTGGTATCAAGATGCTCATGTGTTTGTTTAACAAACATGTAATGATCCTTAGAGCAAGATGGACCAGGAAGAAAGAAACAAAGAAACTTTTTTTTTATTGTCAGAGTTATGCATTAGAAAGACATGTTTTAGCTGTGATGAGCACCACAGAACTGCCTGGTTTTCAGGTTTCACCTAAAAATGACGTAGAGTACGGAAGGCAAGTCATGAATTTGGGTACCTACTTAAAGAAACAATAAGGCTTTGTGGACGACCAAACACAATTGTTGAATATCCAAAAGACTTAAGAACCGAGAAAGAAATGAGAAGAAAATCTTACAGCCGATCCTCCCTAGGCAGATGCAACCGCGTGGTGTTACTATCCTGAATGACATGTGACATGACGATCGGATGTCCCATCATGTTCTTTCGTCTGCGGTACAGCTCCCGGTAAGGTCGTACATCGACCAGACTGCCATTGTAGTAGCCGCGGAGGGTTGATATCATGGAGCCGTTGATACCGGGCCTGTGCACTTGGGGAAAGTGAAAAATCTGCTGTAAACCTTTGATTTTTTGCATTTATTAATGGTTTTTTATGATAGTTGCTTGGTGAACTTTTTGACCTCTATTTTTGCTTAAGCTATAAACTGGTTGCTATAACTTTTTAGCAGGGTTTTTATGATTATCTGGATCTAACCATCTATAAGCTACGTGTGATGTAATAAGTGTCTTTAGTGTCTACTGCATGGCCCCAGTCAGTTTCTTTTTTATGTCTTTTGCCTAAATAGTAGAATATGGCTGAACATAATATAATTTTTAACCGACTTCAAAAAAAGGAGGAGGTTATCAATTCGACTGTATTTTTTATGTTTGTTAGCTCCTAACTTGCGACTGGGTGAACCGATTTTCATGATTCTTTTTTTATTTGAAAGCTGGTGCTTCCCGTGTGGTCCCATTCAATATCTGATGATGAACTTCCGAGATATGGAATGGAACTCCTCACAGAATCACAGCAGCAATATCGTAACAAGTGAAATTGCTTTGTTTATACGTGTAGTCGATGACTGACTGAAGGAAAATGGGGGGGGGGGGTACGTCAACCCCCCTCCTACCAGTTTCCAAAATTAAATATATCGTGTGAGGTATTGTTTGAAAGGGCTTTTTGTAAGGATTTAAAACATTAATACACAAGCACTAAAAAGTGAAAAATAAAAAGCTTTTTTACAAAAAAAGATAACCGCCTTCAAAAATTACAAAATAAAAAATAACTTTAGTTTTGGAAGTCGGCGGCTTTGGTTTTGTTTTTGTTATGTAAGTAAGTATTGCCACCATATTACTGTATTCTATTATTAGTAGTATTTTTATTTCATCCTCCATACAAATATTTGCGAAATAAAATTATCTTCATCTTTATCTTAAGGCTACGTACACTTAACTCTTTATGTGCAGTCTTAACTTAAATTAACTTACTTTCAACCATCTTGAACTGGTTATCAACTCTCTCTGCAAGCACCAGATCACTGTCGACCAAGACTGGTCCGTTTTCCATTAGAGACATCGTTGACTGCTGCAGTTGTGGTGAAGTGACCAGCACCAGCCAGCGATACGTGAATTGGAACAGTTCTTTGGACAACGCCTGGAGAAAATATGGATAAGGATGTTTTACACAATCACAACATACCCGACACTTTTATGACAGGAGCATTAACCTGCCCACACACACTTTAAATGTGGGGTAATTAGTGTCTGAGATAAGCTACACCAATCACGGCACGGCATTACTGCTAGGCCTACTGCTGCGTTCCAGGCAACAATCAATTTGGCAGGCTTAAGTGTCTTCTTCTCTAAGTGATAATTTATAATCGTTATTATATGCTATCGCGGCTGCACTAACAGCTTTTTTATGGAGTTTTGAGGTCAATAAAATAAAAGGGCATTTCTGTGTGTTACTTCATTAATTGCTTCATGTACAGACGTATCTTAAAAATCTGCACAACGACCGGCTCTGCTGATAACCCCATGACCATCACCAGTGTTGCCAATTTAGCTCTTTTAGAGCTAAATTTAGCTTCCTTTTTAATTGATCAGCTCCAAAAAAAAAATTTTAGCTCTTTAGCTCTTTAATTTTACAATTTTAGCTCCATTCCAATACATGAAAAAAAAAACTTTTGGTTACTTTTTTCTTTTGGTGTATTCGAATTTCATGCTGACCAATGAGTAAATTAATACGTAGAGCCATGTTTACTAAATATGGCTCTACGTACTTTACTCGTAATCATAGAGTAAAGGACTAAATATTATTTAGTCCTTTACTCTATGATTAGTCTATGACTTGAACTATAGGGAATACCCCAAAGAGTACTAGAATACCCGTATTATTTTATTTCGTTCGATCATTACTTAATTCTTTGACTGTGGTAATTGGTAGACTATCGTGTATTGGAAAGTGCAATTTGCAAAATGTCGAGTAGGCCATACACTCAAAAATTTAGAGACGAATGGCTATCTGAGACTGCTTTTCAAGGTTGGTTGAAAGCAGTTAGTAACGACAAAACCAAAGCATATTGCTGCTATTGTCGATGTGAATTAAATGCGAAAAAAAATGATTTATTGAACCACATTACCCGCAAAAAACATATTAAAGCTGCAGAGCCATATAATAGATCACGACAACAGAAATTGGACTTTCAACCAAAACCTAAATTCGATGCAAAAAGTTCAGCTGAGGTTTGTTTATCGTTATTCATAGCTGTTCATACTTCTATATTGCCGGTAGATCATCTTGGAGTTCTTTGCAAAAAAGAATTCAAAAGCGAAATTAAACTACACCGAACGAAGTGCACCGCAGTAATAAAGAATGTACTTGCGCCACATTTTATTTCTACCTTAAAAAATGATATTGGAGATGGACCATATAGCTTATTGCTTGACGAGAGCACAGATATAAGTGTAACCAAGTTACTAGGAATAGTAGTGCAATATTTTAGCAAAACATCATTCGAAATTGTCTCTTCCTTTCTTACGTTAGCCGAGTTAAACAAAGGGGACTCTGAATCTATTACAGAAGCTGTAAAAAATACTTTACTTTCAAATAGACTTGATATTAAAACACTTTGCGGTATTGGAGTTGACAATGCAAATGTTATGACAGGAATACACAATGGAGTATACCAGAGACTGAAATTAGATGTACCTCATCTTATTATGATCAAGTGCTCTTGTCATTCTATTCAACTCGCCGTATCTCATGCTTCTGCGGAACACTTACCCAGACATTTAGAATACCTAGTTCAGGAAACTTATAATTGGTTTTCAAAGTCCTCAAATAGACAAAACCAGTATAAAAATCTATATTTGACCATAAATGACGAAGAACCTTTAAAAATAACTCAAGCCTGTGCCACGAGATGGCTTTCAATAGAACCAGCAGTAAAAAAAATATTGGCCCAGTGGACAGAATTAAAGTTACATTTTAACCTTACGAGACATACTGAAAAATGTTACGCCGCAGAAACTCTTTACAACCTATTCCAAAATCCTACAAATGAAGCGTATTTGCTATATATTCATTCTGTTTTGGAACATTTGCAAAGTCTCGTGAAAATATTCTAATCGAACAATATTGACCCAAGTAAATTGTTGAATGATTTAATAATTGCCATTGAATCTCTTGGTAGAAAGGTTCTTAATCCCAACAGACAAATTGATATATTCGAAGTACAAAATTTAGAAGATTTTTTGATTCCACATCCGTATTTAGGATACAGAATAGAGAACAAACTCCAAGAGATTACAAACACTAATCGATTTTCAGCAGAAGATGAAAAACAATTCCGAGAGAAGTGCGTCAATTTTACGATAGCGTTAATTAAACAGCTCAGACAAAGGTTGCCAGACAACTATAATATTTTAAAAAAAGTAAACCAATTATCTGTCTCAAATACTTTGAAACAAGTTAAAGAAAATATTGCACCATTGGTGCAGGAAATGGGCTACGAAGATGAATACATAAATAAAGTAGAAATGCAATGGAATAGCATATGCCTGGTGCCATGGCAAAAAAAGGAGAGCACTATAGCATTTTGGTCGGAAGTTATGCAGTATAAAAATGCGGCTGACATAAATCCTTTCAAAGAACTTTGTTCTTTTGCTCTTGCAATGATTTCATTGCCATGGTCAAACGGAGAAGTAGAAAGAGTATTTTCACAACTAAATATCGTTAAAAATAAAACAAGAAATAGACTTAAAAATGACACTATTAATGCCATTTTAACTATCAGATCCGGCCTACGACGGACAAAAAAATGCTGCCATAATTATGAAGTGCCAAAAGATGTCCAAATAAAAATTGGTACCATGGCAACGTATGAAGACCTGGAAAATTTGGAACCAAGCACAAGTGGTTCACAATTAGTTAATTTGACACACGATAGTTCTGATGACGAATAATCATATTTTTTAATTTTTCCCATATTTATCTTACAAGATATAAAATCACATTACGTTTTTCTTTAACAATAATAAAAAAAATGATTTTTAAACTTTCTTTTATTTTAGCTCTTTTTTTTCCGAAAATTTAGCTCTATTTTAGCTCTTTTTTTTCAAAGGTGATCTAGCTCTCTTTAAAAAAATGAGTTGGCAACACTGACCATCACAGTCTAGCTAGAAGCTAGCTTAGGTACTTACCTAATAAACATGTCATACCTGGTGGTCTACCAAACACCGATACTTATTCACTTACGTAAGAAATGACAGCTTTCGACTTGGCGCAGTCCAAGTCTGTGAGGTACAGTATAGCATGATCTTGGTACTTGGACATCGGCTTAAAAGATGCTGATGTTCTCACTCCAATGCTGGACATTTCCATTACTAACTTGTTTATTATGTCTGTGATAAAAATATTACTTAATATTAGTATTTTTCGACAAGACTTGTTCCACTAGTGACAGTGATTTGGTGGGTCATGATTGGTTAGAATCCAAAACTCATCAAAATGAATTTATTCTCGAGATCTTGTATTTGGTGCAATTATAAGCTCATAAGATAATTATGTCAGCTTTGCCAAGGATGGCAACGCATTGCGTCGCATCAATGTCATGTCAATAGGCGGCAGCAGCGGCAGCAGCGGCAGCGGCGGCGTAACCACTTAATTAACATCAGGTGGGCCGTCGTCGCCTTGTATAACGAAATCTATACTAATATTATAAAGCTGCAGTGTTTGTTTGTTTGTTTGTTTGAACGCGCTAATCTCTGGAACTACTGGTCCGATTTGAAAAATTCTTTCAGTGTTAGATAGATTAGTTAACGAGGAAGGCTATAGGCTATATACCATCACGCTACGACCTACGGGAGCGGAGTAGTAACCAAAGACGCGGGTGTAACCGCGGCGGACAGCTAGTCCTTAATAATAGCGTGTTGACGGAATTTTCTTTTGAGTTAGCCCATAACTTAGCTTACTTGAGATTCCCTTTGAATACCTACTTAATGATTTTTTCCACCTATTTGAAGGCGTTCGACCGCGTCGTTAACTATGTGTCTAGGGATCAACATCCCTAACATTTGTTAGGGATGTTGATCCCTAGACACTTTTGATGTGTGTATATTAATTAGTATGAAATGGAAATCGCACCATTTAGTGACAATAATGGGATATTATTCTATACAAATTGTAGTTTGCCTGCCTCGTTGTAGTGTTCGCAATGCGCGACTGCTTTAAGCATGAGGTCTTAGATTCGATTACTAGGTCAGGCAAAGTGTTATTGGGGTTTTCCATCAGGAATTCTCAGTCGGCGGTTGGGAGTCTGGATTCGTGCCCGGTTGATGGCGATAGGCTCGCCCATTATTACATGGGACTTAAACACTGCGTAATCTTTCGGGATTTACAGGCATAATGTTATGTATGTTGACCAATATTTTCTTTACTCACTTTTCTTCCAACACAATCCGCCATAAATCAAATGCGTAGGTTTCTGATCGTTTTGAATAAACATCTTTATAAAATTTATGGCGACCTCATCTTTTGCTTGAACGTTTAATAGAAGCAGTAAAAATAAAAATGGAACTGTATTCATACATTTCATATTGCCTGAATAAAGTAAGGACTGGAGTAAAATGAAAACGTAGAATTATTCAAATTGGTAAGTTCTTGTTTCAGTTGAAAATCGTTTTAGACATTTTTCTAGGTAAAGTCAATATGGTTTTTGTTATGTCGAACAAAATGTGATGTCAGTTATAATAGTAGGTATACTATTGGAGCTGACAAGTCTTCAAACATGAGTTAGAACAATTTTAGATAATACGACGTTACATGTAGAAAAATGTCTGTTTGTCTTAGAGTTAAACTTTCTGTATCACTTTACATATTCATCTCATTTTGATGGTTAACGGTAGCTCCACTAACCCTGTTACAAAAAATGGATGCTGAAAAACTAGTAGGTACATTTTAAATACGTCGACGAGTAACTAGCTTCAACTTTCGGACTAATTGACCGACTCCTTGACAATTCAAAAGTGCCTGTAAATGGTCTAATTGAAATAAATATTTTAACTTTTGACTTTGACTTTGAATAGTAGACTTTTTGGCTCGTATTTTTGGCTCTTCTATGGGAAAGATGTCTTCTTGTAGCACATCCTGGGGTACCTACTTGATGTTCAAATGCTCCCTTTCGAAGAGTAAGTCTATGATCCTAGCTAGCTAGGCATGTCCTGCTGTCTTATACCTATTTCACCAAAAAATTACATAAAAAATAATAACAGCCTATTGTTGTTCCACTGCAGGTTAAAGGCTTCTTCTCAGTCAAAGATGACACGAGCATTAACCACCAGGCTAGATCAAGGCGGTGGCAATTTCAGACTTATTTTAATTAGAAGTCCTAGTTTTCTCACGATGTTTTCCTTCATAGATGTCAGTAATATCCAAGATACCTATACTTGGAAAGTAAACATATGAATTTAATAAGTCGCATTGGTAGATGAGGCGGGTGCCCTAACCACATGCCACCGATACACTTTTACAAATTACATAAAACCAACCAAAAAAGTTAAACAAACCCAGGACACGTTACTCTAGTCGTCTAAGCAAAGTTAAGGTTTTCACTAAACATAATTGAGCATCATTTTCAGTTGAATATTACATGACATGCGTCCTTCTGTTTGACAAGCCAATTGGAATGGTGACATCAAAAGAATACGTCTCATTATCTATTGAAAGTGTAAAAAGAAAGTAGATTATGAATAAAACACACGGTTTTCTTACTGTCTTTATTTTTGTGAATAACGTTAGGTTCCTATTTTGCATTGCATGACATTAAGATAATTAGGTGATGTGCTTTTGTTTTTTTCCATTGATGAAAGACGAGTGGGTAGGCTGATTTCTCAATCTTTAGATAACTTCTATCTAAAAAATATTTATTCTTTAGAAAATAGAGGCCATTTTAACACAGTATAGGTATTCCATACAGAAGTTGTCATATTCTTGAGACAAAATTACCTTCTGGATAGGGAGATGTTGAAAGACAGAGTTAAAACTTTTTATTACGAAAAAAAACTTAAGTTTTTAATTAAAAAGGAATACACCCATTAGTAGGTAAGTACAAAGTTTTTTTTTAACTGGTGAAATGTGGGTGAATTAATGGGTACACCTCTGCCTAACCCTTCGGGGATTACCGGCGTGATGTTTACAATGTTTTGCATGGGTAACATTGCACGTTACATTCACATCAGTGTTAAAAATCTTTTGCTGGCAATCGCGTCGGTTCTATAAGATAGTAATATGAGTTTATTGGTGTCAGTCCTATTATTTTCTTTATCGTGCAGAACATCTACGGCTTTCTCATCCTTGCCTTGTGTCTAATCATCATCTAGGTGCATCTTGCCTTCTTACGTAAAAACATGTTGTGAACAATACTTGTAACAAGAAGGTACAGCTCGTGACTAGATATCACGAGGTTGTACCTATCTAATGTTTAACTAGAAATCTTAGTCAATGCCGGAACGGGATGTGGTCATCATCCACGGATACTCTTTTCTGTTGTCTGATCTTCATCCTGAAATATTAGAAGTGCTTATAAAATAATGGTAAGTACAAGAGAACAAAATAGCAAGCATTGTTAGCTAGCTGCAAATGAACCAAAAGAACGGAAAGAAGAGACTTTAAACTAGAAGAGACCATAGAACCGGAACTCGGTATCATTTTATAGACCTACTAGAACTCGCTCACGACTTCGTTCGTGTGATTTTTCTTATGAATCCCTAATTAGTATATAGCACTCAGTAATAACGTAGCTTCCAATTTGCAAAACAATTTTCAAAATCGGTTCAGTAGATCCATAGATTACCCCTACAATCTCACAAACTTAGTATAGATTTATCTAACGGAGAAATTCGGCTAAGGTAAATTGTGTTCAAAATAACGGACGTATTCAATGACGATTTTTTAAATTTATCAGCAGCAGTATCCTATACAGAAAATTGAGCAAAAAGAAAAGAAAATTTTTAGTTTTACTTACAATCGATGATACAAGATCTCAAGCATCAGTACTGCTGGAGCCAGCAGTATGCCGTACAACGTCATCAGCATGGCGGGATACATGTCAGTGATGCCGACACTGCTGAACGTGGAGACGTGGCCGGAACACCGCGGGCGGGGGACCGTCAGGCGCTGGTGAATGTTCGCTTGGACTCCTGACTCACGAATTTTGAGGAAACTGGGGAAATTAAGATACGGTTTCAAGTCAAAATATAGTAAGCAAACTAACCTAGTTAGCTGTAAGGGTAGCAGTACCTACCTTCCGGGGTTGCGGGACGTCTTAACAGGACACCGTGGCCCCGTAACGTAAAGGGCAACAAAAGGAACAGGGTGGTTTTCTAGTCAGTAAAAGTCTGACAGTCCCTTCCGCCCCACCCAGGGAGGAAGGACTCATTTGACGATTTCTACCACTTAAAAAACGGGTAGCCATACCTATTAGTCTTTGTTTTGAGAGGTTAGATGTAGAAGCGACAAAAATGGAACTGATCAGCACTAAATAAGAAAATTAGCTGGTCTGATAGCCTGAAATTCTTCTGAAACCTTCTCATAGATTACCTACCCAGACAAAAATTAGCAGATCCTTACGATTTACGATCGTATCAGATCACTAAATAAAATGATCAGCTGATTTTTTCAAGGCGCTTTTAGTGTTGATCCCATTGTTAAAATTGTTCATTATTACACAGACTTATTTGTAGCTAAAAATGAGTATGAGGAGGAATAGAAGAATATAATGTGGGTTTCCTATAATGAGAGGAGCACAGAAGTAATTGTTCCTTGATTTATTATTATTATGCTTATATTATTTTATTTTTTTGGATCTCCATCAAAGGCTATAATAATTTATAGCCTTTGATGAAGGTCCAAATAAATAAATAAATAATGATGAGTAGGTACATAACCCCTTTTCAAGTTTCTATTAAACAAAAAATAAAGTTGCTGATGTGGATTCCATTTACACTTCTTTCTTATTGGCTATCTTTTTCGTTATCACTCAGAAAGACAATTTATGGGGACGTGAAAGACTTGTCGAGATCTATGTTCTGTATTCAGTATCACTGGAGCAGCTATGGACCATTCATAGAAATACTCACTTGATTTTAAAAAGGTCTTTAAACGGGGACCTCTTCTGGCCCGGGATCCACGGATCGATCTCGTTGATATAGTCGATCTCCACTAGGTCACACTTCTCGTCTTCTTGGTACGTCTCCTGTATTAGACGGTATCCTGGGTTCAGCTCCATGTGGAACGCGAATAGACCCTGAAAAGAGGAAATTGCACACGTACATAAACTCGAACCTTTTTCCCATGAGGGTAGGCAGAAACCACAGAACGCCACCTGATACGATCCTTAAATACTCCTTTCGCTAAAAAAGAAAAAAACAAAAAAAATGAAACGACAAAATCGAGAAAAGTACAAGTGAAAATGTAAAACAATAATGAGGTTATAATACTGTTTTCTATACTATTCGCTCGTTGGTCTAGTGGTAGCAACGAACGACTGCTGAACATGAGATCTTGGGTGCGATTCCCAGGTCGGTTTGTTAATATAAATAATTTGTTATTGAGTTTTTCCATCAGGAATTTCTCAGTCTGGATTTGTGCCCAGTTGATGGCAAAGCCCCGCCTCCTATTACAAAGGGCTTAAACATAACTGGCGGAATGTGGGTGTGCTAAAGGCTACACCTCTGCCTAACCCTGCGTAGATTACGGGAGTGATATATGTGTGTTTATGTGTACCACCAACTGAACACCCAAACACTAAATAAGAATAACTCTAAAAAGAACTAAAGCAAACACAATCAAAATATTGATGATAACCAAAAATAATACATTAATTAATTTTTTATCTTGTTAACTGTCTCAGGAACTAATTATAAAAGAAGTCGACGAGGATGGGATTCGAACCCACGCGTGCAGAGCACATTGGATTAGCAGTCCAACGCCTTAACCTCTCGGCCACCTCGTCCCACGACTTCTTGAGCCAATTAAGGGTGTGGTATATTATAGAAATTGTACGAGTAGTTTTATGCTCGTAACTAATAAGGGGCTAGTAAATGCTATTTAGGGCGCCCGCCTCTTATGTTAAATCCAGTAAATTGGGTTTTTAGCTGACGTCTACTTATAAACTACCTACTTCCAAAATTTTAGCTTCATAGGTCAAGTAGTTTCCAAGATTATGTATGGCATTTGGATGCTATATACTCAATACTCAATGTCTTTATTGCTTTTCCATAATTATGTCTTTTTACGTGGTATCTTATAGGCATAATTGAGATATATGGACCCTGTGGGGCACTGCAAAAGGGTAGGAGAGAGGAAGCCCCAACCAACTAGCGACCTACCCCGGCTCCGCATGGGTGCAATGTAGATACATAAACCTTCCTCTTGAATCACTTTATCTATTGATGAGAACCGTAAGTAATAAAATCCGTTGCGTAGTTTAAAAGATCTAAGGCGGCGGGGGGAAGCGACTTTGTTTTATACATATAGATAAGGAGGGAATGCATACTAGCATCATAGTCATGATAACTTAATATTTTTATTAATTAATTTGACAACTTCTAAAATAATAATTAACCTAAACAGAAAACTTATACATAACAATAAAATTATAAAGTACCTATGTTTAATTTATAATAAAAAGAAAGTAGGACGTTATAGGGCAACAAAAAACTCGTCTGCAGCGTTGTCAATGGAGCAAGTGCCCAAAAAGCTAGCAGCAATGTTATGTTATATGGCAATGCTGATTTGACCCAAGAAAAGGCCAGCCCTCTGGTCGCAGGAAGACTCGATGTCCCCAAAAACAAGGTGAGCTGTGAGACCTCCTTTTTTTTTGGGTGGTAAAAATCATCAAATGACTCGGTCGGTCGGATTTTTACTGACTAAAAAACCACCCTGTTCCTTCTGTTGCCCTTTACGTTCCGGGGCCACGGTATCCTGTAAAGACGTCCCGCAACCCCGGAGCGGTCAGACCCCTTAGCCTTTGTGTTTAAAATGATAAAATATGAATACAGATAGATACTAACTCTTCTTATCTTATCGACCCCATCTTTCATCGAGTAGTAATTCGCCTTTTTTCCTTTGGGAGCTATCTTCTTCTCGTAAATTGTCTTGCGTATTGGATCGTTGAGTTTCTGAAAACAACAATTTAAATTAGTTTCTCCTTTAATATTTTTTTAATCACAAAAGTTATTTTGTGTGTAGAGAAACAAATGACGCAGGTACCGCTCGCAGCGTGCCGGCAAAGTTTAATTAATACACACATCAAAAGTGTCTAGGGATCAACATCCCTAACATTTGTTAGGGATGTTGATCCCTAGACACTTTTGATGTGTATATTTTATTAACACAGGGTTAGCCGTAATACGGACCCATGAGCATCTTTACTTTTTGTAATTTAATTACTCAAGTCCCACGTAATGAGACACAATTGATTTTGACAGCCGGGCCTTGAGTGGTTGAGCTCGTGTTAGCAATAACACGAGCTTAAGCTAATGCTAACTTTAAGTTAAAGTAGCGCAAGTAGGCGAGTGTACTACCTAGTGGGGTCGACAAATGATTGTGCGATTCACGCTTGTGCGGCAGATCAGGAAAATGGTTGGATTTTGTCTAGGCCCCCTGGTACCGCGACACACGATAGTAGCTGAGTCTTCAGTGTCGCACTAGGGTGATGTCAATCTTCAGTGTGTCGCACAACCATTTGACGGACTCATGTAGTACACTCCAACTACTCCAAGTAGGCATATTGACTAAATAAATAGTCCAGTTTTTTAATTAGTTCAGTTCAGGTACTTACCTTAAAGAAATACCTATTATACTCAAAGTCACTGGCGCCCAACTTGAGGGGAGAGTTGAGCAGGTCAGGCAAGCTCCTGACTGAAGAGCTAGGGGCTCGCAGTAGCACCACGATGTTGGCTGAGTACGCCGCGTACAGGATCGTTAGCGCCACGAAGAGAATCAGGGTTACGCAGCGACCTGATGGATTTATAATGAAAATAGGTTTTTTTTAGCGAATACTTAGGTATATCTAGCCGTGTTGAGCAATTGTTAGAAGGGGCAAAACTTATGGACCGCGTCACTGACATGCGAAAGTGACGTTAAAGGCACTTCTGTTCCCAGGATAGGAGAGACGTTAGAGGGGCTTTTACGCAGAATATAATATTCAATATTAATATACAAACCTGCCCCATATCTTGGCTCCAACGTGCATCCTTGCTGTAAGACTGCCCCAATGATCAGGATCAACACGTCTGCCCAGGACCCATCCAGTTGTAGTGGATGCTGGAATGTTCGGTAGGAAACAATTTTTAATATTTATCACTACTTGCTATCGATTTCGGAGAACGAGAGAAAGGGACAGATATCCTTAAAGCAACGTTTCAGTCTTCAGCAGTATGAGTGCGGTGCTCCTGATCAGACGATGGTTCATTTACTAGTGCCCAAAGTGTCCCTACACCTGCAGTTTAGAAAACATTAACAATACTGCGATTAACGTGGGAATCTACTGAACCCAAAAGCAAAATAACTTACTGACTGGACTTGACTGCCTCATTGGCCTCGTGGTCGCAAAGCGTGACTGCTGAACATGAGGTCTTGGGTTTGATTCCCAGGTCAGGCAAAGTGTCGTGGCGTGATGTTATGTTATGTAAAAATCACTTACCATTCCCATACTGGCTTCCCACTTCGAAGTGATATACAAGAAGATGGAACAGCCCAGTACACAAATAAAGATGGCCAGCCACACAGCCCCAGAGAATGGTAGCGTGAAGATATTGGAGATATAAGATAGAGGAGGCTCCCTGAAGACGAACCGGACAGCCGTGGAACCCACCATGGCGATGTAGTCAACTATCATCAGGCGCTCTTGAGTGAAGATTGATAGGGTACCTGAGGACATAAGATATAGATACATAACATCATGCCTGCAATCCCAAAGGGTTAGGCAGAGAGGTTAGCCATTAGTACACCCGCATTTCGCCAGTTATGGTTAAGTTCCATGTAATAGGAGGCAAGCCTATTGCCATCAACCGGGCACTAATCCAGACTCTAAGGCTGCTACTGAAAAATTTTTGATGAGAAAACCCCAATAACACTTTGCCCGACCTGGGAATTGAACCCAAGACCTCATGCTCAGTAGGCGCGCTTTGCGACAGTTAGACCAACGAGGCAGGCAAGGTATGGGGTTTAACCGGCTTAAAAATCCATACATTATACCATGGGGGATTAGCTCTTCCTGTTACCCAAAGCAAATGCGGTGTTCCTGACCAGATGATGGCACAGTGGAAATTATATTTTTTCTTACTCCTCCGCTAATTCTTTTCTGATTAATTTCGTTGCGGGACCCAAGACAGTTAATCGTTTCTCTGGGACTCGTCGAGCTTCATTGCCTCGGCGCTTTCCTGGTGGCCTCTACTGTTGATTCTGGCTTTCAGGAGTTGCAGTGGGTGGGAACAGTGTGGCGGGCTTGTCCCAAAAAAAAAAAGATGATGGCGCACTTGCTGCAGTGCCCAAGGTCCCCTACTCCTCCTGCTGAAGGACATTAAGAACGCTACTGATGCCGCGATAAACGTGGCCGCATACTGGACTTATACATTAATATAAGTCTGAAATCACCAATCCATCTGGTGATCAATGCTCGTGCTTTTTCTGCATGAAAAGAAGCATTAATTGCCCTGCAGTTAAACGATAATAAGCTGGTACTGTAATTATTATTGAACTATTTGGAAATGGTAACAAAAACTAGAGATATCTCTCCAAGGATATAGCAAATCATCTCACGTGTCTGTTAGGCTAAGCGCGCACCGCGATAAAAATCGTTGCGATTTTTTTAATGCGAAATAAAATCTATAAAAAAATTATTTTCGCAATGCGCGGATTGTAGTGTATTTCTGTGGTTCACAGATTTGCGATATTTTTTGGCAACGATTTTTTATCGTAGTGCGCGCTCGCCCTTAACTAGCCGGCGCCAACGGTTTCGAAAAAAACAAGTTTCCTAGCTGTAATTATTTTAACTCAATCAGAATCCAGATCACTAGTACCTACGTATTAAAAAAAAAGACTAGTGTGAGACTTTATTAGTGCGAACTCGACTCGCGCACGAGGGGTTCCGAATCGCCATACAATGTTTAATTTATAAGTATTCTAAAATACACCTTAAACTCACTCTCATCAAGCGTCTATTACGGTTCGGGGTTGACATGTCCTGATGGGACAAAAACCCCAAAATAAAATATAGATAAAAAAAATACGGTTCAAAGATTGATTAGTGATCATTCTTCTCTTGAACATCTGAACTGAAATCATTCTTCATTGAACAACTCGAGCATGTGATTATAGTGATTGAACATACAGACAGACAGCGAAATTTTAGTAATAAGGTCCGGCTTCGCAATTTTTGTATACGGAACCATAACAAGCTATTCCAGCTTATATTGTAACAGTTATTTTTATAATCTTACCTGCCAAGTGCCACTAGTGATTAATTAATCTGAATATGTACAAAACTAGTACAACAAATTAACGAAGGTCGATGAACGATGGAGATTTGTGTGCCAAATACCTGATGCAATCAAAATTATCACGTTATATCTACTGAAAAAGATAATGGTCTAAGATACCGGACTCGCTAGACCTGAATCATTGTCGTCAGAGAAATATATCGTACAGAAGGCTGAGCTAGCAAGAAAGCTTGCCTTCTTAAGAGCGTTTACGCCTTACGGTATTATTTTATACAAATTCAAGTCTATATTTTTCAAAATGAATGAACCGATTAATGAAACTATCTACATCACATAAGCAGTATACATTTTGTATACCTACAAAGTTAGTTGAGAACATTATCAATGCTAAAATGAATCAGGTCAAGCGACTTTGAGATCTCAGTCTGCAGTGTATATTTTTGCGTACCTATTACCTACCTACATTTAATTTAAAAAACCTAACCAATTATTTTTTTAATGACAGTGATCAAACACCGTTTTTTAGTTAGCTTGCCAATGTCGACTACTTGGAGAGTCGAAGTTTAAATATTGTAGTACTTAAATTGTGTATATTAAGTTTCATTTTCTAAAAATAATTCACCTTCATCAAGATAATAAATATCAAGGTGACTTTTAGTGTTTAGTGTTGATGAATTTAATTATAAATAACAAGATATATTTCCATTAAAAAAACGAAGTGGCGCGCCTTGTAGCATTTTTATGAACCTAAATGCATTATTTTTTTCTTGAGCCAAGCCCGCCTCATAATTCCCAAGTACTGTAACTCCTGAAAGTCAGAATCAACAGTGGCGATCACTAGAAAATGAAGCTCGACGAGTCCCGGAGAAACGATTCATTTGTCTTGGATCCGGCAACGAAATTAATCAGAAAGTAACAGCGGAGGAGTAAGAAAAAATATAATTTCTTACTTCTCGAATCTAACTTCTAACTAGCTAGTAGGTACTCTAGTTATAACAGCAAGGTATGACCAAATTATAATAACTATAACTACGTAAATATGTGATCCCCTCCACCAATTTACCATCTCCTCCGCATCGCAGCAGTACGCTTGGCGGTATTGCTGTAACGTGATTGGCTTCGCCCAGGCCAGACAATGGTTAATCATAATAACAAGCGTATGTGACACACCGGTGCTTATGTAGGCAGAGACAAATCCGTAAGGCGAGGGTTCATGGTAGCTAGTTAATGATAGTAAGTATTTTCTGACCTGGTTAACGAATCCAGGCTGACAACCACAAAACCAAAGGGGCAATCAAGTAACTAGGTGCTTAGTTAACAGACGAAGAATGATGATACCCAACACCAGTATGTACAGTCAGCAACAAAAGTCGATTAACATTTATGATTTTTAAATCCTAATTATTAAGTACAATATAAAAAGTAAAACGCAATGAATATAAAATTGAGATATTATAAACCCTTAGCTATTATCTGAAATTCTGAAAGCCAGTACATTATGTGTTTAGTATCTGTTTAAATAATATAAAAGAATAACATTGTTAATCGACTTTTGTTGCTGACTGTACCACAAACCACTGAACAATAACTTTACAATACCTAGATCAGCCTCCTTCTTCACGAGTTGGTCGACGATCCCCTGCCACTGCCCGTTCTTGTCTTTGTACCCCCAGGTGTGGGTAAACAGGAGCTTCTCGGTCGCGTTTAGCATGTGGAAGCAGATGCTTACAACGGCGTAAGACATCTTCGTTATGGAGTCTTGGTGGAGGTACCTGGTGGAAGAAGAATCATCATCTGTCAAGCTTTTCCTTACTATGTTGGTGTTGATTTCCAGTCTAATCAAATGCAGCTAAATACCAGTATTTTACATGGAGCGACTGCCGATCTGCCCCCCACAGCCCAGTTACTGGGTAACACGATACCTCTTGGTAAGAATGGTTGTCAGACTTTCGGGCTTCTGACGACCCGTAACGACTGTCAAAGATCCACGTATGACAGTCGAAACCAACGGCATAACGTGCTTTCCGAGGCACGGAGGAATCTCGATGGGTAAAGATGGTCATCCACGGACTAACCCCGGCAGATCGACCCGTCCGGCTGTTATTACTTAGCCATGAGCTCCTTATTTATTCCTCTTTATGTTTAAATTAAGTAGAAATCACAAATATTATTATAAACATCGTCTCATCTTAAGTCTCCCAGTCACGTTCTTAACTGATGACAATGAAACTTGGTCAGATAAAAGTTTACGATCGAATGGAGTTAGAACTAGGCCGCAAGATCCAACTTATTCCGACAAGTTTTATATATATGCATACGAAGTCGCGGGCAAAAAGCGTGATAGATAGATACTATTGAGCTGAAGTTATTTTTACACAAAAACGGACACGAAAAGATAGTAATAAACTAGTTTAAGATATCAGGAAAAGCTTATAGGAGGATTAGATATTTCCTCATAGCTTTAAATAGAAATACTACAACGACTTACTACGTCTAAGGATGGAGGCAAAACTTGAAACGCAAGTTAGTAGCGATGCAGGTGAAGGCTAGACATAAAATAAATCAAACATAATTTTATATCTCTACGTTTTAAGTAAATGTGTGGTCCATTAGCATATATTTATATGCTAATGTTTTTATAATTTTATAGATAGTAAAGCGATAGTTGGCTGACTCGTTGACCGCTAAGCATACGTCTTGGGTTCGATTCCCAGATCTGGCAAAGTGTTATTCGAGTTTGTCCATCAGGAATTTCTCAGTAGCAGCCTCGGAGTCTGGATTTGTGCCTGGTTGATGGCAATTAATAGGCTCGTTCCCTATTACATGGGACTAAAACATAACTGGTGAAATGTGGGTGTAGTAATGGGTACACCTCTGCCTTACTCTTCGGGGATAACAGGTATGATGTTATGTTATATAAGTAGTGCATTGTGATGATATAACGTGAAGCGAGCCTTTTCCTAGCTTTAGAACTAATACTGCAGGCGTTCGTTTAGGTTATAGTAATTTACCTATCTGATACTGCTGCAGAACAAAAATAATGAGCTTTAATCTATTCATCATACCTACTTCATACATGACACAATAACATCTTCAAATCGTGATGGTCAGCACGATTGCTATCTTGCTCGGTTGCTCCTTGTTAAGTGTGTTCTCTTTAATATAAAATATTGCGTTAATGAATATTAATTTTAAATTAGTTAAATTAACGGACCGAGTTCGAAACACTATACTGCGCTCTAAAACAGGGATAGCTGACGTGGCTGAAAAGGTTGCTTAACTTAAATAGGACTGGGCAGGACATGTCTGCCGCATGTCGGACAAACGGTGGGCCCAAATAGCGTAGAACTGGTGTCCTAAAACTGGGAGTTGGGGCCGCGGCAGGCCACGAAGGAGATGGCGGAACGAACTGGGTGGATTTCTCCAAAACTGGAGGAATGAGGCACTGAATCATGAAGGATGGAAGGAGTGGAGGGAGGCCTTTGCCCAGGAGTGGGTCAGAATAGGCTAACAAAAAAATAGTAATAACATTCAAATAAACTTAAAATCAAGTCAAGATTGTATATTTTCAAAGTCAAAGCATTTATTTCAATTTACAGGCAGTTAAGAATTGTCAAAGAGTCGATCAGTTTTGAATTGTTGAAGAGTCGAGTCGACAATTGAAACTAGTTAAAAAATCTAGGCCTCTATGGAGAAGAACGAGCAAGAAACTCCACGGACCTTTAAATTAAGTTTTTACAAAATCCTGGTTGCTTTATTCTTGTTACTTTAATTAAATATGTAAAAAAAAATGCAGGTGCAGAGCAATACAAAACAAGTCAAATATTTATAAATCAAAATATTATAATAATATATTCGAAGTCAAATCATCGATTGAATTATTATCTTACTTAGGTTCTAAAATTAGATACTAAATTAAGTAGGTATGCAATGTATTTTATATAATCAAATATATCGATTTCAAGGCTTCACAGGCGACTGTCGATAAGTACCTATATTGGCAACCAATAAATGTAAAATATTACTTATACATTTTTATGCAAATAAATATGAAACTAAAATTTGAATATTATTATCTACTACATAGTCTTAAAGTGTCACGTACTCACGTTATGACGATCATTAGCATAATAATTAAAGAACTAATGATAAAATTATAATTAGCATTATTCTGACAGGTTCTCAAGATAATTTTATGAAGTTCCGTAGTAGGTACCTATATCTAAGTTTATAATGTTCGATTGTGTATTGCAGCTATTTATTATAAAACTATTTTCAAAAGAATATGGTGTTTCTTGCCCATTGTTCTCTATTTGAAACTATCTTTTAAAGGGGCTACTACGTACCTATATTTATTTCTTTTTTTTTTGAAAAATAACATTCAATGCATGTCTTAGATTTTGTAACTCTATACAGGTATTTTTCTTTAAGAATTCGTTCAGATTTGGATAAAAACTTATAAGTCGATTTATCTGAATTGAACAATTAGATATGACATGAACAAGAACCTGTAAGTACCTACCTATTGTCATTTAAGGAAGATGAGAAGTTCTTTACCAACTTTTTCCGTTTTGAATCAAATTTGTCCTTCCGGGGTATAGGACACATAAAGTTCCCCTTCAGAGGTATAGAAACCCACTTTTACGGAATTTTAATTACCTATAAGGTTTTTTTTTCTTTCGAAGATAAACTACTTAATAAAATACTTACGAAGTGAATACTTACAATCTATCACTCATATGCCGCCTCGTCTCGTTGCTATCAGTAATAACATTGGTCATAGTCAGCGTGTGCCCTCTCAAGTCACATCTCCGGGATGACAGTACATTGGAACTCCTGTGGTCTTCCATCCACCCATATTTGGTAACTGTTATTTTTAACAACGGCTTACGACCTTTCAAATTCAAACTAGTATTTTTAATATTCGAATACTGGTTCTCGAATACTAAGCTAGTATTTTGAGCGTTATAGACCTGGTTTTTATTCATTAAACTAGTATTTTCGATATCGGAATGCTGCTTTGTTTTAATGCTTCTCCATATTGATCGTTTTGTATAAATAACTTCGGAATTTTCTGATATTTTATATGCTGAAACAAGATATATATTTTTGGAACAGACACCGAGTTTGGAACTGGAACCAAGGGCACAGAATAACAAAAACTAGTAGTTGTCAAATAACCTAATACAACAATAAAATAAAATGTCAGTTTTGTCCAGTAGTCAAACACATCCATCTATGTTGGAGTGGACAGTCTCTGCGAGCAGCAATCATCCTATTGCTACTGTCTCTCACTCATCTTAATAAAGACGCAACCTTTTACCGAATAATAGCTGGACAGCCATTCGTTCGAGCTTCAGTAAACGTTTAGCGATGCACTGCAATAGGGGGCAGCTGCACCAGCATCCCAAAGATGTTATACCGTTCTATGTCCTTTATGTGTCCTGCTTGACTACTTCAAGGTGATTTTTTGCGTTCGTTGGGAAATTAAGTTTTTTGTGATAAGCAGTATGCAATATGCAAACCACGTATTTTATTACTGTTCCTTTGTTTAGATTATCTATCGATGTTAGAGTTATGTAAATTATACTTCGACATCTAGGTAATATATTAGGTATACTAGACAGTAAAAAAAATGAATGGGTCTTTGTTAATGAGTTGAAAATGTAAATAACATTTTTTACATCTATGTATTTCTAAAGGTCACTCATTCATTAGACAAGACTTTAACAGTACCTACAACGTTTATATAACGATTTCCTAGATTTAACAAATCCTGCGAAATGCCCTAGGAGCCTCCACTAGGTAAACAAACCGTTCGTTCCGTTCGTTTTTGGTATAACGAATATTTTCTAATCCACTTCAGCGTTGTTAGATTGAAGTTGCTTGTATCGAAAACTGACATATGAACCTGTCATTTTGCAGGTACGTATTATGTCAGCTAAGAACGGGTTTTGAGGCAGGACCAAGGTAGGTACTATTTTTTATTGTTGTACATACCGTATACTGCATACATCAATGGTATATGTTCTGGAAAGCCGTTTTTAAGAGGTTTTTTCGAATTAAGAGAATCTTTGACTTTCTCGTGCACGCAATAGCGGGCATAAACAAGTTGGTTATAAGTATGCATTGTCTAAATAAGGATTTTCCTACATGATTTCATCATAATCATCGATAAGTATGTTTCTCTAAAGGTTTGTCATGTTAGGAATTTGTAGGCAATGAAGGGTATTATGATTATTCCATGACAGATCTTGGATAATTATTTAATGAGTAAGTCTTTAGCGTGGGTTAAAATGCTATAGTACTACTGGTGTCATGGAAGACCCAGAGGTAAAGCATCTCATGCATGAGGTTCCTTGTAGATTTGGTAATGGCCAAGTATCAAAGTGACTACGAAGTCATATGTAGGTAATGTAGGTACTTTCTAAGTTTGTCTTGGACATCGGTAAAAGACCTGAGGTGAGAAACCTGGACTTATCCACTTTGAGCAAGCGCGGTGATCAATGCTTGTACCGTCTCTTTATGAGTGGAGGCTTTTTGCCTTGCAGTGGGACATTAATAGGGTGCTATTTTTATTATTTTTTAGTACCATTAGTTAGTTGAATTTTCTACTACATTTTCAGCAAAATGAACTTTGAGCACTGCCGGTCAATACCTACTGCTAAATCCTCTCTAGTTAAAGTGAGCTGTGATTGCTGACTATACGGAGTGCCAACTCACTTCAAGTTCACTTTTGAACTAAATTCAATAAGGGAGAAATAGATAAAATAAATGATGAATAGAGAAATAGATTTCTCGTTAGATAACCTAGTTTTTGGACATCTGACTATTAGTCAATGACTTGGCATACGTATTACCTTCCATAAACCAGTATTCTTCGTCGCTAATCCTCTTCACCACAACCAGATCGCTGTCGACTAAGGCATCAACACCTGTCAGTTCTGCTGACTCTTCTTTAAAGTTTAGTAGAAGCCAACGGTATGGCGCTTTGAAGTACCCTTCTTTGCTTGCCTACGAACATAAATTAACAAGTAAGTAAGGTGATGTTCTATTGTTTTACTTTCTTTCGGAAAAAAATGGGAAGGAACTTTTCATTTGCGAATTGTGTTTTGTTTCTATGCTCTCGCTTAAGCTTTGAAAACAAAACACTAAAGCCCACTTGCATCAATCAATTTGCCTAGGCTATTCCTGACTATTTTGGGGTCGGCTTCCATTCTAACCGGATGCAGCTCAATACCAGTATATTACGTGGAGCGACTGCTTGTCTGACCTCCACAAACCAGTAACTGGGTATATACGATACGCTACCCTTTGATAAGACTGGTATAAGACTTTCGGGCTTCTGACGACTCGTAACGATTGTCAAAGATCCACGTATGATAGTCGAGGCCCAGAACGATGTAAGTGATGTCTAAAAGCTTTGGAAAGTACATATGAATATTTACAGTAGTCTTCAAGTACTCACTTTAACCAAAAATCTATGAGTCCCAGGACAAGCCATGTCAGCAAGGATCAAGACGTACTGCGAATTATATTCAGTTCTGTTATACTGCAGTGAAGTGGCAGTACTGAAACCAATACCGCACATACTCCTCGCCAAAGACTTGAGAGCATCTGAAAAAGATACACTCTTGTTTACAAAAATAGCATCAAGAGTGTGGTGTTAGATCCTCTTCCACGGCTGGAAGAAGAAGGAGATGGTGACGGACAGAGCCCAATCTAGCTATTTAGCCGCTCCGGGCAAAATAATATTCGCCGCCCTTTACACTAACACCATATAAGTCATGAGCTTGCTATTCCAAAGATGGGATGTTATTTATGTATGATATTGAAATACCTAACATATTTGAATATTTACTACGGTTTCTGGACAAGTATACAAAAATTCATGAGAGTATGTTGGACTTTGTGCAACCGCCCAAATTTGCCGCCCCTCATTTTTGCCGCTCTGGGCATTTGCCCGGCCGGCCCCCCCCCTTAGATCGGGCCCTGGCGACGGATGTTAAAACGTTGTGGCACAGAATAACTGTGGTTGTGGTGTTGAGCCCGTTTTTCTATTTTGTCGTAGTGAAATACTCATAGGGGAAAGTTTGGTATATTGGACCATTCGTTAAGTTGGACCACCATCAAATAACAGTTTAGTAGTTTATTGATTTTATTATTAGCAACACCAAACGATAATCAACTAACTTCACTACACATCGGCTATTTTGAATTTCTCGTAAAACAGCGCGGCTAGTTGTCATTAACGAAAAACGAATTTCATTGTTTTTAATGTAAATTTTGGTGTTCTTTGCTAGTGGTGTAATTAAGGCAAAGTTAAGCTGTCTATATTTATATTTTTAATTGAGATTCGTTATTAATTAACAATTAACTGGAGATAAACATTAGCCGGCTTAGATAGGTTATGTTCTTGTCAAATTCGTTTTTTTATGCGAGTAAACAGTTTGCTTAATTGGACCACACATGGTCGGTTAAAATTAATCTTTTTAAATTAATCTTTTTCGAACTTATTCAGAGTTTTGACTGTTTTTTTAAGTATTTTTAGCCAAAGTTAGATTTTCTATCGTTGGTTTTTGTAGTACGAGAGATATTTTTTTTTAAAGTGTTTTTGCTTAGTTTTATAGGTATAAGTTTTCTCAAGTCCAAATTACCAACAGCGTGGTCCAATTAATCCTACCGGTTGGTTAAATTGAAATAAATATCTAATCTCAGAAAATGATGATTATCTTATGTTTTGCTATAATTATGTTGATTTTTATTAATTATATGTGAAGCCAAATAAATAAAGTTTCATTTAATACAGCTGTTGTCTGTGCCATTTTTAAAGAAGCATTTCAAAACCGCATTTTTACAAAAATGGTCCAAAATAACCGACTTTCCCCTAAATATCGGCTGGAGGAAAGGGATTCGCTCGCGCATTCTACCGAGCACCGAGTGTTGAACCTTTATTTTTTTCGGGGTGTATACCTATATTCTTGGACTTCCTCTGTTGTAGGGGTTACGGAGGGGCATCATACCGGACTCTTACCGGCTAAAACCACCGCAGTGTTCCCCTATGCCTACAGCCGTGGGTGCGGGATTCGCATAAGCATTCACCCATTCGATCTAACCCCTGGAGGCTTTAAGAGATGATGGAAGAAATAGTGGAAGCTATTGTAGGTTAAGTAGTAGAGTTAAGTATAGTAGAATTCCAGCGCTAAAGACTTACGCTGACTCCAACACAAATACGGTATCAGCAGAGATATAGGCCTATTATACATTGAAACAAATGATATAATCATATCAATACTACGATCACTATTACATTGTACTGATAAAACAAATGAAAAACTTATAACAAGTATTGTTTTTACGTCCATTTTTGTGGTGTCTTGGTGGAATAAAAGTAAATGGTTGAAATCGTGTAAGGAGAGCGTATTATATTGGTATTAGCATTTAATATGCAAGTAGGCTTCTTGTTGCGGTGGAGGTACAGTCGCGGAGAACAGTGAAAATATATTTTCAATATTTTTTTATCCACTCTTTGAAGGTTTTTATTTACAAGTAAAGAACAAATAGGTACCTATGTAAAATATTTAAGAGAAGATATAAAGTTAAGATATCCCAATTCAATTATAGGTATACTCACTAAAACAAAATGGCATCAAAAAATCTCCGCATCAGCAGTCAACCGGAAATATGTCCAAGAGACTGGTTGCCACGTAACCTCTGGCCAAGATTCAAGCTAGTCCTTGGGTCACGGGAACTGTCAACCAACCGTTTGGATGACCCAAGGGTTTAAATCTCCAACGGTTCGAAAATATAGTAACTACCAAGGATATCTATTGCCATCAACCGTGCACAAATCCAGACTAAGAGGCTGCTACTGAGAAATTCCTGATGGCAAAACCCAATAACACTTTGCCCGACCTGGGAATCCAACCCAAGACCTCATGCTCAGCAGCCGTGCTTTACGGCCACTAGACCAACGAGGCAATCAACCTTCTATCAGTCAATGTTTTATAAAAGAAACCTTCTATTAAATCTTTGTTTGCGACTGTACTCTGCTCTAGGATTTCAAATTATAGGTTGGCCCTAATGATACGATATAGTCTATGATTACCATAATATTTCACTTTATCGTTACTCATTGATACAGTTAACTTGTAAGTACAGGTATAAAAGATACATTGATTTCCATGCTTATTTATTAATCATCTCAGTAGGTAATGACGGGATTTCTGTTACTGATACTCTTTTATTATTTCCTACTTTTTGTCCGCGACTTCGTCCGCGTAAATTTCGATTATCGCGGACGCAGGCGAAGTCTTGGAATAAAAAGTAGCCTATGCCCTTTCTGAGGGTTCAAACTAACCCCGTACCAAATTTTATCATAATCGGTTCAGTGGTTTAGTCGTGAAATGACAAAACAAACAACTAATTAAAACAGCAGAACAGAACTGAACTGCACGCCACCTTCAAGGAGGATAAACGTGGAGTAGAATGCTTTTCCCAAATAAAAATAAAGACTGCCTCGTTGCGGGCAAAGTGTTATTGAATTTTTCCATCAGGAATTTCTCAGTAGCAGCCTCGGTGTCTGGATTTGTGCCCGGTTGATGGCAGTAGGCTCGCTCCTTTTTATATGAGACTTAAACATAACTGGCAGTATACCTCTGCCTAATCCTTAGAGGATTACAGGCGTGATGTTATGTCTTGGTTGAATATCTTGATATCTTTGGCAAGTAAGGACAAAAAGTAAATATAGGCACTGTTATAATTTCGGGTTTAATAATTGTTTGTAAATGGTTTTGAGATTGTTTCTCATTGATTACCTACTAAAATAGTTCGTCGACATTATTCTATTAACAAAATGGATGATGTAACTTGATGGAAAATGTAACTTGTATGTGCTTGATTTTTACAAAGATAAACCTTGTTTTTTTGCTCGATTTTCATTTTCTTATTATTATGGCAATACTATAAAATTATTATGTACTTACTGATTCACAGTAAGCATTGTAATTGGCAATAAATAATTTTAAACACAGACAGAACACGGGGCGATAAAACGCTTCGAAGCTCGATAGATGGCGTTGTTCGGTTCCTGAATCGCGCTATGGTTTCGTTCTCAAGCCGGGTTTAAATACCCTCAGGTGTTGACGCCAACTTTACGGAAAACGTTACCTGTTGATACGAACTATTAATTTTTGTAGAGGGTTGTGCACATTTGCATTGCATGTGTATAACCCTTATAATGAACAGAGTGCTAAGTGTGAATTTTTTCACTCACGTCACGTTCGATTACAAGCGCGTTAGTATTTTGTATAATCAGTAATCGAACACAGCTTATTGATGACCTAAAATTAAAGATACACTTATGTGGAGACTTGTCTACTACAACTTGTAACTGCTTATCCATTGAGAAGGTCGCTAAGACTAAATATCTAGGAGTTGTAGTAGATCAAGCATTGTCATAGTACCCCCATATTGAGCAAACTGCTGGGAGAATAAGGAAACTCAGTTGCATATTTAACACCCTAAGACATATTGTTCCTAACAAAATAGCCAGTAGTAAGAACCGTCTCAGAAATCTTCTCATTGAAATATTTCATTTTATTTTGTGGTTTAGCACTGGCCCAGTCTGTGTTACTATATTGTATTCCAGTGTGGGTCGGTACAGCAAAAACAAAATTTATAGATCAGATGCAGAACGAGCGCAACGTACCTACATTATTAAAAATTATGTATTTTAAAAATAAAAGATTCTCCACTGATTAAGGATTACCTGAAAGAATTATCAAATAAGTGATTTACTCTCTGTTAGGAAAAGCGATGGTCCAAAAAAAACCCAGAGTCGATTCAGACAAATTAGGTATCAATAGCTTTATTAAAATGCACAATTTACCCCACCGAAAAAAAATTGCCCATATCCATGGGGTATATGAGTTATAGACGAACAAAGTATATATGGAAAAATCGTGAATAACTTGTTATTTTTACCAGTTTTTTCAACAGCATTATATTAATAATAATAATCATAGGACAATAATAAATATAACTAGCGGTCATATGCAACTATCAAGTTCAAAGTCCTATACTAATGAGATTACGTCTATTTTTTAAGTTCTCTAGCATAATTACCTACCTATCTTTGTTATTCATTATCTGGCCTGGGCCAGGTACTAAGACGACCTTATGCAACCGCTGGGTTCTTAGATGATATATTAATAGACATTGAAAATAATTGAAATAAATATTTTTCCCACAGTATTTGTTTTTTTTTTTAAATAAGCGACTGAAAAAATAAATAATCTGAGACAAAATAGGCACATTCAACTGTAAAAAGATTTCACGACAAAAGTATCTTGACATATGATTTACAAGCTGTGAAATATAAGATTTAATACTTGATAGGTTCATATAATCGCTACTTATATTTATTATTGCCCTATGATTATTATTATTAATATATTGCTGTTGAAAAAACTGATAAAAATAACAAGTTATTCATTATTAATATATTGCTGTTGCAAAAACTGGTAAAAATAATCAGTTATTCATGATTTTTCCAATATACTTTGTTAGCCTATAACTTTTATATCCCATGGATATGGGCATAATTTTTTCGGTGGGGGGGTTTGTGCATTTTAATAAAGCTATTGATACCAGATTTGTCTAAATCGACTCTGGGTTTTTGGTCCATACATTTTTGGACCATCACTTTTATATACATAATGCAAACCGCTCTCAAAAAACATATAGCCCATATTTATAAATAGCCAAAGTTGTAAAATTGTAAAAGGAGAAAAGATCTAGCTGCCCAAATTCCCCAAGCCAAACCTAGATTTGCATGCAGTTAATTCAATAAACGTTCGGCACAATAAAATTGTATAACAGAATTAATAAACATGTTTATGTCTACAATAAAAATTACCGCGACTGTAAAAAAGCATATTAGACTGGATAAAACCACTTACCTATGAAGGAACCGAGGCTGTACTGGAACACGGTGAGTAGCCAAAACTTACACAGATACCATAGTCCGGACTCCGGTCAATTTAGACCAAAAAATGAGAGTGAAGTTACATAAAGTCCCATCAAGCTGAAAATCAGTAAAATTGTTCAAAACATAATTATAAATAATATTTAAAAGTTCCCCATCATTCCCGTGTATGGAAAAAAAAATATTTAAGGTCAAAGGTCCTAATAATTAGTTTTTCGCGATTTTCAGCAAAACGGTAAGTTTTATCATAAAAGTACATAAGACAAAAATTGTAGATCATAAAATTATCTACAAAAATGTATCAATTTTTTTCTGTGAGAGAGATATTTACTTCGCGATTTCATGTTGTATGACTATTTTATGTGTAGGTATCTGTTTTTACCAACTATTTTACGAAGTGTATCTACGAAGGGGCGCAATTACTTATGTTGCATGCATCAGGCGCCAGTTTCTATAGGTACGCCCCCAGGCGACATACCGATAGCAACGCCAACTACCTATTCCAGTTCTGGTTTCAAACCATCCAGGCATCCACAGAAATATACACACAAAAATTCCATCCAAATCGGTCCACCCATTTAGGAGGAGTTAGGTGACAAACACACGTACAGAAGAATTTATATTAGGTTAACAGACACTAGCACGCTTTACACACACATTTACAGCAAAATTCTAGAAGCCCTTAATTATTCGAAAAAATAAACCAGAAACATTCCTTCCACATTACCAAGAAAGAATAAGGATAAAAACAGTACCATTCATAAAGTTCCAATCATTATTAATTTCAAAACAAGTAGAACACGGCGTCCATGACCCAAAACTCTTTGAGGATAAACAACGAAAAGTTGACGCGCCAAAAATGAATCAACCATCTTTAATTCTTCGAATTCGATGCACTACGCTTATTTTGTCGTACTGTTATGATATTGAACAGGGAATAAGGTTTTAGTGATCCTAGTACGTATTTTGTGGTTGATGGTTGAGCGTGACGATCGCCAGGCGTCAGGATTGTTAAGGACTGGAATTCAAGAGTTGCTAGACCTTGAAATTTCCCATAAAATGGGGTGAATAGGGATCCAAGAGTGAATTGGAGCGATAATTTAAATAGTACAGTTTGTTGCCAACACTGATTTGTAAATTATAATTCAGTAGAAATACTTAACAATTTTTTGGTAGCAAATTATATTATTTCAACGTTCAAGTCCCGTTGTATGGTATCTATCTAAAAACGCAGCCGTTGAACGTAAGTGAGTATTTTTGCTGATAAAATGGGCCAGCATTGAAACCAACAAGTACGGATCAGTGCCTTCTTTTTTTTTTAAGGTGGTAAAAATCATCAAATGAGTCCTTCCGCTCTGGGTGGGGCGGAAAGGACTGTCAGACTTTTACTGACTAAAAAACCACCCTGTTCCTTCTGTTGCCCTTTACGTTCCGGGGCCACGGTATCCTGTTAAGACGTCCCGCAACCCCGGCAGGCATCAGTGCCTTCTAAACTAAATACATATTTATTTACGCAATCTTACCTACCACTACCATTACAGATCTGCGATCCGATAGTGCATGTGGTAATTTATAGTAATAGTAATTTTATTAGTCCTCCAGCTATGTAAAAATGATGTAGATCTATCGACTTTTGGATCTAGAATCATAAGTACCTAGCTGTTTATTTCTGTGTTTAAAACAATTGTCTGGTTTGTCAACTTAAATAATTATGGTGTGTCCTAATTGTGACACGATTTTGTGGTTCATTATTTATTGCTGAATTTTTCGTACACCAGTTTCTTAATAATGTCTACTGTCAAATGAATCAGCTTTTGTGACTTAACATTCGACACACTTCACATCCATCTTTGGGATTATTACCAAGTTTACGTCATGTTTTCGATATCTGAGTTGTATGAATCACAGATGTAGCAAAGATTAATGGCTCATTACGAAATGGACATGTTGCAACTTTTTAATTAATAAAAATTAAATAATAATATAAAATTTTGCCGAACGAATTGCGGTCACGCCTGCCAATTGCAATAATATGACTAGCTAACTTATAGAAGAGATATTATAGTGCACTAGCTCTCAAAGTTCGATAGGACAGCAACCGCACCGATACGATCGGTGAGAGATCAGGGGCTAGGGCCCCTGATCTCTCACCGATCGAAATTATCAAAGTCAAAATCAAATCATTTATTTTAATTAGACCATTAAAAGGCTCTTTTGGACTTCAATTACAAGATAAAAGAAAAATTATAGTATTGAATCTAGTTTCGTATATCGAGAAGAACGGGCAAGAAACACCATACTTACTCTTTTTAAAAATATATACCCTTTTTCTTACTCCTCCGCTGTTACTCTCTGATTAATTTCGTTATATTGTGATCCAAGTCAGTTGAATCATTTCTCCAGGAATCGTTGAGCTTCTTTGCATTTCAGTGCTTTTCTGGTGGTCGCCACTGTTGATTCTAGCATTCAGGAGTTGCAGTGGTTGGAAATAGTGTACGGGCTTGTTCCAAATAAAAAACAAGTTCAGTTCCTAAGTTACAATACTAGACCTGGGGGCCTACCACAACCTCTTAAAACAATATTATTTTAATATTACTTTGCCTTCCAAACTGTTGGATTTTCAGAGAGTTGAAAATGCAACAACAGAAATTACAAAGTAATATTAAAATAATATTGTTTTAAGAGGTTGTGGTAGGCCCCCTGGTGCAGAACCAAGGCTTTACGTGCATTCCAAATCAAGGGAGTGTCACATTTAACCAACTTCCAAATTCAGAGCTTCTCCTGAGAAATTCCTACTGGAAAAACCCAATCCAGGAGACCAGAACTCAACGCTCAGCGATTGCGCTTACAATCAAGCCAACCAATCAAGTCCAACCAGTATATCAAAAATATACAAATAAACAAAAGACTAACGGTATTTTGCATTTAAAAAAAGAATGCTAAATAAAATAAATCCTTTTTTTTATGCATGGGACATCATTAAATAACTTCTTCCGCTCTGGGCGGAGCGGGAGTGTCAGACTCTTACTGGCTAAGAACGTGTTTCTCCTAATGCTCTTTGCGTTCCAGGGCCACGGTAACTCTTTCGAACAAAATTTGCAAACCTGGCATAAATAAAATAAATCCTGTGTTGCCTTTACAAAGTATGGTGCCTCGAGTAACAGCACTACTTATAATATCCCTTCAATGTCCATGATTGCATTCTTTCAAGTATGTCAAGGGTATGCATCCTGACCATTAGCCTATAACTCATATTCTTTAGTAATAAACATGCAAGGGTTTTCTCGGAAAGGCGGTACGAATGACTTACTACATATTACCCTTAATTACATACTAACGATTTGTTAGTAACGAGTGTGCTATTTTATGATTCTCTAAAGTTAGCATATTATTATGTAGGTACTTTATTATAATTCATACTATCCATACTAATAAATATTTTAAATGCGAAATAAATTTTCGGTGTGTTAGTCGTCAAAGCATATCAGAAGACAGACAGATTTACTTTTGCACTTATAATATTAATGCTTATGGATTACTTATTTAATTCTGAAATATGTTTCGCTAATGCAATATTATATTGAAATGAAAAAAAAAATTAGGAATTCATATGGGATTTCGTAGGTATTTCTTTTTATATTTTATTTTATGTAATGCTATTAGTTTTTATAATAATTACCTCTTGTTAGTTTTCTAGCTTCCTAGACTGTGTTATTTTCTAACAAAAAATAACACAGAACGGTAACGAGGTGTGAGTGTGTGATTATTAAGCGACAGTCCTGAATAGTCCCTGTGGATATACTGTATATAAATACATACGAGAATTGACTAGGTAATGGAAAAACCTAATAACACTTTGCCCGACCTGGGAATCAAATCCAGAACTTAACGTTCAGCAGTCCCGCTTGCAGTCAAATAATTAAAATACATTCTTCCTGACCCTTATATTAAAACCTCGCGGTTTTCCTACACGAACAAGCAACTTTGTAGCCATATCCCTAACAAATCCATCAGATTATCACCTTTATCGCCCATGTATTAGGTCTAAAATACCTTGAAGATTGTTTCTTTTGTGGTGTAATGCGTGCGTTCCATTATGTAATTCTGTGTCAATTACACGGTCAGACAGCTCCGTAATCCATTGAACGTCGTTTATAGTTTAAAAGCTATTATTATTGTTATTCAATAAATTGTAATGCTTTTAAAATGATTATGCTTGTTGAATGATTCTATCATTAATAATTTGCATTTTTTTTGTATTGTTTAATTGTTTGCTCAGAATGCGAGCACCATTTTTTATCGAAATACATCAACTTTCGAAACAGTCAGTCTTTCCATTCAAGTAGAAAATTTGGAGCCCTACACACTCCGAGATACGCACCTATTAGTATAGTTACTTATTAATAGTTTAGTATTTTCCATTAGTTATTTCTCAGTAGCAGCCTCGGAGTCTGGATTTGTGCCCGGTTGATGGCAATAGGCTCGCCTCCTATTACATAGGACTTATTAAACATAACTGGCGAAAATATGTGGGTGTACTGATATACAGATAGATACCTCTGCCTAACCCTGCGGGGATTACAGCAGTGATGTTATGTAGTAAGGATAGGTACAACGTACAATCATCTACTGTATCAAAAACCTGATACATCGCACAGCTACCAGCGCTATGTCAAGTGCATACCTTACTCAAATACAGGGGGTTTTTGTTTACGTTTTTACACCATAACTATTAAGTCATCACTGTTGATTCCTCTGAATGACTGATGATCGTAGGCGGATCTAGTGCGCACACGCATAATATGACTAACGCAGCTTAAGAATTATTAATAGTATTAGTAATAGTGGTCACAAAGAAATTGGCCGAACATGGCGTTTGCTTTTAATATAATGTTTATGAGTCAGTACGGTGTTGCATGGGATGCTTGGTCGAGGATGAGTGCGCAGGAGATTACAATGGCGCCAGTAGCTATTACAAAGAACTGAAGGTGGAATTCCGTGTGGTTTTAGTCGGTAAGAGTCTTATACTATTATATACTAGCTTATGGCCGCGACTTCATCTGTGTGAATATCGTTTTTTTTTCGGGTTTTTAATTTTTTTGCGCAGAACCCTAATTCTTTTTCTTATACAAAAGAAGTAGCCTTAGTTACTTTCTTAGAACATCAGCTAACTACCTGTGAAAGTCCCTTCAAAATAGGTCCAGCCGTTTAGGAGATACAAATATAAAACAAAATTGGTTGTTTTTTTACGTGTCCCTATTTTATTCATAATAAAGTATAGCCTATAGCATTCAAGAATAATGTAGCTACCTGTAAGCGAAACAAAACAAAAACAAACAATTATCTTGAGCATTATAGAGATACTCGCACTGAAAAAAATATGGCACTAACACTTCATTTTCGCGTCTCTTTGTACGAATAAATGAAATACAGGGGATTTCATTTATTCGTACATAGAGAATTACTTACAATGTTTGTATTAAGTACAAGCATGGGGTCTCAACTAGAACAAAATATAATTAGTCCTTCGGAAAATTTCATAGATGGCAGCATAGGTAGCAATTATGAAATAAACAATCACTAAAAAGCATTAAACGGCAGATTTAGGTCGAAATAAGAATTCATAAAAATCTAAACTTCATTGTTTAATGCTGATTCACCTATTTAAACTCACAAAACACGTATTTTTAATAAACAAGGTAAATTAAGAATTTTACCTCCATTCGAACTCATAGATTGAGCAAGCAGCCATCTGCAAATCATTTTGTTTAGAACTCTTTTAGCAAAAGATGGCGTTTTTCTCAATTTTGCGCTGTCGTCACTCCTTAATCGTTATTCATTTACGTTTAGTTGTTTTATTTCAAGGAAAATAATTAAAAGTTTTTTTTTTTAATCTGGTACGCTACGAAGTAAAATAAAATTTAGAAAGAAAAAATACATGTTTTTAGTACATAATTATTATCCTTATTTTCGGTTTACTTAGCCTGGAACTATAAAACTTTCTATATAAAAGGATTGCACGAAACGTTTTTAAAGTACCTATGTATCTATTCCGTTTGTCAATGGCAAGTCAATAGAGACTGTTGCGCATTAAAAGATAATGTAAATAATTCTATAATCCTTAAAACTTCAGTCATAACTTAGTAAAGCGTAATTTTAGCTCCAGAAATCAAGTTTCCGCAGTGTAGCGGTTATCATGTGTGCTTCACATGCACAAGGGCCCCGGTTCGATCTCGGGCGGAAACAGTTGCTTTTTGTATTTTATGGCCGATCATAAAAAGTATCTTCACGCTTTTTATTAATTGGGTGATCAGAGAAATCTGAAAAATAAACATTTTGTTAAAATAAAAGTAAACTACGTAGGTACTACCTATTTCTCGCCATGAAACTTACGTTTAAAAATCTATGATTGTTATCAAGGCCAAGTATGCCGCAAAACCAAATTATTTGTCGTATCAGATTACGATAGCTCACTTTGTTTTTTTTTTGTTGCTTTGTATGATCTACCTATGTTATGAAATACCACGTTACCGATTTGGGGTAACATGACATGTAATGATAGTTGTATTGATCTAAATAAATAAAAAAAATATTTATTTAGATTGCGTCGGGAACAGTGGTCAGTAATTGACTGACGCGAGAATGATTCGAGCGGTTACACGATCAGTCTGGCATCAGTCTGCTGTCATTCACAACAGAATGATGAAAAATATTAAAAATATTTAATTTTTGTCATTCTGGCGATTACAAACAAAACTATTCAACGTTTAACAAGTACCTAAGTACCTATTAAGTATTTTGTTTTTTCGTTCAAATTATATAAACTGTATGTACTAATGTACCTATACCTACCCTTTGTCGTACATGACTGATCATGTAAAAAAAACATGACTGATCATGAAAATATTTTTTTATAGAAAAATACATAAAGCAATACCTATATGTATAAAACCCGGTTTTTCTCAAAAGTAAAATCAATCTCCCTCAAACTGCCCCCACAAAATCATTATCAAAACAAAATCGATATCCGAGTTCACTAATGCCAGGTTATAAAACTACGAAATCTTTAGAAAATCAAATCAGTGTGCAGTATAAAAAAGCAAGATTGTTGTAGTAGGTACCTAGGTAAAACAGAATTCACAAAAGAAATGAAATAGATACCTACTAACCGAGCACCGAGCCTGTGACCGAGCGGTCAGAGCGGTGCCAGTGCAGAGGTGCGATATTCATTCATAACCCCCGTATCACCCCGCCCCGACCCCGCACGACTCATGACTCGTCTCAAAGGCACCGCCTTGTTGACTAAAGCAAAAAGTGCTAACGCGATAACATTGAACAAAAAATAGTGTTCGAAAATTTCATATACATAGATAGGTAGGTACCTAACTAGGAAATATGTGTTTATGAATAAGTCTTACAAGTTTGTGAAAAAAATATTTGTCAGTTAGAATCTCCATTACCTACATTTAATTTACATGTGCAAGGTTTCTATCAAGTTTTTTTTCCTTTAGCTCCATCATCAGACCCTGGTTTCGATCTAGGACCATAGTAGGTACCTACTCGTCAGGCAGGAGTAGTCAGGACGAACTAAACGATCCTAAACTCGATGGGACTGTTGTTTTATTGGGTCCGTAACGTTACTTCGAGAGTCATATGTTCGATTAACGAAAAGTCGACTGAACGTTTGTTCGAATGGACTTTATTACGAAACAACGTTTTATCGCTAAACACTACTTCGACTGAACGATTCTTCGAATATTTATTAGTCGACTGCTCTTTCGAATGAGTTTTAGTTATTAACATAGTTTAATAATTGAAGTAAAATTATAAAAGTAAGATTTTTCGTCACATGTTATTTCATACCTACATAATCGAGGAAATCAAGCACTTTTAAGATATCATTCTTCCGTTTATTTTACGTTACGATATTCCCACAAAATTAAGTTAATCAGGGACGATTTCGGTAGTTTAGGGTTCTTTAACGCCCAGAGAACTCTGCTAATAATCCAAAAATAAAATAGTGCTTTATATTTTCCTTTTCACCAAATTTCATGTTTCTAAATATACGGAAGAATGATATCTTAAAAGTGCTTGATTTCCTCGATTATGTAGGTATGAAATAACATGTGACGAAAAATCTTACTTTTATAATTTTACTTCAATTATTAAACTATGTTAATAACTAAAACTCATTCGAAAGAGCAGTCGACTAATCAATATTCGAAGAATCGTTCAGTCGAAGTAGTGTTTGGCGATAAAACGTTGTTTCGTAATAAAGTCCATTCGAACAAACGTTCAGTCGACTTTTCGTTAATCGAACATATGACTCTCGAAGTAACGTTACGGACCCTGTTTTATTACGGAATTTAAGTATATGTCCACTTCTACTATCTTTGTAGTAGGTAAAACAGTATTCACAAAATAAATGAAATAGATACCTAGGTACGTACTTACGCGCAGACATAGCGTATTCAACAAATTCAAAACCTACCTACTAACCGCGCGCGCGCCGAGCGGCCGCTTCATTCATAGGTATCCCCCGTCTTACCCCGCCGTGACACCACGGCAGACGACGTAGTAGGTAGGTACTGTCGGGCGTCTGTGTAAAGTGCATTTTACCGCGCACGAACGTTGTAATATTTTTGTAATTATGGGGCGTCTAAAGTGTCAAGCTTTCTCAATGGAGTGAAGTACCTACCTGTTCCGTAGGAACTACAAGTCAATCTGTGCTATCAGTTTGATTGTTAGTAGGTACCTACTTGATAGAAGAAATAAATATTTTTATTAAAATATTCCGTTGGTTTTTTTTATTATGTTGGTACCTAGTAGCTACCTTCCTACTTGTATGCTCCTACTCCTAGTTCCTACCTATCCCATGCGCAATAACTAGGTAGGTACCTACATTAAAATCTAAATACAACATATTGTGGGTATCTAAATATGTAGGTAGGTATATATTTATTTATTTATTTATACCTAGTTAATTAATACGGCATAATACCAATTACATTAATTAACATAGAAACAAAGGTCACTCACTTAATCACTCATCACGAAATATCGAAAACCACTTGACGTAGGTAGGTATAAAGATGGGAGGTAAGTAGTTTATAGGTAGGTCTGTAGCCTTCCGCTAAAAAATCTAAAATTCCAAAATTCACCCCTGAGGGGAAAGAGGGTCCAAAGTTTGTATGGAGAAATCAACTTTGACGCGGGCAAAGTCATAGGCAGAAGCAAGTTTTCGATAACAAGCAATTTTATAGTTAGCCTTTTTGTTAAAAAAAAGCGCCACTTTCTCGCCAAGGCGCGAACTGGCGCGTACCCATACCCATAGATTTATTTAACCCCTGCAAAAAATCTCTTAACGCGGATAGAAGTATTCACTTCAAAAACTAAATTACGCTAAGCGCCAACACGAGATAACAGTAACTTGTTGTACCTATTCACCTATTGTTATACTTGACCTTGAACGCAACGACTGCAGAGAAAGTACCTATCTAATAACGCCATCTAGTAGTATCGATGCCACGTAGTACGTATCTAGTTCGTCGCATAACTCGCATAGATGGCGTAATAAAATTAAAGTCTCTGGCAATTAGTGCGTCGCTGATGCTGCCATCTGTTATAAAAATGAAGGAAAGAAAATAGCCAGTCGAATAGCCAGACTTAAGGAGGTCTCATTTCTTTGTATGGGATTGGGTATCTGTACGTAGTATTATATTATCTGTGGTACAAGCTTCTTGACAAAATCAACTCGGTAACTGTATTATTGTCGTTATTACTGTCGTATTATTAAACGTCATGATTTATAATGAGTCAACCTTGATACTTAGTAGTACTTGATGTATTTGTAAGGTGTGATTTGATTATCATAATTCTTTGGCAAGGGATTACTGTTGTGGCGAAGTTTCCGTGTGTTTGCGTGTCTGTCAATGCACTGTTAATAGACTATGACTTATTAATTGTTGTAAAGCACGTATTTAGTGCGGGCTCTACAAGCTAATACTGCTGATTTAGGAATTTTGAGTTCGATTCTCATGTCACGCAAAATGTTATTGGGTTTTTCAGTAAGGAATTTCTCAGTAAAAAAAATATTAAAACATTATCTGTATCGTTTTTCTTGAAAAAATAAGGAATATTTTATTCGTAGGTAAGTTATCATCTGCCTAACCTTTTCCAAACTTTATTTGGGTCGGATTCAGTCTAACTGGATGCAGCTGAATACCAGGGTTATACAAGGCACGAATGCCTATCTAAACTCCACAACCCATTTCTTAGGTAACACGATAAGTACTCCTTGATAAGACTGGTTGTCAGACTTTCGGGCTTCCTACTGCTTCTGGCCGAGACCAACAGCTTAACGTGCTTTCAGCGGCACGGAGGAGTTTCGGTGTATAAAGATGGTCACCCATCCACGGACTAACCCCGGCAAGCGTAGCTTCACCTGATGGATGGAACCGTGCGGATATTATTACTTAGCCAACAGAGATTTTTACGTGCTTGTCGAGTCACGGGCGGGTTCTTAAAACAGCATGGAATTTTAACAGACTCTTTGTAATTGTAAGTACTGTATCACCATACAGGACACACCTACTACCGCCACTACTTGATACTTGATGGCAATGACCGATTTCACCATAATCATTTTCGTCAAAAACCTGTTCGCAAAACATCGATGATCGTTTTAATAAAATTAATCATTGACCTGTTTTAATTAATATTTTTTTTTATGTATCACAAGCAAGGGCGTAATTAAAATGTCTCAAAATCGACCTCCAATTATACAAAGGCATGTAGACTATATTTAGAAATTAGCTTCAGCCCGCGACTTCAGCCGTGTGGAAGTCAAGTACCTATCTATCCTTACTAATATTATAAATGCGAAAGTAACTCTGTCTGTCTCGCTTTCACGCCTAAACCACTGAACCGATTTTGATGAAATTTGGCATGGAGATAGTTTAAGACCCGGGGAAAGACATAGGCTACTTTTTATTAGACTTCGACTTCGTCTGCGTCCGCGATAACCGACATTTGCGCGGACGAAGTCGCGGGCAAAAGATAGTACTTTAATATTAAAAAAGGTAACATTTGTTTGTAAGTTTGTATGTAGAGGGTAATCTCCGGAAGTAATGAGAAAGAATTTTCAAAATCAACCGATTTTGAAAATTCTTTCACAAATTGGAAGCTACGTTATCACTAACTGCTATAGGCTATATTTTGTTATCAAAAGATTAGGGATCCGTAAGAAAAATCACGCAAACGAAGTCGCGGGGAGAGTGCTAGTAAAAAATAAAACCAGAATTATTCTAGCACACTCGGCAATAGTGTAGTCTACCAGTGTAATATTGTATGTAATCGTAGCGGTATTTACTGCCAGAGATTAACAAATAAACATTTTGTTCTCTTTATAATATTAGTAAAAACTAGAGATGAGTCGTACTAGGTAAATTTGGTACTAGGTGCACCTAGTCCAATTCCGTACAAATACTGATCCAAATACCTGTTCCACCTAGTCCACGAAGTACGCATACTTTTAAGTAGGTATGCTTTTAGTCTAAAGTCTTTGCGTACCACCGATACGTGAAGGTACGGATGCAGTACTAATGAATTGTAATCTTCCCTTCATACTTTACACAGGCTTTATTAGCGTGTAGGCACTGAGACTAGGTGGATCGACTAGAAACAGATAAAAGTTGTTCCAATATTTTTTGCTTAATATAACTTAATGTGATGGACAGTATTCATAGTTGTATGTCCTTTACACCCCATATACCTTTACCTACCTAATCGTTTACATAAAAAACCCTCGAAGCATACCTACATTGTCATAATTATAGCTATGATCACAAAACAGTACCTAGGTAAACAGAAATAAAACTTATAAGTATTTGTAATTAAACACACAACTTATAGTATTTTAATTAAAACCTGCGATGTCCATCGACTACATAATTGCCATGTGTGCATATATATAATAACTATTTTTTTTAATTTCGCTGTTTGTTTGATTGCTTTTCCACGTGTATGTGATTTTACTTTGATTTTTTGATGACGTTTTAGACATTATATTGATATCTTCTTCTTCATTTCAAGTCGATGATATATGACCCCTTTTTATCTATAATTTATTTTAGGGCCCAACAGGCGGCCACGCTTACTGCGGCATCAGTAGCGTTGCCAACGTCCTCTAAAGTGCAGGTGTAGTATTATGACTTAGGAACTGAACTTGTTTTTTATTTGGAACAAGCCCGTACACTATTTCCAACCACTGCAACTCCTGAATGCTAGAATCAACAGTGGCGACCACCAGAAAAGCACTGAAATGCAAAGAAGCTCGACGATTCCTGGAGAAATTATTCAACAATCAATTCAATAATCAGAGAGGAACAGCGGAGGAGTAAGAAAAAGGGTATATATTTTTAAAAAGAGTAAGTATGGTGTTTCTTGCCCGTTCTTCTCGATATACGAAACCACCTTTTGGAATGGGCAACTAGATTCAATACTATAATTTTTCTTTTATCTTGTAATTGACGTCCAAAAGAGCCTTTTAATGGTCTAATTAAAATAAATGATTTGATTTTGACTTTGATAATTTCTATCTTCCTCCATATTCAGCAGGAGACAGAACAGGGAGGCAATTCTTGTCTATCTGGTAGGAATTGCGTGATGCTTCAAAATACTTTGTCACGGTTTTATTGTTGTGCATAGATTATGACATGAATTGCTTTTCTGTGGTCTGTGATTCCAGACATTTCAAATGGACCACTCATCTCCAGATTGCATGTTGCTATGCTGGACTGCGCAGGCCAAATAAAAATCGTTGGTATTTTGCCAACGACCTGTCCGGATTTATGTTCTAGCATGTTTTTCCAGCTGGAGAATTATATTTTTATTTTATAACTTGTTTCCGTTTTATTTGCAGACTTGAATAATATGTTTTCGATCAAATAAGAAGTTATTTTTGTTGGACATGAAAAAATAAATATCGATTATGTATTGAATTTTTGATTGTCTTAATTTAGTGAACTTGAATATTATTCCAATTAAACTTTTTCAAGATTTTCCCTACCTATGGTTTTATGTTTCAAATAAAAAGATGTATGCTTTTTTAGTGTTTACGTTGCTAAAAACCTACTCTCAATGGGATCAAGCCCCCCTCCCCCCAAACGTCAATCCTTATCTACCACTGGAGATGAAGAAATACCAGCTTGATGCAAAACTCTACGTATTCGATGCACTTTACCCCCATGATCACAGACAGTTCATCCAAAGGACTATGATGCGTTTATGACTAACAATGTAAGGTGTCGTGACAATTCTGACGTAAGCAGGAATCAAGGATGGTATCGCGATTAGTCAACTCACGATTGAGGATATATATAGGTATTTAACCTTTTGACCGCCACAGTCATGTATAGATGACAAACCCAAAATGTACCCAGCCACGGTCATGACTACATGACAGACTTTTATATGTAATTTTTTTTTAGTTTAGGGTTGGTCCGATAAATAAAAGTGGTTCAAAGTGATGAGTAGGAACAATAATCGCTATACAGCTTAAAAAAAAAAGGTGTAGTAATAGTTATAAGTTGTAAGTTGGTATTGTTGTGTGTTGTTGTGTGTTGTTGTTGTGTTGTTGTGACAAGGAATTAAGGAATATATTTTATTTTAATATACAATTTATAAATAGGTGCCAGATACTAAATAAGTACAGAGAATACTAAATAATTGCTTGAATAAAAGTTCGTTGACCCCTTATCAACATTTTGACTCTTATAGGGAAAACGTAAATATTAGGTAGGTACGCAAAAGAATTAATAATACCTAGTAACCAGAAATTACTACAAACAGCATAGCGCCACATCATCACAGACGAGATAACATCCCAGGTTGCATACCTACGTCGCCTGTATGTGAAGAGTCTCGCGTAGGGTTGCCTAATGGTCAGCTGCCCTACCATGAACTCTTATTGCGATCCAAAAACTGAATTGTTCTTCAAATAAGTCAATATAACGCATCAATTTATGCGTTATATTGACGTATTTGAAGAACAGTTCAGTTTTTGGATCGCGATAAGAGAAAATACGTCAATAAATGACATAAATTGATGCGTTATATTGACTTATTTGAAGAACAATTCAGTTTTTGGATCGCAATAAGAGTTCATGGTAGGGCAGCAGGACTCTTCCGACATTACATACGATTCCCGACAAAATACTAAAACTTCTGACAAACAATTATAACTTTCTAAATTTAAAATTGACAATTCACTTCACTGTCAGTGTGTGTGGCAGCGGAAGCTTAGTAATAGGGTACCGTTAGCATCTTTCGGATACAGAATCAAAAAAAGCCATAACATAAGAATTAGGACTCTCAACTCGATTTGTCACAGAAGTATTCAGATCTTTTTGAAAAAAATTCCTTTAACCAACAGTCGCTATAACATACAACTGTAATAAATGCTTTCAAATCAATAAATATGTACTACGTGTATGTACAGTCGCGGTCATAAGTGGAGGAGCAATTTACAAAGCAATTCGATTGACACTTTGGTGAAACTTACGACCTTTCAACGTCGTGTGCCAATTTTGAGGTGTACGTAGGTACTGTGTTATTACGTTCAAAAGTGCCTTATATAATGGCCTAATTAAATAAATTGTTTGACTTTGACTTTAACTTTGAATCCATCACTTATAAACACAGATGTAGGTATGGCCTGTACCCCGTGTTCACAGCAATTTAAACTTTAGCATGCTACTGCACTTATGACCCCTACTGTACCTACTTTTTACAGTTATTTATTTAAACTTTATGCAACAAAAAGTACAAAGGCGGACTTAATGCCTTAGGCATTCTCTACCAGTCAACCAAAGGTGGTGAAGAGATAACAAAGCAGGTGCAAAAAATTGTACATGAGAAAATAATCAAATAAGAGATTTAAAAATCATTAAAAACAAATATCTAAATAAGTTTATCTTGTACATCACTGGCATCGGTGAAGGAAAACATCGTGAGGAAACCTGGACTTATAAAAACCTATTATACTGTTCCACCCAAACCATTGAAAAGGCCCTTGAAGCGGTTTAGAAACTCTGACACTAGGGTGTGTGGGGTTGTAAGACCTTACTGCCCACACGATAAAGAAGAAGAATAAATAGTAAATAAATTGAGTTGACAAAAATGTGGCGTTACCGTTTGCTATTGCAATACAAAATCTATGGGGAAAAGCGTTTTGACAGGTCATAAAGTACGTCAATTGATTGGTTGTGTCATCTACCTTATTATGCATAACGCTATTGATTATGATTAGGCCTCGTTTACGGAGACGCGGGGCGTCGCGTCTCGCGTCGCGTTGTGCGGCGCGGCCCGCGCTGAATTCAAACATATGGCGTTGTTTAGGTGCGTTTACGGATAGGTAAGCTATTTTTGACGTACTAATTTTCGCCCGCTTGACGCCACGCCGCCCGCATGCGACGCTCGACGCCCCGCGTCTCCGTAAATGAGCCCTAATAGAGGTGACCTTAGGTAATCACATGGAATTCCCTGCCCATGTAACATGAAGCCAGTCACGTAAGTACATAACTGTTTCAAATAAATTAATAAGGAAAGTAAGCAATGACGGTTTTGACATTGGCATAAACAAAATTTATCATTAACAATAAATACTATGAAGTAGGAATATAATCTATAGGTACCTACTAATACTAGCTGACCCGGTCACGCGTGGCTGTGGCTCAAATTTGCAATAAAAAATATTGAGGTCAAATAATCGAGATAAAAACTATTTTATCTTTTAAGTTTGACCAAATTACACACAATAAGTACATAATTACGGAGTTTATTTATTTACTTAAGTACTTATTTAAACTTTTTGCAACAAAAGTACAAAGGCGGACTTAATGCCTTCCGGACAAACATCGTGACGCGAAATTTTTATATACTTTTAATGGCCTTTTAATACCATAAAGAGAAACCACTTGAAATCCTTAAAATAGATTATTTTACTTGAAGGAAAGATTTCTTTATTTTTTAAAAGAAACTGCATTCACTTATTGCTCGACAAGCTTACTTAATCTGGGAATCGAACCAGCCAAAAATTCAAAAAATAAACTCTTGGATATTAATTCAAATGGTGAAAAGTAGTGCATTTCGTGACTATTTATTTTTATTATAATAATTATGTGAAAGCTTTACACCGTTAATCGACTTTTATCGCTGACTGTACTTCTCCATCTCCAGTTCGAAATGTATTCTGAAAATTCTTCGACAAAAAATATCAAGTAAGTATCTAAAACACAAAAAAATTAGCACTGTTTTATATTTGCAATAGTAATTTATGTCATTGCACCATAGAGCAAATAAATGTTGACTTGACTTTGACATTCACAAACATTCATAAGTTAATCTTCGAACTGAAAAACCATGCAAAAATATTCCACCTAACTTTTATTTCTAATGTTACTCCAAATTAGTACGAACTATCAAAGTCAAATCATTTATTTCAATAAAGTAAGGCACTTTTAAACATCAATTATTAAAAAAAAGATATATCGCATGCTTATAGACTGACCTAACTCAAAAAAGCAGTTTTTAGGGAAATCGCAAAAAACGTTTTCCAATTACGACTTTGGCTGTTTATTTGGACATAAATGTTACAAGATGTTAGTTGAACAGTTCAATTTTTTTTTTAAAGGATAAAATGTTAACCACATTTTTGATTGGAACTTAAATTTTAATTGAATATTATTTATTTTGTTTATTGTAGGCTGTCAAATATATTTTTGTAGTTTTAGGTCTATATAATACTAAGTCTGCTCTAAAATATTAAGACCTAATTAGTTTTAAGTTAGTTTATTATTAAATTCAAATACTACTTGGCTGTATATTTTAGATTTAAGTCACATTATTACAAAAAATGATAAAACATTTTAGTAGTTAGGATTTTTAATGTAAAACCTAAATATTAATAAGTCACTTTTAAAACAAATGAACAGATATTTAACTTTGCAGCGGTTAAACGAATATTGAATGGGTCAGTGTTATGTCAAAATGGCATCTTCAAACTCCTGAGTGTGAAAGAGACCGAAAACTTGTAAAAGCACTTTAACACTAACTTTTTAAGACTTTATTATTAAGCATGCGATATGGCATATATATAAAAAAAAAGATATGATTTGATTTTATGGTTAAGGCATAAAACGCACTATAATCCCGGTAATGCGTTAAGACTAAGATAATTTAAAACGGATTTGGAAAAAAAAAATATATTAACACGTTCACTGTGCATGCCCCACCGATGGGGCATACCGAGTTGCTCATCGTATGTGCATGACCCATGGGGCATGATTGTTCGCAAATTTAAAGGCTCATAACTTCAAACACGTGTGAGTTTAGCCACTTTTATCGATTCACACGTGTGAACAATGAAATTATCTACAATTTTCGTTTGCACTTATGGGGTAGTCTCTCTCACCATAGCTGCACAGTGAACGTGTTAAGAAATTACTTTTACGCAGGCGAAGCTTATACAACATATAAGAAGTAAAGTACTACATTACAATTCGTCATAATGACTAATGACCTCATAAAATTACGAGTAGTACAATATGTTGCGAATTTACTCGTCATGATAATGACGTTTTATATCTACGTGACCTCTATAAGCCTGGCCTTAGGGAAACACTAGCGGTAGACATACGTAACATTATTATAGTAGGTATTAATAGCTATACTGTGAATTCGGTGACAAATATAACGTCAAAGTACGGGGGATATGATTTTGTAGTTTAGAGAGACTGTCCTGATAAAAGATGCATAGATTTTTTATTTATTTTTATGTATCGAAAATAAACTAAGTTGCTAATGTGTAATTTAAGTAATTAAATTAGGTTTCTTGGATGCGAAATAATAGCTAAGCCTAGCTATATTACAGTCTAAAATAATAGCATGTTCAGATGCTGTTTAAAAATCTAAATTATTAAGATTTTAAACGATGAAAGAGCAGTTTTGACGTCCTAGTATATATAATTTGGGGTTTCCCTATAATGTATTAGCCGAAGTAGCTAAGTGGCCGGTCCCAACTGATGGCACCCGTTCAGGACCATGACGTACAAGTAGACTTTTAGTCATAGTTTCCCGAAATTGTGCAGCTCCTATCGTCGCCGGCGCCGGCCGTCGATCGCGGTCATATACATACTCGAGCGCTGAATATTTCACGCCAGTCGAGCGACGCTTGCGCATCCTACGGGTTAATTTAAAAAATACTTAATTAATTTAATATTGTATTAAAGTGTTCGCGTTCCGAAATTGTTATTGAGTGTTGTGGTTTAGTGTTGTGATTTTTATTGAAGTAATTAATTTTGAAGGTATGTTTTTTTTATTTAATTTAGTTTTTATTGAGATAGGTTGAAGCATATAGATGATTTATGACGATTTAAGATTATCATGAGGATAAATCAAAAATAATAAGCAGTCTGTTTTTTTTAAATCGAGGTTTTTATGACTGCGAGCTAGTCCTAATTTATTATCAATGTTTTTGTCTCATCTTTTCCACATATAACGACGATCTATTCTAGTAAAAGATATAAATAAACATGAGATAGGTATAATGAACTTTCGCTGGCAATATTTTTTAAATTTTGCGCTATTAATCTTCCAGTTTATATACATATTATAATCTGATAGTTTTCATTTATAGACTCTATTTTGTATAACAGCGTCGTAAGCCTGTACTCTACTTAAAAAAAACTAGTTTTTTACATGTTTAATAATCTTCATAATTATGATACACACTGGCTGTTTATTTAAATAAATATAATTCCTACACTTTCATATCTCAAAAATGATAGATATTTCAGGTTTTATAAAATGTTTCATGTAATAAAACGATAGGTAATGTGTAATTTTGCTGTCACAGCTGTCTCTACACAGTTTACTTTAGGTGTCACAGCTAAAAATACTTTCTTTGTAGATAGTGAATGTTCAAAGAAAATTGTCGCAGTGAATCCCAATTTTTTTTACAGTTAGAAGTTTACTTGCAAACTTTTTAAGATTAAGAGAAATGTGGAATTAAACTAAAATAATTACAATACCTATTTACTTGTACTGTGCCTCATTTCAAGACTTATAGTTACATAGACTTTATAATTTTTATGTTTATGTAACTTCAGGTCTTGCAAAAAATTGCACTATTTACACAGATTTATACATACGTACATAAACTCACGCCTTTTTCCCATGGGGGTAGGCAGAAACCACAGAACTCCACCTGCTACTATCCTTACATACTCCTTTCGCCTCATCTACACAGATTTATATTATATAAATCTGTGTAAATAGTGCAATTTAATTTAGGAAAAGTTAGTTTAAATAAAATAATTGTCATGGTACTTCTAGTCTGAGATTTACCCACTCGCTCCCGTGAGTGATGCTATATAGTCTTTAATCTTTCTCGATAAAAGCTCTATAAAACGCCAAAGAATTTTTACAAGTCTGCTAGAAGTTCCTATAATATTATCGCGTACAAACAAACAATACAATTCTTTAGTTTTATAATATCAAAATATAGTTTTATCTTGGCTGACCTTCAAGAGATAGTAGTGCGTTTGGTTTGAGTACTACTTTGTAGGTATATCAATGAGAGGCGAATTTGAACATTTTGAACCCACGACCTCTTGATCAATGCTTTCGTGTTTATCTACAACGTTCACTTATCAATCATTTTTTTTACGAATGCAATTTATACTATAGGTACAGTTTGTTACCAGCCTGTAATCTTTTCTGTTCTTGAAAATTGATTAACAAGATTTGAGTTATTATTTCAATTAGGTAGTGCCATAAATGGTTTATTAGATGTCTTACTTTTACTATCATAAAGTTGCAGCCAAAAGCTTATTTATTATTATTATATTCATCATAGTTTATTGAAAATATTATCTACCTATGTTGTTTAATTGGGTTCTCGAGAGCAATTCGTTTAATTAAGGACGTTATAACTATTGGCTATTATTTTTTGTTAGTTATCCTTAAAAAGGTACATGAAAAACAAAACTAAATTGATTTTACAATTTAGACACAGTCACATTGGGTTCTATTTGAAGGTCGTATTTATCAAGAATGAGTTAAATGTATAGTGTTGTTTTTTTTTTAAAGTTAAGTGCAGATGCTCATATTTTTTATGTTAAGCTTGAACTTCGCTTACGCATAGTTTGTACCTATAGTAGGTACTTATAGCTTTTTAAGCTTTTTTTTTATTTTGTGAGACTAAAATATTTTTAGAAAGAAGTTAGTACATGTTTATTTTGAACCGCTTTTCCGTTTATCTTACGTAGTTTAGAAAAATGTCTTCCAAAGATAAGCTTCCACAAAATGGGTGTGGTAACAAGTGGTAAGTACTACTTTATTGTTCTAAATATTTTTTACGCTTATTATCTATCTATTAATATTATTACGATGTACATTTTTTTGTTTGTTTCAAGAGGTAATCTCTGGACATAATGTCCCGATTACGATGATTCTTAAAATGATAGAAAGCTTTTCACTTTTGCCTAGTGTCCAAGCGTTAGGTACCTATTTATTATACGGTATTCTTGACTTTTACGGAAACAAAGTCGCGAGCAGAAGCTAGTAGGTAATAAAACCATAAATTTAATGACAGTCATAAAGTCATAAGTATTATTTACTCGAAAACAAACATTGGTTTCGCTTTGATTCATTAAATGCAATTTTAATACCCTACTTACAAAACCAACTATATATCACTGTTATGAGTTTTAACTATGTAATATTAACTTTGGAACAGAAGATATACAGGAAAATATGTTAAAAAACTTAGTTTAGCTTGTTTGCTAAAAATCAAAGGTAGATACTCAGTATGTCAACAGTTTAGGCAAAGTACCTATATTTAAGTTCAAGGTTTACCTATTTTTTTTTTGTTAAAATATTCATAAATTTACATAACAAGATAATAAATTGTCTCGCAGAAAAAGAAAATAAATAAAAGGCAAATACGTAATAACTGTCAAAAATATTGAGACTTGTCCTATCAACGTTTTTTTATGGAGTTCCTACATTTTTTGTGGAGATGTTTTTTTATTATTATTTATATTATAAAGGTGAAAATAAAGTAGTAGTAATAGTAATAAAGTATGTATTAGTACCTCTTTAAAAAAAAAACTTTGTAAAAGTTTAAAAAAGAAAGAGGAAAACGACAATTAATAAAAAAGCAAAATTAATTATGATCGAATTTCGACCACATAACGTTCATAAGAATTAATTCAGTAACTTCTGATCGATCTGATCTTCTGATAACGTAGACTTTAGAATTAAGCCAAAGTTCAAAATTATCTCAAGCGAATTCAAAAAAGAAATTAAAATATTCTATGTGTTACATAAGCTAATAATTAGTCACTAAGTACGTTTGTGTGCCAAATTCCATAAATCCATCTTCACAAACTTCGCGTTTATAATAAGTACTAGTAGGAGGAAAGGATTTATCATACAAGGCAACAGACAGACAGCTGATCTTACAGCCTGACAGCATAACTACCTGACTAATCACCTACGAATTATGCAATGCACACAATATCTAGAATTCTTAATCAGCAAAGCATATCGTTGCAGTACCGAAGGTGAGAATCCAGTACAATAATAGCGTATGATCACAATTGCATCATTGGAACAAATAGGTTGCCTAGATTGAAATGAATCGCTGCATCGCTGTGTGTAACTGATATTTATGTCAGCAGATCCTACTTTGGTTATTGTTTAATTGGTGAAGTTGGGTCTGGATTTTTAATAGAAACATTTGGATTTAACGCGTATAACTGATGCATTTATTACTAGATGACCCGGTGAACTTTGTACTGTTTTTTTTTATTTACCTTATTTTTTTTTTTTTTCTAAGCAGATTTATTGGTGGCAGTATTGAGGTAAACTTATAGTCGTTACAGTACCTACTTACTACGTCTAACTTACTTTAAAAAAAAAAAAACGATTCATCCGTTCGGGAGCTACGGTGCCACAGACAGACACGTCAAACTTATTCACCCCGTCGATTTTACGTTGGGGGTTAAAAACATTTAACAAGCATGTTATATTTCACTATTTATTAACTAGAAATTCGTCCAAAAATATTGACGAAATGGGTCCTAGAATAATTTCTGCGAACCATAAATCATTTCGAATTTTATCGTCGTTCGGTTACGACGATTACAAAGTATACCGTAAATATGTGTTTTTGTGACTATTTCGAGAACTGACAGACATTGTTGATGAATTACTGTTTTAGCGCTGTTGCGTGGGCTTTTGAAAGATACTTTGTAAATCTCAAATTAGGGAATTAATTAACAGTTACTTAGTACCTATAGCTATTATAATTACTAAGTAGTGGCTCTAAGTGGTTGAATTTCGAATGTATTTAATTTTTACAAGCTTTTATTTAACGCGAGATTTAAGTACTCGTATTTACTTAGCTTGAAAATTTAAAAAATTAAATCAAACAGGTTAACTTATTTAATTTACTTGTTTATCTACACTGGTATATCGCGACAATCTTTTAAATATCATTAAATTGTGTAATGACGTTATAAGTTGATACCAAAAGTTTATATATTCTTTTTAACCCATTTAAATAAAAGCTTGCTTTTAAAAAAGTTTTTTAATACTTATACTTTTTTTTTTTAAATTTTCTGTTACGGTAATCACTTGAATTATGCTTATTCTGGTTTGAGCAAGCATTTGAAATAAATAAAAGGTTGTCAAGTAAAAATGTAAGTTTGCAGTAGGATAGTAATACGAATAAAGCCTGATTTAGACGATGCGAGAAATATCGTGCGATTTGCCGTACATTGCGGGACCGCGCGGCTGTCGTGTCATGAGTGACCTATCATCGACGGAAATGTACCACAACTTGCACGTTATTTCTCTTACTTTTAACTTCCTCTTTTAACTTTTTACTTCTTACTAGCTTTTAAGACATAATTCTAACATAAACATTGATGTAAGCGCAAATAATCACTAGGTGAAGATTATTCACAGATTTCATCTTTAAGTATTTTTGGTACGTTACAATTGATAAGTATAGGTAATTCTTGACTCTCAAGTGACACATACGTAGTCGAGTCAACAACCTGTGTACGTACCTATGTTTAACTAACGCGTTATATTGATCTTTGGAACCGTATCTAGCTGATTTATCTTGGTCAGTGTTAACCAACTAATAGGTCTATTTTTATCAATCACTGTGTGATACATCACATATCTTAAGAACTGTCCAGTGCACATTTCGCCTCTTGTGTATCACGCTACGATCGCCAGCCGCCTGCACCTCTCCTGGTCGTTCTCGTCCTACCCCCGCGCCCCTGTACCCCGCAGTCGAAGACTTATTAAAGCGGTTTTGCTATAGCTGACAATATAAAATGATATTATAACAATATAATTAGCTCAATCCTACTAATATTTTAAATGTGAAAGTGAAGATGTTTAGATGTTTGTTCCTCAATCACGTGTAAACCGTTAAACAGATTTGGATGAAAATTGGCACATAGATAGACCATTTCCTGGATTACAATATAGGATACTTTTGATGCCAGTAATGTGTTCCCTACTTTACGGAAAGTTACTTTTTACACGGACAAAGTCCGATTACTTAGATATTTATCATAATGGCACCTGCAAGTGAACCTACCTCACTGAATCTAAGATGCAGACTCTGACGCACCTCATACTCATCTTATATCGACATCGACATACTACGTAAACGTTTAGTTATTTCTGGACACGGCATGTGAATGCATTCGACATGGTTAGCAACTCTAAGGCCTAGCACAAACATACAAGTTACAACTTCTACATCGACTAAACAGTTTAGTCGAGTTTCGTACTGCTCGTGAATTCCACACAACTAAACTATTTAGTCGATGGAGGTGCGCATACAATATGATTAAAGTTGATTGTCGATTTTTTTCTCAACAAACTGACCAGTCTTGCATTGCAATACAAACACGGTAATATAATTTTTATACTGTGATACAAATTAAGCGTTTGATTAGTAGTTGTACAACTTTTTAATCAAAAGCAAATCGATAGGGCTTTTTGCTTTTTTTGTCATAGGTACAACGTACAACATCGTGTAGACAGTTTGCGCAAGTTTTATGATCGCATACATTCCTATAAACTTATGAAACACAACTAAATAGTTGTTCAACTAAAAGTTGTATGTATGCGGTAGCCCTAATACAGATAAAACTATTTAGTTCGTGACTAAGATACTTAACATTATTATGCAATTTGTAACTAAAATACCACGCGAATATGTAGTGTGCACTGCCTCGTTGGTCTAGTGGTCGCAAAGCGCGTCGATTCCCAGGTCGGGCAAAGTGTTATTGGGTTTTTCCATCAGGAATTTCTCAGTAGCAACCTCGGAGTCTGAATTTGTGCCGGTTGATGGCAATAGGCTCGCTCCCTATTACATGGGACTTAAACATAACTGGCGAAATGTTGGTGTACTAATGGGTCTGCTTAACCCTGCGGGGATTACAGGCGTGATGTTATGTTGAAGAATTGCAATTAAAACTCACGCGATTACAATGCATATTACAGTAGTGCAATATGTTTATCTTTGGCATGCATACAAAACTATTTTGAGGACTGTACTTTGGAGAAACCATAGCTCTCATTTTGTAAAGTTTAGTAGGTACTAAAGTATTTTTAGTTGGTTTTGGTTAGTTACATTAGGTACTAACTATTATGTAGCAGTAAAATGTTAACACATTCACGCCAATTTTCATAATAATGCGTGAGCAGAACTTTCAAACAGTTTGAAAAGTAATTGTGTGAACGATTTAAAGCTGCGACGTTGAATTCTGTTGCAGGAAATTATTTCGTCCAATTAGATTTATTTTTGATTCAATGGTACTACCTATGGACTGAAACAAAATACTTAAACACTTTTTAAAGATTCGAAAGGACTCAAAACTTTGGGATTTACGGGAACACTATAAGTATACCTATAATAATATATGAGCCAAAATTGAGATGTTTATGTGAAATATTATACTGAGTTATTGATCATTGAACTTGGAACCTATTAGATCTCGCTTCTTTTGTCGTTGAAGTTAACAACCAAAGCATATTTCATATTGAACCGAATTGGCTCTCATTTCACATTTATGTTTTTGATGGGATAATAATATCAAACAGATTGCTGTCTTAAAGTTTTTTTTAATTTGTTCCAGATTTGAACAAAAGATGGCGTCGCTTGAAGTAGATGTCGTTCACTTTTACCCGCGTGATAATGCAAAGCTACACAACACTATCAAGTAAGTAATTATACAAAGTAATATTAATTTTTGTTTTAAAAACCCCCTGCGTCTGACTGTCAAAAAGCTGCCAAATCTTAGCTATGAATCCCATAAATTGATATGACATTTATTATTAGACTAAATTGAATGCGAAAAAAGTTCCGGGCTATTTTTGAGTATTGATGTTCGAAAAATGTTGATACACAGAAAAAATCGAAGAGTTATTATGTAGGTAGATGACGAAATGGTTGACGCAGTAGCTGAGCGATTGGCTGCTGCGCTGCGTATCGTAGGTTCGATATTCAAACGGAACAAATATATAAATGGCCACTGGTTGTAGTTTCGAGTTTCGTAGTTTGTGAATATGAGTTTATGTTTGTAAACGCACCCACAATAGAAGAGAATTTGTAAACCATTTTTCGACCATTTATTAGTATCCGATTGAGCGGAAATTTTGCATACTTACACCTTTAGTTCTGATGACAATACAATGTCCGATACTCAATATTGTAATAATTTAAATTAAAGCTTGTTTAAAAAAATATTTTTAGCTTTTAATTGGTTTTTTTTTTATAAGTTGTCTGTATGTTCGTTTGTTTCTCAGATTCGAAGTGGTAAACGATGAGAGTCAATCAACAACAATAGTGAGACGCGGTCAGCCGTTCAGTGGCGTGATCAGGTTCACGCGACCTTACAATGAAGCCAACGATGTGGTACAGCTTGTATTCTCTATCGGTAAGTTTAATTTTCAGTGTCCAATCTTTATATCTATAAAAATCTTATAAATGTCATCAATTTACTTAAATCTTAATAAAATCGACTTAAAATTATTGATAGTCAAAAAGACACTAGTATCTACTTGACTTAATAATACTTTGTTAGCCCTTTCGTGAGAATATTCAAGACTTTTGGTTGTTATACACTATACAGTGTGTATTTTTGAAACCAACTTTTTTTGCCGACTGTACCTATCTATTTTTTTTTATTTCTCGTTGCTGTAAAATACAAATCGTTCTCAGCTTATGAAGAATATTTAATTCTACATTATCCGGTAGTTCATTGTATTTTTTAAGTGAAAATTGCCGTGTTGTACGATTTTCGGTAGGGTAATGCTTGTGTGTTCGCGTCACCGACCCTCTATTGACGTATAGAGATATTTCTGTCTGCCTTTTTTACCTAATAATTAGTCATTTAACTTGAACAATTTTATCTACAGGAGATAAACCATCAATGGAGACTACAGGAAAGATGTTCATTCGTCGCGACGTGGTGGCTGACAAACATACATGGAGCGCCAATCTCTTGGAAGTGCAGGGTGACAACACTCTCTCTTTTAAGGTACTTAAGACCCATTTTAGTATAAGGAGATAATGGCTAGTTATAAGTAGGTACATAAAACAGGCACAGTCCTTGTTTAAATACATAGTATCCAGTTGGTAAATTCGATATTGATAGAACTATATCTATACTATATCTATACTTAATATTATAAAGCTGCAGTGTTTGTTTGTTTGTTTGTTTGTTTGTTTGTTTGTTTGTTTGTTTGAACGCGCTAATCTCTGGAACTACTGGTCCGATTTGAAAAATTCTTTCAGTGTTAGATAGATTAGTTATCGAGGAAGGCTATAGGCTATATACCATCACGCTACGACCTACGGGAGCGGAGCAGTAACCAAAGACGCGGGTGTAACCGCGGCGGACAGCTAGTCTATACTAATATTATAAAGCTGCAGAGTTTGTTTGTTTGTTTGTTTGTTTGTTTGTTTGAACGCGCTAATCTCTGGAACTACTGGTCCGATTTGAAAAATTATTTCAGTGTTAGATAGATTAGTTATCGAGGAAGGCTATAGGCTATATACCATCACGCTACGACCTACGGGAGCAGAGCAGTAACCAAAGACGCGGGTGTAACCGCGGCGGACAGCTAGCAATTAAATAAAAAGGAAATTATATGGCAGATGTGAGAAGCAACGCTATGTCGCGATGGCCCAGTGGTTGAGACGCCCGCCTCTCATGCATGAGGTTGTGGGTTCGAATCCGGGCAAGTACCAATGTGACTTTTTCAATTCAATATGTACTTTCTAAATCGATCTTAGACACCGCTGACATCATTCCGTGCCTCGGAAAGCACGATAAGCTTTTAGTCCCGCCTGTAAAGCACATCTGACTCTATGAACGTCAAACAGAGCAGCTAGGAAGCAGAGAAAAGATGTTAACACTCTAGATAGACATAATTATTGCTATAATTGACCACTGCTAGACACGCAATAGATATAAAAAAAACCTTGATTAAAAAAAAATACATAGATACATTCTGCACACACATAATTTCATTACCCACAGACCACAGTTATGTAATAATTATGTCTGCTGCATGTAATTACTTACAAATCAACAATCTAGACACAAATAATTGGCTATTTTAGAACTTGTTTTCCTAAAATTACTATGTTAATCTTTGCACGTACAAATTGCATCTGCGCAAAAAAAAACATTTGCATGTAAGTAATGTAGCGAGCCATCTAATAATAAAAGGCAAGTACTATTCGTGAATTTAAAGTGGAATATTATTAAAATACTATATTTAAAAATTGTGATACTAAGATCAGCTACAAAAGTATAAAAAAGAGAAATAAAGAAATTAAATTAATTGAAAATTAAATTGTGAATTTACTTTTTTTGAAGACTCGACTAAAGTTTGACAGAGGATTATATCTGTTGAAACAATAAATAGTGAGTCAATAATAGTTGAGTTGGAGAAAAGTAACGTCACAATTTGCCATTGCTATACTATATTGAGGAATCGCGGTTTGACAGCTCATAAAAAGTTTGTCAATTGATTGATAGTGTATAGTTACCCAATTAGAATACCTTCACGCCATAATTGGAACCCACTCTCATTATTCGTGAATTAATTCAGCCAAATATTGCTTTAATTAACCGATTTAGCCCCGCGCACTTTATTTTGACGCTATGTGCTCAAGGCCCGCGCACGCGCGGGCCGCGATGACGTAATCATGGCGTAACACGACACCAGTCACTTAAAATGCTCGTAAGTGGGTCGACTGGGTCGTAGAGCGATAAGGGTGCCCGTTCTGGGAACGTAGATAAGCAACGCAGGTAGTTAAGTAACAGCGGTCGCCCTTTGTCTTCGTTTCATTCGTAAACAAAAGATTAAATCTGAGAACTGGCCAAAGTTGTTTATATTATCGTATTGTTATGGTTCTTTGTCGACTGTGATAAAACTAGAGTCGCTATGTACTTGTAACTTTGTAAGTTACATTATGAATAAACAAGGAATGTAACAACAGCGTTTTTTTGAGAATCCTACTTAACATTTTCATAATATTACAACTCAAACTTCATAGCGCGCGGCGCCATTTTATATGTATTTATACATATGTAAATATGATTTTGTAAACACTCTAATCCATGTTTTGTACGACGTACTGCGATAGCAAAACCTGTTTTGTGATGGAAAATAACCAGAGAACATACTTATCTATAAGCGATAACTGAATTAAGGTGTTGTATTTCTAAGCATAGGGTTTTATCAGAGAATGGCTAAAAATACACATGTTCTTGTACTTTATCGATTTGTGATAAAACTACTGTAGCTATGTACACCAAACTTTGTAAGTTACATTATGAATAGACAAGGAATCTAACAACAGCGTTTTTTTGAGAATCATACGTAACATTTTCATAATATTACAACTCAAACTTCATAGGGCGCGGCGCCGTTTGTAGGTATTTATGTAAATACGTATATATTATTTTGTCAAAGTGATTTTATGATGCTATTTCATGAAAGTATTGTCTAGAACGAAGTAATCACTCGTTGTAAATGAATATTACATCCATTTTCTGTCGATTATGCACTAAAACAGCGAAAATTCTTTGAAAAAAGTTTACGATTTCTCACGACTCTTGTCAAATCAAAAAAATCAAATTTTATGATGCTATTTCGTAAAAACATCACACATAACGGTGTCCTAACTAATATTCTACATAAAAAACACTGCACTTACCTTCAAATCACTACAATAAATCACTAAACACAAAAAATGTGGAACAAAAACCCGCACTGTTGACAAAATTTTGAAGTGGGCCAGATGTCAACTTCAACATTTTTTTTCTATATTGCCTATGGATATTTGCGTTTCGAGTGATGTTTTTATGCATGGCAACATCTTTAGCATTCAGAATAAAAATATTCAGAGACAATATTCGACTAAATTCATATTAAAAACAGCTTGTAAAGCCGTTGACAGATGAAAAAATCTGCCGGCATACCGGTATGCCACTCGGGGCTTGACGGAGAATTTCGTACCGGCATACGGGTATGCCGCTCGGGGCTTGAGCGGTACTCGTACATACTTAAATTAAAATATTATTTAAATTACAACAGTCAATAAAACCTAGATATTGATCTATTTATTTCAACTTCTACAATAGTATATTGTCAGCTAATACGCGATGAAACTTGAATACGTTTTGCTTGTTTAAAACAAGTTGTTTTAGAGATAATTCGATAAAAGATACGCGTGAATATACTAATGAAATGTAATATTTATTACTATTGTCTGTTATTCAAGGTTTATGTCAAATGTTTTAGTTTAGTTATTATAATATTACATACTTTGTTGGTGGTATTTAAATCTCTTAGTATATAACAATACGGATATATTGTTTTATGTATTCAACGTTAGGGAAGAAAGTCTAAGTCGTCTAAGAAAATCTAATCTATTTCGCGTAGTGAGGGGAAAAAAATCGGTTACTTTAAAATCCGATTCTTTAGATTTATCGATTTAAAATAGTTTGAGTTTGTAATCGACTATTGTATTTAGATTGCTTAAAATAAATTCTTGAGGATTATTATTTTATTACATTTATTTTTTTATTATTATTCATGGGATGGACTCCGGGCTTTTTAATCAAATAATTTCGTATAATATCAAAATATTATTTATATTAAATATGAAAATAAAGAAAACAATATAAGTAATTATGTGATCAGACTTCTTAGATTGTCGCCAGTTTAGATAGTCTTCACAAGACCATCACGAGTGACGGCTACGCGATTAAATGCTATGCTGCGCGTGTAGGGTTCGATTCCCGCAAGTGACAAAAATTTATTCTGGGTTTGAGTTTGTGTATGTGAGTATTATATGTTTGTAAACGTACCCCCTGGAATTTTTTTTTAGTATAGGGCAGCGTTTGTGTACTTAGCCACGAGCTCCACACCAGGGCAATCAATATTATCATAAAAATTTTAACCAATCAGCAACTCTGTTGTGGAACGTAATGATGATGAAGTTCCGAGTATAAATAGTATTGTAAAGATGAATAAATAGGTACTTACCTACTGGAATTATCGTCGTACAACAATTAATTTTAATAGGTAGACAGGTACATTGCTATAATAACACTTAAAATAACAATTTATGAGCATTCCAGTGTTGGTCAAGACCAGTTTGTCTAGACAGCGATACTCGAACTGCTATTTACTTTAATCTAACAAACATCACGCCAATCACAATGGGGAAGGCGGAAGGAAGAAGTAGAACCAATTAAAGGGAATAATTTAAAGTTAGAAACAAAACATTTTTTCGATGCCAAAAACGCTCTTAGGTATACATAACATAACGCCTATAATCCCAGAGGTGTAGGTACACATTAGTACACCCACATTTCGCCAGTTATGTTTAAGTGCCATGTAATAGGGGGCGAGCCTATTGCCATCAACTGGGCACAAATCCAGACTCCGAGGCTGCTACTGAGAAATTCCTGATGGAAAAACCCAATAACACTTTGCCCGACCTGGGAATCGAACCCAAGACTTCATGCTCAGCAGTCGCGCTTTGCGCCAATGGACCAATGACCTCTTATACATATAAGTATAATGCTGCTACATATTAAAATAAAATACCGCAGCGCTGGTATGTGATTCTACTAACGTTTAGGAACTTAAATATCAATCTGTCAAAAATGCCTCAAAACCTACATACTTTGACATTGATTGTCACTGAGATGAGATTGTGACTAAATTTTGAACGTTTTGGCCGTCTGGTATCCGAACTATACTTAGGCTCGGCGCAAATGGGCCACCGACCACAGCCACCAGTGGCTGTCGCGCGCGTCTGACACTCGAAATGTGGCGGTAGCGCGCGACAGCCACCGGTGGCTGTGGTCGGTGGCCCATTTGCGCCGAGCCTAACTATGCTAGCTAATTTTTAAATTCGCTGGCCATTTTCAGGGAGCAAAGGTAAAAAGAAATCAGCTGTTATAGTACCTATCTTTTTGCTGTAACAAACATTTATAGTTTATAGCCATATATTCTGAGTATTTTTTTTTACTACTTTTTATGGTTTGGGTTTTTTATTATTATTAGGTAATAATAATTAATTATGATTGTGTACCATAATATCCTAGGTAAATAACAGTTTGAGAACCACATAACAAAGACAACGTAATATAAAAGATGATCATACAAACACATAATCTACGTTGTTAGGTATATGTTTTATACACAAACCTAGGATTAGTAATTTATTACGTTTGTATAAACGATTAATATTACTTTAGGTACAGAAGATGTGTTGGCAAGTAATTAAACATGGCTATTTATTTATGTACATGCTTATTAATTACATTAATAATCCGTGCCTCGAAAAGCACGTTATGCCGTTGGTCCCGGCCAGTCCCGGCTGTCATACGTGGATCTTTGACAGTCGATACGGATCGTTAGCAGCCCGAAAGTCTGACAACCAGTCTTACCAAGTGTTATCGTATTACCCAGTTACTGGGTTATCCAGTTAGACTGGAAGCCGACCCCAACACAGTTAGGAAAAGGCTAGGCAGATGATGATCATGTTTATCAATTACTTTTGTTTATTCTTGATCTATATGCTTATGTTAAATAACATGTCTTAAACAGATATAAAAAGACACTTCAGCCAAAAGTATTTTTGAAGTGAAAACTTCAAAAATACTTCGTTGAGCACTTTTTCTGTAATGGGTATAAAATCTTAAACTCGCGTCAGGACACGTGCGCGTCAGGACACGTGACCTGATCGAAAAAGCGTAAGACGGATGGAGAGTAGACAGCTATCCCCTCTCTACGGCGCGGCGAAAATGTATGCCTGGGCCTACTGTTTCGTTTAGACAGCGCAGGGCGCTTGCGCGAATGTTCGTGTATGTTAAACGTAAACGTAAACGTAAACGTTAATAATCAAGTTTTCACTTCTGCCGGCACTCCCGGAGTGCAACCCGTTTTTTTTTTTTTCGTTTTGGGTCTTACCTGGGACCCTCTTGGTTCAACAAAAATAGTGAAACTTTGAGTTTCAATATCTCCGTGGATATTGAAAGTCAAAATTAAGAATGTATTTAAGTTACATTAGTAGTTATCCTTGTCACACAGGTGTCAACTCCAGTGACCGCCCCTGTCGGTGCCTGGATGCTCAGAGTGATCACCTGGCAGCGGGACAACCCTGGACAAGTGTACTATTATGACTTCGATCAGGATATCTACATCCTCTTCAATCCATGGATCCCTGGTAAGTTCAAAGTCAAAGCATTTATTTCAACTTAAGCATTGACAGGCACTTTTGAATTTCGAAGGAGTCGGTCAGTTAGAAAATTGAAGCTAGTTAGCCGTTCCAAAATGTAGGTTCTCCATAGGGACCTATGGAGAAGAACGAGCAAGAAATTCGACGGGACATTCTTTTCAATCAAGTTTTTACAAAATCTTGATTACAATAGTTCTCTTCTTCAATATCTATCTTCTATCTACATAAATAAATATGAATATAAATGTGTTGCTAAGCGCAAAACTCCAGAACGGCTACACCGATTTGGCTGATTCGTTTTTGTTGTTTGTAATTTTCCGGCCAAGTATTGTATAAAACACTAGCTTCTGCCAGCGACTTCGTCCGCGTCAGAGTTGATTTCTCCATACAAACTTTGGCACCCTGACATCCCCTTATGGGGTTAATTTTGGAAAATCCTTTCTTAGCGGATGCCTACGTCATAACATCTACCTGCATGCCAAATTTCAGCCTGATCCGTCCAGTGGTTTGGGCTGTGCGTTGATAGATCACTATGTCAGTCAGTCAGTCACCTTTGAGTTATATACAGGGTGTTTGGTGCATCGTTTGCCAAATCGAATTGACCAATAGGAGAGGTCATCTGCTATCTATTCACGCCCAATAACTCATACTTTGTCACACGGGTTTTTTTATATCAACTTTTTAGTTTTAATCGTGAAAAAATCCAAAACTCAGCATTTAGGTTTAAATTTAAAAAAAAAGTAATTTGTATAGCCTTCAAATTTCATTTTAATTTTTATGTGTACTGTTGTATGATTCTATAAAATTCAAAATTACTTGCTAATAACGTTTACTTTCCTTTGTAATAACTCGTAAAGTTTTCGTTAAAGAAGAATAAATTTTTAACCTCAACTTTAAATTGTTTTTTAAAAAAAAAACAAACAGCGATCGGGGACTTAGCTTTTTTTTTTAAAGTTCTCTAGTCTGTCCCCTTTCCAACGGTATGCAATTTGACAAATAAAAATCTTAATAACGTCACTAATTCGCTAAATTTGTGTATCGGGGCGCTCACCGAGCTATTCCATATTCGGGATAAAACCGTGTTTTTGCACCCAAATAACAACAATAACACCTGCCATCAAAGAGATCATCATCCGTCACTATCCGTCCTGGTTAAGTTTTTCTGGAAAATCCTCATGGATGTCTACCGTCCTTGAGAAAGCGAAGGGATCTGTCAGATTCTTACTGACTAAAAACCACCCCGGTGTTTCCTTCCCACACTTACACCGGGGGTCACGGGAACGCGCCGTTAATCTCGACTGGTGTTTTCCCGCCTCTGCTAGCCTCCTCACGTCAGGGGGGGGAGTGAAATGTTTAACTCCCTCAACGACGTCATAGAGAGGCGCGCATGGAACACTACGCGCCGCCACCTCGAGGGGTCACTGCTTAATTCACAGATGAGGGCACGACGCGCTCCCCCCAAACCATACATATTGACAGCGTATGCCGCGCCATGTCGTCCCGGCAATCCACGGAGTGGTGACACCGAGTGTTCGGCTCCCTGTTTATGCGAAACAAGTACGCAGGTGCTCTCAAGGCATGGCTGCTCCTGGTAAAGCAGCCATGCCTTGAGAGCACCTGCGTCGTTCGAAACGTCAATGGGTCCAGGGGCGGCGGACTTGGGGACGTGCGTATGTATACATACATACATGTATGTATGTATGTATGTATCTACTGGAAAAGTCGGGGCGGTTTGCTAGTTACAAATTTAAATAACTTTAAAAGAAGAATAAATGCAAGTAGCTGGCAATATCCATTTTTTTCTGTTAGAATGCAATCTTCTCAATTTAAAGTTTAAATAAGTTGCAGAACAATAAATAGAGTTGTGAAAGCATTGCTTGTATAATTTATTTATGAGTTTGGATTTTGTTTCTGCAAACTGAGTGTAGAAAAGTTTTAAGCTTTCCATTTCTCTTCAAGCGTAAGATTTTTTCACGATCTATCTATACTAATATTATAAAGAGTTAAAGTTTATGAGTTTGTGACGTTGGTGGGGCTATTTTATAATCAAAAAATTGGGGATCCGTAAGAAAAATCCCGCGGACGGAGTCGCGGGGAGTGTGCTAGTAATGTATAAAGATAGTTTTGTATTCAACACGTGGCAAAACTAATTAAAAATGTTCAAAATATAGTCGCCATATCACCACAGCGACAATCAATGTCAAAATCTTTAAAAGTCCTAAATTCGATAAAATAGAGGTGTTTTTGACAGATTGACACTGAGATTGGAATTTTTAGAATTGCCCTTCTGGATCTTCTTGTCCCTTTATCTCATAATAGGTGAATGGATTGTATTAATTGATGATGGCATGAATACTAAGATGATGGAAGAGTATGAAAGCAGACATGCTTTTGCCAACTCGACATTAATTTGTGCAACCACAGGAATCTTTCCGCCCTTATGTTTTTCCCTATGTCTTTGTCTACTCTTATGTCCTTAAGTTTGTAAAACGCTTGGATTTTGTCTTAGCCCCCTTATGATAAAATGTCCAAGACGCGAGCGTGATCTCAAAAACCACAAACTAACCCAATATTCCCTTTCCAGATGATCAAACCTTCATGGAAGACAAGCCCCTGCTTCAGGAGTACGTGCTGAACGACGTAGGCAAAGTGTGGGTGGGCCCCATCAAGACTACGCGTGGGAAGCCCTGGCTTTATGGGCAGTTTGACGCTGCAGTGCTACCGGCCTGCATGTTTATGCTGGATAGAGCTGAAATACCTTTTAAGCAGTAAGTAAAGTTATTTGATTATTCTGCCTGTGATTGTAATTTCTTCTTATTTACTTCTTGAGGCCCTTCAGTACCTACTAGGTTTTGTAGATGTAATGCTTCTATAATTCTACAAAACCATATGGTCAAGTATAGTACGCGCCACGAAAGATGAGACTTGACAAGCATCAGTAATGGGAAGCTTGCGCAGGTATGGATGTACGAAATAGTTATCCATAATTTGTGTTCAGGGATATTTCGATGACATTTAGATTAAAATTCTTAACAATATTGTAATATTTATTATGAAATAATAAAGTTTGTGTGGTGTGTCAAGTCTTATCCTCCGAGGCACGTAACACCGGGTGGTTTATACTCGTATATATAGTCAGTAAGAGTTTGGTAGAACCCTCTGCCCTCCCTAGGGCGGTGGATATACTGAGAATTAGCAAACCCGGAAAAAATGTATTACCTAATGCTTTTTTATTGTTCTGGGTTTGTCAGTCCTACTACCTACTTTAGTTTACCTTTCCACGATAGTGTATATGAAAAATGCACAAATACACAATTTTGTTCACAACCAAAATTAGAATTTATACAGAACACCTAAAACAGCATAGTGATTTATGAATTGGCATACCTTCACCCATTTGTAACACTATTTCATTCGGAGAGTGATTGTCCAGGACATAATACGCTACTAAACAAGAAGAATTGGCAAACAAGACGGACCATTATGTAGAATCAAGTTTATGGGAAATGAATAAAACGATAAACAATGAATAAACAAACAATCTGTATTTTAGTTCTGGATAACTTTATGTGTAAATTATGAAAGTCGTTCTATTCTGTAAAAATTCATTCAAGGAATTTAGGTGAGCTTAAAGTCAGCTGTCTTCCTACTTGAAGCGAATTCTCGTATTTTTAAATACGTATAGATACATTCTAATCTGTCCCAGTCTGTCAAAAAACTCCCTATTTTGCCTTCATTTGCTTTATTAATTTAGGATCTCTAGATTTATACAAACAGGACACACAAAAAATCATCAACAAAAAATCTTATGTGTACTCCTTCACTTTTAAGAGATCACAGCATGCACAATAGATTAAAAAGGTTAAAAACTAAATAACGACGTGAGTAATAAAATCATTTATATTATTATAATAAAGTGTTTTTTTTTTACATTGACATCTCTGAGCAGTGGTCATGTTCGAATAATCGTCATATCAGTCGACCGATGTCCATTACAGGGACGGGGGCCGGGGCCCCAACGGGGCCAAACGCCTGCCGGGGTTGCGGGACGTCTTAACAGGATACCGTGGCTCCGGAACGTTAAGGGCAACAGAAGGAACAGGGTGGTTTTTTTAGTCAGTAAAAGTCTGACAGTCCTTTCCGCCCCACCCAGGGCGGATGCCCTGCGACTCATTTGATGATTTTTACCACCTCAAAAAAAAAGGCCTCCCCTAAAGATGACCGGTCCTGCGCTGGCTGCATCCAGCAGTTTACCTCAAGCTCGCTTCACTTAAAATCCCCGAAGGACATTTTTACAGAATTCCACTGCAAGTCTATGATTCTACCGTCATTATTACGTGATCAGGCTCTCAATTGAAATTCTATATGCATACGGAGGTGAAAGGAAGCTGGACATTTAAGAGACGTTTAAAATATCGCTCTGTTCTCCTGCATAGCAATTTGACTTGCAATGGCTTAAGAATAGTTTAGAATTAGATTAAATAAATTGGTATGTGTTTGTTGAATAGGTGATTAATTCTGTTTACTGATTGGAAGAGTCTGCTATTTATTGTTTTGTTTTCTTTGTGCAGGCTTATTTAAATTCTTTGTACGTCTTTCAAGGAGTGAAAGTTGGATGAATATGAACAACTTTAAAGAAACCAACCCTGAATATAAGAAACTAGCTGTCCGCCGTGGTTACACCCGCGTCTTGGGTTATTGCTCCGCTCCCGTAGGTCGTAGCGTGATGGTATATAGCCTATAGCCTTCCTCGATAACTAATCTATCTAACACTGAAATAATTTTTCAAATCGGACCAGTAGTTCCAGAGATTAGCGCGTTCAAACAAACAAACAAACACTGCAGCTTTATAATATTAGTATAGATATATGTAAAAAAATCAGCTAGGCCCATACATATAAAATGTGTTCTAGTGCATTTTTGTAAGTAACGGCTGTGCATTAAAAGATGGTCTGTAGGTATTAAAAACTAAAGTAGCAGTCAAAAGTTTCTTACCCGACTACGGAGGGTTATTGAGATCTGAATATTCCCTTTGTATTTGTTAATTGATAATGAACTGAATCCAGTTACAAATAGAGCTGGGAATTTTGTGTAAGGCATGATTCCGTGCAATATTTATTGTCTTGCACGCAATTAAACAATTTTCAACTAAAAGAAGAAATAAAGAAGAATAAAATTTGCATGGAACGTTAAACATTTTGAATTTAGCGGTCTACATCGAAGTCAAGGCCCCTCCTTAACCCGTTCGCTGCCAGTGACCGGCGCTAGTGGAGGTTAACCCTTCTAGCGCCGGTCATTTGGCAGCGAATGTGCAAAAACCTCCTTAATAAAAAGCTCCTTTCCTTTTTTCCAGCCGTGGAGACCCAGTGAAGATGACCCGCGCCATCTCCCGCATAGTGAACTCCAACGATGACGGCGGTGTGCTAGTGGGACGTTGGGACGGAGTTTACGAAGATGGGACAGCCCCATCGGAGTGGACCAGCTCTGTGGACATCTTAGCTCAGTTCTTGGATACTCAAGAGCCAGTGTCGTATGGCCAGTGCTGGGTGTTTGCTGGTGTTGTTACTGCTGGTGAGTTGGATGTTGGATTACCTACGTGTCTTGTAGCATAAGGGCTATGGGATAAATGACTGGATGTTATGTCAATTTATAGAAAAAGAAACCGGTTTCGTAGCTCGTCATCATCTGCTTAGCCTTTTCCCATCTATGTTGGGGTCGGCTTCCAGTCTAACCGGATGCAGCTGAGTACCAGTATTTTACATGGAGCGACTGCCTATCTGACCTCCACAACCCAGTAACTGGGTAATATTATACCCCTAGGTAAGACTGGTTGTCAGACTTTCAAGCTTCTGACGACTCGTAACGACTGTCAAAGATCCACGTATAACAGCCGGGACCAACAGCTTAACGTGCTTTCCGAGGCACGGAATGATGTCAGTAATGTCTAAGATAAACTTTAGAAAGTACATATGAATTGAAAAAGTCACATTGGTACTTGCCCGGTTTCGAACCCACAACCTCATGCATGAGAGGCGGGCGCCTTAACCGCTAGGCCATCACGACATCGGTTTCGTAGCTCGTATTACTCGTTAATTTGTAAGATACTTGGCAGTGATAACTTTTCATTTTACTTCGTTTTATATACCACTGCCTTGAATATCTACTTGACTTAAACAAAAATGAGCACTTTAAAACTTATTAATTCGTCAACGGATCCTTGAATCAAAAAAATATTGTTATTTTTTCGAAAAATGAACGCTTATAGACTTTTGTGAAACAGTGTGCTGTAATTGTCTGACGACTTTGATGAGACTGTTCTTTTGTGACAGACAAACAAAATAACAAATGGACATTTTAGTTTCAGTAATGAGTTCAGTTGGCACCATTTGTTAAAAAAAAAGTAGGTACACAAAACATGAGAGGCAACCGGAGAAACTATAGTTAGGGCAATTTCCTCATACAATCTTGAAAGCGTCTGTATGTAAAGGAAAGTTGGCATCAAGCCAGCAAGCAAAAAGATAAATAGTAGGTACGAAGGACGTTGAAAACGTAACTATTACTTTCGCGTTTAAGTTCAGTTACTATCTAGGTGAATCAGATCGTTTATCACCATTAAACTGTGCATTTAGCTTTAGTTTATAAATCACTAGCGACCCGCCCCGGCTTCGCACGGGTGCAATGCTGATACTAAATCTATACTAATATTATAAAGCTGCAGTGTTTGTTTGTTTGTTTGAACGCGCTAATCTCTGGAACTACTGGTCCGATTTGAAAAATTCTTTCAGTGTTAGATAAGATTAGTTATCGAGGAAGGCTATAGGCTATATACCATCACGCTACGACCTACGGGAGCGGAGCAGTAACCAAAGACGCGGGTGTAACCGCGGCGGACAGCTAGTATTCTATAAAACTTATATACAATACAACGTTCACAGCTTTTAGGCAAGCGCCACCGCCCGCCGCGGCCGCCGCAGACGCTATGTACCTGCATTTTAAATCTGTAATATCTTCGAAAATATTCATTTAAATTACATGCTGTAAAGGGCCATAATGATCTATATAAAATGCACAATGTTTTTAAGGTACTTAATTGGATAAGGATAAATGCTGTATGGCCTAAAATTGCTCCTTAAATAAGCCATTATTTCTCGTAAAAAATTAAGGATAAAAAATGGTTATTGTGGGTTATCCCTAAGAGATAGACATATACCATCGCGGACTTTTTTGTAGACCTTTTTAAGGTGTACAATACTGTAGTACATTATTTTGTTCTATCTCGAAGGGTTCAGCCAGCGTTTACAATGTAAGCGCAAAAAAATCGACATCACATTAGAAACCTCTAAAATTATCAGTGTTTCTCTACTATATTATGCATGTATTATACATATAAACCTTTCTCTTGAATCACTCTATCTTTTAAAAAAAACCGCATCAAAATCCGTTGCGTAGTTTTAAAGATCTAAGCATATATAGGGACAGACAGACAGGGAAAGCGACTTTGTTTTATACTATGTAGTGATTTTGTACTTGGATAGCCAGAAAATGTTAATTGTAGAGATAAATTAATATTTGGATTGCTCATTAAGATAAAAGGGTTATCTATGTCTTCCATTGCCTTGATAAAACGTTTTAAAAATAACATCGTTCCTTGAACCGATTTTTAATCTGTTACAATCACGAGATTCTTGGAACTTGATCCAAAAAAACGTTCGCAAAATTATATTTATGTTACTAGATTTTTATAACAAGTATCTTAATTATTACTGCATCACATAAAAAAATCTCAACTCAAATCATTTCGTAAAATCGGTACTTTTGTTGGAATAAATTGGAAAATGGCCAACTTTATGCGAAGTAGATATAGGGTACCTGAAACTAAAGATAACTAAGGGTAACTAGAAAGGGTAAGAAAGAAACATTTTTTTTTCGTGGGGAAATCCTCGTGGATACCCTCCATTTAGGGAGAACGAGAATGGAGGGTTATATCGGACTCTTACCGAATAAAATACCATGGTTCCTCCTGCTACCATGAGTCGAAAGCCGGTTTTCACTTGTTTTCACACACCGGACTGAAGGTAGTCTACATATGATATACTCGTAACCAAAAGTCGAAAGTCATTTGCCCGGAAAATTCCACCGGTATTTTTCTCCAAACCAAAACACAGCTCTGCTACTATCCAATATACCTAACCGAATCTTTTTTTTCCAGTCTGCCGCGCCTTGGGCATCCCATCCCGAGTGGTCTCCAACCTGGTATCAGCTCACGACGCCAACAGTACCCTGACAGTCGACAAGTACTACTCGGAGACCATGGAGGAGCTGGGCTATGACCCCAGCAACGCTGAACCGGAACAGACTGACTCCATCTGGAACTATCATGTGTGGAACGACGTTTGGATGGCCAGGCCTGATCTGACTCCTGGTGAGTTCACTTTTCCCTTTATAGTTAATTGATCGTGAAAGAACTGCCTGAGACACAAATAAGATTATGGAATGGAAAGGCTAAGACACTGCAGCAGAGCTAGTAGTAAAACATTTGGGAAGAGTAAGTATGAAGTTTCTTGCTCAATCTTATCCATACGAAACTACCTTTTGGAAGGAGCAACTAGGTTAATTCTTTTTTCATGTAAATGACGTTCAAAAGTGCCTTTTAAGTTGCAATTGAAATAAATGATTTGAATTTGTTTTTGCGAAATATCTGTCTGTCTCGGACAAGGTTTTTGATTGACACTTCTCAGACATTCAAAAGGGAAGTCGGTCTTCCGAAACTTTTAAAACCTAGCCTTGTTGTTTAGTCTTCAGTAGGTACACTTTTTCGTTGTGTGAAAGGCAGGTCCAGTACGTTTGCCAGAGCAAGTGCACTACCTGCTCTAACGTAACCTGAATTATCTTTTTACATTAATTCTGAATCGCCATCTCTCATCAGGATTCGGTGGCTGGCAAGCCGTTGACGCCACTCCTCAAGAAACCTCCCTAGGCATGTACCAGTGCGGTCCCGCGCCCCTGGAAGCCATCAAGCAAGGAGTCATTGGAATGAACTACGACGTGGAGTTCATGCTGGCATCAGTCAACGCTGATCTGATGAGGTGGAGAATCGACACCAGTGCGGAGACAGGATATGCTATGGTGGATAGCAATACTTACCAGTAAGTGATTTTTATATCTAATCTTTTCCCCGCGACTTCGTCCGCGTCTGTTATATAATCTTACGGGAACCGTATATTTTCCTGGGATTTTATAGGGCGCATGTGCCAGACTTTAATCTATATCTGTGCAAAATTTCATCTAAATCCATTGAGCCGTTCTGGCGTGATTAAGCAACAAACATACCTACATCCATCCAAACTTTAGCAATAACAATAGTAGTAATATTGTTTTTTTTCGTTGCGGATATGCCGCCTTCGGACTTCTATCAACTGAGTAATCGCATCTTTACTCTGGTGATTCTCGAGGAGGTCTACCTATGCATATACAGTTTTAACGCGTTTTGGCTAACATTATCCATAACATCACGCCTCTAATCCCCGAATGGTTAGGCAGAGGTGTAATCCTTAGTACACCCACATTTCGCCAGTTACACACGCTGGCATTATGATGATGATCGAGACCGATTTAATATCCTTAGCTCCTTCTTAATAACAAATTTTCTTTCCAGTATCGGCCGTATGGTACTCACAAAGAAGCCATACGTATTCGATCCCAACGGCGACGAAGATAGAGAGGATATCACAGAACAGTACAAGTTCAGGGAAGGAACAGCTTCCGAGCGCCTTGCTCTGATGAACGGAGTGCGGTTCTCTGAGAGGGCTAAGAGATATTACTCAGTGGCCAACAGTTTGGAAAATGATGTCGTATTCAAACTGCGTGATGTGGATACTGTGCCGATTGGGAAAGACTTTAGGGTCACTGTTGATATTGAAAATACTTCCAGTGAGGTAAGGAAGATAATTTTAACTTGATTTTTCTTCAAAGTCAAAATCAAATCATTTATTATAATTAGGCCAGTGAAAGGAACTTTTGAAAGTCATATACAAGAAAAAAAGAATTTAGTTGCTGCTTCCAAAATGTAGTTTCGTATGGAGAAAAATGGGCAAGAAACTCTTTTGAGCTTGTAATGTATAGGTACCCGAAGGATCTGCCTAAGTTGATTGATATTATTATTGTTGGTATGGTGATCCTAAATCCTAGATCCTTGGTCTGTGCATAGATATTTCAATATCTCACCTGTGATTATATCACACGTGTGTGGAGGGGCCTTATTGTGACTTTTCTGGAATCCATATTAGACCAAACAGTACAGTTTTTTATTTGGATACTATTAACTGATTCCTGGTTAAACTGTACGCTTCCAAAAAATACAAAAAAAATGAGGCTATAGTTCGTGAGAATTACTAACTTGTTCCTTTATTCCAGGGTCGTAACATCAAGGCTTCTCTATCAACAGCCAGCGTTTTCTACAACGGAGTGAGAGCCGGCGTCATCAAGAAAGTTGAAGGAAAGATGTTTGTAGGACCTGGCAAAAGTAAGTTCAAAGCTATCCGTCTAAATATACGTAATTGGAGTACAGTTAGAAGCCGCCCATGCTTATTGGCGCAATCTTAAACCTATCTTAGCATTATATTCTTCTCGAAGTGCATACATGCTAAATTGCGCGAAAAAAGAACTTCCCTTTTCTTGTGGCAGAACAAGATTGTCTCAGTTTCAAGATTGGTCGATAAGGAAGTAGAGTAGACTAGTAGGGACAGGCCGCCATTTTGGTTTCTACAAGGGTAAAGATGCTTCATTTGCATACCATTAAAACGGTGAGACATAATATCGTAGCACTATGCAATATTACGAACACCTTTGTAAACATATCATGTTACTGGCCATATTTTAATTTATCCTACTAGACTAGGTACCTACTTATTTAAACGGGCCCGTCAATTAGCCTACTTGAAAGATATGTTAAGATGTTTTATTCAAATCTCAATTTCTAATATCTTTTGCAGAGGAACAAATCAGCATCCTTGTGAAATCAGACGACTACCTCCCGAAACTAGTGGAGTACTGCAACATGAAGATATCCGCGATGGCCATCGTGGACGAGACCAAGCAATCCTGGGCCGATGACGACGACTTCCAAGTCCTCAAGCCGAATATTATCATTAAAGTAAGTTGGGGATTGATTTATTTATATCTGGTTGGTAACACGAGTTTTTACAAAGCCAATAGAAATGAAACATAATCATCATCCAATCAACTGTCTTCCTTTTTGTGAGCTGTCAAACCGCGATTCCACCATAGATTTTGAATGGCAAAAGTAAACTGTGACGTCACATTTTTGCCGACTCGATTGATTAACTATATTATTTATTGATTTCAAAGGCACTCTAAAACTAATGCCCCTGAATTAATTCTGATGAATTGACTGCCTCGTTGGTCTAGTGCTCGTAAAGCGCGACTGCTGAACGTGAGGTCTCGGTTTCGATTCCCAGGTCGGACTAAGTGTTATTGCGTTTTTCCATCAGGAATTTCTCAGTAGCAGAGAGTCTAGATTTGTGCCCCGTTGATGGCAATAGGCTTGCTCGTTATTACATGGGACTTAAAAATAACTGGCGAAATGTGGGGGTATTTACGAGTACCTACAGCTCTGCCTAACCCGTCGGGGATTACAGGCGTGTTGTTGTGACATTGTTATTTAAAGTCAATTTTACTGTTTTTTTTTAGAAAGGTTGTTTTGGAATTATTGGTTAACAGTGTCAAGTATCCAAAGTACTAAATACTAAGCTTACCTTTTCCTCGTTTTCCAGTTTAACGAAGATCTGATCCTGAACCAGCCGGCAGTAGCCTCGCTGTCGTTCACCAACCCGCTGGACCACGCGCTAACTGGCTGCGAGTTCAAACTGACGTCAACAGGCATATCCGGCCGTACACTTAAGCTGCAGGTCGCGGACGCAGGGCCACAGGAACCAATCACCGCGCAGCTGCCCGTACAACCTAATGTAAGTTAAAGTAAACAATGTTGTAGCAATAACTTGCATCTACCATGTTATCTTTTCACCACCTTTGGTCGACTGTCATTCATTTTGACACGGGTTCTCTTATAAATAAATAAATAAAAATAACCCGCATATAAATAAATAAATAAAAATAAATATCTTGGGACAACTCACACACGGCCATCTGATCCCAAGCTAAGCAGAGCTTGTGTTATGGTAACCAGACAACTGATATACATACTTATATAATTTACTAGCGACCCGCCCCGGCTTCGCACGGGTGCATGTATTATACATATAAACCTTCCTCTTGAATCACTCTATCTATTAAAAAAAACCGCATCAAAATCCGTTGCGTAGTTTTAAAGATCTAAGCATATATAGGGACAGACAGACAGGGAAAGCGACTTTGTTTTATACTATGTAGTGATAAATACATACATATTATAGATAAATTACACCCAGACACAGAACCAACAATTATGCTCATCACACAAAGTTTGTCCTGGGTGGGAATCGAACCAACTACCTCCGGCTTTGCAGTCAGGGTCACTAACCACTAGACCAACGAGGCAGATAATAAATGTAATAGTGGTTTTGCTTATATAATACATTTTCTTCTTTCCTACCTTGCAGAAAATTGGCAACATCAACTTCGTGGCTACATTCAAATCAGTTGAACTGAAGGATATCAGTGGGGCAGCTACCGCTGAAGTGTTCGAAGCATAAGTTACCTTATTCCTTAAGCGTTAAGGCATTTTTTTTTGTTGTACTATTATAAAATGTTACGAGTATATTAGTCAAGTATTTTTAAGCGTTTTTTCGTATTGGCTAGTCCATCTTTTTAATCTTCAAAAAATACGTAAGAATATTTTAAGAATATATGCATTTTTTTATTATTGGAATATAAGTCCTAGGTTATATATTATAAGTTTTCTTTTTTGTATTCAATTGAAAAGAGTTTTTTTAGACGTACCTACTGTGAGTTGTAAGTGCCAATTATATTTTTATAAGATTTTTGAATCCTGTTTTAATTAAAAAATAAAAATATTAATTAAATTCTACCAGGCAGCGCCGTCAAACGGTACATATTTAGTTATAAGTTTTAAAAACAAATATTTTGAATTTAGAAATTATGAAAAAAATATATTTTTGTACGTTATAAATGTGCCATTATAATTATGGTTTATAGCATTTTATACTTTAAATACCTAGTGTTAGGGCCTGTTTTATTACGTTAAAAAAGGTTCCGATTAAATTACTTAGCCGATTTATTTATACAAATTCTGTTCTATTTTTGAACATAATACACACATCAAAAGTGTCTAGGGATCAACATCCCTAATCAATGTTAGGGATGTTGATCCCTAGACACTTTTGATGTGTATATGTTTGGAATGTATTTTTTAAATGATTTTTTTACTCATTGAAATTGTAAAAAATAATATTATCGTGAATTTTTAATAGATTTTTAGTGCGATTAGTTGAAAATTAATACACAGTGTTTAAATCTACTTTGTAAGAGTTATGTTTCTATTTAAGAAATTATTTTCTGCCATAATAAATTAGAAGATTTTATCAGATTTTTTTTTGTTATTTAATCTCCTCTTTCTTCACATCATTAACATGATTTATTAGTCCATTTTACCAAAACATCTAAGAAAGATTAGACTAAAATGGACTAAAATGCGTTTTGGGTAAAGTTGTAATATCAAATAAATACACAATAATTTTAAAACAAAATTTTATTCAATTCCATGCAGCGTCCACCATTTTCGCTTACAAACACAAACAGTTTGACATTTTGTTCAAAACAAACACTAAAATTGAATCAGGACACAAATTAGGCAAACTAAATTACATTTCACTTTGTTGAAAACTAAAGAAGAAAACCTTCAGTTTTTAAAGCCCTCCGGCCGTTTTCGCAACTGAGTTTCGTAACCAGTTGCGTATCAGGAGTAAATACTCCTTATTCGCAACTGGTTGCGAAACAGGAGTATTTACTCCTGATTCGCAACTGGGTTGTGAATAAAGAATAAAACACACTCAGTTGCGATGGAAGAAAATGATTTCCTAATTCGCAACCAGTACCTAGCTAAGATAATGATTAAAAATTGTTCTAAAAACATGAGGCCCGGTCGACGAAGCTTCGCCACGAGGGGCTCGTATTTCAAGAATCCTAAGTTCAAGAAGACAAATACGCCAAGTTATTAACATTGAAAAAAAAAAAGCTGTTTAACGGTAAAACATATCATTTAATTTAATTTTATTTAATTTTATTACTGCTGGGTACCAATATGTTTTTATTGAATTAAATGATAATTATACTTTACGAAACTCAGTTGCGAAAACGGCCGGAGGGTTTTAAAGCCTGATCTATTTTCTGATAAGTAGATCTCTGGTTGTTTTACGACGTGTTAATCCTATTATTGTTCCGTTGCGAAAAAGGGACAAAACTATACATGTATACCTACTATACATGTAACTCTATCTCTGTCTCGCACTGGAAAGATTATGGCATGGCCGCTTTTGACAAATCGCAATCACATGTAACTGTTGTGATTGACTAAAACATCAAACAATTAAATAAATGAAAAGTTTTTAGTATTTATTTTATTTTAAATTATGGATCCAAAATGTACACATGAAAATGATTCTTCAGTTTTTCAACGAGAGCTGAATTTACTATGAAAGCAATTCAAGAAATAATAACCAAGTTTGCCTAACTGTATCCTTGAGAACCATCAATTCAGATGCACCCAAAACCATAGGATATTAAACCTTAACCTATTTGATTAAACTAAATGGAAAACACAACATCGCCATACATAAATAAAACAATATATTTTTTTTATCACATAATATTCTGTTGACTTGGTGCCCCCTTTGATATTGAAATATCGCTTATTTAGAAAAATAATGAAGAAATAAATCCTTATTATTTACTACCACAAAAAAACCAAGGAAATTCCATTGAGAATAAATCGACCATAAAAAGTTTTGAAATCATACTTTAACATCCCATGCACCTCGAAAACACTCATAACTAGTTAACATAACATAACATCACGCCTGTAATACCCGGAGGGTTAGGCAGAGGTGTACCCATTAGTACACCCACATTTAGCCAGTTATGTTTAAGTCCCATGTAATAGGGGGCGAGCCTATTGCCATCAACCGAGCACAAATCCAGACTCCGAGGCTGTTACTGAGAAATTCCTGATGGAAAATTCCAATAACCCCTTTCCCGACCTGGGGATCGAACCCAAGACCTCATGCTCAGCAGTCGGCTTTGCGACCATTATACCAACGAGGCAGTCTACCCATGACTAGTTTGTTAAGTTATAATGTAATAGGCTAACCCCCCAAATTCTCAGACAACACTTAACTTTAAGACGTTCTTAAATGTATCTCTGTTGCCATAATACACCTTAAACTGAGAGAGATAGCATAAGACTTAAAATTAAGATGCGAGATTTTTTCCGTTTGCCTATTGTAAGAAACCGGGCACAAATTCATACTCACACAACATAACACACACACGAATACGTTTGTTTTGGTTTTTGAGTATGTAGCAAAAAGGACACCAAGCAAATGAAAGTAGAGAAAGAATAAATTACGATAACTTGACGCTCCCCTCCATATTACTATTTCAATAATAATGAGTAATTAATGATGCCGCAAGCAACAATGACACGCTGATTTGTTTTTGTTTCGAGAGCCGTCTCAGTACGCACACATGCGTTGTGACTCTTGTAAATACTTTTACAAATACTTTCAAACGTTTTGAATTGTGGAGGGGCGCGTCAAGTTATCGTAGTTTATCTCTAATTTGAATGGAAATAATGTAGCACAAATGCATCTGTACAAGGAACTTCAAGCTTCAAAGGACGGCCAAAAAACCACTGTATATTTATAAACATTTCTGTATTATATTGAAAACTATTCTTTAACAAAACAAAGTTTGCAAAAGTAAAAAAAAAAACATTTCCTGCTGACCATAGTAAGGATGGCATAACAGTCAAATTATATCAACGACAAAATTGATATAAATAATTATTATTTAGTAAAAAACAGTTTTTTATTTAAAAAATTAAGACCTCGATTAATTTTCACAAATTAAATTCATTGCTAGTTCGATAACCAAATACCACTAAAATAAATATGTATTGCCGTCAACACAATTTAGATAAAAAAACAGCATAAATAATTTGGCATAATGGACATTTTCAAAATAATCAGAATAATACTAAGCTGAGATATAATTAGCACATCTATTTCAATAAATTATCTTTTACATTTATTATTCTTAATTTATAAACTTGGAAATAAGTATTGCTTTTTGATCTTATCCTACACGATATAGACTTCTTGGTAAACTGCTGTATTTCAAAAATAAAGAATTTTTCACTCTTTAGTGTATGACAGAACTAAATATTCCGACGATTCTTGTGAGCACAGCACAAACTAAAGTTAGGTAGTTTACACATGCAAGTTACTTGCATACTTAAACAATAAAGTAGCTTGCACGAAAGTATGCAAGTAGCTTGCACAAAAGTATGTTAGTAGCGTGCACAAAAGTATGAAATCAACTTCCATAAAAGTATGCAAGGAGCTTCCATACAATTCGGCAATTAGCATGCAAGCTTCTATTACTGGATTTACTTGTAGACGAAACAATTTTCATTGCTATTTTTTTTTAATTACGAAGAGCTTTACATGTTAAACTTAATTACTATATTACTTTTTTTAATGTGAAGAAGAGTTATCTAAGTCTTGCTCTACCTGTTAGTAAGAAAGAGATACCAATACATATATTTTGTTTCATGCTAGTCCCTCTGAATCGTCGCCATTGTCAGTCAAAATCATGACAAACTATAAGGATTTTACGTTCATAGAGTTTTGAAGAACATCCAATGTTAATATTATTTGTATGAATTTATATTGCCATCAGAACTGCACCAAAGCGCAAAATTAAGACTTAATTTAATTAAAATGAGTAGGTGAAAAATTGATTACAAGATTCAAAGTTACTTGAAGTGTAACATAAATGAAATCACTTCAAAAGACGTGATTTGAATCAATTGATCACTATAATCAAATCGTTCCACTGACAATAATTTAGTTCACCATTTAAATTTGAATTCAGAATCTAACTTAAGGTGTTTAAGGTAAGGGGTATTTGACACCATCAAATAATCAATCGTCATATTTTTATAAGCTGTCAAAACGCAATTCCTCAACGCAAATAAAAATCTAATTTTAGTTAATTGAAAATTAAATTAAGTGTATTTTTTTGAGAAGTCCCGATTCAATGTCATGCAGGACAAACTTTAAATACCTCTGCAGCCAAAAATGTATTAAACCATTTTATTACAAATGAACACTCAAAAAACAACTTACACTACATAAAGATAAAGTAGATAATTGAGTAAGTGGCAATGAACGTAAAATATCCAAGATTCTGAATTCAAATTCAGTAACAATATAGACTGCTTTATAATAATAATAATATTATTGAAAATTATTTCTTCTCTCATAAATTATTTGTGAAAACTTACGCCTTAAATGTACAGTGCATTTTTATTTACACGAACACTTGACAAACAAACATGGTCTTTATGACAAAGACATACGGTATAAATTCCTTTGAAACCAAATCTCAGTACGCCATATTTGTTTTTCAAATAAGACGTGTAAATAAGAATAGACTTTAAATGATATTGTTCAACACTTATGCACTAAGTTTGACTTCTCCGTGGTGTGGGGAATGTGGTAACAAAGTATTGCCGATTTTGTATTTAGGGCTGATTTTTCAATAGTCTTATAACTTTTATCCAAGGAATAAATATGACAGTTTGATATATTTTCTATACAAAAGCTGTAAAGCGTCTTTTTTGTGTATATAACGCAGAAGTGTATTATTGTTGCCTCTGAACTATAGGAGAACGATGTTTTGTCTATGGTCCGAGACAGCAACACGCCGCCGCCGGCTACGCTGAAAGCCAGCGTCGTGGGTTTCTTGCCTTCGTGCACGGAGCACGGCATTAAGCTAAGCGTCAGCCGTTTCGCGCGGTAGTGGCGCATATTTCTTACTTGTTTTATTTTTTTAGATTTAATACCAGCTCGTTTTTATTTTGCTTTTGTGTTCAATTTTTCTTTTATGTTATATGCGTCTTTTTCGCGTTAATAAATACTTTTTCTTTCTTTCTAAATCGCCATAATTATCCCTCTGTTAAGAGATATCTGACGATTGAAAAATTAGCCCTTAGACATATACTATGTACTACTCGATTTAACAGCACACGCAAAATTGTTGCTGCAACATGTTTTTGCAACAGCTGAAAGCATGTTGCACAAACACCGCGTTGTTTTTTATTGCTATTCATCTACATTGTACATTTGTCAGTGATGTGATAATTAAATCATTATGTAGTACATAGTATATGGATTAATTCACATAGTTTTATACCTCTTATAAGGAATTTGCACTTAGAACGAGTCTGTAGAATAAATGTGTTTAGTTGAGCTATAATGAACAAACCCACGTCAAAATTTCCCCCCCTTTTTCGTTGTATACTTAACGCTGATTAATTTTAAACCTACATAACATAACATCACGCCTGTAATTCTCGAAGGGTTAGGCAGAGGTGTACCCATTAGTACACCCACATTTCGCCAGTTATGTTTAAGTCCCATGTAATAGGGGGCGAGCCTATTGCCATCAACCGGGCACAAATCCAGACTATAAGGCTGCTATTTAGCAATTTTTTATGGAAAAACCCAATAACACTTTACTCGACCTGGGAATCGAACCCAATCCCTCATGCTCAGCAGTCGCGCTTTGCGACCACTATACCAGCGAGGCAGGCCAGATGGTAATGTAACACATTAAGAATATTTAATCAGTATGACGTAATTAATTATTATATTGAGATTGTGGATTAGTTCATTATAGCAGAACTAAACTCAAATAACTATGCTAATGAAATGTATAGATATTTTGAAAAGTCATAGAGATAAATGCATTTAGACTGTAATAACACTTTTAATATTTGAACTTTATTTTATATATTATAAACAATCGATTTAAATCGTTAAACATCGAGTAGTCGAGGCAATGCTATCGAATTTTACGAAAACTATAAAAAAAAAACGTGACGTTGGCTCATTATTCTTGTGAGAAAAGTACAGAATGGTAGTAGATTGTTTAATTGTTCTCCCACACACGGCTCCTGACACAGCAAATAATTTGCCATTCAATTTAAGACTTTAAAACGTGTGCGTTAAAATATTTTTTGTAATGACAGGAAAAAAAAGGTGAAGGCTCGCGGGCGGCGCGCTGGCAACTAACGATTTGATTATTCAATTTCGGCCGAGTAGTTGCCGTATTGGAGCGATGACCATTAAAAGTAATCGATTCGATTTTCGAATTGGCAGTACGACTAAACTATATTGCATTTTGCTTTTATTTTATACGACAAGCACAATCAGTATCAGAATAAAGCCTTCAAACTAATTAAATATTATAGTATTTCCAATTCAAAAATCGAACCACTTAACCTTACATTTACTCCGCCCACGAGCTCGAAATTATCTCAAATTTCTGCGCAAGCGCACCCGATACAATTAACGACTCAAATCGATACTTACAACTACATTTCCTTATTTATGTACATAAAAACAAAATGTACTAAGTCTAGCGAGTGTTACCTATACATTTCACTAACACGGCTAAAAATAATGCTGACCGCAGGCGGGCCACAAGCGACAGCCACAAACGCCGCCACAAACGCCGACACCTGAAGCTAGAAGCGTCGTTGTGGCGACCAAAGACGTCAAATGTATGAAAACTACAGGAAAAACGGCGGTTTCGGTGTTTTGTGGCTGTGGTCGGTGGCCCGTGTGCGGCCAAGCTTAGGGTAGGTACACACTCGTCACACCACAGCTGACTAAGCTAGTGTACTTTGGCTTTACCTGTGACGATTTTGGCGTACTCTTCGTAGAAACGCGGGAACAGTTGTATTGCGAAGTATACGACGGAGAGGTATGCGACGATCGCTAGTGTTAGTATTAGGTCGAATACGGCTGGTTTTACACTGTGGGAGAAAAGAAGGGGTTTATAATTTTTAGTAAATGTGTAAATCTATGTAGGAGTTAGTGGCGAGGACTCCAAACAACTCGACTTCTAAAGACTTCTCTTCGGAAGTTTGGAATAGCAGCTACTTTAATAAATTAAAAAACGACTTCCATTTTGATTAGGCTTCCATTTTACGGATATTAACCCTTCGCCACAAGTAGGAGTCTAAATGATGGTTAATGGGATGGTTTTTAAATTTATCTACGGGGTCATAAAAAATTTACCAGACTCCTTAAAGGGGTCATTGTACTCATCATTATGAACAACTTTTACTATGGGATCCCTTTTCAGATTTTTGGTAAATTTTCAATGACCCTGTATATTTTCCCGTTTTATAGTACTTCACCTCAACGCAGACGAAGTCGAGTAGACGCTAGTCTATTATCAACTAGCTTCTGCACGCGACTTCGCTCGCGATAGTCGAGAGTAAAATATAACATATCCAATGGCACCACTAATCAATAGTTTTTATGAGCTGTCGATATGCGACTCCCCTATAGATTTTGTATAGCAATAGGGTATAGGTACAGGGTATTTATTGTCCACGTATTTGCACTAAGAAAAAACAAGATTAAGACTGACCTGTACACATATAAGGCAGCCCTGGTGGCTCCATACAGAGTGTACTCCGGCTCCCTCTTGTCGACCGCGTGCGTACTCACTGTCACCTCCATGTACCGAGATAAAGCACGTTCCAGCGCGCCTGTCACTCCTGTGGATAAAAAGTAGAGTACTTAGTATTTAGTCAACTTTCTTCTTGTATTAGCGCTCTTTGGCAATAAAACCGACTGATTTGCCGTGACGGCAAACGGCATGACGGTCTCTTATGCCACCATGCCACCTCTACGCCGCCTATTATATATGTGCCTCGTTGCTTTTCTGTATGCTTAATTGTTTTTTATTGATTTTATTAATTAGAAATTTGAATATTCACTGAAATGTAATTTAGATCTACCGAGCGGTCTCTGCCGGCTACCTTTCATATGCAAGTTTTTTAATAAAGAAATGAGGTAGGAGTTTATACTTTTTGTGATTCGAACTGAGAACTCACCGGCACTAGGCAGAGTGGTGGTGATGATCTGTGGCGCTCTCGCCTGCGATGATAAGTACTTGTACCAATGTTTTATTGACGCCTCATCCACGTTCTGTAAACAACAATAAGTAACAATTATAATGATGACTAAAACCAAAAATATGGTCCTAACAGAGATATTGAATGCAATAAAAATGATGACTTTAAATGTGTAATAATAATTATAGTATCAAAGAAGCCACTACTAATATATTTTGTATTATAAAGAGGTAAAGTTTGTTTGTTTCAGAATAAGGTCCTCCTATTATTATCCCATGGAATCCGAAAAACCAGATAAAAATTATCCTATATGATAAGATGGCAAATTCCGTTCAGATATTTTAGTATAACAAACAAGCATCCATCCATTCATTTATAATAGCAGTAGGACAGGAGCTCACAGCTCGAACGCAGCTGAACTTGCATCTTAAAAACTAATCAATAAAGTTGAAAATAGCTTACCAGTGCATCATCATACAACGCAGCATCTTCCTCATTCAGCTCGTCGGTCAGGTTGTACACATGGGAAGCTAACGCCCTCGCTGTTATTGCTATATTATCTACCAAGTTCTTGGTAGACGTTTCTGTTGGCGTGTCCAGGACTGTACTCCGGGCTGGGTCTTTGTGGCTCTAGAAAAAATTACAAGTAATTGGTTGGTGAATCAAGTATAAGCCCCACGAAAGATGAGACTTGACAAGCGTCAGTAATGGGAGCTTGCGCAAGTATGGATGTAAGAAATACTTATCTATAATTTGTGTTTCTATTCAGGGATATTTCAATGACATTTACATTAGAATTCTTAACAATATTATAATATTTATTACGAAATAATAAAGTTTGTGTGGTGTGTATATGGTTTAATCTATTTATTACACGTGCATCGACATGCTTTGATGCTCGCAATGAAATTTGTACCCTTTGTTTATTAAATAAAGTCGCTTTTGCTTTGCAATTTTTTCCTTAGTTAAATTTCATAGTAAGAAAACCAACATACCTGTAACGAACTCAAAGTAAACGCCGTCATCCTCCTGATGCTGAACCTCTCATGCTGCCAAGCTAGCAGCTCATCAGCCAAGTTGATCTTCTTATGGTTGATGGTGACGCCAAGCCGGGACTTGATGGAGTGAGCCGCGCCGCCGGGCTTCGGCGGCTTCGACACGTGCATCGACATCGTAGAAGATGAGGATATGGAGTCCAAGCACATCACGAAGGAGACATCCTGGGGAAAATAAATGCACTTTTAATTTGTGTGATGCTCAATTACTCGAATTTCTACTTTAAAGTCGTGTAGTCTGAGTTGAATTTTCGGGTGACCGTTTTCTATTAGACATAACATAACATCACGCCTGTAATCCCCGAAGTGTTAGGCAGAGGTGTACTCATTAGTACACATACATTTCGCCAGTTATGTTTAAGTCCCATGCAGTAGGGGGCGAGCCTATCGCCATCAACCGGGCACAAATCCAGACTCCGAGGCGGCTACTGAGAAATTTCTAATGGAAAAACTCAATAACACTGCCTGACCTGGGAATCGAACCCAAGACCCCAGGCTCAGCAGTCGCGCTTCGCGCCCACTAGACCGACGAGGCAGTTATTATACATATATTGATAACAAAATGTCTACTTACTTGCAACAACGAAGCATCAGCAGAATCCAGCTGTTCCTCCAACCATTTCTTAGCCGAGAAGTAGTTGAGCGAGTGTCCCAGAGAGGTGAGTACAAACAGTAAGGTAGGTGCGCCGCGTACCGACGTGCTCGAGTACAGGCGCGAGAAGATACGGGCGAGCTCGAGAACTGCCACCGCACCCGACGCGTTCGAGTCCGCGCCGTTGGAGAGCTCCTAAGGAATAAAAAAATTGTTTTAATGTAATTGGCGTTCTGCATTTTCTATTTTTCGCTCCTATGGTATGAAGTTGAAAATACTTATAATTCATTGTACTTACTTTATCCCAATTCCATTATTCTACGTAAGTAATTGTTATTTGTGACATCAAGTATGTTTTTATTATTTAAAAGGTAATTTTAATTTGTGTTGACGAGAATATGTTGTTATGTTTCTGTTTTTTTACAATTTTTTCTCGCCATAAGATATCAGAATTATAGACATACCTAACATATATTATAACACCACGCCTGTAATTCCTGAAGGGTTAGGCAGAGGTGTACCCATTAGTATACTCATTTCGCCAGTTATGTTTAAGCCCCAGTTGTAATTATTGATTGATTGAAAATATAACACCTTGTATACTTACAGGGACAACAGCGGACGAGTCATAGTGCGCTGCAATGACGATGGTCTGCGCTGAGCCGGAACGACCGACCAGCTTGCCGTGTAGCGTCACAGGTTTCGAGTCCAGCTTCTGGGGAGTTGCAGCTGAGACCACTGTGGAAGGAGATAAGTATTAGTTAGGTTACACTAAAGCTCAAAACACACATAAGACGTTTGCGGGGCGGGTGCGGGTCGGGTCGTTAGTAGGGAGATTTATTTTTTCTTTTTTGGAATGCCATCTCGCAAGTCAACCTATGAAGTTGTTGGCTGCTTAATCAGACTAAAGTTTGTGTTCTTTTAGTTTTATATTGTACACCCGCCATTTTCATGTAAATTACTTTATTATTATAAATATAAGAATCCAATAGCAACAAGTCAGTAAAATAATTTCTTCGTTAACAGATATATAAAAATAATTACTCATTCATAGGCTTCCTTGCAAAAATTCACATAGTAAAGTTATTTAAATAATAATAGAGTTACCATTATTATTTAAATAACTATGTGAATTTAATACTTTATGTATTAAATTCACATAGTTATTTAACAGACCTAGACAGACAGACCTAGTTATTTTTATCTATGAAAAGCCTTTGCTCATACTCTGTAAACTTGTCATTTTGAGACCCAGTTATCTTTTGTTTGCTTTATGATCTAGGTCAAGATAAGTATGTATATCTAGTATTAAATTCTTAGAAAATCTGTGTATTTTTTAAACCATCCTAAAACCATATTGCCACCAATAGGCCAAAGAGACAGCCAATAAATATAATTCTCCATCTTTGAGCAATATTTGCTTTGAACAAATACAATTTGCCAAAAAGGGGTATCTTAGGCCCATCCCAGTGAAGGTACTATGGGACTGACATAGTCGAGCAACGACTCAAAGTCCCCAAAAATAAATAAGTTTAAAAAAAAAAAAATGGCCCATCCGACACCCAGTGCGATTGCGGAGCTCCAGTTCAGACTATGTCCCATATACTGATGTGTCCTAATTGTCCGTTCACCTGCACCCTTGACGACCTATGCAACGCCTCTGATGCGGCAGTAAACATAGCGACCTACTGAGACCAAATAGTTTAATATATGATAGACTAGCTTTTGCCCGCGACTTCGTCCGCGTATATGTCGGTTATCGCGGACGCAGACAAAGTCGAAGTCGAAGTCGAATAAAAAGTAGCCTATGTCCTTTGTTGGGGTTCACACTTACCCTGTACCAAATTTCACACAAATCGGTTCAGTAGTTTAGGCGTGAATAAAAGACAGACAGACAGACAGAAAGACAGACAGACAGAGTTACTTTCGCATTTATAATATTAGTTAGGATGTATCATCGATACGAAAAGAAGAAGCATTATTTAAAAAAATAAATCTCACCAATTTGATAGCCATTAGAAGACACAGAGTTCATCATAGCTTCCAGAGCCGTTCCAGACTTGTCATCAGTAATAAAGCTATGCTGCAGGTCTCTAAGGATATCCTCAAAGTCTGGAGTCCAACGGGCGAAGTAGACTGGGGCATTAACCTCCTGCTGGATCATGGCCATCTCTAGGAGTTGGATGTGCTGTGAAAAGCGATTTTTATTTATATTAAGGTCAGTGTTAATTGAAAAAAGACTAAAATTCGACAGAATTAGAGTTGAAAATTACATCACATTCAACTCGAATTCTAGATGCACTTTTCAATTTTTATTTCTATTTTGCTATTATAATGTATTAGAGACAAAAGGCAACCGCAATTAACATATTTGTATGACCCGATGTATGAACATAGTTGAAGGAAAAAATGTATGTAAGGATCTTAGCTCGAGGCATTCCATAACTTTTGCTTACCTCCATGAGAAAAATATGTGAGCTTTCCTATGTAGGTATGATATTGGCCTTTTCGGTAGCATGCATGTTGTCACATTCAGACAACATTTAAAAACTTTTTTTGAAATCTGCTTTAATTCGGATAACGGGCATGGCATGGAGAACATTTACTGGTAGACATTTAGGTATATAGGTGTTTTTTTTCCTAAATTGTCTTTTTGGCAAACTATACCCTAACTATAGAATTATTATTTGAATACTATCAATATTACTCAGAAAAAATTATTACAAATTTATTATATTATAGTACCTCTTTCTCTTCAGGAGTGAGAACCGTATCATTCTTGGGTAAAACCAGCAGCAACGCTCCAGCTTTGTTACGGATCTCCATGAACTGTTCAATGGTAATATCCTGAACCCTTGCAACTACGCAGTGACGAGATGTGCTCCATGACGTGAGAGAACGGCCTTCCAAATTGAAGCTTGCACTGCGGCATCCTGAATTTAGGAAAAAGGCATTTTTAAAAAGGTTGATAACTTGTGCTTGGAGATTATTACTGTACATTAGTTATGCTATAAATACATTTAATTTAATAAAAATATTATAATTTCCGGATATTTTACATGCTACAAGGGATAACTACATTTTTTTTTTGCCTATTACTTTTAAATGTTTCATTTGAATGGTTTGGAAATAAATAATATTGACTTTGACTTTGATTTAGTCATTCTTCCAGACTTTCTCATGAAATTGGATATTATTATAAAAGTTTTGGGAATTTGTAACTTGAGTGAGATTATTCTTATTTATTACACAATAGTATCTATAATGTTAATACAATCATATTGGTAGTATGTACACTGTACAAATTTTATTAAACAAGGAAAATTAACTACAAGTTAGGTACAAATAAATGCAGAAACTATTTTGATTTCAGAAATACTGCCACGAAAATGATGTACCTACTTAATTAATCGCCATTTGTAAAGTTAAGAATGTTTAGCATAACTATTGTTTTTTTGATAGGCGTTGATAAGGTGACAATCATAAAATAAACAGCATAAAGCCTCGGCTTAAAGTAATATAACCTCAAAAATGTTACGAATCGATTTTTGTTTTATAAATTATAACTTAAGTAACGTTACGATCTTACCATGGGGAACGGTGTGTAAGTCATAGTGTTGCATTCTATACACGGAAAACTCGTGTGAAGCAGCGACCGGGTTCACAGGAGACATTATGATAAAAATAGGAAGAGCTACAAGTAAGTAGTAGGGCAAATAGCCCTTAAAAATCTCGGCAAAGCCGTCCGCTTCGTCTAGCCACATCTTGGTGACTAATTGTACTTTCAGTTAACAAAATTAACACCAAAACCGATTTTCAGTACTAATAGGTAACCATAATCCAATTTAGAAACCCTACGTGTGATAAGTCGGTCAATGACATTCCATTTGCGTGACACTAGTGATGTCACACCGCTGATTTTGTTAGTGTTACTAAATTGATATAGATTATAGTCGAGTTAGGAAAACCTAACGCTTTTATGAAATTGCCATTTGGAGTAGTTTCAAACAACTTACATAAGAAGACTACTCCAGAATAAAAACTCTTCCTGTTTTCTTGCAAGTTTATGTAACATATATTATGTAAATTAATTAAATTCTTAACAACAAAAAAAACATCTGTATTACATCACATTCAAAATTAAAAATCATCAATACAAGTTACTCCAAGTATTATTATAACATTTTTTTTAAATACATACTAAGCAAAAATAAAACGTTACATCACTAGCTGTGAATTCGATACCTTTACGTTTGGTTTTACGCAAAATGCATTGACTTAGTGTTGACCAATTTTTATAAACTATACCTATTGTTTAAAATACATTTTCTTGAGCTTTTACTCAAGAAAATGGATTTTAGTACGGCTGAGATTACTTTTAGCTTAAAACTTTTAGGTTTAAAATATAACACAGTTAGTTCCTCGAGTGACCGCCATTGGCGATGAATCTTGGGCGCCACTGTAGCCCCAAGGTCAATGATTTGACCTGAAAATACTGTAAGGCAGGACTGCCTCGTTGGTCTAGTGGTCGCAAATTGCGACTGCTGAGCATGAGGTCTTGGGTTCGATTCCCAGGTCGGGCATAGTGTTATTGGGTTTTTCCATCAGGAATTTCTCAGTAACAGCTTCGGAGCCTGGATTTGTGCTCGGTTGGTAGCAATAGGCTCGCCCACTATTACATGAGACTTAAACATTATAGGCTAAATGTGGGTGTACTAATGGGTTCACCTCTGCCTAACCCCTTCGGGGATTACAGGCGTGATGTTATGTTCATTGGCAGGAGTTAAGGACTAGACTATCAAATAAAAATCACGGTCACACTAGTCAAACACAAAACCTTCATAATAAGCAAAAACTTTTGAATTATCCTAATCCTAACTAATATTATAAATGCGAAAGTAACTCTGTCTGTCTGTCTTTCTGTCTGTCTGTCTGTCTGTCTTTTCTTCACGCCTAAACTACTGAACCGATTTGTGTGTAATTTGGTACAGGGTAAGTGTGAACCCCACCAAAGGACATAGGCTACTTTTTATTCGACTTCGACTTCGTCTGCGTCCGCGATAACCGACATATACGCGGACGAAGTCGCGGGCAAAAGCTAGTTTATGTATAAAATGGATTAATTGTTTCAGATCCTGTAATTAAATTAATCAGCAAAGAACAGCAGAGGGGTCAGAAAATAACATAATTTCCACTTGTCTCCATTACCTAGATTCAGATTCAGATTATTTATTATTAAACATACTTGGGCGCTATGTTTAATAATAATCTAAATATATATAACTCAAAGGTGACTGACTAACTGACTGACATAGTGATCTATCAACGCACAGCCCAAACCACTGGACGGATCGGGCTGAAATTTGGCATGCAGGTAAATGTTATGACGTAGGCATCCGCTAAGAAAGGATTTTTTAAAATTTACTATATAAGGGGATGAACAGGGGTCCGACATTTACGCGGACGAAGTCGCGGGCAAAAGTTAGTTATTATTATATTCTTCCAAAGTTAACCTCGGGACAATACTTATTTCCATTACACTGGACCTACCACGTGAGCGAAGCCGCGCACACAGCTAGTGCAATACAATACAATTCAATATTGAACTACATATCCAATTCGAAAGATTACCGATTAGATTTTACGATCTCAGTTGCAGAAATCTGATACCGCGATCCGATCATAATGGAATATATCCAATTGAGTTGACCTGGATTAATTGTTTCCTGTTATTTTCATAACTAATATTCTTTTTCTTTTCCCCATTCATAGAATAAAAAAAATTACTGTTAAGAAATATATTTTTAAAAACAAGCTTTATTAATTTAAAATTATTACATTATTGAGTATTGGACATTATATTGTCATCAGAACTAAAGGTGTATGCATTTCAGCTCAATCGGATATTAGCAAATGATCGAAAAATGGTTTGAAAGGCCGACTTACATACGGACAGTGCAAGCTAAATAAAAGCTTGTAAAAAATCGTTGCTCATCATTAGACTTCTGAATAATACTAAAAATAAAAATATATAAGTACTAACGCTCATGAAGGTTATTTATATCTAAATGATCCTAAAATAATGATGGTATCAATCCTACTAATCTTAATATATATAAATTTCGCGTCACGTTGTTTGTCCGGGATGAACTCCGAAACTACTCAACCATTTTTTTATGAAATATGGTTTACTGTGTGTAATTTGGTAAAACTTAAAAGATAGGATAGTTTTTATCTCGATTATTGACCTCAATATTTTACTCACTTCAAGCTGTGGCAACGCGTGGCCGAGTCAGCTAGTAATATTATATTACTAGCTGACTCGGCCACGCGTTGCCACAGCAAATGCGAAAGTTTGTGAGGATGTATGAATGTTTGTTACTCTTTCACGCAAAAACTGCGGAACGGATGTGGATGTTTGGCACAAATATAGATTATAGTCTAGAATAGCACATAGGATAATATATCAACTTTGTTGCGGACAAAGTGGGGTCAGAAGCTAGTATTTTATAATAAACATTTACTATTAGGTTTCGAGAGCTCATTTCAACAAAAATATTACGGAAGTTAAAATGGCATACCTACTTGGCCATTATTTCAAAATTTCAAAAAATATAAATAATACAAAACAATATCGCTGCATTTCTCTGCGCAATTTGTACTAGTGCTTACGAAGTCTACGCGAGGCTACGCTGTCGTAGGCGTGCTACGTTGCTACGAGTCTACGAGGTACGCTACGCCTAGTTATTAGAGCAGTATTTTGACTGTGATTTAAAAATGCAGGGGTTACAACCTAGTGGCAAACTTTTCTTTGGAAAAAATAATGTTGTATTATTTATACGCGAAAGATGGAAAAAACAGAGGGAGGCGTTTGCCCAGAAGTGGGACAGTCAGGCTAGTTAAAATAATAATAAAATTATCTATACTTATACATATTAACTGAACCAGTGAGTTTCGTACCGCCTCAGAATAAAAAAAAATGTATTTTATTTTTCGTGAATTTTTCACATCTTTTAATAGTTATTCTGCTATACCTACGGAGTGGAGAAAAATCCTACAAATCACAGATCATGAAAATCGGTTTAGCCATTCCTGTGTTATAAATGGTGTAAATAACCTGACTTTCTTTTGTTTATATAAAAAAAAATAAAAAGAGAGAGTTTCTTTTTGTTTGTAAGAGATAATGACATCCAGACACCGTGGCTACTACTGAGAAATTCCTGATGAAAAAAAGCCAATAACACTTTGCCCGACCTGGGAATCGAATCCAAGACCTCATGCTAAGCAGTCGCGCTTTGCGACCACTAGACCAACGAGGCAGTCTATTTACAGAAACAATTACATAAAAATCAACAGACTGTATCTGAAACTAAGTTTACCAAACATCACAAATATTATAAAAAAGCCTACCTACATTTCTCGTAGGCGTACGCTACGAGAGCTACGAGCCTCTACGCGTTGTCTACGCTAGACCGGAGGCTACGACACAAATTGCAGCGCAAGTGTCTGACACCGACCGCAATTTATGTCGCCTGCGGACATTTAGAGTACGACACTAATGGGGAACAGTGGCTGCAATTCGTTACTCTTGGAGAAATGAAAGATTTATCTCGAAGAGGAGGACTTTCTTGAATCATCTTGAGTTTGTACACAGCTTAAATCTATGCCAGTAAATAAAGATGTTAAGATTTCGATTTATTGTTACTATAGAGACTGCCTCGTTGATCTAGTGAGCGGAAAGCGCGACTGCTGAGCATGAGGTCTTGGGTTCGATTCCCAGGTCGAGCAAAGTGTTATTGGGTTTTTCCATCAGGAATTTCTCAGTAGCAGCTTCGGAGTCTGGATTTGTGTCCGATTGATGGCGATAGGCTGGCCCCTATTACATGGGACTTAAACATAACTGGCGAAATGTGGATGTACTGATGGGTACACCTCTGCCTAACCCTTCGGGGTTTACAAGCGTGATGATGTTATGAAAATGACCTCCAAGAGCATTAGGATATATTTTTATTTTTAGTAGTATTCAGGAAAAATTTCTAATGATAAGCAACGATTTTTTTTAATACTATGAATGGTAATATGTTTACAGGTGTGATGTCATGTTAATTTAATTACTATAAAGAGGTAAAGTCTATAACTCTAGATTTCTATAATCTTACTAATAATAATATATTAATGCCAAAGTAACTCTGTCCGTCTGTTGCGCTTTCTCGACTGAACCGCTTTTGATGAAATTGGTACGGATAATGGTACGGGATTAGTTTGAAACCTAAGAAAGAAGGCTACTCTAGACTTATCCAGAATAAATAACATGCTACATGCTAAGTACCTACCTAATGTACCTAAAGCACACAACTTTTAGCTATGTCTTAGCTGGTTCATAGAAAACGTGATTCCATTCTTCCTGCATTTAAATTAAAAAGACAAAAACAAACAATTGCAATTTTCTTCCAAGAACCCAAGATTTTATTTCCGCTAAATTTCGTTTCGCCATTACTTGAATTTTATCTTTGTAGCAAGATAGGAAACGGGAAACGCAAAAGCGGGTCGCAATTACTTGGAAAAATCACGTTCAGTGTCGATGTTGAAATGGGCCGGGAGATGAACAAGCGATGGTTTGTACAGACTTGCCCTTCCTCACTCGTTGTACTAGGTTATGGCCGAAAACATTAATAATAATCAGACCTTTGTGTATCTCGCGGATCAATGGACCACAAATTATATTACGAAGTTATAAAAGTTTTGACCTTGAATTAAAATACTACAGTAATTTTTAGATTGTTTGAATTTAGAATTTTCTAAAACTAGCGATCCCCCCTTTAGCATCCAAGGTGAATCGATACCATCTCGACAGTTTAAAGGTAAAATTAAACTATTTACGGAATTAATTTTGGATAGTTACGTTAAGATAATTTGAAGTAATAAGGCTTTGGAAGTGTATAGTAGGAGCGGTTGTCGCGAGTCCCGGGGCGACGGGAGCCGGGGATGCGTCGTGGAGTACGCGTAACCACCAAGTAGGGAAGAACAGAAGGTCTGACTCTACTATAAAGTTATTGGAGGATCATCATTGAAATCCCTAAGATTAAGGTCCAAAGAGAACTTTTGAGAAACAGGTCATGCATGATTTTTTCATCAGTTTTGAATTATGAGAAGTGAGAGCTTACTGTCAGGTTTTGTGAAGAGTGGAGGTTTTTCGGTGCTCTGTCCATTGGAAGCGGTGTGGTGTGCGAGGCGCGAGGCGGCGCGGCGCAGTGCGGCGCTATCGAGCGGGTCCGCGGTGAGGAGCGGGGAGCGCGGGCCGGCGGAGCGGGGTGGGCCGGTGCACGCGGCAGTGTGCGCTGAGCCCCCGGGAGCGCGGCATGGGTGGCGCGCTGCTGCTAGCGCTGCTGGCGGCGGCGCGGGCCAGCGAGCCCAATGCCACCGAAGTCAGCCCCTCGCCGCCACCAGAAGATGAAAAAACCCCGCTCTTTCCCATCGACCTGTTCAGCGAGGAACAGCGGCGGTCCGGTGCCGTTCTCCTGCACGTTGTCGGCATGGGCTACATGTTCGTCGCCCTGGCCATCGTGTGTGATGAGTTCTTCGTGCCGGCGCTGGACGTCATCATCGAGCGGCTGGCCATCCGGGACGACGTGGCCGGTGCCACGTTCATGGCGGCGGGGGGCTCGGCGCCGGAGCTGTTCACCTCCATCATCGGCGTGTTCGTGTCGTTCGACGACGTCGGCATCGGGACGATCGTGGGCTCGGCCGTATTTAACATTTTGTTCGTGATCGGTGCGTGCGCGCTGTTCTCTAGAACGACTTTGACACTTACTTGGTGGCCCCTGTTCCGCGATTGCTCCTTTTATTCTGTGAGCCTCCTCGTGTTGATATACTGTTTCCGGGATAGCGAGATATACTGGCAGGAGGCATTGGTGCTGTTCTCGCTGTACGGGGCGTACGTGATGTTCATGAGGTGGAACCAGCCAGTGGAGAGAGCGCTGAAGAAGCTCATCTACAAGAACAAGGTGACGCGAGTGCGGAGTACTGATCAGCTGATGCCAACGGTGAGCTCGCCCGCACACACCCAAGCATGCATGTTGCAGTTTGGCGCAGATTTGGCAGGCGTTCAATTCTCTCCTATGCCAAATTCCTGTAACCTGATCATTATCTAGAAACAAAAGACGTCGATTCTGACCCGAGGATACGCATAAAGTAACACCTTTCATTCAGTAATTAGAAGAAAATTAGTTAATTGGTACGTTCGCACCAAATCTGCGCCAAAATTTAGAGTATCGACTTTCAATAGAGCCTGCGATGTGTTGAACCTTCTAAACGTTAGATGAAAGACCTTTCCCTATCCCTAATCAATAAATAAATAGTGCATCAAAATATATATTTTAGGTAAATAAAGTATCATAATATCTCACGTCAGTAAAACAAATATTTATATAAAAATGAGGTAACATTTGACCTCAATTTTAACGCTAATCGTTTTGTTATCGTTAACAACTAAGTACATTGTGTTTGCTTATTAGACTGCTATCGTGATCGCTTTTATGTTACACGCCGCGCAATACCTACTCTTTTTCTCATTTTGGTCCTTACGCTCATTTTCGTATGAAAGGACCATTTTCTTGTTTCTAGAAGGACCGTCAGAATTCATAACTTAAACACTTTATTATTATAGGAATACTTGAAATGAGGTAGGAAATTAAACAATTTGCATTTATTTTTATAATTAATTTAATAATACATTTTAAAACTAAGTAAGTTTGTGCTGTTATAGAACCTTCGAATTCGATATTTGAGAATTCTTCCGTTCATTGATTTGGCAGCTTTAGAAATTTATTACGAATTGCGCAACGGACGCCGGCACAAACCTTTGAAGTATTTCATTTATAGTTATATAGTAAAATCAAAGCGCCTACGAAAAATCTCAATAAAATTCTTTACATATCGAAAGCGTTGGAATTTTAATTTCATTTTATGTCACGCTCTTGTTCTTAGGGTAACAAAATTCAATTTTGGAACAAAATTGCGATTATTTTGTATCGAGTTTGAGTTTCGATTTTCATAAAGAGTTTTTTTTCGTTTCAATTATTATTTACCAGCGACCAGCTTCGGCTTTGCACGGGTATAATATAGATACGTATAATTATGATAAACCTTCCTCTTAAATCACTCTATCTATTGATGAAAACCTCATTAAATCCGTTACGTAGTTTAAAAGATCTAAGCGTTCATACGGCGGCGGGAAGCGACTTTGTTTTATACTACATTTATGTAGGGATGGCCATTGGAAGCTTTATTTGCTTTTGAATCTTAGAGGTCACTTTAACAATAAACGGTAGCGTTTATCCCTGTCGGAGCGCAATTTTTTAGTTAAACTTAATTAGCATTCAATAATATTGTACAGTCAGCAACAAAAGTCGATTAACATTTATGATTTTTAAATCCTAATTATTAAGTACAATTTTAATAAAAGTTAAACGCGATGAATATAAAATTAAGATATAATAAACCCTTAGTTATTACCTGAAAATCTGAAAGCCAGTACATTATGTGTTTATGTCTGTTTAAATGATATAAAAAAGTGACATTGTTAATCGTCGTTTGTTGCTGACTGTACCTATCAATAAGATTAGGTACAGTTAGCGACAAAAATCGACGATGGGTCGAAGTTACTTTTACAAAAAGGTTTAAACTGTCACAACAGACTACAGACACTTACATAAACAAAGAAAGAAAGAAAAAACTATTTATTCTCGCGAAAGTGACGTACGTAACAAAAAAAAAACACAAAAAAGTGCAGCTATTTATAATGTTGTTGCTCATTATGATTACTTGAGTAGGTGAAGGTATGGTTGTTTAAAACACACAAAAATGCAAAAATGCAAATGTTTCTGCTAAATTGCCAATCATTGGTTTTTTGTGTTCACTTTTTAATCTGGTGGTGTCTAATAATTTTGAAACCCATAAGATAACTTTTGTAGCTGACCGTAAATATCGATTTTTGACTACAAAGACCATAAAAAGTTTTCTTTGCGTACATGAAAGTTACATTACTATAATAAAAAAGTAAGTTTTGTGTCATGAAACAGACTAAACACGCATATAGGTAATTTCCGGAAAGCAATAAAGTGAGGTACCTATGTATAATATAAAGGTTAAAACAGATATACATATAATATAAAAATCGTATCAAAAACATATACCTGAATTCATCAACAAAGCTCTATGAAAAGGAATAATGTTTATTTAACATAGATCATGTGCATATGTATATACATTACATAATTTTATCTATACTAATTTAATAAAACCGAAGAGGTGTTTTGTATGTTTGTTTCAACGCACTAAACTCGCAAACTACCCAGTGGGATTGTAAAAGATCTTTTTAACGCGGGTGATAAAACCACGCGGACCTAGTTGCGAGCAGAAACTAGTATAATAATAAAAAGGTTATTGAAAGGTAATTCAGGTTATTCAGAACGTTACCTAGAGGGGGTATAACGCTAAAAAGCGATGCCGTTATCGACAGGCAGTGCCTTAGATAAAAGACCTTCAAAATAAAAATAATTCTCTCCGTTCATGTCTTGGAAGTATTTTATAAGAAAATATTTAAGCGCACTTCCCTTCGATATAGAAGTGGAAGTCAAAAGAACAATTTTCATAAAATTTTCTTCATTTCGCGTGCTTTCCCTAGCTTTTGTTTCGTTATGAACTTCTAGATGGGTTTTTACTTCGCAAATATCATTGTTGAAGTCCTGATGTACAGTCGACAAAAGAGGTAGGTATGCAGGGTCGTCAGATATAGTTGAAGTTTTCTTAGAAACCGATATGGATGTCTTCGATTGAAACTTAGTATAATTAATTAATTATTTCTAAAGTTTATCTTGGACATCATTGGCATCGGTGAAGGGTAACATCGTGAGGAAACCTGGACTTTTACCAATCTATTACTTATTCAAACCATGTCAGAGGCCCTTCAGGCGGTTTAGAAACTTTGACACTAGAGTGTGTAGGGTCGTAAGACCTTACTGCCCACACGATAAAGAAGAAAGAGTATAATTAAAGAACTGTTTATTATCTACTTTTTCAGTTAAATTACATTTGAAAACATCCATCGGTTTCTAAGAAACCTTTAACTATATCTGATGACCCTGGATACCTGTCTCTTTTGTTGACTGTACGATGTCTTTGGTTTTGTTTGAAGTTGAGTGACGGGAAGTTATTTGTTCGGATATTAAAGATCTCATGTTTGAAGGTCTTTGTTTTTAAAGGGCTTTTGTTGGAGACCCGCATTGCTTCGTCATATCAGCCGAATGAAGTCCACTGCTGGGCCACAATGTCCGGTCCTGCGCTGCCCACATCCAGTGGTTTTCCGCGACCTTCACAATTGCTTAATATGGCCTTATTTCTGAACCACCCAAAGCCCAAAAGATAATATCGTCACAGCGCAATTCTCGTAATTAAAAACTTTCATAATCTAAGTAGTCTCAATAAAAATGTTTCACCGAGGGATCAATCTATAAGCTACTAAATCACATAAAAGATTTAAACCTAACTTAATTTAAACGCAGCCTAAATATTTTTTTAATAAACAAATGCTATTATAAAAATAAAATAAAAAAATAAATAAAATTCATTTAATTCAGGCAAAACCCATAGAAAAATACAAAATACAAACATAATACACAACGTCATCATACTAGAAATAAACAATAGAATTCAATAAAATAAAATAAGAATGTCAAGGATAATACTTAATAGGATTAAATAAATAAAATTTCAAAAAACTGCAACGACGTACAAAAATGTCAACGTAATTAATTAAATAAACAATAAAAAATGTGTAAAACGGTAAAATTAAATTAAATTAAAGCAATATACTTATAATTAAAATGTCACATTATATAATTACTTAACACTGCATTAGATTTATAAATGTAAATAAACCATACCATAAAGTATACCATTGACGAATTTCTTGCTAACATTTCTTGTGACTGATCCTGTAATTAATATGATTTATGATTCCTATCAGACTTTTAATTTATTAGAATTGTATTGTACTTTTTCTGACCTCAACGACAATCACCACATTTGCTCAAGACTGATTGGAGATTTCAAACTTATATTAATTATAGTCCAGGTTTTCTAACGATGATTTTCTTCACAGATGTCAATGATGCCCAAGGTAACTTATAATGAATAATGAACTCACAACCTCATACATGAGAGGTAGACGCCTTAATCACTGAGCCATCACCGTACCTATCAATTAATAAAGATGTTTTTTGAAAAAAAAAAACAATATTATTGAAGAAACAGTTTAATGATATCATAAAGGAAAATAAAGATATATACAAATCAAATAGTTCATTATTTGAATTTAAATCGTTAATAATTAAATGAAAAACGTTATCCATCCATTACATCGTACAATAATTATTACCTAGATAATTATAATCCATCAAATTAACAGTAACAATTTATTTATAACCAACCATTAAGCAATTACGGAGATGTATCGTTTTGTTAATACATTTATTAACAACGCAATAATAGGACCGCAAACTGCTCCGTTTGGTCTCGCGGCCGCGTGGTCTGCAGAGCGTGGGGTTCTGAGTTCGATATCCAGGTCGGGCAAAGTGTCATTGGGTTTTTCCATCAGGTTCTCTGAGCAAACCGGAGATTGGAACATGGTGTGACACTCCCGTGCCTTTGACACTCGTTACGGGTAGTCAGAAGCTCGAAAGTCTAACAATCAGTTTTGCTAAGGGGTATCGTGTTACCCAGTGACTGGAGGTCGTGGAGGTCAGATATGCAGTCATCATCATCATCCTATAGCACTGCTGGACATAGGCCTTTTCGGCAACTCTCATTCAGTTGCAGCCTCGTTGGTCTAGTGGTCGCAAAGCGCGACTGTTGAGCATGAGGTCTTGGGTTCGATTCCCAGGTTGAGCAAATTGTTATTGTGTTTTTCCATCAGGAATTTCTCAGTAGCAGCCTCGGAGTCTGAATTTGTGCCCGGTTAATGGCAGTAGGCTCGCCCCCTATTACATGGGACTTAAACATAATTGGCGAAATGTGGGTGTACTAATGGGTACACGTCTACCTAACCCTCAAGCGTTTACATTCGTGATGTTATGTTGTGTTATGTTAAATCTTGTAAGAAACGGTTGGCACTAATTTTCATTCATCGAATTCAAGTTACATTTACTCCGCGAGGTAATGCTTGGTCCTCTTATGTACCTAAGTAAAAAAATATCGCTCCGTTTTATTCCTTTCATCTCCGTGCAAGTGTAAAACAATGTTATCATCACTCTAAAATATTAAATTGTTTTACAAATTGTGTTATCACAGTCTCACAGATCGCAATGAAATTTTCCACAGAGCGAAATGAAATATGGAAATGAATACAGTAGTTTTAATTGAAGTGCATCTGAATTGGAATAGCAAAGCTGTCTGGTTTTTAAATGGATTTTTGAGATCATGTTTCATCATCATCTCTCTTTTCGTAACATTGTTGGAGTCGACTTCCATTCCATTGTAACCTAATATTTAGGCTGCGTTTAAATTAAGTTAGGTTTAAATCTTTTACGTGATTTGGTAACTTATTGAAAATTTTCGGAGCCATGCAAAGTATACTCTTGTACACACAGCAAAACAGATAGGTCTGCAGGGTCGTCAGATATAGTTGAAGTTTTTTTAGAAACCGATAGATGTTTTCGAATGTAATTTAATTTAAAACGTAGATAATAAGTAGTTCTTCATTCTCTCATTCTTCATTCCATCTCCGAAAATTTTGACTGTACATTCTGACTGTACATAAGGGCGGTTTTTGATCTTCGTAGGCATAATTCATGTCAGTATGTTGGTCTTAAAGATTGATCCCTCGGTGAAGTTAGGAGAACTAAGCTAGGGATCAACAGCTCACCTCAATGTACTCTCAATCCCTACCTATACCGAGTGGACTTACACGGAATAGAACGGCTGATTATACCATCTGATGGCAATGTTTTACGTTACCTATAAGTTACTAGCACTCTTTCTGCGACTTTGTTCGCGAGATTTTTCTTACGGATCCCATATATTTTGATAATAAAAGCTTTTTTACAAAAAAATAAAACCGCCTTCAAAAACTACAAAATAAAAAAATTACTTTAGTTTTGGAAGTCGGTGGCTTTGGTTTTGTTTTTTGTTATATACTTAGATATTGCCACCGACTTTTTTAGTACTTGTGTGTTAATGTTTTAAATTCTTACAAAAAGCCCTTTTAAACAATACCTCACACGATATAATTATTTAATTTTGAAAAGTAGTAGGAGGGGGGTTGACGTACCCCCTCCCTCTCTTCCTTCAGTCAGTCATCGACTAGACGTATAAACAAAGCAATTTTACTTGTTACGACAGTTATGCTGTGATTTTATAAGGAGTTCCGTTCCATATCTCCGAAGTTCATCATCAGATCATGACAATATTTCTATGGGACCTATTCGGAAGTATACTCTTTCAAACAAAAAAAGAATCATCCAAATCTATTCATAATTGGCTGAGAAATCAGGTAACATACATACAAAAAAAAAAAAACATACGCGCCGAATTAAGAACCTCCTTCTTTTTGAAGTCGGTTGAAAATATAATATATCCTATGTCACACGGGGATAGTGTAGCTACCTAACAGTGAAAGAATTTATCAAATCGGTTCAGTAGTTTCAGAGCCTATTCAATGCAAACAAACAATCAAATCTTTCTTCTTTATACCATTATTAGTATAGATATAGACTAGCTTATGCTCGCGACTTCGTCCGCGTCAATCTATACTTCTATACTAATATATCTATACTTAATATTATAAAGCTGCAGAGTTTGTTTGTTTGTTTGTTTGTTTGTTTGAACGCGCTAATCTCTGGAACTACTGGTCCGATTTGAAAAATTCTTTCAGTGTTAGATAGATTAGTTATCGAGGAAGGCTATAGGCTATATACCATCACGCTACGACCTACGGGAGCGGAACAGTAACCAAAGACGCGGGTGTAAACGCAGCGGACAGCTAGTTTTTATATATTATTCCACGGGAACCGTCCATTTTTCCTAGATAAACCCTACCTAGAGTAACCTATGTGCTATTCTCAGACTATAATCTATCTGTGTGATAAATTTAATCTAGATCCGTTCAGCTGTTCTGACATGATTGAGTAACAAACATACATCCTTCCAAACTTTCGCATTTATAATTAGGTATATGTAGTAGTCAGATTGTTATTTTAATTACATTTCACCAGTTATGTCCCTTTTAATAGGGGGCGAGCCTATTGTCATCAACTAGGCACAATCCAGACTCCGAGGCTGCTACTGAGATATTCCTGATGGAATAACCCAATAACTCTTTGCCCAACCTGGGAATCGAACCCAAGACAAGCTCAGCAGCCGCGCTCTGCGACCACTAGACCAACGAGGCAGTTAATCAGTTTGTTTATTTATTAGTCCGTAAACTTCTGTTTAATATTGATTGTCTTACATGCTGACCGGTATATTAGTTATGTAGTGATTTTTAATATACATATATTTTACGTCTGGTTTATCTCTTTTTATAGGTACTTGGATAGAGAGTCGAAGCATATGTTTAGCAATTAATACATTTTGACTGCAATTACTATGATGACGTACACCGATTTATTTATTTATTTATTTAAACTTTATGCACATGTACACATGTTCAAAGGCGGACTTAATGCCTTGGGCATTTTCTACCAGTCTACCTTAGGGTGATGCAGAGACAAGACATAGTAGGTGCACAGATAAGTGTACAGAAACATTTTCGAGAATAATAAATATAATAATAAATACGTATACACATACATACAAACAAAATATATAAAGTATAATAATAAAGAGTAATATGCTTCACTCAAAAATCCACTTCCAAAACACAACACAAATCCAAACAGCCCCCTAATTTCCGTTGCACCACAAACGTCAAAAAAACTATCGACTAATTTCCCCTCACTACTGCGCAAACCCATAACCCTGTAACCTAATTTGCGTGTCATCATAAAGGGCGAGCGTGGCCGTCAAAACGCAAACGCTAACATAAAAATATGAAGCCTGTAATCGTTTGAAATCAAATCGACTACACACGTGAACTTAGCACGCCATCTTGCGTAACGCTAGTGTTGCCAAGTTTTTATTGTATTTGTGTGTTTCTAGAGCAAAAAAATATGTTAGGTCACAAACGTAGGGGTGTAATAATTGAAAATTAAATGCCGTTGTATTTATGTACTGTGTAATTTGGAACTTTTGGCTTAGTTCTCAAATTATGTAGAGGAAGGTACCGTTTAAATATACACATCAAAAGTGTCTAGGGATCAAAATGTATTTGGTAATAATAATATATTGATCCCTAGACACTTTTGATGTGTGTAATAATGGTGATTATGATATTATTTTTAAATTGTGATTGCTTTTAAAATATAAAATATACTCTGTTTTAAAGGATAGATTAAAATGTTTTTTTTAAGTACCAACTTTAATGATTTAGCCCGATTTTTATAAAAAAAACTATTTATTTGAATCACTAATCTAGGTAAAATATAAAACAGTCCAGTAGTCGCAAAGCGCGACTGATGAGCGTGAGGTCTTGGGTTCGATTCCCAGGTCGTGCAAAGTGTTATTGGGTTTTTCCATCACGAATTTCTCAGTAGCAGCTTCGGAGTCTAGATTTGTGCCCGGTTGATGACAATAGGACAATAGGCTCGCCCCTTATTACATGGGACTTAAACATAACTGGCGAAATGTGGGTGTACTAATGTGTACACCTCTGTGACACCCTTCGGGGATTACAGGCGTGATGTTATGTTCTTTTTTTTTTGTAAAGTCAGAATTCTTTTATCTTTAATCCTCAAACAAAAGGAAAAGCACAAAGCATTATTTTCACACAGACTTTCCACTCTCAAAAGCTTTTATTTTTCTTGCAACGTAAGTGGAATACTGTGTTAGAACCGGTAATAACTAGTTTTGCTTGCATCTTCGTATTTCCTGAACGAATCGCTGAAAGTGGAAATGAAAAATTTTCAGTCTGTATTCGCTTCGTAAGATGAAAATTGACTATGATAGTTTAAAAAAAAATACATACATGGGGGCTTAGACAAAGTAACAATTTCAAAACGATAACGAAGTTAGAAAAGACTAAAATGTATGGGATTGACATAAGCCGCGTTAAGTCACGTGGACACGAAGCAAGACATAACAAGCAAGTCAGAGACGATGACGAAAAATATCGTTTCGCTACGAAGCGATGTTACTTTGTCTAAGGACCCAGCTTCAAGTGCGACACGGTTGGCTCAGTGTTGAGCAATTGGTTGCTGCACTGCATATTGCGGGTTCAATTCCCGCACGGTCAAATATTTGTATAGGCTACAAGCAGTTGTTTCGAGTCTGTCTGTTTGTTTATGTGAGCTTTTATGTTTGAAAATGATCACACGATACGCCTCGATAAGTTGCCTCACTCTAGAAATATCTCCTATATTACGAGAGTGAGGCAACTTTTCCATAAAAAAAATTGTCGAACCATGGCACAGGGAACAGGCACTTTTGGATTATCAAGAAGTCGGTGAGTTAGTCAGAAAGTTAAAGCTAGTTGCTCGTTCCAAAACGTAGGTAGATCTCTATGGAGAAGAATGAGCAAGAAACTCCACGGACGCTCTCTGACTCTGCACTAAGATTCTGACTTTTTAGAACTATTTTAACCAAAAATTAAATACCATTTTAACTAAAGAATCAACATCTGTACCGAATCTATTCAAGCCTTACCGGTAAACAATACACCCAGCTACGACGCTACGTCAATACTGCTACGAACGGCTACGGGCCTACGCTCGTAGAGGGGTCTACGGTAATAGCTACGCTGGCGTGCTACTATTAAAAATGATGCATTGTATTGTCGACAACCAAATGGATGAAGGTTTTAGGGATCTGCAGCTTTTGTTTTATTTTTTTCAGGCTTTTCGTCTTTGTTCTGAGTTAAAAGTTTGATACGGTGAAGGCAATGTAGTGTAAACATAGGAAATTATAGGGTATAGTTGCTGAAACTAAAGTAACTTTGTCAAGCGTAAGTAGTTCCTACAAAATTATATTTATATAAGACTAGCTTTTGTCCGCGACTACGTCCGGAACTTGTTTATATCGTACTTGCACACAAACTTCCACCCCCCTTTTCACCGCCTTAGGGGATGATTTCCGGGATATAAACCTATCCTATGTCCTTCCTCGGATCTTAAACTATCTCCAAGTCAAATTTCATCAAAATCGATTTAGCGGTTTAAGCGTGAAGTAGTAATATATTATAAATATTTTGTTCATTTGTTTGTTTAAACACGCAAATCTCTGGAACTACCAGTCGGACTGGAAAAATCTTTGTGTATATGATAGCCAGATTTATGAAGAATAGTATAGTTATAACATTACGCTACGACCTATAGAAGCGGGGCAGTAACCAAAAACGTAAAAACCACGCGTTCGGAGTGAGAGCTACTAGTAATAAATATGAGTGTTTACATGTAGGTGTGTGGAGGGGTGTGGGGGGTGTGTGTGACCGATAGTAAGACCACCTGTCCGGTTGGCCATGAACTACTAATAAATTATGTACCGATAGCTATTATAATGACTTTAGCGTACATTGCTCCGTCAGTTCAGCGAAGGTCCGTTTATGTAATTAGTGAACAATCAATGAATGTTGGAGTAGGGTTATCTGTGCCTGTTATTGCCATATTTTGTGTAGTATGTTGCTGTTTAGTTTCTGAGGAATAACATCTTAGAAAGTTTAAATTAGCCAAGTAATGAAAACATGGCAATAGGCTCGCCGCATTACATGGGACTTAATAACTGGCGAAATATGGGTGTAGCAACGGGTACACCTCTGCCTAACCCTTCGGGGATTACAGGCGTGATATTTATGTTAGCACCCCACGATACAACAGTAACTTCTAGTAAAGAGCAACATTTTTAACAAAATAAAGAATAAAAATTCATCACTCACAAATTAAATAAAACTAGAAATCTCTCGTCAAGTTTGAGGCACTTTCCGCCGCTTGTGAGCGCTGAAGCGAGGTGTTAACCGTCATCTAAGGTACTCATCACCTCTCGCCAGTTGAAAACGACAACTTTAGAATGTTAGTTAGTTATTTCTGTACATGTTACTTAATTAATCTTTTTTTACATTTTGGTTGAATTATTTTCTTTATAAACTTTAATTTTGAATGTACCTTATACACTTCTGGATACATCTATTGGCCCACCTTAGAGTTTAGGTTTCGATGGCCCCTACCGAAATATGATTGCTAGATTGAACAAAAACTGTTGATGCAGTTTTAAACCTGATACATTTTACCATCCTTTTCGATTGTTTTAAATTTGAATTCAGAATACCATACGACATGGAGCTACGCCTAACAAGTCGGATATGCGCCTTGTTAAAGGCAATTGATTTTTGAATAAAAAACATGTTTTATCAAATAAAGGTTTAATTTAATAACGCGTGTTGCCTCCATGGGCATCTACCACAGCTCTCATACGATTAGGCATAGAGTTTATCAACCGCTCTATGAAATTTTGAGGGATCATCTCCCATTCCTCTTCTATGGCAGTTTTTAACTCCTGCATCGCCTGGGCAACTGGCTGACGAGCCCTTTTTTTTTTTTTTTTTAGGTGGTAAAAATCATCAAATGACTCCTTCCGCCCTGGGTGGGGCGGAAGGGACTGTCAGACTTTTACTGACTAAAAAACCACCCTGTTCCTTCTGTTGCCCTTTACGTTCCGGGGCCACGGTATCCTGTTAAGACGTCCCGCAACCCCGGCAGGCGTTTGGCCCCTGTTGGGGCCCCTGTCCCTGTGCTGACAGCTCTTTGAGGCGCGCGCGAACAGAACGCGCCGTCGACCCGGGCATGGTCCTTGATCGGACGGCGAGCTACCCATTATTCGCCGTCCGCAAGCCCGCGCCTACGCCTCCGACGCCCTGGGCGTCTCCCGCGGCGGCTGGGGCGTGAGGTGGAGGATGTTCTCTCCCTCACGCGGCCCGCCTCCTCCTTCGCTAGCATTACTGCTTCGCAGAAGGAGGTGACAGCATCCCATTCCCTCTCGCCCCGGAGCATGGCCTGAACCAAATCCGGACGCGAGAGGTCGCCGCCGCCTATCGCCTCCGTGAGTACACGGCGGTGCTCTGGCCAAGCGGGGTAAACATGCACCGTATGCTCCACCGTGTCCTCCGGGCGGTCCACACAGTGGTGACACCCGGGCGTTTCCTCCCGTGCAATCCGACACAGGAACCTCCTGAAACAACCGTGTCCGGTGAGGACCTGCGTCAGCCGGAAGGTGAGGACGCCGTGGCACCTCTCCAGCCACTCCTCAAAGAGGGGTCTTACCGCCGCGATTGCAGCGTGCCCGGGCTGACGAGCCCTAACACGTCTTTTTAGCTCGTCCCACATGTGCTCAATGGGGTTCATGTCTGGGCTTCTGGCTGGCCAGTCCATAACTGTGATGTTCACATCCCGAAGATATTCCCTGACGATGCCGGCCGCATGGGCTTTTGCATTATCATGCATAAAAAGGAAATTTGGGCCCACATAGTCCGCGTATGGTATCACGTGAGGTTCTAAGCACTCACGAATGTACCTTTCAGCATTTAATGTTGGCAGCCGTGGTCCTGTAACAACCTCAAGTTGAGTTTTGCCGCTCGCGGATATACCGCCCCAGACAGTCCATGAGCCACCGCCATAAGCAACCCTCTCTTCAAAGCAGCATTGTGCGAAACGCTCTCCCTTACGTCGGTAGACCTTCTTCCTTCCATCATTGCCATGTAACACAATTTTAGACTCATCAGAAAAGAGTACACGGCTCCAATCTTGCTGTGTCCAATTTAAATGACTGCGTGCGAAATAAAGGCGCGCTGTTCGGTGGGCTCGCGTTAGTTTGGGCCCATTAGCTGGCTTGTGTGGTACCATATCGCGTTCTTTTAACCTTCTCCGAACAGTTCGAGCGCTCACAGATACTCCGTGGAAGTCACGAAGTTGGTTTGTATCTCAATGGAGGTAAGGTGACGATTTCTCAAGCTGGTCGTCACGATGAATCGATCCTGCCTTTCAGTTGTGACCCGAGATCGTGGCCTTCCTTGGCGACGAACAAAGCCGCCAGTCTCTAGGTACCTCCAATAAACATTTCGGACCGCAGATCGACTTAAATTAAGTTGAGCACTCACGTTTCTTTGGCTGTGTCCGGCCTGAATAAGTGCCACAGCTTGGGCGGCGACTTCAGGTGAAGTATCCATAGATTATTGATAGAACCTCACCTTAATGTTAAGAATAAGTAATGTTTGTTGCAAAACCAAAGATATCAATCACTTTTTCAAGAATTAAATCCAAGTAAACCAATAAAACCAAGTTTTCTTAGTATTCGATTGTTTGATATCAACAAACAGGCTCCAAATTGTCTTTTGTTTCTTTAAATTCTGTGTTCGAAATTTAAAAAAAAGACTATTGAATGAAATTGTGAATGTGCCAGGTTCAAAACTGCATAAATACTTTTTGCTCGACCTAATATAAAATTTTAGCTAGGACCAAACGAAACTGAAAATACAAGGTGGGCCAATAGATGTGTCCAGAAGTGTATAATAATATAGGCACCCGCCTCTCATGCATGAGGTTGTGGGTTCGAATCCGGGCAAGTACCTACCAATGTGGCTTTTTCAATTCATAAGTATCATGTACTTTCTAAGTTTATCTTAGACAATCACAGACATCGTTCCATGCCTCGGAAAGCACGTTAAGCTGTTGGTTCCGGCTGTCAATCGTGGATCTTTGACAGTCGTAACGGGTCGTCAGAAGCCTGAAAGTCTGACAACCAGTCTGACCAACGGGTATCGTATTACCTAATTACTGGGTTGTAGAGGTCAGATAGGCAGTCGCTCCATGTAAAATGCTGGTATTCAGCTGCATCCGGTTAGACTGGAAGCCAACCCCAATATAGTTGGGAAAAGGCTAGGCAGATGATGAACTTTGAATATACAAAACGTAGCCTACACACTGTGAGTCTCCTAAAAACCAAACAAGACTTTATTACCTATCTAATTGCTTTCAAAATTAATTGCCCTCTTTTACCTAACATACAGTAATGTGACCATAAAACACATAACGTGGACTATTGAAACTGCAGCATCCGAACACTTTGGCATCTCGCCAGTCGCCTGCCGTCTTGTCGGCTGCGGCGGCTTGTCGACCGCGCTTTGTGGACTAAACTGAGATTGCTTTTATTGCATTGTTTGAGGTGTCCAAGTGTGTTGGTCTGTTGAAGAGTAATTAAGTATTGCGTGTTAAACGGAGGCAAGATATCGTGATGGCCCAGTCAAGGCGGCCCGCCTCTTATATGTGAGGTTGTGAGTTCAAATCCGGGCAATTACCACAGTGACTTTTTCAATTTACTAAGTTTATCTTGGACATCACTGACATCAGTGATGGAAAACATCGTGTATAGAATATTAGGTTATTAAGAAATAAAGAAAAAATAAATAAAAACAAAAATAAAATAAAAAAAGAAAAAAAGAAAGAGAAAAGAGAAAAAGAAAAGAAAGAGGTAAAGTTTGTGAGGTTGATGATAATCTGCCTTGAGTAAGCTTGGCCATCACTGCTCGTGCCTTCTCCGTTTGAGAAGAGGCGTTTGGCCTCCAGTTGGACAATAATCGTCTGGTATTATTACTATGTGTGCATGAGGCACACAAATTACTTCATCATCATCTAGTCTTTCCCAACTATGTTGGAGTCGGCTTCCAGTCTAGCCGGATGCAACTAAATACCAGTATTTCACATGGAGCGATTGCCTATCTGACTTCCATAACTCCAGTTACTGGGTAATAGTTTGCTTCTTGGTAAGACTGTTTGTCAGACATTCGGGCTCTCTATTGACAGAAGTTCTAAAGAGTATAACGGACACTTTTCTACCTGTGATTCTAATACTGACACCTATTACCGGAATGTTTCCTATCGCTATTAGTCTAGATTATTCACAAAGGCGTCGTTGAATCATGTTACTTTCTACGTTTGCCTAATGTCAGGCGGTGTTCCGTTACACCTAAGATATCTATGACATTGCGAAAACTAGCTGTGAATCAGTGTCGAAGGTCGAGAGTAACACTGAATGACAAGATTATAAATGGGCAGGTTGTTAGAAGATTTGTGTTAGTTTGTTTTAATTTGAGTTTAAAAAAAAAAGTAAAGTATAGTACTTAATATCTTATTGATTTCAAGAGAGTGTTCACGGAGTTTCCTGCTCGTTTTTATCGATAGAAACCTCCTGTTTGGAACAAGCAGCTAGCTTCAAAAGTGCCTGTAAATAGTTTATTTAAAATAAATGATATTATAATTAATTAATTAATGTTGTAACAGTGTGTTTATAAAAACTATCTTTTGAAATGGGCATCTAGATTGAATTTCCAAAACTTTGCCCTACACTAGACATCTCTCCTGTATTGTGATTGCGCTTACAAACAGAAACTCGTATACACAAACAACTAGACCAACCAACTAACTATAGGTCAAATAAAAATTCAGTCAATCGCTCAATCACTGCGCCAAACGTGTCATCTATTGTGATTGTAAACAAGAGAAATTCCGGAAGGGGGTAATATAAAAAAGAATCCACTAAACGATCTGTCATTAACATTCGTTCGTACTTATTTGCATGACATCACGCAATTGCATACTAACAATATTGTCATGTCGTGTTGTCGTTGTGACAGGTTGTCGTTGTATCATGTTGTCGTATTTAAAACGACTGTGGTATGTAATAATTGGGTTTTACGTGATTTAACTTGTTCATTGTACTTGTTTATTATACTTGTTCATTATTTTTGGGTAAGTGATCGATAATATAACAACTAAATCTCTAATATTTACAACATAATTATAACAACAGAAGCTATAATTTTATTTAATACTAGCTGTCCGCCGCGGTTACACCCGCGTCTTTGGTTACTGCTCCGCTCCCGTAGGTCGTAGCGTGATGGTATATAGCCTATAGCTTTCCTCGATAACTAATCTATCTAACACTGAAAGAATTTTTCAAATCGGACCAGAAGTTCCAGAGATTAGCGCGTTCAAACAAACAAACAAACAAACAAACAAACAAACAAACAAACAAACACTGCAGCTTTATAATATTAGTATAGATAACGAAAAGGTTATATATTAAACGATTGACATAATTTTAAAATAACTAATTTTTATAAGCATAACATACATTAAATATAAAATCGTTTGACATATCACTCAAAATATATAAAACTCATTTGAACGGAGCCCCGCCTAGCGGGGCTCCTATTTCTGGGAGGTTTAAAAAAAGAAATAAAAAAGTTTGATTAAAATAATAATTTAATAATTATATGAATGTAAAGACCATCAAATAACTCAAAAAACAACTACCGCACAAGTTACTTCAAGTAACAACCAGCAGCCATAACAAAAGATTTTAAAATATAGATTTCTATATCCCTAAAGGATCAAGGGGGAGATGTTTACTGTCGACAAGTAAATCCGTACTTCACTGCATATTTTACGCTCACTTCGCACTGTGGGCCTGCTACGATATTGATAACATTCTAGCACCGACTTTTGAATAGCAGTATCACCGGCTTCCAACATAACAATAAAGCCGGGCTTACATTATTTTAGTATGGCTGTTTTGAGAATAGATATTGGAAATAAAGGGGACAATTCTACTTACTTTTAGGAACGATTGCAATCTGATCTCACTCTCCATCTGTCAAAAATGCTTCTGATTTACCTACATTTTTGCATCTTTGGACTAACTAGTGGTCGCAAAGCGCGACTGCTAAGTATGAGGTCTTGGGTTCAATTCCCAGGTCGAGCAAAGTGTTATTGGGTTTTTCCATCAAGAATTTCTCAGTAGCAGCCTCAGAGTCTGAATTTGTGCCTGGTTGATGGCAATAGTCTCGCTCCCTATTACCTGGCGAAATGTAGGTGTACTAATGGGTACATCTCTGCCTAACCCTTCGGTGATTACAGGCGTGATGTTATGCTATATGTGTTTTTAACACTGATTGTCGCTGAGATGAGTTTCTGAGAGAGACTAGATTTTAAACGTTTTTTATGGCATGACGCAAATCTGGCGACTTGGCGAGTCTGGGATCTACAACACACCAGTATTTTCCGAACGGGTAGGTAAAGATGTAGAGATGTGTTGATCCACCCATTTTGCAAGTGGTGTTTTCAGTCCCTTGTAATAGAGGACGCGCCTAATACCACTAACCGGGCACTTTAGACTTCGGGCTGCTATTGACAACCACCGATTAGTTGTTGAAACAAAATTCGTGAATTTCAAAAACAGATATCACATTATGGGCCTATTTCACCACCTTTAATTAAACGCTATTCACCAGATACTTTCAAAAACGGAACAGAATTTGTATGAAATAATCTGCCAAATAATTTAATCGGAACTTATTCGAAGTTTGTGAAACAGGCTCTAAACCATATTGAAACAAACATAAAAACGTTCAACATTGATTTAAAAAGTAACCGTTTGTGCCAACTGGAGTGGACAGTACTCATGTTAAAATCATTTGTTGGCATAAACTTTATATTACGCTTAATATTATTCTGGCTTTGTGCCAGAATTTTAACTGGCAGCCTGTAAGCTCACCGTTGTCTGGCGTGGCATGTGACGAGCAGAATACAGGCCTTGAATTGAATGATATATGAATAAGGTTTTAGAGATGTACGAGGATATTTCATAAAAATATTTATACGTTTATCGAGGCAAGTTTTTTTCATGAGTGACTTGGTAGGCTTTTATTTTATGGATTTATTCATGAATAGAAATTTTAGGGCGGTTTATTGGCCTCAACTATCGTACGGTTTGGGATATAAGCTAGTGCGCTTGCCCCCCTACTTCACACGGATGCATGTGATCTATTTGCTTATGTGGTTAGTTATTAAATGTTTTATACATATTAACCTTCCGGAATAAAATTTCTAAGTGATGTACAACTTCGCATATTGATTGTGTAGCTTAAAAGAACTGAGTGGCCGCACAGACGGACACGAAATACGACTTGTTTTTTTTTGTATTTATAGATATCTATAGAAGATATCAATAGTTTGGACATGTATAAAGAAGTACAGTATTCATCAGTCTATCTAGATAGGTACGTTTATCTAAAAATGTAGGTAAATTGGAGGCATTTTTGACAAATTTAGACTGGTATTAGATCGCAATCGTTCCTAAAACTTAGTCGAATAATATTGATGTCCAGAAACATTTAGCTAGAATGAAAATCGACACTATGATACATAGCATTAGCCTCCCAAAACACTCACTGTAAAGGCTACATTTCAACCAAAAATGTACGGAAACGCGTAGCGTAATGTGTGTGAAAATGACCAATAACATCGCTTCATTTTCATAACTAGAGCAAAGCTAGTGCTGTAATTGGTTAGTCACACATCGCTCGCTACATACCCTCTGGTGTAAACGTAGTCTAAAGCCTATTTGGCCTATAATTTGACAATGTCAGGCTATTACGGCCCGTATATTCGAACATTATTCGTGAGCCTCTCTATTGATTGGCAGCAGTTTCAGCCAGTTATGGCCATGATAGCAGCGCTTGGCAGTTACTGATAAGATGTTAATAGTACGTAAAGGTGATGTTGATATGATTATTGACTGCCATTAGTGACTGGCAGTTTGAGAAGTCATGCTCGCTCGATAACTGTGTTCAGAGGGCTACGCACGAGCAGTGTTAACGGAACGTAAATTCGTTCGATTTTTGAAATAGAAACACCCGTTTTACGCATAATATATATTTTTTTTATTCATTTGGTAGACTGATGGTATAGAAAATGCCCAATGCATTAATTCCGCCTGTGTACAGTGTATTTTTTTTTACATGTGCATAAAGTTTAATAAATAAATATAATAGATATAGGTATATTATGTAAAAACTAATACTTATAATAAAATTGCGACTTGTTGTTTCCTATGAGAACCAAGATGTTAAAATTCAATTGAAAAAAATAAGTCTATTGAATCTAAGTTTTAAAGAAACGTTTGTTTGTTTATTCATAGTAGTAACACCATGACTTTTTTCTCCATAATTGCCTCTGGCCGCAGATGGTCTTACCAGCCTCATAAGGCTAAGAGATCTTGCGTTTACGTCGCTCAGCTGCGCGAGAAGGATGCAATTTTGTAAAGAGGAGGCGTCGGAAAGGTGGCCCTCTAATTAGAACGACTCGGGAAAGATCCCCTTTTTTGGGTTCTTGTGAAGAGAAAATGGCAACGCATTATTTAGGGCACAAAGGTACATTAAGGGGATATTCTGGACTGCTAAGTTTTGGTCAATAAGTAATTAGACTCGATTTATTTTTTTACATAGTATAAGAGCTCACGGCAATTAAAAAAATAAAATTCTAAAACGGATTTTTGAGTTATATTTAATTTTGTAATTAAGTTATTTAATGGGAAACTAACCACAAGCTATATTAGTGCCCGTATAGTAGAATAGTTATATAACGTCGGTGCGCTTGCCAAATCTGATATGTGCATTTGAAGGACTTTTCTGAATATTATAAAAATACTCAGAATATGGCAAAAAATATCTAATTTAGTCTATTTCAAATTTTGTTCCAGTTATAATTTTCACAATGACAGTTTTTGCCATCGATGTGTCGATAAAAATCAATGCCATCTGGCCTAAAAACGAATAATCAAAAAAATGCACATATCAGGTTTGGCAAGCGCACCGACGATAAGTAACTAATTATGGAGGTTTGACAGTCTTTTTTATGAAATAATTATATCAAACTAAAATTATTCTTCCGCTAAAAGTTAATGATGATTAAAAAAAATGTACAGGTTATAATAGGTATATTATATTTTATAAGTTTACTAAAGTTTAATAAAAAGGTAAAAAAGAAAAAAACGTCTAATGATACAAAAACAACAACGTTTGAATAAAGAACACGACAAAAAAAAGTTTTTATTTACAAACAAAAAGAGAACACAGTTGCAAACGTTATGTTTTAATAATGAATTTTTAAGTGTGGCAACAATTATTCTTTGACTGCGCGACTGGAGAATAAAGGACTATCACAAAAAAGTTTCCAGTCGCAAAAACGAAGCGTTGGAAACGGAAAAAGTAGCCATTGTTAGTTTGTCTTGAAGCAATTCATTAATTTGTTTTAATTAGGTTTAATAAAGAATCTTAGGGATCTTTTTTAACAAGAGAAGTAGGGAAAGTTTCGGACAATGGAATTAATGAAAATCAACATTTTGGAAACTTACTTACTACGAGTCCCTAGATTTTTTTAAAATTATGAATGTAAGAGTCTTGTAGTTAAAACTAGCATTAGAAAAATAACGATCAAATCATGGTAGTTATTGCTTTATATTGTTGAAATGAGCTAATACATTTTAATGATATTTTTAGAATTAACCAATAAACAATACATATTGGTAAAATTATTAAATTAAAATCGAAATTATTAAATTAGTTTTTTTTTTATTAAATAGATTATTTATTATTATTATTTATTAATTAAATTAGTTATTTTTATTTATTTGACTGCCTCGGTGGTCTAGTGATCGCAAAGCGGTAGTGGTTGCTGAGCGTGAGGTCTTGGGTTCGATTCCCAGGTCGGGCAAACTGTTATTGGGTTTTTTCGTCAGGAGTTTCTCAGTAGCAGCCTCGTAATCTGGATTTGTGCACTGGTTGATGGCAATAAGCCCGCCCCCTATTACATGGGACTTGCAACTTACTGGTGTTTCCAGCTGTTCACATCCATTGGGTACGGCACCCTAACAAATACACTAGGCACGCAGATATATTCGCTATCCTATGCAAAATTTAATAACCTACACGTTTCACTTTGAAAAAATTCAAATTCAGTCCGTAATTGAATTTATGAACGATAAATTAACAGCGATAGGCTGTCCCTACCACGTCCAAATCTAATTACGCTAACTGAAGTGGACGCAGTTTCCTCTGGGTAAAACGGCTATACAAAACTGCCACAGCTATACGGTCAAAATGTTATGAAAAAGCAGTATTTTTTTTATACTGACGATTTTTTTTTATGTGGTTTTAGAATCTATGTATATTATACTAGCTGACCCGCCGCGACTTCGTTCGCGTGGTATCCTACACTACCAATACTCCTACCCTAACCCTGCCTTACCCTACCCCCTACCCTACCCTACCCCTACACTAGGGGAGGACAGGGTAATGGGAGTCAGCGGGTAATGGGAATCACCCGCATATTTAGGGAACTAAACATGCGAGCATCGCGTAAACTGCCTATTCCCCTCCACCTGTACCCCTTGGCAATGTGTAGAACGGCTCGCGTCAGTAGGCCCTTGCGCATCAAAGAAACGGCTGTGATTTGATTTCGCGCTCCGCCCTTGTAATTTTACATCGTCGTAACATAAAAGGTAAGTATTGATTTTTTTTACAGTATATGATTAAAATATTCATATGCATTTAGCCAGGCATTGAAAATAATGACGTATCATTTAGATTGCGTCAGTAATTCATAGGTTTTTTTATATGCAATTTTTTTCTTATTAGTGTAGTTGTGGGAAATGAGAGTCAGGTGACTCCCGTTACCCGCAAGTGATCACCATTACCCCAAGTAAGGTGTAAATGTTTTTATATCTTTTTTATATGCCGAAAGTACTAGTTAGAACTACTCAGAAAGCTTCCTGGACTTCCGATAGCCTGGAAAAAGCTGCACTGGCATTGCTGCATGGCATGCATGGCAGTCAAAAATTATCCCTTATGATGTAGCATCCTTAGTGAAGAAAGCATTTACCTAATCAAGTTGCGTCTATTAGCAAAGGAGAATCGGGGTTTAGATCAACTGGTATTTTTCCACTGAATCCCGGAATATTCACGGATGAAGATTTTATCGCAGAAAAAATTATTCAATCGGAGACTACCTATTACAGTTCAAGATTCCGATGAATCCCTTCCAGCTTCCAAACCAGCAGAGGTATCAATTCCTAGTACAGTAACAGAGATTAACTCACCTGTTCCGAGCACCAAATTGACTCACCGATCCAACCAAGAAGTCCCACTAATTCCTGAACTAAATATTGTAACACCTCAAACCAGAAGAACACCAGACATCGCAGCTGCATTGAATGATTTTATCAAGTTGCATAAAAAACCCCTGTTATCGATGTAAGAAAGGGTCGAAGTAAGCAGCACGCCACAGTTTTAACGTCGACGCCTATCAAAGAGAATCTAATAGAAAAAGAAAAAAAGAAATTAAAAAAACAGGTGAATAGGAAGAAAAAAATAAAAAGAAGTCCAAAGGTAAAGGTCAGGGAAAGAAAACTAAAGTACAGAAGAAGGACAATGAAAAGGTAAAGCGACGAGTCCTTTAAGAATCAAACGACACTTCAGTATCAGATGTTAGTCTAGTACCAACGACTTATGCCAAGATAATGAGGATGACGACGTAGAAGATGGTGGAAACAGATGCCTAGTATGCTGCGACTTCGGGAGAAACAACGAGATGCGGTACAGGTGCACCTCATGTGGATTAAGGGCTCACGCAGAGTGTACTGGATGGGATTCGGCTGAAGGTCATATTTGCGATATCTGTTAAATTTTCTTTGACTCCGATTGTCCAGAGGGTGATCACCATTGTCCCCATGTCAGTGCAATGAGAGTCAAATCTGTTTTTTTTTTTAAATTGTAATAATTACCAAATATGATTACCAAAGTGATTGAAATGGATCTCATATGATAGCTAATTAAGTAAATTTAGTGTATTGGCAGTTTTAATAAAGATATTATGTTTAGTTAAGGTTTTATTTGAATTCTCGCTTAAGTGACTCCCATTACCCCCTTTTACCCTACCCCTACCCTAACCCTACCCTACCCGACCCCTACCCTACCCTAACCCTACCCTACCCCTACCCTACCACTACCCCTACCCTACTCCTACCCTACCTCTACCCTACCCCTACCCTATCCTTGAGACCGGCTTCCCGACTTCATATTAAAAGGGCTTGTATCCTGCCCCTACCCTACCCCAACCCTACTACCCCTACCCCTACCCCATATTTTCTCACCTTCAAACCTTCCCTAGACCTCCACGAACATTTCAAAACTAAAATCAGCTAAATCGGCCCAGCCGTTCTCGAGTTTTAGCGAGTTTACACCTTGGGTCCGAAAAACCCAAATATCTTACGGACCCCTATTTTTTCTAAAATAAAATATAGCCTATGTCACTCGCAGATAATGTAGCTTTCTAATGGTGAAAGAATTTTTAAAATCGGTCCAGTAGTTTTTGAGTTTATCCATTACAAATAAAAAAACAAACAAAAATACAAAGTTTTCCTCTTTATAATATTATATATATATATATATATATATAATATATATATATAATATATATATATATTATTATTAGTATAGATAAAAGCGGAAGCTCATACTCTCAGTCATCACGTAATATCGAAAACTACTACACGTGTTAAGATGAAATTTGGCAGGGAGGTAGTATCCGGGGTTGCGGGACGTCTTAACAGGACACCGTGGCCCCGGAACGTAAAGGGCAATAGAAGGAACAGGGTGGTTTTTTAGTCAGTGAAAGTCTGACAGTCCCTTCCGCCCCACCCAGGGCGGAAGGAGTCATAATTGATGATTTTTACCACCTCAAAAAAAAAAGAAAATAGGGAGGTAGTATATAGTTTAGTAGACGCCCGCCAAGAACGGATTTACAAACTTCACCCCCTAAGGGGATGAAACGGGGGCCTGATATTTATTTTGCCCACACAAATTTAATTTCAACCACTCAACCACTACCTACAGATTACTACCTACTTAGTACTCGAGTACTTTAATTAGGTGCACACGTTCTTACTGTAAGGCGCGGTTAACGAACGGCACCGTGCACCGCCTGCGATGCGGATCTCATGTCGCATTGGCCAGTAAGAAATCCGTTGATGCCTAACACACGTACACCACCCGACCGCGCGGTCAAGCGGAGCAATCCGCTTACCGCCACCGCCTGCCGTGTGTTTAACGTAGGGCTGCCATAATCTATATTGCCGACGCCGGACAAAAACTTCAAAAACCCCGGACATTTGGGTGAAATTGAGTTTTTTTACCGGACATCCCTGATTTTTTTTTTTAATTTAAAAATTTATTTCATCTGGATTCACCTGACATTAAAAGTGTCCGGATTTTACCCGGACTCTTTTTGACAACCCCTTCCGGACGTCCCCCGAATCCAGGGAAACCCGGACGGTTGGCAGCCCTAGTTAAACGCCTTAAAGATAGCTGCTCCCAACTGCCCCCAACAACATCTGCAAAACAAAACAAACTCCTCACTCAACTGCTTCAAACTGCAAATAATTAAATTCCAATTCTTCAAAAGAAGGTACCAACATGCTCCCTACTGCAAACATACCAGGTACTGGCCAGTTGCCAACTCGAGCAATTTATCTAACAGACCACCGATACGGGTTGACAATCGGTCGAGTATTTGGTGCTGTGCGCCCATATCGGTTTGTTATCGAAGCCCCGCTGTTTGGTTTGCTCTTCGGGTTCTATTTTTGAGTTGGTAAGCATGTTTGGCACTGGATTTGATTTGGTTGGTGTGTTGTAAGGGCTATGTTAGCAATACTTACACTACTAATATATACATCAATTATTTACTACCTATGCTCCTTCTCAATCAAGTAATAAAACCAGCCTATTACTGTCCCACTGCAGGGCAAACGCCTCTTTTCATACAGAGAAGAAAAGAGCATTGATCATCACGCTTGCTCAAGGTAGATTCTTGCCAGAACTTAATATAACATCACGCCTGTAATTCAGGAAAGGTTAAGCAGGGACGTACCCATTAGTTCACCCACATTTCGCTAATTATGTTTAAGTCCCACTGACCAGCATGAGATCTTGGGTTCGATTCCCAGGTAGGGCAAAGTGTTATTGGGTTTTCCCATCATGAATCATGATTTGAGCCCGGTTGATGGCAATAGGCTCGTCCCCTATCACATGGGACTTAAACATAACTGGCGAAATGTGGGTGTTCTAATAGGTACACCTTGTCTTACCCTTCGCGGATTACAGGCGTGATGTTATATTAATATCTAGGTGTTTAGACATTTAGAACATTCTGTACCAGATACAATTAAATAGAAAACCTAATTCCAAAACGCTGATGCTATATTATATAGGGTGTTTGGTACATCGTTTGCCAAATCAAATTGGCCGATAGGGGAGGTCATTTGCTATCTGTTTACGCCCAATAACTCATTCTTTGTCACACTGGTTCACCGCAAACGATGCACCAAACACCCTGTATTATAAAAAATACAACCTAAAATTCTCAAACAATTAAACCAAGATTAAAAACACCATAAAGATCACACGAAAAGTAAACATTTCAAGCAATTAACCCCTTGGTCGGAAATGTATTAAACGTCGCTCATTCTAACCGCAAGCCGGCCGCCATCCAGCGGCGTGCAGCTGACAGATACTGATCGAAAACTGTAAATAACCTCCACATTGTATCCAATACAGGTTTTGAAGGCTTATAAAGAGTTTATCAAACGTACTTCAGAAGGCCTATCTCGAATACGCGGAGTACGTAATGTAAATTCGATGGATTTTCAACCGATTTCAAAAAGGTTCGGTTCTCAATTCGGCAGTATGTTTTTTTTTGTATGTTTGTTACGCGATTACTTACTCCGCCAATTATGAATTGATTTGGATGATTCTTTTTTTGTCTGGTAGGTTAATACTTCAGAGGTGGTCCCATATAAATTTTATCGACATTGATTTAGGGCTTGTTGAAAAAATAAACAAAAGCAAAAAAATATACTTACATTGATGACGTTTTGGTTTTTGGTTCCTTACAGCAGAAGTTGTGATGAATTTTAGTATTGTTAGAAAGGGCTTTTTGTAGACAGTACCTACATAACAACAAACAAAACCAAAGCCGCCGACTTCCAAAACTAAAGTATTTTTTTATTTTCTAGTTAAGACGGTTGACATTTAAAAAAAAAAAAAATTTTAAATAAAAAAATCTTTATTTCATGAACAGCGTCTTAATTAAAAATCATTGCTAACAAAAACGGCAATTTTTATAACATAACTGGTAAAACGTGGGTGTACTAATGGGTACACCTCTGCATTACCCTTCGGGGATTACAGGCGTGATGTTATGTTAAGTTCTGGTGAAAATCTACCTTGAGCAAGCGTGGTGATCAATGCTCTTGTCTTCTCGTCTCTTTCCGCTCGGCGGAGCAGAAGGGAGTGTCAGACTTTTACTGACTAAAACCTACGTGTTCCTTCTAGCCTTTTGCGTTCCAGGGCCGCGGTAACTTTTTCAAACAAATTCCGCAACAAAGTCAAAGTCAAAGTCAAAACATTTATTTCAATTAGACCAATTACAGGCACTTTTGAATTGTCAAGGAGTCGGTCAGTTAGTCCGAAAATTGAAGCTAGTTGCTCGTTCCAAAACGGAGGTAGGCCTCTATGAAGAAGAACGAGCAAGAAACTCCACGGCACTCTTTTAAATCGACTGCCTCGTTGGTCTAGTGGTTAGTGACCCTGACTGCAAAGCCGGAGGTAGTGGGTTCGATTCCCACCCAGGACCAACTTTGTGTGATGAGCATAATTGTTGGTTCTGTGTCTGGGTGTAATTTATCTATAATATGTATGTAGTTATAAATTATATAAGTAATATGTATATCAGTTGTCTGGTTACCATAACACAAGCTCTGCTTAGCTTGGGATCAGATGGCCGTGTGTGAGTTGTCCCAAGATATTTATTTATTTATTTATCAAATAAAATTAGGTTTTTACAAAATCCTGGTTACATTATTCTTGTTGAGTCAACCCTGGCAGGAGCTCTTTGCCCAGCAGTGGGACTATAATAGGCTGGTGTTATTACTTGATTGAGAAGGAGCATAGTTGATAGAAGCTGTAAATAGTTGATGTTTATATAGTCTCTGAATATCTGTAGCCCCGGGGGCCTTAATTTCGTGTTGGTTTTCTCATTTCTGCCTTGTTGTCTGTTATTAATGAGTTTTCTCATACATTAGTTAATGATGTTGCGCTTAAATGGATTAAAAGGATCCGTAGAGCTTCGGTGTAGGATTTCGTATTTAGCTTCAAAATCTCAGATTTCTTCAGGCATAATTCTTTGTTTAAGTCCCATGTAATAGGGGGCGAGCCTATTGCCAAACATAACATAACATAACTGGCGAAATGTGGGTGTACTAATGGGTACACTTCTGCCTAACCCTTTGGGGATTACAAGCGTGACGTTATGTATGTTATGTTATAATTCTTTGTTACAAAATTCTTCTTAATTTTCCAATCCTTTCAAAATCATCCATCGATTTCTAAGAAAACTTCATCTATATCTGACGACCCTGCATACCTATCTATTTAATTGACTGTATCTTATTAAATACAATTACTTCTTTTCATTCTTTGTGACCAGAAAAATAATCGGAAAGTTAAGAAGAACTTCACTGATTTCTTTGCGTAACACCATCCAAACTTTTGCATTTATTTAAGTAATAGCACGTAATAGTATTAAGATTTCTAAGTGCAATATATCTTTCTGCAATTTGCAACTCAGAGTTTGCCTCCCGAAGGCGTTCTACTAACGAATTGAACTATTCATGTGGAATTGCAGTATGTATTCCAATAGTTCGTGAATTAAACTTTTTTTTTAGCTGAAAATGTAAACGGTTCACAAATCCAGACTCAGTGGCTGCTACTGGGCTTGCGGACGGCGAGTAATGGGTAGCTCGCCGTCCGATCAAGGACCATGCCCGGGTCGACGGCGCGTTCTGTTCGCGCGCGCCTCAAAGAGCTGTCAGCACAGGGACGGGGCCCCAATAGGGGCCAAACGCCTGCCGGGGTTGCGGGACGTCTTAACAGGATACCGTGGCCCCGGAACGTAAAGGGCAACAGAAGGAACAGGGTGGTTTTTTAGTCAGTAAAAGTCTGACAGTCCCTTCCGCCCCACCCAGGGCGGAAGGAGTCATTTGATAATTTTTACCACCTTAAAAAAAAAAAAAAAGTGGCTGCTACTGAGAAATTCCTGATGAAAAAACCCAATAAAACTTTGGCCGATCTGGGAATCGAACCCAAGACCTCATGCTCGGTAGTCACGCTTTGCGATCACTAGACCAACGAGGCAGTCAACGGAATGGCTTTCTATTTGTAAAATGTTGACAGTGAATCGAAAAAGCAATATTGCTTTATTATTGCTAAATACTCGTAATTTTAATGGCAATTTTGCTTTTTTCTCTCTCATTGATACTCTCTCTCGTTGCCTCGACTGCCTCGTTGGTCTAGTGGTCGCAAAGCGCGACTGCTGAGCCTGAGGTCTTGGGTTCGATTCCCAGGTCGGGAAGTGTTATAGAGTATTTCCATGAGGAATTTTTGAGTAGCAGCCTCAGAGTCCGGATTTGTGCTCCGTTGATGGCAATAGGCTCGCCCTCCTATTACATAGGACTTAAAAAAACATAACTGGAAAAATGTGAGTGTACAAATTGGTACGTTTCTGCTTAACCTTTTGTGGATTACAGGCGTGATGACTTTGTTATATTACCAACCTATGAAAACATGAATTGATTTGTCGTCGCATCGAAATAGTTTCTCGGATCTCCAGTAATCATTTGCTTTAGTCTATTTGAAGTCTGTTTAATAGACAAATATAGAACAGAGGTATTGTTTAAGTCACTAGCAGCTGGTATATTACGGCGCGGCAGCCGATTCGTAAATAACAAATGAGCCCGATTAACCCGACGCGGCATCGGTTAATTGAACAACTGGGTAGCGTTCGCGGGGTTAGTTACATTTCGATACAATGATTTTATGGAGAGGTACTAAGTACACTAACGGTTTATCCCGCTAGGTGGCGTATCGTCGTGTTTATTTAATGATATAACATGAAATGTATCCATACTAATATAACTACTTACTACCATTATAACTTGCACAGTACCATATTATCTCTTCACCACCTTTGGTCGACTGTTAGAGAATGCCTTAAGGGTGCGGGCACACGATGCGTTGCGGCGCCGCACCGTGTGCACACTATGATTATTAGTGTGTAAAACGACGCAACGGCAGCGCTGCGTCGCCGCAACGGAGACGCAACGCACCGTGTGCTCGCGCTCTCAGGCATTAAGTCCGCATTTGTACTTTTGTTGCATAAAGTTTAAATACATAAACCCATAAGTACTAATATTATAAATGCGAAAGTGTGTCTGTCTGTATGTTACCTCTTCACGCTTAAACCGCTGAACCGATTTTGATGAAAGTTGGTACGGAGTAAGTTTGAACCCCAAGAAAGGACATAGGCTATTTTTTATTCCGCGACATCGTCTGCGTCCGCCGCGGACGAAGTCGCGGGCATCAGCTAGTTTTAACAATTAAAGGCAATATTTAACGACGTCTAGCAAACACGATAATTTATAATCTTCAAATATATTTTTTTTTTCGATACTTTATTTTACCTGTACTTACAATTGAAATAAGTCGGAAATCACCAATCAGCCTTAAGCAGGCCTGGTGATCAATATTCGTGCCTTCTCTGTATGAGAAGAGGCCTTTGCCTGCAATGGGATAATAATAGGCTAGTACCTATTATTATTTCTTTTTCATATCATAAATAGGTACCTATGTACACACAACAAAACAGATAGGTATGCAGGGTCGTCAGATATAGTTGAAGTTTTCTTAGAAACCGATGGATGTTTTCGAATGTAATTTAATTTAAAACGTAGATAATAAATAGTTCTTTATTTAGGTTAAGTTTGAGTCAAAAACATCCATCGGTATCTTAGAAAACTTCAACTATATCTGACGACCCTGCATACCTATCTGTTTTGCTGACTGTACCTATGTACCTGTATGTAACATGACAATCAATATGGTCTTTTACGGTGTACTTCAATAGGTTTAGGTCAACACAATTAAATAGTTGATATAACACACAAATCATGTTTATGCTCTAAAACAACCAAAAACACATACAGTCGAACTCTAAACATAAGCACAATTTACCCTTTCAAACATGTCGCGGGCAATTGTCTGACCACTGCACAGAATCTGATCGCGAGGCCGTTTCTGTTCGCTCGACCGATCAGCCGCAGCTCGCAGTTTGAACATACTAGTCGCTTGCCGACTGTCTACTATCAAAACTGTTCTTATCACTCTGCTTTACTCTGAAATTACTCTTCTATTATATGGCTTAACTGACTGAAGCCTGTTTTTACAGCACCAGACTGCTGCCCAAACTTTGGTGAGTGATTGCCTAATACAGCACTTCTTTTTTTCCTTTTTACTGCACTGTTCAAACTGCGGGTGAGTTTTTTTGACCGCTGCACAGGTGATGATAAATTCTGACCATTATACAGGGTCATTGAAAATTTACCGGAAACCTGAAAAGGGGTCATTGTACTCATCATTACGAACAACTTTTACTATGGGACCAACCCTGAAATCATGAAAAAAAATCAAAAATGCTACATAATACGATCGTAATGTATGTAACAGCTGATTTTTTTTTCATGATTTCAGGGTTGGTCCCATAGTAAAAGTTGTTCATAATGATGAGTACAATGACCCCTTTTCAGGTTTCGGGTAAATTTTCAATGACCCTGTATTGTGCAAATGTGCGTATTGTTTTTATTGAGCCGTCAGTGCTTATACATGAGGTATTGCTTTGAATAACTCATCTAAACTTTTGATGGAATTCAAACACGGTTTGCACAGTTCCAACTCTGCTGTGTGTAGCGAGTTTGAAATGAATGAAATAGCTCGGTTACGCCGCACGCATTTGCTGAAGCGTTCTCTCGCCCGCATTTTGAACAATTCCAAATTATTTCTTCATATTTTTGCTTTTTTTATTCTCAATTTGTATAATTTGTATATTCGCTTTACACTGACACAGTTTAAACACTACTTTACTGAAATACTTTACATTTTATGCTTTTACGAAACAAATAGGTAAGGCAGGCATTTTTTGAAAATTTTTGCTTTTGTAATTTTTTTTTTTAATTATGAATTTTATTGAACATGAACAACACGTGTTGCCACCATTTGATGCGCATACACTTCGAAAAGAAGGCAGAGAAGGCGGATGAAGGAAAGAATAATTTCAACTGCTTAAAGAAAGGTTTGATGTTTTAGTCGAAGGAGTTTTATGTGAGTTACTTGCTTCCTACAGAGCTCAGCTTATCCTGGCGTTATATTTCTACTGTAAATCATTTTGCATGGCTCCATATTTTATTGCCCATAACCTGACCTGTACTAAGACTACTCCATCTCTGCCTTCTGTGCAACGCGCAGAACCTTAAAACTAACCGTACTATGACATGTTGAAGCCATCATCGTTTTAGTACGAAAGAGATAGTATACATGATGGATAGCACCATCTCTTTTGCTCAATAGATTAGTGATCGGTTTGACCCTTCATAGTAGGTTAGTGACACAGGCGTTAATATGGCATATTGAGACTGCCACAGAGGTATTAATGAGAGAAACGGCATCCTACAAAGTCGAATTTGTACTCAAACTATAAAGTGGGTGATAGACGTACGAACTTAAAGAACGCGGTTTTTAAGATCGTGAACTTACTCGGTTCGACGTCGGTGACACATGTGAATCTTGCTCAGTATATCGCGATGTCGTCGAGAGAAGAAGTACGAGCCGAGACGAGCTACGAGTAAGATTTCAAACAGGTTGGATCGCCGGCGAACTTGCGCGGCAATTTTAAAGTACGCGTTTTTAAGGTGACACAGGCGAAAAAGGTCGTCGAGCCACAAGTCCGCGTACTTACTCGTACGTCTATCACCCACTTAAGAATAATATTCTCTCGAACGTGTCTGGCTCTTGGCGTGTCTTTTCGACTCCAAGAGCTAAGCACGTAGGAGATATGTAAGTTCACAAGTGTGTGCGCAAACACAAGGTGTTCTCTTACTCCCATAGACTGATGTGGTAGCAATCCATCATGACCAAGGAGAGAGGACCAACGGCTTTACGTGCTTTTCAAGGCACGGGGTCGTGCATCACCTATTTTCAAACTCTGAGCTAAACATAGAAATTCCTAATGGGAAAACCCAATAACACTTTGCCCGACCTAGGAATCCAACTCAGGAGTAGTCTTATAATAACATATGTGTCATATTAATGCCAGCAAGGTAAGTAGGTCTGTAGGGTGAACACATTATTATGATATGAACATACAATTTGCATCGAATATTTTAAGTAATTAAAATGAGGCGTGCATGGCCGTTTTGACGAGCTTTATCAGCAGATTATACTTGGCCTATTAAATATTGCGACCGATTTGACAGATTTTGGCACTTCGCCGAGCATGGTGGGTAGATGATACGCTATTCATTTTACGGTTTAAAATTGTATTTATCTGCATTGTGTCACAGGAAGAACAGCAGAAGCTTGATTCACACATATCAGTGAAGTCACAGTTCCGGCACCGTACCGTATCAGTGATAAAATTATTTCATACCCACTCAAGGCCCGGCTGTCATCCGGGGTTGCGGGACGTCTTAACAGGATACCGTGGCCCCGGAACGTAAAGGGCAACAGAAGGAACAGGGTGGTTTTTTAGTCAGTAAAAGTCTGACAGTCCCTTCCGCCCCACCCAGGGCGGAACGAGTCATTTGATGATTTTTACCACCTAAAAAAAAAAAGGCCCGGCTGTCATACCGGTATGATAGAATAATAGATATCTAATCAATTATGTCTCATTACGTGGGACTTGAAATAATACATTCTCTACGAACGCATTACACCTATCAGTGTCAGTGACGACACAGTGCTCTCAGTGTCAGTGCCGGCGCGTTCATAGAGAATGTATGAAAGAATAATATCACTGAAACGGTAGGTACTGTGCCGGAACTTTGACTTCACTGATATGTGTGAATCAGCCTTCACTCCGTTACTGCAAACGTTGCTTAAGGCTGGGCGCAAACGTCTGGTTTCCGGATCGGGTTTCCGAATCAGGAGGCGTGTATGTACATACACACACATGCATAAATTACACATACATTCACTTTTTTTACATGTGTGTGTGTAATTTATGTATGTGTGTGTATGTACGTATACGCCTCCTGATTCGGAAACCTGATCCGAAAACCGGACATTTGCGCCCAACCTTAAGTTGCAATAATGATGTTTGACATCTGGTTTACCATTTTGTTTTTTTGACGTTTAGGGGTGTCGCATGAGCAAGCGTGGTGATCAATGCTTGTGCCTTCTCTGTACGAGAAGAGGCTTTTGCCCTGCAGTGAGACAATAATAAGCTGGTATTATAATTATTATAAGAGTGTCATAACTTTATTCAAAGTTTAGGGTGGACACACATAAAAGTGGTGTAGCGCAGTGCCGCTGAGCGTTGCGTTGCGGTGATGGAAAACGTTACTGGACGTATGTTACGTCATACCGACGAAATACGCGGCGCGTTGTATGTCGCATGTGTTGGCGATGCGGCACCGCACCGCTTTTATGTGTATCGGCTTTTGTAGGTAAGGGGGTAAGTTGACAACTTTAGGTTTTTTTTATGTGACATCATTATGATAAACAAGGATACTTGACTTTCCGTTTCTTTCTATAGGACAAGATTCATCTAGTCTGCGCGTCTTCAAGTCTGTGCGTTCATTTGTTCGTAAAACTGTAATAGAAAATGTCTATAGTAGGTAGGTAGGTACAACACGGGTTCATGAGAAGGCCTGTGTCAATTTTGATGAAGTTAGGAAGAGTGGAAACAAATTCGACCATAATCTGTTCGAAGTACACTTTAATAAAGATTTGTCACCGGAAAACTCAGATGGTTTTTGGCGGGGGAGGGGGGGTTCATGAGCCCCTTAGCCCCCCCTATGAAATAACAGATCTCACCCATCGACCCGAATGCACTAGCAAGTGGAATGACCTCTCTCCTCAAGCTCACATCACCAAAATCACCGAGGGAATTGTTTTAGAATAGGTGACTGTTCTACTTTCAACGCTCGCGGATTTAGAGCATTATCCACCGCTAGAGTGCTCAGAGCAGGAGAAGGAAATGGAAAAAGTTAAATCAAAAGCGATATTATCTTCAAACTTAGTATCATTTTAATGCAAAACATTTGCGTGAACGTCAGATATAAGTGCTTACATAAATCGTCTCTCATTATCAAGATTGGAACAGAAGTTTATCAAAATGGAAGTGCTAGAAATCTTCGAGTACTATAGAACTTGCATAACACATTGCACATGTAGAATCAACAAAAATAATGTATCCAGGATTTTGTGAAAACCTAATTTAAAAGAGTGCCGTGGAGTTTCTTGCTCGTTCTTCTCCATAGAGGCTTACCTCCGTTTTGGAACAAGCAACTAGCATCAACTTTCGGACTAACTGACAGACTCCTTGACTATTCAAAAGTGCCTGTAAATGGTCTAATTGAAATAAATGTTTGACTTTGACTAACAATTGACCTAGCTTTGAACTGCTCGCTCTGCTAAGCCTTGTGATTATGCCCTTTGCAAATTACATTTTTCCTTTTGACACATCTTATGTAAACATGACATTTAGAGACTATTTTATTTTTTCTTTTTTTTCTTCTCATCCGGATATACTTTGGAAAGTATATTTTTTTAATATATTATATTGTAAATATGTGGACTATGTGGGTTGTTGCATTTTTTCTGGGATTAGATTTCATGGTTGTCTGACAGTTTGAGTATTCGATGCGGCCTACCCAAATGTCCTTTCTGTGGTATTGTTCGTCGTGTCGTTGAGCTCCTCAAGTTCTGAGTCGAGCTTGACGATTTCTGACAAATGCGTGCACTGACTGGACAGGCCGACTCAAATTTGTGTGCCTCTCTCCTCAAGAGACCACCTCGGACATTAACCTACTTGGTTCGCATATGATTTGACCATTACAAGTAATTGTATGGACTTTAAAAGAGACTTTGACCTCTGAGTTTGTTTCGGTGTTTCTTCTCAGAGCAGTCGGCTAGGAAACACTGGACTCATCTAGTTATAAAAAAAACAAATGTGACGTGTAAAAGTGTTATTTATAACCAATTTACTGAATAAATCATCATTTCATTTCATTTCATTTCATTTCATTTCATTTCATTTCATCATTTGCTATTCAATATAAAAGAGCATAGGTACTACGAGTGCACTGACGCAAAAGCATGTAATATCGTGTAAATTAAGTCGCAATAGGCTTGCCCCCTATTACTGGGACTTAAACATAACTGTCGAAATGTGGGTTTACTAAAGGGTACACCGCTGCCTAACCCTTCGGGGATTATAAGCGTGATATTTATGTTATGTGTGTGATTTAGGTCGATTTACGATTACCATATAATCTATTTTCTTAATGATGAAAGATGAAGAGTTTTTTTGGTTTGTTTAATCCGGCTTGTCTCTGGAACTACCTGTTGGATTGGAAAAAATCTTTTGTATGTGTTAGCCAGTTTCATGAGGAATATTGTAGGCTATATAACATCACGCTATGTCTCACGGTAGTGGAGCAGTAACCAAAGACGTAACTTAAGAGTACGTAGTAAGCAAAATTATCAATCTTTTTTTTATTTTACATGAAAAATTCTAGATTTCTAGGCTTAAAATACAAATGTATGAAAACTACTTGATATTTTCGAGGGTACTCATTGATCAAAAACATAAAATATTAACATTTTCTCGATAGAAAAACATCACGAAGTAGCCTCTAATTTTTTGGATTTTTTCGATTTATACACGATATTATAATGACTAATATGACGAAAATTTGATAATTAGTTATATTTATACATGAGTGAGGGTTTTGTCTAGGCATTTTAGGTAATTCGTTTTATTTTTGGAGTTACTACGCTAAAACATTTAACACGGGGCGCGCGTGAATTTTAAAAGTTTGCTAGCTTTTGGCGCGCCCTTAAGCAAGCGTGGTGATCAATGCTCGTGCCTTCTCTGTATGAGAAGAGGCCTTTGCCCTGCAGTGGGACAATAATAAGCTGGTATTATTTTTATTACTCGGCGCGCTTGTGCTAGGCTCTCAGGGGTCCTACCATGAACTCTTATCGCGATCCAAAAACTGAATTGTTCTTTAAATACGTCAATATAACGCATCAATTTATGTCATTATATTGACGTATTTTCTCTTATCGCGATCCAAAAACTGAACAATTCACAAGAACAACAACAACAATTCAGAACAACAACAACAACAACAAACAAAGAACAATTCAGAACAACAACAAAACAACAAACAATTCAGAAGAACAAACAAACAAGAACAATTCTAGAACAAGAACAACAAATAACAATTCAGAACAAGAGATTGAAGAACAATTCAGTTTTTGGATCGCGACAAGAGTTCATGGTAGGGCTGCAGGCTTGAACTAGGTGCGATTGTGTTGAAATTCAAAGATCTTTTGAAATTCATCTTCCATTCAAAACTTCAAGTGTTACAATTTAAAAATGAAAGCTGTGTCTAGGTTTTTTTCTTGGACTACTTTAACAAATAAAAAAGATTACTTTTTTCATAGAAAACATGTGAGTCTATGACAATAATGGACAGTCAACGAAAGAGATAAGTAATCAGCTGGACTATTCTGTAAAAAATCTCTCCCTGTGAGCTGTATATACCTTGTCTCACATCGTACATAGGTCGTACTATAGGTTTTGCTTTCAAATGTTTTTTTTATTAATCAATAAGAAAATAAACACTGTATAAGGTAGATAAATAAATAATATTCATCATTGCTATACAACGTGGCTATGTGGCTTGGGTTTTAGATGGCCATTTAAGACCCCCACTTTTTTTTTTTTTTGACGTGGTAAAAATCATCAAATGAGTCCTTCCGTCCTGGGTGGGGCGGAAGGGACTGTCAGACTTTTACTGACTAAAAAACCACCCTGTTCCTTCTGTTGCCCTTAAAAAAAAAAAAAAAAGACCCCCCACTTTTTAAATTGTATACAATACCGCGGTTACACCCGCGTCTTTGGTTACTGCTCCGCTCCCGTAGGTCGTAGCGTGATGGTATATAGCCTATAGCCTTCCTCGATAACTAATCTATCTAACACTGAAATAATTTTTCAAATCGGACCAGTAGTTCCAGAGATTAGCGCGTTCAAACAAACAAACAAACAAACAAACACTGCAGCTTTATAATATTAGTATAGATTATAAATGCGAGAGTATGAATGCAATATTATAATACTCTCGTCTGTCTGTTTATACGTTTTCAAGACTAAACCACTGAACCGACTTTGATGAAAAATGGTACGGGGTAAGTTTAAACTCCAAAGACGGACATAGGCTACTTATTCTCGTTATCCGATATTTACAGGACAAAATTGATTTCAAAAGCTAGTTTTCAATTATTATAGTTGGGGAGGCCAGGAAGGGATTTCTGGATTTACTCGAGCGCGGCAGATTAATATAAGGGGGGATACCTAGCACCCTGTTAAGTACCTCCACCATATATGAGCCCTGTATATAGGGCCGCGCGTTTCAAACCATCAGATTGAAGAAGTCCCTGCACATAATTGTCAGATTAAGGGTCAGCACGACAAGGACATCAAGCTGAACTGTCTGTATATTAATTTGACGCGCTCTAGTTTTTCAATGTCATATTTTTTTCTTCCATTTTTAACCATTTTCAGCCCCTTCGTACGGCCACCCCCACCATGCAAACCGGCAGATTAATATTCCTCGGTTATTAAAAACACGTGGGGCGCATACACTATTAATATCGGACACGCTCGATTAGTGGTTCGTGATTTTTTTTTTTCATTTTTTTAAATATTTACTTATGCGCTTCCTCCACCAGTGAAAGGGTCCTATCTGTAACTATTTTTACTTTTTAGCATCTAATATTCACAATCCAAAAGGTTCCCACGACGCTGGAGTAAATCCACATTTAGCATCTTGGGCTCCCCTACTATTATAAGTTTAGTATGTTTTTAATTCTGGTAATAAGTAAACTTAATTTCAATTCAAAGTACGGCTCAGTTAAATCTGACACGCAATTTTCAGCTCTAATCCTATTGTTTTCTAGTTTATTATCAATTCATTATTGTTTGCCGTTCACGCTGACCTAAAACGTTCAAAGCCACTCAGTGCTACATTAACGTGCCTTCGATCACGCTGTCACTGAGCACTGACAACACTTTCGCATCTACAGCTGTTTATAATCACCGTATCGCAAGTCACGCACTTTCTGGGCGAACAATGATTAATTCAACCTTCAGAATTTCTAGAAAGGGGTTCCTGATCTATTCTTATATAATCATCACGCTACGTACCATTGGAGCGAGGCAGTAAACAAAAAGGTACGGTCTTACAGTAATAATATTACTTCAATAACAACAGTACCACAAAATCGCGGAACGGGAATACAGAAGTTTTCACTTCAGAAATTATATATAAAAATCCCCCTATGGCGACCATCTTGCTAAAAATAAGAAAAAAAGAACATTGCTAAGAACACTCTCGACTAATTCACCTTTCAAACAAAAAAAAAACATAATTAAAATCAGTTCATCCGTTCGGGAGCTCGATGCCACAGACACACACAGAGACACGTCAAGCATAAAAACATAAAAGCATAACACCCCGTCGTTTTTGCGTCGAACAAAGTATATTACATAGAGTTGAAAATTGTCTGCAATATACACCGTGTAATTGAATTAACTAAAAATGTCGACAGGGGTATTTGAGCTTATCATTATGAACAACTTTTACTTTGGGACCAACCCTGAAATCATGAAAAAAAACTGCTAGTATATGCTTTTTTATTTGTTTATCTCGACAAAATGTATGGATCTGCTGAGTTTAATTTTTTTATTTCAGGGTTAGTTCCAAAGTAAATGGTGAGTACAATAACCTGTTTTTGGGTTTTCAGTTAATTCAATTTCATATAAGTACCTTGTATAATATTCCGAGCAGCATTGACTTCTTACACGCAATTCGGTATGTAATTTTCATCTCCATTTCTATTGCGTTTGAGTTTAGTATGCGTTTTTTATTATCAATAACAACTGTTTGAGCAGGTCTGCTCGGTCTTTGCTGGTCTTTGATATGGGCAAAACTTATGGGTTCGCGTCACCGACATGCTTATGTGGCTGCGTCCCTGACATGCTCATTAAGTTTTCCTTATGACTGCCAATTTTTTTAAAATCTTGTTTAAAAACCTACTAAGAAGCATCTTAGCATCATTCTTCTTTTTTTTCTTTTAAACATAACCGGCGAAATGAAGGTGTACTATTGAGAACACCTGTGCCTAACCCTTCGGGAATTACAGGCCTGATACTATGTTTTATGTTAGTAGCATCTTTTACTAAGTTTGAGAGTTAGCTCAATAAAGATCGAAACTTTTATAGAAAAACAATAAAAAAAATGTTGACAACTTCGCTCAAACATTTTCTGAACCAAAATGCTATTTAAAAAGGCACCCTCAATCAAACCCCATAACGAACAGTTTCAAACAACCTGTATACTTTGCAACATGATTGAACAAAACGTCACCCAATTATGTCAAAATATTCCCATGAATGCAAAACTCGGAGACTCCCTCAAAGTAGAACGTCACTTAATGCCTTTTGTTCTGAGTGTAATTAGCTCCCTCCCTCCCTCCGCCCCTCTCCCTTTGATAAGGGGTAGACAGTCGTTACAATCGCTTTAGTAACAGGTTCCACCTAAAATTGCTTAGATGTAATATTTTCCAACGTTCGGTGAATATTACCTGATTTATAGTGAACGACGGTAATTTGCAAGGTTTTTTCTTAATTTTTTTGTAAGGAATACTAATTCTTTTTTTCTAAAATTAAAGTAGCTTAAGTTACTCCTTATAACATCATCCCAGCCGTTTCGTAAATAAGCCGGAACAAACAAAAAAAATTAAAAAACAACCGGTGAATTGCGAATCGGACTCGCAGATGAAGGGTTATTATTACCATTATAGTATCGAGCCAAAAACACAAAAAAACAGGTCTCTTGTATGGGGACCGTCTTTCATGTTTAAGTATTTTTTGTTTTATTATTTGTTGATATATCTATACTAATATTATAAAGCTGCAGTGTTTGTTTGTTTGTTTGAACGCGCTAATCTCTGGAACTACTGGTCCGATTTGAAAAATTCTTTCAGCATTAGATAGATTAGTTATCGAGGAAGGCTATAGGCTATATACCATCACGCTACGACCTACGGAAGCAGTAACCAAAGACGCGGGTGTAACCGCGGTGGACAGCTAGTTTATTATATTACGGTTTATGAGATACAGATACAGCTCGCTGAATGTCTGACAACCAATCTTACCAAGAGGTATCCTATTACCTTGTTACTGGATTGTGGTGGTCAGAGAGGCAGTCACTCCATATAAAATACTGGTATTTCGGCTGCATCCGAAAAGAGGTAGATTGCTACGGCTAGTCCAAACGTTTACAGAATCAGTGAATCGATACATAGCTCGAATACCTTCGGATCGTCACTCGAATAACAAAATCGATTGCGGATGATTCATAGGCGGAAAGCACGCGATGGAATCATGGATGTTTCGAATAGTGGCGATTTATTTCGATTAGCAATGATTTTCTGTTTTGTTATGATTAGGGATGTTTAAATGTTGGCAGGTTGTTTTGTGAATATAAGCATTTGGGGAGAGAATTCGGGAAGTTTGTTGGTTGCTTATTAAATTGTTTAAAACTATGCTGATGCACGCGACTTCGTCTGTGTGGATGTCGGTTATCTGCGGTGCTGCGCGGAACCCTACTTTTTAAAAAAGTAAAAGTAAGTTTAAGTTACTCCTTATAACATTAGCTATCTGTCAGTGAAGTCTCGTCAGAATCGGTCCAGCCGTTTACGAGAAATAGCCAGAACAAACAGACGGACCGTAACACAAAAAAAAAATTGGGGTAATACCGAGTAAACGGAGGTTTTAACTGAAATTGTTATCCGTTATTTGTCTAAAGTGGATTCGAAACTAACAATGACAAAAAAAAATAAACGATAAAAATGTACCAGTCGCTAACCAGTACGGTAATACTAAGCAAAGATTTGTTAATTCAATAAAACTTTTTAATACAACTACAGAACGATACAACTTTTATAAAATATAAGAAGAAAACTAACAATAACTATTTAAATATCACTTCCTCGCAGCGTCAGTCCAGCAGAACCTAGCAGGGATCCTATTAGGACGATCAGGTTTGACGCCAGCTGAAGATAATTCCTTCAACCCGCCAGTCACTTCCCCAGCTCCACTCGGTAGATTCTTTCCAGATTTATCATCTACCACTAACTCTGTAACTGTTGTACTCTTACTTCTCCTGTACAATAATTCTTGGTGAAGTTCTTCTTCTGAACTAAAATCGTCTTTGCTTTCAATTACATCTTCTTCTAATTGTTCTAACACAGATGATTTAACCTCAGGCATCAGCAGTTTAGGTGCAACTTTATTTTCTGATGGTCGGCTTTCAGATTTCTTTTCTAGTGCATGAGAGTCTAATTTATGTTCAATGCATGATATTCTTTCTAAAATTGTATCGAGTTTGCTAGTATTGCACTTTAAGATCTTTTGAACACTATTTATATCAGTCATAAGGTTGCAATTACTAATCTCTGCTATACATTCTTTTAGAGCAGTCATGATGGGTGTTTTAATACTTTCACTAAAAGATTGTTTGTCCTTTTCACTCATAAGGTGTATTTTAATCTTAGAGTCTCCTGGGTATTCGGTGGTCAAACCGTCGAATGACTCTGAAACAACCAACTTCGGATCATTTTGTTTTTTATGATGACTTTTTTCCTTTCTATGATATTTCTTTTCCGATACTTCGGAATATGTACAGCTGATTGAATGATTGTTATTTAAATCATCTATAGTATTGCTTGAAGCATGACTTAGAGACTCTCTGATACTAAAGTTCTCTTTTCTTATTTTTCTGTAATTATCGAAGACTTTTTTAGGGTCTCGCTTTTCGTCATGTGCGGCGTGATGATCAAAACTAGTTTCTTGCGGTTTCTTTTGTTTCCTTCTGTGCTTTTTTGATGATTTTACAGTATAAAACACGGGTAGTTTTTCATCGCTCTGTGGTATAACTAAAGGGACTAGATTTTTAGCAAATCGGATAGTTTGTTCCATAACATGTTCACTATTATTGCTAATTTTGTACGTCCTATTATTTTCAGAGATTTCAGTATTTTTTTCACTATTAAACTGTTGTCCTTTGTCTTGTTTGTTTTTCTTATCTTTCTTCGATTTCACTCTTTCCTTTTTCACTTCAGGATATTGATGATCGTTTAAATATTTCTTATGTATAAATACGACGGAATTGATTGAGCGCTGATGAGGGAAGTAATTAGCTAGGTTTACGCCGTTGATTTCTTTCAGAGAGGCATTCCATTCTGTAGACAAAAGATTTGGTTAATGTTGAAAATAATTTAATTAATTACGTGGAAACTGATGATGAGCATTAAACTTTAGTATATATTATAAACATATGTTTAGAATATTAAGTAGATTAGCGTTAAATATCCAAAATTATTTTAATTTCTTCGAAAAATGAGAAATATTTTGATGTTGATGCATTTTGGCAGAACTAAACCCGATTATAGATTAGTTTTATAAACACTCTTTGTTACAATAAGACCCCGATTGATTTAGACAATACGACACTTTTTCCTAAATATTTGCTTCTATCATATTATTGTGTCACAGTGTTAGGGTTTATAATAAAAATTGTACTCCACTTTTTGGTTACGTTTTTTTACAAGTTTATTATAGATAAACTAGCTTCTGCCTGCGACTTCGTCCGCGTCAAAGTTAATTTCTCCATACAAACTTTGGACACCGGTTTCAACCCCTTGAGGGATGAATTTTGGAAAATCATTTCTTAACGGATGCCGACGTCATACAAAGAACACACCCTCAAAGGTCTCTACGATCAGCGGTTTAGTCTGTGCGTTGATCCGCCAGTCAGTCATTCAGGACAAAGCATTTTATACGTATAGAAGAAAGATAATATAGGAATTTGCAGGCATGTTTATGTGATAGATCACAACAAAATTGACAGTTGGAATTTCATACAAAAAAAATACAAATAATATCTTGCAATATTACCTGAAGCCATCCAGTAGTATATAATAATATTGTAACAATATGCTATTTAAAGTAAATGCTATAATAAAATTAACTATTTAAAATTCGCTAAGTAAATCTTGACAGGTCGACACTGACACGAATAATTTTATTGATCATTGACAAAAAAGATTTTATACAGTGCCGAAGTTTGCATTTGCGTTGCAAAAAGTTTACGTTAAAAAAGTTTTTGTATCAGATATCGATATCAGTGGATTACGTTAATCTTTACTGCAAGTTAATAAAATTGAAGTTTGTAAAGTCAAAATTACAGCTTAATATAAATGCTTAAGAATGTTTACACAGTACTTACAGGGTCCATAATGATCTCAATTATACAAGTTACCACCTAAGCATACATATGGAAAAGCAATAAAGATATTGAGTATTGAGTACTTAGACCAAAAACACATTAATCTCCTTAATTTCCGCCGCTTTTGATGGAAGTTTCACAGACAAATAGATGAAGTCATGAGCAGCAAGTTAAGCTACTTTTAACAGTTAGGCTCTAGACAGACGGACTGCATTTCAACTGAAATCCAACTGCAAATTTGCAGTTCGGGTGCAGTTGAAATGCAGTTGACACGACTGCAATAGAACTGCAAACCAACCGTGCGGTCCAATTGCAGTCGGCGTGCAGTCGTGTGAACTGCACACCGACTGCAATCGAACTGCATCCGAACTGCACCATACCCACCCGTCTGCACTACTTTAACGCTCCGCCCCCGCTCAGTTCGGATGCAGTTCGATTGCAGTCGGTGTGCAGTTCACACGACTGCACGCCGACTGCAATTGGACCGCACGGTTGGTTTGCAGTTCTATTGCAGTCGTGTCAACTGCATTCAAACTGCATCCGAACTGCAAATTTGCAGTTGGATTGCAGTTGAAATGCAGTCCGTCTGTCTAGAGCCTAAGTAAGTAGCAGTAATTAAAACCTTAGCAATAAGTTTTTATTAGAAAACCAATTAGGAATCCGCGTAAAAAAAAACACCACAGAAAACCCAAATTCACGTGGGCAGTGTCGCGGCGCGGGCATAAACTAGTACCTAAATCAAAATATTAAGAGAAACAAAATAATGAACGGCTAGGACCACACAAATCAATATCCATCCCAATTAAACCCCCTCGAAGGGGTGAAACCAGTACATGCATCTGTCTGCGTTTCCCCTTGCTTTTATATACTGACAAATTAATAATGATAAAACCCGTCTAGATAGGGAGGAATTGAAAATCAAACAACAAAACTGCAGTGCAATGCAATTTCATCCCTATACTGAGTGCTTAAATTCCCTTTTTAGCAGAGCAGCCCTGACGAAGGTACGCAAGAGAATTTCAATCATATTCTGTACCGTTTAGGTAGAATTTTCACTAACAGGATAGATGAAACGAGTTCTCTTTGTAGCAGACTAGGGTTGCAGGCAGTCCTACCTAGCTCAGATTCTACCTCGCCAGAGCCTCGATTGATCGATGTTAGGTCAGTTCGTTTTAGAACGAGGAAGCGATATGACGTGTTTATCGTATTCGGAAGAAATTATACAGGGTGTAAAATTATTAAAGGGGTTTTTTTTTTACATATTTGGGGTATAACGAACTGCAACGGTGTATAAGGTGTTTCAACGTATCATGCAGATAGTTGGGCTGAAATTAAGGTAGGAAGATTTACCTTGTTTTTTTTGTTCTTTTTACAAATGTAGGTACTTACATTATTTGATAATTACCTACTTTAGAATTTTTATTTATATTTTTTTAATAAAGTGTTTTTATAATTCGTCGAGATATAGGTATCTACGTATTGCTGTTTGTAGTGGCAATAGACTAAACTGGTCAAAATGGCGCGCCACAATGCCCAGGCTGTGGCCGAAAGCACATTAATATGCATTCTATTTAAAATAATATTTTATCATTATCATAACTTTAAGTATTATTATTTACTAATTAATCGATCGCCCAACAGAATAGAGTACAACAAGTCAATTACGCTTCATTAAAATTATAAATATTATAAAACGACAATTAAAAACCACAGTAAACGCAATCACATTAACAATACACGACCACATTCAACGATAATCACCGGTTTAACCAATTAACACTGTTTGTATTCATAATTAAACAAACGGACTGCAATTATAGATATCGAGAGTACACATTGCATATCGGTGCTTTCGACATAAGTACAGTTGAACAAAGAGATTGGTGTACGTAGCAACTACTTTAAAATAAAGTTGTGAGTGCACTGAGTAGTAATTCTTTTACATTAGGCCCCTGGCACACGGCGTATTTTAAACGCGCAGGCGACGCGCAGGTGACTCGCGTATACGTGCTTCAAACGAGATTTGAACGCAACCTTGTAACCTAAGCACACGGGGCGATCGTGAAATCCGTCTATACTGCGCGTATGAGCGCAGTTACAGCCATCATCAATACAAACGCAAACCATCATCAAAACAAACGCAACAATCAGCATTTACGGCGCCGAAAACGCACGTTCCTGAAACGCGAGTCGTCTGCGCGTTTAAAATACGCCGTGTGCTAGGGGCCTTACTCTAAAGAAATGATTCCGAACCACGCTGCACGCAGCAGTGCTACATTCCGAGCTAGGCAGCAACTGCAGGCAGTACTGCTGCGCGACATTGCTGCCTAGCTCTGCTCTCTCTCTTCTCTAACGAAAGTAATCTCATTTATAGAGATTGCATGGGGACTAGTAGTGCCGCGACAGCACTGTTGCGGCAGCACTGCTGCTTGCAGCGTGGTTCGGAATCATACCTTTAATCTCGCTTGTACCAGACAGGATTATCTTTTCAACTCTGATTTTGATGCCATTATGCATGGCATTTTATTTAACCTCGTGTAAATCTTTGCGTCGGCGCACCATTAAGGCGTTTCCACATTGGTGGCCACGTGGTCCATACGGCAACGGCAGTACGTAAAACGACTTGGAACGCGGTGCGACACCCGCATCGCAACGTGGCAACGTTCAGGCACCGCGCCGACGCCGACTGAGCGTTGATGATACGTCGTATCTCATACATTATGGTTAAGCCATGCGGTGCGAAACAAAGTCGTCCGACGACAAGGGGTCCGGAGAGACGAGGGAGGGATGGTGCGGTGCGACATCGGAGAACATCGATGCGTTCGAGGGAATAGTTGTGTACAAACCGTCTGGCTGCAACATCACAGTAAGCTGCGTTACCCTGCGGTGCCGCATCGCACGTGTAGTACTCAGTGCGTCAAAATTACTGCGCTGCGGCAACGCAATGTAGCGCAACGCACTCGTACGGCGTCCTGCTAAGACTCCACGTTTAACAGTCGAGGTCAATCACAGTTTGATAGATTACAAGGTAATACGGAACATCTAAATTAGATACGGTGACTTACACAGCTCTGTACTTTTACACGCAATCGCAAATCGGAACTTTCAGCGACCTTGCTAGAGACACGCGATGTCTATTGAGTCCTTTGTACAGAAGAACTAGGTTATTTTTGGCGTGTATTTCTTCTATTTTGTGTTAATATAAAACTTAACGGTATCAAATAAAAACTGTTATTTTTTTATATCAAGAAAAAAAAATGTCAAGACCATATATAGAAGAATCTTTTGTCATGTGTACTTGCAGGAACAGTTTTAGTTTTGACTTTCTCTTTCATGCCTTATTTATAAGGTTCAATTTTCCTTGCGTATTTTTATTTTTTTCTTATAATTATAAAACAAGACAACCGATCTGTAGGTACTGGTTTATTATATTATAGTTCAAGGCCCTTCTAATTCCAGAGGGCATAAAATATTCTATTTACAAATTGATATTCAAGTTATTTTATTTATGTTTTAATCAATAATATGAAAAATATTTAATTATATAAAAAAAAAACAATCATCATTAAAAAGAAAATAAATTAAAACTAAATGGCATCAAAAATTCTTCGGCATCGCATCAAAAACTGGCGGCATTGCCACGGATGGCCAAAGTAAAACTAGCCCTTGGGTCACGGAAAGTGTCAACGAACCATTTGGACAACTCCTTAAAAAATCAAATGCTTAATTTTCAAATTGCATTACAGTTAACTTTTACACGACAAATAGGCAAACAGACTTATAGATGGCTCTGTTCGACAACTCCCGGATACCATTCAATAGGTCCCCCTGTCTATTTGTCATCAACGACACTGAAAAGATTAATACTTGTCCCAAAAACGTTTCATCATTTCGAACCGAAAAAGTAGTAATTCCAGCGAGTTTCATCCACAAACTCTTTCGTGTGTCTATTAGCGAGAGTGGGTGCTTATCCCTTTTCGAGATAAAACCCCTTTATGCATACGAGGGTATCAAGTCTAAGCCTAGACGAATGACAGGATTTCGTTTATTGTGAATTTTATTCGGCAATAAGAGAAAACCTTTATGGTCTCAGAATCGCCATCATCTCTTCATCTTTATTGTAATGTTAAAATGAGAATATATTATAGTAGAGATGTGTAGTTCCGGACCGTAATAGTTCCTGGAACTAAAATAGATTCTAGAGTGGAACGACATCGGTCCGGTCCGAAGATACTTAGAGCTGGTTCACATTAGGTCGGTCCGACAGTTTTACCGTTGACCGACTGTCGGTAGTTGCCGTTCACACTAGAAGCTACCGATCCGACCTATTGTGAACACCACCGTCGTTACCGTCGTTTTACCACAGCCAACTCACAACACAACAGCTTTGCGACGACCCGGGGTCACAAAAAGCACTTGTGATTTGTTTGTCGGTCTGATAAAACTGACCGACCTAATGTGACCCAGGCCTTAACTGAATAGGTTCAATAGTTCCAACAATTCTCCGCCAATCGCAACGTAAACGACCGAATGAAACATTCCCGACCGGTCCTGACGTTCCGTGTCTCCCGCCTGACATGCATGTCCGATGCCGCTGCCGAGCTGAATGCCGCCGAAATTAATTAATAATTAGGCAACAAAATAATGGACAGTTTAAAACCATCCTAAAAAAAACCGATTCCAATTACACCCCCTATAAAGGAGTACATGCATATTTGTTCATATCTACAAAATATAAAACCTACAGACACTACAATTCAATTTTAATGATAAAAACCGAATTCCTAGCTTAAAACGCAGTCTAAAATAAATTGTAAATCCTTTGATGTTAACAAACAAACGATATTAAATCGCCCCTTCCAGGTTTCAATCCACCCTACTTGATGGGGGCGAAAATTAATACCCATTTATTGGCTTCCTATCCCTTTGACTTGGTACGTAAACGGAAGCTAGACGAATACGTTTACGGTGGAAGGGGAAGGAAGGCGAGACCACAGAGTACATTTTTTAATACTGAGAGACCCCCCCCCCCCCTTTAGCCCATGATTTATTATGGAAAATGCAATTTTCCAACACATTGTACTGATGATTCATTTGTATTCAATTTATGAAGCAAGATTTTTTTTTGTCTATAAGAGGGACTTAGAAAACTGAATATAATAAACATTTTTTATTAGTTTTAGTATTTTAAAACAAAAGTTGTAAAAAACCGAAAGGATCTAATCTTAATATCATTATGAGCTTAAGATTAGATCGAAAATATTTCTATTTCGAACAGCACCATTTATTTTTATAGAAAGAAAATCGTTGTACTCAATAATGCTATACTTAATCTATACTTACTGATAAGAAGCTATTATAAAGTTTATTTTTATTTGAATGCGCTAATTAATCTCTTTATCTACTACTGGTTCGATTTGGAAAAATTATTTCACAAATCCTAGAGTGTTATCTACAGGCTATATTTAATCATAAAAAAATAGGAACCCGTAATAAAATTCACGCAGCAGACAAAGTCGCAGGCGAAAGCTAGTTATTAATATACCAGAAATACCAGACAGCCGGCACAAGCAACTAACAAACAGCCGGACAACAACCGTTTATCGAATCGATTCGCCATCTGCATACATAGACACATAATTGGCAACAAACTCCCCCTAGCCAGACATTCACCCCCCTTATATGTCTGGCAGGGGAGGCAGCATCTATACACAGTATTATGTGGGAACATTCCGGTTTCCCCAAGTTCCCCCGTGGAGTGGCTTCACCTGTGAGGGGGGTAGTTTGGTTTTGGATTTCCCCTAATGGACGGTCCGGTGCAGCGGTGGATGCTTTTGTATTCAATTTCGCTTTGAAGTTGTTTAATTAACCTCGTAAGGCCCAACGGCCTAATATAAGGACAACAAAATACTAGTCACTCCGGCCCAAGATAGTTTTCAAAATAATTAAATTACGGCCCAGCGACCTAAAATTATGACATGATAATTATTTAAACCCTTTTTTTTAGCCCGGTGACCCAAAATAGAAAAAAAAAATGATTTTAACATTTTTTTTTTTCATGCGAGTAGTAAGGGGTATATAAGAAGATAATTATTAGGTATTGGGTATTAGGCAGAAATACGACCTAAGATTAATCAAGTCAAAAGCATTATATTTAATTACTCAAGTCCCACGTAATGAGACACAATTGATTTTTTATTGTTCTGTCATACCGGTAAGTCAGAACAATAGAAAATCAAATTGTGTCTCATTACGTGGGACTTGAGTAATTAAAATCGCTTATAATACGTCTTGAGCAAGCGTGTTGATCAATGCTCGTGTCTTCTCTGTATGAGCAGAGGCCTTTGCAGTGGGACAATAATAGGCTGGTAGGTATTATTATTTAATTAGTAGCTCGATTTACTCTTAATAATGCTACATATAACTAATGTAAATTATTTCGTATTTATATATTTTTTCGAAAATGTATCCGTGGGCTTAAAATTAACAAAACACTCGTATTAATAGGTATGTTAATTCTTAATAAAATTTATGTGTGGTTAGTATTTTAGAGAAACGAAAAACAGGGTGTTAAGTTTCTCATCCTCCATTGAAAAGGGAGGATTCTCCGACCAGACGGGTTTTATGTCTGGTGGGCTAATTGCCCGATGTTGTCGGGATTTTGTATAATGCTAATTGAATGTCGCGGCAAACTTCGATTGCGCGATGTAGGAATTGTCAGTTGTAGTTCGTATCCTGTACGATAGATGTTGCACTTGCAACAGTATCAACAGTATAAACCTATGGATTCTGTCTTCGTACAGTAGCGGTCATAAGTGGAGTAGCAATTTTACAAAGCAACAGATTGATACTTTGGTTAAACTTACGACTGTTCGACGCCGTGTGCGAATTTAAGGTGCCGTTTTAATTAACTATAAATAAATAAGGTGTTCGTAGATACTGTGTTAATACATCACTTATACATATAGATGTAGGTACGGCCTGTACCGCGTGTTCAGAGTAATTCGAACCTTAGCATGCTACTGCACTTATGACCGCTTACTGTACATCCACCACGGTACCTAATTATGTATCTTAAATTCTTTAGCATGAGGATTTACAGGCGAAATTCTCAAGGCACGACTTCGCTGGCGGTCTACGTGTCTGCTGCCCTAGAAGTAATGGAGAAGGAAAGCAAATTTGATAGTTGTTTCTTTTCATCTCCATTATTTCTAGGGAAGTAGCCATAGAACTTCAAAAGAAGAAGAAAAAGAAAGGAGTTCCAGAAGAGGCAGAGAAAAACAAGCAAGAAAAGTGGAAGATTTATTTATTTCTGTATACTTATCCCATTGTATTTATGAACGTATCTCAATATAGCTCTAAACTTTATAAAAATTGAAATCGTGATAGCAGAGGTCAATCGTTCAGCCACCATACTATTAATATCCCACTGTACAATCTTATGTATATTTTAGTTCCTAATATCTCGATAGATGGCGTTGTTAATTTAGCACTATCCGCTGAATCGCGGTGTTAAGATTCTCCGTAAAAACATGACCTCTTCTTCTTACAATAAATTGTTTTTGTCTAAACAAAGTGGTTTTTATTCTTCCACTGCAAGGCAAAGGCCTCTTCTGGTACAGAAAAGCCACGAGCATAAAAAAAAATATTCAAAAAGCCAACTTTATAACCAAACCAGAGTTTACTCATCTACCGACTCTTCCCACCTCCAAACCACAAAAAAAAAGTTACCCAGAATAATAATTTACTGAAACAAAACGCCTCATTTTAAACGAAATTTCTCACTGGTATGGAGGAAAACGCGGTAAGCCGCCCTTTAATAATAAATAAGGTAGGTGTTAAGCTCTGCGTCGGTGTCGCCACCTGTCGGCCAGCTGTCAGCCACTCCTTCATCATTACGGAGTTCACACGGCCATTTGCTATCTACTTACTTAACTTGTTATAACGTGTAACTAGTTAGTTTATTACTGGAACATAGTTAAGCTTATGTTTGACAAGTATAGGCTTTTTAACCGACTTCAAAAACGAAGGAGGAAATATCTTTTGTATGTATGTTCACTGATTTGCGGCCAATCGTTTTTTTCTTTTTTTATTTGATTTTTTTAGATTTAAAGAAACTTGTTTTTACTTTGCTTTTATGATACCTACAATTTTTATTTTTTCTTTTATGTTATGTGCGTAATTTTCGCGTGAATAAACAGTTTTTCTTTCTTTTTTTTCTCCTTAAATTGTCGACTGATTTTTAAAATTATATTTTTTAATTCGAAAGGGCGTAATCCCATATTAATTGCTTGAAGATCTAATGTAGAACTTTGGAGATAAACAATGGAATCCATAAAAAAAATGGCCAAGTGCGAGTCGGACTCGCACACCAGAGTCCAGTACCACCATACAAGAAGGGTTCTGTTTTTGCCGACTGAGGTACGAAACCCCAAAATGGAGGCATTTTAGGCAGACTGGAACTGAGATTATATTGCGATCATTACTAAAAGATAGTAGAATAACCCCCCAGATGTACAAAATAGATTCTTGCAAATAAGCTTTTAGAATAATGCTATACTATGGGGGACCACAGTACAGCGCTGGTCAATTTAAAAATGCAGTTCTTCTTTCTCTTTTGCTGGAAAAGGAAAAAGCTAGCAAGCAAATTAGGTTTCAATAACGGTGTATTTAAAGGCTTAATATCTTGAATCCGGTAAAGCCCAAGGTTTAATAATTAATGAGCGGAGTGTTGCGACACGACAGTGCCGCCACCTGTCGACCCCACCTGTAAACTCCTTCACAATGAAAAGTTCGCACAGTCATTCATAAATTGTATGTAATTGGTAAGTCATTTGCATAATTTGTATACCGACTATCTTATAAGTTGACTGTTGAGCATGGAGTCTTTTTTTTAATTTATTTTTTAAGGTGGTAAAAATCATCAAATGAGTCCTTCCGCCCTGGGTGGGGCGGAAGGGACTGTCAGACTTTTACTGACTAAAAAACCACCCTGTTCCTTCTGTTGCCCTTTACGTTCCGGGGCCACGGTATCCTGTTAGGACGTCCCGCAACCCCGGCAAACCGCTCAACCATTGCGCCAACCGTGTCGTCCTACTAACTTTATGTATCAGTTTACAAGTCTATTTTACAAATGATCTTATTCTGTTTGTATACAAATCCTAATTTATTAGGTCCATTAAATAGGCTATCGCCTTTACAAACATTAAGACATGTTTTAATTAAGTATAATTTACATTGTCATGATGGAAGTTATGTTATTTTCATAATATATACACATACATCACGCCTGTAATCCCCGAAGGGTTAGGCAGGGGTGTAGATACACACACACATTTCGCCAGTTATGTTTAAGTCCCATGTAATAGGGGGCGAGCCTATTGCCATCAACCGGGCACGAATCCAAAAAAATAAAATAAAAAAAACAAACCGTAAATATCTAAATACGTAACAAAACGGGGTATTTCGTATCAAATCCGAGTCAAATTACTGAATAATTCCCTCGGCGGTACTCAGCAAAGGAATAAATTAACTTTCATGGCATATATATACATACTTGTGTGTGTATGTATATGTTTGTAAATACGTTACGTTGGGCAATTAATCACTTCTTGGCGTATGTACCTACTACAAGGCTTTTGTGTACAGTTAACGCGAGAAGTGAATTATATTAAGCATTTATAATATTAACATAATATTTTCAAAAGATGGCACGAATGTAAACTTGCTGACAGCGTGCTCCATATAATAATAGTCAAAGTCATATTTTGGTTAATAAGTAATTTAGCTTTATGAAATTTTGTAAATAGGATAATGGCACTCATACATCACATACATACATACATTAATCGATGCTTTATTCAGAGTTCAAAATGACACGTAACTTAGTCTCATACGAAAAATTTAATCATTTTTGAAACGAATATATTCTGTAATAACAAACTGGCAAACCTTAACCCTAGATATAACTACCCTTCTTTTCTTTCTTTATCGTGTGGGTAGTAAGGTCTTACGACCCCACACACCCTAGTGTCAGAGTTTCTAAACCGCCTCAAGGGCCTCTGACATGGTTTGAATGGAACAGTAAGTGTCCAGGTTTCCTCACGATGTTTTCCTTCAGCGATGCTAGTGATGTCCAAGATAAACTTTAGAAAATACATATGAATTGAAAAAGTCACATTGGTACTTGCCCGGATTTGAACCCACAACCTCATGCATGAGAGGCGGGCGCCTTAATCACTGAGCCATCACTACCCTAATAGTACCCTACCCTACCCATATACAAGTACTGTGAACATTATTGATCAAAATAAATACTGGTAATAAAAAAAATTACAAAAAAAATAAAGGAAGCAAAATATACTTACCTACCTAATTATATAAAGAAGATAATGATGTTTTTCATAGAATAAAAGATTGATTGATTGATTGACTACTTTTGTATGAAACACGCTGTGGCGAAGTCCCTCTTTTGTCATAAACTACAAACTGCCAATTATATAAAATTAAAGTTTAGTGTCTATGTAGTGACAAAGATAGAAAAGGGTATGCTTAGTTGGTTCGGTCATGTTGAGAGGATGAGTGAAAGACGATTAACAAAAGGTATTTATATGGCAGAGGTGAGTGGTAACGCAGGGAGGGGTCGCTCTAGGAAGACCTACACTGACCTTATTGGTGAGGTTCTTCAGAAAGGTCAGGTGCGGAGTACTCGTAACCGGCGTGCTTGTATGACGAAATGTATGAACGTAGATGAGGCGAAAGGAGTATGTAAGGATCGTAGCAGGTGGCGTTCTGTGGTTTCTGCCTACCCCCATGGGAAAAAGGCGTGAGTTTATGTATGTATGTAAAGTTTAGTAGATCTTGCAAAAATGGATCTATCATAGAAAAAGCAGTCGTACGAGGCAGTCACTTCTGGAACACCAATTCTGAATTTAATTTTGCTTTCTAAAAAAGCACCAAAAAATTGCTCTTAACATGTGGCAAAGATTCGAAGCCATAAATATTATATTTCACAAAATAATCATTTTGAAACTACGAAACACTTACGTGTATAACTGTACCACTATATTCAACACAAAGGCGAGAAATTTAGCCTTTTCGTGTTCAAACCCTTTTGTTGTGATTTTATTTTTTAGGGTTAAGCACAATATGGAAATAAAACGGAAACGTTGTGACTTGTCAAAGAGATTTTGTTGACGATAATTTTTTGTGAGCCGTGTTTGATGTAGTTTTACATTGTTCGTTTATACGCAACTAACATTTGCTTCCCGATACTTTGGCTGCGTGAATTCCGGTTATCGCAAATGCAGACAAAATTTGCGAATTCATAGTAATAGTACTTGTAGTAATGACTTTCTCGTTAGTATAATGATCACAAAGCGCGACTGCTGAGGTATCCCTAATTTTTGATAAAACTCAGTGATAATGTAGCTTCCAATTTGCGAAAGAATTTTCAAAATCGGTTTAGTAGAACCAGAGATTACCCCCTACAACCTCAAACTTTACCGGGTATCGTATTACTCAGTTACTGGGTTGTGGAGGTCAGGTAGGCAGTCGCTCCATGTAAAATACGCTGGTATTCAGCTGCATCCGGTTAGACTGGAAGCCGACCCCAATATAGTTGGGAAAAGGCTAGGCAGATGATGAACCTCAAACTTTACCTCTTTATAATATTAGTATAAATAAATTATAATTTTTTTAACAAGTGCAACAGAACCCTCATTTATAACGCTAGGTATAGTCTTGTCCACACTTTGCCTGAGTTTTTTTATCTTGACATTTACCCTAAAAACAACATCCTAAACTTTTATGATTGTAACCTTAACATATTGTGTACATACTAATATAAACACAACCTTTTGTTTTTCAAGCTCCGTAACGTAACAAAAAACAGAGAAAATCCCATATTTAGCAAGAAAACCCGGACAGTTGTCTCTTTAACAGCGGGATATAAAAATGGCAGTCGCTCTGAGATAAGAAAAGGAAGGACCCCCATCCGTAAGGATTTTACGAGGCTTCTTTGACCCCGTGTTTGGGAGCCGCAAATGATGTAATAAATAACGGTTTCTTGCCTACTTTTTAGTACGGTTTTGGTTTTTGACGTAGGGCTATTTAATATTGGTTTGTCTTTTTTCAATACAACGTAAACATAACATCACGCCTGTAATCCCCGAAGGGTTAGGCAGCGGTGTACCTTTTATTACACCTAGGTTTCGCCAGTTATATTTTTTTAAGTCCCGTATAATAGGGGGCGAGCCTATTGCCTTCAACCGGGCACAAATCCAGGCTCCGAAGCTGCTACTGTGATATTCCTGATGGAAAAATTTAATAACACTTTGCTCGACCTGGGAATCGAACCAAAGACCACATGCTCAGCAGTCGCGCTTTGTGGCAGTCAAAACCAATCAAATTAATTAATTTGCTTAAAATAAGGAGGGAACAGAGAGATGGTACATTATTTCACCAACTGATGTCATGAAACTAGCTTTTGTCATTTTAAGCCTTGGTAAATTAAGTAAGATAAGTTTTATTACAAATCTAGGGTCCTACCTATCCTACTTGATAACTGTATTGAATTTTTACTTAAGTAAATCATCATCATCATATCAGCCTATGGCCGTCCACTGCTGAACGTTCGTTCGTACGTTTACTAAATTATTTCCAAAATAATGTGCCCTCCGCAATTGGTTCGGCCTTTAGAAGACTTAAGATCAAAATTGAACCATCTCATATCGCCATGTTTTTTTTGTAACAATCCAATACTGGTCCGTATCCACTCATGGGTGTTGTAAATGGGGCCTAAGGTACGGGGAATCCTTTGAAATATTCAATGAGGATCGCAGCAGTTTTTTCTTCCGTAATAAAAAGGTATTGGGATATTTCCCTTTTGCAAAGCGTGTTGAATATGAGAGTACCTACCTATTGGATATTTTGTTTTTTGATTCTTCAAGGTCTAGATACGGTTCTACGGTGCTTGTTCTAAGGCTGATTATAAAACTCAGTAAGTAATGTTATCTTCTCTCCTCCTTTGGTTGACTGTTAGAGAATCATTAAATCCGCCTTTGTACTTTTTGTTGCATAAAGTTAAAATAAATAAGTTCCTACTTGATACATTGCCTCGTTGGCCTAGTGGCCGCAAAGCGCGACTGCTAAGCATAAAGTCTTGGATTTCGATTCCCAGGTCGGGCAAAGTGTTATTGGGTTTTTCCATCATGAATTTCTGAGAAGCAGCCTCGGAGTCTGGATTTGTGCCCGGTTGATGGCAATAGGCTCGCCCCTATTACATGGGACTTAAACATAACTGGCGAAATGTGGGTGTACTAATGGGTACATCTCTGCCTAACTCTACGGGGATTACAGGCGTGATGTTATGTATGTTACTTGATACATTCTATATTTATATTTAATTTAATATATAATAATAAAGTTGAATAGATTTTATTTGTTTGTTTGTTTAAACGCGCTGATCTCTGAAACTTCCAGTCGGATTAGAAATAATCTTTTTATATTATACGATAGCCAAATTCATAAGGAGTAGCATAGGCAAATATCATCACGCTACGACCTACAGGAGCGGAGCAGTAACCAAAGACGTAACTTAACACGGGGGAAAAAACCACGCGTTCGAAAAAGGCAACCGTTACTGACTGACTGGTCTATCAACACACAGCTCAAACCACTGAACGGATTGCGCTGAAATTTGGCACACAGATAGTTATTATGACGTAAGCATGCGCTAAGAAAGTATTTTCCAAAATTCATCCCCTAAGGGTCAGTTCACACCGAGACGCGACGCGACGCGACGCAACGTGACGATACTGGAAGAGGCCAGTGACTTCGCGCTGCGCCGCGCGCCGCCGCGAGGCGCATCGCAACGTCGCCGCTCTTGCACGTCACGCGTACCGGCGATTCACCGCTGCGTCGCGATGCGTCGCTCTACGCCTCGTGATGCCTCGCGGCGTAAAGCGACGTATCGCGACGTAGCGTTGCGTGGTGTAACGTATTCTAAATTCTCACAAAGTAATATTTTGAGTCGCTCTTTTAAAGTGTGCACGCAGCGTCGCGTCGCGTCGCGTCTCTGTGTGAACTGACCCTAAGAGAATGAAACGGGGTCCAAAGTTTGTATGGAGAAACAAGATCTGGGGGCCTACCACAACGTCTTTAAACAATATTATTTTAATATTAGTTTGCCTTCCACACTGTTGGATTTTCAACGCTCGAATCAGCGCCGAGAGTTGAAAATGCAATGACAGAAATTACAAAGTAACATTTAAAATAATATTGTTATAAGAGATGGCGGTAGGCGCCCAGATCGCCAATAACCAACGTTTACGCAGAAAAAGTCGCGGGCAAGTGTATTATAAGGCTGGGCGCAAACGTCCGGTTTTCTGATCAGGTTTCCGGATCAGGATGCGTGTATATACATACACATACATACATAATACACACACACATGTAAAAAAAATGTATGTTGTGTAATTAATGTATGTGTGTGTATGTATACGCTTCCTGATCAGGAAACCGGACGTCTGCGCCCAGCCATAATACTTGACTAGCAGCCGATTGCAGACTTAGATACTTAATTGATTTCGAGAGCAGGGTTCGATCGCGTTATTCAAAGCTACCTTTAAATTATCATTATGTACCGGATTCACTTTCGCGTTTTAGCTCCTTTACCCTTCAGATACAGGTTAGATTATGACCTGAATACGGGGAAGTGCTTGAAATTTGATAGCTAAAATCACTGGGCAAGATTTTATGGATTATACGAGGTGGAAAAATGCACTTAGCCGTTAACGTAAAAACGTACAAACTGCCCATTAAACTGAGGAATATTGAGCGTAAATATTGATAGAAAACGAGTTTTATTTTCGGTTTAATTACCTAGCTATCACTGTTTATGGAAGTAGCATTTACAGCCTATTATTGTCTCACTGCAGGGCAAAAGCCTTTTTCCATAACTTTTTTTCCTCCTAGTTGGATCTACTCTTGTTTCTAATCTAGGTCAGAGGTAACAGAGACAAAGTCTACGATGGAGTGAGTTTACCCAGAAGAAGCCCGTTCACTCTAACTTTGAAAAGATTATGGCGCATTTTCATTAGTCGATAGGGCCCGCATGCGGCGAGTCCCCGCATGCGACATAACAACCAATGAAAGTTACAAGTCGTTCACCGCATGCGGGGATCCGCGCATGCTTTTTACCGACCGTGTTATCGACATGCGGGCCCTGTGGCATGCGTTCCAGAAATCTGTCGCACCCCGCATGCGGGCCCTATCGACTAATGAAAACGGTTCACCAATGCGGGCCCTGTGGCATGCGTTCCAGAAATCTGTCGCACCCCGCGTGCGGGCCCTATCGACTAGTGAAAATGAGCCATTTGTCGAAAGCGTTCGGAAATACAGATGCAGGTAGAGAGTTTCACTCCTTTCTCTCATACTGAGAAGCAACGAGCATTGATCACTAGACTCGCTCAAGGCGATTTGGCGATTTTAGACTAATATTTAATACAAGTCCAGGTGGCCTACCACAACCTATTAAAACAATATTATTTTAATATTACTTTGCGTTCCGCTCTGTTGGATTTTCAACGCTCGGATCAGCGCCGAGAGTTGAAAATGCAGCAACAGAAATTACGAAGTAATATTAAAATAATATTGTTTTAAGAGGTTGAGGTAGGCCCCCAGATTTCATCACGATGTTTTTCTTCACCGATGTCAGCGATGTCCAAGTTCCAAACTTAGAAAGTGCATATTGAAATGTCATACTGGTACTTGCTTGTACCCGGTTGCTAACCCACAGCCTCATGCATGTGAGGCGGGCGCCTTAACTGAGCCGTCACGCCGTTAAGTCCCATTAAGTCCCATACCATAAGATTATATTGCCCCACACAATAATTACAGCTCCCTAATTGGATGTCAATGCGGTTGACAAATGGCTTGCCTATAAGTACAATTCCATGTTCCCTCAATTAATGTATTCCTTACATTAATGGCTTTGGAGTCTGTAAGGCTATAAAGCACCGATCTTGACATATTAATATTACACAAAGGCACATGGCATAGGCATTATAATATAGCTAGCTATGACCACAGATCTATTTTTAAACTAATCTATCTATGATTCTATGATTCACTAAAACGTCTTAGTTTGAAAAAAAAGTCTGAACAACATTTAAAATCGAATTGTAATTTCATCTCAGCGACAATCAATGTTAAAAAATGTAGGTAAATTAGAGACATTGACTTTTTTTTTCCATTTTTTTTTTTTTTAATTTTTTTTATGAGACTAAGATTAGATTGCGATCGTTTCTACAAGTTCTTTGTCATAGTAGGAAACGAGACTAAGATTAAAAACGATTAGGGCACGGAGATAGATTATAGTCTAAAATAGCACATTAGGATACCGTGTATCTCTGAAAAATGTATGGTTCCCGTGAGATAATGTATTAACTTTGACATGGACAATGACACGGGCACACGCTAGTTAATACATAAATTAGTAATTTTTGTAACGTTAAATTGAATTAATCGATAATAATTATTATAAAGTTCAAGAGTTGTTTTATTTTTTTGAACGCTAATTTCAAGAACCACTCGTCTGATTTGGAAAAATCCTTTTGCGATATATAGCTCGTTTATCGAAAAAGGCTATATGACATCACGCTACGATCAACAGCAGTAACAAAACACGTAACGTGAGTGAAACCGCAGGGCTTAGCTAGTATATTCTGTATGGATCGATGTTTTGATAATAACCACAAACAGGGCGGGACAAAGTTTCACATCATTGCTTAGGTCGTGGCCAAAAGAACAGCTAACCAGAAGGGTTGATGTTAGGGTTTGGTTGACCTCCAACCGAAGGAGGAATAATTTTAGATTACACCCTTTTTCCCGTGTAAAAACTGCTTTTAAGATAATTTTTGGGTAAGTAGGTAAAAATCTCCGTAAAATCAAATCGAAATTTTGCTAAGAGACAGTAGCAAGGACTCCTTACGACTTTATTCATTTGCCAGTTTGAAATAAATGCTTTGTTTGACTTTGACTTTGAAATGCTAGGGGGTATTTTTATGCATTTTAGAGGCTTACGTACCTATGATTTTTGTGTGACTTGCACTGAGCACCTTTTAGGTTCACGCTTAAGCACAACTTAAAACACGTTTTATACTGCATCTTTGGCACAAATATTTTGTAATTTCACTTAGCAAAATACTTTTAAAAATCTTTATTTTGTGTTTACTTTAAGACTTCCATTCAAGAATAAAATAATTGTGTTTAATTTTTCTTCAAGTTTTCCTATACGAGGTGGAAAGAATATCGTAACAAAAAATTTTACCATTGAATCAGTATTTAATAATTTTCTTCGGATCTTTCCCATACATTTTTACCGTATAGGTCTATCACTATCCTGCCAGAGTTGCGGATTTTGTTCGAAAGAGTTACCGCGGCTCTGAAATGCAAAGGGCATTAGAAGGAACATGGATGGGTTTTAGTCAGTAAGAGTCCGACACTCCCGCTCCGCCTAGAGCGGAAGAAGTCATTTGATGATTTCCCCAGCGTCATATATTTCGTTAGATCTGTTTCCAAACATTTTACACTTGTATATTTATGACTTATGTAAGTATAAGATTTTAATGTATAACTGTTTATTTTCCCGAATTCATTTAATTCATTTTGACCGTATAGTTCATCACTTTTGTGAAAGATCATCACTTGAGATCGGCTCAACCAATTTGGCTAGATGTTTTTTCATTGTGTTCATTATTGTTAGGACAAGGTACGTATGAAAGAAAATATTTTAAATATCTACTTACTGAAGAAGTCGGCAATTCGTGGTTTTTATATGAAAAAGCGCACTTCTCATTTTCTTCATAAATAAATTGCACCCGCGCGGAGCGGGGTCGCTAGTAAAATAATAAAATGTTTTATGTACATATATTTGTACAGTCAACAAAAGAGATAGGTATCCAAGGTCGTCAGATATAGTTGAAGTTTTCTTAGACACCGATGAATGTCTTCGATTCGAAACTTTACTTAATTAATCAACTGTTTATTATCTACTTTTTAAATTAATGAAGCTTATTGGTAAGGTTCTTCAGAAAGGTCAGGTGCGGAGTACTTGTAACCGGCGTGCTTGAATGACATGTATGAACGTAGATGAGGCAAAAGGAGTATGTAAGAATCGTAGCAGGTGGCATTCTGTGGTTTCTGCCTACCCCCATGGGAAAAAGGCGTGAGTTTATGTATGTATGTATGTTTTTAAATTAAATTACATTTGAAAACATCTATCGTAAACTTTGTCTATGTCACTTCTGACTTAGACTAAAGTCAAGAGCATATCCAAAATAAATACAAAAAAAAATGGTTTCAAAGAAAACTTCAACTAGGTATATCTGACAACCCTGCATACCAACCTCTTTTGTTGACTGTACATACAAAATATGTAACAAGAAGGTTACAATGTTACGGTAAGTAGGTAAGTGGTTGACACATAATTTATTTGTGTGTTTGGGTAGGTGTTACAAAATAGGGTGGGTATCTGCCTATGTTTGGTCACAGTTAATGACATACAAATATTAGTATCTCATGAGGACAAACGAACGTAATTTTTGATGTGAAATATCTATTGGTGCGCCTTTGAAGTAAACCGATTCGAATGCCGTGACGGGAAACGGCGTGATGCTGTCATACCGTGATGCCCACGCTATACTACCGCTCTCGACTCTCGACTTTTTTGTGTGTGTACACTTTTTTTTTATTTGTTTTTCATTTTAATTAATTAGATTTGAATATTCACTGAGATGTTTCAAATCTGCCGAGCATCCCGTGACGGCAAACTTTTTTCTTTAATTGTGAGTCACTGAGTCACGTTTTTTGAGTCGCGTAATTTACGTTGCATTCCTTTTATAATTTTTATTTTTATTTATTGTTGATATGCAAGTGTTAAATTTTAATTGAATTGATCTTCACAATAAATTACATATTTTTTTTAAGTAAGTAATTTTAGAAGTCTGTAAAAACGAGATCAATTTGCTTACCGATTCTGTCTTATATAATTATTCATGTCATGCTACGAATCATTAACGTCGAAGTCTATGGTCTTAATAGGGGTGCCGATAAGAGTTTAATGTATATTCTTGAAAACAGCACTCATCATGTCCTCAAAAACACTCAAATACAAATACACAAACGTAAAAGCGACAAAGTAAAACACTCCACAGTGAAACTCGATAACCAGCTCCCTAGGAAGAACATCAGCTCACGAACCTAAGCCTCCAGCTATCCCAATTTGAGTTCTGCATCCACACTTTTAAGGGTCAATTTGCTTTGTCTCAATCGTGCCCTACAACACGGAATGAGAATTGAAGTGGCCAAAGTTTCGAAATTGGGTCGCGAGGGCGGTTTAAAAATCGGCACGAGAGAATTCAAGTGAATTTTGGATAACTTCATGTATATAAATCGGATTACCGCGGGTCTTATCCTTGCCTTGGTTTGACGTTTTATTTTTCATAGTTTTCTTGTCTTTATTGAATTGTGTCTTAGGCTAGTACTTGACGGTAAAGGATTTATTCAAGGATTCTTTGCTATCCGGCTTCAAATTGTTGCAGCCTTCAATTTACAAGCAATTTTCTTTCTCTTTTTTTCAATGTAAGTCTGTAATCGCCAATCGACCTCGAGCTAGCGTGGTGATCAATGCTATGCTTTCTGGGCTATGGTACCATTACTAGTAAAACTTGTATTATTATAATTAATCCATCACGACATAACTACTTCATAATTATTAATTGCTTATATAGGGTAGTTTTTAAATATAAGTTTATCATATAAAATAATGTGTATTAGTTTATAGTTAAGTTGTGCTTATTTATGTGTTTGTGTTTTATGGGCCTTGGTTGCCTGAAATAAAGGTTTTATTATTATTATTATAGGGTGACTGGTAATTAGTGTACGATATTTATACAAATGATAACAAACAACTTACCGAAAAAAATAATCAAAATATGAATATTAGTACCTATAGATAGTCCAGCAGTGCGATTCTGTAAGACCTCGTTCTAAACTTCGAATCTGAATCCGCTGTGAGTTTCTTGATTGGCATTCTAAAAACTCGGTTGATAATTCGAATTTACACTAGCGCTACTCTTGCGAGCGTGTCAGCGAGTTGAACTAAATTGACGGAGAGATTTTGACAGATAATGTATGAGATGACGTAAGAAGTAGCATTCTGTAAGGTAATTCCTCCGTCACTTCGACGCTCACTTCGCACTCGAACCCGATTTAAAATGTCAAATAAAAAGTATCTATTTTACGAGTGAAAATGGAAGAAATCCTCTAAAAATAGTGTTAAAAAAAATAATAGTTTAAAAAACTAAAAACCATGCTTTTACCACGCACTTAAAATTACAAAATAATTCGAACATTTAGTTTGATGACTCAAGAGTTTTCCCTTTGCGAAAATAAAACTTCATTAGGGTCAGTTCACACCGAGACGCGACGCGACGCGACGCAACGTGAAGATACTTGAAGAGGCCAGTGACTTCGCGCTGCGCCGCTCGCCGCCGCGAGACGCATCGCAACGTCGCCACTCTTGCACGTCATTCTGTGCGCGCGTACCGGCGATTCACCGTTGCGTCGCGATGCGTCTCGCGGCGCCGCGCGGCGCAGCGCGGCGTAGAGCGACGCATCGCGACGTAGTGCTGCGTGGTGTAACGTATTCTAAATTCTTACAATGAAATGTGTATCTTTTCGTGTAGAAAATAAAGATATATTTTGAGTCGCTCTTTTAAAGTGTGCACGCAGCGTCGCGTCGCGTCGCGTCTCGGTGTGAACTGACCCTTAGATCGCAGGTAAACATAAACAATTTCAGTTCGTGACGAACGATAGATAATTACCTATGCGAAATGGTTGTTGTAGCGTTGTGTGATTGTGTCCAAAAAGAGTAAATATTACATAAACGCTCCACGCGTTCTTTCATAATAAATCGTAGTAGGTAAATATTTAATAAAGATGATTACTTACCTACTTACAACCATTTCGCATAGGATTAAGTCACGTGACTATTTTTTTATTTTTGTATTGTCATCAGAACTCAGAGCGTGTGCAAAATTTCATCCTAATCGAAGACCGGGAAGTGGGTCAAATTAAGATTCCAAGAGTTTCTTACATAGTTACTTACAAGTAAAGCTAATATAAGCGTGTTAATAATAAGTCACGTGACTATTTTTTTTCGTATTCCTGACAGCAAACCCTTTCATTTGATACCCATATCATGGGGGTGGAGTTCCAACAGCTAGTCCGCCATCTTGGGGAGGCCGCCATATTGGATTTGTAATGACGTTTCTTAGCTAGTCATGTATTGTCATCAGAACTCAGAGCGTGTGCAAAATTTCATCCTAATAGAAGACCGGGAAGTGGATCAAATTAAGATTCCAAGATTTTCTTACATAGTTACTTACAAGTGAAGCTAATATAAAGCGTGTAATAATATTACACAGAGTGCTCAATTATCACCCAGACATAGTTGCAAAAATAGTTGATGCATGTTGTGGCGCAGGAATCGGGCATTCACAATTTCAAAAGAAGAGAGACTAGAAGAGCTCCAAACAATTGCTGAAGTTCAAAGGAGGCAAACTAGGGATTTGCCATCTAACGCCGATTTAGCTCTTGGGCAATTACGTAGGCGACACTTAGTAAATAGGCTAGTTCACGTCATAATTAATTATTAATTTTTTGGTGGTGTCGTTTTAGTACTAAGGTGGGTAGAGAAGGAAGGCCATGCTATGCTCCTTGTAAGGCCAATTATTGCCATGCGATGTCAAATTCCACTAATATAAAATCAAACTAAATCCAAACTAATCACCAATGGACAAAATAATAAATTCAATAAAACCGCTCTAATATCCGTTTAAAGGTGTTTTATTTATTATATATTATATTAACTTAAATTACTACAGCCTATCTCTATTCATAGCCCTTTCCCCACTGCAGCCACAGCTTCAGCTAAAATCCTGTCTCTTTCTGCACTCCTCTCCAGAAAGGACTGCAGGATTTGTGCATTTAGTCGTTGTATCTCCAGCTTCTGTTCTTCCACCCTTAGGAATCTCCCAGTAGTGCTGGAGAATTCCGTTCGCCGTCGAGATCGTGGAGGAGCAGCAACTGAAGACGTGTGACGTGATGCTGAAAAAAGAACACCGATTTCTATGATGCGTAAATAAAAAATCTTAAATAGCAGCTTTTCGTTATCATTCGTTTGAAAAATAAAGTTTTGATAGTTATTTTTATTTTGTACTTACACAAGGAACCAGCACCTCGACTAGCACGAGCCATATTTGTCATGGGGCGGCGAGAAGTAGAAGCAATTGGAGTCGCATGACGCGAAGCTAAAAAGATAAATATATACATAATTACATGAAGGTTCTATAATCTAAATTTTTTTCCTAAATCAAATAGGTATAATTATTAGTGGTCTGATTTCTTCTTTCTGTATTCTATTTTCCACGGTACCTACAGCTTTGCTACGCCTATCTCGCAAATGAATTGAAAAATGGTTGGACCATCACGACAAATAAATAACATTCAGTAATATTGTTAAGTGCTAGCATTTAAGAAATCAGATCTAATGTACGTAACTCGAGGGGGTTGGCTTTGATAGCCGAAATACAGGTTCTGCCCAGCTAATTTACTAATTTACAGCTTTTTTTGTCAGACCAATACTCATCAATCAGACATAATTAAAGAAAGAAATTATAATAGGTACAATAATTGCCTGTGGTCCTAACATGCAGTAAAAAAAAGCGATGCTAACCTTGGTTCACTGTTTGTAATTTTTAATTGTGCCACCCATACTATTTAGGCGCACGGTTAGTGCCTCCCACTGGCGTCGGCTTCGCTCTCTGGCACTTTGAGTTCTCAAGAAACCCTTCGCCATGCCAGGGTTTCTTTCCATGAACTCTACCAGAGTTTCAACCTGAGCCGACGATGGATAACAGGAACGTGTCTCATTTAGACTGGAACATTATTGTTGGATTAGATAACAAAATAAATACTATTTTAATTAATATAATTTTTAAACATCTCAACCACAAATACTTACTTCATGATTTTTTCACAATAATTTGCGGCACTGAATGATCAAACAAACAATTCAAATAAAACGACGCAACGCACTAGCACTATCAAAAGAAATATTTTCAACTAGCTTCTGCCCGCGACTTCGGCCGCGTCAAAGTTTGTTTCTCCATACAAACTACACGAATACAGTGCTCACCCCCCAAAGCACATAGCGTGATAATTTATAGCCTATAGACTAATTTGGCCAATGTGGAATATTGATACAAAATTTGAACAGAATCTATCCGCCAGTTTTCGCGTGATGCTCTAACAAACATACAGACAAAAAGACAAACAGACAAAAATTCTAAAAAAAATATTTTCGGCATTAGAATTACTCCCCGACCTCATAGCAATTACTATTTTTCAAAAATATTAAATGTACAGTTTTGACTTCGCTACGATTTTATTATATGTATAGATTTGTCATTGTCAGAATGTCAGTCTGACACACTGTGACACTGACTTTTTATTTTTTTCGTAAAGGAAGCATAAAAATTCATGGCACGAATTTAGAGTTTTCTGTTTTTTTTTACTTAATAGCTGCCTCAAATTCCGTAAAATAAGATATTTTAATTTAAATATCATATTAGCTAAAATTCTGTGCCAAAAACTCAACAATTGTGTCAAAAACTAGAATCGATAAAACTAGATTAACATTTTGTTGAGTGTGGTCGTCACTAGTACAATATTGGTCGCTTCGGAGCTCACTTCACTTCGCATGTGATTAGGTGATGCTTACAGAATGCAAAATCAAGGTCATTTTGAACCTTAAGCGAAGTAAGAATGAATAGCGATGTGAGATGCGAGTTGATGTTCGAATTTTAAAGAATCGACTTGCAGGTTACCTCACGATATTTTCCTTCACAGATGTCAGTCAATTTGAACAAAATCAAACCATCAGATTAATAATCTACCTGGTCGATAATACTGTGCAGTGCTTACAGTGATCTGGTCCTTTATCGGACCGCTTATCACGACCGTCCCTCCTCAGTTTGATATCGAGCTCCTCCCGATAAGCCCTCTGACAGATCAGTAAACCCAAGTACCCTTGGGACTTTACTCGCGGATCTTTGAATCAAAAGGAACGAGGAATTATTTTGTAAGATTACAAGAGGATGTGTGAACTTCCTCTTGTGTCGTAAAAATTCTCGTTTCGATGTTCTTGGAAACTGTCTTCAGGGATTTTTTTTAAGTGGATAGTCAGTAGTGTAACGTAACATAGCAAAACGCCTGTAATTCCCGAAGGGTTAGGCAGAACTGTACCAATTAGTACACCTACATTTCGCCAGTTATGTTTAAATCCCATGTAATAGCTAACAAATTGTCTTTAGTAGAAGATTTGTTTGTCGACTAATCATAAATAGCCGACCGCGCAAGACAACGCACCTAACATTTTCAGAGAGTAAGTATGTCAGTGCAGCACCATACTAATAATTATGAGTGATTAATAGTGTCCGACCGAAGCTTCGGCTTCGGCTTCGGCTTCGGCCACCTTCGGCCAAAAAAGCACCTTCGGCCAAATCTTCGGCTTCGGCCAAAAATTTGCCGAAGGTTTGGCCGAAGCCGAAGGTTTGCTAGTTGTCAAAATTTGAAATTTACTGAACGATGCTAGAGCAAGACGGAGAGTGTGCAGAGCAGCAGAGTTTCGCCGCGCCGCCGCACCGGACCAAACGAATCGCCAATATTTTATTACCTACTTGTATATGTTGGTTACTCGGCTCGTTATTGGGCTAAATCTCTAAAGCTCTCACAATATCTATCTAGTACTAGCTGTCCGCCGCGGTTACATCCGTGTCTTTGGTTACTGCTCCGCTCCCGTAGGTTGTAGCGTGATGGTATATAGCCTATAGCCTTCCTCGATAAATGGACTACGCAACACTGAAAGAATCATTCAAATCGGACCAGTAGTTCCAGAGATTAGCGCGTTCAAACAAACAAACAAACAAACAAACAAACAAACACTGCAGCTTTATAATATTAGTATAGATATTCTGAGATCAAAGTAACTATCGTATTTCTCAAGGTCAATGACACCTTCGGCTTCGGCTTCGGCTTCGGCCGAAGGTTTTGGTGAATACCGATTAATCGGCTTCGGCTTCGGCTTCGGCCAGAATTGCACCTTCGGTCGGACACTAGTGATTAATGACTCCGCTAGTCGAGCAACAAATCGCTGATTTGTTTTTATTTTGAGAGCCGTCTCAGTACGCACACATGCGTTGTGAGTCTTTTAAATATACACATCAAAAGTGTCTAGGGATCAAGATGTATTTGGTAATAATAATATATTGATCCCTAGACACTTTTGATGTGTGTACTATCACACTTTCAAACGTTTTGAATTGTGGAGGGGCGCGCCATGTTATAGTAGTTTATCTTCTAACTCGATCTATCTAGCCAGTCTCCACTCACTAAGATCTCGATCCTCTGGAGACTAACGCGGTAAACTTCAGACGTGAGCAACTATTTAATATAGTTGACGACTTTCACTGCAGCTTAATTGAAGGGTTTAGCTTTAAACCAAAAACTAACTTTACTTGGGTTAGCTTGTTTTAACTGTTGGTGAATTCTACCTATTATTGTTCCATTGTTTTGCAAAGGCCTCTTCTTATACAGAGAAGGTACGATTGATCATTACGCTTGCTCAAGCCGGATCGGTGTTTTCACACTTACCTATATTAATAACTTGCTTTTGTCTGTGACATGGTCAACGTGAATTTTTTTACGGAACCCTAATTTAAAAAAATATATTATCTATGTTATTCGTTGATAATGTAGCTTTCCGTAAGTGAAAGAATTTTTAAAATCAGTTCAATAGTTTTTGATAAAATAAAACACTTTAATTAAACCTAAAACCCGATTCATTTTCAATAAACTGTAAAAATAATTATAAGTTGCTTTTAAATCAATGAATAGTTAGTCAATGGAGTTATCAAATGAGTGACGTCACAGATTGCTATTGCCATACAAAATCTATGGGGGAATCGCGTTTTGACAGCTCGTAAAATGTTACATATCAATTAATTGATGGTGTCACATGTTACATAATGGAATTATAGCAGTATGGTTGTCACCATGACAAATCAGCAGACTTACCTACTAATTTGTTGACTAATGTGCTGTCAAATCTCATGAAATGATTGGTTGACAAAATTAACAACTAATAATACTACAATTATAGTTATTAAGGCCCGTTTGGGTTATGTTATTAACTCTAAGTTAGTTGCCAATTTGGGCATTAACCCTTTGAATGCCAAGGACGCTTATGGACGTCAAATAAAAAAAAGAAAAACTGTTTATTCACGCGAAAATTACTCGCGAAAAACGCGCTCACTACCTTTCAGAATAAACATATTATTAAAAGTATGTAATAAATAATATAAATGTATGAAAGAAGGAAGTTGTCGCTTGGCTGGCGTAAAAAACACAAATGGCGGTCAAAAGTTTAGGCATGACAAATATGGAAATACTAGTAATACCCCGCGGTTTCACTCCTTCGATCCCGTGGGTCGTTGCGTGATTTTATAGGCTATACCTATACCTTCCTCGATAAACGGGCTATATAACGTAAAAGGATTTTTTCAAATCGGAACAGAAGTTAGAACATTCAAACAAACAAACCAACAAATGGAAACTCTTCAACTTTATATTATTAGTATAAATAAGTAGATAACCTTGTGTTAGAAATTAACTTCGAGTAAGGTTTTTGGTGCAAGTTTAACTCCTAACATTTACATCTATACTTATCCATACTAATATTATTAATGCGAAAAGTAAGTCCATCTGTCTGTTACACTTTTACGACTAAACCACTGAACCGATTTTAATGGAATTTGGTACGGGGTTAGTTTGAACCCCAAGAATGGACATAGGCTACTTTTTATTTCGCGGCTTTGACATTTAAGCGGACGAAGTCGCGGGCAAAAGCTAGTAATATAATAAAGCTGAAGAGTTTTTCTGCTTTTGTTTGTTTAAACGCGTTAATCTCTGAAACTACCAGTCGGATTGGAAAAAAATACTTTGTATACGATAGCTAGACTCATGCTCATGAGGTATAGTATAGGCTTTATAACATCAAGGTACGACCTACTGGAGCAGAGCAATAACCAAAAACGTATGTGACTTAACGCAGATATAAAAAAACACACGCACGAAGTCAGCAGCAGCTTCGTAGGTACTAAATAAACTTAGCCTAGACCTTACCTCCGCTTACCTCAAAAGGTCATAAAAAACGTCATAAAAACATAGGTACCTAGGTCATATATATCCCTATTTCCTCTGCGTCCCACAAATCCAGAACAAAGGCGTAATAATTAAATGCTATCCCGCATAAATTATCCAATTAGTTTGTGGAAAAGAGGGCTTTTAATAAGCCACAAGTGGTACATTTATATTATTTGCGCCACGAGCAGGGTTTGTCACAGACCGGCTGAAGATAAGCTTGTTATGTGGCACGGTTACTGATGTGGCCGGTTTTGAGCGCATTACAGTAACGAGTTGCAAAGTGCTCTAATTAAAAAATACGTCCTTTTTTTGTTTATTATGTACGATATTAGGGTCATACAGATATTAAATGGAAACTCAGTTTTTGTGAGCTTCGGAATTAATTTATTTGACATATTTTTTAGGCGTATGTGCGGCAATTATTTTAATTAAATAACATTAAGCTTCATTTTAGTTTAAAAGTAAGTTTATCTAAATTACAAAGTTATTTGAATAAGGTTTTAAAGCAGTAAAACATAACGACCGTATTAAATTTTCAAATGACGTAAGAGACATACAAATGTTTGTCACTTACGTCTTATGTAATCCAACATCAATAAAGATAACCTTCTATAAAGGCACAGATTACACCTCAAGGCACATGAAACCTAGCTTAAGAGGCTGCTATAAAATGTATATCTCGATTTGTGCGGGTATTCCCCTCACCCACACTCAAGTCATGAGTCTCAAGGGACGTCAAACTTGAACCAGTGTTCACGTTAATACGTGTCGAGGAGAAAAGCAAGATTCAGTTATTATATGAATAGTTCTTCTTTGAACGTCTTTTGTAGTTGTAGTGAAGAGTTTTCGAATGGTGAAAACGTTTGGTCTCTAAAGTTTTTCAGAGTTTTGCTATTTTTCGTCTGCGAAGTTTTTGGTCCTCAACTTATTCTTGTCTGGGTGAATGTTGTGCAGAAATTAATTTTACAGAACGAATCCGTATTGTAGAGGAGGTAAAAATCTACTTAGTACAGTAACCGGCACGTAAGTTGGCAAGAGTTTTTGTAGTGGGGGAAGTTTGCGCACGCACAATTTCATACATTTCCGAACGAACTTCCCCCACTACGAAAATCTCTTGCCAAGTTACGTGCCGGCAACTGTATCTTAGTACCTGTACAAAAAAAGTCTATTTGTAATTTAAAAATAACATCTTTTTATTTAACACATCTTATTAATTGTCATAATATGAATTTTTATACTGTTACAAAAAAAAGATTGCAGCGATCAGTAGATGTAGAACTTTAGATCTTGTGTTTTAGGCTACGTTAGGTGTTTTTTACACCTGTTATAATTGATGTACAAATATACATTATACCTAGCAATTAAATATAATACATTTAAACTTTAAACAAATAGAAAATATGCAAACTATTATAATGATGATTGAGGCATTAAAATCAAACAGTTTTATTGCAGATAGGTAACTAGTTAATATAATATTATGATGACAATGAAATAATCCTCCGAATTCGTTCAATAACATTATTTGGTATTGCATTGCGCTCGCGAACCGTTAATAAAATATTAAATTGGTTGAAATAATAACTTTCGATTCTCATGTTAAGCCTCTTAATGGTCATTACTTTAAGCTATTATTTTTGTAGGCAACAGTAGGTAGCCACGTGATGGCGTGCAAAGGCATGCATAAGGGCAAATTCATTAAAAGTTGTGAGGAAATCTAAACTTATTTAATATCAAATCAAATCAATTTATATGTGGCAACGCAGGGAGGGGTCGCCCTAGGAAAACCTACACTGACCTTATTGGTGAGGTTCTTCAGAAAGGTCAGGTGCGAAGTACTCGTAATCGGCGTGCTTGTATGACGAGATATATGAACGTAGATGAGGCGAAAGGAGTATGTAAGGATCGTAGCAGGTGGTGTTCTGTGGTTTCTGCCTACCCCTATAGGAAAAAGGCATGAGTTTATGTATGTATGTATGTTGTAGTAAGTGTTGGTACAATTTCATCTATGTTAAGAACATAGATGAACATAATCATAATAATGTGACATGCAAAAATATTTGGGGTATATAATATAAGTATGAAATCGCCAATCTGTCTTATGCATTCTCTGTATGAGAAGAGTCTTTTGCCCAATAATAGACTGGCTGAGAAAATGCAGGAGATATTATAGTGCACAAGTCATCACGCTCCGTAGTCACGCTTGCAACGACAAAACCAGCGGTACAGTCAAAAAAATATAAACATAGTCAGCAAAATATACTTCAAACCTGTCTAAGACAAACAAACTGCTTTGTGCGTTATATGCTCACTGTAGCATACGTATAACGAATATAAATGCCACCACAGCCTAACTTAATTTGTGGCTAGATCCTATCGACAGAGGCAGTATACCCAGCATCTGTTCAATTTAACTCGCGGCCCCCCGGGTGTGCCACATAAAGTTTAGACAAGTAAAACTATCAGTAGTTGACAACTTGTCTCTTACAACGATTAACTATTAAAGTAGTTTTCTTTTACACCACAGAATGTGGAAGTTATTTTTTATTTAACAACTAGCTGACTCGGCAACGCGTTGCTGTGGCTTGAAATAAGTAAAGATATTGAGGTCAATAATCGAGATAAAAACTATCCTATCTTTTAAGTTTCACCAAATTACACACAGTAAGCCATATTTCATAAAAAATGGTTGAGTAGTTTAGGAGTCCATCCCGGACAAACAACGTGACGCGTATCTTAACTTTTACGAATATTTGACAATTTTCTAGTGTCGTATGTTGATGAAATCATAACTACACTTACGTTTTTTTTACCAACTTATATTTTTAAATAATCGTCTAGATTTTTCTCGGAAGTATTCTATTAATTATTGAAGATTTTTTAAATATAAAAAACAGGGTAACAATGAAACGTACATAATATATAAACACTTGAGACTTATAAGTTGTTAAGTATTCATTATTATAATAGACATTCCATGTATTGTTTTTAGCATATAATTAAGTAACCGTTTCAGTACTTTACATAGTCTTTCTTACTTATAACCATTTACATATTATAATTTTCTCATTTTTAATGTGCATCCTAACCGATAAATCATGTCTAGATATCTAGATTTTTACGGCCTCGTACACAGTGGTAATGGCTTGAAGTATGACCATTGTGGGCCATTGTGTACAGGGGTCATTAGAGCATGGTCTAGACTCTAACCTAGTGTTAACATTTGACATTAGATTGTTAGATTATCCCTTTATGAAAGCGGGCGAGCTAACTGTTTTATTATAATAGTATAAGTAGATACATAATATTAATATAATTTATTCTGTGTATCTCTTTTTATGCTCGTCAACAGATGTCGCTTATCGAAAGATACGGCGTGGCGGCGTTTATTTTAAATAAATTTTTGAAAACTTTAGAAAAAAAAAGATTTTTTCTAGATCATGGGAAGGTTTATTGCAATTGGCTTTTAATTTTCAAGAGCACCACATACAAAATTACACAAAACACACAACCGCACCCCAAGATGAATAAAGACGTAAGTACACTTGCGTCCTTTTTTATTTTTAAACCGTTTTAGTTTGTTTGATGTGAAAATCTATGTATATCAGCCTTTTCAGATTAAAAAAAAATATCTCATTAACAAAAATGATCGTACCCATAGGTAAATGTAAATATTTCCCTTTTGTCTTTTGTTTCCCTAAACGGGAACGAGTAAAAATAAAATAAAGTACCTATACAGGGTCATTGAAACACATGACATCATTCCGTGCCTCGGAAAAGCACGGTAAGCTGTTGGTCCCGGCTGTCATACGTGGATCTTTGACAGTCGTTACGAGTCGTCAGAAGCTTGAAAGTCTGACAACCAGTCTTACCTAGGGGTATCGTATTACCCAGTTACTGGGTTGTGGAGGTCAGATAGGCAGTCGCTCCATGTAAAATACTGGTATTCAGCTGCATCCGGTTAGACTGGAGGGCGACCCCAACATAGTTGGGAAAAGGCTAGGCAGATGATGATACAGGGTCATTGAAAATTTTCCCGAAACCTGAAAAGGGGTTTGAGTTCAACGGAACTCGGATCATCATTATGAACAACTTTTACTATGGGACCAACCCTGAAATCATGAAAAAAGAAAGTAGCTGGTCCCTACAAAATGCTACACAACACGATCGTAATGCATGCATGGAGCAGATGATTTTTTTTTCATGATATCAAGGTTAGTCCCATAGTAAAACTTGTTTATAAAGATTAGTACAATGACCCCTTTTCAGGTCTCGGGTAAATTTTCAATGACCATGTATAATGCTTATGCTTAAATCGCGGATTTTGTTATTAATTTAATTTATAACTAAAAATAAATTGTTATAGCGGAGAGTATTGAAGTGTATACTGCCTTACCTAGATTGAAGACCGATGTTCTTCTTAATCAATTTGATGAGCCTCCGTTTACGGTAGAGAGAATCCAGTAACGCAATGAATACTTCCAAATATACCAAGACTTTAACGATAGCTCAATAAAATAAATAAATGAAGTGGTTTGTTTACTACCAAGGTATGAATAATCTCAATCAAGGCGATAATAGCGCTAATTTAGACGGTGCGAGAAATATTGTGCAAGTTGTGATACATTTCCGTCAATGATCAGTCACTTTTGACATGACAGCCGCGCGGTCCCGCAATGTAGGTACGTCAAATCGCACGATATTTCTTGCATCGTCTAAATGAGGCTTAAGTCGGTTTTTCAAATGTTTTAAGTGTTGACTGCCTCGTTGGTCTAGTGGTCATAAAGCGCGACTGCTGAGCATGAGGTCATGGGTTCGATTCCCAGGTCGGGAACATCTGAATTATATATCATAACGTCACGACTGTAATCGCTGAAGGGTTAGGCAGAGGTATAACCATTAGTACACCCACATTACGCCAGATATGTTCCCAGGTCGGCCAAAATTAGATTTTTCCATCAGGAATTTCTCAGTTTCTGCCTCGGAGTCTCTGAATTATGTTTAAGTTTCATGTTATAGCGGGCAAGACTATTGCCATCAACTGAGCAAAAATTCAGACTCCGAGGCTGCTACTGAGGAATTCCTGATGGAAAAACGCAATAACACTTTGCCCGACCTAGGAATCGAACCCAAGACCTCATGCTCAGCAGTCGCGCTTGCTACCACTGGACCAACGAGGCAGTCAAAACAACGTAATTTAAAAACAAAAACTAAATAAATCAGTTGTTTAATTTCTTGAACGGAACCCATGGGAACCTAAAACTGTACAACCATTGAATTAAAAAATCGTAAACGAATTTTTATCGTTGACTTAATAGCCGATTAATGCGGCGATTAGGGCTGTTAGACGGCTAAAGTGGCTATACTAGCTATATCGGCCACTGTTATAGAGGCTGTTAGGGTTGTCAGATCAAATATATAAAAATAATCTTCGTAGATCTATGTATACTGAATAACTTAATTTAAAAACTTAGCGTTTGTTTCAAAATGGTTTCAAAAATTAACTTGTTTTTGTTGCTCAACACTAGGAATGTCTCCTGTATAGTGGGTTTAATTAAAAAACATGAAACTTAATAACAAACAACCTAGAAAAAGTTGACTACAAATGTATACTAATGTTAAAAAACTGAAAAAAAAATATATTTTTTTTTGTATGAACGTGCTAGTCTTCTAAACTACTGATCCGATTTTGGAAATTCTTTCACTTATACCTTAGCTACGTTATCCCTGAGTGCTATTACAATTAGGGATTCATTCAAAAATTCACGTGGACGAAATCGTGGGCAAAAGTTAGTACGTTATTAAGGGACTTTTCACAATCTCGCATAGACCGCTAAACGAATTTAGATGAATAATAAAAACCATTGCTACAGACATCATTTTGTTACGATGACTGAACAAAAACTAAAGGGACAACCCTAAATACAGTAGACCATTATCAGTCGGATTACACAGAATGTCAGCACACATAAACTGGTATAAATCAGTGGCCGGGAAATATTACTTCTTATCTTAAGAAATGCTTACCCTGTTGTATCCAGTAAAATGAGCGTAAGTCGACTTACGTCGTTTTAGTGGTGCATTAAATAAATTGGCTTCCACGCGTCGGGAACCTTATATGTATAGTCGAGCAAGCTAGTATACAGGGTTATTTTTAAAACACCAGAAACCTGAAAAGGAATTATTGTACTCATCATTATAAACAGCTTTTTCTATGGGATCAACCCTGAAATCATGAAAACAAAATCGGCTGTTTCATACATTATTTGTTTGTGTTGTATAGCATTTTTGTAGGGAACAGCTGATTTTTAAACAAATAAACACAAATAATTAAAAAAATAAACAAAAACATAACTTGACATTTTATTCCAAATTCAAAATGTTGTTTCCTATCGAGAAGAATGGACGAAGAAATTCTATTATGTGTCATGGAATTTAAAAAAATTAAATGACTTATTCACCATTCTGACCGAAGACGGCAGTAACGCTCGCTTTGCCCGACCCAGTGTGGGCGTAACTTCAAGTACCAACGTTAAGTACCTACTCCACACTAGTAACTTAGAACTTACCCGACGAAATGTTCTTGACTTGACTTAGGGTTCCGCTTAATTAAAGCGGAGATAATAACTATTTAGAAGGGCTCATTCATTATTTTAAAGTTTAAATTTTTGTTGTACCTACTTACGTCTTGATGTCTGTCAACTTGGAATCTTTAAACAAATAGCAGCGTAAGTACATATAACAAATACAGCGTAAGGAAATAAACATGGAAAATTAAATTAGTAAAGTAAAATTAATTCATAGGACTAGCAGGTTTACGGAGAATGGGGAAGGGGCGGGGGGTAGAGGAGTAGACATTAAGTCCGCTTTTATACAGTGTATTTTTTCACATATGCAGAATGTTTTTAATAAATAAATAAAATACGACTACGACAAAACTCCAACAACGTAATATGAAACAAGAAAATATTCCTACAATGGTCGCATATTGCCAGTATTACTGTACTGTATAATAAGCTGGCCTATGCGATAACGGAAAATTTTTTGTTGTAGTCGAACTTTTTATTTTTTTGGATGAAACAGAAAGCTGGTTAGAGATAGGGAAGGTTACTTAGAGAAGGCATAACGCTTTTCCCTTACGTGACAATATGTGGCAGTTAACTCCTATCGTAACTGAGAAGGAACTTCGTTCCAAACAAAAAATTACTGGATTTTATATTCTATAGACGTCACACTAAATTCAAAATGGTGCCCACCATATTGAATTTAGTGTGACGTCACAGCCTAACCTAACCATTAAGACGTTTTTAACGAATGTTAAATTATAAGTATCTTACATCACATAACATCACGCCTGTAATCCCCAAAGGGTTAGGCAGACGTGTACCCATCAGTACACCTACATTTAGCCTGTTATGTATAAGTCCCATGTAATATGGGGCGAGATTATTTCCATCAACCAGGCACAAATCCAAACTCCGAGGCTGCTACTGAGAATTTCGGCTAATCTCCGAAAAGGCTGGACCAAATTTGAAGAGACTTTCACTATGCATGACGTTATAAGCAATAACTTAGGCTACATTTATTTTAAAAAAAGAATTAGGGTACCGCGCAAAAAAATAACGCCGCAGATTTTTGAGATTTTTGTTTTTAATGATTTTTAAATCTCTTATTTGATTATTTCTCATGTACAATTTTTTGCACCTGCTATGTTATCTCTTCACCACCTTTGGTTGACTGGAGAATGCCTAAGGTATTAAGTCAGCCTTTGTACTTGCTGTGCATAAAGGTTAAATAAATAAATAAACCAATATTCATGCGAATGAAGTCATGTGCATAAGCTAGTTATTCAAATAAAAAGCACTACATTTAAATCCGGGGAACTCCGAAAAAAAATAACGTTATTTTACAAAAACGAAATCCTTTTACAGAGCTATTAAAGATAAATAACGTATCGTTAACCAATTTGCTTTTCACAACGATATACCGATTAAATAGGTGTTGAAATATCGGCTCCGGATCGACGATACACGTTCGGCGCCATGATTGCTTTCTGAACCAATTTACGGGTATGCAAGTGTGATTGTGTTCTGTATCTCGGAACAGCGGATTTTTAATTACAGCTCTACTCAGCCGGGTCAGTATTAAATTATTTTTCGGCGATTAATTAAAGTGATTACCGTTTGTGTATGACGGTTTATCAGGGTATTTAATTATTAGGGTTAATGGAAGTTGAGTTTCAAGTTAAGTTCAAGCTTACTGGTTTTGCTGAAAACTAGAAACAACTATGGCAAAACAATGCTCAACGCGGATTAGCGCTTTCAGACTTATTTTAGTCACTAGCACTCTCCCCGCGACTTCTTTCGCGTGATATTATTACGGAACCTTATTTTTTTACAATAAATTACAGCCTATAGCACTCAGTGATAACGTAGCTTCCAATTAGTGAAAGAATTTTCAAAATCGGTTCAGTAGATCCAGAGATTACCCCCTACAACCTCGGAAACTAGATGTCTTTATAATATTAGTATAAATATAAGTCTAGTTTTTCTCATGATGTTTTCCTTCACCGATGTCAGTGATGTCCAAAATACTCTTAGAAAATACACATATGAATCGATATAGTCATATTAGTACTTGTCCGGTTTTGAACCTACAACCACATGTACTATAAGCAGGTTCCTTAAGCTGCTCTGCTTACCTCTTAAGGATACAGACGTGATGTTATGTTTTTGAAAACCATATCTTCCTCAACTTCTCCACGAAGTTGAACTTTATTCCCACTTACTTTAAATTCAAAGTCATTTAAAACGCTACATCAAGCATAAATTACATTTTCATCCCCATTTCTCTTCCCACAATTAAATACAGCTCATTCATTACGAGCGGTTGTTTCTTACAATGACCGACGAGAATAATAGATACGATTCGCGTAATGACCGGGCAAAGTGTGTTTGTATACATTTAAAGTTCAAATCATGTAAATTAATTACCGCTTCATTACATTTTGTTTGGTTTAATGAGACAAACGATTTTGAGTGGGTTTTCATACACTCGAATTAATTTTAACCGCCTCGTTGGTCTAGTGGTCGCAAAGCACGACTGCTGAGCATGAGGTATTGGGTTCGATTCCCAGGTCGGGCAAAATGTTATTGGGTTTGTCCATCAAGAATTTCTCAGTAGCAGTCTCAGAGTTTGAATTAGTGCCCGGTCGATGGCAATATGCTCAATTGCTCACCCCCTATTACAAGGAACGTAAACATAACTGGCGAAATGTGGGTGTACTAATGGATACACCTCTGCCTAACCCTACAGGGATTATAAGCGTGATGTTATGAATTTAAAGACGAAATGCTACTTTAATATTAACACGATGTATTTAGTCTGAACCCAGCAACACGTTTGTCCATAATTACACAATATTCTGCAGCAAGTCTCAAGATTCAGAAGCCCGAAGTCTGACAACCAGTCTTACCCAGGGGTATCGTATTACCCAGTTACTGGGTTGTGGAGGTCAGATAGGCAGTCGCTCCATGTAAAATACTGGTACTCAGTCGCATCCAGTTAGACTGGAAGCCGACCCCAACATAGTTGGGAAAAGGCTAGGCAGACGATGAAGTATCAAGATTAATAGTCCTAACAAGAGAAATAGGACATTTAAAAACCACTAAAAAGTAAAATTAAACGCCACAATAAAAGCTAAAACACCCACTACTCTCATATAAGCACAAAACGTTCCACTCTTAACACAAATAAAGACATATAAAGTCTGGATCTCAATTACTTTGTACTCTTTGTTCAGCTCCAATCTTCGTCAGTAGCAGAACAATGGAGCCTCGTCCAGTGGGGGGGCTATTGTGTGCTTCGTGTGCGATTATTAACCAAAATGTTTGTGGAAATGTGCATCGGTATTATGTTGGAGATTTACATGTGCTCAGAAATGTTGGTAGTGCTGTTGTTTTAATTAGAGGTTGGTTTGTATGTGACTATAATGAAACTTTGTGGTTACTGCACTTACATTTGAATATTTGGCTGTCTGTCTGAATTTTAAGTTTATTTAAGGGGTAAAACATGCTACTACCGGCTGACTTACCGGTAAGTCAGAACAATAGAAAATCAATTGTGTCTCATTACGTGGGACTTGAGTAATTAAAATTAACGTGTTTGTTTTACGAGTACGTAGATATAGATTTATCCCTCGCGAACCATACATTTTTACGGGATAAAAAATAGCCAATGTGCTATTCTACACCATAATCGATCTCAGTGGCAAATTTCATCCAGATCCATTTAGGCGTTCTGGCGAGATTGAGTTACAAACATCCATCCATTAAAAGTCAAGGGCGAATCCAGCTTTCAAGTCAGGGGAGGGCATATAATCAAGGTCTAGTCAGGACAGGCTCCGTTTCGATTAAAAGGGTACCTAAATCTAAATAAAAGGATATAATAAGCCCAGGGCCCCATACCCCCAGAACCCCATGACCCCCTAGATCCTGCCAAGGTTGCGGGACGTCTTAACAGGATATCGTGGCCCCAGAACGCAAAGCCACCCTGAAAAAAAAAAACCACTATGTTCCTTCTGTTGCAAAAGGATGGGTGGAAGAAGGGTGAAGGAAGGGTGTTTTTTTTAGTCAGTAAAGTCTGACAGTCCCTTCCGCCCCACTCAAGGCGGAAGGGCTCATTTGATTTTTTTTACCACCCCAAAAAAAAAACCCCTAGATCCGCCCTTATCCAAACTATCTTGTTTATAATAGTAATATATCACTTTATTAATAAAAATACTGTCCAAAATCTCATCTATGCGATACAAAAGCCGATGTATACCTATAACGTGCACGTTAAACCTCAATAAAAGCATCATTCCCATCGATTGCATTGCTATAAGTTTGTTTGCTACGTGTGGTGACATCATACATTTTCATTGAAACCCATTTACTCGATACTAGTCCATCAACACAAACGAATTATGTCCATCTCCCCGTAACTAACTGCTCTAATGGATCTCTCACACACAAGTGAAGCGATGGATGCAATTCCTAGATGTTGGTTCGTTTGAGTTACAAAGATTTTAAACTAAGTTGTAATTTGCGGCAGTTATGTTCGTTGCGTTATGTAGATACACAAAAGGAAAACTCGGAAAATTAGACTACCTACAACAGTGTTGGAGTACGATTAATTATTTTTTTTCTTTTTTCTTTCTTCTCTCTATTTCTCTGATTCTCAGAGAGTACACTGTGAAGGAAGAACAAGCAAAAGATTTAAATATGCTTACTTCACACATGAAAGATGCTGATGATGTGATGACCAGTCCTGCCAGTGAAAGAATCTTTTATTATCGCCACGCCGTTGATAAACAAAAACGCATTAAATATCTAACCAAATCGTTTAACAAAACATTAAAAAGAAATCTTTGCCCCACACTAGAAATTTCCCATATTATAATTATAAACTCACGTAAGTACACAAATATAAAAATTAAAATACCTGTAGGCTCTACAAATTAATATTTGTTCCAAAGTCAAAATCTAAGTCAACATTAAGGTATTTCAATTAGATCATTAACAGGCACGTTTGAATTTTTAAAGAGTCAGTCGGTTAGTCAGAAAATTGAAGCTAGAAACACTCCACACCCGCGACACACTCAGCCACCGTGACTTTTTTCATAACTAACCTCAAACTTTTCCCCACAGCATGGCAACGCGACGACCTCGAGCGAGACGTCGGTCGGGACGAACACGGCAACCGTCGCGCCGTCCGCTAGCACCAGCAAGGGCCCGCCGCAGGCCGCCAAGTTCCGCCACGGTCTGCTGCAGCTAATGATACACACCATCGATCCCATGCATGACGGTGAGTTAGGTACGCACGCGGCTTTGCCTACACTTGACACATGCTAAGTACAGTTTTGGGTGGTTGGTGATAGATTTTTGGTAACCCTAAAATATTAAAGAAACTTTTATAAAATAATTTTTTGAAAAAATTTGTTAACCTGAAATGTCCCTAATTCTCAATAGAAACCCGTATACTTTTGTTCAAATAAAAACAAACATAATATAGCTATTTGCCAGTGAAAATTTCGTCAAAATCGGTCCAGCCGTTTGGAAGGTTAACCGGAACTAACAGACAGACAGACAAAATTTTTAAAAATTAATTTTTATTTTGTTTTACCTCTGTTATTTTCTCTCTTTTATATTGATATTACAAATGACACTTTAATTCTATTCATTGGTATAGATTCCAATTATTTATTTTTCTAATTAAAATTCAAATTATTTACCAGTAAAATATGCCCCATAACTCTTCGCAACTTACTTGAACGACCGAATTCCAATTCTCCGATTCCTTACAAAATCCGAACCCAATTAGTCCAGGGTATTAAAAACTCAATTTATCATCAATTACCCAAACTTAGCCTCATAACAACTGGTTTACGTGAGCAAGGTCTCGCCACGCAACCATTTAAATTACAAAAACAAACAATTAATAATAAAAAAAACTAACATTTTCATTCGTGTGCGCTTGCATTACTCGCATAAGTCAGGAAAATTGTTTTACCAAAATTTTACTAATGGTACAAAAATGGATCTCTATCGTACAGTCATCGACAAAAAACGCTGAGCATGTTGATGTTCCACATTTACGTAGATCTATAGCAATAAGTGTCGCGGAATAGGTAGTCTGGACCATACAATATGGCCATGGTGTCTGACAGAGCTCACTACGAAAGTGAGGGCCAAATTACAAATTGTAATTTTTTAAGCATTCACGTCAAATTTCAAAGAGGTGTCATTTTAAAGACATAAATAATCAAATAATAAAATATTTGCTTATTTTTGTTGTATATCTATGACTTATCTATGACTTAGTACCTATGACAGTATTTCAGATCTTTTTCAAAGAACAGAATTGTCCGTTGTGTAGGTATGCAGTAGGCAGACACACGGGTTCATCGCCCCGACTGCCTAAACTTAATGGCAAGATGGCTAGTTTTAATTCGGAAATCACAAACCAAAACAAAAAAATCCTTGTATTTATTTTGTTATTACTTAATTCGTGTTGACAATCACTAGAATACACCTTGAATTTGAAGATGGAAAACTGCACTATCTATAAGCCAATCACCGATATTAACTTAAGTTCACCGTAATATGTGACCCAGAGCATAAAGAAAGTGGAACGTTATATATGTTCAACAACATTTGTTTCTGACTGTACAAGATACAAAACCGATCCAAATTAGGTCAAACAATTACAAAGGGAAACGCACGTACCTAATAATCAGGTACGCACTGCGCTTTGCAATCACAAACGCTACGGCAGCTAAAACATTTTTTGGAGCTCTTAATACGTCCAATGGAGCTCCTATCTGTCAAATACGGAGCCCTAACCTACAATATTGTTAGGGCACGCTTGTATCGATGCAAAATAGAATCCCGCTTGATTCGTGTGCTAATAGAAGCACAAGCATCGATCATAACATTGCAATAGTACCTATTATAAGTCTGTTTGTTTATTGTGTTGTGTTCACAGGTACCTGTACGCATATTAAAGGAAATATTCTCCTAGGTGTCGTAAAAGACGAATACAAACTTTAAGAAGAACGTTTGTTTATTCTAACGTTGCTAGAAGTGCCTCTATACCTCTTTTTAAAAAATGCAATCCAATATCTACCTTTTTTTTTGCTCCGGAGCAGAAAATCCTCCTGGACATCCACTGCCCTGGAGAGAAGTGGGATCTGTCAGGCCATTTAATACCAAACCCAACACCTTACACTTATAAACTTGTATACACTTATGTTTTACAGTTAAGATATCTTTTATCTTTTACTAGCTGACCCGGCAAACTTAGTACCACCTCAAAATCTTTTCTTTTTTATTAATTTTTCGCATGTTTCAATAGTTATTGTGCTATTTTCGGATTAGACGAATCCAACAAATTATAGATTATTAAAATCGATTCAGCGGTTCTTGAGTTATAAATGGTGTAAATAACCCGACTTTGTTTTATGTACAATAAAATTATAGTTAGATAAGATATTATCAAATCTCGAATGATATGTAATTGCAATGATTTTTTTTATATTTAATGCTGATTAATATATAGGATAGTAATGTAACACTTATTTGCATATTGAATTAGTGTGACCTAATTAATTAATTTATTGAGCAATTGTGAGTTGGTTAGTTTCGACAGACCAAAGCTCACAGAAAGAATCCAAGAACCTATAAAACTATATCATCAATTTGACTCGCTATTTTAGTTCCTATATCAAAGGATTAAGATCTAAAACTGGCATTGTAAATTGCAACGACCACACTACAATCTATCACATTGATGGATGTTCTCAAGTGTTCCACGTTTACATAAGCAAGCGCCGTCTTTGTAAACCAACCATTAAGTTTGCGTGATGCACTTAATTTATGGTACAGACTGGCTTAAACCCGCGATTTCATTCGCGTTAATTGACACGGGGATTTTTTTCGCGGAACCCTAAGTCTTTTCCTCATATAAGAGTTATCACATCAGCTTTGAGCCAGTGAAACTTCCATCAAAATCGGCTAAGCCGTTTCGGAAATTAACCGGAATAGATAGACAGACAAAAATTTAATACTTGTTTTCGTGTATAACCGGCTAAGTGCGAGTCAATTTCGTACACGAATGATTTCGTACCAACGTACAATATTTTGACGCTACTTACAAATAAAAACTAATTAAAAAAATGTTTTTAAAAACAAGCTTTAATTTAAAATTATTACAATATTGATTATTAGACATTGTATTGTCACCAGAACTAAAGGTGTGTGCGAAATTTCAGCCTAATCGGATACCAACAAATGGTCAAAAAATGGTTTGCAAATGAAAGGACAACTTATTTACATACTTACATACGAACAGTGCAAGCTAAATAAAAGCTTGTAAAAACCACGTTTCTTGTTATATTAAAGGTGGTCCCCTCTTTAATTTCATTTATTCTTAAACATTTGATGCCTTAGCGGCCATAGGTAAGTACTCTGTGGTCAAGTATCTACCTACCTCGGTCACAAACGGACTGACGGACAGACAGACAGACGAGTCTAAACAATAGGCTCCCGTTAAAAATTTAAAGTCTATATCTAGTTCTTCCCGTTAAAAATTTAAAGTCTATATCTAGTTCTAGTTATTGGTGTCGGTTTCCGCACTTAGTCCTTGAAGTGGTCCATTGTACGTGAGCCATGGTGGCCGGTTATTCCAGCCAGCCCACCTCCCTCCAGAAGTAGATCAGTCTTCCCGGTCTTCTCAGGGCATCCGCGAGTGATCCCGGTGCACCGAGAGTCTCTTCGCGGATCTGAGCAACGCCGGTGCACTCGAGGAGCACGTGCGCCACTGTTTCCTCCGCCTCCATGCATGCTCTGCACAAAGGACTGTCAGTAATACCTAGTGTGTGAAAGTGTTTATTCAGTGAGCAGTGTCCAGTGATGGTCCCCGCCACCAGTCTTAGGCTATTCCTGTCCATGCGCAGAAGACGCTTAGTCAGCTTTGTGTCCAGGGATGGCATAGCTTCCTTGGATTGCCTGCACCCTGGTGTCGAGGCCCACCATTTTGCTGCTTGTGTCTGTGTGTGTTCCCTAAGCCAGCTTCTAAGTTGGTTTAGTCTATATCTATACTAACACTAAACAGGAAAGATTTGATTGTTTGTTTGCATTGAATAGGCTCCGAAACACCTGAACCGATTTGAAAAATTATTTCACTGTTTGGAAGCTACGCTATCCTCGGATGACATAGGCAATATTTTATTTTCAAAAAAGTTAGAGTTCCGTAAGGAAAATCGCGAAATCGCGAAATCGCGGGAAGAGTGCTAGTTTACAAAAATAGTGTTTAGGGAGTAAATATTATTGTCAGTTAGAAATCTAGACCTTTTGTCATCTTCGTTAAAGTTCCATTTTGATTACCTATAGGGCACCGCAAAGTCTACAGTCACGCACAGTCCGTATCAACGGAACTAATTACAAATAAGGAATATGCCAGCGTATCTGTCCATCAGCTGGCAAGATTGCCTATCTGTCTATCAGTAGGCAAGATTGCCTGTCTGGCACGCAATGTGAGATACACCGCACTACGGCAGTGTACTTGGAAGTACTTCGTCTTGTCTTGTCTTGCCTAGGTACTACGTAACCAGTACTAAAGCAGTAGTAGTTTATTGAATTCTGTAATAGAGATTTGTGTGAAAGTCAAAGTAGTTATAATATTTTTTTATGTTTTTTGATGGGTTGTTCCATCAGGAATTTCTCAGTAGCAGCCTCGGAGTCTGGATTTGTGCCCGGTTGATGGCAATAGGCTCGCCCCCTATTACATGGGACTTAAAAACATAACTGGCGAAATGTGGGTGTACTAATGGGTACACCTCTGCCTAACCCTTCGGGGATTACAGGCGTGATGTTATGTTATGTTTATGTAAGACCATTTAAATGCACATTTTGGATCTGGATAAGAATATAGGCTACTCATTAAGCCAGGTCCAGACGAGTGTAACGTGTACTTAATGTAAGATTACGTGTAATTTAGCGTCAACAGTGTGGACGACACACGAACGCAAAGCGAATTGTGTACGCGCGCCTTCGTGTTCGCGCGAAAAACCGACAGCCGATGGATCAACCCCGAGCGCCGCGCGAGCGTTACATGTAAGGGTCAGTTCACACCGAGACGCGACGCGACGCGACGCAACGTGAAGATACTTGAAGAGGCCAGTGACTTCGCGCTGCGCCGCTCGCCGCCGCGAGACGCATCGCAACGTCGGCGTCGCCGCTCTTGCACGTCATTCTGTGCGCGCGTACCGGCGATTCACCGCTGCGTCGCAATGCGTCGCTCTACGCCTCGTGACGCCTCGCGGCGTAGAGCGACGCATCGCGACGTAGTGCTGCGTGGTGTAACGTATTCTAAATTCTCACAATGAAATGTGTATCTTTTCGTGTAGAAAATAAAGTTATATTTTGAGTCGCTCTTTTAAAGTGTGCACGCAGCGTCGCGTCGCGTCGCGTCTCGGTGTGAGCTGACGCTTATGCTCGTAGTGCCTTCCACACGTAGAATTCGTGTTACAATACACGGTGGATTACATTACACGTTACACTCGTCTGGACCCGGCTTAAGGGAACGTACGCGAAGGGTGCTAACGCGGCCCTATATTACTAAGCCTCCGCTGTCCGTCCGTCCGTCAGCAGGCTGTATCTCATGAACCGTAATAGCTAGAGAGTTGACATTTTCACAGAATGTGTATTTCTATTGCCGCTATACTAACAAATAAATAATAAAAATAATAAGTAAATAAAAGTTATAAGTTAGTTAAGTTAGCATTATTTTTAAAAAACTATAAGTATATTATTTGTACTTTCTTAAAAAAAAAAAAGTGTAAAATGTTAAAATAAAGAATGTGGAGAATAAAAGTTCAACATGAAACAGAGATTACAACACAGACCATTAATGTTTATTATTTTCCGTACTTTACCAACATTTGTAAAACCCTATGTGAGAGGAAGAACAATAAACTTTTGTATTGTATTGTATTTGTTATAAAATACAAGAGACCTGATTTTTTTGCGTTTTTGTCTCGATACTATAATGGCAATACTATTATATCTTCCATGATTGTACGGAACCCTTCGTGACCGACTCGCACTTAACCAGTTTTTAATACATGATTTCGTCTGCGTCCATAATAACCGACATTTATGTGGACGAAGTTAGAGGCAAAAGCTAGTAAGTACTTAATATTCCATGCATTTTAAATTGATTCTATATGTATGAACAAATGGAACGTTTTGGAACGAGCAACTAGCTTCAACTTTTGGACTAACTGACAGACTCCTTGACTATTCAAAAGTGCCTGTTTATGGTCTAATTGAAATAAATGTTTTGACTTTTTGACTTTTTGAATGATTCTACAGCTACGTAGGTATATTCATATTGCCAATATCATACAATTGTGACGTCATTGTATCACTGCGTCCTAAATTACGTTATCACTACTACCCAGCCCTAATACAGGGCGCTAATAATGTAGGGACAGACTTGTTACATGCGACGCGGTTTTTGATGTAGGTACTACATATTTTTTATCGGTGAATAAGCATCCCTGATATATATACATATAAAAATATAATACCGGCCTATTTTTGTTCAAGCAGGTCTTAGGCTCTTCTTACACAGAGAAGACAAGAGCATTAATCGCCACGCTTGCTTAAGGCCTATTGGCGATTTTAGACTTACATTAATTTAAGTCTAGGTTTCGTCACGATGTTTTCCTTCAGCGATGTCTAAGATACACTTAAAAATACATATCATTGAAAAAGTCGCATTGGTACTTGCTCGAATTTGACACCACAATCTCGTGATTGAGGGCGTTCTAACTACTAACCCATTCCGACATTTTAATCCTGATATTATTATTTTATAAAGTTAAGTTTAGAACTGAAAGAAGATAAAGAAGACGAAGAAGCAGTTACTGGCACATTAAAAAAAAAAAGGATTTAGTAACTTAAGTACTAATGTTTTTTAGTAATTCGGTACTTTTTACAAGCTTTTATTTAGCTTGCACTGTTCGTATGTAAGTTGTCCTTTCAAAATTTGCAAACCATTTTTCAACCATTTGTTGGTATCCGATTGAGCTGAAATTTTGCATACTGGTTCAGTCCCCATGACAATGCATGTTTATGATAAGCATGATATGATACTGCTGCCAGGATTGGCTCCAGATGAGGGAACTCCTCAACGGTTAACAGTAGGGGCATGAAATTTTACGTACTGGTCCAGTTCTAATGACATTGCATGTTTATGATAAGCATGACGTGATGCTGCTGCCAGGATTGGCTCCAGACGAGGGAACTCTTCAACGGTTAACAGTAGGGACATGAAATTTTACATACTGGTCCAGTCCCAATAACAATGCATGTTTATGATAAGCATGACGTGATGCTGCTGCCAGGATTGGCTCCAGACGAGGGAACTCCTCAACGGTTAACAGTAGGGACATGAAATTTTACATACTGGTTCCAGTCCCAATAACAATCCATATTTATGATAAGCATGACGTGATGCTGCCGCCAGGATTGGCTCCAGACGAGGGAACTCCTCAACGGTTAACAGTAGAGACATTAAGTTTTGCATTTTATACAATATGTCGTTTTGCATCCTCGTCAAAATTCAGGAGGTTGTCATAAAAGTCATAAATAATCAATTAAAATTACGAGACCTGAACAATAATAATAACACCCTTTTTTATTAGTTGTTAAAATTTAATCGAATTTCAGAATAATCCATAACTTGAAATTGGAGAATCACTCTCTGCGCTTTAGCGCCAATTGTCTCTGTGTGCGTGAGTGTATCACATGCGTAGGTATGCTATGCGCGTCCAAGAAAAGTTCACGCCCTATTGTTGTGCTATTGTCGTGAGTATGATCTACGGTCAGCTGATTAATAAAACGTTAGTTTTGCTTATTACGTTTTATTGCAAATTGCAGATTTTATTAACCTTAGATGTTAATTAATAACACTTGTTTTTATTATTAAGATCTAAGAATACCTACGTACTAGGATTTATCTACTTATCCACGTTATCAGCTGATTGATAAAATGTTAGTTTTGCCATTTTGCTTTATTCTGTTTTATTGCAAATCTACCGATTTTGCTATGAATACATACCTACTAGGATTTAGGTACAACCGGAGACGTTTTGCTAGGCTGTGGCACATTTATTTGTTGTGAGCGTGGAATTTAGGTTAGGTACCTACTTGCTGCCGGCGGCGGCGCGGCGGCGGGACGCTCTTGGCGCATTGTAGGTAAATTCATGATTTATGAGTACCTAATTATTAGTAATGATTTTGTTTTTATTTGTAGATTAAATTGGTTGATTTTAAATTTCCCTTCTTACTTTAACGGGCTGAGGACCGACAAAAATACCTACCTTAGTAGGTATTTTTGTGTGCTTGCCTGTGGCTCTCGCTGGAAGTACTCCAGGATATCTTCCTGCAAGGCGACAGGCAGACCTTCACTGCCGCGAGCTTGAGCATGTCGGGGTACCTACGTCAAACTGCCGAAAATCCCGCAGTCTCTGTGTAGCAGACAGCATAACGCTCTGCGTTGGCGGTTCCCTATTGGGAAACCGTTCTGCGAAAATCCGGATGTCTCCACTGATGGCATCACAATCACATAATTCACGTTTCATTCACGAAGCAAGCTCACCCAAGGAGCGAAATTTGCGATACACTCACGGCCGGCGGCGAAATCACTTGAACTAATTTAAAATTTTTTTTGCTTTGCGCCCGCCTGGCCCCCGGGCGCGGGAGTGGGGCACCACAGGGAAGAGGGGTGCGCGCGCGGCGTCTATTGTGTTGTGGTTTTATCGTTTGCGATTCTTTGTGTGTGTGCGCGCGGTCAGCGATCCTAAACCTAGTCTTAAGATGGGCCGCATTTTCACCGGGGTGGTTTACTGATTTCCGTAAATAAGAAAACATTAAAAAAAAAACACCTACCTATTTTATTATTGATTCGGGTCTAGAATCACTAGCATAGTTACCCCCTTGAATTTGACGAGGATGCAAAACGACACATTGTATACTGGTCCAGTCACAATGTTCATGCATGTTTATGATAAACATGATGACGTGATGCTGCTGCCAGGATTGGCTCCAGACGAGGAAACTCCTCAACGGTTAACAGTAGGGACATGAAATTTTAGATATTACATACTGATCCAGTACCAATGACATTGCATGTTTATGATAAGCATGACGTGATGCTGCTGCCAGGATTGGCTCCAGACGAGGGAACTCCTCAACGGTTAACAGTAGGGACATGAAATTTTGCACACCCATTGGGAAGACATTGGGTGATGTTAGTGGGTCCACCATGAAATTGCTACCACCTTCAGAATTGGCTCCAAACCAGAGAACTCCTCAACGGTCGGCAGTAGGGACTTGACATTTTGCATACCCGTTCGGATATGATAGACAGTTGGTGGGTTCACCATGAAATTGATGCCACATCCAGAGTTGGCTCCAAACTCAGGAACTCCTCAACGGTCAACAGTAGTAACAGGCATAAGAGGTATACCATGACTTGTGTAATTTGGTGAGATGAGCGTCAATAGCATTGGTTTGCAACCTGTCTAGGAGACGGAAAATGAGCAAAATATAATAAGTAAAGTGATGTCAAACTAAATCTAATATGGCGGAAGTCTCGAAATGGCGATTTATAATTTCAACAGTCGCCCTTACGATATGGGTAAATAATAACAAAATAATAATAAATTAAAAAATGACAATGTTGTAAATAAACAGATAAAAATGGTTAAAAAAATCGTTAGGTAACAATAAAATAAATCTTTAAGACTAAAAAGTAAAAAATAAAATAATTATAAAAAAAATCTTTTTAAAAACAAGCTTTTATTTAAAACTGATGTACGCTTTCCGTTATACAGGTGTACTGCACAATATCAGTGCCTCAAGCTTTTAAAATATATATATTTTTAACATTTTGAAAAGATTTATATTTATATACATCATTTATATACGATCTATATTTGTATGAGTCACTTAAATTTATTTTTTTATTTTTAGTTCGCGTTCTTTTCTTCTGGTTACGTTTTTATTTTTAAATAAAAGCTTGTTTTTAAAAAGATTTTTTTTATAATTATTTTTTCTTACTAAGCCCCACGTGTGTTCATTCATCCATCAAGAAAAGACGTGAAGATTTACGTCAATAGATTTCATTGAGTAAGTTTATTTATTAAACTTTATGTAAAGGCGGACTTAATGCCTTGGGCATTTTCTACCAGTCTACCTTAGTGTAATGCAGAGACAAAACATAGGTAGTAGGGCACAGATACGGAAAATTTCCACACATATACATACGAACAAAATATACAAAGTAAAGAGAGAGATAAAAATACCTACATGAATCTAAAGTTCTAATTTTAAAAAGCTTTTTTTGTCGCGGCTTTAACCGCGTGATATGTAACAAGTATGATCTCACCTTTAGGAACTGTTGTTACCGTTTTAGCATACACCTACGCACATTTGCTATACTCATAGTAAAAGGTAGGGTCACCGCCGCTTGTCTAAATTTAACCACAAAGTTATTTTTGTCCGGTGTACCTGAATGAGTGTTGCGTCAGCCCTGGTTTGTAGCTAGAAATGTAGATACAACGGGTGTAAAAAAAGCACTTAATGAAGCCGAAATTTTAATGTTAATTCTCATCACTGCCATATTTTTTAAAGTCAAAGTCAAAAAATCTATTTCAATTAGCCCATTTAAAAGCACTTGAATTGTCAAGGAGTCGGTCAGTTAGTCAGAAAGTTGAAGCTAGTTGCGCGTTCCAAAACGGAGGTAAGAAAATGATTTTTTTGGACTACATCTGGGAACCTTCCTTTTACGAAGATCTTGAAGGTATAAGTACTTGTACTTCTTTTACGAATTAACGTAAACGAAAGTTACATATGCCCTTTATTGCAATCATTATTTTTTCTGAACCATATCTTCATATCTTCATATGAGATATTGAAAGTTTCAACATTTTTTACGAAACCAATTTTGAAGTGTTCTATCTAAACATACATAATCTCACGCCTTTTTCCCATGGGGGTAGGCAGAAACCACAGAACGCCACCTGCTACGATCCTTACATTCTACACTCCTTTCGCCTCATCTACGTTCATACATCTCGTCATACAAGCACGCCGGTTACGAGTACTCCGCACCTGACCTTTCTGAAGAACCTCACCAATAAGGTCAGTGTAGGTCTTCCTAGGGCGACCCCTCCCTGCATTGCCACTCACCTCTGCCATACAAAAATACCTTTTGTTAATCGTCTTTCACTCATCCTCTCAACATGACCGAACCATCTAAGCATACCCTTTTCTATCTTAGTCAAGTTTAAATAAATAACCCATGACTCCTTTAATCTTGAGTTACTGGGTACCTACTGTGAGGCACCCGTACGCACAATATTTTACGCGCTACTATAACAGTTATTTTCCACATCAAAAAGAAAATAGATTCCCAACAATATTTCTTGCTCAATGTTAAGTACTTAGTTTGATGGCCAATATGCGTAGTTAACGATTATGTGATGTGTCTTTTATGCTTATTGTTATATGTTTCGTTGTTACAACACAAGAAGTTAGTGGTAGACAGTAACTTCTATTAAGTTTGATCAGCTAGTTTATTTCCGCAAAACATATTTTATTGTCATGTGCCTCGGAACCAGCGTTGCCAGACGTCCCGATTTTTGCGGGACGTCCCGATTTTTTAATCAAAATTAATTGTCCCACGCGGGACAGGTTCAGTCCCGCTTTTTTTTTACAAGCTCACAGCAATTTTTCCTATCTTGAACTGTTATTGAATTAAAAGCTTCTATGGTTTGTGAAGCATATTATTTTTTTGATGAATAAAACTCTTTTGATTTTGATTTCTGTTTTTTTTATTCAGAAGACGAATGAGACTCAACTATTTAAAGATAGGGTAAATCTGATTTAAAATATTATATTTTTATTAATTAGAATACATTTTCTATGGCTATTTTTGATATCTATTGTCATGTAAACGTAATTTGAACTCAAATAAAAAGATAAATATTTAAAAACTTCTGATCATATACGTTTTTTTACTATGTCCCGCTTTCGACGAAATGCTGCTCGGAACTATTGGTAAATGATGTTTTATCTATGGTCCGAGACAGCGACACGCCGCCAGCTTACGCTGAAATTCAGCGCCGTGACTTTCGTGCCTTCGTGCACGGGCCACGGCATTATGCTGAGCGTCAGCCGTTTCGGGCGGTAGTGGCGCATATTTCTTATTTGTATTATTTTTTATGGTATGTGCGTTATTTTCGCGTGAATAAACAATTTTTCTTTCAAAATACATGATCAATATAACCAATGCAAAATATTTGCTCGAGTAATGTAAGCAATATGACCCTTATTATACAGCCCAAATCGAAACAGACCCCAAAAATCGTCGGTACACACAAAGCGGCGATGTTGACCCCACCTTGACCGAACAGGCGCTAAGGTATCGATTCAACTGTTTTCGCAGGGTACACAAACACTCGGTGTTAGTAACACTTTGCTCGAGTTAGGGTCATTCTACAACTTGAGGTAATTGTTCGATGAAGGGATATTTTACCTTGAAGATTTAACGTGGTATTAAATCATGCTATGGTTTATAGGTTACTATTTTTACATAACATAACATCACACCTGTAATCCCTATAGGGTACGGCAGAGGTGTACTCATTAGTATAGCAACATTTCGCCTGTTCTTTTTTTAAGTCCAATGGCGACTTAATGCCATCAACTGGGCACAAATCCAGACTCCAAAACTGCTATTGAGACATCCTGATTTAAAAGCCCAATAACACTTTACCCGCCCTGAGAATCGAACCTCAGCTTTGCGACCACTAAGTCAGCGAGGCAGTCAAAATTAAAATAATTGTTAATTTATTTCTTTTATTTTTTTTTTCTTATATTTTTTACCTACTTCGCTTATATACAAACTTATTTACAATACCGGTAAAAAAGTTTATAAACAGTTTTTCTTTCTTCTTTCCTAAAGTCTATAATTTGTTTGTCTATAAGGGAAGTAAAAAGTTCTTGATATACAATACTCAACAAAAAAACCACCCACCTAAAAAAACAACAGTTTTTTAAACACAATTTCAACAAAAGTTTCGTGAAGCTGCAGAATTGCCCATCTTATACTCCAATATGTTTACCTACAGCCACTAAAACGTATATTTTATGTATTATTGTTCCCTACACAACATTTTCTTAATAAACTGATGGCGGAGAAATAAAAGAGCTGTGTGTTTTGCTAAGTGTAATATTAGTATGTTCTGAAAATAATGTTGTTAGAATAGAATTGCTTTTTTTATTTTATGTCACTTTACTTTTTAATTAAGTTTGTTAGCAATGTAGTTTGCACATAACATCACGCCTGTAATCCCCGATGGGTTAAGCAGAGGTGTACTCATTAGTACACCCACATTTCGCCAGTTATGTTTAAGTCCCATGTAATAAGGGGCGAGTCTATTGCCATCACCGGGCACAAATCTAGACTCCGAGACTGCTACTGTGAAATTCCTTATGGAAAAACCCAATCACACTTTACCGGACCTGGGAATCGAACCCAAGACCTCGTGCTCAGCAGTCGCGCTTTGCAGCTACTAGATCAACGAAGCAGTCACAGTTTGCACATTATTCGTTAATAAAAGTACTGTTATATAATAAGAGTAGAGTTTATTTTAATACTAGCGATCCAACCCGGCTTTGCACGGGTGAAATCGTCGATGAAAGCTCCAGGAGACTTAACCTTTTCCGACACTTCCAAGTCCAACAATCATCGTTATATTTCAACCAATTTACACAAAACCTTGATAAATTATATACCTAAATCTTCCTCATGAATCACTCTATCTTTTGGTGAAAACTACATGAAAATCGGTTCAATAGTTTTTGAGTTCATCGCAAGCAGATAGACAGACGCGGCGGAGGACTTTGTTTTATTGTTGGGTCCGAAGCACCTTGCCAAAAGCGGGCCAAGTTGATGAAGAGGGTTTCACTAAAGTGGAAAAGAAGAAGAGGAAGCCCTGTTCACGTAACCAGTTCGGTACTGCGCTGAGCGGACCCAACATGCTGCTGCGTTCTGCCGTGCCTACGACGCAGCTGTACATTTCGCGTCTGCACTACTCCACGAAGTCTGAGGAAGTTGTGGAGTATTTAAGAGTGAAGACCAACTGGACTCTGAGGGTCGAAAGGTTGGAAGCGTGCTACAACGTCAACTTTAAGTCGTTTGTGGTACGCGTTCCTACCCACCAGCTGCAGACCTTCTTGAAAGAGGACCTTTGGCCGAAGGGTGTCGTATATCGACGTTTCCGAGGTCGGTTACGCGACACCACGCAGCGCAACACGACGCCGATGCTACGTGTTTAGTTATTTAATAAGACTTTTATAATATGTATTAGTTTATTTTTATTTTTATAAGATTATTTTGTGTATTGTTTCTATGGGCCACAGTTGCCTGATAATAAAATGATTTATTATTATTATTATTTATAATATGTTGTGATGGTGAAAGGGACGTTCGTTCATCATTTTTTTATCATAGTGCCCAAAGCCGCGTTGCGTATATATATTGCTGCTTAATTTAATATTCCTTATGCTTATATGCTTCTTATAAAAATATTTATGAGGTTGTGAATTTGTAACTAAGAACGGGCAAGTACCAATGTGACTCTTTTTATTTCATATGTTTTTTCTATGTTTATTTTGGACTTCACTGACATCTGTGCAGGAAAATATCTTGAGGAAACCTGGACTTGCAATTAATGTAAGTCTCATCATCATCTGCCTAGCCTCTTCCCAACTGTGTTGGGGTTGGCTTCCAGTCTTACCGGTTGCAGCTGAATACCAGTATTTTACATAGAGCGACTGCCTATCTGACCTCCACAATCCAGTAACTGGGTAATACGATAGCCCTAGGTAAGACTGGTTGTCAGACTTTCAAGCTTCTGACGACTCGTAACGACTGTCAAAGATCCACGTACGACAGCCGGGACCAACAGCTTAACGTGCTTTCCGAGGCACGGAATGATGTCAGTAACGTCTAAGATAAACTTTAGAAAGTACATATGAATTGAAAAAGTCACATTGATACTTGCCCGGATTCGAACCGCTAGGCCATCAAGACAAATTAATGTAAGTCTACAATCGCCAATTCGCTTGTAGCAATAGCGGTAATCAATACTCGAGCCTTCTCTCTGTATGAGCAGCTGTTTATATCCAATGATATGATTAAAGCCTTCAAACTAAATAAATATTATTAACGGGTATAACCAATTTAAAAAAAGCGACTTAAGGCACACATATCAGTGAAGTCACTTAAAACTTGAAAGAATTTATCACAGATATGGGACGGTGCCGGAACTGTGACTTCACTGATATGTGTGACACACACATAACATCACGCCCGTTATCTCCGAAGGGTTGGCCAGAGGTGTACCCATTAGTTTACCCACATTTCGCCAGTTATGTTTAAGTCCTATGTAATAGGGGGCAAGCCAATTGCCATCAACCGGGCACAAATCCAGACATCGAAGCTGCTACTAATTTATCTATAATATGTATATATTTATAAATTATATAAATATGTATCAGTTGTCTGGTTACCATAACACAAGCTCTGCTTAGCTTGGGATCAGATGGCCGTGTGTGAGTTGTCCCAAGTTATTTATTTATTTTATTATTTACTAAGAAATTCCAGATGGAAAAACCCAATAACACTTTGCCCGACCTGAGAATCAAACCCAAGACCTCATGCTCAGCAGTCGCTCAGCTTTAATCGCTCGTTTAAACTCCTCTGCTCATTCCCAATAGTCCTAAGATTACAGTGAGGCCCAATTCCCAGCTGTGGTCGTACGCGATAAGCTAACAACCTATAAATACTTTTTTTTTTTTTTTTTTTCCCTTGTTTATTAAGAACAGATTTCTTAATAAAATAAATTACGATCTAGCCTAAAAGACTAATAAGTAATTTAACTCTAACTTAATATGCTACGTTATACATTATTTTAAAACTAAGAATAGTGTCCATTAGCACTTTTATACAAGTCCATAGCACCTTCTTAGAGTCTGTATTTAATAAAAACACTAAGTTCGTGTGTTATATGTATAGCACAACACTGTTACTATTATTCACTCACTTTACACTACACACTACACTAATTCAAAAGGTTTAGTTCTTTTTAGCCTACGCACTAAGTCTGTGTTGTCTAGGAGCTGAATAGCCTCAACGTTCACGTGTCGGTGTAATCTGTGTTCGTGGGCTTCAGCAAATTTTTGGATGATGGTGGTGACGAATTCCATTTTAAGGTCACGATGAAGGTCGTCATTTCTTATGTACCAGGGTGCATTCACAGCATCCCTGAGAACTTTATTTTGAAATTGTTGTATAATTTTGACGTTGCTTGGTTTAGTGCAGCCCCAGAGTTGGATACCATACGTCCAGATTGGCATCAGTATTTGCTTGTATATGGTTAATTTATTATGTATTGATAGACAAGATTTCCTTCCAAGTAACCAATACATACTTTTATAACGTATGTCGAGTTCCTGTCTTTTCTTTTTGACATGAGCTTTCCACCGCAACTTGGCATCGAGAGTCATGCCAAGGTATTTGGCCGTATTGGCATAAGGCACTTGCATGCCATTTATGTAGATTGGGTGATAGTCTAGGTGTTTATTTGTGAAGTCAATGTGAATTGATTTGGATTCGTTCAGTTTGATCTTCCATTTTTGTGTCCAGTCATAAACTTTGTTCACAGCTAGTTGGACTTTTCCTATTGCTTCTCTGTGGCTTGACCCCGTAGCCATAATTGCAGTATCATCTGCAAAGGTCGCAATGGTGTTGTTTTCCAGTTCTGGAATGTCACAAGTGTATAACAAGTACAAAATTGGACCTAGCACACTTCCTTGTGGTACCCCAGCTTTTATAGGTTTCAGTTCGGAATATGCGTCTTCTTGCCGTATTCTGAACATTCTATTTGTTATATATGACTCTAATATTTCTGCAAATTCTGGCAGCATGCGCCTGAGCTTGAATATTAGACCTTTATGCCAAACTTTATCAAAAGCTTGCGCGACATCTAAAAATACCGTTGCGCAGACTTCCTTATTTTCCAGTGTTTTTTCAATGATGTTAGTTATTCTATGTACCTGGTCTATTGTTGAATGTTTCTCCCTAAAGCCAAATTGATGATTTGGAATAAGGCCTTTATCTTCTATTATTGGTTTTAACCGTTTCAATAATAGTTTTTCGAAGAGTTTTGATAACACGGGCAATAAAGAAATGGGTCTGTATGATGATGCTTCATGTGGTGGTTTCCCAGGCTTCGCAATCATAATGACTTCAGCAACCTTCCATGGTGCAGGTACATATTTTAGAATAAATGCAGCATTGATTATTTTGGTCAGCTTTACTAAAGCTTTGAGCGGTAGGTGTTTTAGAATTTCGCCTGTTATGAGGTCGTAGCCCGGAGATTTTTTTGAGCTAATATTATTTCGAATTTCTCTCATAACTTCTTTAGGAGTCACAAGCTTAATCATCTGGTTTTGTGGTGAGTTGTCAGTCTCAAGTATTTCTATTGAGCTTTCATTGGGTTTAAAAGTTTCTTCTAAATGCTGAGCAAATCTTGAAGCTTTTTGGTCATTGCTTATGGCCCATTTTCCATCGCTATCTCTGATGGGCGGTATTTGCTTAATCGGCCTTTTTAGATTTTTGGTTGCTTTCCATAGTGAGTAGTCTGTTGATTTGTCATTGGTTAACTGCAGAAGGTTGGTATTCAGAGATGTTTCCTCATATTGTTGGATTTTTCTCTTCAATCTTTTAGTTAAATTATTTAGTGATGTTTTTTCTCGTGGGCACCGAGTTTGCTGCCACAGTTTCCTTTGCTTTCTTTTGTCAGATAGTAAATCCACGATTTCTCTAGGATAAGTAAACCCCTTATATTTACGTTTTAATTCTGGTGTGTTGTTCCACGCACACTGCTGAATGTTAACAATATAATTGTTTACCTCTGAGTCTAGTTGATCTTGCGTTTTTATCGGAGTTTTAAGGTCGATTATATTATCAAGATCTAGAGAAAAGCTATTCCAATCTGTGAATTTATTAATAAGGGTTAAGTGGCTTTCTTTGAGTAAAATTTTTTGACTAAGCGTTAGTATAATCGAAGAGTGGTCCGAGTTCATATGAAAACTTTCCTCCAAGCTCAAGTAATTGGCGGATATGTTTTTGCATATAAAAAAATCTATAAGATCCGGTATCTTCTGGTGGTCAGTGGGCCAGTATGTTGGTTTTCCTGTGCTCATAACTTCAGAACATGTATCTTTAACTGCGCTTAAGAGCTGTCTTCCCTTAGTCGTAGTAAGTCTTGATCCCCACTGCGTATGCTTAGCATTAAAATCACCGCCTAGGATAAATCTCTGGCCTAATAATTCGAAGAGATGTAAATATCGCTCTTTTCTTATCATGTGCCGTGGAGGACAGTAAATGGCTGCAATGGACACGGGACAGTATCTGATTTTAACAGATAATGCCACGGCTTGAATGTCTTGTTCTTCATATACACATTGCACGAAGTGACTAATGTTCTCTTTGATTATAATCGCGCTGCCTCCTCTGGCAGAGTTGTCAGGGTGAAGCGAATTATATACAATGTATCCTCTAAATTTCACAAAAGATTGCTTGGTGAAGTGCGTTTCGGATACCAAACATACGTCTATATTTTCTGTGTCCAGGACCGCCTGCAACTCATTTTGATGTTTGAGGAGCCCATTAGAGTTCCACGCCATTATTTTAAGGGTGTTATTCATTTTTGGTTATTTAAAGTGGCTGTTTTTGTACTAGACTCTAATTTCTCTAATCTCTTGTCAAATGATGTAATACATTTTAAAATTTGATTAATCTTGTCCTCTAAATTCAAAGGCTGGGATCTTGGTTTTGCAGCTTCCGCGTAGGAACAAGTGTTGGGTACTTGCATAAGTTTTGCAAATGACTGGACACCACTTGTTTTCTGTGGCTGTTTGTCAGAATTCCTTAGTGGAAAAGACGGCTGGGTAGTTGGTACCACAAGTTTCTTTTTAATATTTTTGTTTTTTAATATTTGCATCTGCTTAGCTACTTCACACCCTCTATAGTTGGCAGGGTGGGGTAGCCCACAGTGAACACATTTTGGCTTCTCTTGCGGAGATTTGGTACAGTTGGCTGTAAGATGCTTGCCAGTGCATTTTACACACCTTGGCTCTTTTCTGCAATATTTATGAGTATGCCCATATGCCTGGCATCTCTTGCATTGGGGAATAAGTTTGGGATTTTTGAGTGGGTGTATTTCAATTTTACATCCTAAAATGTACTTTATGCCATAGATTTTGTTGACATCTTCTTCATTATTAAATGATAAGACGAACATGTTGAGTGGTTCTTTACTCTTCCAGCTCAATTTATTATCTACCTTTTCAATTTTCAGACCTTGTGTTGTTAGGTCGTCTTTGATTCGATCAGGTTGGCAAGAAGAATGTAGCTTCTTTACAACAACTCTGATTGGTCTAGCCTGCTTATTCTCATACGAATGCCAATGGTAATCTTTTTCTGTTAAAAGCCCGGTAATTACTCTATATGAGTCCTCTGTTTTGGCGTTAACTTTCACACAATCACCATTTAACATTTTTGCGGTAAATGTTTCAGCTGATATAGTTTCAGTTAGAGAGTCAAAGAACGTTTGGTAGTTCGTAACTCCGTCTATTATAATTGGCGGTGGCGGGGGCACTTTTTTAACGGTGGTCTCTTTCTCAGTTTTTCTGAGATTTTCATGTTGGGCGCTTGTTCCCGGTTGTTGTTTTGGAGAGTGCGAGGTGTTAAGCTTCCTCTTCTTCCTGCTCTTGGCCCTAATCCACCCTGTCTCTTTGGCGAGTTCATCCTCATCTGTGCAATATTCAACGTCACTTTTAGTACGCTGGGAAAATGATATTGTCTGGCTGTCCTGTTTTTGTAAGGGTTCCTTGGGTTCTTTTTTTTCTTTCAAGCTACTTAATTCTCCTTGGAGGGCTTGTACTTGTTCCTGCAAGCTACAAATGTGTTCATTTAGTTTACGTACCATTTGCTGCAGATTTTCTCTATCAGTTTTCTCCTGGATGTAACAGTCATACAACCGTTTTTCCAGGTCAGTTTTTATCTTAATTGACTGTGAAGCCATTATTTATTTATTGTAAGGCGAGTTTACACCTAAACAATAAATTATTAAAAACACTTCATGATTTCGTCACTTGTAACTAGGTCATAGCACTGACCGCGATAGGTCGACGTAGGTACACCGCGACGACGGTGTTGTGCTGCGTCTGCAGAATACTCTTAACTAGAGCACGCGCGCGCGATCCGTACGTTCGTTCGCTATTGCAGTTAAACAACAACCTATAAATACTGAGTACACTGTTTGTGGCTATTTGCGGTCTTAGGCCCATAAGTTACGGTTTCAAATTGGACGTTTAGAACTACTGAATGGAGAATTTATACTACATTGTATCTGTTTAAAGATATTTCATTGTTTTGGGAGCTGTTGTATGAGAGATTAATCGTCTTTTGAGAGGACCTTCTATAAGGATTAATAAACATAACATCACGCCTGTACTCTCCGAAGGGTTAGGCAGAGTTGTACCCATTAGTACACCCACATTTCGCCGGTTATGTTAAAGTCCCATGTAATAGGGGGCGAGCCTTTTGCCATTAACCGGGCACAAATCCAGACTCCGAGGCTGCTACTGCGAAATTCCTGATGAAAAATCCTAATAATACTTTGCCCGACCTGGGAATCGAACCCAAGACCTCAGGCTCAGCAGTCGTGCTTTGCGACCACTGATAATAGGCTCGCTCCCTAATAAGTACACCTCTGCCTAACCCTTCGGGGATTACAGGCGTCATGTTATGTTATGACCGTATTCCTAAACTTTATCGAAGCCAATAAGTCCCCTGGCACTTTAAAATCCCCTGTCGAAGTCCCGATAAGTCGACCAAAGAAGTGTCTTTACCCTTTTGACAGGGGATGATGAAGGTTAAAAAATATACGCATAAGTAAGCAGGGTTGGTAAATTTAGCTTGGGATGCGGTAAAACTCATGTTGCATGAGACATAAATCGTACTGAATATGCCTGGTTTGGTAAAACTTGGTGACAGTTTTTTGTTTATATCGTTCCCGTGGCGCAAACAGTAATTAAATTGGAAAACCATGTTTGAAGGTAATGAGAATATAAATTGTTCTAATTTTGGGTTACCATTAAATATGTGGATTTATATTTTAGAATAGAATACATATTACATACGCGCTAATTGCGAAGTATGCACCTGACCTTTTTAAAAGACATTACCACTAACTAAGGTTAGTGTCCCTTTGTACTTCTCTCTTCTTCTTTTTTTCTTCTTCTCTTCTTTGTTTTTAAGCCTTATTTCAAAGGAAATAAAAAGGGTTTTGAATTCGCTTATCTTCTGTTCGTTCGGATATTATAAGTCTAATAAGGGGGTGTAAAAAAGCACAATAGATAACCGTTATTTACGCATTTCACATGTCAAACTAAGTAACATTGGTTTAATTGAAATAAATGTTTTGACTTTGACTTTGACATCAAGCAAAAATGACATTACTGACATTATTGCTAATGGCAATAGGCTCGCCCTCTATTAAAGATAAACTACGATAACTTGACGCGCCCTTCCACAATTCAAAACGTTTGAAAGTAATTGTAAAAGTATTAACAAGACTCACAACGCATGTGTGCGTACTGAGACGGATCTCGAAACAAAAACAAATCAGCGTGTCATTGTTGCTTGACTAGCGGCATCATGAATTACTCATTATTATTGAAATAGTAATATGGAGGGGAGCGCCATGTTATAGTAGTTTATCTCTACATTGGACTTAAACATAACTGGAGAAATGTGGGTGTACTAATGGGTACATCTCTGCCTAACCCTTCGCGGTTTACAGGCGTGATATTATGTTATGTTAAATACGAGTAGATGTTCTGTATTATGGTTTTTGGGTCCATATCTATAGAAAACAGCTTAGTATACCCAATCTTGCAAGTTCTAGTCTTGGTCTGCCATCACTAAAACCCCAGACAGGGAAAATTGATTTTTTTTTCTGGACTCCCCTGAGAAAAATATGTTTCAATTAAGTAAAAACATTGTTCACATTTTAATTTTATTAAATTATTGCTTATCTTTCAAATCGTTCCCCTGACACCCTCAATCTTTTTAAAAAACCCCTTCCCAAAGACTCCCGAGCGCCCTCTTAAATAAGAAAAATGCCCTCCACGTCAAATCCACTCCGAATTTGATTACGCATATGACCCTTAGTGGAGACTTAACGTAATTTCGATACAATCACGTAGGTACGTGGTGGTTACGCACCGGCTACGCGTCGACTACCCCACATCTACGCAGCATTTACGCAACATTAAAACTTGCTCTCAATGCGAAGATACTTAAAACGATAAAACAAAACTACATTTCATTTTAAAACGAAACAGCCTACTCTTAATTTCAAAATGCAGCATTTAAACTCTTGAAGCATTCAAACTAGGTTGGAACTGCATCATACATTGTGCTTGTTGTTGGAAATAGGTCAAACAGAACTGGACGTACGCTGTGCACTAGTTGTGGTTCTCCTCCAGTCTAGTTAGGACATGCTGCAGATGGAATGAGATTATTTCATGAACTATTTGTAACTGTATCAAACTCGGCCTCGAATGTTTTGTATGAAGACGCGGCCTTTTGTTGGGGTTTCAAGATGTGGAATAGTTTTGCTGTGTCAACGTTGAAAACTTATTGGATTTGTGTTGGTCTACGATTTTGTATGTTACTAAGTTCTGCTTGCGGCTTCGTTCGCGTGAATATCTTTTGCGCGGAACCCTTATTATTAGCCTGAGTTACTTCTATATCAGCTTTCTGTCAGTGAAAGTCGTGTCAAAGTCAGTCCAGCCGTTTGAGAGATTAGCCGGAAAAAACAAGCAGACAGAAAAAAAAAATGTGTTTCTGGTATAATATAATACAGTGTAAAAAATTCATATTTATTTAGTAAAAAAAACTGTTTATTTTGTCATTACAAACAGGCACTTCACCTTTATTTATTTGATAGGAGATTTTTCTTATTGGTAGGTATTGTATCGTTTTAAGCAGCCAGTAACCCACGTCAAGCTGTTTTACAACATTAAAAAAATCTGAATTTATAATTGCCCCAAATTATCATCTTTAAAGAAGAAATATTAACAAGTTTATTCCGCCCAAAGTCCTTTAAAATCCTTTCGAAAACTTTAGCACCATAATCCAATCCATTCTTCTTTTGTCCGTAGGCAAGGTGGATGAGAAAGCAACGCAGTTACATGCGATAGCATCTCTCAAAGTCTTGCTGGAGGCGACGAGGCCAGCAGCTGGAGGCGCCGGCGCAGCTGCTGCGCGACACTCGGCTGCGGCTGCGCAAGCCAAGGAGACGCCCTTAGACCTGCCCAACGGGATCGGGGATGTCCAATTAGATGCCATAGAAGAGGTGAGTTGCTGTTTGCTTTGGGTCTTGTGATGAAATTGTGTGGTGATGTTGTACAATGTACCTTCATATCACTGACAACTAACAACACAATAACAACAAAAAAACATCAAAAACACAGTAATAATAACAACATAACAACAACACAACCATACAACAACAATAGCAATAACAACATACTCACTTTTCCTAATTTAAGAGACAAGGTTTAATTTTTGTTTATAATATGTAGGTATTGTATAGATTTTTGTAACCTGACCTATGTACTTAGGTATAAATAGATATTTATGTTAATTGTACTTCTGCCACTGTGTTGAGCCTGTGCCTATGTATGTATGACTTTAGATAAATAATCAATTATTGTTATTATATCGTGTTAAGGATTTTGAATTTTTTTTGTTAGCAATTTTTGAATACTGTGTTATTTGTGTGCTATTCTTATATAATGTTGACTTTTGACATAACTATTAGGTGTCCCATTTCTGGGTAAAGATTTCCCCTCCATTCAATAGCCCATCCTTCCCGTAGGTATGTACTTCAAAAAAATTACCTCCCTACCTAAATTTTTACCATTAAAAATAGTAAAAATCCCAAACAGAAAACGTGCCCAGAATGTGCCTAAAATCCTGTCATATCAAGATAATCGCAACCATTGTTCGATCCAAAAGATTTATAGACTCGACGAGTCTGTCTCTCATTGTGTTGGACGTGGCAAATGATTAATTGACTCCACGACCTGAATCATGTTCACGGGAATCTGCTTCGTTGGATCCGAAGTTTTTGTGGCCACCGAATCCAATTTTTTGGTCACCTAACAGATTTCTGTTGTTGACCCTGAAAATGTAATGTGCGCACGTGATAGATGGCGTGCCGTGGCTCGTAATATGGGACGGAATATTGTTTTTGTTGAATACATTATGTATTTAAATAAAAGCGAAAGGTCACTCACTCACTTATCACGAAATCTCGAAAACCACTTGACGTATAAATATGAAATTTGGCAGGGAGGTAGTAGAAGTCCGCTAAAAAAGAATTTTCTAAAATTCACCCCCTAAGAGGATGAAACGGGGTCCAAAGTTTATATAGAGAAATTAACTTTGACGCGGACGAAATCGAGGGCAGAAGCTTGTTAATAATATTCTCCAAACCAATTTCTCAAAGTATCTGACACGCCTGGGGAGAGACCAACAGCTTAACGTGCTTTCCGAGGTAAGGGGGTGTCACACCACCAACCTCCAAACTCCGGGCTACTACTGAGAAATTCCTAATGGAAAAACCCAATAACACTTTTCGCCGAACCTGATACTTGTACTTATATTATGATGTGAATAAGCAAATGCGGCCGGACAAACGACGACCAGAACAACAAACAGTCTCACCATTCATACTTACTATTATAAATGGGAAAGTAACTCTGTCTATTACGCTTTTACAACTAAACAACTGAACCGATTTTAATGAAATTTGGCACGGGGTAACTTTGAACCCACAGAAAGGACATAGGCTACTTTTTATTCAGTGACTTACTCCACCTATGTTCAGATTGGTCTTCACATAAACTTAAGTATGTCTTCAGACTTCCATTTTTTTATTATTGTGTATAACCTTGAATTATTACAGGTGTACCTTCTTCTCTCACTGAGTACCCCCATCCCCTCATTCCTGTCTTCAAAACAGATGAATGAGAGGACGGGGATGCTTCAGGTGTAACATCTGGATGCATCATCGCAGCGATGGATTTTCAAGATACTCAAGAAGAGGGAAGCCAAGTACCACAGCTCATGTTTCGGCCTTCATGCGTATATTCGATGTACAATTTGAGAATATTCATTATTAAAAATTGGGAAAATGATAATGAGTATTTTCAAATTTTCTGTCGGAATTAATCAACGTTTTGGACTCAAGCTCTACGGGGACCGGACACAAGCCATTCATTTCGCTGTTATCTATTAATCTGATGTACACCCTCTGTCGGCTCAATTCACCAAAACACCTCTTGGGCCATGTAGAACTTTTGCATTCAACTGTCTACTGTACTATCCAAAGGTTTATGAGTGGGTCTCCATAATAGAATGCCAAAATTGGGTCCTCATAATGGTTCCAAGCCTTTGTAGTTAAATTTATTGTGTTCCAACCTTGACTATTTCTCGCCTTACCATCTAACTTTGAAATTGTTTTCTTTCATTAGAACAGAATTATGAGCTATTTGTTTATATTTCTTGTGATATCTAGTTCACAATGTGTTAAATGTTTTGTAAAGTGATTGAGGAACCAATAGGGTGTGTATGTGTTTGTATTGTATTAATACTATAAATACTTTATCTTTACCATAAGACTCTTCATCACTTGAATTGATTTAGGGCTGATTTTTCAATAGTCCGATAACTTTTATCCAAAGAATAAATATGACAGTTTAACATATTTTCTATACAGAAGTTGTCAATCCGCCATATATTTATACCTCCGTTATGAGTTATCTGACGACTGAAAATTAGCCCTAAATTAATTTTGTATAATTTATTTTGTGTTGTAACAAATAACAATTTAGATATTTACGTAAATTTAGTTATAATACCTCAAATAATTGTTGATTAAATTTAAGTTCAAATAAATAAATGACTCAAGACCCTTGTGATACACCTCTTGTTACAGATTGGAGACCTAGACGAGGACACGACACCCCTGGATATGTCGTGGCCGTCAGGCTTCCGCAAGCGAATAACCTACCTGTTAGTCGCACCTATTGTCTTCCCGCTCTGGATGACCCTGCCAGACACTAGAACGCCGAAGGGTAAATGCTTTACTGTTGAGTTCAGCATCACTATCGTCACCCTCCTTCAATTCACTTTTGGTCGCTACAGTCTTCATTCTCCATACATCTTTATCACCTTCATTAACGACAGAGTGTTATAGTTTGACGAGTCTGTGTGTGTGTCTATCTGTGGCATTGTAGCTTCCGAATGGATGAGCCGATTTTAAGTTTTTTTTTTTTGTGAAAGGTGAATCAGGCCAAGATCGGGCCAAGATGCCGCCGTCGGGGATTTTTTTTTTTAGATTTGTCATTCATGTACAGTAGCGGTCATAAGTGCAGTAGCATGCTAAGGTTTGAATTGCTGTGAACACGGGATACAGGCCATACCTACATCTGTGTGTATAAGTGATGTATTAAAAGTTAAAGTCAAAGTCAAATCATTTATTTAGTAGGCCGTTATAAGGCACTTTTGAACGTAACACAGTACCTACGTACACCTCAAAATTCGCACACGACGTCGAATGATCATAAGTTTAACCAAAGTGTCAATCGATTTGCTTTGTAGATTGCAACTCCACTTATGACCCCTACTGTACAAATCAACCATGGTTTCTTTGATCTTCTTATATTATTATAGCCATTCATTTGTATGTACCTACATTTCATTCACATTCATTAGTTTCCTCACGACCTGTAACATCATCACGTGTACTTTCGGCTTCATCATCATTAGCAGCATGTCTTCATGGAATCCACCCATAATGCTATAGGAAAGACATATGATAATATGTCTTTCCTATATTTTCAAACAATTATATTTTCAAACAAAGAATCGACTCAAACTGCTCTAACGGGAAACGAAATCATGAATCAACTTAGGCCCGAATTCCACCAAAGCGGAAAGGAGAAGAGATGTCTCATAAACAACCAATAGGATATTGTGTTGTTTGAAGCTAAGCGGTGAGGTGTGAAAATGACGCAAGCTCTCGTCTCCGCTTTGATGAAGACAGGGCCTAATGGCTCTAACAAGTCACTGACATCTATTTAACAATTGTCATTAACATCTATTTAACAATTGTCACTGACATAATCTATTTAACAATTGTCACTGACATCTATTTAACAGTTGTCACTGACATCTATTTAACAATTGTCACTGACATCTATTTAACAATTGTCACGGATATCTATATAACAATTGTCACTGAAATCTATTTAACAATTATCACTGACATCTATTTAAAAATTCCTCTCTTTTTTTTCAGGAAAAGGATATTTCCCGGTAACGTTTATAGGGTCAATAGTTTGGATAGCTTTTTTCTCGTACCTGATGGTGTGGTGGGCGAACGTTGCGGGGGCGACGGCTCAGGTGCCCCCCGAGGTGATGGGGCTGACGCTCCTGGCTGCGGGGACTTCAGTTCCGGACCTCATCACGTCCGTGATAGTTGCCAGGAAAGGGTTTGGAGACATGGCGGTGTCCAGCTCTGTTGGCAGCAATATTTTTGATGTTACTGTTGGGTGAGTGTCATTTTTTGATACTGCTTTTGTTTGTTAAATAAAATATTAAAATAGAATCTTTTAAACTAGATAAACTACACTGTACACTTCTTTGCTGTGCGCATTATAAAAGACATTTGGAAAAGTTAAGTGCAAATAGGTGGTATAATCACAAAGTTTCTATTGGTGGAACAGCCACAAGGTGGTAATGGAATAGTAAAATACTCATAAATATAACTAAACAACTTTTCCTGTAAGACTAACTTCAAGAAAAAGAGCAGGTTTCTGGTAAAAAAAAAAAAAATACGTACAGATATCGAAAATTCGCTCCATTAAAAACATGTAGTAAAGTTACTGAAAATTAAACCAAAGGCTGTTGAAAATTAGGTCAAAACAACAACACACCAAGAAAATATAAGATACTCGTATTTAACTAAACTCAATTCCGCATTACATTGCACCAAAAACTTCCAATTCCCTAGTTTTGAGCACTGCAGTGCTTTTCCCCGAGAGGAATACAAACTATGCGATAAATGCTATTTCAGTATTTGCAGCTGAAACTGATATTTTTGCAGCCAATATTGCCCCTTTTTAGGGTTTCCTACGTTAGTCGGTAAAAACAGAACTCTGCATATAGGATCACCTTGTTGTCTGTCTGTCAAGACCCTTTTCTCGGGAACGCATGGAGGTATCAAGCTGAAATTAATATCAAATACTTAGGTCTGCTACCCCTTGGAGTCGTGAAAAAATCAAACTTGTAAGTCAACGCAATTTTAGGATATGGTCGTTTATGACGCATATTTTGACGCTCGCTAGAAAATCAAAACCTATATAGGGGACTTCCCATTGACATTTTGAAATTTTGCCAGAAGCAATGCCATGCAGTACGCGTGAAGGAATAAATCCGAAAAACGAGTAGTTACATCACAAAATAATTATTTTTTTGCGATTATAAACTTATATTTTTGTATGTTGTGGTAAATATTTTATGGTGGTACGGAACCTTCATGTGCGAGTCCGACTCGCACTTGGCCGGTATTTTTAAGGATGGGAAATCATAAAATGGCTTCTTCCGCTCTAGGGGCCTACCACAACCTCTTAAAACGATATTATTTTAATATTACTTTGCCTTCCGCACTGTTCGATTTTCAACGCTCGGCTCAGCGCCGAGAGTTGAAAATGCAACAACAGAAATTACAAAGTAATATTAAAATAATATTGTTATAAGAGATGGCGGTAGGCGCCCTGGGCGGAGCGGAAGGGAGTGTCAGACTCTTACTGACTAAAACCCATCCATGTTCCTCTCAATGCCCTTTGAGTTCCAGGGCCGCGGTATCTCTTTCGAACAAATTCCGCAACCCTAGCATTTGCAACTGAAACTGATATTTTATTTATTTATTTAATGAAGCATGTAAGACTTATAGCTTAAAAACTAAGTAAAAAAGGAGACTATAACTGACAAAAAGCCAATTACAAGTCTTCGCGTATAGAATTAGAGTGGAAACTAAAAAGTGAGCATACAGCAGCTGCAGATAAATACATTTTGTTGTTGGTTACATATTAGTCTAAAACTATTTTAGAGGCCAACATTCCTCTACTGTCGAATACTTTACGCAAGGCATTCCTTGGTCGAAACTCCAGAATAGTTCGTTTAGGTGGTAACGCATGGAATTATGTATTTTTGAAACTGGAGACAACTTTTCCGTTTAAACTTTTAGGAAAGCATTTCTGCTTATTTTTTGAGCTGCTGCATTTTGTGGCCGTGGCTGCCAAGAGGAATTTATTTTAGTTTGAACTTTATGTCAGTTGTCATAAAAGTTTATTGCAATAGTAACTTGATTTTGTGGAAGTGTGTCACCGACTCACCGTTTCTACCATGCCTGGTCCAAAGCTTTCTATGTCTTTATACAAGTTTCGTCTAAATCTATACTACTTTAATTTAATAAAGCTGAAAAGTTTGTATGTTTGTTTAAACGCACTAATCTCTGGAACTGCCAGCCGGATTTGAAAAAATATTTTTCTATATGACAGTCAGATTCCTAAGAAATAGCTACGATCTACTGAAGCGGGGTATTTAGTCTGAATGGCCCAAATCGAATGGCCAGCGAGCCATTCGGCCGTAAGCAAAAATCGACTACGTTTCATACAACTTTTGGTCTTAATTTTTTTCGTCTAGCCCCCTTTCGCAACGCACGATAAGGAACTTCGTTCCAAAAAACATAATTTTTCCAATAGTTTTTATAAGTATAAACTATACTTAGATAAGTATAGTTTATACGAAGCAATAACCCAACAGATATATCTAAATACAGTAACATCTGGTAACTAAAAACATAAATAACGTTATCAAATAAACTTCCCCAAACTGTGTTCTAAGATAAGAAAATTCTTAACTAAGTACGTAAACCTTAAATAACGGAACGCCATCGCCATCTTAAATGCTTACCTACTCAACTTGGAGCCGCGCCAAAAATGAGGGTAGATGTGAAATTGCGCGCTTTTTTCTGCATACATATAGCAGATGGCGGGAAGCGGTGTTGCAAAATGTTCTTTGTCGGGCATACGATTTTTAATAGAAAAGTAACATATCACCATGCCTGTATTCCTTGAAAGGTCAGGCAGAAGTGTACCAGTACACCCCACTAGTGATAAAAAAAATCAACATTAGTTCCATTATTTTAAGATTCTTATATAATGGAACTAGTGATAATAAAAATCAACAGTAGTTCCATCATGGAACTGTTAATGGAACTAGTGACAACGAACCCATATTTCACCAGTTATGTTTAAGTCCCATGTAATAGGGGGCGAGCCTATTGCGATCAACACAAATCCAAACTCCGAGACTGCTACTGAGAAATTCCTGATGGGAAAACTCAATAACCTTGATTTTATACGGAGTAACTTTTATTTTAGAAAAAGTATCTTATTTTCGTGCAAAAACGAACAAAGTAGAGGGCGTAAGGTAGTAAATAAATAAATACCGAGACCCCTCCATGCCTCGGAAAGCACGTAATGACGTAAGCCATTGGTCCCTGTTGACACTACCAAGTGCGCATACCTTATGAACGACACATTCCTTTATCTATCCTGAACATTCCTGCCATGCTGAAGTGACGGAGGTCAGACGACTTTGGGATCTCAGTCCTTATGTAAAGGTACCTATGTAATAACACACGGAGTGTACAAAGACTGCCTCGTTGCAGGTTGGCCGCTGTAAAACTAATCTGGCCAAATGGGGCTTTCTTCACCCATCACAAACGGAGTGCCAGTGTGGAGCACCATCACAGGACATGCGTCACCTCTTCAGTTGCCCGTCGAGCACTACCACCTGCACCATCCAAGACCTTAATGAGGCCAATGACAGAGCTGTACAGGTTGCTCAATATTGGTCGGACAAAATTTGAGTCAATCGACACGAAAAGAAGAAGAAGAAGCCTCGTTGGTCTAGTGGTCGCAAAGCGCGACTGCTGAGCATGAGGTCTTGGATTCGATTCCCAGGTCGAGCAAAGTGTCAGTGGGTTTTTCCATCAGGAATTTCTCAGTAGCAGCCTCGGAGTCTGGATTTGTGCCCGGTTGGCAATAGGCTTGCCCCCTATTACATGGGACTTAAACATAACTGGCGATTTGTGGATGTTCTGATGGGTACATCTATCCTAGCTCTTCGGGAATTACAGATTCGGAAAGAGTCCGACATAACCCTCCGTGATCCCCCAGATTGAGGCAAATGGATGGCTATCCAGAACTTCCCAAGACAAAAAAAAGGTGTAATCCAGAACAAAAAAAAAATATCGCAATGATGGAAAGATGTAAGTTTCGTCAACATTAAAAGGCTTTTTACACTCATTATATGAAGGTACGGTTAGTAGGTATTTCCTAAACAATACCTATTGGCCTTTCGACCTTGATAAACACCTACTCTTGAACTTTGTAGGCTCGCACCTACCTGACACCAGTGGCCTTGTAACACTCATTTTATATCAATACTCTTTATAAAGTAAAAGGTAGGTTGCTTTTTAAGGTGTGGTTTTCAGATAAAATTATAAGTATATTGCATCTTGTTTATGGGATGACTGATGATTAGACCAATTGATACTTATACTTGGTCTAGTGGTCACAAGGCGCGACTGGTGAGCATGAGGTCTTGTGTTCGATTCCCAGGTCGGACAAAAACTGACTTGAAAAGAGTGCCGTGGTGTTTCTTGCTCGTTCTTTTCCATAGAGGCCTACCTCCGTTTTGGAACGAGTAACTAGCTTCAACTTTCTGACTAACTGACCGAGTCCTTGACAATTCAAAAGTGCCTGTAAATGGTCTAATTGAAATAAATGTTTTGACTTTGACTTTGGGCAGTGTTATTGGGTTTTTCCATCAGAAATTTCTCGGAGTCTGGATTTGTGTCCGGTTGATAGCAATAGGCTCGCCCCACTATTACATGGGACTTATACATAACTGGCAAAACGTGGGTGTTCTAATGGGTACACCTCTGCCTAACCATTTGGGGATTACAGGCGTGATGTTATGTTGTTTTTTATTCATCAGTACTCCACTTGAAAGTCTCTTTTATTTTCTCAATACTCAATACTCAATTTTTTATTGCGTTCCATATAAACCTATTACATACATTATAAATAATAAAGTAGAAAAGATCAATATGGACCCTGTCGGGCACAGCAAAATTTAGGAGAGAGGAAGAGGCCTTTGTAGTTATTTATATTCTTGTATTTATGTATACTTATAATTATTTTTATTTTATGTAGTACATGAAAATAATGTCTAATAATTTGTGTATTAATATTTTCTTATTTATATTTGGCTTTCTATGTATTATATTATATATTTTATTTACATTTGACTTTCTAACGATATAATGAATTTACGCTTGAACTAATTGCAGTTCTGGCTAAAATAATAATACTTATCAGCATGATTTCTATGAGCATAACCACAACACAAACCACGAACACAATGAATAATCGCACCACAAATCTCTCTTCCTGGCAGTTTGGCATTCGGCAAAACACATCATAATGCATTTGGCACTATGAATATTTGACTTTGCCAAACGTAAAATGGACTGTAGTGTACACGGTGAGGGTTTGAAATTGTATTTTCGGATGTATTTTTTATAAGTAGGTACAATCTGAAAGACAGACTGTCATTTTTTTTATCACTAGTGCGACTATTACTGAGCATAGGTTAGATCTCCAGCAGCCCTACCATGAACTCTTATCGCGATCCAAAAACTGAATTGTTCTTCAAATACGTCAATATAACGCATCAATTTATGCGTTATATTGACGTATTTTCTCTTATCGCGATCCAAAAACTGAACTGTTCTTCAAATACGTCAATATAACGCATAAATTGATGCGTTATATTGACGTATTTGAAGAACAATTCAGTTTTTGGATCGCGAAAAGAGTTCATGGTAGGGCTGCAGGTCGGGCAAAGCGTTATTAAGTTTTTCCATCAGGAATTTCTTAGAAGCAGCCTCGGAGTCTACATTTGTGCCCAGTTGATGGCAATAGGCTTGCTCTCTATTACATGGGACTTAAACATAACTGGCGAAATATGAGTGTACTATTGCGTACACATCTGCCTTACCCTTCGGGGATTACAGGCGTTATGTTATGTTACAAAAATGCTGTTATTTTAATGATACATTACAACTTGATTTATTTGAAAATCTTATTGAATCGGATACCTTTACGTTGGCACCCTCGCGCTAGACCGAATGAACTTGGGTGATTTACTTTTGCTAACGCTACATTGAGTTTATTTAACGTAGCGTCAGCAAAACTAATTCATTACGAGTCAGCACAAAAAAGTCTGGCGCGTTTGTGTACTGTCGAGCAATGAAAAGGTTCACAATTAGGTCAATTATGCAGCTTACATGAGCCTTGTTATTTTTCGAAATGTGTAATGCCAACATTATGAAAATCACAGTTTGAAAATGGAATAAGCCCGCTATTTAAAAAAAGGAATGATTTTTTTTAAACGGCTCAGCTAAATAGGACAACTGTCGCTTAAAAGTAAAGAAAAAAAATTGTAATGTTCTTAATGCGTTTTTTTTTTTCTCGTGTAATTGGAACTCAATGAGATAGATTAAAAGCCTTAAGAGCACTTAAAAGCGGCACGAGATTTCAAGCAAACTTTCAAATCCCAAATCTAAGAAAATGAATTAATTTAAAACTTGATACGAATAAGATACCGCTTGGTAAAACTGGGTGTCAAACTTTCAAGGTATGTTTAAGTCCCATGTTAAAGAGGGTGAGCCTATTGCCATCAACCGGGCACAAATCCAGGCTCTGAAGCTGCTACTGAGAAATTCCTGATGGAAAAACCCAATAACTTTTTGCCTGACCTCAACCCAACCTCATGCTCAGACTAGACCAGCGAGGCAGTCAAACTACGATTTACATACATCAAAATCAAAGTCAAAGTCAAAACATTTATTTCAATTAGACATACATAAACTCACGCCTTTTTCCCATGCCATGGGGGTAGGCAGAAACCACAGAACGCCACCTGCTACGATCCTTACATACTCCTTTCGCCTCATCTTCGTTCATACATCTCGTCATACAAGCACGCCGGTTACGAGTACTCCGCACCTGACCTTTATCAAACTACGATTTATCAAAATGAATTCCATTCAAGCCACAAGCAATAGTTATAAACCGTTAATCTGCCTTATATCTATCCATACCGACCCCATCCTCCAAGCAATTGTAGATCAAAAGACCGCATCATAAATCCTTAAAGCAAACGTGTTTCGGATACCAAACCGTCTCAAATAACAATATAGCTTACTTCCATACACATAAAGTCGTAATTTCAACAACATTTGTGGATATTTCAGGCTATAATTCAGGAATATAAAAGTTGTGTCGTAAACATGGAGGACTTATAGGAGTCTTCCAGTGCTTTGGGGATAGAAATGGATATCGCAATGCAGTTTGGTACAATTTGCAATTTATCTTCCAAACGTATTCCTGTTTTTAGGTCATGCTTGAGAATTCTAGTGTTTAAGATGTATTTTTCTTCTTTGTTTGTGTGTGACCTCGTTTGTTTAAGAGTGTAATATATTGTTGTAATATTTATACAGCGTGTTTGAAATAAGTTCTCGTTTTATAAACATTTGAGGATATGAGCAAGTACCAATGTGACATTTTCGATTCTTTATCTTGGACATCTCTGAGATTGGTAAAAGAAAACATCGTGAGAAAATTTGGACTTTTATTTATTATAAGTCTGAAATCGCTAATCCGTCTTGATTAGGCGTGGTGATCAATGCTCGTGCCTTCTCTGTATGAGAAGAGGCCATTGCCGTGCAATAGGACAATAATAGGCTGGTATTTTTTTTAGAAACTTTTTCCTTCGCCTTTATAGAATACAGTACATAACATAACATGACGCCCGTAATCCCCGAAGGGTTAGGCAGAGGTGTACCCATTAGTATACCAACATTTCGCCAGATATGCATAAGTCCCATGTAATAGGGGGCGAGCCAATTGCCATCAACCGGGCACAAATCCAGACTTTGAGGCTGCTACTGAGAAGCCTGATGGAGAAACCCAATAACACTTTCGAACCCAAGACCTTATGCTCAGCAGTCGCGCTTCGTGACCACTGGACCAATGAAGCAGTCCAACTGTGTATAGTTTCGTTTTAAGTGAAACAACGAAAAAAAAATAATAAGGTAGCTAACCTTTAAATCTCAAATTAGGTACCATCCCTTGTAATTATTGTCAAAATTTAACTTAATCAAATACCGAACAGTAAAAATTCCTAACAAAACCAGCCAAGCCTAAGTCAGACGCCAACATGAAGGGTTCCGTAATTATTTAACACTACACTACACTTGATGGCAATAGGCTCGCCCCCTATTACCTACTGGGACTTGGCGAAATGTGGGTGTACTAATGGGTACACCTCTGCATAACCCTTCGGGGATTACAGGCGTTAGGTTACGTTAAGTCAGATGCTTTTAGGGGGGCTTGAGTATTAACCCCTCCCCCCCCCACCTTGCATCCGACGAACTGCCTGCGACGAACGAACGGTCAGGCAGCGAAGTTTTAGTTTTTAGTGTTACGTTTGACATCCTTCGACTACGGAACCCAAAATACTAACAATCCAATCAAAGCTAATTTTTCACAACAATAAACACGAATTCGCCGTAATAGAAAGTCGGCCATTTTAAATGCGATTTAAAATATAACCGTTCGTGTCGTTCAGCACTTTACTAAAAGATTTGTGTGAAACGCGAACATTTGTTTGTTTAATAGTGACATCTATTAGGTAGTGCTGTTTGCGTCAAAGATTTTGTTGCTTATTATATTTTTACATGCTTGTATTTCATGACTTGTTCTACATTTGGTTCATAGTCCTTTGATGCCTAAATCAGGGGCGTACTTACCGACGTATCTGCTGTATCGAAGATTCGGCCCCGTCATAGACAGGGGCCCCGAACCCGTGTAAGCAAGAAAATAAGTAACATACAATAACATAACAACACGCCTTTAATCCCCAAAGGGATAGGCAGAGGTGTACCAATTCCAAAACCTGCACCCACATTTCGCCAGCTATGTTCAAGTGTCTTGTAATGGGGGCAAACCTATTTGTCATCAACCAGGTACAAATCCAGACTCTGAGGCTGCTACTGAGTAAAACTCAATGCCACTTTACCCGACCTGAGAATCGAACCCAAAACCTCATACTCAGCAGTCGCGCTTTGCGACCACTAGACCAACGAGGCAGTAAAAAGAAAATCAAAATTACTACTTCTACAATTTACTCTACATTATTAGTAATATTTTGAAGCTAAAGCATTATACCTAGGTACTGTCAGCACAGGGACGGGGCCCCAATAGGGGCCAAACGCCTGCCGGGATTGCGGGACGTCTTAACAGGATACCGTGGCCCCGGAACGTAAAGGGCAACAGAAGGAACAGGGTGGTTTTTAGTCAGTAAAAGTCTGACAGTCCGCCCCACCCAGGGCGGAAGGAGTCATTTGATGATTTTTACCACCTAAAAAAAAAAAAACCTAGGTACTGAATTTAAAGCAATAAATTAATCGTGCCCACTTTCCTGAACGACTTTCTGATAAACGCTATTACTTTGTTTACGAATGCTGAAATTCAGCCACAGCTGGTTACATGCCGACCACGACCGCAACATAGTCGGTAAAATGATTTTAATAATTACTTTATCACTGTATATTATAAGACATATTCCTCCGCCTGTCTGTCTGTTAACTATTGAACGGATTTTTACGCAGTTTGGACCAATAGAGTGAGGAAGGTATATGTTTACATTGCACCCATGTGAAACTGGGATGGGTCGCTTGTTTTATACATTATACAAATTGACGTTGAATCATCGAAGCCGACGCTACTTTACAAATATCTACCGCTGGTTATTTCAGATAGTAGGTACATACGGGATGGAAGCGACACCGTAAAAAAAAATCAATTTATTAAAAAACAAAATCAGATGTTCCATACAAAAGCATAATTAAGTACAGAAACCAAATGGTTACAGTGTATGTCGGTGGTTTAGATTTCCCTGACTATAAAGCTCTTTCCACACCGTATTGTATAACTGTATTTTTAATATTTTTTTACAAAGTCAATCCAAATATTTTTTAATAAAATTCCTTAATCACAAGTCAAATCAAACTTAAAACCAAAATAATAAAAACAATAAGCGACCTTAACAACCCCTGCTCCCGAAATTACGATAAAGAATAACACTATGATATTTATCAATGTAATTCAGCTCGACCTTGCTCCAAATATCGGGGAAACTAATGCAAACTACAGTTAGAAGTAATGTGACCAGATGCAGGGTGTCAAATTTCGGGACAGAAGATTAAAGTAATCGGGATTTTGGTCACAAAAAATAAAACAGAATTTGTTAAGAAAATAAGATAGAAAAAAATATATATTTCGTGTAGTAGGTACCTATTAGATTAAAGTTAATAAAAAATCGTGATATTTAGAGTTCCGATCAAGGGTGAATCGGAACGTGTCACCAGATCCCTGAAAATCGGGACAAGTCACCAAACCCCTGTAAATTGGGACATATTAGTAAAGCTCTGAAAATCGGGATATATAACCAAACCCCTTGAAATCGGGACATTATCACCAAAGCCCTAAAAATGGGAACATATCACCAGACCCCTGTAAGTTAGGACTTTTTATCAAACCCATGAAAATCGGGACGTGTCACCAGAGCCCAGAAAATGGGGACGTGTCACCAGACTTCTGAAAATCGAGACGTCCTGCAAAAATCGGGACAATTGGCAACACTAGTTACAAGTCACAACTAAACGTTGAACACAACTGTCTTTATGTTACAACATTGATTTTTATTGGCAGAATGTTCTACAATGTTGTAGTTTTACTTACCTGTGATTTATGGATGAAATTAGCTACTCTGGTAGCCAATTTAAGTTTGTGGTAAAACGATTCAACCCAAGGGTGGTACTTTAAAATTTAGGTCGTGGTTTATTACTGTAAAATAGCAATAAAGTATACTTAAAGAATCTGCATCAATACATTTTAAGTACCTAATCAAATAAATAAAATTGAAGTTTGTATACGCGGCACTTAATTTTTTTTTATACTTCTGTCTTTGTGTATCGGCAAATCTTAATAGCCGGGACCAAAAATCAATTTATAAAATTTTTGGCTGGCTGTCTGTCTGTCTGTTTATTCAAACTAAGTACCGAAACAGCTGGATAGATATTGACGAGACTTCACTAGCAGATAGCTAATATAATAAGGAGTAACTTAGACTACAAAGGGTCTAATGGCGCATTTTCATTAGTCGATAGGGCCCGCATGCGGCGAGTCCCCGCATGCGACATAACAACCAATGAAAGTTACAAGTCGTTACACCGCATGCGGGGATCCGCCGCGCATGCTTTTTACCGACCGTGATATCGACATGCGGGCCCTGTGGCATGCCTTCCAGAAATCTGACGCACCCCGCATGCGGGCCCTATCGACTAATGAAAACGGTTCACCGAATGCGGGCCCTGTGGCATGCGTTCCAGAAATCTGTCGCACCCCGCATGCGAGCCCTATCGACTAGTGAAAATGAGCCATAAGTATGGTGTAACCATAATTATTACAGTCACTACCAATAATTATTGCGTATAATTAATGGTTTGACCTTATTATGGCGATTATAATGAATGAGTCTACATGTTTGTGCTGATAAAATCAATTTTCGGTGAGATTTCGTTTAAAAAATACTAGTTAGCACGAAAGCAACCAACTTGCTTCGAATTATTATTTAAATGCCAGTCGTTTCAAAAATAAAAGTAACCTTATTACTCCAAAACATCAGCTATCAGCCTGTTAGTCAGAAATGTCCCGTCAAAATTGGTCCAGCCGTTTAAAAGATCAGCCGGAACAAACAAACAGATAGTCAAAAAAAATTAAATTGGTTTTTAGTTTTAGTCGGTACCTACCGTGTAAACATTTACATATGTGTAATTAAGCTAATATTTTGATATTCCAAACAGACACTTCAATTTTATATTATTGTACACTATCTGCCTAGCCTTTTCCTTACTACGTTGGGGTCGGCTTCCAGTCTAACTGAATGCAGCTGAATACCAGTATTTAACATGGAGCGACTGCCTGCGGTTGTGGAGGTCAGAACCTCCACAACCCAGTAAATGGATTATATTTTTGTGTTATAATTTTTATCGTAGTTCAGAATTCTATTCTACTACTAATTCTTTCTGCTTAACTATTTCTTTTACAGTAAACTGTCGTGTTGCCCAGCTATAATATAATTATATAATTCATAAAGTTTAATTCACTCTAAAAGAAATTATAAAACTTCGATCGCGTAACAATAAAACAATCTAAATTATGACTAATTCGTTTTTATTATTTCTTAACCCTAACCTGCAACCTACTTGAAAGAATTATGAAACTTTCCAACTAATATTTTTACTACTGACACGACCTACTTTTGAACTAAACTACCTAGTTTTGACGACAATAACTAAAAGTTAGTACTAGCTGTGCCCGCAGCTTGACCTGCATGAAATGTTTTAAATGTTCCAGAATGTTACCTATTGACCATTTCCAAGTACAGTAGGGGTAAAATAGCAGTCTGTCTGTATCTCTGTACTTATGGTTATGAGAAAAACACTGAGTTTTATATCAGGACGCATTTCTCAATCACAATTTAATCTCAGTCCCAATCTGTTTAGAAATATTTCTAATTAACCTAAATTTTATGATATTGATTCTAACTGAGATGAGATTGCGACTAGATTTTTAAAAACGTCTTTAATTAGAAGAATTGGCCTTCTGAATAATAGACTAAGCTACAATATTTTTCAGTACACTTGCTCGTTATAATAATGCTTATTTCTCACTAGTGAGTTGAAAAAACGCTGAATGAAACACTCTCATAACTCTTGGCTACATTCTCGCCCTCGTTTTTGCCTTGGACTGCAATCCAGGCTTGACGTCATGACAAACTTACTAGTTTCATAATGTACTATTAATGTTCCAGGCTGCCGCTGCCATGGCTGCTATATGGTATAATCTACGGCGAACCAGTCCAGGTGAACTCCAAGGGCATGGTGTGCAGCATAGTGCTGCTCTTCGCCATGCTCATCTTCGTCATCATCAGCATCGCCTGCTTCAGGTGGAAGATGAACAGAGGACTAGGGTTCACCATGTTCCTCCTGTATTTCGTCTTCGTAGGAGTCAGTTTGGGACTCGAGTACGGATACCTCCACTGTCCGAGCGAATAGACTGGTCTTTTCGTCTTTTGGTCTTCTGAATTATTGAATAAGGGATTGGTGATGGATTTTCAATGTGGAGCGTTTGATGGTGACTATTCGTTTTGGGAATGAGAGGGATAAAAGTTGAAAGTAATAGAAAAGCTGATGAAAAGTTTTATTGTAGAATCCTATAGAGGAAAGAGGAAAGCAGAATTTAAAATAGTTTATGGTAAATAGTTGAGGACGCTAGATTGCAGAACTGTTTACCTAAAACAAATAGTCGACAGTCAAATAGTAGCAAGTTGGTACTTCCAGCAATATTGCCGCTCGATGGCAGCAAACTATGCAAACTAAAACCTAGTAGAGGTTTTAATGTAAAATTCAACGTCACTTTGTATAAATGTGCGATAACATTCTGACGTCGGGAAACGTCAAAATGTATAAAATATTTTTAAATTACATTTTTAACAACGTGACGTTGAGAATAATTAGATTATTCATTTAATTATTTTATATGAATAATTAAATCTAATGGTCTGTTTTTTACATGAAATAAATTAACATAGTTTTGCTGCAACCGAGATTAAATTCTACTAAAATATTTAAAGACATTGTAAGTATTATAAGAAAGTTACTTTAGCGTTGTGAATTATTTAGTTTTATATTTTTAGTTGTCTAGTTGCCATAGCACAAGCAGTAAGATATTGCTCAAAGATACTCTTTTACTTTGTAATTTGCTTTGCTATGTAGTTTCGTTTAGGTGTTTTTAATTGGATGCTTGTAATAGATTAAAACGACCAGAGATTGCGTGCACCAAATATACGTTTAAGAGAATTTTAAGACAGTAGAACGATTAACGAAATTACAAATTCCTATGAAATGCAATAATGGAAGCTTCAATGGTTCTGATCATATTATTAAGAATTTTGCATTGTACATTATTATGAGGTGCAACATTTTTGTATCCGACATAAATATTTAGCCATGATAGAGACTGTAGTTATTTATATAAATGTTAGTTGTTTAACTCGAAAGCGCTTTTACGAAGTTTAAAAGCTAAGTTCTTTATCTGTCGGTAAAAGTGTTTGACGATTGTTTTTGTAAATATTCAACGCGTTGTGTTGGATTTGTGTTTCTAGTTCATTTCATCTGTTCGGTCGCAGACCGTCGGTCCACGTCGATGATTTACATTTTAATGTGTCTTTATAATGAAAGCGATTTGATGTAAGTGTGTGTGGCGCGCACAAACCGCTAGATTGTACATACACACATAGAGGCTGGAAGAGCGGGGCAAATGTAAAAGGTTTTAATTAAAATCTCATTCCATAAAATGTGCCTAAGAGTTTAATAAACTCAGTAACATTTAGCTTCGATTTTTATAAATTAACAGTAAAAAAAGGAAAAATGTTAAAAAAGTAATTTTGTCATCTGTTAGCGGAGTATGCTTACATATAGTGTTATAGACTATCCGAGGGCGCATCTGTCCCGCTCTACGATATAATACAGTAGTTAGAGTTTACACTATCTCTATAAAATCTATCTATAATTATAATGAACCTTCATACTTTGTTTCATCTATTGACTTTCAAGAAAAACGATTGGATAATAACGTCAGACTAGTCAATTCTTAATATTACGGCTATGTCTTCGAAAAATCTTCTTTCTTAACATTTTAAAGGCACGGTACAGTAATAAAATTTAATAAAAATTAAAACATCTTGTTAACCGTCCATAGTTTTCTGTTTCATATTTTCTTTCCGCTTCTGCACGTGATTACACTCTGTTATCTATGTCTCATGAGAAACTTTAATAAAAATGATGGTAAGTTCAATTGTTGATACCCAAAAAAAGTTTTATATTAATAACCCGCCTATTTGACATAGCAATAAATAGTCTAGAATAGATAGTTAAATATTTATATTGTTAAGCTTTAACATTTCAGACCTTAGTGTCGCTCAAATGATAGAGAAAGCATTATTAAACTTCAATGAAATTGGTATGGAGGAGTGCAAAATGGCTGCTAAAAATTCTTCGAAATATAGTACAATATAAGTCTAAGCCACTCCTCTAGCCATTATCTAATATTCTACATAATATACGCACAAGTAAACCGACAATTCTTAAAATTCGCTTTCTATAACAACTTGGAACGTTCCGTTGGACTAGACTTCTTCATAATAGAGAGAATTTGAAGTAAAATGTATGAATTAAAAATTATTGAGGTGGAGAATATTCGTTTGAAAAATTTATTGATATTTTATAAGGAAAAACGTAGAATGTCGTGAATGTCAATTATTTTCTACAATCTGACTTTGATCACCGTTTTTTTGAAAGACTTAAATGTAAACTCTTGTCAAATGATTTACTTGGTTGCTCTAGTTTCTAAAAACCAATAATCAACCTGTCACTTGTCTAATGGGCAAGCGACAATTTGACCAGTCTTTTGGAAAACGGGGGTCATTAGATGTTTGAAGTTTCGGTGTCAATAATTTTACTTGTTCTACAAATATTCCAAAACTATTTGTGCTGTTCCAACTTTTCTCGACACGTTATAGGTGCGCTGTTCAGAGAAAAAGAAGTTTTTAACAATGAATTTCTTTATGGAGTTTTAAAAGACAATTCTTCTGAAGCTCAGGGGGCCTACTTTGCTTTGCGAACTATTGGATTTTCAACGCTCAGCTCAGCGTCAAGAGTTGAAAATTCAACAACAGAAATTACAATGTAATATAAAAATGGTAGGTACTGTTATGAACGATGGTGGTCGCCTCCCTAAGCCAAACCAGACAGAAAATGATTTTTAAATTGAATAAAATAAAAATGAAACTTTTTACTCTCAACAGCGTTTCCAGAACAAAGTCATCATCATTACAAAAATACTCAAAAAAGAATGAAACGTTATAACAAAATAAAGTTGCGATAAATAACGACATATCGGTAGAAACCGTACATCGTTTAGGTCATAATCTGTGATAAGAGCATGCTTATGACGTATATACTAAATATTTATATGAACATCATCTTTCTTCAATTTTTCACATAGTATTATGTATTGTATAAGCTTGGATTTGATAGCCTTCTGTAGTTCGCTTAGCGACGCCACTACTAGACAGTGCCTCATTTTTACCTATTTCAAAACATAATAAAACCGGCAGATGTGAAACCTCTCGATGAATATTCAAATTTCTAATAAATAAAAACCAAAATTCAATAAAACATAACTGTACTTGAATGGTGGCATCATGATGCCATGATACCAATAGATGTTTCACATCAAACAAATCTTTTGTCTTCAACCAGCCTGTAAAGCTGGAAGTCAACTTCTTTTTCTATCATAACAAGTGGGCTTTAATCCCCAGTACGGGTTTTAGTCAAAGCAAATCAATTCTAAACAGTGACATGAAAGTGACAAAAATATGTGAAACATTCGAAATATGTATTACTGCTTGCAACAGCCCTAATAACTTTGTCAAAGCTAATTGCGTAGAATTAGAACTATTGCTGACAGCCCGGTTAAAAAGAACAATGTTTAAACTTTTAAACACAGTTGAACTCTAAACTTGTCATGTTTACAGCCCCTGTCAGAACAATGTTTAAATTTTTAAACACAATTGAACTCTGAACTTGTCATGTTAACATGCATAACCTAATACAAAAACTGTGCGAAGTAGTGGCCATTCTATAAAAAAATAAGAATTTGACTCTTGTAAAGTAAATTAATTCGATTTGAAAATAACATTTTCTTTACGATGATTCAAGCTAGTTGGTAGTTATCAAAATATCCTTATAATTATTATCTGACGCACCAAGTACGCAAAAGTACGTTATGCCTATGCTGAGGAGTCACAAAAATGAACTGCTGCTGGTATTAAATAATAATAATGCCAGCCTATTACTGTCCCACCACAGGACAAAGGCTTCTTCTCATACAGAGAAGTCACGAACATTAATCACCTTGTTTGCTCAAGGCGGATTGGCGATTTCAGACTTATATTAATTATAAGTCCAGATTTCCTCACGATGTTTTCCTTCACCCTAATCAGTAATGTCCAAGATAAACTTAGAAAGTACATATGAATTGAAAAAGTCATTTTGGTGCATGCCTGTGCGCCTTATAGACCTAGCTATCATGACACATAATTTATTATAATAATTAATAAAAAACACATATTTACAGTAAAATACGACGAAGGTCAGTAGGTACAACAGCTAGGACTTGATAAGCTGATGGTGCCGATTCCCTTGTTCACAAACTAGACTAAATTTAGAGAATTGGCATCTCTTACTGACATACAGCTAAAGAGAAGGACGGTGACACTTACAAACTAAGTTAGATATGTCAAATTAGTTTCGCCGTCAACTTCTCCATATTTTTAATCTATACGTTCCAAGATGTCAACTTTAATTGTATGGATGTGTCAGGTTAACTAAATTTGACAGCTCTTATTTACATCCGTCCCTTTCTTGTTTTATTAGAGAAAAAAAGAAAGAAGCAGTCTAAATTAAGTTTAGTTCGTGCTTATCAGAATCGACACCATTATTTGATAATAGTACCTACCCAAGTAATACAAAAAAAATAAATACTACAGCAGTACACTTTTGAGACACTCACAAATAATCTATATGCTATTACATAAATTATATAACTATATACACTAGATTTCTATCTATCTATCTCTTGTATAATGTACTTAATTAGGCTTTGTAAATTAACCATCCTTCCATTTGTTTAAAGCGGTTAATTATTGAACTGATAAAGAATATTTATAAATCATATCACGAGGTTCTATATTTTGACGTCAGAATGTAGAAAAGGGTTCTCTGTGCGACGTCAGACTGTATATTTTACGTTGCGTTTTCTACATTTTGAAATCAAAATGTCATAGTTAAAACTCGCCTTTATGCATGTCAGATCACGTAGTTACATTAAAAATTGCATTTGTTCAATACCAAATAGCACAAGCCGAGCTAGAATTCATTAAATTCCAAAAATTCGTTATAGTGTTTGTAAACGTTACAATTTATCAATATAAATCGGTATCGACTTACAGATACCGAATGATCACATAAAAATATCCTTTATAACTTTCTTCGTAGTATAAGACCTAGGCTTAAACGCTATCATTAAATATAAAAAAAAATGTTTATTAATAAAAAAAATTGAAATATGATATCCAGGTAGAGATTGTTACTAGAAATGATGGTTTTTATATAAAAATTATAAAGTAAATTATTGCAGATAATAAAAAATATTTTTCATTCCACTTTTTTGTTACGAGAAAAATTGATATTTGACGTGAACTCCATAATTATTGTTTGGTGATTTTTTTTTAGCTTTAAAATATATTGATCGTAAAGAAAAAAGTGGAGTGACTTTAAATAGTCATCGATTTTGTTTATAGCTGACGGGTCTCGATTTCGAAAGACAATCAGCAACCTTTAGTTTGCACTTGTTATATGTCAATTTATTTCACATTTTTTTACAAAAAAAAACTTTATTTAGTTTTAAATTAAGTTACAATGTAAAATTGACGTCAAAAATCATGACGTCATAACTAAAACCTGTCAAAAATTTTAGTTTTTAATTAAATAAAAAGTGAATTCACGTGAAGTCGTCGAAATCGAGATGACAGCGTAGGTTGTTAATAGTGATATTACAAATTAGGTAAAAATAAAAAAAAATGTTATTAATTTTAAAAACTGTAGGTAAGTTTTAGGAATTTTCATCATGTTGTAACGAGTAAAATGGGAGGAGAAAAGCTCTTGTTGGATTTATTATTTCCATTCAAATGGTATGTGATTGTGGTTTTTATAAAAATTTAAGCAGTATTATGACTTTCGTAGTTTCATTTTAGAATTCTTTCCACTTTTGTGAATTTTTGCTGTGAATCTCGATCGGAAAAATTATCAAAGAAAATAAATAGATAATACTAGAATGTTTTATATATTATACCATAGAGCACGTTTATATGATAATATATTTTTCGATAGATCTGAATATTTTACGCTGCGTTCAAAAAATGGTGATTAAAATAATGTAATTTGAACGTAGAACTCCTCATTTTCAAGATAACAGTAGTAAGTAAATAAGAGAAGCACCCGATATATGATATGTTGATATATAAATATAAGGTATATTTAAATATATATTCCGATCGAGTGGTTGTTGTTCTATTAAAAGCTTTTAATAATTGTTGACGATTGAAAGATTGTGATAGTTTTACTAATTCACTAGTTTATTGCGTATAATTGTGAAATAATTTGGTATGTAACAGTGTTTTTAATTTAAAGTACAAAGAGCATGGCGTACCCAAGCGTCGGCTGTCGACGGTATTATGAAAAATTACAATAAAAATAATAAAATAGTGAGTGAAAAAAATAATGTGACTTTTATTACAAATTCCTTTTCCTTATTATCTAACATTGTATGGAGCTACAGGTTTAAAGTAGGTATTGCAATCCTACTTGGTGCCAATCTTTTTACCACCCAATATGGATGAAGTCACCATTGACCATAATTCCAAAAAAAAACAATTGTCTAAAGAGATTTAATTTTTTTATTGCTTCGCAATCCATAAATAGTTGTACAATTATTTTATTTTTTTGCATACAAGTAATTTTTTATTGAAAACGGAGATGAGGGGGCAATTCTACTAACTTTTAGGAACGATCGCAATTAATCTAATCTCAGTCTCAACCAGGCAATATTCTACATAGGCTCTCATTTATCTACATTTTCTTAAATTGTTTGTCCCTAAGTTGAGATTGCGACTACATTTTGAACGTTTTTAATTAGTAGAATTCATCTCCATGCTCTTCTTTACTGTTTAACTATTAGTTTAAATAAAAAACATATTTCCAATCAAAATATTTTATTAATATTCTATTTGTGTTTAAAAAAGTAAAACAATATATTTGGAACTAAACTAAATATATTTAGCTTAAGCTAAATTGTGGCACACAATACTCCAAACATTTTTATTTTAATGAAAGCATTTTTACATAGGGGTGTAACAAGATATATCACAAGGCCTAAGCCAAGTAACAAAGTAACTTAAGTATAGCAAAAAATATTGCAGGGATACGACTTTTATTTTTGGTGTGATAAATCACTCTTTTTACAGAATAGGAGCACATTGAGAGGACAATGTAACCAGTACAGGAGTCATAGGAGTATTTAAATTATTTGTAAAATTTAAAACTGATTTTCGTCAAAAAACAACGTGACAAAAAGTTAAAACTTTGACCTAATACAGAACAAAAAAATCATCGTAATGATGAGAAGAACATCATGTAACTTTCGGCTTCATTAAATATCTTTTTACACCCATTATAAATATTAGAAATAACAGTCACATTTACATAATTTAGACATCGATACAAATAATTGATTTCTTAATTATCTAACAAAGCTTTACTCAATAGGGACGAACAGAAATCTTGCACACGTTTTTATTGCTCTTGAATTTTTGTCTACTGCATGGGAACAGTAATTTACCGCGCAATTTGTGGGTGGCCATTTCACAACATCTAACGAGTAAAATACCGGTGACTAGGCGTTAAAGTCCTCTGCTGGCCAAAATAAACATCACAATTTTAAAAATAATAAAACTATTCTCCACTAAGATTTCTGTTCAAATAAAACTGAACTTTAAATCATATTTCATAAGATCGTAATTACACTCACATTTAGGACTGGGGCAAAAAAGGATGAGCATTACTACGCAATCTTAAAAAATCTAAAACCTTACAAAAACAATAGTTAAAATTGTGCCGAAAATCTTCTAGACATCACATTTAGACTTAATTAATGTAGGTACTAGGTACCTACGTTATACAACAAGTAGACATTCTGAGACAATAACAATAGACACCTTCTCTATACCCAGGCCTTGAAGGGTTAAGACCACGGAGACGTTACAATGCCGTCAAAAATTTCAGATTACCATCAGCCCAACCTCCAACTTGAGTTGGTTTTCCAGACTAACCAGATCCAGCAGAATACTGATAAATATTTCAGCCAATACAAAGACATGTAAATGATGGTTCAATCCAGCCGCTTACAGCGGTTCAAAAACTGATCCCGTAAGTGTGAGAGGGTAGTTTTACAAAAGCGCTGAGCGCAGGCGCGCTCGACAGAACAGCAAGAACGCCAGTAGTGCTGCGAGTGCCGCGCCGGCAAATAGTGTGGTTTCGTCGCGACGTGCACCGCCTGCACGCTCTACTACTGTGCTCTGAAAATTTAATAATAGTGGTAATTAAAGGTTGGAAATAGGCGGTTGACACAAGCATTGCAAAACGTATGTATTTAAATAAATATCTAATATAAAAAATGTTCTTCTTTGACTCTGGTAAAACAAAATGCTGTCCTATCGTAAGTTTATCTACTAGTATCTGATATTTTGTAAAACCAATTTTTGTGGGAAAGTTTTCTATAATTCTCTTACCCATCCACCATGCCTGATGGCCCAGGGTGTGGCACATTGTGCCACGTGCTTGGCGGCCCAGTCCACTGCCCTGCACCATCCTCCCACCCTGACGGCGCGGGCGCAGACTTCGCAGAGAAACGCTAGCACCACCAGCGCTCTTTGTTCTGTGTGGACACATGCCTGTAAAGAGATTGAGTGATTTTGAAAATAATATTGTGGAGAATAAAATCAAGAAACTATATTGAACAGTATGCAGATCATCGTCTAAGTAAGCTTGAGATGAGCTAGATCAGTCAATAGCATCACAGTTCACCTTCACCTAAATTCACCATTAGGTTTTTGCAGATCAGCCCTGCAGTGGATTTCAAGTTATAGAAACACTGAGAGACTTTACCACGTTTACGTGGTAAAGTCTCTCAGTCTTTCTAACAAAACCGATAATTATCAGTCGAAAAATTCACACAGCACCCTCCTCCAAAATTCACGGCAAACGATCTTATGCCTAACACATTCAACGGATTCTCAAGGCCAGTATCAGCAGTAGAGCTATTCTATCAAAAGGCCTTTCGGTGAATTTAAGTGACATAAGCTATCAATCCCTACTATGAAGTGGAATGACAGCACCTCAACCTAAGTTCACAGAGAGACTTGTAACGAATAGATTTGCTTTTCGTCGGTCTAATTAAGCGGGTCTACCTTCACTGCATCTTCCAGTACGTAATCAACTATTCCTTCTTCAAGCAATGTAACCCGCCCAATGCCACTACAGCTTAACGATTCTTCTGAAAACTACATAGTTAAGCATAGAAAGCTTCTCCTCACCTGACACAACTCCTGCATAATATCTTCAAACTCCACCTCATCGAGACTCAGCAGAGATATATGTTCTGCTTCAGCTGCTAATCGAGCTTGTGCCTTCGTTTCTCTAAACCTTCGGGCTGCCCGCTCTAAAGACCGCCAGTCGCGCCAGTACATCCACCATCCTCTGGAACGAAAAATTAGGAAAATGACGATCTTATTACATTGTAATAAAGTATAGAGTGCATTGATTATTTTGAATTATATTTATCGGTTGTAGCTGTCTTGGACACCAAGCTTGACTTTGATGTGTTCGCGGACGAATGGAGATCATGTAAGTATGTTTTGAGTATTGTGAGATGAGCATGTGTGCCTTTGACTAATGCCGTTTTGTATTAAAGTAAAATAAATAAATGAAGAAGTCTACCTTTGATCAGGTTTCGCAGGCGCAACAAAACATGGCGGTGGCCTTAAATGTTCCAGCCTCAAGTGCTGCAGCAGCAGCGCCCGGAACAGCCTGACCCCCCTCTCTTCCTCCTCCCCTTGGAGGTCAGGTCCTCGCCAATGTCCCTGGCACTCGTCCCGCCTCTCCTCATCCAGGGAGACTTGTCGAAGGAGCGGGGCGCGGGGCGTGTCGTAGTCTTCTAGACCTTGGACGCTGCATGCTGGGGAAAATGGTTTTGGTTAGGTGTGATAAAGGTTTTCGCCTGGGCGTGCCTTGCGATGCGCGCATTCAGAGGCTCTTCGATATCTTCATGCAGGTATAACTTTTATGCAATCATTCTGCGTAGCCTTTCCCCGAATGTGGATCAACATAAGTATATTAAAATACTCGGTTTCTGGCTTCGATGAACGGATAAACTAGATCCGGGATTATGTACAAAAATACTTGTCTTAGGCGCTCCACCCACTGAAGATGCGTCCCGCCGCGGTGCGCGGAGCGACAGATAACGCGCGCGGCGACGGAGGCGCAGATCTGCCTTACTTAGCGGTGTAATCTGCTCCCCCGCGCGGTGAAGCAGATTACGACGGCCTCGCGCTAAATAAATTTGTCTACCTCGAGATCCATCGTGCAAACGTCTTTACAGTATAAAATCACGCCCGGGGCTGCGGAGCCGGTGTGTCATATCGCCCCGTGCTCCCGCGCAGATTGGCAGAATCTGCGCGCGGGGCACCTTCCCGCGCGTTTCCGCGTCGGCAGTGTGTTGTGCTAGGCGTGATTTCTATATAAATTGAGATACTTGCATACAACAGTAAAATCTGCCATCCCGCGCTACGCGACGGGGCGCGGTGCAGTGGGTGGAGCGCCTTAAGTGACTGCGATTTCATACAATAACTCGATCAATCGTTTGCAATATTTACTAATTATTTATTTATTTTTACTACTTCTATTGAAAATAAGCTCTTAAGACCAAACATTTTATGGAAAAATAAAACATTAATTTCAAGCTATACCCAAGGTTGAAAAAACTACGTCGCAGAATAAGATTTTCCATGGATTAATTAAATTATCAAAAAAAAAAGGAAAGAAATCAGTTTTTTTTTAAATATCTGACGAAAATTTTTAACCCTGGATAGTCTAGAATCCATAGACATATATTAAAAGACAAAAAAAATGGTAAAATTTTTCGTTACGAGGTCCCTTCCATCTTATTTTTAAAAAACCCCCTTATTAATTAATGTCAATGTAATTAAACTGGCCACCTCTCTAATGGCTAAAAGCCTTTGTCACCTTGACATGGTGTCAGCTTTCAACAACAATAGATACCTACATAATTAAACACGTGTTAATTAAACCGCTTTGTAAAACAATCAAGATTAAACTTTTACATACTTTTACACGCACAGTTTACTCATGCGATTACAAACGTTAGGTAGATACGTTTAAAAAACAAAGAGACCCAACATTGTTTTGTAACCTATCATCACGCCTGTAATCCCCGAAGGGTTAGGCAGAGGTGTACATTAGTACGCCCACATTTCGCCAGTTATGTTTTAGTACATGGAGGCGAGCCTATTGCCATCAACCGGGCACAAACCTAGACTCCCAGGCTGCTACTAAGAAATTCCTAATGGAAAACCCCAATAACACTTTGCCCGACCTGGGAATCGAACCCAAGACCTCATGCTCAGCAGTCGCGCTTTGCGATCACTAGACCAACGAGGCAGTCATGTACATCTAATCTCAGTCTTAACCTGTCAAAAATTTCTCTAATTTAAAAAATAAGTAGCTTTTGCTATTGATTGTCACTGAGATGAGTGAATATATATATAAATATGAATAAATTACATAAGTTGTTCATTGAACAACTTATGTAATTTATTTTAAACGTTAATTTCACGACTAGATGTTGAACGTTTTTAATTCAAAGAATTGGCTTTCTCATTGCGGCTGACCTTTAAAGAGCAAAACTTGGGGTAAATGCCTATCGGCATTTTACGCCTCGTAAAAGTTCCTTTATAAATATTCATAGCAGTCTGGAAACTTCTAAGAATAATAATAATTCCAACAATTCGGTTTCAATAACAGTACTGAACTAGTTCACTTCAATCAAAAAGTTGTAAATTAATTAGTCCCAATTTAAACCCACGCAAAGTAATGGTTTCGTTATTTATTTGATAGGCATTGTTTTAGATACACGTATTAAATTATCTTAACTAGCTTTGCTTGTTTTGTTACTGTAAGAGCTGGTTCACATTAGGTCAGACCGACAGTGTTACCGTTGACCGAGTGTCGGTTCAGAGGCGTAGATTGGGGGGGGGCGGGGGTTCCATGGCCCCGGGCGGCATATGTCAGGGGGCGAAGAGTGCCACGATTTTTCAAAATTTAAATTAAAAAATATAATTAATTAAATTAAATTAAAATATCTTGACTTTCAATAAGTTATATAGTCCGTTGAATAGAATATTTAAACTTTAAACTTATAATTACATTAGGAGGGGGGGGGGGGATTTCGGATGGCCCCGGGCGGCAAATACCCACGCTAGGCCACTGTGTCGGTTGTTGCTGTTCACACTAGAAACTGCGTCGTTTTACCATAGCCAACTCACATCGACACAAAGCAGTTGTGAGTTGTTTGTCGGTCCGATAAAACTGTGTCGGTCCGACCTAATGTGACCAGGACTAAGACGGCACTGGCCGTTTGATTCCCGCGTCTTGTTAAGTGTTATTAGGAATTCCTTCTCACCAGGCTAGAGTCATCCCTTATTACAAATACGTGCCATGAAAGAAGAGACTAGACCCACTACATGAACTTAATTATATCGTAATAAATATTGTTAAGAATTTTAATGTAAATGTCATCGAAATATCCCCGAATAGATACACAAATTATGGATAGCTATTACGTACCTGTGCAAGCTCCCTATTAGGCCCGGTTTCCACCAAAGCGAAGACGAGAGGAGATGTCTCGTATAACCAATCTGCTTGCGTAATTTTCACATCTCACCGCTTAGCTTCAACACAACACAGTATCCTATTGGTTGTTTACGAGACATCTCTCCTCTCCGCTTTGGTGGAATCCGGTCCTTACTGACACTTGTCAAATCTCATCTTTCGTGGCGCGTAATGGAATTAATTGAAACATAACTGTTCAAATTTTTTTTTCCACTTCTACGCCGACGAATTTATAAGTGTTATGTTAAAAATAAATTCAGTTGTTCCATATATTCTGACCGTGTAGGTGTTGCACATTATATTATGGAACAGCTGTATTTTTTTAAATTACCGACGAAAAATTACCTCGCTATGGAGGGCGGGGGGGTGAATGTCCCTTCTACCCGTAATTTTATAGATACGAGGGAAAAGGTTCTTTTAAGATGGTTGGCTGTTATCTAAGTTATTTTTTATGGTAGACAATGGTGCCCTACAGTCTACACGCGCTCTATAGAAACTGATCTAAAAGTAAAACTAGGTGAGAAACACAATAACAATGACATGACAGAGTTAGCGATTGTTTTTCCATCGAGTATCTAGTAGGTAGATATAAAGGGTAGCTATTTAGTAAACATAACATCACGCCTGGTACACCCCGGGGGGTTAGGCAGAGGTGAACCAAGTACACCCACATTTTGCTAGTTATATTTATGTTCCATGTAATAGGAGGCGAGCCCATTACTATCAACCGGGCACAAATCCAAATTCTGAGGCTGCTACGAAGAAATTCCTGATGGAAAAAAACTCAATAACACTTTGCCCGACCTGGGAATACTACATCCACATTTCGTTAGTTATGTTTAAGATCCATGAAATAGGGGGCGAGCCTATTGCCATCAACCGGGTACAAATCCAAATTCTGAGGCTGCTACGGAGAAATTGTTGATGGAAAAACTCAATAACACTTTGCCCGACCTGGGAATCGAATCCAAGACCTCATGCACACTAGATCAACGAGGCGCGAAAATAGATAATAAATTATTATTAGTGTTGACTAAAACGTGCAAATATGTTTAGAATAGAAAGACCTTTTAAGTCTACTTACCCCTTAAAAACGATGATTGCGACCGTTTCATTGTTTCTTACTGTAACACTAAAAGAAAAGAGAAAAACATTAATGTGGGAATGGAACGTAAAGTGAGCGAAAGAGACAGGATGCTATGTATAAATGAGAGGTGGAAAGAAGGATTTGAAATAATAATAATAATATCTTGCGACAACTCACACACGGCCATCTAATCCCAAGCTAAGCAGAGCTTGTGTTATGGTAACCAGACAACTGATATACATACTTATATAATTTTTAAATAAATACATATTATAGATAAATTACACCCAGAGTCCCAGACACAGAACCAACAATTATGCTCATCACACAAAGTTTGTCCTTGGTAAACTACCTTCGGCTTTGCAGTCAGGGTCACTAACCACTTGACCAACGAGGCAGTCAAGTCAGAAATGAGAGTGGAAGGAAGGATTTGAAATGAGAGTCGAGAGTCAACAGTCGATAGACGGGGCTCACGGTAATAGGTAGATGACGATGACGTTACAAAATAAAAGAAGAATTTGAAGACGATTTTTTTTTTAAAGAACCTGATATCCCACATTAATATATAGCATCAAAACATTTTTTGAATTTTACATAAAATTGTCTTAAAGTGTTGCTAGTGTTAATTAACATATATTTTGTTAGCCCATTCTGTCCCACTCCTGGGCAAAGGCCTCCCTCCACTCGTGCCATCCTTCCCGATTCAGTGCCTCATCCCTTTATTTTTAACCTAAGTATTTTCAAACCTACATAAATACTTCAAGTCCCACGTTATGAGACACAACTGATTATCTATTGTTTTGTCATACAGGTATATCAGCCCCGGGCCTATACAAGTTCTAAGTAAGCCATTAACCTACAAGAATTATTTTTTATGAACTTCTTTTGTGTCCTACGTCTACTCAAAGATTTCTCCCTTCCCCTTTCAAACCTTTTCGATCTTTTGCGATCTTCAGCGATCTCTGGCCACAAAACAAGTACGTACTCAAGTAGGTACAATGTAAGATATAAAATATTGAATACATAACAATGTAGCTCAACGCTGTGTCATTTTGTATTCGGGTAGACTCAATTATGATCACGTCTAGACAATCCATTTGTGTTGAGCACAATCATGCTCAATCTTGTACAGCTTCACTCTGTATCCATGCGGAGATAGTACTTTATCAAATCAATCAAGAAAAGAGAGAATAAAATAATTTAAGAACTTTGAAGACTCTGGTTGTTTTAGCCATAATTATCCAGTTGATCGACATGGGCCTAAGTCTTGTATCTTATATATGCGACCGAGGTAGGTACCGAATCTCGCTTTGAACTATGTGTAGGGCTCCAATAACATTTAGTAAAACGAGCAATCGGGTTTTTAACTTATATTGAATTATATTTGACTTTAGTGCTCTCAGCTGAGCGGCGGTCATAAAAAACCCTATTCGTTTATTCTTGAAAATACTTAAGTATTCCAAAAGGAATTCTGACTCAGATTTTAAAATAAAAATATTTCAGCTAGGTTACCTTGGCATGCAACCTTCAAAGTAGGTACCGTAATCATTGTGATATGATTACAATACCAAAGTTTTTTTACTTAATTGAAACACTATTTTCATTATTAGTTTTCGTATTTTGAAATTGTAGGATTACATTTTGTTAAACCACCTTCTCAGCCAACTCTGATACTGTCTTACTTTCAAAATTAGAACAAAGTTTATCACAGGAGCGTTAAAAAAATAATAATAACCTGGCTGGTTACATGTGTAAACAAGCAGAGTTAAGTATAAAATTTTTCTTTTTTTTTTCAAATAAAGAACAGTAACTGTTTGAAATAAAATGTTGATGAAGACAGGCAACTGATTTTCTATTATATCGACAACAAATCGCACAACAAATCTTTAATCACAAGGACCAATAATTTCTCGTAGTAAAAAAATAAAGTCGAAAATAACACGTAATATATTACAGGTTATAATCATCTAGGTACTTCACACCTAATTAAATTCCGTCTAATGGGATTAGCACGCGCTATTTTACGCGTGCCTGCCCGCTAGGGACTTTGTTGTTTATGTAGTTTTCATATACCTACCACTGGTTTCCGTGAAACTTTCTGTGTTAATAACGGTTTCAAATGTCATAATAAAACTTGACATTTAAAATCATTATTAACTATAACATAAACTACGAGTACAAATAAAATTCTAGTTACTGCGGCATCGCTTTTCAGCGCTTGTTTTATTTTCTTCCGCGGAACCCTATTCTTAGGTTACTCCTTATAACATCAGCTATCTGCCATTGAAAGTTCCGTCAAAATCGGTCCAGACATTTGCATGATTAGCCGTAACAAACAGACAAAAATTTAAAAAATTGTTTTTGTCGTGTCAACATTCATTTTTAATTTGTAAGATATTGTTATATTGACATTACAAACAGACATTTCAATTTTATTTATTTTTATAGATAGATACTTTTTCATGCCTTGAGTAGGTACTACAAAATACTCGTAAAACAAAAGAATTTTCACAACTCTGTTGAAAATTCTCTTAACAAAGTTAGAAGAACACTTTGGTACACAAAATAGCTTTAATATTCGATCTTCCCTCTCATACTTAGTTGTACTTATTTGTCTAGGTACATAGTATTAGCAAAACCTATCAAAAGCAAACGGTAAAGTATTTACTTCTTTTGAAGACAAAGCGGTTATATTAATAACCCCTGGTTTTCTTAATAAAATACGCAAAAGCATACACGATTAAAAACTAGAATGCCTTCTTAAAAAAAACAACAAAACCTCAAACTCCTAACCTCTTTAAACAAAAATGTGAGCGCCTAGCAACAGCCCTAATTTCAAAAAAAGAACAACACGATCTTTTTAGAAATGTCAGTGCGGCCATATTGGAAAACCACTTCTTGGCAAAACTTACCTAGTATCACTTTAGAAGTCTGGAAATCCATTCTGAAGATCTGGTTCCACCAGCGTGTGTCCCCAAGAATGTCTGCGGACTGACAGTGAGTTAAACAGTAGCGACCTTGCAGCACGGGTCATGACCCTGACACATATTTTTACGCATGCGCGTGGAACTCAGGGGTTTGTCGGAACTCCGAAGGGGCTCGTAGTTCTGAGTATTTTGCTCGGCGCTCGTACTACGCTGTTCAGTGTCGTATTATTGTAATTGATGTTGTTTGAAGTAATGTTTTGTAAACAATAATTAATTGCTTTATTACTTGGGGTTGGTTTTGCCAAAACAAACCAAACGGAACTAAATCAAACGTGGATTACGTTTAATTTAGTCCCGATTTTCAAACTTATTGTAATGATTTTTTTAATGTATAACGCTGAAAAGGGTTTTGTGTTGTATTAGATATTCACTGTCTTGGGTTCGATTCCCAAGTTGGGAAAAGTGTTATTGAGTGTTTCCATCAAGAATTTCTCAGTAGCAGCCTTGGAGTCTGGATTTATGCCCGGTTGATGGCAATAGACTCAACCCCTATGACATGGAACTTAAACATGACTGGTGAAATGTGGGTATAATGCTACTAATGGGTACATCTCTGCCTAACCCTTCGGGGATTACGGGCGTGATGTCATGTTTATGTGTTAGATATTCACTTTTAAATACAATTTTATGGATTAAAATTACTATTCGGGCGTAATATATCTTTCAACCCTTTTAGGTACGGGATCGTAAGCAATAATCTTGTTCATTAACCGAAATATTTCAACCTCTTTACTGAATTTTCCCAACAAAATAAGAATCCTGAAAGTAATGAGATGAAGCTTTAGAAACTAACAGTAGGAGGTATTATACTTAGAGACCGGCTGGTTTAGCCATATTCAATCTTATTTTTAATAGAATATCCTATAGATATTGTTCGATTAAAAGCTGATTAAGACGGTGCAAGAAATATCGTGCAAGTTGTGGTACATTTCCGTAGATGATCGGTCGCGGCAAATCGAACAATACTTCTCAAATCGTCTAAAGCAGGCTTAAAAGGATAGAGCGACTTCAATAAGTCAGGTTCAAGACTGACAGGTCGATTTTCTTTGATGGCTTTCTTTATATTGATATCCGAGTTTTATTTCGGTAGTACAGTAACTATTCTATGTACTCGCATACGAAGAATTCTGTACCATCGTAGAAGATAAAACAGTATTTCCATTAGTATCGAGCCAAAAATTCAAAATACAGGTCTCTTGTATGGGAACCCCTTTCATTTATAACTTTTCTTTATTTTTATTATTTGTTAGTATAGCGGCAATAGAAATACACATTCTGTGACAATTTCTACTCTCTAGCTATTACGGTTCATGAGATACAGTCCACTGACAGATGGACGGACAGCGGAGACTTAGTAATTGGATCCCATTAGAACCCTTCGTGCACTGACTAACAAACTCATCAGTGCATAGCCCAAACTAGTAGAACTTGAAACGTGAAATTTTACGCATGATTTCCTTTTACGGTGTAAGCTAGCACTAACAGGGTTTTAGGAACTACAACCCCCCATGGGGGTGAAACGGGAGCAAATCGATTGTATAAAAGCTCTTATTTCTTGAGTTAATCAACTAGAAACTTAGCATGACTGCGAACGCTTTCACATTACTCGTTTCTAGGGTTCCATACCTTTATTTTCTGTTTTTTGAGGGTGGTAAAAATCATCAAATGAGTCCTTCCGCCCTGTGTGGAACGGAAGGGACAGTCAGACTTTTACTAACTAAAAAACCACCCTGTTCCTTCTGTAGCCCTTTGCGTTCCGGGGCCACCCGCGACCCCGGCAGGCGTTTGACCCTGTTGGGGCCCCGTCGCTGTGCTGACAGCTTTTTGAGGCGCGCGTGGAATAAAACGAGTCGTCGACCCGGGCCTGGTCCTTGATGGTCCGCGCCTACGGTGGCCAGATGTCGTCTAGCGACGTCCGACGCCCTAGGCGTCTCCTGCGGCGGATTGTTCCATACCTCAGTCGGCAAAAATTGAACCTTTATAGAATCACTTAATTGTTGTCCGTCCGTCTGTCAAGACACGGAGGAACGCCTGTAGATATCAAGCTGCAATTAATATCAAATACTCAGGTCTGCTACCCCTTGAAGCACTGAAAAAATTAAACTTCTATTTCAACGCATTAAAAGATAAGGCCGATTACAGCGCATATTTTCACGCTCGCTAGGTAATCAAAACCTATAGGGGACTTCCCGTTGACCTATGATCCTGAAATTAGGCAGGAGATTTTGAAGTTACATACCAAAATATTTTTTTTTAATTATAAACTTATTTCTTTCTATGTTGTGTTAAATATTGTATGGTGGTACGGAACACTTTGTGTGCGAGTCCGACTACTAGCCCTCTGAATTGGCTTAAGGGTCGTTGAGTTAGTAGGGGAAGTACGAAATCTACGTGGACGTGGGCAAAGTGCTAGTAGTACATAATGAATCCCGAGTGAGTGGTCTCACAGACTCTCTACTAAACTAGATATGCCTGAGTTCACTGTTTGAATTATTATAAAGCTTTGGATTACAACATCACACAAATTCTTATTGGACAATCAAGATTTTATCTGTATGTCGAATAAAAAAATAGGTATTCTACCCTTGGTACTCGTAATACGTATTTATAACAATCTACAGACAAATTACACTCGCTTTTGTTTTTAGCGAAACGTGATAAAACACACCGCACACGTATGTTGTTAGCTGTGTTCGATTATCTATAATTGTATAGGTATTGTCGTTATATTGTCCGAAATAAAATTTTGAAGTCTCTTTCCACGGACTTTCCAAAATACTTCCGTATATGTTCCGCGATTTAAATATTTTTGACCTGACATCAGATTTGTTGATTTTTATTTTTCCTCTTTTACCATTCAATCAATCAAACAGCCGTCTATCTTATCATTACCCGAAATGACTAAAACTTAGTTCTAAGGGAAAAATAAAGAAGAGAGGCTTCCACAATTTTCTATTAGACGTTACGACTTGAGCCACTAGTACCTATATACTTAGACGGCCTATACCAAAGACATCGCGCCTTGGGACAGCCTTTATGGACGGCCTATATTAATCTTTCATTTTTGTACTCACCTAAGGGCGCGTTCCCATAGAACGTCCGTTTTACTGGTCCGTTTAAACGTATATGTTATTAGCGTATGTAGTTGTATGAGCGAGTTCACACAGAATACAGTATTACGGATCCAGTAAAAAATACCGATCCGACAAAATGAGCAGCATTCCGTTTTACTGGTCCGTTTAAACGTATATGTTATTAGCGTATGTAGTTGTATGAGCGAGTTCACACAGAATACAGTATTGCGGATCCAGTAAAACGGATCCGTTTTATCGGATCGAAACTGCGCGAGGCTTGGCACGGGGGTGCGCGGTGGCATGGCGGTGCACAACACGACAACGTCCATCCTCGTAGAAAGTAGGCGATACACTGAAGAAAGAAAGTCCAGTAGCGTCGGATCTGTTAAAATCGCTCCTGTAAACGCTGTGTGAATATTACCTCCAGTAGCGACGGATCAGTTAAAACGGATCCTGTAAATGCTGTGTGAATATTACCTCCAGTAGCGACGGATCCGTTAAAACGGATCCTGTAAATGCTGTGTGAATATTACCTCCAGTAGCGACGGATCAGTTAAAACGGATCCAGTAAAACGGACGTTCTATGTGAACGCGCCGTAATAGGTAAGTATATGACTTCTTCTTTCTTTCTTCTTTCTCCCCGACGATGACAAAACATCCAATCTGTATATCCACTCTATCTGACTATACATCAATTTCTTTATCTAATTCACCTGTAACATTATCGCCCCGTTGTTAATATTGCTCGTATAAATAGGGAAACCTTTATTTTATGCTAAGGTAAAATATTAATTTAGGAAGAACAGTTTTAAGTACTTTCTTAAAATAAAGCTTTATGACTAGGTAGATAAGGTCGATTCGCGTGTGAAAACTAATTAAGACTAAAATCTGCCTTGAAGGTTTTGCTAAACAAATAAAGTGCTGACATTTATTTGATCTTGAATTATTGTTATGGTGTTGTTCTAGTTTATTTGAGGAGAAATTGAACAAATGTTTTTAGGACTCGAATTGAATTTTAGTTAGGTTTGTAGTACATTCAGGGTTTACTTAGAACGAACAACTACTGTTTGGAATAAGTAACTACAGTACCCGGCGATAAATATTGCACATCGACCTTTGGAAAGAGACAATCGGCTAATTTCGGCTTCGCAGAGCGTTATCTCTGTCGCACGAAGTACAAACAGTCCGGTATCTATTAGGAGCTGTTAAAACAATTATGATTTGCTTCTTTTGTTATTTTTTTTTATTCTTTGATAAAATACGAAGTACGATAAAGGTTGATGTGAAATATTTATCGCCGGGTACTGTAGCTTATACTTTTTAACCGACTCCCTGACGATTTGCGTGCCTAAACTTATAAATTCCTACTACTATGATTAATGCGAGTTTGGATGGATGAAAGTTTATTACTCAATCACGCCAGTACGGCTGAAGGAATCTGAATGACATTTGGCACAGAAATAGATTATAGTTTGAAATAGCCCATCGGCTACTTTATATTTCAATAAAATGTACTGTTGCCGTGGGATTATAAGTACTTATATCGACTTTGACGTAGACGAAATCACAAAAAAAAGAAACATCAAATCAGTTTGAATCATCAACATACATACAAAACACTGCTCCTGCGCCTGTCGATGTCTGATTAAGTTAGTTCATTGGTTTAATAGTCCGGGACTCAATTGGTTATCGGCGGGCGTTGTGCAACTACTCGTATTGTGCCGGAAGATCTACATTGGTCAGGATTACGACCAGATAACTCACACAGAGTACACGTGTTACTCCCGAAATTGAAGTACTCTAGAACGAAAATGGTCGCGAATTGAACGAAAATAGCCGTGGAAGTTCAATAAGTGTTCAGTTTTGTGTTAAAAAATAATATGTAATCGAACAAAATGAGAAATAGCACAAAGAGAAGAGTGTCGACGGACTTGGAACCGTTTTGCTGTAAAAAACTGTCAGTGATCGCTTGTGTTTTTGCCGCAGTGTCTTTACTAGTACAAACATACAATTATGTGGATAACAGTGATGTGAACTTTGATTTAGAAGCTAGGGAACTAATGAAGAATGTTCTAGAAGAGAGGATAGAGGAGAAAATAGATGCGTACCTGATGGAGATTAGCAGGACTACGTCTCATAGGCTAAAAAGGGAAGCTATGTTGGTAAGTGGAAAACTTTTGGGAGTTTGTGGAATATTTAATTAAAGGTTTGTAGCTCAGTAAGGGTTTTTGCTTATTTAAGAAGAAAAAGAGTCGACATAGCAGAGAACAGAAAAGAAAAGGTGTGAGTGTAAACAAAACCTCCTGGGGGCAAACCCTCATCTCTTAAAACGAGATTATATTAATATTATTTTGCCTTGCGTACTATTGGATTTTCAACTATGGGCTCAGCGTCGAGAGTTACAAATCCAACAACAGAAACTACAAAGTAATATTATTTCAGAGATGCCGATAGGCTTGATCTTGACTGTTTAAAGTTCATGTTTTACGCAGTCGGATTTGTTGACTTTTAAAATTGACTATTATTATTTTACTCTTCTTGAGAATGATTGCTAGTCAACTTTAAATCGTCTTAGATCCTTAATGGTCATTCAAAAACAATCCGACATAGCAGAGAAAAAATGAAAAAAGGCGGAGTATTTTTATGACAATTTTGTAAAATATTTTTCGGTTTATAACTTTGTAGGTACCTAATATATCTATACAGTGGGAAATAATGTATTTATATAATATATCATAATAATATATCATCAAAGAGATAATCGCGTGTAGGTATTGTCTGTACTACTATACACACTACTATTCAGACTATTTGCTCCAGTAGTACACACAACACCCACGACTGACTAATTCAATTATTGACTGTGATCGTAAATATTAAATCATACGCTTTGGTCCTAAGGTCCTAAATCCTAAATCTTTTTCGATTTTTAACTAACATAGATAATACCGACATTTTATTGTTCCACTGCAGAGCCAAAAGGGTTCTGTTTGCACCCTTTGCGTACAGAACCCTAACAATGACGTGGAATATTGTTATTTTTATATCTATCTAAACAAATATTACTTATATAGAGAAAATATTTCTTATTTAGTTGGTAACGGATAAACTCAAAAATTACTTGACCGATTTTCAAAATTCTTTCACCTATGTAAAGCTACATTATCAGCGAGTATGATAGGCTATATTTTATTTCCAAAAAATGCGGAAGAAAATTCACTCAGACGAAGACGCGGGCAAAAGCAAGTCGTATAATAATATTATTTTTCTAATCTTTAGAAACAATCAGTAAACCAAGAAGACAACACTGTGACTCCTCACGTGGAGTTCTTTAACCCTAAAATGCGGTCTGAGCTTGAAGAGAAGGATGCGGCAGAGATGAGGAGGACTGGTGCTAAGGGTCCTGCACCTGGTGGTGACACGTGGGTCTGGCTGACCAGCTACTCTAGAGTGCCAGTAAGTAACTTTGCTTGCAATCCAACGTGCCAGTTGCTGCAATACAAGGACTTTCTTTCATACTCAGAATCGTTCCTTTGCGGCACGAACGCCAATTTTGTTGTGGCCCAGTATTTGGATTGGTCAAAGTCTAGAGGATTGATAGATTCTTCGTGGGGTAGATTTTAGATAGACAAAGTTATGTCATATATGTCAAAAAGTATTGGTGGTTAGCGGCAAAAAAAAATTGTCGGGTTTTGGTCTTGAACATGGTTCGATCTCATTCTAATTAAATTACCATTTTTTTTATAAACCATTTTTTTAATAACATGGCACAAAGACCATTAGTCATCTCTTTTAGGTGTAATTTTAGAAGTTCAGTTTTTCAATATTTCTATTGTTGATTGTCATAATTTCCAGTACAAAGTAGTGCAAGGTTTTTGCAAAGCGACACAAGATTATTGTCCGCCCGGAGTGCAAGGTCCCAAAGGACCTACTGGCGTGCCAGGACCAAAAGGGGAGAGAGGCGACTCTGGAGCACCAGGAACTCCTGGACATTCTGGAGGCAGAGGACCTGTGGGTCCACCGGGACCCAAAGGTAATATTTAGATTAAGCGGTATGTAGATATGGACTTTAACAACGCTACTGATGCCGCGATAAACGTGGACACCTACAAAAAATAATAGAAAAAAAAGATTTTCTAAAAATATCGACTCCAAAAAAGAACAAGCGGTATGTAGAAATGCAGAAAAATGCAGTTGAAAATTGATTTCATACACAAGCTACCCAATATTACTCCAAATGATTGCCATCATTTTAGTATGTCTGGTATAATGCACAGCAGTCCCCAAAATAGATCGGTGACCAATTAATCTCAATAGATCTGTAACATACCACTGAACAGTGTCATCGGTTAAACTAATGTTTCTTATGTATACATACTATATCTCATTTTATTGACTCGTGTGTAAAGAGGTAAACTCCGTAACTTTTTTTAGATTTTGTTTGTAAGAGGTAATCTATGAAAGTACTGGTTCGATTACAAAAAATATTTCACTGATTCACTCATACTCAGTCACTCATTCACACTCACTCACTCATTCACTCTTACTCATTTCATTCTTTCACTTATTTATAAAGGTTATTTATTTTTGCACTCGCAAAAATAAATAACCTTTATAAGATTTCCTACTTAAAGGGTGCAAACGGGCTATCACTAAGTCTTCGTTATCCGTTCGTCTGTCCGTCTGTCAGTCAGCGGGCTGTATCTCATGAACTACATTACGTTGAGAATTGAAATTTTCACAGAATGAGTATGTCTATTGCCGCTATAACAACAACCGCTATAAAAATAAAATAATATTTTTTTAACGAAACTCTCATACAAGAAACGTGTTTTTTTTCTATGTTGTGTTAAATATTGTGAGTTGGTACGAAACTCTTCGACTCGCACACGAATGTTTTTATATTATTTTTCCTTTCTTTTCTCTTTAAACTTATTAAACCAGCTTATATTACATATAATTATCTTCATACATGTAATCAGCACTGTTCATCATCACCAGGTGAACGAGGTTTCCCCGGCAACCCAGGTCTAGATGGTCGGGATGGAGTACCAGGTGAACCAGGTCTCGACGGCATGTCCGGTCGTAACGGTGCTGATGGAGCTCCAGGCAAGGATGGGAGAGATGGAGTACCAGGCAGGGATGGCAGTCCCGGCAAGAACGGAAAGGATGGGAAAGATGGTAAAGTCAAATTATTAAGTCTATTTAAAACAGTTTATGAGCATGAAAGAATACCTCGACTACATGTTAACAGAAAACATGTCTAACTTTACCTTCTATTGTAACTATGAGATACTTAATCAAACTTGAATGGGTTTACTTTTTTGACCAAAGTCAAACTAAAATTATTGATTTCAATTACTTATACTATTAAAAGTTAGTTAGAAGAGAGTGAGGGGTTTCAGGAGTCTTTCTTCTTTTTTTTCTTTTAAATACAAAAGAAAAAAATCTTATTCCCCCTTCCAAAAGGTAGTTTTTTATGGAGAAAAATAGGCAAAAAACCGTTCTTTTAAAATAAATATATTTTACTATAGTTTGTTTGCATGATTACATTATTATAATAACATGTGAATATGAGGACCAATATTTTATTTGCAATATTCAAAGTACACCGACTTTGAATATTGCAAATATAATATTGGTCCTTATTGCAGTAGAGCTAATATAATTTGCAAGAAATAATATGCATGAATATATCATTATTACCTTTCGTCTAAAACACAGGTAGGGCAGGAGCCCCAGGACCACCAGGGATGCGAGGACTGAAAGGCGACAAAGGACCAATGGGATCTAAGGGCCAGCGCGGCAACGATGGCCGTGACGGAGCCCCGGGTAGGCCAGGCCTCTCTATCTACAACTATACGCTGGAGAAGGAGCTTTTTATACCACCTACTTTTGCACGTAAGTCTCTTTTCATTGCTACCAATGTCCTTTCAATTTAGAGGATGATTAATTGCTTTTTTGTCTGATCAATAAATTAATGGCCGACGCTGACCAGCCTGCGATAACACACGGTATGGAATACTAAAAATCCTTTAGCATACCGGGTCCTCTGGTGGTCTCCTTGTGACGATATCAAGGAATTACGAATGCTAAGGTTGTTGCAATCAGACTTAAATCATTTCCACAGATAAAATCCCCCGCCATTCCGCAAATTACTTTTGTGACCTAAATCTGTGTTTAACTGAGCTTCATAGTTACCCTTACCTACATAATAATTTCTGCTAAAATTACTCACGGTCTAATTAGTCTCAGTTAGCCTGAAAGTAGTACGTGTGCTCTAAAGTTAGGTCTTAATTCTCTATCCCTCCCCAGAGGACCAAACTCGTGTGATAGTCCGCGAGGGTGATACAATGCGCATCAGCTGCAACCCCATGGGACGCCCAGAGCCTACTGTTGAATGGAGAAGGTACGATGGAACCGCTGTCATTCAGGTGAGGGTTATTTTTTAGGAGTTTCTTGCTCGTTCTTCTCCATAGAAACCTGCCTACGTTTTAAAAACTAGCTTCAACTTTCTGACCGACTCTTTGACAATTCAAAAGTTGGTGTAATTGAAATAAATGCTTTGATTTTTATTACGGGACCATTTGAACTGACGACACGTTTGTCACAGTGGCTTAACGATTGGTGCGATTACCGAATGGTACAAAAATTTTTGATTGGCCTAAAACCTATTCTCTCCTCCAAGGGTTCATGGCGAGACGCGTCCGTCAGTGGCCACGTTCTGAACATCCCCAACGTGTCCCGCTGGCACACCGGCAAGTACGTGTGTTTGGCCAACAACGGGATGCTGCCATCCGCCAATCAGACCACAGATGTTGAGGTCCATTGTAAGTTCGCACATTTGTATACTTAGTCCATGTTTTGTTTGTGCTGAGGTCATCGAAAACTTTATTTAATGTTTTTTTTTACAAAGTTATAACCTAAGATATCGGCACCCCCGGCCCGTAACAAGAATTAGGTATGAAACACACACATAACATCACGCCTGTAAACCCCGAAGGGTTAGGCAGTGGTGTAGCCATTAGTTCATCCACATTTCGCCAGTGATGTTCAAGTCCCATGTAATAGGGGAGGGACGAGCCTATTCCCATCAACCGGGCACAAATCCAGACTCCGAGGCTGCTACTGAGAAATTCCTGATGGAAAAACCCAATCCCATTTTGCCCGACCTGGGAATCGAAAGCAGGACCTCATGCTCAGCAGTCGCGCTTTGCGACCACTAGACCAAAGAGGCAGCCTAAAAAATATAAAATATAATTCTATGTTATAATTTGTTTCAGTCAGTCCTTACATACGGGTGCCGAACAACGTCATCTATGTAACGAATAAGACTGTGAAGATTGAATGTGAGGTAAGTCAGTACTCTGCGAGCCCTTACCCTATGTTATCAACCGACTCGCTCGGCCACTACCGCTAGAATGCTCATGTAACAAGCGAGTCTCTCAGCGAGTGTTCTGACCGCCAAGCGGGCATCGCTAAGTGAGTGTTTTTTTAATAGCTGTTGTCGCTGTTGGCGCGATGCACTTTCACGTCTTTCTTGTTGAGACAATTTTGTAGAGAAGGTATTCTATGCGTATTATCCTTCATTTACATGGGAATAACATCTATTGTACATTGTACGCTCTTGAGCGAAAAAATAGTCGATAGCTAGTCGCCGAATCGCCGATACAACGGTGGAACTGATGCCTAAAAGTACATAGCTTGGGGGTAATAACATAGTCATTTTCATTTCCAGATCCAAGCCTGGCCCGAACCGGTGCTAGCTTGGGAAATCGACGGCCTCACTCTTGAAAGTATGCGGATCAGAACTGAAGTGGCGCCGACCAGAGACCCGTGGCGCTGGATCATGAGGCTCGAGATCCCAGGAGTCAGAGAATCCGACTATCGAAATTACAGCTGTGTAGCCAAGAATGAGCTTAATAACCAAACAGTTAAAGGAAAAATTAGGTTGATGGGTAAGTTTCCTATATTTACAGTACCCTAAGATTTCAAGAAACGCGATAATATCACTATGACTTCACATATCTTAAGAACTGTCCAGTATACATTTCGCCTCTTGCACGCTACGAGCACCTGCCGCCCGCACCTCTCCCGGTCCCCGTTCAAGTCCAACCCCCTATTGAGATATAGAGAACTACTCCGTGCCTGTCGTGCGTGCCTGTTTGGGGCCTGGCTAAAGTACTCATAAAGAATGATGGTATGGCAACGAGTCGGTTAAGCGGTTTATAACGACCGATCCGTCAGTCAAAACCCCCAACAAATCTCTATGAGGTCTTAATGCTAACACTGTCCTATTCTTACGGTCTCCCTCTAGCTCCAGGGCCAAACCAGAATGAGACAAAACAACAACCTGTGGAGTACGGCTCCCGGCCACCAACCCTGACTTCATACGAGGAGTTGTGTGAGGTGCAGCGCTGCCCAACGTGCCCACGATGCGACCGCGCCCAGCTGCTTATTACTCCTATGAATGGAACTGCTGGAATGAAACCAAGGAGGAATACCAGTAAGTCAATGATCGATTTGTTTTTGTCTAAACTAATATTATTAAGTGAAAAGACTTGTATTTTTGTTTGTAATAAACTAAAAAACCGTTTTATCTGTGGAAAGCTACATCATCAACGAGTAATACAGGATATATTTTATATTAAAAAAAACTACTTAAATAGTAATATTAAAATAGTTATCTTTTTTAACTGGTGTTACAGTTTGCTAGTCCAACTCGCACTTGATCGGTTTTAATCGTATCGTTTGAGATGTGGCCAGGTATATTTGTGGAAGAGCAAAAATTGACATTATTGATGAAAATTTCAACTAGTTTCACCTTTTCAAAATTACGTTCACAGATTGTCAGCTATATGCGATCGGGAAGCCAGTTTACCATCGCTACAAAGAAGAATTGTTTGGAGCCTGGCTCAGAGACTCTAATGGTTCTGACGCACAGGTAAGCCTTACTTCTATAACAGGCAAATTAGGACTTTAATCGTCATTCTCAAGACTTCAGAGTTGAATGACTCTTTTCACTGCATTGGTACTCAAGGAGCCGCAGCTGGAGGTCTACCGCCATCTCTTAAAACAGTACCAGTTATTGGATTTTCAACGCTCGGCTCAGCACTGAGAGTTAAAAATCCATTCATAAGATAGTAGATAATTTAACATGTAGTTTTGACAGTACCAAATTCTTATGATGATATTTTATTTCATTCTTTCAGAGAGAAAAGTTGTGGACTACTCAAGAGACGGATGTAGAGAGACTGAGGGAGTATAGAACGAAGGCAAGCTTCAAGGTGGACCACGTGGATGAGTACCATAAACTACAGAAGCCATTCTTTGTTAGTATTACATTCAAGTAGGAGTAAAGAGTTCTATGCAATTTTCTAAACCAAAAACACCTTGTGAATATATTAAGTACTATAGCACTCTCCTCGCGACTTCATTCACGTGATTTTTCTTACGGATTCCTAATTTTTGATTATACAAATAATATAGAAGTTAAGGATTTGGGGGTAAATTTCAGCACAGGGTTAACGTTTCGTGATCATGTCATTGGTTGTTGCCGGAAAGCCTATAGGAATTTAGGATTCATGCTTCGGCTAGTACGCGACTTCAAGAACATTAAAGCGGTGGTAGCCCTTTACAACGCTCTAGTGAGAAGTCAGCTTGAATGTAACGCAGTCATTTGGGCTCCGCACATAGAGTATATAGCTCCGCATGAATCTAAATATAGGCTCATGCTGGAGAAAGTTCAAAATAAGTTTGTGAGGTACTTGTACTTACAACTATACGGGGTATACCCATTTTATCCATTAATGTACCCTACTCTATTTATTTTGGGTATGGTTGGATATAACGAGTTGAGGGTCAGGAGGGATCTCGCACTCAACTCATACCTATTCAAAATACTTAGAGGAAGGGTGCATAACGCAGATATATTGGGGTTGATGGGTTTGTGTGTGCCGGATAGGTATGTGTGGCGACATCGGCGGCCGCGGCTGCTGGCGGAGCCGCGCGCGCGCACTAACCTCCTGAGCGAGGCGCCTCTGACGCGCGCACTGCGCACTCTCAACCTTATAGCAGGGGACATAGATCTATTCAGCTGTACTCTGAATGAATTCACAAAGGTGGCAATGTTCATAATTTCCTACAGAAGTGTGTAATATGTGTACCTATGTGTTATTAGTGTATGTACCTAGTGAAATGTAGAATATTATATGTGTGTGTGTATGTTTAACTATCGTCTTGGGTTGCCTGTAAAGATAGTTTAAAATATGGTTAAATAAATAAATAAATATATAGCCACATAAAATCACGCCTGTAATCGCCGGAGTGTTAAGCAGAGGTGTTCCCATGAATAAATCCACATTTCGTAAGTTACGTTTAAGTCCCATGTAATAGGGGGTGAGCCTTTTGCCATCAACCGGGCACAAATCCAGACACCGAAGCTGCTACTGAGAAATTCCTGACCTATGACCTTATTTCCAAGACCTCATGCTCAACAGCTCATGCATCTTATGTTTATACGAAAAATGGTTGGTATAAGAAATTATACCTTATATCCATTGCATAATTGCCTTTTCCTCTTGTCAGGGGAACGGCCACGTCGTATACAGTGGCTCGTTCTTCTATCAGGCCAACGAGTCTGGCAACCCTGGCGACATCATCCGGTATGACCTGACTCAAAGCCGCATCAAGTCTGTTAAGCTGCCAAACGCTGAGGGAAGGCTGTATGCTACACAGCATAATCAGGTAACTATAGTTAGGCTAAAACGCTAACAGACCAACAGTATTGAGGGCCATATTTATAAAGTCAAAAAGTCAAAACATTTATTTCAATTAGACCATTTACAGGCACTTTTAAATTGTCAAGGAGACGGTCAGTTAGTCCGAAAGTTGAAGCTAGTTGCTTGTTCTAAAACGGAGGTAGGCCTCTATGGAGAAGAATGAGCAAGAAACTCCACGGCACTCTTTTAAATTAGGTTTTTACAAAATCCTGGTTACATTATTCTTGTTGATTCTACATGTGAAAACAATGAAGATGAATATAAAACAGTGGTAAAAAATAATAAAAATAAAGATGTAAGCCATAGTAGTTAAGAGATGACCAATCCCAACTGACAGCATTCGTTCACGAGCATGACGCATGGATCAGCGCCACCTAGCTCAACCATCATGTAGGGAGCCAAATAATCCAACACACGCACATAAAGGCCACAAACACGTTTCAGTCATGCTATGTTTCAGGTGGACTTTAGTGCTGACGACAACGGTCTTTGGGCGATTTACTCAATAGAATCATCTAATAATACAGCTGTTGCTAAGGTATTTAAAATAATCATTTATAATTAGACAATATAGGTTCCAACTTAATTCAAAAGGTTGTTTTTGAAAAGAAGTTTGAAGAATTCAAACTAAACTAAATAAGTACACCCCCCCCCCCCCATTTTACTGAGGATGCACCCGTAAGTACAATGTTTTGAGTGTGATACAATAATGTAAGCGCGTGCGTAAGCACTATTATAAACAATGATTTCTCACACCAAAAATAAAAGTCGTTTCCCAGCAATAAGTTCTGCTCGTTACTTTTACTAAGTAACGAGCAAAAATTATTTACAACCCAGTTACTGGGTTGTAGAGGCAGTCGCTCCATGTAAAATACTGGTATTCATCTGCATCCGGTTAGACTGGAAGCCGACCCCAACATGGTTGGGAAAAGGCTAGGCTGATGACGACTTAGTTTGTTGGGCAGTATGCGTAGTTAACGGTATCACTATCAAATATGTCTTTTAAAACCCCTCTATTTATAATAATTTTTGGTTTCAGCTCAGCTTTGATCCGAACAAGGATGGATTAAATATTGACTATGTCTGGAATATTTCCTTGAACCATAAACAAGTGAGTAACGATAATGTTTTCTTTTTATCCACTCACTCTAACCCACAAGCAAAGTAAAACATAACTGGTGCACTACAGTCACATCATCCTTCAAACTCTTTGCCATCCACAGGTAGGAGAAATGTTCATAGTATGTGGGGTCCTGTATGCGCTGGACTCCGCGACAGAGAGAGACAGCAAAGTGTCAGTCGCCATAGACCTGTACCTCAACAAGCAGGTCGAGGTGGCGCTGCAGTTCACCAACCCATTCCGGAAGACTACGCAACTTGGATACGATCATATGCATAAGGTTCACTTTTCTTTTTTTGGTCCTTCGAAACGGATGTTAAACTGATGTGGTTTATTAACTTCAAATGGAATGAATGCGTGAATCCTTGTTTACTTAGCTAATATAAAGTACTTTATAACATAAAACAAGACCTGCACTCAGCTTTAGCGTAGCTTTATATCAGTGAAAGATTTTTTGTTATCGGACCAGTGCTTCTCGTTGCAGAAAAATTAATAAAAATCTTTATACTTTTAGTTAGATCTAGTAGAGCAAGAGCCCATGAGGGCCAGACCTTCGTTATTTTATAAAAGCTGAAAGTTTGTCAGCGCATGCTCCCAACACAGGTAAGAACTATGCACGAACGATGAAGTTTGGGCAACGGTTGCTTTGGCAGGTACACGGTTCTAAAGGTGTGACAAATTTAAATCTACTTTCGTCATTTTATAAAGGCTGATTTTTTGGTATTACCTTCAGAATTTTATTAAAAATCACGTCATTCATTGCCAGACACTTATCATGGTGGAAACCCCTTGCCAGACACCCTTAATGTTCATGAAATTATAATTCTACTTACGTTATAGTATAAAAGCTGATTTTTACTTATGGGATGTCCGGTAATTAATAGATAACCTCGAAACGCGTCATGGTAGAACTAATGGCCATTCAGAGAAAAAAAAAAAAAAAAAAAGTAGTACCAAAGATATGGGCTTTTTAATACTTAGTATAATTCTTTCCAACTTTTAGGTACTTTGTTGAAAATGACTGGAGCCATACAGTATACACTTTTTCGCATTAGGGTCGTCTTAGCGGATTGGAGACAAAGTTGATCATTGTCACGTCTATTGCGTGGGAATATGTCGGCTAGACGCTTATAGTAATGTGGATTCGACTTAACAAACACAGCTACTTCTAATATGTACAAGCACGGTAGGGTTAATATCTTGTAATTTTTGAAATAAGGCATGCAGCTATCGGTCTTGTCAAGTTTAAACATCGCCCGTAAACATCTTTTTTGAGACTTGAATGCTGATTCTTTTTCCGTCGAGTTACCCCAAAATATAAGCCCATAGCGTAGATGGGATTCTACTAAACCATAATACGCTGTAAGTAGAGCATCCGTATATAATGTGAATGAAAGTGTGTGCAAAGCGTATGCGGATATACTAAGTTTTTTACATAAAATCTCAATATGTGTTTTCCAGTTAAGATTTTTATCAATCTGGAGGCCAAGAAATTTTGTAGTGTTAACTTCTTCTATGTTTTCATTGCAATATTGTATGTTAAGGTTCATGCTAGGTAACCGTTGCGTAAAATGTATAGCCTTCGTTTTCTTTAAGTTTATTTTCAAATTGTTTTCCTGCATCCATTGTATAGCTGATTTTAAGGAATTATTAATATCATTCTCATACGTCTCTACGCTTTTACAAGGTATTGTCAAAGTACTGTCATCCGCGAATAGGGTCACCGGTATTTCAATGCATCTAGGTAAGTCATTAATGTATAATATAAAGATAAATGGTCCTAATACGCTTCCCTGCGGTACCCCATATACTACTTCACGCCCTGATGATCGATAAATCTCTTCTATCTTCTTTACGGTATTGATATGTCTAATTTCAGTAATTTGATTTCTATGTCTTAAATATGATTCAATTAAATTAAGGACATTGCCTCTTATGCCATATGTTTCTAACTTTTTTAATAGTGTAGGATAATGTACGTGGTCAAATGCCTGGGTCATATCACAGAATATGCCACACACTGGGTTTCGTTTGTCGATATTGCCAATAACATTATATAAAAAGTCATATATTGCCATGTTGGTAGTCCTATGTTGTCGGAAGCCCTTCTGTTCATCACATAAAATCTTATTTTTTTGAACGAATTCTAACAGTTCTTTATAAATATATTTCTCAAATATTTTTGACATGACTGGAATAAGAGCAATAGGCCGGTAGTTTTCCATTAGATCTCTGTTTTCTTTCTTAAAGAGAGGTTTTATGATAGATGTTTTTAATGCAGAGGGATAGACACCCGCGCTTATACTTAAATTTATGATGTGGCTTAGATGTCCACATATTTCCACTGAAACATGTTTTATTGCTTTACTGGATATATCATCATAGCCTACGCTGCCTGTGTTGTTTAATGACATTATAATTTTATGAATATCTGGTGGTACGCTGGGTGCCATGAACATGGATTTGGTGTTCCAATCGGATTTTAGACTTTTAGGTTTATCGGCAACGTGTATTTGAGGTTGGATTTTATTGATGAAATAGTCATTAAATGCTTCCGAAATTTTCTGGGGACATGTTTCTAAATGGTTATCTAATTTGATTTTATGTATACTATGTTTAGGTAAATTATGTTTAGCACGATTAATTATTTGCCAGCTACTTTTAGATTTGTTTTTTGATGTTTTTATAAAATAGTTGTTTTGTGCCTTTTGTGTTAGGTGTATTATCTTTTTAAACAATTTGGAGTAGCTTTTGAAATAAGTTTTATTCTGGTTATTAGGGTTTAATCTAAGCTGCCATAAAAGTTTTCTTTTTTTTCGACTACACAATTTAATTCCATTAGACAACCATTTTGGTTTTTTTATTATATCTATTTTAATTAGTTTTTTTGGAAAGCATAGATTGTATATTAATTGAAATAATTCAATAAATTTGTCATAAGCTATATTAGGATCACTTGTTTCATAAATTTCTGAAAATGAAAGACTGCTAATAAACTTTTTAAATTTATCTAAATTGTCAGATTTGCAGTCTCTTCTTATCGTGTACCAGTAGTTTATGGCGTATAATGTTAGTACGGGACAGTAAAGTAGCTGTGCTGTATGGTCGGACAAGGCCAATTCTATAACATCAGTCTTACATGTTTTATTGAAATTATGGGCAAAATTATCTATACATGTCAATCTTGCCATACGAGTGGGTTGTTTTAATGCTAACTTTAGGTTATAACTATTCAATATACATTCAAATTCATTAGTGTGACTATTTTGTTTGAGCACATCTATATTAAAATCACCACACAATATGATATTCTTGTATTGCAAGCGTGATATTTCTCGCAAAATTGTTTCTAATTTATTCATACAGTAGTCAAAATTGTTTATGTTTGGCACCCTATAGATACAGACTATAATTATCTTATACATAGTAAGCTCTATGGCACAACATTCGAATACTCCAGGAGTTGATACATTAGATATTTTAGATATATCCTTAGATTGTATACCATTTTTGACTAGGATACATGCCCCTCCTCTTCTTTGCTGCTTTCTACAGTAACAAGAAACTAGATGGTAATTTGGTATATATATTTGGTTTTGGAAACTTTCCATTATAAAATGCTCTGTGATACACAATACATCTACATTAATTTGTTTCTCAAGTAGCTCATTCAAACATACAGTAAGATTATTTGATTTATTTATCAACCCAGCAATATTTTGATGCATTATTTTAACAAATTTATTTGATAGTAATTCATGACTTTTAGTATGCAAATGAGCAATATTCGAGTTAATTAATTTACAATCAGCGAAAAAATTCAGTACATTCCTTATTTACATTACAATAAGTGGGGGGTGTCAAATTATTATAGTGATCTATGTTAATATTCATATTTTCCATATTTTTTGTGATTTTGTGTTTTATGTTGTCATTAGTTTGTCCATTGTGGTTTTTGTCCAATAAACTCCAATCAATTAATATGTTATCCATTATTCGGTTATATATATTCCTTACTCCATCTTTGTTAATTTTTCCAGTTGTGTTGGAGAACATTTCAAGGCTTAAATCATAATTGGTGTCGAACAGATACGCGTAGTCATTGTTTAGTAAGTGAAGATAAAGTAGTTTACCAAACATTTCTGCCTTAAAGTTGTATATGGGAGCCCCCCTGATATACGTCGGGACACAGATAACTACATTGGTGTGCTTAATTTTCTGAAGTGACTCTTTTAACGCATTGATGACGTTAATGTGTTCGCTATCATCTCTAACATCATGCTGTCCTATAAAGAGAAGACAGTAGTCCTTAATTGAAAATCCTTTTAGTTTTTGCTCTATATCACTTGTTATTTGCTTAACATTACAATTAGGCATTATATAATGGCAGAAATCAAAATGATTTGAAAAAACATCTTCCATTACGGATAAAGATCCACTGATTTTTTCGTTACTAAGAATGCACAGTTTATTTCTTTTTTTGGTCTTAATAGAAATATTTTTAGTTTGATCTTTTGTGTCACTGTTTTGGTCATTAACTGACGAAGAGGTACGTGGGTATTCTGCTGCTAAACTATTATGTATTTGATTGCTTGTGTTAGTTGTTTGAATTTCTTTATCATGCTTGCTGTCAACCCTGTTGGAGATGTCTATACTAATTTTACGGTTATGATTTAATATTTTTTGTTTGCGAGTTGGTGTTATACATGTCTTGCTAGGCGTCAAGCATATTTTCTTATATGTATTTGATTTTTTTATCATCTCTTGAAGATCACTTTTTAGCCTAAAGTTCTCACTATTTAGATTTTCAATTTCTTGATGTGCGCTTAACAACTCCATAGTAAGATTTTTATTCTGTTCAATTAAGTTATTTATAGTGTCATTGTCGTCATTCAGACTATCTGGAATACTCATCATAGTCGTGTCAAATATACTTTTTTCGTTCGTTATCGAGGATAAATCAGTTAATGAGTTCGCTCTAAGCCGTTTGCGTTGTGTAATATTATTATTAGGGCTATTATCCATCTCTATAGTGTATTATTTTATTTATGTTATTATAGATTATAAAATGCTAATTTTTATGTATGTCCAGGTTGTCTCTTTTTGATAATATCTTAAATTATTTTTGACAAATATAATAAATTATTATTTATTATTATGTTTCCGTTGTGAATTTCAGTTATTTTATCCAGTACAAACAATAATTTCTACCATTAATACTGTTTTTATAAGTTGGCAATAATTAAGGAACTGTTTATTATCTACATCTTAAATTAAATCAGATTTGAGAATATCCACTGGTTTCTAAGAAAACTTCAACTATATCTGACGACCCTGCATACCTGTCTCTTTCTTTTGTAGACATTACTGACATCAATCCGTGCCTCGGAAAGCACGTTAAGCCGTTGGTCCCGGCTGTTATACTGTGGATCTTTGGCAGTCGTTACGAGTCGTCAGAAGCCCGAAAGTCTGACAACCAGTCTAACCAAGGGGTAACGCATTACCCAGTTACTGGGTTGTGGAGGTCAGATAGGCAGTCGCTCCATGTAAAATATTGGTACTCAGCTGCACTCAGAGGTTGGACTGGAAGCCGATCCCAACATAGTTGGGAAAAGGCCAGGCAGATGATGAAATATTCCAATTTCTCAAACTTTAAATTTCACTCCTTTTGTAAACGAATAGCAATAATTCACTATTCATACTCTAACGATTCATATTCTAACGATGGAATTCATTAATTCGTGGTCGTGGTGTACTTAAGAATGTAAAATAAGGTAACAAAAAACATCGATTAGTATTAAAAAGCCCATATCTTTGGTACTAAGTACTTGTTTTTTTTTATTTGTTTTTTTTTTCGGAATGGCCATTAGTTCTACCATGACCCATTTCATGGTTATCTATTTATTACCGGACATCCCATAGGTAAAAATCTGCTTTTTATACTATAACTTATGTAGAATTATAATTTCATGAACAATAAGGGTGTCTGGCAAGGGGTTTCCACCATGATAAGTGTCTGGCAATGAATGACGTGATTTTTAATAAAATTCTGAAGGTAATACCAAAAAATCAGCCTTTATAAAATGACGAAAGTAGATTTAAATTTGTCACACCTTTAGAACCGTGTACCTGCCAAAGCAACCGTTGCCCAAACTTCATCGTTCGTGCATAGTTCTTACCTGTGTTGGGAGCATGCGCTGACAAACTTTCAGCTTTTATAAAATAACGAAGGTCTGGCCCTCGTGGGCTCTTAGGCTATAGTATTAATGTAATTTTATTTATTATTTCAGGAACTGTACTCCTGGGACCGAGGAAATCAACTGACATACCCAGTTAGATACAACGAACTGCCCTGATATAACTAGTACCATTAATTAGTATTAACAACAATGTGAAAATATTTTTATACCAACATTTTTGCAAATACATATTATCTATATTAATCCTTCTTTTGTTTGTATTGCTGTACTTACTGCAAGGTACAGGTGTGGCCGTAGCCTAAGACTTTGGAGGGGGTCATATTCGGGGTGTGGTTGTTTCTAAACTCACCCACCGGCCACGATACAGGAAAAAATAATAAAATGAGTCAACGTATAAAAAAATACATTTATTCCACAAGAAAAAAAAATGACTAAACAAAGAGGACTTCGAAGACATATTTTGTGACTCCGTTTTTTTTTTCGTTTTGATAATTCGGGTGACAATATTTCAAATGTTTCAACGGTTTTGCAAAAAATGACTTTAATTTATAATCATTAAGGTTCTATATTAAAAGTTATCATAGTCACTACAAACAATAATACACTAGAGCCCTCTAAGAGCAACTACTAACACTAACATGTCTTCAAGAACACTCCTCTCTCATACTCTTGGTCCTAAGATACGAATTCACTTGATAAACTACTTTTTTACTACGCCGCCAGAGAGCGTCACTGTCCGACTACAGAACTTGCACGGTAGATGGCGCAACGGGTATTATCATCAAAAATAGACAACTATCGACCCCCTTCATAATTTAATCACAGAACTTTATTGAAAATTATCGGAAATTCTCCAACTGCATAATTGATGACCTGGCTACCCTTATTACGTATGTATGTTTAAGTAGTGATGGAAGCAGCTACGGTTCTTAGGTATTGTACCTTTTTGAACTTTCGTGATGAACTCATTGCCAGTTCAAGCATAATTTAATTAGAGGGGTAAACTGGTATGAGCTAATACTTGAAACCGAAAAAAAGGTAAGTAAGTACTTCGATTGTGTGGAGAATGAATATTAATTGTGTAAGTTAGAGCAGACTATTATTTAAACGCGTAGGTGTGTACTTAAGAACCACGAAAAAAGTTATTTTTTAAACCCTGCCAGATGGACTCTCAATTTGCATCCAAAAAGTGAGCCAAATGCGACAATATAAATATTTTAAATGCTGAGTTATTTTAAACTACAGGTTATTCTATATTGCCATAGATTCAATATTGCGTTATCAAACACTCTCGCGTTATTTAAAGGAGTAACACTCAGTTTAAGAAGAAGTACGCACAGATAAACTAAGCTTAGTTCTGCCAGAATGGGCCAACCCACAATCTCTCAATAATTTAAGAAATTGCGTAAAACTAATTAAATATGCCAAAAGTTTTCCATAAAAAACAGTACAATTTACATCCCAAACTAAGTTTAATAATAATAATAATAATAATTCATTTAATTTCAAGTAACACAGACTCATATACAAAAATTAATATCCATAGTCACATTTCAAATTCAAATCAATTCATAATAAATTAAATAAATAATAATTATATTATATTGATTGCTCTGCTGCACACCACCGCTGCAAGCGACACACAGCGCCTAGACTGAAGCTAAGCGCGTCACGTGCCTCCCACAACAGCGATTTACAACAGAACAATCAAATCTGTCAGCCAGCCAGTTTAGAATAGATTTAAAATGTATACCAATAACTTCAAAAAATTAGTTTTGTTGTGGGTTTTGGCAAAACTAACCCCAACTGTCGAATTACGTAAATATTGAGATTGTATCTGACAACGTCAGAACCCGTGCATTAGTAAAGTATCTCGGATCCGTGAAGCGAGTATTATTAGGCAGGTACAGTAGGGACTGACTGACTGGGTTAGCCATATCCAACCTTATTTTATATTAATATTGCTATGAGACAACCTCGTGGCGGACTGTCAAGTCTTTCTAAATTTAAAAAGACTTGACAGAAATTGAGGACTGACATTATATTTATTAATATAAGTGTGAAATGGTTATTATAAGTGTGTTTCAATCGAGTAGATTGAACCTCCCAGTATATTACAGCACCTACTTAGGTATTTTCAGCTGGTGTTGGTTTATTACTAATAACTATATTATTATTAATATTCATAAACATTCATGGATCCTTGTTCTGGGATTCCCAGAATTTCTTAATACCTACGTCTAAAAATATTTATTGTATTGCGGAAAATTAAATGTTCATTAGGCTTATACAAAACGTAATTAACATCGTAGTTATTATACTACTTATTTAAATTTAAGAGGTTAATAATTAAATTAATAGAATAATTTATTTCGGATAATTAAAATCCATAGCTTGTTAGTATAATATATATTTTTATTCTTAGCTTACAATTATGTTAGTATTGTTATTCAGTCTTTTTTTGTTTTACTATGTTAACAAATGAATAAATTACTTATGACTTATTATTTCTGTACATTACCTACCATACTTACATTTCAGGCGGACTTAGGACCCAATTTATAAGGAAACTTAAATGTTCATACTAAGTAACCAAAATAACTTATAATTCTTTAAAACTCATGTATGTAGGTAACATAAAAAATGCGAGTCATACTGTTCCAGAAAACCAAAATAGGTTATCGTACGAAATACACACAAGTTTAATTTGAGAACCTCGTCCTTTTTATTTAAGTAAGTCTTAGAAAAAATTGGATGGACATCTCTAAAGAAGAACTATTTAAAATTTGAATTTCGAAGCACCAAATTCATTTAGCAAATCATTTTGACCTAAATCTACACGTAATAAAGTATTCTCATTAAAACCCTACTAGAAGTATTATATTTTTACGAAATATCAAGTTGGTACGGTAATAAATTGGTACATTCGGTACACACATATTTAGTAGTTCCTACCATAGTTTATTAAATAGTTACAAGGTAAAGTTCTCCTTCAATACCCCATTGGTAAAATATTCACATACTGTAATTGCCACCGTACCCGCAATTCGGAAATACCAGGCTGTATCCATATTTCAGTGCCTTTGTAATTATGTATTAGAAAGCAGCGTGTAAGGAGCTAACCCTCCTGTTTATGAAAATACTAGGATTTTATGTGTTTGAGTTTACGATAGCGTTTCTATGATTTGTTTTTATTGTTGTATGATAAAATTGGATAGGTATGATCCATAAGGTAAGATAAAACCTCTCATTTCATGAAAGTTGCAATTTGTACCAAAGGACCAAATTTTGTAGTTATAATCTACGACTATTTATTTATTTTCATCATGGATTACAGTTTATCAGTCTATCTCAACCGCTACATATCCTTAACATTCATCAAAACCATAAAGGACCAAAGTGGCAGTACGTAGAAATAATAGCACACGCATAGTGACGGCGCGGCCCACATAAATCGTCGCCTCACACTAGGTGCGCACTGAGCGCGGGCAGGCATTCCACGCTCATCTCAACCCCCCATTTTTCGCCACAATAGCTAGCAATACATTCCGTGACTTGGCAGAACCCGATGTCGAGATATTTGGCCCCCATCGCGCGATCAATACGTGCGCACAGCGCCATCTAACAGCCATCGCGCATCCAAATTGCAGTTTAATAGTTCATTAGATCCGGCAAAAATGGCGGGGACACGACATTTTAAATTCGGAACGCGGTATCGATTCGTGGGAGCGCTATTATGGGATACAGGTTATAAAATTTTAAGTAAAAACTTTTTTAGCAGACATTGCTGAAAGCCGGTTCGATTCCGGGTCAGAACTGGATACTGAGAGTTGGTACTTTTTAGTCAAGTCAAGATACCACAGTTTCTTGATAATGGTGATCGAAGCGAATTCCTGCTTCTCTTAATGTCAGTAATTAGCTTTCTTAATGATTATTAAGTGGTAAGAAAACTCTGTAATTTTAACCATAATTATGACAAGATTTATACTTTAGCTGTAGTTTGCTGTAGCCTACGATATTTAGTCATGATATTTACATAAAACTGCTTGTAGTAGTGTTTTTTCGACTAGATACCTCGTAGTTTTCACAAAATCACCGCTTTTCCTATTAAGTATTTTCTTTAAAATCATAATGAAAACAGTTTCACGAAACGTTAGGCCGGTGCACGGAAAATTAGATTTTTAATTTTCCAAGAACGTATACCGCCTCTATGCAGAACTGTTTTGCAGTCTCCATTTATAGTCTGTGGTGGCTTCGCGCCACCCGCTTCCCACCCCGACGGTTGTAATGAATGAATCATTCGAATTCAATTGATTACCTTGGTTAATTCGTAATACTAATCGAATAGATTACTTTTTATTTGTTTACTACGAACACGTTGAGATTTTAAATGGTTTAATTGTGTTAATCATGTGATTTGTGGAAAACTTGTGCAGCAGAATGTACTTTGTAAAGTCGTACAGCTGCAGTTTTCCCGCGCAATTTAAAAGTCGAATGCTCTAAATGAATTATTGTCATTACCACAGGTTTTAGGGGGAGCTTTATTATAGTTTTAAATTGGTGCATGTATTTTAATACAAGCTGCATACTACACATGAAGGAGGACCTATTGAGGTACCTATTCAGTTTGATTTAGAAGGTTTTTTTCGATCGAGATTTGATCGAGATTTGATCAAGACACTAAATAGTACACGACATAGAAATAAAATACGCAATAGACAACACAAAAAAGCGATATTTTCTAAAAATTTCTTAGGTATGGCAACGCAAATATATAATAAACTTCCAAAATCTTTATTAGGCAGTAACGATATTAATATATTTAAGACACAATTAAAAAAATTTCTAATAAGTAAGACATACTATTCAATAAAAGAGTACCTAACGGACAGAAATATACCTATGATCGTATAATTATTTTTGAACATTGAGGTGAATGCTTTATACGTCCGACTTTATTTGATCCTATTTGACTTTGTTTTATTTAACTTTACATGATTTTATTTGACTTTGCTTGACTTTTTTTTTATTTTATTTTATTTGTTTTAATTATTTTAATTATAATATAATGAAATATACAAACTCAATGGTAAACACAGATGTAGTGCAATATAAATGATTTTATGGAGATCGGAAGTGTTATAGTTCTGTTTTTGTTAAGAAACTGTAATATTATAATATCTTGATCTTGATTTTTGATAAACCATAATTGTATAAGTAGGTACATTTTGCATGCCTTACGGTAGAATCACTTGAAACATGTATATTCTAATAACACCATTGTAACAGTGTTTTCCGCAAAAATAAATAATTTGAATTTGAATTTGAATTTAAGGGTTTGTTTTAAGTTCAGTCCTTACTTACTATAAGGTTTGCGCCATGAAGGACCAATAAAAATAAGTCAAAATCTAATACTTCAGGTGAGGTACTGTTTGTAAATCGCATATTACGTAGGTTTGAAGGAGTAGGTATCATGTATCTACATTTTGATCATGTTCTCCCATTCCGCTTGAACTTCAAGAAAATATGTCATGCTTTGGAATAAAACCATGGTATAATAAAGATTAACTACCTAAAGTCAAAGTCGAATTATTTAATTCAATATGACCATTAAAACGCTTTTTTTAAAAGTCCTAAACAAGAAAAAATAATATAAGTAGAATCTAGTTAAATATTTTCGAGTTGACCCTTCCAAAAGGTAATTTCGTATCGAGAAGAATGGACAAGAAACTTCAAGCTTAGTCCTGCCAGGATTGCAGAATTCTTTCGAAGGAGTCACCGCGGCCCTGAAACGCGAAGGGCATTAGGAGGAATAAGGTTGGGTTTTAGTCAGTAGACTGAAGTCTTGCACTCCCTTCCGCTCTACCCAGTGCGGTAGAAGTTATTTGATGATTTAATGCAGAAAACAAAAACAAAATTGCTAAATACATATAATACTGGCAATATAATATAATGCTTAGGTACTCGTAACCGGCGTGCTTGTATGACGAGATGTATGAACGTAGATGAGGCGAAAGGAGTATGTAAGGATCGTAGCAGGTGGCGTTCTGTTTCTGCCTACCCCCATGGGAAAAAGGCGTGAGTTTATGTATGTATGTGTAATACTGGCGTTTAGTACGTTAATACCGTGGTTTTAAGCAACCTAGAAATAGGTCTCCTTTTTTAGGTCATGAACCAAATTTAAGGCATTTATTTCTGCTATTGGCTTTCTTGTGTTGCCAAGGTTCTTGAGAAGCTGCTTCCGATTTGTTCTCTCTGTCATCTGTAATGGTTCATCCCTTACATCTTGTATTCAATGAGTCATCATGAACGAAATCTAGCCAACTGTGGCTTGATACAATGTCTTGCTCCGGGTATTTAGCCGTCCGTTTCGTTTTTTTTTATTGGTTTTAATGACATTGCAATAAGATGATAATGACAATGATGAAATTAATATAAACTCTGCCTGTTCAAGGAACGTCGGGATTATTTTTGAGTATCGTTTTAATTGTAGAAGTTGTAGAAGCAGGAGTAAAACTTCAATTTGAAAGATTTTCCTTGCGATTTCAAATATAGTTGGAATTTTGTGTTTTTTTTTCTACTCCATTTGGTATCCATATGTCTACAAAAGACTAGCATTGCATCCTCTTTGCGTTATAGCATTCCAAATTCAAAAAACTAATCCAAAGTACCTACCATAACAAAAAAGTTTATTCACTTTCAATGGAGATCAGCTGACTGCTTACACATAAATCGACATAATAGCATTATGTATAAACAGTAGGTATGTATTGTATACATAGGTATGTTCGCGTTCAGTCGGGATTTCCTCGTTGTCGTCCGAGACATGATAGCAAGCGCTTTCAGCGGATACAGCGCTTTTTATTGTAATTCTATTGTTTTTGTGCGAGTTTTTTTCGTTGTTTTATTTTGTTTGTGTTAAAATTAGATGAGAGTAATGATATTTTTAGAAGGGAATTTCTTGGTTGTTTTATTATACAGTGTGTTTTATATTTTTTTTTTTAATTTTTGTTTTTTTTTTTAATTTTTGTTTCTGTCTAGGTAAGGGAATTATGTAGCTTGAATTTTTTTTTACGTCCCTTTTAAATATTTCAACGTTGTTGCCCTCAATGTAAGTATTCAAGGAAAATATACAAAAAGTAATAAAATAACACCATTAAACAATAAAAAAAATACTTTAGGCTCGGCCTTTGTCACCCGACTCTCGATTTCCAAAACAAGTTTACAACAGGCCATCCTACCGCAGTTACTAAGACAATACATTCTAAAACCATACTTTGTTACCTTCGAACGCGGCCGAGTGAGTAATGTTTACAAAAAAATGATAAACAAAAAGGTCAATGTACATGCGTTGCAAGTAAGCGGCTGCAGCGCTGAACGCCGCGCTCAATCACAGCTGAGCCAGCAGGTCGGACACCTGACGTCGGCGGCCCCGCCCCCCGCCCGCCCGCGCCCCCCTGCCATCAGCTGTTAATGTACCCCCGCGCCCCCCCGCCACACCGCACCAGCCTTTCCCCTTCGTTTGTGTAATGCGAGGAGCGTCGGCTATCAACGACACGCACCGACATTATATTTTTATGAGTATTGTTTTTATTTATTTCTGTAGGTACCTACCTAGTTTTGATGTTCAGTGTTGTTTCGAATTTCGTAATGGCTGAAAATAAAATTTAAATATACATGGCATAATTTTCAACAAAAATATGACGTGCAAATTTTTAATTGCATAGGTATTAAAACGCTAAGCACTATCGATGCAATTAATTATTAACAAACGCTAACCACAGCGTTTCCGAATAGTTATGGATTCTATTTGAGGCCGCAGCGAACAACAAAAATGCCAACTTTTAATAATATATCGCACATTATGCCTGCCAAATGAATAATTTATCGCAGTGTGTCGATTCGGGGCTCGCATCCCCGGGGTTCGCGGGGTGTCCCCCCGGATGAGGGGCGCGCGGCGGGAGGGGAGCGCCAGCCGTCAGTCCGCGCCGAGCGGCCGAGCGAGCGCCATGTCCGCGCACATCTGCTGCGGCCGGCCGCGCGCCCCGCCGACGCTACTTGACATCACAGCGAAAATAGTCGCCGCCGCGATCCCGTTCCAACGCATCGAGGAGCGCTATGAACGCATCCCGGAGCCGGTGCAGCGCCGCGTCGTGTACTGGTCGTTCCCACGGGATGAGCGGGACATCCTCATGTACTCGTCGCTGGCGCGGGCGCCGCAAGACGACCACCGCAACATCGCCTTCTGCCGCGGCCTGAAGCTGCTGGAGGCTGGCTGCGTGGAGAACGTGCTACAAGTCGGTGAGTGTCTGCCATCGACGCGCCTGCGCCTGTTTACTAATATGCGCCTCGCCCACCCGCGCCGTATAAATAAAAACCTCGACGTGTGCGATCGATAGCTGCTCCTCTCGGGAATTATTCATGCGTCGGCTCGTAAAAGTTTCAGGAGATTAGGGCCTGCCGGGGACGGTGATGGTGACCCTACAACCTCCGCTGATCACAGAGGTCAGCCGGTCGCGCCGCTCACTATCCGCGTGACGCAACTAATAGGCTTATCTCACAGCGATATCGATAACCCGGTAGTTGCATTGACGTTTAATCGATCCATAGTTAAACATATTCACAGTTTTCCAGCGGCCCTGGTACTGTCCCGATAGTGTCTCCCTGAGGCACGCCGGCCGGCCGATAGGAAATCAGAGCGTCCGTAATTAATTGGACTCATTACTATGCATCGATTCCGTTCCGCATCCATAATCCGTAAGCCACTTCAATAGCTTTATTTTCCTCGTCACAATATCGATGTTATTCATGTGGTACAATTAATCGAACGCCTAATTAAGATCGACTTTCGAAACTATGCAGATGCATCGTGAAATTCGGCTGAGATTTACATAACTGGAAGTCCCGTTACATAGGGAATTACTCAACCGGATCGGCGTGGTGTCCGCGGCATCGGTGTCGCGGCCCGCGAGAGGCGCTCCGGCTCCGATGGCATTAATCCATGCAGACGTCGTTTGTTACTGTCGCCGCTCTGAATAACGGACGCGAATAAACAATATTAATTGCCTGTTTTTATTTTTATAGGGTCAGACCCGGTTTTATTGTAGTCGGTCGTGGGAGGACGGGCGTTACATATTCATTTGTGCTTATCTGCCATCAGAACAGCGATTACTGGTCATTTCGGGCCGTTTCGGGTCGCACTGCGGTCGCATACGCCACATTTGGTGGGGCCGTGTCGTACATAATGCTGTCACGTCTCCGCAGAACTTCAGACGCATTAATGTTATTAAAGATATGGAGCATAAACACGAATTCATAGTTGAATCATGTCCGCAGTACGATTTTAGGCACTGGCTTACGTCCAACTTTAGGGCGGTGGAAGAGCCGCCTCGGCGAGATAGCGTTTCCGATATGAATCGTGTACTTATGTTACAGATAAACGCGTTAGTGGTTGGTATGCTAGTCGTGTCCAAAGTGATATAAGTTCCCACACCCATATCATCTGAGTCACACAATCTATGATCAGGAGGAACCGCCCACTTGAAGTAAAAACTGGCTGAAATATGTTCCGAGAATTTAGTCGCAGCAAACAAAGGTTGAAGCCAAGAAAGGATTAAATTGTCTGCTATGTAAATTTGTAGGTCAGACGAGGTCTGGGTGAACGAAAAAGGAGCTCTGTTTATATTCCTATTGAAAGAAACTCGATTTCTATTAAGTCTTCTGTTCGTGCAAACTGCATCGGAACTTATAATGGGGAACGAATAACTTATGGATGCTTTTAAATTTTTAATACATGCATATCGAGTTCCATTGGTGACAGCGCACAGACAGCACGAAATGTCATGTGAAGGAAAAAATATCTGGTTGGCACCATTCGAACAACTCACCAAACGAGAATAGCCAGATTCGTGTGTATGAATAAAAGAACACTGCGCCCTCGAGGTACATGCAGATGATCGAAAATGGACCCCACGTTTTAAATATATTGGAGTCGCATGTACATATTTAATTGTCATGCAAAAATAAACGAGCGCACCCGGCACAGCTCTGTAAATATTTTAATTCAATGTTAATAACTTCATATCAATTCAGTCCGGACGAATCTCGGTGCGCACGAACCGGTTCCCTGGCTGATCGAGAGCGCTCCAGTAGGGGTGTGTTTGATTAAACCATCGATACCACTCTTTGTTTGGTTTTCATTTCATATAAATCGAACTACAGCACGTTTCTAACATTGCTTCACTGTTCAATTATAATTAATAATTCCAAGGAAAAAGCATTTTTCCGTACTGTGTCGACAGCGGTCGTAGATTATTCAATAGAATCGATTTTCATTGGCTGCCATAATGGATGCATTAAATTTTTAAGTGCTACATCAACGTTCTTATTAAATATTGTATTGCTTTTCTGTTTAAATACCTTTCGCGAAGGATTTCTTGGCGCAAATCATATTTAACACGCGACTGGAAAACGTATTTTAACTAAAAAATATGGTGGCATGTCATTCGCAGTCGCAGTCATAAAGATTCATCTGCGAAAGCGTACATATTTTTACCCAAATTGCCACATACATCACAAACAAAATATGAAATACTGCAAACAAATATTTTTACAGTCTGTAAGCAATCACTCGTGTGTCACGGTGTGTCATGCCCGAAAAAAGTACATGATACTAACATATTCAGATTAAGGGCCTATTTCACCACCTTTGATTAAACGCTATTCACCAGATACTTTCAAAAACGGAACAGAATTTGTATGAAATAATCTGCCAAATAATTTAATCGGAACTTATTCGAAGATTGTGAAACAGGCTCTAAAAATTGCAAATGAAGAGATAATTGGGTACAAGAGTCTCTATATAGTATAAAACAAAGTCGCTTCTTGTCGTCTGTACGCCTAGATCTTTAAAACTACGCGACAGATTTTTATGCGGTTTTCATCAATAGAATAGAATGATTCAAGAGGAAGGTATAGGTTAGAATGTGGATCGCTAATTAACTACTAATTTCAAGATATACCTTCGCTAAAGAAACACTTTATTATAACCCTGAAAACCCGATTAATATACAACGAATTGTAAAATTAGATTTTTTGTTGCTTTGAAATCAATAAATAGTTGCTCAATTGAGTTTGCAACGTGACGTCACAATTAACGATTGTCATACAAAATCTATCGGGGGAGTCGATTTTTGACAGGTCATAACGTCAATTGATTGGTAGTGTCTACTTATAATTAAAACAATTTTAACGAATACAAAGTAAGGATGATACAAAGTATGGCCAACCAGATGTCGGTCCCACGGTGTTTCGTCACCAATTTAAGAGTTCACGACATGGCTGCAGTTCTTAGAAGGTCTGTTACGCCGCTATTACTCATAAGATGGTCGTGTGATATCCATTCTTGTACATAACAAGTTTGGAGCTTAACGTCTGCGGTTTTCGTCGCGTCCTTTTAGATTTTTGGGGCATCGTCTCTTGTAATATGACCAGTTTTATTTCTGACCTTTATTGAGGGTTTTGTTTATTCCAGTTTCGTTCGTTTAGGGTCAGAATCGAGTTCATGATATTGGTACTGTATTCTACTGTCCATCAGTGGCAGGGACTCCATACATTTCCATTTCAAGTTCTACTCCACCGCCATAAAAAAAAGAAAAAGAATTGAAAGTATCTCTTACTTCAACCTAAACATATAAAAGCGAAAAAATACACATACACTCACTCATCACGAATTATCGAAAACCGCTGGACGTATAAAGATGTAACAGGGAGGTAGTTTATAGTTAGTAGACGACGGCTAGGGACGGATTTTAATTCACGCCCTAAGGGAGTGAAATGGGGGTCTAAAGCTTTTATAGAGAAACAAGATTATATCGCCAATAACCGACATTTACGCGAACGAAGTCGCAGTCAGAAGCTAGTAGTAAGTAGCAGAAGCTAGTAACAATACGTGCCACGAAAGATAAGGCAGACACACCACGCAAACAATATTATTTCGTAATAAATCTATACAACGCAGGGAGGGGTCGCCCTAGGAAGACCTACACTGACCTTATTGGTGAGGTTCTTCAGAAAGATCAGGTGCGGAGTACTCGTAACCGGCGTGCTTGTATGACGAGATGTATGAACGTAGATGAGGCGAAAGAAGTATGTAAGGATTGTAGCAGGTGGCGTTCTGTGGTTTCTGCCTACCCCCATGGGAAAAAGGCGTGAGTTTATGTATGTATATAATAAAATCGTAGCGAAGTCAAAACTGTACCTATTATAATATTGTTAAGAATTTTAATCTACATGTCATCGAAATATCCCTGAATAGATACACAAACGATAGCTATTTCGTGCATCCATTTTAAAAGAGTACCTAAGAATAGAGTTTCTTGCCCGTTCTTCTCCATACAAAACTACCTTTTGGAATGAACAACTAGATTCAAATTTTTCTCGACGTTCAAAAGTGTCTTTAAGGCGATTAACACACGGCACCGCACGCCGCTCCGGCATGCGGTGATGCGGTTCTCACGTCGCACTAGCCTCTATGAAATCCGCTTGAACCTTGCACACGAACACCGCACGACCGCGCGGTCGAGCGGTGTTCGAAAATTGAAATCCGCTTCACCGCTACCGCATGCCGGAGCGGCGTACGGTGCCGTGTGTTAATCGCCTTAATGTTCTAATTGAAATAAACATACCTGTGCAAGCTCCCCATTACTGACGCTTGTTAAGTCTCATCCTTCGTGGCAGGTATTGCAATATTTACTTAGGTACTGCAGCTTCCCTTTTTACAAACATTGACCCTTGGCCACTGCTGTCCATGATATCGTTCCACTGGTACAGGATACGTGGGTGAATGACTAACACTAGGACATAAACCAGTGAGCATAGCCATTGATATAGCTCATTATCATCATGAAATGTAGCTGAAACAGGAAAATCCTATAATATTACATGTTTTATATCAGTTTTTGTAAATCACCGGAAATTAACAGTCTCATTAGTAATTATAGAGTTCTATCAGATAATTATTAGTAAGTTTAAGCGAAGAACAAGCTTCTAATCGCGACTTCGCCCGTATCAAAGTTGTCCCATGAGAACCGTTCATTTTTTCGGAATAAAAAGTAGCCTATGAGCTATTCTACACTACAATCTTTATCTGCCTCGAATTTCATCCAGATCCGTTCAGCCGTTCTTGCGTAATTGAGTAACAAACATACATGTATCGTAAACTTTCGCTTTTAAACTAAATAAATAATTTATCACCATTATTCAACCAGGAAAAGACCATTGATGACTACAGGCCTGTCTCAAAATCAAGGCCAATAAAAATTATCGGCCTTGAAAGTATTATTGATAAAAATTCTTAAAGATTTCTCCATTGTAATCATAGCAGTCCATACACATGACTGTTCATATTAGAATCCCATAAACACAATTGGGAAGCATGTTTTAATAGCCTTTTGACATACACGATAAGCATCATTTTAATATAGATTTGTCTTCGGTATCTAGTAGTATGCTGGATGTACTTGAACGGCCATTAAAGAATTATTTGTTATTATAAAGCTTGGCTTTACAGGAAATGACGTCATCTACGAGTATTACAAGCTTATTATTTAAGAGAATCCTGAAAATCATTATGAGCAACTTTTACTTCGGCCATAAATTAGAATTCGTGAAAAAAATATCGGTTGACCCATACATTTTGTCGAACATAATGGATGACAATTTTTTTTTTATGTTTCGATCAAGTTTAAGTAACATTTTTTCTTCTTCATCATTGTCTCTCATTACAGTTTTATAACCTACTAGCGACCCACCGCGGCTTCGCACGGTTTGACTTTTTCCGACACTTCCAACGATTCTATTTCAATAACCCAAAACCTTGATAAATTATATACCTAAGCACTCCTCATGAATCATTCTATCTATTGGTGAAAACCTCATGAAAATCCGTTTAGCTGTTTTAGAGTTTATCGCGAACAGACAGACAGATGCGGCAGAGGACTTTTTTTATAATACATATGTGTTAGTGATGATGATTAAGACCGATGATTCTACACACACTGTCACGAAAACTTTGACTATGGATTCAGTACATGATTCTGGACTCCCTAAAGGATTTGTCACACTGCATGCGTTCTGCGGTCTCCGGTCAGGTCAAAACGAACGCAGCCCGCATCATGTATGAACAACATTGTCGCTTTGACCTGACCGGAGACCGCAGAACGCAAGCAGTGTGACAAATCCCTAAGATTTAAAATTTTTCGCCGTTTATGAAAACATTTCCTGTTCCTGTCACTTCCATCCCGTATTATAAACAAAATAGTCTTAACCAACTTTCAACCATACGTTATCAACAAGTATTTGTTCTCCCTACCCCAACATTTTATCTCCATTCTTTTTAAAAGGATACTTAAACAGATATTAGCCTAATCACACAGTCAGACAAGAATTTATGCACGCTTCCTACGCTGTTTAAATATATTACACACATTGTTTGTACACACGGCTACACATCAAGCTATACTTAACCAGTATAAGCTGACTTCTGATTGTACGAAAAGCATATACAATGCGAGGTCAGCTAAAACTGGTTTTGTATAGCTTGATGTGTAGCCGTGTGTACGACAATGGTTTTTTACAAAATCATCAAAATGGAATATGTCATTGTAATTACTTCTTATCGTAGTTTAAATAACCATAATCGTGATGTGTGTAATTGTAAAACAATCTGTGTGCTATTATGTCTGGTAATAATCTCGTGGTTTCGTCCGCAAGCGTAATTGCTTCGGAATGAGAATAGAAATATTTTTGGTGACACACAGACTGTTGCATAATTTTATTACCCGACTACGGCAAAGCCAAAAGGAGGGTTATGATTTTGACCGGTATGTATGTATGTTTGTATGTATGTTTGTTTGTTCCCTCGTAACTTCTAAACTACTTATCATTACATGACAAATGAGGTGTCGTTAGAAGCGTCTCAGTTGTCCGCTGGTTATAGTGTAGGTGACGTGTCACAAAATCCAGTATGGCGCCCTCCAGGGGATGTGAAGTCGTTATCGAAAAAAAAAATTTTTTTGCGCAGTATCGACATGGGTATCAAATTAAAGGGCTTGATGAGCACATTTGAAATATATATATATTATATAGCTTTTACTAGCTACTTTGCCTGTTTTTAACAGTGTCAACATGGGTATCAGATGAAAAGGCTTAATGAGTACATTTGAAAATCACTCGCTACTTTGCTTTTATTATTATATCAAATAATTAAATAGAGTTATTCCTTGAAATAATATAACCCCCAAAATAGTGTAAATAAAAAATAAGTTAAAAATAACTAAAACCCGACTACGACAAAATCGCGCACTGAAAAGTATAAAACAAGAACAATATTCATTTGACCGATATTTTCGAAATTTTTAAGTAATAGCCGTGGTCGTATGCCACCTAGTCAATAAAGATTGTGTGAAACAACCGCAGGTGGCATACGACCACGGCTATTACTTAAAAAATTCGAAAATATCGGTCAAATGAATATTGTTCTTGTTTTATACTTTTCAGTGCGCGATTTTGTCGTAGTCGGGTTTTAGTTATTTTTAACTTATTTTTTGTGTTAAGAATTGGCTTTAATTTAGGTGCTTCCCTTTTATATGTAAAGACCAGGTTGTGTAGTTTAAGGGTTAAAATAAAATTTCATTTGGTCCTTAGAGTCGTAAACAATATCATTACTATTGGTCCTCTTTTCAACGTGTTAGGTAGTTTATCATTTATTCATAATCATTTATTACATCTAATATGTTAGGTATACAGATCTTATAGATAAGAGATATATTATACATATAAAATGGCAATAGTACCTACAAATAAGTTACTTACAAACATATACATACATGCATATAATTTATCTCCATTGGACCACTTCTATGGTTGTTATTTCACCATGAAGACCAAAACAACAGTTCTACAGAATTCGACGTAGAAGCTAAGCCGTTCGATTTAAGAGACAACGAGTCTATTGATGCCTGGCTAGCCTTGGTTTCCCTTCGCATTATTTGCAATACTACAATGAGTCACTCTACTAAACCATATCCGTTAGAATTTCAACAACTAAAGCATCTATTCACGAACACACCATCACATCCGTAAAAAACCACCAACCACATGTCAATACAATCGCGATTCATAGCAACAAAGAAATTACAGAGCATACTGACAAACAGACAAACTCAATGCTTCACTGTCCAATAACAGTGTTTCATAGTATCCACACAAGAACGGTTCTGTCGCGCGACCTCGCACCAAAAACTAAAATAACGCGCGCCCCCATATGCTTCACTTCACCCCCTCTAACACCTATTCCAACAAGCAATGGGAAAGACGAGGTAGATCTCGAAATGCTGGTCGCACTCACAAAGACCTGCTTGTGAGTACCAAAAGCACCTCCGCATTTTAGAATCCAATTGCAAGTTTACGCGAGCCATTCGGGAGGTCCTTAATGTTCAGGGAATAGAGGATGTTTTGCAGTGAATAGAGGCATTGTTGGTGAACGCATACAGTGAATCTTTGAAGGCAAACAAGCTTGTGAAGAGTATTGAATGCTTGATTTGATGGTGTAAAGATAAACTTGCGAGTACCTGAGAAATTTGGTACTGTTAGGAAGTTTCGTCTATACGTTACAGAAATTCTTCGTTCAAACTTGTATAAATTGAATTCCATACAACAATGTATCTGTAAATATTATGTGTATTACTTTTCCAGTTTATTTGCTTTGGATATTACCGAGTATGTGTTAACGTTGCTATATAATCTAGGACAGAAATGGCTTTGTGATACGGCAGCGTTCACGCAAATACTGGTTTGGATTGTTTCATCGATATCCATCGATGTGTACATAATCAATTAGATGTTAACGAGTAATGGATTTATGACGAAGGTAATGATGGAGCACTCAGTACTTATTTACTGGCTTCGGTCGACTACAACCCTGTAGTACTTACATGTCGATTCTTCACAGATTGTAAAAACGCAACTTGTTAAATTGATGCTCATTTATTAAGCACTTACTACAGAATCTAATTAAGAAAACATTTGCTGGGCTAAAAGAATAAAAACTTACCAATTCAGTTGATGCTTCTATTTTAAGTGCATTAAACAACTAATCACATAACCTCCTTATAAAGATTGAAATCAAAGGCCTAATCTAAATCTTGATACTACAGAAAATTCTAAATGCAAATCCAAGGTCTCGCAAGATCCATATTAATGCAAAACCAATTACATGATGAATAAACTATTTAAGTAAATAATGATTCAATTTAACGTGGGAACTACAAGTACATAAAAATTGGGTGTTAATTGATGCAGAGTTCAGGGTCAAATACAGTCAATTACAAAGTTTTTGACCTTCGAGATCAATAGAGCTCAAATTGCTTCTTTGTTGTAATAGCAGCAGTTTCTGAATTGTGATCGATGATCTTGGCTGAGATATCTAATAGGCAAGCAACACGTCATAGACTTTGATATTGAAACTCGCTTTTTTTCCTGAAATAGTAAGTACCTCTCTGTACTTTGGAGGTCGTCGACTGCTTAACCGGAGTTGCATGTGGTGCTTAAAAATTAAGGCTTCCAGGTAGGGTTTAAAACTTATAAACTAAGCGACCACACGCTAAGGGGTACGGACCTAGACTTAGGGCGTCACTTGAAGAGGAAAGTAAGGGGACAGGCTAGATCTCAGGTTGAAGCATGCAACTGCCGTGCGATATAAATGTTTTTTTCGATAAAGATTAATCGCGGCTATTATCTAACGTGTACTAGTTTCTTAACTGTAAGCAAGAACAACCAGTTTTTAATAGGAAACAGAGAAAAAGAAAATGAGGGCATTGATGAGCCCTAAACAACGTAAAAGTATTAGTAGTTGCCTGATCAGTTTTTCAAACACGTTTCTACATATTGTGCGTGTTAAAAATTCAGGCCGTATTTTGAAGTGAGTTCTTTGAGCAACATCATTCAAATAAATAAGACTCAGCTGCATATAAAAATTGAGTGTATTCAATAATCGTAAAGCAGCTAAATCGATGGGTAATCAACGACCCCGTTCTTACACATCGTCATCGATACTGATTTCAACAGCCATCCGAATTGTGATGAGTTTTCCGATGACAAAGCTGCTATGTCGACTACTACTAGTGACTCACGGAAATGTAGGTATGTGCTGTATATTTTGTATTAATGTAATAAACAGTTGTACAATTTAAATACAATGATTTTATATGAGCTCATTGTTTGCAATCAAGATTACGTGTCCATTTGATGTTATATTTATTTGTTGCAGCTTCTTGGTTTGTAGGACCTTCCTTATTACTTATAGCCGACGCATCATTAGATGGCTTTGTGCAAAACTGCAAGACTACTTTACTGTGTATTAAATTGATGACAGTATTCAATTTCCTTATTTGGGACCATGTCACAAAATCGTCTAAACCCATAGAATAGAATGTAAATCTTGATATGCTTGAAAAGAAGATACACAAAATACTAGTGTAAGCCCACGACATCCACGAGAATTTTCTTACGGGTCCTTTTTTTTAGATAAAATGCCTAACCTAGCCTATGTTACTCGTTGATAACGTAGCTTAACAATTTTCCATAGGTGAAAGAATTTTTGAAATCGGTTTAGGAGATTTTGAGCTTATATCCATAAATAATAAAAATACAAATTCCTTCTTCACCTTACTGCCCCAGTGTCAGAGTTTCTAAACCGCCTCAAGGGCCTCTGACATGGCCTCTCTGTTTATAATATTGGTTAAGATAGGTGTTCACAGCATTTTTGTGCCTTTAGATCTTTCAAATCATCGTTACTGTAATTTGATTTGTAAAACATCAGAACTCAACTAATTTAGAGATTTACAGCAAACCTAAGTACTTATGTCAAAGAATTTTTGTCGAAAATTTTGATCTTAGCGTTCTCATCCGATTCTTACCGAAAACGAGTAAATATTACCACCACCAAATTCTCTGAAGCAGTCTGTATGTTATTCGCGCAGTAACAATGAGCATTTTATTATTTTGTAAATAATACCTGGACAGACATGACGCTACCAAGAAGACTGACAAAGAAAATGTTGCAACACATAATTATGTTTGTAAGAAACCATGTTTGTTTTACCATTACGAAATCATGCTTTTCTTGTGTTAAGAGTAAAATGAGGATATTATTCTGCAATTATGCAGATAAGGGATAAAGACATACTAAGAAAAATACACGGTGATTCATCGTGTTCTAAAGCCTACAGATTCTGACTCAGAGGTAGCCTTGAAGATAGGGCGAAACTTATGCCCAGTGAAAGCATAACAAATCATTATATCGCGCCTGTAATCCCCGAAGGGTTAGGCAGAGGTGTACCCATTAGTACAACAATATTTCACCAGATATGTTTAAGTCCCATGTAATAGGGGGCGAGCATATTGCCCACAATCGGGCACAAATCTAGACTCCGAGGCTGCTACTGAGAAATTCGTGATGGAAAAACCCAATGACACTTTGCCCGACCTAGGAATCGAATAAAATACCTCATTCTCAGCAGTCGCGCTTAGTCTAGGCTCAAGGCTCGCCCCCTATTACATGGGACTTAAACATAACTGGCGAAATGTGGGTGCACTAATGGGTACACCTCTGCATAACCTTTTTTTTTACAATTGTTCAACCATAACACTCCTACAAGGCCTTTTAACAAAAGACGCTCAGTAAAGCTTTAAAGCCAAACAAGGCCTGCCAAATGAACTCAAAATAGTCCAATCTAAAAATAGGATCACATTAAATACTTTTATCACCGAGCCTGGGTCAAATACAGTCAGGTCAGATCCAATTACCCGCACAAAGGGGCGAAAGGTGGGAGGTCGCGCAATTAGCTTCAATCAGACGCCAGGAAGACGGAATTAAGTTATTAGGGAGCAGGCTTTGGCACTGACCCGGGGAGATGTGCGTATTGCTTGACATTTTAATATGTGGGGTTTGGTAATTGTTAACTTTTTGTATGACGTGTGACCAAATTGATTTGGAACCTTCAATAATTTGAGTTTTCATTTACACCATCCAAAGGTGTTATAATGATCTTGATTGATAATGCTCTGAAATTCATTTGCAATAGATTTGAGAATTGCTTTTCATTTTCATTTCAAGATAACTAATGTTAATCTTGCACTCAATTTTCAACTTTACTTGTGACGTATATTATGTTTATTCGTCGTGCTGACCTTTTTGAACTATTTGCACTTTTGATTTTTTAAGGGTATTCGACTATACCTTCTCTTTTCCTATGCCAATCCTTATCACTTTAAAAGTTCAAGATATTGCCTCAAAATAGTCATAGCTCTTGAAATAGAAGTGATATTACAGACTGTGAATGCGATGCTGTTACACCTCTATGCCAGGCTATGTTAATTTTGAATCGAAACTTATTAGCTTTGATTTTAAGCTCACACAACATAATTAAGCTCTAAATCAAAATTAGAGACAGACGGAATCGAATAATTGGAAATCGATTATTAATCCTCGGAATTTTTATACCTATATTGTTCTACTTTTACAATTTTTGGTACCAAATACAATAAATTTTAAATAACAGTTCAAGTCTGCTGATTATTTAGATTGAAAATCTGCCCACACTACAAAGACATAGCTTTGAATCCTAATTGACAGGCTACAATGTTCTGAACACTGCTTTTTCTCAGAGGTCGAAGATTCTAACATCGCAAACTATTAATATGGTGTACATTCTAATTTCAAAATACATGTTTTTTAATTCTGCATATGTCAAAATTCAAAATGGTCTCTCGAGTGTAACCACAAAAGAAAAAAATCTTCTAGTTGCATAAAAACTCTTTAAATTAATTCTTTTTAATATCTGTAACGTCAAAATCACAATAGACACCAATATCCATCAAACTATAGACAAGAAGGTTTTGTAATGTAGATGTGTATCATTTGTTATTGTCAATTATAATGATACGAGCTTGCTTGAAGCCTGGTTCAGCTTGTACATTTATATCGGAGCGAACATAAACGGCTTGTGACAACGGTTTACTCCGTGGGTCGACTGATATTATGATTTGATCGTTTTTTGTTTGCTCTGAATTAAGATCTCGTTTCAATTGTTTGGTGTGTTTGATTGTTTGTTTTAGGGTTATGTTGTAACCTCTTTTTAGCAGGACATGTGTCATTTCTATTAGTTTTAGAAGAAAATTCTCATCTATGATCGACTTTGAAACAGCTCTTGTCTGTGCATCGAACGTGGACCTTCCCTCCGGTTTTAAATTTTAACCACTTCAAGGTTTTGCGTCCAATGGATTTCGCCATACCATCTTCCATCTTTACCAGCATCGAAAGCTGCGGTTCTTTGGTTAAAGACACCTTTTAGAAATCCTTAATTCCTCATTTGCTCAAGTGTCATAATGGCCCAGGGGGTAAGGCACCTCCCTCTGAATCATGAGGATGTGGATTCGAAACCGAGCTAGTACCAATGAGACTTCTTAAATTCATATGTACTTTCTAAGTCATCAAAAATATCACTGACATCGGTGATAGAAAACAGCGTGAGGAAACCTGGACTTAAAATTAATTTAAGTCTGAAATCGCCAGTCCGCTTTGAGCAAGTGTGGTCAATGCTCGTGCATTTCCTGTATGAGAAGAAGCCTTTGACTTGCAGTAGAACAGTAATAGACTGGTATTATTTTTATTGCCTATTTGTTGACAAACCTTTCACCCACATTTCACACACTCTAAATACCAAAATAAGGTCGGTACACTTGTAAAACTAACAATTTTATCTAGTTTCGCAACTCCCGTCGCTATCGACCGATAGGCTCGCGTGGTTGACCCAATATTCAATCTCAGATAGTGCAAGTGTGTCAAAACATTTTGACAAGCACTACTAACAATGTCGTATGTAGTATTTAATTGATATTGTGCTGTTGTCTCTAACTGCCTACGTATGACTATTGCAAAAGAGATCTGAATGCGGAACAATATTGATACTATTTTAATAATATTGATTCGCAAACAAAAAGAAGCTTGACAGCCCGGTTTCTCCCAGCACTGGGCTGTGAATTGTGATGAAATGGTCTTTTGATTCTTCCAAAATGAGTCCCTCCTTCTCAGTTCTACTTTTGGTCCTTTTGCGCTATACGGGTTTAAAATGTTAGTAGTTTTTTTTTTTTTAATCAACTTTTTTAGTTATTTGTGGATTTTAAAATTGCACTCATCTTGCTTGTCTAATACACAATTCAATTATTTCTAAAAAAATTGGTTGAAGTGAGTGCAATATTAAAATTGAAACATAATCTTTTTATATGTATAAGAAAAGTAGGACTAACTAACGAAAATGACGAAGATTAAACAGTTTAGCAAAGACTATAAAGATCATTTATAAAACTGACACCTATCAATTCAAAGACTACAATGAATGTATACCATTCATAAGAACTAAACTGGACTCAAAAGTCCTTCACCCATGGAAACCGGAACCAAGCACTCCACGACTCCAAGTCATTTGTCTTATCATGAAAAACCTTGTTCTGCGAAACAATAAACAATTACTCTAATGTAAGTAACACTTCACCGTAGTTCTATCATCCTTAGGTCAGTGGTATCATTAACACTGGTCAAAGGTTTCCTCTCACTAGAACACTACTATAATAACACCAGTCAAATACTGCCTCGTTGGTCTAGTGGTCGCAAAGCGCGACTGCTGAGCATGAGGCCTTGGATTCGGTCGGGCAAAGTGTTATTAAGTTTTTCCATCACGATTTCTCGCGGATTGGTGAAATCAGACTTATATTACTTAACAGTCCAGGTTTCCTCACGATGTTTTCCTTCAACAGTGCCAGTGATGTCCAAGAAAATCTCAACAATTCGAAAAACAGAGTTGAAATACTTATTTTTCCTATTCGTATCAAAGGACATTTTTTTAAGGAAGGAAGGAAGGAAAATTCTTTCACTAATATTAAGCTACGTTATCCTTAAAAGCTATAGGCTATATTTTATTATCATTAAATTAGGGATCCGTAAAAAAAATTACGCAGATGGGAAAGCTTGTGAAGTATATTTTCATCTTAACTGTTCTAAGACTGCGTTTACATCTTTGGTTACTGCTTCGCTCCCGTGAATTGTAGCGTGATGTTATATAGCCTGTTATATACCTTCCTTGATAAAGGGGATAAATAACGCAAAATATTGTTTTCAGTAGTTCCTGAGTTTAGCTCGTTTAAACAAACAAATTCCGTAGCTTTGTAATATTATAGTAAGTATAGATAGTTATTACTCGAACTTTCTTTTTTGCGCGCTTATTTCAACAGTGGTCTTTAGAGTCGAAATGATCGTTCATCGTTACACATCAGTTGACTAAGACCTTTATCGTGGTCTTGTGCTCGGAACGGACAGGAAGCGTGTACTTGATAATAGCACTTTATTTAACTTTATATTGTGTGATAGAGTACATAATCTACCCTGTGATTATGTATTCAACGAGTTTTTTATCTCGCCTTAATTATTATTTGAAAAACTTTAAAAAAAATGGTTATTGTGGTATGAAATAACAATGGAGGTTGGATATCTAGGGAGTTGCTTCTAGATGCTTTGAAATTGTAGTTTATGCGGCTGTTTGTGATTTGATAAAAATTGAGGAAAATTTAAGTAAGTATAGCTGTCTGGCATCTGAGGAGTTGAAGAACCAAGTTGTGGTTTGATAACCAGCTGCAAGCATCTACAGTAAACAGTTACAATATGCCTTCAGCCGTCACAAAAGGACCTAAGTACTTACCCGTAATCTGAACATATTCTCAACCCTTATCTTAAAACTATATTTAAAAAAATATTTTCCCAGCATGTTGTGATGGCCCAGTAGTTAAGGTGCCCACTTCTCATACATAAGGGTTCGAATCTGAGCAAGTACCAATGTGATCTTTTCAATGCATAATGTACTTTCTAAGCTTATCTTGGACATCGATGAAGGAAAATATTGTGAGGAAACCTGGACTGTAGTAAATATTAGTCCGAAATGGCCAATCCGCCTTGAGCAAGCGTGGTGATCAATTCTCATGGCTTCTCTGTATGTAAAGAGACCTTTGCCCTGCAGTGAGACAATAATAGGCTGGTATTATTATTGCTATACCTGCATCTGTCTACCTTTTTATAAAATCAGAAAACAAGGAAAGATCAATTTACAAAATTCGACACAAAAACCAATCGAAAGTTCCCAACTATAAATAAGCTCGAGGCGACCAGGGGCTAATCGTAGCAAAGCTCACGTACCGACCAATCATGTGTAATTTGGTACCATTTTGTACCAATAATAAAACAAATTACTATTGTAACGGCCCTTTGGACATACGGTATGCCACTCAAGTTATTATGTGGTTTTTTGTTTAACATATTTTGCTAACTATAAAGATTTTGGGAACTTAAAATGTTAGCTTAAAGCTTAGATGTGTAAGGTAATAGTACCAGCCTATTAATGTCCCCCATGTGCAAGGAAAAAACCTCTTCCTATTACAGGAAGGCACGAGCATTGAACACGATGTCCAGATACAGAATGCTTTAAGATGTTTCACCAATGTCAGTGATGTCCTGCATAAACTTAGATATGATAAAATAAAATAAAGGTTTTATAAAAACAAGCTTTTATCACCTATTATCAAAAGGACCAAAGAGTGAAAAATAATTTTATTTATTTCTGAAAATTCGGAAATAAAAAAACAATGTTGCTTTATAACCTTCATTAACGTATTTAAAGTCTGTCATTTAACAAATCAGGAAAGACAACAACAAATTTGGTGTGAAGTGACCTTATCGTGAAAATTACGAGTCCACACGATATTTATCTCAGAGTTCATTAAAAATCATAAACTAAATGGGTTTTCTAACTGATTTTTGTATCGTAAAAAAGACAAATGGTCACATAACTCGCTAAACCGAATGTAGACCTCGCAGCTTCAGTAAAAATTTATTATACAACTTTCGACCATTCCGCCATCAGCTTAATATGCAAAAACAGAAAAATATCAGTAAATCAATCAAGCGCAACATCGCCGTCGGTCGTAACAGCGATCGGTTTAGTGTTGCCATAAACAACAAAGTATGAATGTACTAATTTAACAATAACCCTATAACGCGGCCGGGGGAGGGAGGACCAAATTGCCTGCGGGGGTACTCCCGACCCAAGTTGGTCCGATGTGCTTTAAAACTTGATGCCCCCCAAGTGGGAGGGCTGTGAGCTGTAACTCTTTAGAATTCTACTGATTTTTAATAGATGCGACGTTTTAGGGTTTTTCTACTGTTATTACTGTCGTTGTGCATCGTTGATATTGTTTTGTTTTTGTGTAAGTATTGTTTTTTATGCGCTATAGCATCGTGAATAAAGATTTCGATCTAGGAAATTACTTGCCTGTAGAACGTAGTAAAATAACTATAAATCTTAACACAGGAACATCATTATTTCTATCTATAGAGTCGAAAGGCAACTAACAACTTTGCTGCGGCCCTCTCAGGTAAATGTGGATGAGTAATGGTTATCATGACACATCCATGCACAAAGAAATAACGCAGGTATCTGTATAGAGCATATATTTATCATGACCAAAGGGGAAGCATCACAAAGGAGAAACATAAATAATTAATAAGGTAAAAGTCCCTAGCTGCCTATTCGCATTAATAATCTCCTTTTAATAATGATAGGTACAGAATCTTATTTCCCGAAATTGGCTCCCTGCCCGCACTGAGAACGCCTAGAACGGGAACTTTACATAATTTACTTTTGGCAAAAAACCTACAAAATTATTCATTCTCCGTTCGAAAACCAATATCGGATCCGCCATGTTGGCTGAATCCGAAATAGGCTTCACAAATTGTGTTGTGAAAAAAAGCAGAGAGATTTGGCAGTTGGCAAGGTACCTGGCACGGCGGCCGGTCGTCGGCACTTGGCAGCGCCCTTAATGCGCCTGCCAATGTGCACTGGCCGGCCCAGAGATTTGGCAAGCTAACATATTTCGACACCTTGTAGGAAAGGATTTAGCGTTGTTTCCTTTGGCATGGTGGAGGCACCATCAAAGTATGGCGTCAGCCGCAGACTGACAAAGCCGTTCCCCGCTCAGATATACTTTTGCGGTGTAATTTTGATGTTCGTAATGCGCGGCGGTAAATCAGTGTTGCGAATCTGATGTTGGGTTCAAGGTTTTAAATCAAAAGTACTTAGGTACATTTTTATCTGGATTCTACCAAAAACGAAGGAAAAATTAAAGCATAATATTATACACGACAAAATTAGACTCTGTTTCTGACTCGTTTAGAGTCGACACACTCGACATCGCAAACAGGAGCGGGGTAATAACTCCAGGCGCCGCACAAAATGATCTCCACTACAACCAATTAAAATAGAATTAGTGAAAACACAAAAAAGTCAAGAATTTCAACTCTAATTAACTGAAACTTTACAAAAAAAATATCATATAAAAACGTCTCGCGTGTCATTAGACCCCTACGTCCCCGTGGTGTTATATTACAAACACAATTTCCCATTACTCAACCCTAAAACAGGGTCATAAGGTTCAATTTTGGCTGTTTTGTTCTTAGAAGTAAATATGCTTTTACCCCCTCGGAGAGTAGTCCTTTTTTTCTACAATTTTTTCGTCGTTTCGTACCTGTGGGCTTAACAAAAAGTGTTGCCGGGTGATGCCAGATGCCTGCACTTGTATCAACACATGCATGGCAGTCCCATTGTGCAAAACGCACAGAAATGGGTTGAGAAGCAACATAAGTTTCATATTACTGGGAGCTCGTATTGAAATGTCAGTATTTTTATAAATAATGCTTACATGTGTTTGAAATTTTGGCGATTGTACGCCTATAAATTTTGGTAAGAATGTAGGTACTTACAAACTGTGAGAAATGATTTTGTTTCGGCGCGCCACGCTATCGCCAGTACACAAATAAGTTTTGTTATTTTACATGTTTGATCAAAGAGGTTATTTATCTACAAGATTTATGCTGAAGTTATGTTTTTTCGTTTTTCGCAGACCATTTATTCAAACAATTCTTTTAACACGATTGCTTGTTTAAAAACTACTTTTTCTTCCGGATGTTGTTCCGAGAACGATAAAACTGAGAAACGGTAAACAGTAAAGCCGTTTCAAAACCTTTTCTGATTCTTACTTTAATACTTTACCTTTAACATTCATCAAAAAATATAACTTCAATGTAGCACTTCAACCACAAGCCGAATCTGACATTCTGACCACAATACGAACGCGCAAACTTATACTGACACTAACACAAAGAAAACTGACACTTATACCTAACGCTTAAGGTTTGTATGACCTGCACGTGTAAGTTAGTTCTCTTAACCCGTTGAACGAGTTCGGGCTATTGTTTTGAACGTATTTTTTACTTCGTTTTACTTCCCAGCCCACCCGGATGCCTGCAATCAATAGATTAGATTTAATCTTAGATTATCGCATGGCAGGATGCGTAGTGAACCACCTTGTAATAGCAGCCTTGGAGCCACTAACATGGAAATGATTTTAGAGTAGGAATAAAACGTGAATTGAGGTGTGCTATAGAAAGATTTGAAAAGATATACATTTTTATCATACGTTGGCAAGAAAGTTTCTCTTTCCGTTACCTTAAAAAAAACAGAAAAGCATATACTACATAGTGATCTATCTAAATCACACTGTAAAAATTAACTAACTGCGACTCGAAGGACCAAATAATTTTGGTCCTAGGTCGTATTAATTCTTGAACTGTAAAACCATTTAAAATATCATAAGTTACTATTCATTTTGCGAACATTACAAGTTCTTGTCAAACATTGCATCCTTACAAATAAAACCAAAGTAAATATAAAGGCTTAGGCAGGTAACGTCATAAAGATGGTGTCTTTACTTTAAAAGCTGGGCAGTACCTACCCATCTCGGCAATTCATAGCATTCTGTATGAAAATTTCAAATCTAACTCTGAACATATGGAAGTTTTAATTTCTATTTTGTTTGTAACATGCAGACAAGGAAGAATTACTTATGAGATAACCATAATAATATTTATACTGACCGAATTTCAGCCACGGCGGCCAATCTCAGTGGAGTGAGCTTACCTAAAAGAAGCCTGTTCACTCCAACTTTGAAGAGATTAGGGAAATGACTTTTATTTCTGGTGTGAAAAATCAGTTTAACGTACCGTCGTACGAAAATCTTGAAACTTTGACCTTTAATATAAACCAACAAAAGGACCAGAACGTGATACTGTTTTTTTATTCTAGGTCATACCTGGGATGACCTAGAATAAAAAAAACAGTATCACAATGATGGGATGAAATTTCGGATATGTAAAATATCTTATTACACCCATTATTGGCTACCTACATAAATACTATACATAGGTACTTGAAGTGGTTATCGTTCGGTTACACGTTTAACTTCTGACCCTGATCTATTTATCAAACGAACCAATAATTAAGTCCCAAGTAATAAACACTGATTAGAGTGTTATTAAAACAAGATTAATTATACTCATTACAGCAGTGAAAGGCACGAGTGAGTAAACAAAGAGGTTTTGTAAAACGTAGGACAGGCTACACACTAACATTATTAAGAAGTAAAATTGTTTGTTTGTAACAGGCAGTCTCTGGAATAACTGGTCGGATAAAGATAATTATTTTAGTGTTGGCAAGCTACACTATGTTGTAGGATATGTTTTGATTTCCAAGGAGTAACATGGAAAAGATTTTTAAGTCATTCGCAGTTAGGGCAAAATAGTATTGATAAAATCAGCGGAAATTCAAAAAATGCGAACACAAATGTTACAAGCTCACATTACTAATTTAAGTAACAACAAAATTCTAACAAATCTATGCAAAATTCACATTTTTGTTTAATCGTACCTACCCATACCAAAAAATGCTAAATTAACAAGTCCGAAAGAGTACTAAGACATACTCAAACTGTCCATTAGCAGTGCATTAACCTCTTTTTTGAGTCATTGTTACGAGAATCATGTAATTGGTGTTAACATTTTTTTTCCTTAAGACCGAACTCAATCTTGATGATTTATAGAAATATTTTCAGTTCTCACATAATTCAGTCCACATCGTTATAGCGAAATATGATGAAAGCACTCTTTTGTCTATGTTTGGGAAAAGTAAAAGACACGAGGCATTTTAAATGTGGAATTAATCGGTTAAAAAGACCAAAGTATATTTCTTTGGTCTTTTTTACCTCTTTTTCTTTGGTCTTTTTAATCTCGTCTTTTTAAAGTCTCAAGCATTCTATTTTCAAACGTGACAGCATACATTACAGCAGCCGATCCACCCCAATATCACCCCAACTCGTATGTTTTGCATTTGAAAGCATTTGAGGTCCAAATATAAACAGACACACACAACCCTTGCACTGTCGCTGACACGCTAATCTAACATTGTAGAGGAGTGACGTCACAGTTCATTATTGTACTCTGACGTCAGAACTCAGACGGCGGAATTTAGTGTTGACTATTTAAGGTCAACCTACATTTGGAATTTATTTTAATACCTATTTTAGGAGGTTGACATAATCGCCAGACAATATAAATACACTGATTTTTATATGTATTTATTTTGGAACTGCTGCTATATGCCACTGTAAAAGTATTACAAGTCTATTACAAAAACATAATCGTCAAAAACCGTTAGCAGACTTATTTTTTGGTCTTTAATCCCTCGCTTTCACAACAGAAACAATTATAACCCTTTATATCTTCAATCTGAAAGCCAACGAAGTTATTGTCAAATTGAACTCTCTTGTCATGCTGACACAACAATTAAATCATAAAATTGACAATAAAACAAAACAATTTAAGAAAACAATTGACGGAACCGTTATTCAAATTAAGAAATCAATTTTGACATTTCTTACGTCAATTAGTTGTCATTATGACATGTCAATCAGAGATGTCACATGTTTTACGGTTCTTCAATTTTATCTTTGGAATTAAAAGGTACCATTGTCTATGGAGAATTAAAGAACTTAATTAACCTTCGACATATCGACGACAGGCAGGCAATGATCGATGTATTACCTAAATTTTAATTTACTGCGCAACCTTTATGGGGTAAAAATACTCATGGATATTATTGGATATGAACAACTTTTATGATAAAAAAGTTGAATATCCACATCAATCATACATACATCCTATTTTCTAGCAAATAAAGGTATCATTCATTCAATCATTCGTACATTTTAAAGAGAATAACCTTTTTTTCATATATCATTGTTCGTTTTCATGAATACTTTCACCCCCTGCAAGTTCAGAAAACAGCCTGTATAATCCAAAACTATTAAGTACCGAAGAAGATTGAACTAAATCTACTAACGAAATAATACCCTAAGGAACTAACAACATGCTTACATAACATACACTAGAAACCAATAAGAGAAAACGGGTAGAAATTAAATTAGACTTAAGTTTTGGACCCTCTGAGCCTTAGATTAAGGTAGATTAGTTGGGCGTGCCCCTTCCATAGGATTATATAGGGAGACGTATGGGGAATTGGCTTATTCTATGGCTTCAGGATATTTGATTAGGCAGAATGAGATCTAAGGTAACATAAATGTACAGTAAATTGGTTTCTAATTATATCAATTACGCTGCAGGAAAAGGGTTATTTTGAAATTAGAATCTCGTTTGCTCTTCTTTTTTGCAAAATAGAAAATATTGACATTGCAGCACTGACACCTGACAGCTTTTACCATGTTGCCAAATAAGAAAAAAAACAATTAAAGTCAAAGTATTTATTTTAATGTTAGTCAGAAACTTGAAGATAGTTGCTCGTTTCAAAAAGTAGATAAGTCTACAAGAAGAAAGAGCAAGAAACTCCACGGACACTCTTTTAATTAAGTTTTTACAAAATAGTGGTTACATTATTCTTGTTGCTTCTATGTGCAACTAGCGACCCGCCCTGACTTCGCACGGGTGCAGTGTAGATACATAAACCTTCCTCTTAAATCACTCTATCTATTGATGAATACTACATTACACTCCGTTGTGTAGTTTAAAAGATCTAAGCGTACAAACGGCAGGAAGCGACTTAGTTTTATACTTTTTTTATTACTTGACTACTTTGTTAAGCCATTTTTATAGGTATATCCAAATCCTTTAAAACTTTTCCCTTCTCTAATCAATGTTCGCATTAAAATCCTACACACAGTACATTTTTACGATCTCGGCAACAACCTTGTTCAAAGCGGTTTAAAACAAAAACTGCAGCTTCATGCAACTGAGAATCGAACCGGCTGCGGTCCGGAAATACCAGAGGCATGCCAACATCGACACGGGTCGATGACAGACTGATGCATTATATCAACTGAGTTACCTCGGCACCTCTGATTCAATTTCTGAATCGGGGACAGTCGGGGATAGTAATTAGATTTTTCCGATAATTTTAGGCACGTGGAGCAACTGCATATTACGAGGCAAGCGTGCCCACATTTGGCTTGGTCCTAGGGGGCGAATCTAATGCAATTAACAGGGCATAAAAGGGTTTTTCTATTAAGTTTTCTCTGCACAGCCTAAAGTCTGGAACGAAATTGTACTATCTCAGAGACTATTTTTATCATTCACATTTTTTTTAAGCCTTTTTTGTACCCCGTAGTTGGGCAGAGGGTTCTACTTTCTCCTTTCAAACAACCCTATTTCGTGCAGTCTCTGACCACGTGACTATTAAACATTTTATTAGTAAAAAAATTTTAAATAGTAAGGACTTATTAAAAGCTTTATATTTTTTTTACACTTATTTTTTTGTATGCCATCGCTATTTTAGCTCGTGCATAACCAGTGCATAAGTAGAACTAGAGTGCAGTCCCCCGCTGTCCCCTAGTACCCCTGCAACCTATTACAATAAATAACAGCTTGCACCGATTGATAAGCAGTTAACACTTTGGGTTCCGTAGCTAATTAAGGATCCTTCCAGCGGTCGGTAAAAACCTTTGTAAAAAAATTAGTATTGCCTGTTGCACCCTGATAGGTTAAGGTCCAGATAACTTTAACTCTTTATCTCCCTCTAGCAGGCATTCTCAATTTTGGAAGGATGAAAGTATTTGGGAGGATTACACATGATTAAATAGGTTTGATGGGTACACACATATGTACATAAATGTAGGTTAAACATAGGTAAACGACATCACTTACACACTACAAAATTACGTTCCTTTTTCAAAATATTAATTTGGTGAATAGACCTTTATCAGGAGAATACCTTTTGAAAGAGGCAAATAGATTCAATTATTATTTTTAAAAATAACGTTCAAATATACCTTTTATTGTTGGTCTAACTAAAAACAAATATTTTGACTTTGACTGTGAACCAGGCTTTTATTTATCTTAAACGCCAAAAACACCACTAACATAAAAATCACTAAATACAGATGCCTGCTCTATCTAAAGACACATACACATTGTCTTTCCGAACGATACCGTGTTAGAATTCCACAAGATAGGAGAGTAAAGCCACACCTTAGTACTAGCTAATGTCCCGGTGGGGTTGGTGGGGGTGGGGACGTGGGGAACACCCCCCACACGACATATTGGAATGCCCACAGCTGACTACAAGTTTGTCTGATTAAAATTACTTTTCCTACACATTTATCTGAGAAGTTTGAGCTTTGTAGGGTCAGAATTTTTTCGGGATATTTTGTGGTCATGAAGCTTTGGTATGTTTTTTTTTTATTTAATTCGAGTTAAGGTTAATCTAGTTTTATATTATACCTACTATGAAAAAGATTCCTCTATATTTAAATATTAGGTTAGGCAATCCCAAATGATCTTAACGTTCCGTTTTAGTTTACTAGTCTCCTTTGACCCTTCCTTTTCAGAGATAAAAAATATTGTGGGTCTGTACTCTACCCTTCATTACTTTTTCGCAAAACGTGTATTTCCTAGTGGTTTATTATTCCGACTATTGAAATGACTTCGATTTAGTAAAGCCATAGGAAACTTTTATTCAGTGAAAGTTTAAATTCAAAATGAGAATATCAGATTTGTTTTTTTTTGTGTTATATAAACGAATATTGGGAATAAAATTTCTGCTCTCCAAAATAAAAACTTTAGTAACTAAAAAAAAATATTTTATATAATTACATCACGAAATAATTATATTAAATTAAAGCTTGAAGAAAATGACGAAATTATACTAAAACTTCATCTTTTTTTTTTTCTTACTTATTTGAACGATCTCAATTTGTTTTATCTACGTGCTTGCACAGTCGGTAATATAAAAGCATCCGGGAGATTAGTCCACATCCTTGCAGCATCCATCTTCAATCTTCATGAGTGTATTAATCTTAGACCCATGCTTAAGTGGCTCACTTCCCATAGAAACTCGAGTGGTTCGGGGGCAACTTCGGGCCTCGGCTATTATGCCCACATGTGGGGTACTGGGAGTACCATTGGGAAGTGCAGATTGAAAACTTTTATGCTTGAAATTTTGGCACGATAGATTTTTTATATATTTTGGCAGTGGCACGATGTTCTTGTAAGACAAGCTTTTGGCAAAATATTTCGTGGTTTTTTCATTTTTTTATTTTGAGTTGTCAATTTGTATTTTGTTTTGTACTGGCTGTTGAATTTGCATTAATGTTAGAAAATGTTTACTGCTTTGTGCGAACCAACCCTTTCCTAATTAATAAGGTTATACGTAGAAGTAAAAACATTAGAATAACGAAGTTTTTCCAGTCATCAATAATTATAAATAGGGGACTTTCATCCTCATGGATACGTCAACCCCATTGTACTTTATAACTATTGCAACATTTAATTATATAGTATTAATTCATTCAGCTTCAGTACCAATACCACAAATTATTGAAAGAGAAAACTGTTTTATTTAAGTTTTATGTAAGTACAATATTTACTGACATAATTATTAAAAAAAAAACAATCATAACAAAAAATATATCTAAAACTAAATGGCATCAAAAAATCAAATGAATTGACTTATTTAAAAAAATAACCCATAATGGAATGGTTATAAAATGCTACGTTTTTACGGATTAAACTTGATACTTCCTCTTCTTAACCAAATAAAGCTACAAATTGTTCCTAAAATGAACCCCATCTCACAATAATACAAATTCCAAACCGCGCTCGCGTCCATTGTTTTTAAATTTCATATTTTATGCAACAGAACAGATGCGTCACGATCTTACACCATAAATGGAACGCACCCCGCTGATGGCCGACATAAATTGAACCCCCACTTCCCCCTTCCGTCTTTATAAGTAAACGCCACAGGAGAATCGGTGTAGAATGTCAGAGGTCTGGCTTTAATGGCGCTTCTAGGCTGAGGGGGCCACACATTGGCGCCATTGGCACTTGATATCGATCTTTGTTCGGGCTCCCCCGCGTCTTAAGCCGTGCTCTCTGAATTAGGGCTAGAAATTTATGTTACTGGCTTACAGCAAAGGGATTGATACAGTTTGTAACTGTAAACCGGCTTAAACTTTGACGGAGACTAATTTTCTGAATCGCTAAAATTGTATTTTATGGCACGTTTTGCAAAAGGGGTTATTCTGCAAACTATGGTTTTAATCGAGGTCGAATTGCCGTAGCTTTGCATTTTTTTGGACTCATAATACATATAAGCATAATGGTTTTACATTTTCTGACTAATAAAAATTAAGTAGGAAGTAATTAATTTAATATGCCACTAGGTCAATGTAGTGGGCGCTGAAAGGTAGCAAATGTTCAGCATAAACATGGCATTAATTTTGCATGACAAAGCAGACTGACGAGTTAAATGAATACTATCTTATCTACCATTTATTTATCTAAGTACAGAACGCAAGCGCAGGCCGCACGTTCATCGCTGCTCCGCCCCCTCACGTTCGTTCGTGATGATACATAAAACCAGTCTGCGACATTACTAAAGGCGATACTAACAAAGCAAAGAAATAAAACGTTCTCAATAACAATGCAGATTAATGAAAACAATGTTAGACACGAACAAATTTTTCCGTCGGGCCTGCATGCCGACCCCCGCAGACAATACCAACTTATCGGTCCGACTAAACAAGTTTTCGAGTGGGGATGCCGCCGCTTATCTGTTCGGGCACATGTGAGCCCGTGCCTTGGGGCCTTTAAACTAATACCACCATAAAAAGGCCCCCTCGGCCCCCGCCAGGCATCATAAAAGAGGCCATAGAAGGAAATGGGCGTGTAAACTGGGAGCTCAGGCTACGCTGGTCGTTCGTATAAAAGCTTTTGCCCGATTACTTGGTTGGCTGGCTCGCGTGCGTTCTATTTTCAAACGTGATAATGATAACCGGATAGTTGGGACGTTGCGAGTGTACGCAGTTCGGTGTTTTGAATGTGGAACAAAAAGTGTTCTTTGTTCTGACGCGAAGGCATTTACCATACAACCCTCTCGCTTCTTTTTTATTTTTATTTTTTAATGATTAACTGGCTTTGAACTTGATTTCATGCGATTTACTGAGAAATTGCAGAACGTTTTTGTTATACATCCTCGAACCGAGTCCGATTATAAAGTTCGCCGAATTGGATTAAAAATCGTTTTGGCCAAAAACTCGTTACCTCACAATTACTTCATACCAACCAACTTTAGGACGTGGCATACATTTACATACCGAATAAATCGACGTTTTACAAAATAACTAGAACGCGCTATTTATGAAAGATCTAATTCTCTATTTTGTATTTCGAATACTGGCTGTGGTTGTGCGTGCCTGTGCCACAAAAACGAATGTAACCGAAGCGCGCACCCTTGTTTGTTGTGCAGATTACGGAGCTTAGCACGCGGGTGACCACGCTACATGGTGTTGCCAATTATAATAAAGAAAAAGGAAATCTTTAAAAAAAAAATGTGCTAAAAATATGTAGAGGTCTAAAAATTGAAAAGAATCCTTTTATTTTTTCCATGGGATTGAAGTTCATCAAAAGAAAGCTTCATTTTTCAAAGGATACTTCAGTAATTATGTACCAGAATTTAGTAAAAATCTTATTGAAAAGTGTCCGTGGATTTTCTTGCTCCTTCTTCTTCATAGAGGCCTACCTACCTTTTGGAACGAGCAACTAGCTTCAACTTACTGACTAACTGACTAACTCCTTCACAGTTCAAAAGTGCCTGTAAATGGTCTAATCGGAACCAAAATTTATGATGCGCTATAAAAATACTTTTACTTACCAATTTTTAGACACGTTGCACGTTGCTATTCAGACGTCCATCACACTTTTTTCTCCCAGGATCTATCATAAATCCTTACCGCATTTTACCAGTTTAAACCAGTAAACTCCCTCTCAACAAAAGGCTTAAAAGCAAAAACACCTAGGCGTGGTCTGCCAGACCATAAGTCCTGATTAAGTCTAATGGTGGAAATGGTCATGCTGCCCGAGAGGGGGGTTATAGCGCCCAGGGGAGGGGGGCGAGGTACCATTAGATGGTCATCACTGGCCCAGGTAAACCTGTGTACTACGTAAACTCGCTTTTGTGTCCCAAAACGCGTTGTAATAGAAAATTGGGTGACATTATGAAAGGTCGTTTCACTGATTATGTTTTTACTTGGTTGGGGATTTTGTTGATTTTAAAAGAAAGAAAAAAAAATAGATTTTTTAAATTCAGCATATTTGATTCTGATATGGGGTTTCATACTAAGTATATTTACAAAAAAGTATTAAGTATCCTAGAATCATCAACTCGAAAAAAAAGGAAGAAAAAGAAGTATGTTTTTTGAATTTCGATTTTCAAATTCCAAAAAGGTTTTTAATGTAAATTGTTTCTAGGTTCAAACTATACAATAAACAATAATTCTGACCTCACAAAGACATAGCCAAAGAACTCCCCTTTAAAAAAACTATTATAATCTTTTATTTCTCAGGTAGACACACAGTTAGTAATTTTTTCACTATGTCCGTACAAATTCTTACCGTACTGCAGCGGACACACAAACGTATGGACCTACAATTTATGTTTGCAACGTAAAATTTTCGTTGTATTTTACGGAATCCCTACGTAGGATTTATGTGCGTCTGTGGCGTATAAAATATGAGTACGTTTTTACGATGCAGCGTTATTGATTGAACGAGTTTTAGTTAGTCTGTTTTTGGCTATTTTTATTCTGGATTAATGCCAGTACTGTAATTGTTGTTGTTATTCGTGGTTTTTGATGATTTCATTTCGTTGGGACGATCATAAGAGTGTTAGAAACATTTGTTTTTTAGCCTGTGTTGTCCCACTGATGGAAATCTGTAGGTGAGGCCTGTTTAGCAGTGGACGTCCTATGGCTGATATGATGATGATGATCTCCCACTGCAGGGTAAAGGTCTCCCTTTCTCCTTTCCAATCTTTTTTATCTTGAGCTAGTGTGGACCAATCCTGTCTGCAAGTGTCAAGCTCATCCTGCCATCTTCGCCTGGATCTGCCGCAATTTCGCTGGACATTTTACGAGGCCCCTTTTTTTTCCTTGGTGGTTCTTCATGGGCTTCCTCCGTCGTGGGGGTAATGGAGGAGCATGCCGGACTCTTACCGGCTAAAACCATCGCAGTGTTTCACCGCTGCCTATGGCCGGGAGTGCGGGATTCGCATAAGCATTCACCGCTCCCCCGGCAGAACGTTTTGCGAGGCCCGCATTGTGCTGTGCTCGTAACAAACAAATCCTGAAATAGCAAATACCATTTTACCTGTAATATTATTAACACCAGTCACAATATCGTCCTCAATATAGATTGTTGAAACCGAAAAATCCGAAATTAAATCTGCTATTGAACAGGAAAAACATGCAGAAACCCAATTAGTGTTCAAATTCAATCTAGTTCCAGCATCTAGTTGAATGTAAACCCCGGGGCTCCGTGTCAGGGCATAATGCGCTGTCCGTGGCTCAGCATAACGCTAATCCCCCAACGGGTTCGATTCTCAAGCACGTACGGCGCTATTTAGTTAGAAACCGTCCTTCACCGGTCACGTCTCGCTGTTTGTTCTACGGATTCTATTAATTGTACGTTTTTATCTTAGCTCTCTATCGCGCTGCTCGCTTAGGTGTGCTCACGTTTTATGACTGTAACGAAAGAGGCTGGTTCTTGAAGCCTTTGAAGTTTTTATACTGAATTGTTGGCTTTTTACAGAATGGCTCATCAATAGTTTAACGTGCAATGCTCCTTGATACGGACCCAGTCGGTCGTATTATTATATAGGGATAAAAAGTTTTGTAGTTTCCCAGAATATTTCCAAACATTACCAGCGCACTGGCGTCATCTGCAGTGATCCAAATCCAGATTAAAAACCACCCTTCTTTACATCTGTTATAATTTAAAATAAACTGCGCGAATCGAATCGGCCATCTAAAGTGTACCCTCGCAAGCGGTGCAGTTACGAAACGCAGATTTCAATGTTTTACGACGCAACCAATTTTTCGTGAGCCCCCCTGCCTCTCTGAGCTCATACTCTAGAGGGCCATTGAGGGGGAGTGGTGGGTGATGTCTGGGATCATAGCAAAATGGTCATGTTTTATAACACGGCCCCCTAGCATTAAGGCGCGGGCCGCGTATAAAACGCGTAATAGAATTTCAGTGACGACTGCCACCCTTGATAGCGCTTCACTTTACTGCCCATGTAACGATGTTAGCGTCGCGCATGCGCCCACGAGCCGCCGCGAGTTATGTCAAAGCCCAAGACGTGACAATGGCAACATTGTGACAAGGATTATAATTTTGTCGCGTTTCTAAGGAATACTTCGTGTGAACATATTGCTGGGAATTTTCGACGGCAATTTGCATGAGCGAATTAATTTTGCCAGATTAATGATCAAATTAAACTTTACTCCTTTTTAGTCTTAATCAAAATTTTGCAGAATCACCACTTCACAATTTTACTTCCTTTTTGATCGTACGAGGCTCGGCAGTGTACCTACTGTGTGTTAGAAAATAAGCTGGGCTAGTGTGCCGGCTCGGAAATGTACTATAATGTTTATCTAAGCAAACAAAACCAGTAACTTCGCCACCCCTATTCGATTAAACCATACTACCCGCACATTTCCCAAGAAACATCACACAAACAACTGACTACACAAGATGACCGTTCCCGCCAATCAGCGCGTCCAAACTTTTCCCAGCAGAGGCGTTATGTCCAAACCACCAATGGGGGAGGTTGGCGCCCTCATTGTTATCCAATTACGGCCTCCCGCCTGATAATACGCCGCGAATTCAAATTAGGATCGGGGAGAGCGGTCGCCGACCCCGCTCTGATCAATCGGTGACCGCGCCCAGCATCGATATGTGGACTCGATCGTCGCACGCGATACTTAATCGGTTCCCGCGAGCGATTTTTGTAAATCGAACTCCGTTTTGATTGGGATGTGATTTGTGAGTGTCGGAGCAGTTATAAATGGCAGAGAATTTTTTATAAGGATTGGGAATTGAAATGCGCCACCGATTCTTTTTTGCAATTTCTTAGCGACGTGTCAAGTCAGATAGTTTGCTGTAACATAATATTTTAAATAAAGAATAATGGACAAATCGAATTATACAGGTTATAGTAGCAAACATAAGAAAAAAACGGAACTAAGTAATTCTTATACACTCAAAAGCCTTATCTTCATAATTATGATTTCGAGAAAAATTATACTTACTTTTTTATTTCACACAAATTCTCATACAGCCGTTCTCTCTGTACATAAATCACATACCAAACCTATTAAATGAATTAAGATAATTAACACTCAAAAACGAACTCTTATTAAATTCACATTTAAAATCTCTTGGTATAATTAAGCAATAATTTCGATACAACGTGTGGGAGCCAACAGTCAGGAATGGCGGAACCGGACAATGCAAACGAGATTAACAAGAAACGCCTACCTCGGACTGTTATTTGGTCAGATTTCTTTGCCGTTTATCCGCTGATGTTGAGAACTTGAGAAGATGTAGAAGGAGCACGTCTTTTTTTTTTGCTTTTCGTCTATTCTATACTGCGGTTCACTAGTCTATAAGCATATTGGATGTATTCCATATCTTTGTATCAGTGTATTAAATTGTTGGTCAGCCATATACAGCCTGTAACAAAAACCCTGTCCGATCCTTAAGGGTATTATTCGGCATCGAACTGCGAACACATATACGTAACCATTTAATGGATTTGAGATTATTATTTTTCCCCAGTAAAAAAAAAAGAAGAAAGAAGAAGTAATTAAATTAAAATAAAACATAAAAACTGATCAACGGCAACACTGATCTGACAGGGTTTTTGTTACATAGTGTATATATTTACTTTTTTTTTCCATCAAGAGTTTCTTAGTAGCAGCCTCGGAGTCTGGATCTGTACCCGGTTGATGACAATAGGCTATACCTACATGGGACTTAAACATCACTGGCGAAATGTGGGTGTACTAATGGATACACCTCTGCCTTATCCTTCGGGGATTACAGGCGTAATGTTATATTATGTGTTGTAGAGTTAGCCGAACTGATAAAGTAAATAACGATTCAAGGGGACTTTAACATAATTATGACACTACCAATCAATTGACATACTTTTTATGAGCTGTCAAAACGCAATTCCCCCATAGATTTTGTAAACTGTGACGTCACTTATTTGACAGCTCAATTGATTAACTATTCATTGATTAAAAAGCAACTAAAAGTCAACATCATGTTTTTATATAAACTTAAAATTATACATTTTTTTATAATAATTTCCTATATTTTTTTTTATAAAAAAGCTTCAACTTTAAAAAAGTTGTGTCTCCATTTTTTTTATGTGAGATGGATTTGCTCTTGACTCTAGTGCCTAATGGTGTCAAGTACCCAATGCTACCAACTTTTAAGAACGATCGCAATCTCTCGCAGTCTCAATCTGTCAAAAAAGCCTTTAATTTACCGACATTGTTTTGACGTTGATTGTCACTGAGATAAGGTTGCGATTAAATTATGAACGTTTCTAATTAGTAGAATAAAATTGGCCTTCTGGTTTTTCTTGTTTCATGCAAACTCGATTGACACTGCTTTGCGGTTCGTTCTGAATTTTTAGATTGTCAAACTACTTCAGTCAGCCAATCGCAGAATTTGACAATCTAGCAAATTGCCTTGATTGGCATTTGAGAAATCGAACGATACTAGACTTTTGTTTTTTTTTTTTTTTTGAACCTTGTAGCAAAGGAAATCTTAGCCACGGTCAACGATCTTTTCCACATTTTCTATCCCGACCACGACATTGAAACTGTGATATGTCCGGAGTCCGGGAACGCATAACGGAACATTACGCAACCCGGGAACACTTCTCACGGCGACCCGCCGCCATGCTGGATTACTGCGGTTTTTGCCGCCGCAAGCTTTTATTATTTTTAATTTCACCCGTATTGCTGCCAGTTACGGTTGCATCATTATTGGCTCTCGGAAATGGAATCGATTTGAATTTAAATTATGAATGCTATCATTTATTTTTGGTTTTGGATTCGAAAAACGAATATCGTGTTCTTTATTTGGAATTAGTTCTACTATTGCTAGTGCTTTACCACTCAAGGACCGGCTGTCATACCGGTATGACAGAACAATAGATAATCAATTGTGTCTCATTACGTGGGACTTATTAAAACAGATTATCGAATATCGCTCGCCACTTGAGAACTGTAATTTACCTATTTTCTGATTTGGTATTATTATTTATTTATTTAATGATGATGGATTTGAAAGACTAATTTTGTTACTAACATAGTTTTAAGTTCACTGATGCTAACATAATATGGACATTCACAGTCAGACATAAATGATTTGATAAAAAAAAAACCCCCGTCTAAAACCTTGTTTTTAGTCGTTTTTCAGAGGCTATTATCGCATTAATTAAGGGAAATAAACGACGTCTAAAAACACTTTATATTACTTATCTTCTGTTTGATTCTTCTAAAGTGTCGTGATGGCCCAGTGGTTAACGCGCCCACCTCTCATGCATGAGGTTGTGGGTTCGAATCCGGGCAAGTACCAATGTGACTTTTTCAATTCATATGTACTTTCTTAAGTTTATCTTGGACATCACTGACATCGGTGAAGGAAAACATCGTGAGGAAACCTGGACTTGTAATTAATATAAGTCTGAAATCGCCAATCCGCCTTGAGCAAGCGTGGTGATCATGCTCATGCCTTCTCTGTATGAGAAGAGGCCTTTGCCCTACAGTGGGACAGTAATAGGCTAGTACTATTATATCTTCTGTTTGTATTTTAAATCCAAATATTTCACAAAAGTACAGTTTGCAGAACACCTCACAATCATCATCATATCAGTCGAACAACGACCACTGCTGGATATAAGCCTCCCCTAAAGATATACCCAATGAAGGATCCTACAATAGTCCAGCCAAAATCGTAGCATAAAGGCAAAACTTTGGTAGAAATGCATACTTAAGTCCCCTAGCACACGGCGTATTTTAAACGCGCAGACGACGCGCGTTTCAAGAACACGCGTTTTCTGCGCCGTAGATACCGATTTTTGCGTTTTTATAAAAAAAAATATAAAATCAAACGCGCGTAAAACGCGGTACAAACGTGCGTGTGAAACGCGTTCGAAACTCGTTTAAAGCGTGTACAAGGGGTCGGAGTAGGGGTAGAGGAGGGGCAACTGACGAGGAGTCTCTGACCAAAACGCGGAAGCTACGAGCGACTACAGCGCGTCTGTATCGCTGTATCTGCGCGTATACGCGCAGTTGACGCGCGTTTGACGATCGCCCCGTGTGCTTAGGTTACAAGGTTGCGTTCAAATCTCGTTTGAAGCGCGTATACGCGCGTCATCTGCGCGTCGTCTGCGCGTTTAAAATACGCCGTGTGCTAGGGGCCTAATACGTGCAACACAACGCGTGGTATTTTCAGTGTTACCAGCAATGCCTGCACAGTGGGGTGGCGCCACCTACCGCCATCAACACACGTGTACAATTTATTATTAAACTTGCGGCTTTCCGCGCCACTTTCAATCACTGTAAGCAGCTAAATTGATAGGTATACAGCTATGAGTTTGTAACAAGTACGGTTCAATAATTCAATTAGTATCGCGTGTATTTTGCTTTGAATAACTCATACCGTTTTATTTGTTGCGCGGTCAACAAAAGGTGTTATAAACATACGAGTACACAAAGAAAAAATGTACTAAGGGGGGACTCCCGCATTTGTCACACCACCAAGTGCCACACTTTCTGAGAAATTCTTAGTGGAAAACTTTAACAGTGCCCGACCTGTGAATCGAAGCCCCCACAAGACCAAGAACAATAAGAACATCTTGTTTTCTGACTAACTGACCAAGACCAACTGCTTGACAATTTAACACTTCCATGTAATAGGGGACGAGCCTATTGCCATCAACCGGGCATAAATCTAGACTCCGAGGCGGCTACTGACAAATTCATGATAGAAAAACTCAAAAACATTTTGCCCGACCTGGGAATCGAACTCAAGACCTCATGCTCGGCAGTCGCGTTTTGCGGCAGCTAGATCAACCAACTATGAATGCTTTGACTTGACCTATAATTCTACTGCACCACAACAATAGCACTTAAGGAAGTTACCGATCTGACATAATAAACACATCTATTTTATGCAATATTCTATTAAAATGTATTTATCAGTTTATTAAAAGTGTTTGTTATTTGTTTCAGGTAAGTCGGGGTTTGCCAGTGAGATCATTATGTTCATCTATAGTCGAGTCGCGTCCTTCCTGTTGATAATATTGTTGGATTGTCGGTAAGTTTTGTGATTTATACTCATGATTGTGGGTACGCCTTAGGGTGAGCGCAGAGAGGAGCGCAGCGGAAAGGAATTTTATTAAGACACTCGAAATTAAACACACGTCATAACATCACGCCTTTAATCCCCGAAGGGTAAGGCAGAGGTGTACTCATTAGTACACCCACATTTCGCCAGTTATGTTTAAGTAACCGGGCACAAATTCAGACTCCGAAGCTGCTAATAAGAAATTATTGATGGAAAACCCAATAACACTTTGCCTGACCTGGGAATCGAACCCAAGACCTAATGCTTAGCAGTGAACTCAAAAATCAACTTTGCATGCATATTGGCTTGACCTGACATAAAATGGTCTTTTAAGAGATTGTGATAAGCCCCTTGGACAATGAATATTAGTTAATAATTTTAAAGTTGATTTTCGAATGCCTTAATCAAATCCTCTCCGCTGCGCTCTTCTTTGTCTGCGCTGGCCCTTCTGGCATTTTTTTTTTTTTATGGGCCAAGTTGCCTGAATTAAAGGAATTATTATTATTATTATTTATTATTATTATTTACGCCGTACAGCGTGTCATTCAAACTTTCAAGTCTTTTTTATTCGAAATGAATGAACCGATTTTAATAAAACTTCCTACACTTATGCAGGATACATAGGTCTGAAAGTTAGTTTAGAACATTTTTGAAATGTCTTATTTAAAAAAAGATAATTGGAAGTCTCTGTTTCTAGAGAAAACTTAAATTCTGTCGAATTCACCTGTAACACAATTTTTCGAAAATGTTCTCAACTGACTTTTTTTAAACTATGTATCCTACTTAGGTATGTGTAGGAAGTTTCATTATTAGGTCCAGGATTCCTCACGATGTTTTCCTTCACCGATGTCAGTGAAGTCCAAAATAAACTTAGAAAATTGCGAATTTAAAAAGTCACATTAATACTCCTTGGTCTAGTGGTCGCAAAGCGCGACTGCTGAGCATGAGGTCTTGGGTTCGATTCCCAGGTCGGGCAAAATGTTATTGGGTTTTTCCATCAGGAATTTGTCAGTAGCAGCCACGGAGTCTGGAATGAGCCCGGTTGATGGCAATAGGCTCGCTCCCTATTACATGGTACTCAAACATAACTGGCGAAATGTGGGTGTGCTAATGGGTACATCTCTGCCTAACCCTTCGGGGATTACAGGCGTGATGTTTGATGTTTTGTTACATTAATCACACAGACACATCACAGACATCGAACCCGCAACCTCGTACATGAGAAGCGGGCCTTAACCACTGGGCCACACAGCTCTGCCATTACTTTCAGCTGCAATTACATAGTTAAAATATTATTAACCATAGCACTCTCCCTGCGACTTCGTTTGCATGATTTCCTCACTTATCCCTAACTTTTTTCAAAATATATGTACCCTATGTCACCCGGGGATAGTGTAGCTTCCCAACAGTGAAAGAATTTTTCAAATCGGTTCAGTAGTTTTTCAGTTTATTCATTACAAACAAACACACACATAAAAAAAATACAAATATTTCCTCTTTATAATATTAGTGTAGATCTATCATAAAAAAAAACCGTATGTTTAAATAGCTCTATTCAGTAAAGCCTTTAAAATTAAAAACTTTAATTATTTTTATTTTAAAAATCCGCGTCATGTTATATAATGAATCTTATTCTATGGCGAGAAGAATATGTGCAAGACAGAATAATTATTAACATAATTACGGGTTTTTGATAGTTTTTTGCCTACAATTTAATCGCTTATTTAAATATGTATCTACTATTGTACAGTCAGCTACAAGAGTCGATTAACAATGTTAATTTTTTATATCATTTAAACAGACACTAAACACATAATGTACCGGCTTTCAGATTTTCAGGTAATAGCTAAGGGTCTATTATATCTTAATTTTGTATTCATTGCGTTTTACTGTTAATATTGTACTTAATAATAGGATTTAAAAATCATAAATGTTAATCGACTTTTGTAGCTGACTGTACATATTATGAATTATTATATGAATTTATTATAATTATTATTCTCTTTACAGCCTCGTTGGTCGCATAGCGCGACTGCTGAGCATGAGGTCTTGGGTTTGATTCCCAGGTCGGGCAGTGTTATTGGGGTTTTCCAACGGGTATTTTTTAGTAGCAGCCTCGGAGTCTTGATTTGTGCCCGGTTGATGGCTATAGGCTCGCCACCTATTAGATGAGACTTAAACATGACTGGCGAAATCTGGGTGTACTAATGGTCACACCTCTGCCTAACCCTTCGGGGATTACAGGCGTGATGATGTCATGTATTTTAATAGCTACGTTGCGAAGCAATACTGATTCTTTATCCCAAAAAAAAAATTTTCGAAAAGGTAGGTAAGTACACTGTTTTTTTAAAAATCAAAGAGAAAGAACCTTACAACAAAGTTTGTGGTTTAAATTGAACCCTAATAAACATAATAAATTAAAAAAAAACAACACGCAAATGTTATAAATAGGCAGTACACAGCGAGTTCATTGTCTCCTAAGCAAATAGTGTGAACGTTGCCATTGCCTGAGCAAAAAATCTAAGGTTATTTACGCAACTGGCAACACTTTTTATCGATACTTGAATGTTCGCACGTATTGTAATAACTATCGATTGATTTAGACACACACTTACAGTTATATCACTTGGATCTATAGAATAATATATAATCACTACATAGTATAAAACAAAGTCGCTTCTCGCTGTCTGTCCCTATGTATGCTTAGATCTTTAAAACTACGCAACGGATTTTGATGCTGTATTTTTTAATAGATAGATTGATTCAAGAGAGGAAGGTTTATGTTTCCACGTACCCGTGCGAAGCCGGGACGGATCGCTAGTATTCTAATTTAATAACACTGAATTTTTTGTTTGTTTGTTTAAACGCACTAATCTCTGGAACTACCAGTCGGATTGGAAAAATCTTTTAGTATATGATAGCCAGATTCATGGGGAATAGTTTAAGGTATATAACATCACGCTGCGACTCACAAGAGCGAAGCAGTAACAAAAGACGTCATTTAACCACCACAAAAAAAAGAATAAAAAAGAAACTAAAACTAAATGGCAACAAAAAATTCAATTATATTGATTTCATTAACTTGAATATAATCGTGAATATGAATTTTTAAAATACAGAGTGAAATGAATTGTAGAATAAATTGTTGAAATGTATAAAACTTAACTACCTACGCACTTACATAATTAGTCCAAACGTATAAAACTCCTGGAACTAAAATGACTAAAGTTGATTTCACACTGGCGCGGCGAGGCGAGCAATGGATGGGCGAGAATTAAAATTTGTACTTATACTTCTTCTTTCTTTTTTTTTTTCTAAATAAGATTTGTAAACTGTACCTGACTTAAACAAAATTCAATTCTCTCTCGAGTCGCCAACCTTTGGTGTGAAAGAATGAGAATTTAAATGTGTGTTTATACAACATTGAACTACATAATTATATGGCTTTATAAATAGAAAATTTCTTATTTTACAAATGTATGCACAAAACTCGCGCGAACATGCGCGTGCCAGCATTGGCCGGCGCAAGATGACACGGTACATATTTCGGTGTAAAATGGTGAATGTGATTTCAATTCTCGCTTCGCCTCGCCGGTGTGAAATCACCTTTAACGTGGCGGTTATTTCACAGCGCGGCCATAAAAATTAGCAGTTCCTTTCCTCAATTTGTCTTTGACAGCCTGCGGTTTGACGTCAGCTGCTACAATTTAGCGGCCTATCCCTTTTTCCAACAACTAATGACGTAATAAGATATTATCGTTGATATAATGAGCTATTATGATACAACGGACTATTGCTATAGGTACGTTTCCGAGACGTGGCGCGTCCCCTGGACACATCTGGCCCGCATTCGTACGACCAGCGTTTTTTATTACTACTTACTTTCTTGTCCAGGGCCGTACTTAGGTTTTAAGTTAGGAATTATGGACATTAACATCTAGTTTATAGTAGTAGTTTCTTTTAAATCTGAATAGTTTGTCGCTATCGAACTACCCGTCCGATTCTGAAAATTCTTTGGCTAATAGGAAGCTACGTTATTCCTGAGTGCTAAAGATTACATTTATCTAATGTCAAAAAAATTAGGGATCCGTGAGAAAATTCATGCAGTTGAAGTCGCTGGTAAAAGCGAGTCTAGTATTCTATCAAAATTCTCACTTACTCCTATGAGCAGAGACATATTACGAAACTACAACAGCCAATCAAAACACGTGAAAGATACAGATTAATTATCTCAATTGTCTTTTAAAAACTGATGGTGCACGATTTTTTTTTTCTAGTCTTGGAATCAATTGTGATTTTTCCTAAGAATAGCGGCCTCCTTAGCACATTAACCTTTATACTTTGTAGGTAAATAGATTTCTAAACTTTGTCCATAAACTGTTATTTAGTACAATCAATTTCAAGCAAAGTTTTTGTTATCTTATTGTTGTGCAGGTCAAGATTAAATGAAATTATCAAATACCTTATCAGTGGCAAGGACTTCATACAACTCAATTTCTACCGGCTTAACTTCAGAAGCTAGGAACAACAGCTACTACACCGCTGTTGAAAAATGGCACAATCATGAGTATCTAGGTAGGTACTCATCATCTGCCTAGCCCGTTCCCAAAATGTTGGGGTCGGCTTCCAGTTTAACCAGATGCAGCTGAATACCATTGTTTCATAAGGAGCGACTGCCAATCTGACCTCCACAACTCAGTAACTGGCTAACACGATACCCCTTGGTCAGACTGGTTGTAAGACTTTCGGGCTTCTGACTATCATAGGTCTACGAATGACAGCCGTTATTAAAAGTCGTTTCCCAGCAACGATTTTTGCTCAAAGTTGGTTTGATGGTCAGCTATTGTAGGTTCTAAGATGCCTTGATTAGACATCCACGATGGTTATTTGTGTCAGCAGTCGATTACACGATCTAAGTGACAAGCGAAGCAAGATTTAGAAACGACCTCGCCAGTAACCATGAAGCCACAAAAAACGAGCCTTGGAATTCAATACTAAAAGACCATTACAAAAAGAAAGCTGTAGTTTGAAATACAGTTAACCAATTGAAAAAAAAAAATTGTGTCCTCTAAACGCACTATAATTGTGTGTAACTACTCTATTATTTATGTAGGACGTTAGGTAATAACTCTAATGACTGTGTATACATGCTAACAATGAGGAAATATCTCTTCACGAGTCATTAACGAATGCAAAACTCTTTCCGTCCACCCCTAACTACGGCCCTTGACCGGCCGCGGCCGTTGCGTTTTAAAAAGCAAATTTATTTGCAAGCAATAAATTTGTACATCCGGGAAATTATTTAGCATGCGGCTAGCCATGTGCCTACAGCGTTTTACCGCCTTAACCACCATATAATGGAAACGAGTGTCACTGGAGGGAAAAATGACAGCTGTCATACGGGCCCGCCGCCATATTTGAAACGTCTTGGCGCGACAAAAAAACAAATGAGTGACTCGTCAACCTCCGACACTTGATTACCTGATTACACTTATGTTATTAAGAAGTCGTTAAGCTTATAACATGTTCACAACGAAGTAAAGCAGTTAATACTAATCATAAACTACATTAGTATAGTATTTCTTTACTGCGTAGTTTTATTTTATGCACTCGTAAATCCGAGTTTTGATTGGCTCATAAGTGCAGTTAAACATAAATACGGACGGTAATTGTGCTATAACACGGTTTCTATCGAAGAATATTGCGTTTCGTACATCAATTCCACTTCGATTGCTCGTAGCTGCTAACATTTTAAAGCCACACAGGTTTAACGAGTTTCCTTCGAAACTCGACATTCAAGTAAAGACAATATCGTCAATATCGGTAAGCAAACATGGCGGTCATAAAGATGCGTTCAAACGTCGCGTCGGAACAAAGGGCACGTTCAGAATACGTGTTAAGTGCTAATAGATTTCCGGCACCTGTAAGGCAGGTGCGTTAGCGATTGCGATTCGGAACGCAACCGACACGCCTACACGCGATATTGGATTTACTGTGCGTAGGACGCCTTTGATGTGTGCTTAGGGCGTGATAGTAGAAATGTGAAGTATTTTTTTAACAGCATTGGTAATGTTCATTTCCAGCCAGTATTGTGCGATCATCATTTTGGTATCGTATTAACCAATTTCTGGGTTGTGGAGGTCAGATAGGCAGTCGCTCCATGTAAAATACTGGTATTCAGCTGCTGACTGGAAGCCGACCTCAACATAATTAGGAAAAGGCTAGGCAGATGATTGTGTTACTTACATTTTTGCCAGGTCAAAGTCAGCGATGGTTTAGTATGTCGTCATAGAAATCACATTGATTGATTGGAAAACTATCCAAGTACTTACGACCATGGTACAGGGGGCTCAATCTACTAGTCTTGATTCTAATTAAAACTGAGTTCATGTCATATAAACTAACAATAAAGAGAAAACATGAGTATTTTTGTTTGTAATGGATAAACTCAAAAACTGCAAAACCGATTTAAAAAATTCTTTCACCTATGGAAAGCTATATTATCAGTGAAAAATATAGGCTATATAACATCACGGCAGGACTCACGGAATAGACTAAATGCAGGTAAAACCGCGTGATAGTGCTAGTAGGAATATAAACTGATTAAAATAATGATATCAGTAATTCTAACATCATTCTGACTCAAAAACCAGTGGAATATGTATCAGAATACGTGGAATCCTTAACTGCGAGGCAACTTTCCAACTGCGACAATGTCATCCAAAACGATCGAGCAGTTTTCGAGACTTGACACCCAAACTAACTTTCACTTTGTAATCATATGCGTTAATTATACCAGTATTGTGATTATTGAGTTCATTCATATTTGAAAAAAAATTAATATAAAAACAAATATTTTTAAAAACAAGCTTTAATTTTAAATTATTACAATATTGAATATTGGACATTGTATTGTCATCAGAACCAAAGGTGTGTGTAAAATTTCAGCTCAATCGGATATCAAGAAATGGTCGAAAAATGGTTTATAAATTTTGAAAGGACAACTTATTTACATGTATACATACGAACAGTGCAAGCTAAACAAAAGCTAGTAAAAATCAAACGAAACTAAAATATGGTAAATGGCGATCATCATTCTGTTAATTTTTAAAACTAGCCTTTACCCGCGACTTCGTCCATGTATCATTGTTTGAACGTCCTAATCTCCGGAACTACTGGTCAATTTTGAAAATTCTTTCGCTAATAGGAAGCTACGTTATCACTGACTGCTATAGGCTATACTTACTTTATTATCAAAAAATTAGGGATCCGTAAGAATATTCACGCAGAAGATGTTCTGAGCAAAAGCTAATCTGCTTTATACTAGCACTACTTTTTTGTTATTAGCACTCTCCCCGCGACTTCGTTGGAGTATTCGGTTCAGTAGACCCAGAGATTACCCCCTACAACTTCACAAACTCACAAACTTTACCTCTTTATAAATCACAGGAATGAAATAAAACATTATTTATTTTTGCAGCCATAGATTACAATACTAAATATTAAACTAAACTAATTAATTATAAAATATATAGGTATATAAAATATTCTGATCGACTCTTCACATGACCAGAGGGCTGGCATTTTCTTAGGCTAAAGAATCAGCATTGCCATACAACGTGGCAATGCTGCAGTCAGCCTTTTGGGCACTTGCCCCATTGACAGCGACGGCGACGCGGACGAATTTTTTGATGTCCTATGAGGTTTCCCCTTCTGTATTTTTTACAAATTGTACCTCTTACAATATTAGTATAGACTAGCGACCCGCCCCGGCTTCTCACGGGTGCAATGTACCTCTTGAATCACTATCTCTTGATGGAAACAGCAAAAATCTGTTAAGTACACGACTGTTTCAAAGATCGTAGCGTACAGACTGTTGTTTTATCATCATCATCATATCAGCCTATGGCCGTCCACTGCTGAACGTAGGCCTCCCCCAAAGAGCACCAGCCATCTCGGTCTTGGGCAGCCCGCATCCATCCGCTGCCCGCCACCTTCTTTAAATCGTCGGTCCACCGTGCTGCAGGGCGTCCCACACTACGTTTGCCTAAACGTGGTCTCCACTCTAACACGTGTCTGCTCCACCGACCGTCTGTCCGTCTGCAGACATGGCCGGCCCACTTCCACTTCAGCGCACTAATTTTGCGAGCAATGTCGGTGACTTCGTTGTTTTATACTATGTAGAAATTCAGTCGCCATTTTAACACCTACAGCGATAGCACGGTGTGACGTGCGGCCATACTGTGTAATAAACTTGCTTGAACAACATACTTGCATGCAAATCTAGAAATGATAGAGAACTAGATTGGCGAAACTGCTGATATACCCTCGAATATTCGCTGTTACAAACGATACGCTACTGGTATCAATGCTTTCAATGGGATTTGTGGTGGTATTTGACAGAACTTTGTACCATGAGTTTAGAGTTTTAGAGCAGTATAGTATTGTAAATATGTGAGACTTTCGCGCTGCCGATGATTCGAACTTATGATGATTCGAAATTTTGATGAATCGAGGTAGTGAACTGTCGCGCTTATAATTCTTCAAGATTATGTACTATCGAGCTAACATTTTCGAGCAAATGTTATTCGATCTTACGTCATTCGATTTCACGTAGGGAACCCATCTGTCAGCGTTCTGTATCTCATGAACCGTAATAGGTAGAAAGTTGAAAACCCTAAGGGGATTCCTATTCAAAATCATGTTTTTTTTTTATACAGTTTTATTGGTGATACGGAACCCTTCGTCTGCGAGTCCGACTCGCACATATTCGGTTTTTTTCTTCCATTGACTAAATTCGTTAAGTGAAATTCTACTAAACCTTGAAAGTAACGTATTTTGCCAACTGATCCGACATTGATTACATATTGCAACAACGACGTCGCAACAAGTTCCGCCAATTTTATCCTTACGCTTGCAAAACTCTTTTTTTCGTAACCCTCGGCCTTACAGCAAGGGAATAAGGGACATAATCGCGTGGGAGGTTACTTGATTGGTCGGTAAAGATAATTTTGTAGGGTAGTACCCCTTCCCAAGGGTCGGTCCCCCGATGTCGCAGATGTTTAAGCGTTTACTAACACTTGTTACTTACAATACAACACGAACCAATACCCAACGTTGGTGCCAATGTGTTGGGCAAACGTTTGGGCAAAATGTTCAAAATTATTTTGTACTGATAATGCCAGAAGGTCAAATTCTAATCGTGAGAGTTTAAAATGTCGCCGTAATTAATATCATTTCAGCGACAATCAATGTCAAAACATTTAGGTGAATTAGTGGCATTTTTGACAGATTAAAATTGAGATGGAGATTAGATTGCTATCGTTTTTAAAAGTTAGCAGAATTGTCCCCAAATTTATTTATATGGTCTTTTATACATATATTTAATATGGCACTCTCCCCGCGACCTCGAGCGCGTGTTTTTTCTTACGAATCCCTAATTTTTTGATAATAATATAGCATAAAGCATTCAGTCATAACGTAGCTTCCAATTTGCGAAAGAATTTTCAAAATTGGTATTATATCCAAAGATTACCCCCTACAAATTCACAAACTTAGGTAAAGTTTATAATATTAGATATTAGTATAGATATTAATGGTTGTTTTACTAAAGCCTACTTTAAAGTTGACTATGACCCTAACCACATCTGTTTATAAAGAAATATCTCGACACATATTGTCACTAGATATCGCAAGGACACCATAAAAAAGATAAACCATACCATTCCTAGAACTCTATAATATCTCTATTCACCTAAACGCAACAAAAACGTTATTAACATTCATCCATAGTCTATATTTTTTACACCATATTAAAATCGTCTGACTACTCAGAAATTGACACTTCAGAAAAGAGATGCAGCTATACAGAACGTATAACGCTATCTCTTTCTAACACTAACAATGGTGACTGATGCGGCCTTATGACACTTCGGTAGCATTATGTTTTATGAAGTGTTGTAAAAATGAGGTTTATTGCTGACCATCATGTGGGCGGACCCATACTTATTGGGGTTTTTATCTGACAGATAAAAGAAGAGTCAGATATCCCTCAAAATTCGACCAAATGCGAGTTGGACAGTCGGATATTAAGATCAAGAAAAAAAAAACACGTTTTTGTACTATGGTCCACTTGCCTTTAATTTTTAACTGTATTTTGTTTTGATTATGTGATATTATAGCGGCTATAGTAATACACTAAAAACTTCAAGTTATTTCGCCTACATAACATACCATCACGCCTGTAATCCCCGAAGGGTTAGGCAGAGGTGTACCCATTAGTACACCCACATTTCGTCAGATATCTTTAGGTCTCATGTAAGCCGACGCGAGCCTATTGCCATCAACCGGGCACAAAGTCGAAATCCGAGGTTGCTACTGAGATATTCGTAATGGAACAGCCCAATAACACCCTGCCCGACCTGGGATTCAAGACCTCAAGCTCAGCAGTCATGCTTTGCGACCACTAAGCCAACGGGGCAGTCCGGCAGTCAGTTATTACGTGGCTAGCGTTGCCAGGCGTCCGGATAAAGCCGGACATAGTTAGGCTTTTTGATTGCGTGTCCGGCCGAAATAAATGGTGTCCGGCTTGTCCGGCTTTTGTTAGGTTTAAAAGACAGTTAATCGTTTCTCTGGGACTCGTCGAGCTTCATTGCCTCGGCGCTTTTCTGGTGGCCTCCACTGTTGATTCTGGCTTTCAGGAGTTGCAGTGGGTGGGAACAGTGTGGCGGGTTTGTCCCATAATTTTTTTTACCATAAGGTTTTTAATTAAAAATGTCGATAAATGCTTATCTAGAATTTAATTTCGGCTGATGACTTTATTTGACTGATTAATAATAAAGTACTTAGACTGACTTTGCATTCGATTTTATTTATATTAGATTAGAAATCAATAAGAATTATGGTAATAATAAAAAAAGCTTGATTTTACATACATTTTTTTTGTTGTAGGTACCTATTAAATTATTAATACTGAGACACAAAATCCTCAATAATGTAGGGTGTCCGGCCTTTTTACCCAAGTGTCCGGACAAACTGACTGGTCTGTCCGGCTATTAGGTTTGGAGACCTGGCAACGCTATACGTGGCTATGTTGGCCTGTAACATGTCAAATGTTTGCCCAATGTTTGGTCCAAGTACAGTCGGCATCTAATTATTATCTCTTATCGCCTCACTCGACCTTGTCATTGTCACCGAACACTGTAATTGGATGCATTATCAGAATGTCAATTGACACACATACTTGTTGGTAATTTGACTAGATACGCGAAATTGTACCTAGTGGTCAAATCTAACTGCCTCGTTAGTCTATTGGTGGTCTTGGGTTCGATTCCCAGGTCGGACAAAGTGTTTTTGCGTTTTTCCATCAGGAATTTCTCAGTTGAAGCTCGGAGTCTGGAATTGTGTCCGGTTGATGGAAATAGGCTCGCCCCCCTATTACATGGGACTTAAACTTAACTGGTGGAATGTGGGTGTACTAATGGGTACCCCTCTGCCTAACCCTTTAGGGATTACAGGCGTGATGTTATGTTTGTATGTGATCTAAATCTAATCTATACTAATATCATAAAGCAAAAAGTTTTTTGTTAGTTTGAACGTTCTATTCTCTGGAACTACCAGATGGATTAAAAAAAAAATGGTATATACAGCATGTAACAAAAACCCTGTCCGATCCTTAAGGGTATTCGGCATCGTACTGCGTACACATATACGTAACCATTTAATGGATTTGAGATTATTATTTTTCCCCAGTGAAAAAAAAAAGAAGAAGTAACTAAATTAAAATAAAACATAAAATCTGATCAACGGCAACACTGATCTGACAGGGTTTTTGTTACATAGTGTATATATGATAGCCAGATTCATGAGAAATAGTATATTTCAGTCATCATCACAATCATTTTACTAATACCTACCTAAATGATGTCATAATTATATTGGAACTCTTATCAATTCACAAAATACTACGATACTTACAGTAAATCAACAAACAAAACTGTTATACCTATGTATCTTCTTACCTAAATAGATTAACAGATTATAAATAAACTAGCTGTCCGCCGCGGTTACACCCGCGTCTTTGGTTACTGCTCCGCTCCCGTAGGTCGTAGCGTGATGGTATATAGCCTATAGCCTTCCTCGATAACTAATCTATCTAACACTGAAAGAATTTTTCAAATCGGACCAGTAGTTCCAGAGATTAGCGCGTTCAAACAAACAAACAAACAAACCCTGCAGCTTTATAATATTAGTATAGATAACACAATATCATTCAACAGTGACGTTTTTAAGTAAAAATATAAATATATGATATAAATATATTAAGCATAAATATATAATGGAGCCGATTCCCTTGTTCACAAACTAGACTAGAGAATTGGCATCTCTTACTGACATACAGCTAAAGAGAAGGACGGTGACACTTACAAATGTCACTTAAAAATGTCAAAATAGTTTCGCCTTCAACTTCTCAATACTTACCTACTTTTAATCTATACGTTCTAAGATGACAACTATGATTGCATGGATGTGTCAGATTGACTAAAGACAGCTCTTATTTACTTCCGTCCGTTTCTTGTTTAATTAGAGTGAAAAAGATAGAAACAGTCGAAATTAAGTTTAGTTCGGGCTTATTAGAATCGACACCAATATCTGTTTTAAGTTGATTGTCCTTTACTTTAAAACTATCTTTTAGACTCTAATTCATTATACCTAGGATCGTTTGCTCAAATGATGGTTATCTGCGGGGTTTGCGGAACCCTAATTCGTTTTATAATATTACAATAGCCTTAGTTACTCCATAAATCATCAGCTATCTGCCAGTGAAAGCCTGGTCAAAATCTGTCCAGCCGTTTCGTAAATTAGCTGGAACAAACAGACAGACAGACCAAAAAAAAACGTTTTTTTGTTACAACTACTTAGGTATCTTGAATACCGTCAAATGCATTTAGTAATACGCTGTTATTTTGATATTACAAACAGACATTTCAATTTTATTTCATTGTATGGATTTAATTAAGTAAGGAGAAGTGTACCTAGGTATGTTCGTAATAGAAACAATACGGTTAAAAATAAGTCTAAAACTATTTCCTTAGCCGCTAATTATGCAAAGGACAAAGATTCTCAACATATTTGACGGTTAAGGTTGCCTAAGGTCACAAAAATGTAACATTGACTTGACGGTTGACACGCCCGCGCGCACACAGACACACCGTACACAAACACGCAACCCACACAGTTACCCGCGTGACGAAACGACGTGACGTCATCCGTGGCACGCGAACACACCCACACTCGCGCGTGAATCTGCCGTGACGTGTCCACGCACATTATGAAACACGACGCTGTACTAACGCACACTTACATAGATGTAAACAAAGTGACGTAAAGATATGACTCACACAGTCACGGCGTCGCACACTAGGCGCGCGCTTGTGATTAATGTAAACAAACCAGCTTTTCCTACGCACACATTGATGCGACGTTACAAAAGTGGGCCATCTGGATACTATACTTGTTTGTATTTCTATAGGTACCTACCTACACGTATTTATTGATAAACAAACAGAAATAGAACGATTAGAAGATTATTAAAACACTGTTCTATTTTCTGAATATTTATTTGCGTAAGGCAGATAATAAACTCGTTTAAATTCTATATTAGCGTTGTAGACCAGAAAGTATGTACCTACCTGCCTTTTGTGTTTCTGTATTAAACCAAGCTTTAATATACCATTTTTAAAAAGCCGAAAGCTTCCAATTTCCACAACAAAGAACAATAAAAACCAACGGAATACAGATAGCGTTATAAAAAAATTAAAATAAAAATCACAATACAGTCGCGCACAAAAGTTATAACCGGCTGAATGTGAAACAAGTACAGTCGTAAATAAAAACGAATAGCGCGCGGGCCGACGCGTACTGTTATTACTCGAAAATTTATGGCATTTACCCAAAAATTACCAGTTCCAGCCACTTTATGACGCACTGAATTCCGGCAATAACCGTCCTTTCCTATATAATATTCCAAGTTACTACGTAGTTATTAACTAAAACATGTTTTTTTTCTTAATACCGAACTTTTTACATCAATTTCTTCAAACCATAATCATAATCCAGACATAAAAATAAAGAAACATTAGGTTTTTTTTTGTTTTTTCAATCCCGCTTGGAGTCTTGAGATATAACTATAAATATACAGAAATATGAAGTCGTTATGCCGAATATAAAATCGTGAAAGCCGTCGTTGTTTGTAATTCTAAACCTAACAACTTTCTAAAACATCGGACATCCTCAAAATGAGTTCGAACATTCATAAATTCGATAAAAGATAATGCGTTCACACAGTTTAGCGAAATAAGTGGTCAATAAAATTCACATTTGAATGCTGAAACAATATTTTACAATAATACAGCTTTATATTTTATTTTTGTAATTGTATTAAAAACCAGAATTTAAATAATTTACAGATTGTAAGTCTTATTTATACTCCTTTAACCTTCATTGTCGATTAACAATAACTTTACAATTACAATGATACCTACATAACAACATTGTTAATAGGTTAAAGAATAATTTAAGACTTTAATTATGAATCTGAATAATATATTAGAATAGAATATATATTTATTGTAAAACATGAGAGTACATCAAATAATTTGTGCAAGGTCTTAAAATAACCGGTAGATCTGCATGTTTTTCCATATTATGGCGTACAAAACAACATAATTTCGGTTTAAAAACCATAATAAAAATTTGAGTCAATACAACAAACTTTTGAAATTAAAAAAACTTAATCCTATCCTAACTAATATTATAAATGCGAAAGTAACTCTGTCTGTCTGTCTTTTCTTCACGCCTAAACTACTGAACCGATTTGTGTGAAATTTGGTACAGGGTAAGTGTGAACCCCAACAAAGGACATAGGCTACTTTTTATTCGACTTCGACTTCGTCCGCGATAACCGACATATGCGCGGACGACGTCGCGGGCAAAAGCTAGTCCTAATAAAAATTAAAAAGTATTGATAAGTATTAAGATTTAATAACCCATCTATTTTAGTCGTAAACACACATCAGCTGTAACTATTCCAGCATCAACCACAGACAAATTAATAACTAATCAGTCTACTCGATTGTTCTGATCGTAACACCTCCGTACTCGAGCGTACGGCTAGGGTTGCCAACCGTACTATAATATATAGTATTGTACTGTATTTAGGGTCTCCGTACTATATACTGTTGAAGAAATATATAGTACGCGAAAATACTATATTTCAGTACAAAAGCTCAATGTTTATATTTTGCAATACTAAAATTAGTAAAATAAAAAAACTTCCTGCAATTTTCGAACGCGTCTTTCGTTCGACAGAAGTATTGTGCGCGTGCGTGTAATCGAACGCGTCCCTGTCATATTTCGCTCCTAATTGATACGTCAATGTCAAACTTAACAACATCAAACTAATGTTTATATTCTAATCTTGCTTGCCTTTTTCGTTTGTTTTGGATTTCGTTAATTTTATTGAGTTAGTAGAGTTAATAAGGTTTTAGTAGTTTTAATCCTGCATTAAATTAGGCAGGTACGTATTAAAATATTGGAAAGTTGTAGCGATAGCGAAAGTGTCCCACTGACACCCACTAAAAAGAGGAAAATACAAAAAAGGCTCCAAAAATATAATCCTGAGTGGGAAAGAGTGTATGACTGGTAGATCCCGAAAGCGTTTACAATGTTAAATGTAAAAAAATAACGTAATATGTCTTCTTTTAGTCTTCCCTACTAAAATACTATATTTTTTTGAAGCGTACTATATTTTTTATGGCTTTTTAAAAAAAATACTATATTCAGACAAAAAAATGTTGGCAACCCTACGTACGGCTGTAATTTGACCTGGATAAATGTATCTAGGTCAATAGCGGGGTCAAGGCGTCCGCCATTGTTAGCTCGGCAATCAGCTGTAATTATACGTAATTGTGTTATTACCAACCATGCTGATCTGGTGATAAGAGAATTTTAGCTCCTCGTCAAGTACCATCATTCCACTTATGAGGAACAGCTGCAAAGGGGGGAAGTACTTTTATTGGTCACCTGTCAATAATTGGACTGTCTTGTTGGTCTAGTAGCCGCAAAGCGCGACTGCTGAGCGTCTTGAGATCGATTCCCAGGTCGGGAAAAAAGTTTTAGGTTTTTTTCATCAGGAATTTCTCAGTAGCAGCTTTGGAGTCGTGATATGTACCCGGATGATGGCAATAGGCTCGCCCCTTATTATATGGGACTTTAATGGTACACCTATGCTTAAGCCTTCGGAAATCCATAATAAAATGACGTAATATTATAAAGGTTCCCACCAACTACACGTTTGTAGGAAGTCTTTGTGAAGGTACTGTTTAACAAAGCGCACAAAATCTATACCAATAATGTAATGCTGGAGAGTTTGTTTGTTTTATGTTTGAACACGCTAACCTCCAAAACTACTGGTCCGATTTTGAAAATTCTTTCGCTAGCATAAAGCTACGTTATCCCTGAGTGCTATAAGCTGTATTTCATTATCAATATTTAGAGATCCGTAAGAAAATCAACGCGGACGTAGTTGTAGGCAAAAGCTAGGGAAATACACATAAAGTCGTATGACCAGTATGATTGTACGGCCACAGGGCCATTCAACAAGTAACAGTAGGCTAGTTTGTCAGGTTTCCGCTGAGGCCAACAGGGCTCTACTTATTTCCTGATTCCTAGGATTGATATGTATGCAGCTTAGCTTTATCGACGCGCAATCCGAAGGGGAGATGACCCCCCCCCCTCCCCCCAAAATCGTACACGTCACATTGAGAAATGGTTTACAGGTTTAGCTCTTCTAAATATTCATCCAGTGATAGCCCCAAAAGTCTCGAATATTATCAACCGATTTGCCAATAAAAATAGAAAACTTCCATTTGCTGTAAAATGTGTGCAATAAAATTGTGTATTGTGCAATTAAGTCTAATTTACGTGATATATATTGTATAAACCGCTCAAGGCCCGGTTGTCATACCGGTATGACAGAACAATAGATAAACATTTGTGTCTTATTAGGTGATTAACACACGGCACCACGCCACCGCTGCGGTAGCCGGTGAAGCGGATCTCATGTCGCATTGGCCTCTATGAAATCCGTCGTTGCATTTCACATGTACACGTCGACGTGTGATAATCGCCGCTTCACCGCCTACCGCGGCGGTGCGCGGTGCCTTGTGTTAATCGCCTTACGTAGTGCTTCAAGTATTAATGACCCTCTCCAAAATTTCAGGCTGCGTCCGCGCCTCGCTTTGTTCTGATGTAACTGTAAAGATAGCGTAGCCTTATCAAGAAATTTATTTCAGTGCCTTTTGAAGTAATGTGGATAAAAGTCTCAAGAATAGATAATTAAATGTTTATTGTGTATTATTAAAGTCGTAATTTTTTTTTCACACATAAAAATGACTTCGACCATAAAAAAACAATTTCTTAATATTGTTGCTTAAACTTTTTGATAGTGTCTGTACTTGATGAAGCTGTCACTTTACTGTCATTTTTCGTTGGTACTGTTTTTTACATGCAGGGGCTCGCTAATGGTGGTCAAAAACCAGTCGGGAACGCGGATCATGCGTCAAGTGAATACCGGGCTCCAGACTCATGATAGAAGAAGGAACCGTGGGGTTTTAGTCGATAAGAATCCACCATAACCAAGAAGTATACACATCTGCTATGAGCCCTGTCGGCGAAGCGTCTTGTCGGCGAAGTGTCCTGTCGGCGAAGCGTCCTGTCGGCGAAGCGTCCCGTCGAAGTATAGTCTTGTCGGTGTTCAGACTGTCGGCGTTTAGTCGTACTCTGCTTTCTTACACTCCTGATAGTCCTGCCATTAGCCGCGTATTACCGACCAAAGCCACTTAGCGTTTCACTTAAGAAACCTGAATATGTATGACAATACACATAATTAACATACCTACCGGGTGCCTAAGTGAAGCATGTTATACCTAAAGCTAGGTATTATACAAACCTTTGTAAACACATAACATTACGCCTGTAATACCCGAAAGGTTAGGTAGAGGTGTATCCATTAAGTAGTACGCCCACATTTCGCTAGTTATCGCATTTCGGCAGTCCCATGTAATAGGAGGCGAGAATATTGCCATCAACCGGGCACAAATCCAGACTTTGAGGCTGCTACTGAGAAATTCCTGATGAAAAAACTCAATAACACTTTGCCCAACCTGGAAATCGAACCCAAGACCTCATGCTCAGCAGTCGCGCTTTCGCGCTACAGGATGATTAAATACGGATTGAGACACATCACATAGCCATACATAGCATATCAAAGTAAATAACATCGAACAAAAATTATTTCTGGTATAAAATAATAAATGATTACTTGTCAGTTATGGAAATAAAGATTTACCTGACCGTCCATTTTATTTTGTTATCGACTGTACAATAATAACTAAAATAATCATAAAAACTGCGGTGTCCTTGTTAACGTAATGAACATTGCACTTTAATATTCCGTTTATACAGTTCAGTTTCAATTAAAAATTATAATACTGTCGATATTAAAATAATGCGATAACTAGATCGTAACTTTGGTCTTGTCAGACTTAATCCTGAATGATGCGATGCGACGCGACGCGATGTATAGCGATAAATTACCGCGCAATAAAAACGCCAAGCCAACGCAGCTGTGCTAACATTTTTTTAAGTTTTTCATCTAACAAAAACCTTTCTGTAGGGCTACCTTCTTAAGAAACAGCCGAAACTCGACCTTAGTGCGTCGAAATAAATTTGTAGTTTCTTCCACTATTGTTCATTGCACAAAACGCTTTCAAATAGTTATTTTTTCATTACCAACAAAATCGGCATTTTTTTCGTTGCGACCGATTTCGCATTGATCCGTTGCGTTGCGATTTACCGCACCGAATACTTGAGTAATTGATTGTTTAAAAAAAAATACTTGATTCGTTCCCGAAGCTGATAATCGATAATTGGCTTGATACGTTCTGCTCAAACCGGTCGGTTTCAATTACATTTTTTAGATATAAATAAATTGACTTTAAATTATTGTTGTGTTCACATTTGACATGCGTAGGGACGTATTGTTACTGGCATAAAAAAAAACTGAATGATTTTTTTTATTTTCAAAAGTGAAAAGTTGTTGCTTACGTCAGTTGTTTTGTAAGACTTGTGTGTAACAGAAATAACAACACCTATAGACAAATTAGGACGACATTGTGCGTGGAAAACGGAAAGTGGGCTAAGATGTGCTAAGAATTTAAAATATGTATTTAGTAGTATAAAATTTACGACCTACTTCGTTGAGAATCTACCAACATTGAATATTTACAGCAAATTATCTAAAAACAAAAGAAAAAGTAAGGTAAAATGAGTACTTAGATGTGGTAAATAAGGTGCTTAATTAATTAACAGGAAAAACAATTAAAAACCTTGTTAAGATTTGAACAATTTGAACAAATATTTTATCACCAACAAAAATAACACGCATTTTAGTAAATAAAAACGCTTTGGAATTGCGTTCGAAATCTAAAAATTGAAGAGAAAAAAAAAGTTGCACAAAGCAAAAGGAGTTCGAATTTCAAAGCCTGACGAATCGTAATCGATTTGCTTTAGAACTCGATGCTATGATTACTCGAGTCGAACAATTTCGTACCGATTCTATTCATTCCGATAACTAGGGTGCCACTATATTGTGATTGAATGCACTTGAATTGGAAGTCTTTCTACCGTGTTCGTGAGAACTCTAAATTAGTTTGGAAATCTGAGTATTATGTAATTTGGTCGTGGTGTTATTTAAAATATCGTGTACATTGAAGCTCACGCCTTTAATTTTCATTTATGAGTTCAATGAACCGGGCTTGGGATCAGAAATAGCACTAATCACAATCTAAAGGATTCTGAAAATTCATTATTTCATTTATTTTAATTATAACGAGTGTTAAAAGACGCATAACGTAGCCAAAAATTACAAAAAAAAGCGTTTCCCAACAAACATTTTAGGTACTCAATGTTACTTAATCTTATGTGCTGTTTATGAAATACCTACCAGGGTTGCGGATTTTGTTCGAAAGAGTTACCATCCGTGTTCCGCGTTCCAGGACCGCGTCCTGGAACGCAAAGGGCATTAGGAGGAACACGGATGGGTTTAAGGCCCGGAATCCACCAAAGAGGAGAGGAGAAGAGATGTCTCGTAAACAACCAATAGGATACGGTTTATTTTGAAGCTAAGCGGTGAGATGTGAAAAATACGCAAGCCGATTGGTTGTACGAGACATCTCCTCTCCTCTCCGCTTTGGTGGATACCGGGCCTTAGTCAGCTAGAGACTGACCTCTGACACTCCCTTCCGCGCCGCCCAGAGCAAAAGAAGTCATTTGATAATTTCCTATCCTTAAAAAAAAAACCACCAGTCTTACCTAGAGGTATCGTATTACCAAGTTACTGGATTGTGGAGGTCAGATAGGCAGTCGCTCCATGTAAAATACTGGTACTCAGCTGCATCCGGTTAGACTTGAAGCCGACCCCAACATGGTTGGGAAAAGGCTAGGCAGATGATGAAGAAAAAAAAATGTTTAAGAAATTCGTGTACTCGACAACGTAAATAACGTAATAAATATTGCTAAATTGTCAAAATGAAAGCCATTACTACTATTAAGTCTGTTATGTAATTAAGCTGCAAGCTATGGCAGACACGCACAATTACCTAATGCAACTGAAAAACGCAGTTTCAAATTGCAATTTGACATAGAGTGAATTGCTTTCGAAATCAATATTGAGACATCATTGTCTATTCAGACCCAAGCGAAAATGGCGAAGTGAGCTTGACGCTTAGAGGTGGCATTGGTCCTTACTAGCTTAAGATAGAGATGGTTGGAAAAAGAAAGGCAGGTAATTGCCCTGCAGTGAGACAAAACAAGCTAAAATGGCAATTAAAAATGAAAATGATAAGAGAAACTTTAAAGATAATTTTCTATTACTTATTCAATGATACCCCAATTGACATACTTAGTTCATAGACATAATTTTTGTCTTTTTCAAAATATGGCGTCTGGTGGCCGCCATATTAATTTTTGATTACTGTCATGTCTTCAGTGTCACATACACATAAATACATAAACTCACGCCTTTTTCCCATGGGGGTAGGCAGAAACCACAGAACGCCACCTGCTACGATCCTTACATACTCCTTTCGCCTTATCCACGTTCGCTCGTTCTTTAGTGTCAGTCGCAAGATTAAGACAAATCGATTGACATTACCAAAGTCTCTAGAGCGCCACAAAGGATCAAACATACATACATAAATAGACCGATAAACACATTACCAATTGCTTCGAGCAGTTGGGTAAAAACAATAATTTTATGAAGAGAAAAGATTTCAAAAACTACCTAACCGATTTTAAAAATTCGTTTACCTATGGAAAGCTTCAGCGAGTAACATTAGTCTATATTTATTTTACATACAACATAAAACAATAACATCACGCCTGTAATCCCCGAAGGGTTAGGCAGAGGTGTGTATATTTTTTTATAGGGTTTTTTAAAGAAAATCCGCTCGGACGAAGTCGCGTGCATGAGCTAGTAATAAATAGTACGATCATTGTCAGCCGAAACTTCTCTTAAACATGCGCAAGAGTTTCGTATAAAAATCTTAACATTTAATTAATTGGGTCACCATCGAACAAACCACCATGTTTACCGTAACGTTGTACAGGTTAATTTCAAAAATATCTACAGGATGTGAACACTTAAGTTCGTTACGTTCAAATTTAACAGCACACCCGTAAAATATTAATGGCAGTCAGTTATTTTGTAAACTGTTGCCGGTCTAATGGGCTATTTACAAAATATTAAACAGTTTTGGAGTCGTTAAAGTTGATGCAAATATACTTTCTAACATGCTCGCCATACTAAAGTTGAAGGGACGTGCTGTATGGTATTTTAGGAGTTTCAATGTTCCATTAAAGTTAATATTTTAACTGCCTCGTTGGCCTGTGGTCGGAAAGAGCGACTGCTGAGCATAAGATCTTAGATTTGCAGGTCGGGCAAAGTGTTATTGGGTTTTTCCATCAGGAATTTCTCAGCCGCCTCGAAGTCTGGATTTGTGCCCGGTTGATGGCAATAGGCTCGCCCCCTATTACAAGGGACTTAAACATAACTGGCGAAATGTGGGTGTACTAATAGGTATACCTCTGCCTAACGTGTCCGTGTGTTACCTGTCTGTCAACGGGCTGTATCTCATAAACTGTAAACGATAGAGAGTTGAAACTTTCACAGACTGTGTATTTCTATGGCTGCTACAGCATCAAAATAAAAATTGATTAAAGTATCAAATAAAGGGGAACCCCATACAAAACAAGTTTTTTTTTTTGTATGCTGTATTAAATATTGTACGGTGGTAACAATAAGAGAAAAAAAAAAGAGTATGGCCAATGAACTTGGCCATACTCTTTTTTTTTTCCTACTCGCAATAGGCTGGTTGACACCACCATCAATTGACGTACTTTTTATGACCTGTCAAAATGCGATTCCACCATAGATTTTGAATGGCAATATCGAACTGTGACGTCACTTATTTGGCAACTCAATTGTCTATCTATTTATTGATTTCAAAGCCACATAAAAATTTAATTTTACAGTCTATTATTGAAAATTAATCGGGTTTTCAGGGCTAAAATAAAGTGTTTCAAGGGTTAAGGGTGTCAACTGCCCAATTGGTCGGGTTCCTTTATTTCGATCGTGTTTTGTTTTCCACTTACTAAACACTGAATTCTGTTGTTTGCAGGTTTCCATTTGAGTGGCGTGGTGCGCGCGCCTGCCGCGGTGCCGCCATGCTCGGATCCGGAAAGGCTATACAGGGTCACTGTCTCGTTCGACAGGTAAAATATTATGTAAATTAATATATTTATTTATTTGTTAAAGTACACCAACAGCATATTTATACATTAAGCATTGAAATTGATGTACAAAGTACTTGTAACAAAGTATTATTTCTAATGTACACACCAATTAGAGGTATACATAGCATTCACAATAAAATGTAGAGGACAAAACTGCTTATGAACTAAACAAGGAAATAAAACTAAAAGTCAAGACAAAATAAAATAATAAATTTAAACAAAGTAAAATACATAAAATAACTAAATACAAGGTGTACATCACCCATAACCAGCCAAATGCTACATAAAATTCCCATCACTGCGATCATTTTATTGTTCCGGACCATACCTGGGAACATTCTGGTTAAAGGCTGGCTTTAAGGAGTACAAGGGGAAGAGTTCGATTGTGTTCTTCTCCATAGAGGCCTACCTTCGTTTGGAACGACTTCAACTTTCTGGCTAACTGACCGACTCCTTGACAATTCAAATGTGCCTGTAAATGGTCTAATTGAAACAAAAGCTTTGACTATGACTTTTGACCTTGACTTTCGACTTTGACTTTAAGTTAAAACGTATTTCTTGGGTTAATCTTCGTCCAATCCACTCCACGACAAGCCACAGTAAAACCACCTTAGTCTTAAAAACCAATCATAGTCCACGCAAGCGAAAAAATAGTTCCTTCAACCATCAGCTTATTGCAAGAAAACAAAGAAGTTTCAATAGAAAGGGTCACAAAGGGCCCACTATTGTTTATTCTAAAAGGGCACTTTTTACCCAAAGGCCGATGTACCCGCATAATGGCCATTGTGTAGAAAACTTTGTCAGTTACCAATAATGGCGATTGTCGTTTACTTTACGACAGTATTCTCTAGAGCTGAGCTGTGAGACTTTTGGAAATGTGTCATGGATAAATAAACTCTAATGGATTCAGAGATTAAAAGATTAGGAGTCGTATTTCTTAGTAACAAAGTCTAGGATTGATTGAAGATCTTTTATTGTTACAGTAATGTTTTTAGTCAGGCAGTTACGACTGCTGACACCCTTGGCCAGAATAAGGATTGCCTCATGGTAACGCCGCCCGTCTTTTGGGCACATTACAAGATGACAGGAACGTGGAACAATTCTTTGATGCCCCATTTTTCTTGTATTTTTTTTTTCTTGTGAATCTACATGAAAATAAAATTATAAAGCTAAAGAGGTTTTTCTTAAAACGCGTTAAACTCAGGAATTGCTGGTCCGATTTGAAAAAATCCTTTTGTAAAATATAGCCCGTTTATCCAGGAAGGCTATATAACATCACGCTATGATCCATGGGAACGGAGCAATAACCAGACGTAAAATAACGCGAAATAGCTAGTCAATTAATAAGAATACCTATGCTGAATTAAATTAATTTTACTACCATTATAATTATGTAAATGTATAAGTTTGGATGGATGGATGTTTGTTACTCAATCTAATCTGGATGACATATAGCGAAGAGATAGATCATAGCAGGGCTGACCAAGCCCAGCCCCCCTAGACAAAATCCCATTTCTGTAAGCGTTCACGCCGACGGAAAAATCAAATTGTATAGAGTTGACATTTGCTAACCAGCAGCGATCACGTGACATCTGAAATGGGATTTTGTCTAGGGGGGCAGGTCCGCGGGCCACTAGATGGACCGCCAAGGCATTTGCATTTTCCCACCATTGGTTTTAAATCTGATAATATTTTACCAATCATTTAAATAAATTTTAGTAATAGGTAAGGTACCACTATAAAGGGTGCCCAAGCGCCGCCAGAGCCTAAAAAATTTGGCCCGCCTAGAAAATTGGTTGGCCGGGCTTGGATTATAGTTTCGACTAGCACATATGCTATTTTTTATACTAAAAAAATTACGATTCCCGTGGGATAACTTAGGACTTCGAGTTAATCCTAAACTTGACAATCACCTACCTACTTTTTTGTGTGTCAAATGTTATTCCTGGTGCGAACGAAAAAGAGTTATAATATCTGAGTAATAGAGTTGTTATCTAACTTCCCTACAGATGCAAGATAACCGGAGTGACGTGCAGCTGCGAAGCTCGCGACATATTCTGGTGCCAGCATGTGGTGGCGCTGGCGCTGTACCGCATCAGGAACGCAGACTCCGTCAGGTTGAGGGTGCCTATCTCAGGTGAGAGATTATCATCACGTTGAATATTATTAGTCTTAAGTTATCTTGCTGCGCCATGACAGGGTCATATACTCACTAGTCTTAGCGCTCATGCACACGAGACGGTTTTGCGCCGGAGCTAAGCCTGGCGTCAAACCTGGTCTACGGGCGGTCGTCAGTCGTGTATGAAACTCTATGAGGCTACCACACGACGCCGCCATACTAACCACACGACGCCGGCGCAAAACCGTCTCGTGTGCATGAGCGCTTAAGCCTAAGCGTGTAAACTATGTTGTGTATATTGAGCATTAAATAAATAAATGAATACAGACATCACCCCCTCCTTCTAAAGGAGAAAGACAGGAGAAGCCCCCACTCTATTTAAGATTCTGATCAATATATACTTCTATACTAATATTATAAAGCTGAAGAGTTATACGCGCTAAACTCATGAACTGCTGGTCCGATTTGAAAAAATCTTTTTGCGTTATAGGTATAGCCTGTTTATCAAAGAAGGCATATATATCATTAGGCTAGGACCTACGGGAGCGGATTAACAAAGACGTAACTTAACACAGTTGAAAGCGAGGGGTGCTTTTAATCAAGAACTTGTTGTGATTAATTGGCTTAATCAAAAAGACATAATTATCCTATCTTACTACCAGTATAAATGGTAAAGTTTGAGTAGATAAATGATTATACCTCAATCAAGCCAGAACGGCTGAACGGATCTGGATGAAATTTGGATATTTTTTATCCTGTTTTTGCGTTCCTGTGAGATAATATAGGACTTTATATAGGACTGAATATAGGACTGAGTCTGAAGTCTACGCAGACGAAGTAGCGGGCAGAAGCTAGTTGCCTATACGTTAACATCTGGTGCACCAATACAAATCGTTTCGAAATTCAGAAACGGAGAAATGTTTGGCCTTTTTCTGCCAAGCTATCGTAATTTAAAGCCTTGCCATACCAAATCCCCTAAAAAAAGATCATCTAGGAATAAAACCAACTGAATTCCCTTTCAGAAACCCTCCTGCAAATGGACAGACAACAGCTCCAGAAGTTCGTGCAGTACTTAATAGCAGAGCATCATACGGAGGTCTTGCCGACGGCGCAGAGGTTGGCTGACGAGGTCTTGCAAGCCAGGTCGGCTATCAACAGGATTTGCGGGGCGCCTGACCCGACGGCCGGACCACCGCCTGATGCGCACCATGCTTGGCACTTAGATGAGCAGCAGGTTTGTGAGAAACTCTTTCTTTTTTGCTAGCCGTCACTGTCCCACTCCTGGGCGAAGGCCTCCCCCCATTCCTTCCACTTCCTTCTGTGTTGTGCTTCCTTTCGCCAGTTTACGAGGAAGCCATCTGATGAGTCCTCTTCACCTCGGTCTGTCGCGACCCCGTCTTACTGAGTCAGTCAGGGCTCCACTCTTGTGACATGTGGGCCCATCCTCTTAGCATCCGACAGACATGGCTCGCCCAGCTACATTTCAGTCAGATTTTTGGTTAGTTATAAATCGTTACCCCACACAAGTTTCTCCTGTTTCGAGGGTGCGTTTACGAACCTATAAACTCACATACACAAACAGAAAGATCATCTGTAGACCATACAAATATTTGTTCCGTGCGGAAATTGAAGCCACGAAACGCGCCAATCGCTCAGCCTTCTCGTCTACATTCTTGTGGATACCTAGTTCAAAATTGGATGGATTATTCTTTGAAGACTCTGCCTTCAATCAATTCTATATCACAGCTTTCTGCCACTGGATTTTTCACGATTATCTTAATATTTACATAAAAATACTTATTTATAAATAGAAATGAATACTTTTGAGGCTACTTATAAAGCTATCATTATCTTAAGACATCTTTCTACTTACAATCTACTAACTGGGTACTTTTAACTTTTAAATAACGATTTTATTATTGTTTCAGGTCTGCGAACAAGTGCGAGCATACTTATTACAGGGGACATATTACAATGCAAATAAACAGCTTAACTCTTTATTTTCTAAGGTAAGTTTTACACGGACGTATGCATGTGATGGCCAAGCTAGACTTGCCAAGCTACCATCCAGTTACCAGCTCATTAAGGCATAAGACCCGTTCAAGAAATGGGGCACCCTACCTCTTATCTGAAACCCTGAGAGCACCAAATTATTGTTTATTTTGAATACAATAAGGAATTGTTTTACCACCCCCCAAACGACACTATTAACCATATGGCCAACTCTCCTAATTAAAAACGTTCAAAATGTAGTCGTAATCTCATCTCAGCGACAATCACTGTCAAAAACTTATTAAAAATAAATTATTCTTATTTTTGACAGATTCAATAAAACTGACATTAGCATGTGATGTGTTCTTAAAAATACAAGAGTTGCCCTTCAGATGTACTTATTTAAAAAATGGAACGAAATTCGAATGAAGTGGCCTTAAAATAATTATGTTCAAATCGAAACTTTTTGGAAGGTTATAAAAATGGCCCTTATTTTGCTTCTAAAAGTTTTTATTTATAATAATACTCAAAGGTCTACTTCAAACGGTTTGAATAAAAGGAAAAAAATCACAAAAGCTTTTCAACTATTACAGAGTGCATCATTACAATGCTTGTTCTACTTCATAGGTTAGAGAAATGCTCCGTGCCCAAGACTCGAACGGTCCACGGATGCTGATGCTGATGACAGAACAGTTCCTATCAGACCCTCGGCTGCTGCTTTGGAGGAACCAGAACACCCCAATGACGGAGAAGTGCAGGCAGTTGTGGGAACAGCTGGGGGCTCTATGGGTCAGCATAGTGCTGGATCCAGGCAGCAATAAGCACCATAGATCACAGTGGAGGCATCTTTTGGAGAAATGGTCTGCAGTCGAAGTGTGTCCTACTGAGGATCCGGACTACCGGTCTTTTCCTTTGGTATGTATGCTATTAATAAAAAGTTATAAATAATAAATACCTGTTTAAATGTGTCTTGGCATGCAGACAAAAATCGAACAACATTTACTTTTACACACATCAAAAAATCAATATAATTATGACATCTTCAAAGTCGACAGGGCCGAATTAGGGGGGCCGGACGAAGTCGTAACGCATAAAACTTGTTACGAAATATACATGAAATAATAGGTACGATGCAATACTTTTCAGAATACCAAGTTTATTTTATTTCATAACAGTTACCACGTCCTTTTTAAAATGGTACTCAATAATTAAAAAAATAACTAAGCGACTTTAGCCACTGGCCATACCTAATGGGAACTTTAGTTTTAAAGTAGTTAGTAAAAAAAATAGTTTGGTCTTTCACGACTAAAATCATTTTTTATTCGAATGCTCTAAATAATATTGTTCTAATATTTATGCTCCACAATTTTGCAGCTATAACTATCTACATCCTTGTTTCACAGTACGCGAGAGAAAGGGAAAGAAACGAAAGGGATCGAGACAGAGACCACAGAGACAGAGACAGAGAGAGGCACCGCGATCGTGAGGAGAGGGACAGAGAGAGACTGCGCGAAAGAGAGGAGAGAGACAGGTGAGAATAGAGGAAAAGATTACAGACCACAGGCTAGATTATAGCCAAAACAATATGAAGTAGCAATTTTCAAAATATATATTTTTTTAACGAATTTCTTTTGTACATTTTCAGAGAAAGACATAGAGAAAGACAGAGAAGAGAAATGCATTCCCATTCCGAGAGTTCCGACGAAGAATCTAGGCCTAATAAGTAAGTCTTTTAACTCTTTCATGCACCAACTTCTATAAACTTCAACTTCTTCTTCAACTTCTTAGATAGATAGCAGATTTTTATTAATTGATAATATACTAAATAAACAGAAACAGAATTGAAAATTGCGTAATAACATGCAGAATATAAAATGCCGCGTGGAATTATATCTTGCACGCAATTTTCAACTTTATAGTGAATATTTTTAGTTCATAATCAATATTAATAAAAAAAATACTCCGTCCATTATAAACTTCGTGCCAGGTAAAGAAAAAAAATCAACCGTCAGAGTGATCATGGAATGACGAAATTTACAATACATCTTTGTATCCCTTGCTAGATAAAATTACCTCTTTTTTGTGTTTTTTTTTTTACTGGCCCCCCTTTTAACGATGTGATTATTTTATTTACAGTTATGAACGTGAATACAGGAGAGCGAGTAAGAGACTAAGACTAAACAACCAAAGATCCGCACCGCAACTGACGCCACGGACTGTTTTTCATAAGTAAGTATGCTAACAGGAAACCGCGCAAAGCGCTACTGCTGAGCATGAGGCCTTGGGTTAAATTCTCAGGTCGGGCAAAGTGTTATTGGGTTTTTACATCAGGAATTCCTCAGTAGCAACCTCGGTGTCTGGATTTGTGCCCGGTTGATGGCAATAGGCTCGCCCCTTTTACAAGGGACTTAAACATAACTGGCGAAATGTGGGTGTACTAATGGGTACATCTCTGCCCAACCCTTCGGGGATTATAGGCGTGATGTTATGTTACAAAACGTGGACCCCTATTATAGTCTACCTTTCAGAGAATGCTCCAAATTCATTCCTCCTATCTCCCCAGGGCGCTGGACGCGGTAGACATATCCTGGGAAAACGAACACCTGAAGAACATCCTGGGTGGCGACGAGTATGCTGACCCTGATAAACCGGAGAAACCGGGCAGTTCCACCACCACCACCCTGCTGCCTTACCCTAAGTTCAACGAGGACGGACAGCCTCTGTGGCATGGTGAGTGGGAGAAGAATCATTAGATAAACTTGTATTACCCAAATAAGAGTGAGCAGGAATCTTGGGTAACGCTTTTTCCATCGTAGATTTTATCTTATCACCAATATCTTTTCACCAAGCTAGACCAGGAATAAAGGTGTGACCATTAGTACAAAAAAAAACAACCAGCTTTGTACTGTCTCACTGCAGGGCAAAGGCCTCTTCTTATCCAGAGAAGACAAGATAATTGGTTTCAGACTTATAAGTAATTTATACGTGTGTTTTATGTTTTTAATCATTTATATCTATTAACGAAACAAAATTAAAGGTGGTTTGAAGATATTCCGGACCATCAAAATGGAATAATGAAATTGAACTCTTGGCACGAACATTCACACTCTCGAAAATAATCCATTTTCACGAATTTACACCCACAAATGACAAATCGATAGGAAAGATGTTACTTAAGCATATCAAAATTTCTTCGTAAAAATGCGATCGAGATCTACTTTGACGCAAAATCTCTTACTCCACTGTCCACCAAAGCTTCTTGCAGCTAACACCGTATGCGTTGTCCGCAGAGCACCTGCCGGTGGTGGGAGCGCGTATAGAAGCCCTGCGCGCACACGGCCGCGCCCCCGCCGCCCTGCGCCTCGCCGTCAGCGCCGCCCGCGCCATGAGGCATCGACAGGTAATGTGCTAGTGCTACCCTCAATAAAATAATAAAACCAGCCTGTCCCACTTCAGAGCAAAGACCTTCTCTCATACAAAGCAGATCAGCAAGCTTGCTCAAGGCGGATTGGCGATTTGCACTTTATTTGGGGGCACGGAAGTCCACTTTTCGGTCACCGATATCAGTGATGTCTAAGAAGATAAACTAAGTACATTCAAATGTACTTTTTGAATTGAAAAAGTTACATTGGTAGGTACTTGCCCAGGCATTAGCATGGCATCAGGGTTTAGTTTTTTTCAGTCTTTCCTACAGTACAAATTCATTCCTGTATATTTGTGACAATGTGATACTGACGTTTTGTTCCTCTTCAGGAGGTATCTCAACAACGCTGGCAGTCAGCAGGCGGCGGCGAGGCGTCGTCGTCGTCGGCGTCGTGCGGCGGCGCGGACGCGTGCGCCGGCGCATGCGGCGAGCGTGCCAAGCTCAGCCAAGTGTGCGCGCACATGGACTTCGGCTCATGTCTTACTAGTGCCGCCACGTGTGCCCTGTCGCACTCGCAAAGGTGTATTGGTAGAGGTGAGATGTTGTTCTGACTTTATAGATGAAGTCGAATAAAAAGTAACCTTTGTCCTTTGTCGGGGTTCAAACTTACCCTGTGCCATCAAAATCAGTTATGTGTTTTAGTCGTGAAAGCGTAAGAAACAGACAGAGTTACTTTTGCATTTATATTATTAGTATGGATTACTTAACACTGCAACAATACACATGATTTTCTTGCATCAATTTTTCGTGTAAATAATAATAATACCTCTTCTGATTTTTGAACCAATTTGGTCATTCTCCTTGAATAAAGTACTTCATTTTCTTCCATACAGATAGCAGATGTTGGACGGGTTGGACGTTAGAAGCCATTTGGTGCGTGTACGAGTGCCTAGCCGACGCCTGCCTGGCGCCTGACGACCAGCGCGCGTCTCCCAGACTACACACCGCCTATCTAGACGAGGAGCCCAACACGGGCCTGCCGCCGAGGTAAACAATTATAAGCCAAAGACAAATGCAAAGGCTAAGACAAATCATTTATCTCAATTAGGCCAATAAAGGCACTTTTAAACGTCAAAATTCAAAAAAGGAAAAAAAAAATATTTAAGTACATATCTAGATTCAATCTTTTAAATTTTTTTGTTTTGCCCTTTCCGAAAGGGAAATCTTTCGAATAAAGAAGAATGGGCAATACCTAAACTCGTTAACTGCACTTAGTCTTTTAAAAAAGAAATGTTTTGCATGTAAGTAAATAATTATATTCATTATGACTTTTAATATGAACTTGTAAAGACAATGTTCATTTCTTTTATTTCCTTTGCAAACATGGGTAAATTTATAGTATAGGTACATAGATATTTTTAAAACATAAAATTCGGACCTCCATGTTCTAACGTCTCATGGGCATTTTATTAGGTATTACATGTCAAATTATACAATAAGCTAAATGCCTATAATAATAGGTAGGTACAATAGATGTCAAACAAGAACAACAACATTATTCAATTTTGTCTCAGATACCAACACGTCCCGGTGGCGGGCAGCAAGAACCCTGAGGAGACGTACCTAGCGCTAGCGTTGGAGGCTGCACTGCTGGGCCTGGGGGTGCAGCGCATGCTGCCCATGGGCCTATACGCGCAGGAGAGGCATTGCAAGCAGGTGAGTTCACAACTATTCATTTTACAACATGGTAATTTTGTACACCGAATTGAATCCTGGGCTTTTGGCTCTATTTGAGTGTGAAGGGCTTTCTACACAAGTGCGATATTATCACAGGGGATATTAGGATATCCATCTGTAAACAATTTCTATGAAATCTCAAGTTTCCTCACGATCTTTTCCTTCACAGATGTCAGTGATGTCCAAGATAAACTTAGAATAAATGAATGCATCCATTTTGTTTGTTTGTACCAGGAGGAGCGTCTGATCGCTCAGCTGCAACGCGTGGAGGGCGAGGCGGCGGGCGGCGTGTGCGCACGCGTGGCGGCGGCGCTGCTGGCGGGCGGCCCCGCCTCCTGCCTGGGCGCGCGCGTGCACCCGCGCGCTGCGCCTGCGCACACCTTCGCCAGGTTCCTCTTCCTCGCGCTGCTGCCCGCCCATCCGGACCTTGCGTACCGTGTCGGACTTAGAGCTATGAGGTGAGTTGAACGCGTGATATCTGAATGATATTAACACCACGGTACCTCCTAACTGAGGCCATCACTAATTATAACACTACAGCTCCCACACAGCAATAATTAGCCATTCAAATTTTGCATTTACATCGTGTGCGTTAGAATAACTTTTATAATGACAACATAGAAAAAGTGTACCAGCTAAGAGCGGTGCAGCATAATGAACGATGACCACAACTCTGGCATAGCTACTATCATAGATAATATATTCGAAATTCCATGATGTCGTGACACACAAGGAATTAATGTGCTACGTCCTTTCCAGGTTACCGATGGTAGAAGAGGCTTACGCCCTGGATGGCAGCAGCGCGGCGGGCGCTGGCGGCGGAGCGGCCGGCGCCTGGCACACGCTGCAGCACGCCGAGCAGCAGCAGGCCGCGCTCGCCAGCGCACTGCTAGGTAACACCACCACCACCTACTATGATACCACCAAACTATCACACACATTATTACCCACCACATCATAATTTCAAAGTTCTACATAGCCTGTTCTTCTCGCACTACTCTCGAATTTATAGAACATGTCCTACAGTCATGTCACGAAGTTGCGCCATCGCAGCCATGTCACGAAGTTGCACCACGCTTAACCTATCCATAATACTATTTCATCGTGATTTCACCATATTAAACGTTACTCTCGTCCCTCAGGCGCAGCTCGTGGTAACCCAGGCCGGCTCCGCGCGGCGCTGGGGGCGGCGCAGCGCCACGTGCGCTCGGCGGCGCAGCTGTTCCGCCTGGCGCAGGACGCGCTGCGCCACGCCGCGCCGCCCGCCGCGCCACACCATCACCGCGACCTGCTCGCAGCCGCCTTCGAGCTGGGCTTACAGGTACAACATTTGGAGGACCTGTACTAGTCTTAAAATGTGACAAATATTACGAGCCGTCAAGATTTTCGTTCTTTTAGTAATATTTTTGCACTAATCCTAAGACTAAACTTACTAAAAGACTATCATACCAACTCAATATGTACCAAATGTGTGTCAACACTGTATGAGGCCAAATATGACACCATTTGGATGACTCACAGATTCACTCAGGTAGACCTTTTTTCTACACAACTAAATGAATGTTCTTTAATCTCCAGGTGCTAAGGATGACGCTATCCTCAGTGAACTGGCGCCGGCGCGAGATGGTCCGCTGGCTCGTCACCTGCGCCACGGAACTGGGGCTTGACGCGTTACTGTCCATCATGCAAAACTGGTCAGTATACTGTGATGTCAGATATTGCGATGAAAAATGTAGGTACTTGCCAACCTCAGTTGACGAATCTTTTTTAGAAACAGAATTTCGTACAGTGAAAATCTTTCAGAAATCTGTTTTCTTGCCCAGTCAAGATTCCCCCCTCCCCCATTCCTCCCCATCTAACTATTTTAAGTTAAATAGATTACTAGGAAACGCTGGCGTGATGACTTAAAGATTTTCATGGGAGATTGGCCCAGTATGGAAGGCTATGGAGGAAAAGTTCCCAGCAGGGGGAAAAAAAAGGTGGAAAAAAAAAGGTTCATCATAACTTCGTTTTTTCTTGCAGGTATGAGCTTTTCACGCCGACGGAAGCGACGGGTCCTGTAGCTGCAGCGGCCATGTCCCACGCCACGGCACTGCGGCTCGGACTGAGTTTTGAGCAGCAAGAGAAGCTGAGTGCCTGCGCCAGGACATTAGCACTGCAATGTGCTGCTAAGGTATGTAAACCACTACTAATTTTGACATTGGATAGCATATATGTTCCAGTTTGAAAGGTAAAAATTACATCCTTACTACTTCTTGTGTCGATCGCGATTACATTTGAGAACTAACAACTGCATTATTGTCTGTTTTACCCTCTAGGACTAGGTTCAGAGCCAATACTTTGGTATCGCGTATGTCCTTCAATGAACTACCATTTGAGATTGACAATGGTCAATAGATTGTCCATTCAATGAATAAATAAATATCTGACTAAAACTAATTAATTCCTTCTTTAAAAAATAACCGTTATTATTTTTTCAGGATCCGCCCGGATGTGCCTTGAGTGCTTTATCAGTTTGCGAGGGGTCTGCGGGGGCTTTCGAGGCTGCGTGTGCGGCGGTGGGAGGCGCGGCCGCGAGGGGAGCCCTAGCGTCCAGCCAGCTGTTCGCTGTGGCGCGGTACATGGAGCAACGTGGCCAGCCAGCGAGAGCCATGCGCCTCGCCACGCTGGCCATGCGGAACCTCCATTTACATTATAATCAGGTAAGGAAGAAGTAGAAAAAAAAAAAAAAGTAAAATGTCGTGATGGCCTAGTGGTTAAGGCGCCTACTTCTGATGCATGAGGTTGCCAAATCGATATCAGGCCCAGACTTTTTTTTTCAATTCAATTACCACGCGACGCGAGGGTTTTAGTCGGTGACGGAACGGTGCACGGTGTGGAGATAATGTTTAATGATAATGATACAGTGATAGATAGTGGATATGATACAGTGAATACGAAACGTGTGATACTCCTTCATTCTCCTTGCTAAAGCCCAGTTATTTGTCCCTACAGGACAGTCACCCAGCGATCGCGGACATTCACTGGGCGGTAGCGCTTGCGCACTCGCTGGGGCGCGCAGAGCTGCAGGCGATGTTGCCGCTCTTGGTGAAGAACGTGCAGTGCGCGCCTGTGCTGGTAAGTTATTAAGAGTAGTGTTTATTATTGAAACAGGATTATTTATTTTTAAAATGTAAATTACGTCTTCTTTTGTACTTGTGGAAATTTCACTTTTTATGTAATTCTATCTGACCCGCCACGACTTCGTTCGCGTGGTAGGTATCCAACCCCTACCCAACCGGTACCCCTACCCCTATCCTACCGATACCCCCACCTCTTACACTACCGATACCCTACACAAACCCTACACTACTCCTACTATTGGTAGGGTAGGCCCTACCAATACCTACCCCTACCCTACCGTACCCTACCCCTAAACTTGTAGACTTTGTCTCTGTCACCTCTGACCTAGACTAGAGTCAAGAGCAAACCCATCTCATATAAAAATCTAGCTTCTGCCCGCGACTTCGTCCGCGTCAAAGTTAATTTTTCCATACAAACTTTGGACCCCCATTCCATCCTCTTAGGGAGTCTATTTTGGAAAATCCTTTCTTAGTGGATGTCAACTATCTATAAACTACCTCCCTGTCAAATTTTATCTTTATACGTCAAGCGGTTTCCGATATTTCGTGATGAGTAAAAGAGACCTTTCGCTTTTATTTAGACTTAGATTTAAATAAAATTTAGGATAGATAAAATAAAATAAAAGTTTTACTAAAGTGTCTTTCCTCCTGCAGTCGGACGTGCTGCGTCGCTGCTGCGTGGCGGCGGCGGGGTGCTCGCGGTCGCGCGGCGCGCCCCCCCGCCCCCCCACGCCGCTGCGGCCGCTGCTGGAGGCGGCGCTGCGAGCGTACGCGTCCACCACGCATGCGCGCCTCGCACACATCTCGCCACGACATTACGCTGACTTCGTTGAGTTTCTTGGTAAATACATTTTTGTTTTTTATTAGAACCCCACTGCCTCGTTGATCTAAACAGGACTTGGGTTTAAATTCTGGCAAGCCTGGCTATTATTGTCTAAACTTGGATTATGATACCGTCATTGACCTTGGAATGACAAAAAAGCCTTATCGAATGCATAGAACCTCTAAATTTTTGTAAAATACTGCAACTACTGTAAAATGCTACATTTCTATCTAATCATATCCGTGGGATCTATCTCATAAACAAGGGAACCTCAAATATATTTGACCAAAAAAATATTTTGATCTTTTATTCTTTTCCGCAGGTAAAGCGCGCGACACGTTCGCGCTAGCCCCGGACGGCCCCCACCAGTTCGCCGCGCTACTACAAGAGATCAAGCTCAAATACAAAGGAAAAAAGAAACTCATGTTCCTCGTCAAGGAAAGATTTGGATGATCCAATGATAAGTTACTCGTTACAAAACCCACCGAGTTAGCAACGGTCTTCTAGATACGGCATTCCATTCATATTGATAGTAAAAAAGCATTTTTGTTTTGATGCGTGAAAATTTTGTTGAAATCTTTGAGGTTGATCTAGCATCGTTTTTTTATGTTTTTGTTAATCTCATTAAGCTGCTTCTGTGGTTAAAGGCTTCAAGATGGGAACCACTGAGGTAGAGTTTCATCAAACTTTTATAATTAGAAAAAGTCTTTTTTTATCTGTGGAATGAAATTGACGTCTGTCAGTTTTTGTATGGAAAAAATGACCATCTGTGCGGCCTTTGACCATAGATGTAGTAATTAAAAAAAACATGATAAGTAATAATAATATAAAACTCATGGCATGCTACATAATTATTTAATTGGTGCAATCATTGTTTTCATATTCAAGTTTTTTGTTTTTATTTTGTTAAAATCGTGCAATAAGCTGCCATGATGAAAATGCAAAAGCTTACGTCGCATGAAAATTTGTCATAGGGCCTTGTCGTGACTTGACGCATAATAATTTTAGAAATAAATGTCGTGGAATATAATAATAAGATAAAAATATTATATTATCCATACTATTTTTGTTAAGAGTTAGGTCGCTTGTACACTGCACGGAATTTTACTGTCTGGGAAAAAAAATCTTAGATACATTTGCCGGATGAGCACGTGACATTTGTTTGAAATTCGAATTTCGTGAAGTGTACCAGTGGCCTTAGAAGTAACAAAATGGAATACCCATAGCTTGTCAAACACAACATTAGTGTGACAATGCTACCTACATGAAAAACGAGGACATGAATCGTTTCGTTCCACGGTAATTTATTAGGCTCGAAATAATTTTACCGTTGCGGTAAAAATCATTACCTCAAGCAAGGTACACACAATCTCGTGTACCCGCCGTGTACCAAACCAGTCTATTCTAAAGTATTATTTTTAATTTTAATAATTATAAATACGGCTGACCTCGTAATTTTCATTTTTTTTTAATAATCGTAAGAAATGATCTCAATAATTCCATTTGTGTAAATAGAAACGAGTTTGTAAATATAGTGCGAAGACAAGTTTAGTATTGGAAAATATTAGTTAATTAATGTAATAATTAGTTAGGTATGTGATCTGTGCGAGGTTTGCGTGTTGTACAAATTGTGTAAATGTCGGTGTGTTGTGAGATGACGGGGTATCGATGATGGTGAGCGGGATTCGCACAAATCGCAATTTGTAAGTAGGTATAGCGCGCCACTCGTATAGCGTCCAATAGCAATGGGATATTCATAAAATATGACACAACACCAAAGAAATATATCGTAAGTCCAAGTGTGAGATAAACGCCATCATATTTTCAGTATTCTTGAGTATTCTGTATCTGTAGATATTGTTTATGTTATTTTCCCCGGTTTTTTTCGAATGTACACTTTTTTACACAAAATATTGTTACAATTGGCGTTGCAATAATCTTGTGTAAAACAGTTTATTTATAAAACAGACGTTATTTAACTAATTATGCCGTATATCTTGTCTATTTTCTATATTGTTACACAAATCTTATAGAGTTGATTACTTTTGAGTTTAAAAAAAATTACTTCAATAATCATTATTTCTAAAACTCAGCCTTTTTCTTGTTTAGAGTAGAATATAAAATTTTAACAAGAAGTGCATTTATAAAGATAGAAATGATTAATATTTAAATAGAGATGATGTATGGATAGTGTTGAGAGAATAGTATGAATTGAATAGTATATAGACTTAATGGAGGACTTTTGTACTTTTTGTGGTGTGTATGAGGGTTGAGCAAAAATTATTTTGACATTGTACAAAGAAACATACAAAAAATATTGTATCCGTTTATTATAACAAAATTTTGCCAACCCTATAATGTGTCAAATAAAAAAAAACAGGACATTAGTACTCATTATAATATTGATATAAATGTAAATATTAAAAAATATGATTTTTAGTTAGAGCGCTGATAGTAGACACATCCAATATCTTCCTTATCAGAGACTTTTACACGAAGAAGTAAGAATATCAAGTAGAAAAGTGATCAATAGTAACAGTAAAATGTATGTTATTTATTATACCGCTTTATACATATATGTTAAATACATAGATCGGCATAACATAGCTAAGTTTAGGCTCGATTTTAGCGGAAGCATGTTTAGCTTGTGAAAATCTACTAAACTAATACACCAACTTACAAAAAAGGCAATGAAACATACGTCTATTTTTTTAGGACATACGTTGTCTGATAGTTCTGTGATCTACCTAAGTCAAATATGCTTCCTGCAAAAGTTTGCAAAGTGACAAAATATCAAAAATGGAGTGTTACATTGTTAGTGAAGTAAAGCATCTCAGTCTGAACGCAGCATGGCGTAAGTGGTGTTTATAAAATTATTTTTTGTATGAAAAGAGAAATTAATTTCATAAGCAAATAACTTTTAAATGTCAAGCAATAATTTTGAAGCCTTCGGCCGGTCTGCAGTGACTTTGTGTACAACTTTATTGGTTGTTGAGTACATGTGTTTGTGTAGCTTATTTAGTCAGTATGCGTGGTGATCGTTAGAGTCAATCAAAATGCGATAGAGATATGTTTATTAAAGTTTGTAGCACAATTATTATTTGGAGATTACTTTCGAGTGTAAAATCATTTTTATGAAAACGCATTTTTTGTTTAACATAATTTCCGTTCTTTTTTTCTCTCATTGTTTTGTTTTTGTAACTTACTGATAACGTTATTAAATAAGTAGATTTTTCAAACATCGACTTGCCAACTTGTAACTCCAAGCAAATATTTGACCTCAAGTGCCTTCAGGCGAGTCCAAATAAGCCAGACCGGCTCTTACTTGATTATGTTGTATTTTTTTTTTATTTTGTACTCTGTCAGTGGTTATATTGTAATTGTGTTGTACGTCAAACGTGGACACCCTTCAGTGCTGGTATTATGAAGGTGATAATTTCAATATAAATAATTGAAAAAAAAAAAATATCTTGTTTTATTTTAAATCCTAAGTAACTTACCTATAGCTTAATTTTCCTTAAGAAAAAACACCATTCCCGTCCCTACAGGTTCGTTGTCTGAGAGAGAATGATACCTTGACCTAATAATATAATATCTCCTGTCATCGTCTAGCCTAAAATCAAATACCATCCTACCTACCATCATCTCGTTGGTATGAAACATTTTGTTGTCTGGATGTGGTAGACCTTCTTACATTATGCAATACCACGTGTGTAGTATGGTAACCCAGCATTACGTAATTTCTCCTTTGTTTTTCCTATCTCCAAAAATGGCGAGTAAAGACTAGCTGCTAGCTCCTTACCCATCTTGTTATGCCATGGTCCGTGGCATAGGAAACAGTGCCGTGTCAGTTACCAGCAGTGGCTTTTGCTAAATTTATTAATTAAAACTTTACTATTAAACATTGACTAAGTGCCTTAGGCATTCTCTAACAATCAATCAAAAGTGGCGAGGAGATAACATGCAAGAATAAGAGCGTAAAAGAGTAAAATTAAAAAGTGGCCACTTTTGGGCAATTTTCCTGGGTTCCAGTTCTAACATGGATCGCTAGAAAGAAATATATGACTTTTATGATAATGAATAATCTCGTTTTGCTGATGTGTTATTGGTTGGTATGCAAATCTCCACAGTCGTTTAAAAAAAACTATCAAAAGAACTCGAAATGTACAAAATAAAGAGAAACGTACATATTATTTCTTTTTTTTACCTTATGCTACCTATTGGTTAAGCCAAATACGTTTCGGCTGTAAACGAAAACTCACAGGTAGTTTTCGGTGGTTGCATGTTGCATAAAAAAAGGTTTTGCCAATGTCTGATAGAGCTGCATAGCAACCCATAATTTTTTTAAATCGCGCGCGTATCTTGTTGTTTGTGCACGACTGCGAGGGGAGCGATGCCCGTATGCGAGCCGCATCTGCCAATCACAGCGCCGCGTGGCTCTTGCGGTTAACCCGCATTCGTGTAGCAACCCCCCTCGGTCCCCTCAGCTCCCTGCTCCCTCAGTCACCGTGAGCTATTCAAGGTTGATAACGTACGCTTAGCTAAATAAAATGAGTGTTCACTTCACAGAGAGTGATATGGCGCAACTTGTAGAAGTCTACAAAGATTACGACTGTTTGTGGAATATGAAGCACGACTTGTATCGAGACAATGAAGCGAGACAAACGGCATACAAGAAAATCGCGGAAAAATTAAACATTCCTAACCTAGAACATAAAGATATCCCGAAAAAAATTAAAAATTTAAGGTCATCGTACTACCAGGAGATCAAGAGGATTAGAAGAAGTGTTCGTATAGGTGGACCTGTTTATGTACCGAGAGTATCGTGGTTTGAAACTGTAGATGGGTTTTTAAAACCATTCAGACATGAATATTCATATATTTCGAAGGTAAGAAACAAGATCTTGTTTTGGAATATATTTTCTTTTTTTTTTTAACATTCCACACTGGGATAGAATATAGAAGTAAACACTTTCTTATAAATTATACCTAATGATTTTCTATTTTTAATTAAACATTTAAATCATACTTTTCACTTTTTGAGGCCTATTCTAGATCAGCGCTACTCCGTCGCGCGCGAGATGTAAATTACCAAATACTTAATATTAAAAAATCATTTATTTATCAGACATAAGAGGTCCATGGGTTAGTTACAGCTTACAGCACACTTACAAACTATGTTATTAAAACACACATGAAATACAATAGAATAGATTAGTAAAATCTGAACATTATTCTTGCCTCACCAGTATTAAAGTGATTCAACGAATTTCCAATAACTTACGTCGCGTCGTCATAACTGCATACCCCGTCCGTTTATTCTACTCATGTGCCCCTGCAATGCAAGGAGCGAGAGAGAGCGCGCGATAAAAAACAATTGCACTGCGCGGCGCGGTGCGACGACCTAGCATTGAGGTCGGTCTGTTTCTATACAAACCCAGATAAATGTGCGCGGCCTCCGCTTCGCATCCGCAATTTTATAGCGGAAGTTTATCGGAAGTTGCGAGGCTGCGTGACAAGTTCCCATTGGTGGAAAGTTTACCGAGGCAAGCGCTCCACCTATCAGAGCAATGCGGACTGCGGGGGCCGAGCCATTAGGGCGCCATTTTGCGCGGCTAGCGCCAGAAGTATTGTACCTTGTCGGCTGAGATATCGCGTTATTCGTTTTTTTGCTTCTATTTAACTTTTACTTGTAAAACCGTCCCGTATTAAATGTGCGCTTCTTTTATTGAAAATTTCAAAGTGTAGTAATGAGACCAAGAACGAGTTTAGTTTGGAATTATTTCGATACCATTGACGAACTCTCTGCCAAATGCAAAATATGTGAAAAGGTGTATTCGCGAAAAGGTCGCTGTACTACCGCGTTAAAATGTCATATAAAAGCTATGCACTGTGAGGAGTATAAAAAAAACTTTGAATCGTTAGACGTAGGACATAAAAATTCATCTGAAAACCAACTTGAGCAGGTCAGTTACTTAAATATTTGTAACTTAGTTAGTAAAAAAAATAACAAAATAAAAAAAAACAGTTCGATTTTTATCTTACCAATTTTTTTTTTCGCTAACATACTCACTTCCGCTTCCGCTTCCGTTTCCCTTTCCTACACTTCCGTTGCATTATTATCTGCAGGATGGTTGCGGGACGTCTTAACAGGATACCGTGGCCCCGGAACGTAAAGGCACAGAATAGAGAGACCTATTCTGTGGTAGTTTTTTAGTCAGTAAAAGTCTGACAGTCACTTCCGCCCCCCACCCAGGGCGGAAGGACTCATTTGATGATTTTTACCACCTCAAAAAAAAAGGGGTGTTCGTACGTTCCATGAGGGTTCATGGAACGTTAAGGTTAAGCAGTATACACTTATTCCACACGTAAAGCTGGCAAATGATAATAATATATTTCCAAACTGTGTTTTAAATATACTATCTGCAGTGCGTTACGTAGTCAGAAAAATTAAAATTCTCCTATGCCTACAATGAAATTAAAAGCTGACTTGATAAGCGTAAAATATTTTCATTCTTTGAGCTTAAAATTATGACTCTTTCTTAAAAACTTTGTGATAGGTAACTCAGAACTATTGTTATTCTGAAAATACGAAAAACGTTTCGCAAAAACATGAAAAAAAATACTCTCAGAACTATTGTTATTCTGAAAATACGAAAAACGTTTCGCAAAAAAATGAAAGAAAATAATTTCATTTGTTTTTTACTTTTGTATTTTACAGAGAAAACCAGTCAAAGGAATGAAAGGTGATGTAGAAGTGAGAGTTGGTGATGGAGGTGGTGAAAAGGACGACAGTAACAATACCCAACCCCAGAAACGAATAAAGAAGAATGACCAAAAAGCTGAAACAAACAATAAAATCGATGACGAGTTTGATAGTTTTGGGAAATACATCGCCTCTTCCCTTCGCTCGTTGCCTCAAGAATTTTCAATAACCGCAAAAACCGAACTACAAAAGACTATATCGGAAATTCAATTAAAAATTGTCAGACAAAATAATGCTGGCACCTTTAAACGGTCACAGTCTCCGTCTGACTATGAAACAACTTCAACTGAATATGATATTCAAACTGGAAATTACTCTCCTGCATCTGATTCTTGTATTTCTACTATTAAAATAGAATATGACGAATAAGTGTAATTTTGTATTAAGTATAGGTATTTTTTTACTTTTTTAAATTGATTATTTGATACCATTAATTTCAAGATACAACTACATTGAAGATATACTTTATTTTAGCCCCAAAAGGCCAATCAATTAACAGTTAAATTCCATTTACAGTGGCTTTGAAATCGATAAATGATAATCGATTGAGTTGGAAGAAATGTGACGTCACAGTTTACTTTTGCTCTATAAAATCTATGAACGAATCGCGTTTTGACAGCTCATAAAAAGTTTGTCAATTGATTGGTGGTGTCAAAATATCCAATTATACGACTGAGTTAAACAGTGAATTTAAAGATAAGCAATTGCCATGTGCATCAATTAGATAAGTACATACAGTAAAACGGGGTTAATTGGAATGCAGGGGCTAATCGGGACCTAAGATGACCCACTGACCAGGGATTTTAACGTTGAAATAAATTATAGTTTAGTGCCAAAAAAGGACTTTAATGTTTACCAGTAATTTAGTGTCCTTGTTAGCAATTAACCCCGTTTTAGGTACTAAATATTTGTATTATTACTTTAAGTCGAGGTTTTTGTGAACCATCTTAAAATTTTGGATTTATCAATTCTCCAAAAACTGAACATTTTGTCGATTTTTTTTATATTTTCAAATTGCTCTTTCTTAGCAACTTACTTAATATGGAGGACTTAACAAGGACTGTAAATAAAAAAGTAATGAGTAAAAAATTTGTTTAATTTAATTTTTTTAGAAGGATGGCGAGGTTGGACCCATGTAATTTAAAAATTAACGGAGCACCATGCACGGTCTAATTTCTACAATATTATAATAACAAGTTTATAAGCGTTCTACAAAAAAAGTACTGAGTTATTAGAAAACGGGAATCAAAAGTTATTATTATTCTAATTTAATAATAAAGAATCATCGTACTGTTTCTAAACGCAACTTAAACATTCCTTTCTAGGCTGATTAATTAGAAAAAAGTAGTTCGTTTTCGCTTGCTGATTTTCCTTCCTTTATACTTCTTATTTCTATCTTGTTAAAAAGTTGTTAAATATTCTGAAAACCCATAACGATGAAACATACGAACCATATAACTAGACTTGCGATAGATTGATTAAAAAGTCGAACAGAGTCACAATGGTGCCGATGCCCTTGTTCACAAACTAAAAGCTATCTAACTAAACTATTTCTATCTTTTTCTGTAAGATAAAACAAGAAAAGGGTGGATAGAATAAGTTAGACCTGTCAATTTTATTAATCTGAAACATACGCAATTTTAGTTGACACATGTCAAAACACGGAAAAGTTCAAGGCAAAATTAATTTGACATCTTTAACTTAGTTCTAAAATGTCACCGTCCTTTTCTTTCGCTGTCTGGTTAGTAAGAGATGCCATAGTTTTTGAACAAGGGAATCGACAACAGTAATAATAGGCATTACATTTAGGTGTCACCTAAGCTGACAATAGGCGAAAATACACAAATTGTATTCGGGGATACCTACTCAAGATGTTTACTGGCTATCAAACGGTTGAAAAGGCAAAAAAGGTTTCAACTCTAACTTTTTCTTTTTAAAGTATAAGTACCCTTGACCAATCGGATCAAATGACTTGTTTAACGTTTGTTCTTTTTTCAGTTTTTTCAATAAACTTCTATAATTCCTTCTGTACTCTTGTAGTTCCTCCCCGTCTATTAGATAACGTAGTGATTTTTTTGTGGTTTTCTTTTTTGGTGGTGGCTTCTTTTTATTATCTTTTGGTGTCTTGCCTTTTGGTGTCTTGCCTTTCGGTGTCTTGCCTTTCGGTTTCTTGCCTTTTGGTGTTTTACCTTTATCTTTTCCTGCCTTTTTTGTCGTTTTCTTTTTTGTCGTTGATTTCTTTTTTGTCGTTGATTTCTTCTTTGTCGTCGTTTCTTTTTCCATAGACCATACAAAGGTCACATCTTCTTTGGTTGGTATTGGTGTAAGAGTTGTCCTTTCTTGTATAGGTAGATCTGTGGTCGTCTCGTCTTGTGCTTCGGTTGTTCTTGGCCGGTCAGGCCTCTTCTCGAATTTGAGCGATTGTTTTCTGGTTTCCGTTGAGTCAAGGTACAGTTCATCATAGCCTAGCACGAGTGGCGGCAGGACCACAAGACTTGCTTTACGCTCCTTCGGTTCAGACTGAAAACATTACACAATAAATAAGTACACAGTCTTAATGTTGTCATAATCTGACAACCAGTCTTACCAAGGGGTATCGTATTACCAAGTTACTGGGTTGTGGAGGTCAGAGTCGCTCCATGTAAAATACAGATATTCAGCTGCATCCGGTTAGACTAGAAGCCGACCCCAACATAGTTGGGAAAAGGCTAGGCAGATGATGAAATAAGTACACAGTCAATTTAGGTAGGTAAACGTAAAGGGTGTAAAAACGCTTAACGTAACCGAAAGTTACATTTTCTTCCCATCATTGTGATGTGTTTTTGTTCTGGCCATACCTGGGAACATTCTAGTTACGGATATATTTAATGTCAAAGTTTGAACTTTTTGGCACGTTTTTTAGGAAACCTTTAAATACGGCCACGACCTCTATACAGTAGTTGCATGCACCCGAAAGTACAATGTTTTGCGTGCGTTGCATTGTGCACTACCTGCTCACCCACCCGCAACCGCAACCGATTTTGATGAAATTCGGTACAGGGTAAGTTTTAACCCTAACATTGGACAAAGGCTAATTTTTATAAGACTTCAACTTCACCTTGGACATCACTAGCATCGGTGTAGGAAAACATCGTGAGGAAACCAGGACTTACTGTTCCATTCAAACCATGTCTTCTGACATAAGGCAAGGGCCTCTGCCTTTGAGGCGGTTTAGAAACTGACACTAGGGTGTGTGGGGTCGTAAGACCTTACTGCCCACACGATGAAGAAGAAGACTTCGTCTGAGCAAAAGCTAGTAATAAATATACGCAGAAAAGGTACTTTACTTACCACAGTCAAATAAATGGCAACTACAGCGAAAACCAGCAATAAAGACATTGTTACATAATCACTTTTTTTATAAACAATTTTTTTATTGTTCTCACTGTATATGTAGCGAGTCGTAAACTTACAATTCTCTATAAAAAACTACCTTCTGCTCGCGACTTCGACTTTTCACACGCGTTATATCTTTGGTTACTGCTCCGCTCCCGTGAGCAGGGCCGTAGCTAGAGGGGGCATTGTGGGGCAATGCCGTACCTTGAAATCACAATGCCCAACCTTAGATCTCTATATCCAAATCTGGAAGTTCAACCATCTTGTTCGCTTGTATTTCATCATTGAGGATTTAATAGTTCTTAGATCCATGGTCATGCGCTGTCACAGAAATTATTTGTCTACTTATAGCTATTGAATGTACATCACTGATCTAGAGTTCATTGACATACACGGTGATTGATTTAGATTTAGGAGCCCGTGCTTCAAGGGCAGATAAATTATGATATTTTTTTTTACTTTCAATGCTGCCCTACCTCAAATTTGACTCTAGCTACAGCCCTGCCCGTGAGTCGTAGCACGATGTTACGCCTGTACTAGTCCCCATGAATCTGGTTATCATACAGGTCCAAAAAAATTTTTTTCAACGAGACTTTTAGTTCCAGAGATTCGCGCGTTTAAACAAACAAAAAGACTCTTCAGTTTTATTTTATTAGTATTGTATCACCTACATTACTTACTTTTAGAATACATTAAATTTTAAATTCATATTAGCTATAATAGCGTGTTTACATGCGTATAAATCAATATTCTACAGAAACGTCTATAATAAAATATTTATAAAGTGAAGTTGGGATAACGTTACTCGTATGTTTAGGGTTCCGTGCGCGAAAGTTGCTGAAGCGACCCTATTGCTAAGCTTCCGCTGTCCGTCCGTCTGTCAGAAAGCCTGTATCTCATAAACCATAATAGCTAAAAATAAATAAAAGTTAAAAATGAAAGGGGACCAACCCAAGAAGAACACCCAGTGGCGTAGTTTGGGGGGGGGGGGGGGCCGGGGGGGCCACGGCCCCCGGCGGCATACGACAGGGGGGCGGCGGCAAATGCCGCGATTACTTAAATACTTTTAATCGTCCCCCCAATGTTACATATCAAGCAAATCCAACAGCAGAATATGGTACTGCTTTAAGAGATGGCGTCGGGCCCCCATTTCTTCCCATAGATGTTAATTTCCTTCCGAAGCAGTGGTAAAATTTATCTTGACTATCAATGAGTTGTATAATGAACATTAGGTCCGTTGAATAGAATAATTAAACTTTAAACTAATAATTACAGTAGGTTGCAAAATTCGGGCCGGCCCTGGGCGGCGTAGACCCACGCTACACCACTAAGAACACCCAACAAGAGACCTGTTGATTCCGTGAAAATTTCAATTCTAGCTATAACGGTTATGACATACAGCCCGCTCACAGACGAACGGACAGCGGCTTAGTAATAGGGAACCGCTAGCACCTTTCGGTTACAGAACCCTAAAGATATAAAATTTACTTATATAGGTACCTACTTCTTTATTACTTCTAAACTTCGTCTGATGCAAACTGTTGCTCTTCTGCACCTTCCACGGCTGGCATCTCCACTTCAACATCTGGTATAGAAGCTGGCAATTTCGGCAGCGCCGCTCCAGACTCATCAAGTAACTCTATCAGCGTCATCAAAGAACTGGCTAGCTGGAAACATGGAAACGAAGCGTCAGCAAACTAACCCTAATCTTGGCAGGATTTTTTTGAAATTTTACTTAAAAGTCCATCTTTATATTTTGGAAAAGTACAACGTATCAAATAGGTACACCGTGCCTAGAATAGGGTTAAACTGAATGTTGTTGGGAAAAGCAGAGAATTTGTATTGTGTCACTACTTAGATAAGGCCTATATTGAAGCATAATTTAGCAAAAAAAATACTATTTTAAGAGCCAACATAGATATAAGTAACTGCGCTGTCATGATGGAAACATTTTCCTCATCATCATCATCATAATATCAGCCGAACGACGTCTACTGTTGGACATAGACCTTCCTTAAGATACTGGTCCTTTGCTGGCCGTATCCAGCGGTTTCCCCTTCACCAGGTCGTCGGTCAGCACTCGAGAGCCTTACGACCCCAACGGCCATCTGCTCTACGAGCTACATTTCCCTAACCACCGGCGCTTGTATGAAATATTTTCATACAATAACCTTGTTAGTCAGCTCTTTACCTGTGCATCTGACTTCTCTTCTCTCTGCAGCAGCTCGGCAGTGACTCCTGCCTCCTGCACGGCCTCAGTCAGCCGCCCAGCCCTGGCGTGTCTCCCTGCCACGTTAAGCCTGATAAGAGGGTCATCATCAGCCAGAGTCAACGCGCGTGAGTACGCCGCGTCAGCTCGGCTATCCCCCAAGCGCTCCAGGGCTATGCCTATCAGCAGCAGCTGTATGAAAACATTACATAATTATACCAGGAAACTAGGGAAACGTAGCCCAGAAAAATAAGCCTAACTAAACTATGGTGCCCTGGACTAACTAAGTTTTACTACCTAATTAAAAATACTTAATTGTTATTTTTTCCAAAAAATATTTGGAGAATTTCAAATTGGCAGAATTGTTCCGTACCGTGTAAGGCTGAAACGGCTGCAAGGCGGCTGCCGTGGCCAGGCGGCAGAAGGCCGAAGCAGGTCGCTTGCACACGAGCAGCGCTACTCCGAGGTTGTGCGCCGCACGCGCACTCAGCGGCGCCGCCCATGACGCGCGCTGTAGACATGTCAGGGCCTGCACGAAAATATAATTCTGAGTTGTATGTAGGGTTACCACCCGTACTGGTTATTTCGGGTAAACATACTTTATACTTTATGGGGGCAATAGTTAGGTAGGCTCGTCATGGACCCCTGACGTTCATATCATGGACCCCTTAGGGGTTCATGGAGTTAAGAAACCCTGATATAGAGTAGGTATGTAGTGTACTTATATGTAGAACACCGCCAGGTATTTAAGTATATACCTGATGGACAGAAAATGTGACAAGATAAGATGGGACAAGATTCGATTAAAACGTGTTCTCTATCCAAGTAGTAGGCAGCATGCCAAACATTTGACTTACCGCAATATACTTCTTCTTAGCCAGCAACGCCATTCCCAGATTGGCATGAGCCGCTACACAGGTCGGATGCGCTGTTAAAGCAGCTTTGAGCCTGGATAGGGCGGCGTCCAGGTCCTTATGCTGTAGCATCATGGCGGCGAGGGCCAGGGCGGCTGCGTGCTGCGTGGGTTGCTGCGCGAGGGCTGCTCCAAGCAGTTGAAAGGCACGCCGAGGGTCACCAGCTCGGAGACGTAGTGCTCCAGCTGCCGCTAAAGTATCTGCGCCACATGCGTGTGAACTGCAATTAAGGGTCTTATTATTATTAGGCACTTAATAAAGGAGCTCCTCTTCATTTATAGTCTACTAAAAATTCTCGCGCTTTCGTTCAAAAAATTAACTATACTAACATCAAAGCTTGGTCGTATGCCTTCAAAGCGCCTTGCACATCATTACAGGCCAGGAGTAGCCTCGCCAGAAGAGCACCTGCTCGTTCCCCGCCCCCCGCCTGTACCGCAGACCTGGCCCATTCCACACCATTCTCCAGATCGCCCAAGTTCCACGAGCATTCCGCTGAAAATATTTTATTTAGAAGGATCCTATATAACACGTACATGTTAACTACAGGTAGAATTGTAAAGAAAGCGTGTTGCTCGTATATGAAGTACTATAAACTAATATGATTTTATTAGGTAGCATATAACATACCTAAGTCGCAGTAAATATCTGGATCCGGATGTTTTGACAACTTATCAGCTTCTAAGTAAGCCTCATGAGATAACTGGAAACGATGCTGTCGAGACCTGCAATATAAACGTTTCAAAATGAGATGATGCTAAACTGCACCTTGTTTTCATGAGCTGACCGATGAGTTTCTAAAAACAAATGACATAAAACAGAGAGTGGAAACTGATCGTCTATGATGATGGTGATACATACAAACATTTGGCGACTTGTTTCAAAGGCTCAGGGTCCTGAGGATAAAGTCGTATGCAGCTGTGGTACCTCTCCAGGGCTTCCTGCAGTCTGCCAGCATCAGCCAACACTGAACCCTGGGTGAAACGAAAATTTATGAAAATAACTTGACTATTTATTAACTTATCAATGAAAGAACTTTGGAAATCTGATCAGTCTGTAGGTATTTAAAAAACTAGGCTGACAAAAAATTTCCATTTTTTCCAATTACGTAGGTAAGTATGTTAAAATTAGTGTTATAACTCGGCTTCCCCCGAGAGGACAGGGGTCGCGCTTCCGTCATGAAGAGCTGCCATCCGCACGACTGCGACTCATGAAGAGCTCGTCCCGGATAGGGGAGACCGGGGATGGTTGGCTATAGGGGCAGGTAGACTAATCTACAATAACTCGCCACTATCACGTGTTTTTCGTCAACTAATCATGAGCGACGATGACTCCCCGCGACCCGCTAACTTGTGCGAAGTGAGCCCCCGCAGTCACTCAGCGTTTGTGAGTGGCGTCACATCTTGTATTTTTGGTCTCGATAAGTAAGTATTTTTGTTCATACTTTTTTTGTTATTGTGCCTATGGATCTGTTAGAAACAATATTGTTGTTATGCCAAATGTAAATATGATAGTTTTATTCTATATTACACAGTATTGCTTCCATGTTAGTGCCAGAGTTTTCATATGATACGCAGGTAAAATTCAAAATGGCGTCAGGGGTTGGTTGACAATTTTTTTTCGGGGTAGGTAGACTAATAGTCAACCAACCCCTTTAAAATAACTATAACATTCTATACTTATTTTAAATAAGTATAACATTCTATACTTATTTTAAAGAGTTGTGTGGACTAATGGTTAATACGCATCATCAATGTAAACATTATTATGGTCTTCTCTCATACTAAATAACATATTGTATATTTACAGAAAATGAGGACATACAAAAGAAAATCTGAAAGACTTGCCACGCAGTAATCTTCGATAAAAATAGCATAAACGATAATAATCACTATTTCAAAGATGATATTTTTTTGTTATGAGATATACTTAAAAACTCTAATATGAGACTGGAAGTTTTCTGTTTTAATCACTACATAGTATAAAACAAAGTCGCTTTTTCTGTCTGTCTGTCCCTATATATGCTTAGATCTTTAAAACTACGCAACGGATTTTGATGCGGTTTTTTTTAATAGATAGAGTGATTCAAGAGGAAGGTTTATATGTATAATACATGCACCCGTGCGAAGCCGGGGCGGGTCGCTAGTAGTTTATAATATTAGATAGACTCACAAGTTTATGTATGTTGAATAATATTTTCATAAAAGCAATTTGAATCTGATCTGAGATTAGCGATTAACTAAAATAATTCAAGTTACAATTAAGGTTAAAAGTACAAAAATTAATTTAACTTATTGTTAATTTAAGTTTTTTTTTAATAGTTTAAAAAGAGACTGTTACCTTTATTTAAGTTCTTTATTAACCGAGAATCGATCTCAAAAAGTTTGTTTATATTTAAATAAAAAGTTTCTATCATTTAGAACATTTTAATGTTTCATTTTATACTAATATAGGACTAAATACTGCCTAGGTCAACCTACCCCATGCTTATGGCCAACTTACCCCGGATATGGGGTAGGTTGACCAAGCGTCAGGGGTTTAGAAAATCGACTAAATAAGTATGACAATGATAAATATATAGGTAATAGATTAGTATTTTAGATACCTGAATAGTTCTTCTATCTGTATCAACGGTTGTTTTTGTTATAATATGTTAAACATCAGAGATATACGAGCTTAAGTCAAAACTTAGTCAACCATCCCCGGTCTCCCCTACTTCAACAATTTTACTTCTAAAGATTAAAAGTAGGTGTAAAGTAAAAATAGCTGTAGATAGAAGTAGGTACATAATTAGCTTTCTTTTACTGGTAAGGTAAGTAACTAACTTCGTATAGACGACATATACCTTTATGTAATGCGCATATCTATGTTTGTTGTCATATTGTTTCTGCAGATCATCGGTGAGGTCCAGGCATAAAGAATGTTCTCCTCTCACGTAGCGCGCGTGAAGCAACCAGTTGCGTGACCCAGGGTTGAAGCCTGGTGAAAACATGAAAGAAATCATCATTACAAAATCATCATCGTCTTTTCTATCTATTCCTACTTTTACCACACAAAATGTAGTGTGGACTGCTGCAATGGGTGAAAATTTGTAGATATCTACCATCAGAATTACTTTCTAAAGAAAATCGGCGTTTCTTCATTGTTCTTTATTACAAGTTTTCATTAATTTATCTTGTTTTGTTTGTATTATTGCCACCATGGTTACTAGCTATAGCTATTTGTCAATAAATGTAGAAGGTAACTATGTACTAATAATAAATTATGTAATTAATAATTACCTACTAGCTAATTCATCATACATAAGTATTTTTGATGATTATTTTATACTAGAATGCAATGCAATGTTAATTTCAAAAATTAACAAGTTAGTCACTTATGTTTCTACGTAACCTTCCCTAATTTGATGCATAGAAATTATTATAGCTAAGATTTCTACCGCAAGAGGGGAATAAAATAAAATAAATTAAAGAAATGCAATAAAAAGTTTTAATTATAGTATCATGGCCTTCGGATCAAACCGACGTTTCCGAACGAAAATGACAAATCAAAATTTGACAAGTGAACTGTTGCAATGAATTTCATAGTTTCGTAAATACGACGGTAATAAATCATTTTCCTAAGTTTTAAGCTGAAAACATTCCGTAAAAACATTTTAATTCGAAAATGGAGGATATGGCGAGACTCGCTGTGGTAGAACAAAGTCTTAGAGATGTGGATAAATTTCATAAAATACTATACGAACTTTTGCGACATATAAATCATATTTTAGAAAATCCCCATGATTACGAATTGAGGACAATAAAAAGCGATATTCTTAAAGATTTATTAAAGTGTGAGGCTTTTACTGAATACTTGAAATATGTCGGCTTTCAACCGGTGAGTACAGAAAATAACATATGAGTAGGTTGAATAAAATTACAACCTACTATTTTCAATTCTGAAGAAATTACAATAAATTTAATTATGATCTGAAAGTTCAATAAAGACACTTTTATCCCTCTTCTATAGAATATGTCTACATCCAGTATCCACCACATTTAAAATGTGATTCTTAATTAGTTTCTTAGATAAGTAACTAAGTACTATCATGACTCCTTGTTATCTTTATCAAACATAATATGTGATAAGGTACTATTGCATATGAATAATATTTTTTAATTATGGCAAAAAATGTTCTGAACTTATAAATATTATATTAAAAGATACATCAAAAATTACCTAATGAGTACCTACACCTCTGCATAACTCTCCGGGGATTACAGGTGTGATGTTATGTTATGCATCAAATTAAAGTAAAAACTGTATTTACAGGTTGGTACCGAAGTAATTTACCCGAAAGAACAAACATTAAATAACTTGAGAATGGCACAAGCATCAATAGAGAGAAAGATTTGTTTTTGTTACGGAACACCAAGCAAACGGAGTAGTGTAAAAATCCGATACAGTCCCCGGATGAAGATATTGACACCTGCTAAAATTCTGGTATTGTATGTTAATGTCTTGGCTTTTTGTTGCGTTGCAGCTTAAATCATCCCTAGTTTTTGTCATGCTAGTCCATTGTTATATTGCTGATTTCCATTAGGTTGATATTGGAGTAAAACCAGGATGTAGATAGACCAATTTTACAATAAGCTTTTTTGCATAAGTTGTTTAGTATTTCAGTAGTAAATTAAATACACAATGTTCACAATTTATCTGATTTTGAATAATAAACTTTAATGACACCACAACAAGTTTACTATGGCAACTCATATTTTTATGGCATTCACAATAGTACTTATCATTCTGAAATGAACTTAATCTACATAGTAAAAAAATTGTCATTTTGAATAACCATTTTTTTTAAGTTCACACTACTATGTTCCTTTTACAGACATCAAATAACAGCTTTTTATTAAAAATGGAGAGTTTGTTCAATAACGTTTTAGTGTATGAGGAGGAAGAGTTATTAGAACTTGCACGGGATGCGATACCCATCGTCACACTACAGCTCATGGCACTCGACAGGATGCGTGAAGTCCAGAAGTTGATTAAAGCTGGTAAGGATTCAAGATACAATGGTTAAACCTCTTACGAAACCTGAGATACAGTAGGGGTCATAAGTGCAATAGCATGCTAAAGTTTAAATTGCTGTGAACACGGGGTACAGGCCATACCTACTATATCTGTGTGTATAAGTGATGTATTCAAAGTTAAAGTCAAAGTCAAATAAATAATTTATTTAATTAGGCCATTATATAAGGCACTTTTGAACATAATAACACAGTACCCACGTACACCTCAAAATTGGCACACGACGTTGAAAGGTCGTAAGTTTAACCAAAGTGTCAATCGATTTGCTTTGTAAATTGCTACTCCACTTTGACCGCGACTGTACACTCAAGGAAATCAGCACCGTTGTGACTGTGCTGCCTGTCATGGGTTCAATTCCCACACAGAATGAATATTTGTTCTACAGGCGGTTAGTTCTGCTACAGTTGTTTGTGTATGTGAGTAAAACGAGTTAACTATGACAACTGAAAAGTCTAACAACAAAAAAATGATTTTACGGTAAATCCTAACTAATATTATAAATGCGAAAGTAACTCTGTCCTGTCTGTCTTTCTGTCTGTCTGTCTGTCTTTTCTTCACGCCTAAACTACTGAACCGATATGTGTGAAATTTGGTACAGGGTAAGTGTGAACCCCAACAAAGGACATAGGCTACTTTTTATTCGACTTCGACTTCGTCTGCGTCCGCGATAACCGACATATACGCGGAGGAAGTCGCGGGCAAAAGCTAGTTGAAAATAAATCTGGTTTCATAGCTAAAATAAAATGTTTATTTAGATATGGTAAATAACATCCATTCTAATATTATAAACGCAAAAGTATGTCAAAAGTGGCAAAAGTGTTACACTTTCACGACTAAACCACTGAACCGATTTTGATAAAATTTGCTATGGGCTAAATTTGAATCCCAAGAAAGGACATAGGAATTTCTCAGTAGCAGCCTCGGAGTCTGGATTTGTCCCCGGTTGATGACACTATTACATGGGACTAAACATAACTGGCGAAATGTGGGTGTACATCTCTGCCTAACCCTTCGGGAATTACAGGCGTGATGTTATGTTTTGTGTCTTAATATTATTAGTTTTAATAGTGTCAAGTACCCAATTGTCCATCTTCAGTTGTTCATATTCGAATGTTTTACAAAACAGGCCAAAAAGAAACCTTGGACATGCCGTTCGACGTAGCACTCCTGATGGAGCTGATGGGTTGGTTCAAGCACAAGTTCTTCACGTGGGTCGACCAGCCGGTGTGCGACGGATGCGGTGGTCGCACCACTTTCAACAAAAACTATACCATTAACACAGAAAGGGAGATGTGTAAGATGGAGGTGAGTGTAAAGTCATAAGTCAAAGTATTTTTCTATCTCAGCCTTTCCCAAAGTGGGCGATAACGCCCCCTTGTGGGCGGTGCAGGCCGAAAATGAGACCCAAAAAAAAATCGGGGCGTTGTGTAGAGGCTTGGGGAACGATTTGTAATTTCATCTACTAGGTGGTTTTTAAGTAGGTGAAAAAATGGGGGCGCTAGAAAATAAAATGCTTTGTCCTGAATGACTGACTGACGGATCAACCCACAGCCTAAACCGCTGATCGTAGAGACCTGAAACTTTGAGGGTGTGTTCTTTGTATCACGTAGGCATCCGATAAGAAAGGATTTTCGCAAAATTCTACCCCTTAGGGGTTGAAAAAGGGGGGCAAAGTTTGTATGGAGAAACCAACTTTTTGACGCGGACGAAGTCGCGGGCAGAAGCTAGTTTCAATTAAACCATTGACAGGCACTTTTGAATTGTCTATGTATCTAAATCTCTATCTAATCTATCAATATGTAGGCGTACAACTGCGGCGCTTGTGGTGTCGGCTCGAAGTTCGTGCGGTACAACAACCCGCGCACTCTGCTGCGCACGCGCCGCGGGCGCTGCGGCGAGTGGGCCAACTGCTTCACGTTACTGTGTCGCGCGCTCGGATATGATACGCGCTTCGTTTACGATACTACGGATCATGTGTGGTGTGAGGTATGACAATCTATACTAATATTATCGAATATATAAAAATCACTGAAATCTTTTGAACGAAGTACGTTATTTGAGATTAATATTATTTTTCTTTTTTTATTGATTTTTGTCATTTGAGGGCATGTCAGCCCCATGATAACCTTTTTTTCCAGCGTGGATGTCCAGTTGACTATAACTGATTAAAAACCACCCTGGTGTTCCCTTCCCACACTTACGCCAGGATCTCGTTTCGCGTACGCGCCTTATGCGATAGCCCCATCTAAACCTAGCCTAATAAAAAAAAACCTACATGCAAATAAGAATTAACAAAAAATTGAGCTCAATTACCATACAACTAAAGTTTATATTGCGTTGCTCGCTTTAATAAACGATATTATTTTGTAGATTTTCAACTACGATTCAAACACATGGGTCCACGTGGATCCGTGCGAAGCCAAGCTGAACGCGCCACTCTTGTACTCGCACGGCTGGGGCAAGAAACTGTCTTACGTCATAGCGGTGTCACGTGACGACATACAAGATGTCACCTGGAGGTATACCATGGACCACAAAGAGGTAATAAACCATTGGTTCCGAACCTGTGGGTAATTACCCCTACGGGGGTAAAAAAGCATTTCTGCGGGGGTAATAATTAGTAATAAAACTGTTAATAGTATGAAAAAAAAACCTTAACATGTGGCTAATATTTCGCTTATTATTATAAAGTGGGTATTATATGTTATTTTAATAGGGAGGGTAAAATCAATTTCATTGACATGTCGTAGGGGTGACAAGATTGAAAAGGTTTCGAACCGCTGTTAAATAAACTTTGTGGTAATCATTACAGCTCAAGTTACTAGAATTAAAACGGAATTTCAAACATTCACCAACTTCGATGTTTAGAGGTATGAGAAACCGGGTGTAAAGTTTCTCACCCTATGTTGAAAAGAGAGGATCCTCCGACCAGTCGGGTTTTATGTCTGGATTTTGTACATGCTAATGTATCGGCACCATTGTCGTACAAAATCTATCGGTGAATCCAATTTTACAAGCTCAGTATGTCAAAATATTGATATTATCGAAGGTGCTGAAACGTCGCACTGAGTGTACCGAACAAGAGTTAATTTCGTGCATCATGGCGCTGCGAGAACATCGACAGAGGCAGGTCTCCGAGGCGAGGAGGCGGTACCTGGCCAAGAGGACCCTGCAGGAACTGGCTAGCCTCATGATTGAGAAGTATGATTTCTTTACTATTTTATGGAATAATCATAATACCCTTCATTGCCTACACAAATTCCTAACATGACAAACCTTTAAGCCAAGGATACACTAGGGGACAAATGTGCCACGACATGTATCGGCGACATGTCAAGCGAAGCCGGCCGATTTCGCCTGACAAATATGGCGACAACGCGCGACTTATGTCCGCAGGAACGTCAGACGAAGTCGTGCGACTTTGCGAAACTTCGCCTGACATATCTGGCGACATCGCGCGACTTATGTCCGTCACTCGATGTAGTTGGCGACACGTGTCGCGCGATGTTGCCAGACATGTCGAGCGAAGTCCGGCAACGTCGCGCTATCTCATCTGACGTCGCTGGCGACCCGTGTCGCGCGATGTTGCCAGTCATGACGACCGAAGTCCGGCAACGTCGCGCTACTTCAACCAACGTAGCTGGCGACACGTGTTGCACGACATTAATGTCCCCTAGTGTATCCTTGGCTTGAAGAGTAACATGCATACCTACTTATAACCAACTTGTTTATGCCTGCGAGATCAAAGACCCTCTTCCAGCGTTAGGCACAATAAGTGGTCTGGCATTTTATGCTGAACTGGCCCTGTATAACAATATTGTTTTTCTTATTTTTTTGTTTTTTTTTATTTATAATAATTTACTGTTAAAAAATATTTTTTTAAAACGAGCTTTTATTTAAAATAATTACAATATTGAGTATTGGACATTGTATTGTCATGAGAACTAAAGGTGTATGCAAAATTTCAGCTCAATCGGATAACAACAAATGGTCGAAAAATGGTTTGCAAATATTGAAAGGACAACTTACATACGAACAGTGCAAGCTAAATAAAAGCTTGTAAAAAGCAACCGTTACTAACCAACTGATCCATCAACAAACAGCTCAAACCACTAAACGGATAGTTATAATGACGTAGGCAAGTGCTAAGATAAAGCAGGGCTCCAAATATTAGATCGCTACTGCTCTGATAGCATAAATTTTGTATTAAGAACTTAAATTAAGTCGGAATAAATTTCAAAATATAATGACTAGTACGGGTTCTGTAATGAGAAGGTAGTATAGATGGGCAATCCTTCTGGTTTAAATCCAGTGCTTTGGTAAACACCCAATTTTCTGGGTGTTTATTGGTGCTTACGGGTGTTTATCGGGTGTTTACCAAAGCATCGGGTTTAAACCCAGTGGATAGCCCATCTATAGATGGTAGTGGTCATAATACGACCACAATAGTGCACAATATTATTTATTTATTTAAGCTTTATGCACATGTACAAAGGCGGACTTAATGCCTTAGGCATTTTCTACCAGTCTATTTTAGGGTGATGCAGAGACAAAACATAGCATCATAGCAAACAAAACATATTATTGTAAACTGGCTAACATTGTGTTACACAGGAAACCGACAGATTATGAAACCCACGGCCGGATTTCGGGCTCAGAGCATTGGCGTATTGAACGCGGGGAAATGGGTAGCCAGATGTCGCGAACCTTCGAGTTCAAAAGCCTCGGGTACTACTCAGTCAGCTACTTCACCGTTGCCGACGTGTACCGCGTCCAGCACAACGATGAGGACACAGAGTCCATACCCACCTGGTCTGCAGGAGTCTACCATGCCGAGAATATCTTCAGAAAGGTTGAACACGACTGGCAGCAAGTTTATCTTGCTAGAAAAGGTATTCAAACTATTCAACATAACATCACGCCTGTATTCCCCGAAGGGTTAGGCAGAGGTGTGCCCATTACAACGACTATATATACCTAGACTCCTAATAATAGAAGACCGATGTCTGTCAACACATTAGGCATAAAAGTCTTATAACCGTCGTCACTCACCAATAGTCACCAAGTTCGTATTAGTTTCCACCACTCCTGTGAGCCGTAAACATGCACTGACCTTGAGTTAGCCAATCAGAACGCAGTACCCCGTCCCCCTCGTACCTCAGCAAATTGGCAGAATAGTTTTCGTGCGTTAGATCGTGTATTAGGCGTCTATAGGCTGTATGGTCGTTGGCCCATTAGTACAGGGTACATTTCGCCAGTTATGTTCTAAGTCCCATGTAATAGGGGGCGAGCTTATTGCCATCAACCGCGCACAAATCCAGACTCCGTGGCTGCTACTGAGAAATTCCTGAATTTCCTGATGGAAAAATCCAACGACACTGCCCGACCTGGGAATTGAACCCAAGACCTCATGCTCAGCAGTCGCGCTTTGCGACCACTAGACCAACGAGGCAGTTTGTTGCAATTTGTTTTCAACATTTGGAAAAATTACTTAATGATAGTGTAAATTAAGTTGATATTAGAAAGAAAATAGGGGTTATGTCTATCATAACTATTGACATTCGAAAATTGCTGATTCTTACTGGCAGCAGTTTTAATTAATAATGAACTTAAAAACAACAAGTATAGAGTTGAGAATTGCATGATTACGTGTAAGATAATTAATGCCGAGCGAAATTATATTTGCATACAATTTTCAACCCTATTTGTAAGGTTTTATAGTTCAATATTAATTAATAAATAAGAATTGCTGTGCTGCCTGCATATCACTGCTCTGTTTGTGGTGCAGTAACTCTAATTTTCATTTGAGTAATACTTTTGATTTTATTTCGTTTCAAACGAGCACTGTTTCTCTACTGTATATAGGCGTAATGATATGTTATTTTGATTCGCAGAGGGCACGTCCGTCGGCAGCGTGTCGTGGCGTTTCTGCGCCGGCGCAGGCCTGCAACTGACGCAGTGTCAACTGCACATAGTCACGCAGCTGTACGAGACGGGCAAGCTCTCCTGGACTCTGCAGTACGATGACCTGCCGCCGGTAGATGCCGACTTCGACACCGAAACCTTAAGTAAGTGGTCTATAAGCTGCGCGTACGCATCGGAGCGTCGGCGTTTTATTGTCCTTCTTACCAAAGACGATATTCTTTACAGTCAAAACGAACGCTAACGTTACGCTTTCAATGTTAAGATAGTGGACGTGTAACTTTATTTATGCCACGTTGTATTGAGTGATGGCCCACAGGGCGAGTCGCCGCCACTGACGCTCGTGACATGATTCTTCTACTGATCCACGCATCATGTTCGTGAACGCCGTCAGTTGAGATTGGTCATCTCTTAATTTGCCATATCTTATATCTTTATTGTTTTTATTGTCCGTGGAGTTTCTTGCTCGTTCTTTTCCATAAAGACCTACCTACGTTTTGGAACGAGCAACTAGCTTTAAGTTTCTGGCTGACCGATCCCCTTGACTACTCAATAGTGCCTGTAAATGGTTTAAATGAAATAAATGCTTTGACTTTGTCCGTTGTGCAGAGAGCGGCGTGTCGCTGGCTCGCTCGTGCCGCGCGCTGGAGCTGCGCGTGCGGCTGCGCGGCGGGGGGGGCGAGCAGGCGTGGCAGCACGCGCAGCTGTGCCGCCAGCCCCTCGCCGCCGCGGAGCCGGCCTTCGTATTCCGAGCGTGCATCGTGCCACCCAAATAATAATAATATACTTTATTTACATAAACACAAAGTCCAATTGTTAATAATGATTTTCTTAGATACTTTACAGGGTCAAATTAAATATACTGATGAATCCCATAATCATGATAGTCATCAAATCAGATAATCATGATAAAATAAAAAGTATCAAGTATCTAATTCACACTACACGTAATATTTGTATCAATAATCATACCATAGTTCTTAAATACACTTAATTAAGCTAGCATAGTTTTGACTGACAGAAAAATAAAGACGATAATTTGAATAAAGCGAGAAGCATTCCATATTTGATTAAAGTATAATGCGTAAACATTATAATCAACTAAAGCTCCCACGAGAAGCTATAAATTATGTAAATAAACAAGTTATATTATGTAACGTAGCAACAATTCTATCAACAGCAAATAATCCCAAATTCAAAAAACTCGAAAGTAACATAGTGTAATACGAAACTATCGAGCATTTTCACTTGGTCGGGTTATATTTTAGTGTTAAAATAAGCACTGCCGTCAAATGTTTTGTAACGCGTCTGACACATGGAACGTAAACATTTGGGCCGTCATTTTAAAGTAAGTTTACGCTGACGCAGTGCCTATTTGATCTAAGGGCGCGGGCACACGGTGAAATCTTTACGGTGCGACGCTGCAGCGCTGCCGTTGCGTCGTCATACTAATAATAATCATAGTGTAGACACGGTGCGGCGCCGCAACGCATTGTGTGCCCGCACCCTAAGGGTTGCGATCCCCTAAATGTGTGTTTACGAAATACGCAAATGCGAAATACACACATCAAAAGTGTCTAGGGATCAATATATTATTATTACCAAATACATCTTGATCCCTAGACACTTTTGATGTGTATATTTGCAAAAGCTCAAACCAAAAAACAAGTATTAATCTGAAAAAATTAGAAAATTAAATAAATATTCCCGAAACGGCTGACGCTCAGCATAATGCCGTGGCCCGTGCATGAAGGCATGAAACCACGGCGCTGATTTTCAGCGTAAGCCGGTAATTATTACAGCACCGCTCCGACACGGCAACGGCCCGGCTCGCCACGATCCAACCGTTATCTACCAGCCGTCTGCAAGCCGTCACCTTTTATATCTCGTCATTATAAAACTTATCTAAACGCATACGTTTTAAGGCTATAAATTGAATGGCAAATTATTTGCTACTTAAAGACATGCTGTTATAATGAGCTGATAATCCTTATTGTAATCTATACTGCTGCTATGCTAATATTATAAAGAGGTAGTTTGTTTTTTTATTTAATTTATTTCTTTACTTTTGTAGCGTTTCCCACATTGTGCATTGGGAAACGCTGATTTAGACCTTCACTACACAATAAATTTTGATGCAGCTTTCTCCGTCATTTAGAGAACTCCGGAAAGTAAATTTAAATAATATGTATCGTATTTTTTTTACTGGTAATACTCTGGTGAGTGCGTTTACGAAGAAACAACCAAAAAGCTAGCACTAGTTACATACAAACATACAAATATTTGCTCCGTGCGAGAATCGAACACAAATCACGCAGCGCAGCAACCAATCGCCCAGCCACTGCGCCGAATGCGTCTTCAAAGAATGTTTGGATAAAAATAAAAATGCAGTAAGTATACTTGAAAATATGAATAGGTATTTTAATAATAGGAATGTTCCTTATGTAACAGGTTTTATTTAGAGATGCTTAGAACTTGTTCAAGACGAGTTTGGTAGAACATGTTTAAACACGCTTTATAGACAAGAAAACGTGTCATACTCGTGGACTTAGCACAGGGGTCGACAAACTTTTGAGACGGGAGAGCCAAACATTTTCAAAATTTCAGTTTTTAAAGAACAAAATAAGAAACGAATGACCGATGCCACGACGCGGTGCGGGTGGGAAACGGAAATGTGTAAATGGAAGTATATCTCAGTCAAACTATATTATAGTATTTAATTATGGATAGATTGCACATTTTTAAGGGTTTTGATGGTAAAATAATTTATTTAACGTCTGGAACTGAAGAGCCACAACTTTACATTGAAAGAGCTGCATATGGCTCGCGAGCCACAGGTTGCCGATCCCTGACTAAGCCAATTAATATACGGGGTGTAAACAGACATCACATCGAATTTTTGGGATCAAAAATGGCTATCGCTAAATAATGGAACATTTAGTAAAGAAACAGTCATTATTTAAAGTTTAGATTATAAAACTAGAAACTGGTTTTCATTAAGAGCTTACATAGACGACAGATTTGCGCCATTAATACCGACGACCAAACGATAGATGTATCGCGACTAAATAAACTAAACAATCACAAAAACGAGACCTCACAGACTCGATAGCATAATGCTGCATGTCGCCACGCGTAGGAAAGCTATCGGTTTCATACATTTAGTATAGGACTGATCAGATTATTTTGTCCCGTCCCGCGTGGCGTGGAGCAACAGACTAAATGTATGAAATCGATAGCTTTCCCATGCGTGGCGACATAAATCATAACCCTACGTACAAAAAAATGGGACATAATTTCTAATATCACGATTATAAGACTTGTCTATTACAGATAGGGTTGCCAACTATGCGGTTTTACTTTATATTGTTGAACAAAAATGAAGTACCTATACTGTATTCATCTGGGCTTGATAAAGAAAGAAAACAATGGCGGATATAACCCGACCGATTACAAAACGTCACATTTTAATGTAAAATGTTCGCAGTATCTGTGGTCTTTAATTTAGTAGTATTATAATGCGTTCGAAGTAAGGTCAATGTGGGCAAATCCGTCTACGGGGCTATTCCGTACACATGCGTTTACTATATATTCCAGAATAGTTACGCTTTTACTGGTTCGGTCGATAAAACAGGATCAGTTTTTAGTTCGAACTATGATTCAAATATGGAGCAAGGTGGTCTACAAGAGTCAAAAAATGCATTTGAAGTTTAGTTGTGCTACGAACTCGGAACTCAAGTGTTGCGTGCCGTTGTTTCTTATAAGGTAAATATTCAATTTTACAAGTTACGACTTTCTGAGTATGCTTATCATGTAGTTTAATAAGTGTTTTAACGGATTTTTCTATTTGTTTTGAATAAAAACCAGTAGATACAGAAATAATTGTTATAAAAAATACGTAACCTCAAAATGGTCAAGTGGGAAAATCCGTCTAATTTCGAAGGGGCTAAATCGTCATATACCGGAATTACCCCATTACAGACTTCGTCAACCTTTTTCATACTTCCTATTTTTAGTTTTAGTGTTATACTTTGAAAGTTAACTGATAACTAACAATTGGGTCAACAGAATATTATAATTATGTTCCTGCTTTAGTTATAACTAATACTAGGCCTATGGTCAGATAAAATGTTTATTAATATTATTATTTTGTTTGTTTTCAGTTTTCTCATAATTACTAAAATAATAGTAATCATGGTGAGAAATTATAAAAGAAAAGGAAAGGAAAGGGTTCCTATAGCAAGGAGTTGCATGCAGCTGTACTGGCAGTCCGAAAACCTTAATTCAGTTTTTAATACAACATGTGAAGTGCAGCGTTGTTTAAAATTGTAATGCTCTTAGACCCATTAAAATAACCCTGTTTATTTAAGTTAATACCATTGTCATAATAAGATGTTTCAATGTACCTGAAAAATTTAATATTTAGTTTTCAAACTTTTTAAAAAGGTTTAAAGTCCCTGGTTATAAAAATAGGCCGGATTAGCCCCCAAAAAAGATTTTAGGGAGTAAAACGTAAAATAAACCTTATTTTTATGATGTTACAATACATTTTTCTTCATCATCTGCATTTACTTGTTTACAAATTGCATACCTTGATGTAACGGCGTAACTCGAGGCAAATTTGCTACTAGACGGATTTGCCCCCAATCCTTGGGAAAATCCGTCTAGCGACCGATTTTTAAAAAAACCTTGTTAGTTACATATGGAGGGCTGTTTTGTTGTTTAAAATGGATGTGTATTCAAGACAACAAAATTCTGTATCGCGTACAACCATCAAATTTATATTAAAGTAGTAAGTGTACCAGTTTTAGTTAACCAAATTCAACTTTCAAAAAAGTATGACGGATTTGCCCACATTGACCTTACCCTTTTTAAGATTTGTTCACCTTTTATCTCACGGCTCCCTGAATACGGTATACATATACAAAATACTGTTTATTGGGTTACTGGTATAAGTAAAAGTGAATGGCGTTCAATATTATGTAGGTATATTGAAGAAAAAACTTAGATTTTCCAAAATTACTGTTTGCTTTGCTTCAACGACTTTAGTATACTTTTTTTATTGAAGCAAAAGTTGGCAACACTAATTACAAATTTATAAATGAGAGAGACCACGTAGTAACTTAAATTACATAATAATAATATTCTTATCGCCAAAATTTTCCGCTGTGAATAAATAATGTTAACCTCTGTTAAACTCCTGTTGCTTGATAAACAACTAAAATGAAAATAACTAATGAGTACATAATTGTTATACAAAAAACCTAGATTTGGGTATAGTTCAAAAGTTATAAATGGGTATGTGAACACTATGTATAAACAATTAAGCCGTCATTTCTTAGTTCGAACATATTTTAATGTACTAGTTTTTATGCAAGGTACCTACATCGTATTTACTTGTTATTTTTATTTGTTAAACATGTACTTTAAAAAAATGAGCGTTAAACATTACACTTTAAACATTTAGTTATTATCCGGAGACAACAAATAATTAAAATTAAATTAATAATATAAAAAAATCTTCAGTTTTATAGTATCGAATCATAGATGGAAGTGAATTTGTAGGGAAACCTTTTGAACCGTTATAATTAAACATTTAAAATTGAACAAAAATCAACACTACAACAAATAATTAAAATTAAATTTAAGTAAAAAATTAAAAGTCCCCTTTAATTTTTAGGCCTTTATGAGCAAAATTATTCAAGTACTTACTTGAATATGATACACTGGTGTCGGCTGTATTTCTAAGCAGCCATCAATTTCACATATCCGCAATAGTTACTTCTGCAGCGAGGTGGTCACGCATCTCCGTGACACTGATGACTCCGTTCTGCACGCACTCGAGGATGGTGAGAAGGAGACTCTTCACATTATTCTTTGCCGCGAACTCGATGAGGTCGCATGCATTCTTGGCGCTAACGCCGTGCACAAGTCTGTCCACGCAGCGCTGCTCCAGCTCTGGCATGATGTAGTACGTGGACAGCAGCAACAGCTGCTCCAAGCCCGAGTCGGGCAGCGTTTGAAGGTACACGTAGGACTTCAAGTGCTCCAGTGTGGCCTTGGACGTGCCGGTGACGTCCACATACCCGTCGGCGGTCTCGCGCCACGCGCCGCCCATCATGCGGCGCAGCACGGGGCTCGCGGCCGCTATGACGGCGCGGTGCACGTTCACGGAGCCGTCTTCCCCCCGCAGCTGGAAGTCCGTCAGCTCCGTGTCTTCATGCAGGCTCGCGAACGAGCTCGTGCTCGGCATGAATTGCATCTCCACCGCCACGTCGAACGTGAACTGCTGTTTCTTGTTCTCGTGTATCAGGTGCCACGTGCCATCGTCGCTGGTAAACGGTTTGTCCGCTATATTCAGTTCCACGCTGTTGAAGTGGATCATGTAGTTACAGGCGTCGGATGCGCGCCGTTTGGTGAACTTCACGAACAACAAGTTGTTGTACACATAAGTGTTTGCGCTGAGGACCTGGACGGAGGTCAGTCTCATTTGGAACAGTGCCGCGCCGCCGATCACGAACTCCGGACTCGTTTTTGTAGCGAAGGTAGTGTTGTAGACGCTTACGATCGCCTTCGCTTTAAATGTGTTTCCTTTTTGTACTACATCTTTCGTCTCCATTCTGCAAATATAAGAAAAAATAATATTTAAATCTTATATATGGGTTATATGACTGACTGACTGACGGATCAACGCACAGCCTTAACCGCTGATCGTAGAAACCTGAAACTTGGAGGGTGTGTTCTTTGTATGACGTAGGCATCCCAAATTCTATGCCTAAGGGGATGAAACGGGGGTCCGACATTTACGCGTATATATAGTCACGGGCATAAGCTAGTCCTCAATTATAAATACGAAAGGAACTCTGTCTGTTACGCTTTCATGAGTAAACCACTGAACAGATTTTGAGTAAATTTGGTACCAAGGAAGGACATAGGCTACTTTTTATTCAACGACTTCATCTGCGTCCGCGATAACCGACATTTATGTGGACGAGGTCGCGGGCAATAGCTTGTTAGATATAATTCAATTTCTGGGTACGATACCGGGCAAGTACCAATGTGACTTTTTCAATTCATATGTATTTCCTAAGTTTATCTCGGACATCAGTGATATTGATAAAGAAAAAACATGATAGGGAAAACTTTTTTTTTAAGGATGGGAAATCATCAAATGACTCTTTCCACTCTGGGCGGAGCGGAAAGTGTCAGACTTTTACTGACTAAAACCCATCCGCGTTCCTCGTAATGCCATTTGCGTTCCAGGTTCCAGGGCCGCGGTAACTCTTTCGAACAAATTCCACAACCCTGGATGAAAAGGAAACCTGGACTTACAATTAATATAGGTCTAAAATTGCCATCACGGGCAACCCACCCGGGTTTAAATCTGGTGCTTTGGTAAACAACTGCTAAACTTCCAATTTTCTGGTTGCTTATGGGTGCTTACAGATGTTTACAAAGCACCGGGTTCAAACCCGGTGGATTGCCCATCTATAGGTAGTGGTGATCAATGCTCGTGCCTTCTCTATATAAGAAGAGGCATTTACGATGCAGTAGGACAATGAGGCTGGTATTATTATTATTCTATAGCAGTGGCGTAGCTAGGGGGGGGGGCAGAGGGGCGGTCCACCCCGGGTGTTACCAGACCGGGGGTGACACCCGACAGTGAAAAAAAATATAACACATGGGGGTGGTTTGGATAGCCCAAGAAGAGGCTTCCAATTTTAAAATTTTATTGTTGGGGTGACACCACACGTTATCCGCCCCGGGTGCCACTCATGCTAGCTACGCCACTGTTCTATAGAAATTAGTTTGTCCATTTTTATATTTAGCCAACTGGCTATTTTGATCAACACATTGCTTATTTTTTTGGTTGGCTGGTTCACCTTGAGCACTGATGGAGACGTCAACTGTGATAACCTATTCATCATCATGCGAAAATGTGATAGGTAGGTACCATAGTATATTATTGTGAGGTATTGCATTTTTTATTGAGATATTATTTTTATTTATTTATTTACACACACACACACATGCGGTGTTAAAGTAATAAGTAATAGAACTACTTATTCTATAGAATATCATTAAGAAATAAAATAAAAAGATAGAAAAATATAGATATTTATTTTTATTTATAGGTATCTTGAGTTTTTATAATTGTTATAACTTAGATAATTATTTAATTAGGTAGAAATAATAAACTAGGAAACATCCAAATATTAATTGCTTTTTAATGATCTCGATCGATTAAGACAAAATACATTTTAATGTTACGAAGTAAAATAATGGAAACCATCATACTTATACAAGTTTCGATTTGTATAATGATTAGTACCCCTTATCGACTTCGATAACGACGACACGACCCATTGAAAAAATATGGAATTATGGACGAAGTCGCGAGAAGAAGCTAGTTTCACGATCACTTAATTAAAAGCAATGTAAACTATACAAGTATTTGATTTTAGATATTTGTCATTTTAATACATAACATCACGCCTGTGTAATCCCCGTAGGGTTAGACAAAGGTGTACCCCTACCCAGTACACCCACATTTCGCCAGATATTTTTAAGTCCCATGTGATAGCGGGCGAGCCTATTGCCATCAACCGGGCACAAATCCAGATATTTCCCTTCACCAACGTCCATATAAATTATAAAGTCACATTGGTACTTTCCCGGTAAACATAAAACTAAAAAGTTTATCATTATTGTATATTTTTAACTGCAAAATAAAGATTTCTTCGTATCGTTTATCTTACTAATATTACAAATACGAAAGTTTGGATGGATGGATGTTTGTTTGTTAAGGTCGTCGTACTCACTCAATCAAGCCAAAACGGCTGAAACGATCTGGATGCGATTTGGCGCAGAAATAAAATACTTATATAAGTAGTCTCGAAAAGCATATAGCTTATCCGGGAAAAATGTATGGTTCCCGTGGATTAATACATATATAAGCTTTGACCCGGACGAAGTCGCGGGCAGAAGCTATAACGTTGTAAAACTAAGCACCCGCAATCTCTTAACCTTTGACGTATCGCCCGTACCCCTGACGCCAGGCCACTTTTTCTGTCCAATAACCTTCATAAAAAATAGGGATTCCAAAACTTGATTAACCCTTATTCAAATAAAGGTATATATATTACCACATCGTATTTTTTTAAATAATGCACTCTAACTTTTAATACGGTAACACTAAAGGTATAAATATCACATATTTATAATCTATAATAATTTGTTTATCTATTTTAATTCATTTGACAACCTGTCAACGTCATTTGTCTCTGTAAGGTAATGTCAAAGTTGACTCAACGGTTTTGTTGTGAAAAAAGTCGAGTTTTTGGCGGGTGTTTTCAGAAATTTTAAAAGTTTGTTCAAGAAAAAATCTGATATGTACTTTTTCGACGCAAATTCCAAAACTATAACATATTTTGACTAATATCACGTGTTAGCAGCATTTGCAATTGACTTATTCATATAATTTAGATGTTTCAAATATGTGGTAAATATCTTACCCTTGTCCGATCCCACTTTGAAAAATATCAGATTTTCTATATAAAAATCGGTTGTCTTTTTGTATATTTTTTTTGGACTGCAAAAAGTAAATAAATATTTTGAGAAGTTCATATAAAGTTCTTACGTAACATGTCAATTAATACTTTGTTTATTTCAGATATTCAATATGTCAAAAAAAAAAAATTTAAATAAGCAATACTTTAAGATAGGTAATATGCAATACTAATAAAAAATTATTAAAAAAATAAAATGTTTCATTTCCAAAATATAAAATAAATATTATAAGTAGAACCAAGAGGAAGTCACTAGTCAAGAAACGAAAATTAAACCGTAACGGACAATGGTAACAATTTTACCACCAACATCAAAAATTTTGTAGTCATGAACGGATAATGGTAAATTATTTACCACCAGAAAAACTACCCCATCCCCTATTCTTTTTTAAATTTTGTTTTTAAATATGAAATCAGTGACCCTCAATTACCTAAAATACAATGCAACCTTAAAAAAAAAATGCATACCGGCTCGCGTTTGTTTAAGGGTTAAATTGTTTATTTCATAATATGGTGCGACGTGTGTTTTGTCATATATTTGTGACGTTGGCGTTCAGGGCAAGATTTCGTTTGTCACATATAAGTGACAATGGCATTCAAAAGGTTAATTTCTGCTGCACCTGCTGGTTTAACAAAAATACCAATGAATAATCTTATAATACTTAATTAAACAAAACATATACTAAATAATAATAAAATTACAAAGTATGTACCTACCTACATTTTATTAAAAAAGAAAGCCTATAGAGCATCAAAAACCTCATCGCATCGCTGTCAATGGGGCAAGTGTCCAAAAGGCCGGCAACATTGCCACGTTATATGGTTACAATGTTTTTTGGCCTAAAAAGGCCAACTCTCTGGTAATGTAAAGAGTCGACAAGTCGTTTGGCGCTGTCGCGAAAAACGAAGGCAACTGTACCTATTTCAACCCCAAACGGCTCAAACATAGTTTTCAAGAAGGTTACCCTAACAATATCAGTATTGACAAGAATGTATGTTTTTGGTGCAAGTCCAACTGATCAGGAAACTTATCTGCCATTATAAATAGGTATTCCGCCATATGACCTTCAATAAAAAGTTAACACGCTCATCGGTAAGATAACTATTGAACTTACCAGATAAATATTGGCTCCAAGTTTCAAAATAAAGGTTATCTCATCTCTCAATTAAACTATAGTATTTATCAAATATTTTTTGAATACCTTTAGACATTAAAAACTAGAAATCTGTTAAGTTGTATCTAAAACTGACATGTCTCGTCCGTAAGGCTACGTCTAGACGCGCGACTCAACTTGCGACATGACTGTGAACGTTAAAAATAATACTCAATATCTTTATTGCTTCTCCATATGTATACTTAGGTGGTAACTTAAATAATTGAGATCGTTATGGACCCTGTAGGGCACAGCGAAAAGGGTAGCTAGGGTAGGAGAGAATAATAATACGAACATTGGTCAGGCAGGGGCCATAGTAAGGGACTATGGCCCCTGCCTGACCAATGTTCGTATAGTAACCATAGTCTCAGTTAACCAATTCAGTTTTGCTAAATTGAATTGGTCTACCTACATAAAAAAAAATATTGGCCAAATGTGTTGCCAAGCGCCAAACTTGAGAACGGTGGACCCATAGATATCTGCTTTTAATATTTCTGTGGGTGGACCGATTTGGCTGACTTTTTTTTTGTAGACTAGCTGTCACAGCGAACTTCATACCGCTATTTTTTTTTCTTAATATCAAACTAAAAATACTAAACTACGGGTTGCTACCCATAGTTTAGTATTTTTAGTTTCCATGTCCTGTAATAGGTAAGTCCTGCACAAACCTCATAATTCGCACATTTGTTTAACGAAGATTTTGCGGTTTTATTTTTCAAAAAACAAAACGGCACAACACACAAAAAATATGAGGAAAAAATCGCTGCAGACGTTTACCTACGTGAATACATCACCTTACAAAACAATCAGGTTTCGGTGGTTATATGTACTACGAGGTTGGTACGGAGAGGTCAGTGTTGTGCGACGACTCGGACTGACAACATGGCGAAGCTACTCTTTTTATTGGGTAAGTTATTGTTTTGATAACATTCAATGGGTATGAAAGTCTCAAATTCTGAATGATTATTTTTTCAGTAGGTTACAGACTGTTTTATTATTATAATACCTAGTCGACCGCCCTGGCTTTGCACGCACGGCATCAAACCGACTTTTGCCGTAGATTTTCCAAAAAAATCTCTTTTATTTATACATATATGAACCTTGTCTGGGAAAATATGAATAGGTATCTATATTTATAAAAAATAATCCCTATTTCCCTTGGTCACGGCATCACGCGTGTACGGCTGTAACTTCTAAAATAAGAGAATGATAAAAAAAAATATATATGATTTAGGTACGAGATCTAGTAAGTAGTTATTTTTATACGTCATAAATCGTAAACCGCAATTTACCTTTCATTTAATCAACTCAAATATAAAAATAAATAAAACATCGATCTAAGTTACAACTACAAGAACTTTTATATTACCTACTAGCGACCCGCCCCGGCTTCGCACGGGTGCAATGCTGTATTCTATACAACGTTCACAGCTTTTAGGCAAGCGCCGCCGCCGCAGACGCTATGTACCTGCATTTTAAATCTGTAATATCTTCAAAAATATTCATTTAAATTGCATGCTGTAAAGGGCCATAATGATCTATATGAAATGCAGAATGTTTTTAAGGTACTTAATTGGATAAGGATTAATGCTGTATTGCCTAAAATTGCTTCTTAAATAAGCCATTATTTTTCGTAAAAAGTTAAGGATAAAAAATGGTTATTGTGGGTTATCCCTAAGAGATAGACATATACTGTCGCGGACTTTTTTGTAGACCTTTTTAAGGTGTACAATACTGTAGTACATTATTTTGATCTATCTCGAAGGGTTCAGCCAGCGTTTACAATGTAAGCGCAAAAAAATGTGTTTATTTACGACATCACATTAGAAACCTCTAAAATTATCAGTGTTTCTCTACTATATTATGCATGATGTTACTTGCTGCTACGGAACCCTTCATGGGCGTGTCCGACTTGCACTTGGCTGCTTTTTGTTGTGTTTGTTATTGTAAGAAGGTTCGAAAGAAAAAAAAATGGCGGTTTCAAGATCGCTGTGACAGCTAGTCTACAAAAAAAAAGTCAGCCAAATCGGTCCACCGTTCTCAAGTTTTGCGCTTGGCAACACATTTAGGCATTAATTTTTATTTATGTAGGTAGATGAAGACAAAATAGATAGGTATCTGTATTGACGACAAATCGGTTCGTTTTTCAATTTGAATCAGTCGAGCTATCATTATCTTCGTGAGTCGTTATTTTGTCAGTTATTTAATTGCCATGCTGATTTGAAAGAGGAAAACTAGTGTTTTTTTTCTTAATTAAGAGTATTTACTTAATTATTATCAAAGTCACACCCCGTTATTTAAATTCACACACAGGTATGTATTTTTTTTATTTTAGCCTGCCTCGTTGGTCTAATATTCGTAAAGCGTGACTGCTGAGCATGAGGTTTTGCTTGGGTTCAATTCCCAGGTCTGGATTTGCGCCCGGTTTGATGGCAATAGATTCGCCCCCTTTTACATGGGACTTAAATATGACTGGCGAAATGTGGGTGTACTAATGGGAAATTGGGAACACCTCTGCCTAACCCTTCGGTGATTACAGGCATGATGTTATTTTTTTTGTGCCGAATATTTCTCTACTACATAAAATAACATCACGCCTGTAATCCCCGAAGGGTTAGGCAGAGGTGTCTTTACTACACTTTGAAGTATGTATTTTTATTTTTGGTATGAAATCACCGTTTTTAGTATCGCGCAATGGCGGCCGTTGCATGCGCATGCAACGGCCGCCATTGCGCATGCATGCGGCAGTTCAAGGGTCGTTGTGATTTAATTTTATAATATTACATTTAAAACTAATTTTCATTAATTAACTTATACATAGATTGCTAAACTTTAGTTTTGACAAAGAAATTTTAAAATCCCTTGTAATTAATAAATAGTCAATTAAGTTGGCACAAAAGTGACGTCACAATTTTCGATTGCCATACAAAATCTATGAGTCGCGTTTTGACAGGTCTTAAAAAGTACAGCAATTGATTGGTAATGTCTAACACCCAACAGTTTCAATTTAAAATGGCACTTTCAAATAACGGCACGATAAATTTCGTTTTTTTTTAAACTAATGATGGTCACTGAATTTCTGAGTTTTTTTTAAACACGTAAAACCGTTGGTTCTGGCCGTTCTGTGGGCCTACCCCCATCTCATAAAAAACAGTATTATTTTACCTTGCACTCTGTTGGATTTTCAACGCTCATTTAAGCGCCGAGAGTTGATAATCCAACAGCAGAAATTGCAAAGTAATATTAAAATGGTGCTGTTTAGGCCCTCTGCTCTCTCCCCGGTTGTCGGATGGGCGTCCCATGAGACTATGAGAGCAGGGATGAGGGACCTAAGGGCTTATTATAACATTGAAATAAAGTGGCGTTGCAACGTTATTTTGTGATTTTATATTGAGTATAGTAGCAGTAGGTGGGTAGGAAATTATAACCGTGGTTATGGTTATGTCATAAAAAAATATTTATATATGTTATAGGCTAAAAGGTCTCATTTATGATAATAACTAGCGACCCGCCCCGTGTATTATACATACAAACCTTCCTCTTGAATCACTCTATCTATTAAAAAAAACTGCATCAAAATCCGTTGCGTAGTTTTAAAGATCTAAGCATATATAGGGACAGACAGACAGACAGACAGGGAAAGCGACTTTGTTTTATACTATGTAGTGATATTAATCTGAAGAGATATATTTCTTGTTTGTTACTTTCTTTAAACGCGCTAGCCTCTGAAACTACCAGTCGGATTGGAAAAAATCTGTTGTTCTTTTGTAATTATATGATAGCCAGATTCATGAGTAATAGTATGCATACTAATATTATAAATGCGAAAATGTGTCTGTCTGTTACCTCTTCACGCTTAAACCGCTGAATCGATTTTGATGAAAGAACAATGTTCAAAACGTCCCCACCCTTGTAGCACTTTAAAACCTATGTTAATCGAAGGGCCATAACCATCTTATCATTTTATTGTATAACGGCGAAACTGAAATGTGCATCCGAAAAAAGTTATATCGACATGAAGAAAACGGAATCAGTAACAATTATTGTGCCGTTTATTATACTTTTTCGATATGATGTAACCATTCCTACTACAATTATAATTACATTTTGGTAAGTTTTTGAGAGCAGTATAGAATGGTTATAATAAGAGCCGCACGCGCAGCGCCACACGACGGATGCATTGTTCTTTGGCATGGCGATACTTTAAGACCCGGGGAAGGACATAGAATAGTTTTTATCCCGGAAATCACCCCTAAAGCGGTGAAAAGGGTGGTGGAAGTTTGTATGCAAGTACGGTATAAATAAACAAGTTCCACGCGGACGTAGTCGTGGGCAAAAGCTAGTAGGCTATAAAACATGACGGTACGACCCACGGGAACGGAGCAGTCACCAAAGACGCGGAAGAATTCGCGGGCAGAAGCGAGTTTATAAATAGGTAATTTAACCTTGATTTGTAACTAAGTTACTAGCTCAATCAAAAAACATAATAAACTAGGTACCTACCTAAATAACTACCTACCTCCTAACTGCGATTAAGTATTTATATTTCTCGGTTGACACATAGATAACATTATTTTGTAAGAAATTATATAATCTAGGTAATGTAAACAATTTATTATTATCATCTGTTTTTTTGTGTGCAAATAAAAATACCTCTTGTCCCCTTAAAGATAAGTATACTTATCAATTAAGTAGGTACGTACTCTGGTCCAGTTTTATGTGCTAACAATCTCTGGTCTCGATATTCACTTAGCGACATAATATTTGGTGATCCCGAACTATAAATTGGATACATGTTATGTCAACTAGGTATATTTGGTTTATAATTGATGAGGTATTTATTTGCAACGCGACTATGTGGCACAAGAGTTATCACACAACTGTTTGCAAGCTTAGATTCTGTGGTCAGAGATTATAAACGTACCTACTATAGGTACTTAAATAATTATATCAAAACATGCGTAGGTATAAGGTGCAGTCTTGCATCCACGTTATAAATCGTTATCACGTTATCTGTATGCGCGTGTGTTATTAACACATTAAGTGTTTCTAAGCACAAAACTCCAAAACGGCTGGACCGATTTGGCTGATTCTTTTTAACACGCTTTATATTAGCTTCACTTGTAAATATGTATGTAAGAAAATCTTGGAATCTTAATTTGACCCACTTCCCGGTCTTCGATTAGGATGAAATTTTGCACACGCTCTCAGTTCTGATGACAATACATGACTAGCTAAGAAACGTCATTACAAATCCAATATGGCGGCCTCCCCAAGATGGCGGACTGGCTGTTTGAAATCCACCCCCATGATATGGGTATCAAATGAAAGGGTTTGCTGTCAGGAATACGAAAAAATAGTCACGTTTTTTTTAGTGCGTGCTAAAAGCGTGTTTTTTAGTTTTTTAAACTATTTTATTTATTTTGTTGTTTGTAATTTCCTGGACAAGGTTTTTAAGAAATATTTTTTTGGAAAATCCACCGGCAATGGCCAAAAATTTGCACCCGTGCGTAGCAGGAGCGGTTCTCTAGTAAATAATACATATAGTCTGAAATGGCCAATCCGCCTTGAGCAAGCGTGGTGATCAATGCTCGTGTCTTCTCTGTATGAGGGTTTTGCCATGCAGTGGGACTATAATAGGCCGGTACCTATTATTATTAACTAGCTTTGCCCGCGACTTTGTCTCCGTAAATATCGGTTATCACGGGCGAAGTGTCGGAATTAAAAGTTGCCTATGTCCTTTCTTGGGTTTCAAACTCACCCCACGTACCAAATTTCATCAAAATCGGTTCAGAGATTTAGTCGTGAAATCGTAACAGACGGAGGATTACTTATTGACCTAAATATGTTTAGACTACATTTTGTATCGAGCATGCTATCGGTACATTCCATTTAGAGTTTCCATTTTTATCATAAGACTCTTCTTACCTAGCTGTGGCGTTCTGTGATGCATTTTGATATTGTAGTGTTGAGTTAGAGCGGGAGGCAGACAGACGACTCATTTCTTCTAGCTAGGGGTACGCGGGCCAGCTGCAAACAAAACAAGCTAAAACAGTTTTACCCCTAGCATTTACTGCTGTCTTACTGAGACGTACCTAAAGTTCCTAAAGTTAAGAAGCAATAAATTATGTAAATAAACAACTTCTACTAAATTAGAACACCTCTGCCTAACCCTTCAGGGATTACAGGCGTGATGTTTTGTACAAAAGGCACTTGGTTACTGAGATTTCTATGGAGTGTTATCGTAACATTTCTATTTCGTTATAGCACAGAAAAATAGGTGACTTGCCCAACAGATATATTTTCTTTTACTTTTCCTGGTACAGTTTCAATGAAAAAAAATATGAATGTTGATGTTTGTGTTAGGCAGCATCATGTGATTCATCGGGAACCCCCACTATTATTTATAGCAAACAGTGACGTCATCATAATTATTATTATGCATGTTTACAATCAAACAGATTTCAAGTACACTACCTATTTTTCCTTGTCTTTTTTGTACAATCATACATGCACGACTGAAGGTCGAATGGGTACGAAAGCTGATCATAACACGGATACAGTATCTTTTGTTAACTTGCTATGAAGCTGAGCCCTAATGAAGCATTTGTTTAAAAAAGCCCATTTTTGTTTAGCTATATAAACTACATATTTTTAATTTAAAAACATAAGTAGGTACTATCATGAATATGCAGGAACTACAAGTTTACAACTTTACAAAAATAACATCAAAAATAAAAACAAGAAAATAACAAAAAGTGCAAATGCCTCTTTTCATACAGCTTGCTCAAGGCGGATTAGCAAAAATGTCACATTGGTACTTTATAACATCGGACCCATGAGAAGCCTTAACCACTTGGCCATCACGGCTATGAAGGGTACTTTTAAATAATTATGTGTTTTCAGGTCTGGTGGCCATCGCGATGGCGTTACCCATGGATGATAACGATTCATTCAACTTCTACGGCCCGCCTACCTATGTTAAAACACCTCTCGGTGAGAGCATAGACAAGTCCACCATGAAGCTACTGAAGGTAGATTATTTCATAAATAGGTTTTCTAATATCTTTTTAGAAACTTTTTAACCCCTACTGCTGATATGTGGTGAGGTTTACGAGTACCTCCTACCCATAATCAGGTGCATTTTTTTAGTACAAAGTACCATAGATTCTTTCGAATATTACTTTTAAATTCAGATAAGTACCTACAATGAAATTTAATTTCGGTAAAAATTTTTTTTCGCTTCAGTAATCACGCGTTCAACAGAAATATTAATACACTAAACGAAATATCACAAAATATCATAAGGGGGATATTTCATTCCCTTCCCTTTATGATATTTCGTTTGTCAGAAAACAAAATGCGAGTATCAGCTGATTTCTTTTCTGTATAAAGTCCAGTGAAGATGCTTAGGTTGAAGTAATGATTTATCATCAATTAATGTTGTTGACTTTGACAGGTGGCGTACGATGAAGCAAAGGACAAGAACGTGGTATCGTCTCCTCTCAGTCTCATGATTCTGTTGTCCTTGTTCAACTCTGGCGCAGGTCCCAAATCCAGGGAAGAGATCACCCAGTTCTTGGGTGGCACAGACTATGAAAAGGTTAGTACAATTTTCTTTTCTGTATAATTGGCTAGATGCTATTGTAGCGACATCCGATTCTGTCGCACAAACATGCGAGCTACCGCTATTGACGTTTCCTATATCGCGGTATCAAAGTTACGACGTTAGCATATATACAAAATCCCGACAACAACCGTCGGGCAGTAGCCCACCAGACACAACACCCGTCTGGTCGGAGGATCCTCCCTTTTCAACAGAGGATGAAGAATTTTCCACCCTGTTCCTCATACCCCTAATCAATTTATTATCTAGCATTAGTTGGCATAGCTCCCTTCACCAAAATTCACCTAATCGAATTTTATTTCAAGAACTTTCTGAGGAACGTCAATTTAGGTATCATTAAATTAGATAACTAATTTACGAATATTTGAGTGAACGAGCTATCAACATTATTTTATTGAAACACAACTTAGTAGAAGCTATTATAGTTAGCGATAATGACAAGTCATTACATGACGCGCAATCAGTAATGACAACGTGATAACCTAAACATATGTAACTACCTAATAATAAACAAATAAACTTATTTCCTTTCTACTTTATTTCTCGCAATCATAATTTAGTGTAAAACTAAACGTTTCCTTTTCTTATATTTACAGACTGCAGACTCTTACAGAGAATTGAGTGTGAGATTCTCCCAACTGAACCCTGATGCCTTGACAGTTGCCAACAAGGTGTACGTGTCTAACAAGTTACGTCTACAAGATCTCTTCACCTCCGCCGCTCGCTCCTACCGTAGTGAAGTCGACACTATCGACTTCGGCAAAGCCCAAGAAGCTGCTGACATCATCAACCAATGGGTAAGCTTGCACCTTGACTGACGGATCAACACACAGCCTAAACCGCAGATCGTAGAGACGTTAAACTTGGAGGATGCGTTCTTTGTATGACGTAGGCATCCGATAAGAAAGGATTTTCCAAAATTTACCCCCTAAGGGGATGAAACAGGGGTCGATGAATGGATGAAGATTTTATTTGGTATGTCACTATTACTGTTAGAGGAAATTATGAAAGTGATGAGTAGGCACCTAAACTTTGTTAAGTTTTAAGTATACATATACCTGTGTTTTTTTTTCTATTTTAGGTTTTGTGTCTTTAATTCTTGTTATTGGTTTAAACAGTAACCGTAGTAAATGATACCATAGTAAAAAAAGTTCGACAATATCTACAAACGAATCGTGCAGTGTGAGTGTTTCAAGAAGCACTGTCATTTCTAAGCTGCTCTCCTATACTAGTCTACATTTCGTCTTTAGTAATTAAATATTCAAACTATGTATTGATGTTGTTGGCAGGCTGACGAGAAGACACATGGAAACATCAAGACACCCGTCAGTCCGGACATATTAGGTGATGACGTAGTCGCTGCACTATTTAACGTTATTTACTTCAAGGTAATTATTCTTTTTTTTGTTTTAAAAATGCTTTAAGACACACTGATATTTTGAAGACCCTTCCCAGATGTTGTGGTGTTACTGGTTTCGTTCCAGAAACTTTCCAGTTTCAACACAGATTTCATTTAAAAGTAATTTACTGATGATCTTCTGCTGGACCATCACCAATTACAAACAGCGACAAGCTCTTGGGTGATCGAAATGTGAAGTAATTTGATACAAGTTTTTTGATACAAGTCTTCAATTTCCAGGGTCACTGGCACGTTCCTTTCAAAGCGGAGGAGACTCAGGACAAAGATTTTTATGTCAGTAAAACCTCGACAGTCAAGAAGCCGACGATGCACTTGTTGCAATCCCTGTATTACACGGAGAGCCCCGAACTTGGTGCTCGGGTAAGCGACAATTTGTTACTCTACTCGGAAAGACAAGCCGTATCTTTTGAAAAACCTTTTAATTGGTTTGTGAAAATTTTTATTAGATGGTTGAGCTGCCCTACAAAGAAACAGGCTTCCGCATGGTCGTAGTACTCCCGAACGAGGTAGACGGTCTACCATCAGTGCTCCAGAAGGCATCAGAGAAAGGCCTTCTGAATGAAGTGTTCAAGCTAAGCCCGGCTGGAGCTGATGTGGATCTAGACATCCCGAAGTTCGATATCAAAAGCAAACTGGACTTTAATACCATCTTACCGAAGGTATAGACTAGATTGTTAAGTTTCCTCGTTTTTTCTATAGCATAAACATGAAAGTAATTATTTTGAGTTAATAAAATATAGGAAATTCGGAATTGAAATCAATAATCTTTGCAATCACAGCTTGGAGTATCCGAACTGTTCACCGAGCCAGCTACAGGTATTGTGCAAGACCAATCGGTGGTAGTATCCAAGGCGTTCCAAGAAGCCTTCATCAAGGTTGATGAGGAAGGAGCCACTGCTGGTGCATTCACAGGTTCGTGATATTAAAGCTTGACGTAACTATAATTTCAGCATCACACAGTAAACGTATTACGTCAGTAAGAATTCACAGGATTTCAAGAATATTGCTGCTATTTTTAATGTGTTCTGATTCTCTTTCACAGGATTTATTACTATGCCAATTTCTATGAATTCCCAACCACCACCTCCTATGAAGTTTACAGTTGACCGTCCATTCTTATACTCGATCCTCTTCGAAGATAAAGTTCTTTTTGCAGGCGTATACGTACACTAACGAGGTAAAATATAGACATGGTTGCTTGAAATGGTGTTCGCATTACATTTTGCTTTTCCTATTGAAAACCCAATTGCCGCATTTATGGAATAGACATCAACTGGTGCACTTGCAAAAGGTGCATTAAGCGCATTACAATTTGGTTTTTCCCTATTCTCCCTTTTTTAAATGTGTCTAAAAATGTCTTCCCAGAGTCAAGGCTTTTCAGTTTCTTGCTGTATTTGTGCAAATACACTCCAAAATGATGTGTCAGATTTTAACCTAACGCCAAATGTTCCCACATAAATTCCTTCGCTTTAAAAGCGCACTAGCTAAACTCTAGATTTGTTCGATTATTTTCCACATTATTGACATTGATAGGAACTTAATTATCTTGTCCCGTTTATATTTGGTACTTTATAGCACATAAACGTCTTTTACAAATAAATAAGTATTGATTCTCTTTCACAGGATTAATAATAGTACCAATATCTTTGAATTCCAAACCGCCACCTCCTAAGAAGTTTACAGTTGACCGTCCATTCTTATATTCGATCCTTTTCGAAGACCTAATTCTGTTTGCTGGCACCTACCTGCACTAATGAGGTAACATATAGATAAACGACATGGTTGCTTGATATGGTGTTCGCATTACAGGCTATTCATTTTGCATTTCCTATTGAAATCCCAATTACCGCTTTTATTAACTGGTTATAACTGATTCCATCCGCAGAAGGTGCATTAGGCGGTGTACAATTTGTTTATTACTTTTGGCTCGTTTTATCATATCATCTTTCCTCTTCCGATGACAGAAGCCAACATTTAAAGGTCTTCTTAGACATCAATCTTTCAGTTTTTTGAAGTATATGTGCAGAATTACTTTACAATTATGGGTCCGACTTTAGCATACCACTAATGTTCCCAAATAAATATCAGACAAACAAATTCCTTCGCAACGACAAGGTAATTGCTAAACTTTACATGTTTTTGATCTATAGCAATGATTTTGAGAAAGACGTATATCAGACCCACCTTCGACAGTGAAACTGAACTATCATCCCATGAACATCGACATCTCTCACAAAAAAATGTGTAGGTATTTTTAGCAGGCATAATTTTAGCATCAACCAACATCTGCAATTTTCCAACCACCAACTCCTATCAAGTTTATAGTTAACCGTCCATTCTTATACTTGAATCTTCTATCTATGAAGACAAAATTATGTTTGCTGACATCTATCTGCATTAACGAGGTAAATTGTAGATCTTTAACGACTGGTTGCTTTTAATGGTGCGCTCCTCGCAATCAATTTTGCTTTTCTCATCGAAATCCGAGGGAAAATTCGCTTTAATCAACTGGATATAACTGGTTTCATTCTCACAGCGCTTTGAAAATTATTTTTAACTTTAGTTCCCCCTTTTTCGGTAACTGTGTCTTCAGATAATAGAAACAGATTTTAAAATGTCTTCCCAAAGTGAGTCTTTTTAGTTACTTGCTGTTCAGAACCACTTCAAAACTTTTGGCCTATCTTTACCCGCATCATAGTCATTCCCAAATGACTATGTCGAGCGTAGTTCCTGAATTTATATCCACATATTGTGATATTGGTAACTGTGTTCGCAGCCGCTCTCAACTGTGAAATTTGCTGTCCCTTTTATCCGGTAAATTATAGCACATCAATGTGTTAATAAAAAAATTGTACTCTCTTTCACAGGAGCAATTTTAGTACCAGAATCTCCATTTTACCAACCGCCACCTTCTAAAAAGTTTACAGTTGACCATCCATTCTTATATTTGATCCTCTTCGAAGACCTAATTCTGTTTGCTGGCACCTACCTGCACTAATGAGGTAACATATAGATAAACGACATGGTTGCTTGATATGGTGTTCGCATTACAGGCTATTCATTTTGCATTTCCTATTGAAATCCCAATAGGGATCGGCCAAATTTTCAAAAAGTGTTTTAAATTAATCTTTGTGGATACTTATTCTCATTAAAAATAAAATTTTATTTATTTACTTATAGCCTTTTAGGTAAGTATTCAAAATCATGTTTTAATATTGTTTGTTTAAAAATCCCTCCAAAACGCCACGTGACGTCATTTGTGGTCATAACAAAATTTCCATTATGAAAAACTAGAGAACACCACGTGACAGTTTTTAAATTGATCACCGTATCCTAATTTATCAGTAATCTTAGAATTTCAACAAAATTATGGAAATAATACTGAGTGAATTAAGTTAGTTAGTACCCGTGCAGTCAATGATTGCCCACAAATGACGTCACGCACTGTGATTAGTGTTTCAGTACAGATTAAAAATATTGTAAATAACAACATTTTATTTTTTCATTTAAAAACATTTAAATGAATTATATTAAATTATTATTCGATAAATAATCGTAAAACAGTATATTTATTTTATCTAAGTACATTTTAGATTTTAATTTCATTACTGTCCAATCCCCTATTACTGCTTTTATTGACAAGTTATAACTGAGTCCGCATAAGGTACACTAGGCGGTGTATGTACAATTTGTTTGTTACTTTTGGCTCGTTTTATCAAATCTTCTTTCCTCTTTCGATGACAGAAGCCAACATATAGTATATTGTATATTTTTAAATGTCTTCCCAAAGTGAGTCTTTTTAGTTACTTGCTGTTCAGAACCACTTCAAAACTTTTGGCCTATCTTTACCCGCATCACCTAATATTCCCAAATGACTATGTCGAGCGTAGTTCCTGGATTTTTATTCACATATTGAAATATTGAGATAATTGTAACTGTGTTCGCAGCCGCTCTCAACTGTGAAATTTCCCATCCCTTTTATCTAGTAGATTATAGCACATCAATGTGTTAATAAAAAAATTGTACTCTCTTTCACAGGAGCAATTTTAGTACCAGTATCTTCATTTTACCAACCACCACCTCCTAAGAAGTTTACAGTTGACCGTCCATTCTTATATTTAATTCTCTTTGAAGACATTGTTCTGTTTGCTGGCACCTACTTACATTAACGAGGTAAAATATAGATACTCTTACGACATGGTTGCTTTTTGCAGGGCTCGCATAGCAGAATTCGCAGCCTATTAACTTTGCTTTTCCTATAAAAACCCGAGGGGAATTCGCTTTTATCAACTGGATATAACTGTAACTCAGTCACACAGCGCTTTACAATAATTATTATTTCACTCTATTCTCCCTTTTTTATTCCTATTTTCCTGTCCTCTTCGGATGCTAAAAACAGAATTTTAAATGTCTTTTTAGGCACATGACACCGCGACTTGTTAGTTTCTTGCTGCATATATGCAGATCTACATCAAAATTATCCACGTTTAACGTCTACTGAATTTAACTAATATATCTCTGGCACTGTGCAAGTTGCTCGATGATAAACGAAAAGTCTCGTCTTCTGTGTTGATGTCAAACGAATATGCTGCAATTAATTTGTTTACTGATTGTTATTCGCAGGTATGGTTTTCATGTATACGTCGTCCCTTTCTGAACCACCGGCACCAATCAAGTTTACAGTTGACCGTCCGTTCTTATACACGATTCTCTACCAAGACAAAATTCTGTTTGCTGGCACCTACACCAACTAATGCGAAAAAGTAATAAGATTAGGTAACGTAGGTTCGTCTTAATAGCTTGGGATTTGCATTTTGTGTACTCATATCACGATGCCAGCATATTCATATTTTCACTTGACCCTCAAATTGTCATTTCAAACAAATTATTCTACCAGTAAACTAGTACGAGTGGCAGAACTAGTAGCAGATCTTTTTCAGATCAGAAACCCAGCAAAGTCTACTTTAAGACTAGATAAATTTATTCCTACCTATTTCTTTTTCACTAGAGAAAATCTTCCCAACCGCCTTCGCCAGTTATCTTTTCTGTCCATTTTTATATCAGTTTGGTTTCCTTCGAAGACAAAATACTGTTTGCTGACTCTGAGATAGCTATCTCCGTAAGACAGGTCACGTATTTTGTTTCGCAGTTTATCAAAGCCCCGTCGTCTTTGAGTCTCCATGTTTTTGAAACTTCTGCTATAGATTTGCATCTACTGAATTTAAGTATTGATCTCTGACACTGCGCAAGTTATTCGCTGATAAGCAAAACGACAGTCTTATTAGCTAATGTCAAACGAATTTGCTGCATTTAATTTGTTTATTGATTGTTATTCGCAGGTATGATTATGGTGTTAACGTCGTCACTTTCTGAACCACCGGCACCAATCAAGTTTACAGTTGACCGTCCGTTCTTGTATACGATTCTCTACCAAGACAAAATTCTATTTGCTGGCACCTACACAAAATAATGAGCGAAAAAGTAATGTGATTTACGTAGGTACGTCTTAATAGCTTGGGATTTGTATTTTGTGTACTCGTACGGTCGTACCACGATGCCTGCGTTTCTATATTTTCATTTGACCCTCAAATTGTCATACCTATTAAACAAATTATTCTACCAGTAAACCAGTACTAGTAGCAGATCTTATTCAGATCAGAAACCCAGCAAAGTCTACTTTAAGACTTTGGATAAAATTCCTATTTTTTATTCACAGAAGTTATCACAGAAACGGTGAATTTATACGTATAAGTTTAGGCGTCTTTTATTTGACCATAGATATTTCGTCGGCTAGTGTAAGCACAAGCCCCAAACTAATACAAACAAAAGCAAATTCCGAGGTTAGGTATGAAGTGTCGTTATTGAATTTAGGGTACAGCCATTGATTTGTTTGACTGTCACTCCGAGAATTGATAAGAGGAAATCTTCCTAACCGCCTTCGCCAGTTATCTTTTCCGTCCATTTTTATATCAGTCTGGTTTCCTTTGAAGACAAAATACTGTTTGCTGGCTCTGAGATAGCTATCTCCGTAAGATAGGACACGTATTTTATTTCGCAGTTTATCAAAGCCCCGTCGTCTTTGAGTCTCATGTTTTTGAAACTTTTGCTATCGACTTGCATCTACTGAATTTAAGTATTGATTTCTGACACTACATAATTATGCTGCAATTAATTTGTCAATTGATTGTTATTCGCAGGTATAATTATAGCGTTTTCTTCATCACTTTCTGAACCACCGGCACCAATCAAGTTTACAGTTGACCGTCCGTTTTTGTACACGATTCTCTACCAAGACAAAATTCTATTTGCTGGCACCTACACCAACTAATGCGAAAAACTAATAAGATTAGGTAACGTAGGTTCGTCTTAATAGCTTGGGATTTGCATTTTGTGTACTCATACCACGATGCTTGCATTTCCATATTTTCATTTAATCCGTAAATTGTCATATCAAACAAATAATTCTACCAGTAAACCAGTACGAGTGGCAGATCAAGAACCCAGCAAAGTCTACTTTAAGCCTTTAGATATATTTATTCCCCTTTCTTATTACAGAGTGATTACTGAAGCGTAATTTATATGAATTTAGTTTTTTTTTATTTAACCGTTGAAACGTCTCTTAATTAAAATATAACCTTAAAGTACATAAATTATTTAAAGCACAAGTTCCTTCAATTTCTTGCTGCACATGTGCAGAATCACTTAAAAACTATCGGTCTGTCTTTACTCTCATCACCTAATATTCCCAAATGAATACTAAACACAAACGAAACCAATTCCATCGCTATGGCAAGCGTAATTCCCGAACTTTTATCCATATTAAGACAAACATAACTGTCTTCTCAGTTGCTCTCAGCAGTGAAATGTACTGCTATCGTCCCTTTTATCTGGAACGTTATAGCATATGAATATTAATTCTCTTTCACAGGTTCAGTTATAGAACTTCTATCTGTAGGTTATGAACCACCACCACCTGAGAAGTTTACAGTTGACCATCCATTCTTATATGTAATCCTCTTCGAAGACATTGTTGTGTTTGCTGGCACCTACTTACATTAACGAGGTAAAATATAGATACTCCAACGACACGGTTGCTTTTTGCAGGGCTCGTATCGCAGGCTATTAACTTTGCTTTTCTTTCTATAACCCGAGGATTCGCTTTTAACAACTGGATTTAACTGTTTTCATTTATACAGCGCTTTACAATTACTTTTTTACCCTATTCTCTCTGTTCTACCCTGTCCTCTTTGGATGCTTCACAGAATTTTAAAAGTCTTTTTAGACGTAACACACTGCGTCTTTTAAATTTCTTGCATCCACTCCATCCACGTCTATGCAGATCCACTTTAAAACTATCCAAGTTCAACGGCACCATCTAAATGTTCCAGAATAAAGGTAAATTCCATGGCTAGATACGAAGGGCGGCTGAATTTTAGGTTACAGCCGTTGATTTGTTTGACTATCACTCACAGGATTGACATTGAGAGCAATGTCAATATCTGCCCAACCGCCTTCGACAGTTATGTTTTTTGTTGACTGTCCTTTACATATCTAATTCTCTCCATGTTTCTGTAACTTTTGCTATCAACTTGCCTATACTAAATTTAAATATGTATTGACCTCGACTCTGCGCAAGTTCTCGTTGATAGCGAAAAGTCAGCTGATTTCAACCGTACATGCTGCAATTAATTTGTTTACTGATTGTTATTCGCAGGTATAATTATCATGCATACGTCGTCACTTTCTAAACCACCGGAACCAATCAAGTTTACAGTTGACCGTCCGTTTTTGTACACGATTCTCTTCCAAGACAAAATACTGTTTGCTGGCACCTACACCAACTAATGCGAAAAAGTAGTAAGAATAACGGAGTTACGTCTTAATAGCTTGGGATTCGCATTTTGTAAACTGATACCACTATGTCTGAATTTCCATATTTTCATTAGACCGTCAAATTGACATGTCCAACAAATTCTTCTACCAGTAAACCAGCACGAGTGGCCGATCTAGTAGCAGATCTTATTCAGGTCAGAAATCCAGCAAAGCCCACTTTAAGACTTTGGATAAATTAACTCCCATTTCCAATTCACAGAAGTTATCACAGAAGCGGTGAATTTATATAAGTTTAGACATTTTTGTTTTTATTTTACCTATGGAACGCAGACTAATTAAATTTGATCTTATATTAATTATTTAATGTCGTGATGGCTCCTTGTCTAAGGCATCTCTCGTGCACTAGGCACGACGGGCAAGTACCAATGTGACTTTTCAATTTCATATGTACATTTATAAGTTTACCTTGGACATCACTGACATCGACGACGGAAAATATTGAGAGGAAACCTGGACTTATAATGAATAGTCTGGAATCGCCAATCCGCCTTAAGCAAGCGTGGTGATCAATGCTCATGTCTGCTCTTTATGAGAAGAGGCCTTTGCCCTGCAGACCTGCAGTGGGACAATGTGTGGCTGGTATTATTATAGTTTCTTTTGTCTTTCACAGGATTGGTGATCAAATTGACATCTTTAAATTCTCCAGATCCATTACCCATACAGTTTATTGTTGATCGTCCATTTTTATATGCCATCCTCTTGGAAGACAAAATTCTGTTTGCCGGCACCTACACAAACTGATAGGTACTTAGGTATTGTGTCATTAGATAGGCTTCGAGTTAATGCTTTTGACTATCATAACCTCGTCCAGATTCTTTTACTAAGAATTCTCTTTATTAATCTTCTACGATCTTTCTTAATTTCTAACAAAAATGCTTTTCAATGTTGTTTATTTGTGTATGATACTTATCTCAAGAAATTGTGCTTTCATCATAATAGCATACTTGCTTTTTCAGTAGGTAGCTTTTGCCAGTACTCTGGATTGGTTTCATTTCTTAACTTCTTTTTCTTTTTGGATTGATGGTTCTTTGATAACCCTCTCTTACGTGATTAACCAAAAACACCGTAATTTTTAAAGTAAAGTTAACCTGACTTAATTCGTCCGCTGTTAATAATACTTCTTCTGTGTACCTACCTATCAGTCGATTAAATGTGTCCTCCCTTTTCTAAGTATAAGTACATACAGTGTTCCCGGTAACATTTTACCTTACGGCATGCAAACTCATTAAACTGATACGATATTATTATTATAATCTTCTAAAAATCTATAGGCACTCTTAATCTATTTATTTTGATCTATTCAATTTTTGTTTTCATCATTCATTCATAATTACTATGAGCTGGCGTTGACTGTTTTATTTCTCCTAAATTATCCAAAAAAATCTTTTTCCTGTCGAATCTCGTATCCATGAATTTCAACAACTAATTTCCTATTAGGTTTGTTTCCGATTCATTACAGGTGCCTGGTTTAGGATCTATCCGGAATATTATTTATTTTTCGCTGCACTGGTATTCGTAACGTGTTTTTATTTACTATTTATACACACATCAAAAGTGTCTAGGGATCAACATCCCTAACATTTGTTAGGGATGTTGATCCCTAGACACTTTTGATGTGTATAGTTTCATCAATATGCAACTCCCTACACAATTGTAGAGAGCTCGTTCGAAATCCCTACCTGGGGTTGATATACGACTAAAAGATTTTCTGGTCTATATTTTACTATCACGTGCTGTTAGTTCTTTGAAAATGTAAACATCATGTATTATTTGTCATTCTAGCAATCATAGTAACAGACTCCCTACTACCACCTCCACCAGTGAAGTTTACCGTGGATCGACCATTTTTATATTTGATCCTCTTCGAAGATATTATTCTTTTTGCTGGGACTTATATATAGATTAAGGTGATATATATGTATAGAAATACTACTTAACTAAGTGATCAAAATAAGATCAGGTCTTGCCTTGTCTTATCTAATTCATAGCTACATAATTACAGTAATCCGTCAACAGGTTTTGGTGAAGTAACTTCATATTGGCCAAAGTTAGGTTTGTTGCTAATGATGAGCCACAGTACCTATTAAAGGTGAATTCTCTTCTCATTTTGATCAAAGGTCTACAATTTCCAGTTCGAATGCATGTCGATGTTCGCTTGTCATGTATTTTCTAGCTTCACTATCAAATCTTAACTCCCCATTAATTCTGTGCCTACGTCACAAAGCCATACTTTTGTGTTTAAGTCTATGCTGACTGGTTCATCTTTCCAAAATTATCCAGAAAATCTGTTTTCTCTCGAATTTCGTATCCGTGAATTTTAACAACCGACTTCCTATTAGTTTTGTCTCCAATTTATTACAGGTGCCTGTTTAAGAATTTATTCTGAAAATTATTTGTTGTTCGCCGCGCTGATATTTGTTACAAGGGTGTCCTACTTTTTTAAAGTGATTAGCCGCGTTGAGCGGTTTTTGTTAGTTGTAAAACTTTAGAGGTCGCCTCACTGCCATGCTAATGTCATCGCGTCACCGACATACCAATGTAACGTTAAGTTTTTACTTCTATCGACAGTCCCTATGACTGCTTATTTTTTTCTATGTATTGTTTTATCAGTATGAAACGCAATCATACAGACTATACGACATACTAGTTTGGAAAAAAAACCTACACAGTTATTTAATATTTTAGTAACACGTGCTGTGTCAGTCCTTAAAAAATGTTAACATTTATTAGAATTGTTTGTCATTACAGCAATCGTACTGACAGAGTCTATACAACCTTCTCCAGTGAAGTTTACCGTGAACCGACCATTTTTATTTTTGATCCTCTTCGAAGATATTATCCTTTTTGCTGGAACTTATATATAGATTAAGGTGATATATGTATATAGAAATACAACCTAACTAAGTGATCAAAATAAGATCAGGTCTTGCCTTGTCCAATCCAAGACTAACTTATTACTTTAATGGGTCAACATTTTCTTTATAGCTCATTGGTGACGCAACTTCATAATATTAACCAAAGTTAGTTTTGTTGCTAATGAGTCACAGTACCTATGAAAGGTGAATTCTCTTCTCATTTTGATCAAAGGTCTACGATTTCCACTTCGAATGCATGTCGATGTTCGCTTGTCATGTATTTTCTAGCTTCAATATCCTAACTCCTCATTCATTTTGTACCTACGTCACGAAGCGATATTTAAATTTTGTCGTTTCTCGTCTTAAGGAGCTATTTTTCCTCCCTTGTTAATTTTTAACGCTTATGTGCCTCAAAAGTTGGAGAAACAGAATTTTCAAAATTTTACGAGACGTTTTCAGGTACAGTTGCAGATTACGCCATTCGCATAAACTTCCGATACAGTCGAAGATTAGTTTCAAAGTTCTTATGATATGCATTATTCTTCTAAGAAGCTTTTTATTTTACGTTATTATGATCTATTTTACAACCCAAAATCTTTTGATTTTTTTGACACCAGAGTATACTTTATTACTCCTTAACAATTGGTATTGTTTGTCATTTTCAGGATTAATCTTTATAAAACAATCTTTCTTATCACGGCGACCAAAGCCCGTGAAGTTTACCGTGAATCGACCATTTTTATATTTAATCCTCTTAGAAGAAAAGATTATTTTTGCTGGCACCTACACACACTGAGGTGATTATATTGAGGTGGGGTGATTAGGTTTTATGTTCTTTCCGCGGCAAAAGGGTGCTACACCACCAACTTCTGACTTGAGCTGCTTCGAATAGAAAGAAAAACTGTTTATGTACTGTTTGTGTGTTTGTGTTTGCTGCCTGTGTGTGTGTGTTTTTTTTTTGTATTTCGAGTTCTTGAACCTTTTCATAAAAACCAGCTTTCTTGCATAATGGAGTGGGTTTCGGATTCCGAGTCTCGGTGCAAGTCGAGTGACATGGAATGGTTACCAAGTTGTTACTCTAGGTGCATGCGCAGTAGCATAAAATTATTTTTGGTAGTAGGTAGGTACTCATAACCTGTAAGTATAGATAAACTACTATAACATGGGGAGCTCCTCCATAATACTATTTAAATGTGTGTAGTCATATCCATATGAAAGAATTTCTATGTAGTTGTAAGTATTCGTCTTCAGTAGCAGGCGGGCAGATTTGTTGGTCAATTAATCATAACTAGCAAGACCGCGCAAATAAATACTCCTTAACAGTTGGTATTGTTTGTCATTTTCAGGAACATACTTTATACAAGAATCTTTCTTTTCACGGCCACCAAAGCCCGTGAAGTTTACCGTGAATCGACCATTTTTATATTTAATCCTCTTAGAAGAAAAGATTATTTTTGCTGGCACCTACACACACTGAGGTGATTATATTGAGGTGAGGTGATTAGGTTTTATGTTCTTTCCGCGGCAAAAGGGTGCTACACCACCAACTTCTGACTTGAGCTGCTTCGAAAAAAAATAAAAACTGTTTATGTACTGTTTGTGTTTGCTGTCTGTGTGTTTTTTTTTTGTATTTCGAGTTCTTGAACCTTTTCACAGAAAAAAAAACCAGCTTTCTTGCATAATGGAGTGGGTTTCGGTTTCTAAGTCTCGGTGCAGGTCGAGTAACATGGAATGGTTACCTACCAAGTTGTTACTCTAGGTGCATGCGCAGTAGCATAAAATTATGTTTGGTAGTAGTTACCCTGTAAGCCGGTATAGATAAACTACTATAACATGGCACGCCCCTCCATAATACTATTTAAATGTATGTAGTCATATTTATCTGTAAGTTCCAGGACTTCATAGTTATTAGATGCGGCAGTACCAAGTTTTTATCACATGAATTGTGTTCTACAGGACTCGGGCCCGGGGCAACATTTTCACTATATCAACCACCACCGCCAATGAAGTTTACAGTTGATCGCCCATTTTTATATTCGATCCTCTTGGAAGACAAAATACTTTTTGCTGGCACATACGTAAAATGAGGTGACAAGCACTAGAATGATATATTATAAATCTTTTTCGGGTTATGGAAGCTTATCATATTAATTTTCCCTAACTCTCTGTCAAGTAGGTACTTCTCAGCTTTTAAACCTCAAAAAGTTTATGAAGACAGGTACCATTGTATGTTTTATCTATTCCACTGAACACCTAGGGTTGTGTTGCTTCATGAAAGTTTTTATTTGACTTATAAGCTTTAGTCTCCCTCCGGACGAACAGTCGCAGCGTTCATTGATCTAGGAACTCGATAGAATAATCGTAATAATTGGTAGAATATGTGGTTTTCGGAAAGTTTCTTTACACCCGATTTAATTAATTTACAATATACCGATTGTGATCCACAGATAGTGTCATGTTTGTTCCTGACAAGGATTCTGCCTTACCTCCACCACCACCAATCAAGTTTACAGTTAATCATCCGTTCTTACACCTGATCCTCTTCGAAGACAAAATACTTTTCGCTGGCACCTACACAAAATAAGGTGACTTTGATTCTTTTTGGTCCTGGCACCATAGTGGTTTTTGTTTGTTTATTTATTTTTCATCTTTTCAGTTGACTAATTGTCGAGTCACTAAAATCACATTATGGGTGATTGGTGGTGGAATCTAAAATTTTGTGGCTTTTGACTCCTGTGGATTGCGCGTGTCATTTTCATAGATTTGTATCTTCCATTGGGGAAAACATATCCTCGTGATTATTTTCAGTCGTTTTTTTTTAATCTTGTTATTATCCAGATGTTCATATCTGATTCTACCGTTCTACGATCTTTAATTTGGCATTTTTTAGCAAAAGTGTAGAACCTACTAGTACAAATTACTATATTTATGTGATTAAGTATGTACTATCACTACAGTTATTCAGGAAGCAGGATATTTCTTGCTTCGGTATGCGAAGAAGAGCTTTTTTTATAAAAAAAATCCTATACATAATATAATCTGCTGGCGACTGTAACACAGTTTATACTAGTATGGTCGTCAACGTAATCTTTTACATTACGTATTCATTGCCTTGTTTTTTGTATTTAGTATAAGAGAAATTTGTAACATGAAGAGTGAAAATAAATTATTCTCTTCTATTCTTTGAAGGACGTAGGTGTAAAAAGACAAACGACATACCCGTGAATTACACATACTGCCCATTAAAACATATTTTTAGCAAAAATTATTGTTAGGAAACAATTTTTTTTTGAGAGAAAAATCACTATAAATTATACCATTCATTGTAAACACGCACAAATTATTGTGCTTATGTGTGTATACATTAAAACTGTTTTCGTAACGTAGTAAAAAGATGTAACTTTGACCTTTAAAATCTCCAGAACTAGTGGATTCCCAGGTATCAAGTAGTAAAATAAAATTGATCGTATTAATGGGTAGAATATGTAGTTTTCGGTAATGTTATTAGTCATTTTACACCCGATATAATTAATTTACAATATAACGATTGTGATCCACAGGTGTTTCGCTTGTCCCTGAAATGGATGTTGAAATAATACCACCACCAACAGTAATCAAGTTCAAAGTTGATCATCCGTTCTTATGTCTGATCCTCTTCGAAGAAAAAATACTCTTCGCTGGCACCTTCACAAAATAAGGTGACTTTATTCCTTTTTGGTCTTGGCACCATACGTTTTTGTTCGTTTATTTATTGTTCATCTTTTCTGGTCAATATTTCGTTGAGTTGACTAATTGTCGAGTCACTAATATCACATTATGGGTGATTGGTGGTGGAATCTAAAATTTTGTGGCTTTTGACTCCTGTGGATTGTGCGTGTCATTTTCATAGATTTGTATCTTCCATTGGGGAAAACATATCCTCATGATTATTTTCAGTCGTTTTTTTTAATCTTGTTATTATCCAGATGTTCATATCTGGTTCTGACGTTCTGCGATCTTTAATTTGGCATTTTTTAGCAAAAGTGTAGCACCTACTAGTACAAATTACTATATTTATGTGATTAAGTACTATCACTACTGTTATTCAGGAAGCAGGATATTTCTTGCTTCGGTATGCTTTTTTTATAAAAAAAAATCCTATACCTACATAATATTATCAGCTGGCGACTGTGACACAGTTCATACAAGTACCTATGGTCGTCAACGCAATCTTTTACATTATGTATTCATTGCCTTGTTTTTTGTATTTAGTTCAAGAGAAATTTGTAACATGAAGAGTGATAAAAAGCTATTTTACAAAAAAAGATAACCGCCTTCAAAAACTACAAAATCAAAATAACTTTAGTTTTGGAAGTCGGCGGCTTTGGTTTTTTTTTTGTTATGTAGGTAAGTATTGCCACCGACTTCCAAAACTAAAGTTATTTTGATTTTGTAGTTTTTGAAGGCGGTTATCTTTTTTTGTAAAATAGCTTTTTATTTTTCACTTTTTAGTGCTTGTGTATTAATGTTTGAAATCCTTACAAAAAGCCCTTTCAAACAATACCTCACACGATATATTTAATTTTGGAAACTGGTAGGAGGGGGGTTGACGTACCCCCCCCCCCCCCTTTTCCTTCAGTCAGTCATCGACTACACGTATAAACAAAGCAATTTCACTTGTTACGATATTGCTGCTGTGATTCTATGAGGAGTTCCATTCCAAATCTCCGAAGTTCATCATCAGATATTGAAATGGTGACAATGCGACCACACGAGAAGCACCAGCTTTCAAATAAAAAAAGAATCATGAAAATCGGTTCACCCAGTCGCAAGTTAGGAGCTAACAAACATAAAAAAAAAATACAGACGAATTGATAACCTCCTCCTTTTTTTTAAGTCGGTTAAAAATAAATTATTCTCTTCTATTCTTTGAAGGACGTAGGTGTAACAAAACAAACGACATACCCGTGAATTACACATACTGCCCATTAAAACAAATTTTTAGCAAAAAATATTGCTGGGAATTTTTTTTGTTGAGAAAGATCACCATAAATTATATCATGCATTGTAAACACACGCATATTATAATATTGTGCTTATGTGTGTATACATTAAAACTGTTTTCGTAACGTAGTAAAAAGATGTAACTTTGACCTTTAATATCTCCAGAACTAGTGGATTCCCAGGTATCAAGTAGTAAAATAAAATTGATCGTATTAATGGGTAGAATATGTAGTTTTCGGTAATGTGATTAGTCATTTTACACCCGATATAATTAATTTACAATACATATATTTATACCGATTGTGATCCACAGGTTTTTCGCTTGTCCCTGACATGGAGGTTAGAATAATACCACCACCAACAGTAATCAAGTTCAAAGTTGATCATCCGTTCTTATGTCTGATCCTCTTCGAAGAAAAAATACTCTTCGCTGGCACCTTCACAAAATAAGGTGACTTTATTCCTTTTTCGTCTTGGCACAATAAGTTTTTGTTCGTTTATTTATTGTTCATATTTTCTGGTCAATATTTCGTTGAGTTGACTAATAAATTGTCGAATCACTAATATCACATTATGGGTGATTGGTGGTGGAATCTAAAATTTTGTGGCTTTTGACTCCTGTGGATTGTGCGTGTCATTTTCATAGATTTGTATCTTCCATTGGGGAAAACATATCTTCATGATTATTTTCAGTCGTTTTTTTTAATCTTTGTTTTTATCCAGATGTCATATCTGATTCTGACGTTCTACGATCTTTAATTTGGCATTTTTTTTGTAAAAGTGTAGTAAGTACTTACATACTATTTAGTACAAATTACTATATATGTGATTAGGTATTATCATATTCTGTTATACAGAAAGCAGGATATTTCTTGCTTCGGTATGCGAGGAAGAGCTTTTTTTATAAAAAAAAATCCTATATATACATAATATTATCAGCTGGCGACTGTGACACAGTTCATACAAGTACCTATGGTCGTCAACGCAATCTTTTACATTATGTATTCATTGCCTTGTTTTTTGTATTTAGTTCAAGAGAAATTTGTAACATGAAGAGTGAAAATAAATTATTCTCTTCTATTCTTTGAAGGACGTAGGTGTAACAAAACAAACGACATACCCGTGAATTACACATACTGCCCATTAAAACAAATTTTTAGCAAAAAATATTGCTGGGAATTTTTTTTGTTGAGAAAAATCACCATAAATTATATTATGCATTGTAAACACACGCATATTATAATATTGTGCTTATGTGTGTATACATTAAAACTGTTTTCGTAACGTAGTGAAAATATATAACTTCGACCTTTAATATCTCCAGAACTAGTGGATTCCCAGGTATCATTTAGTAGATAAAAAGAATGATCGTTATAATGGGTATAATATGTGGTTTTCGGAAATGTTATTAGTTATTTTACACCCGATATAATTAATTTACAATACATATATTTATACCGATTGTGATCCACAGGTTTTTCGCTTGTCCCTGTCATGAAAGTTGAAATAATACCACCACCAACAGTAATCAAGTTCAAAGTTGATCATCCGTTCTTATGTCTGATCCTCTTCGAAGAAAAAATACTCTTCGCTGGCACCTTCACAAAATAAGGTGACTTTATTCCTTTTTCGTCTTGGCATAATAAGTTTTTGTTCGTTTATTTATTGTTCATATTTTCTGGTCAATATTTCGTTGAGTTGACTAATAAATTGTCGAATCACTAATATCACATTATGGGTGATTGGTGGTGGAATCTAAAATGTTGTGTCCATTAACTCCTGTGGATTGTGTCGTGCGTGTTATTTTCATGGATTTGTATCTTCCATTGGGGAAGACATATCCTCATGATTGTTTTAAGTTGTCTTATTAATCTCGTTATTATTTTACGAATCGGAACAGTGAGCAGTGGCTACCTTAACGACAGTGTCAAAATTTTTTACTTGACTTCGAGTCTCGCTTCGGTCGAACAGTCGTAGCTTTAATTGATCTAGGAACGTGTACGGTGTAAACCATGCCGTGGAATATTTGTAAAGTTTCTTTTACATTTATATTCTTTATAGAACATAGTAATATGTACCTATTATAATTACAATATACCGATTGTGATCCACAGCTTTTGTCCTCCCTGGCCTGGCTCCTGCTTTACCTCCACCACCACCAATGAAGTTTACAGTTGATCACCCGTTCTTATATCTGATCCTCTTCGAAGACAAAATACTTTTCGCTGGCACCTTCACAAGATAAGGTGACTCCTATTTGGTCCAAGCACCATAAGTTTTTGTTCATTTATTCATTTTACATCTTTTCTGGTTAATATTTCGTTGAGTTGACTAATTGTCGTGTCACTAAAACCTCATTATGGTGGTGGGATCTAAAACTCTATGTCCATTAACTTCTGTGGATTGTGCGTGTTATTTTTATGGATTTGTATCTTCCATCGGGGAAGACTTAAGCGAGCCGCAGACGTCCGGTTTCAGATTCACGTTTCCGAATCAGGAGACGTGCATTTACATACACACACATACATAAATTACACACACATGTAAAAAACAAATGAATGTGTGTGTAATTTATGCAAGTGTGTGTATGTACATACACGCCTCCGGATTCGGAAACCGATCCGGAAACCGGACGTTTGCGCCCAGCCTTATTCTCATGATTATTTTCAGTCGATTTTGTTACAATCTAGATGTTTATATTTGATTTAAACGTTCTATGATCTTTAGTTTGGACGCTTTAGCTCTAAATAAAAGTGTTGTTCTTACTCGTAGAAATTACTCTATGTGTGATTACTATCATCTGTTATCACAGTTACTAGGATATTTCTTGCTTCGGTATGTAAAAGAGAGCTGCAGCTATACAGGTTCATTTGCACTATCCCTTTTTCGCACCGCATTAGTGAGTAGTAGCTACTTTACCACGACAGGTAGGTACATTGTATGCTATTGTATATCTATTCGAAAATCTTAACCATCCAGGGTTGTCTTGCTTCATTTAAGTTTTTATTGGACGAATATAGGCTCTGTCTCGCTTTGGTCGAACAGTCGCAGCTTTATTGATCTAGGAACTTGTACGGTGTAAACCGTACCGTGGAATATTTGTAAAGCTTCTTATACATATATTCTTTTTAGATCATAGTCATATGTACCTATTATTATAATAGTTTCCGTTTCCACCAGTCTATAATTAATTTACAATATACCGATTATGTTCCACAGGTTTTATTGCGGTGCCTCCGTCCCTGGATTTTGCACCACCTCCAGTAACGAAGTTTACAGTTGATCATTCGTTCTTATATCTGATCCTCTTCGAAGACAAAATACTTTTCGCTGGCACCTACACAAAATAAGGTGACTTCGGGTTCCTACTTGGCCCTCGCACCATAATGTTAAATTCGTTTATTCATTTTCCATCTTTTGGGTCAATCTTTCGTTTCGGTTGACTAATTGGCGAGTCAACAAATCCCATTATGGTTGGTCCTGCGGGTCTTTAATTCTTCATCCATTAATTAGCATTTTGATTTCTTCTGTCGCTTGTGTGTGTGTGTGTTTTTTTATAGTTTTGTATTTTATATCATCTATTGGGGACGACTTATCCGCATGTTTTTTTTTTCTGTCGTCTTTTTTCCAGATGCCTAGATACTGCATTCTTGAAGTTTTTATATTTGATTTAAATGTTCTACATTTTGTGGGCCTTGGACAAAAGTGTAGTACCTACTAGTAGAAATTACTCTGTGATCATTATGATCATAGCAGATGTACAGGTTAATCAGCCAAATCGGACTAGCAGTTCTCGAGTTTTGAGCTTAGCAACACATTTAGCCATTCATTTTTGTTTTTACACGAGATAGATTAGAAGATAAATACAGATTGTTATTTTTCTATGCTTAATAGATATTTTCCCGTAAAGCTTTATCCACGTCTTCTCCGTAAACGATAAGTTTTAACTTATAGATTTGATATCAACAATGTCTCTGCTAGCATTAAGTCTTCGCCTCAGTCTATCGCCTCTTAAAATGTGCTAACCGTAGCGATAAAAAATCGATGATGAATCTATAAAGTCTCAATAACAAATTCACAATGTACTAGTATTTTTAAAAGCTAATATCTTTATTCTTAAATAACATTCATGAACCTTAAGTACTCAAAATCAATTATTATTTACAGGATATGTTTTGCAACCAATGTCTTTGGACTCAGAACCACCACAACCAATGAAGTTTACAGTTGACCGTCCATTTTTGTATTCGATCCTTTTTGAAGACAAAATACTTTTTGCTGGCACTTGTACACAATAAGGTGATTTAAAAAAGTTCTGCACGCTATGATTTTAAAAGCTTTATTATTATTTAGCTAGGACAGGTTAGGTTACTTTCACCAATCGCGGAAGGCGCGTACCTTCCCAGGTTTCCGGCGTAAGTGTGAGTAGGGAACACCGGGGTGGGTTTTAGTTTTTAGTTAGAGACTGACAGACGCCTCTTCCCCCCCCCCGGAGCGGGGGAAATATAAGTATATGAGGATTTGCTACCCCGGAAAAAAAAGTTCGCTAACTCGGAGGCAAAAAGTCGGTATAAAGCTTAGAAGCGGTTGCTTTTGTCAACAACTGGTGTTATGCGCTGGTGCACTATTAGTGTTGTGCATTACGGTCATGTTCATAGATATTTCGATTCTTATCTACTAATTTCGACTTGCAATGAAAAATTCGTACTTAATCATTACTTATGACACTGGGTCTTCATTATTTCATCAAGGGACTTTTGCCTTTTACTGGTTGTTCTCGTTGATATTTGATCGGAATGTTTGCTATGCACATCAGTGGGAGGACTTCATACAACTCGATTCCTACGGTTTCTTTTAGGAAGTTTAAATCAAGTTAAGGCACTTTTGAATTGTCAAGGGGTCGGTCAGTTAGTTACAAAATTAAAGCTAGTTGCTCTGTCAGGTTTCTATGGAGAAAAACGAGCAAGAAACTTCACGGACACTCCTTTTATTTTTTCTCCTTATAGATTTTACATAATCCTGGTTACTCTTGAACAATTTCGGAAGAACAGATGCTCTAATAAAAGCATTTTTTGTTTCGGCTTCCCTCTTACGGATATTGAGCTTTCGCCACTGAAGCACATGATGTTACACTGCTGGCACTAGCATCATAACCGAGGGATAAGCTATCATTTTTAAGTCTGTAGTTAGTGCCCTGCCCATCGTGCTAATCTTTACCATTAACCTCTAGACTGTAGCACAGATTATTGATTTGTAATGTGTGTTGAAAGGGTTCCTCATCAATCATAAATACCAAGTTGATATTATGTTCAGATTTTGGATGGACTAGATATAACACAGGTGCAGCGTGGGAAGGCCCCCCACGAGGTGGACTGACGACTTGGTAAAGGTCGCGGGAAACCGCTCGATGCGTCAGCGCAGGACTGGCCTTTGTGGCTATCTTTAGAGAAGGCCTATGTCTAGTTGTGGACGTCGTTCGGCTGATATGATGATGATGAAATGTAACATTTGTTCCACAGGACTTATTTTGCGGAATTATTCTTCTATTAGTATACCGCCGCCCGCTGTGAAGTTTACAGCAGACCATCCCTTCTTGTTTCTCATTCTTTTCGAGGATAAAATCCTCTTCGCTGGCACCTATGTTCATTGAGGTGATGTTACAAAGCTTAATGGGCTTCGGACACAAGGCCAGGTTTTCGAGTCAGTAAGTCACGAAGACGTCTCACCGACTTACTCACTGTCTTCGTAATCGTTCGTGACTGAACTGCCTCGCGAACTGGCCTTGTGTCTGGCGCCCATGATTTCTTCGTTTCATCAGTCATCATCAATGCATTGCCGTTGTGTAAATACCGTATTATGACATTTCTAAAACTATTTCTTTCTATATCTTTATTTAGGTAGGTACTTAATCTGTTTTTATTTTTCTATTGCATCTACCTATTTTTATCTTCAATATGCATTTGGTTTATGGTAGAATAATTTGTTTGGTACAAAGGGGTATGAGGTACAAAGTTATAATAGCACTAAAATGTATGCTCTTGCATGTGGTATAAAACTTCTTTAAATAAACCAATTTTTATTTTTAACCCACTGCAAACTGCAGAGGAGGTTTTTTGTATGTTTTTAACCTTTAGACCGCCACGTCAAAAAAGCAAAAACGTGGCTTGTGCGCCAAGCTATGAATTCGAAGCTTTATAATTGGTATTAGTTTTTGACATCTCATGTTAATATAGACGAAATATAAAGAAAACAGTTCAACTAGTATAAATTAGGATGAGTTAAGGTTTATGAGCTTTATATATAAATTTATCCGAAAGGATAAATTTAGTCTGTCATGTAGTCGTGACCGTGGCCAGCTGGGCACATTTTGGCTGTCAAAAGGTTAAAAGGCCTACCTTACCTATTCTTACAACATACCTACACAAATACAATTAGGTACTTGACACAATTGCACAATTTTAGAATTATTGGTTATAATTCTAAAATTGTGCAATTTACTGACATTTTGACTAACACCAACAATCAATTGACATAGTTTTTATGAGCTGTCAAACAGCGATTCTTCTGATAGATTTTGTATAGCAATAATTGACTAACTATTTACTCGTCACAATTAATAAATAGTTAGTCAGTTGAGTATCAAGCAATTCAAAATCAAGTTTTACAGTTAATTGAGAATTAATCAGGTTTTCAGTGCTAAAATAAAGTGTTTCTTTAGAGAAGTTATGTCTTGGAATTATTAGTTAATTATGTCAACTACCTAATTAGTAAAATTAGCCTTCAGTGAATGCAACTTTTACCTAATTCCTACCGCATGCTTACTGACAATTTTACTTCAGAAAGAAACAAATATCAAAACTAACACTTTTTTCAATTTTACAGGAGGAGTGGCTATACCCATGTCATCGTGGTCAAGGCCACCACCACCAATAAAGTTCACTGTGGACCGTCCGTTCTTATATGCAATTCTTTTGGAAGATAAGATCCTTTTTGCGGGTACTTATGTGCTATAAAAGTTATATACAAATAAATTTAAACTAAAAATCATTGTAACCATAAACATTTTTTAACTATGTATAATTATTTAACAATTTTGTAAACAGGTGCCAACAGTTGAAATAAATCTTCATTAAATGTTATTTTATGTGTTTTATTTACTAAAAACCAAGAATAATGAGATGGTTTCTGATAATGCATACCTTTGTGGTAGGTACTAATGTGTCTGTTAGTGATGGCAAAATAACAGTTTTTTACAAAATAAATTTTATATGAAAGTTAATATCAAAAACCACTTTTTAAAATTTGTTCCGGCTAATCTCCGAAAGGGCTGGACCAATTTTGATGGGATTTCAACTGGCAGATGACAGCTGATGTTGTTTTAATGTTATTAGGAGTAAATAAGGCTACTTTTATTTAAGAAAAAGAATTTCCTACTAATATTATAAATGTGAACGTTTCTAAACATGTTTAGATGTTTGGATGTTTGTTACCCAATCATGTGTAAACCGTTGTACAGATATGGATGAAAATTGGCATATAGATAGACCATTTCCTGGATTAACACCTACGATACCTTGTACCCAAATAATGTGCTTACTTTACGGAAAGATGCTCTTTACGCGGGCTAAGCCGCGGTTTAGAAGCTAGTCAATAATAAAACCCCATGATAACCAACATTCACACAAACGCAGTCACAGACGGACAGAGTAGGTACACTAGTTTAAACCAGTAGTAGCTGAACCCCCCCCCAAGATCCCCTAACTGAAATAAGTACCCAATTACTACAGCTTTAAAATTCTATGAACCTAAATAATTTTCTCAGAATTCTTAGTTTGTGTATCTTTTCAGGGATATTTCGATGACAAGATTAAAATTCTTAACAATATCATAACATTTATAACGAAATAATGAAGTTTGTGTGGTGTTTCAAGTCTCATGTTTCGTCGCACGCCTGTACCAAAGTTATTTTGTTATTTTATTTTTTTCATGGTTGAAATGCTTGCTTGTTCTTGATAGTATTTATATATTTGAACTACAAATATCTACCATCAAATATATAAATATACAACCTTAATTTTAATTTGATACAAATCTTTCAGGGGGTGAATGTACTCATGAATATGAACAACTTTTATTAAGGGACATAGTACGAAATGTGAAAAAAAAAACAGCTGATCCATACAATAATGTACTACATTACGATCAAAATGTATGGATCAGCTGTTTTTTTTTTTCACATTTCGTACTATGTCCCTTAATAAAAGTTGTTCATGTTCATGAGTACATTCACCCCCTGAAAGATTTGTATCAAATTAAAATTAAGGTTGTATATACAGGGTGTTTGGTGCATCGTTTGCCAAATCGAATTGACCAATAGGAGAGGTCATCTGCTATCTACTCACGCCCAATAACTCATACTTTGTCACACGGGTTTTTTTATATCAACTTTTTGGTTTTAATCTTGAAAAAATCCAAAACTCAACATTTAGGTTTAAATAAAAAAAAAAGTAATTTGTATAGCCTTCAAATTTCATTTTAATTTTTATGTGTACTGTTGTATGATTCTATAAAATTCAAAATTACTTGCTAATAACGTTTACTTTCCTTTGTAATAACTCGTAAAGTTTTCGTCAAAGAAGAATAAATTTTTAACCTCAACTTTAAATTGTTTTAAAAAAAAAAACAAAGAGCGATCGGGGACTTAGCATTTCTTTTTTAAGTTCTCTAGTCTGTCCCCTTTCCAACGGTATGCAATTTGACAAATAAAAATCTTAATAACGTCACTAATTCGCTAAAAGGCATTGATTAACTTAGTATGGACTAGCGGCGTCATGTTTTTTTTCAGTGGCCACTAATAATTATTATGTTACTTTGTTGTGCTGTGTTAAGTCCAATATATATGTTCAATTATTTTTATCCTAAGTTATATCGAAGTTGAGATATTTGCATTTGAAGATTTAAAAAATGTCGTCAATATAAAAACTTCAATTACTGTCCTGCGTACAGAAATCTTAGATATGTTTTTGAAGGTTGTTTTTAGAGATTGACTTTACTGTTTCACGACCATGTGTCAATGTTACGTTACTTTTGGGTCTTGGGAAATAATAAAGACACATTACCTCGTTGTAGAGCAAGAAGTCATTAAGTGCAAAAAGGTAGTTTCGAGATAATAGTGTTTTAGAGACTTTTTGTTTTTTAATTCGAAATAACACATAAACACTTATAGTTACAAAAAAAAACTACTATAGCATGACGCGCCCCTCCATATTACTATTTCAATGTGTGTAGCCATATCCATATGAAAGAGTTTCTATGTAGTTGTAGTCTTCAGTAGCAGGCCGGCAGATTTGTTGGTCAACTAATCATAACTAGCAAGACCGCACAAGACAACGCACGTGTCATTTTCATAGAGTATGTCAGTGCAGCGCCCCATACTAATAATAATGAGTAATTATTATAATGACGCCGCTAGTCGAGCAACAAATCGCTGATTTGTTTTTGTTTCGAGAGCCGTCTCAGTACGCACACATTGTGAGTTTGTTCGTACGCATACGTTGATACTTTCACAAATACTTTCAAACGTTTTGAATTTGTGGAGGGGCGCGCCATGTTATAGTAGTTTATCTTTAGGTTGCGGTAAGTAGGTAGTTACTAAAAAAAACCTCAGAACCTTAAAAGGGTTTATAAGAATATATAGGTATAATAACTTCTTCGTGTTTAATGAGCTATCAAAACCAAATATCTCCGTTCCGATATGTTTTAGAGAAATGTGTCCATATTAGCTTTTGATCGCATTATTCTGATCTTTCAAAATATCTAAGTTTCATTAGTGGCCATCCATCTTCAAAATGACGCCACTTTTACGCAAACCCCTTTGTGTATCGGGGCGCTCACCGAGCTATTCCATATTCGGGATAAAACCGTGTTTTTGCACCCAAATAACAACAATAACACCTGCCATCAAAGAGATCATCATTCGTCACTATCCGTCCTGGTTAAGTTTTTTTGGAAAATCCTCATGGATGTCTACCGTCCTTGAGAAAGCGAAGGGATTTGTCAAACTCTTACTGACTAAAAACCACCCCGGTGTTTCCTTCCACGCTTACACCGGGGGTCACGGGAACGCGCCTTCCGTTAATCTCGACTGGTGTTGGCCCGCCCCTGCTAGCCTCCTCTGGTCAGGGGGGGAGTGAAATGTTTAACTCCCTCAACGACGTCATAGAGAGGCGCGCATGGAACACTACGCGCCGCCACCTCGAGTCCGGTTGAATGGGGGCTGCAAGAAAGCGTTGTCCACCTTCTGCAAACGCCTGGTGCGCCTGCTGCGGGCCGGGATAAAGGTAGTAATCTCTCTCTCCCTTTTCGCAGTCTTGTTCTGCGAGTTAACCGTTTCGCAGAAGGAGACCACCGCGTCCCAGGAGCCCGGGACCCTGCGCCGCCGACCATTGAAGCGATGACGGCTGGCAGCGATAGGTCACTACTTAATTCACAGATGAGGGCACGACGCGCTCCCCCCAAACCGTACAGTTTGACAGCGTATGCCGCGCCATGTCGTCCTGGCAATCCACGGAGTGGTGACACCGAGTGTTCGGCTCCCTGTTTATGTGACACAGGTACTACCAGAAGCAGCCATGCCTTGAGAGCACCTTCCTTTTTGCGGGTACTTTTGTGCTATAAAAGTTATATACAAATAAATTTAAACTAAAAATCATTGTAACCATAAACATTTTTTAACTATGTATAATTATTTTTTGCGGGTACTTTTGTGCTATAAAAGTTATATACAAATAAATTTAAACTAAAAATCATTGTAACCATAAACATTTTTTAACTATGTATAATTATTTAACAATTTTGTAAATAGGTGCCAACAGTTGAAATAAATCTTCATTAAATGTTATTTTATGTGTTTTATTTACTAAAAACCAAGAATAATGAGATGGTTTCTGATAATGCATACCTTTGTGGTAGGTACTAATGTGTCTGTTAGTGATGGCAAAATAACAGTTTTTTACAAAATAAATTTTATATGAAAGTTAATATCAAAAACCACTTTTTAAAATTTGTTCCGGCTAATCTCCGAAAGGGCTGGACCAATTTTGATGGGATTTCAACTGGCAGATGACAGCTGATGTTGTTTTAATGTTATTAGGAGTAAATAAGGCTACTTTTATTTAAGAAAAAGAATTTCCTACTAATATTATAAATGTGAACGTTTCTAAACATGTTTAGATGTTTGGATGTTTGTTACCCAATCATGTGTAAACCGTTGTACAGATATGGATGAAAATTGGCATATAGATAGACCATTTCCTGGATTAACACCTACGATACCTTGTACCCAAATAATGTGCTTACTTTACGGAAAGATGCTCTTTACGCGGGCTAAGCCGCGGTTTAGAAGCTAGTCAATAATAAAACCCCATGATAACCAACATTCACACAAACGCAGTCACAGACGGACAGAGTAGGTACACTAGTTTAAACCAGTAGTAGCTGAACCCCCCCCCAAGATCCCCTAACTGAAATAAGTACCCAATTACTACAGCTTTAAAATTCTATGAACCTAAATAATTTTCTCAGAATTCTTAGTTTGTGTATCTTTTCAGGGATATTTCGATGACAAGATTAAAATTCTTAACAATATCATAACATTTATAACGAAATAATGAAGTTTGTGTGGTGTTTCAAGTCTCATGTTTCGTCGCACGCCTGTACCAAAGTTATTTTGTTATTTTATTTTTTTCATGGTTGAAATGCTTGCTTGTTCTTGATAGTATTTATATATTTGAACTACAAATATCTACCATCAAATATATAAATATATATACAGGGTGTTTGGTGCATCGTTTGCCAAATCGAATTGACCAATAGGAGAGGTCATCTGCTATCTACTCACGCCCAATAACTCATACTTTGTCACACGGGTTTTTTTATATCAACTTTTTGGTTTTAATCTTGAAAAAATCCAAAACTCAACATTTAGGTTTAAATAAAAAAAAAAGTAATTTGTATAGCCTTCAAATTTCATTTTAATTTTTATGTGTACTGTTGTATGATTCTATAAAATTCAAAATTACTTGCTAATAACGTTTACTTTCCTTTGTAATAACTCGTAAAGTTTTCGTCAAAGAAGAATAAATTTTTAACCTCAACTTTAAATTGTTTTAAAAAAAAAAACAAAGAGCGATCGGGGACTTAGCATTTCTTTTTTAAGTTCTCTAGTCTGTCCCCTTTCCAACGGTATGCAATTTGACAAATAAAAATCTTAATAACGTCACTAATTCGCTAAAAGGCATTGATTAACTTAGTATGGACTAGCGGCGTCATGTTTTTTTTCAGTGGCCACTAATAATTATTATGTTACTTTGTTGTGCTGTGTTAAGTCCAATATATATGTTCAATTATTTTTATCCTAAGTTATATCGAAGTTGAGATATTTGCATTTGAAGATTTAAAAAATGTCGTCAATATAAAAACTTCAATTACTGTCCTGCGTACAGAAATCTTAGATATGTTTTTGAAGGTTGTTTTTAGAGATTGACTTTACTGTTTCACGACCATGTGTCAATGTTACGTTACTTTTGGGTCTTGGGAAATAATAAAGACACATTACCTCGTTGTAGAGCAAGAAGTCATTAAGTGCAAAAAGGTAGTTTCGAGATAATAGTGTTTTAGAGACTTTTTGTTTTTTAATTCGAAATAACACATAAACACTTATAGTTACAAAAAAAAACTACTATAGCATGACGCGCCCCTCCATATTACTATTTCAATGTGTGTAGCCATATCCATATGAAAGAGTTTCTATGTAGTTGTAGTCTTCAGTAGCAGGCCGGCAGATTTGTTGGTCAACTAATCATAACTAGCAAGACCGCACAAGACAACGCACGTGTCATTTTCATAGAGTATGTCAGTGCAGCGCCCCATACTAATAATAATGAGTAATTATTATAATGACGCCGCTAGTCGAGCAACAAATCGCTGATTTGTTTTTGTTTCGAGAGCCGTCTCAGTACGCACACATTGTGAGTTTGTTCGTACGCATACGTTGATACTTTCACAAATACTTTCAAACGTTTTGAATTTGTGGAGGGGCGCGCCATGTTATAGTAGTTTATCTTTAGGTTGCGGTAAGTAGGTAGTTACTAAAAAAAACCTCAGAACCTTAAAAGGGTTTATAAGAATATATAGGTATAATAACTTCTTCGTGTTTAATGAGCTATCAAAACCAAATATCTCCGTTCCGATATGTTTTAGAGAAATGTGTCCATATTAGCTTTTGATCGCATTATTCTGATCTTTCAAAATATCTAAGTTTCATTAGTGGCCATCCATCTTCAAAATGACGCCACTTTTACGCAAACCCCTTTGTGTATCGGGGCGCTCACCGAGCTATTCCATATTCGGGATAAAACCGTGTTTTTGCACCCAAATAACAACAATAACACCTGCCATCAAAGAGATCATCATTCGTCACTATCCGTCCTGGTTAAGTTTTTTTGGAAAATCCTCATGGATGTCTACCGTCCTTGAGAAAGCGAAGGGATTTGTCAAACTCTTACTGACTAAAAACCACCCCGGTGTTTCCTTCCACGCTTACACCGGGGGTCACGGGAACGCGCCTTCCGTTAATCTCGACTGGTGTTGGCCCGCCCCTGCTAGCCTCCTCTGGTCAGGGGGGGAGTGAAATGTTTAACTCCCTCAACGACGTCATAGAGAGGCGCGCATGGAACACTACGCGCCGCCACCTCGAGTCCGGTTGAATGGGGGCTGCAAGAAAGCGTTGTCCACCTTCTGCAAACGCCTGGTGCGCCTGCTGCGGGCCGGGATAAAGGTAGTAATCTCTCTCTCCCTTTTCGCAGTCTTGTTCTGCGAGTTAACCGTTTCGCAGAAGGAGACCACCGCGTCCCAGGAGCCCGGAACCCTGCGCCGCCGACCATTGAAGCGATGACGGCTGGCAGCGATAGGTCACTACTTAATTCACAGATGAGGGCACGACGCGCTCCCCCCAAACCGTACAGTTTGACAGCGTATGCCGCGCCATGTCGTCCTGGCAATCCACGGAGTGGTGACACCGAGTGTTCGGCTCCCTGTTTATGTGACACAGGTACTACCAGAAGCAGCCATGCCTTGAGAGCACCTGCGTCGTTCAAAACGTCAATGGGTCCAGGGGCGGCGGACTTGGGGACGTGCGTCACCCCCCATTCAATCGGACTCGAGGTAGCTGTGCGAAGTGTTCCATGCGCGCCTCTCTAAAGTCGCTGAGGGAATCAAACACTTCACTCCCCCCTCCTGGAGGAGGCTAGCAGGGGTGGGCCAGTATCAATCGAGATTAACGGAAGGCGCGTTCCCGTGACCCCCGGTGTAAGCGTGGGAAGGAAACACCGGGGTGTCAGTAAGAGTCTGACAAATCCCTTCGCTTTCTCAAGGACGGTAGACATCCATGAGGATTTTCCAAAAAAACTTAACCAGGACGGATAGTGACGAATGATGATCTCTTTGATGGCAGGTGTTATTGTTGTTATTTGGGTGCAAAAACACGGTTTTATCCCGAATATGGAATAGCTCGGTGAGCGCCCCGATACACAAATTTAGCGAATTAGTGACGTTATTAAGATTTTTATTTGTCAAATTGCATACCGTTGGAAAGGGGACAGACTAGAGAACTTAAAAAAGAAAAGCTAAGTCCCCGATCGCTCTTTGTTTTTTTTTTTTAAACAATTTAAAGTTGAGGTTAAAAATTTATTCTTCTTTGACGAAAACTTTACGAGTTATTACAAAGGAAAGTAAACGTTATTAGCAAGTAATTTTGAATTTTATAGAATCATACAACAGTACACATAAAAATTAAAATGAAATTTGAAGGCTATACAAATTACTTTTTTTTTAAATTTAAACCTTAATGCTGAGTTTTGGATTTTTTCAAGATTAAAACTAAAAAGTTGATATAAAAAAACCTGTGTGACAAAGTATGAGTTATTGGGCGTGAATAGATAGCAGATGACCTCTCCTATTGGTCAATTCGATTTGGCAAACGATGCACCAAACACCCTGTATATTGCTTGTATATTGCTCTAAAAAAATGGGCTTTTCTAAACAAATGCTTTATTGGGGCTCAGCTTCATAGCAATTTAACAAAAGATACATTTGTGTTATGATCAGCTTTCGTACCCATTTGACCTTCAGTCGTGCATGTATGTTTGTACAAAAAAGACAAGGAAAAATAGTGTACATAATATCTGGTTGATGCTAAACATGCATAATAATAATTATGATGTGACGTCACTCAACTGTTTGCTATAAATAATAGTGGGGGTTCCCGATGAATCACAATTGACATGATGATGCCTAACACAAACATTCAAATTTTTTTTCACTGAAACTGTGTCAGGAAAGGTAGATAAACGCAAATATATCTGCTGGGCAAGTCACCTATTTTTCTGTGCTATAGCGAAATAGAAATGTTTACGATAACACTACCATAGAAATCTCAGTAACCAAATGCCTTTTTTTACATAACATCAAAACATCACGCCTGTAAACTCCGAAGGGTTAGGCAGCCGGGGTTGCGGGACGTCTTAACAGGATACCGTGGCCCCGGAACGTAAAGGGCAACAGAAGGAACAGGGTGGTTTTTTAGTCAGTAAAAGTCTGACAGTCCCTTCCGCCCCACCCAGGACGGAAGGACTCATTTGATGATTTTTACCACCTCAAAAAAAAAAAAAAAAAAAAAAAAAAAAAAAAAAAAAAAAAAAAAAAAAAAAAGGGTTAGGCAGAGGTGTTCTAACTTAGTAGAAGTTGTTTATTTACATAATTTATTGTTTGCAGCTGGCCCGCGTGCGTATTGCGGGCCAGCTGACTCAATAGGTGACTTGCCCAACAGATATATTTTCTTTTACCTTTCCTGGTACAGTTTTGATCAATGAAAAAAATATGAATGTTGATGTTTGTGTTAGGCAGCATCATGTGATTCATCGGGAACCCCCACTATTATTTATAGCTAACAGTGACGTCATCATAATTATTATTATGCATGTTTACAATCAACCAGATATGTACACTATTTTTCCTTGTCTTTTTTGTACAAACATACATGCACGATGCACGACTGAAGGTCAAATGGGTACGAAAGCTGATCATAACACAAATGTATCTTTTGTTAAATTGCTATGAAGCTGAGCCCCAATAAAGCATTTGTTTAAAAAAGCCCATTTTTAGAGCAATATAAGCTATGATATTTGATGGTAGATATTTGTAGTTCAATTATACAATGTGTCGTTTTGCATCCTCGTCAAATTCAAGGAGGTAACTATGCTAGTGATTCTAGACCCGAATCAATAATAAAATAGGTAGGTGTTTTTTTTTTAATGTTTTCTTATTTACGGAAATCAGTAAACCACCCCGGTGAAAATGCGGCCCATCTTAAGACTAGGTTTAGGATCGCTGACCGCGCGCACACACACAAAGAATCGCAAACGATAAAACCACAACACAATAGACGCCGCGCGCGCACCCCTCTTCCCTGTGGTGCCCCACTCCCGCGCCCGGGCTGCCGGCGGGCGCAGAGCAAAAAAAATTTTAAATTAGTTCAAGTGATTTCGCCGCCGGCCGTGAGTGTATCGCAAATTTCGCTCCTTGGGTGCGCTCTTGCTTCGTGAATGAAACGTGAATTATGTGATTGTGATGCCATCAGTGGAGACATCCGGATGTTCGCAGAACGGTTTCCCAATAGGGAACCGCCAACGCAGAGCGTTATGCTGTCTGCTACACAGAGACTGCGGGATTTTCGGCAGTTTGACGTAGGTACCCCGACATGCTCAAGCTCGCGGCAGTGAAGGTCTGCCTGTCGCCTTGCAGGAAGATATCCTGGAGTACTTCCAGCGAGAGCCACAGGCAAGCACACAAAAATACCTACTAAGGTAGGTATTTTTGTCGGTCCTCAGCCCGTTAAAGTAGGAAGGGAAATTTAAAATCAACCAATTTAATCTACAAATAAAAACAAAATCATTACTAATAATTAGGTACTCATAAATCATGAATTTATAACCTAAATCCCGCGCTCACAACAAATAAATGTGCCACAGCCTAGCAAAACGTCTCCGGTTGTACCTAAATCCTAGTAGGTATGTATTCTTAGCAAAATCGGTAGATTTGCAATAAAACAGAATAAAGCAAAATGGCAAAACTAACATTTTATCAATCAGCTGATAACGTGGATAAGTAGATAAATCCTAGTACGTAGGTATTCTTAGATCTTAATAATAAAAACAAGTGTTATTAATTAACATCTAAGGTTAATAAAATCTGCAATTTGCAATAAAACGTAATAAGCAAAACTAACGTTTTATTAATCAGCTGACCGTAGATCATACTCACGACAATAGCACAACAATAGGGCGTGAACTTTTCTTGGACGCGCATAGCACAGAACAACCTACGCATGTGATACACTCACGCACACAGAGACAATTGGCGCTAAAGCGCAGAGAGTGATTCTCCAATTTCAAGTTATGGATTATTCTGAAATTCGATTAAATTTTAACAACTAATAAAAAAGGGTGTTATTATTATTGTTCAGGTCTCGTAATTTTAATTGATTATTTATGACTTTTATGACAACCTCCTGAATTTTGACGAGGATGCAAAACGACATATTGTATAAATACTATCAAGAATATGCAAGGATTTCAACCATGAAAAAAAAATTTAATATTAACAAAATAACTTTGGTGTTCGCCTTCGCCTCGTCAGATACTATAGTATTTTATATTAGTATTTGTCGTTATCTCAGAGACGATGACGAATTTAGATATCGTTTCGCTACGAAGCGATGTTACTTTGTCTAAGGACCCTGATTTCTAAGCTCAACGCACAATACTAGAGCCACATTTGGTTACCATAAATGAGTCACGGGGTTTACCCGAGAACAGAGCCCTTACAACAATTGAGAAATTTTACAAAAGGCAACAAAGCTATTTAGATAAAACTGTGGGAAGATAAGCTGACCGTGGTGATTTGTAAAACAGGAGACGAAGGAAGGGCATTCGGTTTTAGACCGCTATAGGGAACGGACGCCATAGTCTAGGCTAGTTAAGTGAGGAGGCTTGGAGAATACCAAGAGGCGATATCTCATTGAAGAGATCGCTAGGACGAACGTGTCATTATTTAAGTAAGTAACTAATAATTAAGTAAGTAGAGTGAAAGGCGCGTGAATCTCAGTGGTGAGCGATTGGGTGAGTCTTTCATTATAATACATATCCTTGGTTGATAAACATGTACTCGTAATTAAATTCCATAATGAATAAACAGACAGAGACGTGTGGCTGAGGAGTTTGTTGCGCCACTTCTTCTCAGCTCAAACACTGGGAAGTGGTGAAGGGTGGGCGCTTTGGGACTGTCTATTGACTTAACCCGTTGCCTGCGGGCGAACATTCGCTAGGCCAAACGCAAGTGCGGCTAGCTACCACTGTTCGTGTGTTCGCCGTAGAAAAAAAACACATACGTTTCTGTGTGCGCCGCACTTGCGTTTTTTAGTAGAAACACCATGTGTGTGTTTTCCCGAAGTCTCAATTGGATTACCAAATTTACCACCTTTGCAGGCAAGGTCCGTCATCTGAATGACCACCAATTTAGACCAGCTTGGTGATACTGGCTTCCCTCGAGGCAATTGACCCCCAAGTTTTCCCGAAGTCAACGGGTAGGGAGTACATCCTCAACTAGATACTAGAGATAAACTACTATAACATGGCGCGCCCCTCCATATTACTATTTCAATGCGTTTAGCGTGTAGTCATATCCATATGAAAGAGTTTCTATTGTAGTTGTAAGTATTCGTCTTCAGTAGCAGGCTGACAGATTTGTTGGTCAACTAATCATAACTAGCCAGACAACGCACGTGTCATTTTATGAAAATGACACGTGCGTAGTGTAGAGTATGTCTAGCGTTGCCAGGCGTCAGGATAAAGCAGGACATAGTTACCTAGACTTTATGATTGCGCGTCCGGCCAAAATAAATGGTGTCCGGCTTGTCCGGCTTTTGTTAGGTTTTTAATAAAAAATGTTGATAAATGTTTATACAGAATTTAACTTTGGCTTAATGTGTTTTTCAGGGTTGGTGGCCATCGCGATGGCGTTACCCATGGATGATATCGATTCAGATAACTACTTCGGCCCGGCTAACTATGCTAAAACACCTCTTGGTGAGAGCATAGACAAGTCCACCATGAAGTTACTGAAGGTAGATTATTTCATATTATACTAGGGTAATTGAAAATTTACCCGAAACCTGAAAAGGGGTCATTGTACTCATCATTACGAACAACTTTTACTATTGGATCAACCCTGAAATCATTAAAAAAAAACAGCTGATCCATACATTACGATCTTGGTATGTAGCATTTTTGTAGGGAACAGCTGATTTTTTTTCATATTTCGTGTTTTTTTCAGAAAGAAAAAGCGAGTATCAGCTGATTTCTTTTCTGTATAAAGTCCAGTGAAGATGCTTAGGTTGAAGTAATGATTTATCATCAATTAATGTTGTTGACTTTGACAGGTGGCGTACGATGAAGCAGAGGACAAGAACGTGGTATCGTCTCCTCTCAGTCTCATGATTCTGTTGTCCTTGGTCAACTCTGGCGCAGGTCCCAAAACCAGGGAAGAGATCACCCAGTTCTTGGGTGGCACAGACTATGAAAAGGTTAGTACAGGTGTCCTTTTCTGTATAACTGTCTAGATGCTATTGTAGCGACATCTGTCGCACAAACATGCGAGCTACCACTGACGTTTCCTATATCGCAGTATCAAAGTTACGACGTTAGCATATACCTATAAAATCCCGACAACAACCGTCGGGCAGTAGCCCACGAGACACAACACCCATCTGGTCGGAGGATCCTCCCTTTTCAACGGAGGATGAAGAATTTTCCACCCTGTTCCTCATACCCCTAATCTATTTATTATCTAGCATTAGTTGGCATAGCTCCCTTCACCAAAATTCACCTAATCGAATTTTATTTCAAGAACTTTCTGAGGAACGTCAATTTAGGTATCATTAAATTAGATAACTAATTTACAAATATTTGAGTGTACGAGCTATCAACATTATTTTATTGAAACACAACTTAGTAGAAGCTATTATAGTTAGCGATAATGACAACGTGATAACCTAAACATATGTAACTACCTAATAATCAACAAATAAACTTATTTCATTTTCTTATATTTACAGACTGCAGACTCTTACAGAGAATTGAGTGTGAGATTCTCCCAACTGAACCCTGATGCCTTGACAGTTGCCAACAAGGTGTACGTGTCTAACAAGTTACGTCTACAAAATCTCTTCACCTCCGCCGCTCGCTCCTACCGCAGTGAAGTCGACACTATCGACTTCGGCAAAGCCCAAGAAGCTGCTGACGTCATCAACCAATGGGTAAGCTTGCACCTACATCTATCTATACATATAAAATGCTTTGTCCTGAATGACTGACTGACTGACGGATCAACGCACAGCCTAAACCGCTGATCGTAGAGACCTTAAACTTGGAGGATGTGTTCTTTGTATGACGTAGGCATCCGATAAGAAAGGATTTTCCAAAATTCACCCCCTAAGGGGATGAATCAGGGGTCGATGAATGGATGAAGATTTTATTGTATGTCAGTAATACTGTTAGAGGAATTTATGAAAGTGACGAGTAGGCCTAACCTAAACTTTGTTACGTTTTAAATTTTTGTATTTTAAGTATTGTGTCTTTAATTCGTGTGATTGGTTTAAACAGTAAAGGTAGTTAAAAAAAAATTACAATATCTACAAACGAATCGCACAGTGTGAGTGTATCAAGAAGCACTGTAATTTCTAAGCTATAGGTACTTCGACCGAGGTACGGTGAGGGTTCTCTCCTATACTAGTCTACATTTCGTCTTTAGTAATTAAATATTCAAACTATGTATTGATGTTGTTGGCAGGCTGACGAGAAGACACATGGAAACATCAAGACACCCGTCAGTCCGGACATATTAGGTGATGACGTAGTCGCTGCACTATTTAACGTTATTCACTTCAAGGTAATTATTCTTTTTGTTTTAAAAATGCTTTAAAACACACTGATACCTATTTTGAAGACCCTTCCCAGGTGTTGTGGTGTTACTGGTTTCGTTCCAGAAACTTTCCAGTTTCAACACAGATTTCATTTAAAAGTAATTTACTGATGATCTTCTGCTGGACCATCACCAATTACAAACAGCGACAAGCTCTTGGGTGATCGAAATGTGAAGTAATTTATGTTTCTTGATACAAGTCTTCCATTTCCAGGGTCACTGGCACGTTCCTTTCAAAGCGGAGGAGACTAAGGACAAGAAGTTTTATGTCAGTAAAACCTCGACGAAGTTTTTTTTCAGTAAAACCTCGACAGTCAAGAAGCCGACGATGCACTTGTTGCAAACCCTGTATTACACGGAGAGCCCCGAACTTGGTGCTCGGGTAAGCGACAATTTGTTACTCTACTCGGAAAGACAAGCCGTATCTTTTGAAAAACCTTTTAGTTGCTTTGTGAAATTTTTTATTAGATGGTTGAGCTGCCCTACAAAGAAAAAGGCTTCCGCATGGTCGTAGTACTCCCGAACAAGGTAGACGGTCTACCATCAGTGCTCCAGAAGGCATCAGAGAAAGGCCTTCTGAATGAAGTGTTCAAGCTAAGCCCGGCTGAAGCTGATGTGGATCTAGAGATCCCGAAGTTCGATATCAAAAGCAAACTGGACTTCAATAGCATCTTACCGAAGGTATACCTAGACTTGATTGTTAAGTTTCCTTTTTTTTTTCTATAGCATAAACATGAAAGTAATTATTATGAGTTAAAAAAATATATGAAATTCGGAATTTAAATCAATAATCTTTGCAATCACAGCTTGGAGTATCCGAACTGTTCACCGAGCCAGCTACAGGTATTGTGCAAGACCAACCGGTGATAGTATCCAAGGCGCTCCAAGAAGCCTTCATCAAGGTTGATGAGGAAGGAGCCACTGCTGGTGCATTCACAGGTTCGTGAAATTAAAGCTTGACGTAACTATAATTTCAGCATCTGACAGTAAACGTATTACGTCAGTTAGAATTCACAGAATTTCAAAAATATTGCTGCTATTTTTAATGTGTTTTGATTCTCTGTCACAGGATTTATTACTATGCCAATCCAATTCCCAACCACCACCTCCTATGAAGTTTACAGTTGACCATCCATTCTTATACTCGATCCTCTTCGAAGATAAAGTTCTTTTTGAAGGCGTATACGTACCCTAACGAGGTAAAATATAGACAAACGACATGGTTGCTTGAAATGGTGTTCGCACATCCATGTAACGAATATTAGCGGAAATAATTTTCAGAATAAATTCGTAAGCAGGCACATAAATTGGAGTCAAACTTAATAGGAAGTCTGTTATTGAAATTCATGGATACCAAATTCGAGAGAAAACACATTTTTCTGGATAATTTAGGAGAGATGAACCAGCCAGCATAGACTTAAACACAAAAGTATCGCCTTGTGACGTTGGTATAGAATTAATGAGGAGTTAGGATTCGATAGTGATGCTAGAAAATACATGACAAGCGAACATCGACATGCATTCGACTTCGAACTGGAAATTGATCAAAATGAGAAGAGATTTCACGTGTCCTTTCTTGAAGTGAATAGCCGCGTTAAAGCGATTTTTGTTAGTTGTAAAACTTTAGAGGTCGCCTCATTGCCATGCTAATGTCATCGCGTCACCGACATACCAATGTGACGTTAAGTTTTCACTTTTATCGGCAGTCCCTGTGACTGCTTATTTTTTAACCGACTTCAAAAAAAGGAGGAGGTTATCAATTCGTCTGTTTTTTTTTTTATGTTTGTTAGCTCCTAACTTGCGACTGGGTGAACCGATTTTCATGATTCTTTTTTTATTTGAAAGCTGGTGCTTCCCGTGTGGTCCTATTGTCACCATTTCAATATCTGATGATGAACTTCGGAGATACGGAATGGAACTCCTCATAGAATCACAGCAGCAATATCGTAACAAGTGAAATTGCTTTGTTTATACGTGTAGTCGATGACTGACTGAAGGAAAAGGGGGGCGGGGGTACGTCAACCCCCCTCCTACCAGTTTCTAAAATTAAATATATCGTGTGAGGTATTGTTTGAAAGGGCTTATTGTAAGGATTTCAAACATTAATACACAAGCACTAAAAAGTGAAAAATAAAAAGCTATTTTACAAAAAAAGATAACCGCCTTCAAAAAATACAAAATAATAAAAATAATAGTTTAAAAAACTAAAAAACACGCTTTTACCACGCACTTAAAATTACAAAATAATTCGAACATTTACTACGATTTATTATGAAAGAAAGCTTGGAGCGTTTATTTAATCTATACTCTTCTTGGACAAAACGCTCCACGCTTTCTTTCATAATACTTAAATCGTAGTAAATGTTCGAATTATTTTGTAATTTTAAGTGCGTGGTAAAAGCGTGTTTTTTAGTTTTTTAAACTATTATTTTTATTTTATACTTTTTAGTCTTCTTATTATTTAAACTTAATTTACTACTTACTAATTTAAAATATTAATAGGTATGTATTTAAAGATATTTATTATTAAAAAACTTAACAAAATTTACTGTTTTACACATCCAAATTTAATACGGCGTTCGCCATATTTGATTTAAGTCACGTGACTATTTTTTCGTATTCCTGACAGCAAACCCTTTCATTTGATACCCATATCATGGGGGTGCATTTCATATAGCCTGTCCGCCATATTGGATTTAAGTCACGTGACTATTTTTTTCGTATTCCTGACAGCAAACCCTTTCATTTGATACGCATATCATGGGGGTGGATTTCAAATAGCCTGTCCGCCATATTGGATTTAAGTCACGTGACTATTTTTTTCGTATTCCTGACAGCAAACCCTTTCATTTGATACCCATATCATGGGGATGCATTTTAAATAGCCTGTCCGCCATCTTGGACGTCAACCATATTGGATTTAAGTCACGTGACTTTTTTTTCGTATTTCTGACAGCAAACCCATTTATTTGATACCCATATCATGGGGGTGCATTTTAAATAGTCTGTCCGCCATCTTGGACGTCCGCCATATTGGATTTAAGTCACGTGACTATTTTTTCGTATTCCTGACAGCAAACCCTTTTATTTGATACCCATATCATGGGGGTGCATTTCAAATAGCCTGTCCGCCATATTGGATTTAAGTCACGTGACTATTTTTTTGTATTCCTGACAGCAAACCCTTTCATTTGATACCCATATTATGGGGGTGGATTTCAAACAGCCAGTCCAGAATCTTGGGGAGGCCGCCATATTGGATTTGTAATGACGTTTCTTAGCTAGTCATGTATTGTCATCAGAACTCAGAGCGTGTGCAAAATTTCATCCCAATCGAAGACTCGGAAGTGGGTCAAATTAAGATTCCAAGATTTTCTTACATAGTTACTTACAAGTGAAGCGTGTTAATAATAAGTCACGTGACTATTTTTTTCGTATTCCTGACAGCAAACCCTTTCATTTGATACCCATATTATGGGGGTGGATTTCAAACAGCCAGTCCGCCATTTTGGGGAGGCCGCCATATTGGATTTGTAATGACGTTTCTTAGCTAGTCATGTATTGTCATCAGAACTCAGAGCGTGTGCAAAATTTCATCCCAATCGAAGACTGGGAAGTGGGTCAAATTAAGATTCCAAGATTTTCTTACATAGTTACATACAAGTGAAGCTATTAAAAAGCGTGTAAAAATAACTTTAGTTTTGGAAGTGGGTGGCAATACTTACCTACATAACAAAAAACAAAACCAAAGCCGCCGACTTCCAAAACTAAAGTTATTTTTATTTTGTAGTTTTTGAAGGCGGTTATCTTTTTTTGTAAAATAGCTTTTTATTTCTATGTATTGTTTCATCAATATGATGAAACGCACTCGTAGATTAGACGACATACTAGTTTGGAAAAAAAAACTACACAATTATTTAATATTTTAGTAACACGTGCTGTGTCAGTCCTTAAGGAGCTATTTTTCCTCCCTTGTTAATTTTTAGCTCGTGTGCCTCAAAAGGTGGAGAAAGAGAATTTTCAAAATTTTACGATACGTTTTCATGTACAATTTTCAAAGCAAATCGATTGACACTTTGGTTAAACTTACGACCTTTCAACGTCGTGTGCCAATTTTGAGGTGTACTTAAGTACTGTGTTATTACGTTCAAAAGTGCCTTGTAGGTATAATGGCCTAATTAAATAAATTATTAGACTTTGACTTTAACTTTGAATACATCACTTATACACACAGATGTAGGTATGGCCTGTACCCCGTGTTCACAGGAATTTAAACTTTAGCATTACTGCACTTATGACCCCTACTGTACAGTTGCAGATTACGCCATTCGCAAAACTTCCGATACAGTCAAAGATTAGTTCTTATGATGTGCATTATTCTTATAAGAAGCTTTTTATTTTACGTTATTATGATCTATTTTGCAACAATTGCAACCCAAAATCTTTAAGATTTTTTTTTACACTAGCGTACTTTATTACTCCTTAACAGTTGGTATTGTTTGTCATTTTCAGGAATATACAGGATACCAGAATCTATCTTCCGGCCAAAGACCGTGAAGTTTACCGTGAATCGACCATTTTTATATTTAATCCTCTTAGAAGATAAGATTATTTTTGCTGGCACCTACACACACTGAGGTCATGAGGTGATTATATTGAGGTGAGGTGATTAGGTTTTATGTTCTTTCCGCGGCAAAAGGGTGCTACCCCACCAACTTCTGACTTGACCTGCTACAGAGAAATTTCCTAATGTACAAAACCCAATAACATTTTGCACGACCTGAGTCGACCTGGGATCAAATGTGATTCGAAAAGAAAGAAAGAAAAACTGTTTATAGTACGGCCGACGTATCTTGGCGGTTCTGAAATTAGCTGTTTAGCTGCGCAATTAATCTTTTAGGAATGAAATTGTCTAGGTACTGCGCAGCCTACGGCTAACTTCAGAACATCGGCCGTAGGTATTGTATGTACTTACTGTTTGTGTTTGTTATTTATATATTATTATAATTATACAAAAAAAAACACACATACAGATAGTATGTGTGTTTTTTTTTTGTATAATTCGAGTTCGACCTTTTCACAGAAAAAAAACCAGCTTTCTTGCATAATGGAGTGGGTTTCGGTTTCCCAGTCTCGGTGCAGGTCGAGTAACATGGAATGGTTACCAACTTGTTACTCTAGGTGCATGCGCAGTAGCATAAAATTATCTTTGGTAGTAAGTAGTTACCCGTTTGGTAGTAGTTACCCTGTAAGCCGGTATAGATAAACTACTATAACATGGCACGCCCCTCCATAATAATATTTCAATGTGTGTAGTCATATCCATATGAAAGAATTTCTATGTAAGTAGTAAATAAATAAATAAATATCTTGAAAGAATTTCTATGTAGTAGACTAGTAGCCCACAACTGCCCCAAAAAAAGAAGTGTTATGTGTTCAGGGTACCATAATTATTATGGTACAGTTCTATGGTTATCGTCTAGAATTTGACAAGTAGATTAAAAAAATATAAAACACTTTAAGTAAATAAAAAACGTCGTATAAAAAAACTGACGAGTAAGCTAAGTACAAATATGTCCCATTTTTGCAGTCGTGATTTTTATTAGAGAAGTTATGTCTTGGAGTTACTAGTTAATTGTGTCGACTACCTAATAAGTAAAAAAAGCGTGTTAATTAGCCTTCAGTGAATGCAACTTTTACCTAATTCCTACCGCATGCTTACTGACAATTTTACTTCAGAAAGAAACAAATATCAAAACTAACACTCTTTTCAGTTTTACAGGAGGGGTAGCTATTCCCATGTCATCATGAAATAAATATTTATTAAATGTTATTGTTTTGTGTTTTATTTATTACTAGCGACCCGCCCCGGCTTCGCACGGGTTCATGTATTATACATATAAACCTTGCTCTTGAATCACTCTATCTATTAAAAAAAAACCGCAAAAAAATCCGTTGCGTAGTTTTAAAGATCTAAGCATATATAGGGACAGACAGAAGAAGCGACTTTGTTTTATACTAAGTGATAAACCGAGAATGATAAGATGGTTTCTGATAATGCATACCTTTGTGGTACTAATTTGTCTGTTAGTGATGGCAAAATAACAGTTTTTTACAAAATAAATTTTATATGAAAGCTAATACCAAAAACCACTTTTTAAAATTTGTTCCGGCTAATCTCTGAAAGGGCTGGGCCAATTTTGATGGGACAATTCATGTTATTAAGAGTAAATAAGGCTACTTTTTTTTTTAAGAAAAAGAATTTCCTACTAATATTATAAATGTAAAAGTTTGTAAAGATGTTTAGATGTTTGGATGTTTGTTACTTAATCATGGTGTAAACCGTTGTACAGATATGGAGGAAAATTGGCATATAGATAGACCATTTCCTGGATTAACACATAGGATACTTTGTATCCAAATAATGTGCTTACTTTACGTAAAGATTCTCTTTACGCGGGCGAAGCCGCGTAATCAAGTCAATAATAAAACCCCATGATAACCGACATTCACACAAACGCAGTCACAGACGGACAGAGTACACTAGTTTAAACAAAAATAGTAGCTGAACCCCCCCCAAGAATCCCTTACTGAACTAAGTGCCCAATTACTACAGCTACTTATAAAATTCTATGAACCTAAATAATTTCCTCAGAATTCTTCACTTTATCATAAAATATAAATTTTTTGTTCACTTTATCATAAAAAAAAAATGTTTTTTCCATCCTCCTCCCGCTTCTATGTGTTAAAAGCAAGTATTTTAAAAATAAATCAGTTGATTCATACAAAAAAAAATATTACATTACTAAACTTATAGACTGAAACAAAGAACTTACTTGAGCGAAACGCAATTTTATTTTTTAGATAGCAGCGGATAATGAATGGCGTGAAAGCTATTCAAATCTTGTTCTTAAAAATAACGTAGGTACTTTCTTTATTACAAAAATTAAACTATTCTTGCAACAAAACACGTACCTCGACTTTATGAACGGTCAGTACTCAGAATGCCGCCCTTGGTCCTTCGCTCTCACGAATTACCTACCTACTTAAGTACTTACTTACATAAAATGCACAGGAAATCTCTTTGTCTAAAAATTTTACAAACTTGCAATAAACATACTTGTTACTTACTCTGTTGTTGTTTTAGTTTTGCAGGCCTGCATCTACGCTTTGATACTTTCTTGATTCACATTCACTAATAAACTATTCATAAAATAAACTATTAAAAAAACTATAACGAATTGTTAGTGTTCAAATGTTTTGTTATGACTTTTTTAGCACGAAAACTGTTACTCTGAAAACATTTTGTTTGTTGTTTGTTTTGATTGTGATTTTTTATTATGGCAATGACACTCATGACACTGACATGGACTTTTAAAGTTAGCTGTAATTTTGATATTATTCAAAATATATGTTTTTTTATAATTAAAAGTAAAGCAAGTAAGTTTATTATAGGAAAAAATATGAAAATTAAATATAATAGATTTTTCTTGTCGAAAAAATGACATGATATACGATCCCAATATTTTTTATCAAGCGTTTGTAAAGCGTTTATAGAGATTGCTTTAAAAATTAGTTTTGCAATCCTATTGGGAAGACACCTTAGAAGACACAGAGTACTTTTATCAGAAGATGAGGCAGTTTATTTTTACGCAAGAAGTATTAATAAAACTAACATATTTTATTATTTAAAAATAATACAATGAATCTGGTAACGCAAATATAATTGCGTTTTCTTATATCAGCCTATCCTATCGTATTTTAATTTAATACCATAGAGCAACACGGGTACCTGACGGAAGGGGAGACGCCATAGCGTATTTTTTCAATACAGAAAAGTCTGTCATTTTTTGCGGGGGGAAATACACACACATACACACTTTTCAATGCCCCACACAAAAACAATCGTCTGTCGTTACGAAACTCACACATAGAAATAATAACAATACACTAACAATTTCGTACACACATAGATACATTTTGTGTCATAACAGTGTAACGACATGATGCAACTACATTGACGAACATTGCTGTAACAGCTGTCGATACGCATTATCGATAAATTAAAGAACTCTGTTAGGGAAATCAGGTTTTTTACTTTATTTATGTTATTTATTACTTTTTCAACAGTTGTCAATTAAAAAATAATTAAAAGCATGTAGGTATAATTTAAAAATAATTAAAAGCATGTAGGTATAATTTAAAGTCAAAGTCAAAACATTTATTTCAATTAGACCATTTACAGGCACTTTTGAATTGTCAAGGAGTCGGTCAGTTAGTCCGAAAGCTGAAACTAGTTGCTCGTTCCAAAACGGAGGTAGGCCTCTATGGAGAAGAACGAGCAAGAATCTCCACGGCACTCTTTTAAATTAGGTTTTTACAAAATCCTGGTTACATTATTCTTGTTGGTTCTACATGTGAAAACAATGAAGATGAATATAAAACAGTAGTAAAAAATAATAAAAATAAATATGTAAGCCATAGCAGTTAAGAGATGACCAATCCTTTTGAATCCTTTTAACATACTACATAACTACAACTTAGTCTTTAGTTTTTGCAAATGCAAATGTCACACATCGACTGATGGTAAGTAAATATTTTTATCGATAACAAACAAACAATTTACAAAATAACAACACTATCGCACTTGGTGACAGTGACTTAACAGTGGACCATTTGGTCATATGTTTCGACAGAGGGGAACGCCTGCCTATGGCGTCTCCCCTTCCGTCAGGTACCCGTGTTGCTCTATGTTTAATACCTATCTGATATTCTTTATGTCATTCGTGCCTTGATGCCTTCGCCCGGCATTGAAAAGAAAACCAAAGAAAAAAAAAAGAAAATGAACAACATTGTTATAACCTAAAAATAAAGTTTTAGTTTTTACACTGAGGTTTTAAATTACGAGGTTTATTAACACAATTACGTATTAAACGTCTTTGCATAACACTCGTTCCATTAACTGTATTGCTTCTCATGAAAAGAATGACTGCCCTAAGAAGATACATTGGTAAGTGTTCATAATGATAGTATTAAGGTGAAAGAACAAGAAAAATGACTATTTATTCACGTGAAAGTGACGGAAAAAATTGTTGTTGGTGAGCTTGGAAGTAGGCAACCGAACTCCGGGTTGCTGCTGCCGCTGCTGCGAAATTCCTATTGGAAAAACCCTTTTTGCCTTTACTGCCCTTTTAGCCTGAACTGGGACCTTTGTCTATATTTCAGATATTGGAGCAAATCTTACAGATGAAATGTACCAAGGCATGTATCATGGTTCAAAGAAACATGAGCCTGATTTAGATGTAGTGCTGGCCCGTAGTTGGTCTGCAGGGCTGGACAAGATGATCATTACTGGAGGCTCTTTAGTAGACAGTTCTAAGGCTATTGAACTGGCACGGTCGGATTGTAAGTGAATATCTAATCTTTCTATACATAATAAAACTAAAGAGATTTTTAATTTGTATCTATGTTTGTTTAAATGCACCAATCTATGGAACTGCCAGTCGGATTGGGGAAAAATCTTTTTGTATTATAATAGCCAGATTTATGAGGAATACTATAGGCAATATAACACTATGCCACGAACCAAGGGTGCAGAGCAGTAACTAAAGACATAACATACTACAGGTGAAAAAAAACATGCTGTGAAAACGGCGGGCAGCAGCGGAGCTCAGAGGCTGCTACTGTGAAATTCCTAATGGAAAACCCCAGTGACACTTTGCCCGACCTGGCAATTGCACCCAAGACCTCATGCTCACCAGTCCCGTTTTGCGACCACTACACCAACAAGGCTTTCTAGTTTTGTTTAAAATAACTACACCAAAGACTTCCTTCTGGCTTTTAGACTTTTCTCCGTTTATGTTAAAAACTCAGTTATAAAGTTTAATTTCAGCCAGGTTATATACAACAGTAGGCTGTCATCCCACCAGGTGTAAAGACTTCTTGTCCGATGCTGACGCCTACCTGCAGTGCCTCCGAGACCTAATAACTGAGAACAAGGACAAAGTTGTAGCTATTGGGGAGTGCGGTCTTGACTATGAGAGGCTACACTTCTGCGATAAAGATGTACAGCTTAAGTAAGTGTTTTATGTACTTCGTTTTATACTTGTAACATCAGAAAAAAATCTTAGGTTAAGCTAGTAACTGATATACCTAAGTGTAAAGAAAAAAAAAAAAGTGTAAAGTAACTTCGGCTACTTTTATTTAAAAAAAGAATTATTCTTCCGCTCAAAAAAAGAACGTCGTCGACAGCCGACATCCATGCGGACTAAAGCGCAGGCCACACCGCCAGCTAGCGGGCGGGCGGGCTAAGCGGGCGAACATCGTTTCACCTCCTTACATACTTCGGTTCACACCGCGAGCTACCGACTAACCTGACGAGCTAAGCTAACGAAATATCCGACGATTCCCAGCTAGCGGGCGGGCGGGCTAAGCGGGCGAACATCGTTTCACCTCTTTACATACTTCGGTTCACACCGCGAGCTACCGACTAACCTAACGAGCTAAGCTAACGAAATATCCGTCGCTCGTCAGTCCGTAGTTTTCGGTGTGAACCCCATAGTTTAGCTCGCCAATATTTCGCGTAGTTTGTATAGTTTCCTTCGTTCGCTTCGCCCGCCCGCTTAGCCCGCCCGCCCGCTAGCTGGCGGTGTGGCCTGCGCTTAAGTCGAAAGCGTAGGGTAGTTTTTATTAAAAGTTTGTCAACGGTTGTAATCTATTTATTCGAATGACGGCTGATAGATATTTTTACACTAAAGGCTGATTTAGACGGTGCGAGAAATATCGTGCAAGTTGTGGTACATTTCCGTCAATGATCAGTCACTTTTGACATGACAGCCGCGCGGTCCCGCAATGTACGTCAAATCGCACGATATTTCTTGCATCGTCTACATGAGGCTTAATATTGAAAGGAGGGTGGTGCAGTGCCGGTTTTAGCACTACCAGCGCCCTGGGCGAGATTTCTAAGGCGCCCCCCCCCATCTGCCATTCAAACCTATACCTACCGCCTTTACAAAAGAAAAAAAAGGGAGAGATAGAAAAAACATTTTGTAGAAAAAATCTAAAACAAAAACTTTTCTAGAGTGTTGTCCCCTTGTTTCGCAGAAAGATATTTCATAGAATTTTATTTCGCAGATAATGTTTAATAGAATATTCGGTTCTTGTATCTTTATTTCGAATATTATTGTCCCCCCCAAACCCAAAATTTTAATAGTGGTGCTGCTGCTGCTCTCATGGGGCCTTCTAGGGGGGAGTGAAATTTCGGTTATTTTGCGCCTAAGACGCACCGTTTTCGAGAAAAAATACATAGGAGCCTCCGCTGTCCTAGACAGTTCAAACTTTCACAGATGATGTATTCCTGCTGCCGCTATAACAACAAATACTAAAAAACAGAATACACGGAATCGAACGAGCTCAAACTCGACGGGGTTGTGTCGTTCTATTACGCAGTTCCTATGGCCACCTTCCAGCTCCATCATCAGACCCTGGTTACCATCTAGGATCAAAGTACTCGTCAAGTCGAATCAAACGAGCCCAAACTCGACGGGGTTGTGTAGTTCTATTACGCAGTTCCTATGGCCACCTTCCAACTCCATCATCAGACCCTGGTTACCATCTAGGATCAAAGTACTCGTCAAGTCGAATCAAACGAGCCCAAACACGACGGGGTTGTGTGGTTCTATTACGCAGTTCCTATGGCCACCTTCCAGCTCCATCATCAGACCCTGGTTACCATGTAGGATCACAGTACTCGTCAAGACGAATCAAACGAGCCATGCTACCCTATGTTGTTTAAACAGAAATAATTTGAAAAAAACTTGGTTTTTTTCAATATTTCAAGACATTTTGAGAAAAATTCGAAAGATTCCCGTTTTTTCCCAAAGGATTCTGTCTGCGAATTTTTCAATGTAACATGTGAAAAAACGGAAAAAAAAAACACAAATTGTTTTTTTTCGTAAAAGAAACAAATTGTTTTTTTCAGCATTTTTAACGCTAGTCCGGACAGGCTCTCACGCCTATTATCACCATCGACGCAATCCGGCCGGTGCTGGCGGACTGGCTCGGAAGAAGGTACGGCTCCCTGACGTTTCGGGTGACGCAGATGCTCTCGGGGCATGGCTTCGGGAAGTACCTGTGTCTCATAAACAGGGAGCCAGACGCCCGGTGCCACCACTGCGTGGACTGCCTGGAGGGCACGGCGCGGCATACGCTGTCAGAATGTATGGCCTGGGAGGAGCCGCGTCGTGTCCTCATCTCTGAAGTAGGCAGTGACCTGTCGCTGCCGGCCGTCGTCGCTTCGATGGTCGGCAGCGAAGGGTCCTGGAACGCGGTGGCCTACTTCTGCGAAACGCTTATCTCGCAGGAGTCGCTACGGAAAAGGAAAGAGATATTACGACCTCTCTCCCGGCCCGCAGCAGGCGCCCCAGGCGTCGGCGGCGCCCTCTTCCGGCCCCCCTAAATGGGCTAGAGGCGGTGGACTTGGGGACTCCATCAACCGAACCCAAGGTGGTGGTGCGTAGTGTTCCACGCGCGCCCCTCTGTGCCGTCGCGGGGCGAGTTAAACACCTCCCAGACCCGAGGTGGCCCGCGGAGGAGGGCCAGCACCAGTCGGGAATCGCGGAAGGAACGTGAACCCGGCCTAAGTGTGGGAGGGGAACACCGGGGTCGCTTTCAAGCAGTAAGAGTCTGACAGACCCCTTCGACATCCAAGATGATTTTCCACCCCGGGAACAAAAAAAAGTCGCATGGTTTCGGCGATAAGATTTGTCAAGTAATTCCTTAGTACGTTCGGGTTCAATGGGGCCATGTTATTCGGTGATATACTTTTCGAAATCACGAAGCCTGAGCTAAGCGTGTTCCGCTTCGTCAAAAATAAAGCCAACTCTTTTTAAATTAAATTTTAAAAAGAGATGTAATGTTTGTGGCCGCTTCCCAGTAAAATGAACAACAGTGTTAGTGTTCCGGCCGAACGCTGAGTTCCGCTCTAGACTATGGCTCTAGTGTTGTCACCATAGCGATTTTGTCGCTAGGCTTTGAGAATTTACAAGTAGGTACTGACTCAACGAGCGAGCGGCCCAAAAGGGGCGCCCACGGCGCCCCTTTAGGTCCGGCGCCCGGGGCGGTCGCCCTACCTCGCCCTACCCTAACGCCGGCACTGGGGTGGTGAGACTAGAATTTATATTGGCGTACAGTACGTCTGCGCTCTCCGTGACCGGAACCGCGTCTAACATTCCATTCCTCCATACAAATTCTTTCTATGCGTTACTTCCAGAATCCTAACTAATATTATAAATGCGAAAGTAACTCTGTCTGTCTGTCTGTCTGTCTGTCTTTTCTTCACGCCTAAACTACTGAACCGATTTGTGTGAAATTTGGTACAGGGTAAGTGTGAACCCCAACAAAGGACATATTAGGCTACTTTTTATTCGACTTCGTCTGCGTCCGCGATAACTGACATATGCGCGGACGAAGTCGCGGGCAAAAGCTAGTACCATATAAATGTTTGCCATCCTACAGAGACGTAAAACACGTATATTTATCATAGTAATATGTAAATACTAAGTCTTTGACTGCCTCGTTGGTCTCATGGTCGCAAAGCGCGACTGCCGAGGTCTTGGGTTCGATTCCCAAGTCGGGCAACGTGTAGGTGTACTAATACACACCTCTGCCTAACCCTTTGGGCATAACAGGCGTGATGTTGTTGTGTTACTAAGTCTCCGAAAAATTCCAGATATTTCGAGTACCAGTTGCAGCTGAGCCGCGAATTCAATCTGCCGCTTTTTCTACATTGTCGCGCTGCTGCCGACGGCTTAGTCGCAATACTGGAGAAAAACCGCGACAGTGTCATAGGCGGAGTTGTGCATTCGTTTGACGGAACCGAGGAGGCGCTGCAGAAGATCCTAGACTTGGGAATGTACATAGGTATTAATGGATGGTCAGTTGACTAGTATGTAGATTCGATATCAGTTTTTAGAACATAAACAAGCATAGTAGTTTGCCACGGTTGACGAAGTGGCTGAACGATTGGCTGCTTCGCTACGTGTCGCAGGTTAGATTCCTGCAATAAACAAATATTTGTATGGCCTACAGGTGGTTGTTTTGGGTCTGGTTGTTACTGTAGGTATGTGAATTTATGTTTGTAAACGCACCCACAGAAAAAGTCCTGGTATGAGTCACTGAATAGAAAAAAAAATTGTTCTATTTTGTTGTGTTGCAAAGTCGGTTAAGGGTCAGTTCACACCGAGACGCGACGCAACGTGAGGATACTGGAAGAGGCCAGTGACTTCGCGCTGCGCCGCGCGCTGCCGCAAGACGCATCGCAACGTCGCCGCTCTTGCACGTCGCGCGTACCGGCGATTCACCGCTGCGTCGCTCTACGCCTCGTGATGCCTCGCGGCGTAGAGCGACGCATCGCGACGTAGTGCTGCGTGGTGTAACGTATTCTAAATTATCACAATGAAATGTGTATCTTTTCGTGTAGAAAATAAAGTTATATTTTGAGTCGCTCTTTTAAAGTGTGCACGCAGCGTCGCGTCTCGGTGTGAGCTGACGCTAACTCGTCGAACTTCATAATCTCAGTTTTTCTGTCGGTCCCTACTGTTGATTCAGCAGTGTGGATGGCCTTGTCGCATAAAAAAATTGTTTTCCCATACATTTCATAAGATGGTACTTTATCAGTTTAATACGCACATTATAGCAATGGCAGTTTAATACGACATTAGTTATTTATCTGTACCTACAGAATATGTCAATGACAACGCGATAACTATTAAGCTCAATGTTCACGCTAGGAGTAACTATGTTTGCTAGAAGGAAAGTGAGTTTTAAACTCATATCAATAGTACCATTTTAGAACTCCAATGCCCTTTTTGGCATTACTGCATTTATTTTATAAAACAATTCTTTTTTTAGCTCCTTGAGAACAAAAGAAAACTTGGAAGTGGTAGCGAAGATACCTCAAGACAAACTTATGATCGAGACCGACTGTCCATGGTGCGAGGTGAAGCCCACACACCCTGGCTACACACATGTAGTGACTAAGTACCCAACGGTGAAGAAGGAGAAGTACTCTGTTGGGTCTAACAGTCAGGTGAAAGGCAGGAACGAGCCAGTTAATATTGTGTAAGTATTTTATGGACAGCCGATTGACGAAGCAAACTCTTGTTCACTTTCATGAATAATTGTACCATTAGGTACTTGCTTAAAAATAAGGTTCACATTTGTTTGAAATGCTAACTTGACTTGCAAGTCAAGTGCAGTATGTGATTCTTGTTTTAAGACCTAGCTGAGTAATCATTGATACAGACAAAATCTTGTTTGGTTTCAAATCGTCTTTTTTGTTCTTTTTCAGGCAAGTTTTGGAGATTTTAGCAGCAATACGAAAAGAAAACGCAGACGAATTGGCAGCAGCCATTTACGACAACACTAAAAGATTGTTTTTTAAATAAATAATTGTAGATTAATTATGTATTAAATAAGCGAAACATTGTTTTACACAAAAAGAAATGAGAATTTTTTTTTTATTTCCTTTTTTGCGCTTGGAAATTCGAACATACCTGTTTTCTTATTTCTTATGCGTGTCAAAAACGTATAGGTACCTACATATAAAGCGTTTATTGAACCCAAAGAACCAGTTCTTGCCTAATATTTTGCGGTCAGCAGTAAAAATAGATTGAGAGACTGGTATTATAACAAACATCGACTTATTGGGCGTTTTCCACTACAAGTTTATTTCAAAGTTAATTACTTAATGAAATGTTTATTTACATAACATAACTTCACGCCTGTAATCCCCGTAGGGTTAGGCAGAGGTGTACTCATTAGTACACCCACATTTCTCCAGTTATGTTTAAGTTCCAAGGGAGCGAGCCTATTGCCATAAACCGGGAACAAATTCACACTCCGAGGCTGCTATTGAGAAATTCCTGATGGAAAAACCCAATACCACTTTTTCCGACCTGGGACTCTTAAGACATCTCTAAAAATAAACTATTTTAGCCCTGAACACCAGATTAATTTTCAATCTAAAATAAAAATTTAGTTGAAATCAATAGTCGAATTGAGACGGCAAACAATTGACGTCATAGTTTGCTATTGCCATACAAATTCTAAGTGGGAATGATGCGTCTAGACATATTGTAAAAAGTATGTCAAAAAGTCTTATAAGTTGGTGTCTTCTACCAAATTGTAAATGAATGTTGATGAAGTTGAATGTAATGTGTATGTTGTCTTTGCAAGGTAAGGCAAGGTTTTTTAGCGTAGTGTGGAAAGTTTGCAACTGGGAAATTTTATTGTACTGTGTGGCGTCAAGCCGTCTCAGCCAATCAGTACAGAGCGCAGCGCTCTTCATATTTTGCACACACATAGAATCAATGTGTTCCAACATCAAACACTATAGAAAAACAACTGTAACTTGACGATTTCACAAGTTAGTCAGTTTTTTATTAGTAAGGTAAATGATAAAGCTTTGATGAATAAATGAAACCCTTAATAAATCACTAACAATATTTAATCGTGATTTCTTACAATTATTTCGTACAACACAACATTTATCATCTTATTCAGAGGAACAAATATCTAAATTAAATGTTGACGGCCACCGGATCCATATTTCATTCACTCAAATAAATAGCTTACAGACATGGAATTCTAATTTGTGTGAATATACATTATTTTCTATATTTATTTCTATAAATATAAATAGAATCTCAAGAAAATAAAGTCGTTTTTAGTGATGACTGTTAGATGGATATAATTTTAGTTACATACATGGATTAGCCGCAGGAAATTTCAACGACATGAATAAACTTAGTCGCTTTCATTGCACGGCAAACATTATTGCTATAGAAAATGCTGTTCCGGCGAAAAATTACAGATAATCTACACAATGCAATTTAAAGTTGTTCCCCTAACATTTCCTTGAAAACATCATTTAAAAACACGATCTCTCAACACAAAATAAATATACTACAAAAAGCTTATACCCCTATTATATCATTTGTTAAAAGATTCAATAAAATGAACAATGAAATTATTTGGATGACAATAAGAGGTAACTTAACGATTCTTTATGAAATGATACCAGTCTGTTAGGTATTTAAATGCATCATCGGGAATGTATTCAAATACTGGATTTCGATTTAAATAAATACTAAGAATTTCATAGATGATTGTCATGGATTCAATTTTTGTAAAAATATGTTCTTCAATGATATGATTTTATTATTGCATGACTTAATAAGAGTGGATTATATAAGATTACAAATAAAAAAGGTTGAAATGAAACTACCTATTTTTGGCACACAATGCTTAGAAATGGAATTAATTTATAGATAGTAGTAGGTAGTTGGCACTAGTAACAAGATCTATGAGATGGCAACAAAACGGCCAATCTTATAATATTAGATGTGTCGTTAAGATACTTTTGCATACATTTGTAATCAGTGTGTGCCAAGAAAAGTAGTGCAGTCGCTAGCTCTGTGTATTGTACTCGATTTAAATTTTTCATCATAAAGGAAACAGATAAATAAAAAATAAAACAAATTTGATAAGGACACGTTCAGGCAGAGGACTGTGTTCGTTTTGTGCGCCAAACTTTGGATAAAACAAGAACGTAAAATGGTAATGTGTGAATGATTTGTTATTTGATGATTTCTGATTCGAACACAGATGGGTATACATCATGCTTTACACAAAATTCACCAAATACATACAAGTATTCATAAACATGAAATAAATTGACCGAATGCTTTTATTTGATCATAGATGCAGACATACAGTGCTGTCTTCACGTGCCTACATAAATGTATATATTTTGATAGCTGTACCTTGCTGGCAATGGCAATAATTCGGTCAATGAACACATGATAAACTAATTCTAAGTTTACTAGATACATGATCACTGTCACAAAAAGTGTAGAAAACGAACACAAATAACACGATAAACTCAGTCCTCTGTCTGTGTAGCACAGTTATCACTAAAGAGGAGGGTTACTCTTCAGGGTATCTTGGAGTAGATGTGCACCTGTTCCCGGAACCAGTGGAAGTACGACGTCACATGGGACCGAGTGACGTTCAGAGCTGTTTCCGTCTTATTCTGCAGGATCTCTGGCGCCCATTCGCCTCTGAAAACGTGAAAGTAAACTAATTAGGTTTTTGTTGCGTTGTGGTGAATTTAGGAATGTTTTTAATTGAGATTCTATATGAAGTTAAGGTGGATGTGTCGACCAGTCTGTCCATACATTTTTGAATTGAGTTACACACTAAACACAGTCACTCTTTCTTCAAAACTAATCATTTTATCACTTTCTACAATGAAATGTGTACGCGTCTGATCTTTTTAGGCAATAACTTACATTATTTACTGAGAAAAACAATAGTGAAATCCCGGCAAAATTTGAGACTATGTATGATTTTCATAGAACATTAATTAGGTAATTAACCTATTAATATACCCGTGCCTTCTCTATATCAGAAGAGATATGCCCTACAGTGAGACAATAATATACCGGAATCATTATTATTACCAAAAAATATTCTTATTATAGACACAGAACACATGGATTCATATGTCGTCATTTATGAGAACCGTTGCACCAAAATTTTCCTGATAGTGTTTATCGTTTTCTTCGTCACTTGTTTCAATAAGCGAGTCATTTGTAACGTCTCATATAACCTCGGAATTTAAATGAACACAATGGACGGAAGACGGCATTCTTTTTTCTTTATCTTATGTCCACTTCTAAAAGATATTTTGTAAAATAAATATACTTAGGTTTGTCGCGTTAAAATCGCCTGATAATAAGTTACAAGAAACGACAGTTAAAATGTGTTTTTACAGACACTTGCTTACAATATTCGAGCATGTTTTGTAAATTAAAAGAAGATATTGTGACAATCGAGTATTCGAGACTGACGTGCACCATTAATCGTGTCTGCAAACCTCACAACAATTTTACTCTTATGTATTTTTTCAGAAATCAACTGACAAACAACGATTAGAATCTTAAAATAGCATAATATCATCCTACGCAACTTGTAAACGCAGAGCGAAGTAGGTAGATTGTTACATTGACAATGATTTTTACAGTTTGTTAATGCGTAATTGCGTATGCAAGCAGCATTTTGAATTTATGGTCATTCCATTGTGGGACAATTACCTACTTATCATCATCTGCCTAGCCTTTTCCTAACTATGTTGGGGTCGTCTTCCAATCTAACTGGATGCAACTGAATACCAGTATGTTACATAGAGCGACTGCCTGACCTCCACAACCCAATTACTGGATAAAATGATACCTCTTGGAACACTGGACACTGATTGTCAAAGTTTTGGAGCTTGAAAAATGAAATTAAAAAGCATTTATTCGTGGTGAAATCCCTAGTATTACATTTTAATGTTACTTCTGGCAAACTGTTTGTTGGCAGATGTAGCTCCCGTATACAAAGTTCTGTTATATTTTATGTAATTACTAGCTGGTACTTTTCCATCAATAACAAAAATACCAATAAATTTAATTTAGGCATCTCCATCTCTCTCATCTGCATCTTTCGACTACCCGTTACGACTGTCATAGATCTACGAATGACAGTCGGTACCAATGGCTCTCCGAGATACGAGGGTGGCACACCACCAACTTACAACAAACTCTGGGCTGCTACTGAGAAATTTCCTAATGGAAAAACTAATTTTGGGGTAATTAGGTACTATTGTATTGATGATTATTATTATTATAATGTTATGTTTGACTAAGATGTAGCTTAGGATCTGGATAAAGACACTTATTAATTTACAACTTCGTCTGCGTTCGAAAAAACAGCACGATCCATTTTTTTACTATTCTGATAGGCTGTCCTATACGCGGCCCTACATACTGGGCATATTATGATGGGGGTGCAAGGTATTCTATTAATCTGCCGCGCTTGAGTAAATCCATTAAACCCTTCTTGGGCTCCCCTACTGATACGTATGAAAGCAGAATTTTAAATTGTTGCTATGTACTCTTAAATAACAAAAAAGAAATACTCACACAAATACTTTAGTGGTCAAGTACTCCGTCGTAAGCTGATAGTAGTCATTGGAGTACTTCTTGACCGCTTCGAAACCGCTTGATGTGTAACTCTGCACACTGTCCACCAGGCCCGGTGCATACTGTTCTATAGTAGCTACAACTACCGGGGTTTTATCGACCACATAGTCTTTAGTGTTCGTGTATAGCACGCCTGCTTTCTTCATGGCCAAGTAGGCGAATTCTCGTGAGAGGTGCACGTAGGGTGTGCATGTTTCGACAGTCTGCGTATAGTAAACTGGCGCGTTGGTTTCTAACCAGAGGTAGCCGCGTGCTGACGCTGATAAAGTCTTCTGCCAAGCCCGTTGACTGTGCTCCAACACTCCGAGGTCGTTTAGCAAGCGACCAGTTGTGCTCTCTGTAAAACAAAGGTTTTATGTTAAGACTAGCTTCTGCTTCAGCGTCAGTTTGTTTCTCCATACAAACTTTGGACGCCTCTTTCACCCCCTTAGGGGGTGAATTTTGGAAAGTCCTTGCTTATTGGATGCCTATGTCATACAAGGAACACACCCTCCAAGTTTAAGGTCTCTACGATCAGCGGTGACTGTGCGTTGATCCGTTAGTCAGTCAGTATTCATTCAGGACAAAGCATTTTATACGTATAGATAGATAGAAAATAGTAGGCATTCGTGTTTAAAGATTATAGGCAATGAAGCTTCTTCAGCTTTATTAAAATATCTGTACATTCTTACTCCATCTCACTATCTTTTTTTTGTCAAAACTTGATAACCCTTTATCTGTCAAGTTACTGAATAGAATTAAAAGTCGAAATATAGGCAACGGATTTTAATGCGTTTTCATTATCGAGGCGGGTCACTAGTATAATATAAAACTTATTTAAATCTGTTAAGATTTGATGTTCCTAAACTATAGAGAAAACGGATTCTTAATTAATTATTCAAAGTTATAAACGTGATTTAAGGACCGGTTCGAAAATATTATGGTAGGTAATTATACCTAAGCAATTCTGAACGTTCGTAGCTAATTTTTCTATGGAAAATAATTTGGACTAGGTAGGTAGGCACCTAAGCACATTGTTGATAGAGAATTTCATTTGTTTTTAACCCCCCGACGTACAAACGACGGGGTGCTATAAGTTGGACGTGTCTGTGTGTGTCTGTCTGTGGCATCATAGCTCGCGAACGGATGAACCGAATTTGATTACTTTTTTTTTGTTAGAAAGGTGAATTAGTCGGGAGTGTTCTTAGGCTATGTTTGATGAAAATCAGTCTAAGATGGCCGCCATTGGGAGTTATTAAACTATTAGGTAATTTAATATACACGGTTACTTTTAGGTCGTTCTTAAACCGAAAGCCATAAACTCGATCATCAAACTTGAAACGATTGGGACCATTTTTTTTTTCAAAAATAACAATAAAAAAAAACAGCTGTTCAGTACACTTTGACGAGTTAGACGAACATAAATGTACTGAACAGATGTTTTTTTTTATTGGAATTTTTAACAAAAAATTAAGCGAACGTAGTCACGGGAGAGTGCTAGTGAGAAATAAACGGTTACAACAGTAAAGCATACTGATATGAGATAAACATTTAACATAGTATCTACGGTCGAACAAGCTATTTGGTTTACAGACAACAAAATAACAAATACATAATTATTATTTCGTGTTCAGTTTTTAAGCTCATGGTGTCATCAATTTTGAAACCGATTTAGACTTAGAGTGATTTAATTAAAAGAATTGACACACTCGAAACATTGTTTACAAGTAGTTGCCTGAATACCAAATGGCTCGCTCGACTGTACTAGAAAATGACGTCATACTAAAATATGACGTCATTTATACATAGGTACATCACTGTAATTTTCCGTAAGTACTTCATAGAATGATTGCCATGGATCCACAAAGGTCATAGTATATTAACGCTAATTAAATTACACCGATATACTTTTAAATTGAAAACACACGTTCAAACAAGACAGAACGGGGTAAACAGATAGATTTTAATCAGACTTAGGTACTTTAAAGCAACCTTACTTAGATTACTTTGTTTTACGCACGATTTTCAACTCTTGGCTCAGTGCTGAGAGTTGGAAATCTAATAATGAAAACTACAAAGTAATATTGCTAAACAAATAAATAAAATTGGTCTGGTAGGATAAACATTGTTGGCAGAATTCATGAATTCATACTTAATATTATAATGAGAAAATAACTCTACCTGTCTGTCTGTTACGCTTTTACGACTAAACTACTGAACCGATTTTGATGAAATTTGGGTATTTGAATCCTAAGAAAGAGCATAGACTACTTTTTAGTCCGCAACTTCGACTGCGTACTAAATAACCGACATTTACGCGGACGCAGTCACGGGCAAAAGCTAGTAATTACATTCATAATAAACCTACCTATATAAAAAAACAGGAAAATTAATTCATTGATTCATATTCTATGTATAGGTATAAGGACATTTTAATCAACATCTCTTAATACTCAACATTGTCTACCATATACAATTCTACATAACATCACGCCTGTAATCCCTGAAGGGTTAGGCAGAGGTGTATCCATTAGTACACCCACATTTCGCCAGTCATGTTTAAGTCCCATGTAATAGAGGGCAAGCCTATTGCCATCAACCGGGCACAAATTCAGACTCCGAGGCTGCTACTGAGAAATTCCTGATGGAAAAACCCAAAACACTTTGCCCGACCTGGGAATCGAATCCAAGACCTCATGCTCAGCAGTCGCGCTTTGCGACCACAAGGCAGTCATAAACTATTCTACATTTATTACCAAGTTGAAGGTTACAAAGTTTAACAAGACTATAAAACCTGTTTTGTTTTTTATTTATTCTGATATAATTTGATATGCAACACAGGCCATAGGTTATTGTATTTTATAACACCGTCTCTTATCAATGCAAACAATGTTACATTTGAAAACATGGCCTTATCTGACGCGATAATACAGCCATTACTGTAGTGACATACCATTCCTACAATAGTCATTATGGCGATCTAGACACGCGGTAACGTGTCAAGCCAAGGTCAAGCTAACAGAACTGGTGAGCAGCACCGTGTGTGATATTACACGAACCATTTGAAGCCACTTTTGACCCCCTCATAACTCAAAAACTATTTCACATAAACACACAGCCAAGTCAGACCTTAGGCTTCAATATATCCGGGGTTGCGGGACGTCTTAACAGGATACCGTGGCCCCGGAACGTAAAGGGCAACAGAAGGAACAGGGTGGTTTTTTAGTCAGTAAAAGTCTGACAGTCCCTTCCGCCCCACCCAGGGCGGAAGGACTCATTTGATGATTTTTACCACATAAAAAAAAGGCTTCAATATATTACCCTAAGTTATTGACCATTGAACTTGGCATCCATTTAGATCTCACTTCTTTTGTAGTTGAAGTTAACAACCAAGGCATATGTTCTTTATAATATTGAACTAGGCTCTCATTACACATTAATGTTTTTGATGGGTCTGTTTTTCAACGTTCCTATACTCGTGCCGGTCTCATACACTAATTAGCGAGTTCTGGTCCGTGCACGTATGATAATAATGCTTATGACATACTAGCTTTTGCCTGCGACTATGTCCGCGTAAATATCGGTTAACGCGGTCGCAGACGATGTCGAGGAATAAAAAGGGACCCTATGTCTTTTCTTGGGGTTCAAACTTACCCCGTACCATCAAAATCGGTTTAGTGTTTTAGTTGTGAAAGCGTTACAGGCAGACAGTTACTTTTGCATTTATGATATGAAAACAATCAGCTTAGTTTAATTTTGAGCTCTGTAGTTAAGATGGACACTTCTTGACACAGTTTTGTAATATTAGTTGGACACAGAAGCAAAATAAATACATTTTATTGTAATCTACCATACTTTATTTATGCAAATAAATTATAGTGAATATTGAACATGATTATTAATTACCAGAAGAGAATATGATAACCATAATAATTGGTGTTGTTTGTTGAGCATACAAATTATATTTATTTGCTATTAGCACGACACTAGCAAAAGTGCTTGATTTAATTTAATATATGATGTAAATATTGCTTTAAAAAACATTTAACATGATTTTAAACTTCACTAAACATAAATTTCATTGTTTCCACTATAAAACCTGACATTTTGGGTCAGTGTCATGTCTGACAGAACCACAGAACTACAATTGTTTCTTTTTCTTTTCAATTAATAATTGATGGCATTGTCTTTGTCAATAGAATATTAATAAGGAGTATTTAAATGTTTCTTTTCTTCTTTGTAACAAAGAAAAAGGTTATAAATCAATTTGTAGGAATGAACTATGTTATAACTGTTGTAGGTACACAATTAGGTTTGTCAAAAAAGAAACGCATCCAAATTGGTTTACCCGTTTAAGAGCTATGGTGATACAGACAGACACACATAGCGGTCAAACCTTTAACACCCCTCTTTTTGCATGGGGGATAAAAACTAAAATTGGCATGGTAACAAATATCAATCTGATAATAGAGCATTTGTCTGTTCCACAAAAACTATTTATGAAGAGTTAAAGTCCATACAATTTGTATGGATCCTTTTTTTATGACAAAAATACACTTACTTGGGAAGTTACCACCTGATCTTGAGACATCGTATGACACCAGCCCAGCTATGCCAACCAGCAAAAAGAAACTGGCCCAGATCCAAGGGAACCTTCTAGTGCTCGTCATTCTGTCTAGAATATCCTGGGATAGGAACATAAATTACTTGACGTTAGCATCACAATAAGCAACACTTTAATGCAAACTAGATTCAATATTATAAATTTTTATTTCTCTTGTAAATGACATTTCAAAAGTTCCTTTTACCGATCTTATTGAAATAAATGATTTAACTTTGACTTTAAAACAGGAAGGTAATTCTACTAAATAACAACTGAAACAACTGTTCTCAAAATATCTCAGCAAACTGGTTTGGTATAGTATTGATAATTATGGTATAAATAAAGGGCAAATAGTGCCATTCATATTGGTGACTATTTTTGGCTATCAGGGGAGCAATCTACAAACTCTTACGGCCAAGCTAATCTCAGACTTATGCTGCATTTATACTGAACTTGTCACGCGTGTCGCCATGCATGAGAAAGCTATCGGTTTCATACATTTAGTATAGGACTGATCACAATAGTCGCACCCCGCGTGGCGTGGAGCAACCTGCTAAGTGTATGAAACCGGTAGCTTACCCATGCTTGGCGACATGCAGGGAAGGTTAAGTATAAATCTGTCAAAAAAATGCCTCTAATTTTCCAATTTTTTTTTTGAAATTTTATTGTTGCTGAATTTTGAACATTTTTATTTAGTGACATTGGCCTTTACATATACTTTGGTGTAAAAAGGCACTTCAATCCAAGTTACATAATATAATAGGCCATCATTGTGATAGTTTTTTGTTTTGGTCTTTACCTGGAAGTCTTCATTGTTTTCGAGATATTTAAGGTCAAAATTCCTAACTTTTTTACTCAATGTTAGTTAGTATAATGCGTAGTATGCATAGTTAATTGGTATGTGATGTGTATTTTAACATCTTGTTTATTATATATTTGTTACAAGCTCAAGCTTTGTGACAAATTTCTCTTGTTGTGAGGCAACTACCTACCTAGATAAAAAGTATTTAGTTTATAAAACAAGGTCAAAGCCAACATGTGTGCCAAATTTCATTTGAATTATTTACATTTCTAATTTCTAATATTAGTATAATTTGCAACAGGTTAGTTTTAAAAAGATTCTCGATGGGTGCCTGGCACAACAATTTGTTACTTTTTGGGTTTTGACTTTTTGAATTTTAATTAAAAAAGTACATTTTAAATTATTCAAGTGATATGAATATTCAGACAAAAATATGAAGAAATCAGCTTGTTTGTCATTAAAAAGTGAATCTCCAAATTAACTATTGGTGGACTATGGGCCGTACTTTTAAATACATGTAGGCTTTTTCAATCTGAGGATAAGGACACAAACACAGCTACATAAAATGCTAAATCAAAAGAACAATGAAATTGTGTCTACAAGAAATCATTAGTTCAAATTCATAAAAGGTTGTTATTGAAATAATAACAATAACTCCAAAGGGATAAAACTATTCTGCACTTGTATAAATAAGTTGAGGTACCTACCTGTTTGCAACTAAGGAAAAATAGTTATGGAAATATTCAAAGGCACTCTTTTAATCAGTATTTTTTGGTTATTTCGTAAGGTAAGACGACCTCCTGATCATATTTTTGTAGTTTAATATTACGAATTATGTAGCACTATCACAAGTAAAAATAAATGGTAACTAATCAAGGTTTTTTGAGAACTTATAAACTAAAACACAGTTTAACACAGAGGTTTCACAAAAATTAAGTCCGATTGGTATAGCACTTCTGGATAATTTAGAAAATGCACGTAAATGTTGTTGATTTTACCTGGATTTTTTATACAAACACATAAATTGAAACAGCTTGCATGAAATGCCTCCCGCAGAGTAACGGATGTACCACATCAACATTTACTGTTAGCACTACGCCCGCGTACACTATACAACGCCTAAAGTAGTTTTTCAACTTCCATTCACAAGCTAACTGCGCGATTCTTAAAATTGATTCACTATTTGCGCACGGAAAGGTACTACTCAACCATTTGTTTAATATGCACACCTTACTAGCATTCTTTGATTGTTTTAGACATGTTTTTATAATAATACATTTTTTTTACTATAATTACCTTCAACGAGTGATGAAACGCTAAGAAAATTAAAATAGATTCGACAGTGAAAAAAATATGTCGATCTCGAAACTCGTTTTTTTTCTACTGCCAAACTAAGGGTGACCACAAATTATGAAAAGATAATTACCATTTTAATAGAAAAAGAATATCGCAATACTGAAGAGGCTTTGCTCTATTCTCTCAAATATAAAACTTTAAAAAATTTTGGACTTCGTGAATTTAATTAAATGGCAAAATGAAATTATTGAATTTACGCATTAGACATTTTTAACGAATTAATTCAAAACTCAAAACTCAAAACACGGTTTTATTTTTGTAACGCTTATAAACTTTACGGAGTTTGTTATATGATAATAATTTAAAGGTAGTAGGTGCAGGAAGGGAATAAATAAAATCATTGATCATTATTGTAACAAATACAAAAAGTACTACATCTTACTTTAAAGAATGGTGTGCTGGCAACATTACCATAAGATAAGGACGTGACACGATGACATGACATTTGACCTCAATAGTGTAGCGGTTACCGAACGGCCAAAGTTACGGTTCTTTTTAGTCGATTTTCGATTGGGATTTCGATTAAATTTCATTTTTGGTAGGCTTTTAGTTAGAATGTAGATTTGATTGAGGTTTTAAAATTGTGCTATAAAGAACGTACGACATTGGTCTTTGTTACAAAGACCAAAGGTAAAATAATAAAATACAGTAATGCTTCTTACCTGGCATATCTTATTCGTTCTTACGACAGTCTCATCTTTCTTCTTGCCTTTCAAAGCTTCGCCGCAGACCTCCTTGTATTGCAAGACTGACATTTTTAACGATTTCTGCCTCAATTTTTTACTGACTTCCGCCCAGTTTGTATCTAGCAGAAAAATAAAATAATATTCAAAAAATTCTTAATTTCTTAGTTATGAATAACTACAAAAGTTATCCAATTTTCATAATCTTAGTAGTTACAGCTAGTTGTTGCTATACATCAGAGCATATTTTGGTAAAAAATAAAATAAAATAAATAATACCAGCCTATTACTGCCCCACTGCAGGGCAAAGGCCTCTACTCATACAGATAAAGCACGAGCATTGATCACCACTCTTTCTCTAGGCGGATTGGCGATTTCAGACTATGAATTATAAGTCGAGGTTTCCTCACAATGTTTTCCTCCTCCAATGTCTGTGATGTCTAAGATAAACTTAGAAAGAACATAATAATATGACAAAGAAAAAGTCACCTTCGTACTTGCTCGTGCCCGGTTGCGAACCCACAGCCTCGTGCATGAGAGGCGGGCACTTTAACCACTGGGCCATCTCAACATCTTCACAAGCATTTGGTAAAACCAATAAAATTACTAATAATATTAAACTTACCAATATAATCGAGTAATGTAGCAGACTGTTTGCTGCACCGATGGAAGAGCTGTCTCCACGTAGCATTGCAAGAGTCGTCTCTCACTAGGCAGTCGACCAGGCAGTCTACGAGCACCCTGTGGTACGGGTCCAAGGACGAACCACTCAGGTACTGGTTGGGCAACTTCTTCATCAGTTGATTGAAGGTCACTTGAAGCTTATTATTGCTTTTATTGAAATATATATCCTGAAATAGATGTATAGTGTTAGTCAACATAATAAGGAAATCTTAGTAATATTGGTTACGCATTTTTGTGTTCGTGTGGGATTATTTAGGACTTTGGTTTTGTTCTGCAGTAGTCACAGACGAACTCACGGGCTGGAGCTAGTTAAGTAAGCATAATTTAAAAAAAAAATGTGTGTCAAACCACTGCATTGATTATTGTTTATTTTTCTATGATTTGAAAAAAGCTTTCGCCTGTGACTTACGCACACGTGGTATTTGTGATAAGTTACGTCTTTGGTTACTGCTCCACTCTCGTGGGCCGTAGCGTGATGCGTGATGTGTGTAGCATATTGTTGTGTGTGTGTGTGCCTTATACTATTCCTTACGAATCTGGCTTACATATACTAAAAGATTTCTATTAATCCCAGAGATTAGTGCATTTAGGGCTGATTTTTCAATAGTCAGATAACTTTTATCTGAAGAATAAATATGACAGTTTGACATATTTTCTATACAAAAGCTGTCAAACCGCCATATTTATCCCTCCGTTAAGAGTTATCTGACGATTGAAAAATTAGCTTAGACTTAGACAAACAAAAAAGCTCTTTAGCTTTATTATACTGTACCAAAAGGCATCACCATGTTGTATTAAGTTACTCAAGTCCACATACCTTATATTTACTTAATTGCTTGATAAGGTCACTTGACAGATCCTTGGGCAGTGCACTCCTCTTATTGTTCACCATGTCAATCATGGCGAACAGCTGGTCCTGACTCACTTTAGTGCTGTCCATGGCTCCGTGTTCGTCTAGAAGGTTCGACAAGTACCCTACTACGTATTTAGAGTAGTTCTTCAACTCGATGATGGGGAGGAAGAGATCTTGCCAAGCTGGGAAGGGAACGATCAGTCAGTTACAATGAAAAAAAAAATTGCTGAATCAAAAATTCCAATATTGTTAAAAATTTTAAACATTAAGAGAATATTGTAAACGGAATTTTGTAAAAACCTAATTAATAAGAGTGTCCGTGGAGTTTCTTGCTTGTTTTACTCCCTAGTAGATACCTACCTTAGTTTTGGAAAAAAGAACTAGTTTAAAACTTTTTGATTAACTCACCGACTCCTTGACAATTAAAAAGTGCCTGTAAGGGTCAGTTCACACCGAGACGCGACGCGACGCGACGCTGCGTGCACACTTTAAAAGAGCGACTCAAAATATAACTTTATTTTCTACACGTAAAGATACACATTTCATTGTAAGAATTTAGAATACGTTACACCACGCAGCACTACGTCGCGATGCGTCGCTCTACGCCGCGCTGCGCCGCGAGACGCATCGCGACTATTCGCGACGCAGCGGTGAATCGCCGGTACGCGCGACGTGCAAGAGCGGCGACGTTGCGATGCGTCTCGCGGCGGCGCGCGGCGCAGCGCGGCTCAGCGCGAAGTCACTGGCCTCTTCAAGTATCGTCACGTTGCGTCGCGTCTCGGTGTGAACTGACCCTAAATGGTCTAATTGAAATAAATGCTTCGACTTTGGACTTTTACACGGTATTCGAAGGGGCTATTTGTCGTGTAGGACGATTTTAACGAATGGGAACAACTATATAATTAAAACTGTTATTTTACTATTCCCATTGTTTTAATAACCTTCGGACTATACCTAATAGCCCACTTGACCTAACAAAACTGATTTATTATAAAACTTCAAATACTGTACTAAAGGCCTATGTATTATGATAACGGTTTAATATATTTTATGTATGAATAACTATCAGTTACACCTTATACCACACTTAAAAAGAAAAAACTGAATGCTGATCGCTTGTTATAAATATTTTCAGCAACACATACCTACCTACCAATATTTTCAAACTAATAAATCTCGAGTTATCTCATCTTTACCTTGGGTAGGTGTCAAAATGACGCGAGATAACATAATCTCAACAAGTCTTGACCCAAAACAACCATTGGCCTATGTATCAAGCAATTTCACTTGTTATCTCTTTTATTATGTAACCCGAATTATCGCTCACTTATTTTTAAATGAACTAAGTTTTTGTAAGTAACATAACATCACGCCTGTATTCCCCGAAGGGTTAGGCAGAGTTGAACCCATTAGTACACCTACATTTCGCCAGTTTGTAATAGGGGGCGAGCCTATTGCCATCAACTGGGCACAAATTCAGACTCCGAGGCTGTTACTGTGAAATTCCTGATGGAAAAACTCAATAACACTTTGCCCGACCTGGGAATCTAACCCAAGACCTCATGCTCAGCAGTCGCGCTTTGCAAGTACTAGACCAACGAGGCGAGTTTTTGTAAGTGTAAGAAAAAATGTGTAATTACCTTTCAGACCAACAGCAAAATCACTGATACCACCCTGACCAAAAGCCCACAGCAGGGAGAGGCCAATAGGCGGCCTATTTTGGTAGGAATTGCGGAGACTAGCACTCTTCTGTATAGATGTGATGCAGAACTCTGGATAGTCTTGTGCTAACATTTGCAGCAGTAACCTGTGACCATTCACAAATTGACCTGAAAAAAATATCTAAGTTATTCTGGTTTTTTTTTTTACTTTCTTCTTAAAGTATGAAAGAAAGAGATGAGAGAATGAGATGGAGAGAATGATCCTTTTAAAGTAATATTGCAATAGATGTAGTACTGCGTTAGTAAGGTGCATTGCTACCACATGATGGTTGCTGCTGCAGCCTGCATGCACACACACTTCAATGTATAATGGGATATTATTATATTATACAAATAAATAATATAGTTGTGTGAATTACGCTTTGCTAAGTAATGATGACAATTACAAGTCAACAAGATAGACAAGCAACAAACAACCAACTAACAAACGATTCTTTGCCCATATTGTGCTTTGAATCCCAGGAAAAGACAGGCTACGTTATATTCCGCTACTATATCCGCAATAACAGACAAGTACGCAGACAAAGTCGCGGGCAAAAGCTAGTGTATTCTAAATTTAAAAAGAATTTACACATAACAAAACAATTTTTTGCCAGTTCACCTCTTTTAACATTATGCAGTTATGTCACAAAAACCACCGACCATGAAATTCAGTTACAACGAAAGTGAAAGTACAAAATAAAAGAATGCGTAACAACATTATTGACTCATACCTCTGCTCATATCATTTGCAAGCGATGTAAGAGTTACATCGAAGAACAGCTGAGCGTTCGCTTTGCCAGAGTCCTGCAACACATCAGCCAGAGATCTCCTGATCTCCTCAGGGACAGTGGACAGGGGATAAAGCGGAGGGTATGAGGAAAATGTTGGATCATCCACATCAATCTGAATCTTGGAGTTGAGGAAAGCCGCTACTTCTTTCAGCCATACAAGAGGAGCGTTCGAGAAACGTATTTTATTCGTTGTTATTATGTTGGCTAGCTCTGCTGCGTCCAGCTGGAACAAGAAGTATGATCAGAATGAACATGATTGATTAATAACATACATAATTATATTAATATTAAGTGTAAAAAGTAGAAACTGACAAAAAACTGTAACTAATTTTGGCTGCATTTGACTCATAGGTATAAGTACGAGTATTTATATTTAAAACTACTGGGTAGGTGAGGTGATCTAGGCAGTCTTGGAGTCTGGTATAGCCCGGTTGATGGCAATAGGCTCACCCCCTATTACATGGGACTGAAGCTCTGCATAACCTTTCGAGGATTACAGGCATGATGCTGTGTTGTCTGTACTAGAGGTAGAGGTACTATGCACAAATGCAGCAGTCATCGAGTAAAATCTAGTTCTCTCAAAGAGCATATCTATACTAATATTATAAAGCTGCAGTGTTTGTTTGTTTGAACGCGCTAATCTCTGGAACTACTGGTCCGATTTGAATTCTTTCAGTGTTAGATAGATTAGTTATCGAGGAAGGCTATAGGCTATATACCATCACGCTACGACCTACGGGAGCGGAGCAGTAACCAAAGACGCGGGTGTAACCGCGGCGGACAGCTAGTCAGTACATAATAAGCAGTGACATAGGAGTAAATTTTCATTAGCATATGAATTGCTCCTATTGTCTTGCACTTTGTTGTTATGAATATATTATTGAACACGCTGTGGACTTTGCATGATCATAAAGAGTATTATGACTAACTAATATCAAAATCTATACTGATCAACTGTTATGTTATGACTGGCTCATAAAAGGTGGACATTCAACAACTGAACGATAGTGGCAAATGTCTTTAAATGGTATCAATACTACTGGCCATCATCTGACAATATGCTGTACAAATACCCGCTTAGAACTGAGACATGTATGCATCCGTTTAGCTTTCCATGTCTGAATAAATGCAATACAAGACTGATGTTTCCTATTATACACACAGTTAACCCGTCGACTGCGGGAAAACACAAACGTTGTGTTTCTATAAAAAACCCAAATGCGGCACACACATAACCGTATGTGTTTTTCTACAGCGAACACACAAGCTGTGTAATAATTTAATTGAATTACCTAGTATAGTAAGTCTATAACTTACACTCTATACTACCGTATTTCTAATGAGAGTGTTTGACTGTTGGCTGCTTATTCATGAATGAATAGAATAGAAAACGGCCAAATAGAATGAAGTTTGGCACACAGATATAATGATGTCACATACCTACTTATCGTACGGATACATGAAGTACTTCACATATCCGCATGATAAGCTCTAGTATGCATAATAATTTAAAACCATGGACTATAGTTTCCCCATTATACTTATTGTGTGGTTGGATCATTTGGTTCCCTTCAAGATGGTTGAGCAAACTGGTGCTGATCCACGCATCACGTTGTGAATGAGCTCCATTAGTCGGGATTGGTCATCTCTTAACTGCTGTTTTATATTCATTGTTTTCAAATATAGAAGCAACAAGAATATTGTAAAAATTTATTTGAAAAGAGTGTCCATGGAGTTTCTTGTTCGATCTTCTCCATAGAGGCCTACCTCCGTTTTGGAACAAGCAAAACTATCTTCAACTTTCTGACTAACTGACCGACTCCTTGACAATTTAAAAGTGTTAGTTAATGGTCTAATTAAAATATAAATGATTTAACTTTGACTTATATATTTTGCGGATCTACTTACAACTTCCAGAGCTCCCTCAATGGTCTTAGGAGGTTTAGGTTTAGGAGGCTCAGTGTTCTTCTTATCTTGTTTCTTTTTCTTATCACCTTCCTTCTTTTTATCTTTTTGGGGCTTCCTCTCATCATCAATCTCCATGCCAGAATAGAATGACTTTATTTGAGAGTGAGGTACTGGAAAAGTAAAGTTTGATTTAGTAGATTCTGTTTATAACAATTATGGGCCTAGTAATTGAAATGGGAATTAATTTATTGTATTTGTCAAGCTTGTACTATAATTGAATTTCTTAAATGTAACTAATTTTTAATTTTATTTTATTTTTCATTTGAGTATTTTTTTTTATTATTTTATTAATTTACTTTTTTCAAGGGGTTACAAAAAAGAAGATTCTGACCCCTGACCATAATCCTTTTAAAAATGATGTTGGTAAAACCATAATAGCCGTATGTTATCCTAAAAAAGTCCTAAATACTAAAATATTTCTTTCTAAATAATGTTGTTGGATATTTTACAATAAAATTAACAATTAAAAAACCGTATTATTCTAATAAATTTTCAAATAAGTAGGTAAATAGTTATTGTGGGTTCTGGTGTGACTAATGTTAAATACTATTAATCATTTTTTTTTTCATTAGCAGGTTTATTTAATAAGTAATCATGTCGGCTGGTATGGTACGGAGCCGGCTTGCCATTGCCTTCACGAAAATTACTGTGAAGTTAAATAAGTTTCCGAATTTAAATAAATAGACGGTTGTTAATAAAATAAAAAAATAACAATGTTCCTTTAGTATTAAATTACACAAGAACAATAATTTTAGGAACGAAGAAAATTGATTGAATTGCTAACTCAACAAGATAATTTACGATAAGTCTGAAGTAAGCAAAAGTAAAGTTACTTACCGACATCCTCAAGTTTCGGTCCATTTTTCACAACCTTCTTTTCCTCCTCTTTAGTTTTTACTTTACCATTCTGCGACTTCTTATTCTTCCCAACTACTTCCCATTGACCACTCGACATTATTAGAAAGATTCTAAACAGATTTTTATTCAATTCTTTGTAAATAAAGGGAAAGCATCAAAGTAATAGGTTACACGTCAAAACCAAACAAATACCTACCGACTGAACGAAAATCAAGTGCTACGATGGAATTTTGAAATACTTTGAGCATAAGTTAAAGATCACACTTAGCTAAAGGCGCTTTGAGTGAAAAATATTCATGCTCTAAATGCTCTATGTTCAGATGTTGGAATACAATAAAAAAACTAAACTTCTTTCTGATTGGTCAAGAATCTCCACCTTGGACAAAACGTGGCAGAAATGCTCGTGGCAAAAATCAAAATTCCGAAAACTATTTCATAAATATTTTTTTATATTATAATTGCAAACTATTTTATTTATTTAAAAACTATTATTATTGAAATATAAAACGAAAATGTTGTAAAAAAGAACATTCTCATTTATTTTTATCATTTTCATTTAGGAATTACGGTTTTTTTTTGTCTGTGGAGTGTAGTGGTGTGCACATTGTGACTTGAAATAAAATTGTAGTCGACTCTGACATTCAATCCATTTCCATTATTTAAATTGTTGATTGCATAATCGATGTTTCGAATTTTTATAAAAATTGCATTGATCAATACTGATTAGTAGATTTTGAGTATTACCATACTGACGCATAGGCTTCACTAGTTTAGTTAGTGTACCCACTACCCTACTCAAGTACTGAAGTGTTCGTTTCGTTGATCAGTTTTTCATTTTTCATTTGTGAAAAAAGTTGTCTTGATATTTTGCTGCTGAGTTGTTACAAAAATATTACCTATCAATAAATAGACATACGTTCCGGTGTAGTGTTGATTAAATAAAACTTTGTGTTACAAAGAACAGTGGCTAGATAATGGAAGACAAATTGATGTTAGAAGATGTGTCTAGCTCTCTGAGAGAACGGGTGTTTTTCGCTGCTAGAGATGGGATGTCTTTAACCCTTTACGCCTTATTATACGAGAAAAACACAGATGAAATTGACGACCTATTAAATAATGTAAGTACTGTAATGCAGCTTTCATTCATGATGTATCAGGAGTTCCATGTAGTATTTCTGATGAGAATGATAGGTAATCTATTTTTATCATACAATTTGACGGCGCTTTACCTTTTGCGCGTTACATACGATCGGTGTGAGTTATTAATCCAGTTTTTGTGCGTCGCGTTACATGCGATTTTGCGTCGTAATGTACCTAATATCGTCTTCGTAACCTTGGTACCATTTGCCAGTTTCATTTCCTTAAGTTCGCGCCGTGTGGTTGTTGCGAAAGACTCCGGTGGTCGGGGTCGCTAGCTCGTCTATTTAATTAACATCATAATTACTTCACACATTGCCTTACCTTGATTGTTATCATGATGATGGTGCAAAAATATGTTTACATTATTTCAAGCAGTTTAGGTAAATTAATTAGTACTGTTTTATTTTGAACCTAATATAGACATATATTAGGTTCTGTTTACTGTTACTTTGTTTGATGTTTCATCACTTTAATTAGCTTCTCAATGCTGGGCTTTGTTCATCAGCTGTGCTGGGCAACAGTGTTCAATGAATAAGCTATTAAAATAAGTCTTCTTTACCTTCATAGTCACCTAACTGACTTCATTTCACTTGTAAGAACTATATTGCATCTTTAGAGTAAGCTAGCTAATAGCAATAATTAAAAAGTCACACAAATGGATCCAAACCAATGTTACACACTCTTATTAATAAGACTAATAATACTGGTCTATTATTGTCCCACTGAAAGGCATTAAACCTCTTCTCACAAACAAAGCAAGAGGATGGATCATTATTCTTGCTCACAGGGGGCAATTTCCCGGGGTTGCGGGACGTCTTAACAGGATACCGTGGCCCCGGAACGTAAAGGGCAACAGAAGGAACAGGGTGGTTTTTTAGTCAGTAAAAGTCTGACAGTCCCTTCCGCCCCACCCAGGGCGGAAGGAGTCATTTGATGATTTTTACCACCTAAAAAAAAAAGGGGGCAATTTCAAACATATATTTTATAAGTCCAGGTTTCATCATACTGTTATCCTTCACAGATGTCAGTGATGTCTAAAATAAACTTAGAAAGTACATATAGACATTAAAAAACCCAAATTGGTGCTAGTGCCCTGTTCAAACCTACAACCTCATGCATAATAGTGCCTTTACCACTGGACTGGGATATGATCATATGACTATGGCAGTAAAATAAATAATCATAAATCTAACATAACGTCACACCTATATTCCACAAAGGGTTAGGCAGAGTTGTACCCATTATTACACCCACATTTTGCCAGTTATGTTTATAATAATAATAATAATAAACCTTTATTTCAGGCAACTAAGGCCCATAAAACACAAATACATAAATAAGTTCAACTTAACTATAAACTAATACATGCGTAATACATAAATCTAGTCAATCAAAATCAGATGGTAAAAAATCTGGTGGTAGAATTTACAAAAGTTATTTCATAGGTAGGTAGTCTATAACCTTCTGAGTATAAATAAAAAAAAAGCTTTTAAAAATCTCATATCACAATGGAGCATAATAATTACAATACTTTTTATCTGCAAAAAAATTCTAGACAAAATATAATAAGTTGTAATATAAACAAAAAAACTTTGTCCCTTTGTTTTTTACGTACAAAGATGTGGGTTAATGACATGTCGATGAACTTGGGAATGTCACGTTTTTGTGTGAACAACAAATAAACACATGGCATGTCTTATAATGTAAACATCGTCAAAGGGTTTGTCTTTTAAAGTAAATATCTTTTAAGGGTTCATTTGAATGTTGTAATTTATTCCATTATTGCATAATAAACCTATAATTTTTGAGGTTTGTTAACAAGTTCAAACTATGTCTTCTACTATGTGTTAATAAAATAGATCATAATTATATTAATTAAAAAAAAAGTTTTTTTGTGAACCAGCAAACCACCCTGGTATTCGGCTGCTAATTTCTTACTTTTCTGGTGTATTTTCCATAAACATCCTATAATTAAAACCTTGTCTGGGAAATTACGAACACAAAAAAGAATCAGCCAAATCAGTTCAGCCATTCTCGAGTCTTACACTTAGCAACACATTTATGTCTTTTATTTTTGTATAGATAGATAGATTAGATACATAGAACTTATGTAATTTTGGACCCTAAATTAGGTTTCTCTGTAGTCAATTCCTGACCTAAAAAGGATTATAATACTTATTACTATATTCTGGACATCCTAACAAGCCGGATTTGACAGCTATTAAAATCCTTTGTGTAGTGTTGTCAAAACGTCTTGTCAAAATATAAATCGGCAATTAATTCGTGTTTGTGAGTGTATTTTTTCAAAATTAAGTTAAACTTGATGTTTGCAAGTGATACTCGTTGTTATAATGTATGGGTAACATAGTAATTATTCAGGATTATGAATTTGATTTTTCAAATTATTACGTAGGAGAAACGTCAAATCCGACCTCTTACATCGCCGAAAGTATAGCTTCTGCCCATGACTTCCATACAAACTTTGGACCCCTGTTTCATCCCCTTATGGGGGGTGAATTTTGGAAAGTCCTTTCTTAGCTGACATCTACTAACTATAAACTACCTCCCTACTTTTCATCTTAAATGTCAAGCTGGCATGAAAATGTTATTTATAATCTAGGGAGGCTCGACACTTAAGTATCAGTACCAGGAGCACAGAGGTGTAAGGTTGTGAAACCCTGATTTAATAGAAGTAAACAATTTGACTTTGACTTTACCAACTTCCTTATGTAACATATAGGTACCTACCAATAATATTATCTGTTCACAGGATGTATGCTGCGATGGAGTAAAATGTACACCGTTGATAGCTGCAGCACGGCACGGTCGCGAGGGTGCAGTCAGAATCCTTTTAGAGAAATTCAGACCACCAGTCAGACTCGAAACGGAAGGCACTGTAAAGTTCGACGAGTATGTTATTGAAGGTTGGTAATACATATACTTAGTTATTAAAGACTAGGACTCTCCCCGCGACTTCGTTCGCGTTTTTGATAAAAAAAATATAGCACTCAGTGATAACGTAGCTTTCAATAATTTGCGAAAAAAGATTTTTAAATCGTTTCAGTAGATCCGGATTACCCCCTGTAGGGGGTACCTTACAAGCTCACAAACTGCCTCTTTATAATATAATATAGATGTGAATAATGCGAGTTGATTTACGAATATTTTTACAATTGCGTGCTCGGCCTACGGATTGATCGTTTTATCGCCTTATGTTTACGTCTAGAAGACGTACGATACGCCTAGCCCCATTTCCAATAATTAGTATTACTGTCTTGATTCGTTTTTTCTATGTTTTTCGATCCGTCTTTTGCGCTCAGTTGTGTGCCGTTTATCCATCTCATACGTGACGCGATTAAAGCTGATCTTTATCGAACATAAAAGATACTTCACTCACGATTACAATCGGAAGCAAGACAAAATCGTTAAGATTTCTTTCTGACGCATCAATAGCCTGCCCACGACAAAATCTCGTTTCTCAGAACACGGATTTAATTCCGTGCAACATAATTTTGCGCCAATGTCAAATGTTATTTCCCAAATAAAGCACAATTTTAAGGCACGTCATTGGGTGCACAGACACACAAAGCGGCCTGCAACGTGCTCCTCAGTCGTACAGCGCATTGACTCTTTATTTTTTGTCTAAGTCGGGAACTCACGATGTATAAATAGAAATGTGTGAAAGTATACACACAAAGAAACTGAAAATCGTCTCTTGAAACGTTATGGTACGTAGCTGGCTGACTTCCAAACCTCTTTGTTTCCCTGTATTTATGATTTACCAGTATGTTATCAGCATTTATAAAGGATTTTGCACTTTTGGCATCGCACGTGGTGACTAGATGCAGTTCTCTGCATTGTTATGTGTATTGATAAAGAATTGAGAGCTTTACCTGAAATTATTTGTACTAATACCTATTATAAAGCTGAAGAGTTTTTGTTTGTTTGTTTTTAACGCGTAATAATTTCTGGAACTACTACTGTATGTGATAGCTAGATTTATGAGGAATAGTGTAAGCTATTTAACATGCCGCGGGAGACGCCCAGGGCGTCGGACGTCACGAGGCGACATCCGGCCACCGTAGGCGCGGGCTTGCGGACGGCGAGTAATGGGTAGCTCGCAGTCCGATCAAGGACCATGCCCGGGTCGACGGCGCGTTCTGTTCGTGCGCGCCACAAAGAGCTGTCAGCACAGGGACGGGGCCCCCCAACGGGGCCAAACGCCTGCCGGGGTTGCGGAACGTCTTAACAGGATACCGTGGCCCCGGAACGTAAAGGGCAACAGAAGGAACAGGGTGGTTTTTTAGTCAGTAAAAGTCTGAAAGTCCCTTCCGCCCCACCCAGTGCGGAAGGACTCATTTGATGATTTTTACCAACTCAAAAAAAAAAAGCTATTTAACATACGATCCACGGGACCAAAGCAGTAAGTCAGTAACCAGAGACGTAACTTAATGTACATAACATAACTTCACGCCTGTAATCCCCGAAGGGTTAGGCAGAGGTATACCCATTAGTGCACCCACATTTTGCCAGTTATGTTTAAGTCCCATGTCCTAACTTAACGTAAATGAAAAAAATCCACGCTTGCAGAAGCTATAGTAATTAATATAGGTCTAAACTCGCCAATCCGCCTTGAACAAGCGTTGTGATCAATGCTCGTGCCTTCTCCGTTTGAGAAGAGGCCTTTTCCCTGCAGTAGGACAAATAGGCTGGTATTATTTTTGTTTATGGCATCAACTCTCTAAGAAGTTCTTATTCATGATTTTTTAGTTTCATTCCAAAACGAATGATTCAGGTGGTTGGTTTTATCATGAGTTGTTAATGAAATATTCAATGCGTGACATTCAAATGTATTTTTGTATTATATTATTAGGTGCAGTGATTAATAAAATGTTTAAAACCAGTAGTCATAGTATCAGTCAGTACGTGTATGAAAAATAACCACTGGTGCGGGCCGATTCCCTTGTTCAAAAACTAGACTAAACTTAGAGAATTTGGTATCTCTTAAGGTCGGGTCATATCTGACGGAAGATACGCCGCGTATCGTCAGTTGTGTAACGCAAATCGCAAATGTAAATACAAATCTTTTCTCATATTAGTTTAGATTAGTATAGATTCACAAGGTCCTTTCTCAAGATGAACACAAGACGATTAGCTCCCGATTATTTTAATTCAGCTGTTTAGTTTGCGTGGGCTTTATGGAAAATATTTTACTGGCAGCATTACTGATTACAAGTGGACGTGTCCCGAGTCGCCAATGACTTGGATTTTGTGACTCAACCCTATAGGAATAAGAATTAGAATAATTTAATTATTCCATTGTTACATAAAAAATGTAATATAATATCTTATTAAAATTATTATGTAACTTTAAGAATATTTATAACTAGCGACCCGCCCCGGCTTCGCACGGGTGGCATGTATTATACATATAAACCTTCCTCTTGAATCACTCTATCTATTAAAAAAAACCGCATCAAAATCCGTTGCGTAGTTTTAAAGATCTAAGCATATATAGGGACAGACAGACAGACAGGGAAAGCGACTTTGTTTTATACTATGTAGTGATTAGCTACCTTTCTGCGCGGATCCTTAATTAGAAAGAAAAGAAAGAAAGAAAAACTATTTATTTTCGCGAATGTGACGCACATAACATAAAAAAATATTTCGTGCTCTTTATAACTTCGGCTATCTGTCAGTAAAGGTCCCGTCAAAATGGGTCTAGCCATTTAGAGGATTAGCTGAAACAAACAGACAGACAGACAAAAATTCAAACAATGTTTTTTTGGTAGCGTGAACATGAGTGGGTAGGTAGCGGTCATAAGTGCAATAGCATTTAAGGTTTGAATTGCTGTGAACACGGGGTACAGGCCGTACCTACATCTGTGTGTATAAGTGATGTATTCAAAGTCAAATCATTTATTTAATTAGGCCATTATAAGGCACTTTTGAACGTAATAACATAGTACATACGTACACCTCAAAATTCGCACACGACGTCGAAAGGTCGTAAGTTTAACCAAAGTGTCAATCGATTTGCTTTGTAGATTGCTACTCCACTTATGACCGCTATTGTACTGCATTCAGTAGAAAGCTGTTATTATGACATTACAAACACACTTAAATTTTATATATTTGTATAGATTTTCTGTTATAATCTGTAACGGTGGTCCCCAAAATAAGCAGCGCCCGTCTTTGGGGTCAATACCTAATTTAGTTTTCTATCAAAATACTACTTCTAATAATCAGGAAATGTACTCTAAAGTAATAAGAAACGTACAAATGGTGGGTAAAAGCAGTTATTACACTATTAACGAGTTTTACGTAAGCGCTAATGTAAATATTTATGGACATACATTTGGCTTGTGTTTATTGTATATTATTGGGTATTGCTAACATCTTTATTGAATACTAGTCATCCCGTATGGCTTTATTCGTGTGCTCTTTCATCTATGTATACTAAACGTAACTTTCGTCCGCGTCAGTTAATATATTATCCCACGAAAACCGTACATTTTTCCGGGATAAATAGTAGCCTATATGTGCTATTCCAGACTATAAACTATCTTTGTGTCAAATAATAGTTGTAATAAGATTATAAAGCTGAAAAGTTTGATTGTTTAAGCGCGCTAATCTCAGGAATTACTGGTCCGATTTGAAAATCTTTTGCGATATACTATAGCCCGTTTATTGAAGAAAGTTATAGGCTATAACATACAATCAAATTAAAACAAAATCGGGATAAAAATTATAGATCAATATCTGTATGCGTGCCAAATTTCAGCTAATTTCGTTTAGTCGTAAGAGCGTCATTGAGTAATAAACATACAAACACATGAATAATATTAGCATTTTTATAAATGGGAATACATCATGGGGTCGGCTTCCAGTCTAACCGGAAGCTGCTGAATACCAGTATTTTACATGGAGGCCTATCCGATAGCCCACCCAGCACTGTTCCCACCCACTGTAACTCCTGAAAGCCAGAATCAACAGTGGAGGCCACAAGAAAAGCGCCGAGGCAATGAAGCTCGACGAGTCCCAGAGAAACGATTAACTGTCTTGGGTCCCGCAACGAAATTAATCAGAAAAGAGTAGCGGTGGAGAAAGTAAAAATATTATTTCTACTTCCCTCCAAACAAAGTACATTTTTCATCATCATCATCTGCTTAGCCTTTTCCCAACTATGTTGGGGTCGGCTTCCAGTCACACAGACATCCGTCCATCCATCCATCCATCCATCCATCCATCCAAATTTTCGCATAAATTATATTTGTAATTGTTTTATTACTATTTTCATTGACTGTTTCATTGATCAAGTGGTCGTAAAGCTCGATTGCTGAGCATGAGATCTTGGTCGTCTCAGGTCGGGCAAAGTGCTATCGGGCTTTTCCATCAGGAATTTCTCAGTAGCTGCCTCGGTGTCTGGATTTGTGCCCGGTGATGGCAATAGGCTCACCCCTATTACATGGGAATTAAACATAACTGGCGAAATGTGGGTGTACAACTCTGCCTAACCCTTGTTATGTTATCTATCTTTTTCAGGAGCTACAGCATTATGGTGCGCTGCGGGTGCTGGCCACTTAGGCATCGTGAAGCGCCTAGTGCGGGCCGGAGCCAACGTGAACCACGCCACAAAGACACTAAGCACGCCCCTCAGAGCCGCCTGCTTCGACGGAAGACTTGACATCGTCAAGTACTTGGTCAGGCATGGCGCGGACGTACATAAAGCTAACAAGTACAACAATACTTGTTTAATGATTGCAGCATATAAGGGACATTTGGATGTTGTAAGTGTGTTTTTTTTTTCTTTTTTATGTTTAGGTTAAAGTCAAAGCCAAATTTTTTATCTCAATTAGACCTTCGCAAGAATTTAATTTACTTACAAGGAAAATAAATTAAACCTAAGGTATAGTTTCGTATCGAGAAGAAAGAGTAAGAAACTTCATACTCTTATACTTTTTTTAAAGTTTTATCAAAATCGGTTCAGTAGTTTAGCCCTGAAAGTGTAACAAACAAACAAATAAACAAATTCACTTTCGCATTTATAATATTAATATGAGTAACTGTGAATTTCAGAGTCCACTGTTTGATAAAATAATATTTATGTATGAACAATTAAAATATTCCATTACATGTACAAATTGTTGATAGTGATCTGTGGTTGCGGACTTTTAGGAGCTTGTTTAATGACAGTGCAGACTGATAAGAAATAACAAAAAACAATGTTAATAATCTATTTTTATATAATTGACTTAGGGCTAGCTCACACCAAAACACGACGCGTCGCTTACTTTTTAACGTAGTACCAGCGTATTACTGTCCCACTGCAGGGCAAAGTCCTCTTCCCATGCAGAGAAGGCATGAGCATTGATCACCACGCTTGCTCCAGACAGATTAGCGATTTTAGACTTATATTAATTAAAAAGGGAAGGCCTCTTCTCATACAGAGAAGGCACGAGCATTGAACAACACGCTTGCTCAAGACAGATTAGCGATTTTAGACTTATATTATTTATAAGTCCAGGTTTCCTCACGATGTTTTCCTTCACCGATGTCAGTGATGTCCAAGATATAAAGTACTAGCACTTTTCCCGCGACTTTGTTCCCGTGATTTTTCTTACGGATCCCTATTTTTCTAAAATAAAATATAGCCTATGTTACTCGCAGATAATGGGGCTTTCTAATGGTGAAAGAATTTTTAAAATCGGTCCAGTAGTTTTTGAGTTTATCCATTACAAACAAACAAAAATACAAAGTTTTCCTCTTTATAATATTAGTGTAAAAATATGAATTGAAAAAGTCACATTACCTCATGCAATACAGGGCAGACCGTGTCTACCATGGGCCATTACGACACTTTTCGTTTATTACGGCGCTTCATCGCATCTCATCGCGTGGCGTCTCGGTGTGAATTGACCCTTATTTGTTAAATGAAAATCATTCTACTATTATCGTCGTGTAGTAAGGGTTACGTTCTTGGGTCATTTACTTGGCACTTATCTCTTACTTTTGCTTTATAATTGCAAGTTCAGAATATTATCACAGAGTATATCTATTTTTAGTAAGTGATTTGTTAAAAGGCGCGCAGTTTCATGGTGTTGTAAGATGTTATGAAACGCTACACTCGCTCTCTTTGTCCTTTATGAACAAAGCCCATTTTTATCATCATATCCAAGTCACCTATTCCTCGAATATTAGCTGCTATCAACGATCTCCTGAACTCAAACACGGATCTTGATATGTTTGTGGATGAATGGAAGATGATATTGCCAGAATGTTTGATTTTTTGTGAGAAGAATGCACTACCTACTGTATTAAATAAATTATATGTTTAAATAGTGTAATTGGCTTCTGCCGTTCTGTTTAAATATATATATATATATATATCAGCCGAACGACGTCCACTGCTGGACATAGGCCGCCCCTAAAGATAACCACAATGACCAGTCCCGCGCTGCCCGCATCCAGCGGTATCCCGCGACCTTTGTCAGCTCTTCGGTCTAAGGGGGTAAACGGATTAAGGCATATAGCAATTTCGCATGGAACAGCAGATTTTTACCATATTTTAAAGTCCCAAGGTAAAAGTTGTTGAGATAGTTCTGGTCTTATCCTTCAGACCCGAACTATCCCTGATTTTGTAAATTTCCATAGATTGTTAGTACACATTAAAACTTAACATACTATTAATAATTCTGCAATCAAAGCTGCCCGCAATGACATTCAGGGGACTGTTCGAGCTGCTCCAATCCCTCTACAGCTAGGAAGCGTTACCCTCACGCCTGATCACTGCAAAGCCATTAGTATGCAAATCAGCGAACATACCAAAGGATATGAAATTAACCTTAGCTTCGTTGTTTTTAGGTACAGTTTTTATTGGACAGCGGTGGTCGCGTGGACGAGCGCGCGCTGTGCGGCGCGACGGCGCTGCACTTCGCGGCCGAGTGCGGACACGCGGCCGTCGTGTGCGCGCTCATAGACCGCCAGGCTAAGATACTCACTAATGAAAATGGTGAGTACACCTTTACAATACAAAACACAAATACGAAATATTTAATTTGATTTAAAAAAAATATCTCCTACCAAAATTGACTCATAGCCATCCCTATTAAAATTAAAATCGTGTATTTAAAAGCTTTATCGTGTATTTAAGTAATAACAGCCGCACGGATCGATCCTTCAGGTAATGCTCCGCTTACCGGGGTTGGTGCCTCGGAAAGCACGTTAAGCCGTTGATCCCGGCTGTCATAAGTGGATGTTTGTCAAAAAGTCAAAGTCAAAACATTTATTTCAATTAGACCATTTACAGGCACTTTTGAATTGTCAAGGAGTCTGTCAGTTAGTCCGAAAGTTGAAGCTAGTTGCTCGTTCCAAAATGGAGGTAGGCCTCTATGGAGAAGAACGTGCAAGAAACTTCACAGCACTCTTTTAAATTAGGTCGAATACGGGTCACCAGAAGCTCCAAAGTCTGACAACCAGTCTTACCAAGGGGTATCGTATTACCCGGTTAATGTGTTATTTACTGGGTTGTGGAAGGTCAGACAGGCAGTCGCTCAATGTAAAATACTGGTATTCATCTGCATCTGACCCTAACGAGGCTGTTACTGAGAATCCTGATGGAAAACACTTTGCTCGACCTGGGAATCGAACCCAAGACCTCATCCTCAGCAGTAGTGCTTTGCGACCGCTACACCAACGAGGCAGTCGAATCGTGGCAGATTTAATCGTGTATTTTCCCATCTTCCCCAGGTATGACGCCGTTACAATGCGCGGCGGAGCGAGCGCGGGCCTCCGTAGTAGAGATGCTGGCGACAAGGCCCGAAGTCTCCCGAGCGCAGGCCATAGAGGCGTATGAGCTTCTCGGAGCCTCCTTCGCGAATGACAAGGAGTACTACTGCCTCAGGGTATGTGATCATGTGGAAAAAGGGGGAGAAGGGGGGGAGATATCATAATCAAATTGTTCCATGGAAACATGTAACCATCACGTAGGTCCTAGAGAATAGTTCAACAGCTAGGTCAAGAGTATCTGATGTAGGAGGCGCTCGTCTTGAACGCGTTGTGAGAAGGTTCTTCTCTGTAGCCATCGACACTCATCTGGTTGCATTATTTTATACATATCTTCCAAAGCCATCGACATTGATCACCTGGTTGTGACAGGAGCATTATTTTATAGGTACATATTAAAAAAAAAGTTAATAAATAAACCTTCATTGAAGCAAGTATGCAATACTTGCAGAACAAGTAAACAATATGCTTTGTTATCTGGTTATGAGTACACAATTATAATTGAAGATGTGCAAATCAATTAAAATTAACTAAAATATTTGTGACTTAAGAGTCAATGTTCTACTGCCCTTTGGACACTATTAACGTTTATTGAATTTATAAGCTGACAATTATTATAAAGATGTTACCTAAATAAATAATAATAATACCAGCCTTTTACTGTCCCACTGTAGGGCAAAGGCCTCTTTTCATACAGAGAAGGCATGAGCATGATCACCACGCTTGCTCAAGGCGGATTGGCGATTTCAGACTTATATTAATTACAAGTCCAGGTTTTCTCACGATGTTTTCCTTCACCGATGTCAGTGATGTCCAAGATAAACTTAAGAAAGTACATATGAATTGAAAAATTCACATTGGTACTTGCCCGGATTCGAACCCACAACCTCATGCATGAGAGGTGGGCGCGTTAACCACTAACGCGTAACGATATATAAATGTTCAAATAAAAATATCATCCACAGATGGCGTACCAGTACTTACACAGAGCCATGGCGATGAGGTACGACACTCGCTATGGCCTGCTGTTGAAGAAACCAGCAGACCCCATACCGGCGTACGATAACTGGAAAGAGAGCACTACGATAGAGGTAACACTTATCATCAATTTTAGGTACAGTAGCGGTCATAAGTGGAGTAGCAATCTACAAAGCAAATCGATTGACACTTTGGTTAAACTTACGACCTTTCGACGTCGTGTGCGAATTTTGAGATAGGTACTGTGTTATTACGTTCAAAAGTGCCTTATAATGGCATAATTGAATAAATGATTTGATTTTGACTTTTATACTTTGAATACATCACTTATACACACAGATGTAGGTATGGCCTGTACCCCGTGTTCACAGCAATTCAAACCTTAGCATGCTACTGCACTTATGACCGCTACTGTACATCGTCTACATATTCGTATAGTTTTTTTTTTCATTTCACCTGATGATGCTAGGTGGGGGGAGGGAGAGGGGGAGGGGGTAGCATATCTCAAGTTCACCTAGCCTAAATTCACCGAGGTTGTTTTTAGAAACTGCAATGACGATTTTCCGATCAATAGAACTGTTGATCTTCTGTTAATTATGTTAAGGCTTGCATACTGCGTCTTCCGGTACGCTGTCGCCGTCGTAGAATTAAAATAAAATATTTTGACAAACAAATCAGTGTCCAGATTTCGTGTTGTTGTTTTCGTAAGACTATAAAAGTGGTTCTGTTGTTGTAGGAGGTGGAGCAGCTGGTGGGCAACGCGCACGCGCTGCACATGGAGGGGCTGGCGGTGCGCGAGCGCGTGCTGGGCGCGCGCTGCCCGGACCTGCCGCACCCCATCGTGTTCCGCGGCGCCGTGTTCGCCGACGAGGCGCGCTTCGACCGCTGCCTCGCGCTGTGGCGACACGCGCTCGCGCTGCGACAGCGGAACGAGGTCTGTACACTATACACACATGTTCCTGAAGGATTTCACCAATTTACATACGGCGAAATCTCAACAAAAAAATTAAATAATAGTAATAATATAATTTATTATTATAAGGATTAAAAGAGGATGTAGTGACAAAGATAGAAAAGGGTATGCTTAGATGGTTCGGTCATGTTGAGAGGATGAGTGAAAGACGATTAACAAAAGGTATTTATATGGCAGAGGTGAGTAGCAACGCAGGGAGGGGTCGCCCTAGGAAGACCTACACTGACCTTATTGATGAGGTTCTTCAGAAAGGTCAGGTGCGGAGTACTCGTAACCGGCGTGCTTGTATGACGAGATGTATGAACGTAGATGAGGCGAAAGGAGTATGTAAGGATCGTAGCAGGTGGCGTTCTGTGGTTTCTGCCTACCCCCATGGGAAAAAGGCGTGAGTTTATGTATGTAATAATATAATTAAAAAATTATTATATCGTTTATTAATTTTAATCTTATACCTATATTTCATTTATTTCAGGTGTCAGTAACAAAGGACCTGCTCAGATTTGCTCAAGTGTTCTCGCAAATGATACACATAGGAATTGAATTACCCCTCGGTCAGGTAAATATTAGAATTTTTATTAATATTTCACTGTAAGTACTAATAGTTTGTTTATGAGTTTATAACGTACTCACGATACAAGAGAAATGCTTAATTTTAGGAAAACTTCTTTACTTTAAAAAAATATCTTAAAGTACAAACAAATCCGCGCCGAATACCCGTTTCCAGCAACACAACATGTTGCTGCAACAGTGTAACGCAACTTTTGTTTCACTATGTAAAAAAAAAGTTTAACAGTCGCCATTTTCTATTTCCACAGGTGTGTTTCGTGCTCGAAGCGTGCGCCGAGGAGCTACGGAGAGGCACGAAGCGGCTCGAGAAGCCTCAGGCGAACCACGACCCGGAGTCCCTAGTAGTATGTAGCTACACTGTAAGACCTGTCATTGCTTCTCATGTCACATGACGGTGGACGGGGTACATGATACCCGGGTGAAGACGCGGTCGGTGATAGTGCATGATCACACGTAGAACTAGCATAGCATGATGCTACAGTAGTTTTTATTGATTACTTAGACTAGAGAAACCAATGAACTATGTATAATATGTGCTACGAAAGATGAGACTTGACAAGTAAGAAATAGTTATTCATAATTTGTGTATCGATTCAGGGATATTTCGTAAATATTTAAATTAAAATTCTTAACAATATTATAATATTTATTACCAAAAAAAAAGTTTCGGTTGTGTGCTAAGTCTCATCTATAGTGACACGCGTACTGTACAAAGTAGATTTTATCCCCAATTTTCATTTTTCCTAAACCGCGCGAACAAAACCAAAAAGAGCTTTTACGAGACGTAACGCACGGCTATTGATATTTATGTTATAGATTAATTGACAAGAAACAAATAGAATTGATAATTGTGTACGTACATCGTGTACGTACACAATTATCAAATACTAGCTTTTGCCCGCGACTTCGTCCGCACAAATGTCGGTTATCGCGGACGCAGACGAAGTCGAAGTCTAATAAAAAGGTGCCTATGTCTTTCCCCGGGTCTTAAACTATCTCCATGCCAAATTTCATCAAAATCGGTTCAGTGGTTTAGGCGTGAAAGCGAGACAGACAGACAGACAGAGTTACTTTCGCATTTATAATATTAGTAAGGATAAAAAGAAACAATTTTTAACCCTATTTCTATGGCATGTTAGTTCACTTTCAATTGATCATTGAAGCCTGCTCAAGCATGCTTCTACTCTATCTGAACATATTTACTTCATACTTGAAGACTTGCATCGTCAACAAAATGACAATCCTTTTTATTTAGACATTCCAACAAAATCCATCGCGCCATCTTGTTGTTAAGGAAAGGGATTTTACGAACATATAAAGCAATGGATTTAGTGTAGTTAGCTGCAATTTTTGACCAATTTGCAAAGAACAATGTCAGGTTTCGGCTTACACAACTTTTAAAACTAAGTTCACACGGACACAAAGTTTTTACCTACAACAATTTAAATATAAAATTCTAACTTCTTAAAAAACATTTGTTTATTTTCCAGAACTTTTCCAAAAATAAATCATAAAAATAATCGTAAATCATTTGATCCATCCTGTTCCAGGTTTTTTTTTATAAATAAAAAGGTTCAGGTAGTAACTTGTTCTGCCACTAATCGATTATTCTAAATAATTAAACCGATTTACTCTTTATTTTTTATTTACCACCTCACAATTGTCTCTTAATATTATTTTTTACCTAAATAATACGTTCATCGTGTTTATTTTAAACACATTTAGTATTTTTATAGAATATAAAAACTCAAGAAATTGATTTTCATGACCTGTGCTCGATAACTTAATCGTAATGTAATGGCAACCCTGTTAGGTTCTGTCTGTCTGTCGTGTCTGTCTGACTGTTAGTCAATGTCAAACATCTTGTTTGTGTTTTTCTATGAGTACGGTTGTTTTTTTCTCAAATATCACACATTTTGTGACAATGTCCCATCAACTACGTTGTATTAATTGTGGTATAAATGTGTTTCGGATGAAACGGCATTTAGTTGAATCTGATGATATCCGTTCATTGTTACAGCAATGGACTTCAGTTTCTGAGGTAAAGTACGATTCTTATAAGAGCAATAGCGCACTAGCGGCTAGGCCGCCCGGCCGCAGCGGCCAGGTCGCGGGGGCCATCGAGATACATACCTTAACTTATGAAATCGCCACAGAGCGCGCGCACCTGGCCGCAGCGGCCAGCGAGATCGAAGCTACGCATTTGCGGCCCGTGTCCAGTCGCTGGTCGCTGCGGCCACTGAGATCAATTGCATTGTAGTTAAATCACCAGTAGTGTGCGCGCACTAGCCGCGGCGGCCGCACGTATTCTGGAACTACAGCGTGATTTGTGATCATCGCGATGTCTTCCGACACGGAAAGATTGATAACCGAAATTGAGACAAGGAGGGCGTTGTGGGACATGTTCTGTGAAGACTATGCAAAAAAAAATCATTTATAGGTGTGTTGATAATGATTTAATGAATGAAAACGAATAAAAGTTTAAATACATTATATTTTTTGTTTAATTTACTCCGTAGAAATAAATAACCTCCAATTTACAATGTCTGAATAATTTCTTTTTGAGAAGTTCAATGTAAAAGTGGAAAACACAGATATGCTTCTGACATGAAACTACACAAAATAACGTGAGAATTTTTACTGTCCATGAAAATTTTTTATTGAGCCTTAGTTACTATGGACACCTGACATTGTTCTTTGCGAGCCAATGGTCTAAACTGCCAATGGAGCACTTAAAAGTATTTGGTACGCTAATGGATCACCAGCCAACGATTTATACCGTTAGTTCGCCGGCTCGTCAATGGATAACCCGCTTTTAATACCCAATTGCAAAAAAAATAAGAATCTTATCTGAAAACTAAAGTCACATTATTTCAAATAAGGAACCTACACTGTAAGTTATCTGTCGGTAGAGATAAACTACTATAATACGGCGCGCCCCTCCATATTACTATTTCAATGTGTGTAGTCACTTCCTTACAAAAGAGTTTGTATGTAGTTGTAACTATTCGTCTTCAGTAGCAGGCGGGCAGATTTATTTGTTAAACTAATCATAACTAGGCGACCGCGCAACACAACGCACGTGTCATTTTCATAGAGTATGTCAGTGCAGCGCCATACTTTTCATACGTTTCGAGAGCCTTCTCAGTACGCACACAAGCGTTATGAGTCTTGTAAATACTTTCAAACGTTTTGAATTGTGGAGAGGCGCTCCATGTTATCGTAGTTTATCTCTTTAAATCACTCACAATCCACAATCATGGCTATCTGTTCCGTGTAACGTTGCGAGTATTGACGCGTAGAGTTTGGTGCGCACTTTCATGTTGCAGGACGAGTACGAGGGAAATGTGCGGACGGCGCTCTATCTCGTCGCTGTGGCCGCTAGGCTGCTCGAGAATACAGGGAATTGTGAGGTTAGTATTTATGTAGGAGCCAATGGTTGTAGGCACCGTACATTACCACTTTGTTAATGATGCTTTAATTATTGAGTACGCTGAAAGAACCCAAAGTTGGATTTAAAGCTTTATTAAAATGTAGAAGATTAACAAGTTAAAGTGAAACCTTCTCTTGACCCGTGGTTTGTTCCACAGTTACTGACTAACTCGTTATAATTATAGAACTGTTACATTTATGATGAACGACATCCCAGTAGGTTGCTCACAAAGTAAATGTATGGTTAATAAGACTGTACAATTTATAACAGTTCTTTCACTGTACCTATAGAGTCATTCGGGGTAACCGTACGCAGCGGGTAAGTGTGCGAATTGCACATATCTCCTAGACGAGGCGCGGGGGGTGGGGTATTAGTTCCGGTCAATCAGAGGCCACAGGGAGGGAATACAAACGCGACAAACTCGGACGCCGCACCACGTTTCGTTTTAAATTTATTTGCTAAAAAGTGTTTCTCGGTGTGAAATCGATAATTTTCTGTGTCCTGGAAAACATTGTCACATTCGAGATTATAAATTTACAAAGGTAAGTTCATTTTTGTTGAATAAACACATATTTAGCTTGAAAATTGTACACATTATTTTAGGTTATGTTGAATATTTTGAACTCAGTTGTCATTTGTTTGAATTTTGGCTACTCGGGTAAAGTGTGCGCGGGTAAGTGTGCGCGTGCGCATGGACTAATATTATATGATTTAGTTTTTTTTTTATACTCTACTTTACTCTACTTTAAGTCTGAATTAAAGTCTGAATATTGTTATAATTTTGTGTTCATTTTTTCAGTTTCTTAAATTACTATTGTTACTTATAAGTTACTATAAGTACCCATTATTATTATAAGTTTGATTGATCTCAAGTAAAAATTTATGTTTGATATCGAGTTTAATTAATCGAAAGTCTGAATTAAAGTCTGAATATTGTTATAAATTTGTGTTCAGTTCTTCAGTTTCTTAAATTACTGTTGTTACTTCTTATAAGTTACCATAAGTACCTAATTATTATTATAAATTTGATTGATTTTAAGTAAAAAATTATGTTTGATATCGTGATATTCTAATATGATTCCAAAGAAATACTTAATTACTGTAAAAGATGTCGTGATATAGCATTTTTAAGTATTATGTACACTTACCCCTACTGCGTCTACTTACCCCACAAGGGTGCGCACACTTTCCCGCAATTAGGGGCAAGTGTACGCATTCCGACTTTCTGTGATTATTGTTAAATATAAAAATAAATAAGAAATTGATGGTTTTTTTTGTTATTGCAATTGATAGCCAAATAAATACTCTACTCGATACAATGTCTTTCTTTCCGAAATTTTCCTATTCCTAGACACAACGAGGCTTGAAAGTGCAAAGTGCGCACAGTTGACCCGAATGACTCTACGGCGTGTTTAAGACACATCACATGCATGACCCTAACTACGCATACTGTCCATCATAATAAGTAACTTTTAGCAAAAAATATTAGTGGAGATCGATTTCATTGTTTATATGACAAAAATAAGAGCCGTAAAATAATATATTTTTTTTATTTACTCACAGGAAACGACAAGTTTAGTTCGGCGCGCGATCTTCAGGCTTCGAAACGTGCGCTTACGCAGTGGACAGACATTACTACACCTCGCGGCCGACAGGCGGACGCCCGTTGACGACTTCCATACCAGTGACGTGTGCCAGTCAGTACCTATTCATTTGCAATTTTCGCATATTACTAAATATTGAGAAAGACCTGATTCTCAGTATTTAGTAATGTGTTTATATTCCACACATATGAGACTAAGCGCTATCAAGACGTTCTGTGATACGGATTTTAGCTCAAAAATAATAATATTGCTATTGCATAATAAAAATGGGATGTCGTTATAACCCAGTAGTTAAAGCGCTGGCTTTACATCTCGAAGGAAAACATCGTGAGAAAATCTGAACTCTTTTATTTAATACTAGCACCACAGAACAACCAGAATGAAAACTTCATACTAACGCCCGTGCGTAGGTACACTACTACGCGCGCAACTATGTGTGCGTGACCTGTCACCGACAAGGCGCGCGGGGAGTGCACCCGCGCCCGCTCGGGTGCAAACCGGTTTGAGTCGGCTCAGCTAGCGGTCAAACTTAAGGTGTGCCAGCGACAGCGGTCGGGTACGACGCGGACACAGTTACAATATTTATTTAGACGCGGATGTTAAATTGTTTTTAAAGATGCCTAACTGTTGCACTGTGTACACAAATAATGGTTGAAAGAACAAAGAGACTTCTTTTTTTGTATATCCAAAGGATCTTATCGGGTAATTGTCTATATTTACTTATACAAACACATGCTTAATGCAGAAGAAATACAGAAGTAACTATTTATTTACGAGTAGGAATAATATCCAGAACTATTAAGATGGCGATAAGGCTTTCCCTTATGAAATAATTTGTTATGTAGGTAAGTAGGTATATTGACGTATTATTCGTTTCGTATTTTTGTTTTAGTAGGTTTGTAGAATAGTAGGTACCAAAGTATATTAATTTGTAACTCGTCTTAGTAAGATTCCATTTAGCCTTTTCTATTAGATAGGTAGTAGGTACCTACTTAACTTACGTTCGTGAAATAGTAAAACAAGGAAGAATACATTATAGGTAGTTTCGCTATGTCCGTCCGTGCGTAGGTAAGTCAAAGTAATTTCATTAATCAACTTCAAGAAAGTAAGCAATGTATGTACCTATCTGTGTATCTATTTCATAGTATGATTAATTATGTACATAAGTACCACCTGCCTACCTATTTATTTATTTAATCATAATACATACCTACTATTATTATCTTAATCTTCTTAAAATATAGAAGTAAATTAAATGTTAACAATTAAATGTAGGTAAGTATCCCGATTTTATATATTTTCAAATTTTCAATAGTGACAGCCCTATGAAAGTAGGTAAGAATTTTGAACACTGTTAGGAATCTTTCATTCTGGTTATTCTGTGCTAGCACTCTCCCCGCGACTATGTTCGCGTGATTTTTCTTACGGATCCCTAATTTTTTGATAATAAAATACAGCCTATAGCACTCAGTGATAATGTAGCTTCCAATTTGTGAAAGAATTTTCAAAATCGGTTCAGTAGATCCAGAGAGTACCCCTACATACAAACTTATAAACTTACAAACATATGATACCTCTTTATAATATTATAAGTATTGAATATCAAGTCTGAAAATAACCAATTTGCCTTGAGCAAGTGTCGTGATCAATGCTTGTGCCTTCTCTGTATGAGAAGAGGCCTTTGCCCTGCAATGGGACAATCCATACTAATATTATAAATGCGAGAGTATTTCAGTCTGTTTGTTATCGTTTTTACGACTAAACCACTGAATTGATTTTGATGAAATTTGGTAAGGCTATGGTCTCCTATTTTATGCCAAACGTGGCGTCTGATGTCATCGTCAACGTTTAATTCCGTTCCGATTGACGACGTCTGAATGCAACGCACAGCGTCGGCGGTCAATACATCCGCAGCAGAGAATGGCCTTTTAGACGCTGCTCGCGAGCGGTCGCGTACGGTCCTCATCATTTTTTATGACACGAGAGACGACCTTCACGCTGCAATTGTTCGAAATGACTAGAGACGCGACGCACAGCGTTTAGATGCCGCGTACGGCGTCAAGACGCCAACGTCGACGTGTGAAAGAGACCACAATAGTACATTTCTTTAGTAAACATTGTGACGCAGCGTACGACCTAACGGGACGCAGCGTACAGCATGAAATAGGAGACCATAGCCTAAGGGGTTAGTGTGAACCCAAAGAAAGGACATACTTAATTAGGCTACTTTTTATTGTGCTACTTTGTCTGCATCCGCGATTCCCTTATCAAGCTTAAGATGTAGTTTCTTTTGCATTCCTAATCTAACTTCTATCTTGTTTGCAGGTTCCCTTGCAGCAGAACAACGCGGTTGCTACTAGAGTGTGGCGCGGAGGTTGACGCGTCTGACGACACGCGACGAACGGCCCTGCACGTCGCCCTCATATCATATCAACTCATACCTGGTAAAAAGACTCATCTGTAATTATATTACTAATAGATTTCTACATAATCGACTCTGACTGCCTCGTTCGCAAAGTGTCGACTGCTGAGCGTGAGATCTTGGGTTCGATTCCCAGGTCGAGCAAAGTGTTATTGGGTTTTTCCATTAAGAATTTCTCAGTAGCAACCTCGGAGCCTGGATTTGTGCCTGGTTGATGGCATGACTTAAGCGAAGATATAAAACACAAACATTATATCTACGACGTGTATTTGTATTTATTTATGGCATTGGCATTCGTGGCATTAGGCTCGCCCCCTATTACATGGGACTTAAACATAACTGGCGAAATGTGGGTGTACACAGGTACACTTCTGCCTAACCCTTATATGTGCTGTCTTAGGGCCTCAGCACACGGCGTATTTTAAACGCGCAGACGACTCGCGTTTTAAGACAATTTCAAGAACACGCGTTGTCTGCGCCGTAGATATCGATTAAAACGCGAGTCGTCTGCGCGTTTAAAATACGCCGTGGAGCTCGTGCCATTTTCAGAGAAGAAACCTGTCTAGCATGACCTAACATAAGGCTGTTTACAGACGAACGGGAGCAGTGGAGCGAGTCCCTATGTGCTGTGGTTTGCGAGTTGATCGTGAGCGGTGCGCACGTCGATGCCATGGATGCGGATGGCATCACGCCGCTGGTCGCATCCATTGGCGGTGAGTATTTTAACACTTTTTTACTGCTTTTTGACCAAAGAATACCACACAATACATATCGAATCGTATCTTAAATTTTTATTGCAATACATAACGTAAAATATACAGGTTAAATTAATAATTAGAAACAAGTATGGACCATGTTGGAAACAACAACATTTTAAATGAGTAGGAGGATCAAACTAAACAGCGTTCAGTAAAAATACCGAAGTCTTTTATTTTTGTGATGTGTCTTTTATGTTTATAATAGTGAACATTATAACGCACGCTAACTGAATGCTTTCAAGTGCATGCAACTGTTCAGGGCTCGTGGTGATATTTAAAGTTTAGCTATCAAATATTTGTCTTCGTAAAAAAAGTACAAAAAGTAATAATTTTGACCTTTATCTCCGTAACTAGAATATTATATATTACTATTCCCAGGTATAGTTAGGAACAAAAAAGTTATCGTAATGATGGAAAAAATATGTAAGTGTCGGTTTCGTTAATCGTCTTTCCACACATGCCAGGTCCGGCCGAGGGCGTGGTCCGCGGGGCGCTGCGGCCGCGCCTGTCGTGCTTGGCGGCGGGCGCGCTGGCGGGCGCGGGCGCGCGCTACCGGCCCGAGCACGTGCCGCGCGACCTGCACGCCTTCCTCACCATGCACGGCGTGCGCCCCATGCACTAGCCCAGGGCCCCGCGTGCTCCGAGCCTGCTCGAGACGATAGCCCATCATCTGGTTATAACCTTCGTAAATCGTCTTCCTGTTAACAGTTTTACTTTATGTACTTCCGACATCCTAATGTTCTTAATATTGCAGTTATTTTGAATAGGTTTGTTTGTATAAGGGATAAGTTTCACGGAGAATAAGTTTCGGAACGTCGATATACAACGAATCAACTGAAAAGTCCACTCTTTACTCATACGGTTCTTTTTTACCACTATTAAATCTAGTGTCATCATAACTGTCTTAGAACTTATTCTACGTGAAACGATTACAACTATCTCCGCTTTATAATCCACATACGAGATAATGTGTGCGTAGATGACGTCATACCCATACCAACAGACCGTCAACTCTTCGTTATAAACCGGCCAAGGTAGCATGAATGTATAAACCATTAACCAAAAAACACTAAATTAAATTTTGAATGTTTTTGAAATCAATAAATAGTTAGTAAATTGAGTTGGCATATAAGTGACGTCACAGCTTCGCTATTGCTATACAAAATATATTTGGAATCGCGTTTTGGCAGCTCGTAAAAAGTATATCATTTAATCGGTGGTGTCAATTATTCAAAAACACCTTGGGTCTTTAGTACAGACGACAGCTATTGTTAGTACTTGGCCGGGTAATCATTCATACATTCATTATTGCCTAACATTCGCGCTGGTATGAAACCGTCATAATTGTAAATCAACAATCTATGCTCCTTTATATCGTATTTTATACAACAGAAAGCCGGCAATCTTCTTGAAAAATCATGCGCCTGCGCAGGTCCTGTTTTTAAGGAATCGCGTATTGATTTTCATGATCAAGTTATTTGCTGGCAACCTCATTTCATAATTGGTTTAATATTTCCGATCACCGAAAAAAAGTGAAGTATTAAATCACTTCTGTAATTTTAAAATATACTGTGCTACATGCCAAATATAAAAAAAAAATACTTCGACCTAGGACTTTTGCATCTGTAAATACTATCTTCTGAAAACATAAGCTACTCAAATAAACCTTACATAATAAAAACTTGAAAAAAAAAATATAAACAAAAGATCAATGCACAGTTTTCGACAGGGGTTTTAATAGAAGTTTATAATAATAGCCTCGAGCACTCAGGGATAATGTAGCTTCCTAATAGCGAAAGAATTTTCAGAATCGGGCCAGTAGTTTTAGAGATTAGCGCGGTTTATACAAACTCTTCAACTTTATAACATTAGTATAGTGCTATTGATTCGATATCGCGTTTCTGAGCACTCAGCCATATAGCTCAAATATAATTTTCGCGTATCTATGCGGACCTCGAATAAACTTTCAATATTCTGTCGAAACTGTGCAAAGTTTTTATATCTTTGTTCAACAATTACACTAATACTATCCTATAATACTTCAGAATACGCTTCCAGTTAGCCTCAGCAATAAAACTAAACTCAAAATGTATATTAAAAGTAGTTCAAATGGACACAGGGCTTTAATGTGTTCAGACGATGTTGTCCAAAGCGTGGCTCAAACTTTAGACTAGTGAAACGATTAGTTGAAATAAAATCGATTAAAAAAAATCGACTAATAATGATCCGTCATTATAATCGAATCGTAGGGGACGACGTATTGTGATAATAAAAATAGAATATTAGCTTTAAGAATAGAACGAACATTGCTAGTAATGCCTTGTTGAGGCAGAGTATATTGGCATGTCTTTAATGTTAGAGAGAGACAGATATAGTAACGACGCGTTTATTTACAGACTTTGTATATAGTTATTTGTTTTATGAACGCACAGAATCGATATGAAATGACGAGAGAAGTTATCTTTATGAATAGTTATTGATTATCGACTGATTGGTAACTTACTGTTGAGTTATCGATTCAGCCATATATTCACAGAAATTGGCGGTAAAGTTCCTCCTTTTTTTTACTTTTCTAGTTTTCTTTGTAAATAAAATTTGTTTTTGCTAATTATCTTTTGATGAAATCCTTTTAAAAATATTCATTATTATAATTTTTAAGTGTATTATATTTTTCGCTATTATTAACTTCACGAGATTTCTTAACCGCTGAATAAATCAACACTGAATATCAAAGATTGCTTTAAAAAGTTAAAGGCAAAGCCATTATTATTTTACCCAAATAATGTTAAGAACTGGTCAAAGTTATTGGTGTTCAAACGCCTTTGTATCGCACAAATTATCACTTAGTATAATATGGCCTATAGGACAATTCGTTAGACTTGTAATGTTCCTTAGTGTACGTGAAGTAGCGTGACGGTATATAGGTAATTTTGTAGTGGTTGATTTAAATTCTAGTCAAAAATATACATGTTAGCGTGTGTCAGTCTACGAAATAGATAAAATTGTACTATACGCCAGTGATTTATAGCTAAAACCTCGCCTGCGGGGTACAGAGGCGCGGGGGTAGGTCGAGAAAGGGGACTGGGAATATTGCGTGGCGTGATACACAAGAGGCGAAACGTGCGCTGGACAGTTCTTAAGATATGTAACGTCACAGTGGTTAAGAGGTTTAGCTATAGCAGTTGCGGTTATAAAACGAAGGAGCGAGAAGACATGACATTTTGTATCGAGGTTTTAGAACTCCCGTAAGAAATGTTCTCCATCCTGCTCGCACATTTTATGACCACAACGGCCATGAGTATTGGCGTTTAATATAAATAAATGTAGCTACAAAAATGTTAATATCTAATTAGAATGAAACTGATAAAAAAAAATATTGGAGTTGCATTATTAGGAATTAAAAATGTTCATGTTTTGTACGTTATTACAATGCGACCATTATAAACATGTTTAGTTTTCATTGCGTTTTTACATAGCTCGCTTAGCAAACATTCGATGAGCATATCTTAGAAATAACGCAATGGATAGAGAAATAGAATTTCGGTTTGTAGCTGATTAATATTGTATTCACTACCTCTAAAGGAATTGTCTCTCAATTTAATAACTTATCATTAAAAAAATAGGCTGATATCATTAATAGAAAGAGTCAATATCTTATTATCAATAATCTTTTCAATTATTTTTATATATTACGAGGTTACAAAATAAGTGAAATCCTAAATACCATAAAATATATAATTTATTTTTTGTAACCAAAATAAATTTATGATAGTTATGTATTACATGTATAATATATTATTTTTCTATAAATTCAGCTATTTTCATAATCAAACGCCATGATATTGTACTTATCTAATGTACCTGGTTTGTGTACAACCTGAAGCAATAGTTTAAAGTGTGAAATACAAGGGCGAGCAAAAAAACACACCCATGTGCACAATTTAAAAAGCAATATTTTTAACTCAATATTCTGTGGGTGATTTTTTTTGCCCGCCACTGTAAAACAGAAAAACAGACTAATATGTAATATTGTACAGCTTAATATAAGGTAGCTAAGCCATTGTATTATGTTCATAATGTTTTGTCTAAAAACACAATTTAACAAAGAATCACGGCGTGCCAAATGATATTAACTTTAACATAATTATTAACCAAAACATTGATATTATTACCATAGACTAAACAGCAGGAACTCATCGTATTTTGAGTTATTTAGTTCCAAAACGGAAATAAATAGCAAATTAATGTATGACATGCATATCTTTCATTTTGTGTTCAATTTTATAATGAAAGTAAGAGTTATTAAAAATGGACGGTGTTTAAAAATATTGAAATAATGTTACGCATTTACCGTAGAATGTATAGGGTAGTTGGAATTTATAAAGTTTACATGAACTCTATGCGGTAAAAATAATAGAAATGTCGCAAGCAATGTTCAGTGCGAAAAAGAGATAGAGATATACCTATATTATATGACGTAATACTGCCGTTGGTCTCATGGACGCAATCCTGACTACTAAACTAGGCATGGTATTTATTCCCAGATCGAGCAGTGTTATTGGGTTTTGTCCAACGACCATATATACCTAGACTCCTAATAACAGACGACCGATGTCTGTCAACACATTAGGCATAAAAGTCTTATAACCGTCGTCACTCAGCAAGTTCGTATTAGTTTCGACCACTCCTGTGAGCCGTAAACATGCACTGACCTTGAGTTAGCCAATCAGAACGCAGTACCCCGTCCCCCTCGTGTACCTCAGCAAGTTGGCAGAATAGTTTTCGTGCGTTAGATCGTGTATTAGGCGTCTATAGGCTGTATGGTCATTGGTTTTGTCATTAGGAATTTCTCAGTAGCAGCCCGAATTTTGGAAGTTGGTAATGTAATACCCCCGTGGCTCGGAGAGCACTTGGTCTTGCACTTTGATCTCTTCCCGGTCGTGTTGGATTTGCCGTCTGATCGGACTGTAAGAGTTAGGGACGAAGGACTGCACTTGTGTGCTTTAAATCTCCTGAGTACTTGCTAGTCTCAATTGAGATTGGCCACGTATATACTACTTATATATTTTATGATAAATATCCCTTTTTCGCACTGGGTCATTCCGACGGTACTGTTTTCTTCGTCTATAACATAGCTAGATAAAATGTACTCATTCTAGTGAAAAAAGTTCTTATTTTTTACCGCAATGTACAGTAGAACAAACTATTTGGTATACAGGCAAAAATATTTTAATAGTTACCTACACTGCCAATATTCATTTTTATTCAGAGCGTAATATTGTTTTAATCTTATGGCATTTTAGAGGTATGAGGAATTGGGTTTAAAGTTCCTCATTCTCCATTGGGATCCTCCGACTAGACAGGTATTGTGTCTGGTGGGCTACTGCCCGACGGTTGTTGTCGGGATTTTGTGGAAACTTTAATATCGCGATTTAGTAAATTTACGTCAGTTGTAGTTCGCATTTGTTGCGATAGATATCGCCACAGCATTCTTAAAATGAGGTAAAAGGTAAAAAATTGACTGGCACACTCAAAACATTGTTTAAAAGTATTTTCAAAGAAGTGGCTGTATACCAAATAGTTTGTTCTATTGTACACACAATTTTCAAGCCATCTAAATATGAACTTTAAATCAATCTAGATAGACCATTATATCCCATAACGTCAAATATTCAATAAAAACGATAACAATAAGTGTGTGCTAAGGCAGCTTACAAACGAAGCAGGCTTTATGTTCCAATATACGCTTTACCCTTACAATAAAATACATTTAGACACAATAGCTCTTACAATGTTTATAGAAAAATACTCTGTAGTTATGTCTGTTTGTTGAATAACAACCCTTATTGTTATTGAGAGAGAATATATTATTATTCAAAGTTGACTTTGTAAAAAAAACGTAAGTTGGACTTATGCACGATGCACCAACTTGCATAGTGTCAACATTCACATCAAGTAGATTTGCTGCGAGTGTCAACTACAACTGTCAAATAGCGCGATACAAAATTGCCAGTTAGAAAAATTCCATAGTCCAACTTATGTTTTTTTATTGTAATGGAATTGTATGCAAAGTTTTTGAGTCTATGGTGGCCTATCTATAGAAAAACGTAGGCTATTATTTTTAATGCAAATTTAATTCATAATTAATGTAATTACTAGAAGCAAGCCACGTCGCGTGCTAAAACTAGTCACAAACGCAATGTGATTGATGTGGGTGTTTCATCTAAAAACCCGTTATGTATAATATTATTGTAAATAAGATTATTTATCTGGAGTTTAAATATAGTGATATTTTTTGTCAAGACAATTCGACAAATAAAATGTTATATTGATCGTTTTTTGTTTTATTGTGTTTTTTCATTGACCTTCCTAATTTTTTTAACATTTATGTGTAACAAAAGAGAAGTAATTTTGTGGGGTCTTAGTCGCGTTTTTTGAGTTGCCTAGTTTCATCTACATTCACACAACATCACGCCTAGTAATCCCCGAAGGGTTAGGCAGAGGTGTACCCATCAGTACACCCACATTTCGCCAGTTATGTTTAAATTCCATGTAATAGGAGGCGAGCCTATTGCCAGCTGCATTTATTTTCATACAATTGGGTAAATACACACTACAAGACACTGGACCTACCTACTACTTTATGTATCAACGGAACCCGCTTACGTTAAATGTTTTTTTTTTAATTATAATTAGTACTTACGTTCGCAATAATGACAGGTGAGAATGATCACAATGGTAGTATAAGCCACGACAAATCGACAATGAGCCGCATCCGTGTGAGTTCTTAGAACAATGTTGCAACAAAGAAAAACTGAAAAATTGGTAGTCATGTGACTTCGATGACAACAATCAGGTACTTATGTATTAAAGATAATCAGATTTTTTTAAGTTACGAAATGTACGCTCCTGGTAGGAGAGATTTTCGTGCTGATGGTGAACATTGGAGTGGTTTTTGAAGACTCTGGTAAAAACTTGGCACACCGGTCTTATTTCCAAAGCTGGTCTTTCAAAAATCCTCAAAACAAAAACAAATAGCACAAGTACTGTACAGCACTGGTACCCGGCGCATGAGGTACCTAATTCGAGTACGTCATGCTCGTGAACGGGCGCTGTTAATTGGGACTGGTCATCTCTTAACGCTCATGCTATTTATCTATAGCACAGCATAAAACAAATTAAAAAGTAATAAAGATGCCATGGCGGTTAAAGAGATGACTAGTTCCATCTGAACCCATTGTTTTCACTTAATAAAGAACCAATAAGAATAATATAACCAGAATTTTGTAAAAACTTATTGAAATTGTCCGTGGAGTTCCTTGCTCGTTCTTTTCCATAGACACCTAAGTACTTATGTTTTGGAATGAACAACTAGCTTCAGCTTTATGACTAACCGACCGACACCTTGGCAATTCAAAAATGTCTGTAAATGGTTTAATTTAAATAAATGACTGACTAGAGATTGACAGCTTACCCAAAGGTTCACTTTACCTAATTTCACCAAGAGAGATTTTTATAAGATAGACTGGCTGTAAAAAGATAGTCTCAACCTTGCACTGTCCAAATGGTAGTCCACAGAGATACTCGTAATTTAATACTATATATAGGCACGGCACGTCTTCTCTAAATATTGCGTAATGGATTTTCGTTTAAAATCATTTGAGATTAGAAATTCTTTATTAATTATTCTAAAAGAATATACATTTGCTCATTCAGAGAATAAATACATAACTAAAGTGTAGTCCACTAGCTAATAGTTTCTATAATATAATTTTTAGCTAGCTTCTGACCGCGACTTAGTTTTTTCGACCCGTGTTAAGTTACGTTTTCGGTTTCTGCTCCGTTCTCGTCGGTCGTAGCGTGATGTTATAGCTTATACTACTCCTCATAAATCTGGAAATCGTATACCTATAAACAGATTTGTTTCCAATCTGACTGGCGGTTTCAGAGAATCATCATCTGCCTAGCCTTTTCCCAATTATGTTCAGGTCGGCTTCCAGCCTAACCGGATGCAGCTGAATACCAGTATTTTACATGGAGCGACTGCCTATCTGACCTCCACAACCCAGTAGCTGGGTAATACGATACCCCTTGGTAAGACTGGTAGTCAGGCTTTCGGGCCTCTGACGACCCGTAACGACTGTCAAAGATCCACGTATGACAGCCGGGATCAACAGCTTAACGTGCTTTCCGAGGCACGGAACGATGTCAGTGATGTCTAAAATAAACTTAGAAAGTACTTAAGAAATGAAAAAATCACATTGGTACTTGCTCGGATTCGAACCCACCACCTAATGAATGAATTTAAACAAACAAAAACTTTTCAGCTTTATTTTATTAGTATGGATGGAGGTAGGTAGCATGTCGACCGTTACGTTGTACGTTAATTACTATTACTTATTATAATACTTTATATGTAAGACTCTGCTGTGTCGTCACGTTATATTTTGTGTTGTTAGTGACGTACTTTCTGTGTTTGGCTTTGATTATGTTAAAGGAAGATGTGCGTCTGATATATCTGCCGGTAGATAAAGTTGCAAGCCTTCGTATTTTAAATTATTCCTGTCGTAATAGCCGTTGAGTAGACATACATACAGGTCAAACACATAACTCTCCTTTTGGGTTTGACGCAGTCGGGTAAAAAAACGTTATTTCAATGATAGAGTATAATAGGCTCCGTCATTACCTACACGACAAATATGTATAATGAAAAATATCTAAAAAAAATAAATATCTTGGGACAACTCACACACGGCCATCTGATCCCAAGCTAAGCAGAGCTTGTGTTATGGTAACCAGACAACTGATATACATACTTATATAATTTATAAATACATACATATTATAGATAAATTACACCCAGACACAGAACCAACAATTATGCTCATCACACAAAGTTGGTCCTGGATGGGAATCGAACCCACTACCTCCGGCTTTGCAGTCAGGGTCACTAACCACTAGACCAACGAGGCAGTCAAAAATACATTGATTTAAAAAAAAATACAAAATAACTGGCCGATACATACACAACATCACGCCTGTATTCCCCGAAGGATTAGGCAGAGGTGTACCCATTAATACACCTACATTTCGGCAGTTTTTAAGTCCCGTGTAATAGGGGGCGAGGCAGGTATTTGGCCGTTATTTTTCTAATGCTATTAATAAATGGAGTTCATAGGTGCAAGTTATTAAACATTTTTTTATAAGTAGGTACCTATATGTCTTTTCGGTAAGAAACTGTACCTATTTAGGTAAGTAGATCAGACGAATGTACTATTTTAATATTTAAAATATATTTTATTATAACAAGTACACGAAACTTTACAAATCCACAAAACATAGAAAACCTAGCCAATAGTGAGAATGTGGTTTTTAAAGTAAGAACTTATTCATAACTAGCTGTCCGCCGCGGTTACACCCGCGTCTTTGGTTACTGCTCCGCTCCCGTAGGTCGTAGCGTGATAGTATATAGCCTATAGCCTTCCTCGATAACTAATCTATCTAACACTGAAAGAATTTTTCAAATCGGACCGGTCGGTAGTTTCAGAGATTAGCGCGTTCAAACAAACAAACAAACAAACACTGCAGCTTTATAATATTAGTATAGATAATATTCAAAAAAAGAAGTCTATGAAACAAAAGATTGCAGAACTTTAAACGCAGCACCGGCATTGTCAACGAAGCATCGGTTATCATTAGCAAAAACATCGGATGTTGGTATCTCCTATGGAAATGGGATCACTTAGATGGATAAATGGAAATAGCTTCGTGTTACCTAACCACAGCGTCGCGTCGGGGGGTTACTTTACTAGTGATGTGCTTAATGCACATGCTGATTTTATGCGGATTTTACGTAAAATAAATAAAATTGCGGTAAAGTCAGTGCAAGCTGTTTTAAAAATTACTTATCTTTTGATTTTTGTAGGTCATGTGGACTTAACGATTTTTTTTTAAATAAGTAGTACCTAGTAACTACTTATAAAATTAATTTAATTTGGAAGTCAGTTATTTTTTGTTTACAGGCCAATCACGTTGTTTTTTTAAAAAAAAGTTCAATCGCTCCTCTAACTTTTAAAGCTAAGTTGGTAAATATTCGGCTCTTGAATCATGTAGGTTAATAAATTGCTATCACAACTCTCGCTGTATTCAAACAAAGAGCATCAAGTACGCGGTTAAATATTAACATTATGCGGATGCCTCAACAGTCGCGGATTACCGCACATCCCTTGCAGCAAGACGTTCGTCTGGAGCCCACTTCCACTTTCAGTTTCTACAAGTTGGTCGAACAGCAAACACGCATAGCGCCTTACGCAACTTACCGCGCCCGCATGCGTCTGGCTGGCACACTTAAAAAAACATTTACAAAATTCGAAAGCAGATAAAAAATATTTGCTTATCTGTTTGCGCAAATCGTGTCAAATTTTCGCTACAGATAACAAATTTTACGCGGCATTTTGTATTTAGTAACTTCGTATGCGCGGGAATTATTTTCGGTGTCTCTTTTTCAAATTATTTAGTAATGTGTACGCGGATTAAGTGTTATGTTGTTGTGAAAAACTGTGATGTGTTTGTTTCGTGAAGTGGACCACAAAAAGGCACCATCTGTCGAAAAGTAAATATTATTTTATTATTTCTTTCATTTTTGGTAGCAACTAAGTAGCCACAAAAAAAATCAATACACTTTATTTATTTTCTGGTAGATAAGTAAGTAGGGAAGTGGGTCCAATATTGTTATAGCTAATATTTAACATGGACTAGTTTTAAAATTTTAAAATGCAAAGTTAAGTGCATTAACTACCTTCTTAATTGCATATTTAAGAATGCTGTTTCTCGTTTAATTGCCATAATTTTGTTGCTGGTAAAATATTTCTTTTTCCGTTACAAAATAAACACCTACATACCTATTTATTTAGGATATATACGGTAATTTTCTACATACTTATTTAGAGCATTATTAGTTCTTTATTTAACCCTTCGTTTTCTCTTTGACCTGAGTTAAAATATGCATGGGAGGGAGTCAGGAAACGAGGTCCATCAGAGGTCTACACGACAATAGGTCAACTATGACCCTATGACTTTTTGTATTGCACAATTTGCAAAGGCTGCTGTTTTTTTCTCGATAATGACATATTACTAACTATTTTTTTAAACCAGGCAGTACCTAGATTATGAATGAGTGAAAACTTTAAAATACTTCTAGATTTTTTACGTTATAACAATTCTTAAAAAAGAACGGTTAATCGCAAACAATACATGTTTCCAATTACAAGCTTTTTAAATAGATACGTAATTCTTACAGTAACGGAACTATAGCGAAACTAAGAATATTATAAATTAGTCAACGATGGCTAAATACAGCTGTTTGCAAATTCAATAGGTCACGATCGACAGTCGCAAATTGCGGTTTACGAAAATCTTGGTCAACCCAATAGAACCTTCTTAATAGTTTCTAGTTTCCGAGATTATGTTCAACATAAAACATTAGGGTTTATGGTTTGTTATATGTGGGGGCGTACCAATAGAAAATGGCACGCTTCATAGTTGTTTCGTAAATTACTTTAATATAAAAAACAGGATACACTAAATAAAAATAGTCATAAATTTTCATAAAATCACGAAGTACACACATCAAAAAAGTCTAGGGATCAACATCCCTAACATTTGTTAGGGATGTTGATCCCTAGACTTTTTTGATGTGTATATATAGGTATAACAGTATGAAGTAGTTTTTTTTGTAGTGTTATGATTTTTTATTTTAATAATTGGTTATTTTGCGCCCTCGTTCAATGGGTAATGTTACTACATGTAACCATTGAAGGGTGTGTGGATTATCTTCTAATATTATATTTTAATTCTGCTTTATTAAATACGTTGTTGGCACACATGGCACAACCAGCCAGAGTCTCACTACATTTTATCTTCTACACAAACATAAGATTCAATAATTGAATCAAATCCAAGAGGTAATAAAGAGGATGAGTCTGATCCGATTTAATTTTATGGAGTTTAAAACTTTTTAAATTATAGATATTATTTGGTACGGACAGGAGTTATTTTTTATAATTGTTTATTAATAAGGCTACTTATAATAAATTAATCTTTTTACTAAAAATCGGTAATTTTATAGGTAACAAATCTGGTCTTCATTATTTTATTACCCATTCTAAACAATTAACTTCTGTAAGTACGTAGTTACCTACAGCAGTTTACTGTTTGCAATAATCAATTTGTAACTTACTAAATCTATTTGGATAGTAAATATACACATCAAAAGTGTCTAGGGATCAAGATGTATTTGGTAATAATAATATATTGATCCCTAGACACTTTTGATGTGTGTAGTTACATTTAGACCCGCATAAGCACTTGTTTGTCACTGGATTTTCCCAATTGCAAGTAGGTATAATTTCCAAATAGGTAGTTCACGGACTATAATAAACCATTCAGTTTTCTAATTCGAGAATTGAAGAGAGAAGTCAGTTAGGCTGGGCGCAAACGTCCGGTTTCCGGATCAGTTTCCGAATCAGGAGGCGAGTATGTACATACACACACATACATAAATTACACACACAATCATGTTAAAAAATTATGAATGTATGTGTAATTTATGCATGTGTGTGTATGTACACGCCTCCTGATTCGGAAATCTGATTCGGAAACCGGACGTTTGCGCCCGGCCTTAATCTCCTGCATCAGTCTTTTGTTTTTTTTATACTAGCCTGCAGCCTGCAACTTAGTAACTACTTGACTTTATTTTTATTTTTTGGTGGTAGAAATCATCAAAAAAGTCTTTCCGCCCTGGGTGGGGCGGAAGGGACTGCCAGACTTTTCCTGAGTAAAATACCACCCTGTTCCTTCTGTTGCCCTTTGCGTTTCGGGGCCACGGTATCCTGTTAAGACGTCCCGCAACCTCGGCAGGCGTTTGGCCCTGTCGGGGCCCCGTCCCAGTGCCTACTTGACTTGGTTTTTTTTTCACCCGTGTTACGTTACGTTTTTGGTTGCTGCTCCACTCCCTTGGGTCGTAGCTTGATGTTATATACCTTATACTATTCCTCAAGAACCTGGCTATCATATACAAAATTAATTCTTTAAATCCGACGAGTAGTTTCAGAGATTAACACGTTTAAACAACAAAAAACTCTTCAGCTTTAGGTATTACATCTGTATGGGTTTCTTGTTACCGCGTTTACTCTCCAACAAGGAATGTCAGTTATATCAGTATCCACCTACATATACACCCACAGTTGCCTGCATTTTTTATTTACTTATGTCTTGTCAAGTTTAGGACAACGCTTTTGGCAATGGTCATTATGACATAATAGATCTTTTAAGGCGCCTGCCTATATCTAAGTCCACCCACTAGGTACTAGTTACATGAAATAATACTCGTATTTGATGATAAAATAACACCGGCCTATTATTGTCCTAATTCAGGGCAAATGCCTCTTCTCATACAAGTCACGAGCATTGATCACTACGCTTGCTCAAGGCGGATTGGCGATTTCAGACTTTTAACTAAGTAAAGTCTAAGTTTTCCTCTCGATGTTTTCCTTCACCAATGTCTGGATGTCCAAGATAAACTTAGAAAGTACTTACGGATTGAAAAAGTCACATTGGAAGGTACTTGCAAGTACAACTGGGCCATCACTGCATTTTACGGAGTTTTACCATAGTTTTACATTCGATACATTGATACTGGTACATGTAGAATGTGAAGCTGTAGTTAAGGTATGAGATAGACTTAAGACCGTTTATCTAAAGACGAATCTTATACAGACTTTCAAGTCTTGCAAAATATTGAGTTTTATTTTTCAATAAAAAAATCTTTTTCAATAAAACTTTTTAAGTCTTAAATCATAATTAGGTTCCGGCCGCGACTTCGTTGCCGTCAAAGTTTATATATTATCCCACTTGAATCGTCATTTTCCGAAATAATAAAAAATAAGTTAAAAATAACTAAAACCCGACTACGACAAAATCGCGCACTGAAAAGTATAAAACAAGAACAATATTCATTTGACAGATATATTTTCGAAATTTTTAAGTAATAGCCGTGGTCGTATGCCACCTGCGGTTGTTTCACACAATCTTTATTGACTAGGTTTTACACATGTAAAAAAAATGAATGTATGTGTAATTTATGCATGTGTGTGTATGTACATACACGCCTCCTGATTCGGAAACCTGATCCGGAAACCGGACGTTTGCGCCCAGCCTTATTGCCCACCAGAAAATTTTAAGTTAAATGTAAATAGGTATGAATAGCATGTTAACTATTAATACAAAAAGAAAGAATCTCAAAGCACTACAAAACTCCCTTTCTGATTAGGGACCATTTTCAACTCACTTCTCCAAAATTCACTAAGCGAGATTTTTAATAGAATATTATCACTGATGCTACAGTGCCTCTGATGATAAAATCACTATAAATAAGTTCTTTAAACATTAAAACATTTCGTAATAATAAAAATAGTAAATTGTTCAATTAAATTCGGCCTAACTTTCCTCCATTATGCACGGGTAATGGTATTTCGTAACAGATTTGACGCACAATTTGGCTCGGGAGATGGTTCGCTTCGCACACCGTGCTTGCATCCGTGTCTTTCATTAGTAGGGCTGGCAGAAATTGTAGCTTCTTTTTAAGTTGGAGTTTTGCGAACCTTTCTTAAGGCTACTAAAGTGTATAATAGTCTACCTCACTTTCACAAACAACCAGATCCGAAAAAACTACCTGTAGGGGCTGTAGGTAGTACAAATATTAGTTCCGAGCGGGAATCAAAGCCACGACAAGCATCGCACAGCAAGCAATCGCTCAGCCATTGCAATATTCATGCTAGACGACGGATTTCATTAAAAAACACTTAAAAAAATACAGTTGTTAAAGCACTTATCTAATCACATAAATATGGAAACTAGAAATAATTTAGCATTCAAGTTCTCATAAAAAATGAATGTAACGCAATCATTTGCTATTTTTTATCACAATGACAAACTGTAACTACTCATTCGTGTAATCGTGTTATTCTCCAAACAGAAATAAGCATTATTTTGTAATGTTATTTAAAACAGATTGCTGACTTGACAGCCCTAGAGACAGTGAAATTATTCGCGCGATAGTTACTCAGAATTTGAATGATCATTAGAATGAATTCTAAAGCACACACATCCACTGTGATAAAGTAGATAATAAAAGTACCTTCTATTTATAATGCCATATAACGACTGACTACTGAGTAAAAAGATTTCTTTTGTTTGGACAATAAAAATAAATTGTCATGGGAATATTATTCATTGAAAGACAATGGAATAGTGACCACGTTTTTTTAAGTGATAAAGGTGTTGACTGACACAGACAGTGTAACTTACTTTATCATCTATGAATAATTCCATCTGTCACTTCACCTGCATTTACTTGCCTAAGAGAGAATGCATCGCAGGAAGGTCATATTTAATGATAACACGGTAAGCGTTTAAATATTTCCCAACTACGGAAATAGATTGGACACGTACTGGCGACAGGTGTTGATATGAAAAGAGGCAACTATGCACATCTAGAATATTGACTAATCTGCATCTTAAATTAAAAAGAAAGTCAAATTCTCAAATTTTTAATTACAATTCGACCAATAAAAGACAATTTTGTGCGTCAAAATTTATAAGAAAAATGTGCAGAATTAGTTGGACCCGACATGTGACCTCGAGGGATGCCTAAATATGAATTGATTTGAATTTTTATTTAATATCTGAATGCTATTGCTAAGTGATCTGAGATGAAAATGGCTGTGTTACAATTTAGGTAACATAGGTCAAGGCGTTATCAAATTGAAAATATGTATAACAACAAACAAAAATACAACCGAATAGAGAAGCTTCATCCTCCATCCTCCATTTTTGAAGTTTTTTGAAATGCATTATTGTCAACTCTTTTATAGACAAGTGAAGGAAACCTGGACTCACTGTCCATTTAATGTAACTACTACTTATTGTTCCTAAACCATATACTTATATATTTTTAAAAAGAGTAAGTTTGGAGGTTCTTGCCCGTTCTTCTCCATACGAAACTACCTTTTGGAATGGGCAACTAGATTCAATATTATAATTTTTCTTTTCTCTTGTAAATGACGTTCAAAAGTGCCTTTTAATGGTCTAATTGAAATAAATGATTTGACTTTTAATTTTGACTTATAAACTCTGAAATCGCCAACAGCAACTGCAAGCGTACCTAGTGATTAATGCTCGTGCCTTATCTATATGGGAAGAGGCCTTTGCCCTACAGTGGGACAATAATAATGGGCTGGTATTATTATTGACAAGTTTGGTTTGGTTGTACTGCCTCGTTGGTTTAGTGGTTGCAAAGAGCAACTGCTGCGTTTTTTCCATCAAGAATTTCTCAGTAGCAGCCTCGGAGTCTGGAATTGTGCCCGGTTGATGGCAATAGGCTTGTCCCCTATTACATAAGACTTAAACATAACTGAGCGGAACGTGGGTACTCCTCTGCCTAACCCTTCAGGGATAACAGGCTCGATGTTATTTATTTATTTATTTAATGAAGCATGGAAGACTTACAGCTTATAAGCTAAGTAAAACAGAAGATCATAGTTGACAGGAAGCCAATTACAAGTCTTCGCGTTTAGAAAGAGAATGGAAACTTAAAAGTGAGCATAAAACAGAAAGATACATTTTGTTGTTAGTTACATATTAGTTAAAACTATTTTTATGTTATGTAAGTAAGTAAATAAATGAATATAAATATAAATATCTTGGGACAACTCACACACGGCCATCTGATCCCAAGCTAAGCAGAGCTAGTGTTATGGTAACCAGACAACCGATATACATACTTAAGTATATAATTTATAAATATATACATATTATAGATAAATTACACCCAGACACAGAACCAACAATTATGCTCATCACACAAGTTAAGTTAAGTGGTGGTGGTGGTGGTTAAGTTTGGTTTAAAGTTTTGTAGGGACAATACTCTTTATTTCTCCATCATTGGCCAAGGCTTTAGCAAGTTATTTTAAATTCCCAAGTACATTTTAATGGTTTTGGCTTATAAAATGCTCGTTAGCGTCCGTGACGGAAAGTCGTGAAGTTTCCAAAGGTTTGCGGTTGCATTACTCAACTCTGTCAGCAGTAGATGTCAGTTTTGAATTAGTTTCCCTGTCTAAATTAAAACAAATGGTGTCTTGTTAGAAGATTACTGTTAAAGGTCACCGTTAAGCAATTAATATTAAGTATTACTTGCATCTAATTTGGTGAGAGTCCGTGTTGATATTGCTTCCGCTCATTTTTGTGGGTTCCGTATTCAAAGGGGAGCATACAAAACCCTGTTTAACTGGTTTACATCCGTATTACGTCACACACAAAGGTCCACTTGAAAACCAGCGTCAGGCACAAGTGGTCCGGCATTTTATGCTGAACTGGGCCTGTTTGGCGCAGCTGTGCGGCACACAATTATATTTATTTTAATTTTGTTTAAATTTATTTTAATTTTTAAAATTTAATTTAAATTTATTTTTGTGTGCACATGGCCTGTGTCAAATAAACCTTTTTTCTTTCTTTCTTTATCTTTCCTGTTACTAACACTCCGCTGTCTGTCCGTCCGTCTGACTGTCACAAAGGATGTCCATTTTGAACCGTAAAAGGTAGGCACTTGAAGGTTTCACAGAGTACTGTGGCTGCTAACAGTACTTAATAAAAATTGAACAAAGAAATTATTATATTTATTTTATTATATATTTTTTTTCGTATGTAGTGTAAAATATTGTACGGTAGCTTCGAAACCTTTCGTGTACGCGTCCGACTCGCACTTGGAAGTTTATTTTTTAATTATTTTCTTATGTAATTTAATTACCTTTTAACATTTTTTATGTAAATATGAAACAATGTTCAGATAAATAAATAACATGTGATCCTCATTTTGTTTTGAATACTAGCGTGTGCCCGCGATTTCGCCCGCTTGTTTTTTTTAACCGTCTTCGTTTCCTGCTCCTGTCCCGTAGATAGTAGCGTGATGTTATACAGCCTATAATATTCCTCATAAATCTGGCTATCATATACAAAAGATTCTTTCCAATTCGACTGGCACTTCCCGAGATTAGCGCGTGACACAACAAACAAGCAAACAAATAAAAATACTTTACCTCTTTATAATATTATAGAAGCTTTATATACATATAAATATATAGAAGTATAGATGATGGAAAGCAATCAAATTAATTTTATATTTTTTTGCACTAATTATACAAATTATCTAATTCAATTATAATGACTTGGATTTTAGTATGCGAATGTTTGCCATTCGAAAGCTAAATAACCGAAGTGGGAATTATTTAAATAAGTAGGTACACACAGCAAAGCAGATAGGTATGCAGGGTCGTCAGATATAATTGAAGTTTTCTTAGAAACCGATGGATGTATTCGAATGTAATTTAATTTTAAACGTAGATAATAAATAGTTCTTTATTTAGGTTAAGTTTCAGTCAAAGACATCCATCGGTTTCTTAGAAAACTTCCAACTATATCTGACGACCCTGCATACCTATCTGTTTTGCTGACTGTACATACCTACATAAACTCAAAATAAAAAAATACAAAATGTTCGGTTTTAAATTTTATTACTTTTTTGTTTGTGAATAGATGCAGGGGCGAATCGGGAAAAAATACAAATCGTTTTTTTCGTCTGCGTCAAAGTTGATATGTTATCCCACGGAAATCGTGCATTTTTCCGGGATAAAAGAAGCCTATGTACTATTTCAGACTACAATCTATCCCTATGGCAAATTCCATCCAGATCCGTTCAGCCGATCTCGCGTAATTGAGTACCAAACATCTAAACTGTGGCATTTATAATAGTAGTAACAAGTATTAGTTAAGACAAAACTTCTAATTGCATTTACTTGATTTCAGCAGCTAATGCTTTGGCGATTAACATACAACACCGCGCACCGCCGCGGTAGGCGGTGAAGCTGATCTCATGTCGCATTGGCCTCTATGAAATGAGGTAATGCGACACAAGAGATCCGCTTCACCGCCTACCGCAGCGGTGCGCGGTGTTGTATGTTAATCGCCTTTTAGTCAGCATCTATATCTATGTTTAGTAGGTAGTAGGTACTGCAATACAGGTATAACTAGATTCACGAGTCCAAGTCTTAAAGGCTTAGTCTTAAAGCAACTTATCCCCTATTAAAATGTCGTGTAGAAAGGATTATCAGGCTATAATACGGTATTAACATTATGATAGCATCCCAAAATGGTAGCGACTGTTAAACTAGTCTACCTATTATGAACTTGTGAAATCAGGAGATAGGCTTAGAACGTTTGAAGGTTATGTTACCTACTAAAATGTAACAATACAATCACTATTTTTACAAACTTAATAAATAAGATAACAAACAATTAAATTATAACAAAATCTGCCCCGTTGATTTGATTGCCTCGTTGGTCTAGTGGTCGCAAAGCGCGACTGCTGAGCATGAGGTCTTTGGTTCGTTTTCGGGAAAAGTGTTATTGGGTTTTTCCATCAGGAATTTCTCAGTAGCAGCTTCGGGGATTTGTGCCCGGTTGATGGCAATAGACTCGCTCCCTTTTACATGGGGCTTAAAAAACTGGCAAAATGTGGGTGTATTATTGGTACACCTCTGCCTTACCCTTCGGGGATTACAGGCGTTACCTATGTTATGCTAGTAAATAAATCAAAAAGTGCTAAAAAAAATTTAATCTTGTTTGTAAAAACTTGTGTTATTGTCGTGTTATTCTGTAAAAATCTCTCTCAGTTTTAGGTGAAGTGAGTTTTAGGTGAGTTGTCAATCTCAATAAAAAATAATAAAAAAAATATTATTTTAAATTTATTAAAATATTTTCAGGCGTCGACGGCCCATAGCGTGTTAGTAATCAGTACAAACTTTAAAACTATGTTAGTATGTAAACACATAGGCACACATGAGTACAAACACAAAAAACACAATACATAATAAAAATACAGCCAAGATTCGAGGAAGACTTATCAAGTCCCATGTCTGACATGCAAATTGATAAGTCTATCCATTGTAGGCCCTTCCATCCTTTCTGCAAACACCTTCAGGATGCTATTGCTGCTTCCCCTCAATCTGCGTATCACTGATGCCACTTTTTTGCGCATGATCGCGAAATAATCGTCAGTGTGCGCATCCGCGAACATCCCCTGACGCACTACAATAAGGTGGAAGCCTCAACAGCGCCCTGAAGGCGTTATTGTATTGAATAGACAGGCTGGTACTCCAAAATTCTCACGGGAGTCAATTCCGATTGTGTAAGAAAGATAAGAAGGTGTTTAAATATTATACTGTTCTTTAACTATCTCACGGCTATCATCGAACTTTAAGATATTGTATAACGTTGATATTTGAGATGGTGTGTAATGAAACTGAGCTCTTTGCCTTGATCATAGAGTGTTTTTTAAAGATTAGTGTTAAGCATCAGGCTGTTGATCAAGGAGTTAGACTCCATTCTGGATAACATTTTAAAAATAACGGCGAAATAACGACAGTTATAACGTTATATTGTTGATTTAAACTTAATAATAATATGATCCCAATTTCTATATTAGTGCGTTTTTTGTGTTTACCACTGCAGGGTAAAAGCCCTTCTCATACAGAGACGGCACGGGGATTGATCACCACGCTTGCTCAAGGCAAATTGGCGAATTCAGACTAATATAAATTATAAGTCTAGGTTTCCTTACGATGTTTTCCTTTACCGATAACCCAGTGATCCAGTGATAACCAAAATAAATATAGAAGTCATGGGACATTCTCTAGTAACGGGACACGATCGCTATACAAGTACATATAAATTGAATAAGTCATATTGGTATTTGCCCAGTTTCGAACCCACACCCGAGAGGAGGATGGCAACAGGTCATGCCGAGAAATCCGTAAAAAAAAACGTAGGTAAAGTGCTACGTTTTTTTTGACGCATTTCTCACACGACCGATATTATCGCGATAATGCTACACAGGCAAAACAGAAAAAATAGAAATAGTTCTCGGATATTTTTTTATCACTTTTGTATCGTCGGTGCTTTTACAAACCTATAAACTCACATACACAAACGACCAGCCTCGCAGCATCTTCCTGTAGGCCATATTAATATTTGTTGCGTGCTGGAATCGAAAACTATTCGCACAAACTGTATCGTCAAATATATACAATATCGCGACGGCGATAACACGCTTGTGTGTAGGGACACCTTTACCAATCTTGTCTACAATAACTACACTACTATTGTCTAAACATGTAGTCTTACTACATAGTCTCATTTACCACACCAAAATCAACAGAGTATCATTTTTGCGGATAGTATGATTGTTTAACTATTCGTTTTCTTAGACTAGTTACTCGTATCATAACATCGACCAAACGGAGTGATGTTTGTGGAAACTTGATAGATAGTAGTAGTAGTAGTAATTCTACGTTTGTATTTATAAGATGAGCCATAACATAACTATGTTCTATGTTGCCAAATGTCGTTTATAAACACATTAGATATTGTTTTAGAGCTTCCTGTATATACATATATTTTATCTTAAACACCAATTGTACCTATCGAATCTTATTAGTGACTAACTTTTGCCTGCGATTTCGTCTGCATAAATGTCGGTTATCATAGACGCAGACGAAGTAGCGGAATAAATAGTAGCCTATTTCTTTACTTAGGGTTCAAACTAACCACGTACCAAATTTATTTCATCAAAATTATAGACACGCAGACAAACAGTGATACTTTTGCATTTATAATATTAGGCGGTATAGTATAGTATGATATGGGTATTAGGGATTCTTTTTCCTCTTTTCAAAACGATGGATAAGTTTTTTTTAGGACTCAGTTGGTGGCCTCTTATGATTTGTTTGTATTATTGAAATTCCTAGACAATTTCTTTTTTGGTACTTACTTTTAAATTTAGTTTTCGGGATATCTCTCAAAATATTTCGCGATTTAGGTACTGTAAAATTTTCAATACTACAAACAAAAAAGAACGCAAAATACAAACATCCCAAAATTGTATGTTTTGAAAGATATTCGTTCGCTCTCGTTCGACAGATGCAACGGCATGCGCGGACGCCGAAATTGATCGCAAGGCCGGAATGTCGCAACCTCTTATACATTTCACCTAGATTATATGTTTGTTTCTCAGCCGGCTGTCAACATCGTCTGTACGGAATCCGGTTGCGAATCCAGATTAATAAAATATTGCTAGATCTTGTTACTTGTGGAATTTATAAATTGATCTATACTTCTATACTTTGATTTTGAATTTCAAAGAAAGTTATGTGAAATCGGAATTGCTCTTAGTAGGGGAGCCCAAGTAGGGTTGCCAACCGTACTATAATATATAGTATTGTACTGTATTTAGGGTCTCCGTACTATATACTGTTGAAGAAATATATAGTACGCGAAAATACTATATTTCAGTACAATAGCTCAATGTTTATATTTTGCAATACTAAAATTAGTAAAATAAAAAAACTTCCTGCAATTTTCGAACGCGTCTTTCGTTCGACAGAAGTATTGTGCGTGTGCGTGTAATCGAACGCGTCCCTGTCATATTTCGCTCCTAATTGATACGTCAATGTCAAACTTAACAACATCAAACTAATGTTTATATTCTAATCTTGCTTGCCTTTTTCGTTTGTTTTGGATTTCGTTAATTTTATTGAGTTAGTAGAGTTAATAAGGTTTTAGTAGTTTTAGTCCTGCATTAAATTAGGCAGGTACGTATTAAAATATTGGAAAGTTGTAGCGATAGCGAAAGTGTCCCACTGACACCCACTAAACAGAGGAAAATACAAAAAAGGCTCCAAAACTATAATCCTGAGTGGGAAAGAGTGTATGACTGGTAGATCCCGAAAGCGTTTACAATGTAAAATGTAAAAAAATAACGTAATATGTCTTCTTTTAGTCTTCCCTACTAAAATACTATATTTTTTTGAAGCGTACTATATTTTTTATGGCTTTTAAAAAAAAATACTATATTCAGACAAAAAAATGTTGGCAACCCTAAGCCCAAGATTCCTCCTTTATCGTGTGGGCAGTAAGATCTTACGACTCCACACACCCTATAGTGTCAGAGTTTCTAAACCGCCTCAAGGGCCTCTGACAAGGTTTGAGTGGAACAGTAAGTCAGTAAGCTGTCAGCACAGGGACGGGGCCCCCAACGGGGCCAAACGCCTGCCGGGGTTGCGGGACGTCTTAACAGGATACCGTGGTCCCGGAACGTAAAGGGTAACAGAAGGAACAGGGTGGTTTTTTGATGATTTTTACCACCTAAAAAAAAAACAAAAGGGCCTCTGACAGGTTTGAGTGGAACAGTAAGTCCCAGGTTTCCTCACAATGTTTTCCTTCACCGATGCCAGTGATGTCCAAGATAAACTTTAGAAAGTACATAATGAATTGATTAAGTCACATTGGTACTTGCCCGGATTTGAACCCACAACCTCATGCATGAGAGGCGGGCGCCTTAACCACAGGGCATCACGACACTCACACACAGCCCAAGATGCTTAATGTGGATTTACTCAAGCGTCGTGGGGACCTTTTCGGAAGATTAGATGCTAAATAGGAAAATATCTAGATGGGACCTTTTCACTGGTGTGAATATCTCGCTACGTTTACTGCCGCATCAGAGACGTTGCATAGGTCGTCAAGGGTGCAGGTGAACGGACAGTTAGGTAGGACACATCAGCATATGGGACATAGTCTGAACTGGAGCTTCGCAATCGCACTGGGTGTCGGACGGGTCTATGATACCCCATTTTGCCAGATAGATTATATTCACAGCGGCCTACTTGGGTATTTTAAATTATGTTTGTAGTCTTTATTTATTTATTTAAACTTTATGAAACAAAAAAAAGTACAAAGGCGGACTTTACGCCTTCGGGGAGGAACGTCGGGTTGCGGGACGTCTTAACAGGATACCGTGGCACAGTGTGATATAATCCCTGATTTTGTGTCATCGTGTTTTTATTTAACTAATCGATAGAGTCTACAATTCTGAGGATTAGAGTAAAACTCCGGGTTCGCTAAGACTTGTACTTTTTTTTAAAAAAAATGACAAAGTTTCGGAATATCCGACTTTTGAAAAACGAAAAAAAAATCATTATAATTTAACGGAAGTACGTATTCCAGAATTTATTTATTCTATCAAAAAAAGGTATAATAGCCGACCCTTCCACCAATTTCTGTTGCTTTAGTATGAATGGGTCGAGAGATATGATTTTTTTTCTCATTTTTCGTTTTCATTTTTTTATTCATCTAAACCGCCGTAGTAGGCCGTCATTCCTACATCAAAAAATTGCTGATACTTTCTATTATGTGTAGTATTTTTTCCAAAACCTAACTCATTGGTTTCCAGGAGTTATTGAAAATTTTAGTAATATCCGAAATATCCGCACTTAGGGCTGCCACTTCAACCAAAACATTTTTTTTTTTTTAAATTAAGTTTTAGCTTTCTTATCATGACCATAACAAGATATCATTGTTTTGTGACTTAAAGTGGCACACATGGACTAATTTTATAAAGGAAATTAAAAACAAATGGAGAAATTGGTATCATGTTAATTGATACACCTTTTTTGGAAACCGCCTATAAATTCTAACCCAAAAGACTCAACTATGTAATAATAAATAAAAGAAAATCCTTTCCGATATCTCATAAGCAGCGTTGAAAAAAGCAGAAAAAATATCCCGTATTTTTCCAAGTACGTTTTTTTTTTCAATGTTTCGTTCGAAAGTTTCAAGAAATTTTGCCAAAATAAATGTCATGTTTTTTTCCAATCAAACCGAAAAAAAATGAAAAAAACGGGAAAAAATTCGTGTTTTTCTTTAAATATTTGTATGTTTGTTCTGGTGGAATCTTGCGATTGGGCTAAAATTTTGCATGTATATGTATACCGGAGACCAATTCAATACTATTATTACATGGAGCTGATCTGATGATGGAGCTGGAAGGTGGCCATAGGAACTGCGTAATAGAACGACACTACCCCGTCGAGTTTGAGCTCGTTCGTTATAGCGGCAGCAGGAATACATAATCAGTGAAAGTTTGAACTGTCTAGGACAGCGGAGGCTTCTATGTATTTTTTCTCGAAAACGGTGCGTCTTAGGCGAAAAATAACCGAAATTTCACTCCCCCCTAGAACCCCTCATGAGAGCAACACCACTATTAAAATTTTGGGTTTTGGGGGGGAGAGGGAGGGGGATTGTTTTTATTTTAATTTTTCTCGAAAACGGTGCGTGTTAGGCGAAAAATAACCGAAATTTCACTCCCCCCTAGAACCACCCGTGACAGCAGCACCACTAGGTATTAAAATTTTGGGTTTGGGGGGGAGAGGGGGGATTGTTTTTATTTTAATGTTTTTTTTGGTAGTTTCGATTTCCTTACATCACAAATAATACATCCCTACATCATACTAAAAACAACCCCCCCTCTCCCACCCCCCGCAAAACCCAAAAATTAAAAAGTGGTGCTGCTCCCATGGGGAACCGAGATGATGTAAGGAAATCGAAACATTAAACAAAAAAAAAACATTAAAATATAAACAATCCCCCCTCTCCCCCCAAACCCAAAATTTTAATAGTGGTGCTGCTGTCACGGGGCGTTCTAGGGGGGAGTGAAATTTCGGTTATTTTTCGCCTAACACGCACCGTTTTCGAGAAAAATTAAAATAAAAACAATCCCCCCCCCTCTCCCCCCCAAAACCCAAAATTTTAATAGTGGTGTTGCTCTCATGGGGGATTCTAGGGGGGAGTGAAATTTCGGTTATTTTTCGCCTAAGACTCACCGTTTTCGAGAAAAAATACATAGAAGCCTTTATTTTTATAGAAACTTACCATACATAGAACCTTTTAGGTAATATAGAACCATACATATAATAAAAGAACCATAATATAATAATAGATAATAATAGAACCATACATAGAACCTTTTTTTTTTCAAATTAAATATATTCTTTGTGTTGTTTTTTTCGGATACTTGAAAGTGACAACCCTAAGGAAAATTTTGAATTTTCAATAACTCCTGGAAACCAATGAGTTAGGTTTTGGAAAAAATACTGCACATAATAGAAAGTATCAGCAATTTTTTGATGTAGGAATGACGGCCTACTACGGCGGTTTAGATGAATAAAAAAATGAAAACGAAAAATGAGAAAAAAAATCATATCTCTCGCCCCTTACATACTAAAGCAACAGAAATTGGTGGAAAGGTCGGCTATTATACCTTTTTTCGATAGAATAAATAAATTCTGGAATAAGTACTTCCGTTAAATTATAATGATTTTTTTTTCGTTTTTCAAAAGTCGGATATTCCGAAACTTTGACATTTTTTTAAAAAAAAAGTACAAGTCTTAGCGAACCCGGAGTTTTACTCTAATCCTCAGAATTGTAGACTCTATCGATTAGTTAAATAAAAACACGATGACACAAAATCAGGGATTATATCACACTGTGCGTGGCCCCGGAACGTAAAGGGCAACAAAAGGAACAGGGTAGTTTTTTTGTCAGTAAAACTCGGACAGTCCCTTCCGCCCCACCCAGGGCGGAAGGACACATTTGATAATTCTTACCAACTCAAAAAAAAAGAGGCATTCTCTACCAGTCAACCAAAGGTGGTGAAGACAAACAACAAACAACAAGCAACAACAAATACGCACAATACATACAAGAAATTAAAACATTCAAATCAATGTTAATCAGAATTTAATAAATCCATTGTGACTCCTTTCTTTTATTTTGTGAATAGTGAGTAGAGCTCCATTTGACCCGTTCACTGACACTTTCAGCTATGTTCGACGCCTTACTTGTGCATCACTTTGCTATATCCTCTCGGTCTATTACCGATCCTTCGGTAAATAATTACTTTTTTGTTGCAAATACGACTACAGATTTACTCAACCTTAGGGCGCGGTTAAATTGAAAACTATGAACTAGTAGCTATTTAATAGTAGAAATGAGCTGAACTGCAATATCATTTAAAGTTAGAAATAAATGGCAATGTAGCAAACTAGTTATTGGTTAACAATTATTGATATTCTAGCTTAGCTAGTTCAACTAGTGTAGAATAATCGAGAACAAACGGTACTATTGAGAAACAAAACTCTCATTAGGTCAACCGTAGAACTGTGGCATGGAACAACTGGGAACAAAGACTTCTATTAGTGCTACTATTTTGTAACACTTAACACAAAATTCTCAAATACCTGTTTAGTAGAACAAGTGGGAACAAACGCTTCTTACTCCGAGATTAACTTAAACATCTAATCTACTATCTTCTAATAAGTAGCTCAGCTATAAATAAGGCTGTCATTCGCTAACGCTACGTCCTAGGTAGGCGGTTCAAAGCGAACGCGATTATGAAGCAGTGACAAGCGAATTCAATGCGATGCGGTGCGACGCGGCGGTTATGTCCTACGTGCACGCGAATCGTCTTCCACAGCCGCCACCGACGCCGCCGTCGTCAGTGGGCACCGCATCCAGTTCGCGCGAAAATATCAAGCCAACTGATCGCATTCGCGTCATTTCGCGCCGCTTCGCCCCGCACCCCACGTGCGTTTGTTCACGTAGGCCACTTCAATAGGTTTCGACTGTTTGTTGTTTTCGCGCCGCGCCGCGCCGCTTCGCGTTCGCGTCTAGATCGCTCACGCAGGACGTCGCGTAATACAGCAAATTATCCACTAGTTAACAGTTCGCCAATGTGGCCGCGCCCTTACACTAAGTCCACAAAGAGTTGACCCTTCCTTGTACCACATTGCAAAGCGTTAGTTTACTACTGTTATGAAACGTGACCCGGTTAAAATACACTGTACAGTCTAAACGCGGGTTATTGCATGTCACTTTACACTTATCACTTTCGGTATGGCAATGTTTGCAAAAAGGAATTAAGTCATAAGTCGATATATTTTCGGTCGGTGGAGCTTGAGGTGAGCTGTTGTCTATTCTGTAAACTCACTTCACTTAAATTCATCGAGGCAGATATTTTACAGAAATGCCCTTTTCAATGTCAAAGTCAACATTTTTCAGTTAGAGCATTTAAAGGCACTTTTGAATTGTCAAGGAGTCGGTTAGTTAGTCGGAATTTCGGGAAGTTGAAGCTAGTTGCTCGTTCCAAAACGGAGGTAGGCCTCTATGAAGAAGAACGATCAAGAAACTTATTACAAAATCCTAGTTACAATATTCTTTTCTTTCTTTTTTTTTATATCCATCTTCGTGTGAAAACAATGAAGATAAATATAAGAAAGATAATACAAAATTATGAGAATAAAGATGTAAGCCATGGCAGTTATGAGTTAAGAGATAACCAATCCCAACTGACAATGCAGGTCGTAGTCCGATTTTCTTCTTCATGTTTAATCAATGGTCAGAATTAGCATGAAAGACGCATCTTCTGTTTATTATTTCATCATCGATTCATTCATTTTTATATCGATAAATGAAGACAGTCAACGAAATGTCGCAAAACGTTGTAAAAATATAAAAAGCTTCCATCAGAACTAGCTGAAATGTAGAGCTTGTGGGATAGAATTGGCTAAAGAAAGATGGAAATTACAACACAGAAAAGTGACCCAGCACTTAGTTTTGGATAGGTAGGTGCTGTTAATCTAAAGGTAGATTTCCGATGTTGGCGACTACAACCGACAACCGCGACAGGCGACCGCATACAGGTCACGCAACTCACTGCTTTGTATGAATTTATATGGAACCCTAAATAACACAAGCCGACCGCGTCGCCAACATCGGAATGCTACCTTAAGGGCCTTTGCCTTTAGGCTGTTAGATAAATCGGGAATCTATAGCAATAAAGCATTGATTATATTACTCTAAGCACGTCATAAATTACTATAGGTGTTTAAAAGTTGCCAAAGTAATTTTATTATCATATACTTTGAACATTTTAAATTGTCTACCATCAATCAAATCAGCTTCTTGAGATGTAACTAAGCGCCACTTGAGAGGCGGCTGTCAAATCAATCAGACAGGTCATCGATTCCTTTACGCTTTTGAACAATGAGCATGTCAAATTCCTCACAAATCAAAATGATAAAAAACCAGTCGTAGATAGAAGACGTAACATCACGCCTGCAATCCCCGAAGGGTTAGGCAGAGGTGTACCCATTAGTACACCAACATTTCGCTAGTTATGTTTAGGTCCCATGTAATATGGGACGAGCTTAGCCTATTGCCACGTCGTAGATATAATGTTTGTGTTTTAGTCATCGTCACAGGGATGCCAGATCCTAAATCTGGAAAGGCAAACTACCAGCCAGTTAAGCCGGACTTTTGGCTAAAATTAAGTAAAAATAACCCAGATTTTGCTATCTGAATGTTCAAATGTAAAAATTATTACATTTAATTTTTTGACACTGTCATAAAAACAAGTCAACTTCTAATAAATTTAATGTAAAAAGCTTAACAAAAGCCGGACAGGCCGGACACCGACTATTTTAGCCAGACACGCCAACGCCAACGACATCTCAAAAGCCTGTCTATGTCCGGCTTTATCCAAACAACCTATACTGGAAACTGAAGTCACAGAACACCCTCATGCCTCCAGCATCCAAACATAAATCTGTAAAGATAACAAAAATCTTGTAGTATTAATTTTAAGATAATCCCGTATCGTTATCGTGTAGACTACACGCACTAAAAGAACGCGGTCAGTCGGTCTCAATGTCGTTGGTATAATATGCTGTAATCCAGTGAAAAGTGTTGTAGGTACGTTGCGTCAGCGCAGGACGAGTTTATGCGGCGTGCGCAAGTCAATAAACAACAAATATGGCGTACCTAACGTTTTAGAAAATATTTCCGCTTCAGCAATGGAGTTTTGTGAATCATGCGAATTCTTGCTTTCAAACGTTTGCTAATGAGAATGTTTGCAGTAAGACTTTAATTTAATTTAGAACTACGAATTAAGCGCAAGTAGTTTATGATCTTTTGATAAGCGCAGTGTATTTCAGTGGATTGTGTAGCAAAATAAATTGTACAAGGTAGATAACTACACACTTATTAAAAGTTAAAACACCTTTTGGCAATGTTGGGTTTAAAGATTATTGATTGCTCATTGCTTGCTTTCTAGCAATCAATCAGCAATTTAATGGACGATATCGTCATAAGGAAACGTTATTTATTTCTATGGGTAAAAAAAAAAGATAGTTGATGGATGACACACTAAAGCCGGGGTTGCTAAGCCCGAAAGGAAGGACTTTCGTGTATAGATTTCTTTAAATATACCTATATTGGCTGACATTGGCACCTCATCGTACTAATATTTGGGCTATCGAACGAGACAGTCACATTTACAAATTACGTGACAGAAACGAGCCGAACTTCTTTTAAAACTCGATGCTCTGATGTGTGTGTATCTATCTCTTTCTGCTTCTGCCCTAGTTACTTAAGTACTTTCGTCTTTTTTTTTATTATTCTTTTGAATCTACGGTTTTTAAATTGTCCACACTACTTCATTTACTCATAAAGCCGTCCCGTCCGGAGTTGCGGTCACCATGCGTGCGCGCAGCTTTCTCCTCTTTGTCTGACGCGCACCGAAATTATGCTCAAATGATTTATTGACGCTCTTTACCTACTTTGGTAACATACGTCATACTGTCGGACGTTTGAAAACTTTGATAAGGGATTTTAATTTAGTTTAAGTTAAATTTTGAGTATCTATTGACCCTAATATTTGAATTGATTATTTAACTGTCTATGTTTTTAATACAATAAAGCGGAAGAGATTTTTTGTTTGTTTGTTTCAACGCGCAAATCTCTGGAACTACCAGTCGGATTGGAAAAAGTCATTATCTATCTGATAGCCAGATTTATGAGAAAAAGTATAGGCTATATTACATCACGCTACGACCCACGGGAGTGGAGCAGTAACCAAAGACGTAACTTGTCACGGGTCAAAAAACAGCGCGAAACAAAGTTGTAGGGAGCAACTATCTTTATACAGGGTCAATGAAAATATACCCGAAACCTGAAAAGGGGTCATTTTACTCATCATTATGAACAACTTTTACTATGGGACCAACCTTGAAATCATGAAAAAAAAAACAGCTGATCCATACATTACGATCTTGTTGTGTAGCATTTTTGTAGGGAACAGCTGATTTTTTTTTCATGATTTCAAGGTTGGTCCCATAGTAAAAGTTGTTCATAATGATGAGTACAATGACCCCTTTTCAGGTTTCGGGTATATTTTCAATGACCCTGTATAATTTGGTTTTAAAAATTTTCAAAAAAATTGAAATATTATGTACTTTATAAAAATTAAAAGGTAAGTAGATACGTAATACACATAATTTACATTACATTTTACATAAGTATGTATATGGTACTTATTGCTCCAACAAGTCAGTCAAAACTATAAAAATAATCTTATGATGCGTTATTGTATAAAATTAACATGCATGTGTATATAAAATGAATGTGTACGTAACTCACGTAATCACGGGTAGTATTCAATTGTATTCTCAAAACCTTGTATGAATAATAATTCGTTCCACAGTTCCAAGTTATCTCTATGACCATAATTGTCGGATTTAAGATATAAATGCTATGGGAAAACGGATGCTGACTTCATTCAAACGTCTTTGTAATAACATGATAATCTTTGGATGTGTTTGTATCACGCCATTTCATGTTTCCAAGCTATTCGCTCTGCATATTTGTGCTCATGTCTATTGAGAATTTAGGATGCAGCAAAATAAGTGGCATTGTTATGTAAGAAATTGATTCCCAGTGTCGTGACGACGGATAGTTTTCCAGTTCAAAATCTCGTGACTTTTTTAATTGGTGCTGATCACACGTGACGTTGCATGATTAGTTGTCGTCGACGTAGATGGAAAGGTGATTATTATAGCATTTAATCCAGCGGTTCCCTTGTTTCGGATGCGGTTCACTTGTTTATGATGCGCCCCCTTTCTTCAAAGAAGAAATATCCACGCCCCCTGCCCAGATAATGTAATTTTTAATAAACATTTTTATCACGGTATACAGCGGCATAATGTAGGTACGGCTAAGCTGTCCCACTGCTGGTCAAAGGCCTCCCATAAGGCTTTTCAGGAACTTTTTTCCCGCACCAGCTCGAACCAGCCCTTGTGGTATGCGTTCAGATCATCTCACCACCTCTTTCTAGGCCGTTCTCGGCGACGCCATCCATCTTCGGGCAACCATTTCGTGGAGACTTGCCCATTGGTCACTGTGCATTAAGCTGATGTGTGCAGAGCTTGGCAGCCTTCTTGCCAACTGAAAACTATTCTAAATAGAGCCTTCAAATTGTAGCTGCTTTACTAGGATTTTTTGTTTAATTGCAAATATTTTGCTGACATTATTGAACACCCACTCAAATATTCTCATCAGCCAACCATGGAAGCAAGACAACAACATTTTCATAAATCACAACAATTCTTGCGAAACTTTTAACATTGATACCTTTCAAAAAATGATAAATGACAAATAAATTACATGATTAAAAGAAATAAAGTATAATTAATTACGTTTCTCTAAATGTCTGCCAGTGATTGTTAAAACCATTTTAAAATATTCGTCTATTATTATTAGTAATATTCAAGGTTTTCTTCTAAAAACTGAATAGTGGTAAATATTTGGGTCAGCGTATATATGAATAAAGTATTGTAGTAACATCAATTTGTAGTATAATTGGAATCTTAATCGATGCGGTGAGAATGTAAGGATGCGGCGTTAGTGATAAGCGTCTGGCGAGGCTTAGATAGGTAGATATCTAGAAAAGACAGAAAATAAGTTGTGTGGTAGGTACACAAAACATTAAAAAAGTTAGCTAGTACTTAAAATACAAATAAAAAGCTTGTTTACAAAAAAAGATAACCGCCTTCAAAAACTACAAAATAAAAATAACTTTAGTTTTGGAAGTCGGCGGCTTTGGTTTTGTTTTTTGTTATGTTGGTAAGTATTGCCATCGACTTCCAAAACTAAAGTTATTTTTATTTTGTAGTTTTTGAAGGCGGTTATCTTTTTTTGTAAACAAGCTTTTTATTTTTCACTTTTTAGTGCTGTGTATTAATGTTTGAAATCCTTACAAAAAGCCCTTTCAAACAATACCTCACACGATATATTTAATTTTGGAAACTGGTAGGAGGGGGGTTGACGTAGCCCCCCCTTTTCCTTCAGTCAATCATCGACTACACGTATAAACAAAGCAATTTCACTTGTTACGATATTGCTGCTGTGATTCTGTGAGGAGTTCCATTCCATATCTCCGAAGTTCATCATCAGATATTGAAATGGTGACAATGGGACCACACGGGAAGCACCACCTTTCAAATAAAAAAAGAATCATGAAAATCGGTTCACCCAGTCGCAAGTTAGGAGCTAACAAACATAAAAAAAAATACAGTCGAATTGATAACCTCCTCCTTTTTTTGAAGTCGGTTAAAAAGGGCCTATTAGACAAGTAAGTGTTTTAATTTATATCGTCACGTTTGGCAGTATTACCAAATTGAGTTTGAAATCACAAGCCGAGATATAAGAGTCCATCTAACTTTCATGGGGGTTTGGTTTCCGCACTTAGTCCTCGGTTGTGGACCATGGTGGCCGATATTTCAACCAGCCCACCTCCCTCTAGAAGCAGAATAATCCTCCTAGACTGCAAAGGGCGTCCGCAAGAGTCCTTGAATTTTTAGAGCTCTCTTATCCGATCTACATACATAGAAGAGCAGACGGCCGTTAGGGTCGAAGGCTCTCGTGTGGCAACCACGTAGACAAGGTGGACCGATAACCTACCTGGTAAAGGTCATTGTGGTTATCTTTTGGGGAGCCGGGGAGGCCCATGTCTAGTGGTGGACGGCGTTCGGCTGATATGATGATGACTGATGAGTCCATCTACAAAATATCATAGCATTTAATTACTTATTAGCAAAATATACTACCTATTGCATGGCGAAAGGAGTATGCAAGGATCGTAGCAGGTGGCGTTCTGTGGTTTCTGCCTACCCCCATGGGAAAAAGGCGTGAGTTTATGTATGTATGTATGTATTGCATGGCACGTTGTTCGTACAGTTCTCTTCAAAATGAAACTCGCTATCAGCTTATTTCTTGATACCAAATATACAAGTGTTATAATGTCGTTTCTAACTGCAGCATCGGAAGCCGGGGTCAGAAGTCTTATGACATCATACCGGACAAAGAGGCACATTTTTATATTAAGATTACATTGTTTTAACGCTTTCGAGCCGAAATCTGAACGATTATAAACATTTTTATAAGTGAATTGACCCGAATTAAACTTATACGTTGTAGATTGTCTTACTTGTAATCATGCCAAAAAGACTGTGAGGTAAGTTATTTTTTTACACTAGCTTAATCTGCTCGTGACTTCGTCCGTGTGGTGATTTTTACCCGCGTTATGTCTTTGGACTGCTCTGCCCCTGTGTGTCGTGGCGTTATGCTATATTATATACCTACTACTAGCAACGCACCCCGGCTTTGCACGGGTGCAATGTAGATACAAAAGTCTTCCTCTTGAATCACTCTATCTATGTATTGATGAACCGCATTAAAATCTGGCGGGAAGAGATTTTGTTTTATACTATGCCTAGAGACTTGTTTTTTTGTTTGAACGATCTCTGCAACTACTGGTCCGATTTTGATAATTATTTCGCTAGCAGGAGGCTACGTTATATCCAAGTTCTATATTTTGTTTTAAAAAAAATGGGAATCCGAAAGAAAATCGCGCGGACAAAGCTGCGGGATATTTGTAAAACACATTTTAAGAAGTCGACACGTTGGCGCCAGTTGATATGAACCAAGACATACAGATACAGCCTCTTATCTAAATTGCATTTGCATAATACTTACATCAACATAAAGAATGAACTGTATCGGACATCTTCATTTATTTAAAAAAAGATACAATCAATTGTGAAATCTGACCGCCATTTTGAATTCCTTACTCGCAGGACGTTGTCATATACTTTTTATTTTTGCATTTCCCTTTACAATAAAAAGCCATGATTTATAAAGATAAGTGGATGGATGGATGTTTTGTAAGTCTTTTACGCTTAAATGCTTGAACGGAATTAGTTGGGCACAAATACTTATAGATGTTAATCTAGTTAACATACTTAATACAGGGTTTTTATCCATTTTTTTCTTTCCGTAAGATAATTTAAGACTTTAGGTAGTTTAATTCTGAAGTGGCAGAAAAAGTCATGGGCAGAAGCTAGTTAACGATAAAGAATGACCTGTATCGGACATCTTTATTTATTTAAAAAAGATACAATCAATTTGTGCGTGCTGAAATCTGATCCGCCATGTTGAATTCCTTTTTGACAGGACATCTGCGGCTCAACGTCGTCGTTTACTTTTATTTTATTTAAAAAGGTTTTAAGCGGTTAAAGACTAAAGTTAATTTATTTCTTACATTGTATGTAAGTATAAGACCGTCTTGATTTGTATCGTTTATAAACTGATTAATTGTTACCTCAAATCTGACGTGAAAATAAATGTAGTAGGTAATTATGCGGGAAAAACTCTTAGGCACTTATTTGCTACTGACTTCTAAAACTATAAGCCCAAGAGAAAATTTGCCGAAATCGAATTTGCAGACTATTTTTTGATGCTATTAACAATGCCTAATCTAAGTTTTAAAATGTATTATTTTACCCAAAGTACGCCATGACTTTTTATTAATTACAAAACAACAACTTATATTGCAGGACCAATTAAACCAAATAAGGATAAAATAGCGGTTTCCAACAAAAATGCCCTACGACAGAATCTCAATGTACGGAACAGCGGTTTTTTTTTCATATTTCATAGTTTTTCTTACAGTAGGTACAATTTGTTCATACTCATTAGTATCTTCTCCCCCTTGAAAAATCTGTAGCGAATTAAAAATCAGTTAGTTATGTAACTTAAATTAGTTTTTTAGTTGGTATGTAAGTAAGAGACAACGAACAATTACTCACCTTGACTAACCATAAAAAAATAATATATTATTTTCAAATACTTAAATTATGATTTTCGCATTCAAAGCCCCCAGGTCAAGGCATTCTCATTATGCCTTTATCATCGCCTTGATGTCAATTTTCAAATATTTCAAGTTTTTATCGATTTAAAGAATAATGTATTATCGATTATCGTATCGATATAACGTCGAGTCACGATTTAGACATCTGTATTATTGTTTGAAGTTAAGGTCTTGCACATTTGACATTTGTTGCATTGACATCGATATTGTTGCTTTTAATTTTCTTTTAGAAATTTATAATTGATTTGTTGACCTCTAACGGTTAAATTAAATAAATGTAAGCGTTGGTTTGAAATTACAAGTATTTCAATTTAGCTATATGTCTCTATAGGCATATGAACAACTTTAGCTAACGGGAAAAGGAAAATTTGCTGGTTCATACATTTATGTTCGCGTAACTCAACAAAATTAATGGATTAGCTTATTTTTCTTCCCATAGAGAACTGCAAGTTTGTGTACACTAGACTCGCCCCCTATTACATGCGACTTAATTATACATAACTGGCGAAATCTGGGTGTACTAATGGGTACACCTCTGCCTAACCCTTTGAGAATTACAGGTGTGATGATGTTATGTATGTATTTGATACATACTTAATGCATGGTTTGTACAAGAGCCTTTTTTTTTTTTGAGGTGGTAAAAATCATCAAATGAGTCCTTCCGCCCTGGGTGGGTCGGAAGGGACTGTCAGACTTTTACAGACTAAAAAACCACCCTGTTCCTTCTGTTGCCCTTTACGTTCAGGGGCCACGGTGTCCTGTTAAGACGTCCCGCAACCCCGGCGTACAAGAGCCTAAACACCTTGTTTAAATAGATATATTGTGCATTCATTTTTAATCTACAATCGGTAATGCTCGTAAATATTATAATAATAGGTGGTAAGATGGAGCCGATGTCCTTACTTAACGCATTAATATGAAATATGATGTGCGCAAATTGATCTGATTATATCGCTAACTTAACTGCTGAATACTAACTTAATGTTCGAATGTCAGAATAAATAATTATGTTCCCTTGTGTGTTGAAGAATGGATTTCTTTTGTTTGGTTGCGATTCAAGGAGGGAAGTAGTTATTTTTAATAGTAAGTGGAGCTCGTTGGCCTAGTGGTTGTAAAGCGCGACTGCTGAGCATGAACTCTTGAGTTCGATTCCAAGGACGGGCGAAGAGTTATTGGGTTGTTCCATTAAGAATTTCTCAGTAGCAGCTTCAGAGTCTGGATTTGTGCTCGGTTGATGGCAATAGGCTCGCCCCTATTACATGGGACTTAAACATAACTGGCGAAATGTGTGTGTGCTAATGGATACACCTCTGCCTAACCCTCCGAGGAATACAGGCGTGATGTTATATTGTTGTTATGAGTTTTCACATAGAAGCAACAAGAATATTTTAACCGAGATTGGAAAATTAAATTAAAAAATTAAAATTAAAATTCATTTATTTCAGACAACAGTGATCCATATTTTGTTAGTATTACAAAAGCTTATATTCTAGTGTTAGTAACAAGGATGCGTTAATATTAAAATAAATAAATGACAAAGCAGAGAATCACCAGGCAGGAAAATATGTATCCTACCTAATCAATCTCCGCACAAAAAACCTAATATTCGGAGTATAGCTCTCCGCCACAGCTCTCAGAATATATGTAGTTGCGACTACCCCGTACTCTGCAAAGCAACGAAGCAGTTTTTTTGCGTAATATGGCTTGGAAGCCGTCTGTATGGGCCTCGGCAAACATTTCCGAAGCGCTACGGAAAGAGTGTCCTTGGAGTTTACTCGTTCTTCTCTATAGAAGTCTACTTAAGTTTTGGAACGAGCAGCTAGCTTCAACTTTCTGACTAACTGACCGACTCCGTGCGTAACAATTCAAAAGTGCCTGTAAATGGTCTAATTGAAATATCTTTTGAATTTGTTTTGTTTGTTCGATGGCAAAACCGACAAAAATTATTCTAACGATCGATAAAACAATCGGTAAAAATTGGAACAATGATTTCCCACGCGACATTATTATTTAATTCGATGCCAGTACTGTAAATATTAAATAATTTATACATTGCCTAATTGTATTATATTTCACATACAGTCACGCACTAATTGTGTTTGCCCGATCACGAATCGATTTATAATCGAATAACATCTCTCGATCGATGATCGGTAATGGCTAATGTTTGCGAAAATGGAACATCTCAATTTATTCAAAACCTACTTAGGTACCTAATTTTTTTTTTATGTATGGTTATTGTGCAACAATATTTTATTGTAATAATAAGGCTTTGCTATCTTGAAGAGCTCGTGGCTAAGTAATAACAGCCGCACGGGTCGATCCAGCAGGTTAAGCTACGCTTGCCGGGGTTGGTCTGTGGATAGGTGACCATCTTTACACACCGAGACTCCTCCGCGCCTCGGAAGGTCCCGGCTGTCATACGTGGATCTTTGATAGTAGTTACGGGTCGTCAGAAGCCCGAAAGTCTGACAACCAGTCTTATCAAGAAGTTTCGTATTGCCCTTATTGTTTTGTTTAGGTCAAATAGGCAGTTGCTTCATATAAAATACTGGTATTCAGCTGTATCTGGTTAGACTGGAAGCCGATCCCAACATAGCGGGGAAAAGGCTAGGCAGATTAACTTCTTTGTTCTCTCGTAGTAAGTTAGGTATTATATTTTCAAATTACTTAGTTTTTCTAATGTATATGTAGTGATAATGACTTTTGTTAACAACCTTCAGTATTGATGGATACAAGATAAAAATAATGTACAACTTATGAAATATCGATTTGCGTATCTGCCTTATGATTAATTAATGATGTTTTAGAATACATTTTGAAATCGTTATAAATATTTTTTGAACAATCTTTTGGCAAGCTTGTAAGGTCTGATGATTAATTTAGCTGTTTCTTTGTGGAATGTTTTTGAACAAGTCGTTTAGTAAAGCATTCTATAGCAAATAATTAATTGAAGCCTTGTTGTGGGATAAAATTAATCGTTCGAAAATTCTGTGTCTCTGTATTTTTAGGGTTCCGCACCCGTCCGTGCGTCCGTCCGTCTGTCTAAGGTCTGTATCTCATGAACCGTTATAGCTAAACTGTTAATTTTTTTACAGAATTTGTATTTCTATTGCTGCTATACCAACGAATAAAAATAAAAATAAATAAAAGTTAAAAAATGAATAGTTTTTAAAATCTGGTAATACCTACTATAATATAGTTTGTTGGATTTTAGGTACCTATTTTGTCTACTTTAGACAAGTACATGGCAAAAAAACATATAACTTACGTCCTATATAAGTATACCTATCCACTTCTACTTTTTACCAGGAAACCCAATTTCATTAAGTACCTAAAAAATGACCCTGAGTCATTTAGGTATCGTCAGACTCCTTGACGACTCCCACGCAAACGGAGCAGTAATCTAATTTAATACATAAATAAATAAACCGTCAGTTAACCCAAATAAAACATTAATGATTAGTGTTTGAATTAGTTCCAGTCAATTAACAGATTAAATAATTAAATGGATTTCGATCAATATTGACTAGTGATCTAATCTCGGATGCGACTACTAACTTCAAACTACTCTATGTCATGATTGATGTGCTTCTTCGAAATTCCAAAATAATCGAAGGAGGCATTAGTGAAATCGTTTTTTGTTTATTCAAAAATCTCTAATCGTTTTTTTTTGTAATCGAAGTTTAAATTACATCACTAAATTAGGTAATATATAGCCTTTGGTTTGAGTCTTAAATAATAAAAAATAAAAATAAAATTGCTATTGACATTGCAGTAATGAAATTACTCAGGCAGAAAACGAAAAGCACAACTTTTTCTTAAGACAAGTAAACAATGATTACATGATTTCTATGTACATAAGTATTAATGTAAACACTTTTTAAACAAGTATTAATGTTAACACAATTCAAACACATTACATGTGTTGTGCAGTGTAAACACAGACAATAAGTAATTTCTTAACAGTATAATATTAAATGTTACTTAATACTGTATTTCCACGGTACAGACAAGTGGAACGAGGGCGATCTGGCTAGTTGATCTTACAAATTAACATCCGTTATAAGCGACAATAATTGTATAATTGATGTGTATATCGCGATTAAACACTTTTCTACTTGACTGTCCCATTTTGCGGTCGAAAGCATATGAGAGAGACATATTGTTTGACCTAGTGATCTATTTTTATTCTAAAACTAGCCAACCACAAAATATTTTTTTAATATTTCGTAAGAACCTTCTCCTTACAACACAACAAAAAAAGAAATAGTGAAATTGATCCAGCCGTTCACGCGTGACGCCGTGACCAAGGGAAATAGGGATTCATTTTTATATGTATAGATAACGTTATTGACCCAATTGTGACCCAGACAAGACATCTTTGGATGAGAACGATTAGGAGAGTCAACCCGGCTGGAAGAAAAAGAATAAGATCAAAGAAAAAAAAATGTGGAACAAGGGATGCTGACAAAGAATTTGAAGTTTAATGAAATACCAGCATTCATCTTGAACAATAATGGCGTTTATTGAGCAGTAAAACACGTATTCACGCGAACGCAGTCGCGGACATAAGTTAGTTCAAAAATAAAAGATCAGCTGAATTCTAAAATCAGTAGCCATTATTCTACAACAACAAAAAAAAAATATGATTCTTTCCTCGATTCAATATAATAAAATTCAAAGTATTGTGAAAAAAAAACAATGCATAGCACACTTCCGAGATTCTTCATGACTTATTCAAATGTAATGCGATTTGTGAAAAGATAATAGAGTAAAATAAGCGGATGAAACAGATGGTACACTTGATAAAACGTCAACGTATTTTTCTGGTCAAATTAAAGTTATTATTTATGGTAGTGTAGAATTTGAAGGAATATCATATAGAGATCCATAATGTTAAGCAGTTGTGTGGATAGTAATAAAAATCGTTTTGAATTTGTATTTAGTATTTATGGGTCACAAATCATGGGGATTTTTTTGTATTGAGAAATTAAATATGACGCGGACGAAGTCGCGGGCAGAAGCTAGTATTATTATATAGGTAAAAGACATAGCCACGTGAGGATATCACAGTATAGCAACAAGAAAGTGTGTGCCAGTTTTATGTAGTGTTATTGACCAACGAAAACATTTGACCACTCTGAACAACTGCGTATTTTATAATCTATGCACAGAGATTGTATCAAGAAGGTGCACTATGAAACAATGAGTGTATTTCTTTGTTCGGCATTATGTAAGTTAAACTAGGTAATTGTCTGTGTACGCGCTGCCTAAAGCCTTGTAGGCATCATTACGATCGTGTAGATATGTCTTTATAGAGTCGTGTGAGACTGCTTTTGTTTCATTTATAGCATTGTGAATGATTTGATTTGCGGCGTTGTTGGTACTGATATGGTTTTGTAGTTATTGATTGATGCAATCAATTTATGTGCAGGCGCACTAAGTGAGGCTCTGCGAGTGAAGATATCTAATGACGTTTCGAATCTAGCTTAGGTATGTCCGCGATTTCGTGCGTCTGAATGTCGATAATCATGAGCTTTTTGCGTGGATCTCCTACTTTTTTAAAATAATTTTTTATTTTAAAAAAGTAGGAGATCCAGTAGGCTAAGTTACTCCTTTTAACATCAGCTGGCAGTGAAACAAACAAGCATACAGACAGACAAACGTGTTTTAGTTTAAGTAGCAAGTAAAGATTCATATTTATTTTGTACGGTAACAATCTGGTATTTTGATATTATAAATAGACGAAGTTTTGAGTTCAATCCAAAACTTTCATAAACCGTAACAGTGCTTGGAAGGCCGCGATATTTCGTTTCAAAAAGGACCTCTAAATAGGCATTTATCTGGTTTAATAAAGGTAATTTTCTCTTTCTATTATAGGTAAGTACTCGATCTCTCTCGCACGGCTATCATTACTTTTATCTATACATTTGTCTTTTCTTCAATTAGTCACACGACAACGATGAGAGATTATGAGGAAGTCGACGATGTTCAGGAAGTTAGCAGTAAGGGAAATAATAGCCAAGTTTTATTGTCAATCGACAGTATGTTTAGATTATTACCCACTTACACTAATATACATTTATTTTAGATAAAGAATGAGGGTTCGGTTTCGCGGGGAAATCAAACGAACACATAACATCACGCTTGTAATCCCGTAGGGTTAGTCAGAGGTGTATCCGTTAGTGCACCCACATTTCGCCAGTTATGTTTAAGTCCCATGTAAGAGGGGGCGAGTCTATTACCCTATTACCATCACCAGATTCTCGGTGTCCATGATTGGTTTTAGAGCTGTGGTGACGAAATAGTTCAATTGCATAAACTAGAATGCTTTCTAGGCCATTGCTACTGGGCCCTCATTGCTGCTCATCTATCTTTATCAAGGCGTAATTGATGGTTCGTGCTAATAGTGAATGAGAATTTAATGAATGCTGTTCTTCTTCGTCAGGGTGGAGGGCGACGCGAGTGCGAGGAGGCGGCAGGGTGCGCGTGCGGCGGCCGGCGCGCTCCGCCCGCGCCTCCCGCGCCGCCTGCGCATCATCCGCTGCACGCGCTCGACCAAATGCCGCCACCTTTACTCAGGTACACTACTCCTATGAGACGAAATAAAGGCACTGTCATTGACAAATTGTTACTTTGAACCTGCGAACAACTATACCAAGTTTTTGTCAAGTTTTGTAAGGGAAGGCGATATTTCTAAAGCCCTAGACTTGCAAGCTTGATTATTAAATATTGAAAGGAGGAACGCATCCCTAAAATTCCAAATAATACAGTCACTACAACTCAGAACATTTAGTAACCACAAATAACTGAACATTTTCAAACAATACCATCGAGTTGTCTGGAAATATCCAGGAAATTCTGACTCATGATAGACCCTAAATAAGGTAATACTCTATAGCCTTATTCAAAAGCCATAAGGTTGATTTTAGCATTGTTATATTTCTAACAAAAGGTCGATGACTTGAAGAAATTTTACATTCACAAAGGGTATCTAGATCGTACTGAGCGTGATTATACTTAATTTTTCCACTATAGTGCTTATGTTCATATGGCGGTCAAGGATAGAGATAATTATTACATGTGTGTAGATACTTGTGTCTAAAATAATAAGTACGTCGTGTAAAGGCTGATTTACTTAGACGGTGCGAGAAATATCGTGCAAGTTGTGGTACATTTCCGTCAATGGTCAGTCACTTTTGACATGACAGCCGCGCGGTCCCGCAATGTACGTCAAATCGCACGATATTTCTTGCATCGTCTAAATGAGACTTAACACAAAAATATATTATTTTTATTATTGACGGGAAACTGACTAACCGTTAACCTAGATATTAGTGCCCTTAACATTAACATATCTACAAAAGGTTACTAAAATACTACTAAACTTCAGTAGGGGGGATGTCCCCTAGCGCTATTCCATCTTCCTAGAACGACATGCAGTGCTAGGTTGCTGCAGTTGATGAAAATTTTAAACGGCGTTATGTTTTGAGCCGTTGGGTAAAGAAACACTAGGGTCATAAGGTCTGAGTGCTCACCTTACTTTTTGGAACATCGCCAAGCGGCTGATCGCCTTTTCATGTAGCTAGATGGCCTTTTCTTGGGCCTAAGAATCAGCAGGAGGTGATTTTTGATGTCCTATTAGCTTCTCCTCTCTCTTTTATAAATTGCACAAAATAATTGTATTATTATTTATGAGTTCTGTATCTGTATATGTGTCTGTATGAGATTCTGTAAATTATCCATTTAAATTACTAAAATTGGTTAATAATTTAAGAAAAAATATTACTTAAAGTATTTGCAAATAAGTACTATTTTGTTTCTGGTGGGTAGTTCATTTAGTTGGACTGGTGCATTCACTAGCAATTTAAGGATATTTATACCTAAACCTGTTATATTGAACTTTAGAATGGTCTGCAATTTTGCGTCACTATGAGGAACTCGGTATATTTGTACAGTCAGCAACAAAAGCTGATTAACATTCCTGATTATTAAATCCTAAATATTTAGCACAATATAAAAGGAAATATGAAATGGATGTAAAATAAACTATTGGCTAATACCTGAAGAGTTAAAAAGAAGTGCATAGTGTCTATTTAAATGATATGAAAAATTAACAGTGATAGTCGACTCTGTCGCTGACCGTACCGTGTCTCAGTAAAGAATACATTGAACTACTTTGGTCACTTATTAACTCGTGGAATTAAAAGGTTAAACGTTTTTCAAATTGATTCTTGCAGCGAAAGGGTAGATGTTTTTGAACTGTCATATTTTACTTATAATGTCAGCAGACGTATCATGACTCACGCGCAGAGCAAGTACCAGCTGTCTTTCTTTTTTTAGTGTAGGTAACTCTCATACATAAGTTTTACAAAAAACATCTTTAACTAAACTAACATGTTTTCACTAAAAGGTTTTTCTAGCAATCTAGACACACATCAGTGTTTTAGCCAAGTTCGCGACAACAGCTCTCAACTTTTTTATCGGTGAAACCGACTACCTACCCTAAAGGTCGTTTTTACCGAACTTGGCCGTTTTTCACATTTATGTTTTGGTTAGAATATGTATTACTTATTGTGCTAGGTTATGTCCAAACATGTCTTGGTAATTGTGTGATGCAGTTTTCTGATTAATAAATATGAGTTAATGTTCATTCTCTCACCAGGTCAAGTCCCCTTTGATTTGTGATGTTTTATTTATTTCGACAGGTCGAATCCTTTGTACACGGAGGAGGAAGAGCAAGAGGTAGTAATCATTGTGGACTCGCTGGACGAAGTGCCGGAGGGCGAAGTGGCCGAGCCGCCGCGGACACCGCGTCGGGCGCCCTCCACGTCCTCAGGTCAGTGCAACTATTACGAGTATGAATGCCTTGTGGGTCAGCCTCTGTGTAGGAGAGGCCTATGTCAACTTCTCCAGCATTAAATGTCTTTGATGTCGTTCACAATGCTACTGATGTCCCGATAAACGTGGCCACCTACTGGGCCCAAAACTTTAGAAAAAAAAGGATTGTCTTAAATCATCGACTCTAAAAGAAGCAGAATGTCTTTGATGAGGGTCATTGGATAAAAATATTCTTCCTTCATGGGAAATCAAGGATTTTGTGCGAAAGGCTGCAAATCGACTGATGGTGTTGTTCCAGTATTGAATTGCGATAGGTTCTTAGGTACCAACAACCAGCATGCACGTGTTCAAACCGTAAAAACGTAGGTATGAACATTTATGTTCATACGTGGTGGTCGTGGTGGTAAATAAACCAGGAACCACACAACCATCATTTTAATTATACCATTCTCTGTCCGGCAGGCTACGGCAGCGGCGGCGGCAGCCACGGCAGGGTGTCACCAAACTTACCAAAGAGCGACCAGTTCGAGCCGCCGGCCAGCCGGCTGTCCGACTCGGATAAGAACGATGGATCTCACACGACTTCGGACTCCGATGCCAGTCCGATTTGCACGCTTAGCAGGAGTCTTAAAGAGGACATCAGGTCCTGTTTAGGAGTTTGCAGGTGTGTGTCTTCAACGAGCTCTCTGGTGCTTGCCTAAAGGGTGCCAACTTTTTTATTGAGCTTACGGATGCATGTCCATTTGTTTTACCAAAGAACCATCCCTCGTAGAAATAAGGGAATAATTTAATATATCGTCGGTGCGCTTGCCAAACCTGATATGTGCATTTTTTTGATTAGTCGTTTTTCGCCAGATTGCATTGATTTTTATCGACACATCGATGGCAAAACTTGCAAACATGCAATAGACTAAATTAGATATTTTTTGCCATATTCTGTTGTTTTTTTATAATATTCAGAAGATAATAAATTACGAAAAAACAGTTTTTTTGCTGTCCTGAAAAGTCCTTCAAATGCACATATCAGATTTGGCAAGCGCATCGACGATATTCGCATGTAAAGTTCTGCCTAAACCCCATGTGACAGTTTTACAACTTATATGATAAACCTGCTATTATCCGCGACTTCATTGCGTGAATTTTCTTATAGCTTCACTTAAGGATGGCAAAGCTTTCTATTAGCAAAATAATTATCAGAATCGGACCGGTGGTTCCGGAGATTTGAGAGTTCAAACAAAAAACAAATAAACTCTTCAGCTTTATAATATTGAGTGTAGATTAGCTCAATTAAATATAATATAGATCCAAAGAAATAGACCGTTTACCTACTTAGCATATATCGCGCTCTCTCCTGTCGTACGCTGCGGATAATGAAATACATCAAACTGATTGGTAGTTGCTTCCACTTTTACATTGCAACTAAGTTGTATCGGACATTGACCCCACCTTTCGAAAAGGCTAGGCTGATAGAGCTTTCAAGCTATTAAATCCCATTAATTCTAGGGATTGACAGCTCACGTCGAGTTTGCTTCACCAAAATTTGCCGATGGAGAATTTTTACAGAATAGCATTACAGTTTTAAAAAACCCATTGAAATTCACTGTGCAGATAGTGGCTTCCGTATTTCGGAAAGCACGTATAATCGTGTCCTTGCAACAGTCCTAATTGGTAAAGTGAAGGTCAGGTTGCAGTTGGCTCAATTAAAATACTCCCGTATCTGGTTAATCTTACGATACTATCGCATGAAGAAATGGGGTGGTTATTTTTGCCGTATATCCGGGAATAGTACTTACATTAATGTGCCCACATTGTATAAAGTTTCCTCATTACTAGATGGGAGAAAGACGTAAATGATGTCGTGGAAGCCGCGGTGCGGGGGGCAGGCGGCATCAACGCTGCGCGGGCGCGGCTTCACGCGGCCCTCCTGGCTCTCCACGAACCTCCGCCTCGACTGCCCAACAGGGGACCCTCACTGCCATACTGTGGGCCTGGAGTCAGGCCAGGGGATGTCACCATGATGCCTAAGAACACTGAGATGTCGTTGCTGGTGAGTTTCAATTTATTTTAGCGGTTTTAAAATAGAACTGCTGATCACTCGTTTTGTTTGGTAGACCATCTTGTCCTGCTAGGGTTGCGGAATTTGTTCTGAGAGTCACCGCGGCCCTGGAACGCAAAGAGCATTAGGAGGAATACGGATGGGTTTTAGTCGGTAAGGGTGGTATTACATTTATCAAATATCTTGGTCCAATGTACATTTGATCAAAGAAATTGGACGACTTGGACGACGAATTGGACGACAAGTGTAATAAGCGTCTTTCAAAGAAATTTGATCAAATATTGAACATCATAATTAGACAAAGATATTTGATAAGTGTAATACCACCCTAAGAGACTGACACTCCCTTCCGCTCCGCGTAGTGGATGAAGTCGTTTGACGATTTCCCATCGTTAAAAAATAAAAGACTATCTTGGCCGACGCCATTATGTTTTTTAAATAACGTTGCTCAGTGTCAAAATTACTAAAGGATCGTCACGAATTGGGCCATACAGTGATACAATGTCATAAGGGAAAAAAAACAGGACATAAGTGTTTTAAAAAAAAGATAATTCTGCCTCAACTTTTCACAATAATGTGGCTATAAAATGTAGGTTGAGATTGCAACTTTTATTTTTATTACAGTCGTTAACTGAAAGTGCATATCATGGTCGTAGGCTCTGCTATCATAAACTCTTTGTAGTGGGACCACTTATTCAAGTAAATTCTGGAATGTGTCTTGATCCTTTTCGTGGACAAGTGGTGAATTTGTCATAAAATCGTCAAGTATTGCTATTACTTGACTGTGCCTTTACCAAGATTAGAAAAAAATAGATCTTTAAAACTACATTGCACCTAGATTTTATTTAGTTTCTCCGGGTTCCACACAGACTGTTCAATTTTCCATTTCGACTACAGAACTCGAAAACAGTTAGCGTCCAATGCCATTTCGAAAATTGCGTGCACTTTTGCGCCTCACAATTTTTTTCGAGTTCAGGAATTATTTATATCATTAGCATTCATTTGGTAACCCTATTGCGCTCTGAAGTGAAAAGATTGCGATCACAACTTTGTAGTAAACTGCAGTAAGGAAACGGTTAATTTGTTAGTTTATTGCATAAACATGGTATTTGCATAGGTATTGTATTTTGTTTGCCTAGACTTTTGTTTTTTTTTTTGTATTGCAAGGATTACATGCCAAATAATTACTTTTCAAGGCTATCAGTTAGCCCCTTTTTCGTCACGGTAACTGTGACTTACGTACACAGTCGCCAGCACGTACGCACGCGCAGTGTTTGATTCGTCCCGCATCCCCGGATCAGATCGCAAGTCGGCGTTAAGGAACATCTTCCCAAAAAATAAATAAACTAATAAAACTAACAAGAAACAAGGCTGATATAAAATTAACACATAAACTTATCTTTCGTCCATCATCTCACAAAACGTCATTTACGACACATGTCCATTTCGCGTTTAATAATTTTACGACGGTATGTGCTACATAATTATAATCAATATTTTTATAGTTTCAGCTCGAACAAGCCATTTGGTGAACAGGCAGCCAACTTGCAACTATACTTTTAAACGATGTTTCCAGTGTGTCAGTTATTTTAAATCACTCTAAATTGGTTTCAAAATTATTAGACACCACAAGCTTAAAAATTGAACACAAAATAACAATGAATGGCAATGTAGCAGAAAGATATTGTTGTTTGTAAACCAAATATAGCTTGTTCGATCGTACTAAATACACTGAAACACATCTTGTTTGTAAAGAAGCTGTCAATATAAATGTAGGTGCGATATGAGACTTCGTTAAACAAGGAACAAGCGATGTTATGTATAAAAATACTTATCAATACAATCATAATTTACAATCAAAACAATACATAAGCAATTGTTTTTCTTATTGTACCGACGAATTAAATTATTCCCAAAACATCACAATTGTGTTTGCGATTGTACGGGACAAATTAAATTATTTTCAAAACAACACATATTGTGTTTGTGATTGTACTGTCAAATTAAAGTATTTCCAAAACATCACATAAACAATAGTGTATCTCATTGTACTGACAAATTAATTTATTTCCAAAACAACGCGAATTAGCAACAGCTGTGTTTGTGATTGTACTAACGAATTAATTTTTATACAAAACAACACTTAAACAAAGTTTATGATTGTACTGATATATTATGATATTTTTGATGTTATCTTTAATTATTTAAATGTTCTTCAGACACTTGTTTAGAGCCGCTTGTCAATCCAAAACTTTACTATTTTGTTAATAATATTTTGAAGATTTGTGAAGTTTTATTTTCTGTTACACTTTTTGCTGTATTACTGTATAGCCTCAGGTCATATTTTATTTAATCGTTTGTTATCGAATTTAAATCAACGCAAAATTAATGTAAGTAACAAATGCCAAGCCCCCGTAAACCCCTGTGATTGGTTGTTGCTAATTTTGTCAACCAATTTTTTATCAACATGAATTACGTTGAACAATAGCAAAGTCTGTGAAGTTTTTGTTCAGCAGACCAAACGCTCAATTGAATGATTTATTCATGTAATGCACCATCATTATCAGTGAAAGAAGTGTTTTAGTTACGAGGTTTGCGTGTCGAAATATCGTTACTTGACGCTTTGCGTGATGGGTTGCAAATTGTAGGATGCACGCAGTGATATGCCAAGTTTTGGTCGCCATTGTTTCTTGTAACCCTGGAAATACGTTCTGTTTTTCTATAAAACTTAGTTTGTTCGGCGGTAGACAACAATTTCAAGACACGATGTGACGTCCACCAAATAGAATTGATTCCAAGTGATGAAGTTTGACCTACTCCCTTAGAGAAATGGTCTGAGTGTCAGTAACAGTGGGAACGATATTCTCTCCTTACAGAATTTTGGCCACAGCGGCCAATCTCATTGGAGACTAGCCTGCAAAGACCCAGGGTATATTATAAATTGCACTCCCTGTCCCCTCACTCTCATAGTCCGACTATCGGCTTTTATGTGCTTTCCGAGGCACGGACACTAACAACTTCCAGTCCAGTAGGAAAGTCCAGGATGCTACTGAGAAATTCCTATATTTGAAAAATCCATTACCATTTTGACAGACCTAAGCAGCCACGCTTGCGGCCACATCCGGGCATTTAAGGATCAAATCTGAAGTAATACTTTGGATTTTTCTTAAGGCCCAAATCCACTGATGTCCGAAATTAGGGTTCAATTTTGAACATCAGTGGATTTGAACCTTGAGGAATTCAAATCAGTACAATGGTTTAGTAATTCAAAGGGGGACTTGCAACACTCCTATTATAATATAACCTTTAGGAACAATCGGCAATATCTTAAGACACCTCGTTACTGTGCATGCACTGACATACGAGCCGTATTTCAGAAACTAGAGGAATATTGATGAGTGGTGCATTCAGAATACCAAACACAAGTGCTCCAACTCGGTCATTGCTACGTTGGGATGTGATAATAATGTGTAATATGGACTCGACAATTATTGCCGATAGTCGTGTCAGTAAATGGTTTGATAGCGAAAAGTATTGACTAACACCTAGAGACACTATCTCTAATAGCTGGGTTAAAACTTGGTTGCAGAAGGTCTTTTTGGACACGGCACGCATTTCGAGGATTATCGCTAACAGCGATCTCGTGGGCACTATTTACACATATAAAAAAATGATAACAAAAAGTGTAAGTCTTGTGATGGTTGTATCAATTAATTCAAACGTAGTTAGTGTCTGATTTAAAATGAGCTATAAAGAAAATCCAATTATAAGAGCTTCTTTAATGATGTTTTAAGCAGCTCCAGGGCGTACGGTACGCCCCTTTCCCTTGGTTCTTTGTCATTAGCACTAATTATTGAAACATATGATTTTGTTCACTTCACCAAGTGCTTAGTGTTGTTTTTAACTTAATCTTTTCTCACCTCAACTTCCTTTAACTTACTCACTCTTTTATTTAATATTTTGATGAGGAAGCATTGAGGATCCCTTAGGTGCCTCAGATAATAATCAAAGGGCATTTGAAATAAGAACTAGTAACGTTCTTAATTATTTATTATCATAATTACTTACTTATGTTATGTAGGCAGGATATTATAATAGGCGTTCATTATGTTTTATGTGGAAAATTAATGGGGTGTGGAAAGGCCACCTTTGTTAGTTTACATACTTATAATCGTTAGAACAACAATTCGACCCCGACGATTTGGCCCGGATAACTCGACCCCAGGAAAACTTGCCGCGAAATTGTTGGATTTTTGAGCTTGTGGCTAAGTAATAACAGCCGCATGGGTCGATTTATCAGGTTAAGCTACGCTTCCCGGGGTTGGTCCATGGATGGGTTACTAATTTTACACACCGAGACCGTGCCTCGGAAAACATGTTAAGCCGTTGGTCTCGGCTGTCACACATGGATCTTTGATAGTCGTTACGGGTCAGAAGCCCGAATGTCTGACAACAGTGGCGGCGTCAGACCTAAATTTTATGTGGGCAACATACATTTTGCGAGGCCCTCTAGTAATGCAAAAATATTAATTGGAAAAACTATTGAAAGCGATTTTTTCGGCGTTTTAAATGCGACCAAAAATTTCACTCATCTTGCCTTCGGGGTGCGAGGCCCTTAAGACTGCGCCCACGCCTGGGCCCACGTCGCCCACGCCTTACGCCGCCTCTGTCTGACAACCAGTCCTACCAAGGGGTATCGTAATACCCAGTGACTGGGTTGTGGAGGTCAGATAGGCCGTCGCTTCATATAAAATACTGGCATTCAGCTGCATCCGGTTAGACTGGAAGCCGACCTCAACATAGTTGCTAGGCAGATAGATTGATTGAGTTAGGTATTTTCCATAATTTTTTTATGTGTTGCGTTTAGTATTTAAGCCGTAAATTCTTCTCATAAATGTTTAATAGTCCCGTTGTTAGGAAATTATTTATGTTTATTCATATTTAGGAATATTACATTGGATAATTTTAGCACTTACAGCCTTGATATTTTACTGGCATATTTTGTAAACTCTTGTAACATCTTGAATACTAATGTAAGTAATACTTCGCCGATCTTTATCTAAAGTTATGTCCATTATAATTTAGGAAAAAAAAAAGATGAAGTACGTGTGTAGATCTATATCGCGACAAGAAGTTTTTGCATTAAGCGAAGAATAGTAAATATTATAATAAACGGTGTAAAGAGATCCTTAACTAAGCCGCTAGTAACATATTCTTCTCATTCTTTATTAAAACATATTTTTAAACACACCTTTTTAAAAAGAAATTACAAATAATATAATTAAAAAAAAATGTATAACAATAGTGCTCCGCCCGCAAAGAGGTGGTAAAACCGAAGCTAACGGCGGTTATGGATCCAGGGACAGGAATCGCCTCACTGTGCGTGCCGTGCCTAAGACGACCGCCTTCTGCATCTGACTTTTGACCCAGCTGTTGAGCGATAGTTAGTCATATTCTTCTCATCATTGCGATCATTTTTTATTCTGGATCATACCTGGGACCTTTTTGGTTACGGAGATATTATCGTATTTTTACGAAATCAAGTTTGAAATGTTCTAACTAATCATTAAATACCCTTTTGAACCCTAAACTGTTGCATGCATTCGTAAGCACAATATCATGCGTTCCCGCTGTACGAGAGTTTGGCAATCTCTACTTAATATTAGAGAGAGGTGAAATTGTTTGTTGGTTTGTTAGAGGTAAACTCGGGCCGAGTATTATAGGCTTTGTTTTTTTGGTACCTATACTTGACTTCTATGCGAAAAAAAACTCCTGTGATCTTCTCTCACTATTCGCGGTAGATTGTCTATAATTTCTTGGCTCTTTCTACACCACAATGCGAATTTGTCGTTCAGCTAATCAACTACACTCGCATCTAAACTAAGCATCTTGATGTTATCGCTTCACCCGATTCCTATCAGTAGCATTTACAGTTAATCCATGGCCAAGACCAGTAAAACAAATGACCACAATAAATCAACATCCATTAATTTCAATAGGAGAATGTTCAAATATTTTAGCGCCATTTGTAATCGAGTTACGAAGCACTCGAGTCCGAGGAACCGATGACCGATTATCAGAAGTACGATCACTATCACGGACTGTGGAATTCCAACTGGTTTCGCATATTCTTACAACATGGGTATCTTTCGGAATAGGCAACGTCCAAAATACTTCGCATGTTCTCTTGGTACAATTTCTCAATTGCTGAGGATGTTGGTAAAGAGATTCCTAAGGAGTATTTACACAAAATGCAGTATCAACTAAAATCTTTTATTTCTGACTAGTACCAAAATGTTAGTAATACATATTTTGACTGCCTCGTTAGTCTAGTGGTCCAAACCCGACTGCTAACCCAATACCTCATGCTCATGAGGTATTGGGTTTTTCAATCAGGAATTTCTCAGTAGCAGCCTCGGAGTCTGGATTTGTGTCTGTGCCTTTTGTGTGAGTATAATAATTGAATCTTCATTCGCAATTTGCAAAGCCATAAGATTGGCAACATTTTGCAGTGATAGAGGATCGCGGCGAGTGCTACTAATTGCTCAATTCTCGACACCAACTTTATTTCCACTACATTTGCGAGTGAACGTATATAGTTCAAGATCGCTGTGGCAACACTGGCTTGTATTTTGCATATAACAAGACCAACTTACTCTTACCGTCCATTTCAGTTTTATCTCAAAGTATTAAAATTCATTTTCAAATAACCACGAATCCTTGTCTCAAGTTTCGGTGTCAATTCGCAAACAATTTTTGCTGGCTTCTTGAATCTTAATTATATGGTATTAGTGTGCATAATTGATTGTGATTGATTATTTTCGCCACCGTTGGTAATAGTAAGTAGTTGGTTTTTTTTTATTTATTTATTTTCAACACGTTATTGTATGCGCATGATCAGTTACTATCTGAAAAAAGGCTACTGGTTTGTGGGAACTTTTGTTGATATTGCTGGTTTCGTTTTGACAGATGGACTACCATTTTAATTTCTCTCATGTTCAATTATCTAGAAAAAACTCTTTCCACGGGGAAGGTCTTCCTACAAATTACTAATTTAATTGCGAGCATTGATCAACATGGTCCATTGGTGATTCCAGTTTCCTCACGATGTTCTTCTCCACCGATGTCAGTGAAAAAGTCACACTGGTGACCGTGTCCGGTTGTGAACCCACAGTCTGCATGAGACTGCCTGAACCATTCACTGGGCCATCAAGACATAAAACAATAAACTAAACAATATGTAAAACTAAATCCATAACTATTTCACTTGAGATAAAAATCGATACTGTTATTGGCATACGATTGACGATTATCGATTATAATCGAATAGACGTCAAAAATGTTTCGTGACATTATAGTCTCGATAAAGTCTAATCGATTGTAATGATTGATGTTTCGGTTTAGCAATACGTTTGTGTTATTATCGAGAGATATCGTCGTGGCGATGGATGTAGAACATGCATTTACGTTGCTCTAGTTTGTTTGTCTTATCAACTAAGCATGTTTTTGCAGTTATTATGAGGTAATAATATTTAACTGCTAAAAAAAGGGTTAGGCAGAGGTGTAGTACACCTACATTTCGCCAGTTATGTTTAAGTCCCATGTAATAGGGGCCAAGCCTATTGCCATCAACCGGGCACAAATCCAGACTCCGAGGATGCTACTGAGAAATTAAAAAATAATGTTCTGTTGTTTATTGTTTTAAATTATTTTTAAGAAGATGTGGTTATGGTGTCAGTCTCTCATGCATGAGGTTGCGGGTTCAATACCGGGCTAGTACCAAATCGTCGTTCAAGTTTTAGAATTTGAACGTCAATTTGGGTAGGTATATAAATAAGACATTACAACGTATGCTAAAAACGTTGGATCAATTCCAATTTTTTACCAAACGTAATCGCGGGAACCGAGAAATATCTAGCTGCTATACTAGACTATAGGTAATCTATCTCTGTGTTAAATTTCATCCAAATCCGTTCTTTCGTATTTATAATAGTATTTGGATTTAAGTTCAATGAAAGCTTAGCTACTTTTTGGTAATTGAAAACTTGCCCAAAAAGCCTACAGCAAATTCATCTATCAATCTTTATATACAGTATACAGTTAAGCAATTTATTGTATAAGCTTGAGTTATGTACATTGTGACGTATGTACTTATACGATATTACAAGACTTACATATTGTTACATAAACATTACCTATACTATTGTGCAAGTGATCCGATATGTAATGTAATTGTCTTAGATTTTAGCACTTTCTTTTAGTGGTTTAGGGCCTTTATGCTGTACGGCATTTCATACAAACTTTCAAGTTCTTGGTCTTTTTTAACCCCCGACGCAAAAAGGGGGGTGCTATAAGTTTAAAGTGTCTGTGTGTGTCTGTCTGTGGCATCGTAGCTTCCGAACGAATAAACCGATTTTGTTTGTTTTTTTTTTGAAAGGTGAATTAGTCGGGAGTGTGCTTAGTTATGTTTGTAATGATTTCTAATTGTTTAATTTAATTTTTAAATTAATGAACCGATTTAAACAATACTTCCTACGCATAATAAGTAGGATATATATTACTATGTAGGTATAAAAAGTTAAGTGAGAACTTTTTCAAAAATTGTGTTACGGCTAAATTCGACCGATTTTTTCATTTTCGTCCGTCGTCCGTTCGTCTGTCACCGGCTGCATCTCATGAACCGTAATATAGCTATTAGAGAGTTGAAATTTCACAGATCACAGAATGGTTTAGGCGCAGAATGCCCAATTCTCAAAATGGCAAGAGAGTCGCAAAAGGACTATAGTTCTCAAAATGGCTAATTCTCAGAATGGCCAATTCTCAAAAAGCCTAATTCTCTGAATGGCCAATTCTGTAATGGCTAATTATCAGAATGGCACATTGTCTACAGTTGGGAGAATTCTTATAAATATAAGATTTCGTAGTAAAATAAATGTAGAATCAGATAAGTATTTGTTTAATCAGTGAGTTGAAATTGTAAGAATGCATTAGAATAGAATTACTATCCAATAGTGTCGATGTAGACAAAATCAAGCCAATTTTAAGTATTTCTTTCGTACACATAATTAAATGAACTTTAATTATTAATAATTAAGTAATAATTTACAGAAATGTTTGTAAACGATATTTATTACTAGTAAAGCCAATTTAGATCTTGAAAATTGACTAACGTTTTACATAATCTAGCGAGTTTGATGATTGCGTTAATTTGATTTTGATTAATTAATTTTAATTAAAAGTTAATTTAAATCTAATTATCTTTTTTAAGTTCGTTCTAAAATACATAATTTTATATTTATAGCATTCCAAATTAAGTATTTACTGCCAAGTCAAGTTCATATAAATGTATTTAAATACATATACTAGCTGACCGAGCGAACTTCGTACCGCCATTTTTTTTGTTATGAAAAATAGATGATGGCCGATTCTCAGACCTACCCGATATGCACATTTAAATTTCATAAAAATCGGTCCAGCCGTTTTGGAGGAGTTTGGTAACAAACACTGCTACACAAGAATTTTATATATTAGAAGTTTCTATTGCAAAACATTGCCTATAGTTTATCGTGCGATTTGACGTACACTGCGGGACTGCGCGGCTGTCGTGTCATAAGTGACCGGTCATCGACGGAAATGTACCACAACTTGCACGATATTTCTCGCACCGTCTAAATAAGCTTTAACTAACAGTCAGGGATCACGAAAGCTTCCGTATGAATCAGTGTTTCATCTTTTATAGACGTTATATATTTTTTTCAATTTACCATTTTCGTACTTTTGACGTCCTGTCAATTTTTGTATTAGAATTTGACAAAACGCGATGAGCTGCAGCAAAGCCGTTTTCCAATTTCCCCGTATAATTTTCGGCTAAAAACCTGTGCAAAAGCAGCATGCAAAATAAACAGCAGATGTTTTACCATAACCATCAAAACTGTATACATGCATATGTATAAGCAAAACATCTGTACAGCTGTATAGTAAAGTCATATGATCACTGACCGGCAAGCTGCCTTGCCGCAGGCGAGGCCGGTTGCGCTTGCGACAGAGATCGCGGCGCTGCGCGTAGGCATCGCCACGGGGCAATGCTGTATTTTGCTCTTTCAAAGATATCTGGCTTTACACGTGTACCAGTATACCTACCTATATAATAATTATTAGTTTTTAGTGCGCCGCTAGATAGGTAAATACTTGTAAATAACTAATTAATTTATATCGAATTTAATGTCGCAATAAATTCCATATGAGTATGTCCATAATTTTATTAATTATTGCCTCCATAAATACGTAGTTAGTAAGTACTGAGGTAGGTACCTGCAGGTAATTATCTAATGCAGTGGTTCTTAACCCTTTAAGGTCGGGGACCATGGACTACTGTTTGGCGGTAATATTAATTATTCGTAAGGTTGATCTCTAAATAAAACACGTATAAAATATAAATTATTTGAAACTAATTGAAAGTGTTCGCAGTTTCGGGTTTTGACTCCTAAGTTGCGTCCCCTAACACATTACATGACGCCTGTTATCCCCGAAGGGTTAGGCACACCCATCCCGACCCATAAGTACACCTATCCCGCCCTACGACCCCGCAATGAATTATAACGGGTTTAAAAAGATAGGTACCTAATGAAGCTGCATCTTACGTAACCTTGCGATCATTGCGATATTTTTTGGACCATACCTGAGAATCTTCTCGTTACGGAGGTATTCAAAGTTCAAAGTTCCGAATATAATTTACGAAAACAAGCTTCAAAAGTCCTAGGTAACTAAACTTTAAATAACCCCATGACCTCTCTACTGTTGCATGCACCTGTAAGTACAATATTTCGCGTGCTTGCGCGCTAAAATAAACAGTGATTTTTACATAACATCACGCCTGTAATCCCCGAAAGGTTAGGCACAAGTGTACCTTTTACTACACCCACCAATTTCACCAAAAATAAAAGCAGCTGTAGCTACATCTATCGCACAGCATGTGAACTACAACTGACAATTCGTACATCGCACAATCAACATTCAGCAAGGCACTATCATATATACTAAAATCCTGACAACAATAATTGTCGAGCAGTAGCCCACCAGACATAATACCCGTCTGGTTGGAGGATCCTCCTTTTTCCACAGAGGATGAGAAACTTTACACCCTGTTTCTTATACTTCTAAACAGCTTTCGAGTAATTTTTCCTCAAAGTTTGTTCAATGAGCAGTATGCGCAGTCAACGGCTATAATGATGTGTCTTCTTACACCCCATATCCCCCCCCTCCCATGTCAGAGGCCCTTGAGGCGGTTTAGAAACACTGACACTAGGGTGTGTGGGGTCGTAAGCCCTTACTGCCCACACTACAAAGAAAGAAGACACCCTATATAACAAACAAACGTACAATGTACAACCAAATTTAAAACCAATCTTAAATACCAGCATTACTGGCAACAAAATCAGTAGCCATTAAACGTATTTGTGGTCATCATTACCTAAGATTTAATGTCCCTAAGTTATTAGATTTCGTAACATCTTTGGTTTGAAGCAAATGACTATATAGACAATCGAGGTCTGGAGAACGGATGGATGTGACAAAATGATGAAGGCTAAGCGTGGAGCGGTTGCTGATCGGTGAGCTCTAGGGTTGCCAAAAGTTTTTTAGTAGTAAGATATTATAAATCGCATTAACAATTTCTTAATACTATTTATTTATTTACTAGTTCTAGTAAACTCACGCCTTTTTCCCATGGGGGTAGGCAATATTTTCTAGTAAAGTAGTACTAGTAAATCCTATGAACAATTAATTAATTTTTAAGTAGCTAATATAGCTAATCTATCTAAGCGATCTTTACCACAGAAATTCGTTTTTATAAAGATCTACCACTCCTTATAAAAATGCACTACAACTGTAATAAAATACAAAATGGCGATATTATTTTAAGCTTTCTATTTATTTTTTTACAAAAATATCAACGTTTTCGGATGGCTGAACATCGTTGACAGCCCTGCATTAAAGTCCAAGAAACACACACAATAGGAAAATATGTACTTCTGTGTTGCAATGTTTGTTTGTTCATTGTTAATGCATTACCTATATAGTCTGTGCCATGTAATGATGTTGGTTTAACAACGCGAGATGCTCCTTGTGGTCTATGTGGTTGACTGATTTGTTAGGTCAGTGATGCCTTTTGAACTCATTTCGTTAATGGATTTCTGATACGTTCTCTAATGAAGTATTGGAATTTTTCAAAACAATAGGAGCCTATTACTCTGTTAGAATTTATGTAAAAAAATGATTTTATTTTATTGCTTATTGCATTAAACTCGGCTCACGTAAATTAGAAGAACACACTACTTTATTAAAAAAAGGAACACACCATTTTTTTTTTGTTTTTGGGGTCCCCCCTTCGGGGATAAGCCCCGGTCTTATCCCCGAAGGGTTTCCCCGAAACGGGGAGTATGGGATTTTTACCTCACTAAAACTGGTGGTTACTATCCAAATATAAGGAGGGTTCAGTTAACTCTTAAAATACCGCACCAGAACCTACTCTGTGCAACGCCTGTAAGGCCTATCCCTGGGGACAGGTACCATTCTCTTTATTCTCAAGAGAATGGTGGGACCATTCTCTTCTTAGAAGTACCTACATTAAACTTATGAGTAGCAATATTCTTGTATTGCCCTGTAACATCATAAAACAATAACTTAAGTAATGTAATCCGTGACTTAGATTTGTCTTATAAATTGTTTTCGTAATTATCATGTTTCATCTAAACTCGTATAATAATAATGATGTACACGGCAGTACAGTCGTAAACTCAACTACTAGTATACGTTTTAGTTTATATTTTAATTACTACTGCAGGTGTGTGGGCTTTGCACGAACGTGCGTAATAAACGTTATATAAATTCGAGCGATTTTTTATGGGATCGCTTTGATTCATTTCATTGATTCGCAAATTTTTTAATTGCATAGATTAGGCCTACTTTGGCATATCGAGTTTGGCATGACTTTTAAGAAACTTTAATATGATTTTGTTCATATGTCGTGACGGCCCAGTGGATGTGAGTTCATAGTGAGACTTTTTCAATTCTTACGTGCCTCCTAAGTCCATCTCTGACCTAAGAATAAAAAACATCGTGAGGAATCCTGGTCTTATAATTAATGTAAGTCTAAAATCACCACTCTGCGTGATGAATGATGATCAATGCTTATCATAATAAATTAAACCAAAATCTTACTGGACAGTCGTATAATTTCCAATTGTAAAGTCGACTAAATCTGTGCAGTAATACGTAGGCGAGCACGCTCTAGGCCTACAGTAAAGCAATAATATAGTTTATCAAACAGTTTGGATCAATGCGGTTGATTGCTTGCATAAATAATTTATATGGAAGGGAATTGGTTTCTGTATTGATTGAAGAAGCTATGAGACTCCTAGGACGAAATGAGTTTTGTAAATTAGTTTTTTTAACACATAAGTTATCATAAGGATGGTGTACCCATTAATATACGCACATTTCGCCAGTTATATTTAAGTTCCATATAATTGGGGGTGAGCCTATTGCCATCAACAGGTCAAAAATCCAGACTCCGAGACTGCTACTAAGAAATTCCTGATGGAAAAACCCAATAACACTTTGCTCCACCTGGGAAACCAAGACCTCATTCTCAGCAGTCGCGGTTTGCGACCACTAAACCAACGAGGGTATAGTCTTAACACTACTCACTTATAAACTAATAATTTTCAATCATAATAATATGTAGATTCTATACTTATTGATACTACAAACACCATAATCTATGACACATGCAGTGGGACCATAACTTCTTTCAAAGAGAGCTCTCACTATGAACCCACCCAGAGTACCTACAACCAAATATATGTATGATCTATGTCTTCTGTTATACGGTTGAGAATACGGAATATTACGTTAAGGTTTAAAATTGTTTAAAAACAACACTACAGTACAGTCGAACCAGCTAATTGGTATGCAGGCAAAACATTAACATCTACCACACTGCCAATATTCAAAGTTGCAAGTCAGCTGCCTGTATCCTAAATAGGTTGTTCGAGTGTACAGTCAGCAAAACAGATAGGTATACAGGGTCGTCAGATATAGTTGAAGTTTTGTAAGAAACCGATGGATTTCTTTGACTGAAACTTAACCTAAATAAAGAACTATTTATTATCTACGTTTTAAATTAAATTACATTCGAAAACATTCATCGGCTTCTAAGAAAACTTCAACTACACTCATCAAAAGTGTCTAGGGATCAATATATTATTATTACCAAATACATCTTGATCCCTAGACACTTTTGATGTGTATATATCTGACGACCCTGCATACCTATCTGTTTTGCTGTGTGTACATTCTTCTCGTTATGCCACATAACTTAGTTATGTCGGTATCCTCGTGCTCAAAGACAGTTTTCTCGTAAGTATTCTTCGTAGTGGTCCAAGAACCTAGAGTCGCTTGACTTACGTTATTTTTAGTATGGCTCAAGTTTTAAGAAAAGATTGAGGAGTACCTATGTCTTTAAGAAGATATGCCTACTTACTAGCTTCAATGCTGGGCCCTTTTTTAATATCAGGTTTAAAAGGTACTTATTGACGTGAGATCTATGTAATTGGTTTTTATCCACACTATAGGTATACTAAATCCATACTAATATTATAAATGAGAAAGTAACTCTGTCTGTCTGTCTGTTTAATACGCTGTCACGACTCAACCACTGAGCCGATTTTGATGAGATTTGGTAAAAAGGGACATATGCTGTTTTTTATTCCGTGACTTCGTCTGCGACCGTGAAAACCGACATTTACGCGGACGAAGCCGGAAGGCAAAAGCCAGTAAACCATGATTCTTTATTGCTAGACTTATTCCGTGGAACTTTAGCCAGATGCTTTAATGTCCGGACGTTTATATTTCCCTCTGTATTCTCAAAAGCCAGGCTAAAGTGACGTAGATGTAGCGACACTCGGGTCACTCGGATCTTAGACTATAGTACCTACCGTAAAGCTCGGTATGCCGATGATGTAACTACAGTTCCGTACTCTAGGCACCACTTACAGCCTAGTGGTTTGGCGCAGCGCCATCTTGTATTGATTATATTCTTCTTTAACATAATGTTAATCAGACTACCCCTTTGGTCTTATGGTTGCAAGTACCACAGTTGAACTTCAGGTCCTGGGTTCGATTTTTGGGTCGGGCGAAGTGGTATTCGGATTTTCCGTTAGAAACTCCGAGTTTGTAAGTTGGTGATGTGACACCCCCGTGTATTAGAAAACACGAAGGGTGTATTCACATCTGACGGAAGATACGTCGAACGTATCATCTTTAGTATAGTCGACGCACTAACGTATCATCGGTTATGTGTGTATGGTTGGATGTTTTATCATCTATTTTTCTTTTTCTGTTCTGGCGTTACGCAACTGATAATACGCGACGCATTTTCCGTCAGAAATGTACCGATCCTAAGGCTAAGTTCAGATGAACGCGCGACGACGCGCGCTGCCGTGCGATTCACCTGTTGGCGGTGCGCGCGAAGACGCGCGGTGACGCGCGGTCATGTACACAACCACATTGATTTGTTACAATCTTAAACCGCGCGCCGAGCCAACCGCGCGTCGTCGCGCGTTCATCTGAACTTAGCCTAAAGCCGTTGGTCCTGCGCCTGATCTATCCCCGGTTGTATCGGATTGGCGTCCCATCGGACTATGACAGTGAGGAAAGTAGTGCATCTGATTGCGCACACACGTGTGCATTATAATATCTCCTGCATACTTGGCTAATCTCCAATGTGATTGGCCCCTGTGACCAAGAATTCGGTCCACAGAATATTAATGTATATCAGTTTTTACAATCTCAAAAAGATTAGGCGACTGCGGTTTGAAAATTAAATAATTTAAAAATTATTCTTAATTCTGCAAGCGATTTTCAACTTTATTATCAACTATGTAGACTTTGTTTGAACACAGATTTCATTGATCTAGATTATTTCAGGTCTTAATTACTATCGTAGTGAATTTGAGAAACTACTGTGAAATCCAACTCCAACTAACATAACCTTCTTTTTGGCTTTGCCGAAATCAATAACTCAATAACAGAAAAATAAGTAATATCTGCTTGTAATATCAATATAACAGTTTTTTATCATATTTTACACGATACAAAAACCAATTTAATTTTTTTGTCTGTTTGTTTGTTCCGGCTTATTTCTGAAACGGCTGGACCGTTTATTTTAAAAAGTTTCAGCATTTAGTCCACAGATATCCGACATTCAGATGCAGACAACGTCGTTGGGCATTAACTAGTTTAAAATAAGTAGTGAATGATGATCTAAATTAAAATAGTGGCTGCACAACATTGACTGTAAGTGCAATAAATCTTGCGTCGGCGCAGTTCCGAATGTAGTCTTTACAAAACTAGTTTACGTCGTACAAGCGGTGATCATACGCATGAGAAAGTAGCACACGTTTTATTATAAAGAGGATTTTAGATATGCCATGGTGGGTAATTATAATGTGTTTTATAACTTGTTATTATCATAGTAAACATTGTCGTAAAGAAAGTTATGGTGTAACTGAGATAATAACCTCATAGCGAGTGAGATGGACTTATTCTGTTGTTCTCTGAGTGAATTCACAAGGACTGCTTTGTTTGTTATTAGTTATAAATTACATTGAAGTTAGTTACCGCATTGGGATGTCCTGTAACGGTATTTGTAAGAAGATAATATAAATAAATAAATTTTTTAACTATGCCCCTTAAGGGGAAATACTCCTGTATCGTAGTGTGTATACAAACACACAAACAGCCAGACCCGGAACCGCAGTAGGCTATACAAATATTTGTTCCGTACGAGAATCGAACCCGCGATACTCGGTAGCAGCTATAATCGCTCTGTCACCTGCACTAACGCCCGCGTAAATGTCGGTTATCGCGGATGCTGACGAAGTCTCAGAATAAAACGTAGCCAGTGTCCTTTCTTGGGATTTAAACTCACCCCTATCCAAATTTTATCTAAATCGGTTCAGTGGTTTAGTCGTGCAAGCGTAACAGACAGACAGCGTTACTTTTAGCATTTTTATTATATTAAGTATTGATTCGCGGTTTTGAACAATGTTAGTTACGTAGACTGCCTCGTTGGTCTTGTGGTCGTAAAGAGCAACTGCAGAGCATGAGGTCTTAGGTTCGATTCCCAGGTGGGGCAAAGTGTTATTGGGTTTTTTCATCAAGAAATTCTGAGTAGCAGCCTCGGAGTCTGGATTTGTGCTCGGTTGATGGCAATAGGCTCGCCCCCTATTACATGGACCTTAAACAGAACAGGCGAAATGTGGTTGTAGTAATGGGTACACCTCTGCCTAACCCTTCGGGGATTACAGGCGTGATGTTATGATGTAGTTACGTAGTATTGAACTATCAACGACGATATTCGTTCTGTTTTTGTCAATTTTTTTCCTGTATAAGCCCGTTCAAACAAACAAACTCTTCAGCTTTATAATACATATTAGTTTAAATAGTCAATTTTAAGTTTCAAGTTCTTTACCAAAAAATTATAAAACCTGCTCGAGGATAGTGATGCTCTGTTTGTATTGACCCTAACACAGCAAAGAATACTTAAATGAAACAACATATTTACAAAAGACTCGGAAACAGAACTAAAGAATGCTTGGCCTTAACTCGAGCATAGATAAGTAAATAAACAGAAGCTTCTTGTTTCCTAAACGTAGCATTAAAGTATACAGTAAATATAAACAGTCGAAAAAATCACAAAATTGTGTTAAATTGTTGAACAAATAAGAACTACCATTTAGTTATTTGTTTTAGCATTGATGAATATTTGAGTCCGTGTTTTTTTGTTAAATAACATACAATCAGCAACTTAACTAACTACCTACCAACCAACCAACCAACCTACTTTAACTACTATTTTCTATTAATGATCTCTTTAAACGGGGCTTCCTCTCTCCTACCCTACCCTTTTTGCTGTGCCTCACAGGGTCCATAATGATCTCAATTATCAATTATTATTTATCTATAATATGTATGTATTTATAAATTATATAAGTATGTATATCAGTTGTCTGGTTACCATAACACAAGCTCTGCTTAGCTTTTGATCAGATGACCGTGTGTGAGTTGTCCCAAGATATTCATTTAATTATACACTGTGTAACAAAAACCCTGTCAGATCAGTGTTGCCGTTGATCAGTTTTTATGTTTTATTTTAATTGAATTACTTCTTCTTTCTTCTTTTTTTTTTCACTGGGGAAAAATAATAATCTCAAATCCATTAAATGGTTACGTATATGTGTACGCAGTACGATGCCGAATAATACCCTTAAGGATCGGACAGGGTTTTTGTTACATGCTGTATAAGATACCACCTAAGTACCTATACTTATGGAGAAGCAATAAAGATATTGAGTATTGAGTAACTTTAGGACTAATCTAATCTCAGTCCCAAATCTACACAAAACTAGCATTTGCCCGCGACCTTGTCTGCGAGAATGTCGGACCCCCATTTCATCCCCTTGGGGAGTAAATTTTGGAAAATCCATTCTTAGCGGGTGTTTACTAACTATAATCTTTACGTCAATCGGTTTTCTATATTTCGTGATGAGTGAGTTGACCTTTCGGTTTAATATACATAACAGTTTAATATACGAGAAATCATGAAAAAAAAAAACAGCTGATCCATACATTACGATTTTGTTGTGTAGCATTTTAGTAGGGAACAGCTGATTTTTTTTCATGATTTCAAGGTTGGTCCCGTAGTAAAAGTTGTTCATAATGATGAGTACATGAATGACCCCTTTTCAGGTTTCGGGTATATTTTCAATTACCCTGTATATAAAAAAAATATCAAATTTTCCTACCTTTATGTAACATTGATGGTCGCTGAGATAAGATTGCTACTGGATTTAACCTGGAATATAATTGGCCTAGAATTAACCGCATCTGTCTACGAAAACGTCTTGAAAAGCATCTACGGCACAAAAACTTTGAAGCCCAAACTGGAAATACACGTAAATACACGCAAAATACACGTAGGAACGTATATCTATAGGATTAGTTAACCAAAACATTTCTGAAAAATAGTTCAAAAGCTAACATTTTCTGTATATTTTTATTTTTTATTATTTTAAAACGTTAAAGTATGTTTTTTTCCACGAACAACCGTTGCGAAGCAGCTTTGCCTGGTTATAGAATTGCAACTCGAAATGACCATCGTTTTCATTTTCGCAACCCAGACATTTTCCGTTTTTGAAGCAGGTGGCTACTACTTGTTAATCTTCACAAATACCTTTTAACCTCATATGTGCGTGTGAGTCGACTGTCAAATTACATTTAAACTCTTGGTACTATAGAATAATCATGGCAAACGGAATTCCACACGCGATATCAAAGTAAATACAGTATGGTTACGCCATATTATTTACTGGTGATCTTGACACGGCGTTTGGTCTTGGACATTTTCGCAATTATTTAATTAGTTATCGCATTCTCGAATGCGACGACTATACAAGCTTTGGGCGTTCTATTGCTCTTTGGAAAATTAAACTTATTATTCACAAACACGTACATAACACCACGCCTGTAATCCCCTTAGGGTTAGGCAGAGGTGTACCCAATAGTACACCCACATTTCGCCAGTTATGTTTAAGTCCTATGTAAGTAATAAGGGGCCAGCCTATTGCTATCAACCGGGCATAAATCCAGACTCCGAGGCTGCTACTGAAAAATTTCAGATGGAAAAATTCGATAACACTTTGCCCGACCTGGGAATCAAACCCAAGACCTCATGCTCAGCAGTCGCGCTTTGTGACCACTAGACCAACGAGGCAATCATTCACGTCAGGCACTTATTATTCGTAGTAATAATTACTTTAACGGATTTTTTCCTTTAAGAAGTTTGCTACTAAAATATGCAGTTTCCTATATTGCGCAGTTGACCAATACGATTATTAACCAATAATTCCAAGACATGATAGCTTCTCTAAAGAAACACTTTATTTTAGTCCTAAAAGCCCGATTAATTTTCAATTAACTGTAATTTTTAATTGCTTTTAAATTAATAAATAGTTAGTCAGTTGAATCGGCACAAACTTGACGTCACAGTTGCCTTTTGCCATACAAAATCTATGGGAGAATCGCGTTTTGACAGATCATAGAAATTACGACAATTGTTTGGTTGTCATCTATCCTATTGTACATTACCCTAATAATAATATTTATTTCCGAATTAGCGCGCCTATCAGCAATAGCTAAACTGGTTCCTTTGATCATGACTTCTGATCTTGCTTTGATATGGGTTACGGCCAGTGTTGCCAACCCCAACCGAGACAAAAACTGCAAAGAAGCTTTCATAAAGCTGTAGAAAACTGTAAAATTCTATTTAAAGAACTGTAAATCTACAGCTTTTCTTATTTTGAACTATTTAATAACTTTATTATTTTGAATTATCAATAAAACCACATAATAAAGCAAAAAAAATACATAATACTTTTATTTATTTTACATTATTTCTACTAATACTACTTCGTTTTCAATTTGCACATCCTATTGGTTTTCAATTTAATTTAATTTTAATCAGATCAATTTTTTTTGAAATTTTTAAGAATTTTACTTGACATTTATCTCTAGATTTTTGAAAAGTACAACGCATCAAATTATCCACCGTGCCAAGAATAGGGTTAAAATCGTACATATTTTTATCAAATTAGCGTAGATTTTTCTAAAATCGTGTTGGTATGGGATACGCAACAAATAAAATAGAGGCGCTAGCATCATAAAGAAAAAAACTGTAGATTTGGAGGTCTGAACTAAAAACTGTGGAGATTTCGAAAAAACTGTAGATCTACAGTTAAAACTGTATGGTTGGCTACACTGGTTACGGCGACCAATCTCAATAAAGACTAGCCAAATACACAAAGACATTACAGTGCACAAGTGTGTGCGTAAACATAGATGAACTCCCTTTTTACTCACTCTCGTGGTCCCATGAGAGCAGGCACAGAAGCAACGGTTTTACATGCTTCCTGAGGCACGGGACAATGACAGTATTATGCAAACGACCAGAAAACAAAAGCGCATCGTCAATGCTTCTCGTATCGTGCACACAAATTTTGACATGACGTGACGTGTCGTGACGCATGTCCGTCAAACTCAATCTTAACTGCACGTGTTACGTCAAAAAGTTAATTGAGCGTTGCGCTTGCGCTCATCTGGTGAAAGCTGATTGGCTAATTTTGTCTGTTAACTTGTGACATAAATATTGCGTTAGTTTTGATGATTGTGCTTTTGTGATTGATTTATTCGGGAATGTTGTAAAGTTGATTAATTTATTTGTTTGGTGGGGTCAGGTGGTACTGCATTCTTGGTTACCGCCATCTTTTTCTTTGTATGGACAAAAACATTTACCGCCTTATTATAAAACAAAGTCTTTGATTGAACCAGGTTTAAACCTTCGAGCCAGTTTTTGAATTTCGAACTTTGTTTCAATAAAGATAAAGTTTGTAGATAATACAAAAATTGTCTTAATGGTTTAAACCTGGCTGAGGCAAAGACTTTGTTTTATACTAATTTTATAATAAAGCTACAGTCGTAACGCAGTGTGTGCCGCCGAGGCGGGCGTCTTCACCGAAGGAGGCCTAGGAAACGCTGGTGTGATGACTTAAAGAAGTTTATCGAAGATTGACTGAATATGACAAATGTGATATACCTATTACTATTCAGCGCTCAATGCTCATACTTGCCTTTAGCACCCTCCGGGTACAGAACCCAAAAAAGGCTGAGTACCTATGGCTGGCTTAAAGAATGCCCACGAAATAAAGGTGTGTCGACATTTAAACCAGACAACAGGTCCCATACCCGCATTCCTATCCATACAACAAGAAGAAAAATGTTCTTGTTGACCATCGGCTTCGGACACACAATTATAATTGTCTAGCAATTTGCTAAAAACCCACACTAAGAACGTGGATTTTACACTGACATTATTATCTCATTAGTCTGCAAATTGTTTTGCATAACTGCAAACCTTATAATGATTTATTATGTAATAAATTAATGCTTGTCCAATGAGCGGGCCTTTGGGCGCCAGTCGTTGAAAACCTTTGGTTTCATTGTTAATTTGACCTATGCTGTTGCTTGGTCATCATGAGACAATGGTTTTGGCCCGCGAATTCTTCTACGTATTTTTTTTACCTGCGTTAGGTAACGTTTTTAGTTTCTGCTCAGCTTCAGTAGGTCGTAGCGTGATGTTATATAGCGTTTACTATTCCTTGTGAATCTGGCTATGATATATAAAAAGTTTTTTTCCAATCCGACTGGCAGTTCCAGAGAATGACGGGTTTAAACAAACAAACCAAAAACTCTTTATTATTAAAAACTTCTATACATGACATTATAAGTATAGATTGGTGTAGATGTGAATAGACGTTTCTCTGATATCAACAGTTGATAACCATCTCTTTTTGTAGGACTCTTCGGTCGATAATGCTTTATCGAAATGAAGACTTCGGAAATGTTATGTATTTGACTTTGTATCAAAGACAATTCGTTTGTTACTCTAAGTACTAAACAAACTGTTCTTATTTCTAATATTTTTTATCATTGACAACACGGTTGCCGCAGGAAATATATTTGTATGGCCTAAATAAAAAATTAAACGTTCCCACATTAGGTACGTGAGAAACTCCTCATGTTTTAACATAAGGAAAAAAACAAATAAAACACCCTCATCCCTGTAAGTACCTTTGATTTAGAAAAAAAAATCTCTGAATACTCCACTCCTACAAGGCTGCCATTATAAGTTTAAATCTTAGAGCCATATTAGCTCTTAGCGATGTCAAATTAGCGCAACCACGGTCATCTTTCTGACTAATTACAATCTATTCAAGTATCCAATAATTTGACAAACAATACAATCAATTTTGCACTAAGCTGTCTGAAAGGTCAAAAGAGTCTTTGATCATTGTTTGTATTTTTGAACGCCTCAGGCAAGAGTGGAGATTAGCTAACATATAACTTTCAATATGTCATCAGTGAAGCCGCTTGGGGAAATCATTTCATGGTCATGAAGAAGACAAAAACTTATAATCTTCTGGTGTTGAACTTAAGGTTTCTTTTTTGACATTCAGTCCTCATAAGCAGAGCGGAGGAGCTCATGGCTAAGTAGTCACAGTCGCACGGGGTACGCTTGCCGGGGTTGCTCGAAAAGCATGTAAAGCCGTTGATTCCGGCTATCATACGTGGATCTTTGACAGTCGTTACGGGTGGTCTGAATCCTGAAAGTGTGACAACCAGTCTTACCAAGGGATATCGTATTACCCAGTAGCTGGGTTCTGTAGGTCAGTAAATCAGTCGCTCCAGGTAAAATACTGGTATTTTACTTGGAAGCCGACCCTAACATAGTTGAGAGAAGGCTCGGCAGATTGATTGACCTAATAAACTGAGCATGAATTCATGTTGCGTGGCATAAACGTTGTATTATGACTTTCAAAAAGTCAATGATTTTGTGAATACCTAACCGTTTGGGAAATCATCAAATGACTTCTCCCGCTAAAAGGAGTGTCAGGCTCTTACTGACTAAAATCTATCCGTGTTCTTTTTAATGCCCTTTATGTTCAAGGGCTCTTTCGACCAAATTCCGCAACCCTGGATGTCTGACCGCTTAAAATTCTAATCGAAACATTGTAACATCTCTTTGTATTCATACAATGCCAATTAGACGATCAATGTTACTCATAGACAATATCCATCAGTAAATTAACTATTAAAATTAATATATTACTTAGCTACTAGGTGATCCTTTCAGTAACAAATCCAAGGCTGCAAATAAATAATTCAGTGTGCTATAAATTTAAATAGTATCTGTTAATGTAGTCGTGACGAACCGTAAAAGCAGATGTAACAATGACGAAGCCAAACGGTTATATTCAATATATTATTGAACGACAGCTGATCTGATCTTAGCTTGAACTAGCCTTTATATGCGTCTTTACTTGCTTATGAAATATTACCTGCTTTTGCGAGAATATCAGTTATAAATTATCATGGTTTTGCGCGGCACCCTAATTCTTTTTCTAAAATAAAAGTAGGTATCCTAAGTTAATCCTTATAACATCAGCTAACTGCCGGTGGAAGTCTCGTCATAATCGGTCAAGCCGTTTTGGAGATTAGCCGGAAGAAACAGATAGGCAGACAGAAATGTAAAAAAAATGAGATTTTGGAGAAACTATACCGTGTAAATATTCATTACAAACAAACACTTTTTAATTTATTTGTACAGATTATTGAACGACAGTTGATCTGATCTTAACTTGAAACTAGCCTTCGTATGCGTCTTTGCTTGCTTATGAAATATTTGTTATTGTCAAGGGTGCATTACTTAGCCGTTTTACTTTATCTGCACGTTTGGCAACGCATAGGCAAATACCTGGTCTTGTGGTGTCGGTAATCATTTTTATCTGATAGAAGTGAACCTCGTCCTGTTTGCACATTAATATATTGTAAACGAGCGGCCAGACGTTGCTTTCCCTATAAAAAAATTACGTCTATTCCCGTTCCAATTGCGACTAAGACTTTGAACGTTATTAACAATCCAAGTCTAGTCGCAATCTCATCCCAGCGACAGTCAATGACCAAACCTTTTAAAAAATGAATTTAGATTACAAGAATGCAAACGTGTGTGTTCTGAAAAATTCGAGAATTGCCCCCTTGATTCAAAGTCAAATCATTTATTTTAATTAAACCTTTTAGAGGCACTTTTGAATTGTTATAGAGTTGATCAGTTCGTTAGAAAGTTGAAGCTGGACGCCCATTCCAAAACCATTTTTCCAATCACATTTTTTACATAATCCTGAGTACTTAGGTACATTATTGTATAAATGATAATCCTGATTTTGGATTGATTTAAGATGTTGGCATTGGAACAAACCAGAGTATGGCGTAAAACAGATAGCAAAATTCTCAACAGTAGAATAAGTATCTCAATGTGCAATAACATAAAATGCATTCTTACATAAGATTTACAGTACGATACAGAGCAATAATAAACTGACAAAGAGATATATTATAAAATATAAGATTGATTTAGGATTGACGTGCATGATAATGGAAGGAATCCTGCCTCTTAAATAGCTACCGTGCAGATCGATCTGCAAGGTTATGTCGCGCTGGCCACGGTCAAATCCTGGATGGGTTAGGTACTGTGATAACTATACAAGTGATCGAAGTACCGGGCGGTCAATCTACATGCTTGAAACAATTTTATTATTTCGTTTATTGAATCAATATTTTATTCCCTAGCCTACGTTGTCCCATAAAATACACCGTGAATTTTAATCCGTTGTAAATCTTTCAGGGGGTGTATGAGTACATTCACCCCCTGAAAGATTTGCAACGGATTAAAATTCAGGTTGTATATCATTTTTTACAAAATAACACTGCTGGTTTTTTAACCGATTTAAAAAAGTAGAAGGTTCTCAATTCGTATATTTTTTTTATGAAATTGATGTATGAACGTGGACGAGGCGAAAGGAGTATGTAAGGAGGTGGCGTTTTATGGTTTCTGCCTACCCCTATGGGAAAAAGGCGTGAGTTTATGTATGTTTGTATGCATTTTCGATAATTATTCGAGGTTTCTTTACACGAATTGGATATTCTTTCTTTCTATTCATAGCTTTTATCCATCATGGTATTTCAATCCACTTTCCTCATCGTCTCCTTCGCTTTGCCAGCTTTAAGACTGGCCACCAATAAATAAAGCTATGTGAAACCACAAAGCGGTCGAAGAATGAAGTCTGCAATTGTTTAAGATTGCCTAGGCTAGGTAATCAAATATTGCCTAATTTTGTAGTAATTTTAGGTATTTACAAGAAGATAATTTGCGGGCTTGGCCTAATGTTGTAGAGAACGTGAACTTTGAAATTAATTACATCTTATTTTTTAGGTAGGTATACAGAAAATAACAAAGATATTGCAAAACCACAAAAGCATAGACACCTGCTCAACGCGTGTCTAATGAGAGTCTTATGTTAAACTCCATAAATAAATATTAAGTTAAATATTTGTTCAAGTAGTTAGACAATAGATAAATACAGTTTTGTGATAGTAAGATTGATTTCTATTTACTTAAAACTTATTTTATTTCGTTGCTGTACCTACACACTTACGTTACTTTTACATGCATTTTGTTTAAAAAATTAGTTTATCGATTTTAATTACATCTGATTTTGAAAAAAGAGTTTTGGAAACGGTAAAAGCTAACGTAGAGGAATTTAAGTTAAAAAAATAGAATCATTAATTTCTATTATTTTTGCTTTGAAAGTCTGTATGAAAAATCGTGCGGTGTAAACGCCCTATACTTACCCTTTTTTTTTTTTTTGAGGTGGTAAAAATCATCAAATGAGTCCTTCCGTCCTGGGCGGGGCGGAAGGGACTGTCAGACTTTTACTGACTAAAAAACCACCCTGTTCCTTCTGTTGCCCTTTACGTTCCGGGGCCACGGTATCCTGTTAAGACGTCCCGCAACCCCGTATACTTACCCTTTAAGTAGGAATTTATTAAAAATTAAATGTATTATATTAGTATATAGTATAAGACCCTTCATCATACTTTCAACGACCTTAAAGTCTTAAGTCCTTGGCTCCCGAAACATCCGGTATACTTTTACAAAACCACACACAAGTACCTTTTACAAATGTACCTACGTATATTAAAAACACAATATCAATCGTAATTAATTTGAAATACTTAATTGACACCGTCACCTATATAATATAACAACACAATCGTTGTTGTAACAGCTCATGCGATTACAAACTTTTATGACATTGTTTATACAATAAGGTAATTTATTTAGTTTTAATTGTTTATCGTGACACACTGTCGTGTTGTACGGCGAAAAACTTTTGAAACTTCTGTTTTTTTTTATGATTCAATATGGAAGGACCTTTGACTGAAAAAAAGACGAATCAAGTAGTTTTCAGGAACATTCTCCTGAAAACTTCGGCTTATGATGATGATTAGAGATCACCCATAAAATTTCAAAAGACACTTAATCAATGTGTTAACCATATAGTAATCACCAAATATAGAATTTAAATCAGCGAAAACATAAATCAAAAATCAATCAAAATTAGTTTGGAATAGTGGCCCAACATGCTTTCCGACCCTCAAACCAGTGTGTCACACAGCTTCAAGCACACACAGCTTTTTACGATATTCGTTAACTCTTGTTAATTAAAAGTTATTATTTAGCAACATCTATTAAATTTTAAGTACTTACGTGATTGACCTACTGACTCAAATCGATCATGAATTCGTGGTACAGTCGTAAAAGCTATTTGGTATACAGGCAGTTAACTTGCAACTATGTACTTTTATTTTTAACAACGTTTCGAGAGTGTCAATTCTTTTAAGGGCTAATTTTTCATCGCCAGATAACGGAGGGATAAATATGGTGGTTTACATTTTTTCTATAGAAAATATGTCAAACTGTCATATTTATTCTTTGGACAAAAGTTATCTGACTATTGAATATCAGCCCTAAATCACTCTGAATAGATTTCAAAATTATTAGACACTACAAGCTGGGAATGTAGCAGAAAGATAATTATTATTGTCTGTAAACAAAATTGCTTGTTCGTCTGTACCAAAATATTCCGACGAAATTATGTGTTCAAAAGGTAATAAATGTATTTTTACACAGATATACTTTAAGATTGCATTGACCAATGAATAATAAATAAGTGGTCAAGAACATTAAATGTTTCTGGGTAAGAAACCCCTGTCTCTTTTTGAAAGTATTTATAAGTACTTATATTTTTACCGACGATGGAAAAAATAATAGATAATATTTGATTTTTTTTTCTGCCCCGTATGTCTCGTGGTTGCAAGCCTCCCCAGGCTTACGAGTCTTACGACCACAAGATAATGGGTTCGATTCCCAGGTCGGGTTAAGGTTTACGAACCCAAGACGGTAAGGTTTGTCCATTACAAATATATTTATCCCTATTTTTCCATATTTATCTCTACAGGCTGCCAGCGCCCTCTTTACTCTCGACGGAGCGCGCGGCGAAGCCCTATCTCGTCGCTTGGCCCGTGGCGAGCGTCGCCGGCGCCGCTGCAGGGCTGTCCTGGCCGTCATAGCCTTGGTCCTACTCCTAGCAGCCATAGGAGCCGTGGAACTGCTCATGTCGAGAGGACAAAGAGTTTTCGGGGCTGTACTACGCTGAAATATTTTATTTTTCAGATTTCAGGGTTGGTTCTGTAGTGAATTTGTTCATAATTATCATAACTTTAAAGTTTGGTCAGGTATTTTGTTTGGGCCGTAAGTTTTATTCTGGTAATGAGTAAGTAATATATGTGGCTACCTTCTGGGCCCAAATTGTGTAAAATTGATGCATAAAATATGTTTTTAAGTAGATACGGTGTGGTTGGGACATAAACATAACCGGCGAAATGTGGGTGTGCTAACACTTCTGCCTAATCCTTCGGGGATTACAGGCGTGATGTTATGTTTATGTAGATATATCGTCAATACGAAATGAAGAAAAATAAGTAACTCTTGCTTACACCTGAAGAGACTTTGTTCGGAATTTCCTGACTTATGCTCACGTAAAAAAAATGTAGTATAACTGTAACTTACTGAATAAAAGTGAGTTAAGTAAATAGGTGAGTTAACTTTAAGTTTTATTTCCATGCTTTGTAAAAAGCAAACGATTTGGATTCCACTATCGAAAATGTAATTAGAAATGTAACATTTAAGTTAGTTAAGTAGGTAATTTTGTAAATATTTTTTCTTATTCCGACTACTTATTAAAAAAGTATTCATCTATGTACTTATTAGTTCTAGAATAAAAAAAAATCGAGACAGGGGTTCCCAACATCAAAAGCTTTCTTATTAAGTGTGTATAATTAAAAAATGATATTATTTTTAGCTTACGACGCTATTTGCTAAACGATTTATTAGACCTTTCTTGGTTTGACGATTCGAATAATCTTTGATTTAAAGAATAAAAATTGTTTCCATAACTCCTTTTTTCTGCTTCCTTTAATTCAAGGATTTAAGAGAAAGGGAATGTTTTTCGATTTAATTAGCTATTACCACTACCTATTCAACTGATTTAGGATATTATAATTAACACCTATGTCGAAATAACAAATGAAATCAAGGATCGGGAAAATGTTGAGAATCTCTGTATTCTATATTTATACTTAAAAGAATATTTTAACCATATAGTACTTAATCATTTAGGTTTAAAACTTTTTGCTGTAATAAGTTTTATTTATTTTTCGTAATATTTATTATTATGTAGGTAAGTTTAAAATTTGTTTATGACAAACTTTGATAGTGGGATACAATCTTTTCGACTATAATAATATTTTTAGACATTTTTTATGTATTTACTTACGTATATTTATACATCATTAGTTATCTATTTACAAATAGTTTCTGCTAGATAAGGAGCTTGTATAAATATTATTTTTAGCTTTAAGTACTTAAGCAGTGAAATATAAGTGTGATTACTTATACATTTGTGGTTTTTCAAATAATCAATTTTTTTGGTAAATATACTTACCTACGTAATTTGTCCGTCGAGGTTCGCCATTTTGATAAGCGTAACCTATGTAGGTATAGAACATTATATTGTTTATTATATAAATTTAATAAACAATATAATGAAAGAAAACCTACTTATAATTCAACTAAAATTAAATTTGAAGAATTAAATTCTTTGATTCTATTCTATTGAATAATGTAGGTACAACATTATTAGTATTTTTTTGTATTAGTGCCATTTTTCTAGAGAAAGAAACAACCTTAATAATTTGTTTAATTTTGGTATTTAGGTGCTTGTGTCCTCCTTTTCTATTTAAAAACCATAAATAGCTTGATTAGTTTTTAAGATAATGGCCGCATAAAATATGTAAATATAAATATGAAAATTAAAATCCAAATTATTTAATTCTATCACACCTTCCATCTAGATAGCTAATTTTCTAGCTATTAATTAATAAGTACCAACTGGGTAGTACCTAAGTGTTACCATTTTATCAAATAACAATAGATTCAAAAGAAAGCTTCATAGGAAACAATGCATTGCCATGTTAAAAAATTGCTTATATTGTGGCCTTTTTTATTTTTAGTAAAATATTTGTGATCGGAATAAATGTGATTATTGTACTTTTTAATGTATTTTTATAAGCATATTATGTATGTACTTATACTGCACAAAGTGCTATAATGTATTTTTTCAGTAAATAAAACAAATAAATAATGTATAATATCTTTGGTTTTTTATTAAAATTTATAATACGTGAACAAGTTAAAACAGTTAAATATCAGCCTAAATTTCTATTTATTTAGAATATCATTTGGCGTAACAATTTAAAAAATCTATAAATTATTGAATGATCTACCTACCCTCTTCTTAATTTAAACTTGACTACTCATATCTTTAGTTAAGTAATAAAATATCTTTAATAATTTATTCGTGACGATACATTCACTTAAAACTTGCACCAGAGCTCAAATATTAAGGTAGGTTTCATATTATAAATTCGAAAACAAATATACCTAGTATCTGTTTTTTTTTCTTTTAGGTTTGGCATCCTAAAACCATATGCCATAACTGTCATGCATTGGAACGAAAAGTGAATTCAAATTTTCAAATTCGGAATTGAGTTAAAATTCGTTATAGGCAGATTTTTCAATTAGTCACGTAACTTTTATAAAAGGAACATTTACAAAATTTTGACAGATTTTCAAAAAAAAAAAAAACTGTCAAACCGCCGTATTTATTCTTCTGTCAAATGTTTTTAACGATTGAAAAAGCAACCCTGTAAAATTTTACTGGACAGGGAAAAATGAAGGTAAATATTGGTGTTTTGATTTATCAATGAGGCAATATATCTAATATTGTTCTTTGTGTATGACTATGTATGACTTGCTCATTCAGCAAATAAGACAGCGTCTACTTTCTGGTCCTGCTCGTTCGTTGGCACATCATCTACCACCTGACATGAGAAGGCTACTGCTACTACCTGAAAACAACATTTAAAAATTATAATAAAATGGTGTTAAAAAAAATATTCGTGTATTCTGTAAAATCTCTTTCGGTGATTTATGTGAAGTAAGGCAGAGGTAGGCTGTTATTTCTACTGGTGCTAGTATTGACAGCTCAGTTCAAGCTCGCTTCACTAAAGTGCAGTTCGGTCGGAGAAGTGAAAGATGCTATTGTAAGATCACGCCCTGAAAACTTAGGTCAGTAGGTGAAGATTTCGTGAACAGTGGTCTCGAACGTCATAGAGCGAGATCGGTAGAATTGCCAGCTAAAATCGGTATATTTGTACCCAAAATCGGTATTTGACAAAAAAAAAAATACAATATTCAATAAAATTCGTTTATTTATTAAAAAAAACTTACAGACTAATTTGTAACAATCATAATTATTTTTTATACCAATATTCTTTGGCCATAGCCGCGGTCATCTTCGATTAATTTCAAAATCGTAACAATTAGCTGTATTAAAGAGTCGTTTTGAATGTAATAGACCAGTGATTGATTCAGTAAACAGCCTATTTCGCTGCTTTGTTTTTAAAAGAATAATATGTGAAAATATGCGTTCAACGTTAGCGGATGCATGGGGAAGTGATAAAATATTAAAGATGAAATTAGACAACAATGGCAACATTTGAGTTTCATCGCCACGCTTTAGTAAACTTACTTCATCCCAAAATAGTTCTACATCATCAGGAAATGTTTTGATTTGTTCACAATTTCGTAAAATGCGCCACTCTGTATCAATTTCCTGGAAATCATTGCTGTGAACAATATTGGGATTTGGGAAAGAGCCTACTCACAGGAACTATCGAAGCAGTTTTGCTAATTTTAAAATTTTTTGGATCAATTATGTCTCAACCTTTTATTGGGTTATTTTTCAATGGAAACCGCGTGGTTATTTGCAAGCTTCGATATAGCGGGAAGCCCCTTATAACATCGAATTGTAGGACACAAGGGTGTCAAGGGTATTCCCCAAAATAAATGAACTACATTCTGCACTAGGTCCATACTATTGAGGGCTCCCCAGTAACATTAAACATAAATGAAAAGGGTTGCCAACTTAAAAGTGTAAAATCGGTAGAAAAATCGGGAGAATTTCCATGTATACTGTGAAATCGTAGAAAAATCGTTATATTTCGGTATTTCGGTAGAACAGAGGCCATATCGGTAGAAATACCGAAAAATCGGTAGGTTCGAGACCACTGTTCGTGAATTTTATTTGACCGATTAGGAAGTTAAAAGATCTGTGTGCGAGTTTGGTTTACAGAACAATCGTCAAAAGTGCGGTATCTAAATCAAGGTGAGTAAAGTTGAAAAATAATAATAATAAGACAAATAATACTTTTGTCATTATAAATAATGTCAGCAAACTTATCTGGCCTAGGTTTTAAAAAACTAAACGAAATTAATTATATGAAAATTGATAAGGACATTTTTTTGGTGCACTATAAGCTTGAGGTGAGTTGTCATCCTACCTGCAGTACTTATTATTCAGTTACCTCAAGCTCATTTCTGATACCTTTTTTTGTTGCAAAAAGATTAAAAATAAATAATTCACCGAGGGACATTTTTAATGCGAGACCTTGCTGCATTGTAATTAAAGCATAGAGTTTTTGATCAAGTTCTATATAAAAGTTCCTTGTCTCAACATAACGCTGCCCAACAGAATAATGGACGACAATCGCCAAAATATTCTTTGTTTCGTACGTAGAAACAAAGAGTGTAGAAAAACTTAGTACGAGGGTATCTACCAATGGTAACCGCCTAAAAAGTGACAAAGAAAGGAAAAAGATAAACTTTGTAAGTACCTTAGGTGCAGTTTCAGCGTTACTTCTTAGTTTAGCGATGAACTTGTCATAGTATCCGCCGCCGTGGCCGCATCTGTCACCAGATTTGGAGAACGCCACCCCTGGAGCAATAACTAGATCCAGACCTCCTGAAAAAAATATTGTGGATACCTAATTAAAGAAGAAAACGGGCAAATGCAAGTCGGACTTGCACATGAACGGTTTCATACCATTCATACTACGAAAGACAACTTTAGTACTGGCTCACTCTACCGTACCGTATGAGAAAACGGGCTTCTTTAATTTTAACTTTATTTTATTTTTATTGTGTCTTGTTAAATCAATAACGGTCAAAAAGTTACAGCTCTGTAACAGAATAGACAGCCGGACGGAAGGATGAGCGAGAGCAATAATGTTCCGTTTATTTAGGGTACGGAACCTAAAAAAAAAACATCCAACTACAACACTCGCTCAGCAGAAAGAATTCGCAATATTCTGTTCAAATATAATTGCTGATTGTGGAGTTCTGAATCCGATTCCCAGGTAGATAAAGTATTATTGAGGTTTTCCATTAGATCAGAGCTAATCATGCATCAGCCAAGAATTGTAACACTAACATTACCTACACTAGATAGTTGTATGTCCTATTCGACGTGGTAGTTTCACCAGTCTCTACTGACATTTCTCTGTATAAGAAAAGGCTTTTGCCTTTCAGTGGGATAGTAATAGGAGGGTATTATGATTACGTTAATGAAGAATGCTGTAACTCCAAAGTCCACAAACCTGACTCTATAGCATTTTCTCTCTTCTGATCCTTCGAGTGCTGCGCAATGCCATGTCTGGTGACGAACATGTTCTTCTCATCGTCAGTCTCGAGGAGCAACATGTTCATGACGCCACCAGCGTACTGCGGGACGAAGGCCGATGCCCCTCGAGCCTTTATGTGGCTGATGATAGGAGCCGTGTTGATCTCCTGGTCAGTGCTCATGTATAGAGCTATGCGTTTTGCTGATTTGTACCACGGATGGTTTATTACCTGTGAAAATAATGGAGAATTTGATAGTACATCCTTTGTGTGTTTAGCGCTTCTAAACTACTTGACGAATTTTGATGATCATTTAATTAGATATGGAGAAGAAGAATTGAATGTAATTTTCCCTTTCCTAAAGGTAGTTTCGTATGGAGAAGAATGGGCAAGAAATCCATGACTTTTTAAGGAATATGTTTATCAACAATATGTATAGGTATAAGTAATTTAAATAATTATAAGAATGTGAAGACGATGTAACTAAAATAAAAACCATTTAACAATGAATGAGTACATATGGATATTTGATTATGAATTTGAGAATGAATACTACAAGAGCTCTTGAAGTACTTACACAATTAATGTTTTTAACATAAAACAATAGAAGAATGGGTGTATGTACCTATAGACCTCGTATAAAGCGTGTAAATAGACACATCACACTGCTCATCAAACTAAGTAACTTTAAGCAAAAATCATTGCTGGAAAACGGCTTATTTTTGGTGTGACAAAGCGCCAAATGCCATGTAGCACAAAACATTGCTACAAGCAAAGTACAGGGTTCGTGGGGGTAATTAAAGTTCGGTTTTAGAAATTAAAGAGAATTTAGAAAAAAATATCCTAAAAAAATGTTGGAATTTTGACCTTAAATATTTCGGTAACTAGGTTTCCAAGTATGGTAAAAGTGGATCAAAGTCTTCAAAGCATATTTATTTCAATTTTACCATTTACAGGCACTTTTAAATTGTCAAAGGTCAGTTAGTCAGAAAGTTGAAGCTAGATGTTCGTTTCAAAACGGAGGTAGGCCTAAGGACCTTATCACACTAGCGGTTTGCGAGCGGCTGCGGGGCGGGGCGGGCGCACAGCGAATGCGTCGCGAATACGCCGCGGCTGCACAGCGGAGACGTCGCGGACGCGAGGCGAATTCGCAACGTTTTCATCGCGTGTTTGTAGTCCGTCCCGCCTACAAACGCCCCGCAGCCGCTCGCAAATCGCTAGTGTCATAAGGCCCTAAAGAAAAGAACGAGCAAGAAACTCCCTGGACACGCTTGAAAGAACATGTAATTTTCGACTTCGCTATGTGTATTTTTACACTCGTTAGGTAGATATGTCGCTATTTTAAAGTATTGAGGCAAGTTTTGAGGCCACTTTTTCCTTCTATTGCTTATGTAAAAAAGCATGGAATGCTTAAAAATTTGAGTGAATAGACTTCTTCAAGATAAGCTCACTCCATCGCAGACTATTTCTCTGTCACCTGACCTACACTAGAGTCAAGAGCAAATACATATTGTATAAAAAAGAATAAAAAAATATATTGAGCACTTAAAAAAATTTGCAGTGTACCTAGAGATTTTCTTTTAGTAATAATATCTTTACCTTATCGTAAACAATCTCCGACTGTCGTTTCTTATCTTCAGTGGTGAGTGCTGCAATGCGTGCAGCTATTTCAGTTCTCAGCAGGGCCTTAGCTGGATTCGGAGTTATCTTAGACATTTTGAAGTTCTGGAGAAACAATAAAATTTTAAAACTGTTAAATAAAGTTATTGTATAGATTTGACTGTTATAATATTTTTATTTGTAATACTGGCTGATCCAGCGAACTTCGTACCGCTATATTGTTTAAATTATTCTTTATTTTAAATAAAGAACCTTCTCCTTACAATAACAATTATAATTTATAATATTGTAAAGAGGAAAGATTTGATTGTTTGTTTATTTGCATTGAATAGGATCTGAAATAGGGATTCATTTTTATACAATTTTAATTAAAGATATATAGATTATCATAATTATGTATTAACCATTATGTTCGGTGTATTTGTAAAAGTGCTTCGATGTTTAGTCTTATTTAGGGGGAGAGCAGAGCAGAGATTTATTTGATAGCCACTTAAAGTTTAATCCCACTGATTTCCAGAGCCGCTAAACCAAAGGTTTAATTCCAACTGAAGAAAATTTTAGAGCTAAGTACTTTATTTGATTTGCTACGTGTAAAGAGCATATTAAATTTGTGATTTACATCACCTATTATCGTAACAAAGAAAATTCTCTAGTACTTAATACCTTTACAGTGTTGTTAATTCGTAGATAATTAACACGGAAACGAGTACTTATTGTTATAGTTTAAGGTTTTACAGTTTCTGTAATTTATGATCTTTGGGTAACAAAGAATGCTTTCAAGGTCCCTCGTAGCGGCACTACAGTTAAAACATTAGCTTGTATCTTGGTGAAAAAACCAGCCAAGTGTGAGTTTCATACGACGTACAATTATTGAACACTACACTACATACAGCTACCTACAAAAAACACGTTTTGTTGTATGGAGATCCACATGTTTCATTCGATTTTACGTAGGGAACCCACCATAATATGGACCTTCGCGCTGCCGATGATTCGAGCTTTTGATACATCGAGGTAGTGAACTGTCGCGCTTATATTTATTTCTCTTCGAGATTATTCACTATCGAGCTAAAGTTTTCTAGCAAGTGTTATTCGATCTTAAGTCATTCGATTTCACTTAGGGAACCCCTAAATGTATTTTATTTAAATTAATTAAATTTCCAAATTCATTATTACGAAAAGGTAAAAAAGGTGTCGTGGCTTGGTTCGTTTTGCCAGAATAAGATCCAAAAGTTGGTCATCAGTTCATCACGTTCACAATATATTGCTCTAAATTCCAATGTTTTAGGGCTATTTATATCGGGCAATAATTGTAATTTATTGGGCAACTCGGTAGGTCGGTTATCGGGCACAAGTTTAACTTAATTGGGCATTAATCTTTCAATGTTGATGGTGATGAATGCAGTTACTTTTGGACTAAAAATTCAGGTTTGTAGGCCAAATCAGAAATTATGATGGGAATTGGGTAAATTATCAATGACTTTTATAGGTACGTACCTATAGTTGATTGGTGCCGATTCCCTTGTTCACAAACTAGACTAAATTTAGAGAATTGACATCTCTTACTGACATACAGCGAAAGAAAAGGACGGTGACATATAAGAACTAAATTAGAGATGTCAAATTAGTTCTGCCTTGAATTTTTCCGTATTTTTAATCTACACGTTATAGGATGTCAACTATAATTGTATGGATTTGTCAGATTGACTAAATTTGACAGCTCTTATTTACATTAGTCTCTTTCTTGTTTTATTGGATAGAAAAAGATAGAAATAGTCTAATTTTAGTTTAGTTTGTTAACAAGGGAATTGGCACCAATTTCTTTGTAATTAGTTGTATAGAGCTAGAGTCACATCGGCAGTGCCGGTTTTAGCACTACCAGCGCCCTGGGCGAGATTTTTAAGGCGCCCCCCCCCCCCCCCATCTGTCATTCAAACCTATACCTACTACTACTACTACTAGAGAGATATTTCATAGAATTAAATTTCGCAGATAATGTTTCATAGAATATTCGGTTCTTGTATCTTTATTTCGAATATTATTGTTTCAAAGACTATTTACTTATATTAAACATATTGAAAACATTAAAAATAAAATCAATCCCCTCCTCCCCCCCCAAACCCAAAATTTTAATAGTGGTGCTACTCTCATGGGGCCTTCTAGGGGGGAGTGAAATTTCGGTTATTTTTCGCCTAAGACGCAACGTTTTCGAGAAAAAATACATAGAAGCCTCCGCTGTCCTAGACAGTTCAAACTTTCACAGATGTATTCCTGCTGCCGCTATAACAACCAATACTAAAAAACCGAATACACGGAATCGAACGAGCTCAAACTCGACGGGGTTGTGTCGTTCTATTACGCAGTTCCTATGGCCACCTTCCAGCTCCATCATCAGACCCTGGTTACCATCTACGATCAAAGTACTCGTCAAGTCGAATCAAACGAGCCCAAATTCGACGGGATTGTGTAGTTCTATTACGCAGTTCCTATGGCCACCTTCCAGCTTCATCATCAGACCCTGGTTACCATCTAGGATCAAAGTACTCGTCAAATCGAATCAAACAAGCCCGAACTCGACGGGGTTGTGTAGTTCTATTACGCTGCAGTTCCTATGGCTACCTTCCAGCTCCATCATCAGACCCTGGTTACCATCTAGGATCAAAGTACTCGTCAAGTCGAATCAAACGAGCCCAAATTCGACGGGGTTGTGTAGTTCTATTACGCAGTTCCTATGGCCACCTTCCAGCTCCATCATCAGACCCTGGTTACCATGTAGGATCACAGTGCTCGTCAAGACGAATCAATCGAGCCATGCTACCCTATGTTATGTTTGAACAGAAAAATATTTCAAGACATTTTGAGAAAAATTCGAAAGATTCCTGTTTTTCCCAAAGGATTCTGTCTGCGAATTTTTCAATGTAACATGTGAAAAAACGGAAAAAAAACCACAAATTGTTTTTTTTCGTGAAAGAAACAAATTGTTTTTTTCAGCATTTTCAACGCTAGTCCGGACAGGCTCTCACGCCTATTATCACCATCGAGGCGATCCGGCCGGTGCTGGCGGACTGGCTCGGAAGAAGGTACGGCTCCCTGACGTTTCGGGTGACGCAGATGCTCTCGGGGCATGGCTTCGGGAAGTACCTGTGTCTCATAAACAGGGAGCCAGACGCCCGGTGCCACCACTGCGTGGACTGCCTGGAGGGCACGGCGCGGCATACGCTGTCAGAATGTATGGCCTGGGAGGAGCCGCGTCTTGTCCTCATCTCTGAAGTAGGCAGTGACCTGTCGCTGCCGGCCGTCGTCGCTTCGATGGTCGGCAGCGAAGGGTCCTGGAACGCGGTGGCCTACTTCTGCGAAACGCTTATCTCGCAGGACTCGCTGCGGAAAAGGAAAGAGATATTACGACCTCTCTCCCGGCCCGCAGCAGGCGCCCCAGGCGTCGGCGGCGCCCTCTTCCGGCCCCCCTAAATGGGCTAGAGGCGGCGGACTTGGGGACTCCATCAACCGAACCCAAGGTGGTGGTGCGTAGTGTTCCACGCGCGCCCCTCTCTGCCGTCCCGGGGCGAGTTAAACACCTGCCTCCCCTCCAGACCCGAGGTGGCCCGCGGAGGAGGGCCAGCACCAGTCGGGAATCGCGGAAGGAACGTGAACCCGGCCTATGTGTGGGAGGGGAACACCGGGGTCGCTTTCAAGCAGTAAGAGTCTGACAGACCCCTTCGACATCCAAGAGGATTTTCCACCCCGGGAACAAAAAAAAAGTCGCATGGTTTCGGCGATAAGATTTGTCAAGTAATTCCTTATAGTACGTTCGGGTTCAATGGGGCCATGTTATTCGGTGATATACTTTTCGAAATCACGAAGCCTGAGCTAAGCGTGTTCCGCTTCGTCAAAAATAAAGCCAACTCTTTTTAAATTAAATTTTAAAAAGAGATAGATAATGTAACGTGTCTTGTTTGGGGCCGCTTCCCGGTAAAATGAACAACAGTGTTAGTGTTCCGGCCGAACGCTGAGTTCCACTCTAGTGTTGTCACCATAGCGATTTTGTCGCTAGGCTTTGAGAATTTACAAGTACTGATTCAACGAGCGAGCGGTCCTAAAGGCGCCGGACCTAAAGGGGCGCCTGCGGCGCCCCTTTAGGTCCGGCGCCCGGAGCGGTCGCCCTACCTCGCCCTACCCTAACGCCGGCACTGCACATCGGAATACGAGAGTTAGGGAAGACAGAGTGCACCTGTGTTTGCGCACACATTTGTGCACTATAATATTAGTATTATAATATTCACTTTATATTTGACAATAGGTAGTCTAGTCTTGAGATTTGAGATTGGACGTCTTGCTCAAAATTCGGTCGGGAGAATATCTTTTTATCAGTATTTATTATTATAACAGAAGTTTTGTAATTATTTGTTTATAAGGCACGTCGATATTTAAAATAGATAATGTCGCTGTCGTAATTATTTACCTAATGCACCTTTACTACTTATTATCAATTGAACCTCTTTTTCTGCAGCCGGTAAAAAGTACACAGATAAAATAACTGCCTAGGTAATGATTCAAATCTGCCTGTCGTAGGATGATTAGATACTTTTTAGAGAAGATAAAAAATTCTATGAAACCTATGACTTTTATTGGCATGTATACAAGCCTTAAGGGAACTAACTCAGATCTAAAATAACAATGGGGTCAAAAGCCATACATAACAGATAAAGAGTCACGAGTTGTTTGCTAAGAACTGTGAAATTATTAAATGATAGCGCAATATAAACTTACCGAGTGACACGACAAAATTCACAGTGAGTTTAAAGCAGACTGATATCAAATCAAATGATAATAATATGAAATGATAATAAAACATGAGACTACTGCTAACCAAAACAATGTAAGATGTGACATTAATTGTTTACGTGGTTGTACTAGTAACGCCATCTAGCGGTATAGCGCTGAACTAGGTGGTGAGTAACCAAACTAAAAAGAGAGGTGCGATATTGTGGTTGAATTTTTTGCAGTAATACCTGTTACTGAAAACAGATGTCGCTTTCATAAAAATTAAAATAAAATTTTATGCGCCTATATAACTACATACAAAAAGGAGTGCATTGCCATCAACCGGGCACTCAAATGCATTCGGGGCTATTGACACATTCCTAATGGTTTGTGCTTGCGAACACTAGACCAACTAAACTAGGCAGTCAATTCAAATCGAGGCTAATGAAAAAGTTCAGCTCTGCAGTTGCTATTCAATTGCAATTGCTATTGAATTTAGATGCAGATAAATATAATTATTTTTATAGACATTGGTCAGACACAGCCTTATCAAGATTATCAACATGATTACTATTTATGAAGATTGATGACAATGAGATAACACTAATTGGATATAAAATAATTATTTGATTACCATTTATACCTCATCATCATACAACTGAACGACGTCCTGCTGCTGGATATAGGCCTCCCCGTAAAAATAGCTTCAATGAGTGATCTTTTGGTACGTGGTTTCCACTCGAGAGCCTTCCAGCCCTCGAGAGTCCAGGTTTCCTCACTATGTTTCCCTTCAGCGATGTCAGTAAAGTCCAAGATAAAGTTAGAAAGTGTATATGAAATTGCAAAGCCATATTGATACTTGCTTGCTTGCACATTTGATTTCCAAATTATATTAATAAAGCACCAACAGTCTGTAGAAAAAATGCCATGAGTCTTAAGGTGACCACGTAGCAAGGCAGTATGTGTGGTCACCGTACATCTGATCTGAGTAGGTCTCCTTATGGATGATTCTCATCATCCATTTCTTCCATAATAGATGACAGTTGCAGATGACTCAAACATCCATAGATTTAACCGCCACGCGACCTAGCTGACACCTACATTGCGTTATCAATATCAATATCATGGTGTTTCAATGGAACGGGCTCACGGAATTGGGACAAGCGATAACGAATTGATATCTGGGTTTGCAATAAATTCGGCGGTCTGAAAGCTTTCATGGTAAATTCATTAATATAAAAGGTATTGATTGAAAAGGATTGTAGGTGGACAAAATGTGGCTTCGACGAGTACGAGTATCCTGGATATTCAAATATCATATAATGTATACAAGCCACCCAAACCCATAGTCCCATTCTTGGTATTCTTGGTTTTTATATCCTGTAATAGTTCTGCGCCAAGCAGGGGTTATCCTTGGATGCACTTGCTTTATGCATACAGGAATAATTGTCGGTTAATTGATTCATGTCAGCCGTTTCTGCGAGTTGGTTTTGGCTTCTCGTACGCCTTTTAAAGGTCCCGAGTAACATTACGTAAGTAAATATAATTCATCAATTATTTCAGGCAACAAACAAAACATAATTTGTCGAAATGGGGCATCATAGACTCATCCGACACCCAATGCGATTCCGGAGCTCCTGATCAGACTATATTCCATATGCTGGAGTCTTCCAATGTCCCATTAACCTGCACCCCAGTAAATATAGCGACCTACTAGGCTCAAATAGTTTAAATTATTAAAGACTAGCTTTTGCCCGCGACTTCGTCCGCGTATATGTCGGTTATCGCGGACGCAGACGAAGTCGAAGTCGAATAAAAAGTAGCCTATGTCCTTTGTTGCGGTTCACACTTACCCTGTACCGAATTTCACACAAATCTGTTCAGTAGTTTAGGCGTGAAGAAAAGACAGACAGACAGACAGACAGATAGACAGACAGAAAGACAGACAGACAGACAGAGTTACTTTCGCATTTATAATATTAGTTAGGATGTATGAAGATGTATCACACTACACTACTGCTACCTATGTTTACAAATAATGCATTCTGATTATGATTCTAATTCTGACATGCCACTTCTTCATAATTTTGGTTATAATCCATGTTCTATAAAGATGATTTTTATAACAATTACATAATTAAGTAGCTGAGCAAAGGCTCCTTTGACAAATGTTTGTAATAAGCAAAATGTGTCGGATACTGTAACGAGAGATGATTGATGTTCAACAATAACGTGAGAGCGGTCCTCATCTTACATATCGTTTGTTTTATTATCATGCGTTTCGTTGCTATGAAGATTTGCATAGAAGGGTTTTTTGATATAAATGTTTTATCAGCTATAGGTCTATTTTGCGTCAAGCGAATTCCGGGCTTCCGATTCATGATAGTTGGAGGAACCCTGAGGTTTTAGTCGGTAAGAGTCCGATATCTTTAAGCTCCCGTTCTCCCCAGACGGAGGGTATCCATGAGGATTTGCCTATAGGTCTTATTAGCATCATGGAACCTCACATACCTGTCTGGCATACCTGTCTAATTGTAGAGAGTTGAGAGAGACAGAATGATGTTTTAAATGTGTCTTAGCGTTTTGTGGTGCATGTAAATGCTGTCTAGAAAAAATGGTCAGAGCGATAGGCGGACGATAGGCCGGGAGGGATCATTATCAGGGCTGCCCTGAGGACACGGCGCAGCATACGCTAGAGGAGTGCCCAGCTTGATCTCCTCGCAGTGACAACTGCGGGTAGCCTCTCGCTCGTTAGCTACTCGAGTCGTTACCTACACTAAAAACAGTCTATTTCACATATTTCTTTCATGACTAACGTTGTGATTAGCTCATGTAAACTAGGCTGTGTTTGTTTGTTCATTTGTTCCCCGGTTTTGAGTGTACAAACATGGACTTTTCTTTTGAAATATTTCTCGTTGCTTGTTACTTGTTAGTATGGAGACTATTCTTATAACAGTTTTTACACTATGCAGGCATAATGGTGTGTTTATTTTAAGTCTCCTCTCATATAGGTAGGTAAAGTACCTATACTATATATAATTGGATGTACTTACTTACGCAAAAAGGATCCAACCTTTAAAAACTTCAAAATTTAGTGACCTAAACTAAATCGCAATCGTAAACATAATCCCCGAAGGTTTAGGCAGAGGTGTACCCATTAGTCTGTACTCCCACATTTCGCCAGTTATTGTAACAGGGGCGAGCCTATTGACATCAACCGGGCACAAACCCAGACTCCGAGGCTGCTACTGCTACTGAGAAATTCTTTACGGAAAAACCCAAAAACACTACTAATCTCTAGTTTTTAAAGTACTGGCCCGCGGACGAAGTCGCGGGCAGAAGCTAGTACTTTAATAATACCAGTGAATTTTGATCAAAGACGAATGCTGCTGAGAAACTAGCGGAAGTACATGTAAATATACCTACCTTATAACGACATTGAATTGTATGATAATATTATGTTACTGTAAAAGCTCGAATATTGGTAAATTTTAAGTCATACTAAAGCTTGATTTAAAATAAGACAATATTTCGGGCAATATTAGAGTTTGGCACATGCATGGCAATAAAAATAATAAGATTAGTTCAATATTAATAATAATTATGGGAATAAAACAATACTAAATAAATTATTTATTTTAATTTAACGATAGAACGGCCATTTAACTGTCCAATTACACTAGTTAAAGACATATTAACGACATTCACACGCTCATCTCACAATACTTTAAAAGTTTAAACATACTGACAAGATCGTCTTCCATTCATATAGAATAGAATCATGACTATTTTTCAACAAATGAGGAAAGACCACGAAAGAATAGATTATCACAAAACAATTCTGACTTTTACTTAGACTTGGTAAATCTTAAGTTTTACTAGAAAATCTTAGGATTTACCGTAGTGCTTTACACTTACAGTAACATATATACATACCTCTTTATACCTGTAATGTACTAAAGATAAGCGGAGCGACTCATCGATGTCTCCTTTACATGTAAATTAGTTTACACTCAGCAATGTAAAGACACGGTCGCTATGTACATAAACATGTTAGTATATAACGCTTATGTACACAGAATATACAAAGTAGGTTATGATGAAGGATGCCTGAAGAATTTCTTGAAGATTAGTCGATGTTATTCGTTTTAAAACGTTTGACGGTCTTGTTAGGAATTTTGTATGCAAAGTTGTTTTTTTTTTTTTATTAAACTTCATATTTATCAGCATCATTATATCAGCTGAACAACATCCACTGCTGGACATAGGTCTCCTCTAAAGATAGCCACAATGATCGGTAGATTTAGGCGCTTTGCACACGGAGCAACTTAAGTTGAGGCAACTATCAACTCTTAAAAAGTTTTCTGTAAAGTTGATAGCTGCTATAACGTTTACGGTTGCCGCAACTTTATGGCAATCTGTGAGTAACTTTCACAGCCGAGTTGCCGTAGCGACACTGGCATTGCCGGGCACTGGGAAAGGGAAGTGTGAAATCGCCCGTCGCACAGAGGAGTATTTGACATAAAAAGTCGATCAAAATTATTTTGTGATTTTTATAGATTGGGTATAAAATAAAAAGTAGTTTAAGGTCATAATTTTGTATTTAAAACACCAGACACATGTACAATTTTACATAATAGTAGAGAATGGTTGACTGGTAATGAATTCCTTGTTGCATTAAGTCTGCCTATGTACCTACTGTACATGATGTTTAAATAAAAAGTTTTTACATAAAAATCTTCTAATCAGAATCACCTTCACTAGATCCATCGTTCTCCTCATTGTCAAACTCTGTAGACGAGACGTACGATGCCGATGTCTCCGGGAGCAAGAGTTCTAAAGCTTTAACGGAAAATGGCTTACTTTTTTTTCGTTGCCTTTGCCTGGTACTGCTCAAAAAAGGATCCGAAGTTAGCAGAAGTCTGTTTAGCACATCTTTGTAACAGACTTGGCGCGAAAACTTTCTGGAAAAATTCTGCCTATAAATGCGGAAGTGTTTGTTTCTGGCCTCAGCCGCCTCTTCCGACAACTGGCCAATAGGCAGAATAGCGTGATCAATTACTGTGGCGCCATGTCTTAAAATTTTGTGCATTGTAGGCGACATGGGGTGCCACTCATACAAATCTACATTTATAGCTTTGCAGTTTGTTCAGCAAAGTTTTCAAATTTCTGCGTATCAATTTTGAGCCCACTTGACAAAGTCTCCAATATGACACTGCATTTTTTTATTACATTGATGTCAATCCCAGTAATGCGGGAAGAAGTTTCGGGATTTGAGAATAACCTCCTTGCAGTGTTTCCATCATTGGTGTGCCCAGACCCTGCCTTCGGAACATCCACTAGCAGCCCCATTTCCTCTTTAAAAGCCTCTTGAATTTTCTTCTTTCTTTCTGCAACTATATTTTTATGTTTTATTTCGTGATTATTTTAAGACGATTTTCTAAAAACTCAAACTTTTGGTCAATTTTTCTGCCTGAACATTCTTTGATGACTTCATAGAGTGATTTTCTAGTCATCTCCATCGACGTCATTGGAGATTCTGGAATAGAAAAATAAAAATAAAACACTGGTTTTATGAAAGCTGATTTCGACTAATTTCGTAAAAAATAATTTAAAAAAAATGGCGTGTATATGCGGGTCATTTTCCTTTAAAATCCTTATCAAGAATAATGAAACTATATGTTACATCCAAAATCATAAGTTAACTGGGTTTAACTCATAAACAAAAACACCTTTAATTACAGAGTTTCCAAAAAAAAAGTTGCATTTTTTATGGAGTACATTTAAAGTGCAAAATGTCACTTAAATAAAGTGTAATATCAAATTAAACATGCTTTTATAAAGCAACGACATACCTTCTTCCAAAATATCCATAATGGTTCTCATACAATTTCACCAAACACAGATTAAATGCAATTTAAAGATCACGTTTTAACTGCAGTGCCGAAAATTAAGACATACGATTCACGCAACGACTGGGTTCCGACTGCTGCTACGGTTGGTGCAGGGGCGGTGCATGGCCAAATTTGTCGTTAAGTGACGTAATAGCTATTGGGCTCTCACGATACAATAGTTGTAAAGCAATATAACAAACGACTTTTCGACTTTTGATCGGATATTTAGATGAAATACTCCTCTGTGCGTCGCGTTGCGTTTCAGGAAACCGGCAACAAAAACCGGTGTAATATTTAACAGTTGCTAGTTGCGACAATTAGCAACTAACTTAGTCATCGATTGCAGCAACTGAAAACTGTTGACGATTGCCGCAACTACGTTGCTATGTGTGCGCAGTCCAATTGAAATATATGTAAACAGCCAGTTGCCAGTTGCTGCAATAGTTGCTCTGTGTGCAAAGCGCCTTACCGCGATCTTCACCAGATCGTCAGTCCACCTCGTAACCACCTCTTTTCAAACTTTATATTATACCAATTGTTTTTACTAGCTACCTCTTGCGGAATTCAAAATAATCCCCACTTAGCAAATTAAATAATATTTATAACTAATGCGTCGAATTGAACACTAATAAAAAACTGTTAACTGCTACAAAACTGTTATAAAACCTTTACATGTCTGTTAGTTGTATAATTCAAATACTATACAACTTTTTACTAGTTGGGTCGTTTTGTCGGGACTCGTTCATGTTCTCAGCGCTTTTCTGGTGATCGCCACTATTGATTCTGGCTTTTAGGACTTGCAGAGGTTAAGAATAGTATGGCGGGTTTGTTACCTCTTAATGTTCGTGAACCGCCTCGCCTAGAGCACTCACTTGGTTCAAGTAGCGACACGCTTCGAACCACGATATTCTGCAGTTGACATGCCGCGGGTCCAGCCAGCAGCCTCGACTCGCGGCTGCCTTTAATGAAGTCCGAGCTTTAGGATCTTTTGAAAACGTTTGTAGAAGTAATTTGTAATAAGCTGCATCCGAACATCGAACTTGCTAATTGTTTACAACTGTTATGTCCTTACATACTTCTAAGCTATCATGCCAAACTTCTTGACTAAAGGAACAAAGGATAAAAAAGAAAGTAGATAGGTAGATATAAATAATTAGTAGTAGTAGATACCTGGTTTCATTAATTTGGCTATCTATAATCTTTACACGGTATTTTCTTATCTAATCAGCTACATGACATAATCTCCTTATCAGTTTGTTTAATTAGCCTTGTTTAGAGTCGGCCACTTGAAGAAAAAACTACTTTTACTTTTAAATGGAACTAAGTTTTTCACCATCACGCAGGCATCTCCACATAGATACAATAGACTTTGGAGAGGCTTTTTTAAGCCATAGATATATCGTTAACTAGCTTTTGCCCGCGATTTCGTCCGCGTAAGGCCCGGCGTCTATAAAGTAGAAATTCCCATGATATATGATTTTTTGTTACTACGATCATATATCATGGAAATTTCTACTTTATTGCCATGAAGTTAATGTATAATGCTTTTTATCACCTAAAAACCTCAGCCGTGCCGATGCCGATAGTGGGCGCCGCGCCGGTCCTAAATGTTGGTTATCGCGGACGAAGCCGAACTCGGAGTCGAATAAAAAGTAGCCTATGTCCTTTATTAAGGTTCAAACTAAACCCGTACCAATTTTCATCAAAATCAGTTTAGTGATTTAGTCGTGAAAGTATAACAGACAGACAGAGTTACTTTCGCAGTTTATGGATTCGCTGTTGACTAACTATATTGACTAACTAGCTTTCGCACGCGATTTCGTCCGCGTCAAAAGATAATTATATTATCCAATGGTAACGGTAATTCTTCCGGGATAAAAAGTACAGTGCTATTCCAGACTATAATCTATCTAGGTATGTATGTGCCAGATCCGTACAGCCGTTCTGGCGTAATTGAGTAAGAAACATCCATACATGCAAACTTTTGCATTTATAATAACAGTAAGATAATTGAATCCATTCAAACAATAGAAATACTTACGAATGTCGAAATATTCAAAACTTTTATTGTATATGGCGGAGATGAGCTAGACTAGACTCTTCAAATAATATCTGAATGAAAGAGAAGAATAACTAGTGTAGTGAGGAAGAGAGAAAGATATAGGTTAACATCCCATAGAAACAGTTAACTTGCTGACCTAATAACTCTGTCTTGTACCCGTTGCTCTAAAAGCCCGGAGTTGTTTGATCTACGTCATGTCATCAGTTTTAAGGATAGATAGAGAAGTATGTAGTTAAGAAGTTATAGGTACGTACTTTCTAGTTTTAACCTCGTCAAATAGTAGACAACGATGCTAGTGATTCTCAACACGAGTCAATAATTAAGTTTTTATTTTTAATTATAATAATTGTTTTTCGAATTAGAACTCAACCACCATGCCGCTAGGCTTAGGCAGGCGGGGCGATGAACTCTCACGCACACAGTGATATAGTCGCGCGACTCTGTGTATCGCATACGCAACGGGGTGATTCTTTGGGTGGTTCTTTGAAAAAGGTGTATTCTGAATTACTGACCAACAAAAAAATACAAGTATTAATTCATATTGACTGGGTGTCATAATTTTATTTGATTTATTTATATCTTTTAGGACAACCTCCTGTTTGATAAGGATGCAGCACTAAATCTTGTTTATATTCAGCCATGCTACCATTTTTTTTGTCTCCTATAGTTGGAATATCCTCATGAATGTCCACTGCCCTGGGGAAGGCTGAGGTGTCTGTTAGACTTACTGACTCAAAACCACCCCGGTGTTCCCTCCACCCCGGTGATCCCCGACAACCATGCTACCATGACGTAAGTCTGACGGCGTTGGTATCTCAGTCAATATTGTTAGTTGTACCAACATTGCTTGCATGAAACACGCACAATGATTGTCAGTAATTGATTGTAAGTAGTTTGGTTAAAGCTTCATGTCGACTCTAAAGACAGACCTTACACGATGTTGTTGAGCGAAAATAATGCAGCTTAATGTAGCATAGCCGCTATATTAGAGCATTTTAAGCGGCCTTTTGCCGGGTCAAGAGTTAGATGCAGAAGGCGGTCGTCTTGGGTACGGTATGAGGAGTAAACTTACTCTGGATCTTTTGGTCACTTTGTTCTTACTATCTCGTTGCGGACGGAGCATCTTTTTATACATAATTATTAAAAATATATCCATTATAAAAATCGTGAATTATGTATATTTTCTCTTTAAAAAATATTTAGAATGTAAATACTAAGCTTATACAGTAATGTAAAGATAACTTTTTGATGCACGTCGCCTTGATAAATTGTGTTTTTGATAAAATGCGAAGCTTTTATTTATTAAGTGTATATATTATTTATTGAGTGTATCTTGCACATTTGCATTATTAGATATCTGTTCGCAAAGGTTATAAAAACTGGGTTAATATTATTATATTGTAGAGCAGATTTACCGTTTATTTAATGCTAAACACATTAAATTTTATCTTAATTACCTTTTGAGATACGAGACTAAACTAGCAAATGCCAGTTGAAAAAAAAAGCATTTTTAAGAAGAAAAAAGGATCAAGCTTGTATCAGTTTCCATCATCTCTTTATACAATTAATTATACAATTTAGTTGAGTTCTGTAAACTCAGCTAAATTGTATAAATATTAAGAGTGTAAAGTCTACACACAGTTTGACACCCGAGACACGGTCGCGCTATAAATAGGACAGGAAAAACTATAATTATATCTTTACAGACACAGCATATTAACAGTTCAATATGGACTCTTTTTACTGCGTATAATATAAAAGTAAACTTTTATAATAGCAAACAGTGCGCTGCACCGTACGTGAATATATGAATCTTTATTATGCAAAAGTGAAGGTCTTCTTATTGGCATTTCTTGACTAAAAAACGAAACATCTGAAGGTCAATTCCCGTAACTAAAAACGTTCTAAATCTAGTTGCATTCTCATCTCAGTGGTAAACAATGTCAAAAACTTGTCCAAAATGTAGGTAATTTAGAAGATATTAATTGATATTTTGTTTAAGAGCTGTCAAACGATTCCCTCATAGATTTTGTCTGGCAATAGTAATCTGTCACATCACTTTTTTCGCAACTAACTTTTTAGTGATTTTAAAGCTGCTTAAAAATCTTATTTTACTTTTGGTTGAGAATTTATCTAAATAGAGTGTTATTTAAAGAAGTTATGCCTTGAAATGATTGGTCATTGGGTCAACTAACCTATTGGCACTCTGCTTTTACTGATACTTAATTGAGGTGTAGTATTATAATGTCTGCCTTATTACGTCACACACTTACATTGACAATCCCTTTCATATCAACAATATTTATTGCATTATTTATGTTATTGAGTATACGATTTTTTCCAACACGTAAACCAATGGATTTGTAATTCGCTTTAAAATTCGAAGTTACACAACTGGTGTGCAGAAAAGGGTCTTTTATTTCAAGCATCAAATAAAACGTTAAAACGATCTAGCTAATGATAATTGCTAAACATTTTTGTTTGTATAAACAACTTAATTAGATTGTAAGGAAACTTAAGCGGTACAGCACTATTAATGGCGTATTTTTTTTTGGCGCAAAATTAGTTTACTTGAGTTTTTTACCCTAACAATTTCTTCACAAGTACAAAGTATTCGCAATGACTTCGCTTTTGTATGAAATATTCAACTATGTAAATAAGTACTTAGTCGTATGTTAAAATTCTTAGTAGGTATTGTGTTTGCATGGCTTTTTGTGGTTTTTCGTATCAATTGAAGGTAATTATTTAGATTGACATAAGATAAGCAATAACACACTCGGGTTTGGGACTTAACCGTTTAAAATGTTGCCTATGTATACTTCTTTGAGTACCCATTCTTCAAACAGACTGTTTACAGCGCACACCGTGGGAAGTCCAAATAAAAAATAATATTATGCGAATAAGTATTTAAACTACGAACTGCAGCAAAACTTGTTCATTTTAATGTCGACATTTATTCCCTCCCGGAAACTGCTATCGTTTCAGGGTGGATTGCATAATTCGTTTTAAAACTTAATGAGAAACAGAGCAATATTTCGGTAACAAAGGATAGTTTTGTGCTACTGTTAATGTCGGTTCAGTGCCCAGTTTGTAAGGTCCCTTAACTGTAACGTCACCTTATTATCACTAAGAAGCTGTCCCCACGCTTAATCGGAAACACAATCCACTGTGTCCACGTCACGCGGACTAAGTATAATGACGTCACAATGTTTGCACTCTTGCAGTTTAAACATCAGTTCAAGTTCAATGATTTGTGTGTAGTTTTTTATAGGTGTGGCTGCATTCGGTCTTTGTCTCGTTGTAAGCAGCCACCAGGGGGCGCTGCGGCGCAGCCAGCTGTGTTCACGTCGGTCCGCAGTCGCGGTCCGTCAACGGGCGAAGTACCACGTGGTTACTCCACGTCCCGTAAATCAAAAACTTTCTTACGTCAAATCAATGGATATAACCTAACACGCGCGTTTCGCAAATTAAGAATAAGATGTGATTTATTTGTGTTTACGTCGCGATGGCCTGTTAATCACGTATTATCGAGTGCAACAGTGACGTGCTGTGCTGTGCCAATGATGTGAATATTTTTTCTGTGTTGTGTTGCATATAAAAAAGGAGTTATGAGTATCCAAAAGTGTTTGCTGGATAACTCCAGTAGGATGATCAAGGCGATGTCGACTGCTAAGTCGAGTACCAGCGAAGTGAAAATGGTATGTACACTTTGACTCTAGTTTGGCACAAGAAGCGACCTTTTGTTGAAAAGAAATCTATGTTTTTAGGTTATTAACAAAAAACTAACTTAACACTTCAGTAACTTCTTTATCGCACTGTCAGAGTTTTATGTGAAGTAAATCCGTGACAGTTACGCATTGTTATGGTGCAAATAAAACGGTATAACTTAGTTCGTGGTTGTAACAAATCGTATGTAAACTCAAAAGCGTGTTTATATGTATAATTAATTACGTCACATTGAGAAACGTTTCCGTTGCTGCGAATGCAATATGGCATTATTTTAAAACAAAACACTATAAAATTACTGTAACAATTTTGGGAAAAATATGCTTTGTTATTATTGAAACGAGGTCGAGTATGTTATGTATATATGTATACTCATTTCAGTCGCATAAGAGGACTCTTATACGACTAATTGGTCACCTGTCCTTGTTAGAGTCGAACATGTTAATTGTACATCAGCTGGCGGACTGTGTTTATGTAAGTAGTGGGCCGCGGCGGTATAGCTAAAGTGCTAATTGGTCTTATAACCGTTTTTGTAGCCGGGGGTCAAAAGGGAACTTAAGTAGGGTAGGGCTAATGGCTTAAAAGGGAGCATAAGAATTCGCTAAGTGTTAGCAAACTTGTTATTGTTAGGGTGTCGTACGTAAAGGGTTAAAGGGTTCAATTGGAACCCATCCGTCTGTCCGTCTGTCTATCCTTCTGTCACAGAGGTTATATCTTATAAAACCGTTATATTTTATGCTTTACTACGACCGCTATAACAACAAAAAAGAAAATAAACGTAAAATTTAAAGGAGGTAATATAAGAAATGTGTTTTGTTCGGCGTACTTTAGGTCGATCTTAATATAATATGGTGTGTACGGAACTCTTGTTGCTATGAGTTTGACTAGCACTTGGCTGGTTTTTTGCTTAGTTGATGATAGAATTGAATGTCATGTCTTCCATCTATGAAGTGACAACTAAAAAAATACTTCTGACGTTTAAAAGTCAGCCAAGCGTGTTAAAAAACCTAAAAGTCATGTTTTCTTTGTTTTCTCACATTTCTGCTCTATCTAAGTTTTTGTTCAGAGGGCCTAAAGCGTAAAGAAAAGAAAAGAAAGAAAAAATGTTTGTTTCACACAGTCCAAAATAATAAAAAAGTTATTTGATTAAAAAACACAGAAAAGAACCGTTATTGTGTGCTAAAGGCCGAGTTTAGCAAAAATGTCAGACCATTTGTATTTGACGCTGGTTTTCAACTGAACTTTTAGGTGTGAAGTATTACTGATGTAATCCAGCTTTATGAATGAAACATAGATTAATTAATATATAAAAGACTAGCTGACCCGTGCCCACTTCGTTGGGCGGTAAACATTTTAACTTGTGATGAAATTATGAGTGTGGTTCGGTTAGTACTGAGTGCTTTATTTCCTGACTGCCAAAAAGAGGGCTTTTTTTCTAGCGGTCGCCCGCGGCTCCGCCTCTGTGGATGTCGGTTTTCGCGACAAAAAGTAGCCTATGTGATTCTGATTTATAAATATAACCTATAGCGGTCCCCCGTGGCTCCGCCTGCGTGGATGTCGATTACCGCTACAAAAAGCCTAAGTTTAATCCCATGTGTTCAACTACCCAAAAGTAAATTCAGCATTTTAGCCGACAAACAGGCAGATAAACAAACAGACTTTCGCATTTATTGCGTAAGGAGCCGACCACGCGTCTGAGCCACGCGGGTACCTTACTCATAGACCTAAACTCCCCTCCCGCATCCGCAACCCCGCCTTGGTGACGCCTACTTCGCCTGTCGCCACGGGCCGCGGAGCGCAGAAATAGTATTGTATTGATTTTGCCATAACTTTCAAACCAAACGTCCAATATTAATGAATTGAAGACTAAATATTATTTACGTAAACAGTACTTTGTGACAAAATTGTTTATTTTGATAAGGAGTAATGATATGTGTAAAATAAATGCGTTTAAATAAAGTCCTAAAAAAAATTCAAGATTTTTTAATAAAAAAATGGTTGTTGTGTTTAATTCGAAATAGATAGGTATAGTGTGTCGCGGACTTTTTTTGTAGATATTTTTAAGGTCTTTAATGAATTAGAACATTTTATGGTTCTATCTTTTATAGTTTAGGCGGCGTACGCCAAATAAGGAACTTTTTTTGATGATTTTTTACACCTTGGGTCCGAAAAACCCAAATATCTTACGGACCCCTATTTTTTCTGAATTTATAAAATATAGCCTATAGCACTCAGTGATAACGTAGCTTCCAATTTCCGAAAGAATTTTCAAAATCGGTTCAGTAGATCCGGAGATTACCCCCTACATACAAACTTACAAACATACAAACTTACAAACTTACAAACAAATGTTACCTCTTTATAATATTAGTATAGAAGAGTAGTAAAAGTATTCCATTTCAGTCAATTATTAAATTGGAAATACAACTATCCTCTAGCTGTTTGGTTTAATTTTATACGACAAGCACAATTTAGTATGTCTCATTAATAAAAATAAAGCCTAAAAGCCTTGAAACTAAATAATCATTTAGTTCAATACGGGTATTTCCGTGTTTTAGTATTTTATACGTACTCGTGCTTTACCTGTTGGACTTTATTTTTGATAAAAAAAAAACTTGAGAGGTGTCAAGGGACACCCGGATGGAACGAAGTTATATGAGAGAGAGAGAGAGAGAGAGACAGACAGAAACACGCGCACGCCGCACGGCTTTCAACTATAGCAAAAAGTGTCGTTACAACTTTTGGTCTTAATATTTTTCGTCTAGCCCCCTTTCGCAACGCGCGATAAGGAACTTCGTTCCAAAAACTTGAGAGGTGTCAAGGGACACCCGGATGGAACGAAGTTATATGAGAGAGAAAGAGAGAGACAGACAGAGAAACACGCGCACGCCGCACGGCTTACAACTATAGCAAAAAGTGTCGTTACAACTTTTGGTCTTAATTTTTTCCGTCTAGCTCCCTTTCGCAACGCGCGATAAGGAACTTCGTTCCAAAAGTTCTGATAATGTTGAACAACACGTACTCAAAGGCGCAGTGTGGGAAGGCCCCTTACGAGGTGAACTGACGACTTGGTGAAGGTCGCGGACTGGCCATTGTGGCTATCTTTAGGGGAGGCCTATGTCCTACTTGCTCTTACCCGAGACTTCGTCCACGTAAATGTCGGTTTTCTTCTTTCTTTTTACACGACTGCCCCAAAAAAAGGAGTGTTATGTGTTCAGGGTTAATTTATGTATACAATGTATGTATGTATGTGAATTTCTTTATTCCACCATAACTTTTGAACGCCTGAACCGATTTAGATGTATGAGGTATCGTTACAATCCTTGCATCGTTCCGAGTAAGATAGGCTAGTACAAAATAAAAAAAAACCGGTGTGGTCACTTTAAAGCGTAAAGTAATACCAGCCTCGATTTATCTTTTATCGTGTTGGCAGTAAGGTCTTACGACTCCGCACACCCTAGTGTCAGAGTTTCTAAACCGCCTCAAGGGCCTCTGGCATGGTTTGAGTGGAAGTTCAGGTTTTCTCACGATGTTTTCCTTCAACGAATGTCGGTTAAAGACGCAGACGTAGTTGCGGAATAAAAATAAACCTATGTCCTTTCGGGTTCAAACTAACACCGTACCAAATTTTATCGAAATCGGTTTAGTAGTTTAGTCGTGAAAGCCTAACAGACAGACAGAGTTACTTTCGCATTTATAATATTAGTCTAGATGACTTACAAACAGCATACAAAAACCTACAATTCGCGCTACACCGTCGAAAGACCACAAAATGCTGGATATTAGGTATCTTTCAAGTTGAAAATCGGGATGTCCCGTCAAAATCGGGACGTTTGGTAGCGCTAGAACCTATCTACCTTCTACTAGATAGAAGCAGATTAGTCGCTTAAGCGTGATCTTTTCTATTAAGGTAATAGTAATTAAGTGGCAATTAACTTAGTTATGCACTAAATACTTGCACGCTGATGCAAGTACAGTCAACAACAAAAGTCGATTAACAATGTTACTTTTTTATATCATTTAAACAGACCATAAAAACATAATGTACTGGCTTTCATAATTGCAGGCAATAGCTAAGGGTTTATTATGTCTTTATTTTATATTCATTGCGTTTTACTTTTAATATTGTACATAATAATTAGGATTTAAAAATCATAAATGTTTATCGACTTTTGTTGCTGACTGTACCTTGATTAAATCTAGGTAGAAATATGAAAAACCCGTATGAATTTAAATGTTGGTTAGTGATCGTGCAATATCATTTCGATCGTAAAAAATTCTAGCACTCTTTATAAGAAGACTGCCTCGTTGGTCTAGTGGACGCAAAGCGCCACTACTGATCATGAGGTCTTGGGTTCGATTCCCAAGTCGGGCAAATTGTTATTGGGTTTTTCCATCAGAAATTTCTTAGTTGCAGCGGAGTTTGGATTTGTGATTGATGGTGAGGCTCGCCCCCTATTACATGGGACTTAAACATAACTGGCGAAATGTATGTGTAGTTATGGGTACACCTCTGCCTAACCCTTCGGGGATTACAGGCGTGGTGGTGTTTTGTTAAATTTATTCGGCTTCACTTGTGAGAATGGAAATATGTCACTAAAGAGTCGGTGTCGGGTCGGTGGTCGGTGGTCGGTCGGTGGTCGGTGGTCGGTGTCGGTGGTGGTGGAGTCGGTCGGTGGTACCTTGTAGCGAAGGGTCATCTGCTTGTATGTCATACGAAAATTTAGACCTAACAATAGAGATGTCATTGAAGTGTCGCCAACGATCTGTAATAATAAACATGCAGATTATCATAATAATATTAATAACTAGCTTCTTAAACTACGTCTTTAGTTACTGCTCCGCCCCCGTGGATCGTAGCGTGATGGTATATAGCCTATTCTTTTCTTTATAAATCTGGCTTTAACATACACGTTTTTTTTTAAACCGACCGGTAGTTTTAGAGATTGGCGCGAAGTTGATTTCTTCATATACAAACTTTGGACCCCCGTTTCTCCTTATAAGGAAATTATGGAAAATCCTTTCTTAGCGGACGTCTACTAACTATAAAGTACCTCCCTGCCAAATTTCATCCTTATACGTCAAGCGGTTTTCGATAGTTCGTGATGAGTGAGCGACGAGTGAACTTTCGCTTTATATCTACATCTACACTATATAATATTATAAAAAGGAAAGATTTGTAATTTGTGTGTGTGTGTATGTTTGTAATGAATGAACTCAAAAACTACTGGACCGATTTTAAAAATTCTTTCACCATTAGAAAGCTACATTATCTGCGAGTAACATAGGCTATATTTTATTTTAGAAAAAATAGGGATCCGTAAGAAAAATCACGCGAACGAAGTCGCGGGGAGAGTGCTAGTATTGTATATTTAGATAGAAGATACTTAGATAGATACCGACCTATTACTGTCCCATTGCAGGGCAAAGGCCTCTTCTCACACAAGTCACGAGTAGGGAATGCAATCTCGTACGAGATTTCCGCCTAGCGAGATCTCGCGAGATTGAGAGAATCGCAATTAAAACATATGCAAATGCTTGTTTTAAGAACTAGTAATTGACATGATATGTAATTAAATAGAAACTGCGTTGCTTAGTTATAAAAATAATGTAAGTTTTATTTTAAAAATCAACAGAGTACTTATTATTTTGTCTCTAACTCTAATAACATTTGTTTATGTCTATAATTATTATACCTACTGTAGCTAATCAGTTCAAATTCTTACAATGTTGGTAATAAAACAATTATCTATATTTAGTCCTTTGTAAATTATTACTTTAGTTTCAATAATTAAGAGTAATAGGAACATTACTTATGGTAAATAAATACAACAAAACAAAAACTTAACTTCACAAGTTGTTAAATAAATGTTGTGAGATCGTATTAATCAAATAAAAAAAGTTTAAAGTAGAAGTCAGATGAAGTTATCAAGGTATGGAAAGGCAAGTTAGTTTGTCTGAAAATGGCTTCTCAAAAAACACATCATGTCGAGAGTATCATCTGACAGACGACTTCTGATTTTGCATGCCAAATACCCTGCTGCTGAAAAAGCTCGTTCTGCCTCAACACTTGTGGGAACCACAGTTGAGAGGCAGTTATGTACGAAGTTTAAAAGTTCCCCTCTTACTCCACTAGCTTCGTACAAATTCATTTCTTTTTTTATTAAAATATCTAAAGTATTTGTTGTAGAATTTGTTGAGCGAGCAGTGGGCTGTTTCAGTGCTTTCAGCGATTTTTGCAGCTTTTATACACGTCGTCACGCTGCATTTGTCGATCTCGTTATCTCGCGAGATCTCGTACGAAATTTGACGAGATACAATCTCGTAAAATATGGCCGGGATCTCGCGAGATCGGGATCTCGGCGAGACGAGATTGCATTCCCTAGTCACGAGCATCGATCACCACGCTTGCTCAAGGATTGGCGATTTCAGACTTATATGAATTCAGTCAAGGTTTCCTCACGATGTTTTCCTTCACCGACGTCTGTCGGCCTAATTATCATGTGGGTAATAAATCTTTACTGAAGAGGAACAACTCAGGGCCATGATTAGTCAATGTGCACTACTAGGAAATCATATCCTATAATTTATACTATTATCATAAAGTTGAAGATTGTTTGTCTGTTTGTTAACGCGCTAAACTTTGGAACTGCCAGTTGGATTTGAACAATCTTTTTGAATATAGGTTTTTGGTTAGGTACTGTCAGTACCTATGAATCTAAAAGAAACATGGATTTCCGTTTAGTCGTTTTCAAGTTACGATCTTTACGTTGCATTACTGAAATGTAAGGATAAATAACGAGAGTCATACTGGGTCAAATTCTGCTGTAAACAAAACAAGTCAAATATTATATCAAACAAGAAAGAGACAAAAAAGAAAACGGAAAGAGACGGAAGTTCCGCCATTTATGGTTGTGCTAAATCTTCAACAGAGTCACAATAATTAGTGTCATTGGCGCCAATTCCGCTGCGTAACGAATCGCCGAGTGGCGTACGAGGAAAAACAGTTGGAAATCTACTGTCAACGTATTTCATCAATTACATTTAAGGTACACACAGACAAACGATTTAGTGTGCAGGCAGCGCTAATTTGTATAAATAATTTAATCTAATTTAATTAAGCTAATTTTTTAAAGTAGTGGATGTTCTAAATATTCAATTGTTTTAAATCACTTTCTTTACGCTGCGTTTATCGTAGGAAAGCTATCGGTTTCATACATTTAGCAGGTCGCTCCACGCCATGCGGGGCGAGACTAACATGATCAGTCCTATACTAAATGTATGAAACCGATAGCTTTCTGCTGCTAAATACCAAATAGTTTGTTCAAGTGTACATTTATTATTGTACGTAATACTTTTTCCTCATAATGACACTTTCCTCTTCCTGACAGGACTACTTCGGCTATGTACTTGTGCTTGTTAATATCGAATACTGACCTCAATATTCTTCCGTAATAATACGTATTACTAAATAGGAAATATTTAATTGATTTGCTAAAACCTTTATGATTGCCTGAGCGATTTTTTTTAAGAATTTAATCTTTTTCTATTAAGGGACATAGTACGAAATGTGAAAAAAAAAAAACAGCTGATCCATACAATAATGTACTACATTACGATCAAAATGTATGGATCAGCTGTTTTTTTTTTCACATTTCGTACTATGTCCCTTAATAAAAGTTGTTCATATTCATGAGTACATTCACCCCCTGAAAGATTTGTATCAAATTAAAATTAAGGTTGTATACAACAAAGCTGAACAGTTTTGTTGTTTATTTGTTTTTATACTTATTTACTACTAGCTTTTGCCCGCGACTTCGTCCGCGTATATGTCTTATCGCGGCCGCAGACGAAGTCAAAGTCGAAGTCGAATAAAAAGCCTATGTCCTTTGTTGGGGTTCACACTTACCCTGTACCAAATTTCACACAAATCGGTTCAGTAGTTTAGGCGTGAAGAAAAGACAGACGGACAGACAGTTACTTTCGCATTTATAATATTAGTTAGGATTAGGATATCTACTGTAATATTAAAGTTTTTACTTAATAATACTAGCACTCTCCCCGCGACTTCGTTCGCGTGATTTTCCTTACGGATCCCTAAGTTTTTTGAAAATATACTACTTATAGCCTGTCACCCGGGGATAGTGTAGTTTGCCAACATTACAGTGAAAGAATTTTCCAAATCGGTTCTGTAGTTTCGGAGTCTATTCAATGCAAACAAACAATCAAATCTTTCCTCCTTTATATAGGTCTTTTGTATTAGTATAGATATACAAATATATTATGTAAGTAGAAAAGCAGAATGCGAAGTTAAAGAGCTTTTTGTTCGTTTATTTGTCAAAATGCGATAAACTCTAGAACTATTTATACCAGCCCAATTGAAAAAAAATTTTTTTTTTAAGACAGCCAGGTTTATGAGGAATAGTAAGGGCTATATAACATCACGCTACGATCTTCGGGAACGAAGCAGTAACCATAGACGTAACTTAAGGCGGATGAAATAAGCGGACGAAGTCGCGGTCAGAAGCTAGTCGTTAAATACAAGGGGATTATGTCAAGCAGGTATGTATACAGGGTGGTCAAAAAGTCGTGGATCAAACGAAACAGGGAGATAAAGAAGGTAATTTCCAAAAAAAAATCTTTCTCCAGCATGGCCATAACTTCTAATGAATATGGTGCTCTTAAAGTGAGAAGTAATTTTATGTAACGCTTTAAAATTTACGGAAAAAAATTCATTGCTCGTTAAGTTTGATACCAAGAGCTGCAATACATTTTTTGTAGTATTGATACATTATCGAGTCATAATACAACAACTTTTGTTTTATTGTTTTTTATCAATTTAATTTTTTACTGATTAAATTGTAAAAAACTCGGTAGTTTTATTGATAAAACAAAAAATAATTCATATCTTTTCGTGCAATGAAGTTATGGCCATGCTGGAGAAAGATTTTTTGTTGGAAATTACCTCCTTTATCTCCGTTTCGTTTGATCCACGACTTTTTGACCACCCTGTATATAAACAGCGGCTTCATTATGATATAAAGTGTAGGTAGGTGTTTAATTACAACTCGTTTGGATGTGCGCCAAATTTTGGCAATTTTCGCAGCGATGTTAGTCTTTTCTCACATCCATTGTGAGATTCGTAACTGTTATTTAAAATACGTATTCTCTTTGACAGCTTTATCTCATCATAATGATGCAGTAATTCAATCCGTTTCTCATTATTTTACTATAGGTAAATGCGAAAGTGTGAATGGATCAGATGAATGTTCAGCCAACTCAATGATAAACCCAGAATGGCTGAATAACTAAGAACACTCCCGGACTAATTCACCTTTCAAACAAAAAAAACTAAATCAAAATGGGTTCATCCGTTCGGGAACTACGATGCCACAGACAGACAAGCCAAACTTATAACATCCCGTCGTTTTTTTTGCGTCGGGGGTTAAAAATTAAATAAAATGTAATGCGTTTTTTAATTTTTGCAAAATTGCACCTTGCATGCTCTCTTGGTGACACTGTGACGTCAAACATTCAAACAAAGTCATCGGAAAAAGTAGTTACGTAACATGTCAATAACCTAAATCAATTTATGCAGAACAGTAAAATAAAAATTTCAAAAGCAAAATTTTACCTTTACCTACGTTTCTTGTTTCACTTGTCGATCATATTTCAATGTGAGTATACAATTGTGTAGGTATCAATAGGTACCTAACTTTCCGAAATCGTGGGAAAATTATCGGGACATACAACTTGTAAAATTACCTACCTACGTGTCGTTGTTGTTGAAATATTGTTAGGCTTTTTCTGACAGGTTGTCGATACTTTTGTACTTTAGGTACGGTCAACAAAAAAAACATTAACTAGGTAGGTAACCAGGGTCGTCCGAAATAGTAAGTTGATATAGTTGTAGTTGATAGTTAGTTAGTTGAGTTTAGTTAAAGTTTTCTTAGAAATTTTGGACTGACCGAAAAGACACATGGTAGCATTCCGATTTTGGCGACCGTGACCGACGACGGCGACCGACGACCGCGACCGACAACCGCGACCGACGACCGCGACCGACAACTGCAACCGACGACCGCGACCGGCGACCGTGGCAGGCGACAAACAACGCAAGCGACCACATGTTGCGCGATGCGGTCGCTTGCGTTGTTTAGGGTTACATATAAATTCATACTAAACAGTGAGTCGCGCGACTCAGGCGGCCGCGACCGACGACGTACGCGGTCGCCAGTCGTGGTCACCACTATCGGAATGCTATCTTTACATAGCCGTTAATTATGCACACTGCCCATCAAAGTAAGTACTTAACATTGAGCAAAAATCATTGCTGGTAAACAAGTTTTACGTTTGACCACGAAACCTTCTGGTCAGTCATAAAAAAATGTAATACAAGAAGTCTGAAAATACCGGACCATTAATAGGTACTCCTGACCTAGAGTACCAACAACATTTTTCACGTATTTTCGACAGTGATACATAAAACATACATCAAGTAGTAAAACAGATATAAAACTACCGTACTCCACAATCTATATTTAGTCATAAAAATAAATCTGTATTGCATGACGTGTAGGAGGTACGTCAATTTCATGGTACGATTATTTTTATGTAGGTCTGTGTACAGTCCACGACAAAAGACGTACACGTCAACGTACCACATTTTTTTTTTCATTAAAAAGAAAAGCACTGTCTCGTCCCACACTAGATTTTTTTTCTGCATCATGGATCTTTTTGAACGTCTGGTATAAAGCCATGTCTCCACCAGTGCGTTTTCATGTTTATCTTGCCTTTTTGTCTGACGCATGCATGAAGCGCAATAGGGCAAATAAGGCAATAACCAATAACAATAAGGCATGCGCTAAAACTAGTTCAAAACAGCGCATGCCCTTAGAGCACGCTGATCCGTCAGGAGTGCACAGGCTGTGACACAGGTGTGGACAATAAGCTGAATGCGTCTTAAGGCAATCAATATTGCAAGCACTTGATGCGAGATAAATTTAAAGTTGACGACGCAAGACGAACGTGAAAGCGCACTGGTGGGAACATAGCTTAAGACATTCAATATATGCACTTTTGAACGACTTATACAAGGGAAATCAATTGAATCTAGTTGTCACGTGACACGTTGTCTAGTTGTCACGCTATGCACGGGTGGGGCAGTAAGCCAAGACGTAACTTAAGGGCGCGCCAAAAGCCAGCAAACTTTTGAAACGAAGTTCCTTAACCCCCGACGCAAAAAAAACGACGGGATGTTATAAGTTTGGCTTGTCTGTCTGTGGCATCGTAGTTCCCGAACGGATGAACCCATTTTGATTTAGTTTTTTTTGTTTGAAAGGTGAATTAGTCCGGGAGTGTTCTTAGTTATTCAGCCATTCTGGGTTTATCATTGAGTTTTGTAACTCAATGATAAACCCAGAATGGCTGAACATTCATCTGATCCATTCACACTTTCGCATTTACCTATAGTAAAATAATGAGAAACGGATTGAATTACTGTATCATTATGATGAGATAAAGCTGTCAAAGAGAATACGTATTTTTTTAAATAACAGTCACGAATCTCACAATGGGTGTGAGAAAAGATTAACATCGCTGCGAAAATTGCCAAAATTTGGCGCACATCCAAACGAGTTGTAATTAAACACCTACCTACACTTTAAGTATATCATAATAAAGCCGCTGTTTATATACAGGGTGGTCAAAAAGTCGTGGATCAAACGAAACAGGAAGATTGTTACATTTGTGATTTTGTCCGGCTGAGACCGAGGTACAAAATCCCAGATGCAAGGTGGGTTGGTATACAGCTATAATGAAACCACAAACTAACAAACAATAACAGTTTATTATAAAATTTATTAGTTAATTTATTAAAAGTAGACGGGGCTTAAAACCCAAACAAATATTTAAAATTATAAAACTAATTAATGTTGTGCCAGCCAGCGTTACTTAAACCGGTAGAACTATGGGTGTGGGGAGCTAAAGATAAGCCCAAGTACTGTTTCTTTATAATAGTAAATTTAAGGGATGTAAAATATAACCAAGGTACAACCTTCCAGTTTGTGTAATTAAAATTATTGAATTTGAGAATAAAGGTATTATCATTAAATTAAAATTATCTAATGGGCGCCAGGGACTTGCAGTCCCGAACCCTGAGCCGACTAAGGTGTTAAGGTATGGTCCAGTTATGAAACGTAGGTGTCGAACCCGGGGTCCTAATTAAATCCGGTTGAAAACCAGCCACCAGGTTTGAAGACCGGGCAGGTAATAAATGGGTTCCAGCTTGGAACCGGTATTAAATTTGTAATAAGTGTAATTTATAATATAAGAAAAAAACCGTCCCGCCCGCGCTGAAACGCTAGGCGGATTCTGCCACCGCACAGTCGCCTCCACAGGAGGCTTGGAGGGGGCTCGAGGAGCGGGTCTCGCGTCCAGGTGCCAGAAGCGTCTCTGGCTCCTGGCGGCGAGACGGAACCTCGGCCAAACGCAGGAATCCTGTAAGCCATAACCAATGAATCACTACACATTCCTCTATTAACGAAGGGGCTCGGAGAACACTTTCAAATATTGAACATTCGTACCTCTAAGACACGGATCAAGGTGACACTAATCCAGTGTGAAGACAGCTGGGTGTACTCCTTAGTGCGGCTGTACACGTGTCAGCATTTCGCGAATTCCCTTGGTTCACGTGGAAGATTCGCCCTTTTAAGGCATTAATTAAGGTTTGAAGGGACGCACGACGTGCCTCTCACGGAATCTTTCGCCAAATCCCTGGCGTCCTTTCGCGTTTCAATGTCAACCGCGATATTCCGGAAACAGACAGAGCACCTAAGAAGCCTTCCCCAGTTCATGGCAAAATCAGACGGGAACGCGGAAGACAGATTCACTTCTCCAAGACATTCAATTCATGTAATTCGCTAACTAGGGTCCAACATGACTTATACACCCTGGAACATCCACAATTTACAGGATTCAAACTAACAAACTCACTATTTCCCATTTCTAACACGGTAAATCAATTTAGCTAAAGTATTCACTCATAAAACTTTATGTGGTAATCTCAAACGTAACTCTGACAACACCACGTCACAGAATAAATATGGATTGTTGTGTCAACGAAACTTCTAGTAAAAACTTCATAGTAAAAAAATAACTTCCGGCCGTTCGGAAACGAAGGCCTTGAAGCGTTACAACCAAAAGCTGAAAATTATTATGGATTGGGCAATAAAATATTTATTCCATTGTTTTCAATCAATATGCAAAAATAAACTAAATAATATTAAATCGATTTAAGTATCGATTTCTTTAAAACTACTACGACGGATCTACACCAGATGTCGCCTACGGTCAGAAACTGACGTTTGACGTTTTGACAGTTCATTATTGAGTGTAAACTAAACTATGACGATCTTTAATTATTAATCTAAATATCTTAAACTATGTTGATTATTTAATTATTGTGTAAGCAAGTGTAATGGGGTTTTGAAAAGTGAGTGAGTGAAGTAATGACTCCCAATAACAGCGTATGCGCACAGGCAAATGGCAGGTACAAAAAAACAACGTAACAAGATAAAGGAGGTAATTTCCAACAAAAAATCTTTCTCCAGCATGGCCATAACTTCATTGCACGAAAAGATATGAATTATTTTTGTTTTATCAATAAAACTACCGAGTTTTTTACAATTTAATCAGTAAAAAATTAAATTGTTAAAAAACAATAAAACAAAAGTTGTTGTATTATGACTCGATAATGTCTCAATACTACAAAAATTGTATTGCAGCTCTTGGTATCAAACTTAACGAGCAATGAATTTTTTTCCGTAAATTTTTAAGCGTTACAAAAAATTACTTCTCACTTTAAGAGCACCATATTCATTAGAAGTTATGGCCATGCTGGAGAAAGATTTTTAAAGATTACTAGGTATAGACCTAGTACCTATATTTTCAAAAAAGTTAGGGATCCGTAAGGAAAATCACGCGAACGAAGTCGCGGGGAGAGTGCTAGTATTATATAAGTAAAATCTTTAATATTATATTAGTAGATAGGTATAGTAAATTAAATAAATTAATATACATAGATAGTGTGTTTAAACGAACAAACAACAAAAATGTTCAGCTTTGTTGTATTAGTATAGATACCACATATCGACACGTGCCGCGACCTATTCTGTAAAACAACCCCTCTGCGAATTTAGGTGAAATGAGCATGAGTTGTGCTGTCATTCCAGTTTATGCAAGGAATTGGCATTTCCAAGTTCACGTCATGTTTTACCGAGGGAGATATATTATACGGAATAATATTGGTTGTACAATCGTGTAGATGAATTCTGAAACTGTTTGGCCTCTGTAATGTCTTGTGGTATTGCAGCTCTGAGAGTCCTCCATTTCTGGAAATCGAGACATAGCACTTGCCAACAAAGCCTGCAATGAAAACATTAGAAAACCTTTTTTTGTTACTCACCTATAACCTACTATAATTATGTATAGTATGTTAGTGAAGACCCATTACAATATTCATTTATATGTTTAACTAGCTGTCCGCCGCGGTTACACCCGCGGCTTTGGTTACTGCTCCGCTCCCGTAGGTCGTAGCGTGATGGTATATAGCCTATAGCCTTCCTCGATAACTAATCTATCTAACACCGAAAGAATTTTTCAAATCGGACCAGTAGTTCCAGAGATTAGCGCGTTCAAACAAACAAACAAACAAACAAACACTGCAGCTTTATAATATTATAGTATAGATTTACAAATGCCCACCACCTATATTCCATACGTTCTATGATGGCGCGGTTGACACATGTCAGCAATTCATCTATGGATTTCAGAATCGCATAACTAAGTCAGTGACATTATTTAATTTACTAGTTATTTACTTACTTATTACTGTTTCCGTATTTTACGACTATGATATTAGTGAGCAGTCAAAATAGTCAATCATGATTGTAAATCGCCGTAACGTTTAAGAGTGAAAAGCAACAACAGTTTGACAAAATTTAATGTCATCGGCATCATCATAGAGCGTGAGGAATGTAATCATATACCTACATTGTAGAACTAAGGCAATAAATTCACTAATTAGTTCTGTAATTTCGTGGAGCCCTGGTAACTTTTACACGGAACCCGTAGGTTCCGGTACAACATTAGATATCGCTGCTTTTATGTTCATGTGACACATTCAAGTAAATATTCACATCATAAACAAAATGTAACCAAACGCCTGACAGATAACAATAGCAAAGAAACTCGTTAAAACGTAAGTGCCATTTCAACCTCACGCTTTATATTTTGCCGTCGTATCTACTCCACAAAGGGGAATAGGATTTTATAAACATAATATTATGTTTAATTATATTTTGTTTACCTTATAATGATGCCTTGAAGCGACCTTTGTATATAATGAAGAAGGAAGGAGGATTTCTTTAAATAAAAGATTGATGTTAGACATTCGTTTTCTTTTGTTAGAAGTGATCGTCTACGATCACAATATTGTTAACTAGCTTTTCCCCCAGGCTTCGCTCGGAAATTAAATTTAAAATTCGATCATGATTCGAAAGACATGTGGCGCCATCTATCATCAAATGAAAGTTAGGTATTTTGATTTCTCTCGAGAACAGAAGGTACTTTTTTTTCGGGACCCTTTTACCCTATGTCCTTTTCTGTACACCTGACAACGTATTATGCAAAATTTCAGGATGATCGGTTCAGTGGTTTAGGCGAGAAGAGGTAACAAGCAAACTTTCGCATTCATAAAATTAAGTTAGGATTTGTGAACACCATGTATCTATAAATCTCATTTCTTGATTTGTAGAACTTGATACGTATTGTAGTAGGTACTTCAAATGACTTTTACAGCGTTTACGCCTCACGGCATTTCATACAAACTTTCAAGTCCTTATTTATCGAAATGAATGAAATGATTGTAATAAAACTTCCTACACATAAGCAGGATACATAGGTGTAAAAAGAATGTGTTACTTACAGCTACATTCGAGCAAATTAAAGTTTTCCATAGAAACAGAGATTTCAAATTAACTATTTTTACAAGCTTTTATTTAGCTTGCACTGTTCGTATGTATGTAAGTTGTCCTTTCAAAATTCGCAAACCATTTTTCGACCATTTGTGGGTATCCGTTTGAGCTGAAATTTTGCATACACCTTTAGTTCTGATGACAATACAATGTCCAATACTCAATATTGTAATAATTTCAATATGGCCGCCGCTCCAAGATGGCGGATTACATATTTTATCTCAATCCTCTTGATATGGGTATCAAATGAAAGGGCTTGAAGAGTAGAAAACGATAAGGTTAGTAACATCACACTAAAAAGCTTGTTTTAAAAAGATTTTTTACCATTAATTTTTATAAATAAGACATTTCGAAGTTCAAAATAAATTTAAAATAACCGAGGCAGCTAAGAGATACTCAGTCCCAACTGATAGTGCCCGTTTACGAACATGACATACGGATTGGGACCATTGAAGGGAATCGAACAGAACCTCAATACCAAACTCAAGGCCCCGTCAGCATTATTCAGTCGTATGTTTTTCGTTACACGAGAGATATCGTGTCGGCCATACAGGGCTCGCGTGAGTAATTAATTAATATTATAGCTGGTGACTTGATTACAGGCGCAGTGAGTATTCAGCTTAATGAATAGTTGAACTGTGAGTTACGTCCCTTAGGACATACGATACATAGCATACATTTGTGATTCACCTGTATTTATTAATTTTATTATTTTATTAAGGATTGCATAACATAATATCACGCTTGTAATTCTCGAAAGGTTAGGCAGAGGTGAAACCTTTAGTACACATATTTCGTCGTTTGATAGGAAATCATCAAACGACTTCTCCCACTCTGGGTGGAGCGGAAGGCAGGGCTGTAGTAGAGTCAAATTTGAGGTAGGGCAGCATTGGTTACAGGTAGGGCGAAAGTAAAAAAAAATATCATAATTGATCTGCCCTTGATGCATGGGCTCCTAAATCAATCACCATGTATATCACTGAACTTTAGATCAGTAATGTACATTCAATAGCTATAAGTAGACAAATAATTCCTGTGACAGCGCATGACCATGGATCTAAGAACTATTAAATCCTCAATGATGAAGTACAAGCGAACAAGATGGTTGATCTTCCAGATTTGGATATAGAAATCTAAGGTTGGGCATTGTGATTTCAAGGTAGGGCATTGCCCCACAATGCCCCCCCCCCCCTTAGCTACGGCCCTGGCGGAAGGGAGTGTCAGACTCTTACTGACTAAAATCCATCCGCGTTCCTCCTAATGTCTTTTGTATTCCAGGGCCGCGATAACTCTTTCGAACAAAATCCGCAACCCTGGGCACTCTCTGCCTACCCGGGTACAACAGCTGCTGTATTATGTTTGAAACAATAAATCTTTCGTTAGGAAACGTCTTTGTTCTCTTATCGCGAGAAGGCTTTATTTGTTACTCTGAAGGTTCGTTCACAGATTCCGAAACAAGGGTTCATACTTGACGTTTGAGGCACGTGTAGAGCTTTTTAAACAGGGTCTTATAGCAAATTAAACTATGTAGTTTGTTTATAGTTTTAACTTTTTTTTAAGGGCTTAGTGACTGCCGCGTTGGTCTTGTGTCTACCTCGTTGGTCACAAAGCGCGATTGCCGAGCATGTGATCTTAGGTTCGAATCCCAGTTCGGGCAAAGTGTTATTGGGTTTTTCCATCGGAAATTTCTCAGTAGCAGGCTTGGAGTTTGGATTTGTGCCCGATTGATGGCAATAAGCTCGCCCCCTATTACATGGGACTGAAACTTACCTAGCGAAATGTGTGAAACCTTTAGTTTACATACATTTCGCTAGTTAAGTTCAAACATAATACAGATGTTCTACCCGGGTAGGCAGAGAGTGCCTAGGGTTGCGGATTTTCATCTCCTCAGGGGGTGATTTTGGTTATTCCGTTCTTAGCGGATGTCTACTAACTATAAACCACCTCCCTGCCTTTCACCTTTATACGTCAAGCGGTTTAGATATTTTGTGATGACTGAGTCAATGACCTTTCGTTTTATAAAGGGTAATTGAAAATATATCCGAAACCTTAAAAGGGGTCATTGTACTCATCATTATGAACAACTTTTACTATGGGACCAAACTTGAAATCATGAAAAAAAAATCAGCTGTTACATACATTATGATCGTGTTGTGTAGCATTTTAGTAGGGAACAGCTGATTTTTTTTTCATGAATTCAGGGTTGGTCCCATAGTAAAAGTTGTTCATAATGATGAGTACAATGACCCCTTTTAAGGTTTCGGGTATATTTTCAATTACCCTGTATATTAAGATTAAACTCGTTATTATTATCAAACAAAGGTTTAACTAACTACATAAATCTCGTTGTATGTAACACGCGAAATCAAGTCGACAGCCATAATTAAATTAAATATGAATAATTAACATAAGCCGTGCGCGACCGCGCCTCCAGCGCAATGAAAACATACGGATGAACAAACTTGACGTCGACGTCACGATGTTTGAGATTTAAACTGACGTTTGATAAAATAACTGATGTGACAGCGGTTTAAATAAACTGTTAAAATGATCCTCTTTAATAAATATTAGTGTCAATTAGTCATAATATGTCTAATAGCTGCTCCGGCTTTGTAAGTTATATCTTTGGTTACTGCTCCGATCCCGTGGTTCGTAGCGTGGTGTTATAAAGTCTATTTTAGTCCTCGTGATTCTGGCTATCATATTTTTTTCAATCCGACTGGTAGTACCAGATAATAGCTAGAGCACGTTTAATCAAACAAACAAAAAAACTCTTCAATTTTATCATATTTTTTTGTATAAAGCTGGTTTCTCCATACAGACTTTGGACCCCTGTTTCATCCCCTTAGGGAGTAAATTTTGGAAAATCCTTTCTTATCGGATGCCTACGTCATACAAAGAACACACCCTCAAAGTTTCAGGTCTCTACGATCGGCGGTTCAGGCTGTGCGTTGATCCGTCAGTCAGTCAGTCATTCAGGACAAAGCATTTTATATCATGTATAGATTATTATTACTATAGATAAAACATAAGAGTGTGGCTAAAATGACATTAAAAAATGTAAGTATATAAATAACGATGAACAGGTATAGTACTGTGAGTCATAAATTCGTTTGTAAACCCTACTCAACACGGCATACGGCCACTCACAGCCACGTGGAACATTAAGTGCTATAGTAAATGTCGTAAAACATACTATGTTATAGACTACCGACACGTACACATCATGTGACGAGAGCATGCGCAGTGCCGGATTAGCCAATAAGCAAATTAATCATAGTATGATAATAATTTATTTATTTCGGACATAGTTCATACATTTTATATATGAATTTAATTTGTTATACACGGTTACTTTCAGGTCGTTCTGGAAAGCCATAAACTCGATCATCAAACTCGAAACGATTGGGACCATTTTTATTCAAAAAGTAACAATTAAATAAACAGCTGTTCAGTACACTTTGACGAGTTAGACGAACATAAATGTACTGAAAAGCTGTTTTATTTTTATTTTTGACCTAAAAGTAACCATGTATAACAAATTAAATTCATATAAAAAACACAGGGTGTCCCAGACAAGGACGTCCAAACGAAATTTTGGAAGCCTCTCTTCTCTTGGGCTATCCAAATCACAAAAAGTAACATTCTTTCATTTCAAAATTAAATCAATCAATCGCGGTAATTACGTTGTACTAACTACACAAAAACTAAACTTACTAAAACTAAAATTAACGGGTTTAAATAGTTCTATTATAAATGTCTAATTAGTAATTAAATAGTAAAATCATGTAGCAAGATATAACAGTTAATTTACTACTAAAGGAGTCAAATTCACTTAATTTATTGACAATTTAAACTTGGCCTTTGTTTTTTTTTTCAGTTTAATCATACACGACTGAATACCAGCATTACACCGACATCTAACCCCCCGTAACTCAATTAGAGAGAAACGTGGTTAGCTTTTGGTATTGTGTGATATCGATATCAGCTTCATGTTTTCTAGAGAAATGAGAAATTACATTAATTAAGTTGCAGTCTGACATTAAGCTAGCATGACACACTATTCTGGTCACGTATTGGAACGAACTTTACAAGAAAAGGTCATGTTATCGTAGGATAAGGTCCTTAGATGTGGGAGTAAAATTATTTACTTGACATTTTCCCTTTTTTTCATTCAATTTTCTTAAGTCACTTCCCTCTGCTGAAGGGCTTGACCCTTATATCAGTCTTTTTTAAGGTATACGCATTTAAAGGGTGCTAAACTTATTATTAAGAATACGCTGTCTGTTGGTCCATTTATCTGTAACAGTTCATCTTTGAACCGTGGCGGGTCGGTACATATCTGACGGAAGATACGCCGCGTATCGTCAGACAAATAGATATTAAAATATCCAACCATACACACAACCGATGATCCGTTAGTGCGTCGACCATACTAAAGACGATACGTTCGACGTATCTTCCGTCAGATGTGAACCGAGGTAGACACTTGAAATTTTCACACAATGTGTTTTATAAAGACCACTAAAACAAAATAAGAAAAAATGTTTTAAATTAAATGGGGTCCTCATACAAGAAAAGTGTTTTTTGGTATGTAGTGTTAAATAGCAGGATCGTAGCAGGTGGCGTTCTGTGGTTTCTGCCTACCCCCATGGGAAAAAGGCGTGAGTTTATGTATGTATGTATGTAGTGTTAAATATTGTGAGGTGGTACTAATATTAAATATTATACAGTGTTACGGAACCCTTCGTGTGTGTGTATGACTCGCACTTGGCTGGTTTTTTTTACACACGAACAAGCAACAAGTCACCTGAAAATGTGTTTATTTTTGCCTTGCTATATTGATAAGGAACAAGTGGCCTCGTGTCTGTAATTAAGGTATGGCTAATTGTGACGTACTTCCTTAATTAATTATGTGATTAGGTTAGTACTGTGACAGTTTTTTTTTGCACATTACGTTTGTAACAACAATAATTAACGATATTATTGTTTAACTAGTACAAGTACTTTCTTTGTCTGTGCGTTTGCGAGCGCTAATCTCAAAAATAGTTAAAAAGATCTAAGCGTACAGACAATGAAAAGAGCTTTGTTTTATACTATGTAGAGATATCAATAATTTCTCTTCAATTCGCAATCTGTCCAGTCAGAGGAGAGAATTAAACAAGCTTCATTTTTACACAGAGAATAAGAAAAAAAAACGATTTACAACACAAAACAACATAAAACACGATTATATTTTCTAAACAATGCAAATTTTACGGTTGTTACCGTAGTCGGCGGTATATTCTATCATTCACGTGATTTTTTACTCAATAAATGTTATTTTAGAATATTAATATTTATTAGTTTACCGGTTTTATATTTATTGGTTTTCAGTCACATAAACCATCAACATTTTAAGAAAAAATGATTTACGGATTTCTAAAAAAAAAAAGAAAATGATTTGTTGCGTTCGGAAATCAAATGTTTGGTTTTTGTTTTTTATGCTGTTATGTTTGATTTGATGCCAGTATGTATGTTGTTTTGATGAACACTGACAGATTATAATTATATAATTATGTATAATACTAGCTTCTGCCCGTGACTTCGTCTGCGTCAAAGTTGATATATTATGTTGTCCCTCGGGATCCGTACCTTTTTCCGGGATAAAAAGTGACCTATGTGCTATTCTAGATTATAATCTATCTCTTTGCCAAATTTCATCCAGATCCACTCAGCCGTTCTGGCGTGATTAAGTAACAAGCATTCATCCATCAAAAGTTTCGCATTTAAAAATCGTAGTAAACTTTAATTTTCGTAGTATTGTGTCTATTTTTGTTCAAGTGTAGCAGTGCATGTTTACAGACCGAAATAGGATCCGAGTTTATTAGTAGAATTTTTATTTTTGCTACTATTTTGACAGGCACGTGCATAATTTCATAGCGTGTGTTTTCAAAAATTTTCTCTCGGTGGTATTTAAAATATTTTTAAATAAGTACCTTATTATAAATTATTATTAAGATTTTGTAAAAAGAATTGAACATAGTTATTAGCCCCTTCCAATAGTTTCGTATGGAGAAGAATGGGCCTGAAGAATTTACCCGAAGTAAATTGTACAAAAATCAGAGAAATTATTATTATGATTGTTAAGTAAAAAACAGTTTTTAGAACATAAAACTATCAAGACTAATTGATAATTATAATTTTGATCCTAGTTAGTCAAAAAGTATTTAAATATAATTAAGTACTTAATACATAATCAGGTTTTTTTAATAAGTTAGGTCCCACAGAACAAAGGGGCACTAATTTAAAGTTACCTACATCATTTACTTTTTAATAAAAACTCAACGGCCTGGCAGAGTAATTTTAAAATTTTCATTTTATATGTCCGTGCAAATTGGACGTGAATAAGCTACGCATGTAGGCTTTAAGCTAGGCGCGTTCTAAAGGGATTACGAATTAATGGACATAAACCTTGGCAAAATGTTGCCACTTTTAAAATATTAATCATGTACATTTTTACACACTGTATAAGGTGAAACGAGAAGCTCTTTGCTAAGTAATAACAGCCGAGCGGGTCGATTCAACACGTTAAGCTACGCGTGCCGCGGTTGATCCGTGGATGGGTGACCATCTATACACACCGAGACGTCTCCGTGCCACGAGAAAGCACGTTAAGCCGTTGATCCCGGCTGTCATACGTGGATATTTGACAGTCGTTACCTTTGTATTGTGGTCGTTACAGAAGCCCGAAAGTCTGACAACCAGTCTTACCAAGGGGTATCGTATTACACAGTTACTGGGTTGTAGAGGTCAGATAGGCAGTCACTCCATGTAAAATACTGGTATTCAGCTGCTTTTTTCGTGATTTCAGGGTTGGTCCCTTAATAAAAGTTGTTTATAATGATGAAAGCAATGATCCTTTTAGGTTTCTGGTAAATGAACAATCACCTCTACATATAGTCAGTCTTGGAGCGCCGTTACACAAATTCAGGACAACTATATAGCTATTTAGTTATTTGGAACTCTAAACTAGCTACATTTTTCATCTCCATAGATATTTATAGAATGGTCTGTAGAGCCAACAGTTATTACATTTCCCTGATCCGATTATCTCCATGACTGAACAGGACGCAGAGACGCCCGGGGCTCATTACCGTGTTCCGCTATGATTCTATCACTGAAAGTACTAAGCCTCTTTGTAATGCACAGACTTGTACAGTCCCATCTTTAGTTTGGTGGGCTTAAACTTGGCTTTACCTTAATTCTGTCAAAACGAGTTAACCCACAATTTCTTATTAATTAAATGAATTACGACAAAGATTTACTTTTTTATTCCTTTAATTTTTACAATGTTACAAAGTTTAACTTTAATATAGCATCTGTCAAACTGCAAAGCAATTTATCAGTGGTGAGTTCTCAAGGATTTCACATGAATCTAAATATAGGTATGAAATCGAAAGGAGTGAGTTTTCGATATTTCGTGAGTGAGTGATCAAATACATCTTGACGTAGGTATAAAGATGAAACTTGGCAGAGGGGTAATTATAGTTAGTAGACTTCCGCTACGAAAGGGTTTTCCAAAATGTACCCCCTAAGGGGATGAAACGGAGTCCAAAGTTTGTATGGAGAAATCAACTGTGACGGAGACGAAGTCGCGGGCAAATCCCAGTCTATTATATAAATAAATCTTATTAGAACAAAAAATAATCATAATTTTATTAAGTTACTTTGCACAATTAACTTTATTATTACTTAGGCCGCGTTCACACCAAACGCATAGTCAGCCGCCGAATATGAGCTGTAAGTCTAAAATGTATGAGGAATCATAGTCAGCCGCCGATTATCTACTGATTGTGACGGCCGACTGTCAGCGGGCGTTACGTTGGTGTGAACGCGGCCTTAACGCTAAGAAATTAGGTACATACTGATGAAAATATAGCAAGCGACAATGAATATAATGCAGGATAAAAGATGCGCTCTAGTCTACTCTGTCTCCATTGAGTTTGGCCACCGTGACCGAAATTCGGTCGGGAATATAAAATATTTAACCTGGATTTAGTAGGAACAGTTCTGTTCCCTAGAGAGTAAACTTAAAGCCGCTATAGCAGTGAAAACTTTGACTAGTAAACCCCGGTTTATGTTTCGGAACTCGAAATTAAACCATTTTAAACCACTTTTGAATTGTCAAGGAGTCGGTCAGTTGTTCAGAGAGTTGAAGCTAGTTGCTTGTTTCCAAACGTAGGTCTCTATGCAGATGAACGAGTAAAAAACTCCACGGACGCTCATTTACATTAAGCTTTCACAAAATACTGGTTATTATTATTCTTGTTGCCTTTATTCAAATCAAATCAAATCGTTTACTTCGGATACAAATCCATAGGGAAGCATTAATTAATACAAAGGATAAAAATTAAAATAAAAACTAAAATATACTATATACTATTACTACACTACACTATTACTATACTATTTATTACTTGTTTCTTTTTTATTAACTGGCCCGCCTCTATTCCCAGTCACTGCAAAGCCTATTGCTTCTCGTAAAAACCATGCAAGTGGATAGCATAATACATTAACTATACAATTAGGTACCTAACAAAAAATAGTGAAAAAAATTAGGTTTCAAGAGTTGTGCTTGGCGGGCTTGTCCTATCATGAGTAGTATTTAATCCTGTAACTGTAAATCACCTTTATGTAACAAAATATTTGACGGTAGCACCAAAAATACTGGTTTGTAAACTAAATATAGGAATTAAACCAATCACAAACTGTTTATTGGATTAAGCAAAACTCTTTTTACCCTGTATCTTCATTTAATATAAGTACATAGATGAATCTAGCTAGATGATGCGACGAGTGTCCAGTGCAGGTGGCGTGCGCACGCGCCTCTATCGCTTTGTTTACACTGCGCGGATGCGTTGCGTAAACATTGCTCTGGGTGGTCGACGGATTTACAGATAATGAAATGAAGATGATAGCTAGGTATGTATTAAGTCTTTGACTGTATTTAGAACAAGCTAGCTAATGTCCGCGACTTTGTCTGTATATTTATTTATTTATTTAAACTTTATGCAACAAAAGTACAAAGGCGGATATACAGCATGTAACAAAAACCCTGTCCGATCCTTAAGGGTATTATTCGGCATCGTACTGCGTACACATATACGTAACCATTTAATGGATTTGAGATTATTATTTTTCCCCAGTGAAAAAAAAAGAAGAAAGAAAGAAAATTTTAATTACATTAAAATAAAAAATAAAAACTGATCAACGGCAACACTGATCGGACAGGGTTTTTGTTACATAGTGTATGCGGGTGTTTTTTTTTGTCTGGGACTTTAATGAATGATGACTCACAGTGTTATGTGTAAACTAATAATTTTGCTATTTGTTTTGTTATTATTCATTGTATTATGTAATTATTCTGGTCTTCATTATTATTATTTTTTCTCTCTTTCTTTGTATGTCAAACAATTTTGCATGCCGTAAGGTAAAATGTATTGGGACTGTCCACAAAATCACCATGTTATATGTATACCTATATTATTGGCAAATAAATGATTTCTGATTTCTGATTCTGATTTCTAAATTATATTTCTAAAATAAAAGTAGTCTAAGTTACTGGTTATAATATGAGATAACTGCCAATGAAGGACTAGTTAAAATCAGCCTAGCCATTTAGGAGGTTAGCCGGAATAAGTAGGCAGATAGACAGACAAATATTAAAAGTTTTAGTAAAGAAAGAAAGAAAGAAAAGAAAGAAAAACTTTTTATTCACGTGAAGGTGACGCACTATACAAAATAATTAATAATAAAAAGATAAAATGTCCTCAACGAAAGTTTGCGCCACTACCGCGCGAGTACCTTGTAAGCTTTCATCATAATGCATTTAGTAATACGCTGTTATTTTGATATTAAAAACAAACATTGAAATCTTATTTATTTGTATACAACGTGTAACGTTAAATGCGCAAAACCTCAGACACCCCAACTGATTTTTAATTAAATTGACCTATTTTAGAGAAAAAAAAATAATTAAAACAAAAGTAAAGGTTTTATGTGCTGATTTAGTTTTACTGGCAATTCTGATCGTTTCTTGCGTCTGCGACGACGCTCTATCGAGGGAGAAGTCGTCACCGCCTCACCGGGCCGCTGCGCGCTGCGCGCCGGATGGCTTGACCAACTAATAAATAGACACGGCAACGTTTTTAATGAATATTTTTTGAAAAATGTGACCTATATTAAAAAGTGGTTCAATTGATTCTGCTCGTTATTCTGATCAAACTATTTTCAGGTTTTGCGCATTTAACGTTACACGTTGTAGATAAGACTGCACTTTACTTTATTCTTTTATTCTGGGGTTATTTTTTGCGTGCTAATGTTTCAGTAAATAAATGTTACTATTAAAAACAGCGAAAGTTTGTGAGGATGGATGGATGGATGGATCGGGGGGCACGGCAGTGCCCCCGCCAAATTACTCTTACGGCTAAACTGAATTGCTTGACGCTTGACTTCTTTTACTTATTTTTTTTCCTACGTCAAAGTTCCTAGATAAAATCTGAGAAAAAAACTCTAACTGTATATAGATATTGATCTAGCTTAAAAAAAAAAGCTTGTAATAAGATCATTTTTATTCCGATTTTATTTCCGTGGGATAATTTAGAACTTACTCCTAATTCTGAAGTCTACGTAGAACTTAGTAATTATTATCTTAGTCAATTTATTAAGAAATCTTGTCTAAACTTTTAATTACAACGACTTCCAGAAATAGCTACAACGTTTGGAAAAACTGAGGAGGGTAATTTTAATTTAAGATGAATTCCAAACTTTTGCTAAAGATTTATAGATACAAATAAATAAAATTGCAATGTCTGTTTGTAATGCTAAAATAACAGCTTGTTATTAAATAAATATGAGGCGAAAGGAGTATGTAAGGATCGTAGCAGGTAGCGTTCTGTGGTTTCTGCCTACCCCCATGGGAAAAAGGCGTGAGTTTATGTATGTAGGTATGTATGTATGCTACAGATCCATAGATACAAATAAATAAAATTAAAGTGTAAAATAACAGCTTGTTATTAAATAAATATGAATGTTTACATGGTACTTATGTCAAAAACTGTTTTTTATTATTTTGTCTGTGTGTCTATTTGTTCCGTCTAATCTCCGAAAAGGCTGAACTGATTTTGACGGAACTTTTAATGGTAGATAGTTGATGTTATAAAGAGAAACTAAGGCATTTTTATTTTAGAAAAAATAATTCGGGATACTCGCAAAAAAAATACGACGGACAAAGTTACGGCTATAAGTTAGTTCTCAGTTCATAATTGAAAAAAGCTTTTATACAAAAAAATAAAACCGCCTTCAAAAACTACAAAATAAAAAAAAAACTTTAGTTTTGGAAGTCGGTGGCTTTGGTTTTGTTTTTTGTTATGTAGATATTGCCATCGACTTCCAAAACTAAAGTTTTTTTTTTATTTTGTAGTTTTTGAAGGCGGTTTTATTTTTTTGTAAAAAAGCTTTTTATTTTTCACTTTTTAGTGCTTGTGTGTTAATGTTTGAAATCCTTACAAAAAGCCCTTTCAAACAATACCTCACACGATATATTTAATTTTGGAAAGTAGTAGGAGGGGGGTTGACGTACCCCCTCCCTCTCTTCCTTCAGTCATCGACTACACGTATAAACAAAGCAATTAAGCAATTTTACTTGTTACGACAGTTATACTGTGATCCTATAAGGAATTCCGTTCCATATCTCCGAAGTTCATCATCAGATTATGACAATATTTCTATGGGACCTATTCGGAAGTTTCAAACAAAAAAAGAATCATCCAAATCTATTCATAATTGGCTGAGAAATCAGGTAACATACATACAAAAAAAAAAAAACATACGCGCCGAATTGAGAACCTCCTCCTTTTTGAAGTCGGTTGAAAATTTTAAACAATTGTCTATTGAAACTTCAACAAGCTCATAATCCCGACTTTGTTTATACAACTGCGAAAGAATAGCAGAAGCACTCCGGCGCAGGTGATCGATATTGCGAAGATTAGACAAAGTGATCAACAAAGAACTGATTTAGATAAACATGTGTCAAAAGTTGATGATTTGGATAATGATGATGATGCTGAGTTTATTTATGTTATCTTATTATCTTAAAAGAGTTTTTTAATAACATAAATAAAAGAAGTGAAGCTTTTAACTATGAATGAGAATAGACATGCAATGGTGGAAAACATTTTGAGGAAACTCAGATAGATAACATAAACATAGCATAAACATCGCGCTTGTAATCCCCGAAGGGTTAGGCAGAGGTGTACCCATTAGTACACCTATATTTCGCCAGTTTCATGTAATAGGGGGCGAGCCTATTGCCATCAACCGGGCACAAATCCAGACTCCGAGGCTGCTACACAGAAATTCCTGATGGATGAGCTAAATAACACTTTGCCCAACGGTCTCAAAAGTTAGTTGAGAACATTAAAAAAAAATTGTGTTACAGCTAAATTCGGCCATCCAAAGTAACAGAGATTTCCAATTACTTACCTTTCAAGTAACTTTTTAGACTTAAGTGTCATGCTTAGGTATGTGCTGAAGTTTCATTAAAATTGGTTCATTGATTTCGGAAAATAAGGACTTGAAAGTTTGTATAAAATGCTGTAAGGCGTAAACGTTCTTAAATGAAATAAGGTAACACCCCCAATAATCGACACTTTAACGTGCGCAAACAAGCATTTTTTTAAATATTTTCTTACTTTATGATATTATAAGGTATTTTGGAGCATTGGGTAACGCTTCAGTCTTCGTTGCGTAATATTTGAAAGCAAACATAAGTTTCATATAAATAAATAAAGTAATAATATATCGAAATAAATTAACGTTTTTTGGTCTAGTGATCGACAGCAGAATTCTATTTTTCGACACCCGGTAATCGACATGTTCCAGTAATCGACATCCAATAATCGACATATTCCTAACACTTCTAAACAATAAATCCCAATAGAAAAGCCGAGATAATCTAGTATTATATGTGACGAAATAAAAACTTAGTCTTAATCAGTATTTTGATCATTTTAATCAACAAACAATCTTATAATAAGCAAATAGTGGCTAGTAATTCGTAGGTTTCTAAAAAAATACACTTTTGCAATATAATACATCTCTTAAATAATAAAACAATAAATGTAGAAGATGTGTCATTTGGTTTCGATTTAGTATCCGCCTTTTCTTGTTTTTTAATTGTTTTATCTGTTAGTTTTTTCTGTTTTTTGTTTTTCTATCTTCCTCAATTTTAATCGTTTTCTTTTTTTTCTTTCCTTGGATTTAATTTCTAATTTTTTCACCTTTCTGACAACTTCTATTGCCTGTATTATTTGAAAAAGTGTGGAATTTTTTTTTGGTGCCGTAAAAAACATTTATGTCGATTATAGGAACATGCGAAAAAAAAAACTCCAGTTATCGACAAGCGTGTTTTCATATTATATTATAAACTTACAATTGCAAAGACATTACTAAAAACTAAAGAATTTGGGTTCTAACTTAATAAATAATTTACATGCTCGGTCAAGCAAAACAATTAAAAGTTATGGGCATTATAATTATCTTGCTCACCTCCTTAGCGATTTCGCTAATGAAACGGGAATTTATTTAGAGATCTCTGCCGGTTGGTATGTTCAGCTATGCCATTTTCTTTAAAACAGCCGAATCTATGAAATATCTTTCGCAATGATAGCTAGATAATCCTCAACTATGTTTATGGTTCAAATACGTTCCGAAGCGAGACTCAACTCTTGTTTTTTTTTCGTTAACTTTTTAAGTGTCGAACACTGGGGCTCTGTCGAACACTGGGTGTTTTACCTTAATTAAATGCTTTATTAATTAATTAAATGTTTTTTTCATTTCTACAGCTGATCAAAAACATCCCTTTTTTTCTCTTTTAATGCCTTAATATTTGTTATTACAAGCTTTTATTTAGCTTGCACTGTTCGTATGTAAGAATGTATGTAAGTAAGTTTGTCCTTTTAAAATTTGCAAACCATTTTTCGACCATTTGTGGGTATCCGATTAAGCTGAAATTTTGCATACACCTTTAGTTCTGATGACAATACAATGTCCAGTACTCAATATTGTAATAATATTAAATTAAAGATTGTTTTTTATTTAAAAAAAAAATTTTTTTTTTCATTTCTACAGCTGATCAAAAGCATCCCTTTTTTTTCTCTTTTAATGCCTTAATATTTGTTATTTATTGTTTTCTCCTATATTTTTTTTCGGCAGGGAGTCCATACTGGGCTGAAAAAAGTCGGACTGGCAATGCTGGCTCTATCCGTTCCGGTCCTTGAAAAAAATAAAGTTAGTACGGTGTGCGCATGATCAGATGATCTTGAATTTATTAACAGCTTAACTTTCCGTATACGGATGTCATATACCTACATCTGTAATGATGTTACAAATACTGAAACAGAAACTTCAACATCATAGTTTTGAAAGCATGTTATTTTGATTGTGTTGATGAGTTTTTTTGAGCAATCATTGCATCGATTTTGGGTTAGTAATAGATGCAGTAATAAAACCTGAGGCCTAAGACCTTTTTTAATAATAATTGATCTAGCAAAAACATAGTTTTATTTGATCGAGAAGTTTATACTCTTTGTTTTACCTTAAAAAAAGGAAATCCAGTAGAAGTCCTTTTTTAAAATTATGCTCTGTGAATTAAAAAAAAAAGGACCAATCCTGTGTGTAGACCAGCCGGTTTGTTTTGTAAAAATCTCGTTCGGTGGATATAGGTATAGTGAGTTTGAAATGACCTTTTATGCTAGGGATTGCTATCTCACCTAAATTCACTTTCACAGAGGGAGATTTTTACAGAATAACACCTGTTTATTTTACAGTAGGTACTCAGATTCCTTCCACTGACTGCCTCGTTGGTCTAGTAGTCGTAAAGCGCGACTGTCTTGGGTTCAATTCCCAGGTCGGGCAAAGTGTTATTGGGTTTTTCCATCAGGAATTTCTCAGTATCAGCCTCGGAGTTTAGATTTGTGTCCGGTTGATGGCAATAGGCTTGCCCCCTATTAAAGGGGACTTAAACATAACTGGCGTAATGTGGGTGTACTAATGGGTACACCTCTGCCTAACCCTTCGGGGTTTATAAGCGTGATGTTATATGTTTTATGCAGATTCCTTCCAGCCGGCAGCCTTGACTTCTTAATATTTAATGTTAAGGCCCTTTACTCCAAAAAAAGTGTTTATGAATTCTATTTTCATCAATCACGAGTCAAGTTTTGGGATCCTTAAATCGTCTTGAGAAGCGATGTTTGCAAATTAGGATAAATCCGACAGGTAGAAGCGTACACGAGGGGATTTTCTGCTTGATCACAACCCGAGATTACTTGGGTTCCGACAAGAAATGGTTCAGTACACTTGTATGTTATTACGTGATTTGGATTCTTTGAAAATGGAAAAGGATTTATTTAATATTGGGTTTGTGAATTTTTTTTTTTCTAATGACTTTTTTGTCATTTGTTGAACTTTTATTTTGCTTGTTTTTTTGGAGTGAAGTAAGTATTCGAGAACAATCTAAAAATCAACTTTGGTAGACTGTAATACAGTTCAATTTAAAATGAACATACATAAACTCACGCCTTTTCCCCATGGGGGTAGGCAGAAACCTCAGAACGCCACCTGCTACGATCCTTACGAAAAAGGCGTGAGTTTATGTATGTATGTGTGTATTTAAAATGAACATACTTTAAACAATAACCCTGTAAACATGTTTATAAGTCACAATTAAGTAAACACGACAAAGTAAAACCCAGTAAGGTGACGCTCGTGAATAGATAATAAAATCATGGTAGATGCGCAAGAGTCGATCGCGTCGATGTCATCAAAAGTTAACATACGAACGATAAAATGACAGTACGATAGGTGAATTAAATTCAATTGGTACTTGTTTGCAAGTGTTCTTGTTAGCAATATCCAATGTCAATTTATTGTGTTCGCCAGTAGTACTTTGATTTCGAGGGCTTGGGAAGATTTTTTTAACATAAATATATCTAAATATAGTATATAATATTCTAAATATATAAATAAATAAATAAACGTCACGCCTTTAATCCTCGAAAGGTTAGGCATAAGTGTTCCCATTAGTACACCCGCATTTCGCCAGTTATGTTTAAGTCACATGTAATAGGGGGCGAGCCTATTGCCATCAATCATAAATCCAGACTCCGAGGCTACTACTAAGAAATTCCTGATGGATTATTTTTTTTGAAAAATTTATTTTTCGCTTGGCGAAAATTAAAAAATAGAGCCCTAATTTAATTATGTTCTAGGATGTTCTTGACACGTTGTTAAAAAGATATTTCCTTAAGATAAAACAGAATACATACATCAGTCACCGCAGACAGTGTTTGTGGAGGACTGGCATTATATGAACGATCACTAGCCCACTTGCGACATGTCAGTGATAAAACGCATATAAATAGACCGAGAACATTTAATATGCAGTGTCTTACATAAGTGAAGCATTTATTAGATAGTCGAGGTCAGAAACTATAGCTGGGTTTGCGATACGCTTGTTCATTTTATTTCTAACACTCTCGCCGTGATGGCCCAGCGGTGGTTATGGCACCTGCCTTTTATGCATGGGGCTCTGGGTTCGCAACCGGGTACGGGCAAGTACCAGTACTATTTGTGACATTGTGAAATTTTCTACTTTATTACATCATGGACATCACTGACATCGGTGAAGGAGAACATTGTGAGGAAACCTGGACTTATAATATTACTAGCGACCCGCCCTGGCACGGGTGCAATGTAGATACTAACTAGACATTTATAAACCCTCCTTTTGAATCACTCTATCTATTGATGAAAACCGCATTAAAATCCATTACGTAGTTTAAAAGATATAAGCGTACAGACTGCGGGAACCGACTTTGTTTTATATACTATGTAGAGATTAGTCTGCAATCTGCCTTGAGCAAGCGTGGTCGTCAATGCCACGAGCATTGACCGAGCCTTCTCTGTATGACAAGAGGCCTTTGCTCTGCAGTGGTACAATAATAAATATAGGCCGCTGTACAGCATGTAACAAAAACCCTGTCCGATCCTTATGGGCATTATTCGGCATCGTACTGCGTACACGACATATACAGTTGCCGGCACGTAACTTGGCAAGAGATTTTCGTAGTGGGCGAAGTTCGCGCATATAAAAATGTATGAAATTGTGCGTGCGCAAACTTCCCCCACTACAAAAACTCTTGCCAACTTACGTGCCGGTAACTGTACGTAACCATTTAATGGATTTGAGATTATTATTTTTCCAAAGTGAAAAAAAAAGAAGAAAGAAGAAATAATTAAATTAAAATAAAACATAAAAACTGATCAACGGCAACACTGATCTGACAGGGTTTTTGTTACATAGTGTATATACATGTATATTATTTTTGTCCTTGAAGTTTATAATGTAGATGACCACAGGAAACTTTCTGCCGTTTTATTCTGTTAAAATCTCCATCGAAGAATTTAGATGGAGGCTGAGTTATCGTGAGTGGAGATGGAACCATTCGGAGAGGCCGTTGCCCTGGAGTTGGACTATAATAGGCTGGTACTGTTACCTAGGTGTTACATCCACACCGATAACCCTACAGCTCCTATGTATACTTCTAAGAAAACATAAAAAGGTATTGTGTTAGTTCGTGTTTCTAGCAAAAACACGCGATAGGGAAGTCAAAGTGAACGCTCGTGTGCTCTCTGCTCTCATGTTGTAGCCAAGTAAGTAATCCTCACGAGAATGTCACACGCATCGACGCCGGCGCCGGGCCACGAGAACTGCGGGAGTTAACCCGATGACGCTGCATTGCATGTTTAGGTGTCATTACAGTAACACACATAACATCACGCCTGTAACCCCCGAAGGGATAGGCAGAGGAGTAGATACTCATTGGTACACCCACTTTTCGCCAGTTATGTTTAAGTCCCATGTAATAGGGGGCGAGCCTATTGCCTTTAACCGAGTATAAATCCAGACTCCAAGGCTGCTACTGAGAAATTCCTGATAGAAAAACCCAATAACCGCGCTTCACTTAACACAGTCTGAATTTGTGCCTGGTTGATGCGTGTGTGTGCCAATGGGTATACCTCTGCCTAACCTTTCGAGTATTACAGGCGTAATGTTATGTATGTTAATTCATATGTCTTCGTAAACTTTCTAAACTGCAGAGGCTGCCAAATTGTAATCATTAAAAAAAACAAATGCTTGTGTATGCAATTCTGTCTGCCATAGTATATTAGGTAATTTTTTAAATAGTTTTATGGCCTCCAATAAAATTATGTTGGCATCTGCAGCTGTTGAAATCTGAATTAATGCAGACTTGATAAAGATTTCAATTTTTATTGAGACGACTAATTTATTTGAGAGGTTATGTAAAGTTATATGCAATATATATATATATATATATATATGTATATATATTGTATATATATATATATATATATATGTATATATATTGTATATATATATATATATTACTTATATATTATGTGATAGTAGATAGTAAATAGTCACTGCAATATTATTAGTCTTAAGTTATCTTGCTGTTCCCTAACAGGGTCATGTCATGTAGTTTTAAGCCTTTTTTTTTTGAGGTGGTAAAAATCATCAAATGAGTCCTTCCGCCCTGGGTGTGGCGGAAGGGACTGTCAGACTTTTACTGACTAAAAAAACTACCCTGTTCCTTCTGTTGCCCTTTACGTTCCGGGGCCACGGTATCCTGTAAAGATGTCCCGCAACCCCGGCAGGCGTTTGGCCCCGTTGGGGCCCCGTCCCTGTGCTGACAGCTCTTTGAGGCGCGCGCCAACTAAGCCTACTTTGTTGTGTACATTGTGCATTAAATAAATAAATAAATAAAGGTGGGTTTGTAACCGCGCATAGGCAGGTACCAGTGTCATCATCATCATAATTATCATCCGAACGACATCCACTCCTGGACAGAGGCCTCCCTTAAAAGCCACAATGACCGGCCCTGCGCTGCCCGCATCCAGCGGTTTCCCACGACCATTACCAGGTCATCGGTCTACCTACCAATATGGCTTGTTCAAATGCACATGTACTTTTTAAGTTTCTCTTGGACATCTCTGACATCGGTGAAGGAAAACATCGTGAGCAAATCTGGACTTATCCTAACTAATATTATAAATGAGAAAGTAACTCTGTCTGTCTGTCTGTCTTTCTGTCTGTCTGTCTGTCTGTCTTTTCTTCACGCCTAAACTACTGAACCGATTTGTGTGAAATTTGGTACAGGGTAAGTGTGAACCCCAACAAAGGACATAGGCTACTTTTTATTCGACTTCGACTTCGTCTGCGTCCGCGATAATCGACATATACGCGGACGAAGTCGCGGGCAAAAGCTAGTACTAAATAAAAGTCCAAGATTTACGATCCGCCTTGAGCAAGCTTTGTGATCAATGCTTTCAAGGTCAAAGGCCGTGCAGTGGGACAACAATATTAAGACAAAAAAAAGGGCTAACCCTGACCTACCAAGCGTATCCATTACAGGTTGTCCATCATCATATTGATGCTTCTGTAACAATAGGATAGTATTATGTAGGCAATGTAGCTACAGACAAATTCTGGCGTTAGTATCTAATTTCAAATTCATCTTACAGGCTTTAAAAACTTTCGTTGGCCAATCATGTTCAAGTCGAGGATTAAGACTCAATTCATACCACCCCGGAATAGAATTTTGTGCAGATTGCATAATGAACTTTACGTCCATAATATAAAATTTAACGCTCGCCTTCCGAAGAATTCTCACGGATTACGGAGAATCAAATCTTTCGAAATCCTACGAGATTGCGCGCAGCGAGGCTTTCGGTCCTTTTCGCTCCGTGTGAGTTCAGCTGAAGGCTATATTATTTCGATTAGGTATGCCAGTCAAGGGTAGGATGGGTTAATTAGGTGTCTATTGACTGATCGTAATAGAAGTTATCAATTAGCCTACCTGGAAAGATGTTATCACTTCGGTTAATTTTTTTTGTCATAGAAGTTTATACTGTAGATGACAAAAAAAACCTTCTACCGTTTTATTTAGTAAAAATCTCCATCGAGGAATTTAGGTGGATGTTGCAAAATGGCACTGTTGTGTTCTAAATAATCCCGAACTACCCCATCTTGCTGTAGGATTTCAGCAGGCGATGAACCTGCATGCACAAAGTGTTATAATTGCGCGATACTGCGCAACGGGTCGATTCTGTTCCTTGAAAAAGGTATAATATTCTGAAATACCGTCAAAAATAAACAACAAAAAAAACAAGTATTTATAATACGGCTTTAGTGCCGTACAAATATGTATTTAACTGGTTTTGAAACTAGGTACTTTGATGTGGTCAACTAATCCCTGTTTCCGTGGCCCCATCGCTCCACTTAGCAACTGCGTCGGCTTACATGATGAGAGTGTTAGACGCACAGGTAGACACGAGACTCCTTTGTATTAACTTTAAGCGATTATTGTGTAATCTGTGCTCTTGTGTGTTCGGATTCGGATAAGCGAGAGGGCCTGTGATCGTTGTCTCGCTCGTGGAACAGAGCTATATTATTTTAAATTGCGGCGTACTTGTATGACGAGATTTATTAACGCGGAGGAGGCGAAAGGAGTATGTAAAGATCGTAGCGGGTGGTGTACTGTGGTTTCTGCCTATCCCCTACGGGAAAAAGCCGTGAGTTTATGTGTGTATGTATGCCTGTGACTTTGCCTGCGTGAATGTTGGTTATTAAAATAACTTCTAACTTAGTCTAAAATACTTATAAACTTTTTAACCTGAGTTACTTCTTTTTACATTAGCTATCGGCCCGTGAAAATCGGTGCAGCTGTTTCAGACATTGGCCTGAATAAACAGACAATCAAAAAATTAAAAAACAAGTTTATTCTACCGTTAATTTGATTCGGGTCAGTCTAGAATGGGTTCTAGGTATGTTTAAAATTTTGTGCTGTTTTTGTTTATCATTGAAATGCACACGGAGCACGAATAAAGTGTAGATAGCCTATTAATTAGTTGCTATTATATGTATGGATGCAGGAAGTACACTATTGATTGTGATGGCGATATTAGGTAAAAGCCGTTGCCTAGGATTGAATATATTTCGGTTGAAAGATGGTAACACTGAAGGTCACACGAATTCATATTAATACTGGGTTGCCAGATCTGAATATGCTGGCCTGGATTTGCATAAATTAAAGAATACCCGACTACAAATATGCATGAAAATCTAGGAAAAATATATGGTGCGGGATATTATAAATTATTCAGGCTGTATACCAAATCGTTTCGGGGTAATGTCAGTGGCTGGTTGTAAATCTCATAGGCTTATGGAACGGAATCGTGAAATGAGTTTTTTTATCCGTTTATTTGGCACACTGATCCGAATATTTTATCAGGAGCCGATCTCTGGCTAGACTCATTTTGAATTTCATATTAGATGGCGAAGAGGGTTGTATTCATTGTAATTTATACATATAAATGCTTTGTCCTGAATGACTGACTGACTGACGGATCAACGCACAGCTTAAACCGCTGATCGTAGAGACCTGAAACTTGGAGGGTGTGTTCTCTTTGTGTGACGTCGGGGATGAAACAGGGGTCCAAATTTGGATGGAGAAATAAACTTGGTCGAATTTGCGGGCAGAAACTAGAGGTATAATCTCTACAGAGTATAATAAAAAGTCGTTTTCCACAGTCTGCACGCTTAGATCTTCGAAAGAACGCAACGGATCTTAGTTTTTATCAATAGGAAGATTGAATGATTCAAGAGGAAGATATAGTTAGTATCTACATTGCAAACGTGCGAAGCCAGGGCGGGTCGCTAGTATATACAACAAGAGACGAGAAAAAGTACTGTATTCAAGTATACTTGAATGGAAAACTCCCTAAATTACAAATTCGTAGTGATTTGTTTTATCTGTGTTTTGGTTTGAATTCTTTTCTGTTACAAATTATTAATTATATGAATTAGTTTTATTGCAAATTAAAGTTGCACTATTGGCAAGTGTCATAGTAATGTTTTATAGGTACTTGACCTCCACGTGGACGAAGTAGCGGCCAAAAGCTAGTCTCTAATAAACACGATAATATCAATTTACGCATAAAACAAAACTTTCCTCCCATTATTATCACTACTTATCAGTGATCTACTTGTCTCTACGGTTACCTGTACATATGTACCGTCAGACTAAACCTTTTTGTTGTAAAATCGCTCTTATTACAACCGCATAAGATACCGCAGTGTTTGAGCGCTGTCGTCCGTACCTGTAGCTGCATTACACCTACCTATATTATATGTAGTAGCTCTAGTTACACAAAATTGTTTGATTGTGGTACTCTTATTTACACTCGTTGATAAGTTAAGTCGGCGGACGAACGAAGTATGCTTGTAGCGGCGGCATAATATTTTATTTTTTTGGAGTGAAAAATAAAATGTGTTGCTTAAATTAAATCATACAAAAATCGTTCCAAATTGTAAAATTGTTTTTTATATCCGCACGTATATTAAGAAACATTAAAAAGAAATGTTTTTCAAGTAACTGCCAAAGATAATGTAATTTAATAAAGGTCTGACAGAAGTAAAATCTTAACGTCAACATTGTAATAATTTAAAATTAAAGCTTATTTTAAAAATATTTTTTTAAATTAGTTTTTTACATGCTAACTCATTAATCGTAAACTTTTAATTCTACAACTACCATTTATCAACTTTAGTATGTTAGCTAAACATTTATTAAATTAATATTTTACTTGAAAGAAAGCCAACATTAATGTTTTCACTTTTCAGTAACTTTTTACTGAAAGCAGAAATTGGGCAGCGATTGTATTTCGTGAAAATATTTACAATATGGACAGATTCATTAGTGTTTCGGACTAATTTAGCCGGGAGATTGGATTTTAAAATCTTGTAACACTACTATCGGAGATTGCATTTTTAATAATAAAGTTATGTACTTACCGTAAAAAAATAATGTTCACTTTTGTATGAAGTATCTAATCCTGATAGAAATTATTTGAATATAAAAACGCTTTTTAAACCATTTTTTAAAGCCAATTGAAAATCCTAAGTCGAGTCGTCAATTGAAAATCCTAAGTCGAGTCGTCAATTGAGAATCCTTAAACTTACTTATCCTGGAAAATTGTTCGGTTGCCGTGGGATAATTATGTCAACTTTGACGTGTACGAAGTCACGGGCAGAAGCTGGTCTCTATATAATTTAAGTAAATTATAAGGAAACAGTTCATATTATATTTTATTCTTGAAAATGTTCTATACCTTTGCACCTACTATGTTTTGTCTCTGCGTCACCCTGAGGTAGACCGGTAGAAAATGCCCAAGGCATTAAGTCCGCCTTTTGTACAGTATATTTTTTTACATGTGCATAAAGTTTTAAAAAATAAATATCTAATAGTAAATTACTTATTCCATATCTTACCATAATAAAACTAGACTTCTAAGTTCTTCTTTCACATTTCACATTAACTTAAAATCTTTCTGAATATTGTATTTTAAAACGTACATTATTTTCCCGTATCGCGCTAAGTAAAGTATGCTTTTAAGTGATTTAGCATCATTAATCTTGCCGTGGCGCCTATTCACGTCAGTTTCGTTGTTAATGTTGTATCACGTATAGTCTGGAGAGAGGTTTTAGAGAGTGGAATATGCTTTACTTTGGATATTTTTGAGGTCAGGGAACTAGATCTTGCTAAGACTATTCTATAGCAAACCCACACACATTATCAAGTCACTTTTATTTCATTTTGCCTCGTCGGATTGCCTCGTTGGTCTAGTGGTCGTAAAGCGCGACTGATGAGCATGAGGTCTTGGGTTCGATTCCCGCGTCGGGCAAAGTGTTTTTGGGTTTTTTTATCAGGAATTTCTCAGAAGCAGCTGCGGAGTCTGGATTTTGCCCGGTTAAAGGTAAAGACTCGCCCTACATGGAACTTAAATATAACTGGCGAAATGTGGGGTGTACTAATGGGTCCACCTCTGCCTAACCTTTCGGGGCAGGCGTGATGTTATGTTATTTATAACTACTCTCTACACATTCAAATACACTTTCAATATCGTTTTTATTTAACCTGCTCGCTTCTCTGAACTCAAGTCAATCCTGTAGGTATATGATTTTTCCTTTTACCTGTATGAAAAGCTTCATCAAGAATAAACACAATACCGTTTAAGTAACCATCATGTTTCTTTGACAGCTAAATGGAAGCTCTTGGCTTTCATTGAGTTTTATTACTTTTGCGGAAAAAATCATACTCGTTCTTACATTGTGTGTTGTCTTTCATCCATCGCGTTTGAGGTTTTCTTATACAAAATATTTTGTTGATGTTAGATATGAAAGGAAGGTTGTGTATTGTATCTTTTAATGTTTCAGTGGTTTTTCGAAGCTACTGTAAGTTCTGAACAATTTATTTGTGCTTCAAAAATGTACGAGTAAGGGTTAGTTTTTCAATCGTCGGATAACTCTTAAGGGGGTGATGAATATGATAAATATATACACATCAAAAAAGTCTAGGGATCCCTAACAAATGTTAGGGATGTTGATCCCTAGACTTTTTTGATGTGTGTATTTGACAGTTTTTGTATATGTCATAATTATAATATTCTTTCGTAAAGAGTTATATGACGATTGAAAAATTAACCCTTTTTAAAATATCAAATCAAACAGGATGTTGTCATAAAAGATATTAAAATTCAAATAAAATTACAACACCTGGTCATCTATCTTCTATACTATACATATAAAATGCTTTGTCCTGAATGACTTACTGAGTGACGGATCAACGCACAGCCTAAACCGCTGATCGTAGAGACCTGAAACTTGGAGGGTGTGTTATTTGTATGACGTAGGCATCCGATAAGAAATGATTGCCCAAAATTCACCCCTTAAGGGGATAAAACCGAGGTCCAAAGTTTGTATGGAGAAATCAACTTTGACGCGGACGAAGTCGCGGGCAAAAAAATACTTGTTTATTGTTGTCTAAGTTTGATGAAAACCTGTTTGAGGAACGTTTATTTCTTAGTTAAATCACCCTAACTTCTCTAAAAACCCTATCTTCTAACTATAAAACAAAAGAAAATCATTGCAATAAAAAAAAACCAACAATATTAATTTTAAAAGTGCATTTGTTTCGCTTCATTTGTTCCTCTAGCAAAACCGCAAAAACTCATTTTAAGTTATAAGAAAATTTTAACTTTTCATTTTTCTCTACAACGCTACGATACGCACGGAGGCTAAGGAAAATTGTTAAATGAATATTAAGCTTAGTAATAATTAAGCTCAAAACACGGATAGAAAACATTAATTATTTGTTTGTGGCAACATTATGCGAGGTAATGGACCTGGAATACGGCGTGCACTAATGGGTCTGAATAGAAATACGTGTAGAAATAAAAAATAATATCACACATAGGTATTCTAATGGCAGGTTTTCATTATGAAAAGACATTCCGCAAATGAATAGATATTTAACATAACATTACGCCTGTTATCCCCGAAGGGTTGGGCAGAGGTGTACCCATTAGTATACCCACATTAAGCCAATTATGTTTTAAATAAGGGGCGAGCCCATTGCCATCAACCGGGCAGAAATCAAGACTCCGAGACTACTACTGAGAAATTCCTGGAAAAACCCAATAACACTTTGCTCGACCTGGGAATCGAACCCAAGACCTCATTCGCAGCAGCCGCGCTTCACGTCCACTAGATCAATGACGCAATAGATATTTAATTACATTAAACAAAGGGTACAATTTAGCTTAAAATTTCCCTTTTCGCTGTGTCAATTGATTTGTCTAACAAAATGTCCATTACGACCTTTAATTTCAGCTGATAGTGAGAGCGTCTAAAACTTTCCCCAAAGGGTCAACCCTATTGTCGCCGGGAGTCAATTTTCGCATGACGTCACAACTTTTTGGGGTCCTATGACCCTTCTTGGCGAGGCACTTTGCACGACCTTTAGGGCTCGCTTTTTCAGACTGTATTTTTACGTAATATCTAAGGGATGAGTTGAGTCCCTAAACGACGTTGTCGTTTGTAGTTTATGAGGAAGTCGGGTCATGGGGAAGTCGAACTAATTATTTGTGTGCCTTACGATGTATCTGGCTGGGAAAAGGTCATATTGGAGACGTAAAAAAGGTTTGTGGGATTACGTCTAAAGATAACGTGTTTCATTAGATAGATGGGGAGCTTTTTGTACTGCAGCCCTACCATGAACTCTTATCGCGATCCAAAAACTGAATTGTTCTTCAAATACGTCAATATAACGCATCAATTTATGCGTTATATTGACGTATTTGAAGAACAATTCAGTTTTTGGATCGCGATAAGAGTTCATGGTAGGGCTGCTGATAACAAAAGGCTAATAGGGTAGGAATTAAATGCTGTAAGGCAGCCAGCAATTTATAGAAAATTATTTGCGTGAGTTATCACATGCGTGAAACAAAGTGCTTGATTTATACAGGGTAATTGAAAATATACCCGAAACCTTAAAAGGGGTCATTGCACTCATCATTATGAACAACTTTTATTATAGGACCAAACTTGAAATCATGAAAAAAAAATCAGCTGTTTCATACATTACGATCGTGTTGTGTAGCATTTTAGTAGGGAACAGCTGATTTTTTTCATTCGATAAGCCCTGGTTGGGGCGGAAGGGACTGTCAGACTTTTACTGACTAAAAAACCACCCTGTTCCTTCTGTTGCCCTTTACGTTCTGGGGCCACGGCATCCTGTTAAGACGTCCCGCAACCCCGGCAGGCGTGGATTAAAATTTACTTCAGCATCTGCATCGATTGTCAATTTCCCGCTGATTAGAACCTCGCCGCTCTGGCAGCAAAATTTTCATCAGCCCCGAAGGATAAAAAAACAAAAAACACTCGCTGTGTAAGGAGTTTCCAACGTTGACATTTGACCTTCTCATCCTGGAGCTTTAAGTTGTGTCCCATTGTATCTTTCAGCCCTTTGTAAGGAGACCTTCGAAAGTGGTCACTTTCTAAGTAATTACACGATTAGAAAGCTTTTTTGCTGTGGGGCTCCGTTTGTTTCTTTTGTGCTTTTGTTTGTTAGTTTTTGTAGATTGCGATATCGATTTCTCAGCGGTATCATTGTACGTTGGTGTGGCGAAAATCTAAGCCACAAAGCTCAGTAAAACCATAAATTTTGTTTATCTACTAGCGAAATAATTGATTAATTTTCCACCTCGTTGGTCTAGTGATCACAAAGCGCGACTGATAAGCATGAGATTCCCAGGTCGGGCAGTGTTATTGGATTTTTCCATCAGGAAATTCTCAGTAGCAGCCTCGGCGTCTGGTTTTGTGCCCGGTTGATGGCAATAGGCTCGCCCCCTATTACATGGGACTTAAACATAACTGTCGAAATATGGGTGTACTAATGAGTACACCTCTGCCTAACCCCTCGGGGATTATAGGCGTGATGTTATGTAATTTTAACAACATGTTCTGAATTTTAAGCTATTATTTTTTGTTGTAGTTTTAATTTCGGTGATAATAGACATGTGAACCGTTTTATAATCCCTAAGGTCGTGTAATTAAAGTGAAGCGTTTCATCATACGGATTAGGCGCACAATGCCACATTCGCAAAATGACATATTAAAATTTCGCAAAATGTCACATTCTCAAATTGTCATATTCTGAAAACGCCACATCGCAAAACGTCACATTAGCAAAATGCCATTTCCGTAAAATGCCATTTTAGCATAATGTCACATTCAGTATTTTTTGTTTTTAATAAATCGACCGACATAAATCCCTACATTTTATATATTGACGCAATTTGGAGTTGAGGAACGGACAAAGGGAACTATTTTCCCACTTATAAGCAAATATTTTAAATAAATCAAATCCACACAAATATTACATTTTTGCATTCAATATCATAACAATGTTATACAGAATATAATAAATTAGTCAATAACGAATCAAATATCTAAGTACTTAGAATCTTTTTTGAAGAAAATTATCAGAATGATGTCTCCACTACATGAAAAACGCGCAATTTTTCCAAAAGTGACGTGAAGCTGATTCTGACGTTGACAACTGATGTTTAAAGGATTGGGATTGATTGCCATTTTAAAAATATTCGTGTATTTAGATACATTAACAGGGTGTGAAAATATTTCCCTGTACCCGATTAAGGGTTAAAGTAGACCGCATATTATATGATAATATTATGTATTATGAATTTTTGAGAATGTGGCATTTTGCTATTGTGACATTTTGAGAAAAGACAATTTGCGAATGTGACATTTTGAGAATGTGGCATTTTGCTAGTGTGGCATATTGAGAAAAGACATTTTGCGAATGTGTCATTTTGCGTCAGAATGTCATTTTGCGAATGTGACATTGTGCGCCTAATCCCATCATACGTTTATTTAAATTCGGGGTTTAAAACTCATTTGTGGAAAAAAGGAAAGGTTCACTTCCATTCTCTTTTTCATTCTTTCTTTGAGTATGGATTAAATCGTTTAATTTCAAGGGCTCTTGTCTATTTTTGCGTTCAATAAAATGTGATCTCTACATAGTATACAACTAAGTCGCATCCCGCCGCGTGTAGGTATGGTTGGTTAAGGGCTGATATTTCAATAGTCAGATAACTTTTATCCAAACTATAAATATGACAGTTTGACATATTTTCTATACAAAAGCTGTCAAACCGCCATATTTATCCCTCCGTTAAGAGTTATCTGATGATTTAAAAATTATCCCTAAATCTTTTAAACTCCACAACGGTTTTTTATCAATAGATAGAGTGATTCAAAAGGAAGGTTTATATCGTATAGTTAAGTATCTACATTGCACCATGCGAAGTCGGGACGAGTCGTGTTTGAATAAAAACAGGGCACTGTCCTTGTGATTTGACCGTTTTACATCAAATAATGAGCACGCAATTACCTACTTGTATTTACTTTTTCATGAATGAATTATTATTGATCATCAATGAATTGAATAATTCATTGATTGAACAAGAAAATTCAATGAAACTGTAATTCATTAACAATATTCTTATCACGCTACAATCACAGTAAATAATTAAAGCGGCCCACATTACAAGGTTACGTCGTAAAGTCAGCAAGAAGGATGCGTTTATTTAATTTGAATTGTAGTTAGTCTGATTCGTTGCGCCTCAGCATTTCCAGTTTTGAATTCGTTCTATTTACAAATTTTCAAATTGTGTTCTTTTTGTGGTATATTTTTTTTATTGTGTTTTTTTTTTAAGTTTAAGTGAAAGCACGCCCTGGTGACAAAATGTTATGATTATTTTATTGTTTGTTTGTTTCATTTGTTTTTTTTTTCTTGCTTGAATAAGAAATTATTCTGGTTTACCGTTTTATTCTTTAATAAAGCTAGTTTTATGTAGGTACCTATTTTCCTAAGTGGGTTCTTTAAATAGAGCGTTTTATCAGCCGTCACTTGGTACCCTACTCGTTTAACATAAACCCTTGTTAAATATTCGTTTGAATCATCACATTCATTTGCAATTCAGTACAAATTAATGGATAGAGTAACTAGTAGCTAATTGCTCGAGGTTTTAATGTAAATTGTTGATACAACATTGTAACTAATTAATTTATTTAATTTGCTGAAGTTTTAAAAAATACTGGCCTGCGGTTTTGTCATTGTAATTTTAATTTTAATTTTTATTGCGTCTCTTTATTGTTTATTTAGGCCATGTATTATTTTTCCATCATGTATTTAATACCTATTAGACTATTTTCTAAAGGTTGTATGACAACAGTCTAATTTATAAGCAAATGCAGTAGTCCAACACATTTATTGGGCTCAAAAAACAGTAAATGTAAAAAATATAATTTCCATTAATTTAATTTTAAGTAGGTACTTACATAACTGAGTTTTAACACTATTTTTGAACGTTTTTACTATTAGAGGTCAATGAACTAGGCTGTGTTGATGAACACAGTCCATTGTCAGACTTAGACTTTTCCGAAAAAAGTAGGTCGTGATCAAAACATTGAAAAGTGACCACAAAGTGTTCTTGAAACTGGTGAGTGATTGAGTGAGAAATGTGAGGATGACGTCACTGGGGATCCCCACCGAGGCTCCTGTCCACACCATATTGTTCACGTCTGCGTATACGCAGAAAACTGTCAAGGTTGTACCGAAGAAGGTAAGAGAAATGTCAAAGTTTTGTTGTGGAATATTCTGGCGCGCTCTGGCTGTAAAATCGACCAGTTTGCCGTGACGGCAATCGGCGTGACGCGGTATCTCATGGCGTCGTGCCCCCTCTACGCCACGGCTCTCAATTCGACTCCTTAATGTGTGCGCGCATGCTATACTTACACTCCGTTGCGTTTTGTTAATTGGTTTTTGGTTTTCATTAATTCGTTGAATATTCACTGAGATTTTTCACACACTTTTGCAATTTTATATCAACAGTATTTTATTCCTATCTCACCTTTTTGTAACCTAATAATTTTATTCTACAAAAGCCCGTAACCAATTCTCTAAAAGAACACAAAATAAAAAACAAAAATTCATTGAATCTCCAAATCGTTTGCATACCATTTAAATATTTTTTTATTGACAACCCTTTTCTGTAAAATGCTTTATTTTCCTTTGTTGCTGTTCTATCACCAACGTTACCTACCATGAAAATAAATCGAACGGCTAAGGGGCTAAATAGTTGAGTATTTGTGTAGTTATGATTGACTAAAGCTTGACTATATTGACTCCCTGCGACTTCGTATGCGTGGTTATTTTCACACGTGTTAAGTTACCTCTTTAGTTACTGGCTTACTGCTCCGGTCCCGTAGGTCATAGCGTGATGTCTTATAGCGTATACTATACCTTATAAATCTGGCTATCATATACAAAATCATTGATCAACAAGATAATTCAATCATTTACCATCCGACTTGTAATTTAAAACATTAACGCGTTTAAACAAGCATAAAATCTTTTTCTTGAGCTTTATTATAATTGGTATCGAAAACCGACTAAAAATATAATCGCTGGGGTGGGGGAAAAAAAGTTTACGTTACGATATCCCTTCCACTTGTTATGCTCACGACTTCATCTACGTGGAAGTCGAAGCCCTCCCTAATTCGGCCCTGTCGATAAATCCTTCGTTGACGTCTGCTATAAATTACCTACCTGCCAAATTATAGCTTCATAGGTCAAGTGATTTTTGGAGAACTCGTGTTTACTTTGTGAGTCAATGATTGACCTTTCGCTTTCATGAATATTGTTCACTAGCTTCTGCTCGCGACTTCGCCCACATAAAAGTCGGCTATCGAGGACGCAGACGAAGTCGCTGATTAAAAAGTAGCCTATGTTCTTTCTTGGGGTTAAAACTTAGGTACCCCATACCAAATCTCATCAAAATCGGTTCAGTGGGTTGGTCATGAAAGCGTAGCAGATAGACAGACAGATTTACTTTTGCATTTATAATATTAGTATGGATATGGATCAGTCGTTATTTTATGACTACACAATAGTGTATTCTTGTCTATTTATTGTCTTCTAGCGAACCGCCCCGGCTTCGCACTAGAGCAAATTCCCGCTTAACCGGTGGATTTAAAAAAAAATCTTGCATAAAAACCTTGTCCGGAAAATTTCAAATACAACAAAAAAAGAATCGGACAAATCGGTCCAGCCGTTCTCGAGTTTTGTGCTTAGCAACACATTTAGCGATTCATTTTTATGATATAGAAGATAGATTTTATCTATTTAAATCAAGCTTTTGGTCAAGTAAAAAATAACATTACTAAAAGCTAAACTCTGATAGATACCTTTAAAAAAGGGCCCAAATAACGCTTGGCGCGTAAAATAACGGTAAATGATTATTTAGGTCACGCAACCCCAAATAGACGTCATTGTCGCGCCAAAGAATTAAAAAGTATTATTCAAAGTTCAGTGTGTAACAAGAGATTCATGATTAATTCTTTATTTATTTTGATTTAATTGATAAGAGGGTAATATATAAATAAATATTATTCGTGTTACGTAGGAATATTGATCAACTCTGTTTATTGTGAAAGTTTACTGTTTTTGTGACGTTTTGAGTTGTTTAACTGATTGTTTTTAGTCTGTGGTAGTAACAGAATTGCCGTTGGTCCCGGCTGTCATACGTGGATCTTTGACAGTAGTTAGGTACGGGTCGTCAGAAGCCCGAAAATCTGACAACCAGCCTTACCAACGAGTACCTATCGTATTACCCAGTTACTGGGTTGTGGAGGTCAGATAGGCAGTCACTCCATGTAAAATACTGGTATTCAGCTGCATCCAGTTAGACTGGAAGCCGACCTTAGCATTGGGAAAAGGCCTATAATCCTAAGGGCCTCGTTCACCATCTTCAAGTAAAGTGTTGATTAGTTACTTCCCAATTAAAGTTAATTGACAAGTAAAAGTTATGAGTATCTTCTATCAATAGGGTCAGTTAATCTTATGATTAGTGCTACTCGGACATCGTGAAAGTCGCACGTGAAGTTACGGGGGACTTTAACTGACGATTTACTTAAAATGATCGAAAATCCAGAAGATTAAGCGTTTTTTTTTTCGTTTTTTTCATCTAAGTTTAAAAAAAATTAGTATTTTAAGAATAAGTTTTATTAACTTGTAAGATTTATTAGTAATGTTGTACTCGTGCTCTTCCAAATTTCCATTAGAATTTGTAACATGCGGATAACGTAGTTAGTTACGCATTGATAATCTAGATTATAAGCTATTTTTAATCATGTATAGTGTGTAACTGTTGGTTTTCCTTAATAAATAAAATAAAATAAAAATTAGTCTACTCGTCACTTTACTTGAGGGTGGTGAAAGAGGCCCTAAATGTCATAGGCTAGAAATGTTTATTACGTTTCTAGCCCACTCGTACACGCGTAGAAAATACGCAAGAGGGATTACGCGCTCACACGAATGGGTTTATCAGTGACAGGTTGATACTTCTATTATATCTTGTGCCTATGTAGAAAATATTGTTACAGAAAATGTTTTTAGTAGAACTACAATATTTTCATCGAAAAACTATGCTATAGTGGTGTAGTTTGTTTGTTTAAGAACGGTAGTTTCTTAACGTGGCTTGCGGTAGGTGTTAACTGGTACAAATCGTCACGTAAGGAAAATGCGTTATGGACAACATCACGCCTGTAATCCCCGAATCACGCCTGTACACCCCATTTTGCTAGTTACGTTATGGACAAATTCGTATAATATTATACGGCCTAAGAATTTGAGTGAGATAATATCACTCAAACTCTTGGGCCGTACGCTAAACTAACCGGGAAAAAATAAACAATGTTTCTTTTGTGAAAAATCTTTATCCTCCATTTGGACTTTGCTGCAATTAAGTTTAAGGGCACCCTAACTTCTGATACATGGCCAATTACACTTACATACCTGCACATACTTTTTACGGACTGTCAAAACTCGATTCCCCAATAGATTTTCTACGACAATTATCGAACTGTGACGTCACTTATTTGTCAACTCATTGACTTACTACACACATCAAAAGTGTCTAGGGATCAACATCCCTAATCAATGTTAGGACTCATTTGATGATTTTTACCAACTCAAAAAAAAAAAAAAAAAGGGATGTTGATCCCTAGACACTTTTGATGTGTATATTTATTGATTTCAAAGCCCCAAAAAATCAAATATTATTACAGTGAATCGAAAATTAATCGGGTTTCTGCTCAAATAAAGAGTTTTTTTTTTAAGTTTTGTGTTCAAAATTAATGGTTAATGCTGTCAACTACTTAGTTACAATAAATACCTTAGTTTATTTTAAAACTACTTACATACAAACCAATACATTATATTACAAGGATGTTTTTAACGATCCAATGGAAACTCAACTGACCTCAAAACAAATAAATAAAATATATTATATTTATTCTATCCACTTCGGTCCCCATGGCGTTTTTATGTGGATTTTACGACACCATTGAATTGATCGTGTAAATTTTCCTGTGGTATCGATATTCGACAGCCTTGTCAGTTGTTAAGGTGGGGTTTTACTGGGCGAGCCGATTTACGTACGTGTGCCTTAGAATAGAAGAGAATTATTTCCTTTATTAATTTAACAAACATTCATACTAATATTAACTCTGTCTGTTTGTCACGCTTTCACGACTAAACCACTAAACCGATTTTGATGAAATTTGGTACGGGGTAAGTTTAAACCCCAAGAAAGGATATAGGCTACGAAACATCTGCATCCGCGATATAACCGACATTTATGCAGAAAAAGTCGCTGGTTAAAGCTAGTAGTTTCTGATTTAAGCCCTTGATCCAACTGCCGAACGAGATCCTCCTCAAGTGTTGGATACTCTTGGCTATTATGCTATTGGCCGTCACGACTATCGGCAGTATCGGCACCCTTGTTTTTCATTTTTGGATTTTCAACCCTTTATCTTAGGACGTTAGGGTGCAAAAGGCAATTATCCAAAATTATACATACACAGAATAATCAAACTAACATTTATCATAAAACTAGCTTTTGGCCGTGACTTTCTTCGCCTAAAAGTAACCACCATAAAATATGGCACGCAGTTTTTATGTAGCTTTCCATCAATGAAATATTTTTTTTTAATCGGATTAGCACTTCCAGGGATTACAACCTACATACAAACATTTTTATCTCTTCATAACATTAGTTTAGTTATCTTTTAGCAATCAATGAACCTTTCTATCAGTTACAGTTTTTTTGTTATCGAATTAGTATTTCCAGAGATTACGTTGTACAAACAAACAATTTTATCTGTGTACTAGCTTTTGTTTATGTAAGTCAATGACCCACTTAATTCGGTCCTGACGCAAAATCTGTTATTAGCTGACGTCTCCTACATAAAAACTACCTACTTAGCGTCAGCTCACACCGAGACGCGACGCGACGCGACGCTGCGTGCACACTTTAAAAGAGCGACTCAAAATATAACTTTATTATCTACACGAAAAGATACACATTTCATTGTGAGAATTTAGAATATGTTACACCACGCAGCACTACGTCGCGATGCGTCGCTCTACGCCGCGAGGCGTCACGAGGCGTAGAGCGACGCATCGCGACGCAGCGGTTAATCGCCGGTACGCGCGCACAGAATGACGTGCAAGAGCGGCGACGTTGCGATGCGTCTCGCGGCGGCGAGCGGCGCAGCGCGGCGCACCGCGAAGTCACTGGCCTCTTTAAGTATCTTCACGTTGCATCGCGTCGCGTCGCGTCTCGGTGTGAACTGACCCTTATCTGCCAAATTTTAGCTTTACAGGTCAAGTAGTTTTAGAGATTCGGTGTTAAGTCAGTGAATGAATGACTGAATGAGTAACTTCACTTTTGTATTGTTTCTTCATCTCCAGCATGAGATGAATATAATAGTTCTAAATCATCTACTAAGGCCTGGTTCACATTAAGTCGGACCGACAGATTAACGGACGGACAAACAACACAAAACTGCTTTGTAAAGGTCGGATCGGCAGCTTCTAGTGTGAACAGCAACACCTGGCAGTCGACCAACGGTAAATTTAAGAAATCTTCGACTATATCCCTCAACTAAAATCCAGGTCCCCCCCCCCCTCAACAACAACCTTGGTTACTTATTCCTTTTGTTGACTGTACATGTTCGGTTTGTGCATATTATGCTGCTTCCAAACTGATAAAATTCTCCATTCACGTTATATTACATGTAACCTATCATCCTTACTAATATTATAAATGCAAAAGTACATCTGTCTGTCTATCTGTTACGCTTTTACGACTAAACCACTGAACCGATTTTGATGAAATTTGGTACGGGTTAAGTTTGAACCCCAAGGAAGGACATGGGCTATTTTTTATTCCGCAACTTCATCTGTTTCCGTGATAACCAACATTCTTCTTTATCATGTGGGTAGTAAGTAGGGTTGCCAACTCTTTGTCGGTCAAATATAGTAGTTCTAAAATTTTTACCCATAAAAATATAGTAGGTAAGGAAAATATTTAAAAAAATATAGTATGTTTCAAAATACGAGTAAGTACTTTATTGCTAAAAAAATCGAAAATCGAAATTGACAATCTGTTAAACTCAAACTATATAGACTATTGAACGTAACTGTCAACTTGACACAGTGGCGTAGCTTGGGGGGAGTCGAGCGGTCCATGGCCCTCTACGGGGCCCCGTAGAGGGCCATGGACCGCTCGACTCCCGCGTAAAGCCTCCGGCAGGAGGCGCCTGGTCCCCCGAGGTTGGGCAGGTGTCGCCAGAAAGTAGCCCCAGCCCTGTCCAATCGCACTGGCTGTTGAGGACGAGACCCAGGTACTTCATCGTCGTCTCGACGCCGATGTGAACCCCTCCTACCGTTATTTGGGAATCCGAAGGTGGCGCGTTCCGAAGACCATGAAAGCACATGGCCTCGGACTTGTGCAATGCCACTTCGAGTCCCAATTGCCGGATCCTTTTGACGACTGTCGCACAACCCCACGTGTCGCTAGGTCGGCCACCGCCTGGTGCGACTCTCCGGCCGGCCCCCCCCTTAGATCGGGCCCTGACTGATAGATGTATGTTCCTTTCGAAGCAATGCTAAATTTTATTTCTATAAGTTATAAAGTCCGTTGAATAGAATATTTAAACTTTAAACTAATCATTACGGGGGGGGGGGAGGGCGGCAAAATTTCGGCCGGCCCCGGGCGGCAAAGACCCACGCTACGCCACTGACTTGACATTCCAGAATCGTTAAGAAAAAAATAATTACGCTTCGTTTTACGCTTAGACATTTTGAAGCGAATATTATTGCTTAAGAGTTTGATGCCTTCAAAATATAGTAGTTTCGCCTACTATATCTTTTTTCCAAAAATATAGTAGGCGGGGGCTCTAATATAGTAGGATACTATATTATATAGTAGAGTTGGCAACCCTAGTAGTAAGGTCTTACGACCCCACACACCCTAGACACCAACACTGATACGGATGAAGTCGCAGACAAAAGCTAGTCTATATGCAGCATAAGATGTTCACAAGAAATAACAAGAAAATTGCCCCGAAGCGGTCCAATTAAAATCACATCAAGTTTAAACGCAATCTCAGATCGAAATCAACTTAATCGCGTATTCATATTACGGAAACACGCTTTTACTGTCACCTATGTCTGAAAGCAATTTACGTACAGCTTTAACATTTAATATCCAATCTTAAAACCATTTAAATTGAGTTTAGAATTGTTTGTAAGGTGAACATAGTTAAGTCGTTATGGATTTCGAAGATTGTATTTGAGGTAATGCTATGCAATTTGTGTGTGATCAATGGGTATGTGACGTAGAGGTCTGACAACCCTGGAGTGTTAAATGAACGAATAATAGGTTTAGGTAATCTGAACTTACCTAGATTTGAAAATGATGGGAACTTTTGAAAGTTTGGTAGTCGTATTTAAGACTAAAATAAAGTTGGTTTAATGCTGAGCACTGTTGAACATGACGTCTTGGGTTTAATTCCCAGGTCGGACAAAGTGTTATTGGGTTTTTCCATCAGGAATTTCTCAGTAGCAGCCTCGGACTCTGGATTTGTGACCGGTTAATGGCAATTTAGGCTCGCCCCCTAGTACATGGGACTTAAACATAACTGGCGAAATGTGGGTGTACTAACGAGTACACCTCAGCCTAACCCTTTGGAGATCACAGGCGTTCATCATCTGCCTAGCCTTTTCCCAACTATGTTGGGGTCGGCTTCCAGTCTACCCGGATGCAGCTAAGTACCAGTATTTTACATGGAGCGACTGCCTATCTGACCTCCACAACCCAGTAACTGGGTAATACGATACCCCTAGGTAAGACTGGTTGTCAGACTTTCAAGCTTCTGACGACTCGTAACGACTGTCAAAGATCCACGTATGACAGCCGGGTCCAACAGCTTAACGTGCTTTCCGAGGCACGGAATGATATCAGTAATGTCTAAGATAAACTTTAGAAAGTACATATGAATTGAAAACACATTGGTACTTGCCCGGATTTGAACCCACAATCTCATGCATGAGAGGCGGGCGCCTTAACCGCTAGGCCATCACGACATTTTGGAGATCACAGGCGTTATGTTATGTAAAAAAAAGACTAAAACAAAGTGGCATCAAAAAATTTCACATCGCCGTCATCAGAAAATATGCCCAAGAGACTGGCGGCATTGCCACACTGGATCATGAGTCTCTGGTCAAGGTAAACGCCAGCTCTTGTGTCCCGGGAAGTGTCAACCAACAGTGTGGATAATTCTTTAAAGCCTATGGGCACTTGACCTATGGGCACAACCCTAATATTTCAATCCTAAACGTTTCAATTAAATTATTAAAATAACAACGCTTTAGAAACGTTTTGTAGTTTTTAAGTAAACTGCGCTATAACTCATGTCTATAAAGTTTTGTGGTTTTAGAAAATAGTTTTATAGAAGGTACCTGGTTGTTGAAACAATTGAAACCTAATAGTTTAAAGCAGGGATTCCCAATCTATTTTATACCGTGACCCCTTTACGGGATGTTATTGTTTCGCCTTTCTATAAGAAGCTCTTTGTGTGGCGCTAACAAAAGTTAAGATTCCTTTTTTTAAATATTGTTTTTATTCATAGTCCTCCTTACCGATTTCGGTATTGGCTACCCTTTGAACCTATTTCCTTGCCCTTATAATATGACTGGCCAGGCCGAATTTGCTTCTAAATACCTGGTCACAACTAAAGCAATAGACTTGACCAGTAGAGTTCGGGCCTCGTATTTGGCGCTTTTCGTTCAATGTGTCTTCGTTCAATGTATCAAGTCGCTGTTTTCTGAAAGTTTACACATTTTTGTGCGAAGCAAGGCTTTCAAACCAGTCGGATCAATAGCGCAAGCGTTAGTAAGCGAAAACGTTAGTTTATTAAATTATTGAAAACTAAATGTTATACTTTTAACTATTACTATTTATTTGAAAATATAACAATTTTATGTTTATACTACGACTAACGAGAAGGACGTCACGTGCTGGCGTCCTGTGCATACCGTCTCTCAACGTCCACAGCTTGGGAACCCCTGGTCTAGTGTCTAGAGTAAGTTCTAGACTCTAAATGTTATCCTAGCGGGAAATACGGGGCTATCGATCCTTTAAATGTATATTAAGTACTAGATTTACTGCCCGCAGCTTCGTTCACGTGGAAGTCTAATATAAAACGTATTCTATGACAATCGGCAATAGTGTAGTTTTCTATAATCGGAAATAAAGATTTTTATAATCGGACCAGTACTTGAAGTTCTTTTCAATTCTCTTCTTTATTAGATTAGTATTGTCACGGACGTCATCGCTTAGATAAGAAATAGTATAAGGATTGATTAAAATAAAGATCATTTTGAAATTAGGGTTTAATGATACATTGTAAGTCGATTAAGGTTGTTTTTATTATCCCTTAGTGTTGGGAAGTACAGCAATCTAGAATCTAAGTACGTTAGGACATAAGAAAACCTTATAGGTGATTTTGTAGGTATACTGTGAATAATTTAGGGTAAACAAGTCAGTAACTATTTTAGCATGATATTAGACTACTCAATTAAGGTAGAATCACAGGGTTTAGTTAAGTTTTTGTTGAAATTGTTTAATTCCTTTGTTTGCTCAAGGTCAATATATATAACTACACATACACCTAAGTATATGTAGAGCAAACGTAGGGATAGGATTGGTGGAAAGATTTTTGTTTGTGAACCGCTCGCCACTACGTCCACCTACGGTCTGAGAGAATAAATTAAGCGCGGCTGAGAGCCGCAGCGTAGTCTCGCAGTAGCCCTCTGACAAGGTGTTACTCTGCCCGTCCGCGTAGCGAAAAGTGTTTTTAGTGTTTCTTAGTATTGCTAGATTGTCATTACCTTTTGCTTTGTTTTTCAAGTTTATATTAGTCTTTGTTAGTAGTTCAGTTTTAAGTCACTATTGTTAGCTAAATTAAATCAGATTAAATCCAGTGAGAAAAACCTATGTTTCATTTAAATACAGTCCACCTTGATAGCTGGTCCTTCGAGCCGGATCGTGAACAGTGAACAATAGTGAACAGTGAACGATAGTGAACTGGACTAGTGAACCTAACTGTGATACTAGGATCTGGGTAACGTCTAGACGTTAATTAGTGCCGCCGCCCGATCCTAATAACTAGACAGTGCCGAATCGAACAGTGTTGATCTGAATTAGAAGACAAGATCGAATCAAGCATGGTGGTCACCCGTAGCCAGTCAGACTTGGCTGAGGTGGAGGAACAGAAACGTGTCCAGGAGCGAGAAGCCGCACGCCGCAGAGATGAAGAGCGGATTGAGAGAGAGCGACTTCGAAGAGTCTCCTTGGACCCGCCAGCCTCGCCTTATTCAAGGCCAACAGAAGTAAGTGTGGCTGGACCTTCTGGAACCCAGACAATGGCTACCACGCAACCACGAGTGAGATCGCCCACACGATCATTGAGGTCACACCGATCGACCACTAGCGTGACAACACGGCTGCGGCTAGCGGAATTAAACGCCGCAGAGAAGTTGGCCGTCATACAAAAGAAACAATTAGAGATGGACGCGGACATGAAAAGGAAGCAACTAGAGATGGACGCGGACATAATAAAGAAGCGACTGGCTGCCGAAGTGTCTGCTATCCAAGACGAGGAAAGCGACATGGAAGAACACCACCAAAAGGTGGACGAGTGGCTAAGAAGGAACCCGCTCGATTCACGGGGGGAGGAAGAGGCGGCAAGAGGCAACAGAGACGAACCACGGCAAATCAGATTTGAGACGCCTCGAGCGCGGTCACCGACGCCGACCAGAACCCGAAATAGTATCGAGCTATTGACCGCTAGTCTCGAGAAGATGGCTAGACCTAGGCCACGTCATATCGACTTGCCAACCTTCACTGGAGCCGCCAACGAGTGGTTGCCTTTTAAAGCGGCCTTTAGAGACTCGACACTTATGTACCAGATCACAGCCGCAGAGAACATACATAGGCTGAGGAGCTGCCTTAAGGGAGAGGCAAGAGACGCAGTTGCTGCGTTGTTGCACACAGCCACCGATCCAGAGGATGTAATGAAAACTTTGGAACAATGTTTCGGGCGACCCGAGGTAATTATTGACCGAGCCTTGGAAGATCTTAAGAAACTCCCGAAACCCGGTGCATCGGCAGCCGACCTCAACAGCTTCGCTGTGAAACTGCAGAATATTATTTGTGTGTTGAAGACTATAGATCGAAGAGGTTATCTATTTAATCCGCTGCTAACAAGGGAAGTGCTGGACAAACTGAGTCCCCATCTACGATCCCGTTGGTGCGACTACGCCTACGATAATGAAGGTACGACCGACCCTGAAATTGTTGTGATATCCCGATTCTTAATGAGGGAGGCAGACAGGGCCTTAAAATACACTTACGCCCCGTCTACATGTGCTACCGCAAGTCAAAAGAGGGAGACGCGACCCGTCGTAACTCAGAAGAAGAAGGCGACGGTATACACTACTGTCGACGGGACGAATGAAGAAAAGAAAGAAAAGTGTTTGTGCTGTGATGGTGATCACGAAGTACCTAAATGTGCAAAGTTCCTGAAGATGACTGTCGATGAAAGATGGGAATGGGCGCGCACTGCAAAGGTATGTTTCAAGTGTGTGACAAAGCGACATCGACGCGAGCATTGCCGAGCCAAACGATGTGACGAAGGAACGTGCAGCCGTCCGCATCATGCGTTGCTGCACAAAGAACGTGAGACAAAAGAGACGTCGCAAACTGAAAAACCAGATAAAGCGACCGACGCCGAGAACTTACAACCAAAAGAATCGGTGATGACCGTCTCCGCGCCGAGCAAAGCATCGCAGCGAGTATTATTAAAGATGTGTCCCGTGATAATAAAAGGGCCCGGCGGGCAAGTGTCGACGTTCGCCTTAATGGATGAAGGCTCAACAATATCGCTCATCGACGAAGAATTGACGCGCCGTATACAAGTGACTGGGCCGGTCTCCACTTTACGCATACAAGGCGTGAACTCACAACAACGCGAGGAATATAGCCAGGAGGTCAAGCTACAGATACGCGGCCAGAGCGGTGAATTTCAGGAATTGCGAGCACGAACAATGAAAGACCTACGGCTTCATGGTCAAACGGTGGACAAGTCGATGTTAAGTAACTATCCACATCTCCAGGACATACAAAGAGACGCGTTCTTTGAAGAAGCCACACCAAAGGTGTTGATAGGTGCCGATAATTGGCACCTAATAGTCACGCGTGAATTACGTATGGGCAAAAGGAGCGAGCCCGCAGCTTCGTACACTCAGCTAGGATGGGTGATCCATGGGACTGCACCGCGCGCAACGCTGAAGAAACAAGAGGGACAAGTTGTGCTTCATCTATTCGATGTGTCTGCATCAAGGCAGACAGACGATGTACGTCGTATAGAAGAATTGATTAAATCACACTTCAGGATTGATGCCCTCGGAGTCTCTTTGGCAAAGAAGATCAAACCAGAAGATCAGAAAGCGATTGACACGGTTCAGGGCACCTTGAGAAAAGTCGGTGATCACTTCGAAGTCGGGTTACCATGGCGTGATGAAGATGCTACGATGCCCAACAACTACAACTGTGCCTTCAGAAGATTGAAGACAATTGAAAGGAAGATGGATTTATCGCCAAGCTTCGCAGCACAGTACAGCGCTCTGGTTAAAAACCTATTAGACAAAAGGTACGCCCAGGAGTGTAATGGAACAGAAGACAAAAGTAAGAGAGTATGGTACCTGCCGCACTTCCCGGTCGTCAATCCAAATAAGCCAGGGAAGATGCGGCTGGTGTTCGACGCCGCACACCGATATAGTGGAGTGTGCCTGAATGATTACCTACTGGAGGGACCTGATCTCTTGAAGTCACTGCCAGGGATCCTGTTCAGGTTTAGAGAGCGCCCAGTAGCCGTTACTGCAGACATACAGGAAATGTTTCTTCAAGTGAAGATAAGAGAGCAAGACCAAGCTGCGCAGATGTTCCTATGGCGAGGTGAGGAACGCACTAGGCCACCGAAGAAATACAAAATGACTTCAATGATCTTCGGAGCTTCGTGTTCACCCTTCATCGCACACTCAGTACGAGATGCAAATGCGAGATTGTACGCTCGAGAATACCCTAACGCCGTGCAAGCTATAACGTCAAGTCATTACATGGATGATTATGTAGACAGCTTTGCGACCGAAGGCGAAGCGATCAAGACATCGAGTGAAGTGATCAAGATTCACCAGAATGCGCATTTTAATTTGAGGGGATGGTGCTCGAATAAACACAATGTGCTGAAGAGCATTACACTGGAAAAGCAGGCACACGACACAGAAGTGAAACTCGGACAAAGAGAAGAGAACACAGACAAAACTCTGGGTTTACTGTGGCAAACAGGCTCAGACGAGTTAGGCTTTAACACGGGAATGAGTCGGTTGGCACCCGAAGTGAAGACTAGAGACAGAGTACCGACGAAGCGAGAAGCCCTTGGAGCAGTAATGGCAGTCTATGACCCTATGGGCCTCATCAGTCACTTCACAGTTGCCGGAAAAGTCTTGCTCCAGAACCTGTGGAGGCAAGACATAGGATGGGACGAAGCAATCCCAGAGCAAGACGCGCAGAATTTCGAAGAGTGGATGCAAAGCTTGAATGAAGTAACGAAGCTACGCATACCAAGGTGGTACGGCAAGGGCTCGGACGACCTTATGGACCTGCACGTATTCTGCGACGCCAGTGAGCAAGCTTACGCAGCGACAGCCTATTGGAGGATCCAGAAGTCAGACGGAAGAGTAGACGTGAGGCTGGTCGCTGCAAAGGCACGCGTGGCTCCTTTGAAGCCTGTAACTGTCCCGCGACTGGAGTTGCAAGCGGCAGTGATCGGCGCACGACTCGCGGAAACAATATTAAGAGAGCACCGAGATAAGCCTAGAAATGTGACTTATTGGTCAGACTCTCAAACCGTTTTACGATGGATCGAAAAGGACGCGTTAAAGTACACACCGTTTGTGGCGCATCGCCTGGGAGAGATTGCGGAGCTAACTAACGCCAGCCAGTGGAGATGGGTACCTACCGAGCATAACGTGGCAGACGACGCCACACGCCCTAAATATACCACACACATGAAGCCAGACGACAGATGGTTCACCGGCCCCGCATTTTTATACGACAACGAAGAGTCCTGGCCGAAGGAGAAGGTCAAAGATGACATCGCCAACGACGAAGTAACCTATGTGGCAGTTAAAGGTGAAAGAGAATGTCCATCTCACCTGCCCGACATAAGAAGGTTCTCTTCATACGAAAAGCTACTACGAGCAACCGCTGTGCCCTTCCTGTTCAAGGAAAAATGCAAGGACAGGACCAGCCAGATGACCGTCGACCTTATAGAGAAGGCCGAGAAACTATGGCTAAAACAAGCACAGCTCGAAGACTACGCCGAAGAGATACAGCTACTCCAGAAGGGGAAGCCGGTACCCAAGTCCAGCAGTCTATATAAGCTGGACCCTTATCTAGAAGATCAAATCCTTAAAGTCAGAGGAAGGATCGGACATGCAGCTGTAACGGAGACGAAGAAGACGCCAGTGATCCTGCACGGCAAACATCCGTTCACGCGGCTACTGGTAGAGGAAGCACATCGCAGAGCCGGTCACGCTAACAATGAACGCGTGATTAATGAGTTGCGGCAACGATATTGGGTGGTCAACTTACGCCCCACGGTACGAGCGATCGCTCAACGATGCCAGCTCTGCCGCGTCAGGAAGGCCACACCGGTGAAACCGACTCCAGGGGATCTACCCCTAGAACGCTTAATGGAGACGCAGCGACCCTTTACGCACTGCGGAACCGATTATTTCGGACCGATGACTGTAGTAATCGGAAGAAGACATGAAAAACGATGGGGAGCCTTGTTTACCTGCCTAACCACGAGGGCAGTTCATCTAGAATTGGTGTCGAGTTTATCTACCGACTCGGCTCTAATGGCGATACGACGGATGGCTGCGCGAAGGGGTTGGCCCAGTGTCATGTATTCAGACAATGGCACCAACTTCAGGGGAGCGGACGCCGAGCTACGCATGGCTTACAAGGAATGGGCCAAAGACTTCGCTCACTTTGGGCTAGAGCACCGAATGAGGTGGAAATTCATCCCACCAGGGGCGCCGCATATGGGGGGAGCGTGGGAACGCCTAGTACGCTCCGTAAAGACAGCACTGAGGGCGACCCTGCATCTCAGAGCACTGAAGGAAGAAGTGTTGCTGACGCTGTTGACAGAGGCCGAGCACTCAATTAACTCCCGGCCTCTGACCCATGTCTCTGTGGATCCCAAGGATCCGGAGGCAATCACACCTAATCATTTTCTTATTGAAACCTCCTCAGGTCTTCCCCGTACCGGGCCTTGTGAGGAGGCCAGCCGCAAACACTGGAGGGCTGCCCAAGCGCTCGCCGACCATTTCTGGCGGCGCTGGGTGGACGAGTACCTGCCGACGCTGGTGCCCAGGGGGGCATCCGACGATCAACGACGGCCCCTTCGAGTCGGCGACCTGGTCATCATCATCGACCCCACACTGCCACGAGGAACGTGGCCCCGAGGCGTCGTGGAAACCACATACGTCGGTCCAGACGGCAAGGTGCGGTCGGCGGACATCAGAACTCCGGCGGGCGTCCTACGGCGCCCAGTCACGAAGCTCGCCGTCCTCTGCGTGGAGGATAAGGCTACGGTAGCCCTGCGCCGGGGGGAGGATGTCACGGACGTCATCGCTTAGATAAGAAATAGTATAAGGATTGATTAAAATAAAGATCATTTTGAAATTAGGGTTTAATGATACATTGTAAGTCGATTAAGGTTGTTTTTATTATCCCTTAGTGTTGGGAAGTACAGCAATCTAGAATCTAAGTACGTTAGGACATAAGAAAACCTTATAGGTGATTTTGTAGGTATACTGTGAATAATTTAGGGTAAACAAGTCAGTAACTATTTTAGCATGATATTAGACTACTCAATTAAGGTAGAATCACAGGGTTTAGTTAAGTTTTTGTTGAAATTGTTTAATTCCTTTGTTTGCTCAAGGTCAATATATATAACTACACATACACCTAAGTATATGTAGAGCAAACGTAGGGATAGGATTGGTGGAAAGATTTTTGTTTGTGAACCGCTCGCCACTACGTCCACCTACGGTCTGAGAGAATAAATTAAGCGCGGCTGAGAGCCGCAGCGTAGTCTCGCAGTAGCCCTCTGACAAGGTGTTACTCTGCCCGTCCGCGTAGCGAAAAGTGTTTTTAGTGTTTCTTAGTATTGCTAGATTGTCATTACCTTTTGCTTTGTTTTTCAAGTTTATATTAGTCTTTGTTAGTAGTTCAGTTTTAAGTCACTATTGTTAGCTAAATTAAATCAGATTAAATCCAGTGAGAAAAACCTATGTTTCATTTAAATACAGTCCACCTTGATAAGTATAGATTCATAGACTGTCATAAATAGAGAAACTTCTGTTAGTTTTTTAAATATATCTACTTAACTGCAACAATAAAGAAAGAATCTTTATCGTGTGAGCAGTACCTAAGGTCTTACGACCCCACACACCCTAGTCTCGAGAGTTTCTAAACCGCCTCAAGAGCCTCTGACATGGATGACTGTGACTATTTAACCTAATAATAGTTTATCAAACATTGCGAAAAGCTAGTTAGCCCTATTCTTGGCACGGCGGATAATTAATACGTTGTACTTTCCGAAAATCTAGAGACGTACACGATGGACACAAGTTAACTAAAATTTTTCAATACAAAAAAAAAAAATGTTTGCCTGGAATAGGGTTAAAAACTGGCCAAGTAAGAGTAGGCCTCACACAGGAGAAAAACGCGCTTTTGTACTAGACTCAGTAAAAAATAAAAATGGTAACTTTAAGTACCTAACAAGTAAGAAACTTAACAGAAGTTGTACATGAATAAAGTGATGAAGGTACAAAAGTACTTAAATATGTTACTATAAATTTATAGACTTAAACTTTAATGCTTCTTGCCTCGATGAAGTACTAAAAGGTAAATCTTTGGAAGCTTAGTAACTACTCGCGAAGGAATTTAAAAAGAAAAAGTTCTATAAAAATGTAATATCAAGAGTCATTTACTTTGTGAAAATAATATTCCCTTTATCGAGTCGGGCACAGCTTTTGAATGCACGTTGACCTATTTTTGCTGGATATCAATATCAATATCAATATTCTCTACAAATAAATAAAATGGAAGTGTATATTTGTAATTTCAAAATAATAGCTTTTTACCAAATGCATGAATGTTTATAGGGGGTGTATACAGCATGTAACAAAAACCCTGTCCGATCCTTAAAGGTATTATTCGGCATCGTACTGCGTACACATATACGTAACCATTTAATGGATTTGAGATTATTATTTTTCCCCAGTGAAAAAAAAAAGAAGAAAGAAGAAGTAATTAAATTAAAATAAAACATAAAAACTGATCAACGGCAACACTGATCTGACAGGGTTTTTGTTACATAGTGTATAGGGAATGAATTAAAAAAAAACGAATCATCCAAATCAATTCATAATTGCCGGAGTAATCAGGTAACATACATACAAAGAAAAAACAAAAATAAAAAAAAACATACGCGCCGAATTGAGAACCTCCTCCTTTTTGAAGTCGGTTGATAAAATACGAAGCACGTCTTTCATCAATTCTGTTAAAGAATGTTTATGCAAAATTTGAAGTAGATTCGACCAAGGAATCACGTTGTCTCGTACAAACTTTGCCCCCCCTTTTCATCCCCTAAGGGATATAATTTCGAAAAATCCTTTCTTATCGAATGCCATACAAAGAACATACCCTCCAAGTTTCAGGTCTCTACGATCAGCGGTTTAGGTTGTGCGTTGATCCGTCAGACATTCAGGACAAAGCATTTTATATGTATAGGTAGATAGATTTTTAATTCAGAACCACGATTAATATTATTAAATAGGTGCACAACACATAGCTCTGTGTGCTTCTCTTAAATGAATGCAGGGACGTAGGTTATAATCCGATAGCTTCTTTCTGATGAAAACATGTGATCTAATTTAAGCGAACGTTTTTACGTCTGAATGGTCAGATCCAGCGAGTCAGAAGCTGAGGCGGTTGTGTTATTTTTATTTTCTTTCTTTCTTTTTTACCCGACTACGGAAAGGAGGGGTTGTGATTTTTGCAGTCTATGTTTGTATGTTTGTTTTAAACTACTTTTTCGATATCGAGGAATGAGGTCGAAAAGTGAATCGATTTGTTAGTATAATCCGGGTAATTTAGGTTACATTTTAGAAATTTCCTTTTTGCTATTGTATCAAGATTTTTAAGTTTATTTTAAAGTCAAAGTCAAAGTTATAGCAGCCTAAGTAATACACACTGTTAAAATTTCAGTTATCTACTTATTCCGGTTCAAAAGATCCGACTTGTGAGAGACGGATAGAAGAATAGGGTTCTATTTTGCACCCTTTGGGTACGAAAGCCTAAAAAGTCTACCATAACATAAAATAACATCACACTGTTCTGTAATCCCCGAAGGGTTAGGCAGAGGTGTAGCCATTAATACAACCACATTTTACCAGTTATGTTTCGGTTTCGTGTAATAGGCTGCTACTGAGAAATTCTTGACGGAAAAACCCAGACTTAGAAATCGAACCCAAGACCTTATGCTCAGCAGCCGCGCTTTGCGACCACGGAGGCTGTCTACCATAAAAATAGCCTGAATTATAGTGTTATTTTATAATTTCGAACTTCATCTATCGAAGAGAATTTATATAGATGCCGCGACAGTTAATCTCTAATTTATGGGGGCTGAGATAGTGGAGAAACGAGCTGGTAGCTTCCTAGGAATAATTTATTACTACTAAATAAGATATATTGCGGGATATGAACCTTCTTGTTTGAAAAGGTCACATTTCTTATAGTCGTGGGTGGATTATAAGGGCACGATGGACAGCTGTGTTCAACATACGTACAGTCACGAGCAATAATATGTATACATTGTCACATTTTCTAAAATATCTATACATCTATTTTTTCACTTACAATGTCATTTGAATGTATCCATGACAATTTCTGTAACACGTATACCTACAATGTCTATTACAAATGTATACATCGTCGTATCCTACGAATAGGGGCGTAACTGCATAATAGCTACTTTTCAGGAGACACTATTTTGTGTTTAATTAAATTAAATGTGACAAAATATGTATTGGTGGTTTAATATAATGTGTATTGGTATTTTATGGTTTGGTTAGCATTATTTTTAATAAATTATCTTTATAGTTTATACGCATTTTGTCCCTTAAATCCTTTTTCTCCGTTGTGTTAAGGCTTAGTACGTCTAAACTTGAGAAATAAGTTACATTATGCCTTTTATCTGCGGAAATGTCGAGGCCACAACCGCCTTAATGCCCTGTATATGTTTTTTTCATGCGGGTTTTTATTTTTATGGCATAGGAATTTGTGTATCATAACTATTTTAACATTACTAGGAACATGTGAATGTTATAAAAGAATATATAATATTTTATTTAAGAATATAATATTTAATAATTATTACTAAACTTTAGTAATACAAGCATAAAAGTTTTTTATTTAAAAATTAGTTTACGCTCGCCGCAACTAACAATCTCCGCGTTCCGCCGAATACTAGCCGTCTAGCCGAGCGGGCCCGAACGGCGCTAAGACGCACTCGCCGCGTCCCCGCACCCCCACTACTCGCGTAGAACGAAGGCGAGACGGCGGTTGTGGCTTTTTTCTTCGTTGAAAACGTAGTGCTTAAAATTGTGGCTTTTTAGAAAACCTAATTATTTGATAACCTGTGCGGTTTTTAATTGTTTTGCTAAACTGGTTATCTGTGGTATGACGAGCAGAATTGAATTATGCAATAAAAAAAGAAAGCCCTTATGTTGGTTAGGGCACTATTCGTAGGATACGACGACATGTTATAGAAACTGTCACGTATAGTTAAAAATGACATTGGAAGTGTAAACTTTTTACTGATTTTGTATCGTATATATTACTGTGAAACTAATGTATACCCAGTTTTGACACATTTCGATGGTTAGGTGATTTAGAAAAAAAATGTTGTACACATATTTTTTGAATTGGTAGATGTATAGATATTTTAGAAAATGTGACAATGTATACATATTATTGCTCGTGACTGTACCAACTATACTTTTGTGAATTATTTTATTGAACACAAGAATCATTATCTGCCTAGCCTTTTCCCAATTATGTTGGGGTCGGCTTCCAGTCTTACCGGATGCAGCTGAATACCAATATTTTACATGTAACGACTGCCTATCTGACCTCCACAACCTAGTAACCAGTTACAATACGATACCCCTAGTAAGTAAAGACTGTTTGTTAGACTTGCGGGCTTCTCTGACGACCCGTAACCACTGTCAAAGATCAAAGTATAACAGCCGGGACCAATGGCTTACTTTCCGAGGCACGGAAGAGTCTCAGTGTGAAAAGGAACCTCGGCAAGGGTAACCTGATAGATCGACCCGTGCGACTGTTATTACTAAGCCGAGCTCCTCAAATGAAATAAAGTAAAAAAATCGCTGGTAACTTGCACCTTGCGCTTGCGCCGAATCTATACGTACTCAAGTACAAGGTTGGCTCTATTTTGAGAATATATTGGTACAGTCGAGTTCATATTTTTATTACCATAAAATTGAACGGCTTGCCAACACGATGGTATCTTACTACGTTAAAGATAATAAAAATATTTTTTTCTGTATGTACTCTTATTTCGGCAGTTATTGGAAACTCATATTTGTTTATTAATATTGATCTTGCTGAGTCATATTTGTAGTATAAGATTTAAAGAATGATTGTAGTTTGAGAATGTATCAAATTCTTCGTTCAATCGCCTTTGATTGAACTGAATTTTGCTCTTGCGCATGTTTGTATTAAGAGGGCAGTGACTAGGGTAACTGAACTTGTTTTAAATTGTGAGTAGGTATACTTATCTTTGTTCATTTTCTGCCTAGCCATTTCTCTACTACGTTGGGGTCGGCTTCCATTCTAGCTGGATGCAGCTGAATGCCAGTATTTTACATGGAACGACTGTCTATCTGACTTCTACAGCCCAGTTACTGGGTAACACAATACTTTTTGGCCAGATTTGTTTTTTCTTTTTCGTATTTAATAAGTTACCCCACACTAGGCATTTCTCTCTTGTTTACAAATATGTAAACTCACATACGAAACAACAAGACCCGGAACAGCTACTTTTAAACTATACAGATGTTTGTTCCGTGTAGGAATAAAACCCGCAATAAGCTCTGCAACAGCTAACTGCACTAACCGTATCGTCAAATGAAATAAACGAGTTGTCAGACTTTCGGACTTTCGGACTGCCCGTTTGTCTGTCAAAGGATTGTCAAAGATCTATGAATGCCAGTCAGAACCAACGGCTTTACGTACTTTCCAAGGCACGGAGATAGGTATCTAAGTACCCAGTTACTAACACCAACACTTTCACAAATAATTTACTTGTTAACCTAAAATATCCGTAGCGGACTGTACCTTGAACAAAAGTAAATATTTAGGAAGTTTGCTCACCTTTCAGTTTCAACGGGAATTCCACACTGAATTTTAAAATAGGTTAAATCCCCTATTTTAGTGAGTGAGCGGCGCGGGCGCAGGTTGCCGTGTTCCCATAAAAAAGAAAAAGAAAATTGTGACGTGAAAAAATGTGAGAATTTTCTAATGATTAATTTTTTGAAGTGTTGTGTAATATTATTGTCCAAAATGCTACAATACGTGTTGGACCCCATTTTGATGCAACCAGTTAATTTGAGTCATGTGTATTGTAAGGTAAGACTTACATTCCTTTGTATCTCCGTCGTTATATACCAGTTTCAGAGTTTTATTGTTCCTAGGAATATACAGTCGGTATTTGATGACGATATGTATTTAAAGTAGATATTACAATGTTAGGTTTAGTGCGCAGCTTAGGCACGCAGAACATTGTGCTTATGGGTATAGGTATGAAACTATAAAGGAGTAGTTACATTTAAACTTATTTTCGTAAAAATCATTTAAAAATGTTGGAGCTGTGACCGTAAGGTTCTCAGGTTATGGTAGGTTCAGATCAAAAAAGATATCGCAGTGATGGGAAGAAATGGAACTTTCAGCTTTGTTTTTTTTTTTAAACCCGTTATATATTTGAGCAAATTCTTTGTTAACTGAGAGTATCTTGCATGCTTTGTATAAAGGTATTTTCTCACGTTTGCACAAAATTTAATAATATACCTATATCTTGAGTCTTGAACCTTGGCTCACTACTTATTGGAACAAAGTTCCTTATCGCGCGTTGCGAAAGGGGGCTAGACGGAAAAAATTAAGACCAAAAGTTGTAACGACACTTTTTGCTATAGTTGTAAGCCGTGCGGCGTGCGCGTGTTTCTCTGTCTGTCTCTCTCATATAACTTCGTTCCATCCGAGTGTCCCTTGACACCTCTCAAGTTTTTTATCATTTTTCTCATTAAATTGGCTCACAGAAAATCACTGAAATGACCCATTAAATAAGAACAAGGAAAACCAATAATCGTTAAGCTGACAGCGTTCAATCCTTTGCAAACAAAAAAAAAAAGCCTTTCATTGCTCTTTTCCGACCGTCTCCCGATTACCCGATGTAGTCAAATAACATTATTAAATTTTCATCGTTCTCAAATTAAGGTTTATAATTGAATAAAATATTTGACAGGTTATTAAGCTGACTTTAATGTTTATTTAAGACCTTATTTTTTTAAAGGGTACCTTCTAATTCTCGTAATTACCAGTATTCTTTCAACTAAAACATATTTTAATAAATGTTAATTTATTTCATTTAAAATAAATTTTAAATAATTATAGAAAAATCTGATTTGCTTTTTCCCAACTATGTTGCGGTCGGCTTCCAGTCTAACCGGATGCAGCTAAATATCAGTATTTTACATGGAGCGACTGCGTATCTGACCTCCTCAACCCAGTTACTAGGTAATACGATACCTCTTGGTAAGACTGGTTCCCAGACTTTCGGGCTTCCGACGATCCGTAACGACTGTCAGAAATCCACGTATGACAGCCGGGTGCAACGGCTTAACGTGCTTTCCGAGGCACGGAAATTAAACGTAGTAGTAGTAGTATTTAAATAATAATTATATCTTATCTTATCTAACGGTCACCCATCTACAAATAAACCGCGTCAAAGGAAACTTTACCTCTCAAATTGTTGCATCTTGTTATTTACATAGCTTCGTGTATCAAGTGCTAGCCGTAAACATAGTTTACATAGAATAGATTTCGATGCTTATTCTATGCAATACATCATTGTAATTGTTTACATTTATTTGATTTATAGTGTACTTTGATTTTGGTTGCCGTTAACCCGACCGATTCGCTACAGACGTCAGAAATTTATTTATCTTCTATAATAATAAAATTATAAGATGAATTTCTTAGAGTTCGGATGCTTGCGAATGAACTAAGTAGTCGTAAAAAATGCTTAGTCATTGTCTTTTGTGATGCTTTGTATATTACCCGCGTCTTCGTCCGCGTGGTAGTCAAAGTCAAAGTCAAATCTACTCTTAGCTGTCATCTATCTACATATAAACTTCGTACAGATCTGTAGTTTAATAGGTTAAGTTTTTATCGAGATTTCGTGTTCAGACAATGAGTGACCTTTCCCTTATCTCGTATAGGTAACAATTTTTATTTTTATTTTATTTGGGAAAATAAACGGTTACACATTACAAAAATATGGCATAAAGCTTAAGACTAATATAGGATTATAAATGTATAACCAACAACATTTTCCACATAATATAAAAAAGTTTAAATAAACGCGAACGGCGTGCGATTTATAGCATTGAGTAGAGCGTATGATTAAACATAAAAATAAAAATTAAACAGAAAGTTATACAAGTAGTGAAAATAATACAATAAAAACCGAAAGATGTAAAAGAATTTACTTAAATAGAGATTATGATTTTAGGACTGTTGTGTACTTAGTTCATCTATAATTTTTAGCGCAATACTTCTAAATTTTCCAGTAGAAACAGCAAAGAACTCGATATCCCGGAAAATCTTATTAAACTGAGTAGTAAGACGCCGCAGGGGTGCTCGCGCGCCTGCGTTTGATCGACAAGAGGTTACAGCAAACAGCGGTCGTGCGCGCACACCTCGACATATAGTTGTTCTGGGTACTACGTAACTTATTCTATTGCTTATATCTATACAATCATATGAATTGTTACATAAATCAAACAGAAACATCGATTCCAACATTATACGTCTAGATTTAAGGTTTTGAAGTTTATAAGTATTTAATAAGTCACTGTAAGATGCATACGTACGAAAACAACGGAAATGCATGGCCTTTAAAAATTTGCGTTGTACTTTTTCTATCATGTTAGAATATTTTTCATAGAAGGGATTCCACACCGGGACCGCATACTCCAACTGAGACCTGACCAAAGTTTTATATAGGTACAAATAAGTAGTAGGACGTTTAAATTCTTGAGCCGATCTCATCACAAAACCATACATACGAAAAGCATTATTCACAATTTTAGCAACATGAGCATCAAGATGGAGTTTGTCATCTAACAAAACGCCAAGATCACGAACCACTATTTTTCTTGCCAGGTCTATATTATTTAATGAATATGCATGTTTTATGGCGTTTTTATTTTTAGTAAAACTAATGCAATGACATTTGGATATGCTCAATTTAAGTTTACTTTTCACACAATATGCAGAGAATCTATTTAAGTCTTCCTGCAAAAGTAAACAGTCTCGTAAATTATTAATAGGTCTAAAAAATTTTAGATCGTCTGCGTATAGCAATAATTTTGAATTTTGAAAACACGTACCTATATCATTAATAAACATAACAAACAAGAGAGGTCCCAGTATCGAGCCCTGAGGAACACCAGAAGTAACAGTTAGGGTCGTAGAATTAAAGCCTTTTATCACAACTCTCTGAGACCTGTTAAAAACGTAAGAAGAGAACCATCTCAATAGGTCGCCACGTATTCCATTGAAGGCAATTTTACTCAAGAGCAATTGATGGTCCACTTTGTCAAAAGCTTTCTGGAAATCCGTGTATATAGTGTCAACTTGAATACGAGAGTCCATACTGTTAAATAAGTAGTCAACAAAAGTTATTAAGTTAGTGGTAGTTGATCTTTTTTTGACGAATCCATGTTGTTGTGGAATTATGTTATTATGTAGCAAAGGATAAACTTTATCATGAACCAGTCTCTCAAAAAGCTTTGACAAAACCGATAATATCGATATAGGACGATAATTCTCGATATCTTGTTTAGGTCCTGATTTGTGAACAGGGGTTATATTTGCGAGTTTCCATACTTGGGGAAAAGCTCCTTGTGAAATAGATAAATTAAAAATAATTTGTAATGGCACACACAAGTTAACGGCGGTCTGTTTAATAAACACAACTGGTAGACCATCTGGTCCTGGGCCTTTAGATGGATCTAAAGCTTTTAAAGCACTTAATATTTCATCGGCTTTAAACTGAATGCTACTAAGGAGCGAACAGGTTTCAGAGTAATCTCCGCACTGCGATGAAATACTATCAATTGTGGAAGATGGCTCGTATACCGAATTAAAAAAGTTTGAGAACAGATTACAGATGTCCTCAGGGTTGTTAGCTGAATCGTTACCGCAATGCATGACAGAAGGGAAGCTTGTGGAGGGTTTGCGGGAGGAAATGAACGTCCAAAAGTGCTTAACATTAGTCCGGATACCATCCTCCACAGAGGCAACGTACTTTCTGTAACAGTTTTTGCACTCAATTTGGAATCTAGAGCGGTAAATGGAAAACTGCTCATAGTCTGAAATGTTTTGATACATTTTCCATTTTACCCAAGCCTTGGCTTTATTTTTGTAAATATGTGTAAGTGATTTTGAGAACCAAACCGGAAATTTTAAAGATCTACAGTTAATCAATGGAACGTGTCTTTTAATAATGCAGAAAATAATATTGTAGAACGTGCTTAAGGTATCGTCAATGGTTTGGTTGACTAAAACTTCCTCCCAATTAATCTCTTCTAAATCCCCATTTATGTTATCATAATTTGCCTTGTAAAAATTATATTTTTTTATCATCTTACGGGTCATCAAATCGTATCGTACATTGAGAGAAATAAAAACATTAAGTGGAGGATGGTGGCTATCTATCTGTAGTAAATAGTCTGTTGCTCTAGAAACATTGCAATCAATGTTACCAATAACCAAGTCCAATATTCTCCCACTTGGATTCCGTATTGTATTAAACTGATAAGCGTTTAGGAACGACAAAAGCGCACTCATGTGATCACAAACAGAGGAGTTACCTCTACATGTATGAGCAGATAGTGAAGTACTATCTGTACAGGCGATCCAGTCGATTTCGGGAAGGTTAAAGTCTCCTACCACATAGAAATTATTATTGTTTGTGCCGCCAAGCATTGACTGCAGAAGTTCGAAATATTCAGCATAAGCAAATTCTGGCGTTTTTGGAGGTATATATACTGCAGCGATAATTAGGCATTTACCTTTACCTGAGCTAGGTAATTGCACCAAGATGTGCTCAATGCTAGCATGAGTTGCAAATTGCGAAGCCAATCTAACTGAATGCAAACCCCTCAGCACAGCCACGAGAACACCGCCTCCGTCTTTTTTATTGGTGGCAATACGGTCACGATCATACCGATGTACCACATAACGCTCATCAATAAATTCGTTATTTGATATCTCGGGCGTCAGCCAGGTCTCTGTCAAAATTATTATGTCATAGCAATTGGCTAGAATGTTCATATACAGAATATTTAATTTTGTGCGGAACCCCCTGCAATTTTGGTAGTATATAACTAAATTATTTGTCATTGCAGCGTAAAGCTCTATGAAATATGGTCTTAAGTGCATTAACCGTTATAAACGTAATCGTAACTAGCAGGGTATTATTGTACAATAAAGCGTTAAGCGAATGCGAACAAAATATAAGAAGCAAAACATAACACTTAAAATAGTGGATTAACCATAATAAGCAACTTACAAGCCAGAATAATATTGAATGTTCAACTAAAATTATTAACAACCAAATTATTAAAAATGCATAGAGCTGTGGGGATTGATTATGACATATTATGTTGAATATTGATCGATTCTTCATTGTAAAGCTATTGTTCGGTGGATACAGCACCATGGTTGTCAATCCTAGCCGCGTGGCCAGGTATGATTTTAGCAATATCTTGGGGGGTCCGAATTGCAAAAGATCTTGTCCCTTCATTTTCGCGGACAAGGATAGTTCCATGCTTAACCCAAACGAACTTATAGTTGTGCTTTTTGGCAGTGTCTCGACACTCACGAAATAATCGTTTGTTTTTCAAAGTCAGGTGCTCGTGCATATATATCGGAAGCGACGTTCCTGAAACACCAACTTGGTCCGTGGTAAGTCCCTTGCACAACCGGTGAGCACTAAGAGCATTGTCACGTAGTATACGTGAAGCTAATTTGACGATAATGTTTTTGGGCTTATTGTTTTGCTGATGTGCATGTGGGACACGGTGAATAGAAATAATGTCATTTTGTTGAATATTGCACTTAATCAAGGCCCCAATATTTTGCATCATGGTTATAAGGTTTTCGTTGCGCCTTTCAGGGATGTTGCATATCTCTATGTTACAATTCCGAGCGCTCTGTTCCAAATTATCTATCTTTGCTACAAGCTCTGTAACAATAGGCTTCAAATCGATGGTTTCTTGAATATTTTTACTAAGATTGGCAATATTCTTGCTGAGATCACATTGATTGTCAGTAGTAAACTGAACCGAGACCTCAAGGGAGTTAATTCGTTCCGTAGTACTTGAACACTTCGCATCTAACTCTGCAACCCTCTGACGCTGAACTGATTGCTCCGATCGAAGAGAATTAATGTCGTTTCTTATCTCTGACGTCACTTGATTAAGCGAAGTAAGTTCGACTTTCAATGATACCACATTATCTGATATTTTATTAATACTTGTTTCCAAATCCCGCCGCCAATCATTTAGTGTATTCTTCAACTCCGTCGACAACTCATTTATAACCTGTGTCCACTCAGAATCCGGTTGCTTACGTTTACGGACTGACACGTTTTTTTCGCCACTCATAGTGGAACCAGCCGCTAAGTCGGTATCCGAATGGAATTTTTTCTTGTCGGGTGATTGGGGCATAGTATCGTATCTACTAAAGCGCAGGCCACACCGCCAGCTAGCGGGCGGGCGGGCTAAGCGGGCGAACATCGTTTCACCTCTTTACATACTTCGGTTCACACCGCGAGCTACCGACTAACCTAACGAGCTAAGCTAACGAAATATCCGACGATTCCCAGCTAGCGGGCGGGCGGGCTAAGCGGGCGAACATCGTTTCACCTCTTTACATACTTCGGTTCACACCGCGAGCTACCGACTAACCTAACGAGCTAAGCTAACGAAATATCCGTCGCTCGTCTGTCCGTAGTTTTCGGTGTGAACCCCATAGTTTAGCTCGCCAATATTTCGCGTAGTTTGTATAGTTTCCTTCGTTCGCTTCGCCCGCCCGCTTAGCCCGCCCGTCCGCTAGCTGGCGGTGTGGCCTGCGCTTAATACTCAAACTAACAATCTTTGTCCAAATTATAATATTTTGGAAATGGAAAAAGAATCACGTTTTGTGAGATCCGAACTGGCGGCACGCCGCGTAGCTCTATTGATACAAAAAGCTGGGCTCGCCAACCACTCGACCACAGCGACTTTAAGTTATCAATTGAAATTTCACACCAATATTCAGAGTATTTCTGTATGAATGACTTGCAATAACTTCGTGCTTAATGAGGTCCTTTGTTCACCAAGTCACAAGGTCACCTTGAGCACTTAGAAACGGTAAAGTTTTAACAGATATTTGACAAATACTGGTATTAAACTGTGTTTAATTGTCAATAACCATATATATTTGGATTCCACAAGAGTCACTGCATATGCCACAACAAAAATCTGCCGAGATTAGCAGCAAATTACCACTTATTTAATTAAACTTTATAGACTGATTTAAACACACTACACACAGGGCTACGGTCGCACGACGTATGAACAAGGTTCATAACAAGGGGAAGGTACAGAAACCCTACGCAGAACAACCCACCAACGTTATATTACAAACGAAAGAATGGTTTAGGAATCCGTGGAAGACAAACATAATTATAAACATTGATTTTTAATTAGAATGCTGAGCTGAGGTTAGGAGGTAAGGTAGTTTGGGAGTCATAAATACGTCATTATCATCATAATATCAGCCGAACGAGGTCCATTGCTGGATATAGGCCGCCCCTAAAGATAGCCACAATGGCCGGTCCTGCGCTGCCCGCATTACGCTGCTTCCCACGACCTTTACCACGGCCTACCACCATCTCTTAAAACAATATTATTTTAATATTACTTTGTAATTTCTGTAGTTGGATTTTCAACTCTCGGCGCTGAGCCAAGCGTTGAAATTCCAACTGTGCGGAAGGCGAAGTAATATTAAAATAAGAATGTTTTAAGAGGTTGTCACCCATGAAAAACAAATTACTTATAAGTACAAAACATTAGCAGGAGGTTGAGTGCGGAGATGAGCTGCAGAGGGCGCTAATAACACACGAGCGCGCCGTCACATCCGAGTCATTTGCTGGTACTGATAGCATAATACAATCTAGTAAATATTGAAGATTTTCGATGTAAAGTGAACGGGTATATATCAGAATATCGAAAATCAAAATATCGAAAATCAAAATATCGAATGCTCATAATTATGATCAAATGATCATATATAATCGAAAATCAAAATATCGAAAATCGTCACGTTTTGTAAGCGAGCGAAGCGAGCTCGGGACTTGGGGCACCCCGACTCGGACAGGTTAGGTTAGAAGGGGATGGCGGGGTCTACCAGACCCCGCCATCCCCTTCGTGGTTATTTTTTTTAAACCACTCAGAAGTAGGAGCCCCGCACAGCGGGGCTCCGTAGACCGGGGTTCCGTCGACTAGACCAATGCCTGGACAATCTAGTTTTGGCGTAGTCGACGGAACATAATCACTTATACCTACACACTGATGTAGGTACGGTCTGTACCGCGTGTTCACAGCAATTCAAACTTTAGCATGCTATTGCACTTATGACCCCTTACTGTACTTATTTTTTTAAGTATGTATTAATTCGGTACATATTGCGTGCAATTGTTATATGAATTTATAAACAGCAAAATACTTATTTTGCTGTTTATAAATTCTGTATGGGGTGCCTGGGGAGCATGACGCGACGGTAAGATTTTAGCTGTAACACAATTTTTCGAAAATGTTCTCTCTCACTCTCTAGTTTCATTAAAATCGGTTCATTTATTTAAAAAAATAAGGACTTCAAACATTACATAACTTCACGCCTGTAATCTCCGACGGGAGGCAGAGGTGCACTCATTAACACCCACATTTCGCCAGAAATGTTTAAGTCCCATGTAGGTAATAGGGGGCGAGGACTTGAAAGTTTGCAATTAACGGCGTACGGTGTAAACGTTATTAATCCTCCTTTGCGAAAATGTTGAATAGGGTCCGGGATACGAGGCCAGTTTGCAAGTCAGTTCAGTGACTAATTTCGGCCTCCTATCCGGATAAGGCGTAAACGGCTTTACAGATAGACATCAAAACAAATTCATTGACTGATATTGTGTGTGAAATGACTATTGAGACAAACATAATATTTATACCTACCTTCTATCTAAAGGTGGTTTTACACCGGCGAGGAAGGGAAGGGAGAAGTATATATTTTAGATGGGCGAAAATTAAAATTCTCTTTCTTCGTTACTAATATTATAAATTGCCTAAGGCATTAAGTCCGCCTTTGTACAGTGTATTTTTTTACATGTGCATAAAGTTTTAAATAAACAAATACATGCAAAAGTAACGCTGTCAGTCTATTATGCTTTCGTGACTAAACCACTGAACCGATGTTGATGAACTTGGTACGGGATAAGTTTGAACCCCAAGGTAGGACATAAGCTACTTTTTATTCCAGGACTTCGTCTGCGTCTGCGATAACCGACATTTATGCGGTTGAAGTCGCGGGCATAAGCTAGTAAGTTTTAGATCCTCGTTAAATTCAAAAGGTAACTATGCTATTGATTTTCAGCACGAATCAATAATTAGTAGGTAGGTACTAGGTACCTATTTATTATTTAATTTGAAAATCTGATTTTCGAATTCTTCCTAGCCATCTTGGCGCTGGGTTTAGATAGGCTGGGCGATGACATAGAGCAGGGCGTGCACACAGTCATAGGTATAGTCGTGCGACACTGCCTACCGCATACGCAATGGGGTGATTATATTCATTTAAAAAAATGTATTTTAAAATACTGTCAAACGTACACAACTAAATTATCTGTATTTATTAATTAATGACCAAGGGTGTCATAATTTTATTCGATTGCGCAAGAATTTAAATATTTATTCGTACAATATTGAACTTTATTGCTGCATAAATAGAGCACCTATGTAGGTATTTATTACTTTTGTGCTGACACGTGTCAGTGTTCGGTTCGATACATCTTTCGGTGTGAAAGGGTCACTGTGATATCAATTCTCGCCTATCTTGTCCTCTCCATGCCTCGCCGCGCGCCGGTGTAAAACCACCTTAAGACGGACCACACCTCAACGATCACGTAATTCTCAAAATACCGTCTCTTCAAATCGGGATGTAATCGGAACATTCGATAGTAATCACGCTTGTTTGAAGACGAGTATTCGATTGTGATTCGATCCCTGTATGTGCTTACTGAACCTGAAAACTAGTTTTGTATTTCGAGAACAATATCAGTCCCAAAGCGTCATCTTAGTGAGCAGCGAAATGCTTGAGCAGTTTTTGTTGATTATGAGCTTAAAACAATTGTAGTAGAGTACAAAATCGTGTAAACGCGTTCAAGATTATTCGCGCGGAATTATCTTGCTCACAAATTTTGTCTGTTTTATTTGTGATGTCTTTTTTTAATCTGTACAAGTAAATACAATTGAAGCGTCTTTTTGTATTGTCTTAATAAAGCTAGATTTGATTGTTTCTTAAAGTTTTGTTAAACTTGTGTATACACAATTACACATATTCATACAGTGTTGCTCCACTAGAAAACAGTTTTTATTTTTATTTATTTTTTAGCTTTGAAATTGTGATGGCGCTGGTAGGTATATTACCGCGTTACTATAGCTTCTGCCCGCCCCTGCCAAATTTCATCTTTTTACGTCAAACGGTTTTCAATATTTCGTGATGAGTGAGTGAGTGAATGAATGAATGAATGAGTGACTGAGTGAATAAGTGAGTGAGTGACTGTCGCTTTTATAATTGAGATTAGTATAAGTAGTAAATTATGAGAAATATTTTAAGCAAACATTTGCTCGCGTCAATGCCCGCAATTCAAATCCGTTCTGTCGTAACGTGACCTACCCTTCGAGCAATATATCAGTCCAAATGCGTCTGCTGTCGGTACATTTGAGATTGCTTCCCAGCGTCCCTGGAGATTGCTGCACGATGCACGTAGTGCGTCCTCTTAGCTTCCAGCTGTTTTGCTATAGACAGATTTCATCTCCGTTGCTTCTTATTGATGTGAATATTGAATGATTTTGAGACCTACTTACGCCAAAAACGAAACTCAGAGTAACTAATAGGTACGAGGTTAAATTACAAAGCCAAAGTCAAATTATTTATTTCAATAAGACCATTAAAAGGCACTTTTGAATGTCAAATGCAAGAAAAAAATTGAAAATTAGATTAATTGTTTCTTCTTTCTTATCTTAAAAAAAAGACGAAATAATATTAATAATTATGTCGTGTATGAAGGTGGGTTGGTTTGTTTTGACAAAACTCAACCCAAATAAAGCTAACATGCTTTGCTGTTGTACCTAGGTACTGTGGTCACTTGATTATGTGACCGAAGTACCGAATCTATCTTTGGTATTGCTTGCAGCTAGAGCTCTAATTACATATTAAGGCTTGTATACATGCCAATAACCTTGAGCATTAGTTTTTATAATGCCTTAAAGTATATCCACTGTAGTAAACACAATCAAAAAAATATATGACATTATTCAGGATATATGCCAGATAAATAGTGTGTTGAAAACATAATACAACTAATTTGATACGATAGAAAAAAATCACGAAGATACCTCTAAAAAAATCTTTTAACGTTTAAAAACCATACTAATACATGCAATCATTCTGATTTTTTGTCAGACTATTATATAAACAGCATAAATAACGTAATAGTGTTTTAATTTTTTAGTCCAATCAATAGATTTTTTGTAAATCGCGTATTCTTATTTTCGAACATAATTTCTGTTGAAAAAGAGCGGTCGTTTGCTCCGCCCAGATGCTCAAGGTTATTGGCATGATTACAAGCCTTAAGTGAAACGAGTAAGCGGACTTATACTTGTATTGAAAAAACTTTTGATTCTAGTGCTTACAGTTGAGCGGTCGACTAAACAATTATCTTCTTATAAAAAACCTATTTTTTCTGAATTCCAAATCTAAATACTTAATGATTTGTCAGAGAGTTAAGAATAAAATAAAACAGTACACAACCTAGGTACAACAATTCCATTATTTTCGTCTATGTCTCAGTTAACACTGCAATCGATAACGGTACTTCAAACCGTCCGCGTCGGGGTTCGATTCCAAGTAAAAAGCAAATTGTATTGGTTGTGAGTCACAATGCGCAGGTTTCTGAGAAATTGTAAGTAATGGCAAACATACAAACACAATTTGATTTATTAACTATTTATAACAGGAGCAGGTTTATAAATAGGTCTTCTATACTAAACATAAAGGAAAGGATTAGTTTGTTTGTTTGAGCACACTAATCTCTGAAAATACTGGTCCGATTCTGAAAATTGTTTCGCCAATAGGAAGCCACGTTATCCCTGAGTTGGTCCTTAATCGTAAAGGAATTTGACAAAGAGGTAGCTAGGAATCTTGACAAGCTACTTTTTAATTCATGACTGCCACGTCCGTGATAAACAAGTTTTAATTAAATAAACTGAAAACCCGAGAACAGTACATTGTACTCATCATTACGAACAACTTTTACTACAGGAAATTATTAAAAAAAAAACAGCATATTCACACATTTATGTATGAATCAGCTGATTTGTTATTCCACCGTAATATATGATGGAAGGGACACGAAAACTTTTACCATGGATACAGAACAGTATAGTTACAGTAGTGTAGTTTCTAAGGCGCTTTGCACACAGAGCAACTATTGCAGCAACTGGCAACTAGCTGTTTACATATATTTCAATTGGACTGCGCACACATAGCAACTCGAGTTTCGAGTTGCGGCAATAGTCAACACAGTTGCTACTAGCAACTGTTAAATACACACATCAAAAGTGTCTAGGGATCAATATATTATTATTACCAAATACATCTTGATCCCTAGACACTTTTGATGTGTATATTATACCGGTTTTTAATGTTGCCGGTTTCCTCAATCGTCAATCGCAACGCGACGGGCGATTTCACACCCACCCTCCCTCTCCTTGTGCCCGGCAATGCCAGTGTCGCTACGGCAACGGCTTACGGCAACTCGGCTGTGAAAGTTGCTCACAGATTGCCAAAAAGTTGCGGCAACCGTAAACGTTATAGCAACTATCAACTTTTACAGGAAACTTTTTAAGACTTGATAGTTGCCTCAACTTAAGTTGCTCCGTGTGCAAAGCGCCTAAAGTTTATCTTGGACATCACTGACATCGGTGAACGAAAAACATCGTAAAGAAACCTGGACTTATACCAGCTTACAGCTTATTATTACTATCCCACTCAAAGCTATGTCAGAGGCCCTTGACGCGGTTTAGAAGACTGACACTAGGGTGTGTGGGGCCGTAAAACCTTACTGCCCACACGATAAAAGAAAGAAAGAAAAAGTACAGTCCAGATCCCTAGTTGAAACTTTTCGTCAAAAAATAAAAATCACCTTATCTACAGACTTAGGTTAATCTGCACTTTAATTAATTGGTTCTTTTAACGAACCGAACTCTTGAATAGGTGACTGCAAATCACCCATAATTAAGTATTGCAATAGTGAATCTGTAGATACCTTTTGTCTTATCCAGTTAAAAAGACAATGGATAAGAATAAAATTGTTTAAGTAACAAAAGCAAGTCAATTAGATACAACGATTCCCACAAAGAAACTCGATTGACTGATCACAGACAATCGAGACACGTAAAGGAGACTACACACCTGAGTATTCTCTCCTGCCTGTAATGTAACGTTCCGAATGATACAATACAAAATAATAACTAAAATTAAAAACAACCCAACAAGCAAAAATTTGTATAGTATTTGAATTACAACTAACAGACATGTAAAGGTTTTATAATAGTTTTGTAGCAGTTGAAAGAAGAAAGAAAGAATTGACGCATTAGTTATAAATTATTAATTTAGCTAGTTGAGAAATATAATGTAATAACGTATAATCTCCATATAATGTGAGCATTCATCTGTAACATTCTATTTTGAATTTACTTTTGGTGTGGTGTGCCCATTAGTACACCCACATTTCGCCATTTATGTTCAAGTTACATGTAATAGGGGGCGAGACTATTGCCATCAACCAGGCACAAATCCAGACTCCGAGGCTGCTACTTAGAAATTTCTGATTGAAAAACCCATTAACACTGCCCGACCTGGGAATCGAACCCGATACGTCATGCTTAGCAGTCGCGCTTTGCGACCACTAGACCAACGAGGCAGTCTTGATGAAATGTTTCATGAATTCGTGAGAGGGTGACACATTAGAGTTGCTCGATGTTCTGTTACAAATCAATGCTCAAATGTACACTTACCTTAATGAAGGCAGTACCTACTCCGCATTTAAACACAGCCATTGAAGCTTATCGAGTAAGAATAACGATCCAATCTCGACTGCCAAAGCAAATAGGACGCAAATAGTCGGTTGTTTGTCGGTCGACGCTATTATCATAATAAGTGGTGTAATAATGGAGTCATAAAGGGGATAACAGTGTAGTAACGCGATATTTACATCAACATTGGCAACGCTTTATGATATGCCTTGATTGATGGGAACTTCTTGGTATTTCGGGTGAGTTAAGATGCATTTGGTGCTTTTATTGACTGAGATCACAGAGGCGCCAGATCTGACTCGGCGATACAGTTGGCTCAGTGGCTGGAGGCTTGCTGCTGTGCTACGTGTCACGGGTAATATTCCCGCACGGAATAAATACTTGTATGACCTACTATACAGCCTGTAACAAAAACCCTGTCCGATCCTTAAGGGTATTATTCGGCATCGTACTGCGTACTCATATACGTAACCATTTAATGGATTTGAAATTATTATTTTTCCCCAGTGAAAAAAAAAAGAAAAAAGAAGAAGTAATATATATAATAGTAAATTAAAATAAAACATAAAAACATACATACATACATACATACATACATACATACATACATACATACATACCGGTCAAAATGATAACCCTCCTTTTGGCTTTGCCGTAGTCGGGTAAAAACTGATCAACGGCAACACTGATCGGACAGGGTTTTTGTTACATAGTGTAGATGCTCCAGGTCTGGCTCACCCATGATACAAGAGAAATTTCTAGTGAAAAATTATATTTGTCTATTTTAGGGATTTGAATTTTATGCTGATTAGTGTTAAATCTGTTTTAAACATAAAGTCTTATTACTGGTTAGTAACGAAACACATTTAACACATTATAAAAATTACTAGCTGGCCCAGCAAACTTTGTACCGCCATTTTTTCATTCTCTTCTTTAAAAAAGAATTAGTTAAATTGGTCCAGCCCTTTTTTTTTTTTTTTTTTAGGTGGTAAAAGTCATCAAATGACTGATGAAGGGACTGTCTTGGCTTGTGTGATGTGACTTTTACTGACTAAAAAACCACCCTGTTCCTTCTGTTGCCCTTTACTTCACGCGTGATGCCGTGACCAAGGGAAATAGGGATTGATTCTGGTTTGGCTCATTTTGGAAGAATTAAGTTCAATATCTTCCTGAATTCTTTACTATTGCAGATTTATTTACCAGCCTAAAAGTAATGACCAGTAGGTCAGAGCCGTTTCTTATATAATTCGGGAGAGGATTCCTTCGTATCCCGGTTTTAAATCTCTAGGGAGCCGTTAGTAAACTTTTGAGTTGAGTTTAATCTTCCTCCACGGAGGCTTTTGTTTACATTTTGTTGATAACTGTAATTTCGGTTGTTTGTATGCGAATATTTATTTTTAAAGTTGACTTATAAAGTTACGAGCTTTTGTTCTAGAATTCGTGCAATAAAAAGTACCCTATGTCCGTCCTTGGGGTTCAAACTTACCCCGTAACAAGTTTCATGAAAATCGATTCAGTGGTTTAGTCGTGAAAGTGTAACAGACAGAGTTACTTTTGCTTTTAAAATATGAGTAAGGATAAGGATTTCGTGTTTGTTCTTTATATGGGTTTGGTTTTGGGTTTGTCGCATGTTACGGATATATTGTCTCGCTGCCCATACATACACATACCTACATCCATTTTTTTTACATGTGTGGGTATATTATGTATGTAAGTATGTGTAATTGTGTATGTATATATACCCTTCCTGATCAGGAAACCGGACATGTGCGGCCAGCCTCAATCGTCGATCCAACGTGCAGTAACGCGTTCCACTTCCACACTACGTTTGCCTAAAAATGGTCTCCACTCTATCACAATATTTCACACCTATTTTATGTCTATATAGATGATATTATTATGTAAAAGTAAGTAACAATGTTATTCGACTTTTGTTGCTGATGGTACCGACATTACCTTATTTACGATCACAACAACTACACCGAAAGATTAAATAAATCGCGGCTATTTCTTCTTTAAATAAAGAACAAAAATAATTGTAAGCCGTTAAATGCCGCCTGTCTATCCAACTTAATTTAAAAGTACAGGTGCAAACAAAAGCTTAACTCGAAGCCTGGCTTTCATCAGCGCAGTGAGTTGGACACACTTCCGTCTGCGATTGTACACCGGTTAGACGAACGAACTGTTTTTCCTAATCGGATTATTGCAAGTGCAAATGGGATTCTGAGTAAATCCGGATACGTTTGGATTGTGGTGATAAAATGTATACTATGCTATTCAGGCTTTTATGATGAGAGGGGAGCTTGCGTTGATTAAATGAGGATGTAGTGACAAAGATAGAAAAGGGTATACTTAGATGGTTCGTTCACGTTGAGAGGATGAGTGAAAGACGATTTATATGGCAGAGGTGAGTGGCAACGCAGAGAGGGATCGTCCTAGGAAGACTTTCACTGACCTTATTAATGAGGTTCTTCAGAAAGGTCAGGTGCGCAGTACTCGTAACCGGCGTCCTTGTATGACGAGATGTATGAAGGTGGATGAGGCGAAAGGAGTATGAAGGGATCGTAGCAGGTGGCGTTCTGTGGTTTCTGCCTATCTACATAGGAATAAGGCGTGAGTTTGTGTATGTATGAGCGTGCGTTTCCGTCACCGTGACTTCACTGATATGTTTGAATCTAGCTGAAAAGTCATAGTTTCGGCACAAATTATTCAGCCTTTACAGTACTGCGTCGGAACTGTGCCGGAACTGTGACTTCACTGATATGTGTGAATCAACGTTTAGACTTCTAGTACAAGCGCAATGACGTAAATCTGTTCGAATCGCGTTCGATTTTCGAATAAGAAATACGACTATCCTTTACCAGACCGGTTAATTTATAAGCACAATTACATGAATAAATATGCCTTCAAACATAAACAAACACGATGGAGTTTCTTGCCCATTCTTTTCCATGCGAATCTATCTTTCGAAGTTGCAATTAGATTAAATTTTTTTTTCTTTTACACCAGCTTCTGCACGCGGCTTCGTCCGCGTCAAAGTTGATATTATGATTCCGCGGGAATCGAACATTTTTCCGGGATAAAAAGTGCTATTCCACACTATATCTTTGCGCCAAACATCCAGGTCTGTTCAGCCATTCTGACGTCATTGAGTAAGAAACATGCATCCATTCCAACTTCCGCATTTAAAATAATGGTCCAGTTGCGAATAAGGAGTATTTACTCCTGATTCGCAACTGGTTACGAAACTCAGTTGCGAAAACGGCCGGAGGGGTAAGATGAAGTTTAAAAGTGCCTTTTATTGGTCTAATTAAAATACATAAATAATTCTGACTTCTGACTTTGTTCGAAACGGGTATTTCTATACATAAATAATTTGACTTCTGACTTTGACTTTGCTCGAAACGGGTATTTCCATACATAAATAATTTGACTTCTGACTTTGACTTTGTTCGAAATTAACGAACTATTTCAAACTAGTTTATGCTCGCGACTTCGTCCACGTAAATGTCGGTTATCGCGGACGCAGACGAAGTCGCGGCATAGAAACGTAGCCTATGTCCCTTCTAGGGTTTAAACTTACCCCGTACCAAATTTCATCAAAATCGGTAAAAAATAAAAATAATAAAAATTAAATTGTTCAAGTGGTTGAATGAATGTAGCTTTTATAACTTAAAAGAGTTCATGGACTACAAATGCTGATCTAATATATTTTTCTTGTAGGTATACCTACCTTTGCATGCTGCCTCAATGTAGCTAAACATGCTTGTGCTATTTTATAATATTTAACACCATTGTATACCATGTTTTTATGCAAATAAACGATTTATTATTATTATTATTTATTATTATTGGTTTAGTCATAAAAGCCTAAAAGACAGACAAACAGGCATACTTACAGAGTTACTTTCGCATTTATAATATTAGTATAACATCGCGCGCTTATACTAGGTCCTGTAACTGCTCTGTTATTGTACCTACGTAATACGTTATAAACAATAATTATGATTATGATGGATTATATTACAATATTTAAATAGCAGGTAGTGAACCATTGTATTGAGCACAGTGTTTACTTTTAACGATACACGTGGACACAAGATGGGGCTTGAAATCGGAAACAAAATGGCATCTAGGTACTATTTATAGTGCCAGGGCTGCGGATTTTTAGCCGACTTCAAAAAAAGGAGAAGGTTCTCAATTTGGCCGGTTTTTTTTTGTTATGTATGTACACCGATTACTCCGAGGTTTCTATTCCGATTAGTGTGATTCTTTTTTTGTTCGATGCAGTATACTTGCCATTTGGTCACATAAAAATTTCATCCAATTTGGTTTAGTGCTTTTTATTTTGTGATCATTTTTCTAAATTAAATATATCGTGTGAGGTATTGTTTGAAAGGGCTTTTATTAAGGATTTCAAACATTAACACACAAGCACTAAAAAGTGAAAAATAAAAAGCTTTTTTACAAAAACAGATAACCGCCTTCAAAAACTACAAAATAAAAAATGACTAGTTTGGAAGTCGGTGGCAATACCTACATAACAAAAAAAAAAACAAAGCCGCCGACTTCCAAACTAAAGTTATTTTTTACTTTGTAGTTTTTGAAGGCGGTTATCTTTTTTGTTCGAAAGAGTTACCGCGGCCCTGGAACACAAAGGGAACTAGAAGGAACACGGATGGGTTTTAGTCAGTAAAAGTCTGACACTCCCTTCCACTCCGCCCAGAGCGGAAAGAGTCATTTGATGATTTTCCACCCTTAAAAAAAAAGGTTTGCGGATTTTGTTCATTGTTTCATCTAAATCCGTTAAGCCGTTGTTGTGTGATTGAGTAACATACATGTCGATCTATTAAGTTAAGCATTTTTAAATTAAAGTAGGTATAAGTAGTAAGGTTTAGATATGACCACGGCAAAAATCTGTAGGTAGGTATTCTGTGTCCGACCCGGGAATAAAATTAGAAATCCTACATCAAAACCATTTGACGTAGCTACTCAGTCTTGTATATAAATATAGTGTTAGGGTCGCTATATACTTAAGTACTTAGGTTGGTTTATTCGGTTCGGCATTCTTTACAAATGTTGTCCTGTAACTGGAAATGTGCAGAGCCATTGCCTTTATTAGTATAGTGACACACGTAAGATAGTATAAGAGCCTGTCATAATTAAACGAGCAAAATTTCAGACTTCTGTTATTTTGCTTAGAAATTTTCTCGTTAAAAGATAAAATTGTATTGATAAAGATACGTACCTAATTTGACTTGTGGACATTTGCAAATTCATTTTCACATTATGATAAGACACTTAAATTATTTAAATAATATAATGACTATTAATTACTTACCTAAATATTAAAACAAAATATAAATATCTAATACTTAGTAAAAACAAAATAATTACAAAACTAACAACTACTGTTATTAAAACTGACTAGCACCGTGATAGCCCAGTGGTTAAAACGTCCACCTCTCATGCATGAGGCTGTGGGTTCGCACCCGGGCATGGGCAAAAACCAATGTGACTTTTTATAAGCCTTGCAAGAACCATGCATTTTTCTGAGATAAAAAGGAGCTTAAGTGCTATTCCAGACTATGATCTATCTCTGTGCCAAATTTCATTTAGATCCTTTCGTGATAGTAACAAACATCCGCATAACGAAAATGTCAAATTAGAGCAAGTATCTCGGAATGAGAGATAGTCAGCTATAAATTTGTATAAACCTTTATTGTGTCACCCTAAAACTTGACTCAGAACCTACGTATCGTAGGGTGTCCGCGACCTCAGATATTTCAAGGTCAAAGGTCAAAAAAATCTATTTTTTACACATTTATTGCAAATATCTCCTTTCCTAGAGGTTTTATGCTATTTCTATAATTACAAATATTGTAGAGGATAAAATTCTCTACAACTTTTGTCTAAACTTTTTTTTTATATAAATGTGTAAATAATCGATTTTTTGACCTTTGACCTTGAAATATCTGAGGTCCCTCCCGCCCTTCGATACGTAGGTTTTGAGACAAGTTTTAGGGTGACAAAATAAAGGTTTATACAAATTAATAGCTGACTATCTCTCATTCCGAGAGGAAACCCTTATTTTCCTGGGCTAGTAGTAAGATGGAAGAATTGCTTCGGCGTTTTAACAAAAGTTTGTATGGCCGTTTCTGTAAACCCACTTTGAGTATCACAGACTAAAACTATGAGTTAGAATTACTGTAGTGGATAAACCAGCAGCACGATATGATCTGACCGCGGCTGTAAATCAACTGACTCAGTGCACTAGTCTATCCGATTCGATTTCCTGAAAGTCCGTATCGACAATTTATGTTTTCGTTCGTTCTAAAATATTTTAATTTTCTGCAAAAACTTGGTTTCTATCAACTTTTGACGTAGAAAGAGGAGGTTGTATTTTAACTGAATACTTTTCTTAGTATACTTACTAGCACACATTCCCCGACCTGGGAATTGAACCCAAGACCTCAGGCTTAGTCTGGATTTGTGCCTGTTTGATGTTAGGCTCGCGTCCTATTACATAGGAAATCAACATAACTGTCGAAATGTGGGTGTAATAATGGGTTCACCTCTGCCTAATCCTTCGGGGATAACAGGCGTGATGCTATGTTTATGTGTCTATCAGTAAAAGTCTTTTTGTATTCGAACTGGTACCTACCTATTTCCAGAGACTACCTCTTACGAAAAAAGAAACAAACAAACTTTAACTTTTTACACGACTGCCCCAAAAAAAGGAGTGTTATGTGTTCAGGGTTAATGTATGTATGTATGTATGTGAGTTTCTTTATTCCACCATAACTTTTGAACGCCTGAACCGATTTAGATGTATGGGGTATCGTTACAATCCTTGCATTGTTCCGAGTAACATAGGCTAGTTAAAAATAAAAAGAAAGCGGTGTGGTCACTTTAAAAAGGAAATTAATACCAGCCTCAATTTATTTTTTTAATGAATCTGGTCGTGTCTATGTTTATCGTCTAGAATTTGACAAGTAGATTTAAAAAATATATAACACTGTAAATAAAAAACGTCGTAAAAAAAACTGACGAGTAAACAAAGTACAAACATGTGCAATTTTTGCAGTCGTGTTTTTTAATTTTTTAATTATAGTACTTAGCTTGTTATAATATTAGATTAAGATTATCTGTAACACTGTGTTTAATTGAACATAATTATGCAAATTGCAACATAAGTACGAAATTCAATATTGTTATTCCATTTTCTTTTTTCCTTTTTCAGGTAAGTCGAGTGAAAGCCAAATTCATTCATGTAATTTTCCAAAACTGCGATCTCCTTACTGCATTTCATTTGTAAGTACCTATTTTTACAAGCTTTTATTTACTTTCTCCTGTCCAGCTCTGCCTAATCCTCGCGGCGGTAAGACCCCTCTTTGAGGAGTGGCTAGAGAGGCGCCACGGCGTCCTCACCTTCCGGCTGACGCAGGTCCTCACCGGACACGGTTGTTTCGGGAGGTTCCTGTGTCGGATTGCACGGGAGGAAACGCCCGGGTGTCACCACTGTGTGGACCGCCCGGAGGACACGGTGGAGCATACGGTGCAGGTCTGCCCAGCTTGGGCAGAGCATCGCCGTGTCCTCACGGAGGCGATAGGCGGCGGCGACCTCTCGCGCCCGGGCCTGGTTCAGGCCATGCTCCGGGGCGAGAGGGAATGGGATGCAGTCACCTCCTTCTGCGAAGCAGTAATGCTAGCGAAGGAGGAGGCGGGCCGCGTGAGGGAGAGAACAACACCCTCCACCTCACGCCCCAGCCGCCGCGGGAGACGCCCAGGGCGTCGGACGTCGCGAGGCGACATCCGGCCACCGTAGGCGCGGGCTTGCGGACGGCGAGTAATGGGTAGCTCGCCGTCCGATCAAGGACCATGCCCGGGTCGACGGCGCGTTCTGTTCGCGCGCGCCTCAAAGAGCTGTCAGCACAGGGACGGGGCCCCCCAACGGGGCCAAACGCCTGCCGGGGTTGCGGGACGTCTTAACAGGATACCGTGGCCCCGGAACGTAAAGGGCAACAGAAGGAACAGGGTGGTTTTTTAGTCAGTAAAAGTCTGACAGTCCCTTCCGCCCCGCCCAGGACGGAAGGACTCATTTGATGATTTTTACCACCTCAAAAAAAAAAAAAAAACCCTTCTAGGATTACAGGGTGATGGGGTGTGTGTGTGTGATTATTATTATTTATTTATAGATAGTTAGTTTAATGATTCAACAAAAGCACTGGCAATGACAATAGATTTTAATGTTTTTTTTGTAAATAAAAAAAAAAAAAATATTTATGGTCAAAATCACGTTCAAACCTGCTCGACGTTGTTGATTCACCTATGTGTACGTAATCCTTTGATTTACTACTTTGTTTTATTTTATGTAGCTACTACACACAATTTTAAATCCTATTGTCGAAGTAACAAGTTTGAAAATTCTTTGTCAGTGAAAGATTTCAATGATTTTTCGAGCGTATGTCCTCTTACCTTAGCCCATTGTCTCTCGGGTCTGTAGGGGATCTGTCATCTTACAGAATCGATAGTTTTATCCGATATTGGCGTAAAATAAAATATTGTTCGGATCTTTTTCATATGGCTACTTTAATAACACTTTGACATATTAATTTAATTCAATTAGGCTAGTTGACACCACCAAACAATTGACGTATTTTTATGACCTGTCAAAACGCGATTGATCTGTGACGTCACTTATTTGTCAACTCAATTGACTAACTATTTATTGTTTTGAAAGCCACAAAAATCGAATTTTGAACTAAATTGAAAATCAATCGGGTTTTCAGGGCTAAAATAAAGTGCTTAGTTATTATTAATAAAATATTGTTATTAATTTTAATTAATTTATCACGAATTTAACTTATTAAACATTTGTACGCCCATGTGGTAGAATATGATGAGACAATCTATGTAAACATAAGATCATGTAATATACATACCGACCATGTTCGGATAAATAAATGATTGTTAATTGAAGTATAAAAGAGATGGAATAATACACGTTTTTTGTCAAAAAATCTATATTTCTTGATTTTTACAGTATAAAAACAATGATTATAATGATAAAATACTTATCAATACGTTAATACTTTATTAAAGACTTAACCTTTAATTCGAATTAGTTGACATCGCTTCGACTTATTAAAAAAAATACTGATATTTTTCTTACGCACTCGATCGTAAACTACGAGCTTTTAATGCACCGCTTTTAGAATCATAATGGAGAGTATTACTCCCGCGTATTGCTTTTATCTTATTAGTTACTAAAGGAAAGATATTTGCTTACAGTAATAATTGACTTATTGTCAAGTTTGAATTTATTCTGGAGAATTTAGAAAAATCTTGAATACGTTTTTACACGACTGCTCAAAAAAGAGAGTATTATAATTTTGTAAGCATTGATATTTTCTGCATTTTTTATTGAAATTAAAAGTAATTTCATGTACCGGTCATCTTAATATGGTTTACTGAATTCACCCTGTAAGTTTTCGGAGGGATGTTCCTAATGGCTCATTTTCACTAGTCGATAGGGCCCGCATGCGGGGTGCGACAGATTTCTGGAACGCATGCCACAGGGCCCGCATTCGGTGAACCGTTTTCATTAGTCGATAGGGCCAGCATGCGGGGTGCGACAGATTTCTGGAACGCATGCCACAGATTTCTGGAACGCATGCCACAGGGCCCGCATGTCGATATCACGGTCGGTAAAAAGCATGCGCGGCGGATCCCCGCATGCGGTGTAACGACTTGTAACTTTCATTGGTTGTTATGTCGCATACGGGGACTCGCCGCATGCGGGCCCTATCGACTAATGAAAATGCGCCATTACACCCGATATAACCAGGTTTATAATTATCTAAGCGATATCAGCAATACAAGTATATTCCCACTAAGTTTTAGAATAGGTAGGTAAGTACATGTATGTGCACTCGATTAATATTTAGGCACTTTAAGTACCCTTTTTACTCGCATGTGACTTCTGAATATTTTCGTCAACATTTTGGATAAACAAGTGAAAGTCTGAAAAGTTGACTACTTATTACAGAAATATGAATGTTTATAATGAAAAATTTGATTAGCCTTTTCGTCCCTCGAGTGTACATTGATTCTGATATAATACAAAAACCCGACAGTAACGTTTCTTAATAACAATTTAATGTGTTAACTAATAAAATACTATCTTTATTGATTTGACACTCAAGGTAGTAGATAAGTAACATAATGGATTAATTATCACACTGCTAATATCTTTAAAATTACTATCATAAGTAATACTTTGTTAATAACTTAAATAAAATGCATTTTAAGTCTTCTTAAATACTTGATTTCATTTAAATTTAACACGGTGGAAGGGACATCGTGGAATAAACCAGGTATTCCATACAAAAGTTCAAAATGTATGGAACAGCTGATTTTTATATGCGACTAATTCCAAACAAAAATAATAGGCCTTTTATTTTCTATGACTTTATAGATTTACGATTTAAAATAAGAATGTTTAATAAAAAAAGAAAGATTGATGTAGAAGTTTAAAAAATAAAATTCTTTTACTACCTACTATTTATTTTTACTATTTTTTCTGATAAGGCTTTAGCCACGAGGTCCCTTCCACTATGTATAGTGTTTTTTTTTAATTTTCTTCTTGCCTAGCTAAGGCCTAAATCACATTGAAAGGACGAAATTATAATGTGGACGTTTCATGATATTTTAATAATAATATTTAACCTATATAAGTTCAATACTCCAAATTACTAAAACATATTGTTTATACAATTATATGCTTAATCCCTATTAAACTTACGTGCCTATAAGTTCTGTTTCAATCGTAATATTATTTTTTTTAAATTTTTATTATTTTATATTATAGTTTTTAACATTTCAAAACTAAGTTAGAGATGTCAAATTAGTTTTGCCTTGAACTTTTCCGTGTTTTCATTCAATGCGTTCTGACATGTCAACTAAAATTGCATGGAAGTTTTAGATTAACTAAAATTGACAGGTCTAATTTATTTCCGCCCCTTTCTTGGTTTATTGGACAGAAAAAGATAGAAATAGTCTAATTTTAGTTTACTTTTTGAACAAGGGAATCGGCATCAATATTTCCCAAAGCTGTCATTAACTAAAATAACCAAACAGTCAATTGACAAAGCATCAAAGAGACGATGCATCTTAAAACAATATTTGAAGAGCTCGCTGCGGGAGGAGCAACATAATATTTATCATAGATACCGTCCCAGAAGGTAGTCCGCTGTATGTGAGGGTTAAATCTGGGTTGTTCAACGTAGATCCGGGTGTTGTTGAAAGTGGGACCACCGTTGCCACCAAAGTACAGATAGGTGGTCATCTCTTTAGTGAGAGGTACCCATGATGCGTAAATGGTGTCGTTGGTCCTGGAAGAAGAGAAGGAAATGTCATGGAAACATTTTGAAATGCTAGTTTGTCACAGGTGTTCAAAGACATGTAAGAGCGTACAAATTTTCATACAAACTTTCAAACCCAATTATTTCGAAATGAATGAACTATTAAAGAAACCTCGTACACATATGCAGGGTACATAGGCTTAAAAAGTTAGTTGAGAATATTTTCGAAAAATTGTGTTACACCTAAATTAGACCGAATTTAAGTTTTCCATAGGAACAGGGATTTCCAACTATTTTTTTTAAATAAGACACTTCGCGCTTCGCGCTTTACAATTTGACGCAAAGCCGGTGGGAACTTGGATTATATACAAAAAATCAACAAATCAACTTACCAGTTAGAAGCAGCGTAAGAGGTGAACAGCTTCAAGATTGATTTACTAACATTTTGATCTTCAGGACGTAAGTCATCATCGAATATATAGTTTAGGAAGGCTCCGTGCGCTGCTCCACTCAGAGGAATCTGGTTGTGAATCCAGCGAGAATTCTTTGTTCCCAAATAAGCAAACTCCAGCAACCGGATCTCACTCTTTGATGTCGAGGCTCTTTCTTTAGCTGCCCTGATTACCGAGAGGAGCACAAGGGTGTCTCCTTCATATTCTAAGTAATCTTCAATAAGCGCCATACTAATCGTACCATTGGCGAAGTAGAAATCACGGATACTGGCAGCCACAGCTGACTTATTTTTACCCAAGTCTAAATCAACCGGGAGGAAACTTGTGAAGTTTGTTTGCATGAAAGTCAGCCAATTTCCAAAATCAGCCTCATCGGCTCTCATAGTTCCTTCCCTGTTAGTATAACCGTACATGACTGGAATCTGGGCGTATTTGCCTGATCTTAGAACATTGATAGGAGCTTCACGCAGAACTGAGTCACTAAGGTTCAATTTTTGATTTTCGATACATGGTGCGAATAGCGGGGTATTGTTGACAAACTTGAATTCGTTCAACGCAGCATTCAAAACGTCAATGTCAGAACCGGCCAGATGTTTCGCTAGTTTTGATGGTGTCATGTCTGTGTACCCAAGTTTAGCCCCTAAACTTTCTGCGTACTCAATGGGATTGTAAGCTACAGCCCACGGAGCTAAGCTAGAACCACTTAGAACAATAGCTTTATGTGCTAGGTTTTCTATTTGAGGTGAGAGTGTCAGCAAATCGACCATCGCTGCTCCTGATGCGTGACCCATTAGAGTGACTCTGCTTTGATCCCCTCCAAAGTGAGCAATATTCGTTTTTATCCATTTCAGCCCTTGGATGACATCTTTCAAGCCAGCATTTCCGGGTGCTTCTTCAACGCCCAAGCATAGAAATCCAAACACAGAGAGGCGGAAGTTCATTGATACAAAAACAATATTTTGCTCAACCAATTGTCGAACGGAGAATACTTGTGTATATGAATTGGTGTATTCATCTGCGTTAAGCCACACGATTACTGGTTTCAAAGTCGTTCCGGTTTTGGTAAAAATGTTAAGGGTCAAGCAGTCTTCGACACCAACGAGTCCTCGAGATGTAGGCTGAGCGCAGGTGATGCTGCTAATGTTTTTGGCATTCAGGACTTTTCCATAACGCGAAGGTGGAACCGGCGCCTGGAAAATATTTTAAGTGTAATTTAAACTCTAATAAGATAAGGTGAAGGCGTGACCGCCATTTTATAGATAACGGACGCAAATAAATTTCTTATAGCTATGATAAAGTATGGCCCCGCCTTTATAGAAGTTTTATTAATTTCTAATATGTAGGTACAAACTTTATATAAATTACTACAAAAAAAAAGGAATTAAAAAACCCGACTGCGTAAAAAATAAAACGGTTAAGCCGTTGAGTAGTTACCAAGGGTTACAGTGGACATAGCACCAATGTACTGACGAACACCGACAAGACTTTTCACCGACGGGACTCTTTGCCGACAGGACACTTCGCGACAGAGCTTATAGTAGATGTGAATAAATAAAGGTTTAAATGATTATCAAAAAAAAAGGTTAGGTTAGGTTAAAACTGTGACCCCCCTACGCACGAGCCAAGCAACGGAGCGAGCGGTGTCGCGGCAGCGGCCGATAAGTGCCAGAAACGACAAGATTATATAAAAATAAATTATTTACATCTATCATGAGCCCTGTCTGCGAAGCGTCCTGTCGGCGAAGCGTCCTGTCGGCGAAGAGTCCCATCGAAGTAAAGTCTTGTCGGTGTTCAGTCTGTCGGCGTTTAGTCGTACACTCCATAACGCACACACAGGTCAAATGTATAACACTCTTTTTGGGCTTCGCCGCAGTCGGATAAAAATAGTACCTAACTAGCAAACATAATAATAATTTCGAAGCCAGCGTGAGATTTAGCATTCAACGCTTTCATGAATATTATCAACTAGCACTCTCCCCACGACTTCGTTTACGTGGTTTTTCTCGGAGATATTGTACCACTTGCACAATTCCTAGATGACATTTTAATCTTCTTAGCGTATCGTGCATGAAAGGAGCCTCCCCGAGCGACGTACTCTCCAACCTCTGTTACGTCCGGCGCACCCTGGGCAATCGACTTCTGTCGATTGGCTAATCCTTTCACCACGATGACAAATTTAAACCTAAATCAGCCTTCCCTTGGGCCAAACAGTCCACTGACATTTTAATTATAATAGAAGATGAATAAAATACTACATAAATTAAAATGTTTTTTATTTTGTACACCCTTTCCGTAACTCTATAGATACTTGTTCCCTACCTATAACTTCAAGACATGGACGTTAATTCATAAAAAGAATATCTTTGGCACTTCAAGAATTAGCTGTTAGTTAAAGATTGTCACATAACCCTACTTTTACTAAACCTCAAATATCTCAGCTCTCAGATTGTCATTAATTACAGAATTTTCAGTAAGGGACTAATAAATCTGAATCTATTAATTGACACCATTTTCATTTCTTTACATTTTTGGCCCAAGATTGTATGGAACCGATTCCGTCTCCTTTTTTGATAATAAAATATAGCCTGTAGCACTCAGAGATAACGTAGCTTCCAATTTTTGCGGAAGAATTTTCAAAATCGGTTTAGTAGATACAAAGTTTGTGAGTTTGTAAGGTTGTAGGGGGTAATCTCTACTTCTGTATATAGATATATGAATTGCTGTCTCCACAGGTAGGTACCTAAGTAAACTCAGGATCGATTGTCATTGAAACAAGGTGTTTGTAAATTCTACTTCGCGATACGGTATTGTATTTAAGTTTCCTGTATTGGGAAGGAAAGAAAATATGAATTGTTCTTGGTCGTGTCAAAGATTACATGTCACTTTATATTTATGTTATATTTTACCAGATGTCAGAACTCAGCCTGAGCGAGTGTCAGCAAAGACCTCTCATTGGTCTACAGTGCACTTGCTACTATTGTACACTTTTATTGTATTCACATGACCACGTCGGTCGCAACGTAAAGCGCGACTGCTGAGCATGAGGTCTTGGGTTCGATTCCCAGGTCAGGAAAAATGTTATTAGGTTTTTCCATCAGGAAATTCTCAGTAGCAGCCTCGAAGTCTGGATCCCCGGTCGATGGCAATAGGCTCGACCCCTATTTAATTACATGGGACTTAAACATAACTGGCGAAATGTGGGTGTACTAATGGGTACACCTCTGCCTAACCCTTCGGGGATAACAGGCGTGCTGTTATATATACCTACTCTTAAACAGTGTATTTACTAATACATAAGTAATATTTATTTTATTGAATCGATGATTTGATCGACTTATCTGTAGCGACAGGTGAGTGTTTGACTAACTAAGTACTATAAATTAGGTCAACTTTGATGACTTAAGGGTTATGATTCAGCCGTATTATCTTTTAGCGATGACAGTAAGTTCAACCTAGACTCTGTTTAGAGTCTAGAGTCAGTGGTTCTTAACCTTTTTGTGTTGAGAAACCAAACCAAAACCAGGTTTCCTCACGATAATTATCTTCACTGATGTTAGTGATATCTAAGATAAACTATAAAATATATTTATTTATTTATTGTACAATAAGAAAAGGAGGAATTGAATAATAAGAAAAGAAAGAATAATAAGAAAATAAGAAATTGTATAATAAGAAAAGAAGGAATAAAAAATTAGAAACTAAACTAAACCTAAAAAAGATTATATAGATAAAAGAAGATTTAGAAAGTACATAGGTATGAATTGGGAAAAGTCGTATTGGTACTTGCCTGGTTGAACGATGCAGTTAATACGATAAGAAACATAGAAAATTTAAGTAACTTTCTGTAACATCTCACACTATGTTGTAATTTGACCTATGTTTACAAATAAAGCATTGATTCTGATGCTGAAATGAGCATTCAATACTATCACGTCACTATCCTCAAAATAAACGTTGATGTTATAGTCGGAAGCTGCTAAAGTTGTTTTAATAAACTAACAAAACACAGCAAAATAAATATGACTTCTTTTGTAATACAATAATTGTATGATAATGAGTCACTTATAAAAGAACCATATTATTATGCAATAGAATTTACTCAGATTTGGGGACTTACATATTTTATGGACGTTAATCACCGAATCTGTATAAATTACATTCTGAAAATGAAAATCATTCTAATGAAATGAAATTGTACTAATACCTAAAACATTATGCAATATATTTTCTCTAGGATTTACATAACACCAAATCGCATATTCTTGCCAAAATGAAACTCATGACGCCATTATGTACTCTAAATAACGTGTATACAAACAAACGTTGAAAATGTGCACAGAAAATAGTCAAAACACCCAATGTTTAAACCATTCATTCGTTCGTCGACAATAATATTGTTAGTTCAGGGGTTGTTGAGCTACTACCTGTACAGAAAAGGTCTTGATAATTCGCTTACCTTAAACCGGTTTGCTCCCGACGTCGGGCCAGCGTAAGGTATACCATAATACGCAAAATAATCACCATCAGGTGCCGTAGATCCGTCCACAACACCTTCGGTGGTTTCCACTTGAAAACCATGCGCGTACGCAAGTGAAAACACAAACAAAGCATACACTAGCATGGCTACACACACATAGGAATATTTCTTTTTTTAAAACAGGAGCGCGCGTGCGCTCGCCTTCTTGGACCGTGAACGAATGACATATGATTGTGATTGTCATTATCATCTGCGCCTGGTCGTATCGGTTTTATCAGTGCCTGCTATTATCAATGAGGTCATCGCACAGATTATTAAATAATTTACTTAGGAGACAGTTTAAATATTGAACTTTTTTTTTCTTCTTCTATCTTTAGAAATATTCAGTAGTTGAGTTTATGGGAGTACGTCAATGTGTGTGTGTACAACTGTACATACATAGGTAATTGGATGGATGTGTTTGATTGTGCCGACGCGTGGGTGCAGCGGTGAAATTGAGAAGTTACTTGTGATTCTTCTTTGTTAATTGGGCGGGTTGCGTCAGCCGCCTGTAAACTGACCGCTGGGCAAGAAAGAAAAGAAAAAAGAAGGTTTGTTCAGCACAGAGAAAAAAAAGTTTAATTAGATTACTAGATTAAGATTACTGCCTCGTTGGTCTAGTGGTCGCAAAGCGCGAGCGCGACTGCTGAGCATGAGGTCTTGGGTTCGATTCTCAGGTCTGCCAAAGTGTTATTGGGTTTTTCCATCAGGAATTTCTCAGTAGCAGCCTCGGAGTCTGGATTTCTGCCCAGTTGATGGCAATAGGCTCGCCCCCTATTACGCGGGACTTAAACATACTCTTCGGGGATTACAGGCGTGAAGTTATGTGTAATTACTTACGAAAATATGACTAAACTACTTTTGTATTGCAAGCTGTCAGAACAAATCAACTATAAATTTTTATTAACACCATTTTAGACCAGGTATCTTCGAGAAGAAGAAGTAGAAAAGAGAAGAAGAAGAGAAGTGTTATTGGGTTTCTCTATCAGGAATTTCTAAGTAGCAGCCTCGGAGTCTGGATTTGTGCCCTGTTGATGGCAAAAGGCTCACCCCCTTTTACATCATCATCTTCCTGCCCTTGTCCCATGTTACTTGGGGTCGGCGCAACACGTTTTCCTCTTCCACTCTGTCCTGTCAGCCGTCATGCAATCACTGACTCCCCTTTCATTCATATCATTCTTCACACAATCCATCCATCTTTTCTTTGGTCCGCCTATTACATGGAACTTAAACATAACTGGCGAATTGTGGGCGTACTCACGGGTACACCTCTGCCTTACCCTTCAGGGATTACAGGCGTGAGGTTATATTTTATGTGTATCGTCGAGAAATGTCAGATTCTCCAAGTAAACAATAATGGTCTTCCCTAACCACAACGATAACTTAATAACGCCATTAAACAACGTCATTACATTCGTCATATGTGAATAGTTCAATACGTTTTTAATGCGTTAACAATTAAAATGAAATTAAGATATTAATATTAACGTGAAACCTAGAGGAAGGTGATTAAATCACGCCATGTGACACCTGCGTTATTGATTTTATTTTTAGCCATGAAATCAATGTTTACTGTTCAGTAAATATTTCCTGAGACTACAACCCCATTGCTGGTTCTGGCTAATACTGGGACGTCTTAACAGGATACCGTGACCCCGGAACGTAAAGGGCAACAGAAGGGTGGTTTTTTTAGTCAGTAAAAGTCTGACAGTCCCTTCCGCCCCGCCCAGGGCGGAAGGACTCATTTGATGATTTTTACCACCTCAAAAAAAAAGGAGGTAGTAAACTCGCCCCCTTTCTTGACTTCACACTTTTTTCAGGATATAAGCCCTCAGGTCAGCCTTGGAGGTTATTTATTAATAAATAGGATAGCCTACAATTGTTTACACATTTTATTACAAAATAAAGAATACAATATCTAAATATATTAATTAAAGCGAAAGGTAACTCACTTACTCACTTACCCACTCACTCATCACGAAACATTGAAAACCGCTTGACGTATAAAGATGTTTGGCAGGGAGGTATAACGTTATACTTAGTAGACGTCCGCTAAGAAATGATTCCCCAAAATTTACCCCCTATGGGGTTGAAACGGGGATGCAAAGTTTGTATGAAGAAATCAACTTTGCAGACGGAGTGGCGGGCAAAAGCTAGTACATTTATAAGTGCAGCAATCACTTACAGACTAACACGACAAACAATATCTCATTTAGGTTTTACATAATTTATTTAATTTAAATAAGAAATACTATTTAAAACAGATGAATAAATAAAATTAAACAAATTAAAATATTTTTAATAATTTGGTAAAAAATAATTAAAATGAATAAAAATAATTTATTAAATAATTAAATTCAATTAATTAATTTAATTTAATTTATCGGCTGTTAAACATTCCAGTGGTGCCTTAAAAATTAGGGCTTAAAACTTATAAACTAACGGAATACACGCTAAGGGCACCCTCTATGGGGTACGGACCTAAGCTTAGGGCGTCACTGGGAGAGGTCACCAAGGGGACAGGCTGAATTGAAATACAGAAATCAAGAATTCGGGTTACGTTTTGTATTTATTTAGGATCTCCAACAAGCTATTATAATTAAAAAATTAAAAAACACGACTGCAAAAATTTCACATAATTATTTGTACTTTGTTTACTCGTCAGTTTTTTTTTACGACGTTTTTTATTAACAGTGTTATTTATTTTTTTAATCTACTTGTCAAATTCTAGACGATGAACATAGACACGACCAGATTCATTAAAAAAATAATTTGAGGCTGGTTTCAATTTGCGTTTTAAAGTGACCACACCGGTTTCTTTTTATTTTTTTACTCGCCTATGTTACTCGGAACGATGCAAGGATTGTAACGATACCCCATACATCTAAATCGGTTCAGGCGTTTAAAAGTTATGGTGGAATAAAGAAACTCACATACATACATACATACATACATTAACCCTGAACACATAACACTCCTTTTTTGGGGCAGTCGTGTAATAAAGGATACATAGATAGCCAAAAACATGACATTTGGTACAATTTGTTTGTGTTACGTGTATGTTCTTCTATTTTACGAGACCACATATACCTAAGTACAATTCGTTTAGTTTGTAATTAACTTAAGCTAACTACGATGTTACCGTAATAATTCCTATTTATAAAACCGTTATAAACACTGGTGTTCAGACTGAAAGCGATTAGACCTGACCTTGCCTGTTAAGTACCACTACCTACGTGCATGTAGCGGTGAGTTGTTGCAAAGCAGACATTATGGGTCCTGCCACTAAGGTTAAAAATAGTAATAATTTCATAAAAAAATCAAGCAAAAAAGTCCATAGGGCAAGGCAACAAGGTGATAAGAATTTTGCTTAAACTAACAAATTTAACATCACACCTGTAATCCCCTAAGGGTTAGGCAGAGGTGTACCCATTAGTACACCCACATTTTACTAGTTATGTTTAAGTCCCATAATGTAATAAGGGGCGAGCCTTTTGCCATAAACCGAGCACAAATCCAGACTCCGAGGCTGCTACTGAGAAATTCTTAAAAAAATATGCATAGGTAGGTACTGGTAAGATACACCATCTACCCCTGCACAGATGGTGTCTCTGATTTATTCTATACTAGCCTATTTTTGCCCCACTGCAAGGCAAAGGCCTCTTTTCATACAGAGAATGCACGAGCATTGATCACCACGCTTGTTGAAGGCGGATTGGCCGTTTCAGGCTCATATTAATTGTAAGTCTAGTTCTTCGCGATGTTGTCCTTCACCGATGTCTATGATAAACTTAAGAAGTACTCATTATAATGAAACTTTAAGGCACCTCGCGTACTAGACGGCCACGACCACGTCCAATGGCTGCAACGACCAGATTAACTACCCTGGTCGTGGCCGTCTAGTGAGCGAGGTGCCTTACATATTGAAAGTATATCAGATTTTTACAAGCTTTTATTTAGCTTGCACTGTTCGTATGTATGTAAGTCAGTTGTCCTTTCAAAATTTGCAAACCATTTTTCGACCATTTGTGGGGATCCATATATTGAGCTGAAATTTTGCATACCTTTAGTTCTTATGACAATACAATGTCCAATACTTAATATTGCATTATTTTAAAATAAAGCTTGTTTTTTAAAATATATTTTTACAGTATTTATTTTCATTACAAATTCAAACTTAAGTTTTTTTTTCTCGAATTTGTGTATGCCTATCTTGTCCACAAAGGTGGTTCCGCGTTTAGTAGTAAGTAAGAAAGTTCAAGGTGTGCCGGACATTATTGAAGCTATTTTAGTCATACTTTTTTTTTTATTTTGTTTTACTACATATTGGGTTACACATCTGCCTAACCCTTCGACAATTACAGGCGTGAGGTTGTTTATGAGTTAACATAATTTTAAAAGAAAGCTCTATTCATTATTCGGTGGTAACTTTCGCGGTATTTCGATGACATGAAGTACAGTCACGCGAACAAGTAGTAACCCCTATTTTTTTAATTATTTATTTATGCACACACTAAAGTTGGTATTTGCGTGTCGTCGTATTAGGGTTGTGCGGTGAACTACTTTTATTTTTGTATAGAATATGTGATAAAATTATCTTTGTTAAAATGACGAGCTGATTTTAAAAAAAAAATGTTTGTTTGACATACCTCGTTGGTTTAGTGGTCGCAAAGCGCGACTGCTGAGCATGAGGTCTTGGGGTTGATTCGTAGGTCGGGCAAAGTGTTATTGGGTTTTTCCATCAAGTATTTCTCAGTAGCAGCCACGGAGTCTGGATATGTGCCCGGTTGATGGCAATAAGCTCGGTGGCATTTGTGACCTTATCCTATTCAAAGTGAGTTTTATTACTTATTGACCAAAATGTACCTATCTATACACCGTGAATTTTAATTCGTTGTAAATCTTTCTTTCAATGTACTCATGAATATGAACAACTTTTATTAAGGGACATAGTACGAAATGTGAAAAAAAAAACAGCTGATCCATACAATTTGATCGTAATGTGCTACATTATTTATTACTTTCGATAGGCACTCGTGCCCTACTGGCCCCACACAAGATTCGCATCTGCGTAGGTAAGTATTTTAAAGGTAGGAGGTAGCAAAAACAATGAGGTTTTCGGATACCTTAGTGTGGAATTAAAAGTGAAATTATTTATTTCAATTGGGCCATTAAAAGGCATTTTTGAACGTCATTATACAAGAAAAAAGAATTGAATCTAGTTGCCCCTTCCAAAAGGTAGTTTTGTATGGAGAAGAATGGGCAAGAAACTCCATCCAGTCTAGGTACTTAGACAACATACTCACAATTACGTTTTCGCCCCACTTGGCAACATGCCAAAGTATACCACGTCGTTCGCCACTTATGCCAAATTGCCAGATGTTTTCGTCATTGTAAAGCCTTCAGCTTGGCTGAAATTGTAAAGTAAAAATAGATTATCTTGTAAAATAAGCCTTTTAAATGTTTTCGCTAAAAGAACCATAAAAAAACAGCTGTGCTATATATTTTCGTGGCGTTGTAGTGCGTTTATGTAAAGAACAGTCGATTTTTTTAATATTTCAGGTTTGGTCATATTGTATTTATAAGTACTTTGACCCCCTAAAAATGGCAATTTTTTTTTTGCGTATTTTCTACAGTTAAAAAAAATATACTGAAACATTTCACACATCAATTACAGTATGAAACGTTATAAATATTGTGAAACTATCTGGCTGTTGGCTTCCGCAGCCTTGTTAAGAATTCCGGCGCGGATATCCGGGAGAATATCCGGGATTTCACAGATTTATTCGACCCGTTCCGAAACGACAGTTGCTGATAAACTAGAGCTGTGAGTCAGCTCTCCTCAAAGATCGTTCAATGGCTATTGCGCGTCCAGTATAATAATGGTTTCAGGATGTTGTTGAGGCTGCCTTCTGTAGTGCCTCTTAAGTACATGTTTGCTCAGGCACGTCTCGATGGCTTTTATGCTATTATGCGCAAACGCACGGACGCTTGGCTAAATTTCGGTGCAGCACAAACAGAATTCTGCAAGTGATTGATTGTAAATATGATTCCTGTATTATGAAGGCCTTTTATTTGAACAGTATCTGTTTGATCAAAGCGTGAATGAAAAATCCTAAAAAAAACATTATTATTTACTAGCTGACTCGCCACGAGTTCGTTCGCGTGGTATCCTACCCCCTACCCAACCGATACCCCTACCCATACCTTACTTTACCCCTACCCTGCTACTGAGAAACTCCTGATGGAAAAGTAGCAGTAGCGCTTTGCGACCACTAGACCAACGAGGCAGTCACTCTAGCCTGCCTAGGTTGCCTACTTGCCTAGTAATACTTAAAAAGTCTAAAAGGTAATATTGTTCAGTAGGTATTGAGGAAAATTTATAGCTATGCCTACCTGGGATACCTACAAAAGCTATGCCAATATACCATTGTGTTGAATGGAAACAATGGAGCAGTACTTGCCTATAATACCTAATAGATTTACCACTGACCGAACCGTACTGAATCAACCATAAATTATTACTCGATACCGAATCTGTCGATACACTAGAACTAGTCGATATCTTGGTTTGTTCAAGTTGAATTATTATGTTTAACTAGCACTCTCCCCGCGACTTTACGGATCGATCGTTCGCGTTCTTACGGATCCCTAATTTTTTGATAATAAAATATAGTCTATAGCACTCAGTGATAACGTAGCTTCCAATTTGTGAAACAATTTTCAAAATCGGTTCATTACTTCAGGAGATTATCCCCTACATACAAACTTACAAACAAATGTTACCTCTTTATAATATTAAGTATAGATAGTATAGACTAGTCTCTGCTCGCGACTTCGTCTCGTAGATTTATATGCAGAATAATAATGTCCTTAAGTACCTAGTCCTTAGTAGCATAATTGTTGGTTCTGTGTCTGGGTGTAATTTATAATATGTATGTATTTATAAACTATATAAGTATGTATATCAGTTGTCTGGTTACCATAACACAAGCTCTGCTTAGCTTGGGATCAGATGGCCGTGTGTGAGTTGTCCCAAGATATTATTATGATTATTATTATACCTATGTATATATAAATAATAAATACTGATATTTTTGCGACCGCGTGTTGATTTATTTCAGACCGTTTAGTAAGCGATATAAAGCGCCATAAAGCATTCCATTAGCTCATTTTTTTTCAACTTGATTTACAAATAGTTATAGTGATTTTATACTAAAAACAATCTCATTTTACCGTAAAGTACATCTTATAGCGCTCAACAGCAATGCAGCTTTCTATCATTGAAATAACTTTTGTAATCGGATCAGTACTTCCAGAGATTAGGTCTCACAAACAATCAAACAAACAATTTTACCTCTATAATTAGTTTAGATTACGTAAAATCTCGATAACAAACTTCGAAAACGTTATTTTAAGACATCAGCGGTAATTTCGGGAACAAAGCGCCTGTAATAGATATTTAGGCTTAATGTACTACCTATTTCGAGCTAAATTACTAGATTTTCTCCAGCGAAAAACAGGCCCGTCAAGAAGTTATCATCATTATAAAGAAAATATACTTTAATGGCCGAGTATTTAGCCGTATTACGTGATTTTCATTTTAAGCTGATATTTCGTCAAAGCTTGTAATGTCATAATAAGGTTGATAATGGTATATCTCTGTGTGTCTAATTAAGTACACAACATGTAAGTACCTGTAACAGTAAGCTGGAGAAAGAATGCAGTTCCGGAAGCATCAAAAAGACTTGCCCGCAGCCTTATTAGACTGGAACGGGACAAAATCCAAGATCATAGGCATCATAACCGGCCACTGTCCCCTTAACAAACACCTATTCACCATAGGTGTGACAGACAGCCCTCTGTGCAGAGGTTGCATGGAGGCGGAAGAAACACCACAGCACGTGCTCTTGGAGTGCAGAAGCGTGGCGGATCAACGGGCACGAACTCTGCAATCGCCGGCATCGCTCCCCGAAACCTGCAGCAGCCTGAAAAGGCTGCTGGCATTCTGGGAGGACCTGGGATGGTTGAAGTGATTCATGAGGATTCGATTTTTACACGTACAATGGCCCAATAAAGAGGCTAAGTGCGGAAACAGCCCAGCTAACCTAACCTAACCAGTAAGCTGGAGGAGGTCGTGGCTAAGTAGTAACAGCCGCAGGGGTCGATCCATCAGGTAAGTTACACTTGCCGAGGTTGGTTTGTCGATGGGTGATCATCTTTACACAACGAGACTTCTCCGTGCCTCGGAAAGCATGTTAAGCCGTTGGTCCCGGCTGTCATACGTGGATCTGTCTCAGTCGTTACGGTCGTCAAAAACCTGAAAGTCTGACAACCAGTCTTACCTAGGGGTATCGTATTACCCAGTTACTGGGTTATGGAGGTCAAATAGGCAGTCGCTCCATGTAAAATACTGGTATTCAGCTGCATTCGGTTAGACTAGAAGCCATTGATTGCCACTGAGAATCACTGTCATAACAATCTCATCAACCGCTTTGAGCAAGAGTGGTGATAAATGTTCGTGTCTTCTCTGTATGAGAAGAGGGTAGGTAGTGGGACGGTAATAGGCTAGTAGGTATTATTTTTATATTTTCATTACCTTCTAAAAGTATGAATTCATAAACTTAGAATAATGAACTTTTGACTCCGCGGGTCTTTATTAAATATTTAATTAATTTTACAAACTCGTCAATCTTCGTTTATTCACTGTTAAGTTAATATTGTTTATCTAGTTATTAAATGTGTAATTAATTAGCCTTAATTAGAAAAGTATCAATTACTTTCCTTTAAAGAAAGTGGGTGAAAGATAAATTGGGGAGCAGGGGGTGTAAGCGCCCTCATATTAATTGTTGAGTTACAAAAGCTATTGTACTATACACATACATACATAAACTCACGCCTTTTTCCCATGGGGGTAGGCAGAAATTACAGAACGCAACCTGCTACGATCCTTAGATACTCCTTTCGCCTCATCTACGTTCATACATCTCATCATACTGAAGAACCTCACCAATAAGGTCAGTCTAGGTCTTCCTAGGGCGACCCCTCCCTGCGTTGCCACTCACCTCTGCCATATAAATACCTTTATTAATCGTCTTTCACTCATCCTCTCAACATGACCGAACCATCTAAGCACTATCACTAGCCATCAGTCTATTGTACTATCTGCAAAACAAAATCCTTTAAAACCTAATTGCCTAGATAAAAATAAAGCTTGATTCTCACATATCAGTGAAGTCACAGTTCCGGTACCGTCCTGTGTCAGTGATAAATTATTCTTTCAAACATTCTCTATGAACGCGTTCACACCTGTCAGTGTCAGTGACGACACAGTGCTCTCAGTGTCAGGTTCCGGCGTCAGTATAAAAAGGGTGCCGTAGAGCATTCACAAATATACTACATCCTTTTCCTATGTCCATGACATACTAAAGGTTCTATATTTAAATATTCCATAGACAAAAAGAAACTAAGCAAATTCAACTAGGTTCAATTAACTGTAAGTGCTGCCTTACAGTTACAATACCCTTTCACCTTGCTTTTTTAGCGCCAACTCAACTCAATTAACTAAACCTGCCTACCAGGCTACTTCTAGCCAGTACCCAAAGAAAAGAAATTCAACCCTATTCTTAAGCAGCTAAGATTTTATTTCAAACATTAATTTAAAATGTCTAGTAAAGAGTTTGGGGATTCAAGGGACTTTGAACTTAATTTCTTGGGTGTGAAGGTTCTAAACGAGTGTGTTTAATTTATGTTTGTCTTGCGTGTATGGAAATGAGCGATTTATGTGTGTTTTGAGATTGTATGATATGAAAAGTCTTAGGTACTTTGGTATAACAAACACATTTTTTTCGCTGCTAAGTCTTGTTTAAAATTATATCATAATTTTAAGGAAAAGGATTTTTTAAGGCGTTAAACTGATCAGGGTTCGGCAAAAATAATATTCGCCGCCCTTTACGCTAACACCATATAGGTAAGTCATATGAGATGATAATATATGTATTATGTGATATTGTTTTAATTGTATAGGTAATGTTCACATAGGGTGTAGGTAATTAAAATAAATAGTTTGACTTTGACTTTGGGGTTAGTTCTAGATTCAAATCGAACGAACCCACGACAAAATGTCTGCCATTTATCGAAATAATTGCCGTAATTTATTTATTAAGAGATTGTGGGATGAGTCACTTTGGCAGACCTAAGCTAGTTTACAGTGTCATTATATCATGTATATGTGGATTGAGTAATCAATGTCCTTCTGGCAGACATTTTAAACTTGAGCATTATAATTGTAAGGGAAGCTAATTTTATATTGTTACTAAAGAATTTAATATTCAAGGTTTTATATAAAAAACTTTTATAATACCAATTAAGTACATACCAACACGTACTGTTTTTAAATCTAAACAGTCAGATAACGAAATGAATGAAGCTGCAGAAGGTTCACTCCGAGAACACCATTAGATATGTATAAAGAAAAAAGTGAGGGTAAAATATGATGACGACAATGGACCATGCCACGACAACGCGACTGCTTCGTTAGTCTTCTGATCAGTACGAGGTCTTGGGTTCGATTCCCAGGTTGGTTGTGTTATTGGGTTTTTCCATCAGGAATTACTCCGTAGCAGCCTCGGAGTCTGGATTTGTGCCGGGTTAATAGCAATAAGCTCACCCCTTATTACATGGAATTTAAACATAACTGGCAAATTGTGGGTGTACTAATGGATACACCTCTGCCTAACCCTTCGGGGATTACAGGCGCGATGTTATGTTATGTTAGTGCACCATACTCTTATCCTTATTCTGATTAAGTAGTGATATGTAGTGGGTCTTTCTTTAAATGGTAGCGAGGGAACGGACCTCCAAAAAACGACTTATGCAAAGCTTGGTTCCCACAAGCTCATTTTTTTATTAAAATATTGAAAGATTGTGGATTGAAGACATCTTAAATGGCGCAATTGCTGGTATTTCTTTACAACCTTAAAATTGCTGTTAATTGCTGCCGCGAGGTTTGAGTTATCCTATTTTATATTTTTATTTTATGTGTTGATGTTTTGTTGTAGGTGATATATTTTTATTATGTAGATACCTATGTGTCGCTAGGCTATCGCATTAGGTTAAGGGACCTGTAAAGGTAGTTTTTAAGGCATTTCAATATAAATAAATAAATACATTTAAATGTATTTGATTAATCACGCAATTAAGTTGCCACTTTATGGACACCATTACAAATAATGCAGGTACTCACAAGAAAGAATGGAAGACGGAAAAACTTGCGCCGTCCAAACCAAGTCACATTGAAGAGACTAAAGCAATTAAGTATTTGCGTTTCATGTTGTTTCTCTGTACTTACTTGTATCGTGGCAGCTACATGGTGTGTCCTTCACTGCAGTTACGAAGGTCAGCACGCCAGGCCAGGGGTTGCGGATGTGGGCCAATTATAGCTGGATTTATACTGCGTCGACTGCACGATACCTGGTACACTTTATTTGAACTAGGTATGCTACTTTTACAATGGTCACTGGAAATGAAATGGTGGATTGTATGGAGGTAGTTGTGCTTGAAAATATTAGGTTTGTTCATGACTTAGGGCTGATTTTTTATTTCGTTTATTATTAATTAGGTACTAATATTTTGTATAAGCAAGTTACGCAATTCTCAACTTTATTTCTGTTGTAATAAAATTCTTTATCAATTACTAGTGACCGTAACTTCATTCGTGTGTATTTATGGATCTTATTTTTTTTGAGGAAAAAGTAATGATCTCTGGCTTTACGTAGCTTCCTACTAGTGAAGAATTTCCGAAATCGGACCAGTAGTTTCGGAGATTTAGCACGTTCAAATAAACATAAAACTCTTTAGCTTTATAATTATTAATATAGATTAAATGAGAACTGCTCGAGCATATTCCAGCTCTAGTCCGATCAACAAGGCTTTTGTAACCCGAATAATTCCTCCGCCTATGAAACTTGGCACATGACGAAAATAGGTAATACACATTATAGATATACAATTATCCAACAACTTTTATTATGAGAAGTTAGGTATTTTTACCTAAACATGAAAATCGTTTATAGCTCTCTGTGAAAAATTCCTCAGACTGAAATTATTTCTGTATACGTACCTATGTATTGGTTAGAATAGGTAAGTACAGGCATCCAATATTTTTTCGATTTCCGAGATACTCCAAATTCAACTTTTAGCATTTTGCGCTATAACTTCTACCGAAAAATTTGTCTGCTCATTTTTATTTTCTAATATGGTTTTATTTACTTAAATAAATAGCTTTAATAAGTTATCCAAAAGATTTTCCTTTACAATATTATAATTCTTATTTTGACGTAATTACGTCGTGTGAATAATTGCTCACGTAAATTAATTACGTTTCTTAGTTAGGGGTCGCTCTATTGTAATAGATTTTTCAAGAATCCAATTGAAATTCACCGAAATACCAAGTTTCTAAAATATCAGTAATTGCTAATACTAAGTATTGCCGCCGCTTAGCAGCGACCGGGCGCGCGGGAGTGCAGAGGGGTGCGGGGGCTCGCTCCTTTTGTTACAATTTCAACCTTACTGGAGTAGTAATAAGAACGTATCGCTGACTTTAGCCCGCGAACTGCATCTCGTCTGCGTTTAGTATATCCTTAATAGTATATGAACGTTCGAAAATTTGTTGGATAATTGATAAATCTGTTTTAATCTACAATCAAATGACCAATAGATATATAAGAATGGACGGAGTTATTTTTACATTACGTAATTATAATTAAGCAAAAAATTTAAAAAAATGTGTTTCAATAAGAAAAACTTTTGGATAACTGAGAAAAGCTATGTATTTGAACATATAAAAGCATATTAAAAAATTAAAATCAGCAGAGCAATTTTTCAGTAGAAGTTATAGTGCAAAATGTTAAAAGTTAAATTTGGGGTATCTCTGTGATCGAAAACATTTTGGATACTTTTACATACATATTCTAAGTAGTACATAGGTACGTATACAGAAATAATTTCAGTCTGAGGATTTTTTCACAGAGAGCTATAAACGATTTTCATGTTTAGGTAAAAATACCTAACTTCTCTTAATAAAAGTTGTTGGATAATTGTATATCTATAATGTGTATTACCTATTTTCATCGTGTGCCAAGTTTCATAGGCGGAGGAATTATTCGGAAGTCTCCATACAACGAATCTCCTCGTTGATCGGACTACTCTGGTTGCGCTGACCGTCTAGCGTAAATGCTTCAATCGCTTTATAAGCAGACATTTACCTCAATATAAATGAAGGACCATATTGAAGCGAATCCTGGGGAGTAATTTAAAACGTTTACGTCAGCAACAGGTCTTCCTTTCATTAGTGCTTTGAATTGAAGCGACCACAGCGCTGAGAAAGCGCAACAAGGCGTGATCGCCCCATTAAACTGTCATTTTACAAATGCGCTACAGCGCTTCTGCAGCGCTGCATAAGTGAGATTTGCAATATCTTCCACTTTTAGAGCTGTGATCACTTATCTTAATAATAAATAATAGCTTTTCGGGATATAATTATGTACCAATATACCTAATCTATAAGATTCTAACAACATCCAATTAATATCCGAAATATCAACGTGTATAATATATAATATTTTTTGTAGTAATTACTGATATCAGTGAAGGAAAACATCGTGAGGAAACATGGACTTATAATTAATATAAGTCTGAAATCACCAATCTGCCTTGAGCAAGGATGCTGATCAATACTCGTGTCTTCTTTGTATGAGAAGAGACCTTTGTTGGACAAACATAATAAGCTTTTTTTAAAAAAAAAATATTGACTGACAATTGATTTTTGTACATAAAATCACATGATTTTTGTACCTTATCCTAAAGCTTTCTAACTTAATTATCAACTACTTACACTCAACTTTAATTAAATTTAAATGAGTATAGCATTTTAGCTGCATCTGAATTCGGTTCAGCTTCTTCTTTCTTCATTGCGTGGGCAGTAAGGTCTTACGACCCCACACACCTTAGTTTCAATGTTTCTAAACCGCCTCATAGGCCTCTGACATGGTTTGAGTGGGACAGTAATATGCTGGTATAAGTCCAGGTTTCCTCACGATGTTTTCGTTCAGCCGGTTCTTTGTTCGGTTCAGCTAGTATGCTATGAAAAGCACCAAAATCTACACAATTCAATATAAATTGTCTAACCGTTTGGTCCCTTTTATTAACATTACGGACACACCTATTAATGTATTATTTTTCTTTTTCAGGTAAGTCATAGAAAAGTCATAAAACAAGAACGTCATAATCATCATCCGTAAGTAAACATACACATATACATTTTACACATGAAGAAATCTTCCCTGTCTACCCTCTATTCAATGGTACGGTCCAGTACATCGGAATCAATAAGATTGCGCACTGGGCCAATAGCGTTAGGGTTGATACGCAACCAGATTTTGGGTCGTATATAATTTTTTACTTGTTTTTAATGTCCTATATGGCCGGACAAAGGCCTCCCCGAGTCCTTCCAGGTATTCTTCTTACGCCACGACGAACCAGCCCTCAGGAACCCATTGCGTGGTTGACATAACCTGCTCAATTCCATTTGAGCCTGTCCACTTGTTTGCCTGTCTATAATCACCGTTGTGGAGCGTAAGGGCCGAAACTGCGTTAAGCGGGCACCCGCGCGGGTTCATACAAAACTGCTCCGTCGCGGGGTCACGCGCGGGCGTCCGTCACGGGGAAGCGCGCCCCGCACCCGCGCAACGGGGCCCGCCTCCGTGCGACGGGACCCGTCGCGGGGGCACGCGCGGTGCGGGCTTATTCAGTCAATAACGATATGTGATACGGGTCGTACGCACGCTCGGAGAAAATCAAGGATAATAATAATAACGACTGATACATGCCACTGTTAAAATTGTACTAGCGACACTGCGTAAATATAAAAGGCTTTTTACAAAAAAATAAAACCGCCTTCAAAAACTACAAAATAAAAAAATAACTTTAGTTTTGGAAGTCGGTGGCTTTGGTCTTGTTTTTTGTTATGTAGATATTGCCACCGACTTCCATAACTAAAGTATTTTTTTTTATTTTGTAGTTTTTGAAGGCGGTTTTATTTTTTTGTAAAAAAGCTTTTTATTTTTCACTTTTTAGTGCTTGTGTGTTAATGTTTGAAATCCTTACAAAAAGCCCTTTCAAACAATACCTCACACGATATATTTCATTTTGAAAAGTAGTAGGGTTGACGTACCCCCTCCCTCTCTTCCTTCAGTCAGTCATCGACTACACGTATAAACAAAGCAATTTTACTTGTTACTTACGACAGTTATGCTGTAATTCTATAAGGAGTTCCGTTCCATATCTCCGAAGTTCATCATCAAATCATGACAATATTTATATCGGACCTATTCGGAAGTATACTCTTTCAAACAAAAAAAGAATCATCCAAATCTATTCATAATTGGCTGAGAAATCAGGTAACATACAAAAAAAAATAAAAAATAAAAAAAAACATACGTGCCGAATTGAGAACCTCCTCCTTTTTGAAGTCGGTTGAAAATAATAAAACCGGTGACCGCGACGGTCCCCGCGACGGGACCCGTCGCGTGCCCACGGAGCCCGCTCGCGTGTCCACGCGCGTAGACACGCGACGGTTGCCCGTCGCGGGCGCCCGCTTAACGCAGTTTCGGCCCTAAGGGAGGTAAAAAATAATTATGAATTTGGTCCATATGAAAGAGTTTATGTGATTTAAGTTACAATCTGTTGGAAAAAGATTTGACACAATGTACTAACTCTTGCGTTGTTCACATTATATTTGATATAGCCAGTTTATCGAGAAAGGTTATAGACGATATTATAAATACACCGCGATTAAATCCGTGTCAAGTGATACTTTAAATAAATGGAAGAAGAAAACGTATTACAAGTAACATACGACAATAGCAGGCAGATGATGACTGTTTCTTGCGTTGATTTAAAACACATGTAGTTAAAACGCCAAGATTTCTAAATTACAAAATCCAAGTGTCGTCTTCATGCATGTTCTTTTGTGAATGCAATTGCCATTCAATTGCTACGCTAGCAACTTAGCAAACAAATCTGAAAAGAACGTTGAGCTGAAAATCTTTTTGTAAGTTAAGTGCTGAATACGTAGGAACTGTACTTGTCAGCAAATTGGATTTGTAAAAGACTTTAGAAAACCGAGGTAGAAGAGATGTATCCCGCATACTTGAATTTCACTACCATTCCTGCGCGCCGGTCGCAATGCAGATTTATTTAGATTTTGTACAATATATTAAATACTATAAGAATGTCGTAATGGTTAGGATGCCCGGCGCTTATGCATGATGTTGTAGGTACGATGCCGATCAAGTACCAATGTGATTTTTTCTTAGACATCTTCAATTTGGACTTTACCTAAATATATAAAAGCGAAAGGTCACTCACTCAGTCACTCACTCATTTATATACGCAAAGAGGTAGTTCATGGTTAGTACACGTCTGCTAAGAAAGGATTTTCCAAAATAACCCCGTATGGGGACGAAATGGAGGTCCAAAATTTGTATGGAGGTTTATTTGTACTGTAGTGAGGCTGATATTATTATTTAATACATAAGCGACTGCCTATCTGACCTCCACAACCCAGTAACTGTATAATACGATACCCCTTGGTAAGACTTTCAGGCTTCTGACTACCCGTAAAGACTCATTCGTCATTCGTAGACCCGTAAGGTCTACGAATGACGGCCGGGGTAACTTTACGTGCTCTCCGACGCATGGAGGTGTTATACCATCAACTTTCAAACTTCGAACTGAGACATTTCCTAGTGGAAAACCCCAATAAAAATTTGCCCGACCTAGCTGAGAATCGAGGTACTGGGAAACTAGGACAAAACGATCAAACAGTTGTGCTTTCGACTTCAAGACAAGAATATGAGTTTCAAAGTGACAGTTTTAATATCTCACCCGACGTACACAAACGCAACGTAGCAACCCTATTTGCTTAGAGAAAGGACAGTACCCTTTCATCTATCAACAGCGGTCACTACACACGTCCAATTAACTCGGGAATAGATGTTTGTATGATCATTTGTGCTTCGTATCATCAAGAACATCCATTCGTAAATTATGAACCCCTTTTGCATGAATCACTGAGTTTTGAAGACCAACAAGTTTGGTTAAGGTTGAGTTATTATAAGATTAAAGCTCTGTTTGACTGTTTTAGCACCTTATTCAGAATAATTTACTTGGTAGATATTTCATTTGTTTTTTTTGCTAAATTTTAAAACAAGTATTCAGTACAACATTGATAAAGTTACAATGTCATTTTTTTGAGCATGAGGTCTTGGGTTCGATTCCCAGGTCGGGCAAAGTGTTATTGTGTTTTTCCATCGGGAATTTCTCAGTAGCAGCCTCGGAAACTATCTGGTCCATGTTTGTCGATGGCAATAGGCTCGCCCCCAATTACATGGGAATTAAACATAACTAGCGAAATGTGGGTATACTAACTCTTACACCTCTGCCTAACCCTTCGGGGATTAGAGGCGTGATGTTATGTTATGGTACGGAAACCCTTCGTGTTCTGTGTTTGACTTGCAGTTGGTCGGTTTTTATCTTTTTCTATGTAGAAAAAGACATAGTACATTATTATAATACAAGTGACAAAAATTTGACATTGCGAACGAGCAGAATTAAAGCCCGCGCGCGTAATACACCGCAATTTGACCCTAAAAACGGTGTAATAAGAGCCATTTTACCACGTCTATTCATTTGAAGAACAGCCCACATTATACCAAGCAGACTCCTCATGGCTAATCATCCAAGTGATCCTCATAGATAATGACGAGGTCTTTCACTGGATTAAACTCCTGGAGACGACCGTATTTTAAATAGAGCGTACAAATTGCCAGCGATTTGCCTCAACGACTCTGATCCTACGGCTAAGTAACTATTTATACGCCAAGGTTTTTTAGTTAAGTGGCTTTAGTTTTACTTGTGGCGTTAAAAAGTGTCCGTATAAAGAACTTTAGCTACAACGCTTTATTGAGTCCTCGCCCCACATTGTTCATCGTTAACCACTGAAGAGCTTTCCGGTGCACATTTAGCCTCTTGTGTATCACGCTACAAGTGCCCACCGCCCGCACCTCTCCCCGTTCTCGTCGTACTCCTGCGCCTCTGTATCCAGCAGGCGAACCCAAAAATTAAGCGTTTTAGCTACAGCTATACCCCGCAGGCTCTTATGTGTAAAAATTAAAATTTCTTTAAAGACCAGTAGTTCCTGAGATTAGCGCTTCAAGTAAAAATAAACTCTTCAGCTTTATTATATTAGTACCAAGGTGGTAAAAATCATCAAATGAGTCCTTCCGCCCTGGGTGGGGGCGGAGGGGACTGTCAGACTTTTACTGACTAAAAAACCACCCTGTTCCTTCTGTTGTCCTTTACGTTCCGGGGCCACGGTATCCTGTTAAGACGTCCAGCAACCCCGGGGACGTTCCGCAACCGCGGGTTATATTAGTACCTAAAGCAACATTTAAAATATTAATTAAATAAAAAAGTCGCGGGGAGAAGCTACTATTAGATTAATAATTACTGTCATTATGTTACAGATCCCTGCAAGCTGTGAGTGCTTGCAGGTATTGTTACAAACATGACTTTATGACACCCTTCGCATCCTTTGTTAGCCATCTTTTAATTCAAAGAACCCCTCGCCTTGATCCGTTTGTTAAATAAAAACTACTCCATACATACAATCCTTACTTACAAATAATAAACCAATATTTGAAGACCCCTTGTATAATTGACTTTGTAATATCAAATGTGAACATTCAGTACACCAGGATGTATCAAAATATATTGGACACTTTGGGCAATTGTGGGAAAAGAACAGGAGTACCAATCGTGGGGTAATGAAAGAGAGAGGACTATGTTCGTATTTATTCGCATCGGAGAAGCATGCGTGCGCGCCGGTTGTATGAAGTAGTCTTTATAAATAAACAAAAATATTATTTTAAAAAGTTTCATAGATTGATATTGATAATTGCGATAAATAATTGTGTGTAGTGAAGTGTTAATACTGTGTTTTTGACGTCACTAAAGTCATTAAAAATGTGTGTTTCTGTTTACTTTTGATAAGAGTTTTTGACATGTGTGCTGCAGTCATCAAATATATCAAGGTCAGAGGTCATTTTAATAGTGCCACCATATTGTTGTTAAATTGTGTACATTTATTAATGGTGATGATTGTTAAATTGGTAGTAATTATACACAAGACGTCTTAATAAAATCCAGTAGTTGGAATAAGTCGTCTATACTAGCTGCTACAGAATAGTAGATATTCAAAAACTAAAAATAACGATAATTTTATCTATATTTTAATACTAGTTTTCGCCAAACTGCTAAATGTCGGTAATCGCGGACGCACATGAAGTCACGGAATAAAAGTAGCCTAAGTACCTATGTCCATTCTTATGCGGCGTCCTAATTGGGAGCGATCGTACGATGGCGCGATGCGTTTTTCATCTCATGATCAAAGTGGTCGTGCGATGACCTAACAGGTGTCCTAATAGATCGCGCGATGTCCATCGTGTGATGCCGTCGCTCGATGGCTGACAGAGATGCACAGTTTTTGCTGTCGGGCAATATTGCTTTAAAAATTGCAAATGACATTGAAAAAAGGAAACGTAGACAACATAAAATACTTTACAGATCCAGGAATCTGCGCGGTGAATTTTTCAACTTTTATTTTGATGTACGAAATAACGAAATTTGAGTTCATGCAGTTTTAAACTACTGGATGTACTTTTAAAAAAATTCAAACACTCAAAAGAGATCTGTTACTTTGATTACATGATCACACGATCAAACGCATCGTACGATCGTTATTAAGCATTTCATGTGCTCGCACGATTACTTGCGAGGTTCAAATAGGACACTCTGATGAAATCTGTATGTTTGAACTCATCGCACGACGAGAACGCATCGTGTCATCGTGCGATCTTCGCCAATTAGGACAACGGGTTCAAACTTACCCCGTGCCAAATTTCATCAAAATCGGTTCAGTGGTTTAGTCGTGAAAGCGTAACATAAGTACAGACAGACAAATGTCCAATTCATTAGATACTTAATTAACTTATTTTTAAGCAAATCGATAATGATAATTACCTACTTGATGTTTTGTAATAAATAACAAACATGATAAAGAATAAGATAAGATATTTTTTTTTAATATTTAATAATGCTGACGAGTTTGTTTGTTTGAACGTGATTATCTCCGCAACTACAAGTCCGATTCCGAAAACCTCTAGTTAATGATATTATTATGTTTAATATTTAATATAAAAAAGATATAGGAATAAATTAATTTTATAATAATAAAAAAAATATAGCTCGTAAGAAACGGGAAAGAATAAAATAAAAAAATCACGCGTCCGAAGTCGTAGGCAAAAGCTAGTTTTGAAATCAATTACAAGACAGTGTTGTGTCATCGTGCTTCTCTTTCTTTTCTATGCAGTGTGACAGTGACCGCGCTGCAGCTGTTGTCTGTCTTAAAACAGAGGTGTCTAGTACCTACTAAGTATCAATATTCTTGTATGTGTGTGTACATCGTATCGCCATATCTACAGGGGTTAAGCCACCTGGGACCTTTTAAAGCCATTTCGAAGTCTAATTATGCGTATAAGGGTAGCCCTTATACCGGTCACTTGTTTTGTATTTGTGGAAGATAGATATACGAATATCGTTAGAAATATTTTCATTAAGTCTATGCGATAGGTACTAGCTTTTGCCTTTTTTTTAGGTGGTAATTTTAAATCATCAAATGACTCCTTCCGCCTTGGGTGGGGCAGAAGGCACTGTCAGACTTTTACTGACTAAAAAGCCACCCTGTTCCTTCTGTAGCCCTTTGCATTCCGGGGCCACGGTATCCTGTTAAGACGTCCCGCAACCCCGGCCGTCCCGCAAGCCCGGCTACTAGCTTTTGCTTGCGACTTGTGAAATGTCAGTTATCGCGGACGCAGATGAAAACGTGAAATAAAAGTGGCCTACGTCCTTTCTTGGGGTTCAAACTTACCCCGTAACAAATTTCATTAAAATCGGGTCAGTGGTTTAGCTATGATAACAGATAGACAGACAGTCAGACAGAGTTACTTTCGCATTTTATAATATTAGCATGTTAGTTTACAGGGTTATTTTTAAAACACCAGAAACCTGAAAAGGGGTCGTTGCACTCATCATTATGAACAACTTTCTCTATAGGACCAACCCTGAAATCATGAAAAAAAATCAGCTGTTCCCTACAAAAATGCTATACAACACCAACATAATGTACAGCTGATTTTTTTTTCATGATTTCAGGGTTGGTTCCATAGAAAAAGTTGTTCATAATGATGAGTACAATAACTACTTTACACGTTTCTGGTGTTTTAAAAATAACCCTGTATATGACACTCAGGGGTCAGGGATTTCAAATAACATGACTCTGTGTGAATTGGCAATAAATATATCCTTTTTTTTTACTGATACTAAGCTAATTCCTAATAGAAAAGCTCAGTCATGTTTCCATCGACTTTTACTTTTAAATAACTCCACATCCATGCACTTTATTTTCTTAAAGTTCAAGTAAAAGTAATGTACTTATCTTGTTCAAAACTTTTAATGGGGTCGTGAAACGAGATCGAGTCTCTAAGTCGAAAAACATTGGAGGAGATTTTTGCTTCGTTTGAAGACAGTTTTTCTGTTAGTAACAAAAGTGTTTACTTGCAAGTAATAGGTACTAATTGGCGAAAATAGTAACAGCTTGACAATTTCATTTTATTCTACTATTTGAAGCAACATTTTATCTTATTTTTTTAAACTTTTATTGGTCATGGCAATCTTGTGAAATAAACGACCTAATAGCAAAGATGGCGTGCTTTTTATTATTTTTGATTTAAAAAAATAATTAAGATGTTTTTGGTTTTTCCATCAGGAATTTCACAGTAGCTGCCTCGGAGTATGGAGCCTCGGAGTTTCCCCGCGACTTCGATAGCATAAATGTCCGTTAACAGTGATCGTAAACGAAGTCGCAAAATAAAAAGTAGCCTATCTCTTTCCTTGGGGTTCAAACTTACCTCTTACCAAATTTCATCAAAATCGGCTCAATGGTTTAGTAGTGAAAGCCTAACAAACAGGCAGAGTTACTTTCGCATTTATAATATTAGTATGGATTACATGAGCGCCTCCTATACTAACGTAAACGTCCAACAAGTACCTAATATCATTTAGTCCGTTTAGATTGACTAATTCGTGTATCAGAAATCAATCAAATATCTTAGTCCTTAACTAATTCCAGCATTAAGTGATCAACTCAAGTTACAGTCGCTGTTTAAATCCCACTAGACTTAGACGTAGGTACTCCGACATAGTACTTAGTGATGTAATCTCGAGGCAAATGCATAGTATTACCTAGTATTTCGGTTTAGTAGTTTAACTGTAAAAGCGTAACAAACTAACGAATAAAATAATTCACTTTCGCATTTATAATAGTAACTAACTAATTCGACCACGCGTTGCTGTGGCTTGAAGTAAGTAAAAATATTGAGGTCAATAATCGAGATTAAAACTATCCTATCTTTTAAGTTTGATCAAATTACACACAGTATATTTCATAAAAAAATGGTTGAGTAGTTTAGGAGTCCATCCCGGACAAACAACGTGACGCGTAATTTATATATTAAGATTAGGATAACTACGTAACCAAATAGCTCTAATATAAGACTCGACTTTAACTAAACTTAAGCTCAGTTTACGCCTAGACCTCAAGCTCTATTTTGTGCCCTATTGCTTTTCTCCCTTATTTAAAAAGAATGACATCGCCCATTAATTTTTCTTGTATCATGGATGCGTTTACAAACATATAAAACACTCAAATAGCCAGACTCGGAAAAACTTTGTGTAAGCCAGACAAATATTTTTCCGTGCAAAATATGAACCCGTGACACGCAGCACCTAATCGCTCAATCCAAACGAGTCAGACTGCATCTTGTTTAGTTGAGAAAGTACAGTCAACAAAAGAAATAAGAGTATCCGGGGTTGTCAGATATAGTTGAAGTTTTCTTAGAAACCGATGGATGTTTTCGATTGAAACTTAACTTAATTAATGAACTGTTTATTATATACTTTTTAAATTAAATTACATTTGAAAACGTCCATCGGTTTTAAAGAAAACTTCAAATACCAAATACTTCTAATATCTGACGAAAGATTCAAAATTTACAGAGCATGCAACAAGCTACCCTATGCCCCTATAATAATACATTTTTGCATAATCCGTAACCATGTTTACTCAACGTTGTATGCTCAAGCGCAAACGCCACATAAAATCTACGCGGTTAGATGTAACATAAACATACCGCTTCGTTGTAAGTACTTGGTTGGTACATGCAGTAATCAACGACGCCATCTTACATTTACATTTCAGTCGCAGAATTATTTAAAAGCTAAGGGAATGCGGCAAGGCAGCGTGCGAAATTTCGAAATTTAAATTCAATATTCTTTCGTTTTTTTCTTTTTGCAATTTGCAGCTACGTGTCTTGTTGTGGACCAGGCCCGGTTCGATGGCGTGTTTTGTTCCACGCGCGCCTCAAAGAGCTGTCAGCACAGGGACGGGGCCCCAACAGGGCCAAACGCCTGCCGGGGTCGCGGTACTTCTTAACAGGATACCGTGGCCCCGGAACGCAAAGGCAGCAGAAGGAACCGGGTGGGTTTTTAGTCAGTAAAAGTGTGACAGTCCCTTCCGCCCCATCCAGAGCGGAAGGACCCATTTGATGTTTTTAACCACCACAAAAAAAGGAACGCGCTAAGGCAGTGTGCGAAAATTATGTCAATTTCGAAATTCAAATTAAATTTTCTTAGGTTTTTTTTTTGTAATTTGCAGCGAAGTGTCTTGTTGTATGTAAAATACTGGTATTCAGCTGCAACTGGTTAGACTGGAAGCCGATCCCAACCTAATCGGGAAAAGACTACGGAGATTCATTAGGTAATTGATACATTTGAAGTTAGTGTTGAGTCTGTTTCATTACTGTTTAACCCGATACTGGCACGTCAATTACTAAAGTCGAAAAAAACCTGTATTTAAAGGGTTACTCTATATCCATTTTCTCCACAAGTTATTATTTTATTTTCATGTAAAATTATAGGTATATGGTACAAAGTAATTCCAACAAAACACAACCGCGCTGTCATGTAAATTCTCGCTTCAACGTTGACATATTTGCCGGGAACGCTAAACACAGCAGTACGTTCAAACATTCACTGATATCATAACTATCATGAGCGCCATTTTGTTTTATACACTCCATTAATCACACAAAACTGCAGTAATATCTGTCGGCACACAGCACGTCATTCAACAATACCAATTACAGTACCCGGCGATAAATATTGCACATCGACCTTTGGAAAGTGACAATCGGCTAATTTCGGCTTCGTAGAGCGTTATCTCTGTCGCACGAAATACAAACAGTCCGGTATCTATTAGGAGCTGTTAAAACAATAAAATTATGATTTGCTTCTTTTGTTTTTTTTTTTATTCTTTATATGTGTAAAATACGAAATACGATAAAGGTCGATGTGCAATATTTATCGCCGGGTACTGTAGTTATGTATTTGTGAAACAAAAACTGGCCAAGTGCAAATCGGAGTCACAAACGAAGAATTCGAACCATCGTACAATTTTTAATACTACACGCAAGAAAACCACGCGTTTTGTATGGGGATCCCCTTTAATTTTATTTTTTGGTTGAAGTGGCATTAAAAATACATAGTCCGTAAAAACAACTCTCTACTAATCACGGTTCATGACATACAGTACAGCCTACTGACGGACACAGACGGACAGACAGCGATGGCTTAGAAATAGGCTGGCGATGGCACTCTTTGAGTACGAAACGCAAATAAAATGGCCGACCTGTGTTCGTGTATTCTCGGCATTCATCGACAATTCTCGGCTCAGTAGAAATGCCGCCTCCATTATTAATTTCAATGCATGACAGCGCGGGATTTTCGTGTTGAAAAATAAAAGAAAAACCTGTGTTGGGTGGTACAGCAAGCAATATTTTTGCATAGAAGAATAAATGGCGCCGAGTTTGACGAGATGAGTTTTTTGAACCAAGTACCAAATGGATTGGCGCTAAATATTGCAAGAGTTTACAAATGGCCGGTCGACTTTAAAATCCCACCTGTGATGCTTTTACTCTTTTATAAGAATGAAACAGAGTACATAACGTATTCCATTCATAACGTATAGGCAACTTATTTATTTATGTAAGTACCTAATAGATTTTAGTTCTTTTAGGAGATTCATTTTAAGGGTTAGTTCGCACGCTGCGCATTTTACAAGATAGTAACATTTATATCAAATATATTCACTACACTCTAAGGTACACATTCGCATGAATATTAAAGATGACCTCGGCCGACTAGCAGACTCGGCGATAAGTCGGTTGTAAAGAGGCCGTCAAATCGGCCGAATAGTCGGCCAAACCGATCACGGTTTTGGGGATATTCGGCAATTTCCGTGACGCGTCGTTTACAACTGATTGGCACGAAAGTCGCAACCGCCGCCTGCGAGTGTGTCGGAACATGTTTTGTTTCTTGTTTTTTGATTTTTAATTTAAAATTACTCTTACATACATGAAACATAATACAAAGATAGAAGCCGAATAGTTGGCGCTCTTTGCCGAATAGTCGCCGACTACAAAAGTGGCCGGCTTTACCGACTAGTAGGAACGTCTCTAATTAAAATGACTGTGTCGCTGTTGTTCTCTCAGGTGTGCGGTGTCAGGTGTTATTCAAGCAAAAGATTTTGAGCCCCTTAAAACCCTAATAAACAGACAAAGTACCACAAAACTGTGTCATCGAGTAAAACCAGCCATTATTATTAAGAAAACCACGAGCCCATTATTCGAGATAATTTTAAACTCCATTTACCACGTGGACGTTTTTTCAAGTACAGTTGACAAAAAAGATAAGTTTGTAGACTTTAAAAGAATAACCTCAACTACATTATATCTTGGGTATGATGCCATAGTGCAGCTAATGTTATTGACAGCGATCTTCTATACACATAATGGTGTTTTAGTTTCATAAAAATTAGCTTTTGAACATCAAACGTCTAAACAATCTTCATAAATTATAGCTAAGAACCATCTCGATCACATCAGCTTTCAAAAAAAAAACCGCATCTAAATCGGTCCATTCCTTTTGGAGCTACAATGCCACAGACACACAGATACAGCAGCACACCACTTTTTGCGTCGGGAGTTAAAAAATGATTACTAACACTATGTCAATGAACAGTGGCGAAGTAATGCCAAGTGTATCAATATGGTCACGCAATTTTCAAAAGCGTTCCTTTTTAGCGAGCACATGACTGTCTCCTTTTCTGGGTTTCAGTATTTAATAAGCAACCTTATTATATTATTATAATTATATACTTTAATTATAATAATATACTGATTTGCAGTATTTCTGTACTGGGAAAACTATCACAACCAATGGGGCTTTACTACTTAACGAGTAAATACGTACGGACAACTATTACAGACCTTACACTGCGCATGGACCGACAAGCTTTTGGCCGATTTTTTCTACTTCCATTCTTAATTTTCGTCCCAAAAAGAAGAAAGAAAGAAAGTCCCAAAAGTGTTATTTTTTGTAATACATATCACAGTGAAATAAAAAAAATCCCATAAGTGTTGTTTTTGCCATAATTAACTCTTTTGCTAACCGTACTCGTGGTCAAATTCCATTAGGGTTGTCACATTACGCAGCTCACACAATTTTGCACGGTATAAATTCAAGGTTGATTATCTACCATCGGAAAATGGTCAGGGACGCAAGGATTATACGATTACGTGGTCCAATGGTTTATAAAAAAGGTGCAATTTGAATTTTACGTGGGATTTGTGGCGTCCCTAATATTTTGGGTGGACAAATTGTGAGTTAGCTGTATTTTATTTTTGCGGGTTTTTTGTGATGAGGTGTGAAAAGGGTTTGACATTAGAGCTAGGTGTTGGCTTCAAAGGATCAAATCAAAGTTCAGTGGCTTTGTAACAAAGTGACTATGAGGATCTCTCATTGAATGTTTTATAGTTCTAACTATCGGCCACGCGTTGCTGTGGCTTATAGTAAGTAAAGATATTGAGGTCAATGGTCGAGATAAAAACTATCCTATCTTTTAAGTTTGACCAAATTACACACAGTAAGCCATATTTCATAAAAAATGGTTGAGTAGTTTAGGAGTTCATCCCGGATAGACAACTTGACGCGTAATTTATTTAATAATTTTAATAAGATAATTATAATAAAGCTGAAAAAAATTGTTTGTTGTTTCAACTCGCTAATCTCTGAAACTACCATTGCAGTCGTATTGGAAAAAGTCTTTTAGTATGTTATAGCCAGATTCACGAGGAATAGTAAGGGCTATATAATATCGCGCTACAGTCCACGGGAGCAGAGCTGTAATCAAAGACGTAACATACGCGGGTGAAAAAAAGTCGAGGGCTGAAATTTGTATTTTTATAATAAAGTCGTTTCGCAAGTAAGGTCTAACGACCCCGCACACCCTAGTGTCAGAGCTTCTAAACCGCCTCAAGGGCCTCTGACATGGTTTGAGTGGGACAGTAATAGGCTGGGTATAAGTCCAGCCTAGGTTTCCTCTCGTGTTTTCCTTCATAAATGTCAGTGATGTAAAAGATAAACTTTAGAAAGTACATATGAATTGAAAAAGTCATATTGGTACTTGCCCGGATTTGTACCCACAACCTCAAGCATGAGGGCACCTTAACCACTAGGCCATCACGCCACCTGTAACTAATAGTTTCCCATAACTAATATACATAACATACATAAACTCACACCTTTTTCCCATGGGGGTAAGCAGAAACCACAGAACGCCACCTGCTACGATCCTTACATACTCCTTTCGCCTCATCTACGTTCATACATCTCACCATACAAGCACGCCGGTTACGAGTACTTTGCACCTGACTTTTCTGAAGAACCTCACCAATAAGGTCAGTGTAGGACTTCCTAGGGCGACCCCTCCCTGCGTTGCCACTCACCTCTCACGACACAGGACTTCCTAGTGTCTGTCTTTCCTAAAATCTGCTGAAAGTTTCATAGCTAAGATTAAGCCATATTGAGGGTAAACAAACATAAAACCATTTCCTATTAATTCAAAGTTATTCAACTTTATTTTCGTTCAGCAATAGGCTTCTAATGATGATATCGTCAAAATATTCTGAGGACAGCCGAAGTAGACTCAAAGTATTAATCATGTCCCAAATACTCATTAATGTTGGGATAAGTTCTTGTTCCAACAGAATACTGATACTTGTGTACCGTTGTGAAGTAGGTACCCAAGTTTATAGGGTTCCGTACTATAAAGGTTCTTAAAGTCTAGTATTGCCATATTTTAAATCCGGGGAGACGAACCGCTAGCAAATTAAGCTACTTTTGAGTAAAATTGGCTTAGAAAGGCCGCTGACAGACAGACGGACTGATAGAGGAGTTTAGTAATCTAGGGTTCTTTGAATAAAGAACCAAACGAGTAACTTGTTGTTTTGTGTGTAGTATTAAATAGTTTACGGGTGGTACGGAACCGATCGACTGGGAGGCTGACTGGTACTTGGCCGGGGTTTTGATTCGACTTCTGAATATATTATATAGATTATTATGGTAATATGAAGACACTTCTGGACTTGTTTTGAGCGATATTTCCTGTTAATTTTTTAAAGGAGGCTTGGCTATCAATTTTTTTATAAGATGGTGTTATTTGGTATACCTAGTTGTTTTTTTAGGATGGGAAATCATCGAGCAAAAGGGAGTGTCAGACCGGTATCTATTAGGAGCTGTTAAAACAATTATGGTTTGCTTCTTTGGATAATTATTTTTATTCTTTGTATAAAATACGAAATACGATAAAGGTCGATGTGCAATATTTATCGCCGGGTACCTACTGTACCTCGTTCTTTATTCAAAACTTTCAAAGCGCATTCCACCCGTCTGGCATTTCAAAGTCTTCACAACGCCGCTGTTAGCTCAACTATTCCAAGTATAAAGCTTATAGCTTGTTTTACTAAGCTGTGTCTTAGCTTGAATTATCTAGCAGACTGGGTAAGACACTGGAGTTCACTTGAATAATTTCTGACGAGATTTGAGTTTTGTCTTTTCCGAACGATAGTTTTGAAGTGCCATTCTGTTTGGTTCACTGATCCGTGGATGTTGATCGGGATTACTGAATTGTTTTGTGAGAAAATAGAAAAAAAGTACTTAGAAGTTTAAAAAAAAAGTCATAATAATATTGAATGAGCCAATATTATTAAATATGTTATTTTTTCAAACAACTATTTTTTCTTTTTTTTTACTTTTTACCCGATTACGCGAAGCAAAGGATCTTTATTTTTTTTATCGTGTGGGCAGTAAGGTCTTACGACGTGACACACCCTAAAGGAAATAATAATAACATGTAACGCAAAGGATAATAATAAATGTTTGTCAACCCATGTATGTATGTTAGTACATTTCCGTCAGAAATTTCTCAGTAGCAGCCTCGTAGTCTGGGTTTGTGCCCGGTTGATGGCAATAGGCTCGCCTTCTATTACATGACTCCTAAACATAACTGGCGAAATGTGGGTGTACTAATGGGTACACCTCTACCTAACCCTTCGGGGATTACAGGCGTGATGTTTTGTTATGTTACATCTTGAATAGTCGAATCCTAACATACACTTGTTACTGTTACAGCAAGTCAAACAAACACAGTTACTTACATGAATTAATTCTGAACGTGTTTCGAACTATCTGTGTGATACCGCTGTTACATACACGATCCATCAAGCGTTTAATTATGTTTACGTATGTCGAGTCGATAACATCTCTAGGGATAGTGTTGGAAATTCACGGGATATGTGATGCGGGACCAGTGCCTGGAATATTGAATGGAAATTCTGAGTAGTTCGAATGAACTACACAGAATTGTCTAGATGTGTCTACTTTTTGAATGGGTTGAATAACCCATTCAAAAAGTAGACACATCTCTAGTCACGACACACATCAGTAAGCATTGACAGCAGCAGCAGCAGCATTGCAGCAGTTAGCATTGTAGGTGGCGGAATGATGAAGTAATCTGAGATAATTATAATAATAACAAAATTCTCTCGACCTTTTACGGTGAAAAATCTCAATGAAGACATAAGCTAAGACATAGGCTAAGGAACAGGAACGGGAACAGGGTTTTTTATTCAGTAAAATTCTGTCAGTCCCTTCCGCTCCACCCAGGGCGGAAGGACTCATTTGAAGATTTTTATCACCTTAAAAAAAAAGCAGTTAATCCTGCGCTTAAGTTTGCCGTGTCACCGGACCACGGACTAAGAGATTGAGGCACGAGGGAGTGCACTTGTGTTTGAGCACAAACTTACATACCTACATACACACCTGCAATCTCCGAAGGGTCAGGCAGAAGTGCATTTACCTTTTTTTTTGAGGTGGTAAAAATCATCAAATGAGTCCTTCCGCCATGGGTGGGGCGAAAGGGACTGTCAGACTTTTACTGACTAAAAAACCACCCTGTTCCTTCTGTTGCCCTTTACTTTCCCGGGCTACGGTATCCTGTTAAGACGTCCCGCAATCCCGGAAAGTCCCACAGTTCACAGCACTACGGTAGTGATGTAGTAGGTATGTAAGTTGGATCTCAGACGAGCGATTAATTTGGGTCGAGTGTGCTGCGACTCAGGGCTGCACACGAACCAGTGAGCTTGTCAAACACAACTGTCCACCTGTGATTAATTGAGAAGAATGAATTAATTGAGAAGGTTTATGTTTCCTTTTTTAATTACGCAGTTATGATGTGTTTAGTACATCATTTAATAGTTCTGTTTGTACAACAAACTTTAGGTTCCAAATTGGATGCCATTTGTGGACGTTTGTAGAAACATAATGAGATTTTTTTATTTACTGCATTGGTAGTAATTTAAAAAATCTCATTGTGTATCTACAAATGTCAGTGTGTGTGATTCAATTGTGACTGATAAATACTAGATAACGTATAGAATACTACAGTATGTTCATATTTTTTTTTATATATCAATGAAAGAGTATAAATTCCACTTAGTTAGGGAGTGATTTTAAAAAAGTAGGTAATTTACATTTTTCTGAAGAATAATTATGACAGTTATGCACAAAAGCTGCAAAATTGCTTAAGTCAACGATTTATCAATCGTCGGTTAGCAACCGGTTATGTAAGTATGTATTTAAAATGTTATTAATCATAACTTTCCGAGAAAATATTTCATATCTGGAACTGTTTTATAAGTATGTACTTTTGTACTCGTTTGATTAAATGTTGGTGAACACAAGCCTTAGTGTAAAACTATACTCGCGTAGTTTTTATGAAAGGAAAGGCTACGGTCGCTACGGTCCCGGCCTCGCTTCGCTACGCAGCTACGGCGTAGCTCGCACTGTTGCTCATTTTAGAAAACTTTTGTATGGTACAAGTAATTTATTTTAAGTATAATATATTTGTACGTAGCTATGTTTACACAGTGGAACATTTGAATGTTACATTACGTACGTATTTATTTTAACTTTATGCAACAAAAAACACATATGCGGACTCAATGCCTTAGGCATTCTCTAACAGTCAACTAAAGGTGTGAAGATTATAACATGGCAGGTGCAAATTATTACATGAGTGTGTGCGAAAAAAAAACAGATCTTTGACCTTCAATATCTCCGTAAACCAAAAAGTTCCCAGATATAGTCTGGATTAAAAATATGATCACAATGATGGGAAAAATATTATATTATTTCCAGCATAATCAAGTGTCGTTTTACAGCTGTTATACCCCTTATATTATTATTATATGTATAATTATACAATTTATACATGTTACTGAAACGTACTGGTTTCTGTATTATTTTAATTGTATTTAACCTGTCTACATTTCCAAAATACAAATTGTAAAATTTATGGAGATAAAAATTAAAAATAAGGCAAGATTCTTGCCTTATTCGTTACTAAAATTCTTTCTAGAGAATTTGACTCTATAACACACATATCTTTTAATTTCAACTGTGTGACAAATTCCTTCATTGCGGAAATTCATTTCCCAAGAGGAAAGTCGAGTGGTATGTCTCGCTCTCTCTCTCTCTTCCCAATAGACAAGGATAAGGATAAATATTTAATTTCTAATTCTACGCGAGCTGAGCCGTGGGCAGTCGTTAGTAATTTATTAAACCATACCTGTGGAATGTGGCTTTCCGACGTAGGAATTTAATTTGTCAAGGTTTGTTAACTTAATTGGCAAGTTTTCTAGGGCCCACTGGCATTAAAAATGTAACTTCTAGTTACCGTTCCCATCACGAGAAGCTATAAATTTTGTAAACACACATTCAGGGGTTCGCAACCCTTGGATCAAATACTGCGTCGCGTCAGCGTGAACTTACTTCAAACTGACGGCCCAAATGTTTACTTTCCATGTGTCAGACGCGTTCCAGTACAACAAAACATTAGACGACAGCGCGACGGCACCAACTGATACTGAAAGATTCGTAATGGAAAAACCCCAGTAACAGTTTTTTCCCGATCTGGAAATCGAACCCAGGACCCCACACTCAAAAATCGCGCTCGCGACCACGAGACCAGCGGAGCAGTTCCTATCTATTCAAGACACGATAAGATAATCCAATAATTTCTTTTAATATCTTACAATTAATAGTGAATCGTGGTCCTTCCATCCGCGTGATTAGATTGATTTGCACCGAAGTTGGCCGTGCGCGCCCAATCGTTCCGGGGTGCTTGTCATGGCAATTTGATCCGGATTGGCGGTTTACTGACGGTTAATTAGCGGTTTTAGAGAAAAAAAAATGCAGGTACCGATGTAGATTGGTCCTATGCTGAAATATTTTTAATGACAATGTCTATCTCAAACTAGAATAAAATTTTAAACATTAAAAAACTACCTTAAAATATTTAAATAAAGACATATTTTTTTTGTAAGTGGCTTAGTTTGATGGACAGTACCCACTCCATAGTTAAAGGGCATGTGTTGTGTCTTTTTATACCCCGTATACAGCTCAAAACACTCACGCGACTAAACTATGAGCCAAGCAGAGCGTGTAAATAACTACTTAACCTCAAGAGACGAGTCTGACTTGTGGAGCATTTGAAGTACTCAAGACCAACTGCCACTTAACTAAATAGTCTTTAACTTAATTATAGTGGTAAACGGTTTAACTATTAGCTTTAGTCGGTCTTAAATTAGATCTTAGTCGTATTGACTGCGGGTTTTAGGATTATTTGTCTCTTCTCTCTATTTGTTCTCTGGTAACTTTTATTTATTTATTTAAACTTTATGCAATAAAAGTACAAAGGCGGTAGTGCCTTAGGCATTCTCTTACACTCAACCAAAGGTGGTGTAGAGATAACATGGTAGGTGCAAGTTATTGTATGAGCGTAAAACAACAAAATTGGAGATTAGGAAGAAGTACTCAAAATTTTACATAAATAAAATGAAGTGTACACAAGTACAAAATTATTAAATTCTACTTACTTACTATAAAAGTATCATATTGATATATGTATATTATACCTTATGTTATTGCGTTGTTTATTAGACCTTGTATCCTGCTGCATAGGAACTTTCATAAAACATGTAATTTTAGCCATTAAAAATGTTCAATGAACAGTAAAATTAGATTTTTAGTTGCTCTGAAATCAATAAATAGTGAATCAAATGAATTACCTAGTAAGTGACGTCACAGTTGTCTTTTGCCAAACAAAATCAATGGGAGAATCGTGTTTTGACAGCTCGTAAAAAGTATGTCAATTGATTCGTGGTTTCAAATAGCCAATTAGGGCTAATTTTTCAAATGTCAGAAGTTTTATTTGGAGAATTAATATGGCAGCTTGACAAGTTTTTTATGGAAAATACGTCAAACCGCCATATTTATTCTTTAGATATTTTTTTCTGACGATTGAAAAATCAGCCCCTAGACCATTTTTTGTTACAGGCACTTTTGAATTGTCAGGGAGTTGGTGAAGTAGTCACAAAGTCAAAGCTAGTTGTTATGAGTTTCGATTACGATTAATTAACAAACATACCTAGACTTTCACAGAAGGATTATGTAAGCAATATAATTTCAGGCTATTTACGTTATGACACGGTACCAGGTAGAAACAAAAAGCTAATCCTCGGGCAATTGGGCGCTATTTATGCCACGTTCGTGATCCGCAGTTTAGGATACGCACGCGAAATACTATTTAACCCTAAAACGCTGCGTAATATCCGCGGTGCCCGATTTAAAGGCCAGTACCTATGTAAAGACTAATGTTGTAGGTCTGTATTGTTATAAATTATAACAGTACAGTTTTGCCTCCTGACAAAAATTTTATATTCCAATGTAAGAAATGGTCTAACTACATACCTACATTATGAGGGATTTTGTCAGCGTTACGTACAATTTCTTACACGGCTGTGGCGAAGCCCAAAAGGAGTGTTTGACCTGTATGTATGTATGTAAGTATGTATGGCCGTTCCTACGTCCGCTTGTAACTACTCAAGGTTCAACTGATTTTAATTTTGATCCATGATTTAATTGGTCTAGATGACGCGAATGTCACTGATAAAACATAATATACAAAATGGCGGTTTTGAAACGAAAAGGTGAAAATAAAAAAGAGTATTTTTTTTTCGTATATCCGATATTTTTTTTTATAAATACTGTGTGTTGTACTGGCTGTCTTTACTTCCGTAAGTGGATTTGGTAGTAGTAGATGTATGGGGGTTACAAAAATCGTATTTTTGTCGGATCGCGTTCCGAGGGGTCGACTGATAAAATCGGAAAGTGCTGCGATAATGGAAGGCGATATGATTAGTGGTCTGCCCGTGAGTTTCCGCGAATTTCTGTAACATTATTTTTATGGCGTTCCCTCACCAGGAGCATAGCCTGCAATGTAACAGTTCAGATTCGAGTAGGTATTACATCACTGAATTAGGAAAACCGAGCATTACAGTCTGCCATCGACATACAGTAGATACCCGGCGAAAAATATTGCACATCGACCTTTGAAAAGAGACAATCGGCTAATTTCGGCTTCGTAGAGCGTTATCTCTGTCGCACGAAATACAACCAGTCCGGTATCTATTAGGAGCTGTTAAAACAATTATGATTTGCTTCTTTTGATAATTCTTTTTATTCTTTGTATAAAATACGATAAAGGTCGATGTGCAATATTTATCGCCGGGTACTGTAGCTCTCAAAATTACGAAACCCAAGTGACAATGGGTAAGGCACATAGTTCTTAGAGCAGACGGCGGGGTCGTTAGTCTCTCGAGTGACGACCACGTAGGTACTGGAGGGCGCTGTGTGGGAATGTGGACCGACGACCTGGTAAAAGTCGCAAGAAACCGCTGTCGTTAACGCTGACGTCACTCGGTTGATATCATGGTGATGATGTTGGCGGTGCGCAACCTGTAATGATACGATTTGTAACATTAAGGCACTACCCCACCGCAGCGCAGTGGCGTAGCTTGGGGGGGGCCGGGGGGGCCATGGCCCCGGGCGGCTTATGACAGGGAGGCGGCAAGTGCCACGATTAAAAAAAAATATATAAAGAACAAAACTACTTTTAATAAGTTGTATAATGAACATTAGTTCCGTTGAATAGAATATTTAAACTTTAAACTAATAATTATAGAAGGGGGGGGGGCAAAATTCGGGCCTGCCCCGGGCGGCGATGGCCCATGCTACGCCACTGCCCCACCGGGAGCCTGTAATGTAACACTTTAAATTCGAGGTCAAAATCGAATCTCGCATTGTTACATTACAGGCAAATTTGTGACGTCATATAGCCAATAACCAGTGACACATCATGACACTTCCAACGATATCTTCCTTCCTTTTTTTTTTTTTTTTTTTTTTTTTTTTTTTTTCGTGGGGAAATCCTCATGGATGCCCTCCGTTTGGGGATAACGGAGGGGTATGTCGGACTTTTACCGACTAAAACCCCACGGTTCCTTCTGCTACCATAAGTCGGGAGCCCGGTATTCGCATTACGCATGATCCGCGCCCCCGACTGGAGCCAATAACCAGTGACACATCATGACACTTCCAACGATATCTTCCTTCCTACCTTCTCTTTGTTTTTTATTTTTAAATTACCTGTCTTCTGCACTTCTTTAAACTTTTTGTTAAAACGTAGACAATGGTGTGGGTTACATTGTTTGTTAAATCTTAATTTTGTCGCATGTAACTGTTTTTTGTCACTATAAATAAATACCTCATTCGTTAATATACCTACAACAAATAATGTAGGGACACACAAATGAACATACATACACGTCGGGTAATGAAAGAACGAAATTGGTTATGTGCATAAATGAAATTGTTCCTACATTTCACCAGGTACACAATATAAAACTTGTATGCAGGATACATAATTGCTTTGTAAAACAAGTCGTACAGCTCGTAGCGCTTACAAGTACTGGTTAAATACGTTCTGTAGTTTAAAAGCGCGGGTTTTTTATACCTTTAAGCCCAACACACACAGCGCGGGTCGGGCGCGGTTTGGGACGGCAGTGCGGCTGGTTGAATTCCTTATACCGATTTATATGGATGTCAACACATTGAACGCGGCGTGTCCGCGGCGGGCTGTGGACGCTTATTTCTTATTTGTATTTACTTGTTTTTATTTTTTTAGATTTAACCAACTTGTTTTATTTTGCTTTTGTGTTCAATTTTTCTTTTATGTTATGTGCGTCATTTTCGCATGCATAAATAGTTTTTATTTCTTTCTACACCCGCTTTCGACCCGCATAATCCGCGCTTTGTTAGTAACGGCGGGCGACGGGCGCGGATTCCGCCGCCGACCCGCCGCGGACACGCGCACGCGTTCAGTGTGTGTTCCATATTCAACCCGACGCGGACGTACTGCTGACCCGACACGCGCCCGACCCGCTCCTGCTGTGAGGGTGTATGTTGGGCCTTAACAAATACAAAGCAGTTGCTATTTGCTTCTGTTTCCGTTTATATTTATTATGACTGTAATATAAACTCTGCGGAAATTTAAAAAGTTGAAAAGGTTCAATTTCAGAGACAATGGGTGTTTTTTCTCTTTTGTGTATTTTTTTGTCATCGTTCATTTAAATGTTGAGCTTATTTTTTTGTTGTTTTGATGTGAAATAAGTTTAATGACTTGTCACACTGAATCGTCAGCTTGCATCCCTTCTATACCTACCCTTTGCTGCCCTAAATCGTCGATAGCGATGGTTAAATGTACCAATTAAATAAAAAATGAGTTCAACGTCATTTTGTTTTTTATTTAAATAATGGGTTAGTGAAATGTTTTCATTAAGATACCAAATAATAATTATAATTATATTTATTTTTTGAATAACTGTAGTGTTTTATGTCCTCTGTCAGCCGCCATTTTGAATTTTCAGTAACGTTATAATTATAGCCTACAACCAGCAGAACATCAAGACGCTTTCAACCATACCTCATACGACGAATAGTGTAGGAGACGTGCGCACACAGATGAACATACATACATATCAAATCAAATCAAATCAAATCTCTTTATTGCATTCATGTGTACATTTAGGTGTTATGGTAGGTAAGTTTCAACATGAAACCCGGTTAGGGCACGGCAACATACCTAATAATAATATTAAAATTTTAATATACTAATTTTAACATAATTTTGTATATATATAATATTTTTTTTAAATTGAAATTAAAATTTTAGACAATAATTTTAACATATAATAGACTACTAAAATCAAAACCTTCATTTGGCTTTTAGTTCGGTAAAAAGGAATACAAAGTAAATTACACGACAAGCTGCTATATGAAGACAAAGCCTAACTCCGTCTGAAGATATAATACCTAATTTCCTAATTCCTACCCTAATTATAATAATGGAAATCACATGTACCTATCTAAGTACTAGCGCTAATATTAAGGTAACACGCGATTTTACGTGAAACTGTAGAATATTTTACATGAAATTCGGGCGGTTTTTTTTTTATTTATTTATTTAATTAGTAGGAAGTAGGCTATTTTGATAAGACTGGTCGTGTTTGTCACATTTTTATGACTTGTTTTATAAATTATGTGGAAATGTCAAGCACGTTAGCTTCCTCATTTTAATATAAGGAAATCAAAACTATGGGATCGTACGTTTCGACCATATTTAAGTATGTATATTTTACCACGTTTTTTTAACATAAAAACTATATAATAATAATATCATCTACTTCTTCTTCTTCTTTATCATGTGGGCAGTAAGGTCTTACGACCCCACACACCCTAGTGTCAGAGTTTCTAAACCGCCTCCAGGGCCTCTGACATGGTTTGAATGGAACAGTAATTCCAGGTTTCCCTACTAAGAAATTCCTAATGGAAAATCCCAATAACACTTTTCCCGACCTGCGAATCGAACCTAAGACTGCTGACAATCGACCACTAGACCAACGAGTCAGTCTTAATCTACCCCATGAAAATTAAAAAATAAAATAATATTCAAGTACCAATTAAAAAAATATTCTTCTTTATTTTTAATAAGCCGATCTAATAAAACGCAAAAGGTTTTTTCTCAGGCTGTGTTTATCCATAAAACAGCCTCTCTGGACCTCTTACCTACTTTATTGGTTTCCTACACTCGTATATCTTTCTATAGTAGTGCTTTACGGCCATTTAAAAATATTTCAGAAGAGAAAATGGGTAAAAGGTTCTGTGTTATTTAATTTAGTTTGTGATAACAGTGAATTATGGCGACGTATTGCTTGGTAAAATTATGTGTTTCGTAATACCATGCTATGACGTAGACAACTTGGGAAGTGTGTGAAAAGTAAAAGGCTTTTTTTTAATTATGGGAAATCATCAAATGATTTCATCCGCTCTGGGCGGAGCGAAAGAGAGTGTCAGACTGACTAAAATCTATCCGTGTTCCTCCTAGTGACCAATACCTATTCGAACAAAATCTGCAGCCCTGGTAGAAAGTAAAGGGCTTGGATTCCGAATTTTCTGTTTTCTCAGTTCATTCTCAGTTGAAAAGCTAATCTTACAAATATTACAATGCGAAAGTTTGGATGGATGTTTGTAACTCAATTACGCCAAAACGGCTGAACGGATTTAGATGAAATTTGGCACGGAGATAGATTATAGTCTGGAATGGAACATACCTAGGTTACTTTTTTTTTAAATCTAAATTGACGTGAACTAAGTCGCGGGCAATTCAGTCTTTAATTGCTAAAGTTTATGTTTAATTGAATTTTTTTACCAATTTATTGGTGTTTGTGTTCGTGGTCTTTCATTAAAACAACAACGAGAAAATTAATAAAGTCATCAGCGACCCCAATCGGTTTGTTATAATCGTTTAGAAAAACACGCAAACGTATTAAAATAAACAAAACGTTATGAACCCCTGGAAGTGACCAGTCTCGTTAACACAAAATTCTGACGTCAATTTTATTACTTGTTCTGCTAAGCAATTATAAATATAATCCCCAAACATTTAAGTCTTTTTTTCTTCGCGGTTAACGCAAGTAAGAAATTCTAGAACGTTTTTAAATTGCCTTCGAAATGTCAAAAGTTGAAAGATGTTTCAATAAGAAACTTTTTGGTAACGGACTCCTATTAAAATTGGCGCGAAATGATTTTAAAAGGCTGTATTTGTTAACAGTTTGGTCATTAAAAAGTTTTTGGTATTGTTTAGCGGGAAATTGTAATTATAAAATTAATGGATTAATAAAATTTAGCTTTTTTAATTGGCTGGTTTAAAAGAAGCTTTGCATTTCAAATACAGCAGGTATAGCTATTTAAAATAATATGAATTTTGAATTTGAATTCGGAATTTGTAGGTACTACACATGTACTACAATATATAATTGTGTTCTATACATTTTGTTAGGAATAGAAAAATCAACAGGGATAAATAAAATTAAATTTTTTCCAGAAATTTTTCCACATTTTTTATTAGACCATATTTTTTACATATTTTCTTTAAATAAATTACAAATAATAATATAGTTTAAAAAAAATATGCATAAAAATAATGCTCCGCCATTTTCCATTTTCCAGAGATAATTATTATTTTTCTCAATTTTTAAAAGGGTTGAATAATATTCAATATTTATTAATGCTTTTATTGTTAATAAAAAATAATAAATATATAATGTTTAAGGGGTTAATACAGTTTCAAATAATATTTATAACAAAGTGATAATAAATTATACAATTTACAAAATCGTAAGAAAAACAGTTTTCATATTAAATTATCTTACATTTAAAAATAAACAAGAGTACCTACTATGTCATACGTAATACAGATTAAAATATTTAATATTAATCAAATGAAAGTCATCATCATCTCATCATCCTGCCCTTGTCCCATGTTACTTGTTACTTTTAATAAAAAATATAAAGATGAATACTAAATTGAAAGCGATAGTAAAGAAAAAGCGCAAATTACAAACAATAAATCAACATTCAAAAAAAAACCTAGTAAGTAATTATTCAAAAGTCTAATTTCGACTTTTATCAGAACGAAAAGCAAAAGATAACTGAAACAAGTAATAACAGTGAGATTAATAACTATTAATTAACGAAACGTTAGAAGATCAGAATTATTATCCTAAATGCAAATTGCTTTAATCGGGACAGTCATAAACTTTAGGTAATTGCGACATTTATTCAGTTTAAATTGTTCCCCCTGTAATATTTCTAAAGTAACCTGACTATCGGAAACACGATACTTCAAGAGTACTATGTAGTGATTTTCCTAATTTTTTTTTCATTTCTTTCTATTCTATATTCTTCTTCGTCTTGGACATCACTGTAATCGGTGAATGAAAATGTCATTCGAAAACTTGAACTTAGAATTTATGTACAAAAGTCTGAAATCGCCTTGCTCTAAAGCTTTACGTACCTTTACTGCCTTTACTGTATAAAAAGAAGCCTTTCTCCTACAATGGGGTAATGATTGGCTGGTATTGTCTTTTTTGAATTAAATTCTGAATGAAATTGAATGAAATGAAATGAAATTCTTATAAATACCTTGTATAAATGTTAGGATAAATTATCGTCAGTAATAAAGAACAAAAAAAAATTAAAAACTTATTTGTGGTAGCAAAAATTGAACTAACAGCGTGAGGAAACGTGAACTTGAAATTATTAATATAAGTCTGAAAACACCTTGCTCTGTAGTCGCTTATGCTTTCTTACTATGAGGCGTTTGCCCTACAGTAGGGCAATGGATTTTGATGGACTGGTATGGTTGTTTATATTCTTATATAATATACCTACTTTTTAAATAATAAATGTTTTAACAAATAAATACCATATTATTATACCGAAAATAATTTACTAAACAAGATATTATGGGAAAAAGGCGTGAGTTTATGTATGTATGTACAAGATATTAGTGGTAGCAGAAATCGAACTAAAAATCTAGTAATTATTTTGTGATCAAATCCGTTGAGATCTATATTTTTAATAATAATTTATTAACGACATAAAAAATATTACTATACCCTAAAATGTTATTGTAAATACATCTACATAACCTTGAAATAAATAAATGAATTTGTCAACTGTCAACTGTCTCTAACGACGCCATCTTGTTCCATTTTCAAAAAATTACTGCCATGAGTATACTTCTTTCTCGTACTTCTTTGTATAAAATTTTTGGGGATCGTACTTGTCTACGGCTTGCTTCCAGTATTCAGGCTCATACTTGATGAGGTGCGTCATCACCTTCTTGATGCCCTTGCGCTGACGGGCAGAGCACTTCGAGCATCCGGACTTGAGGCCGTCAGATATGTAATCTGTGGTGAAAACAAAAAGAGGTGTTAGAAATAAGAGATTGTAAATACTTAAAAAAGTTAAAATTTCAACTGCACAACAAAAGTTGTATTTAACGCATAGTGCCACAGTGTCAGATTTTTGGGAGTACCCACGACCCCCAAATAAATTATAATAGGTAATTATGGATGATACAGTTTAATACGTCAATTTGTTTGTTCTCATGTAAGTGAAATGTAAATTTCTTTATGAGAAATAAATGTCTTTAACCAGAAATAGATGTACAGTCAACAAAAGAGATAGGTATTGCCGTCAGATACAGTTAAAATTTCTTAGAAACCGATAGATGTCTTCAAATGTAATTTAATTTAAAAAAAAATAGATAATAAACAGTTCATTTAATTAAGTTAAGTTTCAATCGAAGACATCCATCGGTTTCTAAGAAAAGGTCAACTATATCTCTCGACCCTGCATATACCTATCGCTTTTGTTGACACTACCTTAATGCAAGTGCAACTAGTCAAGGACGCAGAATTAAAGCTTCTTGCAAAGTAATCTTGGCTCTTCTACTTACATTTAAGCTCCTTTCCTTCAGCAGTGCAGGGTCCTTGATCCAGGGTGCACTTCATGTAGCCATTTAACAACCTCTTGTTAGCCAAAATCTCATCTAAGTTTATGTTATCATACTTCTTGGAGTACTCCTCGGCTTGCGCGCACACAATGCAAATGGCGACGGCTACAAGAATGAGTTTCATCCTGAAATATGTGAGAGAATTAGTGATTTGATTGATTGTTTGTTTGCATTGAATAGGCTCCGAAACTGCTAAACCGATTTGAAAAATTATTTCACTGTTGGGAAGCTACACTATCCCGGGTGACATAGGCTATATTATATTTTAAAAATTAAGGATCCGTACGAAAAATCACGCGAATGAATATGTCAACCCTGATGGGGCAGAAAGATTTTATACTAGTGGAATCTGCCCCATCAAATCAAATTAGTGGGGCATATTCCACTGCAAAATTTGAGGCAGTCTACTTTGCCATAGCAGGGTGACGGCTTGATGGGGCAAAGTGGAACTACTCAAACGCTGGCAAAAATTGCATTTCTGTGTTTTTTTCGTTCGTGAAGTTTCTTGGTCGTTCTTCTCCATGGAGGCCTACCTCCGTTTTGGAACGAGCAACTAGCTTCAACTTTCGGACTAACTGACAGACTCCTTGACTATTCAAAAGTGCCTGTAAATGGTCTAATTGAAATAAATGTTTTAACTTTGACTTTGAATAAATGGATGTTTATTAAACAAAATTAAACTATGAAAGTAACAGTATTATTCCTAAAACCTGATGTTCCATAACAAGCACCTGGTGGGACATTTGACAAAGTTTACGTTTAGTGAACAAATACAAGTTGAGATTTTTCTGCAAATGTTCCAGTCTACCAGATGATACCTATAAAAAAAACAGCTGTTCTTCAAAACTTTTATAAAAACCGATTCGGACTCGCACACGAAAGGTTCCGTACAATATTAAAAAAGCATACGTACGTTTATTGTATGGAGACTCCCTGTAATTTTTAACTTTATTTTATTTTTATTAACTTTCCGACTCGATTCTTTGACCATTCAAAAGTGCCTAAATGAAATATTTTTTTTGACGTTGACTTTGAATTTAATTATTTGTTGTTATAGCTGCTATTATATAGTAATAAAACGCTGTGAAAACGTCTACATGTGGCGGTTAAAAAGATACGGCCTTGGGATAGATATTATTTTTTACGTAAAAAATAAAATAAATAAAAAATGTTTTAAAAGAGTATGGAGTTCCTTGCCCATTCTTCTCCATACAAAACTACCTTTTGGAAGGGGCAACTAGATTCAATTCTATTTTTCCTTTGTGCCTTTTAATGGCCTAATTGAAATAAATGATTTGACTTTGTCTTTGTTAGTCGACCGGAGACTTAGGAACAGGGTTCCGTTTATCTCCTTTTGAACCCTAAAAACGGTATCTCGCTCTGTAAAAGTTATAACTAGTTGTACGAAGAAAAAATACTGTCTAATAATGTGTTTATTCTGTTCTTTTCAGGTAAGTTTTGCGAGAAATGAACTTCACGATGATTTATCAAAATGATTACTTCATTACGTAAGTAACTTTAGCGGTAGAGTTTAATAAAACTCATAAAATTTTCAAATGGAACTCATTATGAAGTAAAAAACAAAAGGTCTAAGCGATGTCCTAAACATGAAAAAACGTTTAACTTTGAAATGTAAACCGGGCTTAATGTTTTATATGTCACTGTTGTTGCCATATAAAATATTGCTGCTAACTTTTTAATTTTTGTAAAATATTGTACAGTTTTGGTCATTCTCTGCAGTGCAGGGACCGTTATTGCTAATGAATTATTATTTACAAACTTTATAAAGTTTAATGGAATCGAACCCAAGACCTCATGCTTAGCAGTTGCGCTTTGCGACCACTAGACCAACGAGGCAGATCATCCATGCCTCATATCGAGGGGTGAAAGGAAAAATGTATCAAGTGACAATTTGGTTTTGTTGTAAATTCAACCTTATTATGTGTATAAAGTAAGGTTGAATAATATATAACATGACCAAATTGTTGCTTGATACATTTTTCCTTTCACCCCTCGATATTATAAATGTAAAAGTAACTGTCTGTCTCTCTGTTACGCTTTCACGATTAAACCACTAAATCGATGTTGATGAAATTTGTTCGGGGTAAGTTTAAACCCCAAGAAGTAGAAGCAACTTTTTATTACACGACTTCGTCTGTGTCTCCGATAATCCACATTTACGCGGACAAACACGCGGACAAAAGCTAGTCATTTTATTAAAAAAAGTTTTAATAGTCTTTCTCTGTAGTGCGGTGTTGTCATATGAAATATTGTTGCCAACTTTTAATTAATATAAAAACGTTTTAATGCTCATTCTGTTTAAATGTCGACGCACTGGTCAACTGTTTTTGCCGTTTTTAATATAATTTTTTTACATGGTAAACTGTACATACATAAACTCATGCCTTTTTCCCATGTGGGTAGGCAGAAACCACAGAACGACACCTGCTACGATCCTTACATACTCCTTACGCCTCTTCTACGTTCATACATGTCGGTATACAAGCACGCCGGTTACGAGTACTGCGCACCTGACCTTTCTGAAGAACCTCACCAATAAGGTCAGTGTAGGTCTTCCTAGGGCGACTCCTCCCTGCGTTGCCACTCACCTCTGCCATATAAATACTTTTTGTTAATCGTTTTTCACTCATCCTCTCAACATGACCGAAATTGGTAAGTACTTTTTTAAATAATTATTATAAATATTGTATTAATATAAATATTGTAAATATTATATTATAAATAAACTTTTATTCATTTTAAAACAATATGCAATAAACCTAAGCTTTTATGCTTAAGTTAATTGAGAGAAGAATAACTTCTTAAATAATAGGTAATTCATTTAAAGAGTGATATATGTATATTCCCTAGGATTTAAAAACGTTGGTTGATTGACTGGTATAAATTGGATGATACCACAGTATAAAAATACTACAGTAGGTGATCTTCATAGAAACGGTCGCAACGCGAGTCATACCTACGCGCGTCGAGTTCGGTACACTCTCGGTACACAAACAGTCTTGACTGCGCCGCCGCGCCGTAGTTACGAATGGATGGTGTAATATTTTTGTAAGCAGTGAGCGTGCGATTTCTCAATATGGCAAGGAGAAATTATAAACTATATTGTGCAGTGTTTGGTTGCTTGAATTCTTCGATAACGCACCCAGAGATAACATTTTTTAAAATACGAAAGGTAAGACTTTAAAAACAATTAAACACTTACCTACCTACTATTACGTAATTTGTTTATTTTTTTAATACTTAAATACCTACACATTTCGCTTTTTCCACCGAGTAAAATACTTGATAGTTTATTAATAATTTAATAAAATACATAAATAAATTGTGGATAGGGTGTAAAAAGTGATACGAATGACCTACCTACGCCGTTCCCGTAGAACTGGTACCTAGGTAGTTTCCTAGTTTCGGCTATCTGTACTAGTTACTTAAATAATTAGGTATTTACCATAGACGAAATATCATTAGGAAATGATTATGAGAGTAATACCTTAATGGTAACCTATTACCTGGTAATGATACCTGCCTACTTAGTAAGATTTTCATTGCTGTAGATACGGCACACGAGATGAGATGGTTGATATTAAATAACGTTTGCAGCAGTGCGACATTGGATGGGTGACCAAAGTGCTCCTAGCTGGTAGCTATAGGTAGTAATGTGAACGTTAATAAGCTGAGATGCAAACAGATTTTATAATTACTCGTTAGATGTTTCTTTCATTTTGGTTGAGTAATGTTGAAGTTTGTAAGGATTAGAGTTTGGTTTCCTTCGGCGATTTTTTTTTATTAAATCTTTGAATTATAAGTACAACGCAACATGTATTTTTATTGAACACTATTTCAATCACAACGAATTATTTTTTTAAACTAAAAAAAAAAATATTTTTATTCACATAACTAGAAAGAAACTCAATAGGTTTATGAAATTAAAATACTACCTATGTGCGGGCAGCCCTAACACGTGAGTATGTAGCACGAAATCGTAGGTACTTAATTCAAGGTTACGGCCGAGTGCAACTACTGATTATCTTTATATTGTGATGATACCATTTCAATTCAATGGTGTATTTTTATACGGAAAGGGTGAATAACATTTGATTTGCCAAGATTGTGAATTTGGAATAAAGTTATCTTAGCGGAAGGGTCCCTCGCGGGCTTTGTAGAGAGAATCCCATTCAGCGGTCTGAAGTTATTACATGTTCCGAATGAGTACATAATAACGAATGTGTATATTATAATATAACCAGTAACAATTCAAACGTGACTTTTTCAATTTATATGTAGATCCATTCTAATATTATAAATGCGAAAGTGTGTCTGTCTGTCTGTTATCTCTTCACGCTTAAACCACTGAATCGATTTTGATGAAATTTGGCATGGAGATAGTTTAAGACCCAGGGAAGGACATAGGCTACTTTTTATTTGACTTCGACTTCGTCTGCGTCCGCGATAACCGACATTTGCGCGGACGAAGTCGCGGGTACTTTATAAAGTTTATCTTAGACATCAATGACGACGTTGGGGAAAAAAATCACGAGTAAACCCGGACTATAACAAAAAGTTTTACCGAAAAAAGAATTGAATCTAGTTGCCCTTTACTAAGATAGTTTCGTATGGAGGAGTTCTGAACCCAAAGGGTAAAACGGGACCCTAAGACTCCGCGGTCCGTCGGTCTGTCACCAGCCTGTATCTCATGAACCGTGATAGTTAGACAGTTGTAATTTTCACAGATAATGTATTTCTGTTGCCGCTATAACAACAAATACAAAAAAACAGAATAAAATAAATATGTAAGGGACGCTTCCATACAACAAACGTGATTTTTTTGCACGAGACCGATTCGCAGTTTTTTTAATACTTTTACTCACTTGTCGATAAAAAAATATCTTTTACAACTCACTGATTACACTTCAATCCACAAGAACAAGTAGAACTGTGCCAGATAGATCGTTCACTATCATTTTATACTTTCCATTATCCTTAAACTATCTCCTTGTAAAGCGTTCATGATGAACGCCAGCGCATTGTTCGTTAATTATGAGCTAGTAATTTTGAATCATTGTTAGTAGTAATCTCTAGAATTGTGTTGTTGAACTTGGCAGTGTTCTTAATCCGTAGAACATTCTGTATTTTCCTGTTTTACCCGACTGCTGCGGAGAAAAGGAGGGTATTGTTACCTACTTCATACTGAATACTGAGACAACAAAAAACACATCAAAATTATTAATTATTAACAATTTATACTTGCCATCGATACGCTAAGAAGAAGATTCCACTGCAAAGGGCAAAGAACTTTTCTCATTCAGAGAAGAATAGGATATTTTGTTTCGTGTGGATCCAACCCAAGCTTTGCGCCAATCTTATCGTTAAATCATATATTACCATATCATGAAGATATACTCCGCTTTTCTTTGTCTACAAAATGTCCATAAATATCTATGAATCGGAAAAAATATTTTTTTTTTTGTCTAATCACATACTACAACAAAAAGTGACTTGAATCAATTAACACCGTTCCCATAATTACCTTTAACCTACTTCATTGCATGTAACCTTCATTTGACCTTGCGGTAAAATTACCACCACAATGGCTACTTACCATTTCACCGTGATTTACCATTATAGTCCTTATGACTAAGGTCTATTGTCTTGTGTCGTAATATTTTTGCGTGATTACAATTTATTTCGTGTTGATGTTATTTACGGCGTTTATCATTGAATATGTTTTGCCCGTGGCGTTGTCTGCGCCAATTTATTCCATAAGGCACATGCAACGTAACTTCCTATTAGCGAAAGTTTTAGAATCGGACTAGAAGTTTTGGAGATTAGGACGTTCAAACTAATAAACTGTTCAATTTTCTAATATTAGTAAGTAGATATAAGACTAGGGTTTGTAGCCATTTTCTAGTATTTATATTCATAGACAATGGAGTATTGTGTTAAGTTGGAATATTGTTAGGTGAACAGAACTCTGATTCTGATTTTATTATGGTTATAATCTTCTTATATTATTAAAAACGAAAGGTCACTAACTCAATCACTCACTAAATCGCTCACTTCGTGATGAGCGATTTAGTGAGTGATTGATATAGAAAACCGCTTCACGTATAAAGATGAATTTTGGCAGGGAGGTAGTTTATAGTTAGTAGACGTCCCCTAAGAAAGGATTTTCCAAATTCTCCCCCTAGGGGATGAAATGAAAGTCGCAACCTCATCATTGAGTGGTAGGTGCCTTAACCGCTGAGCTATTACGACCTGCTAAGCTAAAAATAATTAAAAGTCGTGTTTTGAAAAACACAATAATAAAAAAGTCAGTCGTCTTCTCTCGTCTTTGGAAGACATATGAGTTTTTTATACCAATATACGCCCAACGCGTCTTCAAATCCTTCGTAAAAATACTTTCCTCGCCTACGACCTTTACACAACATACATCTTCATTAATTCCCCCTTTTTCAGGCTATTTTCTGCTCGAGAACAACGGGATGACGTTTCATTCCGATGGTAAGTACTCCCGTACACTGTGGTGTTCTGGTTGAAAGACTTACTTTTATAAATCGACTAGGGACCCGCCCCAGCTTCACACGGGTGCAATATACTAAACCTCACATTTTCATATAAAAATACCATCACAATTTTTGACATTACCTTTAAAGAGAAATGTTTCAAATTAACCTTCTCATGACTATTATGAATGCAACAACAAAAATTCTGCAATATCGCTTGCTTGAGCTATTCTAAAGTGATGGTATTTCATAATTATGTTGTACGCATAGGTACTATAGGTAGGCAAAACATAGTAAGCATATTTTTTATGCTTCCTGTAAACATAATCTTGGATTTACAAAATAAATGATCGATTGATTGATAAAATGTCAAGTATTTGGTTTATCATTTTATTTTTGTCATCACATCATAATAAAGGTATTTAGTATGATTTGCCTCATCAATTAATTCTCACTTATTCATTGTTTTCAGATATTTCTTAATTTTCTTTTAATGTTTTTGTAATCGCGACCGGTGACCAAAGTGTTATTAGGTTTTTCCATCGGAAGTCTGGATTTGTGCTCGGTTGATGGAAATAGGCTCGCCCCCTATTACATGGGACTTAAATATAACTGGAAAATGTGGGTGTACTAATTGGTACGACTCTGCAGTCTGCCTATCCTTTCGAGTATTACAGGCGCGATGTTATACTATTGTAATTATATCTACAAAAACAAAACATATAATTCTAACTGCATTTTAAAGTATAAACAGAAGTCTTTATTTATTCCTTCTATTTTACAGTATGTAACGAAAATACGAGCTGAACGCAGGGGGTGACTGCTCACTTCGGGGTGGCGAGCACCCCCGAACATCCCCGAATAAATTCCGAACTATATTTTAATAATTTATACTCAGAGTGTGCCACCCCTGCTGTGTAATGTGTCACTTGTTTCAGCTGAAGGAGGTAGTTTAAAATTCCGTTTAAATTTTTGTGTAGAATTTGTTTAAGTTGACGATACGGTTTTTTTTCTGTTAGAATAGAATAGAATCATGTTTGTGTTGTAAGCTCAAGTAGGTATGTCTATGATTAAATATGAAACAAAAACCTGCTAGGATGGCCATCGATTTAACTAAATTTTGTCTAGTTGTAGAGTTTTGGGCAACGAATTTACGCAACTAAGTTTTGACTAGAAAATTTGACTGCCATGTTGTCTTTGTCACTTATAGAAGTATCGCAGCGACAGAAATACTTTTAAGAATCATTTTAAAAGTAACATACATACATGAACTACAGAACCACAGGCAGAAATCACAGAACGCCACCAACAACGATCCTTACATACTCCTTTCGCCTCATCCACGTTCACACATCTCGTCATACAAGCACGCCGGTTACGAGTACTGCGCACCTGACCTTTCTAAAGAACCTCACCAATAAGGTCAGTGTAGGTCTTCCTTGTCTGACCCCTTACTACGTTGCCACTCACTTATGCCATACCAATCTAAAACCAAAATCCAAAAAAATCCTAAATTTAGTGTACCTACTTATATTATAAAAAATCAGGATATGAAGACGTTGGGAAGAGACCAGATGGGATGACCATAATGCCTTGGAAGTTGGGTAGGCTTTTGGTGTGGGATGCAACATAAGTCGACACCCTTGCGCCATCCCACCTTCCTAGCACGACGTGCTGTGCTGGGGCGGCCGCTGCTGGTGCCGAAAACCTCAAGCGGCGTAAATATAACAACCTTCTTGGAAGTTATGTGTTTGAGCCATATAATGTAATGATCAATAGGAATAAAGTCATTAGTAAAGTCTAAATACCCATACAAATTAGCTCATTACTATAACTGCTGTGTCAAAAACTGGGTTGGTTTAAAACAAAACAATCAAGTCATTAGGGTTGTCATGCAGAGCGTGTATGCCGGTAAAATAAAGTAAAACTTATGATTGATGTGGCTTCAAAAAGCGTTCACATACAGCTTGACGCGTGTTACTGACACCCTTAATTGTAAGTTATTATAACATAATTACGAAAACAACCTTCTATCTCGACAGTAAACAGTCTGGGTTTTATTTAGAAAACCACAGAGTAATTAGGTGCTGCAGGTTTTCTGGTAAAATGTGGTTTTGTTTTTGACTCATTATGTGGTTTACCGGTTTGTTTATTTACAAAAGTTGTTTGTTGGTTTTCTATACAGGGTGTAAATATTTAAATTGAAAATTTTAAAAACCTTCGACGGCGGCTATCGTAGGCCGATTTTTATCACACACTAAGAACGCTCTAGACTAATTCACTTTTTAAACAAAAAAAAAACAAAATCAAAATCGGTTCATCCGTTTAGGAGCTACGATGACACAAACAGACACACCCCCCACAGACACGTCAAACTTTTAACACGCCCTCATTTTTGCGAAGGGGGTTAAAATGACAAATCACATAGGTACACGTTAACTACGCAATAAACTGCCCAAAGTCAAAGTCAAAGTCAAATCATTTATTTCAATTAGGCCATTACAAGGCACTTTTGAACGTCAAATACAAAAGAAAAAGGAATTAATTCTAGTTGCCCCTTCCATATGCCCATCAAACTAAGTAACTTTTAGGAAATTATAGCTAGGAAACAACTTTTTTGTTGTTGTTAAAAAAATCTTATTTATATCCTACAATGTCATAAATAGTTTACCTTGGACGTCACTGTCATCGGTGAAGGAAAACATCGTGAGGAAACCTGGACTTATACTGTCCCACTCAAACCCGTGTCCTTGAGGCGGCTTAGAAACTCTGACAATAGGGTGTGTGGGGTCGTAAGACTTTACTGCCCATACGTTATAGAAGAAGATGATCATGCATTAGGTCATTGTAGGATACTTGCACAAATTCATCGCACACACAATACACACTTGCATACTTGTGCAAGTCAGATTTCCGCAGGTATGAATGACAAAGATGAAGCTGTATTTCTACCTTTTTCTATCGCGAATTACTGTAAGTACCTATCAACTGTAGATAGTTCATGGTTACATAATGTAAGATTACTAAAGCTTATAAGATAATGTATGGTAAGTATGTAATACTAGCTTTTGCCCGCGACTTCGTCCGCGTATATGTCGGTTATCGCGGACGCAGACGAAGTCGAAGTCGACTAAAAAGTAGCCTATGTCCTTTGTTGGGGTTCACACTTACCCTGTACCAAATTTCACACAAATCGGTTCAGTAGTTTAGGCGTGAAGAAAAGACAGACAGACAGATAGACAGAGTTACTTTCGCATTTATAATATTAGTTAGGATAATCCGTCCAGAATTTTGTATTGTAAATATTTGATTTATTATCATGCGGATGATAGTCTCGGATGAATAGACCTACTAGAATAATCCTATTTTATCTTTTTTCTTAAGATCGGCTTTCCAGAGTTTCGTAATAACAAGTACAAAGTTACAAAAGATAGTAGTACCTAGTTCAGTTATATTTCACTGGTCTTTAACGATCTTGATCTTTTTTCTTTTCGTTCGTCTCGATGAAAGAATGGATGTAAAAAGACAATTAATGAACCCGAAAGTTTCATGTTCTACCCTTCTCTGGGATCATTGTTTTGTTCTGGATAATACTTACTTTTGGTCATCATTATTATATCAGCCGAAAGCGACGTCAACAGTAGGCCTCCCTTAAAGATGGCCAGGTTCTGCACTGCTCGCATCCAGCGCTTACATTAAATTATCGTGCATACCTACATACATACATACATAAACTCACGCCTTTTTCTCATGGGGGTAGGCAGAAACCACAGGACACCTGCTGCGATCCTTACATACCTACTCCTTTCGCCTCATCTACGTATAAAAATGAATCTCTATTTCCCTTGGTCATGGCATCACGCGTAAACGGAAATCCGGACTCCGAGGCTGCTACAAGGAAATTCCTGATGGAAAAACCCAATAACACTTTACCCGATCTGGGAATCGAACCCAAGGCCTCATGCTAGTCAATCACTAGACCAACGAGCTAGTCCAAATGTATACCAATTTTATACTATTTTGGCCCAGTAGGTGGCCACGTGTTTTGATGTGTCAAAGGCTCTGTGTAGATCATCAAGGGTGCAGGTGAATGGTCATTTAGGACACACCAGCATAAAGGACATAGTTTGATTTGACACTGGGTATCTAACAGGTCTATTAGTATCCCCCCATTTCGCCAAATTCAATCTTGATTCATCGTCAAGGGTGCAGGTGAATAGATAATTGGGACATTCCAGCAAATAGGACATAGTCTGATCATGAGCGGTATTCTAGGACCTAGAGGTCCTAGAATACCGCTCATGATCAGAGATAAATTCAATCTTTATAAGACAACAAACTTTGAAAAAGGAAGAAAGCTTTCTAAAACCACAAACTGAACAAAACCAGACATATCTCGCTCAAAACAAAGCTATTACCAACACCAACTACAAACATTTACAATAAAAATGGTAGCAATAAAAGTACACGCGAAATAGTTGCGGAATTGGCCGACCAACAGATGTCCACAAAGTTTGTGCAAACAATTTGACGTTGGCACACAATGTTGGCCCAAGTTTTATTCTGTATTTTATGTCCTAGATGTATTTCAGGTTTTGCTCCGAATGACGTCACATAAATTGGATTTGTTGTTCAATATTTTGTGGATGTTGTTACTTTGGGTTGTGTTTTGCCCAAGAATGTTTTTTTTTGGAGAGATTTTTTCTTGAAGTCCAGCAATAGGTATCTATAGGTACAGATTCATAGTATTAAGTTTTACTATGTTTTTTTTTTAAAGTGTGTGATTGCTTGTCTGATAAAGTTGCCAGACGTCATATCTGGACATACCTAATAATAAGCATTATAGAGGTCTTCTTTCAAGTATAAAGATACCTGCAGCAAAAGAACTCCCTCTTCTTTATTATCTGTAAAAACAATTACGGCTGTTAGTACTAATTGGACTAAGAACATAAAAAATAATTAAAAACTTAACAAACATCTTAATCTAGTACAAAATGAATGAACTCATAATTACCATAATTCATAATCAACATAATTCTTAACACTTTCACCGCCGGGCCAAAACTGTTGAAGGTCAAACCTCCACTAGCGTAGGTCACCGGTGACCTACGCGGCGGTTAACCTGTTAAGTCGCATTTAAAACCAAAACAAAATGAAAACAAACTAGAATATATTTTTTAATTTTTCCCTTTTTTAACAATAACAAAATTCGACTATTATTTAGAACTTTAACCAAGCATTTCCAAATAAATACACGAACACAGTTGAATGCTTTGAAAAGTCAATATGGAGTGAGATTGCGGGTTTTCACATTACAGCTGCAGTGCCAGATGTCTGCAGAACCCAAACAAATTGTTGCCAGACGTTGATTAATATTGTCGTGGGTACTACTGTTGGAAGTCGTCGGATTATCGACGGAGGCAAGGGCGGGCAACAGATGAAAAGTTCAAGTACAAAACATACATAAATGAAGATTTAAATACAAGGTATAAAAGACACATCACATAATCGTTTACTACACATACTGTTCATCTAACTTAGTAACATTAAGCGAAATTTATTGAAAGAAAAGAAAGAAAAATGCGTTTATTGGCATTACGTCAAAATGCAAAAAAAAACGGGAAATGACTTTTATTTTAAAATAAATATCACGCCCGTAATAATTAAAGGTAGGTAGGCAGAGGTGTACCCATTTGTGTACCCACATTTCGCCATTTCGCCCAAAGCGAGGCAGCTAGTCAACTTTGACAGTGACTTTTATTTTTGGTGTGAAAATTCACTGTTTGGTTTTGCACAATGTAATGCACGGAAAATATTGTGCTATACGTGCATGTAAAAGTACAGGGATCATGGTGGTGTTAAAAGTTTAGTTATAACGAACATTCAAAACTTTGTTTAAAAAATTGTTGGAATTTTGACCTTCAATATTTTCGTAACCAAATGGTTTACAGTTATGATCCAAAACAACAAAAAAATGATCACAAAGATAGAAAAAATGTCTAACTTTTGGCTTCGAAAAATGTCTTTTTCACCTTTTGTTATGGTCCTTCTTAACAAGGAAGAAAGAAAACATTCTATGCTCAAACAAAGAAAAATCTTCAGAGCAAAACCGCAGTTAAAAATAATAGAACAAAGGATTTCATTTAGTAGTCTAGCTCACAAGTATTATCTAAAACCTTTAGTCTAATGAAACCTAATCTTGGTACCTACACGGTACCCTCAAGTACGAGCATCTTAATTGCCTATTTCTGAAAGTTAATTAAACTTTTCGAAAAGGTCAATTGTCTGAGGTAGGTACAGTTAACAAAAGAGATAAGTATGCAGGGTCGTCAAATATAGTTGAAGTTTTCTTAGAAACTGATGAAACTTGACTTAATTAATGAACTGTTTATTACCTACTTTATACATTAAATTACATTTGAAAACATCCATCGGTTTTTAAGAAAATTTCAACTATGTCTGCCGACCCTGCATACCAATTTTTTTGTTGACTGTACTTCGTTAATTGATCTGTTTTTAAATAGCCACTTGTAAGGCTTAGCCTTTTAATTGTTTGGCCGAACATGGCTTTAAAGGCCAAAGGTTTACGTCTAAGGGTTTTGGAAAGGTCAAGAATTTGGTTTAGTTTGTGGTGTTTTTTCCAGAAAGAGAAGAGTGCTTCTCCTTTTTTTTGTTTCGATTGCTTTGCCAATATAAGGCAATTGTTGTTTTAATTGTACGTAAAGTTTTGAAAGTCAATGGTATTTCTCGATTTCCGGAGCCAACACCTGACGGGCACAGACAGATTCTGGACAGCCGTGTTACCTTGCTGGTATAGACAAGTTCATATAAATATTACAGCAGTATCTGAGTTTTTAAGTAATTTTTCACACCATCAATATTCTTTTCTTTTCTCATAAATTTTTAGTAACGTTTCTAGGTCCTTATCAACTTTAACTCCTTTCAGACAGCAGCGATGACAATCAGTTATCAATATGACATAATTGTATTGAATTGACATATATGTCAGGTCAGTACAACAAATCAACCTGACAAATGACAGCTGCCGCTTTTACCTGCGGCGCTTAAACACAATTTGTTATCCTGTGGCCTGAAAAAACTTTACTAAACTTTTACTTAAATTACTATGAATTCAATAAAAAAGTGAAACTTTTCTTCCAAAGTTATAACATTTAGTAGTTGCCACGACATGCAGCTTGTTGCAAACATTTCTTATTAACTTCGTTACTTGTACGAGTATTATGTTTTTGTTGCCAGCATGAAACAGCCTGAGTGATTCAATTTAGTGATAATTCTGTTTCGACGGTCGACGAACTGTGATGGTTGATTCAATTTGAGGGAACTTGAGTATATGCAAGTGTTTGTGTTTGTGTGGAGAGTAAATATCAAGTAGTTTGTTGTTTATGTTTGTACAGACATGTTTATGTAGTAATAATGCTTCTGTCGGTAGAAAAGTGGTCTGTAAAACTTACCCTAAAATTGAGCTAAAACTATTGAAAGCGTAAGTAATTGCTGTTGTAGGGTACCTAACTATCAAGTACTAGGTAGTGTTTTTAAATGTTATTTATTTATTTAATCAAAAGCATTATAAGCTAACAGTACAGGAACCAAAACGCTTATACCTATGCTAAAATTATCATAGTACAATAGTTAAATGAATGTCAAAAAATAAAAGGAAGAAGAAAGAAAGGAAGGATAGGTTGAATAAATATTATCTATACTAAAAAATATTCTATATAACTTTTAACAGTTCATCCATTTCGAAGAATAAGGACTTGCAACTTTGTATGAAATGCCGTCAGGCGTAAACGCTCTTAATAAAACATGGTGATATTTTTTTTATGGATAAATTGTGTTCATAAACACAGGTTTTTAATAAAGAAAAACATTCTGTGTTCATGCACATGAAAAATCTTGTTTTATAATTCCGTTTGAAGATTCACCAATTTGTGTTAGGCGTTTCTCTTACCCAATGAATTAGAAATTCGTTTTACTTTTTTATTTTGCAATTGCATATGTTTGTCTACGTTAATACTCCCAATTTGTTTTCTATCTTGTGATTTCTACTTTCAAAAATCTACCTACCTACTAAAAATTTTGCTTTTACTCTCTCTAATAATTTCACCTGTACCGTGGGTGAATGTCTTTACAATTATTAAAAAAAACTAGCGACCCTCCCCGGCTTCATACGGGTGCAATGAAGATACTAACTACACATACAAACCTTCCTCTTGAATCACTCTATCTATCAATAGATAGAGTGATTCAAGAGGAAGATTCGGATTCGGAGGAAAATCCGATGCGTAGTTTATAAGATAGTGTACAGACGGCGGGAAGCGACATTGTTTAATACTATGTAGAGATACACAGGTATTTATTTAGTAGTTTTTACCAAGTACCAGTATTTTTACCCCAAAGCTTTTTTTTAACCGTGTAACATAAGTACTAATATTTTTTACATTAAGAAAACTGGAAAAGTTTAAACAATCCAATTTCTTTTATCAAACCATTAAAATAAATCAGCTGTAGCTTTTCAGATTTCTATCTATAACTAATATCAAGTTACGGCCAATTGCATTGTCTAGACTCTGGAAAGTAAAAAGTTCTACAAATTGGTTCCGAAAGTTTTCTGAAGTCGGTGCAACTTTGAAGTCATCTTCAGATCTTTCTTTTACAAAATCTTTTGTCGAACTTTCCAAAACGATCGAAGTTCAAACACATTATGATAATGTGTTTCTGAAAGAGATTCAGGTTTTAATAAAAATAAAGTTTGTGGATGGAATGGAAATCTTTATACGTCAATATTATCATAAACATTGAATATTTGATAAGAATTAGGATATTTTTTTTAAACTTTGACGCCATTACAACAAAATTAAAAAAAGAATATCGTGGCCTACCTAGGAAGAGATGGCGGGATGAGCATGACGCTTACGTGCGGTTTAGTTAGAACATCGTAACTAAAACTTGGAACTTTAACCATAAATATCTTCCTAATAAGATGATTCCCAGGTATGGTCTAAAACCAATGCAATAATTAGAAGAACATGAAACTTTCAACTCCGCTAAGTGCTTCTTTACACCCAATAAGTAAAGTAAGACAAAAAAAAAACAAAGACGGCCAACATTTTCAAATTATCTTTTAATAACGATATTTATATTACATACCCAGTATACCCACGCACTGCTTCTGCGTGACCCGTGTTTAAGCGCCGCGCACATAAACTCACGACTTTTTCCCATGGGGGTAGGCAGAACGCATCTGCTACGACCCTTACATACTTCTTTCGCCTCGTCCACATTCATACATCTTGTCATACAAGCACGTTTTTATTCTTAAATATATATTTATTAACTAAACTTTAGTTTGTCGTCGCCAGCACAGAATATTCTTGCCAAGTTGGGTTCGATACCAACTCTAATATAATTGAAAACGATTTTCAATTTCCTTCCGCTTGCATTGGAACTTACCGCCTGAACTTTGAACTTATTAAAACGGTCCTTTTTGAACAGAATACAAAATTATTTTATGATTTTATAAAAGACCATTTCCTGGGATTTTGTTTTAATTGGTTCTTTTTAATTAAAAGCTTTTGCTTCTGTTGTTTTAATTAAAAACCATAAATTTTCTGTTCAGGATTTGTTGACAAAGTATTTTCGAAAAGATGACGGTGTAATCAAATTAAAAATAAATAAATGGAACGAAATAACTCATTCATAACTCTTGGTTATTATTTTGTCTTTTGTTTTTCTTTGGTACTTATAAATGTGTATCCAACAACAGCTGGCTCTAAGATGCATTCAAAACAAAAGAATATCGCAAACAAAGATGGCGACCACCGATGCTCGAAGCGATTTTATAAATACAGGTTGATGAAAAAATGCCACTTTTCATACAGAAAAGGCACTACATTGGCTCCAGGCGGATTTCAGACATACGTTAGGTAAGATTCAGACCAACCGGCTCGGATCGGACCGCATCGGAACGGATCCGTACGCATGCGAACGGATCCGTACGCATGCCGCGGCAGCCGTACGCATCCGTACGCATGCCGCGGCAGCCGTACGCATCCGTACGCATGCCGCGGCAGCCGTACGCATCCGTACGCATGCCGCGGCAGCCGTACGCATCCGTACGCATGCCGCGGCAGCCGTACGCATCCGTACGCATGCCGCGGCAGCCGTACGCATCCGTACGCATGCCGCGGCAGCCGAACGGATCCGTACGCACGGCCGACCGGCTCCGAACGGACCCGACGGCAGCCGATTGGATGCCGTCAGCGCCGTACGGAGCCGGTCGGAGCCGGACGGAGCCGATCGGAGCCGTACGGAGCCGTACGCATGCCGCGGCAGCCGAACGGATCCGTACGCATGCGTACGGATGCGTACGGCTGCCGCGGCATGCGTACGGAGCCGATCGGAGCCGTACGAAGCCGTACGCATCCGTACGGCTCCGACGGACGCGATCGACGGAGGTAAAGTTGCATGCAAATATGAACTATAATTACTGTTGATACATTTCAATGTTCTTTACCGCATTGTAAAATGCCGTCCGGGCCGGGCCGATACGAGCCGGTTGGTCTGAATCTTACCTAATTATTATTAACTAGCTGACCGGCCCACGCGTTGCTATGGCTCAGGTTTGCAATCAAAAAATATTAAGACCAATAATTATAATTCACATAAAAACTAACCTATCTTTCCAGTTGGATTAAAACTGCGCACGGTGTGCAAATTTGATTTAAATCGGTTGAGTAGTTTAGTGGTCCATCCCGGACAAACAACGTGACGCGTAATTTATATATATTAAGATTACTAGCTTCTGCCCGCGATTTCCATACAAAATTCGGATCCCCGTTGCATCCCCATAGGAGGCGAATTTTGGAAAATCCTTTTTTTAGCGCATACCTATGTCATAATACATCAGTCAGTTTGTAACGGTCGCCGTTTATAATAGATAAGTTAGAGTTGCCTCACGATGTTTTCCTTCATCCTGTATAATCCATATTTCTTCGCTAGGGTCGTACGTATCTGGATTTTCACGGTACGCTCCATTTGCTGCCCACTCACGAAGATTTTTCTCCTCCGAAGAGTTTTCAGCTGAAATTGAAGTGATTTGTGCTCTTGATGTCGGGACAACATACAGCTTTTTGTAGTTGAGTGTGTTTAAGACAGACAATTTATAGAGGCTATGTGTTTTTAGAATTTAAAGATATAAGTATGATTCGTAAGAAAAAGAGATTATCTTCTTTTTGTAAGTATCACAACGAAAACTTTTACCACTATCTATCTTTATTTCTATATATCTTTAAAGTTAAAAATATCTAAGAAGGTATTTTATATTTTTATTAACAACTAACGACCCGTTCCAGCTTCGTATGACGTCACGTATTTTATTGAGATTTTTATACAAAAATACCATCAAAATTTCCGCCTTTTCCAGGGAATTTTTCAAGAATTTTCTTTAATTCAAACCTTGTTAAGAACAACGAACACAACAAAAAGAATCAGCCCCAATCGGTCGAACCGTACTCAAATGATGATCTTTCGTACATGCGGCAATTGATTTTTATTTAAAGGTACAGATTAAGGACCAATAAAAATAACACCCCGGTGACATAGGTATGGGACCACAAAGTGTACAACCACCGTAAACAAGCTCAGGGATCTAATTTTGGACCTCATCAAAGTACAACAAGAGCTTGGCCACACCTCGATTAATATTTCAACCCTCGGGAACAACCCTCTTTAAAACGTTACAAAATACGCACAACCCACAATCCTTTATCACCGTCCATTGCTGGTCTCACATACAACTGAATAAAATATTTTCAAACAAAGAACGCAATGGTTTAGCAAGTGAGTACTAATGTCGTTGTTTGTGCACGTAAGGTAGATGTCACAATTAACGGGCATGTTCAACATGGGTGCTTGTTTGATTCAATATTCAGTGTGAAAGTAATTAAACAAAATTTAGAATGTATTACTTTATGAGCAGTATGAGTATTTAGAGGGTAACTATCAAATTGTGGTTTAATCTATTAACATTGTGAAGTTTTTGCAGTGTTTGTTAAGTGCTTTCCGTGCCGGCTTACGCTGAAACCCAGCGCCGTGCTGTGCACGGGCCACGGCACTATGCTGAGCGTTAGCCGTCTCGCGCGGTATAGATTCTATGCATATTTCCGCCTAGGACATTATTTTTTTGGAATACATACAATAATCTGTATTATTATAAAGTGGTTAAGAATTTTGTTTTATTTATTTGTAAGAGATATTCTCTGGAAAAAATTCTTTGACGGATAGAAAGTTACATTATTTCCGAGTTCCTTAAGCTATGTTTTATCGAAAACTTATTCCACGGGGACGACAGCAATGTTTTATGGAAAATTATTCCACGCGAACGACATCGGAGGCAGAACTTAATAAAAGATATTCATCGACAGAATATAACACTTGTACTTAATCAAGTTTAAGTCTCTCTGTATATTTCTTTTGGGTGAGCCATAAACCTTGAATCTATGAATATAAAGTCTGCAAAGGACATCAATCGTGTCTTTTACCCTCCCTTTGTTGGGAAGATGAATTGGCTTTGCGGTTGCTTTTACGCTCATTTCGGGAATAAAAGAAATAAAAAGTATAGTCTTTTGTTTATTTCAAGGTGTTGTAATAAATATGCAAGTGAGATGAAATAGAATGATTGTTGAAGCTTAGAGAAAATTGTCGATATTTCAGTGTGTCTGTCGTGTTTTACGGTTCCCTAAACGGAACCCATATAGGATCACTTTGTTGTCCGTTTGTCCATCTGTCTGTCTGTCCGTCTGTCAAGACCCTTTTTCTCAGGAAAGCGTGGAGGTATCAAGCTGAGATTAACATCAAATACTCAAATATATCCCTTGGAGTATAGTATAGGTATATATATAGAATATCAGTCGTAGAAAATATTATTATATTTTTATGTGGGTACCTCACAAACTCATACATGTCAAGAGTACCAAAAGTTCATATCCAATTCATACAGAAAGAGAATTATGAATTATTCCAAAGATAATTAAGCAACAGAACACATGAGAACTTTAATGAATATTTAATATAGCAGGTAGGTAGTATGTAGGTACTAGGGATGTTGCGGATGCAGCATTTTTTCACATCCGCAAAGGCGGATGTTAGGATCTTCACTACATAGTATAAAACAAATTCGCTTCCCACTGCCTGTCCCTATGTATGCTTAGATCTTTAAAACTACGCAACGGATTTTGATGCGGTTTTTTTTAATAGATAGAGCGAGGAAGGATTATATATCTACTATGCAGCCGTGCGAAGCCGGCGCGGGTCGCTAGCATAATTATAAAAAACGAATTGGGTGCCGAAAAAAAAAATAAGATTAAAAAAAATGTTTTTGGCGAGAGCCGTACGCAGTCGTCCAACTTTTTTCTCATCAGGACCTTTGCTACATCTGCATCCGCATGAATATCCTCATTGATTATTGCGGATACGGATGCGGAAGCTCCGCAATTGCGGATGCTGATGTTAATAACCGCAACATGTCTGGTTTATACCATTGTTTGAACAGCTCTTTCAACGAGTTTCGCAAATTATTGCGTTCACTATATACTTGTAACTTTGTGGGTTCAGACACTTCAGGAGAAGTAACAATCTTTTCAAGTACTTCAGTGTACTTACATGACCAGTTTAAGTTGTAGAATGTATCATTCAACAAGTTTGACTAAGTTTAGGGTCACATTTTATAGGGAAAGTCCGTAATCACTAAAATACTTGAACCATGAATTTGGAGAAATTTAATTTGCGTACTGTACTGCTGTGGATCGACTTCTTGGCTAAGATTTGTTTCTAGGAATTTCCAATTTTGGATGAAAGTTCTTTGACTTTATGATATAGGTAGTGGTTTGACCTCTCAGTCGGTCTCGTGCTTATTATATTATATATTAGCTTATATTTGTCGCACCCAACTGGGTAAAATTGCCATTTATTAATATTAGTGTATCTTAAATTATGTATACAGGATTTTTTTTTGATATTATGATGTTTATTGAAAATAATAAAATACGTGTTTTTTCTTTTAGTATCACTCAGTACTAAAATATTAAGATATTATACCATCACATAGTTGTGGACATTATGCGCCCGCGTCGAACGTCGAATACTGAACCGAATCGCGCGCCCGGCCTCCCCCCAAACATTGATAACAATCAAAACATAAGTTGCAAATTTTCCTTTCATACTTTCACGGGCTTAGGGGCGTCGCCCACACGATTAACAGTCGAGGTGCAGTTGAGGCGGAGGCGCATAAGAGGCACGCCGCAACAAGGTTTTCTTTACAAATGAATGGTAGTGCGCTCACATACAAGAGTTGCGGCGAGGGCGAGTTGAAGGCGGGGCGGAGGCGAGGTGCAGGCGGGGCGGAGGCGAGGTGCAGGCGGGGCGGAGGCGAGGTGTAGGCGCAGGAAGGGCGCTCAAGTGTGCCCAAGCCACGATTCCACCGCCATTTTGTCATTTTGCCATTCAAAATGCATAGCCGCCTGCGCCTCGACTCAACGCAGAGACCTATCCTCGACCGTGCTGCGACGCCGCACCGCCGCTGACGCGACGTCGCCTCGACTTTACCAGTGAGCGTCGCGCCTTAGGACCGTCAAATGGGAAAGGTATGTCGTATTCCGGATATAAAAATATTTTATTTTGAAAAAAATAATACATAGGTACCTATTTTGTCTTTGAATGATACCTAATGCCTAGAAAAAATTTGGAACGTGTTAAAAATGTCTTTCTGTATACCTATATTATAACTAACCCAATGTTACGGCGGCTTTAAAGTCAGCCGTGATGTAGAATGTTCAACAAACCTAGGCATGTGGTTGAATGGCGTTGTTCAATGAAAGGGCTAGCTGTGCAATTGAACGGTTATTTATACCAGTTGGCTGCGACATACATTATAATTAGCTTATGTCCATACCTCGTTTGGCAAAACCTTAGAAATAGCTGTGTGCATTGAAAAAAAATGTTGCGTGCCTATTTTCAGGCATGGCTCAATCCTATCTACTCCAGTTGTATTATATTTTAACCTAAACCCGTTGCAAATAAATTATTAATTGATTGATTGATTTGTAACCGTAGTTTTCACGGCGGGCTGTGTCTAAAAACTACTAAATACTAGTTTCAGCTAGTTTAGTTTTAGTCTCTACTATCATTAGTTTTTCTAGTCTCAAGCTTCATAATGAGTTTTTGATAGCAAAGCGTTGCATCATGCTGTCGTGTCTACAAAGTTTCTCGTAATATTTCATAGTTTTTTTGGTATCATCAGTGTCTGTAAGATGACATTGAAAATATTTCTACTGAAAATAACACATTTAGGTAGTTAGGTACTTATATTTTTCTTAAACTTTCTTGAACTTTGCACTCACTGTATTTAGAAATTAATAGAAATTGAAAATAGAAGGTTATAAAATAGATTTGTAAAATAAATATAAAGAGGTCATATGCTTCTTCTTAACTTTACTACACTTACTCCACCACTGCGCACACTTACCTAGGACTGGGGTAAGTGTACGCATTTCGACTACCTTTGTATTTTTTAAATTCCAAGAATTTCTGTCACTATAGATAATTATTTTCTCACTTCAATTATTGATTAATAAATAGTCTAACTAATTAATACTGTTTTGTCTCATTTAGTTTGTAATTTTCATTTTACAGAGGTTTCAAAGCTTAAGCGCGCACTCTTGACCCACATGACTCTACCTACAAAAAAAAATTAAATCACATAATTTTCTTTCCCTTCAGAATTCTTTCAAAATAACGTTTTTACAAAATTTACTTAGAGGCACGCCTAATTACCTGACCCGGTATTCATAAAGATGCATTAATGTAGGCGCCAGTAATTAGATAAAAGAGTAAAGGTAGGTATACCCGCTGTAACGTAGGTAGTATACGGATAAACGTCTGTTCTGCGGTAGCCACACTGTTACCCGTACAACCGGCGGTACAGCACCTGCATGGTTTTGAAGAGTTAGTAACACTGGATATGGTAAGAGCTGACTAGAATATAGAAACCTAGCTTTTGCTCATGACTGCGTCTCCACACACTACAGTACTCAATACTCAATACTCAATATCTTTATTGCTTCTCCATAAGTATTCTTAGGTGGTAACTTAAATAAATGAGATCGTTATGGACCCTGTAGGGCACAGCAAAAAGGGTAGGACAGAGGAAGCCCCGTTTAAAGAGATCATTATATAAAATTAAATAAGTTCTAACTTAGGAATACCTAAGTAAAATTTGGAAAATCATGAATAACTTAACTATAACTTTGCTTACATCTATAATCTAATTATATATATAATTTTATCTTATATACATAGGGTAAGTTTTAAATTATTATTTTCAATTAATATAGATTTATTTTTATTGTATTTTTATTATATTCCATTTGCTTATTTCCATCATATTCTTGTTATTATTTGTTTATTTTTATGTTATTTAATATTGTATTAATAAGTATTATATTATGTTATTAATGTATTAGTAACAGTCTGGACTTAACCCACTGCTGGGTCAATGCCTATCTTTGTTTACGTCAATTCATACGTTCCTGTGCCAGCTTCATCCATGTTCTACCCTTGATGACAGCAATTTTATTTTCCTATCTCTCCTATCGTTTTTGTTATTATTTGATTATAATGTAACACACATGATTATGTGTACCTATGATAATAATTTAATTATGAGACCTCGATTTTAAAATTTGGATGATGAATGAAAAGTATCCCTGTATGTGCCAAATTTCAGCCGTATAAGCGTAAAAGAGTAGCAAACATCCATCCATCGTCACAAACTTTCACGTTAAGTGTTTTTTTTTACACCCGTTGTGTATTATCAAACATGTTTAATCGTGTTATTTTCTACACAACTCTTTGTTCATTCACTTGGAATACTTACGAGACACGTGTTGCGGCGACCTTTTTTCTGTACCGATCGCTTACCACTCATGCGGTAAGTCTTGTATATTTTTATCATTATCGGAACATTTTCTTTTTGTTGTTCATGTAAATAATAGGGTGAACATTTTAAAAGCCTTGTAAGCATTATTTCTCCCTTATTTTCATCAGGTTCTACCTAGTTACTGCTATCTTTGAGCGTGCGTAATATTGAGCGCTATGAAGCGACTTAATAAATTATTAATAGCTGGCACGCATTAGCTACAGCGACCCCGGCGTAGATAGTATACAAAGGCAAATAAGGTGAGTCAGCGTTTTTTGGTGTCGTGTAATTATGAAACGCCACTAAAAACGTTCCTACAGTGTTGCTGTCGCTACAACTTACTTTAGAGTGACAGAGATAGCATGAACCTTAACTGTGGCTTAAAGTGAGAAGATGCGATTATAATTTTTGTACTTTAATAACTAGTTTCTGCTCGCGACTTCGTTCGCGTCAAAGTTGATCCTAATTATTATCCCACAGAAGCGAACATTTTTTCGGGATAGAATGTGCTATTTCGGATTATAATCTTATACCTACGTTCAGCTGTTCTGGCGTAATTGAATAATTAACACCCATCCATCCATCAAAATTTTAGCATAATTTATATTATTAGTAAGATTATATCCTTATTATTATAATTGCAAAAGTAACTCGATCTAACTGTCTGTCTGTGAGGGGTAAGTCGAAACCCCAAGGAAGGGCGGCATATTAGGCTACTTAATTTATTCCGCGATAACGCATTAAGCGGACGAAGTCGCGGGCAATAGCTAGTATTGTGTAGGTATATTCCAAAATTATTTTAACTCTTTTACTTTTTTCCTTTATATTCTTTTCTTTCAGGTCGATATACTTTTCCACTTTGTCCCAAACACAATACAGTGCATCTGCAGTCAAGCTTTGCATATTTGCTTTCAAAGGCTGCATATTAAAAATAGTTCAGTTTTGGAGCCAACTTCATGTGAAGCTGAACCATTTGAGCCAAACGACTAGTGGCCACTGAATTCCAAACGTTATATCGTTCCGGCACGTAGCGCACACGCCATTTTCCTTTTTGAACTAAAAGCGGACCTTTTGCTTATATTTTTATTTCCTTTTGAGCTTCGCTTTTTAAATGAAGAGTTTTCGATACTGTCTTTATTTTGAACGGTTTATGTTTCGTTGACTTTTGATCGTCATTTGTTAGTTTTTATCTTAAGGCCGCCTTCACATTACGTCGCAAGCATTGCGGCAGCAGCGCGGCAGCCGCAAATTTTGTATGAAAATCCAAATTACATACATGCCTCCTGATTCGGAAACCTGATCCGGAAACCGGACGTTTGCGCCCAGCCTTATCATCATTCAGCTGTGAGGATATAGGCTTCCACCTCTCCCTGATTCCTTCGCAACCAGCGGACAAAAGAGGGGCAATTGCTGTGGTTTCTCAAGAACGTTTACATTCTAATCTTAGTCACATCTGTAAAAAAATCTCTAACTTATTTACCTTTTTACACGACTGCCCCAAAAAAAGGAGTGTTATGTGTTCAGGGTTAATGTATGTATGTATGTATGTTTCTTTATTCCACCATAACTTTTAAACGCCTGAACCGATTTAGATGTATGGGGTATCGTTACAATCCTTGCATCGTCCCGAGTAACATAGGCTAGTAAAAATATAACCGGTGTGGTCACTTTAAAACGCAAATTAATACCAGCCTCAATTTATTTTTTTAATGAATCTGGTCGTGTCTATGTTTATCGTCTAGAATTTGACAAGTAGATTTAAAAAATATATAACACTGTTAATAAAAAACGTCGTAAAATAAAACTGACGAGTAAACAAGTACAAATATGTGCAATTTTTGCAGTCGTGTTTTTTATTTTTTTAAATTATAATAGCTATCGGATTGCAACTAGATTTTAGATTTTAACTTTTATTTTAGCCCTAAAAATCCGTGAAAGTAAAATTAGATTTCTAGTTGCTAAATCAATAATCAATTGAGTTGGCAAAAAAGTGATTACACGTAACATTTTTGAATAGTCCAATTATTAGTCTTCTGGTCTTCCAGCCACCTTAGGTAAACCCACACTACCTCTTCTGGTTTGGCACATGATATCCATTCCGGAACTGTTCTTCTAGTAGTTCATATTTCAACTACTAAGCTTACTTTCTATAATGCCAAAACAACATAAATAAGATTATGTAGTAATTTCCGACACGCTTTGACTCTCATTTTAGTAATTTTCTTTTCTAGTCTCTAATATACAAAGACTTCATTTAGATAGGAACTGTTGATTAAAACAACAAGATTTTTCCTTGGATAAACGTTTTAGCCTACATCGCTTTAGGGATGAAAAGATTTTAGGCAGCAAAATTAGTTTTGGGTTGGCAGCGCAAATAAATTTTAATTAAAGCATAAACGGAATAAATATGGATGAGGGGAACTGAAAATTGAAGTGAAACATACATAAGTAAGTGTCTAGCCGACCGTAAAGAGATTCATTATTTATTTTTCGTTATAAAAAGAAATAAGCATGAATTTAAAAATAAATATAAATAAATAAGTATTTATTTTTCGTTCTATATTCACTTTATATAGTATAGCTGTTGGTTCTCCATCGGATAAATAAATAAGTAAAAATCTGAAGTGATAAAAAAATCTTATATCCCGGACCACATTCTAGGTAGTTCTTGTTTCTGCCATGGACGGGAGACCACTTTACAGTCTCCTCTACGATGTGCCCTGCCAGTTGTTGCACAGAAGGGGGGGGGGGGGTTTCTGAGGAGAGGAGACCTAGCCTTCTCTATGTTTTGACCTCACTACAACCACCGGAGTGGTTCCCATAGAAGTTCCCATATTCCCCGGATTTATCCGTTATGCCGTTTAAAACAACGTTGCCCCACAATAGGAATTTCTAATGTAGGTATCGTGGGTGCATTTACAAACATATAAACTCACATACACAAAAAGCCAGACCCGGTACGACTATTTGTAATTCATACAAATTCTTATTTGTAAAATAAAAGGTAGCTGTTCGTTGTGATCTTCCACATAAGGACAAACACTAAGTCGTACTGATAACCACCAGCCTAATAAGTAGATGTACTGAAACACACAAGAAAAATCCTTCTAGATTGATGATCAAAGTAACAAAACTAAGACAAACGTATTCCCAAACCTCCACTAATAAATGTCACGAGCAGCCAGTCACCACGAACAAAAAATCCAAGAAGTAATAAACTAGAATGTGCCTAGATTCTACGAAATTAAGGTACTGGTCCACTACGGTGCACGCGGTCCACGGTGTGCACACACACGCTAGCTGCATGTGTTTGTGATTCGCATCACGTGTATCTACATTTCCACTAAATTACATTGAAGGCAGGAATATTCGTGGTTACGGCTGTGTAGTACAACGACCCATGGCCACGCTACGTACGTATTATTATTATTATCTCTGGTTTGATGACGTTGCCGACACACACATGAAAGAAATAAACATTTGGACCCACGCTGTTAACGTGCATAGCCTCTGCGTGCTCATCCGAAGTAGCAACTGTGGAAAGCACGTATGACGTCCGCAGCATTGAGCTGCGTGGGCGATATATCGGAGCAAGCCACGTACGTGTGTATTAATAACGACACCAACTACGTAGCATATTCTTGGGCTGCTATATTATCACATACATTTTCATACATAGCGTGCGCAGCGTGCCCGTGCACCGTAGTAGAGCAAGACCTTTATTTTATTTCCACTGACAAAGGAATAAAATAGATTTTTCCTCCGATTCACAGCTCCACCGACGAACTCGGACAAAATTAATGATCCTCGCATTGTGAGACAAATCTGTATTATTCAACCTGTTGGATTTTCACGTATTTTTTTTTTCATTCTATTTTGTTGAAGATTTTGTGAACGGAGAGATATGGTTTGGAGAATTTGAGTTATGAAAATTCTTTTTTCCGTGAAAATGAATAGGTAATTTTTTTGGTGATTTAGTTTTTATCTCGCTAGTGTATGTTATTTGGTTTTTCTGATATACTTAAAACCTATTGCAGTTCAGCTAACTAAGATAAGACAAAATATTCTAACATAAATAAAAAATAAGTTATGGGTCTTAATATATATATCCTCCTGACCACGGCATCCAATTGATCCAATCTCAATGAAGACTAGCTAAGTGAGCAGGAGATATTATATATACGTAGTACACAAGTGTGTGAAGTGTGTGCGCAAACACAGGTACACTCCCTCTTCGCTAACTCTCATAGTCCAAAGGAACAGCAATCCGACACCATTGGGGAGAGATCAGACGCAGGACCAATAGCTTTAGGTGCTTTCCGAGGCACGGGGGTGTCATACCACGAACTTACAAACTTTGGGCTGCTACTTTTTAGTAGCAAAAAAATGGTTTACTAATTCCTAATGGAAAAACCCGATAACGCTTTTTGCCCAAATCAAGAGGGTTACAAAAATAGCCCAACTAAATCTGGGAATCAAATCCAAGACTCCATTTTCAACAGTTACCGCTACAGCTAACCATGATCAGTATAATCTAACACCTCTATGAATGCTTCCTATAATAAAGCCCCCGGCTCAGTTTTCCGCACTCGAGTTCAAAGGGTACCACGCAATGTAAACGCATCGACCACGTTCAGGGGCTCACGTAAAAGCATTTTGTACGCGTGTGAATATTTGATGTTAACATCAAACAGGCCTGCTTACCATCGCTCATTGTTAATTCAAGCCGGTTTGGCCATTAGGTCTTGTGCAAACCGCCCTATAACTCACAAACATACAAACGTTTGGACGTACTTTTTCATTGTTAATTACGTTTATGTACTTTAGGACAAACAAGTGAAAAGGGGCTGCGTGTGATTTTTAGCCTGATGTGTATTTTTCCTAAAATCGTGGAAGAAATAATTCTATTAGCATCCGGTACTGGTTTGGTACTTTCTGTCCCGTATTGTGCCTTTTTTTCTGGTGAAATGTAATGCTTAAAATTATTATTAAGTTATTCAAAATATTATTATAAATAAAAAACTGTAACTAAGATGAAGAGGAAAACATCGTGAGGAATCCTCGACTTTTTTTTTAACATATAATATACTTCAAATTAATATAAGACCGAAATCGCTAATCCGCCTTGAGATGTCGTAGTGATCAATGCTCGTGCCTTCTCTGTATGAGAAGGGGCTCTGCAGTGGGAAAAAAATATACTGGAATTATGAGGGTATAGTCATTATTTCACAGTCTCTTTTGTTTCACACAGTCTCTATAATAAAAAAACGACCCATAAACAACACAATTTCAACTAACAAAAATCCCTTTTAATTTCCATAAAAAAGGGGCGAGATTACAACAGAAAGAAAAACATGATTATATTATTTGATAATTAAAAAAAGGTTTTAACAAATAAAAGGCGGAGACCCGATAAGGCTTTGTACAAAGCCTTATCGGGTCTCGGAGCAATGAATTGAGGTGATGAATGGAATCGTGGAATGGGACCATAAAGCTCCCAGCCCACTGACTTGTAACGCCCGTAAGGCCTCGTATACGGAGACGCGGGCGGTCGCGCGACGCGTTGGGCGCTCAATTCAAAACATATGGCGTTTTTTGAGAGCGTTTACGGAAAAACGATTTTACACTTAAAATGCAGGCGAAGAACGCGGATGCTATGGCTGCGCCGCACACAACGTTTATTGACTGCGTTTATTGCGACCAGCTATTCCTGCAATTCTCTAATCACGGAAAAACGACCGCCAGCGTGACCGGTTGATGGCAATAGGCTCGCTCCCTGTTACATGGGACTTAAACATAACTAGCGAAATGTTGGTGTACTAATGAGTACACCTCTGGCTAACGCTTCGGGGATTACAAGCGTGACGTTAAACGTTATGTTATGTGGTAAAACGATGTGCGTCGTACGCGCCAATACGAACCTACGGCCAGCATACATACGCCGCTGCACGCTTCGCCTGTCTGTAAACTAAAAAAACTCCGAATCGCCGCGAGACGCCACGCAGCACGCGACGCGCGACGCCCCGCCTCTTTGTAAACAAGGCCTTACGAGTGAAATACTGAGGCCATGTACTCGTGTGACATACTAAGGCCGCATTCTAGACAGCCTGGTTTTAATTACTATAGTTTTGATTGGATTGGAGCGCAGGAGTTCTACGCTTCGCCTGTCTGTAAACTAAAAAAACTCCGAATCGCCGCGAGACGCCACGCAGCACGCGACGCGCGACGCCCCGCCTCTTTGTAAACAAGGCCTTACGAGTGAAATACTGAGGCCATGTACTCGTGTGACATACTAAGGCCGCATTCTAGACAGCCTGGTTTTAATTACTATAGTTTTGATTGGATTGGAGCGCAGGAGTTCTAGAAACTTCGCCGATGTATACGTTAATTATATGTAGGTTATTGAGTATGGCTAAGATTGACCAAATAGCCTATAAGGGAATCGCATTTTGAAATATTTTTTATGAGCTGTGTCTTTACCTGCCAAATTTGTTAGTTTCACACACGTCCCTCGCTAACCAAATTTCCATATCTCTGGTGGAAAATCAGACGAACCATAGGAAAAGTCAACGTGTTTAATTTAAGTATGGTCAAAAGTTTATTTTTTTTTAATTGGGACAAGCCCGCCACTCTGTATTCCCACCCAGAAAACCAGAATCAACAGTGGAGGCCACCAGAAAAGCGCCGAGGCATTGAAGCTCGGCGAGTCCTAGAGAAACGATTAACTGTCTTGGGTCCCGCAACGAAATTAATCAGAAATAATAGCGGAGGAGTAAGAAAAAATATAATTTCCACTTCCCTCCAAACAAGCAGGAGACAGAACAGAGCTAGGCCAATAGGCACAAAGAGGTGTTTGCAACTGGGTGAAGCCCAGATTGCCAAGCACCACGGATCGCAATTATTTTTAAATTAATGGGTCCTAATGTGAGCTGTTACTTTTGATTCCAGTAATAGGTATGGCAAAAAAGCTTGAACGCACGGAAATTAGTTCTAGTTTAAAAGAATAGGTATGGTGAAATTAATAAATGAATTTTACGGCAATTCACAGCCTCTTGAATGTTACTTATGGTTCTAGTGTGCGTGAATCTTTACCTGGTCTCACGGGACGTGAACCCGCGACCTTGCAAAACCTTGTCCGCACACGTACGTTTTGACGGAACCTACATAAAGACATCCCTACACACGATAGCGATAATGTCGCAGGCAAAATAGAAATAGAAATTGTTTTACAGTATTTGACTGCCTTGTTTGCCTAGTAGACGCAAAGCGCATCTACTGATAAGGTCTTGGGTTTGATTCCCAGGTCGGGCAATGTTATTGGGTTTTCCCATCAGGAATTTCTCATTGGGGTTTTGCCCAGTGATGGCAATAGGCTCGCCCCCAGTTACGTGGGACTTAAACATAACTGACGAAATGTGGTCGTTCTAAGGGGTAGGTACACCTCTGCCTAACACTTTGGGTATTACAGGCGTGATATTATGTTATGTTTTAAAGATAAGAGTTTTGTGTATCCTTTTGCTGTACGAAACCTTAAAAATAACCAAATTCCTAATCAAAACAAACTTGATAGTCTAGGACAGGAGTCACCAAACGGCGGCGGCGGACCGCGAGAACAAAGCAACTTGCACTACAGAGTAGGTTAACTGGCACTAGGTAATTTAATAAACAAACTAAAAAAAAATGAAAAAAAAAAGCTTTTTTACAAAAAATAAAACCGCCTTCAAAAACTACAAAAATAAAAAATAACTTTAGTTTTGGAAGTCGGTGGCTTTGGTTTTGTTTTTTGTTATGTAGATATTGCCACCGACTTCCAAAACTAAAGTTTTTTTTATTTTTGTAGTTTTTGAAGGCGGTTTTATTTTTTGTAAAAAAGCTTTTTATTTTTCACTTTTTAGTGCTTGTGTGTTAATGTTTGAAATCCTTACAAAAAGCCCTTTGAAACAATACCTCACACGATATATTTAATTTTGGAAAGTAGTAGGAGGGGGGTTGACGTACCCCCACTCTCTCTTCCTTCAGTCAGTCATCGACTACACGTATAAACAAAGCAATTAAGCAATTTTACTTGTTACGACAGTTATGCTGTGATCCTATAAGGAGTTCCGTTCCATATCTCCGAAGTTCACCATCAGATCATGACAATATTTCTATGGGACCTATTCGGAAGTATACTCTTTCAAACAAAAGAAGAATCATCCAAATCTATTCATAATTGGCTGAGAAATCAGGTAACATACATACAAAAAAAAAAACATACGCGCCGAATTGAGAACCTCCTCCTTTTTGAAGTCGGTTGAAAAAATGAAAATGAAATGTATCCCCCACAATATCTTTCTAGGCGTCAATTCGAAAACGGCCATGCGAAGTAACGAGCCAACAAGCGGGGAAGAGTTCGCGGAAAAAAAATATCTTTGTTATTTCTATAATTACATTTGTTTAATAAAAATTTTTTTCTACTATCTATAAAATGTTGTGCGGACCGCGATGGTCATTTCAATTCTTAAAACAGACCTCGAGCGAACCTAATTGGTGACCCCTGGTCTAGCAGCTAGTCTAAGAGCCTGTTAATGTATGTGGCCATTTGCGCGCGTCTTGTTAAGCTCTTGATTTACCACCGGCAGTGCACCAGCCACTCCTAATTGAGAATTTATAAGACAGTCTAGAACATTCACCTCAGAGTTTGTTGTTTAGTTTGAAACTTTGTTGTTTTAGAAGCTTTCTCTCTGAATAAATCAAAAGAGCTGCGTAAATAGACTACTTCATTAAAATACTCATAATACTAATCATACTGCCTCGTTGGACTAGTGGTTGCAAAGCGCGACTTCTGAGCATGAGGTCTTGTGTTCGATTTACAGGTTGGGCAAAGTGTTTTTGGATTTTCTATCAGGAATTTCTCAGTAGCAGCCTCGGAGTCTGGATTTGTGCCCGGTTGATGGCAATAGGCTCGCCCCCAATTCCATGGGACTTAAATATAACGCGTGAAATGTGGGTGTACTAATGGGTATACCTCTGCCTATCCCTTCGAGGAATACAGGCGTGATGTTGTGGTAATAAATATTCACATCGTAGAAATATTTCGATTAATATCAGTTTCCAAGAAAATGAATGTTCTTTTTACTTAATTATATTATACCATGTTTACTAATGGATACATTAATTAATGAATAACGTTATTGGAAAAGCATTGAATACACATCAAGTAAATTAATGATACGACACATACAATCCTGACTTATATTATCCTAACTATGATATTATAAATGCAAAGGTGAGTTTGTTTGTTACGCCTTCACGGCTTAACTACTGAACTGATTTTGATGTTTTTTTTACAGACTAAGCGACTTTATCTGTATTCGCGATAATTGTCATTCACGTGTTTGTGAGGATGGATGGATGGATGTTTGTTACTCTTTCGCGCTTATGATTGAACGGAATTAGATGAATTTTGGTCTAGCTACAACTACATAATAGATATAGATCGAGCTTAACACAAGGGATAATCAAGGATAGCCTTTTTTAAGGATAGGAAATCATCTAATGCCTCATACTGACTAAAACCCATTCGTGTTTCCCCTAATGCAATTTGCGTTCCAGGACCGCGGTGACTTTTTTGAACAAATTCCTATTAATACATAGTTTCCTTATAATACATAGTTTGTAACAATCCTTACTAATATTATAAAAGCGAAAGTAACTCTGTCTGTCTGTCTTTCTGTCTGTCTGTCTGTCTTTTCTTCACGCCTAAACTACTGAACCGATTTGTGTGAAATTTGGTACAGGGTAAGTGTGAACCCCAAAAAAGGACATAGGCTACTTTTTATTCGACTTCGTCTGCGTCCGCGATAACCGACATATACGCGGACGAAGTCGCGGGCAAAAGCTAGTTATTTTATAAAATTGTAGTGCCCGATATTATTTAAGATCTTGTAAAACAGATGTAATATGCAATAAAGGATTGAATTGTATTGAAAATAAGACATAGATTTAACTATCACCATTCATTTAGATAATTTTAATTAAACTATTGTAATAGACAAACATTAATTCGGGTCCAGTTACAAAAATGTTGAGAATCTCTGCTTTGTTTAAACATGGTAATTAAGGATCAAAATTAATTCATTAACATTTAAGAAGCGTTCTACGAAAACCCTTATAATTTCGTAGGTTTGCTATTCAGAGACAAAAACAATTAAATTAGAAAACAAATTGTTTATAGTTTGTTTGTTTTCGTGTTGTTTAGACTGTGTACACGCTAATTGTTGTTTGCTTCGTTATGCTAATGAGGGAGAGCTAGACTTTAATTAAGTAATTATTTATCAATTTTGGGTAAGCAAACATCTGTTTGTTTGTTTGTCATTGAAAATCTATTTTTTTTAATTTATTTAACATCTCCAACAAATTATCCACAAATCATGACATGCAAATTATGGTCAACAAAAGGTATTATGTAAGTGTATTCCTTCACTAAGGCCTCATTTACGGAGACGCGGGGAGTCGCGCGTCGCGTTGTGCGGCGCGGCCCGCTCTGAATTCAAACATAAGGCGTTGTATGAGTGCGTTTACGGAGAAGCGATTTTTGACGTACTAATTTTCCCGCCGCGAGACGCCACGCTGCACGCGTCGCGCGACGCCCCGCGTCTCCGTAAACGAGGCATTATAGGAGACCACAGCATGCACAATAATACCTAACAACAATCCTTCCTTATAAGGCTCTAGACAGACGGACTGCATTTCAACTGCAATCCAACTGCAAATTTGCAGTTCGGATGCAGTTTGAATGCAGTTGACACGACTGCAATAGAACTGCAAACCAACCGTGCGGTCCAATTGCAGTCGGCGTGCAGTCGTGTGAACTGCACACCGACTGCAATCGAACTGCATCCGAACTGCGGGGGGGCGGAGCGTTAAAGTAGTGCGGGCGGGTGGGTATGGTGCAGTTCGGATGCAGTTCGATTGCAGTCGGTGTGCAGTTCACACGACTGCACGCCGACTGCAATTGGACCGCACGGTTGGTTTGCAGTTCTATTGCAGTCGTGTCAACTGCATTCAAACTGCATCCGAACTGCAAATTTGCAGTTGGGTTGCAGTTGAAATGCAGTCCGTCTGTCTAGAGCCTAACATTACTAGCTTTTGCCCGCGACTACGTCCGCGTGGAACTTGTTTATATCGTACTTGCATACAAACTTCCACCCCCCTTTTCACCACCTTAGGGGGTGATTTCCGGGATAAAAGCTATTCTATGTCCTTTCCCGGGTCTTAAACTATCTCTATACAAAATTTCACCTAAATCGGTTCAGCGGTTTAAGCGTGAAGAGGTAACAGATAGACAGACACACTTTCGCATTAATAGTATTAATATGGATATGGATAAATACGAAAATAAGTCTGTCTGTCTCTCTTTAAACCATGGAACCTATTTTGATGACATTGGGTGCGGGGTACCTACTAAGTTTGAAGAAAGGACATGGAAAGAAAGAAAGAAAGAAAAATTACATAGGCTTCTTATTATTCCGCGACTTCGTCTGCATCCGCGATTACCGACATTTACGCAGACAAAAGCTCGTCTATAATAATAAAGTAATTTCTAATTGATATTTCCAGTCCACTTTAGAATCGATTTAAATATCTGCTAGGCCTTTAATAGATTTAATTTATTTCAATTAAATGGAAGACCACTTGGAATACCAATCAGAAACACTGGAATATCTAATAATTTTTTTAAAGCCGCCAAAAGTATCCGAATGTCTTTCTGAAAGGTTTTATTTTAGAGGTGTATTTTTATCGATAAACTATTAAAAATAGGACACACTAAAGGGAAGCGAAAATTGAGAGGAGGAAGGCAGTGTTTAGGCAACATTCGCTCATCGTAAATTACCCTGTTGTGTTAGGGCTCCTATAATTTAGCAATTAGTGCCGGACTGATGCAGCACCGAAGCAGTACGTTTGACTGTCATACTTATTCTTCAAATAAAATCTATCTGACTCGTGAAATATCAACTCTTAAAGGATGGGACGTAACAGTAGTCCTTATGTCGTAAAACATTAAGTCTAAAATCCTATGAACAACGTGACCTCCTCCAAATTCCATTTCATTCCGGAAAAGAACAGATTTTCCGCCATTTTAAATCAGGAAATCCTCATGTCATAGCTAAGCTTAACGGCTTTCTCAAAAGTATTTTTGAAGTAAATGAATGGTCACAACGATCTGTCATCGCTAAGTGCATCTTAAGCGCTTTGTGATGCTTGCAGTTTTAATACGAATAATTTTCAAGCGTTTTATATCGCATAATCCGAGACTAGGCTTTAAAGCGGTGAGTTTTGTATTTGCTTTCGAATGTTCTTTATAAACAAGTAGAGCTGTTGATCTGTTTATAAATAAAATACTAGCTTCTGCCCGCGTATTCGTCCGTGTGATAAAACACCACCGTGTGATAGTCACTACCTGTGACAGTTAGCAAGAAAGTAGCTTTCTAATCGTGTAAAATTCCAGAGATTAAACCTTTTACAAACAAAATAACATACAAACTTTTCTTCTTCATACCTAATTTTAGTATAGAAAGATGGCTTCGCCGTATGTTGGTGCCTAAAACTTATGACATAAGGATAAACAACTTTCAGAATTTTCAAAATTCAGAAAACATTTTGTTTTAAAATTTTACAAAAAAACATAAATTGAATAATTTAATAAATTTCTAGTCCATTGTAAAGGAAAATTGAATACAGTTTACAATTTCTCTAAATCCGAAACTACTTAACACAAATCCCGGCAACATTCTATCTGTATAGAGCTGCCTAACTCGCCCCCAAACAAGTCAAAATTCGCCAAAAGCCGATACATCCAACACGTCACCCAGTTCCGGCAGAAACCCTCTTACACCTTCAAACTGTTGCGCTAAGTCGGAGTTCGAGGGGGTGAGTTCACCCCCTACTCAACCCTGCAGATATTACCATACGAAAGACTACTGTAAGTACTTTACATAATATTTTCTTTGCAAATGGGGTCAAAAAATGTGCGTTTTGGGTTGAGTTATGAAAGAAAATTAGGGGTGAGTTTTTTGCACGTGGTGATAATGGGTTGTTGAAGGACATAAACCCTTGAATTTCAAATCAAGTGATTCTGTTTCTTTAAAAAGGATCTTTTTTAAAAGAATTAGACTTATAGATATACTTTTTTTAACTTTAGGAACTTTGCTGTATCATAGGTGCGTTTACAAACATACACAGACCTGGAACAACTACCAGTGGTATACAAATATTTGTTCCGTGTGGGAATCGAATCCACGACACGCAGCGCAACAGCCAATCACTCAGCCACTGCGCCAACCGTGTCGTTTCTTGTTTGAATACATTAACAAAAACGTCTATAAATCAAGAGTTTTCTTAAAGAAAAACGTTGGATTTTGTCAACACTTTGGTTTTAAACGACAGTTAGCTTAAAAGGTGAAACCTTTCAGGATCGCATTTAACAAAAGTTTAATTGAATTTTCAGTTAACGAAATTTTAACTTGTCACTTAGAAAGAATAATTGTTTCTCAAAGTTAAAATCAAAAGATTAAAACTTTGTGGTTATTTAACTTTATCTTGTGGTGTTAACATAAGATTACGCCTGTTATCCCTGAAGGGTTAGGCAGAGGTATAAGTACCCATTTGTAAACCCATATTTCGCTAGTTATGTTTAAGGTCCATGTAATAGGGGGTGAGACCATCAACCGGGTTTTTTTTTTAGGTGGTAAAAATCATCAAATGACTCCTTCCGCCCTGGGTGAGGCGGAAGGGACTGTCAGACTTTTACTGACTAAAAAACCACCCTGTTCCTTCTGTTGCCCTTTGCGTTCCGGGGCCACGGTATCCTGTTAAGACGTCCCGCAACCCCGGAGACTCAGAGGCTGCTGCTGAGAAATTCCTGATGGAAAAACCCAATAACACTTTGCCTGACCTGGGAATCGAACCCAAGATTTCATGAACACTAGACCAACGAGGCAGTCACTAGACCAACGACGCAGTTTGAGGCAGGCGTGAATATTCTGTCATTAACAAAAATTAGGGTCCCGTTAGAACATTTACATCGATGACGTCACAGGCAAATGCTGGTTAAGTAATAAAAGTACAACATACCCAGTTTCAAATTCGGAATGTCCATCAAAAAGTCGATCGCGGTTTGCGACACCGAGTTATGATCCCAATAAATTCCAATCGCTTTAAAAGCTTTTTAAATCCGTCAATAAAATGTTATGAAACGAATGTATTTCTGTTTATTTGGTACCCGTTTTTGCACGTGTAAAAGGTTTTTCAATCATGTTAAATCCAGAGACGTAGCTTGCCCTAGAGGGGCCCTGTATTTAATTTTTTTGAGGGGCCTGTCTATTTTACAGCGGCGAAGCCCAAATGGAGGGTAAAGATTAAAAAAAAAAACAATTAAGTATATTTTTAGACTGCCTCGTTGGTCTAGTAGTTGCAAAGCGCGACTGCTGAGCATGAGCTCTTGGGTTCGATTCCTAGGTCGGGCAGTGTTATTGGGATTTTCCATCAAGAATTTCTCAGTAGCAGCCTCGGAGTCTGGATTTGTGCCCAGTTGACGGCAATAAGCTTGGGGACTTCAAACACCTGGGTACACCTCTGCCTAACCTTTCAAGAATTACAGGCGTGATGTTATGTATAAACAATATATTTATTTATTCTCGGGAAGTTTAGCGTACGGCCTAAGAGGCTTTACGAATTTTACTTACACGGGGCCCTCTATGGTTGTGGGGGCCCCGTATCTTTGTCACGGCTGATACGGTGGCTACGTCCCTGTTTAAAACCTAGGCACCTAATGGGTACACAAGTTGATTGAATTTTTGTTTGAATTATGTGACTAAAAGGATCGTTAACGTTTAAATTATTTATGTATTGTAGATACCTAACAATGTTTAGTTTCGGATTAATATTTAATTATTAACATATTCACAAGTTTAACACATTTTTTATTCCATTATTTGGTTCCCGTGGGTTATTTATTACTGTGGCTTATTTCTAAAGTCCACGAAGACAACGAGCTTAGTATTTTCTACATTAAATTTTATGTTCATTCTTTTTACTGTCGCATAATAAAATTCCTCTGGCAGATCCTGATAGGTACTCAAGACACTCTAAACCCTAATGTGAGGACGAATGAATTTATATTGATAAAATGCGATTTTTGATTATTTTTTATTGTTAACTAGCACTTTTCCCGCCACTTCGTTCACGTATTTTTTCGTAGGCATCCCGATTTTTTTGGTAATTAAATATAGCTTATGACACTCACAAATAACGTGGCTTTCTATTGGCGAAGAATTTTCAAAATCGGTTCAGTAGATTCAGAGATTACCCCTTACAACCTCACAAACTTTACGTACCTATTTATAAAATTAGTATAGATTTACAAACAACACAATACACTTAAAAATAATGTAATACCTACACAATTGGTCAAAGATGGCTGAACGGAACGAAAAAAAATTCCGTGCGCATTAATTTTGAGGGTGAAATAATTTATACCTTGACCCGAGCAAAACATCCTGTGAGATTTGGTGGGTGGGGGGGATGCTGACCGCTGGCAAAGGGTGACTGATTGCCCTGGATACGCGAGATAAACCTTCTGGGATAAAGGAAAGGGGACTTTTAAAGATGACAAAGATGTTTTGAGACGAATATTTTTGTCCTGAAAATATGTTTTTGTGGAACTATACTACGGTTGTACTCTAATTTCCAAGACAGAGAATCGTTTCTCCGGGACTCGTCGAGTTTCATTGCCTCGGTGCTTTTCTGGTGGCCACCACAGTTGATTCTGGATTGCAGTTGTTTGGGGATACTGTATGACCTAACCAACGTAATTTTATGAGTAGTGAGTCGCGTAATTTACGTTCAACTGAAACTGACAACTCATTTCGCGTCTCCGTGTGGTACAAACAGGATTTGGATGGATCAAAAGCGTAAGTACGCGACTCAAAAAACGCTACTCACAACTTAAAATTTGGCTTTACACTTGCAGTGTTGATCGGAGGGGACAATTGTGGTTAACTATACTTCATCCTTACACCCTTAGTTGTAAGGTTGAAAATTGATCAACCGCCATTGTCCTCGGTTGCGCCTATGTCACACCTAAACCATGTAAAAAAGACAAAAGGAATTGCTTCTTCAGCCTCCTTAAATACATTTTATTAGTTGAACAAAACCCGCAAAAGTCACTTAATTTAAATTATGTCCTAATTAAAACTGGACATAGGAAAATAAATGGAATATTATTAATTAAAAGAGACAATCTGCCACGGCCCGAACTCGTTGGAACAAAAGCTGAATACCCCGATACGTTTACAGATAAAAATTGAAAAGCGCGCGCGTTTCGTACAGAAATGGCCGACAGATAATAATTAAGGAATTAATACCATTCAGCCAGTACAATGGTTCGCTTCAATCATTTGTTTGAATTGTTTGTATTGAACCTATTTGGTCGAAAGGCGGGAAACTATGTGATTGGCGCGCAAAAGTAGCCCTGTCATTCCGCTGTCAAATAGACAGTCCGCTGTTAAACGTTCTTTTTTTAATTTGCTAAAGTGTTGTGATAAAATATTTTGAGTTTTCCTCCATATTTATTTTTTATGTTTTCTCTTGTTGTTTTTTTTAAGATAACCGTCCAAAACAAATAATAATTTTATGTTTAAAAATGGTTCAGTTATAACTATAGAGTAAGATAAGTAGAGACTGGTTGGTTCAGCCATATCAAACCCTTTTTAAGTACTTCATCACTAAGAGATAAACTACGTTTAAAATATAAGGAAGACTTGACAGTCCGCTACGAGGGATGACAGGACGTTCTGAGCTTGTTTAATTATGAATAATTTTAACAAGCTATGAAAAAGTAATAAAGTATAATCAATTATTTAGATGCGAAAACAACTCTGTCTGCCTGTCTAATACGCTTCCACAACTAAACCATTGAACCGATTTTGATGAAATTTGGTACAGGGTAAGTTTGAATCCCAACGCCGACTTGAACTTCGTCTGAGTCCACGATAACCGACATTTATGAGGATTAAGTCGCAAGAAAAAGCAAAAAATTAATAAGTGTTTCAATCATGTGATTATTTATCCCTGCACAAGTAAACCACCATCCATATGTTACAGTAGGGAGGTACTTATAATGCCATACGACAGCTTTGACAACCAAAACTTTATAAGGTAATAACACCAGGCTACCCCACCCACTACCAACGCCATCTATGAAATGAAATATTAAACTTTCAATAAGCCTCACCTGAGTAACGTACTTAACAATTTAAGAGGCTTCAGATTGTTTAACTGAATGAACAGTGGAATGTAATGCCACAACAAAGTGGAATACAGTTGGGATTATGTATACTCTCTGCGGTAATAAATACTAGTGGTTGATCTCCTTTGAAAGATCAGGTGACAGTACCTCTGCAGGTAATTAAAGCCGTATTAGTATGGAACTGAGTATTAATTAGTATTTGAGCTGCTTGTCGTGTCAGAGGTAAGGTATTAATAGGAATATGCTTAAGGTACGTGAAATGAGATAAATCGATTTCCTGCAGTATTATTTTTAAACTATTTTTGATTGTATCGTTGGTTTTGTGATCGTAACTCGCAAGGGTGATTTGTGAGCGTCGGTTCTTGGTTCAATTCCTAATCGGAAACAGTGTTATTGAATTTTCCAGTAGGCATTTCTCAGTAACAGGTCGGTGTTTACAAGTTGGTGGTGTAGTGACACTCTAGTGCCTCAGAAAGTACGTAAAGTCGTTGGTCCTGCGACTGTTCTCTCCCCGTCCGTATCGGATTGCCGTCCCATCGGACTATGACAGTGAGGAAAGAGGGAGTGCACCGTGTTTGCTTTGCACACACACATGTGCACTATTCTCCTGCGTACTTGATTAGGCCCGCCATAGACGGACCGCATCTTGCAGTCGAGACCGACTGCTCTAGAGCGGTCGCGTTGAAGTCGTACACGACTGCAACATCACCGCATAATGCAGTCGACTACGACTGCTTGGAGCAGTTCGACCGCAAAATAATACTGATGCGAGTTTATTTACAAGATGGATTTCGATGAAGAAACACTGGAGTGGCGCGCGGTCGGCAGCAACCGCTTGTAGCGGTCCGTGTATGGTGGGTCCGGCAGCTCAGCAGTCGACCGCACGGCGAAACACGACCGCAGAGCGACTGCTCCGACCGCTCAGGAACTGCTCGAGCGGTCCGTGTATTGCGGATATGAATTTAATATGGAAACTGCAGTTCGCCGTGCGGCGACCGCAAGATGCGGTCCGTCTATGGCGGGCCTTAATCCCCATTATAATTGGCTGTGGGAGAATATATTCAGTAAACATCTCTCTATAATACAGTCTTTTATCTCACTGTCGGGCAAAAGCCTCTTTTCATACAGAGAAGGCACTAGCATTGATCACCACGCTTGCTCAAGGCGGATTGGCAATTCCAGACTCATATTAAGTCCAGGTTTCCTAACGATATTTTCCTTCACTGGTGCCAGTGATGTCCAAGATAAACTTAATAGGTACCAGTCAACAAAACAGATAGGTATGCAGGGTCGTCACATATGGTTGAAGTTTTCTGACAAACCGATGGAAGTTATCAAATTATTTAATTTAAGAAGTAGATAATAAACAGTTCATTAATTAACTTTCAATCGAAGACTACCATCAGTGTCTAAGGAAACTTCAACTAGGTATATCTGACGACCCTGGATACCTATCTTTTTTGTTGACTGTACATAATAAATAAAAAAGTGTCATCAGTACTTGCTTGGTATAAAACCCGCAACCTCAAGCATAAGGACAAGACTACATATAATAAGACTTTAGTTTAATATTCTCACTTTTGCACACCAAAGTAAGTACGTACATCCACATTTTTTCTTTACAAACGTGTAAGGGTGCTGGGTGGTGGAGGCTTTACGTCCCGACAGGTTTCCGGATCCGTTTCCTCATTTCCGGCGTTTCCGTGACGGAGCGGTTAATTTTCGAAGTTAGTTGGGTATAGGCAGAGTTGTGTGTCGACGCGGAATATTGTAAAGTAAATTAGTTTAGTTTGTTGAATGAGAGAGCGGAAATCATTTAACGAGAAATATGTGTAGAGTAAATCAATTCATAAGTACTGCTACGCTGCGTGTTACGAGCTTGATTCCCGTACACGATAGTTGTTTACAACATAACATCACGCCTGTAATCCTCAAAGGGTATGGCAGAGGTGTACCATTAGTACACCCACATTTCGCCAGTTATGTCTAAGTCCCATGTAATAGGGGGCGAGCCTATTGCCATCAAATTCAAATTCAATCCTTGCAATTTTTTTTTGTTTCTGACTACAGGCGAAAGATTCAACTTTTTTTTTTTAATTTTACGGGGACAACTTAACGAGTCATGATGCAGGCTTCCGTAAGTATAGTAACAGTAATTTTTCGCACCAAAAATAAAAGTCATTTCCTAGCAATTTTCTTTATCCAAAATTACATATCGTTAGCGTGATGATCAATGCTCGTGCCTTCTCTGTAAGAGAAGAGGCCTTTGCCCTGTAATGGGACAACCAATACGATGGTATTATGATTTAGTAGATGGGACTACCCATCTACTAATTGCCTACTAAGGTATGCGTCTTATTACAACCCATACAATTTAATTCAAATTAAAATTCAATTAACACACATTTTCCTAATTAAACACACAATAAACAATCTGAATACGAACTAAAGAGTACTAATAAACAATTTACTTTTATCTATTTGCGTTACAAGAATAGATATAAAAACTCGAGCTGAAAATAAACAGAATTGCTCACTTAAAAAAAGCAACCAATGTTTGCTCATAAAACCGGTTATTTTAACACTAGGGCTAAGATAAAAGCTGACAGTTACTATCACTCCCAATATACTCGTAAAAACATATCCAGGGAAGGAAAACCTTTTTTACATCCCTTTGTTGGAAACCCTTTATCCCGGATCAGCAGTAATCCATATACATAATTCATTAGCTGGTGTGTCTTTAGATAAAACGTTTTGCAAAGGAGCCATGAAAAATGTTAGATTTAATTTTTACGTACATCATTTTCTTGTAGTGTTTTTTAATTATATTTTTGTCATTTAATTATTATATGAACTCACAAATTACACAAAAAATTACGTTATCTACCGAAGAGATGCTCGTGGCTAAGTAATCAGGGATGGATGTCCATCCCCGATGGTGGGTGACCATCTTTACACATCTAGACTTCTCCGTGCTTCGGAAAGCACGTTTAGCCGTCTGTCGTACGAGGATCTTTGACAATCGTTAAGGGTCGTCAGAAGCCCGAAAGTCTGACAGTTACTCCCCAGTACTTAACTGTCAGACTTTCGGGCTTCTGACGACTCGTTGACGACTCGAGCGACTGCCCACTGGCCTCCACACCCCTGTGGAGGCCAGTGGGCAGTCGCTTCATGTAAAATACTTACTGACATTTACCTGCATCCAATTTGACTGGAAGCCGACCCCAACATAGACGGGAAAAGGGTAGGCAAGTTGATTGATTTATCTTATTATGTACCGATGAATGAATTCGGGGTCTACGTTTCAGAGCCGGAGGCAAAACCCCGGAACAAGAGGCAAACTGATATTAAGTACCTTGAATTTGTGAAAGATTAATGGAATGGATTTTGGGAAACTGATACAAGGGTGAAAGCTAAGCGCCTGTAATAGTTGGAGTTAGAATGTAGGTCAAGCAATGCTAAGGTATAATGTCCCGATGTCAAACCAGTTGGGCTGCAGGCTTTTGGTAAAATAAGTTCAAAGTCAAAGTCAAAATTTATTTCAATTAGACCATTTACAGGCATTTTTGAATTATCAAGGAGTCGGTCAGTTAGTTAGAAACTTAAGCTCGTCGCTCGGTCCAAAATGGAGGTAGGCCTCTATGGAGAAGAACGAGCGAGGAACTCCACGGACACTCTTATTTCAATTAGGTTTCTACAAAATACTGGTTACAATATTCATGTTGCTTCTACATGTGAAAACAATGAAGATGAATGTAACTTCTTATTCTAAATATATCTAAATATCTGGGGACAACTCACACACGGCCATCTGATCCCAAGCTAAGCAGAGCTTGTGTTATGGTAACCAGACAACTGATATACATACTTATATAATTTATAAATACATACATATTATAGATAAATTACACCCAGACACAGAACCAACAATTATGCTCATCACACAAAGTTTGTCCTGGGTGGGAATCGAACCCACTACCTCCGGCTTTGCAGTCAGGGTCACTAACCACTAGACCAACGAGGCAGTCAATTATTGGTTAGACCACGGATCTAGTTACCTATGGGGTCATGTCAAACAAAAAAAAATATCACGAAAAATGTATGGTTCCTTTGGGATCATCCCATAACATCACGCCTGTAATCTCCAAAGAGTTAGGCAGAGGTGTACCACAGTTCACCCACATTTCGCCAGATATGTGAACCTATTCGTTGGATCATATAATTATTATTTTTATTTTTTTATTTATTACGAATTCACAGACAGCGACAGTATAAATGAACAGCGTAATAAATACACAAAATACTAAACATATCTGATAGGGCTCAAGCCAGTCATTATATATAGGGGTCAGCATCGGACCTTTAGGGGCCAATAGAGCTGTATAGAGCTATTTGGGCACAAAGTGACCCTTTACCAAGGTACACAATATAATTGGCAAGTTTATGGAGCGGTCGAGATGGTTTGACAGTTATGATGGCGGGCTTAAATTAGAGGTTGGTGATAAGGCTTTTATATGATTATGTTAGAGTTTTATACTATACAGAAATCTATTAAATTTAAAATGGAGCCTAGTTTTGCCAATATCTTGAATCTGTGTATAAATAAATGTCGTCTAAACTAATCATACAACGGATAAATATTGTTAACAATTTTGTTGCTAATTTGGCTCTAAGGTAAATCTGAAAATAAATACTTCCCACTTAAATTTCACTTTTTAAACTTAATTAAAATAACGTTGCCCCTTACTAGTATTTTTCTTATATTGTGGATGCGTTTACAAACTCATACTCATGTACACAAACAGTTTGTCCCGGAACAACAATCTGGCCCTTTTTTTTTTAGGTGGTAAAAATCATCATATGACTGTCAGACTTTTACTGGCTAAAAAACTACCCTGTTCCTTCTGCTGCCCTTTACGTTCCGGGGCCACGGTATCCTGTTAAGACGTCCCGCAACCCAACTATCTGGCCCTACAAATATATTTGTTACGTGCGGAATCAAACCCGGGTGTATAATATTAGCCAAACTCATGAGAAATAGTATAGGCTATATAGCATCGCGCTACGACCCACATGGATGGAGCAGTAACCAAAAACGTAACTTATATAGCAAGATTGAAAAGAAACTCCGCGTACAAAGACGCACGGAACAGCTAGTTTAAAATAATGAGATGCGTCACTACGTTACCTTCAAATACAAACCTTCGTTTATCTAAAAGACTTTGTAATTAAAGTGGTTTAGCTAATAACAATTAATTGGATCTAGTTCTAGTAATGAGGGAACGTGACGTCAGCGCCGACTCGGGATTTGTAATCGATTGTAGACTCATTTGTCGCGGCAATCGATATTATTTTCCTCCCTACCGAATTTTGGTCACGGCGTTCAATTTCAATGGAGAGTACGCAGGAGATTTTAGGGTGAGGCCAAACGAACGTAATTTTGTCAGTCGTGAGTTGCAGAATATCGGCCGCAGAAATTCTGCTACATTCGGTTTCATATAAAAGTCCTATTTGATTCACAAGGCGACGCAAAATGAGTTGTCTGCCGACTCACATGCATTATTCGGTTTCAGACGCACGACACAAACATACGCTATGAACGTTGCATCGTTAGATAGTAGGTAGCTGAATAAAATGCGCTCGTCTGGCATCCCAACAGAATTTCTGCCAGGCAGAATTTCTGCGACCGAAATTCTGCGACTCACGACTCACAAAATTACGCTCGTTTGGCCTCACCCTTATAGTGCATAAGTGTGTGTGCAAACACAGGAGCACTACTTCTTCCCTCACTCTCATAGTCCAAAAGGACCACAATCTGACACGACCGGGAAGAGATCAGGCTTAGGACCAACGGCTTTACGAGCTTTCCGAGGTAAGAGGTAGCACAGAGTTAACACACCATCAACTCCCAAACCCCAGGTTGCAACAGAGAAATTACTAATGGGAAAATTCAAATAATTTTTGCCCGACCTGGGTATCGAACCCAGGACTCCACGCTCAGCCGTCGCGCTTGCAACATTCATTTGTAATGTACTTAAAAACAGCAACCAACAAACAAGAATATAAAACTATTTTTAACTATTATTAATCTCGTGTATATCTTATAAAAAGAAGCAATTGCCCTTAAACTTAATAGAATAGCTAAATATATTTTTGGCATTTTTTACTGTCCATCCGTTAGAACAGTGTTCTCAAAATTTGACTCGTAGCCCCCAGGCGCCACAAGTTTTCTTGGCACTTCTCAACAAACTTCGTAAATCTCTTGGAACTGTTAAGAGCTAATTTAACTAAACGCCTTAAACTTTTCTGCAACTGAGATGATAAAAAGATATTTTGACACAATAAGAATTAGGCTTACATAAAGTTTTGATTCGCAACAATTTTTTAATGTACAGTCAGCAACAAAAGTCGATTAACATTTATGATTTTTAAATCCTTATTATTAAGTACAATGTTAAAAGTAAAACGCAATGAATATAAAATTAAGATATAATAAACCCTTAGCTATTGCCTGAAATTCTGAAAGCCAGTACATTATGTGTTTAGTGTCTGTTTAAATGATATAAAAAAGTAACATTGTTAATCGACTTTTGTTGTTGACTGTACAAAGTCGTGCATCTGTAAAAGTATAACAGTACAACACATTTTTATAATTCGATACTTGTAGGAACTGTTTCTTTGATTATAATTTACTAGCGACCCGTCCCGCACGGGTGCAATGTAGGTACTAACTATACGTATAAACCTTCCTCTTGAATCACTCTATCTATTAATGAAAACCGCATTAAAATCCGTTGCGTAGTTTAAAAGATCTAACGGGAAGCGACTTTGTAGTATTTTAGTACTATGTACTTAGTACTATGTAAAGATTTTTCATATGTAGCTTTCGACGTCACTGGAATACCTCATCTGGCGCCTTAAAACGCCCACCTTCAAACCTATTCGGCAACGCTGTTCGGTGACTGAATTAAGTACAAAATAATTCGTTATCTCGCCACACAGACGTAATAAAACCTACCGAACCTGGTCTGTAGAGATAATTAACTACGATAACATGGCGCGCCCCTTTACAATTCAAAACGTTTGAAAGTATTTGTGAAATTATTTACAAGACTCACAACGCATGTGTGCGTACTGAAACGGTTCTCGAAACAAAAACAAATCAGCGTGTCATGTTGCTCGACTAGCGGCGTCATTAATTACTCATTATTATTAAAATAGTAATATGGAGGGGCGCGCCATGTTATAGTAGTTTATCTCTACCATTTCTATCTACGACATTACCTTTAAAGCCCATGAGCTAACCAGTACCCCCAGAAGTCATAAAACTTTGAGAATCACGGTCTTCAATATGAATTTACGGCCTTCACGCAACCCGGGGGGTACCATAGCCGGCAATTCATTGTCTATGTCGGAGGCATCACAGCTCTGTGCCAATAATCTTTGTATAGCCGCCTGCGCTGTCATTGGTGAATAGATGTATGTATGTATGTGTAGTTACTGCCTTTTGTTTAAAGCGTGAAAAGAGAAACCGAGCTTGTTAGTCAGGCATTTCTGGCTTATACGTTTCTACAAAAAAGTGTAAAGGCCTCGATTTGAAATAAACCAATAAATTAAGTTAAAAAAATCTTTAAATCTTTTTACTGTAAAAAATGACAAAAATAAAATGATAAAATTAGATTTATTTTGATTGTCTATCTGTATACGTTGTCCTTTTGTTAACAAAATAAAAAAAAACATCTACTAAAAAACTATAGTTTCGCCTTTTGATTTTTTGGTGATAAAATAGCACATAAATTAGCTCATAAGACATAGGAATAAAGTAGCTTCCTTTACATAAAAAATGAGAATCAGACCAGTAATTTCGGAGATAAGCCCGTTCAAACTAACAAAACACTCTTCAACTATATAATATTACAATAATTATTCAACAATACATCTCTTTCCGCGTTCCAACATTATGCCAATCAAAAACATAATCCGCTAAATCTAATCCAACCATTGGACATGACTGAACGTGAATGCGGTCTATACGCAATCAACAGGATAATGGAAAAAAACCGGCCAAGTGCGAGTCAGACTCGCGCACCGAGGGTTCCGTACAAACCTGTAGGTATATATATATAAAATTCTCGTGTTGCGGTGTTTGTTTCCAAACTCCTCCGAAACGGCTGAACCGATTTGCATGAAATTTTGTGTGCATATCGGGTAGGTCTGAGAATCGGCCAACATCTGTTTTTTTTTTTTAATCGCTGAACAACGTTTGCTGGGTCAGCTAGTAAGTTTATGATTATTAAAAAAAATATACTATGTGATGTAACTAAAAATTTAAGATTTTCGGAATTTTTCCTATATGTGTACTTTATAACGTTGCTTCATGCCAAATTTCAAGATTCCAGGTCGTCTGGAAGTATTCTTTAGGTTTTGATTCCCTTGCGAGTAGTTGCGAGTTTCAAAATATGCGGCTTTAATTGCTGTATCTTTTGATTGCGTTGACGTAGAAGTTTGATTTTGTTACAGCTTAAAGATATTATAGACTTGAGTATTTGTTAAGAATTTCAATATAATACCACTACGCGTTCATGAGTAAAGGGGTAATAAGTTTAAAATTATTAAAAATATTTTTATTATATGATGTAACTAAAAATTTATGCTTTTCGCAATTTTTCCTTTATCTGTGTTATAAGACGTTGCTTCGTACCAAATTTCAAGATTCTGAGTTCACGGGAAGTACCCTGTAGGTTTTGATTCCCTTGCGAGTAGTGGCGAGTTTCAAAATATGCGGTTTTAATTCCTGTTTCTTTTGATTGCGTTGACATAGAAGTTTGATTTTGTTACAGCTTAAAGGTATTATAGATTTGAGTATTTGATATGAATTTCAATATAATACCACTACGCGTTCATGAGGAAAGGGGTAGTAAGTTTAAAATTATTAAAAATATTTTTATTATATGATGTAACTAAAAATTTATACTTTTCGCAATTTTTCCTATATCTCTGCTATAAGACGTTGCTTCATACCAAATTTCAAGATTCTGAGTTCACGGGAAGTACCCTGTAGGTTTTGATTCCCTTGCGAGTGTCGAAAATTTGCGGCATAAACGGGAGTATCTTTTGATCGCGTTGACTTAGAAGTTTGATTTTTTCACAGCTCCAAGAGACCATAGACTTGAGTATTTGATATGAATTTCAGCTTGATACCTCCACGCGTTCCTGAGAAAAAAGGTCTTGACAGTCAGACAGACAGACGGACAACAAAGTGATCCTATAAGGGTTCCGTTTTTACCTTTTGAGGTACGGAACCCTAAAAACATGTCAATTCAAACAGAATACGAAATGTGGAAGGGTTGAAGGCGCTCCATACACATGCTGCGTAATTGAGACCGTGCAGCTTATTAGAACTGGCTGGATGAATAACAAGATGCCTTGAAATATGACAATGACAACACGATTCATTATGGTTGGTAGAATCTTAAAAAGGTTATAGAACCCTAAGGGTGCAAACGTGACCTAAATGATAATGATGTCTCTTTCACGCTTAAACGTTTGAACGAAATTAGCTGAAATTTAGCAGATATTTATATGTACCTATAGATATTAATCTACCCTTACCCCTTCCCTATCCTAGGACTTTGACTTGATTCAGAAATTAACGCAGACGAAGTCGCGGGTAGACTTAAATTAGTACCTATTAACCCCTTTTTAATTAGGTTAGGTCCTTAAGATAATTATTGGAACTCAAAACCAGGACTGACCGACTCTTAAGCCGACCTATTCTTCTATTTTGGATCAGTTTTCAACCGACTTCAAAAAGAAGGAGGTTCTCAATTCGGCGCGTATGTTTTTTTTTTTTTTGTATGTATGTTACCTGATTTCTCAGCCAATTATGAATAGATTTGGATGATTCTTTTTTTGTTTGAAAGAGTATACTTCCGAATAGGTCCCATAGAAATATTGTCATGATCTGATGATGAACTTCGGAGATATGGAACGGAACTCCTTATAGGATCACAGAATAACTGTCGTAACAAGTAAAATTGCTTAATTGCTTTGTTTATACGTGTAGTCGATGACTGACTGAAGGAAAAGAGGGAGGGGGTACGTCAACCGTCCGTCCGTCCGTCCCACTACTTTCCAAAATTAAATATATCGTGTGAGGTATTGTTTGAAAGGGCTTTTAGTAAGGATTTCAAATATTAACACACAAGCACTAAAAAGTGAAAAATGCTATGGTTTTGTTTTTTGTTATGTATATATTGCCACCGACTTCCAAAACTAAAGTTTTTTTTTTATTTTGCAGTTTTTGAAGGCGGTTTTATTTTTTTGTAAAAAAGCTTTTTACCTTATCATTCAAACTGTAGAAAAAAACAAAAAATAAAAAGTTTGTATTCGGTTAAACCAGCCAGAGTCTCTAGAGAAAATATTCCACACGCGTTAACAAAACACTCTCCACTCTCTTATCCAAACATACCCTTAGTTAGCACTATCCGCGTTCCATCTCAGTTTTCATCCAACCATTGCGATAGTATCCGGACAAATATCCGGCCAAAGCCGAACGTTGTCGGTATTCGGTACCCGTGGGATTGCACCTCTCTAATTTTAACTTAATGACGACAGAATTTCGAATTGGATGGTAGTCTGGTGAGAGGCATTCGTATTAATTAACGCGATGTGGATTTTCTGAATTGATGTTGTTAGTCCGTTGTGATTATGCTGAATAATGGTCAGCGCTCATTCTAAGAGGACAGCTAAAATGGTTGTTTTTGGATATGTAAAAGTTTTACGACAAAGTGCAGTTTTGCAGGTTTAGGCAGGCGCACCGTTATATAGTCGCGCGATAGTGCCTCCTACATACGAAACGTGGCGATTTTGTTCTTTGAAAAAGGTGTATTTTGGAACACCATGAGACATAAACAACTTAAAAATAACAAGAAGGAATATATTTATTGACCGGGTGTCGTAATATCATTTGATTATATTATTAAAGTGTTTTATGACTGCCTCCTGAATGACGAGAATGCAAAACTGCATCTTGTATCTTGTACAAGATGCAAATATAAAAATAATAAAATTCGTCTTGCGAATTTAAAAGAAAAACTATCAAATCAGAGCAAAGTAGGCTTTAACAGTTAACAAGTGCGCGGGCTTGCGGACGGCGAGTAATGGGTAGCTCGCCGTCCGATCAAGGACCAGGCCCGGGTCGACGCGACGCCCCGTTCTGTTCGCGCGCGCCTTAAAGAGCTGTCAGCACAGGGACGGGGCCCCAACGGGACCTGCCGGAGTTGCAGGACGTCTTAACAGGATACCGTGGCCCCGGAACGTAAAGGCAGCAGAAGGAACAGGGTGGTTTTTTAGTCTGTAAAAGTCTGACAGTCCCTTCCGCCCCACCCAAGGCGGAAGGACTCATTTGATGATTTTTACCACTGGAAAAAAAAAACTAGTTAACAAGTAGGTAGGTAATACGGGTAACTATGAGACACACTGAGTGTGACCCGATACGCATTTGGCCTGTTTTTTGTTCAAACAGCTTATTATCAGGGTAAAATCCCAGCAGAATTAAAGCTACCAGATAATTAACATCAGTATTTAAACTTCCTCTGTATTTAACACGACAGAAGACTAATTAACTTCATCAAACATCGCAGTGTCAACTTATCCTTACTTCTCAATCAACTCAGTAAATATTCAACTTAAATATCACACGAACGTATTTTCCTTCATTCCAGAGTTTTCAAAGTATGCTGAAACTTTTCAATCAAATGTAAACTTCATATCAGTTAGCGCAAGTTCTTTATTTGCTTGAAGCTGTCGTACAAAGTAGGTACAGGCATTGTAAGCATAAGTATATGAGATTAATCTGTGTATTTTAAGTATGAGAGCTTGTTTTATGACGGTGTTCAGATTTTAGTTGTTTTAAATGTGGATTTAGATTGGATTAGATTAAACAATTCAGAGCCAAATCTCCACTTGAGAACTAACTCAAGTGGAGATTTGGCTCTGAATTGTTAGGCTTCGGTGATATACTTACGGTTATGTAAGACGGTAGAAAAGGAAAGCTTTCTAAGAATTATGATGAATAAATTTTATTATGTACAGTCAACAAAAGAGATGGGTATCCAGGGTCGTCAGATAGTTGAAGCTTTCTTAAAAACCGATGAATGTCTTCAATTAAAACTTAACTTAAGTAATGTACTGTTTATTATCTATTTTTTAAATAAAAAAAACAGTATTATTACATTTGAAAACATCCATCGGTATTTTCGGGCTTTTAACGACTGTCAAAGTATCCACGTATGGCAGCAGGGACCAACGGCTTAGCGAACTTTCCGAGGCACGGAGGAGTCTTGGTGTGTAAAGATGGTCACCCATCCCCATGGTTGGTCTAACCATAACCTGATAGATCGTCCCGTGCGGCTGTTATTAATCCTAGTCGGAACCAATGCGGTACCGCGCTGGCAGGACCCAGTATGCTGCTTCCGGCAATTCCTACGACGTAGCTCTATGTGTCCCGGCTACTTTACACCACGAAGGCTGAGGAGATCGTGGAGTATGTTCGAACCAGGACCAATTGGACCATCAGGGTCGAGAAATTGGAGTCGTGCCACAACACGAATTTCAAGTCGTTCGTGGTGCGAGTTCCGACTCATTGCATTGAAACCTTCCTCAAGGAAGATTTTTGGCCGAAGGGTGTCGTGTATCGGCGATTCCGCGGAAGGCTACGCGACACCACGCAGCGCAACACGACGCCGTCACTTCGTGTGCCTGTGCAGTAGTTTTTGTTTTTATAAATATGTATGATAGTCTAAGGTATATATGTTATGGGTCTTTGTTACCTGAATTAAATGAATAAATAAATAAAAATAAATTAGCCATGACCTAAAAATAAAATTACAAAAATATCAACACTTTTCCCGGTAAAAAAAAACCAAAATAGGTATAAAATACGTTCCTATCTTCCCGCCTCACGAGGGATCATACAGGGGTGATAAATACCTGTCGTGAGACGTACATATACAGGGTGTAAAATATGACATAGGCACGATCCCTTACGGATAGATCCCCTTCATATTTTATTGATGCCTAAACAGGAATGGAGAAATAAGGTTTTATGCTGAAACGGAATGAAGTAATTTCATTGGTGGAAATATTGAATTTCGTTTTACTTAGGTATGACTATATCTTCTTTTTTCGTGTTGATAATTTTTGGAATGTTGCCCTAAAAAGGTTCAGTGATTAACTGTGTTTTTGGTGTTTATCTCTGTTTATAACATAACATCACGCCTGTAATCCCCGAAGGGTTAGGCAGAGGTGTACCTAATAATACACCCTCATTTTGCCAGTTATGTTCAAGTCCCATTAATAGGGGGCGAGTCTATTGCCATCAACCGGCTGTTTATATGGTATCGCACAATGTGACGTACAGAAATCATTGTGATTACGAATGCGTTCAACAATTCAAGGGGGGGGGGGGGTAATTCAAGTTTAGTTATAACATTTAAAACTAGTGTTCGTTAAAAAAAAAACAGGACTTTGATCTATCTCAGATACCAGAAGGTTCCCAGGTATGTAATCTACAACAAAAAAATAGATATATTTTAGTCATCGCTTATTATGTTTTAGCACCTCTCAGAAACGGAAACGGCACGGCCGACATCGCCTTGAAAAGCCAACTTTTAGCTGCCAACACGCCGTCCGCGATACTTCACCTTATAATATTCTAACGATATCTAAGATTCTTACTTGAATGGCAAATTCACAACAAAGAAAAATATAAAAATAGAAGTATCGATAAGTTCCACTTATTCCAACAGAATAAAATTCTTTTCTAAATCCCCTATTTGAGATCTATCAAGTCCATAATAAGATGATCGTCGTACAAAGCCACTACGTACCTACGCGTACTTACATTTTTCTGTACAATAAATTCTGTCGACTAAAGAGAGTCCTTTGAGGTTTTCTAAACCTGTCGCTTACTATTCTCACAAAAGGATCCAAGTGGTAAAAGGGATTATTTCGATAACTCGATAACTAATATTCCATCTATCATATCATTAGACAAATAGTTTCAGAAACAACGAAGCTTAGTACGTGTTAACATTAATATTCATATTCATTTTTTTGCATTCCATAATGTGTGTAATAGATGTTACATAATGCTTAAAGCTAATGTACAGCTATCGACCCTGTTAGGGCACAGCAACATTGGGTATAACTAAAATTAAAAATTAGAAAATAATAATAAAACATAAATATTTAAATATAAAAATAAAATAACACTTCTTATAAATGAGTGTGAACTTCTAAATCACATTAAGTAATTATAATTATTAAAGTCACATAAATATTGTATTTTAATTACCTAATTAATATTAACATAATATATTATTATATTTATATTTTTATTATTATATTATATTATATTAACACACTAGCTTTTGCCCGCGACTTCGTCCGCGTATATGTCGGTTATCGCGGACGCAGACGAAGTCGAATAAAAAGTAGCCTATGTCCTTTGTTGGAGTTCACACTTACCCTGTACCAAATTTCACACAAATCGGTTCAGTAGTTTAGGCGTGAAGAAAAGACAGACAGACAGACAGACAGAAAGACAGACAGACAGAGTTACTTTCGCATTTATAATATTAGTTAGGATAACATTGTAATAACTATAACGTTATAACGATATTTAGCGATTTCGTCCGCGCGTGGTTTTTTCGCCAGCGTTTAGTTACTTCTTTGGTTAAGGGTCTTGCTGTGATGGTGTTGCCTATAGGTACTATTTCTCATAAATATAGCTATCAATTACAAAAAGTTTTTTTCATTCCGACTGATAGTTCTAGATAGCGCGTTTGAACAATCAAACAAAAAAAAATAGTATAGTATAGTCAAAGTCAAAGTCAAAGTCAAAACATTTATTTATTTATTTAACTTTATGCAACAAAAAAATTACAAAGGCGGACTTAATGCCTACATAAGCATACATTGCATTGCATTCATTCTCTACCAGTCAACCAATGGTGGTGAAGAGATAACATAGCAGGTGCAAAAAATTGTACATGAGAAATAATCAAATGAAATATTTAAAAATCATAAAAACAAAAATCTAAATAAATTTAAATGTACACAAGTACTTACTAAATAATTAAAATTCATGTATAAATTACTATACATAAACTCTTATATACCATACATAATATATATATATATATCATATATACACACTCATAAATACATATCTTATAATAAGAATAGAAAGGATGTTTATGATAACTCTTACTGATTGTTCTGAAAATAAATCCGCAACTTCCGCTTGAACACATATCGACAAAAGCATGTCACCAATCAATTATTTTTTTTTATTGGTTGTGCCACATACCCAATTACATAACACAACAATAATGTCAATGCCTTTTGTTTTGACAGTTAAAAAATCATCGAAAAATGCTGCAATGAGCAACCACAAATATTCTGCAATCATCCTAGTTCTAAAATCCAGCACAGTCGTTCCATAGATTCTGCAAATGTAGCGTTTGCCGCTGAAATATATAGCTGTAAGCTTAATTTTCACATTTCAAAAAGTAGGGGAGAGATATCGACAAATGAAATTCGTGGAAGCAGTGCTTATCGCAAAATGTTTCTTCATTTACATATTCCGGAGTTTCGACAAAGTTTGGTTAGCGAATCGAGATTCCAGCTCAATGTACTTATGCAGAAGAGTTCGGTTGCGTAAGAGACTATAAGATGACAGTATCGTAGATGATAGGACTTACTTTGTAACAGACTTGTGCCCGTATACAATAACTTGCATTACAAAAATTTCCTTTTTTTTTATGTTAGTGGAAATATTGTAGAAGGAACACTACCGGTTTTGGAAAACCTGTTATGATAGATATGTTGTGGTTAATAAATAAATAAATACATTACATAAATATGAAGTTTATTGGTTCCCATAATGTGTAGATGTAATGCCGGCCATCCACCATCCTTCCTATCGTCCAATCGGCAGGACGCTACCGATTGGATCATGCCGATTGGACCGTGGATGGGAGTGGATTGGCATGACAGTTATAATGGACGGCATAATCGAATTTCGATTCTTTTGGCATGATCCTTCCGATTGGATCATACCGATTGGACCGTGGGTGGCGGTTTGCGCGATCGTAGATAATCTTGAGGCGCAGCCCTCAATTCTTTTAATAAATTAGTATGAGAAAACTGTTTTCTTTTTCATTAGCCACTGTTTGCACCACTCTGCTGGAACTTTTCAACTAAACGTCGCTGCCGATTGGACAATCAAACTGATCGTGGGTGGTGTATATGGACGAACTGCAGATTGGATCATGCCTGCAGCGTCCTGCCGATTGGACGATAGGAAGGATGGTGGATGGCCTGCATTATATGAGGCTTAATGGTTAGGCGGGCCAGCACCAGTCAGGGATCGCGGAAGGAGCGTACGTTCCCGTGATCCCCAGCGTAAGTGTCGGAAGAGAACACCCGGGTTTTTATACAGTAAGAGCCTAACAGACCCCTCCATCCTTCCCAGGGCGGTGGACATCCATGAGAATTTTCCACACAGGTATTAAAAAAGGGGTAGTGGCTAAGGCTACGATAAGATAAAGATAAGAATATGGATAAGGTTAAGGCTAAAAGTATACATAAATAAAGCTAAAGTACAAATTATATGGACCCTGTTACAACACAGAAACATAGCAGTTTTATCTTAAAATTAAAATTCAACAATAATACCTTATTAAGTTCTGCGCTTGAAAATTTGTGACCTTATTTGTAGGGTTATTAGGGGTCTAAAAAAAGAGACAATTGTAGGAACTATAAATAAAACTCTCTCAAGATAAAGCCAGACTGACAGACGGGTAATTTCATACACCAAATAATCTTGTTGAATAAATCTCAGAGGTGTCATAAAAAGATCTTGTGTTTATCATTCTTTAATATTTTCGCTAATGTTGGGCTTGAGGGCTGCGAAATAGGGTTATCAAAATGATGTGAAAGAATAATATATTTTAAATATAGACTTTTATATTATTTTTGTCAGCTTTTTGTAAAAGACAGCGGGCTAAAATGCAACTGGTATATTTTGCTCTTATAACCGGAATTCTACTAACTTTGTAGGTACTAAATTTTATCAAAATCGATTCAGCAGTTCAGTCGTATACGCGTGATAGACAGCAGAGTTACTTTCGCATTTATAACATTACATAGTATGGAAGTTTGGAGGCGAAAGGAGTAGGTATGTAAGGATCGTAGCAGGCGGCATTCTGTGTTTTCTGCCTACTACACCCATGGGAAAAAGGCGTGAGTTTATGTATGCGTATACATATATGTAAAAAAATAAGTATTTATGATAATAAAACATGTTCGCTAACCACTTCATATTGACTTGTTGCCTCATGAATTCATCAATCATGTCATCAATATCGCTTCAGCCAGTGATTATGCAAAAGGTATAGGAAAGGAAACGGGCCGATAGGGGTCGTCATTTGTCAGGGATCGCAAATTACGGGCCCGACATGATTCATCGCGCGCCAATCATTCATAAAGACTCATAACGAGATGGGAGAAAGGTTACGGATATTAATCTGAAAATTATGTTAACGTACTTTTTAAAGATAAATTATTATTTATCGTTTCTCCGGGACTCGTCGAGCTTCATTGCCTCGGAGATTTTCTGGTGGTCGTCACTATTGGATTTTAGTTTAAAGGAGTTGCAGTCGTGGCACGCAGCGTGGCAGCGAATCGTTCAGCTAAAAGCCTCGGTTCCTCCTGCTACAATAAGTCGGGCAATCGTTCAGCCTGCGCTGCTCAGACTGCGTCAACCATACCGTCTCAACTTCTCTATTACCGTTATAAACGCGAAATTTTATGAGGATGGCTAGATGCATGGATGGATGAATGTTTGTTAGTTTTTACCCGACTACGGCAAAGCCAAAAGGAGGGTTCTGATTTTTTTGCAATTTGGTACACATGTAATTTATATTGATTTAACTTAGGTAACAATTTCGGTGCCCAGAACCCATTGTATGGGTGCAAATTTCAATATCTGGACGCTTGGCACCGATAGTGTTAACACATAGGCTAATTTTTTCGGATTTGTGGGATAGTTTTGGACTTAGATTTATTTTTAAAGACTAAGGTACGATTCAGACCAACCGGCTCGCACCGGGCCGGGCCAAAGGTAAAGAACATTGAAATGTATCAACAGTAATGATAGTTCATATTTGCATGAAACTTTACCTCCGTCGGCATCCGGCCACGCGTCGCGACGTGTCGCCGGATGCGTTCGGCTGTCGCGACGGCCGTACGGCTCCGACGGACGCGATCGGCTGCCGCGGCACGCGTTCGGCTGCCGCCGCATACGTTCGGCTGCCGCGGCACGCGTACGGATCCGTTCCGATGCGGCCCGATCCGAGCCGATTAGTCTGAATCGTACCTTAAAGCAAGCTAGTAGGTATTTGTTCATAATTCAGTCAAAGTCAAAACATTTATTTCAATTAGACCATTTATTTACAGGCACTTTTGAATTGTGAAGGTCAGTATGTCTGTTTCAACTAAAAGTCAATTTCAAAATACTCCATTCTGAGTAAAATTTAATTTTAAAAACCCGCGGCCCTTTTCTCCTCGGGCGGAATGAACTCTCTTCTAACTTTTTTATAAAATAACGAATCTCAATGCGATCTTAATGGGTAACATAAAAGGCTATTATCAGTTTGTCGGGAAAAACTTCCGGAATTGGGTAATTTTCAAGATTACTTTCGCTTTTCAAATTTTTTTTTCCTTTGCGCCTACCATGGCGCCTACGCTGTTGGATACCACACGATACGATCATACGATGTGTTTTATAAAGAAAAGTTTTTTTTATTATTATTATTTTGCTACTGTTCGGTATACCTTTTTCTCTAAAAATGTTTTATTTTGCGATACAATATTGCGATGTAAAGTATTCATTGTCTTTCATATTGAATCCGTGAAATAGGGTCTGTTTTATAGACTGGCGATGTATTGTGTTTTTTATTGTTTGGACTTTATTATTTCTTTTGTGAGTGTGGATGAGTTGTATTAGTGATAAGACTAAGCGTTATCAAAAGTATTTTTTAAATATTTTTTTGTTGTGGATTGATGACAGTGCTTTAAGGTAAACAGTGCGGCATCTTATGCAGTTTTAATAGAAGCGATTTTACAACAAAAAGGTTTAGGCTTATGTGCTAACGACTGGGACAATAAAACGGTGTTGTCGTGATGGCCCAGCGGTTAAGGCGCCCGCCTCTCATGCATGAGGTTGTGGGTTCAAATCCGGGCAAGTACAGAATTTTTCAATTCATTATGTACTTTCTAAAGTTTATCTTGGACATCACTGGCATCGGTGAAGGAAAACATCGTGAGGAAACCTGGACTTACTGTCCCACTCAAACCATGTCGGAGGCCCTTAAGGCGGTTTAGAAACTCTGACACTAGGGTCGTAAGACCGTACTGCCTACACGATAAAGAAGAGAAGAAGAAGAACTATAGCCGGTAGACCGTGTTGCTCTATGAGGTAAAACTAAGTAAAATCCTAATCCTAACTAATATTATAAATGCGAAAGTAACTCTGTCTGTCTTTCTGTCTGTCTGTCTGTCTGTCTGTCTTTTCTTCACGCCTAAACTACTGAACCGATTTGTGTGAATGGTACAGCGTAAGTGTGAACCCCAACAAAGGACATAGGCTACTTTTTATTCGACTTCGACTTCGTCTGCGTCCGCGATAACCGACATATACGCGGACGAAGTCGCGGGCAAAAGCTAGTATATATTATAAACAAAGTAAATTTTCCTTGTTTTTTTTTTCGTATCTAAAAATCTCTGGAAGTGACAGGCCGATTACAAAAACTCTTTTACTAATATAAAGCTACACTATTGCGAAGTGCCATAGGCTATGTTTTATGGCAATAATTTGACTTTCACGTGTATGAAGTTTCGTGCAGAAACTTGTTGTGTAATAGGTATTTACCGTGAGACAGTTAACAATTTTACTGAATATTCCGGTCAATATAAGCTCGGTTTTAAGCAATTTAACTTGAGGAGTAGAATCCCTAGGTTTTTTAAATGCATTTTCATAATAGAAGTAGTTTTTCATCAGACTGCCTCGTCGGTCTAGTGGTCACAAAGCGCGACTGCCGAGCATAATTGCTTGGGTTAGATTCCCAGGTCGCACCAAGTGTTATTGGGTTGTTCCATCAGGAATTTCTCAGTAGCAGTCTCGGAGTCTGGATTTGTGCCCGATTGATGGCAATAGGCTCGCCCCCTATTACATGGGACTTAAACATAACTGGCGAAATGTGGGTGTACAAATGGGTACACCTCTGCCTAACCCTTCGGAGATTACAGGCGTGATGTTATGTGTTCAATTGTATTTCAAATTCGAATTCAAATTCATCCATCTGATATTAATTACTATAATGTACACGCAATTTATATGGATACACGAATTATTAAATGTACCGCAATTATAGTTAGGGACGTAAATATTTAAGCGAACAGCTGTTAACTAATTCCGGGTACCTAATGTACCTAATATAAATAATTATGAAATACACACTTATGCGTTATGCTTTTCATCAGTTGCAATAAAACTATTGCATTATTACTACAAAATTATCGACTTTTCTGGTTCTAAGTCTTCACTTTTTGTTAAAGAGTACAGCACATTGATGACGTCACCACTGTCGGCACGTTCCGAAATTGACCCCAGCTTGACGAAAGGGTGTAAATGACCCGTAACCTTTAGGCAAGGTGACGTAGGTCAACATAGATGACCTTCAATACTAATGTTGTTGGTTTCTTTACATTTTAGGTTATTCCCTGTAACAACATCATTGTAGGCACATAATTATTGTGATGAAAGGTCAATATAACATGAATATTTCTAGCTTTAATTTCGAAATTATAACAATTACAAGAATTCTCAATTTTTTTATGTTAAGTCTTTGGTAGACTATACTTTATTTCATGAATCTAGGCTATGATATACAATTTTTTTTGTAATCCGTCTGGCAGATTTATAGATTAGCGCAAGCAAGCAAACAAACATAAATGTTCTTCAGCTTTAATAACTGTAAGCAAAGTACGCAAACAAGGATTGTCTGACCTTTGCTTGAAATAATTAAATACGTAACTACTTCCATAATTATTCTTTTTCTTCTTTTTCCTAGACATTATAGGACAGACATTTTCATTATTTAGGTCCGGCTTCCCTCGAGATAAGTTTACTGAGGTAAAATGTTGGTCAAAACGTAGTACATAACCATTTACGCTCTAATAGAAAATGTCGGCTACAGTTACACGAAATTCTCGCGGGAGGAATGTAAGTACCTTGTCGGGTAGTTTCGGTGTCCGAAAATTCGAAATTAGAAGTTTAGAACGTGTCTTTATTTCTCTTTCGATTAAAGCTGGGGCTACACTGCAACCGCGAGTGTATCGCGGCTTTGCGCTTGTAAGTACCTCGCGGCGTTTCTCGCTCGAAACTAGGAACGCCGCATGTCGATTCCCGCACGATGCAATTATTTGTATGACCTATAGGCTCTGGGTCCGATTGTTTGTGTGTGTGGGTAGCGTGTGGCAACGTTTTTAGAAGTAAAAAAAGAAAATTTCCTTCCATTTATTTTTAGTCTGTATTCAACTTCATATCGTATTCTATTTATCCTCAAAATCCCTACAAATAATCTTCCCAATACCACACAACAACTGATTGTCAATACACGTGTATTTATCCAAAATAAAACCTCACAAACTAAATCAGAATATTTTTTGCTTGTTTCAGAAAACAACCCGCAGTTGGATTGAGAGCACGTTTCAGAAGCGGGAGTGCAAATACTTCGTGCCCAGCGCAAAGGATGAGCATGTGTGAGTACACTTTGTTTGAGTTAGATTTTGACAACGTCCTTTTGTTTAAAAGGATTATTTTAATTGGATACTTAAATATATTTTCGTAGATTTAACGGGTGCAAAAAGACTTTTAATGAAGCTGAAAGTTACATGTTGCTCCTGTTCTTGCGATCATTTTTCTCTATGGGACCTTACCTGGAAACGTTCAGATCATTATCATCATATCAGCCTATAGCCGTCCACTGCTGAACGTAGGCCTCCCCCAAAGAGCGCCAACTAGTGATGAAAGGACTCGAGGCTTTTAAACCTTTTTATTTAAGACTAGCCTCGATTTTAAAGACTCGACTCCAAAAATAGGACTCGAGGCTTATTACTAATGTGAAAAAGCTCGAGTCATTAAAAAAGACTCGAGTCATTAAAAACGACTCGAGTTCTTTACTAAAAGGTTCGAGGCTTAGTCGCGAGTCTTTTAACAAAGCGAGTCGTTTAATGTGAGACCATAATGATGTAAACTTCAGTGTATGATTAAAACATATTTATTACAAATTAGAAGATACTTAATAATAATAGTAATAACTTTTAATGGTACAGAAGATACCTACAAGCCCAATCATTGTAACATATTGTTGACGCGTATTAACGCGCGCGTATTAACGCGCGCGTATTAACGCGCGCGTCTCACGACTCGCGACTCGCACGACTCACGAACTGAGTCTTTTTCAAAAGGGTTCGAATTCGAACCTTTTCGTTGCGCCTGAGTCTTTTAAAAACGGGAGTCTTTTTAAAACGACGAGTCTTATGTTTAAGCCTCGAGTCGTGAGTCTTAAGACTCTTAAAAGGGGTTCAGGGTTTAAGGACTCGATTGAGTCGTAAACCCTCATAACCGAGGCGAGTCCTTTTTAAAGACTTAAAAGACTCGAGTCCTTTCATCACTAGCGCCAACCATCCCGGTCTTGAGCAGCCCAAATCCATCCGCTGCCCGCCACCTTCTTTAAATCGTCGTGCAGCAGGGCGTCCCACTCTACGTTTGCCTAAACGTGGTCTCCACTCTTAACACGTGTCTGCTCCACCGACCGTCTGTCCGTCTGCAGACATGGCCAGCCCACTTTCACTTCAGCGTACCTACTAATTTTGCGAGCAATGTCGGTGACTTTAGTTCTTTGGCGGATGACTTCATTGCGAATTCTGTCCATCAGAGAAACTCCGAGCATTTAAATGTAACTAAACTTTAACAAGACAGGTCCACGATCCCTGTACTATGGCATGCACCCGTAAGTACAATGTTGTCACAATCAGTTTCTCTTTTATCGATACAAACTGAAATCTAGTCATCATCATCTTCCTGCCCTAGTCCCATGTTACTTGGGGTCGGCGCAACACGTTTCCTCTTCCACTCTGTCCTGTCAGCCGTCATGCAATCACTGACTCCCCTTTCATTCATTATCATTCTTCACACAATTCGTCCATCTTTTCTTTGGTCTTCCTCTTGCTCTCCATCCATCCACATTTATATTCATAACTCTCATGGTCACATGCGTTTCATTCCTCCTCTTCACATGCCCATACCAAGACAAACGATTCCCTTTCAACTTTTCTGTCACTGGTGCCACTTTCAGACTTCCTCTTATGTACTCATTCCTGACCTTATCCATTCTGGTCACTCCGCACATCCATCTCAACATTCTCATCTCAGCTACATGCAATCTTTTTTCAACTGAAAATCTAGTAACAGAATTATTATACTTCGCCAAACATAAGTTCTCATTGTTTCACAACTCCCTAGGTACAATAATACCAATATAATTATCAAGCAATACAATCAAACGGGGCATTGCTATAGGCCGTCTCCCGAGACCTAGGCAAGTGCCTACGAGTACGAGCCCTAGTCAATAACCTACGGGCTATCGAAGAACATAAATAGGTACAGCGGTAGCGGTAGTCTGGGCTTCCATTAGTTACCTCCGTCACCGTTCAATTTCGTCAAATGACAAGTGACAAAATAACAAATACTTAGGTACCTGCGCAGGTTGGCTGCGCTATTATGATGTGAGCAGTTTTAGTTGTATACTATCTTAGACCCGCGAGTTCGTTCGCGTGAAACTTTACAGAGTTTTTATTTTGCGCGACTAATTAATTTGTTCTCAAATAAAATTAGCCTACGTTATTCTTTAATCTTTGTAATCCCCGAAGGGTTAGTCAGAGGTGTCATTTCGCCAGTTATCTTTAAGTCTCATGTAATAAACTGCGAGCCTATTGCCATCAACCGGGCACAAATACAAAAAGTCAAGGCTGTTATTGAGAAATTCGTGATAGAAGAACCTAATAACTCTTTGCCCCACCTGGAAATCGAACCCCACCAACGAGGCAGTCAAATAAATATTATGAGCAAAATGGATTCCGATTATTTCCGATTAAAAAAAGTCCCTGGTTAACATAGGCGCAAGCGCGTCCTGTGATCATCACGATCATAAAGATATTCATTGAACGCTTTACTCTTGAATTTATACTTATTTAACTACATAATTATGGAATGGTCGAATGCTCATTGCTTATTGCCTTTTTACACTTCATCAAATGAAACACAACGATTTTTCTTGACATTTTCCAAGCTCTTTAAACAAGAGGAAATTCAATTCAAACCCTAATGTATTTTAAACGACGCCGTTCGAGATAGAGGTGCGACGGGAAGCAGCTTATATGCTTGATTGAGATAGGGGAAATGCCAATGAATATGAAGATTTGTCTTTGATGAATTATGGAAAGGGATCTTTATAATGCAAATCGGTTGTAAGCTTAGTAATCACATAGGATAGCATTCAAAATCATATCAAAACTATAAAATACGAAATGGAATTGGATTGCCTCGTTGGTCTAGTGGCCGTAAAGCGCGACTGCTGAGCATGAGGTCTTGGGTTCAATTCTCAGGTCGAGCAATGTGTTATTGGGTTTTTCCATCAGGAATTTCTTAGTAGCAGACTCGGAGTCTGGATTTGTGCCCGGTTAATGGCAATAGGCTCGCCCCCTTTTACATGGGACTTAAACATAACTGGCGAAATGTGGGTGTACACCTCAGTCTGCCTAAACCATCGGTGATTATAGGCGTGATGTTAGGTTATGTAAATGACGTTCAAAAATGCTTTATAATGGTCTAGTTAAAATAAATAATTTGACTATGATTTTGTCTTTACGACACCTAAAAGAACGAAGGACGAACGAGCGACAACTAAAAAGAAAAAATAAAACAGATACCCAAGGTTTTTATCAGCAAAATACTCTACACGTGGTAATTTTCTGTAGTACCTAATTCTTAGTCCTATCTATAAATATTTTATAAACCTTTCCAATATTCCCTAAATATATAATTAAACTGAAATCCAAACCTATAAGCCCGTTAATCAAGCTTCAATGAATATTAATTACCTTCCAAACAACTCAATGTAAATATTAATTTCCTACATTCAAAGATGTCTTCGCCAACGCAACAAACTTTGATACAAACAATAATGTTGAACAAAGAAGGAATTAATCTCTTTAATTAAAACTCAAAGTGAGGGATTTATGTATAACATGAAATTGTATGAACATTCATTTTAATTCAACAAGTGTAGCAAAAGTTGATACGTTCCATAATCCACTTTAATTTAAAGGAGTTACCTTTAAATTTCGGAAATCTGATTAACAGCTTAAATTATGAAATGCTAAGGCTTTTTAAATAAGTGTACCTACTGTAGGTTAATGTATAATACGAGCCACGTACTTCGCACGCTACGGCGTAGCTGCGTACTGCGTTACAGCGTAGCATATTCCGAGCTACAACGTAGTCCATTCTGAGCTACAGCGTAGTCCTCTCTGAGCTACAGCGTAGCACACTCTGAGCTACAGCGTTGCACGCTCTAAGCTACAACGTAGCACGCCTAAACTACAGCGTACCACACACTGAGTTACAGCGTAGCACGCTTCAAGCTACAGCGTAGCACGAGTCGAGCTACAGCGTAGCCCTCTCTGAGCTGCGCAGTACGGTTTGAGCTACAGCGTACCCGCACTGAGTTACACTAAATTGTGACGTCATAATGTTAACAAAATCTATACTTATAATATTATAAAGAGGTAACATTTGTTTGTAAGTTTGTATGTTTGTAAGTTTGTATGTAGGGGGTAATCTCCGGATCTACTGAACCGATTTTGAAAATTCTTTCTGAAATTGGAAGCTACGTTATCACTGAGTGCTATAGGCTATATTTTATTTTAGAATATATATTATATATAATATATAATATTATAAAGAGGTAACATTTGTTTGTAAGTTTGTATGTTTGTAAGTTTGTATGTAGGGGGTAATCTCCGGATCTACTGAACCGATTTTGAAAATTCTTTCTGAAATTGGAAGCTACGTTATCACTGAGTGCTATAGGCTATATTTTATTTTAGAAAAAATAGGGGTCCGTAAGATATTTGGGTTTTTCGGACCCAAGGTGTAAAAAATCATCCAAAAAAGGGTTGGGGTAGGGTACGGTAGGGGTAGGGGTAGGTTAGGGTAGGGGTAGGTTAGGGTAGGGGTAGGGTAGGGTAGGGGTAAGGTAGGGTAAGGCAGGGTTAGGGTAGGGGTAGGGTAAGTCAGGGTTAGGGTAGGGGTATTGGTAGTGTAGGATACCACGCGAACGAAGTCGCGGCGGGTCAGCTAGTATTTTATAAAGCATTTTGAATTATTTTAATATTTAGAATGTACAAATCCCACCAATTTGTTAGTCTATTGTCAAGTCAGCCATCGAAAAAAATAAAAAAAATCACTATGTAGGTACACTCAGTAAATTGATCGAGCAAAGTTTCAATAGCTTCCAAATTGTTACCGCAAAGTAAATAATGCCGTGTCTGAACAATGTTCAGCGCAATGTAATAAATCTCGACGAAGTGCAATAGAAACGCGCGCCACCTGGCGGCTTGGCAAGAAATACTGATGAAACGTGAACACAACAGCTGCCAAATGTTAAATTAAATAACTTCTGTTTTGTTATTGAATTCTAAGTTTAACTTGTTAAGTACGTGTGATTTTGGAACAACATCAACTCTTGGTTTTGAAGGGCCAACACGAGTCGATTTTCAAATTAGAAATACGTCTAACATAGCATTTTGGTTTAATTTTATACGACAATCACAATTTATTAGTATAACCCATTCACTTGTTTTAAGTTTTCAAACGAAATCAATATTATTTGAAAAACGAATAGGTATTTCCGATTTAAAAATCGAACGTTAATGAAACCCTCTCCTCCCAGCAATCATCGGCTTTATAAATTCATCTTGCTAATCGCCTTTCACTCATCCTCTCAACATAACCGAACCATCTAAGCATACTCTTTTCCAGTCTTGTCACTACATCCTCTTTGTACTTTTACTCATGTATGTTTCAATTCCATTGACTGCCTCATTGGTTCAGTGGTCGCAAAGCGCGACTGCTGAGCATGTGGTCTTGGGTTCGATTCCCAGGTCGGACAATGTGTTATTGAGTTTCCCATCAGGAATTTCTCAGTAGCAGCCTCGGAGTCTGGATTTGTGCCCGGTTGATGGCAATACGTTCGCCCCCAATACATTGGACTAAACATAACTGGCGAAATGTAAGTGTACTAATGGGTACACTCTGCCTTACCCTTTGGTGATTACAGGCGTGATGTTATATGTTCCATTGTATTTCAAATTTGTATTCAAATTCATGCATCTGATATTAATTATCATAATGTACCTATACGCAAATATGGATACACGAATTATTAATGTACCGCAATTATAGTTAGGACGTAAATATTTGAGCGAACGGTTAACTAATTCCGTGGTAATACAATATAAATAACTATGAAATACAAACTAATATGGGATTATAATATTCGTGTGTAACGATAGGGATTATATCATATCTGTTAGTATGCGAGCACACGGTGCGTTGCGGCGGCGCGGCGGTCCGGCGCCGGAGCGGTGTCGCTGCGTCGTTTTACATAGAAATATCTGTGGCATGTCACACGATGCGCTCCGGCGCCGCACCGGACTTGCAACCACCAAGACGAGGCGGGGAGAGGTGAATGCGTTGCGACGTCGGAGCGGCACCGCTCAGTTGTTTTGTGTCACAAGGAATTACACACGCTCGCTCGCTGCTACGGTGCCGCTGCGTTATAACAACGCTGCGGCGCCGCACCGCTCGTGTGCCCGCTCACACGGTGAAATCTTTGCAGTGCGGCGCCGCAACGCACCGTATGCCTGCGCCCTTAGGTCTACCTTAGTAGGTAAACCTACCTTTGACATAATAGTTCTATTATTATATCTCGTGTCTTATACATATGAATATAATAAATGCTAAAGAAGCTCTGTCTGTCTTAGGCTTTCAAGACTAAACCACTAAACCGATTTAGATGAGGTACGGGATAAGTTAGAACCCAAAGAAATGACATATTGGGTTTTCCCATCTGGCATTTCTCAGTAGCAGCCTCGGAGTCTGGATTTGTGCCCGGTTGATGGCAATAGGCTCGCCCCCTATTACATGGGACTAAAACATAACTGGCAACATGTGGGTGTACTAATGGGTGCACCTCTGCCTAACCCTGGATTACAGGCGTGTGTTATGTGTACAAGAATTAATTCCAACAGGAACTAAATTACTACAGAATTGAACAAGACTATAATTTCCAAACTATGTAGTAACTAGTTCATCGTGTATGGCTGAGCAAGTTAGTCGTTAACTTGTTACACAGTTAGATATGTTCAATATCGTTGCAGCGTTAACTGTTTTACTAAATAGTTTTAATGCTACTGTTTTCGTTTAGTTTTAAGCGATTTATGAAGGAGTTATTAATTGAATTACGTACTACGTATAAAGTACACAATTTATAAAAAAGTAAAATTGTACGAAATAACTCATTTCCTTGGAAATATTTGCGACTTGTAGTGGCTGTTTTTCTCTGTTTATTCTAATTCTAATCTCCGAAAATGCTGAACGGATTTTGACGGCAGATAGCTGTTGTTTTAATGAGTAATTAAAACAACAGCTGAAGCCAAAAATACAAGTACCTTTTAAATCTAGAAAAATAAAATATTGACGTCACAGAGGTTCAAAATAGTGTCAACATGCGAAGAGTTAATTAAGCGATTTAATATAAAGAAGAGCTATAGAATAAAAATGGCACGTTTCCTTGTTTATTTACATGTCATAAACGCAAACTATCATTACTTGGTTCATCATCTGCCTATCCTTTTCCCAACTATGTTGGGGTCAGCTTCCAGAATAGAATAGAATTTACACTCACTCACCCTCACACTCTCACACATCTTTTGCATGACTGCTAATACAAAAAAAAAATTAAAATCTTATAGTAAAGTAATGTAATAATCTTGTTGTGTAATAATCTTGTTATGTGTTAATCTTATCGTATTAATTTTTAAATAGTATCAATGAAATAATTGATTATACTATTGTCATCGATTGTAAACCATACGTCTCCAGTACAATATTAGGTATGAAACTAAATTGTTCAGGGGGCCTGGTGACCTGACTTACAGGTTTTGTAAAAAACCTAGCTTAGGCACCAGTCTTCCACAAATTAAACACAAAATTGTTCTGTTGACTAATCTTACTTTATGTTGTTATTTGTGGAAAGAAAATAAATATAATTCTATTCTATTTTATTCTATTCTATATAATAGAAAATATTTATTTGCTTAACCAGTCTTAACCGGATGCAGCTGAATACCAGTATTTTACATGGAGCGACTGCCTATCTGACCTCCACAACCCAGTAACTGGGTCCATCACCAACCACCGTTTGGCCACCATTCCTTACCATCATTACTTGGTTATCTCGTCAATAATTCACTCTATAACAAGTCTTCAGCCACGCCATCTACAATGAAAATAATTTCCAAGTATTCCGAACAATATTGCCCTCAGGTAGGTAATGTTACAGCTTGTGGGAACGCGAGCAGCTGCTCAACTTTGTTGCTAAGCTGTTGCCGAGCTATAGGAAACTATTAGAAAGTGCACTTTAGAAATGTTTAATGGTTAAGTATCGAACTTGGAGTATCTTTTGTCGACACGGTTGGAGGCTGAGCGATTCGCTGCGTGTTGCGGGTTCGATTCCCGTACGGAAGAAAATATTTGTATGGCCTACAGATTAGTTGTTCTGAGTCTGGCTGTTTGTGTATGTATGAGAGTTTATATGTTTGTAAACGCATCTACGATATAGGAGAAAATCTTAATCTAAATGTTATTAATTGTGTAAATGTGTTTAAAATAATATACTTATCTTACGAGATTTCAAAAATTAGGTAGTAAGTTAATTTTTTGGAGTATTCCCGTTTAAGCACTTAGGGCACCAATCAATATTTCAATGTGGTACTCTAAAGGCACCAACCTTTGGTGCTCAAAAAATAGGTGCTCAAACAAGAATACCATGGCTGCTATAACAACAAATAATATAAAAAATTAAATTAGTTTGATCGGTCCCCTACAAGAAAAGTGTTTTTTTAATGTAGCGTTAAATTTTGTACTGTGATACGAAACCTGTCGTGAGCGAGTCCAACTTTGGCCGGTTTTCTTTTTATCTAGAAAACTATGTCATCCATACAGTTTCATGAATCAGTCAAAAGATAAAAACTTTCTCAGGTTATTAAAAAAACAGCTGTTCCATACATTTTGATCGTGTACACTTTTGTATGAGAAACAGAAGTTTTTTTTAACGACAAAAAATATCAACGAACGTATAACACTTTTACAGCAAAAATAACTGTAGGAATTACAAAATATTTTCATAAGAAACCTTTTTGCCAAGGTATCTAGGAGCGCGCCATGTTATCTCATCAGAGATAACTTCCGAAATGGTTCGTCGTCTTTACGATGTGCTATCAACGAAGTTGTACGAAGACTGACGAATATTTACGAAGTTCCTTATGTAAGGCTGTTTTTAAACAGGCCTGTATAAGGCTGGTTTTGAACTTGGAATGTTTTTGAATTTTAAAAGAGTTATAAATTCGACTTGTCGCCATTATAGCTGTTTAAAAAATCTAATAAACCGCCACAGGGTTGTTTTTCAATGTTATTTTCGTACTAGACTAAGACCGGCTTCACACTAGCGTTTGTCCAGCGTAGGCGCTAGTGTGTAGGCGCTCTAAATATACACGTCAAAAGTGTCTAGGGATCAACATCCCTAACATTGATTAGGGATGTTGATCCCTAGATACTTTTGATGTGTGTATTTGCATGCAATAGATTGGACAAGGAATCCTGTTTACGAAACGGTTACGACGATAAAAAAAAAGTTTGTTTAGAAAGGAAATTGGGCGTATCATACGCCCCAAAGCATGGAAATTTTAGTTTGAAGTCAAAATTTAAACTTTTTACTCTCTTCTTTCTACATAGGAGTAACTCTTATTCAATGTCTTAAAGTGATACCAAACGGGTATAGCAAGATGTAACAAATTCTCCTTTCATTACAAATAGTGTAAAGGGACCCTTACACAGAATGTTAACGTAAGGCCGACTCCAAATGAGCACATAAACCTCCTGTATTTAGAGTTTATTTGCTGCAAACAGCTAGGCCAGGCGGACCGGGGTGTTTGTCTTGTCTTAAAAGTTTTTATTGTGATATTGTGACCGTCTATTATGTTCATCTAGGTGTTTAAGTGGAGAAATGCTGTTTTTAAGATATAATTTGTATATTGTTGCCCAACGCTATACTTTATACAGCATGTAACAAAAACCCTGTCCGATCCTTAAGGGTATTATTCGGCATCGTACTGCGTACACATATAGGTACGTGACCATTTAATGGATTTGAGATTATTATTTTTCCCCAGTGAAAAAAAAAAAGAAGAAAGAAGAAGTAATTAAATTAAAATAAAACATAAAAACTGATCAACGGCAACACTGATCTGACAGGGTTTTTGTTACATAGTGTATAGGCACTTCATAATATTCTAAATGTGGAAGTAACACTGTCTGTCTGTTTCACTTTCACGACTAAACCACTGAACCGATTTTGATGAAATTTGGCACGTGGTAAGTTTTAACCCCGAAAAAAAGGATATAGACTACTTTTTAATCCGCGACTTCGTTTGCATCGGCGATAACCGACATTTATGCAGATGGAGTCGTAAGCAAAAACTAGTCCTATTTAACAAAAATAATCGAGTGTTTTAATTCATATTGACTAGAATTTATTGTTGTACTAGCGACCCGCCCCGGCTTCGCACGGGTGCATGTATTATACATATAAACCTTCCTCTTGAATCACTCTATCCATTAAAAAAAACCGCATCAAAATCCGTGGCGTAGTTTTAAAGATCTAAGCATATATAGGGACAGACAGACAGGGAAAGCGACTTTGTTTTATACTATGTAGTGATACACAGTCAGCAACAAAAGTCGATTAACAATGTTACTTTATTATATCCTTTAAATAGCCACTAAAAACACAATGCACTACTTCTCAGTATTTCAGGCAATAGCTAAGTGTTTATTCTATCTTAATTGTATATTCATTTCGTATTTCCTTTATTATTTTGCTCAATAATTAGGATTTAAAAATCTTAAATGTTAATCGACTTTTGTTGCTGACTGTACCTACCGCACTGTGTGTAGGTACAGTCTTTTTAAAAACTATCAATTTATTCCACGAAGACGCATTATTCTTGATGTCTTAGAATTCCTCAGGGATCATGAGGTATGTGCCTTTCAATCCCTCAGTCGGCTTTCACGATAAATAGTTAAACTGAGGCCCAATTCTTAGAAATAAGTTGCGTGACATACGAATTTGTACCATAAAAAGTCAAAGAGTAGGTGCATAACTGCATAACATTACTGTGGCGCCATCTATCGCAAAACATACGAACTAAAACTGATGTTACCTACACATTACCTTTCTCAAAATTACTATTACATTTTAAATTAATTAAAAACACAAATTGTAAAGTTGCCTGGTAAAATTTCCCTAACGTATTTTACCAATAGGGGTAAAAAGAGGGGTGAAACTTTCCTGATATTTGCAGACTGACAGTAATTTTCATTAAGCCCAAACATAGGCAGAACGAAGCTACCCATGTCAAAAAATTAGCAAACCCCTCGAGGCAGAGGTGTCGAACGGGAAACAGAATAATTTATTACCAAGTGTGAAAATGAAAGTTATTCCACACTGGTATTTCCGTGTCATTTTTTACCCCCGACGCAAAATCGACAGGGTGTTATAAGTTTGACTGGGGTGTGTGTGTGTCTATCTGTAGCATCGTAGCTCCTGAACGGATGAACCGATTTTGATGGTTTTTTTTTGTTTAAAGGTGAATTAGTCGGGAGTGTTCTTATGAAAATCGGTCCAAGATAGCCGCCGTCGGGGCATTTTTAAATTTTCAATTTTTCATGATTTTTTCAATTTTCATGTTTTAACAGAATTTGCGGCTTAATTGGATTTCAACTCAAATTAAAATAGTCACTTAGGTACGTATAAATAAATCCTTTTACTTCCCCGTTGATCCTCTGGTCGCAAGCACGACTGTTGAATGTGGGGTCTTGGGTTCGATTGCCAGGTTGGCCAAAAAGTATTATTGGGTTTTTCCGTTACGTTGGTTACGTACGTTAGTTTGGATGGTGCCTCAGTAACTGTACAATTTGCATGACAATGAAATATAATAATGTCACAGAGCTCGTCTAATGTTGTAGCCGGAAAGTAGCCATAGGAACTTAATTAAAACTTTTAAGTTAAAGACTCACTTCCCGGTGTTTGATAGAGCTGGAATTTTGAATACATACGAGTAACACATTGCATGACAATGCAATAAAAAAACTCGTTTAAAAAAAGAACAAAATTTTTCGATAGATCTTTTTTATGTATTTGTAATGAACTGCACAGAAAAACATATGACAATCAATGCAATTAATGTATTTTAAGTAATAAGAGTTAAAAAAAACGTAAAGTAATATGTGTCTCTATACGATGTCATCCCCGGCATGAGAATCGCGTCTTGTTTCTGGTTCCTCATTAAATGACTCAGGCAATTGAGGTTTCTGAAATTGAAACATTAATTACATTAGGGTTTTTTTTTTCTGCCTTGTTGGTCCATTGGTCGCGACTGCTAAGCATAAGGTCTTGGGTTGGATTCCCAGGTCGGACAAAGTATTTTTAGGTTTTTCCATCAGGAATTTCTCAGTAGCAGCTTCGGAGTCTCGATTCGTGCCCGGTTGATGGCAATAATCTCGCCACCTATACATGGGACTTAAACATAACTGGCGAAATGTGGGTGTACTAATGAGTACATCTCTGCCTAACCCTTCGGGGATTACAAGCGTGATGTTATGTACACTTCCGCTTCCGCATCCGAATCCATTTCCGCAAAAAAATATTTTTTACAACCTGTTCAGTTTTTGCTTCCGCTGCATCACTATCCAAAGAGAAATGAGTGGACAATAAAACTGTAAAATAAGTCTATATTAGTTGACGTCAAACCTTACCGCCTCCTTCATAGGCAAAGGTTTAAGTGTGTCGACGTAAGCATCCCAGAACAGCGTCACGTGGTTAGCAGACAGTTTGCGTTGTTCCAGCTCACCGGACAAGGTCCAGAAGTCCTCGCATAACTGTTCCACGATACCTTGACATAAAGAAGAAATATTATTATCTCATCATCATTAGGCAGGTTGGAAGTTCAGCCCGCGGATCCTGCATCAAGCGACTACTAGGCTCCGGACTCTGGTAAGGGAGGAACCGTGGGGTTTTAGTCGGTAAGAGTCCGATATAACCCTTTTCTGTCCTCAGACAGAGGGTATCCATGAGGATTGCCTAACGACAAAATAAAAACCTAGCTTGAAGTTGAATAATACAAAGCCTTCTGATAATTTGATAAATTTCATCATCATATCAGCTGAACGAAGTCCACTGCTGCACTAGGCCTCCCCTAAAGATAGCCACAATGACCGGTCCTGAGCTGCCCGCATCCAGCGGTTTCCCGCGACCGCGCCTTTACCAGGTCGTCAATCCAACTCGTAGGGGGCCTTCCCATACTGAGCCTTCCGGTACGTGGTCGCTACCCGAGAGCCCTACGATCCCAACGGCTCGATAAATCTATACAAATATTATTATTGCTTGTAGGAGGTTTCTTCTAGAAGCACTGCACACTGATCCGATTACAAAAATTCTTTCACCTGAGATGAAAAGCTACTTTATTATCAAGTCCTATAGGCTATTTTAATGGCATACCTCCCACGTAAACAAAGTCGTGGGCAGAAGCTTGTCTTTTATACCTTAATATTTAGTCTTACAGTAGGAGGTAAAGAAAGAACAATGTTCAAAACGTCCCCACCCTTGTAGCACTTTAAAACCTATGTTAATCGAAGGGCCATAACCATCTTATCATTTTATTGTACGACGGCGAAACTGAAATGTGCATCCGAAAAAAGTTATATCGACATGAAGAAAACGGAATCAGTAACAATTATTGTGCCGTTTATTATACTTTTTCGATATGATGTAACCATTCCTACTACAATTACATTTTGGTAAGTTTTTGAGAGCAGAATAGAATGGTTATAATAAGAGCCGCACGCGCAGCGCCACACGACGCAGAGCAGGTAGTAAGTGTGGGGTGGTGGAAGGGCGGGGAGAAGGGAAGTATGTCTTTGTTCCCTTATCGCTTATTAATAGATATTCTAGGACCCTTCTCTGCTAGGACATCAGACGCTCAGATTATGAAGGATATAATGAATAACATTTATTCTCCGATTCATTACTTGCTCCACGAGAATGATACGTTTATACGACAGAGGCTTCAGAGACTCAATTCCTGCAATCGAAGAATGTGGCTATAAGCCTCACATGCCACCTACAAAAGACAGAAGCGCAACTCAGCTCATGAATGAACAAGCGAATAAATCGCGTCTAATAACAATTGTCCGCTGGGTCATTGAGGCGATAAACGGGAGATTTAAACGCGACTTTAAAATGTTCAGAACCGTGGTATTCAATAAATCACTTCCTCACTTCTTCACTGACTTCCGGATTGCTGGAGCGCTTCTCAACACCTTCAGGGAGCCTTTTCATGATAGTGTCTACGCCACAGACTTCGTAGAACGAATCAGTCACAGAATTCATATCAACAATGACTTGGGCAACTACGTTGTTGCAGAAAATGTTAACAGGCAGCGGGTTGCGTTCAGGACATTGACTGACGAGTCCATAAATATGCCGTTCCCTGAATTGTCAAACGAAGATATTATTTTGTTTAGCTTGGGGACATATCATCTAAAACTGGCAGCTTCCTGTGTCAGCGAACATTTACGTGGCGGCGTCTATAACATAGAGGTTTGTGCAACTACAAGCCCAATTATTTTTTATTTGAAAACTCCTAAAAAAAACGTCAATGGTTACCTCACAAAACCAATATTCAGCAGAATTCTCTATGAACTTTTTTCTCCTCCGTGAGTTGTTCCCGAGCGGGAGTCAGCATTTAATTCTAAAGAGTTGTTTGAAAACTCCGAACGAAACCATCCCACCGAAAAAAGAAAAGCATCGTGATCGGAAACATAATTATTATTGTGACTGATTCCGGTTTCTTCATGTCGATATAACTTTTTTCGGATGCATATTTGTGTTTCGCTGTCATACAATAAAATGATAAGATGACTTTGGCCCTTCGATTAACATAGGTTTTAAAGTGCTACAAGGGTGGGGACGGTGTCTATACATTTTTGAGCATTGTTCTTTGCTACGGATTTAATTAAAAAGAAACAGCAGTAAAGTTAACGACAGCCTTATTTTGCTTAAAATGTGAGGCGGAGGCGTATTGGTGAACACCCACAGTTCTCAAACGAGTAAGTGTATTTCCAAGATAAATTAACCAGAAAAAATCCGGATATCAACAGGTTAGGGATTAGGAGGGGTGAGTTTCTCCCCCCTTTGGTTGTCAAGGAGTTCCCTTAAGAGCAACTTAGTCTGAAAAGTTGTGTGAATTCCATTCGGAACTCCAAATCTTAAAGCTTCTTGGCAAACTTCTATGTTTTGGAGAAGATTCGATTTCAATAAAGGGTTAGTTAGAAGTTCACTTGATTTTGTGTATCTAAGGACTTTTATGCAAAACCAATGATCTGTTCCGGGGTATTAAAGTGTTATTTCGGGATTTTCATTAGGATTTTGTCAATATCAGTCCGTAGTTTGGAAGTTTGCGGTGTGAAATCCCCGTGCCTTGGAAAGCAAGTGGTTGGTTATGTTCTTGATGTCTCCCCGGTCGTGACAGATCGCCCTCCCATCGGACTATAAAAGAGTGATCAAGAGGGAGTGCACACCTGTGTTTACAATAATATTATTATTTAAAACTTTATGCACAAGTAACAAATATACTGTACAAAGGCAGACTTAATACCTTAGGCATTTTCTACCAGTCTACCTACTTGGCTAGACTCCGCATAGCTTAGTCGCCGTGACCGAAATTTGGTCGGGTAAATATTATATTTTATTTATTTTTAAGAAAGCTTACAGACTAACAACAAACATAAATATCATACATACATAGGTAGGGACATTTGCTAATTACAAGTTTCCACATGTATACTTTGCTTAGTTACGTTTTTTACGTTGACCAGATACAGCGACTATATAGGTAAACAAATAACTAATTATATTGTCTATTACAATGTAATAAGTTGAGATATTAGGTATGTCAAGCCGTGCAAAATCAAATTCAAAATTAAATGTTAAAATTAAAGGCTATATTTTTAATATTAGTGTTATTTACTTTATGAAAATATTACCCGCAATAGTAGCTACTCTTAATTTTTCTCTTAATTCTGATAACAGCTCACTCTCCACACGATTCACTGGGTACTTCCTCTGAAACAAACGAAAATAAATTAAAATCCGTACCCATAAATTAGTATCGACTAATATAATAATTTATGCGAAAATGACTTTGTCTGTTTATCTGTTACTCTTTGACGACTACACCACTGAACCGATTTGGATGAAATTTGGTACAGGGTAAGTTTGAACACCCAAGAAAGGACATAGACTACTTTTAATTTCGCGACTTTGTCTGCATCCGCGATATCCGACATTTACGTATAACATCTCAATTTCCCGATCGATATACCTACATTAACAAATCTTATCCAATCGAACAACAGAGACAAAACGATCAAACAGCGAATCTAAATACACCAAAAATGCTTAAAATGTTCTGTTTTCAGGGCACAAAAGGTTTGAAAATACAAGCTTGGCACTCAAGTGGCTCTTTGTGCCACCTCCGTGTATTCTAAACCCTCCTCTCCCCCACTACACAACCTTCACCCCCTAGCAACGCTTGGCAAAAGTCGGTGAACTTTAAAATTTAATGTGGGACACTGAAGCTGAACGAACAAAAGTAGACTTTTTCAGTGAAGGAATATTTTAATTAGAAAGGATGTATTATTTCTCGGGTGGATTTTTTGGTGGTTTTCCTTATTAGCTGGTGGAGACAGAAATTCTACCGTTCTTACGCGATAGAGTAAGTAACAAACATCCATCCATCCAAAATTCCGCATTTAAAATAAACTAACAAACCGCCCCGGCTTCGAACGGGTTCATATTATCACCTTCTCCGGTGGATTTTTGAAAAGTGTTCTTTCATAAAACCTTGTTCGGGAAATTATAAGAGAATAAAAAAAGAATTACCTATATCGGTCCAGCCGTTCTCGAGTTTTGCGCTTAGCAACACATTTAGCCATTAATTTTATTTCTATAGAAGGTAGACACTACAATAATTATTCTATACAATTTTTAATAAAACTTCGTTGCAATATAACATTGTATGCGACCTGAATAGAATACAGGATACAACGAACGTTTGACCTATATTAGATTCCTGCTACATATCTACTAGTAACTAGTATGGCTACAATGCTAACATATTGCAGTTATCATTGAAATGCATGCTCCATTCGAAAGGCAGGTTGATATTAAAAAATTCAATCATGCATAGATACAGCACGTTACATTTTGCGTACGTTCTAACTGGTAATATATATACAGAACTATAGCTTCTGCCCGCGACTTCGACCGCGTCAAAGTTGATTTCTCCGTATAAACTTCGGACCCCCATTTCATCTCCTTAGGGGGTGAATTTTGGAAAATCCTTTCTTAGCGGACGTCTACTTACTATAACTACCTCACTGCTTAATTTCATCTTTAGGCAGTGGTCCGACCGCCAGCGAGAAAACGACTAACTATCGGCGATTTTCTCTCTCAAGAAACGCACATTAAATATACATTCCGTGTAAACGAAAGAGATGCATATATTAAAAGTTGCTCGCTGACTGTTCACACAGCCGGCGACGACTCGCTTTACTCGTTTTGTCGCTGAGCGACGAGCTTTCAAAAATAAACTCGCTCAGCGATACTCGTTCAGCGATGCTCGCTCGCTTGATCATTTCTTTACAGTGCGGCATTGAAAGGCAGTGCGGCAGGACTGAGCAACCGCGGGCGAGTGGCGCGAGTAATCGCTCGTCGCACTTGCACACGCGCTCATAGCCCGGCGACAAAACTATCGAAACTACACACGCTTTCCGCTGATCGCCAACTCTTTTACAGTTTCTAGTTCTAAGTACTCGTTTCTCGTTCCTCGTCGGCGGTCGGACCACTGCCATAACGTCAAGCGGTTTTTGATATTTCGTGATGAGTGAGTGTGTGACCTTTCGCTTTGATAGATAGATGATTCATTCAAATAGGAATATCTGAAAATCATTTGAATAGAGAATGTTGGTTCGATTTCAAAGCCTGATTTATTTTTTAATCTTTTTTTATCTCGAAAATCGACGACATAAACTCGCGTGAAAAAAATAGGACAGGCTCCTAAAATTTCACGCGTGTGTAAAAAATCCCATGTAGTGTTTTTCTTTGTTGAAAATAATTATAAATTCTGTTTCATTCACTTTTGAGATGACAGTGGAAAATTAGGTAGGAAAAGGGGTTCATACTTGTTTAATATTGCATCGTATTACACTTACAAGTATACATATAGTAGTGATTTAAATATTTTTGCTCTTAAGGTACGAAACTCTCAGTACTTGAGTCCAACTCGCACTTTACTGATTAAATCCACAATTGTTCCAATATTCAAAATAATCCCTTAAACACAACAGCTTAATCTTACTTGCAAGAGTTCCTCCTCAAAGGAGGAGAGGTCAACTCAAAAGAGGAGATCAAGAAACCTCAATCGAATTGCCTCCAATTAATGAACTCACAAACTTCTCTGCATCCCGGGGATTATTAATTAGTATTTCAGAAGTAATTCCCGGATATCAAACAGTTTCAGTTATCAGGAAGTTTATTATTAAATTGTTTGCCTTCAATACCAAATGTTCAATGTTTATTTGATTTGTAATCGGCTTTCTGTTTCATTTGGGGGATTAATGAGTATTGTTTCTTGAGCTGAATATTAAGTACCGCGCTTTCTTTCTGAATATTTAGGAATAATCACAGACATATTAGTACATCAGGGCCGTCTTTAACCTAATAGAGGCCTTGGCACATCACGGGGCCCCTGCAAGATAGATATTTGAAAAACTGAGTTTCTTATAATGTTCAATTAATTTTAACTAAATTATCTAAAATCAATAAAAGAAACATATTATTAATATTTCATTCAAGCTAAAAACTTATTGTAAATCGCATTGAAAATCAAATATTTTGTGATTGAATCGGGTCCTATGCCTAGAATGGGACGTCAGCTGCAAAGAATGAATATTTTTTTAAGGGCGGGCCGGGGCCGGGTCCTGGGTACTTGCCCACAGTGCCCAGTAGAAAAGAGGGGCCTGTTTGTCTCAACTACGATTATATGTAATATCTTACAAAGAAGAGTTGATTGGTGTGTGTAGAATTTTAGGTGCACGTATACATTGTGTCTGTGTGCGTGAGGCGGATCGACCAATACGAGCGCTCCCGAGCTTGCACACATACATTAACAATATGCACGTACATACACACACAGAAGAAGAAAAACCCGCCTTTGTGAGATAAAACAACTATTATAAATGGTGTTATTGCTGCCAAAAACGAAAACACCAGCCACAAACATCTAGTAAAATACTTCCCTTACTTGTTATATTAGTTCAGCGAGACTTCCATGTAACAACAACATAATTCACAATTAACGACCTTGTTTACTCCGTCACTAAGTTTATTTTGGTATACCTAAGTATAACCATTTCCACAAACACAACTAATAAAAGAATACCTTTTGAACCAGATCGCCTGATCTCAGCCAATCACAGCAAAGATCTACATTTAGCTTCACAAGTGCTTATAATAAAGATATCTTGCATTGCACGAAAGACTCTCTTAAACCTAATTGATACTCCAAACATTACCATTTGAAATTGAACTCTTTCCTCTTTTAAACAAAGTGCACTTTTCTTTGAAAGGTTTGTTTTGTTAGTTGTCTTCCGTTTTATTTGTTAGCTCTGTTGGGTCCCTGGTCAATTAGCGGACGATTGAAAGGCAGTCACAAGACGGGGTTCACTTTTGAAGGGACTCTAAAGTCCCCAACAAAGTTAATGACTTTGTTTTGTGTTATACATACATAAACTCACGCCTTTTTCCCATGGGGGTAGGCAGAAACCACAGAATGCCACCTGCTACGATCCTTACATACTCCTTTCCTTACTAAGTTTAAAGTTTGCTTTAGCGCTACCAAAACGAGTCAAACCATATAGAAAAAAAAACTCATGACGTATAAAGATGGGAGGTAGATTATAGTTAGTAGACGTCCTCTAAGAACGAACTCTCCAAAATTCACCACCTAAGGGGATGAAACGGGAGTCCGACATTTACGCGGAGGAAGTTCCGGGCAAAAGCTAGTCTTCTTCTTCTTCTTATATATAAAAATCAATTGCTGTTCGTTAGTCTCGCTAAAACTCGAGAACGGCTGGGCCGATTTAGCTGATTTTGGTTTTGAAATGTTCGTGGAGGTCTAGGGAAGGTTTAAAAGGTGAGAAAAAAAAGGGTTGGGTTGGGTGTAGGGGTGGTGTAGGGTTTGGGTAGGGTAGGGGTAGAGTAAGGTATGGGTAGGGTATCGGTAGGATGGGGGTAGGGGTAGGATACCACGCGAACGAAGTCCTGGCGGGTCAACTAGTAATTAATAAATACTTGTAATTTTATTGTTTTTATTTTTGATAGTATTTCAGAATACACCTCTTTCAAAAAACAGAATCACCCCATTACGTATGCTGTAGGCAGTGTAGCACGGCTATATCACTGTGTGCGTGCGGGTCCATCGCCCTGCCTGCCAAAACGCAGCGGAAAGATGGCTAGTTCGAATTCAAAAAGTTACCTATTTGAATTTTGACGAGCATGCAAATCTGCACCTTGCATAGACCTTATTTAGGACGGTTTTAAATAAAATGAACTAACCTTCAGATATTCTAAGATGGCCATAGTCTGAACACCTTGCTTCCATTGGGTGAGGACACACAGGGATTCGAAGATCATCTCCGGGGACACCTAATGATAATACAGAAGCAGCATAAATTAAAACATGTCTAATGTTTTTTTTTTGAAGGAATAGTCTGAGGAATATCTATAGTCGTAGTTGGCGTAGATCTTTGACAGTGGTTACGAGACGTCAAATCAGTCTTACCAAGAGATATCGCATTACCCAGTTACTGGGTTGTGGAGGCTGACCTCCACAACCCAGTAACTGGGTAATACGATATCTCTAGCAACTGCCTATCTGAATAGGCAGTCGGTCCATGTAAAATACTGGTATTCAGCTGCTTCCGGTTAGACTGGAAGCCGACCCCAACGTAGTTGGGAAAAGGCTAGGCAGATGATGATGATGAGTTGTCGTAGTACAACTGCCATCAATTATTATAGTATAGTATAAATACTCACCCCACAATATCTCTGCGTTGACAGTATCATCTCATCTGGAGACGAGTTCGTGGTAATGAATAAAGGCGACAGCATGTGGCTTCTCGAGCCGGTCTGATTCTGCTTGGCTAGGCTAGCTATAAATAAATTATAACAATAGTATCAATATGTGACCATCATCAAAGTGGTCTGATGACCTAGTCAAGGTTGTGGGATGCCGCTGGATGATTGATGATGATGAATGATGATTCGGTATAGAACCTAAGACATGAAAATTTTGAGTCATCAGTTGCCCGTCGTGCACTACCACCTGCACCATCCAAGACCTTAATGAGGCCAATGACAGAGCTGCACAGGTTGCTCAATATTGGTCGGACAAAATTTGAGTCAATCGACACGAGGAGAAGAAGAAGAAGATGAAAATTTTAACTTCCTCACACACTCCAATCCTTTTGATACAATGGGGTCATTTAAACTAATATTATAAAGAGCAAAGATTTGTATTTTTGTTTGTATTGGACAAACTTAAAAACTGTTTTAAAAATTATTTCACTTATGGAAAGCTACATTATAAGCCAGTAACACAGGCTATACTATATATAAATTTTTTAATTGGGTTCCTTAAGAAAATTCACACAAAAGAAGTCGCGGGCATAAGCTAGTTATGAATCAAAAGGATTGAAGTGTATTGCGAAGACACATTATAGATTTTCTCAGCCATAACACAAGATAACACTACATCATGCGGTTTGTGTAAAGCTTCCATTTCCACAAACTGATACCCAGTGGCGCCAGAGTGTAAACAATGGAAACAAAGGACCATTAAACCAAACGTTAATAAGTCTTTACAGATCCCGTTGAGTTTTAGATGGTTCTTTTGGAGCTCACAGACGAGCAACATATTGAAATTATTGCCAGCAACTTGGACAACAGTTCTTGTCTACCTGACTTTGGATTGTAGCAAACAGACTGGGACAGTGAAAGCGTTTTTGAATGTCATACTAACAAAACGCCCCACCTTTGCCCTGGTGAAAAATTTCGACATTTCCAGTGGATTTTCCAAATTTTCTATCATATAAACCTTTTAGGGAAATTACGAGCTCAACAAAAAAAAACAGCCAGGTCGGTCCAGCCGTTCTCAAGGTTTGCGTGTAGCAACACGTTTAGCCATTCATTTTATTGTGTATATAGAAGATAGAAGAAGATAGATTTATACAACATCTTTATTATGGTGAAAACACAAAAACGCGAATTGATAGTTTCAAGGGATATTAATTCGTACAGCGTTATCAATAAAACAGCAATTCCCATCGCAGCTTTCAGCGATGTTATGTCGCATGCAAGAATGCATTTTCGTGTGTTGACCCTAAAGATTCATAAAAGCCAAGTACTGCGTCATTTAAAATCATAGAGGGACGACTGTCACCTAAGGTGCGATATGGATCTAAGTACGGTTAAACTGCCAATGTAGTGGACTTGTTAGCATCCTAACCTGTGAACTGGCGCGAGAATAACTTTATTCCCGGTTTTTTCTTCAACTTTCTAGCCCCAACAATCTTCTTCTTGGGCATTCTTCTCATTCTGTATCTTCTGCACGCATTTCTTCTCCTTTCATATTCGTATCTGACGACAAACCGCTTCGCTCTAACTCAGGGAGTTTAAATCAAACAATGTATACAAAATAAAAGGTTTATTTCAAAACAAAACAAAAATCCACTTTACATTTCAAAACACAAATTTGTCTACCTTCTGCGGCAGCAGCGGTGTCCACAATGAACGCAGCCTGGAGATCTGGAGCCGCTTCGAGAAGACAGCCTGGTGAATATCGTTGAAACTGAATGCTCGCGGATTCTTCTATCGTCTGCTCTGACATGACGTATTGCTTGCTTCCTCCTCATAGGAGCTCTTCTAAACTGACGTCGTGTATAAGATCGTCGTCTCTTTTCAATTCTTCCATTTCTTCTGCCTCTCTTTTTCCTCTCTGGAGCCTTGCCTTCCCTTTTACCGAGAGGTGGTTTAGGTGGTTCTGGCCTAGCGTCCGCCATGTCTACTCGACTCCTCGCGGAGTACGTAGCAGACACTGAGGTTTCACTGTTCGACGCACCTTCATCATGTCCTCTACCGTCGTATAAATCATTTCCAGAGTTCGTCCTCTGGCTTATGTCTTTCTTACTGGTGGAAGGCTGGTTGTCTTCCTTCGTGGCTTCATCATCCATTGCCAATAGCTTCCAGAAATAACTGGTAATTTTGTATTTTAAAATAAAAACCTCACATAGAAAATGTTAAAAATGTTTGGTTGTCAAAAAGTCACAGCTGAATTCTCACTTGTTTTATGCTTATTCTTTTTTATTGTATAAGAATTTTACATTTGATTTAAGAAAGAAAGAAGTTTAAATGACATTTTTGAGGTAAGTCAAGAAGATATTCTCGACAGAGCGTTGCTTTGCGCTTTATACAATCGCAGTCAATGCGTGTAACAAAAAAATGGTATTTTTCATTACCTGATTGAGTTATAATAGGTATCTTACTTTGAAATAGAGTATGTTTGGATAACAACAGACTCCAGTTAATATAGTGCCCTTATCTTATTTATATTTTTTTATATTTTTTTTTGACGAAAATATGAATAAAATACGTCTTACTTTAGTAAATGATAGGTTAGGCTAAATATGTGTATATAAAAGTACATGGATTGTAAACATACAACTAGTTGACGTTTCCAATTCAATATCATATTTGAAATGCGGTTCCATTCTACGAATTCAATAATTAATATTCAATGTAACCGCGTCAGTCCACATCACATTGCAATATTTTACATTGCGAGTCAATTAGATGGAATAGTACCACCCATAGAGCAACACGGGTACCTGACGGAAGGGGAGACGCCATAGGCAGGCGTTCCCCTCTGTCGAAACATATGACCAAATGGTCCACTGTTAAGTCACTGTCACCAAGTGCGATAGTGTTGTTATTTGTAAATTGTTTGTTTGTTATCGATAAAATATTTACTTACCATCAGTCGATGTGTGACATTTGCATTTGCAAAAACTAAAGACTAAGTTGTAGTTATGTAGATATAAATTCTATCTTTATCCTGCAAAAGAGGGCTGCAAAAGGATTGGTCATCTCTTATCTGCTATGGCTTACATATTTATTTTTATTATTTTTTACTACAGTTTTATATTCATCTTCATTGTTTTCACATGTAGAATCAACAAGAATAATGTAACCAGGATTTTGTAAAAACCTAATTTAAAAGAGTGCCGTGGAGATTCTTGCTCGTTCTTCTCCATAGAGGCCTACCTCCGTTTTGGAACGAGCAACTAGTTTCAGCTTTCGGACTAACTGACCGACTCCTTGACAATTCAAAAGTGCCTGTAAATGGTCTAATTGAAATAATTTTTTTGACTTTGACTTTAAATTATACCTACATGCTTTTAATTATTTTTAAATTATACCTACATGCTTTTAATTATTTTAAATTGACAACTGTTGAAAAAGTAATAAATAACATAAATAAAGTAAAAAACCTGATTTCCCTAACAGAGTTCTTTAATCTATACTAATATTATAAAGCTGCAGTGTTTGTTTGTTTGTTTGTTTGTTTGTTTGAACGCGTATAGATTACTTATCGAGGCAGGCTATAGGCTATATACCATCACGCTACGACCTACGGGAGCGGAGCAGTAACCAAAGACGCGGGTGTAACCGCGGCGGACAGCTAGTTTATCGATAATGCGTATCGACAGCTGTTACAGCAATGTTTGTCAATGTAGTTGCATCATGTCGTTACACTGTTATGACACAAAATGTATCTATGTGTGTACGAAATTGTTAGTGTATTGTTATTATTTCTATGTGTGAGTTTCGTAGCGACAGACGATTGTTTTTGTGTGGGGCATTGAAAAGTGTGTTTGTGTGTGTATTTCCCCCCGCAAAAAATGACAGACTTTTCTGTATTGAAAAAATACGCTATGGCGTCTCCCCTTCCGTCAGGTACCCGTGTTGCTCTATGAGTACCACCCGACCATGCATGCCGCCATTTTGTTTATTTATTTATGGAATAAACTACAACAACTGCATTAATATCTTTGTCAATTACTTTACTAGCATATTTCAAACACAATGTAAATTGTTTATGAAGAAATAAATAAAATAAAAATAAATAAATATCATTGATAGTACAGTACAGACACAGTATAAATATACTACTATTACCGTGGTACAGAGTACCTACTTATAATGATGTATTCGTTTTAATGTAAATACCTAGATATACTACCTTGGTAGTACTAACCGGACAGTTTTCGGGATAAAAAGTAGACACACATAGTCTTCTTTTCCAGACTATAATCTGTCTCTGTGCCAGATTTCACCCAGATTCGTTCAGCTGTTCGGGCTAAATTGAACAACAAACATCCATACCTAATATTAATACCTAATAGCAATAATTTTTACTCAATGTAACTTTATTTGATGGGCAGTATGCATAGTAAACGGCTATGTAATATGTCTTTTTACACCCGTATGTAGGTGGAACTTTGAATTCCCCTATGAGGAAAACCCAGCCAACCATCTCGTCGGACGTTGTACTAAAATGCATAATATATGGATTTCTTTTCTTTCTAGGTGCTGGTGCGGGCTTAGCAAGACAGCGCATGGTTCAAACACCCAGACTGCGAACCCTGGAGAAGCATGGGTACCAGCACGCCATACGCAGTCAGCTCCGACCGATGCTTATGGAACTGTTGAGTTCCAGGGCGGACCGCATCCAACCAAGGCTCAGGTAAGCAAGTTTTTCCCCTTTCCCTAATTTTTTAGGATGGTACTTAAATCATCAAATGACTTGTTCTGCTCTGGGCGGAGTGGTGAGGAGTGTCTGAGTCTTACTAACTCTGACTGACTAAAACCCATCCGTGTTCCTCCTAGTGCCCTTTGCGTTCCAGGGCCGCGGTAACTCTTTGGAACAAAATCTGCAACCCTATATTTCGACTTTTAATTCTATTCAGTAACTTGACAGATAAAGGGTTACCAAGTTTTGACAAAAAAAAAAAGTGAGGTGGTGTAAGAATGAACGAAATTGAATGAACTTAAATAATGTACCTAACTTGGTATTAAACCATTCTTATCATTCGTTCGTTACGCAAAATCGTTCACTACCCCAACACTATAAGTTGTAGCATGGTAACATTTTTTTTTTGAACTGTCAAGTTACTGAATAGAATTAAAAGTCGAAATATAGCAGGCACTGGCCCTCATAGAGCAACACGGGTACCTGTCAGGTACCCGTGTTGCTCTATGCTGGCCCTAGTGGGCCCCATCTTGTGTCAAAGAAATGGAAAGGCCGTCGCGCCGTGCTTTGCTTTTGTATTTCTTTATGGAAATAAAAACTGCCAACCGTACACGTCAGATGTCACCACTGTCAATATTTTCATGAAGTTGACAGCTAACTGTTAAAATCCATGGATATATTTTTTGTAAACAAACGTCTTCTTTTACCCATAATTAATTTATTTTGGGAAGTTGATGGTGTGCAATTCCCGTGCCTTGCAAAGCACGTAAAGCCGTTGATCCTTTGTCTGATCTCTCTTCGGTTGTGTCGGATTGCCGTCCCATCAGACTATGAGAGCGAGGGACGAGAGAGAGCGAGGGACGAGAGAGAGCGAGGGAAGAGGGAGTGCACCTGTGTAAAGGCCGCTGCATACGTGACGGGTTTTTATCCGGACGGGACGTGACGGGAAGTTTTGGAAACATCGTTGCATACAAAATGTATCCAAATACGTATATGTCACGGGAACATGGACGGGCCGGGAACGTGGACGGGAAAAATATCGTCGGCGACGATGTTTAGCACGTCCCCGTTTAGCAATAGCAATTAAAGCCAATTCTTGAATTGAAAAATCCATCTTTCGTTGTTCACAACACTAGCACGTTAGATACGAATCAATGTCACGTTGCGTATGCGTTTGCACCACGTTCCCGTTTTGAACGAGGCAATCACGTGCCCGTCCCGCTCACGTCCCGTCCGGAGTATTTACCCGTCACGTATGCAGCGGCCTTTAGCGCACACACTTGTGCACTCAGGAGTGCACTTGAGTGTGTGCGCTCCTTGTGCCCAGCGTTTTGGTGTAGTAGGGGAAGTTTGCGCATGTAAAAATGTACTAAATCTGCATGCGCAAACTTCCTCCACTACGCCAAGTTTGCCAAGTTACGTGCCGGCAACTATACTTGCCTAGTCTTTCTTGAGATTGACTGCCATGACCAAAATTCGGTCGAGAGAATATTATTATTATCTGAATATTTTTTCCCACACAGTACGTCCGACTCTCCCACGACACACGGCCCGAACTAATAGTCCAGCTGCTTACAAGAGAATGGGCTCTCGACCGACCGAAGCTCCTCATCACCATCCAGGGAGGCAAGGCTAACTTCGACCTGCAACCAAAGCTCAAGAAGGTCCTGAGGAAAGGACTGCTGAAAGCCGCCAAGACCACAGGAGCATGGATATTTACTGGGGGCACTAACACAGGTGACTTTAAATATTAATATCACTTCTGCAATCCTAGTAGCGGTAGGGAAAATCATAAGTGACACGCGTGACACGTGATGTTGGTTCAATACCTAGATCGAACGAACTGTTTCAAGGCGGCAGCAGACTAATAACACGCTACGCCACGCCACATCTGTAAAGCGTACTCATTGGCCACATTTCACATTTCTTTGTCTTTTGGCCAATTAGCACGCGTGGGATGGCGTAGCGTGTTATAAGTCTGTCTCGAGCTGTAGGTACTACCATGACTACCATATTAGGTAGCAATATTATGGGCTATCTCTGTCTATAAATAATGTGAAGTCTTTTACCTTACGTATAAAACAAAGTTAAGTTTAAATCATCTTTATAAACCGACTAGCTGACTCGGCCACGCGTTGCTGTTGCTTGAAGTAAGTAAAGATATTGAGGTCAATAATCGAGATAAAAACTATCCTATTCTTTAAGTTTGACCAAATTACACACAGTGAGCCATATTTTATAAAAATGGTTGAGTAGTTTAGGAGTCCATCCCGGACAAACAACGTGACGCGTAATTTATTTAAAGGTATTAAGATATCGTGAGGGTTTCAGCGCTTTCTCTTACTTGAAATATCAAAGTTTTACGGAGATATTGTCTTAACCGCTGCTGATTGTACGCCTCCTTCTAGTCTGTAAACCAAAAGTCTCATCCAGATCCCACTGACCTACCTACAATCTTTTGTGGGTCCTCGAAGGTATACCAGAATACTTACCCATTTTTCTCCAACAGGTGTCACTCGTCAAGTCGGCGATGCATTACAGCTGGAGCGATCACAGCGAGCAGGCAGGGTGGTCAGCATAGGTATAGCGCCATGGGGCATCGTCGAGGGCGCCAACGAACTGATCGGCAGAGGGAGAGATGTACCATATCATGCGATAGCTTCGCCGAGGTAAGAATAATTTGTAGCTTATTTATTTTAATACAAATTATATTTAATTTAAAAAAAATTATATACAAAAATAAAATCATAAAAAATATTAAAATTAATAACCCATCGGCATCGGGAATAATGTCCAAGCTACCGGTGGTCAGGGTTCCTGAGAGAAAACTATTACATGACTATTACATGGGACTTAAACATAACTGGCGAATGGTAGGTGGTGTACCTACTAATGGGTACACTTCTGCCTAACCCTTCGGGGATTACAGACATGATAATGATATGACCTTACTCAATAAACGCGCTATATAACGCAAAAAGTTTTTTTTTCCACCAAAAGTTGTTGAGATTAGCATTCAAACAAACAAAAAAGGTCTTGAGACTTATTACTATATAAAATACACACATCAAAAGTGTCTAGGGATCAACATATATTTTTGCAATAACTTTTCTCCTGATTGATATTAATTAAAATTTTCTTTAAGGATTCATCAAATAAAGTGTTTTCGTTTGTCACAGTAACGATAAACCAAGTCACCTTTGCATTAATAAAGAAATTTGCCATTTTCCTAATAAAGGGATTTTTGACATTGGAACCACTAACACAAAAGTTCGAAAAAAAGACTGAAATAACAGTTTTCTTTAAAATTTTATTGGGTAACTTAAACAATTAATAATCCGTGTTTCTACCGCGAACACTAACAACACAAGAACATCGGTTTGGCATACTCAAAATGAGTTCATCCAAATCACGCTGTGGAATGGCCGCCCATGTTCGTTGCAACAACAAAAAAAGGTCTTCTTGCGACTGGATACCCTCCATATTCGGCAGAGCTCTTCTCTGTAGCATATCCCATGCATGCTCAATCGAATTTAAGTCTGGCGACTGAGCAGGCCAGGGCAGGACATTGATGTTAGCTGCGGCGAGAGTCTGTCTTACAACTCTTGCGGTGTGCGGTCGTGCATTATCATGCATTAACTGAAATAAGGGACCGATTTGCACTTGTAGAGGAACGATGACACTCTGAACACTCTGACTTGTATTCAGAGCTAAAGCCACAGTACGTTGCCGGGAACCAGCTTCTATCATTCCCACGGCTCTGAGCATTTCTTCCCTGCTTAAATGACGTCGCCGCTCCATAATAACGTTGGTTTTAATCAGTAGTAGGGAAACAGTAGCACTAATAATGTCTTCAATGCGTTGTATGTTTTTATAGGGAAAATATTGACAGCTGATTTTCATCTTTTACTCGAATTTGATTCACAGTTCCTGATTCAAATTATGAAATGCACCAAAAAGGATCCATATAAATTTATAAAATCATAAATTTATTACAAAGCCACATCTCAATCTCAAGAAATCCGCATAAAAATGCTTGATCCCTAGACACTTTTGATGTGTGTATATTAGTATAGATAGACCAAAACTTGACCAGACTACCTTTTGTGTCGAACGCGCTATCGGTACTAACTTCAAACGAGTTCAACAATAATAATAAATTGTTAGCATCACTTAAACCCAGTTTAACCTAGGAGCTTTGTTAAAATAAGCAACAAAACCTAAAATACCTATTTAAACTAGAAACAAACAAAGCTAGGTTTTGTTAATGTGACCATGCGTCCCGTTTTAAACGGGACTGTCCCATAATCAATGTGGGAGTCACGTCAGCTTGGTATGGGGGTTATCAGACTCTGGACTCCGACCGTTATCGTAATTTAACACGTAATCGTTTGTATTACAAACAGTTTTCTATGTTGGAGTGATCTGCAATCTCAGTACTCCATCCCAGTGTTACCAAGGGATGCTTCGGTATGCTGAATTGTCTCGTTTGTAGTGGCTATTTTGCTTAAAATTGAATATTTTTTTAAATATTAAAACAAAATATTTGTTTAGCAAACATTAAGTATGCCATTTTGTATTCTGTTGCAGTATTTTAAGATTTTATTTAATCTTAATTCAGTGACATTTTAATTTTATTTATTGTGCATTCATTTGATTTTTATTTTTTTTACACTTTTTATAGTTTATTTTGATTGTAATCGGGGGGCACGGGAGTGCCCCCGCCATTGTTTTATTTTGTATCTTGTCAGTTAATATGGGTTCTGCCTGAAATAAATGAATTTAAATTTAATTAAATTAATTAAGATAATTATTTGATTAGGTACCTACATACTTAATTTAATAAGTTTTTTTAATTGTAACTTTAAGTACTGTCGCCGTACTTTTGACAATACCCCGTTTTTAGTAAAAAAGACATGGTCACTTTAGGTATGATACAAACATTTGGTCAGTCCCAACCACACAGTAGATGTTCGCTCACCGTCCAATGTTTACATAGGTCTCTGTACTGTTAACAGGGCTGCACATATTTACTTAATATGTTTTTATATACTACTAGTCCTCTTTCCTATTGTTGTGTTCCAAGATCTTCCTATATGGTTCTTGAATATTTAGCTACACGTATAATAATAATCTATGTTAGGATATTGTGTTGTTGTTGATAGAGAGGATGTAGTGACAAAGATAGAAAAGGGTATGTTTAGATGGTTCGGTCATGTTGAGAGGATGAGTGAAAGACGATTAACAAAAAGTATTTATATTATGTCAGAGGTAAACGCAGGGAGGGGTCGCCCTAGAAAGACCTACACTGACCTTATTTGTGAGGTTCTTCAGAAAGGTACTCGTAACCGGCGTGCTTGTATGACGAGATGTATGAACGTGGATAAGGCGAAAGGAATATGTAAGGATCGTAGCAGGTGGCGTTCTGTGGTTTCAGCCTACCCCCATGGGAAAAAGGCGTGAGTTTATGTATGTATGTAATGTATGTGTTGTTGTTGGTAGTTGTTTTTAGTTCCAAATATTTAGTTACATGTGTTAGGATATTGTACACTAGCTATTGCCCGCAACTTCGTCCGCGTCAAAGTTGGTTTCTCTATACAAACTTTGGACTCCTGTGTCATCCGCTTAGAAGGTGAATTTTGAGAAATTCTTTCTTATCAAATGCCTAAGTCATACAAAGAACACACAGTCCAAGTTTCAGGTCTCTACGATCAGCGGTTTAGGCTGCGCTTTGATCCATCAGTCCAATTCTAAAAATTTATTATTTATTTTTTTATTTAAACTTTATGCATCAAAAGTACAAACGCGATAGCAATAGCGGCGGCGGCGGTGGCAATAGCTCGCCACCTTATCCTTTATTGCCATAGATAGGCATGCCCCCTATTACATGAGATGTAAACATAATTGGCGAAATGTGGTTGTCCCTACTTATGAGCACACCTCTGCCTAACCCTTCGTGGATTACAGGGGTGATGTCATGACTAACCTTTTACAATAAAAAATACTGATCCCCAAAAAAAAACAGCGCAGACGTATTCGCTGGTAAAGTACTAGATGGTTATAATATTCAACTGCTCCCGACAGCTCCATAAAATCTTATTTATGACCTATTGAACCCACTGAAAACACGGAGGCACCACAACATCCAGACTAGTGAGTATCCGCAAAAATCCTTGAACATTCTCGATTCATATCACGTTAGCAATTTCTGCAAAAGAATTTACACACTCTATAGCCAGGGTGCTGAGATAGACCAATTTTGTCCACGTTCCCTCATTATGTTCAATACTGTTCATATATAAAATGGCGCTTGATGTTTACGTTTGTTCGTGTGAGGTGAGGAATATAAATGGTTTCGTTATTTCTGACTTTCTGCCTAGTCTTCTTCGTCTTCTTTCTGATGACCTGGCGTAAAGGTGAGGAGTTTGATTCCGGGCAAATAAACGTTTTTTAAAATGCGGACAGCAAATAACCCCTCCTTTGCTGTGTGCCTTATAAAAGACGTTTACTGCAGGCAGCCTGTTTTCGGCATCCGCGCCGACGAAAGCCATGAAAATTATTTTTTTAATTTGACGCTTTTTCTTGTGGTCATGTTTCGTTGGGCAGACTTTTAGAGAATCAAGAGCAAACCCATCATAACAAAAAAAAATCCAATGTATAGCTTTTTCAATTCTTAATGTTGGTACTTTTTAAGTTTATCTTGGACATTACTGACATCGGTGAAGGAAAAATATCATGAGGAAACTTGCGAATTATAATTGATTTACCTATATGTCTGATCGCCAATCCGCCTTGGGCAAGTATGGTGTTCAGTACAGTGGGACAGGAATAGGCTGGTATTATTTCTGCCTGAAGCCTGTCACACACATAGCTAAAATGTAGGTATATTAATTCACCATACTATAATACATATTATATCAAGCTACCACACGGAGATAGTGCTATAATATATAATTTTCCTTCATTTTATAATTGGTCGGCCTATAACATAACATCATAACATCACGCCTGTTATCCCCGAAGGGTTAGGCAGAGGTGTACCCATTAGTACACCCACATAATAATAAAAAAAACCCCCGCCTATAATAATAATGCAATAATATAAATTACGGTATCGGTTGGTGACGTCACAGAAATACTTATATATTATAGCTGTGTGTACGGTCGCTCGCAAATTAGTATAGAAAATATATCGTAATACACCTAGCTATAATATTATAGCTAGGTGTGTGTAGACCTTATATAATCCGTCAGAAAATATGGTTATTGAGAAGAAATAAAAAAGTTTTTATCTTTCATTAGATAGGAATACTTTTATTTATTTATATTTGGTAACACGAGTTTTTACAATACCAATTACATACAAAAAAAAGGTTACACTTTTTAAAACAACATACAATCTAAAACTTTTTCATACGACTATTTAAAAACTACAATCCGAATAATTATGCCATAGATGACAAAGACTTGTAACATGTGCATTCACTTGATGATCCACAGATTATATACTTTTAAAATAGCGCCAATTCAGACTTTAGAGGCAAAGCAGATGGCGCTGAGTCGAATATAAACTTTCAAGTTCTTATTTTTCGAAATAAAAAAAAAATATATATACATACCGGTATATTTCAGCAGAAATCCGATTAATTTTAAATTTACTGTAAAATTAGATTTTTTGTGGCTTTCAAATCAATAATTAGTAAGTCAATTGAGTTGGCAAACAAGTGACGTCACATTACGATATTGCCATACAAAATCTATGGGAGAATCGCGTTTTAACAGGTCATAAAAAGTACGTCAATTGATTGGTGGGGTCAACTAGCCTTTTGTATGCTACAGCTTTTGCCTCTGTCCCAAAGACTCATTGAATGGTTATTGGTTGAAATCACAATTGGGTGTAGTGACAACTGAAGTGTTGGTCAGTGCGTGCATCTGTGCCAGGTACAGCACGTCATTGAGCAGCTTCTCTGCCAGGATCCGCATGTTTTCGGGAAGGTTGCGCAGTTTCGCGGCCACATTCACACCTGAAAAACAATTTTTATTTAATTTGACATAAAACATAAACTCACGCCTTTTCCCATGGGGGTAGGCAGAATCCACAGAACGCCACCTGCTACGTTCCTTACATACTCCTTTCGCCTCATCTACGTTCATACATTTCGTCATAGAAGCACGCCGGTTACGAGTACTGCGCACCTGACATAACTACCTTCTTTCTAAAATTAGCTTCTGCCCGCTTCTACATCTTCTTTGTTTTATTTTCAAATTAGCTTCTGCCCGCTTCTACATCTTCTTTGTTTTATTTTCGCCCGCGTTTAGTTATTTACTGCGCTTCTTCTGTGTCTCATAGCGTAATGTTATATGTATAGCTTATACTCATCATAAATCTAGCTATCATATACAAACATTACACCTGTAATCCCCAAAGGGTTAAGCAGAGGTGTACATCCACATTTCGCCAGTAAAGTATATTTTTTCTAAGTCCCATATAATAGGGGACGAGCCTATTTCTATCAACCGGGCACAAATCAAAACTGCGAAGCTGGCACTGAGATATTCCAGATTGAAAAACCTAATAGCACTTTAGCCGACCTGGGAATTGAACCCAAGACCTCGTGCTCAGCAGTCGCGCTTTGCGACCACTTCACTAACAAAGCAGTCCGCAGTACAGTTTCACTAACTGCGACTATTTTCTCAACGCGAATGGACTAATGCTAGATGGAAAATCTGCCACATACGTACCAATAGCATCATATTCGTCATCAACTTCAGTAAAATGTTTCTTATTCTTATTATCTTCATCCAAGAATCTTTTAGTGGGGGGAGGTGCGCGTTGCTCTCCGCTGGTGCTCTCTGGCACCTCCACAATGTTGCTAGCTATGGTGAAACAGGGTGATGAGTAGTTCTCGTCTATGCTGGCTTCGAATGGTGCATCTTCGTCCGAAGAATCTACATCGGGTTCTGATTCCTGTGATAAAAACAAAGAGTTTTTATTGCTAGGAGAAGGTGGTTGATTCTCAGAATTGGGTAGTTGACACCAGTAGTCAATAATTCCAAGACATAACTTTTTAAAAGAAACACTTTATTTTAGCCCTGAAAAACCGATTAATTTTCAATTTACTGTAAAATTACATATTTTGTGGCTTTAAAATCAATAAATAGTTAGACAATTGGATTGCCAAATGAATGACGTCACAGTTCGATATTGCCTTACAAAACCTATGCAAGAATCGCGTTTTGGCAAATCTTAAAATATACGTTAATTTGATTGGTGGTGTCAACTAGCCTAATAAAGGTTTTGTAGTAATTTTTCCATTCATCTGTCAAAACAAAACAGAACCATCAAAATCGTTGCAGAACTAGAGTGAAAGAGAGACGATTCAGATTAAAGTTCTCTTGACTGCTTTAACGATTAGTGAAGTTGTTTACTGTTTTAGAAGAACTGGTAAATAGGTCATATTAAATTAAAGAATCTATTTTAAAAAAATGAATCCCTTTTTCCCTTGGTCACGGCATCACGCGTGTACGGCTGGTCCTTTAAGTAATTCTTTTTTATTGTGTTAGTTATTTTTAGGAGAAGGATCTTATTAAAGAAAATTAAAAAAATATATGACGGTACGATTCTCTGTAATGGCCAAATTCACGAAAATGAAGGTTTAAATATGTATCTCTGAGTGTTTCTTTTTTCAGTTTAATAATTCGTAGTTCAGGTACTATTCAAGAACGTTGTCCCATACTGGTAATTTCTCCTGCATCGTAGGCGTTTACAGACATAATTATAAACTCACAAACAGCCAGACCCGGAACAACCATCAGAACCACTGTGTGTCAACCCAGATTGCACACAGCATTTATCAAATCGAAAAAGAGCAATTATTTTAAAACATTCTACAGTGCAGTAACTGTTTTGTTTGTAAAAATATACAGCGTGTTTGTGTAGTAAATGGCAATCCGTTTAGCTGATTGGTAAACTTCGGATCGTTCGGACATGTTTGCACTGGTGTTCGTTTCTTGTTGTTTTTATCGTTACCTACATTTTAAATGGTTCGAAATCGATATGGCACACTAGCTTATGCCCGCGACTTCGTCCGCGTCAAAATTGGTTTCTTCACACAAACTTTGAACCCCTGTTTCATCCCCTTAGGGGGTGAATTTTGGAAAATACTTTCTTATCGCATGCCGACGTCATACAAAGAACACACCCTCCAAGTTTCAAGTCTCCACGATCAGCGGTTTAGGCTGTGCGTTGATCCGTCAGTCAGTCATTCAGGACAAAGCATTTTATATGTATTATGTATTGTTATTATATGCAGACGATAAGTTACGAAATTAAAAGTAGCCTACGTCCTTTCTTAAGGTTCAAAGTAACCCCGTACCAAATTTCGTCAAAATCGGTTCAGTTGTTTAATCTTGAAAGCGCAACAAACAGACTTTCGCACTTATAACGTTAGTATGGATTTTGTAAGCTCAATTACTTACTACTTATTCAATTTGAATACATACATATCCCTAATAAGATAAAAACGGCTATTTTATATTCGACTAGCGACCCGCCCCGGCTTCGCACGGGTGCATGTATTATACATATAAACCTTCCTCTTGAATCACTCTATCTATTAAAAAAAACCGCATCAAAATCCGTTGCGTAGTTTTAAAGATCTAAGCATATATAGGGACAGACAGACAGGGAAAGCGACTTTGTTTTATACTATGTAGTGATAAATAAAGAACCAATTTAGTAGATCCTACACGAGTCCCTGATTACGAAGGTACCTACTTACACAGCAGTACATACTTGTGTACATACGAGGTAACATTTAGTTACGTCAAGAATTCCAGAGTTACTGGTGCCGATTCGTATATACGTATAAGTACAGTAGCATTCATAAGTGGAGTAGCAATCTACAAAGCAAATCGATTGACACTTTGGTTAAACTTACGACCTTTCGACATCGTGTGCGAATTTTGAGGTGTACGTAGGTACTGAGTTATTACGTTCAAAAGTGCCTTAAAATGGCCTAATTAAATAAATGATTTGACTTTAACTTTGAATACATCACTTAAACACACAGATGTAGGTACGGCCTGTACCCCGTGTTCACAGCAATTCAAACCATAGCATGCTACTGCAATATGACCGCTACTGTACATTGGTACTGATAATTACTGATTACTTTTGGCTATTTGTCAAAAGTAATTAAGGTTTAATTTCGCACAATCAAACTGCAATTTCTTAATAGATGCCTATGTATACTTAGGTACAAGTTGTAGCATTTACGTAGCAACCCTATTTGTACTATTGTGTCCACAATCTAATTTATAGTTACAGCTTCTGTGAGCCGTTAATAGTAATTAATTTGGGAATACTGAGAACATAAGGTCGTTATGACTTGACTTGCCCTTTGTAATTGTAACTAATCTTAAACTAAGACTGCCTCGTTGGTCGCAACACAACTGCTGAGCATGAGGTCTTGGGTTCGATTCCCAGATCGGGCAAAGTGTTATTGGCTTTTTCCATCAGGAATTTCTCAGTAGCAGCCTCGGAGTCTGGATTTGTGACCGGTTAATGGCAATAGGCTCGCCCCCTATTTCATGAGAGTTAAACATAACTGGCGAAATGTGGGTATACTAATGGGTACACTTCTGCCTATCCATTCGGGGGATTACAGGCGTGTTCATATTTCAGATGTAAAAACCTCATTACACTGCCATCTGCTAAGTGTGCTTATCGGCTTGTATGCTTTAAATTGACTAATAATTTCAACCATATTTTTAAAAACCTTTAAATGATTTATTATTTAACTAATTACTCCTGTTATGACAAACTTTCTAAGGATTTAGTTTTGGATCTTCGAAAACTTGTCTGCCAATATGTTGGGGCTAAGCTCGAAACTTTAGGGAGTCAAATTCCCAAGATTGTAGATATTCCAGAACTATTCACAACTTTTTAGTGAATAGTTTTGCATGCATAAATCCGTATTTGGTATATATAATTGTCCTATATTTAATGATGTTGCCACGGGAAATTGGCACCTATGTGGTGCATGTGTAATTACGCGTTTGGTAAGCGAGTAGCATTCGTTGCAATGTATTGCTTCTGAATACCATATACAAAAAGAATTTTCCGATCCGACAGACAAACAGACAAAAAAAACCTTCGCAGCTTTATTATATTAGTACCTATACATTAGAAAATTCTATAAATTATCCGTAGGAGTCGACTATGTGACGTATTTTCACAACCATTATTCAAATCCAATGGTTTTTACTTGGGTATAGAGTTCTATGTATATAAGTATATATGGTTATAGAGTTCTATGTATATTGGGTATAGAGGGTCTATGTTTGATTTCAACAATCATTCTGAAAATGAGAATATTTTGTTTCAGATCAAAACTAGCAGTTCTAAACAACAGGCACGCTTACTTCCTTCTTGTGGACAACGGGTCAGTCGGTCGGTACGGGGCAGAGATCGTACTGAGGCGGAAGCTTGAGAAATACATCGCGGCGCAGAAACTACATCCATGTAAGTACTTTTGTATGTAAGCGGCAATGGATAGTGGATGATATTTTGCGGTCGTTACTGCCAGATGGTCAATTGACAGAAGTTTTGTATCGTGAAATGGAGCGATTGAATTGTTTTACGAACTTGTTGAAATGTGTATTGAGTTTTGTTAGTCCGTACGAGTAGCAACAACATACCTATTCGACATACGTTAAAAATTACGTGTGATTCTTTTTTCTCGGCTGTTCTTTACATGTAGTTACTTTTTACACGACTGCCCCAAAAAAAGGAGTGTTATGTGTTCAGGGTTAATGTATGTATGTATGTATGTATGTGAGTTTCTTTATTCCACCATAACTTTTAAACGCCTGGACCGATTTAGATGTATGGGGTACCGTTACAAACTTCAAAATGTATACTAGTAAATAATAATACTACTAGTCTATTATTGTCTTAATGAAGAGCAAAGGCCTCTTCTCATACAGAGAATGCACGAGCATTGTTCACAACACTTGCCCAAGGCGGATTAGCGATTTCAAACTTATGCCTATTAATTCCGGGGTTGCGGGACGTCTTAACAGGATACCGTGGCCCCGGAACGTAAAGGGCAACAGAAGGAACAGGGTGGTTTTTTAGTCAGTAAAAGTCTGACTGTCCCTTCCGCCCCACCCAGGGCGGAAGGAGTCATTTGATGATTTTACCCACATAAAAAAAAAAGGGCAGGGAGGTGAGTGGCAACGCAGGGAGGGGTCGCCCTAGAAAGACCTACACAGACCTTATTGGTGAGGTTCTTCAGAAAGGTCAGGTGCGGAGTACTCGTAACCGGCGTGCTTGTATGACGAGATGTATGAACGTAGATGAGGCGAAAGGAGTATGTAAGGATCGTAGCAGGTGGCGTTCTGTGGTTTCTGCCTACCCCCATGGGAAAAAGGAGTGAGTTTATGTATGTATGTATGTAAAAAAAAAAAAATGCCTATTAATTATTATAAGTTCAGGTTTCCTCATGATGTCTTCACCGATTTCAGTAATATTAAAGATCAACGGATAATCCATGCTAATATTATAAATAAGTAGTCTAACATTCAACGTCGGCATTTCATACAAACTGTCAAGTTCAAATTTTTGGAAATGAATGAAGCGGTTTTAATGAAACTTCTTACACATAAGCAGGATACATTGAGTCAAAAAAGTAAGTTGAGAACGTCTTCAAAAAATTGTGTTACAGCTAAATTAGACCGAATTTAAGTTGTGTATACACTATATAACAAAAACCCTGTCAGATCAGTGTTGCCGTTGATCAGTTTTTATGTTTTATTTTAATTTAATTACTTCTTCTTTCTTCTTTTTTTTTCACTGGGGAAAAATAATAATCTCAAATCCATTAAATGGTTACGTATATGTGTGCGCAGTACGATGCCGAATAACACCCTTAAGGATCGGACAGGGTTTTTGTTACATGCTGTAGAAACAAAGATTTACAATTATCTTTTTTAATAAGACATTTTGAAATGTTCTCAACTAACTTTTTACACCTATGTATCCTGCTTATGTGTAAGAAGTTTCATTAAAACTGGTTCATTCATTTCCAAAAATTTGAACTTGAAAGTTTGTATGCAATGCCGTACGTCATAAATACTCATAAAGCTGTTTCCAATTAACATCACGTTGAAACATCTTGATAGTCTAAATGAATTTCAACTTTGTTAAACCTCAAAGTTGGGTAGGCACCTTTCAGAATTAATGGCCCTGCACACCTGGCTGTAAACCCACAAGACTGTAAGTCTATTAAAACTTGAGGGATTATGCCTATAAAGTCTGGCTTCCGCCCGCGACTTCGTCCGCGTCAAAGGAGGTCAACCAAATCCCGTACATTTTTGCCCAAATATGTGCCTCGAGGTACCGTGCACCAAATCGTAGAGAAAAAATAGAGGAATTCGAAAATAATTTGACTTTTATTCATAAATCATTTTTAACTATATAATAAATTATTTAAATATAACCTAATAGAATTAAAACATGTGGCAACTTTGCATGCACGATTGTGTTTTAATTGGTTGTCATTTCGTAAATGTCATTTTGTTTTGTTTTTGTTGACACATCCTTTGATATTATCCCACGGGAACTGTAAATTTTTCAAAAGTTAAAAAGTAACCTATGTGTTATTCCAGACTATAATCTATCTCTGTGCCTTTCATCCAGATCCGTTCAGCCGTTCTAGCGTGAAAGAGTAACAAACATACATACATCCTCAAAAACTTTCGCATTTCAATTTCAATTAACAGTACAATTCGATTTTTAGTTGCTTTTTAATCAATAAATAGTTAATCAATTGAGTTGTCAAATAGGTGACGTCGCAGTTTACTATTGCCATACAAAAATAATATTAAGGGGGATTGATAATTATTAAGGAGAAATCGCGTCTTAACATCTCATTAAAAATAAGTCAAATTGATTCAAGTACCTACCCAAATATGTACTAAAGTTTATCTTAAACGTTACTGACATCGGCGAAAGTAACAATAAGTTCCACATAACATTGAACTTTTTCCCCAGACTTCTTAGATCTTAGGAATTACACTCTTGACCTAGTTTTGTAGGCTTTAGAGTGAATTTACGATGCCTTCTGTAATTTAGACTTTAATTTATTTTATGGATTCTTCCGAAGATCCAAACAAGTTTCTATTTGTCGAACTAGGTATGTTCTTCTTCTTAGCTTCTTCATCTAGGTATGTTGAAAAAAAAATACTTTGTTTTCACAGAGTATTTTTGCATACAGAATCATACATGTAGGTAGGTACCGTATATAAAAACTACTATACCTAACATAACCCGCAAAAGGAATTTATAATACAAATCAAGAATTGACGGTCGGTAAATCATCATAATAATCCTCATTGTATTTCCCCCTCTATCGAAAACAACATGTTACTGCACATGCGCGGTCATTGTCGTTACATACAGGCAGATTAACCCGCCGACCGGCAACAGTACCTATACGAGTAAGTACGTATGTATGCTCACTTACCTCTATAGTTATGTCTTCTGGCGAAGGCGAGGTGCTTATTCCTTTCGCTTTATCATAATCTTCGTTCATCTCATCCGTCCGAAACATAAACGAAAACAAATTATAATACCATAGATGTGGAGTGTAAATATCCGCCTCGTTCTCCGCTATCGTCTTACTATGTTGAACTCTCTTATGCTCTCTCCTCACACAAGCCCGCAAACTCTCAATTTTCCTCAACACATGCACTCGAGTCGCGCTCGGATCGTATTCTTGAACGAGCTCCGTCAATTTCGTGATTGCCTCGTGTCGTTTGTGCTTCATTTTGTATGAAATGCAATGTTTGTCCCACAAGCATGGTAGATTCTGGTATAGAGTGATGAATTCCTTGACTAGTTTGCGCGGGAAGACAACATTTACTGCGTCGGCCATTTTGTTGGAGGTCCGCGGGACGTTGGCGCTTCACACGTTGGTCGAGCGGCGCGTCGCGCAGGTTACTGAGCGTGTTGGGTGGGGCACGGCGCAGGTTCACCCCCCCGCGCCCCGCTCGCGCCTCCTCCCGCCGCTGTGGCCTGTCTGAGTTTGTACAACATGTACATTTTGTGCGCCAACTTGTATGCGCGGTCGATAGCCTGCTCGGCTCACTCGGTGGCCGAGAATATTGCGTTGGCGAACTGTTGATTGTTTTGTTGATGATAAAAACTTTGTTTCTTAAAATCTCGGCATTCTTATCTGTAGCTATAACACTTGTTGTGATACTTATTAGAATCGATATTAAACCCATTCGTAAATACACTTCTCGGTTTTGGGAATGAAAAATTGGCTAGGACGTCGGCAGCACTTGGAAGCATTTTAACATTTGTTTTTGTGTTTTTCTTTGAAATTATCGTATTTTAGAAAAATGTTCCTACCTATATCTGTTTAATAAAGTTTGTTAAGAGCGTTTACGCTGTATGGCATTTCACACAAACTTAACTCCGTAAAAATAAAAAACCAAAAATTTTAATAACCAAATTCGACATTCTAAGCTTTCGGCGTTAATTCTTTCATTGTAACGTGCGTTCATTGTCAAATAATTCGTACTGGATCAAGTTATTCAGTGTTACACTTATCGAAGTCACATAACCCTTGGTTTATCACCACACCTCCAGCATTGAAGGGTTACCCTCAAAAACATGAGAAACGTGTCCTATAATGTTACTATAACACTCGCCAACTACTTGGCTACAAAGGGGTCAGGCTTGAGGCATTGTTGTCATTTCCCTGAAAAGGTAAAGACAACAATGCCTTAACAGGTGTGATGCTTGAACTTACATGTCATGTGGAACTTATTTTGCCACGACCCCTCTGTGCCCTAAGCATGGCAGCACACTGGACACCGAATACAACCACAAAACGCCGCCACCGACGTATTCCCTGTAGTTTTCAGGCTATGGTCTCCTATTTCATGCTGTACGCTGCGTCCCGTTAGGTCGTACGCTGCGTCACAATGTTTACTATAGAAATGTACTATGGTGGTCTCTTTCACACGTCGACGTTGGCGTCTTGACGCCGTACGCGGCAACTAAACGCTGTGCATCGCGTCTCTAGTCATTTCGAACAATTGCAGCGTGAAGGTCGTCTCTCGCGTCATAAAAAATGATGAGGTTTAATTGAGATCGCTCGCGAGCAGCGACTAAAACGCCATTCTCTGCTGCGGATGTATTGACCGCCGACGCTGTGCGTTGCATTCAGACGTCGATCGGAACGGAATTAAACGTTGACGCTAACATCAGACGCCACGTTTGGCATAAAATAGGAGACCATAGCCTCATCATACATTTTATAGGGATGGTTGGTCTATTGGTCGCAAAGCGCGACTGCTGCGCAAAACGTCTTGGATTTGATTCCTAGGTGGGTAGGTACACCTCTGACTAACCCCTAGGGGAGATTACAGGCGTGATGTTATGTAGGTATGTATGTCTGTGTGTCTGTGTATTATTTTCAACCGACTTCAAAAAGGAGGAGGTTCTCAATTCGGCGCGTATGTTTTTTTTTTTGTTTTTTTTTTTTGTATGTATGTTACCTGATTTCTCAGCCAATTATAAATAGATTTGGATGATTCTTTTTTTGTTTGAAAGAGTATACTTTCGAATAGGTCCCATAGAAATTTTGTCATGATCTGATGATGAACTTCGGAGATATGAAACGGAACTCCTTATAGAATTACAGCATAACTGTCGTAATAAGTAAAATTGCTTTGTTTATACGTGTAGTCGATGACTGACTGAAGGAAGAGAGGGAGGGGGTACGTCAACCCTCCTCCTACTACTTTTCAAAATTAAATATATCGTGTGAGGTATTGTTTGAAAGGGCTTTTTGTAAGGATTTCAAACATTAACACAAGCACTAAAAAGTGAAAAATAAAAAGCTTTTTTACAAAAAAAATAAAACCGCCTTCAAAAACTACAAAATAAAAAAAATAACTTTAGTTTTGGAAGTCGGTGGCAATATCTACATAACAAAAAACAAGACCAAAGCCACCGACTTCCAAAACTAAAGTTATTTTTTTTATTTTGTAGTTTTTGAAGGCGGTTTTATTTTTTTGTAAAAAAGCTTTTTTATAGCTTTGTACTTAACGGGTGACAGACAGACAGATACACAGACAGAGTTATTCTCGAATTTATGATCCTAAGGGCCTCGTTCACCATCTTCAAGTAAAGTGTTGATTAGTTACTTCCCAATTAAAGTTAATTGGCAAGTAAAAGTGATGAGTATCTTCTATCAATAGGGTCAGTTAATCTTATGATTAGTGCTACTCGGACATCGTGAAAGTCGCACGTGAAGTTACGGGGGACTTTAACTGACGATTAGTCTACTCGTCACTTTACTTGAAGGTGGTGAAAGAGGCCCGTTGTCAGACGAGTAACACCTTAAAAATAATAGGTAAGTACCAAACTTTTTGAAAAACGTCTTAAAAGATATTTCAACAAACCAAATTAAAACATCTGTAGGTTTAAACAGTAACAATCAGAAAATCTTTCATTGACTCAGCGAAGCTGTAATTCTTAAGAAATACAGTTATTCAAAAAGATTACGATTTTATTAAATCTGTCGTTTCAATTCCAGTGAAAAGCAAAGCTCTAAGCTATGAGTTAGGGCTTGTACACACTATTTGGAATAAAACATTTAGATAATAATAACATAATAACACACCTATAATCCCCGAAGGGTTAGGCAGGGGTGTACCCATTAGTACACCCACATTTCGCCAGTTATGTATACAGGTGATTGTTAATTTACCAGAAATCTGAACAAGCAACAGTAATTAAAAAATAATAAAAAACACGACTGCAAAAATTTCACATATTTGTACTTTGTTTACTCGTCAGTTTTTTTACGATGTTTTTTTATTTATAGTGTTATATTTTCTTAAATCTACTTGTCAAATTCTAGACGATAAACATAGACAAGACCAGATTCATTAAAAAAATAAATTGAGACTGGTATTAATTTACGTTTTAAAGTGACCACACCGGTTTATTTTTATTTTTTAGCCTATGTTACTCGGAACGATGCAAGGATTGTAACGATACCCCATACATCTAAATCGGTTCAGGCGTTTAAAAGTTATGGTGGAATAAACAAACTCACATACATAATACATACATACATTAACCCTGAACACATAACACTTCTTTTTTGGGGCAGTCGTGTAAAAAGGGTCATTGGACTCATCATTATGAACAACATTAAAACAATTCACTCCTAGTACATGCTGTTAGTTAACATTATGTTACGTTATTATTTTCAAAGATTTTGTTGTCTAAACAAGTCAGACAGACCCTTACCCGTTCTTTCCAATTTCATAGGCTCATGGTCTTAAGATTCAATTTCAGATAATATGAAAACTTATAATAAGCAGTTCTTTATCTTACAAAAATGTACTAGTATTATAGTGTACAGTAGGAGAGGTAAAGACTTTTGTGAAAGTCGGGAATGTTTTACAAGAATGTATTTTTCTTTTTTTAACTTTTGTAATATACTTTGTGTATGAAATTCTTTAACATGTTCTTATATGTCAACTTTTTGGAATTATCTTGAAAATTACTGAATGGATTTTTATCGCTACATACATACATAAACTCGCGCCTTTTTCCCATGGGGGTAGGCAGAAACCACAGAACGCCACCTGCTACGATCCTTACATACTCCTTCCGCCTCATCTACGTTCATACATCTCGTCATACAAGCACGCCGGTTACGAGTACTCCGCACCTGACCTTTCTGAAGAACCTCACCAATAAGGTCAATTATTATTATTTTTTATCGCTACTTAACAAAATAAAGCTGTACAGTTTTTTTGTTTGTTTATATCTCTAAATCTACCAGTCGGATTGGAAAAAAGGCTCCACTGTGATTGCAGTTGCGCGTTTTTTGTCGCAAGAATTTTATAACATGTAGAAATCAATCCGCTTTTTGCCGCGACTATTTTTTTCTACTTTTGCGGTTAAAAAACCGCAGTGCGGCCCTGTACTTCCCAGAATTCCCAGATGCGGTAAGATATAATACCTTACACCGATTTTATTTTACCAGTGACTTAAGTATTCGCTTATTCAATGTTATTTATCACCATTTGCAGATCTTTATTTACATTGACAGAATAAAAGAATATTCCGAAGTTGACTTTTGAGAAAGAGGAAATTCTTTAGAAATTCTTTAAAGATTAACACACAATCAGAAATCAATCAAAATAAGAGTATAATCTGTACTTAATAAGAGCGTTGGTCTCGTGATCATAAGCGTGACTGTTGAGCATGGGGTCTTGAATTCGATTCCCAGGTCGGGCAAAGTGTTATTGGACTTTTCCATCAGGAATTTTTTTAGTAGCAGCCTCAGAGTCTGGATCTGTACCCGCTAGAGTGCAATAAGCTCGCCCCCTATTTACATGGGACTTAAAAATAACTGGCAAAATGTGGGTGTACTAGTAGGTACACCTCTGCCTAACCTTTCGGGGATTACAGGCGTGATTTTATGTTAGGTATGTTAATTTGTGTACTTTGTTCGTTTTAAAAATAAATATGTCATATATTTGCACTTTGAAGTCCTTAAAAAAAATCTCGACTCAAAGAACATCGCCCAAGTTTGACTCCATAAAAATAAAAAATCACGAATAAATAACTTAGTAGGTATTCAGTTAACACCATAAGCTTCAAAGTGCGAATGTCACGTGCCAGTAAACAGCCCCCTATATTCGGCAGAGCGCTACCCTAAATCCGGCATAACGGCCATAAAGAAAGATTTAAGGTGAATTTCTTTGTGTGCCGAAATTGATAAAATACCGATCAGGATTGAACGTGTGGTCGGCTTTGATAAAAACCTCTTTGATGTCACAATGTACTGAGCTAAGTTGTTTATAAGGATTATGGGCACTGATAAACATCAATTTGTATGGAAACATACAGTATTTTTACTACAAGCTTTTATAACTTGCACTATTTATATGTATGTAAGTGGTCGGATCAAAATTTGCAAACCATTTTTCAACCATTTGTTGGTATCCAATTGAGCTGAAATTTTGCATACGCTTTTAGTTTTGGTGACAATACAATGTGTTGAGCATGAGGTCTTGGGTTCGATTCCCAGGTCGGACAAAGTGTTATTGGGGTTTTTCATTCAGGAATTTCTCAGTAGCAGCCTTGGAGTCTGGATTTGTACTCGGTTGATACCAAGAGGCTCGCCTCCTATTACATGGGATAACTGGCGAAATGTGGGTTTACTTAAGGGTACACCTCTGCCTAACCCTTCGGGGAATACAGGTGTGATGTTATGTTTTAAAAATTAAAGGGTAACGTATTATTTTAATGTAAAATGTTATACGATGTGGTAAATATTGTACGGTAGTACGGAACTTCGTGTCCAACTCGCACTTGACCGTTGTTTAATAGTGACATGAACATTGAACGTTCTTCAAAACTTTGTATAAGAAGGATTCTATAAAACAGAATAATATAACAAGGATGGTAAAGAAATTGTTTAGTTCACAACTAATCTAACTTCAGAATCCCTAAAGACATAGAAAATATATTTGCAGGCATTGGAAGTAATGTTTTTGGATGTTATAAAGATTTGTTGGACAATGGTCGAATAAGCCATTTAGTAAGGCACCTAACTTGCAACTACTTTTTAACAACAACCTCCTACTACAACCCTTCTTCTTTATCGTGTGGGCACTAAGGTCTTACGACCCCACACACCCTAAGTGTCAGAGTTTCTAAACCACCTCAAGGGCCTCTGACATGGTTTAAGTGGGACAGTAATAGGCTGGTATAAGTCCAGGTTTCCTCACGATGTTTTCCTTCACCGATGTCAGGGATGTCCAAGATAAACTTACTACAACCCTTGTAAATATGGCACGATACATAATATCTACAGCATGTAACAAAAACCCTGTCCGATCCTTAAGGGTATTATTCGGCATCGTACTGCGTACACATATACGTAACCATTTAATGGATTTGAGATTATTATTTTTCCCCAGTGAAAAAAAAAGAAGAAAGAAGAAGTAATTAAATTAAAATAAAACATAAAAACTGATCAACGGCAACACTGATCTGACAGGGTTTTTGTTACATCACTACATAGTATAAAACAAAGTCGCTTTTTCTGTCTGTCTGTCCCTATATGCTTAGATCTTTAAAACTACGCAACGGATTTTGATGCGGTTTTTTTTAATAGATAGAGTGATTCAAGAGGAAGGTTTATATGAATAATACATGCACCCGTGCGAAGCCGGGGCGGGTCGCTAGTAGTGTATATTTGGTTAATAAACATCATCACAACATCCAAACATTAATTTAATCTAATCCACCTCATCATCACCATCCTCAACTTAGAATCATACTACTAATACTAATAATATTACCATACCTTTAGGCCACGATTTCAGAGCTATGCGAAGATGCGTAGCGAGGGATATGTGTGTGAAGCTAACTAATTACAACGCTAGCTTGGCTCACGTTTCATTCTAATACTAACTGTGCCCGCGTCTTCAGTCACGTCGATAAGTAATGTAATGGCGCATTTTCATTAGTCGATAGGGCCCGCATGCGGCGAGTCCCCGCATGCGACATAACAACCAATGAAAGTTACAAGTCGTTACACCGCATGCGGGGATCCGCCGCGCAATGCTTTTTACCGACCGTGATATCGACATGCGGGCCCTGTGGCATGCGTTCCAGAAATCTGTCGCACCCCGCATGCGGGCCCTATCGACTAATGAAAACGGTTCACCGAATGCGGGCCCTGTGGCATGCGTTCCAGAAATCTGTCGCACCCCGCATGCGGGCCCTATCGACTAGTGAAAATGAGCCATAAGGGACAATAAATATTGAATACTATGTCGTCACAGTTGGTAAATGAATCCTCATCATCTCCAAGAGTCTGAGTCAAAGAGCGTTTACGTCGCGTCGTACGGAATTTCTTACAAACTTTCAACTTCTTATTTTTCGAAATGAATGAACCGATTTTAATGAAACTTCCTACACATAAGCAGTATACATAGGTCTAAATAGTTAGTTGAGAACATTTTCGAAAAATTGTGTTATAGCTAAATTAGACCGAATTTAAGTTTTCCGTAGAAACAGAGATTTCCATTTTTTTTTTATTTTAGACATTTTGAATCGCCCCCTATTACATGTGGTTGTACTAATGGGTACACTTCTGCCTAACCCTTTGGGCATTACAGACGTGTTGTTATGTATGTATGTAAATTTACTATTATTGTTTATTTAAATTTTTGTTCTGTGCGGGAATTATCGCATACGTCTCTGGTGGAAACGCAGCCTTACGAGCCCACAATCACAATCAGTAATATATGGGCGACTGAGGGCGACGTAATTGGTGCAATCGTGTCGCGGTTACAGACCACGGGCGTCCGGTGACACGTTGTGGGCACGCCTATAGCTGTTAGGGTGCAGGACGTAAGGCCGAGTGGAGAGGAAACCGTCATTAGCACGAAATATTTGGTGTGTTGTAGGAATATGGGTCAATATGCCACTATTTCTACATTAGCTTTTATTCGCGACTTCACCCGGTTCTTCAAAAAGGTCAGGTGCCCGGTACTCGTAACCGGCATGCTTGTATAACGAGATGTATGAACGCGGGCGTGTCGAAAGTATACACATCAAAAGTGTCTAGGGATCAACATCCCTAACATTGATTAGGGATGTTGATCCCTAGACACTTTTGATGTGTGTAGTATGTAAGTAATTATCGTAGCAAGTGGCGTTCTATGGTTTAGCCTACTCCCATGGGAAAGAGGCGTGAGTTTATCTGTGTTTGTATGTTCATCCGATGCCTTACTAAATATACACATCAAAAGTGTCTAGGGATCAACATCCCTAACATTGATTAGGGATGTTGATCCCTAGACACTTTTGATGTGTGTTTTTTATAGCCAGTTCAGGGAAAACGTAGCTTCTGCTTCTTTCCAAATTGGTATTATGCAAATCCCTTTCTGTTTAATATTTATTTTTAACTTGGCCGCAGTACGTGGCGATGTTTATCGCTGCATCAGTGACGTTTTTAATATCCTCCAAAGTGCAGGTGTCGAGGCACTATGGGCACTGCAGCAAGTGGGCGATCTGGTCAGGAGCACTTTACTTTCACTTTCAAATGCTCTATCTATAAGTAATAATATTATAAAGAGGTAACATTTGTTTGTAAGTTTGTATGTAGGGGGTAATCTCCGGATCTACTGAACCGATTTTGAGAATTCTTTCGGAAATTGGAAGCTACGTTATCACTGAGTGCTATAGGCTATATTTTATTATCAAAAAATCGGATCCGTAAGTAAAAACTCGCGAACGAAGTCGCGGGGAGTGCTAGTGTCAAATAAAGACAAGACATACAGACTGACATTTAATTCGCTGCTACTTTCAGGGGGGTGAAATACTGAAGAATACAAACAAACTTTTACTAAGAAACTAACCTTGAAATATATTTTGATCGTGTTCTAGTGCTTTTTTTTTGGGAAACAGCTGATTTTGTTTTTGATTCGTATTTCAGAGTTCCATAATAAAAGTTGTTCGTATTTTTGAGTACATTCACCCTCTGAATTCAATGAAACGGGTCGGCTTTTAGTCTAACCGGGTGCAGCTGAATACCAGTATTTCACATGGAGCAACTACCTATGACCTCCACAACCCAGTAACTGGGTAATATGATAATACCGCGCATAATTCACCCCCTGTATCATGCGCAGTAAATTAAAAGTCAACCTGTATAGAACGCAACATGCCTACCTCCATATATGTGTTCCAAAATTTGTAAGCCTCGTCTAATTAGGTCATAAATCTTGTCACAATTTTTTATCGCAGAAGATTTATTAACACGTAATTAAGCCGTTACCAGGGCTAGATAACAAAGAAATAGAAAAAAAGAAAATACTCGGTAAGTTTTTGTCACAGCGTTTGTGGGACAAAAAAGCCAAAAAAAATGGTTAATAATTAAGATAAAAAAATAACGTTGTGCCCCAGGAGTGCCAATTAGGCCTCTGACATATATACATACATAAACTCACGCCTTTTTCCCATGGGGGTAGGCAGAAACCACAGAACGCCACCTGCTACGATCCTTACATAATCCTTTCGCCTCTGAATGTAGAAAATATGTAATGTGTGATACTTATCAAACATTACATATTACCCACATTTCGCCAGTTATGTTTCAGCCCCAAGTAATAGGGGGCGAACCTAATGCCATCACTCGGGCACAAATCCCGACTCCGAGGTTGCTACGTAGAAATTCCTGATGGAAAAACTCAATAACACTTTGCCCAAACTGGGAATCCAACCCAAGACTTCATGCTCATCAGTCGCGCTTTGCGATCCTTTAAACCCTTACAACATAATTTCCCATACGTCGATATAAAACACAATAAATTCACAATGACACCATGCTCTCTCGCCGTCGTCTTACAAAAACACTTAAAGAAAACTCCTATTCGAAAGCCGTAAAAATTACATAAAAAGCCCGACTTTACGGCTTCAAATAAAAGCTTCTTTTTGACATAAACCCTAGTACAGGTGTGTCGCTGAAACTTTTATTGGATTAGGTACTGTAAGCAGTTTATGGAAGTAAGATCTTAGATATTGACTCACGTATTTGTATTGTAAACTTTAGTACGTATCGAAGGGTACTTTACTCATACTTATCTACTTAAGTACCTATTTCACAATGTGCCATTTTGACGATGTGAAAATATAAAAATTTCGGCCATGTGCGCGTCGGGCGCTTGCGAAGGATTCCGTGTCACCGATCAAAAAAGGAGATCGAGCAAAAAAATGAATTGTCGCAAGTATCTGAGCCATTTGCGGGCACAATAGCTGTACGTGTGTGGCTACTATAAGATCAAAGCATTATTTAAGGCAGGGGTTTTCAAACTGTACGTCGCGACGACGCCATGGAGTGTCGTGAGAGTTTTCTGAGGACGTCGCGCGACGGTAGTACAAATCGCATTGATAAATATAAATAAATAAAATAAACTTAATGTCGATCAGCACTACACACAAGCATCTAATAGAAAGGCGTCGCAATAAAATTACAACCCGTAAAGGGAGTTACGCTATGAAAAAGATTGGGTAGGTACCCCTGATTTAAGGTAGTGCTACAAGTGTTTTATTGTTAGGTCATTGACACAATATGTCACTTGCAAACACATTATTTTCTTTGTCCCTTTCTTTGAAACACAATGACCATTTTCCTTTGCCTGACCGTTACGGCTTCCTTTTGATGTATGTAGGCTCACTGCTTGTTTCTCGCCTTTCTTTTTATATCAATGTATACGTCCGCAATTGTATCTACAGGTTTTCTTCCGGGTTTTTATACGAATCAACCAAATTAATTTAATATTTGTCACCTTGTTTTAACATTTTAATACGTCATCGTCATGTTATTTTTTTTGTATTTTATTTTATTTTTGTTATTAATACCTATAGGTAAGTAGTTTGTCAGGTAAATATCGCTATTAGCGATAAGTCTGCTGTTGTATAAATTAAATTAATATTCGTACACGTACTCTGTAAATAAAGTAAAAAATAAATATTTTATTTTAATAATAATAAATACTTTAGGTATTATTAAAATTCTATATCAACTGCAAGTCTAAGTCCTGCCCTTGTCCCATGTCAGTTAGTGTCGAGGCAATACATGTTTTTCTTTAATTCCATCCGGTTAACCGTCATACTTTCCCTTTCCTTTTATATCATTTTCCACACAATTTGTCCATCATTCTTTAGCCTTCCTCTCTCTCTCTCTCTCTCTCTCTCTCTCTCTCTCTCTCTCTCTCTCTCTCTCTAACTCTTTTAGACACACGTGTTTCATCCCTCGTCTTCACATACCCATACCAAGATCAACTAATCTTTAAATCTACAGAGTTGATATAAATTAATTTCAAACTTAAACTGCAGCATTAAAAATATCAAGATATCTTTAAATCTTTTAAATGGTTCAAATAATTAACAAGACGTCATAAACTTAAGTAGAACTATAGAAGCTTAATCTACTAGAAGTTGGAAAGCAGTAACTTGGAGAAAACTTTCGAAACCTGCTAATTAACCTTGCAGGTATATCTCGATATCGTTAATTGAAATCTTAATTAAACGTTAATGATTACACGAGACGGATGGGTATTTAACATAAGCTTTTGCCCCCGTCTTCATCTACGTTAATTCTGTTACGAAATCCCTTTTTTTTATTAATAAAAAATAGGCAATAGGCTCGCCCCCTATTACATGGGATTAAAAACATAACTGGCGAAATGTAGTTGTAATGAGTACACCTCTGCCTCCCTTCAGGGATTACAGGCGTGATGTTATGTTATGTTAATTAAAAAATACGTGTTTAGGGATAACGAAGCTTCATAGTAGTGAAAGAATTTTCAGAATCGGACAATTAGTTCCAGAGATTAGCGCTTTCAAATAATCAAACAAGCTTTGCAATATTAACAAATACATTTAGTAATAAATAAATATAAATTTAAAAATAGAAACATGTTTTGTTAGCCTATTCTGTCCCACTCATGGGCAAAGAATAGGCTTACAAAATTTATTTCTATTTTAGTAGTAGTTTGTTTAAGAACCTCTTTTAATTTTAAGTTTATTATTTGTTTTTTATTTGTATAGCGGACATAATAATACTCACTCTGTGAATTCCAAGTGTCTACCTATCACGGTTCAAAAGGTAATGCCCTGTGACAGCAGGACAAACAAACGGACGGATAGATTAACTATAGCAGCCTTTCCCAAAGTGGGCGATAACGCCCCCTTGTGAGCGCTGCAGGCCTAAAGGGGGGGGGGGGGGGCAGTAAGAGACCCAGAAAGAAAATCAGAAAATCGGGGCGTTGTGTAGAGGCTTGGGGAGCGATTTGTAATTTTTAAGTAGGTGAAAAAATGGGGGCGCTAGAAAATAATTTATTTTCTAAGTTTGGGAACCCCTGAACTAGAGCAATAGGGCACCGTTTTAATACGGAACCCTAAAATCCATTTCTTTAAAACATGACAAGGGGCAAGCTGAAGACATTTTCTGTTTTCCAAAATACGTCTTATTAAACACTGTCATTGTTCCAGACACACACTCTTCAACTCCTGTCGTCTGCCTGGTGATAGAAGGCGGCACCAACACCGTGCGCGCCGTGCTGGAATACGTCACGGACACACCTCCTGTGCCTGTGGTCGTTTGTGATGGCAGCGGCCGAGCGGCGGATCTCATCGCTTTTGTTCATAAGTATGTATAATTCTTTTTTATTTGATTTTAGCACTTTTCAGTCGTTAAGGTGCCTAAGGTTCCGGGGTTGCGGGACGTCTTAACAGGATACCGTGGCCCCGGAACGTAAAGGGCAACAGAAGGAACAGGGTGGTTTTTTAGTCAGTAAAAGTCTGACAGTCCCTTCCGCCCCACCCAGGGCGAAAGGAGTCATTTGATGATTTTTACCACCTAAAAAAAAAAAAAAAAAGGTGCCTAAGGTTGCCAATTGTACTATAATAAAAGAAATATCGAAAACCACTTGACGTATAAAGATAAAATTTGGCAGGGAGGTTGTTTGTAGTTAGTAGATGTCCGCTAAGAAAGGATTACCCAAAATTTACCTCCTAAGGGGATGAAACGGGGGTCCGATATTTACGCAGACGAAGTTGCGGGTAAGAGATAATAGTAATCTATATCAGTTGAACGGAATTAACGGTTGAAATTTGGCACACCCAAATTTCAACCGTTAATTCCGTTCAACTGTTAAAGCGTAACAAACATCCATCCATCCATCCATCCATCCATCCTTTCAAACTTTGGCGTTAAACACAATAGTGGGATCAGGGACAAGAATTTTGGGTTGGCTGCAATATCGTGATGCGGTTACAATACAGACATTTGTCATCTATGGCCTCCATTATATTAAAATTCCTTCTTGGTACACTTCATTTTAATCATCTAACTTCCACCATAGCAAAACCACACTTAGCCTCCATCTACCCTCATAATCATGCACCAGTAGGCTTAACAAGAGACCACGGACATAAAATATACATACATACATTCGAACAGTGCAAGCTAAATAAAAGCTTGAATAAATATTTATTTATTTTCAAATACGGTCCTCCAATAAAACTAATTGTTGACCCCTGGGCGCCTACCACAATATTATTTTAATATTACTTTGCCTTTCGCACTGTTGGATTTTCAACGCTCGGATCAGCGCCGAGAATTGAAAATGCAACAACAGAAATTACAAAGTAGGTAATATTAAAATAATATTGATAAAAGAGATGGCGGTAGGCGCCTTGTTATAAACAAACACTTTTATTTGATTTATTTGTATTGATTATTATTTTCTCCTTCATTCTTTGAATACACACATAAATTACGTAAACATTAGTAAAAATATGAATTTTATTATTATTAGGGCTGATTTTCATCTATTGATCATCATTGATTGATATTTCAATCGTTAGATAACTCTTAACGGAGGAATAAAAATGGCGGTTTGACAGATGTTGTATAAAAAATATGTCAAACTGTCATATTTATTCTTTAGATAAAAGTTATCTGACTATTGAAAAATCAACCCTTAGTTAAGTAACATTTATTCATCTCAACTTTAGTCTTTAGAAGCTTCCAACTCTTGCCACATCTCCCAGTTACAAGTACCTACATAAACAAGCATCAGGAATTCTAATCGGAAACCCTTCTTCTCAGGTATGCATCAGAGACAGGCGAGCAGACGGTCCTGGAATCCATGCGGGATTACCTGATCAGCACCATCCAGAAGACCTTCGAGGTTGGCTTGCAGCAGGCGGAGCTGTTGTACGGTGAACTGCTGCAGTGTACCAGAAAGAAGAACCTGGTAAGTACTTGCACAAAATTAAATAAAATACTAGCGACCTGTCCCGGCTTCAACCGGATGCAATGTAGATACATGAACTTTCCTTTTGAATAATTTCATCAATAATCGCATTAAAATCCTTTGCGTAGTTTAAAAGATCTAAGCGGACAGACGGTAGGACGCAACTTTGTTTTATATAGCCTATACTATTCTTCATGAGTCTGGTTATCGATACAAAGAGAATTTTTCCAATCGTACTCCTAAAGATTGGCACGTTTAGACAAACAAACAAACAAAAAACTGACAGCTTTATTCTATCATGTTAGTATATACGTAGATAAGATTTAAAATAAAGTAAGAGAGAGAAAAGTAGAAATAATTACAAGATTTTGAGCTCAAAATTCAAGTAGAACTCGGAAAATCCTTCCTCTGTCTTATAATCAAAGGCAAACAAGTCCAATTCCAAATACTTTTACCGACGTTTATCTTCTTATTACAAACAAATCTTGTCCCACATTACCGTTCACTTATACCTTTTAGGTTTGCGAAAACATATGAACCCCTCGTAATAAAATGGAGATGGTGTACATATAATATGATTACGTTTTTTCCCTTTGCTGTTAGGCGTATGTATATTATGAGTTTATGAGGTTATTATACTCGTAAATACTGAGGGGGTTTCGTTTATTTTTGCTATCAAAACACTGGATGGAATAAGGAGAATTTATTAAAGTGTGGTACTTTTGGAGAATGGGTAATTTAGAGTTCAAATGTTAGATCTGTTTAGTCTTGGTTACCATGTAGTTTACCTTAGGATTAAATTGTCTCATTTGGGCAACGACCAATATATAATATAATATATAGGTGGAGTCTAGGTATATACCTAGACTCCTAATAACAGACGACCGATGTCTGTCAACACATTAGGCATAAAAGTCTTATAACCGTCGTCACTCACCAATAGTCACCAAATTCGTATTAGTTTCGACCACTCTTGTGAGCCGTACACATGCACTGACTTTGAGTTAGCCAATCAGAACGCAGTACCCCGTCCCCCTCGTACCTCAGCAAGTTGGCAGAATAGTTTTCGTGCGTTAGATCGTGTATTAGGCGTCTATAGGCTGTATAGTCATTGCATTTGGGAGACAATTGGGAAGTTAACACCACCAATCAATTGACGTACTTTTTATGACCTGTCAAAACGTGATTCCTTCATAGAATTTTGTATGGCAAAATCGAATTGTGACGTCACTTTTCTGCCGAATCAATCGACTAACTATTTATTCATTTGAAAGCAATTAAGAATCAAATGTCACAGTTAATTGAAAATTAATCGGGTTGTCAGGGCTAAAATAAGGTGATTCTTTAGAGAAATTATGTCTTGTAATTTATGGGTAACTACGCAATTTAAATTACCTTTTAGTAACGATCGCAATCTATTGTTAGTCTCAATTTGACAAAATGTTGACATTAACTGTCGCTGAGATGAGATTTCGACTAGATTTTGAACGTTTTAAAGTAGAATTGGCTTCGTGTCCTGTTCTCCTACACCAAAACCTTATAATATTTATACAATTTTATTGAGTTACATTCTGAAGAACTGCAAGAAAAATGCTGCGATAAAAACTACCGCAATATTAAAGTCAAATGCATCTGGGCATAATAAATTATAGGAGATTGCCACCGTGCTCCTTCATAAGTTAACCTTTTTCACGACTTGACGTTTCAATTTCTTTTGACCCAGATCCCTGTATAGTTTTATTTCTAGGAATATGAATTTGTTTCGAAACCGATGGAAGTTATTTTGTGATAGTTTTTCTTAATGTAAGACAAAAATATTATTCTTCTTCTTCCGGCCTTGTCATTATTATTTGGGGTCGGCTCTCCAAATCTGTCTTTTTGGGGGGCGATTAGGTTCATATCATTTTTGAGATCCTTATTAATTACGGACATCAATGTGAGTCAGGGTCTTCTGCGCTGTTTCGGTCCTGACTTGTGGTCAAGCACTTTCCTAAACATCAACCGGCCGCCTCGTAACGTGTCCGTACCTTCTATCGCAGCCACAGTCGACTTGAAAAAATATTAAGAATTATTTTTCGTTAGTAACTTTTTTGTAAATCCAGGAAATCATAACAAAATTCGATTCAACCAATCAGACTATTGCGCCGAATAAAAAAAACTGATAGTCTATGTTTCTTCAGTTTTATTGTGATTATTATGCATAAACTTTCGATATTAATTAATTATAGCAATGTTACTGGCTTGATGCGAAATTCATACTTTATTTAAATTAATTTTATAGCTATAACATAAACCGCGCTTTTCAATTATATCAAATATAAACTTTAATGCTATACGATCGTGATCGTCGCCAATTAAAAACGATATTAACATTTTGATGTTTCGTGTTCGATGTTTTAATAAGTTTTACCGTAAATATGCTACAGTGGTATTGTTATTTAACAGTATGCACTTCCAAGAAGAGTAGCGAGACACATCAAATGTACTCAAAATGAGTTAAAACAGACCTTCATAAGCTAAACTGGTTATTTAAACGGGTGTCAGTACGTTATCAATCACATTATCACAATCATACACAAACGCATACACACACATAATCCTCACTGCAAATCGGTATAACACAAATACACCCCTACTTTCCACCAGTACAACTGAAACAGCTTAACCTTATTTGAATGCTTTTTTTTATTAATAATTTAAATATGTATGATGAAATGTTGTGAACTGAATACCTAATAGCGAATTATTTTAATATGATATTTATTAATTGTTATAATAAATGTTGGAACGTCTCGGAGGTTAGTGCTAGGTAATGGCTGCAACACCGAATACAAGACTGCAATATTCCAATTAAGGCGACTTGCAACCAGAATTAAAATTTTTCGTTCTTTCAACAGCGTCGGACACTGTTAATCATAGCTATAATGAAAAATCTAGTTTAAAAATAACAGTTTCCCCTTCAGCGATAGTTTGCTGTATAATAGAAAGGTTCAATTGATGGGCGTGTTTCGTTAGCACGTTTAATGGACGTCCCCGGGCGGCGGCAAATGAAGGCGTTCCACAAGGAGACATTCTTGGCCCTGCATTTTTTATTGCCACTCTTGTTAAATTTCGCTTTGTGTTAAGATGTTGAACTTTTTTACACTTTGCTTTGTTTTAAATTCTGCATACTCTGTGAGTTATTTTGGTTAGACGACTTTTCTGCTTCACTGGTCACTGCAATTTTTTTTTGAGATATATATATTTCTTATAAAACTTTCGAATTTGAGCTTTCAGTAATGGGTATTACTGAAAGCTCAAATTCGAAAGTTTTGCTTGTCCTTTTGATTTTATTACAGATCAGGGTGACAAGAGTGGTTTTCCATTATTTTCCTAATTACAGTCCGAAATTGGGACTGTGCCCGAATCATAAGGACTGAGACACACGTATCTAATTAACACCTTTGCGCCTTACAGAATATAATTATGTGAAAATATGGCGTTATATTCCAGTATAAAACTTTCTATATTTCACACAGATGCAAACAGCCTTCGTAAAAAGCAATTAACGAGCTGTAACATCAAGTTTTATGTTATCATTTTACTGCTAAATAATTTAAAAAATTACTGTCCATTAGAAAGAGTTTATGGATGCACCCACTACTACATTTTACTGTCAATTACCTTCAGCATGAAATTGGATGAGCTTTATCTATGTGTAAACTATTATTTTGTATTGCATTTTATTATTGCTTTTCTTGTCTTTTATTTTTATATACTGCTTATAAATTTATTGTGGTAACTTATTTGGTTCTTTTATTTCACTAATGCTGTTTTTTTAGGTGATAATTTTTTTAAATCTTAAGTTTTTTTGACGCTTTGTTCGTATCTATAACGATTTAAAGGTTGCAATTTACATAACGTTATATTACCGCACTAATGCAGTCTAGTGTCGTACACAAACATATCTTTCAGCATCACTAAGATAAGTTTAAATATGACTACAACAACAACAATCAATCGACAACAATTTAAGTTATCTTACACTATTCAGATCATTGAGTGTAACCTACCTACAAGATAAAAAGGTTTAGTGCTAATAGAAGTTTTTTTATTATTTAACCATGTAATGCATGACCAGGTAAACTGCAGGTTAAGTGAAACAAAGTTCTCACCGCGTTCCGGACACGTTCGTGCAATAAATACTTGTGCGCTTACCTGTTTATAGTTAAGCTAGCTTATACCTGCGACTGTGTCTGTAGAATATAAAATTTCCTTTGCCTTAAAATGTATTTTGTAAGGTTTAGCTTCGCATATTTCCAATTGAAGTCGTATATATTGATTAAGCTTCTGCCCACGACTTCCTATGCACAGACTTCAAAACTAAGTCTTAAATTATCCCATGAAATAAGAAAATAGGTATAAAAGTTATCCTACGTGATAAGCTCCATTCAATATCTATTTTGTTCAAAATTTCATCTAATTCCGTTCAGCCGTTTAAGCGTGCCAGAGTAAGAAAATCCATCCATCTATTCTTATAAACTTTTGCGTTTATATTAGGATAGTAAGATAGTAGGAAGTAGGATGATTATTCCATAGTATCGTTAAGGATTTCAAACATAACGACAAGCAGGTAATATTGCACTAAAAATTGTAAAATGAAAATGCCAAAACAATAAATAAAGAGCAATAGTACTTACTATAATAATATTAAAATAGTTTTGAAATATATTGGTATTGGAATAAAAGTAATATGATAGTTTTGGAAGACGGTGGCAATACATAACAACAAACAAAACCAAAGCCGCCGACTTCCAAAACTAAAGTTATTTTATATTTTGTAGTTTATTAAGACGATTGTCTTTTTTTGTATAAAATATTTTTTACAGTTGCAAACAAACAACTTCGCTCAATTACTTACCTCACAAAATGATAAGACACTCACGCTTAACACTCCGAGATGTTAAAGAGAAAACTGAAAATCCTTTTACCTTTTCAACAAGTTTATCGCAAAATTCTTCTCAGGGTGACATCAAAAGAACAATGCCTAGTTAAACCCGCCATATATACATACATCTAGTAGCGCTGTTTGCAAAATTAAATTATGTCTAGACGCTGACGATAGCACTGGAGGTATTCACACAATTTAACAACAAGTATGTCTATGGATCAAGCTTCAAAGATTTAACTTTTTGGAGAAAAATAAAACTTTGGAAAATACTATGCCGAAGATTCTTAATACTAAGAGATGCATAAAATGTGCCTCAAGTGTATAAGAATAAAAAGTACACACATACAACATCACGCCTGTAATCCGCGAAGAGTTAGGCAGAGGTGCACCCATTAGTAGGTACATCTACATTTCGCCAGTTACGTTTAAGTCCCGTGTAATAGCGGGCGAGCCTATTGCCATCGACAGGCCACAAATCAAGACTCCGAGGCTGCTACTGAGAAATTCCTGATGGAAAAACCCCATAACACTTTGTACGACCTGGGTATCGAACCCATGAACTCATGCTCAGCAGTCGCAGTTTGCGTCCACTAGACCTACGAGGCAGCATCCCGCATAAAACGTTATAAACGCTTTAAGTCACAAACGTTTTATAGGTTGACATAAACTAATAATATGAAAGTATACTATGACAATAAAAAAGGTTTTATTATAATTTTCATAAAATAGCTAATGATGTGGCTGTCTGGAACACTTCCGTTGCTCTTGCCTTAGAAATTCGTTAAAAACTAATTTTCCAATTCGCGCGCCAATTTTCCACAATCATATTACTTGGCCGCAAAAAGGTTGATGGCTTGGAACCATTTAGTGATGGCTTTCATTCGAAGTTTCCAATTTCAATTTGCAATTGAGTTATTGTGTTTATGGCCAATCGATATAGTTTGAATAATGGATATTCTTTTCATGGCGTTTTATTTAAACGGTTGACATAAATAAACTCACGCCGTTTTCCCATGGGGGTGGGCAGAAAGCACAGAACGCCACTTGCTACGATCCTTACATACTCCTTTCGCCTCGTCCACGTTCATATACATCTCGTCATAACAAACACGCCGGTTACGAGTACTACGCACCTGACCTTTCTGAAGAACCTTTCAATAAGATCAGTGTAGGTCTTCCTAGGGCGACCCCTCCCTGCGTTGCTACTTACATCTGCCATATAAATACCTTTTAATTTTTTAATCCTCATTCACTCATCCTCTCAACATGACTGAACCATTAAAACGGTTGAATGCTGGCAATATAGAAAAACTTCACAAAAAATCTATGGAACTAGGTATGAAATTGTCTCTGATTACGATGACTTGAAGTTATTTAAAAATAGAAGGTCCCCCGTGCGGGGTGACAAACATCTATTCAAATTTTCTCATTTTTCCATGCAAATAAAATACCTAGTAGCGAGATAAAAAAAAAATTAGAGACCGTAAAAAAACGAACGTAGACAATGTCGCGGGCAAAAGCTAGTTGCTGATTAAAAGTCTCACTTAGATCGGCCATTGACCCTAACAAAACATCTACCTACTTAGAAGTCTCTCGTTGTCCTTTAGAAATTGATACAAATTGGGCTGTCCCTTGGAGTTTTATTAGGCTAATAGATTTTTATTGATGGGATCCAATGGTCGAATTGGCTCGCATAAACAAAGGTCGAAGGTCAGTTGACATCACGAAGATAGTAAGGACACGCAAGGTGACCCGGAGTGTTTAATTTATTATGTGTGTTAATAAAAAAGTACCTAATACTAGCTTTTGCCCGACTTCGCCCGTGTATGTTTTCTTACACATACATAACATCTCGCCTGTAATTCCCGAAGGGTTAGGCAGAGGTGTACCCATTAGTACACTAAGATTTCGCCAGTTCATCATCTGCCTAGCCTTTTCCCAACTATGTTGGGGTCGGCTTCCAGTCTAACCGGATGCAGCTGAGTACCAGTATTTTACATGGAGCGACTGCCTATCTGACCTCCAAAACCCAGTAACTGAGTACTTAATACGATACCCCTTGGTCAGACTGGTTGTCAGACTTTCGGGCTTCTGACGACTCATAACGACTGTCAAATTCCACGTATGACAGCCGGGACCAACGGCTTAACGTGCTTTTCGAGGCACGGATTGATGTCAGTAATGTCTAAGATAAACTTAGATTAGAAAGTACATATGAATTGAAAAAGTTACATCTCATGCATGAGAGGCGGGCGCCTTAACCGCTAGGCCATCACGACATTTTCAAGACTTCGCCAGTTATGTATAGGTATAAGTCCCATGTAATAGGGGGCGATCCTATATATTGCCATCAACCGGGCACAAATCCAGACTCCGAAGCTGCTACTGATCTGCTGGCTGGCAAAATTTTGTCATTTAAAATATCCTATATTACTCAGGGATAATGTAGCCTCCTATTAGTGAAAGAATTAATTTTCAGAATCGGACCAGTAGTCCTGAAAATAAGCGCATTAAATCTAACAAAGTTCGTTTATTTTAACGCCCTAATCTCGGAGTCCGGTTTGAAAATTCCTTTTGCGTTATATAGCTCTTTTATCGGCAAAGGCTACAAAACATCACGCTATGACTAACGAAGGCGGAGCAGTACCCAAACACATAACTTAGTGTGAATGAAACCGAGGGGCACAGTTAGTATTAGTGTGAATTAATGGCGTTCGTGTCAAATTCTTTGCGTTCCACGGGTTTATTTGAATAAACCATTAAAATTCTGAGGTGATTACGGGGTTAATATTAAGGCTGGAGGTTGTTAACCCTGTATTTTTTATACGTACAGTCAACAATAGAGATAGGTATCCAAGGTCGTCAGATATAATTTAAGTTTTCATAGAAACTGATGGATGTCTTAAATTAAAACTTAACTAAATTATTGAACTGTTTATTGGTGCCGATTCATCCTGGAATTGGCATCCCTTACTAACAAACAACGAAAGAAAAGGACGGTGACAATTTAGAACCAGGTAAGAGATGTAGTTTTGCCCTGAACATTTCCATGTTTTTAATCCATACGTTCTGGCATGTCAACTAAAATTGCATAGCAGTTTCAGATTTACTAAAATTTGCAAGGTAAAACAGAAAGGTCTAATTTATTTCCACCCCGGAAATAAATTAGACCTTTCTGTTTTTATTGGATAGAAAAGATAGAAAAAGTCTAATTTTAGTTTAGTTTGTGAACAAGGAAATCAGCACCATTATCTACTTTTTAAATAAAATTACATTTGAAAAAATCCATCAGTTTCTAAGAAATCTTCACCTATATCTAACGACCCTGCATACCTATCTATTTTAATGACTGTACGATAAAATGAATCGTAGAGGTTTTACAAAGTAACTAGTGAAATAATATCCCTTTCAGGCGTTTATTGAAATAAAAAGCCTTTTTCAGCCAGGCTGAATAATTTGAATCCTAAAAAGCCAAATTCCTTTTAAAGCCTTTTATAGGGAGGTAAATGCCGATTTAATGAAACGCAGAAAATAAGATGAGATGTTCAACGGAAGATAATATTCTGGCTAATGCTCGTAGAATGGTGGGCTTTAATATTAAATTACTATGGAGTAGTACTTAGTAGTAGTCTTTAGAGCTCTTTCAGAAGGAGCTCTCAAGTGAAGTAAGTACTATAATCTTCCGTCATACAAAAACAATTTTCATAAATGGTTAATTGACTCCCTCGTTGGTCTAGTGGTCGCAAAGCGCGACTGCTGAGCATGAGGTCTTGGGTTCGATTCCTAGGTCAGGCAAAGTGATAATGGGTTTTTCCATCGGGAATTTCTCAGTAGCAGCCTCGGAGTCTGGATTTGTGCCCGATAGGTGGCAATAGGCTCGCCCCCTATTACATGGGACTTAAACATAACTGGCGAAATGTGGGTGTACTAATAGGTACACCTCTGCCTAACCCTTCGGGGATTACAGGCGTGATGTTATGTTAATCATTACCTTTTTTTTATTATTTATGTAATAAATATTCTGTGAAAAATTTAAGTGTCCTGCCTATTACGGTTCAAAAGATACAGCCCTGGGACAGACGGATGAACGAACAGATAGCGGAGCCCGGGTCGCGTTTGGCGTCCTTTGGGTATCCGCAGAAACCTAAAATGTAAAACTTGAAAAAAACCTTCAACAGGCTTCAGAGGTTGTAGTTGCACAAGGGTTCGCCTTCGTGTGCGAGTCCGAACCGCGCTATTCTGATCCTTACTTAACTTAAAATATGATCTTCTTTCCCAGATCACGGTGTTCCGAATCCAGGAGCGCGCAGAAGGTGGCGAGGTCCAGGAGTTGGACCAGGTCATCTTGACGGCGTTGTTCCGAGCACAGCATCTGTCTCCAAGCGAACAGCTCTCACTAGCCCTCACATGGAACCGAGTGGACATCGCTAGGTCCGAGATCTTCGTTTACGGTCAAGAATGGCCACCAGGTAAGGGGAATATACCATTGTTATGATACTGCAGTTCTTCTCCGTTCTGTTCATCTATCTATATAGGTACTTATACATATATAAAATGCTTTGTCCTGAATGACTGACTGACGGATCAGAGCACAGCCTAAACCGCTGATCGTAGAGACAAAATTTGCAAGGTGAGTTCTATAAATGACGTCCGATAAGAAAGGATTTTCCAGGGATCGGGGATCCAAAGTTTATATGGAGAAATTAACTTGTCGTTGGCAGTTAACTAGGTGTATATTTTATTCTGAGATCTGTAATGGTTTATTAGTAAACTTCAACCATAATTGTGCCAAACCTAGTTACGTATTGCTTTTGTTAACCGTACACGAGTAGAACCTTTTCTATTTCCGGAAATAATAAGAGTACGGCGAACCAATTTATCTCAGAACTTCTTTCAAAATGTCGTCCAATTGAAATTCTCAGCTATAACAGGTATAAAGACACTTTACGAAGCCGAAAGAGGTTCTTCCCATCATCGCCATATTGGAAGGAAGTTCCTTATCGCGCGTTGCGAAAGGCGGAAAAAATTAAGACCAAAAGTTGTAACGACACTTTTTGCTATAGTTGTAAGCCGTGCGGCGTGCGCGTGTTTCTCTGTCTGTCTCTCTCTCTCTCTCTCATATAACTTCGTTCGATCCGGATGTCCCTTGACACCTCTCAAGTTTTTTTTTTCTTTTTGGTCCATAGCTAGGAACTTTAAAGGTATGAGAAACAGGTTATAAAATCTCTCATCCTCCGTTGAAAAGGGAGGATCCTCCGACCAGACAGGTGTTATGTCTGTTGGGCTACTGCCCGACGGTTGTTGTCGAGATTTTGTATCTTTCCACATCCCGTATGACAGATTTAAACTATGTATAATAAAGCAGTACACGATATACTTAAACAAGAATGCCTATTTAAATAAGTTTCTTAATTAATTTTCTAATAACGTCTTAACAAGTGAGTTGCCGGAGCCGTTTGGCAAAGTACTAAGTACTTCAAAACCATTTAGGTAACAAATTACTGACATCTTATTTACAAGAACTTGATGTTATTTTAGTATACTAGCTTAAGCCTGCGATTTCGTTTGCATGAACTTGCACGGAGCCCTATTTCTTTTTCTAAAATAGAAGTTGCCTAAGTTATTTATTCTTCTAAATATATAAAAAGCTATTTTACAAAAAAAGATAACCGACTTCCAAAACTAAAGTTATTTTGATTTTGTAGTTTTTGAAGGCGGTTATCTTTTTTTGTAAAATAGCTTTTTTTTCACTTTTTAGTGCTTGTGTATTAATGTTTGAAATCCTTACAAAAAGCCCTTTCAAACAATACCTCACACGATGTATTTAATTTTGGAAACTGGTGGGAGGGGCGTTGACGTACCCCCCCCCCCTTTTCCTTCAGTCAGTCATCGACTGCACGTATAAACAAAGCAATTTCACTTGTTACGATATTGCTGCTGTGATTCTATGAGGAGTTCCATTCCATATCTCCGAAGTTCATCATCAGATATTGAAATGGTGACAATGGGACTACACGAGAAGCACCAGCTTTCAAATAAAAAAAGAATCATGAAAATCGGTTCACCCAGTCGCAAGTTAGGAGCTAACAAACATAAAAAAAAATACAGACGAATTAATAACCTCCTCCTTTTTTTGAAGTCGGTTAATAAAAGAAAGTCAGTTACTTACATAGTTTGTTAGTAGGCGTCCGCTAAGAAAGGATATTTCAAAATTCACCCCCTAAGGGCATGAAACAGGATGATTATATCTGCCAGTAAAACTCACTTCGAAATCACCCGTTACGGATTAGCCGGAAAGACATAAAGCCTTTTTTTTTATTTATTTATTTATTTTTATTTTATTTTTTTCGAGCGAAGAAAATATGGCTAACGCATACCCCGCCATCCGGGGAGACGACGTGGTTATGTGGGGCTTGCACCCACTAAAAACTCCGCCTGTGCACCTACTTTCGCCTTGACGGGTGGGCCGCGAGAACTGCTACGCATGACATTCGCGACCCATCCAGCGTGGCCCACATCAGGGCCCCCTCTAAAGACATAAAGCCTAAAAAAAAAAAACTTGGTTTTTCGTGTCTGTACCGAGTAAACCGATTCTTATTTATTTTGTAAAAAAGCTGTTTTGAAATAACGAACAGACACCTCAATTTTATTTATTTGTAAGATTTTAATATATGTAGGCACAGGTAAATGATAATCTTTAGAACTACAAACAGTAATAAGATATCTACTCTGTTGTTTACCTAGTCTATATTTAGAAGCCGTTTGAGCTTAGTTCTACCTACCAGAACGAGCCAACCCACAATCTCTCAATATTGAAATTATTTACGTCAAACTAAATAAATATTCCAAATATATAACTACCATTGCTGGATACTAAAGCAATAACAGTTCAATGTGCATCTCATATTGCTAGATTAGATTTAAAATTAATTAGCGTTCAATATCTAAAATTAAACAATCATGTACAATAAAAAGTAGCCTATGGCTGTTCTTGGGGTTCAAACTTACCCCATACCAAATTTCATCAAAATCGGTTCAGTGGTTTAATCGTGAAAGCGTAAAAGACAGATAGATCTACTTTCGCATTTATAATACTAGCTTTTGCCCGCGACTACGTCCGCGTGGAACTTATTTATATCGTACTTGAATACAAACTTCCACCCCCCTTTTCACCGCCTTAGGGGGCGATTTCTGGGATAAAAACTATTCTAAGTCCTTGCCCGGGTCTTAAACTATCTCTATACAATTTCACCTAAATCGGTTCAGCGGTTTAAGCGTGAAGAGGTAACAGACAGACAGACACACTTTCGCATTTATAATATTAGTATGGATTAGTAAAAACAGCACAAAAAATTAAGTCAAAAGTAATCTCGCGCATGCAAAATAAAAACCAGTTTAATACTCACAAACAAACACATTTAATTTACGACAGCCTTTAACCTAAATACAGTAAATAGTGACCTCACAAAATTAATAGGTAATGCCAAACTAATAAACTTAAATTGAGCCCCAGTTTATATACAGAGGAATCAAACTTTAAAGGGTATATTCATTAACAGACCCTAACAATTCGCAGTGTTCACAAATAAATTACATTTGGACCTTACCAAATAAATTCATGAATGCTGAACCCTTATAAATTGGGCTTCGTCCGTGGAGAATGATTTACCGTCATATTGCCATTTGATTTATATGTGGGCAAATGCTCACTAATATTTTACTTGCAAATGGGTACAAGTATATATTGTAAATTCAGCTTGTATGGGTGATAATTTATGTACTTCGTATTCTCTTCGTATTCGTATACACTTTTTATAAAAAGAATTTACAAATAATATTTTTTTTAAAGTATGTTTAAAAATAATATATACATATTTTTATTTATATACATACTTATTTTTAGATACCTACTGACTGTTTAGAGAAGCTCGTGGCTAAATAATAACAGCCGCACGGATCGATCCATCAGGTTAAGCTACGCTTGCCGGAGTTGGTCTGTGGATGGGTGACCATCTTTACTCACCGACTTCTCCGTGTCTCGGAAAGCACTTTACGCCTTTGGCCAGACCCGGAACAACTTATCTGTAGGCTATATAAGGCCGTTTGTCCACCGCCGCCGTCACCGGAACGTCAACGAGAACGAGATGACGGCGCCGAAGTACTGATACATAGACTACTATAGCCGCGTGTCCACCGCAAGTCCGTCACCCGAGCACCGTCATCCCGGCCGCCGAGTTTCGAGTAGATCGGCGTGACCTGTGCCGGCAACGGCAATACAAAATACGACTGAGCCACCGATATATCGGCGCGGTGGACAAACGATCGCCGTCACGTCATCTTAAACTCGGCCCGAAATAATCTCGTTCTCGGTGACGGTCCGGTGACGGCGGCGGTGGACAAACGGCCTAAATGTTTGTTCCGCGGGAATCGAACTCGCGACATGCAGCCCTGCAGCCAATCGCTCAGCCACTGCGCCAACCATGCCGTCAATTATTTATTTATTGCTCAACATATAACTAAAATTCTTTTGCACAGAACCCATTGTCTGTACAGTCACCTTCAAAATGAAAAGCTATTGTCTTGTCAGTGTTGTTTGAATATCAATACGTATAAATGTTACTGAAAAATGAAACATCTAATATTCATATTCATATACCTGTCAATATTACAACAATATTTCCATTTTCGCCGACTATTGGCATATTACCCCTGTGGCATTAGATATTAAATATTAGACACGTTGAGGCGCGCTTATCGGAAAACGAAATGGCTTTTGTTGTGGATACCCTAGAGATGTTTTCTATTTTCCTGGATGGAAAGTTTTCTATGTTTTTATATAAAAATGAATATACCTGAGCGTTTTCTCAAGCATTCCGATGTGAGAAAGAAAGAAAGAAAGAACAAAAATGTTTATTGACACAGACCATGTGCACACAAAAGGCAAAAAAAAAGAAAAACAAAAAATAAGAAAAAACATGTAATGTAACGTTGCTGCGAATGCTCAACGCTCTCTACGACGTAATGCTCAATGCGAGTGAGCAATATCTGTAGCATTCCTTCTATTAATTACTGCTAACTCCCTGCCTAACCAAAAGGGGATTAAATACAGGCGTGATGTTATGTTTAATACCCTTTTTTTATGGATACCCAACCTCCCTCCATCTGGTGAAAATGGAGGGTTATGTCGGACTCTTACCGACTAAAACCGACAGTTCCGTCAATAGTTTGACCAAACCCGCGCCTTAGGTATGTGCGCGGCGAGACGGGAGTATCGGCCGCTCCGTTCCGTCAGTCTGCCGCTAACGCTGAACTGATGCTCTTTTTTCCTCGGCCCCCACTTCACTGCGCTTTCCTAAGGCGCGGTACAGCAATTTCGGTCAAACTATTGCCATCATGCGTCCGGGATCCTGATGTCTTCTTAACGCATGATTGACATCCCCAACTGTAATGAAAATACTCTGAAATTCAAAACACTTCATACCGTTTCCATTCACTCGTCAATAACAAAGCAACAAAAGTGTAAACGCGATACAATTGTCAACTCAGCTTTTTGTTCATTTTCCATAGCTCATAGGGATATCTTATCGCCTACAAATCTTCTCTTTGATTAACGGAATTTATATGAGAAATAGGGTGTAAAAGGGACACTTCACATTCCCCCATTTTATACAAAACAAAAGACGGAAGTTTTGACACATTACTTTTGTGTAAATATTTGAATACAGATGGATGTAGCAATCGGACCGTATTTATTAAAAGGCTTCAATTGTTTTTGTTGGCAAAAGTCGTGGAAAATACTTAAGCTTGTTTTTGTTCAACTCGTTGATAAATATGTTTATGTAATGGTCGTGTTTTTGTGGCGACGGAAAGGCCAACCCTTCCCCCGTATATATTATGTAAACATAAATGTAATCTATCTAAGTATACTCATAATTCAAAGCTGAAAAGTTTGTTTGTTTGGAAGCGCTTATCTCAGAAACAGCCAATATGGCGGACTAGTTATTTTGTGCACTCCCATGATATGGGTTTTAAATTAAAGAATTTGTTGAGAGGAATATGTCATAGTAAATAAAGTATAAAAGTTTGATTTAAAAAAAAAAAACCTTTTTTCTAACTACACACACAACCACACACGACAACAGCAGCTCCCTCTAAAATAAAGTCCCCTTTTCTTTTAAACCGTCTCCCATTCAAGCAACAATATCTTTCTCAACTTGCATTACAGTTTTCTTTTATCTTTCACGCGTTAAAACGTCACTTGTCGTTGTGGAACAAGTACAGAAACTACTTTGTAAAGCTAAGGCTACATTAGCAGGCGAAGATTCGTGTCGCGTTGGCGTCACGATGTTTTTGTCTATTTAGGCCCCCCGCGGACTAGGCAGCCAGTAAAACATATGACGTTGTATGGGAGCCCGCGCACTAGGCAGCCACGAATTCCCATATGCCGCAGCCTGGCTGCGCAGCCAGGCTGCCTAGTGCGCGGGGGGCCTTAGAGATATGAGAAACAGTGTGTAAAGTTTCTCATCCTCCGTTGAAAAGGGAGGATCCTTCGACCAGACGGGTGTTATGTCTGGTGGACTGACTGCCCGACGGCTGTTGTCGGGATTTTGTAAATATATATGCTAATGACGCGCCAAACTCTGATAGCGCGATGTTGACATTGTCAGTTGTAGGCGTTGTAGTTCGCATGCTGTGCGATAGATGTCGCTACATCTACATTAGGCGGGCGACAAATCCCGTCGAGACGCGCCAGTTTGCCGACATTGCCCCAATGTATATCGTCTTCGCCCGAATACTGTTGCAACGATCTACCCGGCCACACTCATCGCGTCACCACGCGTATTCGCCGTAGCCCGCTAATGTAGCCCCAGCATTACAAAACGTAGTGTCAGAGTGAAACTTTTTACTTCACAAACTCTGGTTACTGCTCGTTAACATTCAGGTTAAGTGTTGAACGCGGCATGATTGCCTTGTCATTAAGGAATATAAGGTAATGCTTTATGTAAGAAACCGCTGCGTTTCTGTATTAAAACCTCTACATAGTATAAAACCGACTGCCTCGTCAGTCTAGTGATCGCAGAGAGCGAATCAGGAATTTCTCAGTAGCAGCCTCGGAGTCTGGATTTGTGCCCGGTTGATAGCAATAAGCTCGCCCCCTATTACATGGGACTTAAACATAACTGACAAAATGTGGGTGTACTAATGGGTACACCTCTGCCTAACCCTTCGGGGATTACAGGCGAGATGTTGTGTATAGTATAAAACAAAGTGGCTTTCCGCCGTCTGTACGCTTAAATCTTTTAAACTGCGCAATTGTTTTTAATGCGGTTTATATCAATAGATTGTGATATAAGAGGCAGGTTTATGAATCCGGGGCGGGTCGCTAGTATTTTTATAAGATACTATAGCTTTTGTCCGCATGAAAGTCAATGAAACCTATGGCACTCGGCAATAGTGTAGCTTTCTGTCAGTGAAATATTTTTTCCAATCGGACTAGTACTTGCAGAGATTAACTCCTACAAACAATTAATAAAATTATGAGGGATTTATTTGGTTCGATTTATTCATTTTCTCGTTTATAATATAGATTTAAATATCTACATTATCTAACTACATCTGTCTCTAGAGAAGAAGATCGATTCAGCTGCAATGCAATATATTTACTGCATGTCATGGACTTTAGCACACAACAGCCCAAGAGCTGGATAGCTTTTTTTACCTAACTACCCCGAAAGAGGAAGTAATGTTTTTTACTATACCAAAAAACTGTTATTTGGGAACACCATCTTCATACAACCGTATTGAAAACATGAATATCAAATATTTTATTTTACTATTCAACTTGTGCAAAAGTACTTAGATATGAATTTAGTACCTAAGTACCTCTAAACTCATATCTATGTACTTTCTCAAAAGTGCCAGATATGCCGTCAAAACGACTCCATTCTGGGCACGATTCTATTTCATTTTATTACGTCTATATTTTACGACGTTCATAAACACAATATCGTGCCGTATGTGGTGTGAGATGCGTAGATAGGCATCAGGTGTCCTGTAAATAGATTCAAAGAAGCCGCTATCCTGCGTTCTACGACCAATGATGTAAATATTGCAAAAGACTCAGTTGGTACAAAACGTATGGTAGCTATCTATCGATTTCTGTAAAAAAATCACAGTCCACAAAACAGATAGGTATGCAGGGTCGTCAAAATACAGTTGAAGTTTTCTTAGAAACTGATCGATGTTTTCAAATGTGATTTAGTTTAAAGGTATCTGAAAACAGTGGTTTCTATGAACAAAGTTTACGGCAAAAAGTGCTATCTATGAACAGAGATCTCTGTCAACAGTGGTTTCTATGGACCGAGATGTCTGTCAACAGTGGTTTCTATGGACCGAGATATCTACGTTTTTCTATCAACAAAGTTTTCGGCGAAACGTCCTGTCTAGGAAAAGAGATTTCTGTTAGCAGTGCTTTCTGTATGTAGTCATATCGTACAAGCGTGTTTCTGTCTCACGTTCCATACTCTTGTTGACTGTACATTGTTTTCAATTTCAACTGTCACATCCAATTAGACTGTGTCGAAACCTAATAATATACTTAGACTACTACTCTCAATGTCTAAATCTGTGCTGTTAGAAGCTTCGGCTGTCGAATCCAATCAGACGCCAGCCGAATGTACCTTACTAAGTAGTCTATTCCGACGTTCTTCGTTCTAGTCTGAAGATAGACCTGTTTATATAATAATAATAATAATAATAATAATAATAAATATCTTGGGACAACTCACACACGGCCATCTGATCCCAAGCTAAGCAGAGCTTGTGTTATGGTAACCAGACAACTGATATACATACTTATATAATTTATAAATATATACATATTATAGATAAATTACACCCAGACACAGAACCAACAATTATGCTCATCACACAAAGCAGCTATATATGTTAGCTATTGAATAATTTATCGCCGTTACCGCTGTCAGCGTCCCTGTAATTAATGTTTTGAAATCAATTAACAATAAAGCTACTTTACCTTTTGATTTTAACTGCTAGTAAGTATAAAGTAATACAGATGAACTGAGAAATATTTTTAATCTATCTATATATATTATTAATAAAAATGAATGACTAAAAATGTACCTAAATGTGTTGCTGAGCGCAAAACTCGAAAATGGCTAAACTGATTTGGCCGTTTTTTTATTGTGTTCGTAATTTTCCGGACAAGGTATTCACGAAATATTTTTTTTTTGGAAATTCCACTGTAAATGATGGAACTTTGCACCCGTGCAGAACCGGGGTGATTCGTTAGTATTTATTATTATTTCTCAGTTAATCAATTTTTAATGCCAAATGTGGGCACCTAACGCTTCGGGAATTACAGGCATGATGTTATTTTATGTTATTTTCATAAGTTACACTTAGGCCCATGCATGCAAAGCCACAGGGGAGCACAGGAATACAAAATATTCTGGATTGACCTTCTGTCTCCTTCTATTGAATGACGTAGATCTATACAGGTCACGTCTGGGGAATAAGGATGTTGCTTCCAAACACAAACTAGGGTTGTCTCTTTCGCACAATAGATTTGAGCCCTCGGCGGAATCCATTGTTAGCGGATTTTGGTGAAACGAGCAAGAATTTCTGTGTATCCTCAACAAAAATAGTTTGAAAGCGAATTGGGATCTACGATTCTTGCAGATAAGATAAAATACATGTAAGCGTAGACAGCTATACGCAAAGTAGACATTCAAGTAAATGTCGGAACATTTTACATACATATATAAACTCACGCCTCTTACCCATGGGGGTAAGCAGAAACCACAGAGCGCCAGCTGCTACGATCCTTGCATACTCCTTTCGCCTTGTCCACGTTCATACAAGCACGCCGGTTATGAGTATGTGCTACGCGCCTGACCTTTCAGAGAAACCTCAATAATAATGTCAAAGTAGCTTTTTCTAGGGCATCCCCTCCCTGAGTTCTGCCATACAAATTCCTTTTGTTAACCTTTTACATCACTTACAATGAATGAACCTAATCTGAGAAATTGAATAAATCTGTATGTTTATACAGACCTATGTCTTTACATTTCTCGGGACTATGGGGTCCTGGACTTTTAAAAAGCATACCAGTGGTCTAAGTCAACTCTCAGAGGCCCTTTAGACATTTTAAGGAAGTGAGACATCGGCTGACGATTACCACATTTATTTGTAACTAGCTTTTGCCCGCGACTTCGTCCGCGTATATGTCGGTTATCGCGGACGCAGACGAAGTCGAAGTCGAATAAAAAGTAGCCTATGTCCTTTGTTGGGGTTCACACTTACCCTGTACCAAATTTCACACAAATCGGTTCAGTAGTTTAGGCGTGAAGAAAAGACAGACAGACAGAAAGACAGACAGACAGAGTTACTTTCGCATTTATAATATTAGTAAGGATTAAAGATGTACCTATCAAATCTTATATCTATAATAATCTTATTCTATATATACGAAAAAGAAGATTTCTTTTATTCATTTTATACAGTCCCAATAAATTACATTTTTAATTACTAATATAAAAATATATAAATAGTAAGCCCACCGATAACGGAAACTGGGTCCAAGCTAGAGGTCAGGGCTCCAGAGAGCGAAAAAACTAACAATGCGAGCCGTGTCCAGAAGTCCTTCTGAATCATACCCTTGATCCAGCCGCCTAACGAGAGCCTCATTATTATAATTATTTATCAACTTGAAACGTCCACCTACCAGATTTTTCAACCTTGAATTTTTTGGGTTTAGATATGCGAACCCTGTCTAAAATAATAATGTTCCCGCAAAACTTGCTCGGTTACACCATCTTTATTACAATGTAGTGTCATCTTAGCAACATTGAATTAATTTTTCCAGTAAAGTCTTACTTTACGATAATACTTGGTCTGCTAACTAGCTACGAAGTAGTGATAGCCATCAGATGGCGATGCAAACTTTTAAATTGCTTTCAGATTCCTTTTCTTTCTTTCTATACAACTTTGACGTCATTCATTAAACTTTGTGACGTCATATTTCGTTTGAGGTAAATAGTTGTGTGTTAGGTATAATGTCGGTTTAATGTTTAAGGCGCCTCATATGCATTGTGGAGCAAGTGACTTTTGATGTGAAACATCTATTGGCCTTGGCAGTAAAACTGACCCGAATGCCGTGACGATAAATGGCATGACGCTGTCGTGCCATGATGCCTCTATGAAGTCTAATATTAACAAAGACGTTTCACATCTGCCGGGCGTCCGTCGTCACAGCCAACTATTTATTCGAGTTCAATTATTCAAATGTCATAATCGTACTTGTTACTTCAAATATACCGCCTTGCCTCATTACGCCTCGCCTCATTTGAAAAAGGGCATTGTGTTGACTCGGTACAAAAAAGAGACAACTATTACAAACTGTTTTTCAAGTCCTAATACAACAAGCACAAAAAACAAAAACACAACAAAAAAACAAAACAAGCTTTGATTGAAAATTATTACAATATTGATTATTAGACATTGTATTGTCACCAGAACTAAAGGTGTATGCAAAATTTCAGTTTAATCGGATACCAACAAATGGTCGAAAAATGGTTTGCAAATTTTGAAAGTACAACTTATTTACATACATACATACGAACAGTGCAAGCTAAATAAAAGCTTGTAAAAAGGTAATGTAGCAGAACTGTAAAAGAAAAAAAATAGTGTAATAACTAGTAGGTATCTAGTTTCCCATTACAGTCTTAAAGCTCAGTATATTTTACGGAACAAATCCAATGTAAATAAAGGCAATGTTTTTCTCTGTAAAGTAACGAATGTGGATGCCGGTTCTTTTCTTAAGGCGAAAGCGCTTTGGTAGCTAGCTAAATTCAACATTTATTTCGCGTGATTATTCATTTTCCGCAACTTCGTTACTACGGGCAAAGGCTAGTAGTACCTACTATAATAATAATTGTAACTAAAAAAAAAGTGTCTCGAACAAGGTTTAAGGTTTGGGTACTTATGCTTAGATGGTTCAGTCATGTTGAGAGGATGAGTGAAAGACGATTAACAAAAGGTATTTATAAGGCAGAGGTGAGTGGCAACGCAGGGAGGGGTCGCCCTAGGAAGACCTACACTGACCTTATTGGTAAGGTTCTTCAGAAAGGTCAGGTGCGGAGTACTCGTAACCGGCGTGCTTGTATGACGAGATGTATGAACGTAGAGGAAGCGAAAGGATCGAAGCAGGTGGCGTTCTGTGGTTTCTGCCTACCCCCATGGGAAAAAGGCGTGAGTTTATGTATGTCGAACAAGGTTTATTCAAGAGGAGCGCAGAAAGTTCCTGTCAAAAGTTCTTTTTCAGTTTTGAGTTAAACTTTTCCTTTAAAGTTAGGTAATCCGCATTTATCTGCTACCTATTGTAATTTAATACATACAATAAATTGAATAGCCTATAGCACTCACTTATAACGTAGCTTCCAATTTGCGAAAGATTTTTTTAAAATCGTTTCAGTATATCCAGGGATTACCCCCTACAACCTCACACACTTTACCTTTTTATAATATTATAGTAAGATTGATTTTAATTTAAATTCATTCGCATTCCGTTAAAAAATGTTTATGTATTGGAGTAAAAACTATTTTTTTATAAAAAACAAGAAAGGCAAAATAGAAACTTAAATTAATAGAACTTTTGCTGCAAATTCCAAAAAATGTAAAAATAACTTTCAATTTCGTAGTCAACCTTAACACTTCCCCTTAATATTTGAAAGAGGTGGGTTTCACTACACGACTGTGTTGCGGGTAAACCTGCACAGAGAGTGTTTTCACTGCTATTGAAGCTCCTTCGAGAATGGAATCTTTTTGTGAAATGGCGTTCCTGGAAAAAGTAATACGGGAAGTTTAATTGAGAGCCAGTCATGTTGGATTTTTAGTTATAAATGTGTATAATATGATGTAGGTAATATTTAGGTGTGATTTTATGTATATTTTTCCATATTGGAGTAGCCTTTTTATGAATTTTCAATTAAGTGTAATATTTATTTATACTTGCTTTAACCCAAAGTAATAGGTGCTATAAATATGAAATGAAGGTGAAATATTAATAAATAATTCCATTATTTTAAAGCGATCCCGCTAATATTTCTAAATCGATTAGCTCCATGCAACCTGATTGATTTAAATCCTCCATGTTTCAATCACAAAAGTACCCCATTTTATTCTAATGCTGGGGCTACATTAGCGGACTTTTTTTTTTAGGTGGTAAAAATCATCAAATGACTCCTTCCGCCCTGGGTGGGGCGGAAAGGACTGTCAGACTTTTACTGACTAAAAAACCACCCTGTTCCTTCTGTTGCCCTTTACGTTCCGGGGCCATGGTATCCTGTTAAGACGTCCCACAACACATTAGCGGGCTACGGCGAATATTCGTGTTGACGCGATGAGAGTAGCCGGGAAGAACGTTGCAACGCGTAGTATTCGGGCGAAGACGATGTAGGTACTATCGGGGCACTGTCGGTAAACTGGCGCGCATCAAAAGGATTTGTCGCGACTGTATTCGTTTGGGTGGCTACACCTACGTTACATCAGTGTCGTCCAGACTTTGTAGCAATAACACAATCCGGCACGATTAATTTTGACCCACCTAATGTAGACAAGAACATCGCGATACACGATGTTTTAGCGCGCCAACGCAACAAAAATCTTCGCCCGCTAATGTAGCCCCAGCATTAAAGCAACAGCGCTTTTCCGCAATAATAAACACTAAAATAACAAAACCGATTGTCGACAACAACGTTTTAAGTACCTGTTGTAACTTTGTACCCGTGTTACAGAGTTTTAATTGCAGCTTTCATTGTTATTGCAGTATACCGGATCGATAGTAATAAAATATTCAACATCGTTAAACTGGGGACCTACTTTGTTTTTAAAACAATTAATATCTATTGGGGTCATAATTCCTTCCGATCGACCATCAAATATGCCTTTAAATCGATTTCAAACAGAATTTACATTTAAACAGTGATTTTTTACATCAAAAATAAAAATCGCTTCCCAGCATACATTTTTACTCAATGTTACTTAGTCTGATGGGCACTATGCGTAGTTAACGGCTTTGTGATGTCTCTCTTTACTCCCCGTATACCCACATTGGCACGGCTAGATGTGCTTCTAAGCCCTTTATAATATGGTAATCAAAGGGTAAACATCACCATTTTCCTAGCCTTGTCCCATTTTACCTCTTTATACGCCAGAACTATAATACAACTGCATAATTTTTAGAGCATAACGACTAGTGTTATCTCGATTTTTTTTTTGTGATAAGTGTCGTGATGGCCCAGTGGTTAACGCGCCCACCTCTCATGCATGAGGTTGTGGGTTCGAATCCGGGCAAGTACCAATGTGACTTTTTCAATTCGTATGTACTTTCTTAAGTTTATCTTGGACGTCACTGACATCGGTGAAGGAAAACATCGTGAGGAAACCTGAACTTTTAATTAATATAAGTCTGAAAAAATAACGCTTTTAGCAAGCGTGGTGATCATGCTCATGCCTTCTCTGTATGAGAAGAGGCCTTTGCCCTACAGTGGGACAGTAAAAGGCTGGTATTATTATTATTATTTTATGTTTTAATAACTAATAATTAATTAACTATGATTTATAGTTGCATTCAAATTAATAAATCGTTAGTCAATAGTGTCGGCACAAACGCGACATCGCTACTGTCTTTTGCCACACAAAATCTATGGGACAAACACGTTTTGGCAGTCATAATAAAAAGCTTTTTTACAAAAAAAGGTAACCGCCTTCAAAAACTACAAAATAAAAATAACTTTAGTTTTGGAAGTCGGCGGCTTTGGTTTTGTTTTTTGTTATGTAGGTAAGTATTGCCACCGACTTCCAAAACTAAAGTTATTTTTATTTTGTAGTTTTTGAAGGCGGTCACCTTTTTTTGTAAAAAAGCTTTTTATTTTTCACTTTTTAGTGCTTGTGTATTAATGTTTGAAATCCTTACTAAAAGCCCTTTCAAACAATACCTCACACGATATATTTAATTTTGGAAACTGGTAGGAGGGGGGTTGACGTACCCCCCCCTTTTCCTTCAGTCAGTCATCGACTACACGTATAAACAAAGCAATTTCACTTGTTATGATATTGCTGCTGTGATTCTGTGAGGAGTTCCATTCCATATCTCCGAAGTTCATCATCAGATATTGAAATGGTGACAACGGGACCACACGGGAAGCACCAGCTTTCAAATAAAAAAGAATCATGAAAATCGGTTCACCCAGTCGCAAGTTAGGAGCTAACAAACATAAAAAAAAAATACAGTCGAATTGATAACCTCCTCCTTTTTTTGAAGTCGGTTAAAAAGTACGTCAATTGATTGGTGCATCTAGCCTATTGCTCCTAATCGATCCCGCAACCTCATTCATGAGAGGCGGGCGCTTAGCATCTTCTTGATCATTATTGTAAAGTAATAAAAATTTTTTTTGCAAAAAAAAAAACCGACTTCAAAAAAAAGCACTAAAAAGTTAAAAATAATACTATAACCTACCAATATTAATAAACCTAACCTAACCTACGATTAACCTATACTAAAATTTAACAAATTTTTGGAGTTGGTGCCAAGACCGAGGATATTATATCCAACCGTATGGCACCGACTCCAAAAAATTGTTAAATTTTAGTATAGGTTAATCGTAGGTTAGGTTAGGTTTATTAATATAGGTAGGTTATAGTATTATTTTTAACTTTTTAGTGCTTTTTTTTGAAGTCGGTTTTTTTTTTGCAAAAAAAATTTTTATTTGTTAATTTTTAGTGACATATTTTTGTCCGATTTCGATAAACTTTTCATGGGACCATTTGGAAAGTATAACCTTTCCAACAAAAAAAGAATTTTTGAAATCGGTTGGCAAGCGACGGAGTTAAGCGCGAACAAACCTAAAAAAAAAAGGGTTGCACTCCGGGAGTGCCGGCAGAAGTGAAAACTTGATTATTAACGTTGAGCATGTTTGATATTTTGGAATGGTTAGGGAATAATTTTGCACCAATTGCTTTATCAGTATAAAAGTACTATCATTTATGTGGTAGAATACAATATTCATTTATTGCGCTATCGTACACAAACATGACAATTTATATTACATTAAAAATTTAACTTTAAAACTATTTGCTGTAACATACACGAACATTCGCGCAAGCGCCCTTCGCTGTCTTAAACGAAACAGTAGGCCCAGGCATACATTTTCGCCGCGCCGTAGAGAGGGGATAGCTGTCTACTCTCCATCCGTCTTACGCTTTTTCGATCAGGTCACGTGTCCTGACGCCCTGACGCGAGTTTAAGATTTTATACCCATTACAGAAAAAGTGCTCAACGCCGCTAAAGAAGTTTTCACTTCAAAAATACAAACATCCGAATTGAGAACCTCCTCCTTTTTTAGAAGTCGGTTAAAAATATGCTGCAGCAATATTCTATTCTAGAATAATTAAACTTAAGTTGTAAATAACAAAGTTAAAGCCAATAATTATTTCCATTGCCTTCCATTCCTGTGAAGTTCTGAGAGCCGCGGTTAATTGCATAGCTCCGAGCTAAGTATTTCTTGTCCGTCGTTATTTACTTACGTTTAGCTTCAATTTTATTGCTGGGCAAAATATAATAAGGTAGGTATATACTACTTTAATAAAATTTCGGTTTTTTTTTAAATTCGACTGAGTTTCTAATTGGACAATTTCTCTTGTTTTGTAAATAATATTTATTATATTCCTCACACTCTAGGATGGTGCCGGTTGCTTTTCACTCTTGAACGTTACGGCGCTTTACAATCATGATTAAATATTTTAACTGCACACTAATATCATAGTCGTAAAATACGGAATCAGTAATAAATAAGCAAATAACTAGTAAATTAAATAACGTCACTGACCTAGTTGTGCGATTCTGACGTCCATATAGATGAATTGCTGACATGTGTCACCCGCACCATCATAGAAAGTATGGAATATAATTGTATGATTTTTATTATTAGTTTTTATAGGTTATCATATTTATTAAGTCTGTAAATATTGTGCCAATTAATACTCCTGTATTAATTAGTTAATAATGCACATGTTCAATCGTGCTTGTCGTTTAAAAGCAAAATGCTTTATGATAGTCGTATTTTCAATTCGAAAATCGACTCAAAGCGAATGAAATACCTTTATGCCAGCGCGCTTATGTTACCCTACAGATTGAAATATGATATTACATGGATGTTCATGCAATTTACTGCATCTCAGCTTGCCAGGTGCATCTTCAACCGGTTTATCTATAATAAGATAAAGATAGGTATAATTTTAATCGTATTCTGTCCTTTAGGTATGTACTTCGGAATGTAATGCTATTCTTTTTCTAATTAAAGTAAAATTCCTGCATGGTTCCATAGAGAATTATACCATAATTAATTTTACTGGTTCAATTACCTTATTGAGTAAAAGAGAGTTGTAATTATAAGCTTGCTTACCATAGACATAGAATAACAACAGAACATGGTCATGTAAAACATCCAAATACTGAACAAGCATTATGGAAACAGATGTAAAATAATAATCCAGGTTCCGTTTTCGTTTCCAACACAATTTTTTTAAAAGAAAAATTTACCAAATAGGCATTCCTTCGTGTTTATCTTTTTTATTTTACTCTACGTGCGTATGACACTGAACCTTTCCTAAATGGCTGGACCAATTTTAACGTGTGTGTTTGGGTAGGTCTCTGGATAGTTTAGATTCACAATTTGACCCGATAGGTGCCCAACGTTTTGGTAAAACAATATCCTGTCATGTCTCACTTTATTAAACATAATTTCTTTTGTTTCAGGTGCTCTCGACGAGGCTATGATGCAGGCGTTAGAACACGACCGTATAGATTTCGTGAAACTCCTTCTTGAAAATGGTGTCTCAATGCGCAAATTCTTAACGATACCCCGGCTGGAAGAGCTTTATAACACCAAGAGTGGGCCCAGTAATACCTTGAGGTATATCCTGAGGGACGTCAGACCACACCTGCCGAGGGGATATGTTTACACCCTACACGATATTGGGCTCGTAATTAATAAGCTTATGGGTGGTGCGTATAGGTAAGACAAACTGAATACTAATTAAAAAACCATAAAAGAAATAAAGAAATGTCATGTCATCGATATAAACTAAAAACATTTTTTAGTTTGAGAGTATTTCTTCGTTATTTGAACATTTTACTTTATGTAAAGTCATTTTAAAGTCCATTCTAACATAGCTTTGAGCGCAATAAAGAGCAGAAGCTCAAAGCTTATTATTACTCGTCTGAAGCGTTGCTATCGTGACTTGGTGAAATTCTTTGACAGTGGCAATGTAAAGTTCTCATAAAACTTCATTTTATTTTCAGTACTTCAGATTTATACGTACATTTAAATATTTACCTTACAAAGGTGCTTTTATTAACTTCAGTACTTTATGTAGCTAGTTTTCTTTATCGCCACTTATTAATTCTAAAAACCCGTTATATTTTGTGGTTTCATGCATTTAATTCTTATTCTTTTACTAGGTGCTACTACACAAGACGCAAGTTCCGTCCGATCTACGCTAAGGTGATGAACAAGAGTGTTAACGTTCATCGGAACAGTGCCTCCTTCACCAGACACAACGCCGGCGGCCTGTCTCTCATCACTGGCTTCATGCCTGTCACCACAGAGATGGCGCTCTTCGACTATCCTTTCAATGAACTTCTTGTAAGGATACATTCTTTTTTGATACATTCCATTTCAAGCTGACGTTTGTACTCTTGGCTTTTGCTAGATACATTTAAATATAGGTAGATAGATAATAACATTATAAAAAACCTATTAAAAAAAACCAACGCACCCTCTAACATTTTCTGATTAAGACTTAGCCACGTATAAAAGTTTGGTGAATGATGCACTTAGGAATGAAAAAAAACCGACAAATCCCGAAGAAAAGATTTGTAAGAAAAAAATCTAATTGACTTTGAATCTTCTAGCATTGTTTAGAAAATACTATCAATCGTAAGCGTCATATGGCAGGCATTATAAATGTAATGTAATGATGGATGATAAAGTAAATGGTAGGGTGTGTTTTATGGGGGTTGTGTGTATTGTATGAGTTTATTTATCCACCAGATGTGGGCAGTATTGACAAAACGGCATCAAATGGCGTTACTGATGTGGACGCACGGCGAGGAGGCTTTAGCTAAATCGTTGGTAGCCTGTAAGCTGTACAAGGCGATGGCACATGAGGCAGCTGAAGACGACATGGAGACGGAGGTCTATGAGGAACTCAGGCACTATGGCAAAGAGTTTGAGAACAAAGGTAAGGAATTTGATGTGTTCAAACGACTCTTAGATAAACTATTTCTAATACACGTTTCTAATGAACTTCTTGTTTTCTTTGTTATTTGTTGTAATTAAATGATTTTTTTGGCGGTTTTGACTTCTCTAATTAACCTGGTATAATTTTAAGATGTAGAGGTATTATAAGTCAATGGTAGGAGAGTCAAATAAATCGTAACAAAGTCGTATCATTATGCTAAGAAATTAAATATGTGGGTACATGTTGTTAAAATTATAAGTCGGTAGGTACTTTGCATAAAATAATCGATAAAGTTGCTATAATCACCAAAGTTGAGATCACGTTTTATTTTATGGCCAATTTGTATCAAAAACTTTTCGAATCGTAGATTACTTGAATATGAAGAACTCATTTCACTAAGTTCACAAGTAAAAGCGTACGCTTAGTAGCTTAAGTAATCACAAACTTGACTTAAGAAATATTTCTGATTCGCCATTTCAAAGAAAAAATATTTGTTTAAATTAAAACTTTAACCACGTAAGGCCCACTTGAGTTAATTTCTATCACAACGTTTCATTACAATAAAAATGTGGTCATACATAGTAGGCAGGTTAAGTAATTATACCCCTGCCTGCTGCAAGCAAGCTTAAGTGTAATAGTCTTTCTTAAAGAAACATCTAATTAATAGCATGTTAAAAGTTCACTTTAACATTAAAAGACAAACGTTTACCCGTTAATACTGCAAGCTATTATGAACTTAACAGCGTCATAAAACTAGAGACGTGAGGGCTACATACCTAACACTTTAGACCGTAAACTTTAATTAACGACTTTTCTACAACAGTCATTTTAAATTTCATCGTCTTTATCTAGCCTTGGAGCTTCTAGACTACTGCTATCGTCAAGATGATGATCAAGCCCAACAGCTGCTGACTTGTGAACTTCAGAACTGGTCTGGTCAAACCTGTCTTAGCTTAGCCGTCGCAGCCAATCACCGTGCGTTACTCGCTCACCCTTGCTCACAAATAATACTAGCTGATCTATGGATGGGTGGACTCAGAACAAGGAAAAACACAAATTTAAAGGTAAATGCAATTTCGTTTAAATTTTTATCTCTTTTCTTTTAGTCATTCATCTTATTAACGCACAGACTTGTCATTCGCACATTTCAGAATGCGAAAATAAAGGAGACGTGTTTGGGTTTTATGGGGAAATAGTGGTAGATACGTAGTCAGCGTATATCATGAATACGTCCAATTAGAGAGCTTCCCTCTATGTGTGGGTGTGACATAAATATAACACGTCTCCCTTGTTAGTAGTAAAGGGCACGATCAGTAGATTTCGATGTTAGACTTTAACTTAGAAAATAACAGAGGAACTCGATTGTAAAGATATATATTTTGATGTCTGTGTGTCAATGAGTCGCTTTATATATTATAATCATTTGGAAATTCGCATGCACTTTGTTTAAGACGCCGATTTATGCAAGTCCAATTTGATTTTTCAGAAATTCATATTTGTATTGAAGAATGTGTGTCAAAATAATGGCAGATTTAAAAACTTAAATTCGACTCATAGACATGCACACAAGATTTTAATATAAAAAATTATATTGCTATCTCACTTGCACATAATCGGCGTCGAAACCCCGTTTCAATTAGAAACATAGCATGTACCGCTTAAGTCAAAGTGAGTTAGCATCGACGAGCGTTTCCTTTGCCACATCGGCTTTGTCGTGATGTGTGAAGGTAATTCTGAGCCTGCTGTGTCCGCTGTACATTCTCCAACTGGAGTTCAAGTCGAAGGAAGAACTGCAGCTGATGCCGCAGACGGAGGAGGAACATCTCGAGAACGAGAGCATAGAAGATGACAGAAGCACCAAGGACCCAAATGATGCTGAGGTAAGATTTCGTGTTCTGTTGCTCACCATCTTAGTTTTACATTCACATGGGAAGTATGACGTCACGTTGGCCATTTATTTATTTAGTCACCTTATAGCAAACATAATACACATTTCTCAACAGGGATTAAAAATAGTCTCTTTGCTGTGTTTACACGTAACGTATCTCTACAGAAAGTCAACTTTATTTTGAATTCTAGAAAGCTATAGAAGAAAGCTTACTAAAACTAAAGTAAAATATATTTAATGAAAATTCTTTCTTCTAACTGTAAGTAAAGAGACTAATCCATATTATAATTGTCGGTGATGGAATTATTTATGTTCACACATATTCCATGTTCACTCATACGGCAGAAAATAATACTATGTACTTATATTTTATAATTTCAGAGCTTAGATAATAATTCTAGAATATACTATGTGATTGTTGCGTATGTAGGTTGGAGTCACAAAAAGGCGTACGCTATCTATCAAGAAGATTATACCGCCTGGACAGCCGTGTAAAGTTACGAAGGTAGAAGAGTCTTTCAGACCTGAACGGTCTACTGTGATACGAACACAAATCGCACTAATGTACTACACATTAGTAGAAACGTAGATTCTATACATTCATTTCACTGGACACAATTTCTTCCAGACCGCACTATTCTAAACGTGAAAGAAAACTAGATTTGTGTTTGACATCATAATTGGCATAGTCATGTGTGTTGCCTCAACATCATATACTTCACACGAAATTCTTGTGTTCGTATTACATCAAAGTGCACACACAAAACAACATGTTTGTCAGCGCGGTACGTCGATGGCTTTGCGTGATAGTCGGCTTCCGTGGCGCTCCGTGTACTTCCAGCCTCTCAGTTCACCTTACTGTCTTTATGCCCGCCTTTATGGGCCACGTCATTCGTTTATAGCTCACCTTGAATTTTAGCACTCCAATAACATTTTCGTGCAAGACGACCTTCTAAAGAAGCTCAATTTACGACGTCTTTCTAATTTACTCAGAGATATCTGTATTAAAATTGTAAGGAGATATTTTTAAAGAGACTTGTTGCTGTTGAAAATTCTAAACTTTCGCAGCGGTTTACTGTCACCATAAAGTATAATGACGACACTAATTAAAAAAATCGTTTTTAATTAAAACAAATCCGAGGTGGAGCTTAAACGGTGACAAAAAAAATGTTCTTTTACATAATTTCAAATTATTTCAATGTGATTCGTAGTTAGATTTTTTATTATTTTCAATCCTTATCTCAAGCTGTCGTCTAAATATTTTAAAGATATTTTCGATTGCCGTATCGCTCGAGGCTTTTACGTTTACAATTATGTTATGACTGTCTTTATTCTCAAAATTTGGATGATTTTAGCTTGTAAACGTGAACTCTTACACTTGGTTTGGTGTCGTGAGCTTATATTTGGATATTGTATGCGTTGTTAGTATCAATATTCCGCTTATTGTCATGCTTGCGTCTTGAATCTTCTACTAACGTCCTGTCATCATATTCGTTGTCATCTCGGCCTGGTCCTTGGAGAATGATGCCGCAATTATTTAAATCCAGTCACTGTTTACTGTTCAATTAAAGCTTACTATGAATGTTTTCGATTACCAAGACTTGTTCTATTTAATTGCGATGTGAACATATTGTTGTAACGTTTAAATACGATTTTGTCTGGACTCAAGCAGGCGTTGATTGGCTCAGGGGCCGAATGCGAAACTCGTGTCGATCAAAATGGGAAAGTTGGTAAAATAGGGTGGGAACCCTCGTACAGAGAGCTGCCGGAACCCCACTCACCTGAAGACAAGATGATGAGGCCGCTGAGGCTCAAGAAGAAGATTTATGAGTTCTTTACAGCGCCTATCACCAAGTTCTGGGCCGATTCGGTGAGTAAAACATTAGATATTTGAACTTTTACAGTTATAACTTTTTAAATTATGTCAATGGAATATCTGATGCGGGTATAATTTATGTACAAAAAATATATAAAAAGCTATCGTTACTATTATAAGATTATTATACAATTCATTTTAATCGTTCAAAACATGACATACAAATGCTCCATAATTTTCGCTACGTAGACCTTTTCTCGTATTTCCAAAAACTCGTGCTATACGTATCATCACTACATAGTATGAAACAAACGCGCTTTCCCTGTCTGTCTGTCTGTCTGTCTGTCCCTATATATGCTTAGATCTTTAAAACTACGCAACGGATTTTGATGCGGTTTTTTTTAATAGATAGTGTGATTCAAGAGGTAGGTTTATATGTATAATACATGCATAATATAGTAGAGAAACACTGATAATTTTAGAGGTTTCTAATGTGATGTCGTAAATAAACACATTTTACACATTGCGCTTACATTGTAAACGCTGGCTGAACCCTTCGAGATAGATCAAAATAATGTACTACAGTATTGTACACCTTAAAAAGGTCTACAAAAAAGTCCGCGACGGTATATGTCTATCTCTTAGGGATAACCCACAATAACCATTTTTTATCCTTAACTTTTTACGAAAAATAATGGCTTATTTAGGAAGCAATTTTAGGCAATACAACATTAATCCTTATCCAATTAAGTACCTTAAAAACATTATACATTTCATATAGATCATTATGGCTCTTTACAGCATGCAATTTAAATGAATATTTTTGAAGATAATACAGATTTAAAATGCAGGTACATAGCGTCTGCGGCGGCGGCGCTTGCCTAAAAGCTGTGAACGTTGTATATAAAGTTTTATAGAATATTTAGTATCAGGCATTGCACCCGTGCGAAGCCGGGGCGGGTCGCTAGTATTCTATAAGAATGAATAAAGGCATATCTTATTACACCATACCCGACAATAATTATCGTAGGAGAAATTCCGACTGTTGCGTTATATTTTTGTAAGATTAGCATAATTTTGTCTTCATTATTTTAATTTTCTCCCCTTTTCTCTAATTTCACTTTTTTGTAAGCCTTTTGTGTATATTATTTCCACCATTGTTTTTGGAAACCACTTGCGTTTTTTTTACTGTTTGATTATCAGTATTTAGCATTTTAATGGTAGGTACGTTTTTAATCAGAGAATTTTACTTTTCAATTTATACAGCCTCTGTTGTAATTTTGTAATTTCGTTCGTTAATAATTTGTATTCAGTTGAAAGACTTCCTTGCGTACATGAAGCGAATTCGTAATTGCGATACAGTTCTAACTTAGTGGGTTGTTGCAGTTTATTCAAAAGGCACACTAAATTACTTTTCACAGAGTCGTACCATTTTCCGTTAACGACGACCGACGCTGCAACGGAATATTTACAATTACGTGTTAAATTTAACTGTGTTTTGGAGAATTCTACTACATTCGAAAATGTTCTCGTCGCAGAGATATTTTCATGGATATTTGGTGCCATTCATTTTCAAAGGACATCAACCGTTTTGTATGGCGTTTGGGCTTGAACATGAACATAAAAATATTGTACTATTTTTGATTTTATTGAGTGGCTTACAGTACATAGAAAACATATACAAAGTTGATACGACAGATGGGCTTTCCTTTAAACTGCCTATACTAGGTACCATTTTCAAGCTCTGTACCAAAAATCAATTAAATAGGAGCAGTAGTTCAGTCGCAAATGATTTTTTAAGTTTTTGGCCGACCGCTTTGATGCGAGAGAATACTCGCGCGCCGCGCGCGTGCGACGTTGCCACTTTAATACCTAGGTATCTAAGGTCAGTTAAATTTATTTACAAAGGGTGTTTGCGTTTTACTCTGATTTGTAAGCATTTAGTTTGTTTGAAAAATAGAAAAAAATAAAAAACAAATTATTTATATTTTATTTTAAACCGTGTCAAATTAATACTAAACACGTATAGTATACGTAGTTTAATTTAATGCCCCTCTGTCATATCAACTCTGTATATAGGAAGTTTTGTATCAAATTGTTTAATATAATAATAAAATAAAAACTTTAACACTTTAAAATAAATGATTTATTTGTAAAATTATTCATTTTCGTAAGTTAATAAAACCTGCACTAAGCTGCATTTCCACAAGATTAATAATGTGTCTTCTCCTGTGAGTGATTTCAACACCACAAGGCACAATTTATAGATTTACTAGGCAAAATCGGGAAGTCCATGATCATGCGCGGGTCGTCGTGTGTGTTCATGTCGGGTTTATTATCCGAAGAAATGCCAGGGTAAACGTTTAAAGCGGTTACTGAGTCCAAGAGTGAGCCGGGGTCGTTAGGTAAAAAAATCATCAGAATTCATTTTGAATAGCGCAAGTCGTCAAAAATATCCAAAGTCGAAATAATATTCACAATAATATTCGAACAAGGGCACGAACACAGAGCGAATGACATTGACATTGACAATCGATCACCAATTCTGGTTCTGGATCGGGGTTGCCAGTTCTCTAATTCTCTATACTAGGTATCCAGTCGAACTACACGATTTGAAATCGATTCCTACGGAATCGATTTCATATTATAATTATGAGCTGTTTTGCTTTACGTTTTATTTTTGTATATTATGCTGAGCTCTTATGCTTTGCGTAATTATTTTGGTTATGACCCATGCTGCATTCTAATTAGAATCTTCAAGAAAATCACGCGTTAATAATACCCGCTACCATGACGGACAAAACCCAAATGAACGAAGACGAAATACTAATTACGAACGATTATTACAATTGTTACGTTTACCTATTACATTTTTTTTTCCGATAGAAGCTTTCTTCGTTCGTTCTACGTTGCGTAGGCAACCTGATGATTTTAACACTTCAAAAAAAAATAATGTTGTTCTACATAAACTATATTTTTTTATTTGTGTGAGGTTAAGATGATGACGATGCTAATGATGAATATTCCAACGGCTAGATAAAGCTCGGTCTTCCATTAAACATTTTAATGTTTTGAAGCTCTCGAATCGAAACATCGAATATCGATACTATTTTTTCTGGGTTTTTATTTTGGCAACCCTAACTCAATGCATCCACGTACAGGCACGTTGCACAGCAACTGTCACCATACACAACTAATAATCAATTAAAAATCTTTTTTATTCGTTTTTAATATTATTTAGTTTGACACTCCCAAAAGAAACCAATATTTACTAAATATTATTACTAAATTATTTATGAATTTCTTTTTTCCCAATACAGCTGTTCACCGGTTAGCCCATTTTGGTTGAAGTCCTTTACATGTTTTATATTCGCTTTAAAACATGCAAGAATATGAAATAAGAATATAATACATATATGAAAGAATATCTATTTTTTAATATGAACAAAAAGACCCAAGCTGACCGTGGTTAGGGATCCAGAGTGAGGAACCTCTATAACTTTGCATGCCGTGTTCAAGACCTTCTGCATCTGACTCTTGACCCAACTATTGAGCGATAGTTTCTCTAGAGTTGAGATTAAAATCTTTTGCTATCAAAAATTGTATTTCAAGAGCGTTTCCGCCGTAAGGTATTTCATACAAACTTTCAAGTCCTTTTTTTTTCGAAATGGATGAACCGATTTTAATAAAACTTTCTACGCATACGCAGGATACATAAGTATAGGTCTCAAAAGTTATCAGAGAAAATGTTCTTTGATAAAAAATTAAAAGAAAAACAAAACAAAACAAAAAAAGTAAAAAAGGCAAAAAAAAATTAAACACAAAAAAGACAAACAAAACAAAAAAAAACAAATAAGGACAAAAAGAAACAAAAAAAAATAGAAAAGAAAATAAGACATTTCGAAAATGCACTTATGATATTACCTGCCTATTCAGATCAATAAATCCGTAACTACACGATAGAATCATTATCTACAAAGTTCACACCGTACTAAAAACACTATTAGGTATCATTATTTCAATCCATTTGAAATTCCAGTTACTATCAATCAATACAATATTCATGAACATAACGTGGATACACTTTGTCGCAGCGCTCGACAAATGAAAAATCGATATCCAACCGTTACGATTGATTTACAATTCCCTTCCGCGTCACTTAGAATGAAATAATAGGCTGTATTTTGACAGTCCGGTGCCATGTTTAAAATTCACACTGCAATCGACAGAAAAGGGTTCGGGTCAATGACCTATGAATAGGTACTTGAGGAGTATAATTGGGAAGATGACAGCATTTACCAATAATTCCAAGACATAACTTTTCTAAAGAAACACTTTATTTTAGCCCTGGAAACTTGATTAATTTTCAATTAACTGTAAAATTTGATTTTGAATTGCTTTCAAATTAATAAATAGTTAGTCAATTGAGTCTACTCAAAAGTGACGTCACAATTATTTTTTGCCGTACAATATCTATGGGACAATCGCGTTTAGACAGGTCATAAAAAGTACGACAATTGACTGTGGTGTCATCTACCCTATTATCTGGGATGCTAACAAGTAAAAACTATTATTAGCCTATACAATAAAATGTAATTCAAATGCCTCTTTGTAATATAAAAATAATAGCTTGTTACTAATAAGTAATAAAGTAAAGTTCCGGCTAGTCTCCAAAACGGCTGCACCGATTTTGACGGGACTTTTACTAGCAGATTACCGATTTTATAAGAAGTAATTCAGGTTACTTTTATTTTAGAACAATATTTACAGTTATATAAATATTTCAATAAGACATTATTGTCAGTTCACAATTGACTTACGGAAAATCAATAAACGACAATGTAATAAAAAACTACGCCAATAAACATAACTGAGTCTATTCGTCTAGTTTTATTGATAGCGTAGGTTGTATCTATAAACAATGGGCCTCAGAACATTGATACTGAATCCCTTGTTCACAAACTAAAAACTAAATTTAGACTATTTCTATCTTTTTCTGTATACAAGAAAGGGGCGACCTGTCAATTTTAGTTAGTCTGAAACTTCCATGCAATTCTATTACTAATGAAAAGCTACTCTATTGCTAATTATCATAGCATATCTTTTTTTGTATTATTGGATTTTTCCATCAGGAATTTCTCAGTAGCAGCCTCGGAGTGTGAATTTATGCCCGGTTGATGGCAATAGGCTCGCCCCTATTACATGGGACTTAAACATAGCTGGTGAAATATGGGTGTAGTAATGGGTACACCTCTGCCTAACCCTTCGGAGATTACAGGCGTGATCATATCTCAAATAATTTATTGTTAATTATAGAAACAATCATGGGTCGGGCACAGCAAATTATTAAATAATTCTTTTTTTAGTAATTTTTATGTTATATATTTTTGTTTCCAGATAGCCTACATATTGTTCCTATTGATGTTTACATATACAGTATTAGTCAAGATGGACCCGACGCCGTCTTGGCCCGAAATATATTCTATATGTTATATATTAACGTTCTTATGTGAGAAGATAAGGGAAATTATTACGTCCGAACCTGTTGCTATTAGGTAAGTCATTCGTTCTTTGTATGTCTTTGGAAATCAGTTATTATTAGATGATTAATTTGTTAACTAGTTACTTTTTTGTATTATACAACGTAAAGCTTGCGATTAAAACTTTTGGCCAAATCATTTTTTGCGAATGAAGCACCGGCTGGTGGTACTCAAGCATACATGTAGTAACGGAAAATGTAGAATAAAATATAAAATAAAAAAAACTTCAACTTTCAAGCATTAGTTAATCGTAATTATTATATATCTGTGGAGGCTTGTTATTAGCAACTTAATTATATATTTTTGTTACCTATCATGTTATTAGTCTGTAAGCCTTCTTAAAATAAACAAAATAAAATAAAATAAAATATACTTAACCTGCCCCGCGTTTCGCAACGCGTGGGAAGGCTATCGGTTTCATACATTTAGTCGGTTACTCCACGACACGCGGGACGGGACTAATGTGATCAGTCCTATACTAAATGTATGAAACCGATAGCTTTCCCACGCATGGCGACACGCGGGGCAGGTTAAGTATAAACGCAGCTTTCCAAAACCTGTAAAAGTGAACTTTCAAATTAGATTTATAGTTGCTTTGAATTCAATCAATAGTTAGTCAATTGAGTTAGCAACAAAGTGACGCACAGTTTGCTATTGCCCAACAAATTCTATGGGGAATCGCGTTTTGAAATGTCATAAAAAGTACGTCAATATATGGGTAATTGGGTAATGTCTAATACCCAATCATCAGATCTGAAGATATTGGTATTTGGAATATTATCGAACTTGGAAAGATCCCAAATCTCAATTCCAATACTAACTGTCAAATTAGAATCAAACCGTAAACTTCCGTGATCCCCATAACTCCGATCGTCTTCCTTAGTTTATATTGAAGTTTCCTTCATCTTAATTAAGATGATGAGTCCATTAATCATTCCATTTATTTGAGGTTCGACGTTGGCGAGACTATCTACAAGCTTCGCATTATTGTTTGACTTCGATTTTTAAAATTTAGTTTTAAAATTGTCAGTACTTAAATGGATACAGTCCATTTTTTGCTTGCAAGCAGAAATAGGAACTTTTAGATTGTAAGATTTTTCCTTGTAAACAATGTATCAGTGTGTAGTGCACTGGGGTAATTACGACATCCGGGTATATTCCCATTTATATTAATTTCAACCAAACGCAGCGACATATTGAAAATTGCCGTGCATTATTAAAAAATAATTATATTTCATCTTTTAAAAATTTCTTAAAAAAGATGTGGTACGTAAATGGTGCAAATTAATAATATAAATCGGAATATACCCGTTTGTCGTAATTATCCCAGTGCACTTTACCCATTTGCAAATAAACCTAAATAAATAATTTGTTTTGCAGACATAAGTTCAGCGTGTGGGCGTGGAATCTATGGAACACGTACGACGCGGGTTTCATCATATTCTTCCTGGTGGGCCTGACCCTCAGGCTGAGGTCCGTGTCCATGGACGTTGGCAGGGTCATCTACTGCGTCGATATTATTTATTGGTACTTAAGGATATTGAATATATTGGGTGTTAATAAGTACTTAGGTAAGAACTGTGCCCTTTATGTTTTAATTTATATGTTACTCTATCTCTCTCTGTCTGTCTCTTTCACTCGAAGTCTATCCAATATACCCGTTAACACTACACATACTCCTCATCAAACCAAGCAACATTAAGCAATAAATGAAGCTGGGATACGACTTTTATTAATAGTGAGAAAGATCACTGTTTATGGTAGTGTACCATGTTATGCTCAAAACATTGTGCTTATTGATGCTTCATCATGCAGCAATACAGGAATCAAGGATGTATTTCAAGTTTCTAAAACATTCAAAGATTGTTTTCGAAAAAAAAATTAGAACTTTGACCTTCAATATTTCCGTAACGAAGCCGAAAAACATATAACTTTCGGCTTCGTTCAGTATTTTTCCACTCTTTTCAATCTTTTTCGTTAGGTTAATGCTTCTATTGAAACGAATACCATATTGCGACCTTATTTCGCCATTAAATCAAATCACTATTAGCGTGGCAGTTCACTGACACGATTCCTTGTTTAGTTCTTTTTCATTTGCATTCATATCAATTCTTTTACCTACTTCGCATTCCTCAACTATTTACCACTTACTCTTTTCCTTTTTATTATCTATTTTATTTCTTTCTTTCCCAACAGGTCCTCTAGTCACAATGATGGGTAAGATGGTAAAAAACATGATATACTTCGTGGTGCTATTATTGGTGGTGCTAATGTCTTTCGGCGTTGCCCGGCAAGCCATATTGTATCCAGACGAGGAAGCGAGTTGGCATCTCATCAGAGAAGTAAGTCTGACTTTCATTTACGACTTTAATAAATTAATTAATGAGAGAAAAGATAACAAAGAAGATACAAATACTATGAAAAATGTTGAATCTGTACTTACTTGCTGAAATTCTTTGTTTGAGGATCAATTAGAAATCACTATCTAAACAAAAATAAATAATTATTATAAGACTTGCATTAAATCATATTTATTCATACGTCACAACATTTTACATCATATCATCATACACAAACAAATTGTAAGCACGTTATTTGAAAACTAACAAAGTCATAAACCATAATCAAATATACCATCCAAATCTACTAACATTTTGCAGGTATTCTTCCAACCGTACTTCATGCTATACGGAGAAGTGTTCGCCGAGCAAATGGCGCCCCCTTGCGGCCTGCCCGGTCTTGAGGAGTGCCGCGTCGGCCACTGGGTCCCCCCCGTGGTCATGAGCGTGTACTTGCTCATAGCCAACATTTTACTAGTCAATCTTCTCATAGCCGTCTTCAATAACATCTTCATTGAAGTCAACGGTGTGTCGCATCAGGTTTGCGGCAAAATCGTTAACTGTCGTAGCTTCGATGTTGTTATAGTGCCTGTTGCGAGATTTGATTACGTTACGGTTGGACTTCGATGATTGATAGTAGACGGTAGATTTTCACTCTGTATTTAAAAAGGTTGCTTTTATATTTGGGGTTTAACTAAGTTCCTTGACTACGTACTTAATTTTTATTAATTTTGTTATCTAATTTTGATTTCATTTTATTTGGGTTATAGAAAAATCTAGTAAATGTAAAAGAAATTCTTCTGTAGTACAAAGTGAAATGGTCGACTGTAGTTGTATTCGTCTATCATCCTGAGTAGATTAGTACCTGGGTAGTTTTAGTTAATTACGTTGATTAGTATTTAGTTTCCCAGTATATTGAGTTGGATTGAATTTTTACTTAAAATTTTTATTTCAACTTTTTTATTTTTTTTTACCACCATTTTAGTTTGAGCTCCCGTTGTCCGTAGATATTCTTCCAACCGTACTTCATGTTGTATGGCGAGGTGTTCGCGCCTGAGATCGACCCCAAGTGCGGGAAGAACCCCGGAGAGCCCAAGTGTGTGACCGGCAGGTGGATCACGCCCGTCGTCATGACCATATACTTGCTCGTCGCGAACATTTTACTCATAAACCTACTTATTGCCGTCTTCAACAATATATTTAATGAAGTCAATGAAGTCTCGCATCAGGTTTTTTATTTTTATTTTTTCTTTATTTGCTTTTTAGTTGTCCGTACCAGAATTGGAATATTTTAGATTTACATAATTGGGTAGTTCACACCATTAACCAATAATTCCAAACCGACATTTCTTTGAAAAACACCTTAATATAGCCCTGTTAACCAGATTAATTTTTAATTCGAAATCAATAAATAGTTAGTCAATTGAATTGGCGAAAAAATGACATCACAGTATCCTTATGTCATACAAAATCTACGAAGAATCGCGTTTTAACAGCTCATAAAAAGTATATAAATGGATTGATGGTGTCTACTCAATTATGGCTTTCTTCGGCATATCATGCTGTTGCAGTGGCCCTTATAATATTTATGAAATCCGGAATTTTGAAAACAATTTCTGATAGTATATTATAGTGAAGTATATTGTAAAGTATCGTAAACTAGTTTTAGTTTATAGTATCAAATGTAACTAATGGTACGGATAACTAATGTGGTGAGAATGATTTGCATTTAGCTTTTTTTGTATTTTGATAGAATCACATTTGACCTATTTCCCCAGTCAGTATTAGTGATTCTAACAAATGTTTTTGCATGGTAGACGTTTTTGATTATATGAAGATCTGGTTTATCATCAGGATTTTTTAATTTAGTTGATCTTTTAATCAAATATGTCTACAATAGTTGGCCTTTGATGTTCTGATTTTATTTTTGCAACACTATTTTTTTAAACAATATCAAAATTACAATTTTAATTTTAAAAATATAATTTTTCGAATTTCTCCTTGTTTGTTAAAAATTAAGAGAAAAAATTGAAAAAATATACATGCAGGTACTACGTTTTCTTATCCTAAATCAGCCAACCAAAATTTCAGGTATGGATGTTCCAAAGATTCACAGTGGTGATGGAGTACGAACAGAAGCCGGTGTTGCCACCTCCGTTGATAACGTTATGCCACATATACGCAATAGGCAAGTGGGTGACGAGGAACGTGTCGCACCAACGGTTCCAGTATGACAATGGGCTCAAACTATTTTTAGAGAAGGAGGATATGGAAAGACTTTATGATTTTGAGGAGGAGTGTGTTGAAGGGTATTTTAGGGAACAAGTAAGTAATCAAGTAAACACTAAAAACAATATACGAGTATATATTACTCTAATATTGTCCAACTGCTGAGTAAAGGCCTCTTCTCATACAGATAAGGCACGTGCATTGATCACCACGCTTGCTCAAGGCAGGTTGGCGATTTCAGACTTATATTGATTATAAGTCCAGGTTTCCTCACGACGTTTTCCTTCACCAATGACAGTGATGTCTAAGATTAAACTGGAAAATACACATCAATAATTTGAAAATGTCACATTGGTACTTTTCGGTATCGAGTCCAAGGCCACAGCATGAGAGGCAGCTGAAGAGAAGGCCTTAACCACTAGGCCATCACGACAATCTTAGTTTCATATGCTGTTCCATATATCAGTTCCATATACTAATATAAAAAAATATATTTCAGGAAGTTAAATTATCGAATTCTATTGAAGAGAGAGTGAGAAACACAACTGATAGGGTAGAACATATCACGACCAAAATGGAAGACTTGAATCAAAAAGCTAATTGCCAAATACAATCGGTTCAGGTAACACTTAAATAAATCACAATTTGGTAGTTGACAACACCAATCAATTGACATAATATACTTTATGAACTGTCATAACGCGATTCTCCCATAGAATTGGGATAGCAATTGTAAACTGTGACGTCAGTTATTTGTAAACTCAATTGAGTAACTATTTATTGATTACAAACCAACTGAAAATCCAATTTTACAGTTAACTGAGATTTTCAGTGCTGAAATACAGTGTTTTTAAACAAGATGTGTCTTGAAATTGTTGGATAATGATGTCAACTACCCAATTCTCTTACGTTAATGATATATTTTAGCTGAAATTCTAATCATTACTATCTACAACTAGCAAAATAAATAATAAATACTAATGCGTCGAATTGAACACTACTATTATATAAAACTGTTAACTGCTACAAAACTATTATAAAACCTTTACATGTCTGTTACTTGTAAAATTTAAATACTACTTATACAACTTTTTGCTAGTTGGGTTGTCACTTTACATTGATATCATCTTTCCAGAGTGTAGAATTTAGGTTAAGAAAGTTAGAAGACGTGGCAGAACAGACGATGAACCACTTGGCGGTAATCCACCGGTTTATGGCTACGCACCCGTCTCTTGTGAACCGAGGGTCTACCGACACCCTGGGACCTCCACCACCCACCTTCCAGGCTGGAGCCGCCAGGCTAAGGACTGCTAGTGACCGGTCCGAGGTAAGTAGTGGCAATATTAGTAAAAATAAAACAATAGAAGTAGTAGTAGTTTAGGAAATCGAAATGTTGTTAATCTTAATATTATTTAAAGTTTTTGACCTTGTGTTGACTTTTCTTTCGTTGGTTCGACCCCAGCAGTGATATAACGTTTTCACTAAAATTAAACAGTTATATCATCGTAGTAAACTTGTCAAGAACATACAAGTTTATCAAAATATATATTTGAAAATAAGTTTTATTTAATATCCATAGCAATATAATCTTCACAATCTTCGTTCTCGATGTCTCTATGAGTATCATTATGTGTTTGATGTCGACTCAACAGGAATGCTTGAGAACACTAATGTTTATGTTAATCATTAGCATGCTGATGTTTGCGTTAATGCTAATTTTGACTTTTGTCTTTCATTCAATGTTTGTGACCCCCACCTAACTTGCAGATTGTCAAATATTTTTTTTAAGTTCTTAAAATCCATTCAACAATTTTCGTATTTTGGTTATAATCATTTTAGGAAAGTACATGTTTATTGTTTTTACACACTTCCTTCTAGTTTTGAAGACTGGAAGTGCAAAAAATATCTGGCAGTTTGTACTCGCTTTAGTGTATTTGGTTAAGTGTCATTCGGAGATTTACACCTTATCAACATGCAATGTAGTAGAATTCAACATTAATATGCAATATGCAGTATTAAGTTATGCTCACACAGTTCAACTTGGACCAATAGAACTTCCTCGGGAGTAACTTGTTTAAGTTAAACGAAACTGTGTGTAACTTCCACAAATTGTATGATATTGTATTTCATACCGGTGTTGCTTATAACTTCTTGTTTACTTACCTTGAGAATTGTGGCTAAAATTTTGAAATGGAAACTGAGATTAGTTTCTGTAATTTCAACGGATTATTTATTGTGTATTTTGGAAAAGAAATGTTATTTTGCCTTTTGCATTTTAGCGTTCTATTAAGTGTACCTAGATATTGTCAATTTTATTATCTATGTTAAAAAAAATAGTCTTACAACATTTTAAAATTTATTTCATTATAAATTTACTTTGAAATCACAACTCAGCTTGTGTACTTTCTCGTATAATACTTGCAATAGCTACTAAACGAGACCAATCTAGACCAATATTTCCATATAGGTACCTACTATGTTTGAACGACAGTTTCACAATCAAACCCCTGGGGCTCAATTAGTATTCCAAATCAAATTTCAGTCTAGTTTCAGCGCTTAAATTGAATTGTTTGTCCAGTTCAACAAAGCCATATTGAAATAATAAGCGAGTTCCCGTCCAGTCACTGTGAAATGTATGAACTTGGTGAAAGCTTTATACACGTGTAACAAATTCTATCACTTTGTTTTCATTGCTGCTCATAGTAAAATTCATTTAGATATTCAAAGCCTGTTTTACAGAATCCGAATAGACACTATCTACCAGATTGATTCCAAAATAAATCAATATTTGAATGATAAAGCCAGATAACCGGTACTTATGGGAGTAGTAAACCAGGCCATTAGACTATATGTAGTTGGCTTACCAAATCTCCGGGTGACTTTGAACCAAGTGCTAGTTAGGTAGCTATGTGTGACGTCACGACAGGTGCTGTCGGACAGCGACACGGGCGTGGCGCGATTCGCCGTGCGACCAGTACAGGAGGAGGACGAGCGGTCGAGACCCTCCGAAGTAAGCATCCCTCTCTGCCGCGTAGCTGCCCGAACAAGCTGCACGGGTTTCATAGGCCTTGACAAAGAACCAATGATTACTGTAGATGAAAGTGTAAGCTATATGAATGAACATTACCCTGTCATAGCATCCGCGTCTTAAGAAACTATACGACTGTTTGGTGAAACATAAATTTCTTTAGAAACATCAGATAACACAGATTTCTTAACTAAGAAACTTTGAAGGAGTTTATTTACATCAAATATTAATAGAACATCATTAGCTTTCCTGTTAATGCAGTCTAAATTTTACTTTTTTCATAAATTATGATACAAATTCTTTGTTTCGACCATAGGATGACGGCGAAATATCGGTTGTACATCAGGCAAGTCTAAACCATTTGGTTGACACATTTTAGAGCACTAAGGTGGAATGTGTACCTTCTAGAGTTCCACCTTAAAATGAAACGGGATTATCTCCTTCTTGCACAAATGCAACTATGTATAAAAGCTTTTAAATTAACAGAATTACAATAGCCTAGCCTAGCTTTTGTTACAATTTATATTTTGTTGTCCAACTTTCCTATAATTTGTTGGTCCACAAACTTCCACGGCACTTGTGTGTCGCACGTTTGTTTGGGCAGCCAGCGAACTAGCTGTAGACATTCTTAATAGGCTCACAAAATTGAAAGCTAATTCTAGCAAGTACAGAATAAATGCTTTTGTGTCGTGTGGGACAGCACCGTGAACCGTTTCTGCTTTAAATTTTTGTTTGGTTTCATTAATTTTAGATATTCTTAAAATTTGCGCTTGTCAAACTGAATATTCAGCTCTGCAGGCTCATGATTATGTAGTCATTGTATTTTAGTTTTTTTTGTGAGATCTTAAGTAAATTATGCATATTAGGTACTCACAGCCGTACTATGCGTATTGTTTTTTTATTACTGCATAGCACTAAGCTTTTCAAAATTGTTGAATCACGCGTTAACATTGTGCGCACTCTTGGCTTTCTAATTTGGCTTATCGGCGCAGTCTCACTCAGCTTCCTCATTTCCACCTATGAATTTATTTTAAACTTGGATTGGCAATAAATCCTTGAACCTTTTTGAGGTATTGATGCAATATTGGTATTTATTTATTTATTTATTTATGTATTGATGCAATAATGTTTTATGGCAACCAAACTATCATGATTCTTCTTCCTACATCTTCCACTCTCATCACCAGGACGAAATGCCTCAATCTGGACCAGAGGCTGCAGTAGATAAGGAACCAGAGGCGGACTCGATATCAACGTCTTCTGGAGAAGGCCATGCCGGTCCTAACATTACTGTGATCAAAGCACAGCCACCCATTACACCGGCTAGGCAGAGGTCTTCCGATAGCAATAGGACGGAGCCTAGTGATGAGAAGAAAGGTAAGTTAGTAAAAGGCTTGAAACGTAGTAAAAATTAGCCAAACTTCTTCAAATAAAAGGAATACTTTTATTTGAAGAAGTTTCTCCTGTTTACTCAAAGTCTCACTCTAATTAATTTAATTTAGATATCTACCCACATCCTCGACTAATTACGTCGTCGAACGATGATGCTTTCTTGCCGGAAGTGCGTGAGGCACCGACAGATCTACAAAGCCTGCGCCCACGCACCACTTCTGCGGGAACCAGACGTACCGCCAACACAAGACGGTAAGTGACAGGAACGGTCAACTTTGAATGATTATGTTTATCATGTTTTGAAGATAATGTACTGAGTTACATGTCTTTGAAAAGCGTTCATTATAGTTCGCATAAGCCAATGAAATAATAGTTCGTTATAGTTCCTGTTTGGAACTGACTCAAGTTTGATATAATTACTGCAATATTCAGACTGTACTTTGGATTAATCTGTAACTTACAATTTATGTAATTATGTAATTATGTAGGTATATGTAGTAATATGTAAATAAGCCCATACGAATGAATGGCATTAACTAAATATCATTAAACATGTTTACTTAGTATGGTTTGGGCTCCAATTCCATAACAATATAAGGTAAGCAATTGATAGAGCCATGGAGTTGATAAAACAAGATAGAACCATCAAATTCACGCAAAGAGTTCAAAAAAGCATGTGCATTCATTTTCACTGATGAAGAATCAAATTACGACCGAGATTTTACATATGAGTTTCCCAATACATAGGAACAGGTTACAATGGAAGTGCCATCAGATGGTTCCATGTCGTATTGTTAAGCATGACCGCGTTACCTTTTGTTCTTAATTGCCATTCTCATTAACCATTACTTCATTTGTTTTGGAAGAACTATTATTGATGGAGTTTTGGCCGCTCTGGATAGAAAGTTTATAATTGTGTCCGAAAATACTTGCAACTATAAGAAAAATCGTTGTAATATTGAATCAAAATTTGTTGTGTAGTCAATATATAAAAAGGAAAACAGAATTTTTACAAAAATTTCGAGAATCTTAACAAAAAACGTTGTCGATTTTCGTGAATGCAATCACCATTTGCATTTTCCACCACAGCAACCAAATCTCACTCACTTCTATATTATCCTTCATTCACAAAATCGGCAAATACTGTGTTTATTTGTATAAAACCAAAATTATCATCGCCATAATTGTTTTTAATTTTATTTTTTGTTACCTTCTTGCATCTGTTAGGAGACGGTTGTGGAAACAGTAAGTCAAATAGAGTCATTGGCGATTGGCTTAGCTTCTTAGCGAATGTAGTTAGACGTAGTTGCCTTACTCTGTATAATAAACATTCACTTATCTATAGCTTGTATACACGCTCGATACCAATATGTAGCATTAACAAGCACTACCTCGACAGTCACACACAACACGATTCTTAATGTGACGCAATTTTATTTAAGCATCTCTCTGTGTATTTTCTGTACATCTCAACACAAATCAATTCTTACTTCAGCCATATCAACATTTGATCTTTCTATTTGGCTATCTATTAATTTATATCGATCAGCTCTTATGTTTCCATGAGATGCCATAGTATGCTAACTTGAAATGTATTTACTGCAATACTGTGGCTATCATCTTCAATATTTTTATTTTCTAATGTGACAATGATGGCTATAAGGTAAGCGTCGTCTAAATTCAAAATTTCTTAATTTACAAAGTTTACATTATTAAGATTATTTAATCTTCTAACGTCACTGTTGTTCTCTGTTGTATTTTCAATTGTCTTGTCTTCACATTACTTACTAATCTCAAAATTATAACCACTTTGTTTATTTTTCAACAAAGACATACTTCTACTAAACTGCCACTGCACACGTACTTCTGCCACTTTCTTGTGGGAATATTATTAAGTACTTCACTTTTCTACGAAGATGCGCTGACTATGTCGTTTTAAGATATTGTTTCTAAATCGTTATGAAATCAAACCGAAACACAGCAACCCTTTATTCTGTCAAAAGATTGAAAGAACAGACAAGAACCAAACCGGCAAATAAAATTATATGGTTTTGAAGACAAAAGATCTAAGTCCCATGAAAATCCTCTGGCCTAAGTCAGCACATCTTTCAAAGTCAGACAGTCAGTATCAAATAGTCGAAGGTGTAAAACGAGATGGTGTTACCAGGCGCTCAGAAGGTGGCAACGACTGCGGCATGGGCGGCCACTACTCGGCACAGCATCTCGCGCCGCGCCGCCAGCACAGTCAAACACACTCCGAGCCTGATAACTCAGCCGTCGACGCTGGTTCCGTACACAACTCCGTCACTGGGACAAGTACGTATACTAATGATGGTGATCTGTTGTTGAACGTGACAAAATAGCATGCTGCTGCTCAATCAATGATTATCTCTTCTTGCGTCTCTTACTTGATGGCAGATAGAACGGATGTCAGTAATGACGTAACCAGTGAATAAAATGCTGTAATTTAAAGAAAAAAGTGGATTCTTCAAAGAGCAAAATAACTTTGTCCTAATCGTAGACTTACGTTGAATAAAAATGATCATGTTAGATGTTTTGTACCGTAAGAAAACAGGGTTTATATTTTCAGACCTGCTCTTAATATTTTGGGGTGCTAAACATTAATGATTTGTGACTTGTGACAGGTCGTCAGTCCGGTTGGGAGGCGACTGGCGGAGCCACCGGCATTCCTTCGGGCCAGAGGCGAGTGGGTGGAGCGCCGCGCTCCTTACTACTGGCTATGCATGAGTATACCAGCATCACCGATGAACTGGAGACCGTGTATGGTCTCTTCTCACCGCCGCATACGCCAAGGTAAGAATGAATGGAAAAGAAATGATTGAAATTTAAAGCACCAGTTAGTTTTTCCCACTCCTAGCAAATTAAATTAATCAAAAATGGGAATTCAGCTCTCAATTATTAATCATGTTCAACCTGAATTCCCAAAAATCGAAATCATAATAAAATCCAACCTTTGCTCTCAGGACACCAATAACCTCTCGTCTCCTATCACCGGCCCGAGCAGCCTCACCTTCAGTCCGTCGTCGCCACGCCAGCGAAATGTCCAACCCTGAGTTCGCGCTCTACATGGAAAAGGAACACCTTCGGGGAGCCGAAGAAGATGATTATATCATCATGGAGAACTTGATTCAGAGGCGGTAAGTGGTCTTTTAAGAGACAGAGCAGAGTTGTGCATTGCTTGCGAAGAAATACACACTGTTCATGTAGCCATGGTGAGGAATATTTGTGCATATACTTGTATCGCTGTAAATATGTCACTTGGTGTTCTAGCTGAGCAGTATATTGTGCCAAGTTGAAAATAGAGTATGGAAGCTATTTTTATGAGATTATGTCTCAATTTGCCTTGCACTATGCTTCTCGGCTAGAACATCGCCTTACATGCTCAAACTTTGCAACAACGACGTGGAAGATGGATTTGAAGAAATAAATAATACTTCAAGGACGTGTATTCTAAAATAATTATCCATTGGATCGTAAATTTTAAGTTTGTATCCCATTAGAATTAATGCGAATCAAAATCACAGTTCCAAAATTTTGCGAATTTATCGAGTTCAAGACTTAACTTATTCTCTTATTAGTTCAAAAAACTTGTAGCGTTAAGCGTAGCGACATATTGCTCTTAATAATGACAACCCGACTAATTCAAAATATTTCCAACTGTTAGCTCGCGTAATGATATTAATCAAAATTTCGTTCATCCTTATTGAGGTTTTTAAAATTATAGGACTACGTATTTGTTAGACTTAACAGACACGTTTTCGATGCTTGCTTACAACGAGACAAAATTCACAAAAAAAAATGGAAATTAAAAAATATCGAAACGGTAAAAACCATATCAGTGCGTCTTCCAAGATTAATGTAACAGACGAACAAACATGACTAAACCCCGAACAGGACACATTCGACTGCGGTACCTAAAAATCTAACTAATGGAACTGCACCACGCAAGCAAGGATGGCAAGACGAGCTGAGCTTGCTTCGGCTTATAGCTTTTGTGAACGTCCTGAACTCGATCCTTACTCACCAGCCGTTTGTACTGTAGCCTAGAAATGGGTGGGCTTGGCAGATACGAGGAGGAGGAAGGCGAGGGTGGGGAAGCAGGTGAGGGGGGCGGGGTCAGCGGGATCAGCATCAGCGTGTGCGTTAACACGAGCGGGGCGGACGACCACACCGTGCCGCCGCAGACCAGCTCGCATCTCACTGTAGGTGACAGGCGGCTACCGCATCAGAGGTACGGATTTGTGGACTCATTTGAGTAGTGTTTCAATGCTTTTCCATCCATCCAACGTAACTCTGATCCCCAAAACACGCGTGTCCACCTAGTTTGGGGATCACCATCTTAATTGTCTGCTTTCATTCTTATTTAGCTATTAAGTAGTATCAGGGTTACGTATTCAAATACGTAATATTATAATTAAACCTTTTACATGCAATTTTGAATTGTCAAGGAATTCTCAAGGACTTATATTTATTCAATCGTGTCTATTCTATCCTATTTAGCTTTAAAGTCAAAAATAATTTCTTTCAAACAATCTTGATACCTACCAGTTTTTGTATTTCCTTCTTTTTCTTTCTTCTCGACCTAATGTTGTACTTTTTTCCAATATAATGTTTACTTCCCCGGTATTATAGGCACTCGTTAAGAAGGTCGTCGGCTATCGACAGTCGTGAGCTACCGTCGCCGCTGCAACCGTTGTTAGACGACGATGCATGCGGAGAAGTACTGCTGCCTGTGCCGAGGCAACCTTCTGGTAAGTGATCTGAACTTTTTTACTGTATTGTTTTCTTCGTCTACTTAGACTAATGAAGTATTAAAATAGTGTTCTTCTAAAAAAAAGCGTACCTACACACTGTGTAGGTATCAGATTCTGTATATAAAATTAGTATATAAAACCTCTACATTCTTCATATTTTTGAGGATTTTCATTGGTACCGTTTAAAAATTGTTTCACAAAATGTTTCAAATGGCTAGATACTTTAGGACAATTATTTGAAAACGGCATCCACTACCCAACTAGGTTAAAAACCTGTATTTTAACACTTGGCGACAGTCCCCACAGAAGAATAATATGTCATATGCGTCTTTTCAGTAAAGATACAACCTTAAACAACCTCCCTGTACAGGTGACACCAACGCATCGAGCGAGCTATCCCTCTCGCACATGGTGAGCGAGAACCTCCCGCCGAGGCCGTCAATAGTGCTGGACTCTTCACAACTGCCACGCCAGCGCTCAGCAGACCAGCCACCAACGCAGCCACCTACACCTGCAAGACCTGAGACCATGTGCTAGAACCTGGTAATTTTACAACACTTTTTTGCTTAACAAATGAAACTGCAATGGGCCTTTCATCTCATCACCTTTTCATCTCTTGATTCTGTTGATAAATCTACTATGACAGCAATATCTTCTTTGTCCTGGATAGAAGTGGGAAGCGCAGGGCCGATCATTGTGGCTATCTTTAGGGTAGACCTATATCCAGCAATGGACGTCGTTCGACTGATATCACAAAAGTTTTACCTACTCATCATTTTTACGAATTCTTCTCACGGGACTTCTGACATACCAATAAAATCTTGATCCATTTCATTGTCTGCTCGTTTGTGGCAAACAGATAGTTTCCCCCCCCCTCTCTCTTCCTTGTTCCATTTCAATCAACCATCTTTATCTTTATTTCTTATAAATATCTTCTGTACCAGGTAAACAACAACAACAACGTCTGAAGCTTCCAAAGAACACCAGCTCCTCAAGGTGACAACCAAATAAATTAGTAAATTACAGAACAGTAGTGAAGGACTGACCTAGTGTATTAGCCATAATAATTGTTAACACCAAATACTTAACGTTAGAGTTTCGACGACTTGTAGAGCCCTTTGTAGGCCTTTTGGGACCCTTTTCAATGTTACCTAGTTGATACTCTTGTCTTCTACGTGATGCTAACAGACTGAATTGACACACAATTCTAAAACTTATCATATCGGACCTTTTCAATTGGGTAGTAGACACCAACAACGTTTGTCGATAGTTAGATTGTAAATATATTTGACGTTATTTTAGTTTTCGGTTATAAGGTCGTTCGATATTTAAATTTTTAATGTTTTGAACATTGACATGTTAACCGTAGATATTTTAATTTTCGAAATTCAAATTACGGAACCCTAGATGACATGACCAATCAATTGACTTACTTTTTATGATCTGTCAAAACGCGATTCCTTCATAGATTTTGAATGGCAATAGTAAAGTGTGACGTCACTTGGTAACCAACTCATTGACTAACTATTAATTGATTTCAAAGCTACCAAAAATTTAATTTGGCTAAAATAAAGTGTTTTTATCGCTAAAGGCTCGGCTTTCGTCGGGATGACAGAACAATAGATTATTGTGTCTATTAGTTAGGATGTGAGTGTTTAAAGAAGCTGTGCAATTAAGTATTGGTTAAAGGTGTAAACTACCCAATTACTACACAATTTGTAAAGTTAGGGTTTTGTTTTATTAAGAATTAAATACGAATACGTTCATGATATTTCATCTTAGAGAAAAAACATTCAAATCGGTCTTGATACTTTTTATCCATAAACAATATTTATTGTAGTGGCATAACTTATGGGTAAATTGCTCAAAATTACTTATACATGAATATTGTTCGCAAAATATCATAGACCATGTTCGAAAATTTCATCAGTTAGATCTTTAAACAAGTATCAAGACGCTTCATTGACGAAGACTGTGTATTAAAGCTATTTATTTTTATTATACAAAAACGAGCCTTGTGCTTAACGTGTAAGGTTCAAAATCTCTTCAACCGTTCTATCTTTCATCTTCGTTGGAGGGAATTTATATTTAGCTGTAAATACGCCAAGTGTCGCTATTTATTATATCGTCTGTAGATACATGGTCCAATGCATGTCATTTCGTACTCGTTTCACTTAGATCGAATCTAAGAATCTAAGGAGTAGGATAGTTTTATACTTATACCTACTTTCTTACTTGAACTAAGAAGCGTATAGAAGATTTCGCATAATTGTTAAAAGTGCCGAGAGGACAAAGTACTTCGATACAAGTTGTCCTAATCTCAAGATTTGTATATGGGGTGGAAGGGATGTCGTAACGTGAACTTTTACCACGCCTTCAGTAGGTACACATTAAACACCCCATCAAGTCTTAAAAAAAAACTTTGTCCTTTTTGTATGGACACCTGATCTTTTTTTATAACCGATAAAAAAATCATCTTATACTTAATTTAACGTAAAAGTTGTCGTTACGAAGTCCATTCCACCCATTATAGGTTTATAAAAAATAATGTACAGAATATAAACGATTCAGAAATAAGAACTAAGGGAAAGACAAACGACAATACTAGTGCTCACGTTGTACATACTGTTGTCAGAGTTAAAGGATAAAGGTACTGAGGTATATAAATTAGTACATAGTAGTTATAACAATTTGGAACCATATAGTATGAACATGTTAAAACTTTGAGAGTTTACGCTTCTTCTAAGTGAGTGTATGACTAAACGCCGACAGACTGAACACCGACAAGATTTTACGTCAACGGGACTCTTCGCCGACAGGACACTTCGCCGACAGGACACTTCGTCGACAGGACACTTCGCCGACAGGGCACTTCGTCGACAGGACACTTCGCCGACAGGACACTTCGCCGAATTTCTTTCTTTATAATCTTGTCGATTCTGGCGCAGGAGGTCACAGTTTTAACCTAACCTAACCTTTTTTTTTAATAATAATTATCTTAATCTAATTAGTTCGGTTCCGGGTAGCCTACTAGAGATAAGTTGCGTCGCTGATGAGCCCTGTCGCGAAATGTTCTGTCGTCAGTGGCGTAGCTAGGGGGGGCGTAGGGGACGGTCCGCCCCGGGTGCCAACAGCTCCGGGTGACACCCGTCTGTGAAAAAAATAAAAACAAGAACTATCACGTTTTTCAACTTTTCTTTCATTCTTGGGTGACACCACAAGTTATCCGCCCCGGGTGCCACCCATGCTGGCTACGCAACTGCCTAGCGGCGAAGAGTCCCGTCGAAGTAAAGTCTTGTCGGTGTTCAGTCTGTCGGCGTAGTGTCTGTCGTCGGCGTTTAGTCGTACGCTGCTTCTAAGCTTATTGAATCAGTGAGCACTAACAAGCGCAACTCAATTGTTTTAACCACCAATTACAACCATTTTGGACATATCAAACACTATTACTATAATAAGGATTTTATGTTTTAAAACGTAACAATATTACGTAGATTTTTACATTTGTGTATTTCATTGTGAATATCTTTTTTATTTAAATAATTTTTTAATCAATTTTTACAACGCATTGTAATTATTATACACTTCACAATCAAATATACAGGGTGTAAAAAGACATCATAAATGATGTGTAACTTTGAGCAAAAAATATTGCTGGGAAACGACTTTTATTTTTGATATGGAAAATATATGTTTATAGTTGTGCGCAATATAATGCACGCTAAACATTATATTTTAGGGTGCATGCAACAGTATAGAGATCTAGATCTATTATTATATTAAAAGATTAGCAAGAATATTTTAAACTTGTTTTCGTAAAAAATGTTGAAACTTTCACCTTCAATATCTCCGTTACCAAACGATTCCCAGGTACGGTCTAGAACAAAAAACAAATTGCAGTGATGGGAAAAATGTGTAACTGACAGCTTTGTCTTTGTGTCTTTTTACACCCGGTATATACCTATGTAGTTTGAATAATTCGACAGTCGAATGTCGTCTTTAACGAACATGTAATAAAGTTTTTAATAGTCTGTTTAAGAATTATTTCGAGACCCTCAATAAATAACAGTCATCACAATGTGTTCAATAATACCAAATATTTGTGCAAATTTTACCATTTTTTTTTTTATTATATTTGCAGTACAATGAAATAAAATTCATCTTTGTATATAATCGTAGAAACATGAAATATTATGAAGGTGATTATTGTATATTTAATAGAATGTTAATAAAATACTGATTAATATAATATAATTAAGCATCGATGTATTGTTAAGGTGAACGGATGCAATAAATTATTTTACTTTTTAGTAGAGAATGAGTAGGAGTTTTTATCATAATCATAACATCGCGTTTGATTGGGCGATGAAGCAATAAATTTTGTACGTACAACGTTTATTTGTAAATTCCTATGGCTTTGTAAGTGCAGAAAAAGTTATAATAATATAGTTATATTAGATTTTCAGTAAAGAATATATTGCCTGAACGACCGTTCGAAACAACGTAGGTTCACGGTATTCAACGAAATAATGTTCTGTTCAATGACTTGGGGAAACTTTGTGGGCGAATTATTACATAGTTTGTGGCAATAAAAACACAGTAAACGACCGCAATGGTCTCACTATCACCTGTTACAGATATCACTGCGGAATTCTTACTTTTGCAATATCTTACGCGCTTATTAGACTACCCAATTGGTAGGGCCCTATTAGGGTGGGCGTGGCTTGGCATGTGCGGTTTACACCCGATCGACCTAGCAGGATATCTCTCAATCAGTTATTACACTACCCTACCTACGAGATAGGGACCCTACCGATTGAGTAGTATAATAAGCGCTTTAAAATTACTTTTTCTGTTTTCTGAGATAGTAGTGTGCGATGGAAACAAAAGACGTTTGAAATAGAATGCTGATTGGCTCTAAGAGTGTTTTCGCCTTTTATTTAAGTTTAACTGTTTTCCAACTGTAATGAAAATATCAAAGTAATTAATGCATAGGAACCTTGTAAGCAACTAAATGTTATTTCCAGCTGTTTTCATTATATTAATTTTGGACTGCATTTTACTGTATGATAAATAAGGATTGGATAATTAGATGCATATTTGCCGATACTTCAGAAAAAATTACGTAATTGTCGTAATTTTTTATCTACAAAACAGATTCTCCTAGAAGTTGTTTCCTTACTTTTCTAGCGAAAAAATAACTAGGTCGTAGCATCGTTTTTTTTTCTTATTCAAATCACTTATTTCCAAATCTTAGCGAAAATAAACAAAATATGCATTCGATTATCTGATCCCAAATCATAATACAATAAAAATATTGATTCACCTATCATTTAAGCAATTCATACCGAAGGAATTGATACGTCAAGTTTAATGTTCCGAATAGTCCAATTATATTCCATATTAGTTTATTAATAAGAAATAATTTACGGAGACTAGCGAATAATGTAATTGTACATAATGTGTAAATGTTAAAAAGTTGTTATTTTTTACCAAAATGAAATGTTGTGTGAGAGCGAGCTGAGCGAGCTGAGCGCTCCCAACATCCGGATGCTTTAAGAGCACAATCTTTTAATCATAATTTTTAAATCTTTGAATCATCTTTTATCTTTAGCACAACGTTTTGATTATTCAAGGGAAACGACTTGTCCTTATTGGGATATTTTATTCTAGACTCGATTCATTCAATATTTTTCAGAGTGATAAAAACTACTTCATCTGAGTTATAAAGTATGTACAATGGTAAAATAAATATTATATTTGTGATATTACAGTCTGTTTGTTTTATTGTTTCCTGTTTGTATCTGTTTACTGTGTTTCAATATATAAAGATAAACTCGCATTTTTGCGATGAAATAAATAGGTATTATAAATAGGTTTAAATAGGTATATTCATACTACTACCTATAATATTATAAACGCGAAAGTTTGTGAGAATGGATGGATCAAACCGCAGAAGGATGGTTCTCTGGATTCTACCTTTTGGAATGAGCAACTAAGGTCAATATTAGATTTGACGGCTTTGGTATAGAAAATATGTCAAACTGTCATTATGCCGCCTTCACATTACGTCGCAAGCATTGCGGCAGCAGCGCGGCAGCCGCAAATTTTGTATGAAAATCCAAATTTGCGGCCTTAAAAAATCAGCCCAGATTTAACTTTGACTTTTGACTTTGATGGATGTTTGATTGTTACTCTTTAATGCTCTTTCAAGGAATTAGCTGTTATGATATAACAATCAAAAATTATGTTCCCAACTTAAGATAATAATAATATATGTATTAACATAGACGCGGGCAAAGTCGCAGGCAGGAACTAGTAGTACTATTAAAGGGTACCTAATAACAACTTAATGGTTGCTGATCGTCTATAACAAATGTGTCAATAGTTAATCAGCGTTTTATTGCTTCGTAGCAGCCGCTCGATTTCACAGCTTAATTACATAGACGCCAATAATTATTTTATTGGATCGCTCGCCCAACAGTTGCGTCAACTTGTCGATATAATAATTATTTTAAATGATGTGCTGAAATTACATACAGCCTGCACATGCCACAGTACCGCATACAGTGCATACAGTGTCCATGTCATATTTTACAAACAAACTACATAGAAGGTAGTTAGTTATTAGACTATTCAGTCGGATTTGCACGATTTAAATAAATTTATTTCTCAAAGAACATACATAGTTCACTTAAATATGAGAAACTTAACAAAGAATATAGGTATTATCTTATGTAATAAACATAGTGTTGTCGTTCGATGATGGATCGTCGGGATCGTAACGTAGTCGTTTATTATTGTTGGTTGGCCAAATACAACGTTAACCTATTTTTAAAATAGGTTCTTTAACTGTACTTTCGTACTTGTCTTTTTCGCACGCCGAGGCTCGCAGAGCGACAGCGATAGTTTCTTCTAATACCTATAATTTTCAAAAGATTTTCTGCCCGCGTTTCCTCTTAATTGACTCTTAAAAGGCAACTCTTGGTATAAACCCACACAGAAAGCTATTTTCAAAGAAATACTTACTTTTTACTTCATCACGCAGCAATGGATTCAATATAGGTAGGTAAGCTCCGTCGTAATTTCGCAGCGAGACGATCGCACAAACACCGCGACTTCCAAATATACGAGATAAAATAAAATTACCATTTCCAATAAATGTAATGAAAAGCAAATATTGGATCAAAGTACTGAGAAAAAGTCATTTGAGTAACTCACATTTACTCTTGAGGATTTTGCAAATAAATTAGCGCTTTATAGTGTCCGTGGAGTTTTCTGGCTATTCTTCTCCCTACACACGTAAGTATTAGAATTTATTTTTTGGTTCCAGTGTAGACAAGCTTTGACGCCCGGTGCGCCTGCTGCGGGCCTGGGAAAGATCGTGATCTCTCTCTCCCTTTCTGCAGCCTCCTTCTGCGATATGACCGTTTCGCAGAAGGAGACCACCGCGTTCCAGAACCCCTCGCCGCTGACCATCGAAGAAGCTACAGGTCTCTTCCCAAGCCGTATACGGCGGGCAACTAGCTCAAATTTCTAACTAACCGACTCCTTAACAATTCAAAAGTGAACAACATAATTAAAATAATAAATACTTCGACTTTGCTTCCATTTAAGTACATAATGATAAACAAATTCCATTCATAACTGACTCCATTGAAACTTTGAACAAAGGTTAGTAATAATTGAGCTATTAATTGAAATTACTCTAAGATTTAGTTAGAAAGGTCAAACAACGTACAATTAAGGGAATAAGTGGATTAATATCTCTTGTTAACTGGGGGCAAATAAATTAGTGTGGTGTGTCTGACAGGATGGCGTTTTAATCTTGTGGGTAATCGAATCCACAGAGGACCGACAAACACATTCCCGGCACTGAATAAAGGGCTAACACAAAAGCGGTGCGGCAACGCAACGCATCACTAAGCGTTGCGTTGCGTTGTGGCACTAATAGGCTAGTTGATGACACCACCATCAATTGACGTACTTTTTATGACCTGTCAAAACTCGATTCTTCCATAGATTTTGTATAGCGGCCTGTGACGTCACTTACTTGGCAACTTAATTGTCTGTCTATTTATTGATTTCAAAACCACAAAAAATCTAAATTTACAGTAAATTGAAAATTAATCGGGTTTTCAAGACTAAAATATAGCGTTTTTTTTTAAGAAGTTACGTCTTGGAATTCTTGGTTATGGAGTCAACTACCCAATTGTAAAGCGTCTTACTACCTACTACTGTAGCGTGAGGTAACTACCTACAAATAATACAAACCTACGATTATCTACGTAACTAGGTCAAAGCCGGGCCTGGGAATGCTGCAAGGGAGATTGCGGTACCTACAAGTAGGAGCTCGCAATGCAACATGTCCGTGAAATGGAAATGTAATCCTACGTAAGTAATGTTATTTTACTAAGACGTACAAACTTAATGCAGTTGAATCGTTCAGGTGGTTTCAAACTGGCGCACAGTGGTCTGAAAATCGAGCTCCATACTCATAGAAACTCAAAGTCAAGAATTAAAAAAATAAAAATTGTAATGGCTCTGGTATACCTCCCTTTACATAATATTAACGTATGGATGGTACAAGTCACAGTACGCGTGAGAAAAAAAAGATTTGTGTTTTTTTTGTATGGGAGAAAACACTAAAAGTACGTTTTTTCGAAACTTAATGGAACTGTTAAGCTGGTGCTCACACGAGCTATAGTCCCATACACGGCGATCAAGATGACATACAATTCATGTACCTTTAGGCACCGCTTCGCATGTAGCAAATTTTTGAAATTTTGATTTTTCGAAATGTGATTTTTCTAATCTTTGCCGTGGTTAAATGATGTTGCCGATCGATTTACTTATATTATAATGAGATTTAGCCTGCTAATGACCTTTATGATGACAATAATTAAAAAAGGTTGTCGTGACGCCCCTGCTCTTCTTTGTAAGCCATAGGGAGGAATGTAGTTTAGTTGCCTTGGGTTCGCTTACATAAGCAGGCGCACGAATGGTTTACTAATCCTTCATAGTAATGAATATTAAATATCGTACCTCGCTTTACTGTCCACGTCTTTATTTCACCTCCTTCCGCAGAACTTTCACCTGCCCTGGTCTTGCCTGTGCCTTGCCTCTGCGTAGCTGCTCACCGCTGCTGGTCACCGCCTGTAGGTGTTAATGCCCGTTGATGCCAACTACTTCCACACTACGGGCGAGGAGAGGGAAGCTTCGTCAGGACGACTAAGTCGGTCTGTGACTATGCCACCTCTCCTAAGCTGTAGACATATCAAAGCGTTAATGACATACTCATGCACAACCAGTAAGCTAGGAGGTCAGTATGATCAGGTCACACTCCATTACTCCAGGCAAACTCTCAGATAGGCGAGGTTCAAACCCTGTCTTGGTCTACCCTCGCTCTCTTCCCCCTTCAGTCTATATTGCCAGTACGTCGGCCAGACTCTCAGGGGGGAACCAGCGGTTTATTTCACGCCATGGCAAGTTAGGAAACTTTACTTCTACTTGACAACATGGCTGGCACGTCTGCCATACTCTTAGGGGTGTCGGCGTGTGATATACTCCACGCCACGGCAAGCTCGTTAGCCACACCCACTCGTATCAGCTAGGCTGGATTACTCCACGCCACTCTGATCTATTGGGCACATTCCCAGTGGTCTCAACCACACATAACTCACCGTCTCTCTCGGGTGAATACGCACATGCATGCTTTGGTATAAGCCAGTCATACCTCACTGCCACGTGTCTACCACGAAGCCAGCTCGGCAGACTCTAATATTACAGCGTTACTTGTTCTACATTATAATTCATGATCTACAAGCACCAGCTTACAACTGTAGCCCCATGCAGTATTTCTCTAATTAGCAACTACTCAGGCTACGTAATATTACTCAATTCTATCCCGAACTACTTATCTACTTAGCTTTGTAACAATCCGTTGACCGGCGCGTTGCTCCTCTGGGCGGGACGCCGACAAAATGGCCGTTTACACGACGCTTCGTTCAAAAGTGAACTTACCATAGATAAATTTCCATCTTCGTCATAGAGTAAATCGTCTACTTGTGGTTATGCCTTATTCACTGGTGTTGCCATGTTATTCTCGTTATTTACAATTATTTATTTATTTACATTCGCGTCACGACGCGACACTCCCGGCCTGAAGGCTTGGCTAGAGTACTGTTAGGAGGTGGGGCGTCCACTCCTTTATCTTTTCTAGAGCTCTAGTGGCCGCGCTTCTTCTCTGTTTTGGTTCCTCGCTGGAGTCGGGTATTGCCTTTGGAGTGTTGCTGTCGGACTGTTCCTCTGACCTATCTTTCATTTGAATAACTTCTGACCCTTCTTCTCTTGTGTCAATATTCTCATTATTTACTATTTCTATTGGGGTTTCTATTGGAGTTTCATCGGGACGATTTTTCAGTAGTGGGTGTTCTTCCCATACTATTTCTGGGGGTTCCGTTGCATCGTCGCATATGTTATTAGCCTCATATTCAACTATGTCATTGTCATCCATTTCAAGGGGGTAAATATGGGCTATGGATCGAGTGAATTCCTTGTCTCCTATTTTGATTTTAGCTACTCTACACAGACCATCCGCTCCTCTGAGTATGGATGATATTTTCCCTACTTTCCATCCTTCTCGATTCTTTGTTTCTCCTTTGATCTGCACGACTTGACCGATTTCAGGTTCCACCTTAACCGTACTTCTTGGTTCTTTATGAGAATGTCGATATCTTTCTCTTAGGCTCGGTAGGTATCGGTTTATAAACATTTCTTTGAACTCTTCTGTCATTATTATGGCTTTCCTCCATCCTTTTACTAGTTCGGTTTTAGTCACAGTTCCTATTATTTCTTCATTTGCATTGGATGTTTCCATTGTTATACATTTTCCCAAGGTGAGGAAGTCAGCTGGTTTCAAAATCTGATCTAATTCTGAGTCTACGCTGGTAAGTGGGCGTGTGTTTATTACTGCTTCTATTTCCTTAGTTACTGTCGCTAGCTGTGAGTCGTTTAGTAGATGTTTCTGTAGTGTTCTTTTCATGCAGTTCTTGACTATTCCTACGAGTCTTTCGTAGAATCCTCCGAACCAAGGTGCTAGTTGTGGGATAAATTTCCAATGAATTTTTTCTTTTACGCAATATTCTTTTGATAATATTTCAGCTATTAGTTTAAAGTAGAGGGCGTTATCGGAGGTGATTAGAGTCGGTACTCCTCTTGTTGCTATGAACCTTCGCAAGGCTCGTAGTCCTTCTTCGGCAGAGAGGTCTTTGACTACTTCTAAATGAATTGCCCTCACTGCTTGGCATGTGAAGAGGCAAATCCATCTCTTGTTGGGACCCTTCTCGTTTACTAATAGTGGGCCCATGTAATCTATACCCGTGAAAGTGAAAGGTGCACTGTAATTTACTCTCTCTGCTGGTAAGGCTGGGGTTGGTGGTAACTTAAATGGTCCTCCTCCATGTTTAACGCATCTCGGGCACTTCTTTATGATTTTTAATACTTGAGCTTTTCCTTGTGGAATCCAATAGTTTTGTCTTATCAGGCTTAACGTATGGTTAGCTCCGACATGGTAATTTTCTTCATGTGTTTTCTTTATAATGTCGTTGGTAAAGTTGCTTTCTTTAGGTATGAGTATTGGGTATCGCTTGTCAAATGACCAGTCGGCATTCTTCATACGTCCTTCACATCTTAATATCCCGTCGATGTCTTTAAACAGTCTTAGATTGCGGCTCAAGTCTGTTTCTATTTCCTGAACCTCTACTGGAAAGTATTCTTCTTGTAATCTCTTGATCTGTTCGATCCTATCACTCGGTATATCTTTGTTGTCTATTTCTCTTAGCTTAGTGATGGATTTTACTTTGTGTTTTTTGAGGAGTCTTGCACTCTCTCCGTTCGTCGGACCCTCCCCACAGGTCAGAAAAGAAATTGTCTCTTCGCCGCGATCCGCGGGCCACCACTTCTGGTTTCTCAACAGGAAATCTGGTCCTTTCTGCCATTTATCTTTATCTTTATTCAATGTGGGAGGTCTGGTTGCTACATCGGCTGGGTTTAACTCAGATGGGACATATCTTACTATTAATTCTTTGTTTTTCTTTATTTCTTCGATACGTCTCGCTACAAATGGAGGTAGGAGTTTGTTTGATTTATGCCATTCTATTACGATTTTGCTGTCTGTCCACAATGTTTGACTAATTAGTTTTATCTTGAGTTGTTTCATTACAAATTTAATGAGTCTGTTTCCTATGAGTACTCCCAATAGTTCTAAGCGTGGTATCTTCAGATTATCTTGATCCTTTATAGGTACTAATTTAGATTTTCCTATGATGAAGTGTATACTTTCTTCATTCACTAAGTATACTACTGCTGCGTACGCTTTCAAAGAAGCATCAGTAAAACAATGTATTTGGTAATTCTCTGTATCTGTTACATAACATCTGGGTATGGAAATCTTGTGTATTTCTTCTAATTCTTCTCTTATCTCGTTCCATTTATCCTGTTGTTCTTCTGAAAGTGTCTTATCCCATTTATATTTTTGTTTCCACAGATCTTGTAGGAATAATTTTGCTGACAGTATATGTGGGGTAGCAAATCCACATGGGTCATAGATTGATGCAATAACTTTTAGTACGCCTCGTTTATTGTATGCTTCTGTGTTGACTTCAAACTTGAGTTCGAGTGTATCTTGTTCTAGATTCCACATAAGTCCTAAAATTTTGACGTTCCTGACTTTATTTGTATCCGGTATCTGATTCATAAATTCCTTTGAATTGGAACACCAATCTCTCATATTCATTGAGATTTGTTGAAAGGTGTCTTTGGTGGCTCGGTATAATTTTACGGCTTCTTCTATTGTTGAGGTTCCTGTAATAAGGTTGTCAACATATATGTCATCTGCCATTTCTTTAATTATTTGTAGATTCGATCCATTTAAGTGATGTTTGATAGTAGCGTTTAAGATGAATGGGCTTGATATTACGCCAAAGGGTACTCTGCAAAATCTCATACATTGTAAGTTATCTTTAGTGACTGGTTTGGTGATATTTTTAATCCATAAAAATCGTGTCACGTCTCTGTCTGCCTCATGTAGTGCAATCTGTAGGAATGCTTTCTCCACGTCTGCAGATATCGCGATTCTGTGATGTCGGAATCTAATCAGCAGGCCTGTTAAGTCTTCCAACATTAGCGGTCCGCAGTACAGGCATTGATTAAGGCTTTTACCTTCACCGCTCTTCGCTGAGGCATCATATACAATCCTAATGGGTTTTCCTTTCTGAACTACACAATGGTGTGGTAAGTAATGTACTGTATGATCCTTAGGAATTGTGGGTGTTTGTATTACTTCTATAATACCATTCTTCGCTTGATCTTGAAGTGTCTCATCGTACGCCTTAAGGGTTTCTTTATCTAATCGCTTCACCAGGCTCACTAGCCTTCCGTAGGCTAGACCATAATTAGACTGTAGGGCTGGAGGATATTCATTCCAAGGCCAAGCGACTGTATATCGACCTTCGCTGATAGTAGTGGTTCTATTGAAATTATCGACAGCTTCTTCTTCTCTATTGGTTTTCGGAGAGTCGTTGATTCCGATGGATTCAAGTTCCCATAGGAATGAGATATTACCCTGTTCAATAGGTAAGTCTGGTGGTTCTAATTTTGTTTCCATTGAGCTCTGAAAGTAAGTAAGTACCGATAGTGTCTCCGTTGGTTTAGTTTCTAGTTTTCCAGACAGTATCCAACCGAATTTAGACTTCACCAAGTATAAATTGTCGTTCAGTTGTTTTCTTTCAGTTGTCATGAATGAGAAGTAGTAATCGTTGCCGATCAAGATATCTACTTGGTCTTGTAGTGATCCATCATCTGCGAGAAGTTCTCTATTTTTCCATTTGCTTAATTCTTCCCTGGGGTATGGGACTCCTTTAGTTATTGTTGGTACGACGTTAGCATAGATTTCTCTCATTCCTTCACATCTGGTCTTCAATCCCAACTTGACAACGGAGCTAACAAATTCGTGAGGTGCTTTTGATCCAAATGTAAATACTGTAAGGTTGTCTTCTTGTTCTGTCTTCAAGTCTAGCTTGTTAGCTGCACTCTTGGTGATATAAGATCGCTGTGAACCGGAATCTAATAAAATTCTGTATTTACCTTCATTGCTACTTCCTAGCTTCTTAACATGGGTTATGGCAGTCTGCAACGCTGTGGATCCTCTGGACCCTACTGTTGTCATCGCTACTTCTGTTTTTGTTGATGGTGTTGAAAATTTGGTGGGGCATAAGGCTCTGTTGTGGTTGGTTTTGCCGCAGTAAATACATTTTCTCTGCCGTCTGCAGATTGTAACGTTGTGTCCCTCTATAAAGCATCCAAAACATCGGTTTCTTAGTTTTTGTTTTCTTTCCGCGATGCTTTTAACCTTTGAACATTGATCATTATAATGATTCTCCTTGCAGAAGATACATTCTAATCTTCTTCTCTTCCCTCGTAGATCTCTTGCTGCTTTCCCATTAAATTTCTTGTAATCATCCCGCTTACTGTGTTCTCTCTTGCGAAGTGAGCTATCTCTATTGGCATGGTGTCGTCCAATCTTATTTCTTGGTTTATATTTAGTTTCTTCTGCTTGACGCTTATTAGTTGTACGAGCATCACTAGATTTCTTATCTTCCTGTGTTACATGTAGTGATTCGACAGTGTATTCGTTTTTAGGTTTTCCTTCAGTTGCGATTCTACTAGCATCTTCCCTTGCTGATATTATTAATTCGAGATGTCTCCGTATATCTTTGATCGAACTGCTTGTTGTTTTCAATTTTAATTCGTATATTAGATCTTCTGGTAATTTCTCAAAGATCAAGTGTCGGAGGTGACTGTGGTTAACATCCTCCTTTAGTGACTCTAATACTCGTAGATGTCTCTCTATATTGTTGAGAGTGTTTCTGCATGAGCTCACTGACTTATCAGCAGGCTTCACATTAGACAGCGCAGCGTAGTGGGCATCAATCATGTGGACGGAACTTCCGTACCTTTCCTGTAGAGTTTTAATTGCAATCTGATAGTTTTTTCCAGTAGTGTCGAATCCCTCGATCGACTCCTTCGCTCTTCCCTTTACTGAAGCCTGTAAGTACAGCAGTTTATCGACGTCAGCTATGTTTCGGCTATCTACATTGGAGCAGAATTGATCCCAGAACTGGTGCCACTGCAGGATGTCACCATCAAACTCAGGTAATTGGAGTTTGGGTAGTTTGCTGCTTACTGTTTCACTACCTAGACTGGAGTGACTCTTGTTCTGTGATCGTAACTTCACTTCAAGTTGAACAAGGTTCTGTTCCGCTTCGAGCTGGATCTGTGACATGTAGCTTACATCGTCCGCAGAAGGATGGTCTATCAGACGGAAATAGTTGTTTAAGTCTTCACTGAATCTGTTTAATAATTTACTAAGTGTAGCTGCAACAATCTCCGCTTCTTGTATTCCTTCTGCATTATTAACTGAGAGGGTCGTGGATAGGTCAGAGTTCCGTTTAATTTCGCTGGTTATCATTGACAAACGATTAAGTAAGATGGTATCCATGGCTTTAGTTTTATCTCTTCGGTTGTTGATAACTTTATAATATGCTGCTTTACTTTAAATAGGGAAATATCCCGTGGGCTGCTTGTTATTTATCCACACAGAGGGAGTTTCACCCTTCCTGATGTAGGCGTCTATTAAATTTTGAAAATTTCTTGATCGATATCGTGCCGTAGATCTCCTACATCACGCAAATAAAACCATAGATTAGAACAGGTAACACGAGTAATTCGACGATTACGTATGTAATTCACTGCGATTTGTCACATTTCAGTATTCTTTATATAAATTTTACAGACATCCTTTTCGTTCTCGTCAACAAACGATACACGTTATTCTCGAAAGTACAATAACTATCACTCATTACTTCAAGAGAAATTAAGCCATAACAATCACAACTCACCTGAATAGTTTATTCAATACTCTTTGATTGGTGGCTGTAGATTCTCAATTATTTATCAATATGTTTTTCAACGTTTGCTTCAAAGTTTGTTTATAATTTGACATCACTCGGTTGTTTTACCGGCGCGGCGTGTGACAGGTCAATTCGTGGGAAATGTTGACAGGTATTTGTTTTACGGTTCCGTGAATTGCAGTGTGGTCCTATAAACAATAATCTTGTTTCACTTGGGTTTAACTTGATTTAAAGTTGATAATCTTGCTTAATTAAGCTAGGCATTATCCGTCCATAGTTACGTTTGAGAAATAAGCTCAATTCAATAGTAAAGTATTGAAATGACAACAATTCGTTTACCGTTAGGTTGGTACTATTGTGATGGTTCTGACATTTGATAGATTTTCAATAATATTAATCGATATTACATCTATAACTCAAATCATCATTACAAATTATGAATTTACAATTTATCACGTAATGAATAATCATGCAATTAATAAATCATTGCACTCATAAATCACTTGGTCGTATTGCACACCAACGCCATCTCTTTTCAATTTTTAGAAGTAGATTTATAAAGTTTTGTTTTAATAAATAGTAAAAATATATTCAAGTAATAATTTGCATTTGATTTCAGTTCTAATTAAATGGTAATAATAGCATTGTTATCTGTTTGTTTTAATTGTATTTCTTTAGGTTAAGTCCACCTACGAACACACATTTCAAATTTCATGCAAGCTGCTATCTTGTACTTGCAATCATAATAGTTAGCACAAAGCTTTCTTTTATACAAGCTGCTCAACTTAGGGAGCTTTCCTCCTTAAGGCAAGGTTCATACATATCAATAGGCTTATGCACAAGAAGGTGAAACATGGACGGGCATCATACATTCCTTATTGTATTGATGACAAACTTATTCTCATACTAAATCTCTTGGCCACGTTGCTGTGGTAATTAAATATGCTTAAATAGTTTCATCAGTCTAGTAATATTCCAAATTACATATTATGGATAGGTGGGTTATCACACCAAGCTCTTAGATGTTCTCATATCCCAGCATCTCCACCATGTCGTGACGCCCCTGCTCTTCTTTGTAAGCCATAGGGAGGAATGTAGTTTAGTTGCCTTGGGTTCGCTTACATAAGCAGGCGCACGAATGGTTTACTAATCCTTCATAGTAATGAATATTAAATATCGTACCTCGCTTTACTGTCCACGTCTTTATTTCACCTCCTTCCGCAGAACTTTCACCTGCCCTGGTCTTGCCTGTGCCTTGCCTCTGCGTAGCTGCTCACCGCTGCTGGTCACCGCCTGTAGGTGTTAATGCCCGTTGATGCCAACTACTTCCACACTACGGGCGAGGAGAGGGAAGCTTCGTCAGGACGACTAAGTCGGTCTGTGACTATGCCACCTCTCCTAAGCTGTAGACATATCAAAGCGTTAATGACATACTCATGCACAACCAGTAAGCTAGGAGGTCAGTATGATCAGGTCACACTCCATTACTCCAGGCAAACTCTCAGATAGGCGAGGTTCAAACCCTGTCTTGGTCTACCCTCGCTCTCTTCCCCCTTCAGTCTATATTGCCAGTACGTCGGCCAGACTCTCAGGGGGGAACCAGCGGTTTATTTCACGCCATGGCAAGTTAGGAAACTTTACTTCTACTTGACAACATGGCTGGCACGTCTGCCATACTCTTAGGGGTGTCGGCGTGTGATATACTCCACGCCACGGCAAGCTCGTTAGCCACACCCACTCGTATCAGCTAGGCTGGATTACTCCACGCCACTCTGATCTATTGGGCACATTCCCAGTGGTCTCAACCACACATAACTCACCGTCTCTCTCGGGTGAATACGCACATGCATGCTTTGGTATAAGCCAGTCATACCTCACTGCCACGTGTCTACCACGAAGCCAGCTCGGCAGACTCTAATATTACAGCGTTACTTGTTCTACATTATAATTCATGATCTACAAGCACCAGCTTACAACTGTAGCCCCATGCAGTATTTCTCTAATTAGCAACTACTCAGGCTACGTAATATTACTCAATTCTATCCCGAACTACTTATCTACTTAGCTTTGTAACAATCCGTTGACCGGCGCGTTGCTCCTCTGGGCGGGACGCCGACAAAATGGCCGTTTACACGACGCTTCGTTCAAAAGTGAACTTACCATAGATAAATTTCCATCTTCGTCATAGAGTAAATCGTCTACTTGTGGTTATGCCTTATTCACTGGTGTTGCCATGTTATTCTCGTTATTTACAATTATTTATTTATTTACATTCGCGTCACGACGCGACAAAGGTATTGATTGGATAGCAGTGGCGTGCATAGAGTTTTTAGACAGGGTAGGCAGAAAAGCTATATAAGCTAGGTAGATATCTTACCAAACATGTATGCTCTCGTCTCTCGTCGTCTTGTCGTCTTTGTAAAATGATGTAGGTAATTGTCACCTCAAATAGCCTAGATTGACTGATTTTAAAGACATAGGTACCTATTTTACAGATATATATTTTGATGTTTCATATTAATTTGCAAATTAAATAATAGCATTGATAATCCGGTGTCATTGACCTTTCACGATTACATCTTTTTGTCACCGATAGTTTTAAAAACACATATTTTTTATTTCCTCTATACACACACCACATGAACAACTTTCACAGTGAATATTATCAATTTTTCACACTAATAACATCGTTAAATCTTAAATATCTGATAACAAAGCTCACGACCAAAACAAAACAAACAACTAATGGCCGCTCAAACTAGTCAAACTACTTGTATAAAAATACGACAAAAAAAATGGTGCTTTATTTAGCGAAAACTTAATGAAATAATGTTACTTTTTAAAATAGTTGCATAATGTAGCTAGCTTCCGATCGGAACCATCGGAACACTTCGGTAAGTATCGTGAATAATTCGTGATTCGTCGTGACGTAACAAGTCATGCAGTGCCTATTCGGTGCGTTTGTGTGCGTTATTTGTGACATGTGTGCCTCGTATCTATAGGAACGCACACTCATTTAATCCGTATGACCACGAGAGCACACATATACACATTTAGGCACGATTAGTTTGTGCCTTTGCCGCGGCACTCGGCGGCGTTAGCGAAGCGCAATGTGAAATTGCGTCAAATTGTGAACGAGCTAGCTACTTTGTATCGATGTTATTGTTACGCGACACTCGAAAGATGGCGCTGAATTATGATTTAAGATTTTTTTGTTTATTGATATTAAATAAATAAATACTCGTATATAAAATAATATTACATATCAGAACAACATTATAAATATTTATCTGAGTTAGGTAGGGTCGGCAGTGTCTTTTTGCCTATATGGTATGCACGCCACTGTTGGATAGGTTCTTTTTTTTTAATTTCTTTTTAAATGATTTTGCCATCTATCATGGTCATAAGCATTGAGTGCTTTACAACATGGTTTCCCATATTAGAAGGCTGCAGTGCTTCAATCTCAGCCTCAATCAAAGCCTGTTCTTCCACGATGTTTAACTTGTTTTCGTTTGAAAACTTTAATAGGTCTGCAAAACATGGTGGAAGATGGCTTTGGATTCTCCCATACCTTTTCATCGCCACAAACTAAGCGCAAAGGCACAAAAGAACACATAAAAATACTGGAATCGTCTTCGTCTGCCATAGTTTGCTTATACAAACTTTGCCCAGAAGCACCATCAAAGCCCCACTTGCATAATTATAAGTGTCAACTCTTCGCCATCCAGCGAAGATTCCACACGTAAGAATTTTCCAAGCTTAGCCACAGTTTTGCCCAAAATTGCTTGGAGCTTTACTTTTATCTCTCTTTCCGTGATGTCTGTGGTATCTTTTGGGGGGTAGCAGTCCTCCTTCGCCTCAAGGATGGCAGTATAAGAAGGATACAGTGGTATTCCTTCTTCTTTTGCACAAGATCTTAATGTCATATACTGCCACATCGAAAGCTTCAATGAGGTCAAATGAGCTTCAATGAGCGGAATATATATGCAGTTTTCTTTGTATTTAACAATTTCTTTATCTTGATAGCCTCTTCGGGATGCTCCGATACCAGTTTCATGATATCTGCTACATTCTTGTTTTGTGCTTTCAAACCAGTTGCATGAGCAAGGCTTTCAGTGCTATGCGTTAGGAGCTCTTCCACTCTCCTTCTCTTCTGTAGCGGGCTTAGATCCACGAATGTTTTTCTCGGCGTTACAACTGATGTTGATGTTTCAACACTGCACGTCTCCGGTGTGTAGGATGTTGATGCACCCTCATTTACACCAAAGTCAGAACTGGAACATGGTTGCTACTCTAGCGACACTACAGAAGTAGTCATTTTTTCCCTCACGACGTCGGACCATTTGATGTTCTCTTGCAGCCATGTCTCATACTTTTTACATTAAGATCTTGTGCAAAGAAGAAGGAATTATACCACTGTATCCTTCTTATACTGCCATCCTTGAGGCGAAGGAGGACTGCTACCCCCCAAAAGATACCACAGACATCACGGAAAGAGAGATAAAAGTAAAGCTCCAAGCAATTTTGGGCAAAACTGTGGCTAAGCTTGGAAAATTCTTACGTGTGGAATCTTCGCTGGATGGCGAAGAGTTGACACTTATAATTATGCAAGTGGGGCTTTGATGGTGCTTCTGGGCAAAGTTTGTATAAGCAAACTATGGCAGACGAAGACGATTCCAGTATTTTTATGTGTTCTTTTGTGCCTTTGCGCTTAGTTTGTGGCGATGAAAAGGTATGGGAGAATCCAAAGCCATCTTCCACCATGTTTTGCAGACCTATTAAAGTTTTCAAACGAAAACAAGTTAAACATCGTGGAAGAACAGGCTTTGATTGAGGCTGAGATTGAAGCACTGCAGCCTTCTAATATGGGAAACCATGTTGTAAAGCACTCAATGCTTTAGACCATGATTAATGGCAAAATCATTTAAAAAGAAATTTAAAAAAAGAACCTATCCAATCAATACCTTTTTTAATTATTGTCATCATAAAAGTCATTAGCAGGCTAAATCCCATTATAATATAAGTAAATCGATCGGCAACATCATTTAACCACGGCAAAGATTTGAAAAATCACATTTCGAAAAATCAAAATTTCAAAAATTTGCTACGTGCGAAGCGGTGCCTAAAGGTACATGAATTGTATGTCATCTTGATCGCCGTGTATGGGACTATAGCTCGCGTGAGCACCAGCTTAACAGTTCCATTAAGTTTCGAAAAAACGTACTTTTAGTGTTTTCTCCCATACAAAAAAAACACAAATCTTTTTTTTCTCACGCGTTCTGTGACTTGTACCATCCATACGTTAATATTATGTAAAGGGAGGTATACCAGAGCCATTACAATTTTTATTTTTTTAATCCTTTACTTTAAGTTTCTATGAGTATGGAGCTCGATTTCCAGACCACTGTGTGGCGAGGCGAAGAATGGATTTCTCGGGCGAGAATTGCAATCATGCTGATCCTTTCACACCTAAAGATGTGCCGCGTCGTCTCGCATCGCCCAGCAATTCCATGCGGTTTGCAAAGTAATACAAATTCTGACGAGGGCTTTTTTAGAGTTTTGACTTTCAAAATGAAATAAAACACATTAAAATAATGTTAACACAAACAAAAGAAGAAAAAACACTACAAAAAAAATGTATCAATGACCCTATAATTGTTTTAAAAATGGCTTCATTTGTATTGCTGTCAGCTTTCGAAAACAATATAAATAACCGGCAAGACATTATTCAGTCCAATTGGAACTCAAACATGGTAAAACGAAAGTGAAAATTATTTATAGGTAGTGAAAGCTAATGAAAATGGATTAAAACTACCATCTATCAAGTTTTCATTGCAATATAACTCTTAAGAGCATGTTTTTTCATATTCGCTTTGTATTCATATTTTAGAGTTGGTCTCATAATAAGAGTTTTTCGCAAATACGAATAACTAAATGAAAACAAAGAGGACTCATAAAGAAAGAGTAAAGAGTAGGTACCTACTCATAAATATTGGTACTTTAACCACTTAAAAGATGTACATCTGTACATTTTCTTTGAGCACATAATGTGAAACGTAATTATCTTAGAGCGAGTTTTCTCGTAGAACTACTTGTACTAGAGCTAGAAGTTTCGCTAATGCACATTAGCTTGCACTAATTTTGACAAGGAATTTTACTTAGACGCGGAAGCTTCTACCATGATTACTTTCAAAGAGGTGCTTCGGGATCTCCACACTATACTATTAACAAATGAAGTATAAATATATGAGAGATAACAATTATATATGTTAATCCGGTCAAAATAGATATTCAAGGGTACAAAAATTCGCAACAAGCCGAAAATTTGTACGAATGTAATGTTGAGAACACCATCATAAAACAATATGTGGAAAAATCGCCATCGACGACGCCATCGCCAAACTTTGACCTTGATATTAAGGTCTATTTAAAATTTAAGGTCAAAGTTTGCAAATATGGGTTTTTTGCATTTTTCAGGCAAACGGTCAGTTTTATCATGAAATAGGTTAGGTTATTATTAAGTTTGTTATGTTAATTAAGTTAATTGGACACCGACCTAAACGCCTTAAGTTGTATACCTTGCAACCTGACTGAAAGACAATCGGCAAAACTGAGAAGGAAGAGAATAAATAGCAACTACACATTGTGTCGTTTTACAGAAGTTTTAATTAAGGGTGGAAGGGACATCGTAACGAAAACTTCTGCTATGGTTTTTTAACTTCTACCATGGATTTTTAACTTCTACCATGGATTTTTTACTTCTACTATGGATTTTTAACTTCTACTATGGATTTTTAACTTCTACTATGGATTTTTAACTTCTACCATAGATTTTTAAGTTCTACTATGGATTTTTAACTTATACCATGGATTTTTAACTTCTACTATGGATTTTTAACTTCTACTATGGATTTTTAACTTCTACCATGGATTTTTAACTTCTACTATGGATTTTTAACTTCTACTATGGATTTTTAACTTCTACCATGGATTTTTAACTTCTACTATGGATTTTTAACTTCTACCATGGATTTTTAACTTCTACTATGGATTTTTAACTTCTACTATGGATTTTTAGAGATATGAGAAACATGATGTAAAGTTTCTCATCCTCCATTGAAAAGGGAGGATCCTCCGACCAGACAGGTGTTACGGGTGGTGGGCTACTGCCCCGCGACAGTTGTCGGGATTTTGTATTTATGCTAATGTCGCGGCAAACTTTCGATTACGCGATGTAGGAAACGTCAGTCTATTGTAAGTTTGCATGCGGTGCAATAGATGTTGCTACAACACTATTAATATAATTCAAATATGAAATAGCCTATTGAATATAAGAAACCATTTATTATAAATAATTACAATACTAATCATAACAATTTCACAACAACACACACGTTCTTTTTACTCGAAATGGAATCTTATTATAAAGCATTTGCATGGTGAATTCAGTGCAAATATAGAAATATTTCGGAAATCAACATCGAGCAATTCTGGAGCAGGAGTAACCGCAGTGAGGACACGAGGAATATGATCGGCAGGAATCAGTCGAGCCACATACACTGCGAATATTTCTGCGTACAATACTTAGAGACTTTGTCTTCAGCTGTCCAGTTTTCTGCTTTCGAACTGCCAGTTTTTTTGGTTTCTTCTTCCTGATTCTACGCTGCAGCGGACTGGTAACCACGGTCCCTTTAGCGATATTCTGCAGCATTTTGTAAGCCTTACTCTTTGACTTCCTCGGCAGATGAGGACGGAGAATCCTAAAGAACTCTTGTATCTGCTTCTTCTTGATGTCGGCGGCCACACTGTTATATTTCGACTTGCTCGACGTTGCAGATGGAGACTCTAGTATGGGAACACCATAGCCGTTGTTCAGCATCTGTTCAGTAGCCATGTCTGTGGCCATGTCTCCTGTGGGAGGCTGCATGGTTTGAGTTTCCTCAGTTAGAGAATTATCGGTTTCTGACATTTCAGTAACAATCTCGGCCGCAGTCCCATTAGGTTCAGTATCCATTTCCATTTTTTTGGAAATTAAATATAAATCTTACAAAATTCAATAAAAATAATGTTTTACAAATAAGCTGTCAAAATATCAAGAAATCAAATGAACAAAAAAAATTTTGTTGTTTCAACATGACAATTTGGAATAAGCAAAAAGGTTTTTTCTCATTATATGGCTTCCTTTTCGCAATTATTTTTCTTAATACTGAAAATGAGGTAGGTATCTATGCAAAACCAGTTCGGGGGCCTACCCCTATCTTTTAAAACAATTTTATTATAATATTACTTTGCCTTCCGTACTGTTGGATTTTCAACGTTCGGCTCAGCGCCGAGACTTCAAAATCCAACAATAGAAATTACAATCCATTGTTTTAAGAGATGGTGGTAGGCCCCCAGATGTCGTAATTTTATTTGATTAATTATTTAAATGTTTTTATGACAACCTCCCGAGCAAAGAAGGCAAATCAAAGAGGAGGCACTTTATATTTTCACATTACCACCACCTACGACTAATAAGATACGAAAGAAAAAACAAACACAAAACTTATAAATGTCAACTTTATTGCATTACTGTTAGATCTTATCTCTAAAATAAACCTTATACAATTCACACGATTTCATTACAATTCACATTGTATACAAAAGCTTTATACAATTCAATTATTTGAACAACATACAGATTTGCAACATCAAAGCTTTTGTCGCTTTTGAAGGTTTTAATGGTACAAAATGGGCACCCGTTTACATACAACATTTTCATTTTATGTTGTGTGTGTTATGGCAGTGTTTTTATTTGATGTATTTATATGACAGATGTGAGTGGCAACGCAGGAAGGAGACGCCCTAGGAAGACCTACACTGACTGGTGAGGTTCTTCATAAAGGGTGGCAGTACTCGTAACCAGCGTGCTGGTATGACGAGATGTCTGAACGTGGACGAGGCGAAAGTTTGTAAGGATTGTAGCAGATGGCGTTCTGTGGTTTCTGCCTACCCCATGGGAAAAAGGCGTGAGTTTATGTATGTATGTTTATTTGATGTACTGGAAATGTCACAGAATTATTATGGTGTTAGGTACTAAACGTAAACGAAATTGTGGTCTATTTCGAAGTTGTTTCGCGTCGGTAGCTCTGATGCTATGTTTGCAGGGATTTTATCTGTGGACAAAAATCGTTTCTATGTAAATACAGAAGCACAATGACAGCAATAACCGTTACTAGTAAGATTGGTCGCCCCGAGCAGTATGTGATGGGTTGAGATGGGATCATGGGAACAAGATTGATGGTCTCACTACTCAAAGGAAAAGAGTATGCGACATTTAAATCAACCAAAAGACGGTGCTTTATTGCCCGTATACCACACTGCACATTCGGGGGTCTTAAATTATGTACTAAATCCAAATCGTCGACTGTATTTCTCAGTAGCAGCCTCGGAGTCTGGATTTGTGGCCGGTTGATGGCACAGGCTCGCTCTCTATTACATGAGACTTAAACATGACTGGCGAAATGTGGGTGTACTACTGGATTCACCTCTGCCTAACCCTTCGGAGATAACAGGCGTCGTTTTATGTTATGTTTGAATCCAAATCCATAGTAAAAGTCTGTGTCACGATGTTCCATTCACCGATACACAACGCACACACACATTTAGAAACCAAAAATTAATAGCAATACGACTTACCATTACACCTATACACGAGATTAGACCAGATGATCATCTCCTGCGAGAAGCAGAACACTCCAAGGCGACCCCCCTTGAGCGTGAAGTCGTACACGTTGCCCGAGTCGGCGACCAGTCGGTTGTTCTCGTACACCTTGAGTCGGATGAGGCCGAGCTTGGGTCTGTGCAGCAGGCGCCAGCGGTACGCCGTCTTCTCACGCCAGCCGACGTTGCGAGGGTCCTTCCAGAGGAGAGTCACCTGGAATAACGTTGTCATTAATTTAGCTGTTATTGCTTAATTTGTAATACACACATTTGAAACCGGTATCCGAACCTGTAGAAATTATCGGGAAACAATTTTGTCAGTTAAAATAGGTAGGGATTTTCTAGATCTATACAAAACTACTTTTTGGAAGGGATAACTAGATTTAATTTTTTTTACTTGTAAATGACGTTTAAAACTTCGTTTTGTTGGTCTAATTGAAATAAACGATTTAACTTTAAATAAGAAAAATTATTATTAATTATTAAATTAATTAATGATTAAGTACAAGTTGATGGACTAATGAGTGTTGTGATGCATGATACGATCCAGCTATCGACTGAAATTGTGATAATGATGGATTTGTCTCATTTTTTTTTAATTCATGTATATACCTACTCTCCATTTTCTTAATATTCAATTACTGTCCTATCCTGCTAATCATAATTTTTTTTCAAAGTCTTATTAAAAAATAATTGAACATCGAAATCACTTTAGGGAGTAATTTTAATAACTTTTAGGAATGTTCATATTCTAATCTCAGTATCAATTTTTAATAAACGCCTCTATCAATTTACGTAGATTTTCGACAAAAATTGGACATTGATTAATTTTTAATTACGACTGCCTCGTTGGTCTAGGTCGCAAAACGCAACTGCTGAGCATGAGGTCTTGGGTTCGATTCCCAGGTCGGACAAAGTATTATTGAGTTTTTCCATCAGGAATTTCTCAGTAGCAGCCTCAGAATCTGGGTTAGTGCCCGGTTGCTGGCAATAGGCTCGCCGCCTATTGTACTTGTTTGATTGTTGATTTAGTGAGAAGTTACGGCGTAAAGGGGACATTGTATTTGTTTAAATAAATATATTTATTTTCCTAAACGTGAAAGAGTGGATGTACTAATGGGTAAACCTTTGCCTATAACCCTTTGGGGATTACAAGCGTGATGTTATTATGTTAGTTACTAGAATAATAATAATTGGCCTTTAGATAACAGAACCTTCAAACTTTAACTAGGAATTAATTTACCTGCCAACCTAGCTGGCATCTGCCTCCCATGCACTAATTAAACTAACTTAATGCCGGTAGCATACGTGACGTGCGGAAGAGGACTGCAAATTGAATACAGTGTAAATTGCATTGTCCGTGTTCGAGAGTCCGTGAGTCGTGACGAGCTGTTTGATTGCTTGCTATGCTAGTTGTGTAAGCAAGAGTAATTCGAGAGTAAATGGATAAACAACATTGCAGTACTTAATATAATTGTGTTTGTTAATCGCTTGGTGGTTAATTAAAATAATCATCATCATCTGCCTAGCCTTTTCCCAACTACGTTGGGGTCGGCTTCCGCAGTCTAACCAGATGCAGCTGAATACCAGTATTTTACATGGAGCGACTGCCTATATGACCTCCACAACCCAGTAACCGGGTAATACGATACCCCTTGGTAGGACTGGTTGTCAGATTTTCGGGCTTCTGACGACCCGTAACGACTGTCAAAGATCCACATATGACAGCCGGGACCAACTAAAAATAATAAAACTAGGCTATTGTTGTTATTAGAAAACCTGGACTTACTGTTCCACTCAAACCATGTCAGAGGCCCTTGAGGCGGTTTAGAAAGTCTGACACTAGGGTGTGTGGGGTCGTAAGACCTTACTGCCCACACGATAAATAAGAAGATTATTGTTCCACTGCAGGGCAAAGGCTCTCTCTCCTACAGAGAAGGCATGACCATTGATTACCACGCTAGCTCAATACACATAACATAACATAACGCCTGTAATTCCCGAAGGGTTCGGCAGAGGTACACCCACATTTCACCAGTTATGTTTTTTAAGTTCCATGTAATAGGGGACGAGCCTATTGCCATCAACCGGGCACAACTCCAGACTCCGAGGCTGCTACTGATTCCCGACCTGGGAATCAAACCCAAGACCTCATTTCTCAGGCTCAGCAGTTGCGCTTTGCGACCACTAGACCAACGAGGCAGTCAGCAAAAATCAAAAATCATTAACTCGTAAAGAAGAAGATTGACTAATGTAAACCCTGAATGACTTTTCATTTTCTTTTAATACCTGAACTAATTTCATTAAGTACACAAGAATTTAAGTTTAATTCTATATACCTGAGTATATAAGGTAAAACCTCATTTTCTCTAATAATAAGAAACATCATACCCAGTAGATTACAGTCGAGATGAAAATCCAAAATGACTTTCCTTTTAGGGTACCCGAAAGGTGCTAACGAGACCTTATTATTAAGCCTCTGCTGTCTATTAAGCCGTCTGCCAGCGGGCTGTATCTCATGAACCGCCTCTAGCTATTATTTTCACTGAATCAATAAAATTACGGAAATCCGAACCACGAATCCAAAAAAAAAAACAACGAATTTCGTCTGGATTTGTGCCCTGTTGGTAGCAATAGGCTCAGCGGTATATGGAACTTAAGCATAACAGGTGAAAAGTGGGTGTACTAAGTGGGGTACATCTCTGCCTAACCGTTCGGGGATCACAGGCGTGATGTTATGTTATGTGAATAAAAATAAATAAAAGTTAATAATTAAAGGAGGGCCCCATACAAGAGACCAGTTTTTTGCGTTTTTGGCTCGATACATCTACTACGATGGTACAGAACCCATCGCGTGCGAGTCCGATTCGCACTTGGCCAGTTTTTTTAATAAACCAACCTCAGAAAAAAGTTGAGTTTTTCTTTACAGCAACTACGGTGGAGTTTATTCAAGAAATTACCTGGTCCCTACTAAACAATGGTAAATTCTAGGAAAATTGGTTTCTAAGGTAAACTTATCAAGTTTAGAGTACAAATAGTACCCAAATTAGACTTTTTTCAAACATAATTATTACTAGCTGTCCGCCGCGGTTTCACCCGCGTCTTTGGTTACTGCTCCGCTCCCGTAGGTCGTAGCGTGATGGTATATAGCCTATAGCCTTCCTCGATAACTAATCTATCTAACACTGAAAGAATTTTTCAAATCGGACCAGTAGTTCCAGAGATTAGCGCGTTGAAACAAACAAACAAACAAACAAACAAACAAACAAACTCTGCAGCTTTATAATATTAGTATAGATTAACATTGATGAGATATTAAATAGTAGACTAGCTTCCGCCCGTGACTTTCCCTGCGTCAAAGTTATTGTCCCACGGGAACTGTACATTTTTCCGAGATAAAAAGCCTGGGGGCCTACCACAACCTCTTAAAACAATATTATTTTAATATTAGGTACTTTGCGTTCCGCTCTCTTGGATTTTCAACGCTCGGATCAGCGCCGAGAGTTGAAAATGCAACAACAGAAATTACAAAGTAATCTATACTAATATTATAAAGCTGCAGTGTTTGTTTGTTTGAACGCGCTAATCTCTGGAACTACTGGTCCGATTTGAATGATTCTTTCAGTGTTAGATAGATTAGTTATCGAGGAAGGCTATAGGCTATATACCATCACGCTACAACCTACGGGAGCGGAGCAGTAACCAAAGACGCGGGTGTAACCGCGGCGGACAGCTAGTATTAAAATAATATTGTTGTGCTATTCCAGACGATAATCTATCTCTGTGCTACATTCAGATCTGTTCAGCCGTTCTAGCATAATTGAGCAACAAACGTCCACTCCAACTTTCGTATTTATGTATATTATAGTAGTAAAATTCCTGTGTCAGATAAAGTAGCATTTAGCGGTTCTGTAGCGAGCTTAAGGATATTCCCAAAAGGACCAGTGAGGTGAGCTGTGGTCACGCAAAGTTTGAAAATACAAGTACTTAGTTGAAGAAATACGGAGTGGAAAGAACATCATAACGAAGACTTTATCATCAGTAATCTAGAGCTCCCAGAGTTAACATTTTTAGTCGGTTAAAAAAAAAATCGCGTAAGTGTTACTGTTTCGATTTCTGTTCCATCCAATCGTCGTTCGTTTCAATTCGGTTATTTTTTTTTTACCTCTGAACTCAACCAATTCGGAAAATTCTATATTTAGTAGTTTGGTATTATACTTAAATCAAAATAATTGAAAAAAGTCATCCAAGTAAAAAAAATTACGTATTTGATTTTTTACGAAGTGTTACCGTTTCTTCATGGATTTAGATGATAGGAAGTGCTCCAAAAAAAGCAAAAAATAAATAAGTTTTTTATATTTTGCATTTTTTTTTGTATCGTCATGCAACTTACCTGATCAGGAGTAGTGTCAGTATGCCAGAGCGCGTTCCTCAACGTCTGTCCAGGCCCAGTCTTGGAGTTCACCAGCTTCAGTTGTATGCCAGGCTCAGCCACCGCTCTGAACGGAGCCGTCTGCCAATACGTCTGCGTGTTCTTCTTCCACATCACCACGTAGAAACGCTTGTTGTTTTGATATCTAAAAAAGTAAACGTAAACGTAAAACGAAAAGTATAACGTTTTAGTTTAGTAGTTTTTAGTTTATGCACTTAGCAATGCTGGTGAGGCTTAGGCGATTAACACACGGCGCCGTGCACCGCCGCGGTTGGCGGTGAAGCGGATCTCATGTCGCATTGGCCTCTATGAAATCCGTCGTGACCTTTCACACGTACACCGCCCGACCGCGCGGTGGATGCGACAAAGACGACAGGTGGGTCGAAATTGACACCGAGGGTAAAAAATACAATAAAAAAAGATTTTAAAAGAGTACGTATGTAGTTTCTTGCCCATTCTTCTCCATACAAAACTACCATTTGGAAGGGGCAAAAAGATTCAATTCCTTTTTTCTTTTTGTATATGACGTTCAAAAGTGCCTTAGAATGCCCTAATTGAAATAAATGATTTGACTTTCACTTTGAATCAAATTCATTTTAATTTAATTAGTATAATAAGCTGAATAGGTATTAGTCCTAAAATAAAATTCAAATATGTGATAACATTTACCCTCTGGAAGGACGCCAATAAGTTCAAAGTCAGCCAGTATACCTATCTGGTGTTTTGTATTTTGGGAAGTTCCAGCAAATTAGAGAGGTTTATTAGACTTTTAGGAGCACAGAGCACTTCAATATAATTGGCACATTCTGATAGAGCAGCCTAAACGTCTGCAGACAAGCTTAATTTGTGGTCCACCTAGGGATGCCAAACGTAACTTTGTATTGTACTGTATTTTGGGTTTGCGTACTATGTAAACATAGTACGCAAAAATATTACATTTCAGTTAGATAATGGATCCATCTTTATTTTGCAACACCCAAACTAATAACAAACACATTCGTTACTCGCAAAAAAATTAAGTTTGTACAAAAAAAAAAATAAGAAACAGATATCTTTGTCTTATTGTTATTGCTTTTGTCTTACTATGGCCATAAAATATTTTTTTTAAGTGTTCTATATATTTTTGTGGCTTATTAAAGAAAACTATGATCAGTCGTAGAAATGATGTCAACCCTAGGACCGTCTGATAACGCTCTTAGGTTACAATTTATAGATGAATATCTAGAGCTTGTAAATAAATAATCCTCTTTTCTGATAAATATTCTATTTTAATCAACTCATATAAATTCAGCTCGCATAAAAAGATATCGCACGTTTTCGGCCATTATTTTTTATGTGCTATTGAAACAACTTTAGCGTTTAAATAAATAAAAACTAAAAACAAATACTTTAAAATGGCTTTAAATATGGAATTTAAAATTCGAATGAGATTAAAACAATTTTGCTCATCACGTATGGTATTTATTTCTATTGAAACGTTCGAACTTTTTGAAATTCTAACTGTTTAAATGCAGACCCTTGTCAAGTTTTATTTGACAGAACCGTTTGCCATTTGCATATTAAATTCTACGTTTTAGTTTCGTAATAGTTTCAGTACTACGTCCTTCTACAATCTTATTAAAAAAGGCCATGCATGTTTATGAAAATCCCATTGAGTATATAAATGGATTGTTTACATACCCATCTTTTGTTGATATTATTTCGTTACTAAGAGTTCAACATTTTGAGAAGCTAACAGAAGTAACAAACAAAAGTTTTTGTGCCATAAATTTCCAAATTAATTTGGCAATCACACGGCAGAACGCTTTCTTTCAATATTGCTTTAGTTAATGAGTAATTATTGCTAATTGTTCATAAAAAAAAGACAGAACGGTTGAAGTAAAGTACAAACGTGGACAATTGCGACAAACTACTTTTCACTCTTACGGCCTTAGAAATAAGGTTTAAAACGGTGTGCCGTCATTACCCTCGGTTGTACATTCAAAGTTCTACTAACTAAAAGAAAAAACACGAACACAAATAAATTATGATAATTATGGATAGTAGGTACAGTTTAATACGTCAACTTAATTGTAAGTCCGAGTGTCGAAGGATACTAAGGATAGTGATTAGTTTTTATAACCTGTGTTTAAAGTTCTTATGTAAGTGAAATGTAATATTTTTTAAGAATAAAGAACAAAGTCACTTTAAAAAGTTAGCAAGCAGAAAAAAGAGTAATAAAACTTACCCAAATATAAATCCAACATAATCGTCATCGATCTGTGTGTCCACAAACAGCGTCCCTTCAAAGTCGACGCCGCTAAAGCTTTCGAAACCCACAGCCAGCCCGGGGTCCGAGTTCAGAGTCTGAAGGATCTCCGCGCCTTGGTTCGTGATCTCCCAGTTGGGGTCCTGTTGGGACTCGCCTTCAGGGTCGAGTCGGATTGTCATATAGTTTCTAGAAAGGAATTGTTGGGAGATTAGATCGTCAATTAGAAATAGTATTGTCCTTTTAAATGTGAGACATACATATTATTAAAACTAGCATAATGTTTGTTTTGTTTAACATAAATGGATGATCGATAACCTCGAAAAACCTCGAGAAATATATTCGCTCTGTTGTAAATGTCTGTTATCTTCTATATTTTATAGAGTTTGTCCGAAAGCGCTAATCTCCGGAACTACTGGGCCGATTCTGAAAACTCTATAATTTATTCGATTAATTGATCCTAAAGACTCACGTGGAAGAAGTCGCGGTGAAAAGTCAGTACTTTAATACATTTTCGAAACTAAATAACTATTTATTTTAAAACTAAATCTAAGTAACAAAACTGAGCTAATACCCTTCGAACAGTAATAGAACATGCGAAACCCGTTCAGACATTCACAATCTTGTTTTCACACTTTAATTAAACTTTAATCCTTGCGAACTAAACTTCCAGTGAAATGCATTAGATACGTCGACAAGGCGTAAGTCTTGCAGGATTCTTAGATAATCTGCAATCTTTGCAACAATAAACTCACTAGCGAGAAAAACTTTATTCACAGATATTTTTGGAGACGAAGTATTACAACGGAGAATTACAAAATGCTATACATAATGGGCTTCTGTTAGCAACTTTGAGTTAAAAGATTTACGCCGGGGATCCCGGGATTTCGCTTAAATGTGAGTAAACTTTTTTACTTATAGCAAAGAATACATAATTAGTAAGAGTTACCCTTTTTTTTTTGACGTGGTAAAAATCATCAAATGAGTCCTTCCGTCCTGGGTGGGGCGGAAGGGACTGTCAGACTTTTACTAACTAAAAAACCACCCTGTTCCTTCTGTTGCCCTTTACGTTTCGGGGCCACGGTATCCTGTTAAGACGTCCCGCAACCCCGGCAGGAAATTAGTACCCTAACACTAACATTTGGTCTCATGGTCGCAAGAAAGACTGCTGAGCGTTGGCTCCTGGATTCAACTCCAAGGTCGTTATTAGATAATTTCCTAATAGCAGCCCAGAATTTGGAATATGGTGGAACACTTCTGTGCCTCGGAAAGCTGGTAAAGCCGTTGGTCCTTGTTATCATTTGTAGATCTATGACAGTCATTACGGGTATTACGAAGCCCGAAAGTTTAACAACCAGTCTTATCTTTATAAGGGGTATCGTGTTGTCCAGTAACTCGGAAATTGTGGAGGTCAGATAAGCAGTCACTTCATGTAAAACAGCTTTAGCTGCAACTAGTGTTACCACGTGTCGCGATTTGAGCGGGACGCCCCTAATTTTCAGGGATCTGGTGAAACGTCCCTACTCACCCTTAATCGACGTTCAATATCCCCATTTTTACTAACCTTCTTCGTCTGTAGCTTAAACGGGAAAAACATTTTTTTTCTTTCATATTTTTTCACCTAACTTACAGATTTCTGTTTATTTTTGTAAGCACTATAGCTGTCCCGATTTTAAAACCAAAATCCCGATAATTTAAACCTTCCATCCCGAAATTTGACACACTGCACCTGTCAAAACTAGCTGCAACATAGTTGGGAGAGGCTAGGCAGATGAAATAACAGAGTTGTATGAACTTACCTGAAGTCAGTGCGATATATCTTGGAGTTATTGGGACAGTTGTCGAGGTCGTTCACTACCTTATCTCCATCGTTGTCATTGTCGCAGGCATCACCGATGCTGTCATCTGTTTTGTAGATAATTTGAACTTTATGTAAAACACTTTACAAAAATAAAGCAGAATCAATGGACTAGAAATAGAAACAGAAAACATTTATAAGCTTCAAATGTAGGTTTTCAAATGAAGTGAAATTTTCGTAAAAAGTTATCGTTCGTAATTAATTGACGTACTTTTTATGACCAAAACGCGATTCCCTCATAGATTTTGTATAGCAATATCGAACTGTGTCGTCACTTATTTGGCAATTCAATTGACTAACTATTTATTGATTTACAAGACACAAAAAATCTAATTTTACTGTAAATTTAAAATTATTTAGGTTTTCAGGGCTAAAATAAAATGTTTCTTTAAAAAAGTTATGACTTAAAATTATTGGTTAATGTTGGCTGCCCAATTGTAGAATTATTCTATTTGAGTCATTTAAAATTAAAGAATTTAAGAGAGTAGTGCAATAAATATCGCCAAAGTATAAATTGAAAGAGCCCTTAGTACTACAAAGACCTACTCACTATTAGAATCCTTCTGATCACTATTCTTGATATAAGGGCAGTTGTCATCGACATCCAGCACGCCATCCCCGTCATCATCATCGTCGCACGCGTCGCCTATGCTGTCCTCATCCACGTCCAGTTGATCACTGTTGGGTATTGTCGGACAATTGTCTATGCCATCTTGGATACCGTCCCTGTAAAAGAAAAGACGTTTAGTTACACATGTTTTAACTTTTTTGAGGTTTTTAATAATACTAGCACTGGAAGAAATACTATTTTGTATTGGCTTTCCTGTCATCCAGACTTGAATGTGTGACAAGAAAGACGTTAAAAATGGATGTTAATCTAAAATACGATGTTCCATAATTATTTATGAACAGGTAACACAATACACAATACTGATGAAATGTGAAGGCAATATACGCCGCGTCTCCTTTGGGAAATACAGTCATGCGTATTATTATCTTATTAACATAACATCATCCGATTATTCCATCTCTAGTTAAGTTAGGTTTAGTTATACTAACCACACGTTCTAACTATACTACGGATGCATTTTATTTTAAGTTAATTTTTTGCTAAAGAAAAATCCACTACAATTCCGAAATTGCGGGTTTTTCCCGATACAAAAGTCCATTCCGTACTGAGTCAACACCTGAAGTTAAGATAAATATGCATCTTATTATCCAATTCCTAAATAAGACTCAGTATATATATTCAACGGATACTTAAAATCAGCTTATTAAAATGTACAAGTTTAGGAAATCTCCAAATTTAAAAGCAGTGGTGTAACTTGTCTTAGACGGGTCTAGACGACCCTGTATCATTTATTAGAGGGCCCTCTACATAACTGCATGTTCAGGGTTAGGGCTTCTGCTACCCTGTATCTTTGGTAGAGCTGATACAATGGTAGCTACGCCCCTCTTTCGCATGTATCATTATGAAAAACATCGTGAGGAAACATAAACTATACCAGCCTATTACTGTCCCACTAAAACCATGTCAGAGGCCTTTGAGGCGGTTTAGAAACTGACATTAGGGTTTGTGGGGTCGTAAGACCTTGCTACCCACACGATAAAGAAAGAAGAAGAAGAAGATTATGATTTACTCACTGGTCTCTATCAACATCGCTATCACAAGCGTCACCCACGCCGTCTCTGTCGGCGTCCTCTTGCGCAGGGTTCCGTATACGAGGACAGTTGTCACAAATGTCTCCTATGCCGTCGTTGTCCATATCTTCCTGACCCGGGTTGTAACGGCGCGGGCAGTTATCCATCTCGTTCGGTAAACCTGGACAAGACACATTGTGAATAATACATAAATACTGAAGATGGGTTTTGTTTCAAATGCAGAGAAAACTCTTCTTTCTATCGTGTGGGTAGCGTCTTAACGACCCCACACGCCCTAGTGTAAAGAGTTTCTAAACCGCCTCAAAAACTAATACAGTCGGAAAAAAATTGACGACGCAGTTGGCGCACTGGCTGAGCGATTGGGTGCTGTACTGCGTGTATATTTGCATGGCCTACAGATCGATGTTCTGAGTTTGGCTGTTGGTGTATGTAAGTTTATTATATTAAAACCCTCAAACGACCAAATATACGCCGTTTGGGAAACCCTCGTGGAATCCCTCGGGTCGTGGGTCCGTGTGCCCATGGCCTCGTCAAGGAGTTGGCCAAACGGTTGGTTGATACTTCCCGTGACCCAAGAGCTGGTTATTACTTTGGCCAGAGGTTAAGCATTGCCATCTAACGTGGCAATGCTGCCAGTCTTTTGGGCACATTTCCAGTGGACGGCGATGCAGATGAATTGTTTGGTGCCATTTAGATTTAGTTTCTCTTTATTTCATTCTGTTTGTTTTTTTTTGTAATGAAGCTTGTATATTATATTGTACATATTAGTTAAATAAAAATCATTTAATAAAGGTTTATATGTTTGTAAATGCAACCACGACATGGAAGAAATAATGGAATCTCTTTAATGCCCAACAAAAAAACTACTATATTCTCTTACGATCATTATCCATGTCAGGATCACAGACGTCTCCAAGTCCATCGCCATCTGTGTCCTCTTGTCCAGGGTTGTACTTTCGAGGACAGTTGTCACAGGCATCACCTCGCCTATCACTGCGGTCTTCATCGCGGTCCAGTTGATCGGGGTTAGGAGTCAATGGGCAGTTGTCCTGGGAACAAAAGATTTTTAGATTTGTACTGTTATAAATATCTACGAAAGTTTGGATGGATGTTTTTTACTCAATCAAGCGAGGAGTACAAAAGTACATCTCCAAAAAAAAAAACAGTTGTCTGTTTCTACATACTTGGCAACATTTTACACTATTATTTAAATCGTTGATCAAGGTACACGAGCAAAAGTTATCACCGTACCGATAATGACACCCAGCGTTGCGGAATTTGTTCAAAAGAATTACCACGTCCGTGGAACGCAAAGGGCACTAGAAGGAACACGGATGGGATTTAGTAAAAGTTCGACACTTTCTTCCGCTCCGCCTAGAGCGGAAAGAGTTATTTGATGATTTCCCATCCTTAAAAAACGATAATGACACAAGCTAAATAGAAATGATTCTTCAGCGTTATATATGTCACCACGGTGATAATATCGATCGTGTTTAGGAATGCCTTTACATATATTCGCCTGAACCGTTTCTACGCGACAAATAAAAAAGTATTCATTATTCACAAATTCACAATATGAGCGAGACGGCGGTTATTGTCTCCTTGTAATCAAAGCTATTGACTTCTAGAATTCTTTTATCTCCGAGCTCCAAGAAAATGAGAATAATTTATTGCCGTAATATTCTAATGTATTGTAAACTCGAGATTATATTTGAGCACACTAAGACTTTTGAAACAATGGTCTCAATTACAAAGATGTGCCTAATAAACAGTTTTATTACAGAACTTTATAAAGCAAATAAGAACAAAGGCGTCGGGTCGTCTCGAGCATCTGTTTTGTCAATAAATAACAGACAAAATAAGGAATATTTTTTGAGAGCTTGTTTGTTTTCTTACACCATTTTTTATGCCTATGCCATCTCTATGTCTATCTGACATCGGTGAAAGAAAACATCGTGAGGAAACCTGGACTTTAATAAATACTAGCTGGTCCGTGCGACTTCGTGCGTGTGGAATTTTTTTATCCGCGTTGAGTTACATGTTTGGTTACTGCTCCCGTGAGACATAGCGTGAAGTTAGCCTATACTATTCCTCATGAATCTGGCTAGCGTATAAAAAATCTTTTTTCCAATCCGACTGGTATTTCCAGACCTAAGCGCATTTAAACAAACAAACGAAAGAACTCTTCAGCTTTATTATATTAGTACCTATAGATAGTACAGATTGATGAAGGAAAACATCTTGAGGAAACCTGGAGAAGTCCAGGTAAATATAAGTCAGAAATCGCCAATCCGCCTTGAGCAAGCGTGATGATCAATGCTCGTGCCTTCCCTGTATGAAAAGTAGCTCTTGCTCTGCAGTAGAACAGTAATAGACAAGTATTATTATTAAATCGAAGTCCGTCACTTACCGGTAGATTAGCAATGCCATCACCATCAGCATCAGGATCACAAGAGTCTCCAATGCCGTCGCCATCAGCGTCTTCCTGTCCTGAGTTGGAGACTTCAGGGCAGTTGTCAGCCCTGCAGCGAGGATCTGAACAGTCCAGCTGGTGGTCTGGGTAGCCGTCGAGGTCCTTATCGGGACCGCAGACAGTGCCGACGCCTGCCCAGCCGGTCTGAAATAGAGGTCCATAGTGAGTCTTCTTCTTCTTTATCGTGTGGACAAAGGTCTTACGACCCCACACACCCTAGTGTGAGAGAGTTTCTAAGTGAGAGTTTCTAAACCGCCTCAAGGGCCTCTGACATGGTTTGAGTGGAACGATAATAGGGTCCATAGTGAGTGAGGGTGATCGAATAGGGGAGATTGTTCTTCATTTTTCGATGGAAAAGCGTCTGCCAGAGCAATTAGATGGCGCTCATTAATTACGTGATGCGTTTAGGGGGGTCGAGCCGAATCTCACTCAATCTCACGGGGTGAGGGCAAATATTAAGTTAGGGAAGGCTTATGTCTAACAGTGGACTTCGTTCGGCTGTTGAGATGATGATGATGATGAGCCACAGCATACGTACCGCGCAGACACACTTAAACCCGTAGCCGCACACGGCGTTGTACCGGCGGCAGAGCGCGGGGTCGCAGCGTAGCACCAGCTCGCCCGGGCTCACGCACGCCCGCGTCGTGTTCATGTAGTAGCCACCGCCGCATGGCACGCATGTGTACGAACCCTGGTGCAGGAATAAATAAATTGAAAGTTTAATATTCTTTCTCCCAAAAAAACATATTCGGACTGATTTTTTGTGTAGATGCCTAATGCTTACATCATAAACATAACATCCGCTATCTATCAGTGAAAGTCCTATTATAATCGATCCAGCCGTTTTGGAGATAAGCCAGAACAAACAAACAGACAGACAGACAAAAATACGTAAAATGGTTTTTTCCTGGCAATACCTTATAAACATTCATATTGATAATATAAAAGCTATTATTTGACATTACAAACAGATTTTATTTATTTATTATTTATTTTTATTTTACAGATTTTATTTATTTTTTCATTCAAAGACAATTTCCATAACGAGCTAAAATCAAAATGTTAACTCGCACAGCGAAACTAAAACACTAACTCATAGACTTCACTCTTAACAATCTTACCGGAGTATTAACACACAGCCTGCCTCTAGGACAGTTGGCTCGTCCATCGCTACACTCGTCCACATCGACGCACTGCTCTCGTCTCCGCTCGTTGCCAGATCCTCTCCATCCGGAGCTACCCTCGTACCCGGCGGGGCAGGGTCCGCAAGTGAACCCACCTTCTTCGTTGCGACAGGATACGACCTCGTCACAAGGACGGATGAGGTCGCATTCGTCTATGTCGACGCAAGCGAATCCTGCGAACGAAGACAATGATACTGTATTTCGAAATAATATGAATAATATATACTATAAATATTTCAACACCCTAGTTTTTCCTACTACTTAAACACAATTTTCATTCTAGGTTTCATTTTGTCAAAGTCAAGGTCATTTCTTTCAATTAAACCATTAAAAAGCACTTATAAACGGAAACTAAATAATTGCCCATTCCAAAAGGTAGTTTCGTATAGAGAAGAATGGGCAAGAAACTCATACTCTTTTAAAAACAATGTTTCCCAAATTCACAATCCAAATCAATTAGAGTAATAATTACATTTTGGCTTGCAGTGTTCTTGTCTAACAAGCTATTTTAAATTTTACTAAATTTTTGTCTCTTTTGTTGCCTATTAGCTCCAATACTCAATTCTTTATCATAATCATTTAACTCACCATTCCAATCAAATCCTTTAGGACACCCCTCACATTCAAAGTACGGTGCACTGCCTTTGGGACTGCACCGTCTCGTTCCGCAAGGTCTGCGGATCTCACAGATAAGCTGGCACTCTTGTTTCTCATCATTCCATTCGTATCCTTTAGGACATGATTCACAGTGATAGTACGGTATAGCAGGCCTGGGACTGCAGCGGCTCGACCCACAAGGTCTGTGGGACTCACAAATGTGCTGGCACTGTTGTCCGTTGCCATGGAATCCGGCAGGACAGCTGCCGCATCGAGGACCTGACGCTGTCTCCGTACATTCTACGCCTGCGAATTTATGGAGATTTTTAATAAATAAATCAAAAACTTAGATCTAAAAAAGGTGATTAAGGAAAAATGTTTTATTCTTACCAAAAATCATGATTATCCAACCAAACACGGGTAGATAAAAACAATATATTATTATAGGTATCTCCTGTTTCGTTTTACTCACCTTGGTAGCAAGAATTTTGCCGACAGGACACTCTGTAGCATTTCTCTCCGTTTCCATAGTAACCCTCTGGACAAGATCCGCACTGGTAAGTTCCATCCGGTAAATCCTGACATTGGACACCTGACACAAAGCATCAGCCTTTAATATTCATTGTAGTTATTTAGGTATTTCATGATTAAAGATTTTGAAAGTTGAACGCAGTACTCACGTCCACCGAAGCAAGGGTTGGCACTACAGGCTGTGCGACAGGTCTGACCGTCGCTGGTCAATCTTCCTGGACATCTCTCACAACGGTAACCCTGTTCTGTGTCCACGCATCTTTCGACTGGAAAATAAGTGATACTTATGAGTCACTAGCGACCTGGCTTAACACGGGTACAATGTAGAAACTAGCTACATCTTTCTCCTGAATCACTGTACCTATTGATAAAAACTGCATTAAAATCTGTATCATATCTTTACCACGTACCTTGTGAGCAGGGCCGTCTGTCACAGCTGATGGGTCTACACCTCTTGCCGTCGCCCTCCATGCCTTGCGGACAGGAGCCGCATTCGTACCCGGTCGCTGTGTTCCGGCACTCCACGCCTGTACCACATTTTACTTGTATAATATTAAAGGAAATGATGATAGCCCGGCCATTCTGTAGTTTCTGACCTTCCTTTATTCTCATATACAAGGTGTAATTGCAGTACTGACAAATGAGAAAATATCATGGTAAAATCGAACTGTGACGTCACTTATTTGGCAACTCAATTGTCTAACTATTTATTGATTTCAAAACCACAAAAATCTAATTTTACAGTAAATTGAAAATTAAGCCCGATGTCATAATCGAATGACGATCTATTTGTTCTAACTTAATAATTAATAGCATAGCTTCGATAACAGTAATTGATACAGCTCAACAGTTTTGAAACTCAATTCAGATAGATGCTAAGAACTTCTTCAAATTTCATCACAAGAAGTTATAAATTATTCAAACAAACAAACAAACAAAAACAACATTGTGCATCTTCGTTTACTAAGATCATCTTCAACAAGGAACATCGTTACAGATTCGCCTACAGAGCCACCATTCATCGCGACATCATTAGAATTGACAGATCTAGTTATTCATTTACAAATATGAATAAGGTTAATCAAGCAACTTGATATTAGGTGGGCGAGACTCGCGACTCTGTAGGCAAGCAATGTTCTGATATATATGGATTATATATGGACGCCATGTGAAATAAAACGCGATTTTTTTAAGAACACTTTTAATAAAAACCCACACATTGAATATAAAAGTTGCTTGATACACCTTAAGATAGATGATGATCACGAAGTACTGTTAATATAACTTTGTGATGATGTGATATGGGAAGAACTAGAAGATGCTACTAAATGTGAATGTAAAGTGTATGTAGATATTATAAAACATGTGTTAGTCAATACTAAAGAACAAAATAATATAAAGAAAGACGATTACTATGATTCTTACAATATTACTGATTGGTGATATAATAAAATATTCAATTCATGATTAAATTACGAAAATTCCTAAAATACATTTCTAATGATACTAATCTGTACTGCGTTAAATCAAACTTTAAACAATACATTCTTTTTTCAATACTAACTTCATTCAAAACACGCCAAACCTACAATTTCGTTAATGTATTTACATTAAGGAAATTGTAGGCAAAGTAAATCTGTTAAAATGCTTTAATAGCCTAGTTATAGCTTAAACTGGCAAAACTATTTCTGTTTCCATTATTATTTGAATATTTAATAACCAGAATAGCAGGAGGATCCAGTGCATCTGTCTACAGGAGGCGGAGTGGGCACGCGGTTGCAGCACTGGCGCAGTTGAGCGCGCAGGTTATCGATGATACCCTTATTTTCGCCGACCTCACGGCGGAGATGCTCGATCGTTTGACGAAGGAGAGTCAGCTGACGGATCACTTCATCTGGAAGATAAAAAGAATGAAGACGATGATAGGCTTTTAGAGGTAGACTTTTGTTCGTCAGCTCGTCGCTCGACCGGTAGGCCTTTGACGACGGTGCGCAGTGTTCCACGCACGCCTCTTTAGGGAAATATGCGATCACAAGACAAGCCGCACATGATAAAAGCACCCGCTGCTGACATTCCAATACCAATCGAATGCACGAATCCGGATACCTATGTCAGTAGGAGGAACCGTCGGGTTTTTAGTTGGTAAAAGTCTGACATAGTCTACCTTCTCCCTGGACGAAGAGTATCCAAGAGGATATCGCCATGAAAAATAAAGCTTTTGTCCAGCAGTAAACATTTTCGGTGTAGGTGATGAATTTAATGCTCCAAGATAAAAAGAGGGTTGCAGAAATGTTGAGTTTCGAGCATATTAAGATCATTGGAAAAATATTATATAAAGTAATAACACATAAAAAATATCCATACCATCACAAGATTCAATAGCGTTGGACGGTATATCTCCTCTGTTCGGAGTCGGCTGCGGCAAATTGATATTAGGATCAATATAGTTTCCTCTGTAATCATCTCCTTGCATTTGTTCCTCTCGCTTCCTCCTCGCGTCTTTCGACACGAAGTCTCTTACTTCGTCATAGTCAGTTTCATCTACTGTTGTTAGAGCTGGCGGTCTTATGGTATCTTCATGATGGTTACAATTAAGCGAGTCTAAAACAGCTCGTTCGCTGCTATATACTTCAACTGGTGCATTTTCTTCATGATACTGTAAAAATATTGGGATCCTTTAAAATAATGAAGACATTATTGATATTTTTTTTGTAAAGTTTCCCCACCATGTAGTAAATTTTTTTACGTAACAATTTATTTAAATCAAAGTCTCTGAATGTTGATGTTTAATTAATATTATGCTAGTAATGTTAGTTTCCTGTTTTATTAAAACGTTAAGTTATCAAATTAAGTCCTAGAAAATTTCAAGCACACTCCGTTATATCGTTAGATTGGGCCTTGCTCAAGAGTACTTGAAAATAAAGCGCTGCCTACTCAAGTATTTAATACTGCTTTATTTACTGGAGTTGAATCTCTCATTCGCCAATAAAATATTCAGAATTATAACTGTAAAAGGATTAAATCATGTTTGAAGTACACTATTAATGCAGTCGTGTTTTCTCTTGGAAAAGAGTTACTGCAAAGATTTCACCCAAAACAAACTATCAGTTGTTGAGTTGTTGTTGTCGTTAAGTATGTAAGGATCCTAGCAGGTGGCATTCTGTGGTTTCTGCCTACCCCCATGGAAAAAAGGCATGAGTATAATATGGATGCTCGATTTTAACCAAATGCAGGATAATATGAAAAACTTTAACACGTAGAATGTTAAAACAACGTGTAGCAAAAAAGAACATGTTAACATTTTTCACTTACAAGTTTCATCTTCTGATTGGACAACATCGCCAGCATATCGTGCCTGCCTGACATGTTGTGCCAGTGCAGGGGCTTGCAGCCCATGACGAGCTTCACTCTGCTGGGAGTGATCACCAAGGCCAGAGTCCCTCGGGGGCGCTCGCCCAAGCCCCAGGATACGGACTTCAGGTGACCGCCGTGGAGGCTCTCCAAGGATACTAGGAAAATTAAAAAAAAATAAGTTAAATATTTTATTTATTAAACCTCGAGAAAGTAGAGTTAGGGCGAAGCTACTAACAGCCATACGCACATACTACTTTAAACAAGCAAATAAATTGGTAATACCAAAAGTATTTTGATTTCTATGGTCCTAATTAGCGCTATAAAATCAAACTTAACACTAAAGGCTTCTTCAATTTCTGCATTTTGTGCCGGACTGCTGCGACACTGGAACAGTCCGTTTATCGGACTGCAAACACACAGTTGCCAGTTTTCATACAATTGACACGTGACATTTGTCATCCTGCCTGGTGTCGCACTGCGGTCTCAACGTATCAACTGTATGAAGCCTTAACGGTGGCACTCCATCGGATCGGATTGTCCCCTTGCGACTGTTATGCGGAACAGAGCCGTTACCCAATATTATACCCTATTGGTAATTTGCCTTTGCTCCGCTCATCTTCGTTTCGATGGAGTGTCACCAAGGCCGTGTTTACAGTATAAGCATAAGAATAAAATAAGTAATAAGATTTGAATAAAACTATTTGCAAAATATAATAGGTCATAAAATGGAGAGAGTATTTCGATTTGACTTCTTAATTATTCTTACAAATGGATCATTATTCATTGTCAATTTAAATTGACTATCTCAATCTGACTTTTTAATTATTCTTATAAATGGGTCATCATTCTTGTCAACCTAAACTGTGAGTTATCCGACAAGTTTGTTTAACCGAGATATTATTTAAAACAGAATGCATCTTCAATCATATTTACGACACAACTTTTTCCTGGTAGAGCTAGCATAAATGCATTTTGCTTTTAAAATCTTGCACAAGGGATTCAAGAATATCAAATAACATTTTTATAAGGGCTAGTTTTTAATCGTTACATAACTCTTAACGGACGGGTCAATGTGGCAATTTGACGTTAGCTTTTGTATAGAAAATATGTGAAACTGTCATATTTATTCTTATGATAAAAGTTATCGGAGTATTGAGAAATTAGCCCTAAGACAATAAACGGCGATAACGTCCTGTTTATATAAATATTTAAGTTACAAGCTTCTACGTTTCGCTAATAAACAAGTACTTATAAAAGTACAAGTAGGTACGGTAATACAACTGAGTGGTTTTATTCGTTACGGCACATATGTTGTGGGAGTTTTAGCACAAAATGTGGTCGTTTAACACATTATGTGGCCGCTCTAACATTAATGCCTAGGCGTTACTACGGCATAAATTGTACACTTTTTCTTTCTTACTCATACTTTATTTTCGGCTGAAATTGACTCTTTTTCTTTTGGGAGTTCTCATAATGCTTTTTGTCTTTTTTGCTTGTACGCTCGAAGGAATATTCAGTATATAGAATGATGAATCCATTGTAATGTAAGTAATTGAAAATGGCTTACTGGTTCATTCAGATGTAAAATGTATCTTATTTCCTTTGCGTGAAAGCATATTTGTACCATTTTTAGGAAGTGGTTGAGTTACTATTTCCTTCCCTTTTATTAACATTTTATATATCTATCACTTCATTCTCGCGCTTCCTCTCAATATTGCTACAATCACATTAGCATGGGTTCATGTTTTAATCGTTATAGCTGTCCTCTATATTACCTTTTTTTTTAGTTGGTAAAAATCATCAAATGACTCCTTCCGCCCTGGGTGGGGCGGAAGGGACTGTCAGACTTTTACTGACTAAAAAACCACCCTGTTCCTTCTGTTGCCCTTTACGTTCCGAGGCCACGGTATCCTGTTAAGACGTCCCGCAACCCCGGCTCTATATTACCATGTGATCTCCCATAGCTCTGAATCAACTTAAACATGTAGGTCACTCATGGGTGGACATCTCATAACGGCCGTAAGCTAGTCCTACCAGTGTTGCCACCTTAGCCCTTTTGGGGCTAGATCTAGCCCTTTTTAAGACTGAGTTTCTCCAAATTTCACTGTTTCGCCCTAAGAGGGCAATCTAGCCCTTTTTGTCAACGTGCTTTTTTAGTATAATTTTTTAATTTTCAGTAGGTTTTAGTTTTACTGTGGTAACCCTACTGCAAACGTGTATACGTCAGTATTTATTGAGTAATTCAAAATAGTGTAATGATTGTTCACAACAGTTCAAATTGAGAGATTATTTGCACAGTCTCATTCGTAACATTCATTTAGGGTTGTATGTTTATTAAATCTCATTTTTTATTCATCATTGTACTATGTTTTAGCATATAACTGTTTTTTGTCCCAATAAATAAAATAAAATAATGTTTTTACTGCTCTAATTTTGTTTAGTGCGTCAACCGCCGAAACCGATTTAAGTGTGTCGTTTGTTCTATGCATTATTTCTTGTGCAAAAATACCTACCGTTATGACATACAAACAACATTATAAAAAAGAATGGGAAGCAGTATTTAATTGTCAGTTAATTTAGGTTTGTCTATGAAAGCAGAAATCGGTGCGGTTCAATTAGGTACCAGATATTGTTATATTAACAAATGATTAAAATTTTATTTCAAACAAATAGTTTTTTAGCCCTTTCTAGCCCCACTTTTTAAGACTGAATTTTTAAAATCTAGCCCTTTTTGGGTGCTCGCTAGCCCCCTTTCAAAAATCAAGGTGGCAACACTGAGTCCTACTATAATTATAAATGTGAAAGTTTGTGAATATGTTTAGATGTTTGTTACTCAATGACGCGTAAACCGTTGAACAGATTTAGATAAAAATTGGCATATTGATAGACCAGTTCCTGGATTAACACATAGGATACTTTTATCCCGGTAATGTTTTCCTTTGGGATAATAGTTCAACTTACTTTACGGAAAGTCATTTTTTACGCGGGCGAAGCCGCGGGCTGACACTAGTATGGATAAACAACAGTTATAGGTATTATTAATTTTGCTAAGTATTTATATTTTTTATTTTTGACACTCTGATTCCACCACAGCAAGGATACACAGTTCCAATTAATAAATACGGATGTTAATCCATGATTGAGCCGCCATGTTAACAACCTGCCAAGATAGTAGTCTACTCACCCTTATTACTCTTCCCGTTATAGTAGAGCGAGATAGCAACATCGTCAGCTCCCTTCGCGTGAAGCAGCTCCCCTCGCCTTGCACTGTTGCCGTTAAGACCTCGTACCAGGATGGCGAGCTCTCCACCATCACGGGCTATGCCAGCTGCTGCGATCACGCTGCTTGTTGCGTCTGGAAAGATGATTGGAATAATTTTATTTATGCTTACATTGTTGAGATTGAGATACTTGTGAATCGTGGTGAAAGGCAAGAGCAAATACCAATCTACCAATTGTGTTCTGATACTAGAAACAAATTACGACCAATATCAATTAATAGTTAGGTACTCCAACTGTTTTTATTCTTCAGTCCATTATTTCTAAACAGATAGGTATAAATAATAGTCCATATCTTTATGTACAAAATCCGTGGCATTTATTTTTGGTTTGCGATATCCGAAAATGTTTTATTATTTTAATTAGTTATCTCATTGTGGTACCTACTACAATTCATATAACGTTCTAATGTAGATAACAGTAAAACCTAGGATACACGGATACAAGCTACCGTGTGAGCTAGCCAGGCGAGTTACTGCAGTGCAGCCACTTGCACTGTGTGAACGCATCATGCTAGTTACTGTCATGTGCGAGTCGGTCAGTATGCATCCGAAATCAAAAATTTTTGCGACATGCGAGTACACAGAGGTGAAGTACCGTAGCTGTCTACTATAACGCCAGCAGCTTGTACTCATGTGACCGGATGAGGCAAACAAAGCTACTGTCATGCCAGTAGCTCGCACCGTATAGCAAGGTCTTAACAGCCTATTAGTGGGTTAGAATAAATTTTAATTTGTTATTTACCAATCGTTTCCGAAGTAAACAGTGAACTTAAAAGGTACAAAATAGAACAGCGTATTTTTCCTTATAATGGCACTTGTTAAGCACTGATTGTTCTTATTGAAAATCTCTTTTAAGAAAACTTTCGGAACGTTTACTCAAGTCAGCAGATTTGATTCGTACCACGATTCGCTCACTGCGCATAATTGGATTATTATCGACGAAATAATTTATACTACTCAATATTTTAATTCATATAATATGTTACTGTTTCTTTTTCGGCCTGTATTTGGATAATACTGAAAAATGTGTGTGTGATGTCAACGCACGTAAGGTCAACAAAAGAGATAGGTATCCAGGGTCGTCAGATGTAATTGAAGTTTTTTTAGAAACCGATGGATGTCTTTGGTTGAAACTTAACATAGTTTATTAACTGTTTATTATTAACTGCTTGTTATCTATTTTTTAAATTAAATTACATTTAGTTATAAGTAGTTGGTTGCTAAGAAAGGATTTACCAAAATTCCACCCCCTAAGGATTTCTGTCCGCGTCAAAGTTTATTTCTCCATACAATCTTTTCATTAGAAAAGATTGTATGGAGAAATAAACTTTGACGCGGACGAAGTCGTGGGCAGAAGCTTGTAGTAAATATAAGAATAATTCATTCGCTTTTGTTGATAATAAATAACACTTAAACCTCCCAGTGCCAGTCTACATTTCATTTTATTAATGTAAAATAACTTTTGGTTTTGAGGTAACTTTTGAAATAATACCTTCAAATTATTCAGCGATTTACATAAATTGCTAGAACTTTACTTTGAATAAAAAATGTTCTAATACTTATAAAGTAATTCGTTAAAGAGAACAGTTTTCTGTTAAAGCAAGATAAGAAATCTGAAATCTTACTTAAACTGAGCGAGCACGATTGGTATAATAATAGACTTTTTCGACTAAATATGCCGTAATGATCCAAGTAGAAATTCGTTGAAATAGTCACAAAGATCACAAGTTCAATTGATAAGGGTACCTTCCTTATCTATTGTATAAATTGTATTGGATTCGTGGTTGTGGACGATAACAGCTCGTCAACCCAATGAACCGGGAGATAGGCGGATATTGTTGCTAAATCGTATAAAACGATGAGATATATTATAGTGACCTTTAGAGGGCGAGGAGGGCATGCCAAGCCTAAAGCTTTATAATTTAGAAATACCTCATCTAAATATATATAACTCAAAGGTGACTGACTGACTGACTGACTGACATAGTGATCTATCAACGCACAGCCCAAACCACTGAACGGATCGGGGTGAAATTTGGCATGCAGGTAGATGTTATGACGTAGGCATCCGCTAAGAAAGGATTTTTCAAAATTTACCCTCTACGGGGATGAACGGGGGTCCGACATTTACGCGGACGAAGTCGCGGGCACAAGCTAGTTATTAATATACTTCCGACCGCATTTTGATGAACTAAGTTCTTAGGAGATATAATAGTGCACGAGTGTGTTCACTCTCTCACTCTCTCTTCCCTTACTCATAGTTCGATGAGATGGCAATCCGACACGACCAAGAAAAGATGTGGCGCAGGACCAACGGCTATTCTCCGAGCCCACAGGGATGTCATGCTCCTCTTTATTTCCAAACTACAGACTTCTAATGAAAAAATCCAACAATACTTGCCTGGCCTAGTAATCGGACCCAGGACTCCACGCTCAACACTCGTGCTTGTAACCACAAGATCAACGAGACCGTTCTTCTCATCATTTTAAAGTGCTTAAACATTTATAATTTAGTTTTATAATAGGCGCCTAAGTTCTAGGTATTACCTAATGTTAAGCTCTGAAAATGGAAATCTGTCATCTAGGCGTGAATTTACGGTGAGAAATTAATACTTGCAACACCTGGTTCTAGGTATTCATTGTGATGAAATACAGTCGATAAATCATCTTAGTTTTGGTCACTACGTTTGAAAAAGCTCGAATGATAATAGGTTTAGATAATATGTAATCTAAATATATAAAAGCGAAAGGTCACTTACTTTACTCATCACGAAATAACGAAAACAGTTTGAAGTATGGAAGATGAAAATTTTGACAGGGAGGTAGTTTATAGTTAAAAATAGACGTCCGCTAAGAAAGAATTTTCTAAAATTCAACCCCTATGGGGATGAAACCTGGGTCCAAAGTTTGTATGGAAAAATCATCTATGACGCGGACGAAGTCGCGGGCAGAAGCTAGCCCAGAATAATTAAATTAAAAGGAACTCTCTCTGTTTGTTTATTACGCTTTCACGACTAAACCACTAAACCGATTTCGATGAAGTTAGGTACGAGGTAAGTTTGAAACCTTAGAAAGGACGTAGATTACTTTTTATTTCGCGACTTCGTCTATTTCCGAAAAAAATAAATTTTGCGAGCTTGTACTTAAATAAATAAATGCAAAGTCTTGTTTACGTAAAACCCTGGCATTGTTACTAGAAGTAACAAGTTAGTTTGACCGTTAGTCGCACGATCTTCAAAACATTTAACACATGTATTTTAAAAGCAACAAGAGCAAGATAGGCAGTTCCAATAAAACATCAGCCGGTCGCTCCTAAGAAAGTTATTCTGGACTGTATGACACAACCGCTGACTCACACGAGACGGATCACTGTTTTTACTTGTTTCTTATTTATTTACTATCTATGGTGTATTCCAGATTTAGAATTACAGGCCTGTTTTCTTCTTCTATATCTAAATATACATATAAAAGAGAAAGGTCACTCACTCAATCACTCATCACGAAATATTAAAAACCACTTGACGTATAAAGATGAAATTTGGCAGGGCGGTATAATATAGTATATAGTTAGTAGAATTTTCTAAAATTCACCCCCCCAGGGGGATAAAACGGGGGTCCAAAGTTTGTATGGAGAAACAAGATTAGATAGCCAATAACTGACATTTACCGCGAGCAGAAGCAAGAGGTCTATAAGTTTACAATATCTGTCTGCCTAGATGATTCTTTAAACCACAATTACAAATAAACATGAGTGACGTGGCCATAAAATATTCTAAAAATACCTCGGCCGCTAAATAAATAACTTATGTTATTTGGTCATCTACACAAAAAGGAATAAAATAAACAAGTTTCGATCTTATATCTTGACAACAAAGATGATTTTGACGAAGGTGAGTAACTTCTGAATATTACAAACGATCTATCAAAGTTTGCTTGTACATTTTGACGTATTGATGGACATGCTAAATAGAAGGTAACCATTCCTAATATCCTTCAAACAATCGATCTTAATGTTTATTTATAAACACTCGGTTGTAATACCAGCAATGTGCTATTTGGATACATCGCTTCAAACGCAAAGTGATAGTTTCCCATAAAATCTACCACTTAAAACTTTACTGGTGGAAAACAGAAAATGAATCTTGAGTAATTGTAAAGAAATGCAATTTTTCTTTGTTTTTCGGTAATTATGTAGAGCACCTACATATTTACCGAAAAGCTACTACTAACCAAAGTCTTGCATTTGGGAATACCATTGTGATTTTCTAAAAAGTCCACTTTTTTAGTCATATTTATTCAAACTTTGTGCAACAAAAAGTACAAAGCGGACTTAATGCCTTAGGCATTCTCTAGCACACCTCGTGACTTGGTGACTGCCTCGTTTGTCTAGTGATCGCTAAGCGCGACTGCTGAGCATGAGGTCTTGGGTTGAACTCCCAGGTCGGGCCAAAGTGTTATTGGGTTTTTCCATCAGGAATTTCTAAGTAACAGCCTCGGATTCTGAATTTGTGTCCATGTCCGGATGATGGCAATAGGCTCGCCCCCTATTACATGGGACTTAAACATAACTGGCGAAATGTGAGTGTAGTAATGGGTACACCTCTGCCAAACCCTTCGGGGATTACAGATGTGATCATTTGTAATGTATGTATGTAAGATTTGGTTTGATTACATTGCGCAGTCGTATTTATATTTTTTGTCTTGCCTCAATCAACTGGACTAATAGCTGCGATCGACCGGCTGGCCATCCCTGCTTTAAAGGAATCAGAAGCTCCCGTTATTTTATAACAGCTGTTCGCTCATCTCAAAGCCTCACAGTTAGTAATTGTGGCGACATAGTGATGTCACAGAAGAGCCGATGGCGTAACGGTACGAGATAAAAAGTTAACTCGTATCGCCTTGTAGGGCCTTCCTGCTGGGCGCGCCACGCGATCCTGACCCCGATGCGATTTCATAGCGTTATGCTTTTTCTGTGAAGACGGGTTGATTGTAAGTGTATTTTTTTTTAACAGCAGCTCTCCCGTTGCTTGTTACTTCTCGAATCACTTAAAGTCGATGAAAGCTGCTTGCTTTTTAGCATCAGAATAAGGCATACCCAAAAATCCTCCTAATTCCCTCCATGCCATACAAGTTTAGTACAATATTACGGTCGCACCCAGAAAGATGTATTCGTGAAAATCCATAGTAATACTCGTAATATAATCGCGAGACTTTATTATTTCGTAATAAATATTATAATATTGTTAAGAATTTTAATGTAAATGTCATCGAAAAATGCCCGAATAAATACACAAATTATGGATAACTATTTCGTACATACCCCATTACTGACGCTTGTCAAGTCTCGTCTTTCGTGGCGCGTATTGTAGAACTGTCTATTCTGTAAAGCTTTTCCGACTAAACAACTAAAAGGACTTGATGAAACTTGGTTCGGAGCGGATTAAGAAGTAGCCTATGTCCGTTGTTGGGGACAAAGGACACAGGCAAATTTTTTATCCGCGGCTTAGCCTGCGTTCGCGATACCCGACATTCCCACAGACAAAGTCGTGATCCAAAGCTAGTGTAATATAATCTGTTAGCATTATCAGTACTTGACCATTCTCTATCTCCATCATAGTTAATTACTCGTCTGGCTGCATTTTATTAATGAGATCATTTCTATAAAATTTGTTTAGCTAACAGGAAATGTCTGTGCATACATACATAATATACAATGGTATTGCTTGTTTATTTGTCACAAGGCTCATGGACAGTGAAGGCGGTGCAAATTAGGCTATCAAATCGGCGCGTGGGCAGTGTTAGGGTCCTTACCTAATACAGTAACGAAGCTTGGCGGATGCATAATCAGCTGTTCATACCGGTTTCTACGAGACGTTTGGGCTGATATTATAAATAAGAAGTTTAAAAGTCCTTTTACAGTGACACCGTATTCGACTGGTCAATGAGCTTAAGCGTATTTATGCTTTTAACACAGATAGGATACATTTTCTTAGTGTCCTAGCAACCACCAGCGCCATCTTGCCACTTCTTCCGAAATATTTTGGACTTCAAGAAGGGGAGCAATCGGGTAGTTCACACCATTAACCAATAATTCCTAGACAAAACTTCTATAAAGAAACACTTTATTTTATCCCTAAAAACGCGAATTATTTTTAACTAACTGTAAAATTTGATTTTTAATTGCTTTCAAATGAATAAATAGTTAGTCAATTGAGTCGGCTCAAAAGTGGCATTACAGTTATCTCTTAGCCATTTATAAAATCTATGGGAGAATCGCGTTTTGACAGGACATAAAAAGTATGTCAATTGATTGACTCATAGAGGACACCACCAATCAATTGACACTAATCTACTAACTCAGGAACCATTGTAATCTAATCTCAGTGTCAATCTGTCAAAAATGCCTCTAGTTTTTTTCATCTACATATGCCTGGACATTTTTTGACATTGATTGTCCCTGAGATGACACTGCGACTAGATTTTAAACGTTTTTAATTAGTAGAATTAGCCTTCTGTTTTAACAGTCATTTAAAATAATCAAGTCAATTGGATTCACTGTTAAGAACAGCACAAACAGATCAACAATATACTTACTCAGTTTTAATTCATGAATAAATATTTAACTAAAAGAACATTATAAATAGAGTTTTAAATTGTGTGCATGACTTAATTTCGCATGGTATTTATTATTTTGTATGCAATCATGGAAGTTTAAACTCTATTTTTGTAACCTTTTAGGTTATTATCAATTATAAATGGAAGCTACTTGAGAATCTTGCTTTGCTGAAACGAGCTGCTTAAAATTTCCTTTGTTTCAAAAGTAGAATTCCAATCAGTGCCTACAATGTTTTGCCTTTGATAAAATGGAATTCAAATTAAGTGTTTAATAAAACAGATAAGATTGTCCGAAATTCTAACAAACCGGACACAAGGCGGAAACGAGGATTCGATCAAACGATGGCCGAGATTAAAATTTCTTATAAACATTATTTCCTTTAATCTCTTCGCAGGCCTTCCATGGCATTTGGAAGTTCGAAGAAATTATAATAACAGATTGTATCGGCTGTTCCGAAGTTAAAATGATTTTTTGATACAAAGATTATGGAAATTGTCAGGGAGTATTAAAAATGAAGAGAATACGAAAGTTATTACGCCGAAGTTACTTTTTATTAAGATCACCTTTAAATCTTTATAAAAATAATATTTTTGTCACTGTTCGTCATTTTTGAGGAATAAAAAAATGGAAATTTGAAATTAGAATATCGGCGACAGCAATCAACAGAAAAGAATAATAAGTGCAAGTTTTGAATAACATAAAACAACTTTGAGCAAATACCTATGTAGAATATGTGTGTAACTGTGTACTATACAATATTGCGCATACAACGATAGCAGATAGCTGTGTTAAAAATGACTAAGTTGCTGGAACTCCATCTTTCTATCAACTTCTGAACACCTATTCTCATAATTAATTAACAACGTCAAAATATGATAGCAAACCCATCTAAGCAACTATCAATGTCAGTTTATTTTCGAAAAATAGTATTTTTGACAAATGTAAAAATACGCGAATTACCCCTCTATTCCTTTACATAGTTGGCTTAAATACAGCTTAGTTACTCTAAGACCCCTATATTTCTTACGTCTAATTTATATTTCCTTCAAATGATTCGATCATTTATAAGAGCCTTCGCAAACAAGTAGGTCGTTAATGTTCGGAGATTGACTGACATACCAATCATAATTTGCTGCCTACATAGATGATTTCATATTCCGATTGAATAACAGTTCATTGTATGCATGATACATTAATTAAGTGCTAAAGTAGCTAATTTAATTATGATGTCATTCATAAGCATGTAATACCACTTTATTTTAGGGTAATTCTGTATTTTGATTTCAGTAATTCTAAAAATGAAAAATAATAAAAAAAGCTTAGAAATGATTAACAATGAAACACAAAACATAGTTCGTTGACTTTATTTTTTTCTTGTTTACCATATGGCGTCTGGTTGTCGCCATATTGAATTTTGATAACTGTCATGTCCTTAGCGACACACGCAACAAATCGATTGACATAAGAGTCATCAAAATCGGCCCACGCGTTTTGTATCTAGAACGCCTTAAAGAAACAAATACACATACATAGGCTGATAAGCACATTACCCTTGTTTACGCAGTACAGTCGGGTAAAAAGAACATAATTATTTGTTTTGTCGGATAAAGCCCATTTCAGTTGCTATAATTTACGTATCTTTATTCCGAATAGGTACAATCGCTACTTTGATTTTTTCTCCAAGGCCAAGCAGTTTTTTCAAAGCAAAAGAGTTTTGTATTTTCATTCATTAACACGTTATTGTTATTTGTATATTTAAGTCAATATAATCTCTAGTGATTAACAATATAAATATGTACATATATATACCTAGATATTTAATTCGATTTTTCATTCATTCGTGTTTTTCAAACCACAGAAAAAATACAATTCAAAGTGTTTATTGAAACAAATTACGCACCTTATCAATAATTCAAAGAATAATAACTCTTTGGCTACATAATTAAACTCGTAGGACCCAATTCTGGACAAGATGCGTAGGCGCAGACTCGTAACTAACCACGCCGATGAGGTCATTGTTGCAACCTGCTCGCTGCTGCATTTTATTGGTAACCCTAAATACGTATTTTGTTAAAAGATACGAGAATTATGCTTAACCACTATATATAAAATAAACATGAGAGTACCTACACTGAACAAAAAAAAAACTTATAGGTTGCTTTGTTTTTGGATCGTCATTCGGATCCTTTTAAAATGGTTGGTCTACATGGTGCTGATCCTTACGTCATGTTCGTAAAAGGTTTATTACACTACTCAGTTTGTAGAAAATGTAATTAGAAAATCGGCAGATGTAATCGCAGTTAGAACGGATTGGATCCGATTTAGTGTAAATTGGAGGTTCCGACCGCTCTACTTCGGACGCCATCAATCGGGGCTGGTCAATTGCTCATCTCTTACCTGCCTCAGCTTTTTTATTTTGAATTGTTTTTCTTATTATTAGATTTTACCTACGATTTGTTACATTGTTCTCTCTTTTTTAATACATATTTTATTTATTTTAAAAGAGTGTTCTTGGAGTTCCTTCCTCGTTCTTCTCCATAGAAACTTACTGTTCCGAGCAACTAGCTTCTTTCTGAGAATTCAAAAGTGCCTGTAAATGGTTTATTTGAAACTAACTTTTGCACGCGACTTCATCTGCGTAAATATCGCGGACGCAGACAAAGTCGCAGAATAAAAAGTAGCCTATGTTCTTTCTTGTGATTCAAACTTACCCCGTACCAAATTTTACCAAAATCGGTTCAGTAGTTTAGTCATGTAAGCATAACAGACAGACAGACACACTTTCGCATTTATAATATTAGTATGGATAGTTTAAAGTCTTTATAGTATGAAGAAATAACGTTGATATTTGATTGGTTTCAAGAGAATCTTCCTTTTTACTAAGTTTAAGGAAACGAGGTTTCTTGGTAAGGCGGTGACCATTTTGTTGAATGACTAGACGTGTCTTCATTACCTCATCACTTAATTTATCACCAATAATATTAGGTCATTATCCAGAGTTGACTCAAGGTTCCTAGATTTCTAGACTATGTTATTACTACTCACGGCATCTCAACAAATAACTTTAATCCCGACTACGGAATTTATAAATTTAATATCGATGGTATATTCTTCCACAACCATGAACGGTAAGTATTCAAATATGTAGAAGAATATGCAATTTTCTAAACCGACATTTTTCCATCGCAATCTTTGTTAAGGGTACTTCATCGATAGCGCGCTCAAAAGTAGTCTTGTCTTATTTAGGTCAAAAAGTAATTAAAAAACGATGATTTAATGTAGATAGGATAAGGGCACCAATATCTAGGCTAGTGGGATGTCAGTTTCCCTTTAAATAACTTAATTTCAAATTGATAAGTCGTTCAAAATCTTACGAGATTTAGAAATTTTGTCGCCTTGAGCACTTTAAAACTAAGTAAAATCTTGTTGGAAAATCTTTAACTTAAGTAATCCATAAATCCATACTAATTTTATAATGCGAAATTGAGTTCGTTTGTTAGGCTTTTACGGTTAAACTACTGAAGCAATTTTAATGAAATTTGTACAGGCTATAGCTTAAACCCTAAGTAAGAACATAGTCGACTTTTTAATCCGCTACATTATCTACATCAGCGATAAACGACATTCATGCAAACAAAGTCGCGGGAAAAAGCTAGTTAATTATTGACAAAAATCTACTAAACTAAATACTTTCAAATCAAGTATGTCTGACGCCAATATACCAATATACTTATGCGTATAAATATTTCAATATTATGCGTAATAATGTGAGTATCATGTCATGAGACAATGTTTACGAACCCAAGGACCAGTAATCCTTTTTATTTATATAAAAAAGGACCAAATTATACAACATGCTGCTTACAAATTCCCTTGAGAGAAGGTTTAAATTGTTGGAGATGTTATATTCATAGATATTAAACTTTTAGGAACACTTGTCTGTTCAATATCTCAAATATTTGCAGAAGAATAAAATTGTAAGTCCTTTCTAAACAGTTTTGCAAAAATATTCAGGAAAGTTTAGTGCCACTTTACGTGTCCGCTTCTGTGAATATTCGTTTGGTAAAAGTTTAGTCTCTGGACCAAAACTAGATCAATGCAATGGTAAGCAATAAAAGAATTTGTAAAAGGTTTTTTTTTTAACAAAAATCTTACCGATTTCCGATTTCAGTGATGTCCAAGATGAACTCAAAAAGAACATATGAATTGGGTAGTTGACACTATTAATAAATAATTCCAAGACATAACTTCTTTAAAAAAACGCTTTATTTTACCCCTGAAAACCCGATTAATTTTCAATTTACTGCAAAATTAGATTTTTTGTGGCTTTTAAATCAATAAATAGTTAGACAATTGAGTTGCCAAATAAGTGACGTCACAGCGTGCTATTACCATACAAAATCTATGAAAGAATCGCGTTTTGACAGGTCATAAAAAGTACGTCAACTGATGGTGGTGTCAACTAGCCTATTGAAAAAGTCACATTGGTTGCCCGGTAACGAAACCACAACCTCATACATGAGAGGCGTGTGTCTTAACCACAGGGCCATTACGACATTAGCAACTTAGCTACTTAATTATTTTTAATTAAGTCTGCAAGCTCTACTAATTATTGTTGTATGGCACACATCTGTGAACCCAATCAAAACTACGTCATATGGTTAAAATTTCGTAACATCTACTTCTAATATTCATATGGCTTTGTGAACAAATATGGAGCCTAATAAATTATGTACACAATGTACCCACCAGATGTGTTGCTAGGCAACAGAAACGAATTACGCTGTTACTAGCCGCTTCTGTCCGCGACTTCGTAAGTACTCGTATTTTTTTTCACCCGCGTTTTTGATTACTGCTTCGCTCCCGTATGTCGTAGCGTGATATTATGTAGCCTATACTAATTCCCATGAATCTGGCTGTCATATACACAAATATTTTTTCCAATTTAACTGGTGGTTCCAAAGATTAGCGCGTTTTATCAAACAAACGAAAAACTCATCATCATTATTATATTAGTAGGTATACTAGTAGATTACTGCTTAGTTTTATTTTAAGTTTCAATATTTCTATTAATTAACAACAAATAATAATTACCAATTTTTATATTAAGGGGTGTTGCATAAACTTAATAGCCTAATTACGTACCTACATAATTTAATTATTTACAAATTAAACTAAGTCAATATATTTCCGACATAAAGAAAAGAAGTAGGTTTGATGGAACATAACACCAGCCCGCACTGTTACAGTGCGGGCGAAAAATATCGTATTATTTTTCGCGAACGCGTCTGAGATATTTTCTTCCTAGAAAATGTATTTTTTAACCTCCAAGCCTACATTGTTAATATTAATTTACAATGTAAACGAGCTCAAGTGGGGTATTTTGGATAAATAAATAGGCTTCGTATCTAATTTTGAATGTACTCGTACTTAGAAAATGATTTGATCTCTTCTCGTCTAAAGGTAAATAAAGTTGATCCCACTGGAAAGTTGTTCGTATTTATTATGAGTAGGTATACATATTGTAAACCCTTTACAATATTTGGTGTAAATATATATTAACACTATATCATATAGTAAAGCTAGGTTTCCAATATCCAAATCCGAAAATCCGTGGGGTATCGTGTTTCCCAGTAACTGGGTTGTGAATGTCTGGTAAAATACTGGTGTTCAGCTGTATCCGGATTGACTGGAAGCCGACCCCAAAATAGTCGGTAAAAGGCTAGACAAATGATGAGGCTTACAATATCAATGTCTAAGTAGGAAACTTTTTACATAACCACAGAATCCTTAGAAATTCTAAGTTTTAATATCTGCCACTCCATCTGTCACTTAGGTACCTCTTTAAACTTGACCTTTGTACATTTTATGGAATTACTTAACCCTCCCCTTAACGAGATATTTCGGTATTTTAAACAAGCTTTCAAATAAGTTCTGATGATGATTGATTGACCAGACAACCACTCTAATCGTCCTCTGTTTCGTAAGAGGTCGTAGTAAATTTGATTAGGGACGTGGTGAGCACACGCTTAATAGCTCACACTCGTAAATAATAGTAGTAGTTGGTCTAAAAAACAGTCCTGCAGCCCTACCATGAACTCTTATCGCGATCCAAAAACTGAACTGTTCTTCAAATACGTCAATATAACGCATAAATTGATGCGTTATATTGACGTATTTAAAGAACAATTCAGTTTTTGGATCGCGATAAGAGTTCATGGTAGGACCCCAGGCCTCTTCTTCTTTCTATATCTATCTATACATTTTTCTATCTGAATGACTGACTGACCGACTGACGGCACAGCCTAAACCGCTGATCGTAGAGACATGAAACTTGGAGGGTGTGTTCTTAGTATGACATAGGCATACGATAAGAAAGGATTTACCGAAATTCTACCCCTACGGGAAAAGTTTGTATGGAGAAACAAGATTAGATCGCCAATAACCGACATTTGCGCGCACGAAGTCGGGGGCAGAAGCTAGTGAAATTATACTGGAATAATCTTTTTACATATATCTGATAGCCAGATTTATGAGAAACTAGCTTTTACCCGCGACTGCGTCCGCGTGGAACTTGTTTACATCGTACTTGCATACAAACTTCCACTCCCCTTTTCACCGCCTTAGGGAGTGATTCCCGGGAAAAAAACTATCCTATGTCCTTCCTCGGATCTTATTAAACTATCTCCATGCCAAATTTCATCAAAATCGATTCAGCGGTTTAAGCGTGAAGGGGTAACAGACAGACAGACAGACACACTTTCGCATTAATAATATTAGTATGGATAGTATAGGCTGTATAACATCACGCTGCGACGCACAGGTGCGGAGCAGTAACCAAAGACGTAAGTAACTCGACACGGGTGAAAAAAATCAGTCAAATGAAGTCACGGTCAGTAGCTAGAAGCGAAAAAAAATATTAATAACTAGCTTCTGCCCGCGACTTCTCTGCACAGTCATAATGAAACATTGCTCACCCCCCAAAGCAAATAGCGTGATAATTTATAGCCTATAGACTAATTTGGCCAATGTGGAATATTCATACAAAATTTGAACAGAATCTATCCGGCAGTATTCGCGTGATGCTCTAACAAACATACAGACAAAAAGACAAACCGACAAAAATTCCAAAAATAAAAATTCCGCATTAGAATCACTCCCCGAACTCATAGCAATTACTCTTTTTCAAAAGTACAGTTTTGACTTCGCTACGATTTTATTAAATGTATAGACAAAGACAATAGTAATTCCCGCAATTACTAGAAAACATAGACATACGCGGAACCCGGACACCTAAAGGACACATGCAACACTCAGTATAAAAATAGCAACGCTGTTCAAATGGTAACAAGCTATTTCCACTAGAGTAGAACAATCAGTCTCCATTAGTTAACTCACAAAATGCAAGTGTCGACTGATGACTGCATAGACACTTCCAGGTAAGTACCTATATGAAGATGAATGGCTACGGTTATGAACCCCATTTTTAGGGTTGTGTGTACCAAAATGGAACCCTATTACTGAATCTATTGTCTGTCAGTCTGTCTGTCACAGAGTTGTATCTTTTGAACCGTAATAGACACTTGAAATGTTTATTACTATAGCCGCTAAAACAACAAATAATAAAAATGAAAACAAGGGAGTCCTCACACAAGAAATGCGTTTTTTTATGTATTCAATATTGTTTGGTGATACGGAACCCTTCGTGTGCAAGTCGGACTCGCACTTGGCGGTTTTTTAATATTCAGATGCCATCACATACTCATGACGTTCAGCGCTGATTAGAAAACTAGACTTTTAGGCAAGAATTTGCTCGTGTTTAAATGTTTAGTAGGTACCTTCTTCACTAAACTCCTCCTAAACAGCTAGACCGATTTCAATGTCTTTTTTTTGTGTACCTGAGTGAGTCCCTGAATGGTCCTGGACTCCTGGTAGGTGGCGCTGCAAGCTAACATAAGGGCAACGTCTGTCGGGTCCGCTAGTTATGACATAAAATCCGAATAGGTTACCTAAGTCTTTGTAAATGTTCTTTACTTAGTTCTTTTTCCTCAACAGTAAACAAATTCCAGTAATTTTGACTCACAGCTGGATTACGACATCCCACAACAATATTTAAATCTTTTAAGAGTCAGTAAACATTGTGATGCGCAAGAGCATTGTGAGTAACCAGTATTATGCTCCCTATATGGGGTACCATATGTTCCTTGACCTGATTATGTGATGTTTTTGCTTTATTTGGACTTTTGATATAACTGTTAATTTGCTTGTGGATGCTAGTCGCCTTTTAATGGTAGTAATATGAATCTTGTCGTGATGGCCTAGCGGTTAAGGCGCCCGCCTCTCATGCATGAGGTTGTTGGTTCAAATCCGGGCAAGTACCAATGTGACTTTTTTAATTCATAAATGTACTTTCTAAAGTTTATCTTAGACATTACTGACATCATTCCGTGCCTCGGAAAGCACGTTAAGCTGTTGGTCCCGGCTGTCATACGTGGATCTTTGACAGTCGTTACGAGTCGTCGTCAGAAGCTTGAAAGTCTGAAAACCAGTCTTACCTAGGGGTACCGTATTACCCAGTTACTGGGTTGTGGAGGTCAGATAGGCAGTCGCTCCTTGTAAAATACTGGTATTCAGCTGCATCCGGTGAGACTGGAAGCCGACCCCAACATAGTTGGAAAAAGGCTAAGCAGATGATGAATATGAATCTTGTAGTTAAGATCACGTTATCTTTACATAAACGGTGAATATTAATATCATCATACAAAAAATAATAATAATACCATCATATTACCGTCCCACTGCAGGAAAAAGACCTCTCTCGTACAGCGAAGGCAGCTCGTTTATCAAGGAAGGTTATAGGTCCCTGTAATGTAACATCACGCTACGAATCACGGGGATAGAGCATAAATCAGAGATGTAACTCAAAGCGGGTGAAATCGCGGAGTATTGCTAGTTAATCCATACTAATATTATACATGCGAAAGTGTGTCTGTCTATGTCTGTATGATACCTCTTCACGCTTAAACCGCTGAATCGATTTTGATGAAATTTGGCATGGAGATAGTTTAAGACCCGGGGAAGGACATAGAATAGTTTTTATCCCGAAAATCGCCCCTTATGGCCGTGAAAAGGGGGGCGGAAGTTTGTATGTAAGTACGCTATAAACAAGTTCCACGCGGAAGTAGTCGCGGGCAGGGCTGTAGCTAGAGTCGAATTTGAGGTAGGGCAGCATTGGTTACAGGTAGGTCGGAACTAAAAAAAAATGTAAATGATTTATAATTCTAAATGATCTGCCCTCGAAACACGGGCTGCTAATCAATCACCATGTATATCTGACATCTTATGATGACTCTGAAACTATGAACAAACCATTTAATTATAATAATTTATCTTATTTTTGGTATTTTTAAGGTAGGGCATTGTGATTTCAAGGTAGGGCATTGCCCCACAATGCCCCCCCCTAGCTACGGCCCTGGTCGCGGGCAAAAGCTAGTAAAACCTGTAAGTCGTAGGTTTCCTCACGATGTTTCATAACCAAACGTAACTCAAAATTAAAACGAAAATAACCTCCATTTTGTACGAGTATTTCCCCTCAGACTAATATACCTCCATGTTAATATCATTTAATCCTGCTGAGGTCACTCGACGCAGCTCCAAGTACCCGTGACAAATAGAAAATGAGACGGTTTGTTTACCTCTCCGGGTAAATTCGGTGGCTTTGTCTATCATAATAACGTGTCGCTGAAGCTTTAGGGACTAGGGAACCCCAAGTCTTCAGAGTCTCAGCGAGACATTAGAGTCTTTTTAGTACCTTATCATGCTGATATAGAGGTAGGTTTGTTAGTACAGTCGCCAGCACGTTTGCTGTAAAATCGCTCCTATTACAACAGCATCACTGGGGCAATACATAGGTAGGTCACTATCCGTGAAACATTTGTATTTCTAATTCGATATAATATTTAAAAATCTAAGTACTTAGGTAAATTAGTAGAAAAACACTATAAGTTATACTACCTCTAACTAGTAAGGCTTCATAACACAGTAAACATTTCAATAAATATTTTTGAATAGAATTTTCTACCTACATAGATTTGAATTTACAGTTATGCTGATTTGAGGTTGTAAATATGTAGACGATATCAATTAACTAAACTGCTACTATCTGATGAAACTAACTACTTAAAATAACAAAACAATACCTAAGTCACAAACAGAAAACTAGAATCCACTAACAGACTTATTGCCTATAAAGTATTGTCAAGTTTGCCCTGGCCCAGTCTAAAGCGTTGTCAAAGAGCTTGCCCATGCCCAGTCGTTGAACTTCCAGCTCACATCCTAAGAAAATTCCTAAACTTCCGCTCCATCTAATTATGCCATTCTGTGTGTGCATTCGTTCTATTTCTCTTCGGTCGCTAATGACCCCGAGAATAGTATTGCGGCTGTCTTAAGAATTTATGTTTACTTTGACTGATGTATTTCTGTGCCCGAGGGTGAACATTTTAATTTGGAAGTTGAAAAAGCTTGTGGACGAATGAGGAAAGCGTGTAAAAAAGCGGGAATGGTCATAAAATCTCGTCGTTTTCATCAGATTTTTCACCTACATTTAATTTTATTAGTAAACTAGCCATTGCCTGTGAATACGTCTTCGCAAAAGTTAAGTAGGTACCTAATTGTACCATAAAACATAGCCTAAAGATAACGAAGCTTGCTACTAGCGAAATAATTTTTAAAAATTGAATTCAGTAGTTTCAAAGATTACAAACAAAAAACTCTTCAGCTTAATAATATTACTAAAATTAGGATAAGTACCTACCTATAAATGTAAGCACCTAAAGACGTACCTATAGTAGATTATTTATTTTCCTACGTAAAACACTAAACCTAGGTATGTTAATCTCTTAAACCATACAAGTAAATGCATGCCAATTAATCAAAAGCTGGGCTAGGCTACCACCTACAGTCTTCGAAGAGGCACCTAGTCGTAGTCAGATTCCTTCAACCAACTCCTACGCCTAGTGATAACTTACGGACTCGTATTGTTTATTTTTAGTAGGTAGGTACCTAAGTATGTACAATCTTAACGACCTTTACCCTTTTAGATTGAGCAAAATTCTAACAAAAACGACTTGAAAGAACTCATTATCGTAACAGGGTATTTGACTGCTATTACAAATATTCATAAATTAATACTTATTTTGAAGGAGTTACAGAAATATGACGTTTTGTGAATAAAAAAGAATATTCTTTTTTTTAGTACCTATATTTTTTCTGCGGCTTATTTTTATCTGGGTAATAAAAAAAGACCTGTCAAATAAAACTTGTGACATACATAATAATAATTATTTCGTAAATTCAGCTTTCTAAGGTCTACAACAGGTAGGTAGGTATAGGCACTTACCGAAAGTCTAATTAATTTTACTCATTTGTTTTTGTTTTTTACCATTAGTAAAAATGTAATAAGTAGATAAAAGAACAAGTTTTTGTTCATATTTTCGTTTGAGTGGATTATGAAGGACTACGATTACGAAATCTTTATATCTTTTGACATCGTATGGTACCTACCCAATACATAACCCCCTTTGCACATAATCGGGCCGGCACAATCGATTCGGCATTTTTTCATATTAAAATGCTGAAACGAAAATGTGTATAGCTACCCTAAGTGATTTTTGTTTCGCTACTGCCATTGATTTCGGTCACTGCCTCGTTTATCAATTGTTTACATTATTGTTATTTGGGACAACAGAGATAAATAAAAAAATAATGATTGCCCTACGTGACATCGTAAATTCGCTTAATTCGTAACATCGTTGATAGCATCATGATAGCTTTCGACCTTATTAAAAGCAGTGCTACTTGGGTAGGTACTTAATATACCTACTCTTTTTCTTGGTAAAAGTAGGTCTTTGAATAATCTTAAATTAGTTTATAATTATAAATTAGTTAGTATTTGTTCAATTTCGTGGTCACCAAAAGGTCCCAAAAAGTCTCAAAAAATTACAAGTTTTTAGATGTTCATAATTTACATAAAAATGAAAGATTTAATCGTGTATGAGTATGACCCAACTAAATATAATTATTTTTTAAAGTAAATTTTGCTGACATTATGGGTTTTATTTTTGTTAGTAAATAAATAAACTACGGTCAGTACTAAACTTATACCAACCGATTCGTTGTTTACAAAAAAAATATAAATATTTAGCCAAAATTTTAAATTACGGTTTTTATGAATTGGACTTACCTTCGTCCATGGTAAGTGACTGTGTGACCACCACCACAGCAAGCAACGCCAAGGCTCGCGCGCACATGGCTGAAGTAGCCATGTCTGCTGAAACACCATTATTTCTTTGTATAACATAATATTTTATTAAACCACTAATAACAATCCAATAAAATGTAAAAAGATAATATATTTCAATAAATTGGTCCAAAAAAAAAAAGAAGAATCAGTCAGACATATAAAGTATATCTTTGTTTTTTTAATATTTTATTTTGAGATATTTTTATCAATGTCAAATGATCTACTCTTTACATTAAAAAACCAGATACTCGGTAGGTACTTTCAATTAAAATTAAATGTACGAAAATATTTATTTACCGCGTTTTTAGTTTCAATTGAACACTATTTTACCGCGTAAAGTTTAAATTGTGCGCAAACTCGGGTGGCCAAGAGCGCGTGCGCGAGCCACTTACGCGCTTTTCAACTGCGGTGATCTCGGGTTAAACGCACTTAAAAACAGTTTCATATTGTATGAGTTGTACCTATAATAATTATTATGTTGTGATGACTTACTGTTGTATAGTGTCATTCATTATAATAGATAAGTAACTGAATAAGTGTGTGTTTCCATTTGATTTTTAGTTAGCCTTAAGTCGTTCTTTAACTACAAATCAGTTTCAATATTATACACTACTTCTATCTCTGGGTCCCAAATTACGTCTAGTCTCGCCATTCTCCTTTGGATTAAGTACTAAGAATATCTAAAAAATGGCCCAAACTTTTAAAAAAAGTTAGTAGGCCAAGCTTGAAAGGTATTATTTTTACCGTTAGGTACAAAAGCTCGTGCACCATCGAAGTACCTACTGCTATACTAAACTTCAAGCTTGAGTTCGACAAGATAACGCTGTGATCTAGTCACGGCAATACGTGACGTCTAATCAATATAAATTAAGAATCAAAAGCAGTCTGGATGTGAGTAGCCTTCTCCACCTTTTAGGGATATAACGTTCTACGCATGCTAGGGGGAGAAGACATTCTTCTTCATATCCATAGGAGATTAGAGTTAGACAGTCCTTAGCCACTGTAGTAATGATGGTTGACGTCCTAGTTGGATCAAGGGTAGTCGCTTAATCAGAGAGTGGCTCAAAGTGTGATATTTTCCAAGGTTATTTTAAAAAGCCGAGAGCAGTAGTAGCAGATTTACAATTAAGTAATAAACGTCTGAAACAGGTTGCCTCAGATGAAGAAATTCGTGAGAACACAGTGGAAAAGGCTTGAAGATGACAAAATTAGCCTGAGATTGAATGGACATACCGACAGCGGCGCCACCTACGGTCCGATTGTGTTTCCAAACCTTCCAGAAATCCAATGAAATATACAAAACAAAATCATCCAAATCGATCCAGCCGTTTAGAAGGGGTTAGGTGACAAACACACGTACAGAAGAATTATATATAATAAGATTATTCTTTCAAATACGTGTTGAAACGTAAACAAATAAAAACAGGATACCTACAAAATAAACATTAAAGTTAAGCCCGCCAATACGTTACTAAATCTACTCTTAGATGTTTTTAGTCGATACACGCTATTTTTTTATCTGTGGCAAAATTCAATTTTGTTTTTTTTATCATGGCAATGTGTTCGTTCTGCCGTTTGTCGATGGTCAATGTTTGAGTGATTTGTCGCAATCGCAAATGTCATAGTATTTTTTGAGCTCAATAATATCAGGATGGCAGAAAACAGAGAGGAAATTCTAGCAAATTTTCAGGTAAGAGTGCCTCTATACGTTAGCATCATCTTAATTTTCATATCACCACTCTTTCGTATTTCAAAAAGGTTATGTAGTGTACATCAACAGTGACTCTTAATTCTCGTTTATTTCTTTGTGCTTTAGTCTTTACGTAGTTTTCAAATATATTTCTAAAATTTCTTTGTCCTTTTTGTATATCTACATAGGTTTTTCGATCGTGAATCATACTTTGGACACGTGTTATACGTTACAAATTATGTCTTTATTGTTTCTTTGTGCAGTCGTTATTCACTTCCTTGAAACTACTAAGCTACAAGGTAAACCTTGTGGTTCATGTTTACTGCGTTCTACAATTGCGTAGTTTAGGTAATTAGGCAGCGTTATGCTTCGTAATTAATGAATCAAATAATTCTAGGGTATAACAGCCATAGAAGATGTTGCAGAAGCTATATACCACCTAGAAGAAGCAAATTGGGACTTACTAGTAAGTACATTACTTTATCATTCTATTTTTAAACTGTACTTGTTCAAATTATAAAAAATAATAATAATAAGCCAGTTTTAATGATTACTGTTTAATATTAGTTCCATACAAAGGGTTTCTAACAGTCTTCATGTCATTTACTCCTTGAAATGGTTTGTTTATAGTTTCTGTTGTTATAATCATTCATGAAACTTATCACTTTTCAATGAAATTGTTGATAAGCAATTAGTTTGTAACAATGATTCTAATTAAAAGCTTAGAATGACTTTCAGAAAAATATGGTTTGATCTTTTCAAATCTGCATGTCATCTCATGTCAGAGACATAACTATGAATGGTCTACTCTATGATATAATATGTTGTTTACCTTTTTAGAATTATATTAAATACCTTGATTATAATAATATGGCTACACTGAATATTATTATTTTTTCCTTTATCAGCAGAAACATTTGCTGTCCTTTTTTAGATTACTTGTTGTATTCCTACATAAAACTTTTTTATTGTTTTATAAATTATAATAAAAATCAAATATGGTGTTTATTCATACAATTTTGCATGATCAATAATAATTTGACAAGTAAGATTTTTTATTATATTCTAACAACTTTCATTATATTTACAAGTTGTGTTAGTATTCAATGAATCAATCTTCCGCTCGATTGATTAATTAATTAATGGTAAATCCATCTGGGGATACTTGTTATTAGATTGCAATGTTATTAGTCTGTATGACTTCTTAAAATTAAAATAAATCATTGTATCATGAAGTGTAAATAAGGCAATGACCAATGAACACTGAGTACAGTCAGAAATGAACATTACTCAAAACACTATAGAGATTAAAGTCTTGTAATTTCAAGTATGCACTCTCTTATACTTGTCTTGAAAACTTCATTGATTTAAGGCTCAAATGTGAACTGATACATGTAAAATCTCTCTAAGACGTGCAAAAAGTTGTTTAAAACACTTATGCAACTTTGTACAAACAAATGAGTATCTTTCTAACTTAATATGGTAGGTAGTTTATTTAGTTAGGAAAATACTTATCTTAGTCTTCTGTTTATACTGACTTTAACACTGAATTACACTAAACACCAATCTATACAAATAAATAAAAATAAATATCTTGGGACAACTCACACACAACCATCTGATCCCAAGCTAAGCAGAGCTTGTGTTATGGTAACCAGACAACTGATATACCTACATACTTATATAATTTATAAATACATACATATTATAGATAAATTACACCCAGACACAGAACCAACAATTTTATTATGCTCATCACACAAAGTTTGTCCTGGGTGGGAATCAAACCCGAACCCATCGAACTACCTCCGGCTTTGCAGTCAGGGTCACTAACCACTAGACCAACGAAGCAGTCAGGCAAATATTATAAAGCTGAAGAATTTGTTTGTTTTTACAAGCTTTTATTTACTTTCACTTTGTTTTGTTTGAACGTGCCAATCTCCAGAACTACAGTACATGTGACTTTTCCTGAAATACCCTAGGCTTAAATCAAATTTTCGTTTTTCCTAAATATACACATCAAAAGTGTCTAGGGATCAAGATGTATTTGGTAATAATAATATATTGATCCCTAGACACTTTTGATGTGTGTATGTTGAAATTAGTGTTTGAAGTCGCCTTCCCCTTAAAAATAAATGTATCTGTTTGAAAAGGCACACGGACGAAGTCGCGAGGAAAAGTTAGTATTATGAGTGAACCTAATCCTAACTAATATTATAAATGCGAAAGTAACTCTGTCTGTCTGTCTGTCTTTTCTTCACGCCTAAACTACTGAACCGATTTGTGTGAAATTGTAAGTGTGAACCCCAACAAAGGACATAGGCTACTTTTTATTCGACTTCGACTTCGTCTGCGTCCGCGATAACCGACATATACGCGGACGAAGTCGCGGGCAAAAGCTAGTCATTTATAATTATAAGGTTTTTACAACCACTCAGTATTGTAACATATAATTCACACCTATAAATACCTATGTACGTATCTACATTTCTATTGTAGGTTATTTTAGCCATTAAAACAAGTTGACCTATTTACAATATCCTCAGCAAGTAGCTAGGGGAACAGCTCTTGGCTATTAATAAAACATTTCTTTGATTTTCGTTTGTAGATTTATTCATTTGTTCATGCAAATTTAACCTCTATGTGTTGTTCATAAGAACCATCAATAACCATTATCATTTAACTAAGTTAAAAAATATTGTGACGACACGTTTAGCGCAGTGACTGAGCAATTGATTGCTGCGCTGCATGTCCCAGGTTCGATTTCCGCACGGACCAAATATTTGTTTGGCATAGAGGTTTGTTTGTCATGTAAGTTCATTATGTTTGTAAACGCATCTACGATACAGGTGAAAGTTTTAGTATACACACTAAACACTTTACATCTTAACACTTTAAATAAAAAAGACGACCTAGAGATTTATTTGAATGACATAAAAACAAAAGTGAATTGTATTTGTATAAGTGAACACTTCTTAAATGAAATCCAAATTTCACAATTGCAGATGATTGGCTATAAACTTGGTTCATACAACACAAGAGTAAACAAAAAAAGAGGTGGTACATTAGTCTTAATAAACGATGACAGACAAATAGAGGACATAGAAATTTGTAAAAAGCTCTATAAGCAGGATTATTTTGAAGTATGTGGACTAAAAGATCTAGAATTTAATACTAATATTGTCTGTTGCTATAGAACTCCTATGAATAATAATTTTGACAGTTTTCTTGAAAGGCTAGAACAACTATTGAAGCACTTCTTCAAAAAACAGTGTTTGATTTGTGGCGACTTCAATATAAATCTCATGAAAGATGACAAATACCGAAAATCATTTTTATCATTGCTCACATGCTACAATTTTAGATGCTTGTTTGACACTACAACATTCATACGTAATGGCACAGAGTCATGTATTGACAATATATTGACAAATCTCACAGACACTAATATTAACGATATCCTTATTGACCACAACGGATTATCAGATGGACATGCCGGTCTATTTTGCACAATCAATGTTAAAAAAGTTACAGGAGCAAAAATAAGTAAACTTAAGTATATTAAAAAAAGAATATATAGTCAAAAAAATAAGGTCGAATTTAGGAAAAAGCTGGAAAAGATAGATTGGAATCTCGGCATAAATACCTTTATACGAAAAATTAATGAAGTACATGATAATTCTTTTAAAAAGAAGCAAATTATATTGGATCTTAATAAGTCTGGAAAAAGGTACTGGTTCAGCAAAGGAGTTAAAGTATCCAGCAAAGTCAAGCGCATTTTGTTTGTCTTATTGATAAAAAAAGATGTGATAAATCAATCTTAAAATATCGCGAAAACTACTTGAGGATATTTAGAAAGGTAGTAAGATGTGCAAAAAAATTGGACACTAGGAAAAAGATTGATCAGGCACCTCAATCTAGTAAAGCCATGTGGAAAATAGTGAATAGTAGATGCAATTCTAATAAAAAACAAAGCACTGATATTATAATTCTCAAACATGACAATAAGATATATGACAGCCCTATAGACGTAGCCAACATTTTGTCTGACCAATTTGATAACAAAATGACATTAAAGTCTTCTGATCATAACTTAGCTAAAAAATACTTAACTGACAATATGGCTAGAATAGATGATAACATGATGTTTGATCAAGTAACCCCGGTAGAAATCTTCAAAATGGTTAATAATATGTCCAATAAAAATTCTTACGGTCATGATGAAATACCCATAAGTATCATCAAGAATAACATTGACATATTAGCTGAGCCAATAGCTGACTTTTTAAACAAATGTATTGAGCAATGTATTTTCCCTGAGCAATATAAAATTGCTCGTATATTGCCCATATTTAAAAAAGGTTCTAAATTAGATCCAAAGAACTATAGACCCATTTCACTGTTACCGGTACTCTCTAAAATATTTGAAAAGGTAATGAAAGATAGGCTTGTCAAACATTTGACTAAAAACAATATCATTAACAATCAACAGTTCGGGTATCAAAGAAGCATAGGAACCGTTGATGCAATAGACTCACTAGTGGATGATGTGGTTAGCAAACTTAATAACAAAGAAAAAGTGGCAGGACTATTCCTAGACCTCAGCTCTGCCTTTGATACCGTTGAACATAAAATCCTTTTTGACAAATTAGAGCAGTATGGGATAAGAGATAATGTCTTAAAGCTTTTCAGTTCCTATTTACAGAATAGATCACAGTATGTCGAAATTAAATCAATTGAAAGCGGACATGAAATCATTAACAAATCTAAACTTGTTAAAGTACAAAAGGGGGTTCCACAGGGCTCAGTCTTGGGTCCAATATTTTTTATTATATTTCTTAATGACTTGGCAAACTATATGTATAAGATAGTACCAGACATCAAAATGGTTATTTTTGCTGACGACACAAGTGCCGTTATGAATGATACCTCCGTAACGGACTTAGAAAACAAAGTTAATCATGCACTGTCTGCTTTTGAACATTGGTTTTCCACTAATAATTTAAAACTCAATGTGGAGAAAACCAAATGCATGCTATTCAAATCAACAGTGAGGAATAAATATAGTATTAAAATAACTTCAATGGGAAATAAAGTGGAAATTGTACAAAACTTAAGATTTTTAGGGATAAAAATTGATGCGCTCTTAAACTGGAAACAGGAACTGGAAGCAATTACTAATGCTCTCAGCAGTGCATGCTATGCCTTGAGAAGTTTAAGAGACGAACTAACCATTGCTCAGCTAAGAAATGTTTACTTTGCCCTAGTTGAGTCCAAGTTGAGGTACAGTATTAAACTATGGGGGAACAGTTATAAATACAATATGGATGCAGCCTTTGTTATGCAAAAAAGGGCCCTTAGAACTATTCTTCGCATGGGCCAGACTGAATCTTGTAGAGAGCATTTCGTGAAATTAAAAATTCTACCTGTACCTTGTCTTTACATTTTGGTTCTACTAAGTAGTTTTTTAAAAAACCTAGAGAAATATGAGACAAAGGAAGAAAGGGAAATTAGGGTTGAAACGCGCAGGAAAGATCTGCCTAATTATTTGCAGCCAAAATTAAATGTTGTTAAACATAGCTCTAAAGTACAGTCTGTAAAAATTTTCAATAAATTGCCATTAGAACTAAAAATGATTAACAGTCCAAGAGTATTCGCATTTAAATTGAAATCATTCCTATTGACGAAGTGCTACTATAGTATCGAAGAGTTTTTAAATGACAAAAATAATGCCACCGTGTAACTTTCTTTTTTTTTGTATATGGCTATTCTTGACATGTCATTCTTATTAATTATGTAATTGTGTTTTTTATTTTTATTTTTTCTAAGTTCTTGTATTATAATTGACTTGTAACTTATTTGATCATTATAGTATTGTATTCCTATATTATTGTAAATGTATCCTGTATTCGACACAAATCTATTTTTGTTCAGAATAAATAAATAAATAAATAAACAGTTTTTTTAGATTCTACTTCTTTGCGTTTATGAAACGTAGGCACATAATCAATAAACATTCAAGTTTCAATAAAAACTAGTAGAACGGTGGAACAATGTTTTCCTTGCATTCCATGCATGGTATTAATTATCGTTACATGTTCTGCTGTACTGTTAATCTATACAAATGTATATATCTCAACTAATCATGTTTCCGATAGTGAATAGAGTTGCCCAACTATCGATAGTTTCTCTATCGATAGATGACCTCTAAAACTAGTAACAATATCGATAGTGCAATCGATACAATCGATAGTATTGCTCTTAAACATATGCTGGTCTTCGATAGTATCGACACTATTTTTGTATATCGATACTATTGCCCTTTATCATACTATCAATAGCATCAATACTATCGATAATATCGATACTATTGATATGACGTTAACTATCGATAGGCAACACTAAGTAACATAGATATAATTATTGTTGCCGTGCGACTTTGTCTTACTTTTCCGCTGCTGTAAGTGCAGCGTGATGATATAAGATCACGCTTTGCAGCCTTTGGCAGCTATCATAATATAAAAAATATTATTCCCAATCGGACTGGTAATTCCAGAGATTAGCGCGTTAAAACAAACAAAAAACTCTTTAGCTTTATTATATTTAGTTACTAGCTTCTGCCCGCGACTTCGTCCGCGTCGCAAGTTGATTTTGGACTCCTGTTTCATCCCCTTAGGGGGTGAATTTAACTATTCTAATGAATCTAACTATAAACTACCTCCCTGCCAAATTTAATCTTTATACCTACGTCCAGCGGTTTTCGATATTTCGTGATGAGTGAGTGACCTTTCGCTTTTATAAACTCTTTTGCAAAAAAAACGGGCACTTTAGATTTTTTTCTTACTTCAATGAAGAAGAACAAGAAATAGGTTTTATTAATTTGACGATGTATTGGCATGTTATTTGAAGCATCCTGGCATGATTCTTTAGGTTCCAAATTTAAAATTTGATATTAAAAATAATGATTATTGTGGATTATTCTAAAATTGCTCTACTAATGGCGCGAATTGCTGAAACGATTTTTAACTGATTACGATATTTTAAAACTTTTTGGATATTTTCTGCAAATTAAACAATTTAATCTTTCATTTTACATTAAATACCACTTTTTTATATGAGTGATAAAGCGATAAGGGCCGGTAAAATTATTGCCCTACTTGAAGAAGGTTGTTCGCAAACTTACGTGTCTCAGCGGCTAAATGTGAGTCGTTCAACTGTCCAGAGGACTTGGCAACGGTATCACGAGACCGGTTCGGTCAAAAGAAGACCCGGTTCGGGAACAAAACGATGCACAGAACCAAGAGATGACCGCTTTTTGGTATGAGTCAGGTGTTGCGGAATCGTAAGGCGTCAAGTGTGGACCTGAAGAAGAGCCTTGAAGAAGTAAGAGGAGTAGAAGTTAGCTTGTGGACGGTCAGGAGGAGGCTTTTGGCTGCCAATATCAGGAGTTACCACCCAGCTCGGGGCCCTAAATTACTCCGTGAGCACCGTGTTGCTCGACTTCAGTTTGCTCGAAACTGTGCTTCATGGACTCTGGAGGACTGGAATAAAGTATTGTTTTCTGATGAAGCTAGAATCTCTTTGTGTGGAGAGGACCGACGCCGGCGAGTGCTGCGAAGACCACGGGAACGCTATGCGGAAGTGTGTTTCGAAGAAATCACTCCTTATGGCAGAGGCTCCGTTATGTTTTGGGCAGCAATTAAGTCGACGGAGCGTACGGAGTTAGTTTTCATAGAAAATGGAACATTAAATGCACACCGGAACATAATGGAAGTCCTAATTCCATATGCACAACCCACATTGACTGCACTTGGGGAAGATTCCGTTTTTATGGACGACAATGCTCGCCCGCACCGTTCTGGCGACGTGGAAGCGTACATGCAAGAAGTTGGGATCCGACGTTTAGATTGGCCAGCTCGAAGTCCTGACGTCAATCCAATTGAGCATGTCTGGGATGTTCTAAAGAGACGGGTAAGATCAGTGCAACCTGCTCCACAAAACATCAGGGAGCTAAAAAGAGTCATTGCAGAAGAGTGGGAATGTATTCCTCAAAACGTTATTAAAAACATCGTGGAAAGCATGCCCAGAAGGATTCAAGCTGTGATTTTGGCAAGAGGAGGTCACACTCGTTATTAGGTTTTTACATTTGTAACTTTATTTAGTTAAAAAAAGTAAAAAAAAAATCTTGTCTTATTTGCCGACCACTTCTTATTGTTTGGGCGTGTACATCGGTTTTAAAGAATCCATCGTTTTTTTTTCTTTTAATTGCCCGAATTCACTTCACGCGCATTAATTTACACGATTATAAGTATACAGACTACGTCAAAGAAATAAATTTCATTTAATTAACTCAAATCGACCTTAGAACGTAAATTTCCTCAGGTGCCCGTTTTTTTTGCAAAAGAGTGTATATTAAGGCTTTTGCCCGCGTAAATGTCGGTTATCACGGATGCAGACGAAGTCGAATAAAAAGTAGGTAGCCTATGTCCTTTTTGTAGGGGTTCAAACTTACCCTGCACCAAATTTCATAAAAATCGACGTGTGTTGACATCTGACATTCTCATGTGATTGTTCCAGGCAGCCATAAACCGAGTGATGCCACAGGATGCGACCAGTTCGTCAACACATGATAACGACACTCATGATGTTGAAATGATAGACGATGATATATCTGTGATAACTCCAAAAACTCACCCACCAGGTATGAACCTATATTGTTGACCGTGCTCAGTAGACGTGCTTGCGACCGAAAGACCAACTGGGCAGTCAAAGGCTTAAATTTCAATACAGCATGTAACAAAAACCCTGTCCGATCCTTAAGGGTATTATTCGGCATCGTACTGCGTACACATATACGTAACCATTTAATGGATTTGAGATTATTATTTTTCCCCAGTGAATATAATTAAATTAAAATAAAAAATAAAAACTGATCTACGGCAACACTGATCGCTCGACAAAGTTCACCTACAGATTTGTTTTGTTTTTGCCGGCGGGTGGAGTGTTGTCAACTTATGAAAATTTGCCATATCCAGTGTTAAATTTCGCATGGATTATAAAAATAAAAAATCAATAACTTTTGGTTGTTATGAGTTACATTTTTATAACAATTTTTTCTAGCACGTATGTTGAACCAGGAATACGCCTTTAATGGATCGGACAGGGTTTTTGTTGCATAGTGTATACATGTATACCTTTACCCTTATCATTTACTTTAATATATTTTTAAATTTTTGAACTTCCTGTAATGGTAGTAGTGTTTGTGATGAATAAATAAATACTTACCAACTGATTGTTTACTCCTCAGACCGGGAAGACCGCAATCAAGCATCAACCTCGACGCCTTTACATTATACCCCCACTCCTTTTGTAGAACTACAAGTTCATTGTAATAATAAGATACATGAAGTTAAAATATCTGCGAATGCGACAGTCGGTAAGTACTCGACATAAATGGGGTGTAAGACACATCGCGTAGATGTTAACTAGAGATAAACTACTATAACATGGCGCGCCCCTCCATATTACTATTTCAATGTGTGTAGTCATATCCATATGAAAGAGTTTCTATGTAGTTGTAAGTATTCGTCTTCAGTAGCAGGCCGGCAGATTTGTTGGTCAACTAATCATAACTAGCAAGACCGCGCAAGACAGCGCACGTGTCATTTTCATAGAGTATGTCAATACAAAGCCATAGTACTAATAATAATGAGTAATCAGCGCGGAATGTAACGCACGCAAAACATTGTTTACGGGTTCAAGCAACAGGGCAGCAGTTGAACGTATTTAAAGTTTAACATTTTTAGGTAAAGTAACATTTAAAACTTATTTTCGAAATAAAAGTTAGAAGCTTAAACTCTAAAAATCAAATTAAAAAAATAATTTTAAATTATGTTCTAAATTATCCTACGAAGACAGATATTCTATTTGTTAAGGTTATATGTATTAATATGTTAAAATTTTATCTAATTCCGTTCAGCCGTGACAGTAAGTATGATTAACATTTACAATAATTATAAGATTAATATCATGTTAATTTTTCATTGGTCCAGGTGATTTAAAAAAGGAATTGGAGAACAAATGCGGCGTGCCAGTGTGCAGACAGCAGCTGTCGGGTCTGGGCGGGTCGCGGGCCACCAACAATGCGACGCTACAGACGCTCAATTTGCCGCAAAACGCCGTACTGCGACTCAAGGCCGCCGAAGCTCTAATGGCTGATGATGAGTAAGTTTTTTTATTCTACATATTATTATAACTAGCACTTTCCCTGCGACATTGTTTGCGTGATTTTCCTTATACCCTAACTTTTTTTTAAATATAATATTATAGCCTATGTCACCCGGGGATAGTGTAGGTTCCCAACATTGAAAGAATTTTTCAAATCGTTTCAGTAGTTTTGGAGCCTATTCAATGCAAAAAATCAAATCTTTCCTCTTTATAATATTAGTATAGACTAGCTTTGCCCGTGACTTCGATCGCGAGATTTTTTCACCCGAGTTAATTTACGTCTTTCGTTACTGCTCCGCTCCCGTAGCTCATAACGTGATGTTTTCCTATTCGACTCCTCCTGTTCCTGAGTTTAGCACATTTAAACAAACAAACAAAAAACTAGTTCGTGACATTGGCAAAATTAAAATATCTCTTCCACAATAGACACACTATTTACTGAATAGTTAATTAGTTAAAGTTAAATATACAATAAAATAATCATTGTATCGCGTTGTACCAGGGTTGCAGAAAGGCTGACTACAACATACACCCTGCATGTGGAGGCGGAAGACAAAGACTACACGCTCAAGTACCCGGGCACCAAGACCGTGCAGGAGGTCAAGGGTGACATATTCTCGCTAACAGACATACCCGTCAGATATCAGGTCAGTAATAGTCAACTATTCAATAATGTAACTATTCATAAAAATACGAGATGTATAAACTTGGACGAGGCGAAAGGAGTGTGTAAGGATCGTAGCAGGTGACGTTCTGTGATTACTGCCTACCTCAATGAAATTGGCGTGATTTTATGTAAATATGTATGTAAAAATATAATACTAATTTATAGTTTAAAAGAATAGGTAAGTAAGTCTTTCTTTGTAAGGGCATGGTGCAGTCGATCATGTGTAGCTCCGTCTCTATCTGTCTCACTTCCTACAACCCCCCCCCCCCCCACATCTCCGTCACCCACACCCCCTCTCTTTTCACACACGCGGCAGAAATGATAGCATTAATCCTTCATAATACCCTGCCCCTACTGTACTAACAAAATATAATGTTAACAATGATTAATCTCCCCCAGCAATGGACAGGCTGGCCTCCAATGACCGGCCTCGACGAGACAGTACTAGCCATGGCCGGCCTGGAGCTGCCCCAACACGAGCTGACTGTGAGACGCGGACCCGGCAAGCAGAGGGATTATAAGAGGGTAAATACTATGGTACTGAACACTTTGTACTAACACACCGGGCTTAAAAAGACACCACATAGCTGTTAACTGCGCTTATTGACCATCGAACTAAGTAATATTGAGCAAAATTACTGGAAAACTACTTTAATTTTTGGTTTAAAAAATCACTGTTTATGGAAGCGCACGCAACACCCGACTAGCCGGCTAGCAGATTAGTTTGTTGTAAAGAGGCCGACGAATCGGTCGATTAGTCGGCGTAAAGTTGTTTGTTTTCTGTAAAGCATTTAAAAAACCCCTTCTTTCCACCATTGCGATATTTTTAGGTTCTGAAAACTTCCAAGTTGCAGAGATATTAAAACTCAAACTTCGGCCAAATTGTTGTTATGTTTTATTTTTCGAAAACAAATTTTAAATGTTACAACAAAATTTAACTCTCTACCTCCTATACTGTTATATGTACCCGTAAGCGCAATATTTTGCGTGCATTACCATAAACAGTGATTATTCACCCAAAAAATAAAAAACTTATTTCACAGCAATCGTTATTGCTCAACGTAACTTAGTTTTATGACCAGTATACATAGATAACGGCTATGCAAATGTCTATTACAACTCGTATAAATGCTACGTAAAATTCCAGATAATAGTGGAGAGCTCGGACAGTGAAAACAGTTCTGTGGAGGAGGTGGAGGACACAGTCGAGGGCTACACCGGCGAGGATGACATGTTCGTCGACCTCGTGCAGTCAGAGAGACTGCAACCGCTCAGTAAGTAGACTGTAGAACTTTAGCTGTGACCGCGACATCGTTCGCATTTTCTTACCCATGTATTTTCTTGTCCTATGTTTCTTGGGGCGAGCCTATTGCCATCAACCGGGCACAAACATGGGACATGGGATTTAAACATAACTTGCGAAATGTGGGTGTAGTAATGGGTACTCCTCTGCCTAACCCTTCGGGGATTACAGGCGTGATGTTATGTTATGAATTTTCTTACGGACCCCTAATTTTGTATTGTATTGTATTGTATATACGGGCCGGTTTCCGCAACTCCACGTCCAAGCGCGTATTTTGCGTACGGGTGGGAATACAGTCATTCGATCCACCCCAGCTCCCCGAGAAACGCCAACAGCGCCTTGACGTTGCCGGCTATCTCTCGCAGGTTACCTGGGTTTCCGAAGTATCTAGCCCTGTATGTGGCGACCTCAGGGCAGTGTAGAAGCACGTGGGCTGCTGTCTCTTCTTCCTCCATGCAGGCTCTGCACAGTGGACTGTTTGTGACCCCTATGACAAAAAGGTGTTTATTGAACGATCCGTGACCAGTTACAGCAGCTGTTACCAAACGAAACTGCTGTTTGGACAGTCTAAGGACTTGTTTCGTGAACCGGTTGTTGATTATAGGTAAGGCTTCTCTCGCCTGTCTGCACTCGCCGATCTCGGTCCATAGTGTTTGGTGTAGGTCCTTGGCGCGTTTCCTTACCATGGTGCGTAGGTGCCCAAAAGGGAGTGGTACTATGGGTTCAGGTCCCACAGCGACTGCACTCGAACCCCTTCTGGCTAGCTCGTCTGCAGCGTCGTTGCCACGCGAGCCACTGTGTCCCTTGATCCATTGAATAGTTAGTTTGTTGAGATTACCGACCTTGTTTAGGTTGTGGTGACACTCATGTATTAGCCCGGAGTTAACCGTGTGGCTGTCTAGAGCTTGAAGTACCGCCATGCTGTCCGACAGTATGCGAATGGGTTGCCCCGTTACCTGCCTGGCCAGTATGGCTGATGCTGCTAAAGAGATGCCCAAGCATTCCGCCTGGAACACCGTGTTGTGAGTCCCCAGTGGTGTGGCAATATGCATGTTGAGGTCTTCTGAGAATACCCCGGCCCCTGTGCCAGTACCTGTTTTGGATCCGTCCGTGAAGATCCGAAGCTCCGTGGGGCGTTGGCCCTCACAACGTTGGTCCTCAAACAGTTGGATTTTGTATTTTTTATCGAAGATAAATTGCTTGGGTATCCTGTCGTTGATAGCTTTCGTTATTGGAAGCTCGTCGCCGAGTTCCTCTAGTAACGCAGTGTGTTGTGTGCTACTCCTGCTCCACAGATTTAGTGTCCTTAGCCGCAGAGCAGCTACTGTGGCCTCCTGCTGAATATAGAGGTGTAGCGGGGGTAGCCCGAGCATGGCTTCAAGTGCTGCCGTTGGAGTGGTCCTCATGCAGCCCGTGGTCGCCATGCATGCTAGTCTCTGCATTCGTTGTAGTTTATTGATGGCTGTGGTTAGTTTGGTCCTAGGCCACCAGACCACTGCCCCATAAGTGATCATGGGGCGTATCACCGCACTGTACAGCCAGAGTATAATTTTAGGGGATAGGCCCCATTTCTTACCTATCATTCTTCTGCATTGCCAGAAGGTGATGCAGGCCCTGTTTAGTTTGTTGTCCAAGTGGCTACTCCAGTTTAACTTACTGTCTAAGATGACCCCAAGGTATTTTACCTCGTTGGTCAGTTGGAGCACGGTGTCGAATAGTTTCGGCAGGCGGTAGGGACCTAGTGCGCGTTTCTGTGTAAACAAGACTAGCTCGGTTTTAGTTGGGTTGACCGATAGGTCGAATTCCCTACACCATCGTTCCACGATGCGTAGTGCATGCTGTGTAAGGTTGCAAATGGTCCCCGTTACCTTCCCAGACACGAGAATGGCGAGATCATCCGCGTAGCCTATGGTGTAGTATCGCTCGGCATTGAGTTATGTAATAAGGTCGTTTATAACGAGGTTCCACAAGAGCGGTGATAACACCCCACCTTGGGGGCAACCTCTGGCTATGATGGCAGCCTGTTGGTCTTCCTCAAGCCGAACAACTCGTTTGCTTAACATATTCGTGATTCAGTCAGTGAGTACCTGTTCCACTCCATGTTTGGATAGAGCGGCGCTGATGCTGGAGAAATTAGTTTTGTCGAAGGCTCCTTCAATGTCTATAAAGGTGCCCAGGCAGGAACCCTTTTGGTGTATATCCTCCTCAATCCTACTTACAACCATGTGGAGGGCGGATTCTGTTGACTTGCCTGAGCTGTATGCATGTTGGTTGCTATGTAGAGGTATGTTTCTCAACGCCCCGTCCCTCAGCTCTCTTTCGCACAGTCGCTCTAGGGTCTTGAGCAAGAAGGAGGTCAGGCTGATCGGTCTGTGTGCCTTGGCGTTTGTATAGTCGCTTTTTCCTGGTTTAGGGATGAATATGACCTTTACCTCTCTCCATCCCTTTGGAACGTATCTGAAGGCCAGACACGCTCTCATCAGAGGCAGCAGGGTGTTGGCTATGATGGTCCCACCCCATTGAAGTAGTGCCGGAAATATTCCGTCGGGACCGGCTGCCTTGAAGGGGTGGAAGGTTTTTATGGCCCATTGGAGTTTCTCCAAGGTAATCAACTTGCTTACGTATAACCAGTCGTTGTCCGATGGTGTGTGCTGTTCCTCCGACCATACCACGGTTTGTGTAAAGGTGCAGGCGGGAAAGTGAGACTCGATGAGTACCCGTCTCGCTTCTTCTGGTGATGTGGTCAGTGTGTCGTCCGGTCTGCGTAGTGTGGTTGGCGCCGGTGTGTTCTGTTGTGCGAGTACCTTCCTTACCCTGTTTGCTTGTTGACAAGATTCAATGTTGCCGCAGAATTTGCGCCATCCTGCGGTACTCCTAAATCTGATGCATTTTTTGTAGCTGGATTTGGCCGCATAGTACGCGTCCCAGTCTTCGTCAGCACAAGTGTTCATTGCTCTGTTAAGGGTTTTCCTTACTTTGCTACGTTTACGTTCCAGCTCGGCTCCCCACCAAGGTTGTTTCCCTTGTGTTTTACGTGGGTCGGTTGCTGGACATGCGGCTTGGTAGCTTGCTATCATGGTGTTAGTAACAAGGTTTACCTGTTCATCTATCTGCACCGTGCTCAAGGCCGGCACTTGATCGTTTGGTGGCGCTAGCCTGGAAGCTAGGTTGCGTGTGTAGGCCTTGATGTCCGTGTTGCGCGGGTTGCGCCTCGGTAGTTTCTGTTGTGAACAGATCTGTATGTCAAAGCGAATCCACCTGTGGTCGGAACAGGACGCCTCCTTGGAGACATGCCAACCGGTGGTAGCTTCCGCGGCACCCTCTGTTGCTAGGGTGAGGTCTATAATGGTTCGGCTGCGTCTGGTGACGAAGGTTGGTTCAGAGCCTGTGTTTAGTAGCGATAGGTTAGTTGTAAATAAGTAGTCAACCAAAGCCTTACCCCTAATGTTTTGTGTGTCCATGCCCCATAGCGGGTGGTGTGCATTCGCGTCGGCTCCAATTATGATCTCTAGTCCCTTTGTCTCGCAGTGGTTGACGAGGCGGGTGAGATCGTGAGGAGGCGGGTCTTCCGCCTCAGGCATGTATGCCGAGGCGAAGACAATCTCCGTTGTCTCGGCGTCACGCTGCATGTGCAGCCTGGCTGCAGAGAGGTCTCTGCAACAGAACTCAATTAGTGGCTGTGTTTTAATGTTGTCAGAAACAAAGATACACGCTCGAGGGTGATCATGTTCGGTATTATATAGGACCTTACCGCCGATATTGGATAATCCTTGAATGCGGCCGCCCCTGATCCACGGCTCTTGGATCAGGGCAATGGCCGTGTGGTGAACCTCCAACCACTTGCGCAGCTGAGCCGTTGCGGTTTGGCTGTGGTGGAGGTTTGCTTGGATGATGTTACAGATTGACGAAAGGGACGCCATCCTTGGGCAACCCCTCCTCGTCCTCGTCAATCTGTAGCCCGGCGAGCAGCTCTCCCTCGTCGAAATCACCCTCCCCCGGGTCCGAAGCGGTGGACACGGACATGTCCAGCTCCGCGTCCGTGGGAGGGTTGGCAGCGTCGGCGGAGTCGGCCGGCCCTACTGTCGCAGGTGCGGCCGCTGCTGCTTCTGGGGTCTTCAGCGAGGGGACTTTTGCTCCCCTTGTTTCTGGCATAGTTTTCAGCTCCTCTTTTATGGAGCAGGTGGTCGGGTCCCATCCCCAGGGTGTGTTTAAGTAACGGCCGTTGGGCCACTTAAACTTAACGTACACCGACCCAACCCCAACTGCGAGGCGGCGTTCTGCCTGCATTATTGCGGGTACCTGGTCCTCTGGTACCCCCACTACCAAGAACCAGGCATCTGTCTGCTTGTCTGCCAGGAGCAGTGTCCATTTTTCGACGTCGAGCCAGTCGTTCTGGTAAACGAGGGCCTCGCCGATGTCCGTTGCCTCCTCGTACACGCCGCCGGCGTCCGGTATCACCACTCCGCAGCGTACTCTGCGCTGGAGCTCCGACTGGCTTTTTACAACCAGCGTGGTGTTGTTTGTTGCGGGCATCTCTGCCACGATGTGTTTTAGCCACTCCAGGGTGTGGTCGTCCTCGCACCACAGCTTCAGCACTCCCCCCTCTATGAGTGGTTTGGCGTTGAACCTCGGGCCCCTCGGTTTCGGCCTGATTCGGGATTTCGCTTCACTGATGATCCTCTTCTGAATCTCAGTGAGGACCTTGTTCGCCACGTCGTGGCCAATGGTCCCAGTCCTCCCGCAGGTGATGGCTACGTTCAGCGGTGAGCTGACGGCGTCTGCGTAGCTCCTCCCCGCGACGCGCGCTGGCAGCTCCAGTCTAGGCCGTTTGTGTTCCCCACGAGGCGACATCGACTCGTTTAGAGCACGCTTGGCCATAGGCTGTTCGCTACCAGCGGGTCGTGGCGTGCTGCCTGTGTTAGTAGTTTTTTGCCCTGAAGCGAAGCTGACAGCTTTCTTCTTGGCCATGTATGCCACTAGTCGGTCGCGTCTCCGTTGTTTTTTGTTGGGCCTCCGCCCCTTGTTTTGCTCAGAGTGAGCCGATGGACCTGAAGGGTCTGTAGGAGGGCCAGGGGTGTTTTTGTTCTTGTTTGCCTTGCCTCTACGCGCTTGCACCTTCCACGTGCTAGCAAGCACGCTTCCGGCGTCATCCACCACAGTGGTGGACGTTGAGGCTTGAGGAGCCTTCGGGGGCGGAGGGTTAGTGTGTGTGGGTGTGGCCCCAGTATCGGTTTTACCCGCTACCGGGGCATGTGTGGTGTGGCAGGTCCCGGCACCAGTTTTACCTGGCACTGCGGTCGCTGCTGAGAGAGGGTCGTAGCTGCTACCACACAGCCTCGTTGCCCCCTTGTTTGTGGGTTTAGGTTTGGTCTTGGCTGCGGTTTTCGCCACAGCCGGACCCATGCCCTCACTGGCTCCGGCGGCTTTCGCTACCGGGACGCCAGGGGCGACAGAGTCGGGAAGACTCTTAGCAGGAGTTTCGGCGGCTTTCACCGACTCCACTCCTGGTGACGATTTTGCGATACTAGGCCTTTTGGAATCCATAGTATGAAGGAAGTATAAATTTCGTCTCTCTGGCTCCCAACCTCCATGGAGCCCGCAAATGGGAGCGTCGCTCTAATAAAAAGATTGACCGCTAGGATTACCAGAGAGATATAGGTGCGCAAAGCTGGCTTAGAGTGCGACATCGGGTGCTCGATCGGGTCGGCAATGGGGGCGAAAGGCACACCCTCAAAGACTGATCAACCCTCACTTACACCGTCAGCATGACCTTCACCCACCACTACAGCAAACCACAGTCTGTTGTAGTGGACTTCACGCACCTCGCCAGTGGCCCTCTGACGGGACACCATGGCCATTTCCCTAACCTTGGCTAGTGGTTAGGACTACCGTTTTACCTGAAATCGGGACCAAAGGGGGCGTGTTGCCTCACGAACGCATTACCGCCAGCGACGATCGGCTCAACCCCCCAGGACTCCTTCATCCCTGCATACGGCGCTCAACTGCGCAGGTCCTAGCGCAGGTGACCTCTATCCCTTGCTCATCATCTGCTATTGTTGCGATAGACGAGCCCGGCAACCCCGGGTCACGAGGGGTCTCGGTCGGGGGGGAGGGGTATGGGAGTAGGGATCCAACCTGACAGCACTGCAGCAGCCAGTCGCAGGCCCGAGCATCGCTCAGGCTGCGTGCTGGCTGCCTCAGTGCTGTCTGGGGTTAGGGGAAGGGTGTGGGTTACCTTAACGCCTGGGATTTGACGCTCGGGCACTTCTCTTGTCCGGGGTGCAATTGGGCTATCCGCAACCTGCCCACCCGCTCGGTTGCATGAGAAGAAGTGCCTGGCGGTCCGTGCCGGTCCTACCCGGGTGTACTTATACCTCCGTGTCTGACCGACTCAGCCAGCCCCGAGACCCCTAATTACCCCTATTTTGAAAATATAGCCTATAACACTCAGGGATAATGTAGCTTACTACACACATCAAAAGTGTCTAGGGATCAATATATTATTATTACCAAATACATCTTGATCCCTAGACACTTTTGATGTGTATATAAGCAAAAAAAATTGTTAAATTGAATTTCCGGAGATTAACGCGCTCAAATAACAAAAGCAAACTCTTCAGCTTTATAATATTAGTATACCTTTTAATGACCTGTGATATAATAATGATTCATGTCATATTCATTTAACACATTAACCCTTTGACCGCCAGGGACGTCTATGGACGTAAAATCAAGCCCATGCCGCATGCCGTCTGTGACGTTCTGAGCACTTTTTGATTTTACGTCCATAGACGTCCCTGGCGAGGAGAGTAACTGCGGGAAATAAAGTGAATGGTGCTATACATGCGGTTGTGACCAACCAGTTCATGCCCAAAAAGGCTCGACTGGCTGTTCACAATGGCGTGCTGGTGCCTACACTTATGTATGGAAGTGAATGTTGGGTTTGGCAAACGAGGCATGAGAGTAGGATTAATGCTGTGGAAATGCGTTCCTTGCGGAGTATGTGTGGTGTAACTTTGAACGATAGAGTGAGGAATGAGGTTATACGGGACCGTTGCGGATTAAAAGAGGATGTAGTGACAAAGATAGAAAAGGGTATGCTTAGATGGTTCGGTCATGTTGAGAGGATGAGTGAAAGACGATTAACAAAAGGTATTTATATGGCAGAGGTGAGTGGTAACGCAGGGAGGGGTCGCCCTAGGAAGACCTACACTGACCTTATTGGTGAGGTTCTTCAGAAAGGTCAGGTGCGGAGTACTCGTAACCGGCGTGCTTGTATGACGAGATGTATGAACGTAGATGAGGCGAAAGGAGTATGTAAGGATCGTAGCAGGTGGCGTTCTGTGGTTTCTGCCTACCCCCATGGGAAAAAGGCGTGAGTTTATGTATGTATGTATGTACGTCCCTGGCGGTCAAAGGGTTAACCGCCGCGTCGGGTCAACCCTGACCGACGCTAGTGGAGGTTTGACCTTCAACAGTTTTGGCCCTGCGGTGAATGTATTAAGAAAGAAATCCCTATACTAAGTACATTTCGTGTTGTAGTGTCGGACAGTGTAGAAGACGAGGCGCTAGGCTGCATCGAGTTCTCGCAGCGGTTCCGGTCGCGGTACGGCCCCAACACGCCGCACTTCTTTGAGGGCACTCTACAGGACGCCATCAAGGAGTCCTGTCTCAAACCTGCCAAAGAGGTAAGTTGTAACCGGAATGAAAAGACACTTAACGATGTCGGGAGTTACATGTTTTTCCATGTTTTTTGGTCGAAATCTCCGATGTCGTAGTGCAGTATGAATTTCGAACAATGACCCATCGCTAATTTAATACTAACATTAGGCTAAGTTATACTACTACTAACAATATATGGATATTATGTCTGAAATAAATTATTTGAATTATCTTTCTGTCTCCCTCACACTGGGGCGGTTGACAGAAGTCATTAAGATTGTCCTTAAAACGGGTGTAGACCATTAACCTAACAACCTTGCACTCCGGGAGTGCCGGCAGAAGTGAAAACTTGATTATTAACGTTGTGCATGTTTGATATTTTGGAATGGTTAGGGAATAATTTTGCACCAATTGCTTTATCAGTATAAAAGTACTATCATTTATGTGGTAGAATACAATATTCATTTATTGCGCTATCGTACACAAACATGACAATTTATATTACATTAAAAATTTAACTTTAAAACTATTACAATTATCATTCGCGCAAGCGCCCTACGCTGTCTAAACGAAACAGTAGGCCCAGGCATAATTTTCGCCGCGCCGTAGAGAGGGGATAGCTGTTTACGCTTTTTCGATCAGGTCACGTGTCCTGACGCGCGTGGTCACGTGTCCCCTGACGCGAGTTTAAGATTTTATACCCATTACAGAAAAAGTGCTCAACGCCGCTAAAGAAGTTTTCACTTCAAAAAAACTTTAATTTGGCTCTGGAAACCTTATATGAAATGTAATATTAGATTTTTTTGTTGCTTTCATCAATACATAGTTGTCAATTCATTTGGCAAATAACAGACGTCACAGTACCCCATTTTCATACAAAATGTTTGTGGGTATCACGTTTTGACAGCCCATAAAAAGTATGTCAATTGATTGGTGGTGTACGTATTTTATTCGAGTTTTTTTAATACTTCACTAATATTAATTATTGTTCCCCCAGCGGAAACTCCTAGGCGTATACTTGCACCACGAGCAGTCTGTACTATCCAACGTGTTCTGCGCACAGCTGCTCGGCTGCGAGGCGGTACTTCAAACCCTTGCCGCCAACTTCATAGTTTATGGCTGGGACCTTTCACACCCAGACAACAATAATATGTAAGTATACAATAGAAATATGCGATATTCGACCTTAGTATCTAGAACTAACGAACTTCTAGTAGAACAGACTAGCCCCCAGTTTTCTTCTTCCAAGTTTTTTCTCCCATATTGTCAAAAAATTTATTTCCATAAACTATTTACAGACACTTTTGTATTATCACGGAGTTGATCAGTTAGTCAGAAAGGTGAAGCTAGTTACTTGTTCAAAAACATAATGTAGGCCTCTACGGAAAAGAACAAGCAAGTAACTTCATTTAACAAAATCCTGGTTACAATATTCTTGTTGATTTCTATATGTGAAAACAATTAAGGCGAATATAAAATAACAAAACAAAAAACGATGCGTCAAAAGACAACTAATATTATATTAACTATATTCACAGGTTATTATCATCGGTAACGAACGCGTTAGGCCCCGTAGCAAGCATGACGATACGCAATATACCGGTGGACAGGATGCCCGCACTCGTCATCATCATGCGAGTCAGGTCCAACACTGAGATATACTCCGTTATCAATGGTGAGTGATAAAATTATTGTTATCATTAGTAGCAAGCTTGACTATACACTACATCTTGGTGGAACCAGATACAGTAACAATTTGGGATGATATAAAAAATAAATCTTAAACCCTCTAAATAATAATATAATGATCATTTAACACAAATATTCATGCAGAGACTACAAAACCAAAAATAAAAATTCTTCCTTTTTCACATGCCATGTGAAGACTTATTATTTCTTGGTTTCAAACCTTACACAAAATATTTTTAGAAAAATATCTTAATGGTCATCGCATATTACAACAGCTCAACAATGCAAATAATTTGCCATTCAAGTTAAGGTTTTTTTTAAACCGTGTGCCTTAAAAATATTTTTTATAATGACTAGACAAATATGACAGATCGGCGGCGCGCCGTCAGCTAACGGTTGGATTTCTCGAGGCGATATCGGTCGGCCCTTAACCCGGGGTGCGCACGGTGAAAAAGTGTTACACCGAGTGTAGGGTTGGGTCAAGATGACCCGATTGAAAACATGAATGTTTTTCCAATATACGAGATATTTTATAAAACTGTTACTGTAATTTCATTATGTCACTAACACTTAAAAGGTTTCAGATAAGATAAAAATAAACGAATTCATCATGAAATATGTGTTTAATGTAAATTAAAATAAAGTAGTATGAAAAATCAACAAAAATGACATCTTCTGCCTTATGGCAATCAAAAGTTAACAAAACATAAATCTTCTAAATAAATGTAACCTAGGATGACACTTCTATCATTAAACTTTCGAATTAAATATAATAATAATAATTTTCAGTCTTACAAATCATCATTTTCAGGCTCTCCATTTGCTCAATCACCACAGTATAAAATTACGTGTTCAGTACATAATTTAATAATAAATATGTTAATTTTCAGAGTCAGATTCTTGTAATATGGCTAAAATCCGCTGTCGCTCGAGTTCTTCCCGGTTAATTTTGAAAATAAACCTAAAAATAAAATGATAAACAATAAAAAAAGCTTTGAATAAATGGCGCGAAATAACGACATCGAGTGCATGGTTGGGTCATTTTTACCTTTTTAGTTGTTTGGCCACGTCTATCTCCCGGTGTAGTTGCGACCCGACAGAATAGCGGTAAGAAACGAAGAGGGGAGAATGTTCGCTCCAGCTACTGAGAAGTACGGCGACGTCGCACTAAAATTCTAAAAATAACACACGATTCAAAATAGCGTGGGTCAATTTGACCCAACCATGCGCTCCCCGGGTTAAACGTATTGGAGCGGTATTGTTTTGATGTGTGATGAACGTATCCCGCCAAACCACAAGTATTTAAATATGGTATAGGTATCGCCAATCTTCTAGTTCGCTCTGAAGTTGTCTCGAATAGAATCGCAGTAACAACAAAACAGGCGTCACCGGAACACGCGGGGAAGCGGGGGCGGCGCTGTACCGGCGCAAACACGCGGCCATTGCAACTTCAGAGCGAACTAGAAGTTTGGTGACGATTATACATTGGTATCCAAGACTTCACACTCAGCAGTAGCGCTTGCTACAGCTAGAACCAACAAATCTTTTCACATATTTATCAAACCTCATTTTATGTTGTTAGGTAATGTCGGTGTATCAGAACTACTGGGTGGTTTAGTAGAAGCATTAGAACGGTTCAGTTCGGCGCGGGAAGACGAGGCCAAGCTCGAGAGGGAGCGAGACGCAAGACAACGCGTCAAGCGAGAGCAGGACGAGGCATACCAACGCAGTTTAGAAGCCGACAGGTATGATTAATGTTACTATTATAAAGTGGATGGGAAAAAAAAGATTTTGTGTCTGTTTCGATAGAGATTTAAAGCCATCTGCATAGTGATTATTTTTCCGTATGCAAGGTGATTAGTTTGATACAACATGAAAGGGAAATATGAGCTCATTTGCAACACTAATCATCTTGTATATGAACTAACAATATTCCTTTTCATTACAGAGCTAAGGAAGAAGTAAAGAAAAAGATAGAATTAGAAAAAAATCAAGAATTAGAAAGAGCGGAGTCGGAAAGACAAATGGAGGAAGCAAAGAAAGAGGTAAGGCCAGATCCTATGTCAGAGCCAACAGTTTTGAAATCCTTATGGATACTCATACCCTCCATCTGGGAAAATATAGAACTCTTACCGACTAAAACCCCCACAGTTCCTTTTATCACCATAAGTCGGGGGCCCGGTATACATTAGACACATGACCCGCGCCTCCGACTAATGTCGGCCCGCTATCAGCGGGACCTTTCCAGTTTAGTTACCCTTGCCATATTGCGTAAAGGAGAAAGAGCAGTTTAGGGCGTATAGCAGCGTCCCATTTCCGCTCTACAGCGCCCGCTCCCCCCCAACCTGTGACCCCCTGTCCCCCCCGCAGGCGGCGCGGGGCGCGGCGGCGCGGCGCGTGCCGGCCGAGCCGGCGCCCAGCGCGGCGGCCGGGGACATCGCGCGCATCCGCGTCCGCCTACCGCCGCCGCACGACCACTCGCTCGAGAGGAGGTTCAACGCGCACGACACGCTCGCTGTAAGTCACTATATCTTTGTAACGTACTCTGAGAACACTCCCTGCAGTATAAAATTAAAAAAATGCCTTTGCAATATTAAAATTGTTAAACTTGTATATTGTTAAAAGTGTTATGGAGTGTAGTCGGCCTCCTACACATAATGCCACCGGTGGTCGTGACCACCGGACGTACCTGTGCACCCCCGACGGGCGTTTCATACAAAACACCCGACAATCGCACGACTAGAACCCGACGGCCGTGCCACCAACATGTGTGTAGGACCCTTAAAACTACCTCTAATATCTGTGAAATGATGAAATGAATGAATTAATTATGAAATGATGTTTTTGGGACTGAACTTAATTACTTAATTTCATTATTAAAAATCAGTACGACAACGTTCTCGTTCTCAACTAATTATGTTTGATTAAAAAAAAGAAAATTGTTTTGTAATGAATTTCAGGCATTACTAGACTTCCTCGCGTCTAAAGGTTATCCACAAGAACACTTTAAGGTCATCTCCAGCTGGCCTAGGAGAGATGTAAGTAATATTTACTTGTCTTTTGTATAGCACTTGAAAAATTAACTTCAATCTCTCGTCGAAAATCTTTATTATCTCAACGACATTCAACGTCAAAAACTAGTCAAAAATGTAGATATATTACAGCCATTTTTTACAGATTGAAACTGATATTCGAATTTAGGAAGTGAATGTTCTTAAAAATACGAGAAAGCGATGCTTGGCAGTAACAGAAGACGTTAGGTTCAATATAATGATGTGGAGCATAGTTTTGGGCCACCCTTATCAAAATAAAACTGAAGAAGAAGAATAATATAATTATGTTAAATAATCTTACTCAACTCTATGTTCGTTGCAGCTCACACTGGAATCTCCAAACAGCACACTGAAGGCTCTAAAACTGTATCCGCAAGAAACGGTGATGTTGGAGGAACGGTGAGCCGCACCGTTCGCTCCGCCGCACGCAATACACTCCAAACTCCCGCGCAACTCATAGACAACCGCATTCCAGTTTATAATGACAGATAAATGAATACGTATGTCGTTTGAAATTTAGAAAGACACTCTGATTCAGAACTTTGTCGTTTTCTTTCTTTCTTTTTCTATTCGTTCTTAAATATACAAACTTTGATTTTATTATTTCACCAATTTACTATCGTCGTTACGACTGTCATAAGTTTATTTATTTCAAATAATACCATAGAGTTTTTACATTATCCATACTAATATTTACTTTTTTATTTCACCAGGATTGCAGCTTGTTAGGTTTTGAATCGGTATAGTAGAATCATATCGGTTTCTCGAACGAAAATCAACGGAACAAAAATTATCAAGCGCGCGTAAGATGCTGTGATTGGTTGTTAACAGGGATGTTATGGAAACTTTCGGATATATATCCGAAACCGTAACCGAAACGAATAATTTCAGATATGGACAGAGCATAAATGAGACACGCTATGATAGTTTTCCGCTGGGCCAAGTGTTTTTGCATTTTTAGTAGAAAACACTTAAAAATTAGTACCTGTAATAAATAAGGCTTATTACTTATATCTGTGACTGTAGTACAAAATGATAACCTTTAATTGAAATCATCACATATTATAATTTTTTCTTTTATAATTCTTTAAAAATCTTATATCCTTATATCAAATGAAACTATCAGATAATCCGAAATAATTTCGTATCCAAAATTAGTATGATAATATTTTAAATGTATATCTATATCCAGATGTGGAATTTTATATCCATATCATCCCTGGTTTTTACTCAGTCGACCAGTCGTTACGCACGCTTGGCAATGTGTCATGTTAATTTTTCATTCGAGTAGCCGCGGGTAAGAAGAGTTGGGCGAAGCGTCTATCGACCATAGCGTACATGCTACTTTGAACAAGCGAATAAATCGCTAACACCTGAAGTATTCTGTCCACTATGGTCCTTATTGCTTTGGAGCTATAAAATCGAATTTAGAACTAAGGGTTCTTTGTTTAAATTTTTGCGTTTGATACCGAATTGTTTGGGCACCGGAGCAGTCCGTGTTAGGGATGAACGATTCCACAGAGGTATCGATACTGTTACTCGATACAGACGGTCGTAAAGTATCGATATTCTCTCGTATGCATCGTTTTTTTTTTTTGAAAATTTAGAAAAAAATAAACAAGTATTATCGTATCGATCACTGATTACCAGTCACCGTATATAGTTCTGTGATGCCCAAAGAACAATTATACATAATTATTGGACTCTTATTCTAGTTTCCGCATGTCTTTGCCCTGACGACATACGTTCCCAGACTTCAAAAACTGTTATAATTAACGCGTATAATATTGACTAGGCCTTGAATTGTTTACCGACGTGGCTTTAATAGATATAAATACAATAAACATTATAAACTCCTTCGAGACTACCTCCTTACTTCAATTTAGTTATTTTTTTTTTAATATGTTCTTTGCGATGCAGCAATAAACAAGGCATTTAGTAAATGAGGCAGTCTCAAAGGAGCTCCTACTCGAATTACACGTTACTTGTTTATGCCTTAGAACAATTTACTAAAAAAAAATATGGTATCGATACCGAAAACAAAAAATGAAAGTAAGAAATAACCATAGGAAACATAAATTCGTGTTAACTTCGATCTGTCTCCAAACTAATTGGGATATATTACGCGTGTTGTAACTTCAAACAAATTATTTAGTTGAAATTGAGAGTTTTAACATTTATTCTTCCATTAAAATTTGAATCTTATCGTACATTAATAGTGTTAAAATTGCGTTGCGCACCCGCCGCGGATAACGGAGCTCCTTGCGTTTGTGAGCTTTCCAGCGAACAATACTGTCGAATGAAAGGACAATTTGCTTGTATTCAGTGCAGCATTAAGTCTTCATTTAAACAAGTATGAATGATCGTTAGCTTTATATTGTACATTGATTGTTTGACTGGGTTCGTGGGGTGGGGCTTTAAATACAATGTAGTGACGTTATAAATATTAATATAGTTGTTTTACTTCACAAAGGCGGATGCATCTTTGTGTGTGTATGATGCACGTACACAATGTTTCTATGTGTGAAACGTCGAGAACGCTTCTCATTGGCCGAGCGGTCTCACGCACACACAAACAATGTGTACATGCACCCACAGTTCTACACATTATTAAGCGCAGGCCACACCGCCAGCTAGCGGGCGGGCGGGCTAAGCGGGCGAACATCGTTTCACCTCTTTACATACTTCGGTTCACACCGCGAGCTACCGACTAACCTAACGAGCTAAGCTAACGAAATATCCGACGATTCCCAGCTAGCGGGCGGGCGGGCTAGGCGGGCGAACATCGTTTCACCTCTTTACATACTTCGGTTCACACCGCGAGCTACCGACTAACCAACGAGCTAAGCTAACGAAATATCCGTCGCTCGTCTGTCCGTAGTTTTCGGTGTGAACCCCATAGTTTAGCTCGCCAATATTTCGCGTAGTTTGTATAGTTTCCTTCGTTCGCTTCGCCCGCCCGCTTAGCCCGCCCGCCCGCTAGCTGGCGGTGTGGCCTGCGCTTTAAGACCAATATTGACGTCTTCGTAAGATAAAGACGGAAACAGACTTATAACACGCTACGCCATCCCACGCATTCTTATTGGTCAAAAGACAAAGAGTATAGTTTTACGAGATGAAATGTGGCCGATAAGTACGCTTCACTGACGTGTGAAAAGTCTGTTTACGTCTTAAAACATCTAAAAACAAGAAAGAAAAACATCACAATATTTTAAATTATAGCCTTTAATGACTGCGTTTAATGTTATATGTTGCGACGTTCACTATACAATGTGTTTAAATTCCCGTCTTACAGTCAGCCGTGTACTGATCTTGTGTAAACTTCTCGTGTAATATGGCTGATTGGATGTTCCACCCTCAGTCAGCCATAGTGCCGTGTATTATAAACATACATGATAAATAGTATAAATTATTATGAACGTGAATATCCGTACAGTTTTGGATGTTTGTAATTTTTTCACGATTCCACTATGGAGTGTAACTGTGTAACGCGAGGAAGTTATGTACCCAAAATAATAAACAGATGGAAGATTATTTGTGTTTTTTTTTTTAATCTATACAAGATGCAGTTTCGCAATCATGTTAAATTCCAGGAGAAACTAGCCAACGAAAGCTGACCACATGAGAGCGCGGCAATTTACAAAAAACGACATTATCGGTAGTAAAATAAGATAGAAAATGCGCTGAATAATGCAGTTGATACTAGAAAAAGTGATTTTAATATAATTAGAAAATGAACCAGTATCAATTTAGTTTATTAAGGTTAAAGTTGGGAGGTTTCAGCTGATATTTTTTTAAATTGCCGCTTTTTCATGTGGTCAGACTTTGTAAAAGACATAAACACATAAATAATAAAATAAAATGACGTCTCTATATCACTAAGCTGTATGCGTGCGGATTCATCGTGACGCCTGCCTAAACTCAGCGGCAAGATGGCTAATTCGAATTAGAAAATCACACACATCAATCACATGTATATTTGCAAAAATACATTTTGTGTAAGTATAGACAGTTAAAACTATGTTAGCAAAAACACTTCACTATCACTACGAAACAGCTTTTAACAGTATACTACATTACTTGCAATCTAAGGTCTTTAAACTGTTCAATCCAATCGTTAGCAGCCAGCGCGCCCCCCGCGAGCTGCCGCCTTTTTATCTTGTCATTTTAAATACATATTTTAACACACGATTAACAGCCGTAACTTGAATTTATGTGCTATGCTGTTGTAATGAGTGATGACCTTAACACGTACGTCGGTAATAGTACCTAATACTTGATGAACCAAAACTACTCTTACTGCCTACGAAATAAAGACTGTCAATTTCAAACCATTGAGGTTCTACTCATATGACAACTCATAAACACTACTAGCACTACCAAAACACTACAAAATCAATTCCTAAACTCTCTTGGACTGTTAAAAATTCTATGGACGACGAGCTCGCATATTAGGATCACCACAGACGAAACCATGCCAAATGTTAGCGCTAGAAGTGGCGTAGAGAACTCTTTGATGCCGACGCAGAAGACGCTAGAGTCAGGCGTGTGGCCGCACTCCGGCATCGGCTCGTCGATCTCTGATTGGATGCGGGGAGGCAGACCTACCTCGTACATCTTGCGGATTCTGGAACGTAAGTAAAGAAGTACAGATATTTCACCTGCCACTAATTACTGTTTTAGAAGGATTTAAGGTACACATAAGCGGGTCGGTAGATTCGGTTCGGCAGTCTTAGTTAATACCTATAATATCGTTGAATCCAAAATGCAGATCCCACTTACTTGTATAGCGACCCTTATGTATTCAATGACTACCTATAAGGGCCCTCGCCCACGGCGACTTTTTGTCGCGCGCTTCGTAAACGCGCAACATCATCACTACTAAGCCCCTTCGCACTTGGCGTCGTTTCGTAAGCGTATCGTAAAACGCGCGTAGTACCTACGAGAGCAATACGAGCAGGAACATGTTCAAATAAGTCCGCACACGAGGAGGTGTTGCAGCGTATCGTATGAAGTGTTCATTGTCATTACGATAGTCGTAGCGTACTGGCGTAAAAAAGGAAGCGTAATAAATTCCCCAAACACATCTGGTACGCTTGACGCCATGATTTCAACTGAGATATTACAAAACGATACGTCTACGCGACGATTCGTTTGTAGAACACTCCGCGTCTCGAGACAACTACGCCTACGACCCATGTGCGAAAAGCCTAACGCGTATTCAATATAGCGGACGCGTGACAGCATCGCTACGAAAAGTCGCCGTGGGCGAGGGCCCTAAGCTACAAACACGAGACCAGGGGGAGCAATTCTACTAACTTTTGGGATCGCAATATAATCCCAGTCCAAAAAATAAATTTTGTTTAAATCTTTTTTTTTAACATTGATTGTCCCTGGAATTATATTGTGACTAGAGTCAGGTCAGTGACTCGTGCTGCTGACTGTCGCGTAGAGAATTGTCTTCAAATGTATTGATCTCGTGTATAATTGAAGACTGACCCGACTCAACAGCCCGCGTGTACAGAACCCATTATTTTATTGCATTTGAATACTTACGCGTAAGCAATGTGCTCCTTATACGGCGAGTTTTTCCTAACAACGACGCCCATTCGCTGCAGTGGATACAGCTGCACCGATTTCGTCTCACAAATCTCTCTCTCAGTAAACGTCGCCTTAATTAAGGGGAATGCGTAGGTCGTCTCCACGTGGAAAGCAAAACCCCCTTTCTTTACCATAGCCATGCCTTCCTCGGCGTCGAAGAAATTGTAGTGTGTTGCGGTAACTACCTTTTTGTGGTACAGTTCTATGGCTATTGGGTCCGTTGTGCGCTGTAAAGTTAGCTTTATTTAAAAATGGTGTAATTCAACTTAAAAAAAAACTTGAGAGGTGTCAAGGGACACCCGGATGGAACGAAGTTATATGAGAGAGAGAGAGAGACAGACAGAGAAACACGCGCACGCCGCACGGCTTACAACTATAGTAAAAAGTGTCGTTACAACTTTTGGTCTTAATTTTTTCCGTCTAGTCCCCTTTCGCAACGCGCGATAAGGAACTTCGTTCCAAAAACATCACGCCTATATTCCCCAAAGGGATGTAACACACAGGTGCAGAGGTATATTAAAACTAAAGTTCGTTTTTTTTTTTGGACGCGTTATTGTCCATTTCTACTGGTCAGTTTCTTTCGCTAATAGGAATCTACGTTATCTCTGAGTGTTAAGCTATATTTATTATAATAAAAATAGGGATCCGCAAGAAATTTCCACGTAAAATGCATAAAATGTATGTTTCTGAGTAAATACAGGGTGGGCCAAAAATTTTTGCAAATAGCAACACTAGATTTTTTTGATAACCGTTCGAGGTAGTCGCGCGGTTTTGGCGGGAAACTATACGTCACTTCATGCAATTTTGGTCACGATGGAGCGCTTCACGAGACAACAGCTTGTTTTTTGTGTAAAACAATTTTACAAAAACAATGATTCCTACGTTACTGTACGATGCCTGTTTAGAATTGTATACAGATTACGCCTTTTATGTGAGTGTTAATGGGCACGTGAATATGCACAATTGTCGATATTGGAGCAGGGAAATTCACCTAACACGACAGTATGGGCTGCCATATCAGCAAAGGGCATAATTGGTCCGTATTTCTTTGAAAATAATCAAGGAAATAATGTAACTGTGAATTCAGCGGAATACGTCAAGATGTTGCAAGACTTTTTTACGCCGCAGTTGCATGAATTTCAAGGGTACAAAAGCAGGACCTGGATACAACAAGATGGAGCAACATGCCATACGTCAAATGTGAGTTTACCGGTAGTCAAAGAATTGTTTCCGAACAAATTGATTTCTCACAGAGGTGATATCCCATGGCCTTCGAGAAGTCCGGACCTTACACCATGCGATTTTTTCTTGTGGGGATACCTGAAAAGTCGAGTGTACCATAGTAAACCGACGACAATATCCCAATAAAAACAAAACATCCACGAGGAGATAGCCGCGATCCCCGGCAGTATGTGTCAGCGAGTTTTCTAAAGTTTGCGTAGTCGATTGCAGGAGTGCCAACAACGAGACGGCGCACATTTGGAAGATGTCATTATTAAAAATTAAAATTCGTTAAATGATTATTACGTTACATAAATTATCAACAAAATAACATTTGTAGTTTTATTTCTATTCATGATTCAAAAGTGCAAAAATTTTTGGCCCACCCTACACTTGCAAAACTATTTTCCATAGTACCTTGCGTAACTGAATTAACTGGCCTTTTGTGGTTACCTATTAAATTCAATATTTCACAAACTGTGTACAAAATAAAAGTTTCGTTAGCCAATAGCCAGTAAAGGCTTAAGACACGCAGGGACTTCAGGCGTTCCGTCGATGAGAAAAGGGCAGAGCTAGCCTACAAAAAAGTACCTACATTAAAATAATCATGATCATAAACAATATCATGTGAGCCGGCCTTCAAATCGCTGTCCAATAAATCCTTCAGAGTTCTAATGTTCCAGGGTGCCTCTAGCAGGAGCGAGGACACTATGGTGGCGTTGTAGTACTGGTACAAAGTCACAGCATACACGAACGTGGTGAAGATCACCAGCTTCGTGGCAGTCGACTCGCGTTTTATGTTGATACCTAAAAGATAAGCAAGTTTTGTACATGAAACAATGTTAAGTGTAGTTCCAAACAGGGCCGGATTAAGTATCCATGTCGGGGCCCTTAGGCAAAGTAAGTCTCGGGGCTTCTTTACCATTTTTTTTTCTACCACAACGCCATTGTAAACAGCATATCATAATTACGCTGTTTTTAGGGTTTCGTACCTCAAAAGGAAAAAACGGAACACTTATACGATCATTTTGTTTTTACTACATGAAACAAATGAAACGTCAATAGAATATAATACTTAGTTATACAATGTCGCCCATGCGCATGTGACCGCCCGTAATTTTCTGAATATTCATGAAAAAATGTCGAAAATAAACTTCAAAAGGGGGGTCTATCTATAACATTTTTTATGTAACAAACAACAGTAACAGTTAACAGTATACGAGACATAGGGGGGGGGGGTACGGTAGGTATTTAGACTTTAGATTTAATATAACTTGTTTTTGTAATAAAGCGTAAAAAATATTAAAACTTTGACCAGTGCAGAACCAACTGCAGCTGAAACAATTCTTCAATCTAAATGCATGGTTAATCTACCTTCCTACTTGCTTTCGAGCAATGCATAAAAACAGGTTAAATAAAAACTTTTACCTTGTTGACATATAGCCCCCCAAATAACCAGCCCAGCCATACTTAACGAAGAATCTTCTTTGTCTCCTATTTTTTTCTGCACCACCAGCATAGCCCACAGTGTGACGGCGGTCACGACCAGCATGGTTATGACGCAGTACCACACGATGACACTCAAAGGACGCGTGTAGATCGTGTAGAAACCGCCAGGGTACTTTGGGTGTCGAAAGAGGAAACTGTGCCTATGTTACGAAGATGAAAACAAAAAAAGTATAAGTAGGTACATATAATAACGTGCTTTCGTGGGACTCTGTCTGGAACGAAGTTTCTAAAATTGTTGCGCGCACACCAGTATAAAAGAAAGAGAGGGAAAATCGCCTGGAATAACGCTTTTTGCCAATTAACTCTTACACCGCAAGCCACGTTAAAAGATTTCATCCCAAAAAGTACAAGCTGACTGGCTTTTGTTGCTAACCATACCTAGTTACACGTTCAGCACTTTATTACTCTATTGTACCTATAGACAGCAGAATTTTAGTCTTCTTAATACTGCTGGCACTAAGTAGGTCTATATTCTTTTTTGTCCTCTATTGCTAGCAATCCTCCCTTTCCGCTCGCGAGTTGAGACTTATCGTTACGTTGTCGGTTGATCACCTCCATATAACATCCTCTATGTTAGCAGCAATTTATTACCTAGACATCCAGACTTCCGAGATGTACTGTACGTGCTGCCCCCTATCGATGCGGTAGAAGATAGGGGCACCGCCTATCTCCGCCATGCCGCTGTACAAAGCGTACACCATCCCGTCGAAACTGCCGTTGCGTTGGTAGCCCCACGTGCTGACACGATGCATGTCGTAGCTATGAACAATATGTGTTTTGTTAGCGTATTTAAGCATAAAGGACATCACGTACTTATTAACCCGGCACCAGCGCCATCGCGACGATGGAAGTCCACTCATAGCAGCTCGTGGTAACAGGGCCGTAGCTAGGGGGGGGCATTGTGGGGCAATGCCCTACCTTGAAATCACAATGCCCTACCTTAAAAATATCAAAAATAAGATACATTATTATAATTAAATGGTTTGTTCAGAGTCATCATAAGATGTCAGATATAGCTAGGTACATGGTGATTGATTAGGAGTCCGTGTTTCGAGGGCAGATCAGTTATGACATTTTTTTTACTTCCGACCTACCTGTAACCAATGCTGCCCTACCTCAAATTCGACTCTAGCTACAGCCCTGCGTGGTAAGCGGATGGTCAACGAGTGGGCCACGCGCGGTAAGCTGGTAGAGTGGGAGACCATTCGGCGAGGTTAGGGAGTCGATAAGTGAGTACATATGAATGGAAGTTCATATTATAAAGTAATCTCAACCACACGAGGCGATGCGGTAGGTACTCGTTGGTTTAGTGGTCACAAAGCGCGACTGCTGAGCATGAGGTCTTGGGTTCGATTCCCAGGTCGGGCAGTGTTATTGGGTTTTTCCATCAGGAATTTCTAGAGAGAAAAGTCTAGAGTTGTGCCCGGTTGATTACCACCTCCTATTACATGGGACTTAAAACATAACTGGTGAAATTTGGGCGCACTAATGGGTACACCTCTGCCTAACCCTTCGGGGATTACAGGCGTGAAGTTATGACAATCTAAAATTCTTTCAGTTTAGTACCATTTGCCGTTTACAGGCTTGTAATATTTTAATGACAGACTTAGGATTGGGCAGCCCCTCAGAAACCTAGGAAGAAATTCAGTTTAAGAGGCGCAAGTTGCACGCCAACTAAAGTCCCTTCGGTCCTCCTGCGACCATGAGTTGGGAGCCCGGTATCAATTGACGCATGACCTGCGCCCCAGACCGGGACCTAGCCGGGGAGTAGCCTCAGACACAACATGCCTAAAAGTGATTAGCCAGCATCCCCATCAAAACTTACCTAATATTATACATATCTCGCATAAACTTCAACATTGTGAAAAATTTCATTCGATGCACCGTGTCTACAGTAATCTGCGATCTAATAGGCTTCTCCATGTACTGTTCGATGGTCTGGTTGCCCAGCTTTGGCGTCGAAAGTATAACTATCGCTGTCTTGACAAATGCGCCTTGTAAGTTCCATCTCTTTAAATCCTCGATTGATAATGAAGAATTCCAACGTCCAACCAATCTTACATTGAATTTTCCCTTGAAATTAGATCCAGTGTTGTAGACTTCATACAGATTAAAGATTTCATTTGTTTTTTGTGCGACGATTACATCCGAATCCACTTCAATTGGATACCCAGATAAAGCTTCCGTAGTTAAAGTCAGATCTTCAGTGATTATTATATAAGAATACTCCTGGAAGGATGTAGTGCTTGAGTCCAGTACTGAGGTCCATCCTTCACAGCCCGTGTCGATCAATATTCCAACTCTAGGATAAGACTTCGTGACATCATAAGTAATATTGTTATCAATTTTAGCACTCGTGATCATGATATCCTGATCGTTGAATATTCTATGCATAACTTTCACGAAATAGTTATCGTAACAATGAAATATAACTCCGTTTTTTATATTTTTATGTTTTAGAATATCGACTATTAGAGCAACGTCTGTTAGCGAAAGAGTTAGTAATACATTGCAGAACAAATTCATGTTGAAATAAAGACAATTTTATTTTAAAAATATTATAAACTGACTGCGAGCAGCTTTTGCGTCATTTTCGTCTTGTGGACTCAGTTGAAATAGTAACCAGTTATTTGTAAATGCACTTAAGCTTTCAGTCTTGATGATTGGATTCGATTAAACTATGACGATTTCGATTAAAACACGACTGACAATAAAATGGGCGCGATTATAAAAAAAAAAAGATTTCCTATTAAGCTACTGGGCCACTGCGGCGCACGGACACGGGACAAGCTACACTCAGTCGCGGCAGTTTATTAATTACACACTATACTCTGTACATAATACTTAGGTAGTCCCGGTCCATGTTTAAATGGTAGGTACCTACTATTATAATGAAACGAAACTTCGTCATAATTATTTTCATGGTAAACGGAAGATGCGCAACGCAACGTGTTATTATGTTACTATAAAAAAGGTTGCAGGCGGTCCTGGAACAAAAGCGGCGCGATGCCGCAACGCGAAAATAGTAACGTGCAACGCGCCGTGCGCACTTTGCCCTTCTTGCCCGTGTCTGTACACACGTCCAGAAAAACGTGTTAAGAAATTGTTATTATTGACTGAAAACTGTTAAATAAACCATTGCAATGAGTTACCTACACAATATCATATTAATTTAGTGGCTTTATAATAAAATAATATTGCGCCGCAGTGAGCTGGCGCCTTTACTGTCAGCAAGTCTACTGGAATTATGAATATAAAATGAGGGAAGCTTCTGTTTACCTTAAAACAACCCCTATTAACGTCAACATCATGTCTCGACTTTGATAAGAATAAATATCATGGTTTTTAATGGAAATTATAATAGTGCCTAAAGCTATGACAAATTTTCATAGACCATGCAATAGTACAAGAATACTACCTACCTATACTTGCTAAGCTAACTTTCAACATTAGTATACATTTGGTAGCTAAGTCATCTACTACATAAATAAAAGAGCTTGTGCCCAAAAACATTTTAATAAATACCTAACTATTGAGGATAAGCAAATTCAATAAAGACATTTAAAAATTGTAAGTAGAGAATACATCTTGGAACGGAAACTCTGCCTTATCAGGTACAAGCAGGTCTGAGAGGAAGCAGACGGTACCAGCACTGCCTTCATACAGACTCTCCGGATTATCTGGTAGCCTTGCATCTCTAATAAACTCTTCAGTGACCATGAAATCAGCAAACATTTTGGCTCTGTGCAGGTATTTTTCCTCTCCAGTAACTCTATGCAGAAGGAGGAATACGTAAGCATTGCCACCTACTCCGTGGCAAATGCCCGGTCCCTTACGTAACAACCCCTTTCGCCACACCAGCTCACCAGCCTTGACAATGGCATTGTAAAATCTCTGATCTTTATAGATCAAGTATGCTTTGGCCATTACGTAGACAGTACCAGGAGCACCATGACACCAATGCACAAGCTTATGGTCGCTCAGTCCAATTTCCTCCACACAACAAGGCCAATTTCCTTCCTCGGTTTGCAATGAAGCCAAATATTCTATTGTTTCTTTAATGTCATGAGCAGCAGTCTTATTAAATCTCAAATATCCAGGGACTGATAAGAGCATCTGTAAGATGAAGCTCATTCCATGTGCAGCCCCAAGGTACTCTGTGTTATAATAATGGAACATTAGGGGGCACGGACTTTGGTGTTTCACGGAGTACTCCCTTCCAGAGGTAACTATCACATCGCAAATCTTGTACAACTCCTCATTAGTAAAGACTGGTGTTTTAAGCTCTCGGCTCATCCACAACGCGCCAGCGAGGTAGCCAGCTCGCCCAACAAAATATTCATCTCCACCACAATTGAGGAACTTAGGGTTGAGATATTGGGTGTACAAAGACTTGTATGACTTCAGCATTTCAGAAGCATTTTCATCGCCCATTTCTTTGAGCAGAACAGCAGCTAACGCGTAAGTACCGGCATCACCCAATAGAAACGAAGTCTTGTCTCCAGCCGAAGTTTCCAAGGCAGGCTTCAAGTATTCGAGTCCCTTTTCTAAGTACACAGACTTATTATCCGACAGTAATGGGTTTTTAGAGAGATGGTAGAACATATAGGAAACGCCGGTGACGCCAACATACAGACCTCCTTCGACATTATTTCGTGAAGGTTGCAGCCTTTTGGAAATATTATTGGTGTAGGCATGTATTTGAGAAGTCAGCTCGTCTCTGTCAAACGTTACCGCGGTTCCTGGCTTGTGATCATCATAAGTGTTCAGAAAGAATCGAACCATTTTGTCTTCAAACGTAACAGGGGACAGTAAATCTGCTGTCAGCAAACTCTTAAAGGTACGAAGTATAGTTGAAGAAACCTTTTCGAAACTTCTACGCATCAATGCAACTTTTAAAGAAATACCTCTTTATGAAAATAAAATAAAGTAGAAATAATTTTTCTAGCAGACCTTTCTTTCGTCAAGCTAGATGCGATATTGTTTTGTTGTCTACAATTTTGTTTTGTTTTTGCGAAATTGACTTGACAATTGACATTGACAAATGGATGACAATCCATTGACAGTTTGACATTACTACATTCTTCCAGTTACCAACAGAACAACACCAAGAAAGAAAAATAAATCTGCTGCATTCGTTTTTAATTTTAATATGAACGTGTGATTTTGCGATCAGTCGGCACAAGAATATTCGTGGATTTCTACAAGTTCTACAACTATTACATAGAATAGGATACTGGGTTAAGGATACACACAACAAATTATTTTAAATTATGATAATTATGAGAATGTAAATATATAAAACAGTTTTCTCAATAGATTTCTACTTAGTACAAGGCCGTTTTCAGCGTTACTAAGCAACCTGTTTTCTAAGTGATAACTTAAAATGGACCAAAACTGTCTTTTGTACGAATTTATTTTATTAAAATAAAATTGTATCAAATGGGGCCAACTGTTTCTTAAACCTTTTTGTACCGTTGTTAGTATTATAATTTTAGAATAATGCCTATAACGTATAACCGTGGAAATGTAAGTAGTTAGGCCGAGGTATTTAAATTACATAAATATGTAAATTAATTCTTCTTCCCTCTATTGATCGTAGTGTATTTCACTCCTTTTTTTTTTTAGGTAAGGAAGATTGCATTCCGCACACGGGGCAGGTCGGCACAGTCTCTAGATGCTGGTGGGCCTCGAGTGGACCCTGGTGCTGGTGGTGACGGCCGCTTATTTTTGCAAATAAGACCAGCGTTACCAGATCCGAGAGCTGCACTAGCTCAACGATCTCACACAACGCTATCAGGGTAAGTGCCAAAAATATAACTCTTCAAAAAAATCTCAGACTTGGCCTTTAAGAATGAAAAACTAATAAATCATTCCCAATTTCATTCTTATTAAAATTAATTTAAATAAAGTACGTAATTTCAATAATGAAATTTTGACAATTTACAGCAATGATTACGTGCAGAAAGAAGATAGCAAAGATGAAACAATCAATTTGCAAGCTGTGGGTGAAGGAAAAGTTCAACTTTCTAGAACACCACAAGAAAAAGACCGACTTCCCGACAGGATCAGCCTGGATAGGTATATATTTTTCATAAAACCTAATCAACAATTGAACGGGAAAAACTTACGATTAAAAAAGTTGTAAAAGTGGAAAATGAAACATTTTATGAGAAGCAACTAGGTGCTCGTGGATGTTGCTTGATTCTTCCTAAAAAAAAATTCTTTCCCTTTTTATATGCGATATTTAATCAAAGAAGCGGGAAGAAATTAATAGTACTTTTTAATCGACATTATTTAGATTTTGTTTACCCTGCACCTGAAAAGGGGTCATAGCAATCATTATGAACAAATTTTGATAAGGGTCTAAATATTAAATGAAAAATTGCTAAAAATCAACTGTTTCGTACATTTTCAGTTTTAAATGTGAACATAATTTATAGAACCGCGAATTTTTTTTTTCGCGATTTATAAAAAGAAAAAAAAAATTTTTAATAGGAATTACTTCTTTTTTAGGTTTAGGGTAATCAATTCTATAGGTATTGGTTGAGCCCAGTTTGTTAAATTATCACTAACATAATAAAATAATTTCAGGAGAGGACTTTCGTCAATACCCCATATCGTCGGAGAGCCCGGCTTACGACTTTTGTCCTTGCAACACAATCTAATTAACAGTTTGTCGGGATTGTCTCCTTTAGACTTAGGTAAACTTGTGTTTCTGGATGTGTACGACAACCAAATTGACAAAATAACTTCTTTGGAAAGACTGTTTGGCTTGCGCGTGCTTTTAATGGGAAAGAACAGGTAACCAACATGACGAAAGTATAGGTATACTTACGTTAATAAATAAAAACTTTTCACTGGTACATTATAAACTTACAGGATAAAAAGGATTGAAGGCCTCACAAACCTAATAAAGTTAGAAGTTCTAGATTTACATGGGAATAGGATAGGAAAAGTTTGCGGTTTATCTAACTTAAATGAACTGAAAGTGCTCAATTTAGCTGGTAATCAGATCAAATGTGTCGGACAAACAGATCTTCAGGGTCTTGTATCTCTAAGGGAACTGAATTTAAAACGAAACCGTTTAAGAAAGCTGCTTGGATTTCAGAACACGCCAAAATTGCAAAAACTGTATCTTGGTAATAACGATTTACAAAGGTAGGTATTATATTTTAAAGTTTATAAATTGTGTTCAATTTCCTAACGTTATATTGTTTCACAATTTATCTTATTTCTAATTTCCAGTATAGAAGATATGTCTTCTCTTGCTGAAGCGGTATCGCTGGTTGATGTGTCTCTAGACGGAAACCCTGTGGCTTTGGGTGGGGATTGCATACCATTTCTTGTCTCATATCTGCCTAATTTACTTACTTTAAGCAACATGAATGTTACTGAACAGGTAAGGAAATACGAGAATACTCGGTTAGCAACAAACAAAAAAAAAATTTGTTTGGAACAATTATGTTATGTCATGTTATTACAGGTGCGTAGTGCCGCAATGGCGTGGCGAAATAATAAAGAAGCAGCACACGCAGCTTACTGTGCGTTAGGTGGAGCCGCGCAACAAGAAGCCAGGCGAGATCAAATTATCAACAACGCTCGTACTAACTGGGAATTGCTAAGGTTTTCATTTAATTTCAATTATTTACCTTATTAAATTATAATTGATAAAATTATAATATAATTATCATCTTGTCTTTAGATCGGAAAATAAATGCTTCATCCCTGTAACTAGTCCAACCAAAAATCCAGAACCTGACAAAGAATTCGCCATAGAAGCGACAACAGTAATCACACAAAGTAGTGTAATGCAAACATTGGAAGCGGCAGCACTTCCAGATGTCGTTTTGTCTATGCAGCAAGCCGAAACAGAAGACTCCGATTGTAAAAATAGCAGTGACGTAAATGCAAAAACGAGCACAGAACATGTTCCAAAAGCGTCGCCAATGAAAAAGTTGCAAAGAAGTTCAACTGCCAGAAAACCTTCCGAGAGAAGAGTTAACTTTTCTGACAGAAGTGCCTCCCAAGATACTGACGCTTCTCATTCTACATCCACTAGCAGTGATTTGAGACTACCGCCTATATTATTGCCGATAATTTCCTCTTTGGAAAATGTTAAATTGCCTGATAGCTCAGAACCGATACTAAGACGCTGGGAAAGCATTTCAAGCGTCGAACCAATAGTTGATTCTTCGTTTAGCTCACTGCCGTCTTCTAGCAGTGACAGTGAAGAGGAAACAAAGCTAACTAAAAGACCTGTTCGACGCATGCCAACAGCTTTAAGGCGACGAGAAAACTTTAGTACAATGCGGTCAAAGTCTGTATGTGATCCGGAAAGTCGCAGATCTAAATCTAAGAACTCAGACATAAGTGAAAATGCTAGCAATATATCGAGCAGTACAAATGTTGGTTCTGTTGCCAACTCCTCGACTTCGAGTAGTGATCATAACAGTAAGGTTTTACGACGAGAAGGTTCTCTAAATAGTAGAACGAGTCGGAACATCAGAAGTGCAACGATATCGCGGAGAAATGAAAGGGCATCATCAGCAAGTAGAGCATCTACCGCTAGAGCGAAGACGGTGAAAAATTTGAATTTGGCTAACTTCAAGTCTTCAGAACCTGTGCCGAAAACATTGCCTGCGTCTAAGGACAGAGAACAAGGTAGTTTTGTTTTTAGCTAAATAAAATCTGTTACCATACGTCTACTACGTAATAATCTCATTTTTGTACAGGAGTCGATTATCTAGTGGAAGTCTGCGACGGAGTGGTGAGCGCGTGGGGAGCTGGGGCTGTCCGACGTCTTGCCCGTGATTGGGATTGGGAGCGTGCGCGCACGGTTAACCGCGCCGCCTACCATTATGTACATTATAATGCAGTCGCACAATCACTACCCGAGCTCAAGTCTAAGTTAGTACAAAAAAGATATTTAATAACATTTTATGGGAACCAAATACAAACTAATAATTTAATTTATTAGGTTTCCAAATGTGAGTCACATATCAGTTCGAGCGACGGGTCTACAATGGCTTGGACAATTGCACGCTTTAGCTGAATTGAGGGGTGTCACCGGTCTTACAGTACTACCGGAAGGTAACCCAATTAATGCGAAAATCTGGAGAGAATATGCTATCTACAGACTTGCGCATTGGGGATTAAAAGAGATCAATGATGAGCCGGTAATCATTTTAAATGCTTAATAAAATTAAATGCTGGTGTATTGGGTAGATATGAAATTGAGCATCTTACAGGTGACGGATGAAGAAATAAAGTCGGCAAATAGAACTTATGGAGGACTCAGTGATATTGTACTTCGAGCTATACCGGACGCGCCATTACAACCTCTTCTGTCGAGATTGGGACGAAGTGGTAACAGTGCTGCTAGTGCTAAAGCCTGGTTAAGAGCTGCTGATCCAGCTTTAAGAGACGTCATTGCAAAAGAAGCCTTACAATATAAAAAAGGAAATGTATCGCAGGTAAAAATCTGATCAATAATACAATAATAATTACTCTGGACTCGAATGCTCAAATACAGGGAATGCATTATGACATATCACAGAGCCGTTAACTACGCACACTGCCCATCAAGCTAGGTAACTTTGAGCAACAAATATTCCAGGAAAAAATCACTTTTGCAAGCATTAAGAGCGCATGTAACAGTAAAAGGGGCCACGACTAAACGTCCAAACTTATTTTCTTAAAAATACATAAAATTTCGTTACCAGAAGTTTCCCAGATATGGGGTAGAAAAATAATCATAATGGTGGGAAGAACAGATGTAACTTTTGGCTTCGTTATGTCTTTTTTACACCCGTTATTTATACTTTATAGCATACCTAAAACATCATAATGTAAGTATTTGGATATCTTTATTAAACTCATTATTGTCAGTAAAATAATTACAACATAATTTATTTCACAGGAGGACATGAGCTGGCGCGTTCGTGGCCGCGGACAACTATCCCACGCAATAGAGTTAGCTTGCGGGGCTGCGCAGAGACTAAGGGCCCTCGAAGTTCAATGGCCGACTATATTAGTAGAAATGATTGAAGACATTCTGAGGGACTTTGCACACATGGAGACACATGTCAAGGAACAAATGAAAATGCTTATGGACACAATGTGAACTAGAATAGGAAATAGCTTAATTTAGGCTAGAATTAGTGTCAAATGTTGCGCCGCCAAAATCTAGATTAACAATTTTACATCATCAGCAAAAATAATTCACATTTAGACAAATTGTCACGGGCTAATTAGTTAGTAAAATTTAACTCATTTGAATACCACGAAAATGATTTATCTTTTGATCAAAGAACCTAGTTACCCAATTGTTATTTTTATAAGCTTTCTGTACTAATAGATTAAAGTGTTGAATACAAAATCAAAACGCAGTACTTAACTTGACTGAACAATTGTAATTTGCTCAATCTAGATAGGGAACCAACAAACTGATCAATGAATAGCATAATTATGTGAAATGTTTTGTAATAAATACCTCAGATGTTACAACCGTTTGTAGTGTATTAGTTTAATTGTATGTTATTTATAAGTTATGTAGTTCTATTAGAATAACAATAGTACTAGGTGATGAACTGCCCTGCATGTGCCTCCTTTAATTTTAATAATAAACAATTTATAGTCCTTTTTTGTATTCTTCTAAAATTGGCACAAAGTTTTGGAACCGGGCGTCCTTCCCTCTCTTTCTATTACATATCGGTGTGGGGGTGTATGTGTGAGGGTATATCTGTGTGCGAGTATCGAGATTCGGCCAGCAAGCATTGTGCGCGGCCAGCTGTATAATCTCAATTGTGAACGTGTGGTTTGATGATTTGTCGTTGTGCGTACGTAGGTACGTACTGAGGAATAATGTTTAGCAGGCCTGCATTAATCACGCAAAGCCGACTAGTGTGTATGCCTCACAGCGCAATTTTAAAGGCCGTACGTGTTTACTGCAATCATTGCAACACTTCATAGAAAAGGAAGCCTAAAAAAGGAAAGGATGTTATATGCTGATAAAGCACCATGCTTTTTATTTGTACGCCTCTATAAAAATATAGACAGCGCATTCTTCTGATGCCCTAAATAAATAGAAGTATGGAGGCCTTTGCAGTAAGACGACTCATGCTGAAAATAAAATAATAATCTGCCAACCAATGAAAAGAGGATTATTGCTTTCTATATTTTGAACGTGATAATATTGCAATGCTACCAACCAATCAAACAAAAACTGATGTGATTGGACGATTCGGAAGAGATACAAATAAAAATTACTTGACAACTGACACATGTACACTTGACAAGTTGACACTTGACACGCATGAACTGTCATTATGTGATCACTTGTCAATGATAAAAAAAATATTTGTTGTACTCAGTCCGTAGTCGTTTAATACTGTAATTTATAATCAACATAACTGTAAAATGAAGCAGTGATTGTTAGTAAATCCGCAATGGACGACACTGAGAGCACTACAACATCAGCTGATGAAAACACTGGTAACCTGTGCGACAACCCGACAAGGGATACTTTAGCGGAAGGCTTACTCGGACTTTTGAAACCCACTGTGGACCAGTTAGACGATCGGGTCAGAGCTACGAGGTAATAAATTATAGCCTTCAATTAAGATCTGACCCAATTTTTGTAATTTGTGACAGACAATACAAACCTACGTACATAATATTATAACCTCTTTGTTTAAAACTTCGCATTTATTTATCAAAAATGCATGGATAAAGTAAGTGTTGATTTATTAAAGTTTGCCAACAGCTTCTGTATCATCTACAACTCGTCCTAAAAAACTCACAATCAGCCTCAGATTTACTCAATCAGCAAATACCAATGTTCTTGCACATAAATCTAAGCTGCAGAAAACACATGCACACATCCTATCCTAGAACAAAAAATTAGGTCTCTACTACTTTAAAAAAGATACCACAGGGACTCCATGAGCTGCTTTGTGACTGGGCATTGACAATCCTTTGTATGTCATGCATAAATCCATGGCATACTACATGGTATGTGCAATGTTGGACAGCATCACATCCATTTTGCATCCCTCTAAGAGCTGCAGACAACCATTCAACCAACTGAAACATGTCTCATTGTATGTGCCTATAACAATATCTTATAAATTTTCAGGATTTCTCAGTTAGAACTGAAACAACAAATAGAATCATTGAATGAAGAGCTGCAGAATGTTAGGGAGGCTTTGAACAACCACCCCGACTTGGACCCCTATGTGAAGAAGCTGATATCTTGCAAACACAAGGTCACTGTGGTACTGAACGTGTTACAAGCGTCACAGGTTGGTTTTACAATCAATTTTAAAATAAGAATGCTAGAGCAGCTTTTATAAAATACATTATTTAAAAATAAAGTCCTGTTGACACAGGTATTTTTAACCCTTAATTATTAGCGTCCATATAGTTACACTTACGCTCGCGTGGGGAATATATAACCCCAATTTTAAAGGTACAATAAAACATATTTTTAATGACAAACTCTTATTTTTATTATAAAAATTAGAAAAAGACAACATTGTTCTAAATTGTAATAGTATCCTTAATCAACATTGTTATAAACTTTTAAAGATATGAAACTTTAAATTTAGGACCTTTTATTCAATACATTTATCACATATCATAGTGGAATGGTTGTGACAAACTTGCTGGTGACATTTGGCACACATAAATCTTATTTTTTTATTCTTCGACCTTGGACTGATATGGCACCTTTTATAAGTTGTCGATGGACCACCTCTGGAAGTGGGGCTAGGATCCTGAACTGGAGCATTTCTTTTTAGCCGTTTTTGTATGGCCCTAGGCAGTTGTGGTATAGTTGCTCGAGTTTGTTGGCGAGCCTTTACCAAATCAACTGCAAGATGCTTCGAAAACTCCCTTCTTGATATTCCGTGATCAATTTTATTTTTATACATGACATATGCATTGATGCCAGCAACGTTGAGAAGGTGATAAAATATAACCATAGGCCATCTCTTTGTACGTCTAGGTGCTGGTGTTTCCCTCATAATATTGTGTCTACGAACTCGAACGCTAGTACGCGGCGGCTCTTTTGCCCACTTTGTGCATTTATTTTTTGATAAATAAAAGCTATCAGAATCTTCACTTGCGTGTCTACTCCGCTGAGTAGACATATTCATTATCGACATCATTCCATTCTAACTCGGTTTCATTAGCACTTTCTTGAGATTCTGAGTTGTGGTCACTCTGGATCACTTCATCGTGTCCCTCATCTTCATCGGGACTATCTATCTTCGTCGTCTTCTAATATACGCTCAACAATCTGGTAGTTAGAAAGACGCTTACTTGCCATTTTAGGCATTCTAACCTAAAAAAAAAACAGAAAACAAAGATAAGTAAAAAAAAACTAACCATTTAGTATCTGTACTGCACGTTAAAAAATAAAAATAAAAATACTCACTCGTCCAAAAAAAGTTGCACGAATACTCGCGTGGGGCAATATATACCCCAGACGCGATCTCCTGACCCAACCACATGACACGGAGCGGTGCTCGCGACTGATTCGCGGTGGGGGGAGGTATTTAGGCAGCTACTAAGAACGGCATGGAGGTAGCTTTAAAAATGGCGGAGATACGACGCTTCAAATACGCCGTGGGGTTAAATATACCCCACGCGAGTAATTAAGGGTTAATTGCACATAGAAACAATTACCTGTAGGTACTTTAGGATTTGTTAAAAATATTTAGCATTAGTTAAGCATAAATAAAGTCCGGTAAAACGGGGTGAATAGAAAGGCAGGGGAGAATTGATATGAAACTTTTAAAAGGATTTTTAATCATCATCATCTGCCTAGCCTTTTCCCAACTATGTTGGGGTCGGCTTCCAGTCTAACCGGATGCAGTTGAGTTTTTAATGTTGGAATAATAATACATAGTTAGCAAAAAGGACTTTGTTTTTACTGAATTATAATTTACAATTTACTGTCCTTGTTGGCAACAAACTTTATTAGTTTAACATTAAAGTCCAAATTAAAGTTTAATCCCCATTTACCCCTGCCACTCTATTCATCCTGTTTTACTGATACTGAAAATTGGAAATAGCCTGTTTTCCAAAACCAAAGCCTTATTATGTTACAGGACAGAATTAATGAAATAAGACGGATGGTAAGTAAAGAGAAGAGTGTACGCACGACTGTACTCCCAGAGCCAGCTCCCCAAGAGCCTGAACAGAGCACCAGTGGTGTGGTCACAGACAGAGGAAGCATCAACTGACAGCATGGAGACTCCTTACCAGAATCATATTGACAAGGCTGACTACGACCATGTGTACGAACCTGCTGAGGACAGCTTTCTACTCATAGATGCCTTAGAAAAAGACCTAGAATATCTAAAGAACAAAAACCCCACATTCTGTTTAGAAGTAGGTTCTGGCAGCGGTATAGTTGTAACGGCTTTTGGTATGGCATTTCCGCACACTTTCTGTATGAGCACAGACATTAATTTCAAAGCTTGTTTAATGTCCAAACAAACTGCCGCTTATAATAAAGTTAATTTGGATTCGTGCAATATGAACTTGGCTAGTTCCTTTACTGATAACGTTTTTGATGTTATCATCTTTAATCCACCGTATGTAGTGACTGAGAGTGGCGAGTGCGGTGGAAGTGACATTACGGCTAGTTGGGCTGGTGGGGCTAAAGGCCGAGAGATTACCGACAGACTACTCAACATGATACCAAAGAAACTAGCCAATAATGGAGTCTTCTACCTTTTGCTTATTGAAGAAAACATTCCTGATGAAGTTGTTCAAATAATGTCTCGTTATGGATACCAATCCGAAACTATAATAAAGAGGAAAGTGCGAAATGAGCAACAATTAGTTTTTAAGTTTTTTAAGTAAAGTTGATATTCCTAATCTGCAATATTGATAAGACAGATTGATTATTAAAAAAAAAGCTTCTTTGTTATTGTTTGTGGCTAGAGGTCAAACTAAAAAAAAGTCTTTAATATATTACAGTCAATTTGTTGTATATTATAAGTTTATAACAGTAATATGTAATGAAAATATATTTTATAAGATAAGTAACAATGTTTTTTTTTCAATAAAGATTCTTTTTGACAGCTTCTCCAAAAGCTTTAGCTCCAACATCGTTTTCTTCAGCTCCTGGCAAGGAAGAGCAGAGCTTCACCCATCTTTCAATGTTTGGGAAACTTGAAATATCCCAGCCGACAGCCTAAAATACTTAAAATATATAAATCTAACAACTTTATGTAAGAATAGTCACATCAATGGGTAGGTTTATGTATGAGCTAATAAAAGTAAGTAAATAAATGTGCATAGTTTACCTTCAATCCAAAATAATACACAGTCATTATTAATTATGTAGATGTGCTATACATATAATCACCTCTGCTAACCCCTGCAGGGATAATTTTATGTATAACAAAATGATTGAGAAGCCTTTTAACGAGTAAAAAAAAAGGAAGTTTTCAATTTTTTAATAAAGTTCATTTTGATTTTGAGTGCATTGACCTGAATCTAAGATTCTGTTTAGAAATTTTCACTCTCTTGAGATATGACTGAGATTTTGGTCAGGGTTACCACAATAACATAAATGGTAGGTAACTATGTCTGTAAAAAGGAGGGACAACTCCATTCACATGAAAATGATTTATATAAAGTTGACAACATTGTTCTTACCAGAATACTACTCAGTGATGCATAAATAGATGTATCTGCAATAGTAGGATGTTCTCCAGCAACCCATTTACTGTCATTGAGAAACTGATTCAGGAAGCTAAGAGTGGTGTTCAGGTCATCTTTTAGGGGCTTTTTTATTTCTTTCTCTCCAAGGAATAATATTGGAAACTGGAAAAAAGAATAAGAATAATAGTCCATTGAAACAAAACGACAACATAACTTATTAAAAAGTACTTTAAAATTAAAGTACCTATGCTAATATTATTACTTAAGTTTTGTAACTATATAAATTATTAAAACTTGTTATTAACTGTATAGCAGTCCCCAAACTAGGCCTGTCTGTATTTTAAATTGATAGCTGTTTGTAGTGGCTGCTGTATTAGACTGAAATGCAGTTGACAATTTAAATAGGTACAGAGACACACACATACAGAGGATAACACTATAGCGGATCAATTATTAAGTAAAGAAGGCTGTGCTACTTACACAAATAGCCCTAATTTTCACATACAAAGATGAACTATCGAAGTACAATCTCTGATTAACCAATGCGCGCTGTTTCAAATCTTTAGGATAATACTGATCATCCTTCCCATATTTATCGGCCAAGTAACACGCTATAGCTCTGCTCTCCCATAATATGAAACCATCATCGTCCAATGTGGGTACGCAGTGCTGAGGATTTATTTTCAGAAAACTTTCTTTCATCTGTTCCTTTTGGAATAGATTGATAATTTCAACTTCTATCGGCACTTCCACTGCTCTAGCTGCTAGTAAAGCTCCGCGCGAAGGGCCACTGATAGGAAAATGATAAAGTTTAACCGACATTTTCTCAAAAAAAAATTAAACTTTCTCGCAAAATAAAACTTTGAAAGTTTGCGTTGCAGTCACAGACAAGTTATAGAGATGGGATTTGATGGCGATGACCATGAAGGTATAGATAAAACTATACCTTTATGGCGATGACTGTCAGATAAGAAAAAAAAAGTCAGTGAACCACATAGAGCAACACGGGTACCTGACGGAAGGGGAGACGCCATAGGCAGGCGTTCCCCTCTGCCGAAACATATATCAAAGAGTATAAAGCCTCGTATTCATGGTAAACATTTGTTTAGCAACATGGTTGCATTAAACATGTTGCAGAATTGCTGTCAACTTTTTGCGGGCAACACTTGTTTTGCGGAGTTGATCATGCGTTGCAGAGTTGACGCCCAGCGAGCGAAAACATCAGTTTCATAGTGATTTATATACTCTGTGATCAGTTTATCAACAAATGTTGACGTGTGTGGACAACCCATATTGATTTAAACAACGTTTCCAGCAGCATTCTCGCCGTTCATCGACAACGTTGATCAACTGTTGCTAAACAAATGTTTACCATGAATACGAGGTTTAATAATATAGAGGAGTACTTATATGACCAAATGGTCCACTGTTAAGTCACTGTCACCAAGTGCGATAGTGTTGTTATTTTGTAAATTGTTTGTTTGTTATCGATAAAAATATTTACTTACCATCAGTCGATGTGTGACATTTGCATTTGCAAAAACTAAAGACTTATTGTAGTTATGTAGTATGTTAATGGAAAATTATGCTGATACAAGAATTACTTACTTAATGACAAAAGTTAAGCGTTGGAAAAAAATAATGCTTCAACGGTACGACAATACCACACCAACGACGCTAGTGACGAAGTCAATTTTACTGATGACTTGATCGATGAAATTGAAGCTTTAACTTTTTTATCCCCTTTTGCCGAGAAGGTTGTTGAATATATAGCCGGATTTGTTATTTTTTCGATATCAAAAAAAATTAAGTGCAATACGTGCATCAAAGGTTTGCTCGGGCCGGTTGACGAAAAAAGCTTAACGCATCAAAAAAACAGAGGAAAGTTGATTTATGCTTCAAAAGAAGTAATATTTTTATGCCGGTCTTGTGAAAAAGAAATAAGACATTGTTTAAACGATGACAATAAACCTACACGATCTTGTACCACACACCAAATCGTGCCAAAAACATTAAAAAAGTTTATCGGAAAAGACCTATTTCCCTCCATCAGTTACCATTTACATGAAAATGATTTCACAAATCACAATTTAGAACTGACAAGACTAATATTAGAAAAATATGCAGACACAAGAATTTCTCACCTAATGAAAAAATCAAACCATCATGAAATTAAATGACTTTGACTTTAAATTATACCTACATGCTTTTAATTATTTTTTAATTGACAACTGTTGAAAAAGTAATAAATAACATAAATAAAGTAAAAAACCTGATTTCCCTAACAGAGTTCTTTAATTTATCGATAATGCGTATCGAGTTATCGACAGCTGTTACAGCAATGTTTGTCAATGTAGTTGCATCATGTCGTTACACTGTTATGACACAAAATGTATCTATGTGTGTACGAAATTGTTAGTGTATTGTTATTATTTTTATGTGTGAGTTTCGTAGCGACAGACGATTGTTTTTGTGTGGGGCATTGAAAAGTGTGTTTGTGTGTGTATTTCCCCCCGCAAAAAATGACAGACTTTTCTATAATGAAAAAATACGCTATGGCGTCTCCCCTTCCGTCAGGTACCCGTGTTGCTCTATGGTGAACCATAAACCATGGGCTGTGAATAGTCCTATGATATTTATTTAGGCACCATTCAAGTAGTTTCTATACTTTTTGCCGAACTGATAAGAATCAGAGCCGATAAATTCTGAATATCGTCAGAATTTATATGTATGTATTAACCGAAATCCTAACCGATCAGCGGATCTCGGTTCACTCATACGGCACGGAAGGATTGGATTGGCATTATTGGCACCGCACTTTCTGCTTTTTACATGAAAGCACCCATCTCGCTGATTATAGTTCAAACGATGGTTTTCAATGACCGCGATACTCAATAAAACCGTACTTACTATGTAATAAGTTCTATTATAATAAAATAGTACAATCTACAATAAATTGGGGCAACTCTATCATGGAAAAAGTTAAGATTTTTTGGCAGATTGACATTGACACTTGACACTTCATGGCCGCCAAAGGCAATGTTTATTATTTTGTCGATTACGAGACACAGACAGACGATTACAAGTTTTTATAAAATAAATTAGTTTTACACGTACAAGATGACATCAAATATATGCAGAGTCTGCTTAAATCAAGAGTTGTTAGTAAACATATTTAAAAATACAGGCTTTCTTATGATATCTACGAAATTAATGTCTATTGCAAAAGTACACGTGAGTATGATAATATTATTGTTTTGTTAGTTGAATTATGAAATAAGAGGGAAACATCTAGTCTCAGATCAAGTAAAAATCTTTTTTTGTCTTGATCTGAGGCGGTACACCGGGTGTTAAATGTGCCAACTTTATCAGAAACAGCACTGCATGCTCAACAACTCGGGTTAAAGTGGTAGACTAAGTGGGAATTCTACCATAGGTACACTGTAGTAGAGGGGTCAGTGGGTCGTCTTAGGATGCCCTGTGTTTGGTCAAAGGGTTGTAAGTACCAAACATTCGAAAAAAGAGATTAAAAAAAAAGTCTTAGGTTATTTTCAAATTTATTTTAGATAGCACCAGAAGATGGCCTTCCATACACAATATGTTCAAAATGTGTTCAAAAACTAGATGAATGTATAGAATTTATTGAGCTGTGTGAAACATCAGATATAAAACTGAGGGCCTTATTAGAAAATAATTGTACGGAAAACAAATTAATGCTGGACAATACAGACATAACCATAGAAAATGATAACTTCTTATCAGACAATGATACTTCATTATCACCAAAAAGTGAGGCAGAAAAACTGTTATTTATTGATGAAAGTATAGATCATAGTATTATGGACCATACATCATTAAATGACGATCTTATGGATAATGACACAAGTGTGGAAACAAAAAAAGAAAAAAATTCAAAAACAAATAATAAGAAAACTCAGAAACAACAATGCTTCACTTGTGGAAAAGTTATGTCATCCAGGCAAGTACCTAAATAGAAATAAAAAGCACTAGTTTTCTGTGACAAATCTTAAAGTATGATATTATTCAAATTTTTTTTATTGAGGGTATTATCCCTCTAAGTTACAATTTGTAAAATGTTGTGTGCTTTTTTAGCATTTACTTTGATAAAAATCGACCCTCAGTACGGTTGAGCTCCTCCCAAACGACAATCCTGGATCCACCACAGTTCTCCACACAAATAAAGACTGTGCCATAAATAGTCCAAAGGCTGATCATTTAAAACACAAAACTCATTTTACGATATAACCCAACGCATAACGACTATAGAGACAAACTAACATAGCCACATTTTCACTTTCAGGTTTCGCCTCAAGACGCACATGCGGACTCACACAGGAGAGCGGCCATTTTCCTGTCCACATTGTAGTAAGAACTTCTCATTGGCACAGAACCTGAAAGTGCATCTGAGAATACATACTGTGAGTAAAATTCTAACTGTCAGGCGAAGAAAGCAATCTAATGGAGAAATTTTTAATCTATTAATAAAGTTTTTAATAACTACTTTTTTTTTGTTTTCTACTTTAAAATTATTCATTATCATTTTATGATAAAATGATAAATTTCTGAAAATACATGTCAATTTTTTCGCAAAACTAAGTGTTTCCTAGCCGATTACTATGAGAAGAAATAAAGAAACAAACTCGAGAGGTCTTTAAAGTCTATTTTCTTGTAATGGAAAAGTAAACTTTAACAAACAGTATTCCTAAAACATTTTTCTCAAAGTCAGAACATTTATTTCAATTAACCCATTAAATTTTGACTGTCATTTACACAAAAGAAATATTTTTTTAAAATATTGAATCTAGTTGACTTTTTCAAAAGGTACTTTCGTATGGAGAAGAATCGCTAAGAAACTGCAAGGAACTCCTAGAATTACAATGTTAATTTTTATCTTTTTCAGGGAGAGAAACCTCTACAATGTCCAATATGCGGAGAAGCATTTGCTCAGTCGGCAGGTTTAGCAGCGCACAAACGCAAGCACTCGGGTGTTCTGCCGTATGACTGTAAGCTGTGTCCGCGGTCATTCAGGACTATAGGACACTTACAGTACCACACGCGGTAGGCATTAATTTTGTTAAAATGTTATGGTCTGTGATTAATTGATAGTGAACTGTAATGCTTTGGAAATAGAGTTGAAAATGGGGTAATTGCGTGCTAATAAATGCTGTGAGGAATTAAATCTCGCCAACAATTTTCAACTCTATTTGCAAATTGTTTCAGTTCAATATCAATTAACAATATTTGAATCGTGGACGTAAAACCTGTATGAAAAGTATAAGTGAATGGCACGTAATTTATTAAAACAATAAACTGTATTTTTTTCTACTGTAACTTCTCCGACCTTAATTTACTTTTTTTCTTGTAGAAACAGTTGGTAACCCTGGTCACACGTCAAAGTTAACCCTCTCTTGAACAGGACGACATTTCGAAAGCGAAAAAAAAATTAAACTATTAAAAAATCATTACCGAAATACCATTTAAAATTAACATTTAATATCGTTATCTATTGCAGGCGACACACAGGCGAAAAGAACTTCGAGTGTGACACATGTTGCCACGCTTTTATCACTCGTAGCGATTTAAAACAGCACTTACTGACGCACACCGGCGCCCGGCCCCATGTCTGCTGCATATGCGGCCTGCGACTCACCCGCGCCTCGCATCTGAAGAGACACATGCAGCTGACACACGAGAAAACTGTTTACTCTTGCGATCACTGCCCCGTGGAGTTTACGAAAAAAACTGAGTTAGAAAAGCATATTATAACTCATGAAGACTGACTTCAGGAATTTTATTATGCTTTGATAGTTGTAAATGTTTTATGGAAAAATTTGGTAGTCTCTAAGAAAGCCTTTAAAAATATAGCCTTTTAAATTTTTTACCTACTGGTAATTTTTTTGTTTTTCTTTTTTTGTGGCTTGCCTACTTTGTCTCTCTGGTAGGCAAAGGTGGGTCAAGTCATTCAGGCACTCTTATGACTTTGTAATAATGTAATTATTTTAAAATTATTTATAGTAATTTCTATGACCAAGGAAACTGGTAAAACATAATAATTTATATTTTTATCCATATAAAAATAAACCTGTGTAATAAAATTTCATGTCTGTAATATTTTGCCATGAGATAACCATAAATATCTATCCTTTTTTTTTCTCCATTTGATATAAATCGGCAACAAATAAAATGTGTCTTGATAATACACTAGGTATCTATGTGGTTTTATTTATAGTCACAGCAACACCCGGACTTCCACGAATGACTTGCATTTCCTGATCCAATAACTCTGCCTGACCTGGGAATCGAACCCACGCTCAGCAGTCGCAGTTGCGACCACGAGACCAACGGAGCAGTCGACTTACTAATCTGCACCACAGATAAATTAATGTTTACTAAACCAACCAGCTGCTGTGAGGTCGAGTGCTACAAGATAGCAATTTTGCCGTGGCATTTAGGATCGAAATTGTGTGGTTTATGCTATTGATCTCAATAATTTTATTGATTGAGTATAATTAAGGTGAACACAGACCTGGCCGCACCGCAGTCCCAGCAGGCATCGCTTTTGCTTCAGGGACTGCGGCGACTGCGACCCGGGTGGGTGTGCGAGGTTGCATAGAACATAAAGAATTCGAATGCGAAGACTGCGGCGCGTGCGGTGCGGCCAAGTCTGCGTTCACCTTTATTAGACCCAACAAGATCACGCTATATTCTAACGCCCATGAATTTTATCTTATTGCAGTGGCAGACTTTTAAATGTGTTCCCATGGTCTCAATTGATTTTATTTAAGTAAGAGGTTCACTTGCCCATTGTTTATAGTAAAATTTTATTATTTTAACGAATTAGTAATAATTCAGTATACCGAGAATATCATCTAAGGTTTTATTTTGTTCTGGCAATATTCCCATTTTCGAATTTTAAAATCGTTAACGCTTCCCTGTCGTGTTTGTTACGAGTGCGAGTTTTCTTTGTGATTTTCTAGAAAACTGGGTAAAGTAATTGTTTTGTAAACATTGTAGTTGTATCACCATCAATAGAGCTTTCGTAAGAAGTATTAGGATTTTAATAAAAAAGCGAATTATTTCTGTTTCGGCAGTTTAAAATATTGTGACTGTCATCACGATGTCTGCGAGAGAAATTTATTACTCGGAGAAATATTACGACGAAGAACACGAATACAGGTATAGATTTACATACTAACAATATCCTTAGTTATAATACATACAAAACTTAAGTTATAACCTATTCAGTATTTGTAAGTTTTTACCAAGTTTATTTTTCATGGAGGTTAATTTCTTAGTTCTCAGTCGTTCTAGTCTGTTCTACTTAGAAAGACCGGTAGTTACCACCGGTACCACAAAGTTTTAACAACTTAGAAAGTAAAGGATGTAAAGACTTGATGAAGAAGTGAAGAAGCAATAACTTTGAAACTGTTGCAAGGTTTGTTAGGCTACATGGGGCTGATTTCGGTTAGATTTGGGGTAGTATTCTCGAAAATTCGGTGTTAATGAGCTTGCAAATATACTTACTACACTGGACACCCATTGTTTTTTCTAAATCTGTATTTACTTATGATAAATCTCTGATACAAATTACAAGTTCACTTTGCTCTAGAATTCTGTATTTTTTATTCTAATGGTTGTTTTTGAATAGCAGAAAAGTATCAATTTGAATAATGTTTATTGAAGCAAGAAATTAAGCTTGTAAGTGTTTATTTGGTTGAGTATAAAAAAAATGTGTACTGTATTATTTGAAGTATTGTTTCATGGCAATAATTATTTAGATTGTTAAAATACTAATAATCCTTTTTACCCAACTGCAGCAAAGCCTAAAAGGATAATAATGTTTTTAAATCATTAGAGAAACTAGATAATTCACTCAAATATTGGTATTTCTAGGCATGTGGTTCTGCCAAAAGAGATGGTGAAGTTGGTTCCAAAGAACCACTTGATGACAGAGCAGGAGTGGCGCGGCATCGGAGTGCAGCAGAGCCAGGGGTGGGTGCACTACATGACACATCAACCTGGTCAGTAATACTTTTGAAGTATTTTTGCGGTGCTATTCTGTCAGCTTGTAGGCATTACGTAAAGTGAGAATCAGTTTGGATGACAGCTCTACGTAAGCTTACTTCATCATAATTCGTCAAGCGAGATTTTTATAAAATAAACCAGCTGTGTGCAAAATCTTCCAAGTTTCACATTGTTAGATTTTTTATTAACATGCTCATCATTTTTGTTTTGGATTTCTCCTAAAATTTATACCTAAAGATTGTTACAAGCAACATTGATTCTTATTATTAATTTTCTGAAAATGTTTGTTTTTTTTTCCAGAGCCTCATATCCTGCTATTTAGGCGAAAGAAAGAAAAGAAGTGAAAACAAACGAAGCGAGTGGCGCAAGGTGTAAATGTATAGCTCTTAACTGATATTAGAATTAATTGTAGCTTTAATTAATGTTGCCCATATGAATCAATGATGAATCTCTTGCTTTCTTAACATAAATTACTAATGAGCAAAAAAAAATATGAAATGTCATATTCTGTTCTTAGCAAGCAGGTTTCTTAAACAAAAATTGCGATGAATTAGTCAACGAATTGCAGCAGTTTACACATACTTGACAATTTGAAAATTAAGGGGGGGGGGACCTGTATTTGAATAATCTTCTGACCAATTAAGCCTTAACAAGTAAAGAAATATTTTACTTAATTCTTTGAGTATAAAAAATATCGAGTTAAGTAAAATATTAAAGTGTAAATTATTTTGTGTTTTTACTTTAATTATTTCATATTACATTTTTGGTCAATAGTAACGGCAAGTTTGTACCTAATGAACATAATTTGTTACTTGTTGTCTGGCACTAGCAACTAACAGTATAGCATACCTACTTAATTATTTAAATGGGCTTTACTGATCTTCATTCCATAATAATTATTAAGTTTTTGTTAAAAAAGAGGTTTGGGATCTACAGCTGGATTCCAATCGAAAATTAAATTTAGAACAAATTCAAAGATAGATCTTTGGTTCTCTTCAATAAGTTCTTGATCAATGCTTACTTTTATTTCTTTAATATTAGTCATTAAATGTTTAAGAAAATCATCAATGTTCATCATAAATGTTTGTCATGACTTAAGTTGTATTTTACCAGTGTTGTGCTGCATCAGATTTTAACATTTTGCTATTAGGCTCTTATTCTTTGTTTAAGAATAATCTCTTGATTTTTCAACAAGCAAAATGAGTATGTAAGGATCATACTTGGAGGCATTCTGTAGCGTTTACCTACCCCCATGAGAAAATGGCGCGAGTTTATCCCATTCGATGCCGCGGACGGCGTTCAGGCGTTTTTTCATATTTCGCATCCAGGTGCAATGGGGCACCTGGATGTATCAAACAAAATTTGCTCATACTTGGCCAAATTTAATCTAAAAGAAAACACCTGTACTTTCACTATCTGTATATTAGTAATACAAAGCAAATATACTTAGTCGCCGTTTCTGAAATTAAAATTTTGGTAAATTATGAATCTTTACCGGTGCGGGTGAGGCCGATCGGCGTCCACGCTCAAAACACGCCGCACCGGGCTAATAAACATAATTCTAGTCGCCGCATCGAATGAACTATCTCTGTTTAATTAAATGCATTATCTTTTAGGGTGTAAATAACAAACTGGAAGGTTCGTGTTCTAGCAATACATACAATTCAGTAATAAAAACTTAACTATAATTTTTGGATTCATGAGTAATATATTTTTAGGGATTTTCACATAGTGCCTTAGAATAGAATTTATGAGAATATTGTGATAAATATTGTGACTTGTGAATGTAAAATATGGCAATGAAATCAGGTTGATTATGTTGACCTTTTTAATGTTTGACTCCCAAGTAATTGTTTGTGTATAATCCGAGACAATCATAATTATTGCATGTTGTATATACAGTGATGTAATTATCGGCGTTTTGGCAGCACTTATTGTTATCTAACACAGTAATTGGAATAAATTATTTGGTGCTATGTTACGAAGATGTTTTATTTTTATGTTTACTTCCTATTTACCTACCTAGTAGGCTTTGGTTTGACCAGATATAGCAAGTTATCTAATGAGGATACCTAACTAAGGCTCACTTTACCACGCCGCGGGATGAAATGGAAGCGACTATGCAACGTTATACCATACAAACTAAATACCGAGCCAAAAAAAGGTCGTGTCTTCCAGGGAAATCGCCGGTAGTGGTGTGAACGGGAGTCTTGACGGGTCGGTTACAGAAGTGTGGTGCCAAGCGTCTACAAAAGAGGTTGCGTGCGTGCTATGCGAATTCGCTGGAATGCGCGAGAATTCTCGAACATTTCCGTGAATTTGTGCGCCATGCGCCATTTCAATTGACGCTTGGCGACGCTTCCATTCTGCGGCGGTGTAAATTGAGCCTAAAATAAATACTATTTCGGGATTGCCTTCAGTTTTCCAGTCGAAATCAGACAAAGTGCAAGCATACCCCTGGTTATTAACAGTTTACTTATAAGAGTAAACTATGTTAATAACCAGGGGTTTACTCAATTAACAAGGGCATTGATCACATGTGGTATTCTGATATTTACCACACTACTGCTAACTGGCGTCTTGCGTTCGATTACTGCAGAGGTTTCTCAAAATAACCATACCAAGAAATTGTTAAAGGAATCAGGATTAGAATTAATAAAAAAAGATTTTTGTTTCTAAAAGTTATTATTTCTGAATATACTAAAAATATAGCTGTAGTTAGAAGGCATGTTGTTTTAAATATAATAGAAAAATAATTTATTTTCTTTTCTTCTTGGCACTGGGTGATAATGTAGGAAGTTTTGCGGTAGTCTCTGGTTGTGAGAACTCCATAGGTTCCATTTTTATGTCATCTGTTGACACAGCATCTAGGAGTTCCAAACCCTGAAGTTGCTCTTGTTCTAAACTATGCAGCATTTGGAAGCCGGGCTCCAAAGATGGTGTGAATGCTCCATCTAGGGCAGCGGGAAAGTGCAACTCTGGAACTTCCTCTAATTTCAACTGGGGTGCTATATCTGATATAGCTAATGCTTCCACCTGAGACCTCAAGTCCTCGCATCTCTTCTTAGTCTTTGCATGGTACCTCACAACTCGGTCATTATAGAATTCATGGAGATTACCAACATTGAGTTCTGAAAATACTTTTGTAATTGCATCTGGATATCCTGATTTTAAGCCACTAGCTTCCTTATCTACCACTGTCCTGAGTAACTTGCACATATTGGTTAAATGCAAGTCTAAAGTATCAGAGAGCGCAGTTAGAACGACATTGGTTGTTGTTGAAATTCCAACATGGCCAAGAGCAATGGCTGCACATTGACGTAATGCTCTTTTGTGACTCTCAGGTGTAAAAGGCAGAATCATGGGGCCTTTGCCTAATGAAAAGTCACAATACTCCTTTTCAAGAAAATTTATGGGTGGAACTGTCTCGTGTTCTAATTTCAAATCTGGTTCTGGAGGCTCTGGTGGTAAACTTACAGGAGCCAGGCGAGCACCTTCAAAGAGGGCAGCTTCAGCTTGTTGTTCCAATATAGCTGTTAGTTGTCTCGCATGAGAATGTAGTTGTATCGTGTGAGTTATTAAATTTGGCTTCGGAAGTTCTATTGGTGAGGATTTCACTGTGATAGATATTTCGGGAATGTTTTGCATCCCCAACTCAATGATAGGATTGAAATTTACGTTCTGCAATAACGTCTCGTCTGTTCTTTCTTCTTCCATTTCGCCCCAGAGCTTTCTTGGTTTCATTTTTGCGCGATTTTTATCAAACAACAACAATAAAACGAATAAAGCCGATCGTTGTGATTACTGATTTCTACTGTTAGACTGTCAGTGTCAACTGTCATAGTGTCAATGTCATATAATCTGAATTAACTGACAGCTAATGTCATTGTCAATGTATAAAATTGCTAACATTTTTAGCATAAAGTACGTATGTCTGTCTCTTTTTCTCGTTGCAATATTTCGAGTTGAAATTGCGTTATGGTTTCCGCATGATGTTTTTCCTCCACCGAGGTTCAGCTATGCTATTCTCAAAGACTCGACGACGAACTCGTCGACGAAACTAGTATGGTCCCCAGTGGATTTTGAACTTTATGCTCTAGACCATTTAGTTGAAAATCCATTAACGACAAACTGTCTCTACGACGAGTTCCGAAACAGTTTGTCTTTAATAGATTTACAACGTTGTGATCTACAGCATAAAGTTGAAAATCTACTGGGGACCATTACTAGTTTCGTCGACGAGTTCGTCGTCGAGTCTTTTAGAGAATAGCACCCCAGGTTAGTGACGTCCAAGATAAACTTATTATAGTTATACAAATGAATTGAAAATGTCATAAAGGTTCTTGCCCGGTATCAAACCCGCAGCCTTATACATGAGAGGCGGGCGCCTTAACCACTGGGCTTATAACGACATTTAAATAATTTAAATAAATAGGCATTGCAATTAGGTAAGTATGTGCTCACAGTGTTCATTTTCATTAATAACTTTTCAAGGACACGAATTCCCTTATCAAACTTGATGACAAAATATTACATTGGCTGCAAATTAGGTACTTAATACCACCAATCTATTGATATTCTTCGTATGATATCTGACGATTGAAAAATTAGCCCTTAATTAAAGTTTAATTTGACATTTGACTATTGGTCACGAAAAATTAATCATTTCAGGAAACAAGCGAATAGTTTCATGAATTAGAACCGACATTGAATATAATTAAAATAAGTCGGATGTATTAATTACGGCGGTTAAGGTCGTCGAATTAACGTTAATTATTTTAAATAGAGTAGCGACAATAATTGTGTCGGATAAACGGATATTTGGAGCGAGGCTGTTATATAATACCTAGACTAGATGGACGTGGAATCTTAATACTGAAATAAACATAACATAAATATCACGCCTGTAATCCCTAACACACTCGCCATTACACTCACATTTCGCCAGTTACGTTTAAGTTCCATTTAATTCTAATAAATAGTCTGGTAAGAAACAGTCCCAATTTTTTTAATAAAAGCGTGTTAACGAGAAATAAAGGTGTAGGTAACACGCTTCCACACGAGTTCCAACCCACTCGTAAGTACATTTTGACCGAGCCTCCCACGTCCCTATAAATAAACAAAAAATCCATAAAATATTGATAATAAAAAGAACCAGTAATCATCAACCTACATTGCTTTCCCATATAGATGTTTTATTTCTGTAGCTTTTCTTAATTGGCTACGAACGTTAAGCGTAGCATATTCGTAGCTTCCGCTACGTTACCTTTCTACGTTACCGAGAATTCGTAGCACGTCGTAGGCGTAATAAAGTCTTACTATGATAATATGCTACATACGTTTATTGAAATATTTCTTGTTAGGTTTTTTTTAGATTATATTAAACAAAGTACGTAAGTACTAAGTATGAGTAGGGTTTAATTCTTCCAATACGAGTCAAAATGTTTCCCATTTCTAGAAGTACCTACTTTATTCTAAAATGATAAAAAAAACGGATTTTCCATTACGGGTTATTGAGTTACATAATAATATAATTTTGAAATAAGGTTACCTATTTGATAGAAATCAGACTCATATCGATATTAGTGCTCTTATTTAATTTATACAGGTTTACCTTTCTCAATACACACAATAAATACACTTGCCATTTACAATACACCTGTCCTTTATCGTTATTTATTGACCAAAATACGACTAGTCTATGTTTTATATGTAAGGTGCTGTCAGCACACGTCCTCTTAAAAGTTTTGCCGTTTCCTTTACAAACTAAATTAGGAAAAACGCTGGCCAAACATAACCTATACAAGTTTCTAGTTTTTTAAGTTTTAGTTTACTTTGCTCTACTTGGTTTTCGGGATATGGCCAAGCGACTGATAGACTAATTACGTGACCAGGGGGCTGGCCTTTTCTTGGGAAAAAGAATCAGCTATTGCTGATTCTTAATTCTATAAAAATGAATCCCTATTTGCCTTGGTCACGGCATCACGCGTGAACGGCTGGAACAATTTGTCAATTTTTTTTTTGTTGTGTTTGTGATTATAAGGAGAAGGTTCCTATGAAAGAAAATGAAAAAAAGTATGGCGGTGCCGGTGCGAAATTCGCCGGGTCAGCTACATAACATCACGCCTGTAATCCCCGAAGGGTTAGGCAGAGGTGTACCCATGAGTAAACCCACATTTCGCCAGTTATGTTTTTAAGTCCCATGTAATAGGGGGCGAGCCTATTGCCAATCGCCGGGTCAGCTAGTTATAAATAAATACTACAACCTCTGAAATAAAAACACAACTAATAAATTCTTTGTTGTCATAAATCTTATCAAACGACAACGCTACGCCAGCCGTAGGACGAGCACGACTGCGATAGGGCGGCTTTTCATTCAGGACATGGAAGTACAGATCAATCGTCACGTCCCCCCCTCCCCCACCACTTTGATCCCTAGCCTGGAGGATATCCAGACAGAGTGGCTTGTCAGTGAGGTCCCGACAGCCGACTGCGACGCATGTCGCACGATACGTCGACCGCTCGAAAACGAAAGTGATGCGGTGTATAATTAAAATAAAACTAACTAGTGATTTGTGATAACTGAATACAGCTGTTTTTATTGTGAACGGTAAGTGCAAAAAAATATATTAATTATATTTTTGGTTTATTTATAACGCTTTTGTTTTTGTAACGGTAAAATTTTTCAAAATACTACGCGGTATTGTGAAATGGAAATTGTGTTATTTTGATTTCAATTTATGTGCGTCGAAAAATTTTGAGAGTTACAGTTAAGTACCTACTTGACTTAACAGATAATACTTTACTTTCTCATAATTTTTAATTGGTAATAGTTAAGGTAATGTTTAAGAGTTTATCTATACTTATATTTTTTATTTGTTTGTTTGTTTATTTAAACGCGCTAATATCTTGGGACTATCAGTCGGATTGGAAAAAATATGTTCATATCATCACGCTATGACCTACGGGAGCGGAGTAGTAGCCGAGGACGTAACTTAACGTTGGTGAAAAAAATCAAACACGACGTACATAGTCGCAGAACTCGCAAAAGCAAGTTGTAAATAAAACTATTTAGTAAGATACAGTTTAGTGAATAAATAGGTTGGGCACTACGATAGAATAAATAGTTTGCATTACAAATATTTTCCGCCTAGGTATTAATTACGACGCCTCAGGATTACATAGTTATTTACAATAATATACTTTTTAGGTACCTACTTTGTAAAATACCTTTGTACGAAAGGTAATTTGTGTGACTTATACAAAACTTATAAATAAAATATAATAACTGTAATAATACCGGCCTATAATTGTCCCACTGCAGGGAAAAGGCCTCTTCTCATATAGAGAAGACAAGAGCATTGATCACCACGCTTTGCTCGAGGCGGATTGGCGATCCTTTTCCTTCACTGACGTCAGGCATGTCCAAGATAGGTATACTATAGTACCTACATATAATATGAATTGAAAAGTGTCATTGAAGCTTGTCCGGTATCGAATCCACAACCTCATGCATGAGAGGGGGACGCCTTAACCACTGGGCCATCATGACACTTAATAATATTGAGTACTTAACTGAAACGTGATTTTTAGCCTATGTTACTTGCTGATAAACTAACTTTCTATAGGTGAAATTTTTAAAATCGGTTCAGTAGTTTTTGAGTTTATCCATCATTTTTTTAACATCACGCCTGTAATCCCTAAAAGGTTAGGCAGAGGTGTACCCATTAGTACACCCGCATTTTGCCAGTTATGTTTAGGTCCCATATAATAAAAGGCGAGCTTATTTGTTTTTATTGCAATCAACCGGCGCAAGTCCAGACTCCGAGGCTGCTACTGAGAAATTCCTGATGGAAAAACCCAATAAGAGTTTGCACGACTTTGGGAATTGAACCCAAGACCATATGCTCAGCAGTCGCGCTTTGAGACCACTAGACCTCTCTCTCTTTATAATATTAAGTTTGGATATCATATAAGCCAATTATTAATATTAAATGTACTCAATACTCAATATCTTTATTGCTTCTCCATAAGAATTCTTAGGTGGGAACTTAAATAATTGAGATCGTTATGGACCCTGTAGGGCACAGCAAAAAGAATAGGGTAGGAGAGAGGAAGCCCCGTTTGAAGAGATCATTAATAGAAAATTAAATAAGTTCTAACTTAGGAATAAGTAAAATTTGGAAAATCATGAATAACTTAACTATAACTTTGCTTACATCTATAATCTACTTTTCATTATCATTACATAGTATAAAACAAAGTCGCTTCCGTCTGTCTGTCCCTATGTAGGCATGCTTAGATCTTTAAATGTGTATGTAGGTACTAATATAATTATAGCTTGTTTAATGTTCGCCTAATAGCAAAACCTAGTATCCCGTTTTGCCTCAAGTTCTGCGGGAAAATCTCCATCTGTTGAGATTGTGTGCCGTTGTTGATCCACAGTTACATTATCTTTGTTTACATTAAATTAATTATTAATTTACCTTAATGGTTTGCTATATTAAATCATTATTTTACTTAGCCATTGAATACACGAAGTTTCACTCGCGTGAAATTATGTCTTTGACTCTTTGGTTACTGCTTCGCACCCATAGGTTGTAACATGATGTTATATTACCTTCCTCCATAAACGCGCTATGTAAAGCAAAAGGATATTTTTCAAAACGGACTAGTAGTTTCAGAGTTTGTGCGTTCAAACATATTTTTTTTTCAGCTTTATAATACTAAAGTATATTAGTATAGATTTAGTAATATTGTACATTATTTTATTTACATTAAACTATTTCAGTTTATTACATAAAGAATCCACTATGCTTTATTGATTGGATTCGCCTATTTTTATATTATATATCCTAATCCTAATCCTAATCCTAACTATATTATAAATGCGAAAGTAACTCTGTCTGTCTGTCTTTCTGTCTGTCTGTCTGTCTGTCTTTTCTTCACGCCTAAACTACTGAACCGATTTGTGTGAAATTTGGTACAGGGTAAGTGTGAACCCCAACAAAGGACATAGGCTACTTTTTATTCGACTTCGACTTCGACTTCGTCTGCGTCCGCGATAACCGACATATACGCGGACGAAGTCGCGGGCAAAAGCTAGTATAGGCTATAAAAACTCAAAACTGAAATCGTCTATCCGCCTTGAGCAAGCGTGGTGACCAATGCTCTTACTTTGAAGGAGCCCTGCAGAAGGACAATTATAGGCCGGTATTGTGATCGTCATTTGTCTAGTCTTCTTATTAGACTGCACTTTACGAAAATAAAATGATACATTATTTTGGTTACCTATCCTTTAATAACCTCCATTGTTACTTTTGATGCAGATTTTGCTTGAATAAATACCGTTAGATCCCTATTAAATTATCTAGACCATATTAATTTGAATACTGCAGGAAGTGCTCAGTGCGACCACGGAATTAGCCACTTCAACTGCGTATATCAATAAATAAAACAAGTGGTTTCACTGCCGGATAGAATGACAAATTCAATCCCCCCTATTGGTCTATTTTTATCAATCGCCAGGCACCCAGCTAGTTTGCGAGGGACCGCAGCTCTACTTATATATTTCATGTCCGCTTATTTCGCGCGGTAAAGTTTTGACATACCTATACGTAAAAACTAGCTTCTGCCCGCGACTTCGGCTGCGTCAAAATTGATTTCTGCATAAAATCCTTGGACCCCCGTTTCATCCCCTAAGGGGGTGAATTTTGGAAAATCCTTTCTTATCGGATGACTACGTCATACGGAGAACACCCCTGGCTTGAGGTGGTAAAAATCATCAAATGAGTCCTTCCGCCCTGGGTGGGGCGGAAGGGACTGTCAGACTTTTACTGACTAAAAAACCACCCTGTTCCTTCTGTTGCCCTTTACGTTCCGGGGCCACGGTATCCTGTTAAGACGTCCCGCAACCCCGAAGAACGCACCCTCGAAGTTTCAGATCTTTACGATCAGCGGTTTAGGCTGTGCGTTGATCCGTCAGTCAGTCAGTCATTCAGGACAAAGCATTTTATATGTATAATAATAAAGATGTACTCTTTTTGCTCGATTCACATAGATTTGCACTATTTAAGTACATAGTATAAAACAGAGTAGCTTCCCGCCGACTGTACGCTTAGATATTTTATACTTCGCAACGGATTTTAATTCGGTCATCAACAGATAGAGTGATTCAAGAGGAAGGTTTATAGTTAGAGTCTACATTGCACCCGTCACCCGTGCGAAGCCGGGCCAGGTCGCTAGTTTAGTACATGAATTGAAAATGAATCAATTTTAAATGAAACTATCTACCTGATAGGTTAACCGGTACTTATCCGGAGGTAGTTAAACAGGTCATATCACAATCATATTCTTTAGAAAGCATCTAAAGTAACATAACATCACACCTGAAATCCCCAAAGGGTTAGGCAGAGGTGTACCCATTAGTACACCCACGTTTCGCCAGTTATGTTTAAGTCCCATGTAAAAGGGGGCGAGCTTATTGCCATCAACCGGGCACAAATCCAGACTCCGACGCTGCTACTGAGAAATTCCTGATGGAAATCCCAAATAACACTGTGCGACCTGAGAATCGAACCCAAGACCTCATGCTCAACAGTCGCACCTTGCAACCACTATACCAAAGCAAGCAAGCATCTAAAGTATTTGTAAAATATACTGAACTTATTTTTGCCTTTAACGAAACCTTACATTCGTTCATTTAAGAAAATTGCAAAAAGGAAAAACTACATCCGCCCTTTCGTTTGTAGCAAGCAAGACCTACATACATACATACATAAACTCACGCCTTTTTCCCATGGGGGTAGGCAGAAACCACAGAACGCCACCTGCTAAGATCCTTACATACTCCTTTCGCCTCATCTACGTTCATACATCTCGTCATACAAGCACGCCGGTTACGAGTACTACGCACCTGACCTTTCTGAAGAACCTCACCAATAAGGTCAGTATAGGTCTTCCTAGGGCGACCCCTCCCTGCGTTGCCACTCACCTCTGCCATATAAATACCTTTTGTTAATCGTCTTTCACTCATCCTCTCAACATGACCGAACCATCTAAGCATACCCTTTTCTATCTTTGTCACTACATCCTCAAGGTCTGTCAAGACCTCTTTTTCGTAAACCTTTCTACTGCCGTTCGACCCTCTCGTCCCATGCGACGTAAACATACAATCACAGTAATTTTCTGTACTCTGTATCGGCTGTCCGTTGACTGAGGAAGAGTTTATAGGAAAAGTTTAAGAATAAAATATGTATGTATCTATATGGAACAGCTGTTTTGACTCTGGGGGATCGAGTAATTTACTAAATTCAGTGTAAGTAATAATGAAACAAAACCTTATGCTCTAATTTATATGATTTAATTTCTATTGTCCTATCGATTCTATCGTTCGTTTACCAGAAACTTGTTGATATTCATATTCATTTAGGAATAAATACATAACATCACGCCTGTAATCCCCGAAGGGTTGGACAGAGGTGTATATATCCATTATTAGTACACCCACATTTCGCCAGTTATGTTTTAAGTCCCATGTAAAAGAGAGCAATCAACCGGGCTCGAATCCAGACGAGGCTGCTACTGAGAAATTCCTTATAAAAAACCTAATAACACTGCCCGACCTGGGAATCGAATCCAAGACTTCGTGCTCAGCAGTCGCGCTTTCGACCACTAGACTAACGGGGCAGTCCACTTAGGAATATGAGATACATTGTTATATTTAAAACCCTAAGGGATATGCGACAAGAGAGTCAGGAATCCCCTCGCAAATTGTTGAGTGTCAATTGAATAAAAATAGGTCAGTGTGCTAGTGTTAATGCTGCTGGATGACTGGATGAATAGCGTAGCGATATTTGAGTCAACAATCTGACTGAAATGATACGTGTGATAAAGTGGGGAAGAGAAGTGGGAGTGGGAAAGGTGGATTACGTTAAAGATACGGGTTGCTTAGGGAATTTTACCGTTCGTTTTTCAAATATTATTGAAAATGTAGATGTCTTTCTAAAAGCCCAATATGAGCACGTACTAAACGTATCATAAATTGGATCGATACACCAAAAATAAATTCATCAGTTTGTTTCAGTTTTATTTTGTTGTTCTTAATATGGATGTGGGTGTCAATCGAGCTGACAGTTTTATTCAAAACTAGCGAAAAGTCCTGGCTTCGCACGGGTCCAAATCGATATTTATAGTTTATTTTTCAAAAGACGAACACGAAGCGACTCAATTGTTTAACTATTTATTAATTTGAATATTTTTCAGTTCATTGAAAATTAGTCTTATTTTCAGGGCTAAAATAAAGTGTTAGGTACTTTAAAGAAGCAAGAAGTATCTTAAATGGTAAATGGTGTGAACTGACCCAATTATGACTATCTCTATGGAAAATATGGTGTGACATAAAAAAAATCACTCATTTTTAATTAAAAAGAACATTGTCCACCTAATTCCTTCAACCTTGGTCTAATATGTCAGTCAGTCATTGTTTAAATCACCCTTACATTTTATAGTCTAGATAAGTGAATAAATAAATTGCCCCGGCATGCATCATCCACATGTTGACAGCGGCAGCTTCGCCTTGGCACAGAGCGGAAATGCTCGTTGGCGCAAATTGCATTCGCCATACTTCGTTAGGATTATCGCCTGACGCATATAAACACGGCTTGACTAAGGAAAGCTTTTATTTCCGGTTTATGCTGTTGGGGAAGGGGGTAATTCTAGTTACTTAGAAGAACGTTCGTTAATGTCAATCTGTCAAAAATGCCTCTACTTAACACACACTTTTGATAAGATTTTGACATTAATTATCGTTGAGATGAGATTGCGACGAGATTTTGTAATTTTCTAATTACAAGAATTAGTTGATGTGAATAATATTATTTATCAGTTTTGGTTATTTAATTGCAGTTGTATTTTTCTGGACCAAATGCTCTGGCAAAGTAAGGACTTGCCTTGCTATGGTCTGTTAGATGGGAAAGTCGAGCTTCGATTACCACGTTTACTTATAGTGGTCTTACGAGTATTCGTGTGCTGCATGTCTTAATAGAATATATAGGTGATATAGGTCTTAATTAAACAAGCCATCTTATACAAAGGCTATTTTGTTTGATGTACAGGATAATCCAGGGCTCGTGTTATCCCAAGGGACAGTGGAATCCTGTTACGTGAGTGAAAAGAGTTTCCATTTGCCATCCTATTGTTAGTGACTCAGTTTTGTAGACTCGTATTGTGTTACTCTGCCTCATTAGGCTGTCAAATATCGCCGAGGGCTACTGACGTACCTACTAAAGACGTTGATGTTTGATTTTGTTTTTTGCTTTCGAATTTGATTTTCAAAATAAGCCGATGTGCAAGAGTTTTACACGCTTGGCTCATTATTTCAAAGGATTCTTTCAAAATTCACCCCCTAAGGATATGAAAGGGGGGTCCGACACTTACGCGAGCAAAACGTTTTAACGTTAAAATAATACAGTTTGTTGCTGACAATGACACTAGATTATAATTACATAATTTAGTGAAAACATAAAAGTTCTTTTTGGAAACAAAGTAAATTATTTAAGGTTGCCTGGAAGAGATCGCAGTAAGCGATAAGGCCGCCAATTATTATTGTATGTTTTGTAGTTGATAGTTTATTTTTAAGTCATATATAATCTGGTGTACAATAAAGAATATATTATAAATAAATAAATAAATTATTTCAACGGTAAAATCCCTTATAAAAAATCGTCCCGATTCATCCCGTTTGACGGTACTGAGGTCCACAGCTGAGGTCGGAGGTTAGTGTACATTACAAATTATGTACGCGCAGGCTATGATCAATCCCTATACTTACACTTACAGCTAAAGGCTCATGGCCCCGGCTCACAACAAAGCGCCTTAATAAGGTACTTTGTCCGTCGGCCCTGAGAGGGTATTTCCCACGCAGCCTCCCTGGGGGGAGCGGGCGGGATCAACAAGTGTCCTTCAGACCACCTGAGTTCCTTCGTTGTGTGTCAACGTGTGTGTAAATAAAGTCTACTTTAATGATGTGACCCGGCCTGTTGCTAGGATCCGATCGGGTGTGATATTGAGATGTTTTAAAGTACTACGTTATAACTTTATTTTTGTTTATTTACTCGTTGTCTCAAACTTTAGATCGAATGTAAACCAACAATTACTCAATTGGAAAGTGGTTTTGTCAGGACGTCAATTTACATAATGTGGTTGCAAAGCACAACTGCTGAGCATGAGGTCTTGGGTTCGATTCCCATGTCGGGCAAAGGATTATTCCACCAGGAATTTCTCAGTAGCAGCCTCGGAATCTGGATTTTTAATCGATTGATGGCAATAGGTTCGCCACCAATTACATGGGACTAAAACATAACTGGCGAAATGTGGGTGTACTAATGGGTAGGTACACCTCTGCCTAACCCTTTGGGGATTACAGGTGTTATGTTAATGTCTTCTCTACTAACAAGTAAGTGAAGTTATTTTTCTGTTTAACCACGCTAATCTCCGGAACTATTGATCTGATTTTGAAAACAAAGTCGCTTTCCCTGTCTGTCTGTCTGTCTGTCCCTATATATGCTTAGATCTTTAAAACTACGCAACGGATTTTGATGCGGTTTTTTTTAATAGATAGAGTGATTCAAGAGGAAGGTTTATATGTATAATCCATGCACCCGTGCGAAGCCGGGGCGGGTCGCTAGTAGGCTATATTTTATTACCAAAAACGTTAGGGATCCGTCAGAAAATTCACGTCGCGGGTTAAATCTTCATATGAATATCACCATTTCTTGCACAAAGCAGTTGTAGGTACTTACCTTAACATAAGAAGGAGTTATTAGCTGCAAATCCCCGCTCAAATACAGTCAGCGCTTGTTCAGAGAAGCGAAACGGCACAAGTGAGGATTACGCTTTGCTTTGCTGAAATACAGCGCTGGATTCGCTTTTTTATACTTTTGTGTAATACGCGCCACGAAAGATGAGATTTGTCAAGCGTCAGTTGTGGGGAGCTTGCGCAGGTAGGTATATGTACGAAATAGTTATCCATAATTTGTGTACCTATCTATTCAGGGATTTTTGATGACATTTAGATTAAAAACCCTAACAATATTATAATATTAAAAATAATAAAGTTGACTGCCTCGTTGGTCTAGTGGTTGCAAAGCACGACTGCTGAGCATGAGGTCTTGGGTTCCATTCCCAGGTCGGACAAAGTATTATTGGGTTTTTCCATCAGGAATTTCTCAGTAGCTGCCTCGGAGTCTGGATTTGTGCCCGGTTGATGGCAATACGCTTGCCCCGATTACATGGGACTTAAACATAACTGGCGAAATGTGAGTGTACCAGCGGGTACATCTCTGCCTAACCCTACGGGGATTACAGGCGTGATGTTATGTGTAAATAATAAAGTTTGGGTGGTGTGTCAAGTGGTGGTGGTGGTGGTATGGTGGCGCGTATTGTCACATCTAGTATATGCTAGTTTTATAATAATACTAACGTTGCAAATAATGAACCATATTCTACATCAAATAGGCTTAACCATTTGAACTGTAATACGATATAATTTGGACCCTACGTATTCCTTTGAGAAACGGTACCCAATTTTAACGAGATTGGGACAAATATGTACATGAGCGTGAACGGAGGCAGGGGCGGTACGTCTACCTATTGTGCTAAGGGTCACGTAATCGATTTAAGAGACGAAATATTTGGACGAAACGTATATTTGCTCAGCTAAGTTCTACCGACCGAATTTCGGTCACGGTGGCGAATGAAAATGGAGACTAACCAAATACGTAAGAGATATTATAGAGCACAAGTGTGAGTCGGTGCTCACTTTCATAGTCAGACGGCATTCCGACACGACCGGGGAGAGATAGGCGGAAAATCAACGGTTTTAAGACTTTTAAGTGCTTTTCGAGTCACGGAGTTTTTACACAACCAACTTTCAACCTCCAGGCTGAAGAAATTTCTAATGCAAAACCCATTAACTCTTTGACCGACTTAGGAATTGAACCCATGACGCTACGGTCAGCAGTCGCGCTTGCTATACGAGACCAATGAACTAGTAAGAAAAGTATTGCTGGTATTCAAACGGTCAAACAACCCAACCAGTAACTACAACCCAACCAGTAATTACAAACCAACCAGTAACTACAACCCAACTAGTAAATGCCGGGTACCATATGGGGTTCCGGTGTGCCCTAGACAGGTGCTTTCGCTAATAACCTTGCAGTCTAGCTAATCTTGGCACCACTTAAGCTTTCTCTTTATATGTCAGGTCTTTAAGTTTTTATGAAGATAGGAATTGTATCTAATACCGGCCTCTTGTCGTCCCACTGTTGGGCATAGACTTTTTTTCATGCAGAGATGGCATGATGAACAATGATCATCACGGTTGCTCAAGATATCAGTCTTATATTTTTTATTAGACCAGGTTTCCATAAGATCTTTTTTTTCACAGATTGACATAACGTGATATCCAAGAAAATAGAATTGCGACTATAGAAAATGAAAGTTAATAAGTATGGAGAATTTTAATTATTTTGTACTTGTGTACATTTCAATTGATTTACGTAATTGTTTTAATTTTTTTTTTCTTTATTTTGGTTGTTTTCTCTCGTACAATAATTTGCACCTGCCATGTTATCTAAAATAATAATAATAATAAATAATAATAATAAATAAATATCTCGGGACAACTCACACACGGCCATCTGATCCCAAGCTAAGCAGAGCTTGTGTTATGGTAACCAGACAACTGATATACATACTTAAATATAATTTATAAATACATACATATTATAGATAAATTACACCCAGACACAGAACCAACAATTATGCTCATCACACAAAGTTTGTCCTGGGTGGGAATCGAACCCACTACCTCCGGCTTTGCAGTCAGGGTTACTAACCACTAGACCAACGAGGCAGTCGATCTCTACCTTTGGTTGACTGGTACAGAATGCCTAAGGCATTAAGTCTGCCTTATTAATTTTTTATTGCATAAAGTTTAAATAAATAAAAGTTCGCGTAAATAAAACCGAGGTTACACCAAATGAAATGTACGCGTCAGTTTAGTTGTGCTAGCCCAGCTGTGTAGCAGGCAGGTAGTTCAGCGCAGGCGGTGCGTGTGAGCGAAGGGGGACGCGGATTGATAGCGATACCGCTAAATAAAGATTTCCGCGACGACATCCGCGCGTGGGGTCCCGCCGAATGCTCCCACGTGCGCCCGCGCATCGTAACGCGAAAATGGATGCTGTGATAGGTTGAAAGTGTCGAAAGAAAAAAAAATTTTTTGAAAAAATTATAATTCTAAATGTTGGACCTACTTAGCTGAAGAAGAGTTTCTGTTTGCATGAAATATAAAAAAAATCGGTAAATTTTAGCGTTTAATTGATTTTTAAACGACCAAAAATTTAAGTCCGTAAAAAGGGCATAATTTCAGACAAAGTAAAACCATCGACATTATCGTTACAGTACCTACAGTTGAGTTTATAATCCGTGGTTTAACCCAACTCATTGATTTGTTTGCTCTAATAGCAGTGAAGGAAAACGTTGCAAGGAAACCATGCATGGTTTTAGTCGCGTCCTTGAACTAAAAAATCGAATACATTTATTAATTTTAAATTAGTTAAGGGCGTAGTGAACATGTCAGGAGCAAAACTTCACGCCTGTAATCCCCGTAGGGCTAGACAGAGGTATACCCATTAGTTCACCCACATTTCGCCACATAGGTTTAAGTCCCTTGTAATAGGTGTCGAGCCTATTGCCATCAACCGGGTACAAACCCAGACTCAGAGGCTGCTATTGAGAAAATGGGAAAACCCGATAACAAACAATTAAAAATGTCGTATTCTTTATTATGTCATGCTTGCGATAAAATAAAATATAAATTTATAATATAAGAGAACAATACAAGGAATAAAAATCTGTGGAATACTTTGAACATGTTAAAATCACTTTGCATGCTAAAACATGTATGATCTCTAATTCATGTAACAACTTATATACCATGTTTTATGCAAATAAATAAATACATACAAAATATGTTTATTTATTTATTTATTTATATATTCTTTATTGTACACCAGATTAAATATGACTTAAATAAACTATCTACTACAAAACATACAATTGGCGGCCTTATTATCGCTTACTGCGATTTCTTCCAGGCAACCTTGAATGGACAGTGAGTTTTTGGACATGAAATGGGGATTGTCAATGGTGCAAATTAAAAGTATATCTGTGTATCTATTATATTACTATAATAGATACACAGATACATACATATGCTATATAATAGATACATAGATACATACATACTAAATATGCAAGCAACGAAAATAAATGACGACTGTAGTATACAGTAAAGTTAACAACAAGAACAAAATCACAACAACAAGTAATGTTGACTGATTAACGTTTTGTATTCGCTATAGGAGGTAGAGTTTGAGTATTGCATTGCTCTTCGTATGGACACTTGTGCATCAATTTATTCAGTGTTATTAGTGCACGTGGTCCGGCCACGACTACAATAGTTCGATGTGCTCTGCCAAGAGCTACTACTAATATTAACTGAGGAACGCAGCGCGGTCACTGTACGGTGACTATGATTACTGTGTCATTAGGATATGTCCTAGTTTCGATTTGTTGTGTTGTGATGTCTATACGGGATGGGAGTGACATTGACGTGCAATCCTTACCGTGGGGGCACTTTTTGTCGAATATTTGCGTAAAATAAGGGTGTGACAATAAGATTTATTAATTTTATTTATTCGTAACATTTAGTACAACGTTTTGCAGACTACTCCAAGGCGACAAAAACAATTAAACTATGTATATAACAAAATATACTTAAATCAACTAGGTATATCACAGAATAAAAATAATCAGTCAGATTTGTATCCCTCCTTCAATGCATCTTTGCGCCCCAGATACAAACGGCAGGCTATCAAAAATAACTTCCGATGGCATATTATTTATAATATGTGCGGTAAAGTTGGGTGGGTAAGATGAAGACAGTATTAATTATAATTCTAGTACATTTTGCCATTTTGGCATGCAAATATTAAATAAGTAAGTTAAAAATAGTTAGCCAAGCGAGTATAGTACCCAAGGCTAACAGGTTATCAATAGTTAAATTGCGTTTTAGAGAGAAGAAAGTAATAATATTTCGTAACAATTTTATTCAATAAAATGAAATGTCCCACACAAATCTAAATTGTAGTCGCCCTACTCGACCCGATTTTATACGGGCCGATAGATACGCATTGTCTTGTCATTTTATCAGTGTATATAATTATTATGATTTATGGCCAATCTTCTCTCTGGACATTCCCAGGTCTAGTCTAGTTTAGACCAAGTTTAAGTACTAATTGATGTTTTGAGCTAAATAGCAGCTGCTATGGTAATAGAGTCAAGTATTTTGCTATGATAGACTTTAGATGCTATTACTGTTCTTTGTTGATGGACGGTTCTAGTTTGAAGAATGATAGGCTGATTGATGCAGTCTTACAGGATTATAATCCTAACTATCCTACCTATGTAATCCTGTAACTTAGACTTAAGAAAATAATTTACGTTTCAGCAATATTCTATTCATTTAATATCTTGCAAATTGTCTCTCGTTTATTATCGTTCTTTAACATTGTTTTTTTTATTTTTTCTTTCATGAAATATTTATTTTCACTTAAACATAAAACCTTAAAGTAAATGTAAAATATGTACAATTTATAAAAAAAAGGCAGAAAGGAGACCTCGTAGGGCATCAAAATATCTTGTAATCTATACATATAATAAAATCGTAGAGACGTCAAAACTGTACATTTAATATTTTTTTAAAAGAGAAAGTGCTTAAGGGTCGGTGAATGATACTAATGCCGAAAATATTTTTTTTTAAATTTTTGTCTGTTTGTCTGTTTGTTTGTTAAAGCATCACGCAAATACTGCCGGATAGATTTTGATCAAATTTTAAATGAATATTCCACATTTGCCAAATTAGTCCATAGGCTATAAATTATCACGCTATTTGCTTTGGGGGATTAGCAGACTACAACAGATTACCTCAGGATTGTAAAAAAGACGAGACAAAATGTAAAAATATTGTAAACAGCTGCAGACTGAAGTTCTAAAATAATTACTATCACGCTATACCTTCAAGGAGCTAAGTAGTCAATTATGGAAAACTAGAACGGCTATTTCAAGTTATTTATCATAGAAGTAAATTACCTAACGGTTCGACGGCCGTCTGGCGAAACGATGGGCGGAAGTTCGGTCCCCAATGTCAGCATTATTTTTTGTAATTTTTCTAATATTTTTTTGAATGTTTTTTAATTTATTAATGAGATTTCCTAACAAAAAAAAGTAAGAGTGCATATTTCCACCACAATTTTGATTTGTTTACGTATTTTTTTTAATATTTATGCAGAAAATAATATCTATACATAGTTACACATAAATCAGCAGCTAAAGAACTTTTGTCTGTTTGCGTGACTGCTAAGCATGAGGTCTTGGGTTCGATTCCCAGGTCGGGCAAAGTGTTATTTAGTTTTTCCATCAGGAATTTCACAATAGCAGCCTCGGAGTCTGGATTTGTGCCCGGTTGATGGCAATAGGCTCGCCCCCCATTACATGGTATTAAACATAAATAATGTGTGTAGGTAAGGGTTATCGCATTATGGCTATTATTCTTAAACATTTTACTGCTGGATTGCTACAAAACGATACCAAAAAACTGACAATCCTTTGATATCAAAATCATTACGCCATAACTACAAGGAGCTACTCAACACTCAACCAGTGACGGACGGCCTATCTGCAAACATTTTAAGTATACAATATTTTATTGCCTGGGCTTAGCTAAGCCAATCATGGCACTACACTACTGCCAAGTATATTACTGGAGTACCGGTGGATGATAAATTAGCGAGGAGTGGCGAGTGTAATTTTTTTACGCAGTAATTTAATTACACAGTATTCCTTTCGTTGCGCTTCCGAATTATTGTACAAAAAGATCTGTGTAAGATGAGTGATTAGGTACTAAAAAGAAGACTTCTATTTTAATGGCTAAATAGAAAGAATTTGGCAACAACCGGAAGTGCACCAAAATCAATTAAATCAATAAAAAAATATGTTGCAGTAATTATTCTGTCGGAGAATGCCTCACAGACTTCAAGTTTTCTGGGTACTTGGTTTGATGAAGCGACTGTGATCGCAGCTGAGTTTTTTTTCATAGTCACCGAAAGTAGAACATATTCCACATGCTTTAAAATCAAATTCTAAATGGCGCGGCTGTGCTGGCAAGAGATGAATCTTTCCATCTTCGCAATAGATTCGCAAACAGGACACTTAGTATTTTGTAGCGAGGAAGTTACGTAGAGTATTGGAAGAACCTTAAGTACCCTGGTGTTGCATTGGACAGAGCACTAACTTTTTATGTACCTACATTGCCACAACACCAATCAAAAAGTAATTTGCTACAACACCTTATTTCTACCAACTGGGGAGCAGCACCCGATGTTTTTCGCACAACTGTCACGTCGCTATGCTCCTTCTGCTGGTGAATTTGCGTGTTCAGTGTGTCATTGACCAAAAAGCAATACCATCCTTAACGAGACGTGTAGAATTATATCAGGGCTGCCTGAAACCGACTCTGCTCCATAAGCTCTTCCCATTGGCTGGAATTGCACCACCTGTCATTCGTAGGTATGTATGATTGTATGTCGCATGCACAGATGAAACAAAATCAAGAATCCGCTTCCTTACATCCCCTCTATCAATATGCAGTAGCTCTGGGTAGATTGAAGAGCCGAAAGAGTTTTCTTCGATGCACACAGGCCATTCAGGACCAGGTCGACACCCACCATCACACAACTTCCACCAAAAAGAGTTCAACCCCAGGAACACATGCCACTCTGTTGTGATCTTTAGTGGCCTATATGGAAAGCGCTCAATGGACTGCGCACTCATGTAAGCCGCTGCAAACGTAACCTAGCCAAATGAGGAGTTATAGATCCCGCAGATACTCAGTGGAAGTTCCCTATAGGTTTTGATTCCCTAGCGAGCGTCAAAATATGCGCCATAAACGACCTTATTTTTAATTTTTTCACTGCTCCAAGGGTTTGCAGACCTAAGTATTTTTTGGGTGGTAAAAATCATCAAATGAGTCCTTCCGCTTTACGTGGGGCGGAAGGGACTGTCAGACTTTTACTGACTAAAAAAACACCCTGTTCCTTCTGTTGCCCTTTACGTTCCGGGGCCACAGTGTACTGATAAGACTTCCCGCGACCCGGGCAGGCGTTTGGCCCTGTCGGGGCCCCGTCCCTGTTCTGACAGCTCTTTGAAGCGCGCGTGGAACAAAACGCGCCGTCGACCCGGGCCTGGTCCTTGATTGGACGGCGAGCTACCCATCACTCGCCGTCCGCAAGCCCGCGCCTACGGTGGCCGGATGTCGTCTCGCGACGTCCAACGCCCTGGGCGTCTCCCGCGGCGACTGGAGCGTGAGGTGGAGGCTAGCATTACTGCTTCGCAGAAGGAGGTGACTGCTTCCCATTCCCTCTCGCTCCGGAGCATGGCCTGAACCAGGGCCGGACGCGAGAGGACACGGCGGTGCTCTGCCTAGGCGGGGCAGACTTGCACCGTATGCTCCACCGTGTCCTCCGGGTGGTCCATTCAGTGGTGACACCCGGACGTTTCCTCCCGCTGAATCCGACACAGGAACCTCCCGAAACAACCGTGTCCAGTGAGGACCTGCGTCAGGCGGAAGGTGAGGACGCCGTGGCGCCTCTCCAACCATTCCTCTAAGAGGGGTCTTACCGCCGCGATTGCGGCGTGCCCGAGACCTGAGTATTTGATTTTAATTTCAGCTTGATACGGTCTCCACGCGTTCCTTAGAAAAGGGTCTTTACAGTCAGACAGACGGACAACAAAGTGATCCTATAAGGGTTCCGTATTTGCTGACTGAGGTACGGAACTCTAAAAAAGATAATATCTAAAATCATCGATGAATCGTGATTTGTGAGGTAAAACTTTGTTTAGACTTTAAATAAGTCTATTTTTACAGGGTTTTGCTCATACTTTCTTCCAAAAACATAACAGTCAGATTCTGATTTCAGTTGCTCTGATTACAACCTGATCGGTCTTGATACTACATATATTGAAGCTACAATGTGAGGTACAATATTAATACAGTAGCTATTGAACTTGCGTTTTAATGGTTTGGGTTCCAAAAATAAGTGAACTTTGATACCACTTCATTATATTTTGGAAAGAGGTAATCTGAATATACCTTAAATATATATACAAAAGCGAAAGGTCACTCACTCATCACGAAATATCGAAAATTTCGCGGGGATGTAGTTTACAGTTAGTAGACGTCTGCTAAGTAAGGATTTTTCATATAAATTACCCATTTCCCAAAGAGTAGGTATGAAACGGGGGTCCAAAGTTTGTATGGAGAAATCAACTTTGACGCGGACGAAGTCGCGGGCAGAAGCTAGTTTTTTTAATAAATTCAATTCTTATTATAGTGTTAGGTCAATAAAGAAAATTCAGGAAGTACTTTGCGAGTTGGTACTTTCCGACTCTGAGTGCCAGATAAGGGGGACAGTAAACGTTTAAGTTTTTGTGTTGCGCTTAAATTAACAATTCATCTTAGGGTTTACGTTTACACTGACAAACACCGAACAAAGATAACTAAATCTATACCAATTAAATAAGAGAAGACGATGAAGGTCTTAACTGCGATGTAGACACATACAAACAAACATTATTGACATATATATTCTTCTATCTCCAGAAACAACAACCAGCAACCATGCCGCTCCAAATTCGAAGAAACCGTTGCTCGTCCTTTATGCTGGACAACCTCCTGACTCTGCTGACAATCATCGGCGTGGTCTCCGGGACCATCCTGGGATGCGGCCTGCGAGCATCAGGCATGGAGTGGTCCCGCCGTGACGTCATGTACTTCCAGTACCCTGGAGAGCTGTTCCTAAGGATGCTGAAGTCCCTTATAGTACCACTGCTGGTGTCCAGTATTGTCTCTGCTATTGGGTCCTTGGATTTAAGTTTATCCGGCAAGTGAGTAGGTTTTTATTTGCTGGTACTTTTGATAAGATTTTTTACTGTGGATTTTCTTTCGAATTCAAAATCCAAGTGTCATAGCAACCAGTTCAATTTTTGGACAGGATCCTAGATTTCCTGGCTCTACGCTTACCCGCTTAATGGAGTCCTCGACTGCGGGGTAGGACTAAACGGGAACCGGGAAAGGTGGGCGCGGCAGACGCTCGTGGTGTGATACACAAGAGGCGAAATGTGCACTAGATAGTTCTTAAGATATTTGACGACACAGTGGTTAACGATGAACAGTGTCAGCAGGCGAGGACACAATTAAGCGATTTGGCTATAGTACCTACTGCAACGAGCTCCCCTTTACTTCCAGGGTTGGTCTCCGCGCGATTATCTACTACATGACGACGACGGTATGTGCTGTGATGCTGGGCATAGCCCTGGTCACCACCATCAAGCCAGGCAACGATCCGGAGGCCTACGCTCAGCCCAACGCGACCAAAATCATAGTGAAGGACACCCTGACGTCAGATACACTGTTGGATTTGATCAGGTCAGTCTTTAGATGTTAGCGAACCGAGAATTATTTCGTTTATTTATTAAGCTTTCTATAGGTATAGAAAGCTATTATAAGCTTCGTGTAGGTACACGAAGCTTATAAATAGTACCTAATTTTACTAAGTATAGGTATTTACAATTTATAAAAAGAAAGGAGGACGCTTATAGAGCATCAAAAGTCTTTAGATTGAATATAATTTCCAATGTTGAAAATAAACTTTGAGTAAAATTAAAATATAATTCTATGTTTGACACTATACTATCCATTTTTTATTGTTGTCAAAGTGGAAGACTTGGGTCTTTTGTGTTTCGTGCACAAAAAAATTGTTTTCAAAACTTGGACGTCGGGTTTCAAGATAGTGATGGCCGCCACTTATCAGCTGCAGTGACGGTTGATATCAAAATTGCATCGCTACTCTTTACAGTGTCCAAAAACACTCTCATAACTCGGACACCCAAGCTTTTGAATGAAAATCGGAATTCTGAGTCTTTGTTTTATTTTATGAATATATTATTGACATAAGTACTTTAGACATCATACACCACCAAAAACATTCTTTACACTTCGTAAAAAAATTGAATACTTACAAAATTGCCATAAATAAAATATAATACCTTACACGTGGAATATCTTGTAAAATTCTATTCTGGTAACTTTTATGAGAGCTTCCAATACCGTGATATCTGAAGTTGCCATGGTGAATCAATAGCCGTGGGTTGCAAGGCTGCCCGGAAATATTTTCCTTATATACCCGGGAAAAAGGCTACATTAAAAGGTATATTTCTGAACAAAAGTAGAATTATGCAAAGGAAAAGCCTTACATTACTTCAGAGAGACTTGATTCAAAATGGCGTCGGGATTAACCGGAGCAATTTTGTGAATATCTTTTCGTTATTTTAATTTCTAAATTGACACGACTTTTGTTGATTGCTATTTTTAATCTGAAAAAGATTTATTTTCTCTTTTCTGGATTTGTATTTTATTCTATTTGACACTTAAAATATATGAAGATCATGAAACTATAAAATAAGGCAGAGTGCACAAGCGGACACAAGCTTTAATGCACAGTCGTCAGTACTCAGTACATCAGACTATATTTGTTTGTTGTAAAATCGCTCCAATTACAACCACATAGTGTTAGTACGAGGTTACGTCTATTACAGATATGCAAACATTTGCTTACGCAGCGTTTGTTCCGGAAAATTATGTAGCTAAATTATAATAATTAATGGTAAAAAAAATTTTTTTTTAAACAAGCTTTTTTTGATTGATTTGATTTGCTGTTACTAACTTTATCGTTTTCTACTCTTCAAGCCCTTTCATTTGATACCCATATCAAGGGGATTAAGAAAAACTATGTTATCCGCCATCTTGGAACTGCGGCCATATTGGAATTATTCCAATATTGAGTATTGGACATTGTATTGTCATCAGAACTAAAGGTGTATGCAAAATTTCAGCTCAATCGGATATCTGCAAATGGTCGAATAATAGTTTGCAAATTTTGAAAGGACAACTTACATACGAACAGTGCAAGCTAAATAAAAGCTTGTAAAAAGAGCGCAAAAAATTAAAAAATGTATTAAATTGTATAAGTAGAAAAGCTGGATTATAAAACCGCATCTCAATTCTAGAACATACGATCACGGTACTAACTAAAACGTGTCATACAATTCGTGTAATGTAACGCGGGTTGATTGGCTTAACACTTTTAATAGGCGCCATATAGCTGGTAATTTCGCCATCCGGTTGACCCGGGCCAAATGAGCCGGATATATGATATGCATGATTTAAATATTACGTGTTCAGAGGTAACAGTGTTGAATTTTCCAGTTCCGATTGCGAATGACGGGGAAAATGTAATAGGTTAATGGTAGAAATGTAACATAATGTGTATGCGAAAATTGTGGTAAGCTCTGCAACCGAGGTGTTTTTATTAGACACATACTACATAACATCATGCCTGTAATCCCCGAAGGGTAAGCCAGAGGTGTACCCATTAGTACATCCACATTTCGCCAGTTATGTTTAAGTCCCATATAAAAGGGGGCGAGGCTATTGCCATCAACTGGGCACAAATCCAAACTCCGAGACTGCTACTGAGAAATTCCTGATGGAAAAACCCAATAACACTTTGCCCGACCTGGGAATCGAACCCAAGACCTCATGCTCAGCAGTCGCGTTTTACGACCCCTAGACCAACGAGGCAGTCAATTAATTGATTGCCATATTATGAAAAACCTTTCTTCTACTGACAATACTCTCAATATTTCCTTTTTTCCCCGTGACTTAATTTGATTACAGTTCTTATTCTGTACACCTCTTCCTGAACAAATCTATTAATCATTGAGAAGTAATACGGCGCTTGAGTATAAATATCTAATCCACTTAACGGTCCAATTGTTGCCACAGCTCTCCTGCGGCCCGCAAAGATCGGAGAGGTCACAGCTGTCGAGCATCGCGCTATTGCCCATAATTGCCCATCGCCTGATTTATTGCCCAGTTCTCACGTTTTGTAACAATGTGTCAATTGTTTAACACCTTTCATCCTTATGTTGGAGTGGTTAATTAAAGGCTGGTAGAAAAATATGTATCTAGTAGTTAGTTGTAGTAAGGCTATTTTGTAGGGGCTGGTCCGGGGGTGTATTATTAAGATTTTCCATCAGGAATTTCTCAGTAGCAGCGTCGGAGTCTGGATTTGCGCCTAGTTGATGGCAATAGGCTCGCCCCCTATTACATGGGACATAAACATAACTGGCGAAATGTGGGTGTTCTGATGCGACCACATCTGCCTCACCCTTCAGGGATTATAGGCGTGATGTTATGTATGTCCGGGGAAATACTACCAATATAGTAGCGTTGCTGTGTTACGGTTTGAAAGGTGGTCATCTGCCCAGCCTTTTCCCGACTATGTTGGGGTCTAACTGGATGCAGCTGAATACTAGTATTTTATATGGAGAGACTATCTGACCTCCACAACCCAGTTACTGGGTAATACGATACCCCTTGGTAATAACCAGTATTTTGGTTCTGATTTTGGTTTAAAAGGTATGGGTATGTACCTAATTTTGGGTACACGCGTGAGACATTTCGGCTTTGTGTTTGTGTTGGCAACGCATCTGCAAGGCTTCTGGTATTGCAGATGTCTATAGTCATCGGTGACCACTTAACATCACGTGGGCCGTAGGCTTGTTTGCCATCTAATGACATAAAAAAAAACATACAGTCAGTCAATAGTTTTTGACGACACAATTGGCTGCTGCGCTGCGTCTCGTGGGTTCGATTCCCGCACGGAACTAATATTTGTATGGCAAAATAGTTGTTCCGGGTCTGGCTGTTTGTGTACGTGAGTTTATATGTTTGTAAGCGCACCGAAATTCCTAGTGTGGGCAACATTTTTTTTTTAATAAATAGGCCTTATTCTGCTGAAAATTACCATCAATATTTGAACATCGTAAACGTTGCTCGCAGCATCGAAAGTTCGAAATTGAAGCGAATGAGTTTCGTTGCCCTAACTTATTCAATGAGCGTTACAAAGTTCTTGCATATTAATGTGACATCTAAAGTCAATTACAATTACTGAACTACAAGTTATATGTGAAACTACTGAGTTCACAACTACTGAAGCGTTAACTCAATTTCAATATTATTGTTAACAAGAGAATATGCCAAACTTGGGCGCGCTTCTTGGCTTTCCATATAAAAGCAATCTAGTTTCAGGTGTAAAAAGACGTTTAACGGAGACGAAAATTACGTGTCTCTGTAATCATAGCAATCGTTTTTTCTATTCTGTATCTTACCTGGGACTATTTTGGTTACGGAGATATGAAAGATAGATACATACATAACCTCACGCCTTTTTTCTATGGGGGTAGGCAAAACCACAGAATGTCACCTGCTACGATCCTTACTTCTTTCGCCTTATCCACGTTCATACATCTCGTCATACAAGCACGCCGGTTACGAGTACTGCGTACCTGACCTTTCTGAAGAACTTTACCAATAAGGTCAGTGTAGGTCTTCCTAGGGCGACCCCTCCCTGCGTTGCCACTCACCTCTGCCATATAAATACCTTTTGTTAATCGTCTTTCACTCATCCTCTTAACATGACCGAACCATCTAAGCATAATTATACTTTTCTATCTTTGTCGCTCCATCCATCATTGAAAAGCAAGGTTCTAATATTTTAAAACAAGTTTCAAATGTTCTACCTACTTAAACCCTAAATACCCCCACGACTCCCGTCTATTGCACGCACCCGTAAACACAAAAGTCGGGCAAAGTGTAATTAGGTTTTTCCATCAGGAATTTCTCAGTAGCACCCTCGGAGTCTGGATTTGTACGCGCTTGATGGCAATAGGCTCACCCCCTATTACATGGGACTTAAACGTAACTGGCGAAATGTGGGTGTACTAATGAGTACATCTCAGCCTTACCCTTCGGGGATTACAGGCGTGATGTTATGTTATGGTGTTATGCTATCAGCAATCAGGTTGAGAGTGCGGAGCTTAATTCTATCTGTCGAGTTTTGATTGGCCAATAAAAAATAAGTAAAAATAACTAAAACCCGACTACGACAAAATCGCGCACTGAAAAGTATAAAACAAGAACAATATTCATTTGACCGATATTTTCGAAATTTTTAAGTAATAGCCGTGGTCGAATGCCACCTAGCCAATAAAGATTGTGTGAAACAACCGCAGGTGGCATACGACCACGGCTATTGCTTAAAAATTTCGAAAATATCGGTCAAATGAATATTGTTCTTGTTTTATACTTTTCAGTGCGCGATTTTGTCGTAGTCGGGTTTTAGTTATTTTTACTTATTTTTTATTTACACTATTTTGGGGGTAATATTACTTGAAGGAATAACTCTATTTAATTATTTGATATAATAATAAAAGCAAAGTAGCGAGTGAATTTCAAATGTACTCATTAAGCCTTTTCATTTGATACCCATGTTGACACTGTTAAAAACAGGCAAAGTAGCTAGTAAAAGCTATATAATGTATATATATTTCAAATGTGCTCATCAAGCCCTTTAATTTGATACCCATGTCGATACTGTGCAAAATTTTTTTTTTTCGATACCGACTTCACATCCCCTGGAGGGCGCCATATTGGATTTTGTGACACGTCACCTACCCTATAACCAGCGGACAACTGAGACGCTTCTAACGACACCTCATTTGTCATGTAATGATAAGTAGTTTAGAAGTTACGAGGGAACAAACAAACATACATACATACAAACATACATACATACATACCGGTCAAAATCATAACCCTCCTTTTGGCTTTGCCGTAGTCGGGTAAAAATATAACTAGACTGCGTTTTGTATAGAACACGCCGCGGCTGCACAGCGGAGACGTCGCGGACGCGAGGCGAATTCGCAACGTTTTCATCGCGTGTTTGTAGTCCGTCCCGCCTACAAACACGCGATGCAGCCGCGGCGTGTTCGCGACGCATTCGCTGCGCGCCCGCTCCGCTTTGAGGACGCTCGCAATCCGCTAGTATGAAAAGGCCCTTACCCCATTATTAATAAACGTAGAATAAAGTCATTCCAAACTTAAACCTCAAAAAATGTATGAGTAAACCGAATTTACTACTGGTGTAATTTTACTCGGTGCTTTTTAATAAGATCCTTTGATTCATCAAAGACACTCACCGTCGTCGTGCGTGTATGACACGACACGCTATGCGTGTCCTATGCGTATAGTATGGCGACATAGGTAATTCGTCGTCAATTGCAGCCTGTGTGAGAGGAGCGATGCGCGCAGTACACGCTTGTCACTTCATTCACTTATTTATACTGCGTCCTATATACGGGGGCTTAGGGCTGCCCGTACACATTGCAGCAACTAGATAATATTATTATATCATATGTGATAATGTAGCTTCACAGTTTGAAAATAAGTATACAACATGGCTTTTAATTTGCCATGCATCTTTCAGGGGTCACAAAAGTACTAACGAATTACATCATAATATCACGCCTGTTATCCCCAAAGAGTTAGGCTGAGGTGTACCCATTAGTGCATCCACATTTCGCCAGTTATGTTTAAGTACCATATAATAGGGGCATGCAGGTATACCATTTTTTTTGTTCCTTTAAAGTTCTTTAAAGGCACCACTACATCTCTGTTTTGTTATATTATCAAGCCCTTTCACACTCTAATTAACACGATTCCAAAATAGGGTTTCTATCGCTTTCCGATATTGGTAAACTCAATTAGTTAATAGATCAAGTCCCTGAAGATGTGTAGCTGGTAATGAAAGGTACTTTATTTTATATCCCACGGGAAGACAAGCTTCGCAGGCTTCGTTTGCAATGTACCAATATGTTATGTACCTTGCATGGGTAGGTACCAACTACCTACTAGTTTGCACACATTTATTATGTTCATAGATCGAGACTATTCTGACTAAAGAATTGGAAATCAGTCTTAAGTATGTTTTTGTGTTTTTTGTTGTTTTGTTCTTTTTTGTTTTTGTTTGTTGTTTGTTTGTTTTTTGTCTTTAAGAATTGGAAATCAGTCTTTAAGTATATTTTTTTGGTCATTCCTGAAATGAATCAGTTCCCTCAAGGTTGTTTTATTATAATCGAATTGTTGAGGACCACTATAAGAATGAAAGTTTTAGGAAGCATTTTTCTCGTTATCAGCCATTTAAAGCATTGTGTAATAAATACATCAATCGTTTTTATACGACTCACCGTATTTGGCTCCTAAATCGATTTTTTCCTCCTCTCCTAAAGCGATTTGTTTTGCTTATTTTCTATGAGCAAAAAACTTTAAGTATCTAATTTTGGCTACTTCCTTCTTAACGCATTTAAAATAACATTTTGGCTTCTTTTAAAAATAGATAGGCCAGAATACGGTACATAAACCAATATCGAATCGTTGGTCCTTTCGATATTTTTCAAAATTCCTGGTCCTTTTATCCGGATTTATTTCCGGACGACCTTCAAAATGTCACAACGTGGAATACTGGTTCCAAAGTTATCTACAGAGCCTATAATGTCGAAGCACTTTGGCAGCCCTACGTATCACATCAGTCAAAATAAGACAATAATACTCACGAGACTGACGGGAAGGACGTCAGGTATTGTGACGTCACCAGATTTAGATCACAGACAGATCCACTAACTGATTGTGGAAGCATACGAGTGATTGGGATTGACGGCACCACTAATATGGCTATAGATAGCAGAAAAATAAAACGACGTGAATGTTTTGTAGGGGTGAGATGCTAAAGAACCCGAAGGCCTGTAGACCATTCATTTAACGTTAGTAATGAGAGAGAGAAAAGCCATTGTTTCTTAGAAAAGTAACTAAAAACTCGACTAAGGAAGTTTCCTATCCATATCCTGTTAACAGGATACCGTGGCCCCGGAACGCAAAGGGCAACAGAAGGAACAGGGTGGTTTTTTAGTCAGAAAAAGTTTGACAGTCCCTTTCGCCCCACCCTGGGCGGAAGGACTCAATTGATGATCTTTATCACCCAAAAAAAAGGAAGTTTCCTATATCCACAGTAATTTGCCGAATGATATTTGTTATTGTAAGTTAGGTACTGTTACATATTTTGTGCCCTGTTGATGGCAATAGGCTCGCCCCTTATTATATGGGACTTAAACGTACGCTACCAACTGTGATTGTTCACACCAAAAATAAATTAAGTCGTTTTTTACAGCAATCATTTTTGCTCAGTCTTACTTAGATTGATAGACAGAATGCGTGCGCGTGCAAAGGCTATGTGATGTGTCTTTTTAACCCCCGACGCGAAAACAACGAGGTGTTATAAGTTTGACGTGTCTGTGTGTCTGTGGCATCGTAGCTCCCGAACGGATGAAACGATTTAGAATTTTTTTAAACTTCGTAAAAACGTGTCTGTCTGTCAACTCTTGAATGTTTCCATCTTTTAACAATACTTACCGGCGGTTGCCTCCAGGCGCGTGCCTCTTCACTTTCGCCTGGTAATGGAATGATTCGATTTGCCTGAAATTCTATTACCCCTCATAATTTTTAGGCGAATTTATTTTGCTTTTTTTTTGGATGTTTGCTACAATTTCTGTGTCGAAATTGGCATTTTTAAAAGTGCGTTAACATAAATCTTAAGCCAGATTTCAGATTCTTGTCAGCTGGTTGGTCGGGTTATTATAACATTGTTCTTTATCTACACTAATATTATGAAGAGGTAAAGTTTATGAGGTTATAGGGGGTAATCTCTGGATCTTATGAACCGATTTTGAAAATTCTTTCGCAAATTGGAAGCTACGTTATCACTGAGTTACCTATATTTTATTTTCAAAAAAATAGGGATCCGTAAGAATAATCGAATTAAGTCGCTGGCTGGAAGAGTGCTAGTAATGTATAATTGTGTATTTATTATAATTAATTAATTAAAATGATTTTTAACAATGTTAATGTCAATAATAGGATAGAATACTATTTACCTATTTGCGTCAATAATTTATAATTAACTAAGGTAGGTACTCATAATTAGGCTCTTGCTGGTTTTCCTGGTTGTGACATAATCTGCCCAGTAACGCTATTACTGCATGCAGTAGGTAGGTACGTGTATGTATTGGAAGTCAACTACTTATAATACTCTCATCATGTACTACATACAGCTCGACGAAGATGAGTTTATTAGTTTTTTATTGAATTCCATTCTTTGAAAATTTATGACTTTCGAAATGTGAATTTTATTGAAAGTAAAACAAAATATCCACCCTCGCACCGAGACGTGACGCGAGGCTGCGTTTACTTTTTAATATAGCGACACAATTTCGAACTTATTTACTACACGATAAGGTATTCTATGCTCTAGGTTAGGTTATACATGGTTCTCCATGAGTTGCCGGCCTGCGGGCGGTGGACCTAGGGGTAGTCCACCGCCCGATCAGATGCAGGCCCGTGTAGGCGGCGCACGTGTTCCGCGCGCGCCACACTAGAGGATTCGGCGGCGCTTAGACCGCCGACGCACGTAGACGGGACCCGCCTACACAGGTGGTGGGTCAAAGCCTGGCGGGGGCGCGGTAGAATGCGTGAGCGAATCCCGTACCCCCGCCCAAAGGTGTGTCGAGGAACACCGTGGTGGTTTTAGCCGGTAAGAGTCCGGCACACCCACCCGTCTTCCCCTAGACGGGGAATAGTCCATGAGGATTTCCCCACGATAAAAAAAGGTTATACATGGTTAAGTTCGCCGAGTTGTGAAACGCCAGCGCCACACAGTGCAGCGATGTTCGATATAATAAAAGTATGTTTTTTAGAAAAATATCTATTACTCTAGTAGACGAATTAGGGCACCAATCATTAAGTACCAGACAGGAAAATATTGCTCATCCTCTTCGCACAACCCTTGGCCTGTTTCCCCGATAACTTGTCTAGCAGATAATTTCCATATCTGATGGTTGTCCAACTAGCCATAGTAATTTTTGGTCGATCGACGAAGACATACCTATGGATATAATGATAGAGGGAAATGGTCGTGAATAATAAGAAACGAACAGTAAGAATTTTTGTGAAATGACTTGGTAATTTACAAAGACACGCACGTCGTAAGAAAATAGGTTAATCAAGATTCGCCGGTGTTCACTGGCGGAGGGCCAGTGACTATTGTCCACTTATGCACTTTTGCAATCTGGGCGGTGTTATTGAGGTTCAAGGGCAGTTAACTTATACATGTGTTCTCTGTTTATGTAATTTTAAAGCGGAAGGAACATCCATCCATCTTCACAAACTTTTGCATAATTATTAGTAGGATATACGAGTATAGAATAAGTATCTAGGATAAAAAGCTTTTTTACAAAAAAAAGATATAACCGCCTTCAAAAACTACAACTTGTGTATTAATGTTTGAAATCCTTACAAAAAGCCCTTTCAAACAATACCTCACACGATATATTTAATTTTGGAAACTGGTAGGAGGGGACGAGGACGAGGTTGACGTACCCCCCTTTTCCTTCAGTCAGTCATCGACTACACGTATAAACAAAGCAATTTCACTTGTTACGATATTGCTGCTGTGATTCTGTGAGGAGTTCCATTCAATATCTCCGAAGTTCATCATCAGATATTGAAATGGTAGGACAATGGGACCACACGGGAAGCACCAGCTTTCAAATAAAAAAAGAATCATGAAAATCGGTTCACCCAGTCGCAAATTAGGAGCTAACAAACATAAAAAAAAAATACAGTCGAATTGATAACCTCCTCCTTTTTTTGAAGTCGGTTAAAAACTAATAAAATTGACAGCTTACTAGATCAACATTACGTTTGTGTATATTTCATCACATAATATTACTGTTTGTTTGTTTCAGAAACGTGTTCCCGGAGAACCTTGCGCAGGCGACGATCGCGTCTTACCGCACAAGACTCGTTTTCGACAAGAACGACACTAAAAGCCAACTAGGTAGACTATTTATTGTTTCTCTCCCGATAATTTAACTTTCTATAAATCTTAGTTTTAAATTTTGCGCTTGCTAGTCTTTAAATACCAACTTGTTATAGTTTTTATACATACACGTATAGATCATGTAACTACTATTTGAAAGGTAAGCGGTCATAAGTGCAGTAGCATGCTAAGGTTTGAATTGCTGTGAACACGCGGTGCAGGCCGTGGTCTACCTGTGTGTCATCATCTGCCTAGCCTTTTCCCAACTATGTTGGGGTCGGCTTCCAGTCTTACCAGATGCAGCTGAGTACCAGTATTTTACATGGAGCGACTGCCTATCTGACCTCCACAACCCAGTGACTGGGTAATACGATACCCCTAGGTAAGACTGGTTGTCAGACTTTCAAGCTTCTGACGACTCGTAACGACTGTCAAAGATCCACGTATGACTTTCCGAGGCACGCTTTTCCTGCTTGTTTGCCACAAGTATGTGCGTAAACAGCTGCACTCCCTTTTCCCTCACTTCCATGGGACGGCAATCCTACACGACCGGGAAAAGATCAGGTGCAGGACCATAAAGTGCTTTTCGAGGCAAGGGAATGTTACACTATCAACTTCCAACCTCTGGGCCGCCACTAAGAAATTCCTAATAGAAAAACTATTTATCACTCGACTTGGGAATCAAATCCAGGACCCTACGATCTACTACTACTACTAGCAACCACGGAGGCGAAATGAATACGATTAATCTGCAAGCATCTAATTACATTGTGCGATACAGTCACAAGTTCCACGAATTAGCAACAGAATATACATAGAACCAAGATAAAGGCACTAATGGTGCCGCACCCCACAAGAGTAACCGAACACCGATTTAAGAAAAACTAAATCACCTAACGACCGCGCTCAAAGTACAGACAATTTGTGACCAGCTAACTGAACAATGACTTTTATTACAAAATGATGATGAATGGCTCTTCCATTCGTGAACAAAAGATCTATGTCTTTGTTCATAAATAGAACAGTCAGCGAATTCAGTCTCAACGTCATGATTTGTATTTATTAGAGCATTACAATCACTGCCCATCAAACTGAGTAACTTTTTGCAACAATTTTTGCTAGGAAACAATTTTTTGTTTGGTGCGTAAAATAACTATCTATGATACCATGCATTGTGACACACGCAATCTTTTGTGCTTATGGGTGCATACAACAGTACAAAGGTCATTGGAGTACCTATTTAAAGTTCAGTTGAAACATTTAAAACTTGTTTTCGTAAAAAAAACGTAGTGAAAGTTGTGACTTTGACCTTTAATATCTCCAGAACCAGTTTTCCCAGATATGATGTATAAAAATTATCGTAATATGATCTGCCTAGCCTTTTCCCAACTATGTTGGGGTCGGCTTCCAGTCTAACCGGATGCAGCTGGATACCAGTATTTTACATGGAGCGACTCCCTATCTGACCTCCACAACCCAGTAACAATAAAAAATTATCGTAATAATGGGTAGAATATGTGGTTTTCGGAAATGTGATTGGTCTCTTCATACCCGATACTTTTTTGGTCTTTGCTGCCGCTTATCATAAATGTCCAGTTTCTAGGCATCTCAGAGTCAAAATGTACTTAAAACTCTATGAAACAGGACTCAAAGTCGTGTGGCAATAGCGGATCTTCATCTCCACAAATCATCCAAAACGAAAGCACTAGGTCATTTTAAAAACTTATTTCTTAACTTTCTAGGTGCATTGGAGACGTATCAGATCACGGGCGAGTACCAGAGCGGCAGCAATGTGTTGGGGTTGGTGTGCTTCAGTATCGTGCTGGGCATCACTCTGGGCAAGATGGGAGACCAGAGTCGACCACTACAAGATTTCTTCCACGCTTTATCGGAAGCCATGATGATCATCACTGGATGGGTTATTTGGTTAGTACGATAAAGGAATCTTAAGAACATCGAAGTTTGACGTGGTTGGAGCAGTGCCTGAGCGATTGGCTGCTGCTTCTAGTGTGGATAAGAGTACTTGGATAGTGATTTAAGGTACAAGTTGGTAGCCGACTGCACGCGACAGCAGCAGACGACATGTCGTCGCTTCAGTACAAGTTGCTACCAATTTGTACTGAAGCGACGACATGTCCTCTGCTGCTGTCGCGTGCAGTCGGCTACCAACTTGTACCTTTGTGCAGTGAAACATGGTGCAAGGTTTAGTAGCATCCTGATAATAATCCTATAATTTTATATTTGTCTAAGACCTTCTGACATCATATTTAAATATTACTTATGCTAATGTTTATGTCTGGGTCACATTTACAACTTTTGAGGGTCAAATGCCAATGAAAAATATGGTCTAAAGTTCTAAACCATGCCTTTCAATCTTTCAGGTTATCACCACTTGGTGTGTTCTTCCTGGTGACAGCAAAGATCATGGAGATAGATTCATTTGCGGAGCTAGTGGGCCGGTTGGGTCTGTACTTTGTAACGGTTATCCTGGGGCTGTTCCTCCACGGTTTCGGAACCCTCAGTATTCTGTTCATCTTGGCCACGAAGAAGCTGCCCTGCCGATACATTGCGAAGATGGGTCAGGTCATGGCTACTGCTTTTGGTACTGCTTCTAGGTAAGTTAAAAGGCCATTTTAAAATAACTCTTATCTGAACAACAAAGAGTTCATACTGGTGATTAAATTCCATCTTCCTATTTCCAGCTCAGCGACAATGCCAATAACGATCGGTTGCTGCGACGACATGGGGCTGGACCCTCGCATCACGCGGTTCGTGATCCCCATCGGCGCCACCATCAACATGGACGGCACGGCGCTGTACGAGGCCGTCGCTGCCATTTTTATCGCTCAGCTCAGGAAGGTTGAAATGTCGTTTGGCAAGATTATTGCTGTTAGGTAAGATTGAAGCTTGTACCTACATTGTTTGAACTACATATACCTAAATACACAGAATCCTGGATTTCTTAAACTAAAATGTATAAAAATTAGGGACTCTTTAGCGCATATTTAATGCGCTAATTTCATTTTTCCTGAAATGAAATGATGATGAAATGATGATTTATTCAGTAAATTGGTTATAAATAACACTTTTACACGTCACATTTGTTCTAAATCATCCATCACCCCCTTCGGACATATCTACTTATGGTTGTTTAAATAAATATCAAATTGACAATAATAACTTGCATAGGTTTTTAAACTAATTGATCATATATCGGTTTCATGAGCCTGCCTTGGAAACTCGATATACGATCTGATGATAGTAGAATGATACAAGGGTATCCATTAATTTAAATGTTCGCAGTGTGACCGCCACAGCAGCTAGTATAGGCGCGGCAGGCATCCCACAGGCTGGCTTGGTCACCATGGTGATGGTGCTGGACACCGTCAACCTGCCAGCTGAGGACGTCTCCATCATCCTCGCTGTTGATTGGCTGCTGTAAGTCTTCAGTTTATACTATCATATCAAAAAAAAAAAAAAAAACAAGGAATAATCTTAATTGCAGTTTTCTGTTTGTTGAATGTTTTGCCATCGCCAAATTCTCTGCCAGGGTTGCGAGTTTTGGTCAAAAGAGCTACTGCGGCCCTGGAACGCAAAGGGCAAGGCAGGATACACGGATGGGTTTTAGTCAGTAAGAGTCTGACGCTGCCTTCCGCTCCGCCCAGAGCGGAAGAATTAGTCATTAGACGATTACCCAAACTTAAAAAAGGAAGTTATTAACTTCTTTACTTTGTTCGTATAGGTATTCAAAAGGTTGTGATTCCATGCAGAATTAAACTATGCTTTTTAAATTTCCTTTTTTTCATAAAACCTTCGTGATGTTTTGTGCTATGTGGGCCATGATGTAATGAAGCTAAAATAATTACTATTTGAGTTAAAATGTAATTTAGTAACTAGTGTATCTATCTATCTACATGTGAATAAGGATAAAGTTACAAGTAGGTAATTGATATCAGCTTATTCACTGGAAGTTTGATGAGTTGTGTCATTAAGCTATTTTATTAATTGTCACAATATACCTAGGCATATCAAACAGTTACTGTGACATCATTATCGCAATGGTATAGTCTGTTGCACATTGCACACCTTCCTTTATCTTTTTATTTCTAGACCTTCATGTTTTACAAAATAAATAAATATTTCTTTGGACTAACCATTCTGATTAAAGTTTCGGAACAGAGTTTCAACATAACTGCTAAATTATTATTTTACTGAGTATCCAATAGGAAAATCTAAAATGTGAAATGCGTATGTGAAAAACATTAATTTTGAAATTGTTTATTGTAGCGACCGCTTCCGTACAACGATCAACGTGGTGTGTGACGCTTTGGGCGCCATTATTGTGACGTCATTATCCCAGGGTGACATAGAGAAGACACGCGCTGCTCACAACGAGAGAGATGGGGCGCCATCACAAGAACTAACCGAAATTGAAAAAGGAGACCATTGAGCTAAAAAAACTACACGTAAAAACGTCGTCCATTGACTCTTGTGGACAAAATAGAGAATAACGTCGCGGTTATCGAAAAAAGAAATGATCCTGGGTTAATTATAATAAAAAATTATAAACGAGTACAAGACAAAAGCTTTAGAATCAAATCATATCGTATCAAAAAGTATCAAAATTGCTACAATGAAACCACAAAGCTAATAGATGTGTGTTCGAAATTTCAAATTCAAATGATTACGTAAAATAACTCGTTATTAAGTTGCGTTACAAAAACTGTTCTGTGTTAAAATAAAGTTATAGTTTTATCGTTATTCTTAGGAAAATAACGTTGCAGCTTAAACTGTTATTTCGTGGTGGAATGTATGTTTTTTTTGTGTAAAATATTGATGTTTGAATTAGTTAATAATTACGTCAGTTTTTATGTTATAGCTAGCAACACATTTTATTAAAAAAAATATCGTGTTTTAATACTTTTTAGGTAGGTATGTTTTTTTTTGGAAACGTTGACAAGGCTCTCTATGCACCGTATTATCAAGTTTCGATGTATTAATATTATCATATTTGCCAAATGTTGATTACCGAAGTAATGTATTAACATTATTTAGTATTTAGCTTTAAAATATTGATGTTAATGTTAGAAGGAGCTTATATAATGTGTCGGTGTGTTCTATATGTGCCATTTTATGTAGCTTTAAAGTAGCTGTTGTGATGATGTCTAGAATTTGCGACTCTATACCTATAATATACGTGTCTACATTAAACTATGACTCGAGTATGAAGTGAATATGTGTACATGTCGCTTAAGATATTATTCTCATTTAGAGATTAAGTAAGATTTGTAATTTCATTACACAATAAGAAATTTTAAACGACATATTATTTCAGCTATTTTGCTACTACAAAATTTTTCCTTCCTTTTTCTAAGGAATTTTTCGAGACGAAATTTAAAAAGAACAAAAACGTTCGTATACATTCTGTCTAGTGATGGGACACTGAAAAATAACGTTCAGAAATTTAATCTTTGGAGACATTTAAAGAAAAAATCTGTAGCTGAAACTTTCCATCTATTTTTGTATGATGTACATTAGTTGAGTCGAAGGTGTTTGTAATGTATCTAGAATGTGTTTGTATTATAAGTAGGTACTATAATGATATGCGCCAAAAATGATTTTACAAACATTGATATTGTTTTACGTTTTACTCAATGTTATGTAACAAAAAACAACAAATTGAATCGTTAGTACTTTTCGACAAGTTTCGTTATTGCGAAAAAGTACTTAATTTCGTTTCATTGCACTGTTTAATTCCATCGTTTTAAATCAATGGTAATGTGTTTTTGTTAAAATTTCAGAATTGTAATGTTACAGACGGTTTGCATTCCAGTTGTTTCAAATAAATACATGACACTTAGTGTTGTTCTTCTATTTATTTTTATAAATAAAATTGTTATCATTGTTTTTATCGTTACAAACGATATAAAAAATTACCGTTAGTAGTTAAAAAATGTATTTATTTTCTTCACTGTTTCACCATTTTCTGGTTTGATACAATTATTATAGTAGTTTATCATTTTTTTAATCACACGAGTTTTTGGTTAAAATAAATTAAAGGAAAAATTTCGACCGACTTTGAAGATTTTTGTGTTTTTTTTTATATTAAAAATTGGTGAAACAGACCCTAGTAGTGTATGAGTTACCAAGTGATTCTCTAAAGCAATTTAATTTAGTAAACTAGTTATTCGAATAAGTTAAAACATAATAAATTATATCAAAATAATTTATGTTATCGACCACAGCAGAGGGAAAGTCATTTAATTGTGGCCAAATATTAACTTGTAAGGATTATAGTAAGATATTTTACCAATTAAAAATATGATATAACCACATTTGTGTACGTAGGCGTAATGTTCATTATAGTCTCTAGTCCGCACTTTAATTATTATTAGTCCGTTGTTATAATTAATAGAAAAAAAATCGATGGTATTATTGTGAGATGAAGATATTTCTAACAAAAGTCTATCAATATCTATTTTCTATTCTATTTATATGTATTGGATCTTTACACGAATATATTTTAATATGTAAGGAATAACTTATTTTGTTATAATTATGTATTATCATTATCTATATGTTTGTTGTCTTATATTACTGATTTTAAAATCATACCAATATTGTAATGTAAGTATAAATTATTTATTAATGTCGGCTCATGATTCCCTGTTTTTATTTAAAATGGATGTTATTTTAAATAAATATTTGTGTGAAAATTGCTTTTTTATAAGGATCTTAAATAACAACACAATATAATTTCATTATTTATTTAAAAAATTAGATCTTGCATTAACTTAGGATTAAGATTTGGTACAAAATTTCGTATCTCTTTGTATGTATAGAGTTGAGTCTCTATCACCTCACAGCCAAGGTACACATTTACACTACTAAACAAAAAATAAAAGAATCTTTACATTAAAACTATAGTTTAAACAAAAACAACCTTCAAAGAAATAACAATTAGTGTTTGGTATCAAAATACCTACTAAGGACTTATCGTCTGTCAGTCAGTCTTATTGAATAAATATATACGTAATAACTTAAGCGTGTTCTCATTGGAATGTATTAACTTTACATGTTGGAAAGCTATGAGTATCCTAGTTGTGTTGAGGAACTAGAGAATCAATGTCTATTGTCAATCATAACGAGTAACAATATCAATCGACGAAGCCTCATTAAACTAGCTAACAGCTAATATTTAAAGACTATATTTATAGCTAACTCACTTACAGGAATGTTACATATCAGTGCGTAACACTCAACAATTTACAATTACATAATTCTACTCACAAGGCATGGCACATACCGTACGAACCGTTTTCTTTGTGTCTCTTCGCCACCTAGATATGTTCTCAAGACTACAGCTTAAAGCTTTCTTTTACACAGTATAGGAATTCCATAACCCTATTTCAACGAGCTAGCGCACAGACACATGAAAAATAAATCTTTGAAAATGTTTTTCATCGATAATAGCCGTTATTTTATGCCCATCACTATTTCGTCTAGAGCATAAAACTACGACTGAATAGTCTTGATCATTATAGTCGACGAACACTTTTGTTTTTTTTTTATTTAAATGTTATTACATAACAATATAAAGCAGGAATCTAAGTGCATATAGTCCATCATTAACATAAAAAAAATCCTGAAACGAATGTCCTTCTTCAAACGAACTTTTCAAAGCACCTGAAAAGACTTTTACAGCCGTAACTTTCCCAAAAAGATTTTCTTAACACAATTACAAGGCAAGAGGGAGTGAGATAGCTATACCATGCCGTTGCTGACATGGTTGTTGTTGATGGTGTTCCAGTGTTTCTGTGATCCGTTCTGTGTGTTGTACGTGGAGTCTCGCCGGCCGTTCCGCTCGCTTCCTAGCGAGTTCCTAGCTCTTGCCAAGGTTGCTGCCGATATCTCCATAGATTCGCCGTAAGGTAGTCTTGAACCACGTCTGCCGCTGCCGCTTCGACATCGAACGTTCTGGAAATTATTATATCAGAGTTAACTGCTTGTTTTATGGAAATATGTTATCTCTGTCTTCTCAAGCATTTACTGTATAATGATTATGATTTCCATAGTTATATTTGAACTTAGGCGCTGTAAGGTTACTCCTTAAGCCATGTTCCCACTAGGAACATTTGTCGAGCGACATGTGTCCCCGGTGACATCGGGCGATGTCGGACGACATCGCCGCGACATTGTTGAAACTGTTCCTTGTCGCACAGTCGATGAAAAGTAGTTATATTGTTAGAACATTTCATTTGTTTTCGGAAACAAACGTGAAAAAAAAGTTATATCTTTGGTCTTCAATATCTCCGTAACTTTGGGCTCCCAGGTTCTTAGGTTCCCAGAACAAAAAAAAAGATGAAAGAAAAGAAAGAAAAATTGTTTATTCACACGAAAGTGACGCACGTAACATAACAAAATTGTATACAGAAGCCCAAAACAAAAATGAAATTGGTCAAGATGAGATCGCAATGATGGGAAGAACTTATAACTTCCTGGGGGCTTAGACAAAGTAACAATTTCAAAACGATAACGAAGTTAGAAAAGACTAAAATGTATGGGATTGACATAAGCCGCGTTAAGTCACGTGGTCAATCGACATCGTTATCGCAATTTGGTAGACAATGTTATAATTCATAACGAAATTACGAAACCATAAAGTAACGAATCGTTATCGTGTTTATCCCATAATGCGTAGACAAGCAGCGCTTTCAGTGTTCGCCTTCGCCTCGATCGTGATCGCCAAAAAAGATAACGAAACGAATGCTAAAACGTTTTAGTTATCGTAGAGAGACGATGACGAATTTAGATATAGTTTCGCTACGAAGCGATGTTACTTTGTCTAAGGACCCTGGTTCGGTCTCCTTACACCCCCTATATGTAGATGCAGGGAGATCTACAAAATAACTCACCCGTCCGGCGCGCCACGTCCACCGGTTCCGGTTGAACACGCCGTACACGATGGGGTTGGCGCACGAGTTGGTGCACGAGAACAACCACATCGCCTTCTGGATGGCAGGGTCCAGGCTCTTCAAAGATTCTTTGTCGATCCAGTACCTAGGGAGAAAGTTAGGAAAAGTGATATGGTGCTTTTATTTCCTTATATCTAGGTGTTGGTTCAGTCAGCCAAAAAGTTAAGTATACCAAAACTCTTCATCTTTTCAATACTCATTATTTTTGTGGGTGTAAATATTTAAATAACTGTAATCTGTGATCGCACAGCAACGTAATTGGGAATCATTTTGTGGGTGACAATTTCGAAGGGTCCAGCTGTGATTAAAAAAAAATGAATAGATATGATTACGCGAAGCGAAGAGCGAAGTCCTATAAAACAATATTCGTAGTCATTCAATAAGGACGATAGGTACTACTTAACTGAATTATAAAAAAAAATATTGAACAACATTCGATTTCCTACTATATACTATTATAAACGCGAATGTTTGTGAGGAACGGATAGATGGATGGCTGGCTAGTCGTCGTTTAAACATCTGAACAGAATTGCTAAAATTTAAAACAAACATAGACATTGATCAAGCTTAACACATAGGCTTACACATATAATTATTTAGGATTTTTGCTTAATTCCGAAGTCTTAATGGATTAAGCTAGTAATATAATAGTTCTGTTAATACCTTACCATAAACAATAACAGTAGTAAGGAGACCAACAAGTGAAAAAGACTAGAACTATGGTGACCGTCATCTTCAGTGTCCGCGCCCGCGCACGGCCCAGGATACCCACGCCGCTTCGACGCATCTTGTCTGCAAGGACAATAAAAATGTTAAAATAAAAATATTAAAAAGATAATATCGTCGACGACGCTTAAAAACCTCGTAAATCGTATGTTTCTGTCCCACTCAAAACTAGAGGCCCTTGAGGCGGTTTAGAAACTCTGACAATAGGGTGTGTGGGGTCGTAAGACCTTACTGCCCACACGATAAAGAAGAAGATCGGAAGGGGCAAAGTGAAAAGTTCCTTAACCTCCATTGAAAAGAGAGGATCTTCCGACCAGACAGGTGTTGTGTCTGGTGGGCTACTGCCCGACGGTTGTTGTCGCGATATACAAATGTCGCGAAGAACTTTTGATATCGGGATGTAGGAAATGTCAGTTACATAACATAACGTCACGCCTGCAATCCCCGAAGGGTTAGGCAGAGGTGTACCCATTAGTAGATCCACATTTCGCCAGTTATGTTTAGGTCCCATGTAATAAGGGGCGAGCCTATTGCCATCAACCGGGTACAAATCTAGACTCCGAGGCTGCTGCCTGCTACTGAGAAATTCCTAATGGAAATTCCAGTCGCGTTTTGCAACGAGGCAGTCATGTGGAAGGCAGAAATGTCAATTGTAGTTCGCATATAGTGCAATAGATGTCGCTACACTCCTAACCATCCACTTCACTTACCATTAGAAGTATTGGCTCTCCGGATGATCTCAAGCAGCGCCGCGGACGAGCAATATAGCGTGGACAGCAGCGGGATGACGTACATGAGGATCATGTTGACCAGGAAGTACGCGAACTCGTGGCACTCTGTCGGCAACGAGCCGTATGACACGCATTGGTAGTATCTGAAATAGAAAAGGAAAAGCATTTAGTAAATCAGGAATAAAAAAAAAATTAAAAACCTCCGACGGCTGCCATCTTCGACCGATTTTCATCAAACATAGCTAAGAACACTCCCGACTAATTCACCTTTCAAACAAAAATAACAAAATCAAAATCGGTTCATTCGTTTGGGAGCTAAGATGCCACAGGCAGACAAAATCTGTATTCTATTTTCAAGCCCTATATAATCACTGGTGAAGTCGATAAACAATACAAATAACACACGCACTTGTAATCGTATTGATATTCGAATCTCAAAACCTTTCAACTGTTTATTACCAAACCACATTAGGGAACTCGTAACTTTAAGTATTTATGTTATTGAATGGAATATACATATTGTACTTAAGTGGTCAACAATGCCTAGGCTATCAGCATTATTAGAATTATTGCAGATATTCTTATTACCCCACGACATGTTTACGATGCCCTTCAATATTCTTACATACATACATACATACCATCACGCCTGTAATCCGCGAAGGGTTAGGCAGAGGTGTACTCATTAGTGCACCCACATTTCGCCAGTTATGTTTAAGTCCCATGCAATAGGGGGCGAACCTAATGACATCAACCGGGCAAAAATCCAGACTGAGAAATTCCTGATGGAACAACCCAATAACATTTTGCCCGACCTGGGAATCGAACCCAAGACCTCATGCTTAGCAGTCGCGCTTTGCGACGACTAGACGAATGTGGCAGTCAGTCAGTAATAAAAATAAATGAAGAAAAGCAGCTTGGCAGCAGGAATAGGGGACTACGTAGTATTTTCAGGGAGCTTTACTACTGCGATGGTTGTAAATAAATCTATACTAATATTATAAAGCTGCAGTGTTTGTTTGTTTGTTTGAACGCGCTAATCTCTGGAACTACTGGTCCGATTTGAAAAATTCTTTCAGTGTTAGATAGATTAGTTATCGAGGAAGGCTATAGGCTTATATACCATCACGCTACGACCTACGGGAGCGGAGCAGTAACCAAAGACGCGGGTGTAACCGCGGCGGACAGCTAGTAAATAATAAATCAGTCATTCATAACGTGTAATGTATCGCATTACCTCATCGAGAGCCATTAGAACTGGATAAAAAGTTACCTCAATATTAATATATGTACACTGAATTTAATCTGAATCAATTTATCATCGATTGCTTTTAAATTAATTCTGAATTGGTTACTTCGAATACTTTAGTACTTTTTTTCGCGCTAGGAAATATTCAGATATTGTAATAGATATATATATTTAGATTCGATTGGTGTTCTTTTGCGAATCATTTCTGATTGTAGGAAATTAAAAAGTTATGAATTATGAGCAGTTTTGAAATGATTTCAATTACTACGACTATTTTACATGATACGTTGTTTTTTGTCTCTAGGTTAGTGAGAATAATGAGTATAATAAGATGCTTAACGAACCCAAAAGTAACATGTTCTTTCTATCATCTATCTTCTATCTATACATATAAAATGCTTTGTCCTGAATGACTGACTGACTGACGAATCAACGCACAGCCTAAACCGTTGATCGTAGAGACCTGAAACTTGGAGGGTGTGTTCTTTGTATGACGGAGACATCCGATAAGAAAGGATTTTCCGACATTCTTCACTTAGTATAATCGGCAGTATACGTAGTTAATAACTATAATGCATAATTGGATGCATAATTAATAACATTAATATGTACCTACATGAGTTCTTAAATAGTGGGAGCAAATTTTTTTTTTTGTATTTTTTTATTTGCTGTAAGTAATACGTTTATATGTTATTTTGTTCCTGTAGGCTACTGAAATGTCTTGTAGTAGGTATAGTTCTGTATGTTATCAGACCTGTAAATGGCTGTCAGTCTAATTTACTAGTTTTAGCTGTAAGTCTTCCATATTATGTAAAAATTAATTTTGGGACATAACGTTCACGTCGGAATTTAAATATGATCGTATATACATTTTATTATCCAGTGCCTGTACTGAGATAAATAAAGATTTATGATTATTATTATTGCAAACCAAATGCCTAACCAACAAAACAAACAACCAAACCACATAAGCGATGCGCGTTATATATGTAGTATTCTGCATCACAAACTTTGTATTTATACCAAACGGAAATTCCCTCAATACAAACAGAGTTCTTAACCATGTTTATGTAAATAAATGTTAGTACTCTATATTATTAGTTTGTTAGTCGTAAGCTCAATAACCCGTTGCTATCAATCTATCAATCCAGTTTTACGATTAAAGGTTCGCCCAGAACGTTTCTTTTACTTAAGGAAGGTCATGAAAAGTGGCTTATGCTGATTGGTATCGTAAATGCAAATTTTATTACAGTAGTATTGGTTGATGGTAATGATGGAATTATACTGAGTATAGACTATTTTTATTGCACTTGTTGAACGCAAGGCAGACAATTTTAACCTGTGATGTGGATTCCAATTTTAAAAGAAGGGCACCGTTTAATGGAGCAATCAATGTTGTGGTCGTTGTCACGATTTTTTAAATTATCGTTTTTATTTTCGAGAATTTCAAATACATGGTGTATTCCATATTGTGACAGAATCTTTTACCATGGAATTAGCTAGAATTGGGCACTAAATCCATGGTAGAAGTTTGTGTCTCGATGGATTTAATCGTTTATAAAACGTTTTTTAAGGATGGGAAATCATCAAATGACTTGGACATCAAATGACGGAAGGGAGTGTCAGACTCTTACTGACTAACCCATTCGTCTTCTACTAACTGTTTCGAACAAATTCCGCAACCCTGGCAGTTTATAGACCCCTGCTGATAATACCATTGTTCCGACAAAAGTTTTAGTATAGTTAGATCATACATGTACCTAACATTGTGTTATATTTACTCAATACTACGTATCATACTATTATTATCTTCTGACACACTCGTGTCCGATTCGCTAGCTAATACTAAGAGTGAGAAAACGATCAGCTATCATCGCCCGTTAGATCAAGATAATAAACATTTATATTATAATCTAGATTACAGGATGAACTTTAGGCGCAAATGTAGAACAATTTGTCTGAATCTGTGCCAATATTATGTGAAGATTCCTTCCTGTTAGCATATGTTTCTGAACCACCAGATCAAACGTTATTGAGTGAATTCTTGTGTTGGTATTTATATAAATATCTCATAATAATTTTCGCTTTGCATTCGTATTTGTTGTAGGATTTCCTGCAACGTGTGTGCTGTTTACACACACGTTACATGTTACTGTACATATCTATAAAAATAAATAAAATTGAAGTGTCGGTTTGTACTGTCAAATGGGGCCAAGCCAGAAATCATGAAAAATATATCAGCTGTTCCACACATTATGATCGTGTTGCATTTTTATGGGGAACAGCTATTTTTTTATTATTTTTTTTATGATTTCAGGGTTAGTTCCATAGCAAAAGTTGTTCATAATAATGAGTACAGTGACCCTTTTTCAGGTTTCTGGTAAATTACCAATGATCCTGTATATTCTATTAATTATAATTTTTTGTTAGGTATATTCAAATTGAGAATTAATCTGTTATATCTGGTACATATCAGAATATCGAAAATCAAAATATCGAAAATCAAAATATCGAACGATCAAAATATCGAAAATCAAAATATCGAAAATCAAAATATCGAATGCACATAATTATGATCGAATGATCATATAATCGAAAATCAAAATGTCGAAAATCGTCACGTTTTGTAAGCGAGCGAAGCGAGCTCGGGACTTGGGGCACCCCGACTCGGACAGGTTAGGTTAGAAGGGGATGGCGGGGTCTACCAGACCCCGCCTTCCCCTTCGTGGTAGGAGTACTTTTAAGTGGTTTAAAAAAATAACCGCAAAGGGGATGGCGGGGTCTGGTAGAGTCCGCCATCCCCTTCTAATCTAACCTGTCCGAGTCGGGGTGCCCCAAGTCCCGAGCTCACTTCGCTCGCTTACAAAACGTGACGATTTTCGATATTTTGATTTTCGATATTTTGATTTTCGACATTTTGATTTTCGATATTTTGATTTTCGATATTATGATACATTCGATATTTTGATTTTCGATATTTTGATTTTCGATATTTTGATTTTCGACATTTTGATTTTCGATATTCTGATATGTATCCGCCTACTTATGTAGGTACTTATCTCTAGAAATCTCAATATTCTTATTATTGAAACTGACTCGGCTTTAAAAATATTTAAGCAGCTACATTTTATTTTTAACAATTTTTTTCTGATGTAAATCTAGCATGAATTTTCTTATTAAATAGGAGTAATCAGGCGAAACGCGTTTAAATATTGTCATAATAATAAGCTTGAACCTGGGTCTTTTATTAATATGCGTAAAAAGGATCAAAGAATAACAAACCTTGTGACTAACATTTTAAAGGTCAATGAAAAAACTACAAAATACAAAAGCAAACGAGGCGAAAGTGGAAGAATTCTCAAAGGATTTTTAATGGCGGAAGTAATTCCAACCATTCTGCAACTATTTGATTTCCATCCTTGATACCTAGTATCAAAGGTCACAATTCCAAATCTCGCGGTGATTCGTTGACCTTATCAGTGCGTCACCAAAGTCCCAAGGCGGATGAACTGACCTCATTTCCAATTTAATTCGCACATATATTCATACACGTTCCCAATAACAAATAATCATGTTTATGAAGTGGGTTTTTGATAGGTTTCGTCGACACTAAGCCCATTAATAGTCGGAGGTTGATCTAGAGTCAACGCACTCTTGTATTGTCGAAAACTTTCAGATTAAGATTGCTTGCAAATGCTGTGTTTATACATGGAAATAATTACAATTATATTTTCTTAACTGCCATGTCATGTCTGAAATATGCATAAACTAAAACACGACGACGATTTAAATATCATACTTACTTTATTCGACATAGAACAGAAAAGGAGTCGTTTGTTTGTTGCGGATAATCTTCGAAACGGCTGGACCGATTGTGACCGATTTTCATTGGTAGATACATTGACATATATATTACTTTGGGTAGATAGCTGATTTTATAAGGAGTAACTTTTATTTAGGAAAAAAAATAAGGTTAAGGAGCAAAAACATAAAATCCCGTGACATCCTATATTCACGCGACCGAAGTCGCGGACATTGCTAGTATTGATTTAAAAAAATACATAAGCCTTCATTTCTATAATTGTTGTATAAAAAACCGCTTTCTGACTATACTACTTAAATAACAAAATCATATTTTCCTTACCCCTTAACATCAGGATGCTCTTCGACGTGGAATATAAAGCTTTGCGGCAGACTGGCGAGGCCGGCGCAGATCCACGCGATGATCAGCGCCCTGCGCACGCGCGCCTCCCACGTCACGTTCAAAGGTTTCAAGATGGCGTAGTATCTGAAATGTGTGATAAAAAAATTATCCTATATTCTAATATTTACTCATTTTCTAATAAAATTACTAAGTAATTTACAAAACACACAAAATTTTGTCCTAGTTAAGCTAGGAACAAAGTGTTAAAAATGTTTGTTTGTTTGTAAGATACTCTTAGAAGGTAAAGTGCCTAGTGTGAGTTTCTTAACCTACTCTGTCGCGGTAACGAAAACATAATGGCATAATTGTATTTCCCATTGCTAATTTAGACTATATTGCCGAGTGCAATAGGGTATGTTTTAGGATATACTTCACTTCCGAGCGGACGAAGTCGCGGGCAGCCGCTAGTGAGTAATTCCAAAATTTTAGTAAAATTCCAAAATACTTCAAACTTATTTGTTTATATTCCAAACACGAACATTCTTGTGGCAACTGTTTTCATTAAGCCCCGCCCAAGCAGCAATTCAGTCCTATTATTTCAGCTCATAACTCTAAAAAGCTCTATAAACGATTTATTAAGGTTTTAGCGGTGCCAGAGTGTTGTATAAAAGCGTTCGACAGTACATTATTGCTCTATATGCTTATAGAGCTAAAAATACCTATAAACAAAGGATGTAAACGTTTACTACGCCATTTTATACAACGATTATAGTCAAGTACTATAGCAAGTTCTAATATAACTATTACATAATAATATTGCTCTATAATATTGTTAACAGGTGCCTTTATTTATCTGGTTAGCGTAATAAGGGTTCCAATAGTAGTTGCAATAGTAGTTTCGTTGTAGCAGTGATGAACACTCAACTACAGGGCGATATTGTGATATTGTGGATAATCAGATCGCTGCTATAGTACGTGTGCGTTTAGTAGTCACAAAGACTTTACAATAGAGTGTTTTTGTGATGTAGTCTAATTTCAGATCACGCTAATAGAACGTAATTGTACTATAATAGTTTTTAGATGCATACTATAATTTTATCGATAAGCATATCACACAGACACTATAATAGTGCAGAATTATTTTATAACAATTTTTTTGGTGCCTAGCAAAGCGCTTGTTAGTATTATAAATCACTACAGTGACGCAAAAGTGGCACATTCATGTAGATAAATGTTTCTATTAAATGACAGTTAAGTCCCAAAAAGGATTATTGGCTCGCTTTTACAACAATATTCAGACATTTTGATACGGAATTAATGTGTCGTGCATTCTTACCGGAAACGGTTCCGTACAAAATGTGTCTTACAAAGATAATATTTCTGAAGACTTGCTGGGCTTATTGTGTGAACATTTGTAGATTTTATAATTAGAGTTGCTTTATTAAAAAAAAAAAATATGTATGAGAATGTTATTTAATTGCAAAGCCGACATTCATCGGAAGGATAATGGTCATAAATAGCCATAAATTCGCAACCTCGACACCAGAAAAATAATTCATTTAATAATTGGGCCATATTTTTTTTATATATTTATAATTAAATTTTTTTTTGGCTATGGTCTTCAGAAAAATAGTAAAAAAGAACACTGCGTTTTATGTGTATATCATGCTCACACAGAACCCCAATTTTAGGTTGAATCCACGATGACTGACAGTGAAAACATTATCACGGCAAGTACTATAATAGCTCCTAGAATGTCGAAATCATTTTATATGATAAATATTTTAGTAAAAGCTCAACAATTCGAGGGGGCACTTTAAATTCATGGTAAACCTATCCCTAGTTTATCAGTAAAGCTGCAGTCGCACATCATTTCCACCGTAATAGACTAATATTAAAATAACAAAATAAAATCAGATTGCTTTTATCCTTTTGTAAAATTATTTTAATTATTTTTTGCACTCTGCACTATTAAGAATGTAAAATAATGAATAGTGAATGAAAATGTGAGGTAAAGGAAACTAAACTCTTGTATAGTATGAAAAAGTACTATAAAAGGTCCTACAGTAGTCAGTACATCATTATTTTGAGACCTGCATCACTGTTACATAGATTTTATTGGACTGTTTCGTCCTTTGGAACACTGTAATAAAATTATTTTGTCACTGAACAGAGATATAATTGCGCCACTTCCGAAGAAAAGATACGTTCTTTGGGGTTTTATAGGACCAAGGACAGTTTTTTCTAAAACGTTCTATGGTTTTTTATAGTACTAGTTTTTGCTGCTTGGGCGGATACACTAGGGAACATTTTGTCCCGCAACATGACGCGCAACACTCAATCTACGTGTCGCTGCAACGTTGCACATTGTCCCGCAACATTGTACGTGACGCGAGGCATGTTGCTTGCTCCCGCCTCGAGAGCGAGCGCACGTGTCTCGCGTCAGTCGCGCCATTTGTCATCAAGTGTAGTCGCGTACGCAACGTCGCGGGACACTTCACGTAGTTGTTGAGGGACATGTTGCGCAACATGTTTCTTCATTTGCCCCCTAATGTATCCCAGGCTTTACGGTAACTTTTGTTTATTCATTATTCACATACTTTAGCAACCCACTAATTGCTAAAACAACAACGAAGGGTTAAATGATTCCCAATCAAAAGTTAGTCTATTGTGATAAGGGAAAATTGAATTACATTGGGTAAGACTTGATCTAATGCCTTAATGAGCTAAGCATCTAATGCCAAATGGTTATTTACTTAAGTCAAAGCTGAAACCTTCGTCAGTGTATTGAAAATTAAAAACATAGACTTATTTGACTACCTCGTTGGTTTAGTAGTCGCAAAGCACGACTGCTGAGCATGAGATCTTGGTTTCGATTCTCAGGTCGGGCAAAGAGGTATTGGGTTTTATCATCAGGAATTTCTCAGTAGCAGCCTCGGAGTCTGGATTTGTGCTCGGTTGACAGTAATAGGCTCGCCCCTTATTAAATGGAACTTAAACATAACTAGCGAAATGTGGGTGTATTAATGGGTACCTACACCTCAATACTTATGAATATGACTACTTTTATTATAATACCTACTCTGAAGTATGAACAAGTCTGTTCCGTACAAAAATGCAATAATACACTACCAAAATGTATTTAACATTTTTTGGGGTTATAGTCCAATAGTAAATTTTTTTTCTAGTCATGAGTATTTTCATCCTCCGAAAAACGGTCAGTACATTAAAATTCACCCTATAGGAATGTAATGCGTAAATGCGAGTAGAAACAACCTTCGTGCGTGTGATTCGGACAGTTGATTGATCGATCTCGTTCGACGACCCGTCTCGACGAGCACTCGTAGTTAGGTACGTCATTATTTAGGCTGGGGAAGTACCTCCGTATACGTGGGCAGACTGTTATGTTAGATGCGTACGTGCGTTACTACGTCCTTGTTTTATTTGTTTACTAGCTTTTGGCCGCGGTTTCGTCCGCGTCAAAGTTAATTTAATATACTCGTATTATCCCACGGGAACCGTACAATTTCCGTACATTTTTGACTACATATAAACTATCTCTGTGCCTTTAATTCAGATCAGAACAGTTGAAATTTTAGCGTGATTAAGTAATAAGATTAATAATAGTAAAATTCATGTTCTGGGGAAACTTGTAAAATCCTTATAAAAACCCATTGTGTAGTTTACAAGAACTATGCAGACATACAAACAGATACGACAAACGACTTTGTTTAACTTAGACTAGCTATTGCCGGCAACTTCGTCCGTGTGAATTTTCTTAAGGTAGCATTCCGATGTTGGCGACCGCGACCAACGAAGTATGAATTTATATGGAACCATAGGGTTAGGGTTCCATAATTATACATTCATACTAAGCAGTAAGTCTGTCGCGGTAGCCGGTCGAGGCCGTCGGTCGCCAACATCGGAATGATACCTTTACGGATCTTCAATTTTTTTTATAGTATTATTTTAAGTATTAAGGTAAGTTCACATGTTCACTCACCTATCAACAGCGATACAAATGAGCACGAAGCTGGACAGGTACAGCCCGAAGGTCCTCGTGAACATCATGACCCTGCACATGAGGTCCCCCGCCAGCCACTGCACCGTGCCCGCCCACGCGATCTCCAGCGGCATCATCAGGAATGTCACCTGCAACAACACTGCTTACTGTTTCATTTGCTGATGGGGAACCCGGGGGGGTTATTCTAAAACGGAGTAAATTGGGACGCAGAGGTAGTGGTGTTGAGAATCACAAGCATATTTACCTCTTTTTTGACGAGAATGCAAAATTGCAGCTTGCAGAGTTTGGTGTCAACAACGACACTCGGAAAAATAATACATTACTTTTTGGCAACAAACTAAATTATTTCTAAATAGGTACCTATCAAAATTTCGTCACGGCTCGCCCCTGCATACCTGTGATTTTATTTTGTAATCGAACTATTACTTCCAGATGTTACATATTACAAACATAAAAATAAACGAACTTTACGTTTTTGTGTTTAATTTTTATTTTAATTGCTATTTAGGTTCTAATAACTACACTTTATATTACTACGTAGGTACACGCCGCCGCTTCTCTCTGTTAGATGTGCCAGCGGCTAGGACTAACCTTCTCTTTATTCTTAAGTCCCGAGCCGCATGTCTTATTAATATTATATGTATTTCGTTCGGAGAATATATATTTGGATAAAGCCTGCCTAAAATTTGTTTAAGTACAGTTAATTAATAGGGATTTGCTTTTTTTATAGAATCACTTTGGTTTTACAATTATGGTATTTTAATTTTATTGTGTGCAATTTATTTTTTAAGTCTGAATCTGTCAATTAAACTTAGTTAGGTACATTTTTTCCGTCGAGATAAGATTGCAACTAGTTTTTCAACGTATTTAATTCGTAAAATTAGCCCTCTAGGCTTGATATTGATCAATGTTCATGTCACGTGCTCACTCGAATAAAGGACATTTTTTATTGGAAATCTTGTTCAGACAAGGGAGATATTTTTATTTACAGAGGGCAAAAAATTTTCAGCGGATGAGGAAATCAGTCGATCGCCCTTTGAGGAAACAGGGCAATTATCGTACGTTTTTTTATTTACTCATAAATCTGCAGGAAATAAATTATACGCAATCAATTTTTTCTTTTGTGTAAGAAGTCTTTTGAGAAGCTTCGAGTTTTCGTACTTTTGTACTTTATTTATACTTATAGAAACGTTATAGCTTCCTTATACAGCGCTTATGTTTTGTACATGTATATAAATAAATGAACTCGTTAGTTATCTTAATTAGTTGTTAGGGTTCCGTACCCGAAGTGTGCTAATTACTAAGCTTCCTCTGGCCGTCTGTCAGCGGTTTGTATCTCATGAACCGTAATAGCTAGAGAGTTGAAATTTCCACAGAATGTGTATTACTATTGCCGCTATACCAACAAATAATAAAAATAAATCGAAGTCCCGGGCAAAAGCTAGTATCTTATAATCAAAAAAAGAAATGGATCATCCACATTAAAGAAAAAAATAAAATACATTTATTTATGCCGCAGGCAAAAAGAAAAACATATTTGAAAGTAGGTAGGTAGGTACAATCAAGAACCAAATGGAAACGTATTAAGTACAAGGAAAAATGCTGACAAGACCCAAATACTGAAAAAAGGCTTATCATTATCAAACATGTTTTTTGTCAAATGTCAAATCTTGACAAAAATATACCTATATTTCAGATAATTTTGTTTTTCTACAAAACTTGTTTTTTATTTTTTTATGTTTGTGTACCTAATAAATGTAATAAATTATTCCAATGTGATAAATTCGTTGGACAAAGCTTTTTCTACATAGTACTTCCATAAAGTACTTTCAAATGTACATTACATTTGAAAGTACAAAGTTCAAAGTTTTAGTCCAGTCATCGAAGTGACAACCAATTAAAAATATTAATCAGTACCTACAACGGCTGGTAACTCCCAGTGTCATGCTCGTAATGGCCTGACTTTTTCAATTCATATGTACTTTCCTAATTTATTTTGGACATCACTAACATCGATGAATCAAAACCATCATACAGAAACCAAACCTGGCCTTATAAAAATAAAAGCCTGAACACGCCAACCCGCTTAGAGCAAACGCGGTGACCAATGCTTATGCCTTCTCTGTATGAAAAGAAGCTTTTGCCCTGCGGTGGGCAATAATAGGCTGGTAACAATGATAAAGCTTCACATAGACAAATATTTTGTAAAGGAAATCTCGGCGTCTTCAGACACTGGCGAGCAGTTTAACAGAAATACATAAAAGATGAGGTTGTCACGGAACCCAGCTATTTACTCGAACGACTTGATATTTTAATGCTGTGTAAATTATCTTTCAATCTGCATTTAATTTGTTGAACGAATCCTGAGCTTAGAGTTTGTTTAATTAGTTTTTAATTTGTTTGTATTTTGGTAATGGGTGCCTTCATATTTTGCTGTTGTAATTTGAAACATGATATTTTTAGTAAGTTAACCTTTTTGGTAGTATATTCGAAGCGGCTAGACGTGGTGTTTATAAATACACTAGCGACTCGTCCTGGCTTCGCACGGGTGCAATGAAGATACATAAACTTCCCTCTTGAATCACTCTATCTATTGATGAAACCGTATTAAGATCCGTTGCGGAGTTTAACAGATTTAGCGTACAGATCTAGACGGCGGGAATCGACTTTATTTTATACTACGTTATGTAGAAATAATATGAGCAAGCATGTAGCAGTTTCATTCAAGTCATGCCACTCCGAAACAGAGATTATCGATTATTCCGGTGCAGTAATCCAGCGGCATTTAAAATAATCTGATTTGAGGGTAACTGTTTTCTTCAAATGCAAAACGTCAAAAACCGAGTCTCCATATAGAAACTAAGAATCACACGACCATTAATAAAAAAAGGCAAGATGAATACAAATGAATAACCGCTTACCATAAGGTCAGCCACAGCCAAATGCATCAGCAGCACATCGAGCCGGCTCGCCCTCCCCGCCCTCTTCCTCTTCATCAGCTGCGACAGCACTGTCAGGTTCCCCGTGGCTGACACCACCATCAGCACACTGTACACTGTCATGGACACCATGTGGCCATGGTTGAACCTCATGTCCAGAGGTAGTTCATCACTGGTGTTCAAATGTGACCAGTTCTTCTGCGAGGCCCCCCCGGGCCCCGATACCTTCTCGTCTATATCCATGGCTGGTATTTAAACTATTTAGTGTGATGCCAGGTGGGTGATGACATTTTTGAGTTAGTTGTTGTTGTTCGTTGTTGTCTGTAACAAAGAAATAATTTTATGAAATAATAGGTTTATTAGTTACTAGCGATATTACGACTGCGTGAAAAACAAATGTACTATAAAACATTTTATGGCGTTCAGCAATAATGTAGGTTCATATCAGTGAAAAAAAAAAATTGTAATCGGACTAGTACTTCCAGAGATTACCAATTACAAACAAAAACAACATAAAAACAAACTAACTAGTTATACATCTACTGCGAGAAAAATGACAGTGGCGATATTAAGCAGAAACTAAAAAAAAAGCAATTCACCGACCACCATAATTTTGATAGTCTATTATGGTTATGCTTCTACCAAAGACAACTGAGTAAAGAAATATATTAAAAAACCGATAAAACATTTTTACATCGATATGAAAGATCAGATAAAAGATAAACGTGTTATAAAAAGATGAAGCCTTTTCCAAGAAAATTCAATTAGAGTAATGGGTTACTGCGTCATCCAATTGCCGGCAGGCGATCATTTTTTGTCTACGGCACGGCTACGCGTAGCGCTACGTCGTAGCTGACGTAGCCTATCCTTGCTACGCAGATGTTATTTCAATGGCAAAGGATATTTTTTGTAATACTTATCTTTTGAATAGTTTATTCAAAGAAATAGAGCTTTAACGAAAATCTTTTAACCCGGGTACGTTATATAAAGAATTCTGCTGAACTTACAAGAAGATCATTTCATTACATTTCAGTTTCAAAGCGAATAAAATATGAGTAATGTAGAAAAAGTTTTACAAATATAAAAGTCAAATATTCATTTCACGATTCTGACGGTAAAATCTTCTGCAAATTCAAATGAACCAATTCATTTATTACAAAAATGTTTTTATTACTTAGTACCTGCTTTAATGAAAAAGCTTTTAAGTTTCGCGGCAAATGGCGTCTGCAATCTCAAGGATGACAAAATTCGTCTTTAAACTTCATTTAGAGTGATTTAGAGAACTTTGTTTAGAATTAAGTAATCGTGCGATGGATGTCTTTACACTTTGTAACCAGGTAGCGACATCCATCGCACAGAACTACAACTGACAATCCAATCAATTCATACATCATTCAGAATAATATATACAAAATCCCGACAACAAACGTCGGGCAGTAGCCCACAAGACACAACATCCGTCTGGTCGGAGGATCCTCCCTTCAACGGAGGATGAGAGACTTTACACCCTGTTTCTCATACCTCTAAAGTCTAAAGTGTTAATAATCCTCTTGCGGAAGTTGTAATAACTCGGACTTTTAAGGTAAAAGGTGAATAATTTGCCGTTCAAGTTAGGACCTTAGACTATTTGCGTTAAAATGTTTTTTATAAAGACAAAATCAAAAAGGTGACAGCTCGCGCTATCACTGACTCTCCTTTCATTCATATCATTCTTCACACAATCCATCCAACTTTTCTTTGGTCTTCCTCTTGCTCTCCATCCATCCACATTCATATTCATAACTCTCCTGGTCACATGCGTTTCATCCCTCCTCTTCACATGCCCATACCAAGACAAACGATTCCCTTTCAACTTTTCTGTCACTGGCGCCACTTTCGGACTTCCTCTTATGTAAGGATTAGGACACATACCTACTATAAACTATTCATATACCCTGACCCCGAGCAATATATATATAGCGATACTATTATGGGCGTTTACGCCGTACAGGATTTCAAACAAAATTTCTTGTCCCTATTTTTTTAAATGACACATATGTAACATCACGCCTGTACTCCTCGAAGGTTTAGGCAGAGGTGTACCCATTAGTAGACCCACATTTCGCCAGTTATGTTTAAGTCCCATGTAATAGGGGGCGAGCCTATTGCCATCAACAGGGCACAAATCCAGACACCGAGGCTGTTCGAATTCGAAATGAATGAACCGATTTTAATGAGACTGTTTTTGAGAACATTTTTCGAAATGTCTTATTTAAAAAAAGATAATTGCAAAAGCAAGTCATTAATAAATTGTAAGGATAACGACTCACGCCAATAAATAATACTTGGAACTTTCAAATAAAATTCCATTAACGCTGTGACTGACCCGATCAAACTCAGAAGCTTAATTCACTTTAAAAATAAATTTCCAATTATTTGAAAAAGTTGAAAAGTTGGTTTGAATAAAATAAATAAATGTATATAGTTTATAAATGACGTCACAGTCTATTACTAAACAAAATCTGTAAAAGAATCAGGTTTTGACATCTCATAAAAAGTATGTTATAATTGATTGATGGCTCTACCTAATTACGACCTTTGTACCGTAGAAATAAAATCGAAATTATCTTTACATTACCTTTTTATAACAACGTGTAAACCACTGATTGCTCCAAAAATAGCCCTTTAAAAGCCAACAAAGAACATTCAAATTTATGCCAGACTGTATAAGTACCAATTTGTTTTTAGGGTTCCGTACCAGTCAGCAGAAACGAAACCCTTAAATTAATATCAAATACTCAAGTCTACTATCCCTTGGAGCAGTGAAAAATATTAAACTTGTAAATCAACGCAATCTGAAGATAAGTTCGTTTATAATAATAATAATTTATTCAAGTAACCAGGACTAATGAGTCCTGGTTACTTGAATAAATTATTATTATTACCAGTAACCAGGAGTTATTAAGTAACCAGGACTAATGAGTCCTGGTTACTTGAATAAATTATTATTATTATAAACGAACTTATCTTCAGATTGCGTTGATTTACAAGTTCAACACCAACAATGCGCGTAACATAGTTATAAGTTTCTGTTACTAACTAAATGTAGTTAGTAACAGAAACTTATAACTAAATATGTTAGAAAGAAAAAGCAAAATACTGCTGCGCTGCCCCATGGGAAACTGCACAGCAGCGATTCACATACTTGCAGTCCAGTCTGCCCGCTATCATTAATAGCATGCTGTTGGAGCTCTCTCTGGCGCATATTTTTACATCACAAAATCACTTCAATCACTTTTTTTGCGATTACCTACAAACATATTTTTTGTATGTTGTGTTAAATATCATATGGTGATACAGAACCCTTAGTGTCCGAGTCCGACTCGTACTTGACTGGTTTTTATTTTTATTTTAACAAAAGAATATTTAGAAGATTGCGAACTTTCTACTGAGCCTTAACTAACCGCTTCAATAAGTTTGAAAAGGGAAGACTTATTAAATACTTGGTCAGCAATTAACCGTTATAATATCGCGAGATTTTTCTATGATGTAATTTGGAGTAGGATTTGAGAGTAACTTTAAGCTGGTTTCAATTATGTTTTCAAGGGCGCTCGTTCTTTAGAACTGTACATACATACATACATAAACTCACGCCTTTTTCCCATGGGGGTAGGCAGAAACCACAGAACGCCACTTGGTACGATCCTTACATACTCCTTTCGCCTCATCTACGTTCATACATCTCGTCATACAAGCACGCCGGTTATGAGCTACTCCGCACCTGACCTTTCTGAAGAACCTCACCAATAAGGTCAGTGTAGGTCTTCCTAGGGCGACCCCTCTCTGCGTTGCCACTCACCTCTGCCATATAAATACCTTTTGTTAATCGTCTTTCACTCATCCTCTCAACATGACTTGTTGACATGTTTTCTAGAACTGTACTTACTTCAAAATGCTTTAAATACATAAAATGTTATATAAATTGGCTCTGAAAAAAAACTGTGTATTTTAGAATTTTAATAGTCATAATGAGACCTCTATTTCGAGCGAGATTAAAAGAGCAAATAAGTATACCGTAAAAAAAACATAAAAAGAAGGAAAAATTACAATAAAATCCTTTAAGAAATGCCGGATGTATGAGTATGTATAAAAAAAAGACAAAATTAATAGTTTAATTAACTCCATGTTAAATTAAATCTGTTAATGTACATCATAGAGTAGACTTGTCCCAAACTACCCTAATCAACCCTACTCCTTAGAGACATCATCTTAATTTACCACTCAACAAGTCTATTATCACTAAAATAAATGAATGGGTCGGACAAGGGTTGAATTGAGCTTAATTCTGCCAAAATAAGACAATCCATAATAACTAAATTACCCACGTCAAATTAATTAAATATGCTTACTATACTACCCACTCTGGGTAGTAAGCAAAATAACCAATCTTTTTTTTTATTTTACATGAACAATTCTAGATTTCTAGGCTTAAAATACAAATGTATGAAAACTACATCATATTTTCGAGGGTTCTCATTGATCAAAAACATAAAATAATAACATTTTCTCGATAGAAAAACATCACGAAGTAGCCTCTAATTTTTTGGTTTTTTCGATTTATATACAATATTATGATGATTAATATAACGATTTGATAATTAGTTATATTTTTACATGAGTGAGGGTTTTGTTTGAGCATTTTAGGTAATTCCTTTTATTTTTGGAGTTATTACGATAAAACACTTAACACGGGGCGCGCGGGTGAATTATAATATAAGGAACTTCGTTCCAAAAGTTTGCTGGCTTTTGGCGCGCTCTTAAGTTACATTACTATCCAGGAATAACAGCCCACGGATAGGTCTCGTGATGGCTCATCTCATGCACGAAGTTGTGGGTTCGGAACCGAGAATGGGCCAATGTGACTTTTTCTTTTTCATATTATGTACTTTCAAAGTCTACCTTAGACATCTCTGATATCGGTGAAATGTCGGACCTCGTTTCAATGGCTTACGGGGTGAATTTTGGAAAAACCGTTAAGCGGACGTCTATATTAACTAAAATCTACCTCCCTGCGAAATTTCATATTTATACGTCAAGCCGTTTTCGATATTTCGTGATGAGTGTATGACCTTTTGCTGTTATATAATTATAAAGACTAGCTTTTTTCCGCGGCTTCGCTCGCGTTAAAGGCGGGTAACCTTAGTTTACTCCTACGTTTCGCCTAAGTTTCTCCATACAAACTTTCTAAGCGGACGTCTACTAACAGACTATTGATAAGTATGCGAATAAAGAATAACAAAAGGAAAGAGGAACACAGAGCTTGCTGGTAGCACACTGACACACGTCATATATTTTGACAAGTCAAGGTATCATAGATAACAACATAACAACACTAACAACCTCCCTGTCAAATTTCGTCTTTATACGTCTAGCGGTTTTCGATATTTCGTGAATAAGTGACCTTTCGCTTTTATATATTTAGATAAATAAGTTTGAAATCGCCAAAATCATTAAAATTTGTTTAAAAAAATGTGGAAAGTTTTGACGTGGGTTCGTTCTTTTGTCAGAAGGAATTCCAATTATTGGAAGTCAACAAATAAACGGGGAGTGATTAAACCAAGGTTTATGACGTCACGAGCCGGCCAGTATTATAGTGACATGATTTGAAAGTTTAAGTGCTTTTCCATGTTAAACTAAATGGGTCAGTGAGGCAGTGCTGTTATAGTTTAATTTTGTGTAAAGCTTTACCGTTAGACGAGATGATGGTCAAACGCGAACCTATCAGAGACAATTCTCGTACTTCGTATTTCAATTTCATTCTCAATCTGTCAAAGTTACCTCCACTTTACCTAAATTTTTAACAAGCTATTAAGTAATGCCGTTATAAGAGTGCGATCAGATTTTTTATGATTTTAATTTACGGGAATTGGCATTCAGTTACAGAAATACTTTTAATGCCTTATGAAATCTTCCCCTTTTTAATTTTTTTAGTTATTGTATATTATTTATTCTTTTATTTAATTGTATACGTTATAAATTAAATTTTTATAAAAATAAGTTTAAAAACCAATGAATATTTTTTTTGTATCGTAGACGGTGCTCAAGCTAGGGGCTCTAGAGAGAGGACCTCTCAACCGCCCAGTAGTACTGTCTTCTGAATCAAGCCCTTGATCCACCTGCCTAACGAGAAGTGTAGATCCTTAAGTGTTTGGTCGAGACTCTTTGCTGTAACGACTATCGGCTCAATGATCGCTGAATTATTATTAATTTTAGCTTTTTTATGTACATAGTAAATTATCGTGTCATATACAAAGAGAATGATGTACTTGTCTTTTCTTTGAATAATTAAATCCAACCATAGCTATTTACGTAGAGAACACGTTTAAAAAGATCTTTGATTGAAAGAATTTACGTGAAATAGTTGATTCTATATTAGCCTAGTACTTCATAAAGAACCATTGTAAATTAAAATTCCCGAAAGCAATTTTATACAAATCATTGCTCTTAATTTATATTATAAAAATACTTCAGACCTTAAAATAGGGCTTCTATTTTTATATTGTTTTGGTTCCTCCTTCACTCAATCTGTATTATTAAGGTTCACACAATTTAGTTTCGTGACTAACGTCTCCGTTGTGGTGTTCCAATTAAATTATTCTGAAACACACGAATACTTAATTAGGCCTCTTCCATTACTACCAAAAATAGCAATAATTTGTACAGAAATTTTCTTGTATCAAGTATAGCGGCTTTGAAATCCTTAGGATTGACTTTACTAGTGGATCAAAAATTTACTTTTTTTAAACCGAAAATAAAAATATTTACAGTCAACAAAAGAGATAGGTATCCAGGGTCGTCAGGTATAGTTGAAGTTTTCTTAGAAACCGATGGATCTCTTCGATTTCATTTTTTAATTCATCTGAAGTGATAGTGGAATAAAATGATAATGGCACGACTAGGCTTCTTGAACGATGGTCAGATTGCTCAGTAACACAATTTTTTACAAGACATCGTCAATCTAAACTTGAAGGTCATCCAAAGATCCGTTATTTGATCCCGGTACCGGACTTGTCAGGCATTCTTACCCTGATTGACGAGATTGAAGGTTTCTGTTCCCGGAACCGATATTCCGTACCGGTTTGTTTCATAAAAAATAAAAATTAATTAATTTGTTGTAAAGGAATTATTATTATTATTAAGCCGTTTCCATCTTGTATTTTCTTAATGTCAGTAAAGATGTGGGTTCATAACTCAAACTCAAATCATTTAATTTCAATAAACTATTTACAGGTGCTTGAATTGTCAAGGTCAGTTAAAAAGTTGAGGCTAATTGCTCGTTCCAATGAGTGGGTTCTGTGGAGAGGAACGATCAAGAAGCTCCAAGGAAAATCTTTTAAAATCAATAAAATATTACTCTACATCATTCGTGTTAAATCTACGAGTACAATACGAGAACAATGTAACAAATCGTGCACAGTGTAAAACAGGTCCAGAGTAAAAATAATAATAAAAACAATGCATTGAGAGGTTACCAAAGTGAGTAAAAACAAAAATAGAACAGTTATTTTAAAAACTTTCGTCATTTCCTGTTAACGGTTGAATCGTGAACAAAATGGAATTATATTCTATTTTTGAAAAAAAAATCCATTTACTCAAATCAAATTCTAGTATTCCAAAAAAACGTTCCAAAATTAAAAATAAACATTACCTAAACAAACCCAAATAAAAAAAAAACTTCACCTAAACAAATATGCACAGTGGGTTTGCTCAGGAGTTGTTGAAACAAAAAGAAAGTTCAATATTACTTTCTATGACCTTTTCAATTTCAAATCAAACGAAATTCTGACTAGTAAACATCTTTCCCACGAGATATGACGAGTGTTGTGTGTCTGGCCAGTAAAAAGTTTGACCATGCATATGTAATAACGACGTACGTTGGTCTAGTGGGTGCAAAGCGCGTCTGCTGAACATGAGCTTTTAGATTCGATTCCAAGGTCGGGCAAAGTGATTTGGCTCCCTCCATAAAGGTTGAGCTAGGTGGTGCTGATCCATGCGTCATGCTCGTGAACGGGTGCTGTCAGTTGGGATTGGTCATCTCTTAACTGCTATGGCTTACATCTTTATTTTTATTATTTTTAACTACTTACTGTTTTATATTCATCTTCATTGTGATCACATGTAGAATCAACAAGAATAATGTAACCAGGATTTTGTAAAAACCTAATTTAAAAGAGTGCCGTGGAGTTTCTTGCTCGTTCTTCTCCATAGAGGCCTACCTCCGTTTTGGAACGAGCAACTAGCTTCATTTTTCGGACTAACTGACCGACTCCTTGACAATTCAAAAGTGCCTGTAAATGGTCTAATTGAAATAAATGTTTTGACTTTGACTTTGTTATTGGGTTTTTCTATCAGGAATTTCTCAGTAGCAACCTTATAGTCTAGATTTGTGCCCGCTTGATGGCAATAGGTGCCCCCCCTATTACATGGGACTTAGACATAAGTGGCAGGTGTATTAATGGGTACACCTCTGCCTAACCCTTCGGGGATTACAAGCGTGATGTTATGTTACGTGTACAATGTAAATAACGTATTTGTTTTTAGCTGATTGTGCTCCACTGAAATAGCTAAAACCAGTCGAGTGAGAGAATAGATACAGTTATCACTATGTTTTGTACAATTTGTAACTCTAACATGCCTGAAAACTTATCTTTCCGCTCTGGTTCACGTACAGATTGAGCTGAGCGTAAATATTGGCCTAAACTATACTATATTTTTCATTGTATCTTTATTTATATATTGTACTAGCTACTGCCCGCGACTTCGTCCGCGTAAATGTCGGACCCCCGGGCCCCGTTTCATTCCCTTGGGGGATGAATTTTGGAAAATCCTTTCTTAGCAGACATTTACAAAATATAAACTACCACCCTGCCTTTCATCTTGTGATCGATCGATCTTTAAATTGATATATCTTTTAAACAATAAACGTTGAGTAAAGGGTACCCCAATTAATACATTACTGAAAACTGCTCTTCATTCGGTTGAGCCGTCTCTGAGATTAGCGTGTTCAACGGGCAGACAAACAGACAACCGACAAACAGACAAACCGACAAACGGACAAACAGAAAAGAAATCTAAAAATCATTGTTTTGGGTTCTATTACATTCATAAATGCCCCCAAAAAAAGTTTTTCTCATAAATCTCCCATGTACAGACAGCGACCAGTTACAGATTTATTATATGTATATAGATTTGTGCTGTTAAAACATGTTACGTAAGTAGTAAAGGTTTAAAATAAGAACGTTGCTAAGCAACACATTTGGTTTTTATATTACACTAGTTTCTAGCTTGTTTTCTCCATACAAACTTTGGACCCCTATTTCATCCCCCTAGGGGGTAAATATTGGAAAATCCTTTCTTATTGGATACCTACGTCATACAAAGAACAGACCCTCCAAGTTTCAGGTCTCCACGATGAGCGATTTAGGGTGTACGTAGATCCGTCAGTCAGTCATTCAGGACAAAGCATTTTATATGTATATAGATAACAAAATATAATAAAACGAATGAATTGTAAATGAGTTCCAAACATTTCTAAAACAGACCCGTTACATAATACTTTAATTCTCAGTTCAGAAAACGTTATTCAAAAAAACATAACTTTATTTAGGCACAATGCTCAATGCTGTCACACAGAGGTTTCAGCGGAGGGGCTTCCTCTGCTTAACAGGTACCAGGCTGGTAATTCTACTAACTTTTGTTAACGATCGCAATCAGACTCAATCTGACAAAAATACCTTTTTAATTTCCCTACATTTTTTGTCATTGAGTGTCACTGAGATGAGATTACGACTAGATTTTGAACGTTCAAAATAAGTAGAATTAGCCTTCTAAGCTTGATGTTACTCAATGTTCGTGTCACGTTTGTAGAATTGGCTTTCTAAAGCGATCTTCTGATTGCGATTTTTCCTAAAAGTTACGAATTGCTCCTCAGTTAACGTCTCGGAAATTGGAACCAAACAACGCGCGTCTTACTTATACTCGTAGTTCAATTGTTTTTCATTGTTCTTACTATTAAGGGCTAATTTTGCAATCGTCAGATATTTACAGATTTTATATGGAAAATATATAAATACGACATTGGTAATTCTGTTTGATTTTGTATACTAATATTACGGGTGTACTAATGGGTACACCTCTGCCTAACCCTTCGGAGATTACAGGGGTGATGTTATGTTTGTGTGTTACTAATATTATAAAATTTAAAAAAAACCATGAGTTTCTTGCTTATTCTTCTCCATACGAAACTACCTTTTGGAAAGTGCAACTAAATTCAATTCTTTTTTTTTTGTATATGAAGTTTAAAAGTCCCTTGTAATTGCCTAATAATTGAAATAAATGATTTGACTTAAGGAAACAAAACAAATACAAAAAAATAAGGAAAGTTGTTTTGTTATTAACAAGTATGCATGTTATAATACATCATTATCTAATACTCTCAACTCTCATATTTAAAAGCAGGATTAAATTAATCCTTCATATTGACACAAACGATATCCTTAACATTTCCTCAAATATGAAGCTGTGTGTTGCGTGTAAAAAATCACGCGATATTACCCTCTGTAATGTCAATAACAATATTGAAATACGTCGCAAACATCGCGCAGTGAACCGTCAAACGAAATGATAGTAGGTACTAAAAATAATATTGCATGAACATTTATTTCTTCCCTGTTGGTCTCGTATGGTTTTGGATCGATTTCCAGGTCGGGCAAAATGTTATTGGGTTTTTCTATTAAGGCGAGGTTACCCCGAGCGCGTAGGCATTTAACGCTTACCCCAGCCCCCGCAAGGAGTAGCGATACGTAAAAAGTTACGATGCGCGGGAGACTCGCGCGCCGCCGCGCCGTACGGATCGCTCGTGAGGTCACGAACTCGAGTAGGTTCTAAGTTGCGTCACAGAATAGAGCAATGCAGTAGAACAACTTGAATTGAATAATATAATTTTATATTTTACTAATAATAAAACATAAGTCTACTTATTTAATATTTTCTGAATAAGATGGATTTACACGAAGATCATAAATACGGTTATAATAAAAAAAAACTGGCCAAGTGCGAGTCGGACTCGCACACGGAGGGTTCCTCACGACAACCACCATGCAATAATATCAAGCAAAAAAGAAGCTGAAAAATTAAATGATTTTTATTTTTATTTATATATTTGAGTTGATTGAATGAAAGGTAAATTGCGGTTTACGATTTATGACGTATTAAAAAAAAACTACTTACTAGATCTCGTTCAAACCAATTTTCGTTGGAAGTTTACATAGTAATGTACATCATATATTTTTTTTAGATTTATCATTTTCTTATTTTAGAAGTTACGGGGGGGGATACACATTTTACCACTTTGGAAGTGTCCCTCGCGCAAACTGTTCAGTTTAGAAAAAAATGATATTAGGAACCTCAATATCATTTTTTGAAGACCTATCCATGGATACCCCCCACACGTATGGGTTTGATGTAAAAAAATTTAATGTGCCCAACATCGTTGAAGTGGATAACCAATAAATAAACATACAATAACAGCAATATCGAGTGAATAGTCCCATTGTCAATTTGTAAAGATTTTTATCAAAAGGCAAACACGAAATGAAACTCCTCCTTTAAAAGTCGATTAAAAACAAATATATTTTTTTATAAGTCCGTCATAACTTAATTCACTGTTTTTAGTAACGGAATCGACTGTAGTGTACTCTGCATAAACGAGCTTGTGTCTAAACGTTACCGAAAATAATAAATAATATTCGTAGGAAATGGCCCTACTGTCACATTTCTACACTATGGCACGGACCAACGCAGCGCGGGGAACTACTTACTACTCGACATTTGAAAACAGTAAACCATTATAACATTTGCACGCGTGGCGGGTTCAAATTCAACTGTTTTACAAATTTGATGCCGTTGTTAAATCTATTTCGCGGAAATTTAAAAATTTAAAATTAAAAAACAAAATTATAACTAGGTACTAACTAAAAAAAAACTAACTGTGTTACAACTATTAAAAAACTTAACTATACCTATATATTATTTATATGCAAATTTTGGCTCAGACGGCAACAATATTTAAGGAGAAATTAGCGGGGTTGGCGGGAACAAAAAAATTGGCACACGTCCGACCTCCAACACGTTCCGCTCGGGACTAAAAGATACTAAACTGACCGGGGCGAGCGCATGAAAAGATGAAAACACTTGATTTTGGGATTTGTGGTTTATGTATTTTCATTTTTCAAATTATAATGACCGATAAATATCACATTTTTTACGACCTTTATTATGGTATAAGTTTCATTGTTCAAAGCCTAATATAACTCAAATGAAATAAGAATTAGAGCGTAATTTAGACTTGTCTTTGCGATTTAATTGGATGCAGTAAAGTCCAAGTCATCGTGTATCGGACCACCGAAATATCTAGTTCAAAGTGTGAAATATATAATGTATTTTTTTCAAAATTTTAATCTGTGTTATCTTCGAATAAAACACAATATAAAACGACGTTTATCGGGGTAACCTCGCCTTAAGAAAAATTTAAATCGTAGTAGCCTGGGATTTGGAAAGCATAAAAGTGCTACATACTCCTTTGCTACGAGACGGTCTACGGCGTAGCAGACGCTGCTACGAAAGCGGCCTGCAACGCAATTTTTTTTTTAATTTTGGAAATCTTTTTTTTTATAGTCATCGATTTATTTTATTGCACTAGTAATTTAAACTTTATATATTAAAAGTTAAGGTTATATTTAGAAGGTTTCAAACACTCGTACGCGACATGTTAATAAATACGATTTTGCATTTAGATTAGAAATCTTCGCGACTATGTTATCGCAGAAATTCATGAATAAGATTACATAGTAACATGTTGATATAATTACAACAGGCATTCATTTAAAAGGGAACTAAGCTGTATCGACCAATCACATTTCCGCAAACCATATATTCTACCCATTAATACAATCATTTTTTTCTATAGTTACCGGCACCAGTGGTGAGCACAAATGTCACCTGCGCAGTTGTTAATTTTTCGGTCTCTTTGGCGGAATGAAGAAGGCGGGGGGCGCCGATCCTGCAGTCGGATGCACGCGATTGGTTCGTCAGTCGATGCTCATCGTCTATTGGACTTTCGAGTGTCATTCGGCTACTTGTACACTTTCGTGCAGTTTTAATGACTTACATTTTAACTTTTAAAATAGTTTATTTTTGTTATTACGTGATAGTTGTTTTTTTTTTATATAGTTTAATTTCGTTTTTTCTTATTTGTTGTTTTTTGTTTAATTTAGTTCATTTTTATTATTTCGTTTTTTCAAATTACTGTGTTTTTAACCGACTTCAAAAAAAGGAGGAGGTTATCAATTCGTCTGTATTTTTTTTTATGTTTATTACCTCCTAACTTGCGACTGGGTGAACCGATTTTCATGATTCTTTTTTTATTTGAAAGCTGGTGCTTCCCGTGTGGTCCCATTGTCACCATTTCAATATCTGATGATGAACTTCGGAGATATGGAATGGAACTCCTCATAGAATCACAGCAGCAATATCGTAACAAGTGAAATTGCTTTGTTTATACGTGTAGTCGATGACTGACTGAAGGAAAAGGGGGGGGTACGTCAACCCCCCTCCTACCAGTTTCCAAAATTAAATATATCGTGTGAGGTATTGTTTGAAAGGGCTTATTGTAAGGATTTCAAACATTAATACACAAGCACTAAAAAGTGAAAAAGTTTTTGAAGGCGGTTATCTTTTTTTGTAAAATAGCTTTTTATTAATTTTTATTTATTTTTTAATTGTAAAGTCATTTTCGTACTTTGAAAATGCCGAGGAGAAAGAATACAGTTTTGTTTTGTTTTATTGAGATGAGTATCAGTCACGAAGGCCTACAACATTACAGTACCTACCTATCAAAGTAAAATTATAAGTACCACTAATATTTAAAACTTTTTTTATACTTTGTGTAAGTAGTTACCTACCTAACAATAATTTTAATAAAAACGGGACTGAATAAATTTGGCCAAAAGTGTACATGCGCGAAGTTGTACTATCTGTGCTCAAGATACGTGCCGGCAATTATACTAAATTATACCTGACAATCCACTGGTTCTCTCTCTCTCTCACTCACTACGATTTTTACGAACAAAAGCTTTTAAATGTTCCAATGTCCATGGAGAAACAAAATTAGACAGAAATTTTACGCGGACGAAGTCGCGGTCAGTAGTCACTAGTATTAGTATAGATTTTACATAAAATATTTGAACGGCACGTGAACAACTAAAATTAGAATCTTCAACCTATATGAGTGGGTCGATATTGATACTATTACAAGTTTCTGCAACTACTATCCATCAGCTCGACCCTCAAAGTTAGCTCATGCCATAGTAAACTAAGTGTTATACTATTACGATATGGTGCAAGTTTCCACGATAGGTAAGCACTTAGTTACTAGCTTAGTAGAGAAAATAGAGTATTGTTGACAAGCCTACGCAAGCTTAGTAAGTTTGTAAACTGTACTAAGCACACTGTGGTATTAGGACGGTGTAGAAAGACACTTTAAACTAGGCCGAAAGTCGGTTAACCCTGTCAAGCCCCGGCTGACATACGGGTAAGTACCTACAATAGAAAATCTATTGTGTCTCATTACGTGGGACTTGAGTAATTAAAGATATTTATTCCCATAAAGAACACAAATAGTTCACTTACAATATGAGATTATAAATAGAGTATGGGGGTGTGTGTGTGAGTATGTTCTTCCAAACAGTGGGAGCATTTTATTGTTCTGAACCAAACCTTTTTAAGGATGTGAATTCATTAAACTGACTGGCTCGTTGGTCTAGTGGTCGCAAAGCGCGACTGCTGAGCATGAGGTCTTGGGTTCGATTAACAGGTCGGGCAAAGTGATATTGGGTTTTTCCATCAGGAATTTGTCAGTACAAGCTTTGGAGTCTGGATTTGTGCCCGGTTGATGGGAATAGGCTAGCCCCCTATTACATGAGACTTAAACATAACTGGCGAAATGTGGGTGTACTAATGGTACACCTCTGCCTAACCCTTCGGGGATTACAGGCGTGATGTTATGTTATTTGATGTATCTTTTTACATACTATAAACTTTGACATTCTCGTACTATTGACATATCACATAATTAGGTTTTTATTTCATCGACGATGGAATCAACACCAAATTACAAGGAGTAATTTCAACGAAATATATATATAAAATATCCAAAGAGTTGCCGCGTTTCGTAGTCTTACGCAATTTAGGAACCAATTTCGCAATTTCACCAATCGTCGCCACTCAACGTTTTGATTCCATTTAAAATTAACTACTTACTGTAAGAACTTTAGGGACCGATTGGAAATTTGGAAGTAAGATAATATTTTTTCTAAAATATACAGGGTGTAATCTTACTTGCTATCATAAATGCGAATGGATGTATGTTTGTTACTTAATCACGCGCATTATTAGAAGGATTTACGCGCATTATAGTGCAGCAGGCTTATTTTGGACCGGTGGTTGTGTCGTTAAGGGTTAAGAAAGATTACAGTATCTGTCATTTTTCATAGTGTTTTCGATAATTCCAATTATAGCCACCGAACCAGATAAGATAAGTTTTTGTTGTACTATTACTATACGAAGTCGTGATGGCCCAGTGGTTAAGGCGCCCATCTCTCATGCATGAGGTTGTGGGTTCGAATCCGGGCAAGTACCAATGTGACTTTTTCAATTCATATGTACTTTCTTAAGTTTATCTTGGACATCCCTGACATCGGTGAAGGAAAACATCGTGAGGAAACCTGGACTTGTAATTAATATAAGTCTGAAATCGCCAATCCGCCTTGAGCAAGCGTGGTGATCATGCTCATGCCTTCTCTGTATGAGAAGAGGCCTTTGCCCTACAGTGGGACAGTAATAGGCTGGTATTATTTTATTACTATACGGCATTATGCTGAGCGTCGGCCGTATCGCGCGGTAGTGGCGCAAATTTCCGTTCAGGACATTTAATTTTTTATTATGTATTTAGTTTTTTAGATTAAGTACCAACTTGTCTTGTTTAGGGCTGTTGAAAAAATTATTGTGTATTACGCGTCTTTTTAGTTTTTTCTTTCTTTAGTTTTTATTTTATTAATTCGTTTTTCATTCTTTCAAGGATCATTCCACATTCCTCACAATATTTTCCTTTACTGCAGTTGCGAACTGAAATTCTCGTGCATGAGAAGGGTGCCTTAACTACATACATTTAGCTACTATTTGAGAATTAAAACGTCATGAACACAAAGGTTTGTCTTTTAATTTTAGTAGTGGATGTGGGTATAACAGACATCAAAAGCGGCGGTCATCAAAGGGCTGAACTAAAACTTTATAGAATTGTTCAATGTAAAAGGTGAATTGTTACTTTATAAAGTTTAATAAACCACTGCTGTCGGTCAGGTAATAAACGGAACTGTCCAAAATGGTAAAAACATGTTTTTCTCGTTTTGTATTTTAGGAAATTACAATTTTGTAAAATACAAAACGAGTTAATAATTAAGTTACGAAACTCTCCAAACATTTTGTCTATTATAATTAAATCTATGAGTTTGTTTTGTTAGTTAAGTAATAATGAGTTTACCATAATATTAACCCTAATATTCTTTATTTTCTTTTGTGATTGGATCCTAGAGTAATATGAGTAAAGTATACATCTCCTTATTAGCACCTAATACGGGGCATGTTATATTGTATACGAACTCTTTTGTATGCCGTAATTTATTTTTTATTTGTTTCGTTCAACGTTCGTTTTATTTACTCTTTTGTTTTATTCTACATTCATCAATATACAGGGTGTAAAAAAATACCTACACAACATACCCGTTAACATCCTCCCTACCCATTAAACTAAGTAATATTGAGCAAAAAATATTGCTGGGGAAACGAGTTTTATTTTTGGTATAGAAAATCACTCTTGGTAATTTGGTCATGGGTGGTGTGGTCATCAAAGGTCATGGTAGTGCGCTATTTAACGCATGCAATACATTGTGCTTAGCCGGTGTAAGCAGGGGTACAGGGATCGTAGAGGTATTAAATGTGTTATTGAATTCGGTAAAAAATAGTCAAAAATACACTGTATATGAGACAATAATATGGGACACACAGACGTTCAAACTTATATATTCAATTCTTTTTTTTCTTGAATACCTACTATGACGTTCAAAAGTGCCTTTTAATGGCCTAATAATTGAAACAAATGATTTGACTTTGATTTTATACCATGGATTCGGTAAATGTCTCTACACCTCACAGTGAAATGCATTTCGACATTCTAGGTATTATGAATATGAATTTATATATAACTATGAATTTTTGTAAGGAAACTGCTGGTCCATACAAAATTCCTACACCTACGCGGTCAAAATGTAGGGAACAGCTGATTTTTTTTTAACTATTTATTTTATACTATATTTTTTTTTATATGTTTCTGTTAGAATACACCGTATTTAAAAAAAAAGTAACAAACAACAAATATTTAAATCCTTTTTTGAATTCGGGCAAATGATTTTAATCCTTTCGTACGACGTATAACGCTTTTAATCACTTTTCTAACCAAGTTCTGAGCGCCGACGGCGACGGCCGGATTTAAGCGAATCTTTTTATCAACCTTTTAAACTCAGTGAAGTATATGATTTGCCAGAAATAGGATCGTTCCATAATAAACGTCAATTGTAAGTACATTAGTACAAATGAGTTTTGCGTATCTGATCTAGTCATGTAAGTACATATTTTATTGGAAGGATTAACTCCGTTATTTTTGTTTATAACTTATCGTTATATGATTTGATAATTTTATTTATTTTTGTACGTACACGCAAATGACATACAAAAATAAAGAACAATGACTGTAAAGTATTATGTAAGTAAATATACGGGTTGTAAAGTTAATCATAGAAAAACTTAAAAAAAAATAAGGAAAGTATGGAAGTTTTACCTAATATCGCGGCAACGAGAAGGTCCTAAGTATGAACTAGAACAAAAACTTTCCGCTTGATTAAATGTCTTTCTACACCCTTTATTTTATACGTGTATTTTAATTCTTGACTTTATTCTCAGCCTGCTAAAGTAAGCGTTTTTAATTGAAGGCAGTTCACCTTTTGGATCTGTTATACATTTAGAATTGTCCGTTTCAAGAATTGGTCATTTATAGACTCTGCTGTCATTTCACGAATTAGTAATTACTCGACTAAACCAAAATAACGACTTCGTTATAAATAACTTCCTATAGATTGAAATATCTAAATGAAATAATTTAAATTGTCAAATTGAATGGCAAGGAAACGGATTCTGTTTACAACATTACCGTTAATATTTTTGCTCTAAAAATATAACATTTTGTAGAATATAAATAGAACATCGTTAAAATCCTCGTCGAACTGAAAGAAGCTCACGTAGACACCTCCCGTCAACTCCCGTGTAAAAAGTTAATTTTATGAAACGTTCAGTGTTCAGTGTTAATTTTTTGACAAAAAAATTCAAGGTATTAATTTTGCCTAGAGTACTTAAGTACCGTAATTGCGGGTTACTTTACCCCTGTAGGGAAACTTTGGCCAAAAACGGAAAAACGTTTGAACGTCTCATCTTTTGAATAATTACAGAAATAGTAATAAAATTAGAATAACAAAATAATGCATTGAATACGATGGTTTATTCTTATTCAAGAGGCAGGAAGTTCTTCTCAAAAGTTTATTTCCGTTTTGGGCCAGTTTCCATACAAGGTTAAAGTAACCCGCATTTACCCGGTACCTACAGATATTATTTATTAGTAATTACTCAAGTCCCACGTAATGAGACACAATTGATTTTCTATTGTTCTGTCATCCCGGTATGACAGCCTGGCCTTGGGCGGTTAATAATACACTTTCTGTGCTTCAAAAATTTCCTATTTTTATCACAATAAAACCTTTCTCAAGAAGCACCAAAAAGTTCCATAGACTATTTACATAATATCATAAACAACGTCACCTTCGTTTTTTTAAAATAACGACAGTACCTTCTTACAAATCCGTTTCCGTTAGAAGTTGTCCCTCCTATTGTTATCTGACTTCTAAACCTGAGCTCAAGGATTTACGTAGGTTGAAAACAAATGTACCCTTTTCTTTATCTTAGATTTTGTTATTTTTAGTATAGTCTGTAGCTCTTCAATAAGAATTTATATTTTGTGTTCACAAAAAAATGATGTCATTTTAAGGATCTGTGGCTGTTAATAGAACAAAAAAAAATTTTTTTTGGTATTGTAACAAAATATATCTTAACTAGCCTCTGTCCGTGGCTTCGCCCGCGTAAATAGTAAGTTAGTTTAACATTACTGGGATAAAAAGTCCAATTTTCATTAGGATAAGATATACTTGTTAGAGGTGTGTGTGATTGGAGTCGATTTGTTTAGCGTTAGTATAGTAGGTATAGTTAGTGATTTCTCACATGATACTTTCTTATGGCTGACTGAAACATATATATAAGTAGGAACCCATATTTAATATATACATTTATACCTAAACATAACGCAAAACGCAAATAATCTATGAATTTAAAAACCTCCGACAACGGCCATTTTGGACCGATTTTCATCAAACATAGATAAGACCGACTAATTTACCTTTCAAACAAAATCATAATCGTTTCATCCGTTTGGGAGCTACGATGCCACAGACATATACACACACACAGACACGTCAACTTATAACACCCTGGGCGTCGGGGGTTAAAAACAAAGAAAACCAATGTCAAAGGCAAAAAAAATATTGTATTACATGTGCCCATGTCAGTGTGTAAAGAGCGGAAAATGCGTCCACGGGCGGAATCAGAAACATTGTAATCTGTTAGGGTCAGTTCACACCGAGACGCGACGCGACGCGACGCAACGTGAAGATACTTGAAGAGGCCAGTGACTTCGCGCTGCGCCGCTCGCCGCCGCGAGACGCATCGCAACGTCGCCGCTCTTGCACGTCGCGCGTACCGGCGATTCACCGCTGCGTCGCGATGCGTCTCGCGGCGCCGCGCGGCGCAGCGCGGCGTAGAGCGACGCATCGCGACGTAGTGCTGCGTGGTGTAACGTATTCTAAGTTCTTACAATGAAATGTGTATCTTTTCGTGTAGAAAATAAAGTTATATTTTGAGTCGCTCTTTTAAAGTGTGCACGCAGCGTCGCGTCTCGGTGTGAACTGACCCTTACACGTGTCAGAAGTGTCACGTGGCTTCAAATGTCACCATAACTCTAATCAAATTCAATGAAACAAACATACAAAAAGTAAATACACCAAAAAGATAATATCATTTTGTTTTTTCCTTACTTATGAAAAGAAGTTCCTTGACGCGGCTCGGTAGGAGATAACTGGCAGAAACTGTCACGTAAGGAAAAAGCGTTATGCCTCCTTCAGGCGATGTTCCCTCTATTTCTTATTTTAATAAATATAGATTATGTTTGTGTGTAGTTTTGTCAAGTACACGTGGCCAAATTAGAGGTTGAATGGGCATGAACGCTTCTCTGTGGTTGCCTACCTCTTCATTAACGAGTTGTGGCCAATTAATGTGAGGTAGTGAATTACATCCCGTGAGAAATAATATTATTTGTGGAAGTTTCCTTTACTTTCGACTTATTTTTATTAACTATGATTTTACTAAGTCATACCATGTTTATATATAATCTACTAGCTTTGCCCGCGATTTCGTCCGCGTAAATGTCGGTTATCGCGGACGCAGAAGAAGTCGCGGCTTAAAAAGTTACCTATGTCCTTTCTTGGGGTTCAAACTAACCCCTTACCAAATTCCATCAAAATCGGTTTAGTGGTTTAGTCGTGATACCGTAACAAACATACAGAAAGATAGAGTTACTTTCGCATTTTGCATATTAGTATGGATGTTATACAACGTGTAACGTTAAATGCGCAAAACCTGAAAATAGTTTGATCAGAATAACGAGCAGAATCAATTGAACCACTTTTTAATATAGGTCACATTTTTCAAAAAATCTTCATTAAACACGTTGCCGTGTCTATTTATTAGTAGGTCAAGCCATCCGGCGCGCAGCGGCCCGGTGACGACTTTTCCCTCGATAGAGCGTCGTCACAGACGCAAGAAACTATCAGAATTGCCAGTAAAACTAAATCAGCACGTAAAACCTTTACTTTTGTTTTAATGATTTTTTTTTCTCTGAAATAGGTCAATTTAATTAAAAATCAGTTGGGGTGTCTGAGGTTTTGCGCATTTAACGTTACACGTTGTATAAATATGTAGATATTAGTAACTGTTGATTCTTTTTTGTTTCTTTTTACCAAATTTTATTACTATCCATATTTTGTTAGCTAGTTGTCAAGTTTATTGTGCATGCTGTGGTCGCCTATAAGTGAAGGAGTACACCTATAAAACCTTATATTGACTATTAATTAATTTGTGTATGTGTATTAATGTCATGCTTTGTGTATGTCTTGTTGGAGATCCTAAACAAATAAATATAACGATGAAATATTGAGAAGACAAGAATTACTTAAGTCGTAATAAGAAGTTTATAAAGATAAAGCAAGACATCGACTAATTTTTCCCTAAATAAATAAGATTTCCTTATTAAATTGGGAATTTTCGCGAGAAAAACAAAGAATGTCGAGGACGCTTTGAAAAAATGTCTGTAATTAAAAATGTTTGGTGATAAAATTATATTTTAAGATGGCGACACTTTCATGAGATCGGCTCTGTTCTGTTTATTTACATTGTCAGTTATTAATCTATTTATATTAAAAAAAAAAAAATTGTTTGTTTTCAGACGTTCTACATAGTCCATAGAAAAAATAATAACAGAAATCTAATTATGTTAGTACAACATAAATAATAATGGGAATAATGTTACATAATAATATATTCTTCATTAACCAGCATCTCTCATATACAGCATTAAAAAGCTGAAGAGTATTATTGTTTGTTTGCTTAAACATGCTAATCTCTGGAACTTCCAAGCGAATTGGAGAAAAATCTTTTTGTATATGATAGCCAGATTTTTAAAGAATAGTATTGGCTATATAAACATCACGCTATGCCCAACAGGACCGGAGCAGTAACAAAAGGCAGGACCTAGTATAATAATATTCTTGAATGAACAATTTTGACTCGAGATTCTAGAAAAACATCGAATATTATCATGTCAACAACGAGATGTGATGTTTCTTTGTGCAAATCACCAAGTTGTAAACAAGCGGACCTTACGACCTCATCTGCATTAATAGCACGATTAAGTACAACTATCAACTACATACATTAACACACACAATAACAATAAGTAAGTATCCACACGATTATTGACGTTAAAATCATTGGACTAAATGCGAAATTAGCATCAAATTATGATGATATTTATGAATAATATGGGTGTGGTCTCTTGGGTCACATTTATTCAAATGACGGTTATACATACCCGTATAGTAAGTAGACAGATATATAGAAAATGTCGTGATGGCTCAGCGGTAAAGGCGCTCTCAGGCATGAGGTTATGGGTTCGATACCAGGCAAGGAAGGTCGAACAAGCTATTTGGTTTACAGACAACAATAATAATTATTTTTTTGCTTTTTTAAAAAACAAGAATGGGAAATCATCAAATGACTCTTTCCGCTCTGGGCGGAGTGGGAGTGACAGACTTTTAAGCTGCGATTATACTTAACCTGCCCCGCGTGTCGCCACGCGTGGGAAGGCTATCGGTTTCATACATTTAGTCGGTTACTCCACGCCACGCGGGACGGGACTAATGTAATCAATCCAGTACTAAATGTATGAAACCGACAGCTTTCCCACGCATGGCGACACGCGGGGCATGTTAAGTATAAACGCAGCTTTACTGACTAAAACCCATCCGTGTTCCTTCTCTTCCCTTTGCCTTCCAGGGCCGCGGTAACTCTTTCAAACAAATTCCGCAATCGAACAAATTTCGCAAATTTTCTTTCTGCTACATTGCTATTCTTTGTTATTTTGTGTTCACTTTTTAAGCTGGTGGTGTCTAATAATTTTGAAACTTTTTTAAGAGAGATTTACAAGAATTGATCGTTTGTCTTGGTATGGGCATGTGAAGAGGAGGGATGAAACGCATCTGACCAGGAGAGTTATGAATATAAATGTGGATGGATGGAGAGCAAGAGGAAGACCAAAGAAAAGATGGATAGATTTTGTGAAGAATGATATGAATGAAAGGGGAGTCAGTGATTGCATGACGGCTGACAGGACAGAGTGGAAGAAGAAAACGTGTTGCGCCGACCCCAAGTAACATGGGACCCCGGCAGGAGGATGATGATGATTAAAAGAATTGACACATTCGAAACATTGTTTAAAAGTAGGTACTCGTAGTTGCAAGATAGCTGCCTGTATACCAAATGGTTTGTTCAACCGTACGTGCCATCACAATTTTTCTATATTACTTCATTTCACTCACTACAGCACAGTACACTACACTACACACTCTTCACACTATTTCTCTACACACACCCGACGTTATATTCCGGAGTCTATCATGAACTGAGTTGTACCTGTACTAACTAGATTATAAACAGATCAAGTTTACACCACGTAATCAAGTTGTGAATAGCTTAATACTAACGACAAATTAATTCGCTCGGTTACGATAATAATATAGGTAATACGGTGTATGTACCAATTTATATTCGGAGTTTGATTTAATCGAAAATGTCTTGCACATCGGCAATTTGTAGAAATGTTTTCAACAAATTTTTTAGACCTATGTTTCTTGCTTATATGTAGGAAGTTTCACTAAAATCGGTTCATTTATTTAAAAAAATAAGAAATTGAAAGTTTGTTAGTAACGCATAATAGCTCTTATTATAAACGTAACTGGCGAAATGTGGGTGTACTAATGGGTACATCTCTGGCTAACCCTTCGCGGATTACAGGCGTGATGTTATGTTAAGTCTCCACATATAGGATTACATAATTATTATGTAAACATTTAAATCTTTAACATAACTTTTGTAATGAAGTCACCGTCTACACACGTTTCAATACGTTCAATACTCCTTATCAGTTCTCGATATCGTCTAGAATCTCCACAACAGTTGTTGTCCTGCACCTCGTGCGGGGTCGCGGCGACCCCAAAGGTCACTTGTGGCAGGTGTCAGCTCGTTAGTCCTATCGGAAGATCTTGACATGCAGAACATGCGTCTGCTTCCACCCTGCTTACTACGACACACCGGCTAGGTAAATACGAGTAGATTTGTATCACAAATACTGATGTACAGTGAAGGAAAATATCGTAAAGAAAGTTGTACCTTAATTGTTTAGTAGTAAAAATTAAAATGCGACTAAATCAATCTCAAACTGCCTTTGGTACTTTCCTTAGTGATTCTTTCCTATCTAGTGTTTGTCTTCTATAGGTACATTGATTTTGCCGAGACTGTCTAAGCTTATTTATTTTTTAATTCAACATAGAACTACGATTTTCTTATTGTTATTACATTACGTAAACCATTTATATAACGACATTCACATGCTCATCTCACAATACTTTAAACAAGATCGTTTTCCATTCGTCCGCGAACACATCACAATGGCTCACTTTGCCCCACCAAGCCGCCACCCTGCTGTGGTTAATTATTGTTTTAGTCGGCTGAGTCCCGCTGAGTCGTCTTTTTTTAGACGACGCAAAGAGCTATTCCCAGAATGATACATTTTGAACCATAATGCAGTACGTACGCACAGCAAAACAGATGGGTATGCAGGGTCGTCAGATATAGTTGAAGTTTTCTTAGAAACCGATGGATGTTTTCGAATGTAATTTAATTTAAAACGTAGAAATAAATAGTTCTTAATTTAGGTTAAGTTTCAGTCAAAGACATCCATCGGTTTCTTAGAAAACTTCAATTATATCTGACGACCCTGCATACCTATCTGTTTTGCTGACTGTACATACCTACACTGTACAGACAGCAAAAGAATTCAATAAACACAAATACAAAACACTTTACCGATATTAATTTAATTTTATTGCTGATTTTAAAGTACATCATAATTTAGAGATCAAACAAACTGTAACTGATTGTAAACAATAGTACTCACTGAGTACTCACTGAGTACTATTGTTTCCAATCAGTTACAGTACTACTCAGCCAAATAGTGTTTCATTTGGGTAGATAAGTAGTGTTCAGCGATTTTGTCTGCTGACAGTACAATGAAGCAGTAAAAGTCAAAATAAAATTTAATTATTTTACTATTATTTGAATCAATACTATCCATACTATTATTATAAATGCGAAAGTAACTCTGTCTGTCTGTCTGTTACGCTTTTACGACTAAATCACTGAACCGATTTTGATAAAAGGTACGGGGTATGTCTGAACCCCAAGGAAGGACATACTAGACACTACTTTTTCTGCTTCCGCGATAACCGATATTCGCGGGCAAAACCTAGATAGGCAAAAAAAAAAGAATTGAATCTAGTTGCCCCTTCCATTAGGTAATTTTGTATCACTAGGTATACAGAGAGAGCAATTATGGAGTTTCTTGCCCCAAGAAGCTCCATAATTACTCTTTTAGGTATATCTAGTGATACAAAATTCATTCTTGGGGCAAGTAACTCCATAATTACTCTTTTAAAATCAATGTTTTACGATACCAGTTAGTTCATTACTGAAATAATGAATTCTTGATTCTGCTTACGTTTTGTGTTTGCTTTAAGAAAACTATAATATACAAAAGTTACCTATACATTTATTTAGAACTGTATATCTGGCTCAATCATAACTCATTCCTGTCCTATTTTTCGTTTTCATCTGACTAATTCTACATATTATACCTATCGATTCGACAAAGTTAACAATGTTCTTAAAAACGCAACATCAAACAAATAACACTATCGAATAGATAAATTCCTGTTAAATCTCCTAAGAAACCAAGCATGAGCTATTGAAGCAAAGATTGGTTCAAGCCCAAAAGCAACTTCTTCACAGTGATTAAGCCTCAAAATTCAATATCTTTCTTCATATTTAAATAAACAGTAATCACGGATAGTGTTTGTCAACGTTAATCACTCAACATTTATGAGAGATCAAGAGTCTTTTAATAAAAGTCTTTAGGCTTGGGTCACAACGAGGCGAAGTAGGGGGCAATTCTAGTAGCCTTCAGGAACGTTCTCACTGTACCTAATCTAAGTTCTTCTTCATCTTTTCGTATCGATGATAAATCTGTAATAAATTAAACTATTTGAGCCCAGTAGGTCACCACGTTTACTGCCGCATCAGAAGCGTTGCACAGGACGTCAAGGTGAATGTGAACGGACCATTAGGCCAATTCAGCATATTTTATGGGACATAGTCTGTGGACCTTCGCAATCGCACTGGGTGTCGGACGGATCTATGATACCCCATTTTGCCAAATTAATAATTATATTTACAGCGGCCTACTTAGGTCAAAACGCGATTCCCCCATAGACTTTGTAAGGCAATAGTAAACCGTAACATCAAATTTTCTTTTTAACTCAATTGATTTCAAAACAAATATAAATAAAATTTTACTGTTATTAAAAATAACAGGTTTCCAGGTATATACGGCTATATTTTAAATAGTTATGTCTTGGAATATTGGTTAATGGTGTCAACTACTCAATTACAGATACCTACCTACACATAGGCAGTTCATAAAGTAGGTCATAACCAAAGAGTATTAACTATTTAATAACCATGACTCATACTTAACTCTATTTTAATGTCACCATAAAATAGCTTTATGTACCTCTGCTTATGAAAATATACATACACTAGCACTCTCCCCGCGACTTCGTTCGCGTGATTATTCTTACAGATCCCTATTATTTTCATAATAAAATAGCACTCTATAGTAATCTATAGCACTCAGTGATAACGTAGCTTCCAATATGCGAAATAAAAAACAAAATCGGTTTAGTAGATCCAGAGTACCTCTTATAAATCTTATAATATTAGTATAGATTAAGCAACTGTTTAATTAGTTTTGGAAATTACAAACTTTATAGCAACAGTATCTATAAACCCTCCCGCTGTGCCACCGTCCTAATGTGCTAAAATACGAATCTTAACAGCAAACTTATCGCGTCGCGGTCGCTGGAGATTAAGTTAAGCCTAATTTTTCTTCCAGCACCGGTATATTCAAGACACAATTTATAAGAAACTTAGCGAAACTTATGGTAGATATAAAGCTAAACTCGCGGAGAGTAATTAATAAATTAGTTCAAGGTTGTGTAATAGAGTGGAAAAATAATAGTTAAGTAATAATATATTTACAAGAGTACTGGTACATACTTATACACTATATAAATAATATATCCATCTGTCTTGCCTTTTCCCAAAAAAAAAATAGCTAGGCAGATAGATATTTTATACACTGTGATATTTTAATTCTCTTACAAAGGTGGTCCGCTCAATATAACCGACAGAAAATACCTTTAGGTGTTATAAAAAATTGTCATCTCTTTCGCTGTAACCACATCGAAAGTCTTAAGTAGAATTTCACCAAATATACCTGTGGATAAAATTTGAATTTTTGATATTTTTTCCATACAAAAACTGACTAAAGTGAATTTTAATCCGAGGATAAAATATTTATATAACCTTAGGTAGGTATAAAAGTTTAGTGAACTTACTCTTAACTTGGATCACTTTATTCATAACTATGCACTATTACGTAATAATAATCTTACAGACAAATAATGATTAGTCGTGATCCCACTTTGCAAGCAATTGCAACCATTAGTTGCCCTTTGCGACCCCCATGGGGGGTTACCTATCAGCCAGTTAGCGGCCAGTTACGTAATTAACATTTATGATACAAGTTATATCTAAACCAATTGGTTTTGTAAAAGATATTTAGTTTAAAATTATAAGATTTTCATGATTTTTAATTGTTTCTGTATTACTTGAGCTATTGTTATTTTTTTTTATTGATACATTTAAATTACCCGGGCCACATAAAATTATATTAGGCTCGCCCCCTGTGGCCCTGTTACACATGGGACTAAAACATAACTGGCGAAATGTAGGTGTCTAAAAAAAATAAACTACAAACTCTTTTCCATACTATGCCAACACCTGAACTTTAGGTAAATCCGATTATTTCAACAGTCAGTCATACTTTGCAATGAAAGTTTGCGATTTCCTGTGTCAATTATAACAAACAAAAAGCGTAAATCACCTAAGTTTTCCTGTTTATCATCTTATGTTTAATCCTGTGTACTTTAAACAGAATGTATCACGCCAATCCGCGACCTATTCACGTTCGTCCAATGATAGCAGGGTCATCACGTGACCTTCCGAAATGAGATAACGAAGATATTCTTGTTTTTATACGTATCTCACGATATTAGGATGTTTTTCTTGTAATAATAATATGCTCTTTGTGTGTGTTTGTTTGTGTGTAAAGAAGATTATTATGTTATTTGTCAACTAAAATAAACAAAACATTGCTAAATCTTTTTTCTTGCAAATGTAAGTAGAACAACAAGAAAGAGATGCGCTAGAGTCGTCAAGCTTGGTTTTTATTAGGGACACATTACAAGTCTGAGTCGTTTGAGATCCCATAGTAGTTGAAATGTTAAAGAAACATTATGTAGTTAAGAAATTCTTGAATACATATTTCTTTAGCTATAAGAATAATAAAGAATAATAAGAATTTTAAAATGATAAGAATATTATAATATTAAAAATCTGGCAACCCTTCAACTGTCAAGTTACTAAATAGAATTAAAAGTCCAACTGTAGAGAATTGATTTTTTGTACAGAATTGTAGGTATTTCTATTGCCGCTATACCAACAAATAAAAAAAATGATACAAGTAAGTACCTACGACTCGCACTTGACCAGGTTTTTTTTTACCATTTTTCAGCAGATTTTTTTAAAGTGAAATCTGAAAAGCATTCGCATATTCATGTAACAAGGTAAAATCTTATGTAAACAAACGCACGAAAGCTTTCAGACAAATTGTTAGACGTGTGACCGTGATTCAAGGTCGTATGTTACAATGCCTAATCTATTATATAATGTAGTAGTAACAGCTGTGTAAAGTAGGTAGTATTTGATAAATAACGGCAAATAACTAACGTTATACTTAATGTTAATAAGTCTATAATTGTCCCACAGCGGGGCAAATACCTCCTCTCATATAAAGAAGATTGATCACCACGCAAGGCGGATTGGCGTTTTCCGACTTGTATTAAATGTTAGTCCAGGTTTCTTAACGATGTTGTCCTTCACCGATGTCGATGATGTCCAAGATAAACTCAGAATGGGTTTCGAACCCACGTTCACGAATCACGTTATTTTGTTATGTTGTCGAAATTACTGCATTTTTACTGTTTCAAATTGTATATAAAAATGGTAGTTTACATTGCCATTGCTTTGTATCTATCGTAAAATAACGGAGCTTATCAGACGCTTACATCGAAATAACAATTACGTTATTACGATATTTGTTAAGAGTTATAAAAAAATGTGTTTAGTGGTATTGTCTATGGTTTCTCAAATCAAATAAGCTTGTATGAAGGTAAATTTGATTCAAACTTGTAAGGTTGTTGTATTAAATTACTGGAATGTTAACTTAGAATCGATTAAAGTTAACGCAAAATAGTGAAGACTATCTTCTACCCGCGATTTCGTCTGCTTAGTGTCAGAATTAAGCTAAAGTTATAAGTTATCCCTCTTGAACACAAAAACGGTATACAAAGTAGCCTTTGTAGTATTCTAGACTATATGTATAATCTATCCCTGTGCCAAATTACATCCAGTTCCATTGAGCCGTTCTGGCTTGATTGAGTAAGAAACATCCATCCATTTGTAATAAGTAATAGTAGTTAGATTAGTTAACCAGGTATGTGACTTTGTGAATTACTTAGAATTGACTTAGAATATATGTAATTGAGTACGTTTGAGAAAAAACTGGTATTCAAAATTAAGGTTACCTAAATTTTAAAAAGTCTTAAGAATATTGAAATAATTGCCTCATTATAAAAGCTTCGATAAATCTTGTTTGGTTACAAACGTTACGAAGTACATAAAATGTTGCCAGTAATCAAAACATTTTATCCTAAGCCTGTGAAGAGTTTTTATTGTAACGTTTAACGTTTTCAAATCAAAGTTTGCATGAATTTGTTACCATTGGCGGCACCCGCGACGCGGACGGTTTACAATTTACAGTATAATTTTCCGCAATTTTCCTTTGCTGAGAGTGGCTTTTTATACTTAAGACCTTGGGAGGTTATTAGGCCTTAATGTTAGTTTAATAAAACAGAACCCAAACTTTTAAAAAGATCTTGTTTTGATTTACCTAATAGAAAAGTTTTTGTTAACACCAATAAGGTCGTTATAGTACAAACTTTAAAAAAAATACCAGCTCATTATTGTTCCCTTGCCGGGCAAATACCTCTTCTCATACAAAGAAGGCAGAAGAAAGATTGTCACGTTTGCTCAAGACGGATTTCACGACGATTTCAAACTCATATAAATTATAAATCCAGCTTTTCTCACGGTATTTTTCTTCACCGGTGTCAGTCCAAATGAATTGAAAAAAGTCTGATTGGTATTATTGCCGGCACGTATCTTGAGCACAGATAGTACAACTTCGCGCATGTACACTTTTGGCCAAATAAACGCTAATACATATTCATTTTCAATGTCTATTTAAAAATTAAAAAAGTTTATAACACATCAATTTTATAAAAATAAATAATAAAAATGAACTTTATTAAACATTAAACACAACAATGACGAAATAACGAAATTAAACTATATTTAAAAAAAACAACTAATACGTAAGTAATAACAAAAAAAAAACTATTTAAAAATTCAAAACGTAAGTCACTAACATTGCACAAAAGTGTACAGCAGCCGAATGACAGGCGATAGTCCAATAGACGATGAGCATCGATTGACGAACCAATCGCGTGCAGCGAACTGCAGCATCGGCGCCCCCCGCCTTCTTCATTCCTCCAAAGAGACCGAAAAATTAACAACTGCGCAGGTGACATTTGTGCTCACCACTGGTGCCGATACCTATACTCGTCTGTATCAAATTCATAACTTCATGCATCAGAGACGGACAGCCTTAACCACACTAAGCTATCACGACATCTAAGATTGTACTCTATTAGAATAATGATAAGACTCATTATAAGTTTGTATTATAAACCTAACTTTTACATCACTTTTCAAAGTTTATAATTGGAGTGAACTTCAAGAACTTAGTGCAATAACATGCTTCAAGCTTAATTTTATTTTATGTTACCGTATGTTTAACCAATAATTCCAAGACATAACTTCTATAAAGAAACACTTTATTTTAGCCCTGAAAATCCGATTAATTTTCACTTAACTGTAAAAGTTGATTACTAATTGCTTTCAAGTGAATAAATAGTTAGTCAATTGAGTCTGCACAAAAGTGACGTCACAGTTGTCTTTTGCCGTAAAAAATCAATGGGAGAATCGCGTTTTGACAGGTCATAAAAAGTACGTCTATTGATTGGTGGTGTCATCTGTCCTATTGACTTACCAACAAAAATATCTTAACAGAATCAGTACAGCAATCAGCAAGTACAGCCTCCCGTGATTCTGAAACAAATGAAATACAGAAATATGAATACACATAAAAAGCTATCTGGTAATGTAATACTGTGGGTCTCTTGTCAGGAATTTCGCCAAGATAATGGGTAGCACCTCCCCTGTTCTGATTAACAATCCGTTTATAAGCAAGAAAAGAATGTAGGTACTTAATGTTTTTCTATGTTTAATTTCACATGTACTTTCTATGTTTATCTTGGACATCACTAAAATCGGCAAAAGAAAACATAGTGAAGAACCTATCTGACCTCCACAACCCAGAATACGATAACCCTTGGTAAGACTGGTTGTCAGACTTTGGGCCTGCGACGACTCGTAACGACTGCCAAAGATCGACGTATGACAGCCGGCTTAACGTGCTTTCCGAGCACCCAGCAGCAAAGATAGCTATAGTCACCCATCTACGGTCCAACCCTGGCAAGTATAGCTTAACCCGATGAATCGACACGTGCGGCTGTTATTACTTAGACACGAGTTCCTCCAGCAGTATTAGCAGTTTAACATAATTATTATATTTATTAACAGACATACTAAAATCATACTAAGAACATGCAGACTTTGAATTGTACACTTATGAAATTAACTTCAGAAGTTGTAAACGCACAAGTAAATACAACAGTTGTCAATTTAGTATCTCTAAGTGTGGCCGCATACGGGCCACACGCGACAGCCACAAACGCCGCCACCTAAAGCCAGAGTGCTAGGTGTGAGTTTTTTCACTCACGTTCGATTGCGAGCGTGTTAGTATTTTGTATGGAAAATAAGGTTTTCCTAGTGACCACCAGATGACGCTATACCTTACCTCTATACCTGAAGCGGCGTTGTGGCGTCCACCGACATCAGCCGTGTGCAGCGAGTCCGTATAAAATATAATATGAAAAGTACAGGAAAAACGTCGGTGGCGTCGTTTTGTGGTTGTGTTCGGTGGCCCGTTTGCGGCCAGGCTTAGAGGTAGTTTAGTTATCAATTTTGTAATTAATAAGTTAGTAAACACAAACTCAAGTGTGTAATGTGAACAGTTATTAAGGTATTTCTAACTTCAGTGCGAATATTTTGTAGTAATTAAAACTTTTAATTACTTTTACGGTTTACCTACATATATTTTGTTTTATATAATTTGTATATTAATTTGTTTTGGTGTGTGGTTATTAATTTCAGTTCTTAAAAATGAATATTCCGAGAAAAAAGGTCCAACATCAATTAAAATATTGTAAAATGAAATAAAAAAACAGGGTACGAAAACGTTCGTGAATTATTAAAATACCTGGAAATGCTCATCATGAATCTTATTTATAAAAAAACTAGCACTCTCCCCGCGACTTCGTTCGCGTGATTTTTCTTACGGGTCCCTAATTTTTTGATAATAAAATATAGCCTATAGCACTCAGTGATAACGTAGCTTCCAATTTGTGAAACAATTTTCAAAATCGGTTCATTACTTCCGGAGATTACCCCTACATACAAACTTACAAACAAATGTTACCTCTTTATAATATTAGTATGTATAGAATAGATGTACCTACCTATACAATGTGATAGGGGTGGGACTTCTAACCCGTTAAGGCTGAGTACTACATCTAATTTTATCGACAAAAAAAATAATATGGGGGGTTGAGTAATTCGTGAAAATATTGAAAAATAGCGTTTTTTTCGGTCAAAATAATTCAGAAATGATTTTTTTTTCTCACCAAAACATTATCAAACATATGAAAAAAATATTGAATTAGTTAGCCAAGGTTATTAGCTACCGTTTGTCGTTTTTTTTTTGTTTCTACGACGCATACAACCTTTGATATCAAGCGCGCCGTAGTACATTAAAAAAAATATTAAAGTAGCCATAATTTTTAGGGGGAGGGGGTTCAACCCCCCATATTATTTTTTTTGTCGATAAAATTAGATGTAGTACTCAGCCTTAACGGGTTAGAAGTCTCACCCCTATCACATTGTATAATGCATACTGTGAAACTGCTGGTCTATTCTGTAAAAATATGCCTCGGTTAATTTAGGTGAAGTGAGTTTGAGGTGAACTGTCAACTAGCATCAGACAGGATGACAGCTCTTACTTCACCTAAACTCACACCGTTAGCGTTCCGCACCTCAGTCGGCAAGAATTGAACCCTTATCACTTTTTGTCCGTCTGTCCGTCTGTCTGTCCCTCTATCAATACCCTTTTTCTCAGGAACATCACTAAATAATTATTTTTTTGCGATTGTAAATTTATTTTTTTGTATGTTGTGTTAAAAATTGTATGGTAGTACGAAAATCTTTGTGTACGAGTCTGACTCGCACTGGTTTCTAATGAGTACATGTTTCACGACAAACAAGAAGGACGAATATTGAACGTCCCAACAATATTGAATACTACCAAATAAATCGTAATAGTATCTAATGAGGCTTTCGTACAAATAAGTAAACAAACCTTTCCAGTCGGTCGGCTATTGGCTTGGGGAGCATTGGACGTCTTTCTGTTGTTCATGATGCTCAAAAAAAAAAAAAGAAATAATGAAAGAAAGAGAACACACGGCCATTAAGCAATTAAAAAAAAAAGAAATTATTCTTCAATTTGAGCATGTTTTGTGGTACTTAATTTAAATTTGTGGTAATATTACCACAAAACATTATCATATATTAAATATTATTATATATTTATTATTATATATTATACATATCTAGAAAAGATATATTCAACAAAATTTATATTACCACAAAACATGCTCAAATTTCTTTAATTTGAGCATATTTTTTTTTTTTTAATTGCTTAATGGCCGTGTGTTTTAGGTCATCTCTCATATATGAGGTTGTAGGTTCGATGACCGGATAGGTAGGTACCATTGTCAATTCATATGTACTTGCTAGGTCTGTCTGCACTAAAGAAAAGGCATCATGAGGAAGCCTGGGCTTATAATGATTCTAAGTCCGAAATTGCAAATCCGCCTTGAGCAAGTGTGATGATCTATGCTTGTTTTCCTCAACACGAAAAAAAATCATTTTCCTGCAGTAGGAAAATAATAAGCCGCTTTTATTATTTTTACGAATAATTTACCTAATATCCACAAACAATAACAAACATATCCGCGGCAGATTGTATATTCGCAGAGCATCGTTCAACCGTCGATAATTGGGACATGAGCCTTGTAAATAAATGTTACTGTTTTTTAGATAAGCTTACTTTGTTTTCGGGTACTGCGTAGGTATAAACAGATAACGATGCACTGGCTTGTGAAGCGAAGAATTCTGACAATAGGTACCTACTTAAAAAATAATACAATATTTAAGAGAACTGTATGGACAGACGAAGCCGCGGATTACAATGTAGCCTATGTGATCCTCTCTTCGGGTTCAAGCTTAATCTGTACCAAATTTCAATAAAATCGGTTCAGTAGTTTAGCCATGGAAGCGTAATAAACGAACAAATAAGTAAAATCACTTTCTCATTAAAAATATCATAATAGTACGGATAACATAACATCACGCCTGTAATCCCCGAAGGGTTAGGCAGAGGTGCACCTATTAGTACATCCACATTGTCAAGTCCTAAGTACGGTTAAGTACCTAGGTAATTAAACTCGATGAAATTTTGTAGATTAGATAAGGGTCCTTCAACACTAGGGTGTTAATTCTGTTTCTACCTAGCCTACCTACCTACCTAAAGTAAAAATATTCACAACATTTTCGAGCATATCCGTAATATTGTTTGTCCACTGATTGCATTCCCTCTCGGCCATTGCGATAACATTCGACCCGTAGGTAACTTAATTTTGACCGAACGATCACAACAAAGTTGTAAAGATAAAGTTAATTGGAATAACATCAATGAAAATGGGCTAAAGTAAACACTTAAAATTACAGTTAAGTGTGGGTTGGTAGAACCCACGCTTAACTGGGCTCGTGGAACGTGGAAGACTTGCAACTGGTCTGGTAACACAGTACCTACTACTTTTTTTTCGTTGGGACCTCCTTACAAATACTATTCATTTAGGGAAATGTCGAATTCTTACTGATTTAAAAACTTACGGTACCTTCTACCAACATGCTATATTGTTTATCTATACTAATATTATAAAGCTGCAGTGTTTGTTTGTTTGAACGCGCTAATCTCTGGAACTACTGGTCCGATTTGAAAAATTCTTTCAGTGTTAGATAGATTAGTTATCGAGGGAGGCTATAGGCTATATACCATCACGCTACGACCTACGGGAGCGGAGCAGTAACCAAAGACGCGGGTGTAACCGCTGCGGACAGCTAGCAAGTAATATAACTACCCGAGTCCCAGTACCCAGTAGTGCAGTGAACGGTAACAATATATGCTGTTTAGAGATTACGTAGGTATTTTAATAAGTAGGTGATGCATTCGTTATCGCAACAATATCTCATATCTTATCCAAATATAACAGATATTTTTTGGGTTAAATGTTAATAAACTGAACTTATCAGTGATGTCCTTCAAAAAGCACGTGGGGAACTAGGAAGAGTGGCGCGTGCGACTCTCGACTGAACTTGGATTGAGCTGGCACAGAAGTAATGATCGCACGTGGCCTTCTGTAGTTTCTGCTTACCCCCAAGGGCCTAAGTTTACGTATGTTTATATAAATAATGGGCCTAAGAAAAGGGCTTAAAAAAAGTAAATAATAATAAACATCCGACCGCTTAAAACATGAACTTTAAAAAACAACCAAAAAGAAAAAAACATCCATTAGTCTAAAACTCTGTCAAGTAACAGTCGGGACCCATTAAAAATCTAGACCGGGTAAAGTGTTCCCAGTAATGGGAATCATCCCAACATTCCAATAATTTATTTGTTCTGAACAGTATCTAAGAACCTGCTGATTTAAATTTCAATTTGATTTCATTACGAAACCTAATTTTAAACGACCTACTTAAGTGAAATATTTTGAGTGCGTCCAGTAATATTTGGCACCAAAGATATATATTGATTATTATCAGCAATAATTTTTACTCAATGCTACTTAGTTTGATGGGGAGTACATGCGTAGTTAAAGGCTATATGATTTGTCTTTTACACCCCGTACACCTAGGTTGTTCGCTCTCATATTAAAGAGTAAGTACCTTCTTCATAAATTGTTACATCAGAATCCAATACAAAAGGTACCTATTTAAATATTTCACGAAGTTCTACTTCATTTCAAAAACTTTACCGCTTTGTTCCTTTCCAAAGAGATGAAAGGTATTAGTTCTGTCAAGGGAGACATAAATTACGATAAAAAACTAGTCAAGTGCGAGTCGAACTCGCACACGAAAGGTTCAAAAAAATAAGTATAAAATCGCAAAAAAGTAATTATTTTGTGATGTGACTAAAAAATTACGGATTTCGAATTTATTCCTTTACTTGTGCTACATGGCCATTGCTTCTTTTTAAATTTCATGATTCTAGGTCAACGGTAAGTCCCCTATAGGTTTGATTTCCAAGCGATGCGTTGACTTAAAAGTTTAATTTTTTCACTGCTACAAGGGGTAGCGGACCTGAGTATTTGATATTAATTTCAGCTTGATACCTTCACGTGTTTCTGAGAAAAGGGGTCTTGACAGACGGACAACAAAGTGATCCTATAAGGGTGCCGTTTATGCCGATTGAGGCACGGAACCCTGAAAAGATAGAAAATAAAACAGGTAAAAAAATATGACTGACAGTAAGTACCTTATACATTTTCCTGCAAATAGTTTCACGCTCTTTAAAGAAAAAAAGTAAAAATTATTCACCAATAAAACTTTTAGAAAGAACACGTTTCTTGTATCTTTCTTTTTAAACGCATACCGATGTAGACCACTAACCAATAAATTCACAGCTTTTAAAAAAAAGCTTTATTTTTGCCCTGACAACCCGATTAACTTTCAAGTAACTATAAATTGGATTTTTTGTTACTTTGAATTCAATTAAAAGTCACGTCAATTGAATTGGCAAATATGTAAGCACTGTAAAGGTTGCTTACACTGCAACCTGGCTGAAACGTTTTTAATCTAAACACTCAGTCGAATGCCATTAGAGATTCAAATTTAAAAAATATACGATTGTGTTTTTTTCTTTATATTGGGCAATTACTAGGCCCCGACATGAGCACATAAATTTTAATATCCATACTACTTATTATAAATCAGAAAGTAACTGTCTGTCTGTCTGTTCAAACAGAGTTACTTTCGTATTTATAATATTAGTATGATGCATGTTAATTGATTGGTGATGTGTACACCAATGGTCGCAACAGTGGAGTGCACTACGTGAGTTCGACAAATGGTTGTGCGATGCACGCTAATGCGACAGATCTGTACCGCGACACACGATAGTTCGAATGCACGCTTGTGCGACACACTGAAGATCGACATCACCCTAGTGCGACACTGAAGACTCAACATTTTTTCCATAATCATTGTCTTAATCTGATGACCCCAATGGCTCAGTAAGTTACACACTTAGTAACGTTCCTGTATTCAATTGCGGGCCACTAGTACTTTAACAAATATATATTGTAGGTATGTCAAGCCAACTACCCGAACAGCCCCACAGAACAATACATTTGCAAAAGCAAACGCCATTTTAGCATTCAGCATAATATATATATGCGATAATATCAATATTATGATATATACACATCAAAAGTGTCTAGGGATCAACATCCCTAACAAATGTTAGGGATGTTGATCCCTAGACACTTTTGATGTGTGTAGTATCGATTTTCTCATATCTTCTATGCATAGCTTATGTAGGTACTTAGGTAGGTCATAATAAAGCTATCTAATGAGTATATACGTCCATTCATTGTCAAGGTTACGGTGTCATCCTTAATAAAGGCGCCATACTTATGCTGTTAAATACCTGTATTGTGACGTCATAATGTAGCATTATGTTTTGTTCACAATGTGTTTCTTGTTAATGCAGGTCGTGATTGACGGTAGAGGGCGGTGGATGACGTCATAATATCTCATACCTAGTTAAAATTCTTTGAGAACAGTTTATTAAAAGGTTAACTTTTGTTAGTTAGGGTTCCGTACCTAAAGAGTAAAACGGGCCCCTATTACTAAGCCTCTGCTGTCCGTCTATCTGTCTGTCAGCGGGCTGTATCTCATGAACCGTAATAGCTAGAAAGTAGAAGTTTTGACAGAGTATGTATTTCAAATGCCGCTATCATCTTCTATATCTATATCTATACATATAATAAAATTGTAGAAAAGTGGTGTCTGTACAATGGAAATATATAAAAAAAAAGTAGCAGGGGTTGTTATTACATCGATACCGAACCCGAAATTGTAATTAATTTTTTTTTTGTCTGTTTGTCTGTTTGTCTGTTTGTCTGTGTGTTTGTGCACGCTAATCTTCGAAACTACTTGACGGATTTGAATGATTTTTTTTTGTTGTATTGGTATTAAGTCCGGGCAACATATAGGCTATAATTTATCTTGGAAACTTGAACACCTGATGCAGAACCGCAACAGACCAGCTAAACTATAAGAGATACAAAAATGGTACAATAGCAAAAATTGTTTCACGTGATGAGCATTTTCTGCTAAGAGAATAAATTTGAAGATCTGGAACACCTGATGTGGAACTCCAAGAGCCCAGCTACACTATAACATATATAGGAATGACGTCTTAGCAAGAGTTGTTCAGCCTGATGAGCACTCTCTGATGTCGTATAAAATTTGAAGATCTGGAACAGCTGATGTGGAACTCCAAGAGCCCAGCTATACTATAACATATATAGGAATGACGTCTTAGCAAGAGTTGTTCAGCCTGATGAGCACTCTCTGATGTCGTATAAAGTTTGAAGATCTGGAACAGCTGATGTGGAACTCCAAGAGCCCAGCTATACTATATCATATATAGGAATGACGTCTTAGCAAGAGTTGTTCAGCCTGATGAGCACTCTCTGTTGACGTATAAACATTTTAGATCTGGAACACCTGTTGTGGAACTCCAAGAGCCCAGTTACACTATAATATATACAGGAATGACGTCTTAGCAAAAGTTGTTCACCCTGATGAGCACTCTCTGTTGACGTATAAAAATTGAAGATATGGCACACGCGTTGTGAAATTCCAAGCGCCCAGCTACACTATAACATAATTATATTAGGAATGACGTCTTAGCAACAGTTGTTTAGCCTGATGAGCACTCTCTGTTGACGTTAAAAAATTGAAGATCTGGAACAATTGATGTGGAAATCAAAGCTCAATTTCACTGTATAATTATAAAATAACATAATTAAGCTGGGAGTACATCCACGCGGTGAAGGCGGTAACAGTTTAGGACTGATTTTCGATGAAATCTCGCTCATCCCGTTGTTTTCCCGTCCCCAGGCCTTAGAATTCTACATCAGACGTTTCAGATCTTCGATTTTGACGACCCCGTTGTCGCTGGCATAAGCAACAGGATCCGCGTACGAAGTCGCGGGCAGAAGCTAGTAACAAATAATAAAAATAAAATAAGGTTAAAATAAACCCATTTAATTTTAACGTTCTGTTCTGCATTAGAATTTATGATTTGTTTTATGTGTGTAATTGATTATAAAACTATTTCAATTGTGTAGTTATTTAGAATTACTTAACATAATTCTAAACTACTGCGCTTGTTTCTTTCTTTTTAGTTTTTATTTAAGTTAATTTTTTCACGTATTTTTTTAAATTAGTTTTTACGCAGTCGGGTTTTTTGTTTTTCTTTAAATTACTTTTTTTTAATCTCACAAGAAACTTTGTCTTTTTTGCGTTTAATTTGTAATTCAAAACCGAACAGCTTTAATCCAATTAGTAACAGGAATCACGAGAGCCTTTAAAACAATTTTTTCAACCGTAAAAGCGTTTCCATTTGAAGTCAATGGATTCGAAAATGGAATAGGTATCTAACAATTAAACCGTAGAGGGTCAATGAACTTATAATGGGGTACTTTAATCCCCGGACAATGTTTAAGCTAAATCGGTTCAGGCCCGCTTGCACCATTCAGGTTTATCTTTTAATTAAGAGTTAATGGCTTGTTTTTATCTAAAGAATAATATGGCGTTTTGTCAAATAAATTATTCATATAGTGCGTTTCACCGAATAGTTCCTATGGCGTTATGTTGGCAGCAATATTTTTCAGTGTTATTGTTCAAATTAAAGTGCGTTTCACCGAATAGTTCCTATGGCGTTATGTTGCCTACTGTCTGTCAAAGTCATTGACGAGAAGACGCTCCCGCAGATTTTGTTTAATTTGAACAATAAAACTGAAAAATATTGCTGCCAACATAACGCCATAGGAACTATTCGGTGAAACGCACTCTACAGATAATTTGTATCTGCAGATTAAATCTGACATTTTGACAGAAACTGTCAGTTTAAATGTCCAGTTAAAACTTATATAACGATTTCAAAATCAGCCCTTAGTAATTTAACTTCATGTTCGTTTAATTTTGGATTTTATACTCTAATTAAATTTAAATCTAAGTACTTTCCATTAACAGTACCTATAAGTTTAAAACGAACAATAAACCATTATTGCTGTAAAAGTAGGTAATTAAAAATGTTTGGCATAATTATTGAATTAGTTTGCAGGCACGGTTGGCGCAATGGCTAACCGATTGGCTGCTGCACTGCACATCACAAGTTCAATTCCCGCACGTAACAAATATTCTTTTGGCCTATCAATAATTGTTCAGGTACGACTGTTTATGTATGTGAAATTATATATTTGTATGTACATTAATCTATATACAATATAAAAATGAATCCCGTTTTCCTTGGTCACGGCATCACGCGTGAACGGCTGGACCAATTTCGATAATTCTTTTTTTGTTGTGTTTGTTATTGTCAGGAGAAGGTTCTTATGAAAAAAAAAGTCGGAAATGTAGGGTAGGGTAGGGTAGGATAGGGGTAGGGGTAGGGTAGGGGTACGGTAGGGGTACGGTAGGGTAGGGGTAGGGTAGGGTAGGGGTAGGGTAGGGGTAGGGGTAGGGTAGGGGTAGGGGTAGGGTAGGGTAGGGGTAGGGGTAGGGTAGGGGTAGGGCAGGGGTAGGGTAGGGGTAGGGTAGGGGTAGGGTAGGGGTAGGGTAGGGTAGGGGTAGGGTAGGGGTAGGGTAGGGGTAGGGTAGGGGTAGGGTAGGGGTAGGGTAGGGGTAGGGTAGGGGTAGGGTAGGGGTAGGGTAGGGGTAGGGTAGGGGTAGGGTAGGGGTAGGGTAGGGGTAGGGTAGGGGTAGGGTAGGGGTAGGGTAGGGGTAGGGTAGGGGTAGGGTAGGGGTAGGGTAGGGGTAGGGTAGGGGTAGGGTAGGGGTAGGGTAGGGGTAGGGTAGGGGTAGGGTAGGGGTAGGGTAGGGGTAGGGTAGGGGTAGGGTAGGGGTAGGGTAGGGGTAGGGTAGGGGTAGGGTAGGGGTAGGGTAGGGGTAGGGTAGGGGTAGGGTAGGGGTAGGGTAGGGGTAGGGTAGGGGTAGGGTAGGGGTAGGGTAGGGGTAGGGTAGGGGTAGGGTAGGGGTAGGGTAGGGGTAGGGTAGGGGTAGGGTAGGGGTAGGGTAGGGTAGGGGTAGGGTAGGGGTAGGGTAGGGGTAGGGTAGGGGTAGGGTAGGGGTAGGGTAGGGGTAGGGTAGGGTAGGGGTAGGGTAGGGGTATGGTAGGGGTGGGGTAGGGTAGGGGTAGATTAGGGTAGGGTAGGTGTAGGGTAGGTGTAGGGTAGGGGTAGGATAGGGGTATCGGTAGGATAGGGGTAGGATACCACGCGAACGAAGTCGTGGCGGGTCAGCTAGTCTATATATATAAAAATGAATCCCTGTTTCCCTTGGTCACGGCATCACGCGTAAACGGCTGGACCGATTTCACTTATTTTTTTTTTGTTGTGTTTGTTATTGTCAGGAGAAGGTTCTTAGAGAAAAAAAAAAAAGTCGGAAATGTCGGTCTCAAGGGTAGGGGTAGGGGTAGGGGTAGGGGTAGGGTAGGGGTAGGGTAGGAGTAGGGTAGGGGTAGGGTAGGGGTAGGGTAGGGTAGAGGTAAGGGTATCGGTAGGATAGGGGTAGGATACCACGCGAACGAAGTCGTGGCGGGTCAGCTAGTGGTCTTATAATTATAAAGGTAATAGAATCATTATGAACCCTGTCGGGCACAGCAACTTAAACTAAAGAGAGAGGAAGAGGGCTAAAATAGCAAGAACTTAATATCTAAAAACTTATTACAGTAATATTAATACTATACAATATCTAAAATCTTAATTATACATATTTTTATGTAAAAAGAAAATTATTTTACTGTAATATTTATAATGTCGATACCTTTAGGCTCAAAGGGCGTAAACACCATTTTGGCCAAAATGAGATTTTAATGCAGTCTTACTTAGTTTTTCGTCCTCTATCGATTGATCTATTTAAAACATCGATATTCGCAAAAAAAAAAAGATGGTGGATACAGCCATAATTTTTGGTTCGCTAAACATAGATTTTCTTAAAATTTGGGTCGTGTTTTTTGGCCCTCCTGAAAAGTCGTGTTTTGGTGGATCATACGCCCTTTGAGCCTAAAGGTATCGATGTGAAATATTTAATATGTTTTATTATATTATATTTCGTCTCATCATATGACTTCTTCCGCTCTGGGCGGAGCTGAAGGGAGTGTCAGACTCTTACTTTACTTACTGGCTAAAACCTGTCCGTGTTCTTCCTAATGCCCTTTGTATTCCAGGGCCGCGGTAACTCTTTAGAACAAAATTCGCAACCCTTGCAGGCACTGGCCCTAGCGAGCCTCGTCTTCTATGCTGACATCTCTGTGGTTAGGCAGACGTACCAATTAGTACACCCACATTTCGGCAATTATGTTTTAGTCCCATATAATGGGGGGCGAGCCTATTTCCATCAACCGGGCACAAATCCAAACTCCGAGGCTACTACGTTTAGCCCGACCTGGGAATCGAACCCAAAACCTCATGCTCAGCTGTAGCGCTTTGCGACCACTAGACCAACGTGGCAGTCAAATCTATTTAAAATAATCTACGAATATAATATTGTGTTGACCGAATTCATTAGATTCCTACTTCCTATCTACCTATTACGTATTCTATGAGATGAGTAATATCACGCATTGTGTACTGAAACATAAACATTTGATTTCGTCTCATAATATTTGTATCATATCGTTGACGTCATAATACCCGTTCGATTTTAATCTGTTATATTTATGTGTCCCTAGTCTCATTGAACGAAAATTTAGGTAGCTTACCTTATGTAATAATAATATACTGGAAGATATTTTTTATTTTCATAAATATCTTTTTCGACAAGGGCGTAACAGCGTCTATCAAATGTATTGGGAATTATATTTTTTGTCAGCAAAGTTTATATTTGTCACCAACTTGTATGCCACAAAATCTTTTCAATCTCAGATAGGACTTGAGGAACCCTGACTCGGGCCGGTTAGGTTGGAAGGCGTTGGCGGGGTCTAGTGAGCAAGCGAAGCGAGCGAACTCAACTTTTAACAACTTAAAGTGTGTGTAAGCCACTTTAAAGTGTTTTGAGATTGATAAATATAATATAATCCCGATGAATTGTTATTGAATTGTTTTTATATTTATTGGAAACTACTTACCAACATTTTGCGACAGATCTTCCTATTTTGCGGACAAACCCTATTTATTTACAAAATTCAAAACCAATTAAATTGACGATAGCTTAAATCATACCCTTAAATATTGTATACCATTGTTCAAAATTAAGGTCAAAGCTTTCATTTCAATAAATTACAGGCACTTTTGAATTGTTAAGTACCTAGTCGGCCATAAAGTTGAAACTAGTAGCCTATTTTAAAACGACGTAGGTGTCTATGGAGATGAATGAACAAGAAACTCAAATGATTTATTATTACAAAAAAAAAAGCAAAAGTTAGCTGTCATTTCCAAATCGATAATTCGATAAAGGTCACGCGACTATTTTCAATACAGTCCCTTAACGAATAAGGTTTCATGTCAACGGCATCCTTGTTTGTGCCTTTTTTTCTAGAAATATGGAATCGCGAAGAGAATTGTCTATCTAATGATTTTGTGCGCACGTGTATAACACGGTTATGTGAATGAAGCAAAAAGTAACGCCGTAGATGTATATATGGGTCTCATAGTCGCAAGTGTGACTGCTGAGCGACGTGACCTGGATTCGACTCCCAGGTGAGGCAAAAAAAAAACTGCCAGGCTTGCGAATTTTGTCCGCATGGTTTTTTTCAACCGCGTTAAGTGACGTCTTTGGATGCTGTATCCCTCTCGTAGGTCATAGCGTGATTTTATATAGCCTAACTATACCTTATTAATCTGGCTATCGAATACAAGAATATTTTATCCAATCCGACGGGTAGTTTCTGAGATTAACGCGTTTAAACATACGAAACAAAAAAGGCTCTTCAGATTTATTTTTTTTGTACATAAGTATATTAAATAAATACTTATAAGTATATTAAATTTCAAACTAGTTAAAAGTGAGCTTGTCAGCCGTACATATTATCTTTCTTTTTTTAAAATAACATCTAAGTATTTTATAGGTGTGGAGTAATGAAATGACCTCTACAGTACTCTGTAAACTAAATTGCGATGTATCGACATTTCGTACTTTCTCGAGCAAAATCAAATGGTACAAAAGGTAACTTGATTGTAACCCAAACCCTTAGCTAAGTAATCTCTTTTAACGCAAGTTTTCCCTATAGAATACAATATTCTTTGATGAATAATCTATCAAACGTATGAGTTAGCTATATTCAAAGCAGTTCATTCTGCCGATGAGTGTATCCTTTTTGTAGGTCCAACCGACTACCTATTTACATTTCTTCTTTTTTTTCATTAATTTGAATTTAGAAGGACCAGTTATACAGAACTTTTACAAAGACATTCCTTTACTCACTCTTTTTTTTAAAGAAATTCTTACCAACAAAGGTTGAACGTTCAAATTGTTAATTCGTTTGAGTCGGAATAACTGTAGCCAGAAGCCTCAGTCTTCAGTCTTGCTTGTTTTGTAAATTAAAAAATAACATTAAAAAGTTCTGTAGGTTCTGTAGGAGTGTAATTTGCTGGTGTGGCTACATGTCAACATAATTATTATTCAGATTTCTGTGCTTTAAAACTAAGTTTAAAAAGAAACAATAAACATTTTTATCACTACATAGTATAAAACAAAGTCGCTTTTTCTGTCTGTCTGTCCCTATATATGCTTAGATCTTTAAAAATACGCAACGGATTTTGATGCGGTTTTTTTTAATAGAATATAGAGTGATTCAAGAGGAAGGTTTATATGTATAATACATTGCACCCGTGCGAAGCCGGGGCGGGTCACTAGTATTTTATAAACAATTACTTTCGGCTTCAAAAAGACATTTTAATTATGGCGAAACTGACAAAGTCCACTCTTAATCACTCTTTTATGTTGTAGATTTATACTTTTTTTAGTTAGTTTTAAAATACCTATATTAAATAAACTATAAGCGGGTATTACACCTGCCTAAATTTAGGGTCCGATATTTAGGGTCCGATTTAGGGCAAGAAATTCAGTCGCCGAAGCTCGAGATTACACGTTCACTAAATTTAGGGTTCTAAATCAGATTTGAAGGACACGCGTCCGTCACTTGTCGCTACAAGTGACGGACGTGTCGTCGTGTCGAAGTGTGACAAAATGCCCCCATTTCTTTCCAAAAACCAAAAAATTGGTATAGCCGTAGCCCTGGCGGTTGGCTCCATGATGCATATAAATAAAAAAAGAAAGAAAATAATTTTTGTTAATATAATTTGGATCACTTTTGTTCCATAAATAAGGCATCTCCTTATAATAATTCTAGGATATTTTGGATCACCTCCTTTTCTGTCGTCATTTTGTTTTGCGTAGGTAGGTACGCACGTAAAGCGGGTATTACACCTCCCTAAATTTAGGGTCCGATATTTAGTGTCCGATTTAGGGCAAGAAATTCAGTCGCCGAAGCTCGCGATTACACGTTTACTAAATTTAGGGCCGATTTTTCAATAGTCAGATAACTTTTATCAGAAGAATAAAAATGGCTGTTTGACATATTTTCTATAGAAAAGCTGTCAAATCACCATATTTATCCCTCCGTTAAGAGTTATCTGGCGATTGAAAAATCAGCCCTTAGGGTTCTAAATCAGATTTGAAGTGATTTGAAGGACGAGCGACAAGTGACGGACGTGTCGTCGTGTCGAAGTGTGACAAAATGCCCCCATTTCTTTCCAAAAACCAAAAAATTGGTATAGCCGTAGCCCTGGCGGTTGGCTCCATGATGCATATAAATGAAAAAAAGAAAGAAAATATTTTTTGTTCTTATAATTTGGATCACTTTTATTCCATAAATAAGGCATCTCCTTATATAATTCTAGGATATTTTGGATCACCTACTTTTCTGTCGTCATTTTGTTTTGCGTAGGTAGGTACGCACGTAAATAATAGTGAGCAAAAGACAAACTTGCGCTCTTGACGGTAGGCGAGCGGTGACTGAGCGCCCTGAATTTAGGTAATGTGATTACACCTATCCGATTTAGGGCGATTTAGCCATTTAGGGCGTCGGAAGCCATCCTTCTCCCTAAATCGTGCCCTAATTAGGGTGCTATCACCCTAAATGCGATTACACTTCTCTGAATTCAGGGCATCCTAAATATCGGACCCTAAATTTAGGGAGGTGTAATACCCGCTTTAATAAATAATAGGGAGCAAAAGACAAACGTGCGCTCTTGACGGTAGGCGAGCGGTGACTGAGCGCCCTGAATTTAGGAAATGTGATTACACCTATCCGATTTAGGGCGATTTAGCCATTTAGGGCGTCGGAAACCATCCTTCTCCCTAAATCGTGCCCTAATTAGGGTGCTATCACCCTAAATGCGATTACACTTCTCTGAATTCAGGGCATCCTAAATATCGGACCCTAAATTTAGGGAGGTGTAATACCCGCTATAGTTATTATAAGAGCAAGATAAGATTTTATTGTAAACAATAATAAAATCTTTCAAAAATAAACTATCAAGATAACAAAAGTTAAAAAAACGTAATCGTAAACGCATCAGTCTCCTATACATACTCCGTCCGGTAACGAAACCATAGCGCGCATTTAAATCGAGCAACGCCATCTATCGAACTCAAGTGTAAACTTATGACAAATAAATGTTTTCTTTTTATTTAAAGCGCTCGTGATTTTAATAATTTAATCTATGATCTTGTAATGGTATCTTGTGTTTCCAAGGAATAAGAAAAAGTCTGGATCTCCAGAATGGCTAAATAAAGTTAGGTAAAATTTTTAGTACATGTTGGTACGATAGTGTTCTTTTTTAGTATTTTGATACTTTATCAGTTCTCCCTCTCCCTTTCGGTCTTCCAATAAGCAGGTTTTTTAAACTAAACATGCATATTTAAATGACTGTACTTCGGTTTGATTTTTAAAGGGTAGGTCTGGTAGGTATCGGTGCGGAATAACGGGCACTTACATTTAACTTTACGTACTATGTTGTAGCTGTTTAATTATCCCATAATAAATAAAAACACGAAAGTCATGGTATGTATAGGTACAAAATATAAATTAAATATTAACCCCTGGTTTAATATGTAATTTATATTTTAATTTTTATCAAATTAAATTTTCGTTCGAAAAGCCGGGGTTAATAAATCAGTTTAAAAGGATAAATTCTAGTTGAATTTGCTAAAGAAGAATACAAATGTATGTCAGGGGCCAGGGGCAGTGCATGTGAAAAAGTAAACAGAAATTCCAGAAACCCTTTTTCTTGATCAAATAAATGCTCAGTTACATGTAGCTCTTATTAACTTAGCAATACAGTTTATATTCGCAGCAAAGAGTTGTGGTTAACTCAGGGACATTTCCAATAAAGTATCGCTTTCTGCTAAAGAGATATTCGCGGAATTTGATTCGTCCTGCCAATTCCTGTGGCGTATTACTCGTATCTACTTGCGGCGTATTACTTACGTATAAAAATCATTTATCCCACCGCCGGCGATAAGCGAGAAGCGAGTAGAGCTAAAAACAGAAGGTTTCCAGGTGTGGTGAAAATTATGTAACTTTCGGCTTTGTTAACTCATGCGTCACAAACGGGACGTTTTTTAAAACCGATTCTAGCGTAAATTACGCATCTCAAAAAACGCGACTCACTCACGAAAATTACTTTCATTTGACCTCACCGCTAATTAAAGCAGTAGTCAGTAAGAGACGAGAGCGCGTCCTGTCGCGTGACAGATCCGCATATATGACCCGTCTTGACTCCGCTATCTGTTTCCAGAATTGATTTATTAACTCTTAATTATCCGCTGTTTACCATTCTCTAATTAAGACATTTTATGATGCCGCCTGTCTGATATTAAGTGCAATAAAATTGTACAAATGGGCTTGATGTTTATGCAAGGAGGTCTGCGTTCTGCAGGATAGGGAAAAGTTGGTGACGATGAAGATTTAATACGTCCCAATATGGGGTATAATTTTTTTCGTCAACGAAGGGAATCGGTGGGGTAATTGGGTAACAGCCTTGTTATCTCGAATCAAAGAATTTTGACTAACATAGTTATATTTATGCCTGCCTCGTTGATTTTGGGTTCAATTCACTAGTCAGGCAAAATGTTATTGGGTTTTTCAATCATGAATTTCTGAGTAGCAGCATCGGAGTCTGGATTTGTGCCCGGTTGAAGCTCGCCTCTAATTACATTGGATTTAAAACATAACAGGCGAAATGTGGATGTACTAATGGGTACATATCATGGGGATTTTGCTTTAAAAAAGTAAAAGAAAAGTTTGTTGGCTCGACAACGTAAAATATCAGATTTTTGTTGTTTTGTTTTTGGGGTAACATTAATTGAGATTAGTAACAAAAATGTCTCCCAGTTTTAGATTTTGAACACTAATTAATTTGAAATGTAATCTAAAATTTAATAAACATTATTAAACGGTTATTTCTGGATAGTAATCAAACACATTTGGCATTATTTTGAATTAGTTCAACGTAATAAATTAAACTATTGAGACATCGTAGATTGGCTCGTTTCGGCAGAAGTGAAGGTCAATTATGTTACGCAATACGGCTCTATAGATATAGGCAGGTATATAAATCACATTTCTTTTTAATAAAATATTGTTATTACCATCATAATTGGATATGAAGGCAAGTAGAAAGATTGAACTGGATAAAAACACACTTTTGTAGCCTAGTAGGTGGTGTTAACATTTAAAGAAGTCCAACCATCTTTTTCCAATATACACATAATTATGAAAGAGATAAATCCCTTTTTTTCTAGAATATCATACATACCTTTGTACTCGTAGCTAACGCCCGCAATTCGTCCGTGTCAAAGTTAATATTATATATTATCCCGCGGAAACCGTACTTTTTTCCGGAATAAAAATTAGCCTACGTTCTATTGCAGATATAATCTATCTCTGTGCCAAATTTCATCCAGATCCGTTCAGCCGTTCTTGCGTGATTGAGTGTCAAACATCAATCCATTCAAATTTTCGGATATTTACAATAATAGATACCAAAATCGGATACACATTCTCTCAACGCTTTGTTTACATTCGAACAATCAGAGCAATATATACCTAATGTTATTCTGACCATAAATTCAATATTCAATGGCCGCTGAGAAAGTGTTCGAAGTTCGATGACGTAAAATAATTGGTATTAAAACCCGATAAGAGATCAAACAAAGAAATAAGTATATATATAATTACGAATTTGCTTTTAAGTTGAAAAACCGAAAATATTTTTTTTAATATTTGTCCGTCCACTTTCAAACCCAGTCTGTTATTGACTACTGGTTATGCGTAACATCAAAAGACCATACCACCAATTATAAACGTTCAAAATCTAGACGCAATCTTATCTCAGCGCCAAAAAAATGTAAATTAGAGGCATATTTGACAGAATGAGGGACACAGATTTAGATTTCGATTGTTTCTAAAAATTTTTTTAGGTAAGGCTCTTTTGTGTTAAAAAGAAAAGTACTAGGTTTCCATTAATAGGGTATTAATGGATACCTAGTACTACATAATGCAGTAAAAAACTTCAGACCCGCAAACTGGTAAAGGTCGCGGGAAACCGCTGGATGCGGGCAGCGCAGGACCGGCCATTGCGGCCAGGGGCGGATCTATAAATAGGCTTTTTGGGCTGCAGCCCAGGGCCCGTGAATAATAAATAAAATAAATAATAATCTCGACTGTAATGACAAACTTAACTCACTTGTATCGTAATGCATTTTTATAACATACAGTTTTTTTAAAAATGGCAATTAGCTTGAATAATTAGGTAGGCCCCGTATCATTCCGTGCCTCGGAAAGCACGTTAAGCTGTTGGTCCCGGCTGTCATACGTGGATCTTTGACAGTCGTTACGAGTCGTCAGAAGCTTGAAAGTCTGACAACCAGTCTTACCAAGGGGTACCGTATTACCCAGTTACTGGGTTGTGGAGGTCAGATAGGCAGTCGCTCCATGTAAAATACTGGTACTCAGCTGCATCAGGTTAGACTGGAAGCCGACCCTAACATAGTTGGGAAAAGGCTAGGCAGATGATGAATTAGGTAGGCCCCCAAATAGTGTTAGTAGCCCAGGGCCCCACAAATTCACAGTCCCGTCTCTGATTATGGCTATTTTTAGGGGAGGCCTATGTCTAGCAGTGGACGTCGTTCGGCTGAAATAATGATGATGAAACAATTCCAGCAAACTACCTGAAGTCACAGACTTTTAAGGAACCATTGAAAAGGTGTTGGCTTTGACATAGCCGTTAAAAAACTGTCAAAACTCCCAAGTGTCCGTATATTATATTGTAGTCTTTGCTCCCAATTTGCAAGATATAATAAAACCAATGCTTTAGGTAATAAATTCTACCTTTATACTTCAAGTCCCACATAATGAGACACAATTGATTATCTATTGTTCTGATATACCGGTATGACAACCGGGCTATGAGTGGAATACTCTCTTCCATTGACAACACGTGAATTGAATACTCGAGTACGGCTAAATATAAACCTTAAATCAATTTGGTATCCGTCAGCTTCCCATCACGAGTACATCTTAAAAAATACATTTTTGATACGCCACCGTACGACGCGCCAGGTAACATCAAACGTAAAAAAATTTCCATTATCCTTCTACTAAAAAGGAAAGTATAATTCAAAAGCCTTATTAAGCTTTTTGTCAACCGAAACAATGACAAAACATTTATTGTTTGTTTTGTTTCGAAAACAAGTGACTCACGGTAATATTTTAACTTGTCAAACGATTTTGAATTTCCTTATAACTCATATAAGGTTTATTTTATAGGAAAGACCATGTTAATGAATAAAAATCTAACCTACATGTTTTTCAAAGCCACTATCATTAGTATTCTTAGCAGCTACCTTTTTAGGACTAAAATCTTCTAGCCCTAAGCCCTAATCAACAACACACTTCAAATTCGGACATTGTCCGAAACTTTCCGGAGTAAACATGACGAAAATCTAAAACCTCTTGAACATAAAAACAATTTACAAACAACAAACGTGTTCTCCCAATCAAATTAAGTACCCAATTGTAATGAAGCTCTTTACGATCTAAAAAAGGACCGAATTAGGAGCAAAGAAAAAACATCTGTTCTTTCTTTGCTCCCCTTGCTTGCTGCTTTTTGTTTTCTTTGTCCCTTTATCTAAAGGGATTGAACGTCGCGGTGGGGGGGGGGTTGGGGCATAACGCTTTTTTCTTAAGTGATGATTTCTGCCAGTTAATTCCTATCGCAAGTCGCGTTATGGAACTTCGTTCCAAAAATTAAAAAATATAAAAAATCGGCCAGGTTCGAGTCGAAGTCGCACTCAAAGGAAAGGTGGTACCACATAAAATCACGCCTGTAATCCTCGAAGGGTCCACATTTCGCCAGTTATGTTCAGGCCCCATGTAATAGGGGGCGAGCCTTTTGCCCATCAACCGGGCACAAATCCAGACTTCGAGGCTACTACTGAAAAATTACTGATAGAAAAACCCAATAACACTTTGCCCGACCTAGGAATCGAATCCAAGACTTAATGCTCAGCAGTCGCGCACCACTAGACCAACGTGGCAGTCCAAAGGTAGTGCCACCTTTATATTTATTATTATAGCAGCCACACACTCAAGATATTCGTATTTCATAAGTGTCTACCTATTACGGTTCAAGAGATACAGGCCTGTGACAGACGGACGGGTGAAAGGTCGGCTAAAAGCCGGCTTTGTAGAGCCACATCTCGTACCTTACCTGACAGGTCTCCTGCACTCGACGTGCTGTTTACTCTCGGGTACTGTAGGTGGCCCTTTGGCGACTAAGTAAACAGCCTGGCAACTAGTGTTGTTAGATATTCCGATTGCGCGGGAAGTCCCGTTCTTTAGGGATCAGTTGACATTTCCCGAATCACCCATAATCGGGACGCCAAATGTCCCGATTTTTCACTGACCTTAGTCTGTACTTTTATCGATATTTGTGACAGGAAAAACCAATATATCTATAGCAAGTTAGAATATCTCATGTTTTCTCTTGGAAACTCACAAAATCCCGGTTTTTTTGTGAATATGTATGTCTGTAAGGTATACATGTTAAGGCCCGGTCTTTGTATACCTAAAATAAATGAATAAAATAAAATGTAGCTGTCCCCAGTGTCCCGATTTGAAAAAATAATCCCGATTATTTTACTCTTTCGTGCCGAAAGTACTGAAATTTGACACACTAAACCTGGTAACTACTGTCAACCCAAGTATTGACATAGGACAAACTACGTTATACAACCAATTTCGTAGAATACACACCCACATTACGTAGTAGTTGCGCTGCTGACTGAACTTTAAACAGACGCCAGTGGTCGCCAACCTTCACGATGAGTTACAGCAATATAATTCGCGTGGAGACGCTTATTATTGGCACAATTATTGTGATGGACGACTGTCGGTGACATATTGACACACTGACCGTCTAATTATGAGTTGTATTATGTAATGCTAGCTTCTACCAGCGACTTCGTCCGCGTCAAAGTTGATTTCTCCATACAAATTTTGGAAAATTCTTTCATCTTTATACGTCAAGGGTTTTCAATATTTCGTGATGAGTGAGTGAGTGAGCTTACGCTTTTATATATATAGACTATTATAGCTTGATATATTATCCAACGGGAACCGTATATGTTTCCGGAATAAAAAGTAGCCTATGTTCTATTCCAGACTGGTGCCTTTTATCTAAAATAAATTATTTTTTTTATTTAAGATAAATACTTGAAATAGGTACCTAAATTAAAATAGGTACCTAATCAAACAGGGTAATTAGCTTAATAGGTACAAGTGTACCTATTAAGCAACACTTTATGCTATTAAGGGTGTAAAAAGAGGCTGCCTCAGCTTGTTGCTAAAAAGAGGAATTTCCACCCAGTGAAACTTTAAATATTTATGTATCCACGAGTTACAATACAACAGCTCCTAGTATCCAATTTCACAATATTGACAAATCTTAGTACTCAATTAAGTTTGTTTTCAAATTCTCCGGTTCTTGCTTTTATTTCAGAAGCATGTGTATAAAATAACATTGACGTAATTCAAAACATACTGAAATTTGACTGACGTACAATATACGACTACAAAACTGCGTGTTTTGATCGCATAGCAGGGATCGGCAAACTACGGCTCACGAGCCGCATGCGGCTCTTTAGATGTTAAGTTGTGGCTCTCCGGTTCCATACGTAAAAATACATTATTTTACTATCAAAATCCTTCAAATCGTGCAATCTATCCATATTGAAATGCGGTAATATAGTATGACTGTTTTTTGGGCTCTTCTGTCTCAAAAGGTTGCTGACCCCTAGCATAGCTTATCAATCTTATCATATATTTATTGATTATCCCGTTGGTCTGTTGCAAGCGCGACTGTCGAGCGTGGAGTCCTGGGTTCAATTCCCAGGTCTAGCAAAGAGTATTGTTGGGTTTTTCCATTATGAATTTCTCAGTCTGAAGTTTAAAAGTTAGTGGTATGACTCCCCTGTGCCTGTAAAGCATTTAAAGCCGTTGGTCCTGCGCCTGATCTCTCCCCGGTTATGTTGGATTGCCGTCCAATCGGATTATAAGAGTTAGGGAAGAGTGCACCTGTGTTTGCGCACACACTTGTGTACTATAATATTGCCTTCGTACTTGGCTAGTCTCCATTGAGGTTGGCCATCATCATCATCATCCACAGCCCGTCTTCACCCACTGCTGGGTATAGGCCTCTCTTTGTTTGTGCCAAGCTCCACGGTCTTGCGCCAGCCTCATCCAGGGCACTCCCGCAATGGCAACAATGTCGTCTGCCCATCTCGCCGTCACTTCTTTTTCCATTTCTTGGACGCCACTCTGTCACAGCTTTACTCCACCTGCCGTCACCGCGCCTTGCCAGGTGTCCTGCCCAACTCCATTTGAGTTCCATAACTCGATTACCAATATCGAATACCTTCGTTCGTCTTCGAAGTTGGCCACCATGACCGCAATCGGTCTGGAGAATATATTATTATAGTTTAGTTTACCAATCTTATGTTTTATAGTAGCAATAAATCATTTTGTTTACGTATGTGGCTTCAAACATATGGCGATGTTCAGAAAAGAGATTTTTATATTTACACTTTGTAAATCAATGATTTATCATTGATGCGATGCGTGCGTTAGTCGTAGTTGAAAGCTACGACCCACGGGAGCGAAGTAACCAAAGTCATAACAAAAGGTCATGGCACATTATCCCAGGTGCGCGGTCCGCGGTGCTGTGTGTTAATCGCCTTACAGCGCGCTTCAAGCGAGCAGACCGCGTGCTCATAGCGCGCTGCAATCGTGGACTCGCGGACTCGAGAAATCGCGGACTGCGAGCTTGCACCTCGCGGCCGGCGCACGGTCTGCGAGCTTGCGCCTCGCGGACGACGCGTAGTTAGCACGCTGGCGGCTAGCCGTAGCCTAAATTCAAGGCGATGCCGCGCGCCGTGCTGCTGATAATATGCCATGACCTTTACGCGGATGAATGAATCACGTGGATGAAGTCGCAAGCAGAAGCTGAAAAGTACCATATTCTTTATATACAAAAACCATTCTTTTAACCTAAATTGTATAGTCAACAAAAGAGATAGGTTTATGGTCGTCAGATATAGTTCGAGTTTTCTGAGACCGATGGATGTCTTCGATTGAAACTTAAAACTTAATTAATTAATTGTTTATTAGGTATGTACTTTTTAAATTAAATTACATTTGAAAACATCTATCGGTTTCTAAGAAAACTTCAAATATATCTGACGACCCTGCATACCTATCTCTTTTGTTGACTGTACATTAGACATACTGGCAATACCGTCATTAATCGCAACACAAAATGGAAAATAAACTGTTTTTTTTTTGTAAGCTTAAATCTTAATTAACCATTTCAGTTGAAATAACAATGTGCAAATAAGAAGGTCCGATGTAAAATAAGAAAAAGTAAATTAGGTTGGTTAGGTACAATTATAATTTATGTTTTTTTTACGAAGTGAAAGTACCAGCCTGACGAAAATTTGAGATTCTGAGTATTTCAATCGGCACGAGTAATAATTTATGAAGCTTGTTCATTTCAGTGCCTACCTTTTATTGGATGAATAAATCATGGGCCTACTACATTATTATGTAGGGCTGCCAACCGTCCGAAATTGTTCGAAATTGCCCGGACTTTTGATTTTTGATTTGCCCAGTTTCAACTTTCTGAAGTAAAAAAAGCTTTTTTACAAAAAAAGATAACCGCCTTCAGAAACTACAAAATAAAAATAACTTTAGTTTTGGAAGTCGGCGGCTTTGGTTTTGTTTTTTGTTATGTACCTAGGTAAGTATTGCCACCGACTTCCAAAACTAAAGTTATTTTTATTTTGTAGTTTCTGAAGGCGGTTATCTTTTTTTGTAAAAAAGCTTTTTATTTTTCACTTTTTAGTGCTTGTGTACCTATTAATGTTTGAAATCCTTACAAAAAGCCCTTTCAAACAATATCTCACACGATATATTTAATTTTGGAAACTGGTAGGAGGGGGTTGACGTACCCCCCCCCCCCCTTTCCTTCAGTCAGTCATCGACTACACGTATAAACAAAGCAATTTCACTTGTTACGATATTGCTGCTGTGATTCTGTGAAGAGTTCCATTCCATATCTCCAAAGTTCATCATCAGATATTAAAATGGTGACAATGGGACCACACGACAAGCACCAGCTTTCAAATAAAAAAAGAATCATGAAAATCGGTTCACCCAGTCGCAAGTTAGGAGCTAACAAACATAAAAAAAAAAATACAGACGAATTGATAACCTCCTCCTTTTTTTGAAGTCGGTTAAAAAGTAAAAAGAAAAGTGCATGTAAACGGTTGAATTGAAATAAATGCTTTTATTTTGACTTTGACTTTTGAGAACGTCGGGGGGTCGCCTGGTAGAGATTATCAAAATACTCTTTTGATGAATTGAAAGATAAGCAATAAAAGATTATAATAAAAAAAAAATGTAAAGAAGGTCCGAGAAAAAAATGTGGGGCTTTCAAATTTTTTCGTCGTTTTAACGACGGTTATTTAGGTGTTGGCAGCCCTATTTAGCAGCCTCCGATTTATCAAAATTGAGACGCTTTCATTTATTTTTTAGATTGATGATTTATGATAATGTGTCCAATAGATTTTTAATAGATCACTTTATACCTACTTCGTTGTTTTTTAAATACCATCCATTTTTAGGCATACAGCATACTTATCAGTGGCAAGGACTCCCATACAACTTGAAACCTACCGGATTCCCTTCGGAAATTCGAGACAACAGCTAGGTACTCTTCTGACATTGAAAAATGGCACAATCATTTTATTGTCTACTATGTCCAAATAATACAATTTTAATTACAGAATTATTCTATTTTATTGAGTAATACAATTTTGAAATTAGAAGGAGAAATGCGTCTATATCTATACTAATATTATAAAGCTGCAGTGTTTGTTTGTTTGTTTGTTTGTTTGAACGCGCTAATCTCTGGAACTACTGGTCCGATTTGAAAAATTCTTTCAGTGTTAGATAGATTAGTTATCGAGGAAGGCTATAGGCTATATACCATCACGCTACGACCTACGGGAGCGGAGCAGTAACCAAAGACGCGGGTGTAACCGCGGCGGACAGCTAGTCTTTGATATGAGTTTAGTGATTTGCTGAATTGCTTCAGCAGTAAGAATGCTGCTGAAGCAATTCACAATGAACGCGATATAAATCATAACTTTTTGTATAAGTCTATGTTACACCAAATAAGATTACCTACAACACGGCTAAATTGTAGCTTGCTAAAATTTTCCTTTCCATCATCGATATTTACAAACTAAATTAGAAAAAACCTGATCAAACAACCTATACAATTTCCTAGCTTTATCATAACAAGGGAAGTAATAAAAATTACTAACAGCGCATGTGCTAATGCGTAGATTTTTTTTGTAATAACAACATCCATTCGTTTGAAAACAAATTTTGTTTATAAAGAATCTATAAAATTGGATGATTACGTTTTTTAATATTGGACGATACGAAATATTTTTTTTTACAAGCTACTCCTGTGACTTACCTTGATACACGTTTACGTTCACGTCACCTTTGGTTGACTGGTAGAGAATGCCTAAGCCATTAAGTCCGCCTTTGTACTTTTTTGTTGCATAAAGTTTAAATAAATAAATAAATAAACGCTCAATAAATAATTAACTGCCATGCCTTTTTTTATTGTATTATATTGATCTTTACGTCCATTGTTATCACTTGTACCTAGAAGCAACAAGAATAATGTAACCTGGATTTTGTAAGAGCATCCGTGGAGTTTCTTGCTAGTTCTTTTCCATAGAGACCCATCTTCGTTTTGGAACGGGCATCTGGCTTCAATGTTTCCGACTAAGTTATAACAATCAAAAAGTTTAAGCTAAAATATGGTTAAATTGAAAAAAAAAACTTGGACTTTAATCGAAAATATTATAACCAAGAGATCTATAAAGAATTATAGAAATATTTTAATCAAACTTTTACATAATCGAAGTTCAAATTAGTTAGGGTGTCGATATCAAGTTTCTAATGCTATATCAATATCTTAAATTATGTAAGCGTCTCTCCTTGTATTACGTCATAATTACTCCGAGACCCGAACCGAAGTAATACGACCGCAGCTGCTAACCAGTGGATATCGATATCGTCTGACTGGATGACTGATTGCTTACATTATCCAAAATCTTCACAGAAAAATAAAGTGACAGCTTCTTTATTCTTTTTTTAAATCTACGACATAAATATCGCATAGAACTTCGTAGAATAGGCTAGATGACACTACCAAATACCAATCAATTGACGTACTTTTTCTGTCCTGTCGAAACGCAATAATTCTTCTATAGATTTTGTATGGCAATACTTAACAAACACTTTATTTTAGCCCTGAAACCCTGATATATTTTCAAATAGCTATAAACTTAGATTTTTAGATGCTTAGAAATCAATAAATAGTTAGTCAATTGAGTTGGCAAAAAAATTGACGTCACAATCTACTATTGGGAGAATCGCGTTTTGACAGCTTATAAACAGTATGTTAATTGATTGGTAATATCTTAAACCCAATTGAAAATCAAGAGTCAAGAATTAATAAGACGTAATAAAGCTAAAACTTTTAAAATATTTATTGAAATTCTGAAAGTACTTTTTTTATTAGACGAAGTTTTTGAATTTCATTTAAATTGTTTAACATTTCGTGCCCTATAGGCACACTAAATCTAGACACGATTTAATGAGAAATAAGTAGGTAAGTACCATCATATTTAATATTTTCTAAAATTATGTCTGATAGGTTTCTTTCTACTTATTTGTATAAAATAAAACATTACTTGTAAGATTAAACATAATCAAAGTTTACGACTAAGCGATGATAATTCGGGCTTGCGGACGGCGAGTAATGGGTAGCTCGCCGTCCGATCAAGGACCATGCCCGGGTCGACGGCGCGTTCTGTTCGCGCGCGCCTCAAAGAGCTGTCAGCACAGGGACGGGGCCCCCAACGGGGACAAACGCCTGCCGGGGTTGCGGGACGTCTTAACAGGATACCGTGGCCCCGGAACGTAAAGGGCAACAGAAGGAACAGGGTGGTTTTTTAGTCAGTAAAAGTCTGACAGTCCCTTCCGCCCCACCCAGGACGGAAGGACTCATTTGATGATTTTTACCACCTCAAAAAAAAAAAAGCGATGATAATTATGAACCATAGTTAGATAAGCCGAAGTCAAAGTAAAACATAACATCACGCCTGTAATCCCCGAGGGGTTAGGCAGAGGTGTACCCAGTAGTGTACCTACATTTCACCAGTTATGTTAAGTCGATGTCGTAGGGGGCGAGCCTATTGCCATCTACCGAGCACAAATCCAGACTGTGAGGCTGGCCGCCACTGACAAATTACTGATGGAAAAACCTAATAACACTTTGCCCGACCTGGAAGTCGAACCCAAGACCTCATGCACAGCGTTTGCGCTTTGCAACCACTAGACCGACGAGGCAGTAAATAAATGTCATATTTTTATTTCAATATCATTTTTAACGTCAAAATAATAACATCGCAATTTTTTACACGACGCAGTGATATTGTAAGGTCATTTCACTCCACAGATTAGTAATATATAATGTCTATGATTTCACTCTGTGACGTCCATGAAGGCGTTACGTCGCAATGAAACATCACCGTGAAAGCCTACTTATTTGACACCTCCATCAATCATACGGTGAATACGCAATATTGAAGGACATCTTTTACTAGTGACAAGAACTCTTCTATTAAATGTTGATAAACATAACATAACGCTTGTAATCCCCGAAGGAGGTGAGGTAGAGGTGTACCTATTAACACACCCACTCGCCAGTTATGTTTAAGTCCCATGTAATAGGAGCGAGCCTATTGCCATCAACCGTACACAAATCCAGACTCCAAGGCTACTCAGAAATTCCTGATGGAAAAACCCAATAGCACTTTGCCCGACCCGGAAATCGAACCCAAGACCTCTTGCTCAGCAGTCGCACGACCACTAGACCAACGAGGCCGTAAAAAAAAATGTCGATATAAAAATCATATAATACTGGTAGGAAAAAAACAAGCAATTTTTTTAAAGGCTACGGCCTACGAATCTGCTACGACTTCTCGTAGCTTGCTACGAATTTTGCAACTATGCTACGAGTTCTCCGATAAGTTTTGAATTTATTTTATACTATCTTCTGCCCGCGACTTCGTTCGCACCAAAGATATCCCATGGGAACTGTACATTTTTCCGGTATAAAAAGTAGCCTATGTGCTATTCTAGATTATAATCTATCTCTGTGCTTATCTGATCCGTTCAGCCGTTCTAGCAAACCATCCATCCAATCTTTGGCATTTGAAATAATAGTAGTCAAGATTACGTATATTGACTTTCCCTAGAAATACAAACTATTTTCTGAGAACGTTGCTATCATTTTTAATTCATTAAATTAATTCTTATTACATTCCAGAATATTAATATTTTATATTAATATTCTGGAATGTAATAAGAATTAATTAACTTTAAATAAAACATATATTTACAAATAATATCTGTCCCTATGTTTTAATCATAAATATACATTGCTAAGTTCATATGTATCGATTGAATCTTTTTTAACCCGCGACTTCGTCCGCTATCGCGACCGCAGACGAAGTCGAAGTCGAATAAAAAGTAGCCTATGTCCTTTGTTGGGGTTCAAATTTACCCTGTACCAAATTTCATCAAAATCGGTTCAATAGTTTAGTCGTGAAAGCGTTACAGATAAACGGAGTTATTTTCGCATTTATAAAATTAATTTGGATTACGATCATAACACAACGTTACAAAATGTTTGTTGTTACACAATGCCTTCTAGGTCTTCTATTTTAGGACTAGGACAATGAACTGTTATTTTAATCAAGTAAGTACTATTTTCGGCTTTATCGTCTTTACTAGATCAAGTTTCAATCAACAAACTTGACGTTTACTTTCCGTAAGTAAGAACGTCATAGATAGGTATGAACACATCACAGGAAATTAACAACATTTCGTATTCGATAGAAAATAGGCTAGTAGAGCACCAATCAATTGACGTACTTTTTATGTCCTGTCAAAACGCGATTCTCCCATAGATCTTTTACGGAGAAATACGATTATTTTGACTTTCCCGACTAATCAGAATCAGTCTATTAGCGTAAATCGGGTAAAAATCCAGACTTCGTGCTGCTATGCAAAATTTCCACAATCAGAGCAAGTTAACATACCTAACCAATTTGATCATAAAGGTTTTAGTATCCCAATATTTAATGTGTTAATATCGCAACGTCTGACCCGGACATAATTAGGCAAGTCACCCTACAGTGCCGTTATCAACCTACGTGCTCGAATGAATACAGCAATTTAATGAGAGTACACGATAAGGTTGCACCTTTTGGATCATTTCAACAATAACAACTTAAACAACAATATTTGTGCATGACTAATACATATTTATAAATTCACAAGTACTTTATAAAAAAGCAATCTCGAGGAAAATGCGCTAAAATTCATTTTAACGAGCGAAAAGCGTTTAGCCCGGATGCCCCTTTTTTTTAAGGATGGAAAACCATCAAATGACTTCATCCGCTCTGAGCGGAACGGAAGGGACTGTCAGGCTCTTACTGACTAAAACCCATCCATGCCCTTTGCGTTCCAGGGCCACGGTAACTCTTTCTATAGTGGACCCCGTCTTTTATGGCAGCTCTCCCTGGCGATTTACCATAACACCTATCTAAGAACCATATCTGATTGATGATAAACCCTTAACAGAAAACCGTCTGAATCAGTCAAATTGTTTGGAGATGAAAGAAAGAAAGCGTTTTTTTACGGGAAAAAAGAATTGAGTCGAGTTGCCCCTTCCAAAAGTTAGTTTCGTATGGAGAAGAATAGATAAGAAACTCGATAGTTACTTTACAATAGTTAACTATGTCATTTCTTGCCAATTCTTGTCCATACGAACCATTAATAGAATACTAGCTTTTGCCCGCGACTTCGTCCGCGTATATGTCGGTTATCGCGGACGCAGACGAAGTCGAATAAAAAGTAGCCTATGTCCTTTGTTGAGGTTCACACTTACCCTGTACCAAATTTCATACAAATCGGTTCAGTAGTTTAGGCGTGAAGAAAAGACAGACAGACAGACAGACAGAAAGACAGACAGACAGACAGAGTTACTTTCGCATTTATAATATTAGTTAGGATTAGGATTTTGTAATTAAGTATTACAAGTGTGAATACGATGTACAAAATGGCAGCTATATATATATTTTTTAACAAAAGCTTATGAAATATTACATAAACCTAAAAATATATCTTCAGATAATCTCTAAATTATTATTACACTTTACTCAAATTACACAAAAAATTATTTCCATAATCTGGTTTAAGGACTATCTTCAAATCGACGGTTGAAAGGCTAATTGATCTAAGCGACATTTTGTAAAACTTGCAGGAGGACGGATCAAAGTTATTTTTTTTTTTTTAATCATAAAAAAACAACTATTTGATAGACTTTTATTTATTAATTACAGTATATTCTTAATTAAGTAAGGAAGTTTTTTAAGTTATTACTGTTGTAAATTGTGTATTATTTTAGAAAATGTATGTTAGTTAGCCCAAAACGCATCAAATTTAGCTATTTTTTGAGAAAGACAAAATGGTTCAAATGCCAAAGTTCAAATGTCAAATGTTAAAGTAGTTGAATGCAAAGTGGGCCAGACGACACACGTTATAAAAATTCGAAAAATCAAAATAGCATAAGTCATCGATTCCTCAAATTTGTCAAGTTTTGTGTCATATAGATCAATGAGCTTAAAAATGAGGCCTGTTTTGCAGTGGGTGCTAAACGCCAAAAAAGTAGTCAAAAAAATTTTAAACCTGACTCAAACGATGGAGAAAAATTTGCTGATTCCGAATATGTATATAACTCAATATTGCAAAAAATGTCGCTTAGACCAATTAGCCTTTCAGCCGTCGAAATGATCCTAAAATTCAATTGGATTTTTCTTCACGAATAATATCAGAAATACGAACACGTTTTCTTTATGGAATAAAGCAACATTTCCACTCATGCGTAACGTGTGACAACTTCAGTGATGCGAGCGGAATAGAAAAATATTGTTGTGGACACAAATTGTTTTTGTTTTCGAGTCGGTGAAAAGTGTGGGATATCGAATGTCACGCATCAGTAGGTCGACACCTTAAGGTTATTTAAACGGTGTCTACATTAGCCATTTTTCATACACTAACATTTACTATCATCATCAAAGTCAAAGTCAAAGTCAAAACATTTACTTCAATTAGACCATTTACAGGCACTTTTGAATTGTCAGGGAGTCGGTCAGTTAGTCCGAAAAATGAAGCTAGTTGCTCGTTCCAAAACGGAGGTAGGCCTCTATGGAGAAGGGCATCATCATCATATCAGCCGTAGGACGTCAACTGCTGAACATAGGCCTCCCATATAACAGATTTCCAATAGGACCGGATGGAAGCGGCTTGCATATTGCTTGCTTTACTATCATAGTTAAAAATAATAATAAACGCGGAGTAAACTTAGGCCAAACTTAAACTTCGTTTATTGTTCGAGTTAGTTTTGCCTAAACGAATCAACCTACATCAAAATAAATCTAATCTAATCTAATCTTACTACTATTGTAGTAAAGTTTCGTTAGATGTTTGTTAGTTAATCACGCCAGAAAGCTGAACGGATATGGATGAAATTTAACACATAGATACTCGTAGATTATAGTCTAGAATAGCACATAGGCTACTTTTTATCCAAGAACAATTTATAGTTCCCGTGGGATATTAACTTTGACGCGCACAACGTCGCGGGCGGAAATTCACTGGTCAACAAAATTTTGTAACAAGAAAGGTGCTTGCTAATTTTAAATTACCTACCTAACCTCATTTTATAACCATATTTATTTTGATTCCATCTGGTCTAGTTTTCGTGTTACAGCTACTACCTACAAAATTGAAAATTAACCGTTTTTGTTTCACTTTCGCATCCAGACAATTTGTTTATTTGAAGAACGTAGTGGTTTTTTCTGTTTTAAGAGTGAAGTGATTCTTAAATAATGTCAAGAAAGTGTAAGAATTAAATTTTCTATATATTTTCTAATTAAATTAAATTTTCTAGGAAATCGCCGATCAAGTGACTATAAATGTATTATCGCGGAGCTTTTATCTACTTATAAGGCTTTGGGCTGTAATATGTCATTGAAAATACACTTTCTTCATTCACATTTAGACTTCTTTCCTGAAAATTTGGGCGCCGTCAGCGATGAACACGGTGAAAGATTCCATCAAGACATTTCTACCATAGAAAAACGATATCAGGGCAAGTGGAGCCCACGTATGTTAGCGGATTACTGTTGGACATTAAAACGAGACGTTCCTGAAGCAAAATACAGACAAAAATCGTAAAAGTAAATTCACATTAATGTAGCAATAAATCGAAATAAACTTCGTTTTGTTCATAAAAATTCAAGATTTCAAAAATGTTACAAAAAAACTATTCGTATTTGAAGCATTTTAATTTTATTTCTAGTATCCTTATCCTTGTCTTAAACATAACTAGACAAAAGTTCTCATGTTACATGCAAAAGTTGTTTTTTTGTTGACTAGTGTTACATACAGGGATACTTTTCATTCATCATCCAAATTTTAAAATCGAGGTCTCTTAATTAAATTATTGTCATATGTGAAACATTATAATCAAATAATAACAAAAACAAAAAAAAAACATTCAAATGAAAATATCCGTAAAAAATCAGAATGTAGAGACACGCAGCAAGGTGTAGCGTAGTGCGTGCTGTTTGTGTGCGTTCCCGAATTTTGAGGTAGGTAAGCGCGTGTGCAGTCAAGTTCAACAAACTATTGTTGAACTGTATTTATTCCACACGTTGTGATTCTAGTAGCGAACAATGGTGAAAATCATGTAATTTTTTTTTTTTTATTTCATTCATTGATAAGGTTATCGATACTAAATTAATTATGAAAATTTAGATGGTGGTTGCGAAATAACCCTGTATTTCGCAATTATTATTATTTTCCGATTGAGAGTTCGACGGTTGGTCAGGCACGGTCCGACGCCGTTGTTTCTCCAGGAAAATAAAAAAAAAATGCGGTCAAAAGTGCAGTATGTGTGTTAATTTTGTTCAATAACTGTAATTATACCTATTTAAGACCTAGTGCCAAAGTTTCAAGTGAAAACTTGCCGTATTTCGGCTTTAATTCTTCAATCAATAACTTCGAAATTAAAATAAAAAGTGAACGAGTGACCAGCGATTGGACTTTGTCAAAACGCGTAAGTGACGCGTATTGCACGGCGCTTACGACCTTTTCGCCGCGAAGATTTTGGGAAGCGTGCCACTGTTAGCTCCCGCCTTTCATCATAACATCGCTTTTGCTTTCAAGCCCTACTAAACGACTACCGCTGCACGCATCGCTTAAAGCACCAGCTGTCTACAACTCATATCGCGTTGGTGAAGTACTGGAGTTTAAAAAATAACGATAATAATTATGGCAAACAACTGTGCTTTATGCGTCAAACCTCTAAGAACAACCAATGCTAAATGTTCGAAATGTAATAAACTTTTTCACATCAGTTGCACAAAAGGTGGAAACTATGCTAAACTATCCGAGGAAACAAAAAGCAGCTGGATTTGCCAACTCTGTCAGAATAAACACTCAGATAAAGGTACTTCACGCCCTCCGCTTTTAGCAACTCCTGTTCCTAGCACTGATTCGCCAACCATGTCGCAAAAGCTGCCTGGCTCAGGCGATGGTAACCCCGCCGCCACCTCCTTTGAGTCACCTATTGGTTCACCTATCGGCAGCTCCGACACCTTGAGTACACTGACATCTGAAATCAAACTGCTCCGAGGTGACATGGGCGATCTGAAATCTCACATAAAGCAATTGAGCGACCACCTCTCAAACTGCTTCACCCGTCTTGATGAGTACGACGCCAGAATAAAGACACTAGAAAAGCGAGAGGAGGAAATCATCTCTCTTAACAGCACTATTCTCAATCTGCGTGAGCAACTAAATTCGCAAGCTCAATCAGCCATACGGAATGAGCTGGAAATTTCGGGAGTGAATGAATTTAATAATGAGAACCCGCTTCACATCATCCAAGTAATGGCTCAGAAATTTGGAATAACCGTGGAAGATCAGGACATTGATTTTGCTACAAGAGTGGGTCCTCGACGCCAGGAAAATAAAGACACCGTTGAACCCCCTACACGACCCTTGGTAGTCAGATTCGTTCGCCGCTATAAGCGTGATGAGTTCCTCAAGGCTGCCAAATCTAGAAGAACCATGACATCGTCCGACTTGGAAATAGCTGGGTCTCCAAGAAACGTATACTTCAACGAGCGTCTAACTTCCGGAAACCGGCAGTTATTTCGTGCCACAAGACTCTCTTCAAAACAGCAAGGATATAAATTCTGTTGGCATAAGAACGGAGCCATTCTCATACGGAAACAAGAGGGCAACCCCTCTATCCATATTCGAAGCATTGAAGACCTGGAACGACTCCTGGGTCCCTCGACTCCGGCGCCCTGCAATTCGTCCCCACCAGCTCATCTATGTGGCTAAAAGTCAGCGGGCCACAAAACAGTACCTTTTTAATATTATTAGTAGTAATAGTTTTTGTACCACTTTATTTTATTCTAAAACTTTTCTTTTACGTTTATTAATGTTACAGTATATTCAAACCCAATCACATGATCCTCTTACACACACCCCGAACATACAATTACAAACCCTTCGTACATACTCTCTAGACCGAACAACAACAAACACAGAACTTACACTGTCATACATCTACTTAATGCAATACTCAGTCTTTCCACCTTTCAATCTCGCGACAAAAATACATTTACAACTTTATACAAACAAATCACAACTTACCCTAACTTATTACTCAACTATTGGACAAACTTGCCCATACGATTTACTACTCAATGTACTTGTCGCCACTTACACCACACTAAACCATCACACACTCAATCTCAAATACTCACCCAAATGTGTCTACCTGCATAGACTCGAACTATATTATGTCATCGTGACCAAAGCTTTTATGACAAACACTACTTTAGCTAACCGTAATAACTACACACATGGCTTTATTTGACACAATACAAAATATAGAAGATATGACTACATTAGATTGTCACGATTTCGACAACTTAGAGGAATGCAGGAAACACATCAAAGATTCCGAGTCCAGCTTTAAATTACTCTCTATCAATATCAGAAGTTACCAACGGAACTTTGACGACTTTTCAATTGCACTTAATCGACTCGATGTAGACTTGGACGTCATCGTACTCACGGAATGCTGGTTAAGCGAAGGATCAATACTAGACGACCTACCAGGTTACAAAGTTTTTAGAACAAACTCGCAAAGCAATAAAAATGGTGGTATTGTCATTTACACGAAAATTAACCACGATGTCACTCTGATCGAATCTTCAATACTGGACACAGACAGCCTTCTCCTAACTTTAAACAACAAAGTAGCTTTACTGGGGCTATATCGATCACCTTCTATTACCAACCTCACAAATTTTACCTCTTCACTTGACGCTTTCCTTAAAACGATAAATAAATATCCAACTTTAATCATCACCGGAGATATTAATATAGACATATGTAGCACTGTCAACAATAAACACCACGAGTATATGTGCCTTATGGCTTCATATGGTCTACTTCCCGCCATTACCAAACCGACTAGGCAAAAATCTTGCCTCGATCACATATTTGTCAAAAGTAATACGAAACCCGTAGGCATGGTATGCAGAAGCTCAATCACAGATCACGATATAGTAATGGCCCATATCCCTTACAAACATAGTAACGCGAGACCCAAAAAAAATCAATGGATTCTCAAATTAAACGAGGACGATCTAGCTAGAGATTTAGCAAATGTAGATTGGACTGAAACCCTTAACCAAGACTGTGTGGCCTCCGCCGCTGCCTCTTTTACTGGAATCTTTACAAAATTAATAGAGACTCACACACATAAAGTTAAAATTCCCCGTAGCAAACGGAACATTCAACCATGGGTTACCCCTGGTCTTATGAGATGCATAACTCACCGCGACAGACTGCATCTATCATTAAGATCTGATCCCGAAAGCGAGACCAAAAAATTAATATTCCTCCGCTATAGAAACTTCCTCAACAATCTTTTAAGAAAACTTAAAATTGAGTACGACAACCAACAAATTCAAGATAATTCCAAAAACCCCCAAAAGCTTTGGAATGTCCTCAGATCAATATACGACCCCAATGGTCAAAGGCACACGACATCTAATCTAGTAACAAACTCACCAGATCCTGTCGAGTCTCTCAACAAGTGCAACTCCTACTTCACATCTGTAGGCGAAAACCTAGCTGCTACTATACTTACAAGATTATCAGAAACTCACACATCCCTTACTAACAAATACTCTCCACCAACAACTTCGTCCTTCTCCTTCTTCCTACACCCCACAGATGAAACTGAAATCTCAAACTTCATCGATAATCTGAAAAATGACAGCTCTCCAGGTCCTGATAAAATCAGCGTAAGACTTATAAAGAAAACAAAAAACCTGATCATAACACCTCTAACCCACCTGATTAATCTCAGCCTGGAAACAGGAGTATTCCCGGAACAATGGAAGGTTGCAGCTGTCAGCCCGATACATAAAAGTGGCCCCAAAGATAACCCCGAAAATTATCGACCAATAGCACTTCTTAGCATTTTATCTAAAATACTAGAAAAAGTAGTAAACACCCGACTAGTCAATTTTCTTGAAAAGCACAATCTTATTTCAAAAAGACAATTCGGTTTCAGAAAAGGCAAATCAACTGAAGACGCAGCCTCACTGCTTACAAATACGATATCAGCTTTCATAGAAAAGGGCGAACGATGCTTGGCGATCTTTTTAGACCTAGCTAAAGCGTTCGACACAATCTCAACAGATCTTCTCTTAAAAAAATTAGATGCAGTAGGGATAAGGGGTAAACCACTTGAATGGTTCCACAGCTACCTCACCAATCGCCATCAATATGTGAAAACAGGTGACCTTTCAAGTGGGCAACTACCTATAAATTTCGGAGTTCCGCAGGGCAGCTTGCTAGGCCCAACTTTATTTATAATTTATATGAATGACATACTCCACCTTTCTCTTCCAAATGCGGAACTAATTTCCTACGCAGATGATACGGTTATTACGTTTCATGCCCGCACCTGGGAACAGGTCTATTGCCTCGCAGAGGAGGGATTAGCAACAGTAGCGCATACACTTAATCATAACCTACTCACTCTTAACACAAAGAAAACCAAACTTATCACATTCTTCAAAACACAGCCATCCAGCCCGCCTGTCCATCTATCTTTAAAATTCCATACATGTCAGACCCTAACGAGTACCTCACGCACAGACTGTTCATGCGAATGCATTGACCGGACATCGTCTATTCGCTACTTAGGTCTTCTCATTGATGAAAATCTCTCATTTAAACCGCATATTCAACTTCTTTCCGGCCGCGTAAGGAAACTTATACATATAGCAAAGAAATTACGAGACCGTACTCCAAAAGCTATCCTAAAAACAGTCTACTTTGCCATATGCCAGTCCATTGTACAGTATGGGATATCAATCTGGGGTGGAGCTGGAAAATCTACAATGATTGACTTGGAAAGAGCTCAGAGAGCTGTTATAAAAGTTCTCTTAAAGAAACCATATTTCTACCCTACTGACTCTCTGTATAAAGAGTTTCAAGTTCTCCGTGTCCGACAACTTTTTATTCTCAATGCATACCTACACACACACAAAACAATAAAAGCTAGACCTGACTTTCACTCATTAGCCTCCAAACGTATCTTTCACATCCCGCTGCAACGAACCACCTCTTTTCTAGCCAGACGCTGTCCCGCCTATCTACATACTTTTGTATTCAACAAGATCATCAGTAGTTTGCCCTGTGACCTAATTAACCTTCCCCTCTTTAAATGTAAAACAATTGTGAAAAAATGGCTAATAGATCTTTCATACGAAGAATCAGAAAACATCCTTACGTCATAACCCACACTCGGAATCCCATCTCACACAACACTAGCCACAAACACACTACACTTTACAAGCACCTACACACTCACACCTTTTTGTTTTATTTTGTTTATAATGTTAAAATTTTAATTGTAAGCCTCGCTTGCATAACTTTAGTTTATAAGAATTTTGTTTAATACAATTTAAGTATTGATCTCATTTCGTACCTGAGGTAAATTTTATAAAATATTACGTTTAACTATCCCAATGGCAAGGATTATTCTACAACCCTGGTCCCCAAGATACAGGCATCGCCTAGTTTGGGGACCACTGTTTTACCAAAATTGCGGACCGTCAAATGTTACTGTGTTATAATAAAATTATTATGTTAACCTAGCTATAAGGTAACCATTGTAACAACAGTAAATAAACTTTATTATTATTATTATTATTATTATATTATTATTATTTGTAACTGAAGATTTTAGATAACGCTCATTTATAATAGTGTGTAATTCTAAGTATGGGATGCATATTGAACTGTTATTGCTGAATACTAATACACCTAAGGGCTAATTCAATAGTCAGATAACTTTTATCCAAAGAATGAATATGACAGTTTGACATATTTTCTATACAAAAGCTGTCAAACCGCCATTTTTATCCCTTCGTTAAGAGTTATCAGACGATTGAAAAATTAGCCCTAAGCTTATTATTTTAACCAACAAAATCTCTGCGATCAATTTCAATAAAACAGAAGCATCTAGTTAAGAAGTAGAAGGTACTCAGTAAAACATAAATAAATCAATCGAGATAATGATGTTATACGATGACCCGGTAATATAAAATGTACAGTGTATCAGTGCGTTATCTCTCTCGGTGCAAGGTCGAGTGAGGGAGATGGATTATTGTGACACTTGTACTTCGATTGATTGATAGACTAGTTACTGCAAGCCTAGAGCGAGCGAAAAAACTGATCTCAGTAACTATAACTGATAAAATACGTAATTTATAACCTATACAACTGACTACTAATAGAAATGCGAAAGCTTGGATGGATGGATGTTTGCTACTCAATCACGCCGGAATGGCTGAACAGATTTGGATGAAATTGGGCACAGAGATAGTTTATAGTCTGGAATAACACATTGGCTACTTTTCATCCCGGAAAAATGTACGGTTCCCGTGAGTTAATATGTTTACTTTGACAACAAAAATAATTGAGTTTGTATGGAGTTTCTTGCCCATTCTTCTCCATACAAAACTACCTTTTGGAAGGGGCAACTAGATTCAATTCGTTTTTTCTTTTTGTATATGACGTTCAAAAGTGCCTTATAATGCCCTAATTGAAATAAATGTTTTGACTTTGACTTTGAAAAGGACCTCGAAACAATGAGGGTTTTTATTTCAAATTACGTATTTGAAAACAAAAAACATTTTTATATTATTTAAGTTTAACTCTACGATTCGATAGTAGGTACCTACCTACAGAGGGCAAATCGTTCTGGCGCGGAGAAACATTTATTAAAATTTCAGCGTAGGCACCTATTAGTACCTATATTGAAAATTTCATTAGGGAAAATGACTTATAACTGTTTAAACACGTAGCCGGTATATATAGAATGTTGGCAAACACAGGGTCACAGAAATGTTCAGGCAAGTGAACCCTAAACACGTTACGCAACGTACGAGTAGATGGATATTAAAACTATTTAATAGCATATTGGCCGACGTCGGGTTATAGCTATACGGCGTCTATCTATCTCAATTTTCTTTACGTCATAGTGTTTAGCTAACTAGAGACAAAATATGCAACATTCTAAAACTACAGAGTCATTGTTAATTTAACAGAAACCTGAATACACTGAAAAAAAGTGTTTACTTTATCTCGACTCCATACGAGCCTAACAAGATCTTTACTTCTGAAGCAATGAGAACTTTGTTAAATTATCATAGTTCTGTCTACTAAGTAATGAATTCGCTTAATGTGGGTGGTTATTTAATTTAACATTAACACACACACATTTTTAATTTGATATTAACATTTTATTGCTAACTAAGAGAAAACTATATCTGACGACCCTGCATACCTATCTTTTTTTTGTTGACTGTACAATGTAGTACATACCCAAATATTTCGAGCAGAAATTAAATCATTTTTCATTGCCAAAATAAAATGCTTTGCACGAAAACAATTTACGATTTTCTTTTAAGAATCTCATTTAAGTAATAGGTACTGTAGCTGTTATGAAATGTTGGAGTTCTTTTTAGATGTCTGTAAAATATTTATCTGAGGTTATTAGGTTAGTTGAGGGAAAGTACACTTTGTGACCCTTGTTGGTCGGTAATGAAGATGTTATTTCTAAATGAGTCCAAGAGCAGGGTTGCCAACTACACTGTTAAAAACAGTATTATACTGTTGTAGTGACCTACCTATAATTATTTATATTGTTATCCAATTTTATTTAGCAATGTATAAAATCAAACTAACTAGTAAATTATTAAATCTAATAACAATCAAAATTATTTACAATATAATTATGTACAACTTAAATCTACCACTAAAATTATATAAAGACCAAATCAACATACAAACACATTTGCTTTATTAGTAGATAATTAGTTATCAGCTGACGGCGCTGCTGTGACTCGTCTATTGTTCTAGCGGCCGACGGCCGACCGGTTTGACCACTACGTCACGCGGACGATGCGCGTGAGCGAGACAGCGCTATAGTCGCGATGCGCTCGCGCAGGCGGTACGTCAGCGTGACTCGCCGACTCGCCAGTACGCTACTCGCATCTATAGCCGCTGTTGCGATTTAAAATCACAGCTTCGCCGCGCGTTATTTTGCTAAGCTTTAACCTAGCTCAATCTAGCTTTATTTTAAATATCTGTTCTTTCTCGCCTATCTTTGTTTCTACCACTCCTTCTTCTAAGTGGAACTCTTGTGTGTGTGAACTCTAACCTGTGTCTGTGCAATAAACTTTCTTTCTTCTTCTTGTGTACTGGGACTATCTTTATTTCTCCTGCTCCACACACATCATCATCTCATCTCTCACACTCCTACATTGGTGACCCCGTTCAAGAGCACGATGGCAGAGAAAAAAGCACGCAGCAGCCCGGATGACGGCAACGTGGCAGCGGAAACTTATCGCGTGGGTGTGCGTACCCCGCCTTTTTACCCAGAGAAGCCAGCGCTGTGGTTCGCGCAGATGGAAGCACAGTTCGCATTAGCGAATATTAAATCGGACGAGACCAAATATTATCATATAATCGGAAACTTGGATCCGCAATACGCAGCAGAGGTCGAAGACGTAATCGCCTACCCTCCAGCCACCGACAAATATGAGAACCTTAAAGGTGAGCTCATCAAGAGGTTGTCGGCTTCGCGCGACAACACAATGAAACAGCTTCTCATGCACGAGGAGCTGGGCGATCGAAAACCTTCCCAGTTTTACCGGCACCTCCTTAGCCTCGCTGGTCCACGTGTACCGGAGGAGGTCTTGCGGACTATTTGGTCGAGCCGCCTACCCGCAGGCACACAAGCTATAATAGCCTCCCAGACCAAGCAGGATTTGGCGGAGTTAGCCGAGCTAGCGGACCGGATCCACGACATCGTCGGCACCCAGGTGGCATCAACATCTGCCATCGCCACTCCTGCATCGTCGAGCACCCCGGACAACAGAGTGCGCGCCGAGATCGCCGCCCTAACCAAGCTCATGGAGAAACTGGTGGACAAAATCGACCGACCTTCTCGCCCTAGAGGACGTTCCCGCAGTCGCACACGCCATCGTTCCAGCTCATGCAGGTCGCAGTCCAGCTACAGAAAGTTCCCGCAGTGCTGGTACCACCAGAATTTCGGTGACAAGGCTAGGAAGTGCGTCAAGCCGTGCGACTACCCTACATCGGGAAATGTGCGGGACAATCAGTGATGGCGGCCGATGATTGTCCGAGTGCTGGTCGCCTATTCGTCACCGATCAAAGGACGAAGATGCAGTTCTTGGTCGACACCGGCAGCGACCTCTGTGTCTACCCCCGATCGGCAATAGCGAAGAGAGTGGAAAAAACCAGCTACCAACTATGTGCGGCAAACGGCACATCAATAAACACTTACGGTTTTGTGAATTTAAACTTAAACCTAGGGTTGCGCCGTGACTTCGCTTGGCGATTTATTGTTGCCGATGTAACAAAGGCGATAATAGGCGTGGATTTTTTATCATTTTATAATTTAGTTGTTGATTGCAGGAATCAACGCCTCCTCGACAACAATACAACGCTCTCCACCCCGGCGTCGCCTGTCCGTCGTTCTGATGACGTCTCTTCGGTGAAGGTGAGTCTCGGTGATTCCGCATACATACACATACTGCGGGAATTTCCCGACATCACTCGCCCACATGGTTTACACCGCACATCGAAACACAATACAGTACACCACATTCGTACTACACCAGGGCCACCAGTATCGTGTACACCGCGCAGATTGGCACCTGATAAATTAAAAATCGCCAAGGCCGAATTTGAGGCAATGTTGCAATGTGGTACCTGCCGCTCGTCAGAGTCACCATGGTCGTCGCCCCTTCACCTGGCGCCTAAGAAAGACGACGGTTGGCGCCCCTGTGGCGATTACAGGATGTTGAACGCACGCACCATACCCGACCAATACCCCATCCGGCACATCCAGGACTTCGCACATAGCCTGTCTGGCTGTACCATCTTCTCCCAAATTGACCTGGTAAAAGCTTATAACCAGATTCCAGTACATCCAGACGACATCCCGAAGACCGCGATCACCACGCCGTTCGGTCTTTTCGAATTCCCATACATGACGTTTGGACTTCGAAATGCCGGACAGTCGTTTCAGCGCTTCGTGGATGAAATGCTCAGGGGTCTGGACTTCACGTACGCGTATCTTGACGACTTTTTGGTCTTCTCGAAAGACCAAAAGTCCCACGAGCACCACCTGCGTCAGCTATTTACCAGGCTCAGGGATTATGGTATGGTCATCAACAGCGCTAAGTGCGTATTTGGCGTGCCGGAGGTAAATTTTTTAGGATACCACATCTCTTCCAAGGGTACCAGACCATTACCTTTCAAGGTCGAGGCTATCAAGAACTTCCCAGCACCCAAGACCGTAAGAGAGCTGCGCAGATTCCTTGGGATGCTGAATTTTTACCGCAGGTTTATCCCAAACGCAGCTTCTTACCAGGCACCTCTGAATGCTCTCCTTGTCGACTCAGTTAAAGGCTCACACCCAGTCAACTTCACACCCGAACAGCACGAGGCATTCCAGAAGTGCAAGGACAGCCTCTGCGAAGCAGCACTGTTGGCTCATCCTGACTGCAACGCTAAGATGGCGTTAGTCACGGATGCATCCGACAAAGCAATGGGCGCAGTCCTGCAGCAGCTACATGCAGGAGCCTGGGAACCTCTTGCCTTCTTTTCGCGGAAATTGAGCGAGGCACAGGTTAAGTACTCTCCTTACGACCGCGAGCTGCTCGCCATCTACGAGAGTGTGAAATATTTTCGACACATGCTGGAGGCTCGTGACTTTGTAATTTACACAGACCACAAGCCTCTCACATTCGCGTTTCACACCCGTAAAGAGAATTGTTCCCCACGGCAGTACCGTCACCTGGATCTCATAGCCCAATTTACAACGGACATCAGGCACATATCCGGGAAGAACAATGTCGTGGCGGATACCCTTTCGCGTATTGAGGAGATTACTCAACCTGTGCCCGTCGAAAGAATCGCTGCAGCACAAACAGAAGACCAGGAGTTGAAGCAGCTGATTGCTGGGGACACCTCACTACGCCTGCAATTACTGAGCGTACCAGGTTCGCAGAAGCAGCTATACTGCGACGTCAGCACCCCCACGCCAAGACCTTTCGTGCCCAAAGAGTTGCGCAGGACCATCTTTCTCAGCCTGCACTCCTTGAGCCACCCAGGTACCAAGGCGTCCGCAAGGTTAGTTGCTGACCGTTATGTATGGCCTGGCGTTAGAAAAGACTGTCGTGAGTGGGTTCGTTCTTGCTTGGCTTGCCAGCGCTCTAAAACCACACGACACGTCTCCGCACCATTTCACGCATTTCAGTTGCCGCGCTCAAGATTCGCCTTTATCCACATTGATCTCGTAGGACCTTTGCCATTGTGTCAAGGTTTTCGCTACTGTCTCACCGCCGTCGATCGCTTTACGCGATGGCCTGAGGCAATACCGTTAGCCGACATAACCGCAGAAACAGTGGCAAAGGCTTTACTGAGTGGCTGGATCTCTCGCTTCGGCTGCCCATCGGATATCGTAACCGATAGAGGTAGGCAGTTCGAATCAGGACTTTTCAAAACATTGTCTGCCATTGCTGGGTTCCAACATCGCAGGACTACTGCATATCATCCAGCCTGTAACGGACTGGTGGAAAGATTCCACCGTCAACTCAAGGCTGCGATTACCTGCCATGCAAGCAACAGTTGGGTGGATTCTCTTCCACTAGTCTTGTTAGGCGTTCGCAGCGCCTATAAAGAAGACGCAGAAGCTTCTGCTGCCGAATTAGTTTACGGCCAGCCATTGCGCCTTCCAGGCGAATTTTTCGATCCACAGGCCGACGAGACTATTGACATGACGGATTACTTGTCACGGCTTCGGAGTATTGTTCGGAGTCTACATCCATCACCAGCAGCCAGACACAACAGCAGACACAAAACTTTTATTTATAAGGAATTACCCACTTCTACGCATGTGTTCCTTAGGGACTGCACTGCTGGTGGCTTAAAACCGGCATATACGGGCCCTCACAAGGTCATACAAAGAGGGGACAAGGTGTTTAGGATACTGGTTAACGGTAAACAGGTTGCCGTATCGATAGACCGCATTAAGCCGGCCTTCATACTGCATGACCCTGACAATACCTCACACTCACCACATACCACTAATGTACACCATAACACACCGCAACCACCACTCAACACTAACACTCATCACTACACACCTAACGCGGATATCCGAGACTTGCCTTCCGCTGACGACGGCGTCGTCAAAACGACGCGGTCAGGACGTCGCGTTAAATTTCCCGACTATTATCGCCCTTGACGGTCTCTGGAAGGGGGTGATGTAGTGACCTACCTATAATTATTTATATTGTTATCCAATTTTATTTAGCAATGTATAAAATCAAACTAACTAGTAAATTATTAAATCTAATAACAATCAAAATTATTTACAATATAATTATGTACAACTTAAATCTACCACTAAAATTATATAAAGACCAAATCAACATACAAACACATTTGCTTTATTAGTAGATAATTAGTTATCAGCTGACGGCGCTGCTGTGACTCGTCTATTGTTCTAGCGGCCGACGGCCGACCGGTTTGACCACTACGTCACGCGGACGATGCGCGTGAGCGAGACAGCGCTATAGTCGCGATGCGCTCGCGCAGGCGGTACGTCAGCGTGACTCGCCGACTCGCCAGTACCACAGAATAACCAGAATGAAAGATTCCTAACAGTGTTCAAAATTCTTACCTACTTTCATAGGGCTGTCACTATTGAAAATATATAAAATCGGGATACTTACCTGCATTTAATTGTTAACATTTAATTTACTTCTATATTTTAAGAAGATTAAGATAATAATAGTGGGTATGTATTATGATTAAATAAATAAATAGGTAGGCAGGTGGTACTTATGTATATAATTAATCATACTATGAAATAGATACACATACATAGATAGGTAGTATAGGTACATACATTGCTTACTTTCTTGAAGTTGATTAATCAAATTACTTTGACTTACCTACGCACGGACGGACATAGCGAAACTACCTATAATGTATTCTTCCTTGTTTTACTATTTCACGAACGTAAGTTAAGTAGGTACCTACTACCTATCTAATAGAAAAGGCTAAATGGAATTTTACTAAGACGACTTACAAATATACTTTGGTAAGTATACCTACTAAAACAAAAATACGAAACGAATAATACGTCAATATACCTACTTACCTACATAACAAATTATTTCATAAGGGAAAGCCTTATCGCCATCTTAATTGTTCTGGATATTATTACCTACTCGTAAATAAATAGTTACTTCTGTAATAAGCATTAAGCATGTGTTTGTATAAGTAAATATAGACAATTACCCGATAAGATCCTTTGGATATACAAAAAAAGAAGTCTCTTTGTTCTTTCGACCATTATTTTTATACACAGTGCAACAGTTAGGCATCTTTAAAAACAATTTAACATCCGCGTCTAAATAAATATTGTAACTGTGTCCGCGTCGTACCCGACCGCTGTCGCTGGCACACCTTAAGTTTGACCGCTAGCTGAGCCGACTCAAACCGGTTTGCACCCGAGCGGGCGCCGGCGCACTCCCCGCGCGCCTTGTCGGTGACAGGACACGCACACATAGTTGCGCGCGTAGTAGTGTACCTACGCACGGGCGTTAGTATGAAGTTTTCATTCTGGTTGTTCTGTGCCAGTACGCTACTCGCATCTATAGCCGCTGTTGCGATTTAAAATCACAGCTTCGCCGCGCGTTATTTTGCTAAGCTTTAACCTAGCTCAATCTAGCTTTATTTTAAATATCTGTTCTTTCTCGCCTATCTTTGTTTCTACCACTCCTTCTTCTAAGTGGAACTCTTGTGTGTGTGAACTCTAACCTGTGTCTGTGCAATAAACTTTCTTTCTTCTTCTTGTGTACTGGGACTATCTTTATTTCTCCTGCTCCACACACATCATCATCTCATCTCTCACACTCCTACACTGTTAACGAACTATTATACTGTTAACTAATTACACTGTTAAAAAAAGTAGTAGGTAGTTTTCATTGCGTTATATTTTTACTGTTGTACAAAAATACAAATTACTGTTATTAGCATTACCTACTGGCTTCCAGAGCCCATATACTTATTGAATATAGTAAAAATAATACTGTTTTTTTTTCCAGATAGAAATAATACTTGGAAGGATTTTCGAGAGGCCTTTGCTTAGCTGTGGGACATGTACCGTTTATTTTCTTCTCAAATAATATACACCTTGATATACTTTTTTCTTGTAGAAAAAGGAGGCAACCCTAGTCAAGACTTACTGAAGACCGAGAAGAGGGCAGAATACAAGATTCTGTTACTGTTGTCATAGAATAATAAACATTGTTTACAGTAATTTAGAGTGCAAAGTTCGACGTACATCGACGCAAAATATATCAAACATCTCCTCATCTTCAAGTGCGCTCTCGCAGGCTAATGATGCTTTAAGATAATGATCATAAAGTCTGTTATACAATGTCATCAAAAAATACTTTGTGTATTTTATTAGTAACAAATCGTAACCACAAAAGGCAGCAAAGTGTAAGTACTACGACCTTGACTGGACACCGACTGGCGATATTTAATGTGTAACCGAACACTTTCTACACAAACGCCAAAGTTGATTCGAGTTCAATGTCCAGCAATATAGCTATCGATTTAAAAGTTTCACACACTTCACTATCATAAATAACTTAATAAAATTGTATATTGTAAAAAGGTTGAAAAACAATCTTTTATAATTCCACTAGCTGACCCAGCGAACTTTTATTTTATTTTCTTTCCTATGAACCTTCTCCTTACAATAACAAACACAAAAAAAATATAATTAGGTATGCAGTGAAATTGGTCCAACCGTTCACCCGTGATGCTGTGACCAAGGGAAATGGGGATTTAGAAGTGATATTGTCATGCAAAGCGCATAATTTTGTTTTGTTAGCCTATTCTGTCCCACTCCTAGGCAAAGGCCTCCCTCCACTCCTTCCATCCTTCCCGATTCAGTGCCTCATCCCTCCAGTTTTGGAGAAATCCATCCAGTTCGTCCCGCCATCTCCTTCGTGGCCTGCCGCGGCCCCGACTCCCAGTTTCAGCGCATAATTATGTATTCAAAATTCCAGCTCAATTTAACACCAGAAAGTGGGTCTTTAACTTGTAAGATTTGATTATAGTTCCCATGGTCACTTTCTGGCTCCATAATCAGATCAGCTCTGTGACATCATTATATTTTTCATTGTCATGCAAATTGCACATTTACAATTTTGAAGTATGGAAAAAAAAACAACTGTTCTATACATTTTAATCGTACATAACACGAAAATAAATAAAGTAACATTTATCTGCAAATAAATAAATGTTAATCTTAGTACCTACTTAGTGGAACACTCCATCTTGATATTCGGACCCATTGTATCATTTAATTTTATCCCGCAATCACAATAAAACTATCTTTATTATTTAGCCCACAAAATATTACGTCAATTTCAGTATTTCGACCTTGACTCTTTTGTATTAAGTGTCATACTACGATAACTCATCATTAAAAAGACTGTCTTCATTGTTGAAATGTGTAGAATTGATATACTGACTTACTTTATTTTAGTTTACTTTGAAACAGTTGCGCAGTTAGGGTCGCTGCAACCTAAATGTAATGGGCATTTGGTCCCTTACGTTATTTCATATTATTATTTCCAGTATCGGTATGTCTTTTCATAGGGTTCAAACCTACCGGCCCATACCAAATTTCATTAAAATCGATTCAGTGTTTCAGTCTTGCAGGCGTAATAGACTAACAGAGTAACTTTCTTAATTAAAATATTAGTATGGATAAACCATTTACTGACACTACTTAATTGTGAAGAAGTAGGTCAGTCAGAAAGTTATAATTAAGTGTAATTATGTACTACTACTACAAGTACTTTAAGAATATTAAACAAAGACTCTTCAAACCGTTCGAAAACTATTCGAGTTTTGTTTCAGTAATTGGACCTCTTCTCTTTATAAAGGAGTCTTCTCACTACCCCTTATCATACTAAGACCGTGCTAGGACAGTGTCAGACAAAAAAAAACTTTATATTCAAATTTAGGAGACTATGCTTACTAGACCGTGCCATATCAGCCGTATCAAAGACTAGCTGTCCGCCGCGGTTACACCCGCGTCTTTGGTTACTGCTCCGCTCCCGTAGGTTGTAGCGTGATGGTATATAGCCTTCCTCGATAAATGGACTACCCAACACTGAAAGAATCATTCAAATCGGACCAGTAGTTCCAGAGATTAGCGCGTTCAAACAAACAAACAAACACTGCAGCTTTATAATATTATAGTATAGATACAGGGCCTCCAGCTCAGTGGCCCCGAAGCAAAAATTCATAAAAATATTATCCGCTACCTTATTCAAACTCTTAGCCTCTTAGGCCGGTTCTCGGAAAAAAAAACTTATTGTTATTGTGAAAAATCTTTACCTACTATTTTGAGCTAAGTCGCAGTTAGGTAGAAAGGCCCTCCAGCAAATTTTCAGTTGCCCGTCTAGAACAAGCTACGCCACTCATGTTTCCGACACAAAATACAGTGTTCAATAAATATTTTAGCAGTTAGTGATGAACGAATAACGCAAAGAACTCAGCCGGTGCCAACTAGTATGACAATTGACTTATTATCGTTTGCTTATACTTAGAAGAGAGTATTAATATCTTTCGCTGGCAATTAGTATTTAAATTAAATGTCACTCCAGTATAATTGGAGTCATCTTCAAAACATTTCAATCAGTCGATACGTGTTATCATTATAAAATACCTTTAGTCAATTAAATATCTGTGCAAACAAATGTGTTTTTCTTTAAGTATTATGGATTTTTTGAACAAAGAACTCTTTTTTTTTCTTCTTATTCCGTATGATATTTACTGGCCAGTTAGTTAATACTGGAAAGTGAATTTTATAGGTACTAAAGAGTCCCATTTGATAAAAAAAAATAAGCTACAACACTTTAAAAAATAAGTATTCCCTGATTCTTACGCTTCCCAATTCTTTAATCTTTTTTTTTATTCTATAAAGAAAGTAGGTATCCACATAATAGGTAAGTAATTTAGTTATATTTTTTAGAATAAAGAATGCACAATTGCTTTTAGCAGAACTTGACAAAAATCAAGAGGAACACACATTTCAAATATTTTTACAGCCTTACACGTAATCTAAAATTAAAATAAATAAACACGATCTAGAAAAAAAAATACTTACAATATTCCCAGTAAAAGCATTCCAATGTAAAAATTAAACGAGAAAAAAAAACTACTTACAAAAAGTTTTTCACATCCAAACTTTTTTCTCACCAACCAGCACTTGCACTTCACTTATAATTTTAATTACAGAATCACATCACTTCTTTTTCTGAATACCTAGTCGATTATTTTACTGGTTACAATTTATAAGTCGATTATTTTCACTAGTGATGATTTTGTGATAACGACAAGTGATTGTGTGTACGTTTGTTTCGTTCGCGCGCGGTCTTGCTACTGGTTGTGTTGTCGGGCGGGCGGCCCGCCCAGATGTTATCTCAGAAGTACCATTGGACGCGCCGCAAGCTATAAGCCGAATCCGGGGATTATTATGTCTTGTTTATCAATTTCGCGCGCTGTGTATTATTAGAAATATTTGGTGGTTTTTGGACAATTTTACTTTTATAACTGAACTTGAAATTAGTTGAAATATAATTAGTTGCTAAGTAGAAATAAATATAACAGTATAGTATTTAGTAATTAAATTAATAATAAGCTGGGTAAAAATTATTGTACCTGTACCGAATTTCTCACCTAACGCAGTGGGAAGACGTGTTATAAATTAAGCTATGCCAATTTTGTTAGAAAGTCTTTTCTTCCTAATTGAAATCGTCGCTAGCATAGCACTTAATGTAATACCATAGCCGCAACGCCGCAACGTAGCACATTTTCAAAATTATTAACTTATTTTGTTGTAAACGACGTTCGATACATAGGTGTAAAAAGACAAAAACTTTTAGAAAAAGCTTTATGTGAATGTGTGAATTGAATATGTGGTTTTCGGAAAAGTGTTTGGTCTCTTTACATCCGATATAACATAGGGTGCATTTTAACCCTGAAAAAAACTTAACACAGTTTCTCCATGTGCTTTACTGTGTCTACAAAAATAACAAAAATAAATCTTACATAAAAATACGAGTAAGTACCTAAGTAGGTAGTACTAGTTCCCCGCTACCGTTCATGTGTTACACCAAGCATCCCACAGGACACCCCGTTGTCGTCAATTGTTTCACTCGTTAAGCACTTCGTAAACACGTCTGTTTTAATGATGAGAGCTGCAAAGGTGTTTGCAGTTTTTATATGTACGCCCTGTTTGTTTTTACGTAAAATAACTACTAGAACAATTTGATAAGGTGACTCAAGGGTGAGATTTGTGTTTGTAAACATTATAGTGACGTGGGGAAGGTGAGTCAACAACATATTGACAGACGACACGGTTGCCGCAGTGGCTGACCGATTAACTGCTGCGCTGCGTGTCGTGGGTTCGATCCCCGCATGCAACAAATATTTGTATGGCCTACAGATAGTTTTTTTATATGTTTGTAAACGCACCAACGACACAAGAGAAATTATAATGCGAAAAAGTGTGAAATAAAAATATATATCTAAATACATAAATTATTCTTTTTTTAATATTATTACCTATTACAGATTCCATTACCGTCGACCTGGTAAAGGTCACAGGTTTTCCTGTGACCTTTACCAGGTCGACGATGGACCCTGGATGCGTTCAGCGCAGGACCGGTCATTGTGGCTATATTTAGGGGAGGCCTACGTCCAACAATCGACGTCATTCGGCTGATTTGATTTTGATGATGAATAACTATTTTAGGGTGTTAACGTGTATAATGAGAGAATAAGGTAAGTTTTTAATCATAGGAAGCGAGAAGAATCATGACTCAATCATCATTTAAAATTGTGTGTAAAAATATGTACAAATAAAAAATGCGGTGAAAAAAATATTATTCTATGTTTGTATGTTTTCCTAATTTATCATTCTCAATTTGATTACTGAAATGCACAATAGAGGCTACAGTATCTACGAACCTAGGTAGATAGATACTTACTAAAATACAATAAGTACAACCGTACTAAAGCAATCTAAACTACGCTACAATCACAAACCTACAAAATATTGTGTGTTATGATGACCCGAGATAGCTGACAAATCGAGGTTAAAAGGCAAGTGATTCCTGGAAGATATTACAGATCATTTTAAACTCAGTGTACAGTTACCGGCACGTAACTTGGCAAGAGATTTTCGTAGTGGGGGAAGTTCGCGCATATAAAAATGTATGAAATTGTGCGTGCGCAAACTTCCCCACTACAAAAACTCTTGCCAACTTACGTGCCGGTAACTGTACCTATCTAAAAGAATCTTAATAATAATACTAGCCTGTTATTGTCCCACTGAAGGGCAAAGGCCTATTCTCATGCTAAGAACAACGCCTGCTGAAGACGGTTTGGCGATTTCAGTTTTTTTTATAATAAGTCCAGGTAACCTAACTATATTTTCCTTCACAGATGTCAGTGGTGTCCACGAAAAATTTAGAAAGTCCTTAAGAATTGAAAAAGTCACATTGGTACTTGCTCGGGCCCGGTTGCAAACCCACCTCATTTGCTCGTGCCTATTTGCGAACCCACAACCTCATGCATGAGAGACCGGAACCTTAACTAATGGGCCATCACTTGTCTTATAATAAAACATAATGAAGCTATTGCTTTTAATTATCTACCATTACCTAGCCCTATAATAATTATTTGTTTAACAAAAAAAACAAGTACTTAAATTCATGTTGACAGGTCAAAAGTACACACTGTGCAAGTTCTTAAATTCGTTAATTAACAAACGTGTTACCTACGTGTTCCTAATGAAATCTTATTGGCTGATAGACACATACCTACATAATAATATGCGTTGTTTGTGTGGCGTAAGATAACCCTTACCTCGACCTCGGCTATTGAAGCAGATAGCGAGTTGGGGGCGCGCGGGAAACTGGACGATCGACGAGATGTCTGAAAATGTGGTAAAAACAGGAAAACTGCAATGTACATTTCAAATTAAGCTGCTCTTGAAGGCACTGTTGGTGCAGTAGCTCAGGGATGGGCTGCTGCGATGTGTCGCGGGTTCGTTCCCGCTCGGAACAAACATGCATTTGTATGGTTTACAGGTACAGGTATTGTTGTATGTGTATGCCAGTGTATATAGATAGATACTAGCTATACATCTATACTATAATAATAATATACACATCAAAAGTGTCTAGGGATCAAGATGTATTTGGTAATAATAATATATTGATCCCTAGACACTTTTGATGTGTGTATTATAAAGCTGCAGTGTTTGTTTGTTTGTTTGTTTGAACGCGCTAATCTCTGGAACTACTGGTCCGATTTGAAAAATTCTTTCAGTGTTAGATAGATTAGTTATCGAGGAAGGCTATAAGCTATATACCATCACGCTACGACCTACGGGAGCGGAGCAGTAACCAAAGACGCGGGTGTAACCGCGGCGGACAGCTAGTATTACATATAGCTCTTTTACATGAAGGCATGTAGCGATGTTACGATCTAAAATTCTAAAATAATTTAGTTGTTATATGTAGTCTGTAGGTCTACCATGAGTGAGCCTCTTGAAATTTAAGAGTGTCAATAAATTGCTTTTAGTTGATTTTTATTAAGTACTAGCTGTCCGTCGCGGTTACACCCGCGTCTTTGGTTACTGCTCCGCTCCCGTAGGTCGTAGCGTGATGGTATATAGCCTATAGCCTTCCTCGATAACTAATCTATCTAACACTAAAAGAATTTTTCAAATCGGACCAGTAGTTCCAGAGATTAGCGCGTTCAAACAAACAAACACTGCAGCTTTATAATATTAACTAGCTGTCCGCCGCGGTTACACCCGCGTCTTTGGTTACTGCTCCGCTCCCGTAGGTCGTAGCGTGATGGTATATAGCCTATAGCCTTCCTCGATAACTAATCTATCTAACACTGAAAGAATTTTTCAAATCGTACCAGTAGTTCCAGAGATTAGCGCGTTCAAACAAACAAACAAACAAACACTGCAGCTTTATAATATTAGTATAGATTAATGTCAATCACAAGTAGTATGATCGCTTTCAGCATTTTTATGTACTAAACAGGCATTTTCAGTTTATTACGTTCACCTACTCCGCGCGCTCGTGCTTGACCCTTGAGTCAGTTTCTTTCAGAATATTATAGACGAAATTCATCTGTGCGAAATTCACTCTATAACAAGGGAAAGACCCAGCTGTAAGTCATAATGACTCAATAAGTCCAGTCCACTGTCCACAGTCCGCTGTCTTATATGAAGTGTACTGTCTCTAGGCGTATGGGCAGTATCACGGCGCGGCGTACGACCGCGGCATGAACACCGGCGCAGGCGCACGTGCCTGTCACGCTTACTAACAGCGGTCGATCGCACCGCAGAGCCACTTACGCAATGCTCCCGGAAGCACTCGGGTTATGGATTTATTTATTATTGGTTGTATATTTTTTCAACGTAATTTGACTTTGAAATTGTTGTTGCACCAAGCATCGTGGGAGGGAATTGAATGCCCCGAATATTTTTATCTCTTACTCTCGTACCTACTCTTTTGGTTTTGCAAAACAAAAACAATTTTGTTTTTAAATAATACACAGTTACTCATCGGCGTGTTTTGTTATAACTTGTGAAGGATATTTCATTTTAATTTAAAAAAAAAAACCGACTTCCAAAAAAAGCACTAAAAAGTTAAAAATAATACTATAACCTACCTATATTAATAAACCTAACCTAACCTACGATTAACCTATACTAAAATATAATAATTTTTTGGAGTCGGTGCCAAGACCAAGGATATTATATGCAACCGTATGGCACCGACTCCAAAAAATTATTATATTTTAGTATAGGTTAATCGTAGGTTAGGTTAGGTTTATTAATATAGGTAGGTTATAGTATTATTTTTAACTTTTTAGTGCTTTTTTTGGAAGTCGGTTTTTTTTTTGCAAAAAAAATTTTTATTTGTTAATTTTTAGTGACATATTTTTGTCCGATTTCGATAAAATTTTCATGGGACCATTTGGGAAGTATAACCTTTCCAACAAAAAAAGAATTTTTGAAATCGGTTGGCAATCGACGGAGTTAAGCGCGAACAAACCTAAAAAAAAAAAAAAAAAAAAATACAAACATCCGAATTGAGAACCTCCTCCTTTTTTAGAAGTCGGTTAACAAAGTAAAGCCGATTTTATGACAGCTAAATAAAAGACCACGTGGAGATTCATCAACGTCATTAGACGAACCAAAGTTGCCGACATAACCCAGCGAATTAGTAAGTTGACGTGGCAGTAGGCAGGCCACTTAGCACGCAGAACAGAACCGATGGGGCCGTAAAGTTTTCGAATGGAGACCACGCACCGGCAAACGCAGCATAGGACGTCCACCCACAAGGTGGACAGACGATAATGGATGGATGCAAGCCACTTTCAACCGGTCCTCTTGGATATCTATATGGGACGCCTTCAGCAGTGGAAACCCTACGGCTGATATGAGGATGCTGATGATGAAATTAAAAGACAAAAATGTCTAACAAAATAGCCTTTATTAATCTTTTAACTTAAAACCATTTACATTAGCATTTAATCCTATATTATTTTGCTCAAATAATTTCCCAAATAGCGAAATGTACAATTCATTCTTGCTCTCATCAGTCCATAAGGCCGATTTCTCAGGAGCCATAAAGTTCACCAACTTATTATGGACTACGTACTTGATCTTACGTCCCTTTGTAGCTTTTGTATCTACTTTTCTCTTCATTTTGCTTCTCATTTGCTGCAACGCTATCCATTGACGACTCAACTGTACTGGGTCCGATATATCTGCAGACTTGCATTCAATTAACTCTCTAAGTAATTGGTGGTAGAAGTCGCTGTCATCAAATATTTCTGGGATGTATTCATCATTGTCTTTTCGGTCTCTTGTTACTGGGTTAACTTCTGTGTCATCAACATCTTTTGTTTCTTCTTCAGGGATATCTTTTTTATAACCAATAATGTCATATTCGGACCGTTTGAGCTGTGTCCGTCTCACCAATTTCTCTCTGTCGGACAGAATATATGATATTTGTTGCAGGACTGTGTTTGTTGGTGCATTTTTAATGTTTGTGGCTGTTGCAAGACGGGTTTTGTCATTCCATTTTTGTATTGAAGTGTCTCTGAATGATTTGAATGCCTTGTGTGAGTTTGAGATGTCAGTTTCGTATTCTTCAAGTTTGCGTTTCTTGGTTGGTGCGGTTTTACTTTTAATTTTAGGTGTTAGAACTTCTTTTACGGTCTCGTCTTCAGCATCAGTATCTGATGGTATCTCCTCATTGTCAGTATCGCTCGGGATTTCTTCATCACTGTCTTCTTTTGCCATTTCTTTTGCGTCTCCCTGTTTGCTTAGTTTTTTATTGCAAAGTGTTTTTGTTTCTGGATATTTACTTAGAAGCAAATTCTGAAGGGATAGTAATCTGAAAATAAAAAATGATATGGATTAATAAATAATCATAAAACAAATCATAACTTCAAAATAATTATGTATTACTAGCATGTTTATATGACTTTGTCTGTAAAGACTTCTGAATCAGGCTAGTTTACGGCTGACTTATTTTTGTTTCCTATGGGAAGACAAAAAAGGAATAAAAGTAGTACTATGCTATGGTTAAGCTAGATCAATATTAATTATATCAGCTAATTCTGTTCAGCCATTATGCATGATTGAGCAACAAACATACAAACTTATACATTTATAATTTTAATTACTGAAATGATCAAAAATTAAACTTACTTGTCCAAAACATTGGTAACATTAGCTTTAGTAGTATTAGTCTCTTCTAGAAATTCCTCATTCTTCTTCAAATCATTATGGGTATCTGGCAAAGGCATCTGATTAGCGGTGTTCACACATCTCTGAAGGTGGATCCTCATCTCCAGCAGACTCTCCCACAGCAACAGCTGATTCCTTACACAAATGCCTTTCTTTGCATCTTCAGACAGATTCTGTTTTTTAACATGTTCAAAGTTTTCTTTCATTGGCTCTTCCATTTGACTGATGTCATATCCTTCACCTTCACCTTCATCATCACTGCCTTTCTCATCACCGCTACCTTCTTCGTCATCAGAATCATCATTCAACTGTTTTTTAAATTGAGTGATGCTGTAGTCTTCACTTTCGGCATCTGAATCAGTGTCGTCGAAATCTGATGATTTCTCTTCGTCATCTTTTGTTGCTGGCTGTTCGTCCTCAGAGTCTGAGCCATCCGAGTCTATAGAAGCACCCTGTTTGCTCTTTTGAGGTTGTTTCTGTTGTGGCAAATCATCGTCTGAACTAGTGTCTTCCTCACCAGATTCTTCAAAATCTTTCCGAGAAACAACCTGGCCCTCATATTTTTTACTAACCTCACTCAATAAGCCCACGTTTCGTTTACGGAAATCACTGATAGCCGCTTCAACTTCGCTGTCTGAAGAATCCAAATCATCACGCGTAACAGTTTTCGGTTTTGTGCCGAAAACTTGATCATCTTCTATGTCAGCACGAGGTTTTACCGTTAGAGCGTCTGCTATTTTATCAGATAACAACTTCTGTGGTGTTTTCTTCTGTTTTAACTTCATTTTGAAGATATTTTTATAATTTTAACCAACAAATACATTCACGTGTTTATGACTTATACACACTGACTGTCAAGTGTCATCGTCAAGTCAATCATGTCATTCATGAATCATGACATTGTCAAAATGTCAACTTTAGATTTTGACTTTTCATAGATGTTTATGGAAGTAGTTTTATTCTAAACCACAGTGCTAAGTATGTAAAAACTCTATTTACAAAATGATTCTCCTAAACTAAGAAACAAATATTATACAACCAATAGGATAGGTTAGTAAAGCTAGCTTTGTAAACTTTTTCAGTTTCATTTTACGCAATAACTTTTTCATCGTTTTGGTTTTTAAGTTAAATTCTTCGTTAAAGCTGTTAAAATTTAACAAAAATGTAATATATTATGTACTGAAATATTGTTATAAAAAAATGTGTTTTTATCAGCTTAATTACAAGCCTGTCTCTTGTACAAAATGATAATTAAAATAAAGAAATTACGCTTCGTTTCTCTTTCGCCAAATTGGCGCGAAAATTGACATTTATCATCGCAACGAACACATTCGATGAAATGCGAACAAAAAAGTGATAATTAAAATACAATACAATTACCAAAATGCCTAGAAGAAGAGTAATGCCCAAAACTGTGACATGGTTGAGTGAGGAAATACAAGAACCGCAAAGTTTAACCCCATCATTCCATCATTACGAGTAAGTTAACCTGTAAATTCAAAACAACTTTGTTTTCTCACCTAATCGACCTAAAACATACGTTATGTTTGATCAGGAAGTTTCAATTCGGGAATATCATAGCTGGAATTGGAGATTGTGTTCTTATTTCCAATGCTGATGCGGCAGAACCGGATACGGAGGCAGGTTGTGATACAGCACGCATTATATCTTTGTACGAAGATAGTACCAATTCCAATGACCCGTTCAGAGCCAAGGTTCAGTGGTACTCGAGGCCTAGTGACCTGCCTAACTGGTGTTTTACTAATATGGAACCTATTAATTTCTATGAAAAGGAGGTAAGTTTACAACTTGTGGTATTTTTTTTTAAACTTAATTTTATGTCATACACATTGATATGCAGCCATATTTCGGATTGGAACATTGGGTTATTGTAACAGAAAACGACAGATATTATCAGTTTTTTTTTTATCATCAATCAACCTTCATAAATTTTATAAAAATACTATTTCCAGGTAATAGAAGACCATCGTCCCTTCAACAAAGATGTATCAATAGAAACATTCTTCAAGAAATGCACAGTCACTCTCACTATCACGAAAGATATGGATGAAATTATTAACAAGCCGTACCATTACATATGTCGATACCGTCTCATGGCCATGAGCAGGCGGAAAGTACAGATTGAACCAGTCCTTGAACAAGAACGAAAAGCCATGGAGCTGTTAACACCTAAAACACCGTCAAAGACGGTAACACCGAAAACACCGAATAGTTTAGTCAAAAGAATGAGTAGAGTTTCAATCTCAGAGAAAAATTGGAGTGTCAGCAAAAACGATGGCACAAAACTATTGCTGAAAAGAGCAATATTAGCTGACAAAAACGAAAAGGATTCACCAATAAAGGTTACACCGAAATCAACAACAAAAAGAGTTACAGAGACACCAAAGAGTTCTAAGAAGTTATCCAAGAACATCATAGAAGATGTTCTGTCTATGGAACTTAAAGAAAATTCTGATGATGAACTCCCTACACTTATTATAAGGCAGCACGTTCCAACTACACCGAAACGAAAGCAGTCAATATCTAAAATAATGAAAGAGGAGACTCCTAAAAAGGTTTTAGTATTTGAAGATGAAGGGCAGTGTACTCCAACTACTAGACGCGGAAGACCAAAGGCTAGTATTAATTATCAAGAACCTGAAGTTTCACCAGTAAAAAGAACTCCTAGAAAGGCGGTTCATAAAATGTCAGAGAGTGACGATGAATTTAAACCAGCTCCTCGGACACCAAAAACACCGAAGACTCCTAAGATGCCCAGAACCAGGACTCCGGCACAGACTCCTAAACGCAGTGTAACTAAACGAATTCTGACTAGTCAGCTAACGCCTACTTTACATAACAGAGCTCACTCCATTGATAATATTGATGGTAAGATTATTTTTACTGTTGTAATTTTTGGTAAAGTGTCAACTACATCTATATCTATCTATACATCTATACAAATATTATAGAGGTAACATTTGTTTATAAGTTTGTATGTAGGGGGTAATCTCCGGAAGTAATGAACCGATTTTGAAAATTGTTTCACAAATTGGAAGCTACGTTATCACTGAGTGCTATAGGCTATATTTTATTATCAAAAAATTAGGGATCCGTAAGAAAAATCACGCGAACGAAGTCGCGGGGAGAGTGCTAGTATTTAATAAATCTTTACTAATATTATAAATGCAAAAGTGACTTCTGTCTGTCTGTTACGTTAACACTACTGAACCACTGGACCGATTTGAAGAAACTTGATACGGAGTAAGTTTTAACCCCAAGGAAGAACATAGGCTGCTTTTTATTCCGCATCTGCGTCTGCAATAACCGACATTTATGCGGGTGAAGTCGTGGGCATAAGTTAGTTATTTATATTCGTTTTTATCTTTACTTTTACAGAGTTTCTCAAAGAGAACAAGTCCTTACCAGGCAGAGAGGGGCAAATGGAAGAAATACTATCATTTGTTAGGTCTAAATTTTTGGATAGTACCAGTGGGTAAGTTTTATGCCTTCCAACCTTGCCATAACAAAGCTTAGTAAGCAGATGGTACAGTCAATAATTTAATAAAAGTCTATGTAAATTTTAGTTTAACATATCATCTTAACAGACACTAAATGTTGCACTGATTTTCAGCATTTTAATTATATAATAACTAAGAGTTTAATTCATTTTCATTTTATTTTAATTAGGATTTTAAACAGTTGTTTCTTGCCATACAACACAGAAGTAACACCAGTTGGCATCATCTTTAATGTTCAAATCATATTCTTCACTTTAAGTCTGTCATAGTCAGGTAACTATAACTGCTTATTTATCATAAGCAGTGTGAAAATGATGTGTAAATATGCTGTTTAGGCATTATTTGCAAAAGGTCCTTTAAAACATAGCAGTATACTGACTATTCATTGTTTTCAAAAATCGAATATTACACAACACAGCTTCCAAATAATAATATACTATACTTGTTTTCTTTTGTTAAAGCAAAAGAAACTATATTTCTATTATTGTTTTCTTCTTTTTCTTTCTTTATACAACAGAAATAAAATCCAGATAATATTTATAGCATCTCATTTCTTCCAGGTGCATGTACATATCAGGAGTCCCAGGAACAGGAAAAACTGCCACAGTGAGCTCAGCTCTCAAGTACCTGAAGGAAGAAATAGACCTGCCTGATTTCCAGCTTGTTGAGGTCAACGGCATGAGGATAGCTGAACCCAGACAAGCTTACGTGCAAATATACAAACAGCTTACTGGTGAGGCTTTTGTCATTATTTTTAACACATATTTCTCAATAGTCATGTAACTTTTATCTGAAGAATAAATGTGGCCATTTGATACATTTTTATACAAAGGGTGTCGGCCGCCATATTTCTTCCTCAGTTAAAAATTCGTTGGTAGGAGAAAGGACAGACCTTTGCCCAGCAGTGGGACACTTACTAGAGTACCATAAAAATGTTGACGATTGAAAAATCGGCAACAAAAGAATGACGTACTTTAATAATTTTACCTGTAACTTTTATAGTCAATAACTTAAAGTACAAATTGATTTGATTTATTTTTACAGGTAAATCAGTGGTATGGGAGCAGGCCTGTGCACTATTAGAAAAAAGATTCACAAATCCTGGACCTAGAAGAACGCCAACAGTACTGCTTGTGGATGAGGTAACCAACCACTTACTAGAATCAAATAGAGGGTGTTTCATCCTAAAACTGTTTTAATACTAAGTTGCTAAAAAGAGATTGCATGTATAGCTCTGTCTTTCTCTCACACTAGAAAAATGATGCTATAATACAGCATATAACAAATAAGTGTGATAAGTGAGATGAAATCCCACCTAATACTAGAGATCGAGTACCCACCTCACTCTCACTTCACCTGAATTCGCCATGGAAGATTTTTACATAATAATATGGCTTTAATTAATGTCACTTCCAGTTAGACGCACTCTGCACCCGTCGTCAAGATGTCCTCTACAGTATAATGGAGTGGGCAGCTCACAACACTGCCCTGCTCACCGTCCTCGCTGTTGCCAACACTATGGACTTGCCCGAACGAGCGCTCGCGTCACGGGTAGCTTCCCGCCTTGGCCTGACGCGGCTCACCTTCCCGCCGTACACTCATACGCAGCTACAGAATATCGTGGCTACGAGATTGGCCGGCGCTAATGTTACTGCTGATGCTGTGCAGCTTATTGCTAGGTATGATAGATTTTTGATATAAAACTTTTAGAAAATTATTAGAAAAAATATTGCTTCTTCTGCACTAACTTGCTGTAAAACTATTCCAAAATGAAATGAACTAATGGGCTATTTATGTTGCCCTTCTACCACTCTTAAATTATTCCCTGACACAGTCATACATCTGCAGCTCCTTATTTTTAATTCAGTATAATTATATTAATTATGGACATTTTTCTTCCAGAAAAGTAGCAGCGGTATCAGGCGACGCTCGGCGCGCACTCGCCCTGTGCTCTCGCGCATTAGAACTAGCAGGTCCTGAAGGCGCAGGACTGAAAGAGGTGCAACAAGCACTCGGTGAAGCTGCCTCGAGTGCTGCTGTGCGAGCTATAAAGAACTGTTCGCCTGCTGAGAGGCTCATGCTGAGGGCTGTGGCCGCCGAGGTGAGATTCTTGTTTATATTTTAAATCTCGAAAGTTTTAAGAACGCAGTACATTCGAAAAAGCTTTTATGGTTCTAAATATAGAACATAATTGACACAGAGTCTGTGCGAACAACTATTGCGCTATGTGTCAAGTATTTGGTATCAGCGTGTGATATGTATTTATATGGCTTACTGCAGTATGAAATACTTCTTGCAGGGCAGGCTGTTAAACGCAGCCATAAATTTTGTGTCAGTCTAAAAAACCTCATCGAAATAAATTCTGATATTATTCTTTCTTATTAAAAAAAACATCGCCCCTCACTTGGAATTTCTCCTATATTGTGGGTGTGTTTACAAACATAAAATCTTACATAAACAAACAACCAGACACAGTCTTCATATTTAACGAATGTTTTTTTACTGCAGGTGGAAAGAACAGGCTCAGACGAGACGACACTCTCCCGCGCATTACAAACAGCGGCCGCCATAGTTTCTCTCGACGGCCGTCCGTATAGGACGGCCCCATGTATTCGCGCGCCCACACCGTCGCAAGCGCAAGCAATATGTACCCGGCTGGCCGCACTAAGACTGTTGCTACTTGAACCTAAGCCGGCTGAGCCGAGGCTGCTGTTGAATATAAGTGCTGATGATGTGCATTATGCGACGAAACAAATTAGTGTATGATAAAAATGTATTTTTTCTGATGAATGATTTCGTTTGTTGAACGTTGATCGTTAGTACCCTTCCTGTAAGTACAGTACAGTAAACAGGGATGATTGAAGACGCAGAAAAGGGTTTGCTTTCACCCCCTTTTACCCAGTATTGAACATTGCCTCCTCTGTGTTCCAATTATAAGTACAATATTCTAAAAATAAGGATAAAAACGACTTGATTATTATGTTTTGAAAATAAAGGGAAATGACCATGTTGTATTTGTTAAATAAATAATTATGAACTTTGTATTTTTAAACACTTTCTATTCACACAGTGATTGACTGATAGTTTAAGTTTCATAATGATATTAATAAATTATTACAATATTTTTTTGTTTTATTAATTCATTGACGAGTCCCCAACTTGAATGATCTTGATGAGTGCTTCAATATTGTTGTCTTGTACTGCTTTTCTACTTGCTGCTACTACCGCCTTGCCGTATTTACCAACTGTAAAGAAAATGAAATTTTATGTTCTCTGTAATACCTATATTCTGAAGGCACCTGATAAAAAGAAGGTAGGTACCTCTTAGCCTAACAGCCTGTTGTAAAATTGTGTGCAAACTCTTGAGCGCAATAACTGCTTGTTCTTGAGTAGATCGTCTGATATAGCATCCTGTGAGAAGTTCCTCATTGAGCATTACAACTTCTTTGTAACGGTTCATCATCTCTTTCCTAAAAAATAAACCCACATATTTATTATTACACTCGCAGACTACAAAAAAATATAAACATTGATTTGAGTTTCATACAAATCATAAGCGGCCGCATCTTGAGCTGCTGGTAGTAACGCAGTTATTAGTTGTGCCCGCTCTGCTGTTTCAGCAGCTAACCGTGATCTCATCTCGCCTATTTGTGATACGTGCTCCATTTCCTCGCGAAGTTTCTTTTCAGCTTCGGGAAATTGTGCCACGGACTAAAAGTTCGCAAAAAGTTTTAAATATCCCGCCACTACACAATTTGTCTATGGTACAGGACATTACGTTACTACACACTAGCATTTAGTCGATTTTCTTTATAACACCTCTATGATGAAATGGCGGCCGAGCGGCGCGTCAGTTTTTCTTGTCAGTGGTTTTTACCGGCGTGGGGGTGTTGTCAAATTTTGTCTATCGTAAGAACCGGGAGTTGAGTTATTTTTGCGAAAATTTGTATAAAAATGGTTGAAAACAACGATATGGAGTTGTCTGAAGCAGAGGCAGAACAGTATGATCGTCAGATCCGTCTGTGGGGCTTGGAATCTCAGAAAAGGTTACGTGCATCGAAAGTTTTAATCATCGGCATAGCAGGCCTCGGCGCTGAAATTGCCAAGAATGTTATTTTATCCGGTGTTAAGAGTGTATGTTTGTTAGATAACGAGAAGCTGAAAGAAATAGATCTGTATTCCCAGTTTTTGGCTCCCCCTGACAAAATCGGGGAGAATAGAGCGGAAGCATCGGTAACGAGAGCAAGGGCTTTGAACCCAATGGTAGAGATTACCTCGGAGACGAAATCTGTGGATAACCTGCCTGATAAATATTTCCAAGAGTTTGATATTGTATGTGCAACAGGCCTGAAGCAAGAGCAATATGAGCGCATCAACAACGCTTGCCGCGACAGCAACAAGAAATTCCTATGTGGCGATGTTTGGGGCATGTACGGTTACATGTTTGCCGACCTCGTCGACCACGAGTACTCTGAAGAAATTGTACAACACAAAGCCGTAAAACGGGGATCAGACGACGCCGAGAAAAATGCTCGTGAAACTGTCAGTATTAATGTAAAACGCAGAGCAATATACGTCCCCCTTCAAAATGCTCTGTCTGTGGACTGGATGAAGCCTGAGATGCGTTCAAGACTACGTCGCGGCGACCCCTCCTACTTTGTAATGAAAATTCTACTGCGGTTCAAAGATGAGTACAATAGGGACCCAGACCCAGCTAAGAGGAACGAGGATACTAAAATTTTGTTACGTATGAGGGATGAGCTTGTGAAGGAGCTGTCCCTGCCTTCTGGGTTTATTGTTGATACTCTATTGCTAGATGTATTTGGCGTAGTATCGGGTGCTGCTGCTGTTATTGGCGGTGTTATCGGCCAGGAGGTTGTGAAAGCTGTGAGCCAGAGAGAACCACCCCATAATAATATGTTCTTCTTCAACCCTGTCAAATCTGTTGGTTTTGTAGAACTGTATGGTCAGTGAGATTCAATAAATAGTAAGCAATGTCGATTTCAAAGTAATAAATTATTTAAGTACACTTTAGTGATTTTATTTAATTTTTGTTGTTTTTAATTATTGTATAGCAAAAGGAGGTCAACAAAATCTCGTACAAGTTTGCCCAAATATGTACCTGCATACATATTTGGGCAAACTCCGTACACCTGACGGACTCCGGGGGAGTCCGTGGCCCATGTTGCTCTATGCCTTTTACAAATGAATGTACACTACCAACCGAAGAATAACTTTCAGTTTCGACTGTAAATCTAGTTTTGTTTGGATATTGATGTTTGCTAATAGAACTAATTTGAACATTTTGTATGTCATTGTTAGGTAAGTGTAGATAGTAAATTAGTAGAAAAAAATTAGCCTGAGCAAGTGTGAAAATGGTCTTTTCTGTACAACTTTCAAATAGAGATCTTGAACAAACCTGCAAATCAGTCAAATTCAAATAAACAGCCAAACTTTGTATCACATCTCCAGCCAGTCTTATGTCATGTGTGCTTATCTTGACTTGTCCATCAGCCCCAAAGTCCATACATAAAGAAGAATGGTCTCTCAAACACAGAAGATTTATATGAAGCTCCTTAGTTTCTTCCGTCTCAAGGTTCAACTCTTCATCAAGAAGAAAGTTCTGGTTGACCCAGATACAAATTCTTTGTACTCTTTCTGTGATGCGAAATGTGACGTAGCTGTTCCCTTTGTTACGTAGTTCCTTGTTGATCAGCTGGTACATAGAGAATCGAGGCAGTTGCTTTGTCAGCTCGAATATATGGAACTGTTCGCTGTCTGGGTACCCAATGAGCGCCTGTACAATATTGAAATGGCTAAAGTATCAAGACTAGGCATGCGCTATAGCGGTGTAACGGCATTACTACTACAAGACGATCGAGAGTTATTGCATTTCGATCGCGACCACAATAGTGCCAAAGAAAGTGGTCGAGGGTAAACAATTAGTATTTTAAAGCTGAAGAGTTTGTTCATTTGTATGTTTGTTTGCTAGAACGCGCTGATCTCCGAAACTATTGGTCCGATTCTGAAAATTCTATTTATTATCAAATCAATTTTATTAGGGATAAGAAAATTTTCGCGAGCAAGAGCTAAAAATATTCTAAGCTGTGTTGTTTCAAGTTTGGGTGTAAGTACATGGGCGAGACTTTCAGATCTTCACCTTACCAGCTTTAAAATACATCAAGTTAGTAGTTACCCAGGTCTACAGCAGAGTACCTCCTACCTTAATGTGAACATCAACTGGCACATCGCGAGGAGGTTTCAGCGGCACATGTAGCAAAGACCTCAGCTGACTCTGCTGAGGATGGCGAGCGAACGTCTCCCCGCTCTCGAAGATACCCTCTGCCAGTACCAGTGCTGCACGGACTATTGTTTCATTGTTGGTTGATACAGCTAGTTGTATGCTGCCCTAAAAGATAGCGTATTTTTTTATAGAGCTAGACTATGAAGCCAGAACACAGATTAGCTTAGGTTTTATGAGTTTTTAAATGTTTGATGAGAAGATACTTCTATGGTCAGGGAAAACTTGGATACTTATCGCCGGACGAAACCTGTCGTAACGACAACTTTCTTAAACAGCACCTTACCGATTGCCACGATGTCGACTTCCACCTGTAACGTCAAACGCCGTCGACGCGAAAAAAAGAAGACATACCTATCTATTCGGTATTGGTCCTCATCGCATGGATCGTCGATGACCTCCAATGACCCGTTAGCCGTGAACTAATCCCAAGATTAGGACGTACCTCATCAGGAGTATGCAGAACAGCCACCTGCAGTCTGGTATTAGTAGGCATGGCCGAGGCTGGACGCTCGAGACTCTCCGCGCCCACGCTACCATTGGCAGCATTTGCCTCGTAGTGCTGCAGTTCCACCATGAGCGCTTGTTTCTTGTTGAATAACTCTGTGATAGCCAGACGGTCTTCTTCCGATATCATGTTCTTGGATGCTGTGTTAAAGCCGGTGTTTTCTTGATAGGGCGGAAATCCTAATACTGTTGAGAAGTGCAATGTTTTAGATAACTCCGGTGCTTATGTTAGAAATGAGTATCTGGACTTCTGGACTAACTTTCATCACTACCTCTGGTACTAAGTTACGAAAATACGTTATGGTATCTGCACCATCCGCTTGCAAATTCTCTCGTTCTTTACGGACTACTAAATAAGAGGAGGAAGTACCAAAATAGTAAACCTAATTTTATTTAAGAACAACAACATCCTGTATCCAAATACTAACAAATCTACCTACCCTCGCCCTTATCCGACACACAGACAAGATCAGGCACACCAACGGACCGGTAGTCCGCCAACAACATGGCAGCTGCATTAGCACGCATCTGCACTCGGCGTAACACTTGGCCTGCAGTACTTTCGCGCCAGTCCACGCGACCGTTTGACCAGCAGCATGCTAGTGTATCGCCGGACCATTGGAGGGCCAGCGCATTTTGTTTTGACTGTGAGAAAGAAACTTAAGTTAGTTTCCATCAGTTCCTGACCTTTTTACAACCTACTTGCATACCTTCACTCGCCATAGTCGAATACCCTCTTCATAGATTCCAATGGTGCCGTTAGCAAGTCCATACGCGAACCGGACCTCGTTGACCGGAGTAAGACACAGGATAGGTCCAGTCTCAGCAATTTCCGCTATGAACTGATTGTTCTTTAGAACTTTGATGAATGAGTCATCACACCCGATGAGCAGCTGGAAGTTGTAATAAGTTGAACATTAAAGAAGAAGTTTGTTAAATCACAGCCCTTCTCGGCATTGACTATTTTTGGGACATTTAGCCGATTTTGCATGTGGTGTGCAGTTGCGCTGTCTCATATTCTTCTGACGTTATAATGCCGTCATGATAATCACAAATCGATACCTAATATGAGGATAACGCTGCGAAAAATAAAAGTCCCCATTATCTCGCAACAGTGGTGTATCATTCATGCATGCTATGTTTCTAAGTATTATCATACGGCTAAAGTATCGAACGAAAGGAGATTTCGTTTCCTTACCTCATTCTCCCCATCCTTATCGAAGTCAAAAGTGATCATAGCACACACTTTTCCGCTAACGACATTCCAGAAGACTTCATTCCCTTCCCAATCGATGGCCTGCACAGAACTGTTGCCGCCTATTATGGCCAGGGTTTCCGTATGCTTGCCGAAGAAACCAGTTATGATCACGTTAACACCGTCCGGGGCCTCTTTGAAGAAGAGGTCGGTATTGTCGTGGACATCGTATGCTGGAATTAGAAAATGATGATGAAGAAAATGATGATAAAGTTGGATTTAACAGGATATTAGCAGAGAAGTTACTCGATATGACGATGTGTAAATAAATCTTGCGTTATTGCTATGGAAAAAACGTAAGGCGTTAGTATTTGAAAAAGACATGGCCAAAGATCGGAAGTGATTGATGTGGAAGGAACAGAATGGTTTTATTTACTGTGCCTGTAGATGGCTTCAAGGCTGACACATTGATTTCAGAACGACAGAATAAATGAAAAAAGTGACCTAGTAAAACTCTCACCCAGTATCTGTGTAGGTGATCCAATAAGCAGCATATCTCTGCCAGTGTCAGGCCTCAGTGGCCCAGCTGCGAGTGCTATGATGGCCTGGCTGAGGTTCAATTCAGAGACCTCGCCATGCGCTTGAGAACGTTGCGCTCGTCCGCTGACCACTCCCCCGTGGGGGTGATGGATTATGATCTGAGAGTTTTAGATTACATCATTAATAGAATTACGTATTGACTGCAAGTTGAAAATTTACTGTGTAGATAGGTATGGAAACAATATTAAGTGAACGGCTATCATCGCCATATTTTTGTTGCCTAAGCTTTCGAACTGCGAAGTTAGTGTTCATTTATCATGTTTAGAAAAGGCAGATATAGTAACGTATTTTGTGGTAATGGCCCATGAGGAGTCTATAATTATATTGTATGTAAATATTAACTTTATCGTAGCCAGCAGATGCGGTGAGACAAGGGTGCGTTCCATCATACTTCGCAATCGTCACGACATCAGGTGTGACTTTATGATTCAACTCCAACTTAAATACTGGCTGAACTGTTGATAGTTGCATTTTTGCTAACGAACGTGTTTTGTTTTGATCAATCTATTTATTGTTAAGATGTTTTTCAATCAGTTGTCATGGTAACGGGCCGAATTATGTTATCTCAAAATTGAAGTAGTATCTTTAAGTAAGTGATGCACAATCTAAATGTTATACTCAAATATTTTGTATGTAATATAACGAGAAAATAATGGTATTATTTTTTTTTTGGTATTTTTCTACAAGACTTTTATATTTTTGTGCGTTCAAAAACATAAATGTAGAGTAGTATAATAAAGTTCTCCTTTCTTTGAATTACATCTGTAATTTTTCATTGATAAGGGACAATATGATATGAATAATGATTATTATAAAAAAGAAATCAAAATAGTTCCTACGAACACAGTGTTTTGAACGTTTCTGATAGAAAGATCAACGTCAAAATGTAACGTGACAGTGACAGTTAGTTAAATTTATACGTCAAATTTGAAGTAGTCAATTTATTTTTTGGCATTTTGTTTTTACGCATTTCGGTGTTCGCATTTAGAGAATTAACCGAATGTCTAGTTGTAATCGCGCCGATAACGATAATATTATTAATAACGCGGAAGTGCTAAGTGTTTATTGAATTACTTCCAGTGACCAAATGGGTAGTGAATTGAATCTTGAATCTACGGAATCCAGGTACATATTTATTTATTTTTAGTTTAATTTTGATCTGTATCTCGAGTTATTTCGGCCTATCATTATTGCGCAATTGCTTCATAATTTTCGTATCGAGCCGCCTTTGCCTCTGCTTTTATGGTTTTTAATTTAATGTTTTAGGAATTCATATTTTTGTAGGTATTCGTCAGTCCGCACTTGATGCCTTACGTCTGTTATGCCAAGAATTCACATTCCATGTTGTTATATTTGGACTCAATATCTCATGCCGTTCATTTATCATGTCATTTTTGGCTTTATAAGGTAATTGTCATATTATCATTGTTTTCTTTATAACTTGTACTTTCTTTGAAATTGTAATGCAGCTGTATCTTCTAAAATGGCTATAAAAAACATTTTTATTTGCAAACCAAATCTCTATCCGTCTTTTTTTTAAATATTTAATTACTTTCTATTTTATTATAATCTTTAGAAAAGAGGTAAACTCTTAAAATTTAGTAAGTATAGATTTGTGCATAGATATTATTGCTGAAATCCATGAACATTTTATTTAAAAAGAAAAATTTTGGGCTTAAAATCTTACTCTAGACCTTCTTGATTTGGGCTTTGACTTACCAGTACTCAAGTAGGTACTATTTGTAATTTTTTATATTTACCAACCTGGTTATTCTTTAAAAAATATATTATACTAGACAAAGAATTAAGTAAAATCATTATGAAATGTAAATTAATATAAATTAAAAAAAGATAAAAAGTTGCATATTACTTTTTATAAACATGACATGTTAACATGCAATTTTTATCTATTATATTAAGCAAAGCGATGATTTCAAACTATTGCATCAAACAGTTGTTACTATTATCCAATACATGAGATCACTGATAAGGAAATGCCTAAGTCATGCTTATAAGTTATATTTTTCTATAATATTAGCAAGAAAGAAAAAATATTATGAAAAACTAGGTACTTACTTACATTAATAAAAGCCACCATTCATTTTTATTGCTTTACATAATATCTACTTATCATTTAAATATTTTACATAATTATTACTGAGTATAATGGGAATAATATTGAAACAAGGTAAATTACAAAAAAAAAATATACAGGTTGTATGAAAAAACTAAAATCTCAATTTCATTAATTCAATTATGGAAATTAAGATTTTAAACACACTGTATATTTTATAATAATTTATATAAAATCTCTCGCAGTTTGTCCATTGTTTGTGTACAAAGAAAAATATCAATATTCATTATGTTGATATTCTTTCAGATAATAATATTACTCAGCAAGCACCAATGGTGTTCGACAATAAGCAAGTTATTTAGCATAAGTGTTGTGTTCATTGTGTGTGATTTATTTTATTATCTGTGAAGTGTGTTGTTTGTTTATGACTCCTATACAATATGGGCAGATATAAAATGACTACTTGATGTACCTACAGTTTTATACCAAAAAATTCTAAGATTTATGACGACATATTAATATTCATTATTAGCTAAGCATAAGCTGCTTCCCTACCAAGCCAACCAAGACAACTTTTATTTTTTTCAATGCAACTGGCATTTCCAGATATCAGTTTAAATAAACAAACAATAAAAGTTGTCTTTTATTTTTTAATGCAACAACTTTAATTTTTTTTCAATGCAACTGGCATTTCCAAATATCAGTTTAAATAAACAAAAAATAAAAGTTGTCTTAGTTGGCTTGGTAGGGTAAGCTAGGCATAAGCAGCTTATGCTTACCCTACTAAGCCAACCAAGACAACTTTTATTTTTTTCAATGCAACTGGCATTTCCAGATATTTGTGCGTTTAAATAAACAAAACAAAAAAATATCTTTAGCTTTATTGTTTATTTTGGGTTAATTTTTCAATCGTTAGATAACTCTTTACGGAGGGATAAATATGGCGGTTTGACAGCTTTTGTATAGAAAATATGTCAAAATGTCATATAAAATTTATCTGACCATTGAAAAACCAGCCCAGATGTACAGATTAAGGCTACTCATTGACTGCATCAGTCAACAATAAATGCCACTGTGTATGGGAGTCAATATTCATGTATGCATGTATGTTAGCAGACAGTGAGTTAGCATGATTGCTTAGATCAGGGGCTCCCAATCTTTTTAATAAGTACTGAGACTCCCTTTACGGGTTGTCATATTTTTGTGACGCCTTTATGTAAGAAGATATTCGTGTGTAGATCTAGCAGACAATAAGAATACTTTATTTGTCTATTACTTTTAATTAATTAAAGAAAATTCCAAAGATCACAATCTTAATTATAACTATTTATTAGAAAATATAACAGTATAATGATTGTACTGCAATCAATGCGACCCTCAGTACAGCACCACGCAAAGTTTGGGAATCCTTGACTCAGATGACCCACATTTATTGCTGCAAGCCGTCATGAATCATCAGTGTTTACCTACCAGAACTGACAAGTTTCTGATATAACCCATAATATTGACAACATATAATTTTATGTAGTGGATGTAACAAAAAAAAAACTAAATATTGGAAAAAAAAAACTAAAATAAAAATTTCCAGCTTGGATTCATTTTTCTGTATTTTTTTTTTCTTTTCATTAATTAATTGGCAGGCATGATTATTGCTATTTAAACAAATAATTGTTGTCCATAAGTTTGTGTCGTATTGTACTCCCTATAGCCCAGCTAAATGTTAATATTTATATATTTTTAATTAAATATCGATGGTTTTGTTTTCTTTTAAATTTCAGTACAGTTAGCAGGACATGGATTGGAACTGTTTTGTCCATTATATGGAAGTAAGATATATTTCCAGTTGATGTCACATTATTAGTTGTCAAGTGCTTTATTTTATTTATTTTTGGGCTACTTCTTATTTATTTATTTATTTTAATCAGTTAAGTATACTAATTGTAGGGTTTAGGAAAAACCATTCTAATAATAGTTTCGATGTAACTAAAATTATTTATTATCATTTACATTTTACAAATATTTTGCTGGAGTTCAAAAAATACAGATAAAAAAAAATTATAATCACTTAGTTAATAAAATAAAAGACAAATTCAGAATAAATATAATTCAAACTTTTTTGCAAGTCATCAGTCTATCAAGAGTTTATTATTATCTCAAAAATTATAAACATGTTTTTAAACCTACATCATTAAAAAAATGGCCTTGCTATGTTCTTTGTTCGTAAAGCGCAAAACATAAAAAATAATATTCTAAATATATTTTTTTGTCTTCGTAGTCCTTTCCATGTTAAAGCAATTGCTTGATTTGGGGGCGCGGCGTATGCACGCGCTGATCCCGCTCTCTCGACTCTCGGTGGCAGGAGAAACATCGTGGGGTCTTAATCGGTAGGAGTTCTACATCACCCTTCATTTTCCCAAGGTGAAGGGACATCATCACCATTATCATTTCTACCGAACGATGTCTACTGCTGGACTTCTGCCTCCCCTAAATATAGCCGCAATGATCGGTTTTGCGCTGCCCGCATTCACCGGTTTCCCGCAACCTTTGCCAGGTCATCGGTCATCCTACACTGCGCTTTCCAGTACGTGGTCGCCACTCGAAAGCCCTACGACCCTAACGGCCGTCTGCTCTATGAGCTATGTGGCCTGCCCATTGCATCTTCAGTTTCGTAGTTTTAAGAGCTCATTTCTGATTCGATCTAGCAGAGAGACCTCGAGCATAGCCCTCTGGGCTACTTTAAGCGTCCTTTAAGGCTTATAGTAAGGCACCACGTTTCAGTGCCATATTATGTCATCACTGGCAACTGGTTAAAGACTTTCGTCTTGAGACACTTCAGCAAATGGGACGAAAATACACCACGTAGCTTCCCGAACGCTGCTCCGAGCTGTATTCGGCGATTGACCTCTTTCTAGGTGAAGGGTATTCATAAATAATGCTAAAAGGCTAAGGTCCATGTAAAACTGGATACCGACGATTGGCATATCTTTTTTTGTAGTATTTACTACTAGTTCTAAAACATGATTAAGCTGATATTTTTCATACTTTGCTCAGTGAGTCACCTCTCTATGTATGTATAATAACTGCCTTTCGACCTTGGACTGCGACTAGGCTTGACCTTCACTCGCGTGGTCAACTAGTAATAAACAAGCGGAAATATTGATCTTTTTGTTGTAACAAAATGTATCAATCAATTTTATTAGGATACTGTCATTATATTAAGTACCTACTAGGCCCAAAAATACGATCTTTTTTTTTCGTAGATCTATTCAAATGATAAAATAACTTAAAAAAAAATAAACACTGTCTAGAATACTATTTAGAATCTACTTGCTAAATAAAAAACACTTTTGAAATCATAGTTTCTTTGAATTAGGTACATATTATTATGTCCTTTCTTTATTGCAAATACGTTGTAGGTAGCCACTAACAGCTCATAGTACCCTTAACAATGTTATTTATAGTATTATAATTAAACTAATTATTTGATAATAATGACTAATTATTTTCTAACAATACTGTTCGTCTAAGAATAACTAACCCTAAAAACTAATTATCTATCGTTTTAATTTGCATTATAAATTGTTTTTTAATGTTTAGTTTTTGTTGTCTCGTGTGTGTTTACCTGTTAAAACAAATTGTTTATTGAGCCAACTTTAATCAGTGATCTAATTGATACTACATAATTACAATCCGTATCTTTTATTAGTTTGATAGTAAAAATCTTATTTTACGAATAATGCTTGGATGATAATTACGTAACATACAATGAATTAATTTTTTTTTTAATTGGCGCCCTTTTTGTGGTCAACTTTTGCTGGCCAGACTCTATAACAGTGGTTCTTAACCAGAGGTCCGCAGATCAATAGTGGTCCCCTGAAAGCACCAGAAGTGGTCCGCAACGTCATGATATATGTAATTATTAAATAACATCGTCGTGTCCTAGCAGTCAAAAAAAATGCTCTTAGATTCAATTAATTTTTTAGGTGTTTAATTTATGGAGCAACCTTACGAATAATGAAGGTTACCGCCAAACAGTTGGTGGTCCATGGCAAGATAAACATTTTGTCAAATGAAGGGATCATTTGACAAAATGTTTATCAACACATGGGCCCTTTTCATATGCATACGGTCACGGTACGCATGCCGTGTAAAGTAGAAATGTATCAGCTGCAATAAGAGCTGTCACGCGGTTGCCCATCTCTTACATTTCTACTTTATACCACGGCGACCGTGCCATGACCACATGTATATGCAAAGGGCCTAAAAGGTTAGGAACCACTGGTCTAAAACGTCAGCAATCATAATGTTATTCAAAATTAGACTTGGCTCAATAAACAAGTACCTTCCATCTGTAGTCTAAAAAGTCAACAAAACCCCTTGTTTTTAATTGTTTTTGTTTTTTCTTCTAGTTGGACCGGTGGATGGTTCAGCTGGACTCGTCAGTCAGATGCGATGCTCCGTAATGTCGAGAAAAAAATATTGTCATGTAAGAAAAATCTTTATTTATTTTAACTTTTTTTAATTTTCCATTTAAATTTTTGTTTTATATTTTGGCTTCTATTATCACCCTCCTAAAGTGGCCATATTTTTATACCTATTTACTTTTATCAAAAAAGCATTATACCTACACAAGTACACACTATGCGTTTGACACAAACATACACATATTGACATATTTGATATGTCAATCTACGTCATAAGTCTCTAATAGTAGAACCTTAATAATGTTTATACATACATACATACATACATAAACTCACGCCTTTTTCCCATGGGGGTAGGCAGAAACCACAGAACGCCACCTGCTACGATCCTTACATACTCCTTTCGCCTCATCTACGTTCATACATCTCGTCATACAAGCACGCCGGTTACGAGTACTCCGCACCTGACCTTTCTGAAGAACCTCACCAATAAGATCAGTGTAGGTCTTCCTAGGGCGACCCCTCCCTGCGTTACCACTCACCTCTGCCATATAAATACCTTTTGTTAATCGTCTTTCACTCATCCTCTCAACATGACCGAACCATCTAAGCATACCCTTTTCTATCTTTGTCACTACATCCTCTTTTAATCCGCAACGGTCCCGTATAACCTCATTCCTCACTCTATCGTTCAAAGTTACACCACACATACTCCGCAAGGAACGCATTTCCACAGCATTAATCCTACTCTCATGCCTCGTTTGCCAAACCCAACATTCACTTCCATACATAAGTGTAGGCACCAGCACGCCGTTGTGAACAGCCAGTCGAGCCTTTTTGGGCATGAACTGGTTGGTCACAACCGCATGTATAGCACCATTCACTTTATTTCCCGCAGTTACTCTCCTTTCCACATCAGCATCAATCTTTCCATCTCTAGTAAACATACTGCCCAAGTATACAAACTCATTCAATTGATCCACACTCTCATCATTTATTTTCACATCACACACCGATACATCCTCTTCTCTTTCAAAAACCATCACTTTCGTCTTGTTCACATTTATATTCATCCCTTTCCTCTTAAACGCGTCATTCATTACCGTTACCATGTCTTGCAACTGCTCTGCCGACGATGCAAGAAGAACTTGATCATCTGCGTATAACAGGCATTTGACAAGCAACTCATCCATCCTTAATCCACACTCACTCTCTCTCAAATCCGCCAAACAACTATCCATGTATAGGTTGAACAGCCAAGGAGACGCTACACAGCCCTGTCTTACACCTCTTGAGATGCAAAACCAGTCAGTGTATGCCCCATTAATCCTAACACAAGCACTGGAATCTTTGTATAAAGATTTCAGTGCTCGTATCAAGTGTCCGTCCACACCATACATGGATAGAGTCGACCATAATTCTTCCCTCCACACACTGTCATAGGCCTTCTCCAAATCTACGAAAGCGCAATAGACTTTCTTGTGCTTTGCCAGATGTTTTTCGGCTATACACCTTAAAGAGAAGATCTGATCCATACAGCCCATTCCCTGTCTAAATCCCGCTTGTACATCCCAAATTTTCTCATCAGTCACTCCTATCACCCTATTAATTAAAACTTTCGCATACAGTTTGCCGACAACGCTTAATAGACTAATGCCGCGGTAGTTTTTACACTCCTGCTGTGAGCCTTTTCCCTTATATAGTGGAACAATTACAGCCTTGCACCAGTCATCCGGCACACGACCATAACTCCAACACATATTAAAGATCAAGCACAACAGGCTTGCTACCACCCCGTCACCGTTCTTTAGCATTTCGACAGACACTCTATCATAGCCTGCAGCTTTGCCAACTTTCATACCTCTCAGTGCTCTTACAATCTCATCCATCTTTATTTCATTCTCTTCATCTACATCTACGTGTGGGTCTTTCAATGTTTATACTTAAAATTTAAATGAGTTATGGTTGAATATTGACCTTCGGGCGACCACTAGGTCCATTTATTACGTGTGGAAATTGCTTACAACTGCAAAAATGCCCAAAAGACTTAGCTACCTGTCAGTTAGATTCATAAAATTACCTAAATATATCAGCAATTCTAATAAAATCTTATTAAATCAAGAGTATTTAGAAGTTTTTTTTTTTTTTTCAAAAAACGTTGCCCCACACTTGGAATTTCTCCTGTATCGTGGGTGCGTTTACAAACATATAAACTCCCATACACAAACAGCCAGACCCGGAACAACTATATGTAGGCCATACAAATATTTATTCCGTGCGGGAATCGAATCCGCGACACGCAGTGCAGCAGCCCATCGCTCAGCCACTGCGCCAACCGTGCCGTCAAAAAGTTACCCAAAAACTATTAAGTTCTACGAGTATCTGTCGAAGGAAAACGTCAATATTCCTTATACATTTTAAAAATAAACCAAAGAAAATTCAGTGTTATAACACCCCTCCCTTTACGTCACGTTAACCGGAATATGCCCATTGCTGAATGGTAATTTGCCTCTATAGTTGTGGGGGGGACGAGACTGCATGCACGAGATGAGGTCAAACGCATATATGACACAGTTTTTTTAAATGCGGCTTTATTTAACCTCCTTGGGATGTGTAATAAATGTGTAAACAAATGCTTTATTGTATCAAGAGAAAAGTCCCATGTAATAGGGCGAGCCTATTCCTCTCAATAGGGCACAAACTCAGACACCGAGGCTGCTACTGAGAAATTTTGTGATGAAATGCCCAATAACACTGTGCCCGACCTGGGAATCGAATCTAAAACTTCTTGCTCAGCATTTGCGCTTAGCGACCACTAGACCAACAAGGCGAAATGTGGGTGTACTTAAGGGGTCACCTCTGCCTAACCCTTTGGGGATTACAGGCGTGATGTTATGTTATGCATGTATAGAGAAAAAATTCCTTTTTGAAATGTTGCTGACCGTTCTATTTTTCAATGACGGCAGAGTACCTGTTATTCTAAACTTCCAAAGGGAAGCCGGTAGGAATAGAGTTGTATGGAGTCCTCGCCACTACTGCAAACATACTCCAAACAGTTTTATCATTTCAATTATTTTCCGGGATGTAGTCTTCATGATAAAGCATTACATGTACTCGTAGGGTTGCCAACTCTGTGTCTGTCAAAAATGGTGGTTATAAAATGATTACCTATCCATAAAAATATAGTAAATAGCGAAAAATTTTAGAATCTAAATTCTTTTTTTATTTCCTAAAAGAATATTTTTGTCATTTTGAAACGAAAATAATTGCTTTGAGTTTCATGCCTTAAAATATAGTAGTTTAGCCTACTATATACTTTTTTGCAGAAATATAGTAGTCGGGCCTCTAATATAGTAGGGTAGACAACCCTATGTAGGTACGCGGTGCACACAAGTCTACGAGCCGATAACAATCAGGAGCATGACGTGTTATCAACACAGATAAATAGGACGTTCTACAGTCTAATGAACTTTTCAAGTTACACATGCTTGGACTTTGGAGCAGGATCCAAGCTAATTTGGTCCTTGATTACGTAAGACTTAGGATCTGAATTTGTATTGTGATGTTGTTATTAATGAAATGCCTTAAATACGTTAAGTGTAGAGGCAATAACTGGCGGAAAGTTAATGCGATCAAAATAGAGGGTCTAAAATGAATAAATGAGAATGCCAAATCGTAATAACTTTACGTTACATGTCTGTGGGACCATTCGCATAAGTTTAACATTGTCAAAGTCAAATCATTGGTTTCATTTAAAGGCACTTTTGAAAGCCTTCCAAAAGGTTCTAACTGGTCTTATGGAGAAGATTTCTAATCCCAGTCTCAATTCAACAAAAATACCTCTAATTTTCCTAAATTTTTGACAAGTTTTTGACATTGATTGTCATTGAGATGAGATTGCGACTAGATTTTGAACGCTTTTAGATACAAGAATTTTCCTTGACACTGAGATTATATAGCGACTTGAAAATTAACGTTATTTACTTAGTATAATTGGCCTTCTGATGTTGAAGTTAGACGTGTTACCAGCCTAAACTAAGACCGGTGATACGAATAATTATCGGTTAGAGCGGATATCATACCGCTTTCCCTTATCCTATTTGAGAAGGGCTTCGGAGAAAATACTAACTAGGTGCCGTTTACTGTAGAAAACCGCTTTGATATCCCTATTCATAATAATATACTTAAAAATCGAACTAAAATTAGGGCATATTATTTTATAGAATTTAGGGTATAGTATCTGACAGCGACCTATAGTATACCTATACCATACCGACTTTTAACTGGCTTCAAAAGTAATGACCTCCCTCTTTGACCTCCTCCGCAGATCTGGCTTAGTTCAATAACGTATATTATTGTTTTTTTTATCAGTTTCCTACTATAAATGCACAGATAAGATTCGCATTATCAACTTATTCATACATTGGATGACCTTAGCTCGCTTGCCGATTAGTAATCCTCTAATAATAATATCTGAACGAATTATAATTTACGTTGCAATTATAATACTTCCTGGTAGAGTTGGTAATTTGAATCTTCTGCAAATACCGCTTAAATGATACAAATGCTGATGAAGCCAAGATGGGTGAGAGCAGAACCTGAAGTAATAAGATTTTATAATAACACTATTAACAATTAGTTTAAAAACGCACATAAAAAATGGAAATGCGATAATGGGCACATCGAATGTCTAAAATCTATAAATATATAAAATGCTTTGTCCTGGATGACTGACTGACTGACGGATTAACGCACAGCCTAAACTGCTGATCACCGACATGACATTTGTATGACGTAGGCATGCGATAAGAAAGGATTTTCCGAAATGTTACCCCTTAGGGGTGAAAAAGGGGGGGGCAAAGTTTGTATGGAGAAACAAGATTAGATCGCCAATAACCGATATTTACGCGGATGAAGTCGCGGGCAGAAGCTAGTCATGTACTAAATCCATGATACAATTATTGTTTGTTACGATTTCACCCGTTATACGCTCGTCCTATCAAATACTTCCTCCACTGCTTTCCACAAGTCAAGATCAAGGTTCGAAGCGAACCCACGCTCGTCAATGAATTCCAAAGCAATAAAGAACACTGACGCAAGACCACTTAAAAATTACTTCTCGTAAGATAATCATTTCAAGATTTTAGCCTCACAACTTACGGTGAGTCGGCAAAAAATTGCGGGTATATTTAGATGTGATATCGAGTGAAAATCATTGCTATCTGTTTAGGGAATCTGGTTCTTACGTGGTAACAGATAAGTAGTGGATTGTAGACGCCGCGCATGCTCGATGAGAATATGCTAATTGGCATTGTCATGACATCGTGTTTTGAACGATATAATTAGATAGCGTGTGTTGTGTAGGCTTCGAAAGTTTTGAGTACGAATACTCGGATATTGTTTTCGCGAAAAGTCTCCACAAAGTCTTCCACTTTTCTCTGTGTGCTGTTTTGGCTACTCTTTCACAAACTTCGCCCCTTAGGACCAATATTAAAATGTAAATGGTCCTTTGATATTATTTCTAATCTAATTATGGAGTATTGGTATTTATTGGAGTTTTAAAGCCAAAAACACAAAGCAAACACCGAAGACACTTTTTTGTATACAGGCGTGTCCAATTTTCTCTTAAACCAAAATAAATGTAATTCTTCTTTCCAGGCTTGAAAACGGCGTACAAGCGTTTCTACGTGGATATAGGCAGCGTTGTGGGACAAAGCGACAAGATATGGACGATATCACTGAACGACGAGTCGACGAAGACTCCGCTGGTGCTCCTACACGGCATGGGCGCAGGCCTAGCGCTCTGGTGTCCAAACCTAGACTCGTTTGCAGCTACCAGACCTGTTTATGCTATTGATTTGTTAGGTAAGACATTTTCAATAACCTTCTTCAAAATAGAACACTGATATTACTGCCGCATTGGTCTAGTGTTGTTATGCATGATATCCCAGTTTCAATCCCCAGTTCGGACGGAAGAGTTATAGCTGTTCCATCCGGATTTATCAGTATCAATCCAAAGTCGGCTAATCGAGACATCGGATTAAAACTGAAATATACTAATTTCTAAAGTGGGTTCCGTGGAAAATTCACTAATGATCCACAAAATTATGTTTATCATTGAATTATTAAACAATTACTAATGAAACTGCGATACAATTCTATTCTTTACATTAAAAGTGAGTGTAAAAAGAATAGACTTGTATCACTTAGAAAATATTTCCTATAAGATTTTTGTTCTTATAACATTTGACGCGGGGTTTCATGAAATAAAATGGCATTGTAGAGTGTTCCGCTGCCTTAAAAGTTTAGGAGCTGGTCTAGATTTTTACCCACTTAAACTTAAACATAATTGCCGAAATAAATATGTCACATCTGCCAACCCTTTTGGCTATTTCTGGCATGGAGCTATGTATGTATTCACAGTCACTTGCAACAAAGAAAAGTCGTAATTAGTACAGTTACCGGCACGTAACTTGGCAAGAGATTTTCGTAGTGGGGGAAGTTCGCGCATATAAAAATGTATGAAATTGTGTGTGCGCAAACTTCCCCCACTACAAAAACTCTTGCCAACTTACGTGCCGGTAACTGTAGTTTCCACGTGTAAAACAGTATTACAGAAGATAATTGGACTTGAGCCAAGTGTCAGTCACCCTAGTGAGACGTCAGCAGACAACACGAGCAAAGACGACTCATTCTATCGTCCCCGTCGCGAGAAACTATAAATTTTGTAAACACGCATTCCCTGAATGGGTGTTTACAAAATTTATAGTTCGCAACGTTTAAAGTTTAAGTAAATAGAGTGTTAAGGTACCGGGTAAAACGGGGTGAATAGAAAGGCAGGGGTGAATCGAGACGGAACTTTAAAAGAGATTTAAACGTTTAACAAATAAAGTTTGTCGCCAACAAGGAGACCAATTTGTAAATTATAAGTCAGGGAAAACAGTAGAGTCTTTTTTGCCAACAAACTATATTATATTAACGTTAAAATCCCTTTTAAAGTTCCGTCTCGATTCACCCCTGCCTTTCTATTCACCCCGTTTTACGGTATGATTCCGAACCACGCTGCACGCATCAGTGCTGCTGCAACAGTGCTGTCGCGGCACTACTGGTCCCCATACAATCTCTATAGGCTTTTAAGAGATTATATCCCGAGCAAGGCAACACTGTTGCGGCAGTAGTGCTGCGTGCAGCGTGGTTCGGAATCATACCTTTAGCCCAAAAGTGGGATGATGGGGCTTAATAAAATAAAGTTATCCCAAACTAGGAATTTCTCTGGTGTCGTGGATGCGTTTACAAACATATAATCTCACATACATACATAACATCATGCCTGTAATCCCCGAAGGGTTAGGCAGAGGTGTACCCGTGTACCCAGTAGTACACCCACATGTCAACAGTTATGTTTTAGTCCCATGTAATAGAGGGCGAGACATACATATACCATCAATTATAACCATGTTCTCAGGCTTCGGCCGCAGCTCTCGTCCAAAGTTCGCGTCAGACGCGCAGAAGGCAGAGTCACAATGGGTGGAGTCAGTCGAGGAGTGGCGGCGAGAAGTGAACATCTCGCAGTTCATCCTGCTAGGACACAGCCTGGGCGGGTACATCGCTACGGCGTACGCTATCAAGTACCCGGAGAGGTAACTATTGTTCAAAATTATAAATGTGAAAAATTGGATGGATGTTTTTTGCTTAATTACGTCAGAACAGCTGAACGGATCTGGTTGAAATTTGCCACAGAGATAGATTATAGTCGGGATAGCACAAAGGCTACTTTTTATCCTGGAAAATGCACGGTTCTTCTGGAATAATCCCCAGAAGCTAGTAATATTATAAATGCGAAAATAGCTCTGTCTGTCTGTTATCCCATCATGGCAATACCGCTGAACGGATCGTGGTGAAATTTGACTAAGAGGTAGCTTGGGACCTGGACAAGGATATAGGTTGCTTTGTAATCTGACATTCATGCAGACGAAATCAGACACAAAAAAAAGACAATTATAAGAAACTTCACTTCTTACAAAGTCAAAGCCAAAATCATTTATTTCAATTAGGCCATTACAAGGCACTTTTGAACATCATATACAAAAGAAAAAAGAATTGAATCTAGTTGCCCCTTCCAAAATTTAGTTTTGTATGGAGAAGAATGGGCAAGAAACTCCATACGTACTCTTGTAAAATCAATGTTTACAATATTTGCATACAGAATCATACATACGTTACACTTTATCATATTAGTATAGATTTAGATTACCTACGTCATTCATACTACGTACTTTAAGAAAACAATATAACAAATTGTGCACGTTAAAAAAGATCACATCTTCTTCGTATAAAAATCATCAAATTAACGCCTTTTCAGAGTGCGTCACCTAGTGTTAGCCGACCCATGGGGCTTCGCGGAGCGCCCACCTAACGCGTACGAGAAGGCCCAGCTGCCGCTATGGGTTCGCGCCATCGCGACTGCCGTGCAGCCCCTCAACCCCCTGTGGGCCGTGCGCGCCGCGGGCCCGGCCGGCAAGTGGCTGGTCAGCAAGACCCGCCCCGATATATCGAGGAAGTACCTCAACTTTGTGCCAGACGCGGAGAGGGTTATACCTGAGTATATTTATCAGTGTAACTCTCAGACGCCTAGGTGAGTTTTTGGATATGTAATATGTTATTTTCGTGTAGTTTTAATATGGTATTTTCTAATTTAATTAGATGATTTTAAAGGTGTAATTTTATTAACGAAAAACGTAGATCAACGTCCTCAATGAGAACTCATCATTACGACCAACTTACCACTTTTACTATGGTACTAAAACAGAAATCGCGAAAGGAATGGTTGCTCTATACATTTTTTCAAGTGTTATTGGGTTTTTCCATCAGGAATTTCTCAGTAGCAGCCTCGGAGTCTGGATTTGTGCACGGTTGACGGCAATAGGCTCGCCTCCTATTACACGGGACTTTAAAAACATAACTGGTGAAATGTGGGTGTACTAATAGGTACACCTCTGCCTAACCGTTCGGGGATTACAGGCGTGATGTTATGTTGATACAAACAAACACACCCCCACACACATACATATTATATTTTTAAGTTCCATTAAAACTCAAGTCATTTTATGATACCCGAACTAGGAATCGAAACTCCAATAATATTCCTATATTTCGACTTTTAATTCTATTCTGTAACTTGACAGTTCAAAGAAAAATAATGTTACCATACTACAACTAATAGTGTTGCGTAATGAACGAATGATAAGAATGGTTTAATACCAAATTAAGTACATTATTTAAGTTCATTCAATTTCGTTAATTCTTACACCACCTCACTATCTTTTGTCAAAAATTGGTAACCCTTTATCTGTCAATTTACTGAATAGAATTAAAAGTCGAATTAAAGCTCGCAAAATCATTCATCTATTATCTATACTCCACATCTTTCACAGCGGTGAAAGTGCCTTCCACACCCTGATGACGGGTTTCGGCTGGGCCAAGAACCCGATGGTGCGGCGCGTGGACGAGATCGACGCCGCCCTGCCCATCACCGTGCTGTACGGCTCCCGGTCCTGGGTCGACAACAGCACTGGACAGGTGCTGGCCGAACATCGGGGACCGGTCAATACTTATGTTCAGGTAAAGAGTTAAAGACAGGTTTTTGAAGGCACGGTTGGCGCAATAGCTAAGCGATAGGATGCTGTGTTGCGTGTCGTGGGTTTGATTCCCGCACGGGACAAATATTAGTTGCCTACGGATAGTTGTTTTGGGTCTGGCTGTTTTTAGCATACGAAAAATAATAGAAATAAGTTTATATAATTATTCGTTTTCTACCTACAGGTAATTAACGGGGCAGGTCACCACGTGTACCTAGACAAGCCCGACCTCTTTAACAAGTTCGTGCTCGAAGCGTGCGCGCGCGCAGACCAGCACGACCCGCGCCCAACTCTCGCATCCGCGCCAGCCACCCCCGCCGCCCCCGCGGCGCAGGGCTCCGCCGCCCCAGCCTCCCCCGCGCTCCCCGCGGCGACAGCCCCGAAGACGCATTCCACCACGGACACAGACCGTTCCTCTTGATAATAAAAGTACACTAGTTATATTATTACAATTGTTACGCACATTCGATTACGTATAGCTACAAGTCGTTTGTACTGTTTTGAGTTGAGCGTGTGTTCATTATGGGGTAGTAAATGGAGGAGGGGATGAAGGGTCATGTTTTGTTTATAAACTAAAGGTGCAACTAGTTTGCGGACGATCAGAATTGATTTGATCGACGTGGTTGTGAATACATCGACTTTTAGATCGATCCAGCGGTGGCGTATTGCAGCCCAATAATGTTAATCGATCGACAATCGATAAAGCTTTAAGTGACTATTGACTGGTCGACATTAATCTGATTGCACCTTTATGAAACTAGAGAGATGCGCACGAGTCGTTTTTATAAGACATTGTGCGGTCTACCGATGTGTTCCGATTGGTGACTGCCTAACGCGCGATTTCACTTTCCGTTTAATCCTCCATTAACTACCATTTCTTGCTAAAACAAGAATTGTTATTGTTCTTTTTTAAGAGATCTATGAATGTGTGTTTGATTTAGTCGATTTTGTGTAATCGACTAAAATTGTCCAAAACTTTTGTCACAATAGTGTGGCAACACTGAGATAGGCCTAAAGTGGCTCGGTTGTCGCAAGTAGATGGCTTAGTAATTTACGAAGTAAAGTATTAAAATAATTGAATCTTAAAGACCCTTTCTATGGGTAGTATTATAGAACCTAGCTCTTGACTCTCCAGTGTTATTTAAAACGAACCGTTTTTAGTTGAAACTAGTTTAACTAATGAGCCTTGAGTTGGGTCCTGTAATACTGACCTAAAACTATTTATATGCTTCATACAGACCAAATAAACAGACTAACTACTTATTAAATTAAATAATTTAAAAAAATCTACTTATTTGAAAGTTTTATTTAATTTTAGACGTCAAATTTATATTTAAAGTAAAAACAGAATGATTTATGTTAAAATATATCTTCAAAGAAATTGTTTTACATGTTATAAATACAGGTTACGGGTAAAAACTATGATTTTATTGAAACATGACCATGTAACTAAATGTTTTGATTGTGTTATTGAAAACTGTACTTTATTATGAGTCAACAAAGTTTAAAACGCGACCAATATTCTACAGTATAATGTTAAGTAACGTAAAACGGCGTGAATGAACGAACGGGGAACGAAACTTTAAAAGGGATTTTAATGTTTAAATAATATAGTTTGTTGGCGAAAACGACTCTACTGTTTTTACTCAATTATAATTTACAAAATAATGTTGCCGATTCCCTTGTTCATAAACTAAACTTAAATTAGACGTTTTCTATCTTTTTCTGTCTAATAAAACAAGAAAAGGGGTGGAAATAAATAAGACCTGTCAATAGGGTAGATGACATCACTAACCAATAATACCAAGACATAACTTCTCTAAAGAAACACTTTATTTTAGCCCTGATAACCCAATTCATTTTCAATTATCTGTCTGTTTTGATTTTTTATTGCTTTCTAATTTATAAATAGTTAGTCAATTAAGTCTACTCAAAAGTGACGTCATAGTTATTTACACCATACAAAATCTATGGGAGAATAGCGTTTTGACAGGTTAATAAAAGTACGTCAGTTGATTGGTGGTGTCATCTACCCTATTATAATTTACAAAATAATAGTGCAAATTCCCTTGTTCACAAACTAAACTTAAATTAGACTTTTTCTATCTTTTTCTGTCTAATAAAACAAGAAAAGGGGTGGAAATAAATAAGACCTGTCAATTTTTGTTAATCTGAAATTTCCATGCAATTTTAGTTGACATGTCAGAACGCATTGATTAAAAACACGAAAAAGTTCAAGGCAAAACTAATTTGCATCTTGATTCACAATGTCACCATCCTTTTCTTTCGCTGTATGTTAGTAAGAGATGCTAATTCTCTCATTTCAGTGTAGTTTGTGAAAAGGGAATCTGCACCATTGTCCTTGTTGGCGGCAAACTATTAGTTTGACATAAAAATCCATTTTAAACTTTCGTCCCGAATTACCCCTACCACTCTATTCACCCCGTTTTACCGATATGTAAACTTCCATTTTCTGGTATTTTAATTTTAAATATCAGTGCCTTTAGTATTAAAAAGTATGGGTCGCTACACTTAAGCGAGTTGGCCTATTTCGACTACCTTTGATAACGTTGTATTGGAAATCCGAACCGGATGCGCCGACCCGCTTATATACATATAAGCGGGTCGGCGCATCCGGTTCGGAAATTAATTAATTATTATTTAATTATTTTTGTAATTGAAAAGAGGATTCAGGTACACCTGAATCCTTTCTTCAATTACAAAAATAATTAAAATTTGATTGGCAATTATAGACTTTTCCTCTTAAAACTCTTTAGAAAAATGTATTTCAAAGTTTTGTTATTTTTGGCGCCGACTCTTCTTCTCTTCTTTCAAACTTGGCTTGTGCAGCTACCGAGTACCTGCTTGTTACAAATATAGGGATCAGCAAATATTAAGACTACTTCTATCCAATTTTTATTACGTTGTTAAGATATTTAAAGTGTAAATTCAAAATGATTTTTGTGTTCGTCAATTCTTTTATTAATTATTGCTAGTAAGTGTGCGCCTGCGATCGATTTATTTGTAATCGCTAAATGTACGTGGTTAGGTGATAGCCGACCTAAATAATTAGACTTGAAATCACCTTAAAGCTTGATTCACACATATCAGTGTCCGGCACCGTCCGGTATCAGTGATAATTATTCTTTCATACATTCTCTATGAACGCGCCGGCACTGACACTGAAAGCACTGTGTCGTCACTGACACTGATAGACTGTGTGAATGCGTTCTTAGAGAATGTATGAAAGAATACGGGACGCTGCCGGACACTGGTATGTGTGAATCAAGCTAAGCGTTTGGGAACTGTATCGGATCCGAATCTGAGAAATGTCGGTCCGAAATACCCGTAGTAATTTTTGTATGAGGAGATCCGAACTTTATCCGTCCTTTACATCTCCAATTTGGGTGGTTTTGAATTCGGGTTTCGAATACAGGGAGTGAACGCTGTTTCCGGACCCAGATCCGTAATTATGTGGGTATTACGTATACACGGATCCGAAAATTAATTAAAGTTATGCGGATGACGTCTTGACATCCGATTGTCTTATTAAACACGGATCCGGATATAAAATATAATTATCTGGGTGACTGACATCCGGTTCTTATTATACAGAATCCGGATATAAAATATAATTATCCAGCTGACGTCATGACATCCGGCTTATATTATACTCGGATCTGGATATAAAATATAATTATCCGAGTGACGTCATGACGTCAAAGTTGCCAAGTCCAAAGCGCCTGAGAAATTGTTGTACTGCGTTTATGTGAAGACGAACACAGAACATTTTGTACATGCGAGTTTGCTTTCGTCTTAACAAGCACAACGGTGTTGTTTGACTACGTGTAGTTATGAGAGTTCGTTGAGTATTGTTGTTTAGCCACTGGCTTTTTGATACACGGAATGAAATATTATGTAAATAAAGATAATTTATTGAACTTTATGGAGTTTCAATAATAATATACAAACCTATTATTGTCCCATTGCAGGGCAAAGGCCCGTTATCACCACGCTTGCTCAAGGCGGGTTCGCGATTGTACACACTATTATAAATCAAGATTTCCTCGCGATGTTGTCCTTCACCGAAGTTAGTGGTGTTCAAGATAAACTAGAAAGTACATGTAGTTGCCCTTTAACGAACCCGCGACTTCAATAGTCCTCTTAATAGTCGCGTAGTGCGACGTTGAGTAGTTGGCCTAGAGGATTATCTCCTGTTTTGGTGTATCTGAAATCACTTGTTTAAGATGCAAAAAAAAAACCTTGCATGTAATTTTGATTTTTCTTTGTTACTTTTCTGAGTTAAGTAAAGTTAAATAAAACAGCAGTTTACGAAAAAAATATGGCTTATATTTAACAGATTACAAACATAGATCGAACATTAAAGTTATATCAACACGGTGGTCTACACTCAGATCAACATAGTCTCAGGTGGGTGTGGCTGACGATGGTCACTTTTCCTTCATCTTGTAAGTCACGTAGAGCCTCGTCTAACTGCTCTCGGGATACCGTCTGAAAGACGACATAAATATTAGTTTGTTTGTTGTAAAGAACTTTTGTTAAACCTATTTTCAGTTCACGGAAATGCCCTACCCACCAAATCAAGTAAAAATCGAACAATTTGTATCAAGTATCTGTTAGATAATCTGGAACCTAATCTAGAAGGGGTGAAATAGGCCGTTAATGTAGAGCTGTGGATTTTTTACTCAATTTATTGTGACGACAACGAAGTGTAGGTACTGGCGTCTGTTAAAAAAATTGATCGTGCCATCATCGTCAGCTATATTGCACAACCAACTTGAACTTGGGCCATTTATATATGGCTGGGTTCTTGCATCATAACCTCATAGAAATGTAAGACTTGTTTTGTGCATATTCAGATCATGTTCGGATAAGTCAAGCAGTTATAAAAACTCAGATTATTTTCCACCCGTCTTATAAAAATAAAAATTATTTGTTCTACTTACAACTTGTGAATTCGTATTAATCTCCTGCAGCAGCTTGGAATGTGTGATAGTATGTGGCTTGGAGTACGGCTGTATCAGTGCTTTGAGCGCGGTCACCAGCTCCGCGCGACGCCTGCGTGCGGCCGCGCCCAGACCCGTGGTAAGGATACCCACGTCAATGCGACCGGACGCCGGGTCTGTCGCGGACTGCTTGAGTGCTTCGCGGTGCAGTCTGCAAGATGTCATTCAATATTTAACTTGTTCATAAGGGTTAGGATATCGTACATGATTCTAAATCTCTAGAGATGAAATTTTTCATCAGATATCGCAAAAATTCAGCTGTTCCCTATAAAAGTGCAGCACCTACACGGTCAAAATGTATGGAACAGCTGATTTTTTAAATAACTGGTTGAAAAAAATGTTAACTTCGAGAGCCACCTGTCCCTTTCACCCCATCATTGGGAACACTACCATGGTAAGAAAAGTTGTGGTCCTGATCACGTAAAAACGTAGACCTTGGCACACAACTACCTACGTATATCCGTAGTTAGTGTGTGTCTGTATATATATTATATTTATATACAATTACCTGGAGGCTTCATCAACATCAGATATTTCGACGACGGGAGAGAGGCGCAGACGCGCGTGTGCCTCCGCGAGTCTGATCAGAGACTCCAGTTGTCGCGGGTATGCTGAGATCTGACCGCGACCGCTGCCTACGCGTCTAGAACAAATATACATTTTTTATTAGTAATCAGAATAAAAAAAATGCAATAATTGAACCGACAACTTTAGGCTACTTTTTGTATTTAGGGCACTCAATGCTATTTTTTATTTAATCTTTGACTTCTGGAGCTAAATTCCTCTGCCATGGACAAAGCGTTTGACGTTAATATCCTCATTATGTTCAAAAACACAAAAGTGTAGGGTATTTTGTTGCACAAAAAAGTGCATGTTTAATTTAAACAATGCATAATTTGAGTGATCGGTATTATAAATGGATGCCAAGCAGGCAAGGAAGCATTTGCCGATAATAATGCTTACCTCATATCGACGTAGGAGTCGATGAGCCTCTGTTGCGCGGTCTCGCTGAGCGTCGGCTGGACGTGCTCCTTCGCGAACGCTATGTAGTCGCGCATTAGCGCCATGTCCTGAAATAAGAAGAAATAATATATTTGTTACTGCTGCACTTTAAACCTTATGTCAATGACATAAAAGTCTATCTTTAGTACTTAGCTGAAAGACAACGACTTATACGACAGACCACTTGAAAGCTTTAGACAAAAAAATGCGGATTTTTTAAGTAGAACTCATAGAATTTGCTAATTAAATATTCTCCTTATTAAACTTAGCACAGAGTCACTTTCACATCAATTAGACTTACAAAAAGTCTTCATAAAAAAAAACCGGGTGTATACTTTAGAATACTCACCACAATATCCTCGTCGTCCTGCGAGTTGGTGAAGTCTTTGTAGTACAGCGAGACGAGATGCGAAGCGAGGCGACGGTCGAACACCTCGTCTTGTGGGTCCAGCACCAAGAATATCAGGTCGAACCTGAAATAAACGCAATTTTTGGGCTTAGTGAAGGAAAACATCATGTGGAAACCTGAACTTACAGATAGACTTGAGCAAAGTGTGGTGATCAATGCATGTGCTTTCTCTGTAGGAGAAGAAAACTTTCCCCTACAGTGGGACAACAATGGGCTGGTGTTATTTTCATCATTAAAATTATAAACTGATGTTATTGATGAGGTTCTTCAGAAAGGTCAGGTGCGCAGTACTCGTAACCGGCGTGCTTGTATGACGAGATGTATGAACGTGGAAGAGGCGAAAGGAGTATGTAAGGATCGTAGCAAGTGGCGTTGTGTTTTCTGCCCACCCCCATGGGAAAAAGGCGTGAGTGTATAATGTATGTATGTATGTATGTTATGACAAAATTGATTTGTAAAAAAATTATCGTATGAGCGTTTTGGATGTCATCTGTTAGCTCGTAAGACCAATTGCATGAATAAATAAATGTTTGTAAATTATAAACCTCGACATTAAGGTGTGCGGCAGCTGTACATTTTCCACGATAGTCTTGTTCTTATTCCATTGTGACTCGGCAGGGTTGGCAGCCGCGAGGATCGACGTGCGAGCGTTCAACTGGCAAATGATACCCGCCTTCGCGATCGACAGGGTCTGCTGTTCCATTACCTGGAAGGTGATTGTGTGGAGTTAACATTAATATGGAAGACCAGCTTCTGCCCGAGTTCGTCCGCTTGAATTTTCTTACGGATTACTATTTTGTTGATAATAAAATATAGCCTATAGAATTCAGGGTAACGTAGCTTCTTTTGAGCAAAATATTTTTTTTTATTGGACGAGTAGTAAAAAAGACAAACGTTACAAAAAAAAAACTCGTCAGTTTTATAATATTATAGTATAAATACGACAATAGTGGACTCCGTGTACTTTATCAATGGCTGCATATAATATACGAGTACCTGATACTTACTTCATGTAACACACTGCGCGTAGAATCATTCATTTTGTCGAATTCATCGATGCAGCATATACCGTTATCTGCAAGTACCAGTGCCCCACTGGAAGAATGCAAAAAAAAATATGATGAATCATTCTGACTTTTACTTTAGAATATAATAAAGCAAGAGTTTTTTTTTTGTTTGTTTGTTTGCTCAGGGCTCCAGTATAGTTACTCACGTCTGCAGCACCAGCTGGCGTGTGTCCGGGTCCTTAGTGACGTAGGCAGTGAGGCCGACGGCTGAGCTGCCTCGGCCGGACGTGTACTGAGCGCGCGGCACTAGGGCGTGCACCCAGCGGAGCAGCTGGGACTTGCTGGTGCCAGGATCACCGCATAGTAGGATGTTGATCTCTGATCTGTGGGGTGGAAGATTAAATGTAGATGTTACTGTGAATATACAATGAAAGCCTTTTATTTGTTCCAGGATGAAAACCTCTCATTGATATCCCCAGCCCAGGGGGTCAGTTACGACTTTTAGGGTCGGTTCACATCTGACGGAAGATACGTCGAACGTATCGTCTTTGTATGGTCGACGCACTAATGCATCATCGGTTATGTGTGTATGGTTAGGTATTTTATAATCTATTTGACTGTTTCTGCGTTAGGCGACTGACGATACGCGGCGTGTCTTCCGTCAGATGTGAACCGACCCTTAAAGTCTGAAATCCACCCCGATGTTCCCTCCCTTTTCTCTAATGAGTAAAGGGATCAACATCCTTTTCTCGAACATAACAAAACCTTATTTGGTTGGAAAATCTTTTACACGTCACGTAAGCCTAGCACGAGTATGCTAACTTAGAAGTATTTGCTTCGAGTAGATTTTCGACTTTGAATTTGCGACTATCATAAACTATTTTCTAACCACCTTACCTGAAATGTGTCCGTCCAGCAGCATTGAAGTTCTTCTTGGTCCCTCCCAGCAGTTGCAGCAGACATCCCTTTTTAATGTCCAAGTTCTCGTAGATGGAGGGTGCGATGGCGCGCGCTAGTCTCTCGTAGCTGTCCGCTTGGGATGCCAACTCTTTGAAAAGTTCGATGCGTTCCGGAGGGAAACGGTGTTCTTTGCTGTGGAGATAAATTATGTTTATATATATCGTTATGAGAAAGAGTGTGTGTTTGTTCTTACAAGCAATAATAACGGAGCCACCGTAGTTTTTACTATGGAGTTAGTTTAAGGGCTAGTACTGGCTTGTAAGGCTATACATTGATTAATTGTGTGTAGTTATTCATTGCACTGTCTTTGCTTAATTAGTAATACTTATTACAACTATAATACAGCTGGTACATCGTCTTCACATAAGATTAATATGTAAAAAATATTGTAATATACGAGTATTTTTTCTATAAGAAATACATATTATGTAGTTTTTTCCCCACTCTTCTATATGAAACTACCATGTCAGGTAATGTTTTTTGTATTCATATAAATTTTGAAATTCAAAAGTGCGATTCAAAAGCAATGCCTAATTGAAATAAACAACTTATTATGAGTGAGATTTTTGTCCCTTAGAAATGCTTAAGCTGTGGATAAGATAAGATCGTCAAGTTACATGTACGTACCCTTCCTCAGTCTCCAGCAGCCTGTCGTTATGCACCTTCCTGTAGTGCAGCGCGTCGATGTGCGTGCGGTGCAGTGCCTTGAGCGTGGCCTTGCGCGGGTGCACAGTGGCGGGCGCGGCGCGGAACACGCCGGTGACGCCCACGCGCTCGCCCGCCGCCACCGCCTCCACCAGCGCGCCGTGCGCTAACACGCTCACCGTGGCCGGCGTGCGGCCCGCGGGCATGTCGTCTGCAAATATATTACACTTTTGTACAAGGTGTCATTAAATTTACTAAATATCCGTATAGGGGTTATTAAACTCATAACTATGAACGATTTTTACTATATGACCAATGCTGATATCGCGAAAATATAATCATATATTTACGTTCATGTAACTCGACAAAATGTTGATCAGATGATTTTTTTAGTTAAAATAAAAGTTCTTCATAATGTGTTTTAATGACCAAATTTCAGGTTTTCATTTAATTAAATTACATCTGAATCGACTGCCTCGGTCTAGTGGTCGCAAAGGGCGACTGCTGAGCATGAAGGCTTGGGTTCGATTCCCAAGTCGGGCAAAGTGTTATTGGATGTTTTGATCACAAATTTCTCAGTAGCAGCCTCGGAATCTGGATTTGTGCCCGGTTGATGACAATAGGCTCGCCCCCTATTACATAAAGACTTAAACATAACTGGCGAAATGTGGGTGTACTTGTACCTGTTCCATACAAAAGTGCAATATCTATCTACTCTGTATGAAACAACAGGCTTTTTGTTTTATAACTGACAAAAAAAATCCTAAAACCCCAGTATATAACAATATAATGTAATTAATATATCTTACCAGGTGATTCCTGCAACTTAACCAGCTGCTTATCACTGAAATGTGATCTATTATGTATCAGGTTGTAGGAGTGTGCGGTATTGCAGTGGCTGCAGTGCGCAGGCTCGGGGACTCTGCCCCTCTCCAGCTCGGCCGTGGCCGCAGCCCCGCACACCGCGCACCGGAAGTAGGCCTCGCGCATCTCTGGCACGATGCTGGACGTACGGATCACCATGCCGGAGAGAGTTACCAGCTGATCAATGTCTGGGGGAGGGATAATGGGTGTTGATGAAATTCGTGTTCATGTAGGTTAGGAGCCAATAATTTCAGGTTAATATCAAATGAAAACACCATCTACACTGCTGCTGTAAATGCGAAAGTAACTCTGTCTGTCTGTCTGTTTGTTTGTTACCTCATAACAGCAAAACCACTGAACAGATAGTGTTGAAATTTGACAAAGAGGTACCTTGGAAACTTGATAAGAACATAGGCTACTTTTTAATCTGCGACTACGTCTGTGTTCGCGATAAACCACCATTTACGCTGACAAAGTACCGGGCAAACGTCAGTAAATTCAAGCAAACCAAAATCTTTTTTTACAATTTGCCTCCAAATTCTAGTAACCAGTAACTGACCTTCAGGGTTCAAGTCCCTCATGTGTCTCTGCGGCGCGTTGTAAGGCCGCACCTGTATCTGGTGCTCCAGCACCGCCGCCGGGTAGCGCTCGAAGAACAACTCGTTCACTGCAGCATCAAAAGCTGGGACTACCTACAAGAAAAACAATTTTTATGACCTCCTAATCAAGATCCGATCTAGCCTGTCCCTTTCGCTGTCTCTCCCAAGCGACACCCAAAGCCGAGGTCAGTACCCAATGGGGGGTCCTAACGTGTCTATAGTCGTGTAACGTCCGTTTATGCAATCGACAACCTCCTAGGTTGACCTGTGAGATGCCAATTCGAGAAAAACACTTTTTCAAATGATGAATTGTTTCAATTAGTCTTTAAAATATCATTATATTCAAACAGTATTTTCCAATGAAGAAAAACAAGAAATGAACTGCATGAACACTATTTTAAAATGTCGCTAAAAATAAATACAAATTCGGCAATCCGGCGTAAAAACTTACTTCTTGAGGATAGCACACAAGTTGACGATGCAATTTGGAATCGAATGCTTTGATGTGTTCACAGTCCACATCCAGGAAAGGCTCTTCTAATGTATTTATCTGAAAGAGAAACACGCTTTGATGAATAAAGCTATGGACTTTCTAAGTTTATCTTGAACATTGTTAGTTCAGGTTGCCTCACGATTTTTACCTTCACCAACATCAGTGATGTCCAAGATAAACTTATTAAGTACATTATGAATTGTACCACATTGGTACTAGCCCAGTATTGAACCCACAACTTCATGCATAAGAGGCTGGCGCCTTAACCTTAACCACTGGGCCATCAAGGCTTTTTTTATAGGTATATAAAATAGTGCTCCACTTGCAGCGAGGTGGAGAAGACAAAAACTGACTAAATTTTAATATTCTTATATCATTTCAACATTTTGTTATGAGAAAAAGAAGTATTTATCTACATCTCACCTCTTCCAACTTCTGTTCGTACAATGGCTCGTTGGTCAGAGCGGTAGGCTCCACAAACCTCTGGATAAACTTGATGAACTTGTCCCGACACTCGGCGATGGCCACGTCTGTGCCCCACACGACCAGCTGTGGCTCGCCTGATGCCACCTCCGTGCCGGTGTCATCGATCTGTTGGGTAATTGTTTGTTACTATATTAAAATGTATGCAGCAGCTGTTGATCGATATTTTGTATCTTTATTGAGGTGGGTTCGTTTGTAATTGGGAAATTCTAGGGCAAGTATACATAATCACTATGATCAGGTGAGACACCCATGAGATTATCTGATGAAATAAACTGAATGCTTGAAATATGGAGAAACACGAGAGACACGAGAAGTTTTGAAGTAATTAATACTTATTGAAAATAATAAGGGTTAAATAAGTTTATGGTAACATTAAACCTACTTCCTATCCACCAGCAACAAACAAAACATCAATTAGACCTTTTGACATCACCCAAAAAAAAACAAAAAAAACTGACATGACACATTCTATAAAAACATGGAAAAATACAAAAAAATGCAATAAATTGAGAAAGAAGAGTATCATTAAAAAGATGCGCGACTCCAGATCCGAGTTGCCGATGAAACTGTCATGCCCTAGTACTAGAAGCGAGTTCGAGTCTGCGACGAGTCTGGACGTGAAGGCTTCGTCCATTATCAGCAGCTGTAGGATCTGTCTGTCCTCGATCTTGGACCCGGCGGCTTTGACCTGCGGTCACAGGTTTTGCGAGAAGTGCTTGACCCAGTACTGGCGGATACGGGAGAAGCCGGATTTTATCGTGTGTCCGCTGTGCCGGGCTTGCGCATTCAACGTGGATTTTGCTAAGGTATGTACGAGAAACGATTTTCAAAGTCAAAGAAAACTTCAATTAGACTAATTACAGGCACTTTTGAATTTTCAAGGAGTCGGTCAGTTAGTCAGAAAGTTGAAGTTGCTTGTTCCAAAACAGAGTAGGAATAGATTGTAATTTTTGTGAGCTACTTTTTTTAAGCAGTATAAAATATGCTGAGTAAGTATAGTTGACAAATAAAGTAGCAGCTATGTTGGACTGTCCTTATTTAGGTATATTGTCTGCCAAATTTGAATTATGTTTTAGAAGTTTTTTCGTCATTACTTTTAGATGAAACAGTTCTGTAAAGTCAGTTGAAAATTAAGGTCTTTGTAATTTCCACTGTTGGTTTTTCAACACTTGGCGCCAAGAAAGCCGTTAAGCCAAGCCCCCTGTAGATTGAGTGTATACTTGATTTGAGTAGACTGTGTCTGGTAGTAGTAGACCAGAAAAGATTCCTTTAAGTTTCTAATAACCATACGATTTTCAACAGAAAGATAAAAGGGAGTCAACCGAAGACTTCAGAAAAACGTTCACAGAAATGACCAATATCAACGAATCCGACCTTAACAATGCAATTGGATTATTCCTTAAGATGAGCATCCTGATGCCAGCTTTGTACTGTTTATTAAAATGGCTCAAGATACCATTTATAGTGGATCTGTTCACCAGCATTCGTAATAGACTGATAAACTAAAATTGTGAATACAGGTTCAGATTATGTATTGTGTAATAATTAATTTAATATTTAAAATGACTGAGCAAAATGTTACAATTCTTTTGTTTTATTTAAATTGTCATTATTTCAGTAGAGGTTAGGTAAGTAGGTTTGTACTTTCATTTGGGTAATGTTTGTGATAATAATTTTAACCTTTTCACTGCCACGGACTTCAATAGAAGTTCCGGATTTTCGTGCCACCAGCGCCACGACTTCTTAGAAGCTCTACATTTTAACTATTATCATATAGCTTGGCGCTGGGCGAGGCATCGCGTTCTACTAGCTTTTGCCGACAGCTTTCTCCGCGTAAAAGTCGGCTATCGCGAATGCAGACGTCGCAAAATAAAAAAAGTAGCCTAAGATATCCTTTAAGTTCAAGAGTTCAAACTTGCCCCATACCAAATTTCATCAAAATTAGTTCAGTGGGTGGTGTAGTGATGAATATTATGGTAAATGCTAACCTCAAAAGTCTGAAAGATAAAAACGAGTTTTTTTTTTGTTTGTTTATACTCAAGTCCCTCGTAATGAGATACAATTGATTTTCTATTGTTCTGACTTACTGGTAAGTCAACCGGGGCTTCACCGGTTAAGTAGTTTATTATGTAAAACTTACCCTTCTAGTAGGTGTAGGAGCACTGGGAGCTGGTACACTGCGGCCATGCTGGTTGCTCTTCAGGTCAGCCCTCTGTCTTGCAGGCGTCATAACACCACGTAAGTTAGAGCGAGGGGTGCTCAGGGAACTGGGAGTACCGTAGTTGAGCGGGGAACTCATGTCTATGTCTGTACCTGAATGATCAACAATGTTATAGACATATGCTATTTTTTACCTTATTCTGTAAGGAATATAGGATTTTTTAGACTGCTCATTCTCACTCTTAACTCATTTTGGTAAAATTTTTAGTCGAGTCCAGTGTTTTACTAAAATTTATGCAATATTTTCAAGATTTTTATGAAAACTAATCTTTATTGATAAATTAAATTACAGTGTTTGTAAAAACTTTGTCAGTATATTAAATGTTATGTATTATAAAATCAGCAAATACACAAAAGTGATTCAAATAAGAATATGTAAACAATTTACATTAACTGGGGCCGTCATATGCAAGGCAAGCACAAATAAATAAAATGCTAAGGACATATTTTTCGGAATACCATGTCAACAATATTTACAGTAACTAAAATTACTTCTAATGAATTTGTTGCAATATTGTGCCGTCTCCGATAAGTTAATGATATTTCACTTATTACAACCTGCGCTGTATTGGACATCCAATACACCCACCAGCAACTACCCAACACCAACACCAACGTTCCACTCCACAATTACTCCCATAGTGGAGTTGATCTACATCCAAATATGTTAGAGCCAACTAGCTTTGTATAATGCAGTATTTGATCGATCATGAGCTTTCTAATTGGTCTAATTTGAGCCCTCGGTTTGAGTCCCAGGTCTGGCAATAAATATCAAGGTTTTCCAATATGGAATTTCTCAGTAGCAGCCCGTATTATACACTTGCCTAGTCTTTAAAACGTGTATCTACAGAGTTAATAATAATTTATTATAGTTTGTTGGACTTTGTAACAATTGAGTTAAATTGATGGAAAACATACCAAGTGGACTGGAAGCCAAGGCACGAGCAGGTGATGTGCCCGGTGCTTCACCAGGGGTGCGCGGCGTCCTTCTAGGAGTGCCAGGAGTCCGTGGGGTTCCTCGCGGAGTACCAGGTGTTCCATCTGACAAATAAGTTTATTTTTCTTTTCTATGACACATTGATAATGCATCGTCAAAAGAAAGCCGGTGGAAAAAGAACTAGAAAAGTAAATATGAAATCTCTGGTTTCAACAACATGCATTTACACAAACAATACGGAAACTTTTCCAAGGTTATTACAATATGTTATCAAGTAAAATACATTAAATGAGTGAAAGTTATTCTAAAATACACAGCTAAAACAAATAAAACTAGCTTCAGAATAAGTAAAGCTTACTTTTTGAAGGAGTGCCGGAGGAACGCTGTGGTGTTTCGGGAACAACAAGTTGCTGCGACGATCGAGTCCTACGCGATGGTGTTGAAGCATCTGATGACGCCTGTGACGACGGACGCTTCGATGGAGTTGACATTTTTTCTATTCACACTAATCACAGAACTAAATATTAAGTAGTTTTCAAAAATATAGTAAACAAACGCGGCGCACGCACTACTACCACAATAGGTTACTTTTCATTTAGCGGATTTTGGCGCGAATTATTGACACTTGACAGCAACTGTCTGTTTCGTAACGATCGTATCGATTATGAATCACTTTTTGGTATTTTTTATTTGTTATTCTCGCTAATTATTAACAAAACAATGAATAATGGTTATTCTTATCCAAAATTCGTATTTTATAAATGTTTTCGAACATAACAAGTTTTACTGAAATAATCGACTCTCTAGAAATTATTGAAACTATTTTTCCCCCAGCCGTGGGAACACGCAAGTCACAGAACAAAATTAAAGGAAATAATCGACTAAAGCTTAATATTTATTTGTCTCTGGACTAAGTAACATCTCTATTGTTGTCAACTTCCCATAAACAAGACAAATATCTTTTTTAAATCAATTGATCGTTCATTCACCGCTGATGTTTTTACGGTGTTATTTTATGATAATAAATAAATATAACGATAATTGCGAAATAAAAGCGATTGTGATGCTCAGCAGTATTTAAAATTAGTGCAATAAAATTATCAAAATCAATGTTCTATGCTAAAATATTGATTGGCGTTGTAAAAGCTATCTTTGTGCAATCTACCTGCATCGTAGAAAATATTTTCGTGAATAATTATCTTTGACGGGACAAATAAGATACGTTTTAAATGGACAATGTAAAGTGTGTACGCATTATTGCGTAGTACGTATGTTTACTTGTGATTCAGCGGTTCTCCCACAAGGACTGAAGATATTTTGGTAAGTATCAGTAGGTAGCGCGATGAATCATTTTATCTCTGCGTGCATTTCCATTGTAAGGGTCCTGGACACGGTGCTCGCGATTAATATTTAATTACACGGGACTCCGCGCATCATACACAAATAGCACATTCTAACAGTATGCATGCTTAAAATGAAAATTAGGGGGTATTAATTTTGGTCTAATAAATATAATAATAGTAGGGTAAGGATATAGAGTAAAAGAAACCCCTACTTTCGTCATTTTTACAAGAGCGCCTAGTGTGGCTAAGGAGCCAAGGATCATAGAAGAGGTAAGGGAAAAAAAGGCCAACATAAACAAAAAAAATGTTATTGTTTCAATATGAAAAAAGAAAAAGCATTGTTTCATTAAAGAACTAATATTGCTTTGAATTAAAGGTGTCAGAGATTATAAATTAAATTTTTAAAAAGGTGTTCTTATTATGAAAATAACAAGTAAAGTTATGGTTTTACATAGAATCAATAACAACATGGCCTTTTACTTTCCCTCTTCAAAGTTCAAGGTAGAATTAAAATATTGATCTTGAACGTTTGAGAGTCTTGAGATTTTTTGAGTTAAACATGCTTGCACTCTCATAATTTAATTTTTAAAACCTCTTCTATTTTCAAATCCATACTTAATTATTTTTTTATCATGGTCAATATTTTAAATTGAAGAAAATATAATGAAGAGGGTACTTTTTCCAACTAAGTTTTCAAAAACTGGTTTTATCCTGTTTGAAATCATCCCCTTAGTTCCATTTTCAAATAAAAATAATACATAATATTACCCATTCATGTCTGCATGTTGAACCATTGAGGTGAGAGGTCAATGACCTCTGTTGCAAGCCAATGTACCTACAATTTTTATTTACTGACTTATGAGATTTTGTAGTCATCATTTTTTAATAATATAATAATCTTTTACATGTATATATTCTATAATACTAATTTGTACTTTTTTCTTTTTTTCTTGGTGGTGACAATGTAAGTAAGGTTTTCTTTCTGATTCTTCCTTAATTTGAACCCAACCTGAGGAACCTTCATTGAGAATTACAGAAGATCAGAATATATATAATTATGACTTGGTAAATACCATTGATTATTTTTAAATTTTGAATCCCCTTTTAGTAACATTTAGTTGATATAAGCTTTGTAGATGCAATATTTAGAGTTGAGTATTCAGATATAGCTTTGTGTTCATAAATTGCTATACAAGAGTATCAATGACCTCAGTGGGTCGCTGCAAGGTCTTCGAAGACTATAATTGCATTGATGTGTGACTCAGGCAACTTAGTAATATATTGAAGATTTTATACAATTTTAGATGCTTGAATCCTTATTGATGTATAGAAATTTATTATTACTTGTAGTATAGTTATAAATGTTTATAGTATTTAGTTTTTTATTTATTGGTAGCTAGTTGTTGTTATGTAGACAATTTTAGTTATAACCTACAGCATTTTAGAAGTAGTAGAAGAATTACCAAAAGAAAAACCTACTCCGTACTTATGAAATTAGTGTACCTTGACTAAAAATTATGTTTAGAGCATTTTTTGATGGTCAAAGGAAAATGAACTTTAAGGCGCTCCACCCACTGCCCCGCGCCCCGTCGCAGATTTATTCAGGCAGATTTTACCGTTGTATGCAAGTATCTCAATTTATATAGAAATCACGCCTAGCACAACACACTGCCGACGCGGAAACGAGCGGGAAGGCGCACCGCGCGCAGATTCTGCCAATCTGCGCGGGAGCGCAGGGCGTGCCGCGGGATATGACACACCGGCTCTGCCGTCCCGGGCGTGATTTTATACTGTAAAGACGTTTGCACGATGGATTTCGACGTAGACAAATTTATTTAGCGCGAGGCCGTCGTAATCTGCTTCACCGCGCGGGGGAGCAGATTTCACCGCTAAGTAAGGCAGATCTGCGCCTCCGTCGCCGCGCGCGTTATCTGTCGCTCTGCTCACCGCGGCGGGACGCATCTTCAGTGGGTGGAGCGCCTAATATTATACAAAAAAGGCAATTTTTCTTATTTAATAAGACAATTTTATAAATGGTTAGTATTTGCCATCATTTATTTCAAAGCATTATTGAAAATATGTATTTATCAAAAACTTCACCCTCATGAATTCCATTTCAAACAAATGAAGCTTCAAGCCAAGTGTTGATTAAGGAAAACTATTGATTTCTGTGGCTCTGTGTAAGGGGGCATATTTCTCGTAATCTCGAGCAAGGTAATCCTGCCTACCCTTCGGGATGCGAGATCGCATGCGCCAAGCGCTGTTCACCCCTCGTGCGGACTCCGCAATTATATGTATATAACTATACTACGTATCTACGATACCTTCGACACTCGAAACGTTTCGTACATATTAAGCGACGTTTTCGTATTACAACTAAAATGCGATATAAATTTAAGAGTTGTGTAGCTCGATTTTAGAGTATTGAAATGGAATTTTAGAGTGAAATAGTTATTTGTGTCGTATCAGCTGCTTTCCGTCCCACGCTTGTTGAAAAATCTATACTTAAACGGAAGGGGTTACTTAGATACCTACGCTAACGCTACTGCACGACACCCCTCTTATTTTATCTATGCGTGGAGATGGCTCCACAATACATTATTTATGAATTAACTAGAATCTCGGGGTTTACAAAATTTACCCAAAGACCGAGTCTATTTACTAGTTTCGAGATAATCCTTAAAGTAGCGGCCGTAAACTGTTTTGCAATATGTCCCAATCAATTACCATAACGAACAACGAGCGAGTAAAAATCAATATCATAGAGGGCGCAGTCTGTTTTTTTTTAACGATTCTGGCAACGCATGATGCATCACTAATGTTGCTGTTGACCCTACCAATTAACTCAAACGCGTGTGCGAGGTAGATACGCCGAGTAGTAACGCACAAAATGTACAAATGAATACCTAATTGCGTTCGAGAAACCTTAGTTTAACGTAGCTTTCGAGTGACGTAGGTTTTAATTTGTGAATCGAAGTTCAAAACTGGTCAAAAGGTCGAAGTTGTTTGAACCTGAAAACTTCGCGTATTTTTTTACTAAAAAGATTTAAGTACTTGAATATCTGTTAAGTTGAATTTGCTCTTCAATCGGTGTATTTAAAACTTTCTTTTTCATTTTTATTTAAGTACCTACCTACCTTTATTGTTTATTTTTATTGTGTATTTTATTTTACGTAGAATACTTTGTCACGTAGGTACGCATGCTTGCATGATAGCAAAACTCTTGCTAAGAAAGTGAAGAAGCTCTGAAAGACAAGAATCCAAGTCGTAAGCATTAGCGGCAGAGTAGGTGCCCAAAAATCAGCTAGAAGCCAGCATATTGAAAATCGGAACTTCATGAAGCTCTCTGCCAACGTCACATCACATATTCCTTTGTTTGATAACTGCTAAAATATCGATGATATCAGTGGTTTTGATAATCGATTACAATATTATGCCGTTGATGCTGAGTCATGACTCGATAGTGTTACATCAGGAATTATTTACGTATCTGCCTACCTTACTAGTTACTAATACGTAGAATCACGCACTTAAAGATAATTTAAAAGCCTACGATTGTCTTACTTCGTTGTCCTTTAAATTTTTATGTCCTTATTTCTCGAAATGAATGGACCGATTTTAATGATTTGAATGAAAAAGAGATCAGAGAACATTTTCGAAATGTTTCGAAAAAAGATAATTGGAATCTCTGTTTTTATAGAAAAAAAAATAAACTTAAAATCATTCGAATTTAGCTGTAAAACGATTTTTCGTAAATGTTCTCAACTAACTTTTTAGAACTATGTATGTATCCTGCTTATGACCAAAAAATAAGGATTTGTTGTATATGAAATGCCGTTCGGCGTAAACCCTTAATTTTTTATTTATATTATAATCTAACACTTGATTAATAATATTAATAGCAGCTTCTTTAGTTTAGCCAAATTATATGAAGTCGAGTTGAAGACTAGGCTTATAACATTAAATTAAACTAATATTATAAAGCTGCAGTGTTTGTTTGTTTGAACGCGCTAATCTCTGGAACTACTGGTCCGATTTGAAAAATTCTTTCAGTGTTAGATAGATTAGTTATCGAGGAAGGCTATAGGCTATATACCATCACGCTACGACCTACGGGAGCGGAGCAGTAACCAAAGACGCGGGTGTAACCGCGGCGGACAGCTAGTAACATTATAGAGTAACTAGCTTCTACCCGCAACTTCGACCGCATCAAAGTTGGTTTCTCCATACAAACTTTGGACCCCTGTTTCATCCCCTTAGGAGGTGAATTTTGGAAAATCCTTTCTTATCGGATGCCTACGTCATACAAAGAACACACCCTACAAATTTCAGGTCTCTACGATCAGTGATTTGGGCTGTGCGTTGATCCATCAGTTAGTCACTCAGTCATTCAGGACAAAGCATTTTATATGTTAGATAACGAAAGAAACTCAGATTATCTTCATGTGTCCGTATTTTCGTATCCGTAATTTCCACGAAGTCGTCTCTCGTAAATCGAGTTATTTCAAAGAGAACATTGTATCCCTTTGGGATTACAGCCGTTTCCTATTCCGTCAAACACTTCCCAGCAAAGTTTCATCGGATTCCGGAAATTCAGCCCTTAGGCAGTGCTTAGATCAACATTTCCGGAATATTCATAAGACAATTAGACAAGTCTAGGGATTTGAGTCTAAAGATTAGCAAAATGATGTTTATTGAGGCTAATAAGTAACGTAATAATGTAATGCTGTTATTTCGTCAAACTTGGGATCCCAATTTGATATTATAGTACCCATGATTGGCCGGTCGCCTTTTACGACACTCGTAGGAAATGATGGGACGGTATTCCGAGCCTACCACACTAGGCTAGTTTATTTATTTGTGTTATGGAAACGCCAAAATTTAAGTTATAAAGAGGATATTGTCAGCATCTTACAAAAAATCTGATGCGTTTTAAAATTTTAGTCAAATATAACTTCTGAGTTGAGGTCCTCCAGAAGAGAGCGGAAATATAAAAGTTGTTGAACCTTGTAAAGACGTAGATATTTGCCTTTATTAAAATTGTTATCTTGAAAGCATTATTTACCAACACATTCAACTTGACCTGTAGTTTTATCTATTGGGACCAATTGGGACTAATTGGTATTTCTTCTAATTCCATTATCAGTAGTGTCTTAGGTCAAGTTCCTGTGACCAAATTGCTGTCAACGCTTTTTAATTTTGCGACCTGCGGTATCCTCTTACGTTAGTCACGATCTCTAGAAAGCGTAGCAGACGAAGCTACGAGTATCGTATTTCGTTTAGTCTTGAGACCAACCTGACGGATGAAAAATGATTCATACATGTATCTAAAACATTACGACTGCTAAAACGTGTGTGTAACTTTAAAAACATCGCCTCTTGACGATCTTATTTGTTTTGGATTGAAAGATGCCATAATATCTCCGTATATTCAGCGCCTGTTGTATTTGCAAACTTCGCCACTCATAAAATAAACGTTTATAAAACAAAGGTTTTTATTTGTAACGTTCAATGAAACTCGGTTGCTAGTGAGTGCGCTCACAACTGGTCGTTCATTCAGGTAGATTTCTCCCGCTCTGTCCAGCGATGCTCAATGTTTTAGTTTTGCTGACCTTTACTTGTTCTGTTTCAAACTAAATTGTGTTGCTGTATAAAGTTACTTTTATCATTTATCATAGCAAAGATTTATTTCTTGTTATTGGTTCTGCCTACTACAGGATATTATTGTTTCTATTTTAGTCAAAGGTTGGTTTTGGAAAGTCTATTTTAGGTTTTCAATAACTTCAAGACCAACCAACCTTCTCTACCAACTTGTGTATAATAATATGAGTAGTATTTTGTTCATAACGTGGGACTTGAGTAATTAATTACTTAATTGATTTTCTATTGTTCTGTCATACCGGTATGACAGCCGGGCCTTGTGTGGTTAACCAAAATGTCAACATGGAAACAGCAGAAACTAGCCGATTTTTACACGACTGCCCCAAAAAAAGGAGTGTTATGTGTTCAGTGTTAATGTATGTATGTATGTATGTGAGTTTCTTTATTCCACCATAACTTTTGAACGCCTGAACCGATTTAGATGTATGGGGTATCGTTACAATCCTTGCATCGTTCCGAGTAACATAGGCTAGTAAAAAATAAAAAGAAACCGGTGTGGTCACTTTAAAACGCAAATTAATACCAGCCTCAATTTATTTTTTCAATGAATCTGGTCGTGTCTATGTTTATCATCTAGAATTTGACAAGTAGATTTAAAAAATATATAACACTGTTAATATAAAACGTCGTAAAAAAAACTGACGAGTAAACAAAGTACAAATATGTGCAATTTTTGCAGTCGTGTTTTTTAATTTTTTTAATTATAGTAGCTTGTTGAACCAGCAAAGGAACTTGCAAAATATGATGCTTGTCGTTCAAAAATCTAAATGATTTTACTTGCCGGTGCCCAGTTGGTTACAAACAAAATCATTTAGCAATGTTAGCTACCAGTGCGCATTAGGAAGGGCGGTGGGCGCGGTGGAGCACCGTCGTAACATGCCCGATCTGCGCAAACCTATTGTTTCACTCTATACCCACAGAAAAAGCGACAGCTTTCATTTTTTTTTACTACAAATGTACAAAGAATGTTACCTGCACTTAGAAAACGGTGTATGTGCGTAATGAAAGGTATATTGTATAGTTTATATTCACGATTTCAATGCATTTCTTCCACCTGTATTTATTATGTTAGTGTGCGTACTGCGTAGTATCCTCTCTGTATAACTGATGTCAGTTTTATAGGTAGGTATCGCAGGTACGATATGATTGTATAGGACGGTTATCGCTGTTCTATTGATTATGATATTTAGAACTGATTTCAGTCATACATGATGCTCATTCGACGACTCTATAGTTGATGTGTACGTGAGTAGCGCGTCACTCACAGTGAGTGTTATCTTATAATGCGTAAAATGGCGTCACTAGTCCATAGTCTACGGATTCCGAAGTCTCCTTCAATCGACTCTTACAATCTACGCAGCATTTTAGATACCTATAGGTACTCCATTTAAAATTAGAAGCTAATGTTGAAATTACTGCATTTTGGTGTTTTCTTTTTTGATAATGTCATATGGTCTATATTCCTTTGTAATTATCGTGAAATAACAGAGCTTATTATAGGTACGTTAACATTGAAATAACGATAACGTTGTAACGTTTTCTTGCTAATGTTGTATTGAATTGAGTAAAATACCCAAGAACATAGGATTTAGATTAGTAGGTAATTCCTCTAGCTCTTATTTGCTTAAATTTTTTAACAGTTCGTCAACCACTTTGTCGTCCAGATTCTTGAAATTAAGATAAAAATCGGTAACTGTACCTAAACTATTTGTCATTAAAGCGAAATAAATAACAATGGCGTCTTCAAATTGTCACCGCACCTAATTAGTGTTATTTATTTTGTTCGTTCACTCCAAAGTCATTCAAGATTCTTTTAAAATGGAGGTGCTTTTATTTTTATTACGTCTCTATTCTTCCCTGCATTATTGTCCATGAAAATATCTTGCCCCTTTCAGCCCTAAAGGGACGAAATGCAGATCCCTTCGCTGTAGGTATCTAAATTTCTCCCGTCAGCGATTTCAAGCGTTTCAGTTGAAGATATTTTGTTAAGGGTGGTTGACTGCTTACATTGAGGGTTTTAGAGACTGAACCATGTTTGATTCACCTTAAATTTGCCTGAAACATATCGTCTTCCATTGACTTACATAGTTATTTCAGACGTGCGAAGATTCAGCTTAAGTTTACGTACAAAATTGGGAAAACCGAACAGGCGTGCAATTATTTCTGAATTGGATCAACATTTTTCTCTAGTTTGTCCCACAATCGGTAGAACTCTCAAAGGAGCTTTCCTATCGTGATATTATTATAGCATTTTTATCCGCGATTTCGCCCTTCGTAGAATGTAAGGGCAGCTAGGGAAGTCATCGATTTTCGGCACCCTACGCACTTCTACAAAGTTCGGGGAGCGCGGGGGCGTCAAGATGGCCGCGGTAGGGTCTACCCAGACCTACCTCACGCGCACTCGCCTCACAAGGTCACGGTGCATGTGGTGCCACCGCTGCGCCTCCCAAAATACAAGATCTCGATAATAGGAAATAGTTTCTGTCCCTTTCTTTTCTATGACGACTACGCGTCGTCTCTGTTCCACCACATCCGCCCGTTGATTTGTACTATTCGATGGTGATAGATGCGCCTAGTGTAGATTTTGATTGCTGTTCTAGTTAGTTCCGAACCTGAATCCTATTTTTATTAATTTATTTCATGTAGGCGTGCAATCTTCGGCCTGTAGAAAATTTCAACAACCCACTGTTAAAAACATTAACTTCATGCTAAAATTCCACATGGTTGGCAACCATCAGACAACATTCAAACAAATTCCAAACTCTTGCGAAATTCCCTTTGACTACCGCGTCCATAGTCCCGTCCCTTGCCAACCCTAATCATAGCAAACCTCCTTATCTAAATTATGGAAAATTTTGGAATGCGACATATAGAGGTTCTCTATCGCACCCTCGTCTATTAAGTGTTGCTATCTCACTCTTTCTCTACCTACGATATCACAAGGGGTAGTGGTAGGGCGCGCACAAAAGATTTTGGGATGGATTTTTTTTCGCAAACTGCACCATACGAAAAGATTCAGTGCAACCATCAGTTCATCGCAGAAGCATCGATAGGGTGCGCTTCTGCGTCCATTTTGTTATTAGTTAATTCATTTGTTTTTTTATTAGTAAAATATATCAGTTGTTGTGTGTTAGTGACAGTGACAGCACTTTAGTGTTTATTATTTACCAGTATTTTTTGTATTCTAGTGTTATTTTTTTAATGTGCGTGGGTACTACAGTTAATAAATTACGAATTGTGCTTGTGTGCGTGCAGGTGAGAATTATTAAATACCTGAAAATTAATTTCTTAGACTACAATCATTTCGTGGAATATTAGTCAGCGCGGCCCATACCTAATTAGATTATAAATTTTTTGTTCATAGGAGAACCATGTGGCATTTTAAACATAAAAAAAAGCTGTTGTGTTTCCCAATCCCCAAAACCGTCATGATTATTAATACCTCCCAGTGTTTACGAAAATAACACCGCGTTTGTTTGTTACAGTTCTAATGACGTAACGAAAGACGCGAAGAATGACGTCGTTCGCTAACTTGGCGCAGTCGCTAGCATCAAGTTTACCATCGACGTCTACAGCCAGCGGCTCTGGTCACAGCTCCAACGACCCGGAAGATCCGGTTGCTATGACGCACATTATATGCAACCTCCTCGAGAACATGAATAAACCATCGGGCCTGCAGACCTCAGCATCCACCTCGGCATCGTCTAGCATGCCATACGACATCTGGGCTCTTCCAGCGAGCAGCTCCATTCAAAACCCACTTGGACCCATAAGCCGTGAGTACAACGTTACCTCCAATAACAATCACCAGCACCAATCCAAAGAAGACAACTCGAGCGGCTCGCCCGGCACGTCGTCGTCGGTGTCTATCACCTGTTTCCGCTGCGAGGAGCGCACACCGACGACGCGCTGCCTCGAGTGCAACGATTTATTTTGTCATGAATGTTGTCACAAAGTTACATCTGACTGCCAACTGAGAGAGCATACGCTGCTCCCTATACACCAAATATCGCCTATAGGTGCCAGGCCTAACTCTGTGAACAACGAGAAAGAAGTCATGTTCTGCGAGATACACGGCGATCAGGTCAGATATTACTGTGAACCTTGCATCGTGTTTATATGTCAAGAGTGTACGCTGTGGGTGCATAAAGATCATAATTATACGCCCATTAAAGGTGCCCTTGACATGTGTCGTATCGGTGTTTTTAGAGCGATTGAAGATACGAAAACCGGAACCAAAGCAATCAAAACTGCCATAGATCGCGCTGTAGCTATGTCGAAGGCTTATGAGAAAGAAACCGCAGAGGCTAATTTGAAAATAAGGAAAGCAATGCGATGTTATGCTCAGGCTATCGAAGATCGTGAGAAATATTTATTGGACAAAGTAGAAAAGATGCGTCAAGCTAAAATGAATGAATTGACAGATCATATGAATACACTTAGAGGCATATTAGCCGGCTTAGCTCATACAAATGAGACTCTAGTACGTAGCATGGACTCTGAAGGGCTTGATTTGTTTATGGCAAAAGAAAAGGGAAGAGCGCAAGTTGACTATTTTTCTTGTATGTTTAAAAACATGTATGTAACAGAGGAACGAATCGTGTTCATCCCTCCTAATTACGACTTAGTGGACCAGTTGAAAAGACAGTGCGACGTGCAGTCCGCGCCGTCTAGTTCATTGCACTCTCTGAGCTCCTCATCATCGATGCAGTCTCGCCAGTCTCTGTTGTCGTTACAATCAATTCAGACGGCTCAGAGTTTTCAGCATCTCAATTATAATATGTCAGGTTCAAGCAGCTTGAGATCATTACCAGACTATACCGGACCACACACAAGATCGACAAACTATTACGATCACAGCATTTCATCAAGCCTAGCTCTGGATTCAAACCCTGGCCGCGGTATTGGTCAATCGATACCAGGCTATTGGATGTCTGTGTCAGTGAGACCTACTAGAAGCGCTATTCCTGGTGTTCCAATGTTCTCGTTCGCTCGCGAAGGACAGGAGGAAGGACAAGTATCCAGACCTTGGGGTCTTTGTATAGATAGAGAAGGAAATATTATTGTTGCTGATAGGAGAAACAACCGTATTCAAATATTTAGCAGCAGAGGTGAATTTAAGACAATGTTCGGATCTAAAGGCAATGGGCCTGGAGAGTTTGATCTGCCGGCCGGCATCACCACGGACACTTACGGACGCATCATTGTGATTGATAAGGACAATCATAGAGTTCAAATATTCACATCTTCTGGTAACTTTATTCTCAAGTTCGGTGCATTTGGCAAGGAATGTGGACAATTCCAATATCCTTGGGATGTCGCCGTTAATACATTAGGCAATATAATTGTGACTGACACGCGTAATCACCGTATTCAACTGTTTACCAGTGACGGAACATACATAACTAAGTTCGTGTTTGAAGGTGCTAACCCAGCTAAAATGCTGAAAGGGCCGACAACTCCTAGAGGTGTGTGTTTCACGACATCGGGCAACATTATAGTGTCTGACTTTGAGAATCATCGTCTGTTGATGGTGGACCCGACTTTGTCTAAAGTGCTGCATTGTGTGGGTCGCGAAGGTTCGGGAATCGGTGAACTCAATCGCCCATCGGGGATAGTGACTGACGATGACGGACGCATCATAGTCGCCGATTCTAAGAACCACCGTGTGTTAGTGTTTACGTCAGAGCTGCGTATTCTGTGGGCCGTGGACCTGAAGAGCCCCGGCCTGGACGACAAGGACCGGCCGAGCGACGTGGCGCTCACGCCCGAGGGCTACCTCGTGGTGCTGTTCGAGACGCTGCCCGACACCGCGCGCGACATCTCATCCCACGGCAAGCAATACATCAAAGTATATTAATATTATTGTACCTAATGTTAAGGCCAACTAAGTTCGTGGACCTAAGGTCTGCCGTATTTTATTTTGTTTCGTTTATTTGTGATTTATTTGACAATGTGCCAATTTTATTATTAACGTTTGGAAAAATTCAATCGAGCATAGCTTGCGCGGAGAATTTTAGTTTGCCCATTGACGTGAGCGTGAATGCGCAAACCATGTTCTCCATGAGTCCTGATGTATTTTTCGTTACCAGTACTTTGATTTTCGTTTCCGTATTTGACTAGTCTCTAAGGACCAAACAATGTTTGCAGTGTAATTTACGATGTAATTTAGATGCCGCAATTATAAATAGCTGTCATTAATCTGTTTAACTGTAGAACTACACCAAACTCATAGTCGGTGCACTAAATATTTAATGTCGATTACTTATAAATGTACTCTCCGGTCCGATCCCTGCGATGTATCGCTAATATAATCGAATAGAGAAATCGTAAAGATAAACTATTATAGAGAATCACAATGTGATGTAAAAGATGTTTTTATGTGAGATAAATTAAAGGATAACTTGAAAAGTATTTTTCCACAATGTTACATTTTTTGCGTTTTTTAACTTGGTTAATTAATGAATGCAGACGTTGATATGTATTTTTATGATAAGTTATTTTGCATAATGATTTAGGTGCATATAATATTTTTATCGTAGTTGGCGCGCGTTAGTGGCGGTGCTCGCGCTCGGCTAGAATTATGTTCGTATTAGTTACTTAGGTACTTCTTATCGCTCGAAGGCTTCTTCTGTTTTTTTTTTCGCGGTTAGGTACGATGGGATGTGAAAATGTATGGATGAGCAAAAGAATCAATGCAATAAAACTTTAAGACTGACTTTAGAAGACTGTCTTAAAGATGTTGAGTTGCGCCGGCGCCGACGACGGTCGGCGGGTGGCGGCAGTCGCGGCTTGCGGTGTCGCGCGATTTAAACCAAAATTCTAAGTATTATTGAAACACTTGGCAAATGTACAAACGTACCTCGTTTGGAATCTAAGCTGATGATCTTATCGTCGTATTTGCTTATGAGACGTGATATTTTTATTTTCATACGTAAAATGTGAAAGTTTTTCTTTATTTTATTTTATTTCGTAATTTTCTTTTTGTCGCAAAACTTTGACTGCCGGCTTGATCGGGTTTATTAAACGTAACGTTAGAAATGAATTAGAGTTGAGTGAGGATAGTATGGCGTTCTATTAAACTGGTTTATTTATTTTGATAAATAGTAATATTATAATGGCTGTTGACGGCGAAGTCAACGTACGGTCACCCCGCGTGCAACATTAATCGGATGTTGCCTGTGCGCTGTGCGTGCCTCCACAAGCTAGTTCCACGCACTTCAGTCTCACTAGCTAATTAATAGATAAACTTATAATTATCTAAATTAACATTAATTTCAATTAGTTAGTATTCGCGTGGTCGTATACAAATTATTTTGTATTAGTTCAAATATTATAGTGAAATTCTTTTGAATAAAAAAAAAACTATTAAATCGATAATGATATTTTTCAAAACGTATGGTTAGGTGACTTCGATATAAAATCCCTATGTGTTCAGTCAGTATGTGTTCACTTAATATAATTAATTGTTAGATAAATAATTTAAATCTAAGTTTAGTTGCATGCGAGACGGTTAAGTCATCACTCGAGTATCGTTGTATTAGATTGTGTGCACTGTTCCTCCCGTCATGGTTTTCAATAATTTGACACACTGAAGGCCGCTACACACTTGTAACACCCGACGCCACCACACGCGTGCTTATTGGCATAACGACAGAGTAGCTTCACGAGATCAAATGTGGCCAATGAGTACGACTAATGCCGTGACTTGACGTGGCATAGCGTGTTATAAGTTTGTTTTTGCCCTTACTACCCTAGCATGAATCTGGTATCGTATTATTATTACTTATTGATTTTTTTTTCTAACGCCAAGTCACAAAAACAATGTCTGATCTAAGTTATCCTACAATTTATCGTTTGCAAACAATTTGCGCAGTTTTTGATGAAATGTAGTTAGAGAATTATTCACTTAAGACAGATTGTATGAAAACCATGTATATTATACGGGATTTAATCTTATATAGTATGTCTAATGTCGAGATAATGTGTGTGTCAAGAGCTGAGTAGGAGGAAAAGCTTTTGTTCTCAATAAAATGTTTTACATTTATGCCTTTGGCAGAGGCAGGCAAAGTTTAATTTTGCGCTATGCCTCGCGTCTTGCCTCGAGGCAAGCTTACGTTTGAGTCTGTTTACTTTCCCGAGTAGGCCTTTAAATGAGCAAGGAGTACATTTATAGCAAACATAGCCCCAACTTTTTACCCGTAGACCGCCATTTTTTGTTGCAAAATCTTTTCCTCCGTTAAGCTTTTGTTTTGCGTATTATATAATATGTATAGTATAAAAGTACTGTTACAGCTTATTAGACCCCAAAATATATATAAGTAAATGAAATTTATAGTAAATTAAAATAATCTTAGCTTCGATATATTGAGATTTTACGTGGACAAACTATACTTGCACGTAGTTACTGCTTCATTGTACCCTCTTTATTATAGGTAGTTTGTGTAAGCAGTTCATTTAGGTTTCGCCAAGTTTGAATCGTATTGCAGGCAACTTGGACTTGTATTACTATAATTGCTTGAGGCACAGAATATTCTCATACTCGTAATTCGTATAGTGAGTAATTCCTGCGCGGTGTAGTTTGTCCGGTGGCTCTTGTTATCCCTTCGCGGTAATTAGCTCGTGTAAATTGCGTAATCAACGCTAGAACTTTCTCCCAATAAACTAAACTAAAGCATAATAATATTACTGTAAGTTATGATACGGTTAGAATTACATTTTCACGTTTGTACTTAGGATTATTGTAGCAGCGTAAGTTCTTCTAGTTATTAACTACTTATGTGGTATTCCTAAAAATTCAATGCTTCAAACAAAAATTTTCTAGTAACGGTGTGACAGTAGACATAAATTAAGGTACTGATAATTATAGATAACGTTGACTGGAATATGAGTCTGAAATTAATTACTTAAGATGGGAAAATTATTGTTTGAAGATTAACAATATGTCACAAGGCGTCGGTAGATTTAATGTTGGGTGAGTTTTATTTATTCGTGGTCTAAGAACGCTCGCGTAGGTACGGTTTTCGCAGTTTTTAGCAGTCTTTCCCTTAATAGGATAAGTAACAAATATAATACATAATATAAGACGGTGCACTATGTGTGTCGTCAGCGCTTTAAGCCATTTCTTACAGTAGGTACAGTTTTGTAATAAAATCATGTCCGTAACGAGAAGGGCGTAGGTATCAGTATAATTATAATATATCTTTTATAAATATAATATAAAATAGAGATGAAATAATACGCCGTAAAATCGCACGTGTCAACTGTCAAGTTGAAACGCGGGGCATATAAGATGGCGTCCGTAAATGTTGCCGGCTTAGAAATTAAAACTTGAAATTATTCCCGATTTTTAAATTTTTTTAATGCACCGAATGAATATTTCAGTAGTGTGCATTTTTATCTGAAATGGCCTAAATTAAGAACGTCTTAATGGTCACACGTTTGTTGTACGGTACGCCTCTATCATTGTGACCACGTCAAAGTGATGTTGTTTATATTTATTCGTTCATAACGTAAATGTATTGTAACAATCCACCCCTTCAATGTTCGGACAAACTTTTTATTACGGGCTGTTTATAATAGGAACCTTACAAAAGCCCAGAAGCACTACAAAGTGAATAGGTAGGTACTTTTCGTACAACTGTGGCGTAACTTTTTCTACTAATTATTGTAATCACGTTTATCCCACTTAAAGTGAATTTACTCTTATTCAGCATCTCGTAGTTTTGAAGCAAAGCTTCTATTAGGATAAGTACAGAATTGTGTAACATGTAATGTAACACCAGTTAACGTAATGAATAATCATGGACTTGCGTATTCCTTTACTGATTAGACGATCATAATCGTGTAATTGAATGATCGGTTTCAAACCAATGATTAATCTGATCACTGCCATAGAATAAGTTTTATTATTTGTACTTTGTTCGATGTTACATTACACGTTGCACAAGCATGTATCCATTGTAACTTGTTGCAGTTAACGCATTTGAAATGTACATAAAATAGACTTACATTATACAGGTATGTAAATAAAATAGTGTGAATTGTTTACCTTAATAATAAGATAATCACGTACCTATATTATTGTAACACCAAGTTAGTTGAAATAGTTAAAGCGAAAGCCGTGCCGAGCAGAGCGTTATAGTTAGGTTAATATGTGCAGTGTCTTGCGTCTTAACGGTGTTGACGAATTCCGCATATGAATTATAATTAAATATTTATCTTTTCCAGTAAATAAGTGATGGAATTAACGTTTACTTTTTGTTCAGTGCCATTATTAAAGTATTACGTTATTTTTAAAATAATGTGTTGCATGAAATGCATTTTTTTATCATTATTATATACTTTCAATATTTTTCTTGATTTCGATCACAGTATGTTTTTTAGCCGACAACGAATCTCATAATTATAGTTAAAACTGATTCTTTTGTCGTTTGAAACTTAGGTAACGGATTTGCAAAGCAAGTCCCTCCATCTTGCGGCTGGTGCATTCGTAGAATGCCACCGGCATATCGTGAACAAAGTTTTAAATGATCCGTGTTAGTGCCGTCTCAGAGCTCCTTGCAGGGAACGCAATAGCAGGCGACATCTGATGAAGGGTATACGCGCTGATCTTTACTAACTAGAACCTACCACATAACTACAAGTTACCTTTGTTTAGAATTGTAAATTTTATCATTTCATCAGACAAGTCGAGTATTGGTAACAACTAGACCCGAGGTCGTTATTGTACAACTGAGCTGAAAGCTGCTGAATGAAGCATTACTTAATTTTATGACTGCATTTAATATTTTGATATAATTTGGTTATGTTTTACTTATTTAAAATTATTTTGTTACTCAAATGGTTATGTGAATTCCCAAAGCATGTTTACTTGTTCTCAGATTGTCGCGTCTAAGAGTCGCGTTTAATTTAATATTGTGCTAAATATGTGAGGCATAATATTAGACGAATGCCGACCTGAGTAAACATATTTCGGAGTATCACAAAATCAAAAGGTATATTTTGTCGTGAAGCGATGTGTACTTTGTGAGATCTGCTAGCTGCTAGCAGTATAATTGTGGTTTTGTGATAAATACAATAAAATTGAGAACTAAATAATATTGGAAACTTAATGATAATTTTTGTACAAGTTTTTGATGTCTATCACGAGGATTGTAAAAGCATTCGGAACATTTCAGCAGTTAGTTGAGACACGTCACAATGCTGTGGTAAGAGTGTGGGAGCGAAGTGAGACGCAACACTAAAACTGCATAATAATAATGATACAATTATGAGATTTTAGCGAATGTAATAAGCCATTTTCGTGCTATTTTTGTAACTTTAACTAGGAGCTTGTGTTGTGTTAGTCTTAGTGTAGGATTTATGTGCATCCATCTCCCCTTCGCGAATGTCCCGGCAGACAAGGTCGCTTCTTACAACAGATAGCATAGATTAGCCAGTGAAATATTCTAAATTAACATGACGGTTGATTGCTGTCGTGACGTCACGTTTTTCAACTGTGACAATCCGAAACCTGGCTTTTCTATTTGTTATCACACACACCTAATGCACCATGTCTACTAGCAAGTTTGCACACCTTAGCACTAGATCTACAGCCGACTTGCATTACTTGCATTTATCATTAGCAAATCGGCTTGCTGCAGTACAAATTACAACTACTGTCAAAACGTCAACTCGTGGTAGTCAAGCGCAGATCTTGTCAATGGGCACCGTGCATTAGATAGTTTGAAGCGATGCTTGCCTTGCTTTTTTATCAGGCTCGAGAGGGCGCGCAGAGGACCACCACATCGTCAGCAAAGGGTGGATGAATGATATTGTCAATATCAATGTGTAACAGTAAGTAGTATTTTTGTACACGTGACTCGCTGGGCGCCAGGGCCAGCTTCTTTTGGCCCTAACTCCCCGCGAGGCGCTTAGTGGTGTTCAAAGATCAACCATAAACTACCTCTTTTTTGTAAAGTTTTTAAGACTGACGGAATTAAGTAACCATGAATGGTGGAATGGTGGTTTGATCACCGCTTTAGAAGCCTGTTGTCTACTATTTTATTTAATTTTTAGTTTTCTCTAGATTGTAATCTTAGAAGCGTCCATAACATTGTCACGTTTAGTTTGACTTGAGCAATTGCATATACATATATTCATGTAGTGTAGTCCAGCTTACAAATTGTCATAGCGAGTGGACAACAGTCTTTAATCTATTATAAGTACCTAGCCGGAATAGCTGTGGATGTGGCCGTCATCCGCGTCGCCCAATCAGCGGCGATTAGTGAGCGTACGTGGATGACGGAAAGTAGTTAGGTACCTATAACTAAGTGGAGGTAAGGTTCACAGATATTTCCGCTAGATTATATTAACTACCTTAGCTTACGTAATTATTGTAATCATCTCTAATGTGTGTAATGAGACTGAATTTTTGTTTTTTAGTAGTGTTCCTATATTTTAATTTAGACTATTTTACTGCCTACCGTATTTCATTAACATTATTTTACCTTCGGTACATAATTCATTCATCATTACATTACATTCATCCTTATAATCCTATCAATTTATGTACGACGCTATATAATGTCAAATTTTTGAAATTTTTTAAATGAATTTTGTATGAGAAATTAATCAAGTGATTGATAGAAAATGGTCTTTTATTTTTCTCCACACACTTACCCTACGCACACCGCAGTCCTCTTGTAAAAATAGGACTTTCTCTTTTCTCTATTCTTATATATAAATAAATAAATAATAGAAACCAAAGCACTACACATCATTACTCGTCTTTTGATGATTATTTAACTGATGTGAAACTGCCTAACATTTTTTTTATAAGATAAGGAAAACATTTTTTTTTTCGAATTCTGAAAATTCAATGAAGCCTCCTTTAATGGTTTTAGACCATAACCAAAGATATATGATTTAAAAAAAATGTCTGTCACGTCATTGCCAAAATCTTGCGAAACAGACTGTCGTCAGAGGGTAATAAGTTTCTTGGTTTCTTGATACTTGGTCAAAGTTTCCGATAACTGACGAATAAATATTGTGGTTTGACGTTATATTTATAAAGGAAATATATCAAACCGCCGTATTTATTCTTCAGATCTAAGTTACAAAGTCGAGTTTAAGTAAAGAAATAATCAAATCTAATTAAATTAATTACGTAGGTACCTCCTACATATAAAATATCTTATGGGTCATCAAATCAGTGCGATGTTCTCCAGTTTGGGCAGATTCTTCGAGTACCCGGTGAAACGGAAACCAATTTGTTTTTACAGACAGGAGGATTTTAGTGCAACAGGTAATTAATTCAACAATTGGAACTGATTGGTCGAGTGGTGGAAAGCCTGGGTTAGATTACCAGTTAGACATTTTCTTATTAGCAGCTCTGAGTTTTGATTTCTGGTTGACAATAGACCTATCCTATTACATAGGAATTTACACCTATCTAAGTAAATCTTCTGGGAGTCACAGTGATACCTACTGCCAATGATTACTAGGTTATTTCTTATCAAAATACTAATACGTTGATCAAACTTTAAAGAATTGTGACAACAATAGGTGAAGCTAAAGGTAAAGTAGCAGATCAGCAGAGAAATATCCAGACGGACTACGACAAGCTGGTGGACCTGTTCTACACGCGACTAGCTGAACAACGCCAGTATAATCATGTAAGATGTTTTATGAGAAATAGATTTTATTTGGTGGAAGAGTTACTCTCATATCCTATAGCTTAGGTACTATTTTGGAGCTTGGATAATCCAAAGATGCTATCCAGCTGCAACACGATAAGTTATAGCTGGCTCACCCCTAACGCGATGTGGACCTGGTAACTAAAATAACTGACTGACCTTTTGAAGTTTAAAAATTACTAAGAGTTCCCCGAAATTGGGGAGGCAATTCTATAAAACTTATTTCTTCTGTGGTAATGTGTGAAAATTCGGTATGGTAGGAGATGAAGGAGAAGGACCGCAGATGGAGTATGCAGAAGGTGGTGGAGCGCTTCCCCGGGTGGAACGAGGTGACCATCGCCAACCTACATAGCCTGTTTTTACTCTTTGACAACCAGTCCAATGGCATGCTCGGATTTGATGATTTGTTAGTGCCGTTCCATGATTTACCTTCCCATACTTAGGTATCATCATCGCATCGAAGTTCGTGATGACTATGCTTTGTGATAAAATCAAAATAAGCGTAGATAGGTATGTAAATGCTTAAGCCTAATTCGTAGGCTTCAGAACTAATGACATTGCCAATCAAACAGTAGTTAGCAGTAGTAGCCTGCTGATATTTTATTTAAGGAATACAAGCGTACTAGCCACCTACCTACCTATAAATATCTATTCTTTTTGATCAACCTTGTTCTGCAATGCTTACCTAAATCGTGACATCTTAAGTCTTCCAATACGCCTTCTAAAACAATAGTTCCTATTTTAGCTTTGTTTTATCTAAGTACCTACGTATTTCGATTTCCATAATCAACATGTAGCGGGGCAGTGCTGGAGAGTCTGGGCGATGAGAGCAGCATGGAAATGCGCAAGGAGAAGTTCAACGAAGCGGACACTGACAACGATGGCTGGATCACTTATGACGAGTTCTTATCAGTAAGCATTTAAAGTCTTAACTCGCATTGGTCGCTGATGGTCAGTAGACGTTTCTTTAGCTTAAAGGTTAGAGTCTAACCTATGCATAGCGTTGACGGCACTCAAACGCGTTTTCGTCCTAGGTATTGGTCTTCGTCCCATAACCTTTTATTAATATGTATTAATAAAAGACCCCCCCCCCTGTCTTACCTACCAAAAATATAACAGTTACAATTATTTCATCGTCAAAACAATTTTGTTTATGATCGTATTGACATAAAAGAATGGTAACATCTACGACGTGTAGACGTGACGTAGAGCCTCTACGATGTGTAGACGTGACGTAGAACCTCTACGACGCGTAGACTTTACGTAGAGCCTCTACGACATTTATCAAACGTCCACGCGAGGAAGTCGTACAGCGCTTACGCGTCGTCTGAGCTGTGCGTGGGCTCGCCTTCAAAACAAAGTCGACGATCCGAGGTTCTCAATAATTCGACCCGTTTTTTTTATGTTTGCTATTAATTTGGTAAACTTCTATTATTCCATTGGGATGTAACATTTATGCGCTACCTATCCAAACGACTTTTGAGCTAGTTTCCGATTGTTTTTTTTTTTGACAAGAAGGCTTTTACACCATGTTTCTGATATTTTCTAGTTGGTGTACAACTTCAGCCCGGGAGAAGATGGTAATGTCACCGGCCTGGCAGCCTTGTGCAATGACGTTGCAGAGAACATACAGTTTGTGAGCAACCTCACCGTAGGCGAGCAGCTCGAATACGGACTGTTTTAAATAAACCTAAGCAGTTTACGTTTGTAAATGGCGTTTTATTCTGTAGAATTTTATGTGCAACACAAAGACCACAGTCTTGTCATTTGAAAGATGAATCAATAGTTTGTCGACCTATGATCAAGGGATGGCTGTCAGTGAAGGACGCGTAACCAAGGGCAAGGCCCTCGTTGCCACGCGTGTACCCCGCCTTCTCTCTGATCCCTTATGAATAACACCCTTCTCTTTAAAAGTACCCCTCTGATACAACCGGTCAAGCTTGCATGGAACACCCCGCCCCTGCACACCGAACTCTTTAGTAGTTTTACTGAAAACTTTCAATTGTGTGTTCGGTTATTGAGCTCTGTCTGGTTAGTGAGCTGTGAGTCAAAATAACCAAAGCCCGACGAAGCGACGGCCCGCGACGTGACGGAGATAGCGGTCACCATTCGAGAGCGATAGATGAACTTGATCGCTATTGAAAAATCTTATAATAAGATGTTTTTTAGCATTGAGATGTGAAAATCAAACATTTGGTCGATGTAGTCAATAAATGTTTTAATCTTAAACAATAAAAGTAGAATATTAAGCTAACTTGAACGTACAACTGACAATATTGTTGACGGTCTGCGCATGGCACGCGAAGGTGTTGCTCGGTGACGGAACGGTCTAGCGGGCATTTGCATTTTCGATGCAAAGTTTTTTTTTTAAACTATCCTAGCCCGGTCATGGGCAGACTCGCATAACTTTCATGATATAAATACTGCTTGATTATTGCTAGAATCGTAACCACAGTTCACCAAGAAATATTTTCGATATTTAGTACCCTTAGGTACTTAAACCGATTCGTTGCGGATGGCACGATACGAGAATCGTGACATTTGTAAATCGATTATAAATTCTTCAGCCAGTCATGTCATGAATTTTTCATCGCTACAGCAAGAAGTTTTCGAAGCTGGATGCCGCAATGAATCGGTCAAAGCATACGGAGATTTATCATCAATAGCGCAGCTGATCATCATCGCTGAGCGAGTCCACATCGCTCAGTTCATTAAGGCTGGGGTCACACGCGAGGCAACGCGCGCCCGCTTCCTGCCAGCACTCCGCACAATACACAAAAGGACACTTGGGCACGCAGCAGCAGTGCCAACGGCTTGATGACTGCTGCCCTGAAAATATTGAGAAAATTAATGGCGACTCGAAGTAAAAACAATAAAACATTACGCACAGCAGACGCAACATTACGCATTACGATTAGCTTTCACGCACAACAGATAAAAAGGAGTCATATGGTAGCCTGGCCACACACGGGCCACCGACCACAACCACAAAACGCAACCACCGACGTATTTCCTGTATTTTTCATACATTTTATATGGACTCGCCTCACAGACGTCATCTGTTTATTTGATTTATTTGACTGTTCTAGCGTTACGTGACCCAAGCAACGCATTTTCCGTCAGATATGGGTCCACCAGACGTCTACAGACATGGGTACAGACAATAGTCAAAACATAGTTTTATCCCCGCTTTGGGAAGATGGGTTTTGGGCCGAGATAACTGCCAAACCACTAGCGGCCTGGCCGCAGCGGCCAGCGACTCGCACATGCGTCGTTCGATCTCGCTGGCCGCTGCGGCTTGGTGTGGCCGCTGGCCGCGTGCGGCCAGGTGCGCGCGCTCTGTGGCGATTTCATACTAAGGTATGTATCTCGATGGCCGCCGCGGCCTGGCCGCTGCGGCCAGGGCCGCTAGTGCGCTATTGCTCTTAGATACTCGTAAACACTAGCTTTCTCACCCTCGGTTTGCTCGCCCCTTTGTTCAGTTCGCGGTTCCGTCTCGCCACAAATGAGGCATGTCATCCTTGCAGCGGGCAGGGCATTCAAGCATCCAAGGATGTTAGGAAATTTCATTCTCAAACTGAGGAGGTTCTCACCAGAGAGGTAGTGTGCGCGTACTGCTTGGACCGCTGTCCTGAATACAAATTGAAATGACATTGGTAATAGCAAGATTAGCGGTTTTGGCTTGTGTTGAAAGTTCTATGTAATTCTAATTACTTTTACGTTCGTAAGTATATAAATCGTATAGCAGGCTGGTATTCTTAAATGGGTGGGGGTACCTACCTGCGCAAAGTTTTGTCCATTTTCATCCGTTTTTTGAGGATGTCGTTGTAGAGGTGTAAAACGCGCTGCTTCTCACGACGAGGATAAAAGTAACTGCAGATAAGTCTGAAATATTATTTATAATTGCACCAATAGCTGGCAGGTAGGCTGTTCATTTGAAATGTGGGTCCTATAAACTACTTCAGAAAACATGGCGAAATCAGCACCGGACCTAGACACAGGTGCCTAACATCCCGACAGTAAAGAGAAAACCGGCAATGATGGAAATTTAAAAATAAAAATTTTTCTTTTTGCTGTCGGTACCGTCGAACAAGCTAATTGGTTTACAGACAACAATAATTATATTTCTGCTAAATTGCTATTCATTGTTATTTTTTAACCGTCTTCAATCTTATGTAGACCAAATAGCTTGTTCAACTGTACCTAGCCTTAAGTAATACTAAGCCTTACCTTCTCAACCGTATTGTATACGGATTTACATACAACAGCAACAGTATCCATAGGTATCCTCCGTAGATCTTGAAGAAGTATATCGGCGGCATGGCACGAGGTGTCGGCACGCACAGTTCGTTCGTGACTTCGGGCCGGGGGCCATGGTCTGACGAGATGTTGGAGACCAGCTTACGTAGGACAGTGGCTAGCAGACCTGTGCCTTCCACCTGAGATAGAATAATGGGATATAAGACGTGGATTTGCGTCAAACTGGGTGAGTTTCGATTTTTTTTAAAGATAACATAACATTACGCCTGTAATCCCCGAAGGGTTAGGCAGAGGTGTGCCCATTAGTACACCCACATTTCGCCAGTTATGTTTAAGTCCCATGTAATAGGGGGCGAGTCTATTGCCATCAACCAGGCACAAATCTAGACTCAGAAGCTGCTACTGGCAAACAGAGAACTTCCTGATGGAAAATCCCAATAACACTTTTCCCGACCTGGGAATTGAACCCAAGACCTCGTGCTCAGCAGTCACGCTTTGCGACCACTGGACCAACGAGGCAGTCAAGTTTAAAAGATGAGGTTTCTATTAGCGTAAGGTTAATGACCTAATTTTATTACGATTCTTAAAAGATACGTCAGCTAATGGTAAATTCTAGGTGGCGCAGACAGACCATCAATATGGTTAAGCAATTTTCATTGTTTGATATGAAATGAACTGAAATACAAAAGTTTTAGAGTTGAAAGTTGCGTGCAAGAAAAATAAATACCGCGCGGAGTTATATCGTGCGCACAATTTTTAACTCTATTTATAATCCTCATCTGCTAGTCGCACCGGATGCAGCTGAATACCAGCATTTTACATGGAGTGTCTGCCTATCTGACCTCCACAACCCAGTTAGGTGCTGGGTAACATTATGATACCTCTTGGTAAGGCTGGTTGTCGAATACTTTTCGGGCTTCTGACTACCCGTAAGGACTCTCAAAGATGTACAAATAACGTTCGACCAACGACTTTACGTGCTTTCTGAGGCAAGGGTGTCAGCACCACCTTCCAAATTACGGGCTGCTACTAGGAAATTCATAATGGCCATTACTCAGTGTTATTATTAGTAATAAGTTATTACTAATAACACTGCCTCACCTGGTAATCTAAACCAGGACCCTACACTCGGTAGTCATGCATGCGCCCACAAGGCCAACGGAGCAGTGAAAGCATTTTTCTTATTTTAATTACCATGTATTTTAACTAATTGTCAATGAATCAAAAGAAAATGTTGAAGTGTTTGCTGCTCCGTTGCAGTTTGTCACCTCAATCTTCAAATCCTGTGTCCCCTGCTGCACAACTTTTGTCTGGGCATGCTGCCGCACCACATCCAGGGCCTCGTAGAACAGGCGGTCCAGCATCACGAATGTAGTGGCTGTCACCACCTCTAGCATCACCTTCAAGATCTGCGTCACGAGTTTGCTATGCGGAGACGCCGTGTACCATATTGAGTGTATATCTGTGTATTTGTTTCGCTCCATCTAGAAAACAATCGTTTACCGCTAATTTGAGGTGGACATTATTGCACTCGTTGCCAAAGGTCTTCTTCTATTTTCGAGTTACTAGTCTACTATAGCATTTGATCTTAAAGATAATACCTAAATGACTATCTGACTGTGTCATATATGTACACACAGCAAAACAGATAGGTATACGCAGGGTCGTCTGATATAGTTGAAGTTTTCTTAGAAACCGATGGATGTTTTCGAATGTAATTTAATTTAAAACGTAGATAATAAATAGTTCTTTAATTTAGGTTAAGTTTGAGTCAAAGACATCCATCGGTTTCTTAGAAAGCTTCAACTATATCTGACGACCCTGCATACCTATCTGTTTTGCTGACTGTACCTACAATCATAAGGTTTTTGCAAAGCTATGAAAAGTGCACATGTCAGTCAGTACTATCTTATAATATCATCTCCATATTACCTTCTTCAACGGTAACAGCGTCAACATATCCTTCTTCTTTCTCTTCTCGTCCAACTTCTTGAAGTAGCCCGTAATATACACGTTGTCAAACTTGATGCTGGTCAAATACATTTCATGGTATGTCGCGGCAGCCACGACGATGCGCAGGAACAGCAGGGCCATACTGACGTTGAGAATGACGATGATCACTCCCATGATTATGTGCTTCTCTTCGAAGGAGTGCATCACACGTTCGCCTGTTTCTTTTGCGTCCTGGAGAGTGAGTTTAGAGAAGACAGAGAAGAAGAAGGTTCAAACGATCATATCATGTTATTTCTCACCTTAATCTTTATATGACAAACTGAGTGTTTTCAAGTACTTATGTCAATTGATATTGGTTGTGTCAAGTGGCCCAATTATAGGTAAGCATAACATGCACAAATATTACAATTAGTATTCATTCTATTATGCCTTATTATGACTGCCTCGTTGGTCTAGTGGTTAGTGACCCTGACTGCAAAGCCGGAGGTAGTGGGTTCGATTCCCACACAGGACAAACTTTGTGTGATGAGCATAATTGTTGGTTTTGTGTCTGGGTGTAATTTATCTATAATATGTATGTATTTATAAATTATATAAGTATGTATATCAGTTGTCTGGTTACCATAACACAAGCTCTGCTTAGCTTGGGATCAGATGGCCGTGTGTGAGTTGTCCCAAGAAAGAAGAAGGGTCTTTTGTGACCCAGGCCCGGCGCAAACGAAACTAATCTCAGTTGTTTAGTTATTGAATGTACTTCAAGAATCTGGTTTTTTTTTTTTCGATTTCCGTGGCTAACCTACTGAAACTGTCTTCGTAAGGTAAAATATTATTATTTACCTCAACATCTGCCTAGCCTTTTCCCGACTATGTTGGGGTCGCCGTTAGGCTTCCAGTCTAACCGAATGTAGCTGAATACCAGTATTTTACATGGAGCGACTGTCCATCTGAGCTCCACAGCCCAGCAACTGAGTAATACGATACCCATTGTTAAGACTGGTAATCAGACTTTCGGGCTTAAAACCTAGACCTAAAACCTTTTCATCCGACTTCAAAAAAGGAGGTTCTCCATTCGACTGTATGTTGCTGTTTTTTTTTTTTTTGTTTTTTTATGCGATTTTTCGGTGAATTATGAACCGATTTTGAAAATTCTTTAAAAGCATACATTCTTTTTTTGTTAGAAAGAATATATGCTTCAAAATTAATCCCATAGAAATATTGTCATGATCTGATAATGAACTTCGGAGATATGGAACGGAACTCCTCATAGGATCATAGCAGAACTGTCGTAACAAGTAAAATTGCTTTGTTATACGTGTAGTCGATGACTGACTGAAGGAAGAGGGGGAGGAGGTACATCGAGGTAAGTAGGTAGGCACTAAAAAGTGAAAAATAACAACTTAAAAAAAAAGCAACTATTTTTGTGAAAATGTTTTATCAAAAACAAATTCCTAGTTGATCTGCGTTACGCATCCTAAAAAAAAACGTCAGCGCAGTACCGTAGGCTGGCCGCACACGCTCAGGTTATTTAAATCGATCAAGTTTCATGGGTTATCTTCGAAGACCATGATTATTTGACCACGGATAGATAATTAGTCAGCAATTATCTTCAGTACAATAACCAAATCACAATACGTGTACTGCTCGTTATTGAGGAGGTTAATTGTTTGGCTCCGAAGATCTACATCAGATTAGCACGAATTAAATATGTGACTACAGGAGTATACGTTGAAAATTGGTCGACAACTGGCGGAGCAATCGGTAAACATACATCATTTAAAAAAATACGTAGTCGAACAAATACTAACTTTTTTTAAGTTGTTTAACAAAAGCTTTTTTCGGGGGCTATGGTTTTGCTTGTTGTTATGTACTGCCACCGATTTCCAAACATCATTTCATTTCATTTCATTTCCAGAACTAAAGTTATTTTTACGCTGTAGTTTTTGGTTGTCTTTTTTGCGAAAAAGTTTTTTATTTTTATTTTTTTAATGCAATATTACTTATCGTTAATATTTGAAATCCTTACAAAATGCTCTTTCAAACAATACCTCTCACGATACATTTGATTTTGGAAAGGAAGAGGGGGAGGGGTCGACTTACCCCATCTTCTTTCAGTCAGTCATCGACTACACGTATAAACAAAGCAATTTTACTTGTTACGACAGTTCTGCTATGATCCTATGAGGAGTTCCATTCCACATCTCCGAAGTTCATTATCCGATCATGACAATATTTCTATGGAACCACTTTAAAAGTATATTCTTTCAATTAAAAAAATAATTTTCCAAATCGGTTCAGGCGTCTTCGAGTAATCGGGGAACATACCTAAAAAAAAACAATACAAAATAAAAAAAAAGATTTCCACGAATTGAGAACATCCTCCTTTTCTTAAATTCGGTTAATGAATAAACAAAAAGTATTGTTTCTTATCCAGAAAATGAAAATTATTTGTCGAACGAATCCTTTTACAAGGGCAATTTAACTAAGTTAGCCACTGAAATTAAAAAAAATAATTACTGATAATTGATGTACATAACATAATGCAAAAACCAAGATAGGTTTCGTTTGCGCCGGGCCTGGGTAAATTTTGTATGGATCGTGACCCTTCTTCTTTATTTATTTATTTATTTTATTTATTTATTCGCATTACTGTTTAGAAAGTTACCTAAGTAATCATGAACAAACATTTAGTTGAGTACCTGAATATCGTACAATTTGTTTTCAAATGTAACTATGTATGCTAAGTTGGCACGTTTGGAACTGCCGCCTAATTCCTGCTTCACTTTCTCTAGCGCGACGAAACCTTCGCCGAAACCACGATCCATCTGCAAATGTTGGTATTCAATAATCGATTTTTTTTATTTTTTTTATTTAAAATAATTTATTTATTTATTTTATAATCGGATTGCTTCAAAACTAATTAGTTCCCAGGTTTATCAGATGCAGGACTAAAACTAACATCGAATAAACAAACTATTAACTAAATTAAACTATAATAGTTTAATTTAGTTAATAGTTTGTCAATCAAATCATTTATTATTTGTTATGTATTATGGTCATCGCACATCGTCATTGAATGGGGTCCTAATAATGCGTTCTAATAATTTTGAGGGCAGGCCAGGGCCTTCGGCGTTCGTGGGGCCCTCCCTGGGCAGTACTGGGCACTTGCCCATGGTGCCCAGTGGAAAAGAGGGGCCTGCCTCTCGTGCATTAGTCTCACCTGTTTCGTACTATCGCAAGTATCATTCTTTAGGAAGGGCTGAATAAAGTTGCAGATAGCTTCGTTATTCAGAAGATGACACATCGACGTAGCAGCGTTTGGAGACAACATTTCATAACACTTTTTGTACGCTGAAGCAAAGTCTTCGATGCATACAGCCACCGCCTGGGTCAGTTCGAATTGACATCTATATTCAAGCTTCTTTTCATACAGCTTTTGATAATAATCTTCTTTGTTCTCTTCTATTATTTTTCTAAAATAAAAGAATTAAGTTTTCGGTGACTGCCTCGTTGGTCTAGTGGTCGCAAAGCGCGGCTGCTGAGCAGCTATGCTATTCTGTAAGAACTCACCTCAAACTCAAACTCTGAAAACTGCGGTGAAAACTGCGGAGTTGGTTTTTTAGTTTTGCGGAGTAATCAACTCCGCTCCGAAGCGACCAATAGCGATAGCGAAATCAAGGTCAAGTGAAGTGAGAGTGAGTTCGAATTTTACAGAATCGACTTGCAGGTCTTAAGTTCGATTTTCCGGGTCGGGCATGGTTATTGAGTTTTTCCATCAGGAATTTCTCAGTAGCAGCCTCGGAGTCCGGATTTGTGCCCGGTTGATGGCAAGAGGCTCGCTCCCTATAACATGGGACTTAAAATAACTGGCGAAATATGGGTGTACTAATGGGTAACCTCTCTGCCTAACCCTTCGGGGATTACAGGCGTGATGATAATATTATGTTTCTATATACTTTCAGACTATCTGTGTTGACGCAGGATAAATGCGAAGCCCCGATTGAGTGAAAAGCTTCTGAGTGGAGGTCGCAATAAGTTTAATTCCCAATCAAAACAAACCTGTACGATCTGCAAATATGTAGAACTTTTTAAAGAAAACGTAATTGATACTAACTGATACTTGGCCTCAATATATTTCGAACGTGATCTGATATTCAGCAAGCTATCCAAATCGTCATTCCTTTTTCGTTTCATTTCTACTTCTTCTGTATCTTTTATCTCATGTTCTATGGGAGATACTATCTCACGAATTGATCTATAAGCAAATCATTATCGAATATCTATTACCAGTGATGAGAGCAAACTTAAAAGATACGAAACTACTAACTAATTGTGTAAAAAAGGCAACAAAAACACAAATGTACTTGTAAACACGATAAAGAACCCTTAGCAGAATATTTTTATCGTGTGGGCAGTAAGGTCTTACGACCCCACACACCCTAGTGTCAGAGTTTCTAAACCGCCTCAAGGGCCTCTGACATGGTTTGAGTGGGACAGTAATAGGCTGGTATCAGTCCAGGTTTCCTCACGATGTTTTCCTTCACCAAGGTCAGTGATGTTCAAGATAAACTTTAGAAAGTACATATGAATTAAAAAAGTCACATTGGTACTTGCCCGGATTTGAACCCACAACCTCAAGCATGAGAGGCGAGCGCCTTAACCACTGGGCCATACGACACAGATTTTTTAAATAATGATCAGTATCTACCTACCATATCTTATAATTCACCATACCTAATAATAATTTCATCACCTAGTTACCTCATTCTTCTAAGAAACAACTTAAAAATATACTTATATAAAGTCGATTTTCCCGAACACCTACAAAATTTTGTATTCGCCATCTTTGAGGTTTTCCCACGTTGTAAATGTTATGAGAATTCGAACTTAAGTTTCCACAGCATTTATCAATTGATATCAGTTTATTGTAATGTTTGTAGCATGTATAAACTCAATCTGGTGTGTTATAAATACATAATCCAGGGAAAATCCAGGGACCATTTATATTCAATTTTTTTTCTATACATAATTCGTTTTTCGGCTTGAGCTTTTGTAAACTAAATTTTTCTGTGTTGTGTGCGTCATTTTCGCGGGAATAAATAGTTTTTCTTTCTTTACCTAGATACTATTACATCGCGAACATTAAAAAAAGCTTGTAAAAGTATGGCACGAGTCTGTTGTAATGTCACTACTCATCACTGACCTCTGGCTGTCAAACACAGTTTTATTCAAGAGAATATCACACGCACGAGTAGTCATATGGGTGCTATGACGTAGGTGAGTCTAGGTAGACTGACACGTTTCATGTTTACTACACAGTCAGTTTCCAGTGTGGTTACGGGATTAGAAGGATCCACGTCATGATTGGTGCCGTGGTTGACTGATTGAATGTTACTCTGCGTATCGCGGGTACGGTTCCCGCACGAAACAAATATTTATATGGCTTATAGTTAGATGTTCTGGGTTTGATCGTCTGTGTGTGACTTTATATCTATATGTTTTGAAAGCGTATTTTATAATTAAGTACTAGAAAATATGTTTAGGGCATTTAGCACCATAAAGTTTCAAGACCAAAATCTTGTTTTTTTATGTTTTCTATGCATTCTTTGGACTTATGTATCTTGAGTAGGTATAGGAATACTTAATTTAATAGAACATGTTCACGTTTACATCTTTCTGAGTTAGTCTGTACAGTAGATACGCGGCCATTGTTGTAAATCATGTTTTAGAAAGAACGCCAAACCTTAGTGTATCCTTCATTTGATCCATTTCATTTTCCAGACTCAGCGCAGTTCTCTTCAAAGGCTGTAACATCACGTCGTATCGCTCCTTGGATAGGTTGAACGAGAGTTGCGTGCTGCAGGCAAACACTCGCACTACTTCCCTTGCGTTTAATCCCATGTTTGTGATTGGCCCTAAGTGTAGAACAACGTACATCATCATCAGTCTACAGCAGCCCACTGCTGGTCATAGGCCTCTTAGGTAACAACGTAGGTACATCGGTGTAAGAAGACATATCACCTAGCCGTAAACTACCCTATTTGACAGTATAGTAGGTACTATTAGTATAGTAGTTTTTGCTATGCATACTGCCTATCAAACTAAGTAGGTATCTAACTTTAGTCAAAAAATATTGCTGAGAAACGACTTTTATTTTTTTTTATTTTACTCGGCAATACATAGTTTCTATCAGTAAAAGATTTTTTGAAATCGGTTCAGTACTTAATGAGATCACCTCTTACAAACAAACAACAGATTTTACCTCTTTCCTTGTCTACAATATTAGTTTAGATATTATATTATGTGATCTAAAATGTATACAGCTGGTTTCCGAAATGGAAAGTGTTTCCTTACCAGCAACGACATAAGTCAAGATAACTGCCTTCAGAACCCCTCGCCCTGGCTTGCCGCAGTACATCGGGAATATAAGCAGGCATATACATCTTACTTGTATTGATATAGCGTTTCCTATACCTGCAATTTGAATCCCGACATAACATAAATACGTTTTTACTGAGTGTTATAGGCTGTATTTTATAATAAAACTAGCTGACCCGCCACGACTTCGTTCGCGTGGTATCCTACCCCTACCCAACCGATACCTCTACCCCTATCCTACCGATACCCCCACCTCTACAATACCCATACCCTACCTTACCGTACCCTACCTCTACCCAAACCCTTGAAACAAAAAAAAAGTATCCTATGTCCGTTTCCGGGTTCTAAGCTACCTCCCCATCAATTTTCAGCCAAATCGGTTCTGCCGTTCTTGAGTTATAGTGTAACTAACACGACTTTTAGCCTTTATTATAGCGGTTATAACTAGGTGCAGCCGTTTTTCCCGCCGGAAATGCTCGACCTTCTGGGTGGATTGCAAAAAAAATAACCACGAAGGTGATGGCAGGGTCTGTTCGCTCGCTCACTGGACCCTGCCATCCCCTTCTAACCTAACCTGTCCTAGTCGGGGTGCCCCAAGTCCCGAATTAACCGAAGATAAGTAGGATACATCTAAGTTTAACCGCATGTGGTCGGCTGCACCTAGTTGTAGCCGACTAAAACTAGGTGTAGCCGCACTTCGGCTATTAGCCGTGACATATATATAGAAATCACGCGAACGAAGTCTCGGGGAGAGTGCTAGTAAGATATATAAACAACAACTGTATCTCGCCTCCTGTTGCGTGGAAAACCATTCGCTCATTAATTACGCCATTCGATATTACATGGGCTAGAATTATTCTATAGCATAGCAGTGGTTTCATAAAAAATAAATATAATTTGTTATTACTTACCAAGTAATATACTTAAAGCTAGTGATAACTGAAATCCTATATTATTAGGAAAGGGTATCCTCTTCAACAAATAATAATAATAAGTTTGTCCTAAAAGGAATCCACAACAGAAACTCGTGCATCTCAAGTTGCTACTTTGATTACAATCGGTAAAAAACAGCCGGTATAATGGCGGACAACAAACATACAAGCATTTGAATAGGAAATTACGTAAACCGCTGACAAAAAAATTACACAAGCACATTTGGTAAATATTGTTGTTGTGAAATATTGAAGCACAATATTGACAATTTATTTTTTATCTTTGGATGCTAGGTCTGTTTTTAAATGTTAAAAAAGAGGTTTTATTAATTCTTTTCAGGCAGTATTTTGACAGTACCTATTTAGAATTTGATCTCGAAGGTGCTATTTTACGTGTGTTTTGACAATAATTATTATTAATATTACGCAACTTATTTGAAGTTAAAGATCGGAAGGATAATAAACGAGTTTTTCCTAAGATATAAAAGAAAACAACAACTAAATGTATAATCAAATTTATTATCGATCATTGTTTAGTATAATTAGTCTTATAAAATTCAATACGTCTTGTATAGAGAACCTAGATATTTACTGAGATGAGTTAAGAGAAAATGCCTCAAGCGAGTAACAGCAGCATTCAGAATGCCAATTTACAATAAATTAACGAATTACTACCCCGCGACTTACTTCTAAACTTCAGCACAGTATAACAAAATTTTGCTATAGCCGTTACAAAACACGAGCGCGCGTTATGTGGCTTTTATTACATTGACATAAGGTTTAAATTACAATGATCCTAGCGCGCTAGTGAATTGCACGTATAATATTAAGCTGCTATTACAAAGTACTGGTGTAAATATAAATGCTTTATTTCGTACATAAAATATAAGGGTTCACTTTTGGTTATAACATTTAACGTATTTTATTGCTTTTCAATATCAATTGTGACAACCTTGCTATCTTATACATATACAGTTAACAGAAAAAAAAATAACATGACAAATGAAACAGCTAGACAGCCGAAGATATTGACCCATTGACATTACATAACAGTTCACACGATATCGATAAAACTGGATAGTTGAAATCACCAATCAATTACCATACTTTTTATGATCTATCAAAACGCGATTCTCCTTTAGATTTTGTATGACAATAGCAAGCTGTGACGTCACTTATTTGCCAGCTCAATTGACTATCTGACCATTAATTTCAAATCAGCTACAAATCTAAAAATTAATCAAGATTTCGGGGCTAAAATAAAGTGCTTTTCTAGAGAACTCTTGGAATTGTTGGTTAATGTTGCCTACTACCCAATTTAGGCTACAAATGCCGATGCAGGAGCGACTATTGGGCGTTTATATGCTACATCGACCTTTAGAAAGAGAAAGCATAGGTATGAGTGACAAAGACGACGCTCTACAAAAAAGTCTAAGGGCGTTTGTCCACCGTTACCGAGAACAAGATGGTGGAGCTGTAGAAGCGATACATACATGGGTGCGTGTCCACCGCACGTCCGTCACAAGAACGCTGTCATCTGGCCCGAGCGCCATGTCAAAGGCCCTTGAGGCGGTTTAGAAATTCTGACACTAGGGTGTGTGGGGTCGTAAGACCTTACTGCCCACACGATATAGGAAAGGGCCCGAGCTTGTGACATTTCGATGTGCCGGCAATACAAATGCGGCGTTTGATTTTATTCCCACACCGCGCCGTTTGCCAGTTTTTAATCGGTAAAGGGATTAACAGCCGCGTTGTCTCGTGGTCGCAAACACGACCGCTGATCGGTAGTTTCGGATTCGGTTCCCAGGTCGGGCAAAGTATTTTTGGGTTATTCTTTTAAGAATTTCTCAGTAATAGCCCAGAGTTCGGAAGTTGGTGATGTGACACTCTCGATCTCTCGCCGGTCATCGGCGTTGCATGAGAATATTAATTAGCAAGAGTAAACTGTATCGCCAAGTTCTGTCGCAGTGGACAAACGACCGTACAGTGGCCGTCACATTTGGTTCAAATAATCTCGTTTCTTAGTGACGGTGGTGGACAAATGCTCTAATGTCAAAGGCGATTTTTTTTTTTACACTAAATATACTTTATTTATGGCCATAGCCTACAGCATAGCTTTTTAATGGATATCTATCTATTCATGATAATTATCTTCCTTACGTTACAGATCGATCGCCAGTAACATGAAACTCGACATTATTGATAACAGAGTTTGGAATATCCAAAGGTAAAACAGAGGTAGTATGACACGATAGACGAGATGACATCTCCTTACGATATTGATTGATTTTTTGGGGCTTATGTCAATCCGGCGTACATTTCTCTACGCTAAAGGATTAAAGGTAGTAAATAGTTTGTCTAATAGGGACTTTTTATCTTTTAATATAAGTAAAATCTGCTAACCTGTAGCAAGACTATTCAGTTATTATAAAATATTATATAGCATAGTAAAAAGTGAACCCAATCTCTCGTACCTCTATACATCAGGCGGCCTAACACTACTGTGATAAGACATATATCACAGATACGCGACACAGGTCACAAACCCGCGACACATGTCACAAACTCGTGACACTGGTCACAAACCCGCGACGCAACACGTCACAAATTCTTGACACTTGTCACAAACCCGCGACACATGTCACAAACTAGTGATACATGTCACAAACCCGCGACACATGTCACAAACTCGTGACACATGTCACAAATTCTTGACACTTTCACAAGCCTGCGACACATGTCACAAACTAGTGATACATGTCACAAACCCGTGACACTTGTCACAAACTCGTGACACCGGTCACTGGCGATACATGTCTTGCCACAATCGTTACGGTTACAGAAAGTTGTGCGAGTCGCAGTCAAGTCAAGCGGGTTGGAACAAATGGAAGCTAGGTAGCAACGTGGGATGATGTTACGCGAGAGCGATCGGGGGGTCTTCGTCGTCGCGTTCGGTTATCATCGGCTCTGGCTTGTCGGTTACTTCGGGGAGCTCGAGGATTTTGGGCCCGTAGAGAAGGAGGTATGCGCAGTGCCAGTCTCCTGTAATAAAATGGTTATTGACGGTGTTTGTAAAAAAATCCATGGGCCACTAAAAATTGGTAAAAAAGAGCCTCATTTACTTAGCCGGACTTAGCGTTCCAAAATTACGAAATGTCTAAAAACTATGTAACTGTAAGCCAAACTTAATGCCGGAATATTACATTTATTATAAGTGTGAGAAAAATCATTAAAAGTTAAGAATAAACATTTAATACTTGTTGCATACAAACATAAAAAAATCGAACTTTGAACTTCAATATCTCCGTAATCAGAGCATTCTCATATTCGCACTAAAACAAAAAAAAATATCGCAATTCTGTGAAGAACTCGTAACTTTCGGCTCATTAAGTGGCCTGTTACACCCTTTATACACATTAACTTCGTTGAAATAAGGTCGAAATTATATCAATCAAATATTTTTGTAAGATCCAATGACACTCACCGCCACCACTGAGCTTCAGCACCTCTTCCTCGGAGACGGGGGTGACGGCGTCGTCGTCGCAGCGCAGCCACGTGTCGCCGCGCGCCACCCACGCCACGTAGTGCCCCGACGACGACGAGCGCCCGCGGTGCGTCAGCACCGCCTGCAGCCGGTAGTAGCCGCTGTTGTTGCTGCCTACGTCTGATAAGTAATAGCGACAAATTAGACTAGAATCAAGACAAATCATTTATTTTACATACATACATAACATCACGCCTGTAATCCCCGAAGGTTTAGGCAGAGCTGTACCCATAAGTACAGCCAGTTCAGTTCAGTTATGTTTAAGTCCTATGTAATAGGGGGCGTACCTATTGCCATCAACCGGGCAGAATTCCAGATTCCGAGGCTGCTACTGAGAAATTCCTGATGGAAATATCCAAAAACACTGCCTGACATGGGCATCGAACCCAAGACCTCATGCTCATCATTTATTTCATTTTGTCCATTCAAACGCATTTTTAAATGATATATACGGGGTGTTAAAAGACACATCACATAACCTCTAACTAAATATATTGTCCATAAAACTATGTAAGCAAGAATTATAGCTGGATAAATCCACTTTCATTTACGCTGTGCAAAAATCACTGATTCTCAGTGTCCTATTGCGCCTTGTGATTGTAACGCACGCAAAACATTGTGCTTTCGGGAGTATCCAACAATATAGGGGAGTATTAAAACTTTTTTCATTTAAAACTTGTTTTCGTGAAAAGACTAATTATAATAAACACATTAAAAAAAAAAAAAATTAAAACCAAGCTTTAATTTAAAATTATTACAATATTGAATAAAGGACATTGTATTGTCATCAGAACTAAAGGTGTATACAAAAGAACAATGTCAGGTGTCCATAGTAACTTAGGCTCAATAAAAAATTTTCATGGACAGTAAAAATTCTCACGTTATTTTGTGTAGTTTCATGTCAGAAGTTTATCAGTGTTTTCCACTTTTACATTGAACTTCTCAAAAAGAAATTATTCAGACATTGTAAATTGGAGGTTATTTATTTCTACGGAGTAAATTAAACAAAAAATATACAGTAATTAAACTTTTATTCGTTTTCATTCATTAAATCATTATCAACACACCTATAAATGATTTTTTTTTGCATAGTCTTCACAGGACATGTCCCACAACGCCCTCCTTGTCTCAATCTCGGTTATCAATCGTTCCGTGTCGGAAGACATCGCGATGATCACAAATCACGCTGTAGTTCCACAATACGTGCGGCCGCCGCGGCTAGTGCGCGCACACTGGTGACTTAACTACAATGCAATTGATCTCAGTGGCCGCAGCGACCAGCGACTGAACACGGGCCGCAAATGCGTCGCTTCGATCTCGCTGGCCGCTGCGGCCAGGTGCGCGCGCTCTGTGGCGATTTCATAAGTTAAGGTATGTATCTCGTTGGCCGCCGCGACCTGGCCGCTGCGGCCTAGCCGCTAATGCGCCATTGCTCTTATAAGAATCGTACTTTACCACAGAAAGTGAAGTCCATTGCTGTAACAATGAACGGATATCATCAGATTCAACTAAATGCCGTTTCATCCGAAACACATTTATACCACAATTAATACAACGTAGTTGATGGGACATTGTCACAAAATGTGTGATATTTGAGAAAAAAACAACCGTACTCATATAAAAACACTAGCAACAACACAAACAAGATGTTTGACATTGACTAACAGTCAGACAGACACGTCAGACAGACAGAACCTAACAGGGTTGCCATTACATTACGATTAAGTTATCGAGCACAGGTCATGAAAATCGATTTCTTGAGTTTTTATATTCTATAAAAATACTAAATGTATTTAAAATAAACACGATGAACGTATGATTTAGGTAAAAAATAATATTAAGAGACAATTGTGAGGTGGTAAATAAAAAATAAAGAGTAAATCGGTTTAATTATTTAGAATAATCGATTAGTGGCAGAACAAGTTACTACCTCAACCTTTTTATTTATAAAAAAAAAACCTGGAACAGGATGGACCAAATGATTTACGATTATTTTTATGATTTATTTTTGGAAAAGTTCTAGAAAATAAACAAATGTTTTTTAAGAAGTTAGAATTTTATATTTAAATTGTTGTTGGTAAAAACTTTGTGTCCGTGTGACCTTAGTTTTAAAAGTTGTGTAAGCCGAAACCTGACATTGTTCTTTCAGCTCAATCGGATACCAACAAATGGTCCAAAAAAAAATGGTTTGCGACTTACAACTTACTTACATACATACATACATACGAACAGTGCAAGCTAAATAAAAGCTTGTAAAAATACTTAAAAGTTTATCTCATCCAGCTGTAATCTACCATGCAAAGATTGTATTAAGAAAAAAGACAAAATACGTGATCGATTTTCATACCATCAGGGAACCAGTAAGGTACAGCCTTCGTAGGGTCCTTTTTCTTAATTTCCTTCGAACTGTCGCCGTGGTTCTTCGTACTGAGCGATGTCTCTACGTTGGAATCTTCGAATTCCTACAAAAAAAAGCATTATTTATGCTCCAAATTCTAAGAACACTTCAAGAATAGATTTGTGGACCCAAGAGTTAGGACAGTGCACCTCATGTATTTAACATGAGGTATGTCCAATGTCGATTACTCGAAATGACATAACTTCTGCTGCGTTGGGTACGATACGACAAAATACACTGTGTTTGTATACAGTGGAATGCGGACAGTTACTTATCCAGCAAGTGTCTACGCGCCTCATGTTCGCTGCGATATGCGGTAGTGCGCTACGTTCTGCCAGCATTACTGCTGCTGACCAGTTTAACGTAAGCAAGATATCTGTATGCGTATCTGTTTTTGAAAAAGTACCGGTAAGCGGATGAGACATTTCCAGCGATGATCTGATGCAGCAGACGACCATAAAATTGATTAGATTTTACCAACCTTGAACTTGTTCCTCATAGGCATGAGTCTCTCCTGCAGCTCAGGGGAGCACAGCTCGAACACGTCCAGCTCTAAGGGGAACTTCACGTCCTTTAAGATTTTGGCGTTGATGGACTCCTTCTCTTTGTAGTAAAAGCGCACGAATTGCACCGTTAAGTACGCTGGCAGACGACTGATTTTGCTCTGCAAAGAAATGAGTTCCGTGACAGAATTAAGAATAGAATAAGAGTATGGAACAGAATAATGAATAGCAGATAAAGAACACGATAAATCTGTTGACTTACGGTTTTCGTGTAGATCGCATCCCTTCCTAGCGTCTGTGACATTTTTGTGATATGCTCTGACATTTTCTGAAAAATAAAGAAAACTTATAATAACACTTTTTCATCAAAGTTTTTTACGTGGTATGATAGTTTTTATACGGAAGAATTTAATTTAATTATAGGTCAGAATATGACCTATAACTAAATATTTATTTTAAATTAAAAACTATCAAACGTCAATTTTATTCCATGTATAAACAACAATGAACAACAACAACAATGTATAAACTTATACTAGGTTTATAAAAGTTTGATGTAAATCACCCATAATCAACTGAGACTGTTGTGCAAACCATTATTTTGATAATTTTGTTCCAGTTATTAAATTATAACTCACAGATCGGAGCCCCGACTGCAGGTACTTGACGTCCTGCGAGATGAAGCAGGACAGCTGCAGGAAGGTCTCCTTGGTGCGAGAGGGAGCCTCATCAGCTTCGGAGCAGACCAGCTCTACGTCTAGAGTACCGCCGAAGTACTGCTCGATCACTGACGATCTGGTAACAGACCATGTTTTGATAACGAATGCGATTTACTGTGATGATTAATGATTGATGACATGTATTGCGTTTAGTAATACCTAACTAAGTGAACATTGTTATTGCACAATACACAACAATACAACAGTTGAAGCTTTTACACCACCTTTCAGGTACTAATTTTGATGAGATAGAAGAAGAAAGGTAGGTATTGTGTTTCTTTTAATGTAAAATTATTGAATTTCCCGCTAAGGACGTTGTTGTGGTTATGGATGAGCGTGTTTAGTCAGCCTGACACATAAACGGGCAAAATTGGATTATCTTAGTAAAACCCATGTTTTTTTAGTTGAACTATGATAAACAGCTTAATATCTTTCCAATCACCTGTCTGGAGGAGTATTGGGTGCAGCAGGCAGCCTCGCTTGCAGCGCGCGTACGATCTCCGTCCAGCACTCGGACGCGTCCTGCTGCGCCAGGCCGCCGCCGGGCCCGCGCTCGGCGAAGCGCGGCGCCGTAGCGTGCAGCGCGCGCAGCAGCTTGGCGGCCGCGCCTGCGCAGGCCCCGGCGCCCCCGCCCTCCAGCGCGGACATGGTGTCGCTGAGGGCCGACGTCAGCTCTCCGGCTGTGCCGCCGCCTGACGCTGGTGGGACAAATGAGAAAGTTAATAGTGTACAGAGAATTACATTACATACAAGACAATCAGAAGCGCAGAGCGGTAAAAATCGACCTAAAGGAAAAGACGAACGACAACTCACGAACTCGCCACGTTGTGCACTCATAAATAAGATGTACTATGTACTCAGTTGGGAGTCCAAAAAGAGTTGAGAAATTCCGATTAAAACATACATCATAACATTTTGTTGATTTGATAATACTCAGATATTAAAGGTCGATTGGCATAGCCATCTTGAGAGTCAGCTAAAATGTTTAAATGAACTTACTCTTATCATAACTAAGCAAGGCATTCTTAAGTTCAGGTACTGTTTTCAGGCACTGTACTGTAGCGTTCATGTAGCATGTGTTGCCCAAGTTGATCAGACCCTCAGGCAAGTCCATCTAAAACAATAGAAATACATTCACATTTCAGGATATTTATCTCCCCAAGTCCCCACATTGTATTGCATATTGGGCTGGTGTTTGCATCACCACGTCTCAGCATGTATTGTGAGTATAGATGACAATCAGATCATTTGATTCATCTCAACTCCTCAAGGAAATCCAATGACTCTATGAATATACTTACAGCAGTAGCGAGCTCCGACTCATTCATGTCTTCGACGAAGCGCGTCTGTTCCACCGGAGCAGCTGGCACGTCCTCCTCCTTGCTGCCCATCACCAGCACCAAAGCATTCTGCAATAGAACAAACAACTTTGTAGTATCCACACTATTAATACTATTATGCGAAAGTAACCCTCTCTGTTCGGTTATAACGCTTTCATGGCTTGACTACTGAACTGATTTTGATGAAACGTGATACAGAGTAAGTTTGAACCCCAAGAAGATAGAAATCAACTGGTTTTTAATCCGCGGCGGGCGAAGTTGCAGGCGTGAGCTAGTCGGTCAATATTAATGCTAAATGTTAAGAAACAGTGAGGAATGTTTGTTCAAATGATCTTGATAGGTCATCTCAATGGTGTTTCAAGGTAACTAAGGCAGCTGCCAAGTGACAATGAAAGTTCAGAGGATTTCAGTACAGTCAAGCCACAATAACAGCCCAATATTTGTGACAGCCATAGATTAAATATTTTATTTTTATTCCCAGAAAAACAGTACATTTTTCTTAAGGTTGTGATGAAGAATAATACCCAAATTAAAACTGCATTTAAAACTATTATCGCCTTATACAGTATGTAACAAAAGCCCTGTCCGATCCTTAAGGGTATTATTCGGCATCGTACTGCGTACACATATACGTAACCATTTAATGGATTTGAGATTATTATTTTTAAAAAAAGAAGAAAGAAGAAGTAATTAAATTAAAATAAAACATAAAAACTGATCAACGGCAACACTGATCTGACAGGGTTTTTGTTACATAGTGTATAATTCGCCCATCTCACCGGCCTATTGTAATATTTTCAAGTTGAATTAATAGAAGTAACACTGAGGGTGTTCAATCTATGTTTGAGGTAGATATGTGCTTGAGTACAGTTCTGTTATAGGGGCCTTAATGTTGGTAGTACATTGAACCCATTACTTTTGCAGTTTACCACTCATGTAATAATAACCTCCAGCCTAAAAATCGCAAGTCAAATAATGCCTCTTTCAGCAAAGAGCCATCTTAAAATACTTCATTAGTTTAAAATAAATAATTACTATGCAAAATTTCTTCTGTACTTTGATAATTTTTTACCTAATGTTTATTTAAAACTGGTAGGTATTAAAATAACTAAATGAGTCATTACTTTTGTCATGTGTTAATGTTAAATATCAAGGTTACAGGTCAACAACATTCAGTGGCAGTGAATTTGATAAGTAGCCACAATAATGTTATTAGGTTTTCAATTAAAATTTTGGGAATACTCTTGAAATACTTTCAGGTCCGGTCATTGTGGTAATCTTTAGGGAAGACCTAAATCCAGCAGTGGACGTCTTTTGGTTGATATAATAACGCTGATGATGATTTGTAATAAATAAATCACGAATATTAATAATAGTATGAATTCAGGACTGCAGAAAGATTTGTTAACTTACTTGTTTATTTAAACTCTTTTAAAAAAATCATTATTGAATTAATTTATGAATATGACAACCTTTCAACAAGAAATAATTTTTGAGAGTATTTTGACTTAACAATTTATTCATAAATGATGAAGGACATCCACATTTTATTTCTCTACGTATTTTGCTCTCTCTCCCACGAGGTAGTGTGGCCATCTTTCTCTACTCCTCACACATAGAGAATAGATACAAGATACATTAAAACTTACATTAGTTAACTTAAAGTTGGCCCAAGAGTCATCTCTCAGTGTGACTCCCTTGCACACCACCTTCTGTCTCTCGGGCTGCACTCCGGTGAGGGCGAAGATCTGTGCCTTGAACACCACAGGATCATCATCGGTGTTCACCTCCACTCCTGGGTACATCTCCTTGCCCCACTTTACCTTTACTGTAATGGCTATGATGATTAATTACTTTATTGGCATTGGCAGACATGTTTTAGACTTAAATGGTAGTGTTTACAATTTTTATTTTGGTAGGCCTTGCAACAGGTTATGAAGGACTGATATGAATGAGTTGTATTTAGAGATTTAAAAAGCTTAGTAATTAATATTACTCTGAGTGAAAGAAGAAGTTATGTGACCATAAAAATGTGATCGGTAATTTTGTACATAATCCCCTTTATTAAAAACATACATACATACCGGTCAAAATCATAACCCTCCTTTTGGCTTTGCCGTAGTCGGGTAAAAAAATTTAAGAAAAGATAGGCTAAAACTTAATTCTAGAAGAATGTATGGATAAATGAAATGTTTCAAAATGGTGTATTCCAGGTTTATTAATAATGGATATGTGTGTTGTGTTCACTTTTATAACAGTTCTACAAACGTTCTAAGTTGGTAAGAGTCAAATGAGGGTTTTTTGCAAGAAAACATTGCAAATGCCGGGTATGTTTTACCGGACATATAGGGGCCGCGTCATGACGACGCACTTTTAGTACCGAAGCCGTATCGTATCTGATTATCATTTAGAATATAATAACAAGAATTCTGCACAAATTATTTCAATTTTAAAAGCAAAATAAGAAAAAATATCAAAATAAAATGACAGTTGGAAAAACTATAATAACCTCAATAGGTACTAAAAGAATGATGTAGCATTTTCTGAAAGTAACAAGTATTCAACTTTGGTATTTACCTGAAACCTTAGGCATTATGGATTATGTCCACGCAACACTGGGGTGTAGAAAACAAATAGATATTCACATAAACTTGCAAGAAATTGAAAGTCACGATTCGCATCCGGACTGATGGTGGATGGATGATGACAAATTTTGACAGTTGAATGGAATTAAGAATGACAGCTACTTTCATAGCAAGCAAATAAAACGTTTCGTTATACGCATTAATACGTTAAATTTTAAACATCATTACATTTTGTTTTTTTTTTACTACTCTTGACTTTTCCCAATCCAATCTAAATATTGATTTTAAGTAAGAATTAAAATATTCTGCTGATCGTAAGTACAGAATTTAAAATTTCAATAAGTACAGAAAAAGAAATGCGACACATTTTTATTAACGCCGCCTTTTAACCCTAAAATGTTTGCTGGTTTTATTATTGTACGGAAAAACCACTCAAATTGTTCTGTAGACGTTATTTCCTTTCGTCAACCACACACCGTACACAGTATAGTATTGGTATGCAACCCAAGTATAATAGAATGTGCACTCCACATTCATCTGATTCATCGCATTCACGCATGCAGCACACAAACCCATAAAAGCCTATTAGATTGTATAGACAGGTGAGCAAAATTTTCTCAAAGGCTTTTTCTCATGTGATCGCACGTCTCACTTCACGCGGGAGCTACTCGTTCGATGAACTTTCCACCGGCGAAGGCTGCGCAAACGCCTCCAGGCGCGACAAGCGCACGCCAGTTTCTACACATATTCTCCGCGTGTTGGACGTTGGTACAATATTTTTCGTGATTCCGCGATTTTCTCACGACTTTAGTCAATGCTCTTACTTGTACAAGTGCTTTATGTGAAGTGATCGTACAGTGCTTATTGTCAGTGGATATTAATAACTTATGCAATTAAATCTGAATACGGGATGGTAATCGGACTTGTTAAGGAACATCGACTGCCGAAGCCTACTGTAAGTTTGCAAGCTTTTGTGGTTAGATTAAAGGGCAATAAGTTTATAGCCGGTGGCTCTACGGGTGTAAGGAAGTTGGTGTTGACCGCTATTAAATTGATAGAGGTACTAAAGATAACCATTCAAAACATTTAGGAGTGAGACACATAGAGAACGTTAGGCGCAAAATTTTACATCATTCAAATAGGCGTTACATTACCTACACGATTTTTATAGGTGTCCTTTTACAAACCTATAAAGTCTTAATTATTAAAGCAATAGTGATACCAATCAGAAGATCCAAGACCGAAAATTCCATAATATGTTTACCAAAAGGTCCGAATTGTTTAACCCTAAGATGCAGATCTGAATTTAAAGGACCACACGATTAACACGAGACACAAATGAATAAATGAAAAATATTATAAACTTATTTTTATCCTTCCAAACTTGTTAAATCTAAAAGAGATGAAATGTCCTCCAAATGACTCAACGTCCACAAATGTTCGGACAAAGATTAGCATAACACACAGTCATTTGTCCAAACAAACTTGAATCCAGCACAAGTTTACCTTCATATTAGCGTGAGCGCTGCTTAGAATACAAAAAAGCTTTGGGCAGTCGCGAACGGATTCCTTGTGATGTTTTTGCCTTCGCTGGCGTGAGGAATTTATAATGCGGTGCCCAGGACTTTACGTTTCATTTACCTGACGCTAATAGCCCAGCCGCCGTCCGCGCGGGCGCAGATGCCATAATGATAACATTTCGCTTTACTACTTGTTCTTGTCGTGCTCAACGCTCCCCTGTACTTGTGTTTTCCTAGTACTTGGAGGTTGTTGGACACAGATTTTGTACAGACAAACCCAGACTTTAAGTTCCTAAAGTATTTTTTGGAACCATAAACCAGCATCATTCAAACTGCAACTCCATATGGCCTTCCTAGACCGGTTATACTACTAATTCAGTGGTTTGTGGACTTGTGGTCCATTTGCAGTATTTTTGGAAACTACTAAATGCAAATAGCACAGGTAGATACATTCTCGTACATATAATAAAATGGTAGGAAAGTATGTATGTCCGGGATAAACTCAAAAAGTACTGGACGGATTTGAATGTTTTTTTTTGTTGTATAGGTATTAAGTCTGGGCAATATATAGGCTATAATTTATCTTGGAAACTTGAACACCTGATGCAGAACCGCAACAGATCAGCTAAACTATAAGAGATACAGAAATGGCACCATAGCAAAATTGTTCCACGTGACGAGCATTTTCTACTGAGAGAATAAATTTGAAGGTCTGGAACACCTGGATTCACGCAGACGAAGTCGCGGGCAGCAGCTAGTCATTTATAAAATTCAAGCTTGTTATGGTTAAATTAAGCCCCAAATATGTAGATAGACAAAATTTAATCCTTCCACAACAAAAATAGTCAAGATCAACATCACCATTAGTTTTTATTATTCTAAACTGTTACAAAGTTCAAAGCACAACAAAACGTGATGCAATATCTCCATAACGGACTGATTCTCACAACTTTTGTTACTAAAATAATTATTATTACTGATGAATGAAACGCCGAGAAGAAATGTGTTGAAAAAAGTTTGGAGTTTGGACGTAAAAAGTCGAAGAATGATTAATTACGTGCTGAGCACACATACCGTAGTTTTTCGTAACATTAGAGGTACGCACTTTCACTGTAGCGTTTTTAGTAGATCTTTAATCGTTTTTAAAGGTATTGTTTTCAACTAAGTACTTACTTTGTTTTCGCCACAAGCTATTGAAATTAAACGGTTTATGTACTACAACAAAAGCAGCTAGATTAACAGACTGAGGGACAATTCTGCTGCTAACTTTTAGGTACGTCCGCAATCTTATCTCAGTCTCAATATGCCAAAAATGCCTCAAAGAAGGATGGCGAGAGCGGACCCAAAATTAATGGAGCACTGTGCAAGGTCTAATTTATATCAATTATAATATCAAGTTAATAAGTGTTGTACAAAAAAAATACTAAGTTTTTACAAAACGGGAATCAAAAGTTATCAATTATCCCTATTTAATAAAAAATAATCATCGTGCAGTTTCTAAACGAAACTTATAGTTACATTCCTTTCTAGGCTAATGATTAGATAAAAAGTAGTTCGTTTTCGCTTGGTGATTTTCCTTCTTTTATACTTATACATCTTGTTAAAATGTTGTTAAATATTCTGAAAACCCATAACGATGAAACATACGAACCATGTAAATAGACCGTAAAAAATATAAGACTCATTATTTTGATACATCATACGTAATGGATTACATGAAACGGAGAAACGGAACGTCAGTATCAAATTGACACTGACGGCATTTTTGTTGACATTTTTGTTTTCAACTAGAGTTGCCCAACTGTCGATAGTTTCTCTATCGATAGATGACCTCGAAAACTAGTAACAATGCTAAACCACTGATACTATCGATATCACAAATTAACTAATTGTACTATTGATTGGAAGCGAGAGTATCAATAGGATCGATACTATTACATGATAATACTATCAATAGTATATCGATTTTTTAAAGTAATACTATCGACAACATCGATAGTTTTTTCGATAGCTCACACTATCGATAACATCAATACTATCGACAGTATTGTTCCTAAACATATGCTGGATTTCGATAGTATCGATATTATCGGAACTAATACTTTCGATACTATTTTTGTATATCATTATAAAAATACATAAACTGTATCATACTATCTATAGATAATATGGATACTATCGATAGGCCATCGATAGTTTAGCGATAGTCGACTATCGATAGGCAACACTATTTTCAGCGGTTAGCGTTGTAAAAAACAAATAATATATCGGCGATTTTGTAAATTCTTGACGACTTGGCTTTACCTTTGGACTGATTATGCTGTATACCAACCTAAATTACGGCATTTACTACTAGATGACGATTTGCAAGTGATTTGGACTTTGTCAAACTGTTCAAATGCGGTGCATTATTGTAAATTACACAGAAGACATCGCTTGTCTGAAAAAGTCATCAAATTGTTAAAAGAGTTCAGAGATGGGTGTACCCGCGCGATGTGAGTATATATGTGAACTAATTTGTTGAATTTCTGAACAAGAAACCCTACAACAACTAACAACTCGACCATTGTAATGTCTGTGCTGCATGTGGCAATCTATTTTGAGAATAAGGAGTAGTTGAAAATCAGTTTCTTCGTCCTGACATGACTGAAATGGTAATCCGAATAGAAAACATTATAATAATATCTGAATGGATAACACTCCGTGTTTATGTCGAGCATAAATACTTTTTACATTAATATGTAAAAAGTATTTATGCTTGAAAAAAAAACCTAAAAAGAAAGTAAAGTGTAATGTCATACCGTAACCATGGAAACTCTATATAACAAAGATGTCAAATTAAGATTAATTATTTTATAACAGCAATAAAAATGGTTTAAGTTTTATCAAGCAGTATTTTTAACTATTTTTATTGACCAAAAGATATGGTCAAACACCCCGACAGGTTGGTTATGAAATTAATAAATATTCTTTTTACCTATCCATATTATTATTTTTACATTGTATTTGTATTTTTGTCAACTTTTTACTTATTTATTGTTTCAGTTAATCTTTAACAATAAAATATGTGTGCCATGCTAATTGCAGGCAGAGTGGTGGACAGTTCTCACAGAAACTCTGCTCTTGTTGTTGTTATCGCCATTGGACATAAATGTGGACTCTTGCTCACATGGTATGAGCATTTTGTGGTAAGTGGATTATCCCAGACACCAAAGCTATGTCGCTGCACCAGCTAGCTTCTTAGATAATCTTTTGATTAGGTAAAAAGATTATTTATTGTAAAATACTATCTAGGAACGCAAAACAAGATTAAAGGAAGATACAATGTTTGTATGTCTTGAATATTTTACAAGTACATAATTACAAAATAAATAAAAGTTTTTAAATAAATAAATGTTGTTTTATTCAACAATACTCTGGTAAATGTAGATAAAAGTACATCAACTGTGCTTTTAAAGAATATTCCAGGAGATATAAAGCTGCCTCCTTATCCTGTGATATTATGCAAAAATATTAATTACTGGTGAATCTGGCTAAACGGGTATATGACTGATAATTAGCATCGGAATAAAAATAAATAATAATAATATAGTATGTAAAATAAATAATAACCAATAATTGCGAGTCTTAGATTATTTTAGGTTATAATCTTCCACCTTTCATATTTTTTTTCTCCCAACTTTTTCAAACTACTTTCCATTTGATTTTTGGTAAGCCTTAAATCGTTCTTTAACTGCAAATCAGTTTCAATATTACACACTACTTCTATCACTGGGTCCCAAATTACGTGTACTCTCGCCATTCTCCTTTACCTGAATTTTTTTGGATTTTGATTGCTCATTTGATTGTGACTAGTTTAGTAGAAATTGACCTTTAGATTGTTCTTCTATGGCCAATCAAATCAAGTTTGAGAATGAGAATCAATATTTTCAACGCTATCATGGTAGAAACATCTGTTCAACGAATGATGAAAGATGGTTAGAATTTCTGGAAATGAAATGAACCAGAAGTTTTAATGCTGAGATAAGTATTTGAGGCATGCCCAAAACCCTTGAACATCTTATGTTAAAGCTAAAAAGGCAAGACCTTTTATCAAACCTACGTCCAGAGAGAGATGGCCTATAGAGCAAGATCGTAATCGGGTCTTGATCAAATAAAAATGGGCTTAACCAGCCCACCTTGCTCTACTCTTGCAGAAATATTCGTTTAGGTACTTTGAGTGGTGTATCAAGTGCATAGCGTTGCTAATAGGGACACATGAAACGTTATTCAGCTGACCGCTCTGCTTGCAAAAATCTGCACTTAGGTATTGGGAACTGCCTTTTTTTTGTTATTTTTTGTGGTGGTAAAAATCATCAAATCACCAAAGAAGGACAGTCAGACTTTTACTGACTATAAAACCACCCTGTTCTTTCTGTTGTCCTTTACGTTCCGGGGCCACGGTATCCTGTTAAGACGTCCCGCAACCACAGCAGGCATTAGGAACTGCCTGGAGTAGATAAGCATAATGGGTAGGATTACTCATTACTTCCTTAGTCTTGTGGTAGCAAGCGCGACTGTGTGACAAGAGATGAGCGTGTCGTTCAAATTAATTTCCAGTAAGAATTTCACAGTAACTCACACCCCCGTGGCTCGGAAAGCACGTTTAACCGTTGGTCCCATGTGGTCACTCCCCGGTCGTGTCGGACTACCGTGCCATCGGACTAAGAGTGCGGGAAGAGGAAGTGCACCTGTATTTGTGCACACACCTGTGCACTATATAACAATTTCTGTGTAGGTACTTGGCTGGTCCAAATTGGAATCGACCACCGTTACCAAAATTTAGTCGGGAGAATTGTTTTTTTATTTTATTATCTATAAAATTTTCTGTCTTTAGCAACAGTACCTATCTTTTAAAAAAACATAAAATGGAGCTCGTATAATAAAAATGTGCTGTGAATGCTAATAAAGAGTTCGTTTTGAAGGACAAACTACTATTCGACCGTCAATTGTTTCCTCTACGACCAGTTTGTACCTAATTAGTAATTGACTAGTTTTTTAAGACGAAGCGAATCGATAATTATGTGCGAAACGAACGTCCAATACTTTCTATTTACTTGACATTAAATACCATTGGCAAGTAACTTATACTTAGTATAGCCAATTAATACCTGGATTTTATTTATCGTAGGTACTAATATGGAGAGTTTATCATCATTTGCGGCGGGAAATTACATAATACATATAAGGTAATTTTAATCTTGTTTATTGGAAAATAAGGTGGTCTTTGTGAAATAACCTTAGTTCCTAAAATGGTGGATTATATTTCGTCACGTTATGTCTAACTGCTGAATGGGTACATATTTTAGAGTTCGCAAATTATAATATAAAACAACTGTATATACCTCTTTTGTTTTCGTCAAAATGCCAATGACTTTTTTCAGTGCAATCCAAGGTACGACGAACCTACTTAAAGGATAATTTTATAGGAAAACTAGCCTTTTCCCGCGTGATATTTCTTACAGATTTCTATTTTGTTTGATACAAAGATATAGCCTAGATCACTCACGGATAACGTAGCTTCCGTAGCGGAAGAATTGTCAGAATCGGACCAGTAGTTTTGAAGATTAGCGTGACCAAACAAAAAAAAGATCTTTAGCTTTATAAAAAGTAAGAATTTTCCACGAACTGTGGAACCCTGTGTGGTTTAAAGTCTTGCAGGAGATTCTGTTACAGTCAGTAGCCACAACATACAGAGTTAAATGGATACAATGTTATGCAAAACTGTTACAAATACCTATTTCCAATGCTAACTCTTTCCTTTATAATGTTACGTTGGCATCCATAACACGCGTTACTAAAGATCTAGATTATTATAAATAGAAAAATAATCTAGATTTCAACTCATTGACTCAAATAAATATGCACATAATCATACAAAGTTTACGGTCGTAAAAATAAAATTTATGTGACCGACCGAGCTACCGATTTTATTTCATCATCTTGAATTAATTATGAGAGTTTGCTGAATCTGCTGTTTATCGGAAATTAATGGCTTACGGAGTAGCTATAGACGTTTAACCTTTTGACTGCCATGATTGTCAAAAATGCAATAACGTGGCCTCGGCGCCAAGCTCTGAACTTGAACCTTCACAATTGGTATTAGTTTTTGTCATCTTATGTTAATATAGACGAAATGTAAATAAAGAAGTTCGAGAATTACTCAAGGAATATATTTAGCAAAGGAAATAAAAACCAATGTTGTTTTATGAGCTTTTTTACGTATTCAAAGTCTGTCATGTAGACGTGACCGTAGCGTGTTGGGTACATTTTAGTTTGTCATGTATACAAGACTGTGGCGGTCATAAGGTTAATAGCTTATGGAAATAATACTTTGGTTAAATTTAGTTGAATGCTGAGCTTAACGCATATTAGGTATTTTAATTTTCTAATATTTTTTTAAGCCAAAAGTCAAAATCAAGCAAGTTAAAATAATTAAATATAGGTACCTAGTTGCTCCTTCCAAAAGGTAGTTTCGTATGAAGAAGAATGGGCAAGAAATTCTATTCAAGTACTCTTAAGATATATCAGTGTTCAAAAATCACCATGTAGGTCGCTAACCCAAAGAGGAATCAACTTTTCTGACCATAAATATTACTTTAAAACAATAAAACTTACCACGGGGATATTTTTTACTTTCATTTCTCATGTGAAGCATCGACAAAGAAGGTCAACTAGACAACTATGCAAAGCTTTTAACTTTTTATTGCCGATCGCTAATTTTTATGTCTCACGGCTCTGATTACATTTTAATAGTCGGTGAAACTATTAATCTGTTTTTATATGATATTCTTGGTAACATTCAGTGACACGCGGGCTTTCTCGACATGTCTTTTTTGTTCATAATAGGTTAGTACAGGGTTGATTGTTAATTAAGAAGCTGATTTACTTTTGTGCTCATTAATTGATTTATTGCGTCGGCCGGTTATTGGGTTTTTCTATTTAAGGAAAGTCAAAGTTATAGCATAGAGAGGACATCACTATCACTACATAGTATAAAACAAATTCGCTTCCCGTTGTCTGTCCCTATGTAGGTATGCTTAGATCTTTAAAAATTCGCTATGGATTTTAATGCAGTTTTTTTTAATAGATAGAGTGATTCAAAAGGAAGTTTTATGTATCTACATCGCACCCGTGGGAAGACGGGACGGGCTGCTAGTTAATTTATATGTTTATTTGTTGGACCAAAAAACAGTTCTCCACCCTATGTTATAATACCAGTCGGATTGGAAAACTTTTTTTGTATAATTATAATAGCCAGATTCATAAGAAATATCATAGGCTATATAACCATCATAGACGTAGGCTATACAACGTCGTATATAGCCGGCTATCCTAACTAATATTATGAATGCGAAAGTAACTCTGTCTGTCTGTCTGTCTTTTCTTCACGCCTAAACTACTGAACCGATTTGTGTGAAATTTGGTACAGGGTAAGTGTGAACCCCAACAAAGGACATAGGCTACTTTTTATTCGACTTCGACTTCGTCTGCGTCCGCGATAACCGACATATACGCGGACGAAGTCGCGGGCAAAAGCTAGTATACTATAAAAGTCGTAGTGTATCATAATTATGTAGTTAAAATGCTAATACTAATTAAATATTGTTCTAAAATAAAATACGGTTATTAGAAAATCATCTGACAACCGATGTCAGTTGCCGTAAGCTGTAAAATTATGTATTAATTACAGAGCGACAAACGAGCGGGTCGGTAAAATATATCCAGCCAATAATAGCGTGTTTATATGTCACTATTATGAAAGCTGGGAAAACCAATAAAATGTGAAGAGTTTGCGGATAATCACACGTTTCTCTAGTGTTTGATACTTGATGATAACAGCTTTAATAAGAAATTAATAGTAATCATCATTTTATTAGGGCAATTACTACTCATGTCCTGGATGTGTGCCCTAATTTTTACAATAAAGTATAGTTTTTACTACATTTGAGATACTTTTGTTTTGACTATTCCTTATTCAAATAGATAAGTAGGTACTTAAATGAAAAAATAATCAACTAAAAAAAGAAAAAGACTTTGTAACACTACCTTTTGCCCGCGTCTACGTCCGCGTGAAAATCGGTTATCCCTCATTAAAAACTAGCCTATGTCCCTATCCAAATCTCAGGCGTCCGATCAAGGACCATGCCCGGGTCGACGGCGCGTTCTGTTCGCGCGCGCCTCAAAGAGCTGTCAGCACAGGGACGGGGCCCCAGTAGGGGCCAAACGCCTGCCGGGGTTGCGGGACGTCTTAACAGGATACCGTGGCCCCGGAACGTAAAGGGCAACAGAAGGAACAGGGTGGTTTTTTAGTCAGTAAAAGTCTGACAGTCCCTTCCGCCCCACCCAGGGCGGAAGGAGTCATTTGATGATTTTTACCACCTAAAAAAAAAAAAAAAAAAGGCTACATCTTTGTCATACTTCATTACGATCAGTTCAGTGGTTTTGGCGTAATGAAGTAACAAACACAGACAGAGCTATATTTCGACTTTTAATTCTATTCAGTAAATTGACAGATAAAGGGTTACCAAGTTTTGACAAAAAAAAGATAGTGAGGTGGTGTAACAATGAACGAAATTGAATGAACTTAAATAATGTACCTAACTTGGTATTAAACCATTCTCATCATTCGTTCGTTACGCAAAATCGTTCACTACCCCAACACTATTAGTTGTAGTATGGTAACATTAATTTTTCTTAGAACTGTCAAGTTACTGAACATAGAGTAAAGTAATATAACGGGTATAGAGAGCCCACTCGCCGACTTTTTTGTAGACCGCAAATGTCAATTGATCAGCAAAATAGCGCCATCTATTAACGTCATCCGCAAACTTTTACGTATGTGTGTGTGAAGGTACTACTGCTACTGCATGTATGCATGTGTGTGTGTGTAGGTATAGTGAGTTCAGTCCTCTCCACCAAAATATACGCAATATGCAGTAGCAGTAAGTTATAGCAATTAGCTAACACACCTTTGAATAAATGGTTGATATTTATAAGAATACATAACGATAGAATTTTATAATTATTTACTCATATAAAAAAAATAGGTTTAAAATTCTATGGATTCGTATCCTCTTTCTCAACCATTTATGCAAAGGTGGATCAGCTAATTGCTATAACTTACTGCTACTGCATATTGCGTATATTTTGGTGGAGAGGACTGAACTCAACGTGGATCGGCGGATTAATTTCACGAAGAAAAACACAAAAATAGAACGAAAACTACAAACATGCGCATACGCAAGGAGCAGTCGCCATTTTGTGACTTTTTTAATCAACCTTGCTGTGTTGCTAGTAATTGTAATAGTAAGGCATTTTTTATAATATAAACAAATATTTGCAATTAATAGATAAGAACATATTTGCAATTATAAATAAAATCTCTAAATTCAGTTATAAAACTACTATAATTAATTTATATTATTAACCACAATTTAGAATTCATCGATAGTGTCGCCATCTATGGTGACAATAAGTAACTATTATAATTTGTTTTCGGATGACGATATCAGATGTCGCATTTTTAAAAAAATGTCTATAAATCGGTCACTGTATGGGAGTGTCCTCCCCCTGTTACTGAATAAGTCGAGTCGAAATATAAGTACTTACGTCTTTATAGTTGAGCGTGGATGGATTACAGTGTAACCAAAACTTTCACTCATAACCTATGACCGTGCATGATTTATCACAATATGTATGTGTGAAAAATATCTATCATATAATGCTAATAAATGATAATAGTATTTAATTGGGTGAGAGAGGAGATCATAATCAAATGCATGACGAAATATCATGCTATTATATTACAGGATTAAGTAATAAATATCTTCCTATTGACGACTTTATTAAGTCTTTTTTATGTGGGTATCAAATGTTACTAATGTATGTTTAAGCAAGTTATCGTGAATAGTAGATAACTTGTTTAATTAAGTTATCATACGGATCTACGTTTATGTTTAGTAAATTGTACTTTAACAGATTAAAGTCAAATCCATACTAATATTATAAATGCAAAAGTGTGTCTGTCTGTCTGTTTGTCTGTTACCTCTTCACGCTTAAACCGCTGAATCGATTTTGATGAAATTTGGCATGGAGATAGTTTAAGATCAGAGAAAGGACATAGGATAGTTACACGACTGCCCCAAAAAAAGGAGTGTTATGTGTTCAGGGTTAATGTATGTATGTATGTATGTGAGTTTCTTTATTCCATCATAACTTTTAAACGCCTGAACCGATTTAGATGTATGGGGTATCGTTACAATCCTTGCATCGTTCCGAGTAACATAGGCTAGTAAAAAATAAAAAGAAACCGGTGTGGTCACTTTAAAACGTAAATTAATACCAGCCTCAATTTATTTTTTTAATGAATCTGGTCGTGTCTATGTTTATCGTCTAGAATTTAACAAGTAGATTTAAAAAATATATAACACTGTAAATAAAAAACGTCGTAAAAAAACTGACGAGTAAACAAAGTACAAATATGTGCAATTTTTGCAGTCGTGTTTTTTAATTTTTAATTATAGTAGCTTGTTTTCATCCTGGAAATCTCCCCCTAAGGTGGTGAAAAGTGGGGTGGAAGTTTGTATGCAAGTACGATATAAAGAAGTTTAACGCGGACGTAGTCGCGAGCAAAATCTAGTATTATAAATGCGAAAGTAATTCTGTCGGTCTGTTACGCATTCACGACTAAACCATTGAGTCGATTTTGATGAATTTTTGATGATGAGGAAGGACATAGACGCCCTTATGTCCTACATAAAACCTTTGAGCCGAAGCTGTTATTATAATTTGAACTTTCTTACAACGAAGGTAAAGATTGTAACACAAAACTGTGAATTTCTAATACTAGATTCTATATCATACATACACATACATAAACTCACGCCTTTTTCCCATGGGGGTAGGCAGAAACCACAGAACGTCACCTGCTACGATCTTTACATACTCCTTTCGCCTCATCTACGTTCATACAAGCACGCCGGTTACGAGTACTCCGCACCTGACCTTTCTGAAGAACCTCACCAATAAGGTCAGCGTAGGTCTTCCTAGGGCGACCCCTCCCTGCGTTGCCACTCACCTCTGCCATATAAATACCTATACCCCCCCCCCACCCCTATACCTATTCTATATCAGTTGTTATATTAAAACTTCTAACAAGTTCTAGTACCGAAAACCAAAACTCTTGTACGTCGAGATAACAGAATGCTGTAAATTCGGCGCTGGCGACTGGGTCGACGTCCAGAGGCGTCACGGTTCACGCTCCGTAGCCTCGGCTCCTTAACTAACTATATCATATTCGTTACCCATGTTTATTATAGTACTGTTACTCGAATTCGAGAGAATTAAGGATTTTTTTTATACGAAATTCAATGTGTAGAACAAAAGACATCAACGCGCTGCACATTTTATAGCAAGCTGAATTTATTATAGACTTTATTTCTTAACTTTAATTATAATAGTAATGAAACTTAATATATCATAAAATAAACATAATAATAACTCCAATTTTGTCGGCACATAAGGTGACATATTACATAGTTATTATGACATAACGTCGGCAAGTTTATGACGAATAACTTGCGAGGTCCAAGTTTTATCACCACTTGTGTCATAAACAAGACAAATGACATGCAACACGTAATCAAGCAACATGTTCACATGCCATTTACTTCATCATTACCGGCGCAGTCGGTTAATGTGACATTTCGTTACATAAAACGTGCCCATTCATTAAAATCGTTACATCATTTTACAATGGGTACACCCGATTACATCTTGACTGTCAAAAATTATAAACATGATGTAATATTATGTAAAATACGGAAACAGAGCACGGAAGCTTCCATAGACATCAATTTACTTGTTTATGGTTGTCTGTTGTTGATGAACGAGTATAGTTTAAGTAAAAGTAGGTTGCGTTGATTAAATCTTATAATTTATGGCGTTAAGGGCCGTTAGTTGGTTAATTTAATGAGAGTAAACTTTCAATTCGCTTTGGAATGTCGTTATTTTGCTCAGGTTTTGATTGATTGAGATTCAATTAATATTGGTCTGATTGATGTGTGTGTCTAGGCTTGGTATTACAACGTCACTGGTGTGTGGAATTTCGAGAGTTGCTGACAAAATATAAACATTATTACAACCTAATAAGTAGTTACTACTTTTGACTATGATTTATAATAAGGCAGCATCTCAAGGGTTGTGATAGATCATAGATCTACGGTTTAAAAAACATCTATACTAATGTAATGCAGCTGATAAGTTTTGTTTTTATTTTTTAAAATGCGCTTAAATCTGGATCTACCAGTCGGATTGTTGTCTTGTATTTGATAGCCAGATTCATGAGGACAAATATAGGCTATATAACATCACGCTACGTCCGACGAGAGCGGAGCAGTAACAAAACATAACAATTTACCATTTTTCAAAATAATTGTAATGATTTTTGGATATTTAACGCAATTTAGATTTACATCTATTCTAACAATAAGCAATGTAGGTATTTTTATTAAACTGTTACAGCTGGACAGTAATAACGCATTGGAAATTTTAATTAGTTTACTTATTGAAAGGTTATGTGTTAGATCGTTCTGCCAGAACAAAGCTCAAGTATCCATGTAAAATTAATTGAAAATCGGTCGTTATAGGACATAAATGGTCTAGAATAGTTGGACCACCCAATAGCTTCCATTAGCAGTCGTTTGACTGGAGTTAGGAGATTTTATTGACGCCATTCGTTCGCATGCTATATAATTACGACTTTTACTGATCAAGCAGCGATAAGAATAAACGATTGGCTAAAAAGCATATTAATTTATTGTTTCATATTTCGCTGGAAATGATGATTAATAAAAATTAATGGCTAATGTGTTGCTACGCCTAAAACTCGAGAACGGCTGGACTGAGTTAGCTGATTTTTTTTTGATTGTTTACAATTTCCCGGACAAGGATTTATGTTTTTTTTTAAAACACCGAAACTGTCGGGAATTTGCTCCGAGCGATGCCTGGGCGGGTCGCAAGTTTCTCATCTATACTATATATACTATACTATAATATTATAAAGCGGTAACATTTGTTTGTAAGTTTGAATGTTTGTAAGTTTGTATGTAGGGGGTAATCTCCGGATCTACTGAACCGATTTTGAAAATTCTTTCGGAAATTGGAAGCTACGTTATCACTGAGTGCTATAGGCTATATTTTATTTTAGAAAAAATAGGGGTCCGTAAGATATTTGGGTTTTTCGGACCCAAGGTGTAAAAAATCATCCAAAAAAGTTCCTTATTTGGCGTACGCCGCCTAAACTATAAAAGATAGAACCATAATAGGGGTAGGGTAGGGTAGGGTAGAGGTAGAGTTGGGTAGGGGGTAGGGTAAGGCAGGGTTAGGGTAGGGGTATTTGTAGTGTAGGATACCACACGAACGAAGTCGCGGCGGGTCAGCTAGTCTTCAATAAAAATGGGCATAATAATTATCATGAGTTCGCCTTGACTTCTAGAGCCAGATAATTATAGATATGCAGTAGCGGTCACGAGTGGACTAGTGGAGTAGCAATCTCACATAGCAATAGATTGACACTTTGGTTAAACTTACGACCTTCCGACGCCGTGTGCGAATTTTGAAGTGTACGCAAGTACTGTGTTAAGACATCACTTATACACACAGATGTAGGTACGGCCTGTACCGTGTGTTCACAGCAATTAAAACCTTAGTATGTTACTGCACTTATGACCGCTTACTGTACCTACTACCGAAACCATGTACTTAGTCTGTTAAAATTCTTCAAAGTGTCTGGTACATCGGCAATTCTACATGCCCACATTAATGAAGCTCATTATAAACAGTAGTAAGTAGAAAGTAAAAATTGTTTAATTACCTGACAAGGTAGACATGTTGCATGCATCTATTATCGTCAGGTAGTGGCTGCCACGCCTGCCACCCACGTCACTCAGTCACGGTTGGTAGTGTATCAAATATGACAGAAACAATGTTTGTTTTAATTTTTATTATTTGTTACTTTTGTCAGTGTCTTTGTCCGCGTGGACGTCAAATCCGTTTTAGCTGACATTTTTTACTGAACTATACACATCAAAAGTGTCTAGGGATCAAGATGTATTTGGTAATAATAATATATTGATCCCTAGACACTTTTGATGTGTGTATGTATCTGCTAAATTCCAGCTTCATAAGTCAAGTAGTTTTCGAGATTGTGGTCAGTGGAAAATAAGCTGATCCATACGTTTATGTTTGTGTAATTCGCCAAATTTTTGAAGTAGCGGATCTTTTTTTTTGCGATTTCAGGATTGCACCTATAGTGAAAGTTGTTCATAATGATGAGTACAATGACCCCTTTTAAAGTTTCTGGTAATCCAAAATATAATTTTGTTCAAATATCATAACAACACGCCTGTTATCCCCGAAGGGTTAGGCATAGGTGTACTTGTTCTTACACTCACATTTCACCAGTTATGCTGCTACTGAGAAATTCCTGATGGAAAAACCCAATAACACTTTGTCCGACCTGAGAATCGAACCCAAGACCTCATGCTCAACAGTCGCGCTTTGCTACCACTAGACTAACAAGGCAGTCAAATAGAAATGAGTTGTTTAACATTTTATAAAAGAAAATAATTTTAATAAAAGCAAAATAATTAAATTCATTCGTGATCATAATCAAAATCTAACTGCAAAATAACTTCAGCCATACCAAAACTCGAACAAAGGCCAACAATCCCGGTTTAACACACTGCACGCAGGTTATATTAAACGAGTTCGATAAAAACTTGTGCGGAACAGCAGATGCTCACGCGCACCTGTCGCGCGACCAGGGAAGTTTGATTCCTGTTTAGAAACTAGGTGGCTTTGGACGCAATTTTTTTAAGAGTGTATCATTATTTAAGCAGAGTTATGTTAAGACTGTAAGTGTGACTGTATCTGAGTGACTGTCTGTACTGTAGTTACTGTATCTAAGTGGTACTGTGAATCGTGTCCTATATCAGTGGTTCTCAAAATTACCTGGACCGTGGCTTACCTAAAAAAGTTTCAAATTAGGGACTCACCTCTTGATTTTCATGAAGGAAAAAGGGCGTAACTATATGAATAAAGGACTGATCAGGGGGCCTACTCACATTTTTTAAAACAGTGTTATTTTAATATTACTTTGCCTTGAGCACTAATGGATTTTCAAAGCTCGGCTCAGCGCTAAGAGTTGAAAATTCAACAGCTGAAATTACAAAGCAGTATTAAAGGGGTAGGTACTGTTTTAAGAGATAATGGTAAGCCCTAAAGGCCCGTCCAATATTCGCTCTCGACCCACACTTTGGTAACTACTGCTCTATATCAAAAGATCAAAGGCGTTATTTGAAATAATCGTAAATTCAAACATAAAATCCATTTTTTAATCGATGATGATGACCTACGTATTAGTTCAACAGCGATTTAATTACTTTAAGAACCAAAAGGGAGGGCCTTTTGTTCGGAATTAATTCCTTTGTCGCGTCTTACAGCAAGCATGCATGGGAAATGATCGCATGATCTATGCATAGTCCGTTACTATTACACAATGATTATGCTTATTTATCACATATGCAGTCGTGTGGGTACAAAAGTACATAGATATGAAAATAATGTTATACTAATGTACCTATTTGTCAATCGGTGAACTGTACAGTTATCTGTATGTTTGCTTGAGAAACATGAATATGGCGTCAATAAATAAACTGCTTTGCTATTTATTCAGCCTCTATAAATATTGCTTATGAATGTTTTTATGATATTGAGAGCAACTTTGCCGGACGACCGTAAGAGTCATCTTTACAGAAATTCTCCTGGATAGTGTCATCCTTTAAAAGTTATAATTATTAATAATATATGTAACAGTGATTACTGGCAGATTGGCCGGTTAAGGATAAGACGGCACTATAATCACAATAGAGGTAAAATGCGATTAAGGGCCGATTTTGAAGCTGGCTGTAAACTTTAACTTAAATAAAAGGAGCAGAGTGGAGTATTTTCAATAAAAAAGCTGTTAAATCGCTCAGATAAAACTTATAAGACAATTGATAAATCAGTTCTTAATTATTTTTTAAGTTATGTTAAGTAATTAGTAAAGTTTTCGCCTACCTATAGGAAATTAACAAATAATTGAAGATTTCTAATCCACTCTCATCTTTGTAAGTTAAAACTGCAACAGCTCCCAACGTTCAGATGCAGCAGCTGCATACAGCTATTAAAACAAAAGCAAGAGAACGCATGACAGATGCACATGTTATTGGGTCTGTAGTCGCATGTTTACGGTAAGGGCAGTCACCTGCGTGCGCGCAAGGACGCGCGCCATTCATAAACGAGTTCGTTTCGACACTAAGCGTAGGTTGTATTGAATTGCTAGGGATATTTATGAATATATTTTGAATTGGAATATGTCTTTTAAACTATCTGATATTATAGGCTAAAAATTAAATTCTGGTGGAATACAAAATGAGCTTTATGTGGTAATGAAAAAAAATGTTTTAAAATAAAGCGGTAAAAGTTTTACAGGCTTCTTAATGTATTAACTAAATACTGAGAGGCCATCATTAACTTTAAAATCATTTAGTAAGCGACGATCCATCATTATTTTATTAATCATTTCAAGCGGTGTCCATACTGACATGGTTTTATAAATACTATATAGCATCACGCCTGTAATCCCCGAAGGATTAGGCAGAGGTGTACTCATTCGTACACCCACATTTCGCCAGTTATGTTTAAGTCCTATGTAATAGGGGGCGAGCCTATTGCCATCAACCGGGCACAAATCCAGACTCCGAGGCTGCTACTGAGAAATTCCTGATTTTATAAATTCTGTTTGACCAATTTTCTATGAAACTACACACCAAATAAAATAAGCAAACATTTCCTGGTAAATTATCATAGTTTCTTTACAACAAAATAAAATAAAGAGCATTTAGCAAGTGAATGGAGAATCTAAGTTTATGTGTTGCCAGACTCAGTAATTCTATTAGACAGGCTGCACCGTTACTGGTTTCAGCGTGCGTTCTAAAACATTAATCACTTTAAGTTATTGGCAATTTTATTAACCGTTTGCATTCCACGTCTTTTGTCTTTGATTGTCTTTGAATAAAATTTTCACTTTATCAAGTCCCGTTTACATTTTCTTTTTAGGTTATGTCTGTAATACTTTTGTAGTATTTAGAGAGATTTTCCAGTCTAGACATTTTATGATAGTTAAATATTTATTGCCGTGTGATTCATGGTTTGTGTGTTAACTTTCATAAGAAAATTCTTAATTTACTTTGAAGTTTCATTTAGATTTATGGTTGACTTCGCGCCATTAAAGAAAACGAATTAAAAATGGCGGCCAAACAAAGGAGATTTATAATGCCTTTTTACTCAAACAGTATAATGAGCGAGTGGAATAACATGATTAGCGTCGCCATTTTCAATTCAATCTTTTTCAGGACTTTTCCGACTAAACGCTCCATACAACAGTAAGTAGTTTAGTTACATTTAGTTTAGTTTGGTGAATATGTTATTAAGTCCACAAACATTCAAAGTTGTGGATGTCAGTTTTTAGTTAAATAACGTAATTTCGAAATAATTTTTGCGTCGAAACTAAAGTATTTAATGGTAAACTGATCTACCATGAGCCCTGGTATTTTTATTAACAAGGAGGTATTCCAATAAAAATTAGTGTCTTCCACACAATAATCGAATTTACTTACTGATTAAAATCATTTAACCTAGACTACTTTGGGGTTGGGAGAGCCCTGTTCATGGTACGAGATACATCTTTTACCTTCAAGGTTGGAAAACATATCGACATATCGTTGTAATTAAGTCCAAGTTTCCAGATAATTAAACAACTCAAACAACTAATAAACTCATTAGAAAATCAACAACTTTGCATTTTCTATGCTGCCGTTCACACATAACGTTTGCATTCGCATATTTATTCACGTGCCATGCAAACGTCAAGTTCTGTTTCCACCATCGACGTGTGAATCCAGCGCATGCAATGACGAGCCGGGGAGCGAAATAACTGTGTTTTTACTGGGTCAGGATTATTGCAAACAAGTTTACGTACTAGTCTTTTAAACCCCACAAATGTCAGTAAAGATTTTAAGCTTGGTTAGTGGACGGAGATATCACTGACAGTCGGATGTAGGCAGATTCCACTTTTGTAAGTGAGTCTTTGTCTTTCAATTTTAATTTTAGTTAATTTTTTTAGTTTTTACTTCTTCGAGGACATTTTTTTTAACGTTGCTTCTCTCTGAGTATTTTACAAACATGTAAAACTCGCATAGACAAATAACCCGAACCGGAACATCTACCAAAAGGCATTTTTTTTCTTTTGAAAATGGCAAATTATCAAATGACTTAAGGTACATTGAATTCACATGTAATTGGGTGAATCTCCAGAAAATATTATTTTTGAGTAAATTTTGTGGATTCTTGAAAACCTGCGTGCATCGCTCATATTTTTTACCAGTATTAATAGGCATGTTCAGATTATAAGTTTTTTATTAGATTTCCTGCAGATAAACAAGAATTTAAAGAGATAATTATATTTTTCTTTTTACTATTGTTGAGGATAATGATTTAATGGGAGAAAAATGATTTTCATGCTTTGAGTGATCGATCGACTTCCGCTAAGAACAGTCGCGTCGCACACGCTCTTGCGCTAGTTAGTGTTCGGGTATAGCGCTGACGCAGCAGCATACCGGTCGTTACCTCTAGCCGTGCGCGGTCGCCGCGATGACCCAGTTACCGAATGCATTTCGTAACTATTTGTGTAAACAAAGTGTTAAGGTGAAGTTGTAATTTTCTCATAATAATTATGGCTTGCACATCGTCAATTAAAATAAAAACCGAAACGGAACATCTTTTGTATAAACATTATACAGAAGAAAAGTTAGAAAGAGAAAAACTGCAATGTTTGGTAAATGACCTTAAAAGTCAATTAGAAGAACTCCAGCAGCAGCTGAAAAAAGTCCAGGAGCAAAAAACTGCTGACCTAGAAAATAAAAATGTCACTACCGAGAAGCCAATACCAATCGAGTATGAGACAGACGAAGAGGAACTAGCAAAGGAAACGGAGTGGGTACGTCAGAAGAGCAGAAAAAAAAGGAAATTGAACTCATCACTGTCTCCATCACCTCAACAAGGACCCGAATCCAGCGAAAAACCTAAGGAAAATGTTAAGACAAGGAAACAGCCTACACCGCCACCTATAGTAGTGGAAAATGTTAAGAACTACCAACAGTTCTACGATCTTCTTTCGACTAACCTCACGAAAGACTCATTTATTACAAAAATGATGAATGGAGAAAAAGTTAAAATTAATTCCCATAATGATGACTCATACAGATGCATTACTAAGCTATTGTTGCAAAATAACTGCCTTTGGTACTCGTATGAGAATAAACAAGACAGGCCGATAAGAGTGATGGCAAAAAACCTTCACTCTTCCTGCCTGCCAAATAGAATAGTTGAGGACCTAACATCTCAAGGATACAAAATAGAGGATGCGGTCAACAAACTGAGCTGGAAGAGCAAAGAGCCCCTCAGTATGTTTATGCTCTCATTCCAAAAAGATGAAGACATAAAGAAAATTTACGGAATTAAATCCATACTAGGCTGCAAAGTAGATATACAGCCGTTAAAAACATCAAAGTTAATCCCTCAATGCAAAAGGTGTCAAGCATATGGCCACACACAGAAATACTGTTCTAAAGAACCACGGTGTGTGAAGTGTACAGGCAAGCACCTAACCAGAGACTGCAATAAACCAGCAGAAGCAAAGCCAAAATGTGTTCACTGTGGTGAGCCTCACCCTGCTAACTATAGAGGATGCATAGTAGCTAAAGAGCTTCAAAATATTAAAGATAAAAATACTAGAAAGAATGTAGAAGTACCAACAAACTCTCAGCGTCCAAGTGCAAACGGAGACAAAAGACCTAGTGTCATCAAGCCAGTTACTAAAAGTGTATCGTATGCACAAATGACGAAAGGAGCGCAACTACCGCCACAATCACATATGAAACCAGTGAGCCCTAACATGGATGAAAAGATTAATAAAATCATAAATCTTTTAACTAATTTTGATGAAAGGCTGAAGAAGCTTGAAGGTAGCACTAAAGCAGCTACCAAACAATAAAAAAACATCATAAATGGCTAACATACTAAGAATTATGGCTTGGAATGCCAATGGACTGCTCAAACATCAGAATGAACTTACGGCTGTCCTAAATATGGAAAGTATTGATGTGTGCCTTATATCAGAGTCACATTTCACTAAAGAATCTCATATTCAAATTAAAGGTTATAAAGTATACCATGCATTGCATCCCAATAACACATCAAGAGGTGGTAGTGCAGTTATTATAAAGGAGAATATATTCCATTATGAACAACTCAAATATGAAAAAGAAGAAATCCAAGCAGTGGCTGTCTGTGTCAAAACGAAATATTGCCCTGTTTCCATATCAGCCATATACTGTCCACCTAGGTATTCTGTAAAAACAGATCAATACATGACCTTTCTAAACGGTCTTGGAAATAGATTTATATTGGGAGGCGATTTTAACGCTAAAAATACATTTTGGGGATCTAGACTGACCACAACCAAAGGAAGAGAGCTACTGTGCGCAATTGAAGAAACACAATGCAAAGCTTTATCAACAGGTAAGCCTACTTATTGGCCTACTGACCCAAACAAGATTCCAGATCTCATTGACTTTTTTATATATAAAAATCTATCACCAAATCTTCTCCGCATTGAAGAAGGTTATGATATGAGCTCAGATCACTCACCTATAATACTTACTGTAAGTGAGTCTTTAATGTTGAAAGAAAACTACCCCACATTAGTAAATAAGAACACTGATTGGGCAAGCTTTAAAATAGACTTGGACTCTATAATAGATTTAAAAGTTCCACTAAAGAAGCCAGAAGACCTGGATCGGGATATCCGTCAATTCATTAATCAAATACAACAATGCGCCTGGCAAAACACACCTACATTCAAGTTAAATAATAGATTAACCTACTACCCAGCAGAAATTACAAAACTCATAGCCGAAAAGAGGCGACAGAGACGATTATGGCAACAAACAAGATTTCCACAAGATAAAAGGCTTCTGAACAACCTTACAAAACAACTAAGGAATGCAATTCAGAAGTTCAAAAATGAATCAATGAGCAATTATCTTAATCAATTAACCAGCGATCGCACGACAGATTACTCCCTATGGAAATCTACAAAAAGTCTTAAGAAGCCAATTATGCATATCCCACCTATCAAAGATATTAACGGGCGGTGGGCAATAAGCAACGAGCAAAAAGCTATAAGGTTTGCACAACATTTGGAACTCATCTTTAAGCCGAATGAAGAAAATGAAGACTGCGCCTTGTTAGATGAAACACCAAATGATGATGAACAAGAAATAAAATTCGTAACACCTAGAGAAGTTTTCAACGAAATCAAGCGCCTTAGACTAAAGAAAGCACCTGGCTACGATCTTATTACTGGAGAAGTTCTTAAAAACCTCCCACGTAAAGCCATCGTAAAACTAACAACTCTTATCAATGCTACGTTCAGGCTTAAGTCTGTGCCTGATCTGTGGAAAGTTGCCGAAGTTATAATGATACCAAAGCCTGGTAAACCACCTCACGAAACCACATCATATAGGCCGATCTCTCTGCTGCCGATCATGTCAAAATTATTCGAAAAGCTTCTATTGAAACGGCTAAAACCCATCATCGAAGAAAGAAATTTAATCCCTGACTACCAATTTGGATTTAGGGAAAAACATTCGACAATAGACCAAGTACACAGGATTACCAACATTATAGAAAAGGCCTTAGAAGAAAACAAAGTTTGCTCAACGGTCTTCCTGGACGTAGCGCAAGCATTCGATAAAGTTTGGCACAAAGGGCTTATTAGAAAACTTAGAAACATGCTCCCAAAACAGTTTGCTGATATCTTAGAGTCTTACCTATCACAGCGTAAGTTTAGAGTAAGACAAGATGATGCATATTCAGAACTTAAGTCGATAACAGCTGGAGTACCGCAAGGAAGTGTCCTAGGTCCCGTCTTGTACTTATTGTACACTTGCGATATTCCTGAGTTAGAAAACAACACCATTGCAACATTTGCGGATGACACAGCTATAATGGCCACAGGTGTCACTCAAGAAGAAGCAGTGGAAAAAGTTCAAACAGCCGTCAATACCATCTTTGACTGGACAAAAAAATGGCGAGTGAAACTCAATGAAACGAAATCCGTTCACATAGACTTCACAAATAAAAAGCCAAATTATCATCCGGTATACATAAACAACCATGTCATACCGCACGAAAATACAGCCAAGTACCTAGGCATGACACTAGACACAAAGCTTCGCTGGAAAGCTCATGTTAAAAAGAAACGCGACGACCTAGAGCTTCGCTACAAGTCAATGTACTGGCTGATTGGAAAACATTCCTCGCTGTCAGTACAAAACAAAATACTTTTGTACAAACAAGTCCTCATGCCTGTATGGACTTATGGTATTCAGCTTTGGGGCTGTACTAAACAAAGTAATATCAAAATTATTCAACGATTCCAAAACAAAGTACTCAGAGGAATCGTCAATGCGCCCTGGTACATTAGAAATGACGACCTTCATCGGGACCTCAAGGTAGACCTCGTCACAAACATAATTAAAAAGAACGCCGAAGCTCATGAACGAAGGCTTCATCATCATGTGAACGTCGAGGCTATCCAGCTCCTCGACAACACGGACATAGTGAGAAGACTAAAAAGGACAAAACCTTTTGAGTTAGTTTAGTGAAGTGTTAGTTTAATGTAGTGAAGTGAGTGCTACCCATAAAGAACACAAGAACAAAGTGTCTTCCCCTTAATAGAGACAATAAGAAAAGTGTTAATGGACACATTCTTAGGTTTACTCTTCCTAGCAAATTAAGTTAGAATTAAATTACTCATTAGCTTTAGTATTAAGCTAGATTGTATTTTTTATGTTGTTACCTTATTGGGATACATCATATAACAAAAAAAAAAAAAAAAAAAAAATGCTTAGGAAAATGACGATATGTTGAGGACAATGATAATGCTCATGAATTTAGTTTTGTACTTCTTTCTGTAAACGATGAAGGTAAATGAAAATAAAAATAATTAAGTATCTAAATGATATTTTTATTTGGTTTAAAGTATCACAATCAACTAATGTAAATGAACGTCAAAATAAGTCCAACAAAAAACAACTTCTGAAAATTTTATAAACTTGATTGCTTTATTCAGATAGATTACGTAAATTAAAAGTATCAAAATCAACAGTAGAATCATCATCTGCCTAACCTTTTTCCAACTATGTTGGGGTCGGCTTCCAGTCTAACCGGATGCAACTGAATACCAGTATTTTACATGGAGCGACTGCCTATCTGACCTCCACGACCCAGTAACTGGGTAACGGATAACGATACCCCTAGGTAAGACTGGTTGTCAGACTTTAAAGCTTCTGACGACTAGTAACGACTGTCAAAGATCCACGTATGACAGCCTGGACCAACAGCTTAACGTGCTTTCCTGGAAGTGGGAGTACAAGAGAATGGCGAGTCTAGAGTAGGTCTATTCGACTATGGGCACAGGAACCACAGGGGGCAAATGCTGGTAAACTTCCTCGAGGCCCAGGGACTTTTTCTGATGAATTCCGTTTTCCAGAAGCCCCAAAGGAAGTGGACCTGGCGAAGCCCCGATAATGTGACAAGGAATGAGGTCGACTTCGTTATGTCAAACAAGCATCAAATTGAATATTCAGAGATGTCTCTGTGATGAACAGGGTCAATACCGAAAGTGATCACCGACTGGTAAGAGGCACTCTGAATATCAACGTCAAAGTCGAAGGCGCGCGCTTAACGAGATCGATTCTCAGACCAACACTGCCCGTATGTAGACTACGAGAAAGCCTTCGACACCGTTGAGTCCTGGGCTGTGCTAGAATCTATGCAGAGCTGCCTCGTCAACTGCCGATATGTCGAAGTGTTAAGATGTCTGTTTGAGGCCGCAACAATGACCGTCCAAGTACAAGAACAAAGCACAAAACCAATCCAACTGCGTCGAGGGGTAAGACAAGGAGACGTTATCTCTCCAAAATTGTTTGCCAGCGCGTTGAAGGACGTTTTCAAAACGCTTGATTGGAAAGGACGGGGCATAAACATCAACGGCCAGTACATCTCACACCTGCGATTTGCGAATAACATCTTCATCATGGCAGAATCTCTGCAGGAGCTGGAAGGGATGCTGAACGGCCTGAGCGATTCTTCAAGAAGGGTGGGTCTCGGGATGAACTTGGATAAAACCAAAGTCATGTACGATGGTCTTGTTCCCCCGAGACCTGTAGTCGTAAATGGCGGTACTCTCGAGGTTGTGCAAGAGTACATCTATCTTAACCAAACTATACAACTGGGGCGGCACCACTCCGAGAAGGAAGCGAATAAAAGGATACGCTTGGGCTGGGCAGCATTCGGGAAGCTCCGCGAAATCGTCGATCCCACAAACCCTTAAGGCTGGGTCTTCAACCAGTGCGTCCTACCTGTAATGACCTATGGAGCCGAAACGTGGACACTCACCGTGGGGCTGGTTCATAAATTCAAAGTCGCTCGGCGTGCGATGGAGAGGGCAATGCTCGGAGTTTCTCTGAGGGACAGAATTCGTAATGAAGTCATCCGTCACAGAACTACAGTCACCAACATTGCTCGCAAAATTAGTGCGCTGAAGTGGAAGTGGGCCGGCCATGTCTGTAGGCGTACTGACGATCGGTGGAGCAGACACGTGTTAGAGTGGAGACCATGTTTAGGCAAACGTAGTGTGGGACGCCCTGCTGCACGGTGGACCGACGATTTAAAGAAGGTGGTGGGCAGCGGATGGATGCGGGCTGCCCAAGACCGGGATGGTTGGCGCTCTTTAGGGGAGGCCTACGTTCAGCAGTGGCCATAGGCGCTGATATGATATAAATTATTAAAATGTAAAAGTTGGGCTCCGTGATAGTCTATATTATAAAACTCGACCTTAAACAAATACATAATTACGAACTCCTATCATTATCCTCAACATTTGTCATTATCATTCCACATAATATCATTCTTCTCAACGTGCGTCATTATCCTGTCAGTACAAATTCAGGACAATGATGTTGAGAAAAATGATAAATCGGAAAAAATCTTGTTTAAACCTCTTTTGCGCACGTGGTATTTCAAAAAACGTTTTATAATTGTGTACGTACACAAAACCTTCATACTTTTTTGTTAAATAAATAGAATAACAAAATAATTTGACGGATAAATAAATGAAAATGTAAATGACGTTTGCAATGAAACTTTTTGGAGAACGAATTTCAAAGTCTTACCTGCAAAAAACGCGCACGTGTATCTTCACCAAAGCTCGTCGCCCAACTTTGGTGCAGGGAGGTCTGTTCGCACAGCCACAAGTTTCCCCCCCGCTCGTCTCTTACTCGACTTAATATTGAAAACAAACATAGCGCAGGACAATGACGCACATTTTTTGAACATGAGTTTTTTATTTATTAACTTAGCGAGTATTAGCCATGTTGTCAAGAATATGAAGATAGATTACGTATAATTACAGCACTCAACATCAAATAGCTAAAAGAAGTCAACCTTTTTTAATATCATCAAAATATAGACCGCATGTGCCGAGGCGACACGTGAAAAAATGGCAATTTTATGTGTTTTTTTTTTATATCTTTTTTATTATTATTTTTTACGATGATGGTTTAAAGTAACATTTTTGTTGATTATTTAAGTATTTTAAGTAAGTAACACTTAAAAAAAATATACATACACACGTTCTCGAGAAATTTTCGAAGACATAAATTTTGAGCCTTTCGAATATTGACCCAATTACGTATGACTCTGTATACAAATAATAATATTGTAAACATTGATTTTAAAAGAGTACGTATGGAGTTTCTTGCCCATTCTCCTCCATACAAAACTACCTTTTGGAAGGGGCAACTACTTGGATTCAATTCTATTTTTTTTCTTGTAATGACGTTCAAAAGTGCCTTAAAATGGCCTAATTGAAATAAATGATTTGACTTTGACTTTGACTTTGACTTCTTCCGCTCTGGGCGGAGCGGAAGGGAGTGTCACTCTTACTGACTTAAAACCCATCAGTGTTCCTTCTAATTTCTTTTTAGGGCCGCAGTGACTTTTTCGAACAATTTTCGCAACCTTGACAGGCCTAGAGGCCTTACAAATATTTGTTCGGTGAGGGAATCGAACCCGCGATACCCAGCGTATTAGCCACTGCGCCAATCATGCTGTCAATCCTTCATATGTACTCCTGATCACTCTTACATCTATACTATAAACACATGTCTTGTTGCACGTCCTCAATTTTCCCATAATATGCGTTCACGAAGTATTTCGAAGAATTTATCCTTGTCATATCAGTGGTGCATTTACCGTTGTTGGCACCTAGAAGGCAATTGAAAGTTTTATTAGTTTGCATGTTCCTAGATAGATGGGTACATATGTTCAAACGCGGACAATTGCAATGAACTATTTTTCCTCTTAAGCTCTTAGTAATAAGGTTGAAAAGTGGTTCAACATCAGCACAATTACAAATAGATGTTTGCAAGTTTATTTCTTTTGTAAGTTATAAATAATGTCCGGTCTACATTCAAAACTATAATTCATAGAGAAGCTTCATATTGCAAAACACGCTCAATTTGTGCGAAGAGATCAATTTATCATGCTTTTTAATTTATTACAACTCCAGTTCAGTACTTAGATATTATCTAGCAAAAAACGAAGCTTTATTATACTTAGATTTAATACTTAATATTAATAGCTGCCTCTACGTGATCTAATCTAAATTTGATGGATGCGCGGGCGCAAGCAGTTCATTTATATTTGGACAGTCTGCAGTACTCTGCAGCTTCACCGTGCTATGTACCGTTCAAATAGTGGTCCAAACCAAATAACCGCTACCCATTAGAGGCGGACAAAACGCTGCGCCTGAGTCGCTGTATATGTAAATATTAATTAACACATTACAGTTCAGAATTCTGAAATGTAGTTTATTCTAAAATTTTTTTTTTTTGAGCAAGATTTTACTTATATTAAATATAGTACTTTACTTACATTAAGTATAGAAAGAAAGAATAATATATTATTTGGCAAGTTGGGTAGGTGTACCCGTTTTGTTCTGGTGTGGTTTCCCGCAGCGTAAGGCTTTTGTCTTGGTACCTGGTACAATCGATTTATATTGTTTGTTTTTCCATTAGAATCAAAAATTCCATTAGAAACCTCGAAAGTGACCTCAAAATAATTAGTAATTAAGTAAATATTTTTTTTTAATTATTTTCAATTTTTTACCTACATGTTTTTTTTAAGTTGAACTCTATTTTTTGATATTTAGAAAGAAAGAAAGAAAGTATGAGGTCAAATCATTCTGTTGCGAGAAAACAACTATTAAAATTTCTACGTGTGTTACATAAGAGCGTGGAAAAATATTGGACATACCAAAATAATGGAAAAAGTACCGGAAGCTACGCAACTAAGCTAAACGTCAAAGAAAAAAAATCCAAGCAAACAGGATTGTTTATTACTTATGTCATTTATTAATCGACTAATGTAAGCTTGATTTATATTAATACTTACTCATAATAAACATGTTTAAAAGCTTTCTACACCAGAGATAACAAATAGACCATAAAACAGACAAGTAAACAGTGATAAATTTCTAAATTAGAAAGAAGACTTGCGCAGACGCAATAAAAAATTAAGAAATAGGAGGAAACAAAAACAAATATAAGTTGATAAAGTCATTCATTTTATGAAATATGTTTGATATGTTCCTATTTGTCATTAACTTACATAATGTCGTTTAAAATAAAAGCGTTAAAGCAATTTGTATGTAAATATATTATAATATAATGTATTATAATATAATATATACAAATGCTTTCGTTACGACATATTATAAGACACAAATGCATACGATTAGCTTGTATAAGTAAATTAATTACTTAATTAAGATATTTAGTTTGACAAATGTGTGTGAAGAGTTCATAGTTTAGTTATTTAATCATTATACTTTTACTAGCTTCCGTCCGCGTTGATAGATAAGTTGATAAATTGTCCCACAGGACGCGTAAATTTTTAGCCTGCCCTTGTGATAAGGTCATAGGCTATTTGATAAGGATAAGGACCTTATTAAGATCCCAATCTACCTCTGTGTTTTAAATTTCATTACGATCAGTTCAGTCGTTTTGTTGTGATAATGTAACAAACATACATAATTACTTTCGCATTTATAATAATACTACTTACTAGCGTCAAAGTTGGTTTCTCTATGCAAACTTTGAACCCCTGTTTCATCCCCTCAGGTGGTGAATTAAAAAATACTTTCTTATCGTATCCCTACGTAATGCAATTAAAGAACACACCATCCAAGTTTCAGGTCTCTACGATCAGCGGTTTAGGCTGTACGTTGATCCGTCAGTCAGTCAGTCATTCATTCAGGACAATGCATTTTATATGTAAAGATAAAGATTAGCGATCCGCCCCAGCATCGCACGGGTGCAACCTATATTATATACATAAATCTTCCTCTAGAATCACTCTTCTATTAATGAAAACCGCATTAAGATCCGTTGCGTAGTTTAAAAGATCTAAGCGTAAAGAAAGCGGGAAGTGACTTTGTAGAGACTGTAGATTCAAGCCTTAATTGCCATTAGGTATCTACACTATGTAACAAAAACCCTGTCAGATCAGTGTTGCCGTTGATCAGTTTTTATGTTTTATTTTAATTTAATTACTTCTTCTTTCTTCTTTTTTTTTTCACTGGGGAAAAATAATAATCTCAAATCCATTAAATGGTTACGTATATGTGTACGCAGTACGATGCCGAATAATACCCTTAAGGATCGGACAGGGTTTTTGTTACATGCTGTATATCTTTATTTTCTCAATACAGTTGTATAACCTGAGCAACTAAGTATGTGTAAAAGGGAATGTCCTTATTAGTGCTATCTGTGGTCGCTACACACATACACACATCACATTATCTTCACGCACTTTCCCTTTGCAAGCGAGGAGCATTCCAATAGCTAATTACAGGATGTGTCGGTTGATATCTATTTTATTTATTTTTGTACTAGCAACACTCTTCGGATTCACCCGCGTTAATTTACTGCTTTGCTTCCGTGTGTCGTAGCGTAGTCTTATAAAGCCTATAACTAGCGAATTGCCCCGGCTTCGCACGGGCGCAAAATTACGAATTTTCCGGTGGATTTTCTAAAAATAATTCTTCCATATAAACCTTGGCCGAGGAATTTCAAACGCAATGAAAAAGAATCAGCCATATCGGTCCAGCCGTTCTCGAGTTTTGCGCTTAGCAACACATTTAGCGATTCATTTTTATTATATAATAAATAGATAACCTTTCTTGAGAAACGGGCTATATAACTCGATTGATTAGTGCGTTCAAACAAACAAACTCTTAATCTTAAATTCGATTGATTTTAATTAAATCGATCGATTAACATACCGGATAGTCGCTTTTTAATTGCCAATTTGAAAATCGAATCAAATACTTTACGATAAGCCTACCGAACAGTGGACAGCTGAATAATTAGTGTGACATGACTAGGGTTGCCACCTTATTTTTTAAGCAAATATATTCATAAAGAATATTTACTAGATTTAAAAAAAGTACAACAGCTGAAAATAGGTCTTATAAATCTTCTGGGTCTTATAGGTCTTAATAAATCTTATTATTTTTGGTGCATGCTTTATCGATGATTCATCCCGTTGCACGAAAAAATTGCCTTGTTTCTTTTAGGGCTAATTTTTCAAACGCCAAATAAATCCTAATGGTGGAATTAATATGGCAGTTTGACAGCTTTTGTATAGAAAATATGTCAAACTGTCACATTTATACCTCGGATAAAAGTTAACTGACTATTGAAAAAAAAACATACGCGCCGAATTGAGAACCTCCTTTTTTAAGTAAAGTACGTTGATTATAAAGTACGGGTACAATAGATATACTTACGACTAATAAAGTAATGAAGCTAAATAAAAGCTTGTAAAAAATCTATGCAGGCCTCGCCCTATTCAAAGAGATCTTAACAACAAGCACAAAGTCACTGTTTATAATTTTCAAGTGAACAATAGTGCACTGATACATAATTTGCTATCTGCGATCAGGTGTCGGTAACAATCGCTGGCATTCCGTTACAGGTTGAATGACCATCCGCGTGCCGACACCTCGCCACCGCATCATGTAATCACATCCTTACCAACACTTAACAGCTAACGATAATCGACACTTATACGAAAGATTTATGAGAATACCATCTTGATTTTATGGCATTTTTACGTAACATTTTTTTAATTTTCGAACCCGCGGGCGGTTTTTTTTATTAGGTACCTTGTCTATGGTCTTATTGACTTTTACTTTTAAATTCATGGAACCAGTTGTTCCAGTGATTGGCGGTAGTAGCATAGAATCACAGATAGAATACTAAGTAATTCCGTCATCCGTGTATAAATAGTGGCCATTTTTTTAATGGCCTTGTTATAAAAGCGGTTATTTTTATAATTTAAATTACTAGCTTTTGCCCGCGGCTTCGTCCGTGTGGGAATCAAAGACTTGTCCTGTCTGAAATCTTGTCCTGTCTCAAAAATCGTTCTAGTACCATGTAAAAAATAGGTATAACAGTTTCTGTCTCCTACCTATATCTGAGATCGACCGAAACTTGATATAATTGTTATCAAACTCTTTTGCAAACATTACCCTACCTTAGGATACCATTGTCATTAATTAAAATGTTGCATGCAAAAAAACGCGGTCAAGCCCCCCCCCCCCCCCTAAAGGACCATCCTAGATCCGCCACTAATAATTAGAGATGTATCATCGATTACGAAAAGAAGAATAATAAAAACATTGACTACATAGATATTTGTGTACCTAGTCAATGTTTTTATTATTTTTTCTTTATTCTTCATATTTCTGATGTTAGGTAGGTATATTGAGCAAGCAAGACTCAATCACTCTGAAATTAACTTATCTTCACACAATATTACCCAACGGAAATCATTACGACAAAAACGTTTATCAAAAATATTTCAAATCTCAAGTTACAAAAAATAACAATGGGAGATGTCTCAATCAAATTCGACTCAAATTGGTTCACAATAAAACATAAAACGTAAAGCTTCGCGGATGTCGGTTTACGTGTCGAGGTCAAGCCATTGTTCGTGATATTATTATAGGCATTATGTGATCATACCTTGGTTTGTCTTTACAATTCAGTATGGATCCTCTTTGAATCATTTATGCTTTAAACTGAAAACATTACAATTTGTTTCGTCAATTTAGACCAAAAAATGAGAGTGAAGTTACATAAAGTCCCATCAAGCTGGAAATAAGTAAAATTGTTCAAAACATAATTATAAATAATATTTAAAAGTTCCCCATCATTCCCGTATATGGAAAAAAAATATTTAAGGTCAAAGGTCCTAAAAATGAGTTTTTCGCGATTTTCAGCAAAACGGTAAGTTTTATCATAAAAGTACCTTAGACAAAAATTGTAGATCATAAAATTATCATTATCAGACCATATTTCAGTATGCTTTAAAAAAAACAAAAAAGAAACACAGTGCATAACAGTTCCAGTGACTGCCTCGTTGGTCCAATGGTCGCAAAGTGCGACTGCTGAGCATGAGGTCTTGGGTTCGATTCCCAGGTCGGGCAAAGTGTTGTTGGGTTTTTCCATCAGGAGTTTCACAGTAGTAGCAGCCTCGGAATTTGGATTTGTGCCCGGCTGATTGCAATAGGCTCGCCCCCTATTACATGGGACTTTAACATAACTGGCGAAATGTGGGTGTACACTTCTGCTTAACCCTTCGGGGATTACAGGCGTGATGTTATGTATACCAGTTCCCGCATCTCACAAATAATTCTAAAAGATCGCGTTGCGGTTGCGACGCGATTTACTAGTGCGTAGGCGCTGCGCTAGACTAGCAGTGGTGTTCAAATCCGCTATAAACTGTAGACGTGTTATAAACTATAAAATATATTTATATAGTCTGTTATTTTATACGCTAAAATTATAGCGCGCTATTTTACGACTCGGGCGCAGTCTGAGCGCGGAGACGCTATAATTTAGCAACACGCTATAACGCTAAACAGACTTGATGAATTGATGATGCGCGGTAGATGTTATTTCGCAACGCGCTATACCTACGTTAAGTATTTAAATAAAGAATATAATAATATTTCGTGGAAGCGTTAAAGATCACTGAACTTTCCTTCATACTTTCCAGGCTTAGGACTGTCTAAATAAAATTGATTCAATGTTATTATAAAAGTTTTGTGAAACAATTATTATTTATATTATAGGCGTATTTCAAAGTTTATTGATTGTATTTACAAGAAATCAACTACAAATAATCATAGTACCTAGTACAAATTACACTTCTACGAAACTAAAGTATAATTATTTACAAAAAAAAACAACTAAAGAAGATCGCGAATCGCAAATATTTCAATTTAGTGTTTACAAACAACACAGCGCGGGTACGCGGGCCGACCGTCGTCGTGTTCGTGCGTGTCGCCAGCGGTCTTTCACGCGCTGTTGCCGTTGTTGCTACTTGCTATTAGCAAGTTGCTAAGTTGCTATACTCGCTATTCTTCGCCACTCGCCAAGGCCAACGCTATCTTGCTATTCTTGCTATCTCGTTCTGGCCCCGCTGTGCGCGTTTAAACTTTTATTCGTTGAGTAGGGTGACGCGCTATAATATAGCGCGAAGTCAGAGCCGCTATAGCACGCGCTATATGCTATTTACACATAGTCTGTTATATTTTGGCGCTATACGTTTTATTAACCACCACTATAGACTAGCACAGTTTAGATCTGAAGTATTGCGCTCGTTAAACGCAGAACATTATTGCTATAGGCAACTACACAATGCCGACAATACTCTTTACTACCTGCTGTTGTGATCGCCTCATATGGCAAAACGGTTTAGCGAGCTTACAAATGCGTATAAGCAAATAGCGATCTTCTTCCTCATGTTTTGTAGGTTGGAAATCGATTTGTATAAAACCGTCATGTGATTGCCAGAAGTTTTTCGCCTGTGGAGGTCAAATTACCGTCATTCGAAATCTCCTGTTACTTAAGTAGGTAGGTACTTTAAAAGTCATTCTGGGAACGGAAAACGTTTAGCGTTGCAGAGAACGACGCACATAAAAATCTTTTATGGATGTCAATAAGAGTCTTCCCACTGCACCGTAACATACCATGACCGTGATAGGAACGTATCAGACACGGAAAGAAACATGACCCGGACCCACTAGCACATGCATATCAACCGACGACATTGACGGTCCGTGCATGGCACGCAACGGTGTTGGTCGGTGACGACTAACAAAGAATATTCTTTTGATCATGGTTACATGATACAGTAAGTATAGTGGTACTAGTAAGACTCTTTAAGGCGCCATCACTAACCCTATAAGTTCTGACATCAACAAAGTAGGTTAAGTAGGAATTCTTCATTGTAGTATTGATATAAAACCTATTTCGTAGGTTGTTATAGCTGGCTGGTTAGAATATGTTTATGACTTTGTTGTGAGTGTCATTTGTTTTTTAAAAATAAACCAGTTAGACTCCAACCGGCGTTTTGCTACTTAATACATTGGCGACGAGGATAATATTTTTAGTGATTTATTTAGTAAAGATAATTAAAAATGCCTATCGGAAAGTTAGAACCTTTTGAAATTAGTTCTAAGCAGTGGCCAGCATATATTCGGCGTGTGGAGCAGTATATTGTGCTCAACGAAATCAAAGATGTGCTGCGAGTTCCTTTGTTGATTACCGTAGTAGGTGAAGTCACGTACGCACTGATGTGCGATCTTTGTGCTCCTAATCATCCAGAGACCAAAACCTTCGACGAGTTAGTAAAGGTGGTAGCGGACCATTTAGAGCCGCAACGATCGGAAATTGCGGAACGCCATGTGTTTCGCCTACGCAAACAACACATTGGAGAATCCTTGACGGTATACTTGCAAGAATTGAAGCATCTCGCAACCACTTGCAATTTCGGCACTATGCTTGAAGAAAATCTTCGCGATCAATTCGTATCTGGTCTAGCAAACAGTGCGATGCGGTCGCGCATCTTTGCAGAGAAAAATATCAATTATAAAGATGCGGTGGAGCTAGCTCTGGCTTTGGAGGCTGCGGAAAGGCACGCGGAGGTGAGCGGCGCGAGTTCGGCGCCGGCGTTAAGCGCCTCGAGTGCGAGCAGCGAAGCGGGCGAAGGCCTGCATGCAGTGCGCGGAAGGCGCAGTGGCGGCGACGGCAGCTCGCGGGCGGCGCAGGCGGCCGCAGGGACGAGTGCCGCGGGCCGCAAGGACATGGTCTGTTGGCGGTGCGGGAAGGCACATCGGCCAGATCGATGTCGTTATGCTCATTACAACTGCGATAGTTGCAATCAGCGCGGTCACTTAAAGGTGATGTGCAGAGGAGTACGTAATGGTGATAGTGCTAAGGAACAGTTTTTCTTAGATACAAGTTCCGAGGATGGATTTTATAACCTTCATGACTTGTCGGCACAAGGTAATAAACCTTTCTTTATTAAGCTTAAAGTGGACAATGTTTTCTTGGATTGTCAGATTGATACCGGTAGCCGTATTTCAGCCATTAACGAGGACTGCTATAGGAGACTGTTTCTATGTAAAAGGAAAAACATTGATAATGTCATTTTACGTAGTTATACTGGTTCACGTATTGATCTTCTTGGTTATATTGTAGTAAATGTTACACTAAATAATGTTACGGCTAAGAACCAATTTTTATACGTTATCAGAGGTGGTAGTCATCCATTACTCGGTCGAGATTGGTTGCAAGCGTTAAAAATTAATCAAATCACTTTTAATGATATAATAGATGATCAATTTGAGAACCAACGGTGTGTAGAGTTTCCAGAAGTGTTTAGTGATAAGTTAGGTACTTTTAAGAAAACGCTTAGTTTACAACTTGCTGATAGCAGTGGTGTGTATGTACACGCGCGGCCCGCGTCATTGGCGCTGCGGGGCAGGGTCGAGAGGGAGCTCGACCGGCTTGAGCGAAATGGTTCTGTATATCGAGTTGAACATACTGATTTTGGCACTCCAATAGTACCTGTCGTGAAATCTAACCGTGAGATTCCAATCTGTGGGGATTACAAAATCACAATTAATCCGAAGTTAAAACGAGACTTTTATCCTACGCCACGACTTGAAGAATTGTGTGCTAATCTTAGAAATAGTGAAGAATACACTATAATAGATCTTAGACACGCGTATGAACAGGTAATATTGGACGAGGCCTCACAGAAATGTACGGCTATTACGGCACATATAGGTACATTTGTTAATTGCTGGGTACCGTATGGTTTGTCGTGTAGTCCTGAAAATTTTCAGAAATTGATGGAAGAAATGTTATGGGGTGTATGTGTATCAGGCACCGTTGTGTTTCTTGTTAACATTTGCGTTACGGGTCGAGATAGACACACAGATTTGTGTAATTTATGGGCTGTACTGGGCCGATTACATGATATGAGGTTAACTGTGAAACTGAATAAGTGTTGTTTTGTGCAAAAAAGTAAAACATACTTAGGCTTTATTTTTGATAAAGAGAGGTTACATGCGGACCCTACAAAAATCGAGGCAAATAATAATGCACCCGAACCTAGTGTTACTACTCAATTAAAGAGCTTCCTTGGTTCGTTGAATTATTATAGAAAATGTATTCCAAATCTTAGTATATTATTATGCAAGCGTGTTTTGGCACATAATGTGGAGGGGTCCATTGTGCTCTCAGTGGATAGCAGAGGTTATGGTCTTGGTGCCGTTCTGACGCACGCTTAATGATAGGTCGGAGCGGCCATTTAACTATGTCTCGCGAACTCTAAATTCTGCTAAAAAAAACTACAGTCAATTCGACAAAGAAGCTTTAGCAATTTATTTTGGGTTAACGCGGCATCGTCAGTACTTTTTTGGCAGGAAGTTTGTGTTACACATTGATAATAAACCGCTTAGTTTTATATACGGTGTTAAAGGCGGTATCCCACAAACGGCAGCTAATTGTTTGCAACTGTCTGCTTACGATATTTCGGTGGTGTTTGTTCGTTCGACAGACAATGTTTCTGCTGACGCATTATCTTGTCTGCCGCTTTCATTTCGCCCTTCTGATGCTATTAGCTATGCTAACTTCGTAGAAGATTGTTTACCAATTAGTTTTAAGGAAATAGCTAAGGATATGAAAAAGGATATTTTGTTAAGCCAAATACTTGGCTATGTTATATTCGGTTGGCCGTCGGTCGCAAGTTGTGACGCAGAAAAGCCGTTCTCTGCGCGAAAAGAACATATTGTATGTTATGTATCACAGGCACTGACAAAATTTTTGTTGCATCGTAATTGTGAGCATGCGATGACTGGGGTGTCGCCTGCGATGGCTATGTTAGGTTGTTTAGACGCGGTTAGGCCGGATGTGGCGGCGGTGGTGCGTACAGCACAAGACCGACAGGTTGCCAACGCAGGTGGTACTTACGGAGACGTTAGGGTAGGTGATCCTGTTCTGGTGCGCGATCATTCCGTTAGGGGGAGTAAGTGGGCGGAAGGTCTTGTAGTAGATAAGACCGGACCGGTTTCGTTTAATGTTGATACTGGTAATGGGCGCGAATGGCGCAGGCACCAAAATCTACTTATCCCAGTTAAAAATCGGTACGCGTTATCGCGGACAAGTGCAGGATTACCAACATCAGATAGCTCAAATTACAGGAATATAGAATTTGAGAAATTTGTTGATGCGTCGAATGAGGCGGAGATGTCAGAACCTTCGGCAGTTTCTCCACAACAGGTGGAGCCTTCGGTCGAATCGTCGACTCCAGTTCAAACTGTAGGCTCTCAATCTCCGCCAGGTCCCAATGCATCAGCACGAGCATTACGTGCCTATAACCATATGAAAAGAAACTTATAATTTAAAGAGGGAAATATGTAGTATTGATATAAAACCTATTTCGTAGGTTGTTATAGCTGGCTGGTTAGAATATGTTTATGACTTTGTTGTGAGTGTCATTTGTTTTTTAAAAATAAACCAGTTAGACTCCAACCGGCGTTTTGCTACTTATTACAATTTGATCAAGCTTCGACTGTCTCGTGTGGTGGCAGTGGTGTACTAATGGGTACCTACACCTCTGCCTAACCTTTCGGGATTTACAGGCGTAATGTTATGTATGTATGTCGAACGATCTTTAAACAATCAGAATACAAACTTAAACACACGTTTCCAATCTTCTTATCCCAGTTGAACACATACTGACATCGCACCCCACTTCCGCAGATCATATACAAAGGTGTTCGATGCATCATAATGAACTCCGCACTCCCATGGCCGCGGTTCCAAGTATAAGACAATGGATGTCGCGGGGGGTATCGTCACATCGTGTCGATGTAATTATTGTGAAGCCTGAGCGTCACCAATCCGTTATTTGTGAGAGACAGAATTACTGTGTCTTGTGAATGTTTGTAATGTCACTGGGCTTGTGAGTGTTAAAAAATGCTGATGGTGCATTTTTATGCTTCTACTTTATTACTTACTAATAACCCTCCCCGGCTTCGCAAGGCTGCAATGTAGATGACATCTTCAATCAATCTTCAATCTTCCTCTTGAATCACGGTTTTCATCTCTTGATGAAAACTGCATTAAAATCCGTTGCATAGTTTCAAAGATCTTAGCATAAAGATGGCGCGAAGCGATTTTGTTTTTTTATTATTTTTAGAGATACATTGCGATAAAGAAAATGGAAAAGAAAGAAAAAATGACACAATCAGTGTTAACACAGTCTAATATCCTTGTTACAATTTTATGTACCACATCATAAAATTGTAACAAGGATATTTTATTAAAAATAACAAAAACATTAGTGGGCGTTTTGGCAAAAATGCCAAACCACTTGTGCCTATTGAGAGTTTACAACTGGTCCTCTAGGTGTGACCGAATATCTATGTAACGTATTACGGATGTAAACTAGTTTTATAATTAATAAAAGAAAAAGTGTAGCATATACCTACCTACAGCTCATCTAAATAGCCTATCTTGATAAGTTATAAATACAGGATCCGAATACGAGATTAGCTCATGAAATGTATCCGATTGCCCTCAAATTCAGGGATTACATAAGTTGAAACAGACGATAAAGAATAATCGGAAAAATGAAGTCGTCAAAATAACTAAATGAAGTCATTTTGACATCAGACTAATAAATTAATAAGCCATTAATAAGTAAATATATTATACCTACTTTCACAATGTTAATGAACATCCTGCCATCATCTAAGCCAACATTCCGACACCAAATTAGTTGTAAACAAGGTGAAAGGGACATCGTTACCAAAACTTTTACCATGAAATTAGTGTCTACATGATTCTAGAAACTAGACCACCCCAGAGTTAAGATTTTTCGGCAATTATTAAAAAAAAAACATTTCCTCTGTACATTTTGATTGCGTAAAAGTTCCACGTTTGTATGGATTAGGAATTAACATTTATTTCTGCTATTATTTACAGACGATAATCATTAATATTTACCTACTGTTTAAGTGAGTTTATATGTTTGTATACGCAACCACGATACAGCAGAAATTCGTAGTGTGGCAACGCTTTTTTTTTCAGAAAAACAGAAGAAAGAAAAAAAAAATTCAAAGTAAATGGCATCAAAAAATTCCTTCGCATCGCCCTCAACTGGATGTGTGCCCAAAAGACTGGCGGCAATGCCACATTGGATGACAATACTTATACTTTGACCAAGGTAAAAGCCAGCCCTTGGGTCAAGGTGTTCTTTTTTTTAATGATTGTCCAAAAAATTTATCATCATTGGAAATAGTTTTCGTTACATTGCCCCCTTCCACCTGTTATTTTCGTAGCTTCATTAAGTACCTGTCACGACCTACATCGTCCACTTTATTGGACATGATTGATAACATCATTTCACGGCGTATTATTGCGACGCGACGTGCCGACTACTTCAGGAAGTTACAATTACTAAGATCGATGCCCACCACCGAACTGGTTTAGAAAGCCATTCACATTGCAATCGAACACTAACTACCGGAAAATAAGTATTAAAGTCTTAGAAATTATTCATTAGGGACTACTTTTGCCTACGGACAAAGTTGTCCGCGTGAGTATCGGTTATCGCGGAACAGTCGCGGAAACGTACTAATATTATAAATGCAAAAGTAACTCCATATACATACATAACATAATCTCACGCGTTTTTCCACCTGCTACGATCCTTACAATACTCCTTTCGCCTCATCTACGTTCATACATCTCGTCATACAAGCACGCCGGTTACGAGTACTCCGCACCTGACCTTTCTGAAGAACCTCACCAATAAGGTCAGTGTAGGTCTTCCTTGGTCGACCCCTACCTGCGTTGCCACTCACCTCTGCCATATAAATACCTTTAAAAGTGACTCCGTCTGTCTGTAACGGTTTCACGATTGAACCACTAAACTGATATTGATGTAATTTGGTACGGGATAAGTTTGAACCCCAAGGAAAGACGTAGGCTACTTTTTCGTCCGCGACTTCGTCTGCGTCCGAGATAGCCGACATTTATGCGGATGAAGTCGGGGGCAAAAGCTATAGCCTGTATATGACTGTTTCTAAATATTGCCTCTTCAAAGTCAAAAGTCAAAGTCAAAGTCAAATTATTTATTTCAATTAGACCATTTACAGGCACTTTTGAATAGTCAAGGAGTTTGTCAGTTAGTCCGAAAGTTGAAGCTAGTTGCTCGTTCCAAAACGGAGGTAGGCCTCTATGGAGAAGAACAAGCAAGAAACTCCACGGCACTCTTTTAAATTAGGTTTTTACAAAATCCTGATTACATTATTCTTGTTGATTCTACATGTGAAAACAATGAAGATGAATATTAAACAATTATAAAAATAAAAATAAGAATAAAGATGTAAGCCAAGGCAGTTAAGAGATGACCAATCCCAACTGACAGCACTCGTTCACGAGCATGACGCATGGATCAGCACCACTTAACTCAACCATTTTGAAGGGAGGCAAATGATCCAACACACGCGCCACCATCAGCGAGATATTTGAGTGAGCATGACAAGCTCTCAACCGCTATGCTCTTTAAGTCAAAACAGTCGCCATCTTTAATGCTTAAGCATCAGAAGGTCGACTTTCGTCTGAGCTTAACGAGCGCGTCAGTCAGTGCGTGTGCGAGTGATGTGTCAACATTCTACAGATAACACACACTAATTAACTGTCGCTGTCGTCGCACTTAGCGAAATAGCATGATATTTCTGTTGCATTAAAATACGCGTCATAGTCACTGGCGCTGTTTTTACCAATTCATTGCTAAAACTCGCATAAAACTACTATGTGCCGGTAGCTATATTTGTTTGAGATTAGCGACGGGTTCACAAACAATAAGGGTCTGAGTTCAAATCTTGATTACTGTGTGTGGCTGTTTTTTGTTTTTGAAACAATAATAATATTATGTAAAAACTTGTTAGTTTTATGTTTATTTCCAATTCATGCTTATAATTGTTTATTATAAGAAGCAAATATTAGTTATTGTATTATTATATTATACTAATGTGATTTTTAATTTATCTTTTCGGTATTTGAAGGTGGAAATAAAAAAATCGTGCTAAATGATAACAAAAATGTTTATTAGATTTACTTATTTATAAAATTAACTAACTTACGAGAATTGTGACGTTACATTCCTACTTAGATAAAAGAAATTCACTTGTAACCGTTCATAAGATTTTTTGTGTTTACCCACGTCATAAAAATATAACAAGAAAATAATATTCTAATAACACAAATATGATTGTTAATATCCACATATAGGTATCGATATTTAGCAGACTTGATTGAAAACTAATATATTACTTAATTATTTCTTTATATTGATTTAGACTTTATGAATATGTTTTTTATATGTAACGTCACAATAAATGTATTGAGGTAATAGCTTAAGTGTTCATTTTCTTGACGAAAAGATGATTGAAACTAAACCTCAATTTAAGATCATTGAATAATGACGGACATAATAATATTAATACTAAATATTTAGTTACACTGTCTAATTAATAATAACAAAACATCTAGGTTTTTAATATAGCAGTCTTCCAGTCAAAATCTTAATAATCCCATGAGAAACGTAGTGGTTCTTGTTTATGCCTTTTTGTGAAGAAAGGCTTTTTAGCTGGTCTTCTGTGATGCAAGCCTTCAGCGTGGAGGGCAAGGCGAACAGTTTGCAATGAAGTGTCGAATAGTTCGGCAAAGTGCCTCGTTGGTGTGATACCATTCGATTCATATTCGCCCACCATATTATGTCTTCGATGCGCCTCGCTAATAAGCGACGGCCTTCCACTTTGCTGTCGACTAACTAGGCTAACCTCTTCCTCGTATCTCCTGATCCAGAGACTAACAGTATTCCTCTAAAACAAAACAAAAGTTATATTAGGCAGGTATAACAAAATACTAAAGTGACTTAATTTTTATATAATATAGTAATATTTATTTAATAAAATAATATTCATTTAATAAAACAATATGATATTAAGTCTACATTTATAAATACAATAATAAACAGAATTTATTTATCTTTACAGCCTTAAGATGGATTTCAAAAACAATAAAAAGATCTAATTTATAATTATGTCACCAAATAATATTAGGTTCGAGTTACAATAAAATTAAAATAACACAATAATATAACACTCACATTCAGTCCGGTTTCATTAGATATTTGCGTTCTATTATAAGACCACTTTTATGCAACGCAATAATAGTCGTCTTCGTCTCAATGTTTGCTTGCATTTTTTTTTGTGAATAATTACCGCTATCTAATAAACCACACGTCACTAACCAACAACTACAACCAAACGGCAACGTTTATTCTAATCGAGTATTCATAAAACTCATTATTACATTACTTATTTCTGTCTACCTCACAGAAATCTAAATTTTTTGTTTAATTTTCTATGATCTACCTTTTTAACTTTACGAAATGTGTGAACAAAGCGAACAAGATAAAGAATATTATGCTTCTGCCTCATTTCTTCCAATCAAGTAAAAACTTACAAAAAGTAATAGTCTGGATGAGATTCGAACTCACGACTCCCCGATTCACGCACCTATCTGCAGGCGCTTAGCCGATAGGCCAACTTGACTTATTTTATAATGTTGAAATTATGAACTACAATCATTTGTCGACGGCAATGATGATACATGTGACTGTTCTCGAAAATAGAAGGTCGTAAGTCAAACTTAACTGGAAGCGAATACTTTTTGAGAATGCCTATCCACTTTTGATGCCTATAGTACCTAGTAACTCAATAAATAAAAAGTACTCCATGGTACTCACATTTACAAAACTGAAATAAATGATATTAAATTATACAATACTTCGCTGGACATCTTGGCGGAAGTATGATGTCATCGACTTGCACAGCTATTCTGAACTCTTGCACTAAACTAATTAGTCGTTTTGACATTCTCCCGACTAAAAATCAAGCATTTTTTCTAACCTTTTTCAAAATCTGTCAGCAAACGAGTTACTTTCTTTCACTAATCCACGCAGACAGAGTTACTTTCGTATTTATAATATTACTTAGTGAGTGAATTTCCCGGGACCGAAAATTGCGTGGCATCAATGAAATCGGTACTAAAAAACATAGGTATAATGTTCTCACATTTTTTTCCGGTTAGGTGAAATAGTAATCTATGTGTAGCACTAAATATTTTATTAATTGGATTAATAGATACTTCAAAAAAATTAATTAAACCTCGAAATCTTTCATTGCCGTGTCTGTCCACACTTCACCTTGTTGTGTATTATTCCTCATTGATAAAAATCTATTGGTTATTTATATTAAAACCTAGTTTTATTTGATACATGAATAGTTAAAGTATTGTTACGGAATACATTTATTCAAATATTTAAACAATACAATGAATGGTTAATAAAAAATCATTTGTCCCAGAACTACCGTTCATCGCCGTGTCCTAATCATGTTCAAGGATATTGTTTTACCTACGACTTGCGTCCCCCCTCCCGGTATGCTAAACGTTGCATATTAGTGCCCCCTAAGTGCTCGACGTGGAAGGACGTACACACGTGCCTGCGTTTTCGCGCCATAAATGTAAGTATTCCATTTTTATGTTACTGGACATTTTTTCTTTCATCGCCGTGGATAGGTATAACTTATATTTGAATAAGTTTGTCTTCATGAGTAAGCAATCGATAGAACACCATTTCTCATATGTTAATTTATGAAGTGTTTATTTCTTCGAATAGTTAATAGATTTTTTGTTATTTATATTTTTTGCCTTGATTTTCATCGCCGTGCTTTCATTGCCGTGGTTTCCGTGGCCGAAATTTACTATGGCAATGAAGAAAAAGACACGGCAATGAAAAAAATTTCATTGCCATGCCTTGTAAAACAATTTAGTTTCATTGCCGTGGCCAGGTATTTCATTTCCGTGACTTGTGTTTTCATCGCCATGGTATGATTAGGCAAAGAAAACATCTTTTATCACCTGTAATACAGGTAATACCGATTACTGACAGTACAAAACTCGTCAAGTTAACTCTAGACTCTCTGGTCTCTCTTTAGACTTGATGAGTTTTTTACTGTACAGTCTACTACAAAAAGATGTTTTCATGTTAACCTTACAAAATGATGTAACATTTGGTACTCTTTCACACGTATATACACTGACACACACGCAAGCACCCTCACATACTACAGTCTGATTTTAATAATGGATTGTTTATTTTTAGGATGCCAAGATGCCTAAACCAAAATCATCTGAAGAGGAGAGAAAGGAGAGGAAAGGATTGGCTGAACAAAAGCGACGTCAGAAATTAAGAAGCAACCCTGCATTAAAAGAGGATATCTTAAAAAAGCTTTTTTACAAAAAAAAACAACCGCCTTCAAAAACTACAAAATAAAAAAATAACTTTAGTTTGGAAGTCGGTGGCAATACCTACATAACAAAAAACAAAACCTAAGCCTCCGACTTCCAAACTAAAGTTATTTTTTATTTTGTAGTTTTTGAAGGCGGCTGTTTCTTTTTCACTTTTTATTTTTCACTTTTTAGTGCTTGTGTGTTAATGTTTGAAATTCTTAATAAAAGCCCTTTCAAACAATACCTCACACGATATATTTAATTTAGAAAAATTCTCACAAAATAAATAGCACTAAACCAAATTGGATGAAATTTTTATGGGACCAAATGGCAAGTATACCTACTGCATCGAACAAAAAAGAATCACACTAATCGGACTAGAAACCTCGGAGTAATCGGTGTACATACATAAATTAAAAATTAAAAAATACCGGCCGAATTGAGAACCTCCTCCTTTTTTTGAAGTCGGTTAAAAAGAAGGCTGCAGGAGTAGTTGTTCCTCGAAGTGCAATGACTTCGCAAAAGCTTCGGAATCCAAAAATATATCTGATCATACCTGTCTCCGAGAGGGAAATGCAAACCCAGACAGATTGTGTACGGGAGTAAGATTTGGATAGATATTACAAAAGGAAAAATGGGAGTATGTATAAGAAAAGAAAGACTGTAGTATTAAAGTCTCTAAGTAGTGTTGCGAGTGTAATTCAACAGTTTTTGTTTACTTATTGTACTCTCATTCTTTTTTTGTAATATCTCCTTACCCAAATTTTACTTCCATGCAAGTGTTGGAATCAAGACCAAACAGTAAAATAAACAGTCATTTTTATTCTATCTATCAGTCTATTTCAATATAAAAATATATTTAATTTCCGTGGATTGATTCTTTCATTGCCATGGCACAGTTCTTTCATTGCCGTGGACGCTTGTTTCATTGCCGTGCACGCATGTTTCATCGCCGTGGCACGAAATTTTAAATCCTGATATCTCGTTAGTGTTTTAAGTTATCTGCTAGACATTAAGCAAGAATATATACATTATCAAAAACTTTAATAAAAACGTTTTTTTTTAAAAAAAAACCTTAAGATGAAAAAAAACACGGAAATGAAGATTTTATAGGACCTGTTGAAATTCACTCTAGTATGATGCTACAGATCATTAGGACCGTACCCGGAGGTACTAACAAATAAGATTTTTAGTAATACAAACTCCACTCCTTTGTTTGCAAACAAACAGCTAAAGAAAAAGATGGTGACAGTTATTAACTAGGTAAAGAGATTTGTCAAGTTAGTTTTACCTACTTTCGCTGTGTTTACTGACATGCCAATTATATTTGAATGGAATTGTTGCATCAACTTAATTGATACCTCTTATTTAAGTCCGTCCCTTAATAAGAGAGAAAGAGATATAGGTAACCTAGAATACGTTTAGCTTGTGCAAAACAATATCGCTACCACCTAGGTATCTAATGACCAGTATAAATAATATTGTAGATGAAAACTTTCTGTAATATCCTTATTATGATTGCTGATTTTATGTGCCAATGTTATTGTGCATTTTATTGTTTTGTAGCAATACTAGCCTAGTGGAAGATGAGGCATAAAATTCTGCCCATTCAAGCAAAGCCATCAATTATTGTAGTTAATAGAAAAGTAGTAAAGAAAAGATTACTTCTCTTCTAAAAACACCGTTTGAAACTTGACATGTTGTGTCTGTTCCGTTTTCTCCGAAGGAATGTAGGCTTTGAAACAGGCAACTAAGTTTATCATTCATTTAATTAACTGACTCCAAAGTTTTATAGATACTTTGCAGTTTAAGCTTCAATGCTTTTTAATTTATAATTGTCGTAATCGTGCAGAGATTAGAGGGCTCGCGTCTCAATCATGAGCTTTTAGGTTTGTAACCTATACTATGATGAGGTTTTTTCTATTTCACATGAACTTTTAAAGTTTATGTAGATCACTGACATCAGTGAAGGAAAACATCGTGAGGAAATCTAAGCTTATAATTAAGTAGTAGGTATAAAATCGCCAATCCTCGTGCCTTCTCTGTATAAAAAAAGTATAGAGGTATTGTTTAAAAATTAATGCAGTTGCCATACAGTCCTCTGAAAACCTACGTAATTAGTTGCTAAACTAACCTTGGTAAGGCGCACAATGAGAGACGTTTTCGCTAACTTAGGAGAAAATGTTTTACGATTCTCAGTTCATCAACTTGCAAACCATACTTACGGCATGTTGAGCAAATAAAGCTGAATGGTTTTGTTGGAGATTTGAAAAGCAACCAACTTAATTAAAGTTCAAAATAGTTGTCTTGTCTAGCGCTTTTTCAAGTAGAAATCGAATTACCTTACACCTTTTTGCCGAAACTATTGGCAATTTGGCGGACGACCAACCTACACATTGTTTTGCAATAAAAACTGTAAAATCACATGCCTACCTGTTCGGGATACCGTTGCCGTAACCGCAGTGCACACGATTCGTTAAAACCTTAGCCTCGTCTAGACATTCGACACTGAATACGTAACTGTATCGATCGGGTATCGGTAATCGATAACCGCATCGCCTCGTCTCCGCGCGTAGTTCGAACATAAAATATTATCATAGGTATTGGCACGGCAGCGAAAGCGATGAATCTATCATTCTGTTGTTTGTGTCTTGTCTGTCAAAAAACGACATATTGCCGGTATACTCAGAAACTAATCTATAAAAAATAACATAACATCACGCCTACAATCCCCGAAGGGATAGGCAGAGGTGTACCCATTAGCACACCGACATTTCGCCAGTTATTTTTAAGTCCCATGTAATAGAGGGCGAGCCTATTGCTATTGACCGGGCACAAATCCAGATAGATACTATATTAGAAACTAATAGATAGTAGAGTGTACACAGAACATAAATCACTAATAATATATTCTGTAGGGTACTCTCTCTAGTAAGAGTAACACTACAGTGCAGACGAGTTTCATCCTTCTTACTAGACTTTACAAAGTCATTAGCTTTCAAAATTTCATTTTGAAATGACTAGGTCGTTCAAGACATTTCGAAATCGGTTCAGTCGACCGATATGGTTAGGTATATTTATTAGTGTTCATGGTTTATAATGAGAGAGAGAAGGTAAATTAACTAAATTTTGGTAAGTAATTTTAACTAAAGTAAATATTGTCAAACCAATTTCGCACAATTCTTGATCGCTCTATGGTCAAATATGGAAAAAAACAAAGCCATTTAAGTTTTTTCCAGTAACTAAGTTTGTACCTAAATTACGAAGCATTCGCAAAAAGTATAAATAAGAATTTGTAAACGTGACTATATAATACAAATTCTTTTACTTATACCTATGAACTTAAATAAAGGAAAAAAAACGTCAGCTTGTATTTTGCCCAAAGTGTAAAGTATCTAAAGATTTCGTTATGTTACGTCTTTGACTACTGCTCCTCTACCGCGGGTCATAGCTTGCTGTTATAGCCTATAACCTTCCTCGATAAACGGTGAACATATGCTAAGTATTTTTTAAATCGAACATGCAGTTCCTGAAGTCCAGCGCTTTTAAACAAACAAATAAAGTCTTCAACTTTATAATATTAAGTAAAGATATATTCCATCCCGTTACCACTTACTGGAGAAACAAGCTTTAAAATAAGTAATTAACTGTCATTGTTTCCAAAGCAAATTACGGATACCCAGGCCGTTACTCATTGAAACGACATTTTCTCGTCAATGACATACTTTCTACGTAAATGGTAACTAAATATAAGTACATGTTCTGCTGAGATGGAAAGCAAAGGCAGGCATCGTCAACAGCCTGCGGCGATACCTTTAGGCTGGCCGCATACGAGTCACACGCGACAGCCACAAACGCCGCCACCTGAACCATAATTAATAAATCAATCATTGGTTTCATTAAAAAAAAAATGAAACCAATGATTGATTTATTAATTATTTTATTTATTAAAGGTAGCTGAAGCGAGCGACAGCCACTTGTGGTCGGTGGTAGACACTTGCAGTCCTCTATCCATATTAAGTATAAAGATAAAGATGATTTATTTGTCAAAAACATGCGTTTACACACCGATTAGTCAGGCATGCAAGGTATTTAAATTATAAACATATGTACACGCGTAGGTACATGTTTTGCCAACTATGGCGTACAAATTGAATTACGAAATACTTACAATGTCCAAGTAAAAATGTGAAACAGAAGCTTATCATAGCCATATTTATTTCAATCAACAAATCAACGGTTGGTTGACTAAAGCCAAAGGAGAGAGGGATGGGGTATCGGGCGAGTGACATGTGTCAGCGTTTTGTGTCGGCGTTCAGTGGCCGGTGCCACAAGCAACGAGCAGCGACGAATTGTGGCGTGTGGCGACCACTGACTTCAACTAAATGTATGAAAACTACAAGAAATACGTCGGTGGCGGCGTTTTGTGGCTGTTGTCTGTCGCCCGTGTGCGGCCAGACTTAACGATGAGTTTATTAGCGATGAAAGTATCGCTTAGGGCGCCTTTTGATATAAAAAGTTTTGACCTACTTCGAGCTGTCAACTGTCAAGTTCCTTCTTGATGAATAGTCAATTGTGGTCAATGGTCAGGTGCACTTATAAATTAAACAACCATTTAGTATAATTGTTGTCTGAAGTGTATTGTCGTGATGGCCCAACCTCTCATAAACGAGGTTGTGGGTTTGCAACTTATTAATGTGGCTTTTTCAATTTCATATTATACAGTATACTTTCTAAGTTTTTTGGACCTCATTGAAATCGGTCAAGGAAAACATCGTGAGGAAACTTGGACTTAAATTGAACTAACTTCTGCCCGTGACTTCGTCCGCGTGGCTTTTTTCACTCACGTTCTCCATACATACTTTGAACCCCCCTTCATCCCCTCAGCGGGTGAATTTTGGAAAATCCGTTATTAGCGGACGTCTACTAACTATAAACTATTTCCCTGCCAAATTTCATCTTTATATGTCAAGCGGTTTTTGATATTTCGTGGTGAGTGAGTGAGTAACCTGTCGCTTTTATATATTTAGATTAGATATAGATTGTTAAAGACCACGCTGCCGATTTGGAGTAACCAGTAATGATAGTTGTGCGGTAAAAATTAAAAAAATATAATTTCACCTAAGCGAAATACTATAAAAAACAGTCAATTTTATAAATGAATAAAAATGTATGAACAAAGAAATACAATGCTACCATAGCGAATCTAATCGCAGCTGTAGACCCAATAAAAAAACGAAAACAAACATTGAAACGCCTGCAATAATGAACACACAAAAACCAGCATTTTTAGCTCTGAAAGTAAAAAAGCAACAAATTAATAACGATTCGCAACGGCGATCATAAATCCGTAGAGCCGTGCAAAGCAGCTAATTGCAATAGATAAATGAGAGAGATAAAACGTTTGGCAATCTGTCGATGGATCTGCGCAGACGCAATTTATCGCCAATTAAATTTGCATATTCCATTCAGGATTGTAATATTGCCTTATTTAGAAAGGTTTCTAAAGGTCTGTAAGGAAACAGCTGGAGATACGATGGGCTTGCGCTGTTAAAATTGTCTTTTCTTACACCTTCTTCTGTCCAATGAAATAAACCTTCGGGCTGTTTTCTTCTACAGCATTTGTGTGAGCTTAAATCTTTCATTACTTAGTTACTGTGTCTGCCGTTATAGGAGCCGAAAGTTACATGTTTTTCTAGGATGATATTGATTGTCAAAGTTTCAACTTTTAGTTAGTTTAGATTAAGAAAACTATTGTAAATATACTGTAACACGCAGGGAGGGGTCGCCCTAGGAAGACCTACACTGACCTTATTGGTGAGATTCTTCAGAAAGGTCACGTGCGCAGTACTCGTAACCGGCGTGCTTGTATGACGAGATGTATGAACGTAGATGAGGCGAAAGGAGTATGTAAGGATCGTAGCAGGTGGCGTTCTGTGGTTTCTGCCTACCCCCATGGGAAAAAGGCGTGAGTTTATGTATATAACCCAACTAGCAATAGGCAAATAGGCTCGCCCCCTATTACATATATGGGACTTAAACATAACTGGCGAAATGTGGGGGTACTATGGGTACCTCTGCCTAACCCCTGGATAACAGGCGTGATGTTATGTATAACCCAACTGAAGTTTAAATGCCCCCACGCCACCTGTACCTACTGTTGTATGGACCCTAATTTTGCGTGGGGCACCATATTAATGTATAAAAAAAGTGATTTCAAGCAATAAGTTTGGTGGACAATTTGCGTAGTTGACGGGTATATACACCCCGATATACCTATTCTACATTCAAACAATCTCTTTTCTAAGATTTCATACTCTGTGCTAATTAGGTGATTTGTGATCTTATTTCTCTACCACCTAACTTTTACTTTTCCCTCATCATAACATCTCTCACGTAAACATATTGTGCTGCCAGCATTATCTTCCTACTTACATCATACACCATCATCGAAACTATCAATTTATCAACCGATCGGATCTTGCCTCACGTGTGACTGAACACTCTTGCGCAGGTACTTGCGTGCAAGACATGTTGTCTTCGAGACGCACAAACTGGGTCGAGCACTTTCCCAGAGCTTCACTTTACTCGCACTTTGACGTTTATACCAATACTTTTACGATCGATCACGATCTATAAAAATCGAAGAATTCCCGTTTGAGCACCTTTATGCATTGTGCACCAATCTATACCTTCAAAAGTTTAGTGCTCAATGCATAGGTGCTTAAAAAAAAAGGTGCGGGAATACTTCTAAAAATCTTGTGTCACGGTATTTGTCGCACTCCCCCGAAACGGCTCCACCGATAGATATATTAAGGTTTATCTTTGATGCGGACGAAGTCGCGGGCAAAGCTAGTTACCTATAATAATAGAAAATTAACGTAGGTACGGTATTTTTAATTAGTAGAGGTACCCATTATAACTAATTATGACAATGTTTGCAATGTATGAAAAACGTTGATCTACAAGTCGTATCTACGTGATGACAATGCGTAATGATATGGTTGTTTAATAATTAGTTGACTGATTCCAATAATTAACAGAGCGTTATTTTGTTGTAAATACTTACTAAACTTTTTGTTGCTGACTAATGTCAGCTACTTAACGACTAAAACCTCCACGATTCCTTCAACACTACTTTCAGTTAGGGGCCCGGTATTCGCTTGACGCATGATCCGCTCCCTTTTGTACTGTACTTAACTTTTTTTTCGCTCTTTGCGTTCCTCTTTTTTCGTGACTCTTTCCAACAAATTCCGCAACCCTGGCAGTTGCACTGGGTTTACGTCGAAACAACAAAGGAGTCAACATATTCTGAACACCGTTTTTAAAAACAAAAGGCTACCATAGAAGAAATCCGCGTTTTATAGTAAGTAATATATACACATCAAAAGTGTCTAGGGATCAACATCCCTAACATTGATTAGGGATGTTGATCCCTAGACACTTTTGATGTGTGTATTTAACACGTCGAATTGAAGTAACAATAGTGCATAAATCTTAAGTTAATCATAGGAAAGTCGAGGGGCCAACCACATTCCTCACGATACTGCCATCTTAAAGAATGATTTACTTCTGCTCTTCATCATCCTACCTGCTCATTGTTGAAGCTCAATTATAAACATACTTGGAGATTGGTTATACTAGCTAAGTAATTTTCGGAAGTATTCGTCCGATCACAAAAATTATTTTACTGATAAAAAGCTAGACAATTACCAAGTGTATGGCTTTGTTTCATGATATACTTGACTTCTACGGGGAAGAAGTCGTGGGCATTTTCTTTTTTGGAACGATGTTCCTATTCGGGCACCTCAGAACACTCGGCAATCTTCGGCTGCTGTCGTGAGACAGCGGGCGCGTCAACGCGACTTGCGGTGGGGTTAATTGCCAAAAGTCGTCAAGACGACACTCTGTCTCTTTTAAATATAAATACAGGTGGGGTTGTGTGCGAGTATCAAGATTCGAACATAACCTCAATTTTAAAACTCGTGTAAAAACATTTTTTTTGTTTTCATTCATTCGGGACTTCGTTCCAAACGAGAGTTCCCCGACCGCACAATTCTATTCCTATCTTTTCTGTGATTCTTGATACTTGAAATAAAATGCGGCAGTTTGGATATAAAGTGAACATCAAGTTTATATAAATGTAGACCAAGATCTGCAAACGGATCTGAGTCCCAGATTACAAAAACCAGTAATAAACTGCATTACAGAAATACTTAAGGCTTCTTTCAATTACCGTGAGGTTAATAAAAATTGAAACAAGTTTGTGTAATAGCATCAAGACTCGTAAAACAATGTCATGAGTATAATTTTTATAAAAATGATAACATACCTATTATGATGGTCATCATTGTTTTTACGACCTATGTAATTGGTAGGTCACTTAATTTAATATCCTAAAAACATCATGAATTTAATTTTATGTCTCAACAAAAAATAATATTCATTTGGACTTTATTAACAATTATGTTTTCTTATGATCTTCTCTATTCGAGTTGTACCTTGTTATGTATCTACCTTCGTATTATAATAAATATAATAATTTCGACATATAAGTAGCATGTTGATTCGTTACCGGACACAATTACTAGTTAGGCCAGTATACTATAGTGTTTGGTAGTTAGTAGTAGATACAAACAAAATACAATTAAGTTAGGCCTTTACATTGCGGGACTCACAACTACACGAAACAGTTTTAAAAGTCATCTACCTACATGTTAGGCGTTAAAAGAAGAATTTAAAAATAAATATCTAAGTACATTACTTGTACAATAATTTGTAGCAAGATATAATGTAACTATAAATCTAAAAATTAAAACAAAATTGCACAAAAACTCCTCTGGTATCGGTGTCAACTGGAAATGTGCCCAAGAAACTGACGGCATTGCCACGTTGGATGGCAATGGCCATGGTAAAAGCCAGCAATTGGTTCACAGGAAGTGTCAACGAACCGTTTGGGACCAAATATATAAAAATACTTTTCTCCAAGTGCGGTATCTAAGTACCTACGTCCTTTGCTGTTGAACAACTTTCGCTTAAACTTTGCATCTGATCAAAAGACTTTTGCAGAATCGTCCTTGCTTTACCGACACCAAATTCATTTACCCAACACCTAGGTACTTAGAGCTATAGCTTCCTTCCATCTATGAAGGCCAAAACTGACGCAGAAGTGCATGAAGTGGACCAAGTTGACCAGACGACCACAAAAACGAGAACATGCAAAACGTACACAAGTATGTTAGTTTTTCAAGTGCAAACACGGATTATAATCGTAATGCAATCAACCTATTTACACGCTCTGATGATTTAAGACGATGTATGGGAAATACATTATCGATATTTTTTCATTTCCACACTGCATTATTAGGCATTGTTCGATACGGTATTTGCTTAGCCTTTACAGTTTTTTTGATAAAACACAAAATGATTATATGACCTTAGCGTTATATAACACTTATTACATTGACAAGTACTTTGCCCGCGACTTCGTACGCGTAGATTTCGTACTTACCCTACAAAGAACACACCTTGTTCTTTTTACTAGGTACCTCTTAAAGGAGGCCAAACATTCGTGCCGTTGATTAACCCAATTCGATCAATCGAACTCTATCATTATCATCCCCAAAAGGGTTGAATTTCCAACAAATCCTTTCTTAGTGCTCGCCTTACCATAAAAGGAAGCCTTGTGCAAATATTCACGTTCCTAGTTCTAGTAGTTTCGGCTGTGCGCTAACGTCAGTCAGGTTCTCATATGAATTCAAATTGATGAAAAAGCGATAGTTACGAGGAAAAGTACGAGTTAATAATTTAAAGTCATTACTTTCGTACTAAGAGTAGCTATTGAAAGCTCTACTAAAATACCAAATATGGAAGAGATATTGAGAAAACAAGGCGAGGACAAAAATTGCTTTTCGAAAGTGTCACCGTAGTTCACCGTACCATTACAATGTGCCAAAAACTAAAAAAAACCTAGCCACAAAACCAATTTCATTTATTTATTTAAACCGTTGTTAAAATATTGATCTATCTGCACATATCGTAAATCTCCATCCGCGTCGCTTCCAAGGCTTGCAGAGAAAAACGAACATTCTGCAAATGTTGATGTTACCGGCAATCTGTATAATCCGGTATTCTATACAATACCTAGGCAATGTATAGAATACCTAAAACCGACAGGTAATCTATGAAATATTATTTATTCTATACTTTGCCTAGGTATTCTATACAATACCGAAAGCGCAGCCGGCAATGTGTATAAAAGAGCAAGAAAGAAGCAGGAAGGCCCCGGTCAACGAAGACCCGCTGCGCGGGGCTCCTATTGCTGGGTGGTTTAAAAAAAAAATAACCACGAAGGGGATGGCGGGGTCTTTCAGACCCCGCCATCCCCTTCTAACCTAACCTGTCCCAGTCGAGGTGCCCCAAGTCTTGAGCTCGCTCTGCTCGCATAAGATGAACCACATATTGATGACATAATATTTTCTATACAAAAGCTGTCAAACCGCCATATTTATCCCTCCATTAGGAATTATCTGACGATTGAAAAATTAGCCCTAAGACAAATGTAAGAATTTTAGACCCGAACCAAAAAAAGGGGTAAGATTGTGACTAACCATTCCACAGCCAAGTTGGTTACAGTTCCTTGGCTAATACCAATTCTAAGATTTACTTGTAAAACCTATGATTTACAGTAACATATAGACCAAAATCTATTTATTTACACATTGCCGACGGACTAGCAGGTACTCTATACAATCCCTAGGAATTGTATACATTACCTAGGTAAAGTATGTAATAGAGATTAATATTCATAATGTTTCATACATTGCCTGTACGCCCCAGGTATTTCATACATTGCCTAGGTATTGTATAGAATACCTGAATTATACAGATTGCCGGTAACATTGACATAATCGGAGTGGCTCATCTGCTCGCATGACTTGGCGGAATCTGCCTCCGACGCCGACGCCGACGGCTGGAGAAACGCGGAATGCGTCGAAAGTAAAATTACAATGATTTAACGAATTGTGAATCGTCCGTCATGCTTAGCAAATGAACAAGTGAACGAGATCTATTGGTGCTTGGAAGGCCGAAGTAAACCATTTCCGGTGTACTTAAGTGCTGACATTTTCAAATCTAGATTTAATGATATGATTCTGCTTTTGTTGGTCACTTTCATTGGATTTCATCTATAGATTGTCTGACAGTCTGTTAATTGGCTTAGCTTGTTAGTCATAGAGCAACACGGACCACTGGACTCTGGCCCGCCGGTGGTCCGTGTTGCTCTATGCTTATTGCTTACTAGGCTATGATATTATTTATATACTTTTAATTCTAGGGGGTAAACGTCGTAACTTTTAGGAATATTCACATTCTAGTCCGTCAAAAATGCCTCTATTTTACTGACATTTTTAACATTGTTTGTCACTTAGATTGCAACTAGATTTCAATCGTTTTTTGGCCTTCTGTTCCCTTAACTAGATCCTCGATTTATGAGGTCAGTCAAAGTTTGAATGATGCTAATCGTAGTTATACCAAGTAGGTACCTACTGCAGGATACTTGTATCAAATCTTACATTTTATAATAAAGCGGATGAGATTTTTTGTTTGTTTGTTTGAGCGCGCTAAACTCTGAAAGTTCCAGTCGGATTAGAAAAAAATGTTTTGTGTATGATAGCCAGTTAAATGAGGAATAGTATACGCTATATAACATTACGCTACAACTCACGAGAGCGTAGCAGTAACCAAAAACGTAACGTAACACGGGTGACAAAAACCACTAGTGCTAAATACAGGAGGAGCTTCATGCCTTACTCCTGGGCAAGTGGCTCCCTTCATTACTTTCGAGACAGGCTGACATCAAAAGCTTTATAACATAATATCTCATTTCATATCTCACATTAAAGAAATAAAACTATCAACTAAAGTGTTACCCTTATAAATAACATACCATAAATATCAAAGTACATTAAACGTACTGCTAATTAGATGAGACCTGACATTTCTCACTTTACGAACTGGTGCAGGGGTCATTTTATGTTGGAAATGACTTTTAAGGCGCCTGTGAGTCATTGAATATGGCGCTTATGGTCATACGGACCAATTACGACCTTATTTTTCATATCCTAAAACCAGTTTTTCGAAACCGCTGTCACTTGAGTACTTTGTAAAGTTTGTAACAAATTAATGGCTGGTCGGACAGTCGATCCATAATATGCGGAGTTTTTACTTACCTTTCCTTTGTAGGTTAAACAGTTGTGTGCTCGTTTTTACACGCTTTATATTAGCTTCACTTGTATGTAACTATGTAAGAAAATCTTGGAATCTTAATTTGACCCACTTCCCAGTCTTCGATTAGGATGAAATTTTGCACACGCTCTGAGTTCTGATGACAATACATGACTAGCTAAGAAACGTCATTACAAATCCAATATGGCGACCTCCCCAAGATGGCGGACTGGCTGTTTGGAATCCACCCCCATAATATGGGTATCAAATGAAAGGGTTTGCTGTCAGGAATACGAAAAAAATAGTCACGTGACTTATTATTAACACGCTTCACTTGTAAGTAACTATGTAAGAAAATCTTGGAATCTTAATTTGACCCACTTCCCAGTCTTCGATTGGGATGAAATTTTGCACACGCTCTGAGTTCTGATGACAATACATGACTAGCTAAGAAACGTCATTACAAATCCAATATGGCGGCCTCCCCAAGATGGCGGACTGGCTGTTTGAAATCCACCCCCATAATATGGGTATCAAATGAAAGGGTTTGCTGTCAGGAATACGAAAAAAATAGTCACGTGACTTAAATCCAATATGGCGGACAGGCTATTTGAAATGCACCCCCATGATATGGGTATCAAATAAAAGGGTTTGCTGTCAGGAATACGAAAAAATAGTCACGTGACTTAAATCCAATATGGCGGACGTCCAAGATGGCGGACAGGCTATTTGAAATGCACCCCCATGATATGGGTATCAAATGAAAGGGTTTGCTGTCAGGAATACGAAAAAAATAGTCACGTGACTTAAATCCAATATGGCGGACAGGCTATTTGAAATCCACCCCCATGATATGGGTATCAAATGAAAGGGTTTGCTGTCAGGAATACGAAAAAAATAGTCACGTGACTTAAATCCAATATGGCGGACAGGCTATATGAAATGCACCCCCATGATATGGGTATCAAATGAAAGGGTTTGCTGTCAGGAATACGAAAAAATAGTCACGTGACTTAAATCCAATATGGCGAACGCCGTATTAAATTTGGATGCGTAAAACAGTGAATTTTGTTAAGTTTTTTAATAATAAATATCTTTAAATACATACCTATTAATATTTTAAATTAGTAAGTAGTAAATTAAGTTTAAATAATAAGAAGACTAAAAAGTATAAAATAAAAATAATAGTTTAAAAAACTAAAAAACACGCTTTTACCACGCACTTAAAATTACAAAATAATTCGAACATTTACTACGATTTATTATGAAAGAAAGCGTGGAGCGTTTTGTCCAAGAAGAGTAAAGATTAAATAAACGCTCCAAGCTTTCTTTCATAATAAATCGTAGTAAATGTTCGAATTATTTTGTAATTTTAAGTGCGTGGTAAAAGCGTGTTTTTTAGTTTTTTAAACTATTATTTTTATTGTACTTGCAATTTATGCTTTTTACACCAATATGAGTATTTAAATGTGTATCGCTTTACTGGAATAAGAAACTGTGAATACAAGATATTATGGCTGCTACGTATTACGCGCCTTTTTAAGTTGTAGTAGCAATTTATCTTTTGCGCATGAACAGGAGCTGTCAACTGCTGTTGTTTTTCTTCGAAATAAGTACGGAACTCGCTGCCTGCTACAAAAGCTTCGTATTCAGATTTACAAAGAACGATCTCTAATGGTATAGATTATAATAATTCTTCTGTCGTGTGTAGATAAGTATACGAATTTTTTTTCCGAAAAATGCAACAGAAAAGGAGAAAATCAACAAAATCTGATGCAAGGAAGAATCTCCCAAAAAATATAAAAAAGTCTAGCTTCTAAACTGAAAAAAAATCGTAGAATATACATATGAGGGTGTTTTGGGAAGCCTAACCAGAGAGGCTTCCAAAGTTTTCTTTTGAAAGCCTCCCTTTATATTATTAAGAAGATTAAATTAACCTTTTTTCCGTTGTTCCAGAACCAAAGCACTGAACACTAATGTTTGGGTCGGCGGTGGCGCGATGCGCGAGGAGGACCTGGAGGTGGCGCTCAAGGTGGTGATCGTGGGCGACGGCGGCGTGGGCAAGTCCAGCATGATCCAGCGCTACTGCCGCGGCACCTTCACCAGGGACTACAAGAAAACCATAGGCGTCGACTTCTTAGAGCGACAGATTGAGTGAGTATAAAGGTAGAAACAAACTTATAACACGCTACGCCACGCCACGGCATTCAAGCGTTCTCATTGGCCACATTTCGTCTCGTGAAACTACTCTTTGTCTTTTGGCCAATAAGCACGCGTGGGATGGCGTAGCGTCTTATCAGTCTGTTTCCGCCTTTATCCTTTACAATTTTTGGGCTTCCAAATTATTTTTAACTTAGGCCCGCTTGCGTCAGCCAGAGGAATCTCTAAGCTTTTGTTAGTAGCTAATCATGGCAGGTCCGAAAATGCATTTTATAATTTAACGTTATAAGTATCAATTTAATTAAAATTTTTGCGCATGTGGACCCAAGATAATGTATAATGCCACCAAAAACAAAACTTGTAAAAATTCCAAGTCTCGCAACTCAGTTCTTCTACCGTAAAAAGTTGTGAGATCCATGTAATACCAAGTCAGTCGATTTATTCAGTCCCTACTTAAGGGACCTTCTGTCTTAAGTTATTACGTAATTAGCATTTATGTTTAATTATAATAGATTGACTTGGCAATCGCCGACTGCCTCGTTGGTCTAGTGGTCGCAAAGCGCGACTGCTGAGCATGAGGTCTTGGGTTCGATTCCCGGGTCGGGCAAAGTGTTATTGGGTTTTTCCATCAGGAATTCCTCAGTTGCAGCCTCGGAGTCTGGATTTGTGCCCGGTTGATGGCAATAGGCTCGCCCCCTATTACATGATGGGACTTAAACATAACTGGCGAAATGTGGGTGTACTAATGGGTAGGTACACCTCTGCCTAACCCTTCGGGGATAACAGGCGTGAAGTTATGTAGTTATGTTGGCAATCGCATGAAAACACAATGTAACTCACAATCAATACAATCATATTGTAGTAATAAGATTGTTTAGTGCGATAGCAAAATCGCGCTGACTGAGTCGCGAGACTTGGTTTTTTACAAGTTTTGTTTTTGATGGCATTGTGTTTTCATGCGATGGCCAAGTCAATCTATTATAATTAAACATAAATGCTAATTACGTAATAACTTAAGACAGAAGGTCCCTTAAGTAGGGACTGAATAAATCGACTGACTTGGTATTACATGGATCTCACAACTTTTTACGGTAGAAGAACTGAGTTGCGAGACTTGGAATTTTTACAAGTTTTGTTTTTGGTGGCATCTCATTTCTTTTTGTAGAAAAAAACTGAACTGCATAAATAACTTTGTAATCCCATATGATTATATCATGTCATATGGGATTACAAAGTTATTTATGCAGTTGGTGTATCTAGAAAACTGGCCTGAAATTGCAAAACTTGATTTATACACTAAACACTAATTGCACTCAAAATTTGAAGCTTCTATGTCTACTAAAAGTGCCTTAGACTTTTGATAATCACACCAACTGCATAAATAACTTTGTAATCCTTAAGATTATATGATGTCATATGGGATTACAAAGTTATTTATGCAGTTGGTGTGATCATCAAAAGTCTAAGGTACTTCTAGTAGACATAGAAGCTTCAAATTATTAATGTGATTAGTGTTTAGTGTATAAATCAAGGAAAAACTAAAATATTTTACAATTTCAGTCCAGATTTCTAGATACACCAACTGCATAAATAACTTTGTAATCTCATATGACATGATATAATCGTATGGGATTACAAAGTTATTTATGCAGTTCAAATTTAAGAATTGTTGTATCTAGAAAACTGGACTGAAATTGCAAAATATTTTAGTTTTTCCTTGATTTATACACTAAACACTAATTGCACTCAAAATTTGAAGCTTCTATGTCTACTAGAAGTGCCTTAGACTTTTGATGATCACACCAACTGCATAAATAACTTTGTAATCCTTTAAGATTATATCATGTCATATGGGATTACAAAGTTATTTATGCAGTTGGTGTATCTAGAAAACTGAACTGAAATTGCAAAATATTTTAGTTTTTCCTTGATTAATACACTAAACACTAATTACATTCAAAATTTGAAGCTTCTATGTCTACTAGAAGTGCTTTAGATTTTTGATGATCGGTTTAAGAATTGGTGTATTTAGAGAACTGGACTGAAATTGCAAAATATTTTAGTTTTTCCTTGATATATACGCTAAACACTAATTGCATTCCAAATTTGAAGCTTCTATGTCTACTAGAAGTGCTTTAGACTTTTGATGATCGGTCAGTCAGTGAGTGACAAAATTAAGAACTTTGACTAGTTATCATTCTTAAACTACTGGTTCAAATTGAATGAAATTTGAAATATACCATGTTTATACAATGCTTGCTTGGTAACTAGAAACACAGGCTTCTAGTTTAATCCACAACGAAGTTATAAGGGGTCGAAAATGGCCTGAACTGCTTCGAGAAAAGTATGGTACGGCCGTGCCGCTTTTTTTTGCTCGACTTGGCGGGGGCACTGCCGTGCCCCCCGATTTACCCCTTTATTTATTTTAGGACTTATTTTGTTAAAGTTGCTTGCCTTGTGGTAGACGAATCTAGTAGGTACCTTATTTAAAATGTATTTTTTATGAAAAAAAAGTTTAATGCATGTTTCGTAGTTTTAAGAACATCTTCTAAAATAAGGAACTGTACGTACTAAGTATAATCTTGGATGCAACTGTTTACTTGACCCCAAAAAAGTTCAAAGTAAGTATTTCAATCAACAGTGCTGCGTCATTGTAAAATTAAAAATAAAATACCTAAGTACCTACTTACAGTAAACCAAAAAAACACCACGTGTAGATAACCCAGAAGACCTCATTTCTAGATTAAAGAAACCAAAACAGACTCAAATCATTAAGGGGCCGTCTCCACTAGCGAGAGACTCGCAACGAGTCCGCGCTTCTATCGTCGGGTAGTCTCCACAAACGAGCGATTTTTCCTCCAGCGTATCGTCGCGACTCGTAACGGAATCGCCATGTTTGGTTCCGCAACGAAGCGTTGTGCAATAGTTTTGTTGAAAGAGTAAGTAGTAGTAGTAGTAGTAGTAGTAGTAGTTTAGCCGTGTAACGTTCTAAGAGAGTGTATAGAAATACTTGGCACACCGATAATATCGCCGCGCGATTCTCTCGCTCGTGGAGACGGACCCTAAGACTTCAAATTAGTCACCTAAAGCGAACTAAGATTATAAATAATTGTGTGAATTGATGAAAAAATTACCAAAAATAATTAAAAAGTATTGCTATAAATATGTGCCTTAATTAAATCAAGACATGCAGAGATGTCGTGTACTAGATGCAAAATATGTGCTCTAATTAGGGTAATCAAGCAGTCACCGCAAGTGTGGAATGTAGAATTGATAGCATCTGCAAATGTAGAATTGATAGCATCCTTAAGTCATTGAATGAAGGCAGTTGGCTGGAGGAAATGATGGCTATTGAATTAACTAGACATGTCTTAGGAAACCAGTAATAATTCGATTGTATAACATTTCTTTCTTTTGGGTTTTCTTTTCTATTGAGAATTAACTTAATTGATATAATGTTCGCGTGTTACCTTAATTATGTTACTTTTATTAGAGTATACGTGTACAAGCCACAAGCCCCGGCATCGCACGGTTGTAATATAGATATAGATCAAGGGCGGATCCAGCCTTCAAGTCAGGGGGGGGTCATACAGGGTGACCCAGATAAGGACTTCCAAACGAAAATTTTGGACTCCTCTCTTCTTGGGCTATCCAAACCACCCCCATGTATGTTCTACGATTTTTTACAGTTTAGGAGCTAGACGACATTTTAATATTTTTTTAGAAAATTCTTCTTTACATCAGATTTTGCAGATTTTCTCTTTATGTGTCGCATTTTTTGGAAATATTTTTATAGATAATTAATCCTGGAAGTATGGTCTTCGATCGAAAAAAACAACTGTATCTTATTGTCACCCGAAATTACTTAAACTTAGTTCAAAGCCAAAAATGATGTTTTGTACATTACGTTGCAGATTTTCGGCTCTTAAAGAAAAATCACAATAAGGGCCCAAATGACCTTAAATTTCAAAAACTTCCACGGACCCTCAGCTCTGTAAAACAGTACAAATAACTAGTATTATTCGGTGCAATTAAAGCTCGAACATCGTAAGGAAAAAAAAAGCAATATTTTCGTTTTCAAGTGAAAGCCGATGATAATGAATTAAAACGAACTTTTATTAAGTTTTCAATACAGTTTGAGCTCATTACTAATTTTAAAAAAATATGAAACTGGTTAGGTTTACCTAACCTACCTAACTTTTTTCGTGGGGAAATCTTCATGGACTGCCTCCACCTCGGGGAAAGCGGAGGGGTGTCGGATTCTTACCGACTAAAACCCCACGGTGTTCCTCCAATTACCTTTTGCCGGGGCACGGGGGCGCTCAGAGCATTCTTCCGCACCCCGGCAGGTATCGACCCGCCACCGCCACAAGGCGGGTCCCGCCACCCGGTGCAGCCGTCACTCACCGGCCGCACTGACTCAAACAAGGCGCGGGGAATACCACGCGCGCCTTACTCTCGGGTCTGTCTCTGTTCGGGCCACGGACTGCCCCCAAGTCCGCCGCCCGCAGGCCCCATCTCATGGTGGCCGCCGGAGATCGTTTTGCGCCCTCCGGCGCCTGGTGCGTTTACGGCGGTTGGGATGGGAGGAGGAAGCCTCCCTCTCCTGTTCCGCCGCCTCTTTAGCGGTCATCACCTCCTCGCAGAAGGAGGCGACGCGTCCCAAGCACTCCCGCTCCCGACAATGGACAGAACTACGTCCGGGAACGAGAGGCTACCCGCAGTTGTCGCTGCAATGAGATCACGGCGCTGCGCTGCCCAAGCTGGGCACTCCTCCAGCGTATGTTGCGCCTTGTTCTCGGGGCAGCTCTAACAATGATGGCACCTAGGCACCGTCTCCCGGCCTATGCGACACAGGTACTTCCCGAAGCATCCATGTCCAGAAAGCACCTGCGTCATCCGAAATGTGGTGCCCATGACACCTCTCCAGCCACTCCTTTCTCCTCCTCCACACACGGGACTTACCGCCGCTATAGCGGCGTGCCCTAACATAACCTAACTTGTTTTTTTGCCTATCCAGACCAAACCTAACCTAACCCTTTTTTTATCGTGGGGAAATCCTCATAGACTATCCCCCGTCTAGGGGAATACGGTGTGCCGGACTCTTACCAGCTAAAACCACCACGGTCGGAATTCGCTCGCGCCCCCGCCAGGCTTTGACCAGCCACCTGTGTAGGCGGGTCCCGTCTACGTCGGCGGTCTAAGCGCCGCCGAATCCTCTAGTGAGGCGCGCGCGGAACACGTGCGCCGCCTACACGGGCCTGCATCTGATCGGGCGGTGGACTACCCCTAGGTCCACCGCCCGCAGGCCGGCAACTCATGGAGGCCGGAGGTCATTTTGCGCCCTCCGTCGCCCGGTGCGTCTTCTCCTGGAGGGAAGCGAGGCAGTTGCTTCCCTCTCCCTGTCTGCCGCCTCCTTTGCGCGCAAGACGTGCTCGCAAAAAGAGGCGACAGCCTCCCACGCACTCTCGCTCCCGACCATCGAGAGAACGATGTTCGGGAGCGAGAGGTCACCGACTACTGCGGAGAGTTCGCGGCGCTGTTCTGCCCAAAACCTAACCTAACTGTAATAACGACTCCGAATCACCATTGTGCAAATAATAAACATGACAAAGAGCTCATATTGCATTGAAAACTTGATAAAAGTTAATTCTAATTCATTTTCATTAGGATTCACTTATGTACCAAAATATTGCTTTTTTCGCCTTGTCATGTTCGAGCTTCAATTGCACTGAATAATGTCCTGTAAAAAGCTTTTTTACAGGACAGGTGACTTTGGTTTTGTTTTTTGTTATGTAGATATTGCCACCGACTTCCAAAACTAAAGTAATTTTTTTTATTTTGTAGTTTTTGAAGGCGGTTTTATTTTTTTGTAAAAAAGCTTTTTATTTTTCACTTTTTAGTGCTTGTGTGTTAATGTTTGAAATCCTTACAAAAAGCCCTTTCAAACAATACCTCACACGATATATTTAATTTTGAAAAGTAGTAGGAGAGGTGTTGACGTACCCCCACCCCCTTTTTCTTCAGTCAGTCATCGACTACACGTATTTAACAAAGCAATTTTACTTGTTACGACAGTTATGCAGTGATTCTATAAGGAGTTCCGTTCCATATCTCCGAAGTTCATCATCAGATCATGACAATATTTCAATGGGACCTATTCGGAAGTATACTCTTTCAAACAAAAAAAGAATCATCCAAATCTATTCATAATTGGCTGAGAAATCAGGTAACATACATACAAAAAAAAAAAAAAACATACGCGCCGAATTGAGAACCTCCTCCTTTTTGAAGTCGGTTGAAAATAGTAGTTATTTGTACTGTTATAAAAAGCTGAGGAAAGTGGAAAGTTTTGAAATTAATTTAAGGTCATTTGGGCCCTTACTGTGAATTTTCTTTAAGACCCGAAAATCTGCAATGTAATTTGCAAAACATCATTTTTGGCTTTGAACTAAGTTAAGTAATTTCGGGTGACCATAAGACAGACAGTTGTTTTCATCTATCGAAGACATACTTCTAGGATTAATTATCTATAATATTTCCAAAAAATGTAACTCAATAAGTAAAAATCTACAAAATCTGATGTAAAAAAGAATTTTCCAAAAAAATATTAAAATGTCGTCTAGCTCCTAAACCGCAAAAAATCGTAGAAAAATCATGGGGATGGTTTGGATAGCCCAAGAAGAGTTTGTTTGTTTGGACGTTCTTATCTGGGTCACCCTGTATAATAAGATCTAGTCACTGTCAGGACAGGCTCCGTTTCGATTACAATAATAATTCTAATTAAAAGAAAATAGCCCAGGGGGGGGTCATGACCCCCATGACCCCCCCCCCTGGATCCGCGCCTGATATAGATACATAAACCTTCTTCTTGAATAACTGTATCTATTGACGAAAACCTCATTAAAATCCGTTGCGTAGTTTAAAAGATATACATACCTAAGCGTACAGACGACGGAAAGCTGGTTTGTTTTGTACTATGTAGAGATATGCTAAAATAAAAAGAGCCACACCCATATAGTCCCCATCCGCACGGAACGTAGGTACCTAAAAACTTCGGCATTCATTAAAACCATCTCATGAAACAAGTCCTTGAATACCAATTTTCTACCTATTATAAAAAAATGTCCTCTACTCCATTCTCAGGATCGACGGCGAGGAAGTCCGGCTGATGCTATGGGACACTGCGGGACAGGAAGAGTTCGACGCCATCACGAAGGCGTACTACCGCGGCGCACACGCATGTGTGCTTGCTTTCAGCACCACAGACCGCGACTCATTCCTATCGTTACACTCGTGGAAACTTAAGGTGACTATCATTATTTTCTTACCTCAAATCATTAGTTTACAACCTTCCACCGCTGGAATACGGGGTTTCTCCAGTCGCTCGCCATCTTGAAATTATTCTAGGCTACTACTGTATGGCTACACATATATAAAATAAACTCACACCTTTTTCCCATGGGGGTAGGCAGAAACCACAGAACGCCACCTGCTACGATCCTTACATACTCCTTTCGGCTCTTCCACGTTCAAACATCTCGTCATACAAGCACGCAGGCATACGGGTATGGCTACTTTTTTTTTAGTAACTGAGTTGTGGTGGTCAGATAGGCCGTCGCTTCATGTAAAATTTTGGTATTCAGCTGCATCCGGGTAGATTGGAAGCTGAATCCGACATAGGTAGAAAAAGGCTAGGCAGATGAATATACTCCACTCAGCGAATGAAAAGCCAGAGCTCCAACAAAATACCTAAAGCCTGTCTTGATATCTACAATTTCCTGATTGGAGAAACGTTATCACTGTTGTTTACAGTTTATTCAAACTTAGTTATTTATAGTAACTAGTAACTTAGTGGTGAGATATTGCGCATTAACTTAAGATAAACGACATACTTACTTTGTTTTCGTATAGATAGGTCTATATATATACGAAAACAAAGTAAGTATGTCGTATTAAGAAAAGCGTTAGGCAGAAATGAATCATAAATTATTACAAAAGTAACCATGTACCTGTTATAAAAATACCTACCTACTTAGTTCGCATTCAATAAGTTAAATGAAACCAAAGACCCTCTATAAAGTTCTGCAGTAAACCCGCTTTGGACAGCAAATTCATGCTAATCGAATCACAACATCTTAAATAGTTAAAAGAGATTTGATTTCACTTCTCGAGCAAATAATAAACATGTAAATAGGACCACATTACGAGCATTTGGCAAATGCAGATAATTTTATACTACTCACTACTTGTACTTTAATACTTGTAAGTACATTGGTCATTGGCCGCATTTGACCCTGTTAACGATTGGACTAACTTGTACGTACCTAGGTACATACATGTTAATGTTTCTCGTTCTGGTTATTATACAGATCACTTTTTGCGCCATTTTTATTGGGATCAAGTCACGAGTAGCTAAGAAACTGTTCACATTTAAAACGTAAGAAACGTAAGTGTTTCATTATAAACTCAGTATTTCTCCGCTTAAAGGTGGTCTATCGGAACGTAAATCTTTAAATCATACATTTTAATGCCCAGCTCTTAAAATTCAGTTCCATGTTCCTAGGTATTTTGTTAATTGAAGCAGCACATTAAGATAAGTGAGGTCGTGACTCGCTCACACAGCCGCCCATGTACCGACACGGCTACACTATCTAATACGCAGCTATCAAGTAACGCACATCGACTGTTTACATTCCCCCAACTATATTTGGACCGAGCACATTCATCTGAAATCTTATAATCATTAGCGAAGATGCACGGGAATTACGCGTTCGTCCTTACCTTCGCCTGTTTATTGTGTGGAGTGAATTCTATTGCATATATTAGCAGAGAGGTGATATGTACACAATACTACGCGTCAGGGGAAAACTATGATTTGAACGATTTGCCGGCACAAATGTATGGAGTGTACTTCTGGCCACCGAACCAGAGGCAGCGAGATAGTTGCGAGAACATCAGCTTCAAGAGGTTGTCACAGGAAGATGTGGAAGTGGCAGGCGATGAGTGTAGCAAACTTAACTTACCGGTGAACGAGACTGTGATGAAAGCGACATACATCAATAACGCCGGGAAGACCGTCAATTTACTTTACTACGGTGACGAAGAAGTGAAGGACATGTATCGTGGTTGTCATAAAAATATAGCAAAGTATATTTTCAAAAAAGTGAATGATAATTATGTTTTGGGAATCAATTGTTCGGCTGGTGGTCGAGGGATATTGTATTCAAAGTTCCTGCCAAGCTCTTCGGAAGTGCAAACCGTTGTGAACAGCATAGAAATCATGAGTGGACGTGAAGGAAGCCCCGACTGTAGCCTAGGACGTTAATTTTATTTTAAAAATATGTTATGTGTTATTACTACTTACTTATTAAAATGACGCAGAAGTTTATAACAAGTTTTTATTCATTTATCCGTGTTATCTTCAACTTCAAGGATTAGGTAATAATGTGATCAAATAATGTATTATTGTGAACTATTGAAAATAAATAAGTTCATTCATTTTTCAGGTGGAGAATGAGTGCGGGGAGATCCCCACAATCATAGTTCAAAATAAAATTGATTTAATGGACCAATGCGTCGTCGGACCGTGAGTATTTTTTACAACTCTTTAAATGAGGCTATTCTTTCCTCAATTAAATTCCGTGGTGGTCGTGTTTGGATAAGCAGCAATAACTTCTACAATCAATAAATTGCACATGGAAAGAACAGTTATGGACTGAGTACAGAACCCTGAGGTACACCAGTTTTTATCGAAGATAAGCCATCTTTGAAGACTCCAGTAACAATCATACATTTTGTAGTATCAGTTGTAAAAATGGATATTTTAAATCTCAACATGATTAATTGACTATGTAGGCTATTACATACATTGAATGAACAGCGTATAGTATCGAAAGCCTCTGAAAAATCGCAGAAATAGTCAACCGCATCAGTACTTGCAACGGCCATTTTATTTGTTCCTTTCAAAACTTGTTTTGTCTTGTTCCATAATGTCATGTAAGTAATTACCATCTATCTTACTTTCTTTTTTGATACACATATTAATTATATCAGATCAATTCATACTGGTATGTTTAAATGTATTTCTTTGAATCCAATAAAATACAAACATAATGTCTTTCTTTTCAGAGACGAAGCGGAGCTGGTGGCTCGTGCGCTTGGCTGCCGACTGATGCGGGCGTCAGTCAAAGAAGACGTCAATGTTGGGGCGGTGTTCAGGGCATTAGCGGCGCGCTGTCTGTCAGACATGCGGCGTGACGACGCCGACGCAATGCCGCCATGCCAAGCACCCGTCATAGGTAAGCTCCTTACTCTTTCATCCACTTGTAACCAGTACCTACTGGGAAAAGGGCCCAAGCCTTTTGACTTGGCAGCAAAAAGGTTATATTCTGGCGTAGAACGGAACATAGGTGATGTGCGTAGGGGACACTATGAAGCATGTGTAGTAGTAGTAGACACAGTAATGCCGAATAAGGATCATTATAATCCATTCGATGGAATACCTACAGGTACCTGCTACAAGAAAAAATGCAATAACTACACCAATAGGGGCGGAAAACATGAAAAACACTTCTTTGGTAATCCTAACAAAACCAAAAAATCTGTTTTCAGGAACATTCACAAATCACAACAGCAATGGCACGATCCTGCTGCGGCCGACGAAGCACCGGCCAGGTGGCAAGAAGAAGAACGTGCTGAGAAACGCTTGCAGACTACTGTGATGTTAACACGACCTTGTGTAACTGCTCAACTTTTAACCATGTTGCTTCAAGCTAGAAAATAAATTACCCTGGCATGTAATTTTAAAATTTGTTCAACACTTGGAAATTAATAATGATTATATTTTTTGACCAGTCTTATTATCTGAGACACCTATTTATATGAATGTACAGACAATATCAGTTCAATGTGATTTAAAAAATATACAAGTTTTATTTGCAAAGTTATAAAATCATTAACGGGTTAACAAATTAAAACGTCTCAGGTTTTTGGAGCAAAACATACGAATTAATTCAAGCAAATCTTTTTAATGTCTGCCCTAAAATTTTAATTCATTTTCAAGTCCTACAACGACCCTAATTAGTCGATTAAGAAAGCTGTTTAGTCATATTTTAATGTTTTTTAGTTAGTTGATATTAAAAATAACAAAGCTATGTAAATATTTTGTACTTATCTAACTATTCATTTTATAAAAGAATAAATTATTTGCAAATATCGTGTTTTGTTTTAATTGTTACCACAACATACAGCATAATGCAGTTTATAATACCTGCACATGTACACACGGCTACACATCAAGCTATACAAAACCAGTTTTAGCTGACCTCGCATTGTATATGTTTTTCGTACAATCAGAAGTCAGCTTATACTGGTTAAGTATAGCTTGATGTGTAGCCGTGTGTACCTATAACTCACGTTTTTATTAAAGCGAATTCTTTCAAAACAACAAATTCCACAACTCTGTTCTGGGACTGCCTGCTATATGAGTTAATTATTCTCAGCCCAAAATTCGGAAAAATGACGAAAACAGGCAGGTACTGGTTGGTGTGTCAACTGCTAATGATTAGCTGCTTATCCCAATGCTAAATATTCCTAAGTGTATTACTGAAGGTCATGTTACATATATATATTAGGAGTATTTATCAGGTAACACGCATTTTTATCAGTCAAACAGCGTTAAACATGAGGGAAGGACATGCTATAGTTATCTAAACACACGTCTACAACATTATCAAGAAAGGCAATTTGCAAAACTATCAGGTTAAGAAAAAAAAGATATTAAAAGTCAGAAAGAGTTAAGCAGTAAGTATTAAGAGAATTCTTAACGCTAATAATAAGAGAGGCAAAACACTTCATGACACCTTCATTTGAGGTGTTAAATTTTGAATAAATTAATTCCCGGAGACCTTCTTTACCAGCGGTCTTGGGCACATTTGAATTTCTAACGCACAGCTCAGGGCCGAGAGTTGAAAATTCAACAGCATAAAGGACAAAGTAATATTAAATAATATTGTTTTACATACACGACTTAGGTACAAAGTTGCAAAGGCAGCTAAAATTTATAACCTAAGGTATGCCCCTGCCTTTACCGCCACCGGTTGCATAATGAAGCACTAGCTACTTAGTGTGAACCGCCTATAAAATAGACGACATACTGCCATTTAGTGCAAGTGTAAAGTTTACGACTTGAAGCTTAACTATTTCCAACATGTACAACCTATTCGTCGCTGTGGTAAGTAAGAGATAAACTACGATAACTTGACGTGCCCTTCCACAATTCAAAACGTTTGAAAGTATTTGTAAAAATATTTACAAGACTCACAACGCATGTGTGCGTACAGAGACGGCTCTCGAAACAAAAACAAATCAGCGTGTCATTGTTGCTTGACTAGCGGCATCGTTCATCATCATCATCATCATATCAGCTTATGGCCGTCCACTGCTGAACGTAGGCCTCCCCCAAAGAGCGCCAGCCATCCCGGTCTTAGGCAGCCCGCATCCATCCGCTGCCCGCCACCTTTAAACCGTCGGTCCACCGTGCAGCAGGGCGTCCCACACTACGTTTGCCTAAACGTGGTCTCCACTCTAACACGTGTCTGCTCCACCGACCGTCTGTCCGTCTGCAGACATGGCCGGCCCACTTCCACTTCAGCGCACTAATTTTGCGAGCAATGTCGGTGACTTTAGTTCCCTGACGGATGACTTCATTACGAATTCTGTCCCTCAGAGAAACTCCGAGCATTGCCCTCTCCATCGCACACTGAGCGACTTTGAATTTATGGACCAGCCCCACGGTGAGTGTCCACGTTTCGGCTCCATAGGTCATTACAGGCAGGACGCACTGGTTAAAGACCCTGGTCTTAAGGGATTGTGGGATCGACGATTCAAAGATTTTGCGGAGCTTCCCGAATGCTGCCCAGCCCAAGCGTATCCTTCTATTCGCTTCCTTCTCGAAGTTGTGCCGCCCCAGTTTTAGTTTGGCCAAGATAAGTAGATGTACCTACTCTTGCACAACCTCGAGAGTAGCGCCATCTACGACTACAGATTTCGGGGGAACAAGACCATTGTACATGACTTTGGTTTTATCCAAGTTCATCCCGAGACCCACCCGTCTTGAAGAATCGCTCAGGCCGTTCAGCATCCCTTCCAGCTCCTGCAGATTCTGCCATGATGACGATGTCATCCGCAAATCGCAGGTGTGAGATGTACTGGCCGTTGATGTTTATCCCCCGTCCTTTCCAATCAAGCATTTTGAAAACGTCCTCCAACGCGCTGGCAAACAGTTTCGGGGAGATAACGTCTCCTTGTCTTACCCCTCGACGGCGTTGGATTGGTTTTGTGCTTTGCGGCATCATTAATTACTCATTATTATTGAAATAGTAATATGGAGGGGAGCGCCATGATATAGTAGTTTATCTTTCTAATAGGCTAGATGACACCACCAATCAATTGACGTACTTTTTATGACCTGTCAAAACGCGATTCTCCCATAGATTTTGTATGGCAAAAGACAGCTGTGATGTCACTTTGTGCCGCCTCAATAGACTATTTTAATTTGAAAGTAATTAAAAATCCAATTTTACAGTACCTAAATTGAATATTGATTACCTCGTTGGTCTGGTGGTCGCATAACGCGACTGCTGAGCATGAGGTCTTGGGTTCGATTCCCAGGTCGGGCAGTGTTATTGGGTTGGTGGCAATAGGCTCGCCCCCTATTACATGGGACTTAAAATAACTGGCGAAAAATTTATTAAAAAAACATAATTTAAAATAATTGATAAACCATAAAGAACCAATAATTAAAAATAAAGAGTCATCATCATCTGCCTAGCCTTTTCCCAACTATGTTGGGGTCGGCTTCCAGTCTAACCGGATGCAGCTGAATACCTACCAGTATTTTACATGGAGCGACTGCCTATCTGACCTCCACAACCCAGCAACTGGGTAATACGATACCCCTTGGTAAGACTGGTTGTCAGATTTGCGGGCTTCTGACGACCCGTAACGACTGTCAAAGATCCACATGTGACAGTCGGGACCAACGGCTTAACGTGCTTTCCGAGGCACGAAGGAGTCTCTGTGTGTAAAGATGGTCACCCATCCACGGACCAACCCCGGCAAGCGTAGCTTAACCTGACGGATCGACCCGTGCGGCTGTTATTACTTAGCCACAAGCTCCTCCAATTAAAAATAAAGAGTAAGTACGAAAATTTCAAATTACTTTTTATAATAAACTTTGTCGTATTGATTTCCAACAGATTTGGGCAGTATGTTACGCAGCGTACGCGCTGGAATGTGCAGCGCAAAGCACTGAAATACCTGACATTGACGTCACTGATTTTCCCCTGACGTCACCAGATTATATACCTAGTACACCTAGTATACCTAATATACCTAGTATACCTGGGTAAGTCTTTTTCTGAACACACCTAATATACCTAGTATACCTGCGGTCTTTTTCTGAACACATACAAGAAATCCATAGAGAAATACTTACGAAGATGCTCTTGTCCTTTAAGGTGGAACCTCCATGGTAGCCCGCGAAATTCAAATTAACTTAAATGGTTACAATTCTGAAAATACATAATTCTTACGCCCGTGAATCATACTTAAATCAACATATAACCTAATTCTGACTTGCAAATTGCAATAAACGTAAGAAAAATTGAATTTCGCGGGCTACCATGGAGGTTCCACCTTAAGGCCGGCCTCACTTTGGACACATTTTCGTACGAATTTGACTCGTGCAAACACGCACGACCCCAACGACCCCAACTCTCCGAGTACTACGGTGTATCGTACACTGTATGCGAACAAGTCGTGCGTGTACGCGCGTATAGTTCCGACATACGAATTAAATCTTAACTTGCTCGAATATAGAACAAAATATTTTTTATTTTAATTATTTTTTTATAATTAATCTTTATACATGCGCAGATAACCGTAAAATAGCCCGGGGTCATTCCTGCCTGGCACACAATCACTACAGGCATTTTAACGGAGAAAACACAACCAGTGTGCACGATCAATTCGTACGTCCAATAACGTATGTTTTCGTACGATACAAATTCGTATCAAAAGTGTGTGTCTGGCCTAGATAAATGTATGTAGAATGTCTTTTAGATCGTGGCATGTACTGTACACGCCATTTTTTTATATTACTTATTAGGAATATGGCATTCGTGTGAAACGCGTCAAAAAACTCGTACTATTCATAGGCCAGTTTCTATTTTGTCGTAGTGTAGTTGTGTATTGTAGATTTTATATTGTTTTACATTGCGAACAACAATAACAGAGATTTTTCAAAATAAAATATTGCAGCAATAATTTTTACTCAACGTGACTTGTTTGATGTTCAATAAGTAAACGGTTATGTGATGTGTCATTTCCACCTTTTTTTTTCAGATTGCCGTTTTGATGTCATCTCAATCTACGGACTATTGATTGCTCACAACATATTATATTTTATCTGAATGCACCTAAGAATTTTACAGCCAGCACATCATGCCTGCCTTTACCTATACCTTTTTGTTGTAAAATCGCTCCTATTAAAACCACATAAGATGCCACAGTGTTTACCTTAACGCACTGTTATCCGTACTTACCTAAATTATAATCAGCGGACAATATTAAAAACAGCAACTTTGCGTTTTTTGTTGTTTGTTTTGAAACTAATCAAATTAGCACAACAATATTGCATTGAACAACACAACAAAAAAGATTTTCATGTACTTACTGATGATAAGCCAATGCGAATTGAACCTTGTAACAACACAACTAGGGTTTTAAGTTAAATAAAACACAATTAAATAAGATTACATATTATGGTATGTATTTAAAACGACGCTGCCGCCGTTATAACAATTTAAAACCTAATTGTTCAAGAAATTGCTAATTCACTAAAAAATGCAATGAAAAATACATGATGCTATTACAAAAAAAAAAAACTTTCACACGACATTTGTATCATACAGGGTGGAACTAATTTATTATCTGCTGTTTAAATAAAACAAAAGTCCCATAATATTGACTATTTAAGCAGCAATACAAACTTTACAAACCTTTGTTATTAATTCCATCCTGTATATAAGATGTCGTTTACAAAAAACAGGCAATCAAATCACGGTTCGTTTAAATGTATGAGCGCCTTTACACAGTAGAGAGATCCTCAGAATAAGGGTATAGAACAGGGATGGCCAATCGGTCGATCGCGGCTGTTAGTCCAGTCAGTCGCGTGGGGGTAAAAATTATAAATACAGACGTAAGCAAACCTCACACTGATATAAATAAGTGTAACTAATAATATACATTCATAACATCACGCCTGTAGTCCCCGAAGGGTTAGGCAGAGGTGTAACCATCAGTACACCCACATTCGCCAGTTATGTTTAAGTCCCATGTAACAAATCCAGATTCCGAGGCTGTTACTGAGAAATTCCTGATGGGAAAACCCAATCACACTTTACCCGACCAGGGAATTGAACCTGGCAGTCGTGCCTTGCGACCACTAGACAAACGAGACAGTAAAAAAAACTTGAGAGGTGTCAAGGGACACCCGGATGAAACGAAGTTATATGAGAGAGACAGACAGAGAAACACGCGCACGCCGCACAACTATAGCAAAAAGTGTCGTTTTAGTCTTAATTTTTTCCGTCTAACCCCCTTTCGTAACGCGCGATAAGGAACTTCGTTCCAAAAATAAAATATATGACATAATTGTATACTGAACTAAACTGTTTTATTTAAATTTTTAAGAAGTCTGTAATTGGTAGATCGCACAGGGTCTCGACAGCAAAAAGTCGATCTTGGTTGAAGTCGAAGTTGGCCACCACTGCTATAGAACATGCTAGCCGCGCATCTGTGGCACCTGGCCACTGGTTGACAATATGATATTTTAACATTAGTAGTGTACACTCACCTTAAGCTGACTTAACAAGCTAATCGTAACTAAATAAGACATACAGGTTGTACTTACAATATAGTACTACTGGTTGCAGTGTTACAGTACCCGCTGATCAATATGACACAAAGATCTTACCTTAGGAAGACGCAGTTACGTAAGAAGGCTCCAACCCACATTATCCCCAAAAGTTAGTTACACAAGATATCGTAACAGGTCAATTAAAATTAAAAACTTTCGTTCAGTTAAAATGACCCAGAAGATAAACATAGGATTTTTAAAATGAAAATCTTTCGTTCAGTTAAAATGACCCAGAGATAAACATAGGATTTTTAAAATGAAAAACTTTCGTTCAGTTAAAATGACCCAGAGATAAACATAGGATATTTTATGACGTTTGTATCATCACAACTCCACATGGTTTATAATTATGTTTACTATGTCTTTAGTATACATAACTCAATTTTGGAGTTTTTGTGGCTTGGATCCTTTTTGCATAACTACGTCCATTACTTCCAAAAGATATTTCTGTCACTCATTGTGACAGAGAAACAGCTCTACAAAATCGAACTTTTTCTAAAACTCATTGTGTCATATTTACCACGAATATCGTTACAATCATTTGGAAATGCGGTGATCTCCAGCACTCATACACAACATACAAATTTTCTTCACAACTTACCGAATATTGTGATGATGATTTCAAATATAAAACCAATTTCAAAGGTTATAAAGTACAATTTTAATTAACTATTTAAAGATCTTGAAAGACTACGTGTCGATGTAGGTGGTACGAGTACCTACTGGGTGTTAATTGACAATTAATATACATATTTTTCTTTGTTCTTTTATTCTCTATTTAAAAAGGGAGGGGCACGATATGAATTAAGGCTTTAACGCACTAGGCTGAGGTAATAAATAGTTATATATTAAGGTACGAGCAAACTGTGTCGGGCAGCAACGGGTCGGGCCAGGCCGCAACGCATTGACGGATAAAATACAATACACTGGACTTTGAAGATTGAAAATTTGTTATATCACGTGCACGCGTGTATTCTCATACGCTTGGTATAAGCACACTGCTGACGGGGTGCAGCAGGGCGGGGCGGGTCGCAACGCGTGCACCGAGACCCGCTGCGCCCCGGAATTGTATACTATAAAAACATACAAGCAATTTGGGCGGATTTTTGAGCCCTGACCCGTTGCGGCCCAACACAGTGTGCTCGTACCTCTATCACACACTGCGATTGGGGCATAAGTTTTACATAAAGTAGTTTGTCTGTGTTTAAAACATGACACAGCAGTCACACACAGCTCAGACTGATACTCAAAAGATACATACTTTGGTAGTTTTGGTACTCATAAAATAAAAAGGTCGGTGCGCAAAAAGCTTTGGCTTTTTTAAATCAATTTTTGTTTTTTAATGAACATTTGCCTAGTGCATTAAATTAGAAACACAACACGGCATGTTTGTAGTGAGGTGATTTAATGATTTTATATAAATTTTAATACTTTAAATAGATACATTTACATAATAAAATTGAGCATAGGTTTTATTTGGATGATGTAAGTACAATTTTATATCCATACAGATTTTTTTATATCATGAATATAAATTTTGGATCGACACTAAATTCATGCAGGTAAATTTATTTTTAATTTAAACAAATTAACATGAAATTATACCAAATTATAAGATCACCAGTAAAATTTTACACTCACTGCATTATTTAAAAGGTAAGTATTCATATTAACTTAAAAGCATACACGAAAATAATTGAAAAGTAATTTCGGTAATCATTAGTTTACGTACTCCCAACGAAAAAGAATGATGAAATTGAGCCTCTTTACAACTGAAATGCTTTAGGATGCGTACAGACGAGCAGCATATTGCTGTTGACAGAGCCAGACAGAGGAAGCTACTGCAGTTGGCTCTGTCGGCAGCTGAAGTTGGCTGCAGTGCTGCTCGCCTGTACGCAGCCTTATTTGTACACACCGTAAAATCCAAAAGTTCTACAATTATAATAATCACTTTACGTTGGATGGAGAAGAAGAAAGACGTTGGAAGAAAACCGCTATCATTAATTGGGATCTGTAAATTAGTGAAAATATCTGCCTTTTTTAAAAGTAGTTGTACATAAGGGTTTTTTGTAATGATATACTTTTCATGATCTGTCAAAACGCGATACAGTCATAGATTTCGTATGGCAATAGCAAACTGCGACGTCATTTGCTTGCCAACTCATGAAATTTCAAAGCAACTGAAAATTAAATCACTTAAAAATAAACGGATTTTCATGGTTAGGATAAAGTGTTTAAAAGTTCCGTACCTAAAGGGTGCCAATGACACCCTATTCCAAGGCTCTGCTGTTCTTACGTCTGTGTTATTTCTTGTACCGTAATTGGTAGGAGTTTTTCGATAGTACGGAACGCTTAGCGCCTTTTCACATGCATACGGTCGCTGTACGGTCACCGTGCCGTGTGAAAGCTCTCATTCTAGCTCATACATCATACACGGCACGGCAACCGTGCTGTAACTGAGAGCATGTGAAAAGGGCCTTAGTGTGCGAGTCCTGCTCGTCATGGAATTATAAGTTAATGGTGTCTATATGTATTGTATGTGAAAAAGATACCCAATTAATGCAAGCTTCTTCTTCTTCTCCAAAAATGCGATATGTAGCATAACTTTATATTACACTTCCTTATTTATAACACATTAATTCAAGATTAAGGTAGACAGACTGCTGCATTCAAACAGCAATTACGTTTGAAAACTTTTTTTACAATCCGTCTGTATTATATTAAAGAAGCTTTTGAACATGAAACTATTAAGTATAACACGACGTAGAGTAATAGAGTGATCTATGCATTGTACAGTCAACAAAGCAGTTTGGTATGCAGGCAAAAAAATAAAAATACAAAACAAACATTTTGTAAATTTTAATTTTGAAGTCATGTTCTCTGTCCCTTAGCAGCAGGAAGACTTTTAGAATAGTCTTAAAGTTTACTGTCGTTTGACTGTTCGGGAGTAAGGCAGGCAATGCCAAAAGACTTGATCACTTAAACACTCGAAGAGTTTAAAAAAAGCACTTTTGTTAGCTGCCTGTATACATATCTCTTTTGCTGACTATACTTCATAGAGTATTTCCTAACACGATTTAAACAACATCTGGATTTAAAGTTATCTACACTAATGGTCCACAGTAGAACGAAATTAATTCCACTGAGATAGGCAATGGAATTATAATAAAAAAAAAACAAAATTTACTAATTAAACACATAGATTATCACATTTATCAAAGCTTTTAATAACTGCGGGCCTAAATTAGTGAGGTGCCTACTTCAATTAACCTTGCTTATCTGTCAATATTTCTGTCTTTATCATTCATTTTGCAGTAAAATGAGATAGCAATATAGGTACTTCGGTTTTGATTTATGGATAAGAGCTCAAAACGAATTGATACAAATATAATATTGTACTAAGACAAAGATGTTAGAAGTTGAGGTTTTTTGAACATCACGTGCTTTGTACTTTTGCCTAAAAGGCATTTTAACATTCAATTTAATGGATGATTGGATGAATATCATCATCATCAGCATCATATCAACCGAACGACGGACATAAATTGATATTTTGATATAGATACATTATTACAAATTAATAGATATTGGGAACGTTATACTAAAAATTAATTATTTTATAATTTATTTTTAATTACTATTATTTTTTTTTAATTTTCTAAATAGGAAGTGGACATTTTTATTTAAAAGCAAACAAACCATCGCGGGTTTAACAGCGGCATGTCAGAAATGTGATTTTAAGTGTCATTCCTACACGAAATTTTATACTGGTTATTTTGCACTGTAGGTATGTACTTAATTAATTTGATATGACGTCGTTGCTTGAATGTTATAGTTACAAATGAGAAATGTTTAAGTCGTCGCTTAAATGTAACCAATTACAGATGAAAAATCTTTAATTCAACCGAATCACTTCTTGTAATTAAACACAATTAAGACTGATAAAAGTCATCAATGACAATCCTTTAACTAGTTATCTCGTGATGTTAAAACCTCTCTAACCAAAAGTTTTACAAAAAATAAAGAGACCTATTCTAAAATCACAAACGAACCATAAGACATACAATTTATCGTTCACAGTCTTTCAGTTACAAGTTACAACATAATGCGCAATAGGCACCGCTTCCTCAGGCACAGTTCAAATAAACGAGAAACTGGCAATACAGCCTCTAAGCGAATGACAAGGTTGCTGTCAAGCAAGGCGGTTACTCACGAACAGGTGGTCACGTTCAGTTTCGCGAAGTAATCTAGAAGACCTTGGAGACGTTTCTTGACTCGTTTCTGGTCGTCGAGTGTGCAGCCTAAGATGGCGGACTCGAAGTTTTTGTCGGTACCCGTGGAGGGGTCGGGCTGGGACGTGCACGCGTTCATGAATGTTTGACAGCGCGTGTGTGCGACCACCGCGTCGTCGTGCACCGAGATCACTAGCTGGTCTATGTACATGTTTACCTGGAATTGAGAGAATGTTGGTTGGTAATTACGTTTATCATTGTAGAAGACCTTTTGTTATTTTCTTATGGGCTTAAAATACATATACAGGGTAATTAAAAATTTACCTGAAACCTGAAAAGGGGTCATTGTACTCATCATTACGAACAACTTTTACTATGGGACCAACCTTGAAATCATGAAAAAAAAAAACAGCTGTTCCCTACAAATATGCTACATAACAAGATCGTAATGTAATGGATCAGCTGTTTTTTTTTTAGTATAATGACCCCTTTTAAGGTTTCGAGTAAATTTTCAATGACCCTGTATAGGTTATGTTATATTATATACGCTTTGTTAACGCCAATTTCATACTTATAAAGAGAAGCATGATCTATATTGTTTAGTTGCCAATAAACCTCGTTAAAGAACAGACGCATTTTATTTCGAAATCCATAGACACAGTGTTAAGCAAAAGTCAACCTAATCACCCAAAACATATGGTCGATTACGAGCCGGATCGAACCTCATTAGGAATTGACGGAGCACCCGAAGTGAGAACAAAAGAACCGCATTCCATTGAGCGATAAGGGACCACCTGGTGTTGTTTTGCACGGATTTCTTAGAACTGGTCAATTAGTGTGTGTGCAAAGTGTATCGGTGTATCATTTGAACATTATTAACTTAAAAAATAGACTATTCTCGATTAGACATTGTACTACATTTGGAAGATTCTTGTGATTTACATATAAACAATGAACTCTGACGCAGAACAAGCGTTAACTGTACTTGAAGATGTGGCGTCAACACTCAAAAGGACCCAAATAAACCTTAAAAAGTGCCCAAAAGAACGGTTATCAAAGCCTGGATATTTACGAACTCGTATTCAAACGATTGAAGAATACTGGGTAGCTTTTAAGAAAGCGCACTACGATCTGTTGAAAAGTACAAATCGGGAACAACGCGGAGTTATACCGTACTATGTGAATGAAGAATTCCTCCTCCATGAAGACTTGTACCTATGTATGTTAGGCGATCTTAGAGAGATGTTGGAAGCATGCACTTCGAAGACGATTGACCATAACCAACCTTCATGCAGCAATACGTCGTGTGATGGAAAAGTACGTGCTAAAGTGATGCTACCGAACATACAACTCCCTCCGTTTTCTGGTAACTACGAAGAATGGCCTACATTTAAAGACTTGTATGTGTCATTAATTCATGAATGCACAACGCTAAGTGAAGTTGAAAAATTACACTATTTGAAGACCAGTATCACGGGCGAAGCGGCATCCTTACTGAAACACATTCAGGTGACGGGTGCTAATTATGTTCAAGCATGGGGAACGCTTAATTACCGATACGATAACAAGCGCATGATAGTAAATGCATTAATGAAGCGATTATTCTTTCAAAAAAAATGTACCAGTCAAACGGCGGCACAGCTGAAAGCCCTCCTGGATTGTACCACTGAAGTAATTAACAGTCTAGAAAACGTGAAAGTGCCTACTGATTCCTGGGATCCAGTAATTATATTTCTGGTTGTGCAGAAGTTGGACCCGGAGTCACACAAAGAATGGGAACAGACTGCCTATTCGGTGAATTCCCAAGAGCTGCCTACATGGAAGGAATTGCGTGAGTTTTTAGAGGCCAAATTCCGGACGCTTGAAATGATTTCTCCGACGACCACCAGTAAACCTACCAAAGAGCGTGTTCTACATGTTACAGCAACAGAAAATGATAAACAACAAAAACCATGTGCTTTATGTAAAGAAACGCACACACTGTGTCATTGTAGTACATTCAATAAAATGACAATTAATGAAAGAAGCGAACATGTCAAAGCAAACAAATTATGTTTCAACTGCCTTGGGGCGGGACATTCGGTGTTCAAGTGCCGTATGCCAATGTCTTGCCGCACCTGTAAGAGACGACATCACACACTTTTACATCAACCCAAGAAGATTGATGAAGCGGCTCAAAATGTAGAAACCAAGCAACCGACTTCATCCAGCCAAGCAGATGTAGAAGAGAAAAAGGTTCACACAATGATTGCGTCTCATTATACTGCGGGGCAGAAGATATCACTATTGGCTACAGCAGTAGTAATTTTGAAGAGTGAATATGGACACACTACTGCTTTAAGAGCACTGATAGATTCAGGATCTCAAGCATGTTTTATAAGCGAGAAGGTAACTCAGATCCTGAATCTAGAAAAAACTCCAGTAAATCTAATCGTATCCGGAATGGAAGCCATGAAGATGAAAGTCAAGCATGAGGTCAAGTTTCAAGTACTGTCACGGTGGGAAAACCAATTCTACTTACCTATCAGAGCCTACGTGATGTCCAAGCCCTTGACTTCGAACATACCGATGAACACCATGAAGGGGACTGAATGGCCGCACATAGCAAACCTCCAACTAGCAGATGCAAATTATTATGAATCGGGACCCATTGATCTGTTGTTGGGAGTGAACGAATATGCAGCAATTCTCAAGCAAGGACTCATTAAAGGTCCACCAGATACACCATGCGCCCAAAATACCTACCTGGGATGGATATTAATGGGTGGAATAACAATCAAACTGAACGCACGAGAAAAATCATTGACGGCCATGAAGCAAGAAATTAACATTGAAGATTTACTGACCACAATATGGGAAGTTGATACAGACACGAAAAGAAAACTTACCCTAACTGAACAATTATGTGAAAACATATACGAGAAGACACACAAGCGAGATAAAGATGGAAAATACATAGTCAAGCTCCCATTTAAAACAGAACAACCAAAATCAGTTGAAGGCAATACAAGAGAAATAGCAAAGGGAAGACTCCTTCAACTAGAAAAAAGATTTAATCTAAACAAAGAACTGAAGCAAGAATACACAAAGGTGATTAATGAATACAAAGAATTAAAACATATAGAAGAGGTACCTAAGGAAGAAATAAATAATAAATCAGTATACTTACCCCACCATGCGGTGATCCGTAGTGATAAGGAAACGACGAAGACTCGTGTTGTTTTTGACGCCTCGTGCAAGGGCTCCAACGGTACTTCACTTAACGATGAGCTCTTGTTGGGTCCAATATTACAAGATGACTTGAGAAGCATTATCATTAGATGGAGAATGCATGCTGTTTGTTATGTTTCTGACATTCACAAGATGTACAGGATGATTTGGACAAATAAAAAAGACATCGATTATCAACGAATTCTATGGAGAGATAATACAGCGCAAGACATCAAAGACTACAGACTTTTGACTGTGACATTCGGAACAGCTTCCGCACCCTATCTCGCCGTAAAGACACTTATGCAATTGGCTGATGATGAAGGTGACAAATATCCCGAAGCTGCAAAGATACTGCGTGAAGACTTTTACGTCGATGACGTAATGTCCGGACACGATGATCTGGAACAAGCTATACGAATTAGTCAAAATCTTAAAAAGCTACTGCGTCTGGGTGGCTTCGAACTGAAAAAATGGTCTTCAAACAACCGTGATTTTATGGAGACTATCGAACCAAGCGAAAGATCATCCAATGCACATCTGGAACTAAAGATTGATGGAACAATTAAAGCCCTGGGCATACAATGGAATTTGGGTAAAGATCAATTTGAATATAATCTGAACTTACCAGCTATCGGCAAAGCAATCACAAAGCGAAGCATTCTATCTGACATTCAAAAGTTATTCGACCCTCTCGGATGGATTGCTCCTTGCCTTGTTTTGGCAAAGATTTTAATTCAACAACTCTGGCAGGAAAAGATTGATTGGGACGAAGTCTTGAATGCGACACTGGCTGAAAAATGGGCTACAATACGATCTGATCTTGAAAATGCTAACGGAATCTACATAAATAGATGGATGGGAACATTGAGCTCAAGGAAAGATTCCATAGAAATCCACGGATTTTGCGACGCTTCTGTACAGGCATATGGTGCTGTAGCCTACTGCCGAGTTACAAACTCAGATGGCACAGTGAAAACCACAATCATTGCTGCACGAACAAGAGTGGCTCCTTTGAAAACCATTTCATTGCCTCGACTAGAACTGTGTGGAGCTTTATTGCTATCCAAACTACTAAAGCAAATAGGGCAAGCAATGAGGATACCTAAAACACAAATCTATGCTTGGACAGATTCTTCTATTGTCATCTGCTGGCTACATGGAGATCCGAACAGATGGAAAGCGTTTGTGGCAAACCGTGTTGTCGAGATCACAACTAATGTAAGTTGTAGTCAGTGGCACCATGTCCAATCCCACGATAACCCAGCTGATGTTGCGTCAAGAGGCATGTTAGTAGCCAACTTGAAAGGTTGTGACCTATGGTGGAACGGACCACAGTGGTTATTACATCAGAAGATACAGTTCACTAGACTAAACATAACCCCAACAGACCTAGAAAAAAAGAAAAACACCTTACGAGCTCTGAAAATGACAAAAAACGACAACGAAGAAGGTAATAAATTATCCGCACAACTCGACGGCTTTGATACACTGACTGAACTACTGAGAACTATCACCTACTGCCGAAGATTCCTGAAACAAAATAAACTAAGAGAAAACATAGATAGTACAATCAAAACTGAAGAACTCGAACTCTCCTTGCAAACCTGTATAAAATTAGACCAAGAGGAAGAATTTAAAGAAGAGATAGAAAGCTTAAAAGGAAAGAAAAGAGTAAAAAAATCAAGCAAATTAAAATCATTAAATCCTTACCTTGACGAGAATGGAGTCCTCAAGGTGGGCGGCCGACTCAGGAACGCAGAGTTGACTGATGAATGCAAGCATCCAATCATTCTGGGTCGAAACAGCAAACTTACCTATCTTATAATAGCAGAAGCCCACTCGAAGACGTTGCATGGAGGTATACAGTTGATGGTCACTTACCTTAGATCCAAGTATTGGATATTGCGAGTGAAAACGCTGGTCAAACAATACATCCATCGTTGCTTGGTGTGTGCTAAGCTAAACGCAAAAGTGAGAACACAAGTAATGGGGGACTTACCAAGCGTACGGGTGAAACCAGCACGAGCATTCCTTAACTCAGGTGTCGACTTTGCGGGACCATTCCAATTATTGATGAGTAAGGGCAGAGGAGCCAGAACTACCAAGGCCTATATAGCAATATTCATTTGCATGTCCACCAAGGCACTTCATTTAGAATTGGTTGGTGACCTGAGTACAGCAGCATTCATAGGTGCCTTCAAAAGGTTTTGCGCCCGCAGAGGAAAATGCATAAATCTGTGGAGCGATCAAGGACGAAATTTTGTTGGCGCTAATAAGCAACTATATGAAGCCTGGAAGGAAGCTGGTTTGCAATTTGATGGCAAAATCGCTGAATTACTTGCCAACGACGGGACCCAATGGCATTTTATTCCGGCATATTCACCTAACTTCGGAGGATTATGGGAGGCCGGAGTGAAATCAATAAAATATCACATGAAGAGAGTCCTTACTACAAACTTAACATTTGAAGAGATGATGACGGTTCTCTGCGAAATAGAAGCATGCCTAAACTCGCGTCCGTTATGTCCAATGGATGATGACACCATGCAAGCACTAACACCTGGTCATTTTTTAATAACGGAAGCACCAGTCACCGTCCCGAACCCAAACCTGAAGGACGCTAAAATAAGCAACTTGACACGCTGGCAATACACGCAAAAATTGTTGAGTGACTTCTGGTCAAGATGGCAAAAAGAGTACCTCACAAGACTCCAACAGAGGCCAAAATGGTTAAAACGCGAAGAAGAGTTCAAGAAGGGAGACATAGTGCTGATCAAGCAAGATAACCTCCCTCCGGGAAAATGGTCAATGGGACGCATCACCGATAAGCACCCCGGCCCCGACGGTTTAACCAGAGTGTATAGCGTAAAGAGCGGTGACACTATAACTAAGCGATGTGTGACAAAGTTGTGTGCTTTACCAATCGACACAGCACCAGATGAGATGATTGTTTAACTTTAGGTTTTGCATGTATCCTAAGTTCATAAATTATAGTTTTTAAAGGACTGTCAGTAGTCCTTTGGTGGGCGGCTTATGTTAACGCCAATTTCATACTTATAAAGAGAAGCATGATCTATATTGTTTAGTTGCCAATAAACCTCGTTAAAGAACAGACGCATTTTATTTCGAAATCCATAGACACAGTGTTAAGCAAAAGTCAACCTAATCACCCAAAACACGCTTACTAGCCTTCGCCCGAGACTTCGTCCGAGTAAATTTCGGGTACCTACTAAATTTAATCAAAATCAGTTCAGTGATTTAGTCGTGAAAGCGTAAGTCTCTTCTTTAAATCTCTTTATAGCGCGGTCTTATCGCGCTCCTATCAAAATCATGGTTCAATGAAACCGTTCTTTTTAGAGCAGATCGAGGATCTTGGCAGAAGAATCTAATCTAATTTAGAGACATTTTTGACAATTTTGGTATCTATAATAAAAACATAATTTAAATAGGTACAGTTTGTTTTTAAGAGGTAATTTCTAATCCGATTACAAACATGGTTTTAATGATAGGAAGCTACACTATTGCAGTGTCGCATTATGTGTCGTTTATGGTACAGTCAGCAACAAAAGTCGATTAACAATGTTACTTTTTTATATCATTTAAACAGACTCTAAACACATAATGTACTGGCTTTCAGAATTTCAGGCAATAGCTAAGGGTTAATTTTATCTTAATTTTATATTCTTCTTTCTTTATCGTGTGGGTAGTAAGGTCTTACGACCCCACACACCCTAGTGTCAGAGTTTCTAAACCGCCTCAAGGGCCTCTGACATGGTTTGAATGGAACAGTAAGTGTCCAGGTTTCCTCACGATGTTTTCCTTCACCGATGCCAGTGATGTCCAAGATAAACTTTAGAAAATACATATGAATTGAAAAAGTCACATTGGTACTTGCCCGGATTTGAACCCACAACCTCATGCATGAGAGGCGGGCGCCTTAACCACTGAGCCATCACGACACTAATTTTATATTCATTGCGTTTTACTTTAAATATTGTACTTAATAATTAGGATTTAAAAATCATAAATGTTAATCGACTTTTGTTGCTGACTGTACCTATATTTGGGCATTATGTTCGCCTTTGTTTTGTTTTATGTTGCATAAAGTTTAAATAAATAAATATTTAACATTCACGCGGAGAAAGTCGCAGCAGAAGCTAGCTGTAAATATTTTATAAAACATTGTACGTAAGTATTTTCTTAATTAACTCTACTAGGAAAAATGTAACCTTCATATTCCGTGCCGCTGCTAATTATACATATAATAATAAAATTATAACTTATAAGCTATTTCTGGGTCGCACAAAGAAGCGATTATTCTTATATAAAGAACAGTAAATTGTATAAATTGTTCATTGTGGTTCAAGTTATAAATCAACGAACGGAATTAAATTGTTGCCCGTAGGCGGTAGACAATAAAAATATAGGTAGGTATACCTACTTGTGTCGCTTAGAAAATCAGTACCTATAATAATAATCTATACATACTCGTATAAAATGCTTAGTCCTGAATGACTGACGGATCAACGCACTGCCTAAACCGCTGATCGTAGAGACCTGAAAGTTGGAGGGTGTGTTCTTTGTATGACGTAGGCATCCGATAAGAAAGGATTTTCTTGAATTCATCCTCTTAGGGGACGGGGTCCAAAATTTGTATGGAAAAATCAAATCAGACGCGGACGAAGTCGCGGGCAGAAGCTAGTAAAGTACTATAAGTTTGTGAATACGTGATTGATAGGTATTGATTACAAAAAGATTAAGTTTTATTGATAATGATAATAGTAATTCGTTCAATTTATTATTTATAAAATAATTATTTCTCTATTGCTGTGATAACGTTTTAAGGCTACATTCGCACTATGCGGTTAGCCGCAATGCGGCCAGCCGTCCGGCTGACCGGAATCAAAAATTTGTACGAGAAAGTAGTTTTTATACGCGCTGCGATGCGGTTGCCGGCCGACCGCTCCGGTCGTTCTGAGCGCTGCGGGCCGACTGAACCGCTAGCACAACCGCATCCTGCGGTCCACCGGACGGCTGACCGCATAGTGCGTATGTAGGCTTTTTTTTTTTTTTTGAGGTGGTAAAAATCATCAAATGAGTCCTTCCGTCCTGGGCGGGGCGGAAGGGACTGTCAGACTTTTACTGACTAAAAAACCACCCTGTTCCTTCTGTTGCCCTTTACGTTCCGGGGCCACGGTATCCTGTTAAGACGTCCCGCAACCCCGGCAGACGTTTGGCCCCGTTGGGGGGCCCCGTCCCTGTGCTGACAGCTCTTTGAGGCGCGCGCGAACAGAACGCGCCGTCGACCCGGGCATGGTCCTTGATCGGACGGCGAGCTACCCATTACTCGCCGTCCGCAAGCCCGCGCCTACGGTGGCCGGATGTCGCCTCGCGACGTCCGACGCCCTGGGCGTCTCCCGCGGCGGCTGGGGCGTGAGGTGGAGGGTGTTGTTCTCTCCCTCACGCGGCCCGCCTCCTCCTTCGCTAGCATTACTGCTTCGCAGAAGGAGGTGACTGCATCCCATTCCCTCTCGCCCCGGAGCATGGCCTGAACCAGGCCCGGGCGCGAGAGGTCGCCGCCGCCTATCGCCTCCGTGAGGACACGGCGGTGCTCTGCCCAAGCGGGGCAGACCTGCACCGTATGCTCCACCGTGTCCTCCGGGCGGTCCACACAGTGGTGACACCCGGGCGTTTCCTCCCGTGCAATCCGACACAGGAACCTCCCGAAACAACCGTGTCCGGTGAGGACCTGCGTCAGCCGGAAGGTGAGGACGCCGTGGCGCCTCTCTAGCCACTCCTCAAAGAGGGGTCTTACCGCCGCGATTGCAGCGTGCCCATGCGTATGTAGGCTTAGAGTTATCATTTTTCGTGTGAAATTAATGTAGGTAACATACATTTACTTTAATAAAAATAGTAATTTGGTTAAGATTTACGCCGTACGGCATTTCATACAAACTTTCAAGTCCTTGTTTTTCTAAATGGACGAACCTATTTTAATGAATCTTCCTACGCACACGGGATACATAGGTATAAAAAGTTAACAGAGAACATTGCCTACCGCATACGCAACTGGCGTTTCTATCTTTAAAAGAGGTTTATTTTGAAAGACTGTCAAGTATAAACAGCAAATAAAAATAAGATTTTATCTATAGTTCTATACTGATATTATAAAGAAGAAAGATTTGATTGTTTGTTTGTTTGCATTGAATAGGCTTCGAAACTACTGAACTGATTTGAAAACTTCTTTCACTGTTGGGAAGCTACACTAGCTCCGGGTGGCATAGGCTATATTTTTTATAAAAACAGAGGGATCCGTAAGAAACATCACGCGAAAGAAATCGAGGGGAGAGTGCTATAGTGCCAGGTGTCCTAATTTTATTTGATTATTTATGTCACTTATACAAGGATGCAGAACTGCAGCGTGTAACCGTGTATACATTCACAAGGCAGGTCATCTAACTTGCAAATCGTAAGTGCGATCGCTTGTAGCTTGTAAACAATGGCAAGTCGTTTGTAGAGGACATCGCACTCATACAAATGCACCTATTAAGTCATCGTTGCTTTTTGTTGTGACTGTTTCTACATTACGTACATAGACACAGAAGGTTCAGTGTTCTACAATATTAAACACTTTACTGTTGACGCAAAAAGAGCAGACATGATTTTTTTATAATGAACTAAAAAAACTACAAGAATAGAGTCCAAAATTGCGGAATTATGTGCAAGATAAAAAAAAACAAGCGAAATTACATCTTCTACAAAAATGCTTTGTCCTGAATGACTGACGGATCAACGCACAGCCTAAACCATCACTGATCGTAGAGACCTGAAAGTTGGAGGGTGTGTTCTTTGTTTGACATAGGCATCCGATAAAAAAAGGATTTTTCAAAATTCGCCCCCCAAGGGAATGAAACGGGGGTCCAAAGTTTGTATGAAGAAATCAACTTTGACGCGGACGAAGTCGCGGGCAGAACCTAGTTTTGGATATTCTTGACATTTACAAGTATGTATGGATATTAATACAAATACTACAATAGAAAGATCTTTCTCTTTTCACACAAAGATATAATTTACTAGAAAGTAATAAAAGGCATACATAAACTCACGCCTTTTTCCCATGGGGATAGGCAGAAACCACAGAACGCCATCTACTACGATCCTTACATACTCCTTTTGCCTCATCTACGTTCATACATCTCGTCATACAAGCACGCCGGTTACGAGTACTCCGCACCTGACCTTTCTAAAGAACCTCACCAATAAGGTCAGTGTAGGTCTTCCTAGGGCGACCCCTCCCTGCGTTGCCACTCACCTCTGCCATATAAATACCTTTTGTTAATCGTCTTTCACTCATCCTCTCAACATGACTTATTTTCTATCTTTGTCACTACATCCTCTTTTAAGTCCGCAACGGTCCCGTATACAGAATAAAATGCATATTCACAAATTAGTCTAACTCCAAACCGACCTTAATATTTCGTTGTGTTTGAGAACGAATGATTGTTCACACTTTCGGACCTTCTGTATCCTAATGGGGTACAGTATGTTTGTTTACGCAGCTATTTATTAAGATTGCAGTCGATTGAAGCGAACAGTTTGCTAATTAACGTCCAGTGCAGATGCCCAGAACAGATGGTAAGATTCATGTTTAATTTAAGTGTTAACACCTTAACTGCCACGTCAGGCACATGTGCCTGACGCTTGTGGAGGTTTGACCTTCAACATTTTTGGCCCGGCAGTGAACGTGTTAAGCAACAAAGGCGATTGGTCACTTAGTCATCGATTTCTGCGTTGAGCGACATCGTTAATTGATTAAATCGAAATATACGTTCAAACTGCTTCGTTGATCTAGTGTTCGCAAAGCGCGACTGCTGAGCATGAGGTCTTGGGTTCGATTTCCAGGTGAAGCAGTGTTATTGGGTTTTTCCATCAAGAATTTCCCAGTAGCAGCCTCGGAGTCTGGATTTGTGCCCGGTTGATGGCAATAGGCTGGCGAAATGTGGGTGTTATAATGGGTACACCTCTGCCTAACCTATCTGGGATTATAGGCGTTATGTTATGTTATCTACATTCAAACTATACTTACATTGAGTCTACACTAATATTATGAAAAGGTAAAGTTTGCTTTTTTCTTATTTTTCGTTTATAAAAGGTAATCTGTGGAAGTATCGGTTCGATTACAAAAACTCTTTCACTGATTGAAAGTTACACTATTGCGGTATGTCACAAGTAAATATTTTATGGTATACTTGACGCGTATACTCCCGCGGACAAAGTCGCGGGCAGAAACTAGTGTAATATGTAATTTATAACTTTCAATAAAGTTAAAATAAGCTATTATGTATTTTTTTGTTTCTTTCATGGTTTTATCATATTTGCATTTAGCAAGGATGCTAATCTGCACCTAGTATATTGCGCAGATCATAAAGCGCAGGCCACACCGCCAGCTAGCGGGCGGGCGGGCTAAGCGGGCGAACATCGTTTCACCTCTTTACATACTTCGGTTCACACCGCCAGCTACCGACTAACCTAACGAGCTAAGCTAACGAAATATTCGACGATTCCCAGCTAGCGGGCGGGCGGGCTAGGCGGGCGAACATCGTTTCACCTCTTTACATACTTCGGTTCACACCGCGAGCTACCGACTAACCTAACGAGCTAAGCTAACGAAATATCCGTCGCTCGTCAGTCCGTAGTTTTCGGTGTGAACCCCATAGTTTAGCTCGCCAATATTTCGCGTAGTTTGTATAGTTTCCTTCGTTCGCTTCGCCCGCCCGCTTAGCCCGTCCGCCAGCTAGCTGGCGGTGTGGCCTGCGCTTAAACATTGATAATTTAATAATAATACCCCAACACAAAATGAGGACACATTAACCTCGAGTAAATAAAATTCCTTTTGCGCAGAATATATTATGACGGTTCAGTTAACAGTAAAAACTAAATAACTGAGTCTAGCACAAAGACTTGGTTACCGGCAGCACCTTGCTACAATTTATTTCCGCGGCACTTAGCATTGGCATTTTAACCCGGCTAGTAAGTCATGGCCGACAGTTACTTACATTGCATGCTAGCACACTTACCGTAATTATCATAAACTTTTAAAATAGCAAATTATTTTATTAATTACTGAACCAAAAAAGTACAGTCGAACAAACCATTTGTTGTTTTATGTTGCTTCATGTAGAAGCAACAAAAAACAACAAATGGTTTGGCGAAAACAATGAAGATGAATAAAACTGGCTCTCTCCCCGCGACTTCGTTCGCGTTTTTTTTCTTACGGATCACAAATTTTTTGATAATAAAATATAGCCTATAGTACTCGGTGATAACGTAGCTTCCAATTTGCAAAAAAAAAAAACAAAATCGGTTCAGTAGAGCCAGAAATAACCCCCTACAACCTCACAAACTTTACCTCTTTATAATATGAAGTAGGTATAGATAATAAAAATAAAATATAATAAGATTAAAGATGCCCATGATCCAACGCTCGTTCACGAGCATGACGCGTAGATCAGCACCACTTAGCTCAACCATCTTGAAGGGAACCAAATAATACAACAGACGCGCCATCATCAGCCAGACATTTGAGTGAGCATGACAAGCTCTCAACCGCTACAAAATAACAATGAATGGAAATGTAGCAGAAGGATAATTATTGTTGTCTGTAAACCAAATAGTTTTTTCGACCGTACCTAAAATACTTCCTGATTAGTCCGATTTTCGAACACGTACTTCCTCAAAAGCCAATAGTATCGATAAAATATAGCGAACGACTTTCAAATTGCATGATTCATATTCGTAGAGCATAACAGTGGCTATAATTTTATAACGATCCATGAATTGAATGAGCCCTCGGATCGGACCATTGTGGCAGTTATTGGGAGGCCCATTATATGCTATACTAGCTGTCCGCCGCGGTTACACCCGCGTCTTTGGTTACTGCTCCGCTCCCGTAGGTTGTAGCGTGATGGTATATAGCCTATAGCCTTCCTCGATAAATGGACTACCCAACACTGAAAGAATCATTCAAATCGGACCAGTAGTTCCAGAGATTAGCGCGTTCAAACAAAGAAACAAACACTGCAGCTTTATAATATTAGTATAGATTTATAATATTAGTATAGATTATAGCATCCACTTGCACAGGATTTTAAAAACATTGTGTGCTGAACCGAGTGTTGAAAATCCAATGGTGTGCAAGGTAATATTAAGTTGAAAATCCAACATTGGAAAAAGCAATCCTACTACTATTATAAATGCGAAAGTTTGTGAGGATGGATGCAGTTAATAGGCACATAGATTCCCGTGGGATAATTTAGGAATTTGGCTGAATTTTTAAGTCTACGCAGACGAAATCACGGAAAGAAGGTAGTATTAAAGAAATACTGTACATAACATAACACCACGCCTGTTATTTCCGAAGGGTGAGGCAGCGGTGTACCTACCCATCTTTTATAAAATCCTCCTGACATTTGAGGAGGATGTGAAATTGCACCTTGTAGAGGTCATGAGGCCCATGTTAACAGATAAAAGTTCAATTAATTGATCTACTAACTACAGTTTATTTTCGCCTATTTGCCCAATTAGGTAAGCACAAGAATTGTTATGCGTCATTGTTTCCAGATAGAAAAAAAACAAGTAATAAAAGTCACCAATTTTGAGTATTTTTTAAATAAATATTTGTCATACTATGAATATTTTAATCTCTTTAGCTCAAGAGTTCCTAAAAGAACATGCATGACTGTTTTTCTTAAAAAAAAAAAAATCAAACGCGTGTTACTGAATTTAGCCCACATTTTTAAATTGATGCATCACGTTTCAAAGTGATGAGTCTTTTATAAAAACATGCCCGCTTTATGTCGGAACAAATCTATACCGTCATAAAAAAGTGGATACGTTATCACGTAGTCGACACTTTTTATACAACGCAGATAATTTCTCTTTGGGATAAGTTCAAAGGTCAAGGGGGATGTAAGCCGTGCCCACCCCAATATGGTCTAGTGCCCACCCCCGGATGTTGAGTTACCGATTCAAATTCTAGGATGGTATCTCAGGGGCCAGGCCCCCCCCCCCCCATAGAAAGATAACCCTAGATACGCCAAGAGGAGGGAGACATAAGCTAAGACCGGATTCTATCATGACGTCCATGCAGACAAAATTACGGACAACTAGTAAGTAGTATTAGAAGTAGACAAAAAATTTAACAAAATTTATATGTATCTATATTTTTGCCATCGATACGCTAAGAAGAAGAAGTAAGTATTGTTATAAAAAAAAATCTATTATAGTACTGATATTTACCTGGTGCAAGGCCTCTTCCTGTTGCGGATCTCTGTCGGTGCGCACGGCCACCTCCACCGTCATAGCACGCGCCAGGATGCGCTCAGCATACCGTGTTATGTCGTCCTTGTCACCTGGACATGACATGGTTGATGAAAACACTGATATTGGTAAATAGATATTTTATCTTATGAAGATGTGTGTGTAAAATTGGGGGTGCGCATACCCATTGTGTCTGTGTGCGCGTGGCGGCTGGCCAATACTAAAGCACCTGAGCTTGCACACAAAGAAACAATGTGCGTGTGCATCATATACACACAATAAAGAGGTGCGCGCCTTTGTAAAATAAAATAACAATAAGTGATGCTAAAATGTTGATTCAATTAGAATAAGATGAAATATTGGAACGGCAACCACAACAAAATCATGATATAATAAATTCTCTAAGGCTAGCTCTTATACTAAATTGAACTTTGTGTTTGCACTAACTAACAGTAAAATTTTTGGTACAAGTGGATCTAACTACGTTATTTCATTGACAATTCTCAAGCCTACTACATAGCATTGATTTTTGTATGATACACCATACAGCTTTTAAGTACCTAGATAAAACATGTAGCAATTGAGTTAATCATTCAACAGTTAATTATGTACCAGATCAGTACAAGACTTGAGTACGCTTCCAGCAACCGATTAAATGTTCAAGTAACTAAAGTCATAACAAAACAATTTGCAGACAGATTGTTAAACTCAAGTTGACTACTACACTTCGGTAAAACAATAACTGTCAATGAAATCACTTACATTCAGACACATCACCAAGCAGTTCGGAATGCTTGATGCTGTCAAGGGTGGACAGTAAGGAGTCACGCTCCTCCTCGATGCGGACAGTGTCTCGACGCAGTCGCTCCACACGCATCTCCACTTGGTCCAATATGGCTATCAATCTGTAGAAAAATAGAGAAATTAGATAATTTCTTAGAGCAATAGCGCACTAGCGGCCTGGCCGCTGCGGCCATGGCCGAACTAACTAGTTAGGTAGGTAGAATTAGTTCAAACAAAACTCTTCACCTTTATTAATATAAAAGATAGATAGAAAATAAAAAACCCCTACCTTTACCAAGTGTTGAGTATCTACCTACTTACAGGTGTCAAAATTTTATTTTATTTATTTATAACAATATAACAATAACTACAACATCTTAGAAACTACTCTAAGACGATGGTATACACATATTAAATTACATTATAACATAAACTTAATAAATTCAACAAAATTAAAAAAAGTAGAATGATTAGGGCCAAAGGGATTTTTTTTGTATAACTGAGGGTACAACCTATTCCCCACCCTCTCTATGCTCTACAAGCACATCCTTTCACTATAATAGGTACTAAAAAAAGTAAAACTAATACAGAGCCTCTGTTATTTTTTTAATCAAATTCCATATCTAATAAACAACAGATTAAATTCATCACTGGGTACTTAATAAACAGTGAATATTTATGACAGTTAACATTATTCACTGAAGTGTATGAAGCAACATGATTGCAGTTCTTATCAGTACTTTGTGGTCTAGCAAAAGATAACTCATACTCTGTATTATCAATGAGTTCTCATCATACAAAACGTAAGTGTGTCCACCAAGCATACAGTTACACTTTTGATCCTTTCCTTTTATGGACCCACTTAATAATCGACAAAAAAGGCCGACTAGCTCAAACGTTGTCAAAAACCATCGTAATATAATTAATTATAAGCCATAGAATCATAACTGCTGCGTGGGTGAGCACATAGAGAAACTTTTTTTATAACTCGTAACGCTTAGCGTTGACCATTTTTGGATGCTGACCACGCGGCCCGCCACCTCGCAACCATCGCGATACCTTCGCGTATTGTATTTTGCGTGCACTTTTCGTGAAAGGTTACCTGTCTTTCGGCGCCTGTGTCCCGAACGCCGACGATTCATCGATAAGAGGCAGCCGCGAACCCTCACCGGAGTACAAGTCCACTGCAAACTGATCCACTTCCATACTGTCGCAATCGTTGCCTCTCAATCCGGCCAGTGTATATGCTATAAAACCCCAGAGATTTCTCACAAATGCACAATAATTAATCAAACTGGAGGAACAATTTTCACCCAAAACGTCAAAATCAAACTAACCAAAACAAATTGAGTGACGTTTCTCAAATTCTCTTGAACTTTCCGAAAAAAAAGAATAACTGTCATACGAATTGAGTCTGATATGACATTTGAACAATGGAAGTTAGCGGATCGTTATTCGATTTTGAACCTTAATTTTATATATGTAAGAGCTAGACACGGAAACCGAAAAAATTGTTTTCCGCTAACACAGAGTTCCCCATCCCCACTTACTGCAGAATCCAAAGACAAGGATGAATCATAGACAGTACTCTTATTTTTTTTATCCCAGATAAAATACCGCTTTTGTCGAGATAATGGTAATAATTATTTGATTTCTGTCTGATGATTAAATATTGCAATGACTTATTTTGAAGGCTTAGTTGTTTCATGTTCAGTCAATGATCATTAAATATTCTAACACGAATGATGTAAATCATGGATGGATGACACAGCTCATAATATCTTGATCATATTCCCATAACTAAACATGCTTTAGAACACACGTACAGTAGAGAGAACACATCTGGCTTAGACGTGGTAGGTATAAAATATTAAAAAATAAATATCTTGTTTAAACATGTTTACTCTTTTTTATGTTCTTGACCCACATTTTCTTTGATGGATGAATGACATCAATAAACAAGCTACATCCGGAGATATTTATAATTACTATCCCATCGATCTTATCAGTCCATTAATATCCTCTGCGAGTTCTATGACCTATAAATGACTGCTGAAAGGGCAATCATACTGATAAACAGACAGCTGCATTAATCAGGTAGCCCTCACATATTACTAGATTCTTCAACAATCATTTATTTGGTGAAAATACAGGTGTTATCAGATTTATTGTATACTAGCTGACCCGCCACGACTTCGTTCACGTGGTATCCTACCCCTACCCAACCGATACCCCTACCCCTATCCTACCGACACCCCCACCTCTACACTACCGATACCCTACCCAAACCCTTCCCTACCAATACCTACCCCTACCCAATATTTTCTCACCGTTTAAACCTTCCCTGGACTACGACAAACATTTCAAAACCAAAATCAGCTAAATCGGCCCAGCCGTTCTCGAGTTGTATCGAGACTAACGAACAGCAATTGATTTTTATTTTTATGAAAGATGGTATACCAGCCATTATTAGTAACCGTTGATGATTTGTAGTATAAAGGGTTACCTTTACCTTTCCTCTTGATAGCTTAATCATAAAACGAAATAAAAAAACCTTAATTATTTACAAATACTTTATTATTATCTTATTACAATAAAAACGGAAGTAAGCTATAAAAACATAAAGTTGATTCATTTGTGTTACATTACAAGCAAATATCTAACACTGCTCGTATTATGGCGTAACCACACTTGCTGATTTATTATAGTAGTAAAATAAAGAAACTAAATATTTCTTCTTTTCTCTTCTAATTGACGGATTCAATCTCAAAGTGTGGTGAGGCATAAGGGACGGATACTTACTAGTAGTAAGCTATGGCCGTCTACCCATACGGGCATAATAGTTTTAAAATATGATATTACGTCTGGTATCACACATGTGTACCTAAGTAGTAACAGTGAGTCAACTTTATAGCCATCAACAAGGATCAATAGTAAGGTGTAACACTAAACTAAAAATGTGGCATAATTGGGCAGTAGACACCGTAAACCAGTAATTCCAAAACACAACTCCTCTTAAATAACACTGTATTTTAGTCCTGAAAACCTAATTAATTTTCATAGAACTTAAAAAAAATATTTTTATTTGCTAAAATTAAAACATAGTCAATTGACTTCGCAAACAAAGCCGCGCAGATTGCTATTGCCAGACAAATCTTTGGGGGAATGTTGTTTTGACAGCTCATAAAAAATATGTCAATTGATTAACGGTGTCTAATATAGATATGTAGTGGAAATGGCAGTGCTTATCATGTCCTCTCGCTCTCGCCCTTTCGCTAGCTATGCGAGTGAAAGGGCATTATCAGTTGCCATTTTAATTAGTTTAATAAATGGGCGGGATTCTGTTTAACATTTTGCCTTTTTATGCACATCTGCGAAGCTTGAAAGAATTCACTCACAGTTACTAATTATACATAATACATTCATTTATCTTAAAAAAAAAACAAGGAATCATTAAAATCGTATCTATAAGTACAAATATAACAATAAATAAATCTCTGATTCATAATGAAGAAATAACAAATACAATACTGACGTTAGTGTTTCGAAAAAACAACATTAAAATAAAAATTAAAGTTGCACATAAAATTTTTACATTTCATTAATAAGAATCTCTTAGTTAGAATGTTTTTATTCTTTTATAATAATATAACTATTTAATTATTTTACATTTAAAGTTAATAAAATTATATTTTTTCTCACATAGTTAAGTGTAGTATAGCTTCTGGAAGGCTTAACCGGGTAACACCAATATACCTAATTATCAGAAATTTATTGATCATAATGCTTACATTATGATCAATAAATTTCGTTTCGTTTTCGTTTCTTAAAACGAAATCTTTACATTTTCCGTCCAAACGCTCTTTTTACAAGCTCTGACGCCGAGATAAATAACTATGTACTTTGTTAATTAGCAAGTACTGTGGCTTAGTTTTGTTCCCGTCTCTGTCAGTCTCTCTTAGGGTCGGTTTCTATCTGACGGAAGATACGTAGAACGTATCTTTAGTATGGTCGACGCACTAACGCATCATCGTTCGGTTGGATATTTTATTATCTATTTGACTGTTTCTGCGTTACGCGACGGACGATACGCGGCGTATCTTCAGTCAGATGTGAACGAGACCAATAACCAATCTTTCCAAGACCCAGCTTCTTCAAAAAACACTTTAAATTAGCCCAGAAAACGTAATGAACTATTAATTAAGCGTAAAGTTAAATTTTTAATTACTTTGAAATCAATAAATAGTCCATTGATTTAAAGGCCTCACAATTTGCTATTGTTATACAAAATCTATGTGGGAATCATGTTTTGATAGCCCATGAAAATATCAATTAATTTGTGGTGTCTACTACGGACGGGATCACAGCTAAATCAAAGTACATGTTCTCGGCCTGATAGTAGTAAATGAAATTAGATTAAAGGTCGGTCGGCCAGTCGATACAGCTCGAAATATAATCGATCTTCCATATCGATATTAATAGTACTAGTATACTAGTTAATCTCTGCCCGGCCTCACCCCACAGCTTCTCGATCGAGGTCAGTCGACATCGATCTGCCGTGGGCCTTATTATAAAACAAAGTCTTTGCTTAAACCAGGTAATTGTCTTGAGCCAATTTTTGTATTACAAACTTTATCTTTACCGAAATAAAGTTCCAAATTCTAAAACTGGCTCGAAGGTTTACATCTCTTTTTTTTTTAAGGTGCTAAAAATCATCAAATGAGTTCTTCCACCCTGGGTGGGGCGGAAGGGACAGTCAGACTTTTACTGACAAAAAAAACCACCCTGTTCCTTCTGTTGCCCTTTACGTTCCGGGGCTACGGTATCCTGTTAAGACGTCCCGCAACCCCGGGAAGGTTTACATCTGGTTTAAGCAAAGACTTTGTTTTATAATAAGGCGGCATTGAATCAATCTAAACGGTCGATGCTGAACGCAATGTAGAATTGCAGTTGCATCATAAATTTTGTGACAGTTTCTCCATACATTAAAAGTACCGAGCTCCTCTGCTACATTTCCATAAGATTAGAACATCCAAGTAAACACTACTTTTAGAATATCGCATACTCTTATGGAAGCTGGTTACTTGCAATAATAAGGATGTATTGTAGTGGATATGGGAACTGGTATTTCTGTTAGCCAGTCATCAAAATCGATCCCAATATCAAAAAAATAAAAATTGTTATCTTGGACACGAAACACAATACGCGCCACGAAAGATGAGACTTGACATACCACACAAACTTTATTATTTCATAATATACAGCCTGTAACAAAAACCCTGTCCGATCCTTAAGGGTATTATTCGGTATCGTACTGTGTACACATATACGTAACCATTTAATGGATTTGAGATTATTATTTTTCCCCAGTGAAAAAAAAAAGAAGAAAGAAGAAGTAATTAAATTAAAATAAAACATAAAAACTGATCAACGGCAACACTGATCTGACAGGGTTTTTGTTACATAGTGTATATTATAATATTGTTAAGAATTTTAATCTAAATGTCATCCAAAAATCCCTGAATAGATACACAAATTATGGATAAGTATTTCGTACATCCATACCTGCGCAAGCTCTTCATTACTGACACTGGTCAAGCCTCATCTTTCGTGGCGAGTATTGTACATAATTTCTTTTACCTTGATTCTTTTTGAATGAATCTAATACTTACTGCCATTCTCGACATTATGCAACTGGCTTTAAGAATCTTTACCCTATCCACTAACAAAACATTTAAAATAAGAACATTCTACATAACGTCTAGTAAAGCTCAAATCCGGAACGACAAACATATATCTATCTCTATCGCTCTAATGGTAGATATGGCATGTGCGAGCGAGATGGTATTCATTTGCCGGTCCACTCACTGATCCTGCCGTTTTCGAAGGCCAGGTTCTTTCTAGGTAAGGGAACTAGAGTACCCCGCTTGACTATTCCCATGTCTTCGCCGGGGTAGTACTGGAATATAAAATGGCAAATTTATGATCAAGTTATGATCGTCACAAGGCAATTTAGGGGTTTTTTAAATATTTATGTCAACATAATGTCACGCCATTAGTACACCCACATTTCGCCAGTTATTTTTAAGTCCCATTTAATAGGGGCGAGTCTATTGCCATCAACTGGGTACAAATCCAGACTCCGAGGCTGCTACTGAGAAATTCCTGATGGAAAACCCAATAACACTTAGATATAAAGTTATATATAGAGAGGAATATTCGCTTATTTGGACTTCTGGTATTCAATGCATGGCGATGATACTACATATGCTTAAATTTTGAGGTCCAATACTTCGGATTTCTCAATTGCCTTGGACTTTTTGGTCTCTATAATATAATATCTATAATGTTCAGTAAAGTGGCGAACTCTTACCTGACACTGTGAAACAAACTTCAATATATCTGAACGTATGAATTCATTGTCTTCTTTCACTTTCTCCAATCTGTAAATGCGAAAATAATAAAAAAAAATAGATAATTTGCCTTATTTACATAGTTTGTTTGTTTGAACGCGCTAATGTCCAGAACTACTGGTCCGATTCTAAAAATTCTTTCGCTTATAGGAAGCTACATTACGTCTGAGAGTTAATAGACTGTATTTTACTAAAAAAAGATAGGGATCGGTAAGGAAATTCAGGCGGACAAAGTTGCGGGCGTAATCTAGTGTAATAATTACATTGTTTTATGTTAAAATATGGAGAGAAACACTTACAGTTCAGGTTTAGCTATTCGTTCTACTATACACCTGCATGTCTTCTCACATAAGCTTTCGTCGAACAGCGGTATGCCAAACTGCAGATCTACTATCGTCCACCTCTGAAAAAGTCAAGTTATAGTTCATTTTATGCGCACACGCAGGTAAATATCAAGGATGTCTGTAATTTTGCTTTTTCAGTGGTCAAAGCTTTGACTGGCAATTTTTATTTTTAATTGATTCTTAATTTATGTACGGATTTGTTTAGTTAAGTACATAGTTATTTCTTTTGTTTTTTAATTCGCCTGTAATGTCCACTGCTGGGCAAAGATCTTCCCCAATTTTTTCCAGATATGTATAAATACATAATTAATAAAAGTACAATAATGTCAACATGGAACTACATTTTAGTCGCAATATAAATAAATACTAATACAACATCATAGTCGACATACCTCAGGTCGACAAGTTTCGTCATCAGACACATAGTGCGCGGTATCCACCCCACTGTCGCCCTCAGCAGTCGACATTTCCGTCAACTTGTCGGTCAACTGTGTAAACATAGAGATGGACTCTTCAGCAGGACTCAACAAATCGTCCAACTGGTTGATCGTTTTCTCACACTTCTTGCTCAAATTCTCGCTACTGACCGACGATGAATGAATCGGGACCAAATCGTCGGATAAAGCGATAGATTCTTTGCTGGTCGAGTTTTCTTTGGAATGCTTTTTTCCTAGGTCTTCAATACTGGCTGAAGACGAATGTATAGGAACGAGGTCGTCACTGTTAGCTATGGACTCTTTGCTGTGGGCGTGTTTCGTGACGTCATCGAGTGCTAGGTTGTCTAATTCGTCGCATAGTAACTGTCCACATTCGACGCTTGTAAAGCCATTTGCTGGAGAACTGTTCTTGCTGTCAGTCGTGGGGGTGACGGCGAAGTGAGACTCTATGGGGGACTGTAACCTCGACAGAGTTTTGGAGTATTCCTCCGTGTACTTTTCTGTGGAGTCTGTTGATGACAACGATACTTCGCTGACTGGTTTCGCCATGCCGCATATATCTTTTTTCTTTCGTTGTTGTACTGTGGAAAAGATTAAATATTATTGGAAATGTAAAATTAATACTGCATGAGTAAATTAAACATTATAATTTCAAGATCTACAGAGTACAACATGTTTTTTTTTTTTTTTTTTTACTTAGTTAAAATAGTTTTTTACTTAATAAAACCTACGTCATGAATAAATTTTATATTTGTTTGCTAACAAAAACATGGCATGTAAAAGTGTTTTCGATATCGCACTTACGGGATTTAATAATAAAAACTAAAGTTTCTAGGGAACTATTATATGTATACTACTAAACTTTCAGACTGGTTTTGCCTGCACAACGGCGCTAGCTATCGCGTTCCGAAGACAGGAAGAAAAAAAATATTTGAAGTGATTTATTTACCTAGTTGAACAGTAGCAGGCGGGCGCGGACAGCCCAGGTCTGGCACACCGATGTCAGCCAGCGTCACGTAGCCGACGGACCGCGTCAGGCGCAGCCGCTTGAGCAGGCGTCGCAGCCCCGCGTGACGGGACCACATCGCTTGGGACTCTGGGGAAAATAAATAACTTTTGATAAAAAGACATTGGTATATGATAAAGGACATTGCTAGCAGTACGGCCTGTTTTAAAACCTTCTTTAAAGTTACGATTAAATTATTTGGCAGATCATTCACCACATCCAAAATTATATGCTCAATTTTTTTTTTAAACCGAATTAATTTTTAGTTCACTGCTGATGTTTCAGCAGGTGAAAGTAATTAGAATAAAAAATAAAAAGGGCTTAAAATCACGTTTGTTACAGTTCATTTTATAATGACACGATAAAACAATTGACAGCTCGCAGCAGTCGTCAACTGGCAAGTTATATCACTTGTAGTGGTGTTGTTACTTTTTATTTATATGAATTATTGAAGTAAACCACGTAATTTTTAAAGGTGTGTAAAAAAGGAAAGTAATGCTTGAACGATCTACCTGCGCAAGTATCAGCTTCAGGCGGGAACATGAGATGCCTGAGCGGCGCGGGCTGGCGCACGCCCAGCGCCTGCAGCAGCACGGGCCCCCGGCGCAGGGCCGTGTTGGCGGCCAGCAGCGCGGGGGCCGCGGGCAGGGCCCCCGCCGCCGCGCCCGCGCCCTCCAGCGCCGCCTCCGCGCCCCACCACGACACCGTCAGGCGCGAGTAGCCCAGCAGCAGGCGCGGCACGCCGCGGAGCTGCGTGCCTGGCGATACACAAGCTTTCTTGTAACAACAGATTTAAATAACGCTTATTTAAACATTAGGACAGATATTAGGCAGACTTGAATGCCTAAGATATTATGTCCGCCTTTGTACTTTTTATAACTAAATTAGATACTGTGACCACTTCGACGTGGTCAACGAACTGGGGGCTTCAATCCTCTTGATTAAAAATTTAAGACTCAATGTACCCTATTACTTCGTATATTGGGCTACTTATTTCTAAAACCGCTTGACAGCTATCGTGGCTGACTACCAAATTATTCAAAATCTATGAGGGATTTCCATTTTGACAGGTCATAAAAAGTACGTCAATTGATTGGTGTCATCTACCCTATTGTCTATTCCAAATAATTCAAAACATATGAACGTACTAAACAAAAAAAGCAACAAGGTTTCTCGACTCATTGAAATGCACCATATCGATATAAACTTACCCTTAGTGAGTAATAAGGTCGGAGGTCCATATCCTGCTACGTGGTATAAATAAAGCCTCATCCAGGGGGTATGAGCTTCAGGTGGTGCGGGCCCCACGTGGGGTAGTGAGCCCGCTGCTGCGCCCGCGCGGGCTTCTCTACATAATGGCGCCGTCGATATTGCTAATCTATAGTAAATTATTTAAGTCATCTTTAGAAATTGATAATAGTCTGTAAAAAAATCATGAGGCGAATTCTTTTGATGCAGATTAAATACGAATAGAGCAAAGACAATTTAATGTTTGTTTATTTTTTTTTAAGAAATTGAATTTCGTGTGTTTCCCGAGCATTTTGCAGGTTTTGCTGTTATCCTCGAGACTCGAGATATAAATATGTGGTGTTTATAGCGTCTCATTTAGGTTTAAAATCGCTTCGTTCCAGACTAGATCAATATATTTTACTTCACATAATTTGGTTTAGATTTATATTCCCATCTCTTTCTAATATTCGTAATTTGACAATGGCGCGAGAGTGACAGAAATTAGTAGATTATTAACCAAGGGGATAAAGCAGTGTCTTCTGTCGCGGGTGACGATTTAAATCGCGAGCGTAACGAAGGACTCGAGGTTTACTCCCGAGCGTAGCGAGGGTGTTAAAAACTTAAATCACGAGCGAAGCGAGGGATTTAAGGCGAGTCCTGAGTGTAGCGAGGGATTTAAGTTCTCCCAAGACTAAGACAGCTTTATCACCGAGGAAAATACTCTACTTTCCGTACCATTTGCGAAAAAATTAACACAATAATAATATATATGAAGCATTTTGGAACATTAAGTTATTTATAAAAATAAATTAAATTATTTGAAGAAAACAAAAACGCGGCAAATGCCTAGACTAATATTTTTTTGTCGGAAAAGCAAACGCATCAAGCTCATACGGCCTCGTCGGTTTTCGTAATTTTATTTAATAATCATAACTGCATAATAAATGCGTATTCCTTTTTCAAAAAGATGTAAAATGCTTTATAGTATACAAACTCAATGGTGTAAACACAGATGTAGTGCAGTATCGGTAAGTATTCCAAAGGACTTCAACCAAAATGGGCTAACCGGTGAACAGCTGTATTGGGAAAAAAGAAATTCATAAATAATTTAGTAATAATATTTAGTAAATATTGGTTTCTTTTGGGAGTGTCAAACTAAATAATATTAAAAACGAAAAAAAAAGATTTTTAATTGATTATTAGTTGTGTATGGTGACAGTTGCTGTGCAACGTGCCGGGATGCATTGAGTTAGGGTTGCCAAAATAAAAACCCAGAAAAAATAGTATCGATATTCAATGTTTCGATTCGAGAGCTTCAAAACATTAAAATGTTTCATGGAAGACCGAGCTTTATCTAGCCGCTGGAATATTCATCATTAGCATCGTCATCATCTTAACCTCACACAAATAAAAAAATATAGTTTAAGTAGAACAACATTTTTTTTTTTTGAAGTGTTAAAATCATCAGGTTGCCTAACGCAACGTAGAACGAACGAAGAAAGCTTCTATCGGGAAAAAAATGTAATAGGTAAACGTAACAATTGTAATAATCGTTCGTAATTGGTATTTCGTCTTCGTTCATTTGGGTTTTGTCCGTCATGGTAGCAGGTATTATTAACGCGTGATTTTCTTGAAGATTCTAATTAGAATGCAGCATGGGCCATAACCAAAATAATTACGCAAAGCATAAGAGCTCAGCATAATATACAAAAATAAAACGTAAAGCAAAACAGCTCATAATATAATATGAAATCGATTCCTACAGGAATCGATTTCAAATAGTGTAGTTCAACTGATACCTAGTATAGAGAATTAGAGAACTGGCAACCCCGATCCAGAACCAGAATTGGTGATCGATTGTCAATGTCAATGTCATTCGCTCTGTGTTCGTGCCCTTGTTCGAATATTATTGTGAATATTATTTCGACTTTGGATATTTTTGACGACTTGCGCTATTCAAAATGAATTCTGATGATTATTTTACCTAACGACCCTGGCTCACTCTTGGACTCAGTAACCGCTTTAAACGTTTACCCTGGCATTTCTTCGGATAATTAACCCGACATGAACACACACGACGACCCGCGCATGATCATGGACTTCCCGATTTTGCCTAGTAAATCTATAAATTGTGCCTCGTGGTGTTGAAATCACTCACAGGAGAAGACACATTATTAATCTTGTGGAAATGCAGCTTAGTGCACGTTTTATTAACTTACGAAAATGAATAATTTTACAAATAAATCATTTATTTTAAAGTGTTAAAGTTTTTATTTTATTATTATATTAAACAATTTGATACAAAACTTCCTATATATATGTTTTCTATGTACTGTAAGCCACTCAATAAAATCAAAAATAGTACAATATTTTTATGTTCATGTTCAAGCCCAAACGCCATACAAAACGGTTGATGTCCTTTAAATCACATTCTCTCCCTAGAGGATGAATGAAATTCAGTACAATTTTCTTTCCCTGTTTTTAATAGATTAAAAATGACTATTGTTATGTTCGCTTTTTGTGGCATAGAATGTCACTTTTTTGAGCAAGTGGTACGAAAAATACATTTCATTACAGTATTCTACATACAATAACACTCACTTGTACTTAGTAGACAGCAGCCTATTCCTCGCAGCCGCCCCCAGCGCGTGCAGCGCTTCACAGCGCAGCAGATCAAGCGGCCGTAACTTTGGTCTTAAAGTTCGCAGTGCTATCCGTAAGCATGCAGCGGCTGCAAGGTACCGACGTGCTTCACCTTCTATCTCGGGGTCTGCTACCACCTGGCATTATGACAATGTATTGAAATAAGATATTGAAGCATCAGCAAGTGAAATGGACAAATAATCACATTTTTTTTTTTTTTTATGATAGCCTCGCGTTTGACTTGCTATAAGGTTATTTGGAGCAGGTGAAACTGATAGACAGTGTGACAAACAAACGAACAGTCGTTGAAAAAGTTGCATTGATACTTGCCCGGTTTCGAACCTACAACCTCAAGCACGAGAGGCAGGTGCCCTAACCACTAGGCCTTCGTCGTCTGGTCCTGGTCCTTTGTTCCGTTAGTAAAGAAAATTATAAAAAAAAAGTACGTAATACAACTCACCTTATCGAGCTCCATTAGTAAACTATCAAGACTTTCATCAGGTAGCTTGCCAACTTCAAACAACGTGACCGCATGACTCTTTAGATCCTGAAATAATTCAAACGTAAGGCTTTTGGTACATTTTTATCACAGCTAGAAATTGAAGATGAATTATAAAAATCCTAGCTTTTGCCATACACTTCGTCCATGTAGAAGTCAAAGATCCCCTTAATTTGGTTCTGTCGCAAAATCCGCTTACGTCTCCTACCTATTAAGCGCGTTTAATAGGTAGGAATACATGCTATGCTATAAAATGCCGTAAGGCATTTCATACAAACTTTCAAGTCCAAATTTTTGGAAATGAATGAACCAATTTTAATGAAACTTTCTGCACATAAGCAGGATACATAGGTCTAAAAAGTTAGTTGAGAACATTGAACATTATTGTTTTAGTCAGTGAGTGAATGAGTGACAAAAAGCTAGCTAAGGGCGCGTACACATAGAACGTCCGATTTTACAGGATCCTCTTTAACTGATCCGTCGCTACTGGAGGTAATATTCACATAGCATTTACAGGACAGATTTTAACTGATTCGTCGCTACTGGATGTCGGATCGGTATTTTTTACTGGATCCGGAATACTGTATTCTGTGTCAACTCGCTCATACAACTACATACGCTTATAACATATACGTTTAAACGGACTTGTAAATCGGACGTTCTATGTGTACGCGCCGTAAGTTGATGTGCTGTTCCAGACTACAATATATCTCTATGCCACATATCCAGATCCGTTCAGCCGTTCTGGCGTGACTGAGTGACGAGCATCCATCCATCCATACGCATTTACAAAAGTAGTAAGATATGAATACATACTGGTGATAGATTCCCCATCATAAGGTAAGCAGCTAAGGTAGAATCGAACAGAACGGCAACTCTTCGACCACTGTTGTTCGAAGGTTCAAAGCCTTCATCCGGACTCTGCAAATAAGTAAGAAATAATGAAATAATATGCCAAGTCATTTAAACGTAACGTGGTAAAACAAGCCCTAAATGTTGGCAAAAATCCCTAGCCACCTTTTTATTATTCTAGATAAACTACTATAACATTTGTTGGTCGCTAAAGCTTTGGTTTCCTAGGATAGCGGTGCCGTCATATAGCGGCTGTAATACAGCGGTGAATGACGTCACTAGAACGTTGTCTATGTAAACAAAATGGCGTGGTTTCCTAGAGAGCGGTAACTGACACCGTAGCGTCAAAAAGCGGTGCCGTCATTTGCATGACGGCCGTCTTGACGGTGTCAGATGGTTTCGTGAACGTTTCATTGATAGCGGTGAAGCTATCGTTTGACGTTTGTTTTAAAAAAATGACTGACGGTGTGTTAAAACGGCCGTGGAACTTTCCACATGTCGTCACCGTAAAGACGGCCGCCTTTTTGCATCCGTAATATTACGGCCGGTATATAACGGCACCGCTTTCCTAGGAAACCAAAGCTTTAGCGGCGTCATTGATTACTCATTATTATTAGTAAGGCGCTGCACTGACATACTCTATGAAAATGACACGTGCGTTGTCTTGCGCGGACTTGCTAGTTATGATTAATTGATTAATTGACCTACTACTGAAGACGAATACTTACAACTACATACAAACTCTTTCATACGGATATGAATACACACATTGAAATAGTACTATGGAGGGGCGCGCAATGTTATGGCAGCTCTTCATTTGCGCACGCGTGTGTCTAGAAATCCGTCTGCCCTCTTCACTTCCGTCTGTGTCATAGTGATCCCTTTGATCCCTTTGATGCGTGCCCAAAAAACCAAATCACGGATTGCGGCAGGGACGAAGGCAGACGCGGACACGCAGGCAGATCTCGACAGATTTCGCCCTCTCCACTATGCGCGGATGCATCCGCGGACGCGTCGCACGACGTGTCCGCGCAAATGGAGAGCTGCCATTATAGTAGTTTATCTCTCCCACCTTGTAAATTACTAGCTTCTGCCCGCGACTTAGTTCGCGTGGAAGTTAAGTATACCGTAAAATATATCCTATCGACAATAAGGTAATCAGTGATAGGCTTTTCTATCGGTGAAAGATTTTTTTGAACCGGACCAGACTTTTCATTATCTTTTAAAAATAAATAAAACATTATACCTCTTTATAATATTAGTATTGGTATATTGGGATGGGTGGTTAACAAGTAGGTGGCCCACCTAAGGATGACGTCACGACGGCCTATGGCTATCTACATCTACAATCTCGAAAGTATCTTCACCGTTTTTCTATTGTAAAATGTACCTGTTTGGAAGTGGACGGTGTTTGTTTTATTAGGATCGGTTCCATTTGTATCGAGTCGTCATCTATGTTGGGGTCAAACGTCAATGGCGCTATTTGTCGGTACCTGTGGACAGATAAAAAAATCATAAAAGAAATTGTAATGATCTTATATTCTCTCTTCTCTCCTTGTTGTTTGTGTTTTTTCACAGAAACATGACCTTTCACTAGTGGGTTTGTGCAAACGTTTTAATGTATGCCCAAACGTGTTAATCGTGTTATTATTGTTACTATACTACAATATTATTTATAAAAATTAATTCCGATTTCCCTAGGTCACGGCATCACGCGTACTATTAGTACGATTAGTACAAGGAGAAGGTTCTTATGAAAGAAAAAAAAATGGCGGTACGAAGTTCTTTGGGTCAGCTAGTTTATAATAAAAATATATGTAAAGACAACAAAATAGATAACTAACCGGTGTAGCTACAGTGGAAGTTGTATAGAAACCGTTGGATGATTTTAAATGAAAAATTTCGAATGGACAGCACAGCGACACCGCTTTAAAATGTTAAATACTAACGGTTGATGGTTGTGCGTGGTGACAGCTTCCCTCCAGGTGGGGTGCTGCGGTGTTACGGGCGGCGGCTGCAGGTTGTTGGCGAAGCCGAGTCGGCAGTACAGAGACACTGCTTGCTTGACCAGCTCACATTCCACCTACAAACAGTGGACAAGGTAAGAGAGAAAGTGTGTTTAGGTCCTGTGGTGTCCTGAAAGTAGGATCATCATCTGGCCACTCCAAGGGCCAAAAAAAAAAATGCATACATAACAACAACAAGTGCTACATAACAAACTGCTGTACAGTTTGGCAGAAGTAAAATTAAATGTAATTAAATACTGGGGATTTCACCATAAATAAATGCTTTTTCATTTTTTTTTTCATTTCATTTCATCAAGCCTGTAAACCCCGAAGGGTTAGGCAGAGGAGTACCCATTAGTACACCCTTATTCCATCAGTTATGTATTTCCCATGTAATAGGGGGCGAGCCTATTGCAAATACAGACTCGAAGGCTTCTATTGATAAATTTCTGATGGAAAAACCCAATACCACTTTGCCTGACATGGAAATCGAACCCAGCAAGCTCAGCAGTCGCGCTTTGCGACCACTAGAGCAACGTGGAGATCTTCTGAGTTTCAACAGATAAAAAACTATAAAGGAAGCAACCCCCAGCTTTACCAATATTGTCGGTTATTGAAAAAAATCTGCTGTTTCATACATTTTGATCATGTAGAAGGTGCATTTTTGTTTGAATAGCTGATGTTTTATAACCGGCGCATTTTTTTTTATATTATGTACTAAATCCATGATTAAAGTATTCGTTACGATGTTCTGTTCCATATTAGATGAATTACGACCAGAAACATTCTCAGTTTGCTAAATTGCTATCTCTGAATTGATGTCACCTAGGTGACCTTGTTTCACCAATATGTCAGTGTCATATTAATTATTTAATTAAATGTGACAAGCACCTATTTTTCAAGACAAAATGAACTTTAAACACAAAAACTTAGAGTTCAATTTGAAGAAAATATACTATTCTATTTTATCTAATTTATCATACATCCTTTTAAACATTAACTATACAAATAGGTGCGATTAAAATGGAACTTCGTAATTATAATAGCGTGAGGTTTTGTCTATCTATGTTATTCTATGTTAAAAGACTATTTTTATGATTTAGAAAAGATTTAGGTAACCGGGCAAGACCCACAGACAGACAGTCGGAAATAAACACTATAGTATTTTATTTAAACTCAATGTCAAGCACATGGACATGTTTATGACTTTAAGGGCCGATTTTTTTGTTAAAACAGGAGGACAATTAAATGTTATTAAATACATGCTAACTTGATAATAAAAAAAAATACTTATTTTTTACTACTAACAACATTATCCACTTAGCGCGCGTAACATTGCGTACTACTAATAAAAAAAAAGGAAAAAGCGTTGTGCCTCTCCAGGAGCCCTTCACTCTCTTTCTCTCAGTCTCTTTCTATTATATACGGGTGTTCGGAACATCGTTCCAGACGGAGGTCTCCCGTCAGCACAATTTTCTTTTTTTCCGGAATTCGTTCCACCGTTTCGTTTACTTAAATTCTAAAACCGATTTAAAGCATCTCCATTTTGTTCCTATGAAGGACTCTCATATTACTCTCAAATATCACGTCTATTAAATAAAGGTGTCACCCCACTGACCTGTAACACAGCCGCTAAATCCGCAACACTGGTGTGCTCGTCAATAGACACGAACACTTTATAAAGCAGCGTCTCAAAGTAGTCGCCAGCTATTCTGTTCATCACAAAACCTTTGAGCGGAGGGACTGATACTTTATCAGCTGCTGTTATTGGCACGTCCAGGTAGATTAGGCCGCGCCTGTGGGGATACAGTAATATAGACGTTAAGCAATTGTTATAAGGTTCATAATGGCTTGTAAGTTGGAAAGGTGTGATGTGATATGTCTTTTGTGGGTGGAGAAGAGTTAAGACCATAAAATTAAAAGTTTTCAGCAGAGGCGAAATTTTACTAACTCTTAGAAGCGACCGAATTCTTATATCAGTCTCTCGAACGTTTTAATTAGCCTCTGATAGTCAATTACTAAGTTCTATAACGAAAGGTGAGAAGGTTCACTAGGGAAGTCAATTCAGAACTATGTTCGAAAATTTAAGCCATTGCCATATTTTTCGGGAAGGAAGGCGAGCTGGAATCAGACTTCCCTTGGCTACTGCTAGTGAGGGTAGGGTACTGTACTACGTACTCCAAGAGAGAGATAATATACTTAGGGGGTAATAATCACATAGGTAGTTGATTAATTTGGTTGACCATTATGTTCGCATAAATATTGGGACACAGATGAAAACAGTTCAAATCATTTGACCAACGGTTTTTTTTTAGAAAAACCTTGTTATGAGGAAAATCACAAACATTAATATCATACCTGTACAATGTCTTGACGACATAGTAATCGAGTGTTCCGGCGGTCTGCGATCCGCGGTCGATAAGTAAGTCTATTAGTGCCCTCTCGCTCTCGCCTAGAGGCTGTCGTGGAAACAAGCTATGTGTTAGTATGATAAAGTCATAAGAAAGAAACATTGGTCTGAAGAAAGAGACGATTTGTCATAGTGAACACACAGCGTTTGAAGATTTGCAAGCTAAAATAAACTATGCTGTAGTGTAAATAGAGCTGTTAATCAATTTTTTTTTTTTTCATATATGTTGGTCGAGTCTCATTTCGGACATTTTCAATAAATGGCGTAGCGGCGATCGTCTCTGTCTTCCGGACGTTGTTTGTTATAAAACCTCAAAACGTCGCAAGAAGGCCATACTTATAAATGAATAAATTAGGAGAATGAACCACTTTGACTTCAACTAATAAGAATTATTTATGCTTGACCACAAGGAAAGACTAGAATGTATAATATTTACACATGCAAAACACTGCAAAATGAACCTAAACTATTTTTACATAAGTGTTTGTTTTCGTCAGAAGCTTAGCAGCTCATAAAAATTGCTACTTCTAACTTTTTTTCTCTAGGTAATTTAAATTACAACCGATATTAGCACAAATGTAAACAAAACTCTTTAGCACTCTACTTTACAATAACAAAACTTCAAATCAATCTAAGGTAAAAAAACAAAACAAATGAAATCACAACTTATTCTCATAACAATAGAGTTAATATTACCTTAACATCATCTTCTAAGACGTATCCAAGTTCAACTCTCCACCACGGTTGCATAGGTATGTTTAGAGGGACCCGTGGAAGTAGAGCTCGGATCGCTTTCGAGCGCCCGCGCCGCCCTAAAGACCGGGATTTTGCCACCAATTCTAGGTACTCGTTCCGACCAATACCAAGCAGTCTTAGGCCTATTGGAAATAAAATTTACATGTCATCGAAGTTTTTTTTTAATTTAGGATTTGAGATTTTAGTGTACTCTTGGTGACTGCCAGCCTCATTCATTGATTTCATGAGATGGTGGAATGTGAATTACATGAGTTATAACTTCCCGCTTCGGGCATGTCAAGAACAGCGACGGATTAACGCCCATTAGATGATAAAATTTGTTCAGTAGAATATTAACACTTTGTTACCTTTAGCCATCTGAGTTTAACCAGTTGATTGCGGGCGAACATTCAATGCTTAGCTCGAAGCGCGGCTAGCTGTTTTCCCAGGTTAAAAATAGGATGCTGTAGTGTCTGATATCATGATGTGAAAAAGAGTTGAAAACTGCAGTGTTGAAACCCCATGTAAAAGCTTGTATTTTTAAAATAATTAATGTAATAATACTCACAGTCAGCAGCTGTAAAATTAGGCATAGTATCATAGCTCTTCTCTAACTCTATGAGGAGAGCCACCACCTCCACATAGTAAATGAATGGGGTTATTCTTAAACCTAGAAAAAAAAAGATAATCTATACTAATATTATAAAGCTGCAGTGTTTGTTTGTTTGTTTGAACGCACTAATCTCTGGAACTACTGGTCCGATTTGAAAAATTCTTTCAATGTTAGATAGATTAGTTATCGAGGAAGGCTATAGGCTATATCACCATCACGCTACGACCTACGGGAGTGGAGCAGTAACCAAAGACGCGGGTGTAACCGCGGCGGACAGCTAGTTATCAAAATACTATGAGGAGGGCCACCACCTCCACATAGTAAATGAATATGATAGCAAAACGACTGAACCAATTTAATGAAATTCAACAAAGAGGAAGCTCTATAAACAGTTTTTCTTTTTTTCTTTCTTTCTCGAAATAAGTCATGGATTAGAAAGTACCTAACTTTCTAATCCATGACTTTGTCTGCATCTACAGTGAACAACATTCACACTGACAATGTCACAGGCAAAAGCAAGTCATAAATAATTTATAATTGAATATAAAACTAAATTAATTTTCAATTTTAACTGTAAAGTATATCAATTGATTGATGGTGTCTGCACCGGTATTGTTGAGCTCAATGACAACACTTACCTTTAACAATCATGTCTGCTAGGTGATAGGGGTAGAGCATGAGCCTTTGTATGCTGCTCTGTATAAGTGTCTCATAATATTTCTTTTCATCTTTCCTAACGGTCCGGACTGTTAACAAAAATTCACTTTTAAATGCATAATACCTACCAATACCTAAACCTCAATATCAATTATGCAGATGAGTAAGATAAAAGATAAATATGTAACAATTTACATAAACAAAATAAGGTCAATGAATATTAAATACCCAATTTGTAGATTGCAAAAACTATTTTCTATAAAGTATGATGTTATTCAATGGGTTAACAGAAACTTACCAAGACTTCCTCTGTACCTCAACTGATTTTTAATACTGAATTCGAATATGTACCTCTCATATTCTTTAGGAGAATCACCCAACAGCTGAAACAACAAAAATTTGTTTGTACTTACCTTACTTCCTAAGTATGTCACTGGCTATTATATGTTCAGAAAATAATAGTATTTGTGATGTTAACCAAACCTATCCTGTACTCTAATTGGCGAAGATAAACATCATTAGTATTGATACTGCATTATACAATAACATAATAATTTACCTTTTTTACGGCCGCAGGTAATTGCAACCACTGAGTCTTTTTTCTAATACATTCCTCAATTTCGTCCTCCATGGTACTTGACCATATAAATAACGATTGTAAATAATTACATTTATTGCGAGGAACTCATAACGGCCTTGGATAAATGGATAAACTGCACAAAATAATTTTGATAAGTAAAAGCAAGCAAATACTATTGTGCGTTCTGAATAATGATAAAATAAAAACATAAGGGTTACCGACTAAAGTATTCTATTTATAACAGACTACAATCGAAGTAAACAAGTCTCATATTGATGATTTTGGTTACCATGTATTTCAATGATTTTATATATTTTATTTAAAACCAGTATTGCTTACAAAGAACAGAATCTGTTTACAAAAAGTGATAAAATCAAAACGAAAGAAGATTGTGTTTTTGAACGTAAGAAAAGTGCTGTTGCTTGGGCTGCTGTCATTAATTTGACATTACGAAAAAAGGTTGCCATAAAAATAATTTCGATTATTGTTTTTGCAGTTTACAAAATCTTACGTGTGAAGAGTGGTGAAGATGAAGAAAATAAAATCCAATAAAATAAATACGAATGGCATGATTGGGATTTTAATATTATTTTACGAAATCCAACCATACATCTATTAAGATTAATAATATTATCGATTGAAGATAAATAAAAATACAGAAAAAGAATACTCGCTTTGAGTATTTAGTTTAGTCGAGATTTATTAACCACGATAATAAAAAAAAGGAAAACGTCATGTATTACTAATTATGGCAACATTTGCTTAAGCTGTCAAGTGTCTGTCAAAGCCGATCAGCCGTAGTTCGTTTCGTAGTTCTGAAATAATAACAAAAATTCCATTGCATCTATTTTGGTATAAAATTTCATCAAAATGGATGATAACTATGAAACTGTTAAACTTAGTTATACTATACATAAATACTCAAGTTATTCCGCTAACTATATTCCCGAGTACGTCTATTTCAGTGTGTTTAATGCAATTTTTATTCTTGAGAAAAACCCCGGTGTGCTATTTAATCCCGATTTTGCTATGTTTTCGACTGCGCGATGTGTGATTTTATTGCTTTTGATTGTGCCAAAGTAATCGCTTGTAGAATAGTCCATAAATATAGGTAGCTATGTTGTGAGATATAAACACGCACTTCAATTTTCAGGAATATTATGGTAAATAACCCCTCAGACCAGCTATCCCGATGGTTCACAGACAGCAACACGCCGCATCAGTACATCATGTTAAAATTAAAATCACCAGCCATAGTGGAATCCGTGAAGTTCGGGAAGTACATAAAAGCCCATGTCAGTGACCTTAAGAAATTTCAAATTTTTGGTGGAACAGATGAATATAACTTATCTCTATTGCTAACTGCGTAAGTATTATATTTGCATACAGTTTTATTTTTAATACTTTAAATACTTTAATAAATAAGAAAATTATATTTAATATTTTCAATCCTGTTAAATTTTGCAGTAACATACCTATATAAGCAATCAATAAAATTAAAAAAATAAAATAAAAATTCGAAACACTTACACATAAAAATGAAAACGAGAAATTAAAAAATACAAGTAAGTCGTATTTATAGCTGCTGCGTGATTATTTTGTAGGTATGTCAAACTTGTTTGATCATGGCCGCAACCCACGGGTCATAATTACATTGATGTAAACTCTTTTAAAAGACCTCTAAATTCCTGTCTTAGGAGTCACATTAAAATGACCTAAGGCAATTGAAGGTCACGCCTAATTTATGATCAATCTTTTATTTGTTAAAATTAAACAGTACCGATTGTAAATTAAGAGAAAATGTTTTTTTTTGTCAGCGCCTGCATTATATTGAATAGAGAATTGCCTAATAAAGGACATTATAAACTTGTGTATTTAAAGCTTATTATATTGCAAATGTTAAGATTAAATTAGTGTATGCACAGCCAATAAAATGAATAATATTACTGTTGTTACTTGAAATGTCAAAATCCAGTATGAATTTCACAGCAGCGGCCCCTACTTTCTAAGTTGTTGATGTGAAATTCCTGTGTCTCAAAAAACATTAAAAGCCGTTGATTCTGAGCCTGATTTCTCCCCAGTTGTGTCCGATTACTGTCCCATGAGAGTAGTAGTAGTTATGACGGCATGGTTGGCGCAGTGGCTGAGCGATTGGCTGCTACACTTCGTGTCGCGGGTTCGATTCCCGCATGGAACAGATATTTGTATGGCCTACAGATAGTTGTTCCAGGTCTGGCTGTTTGTGTATGTGAGTTTATATGTTTGTAAATGCACCCCATGATACAGAAGAAATTCCTAGAGTGGGGCAACGTTTTTAATAAAAGAAAGAAAGAATTATATTGATATAATATTATTTACTTTCTAGTGGTCTCAAAAAGGACAGTGTGTCAGAAACATTTAGGCTTCGCTACAGGACCCCAGAAGGCCTATTCCTCCCCATACAGTACCTAAAGATTCTCCCCTTGCAATCTTGGGGCCCAGCGTATAACTACACCATATGGTATGTGGAACTGAATGGGAAGAATCAGGAAGAAATCATCAGCAATGCTATGGAGACCATCAGTTTAGTAAGTTCAACTTAACACACATATTTGTACATTGTTTTACAATCTGGAATTAGGAATTAATTATTAAGTCAGTCTTTGTCTGAAGAGTGAAAGGATATTGATAATTTTCTGTAAGCATGTACAATTGGCTGAAGGCCATACCTTACAGTATTTAAATTACGTAAATAGTTTAATACAAAAATACATGTTTCTTGGATAGGCATCCCTTTTCATTTTTATTCAATTTGCTTGTTATAACGGCTATAGTATACATTACTCTGTAAAATATTATTTTAAATGTCTACCTACTACAGTTCAAAAGATACAGCCCTGTGACAAATCATAAAAAGAACGAAATAAGGGATTTTGAATAAGAGAATAATTAAAGTAGTAAAATAAGATAGCAATAAATGTGAGTAGATGCTAGTATGGTGCTATTAGTAGCATGCTGGTTGCTGCTGCAGCCTACTTGTACTTCAATACATTGGTCCTATGAGGCTGGCAGTCACCAAAAGTGCACCAAAACCTCTAAAACTTAGATGAAATAAAAATTTTAATAGCTTCAATAGTAGTTTGCATAATATTCTCACTTTCTCAGACCACTAATATAAACATACAGGTGTAGTGAAAATATAACAATAAAGTTTTTTCTTTCCTGGGAATAAAGGACCAAGCAATAACTATTTTAGAAACACATTCTAAATATTGATAGTTCTGCAAGTTACTACTTATGTTTATCTTGAGGACAAATGCAAATGTGTAATATAACCATTATTTGAGGGCAAAATAGATAAAATATTAAGTGCCTTTATTTTTGAAGTTTTAGTTAAATGTACCAAGGTCATTTTAATATCAGCCTTTTAATTTTTATAATAAAGTAAAACATAATAACGTTTTAGTTTGTTGCCGTTTTTCATTACGTCCTAGCCTAAATGCAAAAAATGGTAGAGTAGAGGGCGATGCGAAAGGGGGTATTTTGGGCATATATATAATAATTTTTCCAAAGGTTCCTACTATTGATTCTAGCGTAAAGAAGAAGAAGCTGTACGCATGCTACTAAAGCATTTGCGCCGCCGCCGTTACAAAGATGCGTTTGAAGCCTTATCTCGTGAAAGCGGTGTAAGGCTCGAAGGACCAGTGCAAGCTAGGCTGTGGAATGCGCTTGTTGAGAATGGAGACTACAAGCAAGCTGAAGTGATCTTTGATGAAGCTGTAGCTGGTAAGATATTGTTTGATGAAAAAAAAACAAAAAAGTTGTTTATTGGTACCAGAGAGATCATTCACAACATTATAATTTCTAGATAAAAGGTACATTAATCGCAGGAGTTGGTGATACTGGTTCCCAAACTAAGCTATGATGTTGCAATGCTTAAATAATCCCCTTAGATAAATACGGCGAACATAAACGCCAACCAGACAAATGGCTAGTAATCAACCAGCCTATTCTGAAACATCTCCCTTGGTGAATTTATATGAAGTGAGCCTGAGGAAAGTCATCCCACACATGCTAGGCAATTACAGAATAGCACTACAGGTATTAATAAGATTTTATGACATCATAATTGACGTTTAACAGAGGGTGAACTAGACTGGTACATGTCATGGCAGCCCTACAGGCCAGTGTGGCGGCAAATGTCAGCTTGTTCGTCACAAGTCGAGGACCGACTGTGGAGCGGTGAAGCCCCGCCCCCTCCCCCCGCCAGGCAACATGACCTGCTGTGCACTGACAGAGACCCGAGACCTGATACTGCTGTGAGTTTATTTAAGTTGTACTGGTAAAGGCGCCTTAGGAGAGATTTAAATCAATACTAAAACTGTTTGCTGTTTTAAAACTGTTTTTATATTTCAACTTCATTTTGACTAGAGTAAAACTTAATACAAAACCGACAACTTAGAATTGGTTTCTAACTACAGTTTTAGAATTAAGAACTTTACTGCAGTCGGAATAAAGTTCAAAATTGAAAAACTATGCAAGTTGCAGCCGTTAGTTTGTAAAGGCTATTTACAGTTCAATTAGAAGACATGAATTTGCGATTTACACCATCAGTGAATACACGAATTTGGTCTTTAATATGGCTATTTTGAACAACGCTTAAAGTTTTTCGTCATCTTCATCTTCGTTCATTGTTAAACTTTATACCTATCCTTTTTTTATCAGTCGTTGCAAGACAGTACTCCAAAATTCACTATGTCCATTCTAGGAGGCGCCAATAAACGGCGTGGATCCGAATGAGTTGTGCGAGCCAGCGTGCGGTGCAAGCACGTGCTACAATAAGCCCGGACCTCGCGGCGGCCATCAACTTGTTGTAGACTCAACAACGGGTACGTTAAATCAATAACAAAAATGGAAAAAAATTCATAGCTTTTTATGTGTTGGCAAAAGACGAGAACTATCCTAATCAAAAAAAAAGTAAGAAGAATGATGACTGAAGAATTATGATTATAGTTATTTTGAAATTAACATAATTAATTCATGGACTGAATTAAACCAACCCCTCAGGTACGTTATACCTCTTTGGCGGTTGGAACGGGTCAGAGGACCTAGATGACCTATGGTCCTTCTGTACAACCAATGAGCGCTGGACGCTGCTGTGCCATCACAGCGGATTGGTCGGAGGACCAACGCCCAGGTCCTGCCATAAGATGGTGTTCGATCCGGTGCACCGACGGCTGTTTACTCTTGGCAGGTATGTTTTATACACGAATAAAAGGCCGTAAAAACTTAAAGGACAAGTACCAATGTTCTTCAATTAATTATGTACTCTGTAAGTGTCTTGGTCGTTACGAACAAAATCGAGAGGAAACTTGGACTTAAAATAAATATAAATCTGAAATCGCCAATCCGCCTTGAGCAAGCGTGGTGATCAATGCTCATGTATACTCTGTTTGATAAGAGGCTTTTGTCCTGGAGTGGGACAATATTAGATTGATATTTTTTTATACCGACAACGACCATTTTTAAAACATTTCAAAATGTCTACAGATCAAAATAAAGTCTTAATATTGAATTTCTATTTCCTACAGGTACTTGGATAACGCCCAGCGAATACCCTGCAATATGAACGTAAGTTATTTGTAGTAGTTACTGATACGTTTTTTTTTACAATATAATACTCTAAATACGTTCCGCAAAAAGACAGTAACAAATTTTTCGCTATACACAAAAGCGGCGTATTCGGGGTCGGCATTTTCAATACAACGTTATCAACCGAACCGACTACATTCAGATATTATTATTATTTCATAGTTAACAAAGGACCAATTAACTTATATTACTGTTGCACAACATAGAAGTCCATTGAACCGAAGTAGCGGACTGAATTATTAAATTGATTTTAATGTTCAACATCCCACAGAGCGATCTATACATGTATGACGTAACTTCCGGCGAGTGGTCACAAATCTGCAGCGATACAGCAGCTGCTGGGGGGCCGCGACTTGTCTTCGACCATCAGATGTGCATCGACCCTGATACACAGACCATCTATGTGTTCGGGGGAAGGGTGCTGCCTGCTAATACGTATGTATTCATTAGTTTACTCACACGTTTGACACGAGAAAATAGCTTCAGCTTTCTGTTTTACATATACTTCTTGACAGTTAAAAAGTAAATGGTTTAATTGAAATACTTCGTGTTAGAGTTGGTCTGTTTTGTAAAGATTTGTAAAATGGCCATCCAAAAATTGCAGTTTTTACATATTTATGAATAGTTCTTTGGAATATTTTTTATATTTTTTTATAGAGACGCTTTGTTTCTGTCTCCTTTATCTCAATTACAACAATCATAACTGTTTTAGGTATACAAACCACAAGGTCTAATTTGTTCGTAATTTTTCTTGCATTTCATAGCGAGGAGGTGGTAAGCCCTCAGTATTCAGGACTGTACGCGTACTACATCGCAACCAATACTTGGCAGCTGATACTGAGCGACCGTCACGATCTAAACGCTCCGCAAGCGCGCGTCTCCCACTCTATGCTGTTCCATCCTGTAAGTACCGTAGAGACTGGCTGGTTTAACCATATTCAATCTTATTTTATGAGATATACATAATAAAATTATGTTCAACAATAAAAGAATAGGGACTTGACAGTCAGCCCTAATGACAGGATGATTTTAATTCAATAGTTTCAATAATTATTTTTTTATCGTTACCAGTAATTTCAGTTCATTTAGACCATTTAATTCAAATAATCACTACAGTCAATAAGAGCAACTTCGCCTCGAAGGACCAATGGTTTTGGTGCTTTTTCCGCTCGTACCAAAACCATGTTATTGATACTTCAAATGTACACTAAGATGACGCTAACACACAATCAGTTTTTTTATTTTATATCACCATTATTATGACATACTGTCCACCGTCAGATCCAACGCCGCCTATACATGTTCGCTGGCCAGCGTAATAAAGAGCACCTGGTAGACCTGTGGTGGTGGGACGTAGGCACGGGCGAATGCGGAGCCTTGTGCCGTGGGGCCGCCGCCCCTCCGCCCCCGCAGGCAGGGTTTACACAACGAGCCACATTAGATCCTGATACTGATGAGATGTTTGTGCTGTCGGTAAGTATTATTCTTAATAATAAATAATAACAATACCAGGCTATTATTAAAATTTTCCCCAATGCACTGTAATGGACTTTTCTGATACAGAGTTGTTATAAGAATTACACGCTTGCTCAAGGCGGATAGGCGATTCCGGTTTCTTTCATCGATGAGGGTGATGTCCAAGATGAACTTAGAAAGTACATATGAAATAGAAAAAGTCACATTGGTACTTTTGCTCGTGCTACTCTTAATGGACTTTTAATGGACCAAATATAGATAAATAAATTGAACATCATTCAGTATGATTACATCAATATGTTCTTATCCTACAGGGAATGAGCAAGGAGAAAGACAAGCGCGTATACAACACTCTCTGGGTGTTCTCTCTGAGGCGGCTGACGTGGACGTGTGTGTACCGCAACGACAGCCTCGGGCCCAACGAGCCGCGCCCGCGCTTCGCACACCAACTTGTTTATGATCCTGTTAAGAAGGTACGGGTTATAAAAAAGTTGATTTCTGCAGATTTTATGCTCATATATGTTGTTTAAAAGGACTAATAAATTATTGTATTTATGTATTTGTTCCAGATGCATTACTTATTTGGCGGCAATCCGGGCAACCAGAGCAGCCCGCGCGTGCGCCTGGACGACCTGTGGGCGCTGCGCCTGCGCCGCTCCACGCTGGCGGGCGCGCAGCAGTGCGGGCGCGCGGCGCTGCGCGAGGCGTGCTACCGCGCGCGCGCCGCGCAGGCAGCGCGTGACCCTGACCCCGCCGCCGCCGCCTCCGTGCTGCACTACCTGAGGAACGATCTCTACCAAGCGCTCGACCATAATTGCCCCGAACAGGTCAGATTCTTTTTAGATAAAATCAGAACTTGTGCGATATCATGGAAAGTCGCAAATAGTTTGATTGTTTTTTCTTTAGACAGAGACCTCATTACTCACGACTGTCCAAATTTTAAGTTTCCCCTTTCAGGATTTAGAGATTTACCCACATATTTGTCTATGCTACAGGCGGCCCGCTTCCAAAAACTAGCCACAGTCTTGTTCGCCGGTTCGGAACAGTCTGAGAGCATGGCGTGCGCTCTGTCTCCGCGCCGCACGCGCGCGCTCGCTCGCAGGCGACACACCCAGCCCGCGCCCGCTGACCTCGCACATGCGCTGGCGCAGGTAACATAGTGTTTAGTTATTTGTAAAACTTGGCCCACGTTTTAGAATAAATTGTTTTTTTTTTTCAGTTTAGATTTTAAAAAAATCTGCCTAGCCTTTTCCCAACCATCTTGGGGTCGGCTTCTAGTCAAACCGGATGCAGCTGAATACCAGTATTTTACATGGAGCGACTGCCTATCTGACCTCCACAACCCAGTAACTGGGTAATACGATACTCCTTGGCAAGACTGGTTGTCAGACTTTCGGGCTTCTGACGACCCGTAACGGCTGTCAAAGATCCACATTATGTCAGCCGGGACCAACAGCTTAACGTGCTTTCCGAGGCACGGAGGAGTCTCAGTGTGTAAAGATGGTCACCCATCCACGGACCAACCCCGGCAAGCGCAAGTTTAGATTAAATTACCGTTATATTCTTGACCTAACTCAAAATGTTTAACACTTAAATAAATTCTATTCTAGGTTCTAGGGGCCGAGGACGGCTCCCATGAACCAATCCAGCCCTTCGAAGAGGTATCAGAACCAACACCGGACACCTGGGACGTAGGACAAGATGACGAGCTCACAGGCGAACAAGACGACACTATTGAGTGGAACGCACGCGAGCAACGTATCATCTTATTTGACAATCTGTGTCAGTTCTTCAGGCCATCGGTTGTACCACCCAAGGCAGATATCTCCGATTTGGTCGTGCTGTAAAATGGCTGTGGACGGTTGTAGGACGTTGTGATTGGTAATTGGGCGCTGGTTGGAGTGGTTATTTTTCTGGCAGGTAGGTGATTTACAGATAATTGAAGTTTTGTTAATGACGGCAACTTTGTGAGGTATCATATAGCTGGTTTTGCAACTAACAGCATTAACCAAGGTATAATACTACTAAGATGAACGCCTATTCTGTATGTAGAGACGTAAGATTTTATGAAACAGCTAAACCAGAAGAAGTTAAATTCTCAACGAGCGCTTAAGATTAAAGATAAGAAAAATACTATGATCATAGGTCGCGTATAAAGTGAAAATCTCTAGTGAAACGCAGGAAGTTTCAGAGTTATCCCTCACTATTAAGACCGGTCTATCCATTTCCATTTTTTGTGGAACTATGTCTATATCTCTAAACACTAGTGCTCAAAAACTCATTCAGTGGCGTTTAATTTTACGTAATATATTATTCGTAAGTTCTGCTTATCACCAAATAATTCTAAATTTAAAATAAGAAGAAAAACAAAGTTCAAATCATTTTAGTCATTTATCACAACTGCACTGATTTGTAATGTCTAATTTATTACCGTGTACTATTAATAATAAATTATAACCGTATTATGTATGTTTTCACAGTTTGTAATTAGTAATAATGTGGCTACTAATGATATTGTAAGGCCATGAGAACAACGGCTCCACGGGACGAATTCATTCACTTGCGCACTATTCGTCTCGAAGGACCAAAAATTATAGTATGGAAGGGGGGGGTACTAAACTCAAGGGAAGGGAAAGAAAGTTTGATGACGATTTTTAAATTAATCATATTACAGAAGAATTTTAAAGAATCATTCAGGCTAATTAGCCTAGACAATTAGATTACTTAATTAATTGATCTGGCATTCTGGTATCATTGATTCAAGCGTCATATCACTCATTCACTCATGTCATCAGAGTATTGTTAAATGTAATCTCATCTTTGTTCTCGTGGCCACTATTATTAATTTATAAACCAGACAATTATAACTTTCAAGTATATCATTAATATTATTATAACATTATAATATCTCGTAACTATAATCATATTCTCTTCATACTCTACTCAACGTATTTCACAAGTGACATAATTTTTTATCTACAAATATGAAAGTATAATTTATTTTAGTTTTTGTTAACCCTTTTAAATGTATGAGCATTTTTAAGTTAAAACGTGTTTATGGTTTTTTTTTTTGCAAGAATGACTTAATGACTAAGTTTTGTTCGATAATGTTTGATTATAAAGATTAGCTAGCTATTTCAAATTAACATGTAGACATTCGTGAACTTCTATTGTGAACCCGAGAGGCTTAAAATAATACATATCTATGACATTTCGCTCAATGGTCACCGTAAGTGTTCAAACATTTCGTTAAACAAAACTTTATTGAATAATGGAAGGAATAATAAATAAAGAAACCTTTACGACTTTTGTTAAAAAGGTGAATGCTTATGGCTTTTTGCAGTTGAGCAAATACCATCTAGATCTCATATTTCTAAGCATAAAATTCATTCATTTTGTCAATCTTGCAAGCTTTTGTACATAATGCCTACTTGAAGCTAACGTTAAGTATCAAATGGCTCTAAAACGCAGCGAGAAGCAGCAAAGAGGCTTATTAACTTCATAAAATTGTAAATAATCTAACTCTAGTTTTTTCAAAGTACCTATATGCGTATACGGCCGTGTTCCCTATATCAGTCTAGTCAAGCATTGAATACTAAGTTGTACGCGATACATTTTTAACAAGTTTAAGTAAGGCAAAAAGACATATTGCATTTCACTTCAAGTAACAAAAAACAATATTTTTCGGAAATTATAAATTGTGTAAGTTTTATATACTCTTATTGGAAGTTTGATTAAAATGTTGCAAGTTAACCATGGTTTTCTCGAATGAAACGTCGAATGTGACAAATTGATAATTTTATTAATTTGAATCACATTGATTTTGCAATGATTTTCGTTAGAGAAACCGGGGGTACGATTCGCCTCTAATACATACCTGTATTAGAGGCGAATCGTACTCCCATTGCAATACAAAACACACATCATTATTCAGCTTTTTTAGAATTAGAAGAAAAAAACATAACCCTTTCTTTTGGCTTTGCCGTAGTCGGGTAAAAAGGGTCGCGTAGGTATGTTTACAGACTGTGATAAATAAGATGTAATTATCGGCGTAAGGAATCCGGGGCTTTTGAGCTAGGGAAAGTTGCCAAATTGTAGTACTGCCACATGAAAAATTGTCTATTATTTATTCAACATTTTAATAAACACGTACTATTTACAAAATAACAGTTTTAAATGATTGTGTGTGTACAATCAAACATGATTATAGTTAAAACAGTTGACTGTGTAATGCATTTTGTTCGTTTCATAAGTTTTACAGCTAGAGATAAACTACGATATCATGGCGCGCCCCTCCACAATTCAAAACGTTTGAAAGTATTTACAAGACTCACAACACATTTGTGCCTACTGAGACGACTATCGAAACAAAAATAAATCCAGCGATTTGGTGCTCGAATCGCTCCGTCGTAATTACTTATTATTATTAGTATGGCGCTGTACTTTCATACTCTATAAAAATGGCACGTGAATTGTCGGTCGGCTAGTTATGATTAGTTGACCAACAAATCTGCCGGCCTGCTATTGAAGACGAAAATTTGTAACTACAAACAAACTCTTTCATAAGAATGTGTCTACACACATTGAAATAGTAATATGAAGGGGTGCGCCATGTTTTCGTAGTTTATCTCTACATAGAGGTAAATTCAGTAATATTATGAATAATCTTGTATTTAAGAAGGATCAGTTAGGTCTCTTGCTTTTGTAGTAGTCACAGTATTTACATTAGTAGCGTGTACTAAAACAGTACAGAATAGATTCGATGTTTTCATTGATAACATAATTATTCAAAAGTTATTTATAATATAACCTTAATTTAGTTCGAAAAGTGCAGAAATTATTTTGAACTAGTTTTTGTCCGCGTAAATGTCGCAGACGCAGACGAAGTCGCGGAATAAACAGTAGCGTATTTCCTTTCTTGGGGTTCAACCTTACCCCATACCAAATTTCATTAAAATCGGTTCAGTAGTTTAGTCGTGAAAGCGTAATAGACAGGCAGGCAGACAGACAGAGAGAGTTACTTTCGCATTTATAATATTAGTATGGATCATACATTTGTTGAACCATTCCATTCTTTATAACATTATGAAAGGTATTTGTAGCAACTCAAAATGTCGACATGCATTCTGCACTTCTTAGTACTATTTTTGCGTAAATTTATATAATCTGTAGTGAATTTTAGACCATTTAACTCACAAATACTCCCGATGTACTAGTAGACACAGTCACCATAACATGTGTGCACACATTTATGTTGCTAACTGTACATAAGGACCTAAATACTCGAGTGTATCTGTAAATATTAGTATTGTATCCGTAATTAAGATGATTTACATACGTACACAAAAGACGTCTTGTAAATATGCATTTGTATTCGTGTAAGAGTAAATTATTTGTTTTCAATTTGTAACTTGAAGCATTCTCAGTCTGTATGTACATAATATGCGTATTAAACTCATCAGGTTGTTTTATTTGTGAGCCTTGAGTTGAAAGCACGCCTAATGGAAGATGCGTACGACATATTGTCTTTAGTACCCTCGACGCACTGACATCAACATCGGTTAGTGTATGATAGTTTTTTTTTTTGCGATGCGGCAGGTAAACATATGTGTTTCGATTATGACTACAGATATTATTAGAGCGTAGTGTATAAAACTAACCTTTTGACCACCAGTCATGTATAGATGACAATCCAAAATGCTGTCACGACTACAATATGACAGACTTTTTTATGCAATTTATCACACTACTGTGAAATGCCAGTATTTTTCCCCATAGTGTATTTAGGCAACCATTCTCATAAACGGAGTTATTTAGACTAACAAAAATCACAAGCAATACAGGGTGTTACAAAAAAACAAAACCACACAAAATGTTTTAAATATATAATTTATTATTCTCATACATGATTCAAATCAGTCATTGTGACAACACGGTGTGCCTTACACAGTGAAAATAAATCCGCTCTGTCATGATATGTTCCCGGCGCGGGTTCATTACATCTGTCGGTGAATATCTACAAAACACCGCATTATACTCGAAAGAAGCTCATTGGGATTAAAGGGAATTCTAAAAGACATGTAATCTGGAATAAATAAAGTGGCCATCTGAAATTAAAGCGAGTAATTATTTTATTCTGCATCCAGAGTGAACCATCAAACTGTGCCATATGTATCGAGAAGCGTGGGTACGGGAGCAAGCACATTGTTTTACAAGTCATCACATTAGAACGTTGATCTAGCAAGGTAAGTTAATGCAGAGCTCGCAGCCGCACCCAGCTTCAAGTTAATTGACGTTTTACTCAGCTACAGATAAAAATGAGACCACGGGAAGTGGGAACATTCATGCCTCGAGTTGTCCAACACCTAAATCATGTCGCAATACAATAATAAAGTAGCGGGCATTTTATAACAAAAAGTCGTTTTTAAATAATATAACTCATAGTCAATAGTTACTCTATAATATAACGTAATATCTATGCCTAGGCAAAATAATTATCTAAATGTTATGTAATAATGTATAAAGAAAAAAAAAATATTATTTTTGGTTAATCGCTGTGATCACCACCACCGGCAAGTGGCAGCAGACATCGAGCGATGCCCACAAAGTACAAATACTGCATAATAATACACTGACAACTATATTATGTCTATGAAACAACCAAATTTAAATTGCACTAATACTTTAACTCATAATACGTAGCGGCGAAATAGTTTCAACATATAATAGTCGGCCACATTTAACAATTAACAATACATCTGAATCAAATAAACGATGTCGAAAACATGTCAAGTGAATAAGGCAAACTCAACAATGTCGTAAAATACAGACAAAATGCAAATCTTGCAATGAATATCATTTATCGAAAAACATACTGCTCTGATAACAAATAGCATATAAAAATATGATTATGTCGATGCAAACCGACTCTAGTACGAGTTTCATTATGCTTTAAATGATATCTATGAAACAAGCACTAGACGCGCGGACTACCCGTGACTAGACATAACAATACATAAACGATGTCTGCTGCTAAGCTACATACGAACAAAATAATACTAGAAAAGAAAAATATATATAGTAAAGCTAACAATTGGTAAGTCCATCGTTTAAGTACATGAAGAATGCTCTAATGAAAGCTAGTCAATATATTATTATATCTATAAACAATAAATGCAAGGCGATGGTCCTGCGGCGCGCGCGGCTCTGAGCCGCTGCGTCCGCCGCCCTTTGAGCTATGCAAACTAATTACGCTACGACAGTTAATATTGCAAATTAATTCCACTACACGAGGAGACTGTCCTCGCTAGATTACCTACTAAGTATACTTGAAGGTTAATGTAACTAGCTCTATCCTAAACCAGTAAAAATACCTACTAAGGGCGAGTGCCCACGCTACATGGAACGGTCCAACTAACCTAAGGTCACTGAGACGCTAGGAGAGGTCAACGACTATGTCACCGAGCGGTCGTACGCGACCGTATCACGGGAAGCTGCCAATATCACATCCGATAACGTAAACAATAAATACGTAACACTTAATAAAATCTTTTTAATTTTTTTTGTAAATTTTGTCTTATCAATAGATTCGCTGGTCGACGCCCGTGAGCAAAGTTTTGAGCAACAAGGACGAGAACTGATTCGTTACTTTTTTTTAATATTATGAGATAAGTGGTGTTTGTAAGTTCGTGGTTCGGTATAGAATTGCGCGTACGTCAGAGGGGCGCGACCAGCTCATGGACAAGAAATGGACGCGTGTGGCGAGGCCACAGGACGGCAGAGTAACACAACAGTGGCGCGGAGACGACGCGACCGCCGCGAACACTCGGCGCGCTCACGTAATCGTCACATTATATGTCTTTTAATGAAGTTTACAACGCTCATCAACAAATCCCGGGTCGATTCAACCTCTAATTGTAACGTTCGCGGCGGTCCGCAGTTAGTAACAACTGAGTCCGGTACAGTCCGACTCCGAGCCACAACAGTCTAAACGTCACTAACAAAAAATACTGAAACACTACGAGTACAACTAGAATAAGATGGACGAAAGTATTCGGCAGAGGGCCACAACAACACAACAAACGTATCCACTACAGAACAGATTACATAGTCTTTTTGCGCACACAATGGATGGACGTCGACGAATATGTTTTTTTCTTTTTAGAAATTTTTATTTGGACGTACTAAACATTCGTATCGAGTAGAGGATTCTATTATTATAATAAGATTCGAACAATAAATATAATGTATATCATAAAAAATAACTTCGCACTGTTTCATCAAAACCCCCGTTCAACTCCTACACGTATAAGAAAATTTGCATCTCGCGGCGCGGGCCACGCACTACGCAGCGAATGTACTGCGGGTACTCCACGTTAGCTATCACGCCGGTCTGCCTAGTGCGTCGTCCGCGACGCCATGTCATCTGTGATATCGTAACAACGGTGATAAATTCATATGCGTAATAAAATACACTGATCCTATTACAAAAATACTCGATAAACATCAATTTGACGAGGTGCAATAGATAGACAGTTATATTGAGGAAATTCGATATCAAATCTGGATCGGTGGCGCGCGGGTGATGTACGCGAAGAGACGGAACACGTGAAGCTACGCGACACCCGCACAGTGCGGGACAACAACATCCGGCCGGCCCGACGCGGCCTGCCTCACGGTAAAAATCAGTCAACTTTAATATTACAACACCAACCGTTCACCTGGCAGGGGGGCTCCAGCGATGGGCCTTTTTTATTCAATTAATTCTATGTTTTCGTTCCTATATCCTAATGTACGGGTCGAGCGTCGCGCGATGCACGGCTGCACAGTTTGACGGTTCACAGAGCTACAGACGCCGCGCAAGCGCTCCGCTCGACCGCGCGTCGCCAAGGCCCCCCGGCCGCACACCCGTACGATTAATTAGATTAAAATTTTATAAAACGTATAAATAATTTAGTCCCAGGGAGACCCACAGTTATAAAAATGTCGCGGGCGAAGCCTGGCCGCCTTCGTCGGCGGCGCCACACGCGTGCGACACGCGAGCCGCGCCCGACACTAAACACTATAAATTCGTGACGCCATTGATCGCGTCGGCCGACCCCGCAGGTCCGCGAGGGGGGCGCTTCGTGGCGGGAGTCCATCGCAAGTACGAAGGCTCGTGTAAGTCACTCGTGCCGCCCCCGGCCCCCTTAGCTGTGCAGGTGCGGGTGCGGGGGGGAGGGCGCGAGCAGCGCGCGCAGGGCAGCGGCGGCGGCCTTGAGCGCGGACACCAGCCGCTAGAAGTCTCTCCCGCGCGCGCGCGCCGGCCCGCCCGCCTTCGGCACGCGCCGCGTGCGCATCTCGCGGTCCACCTGCCGAGACAATGAAAGCTTTAACACACTGGACATTGACTAAGCAGAAAGATAATATTGTATATATCATTAAAAAATTTACTGAAGTTGAAGCATTTGGTCGAGGACCTTCTTCTGGCCTACACACCAAATTACCCAGTAACTAAGGCCACATTACCTCCAACTCCTCCAGACGTTGCGTGAGCGCCAATTTTTGCTGCACAGCCAGTCGCAGCAGCTGGTTGAGGGTCTTCTTCTCTTCTTCTGCGCCGGCGAGGGCTTGTGTCAGCTCGTCTACTTGTGTGACGTACTCCTCACAACGAGCTGCGAACATCGCGCGAAGACCTACACACGCAACGGTGGATGTTTAGAACGGTACATGAAAGATACGCAGTAAAAAGTAAGATTATCATGAACGCGGGTATGTGATTTTTATATCATTGGCAAAAGGATTAAATCTTGAGGCGCGCTTGAAATGCATCAACTACACAAATGATTAACAGGCATTCTTTCAAAATTGTTAAAATGATCAAGTTTTTATTTATCACTGTTCAAATTACCACAGTGACTTATTTCCATACTTACCGGTTAGTTATGCTAGATTTTTTGCCACACAAATCGTAATTTAATTAAGTTTCAATTTTCCGACACGTAGAAAGGTACACTAGTTCCACAACATACAAGGTCGATTAAAATCACTAACCTTGTCATTATCACAGAAAAGCAAGAAAAGAAAGCATCAAAAAATTATCAATATCAGCCAATAATATGAACAATACTCACTGGAGAAGGTCGCAGCATCTTCCTTCAACAACCTCAGCTCGTTCCTCAGTTTCAGCATGGTCTCCGTGACGATGATCTTCTCCGTCTCGTATTTAGACTTGAGGTTAGCCAGAGCGACCTCTGCCGTGTTCTTGTTGGACTTGAGCACGGTACGCAAGGTCGCGATCTGTTCGCGCTTCGTAGACAGCAGAGATTTGAGCTTGATCACTTGTTCTTGAAGTTCCATCACCTCGGCGCCGCGCTCTTCGGTGTCCATTACTGTAATATTTCAAGAAAAGGTTTTGTGATTGATGTTTGAGGAATTGAGAATTATGGTTTATAATATCCTCTGTAGTCGATTAAGAATTATTTTTATGTACAAGCAAAATTTTATAAATGACTTCATTCTATACAAATTAAGGGCTTTTATAACATAACTAGCTGACCCAACGCGACTTCCTTCGCGTGGTATCCTGTCCCTACCCTACCCTACTACATATTTTCTCACCGTTTAAACCTTCCCTGGACTACGACAAACATTTCAAAACCAAAATCAGCTAAATCGGCCCAGCCGTTCTCGAGTTTTAGCGAGACTAACGAACATCAATTGATTTTTATATGTATAGATAGACTAAATGCGGACAGCGCAGGACCGGTCATTGTGTCTATGTTTAGGGAAGGCCTATGTCCAGCAGTGGACATCGGTGGCTGATATGATGATGATGATAATATAACTACTACTATACTGAATCAATGGTTAATTTATTATTGCGAAATCATTTAATTACTTGTTTACTGGCGCATCATACTTGGTCGTTAGACCGCATTCCATAGGCGTGTAGTAAAAGACCAAATACAATGCTCACTGTCAAATAAAATTAGTTCCGCGTAGATGGACCTAATCTTTGTTACTTTTATTTTCCTGCCAATGGAGTACGCTACTGAAAACTTCGTCGCCAGATACCGTTTTTAGTTCGAGATGATTTTGACAAGTGCCAAACAGCGCCCTCTAGCGGGGAAGCTTTCAGCGGTCAACCCTATTGCGCAAGCGCTCCTTCATTAATAACGCCAACGTATATAAGTCAACAGCACCTTTAGAACCATCCGCGTCCTCTGCCCATCATATGATATACTGCAGCATCATAACACACGTCACCAGACTGGTTCTCAACGAAGTCTTAATACCCGACGATAGCGTCGCATCGCTTCTTTGAAACGGTACATTTTTACAGTACACACTTCCGCCATTCAACACAGTATTTTTCCACACGGAATGTAAGTTTAATGCATTCCCTATATTCATACTTTTAGATATGATCATGTTTCCAGGATTATGGAAAGGAAGAGAATTCGGGAACGGCATTAGCGTATTATTATTATAATTAATCTTACTATTCCAATTATTTAAAGATTCTTTTATATTCGCATTAGGTACGTCGTCGGAGTGCGAATGTTTCGATATGTTTTCGAAGAAGTTAGTTATTTCTTTGACACTTCTTTGTAGAGGGATATTCTCATCTTGTTTGGATTGTATGTGAGATAGCAAGTTTTGTAGTTTACGTTTCGTGTCGGCTATCTTTAGCCTACAATTGCTTTGATCTTTAAGTTTCTTTATAGGAGTGTAGTAGGAGGTCCGGGATTTGGAATAGAGGTCGGTTTGGATACCTGGGTAGGAGGGGAAAGGAATTACTCTACTTGGATGTAAATGTTGATATTATTTACTTAGATAATAGCGAAAGAGGAGGGAGGTGAAGAAAAAAAGGTCAGGCTAGGTTAAGTAACAGAAATTAAGAAAATAATGAGTATCACTACGGCACTGCTCCAGTCGCCGAAAAGTTATTAGGGCATATCTTTTAGAGTGTATAACTTGATAAGACTTGACTTGGCGACGAATAGTGTAGATACCACCACCAATCATTTGACGTACTTTTTATGACCTGTCAAAACCTCAGAACAATAACTAAAGCATAGAAGGCGCTTTACATTTGAAGTGTACGCTGTCATAGACAAAAGAGTATTAGTATTTACACTAAAACCAACGAAGCACTTCAACTGGCGATGAACAAAGTCATAGATAAAAAAACGGGTTGCACTCCGGGAGTGCCGGCAGAAGTGAAAACTTGATTATTAACGTTTACGTTTACGTTTAACATACACGAACATTCGCGCAAGCGCCCTGCGCTGTCTAAACGAAACAGTAGGCCCAGGCATACATTTTCGCCGCGCCGTAGAGAGGGGATAGCTGTCTACTCTCCATCCGTCTTACGCTTTTTCGATCAGGTCACGTGTCCTGACGCGCACGTGTCCTGACGCGAGTTTAAGAATTTATACCCATTACAGAAAAAGTGCTCAACGCCGCTAAAGAAGTTATCACTTCAAAAACCTAAGACGTTAAGTAGCTTTTAAACTTAGTACTATAAAGGTAGCCAAGGTATCTAAATTGACGTTTACTTTGTGACGATTTTGAGCAATCTACATCTGTCTCTCTCTAATGCTGTTATGAGTGTATAAGAAAACAGAGACGACTATATTAGTTAAATTTAGCTTCCTTCTATGCTTTAGTTATTGTTCTGAGGTCAAAACGTGATTCTCCCATAGATTTTGTGTGGCAAAAGACAACTGTGACGTCACTTATTTACCAACTCAATTGACTTACTATTTATTGATTTCAAAGCCACAAAAAATCTTTTACAGCTAATGGTTTTCAGGGCGACATAAAGTGTTTCATTAGAGAAGTAATGTCTTGGAATTATTGGTTAGTGGTGTCAACTACCCAATGCTGCGTCGTAATAGAAGTCGGCCATGAAAGCTGCAAAGCTATAAGGCTGCACATACCGGGCTGGTGCCTCCTGCGCGAGTCGAGCGCGGTGTCGAGCGCGCGGCGCAGGTGCGTGAGCTGGTCCAGCAGCGTGTCGGCGGAGCGCGCCACCCCCCCCGCGGCGCGCAGCCCCTCCAGCTCGCCCGCCGCCAGCGCCAGCGCCTCCGCCTCCGCGCCGCGACCCTCCGCGCCCGACACTGGGGGATACAAACAAACCATTATTGTAGTCTTTACACAACTTCAAAGGACCATAAAAAGGAACTTTTGAACGTCGTATACAAAAAGCTTCGATTTACCTCATCTTTAAAATAAAAAAAAAAATAGTAAAGTAACTGAACTGCTTTAAATAAAACAGAAGATATCGAAATTAACGTCTGATTTCAAAGCGACCAAAAAAAGTAAAAGTATTTAGACATGGTTTCGATTTATTTAATTTTTTACGAAAGACAATAAGTTGCAAACTAACTGGACCAACTTAAATAAAACAGAGTTATCTCAATCAGTTATTCCGTAATAACTCACACATAAAAATCTAATTAAATTAGTGTCGAAAAGCTTTCTAGATTGGAGTCTAGTGCAGGATGCTTACCGTCGTTCTGTCCGGCGTGTTCAAGCAGTACGCGCTCAGGCTGAGTGCCGTTGACGGCACATACGTGGTGGTAAATCTGCGCAAGAGTCTCCGCCGCAGATAGTAGAGCGGGACCCGCCGTCGATAATGCACGGCCCGCTCCTGGAATAAGACATTTGTGTTAGTAACTTAATTCACGTAAAAAAAAAACAGATTTAAAAATGTAATAATGGTAACATCATTTTTATTAGATCTTACCTCCCGCCAGCGTCCTCAACAAATCAGCATCGGCTTGCAACGCAGCGCAGCGCACTTCAGCCTCAGCGACTCTATCGGCAAGCTGCGCAAGCGCCGCCCTCTGTAGCGCTGCAGCCGACGCGGCCGTGCCGTCCGTCGGCAGCGCGCCGGACGACAACTCGCCCAGTAGCGCGGCCAAGCCGGACAGCTCGCCGCCGGACACGCGCCACCAGGTCAGCCATTTGGCTGCCCGGGCTGATACGCCGCCTGATTCTACCTTCTCGTCATCCTGTGCATATATTTGTAAGAAAAACGTTGAATTTATAGACGTACAAGTTTTTTGATGTGAAACATCTATTGGCGCGCCTTGGCAGTAAAACCAACTGCTGTAACGGCAAATGGCCTGACGTTGTCATGCTTCCTCATTTTGCATTTTTTTTCTCATTTAACCTAGCATTAATTTACAATCAGATAAGTAAGGTTTGACTGCCTCGTTAGTCTAGTGGTCTCAAAGCGCGACCGATGAACATGAGGTCTTGGGTTCGATTGCCAAGTCGGGCAAAGTGTTTTTGTTACGGGATTTCTCAGTAGCAGCTTCGGAGTCTGGATTTGTGTCTGGTTGATAGCAATAGGTTCACCCCCTATTACATGGGACTTAGACACAACTGGCGAAGTGTGGGTGTGCTAATGGGTACATCTCTACCTACCCCTTCGGGGATAAGTAAGAATGGCACATACCAGCGGCGCGCAGTCGGAGTGCAGCGCGTGCAGCGCGGAGACGCGCGAGGCGGCGCGCGTGAGGCCAGCGCGCAGCAGCGCCGCCGCCGCACTCTCGCTCTCCGCCGTCACCTGCGCACTGCGCATCGACGCCTGCAGTTGACTCTGTGCAAAACAAAAAACAGCTGTAATGGCACAAAACTAATTTACACTTGTACACCTACCCACCCTATAGGTAGTCTACCAATATTTAAAGCTGCAGAGTTTGTTTGAAAGCACTAATCTCCGAAAGTACTGATCCGATTCTGAAAAATCTTTCGCTAACAGGAAGCTACGTTATTATATTGTTATCACAAAGCTAGGGAACCGGAACCGTAAGAATATTCACGCAGACGAAGTCGCGGGCAAAAGCTAATAGCATAATATTATGTTGACTGCCTTCTGGTCTGGTGGTCATAGTGAGACCGTTGACCGTGGGATCCCGTGTTCGATTTCCGAGAATAACACCCAACACAATAACAATTTATTGGGTTTTCAATTAGTAATATCTCCGTTTGGAAGTTGGTAATGTGACACCCAGTATTCAAAAAGCACATATAATGGCCGGCACATAAGTTGGCAAGAGTTTTTGTAGTGGGGGAAGTTTGCGCACGCACAATTTCATACATTTTTATATGCGCGAACTTCCCCCACTACGAAAATCTCTTGCCAAGTTACGTGCCGGTAACTGTAGCTGTTGGTCCTGCGCCTGATCTCTCCCCGGTCGTGTCAGATTGCTGTCTCATTGGACTATGAGAGTGAAGTAAGTGGAAGTGCACCAGTGTTAGCACACATACTAAAGCAGTATAAAGGCTGATTTAGACGGTGCGAAAAATATCGTGCAAGTTGTGGTACATTTCCGTCAATGATCAGTCACTTTTGACATGACAGCCAAAGGTCCCGCAATGTACGTCAAATCGCACGATATTTCTTGCATCGTCTAAATGAGGCTTAATAACTCCTGCGTGCTAAGCTATTCTCGTCTCTATTGAGATGGGCCACGATGTTAGGAATTCGGTCGGGAGTACAGTTACCGACACGTAAGTTGGCAAGAGTTTTTGTAGTGGGGAAAGTTTGCGCACGCACAATTTTATACATTTTTATATGCGCGAACTTCCCCCACTACGAAAATCTCTTGCCAAGTTACGTGCCGGTAACTGTAGCTGTAATATCGTAGCTATATATACGTATATGATCATAAACAAAGCCCATTAAAAAGTCTGTCATACAGTAACTTTCTGCTAAGCCAAAGTTGCATAAAAGATGACACATTATGAGTCATAAACCCCAAAATGTAATTTGTTAGGTACATTAAATCCAGTCTGCAGTTACCTCGAGTTATCTAATTAGTATCAATTCCCAAATCTCATGAAACATTCCGGGTTAACAACGTTGAAGTTCACGAATGAGGTCAGTTTTGTTAAACGAGACTGAAATATGCATACACAGTGAAGTGAAGTTCGCTTGAATATTTGAGTAGCGAAACGGAACGTGGTGGTTCGTATTTTGAAATTTTAAAATTGCACAATAGAATGCAAGTGCTATTCTATTTTTGAATATATTTGGTGAATAGCGTTTATTCAGATTTGAGAGTAGTCGTAGTAAAAGTTGATCAAATTCGTCTGCATTTCATTCTAAAGACCATTTTTTTGCCAATTCCATGTAATCGAATCTTTTAAAGTTTAAAACGAGTTAAATATTAACTGTTAATTGAATAAATATTAAAAATATTATAAATGCAGAAATAATGCAGTCTGTATGTTACCTCGTAAATACAAAACCACTGAAACATAATAAAATTTGAATGTAATAAAATTTTACAAAGAGGAAGCTTGGGATCTGGTTAAAGACACGGTCTATGTCTTGACGGCATCCGCGATAACCGAGATTCCGCAGACGAAGTCGCATTCAAAAGCTAATAACAAAAACATAATATAAAACAATGACTTACATTTTCATTATGTGCTTGTTCCAGTTGTTTCTCAAGTCGTGATATTTCGTGCAAGTGTACTTCGGAGAACAGGTCGGCGTGGTGGTCGCCCATCGCGTTGGCAAGCTCGGCAGACGATGAACCACCGGGTTCACCTTCGTCTTCCGTGCCGTCATCTGGCATACCTGACATAAACATAACAGTTTATTTCCAAAAAAATTCACAAAATCGCCGTATGTACGCTTAGATCTAAACTACGCAACAGATTTTAATACGGTTTTCATTAACAGATAGAGTGATTCAAGGGGAAGGCTTATACGTATTGTTAGTATCGTTATTGCAGCCGTGGAAATGCTGGGCGGGTCGCTAGTAAAAAAAAAGTAGTTAAAAGAGTTTTAAAATTTTGTTAGCTTTCTACGTAACAAAAAAACACGACAATTTAGTTATTTCAAACACTCTCATTTACCTTTTGGGTTTACGTTGACCATGGGACTTTCTTCCAAAGTTATAAAGTACTAGAGCTCTGATACGCCGATTTAGTTATACAATCAACTATTTTTGTAATTTCACAATAAGTATTTTTATGTTGGTCATGAGAGGGTAGTTGTAAAACTTTGCCTTTATCAAACTGTCATTAAAATATTTGTATTCTAAATTCGAATTTAAACATGTATAAAATTGACACTCGACATCAAATTAAAGAACGTAGCGGTGTGACTTTAAAAAACAATGCTTCTATTTTAAAATACACCTTAGCTGAGAAGCCTGAACAAAATGATTTATTGAAAATGTAGTGAATAAACACAGGCAAAAAAATCGAATTAGATAAAACTGTAACGAGTAGTATTCAAGCAAGTTATTTAGCTTTAATTAAAAAATTAAAATTAAACGATCAGTTTGTCTTATTATAAGAAGCAATCTGTGGAAACTGTAGTAGTGTTTAAGCTACATGTTAAGTCACTTTGTATATTTTACAAGATTTACTATAATATTGTTTGTTTTTCCTATCAAAATAAATACATAAAATAGGCGCAAGGCATCCGCTATCGAATCCCGCTCCCCGACGCATATTAGTAGTATGAAACCCTACGGTGTTCTTAAAGTTTTAGTCCGACATATTCCCTTCATTCTTTCCAGACCCAAACCCTTCCTGTTTCACAAGTATTTTTCCACAAAAAGTGCTGTAAGTGAACTAAAATCATAACCCACCTTTTGGCTTTGCCATAGGCCGGTAAAAAGGAAGTAAAATACATATTCTGCTTTAACAAAAGTGATGGTGAAGATGGCTTGATCAAATCTCCTTTATTATTAAAAAAAGATTTATAAAAGAAAAGAACAAAATGTGAAAAATAAATCATCAACTTACCTCGTATACTATAGGCCAAGTTAGTGATATTGTAGGCGGCTTCCCTGCTAAGATGAGCGTCAAGCTCCTTCTTGGCGGCGAACTTGGCTTCTCTTTCAGCTTGCAGCGCTTCAAGCGCTTCGGCCAGCTGACGCTCAGCGATGCGGCGCAGCGCTGCCGTCTCCTCAGCCATGGCGCGCGCATTTTCAGCCTCTTCGCGTAATTGTCTGACTTCATGTTTTAGACCTTCGAATTCGACCTACAAGAAGAGGCACCGTTAGATCTCTTACATAGATTGTTCTGCCACATTTGGATGGCATATCTCAGCAGTAATTTTGGTATCTTGGCTTCGCGGAGGACCGCGGGATGGCGCTGGATTCAAGCCACTTCCAACCGGTCCTATTGGAAATCTGTAGGGGAGGCCTATGTTCAGAAGTGGCTTATGTCCTACGGCTGATATGATGATGATGATGATGATACATTGGCTTAATAAAAAGCCCAGTTTTCGAACTGAATTAAAAAAACAAGTGACGATATTGTATCGTTAAATAGGTCTTAAATACCCAGTGGACTTAAAAGTTTATTTTTCGGAAAATCCTCAGCAAAAGAGGAAAAATCTTAACTTTTTGCAATCCTTATAGGTTACACACACACAATAAAAAGTATCAGTCTTCCTTACCAATGCAAACTTTGGCACTTACTCAAAGCCATTCAAATTCATTACTCCAATAAGCAGTGTTGCGCCCTTAACTACCAAATTCCGTTTGGAAAAATTGCATATTCCATAAGTCCCAGATACGATTTGCATAAAGATATATGAGCCAATCAATTAGGCGGCAGGTTTCGCGACTAGCGATGGGCACGGCTCCAAAATTGCGCGTAAAATATCATCAATAGGATACTAAACAGTATCTATGGGCAATTTTGATCGTTTGTTTGGGACGGGAGAATATTTTCGGATCATAAACTCTGATGAAAAAAAAAGTCTATTTGAATATTTAGCATGTCAAAAACTCATGTATGGAATAGTCGATAATGTGGCCTTTGGGTGGCTATACTATTATTTCGTGGGCCTGTGTTGCTTGATGAAAATTAATAACAAAGTAAATAAAAGCATCCATTTTTTTGTTCTGTTTTATTTACGAAGCTACCCATCGTGTTTTGGTATGTACCTACATACATCATTCATCATTCAGATGTACCCAACCCACAAGGGCGGTTGCAAATTAAATGAAGCACCAAGTTCTGCTACTAGATAGCTCTTATAAAATTCAGCAATGGCTGCATAGTACCTAACATTTCATTTTGTTTTGTTTCATTAGGTATTGACCTCGATTCTTGCCGTTAAGATGGAACGAGCACTTTTCAAACATTCTCTGAAAATTATTAAAATACTGGTTATAACTGACCTGTGACGATCTAAGCGCGGACACTTGTTTCTGTAGTGATATATTCTCGTCTTCCAAGTCTCCTATGTCAACCAGCAGCCTCTGTTCCCTCTGCCTGGTTTCCCGGAGTTCCGCCCTCAGAGCCACTCGCTCTGATTCGCGGGACACCTTGTCGTGGCCGAGCTCTGAACTTTCAGCCAGCAAGCGATCCCTTTCACTTACAACGCGGTCCAATTCGTGACGTAACTGTGAAAAAAAAAAACAATTTACATGACGCCTTTATTCCTGAAGAGGAACAAGTAAGAGGGGAGGAGTCTGTTGCCATAAACCGGGCACAAATTGAAATTCCGGACGGCTGCTGAGAATTACCTAAATGAAAAAGCCAATTACCGGACTCGGGGATTGAACCCAAGCCTCACGCACAGCAATCATGCTTGCGACGACTAAAAAACGAAACAATATGTAATATATAATATTGAAAGTCGAGTACAGGTTTATAAAAACCTGGCAGCATAAAAAACGTGTACTTTCCAGAACATAAAAGCGTTAACAAGTAATAAATCTGGCTTGTATACCATTTTCACATTATAAAGGTGTTCGAAGAGTGATAAAACTATATTGGTGGAAACGTGTATATGATTTATCGTTACGGAGTTTTCATTTGAATGGCGTGAAAAACATGGAGGCGTAGTACACGCGATGTTCAGCCGGAATTGACTATAAACTGAATTCATGTATCGGATTTACAGATAACTCTATTATTCATGAATATTAAGCGGATATTTACAGATCGTTTATCGACGACAGCGCTTTTTAGAGTCGAAAATATGTAATAGCTTAATTTTACAGCTTTATTTCATCACTAACGCTGAATAAAAAGTAGCCTATATCCTTTCTAGGGGATAAAACTTACTCTGTATCAAATTTCATCAAAATCAGTTCAGTGATTTAATCGCGAAATCATAACAGAGTTACTTTCGCATTTATAATATTAGTATGGAAGTGTATTAGTTCTGCTCAAGTTGTCAACATAAAGATTTCTTAATGAAAACGATCGTCATGAAAGCGATGGTCGTCGTGATAATAATTGTAAGCTATGGATTTTAACTATCTGAAATAAATATTATTCTATTCCATTCTAAAGTAAAGTGCTTTCACAAAAAGCAATATTAAACTTTTACTTTCAATAAATTTGAAAGAGGGAGAAGACAATAAACACATCAACAACGCCGGACGTAGTATTATTTTACGACTATGTTTTATCCCATTATGAGGACTTTTCCGACAGAGCACTTTATATAAAAGTAGCCTAGTCATCTTACTAAACTTACTTACTTAAATGCGAAAGTTTGAATGGATGTATGTTTGTAACTTGACTTTGTTCGCATCAAAGTTTATATTTTATCATACAGGAACCGTACATTTTGCCGAGATAAAAAGTAGCCTATGTGCTATCATTTGGCACAGATATAGACTATAATCTATATCTGTGCCAAATTTCATCCAGATCCTTTCAGCCGTTCTGGCGTGATTGAGTAACAAACATCCATCAAAACATTCACTTTTTTTTTTCAGTAAGGTTATTAAATCTTGTAGATGGGGTAAAAGTCCTATCAACAAAACATCATCAAGCTTAATTCCTTATTAATAAAAAATATGACAAGACTAGTATGAATCGAGCTGTCGGGATATTCCTCTTAACCCATCATTGTCGGTAACGACCTTTGGGGCGTCAGGGATGCTAACGTAGATTTACGGCTTGACATCATAAAGCGTCGGTGAAACGTCACGACCCCTATACATATTTATTATAATTACTGCCTCTTTGAATGTAATTAATGGACTAGTATAGCAACCACACCCATCACGGGCTACTTACATTCTTTTATACAAAATGTGAAAGCATATTAATGCTTTCATGGGTGCTTTTGCAATGAAACTTCATGACAATACACCTAAACAAAATATCGACCGATCATATTCGACATGGCTGAGGTTATAGAGAACTGTGTGTTTTACTTATTTGTATTACTCATGAAATCACTGAAGTACACTAAACTTGCAACGAGCTTAAATTACTAATTATAACTAATTTAGTAAGTGCTAATTTTTTAATCGTCAGATAACTCTTAACGAAGGGTTAAAATAATATGGCGGTTAGACAGCTTTTGTACAGAAAATACATATGTCAAACTGTCATATTTATTCTTCGGATAAAAGTTATCTGACTATTAAAAAATCAATCCTAAATGATATATAGAAGGTTATAGGCTGATGTGATGATATGATTACAAAGTAAATGATGGCAAGTTCTTTTAGCAAATTACATTTCAGATTTACTTAAATTATTAACTAGAATAGTAACTACAGGATTGGTTACATATAATTAATACAGGCTGTAAGCACTCTAGTGATGAGCCCCACCTATTTCGTAAACAGGCAACGACTGGGAGCGGCCGATCGTAAACGTAACACAGTTTGCCGTCACTTAGGTCAATAAGCTAACAGAAAACTATACCTAAGTAACATTATGGAATATTGACAACATCAAGTTATTTACAGGTTATTTTATGACCATGACCAAACTATGAGGGGTTAGGTCAAAGGAGAGAAGATTTAGGGCTAATTTTTTAATCGTCAGATAACTCTTTACGGTGGAATAAAAAAGGCGGTTTGACAGCTTTTGTATAGAAAATATTTTATGTCAAACTTTCATATTAATTTTTTGGATAAAAGTTTTGAAGCCTTTTGAAAAATCAACCCTTAGTCGAAAAATAATCACGGTTTTTTCTTCTTCTGCATGTTGCATAATTATGGATAACGAAGACAATTTTCGCAATCATTAAGCCAACCCAAATAAAAGGTAATCTTAAGAGTAACTTCATGGAACTCGTTTTACTATGGTGTATGGCTGAAACTCGTGAAAGGGAAGCAAGTAAAGATAGGACTGGAGAATCACGATGAAGACTTGGCGATGAAGATAAGTAGGTATAGTAGCATCCTGCAAACTCTATCCGTGCAAGCGGCGAACTTGGGGCAGTTCGCCCCTCGTTCTTTGATGGCGGCGCGCCGTGTTCTGTGAGCACCTTTCTAGGGGAATGTGCGGCCACAGAACAGGCGGCATGGTGAAGGGGCCCGCTGCTGGCCAATACCAGTCGGAAGCGCGGATCATGTGTCAAGTAAGGAACTTGCGGTAGCAGAAGGAACCGTGACGTTTTAGCCGGTAAGAGTCCAACATAACCCTTCATACTCCTTAGACGAAGGGTAACTGTTAGGTTTTCCTGACAATAAAGAAAAATAGCCTAAGAGCCCACGAGGGCCAGACCTTCGTTATTTTATAAAAGCTGAAAGTTTGTCAGCGCATGCTCCCAACACAGGTAAGAACTATGCACGAACGATGAAGTTTGGGTAACGGTTGCTTTGGCAGGTACACGGTTCTAAAGGTGTGACAAATTTAAATCTACTTTCGTCTTTTTATAAAGGCTGATTTTTTGGTATTACCTTCAGAATTTTATTAAAAATCACGTCATTCATTGCCAGACACTTATTATGGTGGAAACCCCTTGCCAGACACCCTTATTGTTCATGAAATTATAATTCTACTTAAGTTATAGTATAAAAAGCTGATTTTTACTTATGGGATGTCCGGTAATAAATAGATAACCATGAAATGGGTCATGGTAGAACTAATGGCCATTCCGAAAAAAAAAACTTATAAAAAAAAACAAGTACTTAGTACCAAAGATATGGGCTTTTTAATACTAATCGATGTTTTTTGTTCCCTTATTTTACATTCTTAAGTACACCACGACCACGAATTAATGAATTCCATCGTTAGAATATGAATCGTTAGAGTATGAATAGTGAATTATTGCTATTCGTTTACAAAAGGAGTGAAATTTAAAGTTTGAGAAATTGGAATATTTCATCATCTGCCTAGCCTTTTCCCAACTATGTTGGGGTCGGCTTCCAGTCCAACCTCTGAGTGCAGCTGAGTACCAATATTTTACATGGAGCGACTGCCTATCTGACCTCCACAACCCAGTAACTGGGTAATACGATACCCCTTGGTTAGACTGGTTGTCAGACTTTCGGGCTTCTGACGACTCGTAACGACTGCCAAAGATCCACGTATGACAGCCGGGACCAACGGCTTAACGTGCTTTCCGAGGCACGGATTGATGTCAGTAATGTCTACAAAAGAGACAGGTATGCAGGGTCGTCAGATATAGTTGAAGTTATCTTAGAAACCAGTGGATATTCTCAAATCTGATTTAATTTAAGATGTAGATAATAAACAGTTCCTTAATTATACTAAGTATTAAAAAGCCCATATCTTTGGTACTACTTTTCTGAATGGCCATTAGTTCTACCATGACGCATTTCGAGGTTATCTATTAATTACCGGACATCCCATAAGTAAAAATCAGCTTTTATACTATAACGTAAGTAGAATTATAATTTCATGAACATTAAGGGTGTCCGGCAAGAGGTTTCCACCATGATAAGTGTCTGGCAATGAACGACGTGATTTTTAATAAAATTCTGAAGGTAATACCAAAAAATCAGCCTTTATAAAATGACGAAAGTAGATTTAAATTTGTCACACCTTTAGAACCGTGTACCTGCCAAAGCAACCGTTACCCAAACTTCATCGTTCGTGCATAGTTCTTACCTGTGTTGGGAGCATGCGCTGACAAACTTTCAGCTTTTATAAAATAACGAAGGTCTGGCCCTCATGGGCTCTTGCTCTAAAAGGGTATACCTTCCCCCATATTGTATTATGAGGTTATTATCTTTTCAAGGACGCTTATACAAAGTACAAACGACATTCATGTGAACAAAACATGAAGAAAGGCAATCAATACCACGCAGTCATTTGCTACTGTATCGATTTTTATAGAAACTAATTTAGTTACGAGTCAGGTGTGAGTATGACTTTTATATCTAGACCTAATTTATGCGTCATAGCTATTCTGATAAATCTGTCGCAAAGTCGTTTAGTATTAAGCAGCTTACGTCTAGATGACATTCTACTCCTGGCAGATGATGCTGAGATCGTTTAGTGCTTAAGACGAGATTATTAAACGTTACACAGCGCTGCGAATATTACGATGAAAGTTACGGCCGCTTGATCTGCAGCGCTGTGAAGTGCTGCATGCGCTGGGGGCAGCTGCGAAGAGTCTGGCATTCGCCCGCGCCGGGATTATTAATCGTTACAAAGCACGTACATTAGCCATACATTATTCCTGTCACTGTCGCACTGCCAAACAACGAGTGCACGAAAGAGACGAGAACATACTAGGCCAAGTGCGTGCTAAGTAACGTTTATTAATCTCGGCCTTAGAGCTAAAGGAAGTTAGAGATTTACGAAGTTAGACAACTGGTTGTTCAAATACCCATAAGAATGTAATAATCTGATCAAACAGGATGATTGCGTGATACACTGTCCAAAGTTGCGAAAATTTGGTGGTGGGCAAAGCAAAGACAGTTTGGATACACGCATCAAGTGACATTCTCAATAAAGATTAAATAAGGAAATCAAGTAGGTATTTAGTAAACCTGATATTATAGGATTTATAGGAGCAAAAGGCCACTCGCTGACTGAACATGAATTCTCGAAAACTACTAGACCTATGCAGCTAAAATTTGGCACGTTGGTAGTTTGAAGTTAGGAGACGTCGGTTCACATTTAAGAACGGATCTATCTTCTAATTTAACTTTGGCTTCAACGCGAACAAATTCGCGAACAAAAGCTAGTAATAAAAAAGACCTTGTCAATGCCACTGGCTCCAAAATCACATACACGTCCTGTTCGTTCTTAGCCAATAAAATCTGACATAAAGGCCAATCATAAGAACACAATAAGTGCACCGGCACACGAACAGGCACCACACCGGACGATATTATGCGTTCTGAGTCAGACATTGTAAACAAATCTGTTACAAGTGATAAGAGAACCGACCTACAGGCTCGCGAGCGACGCCACTTACTCATAGCTCGTGACTCGAGCTACACATGATTAATTAACGAAGTAGAGGAACTATACGGTGAAATTAACACGTTGAATAAATTATATCAAGGTAAAGTGTAAAATAATCTTCCTGAGTGCCTCGTGCCTATAGTTGGAAAAGGGCCGTTAAGTTCCAATTACTTTGTCAAGTTATGAACAAACATGGTATTACGATATTCCAGTTTCTACGGTTTCTAAGCCACAATAGAGAGAATGAGATTCCTAACAAATAACTAACCGAATAATAGTTTTCAGAACAATTCCCTGTCGGGACATTATCTCTCAGATAGTCGCGACATAAAAGGACCCTATTGAATTGATTCATAAATTATGCATGCGCGAGACATAAAGTTCGGGGACGGGACAACTTTATGTCGATAAACCCGTAAATGGAGATTAAATCTTGCCGTACTTGTTCTCCTGGCGAACTGCCAGCAACTAAACAAGTGTCAACAGTAGTCCATTATTACTGTAAACACTCCTTGACGTGAAACACGAGTAATGTCTACCAACCTGCCCCTTCGGGATAGCCAGTCGGATAAACACGAAATAATAACACATTAATACCTCGCCTCCTTCATTCATTTTTCAGTGTCGCCGGGAAACTGCGTACACTACACTAAAACATTATTTACACACATACACTTGGCACACGCACTAAATATTCGGCATAATTTTAAAAAACTACACTAATGCACAGAACTCGTGTGCATTGCTAAAAATCCACACACCATTGAGTAATGCGTGAATACGTGAATCAAGGCCGGGCAAATAAAAATGTATTTCTGGATCAGTGTTATGGATTCCCGTCGGCTGCGCTTACGCCATTCGGAGCATTACATCACGGACGAGAGGTGTATTTGGTTCGCGCCTATATCAACTGCTGCAACGCGCGCCGATTACTTGTGATTAATCACGGTTAGCAGTATTTTCTGCGTTGAAAATAATATTATTGCCAGTAAAAATTGTACTTCAATACATAATGTAGGAGTGTGTTGGGTAGGGGCGTCTCGCGCGCACTGCTCCGAGGGTCCGCGGATGATTCACACCAATTGCTCCCATTTCATTAAACGGAGCGTAGGCATGCAGGCAGTCAGATGTGTCTCGGGAAAAATTGTTAAATGACATAATGAGAAGCTCGTCATAATTTAAAATTAAACTGTTTAACATCAGCGGAAGACATCGCCATTTGCCATGTGTCGTTTGTGAGTGTGCAGTTTGTCACCGGCTATAATTTTGCAACGGTACTTCAAAATTATTTTAGTGTTCTCTTATCAGTTGCGGTAAATTACTTACATTATCAGTAATAGGTATTTATTTGCACAGTGTAGGTATACATTTCGTCATACGCAAAGATCTGCAGATATAATCTTGGTACATACTATCTTCCGCCCGCAACTTCGTCCCCGTCAAAGTTAATGTATTATCCCACAGGAACCGCACGTTTTCCCGGAATAAAAAGTAGCCTATGTGCTATTCCAGATTATAATCTATCTCTGTGCCAAATTTCATCCAGATCCGTTCAGCCGTTCTGGCGTGATTGAATAACAAATATCCATACAAACTTTAGCATTTATAATAGAAGTAAGATTCTGAATCTGAATCTGTTTTAGTAGTTGTTTAAAAAGCTTAGAACTATAAAAACCTAATCAGTCGAATCTTGCTCACCTTCGATTAGACTCTCAGTAAGTTTGCGAAACGAAAACCGATAAGACACAATATCGCCTTATTGATTCTGATTTAGAGTATTTTTTATGATTACCCTAGCTAGGAAATGGATTGTTTTTAAATAAACAGTTTTGTTTGCCGAAATATAATTTACAATGAAATTAAAATAAATGACAGAACATATTCTATTATTAAAAAAAAAAAAAAAAATAATAATATTGAAGTACAATTTTATTTATTTGTATAAATAAATAATAGAATATGTTCTGTCATTTATTTTAATTTCTTTGTGTAAATCAAATAACAGCTTTTTCCAAAATATAGGTAAATGTATGAATGTACCGAATATACCTAACACCGAAAATCAATTTTTATGATTTTTGTATTGCTAATCTCCGAAACGGCTAGTCCGATTTTGACGGGACTGACAGATGCCTGATGACCCTGATGTTATAAGGAGTATCTTACGCTACATTTATTAAAAAAAAAAAAATTGGCTTCTGCGCAAAAAAACCGTAATAGCAGACATTTATGCGAATAACGTCGCAGGCAAAAGCCAGTAGGTAATATAAAACTTACTTTGAAAGCACTTAAAATTGGCGGCAAAATAACACTGGCTGACGAAAGTGCCACTTCACTTGTTTGTATACAATTTCCAACCAAATTCTAAAGACACAAAGTTGAATTTCAAATGTTATTAATATTGTATCTTCACTGCTACTCAGATCCTTTATCAGTATTGCTAGGTAATGAAAGTATGAAATACCTGTTTGGATTCACTCTCCAACTCCAGGATCTGGAGAGTGAGAGAGCTCTCCATAGCAGCAGACTCGTTGAGGAGAGCATTTTCTTGCTCTATTCCACTCCGGGTTGTTACCTTCTGTGTTGTATCCAATTTCATAAGAGCCTGGTAACAAAAAAAAAGCATATTAAAATCTGAATTAAGACATTTTCTTAATTTAGTCCACAGACAAAATTATCATACAAAATGATACCGATTGCCTTGTTCACAAACTAAACTAATATTAGACTATTTCTATATTTTTCTGTCCAATAAAACCAGAAAGAGGCGGGAATAAATTATAGCTGTCAATTTTAGTAAATCTGAAACTTCTATGCAATCAGAATGCATTGATTAAAAACATGGAAATATTTAAGGCAAAACTAATTTGACATCACTAACTTAGTTGGCCAAAGCCAATTCTCTTACTTTAGTGTAGTTTGTGAACAAAGCTGCAAAGGAATCGGCACCAATGAGTTTACTTATAGTGATTTTAATCTAGTAGACTAATATTATATTGTGGTATAGTTTGTTTGGTTTTTCTCTAGAAATAATGGTCCTACTATAAAAAATATTTCAACGAGCAAAAGTAATTTCCATTGCCGAGTGTTATAGAATATTATGCAGAAGAAGTTGCAGGACGGATGCTAGTATGTAATTGTCTGTAGGCAGAATTATATCTTATAGCTTCCACTCGCGACTTCATATGTGTCAAAGTTAGCATATTATACTACAGAAACTATACATTTTTCCGGGACAAAAAGTAACTTATGACTTACCCTACCATTTTTTCTAGGATAAAAAGAGTCTATGTGCTATACCTGACTATAATCTATCTCTGAGCCAAATTTCATACAGATCTGTTCAGCTTTTCCAGCATGATTTAGTTACAAATATCCATCCATCCAAAGTTTCACATTTATACTACTAGTAAGAATTTTAGTAGGTATGACTACAGGAGTACAGGCAAGCACTTGTTTTTAGAGACTTTTATTTTCTTTAAAAATAACTAGCGACCCGCCCCGGCTTCACACGGGTGCATGTATTATACATATAAACCTTCCTCTTGAATCACTCTATCTATTAAAAAAAACCGCATCAAAATCCGTTGCGTAGTTTTAAAGATCTAAGCATGTATAGGGACAGACAGACAGACAGGGAAAGCGACTTTGTTTTATACTATGTAGTGATATTGAAGAAATTAAAATAAATTAAAATATATTGAAGAAATTAAAATAGGTCTGCAGGTGTTTACAGACCTATTCTAATTTCTTCATCATCATTATTTCTTTATCATTATTATCATTAAAATTGTTATAAAATTTCTAATTTAATTAAACATTTTTGTTTATGAGTCATGGTATTACATTTCACATACAACAGGTAAAATAATGGTTAACTAATTATATCTCATCTCATATTATTCATTAAACTCATTTGTAATGTACATATTGTTCATTACAAATGAATTTTGATTTTCCTTACAACAAAGCAGTGTCAATTCTAATACTCTGACATTTAATAAATTTGTAAAGAATGCACTAATAAGCAAACAACTGTCATAAAGTTTATTCATGAGTCAAAGAAATATTCAACTATGTTTCAGGAAATATTGTAAAAGTATATTTATATATAATTCTTCTTAAACTTCTCAAAATATCATAGAATTAGAGAATCAAGTGATTTTAATTTATGGAAACAACTTTGAACTATGGAAATAAGAGTTATATGTACTTAAATGTTTTTAATTTTCGTATCCTGAAAATTACAATCAATATTACTCCATAGAAAGCAATAGAAATATATTAATGAAAGTAAAACAAAACTAGAGAACTAACTTTCTCATATTTTAGAAAAAGTATCCCAAACTTTAGTAACAAAGTTGTGTCTAACTTTTCTGAATGATAAATAAGAAAGTAGCAGTAACTAATCTGATATTAATGTAGCAATTCCACTAATGTAATGTATGCTGAATGCAAAGAGAAGCTGAAGCAGCTAACTGTTACAGTGTATGTAGGTTATACTCATAATTTTCACTTGCAACTTTTGAAAGTAGTGCATAATATGAATTTTATAAAGACGGATTAAAATGTACGTTTCGGCACGTTTTAATGTACCCATTAATGCATGAAGAGTGAAATGAGCTGAATGTAGGCCACTAACCTCTTGTGTGATTTCCAGGTCGTGTTTGGTGTTCTCGTACAGGCTCTCGAGTTCGTCGCATCGTTGCTGCAGGGAGCTCTTCTCCTCCAGAAGCACCAGGCCCAGCTGCGCTGACTGGATCTTCTCGCTGCTGGCTTGATCGAGCTCGCGGCCAAGCCTCTCGATCTCAGCCTTCAGCTCCGCGATCGATAAATCGCTTTGAGCCGCGGCTGCCATCGTGTGACAGTTAGACGGCTAGATATTTAATCTTCATAAACAAAGTAAATAATCTCAGAAAAACAACTATATAAAACGTGTAAAATCAATTGTTTCTACATTCTCTCAAAGGTAAAACGTCTTGACAGCTCATTTCAGTGTTGTCAATGCTATTGTTTGACTGACACTGAAGTCTCGTAAATAAGCTACCACAGAAAAAAAAAATTATTTATAAAAAAATATTGAACATTTAGACACAAACAAAACGTATTTCTTGGAGTACAACAATAAATTACAATTCATAATTAATAGCACTGCTAGAGCTTTTTATCTTCAGAAATTGATTATTTTTTGAAGGAATTAAACTCCCAAACAAGCATTCAATTTTTTACTACTGGCAATAAGAAAACAGACAAAAAATTAACAAAAAATAATAAGACAAATGGTATCAATGATCGCTAAAAATGCACCTTTTTTTAAAATAGATTATCTGGTGAATAACTCAGGCTAGGCTTATAATTAGTAGAAATCATAAAATAAATCTACTGCGTGGTAGAAACCCACTAAACAAACCAGCATGACCAACAAAAACCAAAAATGCATAGACGACTTACGGTCAGTGCAAATAGTGCAGGCCGCCCTAAAACATTAAGGCCGCTATCACACGGACCGCACCACAACAACCGCACGCAGTCTCTATATTCAACTGCATGCAGTTGTACGTTCGACTTCGTGCAGTCATGATACCAACTGCACGCGGTCGGCTGCAGTCGTGCCTTCAACTTCACGCGGTCAGCTACAACTTCATGCGGTCGGCTACAACTGCAGCCGACCGCGTGAAGTTGAAGGCACGACTGCATGCAGTTGATATTGACTTTTCTCGACTGCAAGCCGACCGCGTGAAGTTGAAGGCTCGACTGCATACAGTCGATATTGACTTCTCTCGACTGCAGCCGACCGCGTGCAGTTGGTATCATGACTGCACGAAGTCGAACGTACAACTGCATGCAGTTGAATATAGAGACTGCGTGCGGTTGTAGTGGTGCAGTCCGTGTGATAACGGCCTAATAGTCGAGCAGTTTTCATTAATAGATATCTAATAAGAATACCTACTATAGGAATAAAGTAAAAATTGCTTAAATGCGTGCTCTATAATAAATGCCGAGCGGAATATAACTTGCACACAATATTCAACTCTATATATGACGTGCTTTAGATAATTATTAATTAATTAATGAAAACTGCTTCAAGAGCATTTTTGCAGCGTTTGCGCTTATCCTTATGCAATATCAGCTGCAGACTTGACTGATTATTACTTAACCATTTTTGTTACCGACCGTAGCGAAAGAGGAGTCGGTCAACAGCCTATTTACCTTGAACTTCACGTCGCACCTCGATAATCTTTGCTCGGACTGACGTAAGCCGCGATGGCCCAGCGGCTATGGCGGCCGCCTCTCCTACATGAGCTTTTAGGTTCAAATCCGGCCAAGTACCAATATGACTAATCAATGCTCGTGCCTTCTCTGTGCAGCAGTGGGACAATAATAGGCTGGTATTATTATAGTTCTCGACCTTCCGCTTCTAGTATGTTCCTCTTAAGACCAGGGGGCCTACCACAACCTCTTAAACAATATTATTTTAATATTACGTCTTTGCGTTCCGCTCTGTTGGATTTTCAACGCTCGGATCAGCGCAGAGAATTGAAAATGCAACAACAGAAATTACAAAGTAATATTAAAATAATATTGTTTTAAGAGGTTGTGATAGGCCCCCTATTCAATTTAATTATGTAATCAAAGCTTATAGTTGCCATGGTCTGGTTAGTAAAAGGCGAACTCCGCCATCGCATTTTAGGAAATAAAATCACAAAGTGTAATTTACTTTATATTTTTTAAACACCAAATTGACAATAATTACAAATCTTGTTATAAAAGTTACAATGACGAACATCCAAATCAAATTAAAGAGAGGATACCCGGATTGTTAGAATCTAGCAAAATGGGGTTTACACACCGACGCGACGCTATTTTCTTAGCGCCAGTGTGGAAACACCATATGAAAAAAAAAAACATTGTTATTGAAATTCCAAAAATGTTATTGCACTCCATAATTTTTTTTTAAACATGTTATGAACGAACTATACAGTGTTTGAACGTAACAAAGTCTTTATGGAATATCCGAAACGCAAGCGCATCAAATCTTGATAGGTTGTTAAAACGAAGGATTTTAATCTTTTTGCCATTATTCGAAATCTGGTGTACAGTATGAAAACTAGTAGCTAACTAAATTTTAGCTAAAACCTGAGGTTTTAAATAGCTACAATTTCCTGCTAGATTCAACTCAGGTGTTGCCACGCTCCGGAATTTAGTTATAATTATTATTTTTTCGTTTTCTTTTCTCACGTTTGTTACGTTCAAACAGTCCACTAATAAATAAGTAGAGGAAAATAATAAATTGCATATTAATTATTGAATCAAACATAAATTTAGTTTTCTTAAGTATGTTAGCACCTGTATGAATATCAAGACATGAAAAAATAATTAATGATTCCCCATTAAATCCGCTTACACTCATTTAATAATTGACCTAATTATCATACTAATCTTACTGTAAAAGGAATGCTGAAACATTATTGCTATTTTAATAATTCACAAAGACAATTTTGGAATGATCTATATGCTATTTTTTAAATTTTGCTGTAAATCGACATTATTAGATTTCTCTTACAAATCTTCACATTACTAATAACATAATAATATATAATAATTATCTAAGTTGTAAAACACACTGAGAACGCCAAACTGTCGGTACTGGATTTATCAAACAGCCAAGTAAAACTGGGACAAAGAAAATTACAAAAGCTTTATGTGGAATGTGCAAATGTATAAATATGCCATTGAAAAAAAAAAATCCAAAAAAAAAATGAGCACCAATGAGCTAATTCTGTTTAATTCAATTTAAAAAAAAAAATATTTACGCCACTGAAAATTTTTAATGGTTTTTTTTAAACTGAATTTCTCCTGAATCGTGGGTGCCTTTACAAACATAATAATATACAAATAGCCCGACCCGGAACCGTTATTTGGAGCCACCTGGCAGTGAAGGTGTTTTAAATGAAGTTTTTGTAATAAGTGATAAATAAATTGGCGTTAACGGTGTGTTCCTATCTACATAAATTATCTAACTAAATAATATCATTTGAAGAAAAAAAATAAAACTTAAAAATAAAGATGACTATGAAGATGTTATACTTAAAAAATAAAAATTTGTAAATTTTTATTATGGTCACAACAAAATCAAATATTTTGTACTAATCGGCATTTTTATTAATAAGTTATGAAAATAATTATAATTTATTTTGGAGGATACTATTATGAAAAATTGGCACCGAGATGGCGGGAAACGATTTAAAGCTGAGCGTCTACTCTATCATATAGCGCCAAATTGTTTTTCGTAACGGTTACTTCATGTGACATAACACAAATGCTGTATTGCCAGAATTTATACATACTGAAGTGATAATATTTTTCTATGCTTTTGGTTTCGATAATTATAATAATTCAAAACTTCCAGTTCGGATATAAATAAGAGATGTAAAATGACAATTAACATAGCCGAAAATAACATATTCTTTCCATCATTGGTAACGGAGATATTATGATGAATTATTTACATCGATCACTAATAAAAAACTAGATACACAATCTCATGCAAAAGTTCTCTTAAAACTGTCGCCAATTGTATTTACCTAATCCTAGTTGAAATGAAATATACATTAATGAAAATTCAACCTTAAACGCAATGTTTAAAGTTGTATTCACAAAACTATGTTCAAAAACTTACGACTTTTTACAACCTAAACTAGCTGGTCAATATACTTCAAAACAAATTCAATCTTACTTGTATATTTTAAAGTCTAAATTACAAAGTATCAAAAAAAGCAATAAAATTTTACGACCGAGGCTCGCTGCTAGGACAAGGTACGAGTGAGTCGAACTGTACCATTTTTTTTTCATACGGTAAATTATAAATGGTATTTTTTTTAATTTGTTAAGCATAATGTAACGTAATCATAACGTAATAAAGCATATTCTATACTTTGGAGTATATGTGTAATGATTGTAATTTACCTGAATGTAAATACATATATTTTACACTCACTCAACTCACACTCAACACTGTAAGTCAAAATTAAATCTGTAAAAAGTTACTATCGTATTTATAAAATCAGAAAATAAGTCTCATTAAACAAAAAAAAACAATAATAGTTTAATAAAAAATTAAGGAACAATAGCGTCTCCAACGACTCCTACAGAACAAGCATCGATAACCCGAACAATTTAAGTGGGCATGCGTTTACGATTAATACGTTCAGTAAGAGAGTATTCACAATTTAGATGCTTTATAACACTATTTTATAACCTTAAAAAATGTTTTTACGATGATTTCTTGATTAAATACTAGTACTTTAAATACAGTGATAATAATTATATAATGCTAATATTAATACTTAGCGAAAATAAGAACCTCCATAATTTTTTAGCGTCTTAAATGAGTGATTTTTGCAGTTTTTAAACGAGCACTGAGGCGTGTTTACCGTCGGAGCGCTCGAATGTTTCTAAATGAAATAACTACCCAAACGTTCAGTTTGGTAGTTATTCGGTGAAGACATTTTTTGTCGCTGATTGTGTATCTAGTTTTTTATAAGTGATCGATGATTATTTAACTTTTTTTATACCTTTTTTTTTAATATTCAGCAGACCAGAAATAAAAGTCATTTCCCAGCAATATATATTTTTTCTTAATATTACTTTGTTTTATCTATACTAATATTATAAAGAGGTAACATTTGTTTGTAAGTTTTTATGTAATTTTCGGAAATAATGAACCGATTTTGAAAATTGTTTCACAAATTGGAAGCTACGTTATCACTGAGTGCTATAGGCTATATTTTATTTTTTTTAAATTTGGGATCCGTAAGAAAAATCACGCGAACTAAGTCGCGGGGAGAGTGCTAGTGGGCAATAAGCATAGAACAGTTAACGGCCATAGATAATAATATGTCTTTTACACCCCGTATCTATAATAGCTACAGCATTATAACTGTATAATACACACTTCCTGTATAGGTAGAGCAAATCTTTCAATAAAAATAATTTATCAGAGCAAGACCATTGTGTGAAAGAAGCTTAGTATAATCAATTTTACAAAGTCACAGTATTGTTGTAAGCAATAAATAAAACATTGAGATTATAAGTTGAGCAACACAAAAATAAATTAATCGCATCACTAAAATGAGCAACACGTTACAACTCTAAATCACTTATGTTATTGCTGTTCTCATGGACGATTTAAATTGTGAATTATAATTTATATTAAATTAAATAATTATACATATTGTTAAAATATATTTATTCTATTATCTACTTGTACTGTTAGTATTTTAATGATCGATCTAAGTTTAGATTGAGGCATCGAGTGCGTGATAGATGGCGGTACTATCGACACGGCTAAAATAATATCGAAACTAGTTTTTTGTTAAATAGTTGTAAGTGTAACATGTAATTATATCTAGTGAACTGAGTTTTTTCGGTGAAAATACTTTCGTAAAAACCTTGTCCAAGAAATTATGAACAGAAAAAAAAAGAATCCGGCAAATCGGTCCAGCCGTTTTCTAGTTTTGCGCTTAGCAACACATAGCCATTCATTTTTAATTATATAGATAGATTCGTTCAGAAAATATGTATTAGACTGGTTAAAAATAGTCTTAGGCCAATGAAAGTGGTCTCTGACTGCACTCGAAGCCCAAATCTGTTTCGAACTAGATCGCTTTGAGGCTGCCCCATAAAGAAAACCTAATATTCAAGATTTTTTATAATTTTAACATTCTAATTTTAATTTCTCTACCAGAAATATTGTTAATAGGAAACACACGGAACCTTAGATTTAACTACTAGCCTGTATAATTTTCAACGAATAAATTCATTTGGCAGTGGAGCGATTTAAAAAGTTGCCATTTGATGGTTTTGACCGCCATGGACAAGAAAACTTTTGAGATGTCACATAACAACATTTTTATGGTTATTATAATGAGACGAAAAATTATTTGCTTTTTATAAATGCCGTTATCGAGAATTCTATGGGTATATAGACGAAATAAATACGATATTTTGTTAAGATATTATTATAAAGATGTTTTTCCTTTGAACGTTTTCTTGCCTCTGACGTTGAATCTAACACAATTGGGTAGTTGACACCTATAACCATGACATAACTTTTTAGGATAAACACTTTATTTTAGCCCTGAAAACTCGTAAATTTTTCATTTAACAGTAAAATCACACCATGACCGACTCCACCACCATGACCACTCAAACCATGTCAGAGGCCCTTGAGGCGGTTTAAAAACTCTGACACTAGGGTGTGTGGGGTAGTAAGACCTTACTACCCACACCATAAAGAAGAAGACAGTAAAATTAGATTTATAGTTGCTTTGAAATCAATAAATAGTTAATTAATTGAGTTAGCAAATATGTGACGTCACAGTTTACTTTTCCATACAAAATCTATGGAGGAATGGCGTTTAGACAGCTTGTAAAGGTATGTGTAATTGGCGGTGTCAAATACCCAAAATTCTACCTAATATTCACTACATATAACTCACTACTTATACACCAAATAATGACATAATATTAAACAATAAACTCAATACTAATATCGTCCAAGAACTCTCACCTATACACATCATATCTACCAACACTATCTGCTTCAATTTCCAAATAAAATATGAGATAATTTAATATTTACTACTAAATTACTACTAATACTTATTTATTTATAAGTACAATAATAAATATTTAAATAGATAATATTTAAATTAGTCTAATTTGAAGTCGATGGTCTAGAGATGTATTGGGATGTGAGAGGAGCAAACATAAAAGGTGCTTTAGGTAAAGTTACGGAAATCTAGCGTAGTAAAATAAAAATAATTGTATAAAAATATGACCCCATCCAAAAATGAATGAGGTATTAGGTATCTATCTTTATGTAATCAAGGCCCGTGTTCACCAACATTTAATCAAACGTTAACAGTCGTTTACGTCACTTTTGAAATAAATTTCAAATATGGAACTGTTGAATTGACATCTTTTTTTTCTGGGTCTCTTACCACCTTTAGGCCTGCAGCGCCCACAAGAAGGCGTTATCGGCCACTTTGAGAAAGGCTGTCTTATTGAAATAAATGATTTGACTTTGACTTCAATAATGTAGTCTTTTGATTAAATGTAGGTGAGTACCGGCCTTAATATTTTATCCTCAACTCTAGACCATCCTCAACAACTGATTGATAGAAATAAATTATTAACCATTACACATAGACTAGAGAAGTATATAATAAATCCATTTACACAAATCAATATTGAGATGTATTACATTAATCAGCACCAAAATTATCATAATTCATCATATTATTTTTATAAGGTTGAAAAAGTCACTTACTATAAGATTCATATAATTTTACCTAATTATTTACAAAACAAGTTAGAACATTAATTAGGAAACACGCCGAGACGAAGGTGAAAAAAAATTTATGTACAAGAAAGTTTCTAGAGTACGAAAGTACGAAAAGTATTCTATTAATAAAATTTAAATTCTTAATTTTAACGACTATCTAAAAACTCGACTGATGTCTACTATGCTAATTCTACTGTTTGTAGATAAAAACCAGGTTTGAAAGAATTCTCTATTAGTATTAAAAAAAAGTTCGGTAAAGAAAGACATATCAGCATCAATTTTGTACAACACTTCGTTCGCGTGGTTTCTCCATACAAACTGTAGTGCTATTCTCTAAAAACACAGCGCCGCGGCAGCGCTACGGCAGCACCGACACTATGGTTTGTGTTTAGTGGATTTTCAACTTTATAGTGTAGGTCACAACGTTGAAAATGCATTAAACACAAACTAACTCCCGTTAGGGGGTGAATTTTGGAAAATCCTTTCTTAGCGCATACCTTAGGTCATAATAAATATTTACATGCCAAATTTCAGCGCAATCCGTTCAGTGGTTTGAGCTGTGTTTTGATAGATCAGTCAGTAACGGTTGCTTTTTCTTGATAAAATGTAAGAACTTTTGTTTTGATTGCCGCCCCGGGTCGCCTTGCCCTAAAGAGTAAAAATTGATACTGACAAGTGTATTTTAATATACTCTAAATCCTTGTTATAATCTCGGAGTAAAGTTATACCGAACTTAAAAAATGTAAGACATTACTTAGACTCATGTTCACCAACAATCAACTGATTTCATACTTAAACAATTATTATTTTCATAATTATTTAAACGGTTGATTAAAATATAGGTAAACACAAGCCTTTATAAAAACGACTGCCAAAAAAAGGTTTACATAATCATACAGCCGGTAGACACGTCATTACGCGCGGGCGCAGGTGGGCGGGGCGGAGACACTTTTACTGAGGGCGTAGGCTCCGCCCCCCCAGACTCCTTCCTCCCCGCTTGCTTCGATACCTCGGCCTTCTGTGGGGGAGGGAGCTTGGCCTCTTGCGTCTGCGGCTTCACCTTCGTCTCCGGGCCTAAAGAACTGGAGCTGGTGGTACGGACCCGAGACTTGGACATCGACAGGCGACGCTCTCGAGTGTTGATGATGGATGTGAGGAACGGAATCTGGTTGCTGATCGCCATCATGAATGGTTTGTAGCCGAGACTGGAATTAAAGGTGTAATGTTGCCATCTGATAACCATTTAGCATGTTCACTCAATAACGGGTACAAGTATTCATCTAGTTTCGGGATCATCATTTAAAATTTTTGTTTATTTTTTAAACATATATTAAAACCTCTCCCAGCCTAAGGCCCGGTCTCCACCAAAGCGGAGACGAGAGGAGATGTCTCGTATAACCAATCGGCTTGCGTAATTTTCACATCTCACCGCTTAGCTTCAACACAACACAGTTTCCTATTGGTTGTTTACGAGACTCTTCTCCTCTCCGCTTTGGTGGAATCCGGGTCTAATTTAAGCCTTATCTGTGTGAGGAGAGGCCTTTGCCCTACAGTAGGACAATAATAGGCTGGTATTTTTTTAAAATTAATTATTGCTATAAACTCAATTGTAATAGCTCAATAATGTACTTTTTGTTACGGTAAATAATGTCCATTTCTCATTTCTCTATATTATATCTATACATACCACTCTGCATCAGTCCACGCGCATATATCCTGCAGCGTCCTGCGCAGGCGCCGCACTGCGTCCAGACTAACATCATTGCCTCGCGCCGCATTCGTAGTCCGTAGCACTGCGAGCGCGTCGCGTAGCACTACTGCTACGATTACCGCCCATTCCACACAACTTGCTTCCGTCATCAGTTGCAAGTAATATCTGGAAATGATGAAAGAGGTCGTGTAATATGATGATATTGTATCTTTTGAGATTATGTTTCTGCCGCCTAACATGCAACACCAAGTGGTTTCTCATTTGTTGAATTATCGCCGACTTTAGAAACAAAACTGAAATTGGTATGACTCGTTCGTGTATAGTTACACCATGGGCCAAACTTTCAAACTGAAATACAGTTATGTACAGCTGTAGATGATTGAGAAGAAAAAGCCCCTCACTTAGAATTTTTCCTGTATCGTAGGTGGGTTTACAAACATATAAACTCGCATACGCAAACAACCAGACCTGGAACAAGGCCATACAAATATTTACCACGAATTTGCAAGAGAATTACAAATTTTTCAAAATAAAATATTAACTCCAATAGTTACTGACCTTTTTTTTTTTTTTTTTTAATTGGGACAAGCCCGCCACACTGTTCCCACCCACTGCAACTCCTGAAAGCCAGAATCAACAGTGGAGGCCACCAGAAAAGCGCCGAGGCAATGAAGCTCGACGAGTCCCAGAGAAACGATTAACTGTCTTGGGTCCCGCAACGAAATTAATCAGAAAAGAATAGCGGAGGAGTAAGAAAAAATATAATTTCCACTTCCCTCCAAGCAAGCAGGAGACAGAACAGAACTAGGCCAATAGGCACAAAGGGACATTTGCAACTGGGAGAAGCCCAGATTGCCAAGCACCACGGATTGCAATTATTATTAAATTAATGGGTCCTAATGTGAGCTGTTACTTTTGATTCCAGTAGTAGGTATGGCAAAAACGCTTGAACGCACGGAAATTAGTTCTAGTTTCTACAAGGTCCGCATAATAAACAACACCAGATCTAACCTGTACACTATCTAGCATGATATTGCGTTCATTCTGCCAAAGAATACACTCCCATAAGATGTGATGAGCAGATTGTTCATATTCACAGTCAGATGTAGAACATTGACACAAAGGAGAAGCAACAAGCTTGAAAGAAAATAATTTACTGACCTTAGCTGCACATGCGCCGTGTGCGAGCCCCGCTCTGCCTGGTGGTGGTGCAGCCTCTCCATGAGCGCAGCGTACCGCCTCTCCTCACCCGCTCCCATGGCGTCACCGCCCCACGCAACCCCACCACCCTCTGCTACACTGCCTTCGCCCGCAGAACTGAGGAATATCATTTGGATTAAAAATGTTTTTAGGCCAAAGATGCGTTTCTTATACGTATTTCCTTCTAGAATTAAATACTGAACAATTGAAATAAATTGCTCCTATACGGAAGAATTTATGTTATATATACTATATTTATATATATATATATATATATATACATAAATTCTTCCTGCGAGGATGCTCACCTGACAGGTCCCGGTGACACGGGCGCTGCGCCTGACATCAGAGGCAGTGCGGCGCGAAGTGGTAAGCTCATGTACCCGCTGTCACCGCATAAACTGTCCGAATCGGCTGACGGGGTGTAGGAACCTAAAACGTTGTTCTTTACATATAAATTACATTAGTACACCCACATTTCGCCAGTTATTGTTCAAGTCCCATGTAATAGGGGGCGAGCCTATTGCCATCAACCAGGCACAAACCTGGACTCCGAAGCTGCTATTAAGAAATTCCTGATGGAAAAACCCAATAACACATTGCGCGACCTGGGAATCGAGCGCTTTGCGACCACAAGACAATAACAAATATAAATAAAACAATGCGCAACATGGCCTACTTACTGGCAACAGTACTGCCTTTCCTCTGCAAGTACTGCTCTGCATCATTGACTACAGGATACGGCCACGCGAAGTCTTCATGCAGTCTCTTCACACACAGCACTGCGCTATCGACCCGAGCCGCTCGCTCTCTCTCGCCGGCTAGCCACGCGACTAAGTGCAAGTCTAAAGCGGCCGCCATCTTGCCTAACGCGTACAAACGGGCCGTGGATAGGAGGAGACGCGCGTGACGTTGGATCATCATGTCTATGAAGAATTCTTCAGCTGTACCACTGTAGGAGTCCCTGTTTGGAAGAAATGTTAACATTTTTGATGTACGTTTTACTTTAAGACTTTTCACAGTTTTATCGATCTTCTTTCTCTTTCCCTCTCTGTCTCTTTCTATTATATACGGATGTCAGGAACTTCGTTTCTAACGGGGGTACCCCGACCGCACAATTATATTTTATTTGTTAAGCTTTTTTTAATATGAACCCTGTTACCCAGTATATGGAGAGGTCTGGCTCTTGTGATACAAGAAATTCTAGTACAAGAACCAGGGCTACACTGATGATTGTGTAAGTGTCAATAAAGAATTATTATTATTTTTACATAGCCAAAATAAATCGGAGGAGAGTATTGCAATAATCGGCTCAACGCATTGACCTAATTTTATTATTAGAAAATTATTATTATGTATCGTAAGTTGAGTGTATTATATTCAATCATACATTCATAACCTTTAAAAACAGATATTTAACATTATAATATTATAAATAACATCACGCCTGTATTATCCAAAAAGGCAGGCAGTATTTACTACACCCACATTTCACCAGCCCAAAACCCAAAGACAAAGTAAAATTATTTATTAAAATTAGACCATTAACAAGCACTTTTGAACGTCATTTACAAGAAAAAAATAATTGAATCTTGTCGCCCCTTTCAGAAGGTTCTGTATGGAGAAGAATGGACGAGAAACTCCATAACTCTTTAAAACTCCTTTGAGATAAATGCTGCCCTTGTCATGTACGGCCTTATTGTCGTCAATCAGGCACAAAGCTAGACTCCAGGCTGTTACTAAGAAACTAATGGAAAACCCAATAACATTTTTCCCGGCCGGAGGTCGAACTCTTTGCCCAGCAGTCAAAAAGACATAAACATTCGTTTAACAGTAAGCGCACCGCCACCTCGCTACGTACCCCGACACATTTTGGTCCTTCGAGCCGGCACGCGCCTCGCGTAATGTCGGTAATTCGGAGTTTCGTCTGACGAGATCTAAACTATCGTAACAGAAAACAGTGAGGGTATATCGTGATGCTATCGATCTATTTGAAGAGCAACAAAGGCCGAGAACGAACATAGTACAAGATACTGTAATGTCAAATCTAGACGAACATTTCAAAGAGATGAAGTTTGTTTGTAAGAAGTTACCTCCAGAAGTACTGGTCCATTACAAAAAATCTTTCACTGATAGAAAACTACATTATTGCCAAGTACCATAAACTACTGATGACATACTTGACTTCCACGCGGCCGAAGTCGCGGGCAGAAGCTAAATTATCAAAACTACGTCTATTTTTTGGGCAATAACCAAAGAATGATAATTTTTACTTATGAAAAATGGAAGTTTATTGTCAATTCGCTTATCAATAAGTTCCCTGACTTAACGTACCTATCAGCCCTGGCAGGAACAGACTTCTTTCTCTTGACGGCGGCTGTAGCTCTTGCAGGGGGCGCGTGAGGAGGGGGTGCGGGGGGCGCGGGCCCGTGCGCAGGAGGCGAGGGCTCGCGCGGTGACACCGTTGTACTGAAACTGCGCCCGCGACCGCCCGCCAACTAGTAAAATGTCAAAGATAGGCAAATTACTTGACGCAAAAAAGATTGATTGTTATATGAGATTGTTTTAATGAAAAACTTAATTCAAACTGTTAGTTGCTTAGATACGAATTGGAAAATGTGTTACAAAACTCGTAATTTAACCTCGTGTTACACTCCGAGTTAAGGTTTTGAGCATATTCTGTGAAAGACTTACAGAAATCATGAAAAGGTCTTCTGGTTACTATCATTATTATGATCACACATCGTAACCACTACCACCACACTTGTTTCAGGCGCAAAGCAGCTTTGCGATATTCCGATTTGAAGGGTATGGATGGCGGTGTAATTACAGGCACATGAGACATTTCAACTTTTCCCTGGGATGGCAATGCAATGGGTCTGGTATTGCAGATGTCTGTAGGCAGCGTTGAACTCTTAGCATCCGGTGGAACGTCTCCTTGTTTGCCATTCCTTGACAAGTAGGTATGTGTTGCTTACCTGCATGTTGCCCAATATGACGGACAGATCCTCTGCATTAGGGCTGACAGTCTGTGACTGCACCACTTGTCCGAACTTCGCTTGGACGTTGACCGAGTTTCTCGGCGAGTCCACATCGTTAGGATCTAGAAAGAAACATATTTTTTTGTTACCTTTAGTAACTTAATTATATGCTATATTTTGAATTTCATACAGAGATTTCGATTTGCATATCTCACTTTTAATTTACTTTTCTTAGTGTTTGATATAACTTCGAACATTCTTATAAGATTATTGATATAATATTATACACTAGCTGACCCGCCACGACTTCGTTCGTGTAGTATCCTACTCCTACCCAACCGATACTCCTACCCCTATCCTACCGATACCCCCACCTCTACACTACCGATACCCTACCCAAACCCTACAATACCCTTACCAATACCTACCCTACCGTACCCTACCCTACCCCATATTTTCTCACCGTTTAAACCTTCCCTGGACTACGACAAACATTTCAAAACCAAAATCAGCTAAATCGGCCCAGCCGTTCTCGAGTTTTAGCGAGACTAACGAACAGCAATTGATTTTTATGTATATAGAAGACTAGCTGTCCGCCGCGGTTACACCCGCGTCTTTGGTTACTGCTCCGCTCCCGTAGGTCGTAGCGTGATGGTATATAGCCTATAGCCTTCCTCGATAACTAATCTATCTAACACTGAAAGAATTTTTCAAATCGGACCAGTAGTTCCAGAGATTAGCGCGTTCAAACAAACAAACAAACAAACTCTGCAGCTTTATAATATTAGTATAGATATGGAACATTTGTTCGCATTCGCTTAAAGAATAATGAACATTACATGCATGAAAACAAGATTCATGTTCGTATGAAGTAAATAAAAGATACGCTTTGTGAACCTCATCCTAATAATGGAATACGAAAATGAAAAATATTTGTATATTCGAAGTCTTTAACATATTATAGTTATATTATAGTTTTATAATGTTTTTATCTCACCTATAGCTCTCAAGAATCTGACAAGATCCCTGGCGAGATCCCACCTCTCCTGCTGAAGGGCGGTGTCGAGGAGTTGTGTCGCTAGCTGTCTGCTAACCGTCGAACTTTCCAAGTTCTACAACATACCAACAAACATTTACACTAAACACTGATCAACATTCAGGCGATATTACAATGAATATTCTGTCTTATCAGTAATAAAATAAAGATTATACTGGCAACATCTACATACACTGAACAATGACAACAGTTATTCATTGAAGAAGTAGAAAAGTATCAAGATTGGTACATCGTATGCCATGTATAAAAGTATATAACCAAAGCTTTTGCCACAGCGAAGGCATGGCGAACCGAAAGCGAGGCGAACAGTTGTGATAAATTGTCACGTCAAACAGAAAAGCGAATGCGGAGCGTAGCACATTCAAAATTCGCTTTTGCCACGCCACGCTTTCGGTTCACTGTTCCATGTGACAAAAGCACAAAATAAAGCTAGTTGTAGGCTTAAAAGGATTTACATCGAAATTGTAAGTAAAGAAGAAGTATTGCTACTCTCAACCAAGTATATTTAGTCGAGTGGACTGTAAAGTAGAAATCCGCGTGAATTACGCGAAAGAAGCGGACAGTATTGTATTAATGTACCTTTAACAGCTGCAAGAAGAAAACATAATTAATTCAGAATCATTACGTTTTATAATTAATGTATTATTTAATGTAAAAATATTGCATATATACCTGTAGTATGATTAAGTACGAGGCGGCTGTATCTAACATCTTGCGTTGTAAACATTCCTGGAATAATTCCTTTGGTTTGCCTGCTGCTGAGAATAAATACGCCCATAACGCTATCTCTGTCTTTCTTGCACACTGGACCACTGTCTGAAAGAGATATTGTTATGATGTATACCTGTTTGTTGAACCGTTTTTTATTTTGCGGGTTTGATGAATACTATCCGTCGTCCAAGTTATACATAATTATATTAACAGTTACTAAGGCTCCATATTTCAATGGTCAGAAAACTCAACTGAGAATATGTATGCATATCAACTGAATATGTCAAACTGCCATATTAATTTTTATTATAAAAGTTGCCTGACTACTGAAAAGTTAGCCCTAAATCCAATTAATCCTAATTTACATTTATTAATTGTCCTACCCATTGCGGTGTGTAAGGAATATCGCAACGAAAACTGGGACCGTGAAATTAGTACATGATTCTAGGCCACAGTTAAAATTTTTAGTAGGTTAAAAAATAACCATTTCCACACTTTTTGACCGTGTAGGTGTTGTACTTTTGTATGGAACATATTCAGTAGTGAGACAGTGTAAAACATGAATTTTACAAAGTGTAATATGTATTTTTTTGCATGACAACGCCTGTCGGTACTACCAATGATTTACATGCCATCCGTCCCATTTGACTATCAGCATGTGTAATGGGCTATTTGTTCACTTGTCTGTTTAACGCGCAATCTTTTATAAATCTATTTGCATATACATTTTGTTGGTATGAATAATCAAAATATTGCAAGTAAACACAGACGAATAATGTTAACATTGTCGTAACGGTAACATTGTACAAGTGTTCTTTTAAAAAATACTAGCGACGCGCCCCGGCCTCGCACGGGTGCTATGTAGAAACATAAACCTTTATTTTGAATAATATCATCATCATCTGCTTAGCCTTTTCACAATTATGTTGGGGTCGGTTACCAGTCTAACCGGATGCAGCTGAGTACCAGTATTTTACATGGAGCGACTGCCTATCTGACCTCCACAACCCAGTAACTGTGTAATACGATACCCCTAGGTAAGACTGGTTGTCAGACTTTCAAGCTTCTGACGACTCGTATTAACGACTGTCAAAGATCCACGTATGACAGCCGGGACCAACAGCTAAACGTGCTTTCCGAGGCACGGAATGATGTCAGTAATGTCTAAGATAAACTTTAGAAAGTACATATGACTTGAATAATATATATCATATAATAATAATAATCTATTCATAAAAACCGCATTAGAATCCGTTGCGTAGTTTAAAAGATTTAAGCGTACAGACGGCGAGAAGCTAGTTTGTTTTATATTGTGTAAAGAACTAAGGACTAAGTAATTTTAGTTAATTATAGATCCAGGTGGACGAACTTAATAGCACACTAAATAAATAATTCTGTAATCACCGAAGGGTTGGGCAGTGTTGTACCCATAAGCGTCAGCTCACACCGAGACGCGACGCTACGCGACGCTGCGTGCACACTTTAAAAGAGCGACTCAAAATATAACTTTATTTTCTAAACGAAAAGATACACATTTCATTGTGAGAATTTAGAATACGTTACACCACGCAGCACTACGCCGCGATGCGTCGCTCTACGCCGCTAGGCGTCACGAGGCGTAGAGCGACGCATCGCGACGCAGCGGTGAATCGCCGGTGCGCGCGACGTGCAAGAGCGGCGACGTTGCGATGAGTCTCGCGGCGGCGAGCGGCGGCGCGCGGCGCAGCGCGAAGTCACTGGCCTCTTCCAGTATCTTCACGTTGCGTCGCGTCGCGTCTCGGTGTGAACTGACCCTTAGTATAACCACAAAACTACCAGAATCTTTTTAGCCAATATTTTGTAAGTTCACTCACCTGCAAATACACAGGAAATTCATGCACGAATTCAATGATCGAAGGCAGCTGTGCATCAGGTATGGGCTCCTTACTCGTAGCCTCTTCTTCCAGCACCTCATGAAGGAGCAGTTCTAAGGAGTGCGGGAAGTATGCGAGCTGTGAGCAAGACCGTGCTATCTCCCACGCGTGGTAGCCCAAGTTACGGCGCAGAAGCTGACGTAGGATTTGGTGAAGGTAGACTTGGCTCTGAAGAAAAAGAAATAAATGATAAAAAATTCATTAAACTATAAACATAACATCACGCCTGTAATCCCCGAAGGGTTAGGCAGAGGTGTACATATTAGTGCATCCACATTTCGCCAGTTCCCAACATAGTTGGGAAAAGGCTAGGCAGATAATGATGATGATTTAAGTCCCATGTAATAGCGAGCCTATTGCCATCAACCGGGCACAAATCCAGACCACAAGGCTGGTACTGAGAAATTCCTGATGGATAAACCCAATGACACTTTGCCCGACCTGGGAATCGAACCTAAGACCTCATGAGGTCTTAGGTAATTAGCTGGTAATTAGCTGCTAAGCATGCATGCTTAGCAGTCGCACTTTGCGACTAGACCAACAAGGCAGCCAAAACCTGGATCAAACCACGTAATGACGTTGAATTTTTGATAAATCTTTCCTTTGCTTGATTATACACAAACTTGAACGTCTTATGGTAGCCACACACGTTACGATATTACTTGCACTAGTTTAGACTTGCACAAGTCAGCGTGACGCCGGCACATCCCACAAATTGAAATACTTCCACATTCATTCCACACACATTAATGTATACTTGTACAAGTTTGCGCAAGAATGCCATAACATATGTGACCTGCAATGCGTACTTTGTCAAATTCATTTTGCGTTGATTTTCGCTTGAGAAACGGGGGGTAATCCAGTAAGAGGCTCAAGGCATGACAAATCGTCGAAATGACAACCGAAAGACTGCTTAGACAATAACTGAAACTTAACTTTAGCTGCGTGAGCATACAACTGAAATTTGTATAACATAACACATCACGAGGGGCTTCTTGTGTTATGGTAAAACTCCAATGCTCTGTTAACTCAAGAGTTATGCAATATTTCATCGATTGGCACTAAGGTTTCAGTAAGTGCCCCGACCAATAAGGATATCTTGTGGATGCATCATATTTACCTCCGTCAGGTTAATAACTAGGATATAATTAGTCAATAAGGCGTAAAATAGTTTGTTACTTGGAAAAGTTTTTGTTAGTATTGATTGGTTTAAGTGCTTTAATTGATTTTGTAATGGAGGAAACAGGATGGAACTGAAAGATATAGGTTTAAAACAAGTTTCTTGTGATAATAAAAATAAGGATGCACACATAATGACTGAAATACAATGTACAGTTTCGTATCCTAGTCAAATTCAAGGAGATAACTATGCTAGTTATACTCAACACGAATCAATAATAAAATAAATGTTTCTTATTTTAGTACGTGATTTTTGAATTCGACCTTCTTGCCGCTGGCTTTAGGCAGCCAGGGCGGTGAACCTGCACGCACACAGTGATATAATCGCAGCAGCATAAACAACGGGGCGATTCTGTTCTTTGAAAAAGGTGTATTCTGAAATACTGTTATACATAAACAAAAAAACATGTATTTATTAATTATTGATATGGTGTTGTAATTTTACTTGATTGTTTATGTCTATAATGACGACCTACTGTAATTTGACTAGATTCAACACTGCACATTGTATGAGACTTTTGATTCACATACTTAAAATTGATATCGAAATAATTTATTTTATTAAATGTTAAATTCCATCAAAATACTTTTTGAAATAAGAAATAAACTTACTGTTCTATTGACGACACAAAACGGCAACGAAAACACTGAATTTGAGTCTGATGCGTATAATGTTGTGTCGTTTTCAGCACCCAGCAGGATAGCGTCGTCGAATAAAATCGCTGTGAATAAGAAAACAATCCAATTATCTGACTAATGAACATACATTTTTGACATAAAACATTCATCATCTTTCTGCCCCTGTCCCATGTTACTTGGGGTCGGTGCAACACCTTTTCTTCTTCCATTCGTTCCTGTCAACCGTCATGCTATCACTGACTCCCTTTTCTTTACACAACCTATCTATCTTTTGTTTGGCCTTCCTCTCATTCTCCATCCATTCATTATCTCTTTTCTTTTCTGCTCTATTCTGATTCAGTTTTTTATCACAGTATAATGACCGTTGACACGGTCAACGGTTGACACCTTGAAGAGTCAAAACCAACTCAGACTCAAACCAAAATCATGAAGAATGAGGACTTTATATCGTGTGGCTTACATTTCTGGTGGCCTGATGGTCATTGTAAAACATAACGAAGAACTGTGTTGGGCTGTCACCAGGTCCGTAGAAACATATTTATTTATTCATTTAGATTTATTAAAACTTTATGCACATGTAAAAAAAATACAGTGTACAAAGGCGAACTTAATATTTTCGGCATTTTCTTCAAGTCTACCTTAGGATGATGCAAGGACAAAATATAGTAGGTGCATGTGTACAGAAAATTTCCAAGAATAAAATATAAAAATATACCAACAAACAAAATCTACAAAGTAGAGAGAGAGAGAGATAAAAATACATAGAATAACATAATGTACTTACTCAGTGGATAAATATTAAGATGGAACGGCAACATGATCCTCTTAGCCATAAACGTATGTCTTCCCGAATCAGGATGTCTCGTGGCGTCTCTTGGCAGCAGAGGGAGCCACACTCTAGCACCCAGGGCACCGCACCATAACCATAGGGCTCGGGAGAGCTGGGTTTGTGAGCCGGCGATGCTGCCGCAGGACCAGACGCTTTCAACGCAGGATGCGAGCACTGTGGCAGGGAGGCAACTGTATGCCTGAGGACAATAGGAAAAAATATGATACAGTACGGTCAACAAAAGAGATTAGTAATTAGGTTTTATTCTGATATAGTCGAAGTTCTCTTAGAACCAAGAAGGGCTTGACCGATTTGACTGATATTTTGTTGTATTCGTAATTGTCAAGATAAGGTTTGCATAAAAGATTTTTTTTGGAATATCCTCCGGTATATTTGGAAGATTTATTTTTGAATATTTTTGTCAATTTGAAAAAACTAACGTTTAGTAAATTGCAGACATGCGAAGCCGGGGCGGGCCGCTAGTTTAATATTTTTATTCTTTTCATTGGAAAACATCCACTGGTTCTTTCGGTATATACACACATCAAAAGTGTCTAGGGATCAACATCCCTAACATTTGTTAGGGATGTTGATCCCTAGACACTTTTGATGTGTATATTTTAAAATCAACTGGGTATTACCAGTGTATGAAGGACCGTTCTGCGCACATGCATGCATCTTTTATTTTCGTGGCCCTACGCTTACAAATTCAAGAATATTGTTTGACAGTAGCTATCAAGTTATCTTGTAATTAATATACAAATCTGGGGCAACGAAGCGGATCCAATCTAGATTAAAACAATATTACTCGGTTTTAAGAGTTGACTAGTAATTACTGTCCAGTGTATCATTGGTCAATTATGTACAGAATAATGTTATGCCATTAAATTACATGTTTCGTAAAATTAATTTTATATCGTATGTACAAAACTAGTAATATAAGAAATACCTACACCGTCTTTGGAAAAAGCAAACATAATGTTTTGTTCTTGTCTGTTCACGTTAGTGGATTTTCAGAAAGAGTTCAAAGTCTATATTGTTATACAAGTATAGTATTTCTACCTTGAAATCAATAATTACTATCAAGTTCATGAACATACAAAACAGGTGCGAAAAGATTGACGCGTAATGTTACACAAGTTATATCTGATTATGATCACACTGACCGACATCCGTCAGTGGAGCGTGCAATCAACCAGGCGTTTACGCCCAGAGCCGCACGCAACTGGAGCAAAACGTCGTATCATTAACGCGTTTAACTATATTGCAGCAATACCATACATAAAAACATTACATTTACAAATATTAAGTTATCACGGATGGCAATCATATAAATCATCGCCGCATTTGATCAGTTTCCGATCTGAAGTTAACTGAAAAATTTCGCGCGCTGACCCGCGCGTCCTGCACAGCGAGGCATCGAGTCCTCTTTACATATTAACTCGCGTTTTCACTACCCGAAGGCTGTTCTATGAAAATGAGGAAGCCTGATGCAACTCTGGGCGATTGTTGTAGCAGCTAGAGCGAGCGCGCGCCAAACATTCCACATCCGCAACATAGGACATGAAGGTCTCCAAACCAAACGCCTATAAATGCCTTCAAAGTGCTGATTGCTAAGCAGTGCGTTTTTGACATCACGTCAGTGCGTCTCCGGCATAATGAATATTTACGTAGCGGTCGGTGCAATTGTTTTTTGCTTGGAATTATCATGTTAGAAGGATACATTTGTGAAGTGGTGTTTGAATTTTGCAGATATCGTGCCTCCTCGCCTTGACGGCGTCTGTTGCGGCTGACGGACTATTAGGAGGAGGACTTGTATATGCGCCAGGCCATGCCTCAGTAGATTATTATGTAAGTTTTTTGAACATGCCTGAACCTACTACAAATATCTTCGGTATATTAATTACCCGCTTTTATTTTTTTATAGGCATATCCCAGATACGCCTTCGAGTACGCAGTAAAAGACCCTCACACAGGAGACAACAAGGCACAATGGGAGAAGCGAGACGGAGACGTAGTGAAAGGTAATGATACGACCGGCACAGCCAAGACTATCTTATGAATTCGTAACGTAACACTTTAGCAACTAACTCTGAGTTTAGTTTTTTTTTTTCGCAAATAGGCCTGTGAGATTTAGGTATAAAATTTTGACAATCACCATTGATCTTTAATTTTGTTCACAGGGGCTTACTCACTTGTGGAACCAGACGGCAGTGTACGGATCGTAGAATATTGGGCAGATGACAAATCAGGTTTTAACGCTGTAGTGAAGCGCATAGGACCTAACCTGCACCCAGTGTCAATACCAACATCTATCTACAAAGCGCCCATTCCAGTGTTGGGCCACGCATCGGCCATTGCCCCAATATCTGTAGGACCAGTCGCTAAGTATGGAGGGTTAGCGGGCGCTCCCCTAATATCAGGACCGATCGTCGGTGGAGCTATATCAACCGCAAACCTTGTGAAGCCAATATCGATAGCACCAATTGCGCCCATAGCGCCAATCATCAAAACTCCTATTGCGCCAATTGCGCCGATTGCATCATACGGACCAATTGCTCCTATTGGACCCATTTCGAAGCCCTATGCACCCATTGCGCCATTATTACCATCGTACTCAGGACTCCCAGGTCCCATTTACAAAGCTGGACCAGTATATTCTGCACCTCTTCCCGTCTATAAACCAGGACCGGTGTACACTGCTCCGCTACCAGCTCCAATAATCAAAGCTGGACCAATATTGGCTGGAGGTTATGGAGGTTATGGAGGCTACGGAGGGCTCAAGGGATATGATGGACTTGCAGGAATAGGAGGATACGGTGGCTTAAAAGGAGCTGGTCTTCTGGCAGGATACGGTGGATACGGAGCACTGAAGGGTGATGGTCTTTTGGCAGGATACGGTGGATACGGAGGAATTAAAGGCGATGGTCTTGTAGAAATTGGTGGATATGGTGGAATCAAGGGCGATGGTCTGGCCGGATATGGCGGATACTCAGGGCTAAAAGGTGATGGTCTTCTGGCAGGATATGGTGGATATGGAGGTTTTAAGGGCGATAGTCTAGCCGGTTATGGTGGTCCCGGCTTAGGTGCCGGTTATGCCAAAGCGCCTATTGCTGGATACGGATCAATAGCTGACCTTGGCCAAGGCTTACTTAACACGTGGGGCGGATCTTACGGCAAACACTGATTATTTAGTTTAAAACTACTCTGCTCATTAAAAACGTCTTAATGCCGCTGTCCATTTCTCCCTTCTATTCTTTGTCTGAACAAGTGAGTCCCCTTGAAGATAGCTTTAAAGTTGGATGAGTCATGAAAACTATTGTACATAAGATATTTAATATTTATGTTGCTAATTATTAATAAGTCAGACTAGCACTAATAAAGCATACACCACCATGTGGTAATACAAAGTTGTTTTACTGCCCTGAAAGAAAATAATGAGGAATATGACATGGCTGTCAAATTAGTTCCATGTAAGCTAAGTGTTTATTACTTCCATTGAGGAGGTCAATACGTTCTAGGAAAGCTCGCAATGTAATATTGTCCCAATCCGTTAAAAATTCCTCTGATTTACCTACATTTTTTGATATTTACGCGCGCTCGGATATGTATTGGGGTAGTAGTAGCGTTTCAAATTCGCGCGCTTGAGCAGCGCCGTTCGGTGAACGCGTTCAACAGCGCGCTGCCCAACGGCGCGTCTAGCGGCGTGACTATAAAACCAGCCTAATTGTCTCTGAGATGAGACAACGACTAGATTTTAAACGTTTTTAGCCGACTACGGCGAAGCCAAAAGGAAGGGTCTACGGAAGGGGACCGCAGCTCTACTTTGACCATTTTTATACCTATGCATTTCTGGATTTCTATTTGCATTATTTTCTTGTTTTGTCCTTTTGAGACCCCTTTTTTCACGTAGTCGGGTTATAGTTTCTTTTAGTCAGTAGAATTGACCTTCAGTTGTCAATTAACTATGCCGAAAATTTAAATGGATGTCGCTAATTGTTTTGGTTTGTCCCTGATTGGGTAATTTTTATTCAAGATTTATTTGACAGGTCCTGTGACAAACAGCGCCCTCATGCGGCACTTTGTCACACAGTTGTCTTGCCCATTGAATAACTACTATAATTCCACAATAAGGCAACCGAATTAACACCAGAACCAAGTTCATTCGGTTGTTTATTTATTTCAATAGCACACTTCTGAAATGAATATGAAATCTCTCTTGATATTCATTTTTACAGAAAATAAATCCTGAAATTAGAAAACCTGTAATTAAATCTAACTACTGACCGAATTAGCAGTTTCCGCGGAATTAAATAATAAGTCTTTTCAAAGATCATCTTGCTGATATTTTAAACATAATGATATAATGCTTTGACGTGCATTTAAACATTTGTTTCCTTTTGAATATTTTATTTTAAGAATTAATTGGTACTAATGCACTATAAATTATAATTAAAATTATACATATTTCAAATCTAACTGATTAATTGGGTTTGAAATAAATATATGGACTGTCCATAAGTGGTTAGTGAGTTAGTAGTAAATTGTGCTTATATGCTATGTTATTAGTACCATGAACCATGGATTGGGCAGTCCTGTCCGACAAGTCATTTTCTACGAGTGCTACGCAAGCGTTGCAGTAAGGCTATACTAAGATAACATAAGAGATCCTCGTCCGGTATATTTCTTGAGTTTCAAGTTTAGTTTAGCTTAGAAGTCAGGAGTTTTAACAATTCATTTTTATTATCGGTTTATGGAAATTAATGTCATTATATCACTGAATTTTTAAGTTTTAGCGTTATCGCACACTGGGCCACTAGTGGCTACTAAACACAAGCATTAGTAGCGAGAGCTAACCACGCTCGCAGCTTGTGGCTCAGACGAAATGTACAAAAAAAATCTACATCTTGTAGCAACCACAAATGGCTTTGATGTGGCCCAGTGAACGATTGTGCTTACTATTCTGAACCCAACCGTATTATACCAATACTGACTGTGTAATGATTGATTGGAAACACGCACGACTGACAGTGACGGTCGTAAATCGCGAATGTTTAACTTACATATGTATATCAATGTAAATATGGATAGTTTTTGTTCGATAAGTTTAACGGGGAAATTCAGCAAGGGTTCTATCTGTTCTAACGTGGTTAATAATGAGGTGGATTAGCTCAGACGAATGTGATGGGAGTGTCTGGCTAAAATTATATGTTTGGATATTTTGAAAATAGAACTTTTCTCTTTCTAGTCAATTATGACATGACTGAATTATTAGGTAGTTGAACCATTAACAAATAATTCCAAGATAAAAGTCCTTAAAAAAATAACTCTTGAATTTATCCCTGAAAGCCCGATTCATTAGCAATTGATTTTTAAATTCTTAGGTATTTTTGTTTTCTAATAAGAGTTAAGAGTTTAATGTTTAAAAAAACAATTTTTATACCTTTAATTATAATTCCAATTGATGACTTTCAAAGGTACCTAACCCTAAATACTATGCCTAATACTGAAATTATCATAACACATATACACATAAAAAAATATTTGCGAACTGGCTACATTTTTTGCATACATTGGGTCATGATTCACGTGAATAACGAACCAGTAGCTTAGAAACGGGTCCTGCGACTTGTACCATCGTTACACTTATAAAAGGACTGTCTATACTCATTACTGAACATTCTGCATTATCACTCGCTGACAATATGAATCGATTTTTAATGGTTGGTGATTTTTTATTTGACATAATGTGTACAAGTTAATGTGGGAAACATTTTTTGGATCGAATGCCTCTCTGTAACTCATAGTTTATATTAGTTGATTGAGCAAGTTTCAATCTAAAATAAGTATTTGACATTTTCTCATTTTTAACTGATAAACTTTTAAAGCTTAAATGGAGAATTTTTAAAACATAAATGACGTAAATAAAGAAGTAAAGGTTTTTTGTTTTTGTGTTTGTAAGAGGTAATTTCCAGAAGTCTAGGTCGGATTACAAAAAATCCTTCACTGATAGAAAGCTAGATACACTATTTCTGAGTGTCATAAGATATTTTTTATGGTGTACTACCATAGATAATATATAAATGACTTTCACGCGGTCAAATGAAGAGAACTATTTAAACAACTATGGTTTAACTGTTAATGTATGTAATTTCAGATTGCGTGCACACTTGCCGTAGCGATTGCTACTGCTTCCGCTGGTGCCATTAATGTAGTTCCAGTCGTTGACAAAATCGTAAGTATCCCAGATTCCAACATAGACAAGTGGTGTAATTTTTTATAAGCCTTTAAAAACTGCTTTGATCAAAATAGGCTTTATGCCTTTTGATAAAAGATCAAGTTCAAATTTAATAAAGTAGAAAAGAGTTTTGTAGTATTAATACAAACAATAGTCAATGTAATATTCAAGTATAAATAGTACACAGTAGTAGACACAAATCTCAGGATTTTTGAAATTTGTGTGTAAGGTTTGGTCATTTATAGTATCAATAAACTTATTCTTATTCACAACTAAGAAAAAAAGACGAAAAAGGATGAATAAAATATTTGTTATAACTAAAGTCGACTTTAACGTTACAGGATCATCCCCGCTACGCGTACAACTACGCCGTCAGCGATCCAATAACTAAAGACAACAAAGCGCAATGGGAGACGAGAGACGGCGACGTCGTCAAGGGCTCGTACTCATTGGTCGAGCCTGATGGAACTCTGCGAGTGGTCGACTATACGGCTAATGACCTCACCGGGTTTAATGCAGTCGTTAAGAAGATTGGCCCGGCTGGACACCCCCCAGTGGTACCATTAGCAAAGGCAGTCGCCCCTCTAACGTCCATAGTCGGTCCTGTAAGCTACGGCTTCGGCGCAGCACCTATTGTAGCCAACCTACCGAAGCTAACGACCCTCGGACAGTGGAGCCTCTCATGGGATCCTTTCACGCACTCCTACGGAGGCTGGGTCCCATTGGCAGGGCCCTTGATAGACAAACCGTACGTCACGATATTCAGCAAGAAATATGTCGACGGTAAAGTCCACAAATGGGCGACAGGACCTATACCGCTTTATGGTAGAACTTTAATTTTGAAAACGAAACATTGAAGGGTATATTATAAGATGTAGGATTTGTGTAAGTCTTGATGTATTTATAATTCTACCATACTGGTCAAAGAATGGTCTTGTCTGAGATGTTATTCATGTAATTGAAGTAGCCATATTACTTGTATTACGGTGTCTTTAGCGCGTTTGGGTTATTGATCCTATTTTAGTCGGAGATAAGGCTAAAATATCTAGTCTATAAATGCTTTGTAAATACTATTGTACAGCAATGTGTCTACTGTAAATATGTAAAATAAAAGCATTTAAATAGTGTTCTGGTGTTACTATTATTTTAGAACAGTGTATTTTGCAGTAATATAATGTAAAATAATATATTGAGAATTATTAGAGACTAGCTGTCCGCCGTGGTTACACCCGCGTCTTTGGTTACTGCTCCGTTCCCGTAGGTCGTAGCGTGATGGTATATAGCCTATAGCCTTCCTCGATAACTAATCTATCTAACACTGAAAGAATTTTTCAAATCGGACCAGTAGTTCCAGAGATTAGCGCGTTCAAACAAACAAACAAACAAACAAACAAACTCTGCAGCTTTATAATATTAGTATAGATATGAGAAACATGGTGGAATGTTTCTCACCTTCCATTGAAAAGGGAAGATCCTCCGAACGGACGGGTGTAGTGTCCAGTGGGCTACTGCCCGACGGTTGTTGTCGAGATTTTGTATATGTGCCAACGTCGCAGAGAACTTTGATAGCGCGATGTTCGAAACGTCAGTTGTAGTTCGCATGTTGTGCGATAGATGTCGCTACAGTACAAAAAGATTGCTAACTTTAGAATAAGTATTATTACGAAATATTGAGTGCGGATTGTGAAAGGACATGCGTTTGTGCTCTGCAATTGAATATTTCTAGTAGCCTATATCCTATATCGCAATACAATGAAATTACCCTTATTTTAACCCCCAGAGATGTAACTTTAAATGATTGTTAAACAATTTACAAAAAGTAGAATATTGGAACGCTGTCGTTAATAAAATAAAACAGATTGAGAACATTACAATTCGAGTTAATGTGTTAAGTGACATCTCTGATTCCGGTACAACGAACATAGCATAACATAGCAAAAAGACGGGGTAAACTAGAAGAAAAGAAAACAAAATTCAACACAATCATAGAAATAGAACATCACTACACGTCGTCTATATTCCGGTCGTGTTGATATAATATTATTTGATGTGGTCCATGAGCTGAAGAAAGAGTAGGAGGAGATATTTCGCCAGATTGTAATTAGTACCATATGGGCCGCCAGATCTGGAATAAACCCAAATTCTATGGTGAGAGGGAAGTTGTTAGAGAAACATCACGCACCGCCACTCAACTTCGTACAACCCCAGGAATACCTCCTGCCACTCAAATGTAATTTGCAGTAGTCTATATGGAAAGGGCTCAAAAGACAACACAGTAGACCGCTGCTAACATAACCTAGTGAAATGGAGCATTATAGATCCCTTCGACACCTAGTGCTAGTGCGATGCTCCTGACCAGACGATGGCCTATTTGCTGCAGTGCCCAAAGTGCCCCTACACCTGCACTTTAGAAGATGATTACCGCGATAATCGTAACCACCTCTGGGGCCAACTAGGTAAAAAAAAAAGGATTTACTTAAGGCTGGGCGCAAACGTCCGGTTTCCGGATCGGGTTTCCGAATCAGGAGGCGTGTATGTAAATACACACACATAAATCATCGATAGGAAGGGTTCTACTAAGAATTCTGTAATAGAATAATTCAATAATAATGCCCCACTCAGGAATCAAACTTAGAACCACATAATCAAAAATCGCTCTAATGACTACTAGACTAATAAGGCTTATTCATAGCGCTGAACAGCATTGCACAGCGGTCTATAATAAGATGAGTTTTATAAAAAGTCGGTGAATAATGTTACAAAATCTAAGATTTTCCTTCATTGGTAGCTGATACAATCGAATAAACCAACATTGTACACTGAGTTCGCAATTAACGTTTTTGACTTTGACTTCGAAGGGTAGTCCATTCAAAGTTAAAGTCAAAGCCAAAAACGTTTACTAACCCAAACCCAAAGCACCAGTTTCTGAAAGCCTAATAAACGCGAATTTTTTATAAGCTCACAATACATCGTTAGCTGCTGTACTGCTGTGCTACTGATTGCTACTGATTGCAAAACTACAATAATACACATGTTTATTTACATGTTTGTAAATTATATAAAGGCAGTTTATCTTCACCGTTGACATAAGGTGTCACAATAGATTTTAAGAAATCAGGACAAAGATACAGAAGTCTAAGGACTCGTTCACATTAGGTCGGACCGACAAACAACTCACAACTGCTTTGTGACGACGACGAGTTGGCTGAGGTAAAACGACGGTAACGACGGTAGTGTTCACATTAGATCGGATCAGCAGCTTCTAGTGTGAACAGCAACACCCGACTGTCGGTCAACGGTAAAACTGTCGGACAGACCTAATGTGAACCAGGCCTTAATAATCTTAAATCTATTGGTAAAGAAAATACTGTTTATTGTTTAATATCTTAAAGAAAACGAAGATGCTTGTTCGAGGAGTTTCATGAAGCATTACTAATTAATAATATTATCGGCCGTCAACCAGCCAAACGCAAAAGAAACAACAAAATAATACGTCATTTTAACGCATAACAACCCCAATTAACTCATTAGTAAATCATATTATACGCGCTTACAACTACCAGTTATGTATAAGCTATTTATGAATACAAAATCAGGAAAAAAGAACTGAAACAGACCGGTTAAGAACAAGATTTTTGACAGAAACCGGGGCGCTGCCGGGTCGAATAATTATAGCGAAGTATAAATAGGCATGTCGCAAATGACAAAATACAGTGCACTTCGTTTGCTCACTGGAATACCTTGTCAGCAACATGAACATGTATATTACGGTAATAGTTTCCAAAATTATAAAAATTGTGTCTTCTTTTCCATAGAAAAGATTTATTTTGTACCTCGTCAAAGTTGATATATAATCCTACGGGAACCGTTAATATTACCGGGATAAAAAGTAGCCTATGTGCTGTTCCAGACTATAATCTTTCTCTGTGCTAAATTTCATTCAAATCCGTTCAGCTGTTCTAGCGTGATTGAATAACAAACATCAGTCTGAATAAGCAGGAAAGTGTAGCATCTCCAGAAGTATAACTTGCAATGCCTTTCTTCTTAGATTGTTTATGACTATCTATATTGTGTCCAGAACTTAGCCATCAGTACCCTGTCTTTTATGTTGGTCCTATCTAGAATTACACCGGAGACGGCGAAAGGCGTGGGCGACGTGGGCTATCGCCTACGGCGTCGCAATCATAAGGGCCTCGCACCCCGAAGGCAGGACGAGTAAAATTTTTGATCGCGTTTAAAACGACGAAAATATCGCTTTTTATAGTTTTAAAAATCCATATTTTTGCATTAGAGGGCCTCGCAAAATGTATGTTGCCCCTATGAAATTTAGGTCTTACACCGCCATTGAATCACACCATAGGAACTACTTATTTAAGTCGTTACGAGCATTTAGCGAATGTATTATAATTTCTGAATATATTCGTTGTCTTTTTCAGGTCACCTGCCTGCTGGCTTTGGTTGCGGCAGCTTCGGCGATTCCGCCCGCGACGCTGTCATACGTTCCCATTGCCACAATTGATAAAATCGTAAGTATACACTGTTCAAAATATATCTTAGTGAAATCATAATATTTATATAGCTATCTTGAGAGAATTTCAATTCGAATCTCGATGAAATATATCCTTATCTTACAATTTCTTTTTTTTTTTCAGCCGAACCCTAACTACGGATTTAACTACGCGGTAAACGACCCGTCGACGGGCGACAACAAGGCGCAGTGGGAGACACGTAACGGTGACGTAGTGCGAGGAGCATACTCCTTGGTGGAACCCGACGGCAACATCCGCTTAGTAGAGTACACCGCCGACTCACTGACAGGATTCAACGCCGTCGTCAAACGGACCGGCCCTAATATACACTCTGTGGCATTACCAGTTGCAAAGCCAATCGTTGAAACTCTTGCGCCGATCACGCCCGTAATCACCAGGCCATACTTGGGACCATTACCCGCTGGCCCTATTGGTCACGGACCCATCGGCCCCATTGGTCTTGGACCCCTCGGCCCACTTGGCCTTATCGGACATGGACCTATTGGCCCTATCGGCCCTATTGCACATGGCCCGATTCCAGTCGCCCCCATTGCCGAAATCGCGCCGGTCGCCGAAGTTCATCATCAGCCAATCATAACCCCCGTTATCGACACGCCACCAATCATCGCGCCGGTGCCCACTTTCGACATCCTCCCGATCTACCCGCTGCCCCCGGCCGGGCCGTGGGTGCACCTGTCCGGCACCTCGTACGGAGGGAAGGGCAACATCGTCCGGCGCTGGGCCGCCGGACCTATCTCGCTAGATGGCAAGACGCTCACCATCAGAACGAAGCATCATTAAACTAATTTAAGTTTCAAATGTAAATAATTCCTATAGCTTACTTCTCCGTGTATAGGTAACCTATTTAGTTACTCACGGCGCTAGTGTGTTCTTGCATTTGACGTAGTACATGCAAAAATACACATAGGTCATGTTAGAAGTTAAGTTTGAGCGGTATAATCCAAAGCAACGAAGTGTACCTGAATAAATAAATATTTTACGACCGAAGTTGTTTTTTTGTTCAATATATCTGTGTGTAGTGCAGCGTTAAATGGGCGCGCTTAGTTATGTGTGCCGCACATTCAGTGACACGCGCATTAACAGGTAATGTATGCGTTTTCATTACATAACAGCGCAAAGTGGATAATTCATTTTACATACGCATACAAAATATCAGTTCGAGTATTCAATTTTACACTCTGATTACAAATTATGCAACAGAATATTCCAACAAATTGGATGGATCGGATGGTCTCAATTATTCAGCATAATCGAGGCCCGACACAAAACAAATTATGAGTAGAAAAATCGGGTTGAATTCATTGCGGAATAAATCAGTAACTCCCTGTTTCTAGAGTGAAAAATATATGTGACAAACTGTAAAGAGCGCAGATGCTATCATTGGTTGACTGAACAACCAATCAACAACCAACAAGACTTACCTGCGCTTGACAATTTTGTCTTTCGAGAAACTGGGGGTAAGCTTGGGTTATATAGAGCTCGCTAATTATCATATTAAAACATTCGCCATTTCTTAGCAAAGCATTAATATTTTAGACTTACTGGGTTGTTGTCTTCATCAACATCATACTCTTCTCTTTGCACCATCATCAGCTTACCGCTGGCGTTGATCACCTGAAAATATGAATCACTATTGAAGTACACACATCAAAAGTGTCTAGGGATCAAAGATGTATTATTACCAATACATCTTTGATCCCTAGACACTTTTGATGTGTATATTTTAAACTATTTATTTTATTTTATTTTCTACCCTCGGAGACTTGAGAATCTCTAGAATGTCGCGTGTACCACATAGGTACATAAGCTCATAGATAAGCGCAGGCGCACAAAATGCCGACACTGTACGGGTTTTCAGCCAAAACCCTAAATTATGCCACGATAACACAAAAATCGGATAAAAATATTCTGTGTTAAGGTAGGTCAAAATCTGTATGCAAAAAAAAACTAACTATTCTTACACACCTTCGTGTAGCAGGAACGTGTATTTTTTTTTTATTAAAACTGACCTGACCGCGACTGAGAGAGACAACTTATCTAGAAAGTTTGAAGTTGCAGTGTAAACTAAACTTTATGTCAAGGTATTAAAGTTAGTTATCCAAAGACACATACGTGAACGTAGTTTAGAGATCTCTTCCTAACTTCATCCGTCATTCCTTACCAGTGAGTCAGGCTGGCGCTGCACGTGCACGCAGACTGTGGATGAGCGGTGACGATGCGGAGGGTCCTGCAGCCGACACAGTGACGCTGACACCACGCACGCCGGGTGTGACAGCGCTGATACGTCTACTGCTTGCACGCAACGCATTTCAATGTTACCCGCTGAAAGGATAAATACACTTGAGTACTATTGCATTATGAATACTCTAGTGTTTTATTTAAACTTATTTATTTTTTTATTCGTTTTACAAATGTAAAATGTCGTCATTGTCCAGCGGTTAAGGCGCCTTTCAGACTTTATCAATTCATATATGTATATTTTCTAAGCTTATCTGGCACTTCACTGACATCGATGAAGAAAAACATCGTGAGGAAACGTAGACTGAAATTAATGTGAGCCTGAAATCGCCAATCCGGCTTGGGCAAGCGTGGCGATACATGCTCATGCCTTCACACATGGCGCGCTTATGAAAGAGTTTTTATCATTTCCATAGAGTATGTCAGTGCAGCGTCATACTAATAATAATGAGTATTTAATGACGCTGCTAGTCGAGCAACAAATCGCGGATTTATTTTTGTTTGCTGTGTAGCCGTCTCAGCACGCACACATGCGTTGAGTCTTTTAAATACTTTCAAACGTTTTAAATTTTGGAGGGGCGCGCCAAGTTATCGTAGTTTATCTCAAATAATGAGGGGTAGAAACAACGACCATACAGCCTATAGACGCCTAATACACGATCTAACGCACGAAAACTATTCTGCTATCTTGCTGAGGTACGAGGGGGACGGGGTACTGCGTTCTGATTCGCTAACTCAAGGTCAGTGCATGTTTACGGTTCACAGGAGTGGTCGAAACTAATACGAACTTGGTGACTATTGGTGAGTGACGACGGTTATAAGACTTTTATGCCTAATGTGGTGACAGACATCAGTCGTCTGTTATTAGGAGTCTAGGTATATATGGTCGTTGGGTAGAAATGTAACTTAGCTTCGTTAAGCATCTTTTTATACTGACCATTGTCCACACAGTTGAGCTCATATATGGTGACGAGCGCGTCAGCTCCGAACACTACAAGCTGGTCGTCCAGTATGTCCAGCACGAACACTTGCGACTGCACGCGGACGATTTTCGCGAACTTGTTGTCTAGTTTCGCTTCGCGGGGGTAAAAGCGGATCTCGTCGTGACCGTCTAGGATGCTGTAGCAACCTGGGAGATGAGAAAAAAAGATAGTAAAAAAAAAAGTGCCCTAGATTAGGAATTGTTCTAGTATGTGGGCGTTTACAAACATATTATATAAACTTACATACACAAACAGCCAGACCCGCAACAACTACTTGTAGGCTGTAATATTTATAAATACTTGTTTTTTTTTTACGTTGTTAATGTTTGACAGTATTTCAGAATACACCTGAACAGAAATGAACAGAATCACCCTGTTGCGTTTGCGGTAGGCAGAGCGATTATATCACTGTGTGCATGCGGGTTCATCGCCCCGCTTACCTACACCCGGCGGCAAGATAGCTAGTTTAAATTCTAAAATACCTACTAAAAAATAGTAGATTATTAACCAAGGGGATAAAGCAGTGTCTTCTGTCGCGGGTGACGATTTAAATCGCGAGCGTAACGAAGGACTCGAGGTTTACTCCCGAGCGTAGCGAGGGTGTTAAAAACTTAAATCACGAGCGAAGCGAGGGTGTTAAAAACTTAAATCACGAGCGAAGCGAGGGATTTAAGACGAGTCCTGAGTGTAGCGAGGGATTTAAGTTCACCCAAGGCTAAGACAGCTTTATCACCGAGGAAAATACTCTACTTTTCGTACCATTTGCGAAAAAATTAACACAATAATAATATGAGATATGCATTTTGGAACATTAAGTTATTTATAAAAATAAATTAAAATAAACTTAACGTTTACGTATTTGAAGAAAACAAAAACGCGGCAAATTCCTAGACTAATATTTTTTGTCGGAAAAGCAAACGCATCAAGCTCATACGGCCTCGTCGGTTTTCGTAATTTTATTTAATAATCATAACTGCATAATAAATGCGTATTCCTTTTTCAAAAAGATGTATAATGCTTTATATACAAACTCAATGGTGTAAACACAGATGTAGTGCAGTATAAATATCGGTAAGTATTCCAAATTTAAATCACATTCTCTCCCTAGAGGATAAATGAAATTCAGTACAATTTTCTTTCCCTGTTTTTGACAGATTAATAATGACTATTGTTATGTTCGCTTTTTGTGGCATAGAATGTCACTTTTTTGAGCAAGTGGTACGAAAAACCTATTTATTATTGATTCGTGTCGAGAATCACTTACTCAAGTTACCTTCTTGAATTTCACAAGTATGCAAAATTCCACCTTGTATACCTTGATCACTCTTCTCCTTTTAGATAAAATTAGATAAGATTTTTATTAAACAAAAATAGTTGCACAATCAAACACTTACAAACAACACCTTGCATATACAATAATAGCGTATGACAATTATATAATCACTAGCACTCTCCCCGCGACTTCGTTCGCGTGATTTTTCTTACGGATCCCTAATTTTTTGATAATAAGATATAGCCTATAGCACTCAGTGATAAAGTATCTTCCAATTTGTGAAAGAATTTTCAAAATCGGTTCAGTAGATCCAGAGATTACCCCCTACATACCTACAAACTTACAAACAAATGTTACCTCTTTATAATATTAGTATAGATTAGTGTTATCAGCAGTCTTTGTATGAACTCTGGTATCCAAAGAAAGATTTAACTTGAACTTCTCCTTCCAAAGAAAGGTCAAATAAAGGCCCAATAAAGGCCCTGACTGTAAATAATAGGTCTCAATGATGCCTCACCTATAACGATGTACTCCCTCCACCACAGCATGCCGCCCGCGACCACGAAGTCCTTCTCTTGCGCTTCATTGCCGAACAGCTTCCACCTTCGAGACAGACAGTTGTAGTGAGCCAGTCCCGTGCGGCCGGCCACGCATACGTTTACTCCTGCGTCGTCTAAAGCGCTGTACTGTGGATAAAGCGATCGGTTTATTTTACTAGAAGAATTTTGCAGCGTTGATGAAGCGCATGGTATCCTATAATAAGCGCTGTTTGCACACCGAATATTTGGCACAAGATTTTGACACAATTCATTGAACAAAAGTTTCTAGCTTTGAAGTAATAAACCCTGTTTTTATTATATTAGTTTCTATACGTAATAATTGTAAGTTAATCATAATAATTGCAACTTATTATAAACTAGCGACCCGCCCCGGCTTCGCAAGGGTGCATGTATTATACATATAAACCTTCCTCTTGAATCACTCTATCTATTAAAAAAACCGCATCTAAATCCGTTGCGTAGTTTTAAAGATCTAAGCATATATAGGGACAGACAGACAGAAAAAGCGACTTTGTTTTATACTATGTAGTGATAAATTAATTTTAATAATCCCCACTAACACACTGGGAAAGTAATTATTTGTACGTTTGCTACATCATCACTGAACAGTTTGTAATGGCGCAATAAACATAACTAAAACATAGCGCGCTATTTCAAATGTATGACCTTCTGTATACCTATGTTTCACAAATAAACTTTTTGACTTTGACTTTTTGACTTTAAATGGAATTTGACAAAGGTAGCTTGGGATCTGGATAAAAACATAGGCTGCTTTTTATATGACTATCTACATCCGACATTCACGTAGGCTAAGTCGCAAGCAAAATCTATATATATAAAAATGAATCCCTGTTTCCCTTGGTCACGGCATCACGCGTAAACGGCTGGACCGATTTCACTTTTTTGTTTGTTGTGTTTGTTATTGTGAGGAGAAGGTTCTTATGAAAAAAAAAAAAAGTCGTAAATGTCGGTCTCAAGGGTAGGGGTAGGTGGTAGGTAGAGTAGGGTATGGGTAGGGTAGGGGTAGAGTATGGGTAGGGTAGGGTAGGGGTAGGGTAGGGTAGTTGTAGGGTAGGGGTAGAGGTAGGGGTATCGGTAGGATAGGGGTAGGATACCACGCGAACGAAGTCGTGGCGGGGCAGCTAGTATAGTATAAATGAATACTCACTCTCAAAGGCCAATTCGTAGCAATATAAGTAGCTGGCAGCGGCAACACGATCCACTGTTTCCTGCACTCGTTATCATCAACAAATTCTCTATAGTTCGTACTGCTCTCGTATTCCAAGTTAGGCTGGTCTGGTAGACCGTTCTCTGCTTGGTAGATCTCTGACGAGGAGTCTATGATGGAGATCTTCGTTCGCTTAGTGAGGTTGTCTTCTAAGTTGATGTAAAGTTTATCGTCGGCTTGCAGGTAGAGATGTCTTTGGTTGCTCTGAAAAATAAATAGTAGTAATAATTGGGTAGTTGACAATACCAATCAATTGACGTACTTTTTATAAGTTATCAAAACGCGATTCTCCTAAAGATATTGTACCACAACAATAAACTGCGACTTAGTGACGTCGCAGTTTATAGTACAACACACCAAACAATTGGGTAAATCATAATAATTACTTTTTTTTAAAGTAGATTTTTCGTTGATTTGAATTTAAGCTAAAATAAAGTGTTTCTTTAGGGAAGTTGTGTCTAGTAATTATTATGATTTACCCAATTGTCTATGATTTTAGCCGTGTAGTTTGCTGTCACATACATTGTTTGTGTTTCGCAAGTATGGATATTCAAAATTTAAATCAGTTATAACTTACCATACAAGGGTTGACACTAAGTGGACTTTTGACAAAGTCTAATTGAATTATATTAGTACTTGAATCTTCTTCTACTTTCACCATCCATAACTGGTAACCTTCTGTCGCCCATTCCTAGAAAAAAAAACCTTAAATTACCTAGTTTGTTATGAACAATATCTATGGGCTTTTAAATAGTTAGTGGGGCACTGTGTATTATCTGTCACGAACATTGATAGTCGTATTTTTGGAACATCTCGGTTAAAGAAACTCGAAAGAGTTTGAAAACATTTGTGCTTTTATATTTTTTAGTTGCAAAAGAAATTTGCTATTCGCCCTCTATAGCTCTATCTCTTTTTCGCATTATAACAACATAATTATTATTTGTTTGCCTCTGTTATCCCACTGGCTTCCCTTTTTCCTTTCTAATCCTCTCTATCTAAACATTTATGCGCTTAAGCGAAAGGTCACTAAAAAATATCGAAAATCGCTTGACATATAGAGACGAAATTTGGCAGGGAGGTAGTTTATAGTTAGTAGACGTCCGCAAAAAAAGGATGTTCCCTAATTCACCCCTCAAAGGGATGAAACGGGGGTCCAAAGTTTGTATGGAAAAATCAACTTTGACGCCAGCAGAAGTAACGGCGCGTTCACATAGAACGTCCGTTTTACTGGATCCGTTTTAACGGATCCGTCGCTACTGGAGGTAATATTCACACAGCATTTACAGGATCCGTTTTAACGGATCCGTCGCTACTGGAGGTAATATTCACACAGCATTTACAGGATCCGTTTTGCTCGCGCAGTTTCGATCCGATAAAACGGATCCGTTTTACTGGATCCGCAATACTGAATTCTGTGTGAACTCGCTCATACAACTACATACGCTAATAACATATACGTTTAAACGGACCAGTAAAACGGAATGCTGCTCATTTTGTCGGATCGGTATTTTTTACTGGATCCGTAATACTGTATTCTGTGTGAACTCGCTCATACAACTACATACGCTAATAACATAACATATACGTTTAAACGGACCAGTAAAACGGACGTTCTATGGGAACGCGCCCTTAGTCTAATAATAATGATGACCGCAAAAGTTAACTGTGATAGGTACTTACTAAACTAGACACAACCAGTGGGTTGGACTTGCTAAGGTCTTGGTTTAGGCCGTAGTCCCACGCTAGCGAGCACATGAGTAGGGCTCCGAACGTACTCCACACGGACACGCCGCCTCTCTCCCAACTAACAGCCACTGCACGTCCGTCTGCTGTCCATCTGGAAATATCATTGTCAATATTTCTTGGTAATTCCACTAGTATAATCTGTAGGTGTACACTGTTTGAGGCCTGCGAGCGGCAAACTTGGGGCAGTTTGTCGCTCGACCAGACATAGGCCTGTGATGGCGGCGCGCAGTGTTCCGTGCGCGCCTCTCTAGTGGAATGTGCGGTCGCAGGATAGGCCACACATAGTGAAAGGGCTCGCCAATGGCGGTCCATTACCAGTCGGGGGCGCGGATCATGCGTAATGCGAATACCGGGCTCCCGACTTATAGTAGCAGAAGGAACCGTGGGGTTTTAGTCGGTAAGAGTCCGACATACCCCTCCGTTATCCCCAAACGGAGGGCATCCATGACATTACCACGGCATGAGGATTTCCCCACGAAAAAAAAAAAAAGGTGTACACTGTTTAATAAATATCAACATTGCGAGTGTTGAAATAAAGTAAAAAATAATATCATCACATTATCATAACATCACGCCTGTAATCCCCGGAGAGTTAGGAAGAGATATACCATTAGTACACTTACATTTCCCCGGTTATGTTCAAGTCCCATGTCATAGGGAGCGAGCCTATTGCCATCAACCGGGCACAAATCCAGACTCCAAGGCTGCTACGGAGAAATTCCTGATGGAAAAACCCAATAACACTTTGCCCGACCTGGGAATCGAACCTAAGACCTCATGCTCAGCAGTTGCGCTTTGCGACCACTAGACTTATGAGGTAGTCATCAGTAACAAATAAATCAATTTCAACACTACTTATTCGGCATTTGAAATCTAACACGTATGTAAAGCTTCGACAGGTCTTTCGGTAATAAAATAACCATTGTATTGGTAACCGCACAACATACAAATTAATATTAGCAGTGTATTGGCAAAATGAACTTATAGCCTGTACACTAAACAGTTTTTTCGACTATACATTGGTTTTAAAAGGCATTACTTATTACCTCATACATTTGACAGGTCCAGGATCGCCGGGGAAGTCTTTGGAGCTGAGCACCATTGTATGCGACAGTTCCAGACCACCCGTAGCTTCGTCTATCGTGAATACATCTACTTGAGAACTGGAAAATAGGATGAAAAAGTAAATTAATCAGCGTTAAATATCCAAAATCATTACTTATCCAAAATGGGAGAAATTTTGACGTGGCTTGGCAGAACTAACCCACATTGATTGTATATAAAGTTAATTTAAGCTTTAATAATATTAGCTATTATCAGAAACTAGCTTTTACCTGCGACTTCTTCCGCGTAAATGTCGGCGCAGAGCCGCAGACGATGTCGCAGAATAAAAAGTATCCTATGTCCTTTCTTGAAGTTCAAACTTTCCCCAAATTTTATTAAAATAGGTTCAGAGGTTTACTTGTTAAAGCGTAAAAGATAGAGTTACTTTCGCATTTATATTATTAGTTTGGATTAGTAACCAATCAGTGACCAATCAATGGCCAAGTTTACCATCTGTTACCTTGATCGGGTAGATCACAAACAACACAAGGATCGCGGTACAAGATAGACGATTAAAGCGCAGGCCACACCGCCAGCTAGCGGGCGGGCGGGCTAAGCGGGCGGGCGAAGCGAACGAAGGAAACTATACAAACTACGCGAAATATTGGCAAGCTAAACTATGGGGTTCACACCGAAAACTACGGACAGACGAGCGACGGATATTTCGTTAGCTTAGCTCGTTGAATAGTCGGTAGCTCGCGGTGTGAACCGAAGTATGTAAAGAGGTGAAACGATGTTCGCCCGCCTAGCCCGCCCGCCCGCTAGCTAGGAATCGTCGGATATTTCGTTAGCTTAGCTCGTCAGGTTAGTCGGTAGCTCGCGGTGTGAACCGAAGTATGTAAAGAGGTGAAACGATGTTCGCCCGCTTAGCCCGCCCGCCCGCTAGCTGGCGGTGTGGCCTGCGCTTAAGAACGTTTACGAATTACGTCATTTCATACAAACTTTCAAGTCCTTATTTTTCGAAATGAATGAACCGATTTTAATGAAACTTCCTACACATAAGGAGAGGAAAAGAGGCAGAAATACATAGGTCTAAAAAGTTAGTTAAAAACATTTTCATAATATACTTACTTTTTCCTGCCAATAGCAATTAATCTAAACTTATGATTGACTCTTGCGCACGTCGCGTCATCGATGCCGGGTGCCCAAATGCCTTGAACAGCCTTAAACAGAAAAAAATAATCATCAACACGCTTTTCAGTGTTATCCTAGCAGACTAACTTTTCCCTAAATACTTGTATATAAAAAATATAACATATTTAGTTACTGTAGTGTACTTTTTAAAACTTTTCATAGCATTTAAATGGGGCACGCTTAAAACATTGGCATTGCTTTGCCCTTCTGCCTACCACACAAAGAATCTGGCTAGGAAATTAATTATAGTAGTTACGTTTCAGCATGGCATTAGTGGTCATTGACTCACACCTTAATTTTCTAGCTTAGTCCACTTGCACCAAAAAATTAACACAGAGTTAGTTGTTAACACAAGGTTAAATGACAAAATGTCAAACATATATAGGCCCATGCTAGCAACTAACTCGGAGTTAACAAGTAGCAGGCTGTCGCAAATGGGCCTTATGAACGTATTGTGATCATAGGGCAATGATCGCTATTGCCATGCAAAAATGCAAAAACTATAGAATGTGGCAATTAAGGAGAACTACAAGGTTTAAATAAGACACACGAGTTTCAAAATTTTGAGGGGGACTTACCCTCGGTTTCTCAAACGAAAATTAATGACCTCAAAATTAATGTGACAAGTATACCAATAAGTCAAAGACACAACTTCGTTAAAAAAAAACACTTTTATATTAGCACTGGAAACCCAATTAATTCTCTATTATCAGTAAAATTAAATTTTTAGTTGCTTTAAAAACAATAAAAAATTAGTCAATTGAGTAGCAAAAAAGTGACGTCACATTTTACCCATACAAAATCTACGGCAGAATCGCGTTTGACAGTTTATAAAAAGTACGTCAATTGATTGGTGGTGTAAAGTACCCAATTATGCCAACAACCAATCACAGCAGCTTATATTCGCTTCGTTCGAGAAACCAGGAGTTAATAACGTGCTTTAGGGTCTATTATAATTATCATCACAACACTCGCTTTACAGTTTCTTACCATCAGATCTGTGTCCAATAATATCTGGGATTATCAAAACATGTTTTATTAAATTTTACACATTACATTATTATTGATAAATTAAACTTTCCTGTTATCGACATAATATGCTAAAACTTTAAATTTGCCGAACAGAAGCTCTCGATACTATTCAGTCTATCACTAAACTCGGAACAAAACCGTTAAGGGGCCAATGGGCCATCCATAATTAATAATTCCTTGTCACAGTTGGTCCCATTTATCAGTAGTCAGGTGTGACATCACATAATTACACATAAAATTTATTGAATTAAAGCACCAGTTCCAAAATTATTTTCTATTTCCATTTAAACTATTGAGTAGGTAACATTTTTAAGTATTTTATTATACAGTTAAAAATTTCGCGTTTCAATACTTTAAATGTTGTCATGTTATGTCACGGAGCTACCACCCTTTTTTACAAAATGTCACACTTCGTTGACCCCCTCCCCTCCCATCAACGTGTGACGTAATTTATGATGGCCCCTTATCAATATGTCTCACGAAAATAATAACATAAAAATTAACCAGACATTATTGTTGTAACGCCGATTGCCAAAAACAAGCCATATTTATACTTACATTAGGATCAAACTTGAGATTTGGCGCCGTTAGATACGCTGCCCGTCCATCGTTGAGCGTTATCCCGAAACCACACACCAGCGGGGAGTACTCTATGTCATTGACGTGTGTATTGTCTTCTAATATCGGCTCAGCTGAAATAATTGGCCAACAATTTATTAATATTAGGGCTAGATCTGGCAAAAAAAAAAAACCCACAAAAAGGCCTTGGGAGGATTAATTGACAAATTTCAAAGACAAAAGACATCACATTCCTTGAATTCATAATGTCATTTGCACAGATGCTTAAACTCCCAGGCTTGGAGGCCGAACAATTAAAATGTGCTTTAAGCAGAAAATGGGTCGAAGTCATTTGCTAAAGCTTAATTTTCCTGAGAATGCGGTGCGTCATATAATGGCCGGTGTTTATAACACTCTTTATTTAGACGCCTGTCATCATCATAATTATAATTATACCAGCTTCTTCCCGCGAGTCCGTCTGCATAGACTTCTAAATTAAGCCAAAGTTCTAAATTATTCTACGAAAACACAAAAACAAGAAAAAGTTATCCATGTGTTAAGCTGAATCAATATTATCTATGTTTGCTAAATTTCGGCTAATTCCGATCAGTCGTTTAAGCCATTTTCCATCCATTGATGAGTGCCATAGGACATGTTTAATAGCATACTTGATTTCTACATAGACGTAGTCGCAGGCATAAGCTAGTTTCCTATATTTCAGAAACAGCATCAACTCAAAAGTACATTTTTAATTACCTTTAGAAACTTGTTGGTTAATAGAGAACGGTATTCGTCCAAGGTCGAGGCAGTAGTCCCGGTTCTGCGTACCATCCCATCGGTACCTCAACAGGTGGGCCCTGGTGGTGCATACAAGGATCTCTGTGCCTGATATACAGCACATGCGCGTGATCTGTCCGTCCCATACCAACACCTCTTTTAACTGAAATGAAGATTAAATATAAGAGCCATGCCACACGATGCGGTGCGGCGGCGGCGCGACGCCGGAGCGGTGCCGCTGCGGCGTCCTACATATAAAAATGAGTGGTATGGCACACAGCGCCGTCCGGTGCGCTCCGGCGCTGCACCACCACACGCGCATCGGAATCGAGACGAGGCGGGGAGGGGTGTAAGTATCGCGGCGCCGCACCACACACTGTCGTAATAATGGGACCAACTCTCTCTTCCGTCAAGCCATACGCCGCAACGGTGCCGCAAAACGATGCAGCGCGGCGCCGCACTCACCGTGTGGTCGCTAGTCCGGCGAGATGACCTGCGGTGCGGCGCCGCACCGCATCGTGTGGCATGGCTCTAACTTGATTGTGAACATTCCAAAATTAACATCCTTTAATATTTTAACAAATAACGAGATAAATTATAGTATTTTTTCTACTAGTATAGTAATACCGCAAAGCTTAGCTTAGCAGAATTTAACAAAAAGTTCGGGTTTATAGACTTTTTAGTGCATTCTTCATGTCATGTTACATGTGGCTGTATGGCAAACTCTTTATAATGCTTGAGGGTATACGCTATACATTTAACCAGTCCAGTGAAATCGGTTCAGCATTTGCAATTCAACATTATTAAAGGTTGTATTGAGAATGTAGAAGTGAATAGACATTATAATACAATGACATAAGTGTCATTATGAAATAAACTATTTATAATTATATTAACTCATGTGCATAACAGCCTACTAAATCATAAAGAAATAAATAAGCTTTCTATAAATAAAATATCTGCATTTACCGTAAAAAATGAGAACAATATTTTTATTGTTGAGTAAGTAGGCCACATATTTTACATATAAAGTACTTTGTTATCTATGGTTATAAATATTTAACAAAACCCTCTCACTTGTATATTTCGCAATACTCAAGCTTACTGGCTGTTAAACTGTTTTTATTACCAGATTTATAACTTTTATGTAAATAAAATTCAAATAAAACGAATAATGGACACTCGCTCGCTTATAGTACTATGATTTCAGTCAGGGGTCACCAATTAGTTTGCGCTCGGGGTCCGTTTTAAGAAATGAAATGACCATCGCGGTCCTCACAACATTTTATTAAAGAAAAATATTGTTTAAACAAATGTAATTATGAAAATAACAAAGGTATTTTTTTTTTCATATCAATGATAAAAATGACACACCGCGACGATCAACGCTTTCGCAATCCGCGAACTCTTTCTCGCTTGTTGGCTCGTTAGTTCGCCCGAACGTTTTTGATTTGACGTCAACAAAGATTGAATGCGGGGGATTCAATCTTTTTGGTGACCTCTGATTTAAGTTTCTTGTCATCAATCCACTTCTAAATTTGGTTATTGTAATTACAAAACATAAAATATTTAATCATTAAAATATTACCAGGGTAATTTTCAGTGACGGTATGACTTCTTTTACAAACAGCTCAGCGGAGTCCCGCCGCAGGCTTGCGGTGGGTGGGTCATATTGTTGGTATGCAGTCTGTTCACTGTGAGCTTCTACATTATACAGAATTAGATGGCCTTCTGATGTCTGGAATGGGAGAAGGAATTGTTGTAAGAAAGAAAAGCTAGAAGATAGCTTATTATTTTTTATTTATACACTTCGCAAGCAATAGTGATGCCATGGAGAAAACCAATTTTGGCAATACCAAGATTTGCCAAGCGTCAAATATTTTTAGCATTTTTATGAATGTACTGAAACAGTTTTATTAGGTGTAATTTATTATTTTGTATTATTTAAGATGTACATAAAGCAGACAGCCATTTAAATTCTGATTAAGTAATAATACAATTATGTAATAAATATTTTTAATATTCAGTGTTCAATATTCAAATATTTTTAACAGTCATTTTACTCACAGAAATACATATCATAGACGAGTCTGGTTTCCACTCCACTCCAACATTGAATCCGAGTCTTTGTAGAGATTCTGTACTCCTCTTATGGTACACTATGGGGACAGTTGGCTAGAACAAAGAGAATACATATGAACATCAGAGGCATCATCTAAAATTGGTTAAGGTGATACACCTAAAAAAATTGTTTAAAAAAAATCTTTAAAAATAGACACATATAATATTTTAAAACTAATACAGGCAAAAATTTGCTTGACTTGTGATCTTTAGCTTGTTACAAAATGCTTTTCAATCAAAGGGATAAGCAATAGTTTGGATACGCATTCATGCAAAAGATCCACAACATCTAATATATATGTTACCGGAAATCTGTATAATTCAGGTATTCTATACAATACCTAGGCAATGTATGGAATACCTGGGGCATTTTGGCAATGTATGAAATATTATGAATATTATTGTTCATTACATACTTTACCTAGGAAATGTATACAATTCCTAGGGATTGTATAGAGTACCCGCTAGTCCTCCGGCAATGTGTTATTGAACTAGTTTGTCCTACGAAACCGGTTCATCTTAAGTGAGCGAAGCGAACTCGGGACTTGGGGCACCCCGACTCGGACAGGTTAGGTTAGAAGGGGATGGCGGGGTGTGGAAGACCCCGCCATACACTTCGTGGTTATTTTTTTTTAACCACCCAGAAGTACGAACCCCGCTCAGCGGGTCTCCGTGGACCGGGCCTCCGTCGACTACGCCAAAACTAGATTGTCCTGGGCTCCTCATTACACGCTGCGCGCGTCCTCCCACCCGGGTCGCACGCGTCAGAATGAAATGCAAGCAAGTAAACAAGTTGCAACGCGATTATTGTCTGCCTGCCCGCACGTCACCTTCTTCCCTGCTTTTTTACACACATTACCGGCCGCGCATTTGGTATTGTATATAATACCTAGGCAAAGTATAAAACAAGCAATATTTCATACATTATAAACACAAAATAAGACAAATACAAAACATTGTTGATTATTCCGCTGTTCAATTCAATAGCAGTAAAAAAACAAACATTGTACTATTATGATTTAAACTCAAGTCTAGTAAACAAAAGATGTTGCAGCCAATGCAGTCATGGATACAACAAATATTAGAGATGTTTTATACTGATAATAAAAGATAATTTAGATTGCCAGATAAAGACATAACAATGATTTCTATTTATCTAATCTTTTAAAATCACTAATAATAACAGAGTGTTATAAAAACAGTCATATACATTTAATTTTATTGTGAATTTGTCAATTTTACATAGCTACAATGACCAACCAAACTACATTTTTAGCTTGTCAATATGAACTCAATTTCCACACAGTATACATACCTTACAAAACCAGACTGCGAGGCAGTCATCGCTCAATGAAGCAAACAATATCTTGTCCCTATTTGAAACGATTTGTTTTATAATTTGATTATCTGCACCCAGATTTTTCAGAACTTTGGGCCATCCGATTGGAAAGTACATTTTGATTGTAAAACATTTGCCACTTTTATAAGAAATTTAGTTAAACACTAGACACCCCGATGAAATTTCGTCTTTTAATCCTGTTGTAAACGAAGGGGTTCTGATATGATTTGATTTTAAAGAGATTTGACAAAATTTAAAGATTCCCAAAAACGTCAACACAATTCGCCATTGTAATGTGTCAATCATGTGTATGTGTCACTGTCAACATCGTTGAAGTAGGAACTTTCGTTCGGTATTATTAGTTTATTACCGATCAACAGCGGAAAAGAAAAAATAACCATTGCATTGTGTATAAAGATTAGTACAAAAAGTTATGGTTTGTAATTTGAAGCAACTTAGCTAAAATGTCACGTGGTATTTTTTTTTCCTGTCCCCAGTCGATTTGCTACATATTATCCATTTTCTGGACACGTTTTCGAGTTTTTTTTTAAACTAATTTCTTATTTTTTATTTATGGACCGGACACATAATGTAATTTTAGTCTCACCATCGTTTACACGGGACATCGCATGCGAATAAGATATAATGTCATGTGTAATCAACACATAGAGATCTAATAAGCATTCGATTTTCCTTTTTTATTACTAATTCTTTGATTTTGTGAAATTATTATAGTATTTATCCTGTATCCGGCGGGATAGTAATTTAAGCCGGATACCGAATAGTTACCGGATATCCGTCTGGCGGGATAACGGATTGAAAATAAATACGAAATATCAATTATTTTCTGCGTTGAGAGGTACAAAGCTTGTCTTCATAAACAAGCCCAGCTTCTGAAAAAAGTATTTCGCTGTACACGCTGCTGCAATGTGCTGAAAGATAGATTTTAGGCAAACTGATAAATTCGAGTTCGAGTATGGTAATGCCACAGCATTAGCTGCCCCCGAATTATAAGGGTCACGACCGCAAGGAATTCTAGTCCACTTTAGATAAAAATCTATCTCACATGCAATCGCGTTTCTTTCTTCATGCTGAGACTGGCTAGTATTGTTTTGATTTGCTACTTTATTATAACAATTCCAGACGTGTAATGAGCTTCGTGAGATACTTCTCCTCTCCTCTACTCTCAAATGATCGTATTTGCAATCTACTGCAATTGTATCGTATTTGCAATTTACTATATAATCTACGATTGGATTGGACCGGATCTCGAGCTATCCGGCTTTAAGGTTGGCTGAACTTCCGGTATCCGGCCAAACAGCTATCCGTCATCACTAGTTTAAAATTATACTCAATGGGCCGAAAAAAAAATGTTATTGCCAGTTCTTGGTTTACAAACTGATTTTACGTTATAAATAAATTAAAAATAAATATCTTTATCTTCTAATAAAAACAGTTATTACTGTATAGATTATAATAAAAAAAAACACTGCACTCCGGGAGTGCCGGCAGAAGTGAAAACTTGATTATTAACGTTGAGCATGTTTGATATTTTGGAATGGTTAGGGAATAATTTTGCACCAATTGCTTTATCAGTATAAAAGTACTATCATTTATGTGGTAGAATACAATATTCATTTATTGCGCTATTGTACACAAACATGACAATTTATATTACATTAAAAATTTAACTTTAAAACTATTACAATTATTTTACATTAAAAAGTTTATCTCTCCGAAAAATCAACTTTCATCCATAATTTCAACGACTTTTTCACCATCATCATTACCAGAACTATCATCGCCAATCTCTAAAACTGATACGATAGGTTTATGGTAGCTGAAGTAAGAAACGAACAGTTTTGATTCGAACCTATTTATTATCATTAATAGATGCACTTTGTTCAATTTCCATATCTGTCACCATCCATGGATACGCGTGGCACGCTGTAACATACACGAACATTCGCGCAAGCGCCCTGCGCTGTCTAAACGAACGTCCTACGCTTTTTCGATCAGGTCACGTGTCCTGACGCGCGTGGTCACGTGTCCCCTGACGCGAGTTTAAGATTTTATACCCATTACAGAAAAAGTGCTCAACGCCGCTAAAGAAGTTTTCACTTCAAAAATTGCTAATTAAGTTATTTTGGCAACACTGGGTTTTTGGCAATCCGACGATTCCGAATACTCTTTGATGCTAACAACAAATTATCGTCTTTTTCTTGATTATTATGAAAATAATAGTGTTTGTAACGCGATATTTCTTAATTTGACGTATAAATAAATAATATGTAACTGATAAAGTGCTTGAAGCTGCCATAATCCAACAACATGTCTGAGAATATGGATTCGCAGGCGAACAACCTCTGTTTAACTGAGGATGCATTTGATCAGTTCCAAGCAGTTTCAATGTATCAGGAAGAGGAATACATCACCCTACCTACAAAAGTATCACCAAAACCCAAGGAACCAGACCTCGGCGAGTTAAGTCATCTTAATGATAATGTAATAGTTGTATCTACCGAAATCGAAGTAAACACCACAGTCAATGACAACACGGAAGAGATGGAGTCTGAGATTGACCGAAAAACCTTTGATGATTCTTACTTAGAACCAACTGATAGCTTAGATGACGACATTACTAAAGATTTAGACTATAACTGTGAACCACAAAAAGTTATTAGAAGAGGCAGAAAACCGAAACATTTGACGAATAATGACATCAATATAGTTCCCAACGACTGTATGCTCGTCGATTCTAAAGAGAGCAATGACATTCAGGTAAACACCGATCAAGAATCCTCCCTTATAAGTAGCTCTGTGCCTCGAAGAAGAGGTAGAAAACCCAAGCCTAAACCTGTACCCCTAGAATCTGTAATACAGTCAGGGAATAACCAAGATAATATAAATATATCTAGCTCTCGACTTAGTTCTGATCAGGAAACTTCTGATACAGTTGTCACTGTTAAGAAAAAGCGTGGTCGACCACGAAAAGTATCAATTCCGAATGACCAAAATAATTCTAAGCCAGTCTCTAGTAATAAAGACTTGTCGAATGAGCTGAGTGGTTCTGACACCAGCAAAATTGATGATGTCCAGTCTCCTCGCAAGAGAGGTAGACCAAGAAAAACCCCGGCCTCAAATTTTCAAAGTACAGTAAGCAATAATACAGCAAACTTATCAAATGACCTCATAAGTTTAGAAGAATTAAATGGCACTCAACTCTCCAACACACATGAAAGGAGCAAGGATTTGTTAGAATTAGATATATCTAAAATAGAAAATAGAGACTTGGATAAGAAAATATTTAGTGACTCAGATAATGATGAGCTTGAGAATATTACTTTAAGTAAATTGAAAACACAGGCTGATCCGACAAATTCAGCTGACGAAAATAATGTAACTGAAAATGACGAGGATCAAAACTTCACAAGCAGTTCTGGAAACACAAAAATATATCCGTCAGCAAGTAAAAAAAGAAACTCACTTAAAAAAGGGAAAGATAAGCCTAAAAAAGGATCTAAAGATATGTCTGGGAAAGATCAAGTTGAAGATTCTGACAAAACAGACACAACAGTGAGTTCAGCAAACAATAATGATACTCATTTAGAAATTTCCTATGTGGAATCAGAAGACAACGAAGACTTGAGCCTGAGTCAATTGAAAGAAATCAAAAATGACTTGGCAAATAATGAAAATAATAATACAACTGTTGTCTCTACTATGGATGATCAAGTTGTTGAAGTAACAGATGAAATTGCTGAAAGTAGCAATAAAACTCCAACAAAGCGCAATAGTAAAATGCCAGTTATGTCAGACTTTGAATACAATGTTGACAGTGTTGTAGAGAATCAAGACAATGGTAATGATACAAATGCTGATAATGCGTTACTAGTTGTAGACACTTCTAAAAGGCCTATTCGTAAAAAAGTTCCAAAATTACGTTATGATGAAATTTCTGATGAGGATCCTTTTGCTAATGTTGAGTTATCTGATGATGATGAACCAAGGAGAAAAGGTAAGAAATATTACTCTGATGATGAATATGTACCTGGCAGAAGAGGTAATAAAGATATAGATTCTACAGACAGTGATGTATCAGTGAGTAGACTGGCTAACACAATGGGACAGCAAAGGAGGAAAAAGTTACGTAAAAGGTCGGACAATCAGTCTCCACAGAAAAAAGCTAAAGTAAATCAGTCAGTTCAAGATGTGGAAAGTGATGATGTAGAAATGTGTTTAGAACCTTCTGCAGTAGAAAAAGCAAGTGATGACTCCGCAACAAATTCAAATCCTAAACTTTGGGGTTGTAGTAATGAGTTTGAAAACTTCCTTGCCAAAAAGATACAAGGTACTAATTTAAAAATTAAAAAAGTGTGTTCCACAACGCCCACTGAGAGCAAAGCACTTGAAATACCTGTGATAGACCCAGAAGCAAAGAAAACGTTTGAGATGTGCAGCCAGACATCTATTATTCCTACTGTGTCCACTGGTTGTCAAACCACTACGCCTTATGATATCCCTATGAAGGAGAATGTTGGTCTTACAGCAGAACAATCAGAAAAAGCTTGTTATTTCCTAAATAGTATTGTGAAGACAACTTCTGAGTTGGGTACATTGATGACACAAAAATCTGAAGATTTTATCAAAAAGAAAATAAACACTACCCATGTCACTGATACCATGAAGATGGATTATTGTGTAAAAAAGTCATTTTTATTATTTAAACTGGCTAAACATAATCTTACGCAAATGGAAGAGGATCTTGCAAAACAATATGACGAATTTCTAAAAACCAACAATTTGTCATCCTGTAGGGAACTACCAAAACAAATAGTGACCAAATCAAAACAAGCAAGTAGTGATAGTGATTGTGAAATTGTAGAAGAACCAGTTAAAACAACATCAACCAATAAATCTAAGGAAAAACCAAAATTTAATCCTAAAACTGTGTTTCTCAACAAAGAGCTTTCTATCAAAATAGCAAAAAAACCATCTGAGCTGAACAAAAAACTCAATATCAAGGGGCGACATACTGTATGGATTAACGACACAGTGATGGTAAAAAAAGTAAAGCCTACACAGTCTTTTTTAGCCCAGGACAGCCGAAATAAAAAACCTCCAGATACTATTATCACAACAAAAATGGTAAGTGATTTTTTTAAGAATTATTACCGTCAAAAAGCTATATCAGTTTGTGCTCCCTTCATAACCACAGATTGGCTTAATGTGAGCAAAGAATGCGTGTGCAACTATTTTATTGTTAAGCCAGTTCCATATAATAATGATGTAAATTATTCTGCGAATGGAGGAATTAGCACAGAAAACAATGCCAGTACCTCGGAGACAAATAATGCTGTTATGCAAATACCTAACAAAACAATAGTAACATGTCCAGAGACCCTTCATAAACTGTGTTTTCGGATTGTAAAAAAACAAATAAACAATAACAGACATGTCCAAGAAGTTTGTGATCAACACATACGAAATGAACTTACAGATGGGAAATACCAGCCAGTGACATTATTCCGACTGTGCCTGAGAGTCCTGACTGGTAGCGCTGTTGACACCATGGAAAGAAGCCCAAAAATTATAACCCCTAATGATGTATCAACTGTACTACCTCTTAAAACACTGTGCCACCGAAGAATGGTGGCACTTCTATACAAGTCAAGTGAACAGGATCCCATAGAAGAACAAGCAGTAGCAGAAACAAGGTGTAGTACAGAAAATTCTAATTATTCGATTTCCACCTGTTCTTCAAAATGTTCATCTCCACCAATTAAGATAAGAAATGAATTCAAGTCACTCTTAACTTTATGTGTCGAAATCATACAACGTCAACAACTTATTGAGTCAAGTAATATCATCAGTTTATTAAATCCAAAATCGTTAAAATGCTTTGCTTTTGAGCAAGTCCAACAGTTTATGAATATAAATGTTCACTCAACTGAAACTAGTCAGTTCAATTTAAATGATCATAATGATGAAATTATGATAGAAGGCTTAACAATAAATAGTGTAAATACGTTATCAGAGGAAGCATTCCTGAATCTAGAACAATCTCATACTGGCAATCCAGATAGCCCTGAGTACTTAGATGACTTTGATAATGAGGACCACTATGAGCCTGACTTTAATGAAACTGAGGAGGAAAATCAAACCGAAACCAGTTGGGTATCTCAAGTGCAAATGCAAGAACTAAGATCATGTTTTAACACTACTAATTCAGATGTAAATGAAGGAGAAATTACTTCGGTTGTTACTCAAATCAAACTTGAACCTCTGGATGATTTGCCAGAGAATCTAGATACACAGACTAATGTGAAAATTGAACCAATTCATGGGCCTGATGAAATGACAATTATACCAGAAGTAAAGCCAGAAGTTGTAGATGTATTGGGTTCTGTACCAATACAAAGACATAACAGTAATAGTTACGATGTCGATGCATTCGAACAATTTGCTGCTACCAACAAAATTATGCATGAATTACAAAACGAAGACATCTTCAGCCAGAGTGCGCACAGGATACGTAGACAACATGAACCTGATTACGACGAAGATGACATGAGCATGAGCCTCCTAGTCCCACAGACATACGAACCTTTAACTATTGAAACTGCTAAAGGAAGCTTAATGGAAAGCAGTAGTTCTGATAGTGATAGTTCTAAAAATAAAAAGATTTCAGGAAAAAAGAAACCTGAGAAACGTAAAGGTAAACAGAAAAAAGCTGATCCAAAGGCTACTATCAAAGAAACACCTACACTGGCGACTAAAGATAAGCCAACTAATAACGAAGTTGCCAATTTAACCAGAAAAATGAAAGACAGAATCAGACAAGAAGAGAAAAAAGATGATTCTACAGATTCCGAAACTGAAACTTTACCTTTGCGCTTAAGAAGTAGGAAAGAACAAGAGAAGGCAAAGCCAGCTCAAACCAGTAAAGTTAAAGAAAGTGAAATACAATGTAACAATGTTGATTCTACTGATCAAGTTGATGATGACGTGGGGAACTTTACTGGCTTTACAGCTATCGATCAGAACGAGATAACTAACTACCAGAAATACATGCAATTTGTATATGACAAAATAATACCAGACAAAGAAGATGAGACTGCAAATGCAACAAAAAAGGCAGAAATTAATGAAGAGCCATTAATTTCTAATGAGCCTGTAGAATTATTGGAGTGTGAACCAACAATGCCTATTTTTGATGAATCAGTAAGCACAAAAAGATTCACCAGAAAAGGTAAAGGAAAAGTTGAAACATCAAAGAAGGAAGATATTGTCAATAAAGAAGAAATATCTAAGAAAGGAATTACTGTAAAGAAAGAAGAAGAAATAAAAGAAAAGGAAGAAACTCCTGTATTTATAGACCGTCACGGATGGCACTGCTATCCGGTAAATGGTGCAGATGCCAAACTGTACCAAAATCCTTGTGTAGCTTTGGAGAAATTGCCAGAAACATTTGTTCAGACATACTTCGAGTATCAAGGCATTACTACCAAAAATGTTGATGACCAGGAGATTGACAGGTAAAGAAGCAAAACCTTTTTAACTTTTGTCTATGAATTTAATTTCTTGTTTCCAAAAGGCAATTACTTTTATATAGGGTGACTGGTAATTAGCGAACTATACCTATATACACATGATTGTACTTGTACGGGACGCCTCTTAAATGATACACTGATAGTTCGATACTGATATCTTTATTAAATGATAATACTTATGTTATTGTTACATAGGTAATGAGTATGCGCGGCGAATGCTTACCGTGAACTAACTGAAGTTAAAGGCGCACACGGTACACAATCGTTTATAATTGTAAAATGATAGGTTTAATTGTACGGGTGGACCGTACAGTACTCATGATAACAAACAACTTTCCCAAAGAAACGTTTTAATTTACAAAATGCATAGTACCAATCACTAATTACCAGTTATCCTGTATATTTCGTCATTTCCTCAGCTTTTTGTTGCTAATGATTATATACTTCCAGGTTGACAAACTTGAACTCCTTGAACAGATCAGTTCAGTTGAACTTGAATAAGACTAAATTGAAAACTAAACGGGAAGCTAAGGGTGACCATGAAACTGAAGCTGACGGTCTACCTGAAAGTCCTACGTATTCAGACCATTGTGATGAGTTGGAACCTTCAGACGATGATGGGGCTAATGTGGATGATGAAGTTGCTCCACCTGTTGTAAGTACTTCTCTTTTAAGCTGCGATTATACTTAACCTGCCCCGCGTGTCGCCACGCGTGGGAAGGCTATCGGTTTCATACATCAACCTATTCTCTGAAGTCATGATTAAATATAAATTAAAGATCTGAATTCATCAAAAATTATAACAAAGTAATACCTTACATCCACAGCCACTAAAGCACACAGAAAACACTTTAGCGAAGGACCTCCTAATGAACGACAACGACAGCGATTCTGATGGAACCGGTGTCAAGGTGAAAAGTGAACCTTCCGATGCTACTGAACCCAAGAACAAACTAAGTAGCAAGTCTAAGAAGAAAGAGGTCACCGTGGTAGAAGACGGCGCAGACTTGATGCTCACTGCGGATAAGATGATGAACAAGGAACTGAATCTTCTGCATGCGCCTGTTAACATCACCGAGGATGTTAAGGATACACCTTCCAAGGGACCTGTTACGAGGAATAAACAGGTAATACCCTCTTTCTGGGAAGACACACAAAATGCAAAGAGGTGTCGTGATGGCCCTGTGGTTAAGACACCTACGTGACGTAGGTGTCTTAACCACAGGGCCGCGGCCGTAGGGACGTAGAACTACGTCTACGTCTGATGCATGAGGTTGCAGGTTCGATATCGGGCAAGTACCAATGTGACTTTAATTCAACGAAAGAGATAGGTATGCAGTGTCAGATATAGTTGAAGTTTTCTTAGAAACCAATGGATGTTTTCAAATGTAATTTAATTTGAAAAGTAGATCATAAACAGTTCATTCATTAAAGTTTCAGTTGAAGACATCCATCGGTTCTATAGAACTACCACTCGGATTTAAAAAAATATTTTTGTTTAGCCACAATCATGAGGAATAGTATAAGACTAAGAGCCTGTTTCACAATCTTCGAATAAGTTCCGATTAAATTATTTGGCAGATTATTTCATACAAATTCTGTTCCGTTTTTGAAAGTATCTGGTGAATAGCGTTAAATCAAAGGTGGTGAAATAGGCCCTTATAATATCAAGCTACGACCCCGTAACTTAATACGGATGGAAAAAATCTGGCGTACGAAGACCCATGGAGTAACTAGTAATTAACAAAAGTTTAAAATCAACCTTTTCTTCCTTATAGCAAAAAAAACAAGATTTTACAAGATTTATTAAAGTTAATACTTTTTTGTTTCATTAGAAAAGTGCGACGAAAAATCAACCGTCTTGCAGCAAAGCAAAGAATGAAGAAGATTCTTCTTCTGAGGAAGAGAAGCAGTGGGTGACCACCAAGGAGAAGCTTCTCAAAAGGATGAGCAAGAAGGACCAAACCAGGTATTGTAAACAATATCTTCTTACATTTGTTATTTATGGAATTGAAATGTACCTATCTGAAACTAGATTAAGATGATTAGGTTAAGTATTATGCTAGATAATAATAAAATAATAAATAAATAATAGGGTGATTGGAATTTAATAATAAGTAATATTAAGAAGATTAAATGTTAGTCTATAATAAGGAATAAATAATAAAAGTTACTGTATTAACAATGTGTTTTTTGTCTTTAATTTGTCCTCGATATAAATTCTACCACTTTGTGAAACATCGAAAGCGTTAACTTTTTCTAAAGACTGCACATCAGTTTAGTTGTTGAACCGTGAAAACGTATCAAAAAGTCACCGTCAACGCATTTACTTTACAAGAATTAGGTATGGATATTAATTACTTAAGACAAATAAATAAAATGTGGAATTTGGCACACATAGGCCTTCGATGTTTTTGTCTTCGAAGTATGCACGCCGTGCCGTTTTATGGAAATAAACTACTATAAATAAAGCCACTTCAGTCTAACAGTCTAGATCTCTGAGGCGCACTTGTGCCAAAAACGAATTAGTGTTGCTAACAAGAGGTTAAAGTACAAATAGGTCATACGCAACGGGCCCGTGTTAGCTAATAACTCGGTGTCAATAAGATAACCTTGATTGGTGCAAGCAAGCCATTAAATTTAAAGCAACTTGTCTTATGAGTTCGAAATTCTGTAATGTAAAAGAACTTGTGATTCTCTAAAGTCTGTAGTGTACAGAATTGTAAGTTTGGACTCGTAAAGTCTTCAATATAAATTGATTCCTGAGTTAGGAACCAAAATCTCTATAGTTTGTAAAGTTAAAAGCTTATCAAGCCATAATTTACATTACAGGGGGATTACATTACACAGATTGTAAGCTAGCCCGGTAAATTCTATAATGTAAACATATTTTAAAGTTACGATTCAAAATATGTGTGCAAAACTTCCATCTCGTACACTCTGAACTTTATATAATTAGTTGTTTAATGATCCTTAACAAATTTTACACCATTTTATTTATAAATTTGTACTCAGTGTGGACGACGCCAAACGCGCCAAACTAGTGAGCGAGTTCATAGAGAGACGCGGCGACTTCCCCGACTCACACATACGACCTCGCACCAGTCGTGCGCGCAGGTCCGCCAAGAAGTTCCTGGAGAGGCAGAAACAACTCGGGTATGAATATTAACTACGTACTGAATTAAAAAACTCAGCCTGTATTTTATTTATTTAAACTAACGTCTTCACCATTTCAGTTGCACATCAGTAGATAATGTGTAATATAATATATTTATATTTTTTAATTTTTCAGAATATTGTCAATGGAACTATTTGGTGAATCACCTGACTCTTATATGACTAAAAGATCTCAAGCAAGCTTATATAAAGGACGTCGTAATATTAGGAAGGTGAGTAAACTTAGGTTTATTTATTTAAACTTTATGCAACAAAAAGTACAAAGGCGGACTTAATGCCTTAGGCATTCTTTACCAGTCAACCAAAGTCAAGTAACTGAAGTCAGTCAAGTTTACTTGCGCCTTCAACTCTGAGTTACTTTATATCACGCGTTATTTGACTCTTAAGTCATCGTCCAAAGGTATAAATTGCAATGACAGACGCACGCACGTGAAATGTAACAGCTATAGTTCAAATATATATTTTTTTCAGGTTATCGACAAGAAATCTTTAGCCCGCAGTACTGTGGTGGCGAATATGGAGGAGTTCGAGAGAAAGAGAAGACTGAATGCTAAGCAGACCAAATTGGTAAGGAATTCAGATAGAATATTCAAAAATAAAAAGCTTTTTTACAAAAAAAGATAACCGCCTTCAAAAACTACAAAATAAAAATAACTTTAGTTTTGGAAGTCGGCGGCTTTGGTTTTGTTTTTGTTATGTAGGTAAGTATTGCCACCGACTTCCAAAACTAAAGTTATTTTTATTTTGTAGTTTTTGAAGGCGGTTATCTTTTTTTGTAAAAAAGCTTTTTATTTTTCACTTTTTAGTGCTTGTGTATTAATGTTTGAAATCCTTACAAAAAGCCCTTTCAAACAATACCTCACACGATATATTTAATTTTGGAAACTGGTAGGAGGGGGGTTGACGTACCCCCCCCCCCCCCCTTTTCCTTCAGTCAGTCATCGACTACACGTATAAACAAAGCAATTTCACTTGTTACGATATTGCTGCTGTGATTCTGTGAGGAGTTCCATTCCATATCTCCGAAGTTCATCATCAGATATTGAAATGGTGACAATGGGACCACACAGGAAGCACCAGCTTTCAAATAAAGAAAGAATCATGAAAATCGGTTCACCCAGTCGCAAGTAAGGAGCTAACAAACATAAAAAAAAAAAAATACAAACGAATTGATAACCTCCTCCTTTTTTGAAGTCGTTTAAAAATACATACTTCTTCGTTTTCGAAAATTCTTTTGCAAATTGGAAGCGATGTTATCACCGAGTGCATATTTTATTATGAAAAAAATTAGGGATCCGTAAGAAAATTCACGCAAACGAAGTCGCGGGGAGAGTGCTAGTTCAATATAACATTAGAAAAATAACGTTACATTGCTATCGTTATTTCAGTGTCAGTGTCAGCTCCATTATTTCACGATAAATATAAAGCAATTTAGAATATTAGCCATTTACAGAAAAATATGTATATATCACCAAAATGCAGTCAATATAATTTAATTTCGTCTCATTTGTGCAGAGGGAGCTACTGGGCTGCGAGGAGGGCGTGAACGTGCTAGTCATAAACGACGAGGTGTGTCTGGAGTACGACTTCGAAGAGAACCGCCCCGTCGTCACCATACACCCCTTCTTCACCAAAGTTATGAAGGCGCATCAGGTAAGTCGTTGTAGGTCAAAAGTACGGTACTCAGAGACAACCACACAGGAGTGACGGAGTGCTATATTAACGGGCTCGTACTAACATACATAACATCACGCCTGTAATCCCCAAAGGGTTAGGCAGAGGTGTACCCATTAGTACACCCATATTTCGTCATTTAAGTCCAATGTAATAGGGGGCGAGCCTATTACCATCAACCGGGCACAATTCCAGACTCCAAAGCTGCTTCTTCCTTATTTTGCATTATTTCTGAAAGCCGTGTTGGCTATCGAGAGAGTTTTACTTCTGTACGAGTTTTATATTTAGAAACCAATATTGAATATTTTTTTTTATTCAGTACGAAGGCGTGAAGTTCATGTGGGACGCTTGCTTCGAGAGCCTGGCGGAGCTGGCGGCGGGGCGGCCGGGCGGGGGCTGCATCCTCGCGCACTGCATGGGGCTCGGCAAGACGCTGCAGGTGCTGGCGCTGCTGCACACGGTACGTGCTTACGAAACTAAATTTCAAACACAATATTTGTTTTTCTAAAAAAAATGTTGCCCCTCTCTGAGATTTCTACTGTATCATGGATGCATTCAGATACGGAACAACTATCTGTAAGCCATTCAAATATGTGTTCCGTGCGGAAATTTCAAGCCGCGTCACGTAGCGCAGCAGTCAATTGCTTACCCACTGTGCCAACTATGGTGCTGTTTACAAGCTTTTGAAATAGTGTTGCGCAAACGTCGAACATATCGATACTAATTATAAAGCTGATGAGAGTGTTTGTTTGTTTTTTTTTTTATTTGAATACGTTATACAGCTAACATTGTAACAAGCCGGATTTGACAGCTATTAAAATCCTTTGTGTAGTGTTGTCAAAACGTCTTGTCAAAATATAAATCGGCAATTAATTCGTGTTTGTGAGTGTATTTTTTCAAAATTAAGTTAAACTTAATGTTTACAAGTGATACTCGTTGTTATAGTGTATGGGTAACATAGTAATTATTCAGGATTGTGAATTGGATTTTTCAAATTATTACGTAGGAGAAACGTTAAATCCGGCCTCTTAGAACGTTAGCAGTTTAATATCTAGATCTACTGGACCAAAAAATTCTTTTGATCCCTGAGAGGTTTTATCTTATTATCAAGCAAATTAGGGATCTGTAAGAAAATTAACGCGGACGAATAAAGTCTACGCATATAAGACACTAGTCTGATATGCTTGTCAACATATACAAAGAGCTTCAAAACATTTCTCAATTTTATTCCCAGGTATTGACTCACCCTGGCGTGAAAATGCAGCGCGTTCTCGTGTGCTGCCCTCTATCGACTGTACTGAACTGGGTTGACGAGATACACAAGTGGATCGGACCCGTCACTAATGAGATCAAGGTAAGAAGTAACAATTAGAAGTAGTAACAATTAGAAGTAGTAACAATTAGAAGTAGGGTTCTTAGGGTGACTAGTTCTAAGGTGCCTAAAGTCATTTTGTGCAAACTGCACAAGTTGACTATCTGCGCAAGGAGCAATCAAAAATATAATTATGTGTTGTACAGTAGCGGTCATAAGTGCCGTAGCATGCTAACGTTTTAATTGCTGTGAACACGGGGTACAGGCCATTAGTACCTACATCTGTGTATGTAAGTGATGTATTCAAAGTTAAAGTCAAAGTCAAATCATTTATTTAATTAGGCTATTATAAGGCACCTCAAAATTTGCACACGACGTCGAAAGGTCGTAAGTTTAACCAAAGTGTCAATCGATTTGCTTTGTAGATTGTTACTCTACTTATGACCGCTAACTGTACACATTTTTTTTTTAAATAAAATGATTCTATGCCATGTAGCCAACTTGTTTCATTTGTTTTTTCAAGCAACGTAAAATAAAAAGGAAACTGCAGGTATTTATAATATTCATAGGTATTTAATAATTTTGACTCAAAATTTAGTTCTTGTCGTATAAAATTAAATTGAAATGCTATTTGATATTCGGATTTCCAATTCGCAAATTCATTCGAATTGATTACTTTTTCGTTACGCTCTCGCTCATTCGTGCTGTGCATTTGTAATTTTTTATTTTAACATAACATCACGCCTGTTATCCCCGAAGGGTTAGGCAGAGGTGTACCCATTAGTACACCCACATTTCGCCAGTTATGTTAAAGTCCCATGTAATAGGGGGCGAGCCTATTGCCATCAACCGGGCACAAATCCAGACTCCGAGGCTGCTACTGAGAAATTCCTGATGGAAAAACCCAATAACACTTTGCCCGACCCGGGAATCGAACCCGAGACCTCATGCTCAGCAGTCGCGCTTTGCGACCACTTTATTTTATGTTTGTTTTATTTTTTATTATTAAATAGGAAATTGTAAAGTTTCATCAAAGCTATTAAAATGTGTACTTAATTTTTGGTAAAACATGGCTGAACTTGTTCTCTTATGTGACGAGGTCAGTCCTCGTTGATCTCGTGGTCGCAATGCGCGAGTGCTGAACGTGAGGTCATGGGATCGATTCCCAGGTTAAGCAATGTGTCATTACTCGACCCTGCCATCAGGAATTTCTCGGTAGCAGCCTCGAAGTCTGGATTTGTACCTGGTTGATGGCAATAGGGTCGCCCCTTATTACATTGGGCTTTTATACATATAACTGGCGAAATGTGGGTGTACTAATGGGTGCACCTCTCCTAACCTTTCGGGGATACCAATAAGTATGCTGTCAATATCACCACTTTCCCCACAGGTATTCGAACTATCAAAGCTAAAGAAAACATACGAACGCGCCTACCAGCTAGAAGACTGGTACAACGGCGGCGGGATCTTTATCATAGGATACGAACTCTTCCGAAGTCTGTCGACCCTCGATCCGTTCCTCGACGAGATACGACCTACAATCGTCAACAAAATACGTACAGCCCTGCTGGACCCAGGTCCGGATATAATAGTCTGTGACGAAGGACATCTGCTAAAGAACGATTGCTCAGTACTCGCAGTTGCAATGAGCAGGGTTGTCACAAAAAGAAGGATTATACTGACGGGAACGCCGATGCAGAATAATCTGAGAGAGTATTACTGTATGGTGAACTTCGTGAAGCCTAATTTGCTGGGAACTTATGCGGAATATTCTAATCGGTAAGTTAGAAATTATGAAATTCACTGACGTATTTCTCTTTTTTCGACGTAAAGTTTTCTTTTGGACCAAGATCATATTAAAAGCTTTCTATATTCCTAGCAAGTCTGTTATTATATTGTTAAAAACCTCTACACTTATCGACTATTTTATTAATGTAGACTACAAAAAAAGTGATCAAGCAAATTATTAAAACAATTTTCCTTCATTAAAAACTAAACTCTACCCCCTTCTAATAGGTTCGAAAATCCAATAATGAACGGCCAGCACCGAGATTCAAGAGAAGAAGACATAAAACTGATGAAGGCTCGCACTCACATCTTACACAAAGTACTGGAAGGCTGTCTGCAAAGACAGGAGGCTTCAGTCCTCTACCCATATTTGCCGAAGAAGTACGAGTATACAGTGTTCATAACACTGACGCCATGCCAGTGGGACTTGTACAAGCATTACTTGCAAACCTATGGGAAGCAAGCTAAACAGAGCATCTTGAAGGATTTCCATATATTGCAGAAGATTTGGTCGCATCCTCAAGTGTTGCATAACTTTCAGACGAAGGCTCGAGATCGAGACGACAAGAATAAGATTAAAGGTAGGTGTAATTTTTTTTGAACTGGGGTTCCAAATCCCAGTTAAGTCTGATCTAGAAATGTGCTCTCTATAACCTTACCCGAGTTTCATCCGAATTGGAAGTGGGAAGTTCGCATGTAATGCGATGATGTATGAAGGGTTGCTCTTACAAATAGGACTACGGCTGCTTCGGATCGGAAGCAGTGCGCAAGCGCATAGCTTTTATAATGGTCACCGAAAATGACATAATATTTGACTGCTAATTAAAATTAGAGCTTTCAATATTCTTCAATCTTTTTTGCCTTGTCCCAACATTATGCGTAATTAATAAATGTATCACAATTAAGGTGTTGATAACATATAATCAATGGTTTTAATGTATTGTTTCAAGCAATGGACGTAAAAGAGGAAAGTACAGGTATCTCATCAATTAACATAATTCGAGCGCCTTTATTACACTACAATACAGCATACTATCCTCATAGAACATCACATACGTTCACTTAAAACTACAGAATGACTACCCTACAGTTGGAAAAAACCTGTTACTTACTAAGTTATTAAGAAATGACAACTTTGTAGACATTCCGTCCGTTCTGTCAAATGTTTGGACGATGAGGCACTGTCAGTAGTTACACTGTGGTAAAACATGAACACGTTAGTTAGTAAAACCGAGACATACAAACTTTTTCGTTTCGCTCATTTAAGAGGAAATGCGGGTAGTATTCCTATGTTTTCTTTTATCCTGTTATAAGCATTAGAACCCAAAGAAAATGTTTAAAATTGCCTATTTATGACACTGTCAACAGAGGCCTAGAATACGAAAACTATTAATGAAAAAAGAAGAACATAGGGACAGTATAAATCCTTCTTAGGGCTGATTTTTCAATAGTCACATAACTTTTAATCAAAAGAATGAATATTACAGTTTGACATATTTTCTATTGTCAAACTGTCATAGCTGCTGTCAAATCGCCATATTTATCCCTCCGTTAAGTTAAGTTTATCAGACGATTGTAAAATTAGCCCTTATTCAGTTTATGAAATATCTTTCATATTGGAAATAGGCGAGAGCCAAACCCCGAATTACGAATTTTTACTTAGGCTATTCAGTCGGATCTGCAGTTGTCCTTTTCGCACGCCGAACGCTAACAGAGAGACGGCGATAATTTCTTCTAATACCTAATTATCAAGAATCTCTCTGCCCGCTTTTCCTCTTAAAGAGTAACCATAGAGTTCACACGTATGCAGTTTCTGAGTGTGAGTTTTTTCACTCACGTTCGATTGCGAGCGCGTTAGTATTTTGTATGGGAAATAAGATATCTCCTAATAAGATGTGACCACCAGATGGCGCTATAACTTTTTCCCATATAAAATTCAAACGCGTTCGCAATCGAACGTATAATCCGATCCAGCCTGTCCCTTTGCTGCCCTCCCCCAGCGACGCCCTAAGCCGAGGCTCGTACCCCACAGGGGGTGCCCTTAGCGTGTAGTCGCTTAGTTTGTAAGTTTTTTAAGCCCTGGCTGGAGGCCTTAATTTTCTTTAAGGCACCACAGGATAGCCCGGTTAAGCAGCCGACAACCTCATAGGTTGACCTGCGAGATGCCATTCCGAAAAAAAAAAAAACAATCGAACGTGAGTGAAAAAACTCGCACTTAGCACTCTGTTTAGCTTAAACAGGACTTAGTACATACCTTGGTAAGGTATGCCTATTATTCTGTAAATACTCTAAAGTCTAACTTCATGAATATTTTCACAGCGGAGAAATTGGAAGATGACTTAGCGACCGAGGACTTGGAAGAAATAAAGCCGAGTGCAGCAGACGACCTGTGGTGGCTGCCTTACTTAGACGGCGGCAATATGTTGGAGACTCTCGATAGCTCCAACAAGTTTGTTGTAGTCTTCAGGATATTGGATGAGTGTGTCGCGCTTGGGGATAAAGTGTAAGTGATCTTTTTATATTAGTGGAAACTTGTGAATGACCTTCAATACCCAATTGTAGTAGATACCTACACCTGGACCTATAATTCCAAGACACGACTTCATTTAAAAGAATAAAATATTCTATGTATAGTCAAATATATTTTTTTGTTAGTTTTAGCTTCTGCCCGCGAGATCGTCCGCGTCATACTTTATATATTAATTCCACGGGATCCTTTAATTTTTCTGGGATAAAAAGTAGTCTATAGTAGCCAGACTATAATCTATCTTTGTGCCAAATTTCATTCTGATCCGTTCAGACGCTTTGGCGTGATTGAGAAATGCGAAAATTTGTATGGATGGATGTTTAATCCATCCATACAAATTTTCGCATTTATAAGAGTGGTAAGATAACACATAGATATCTTGAAGACAATGAAGTCATGGATAAAGGTTAACTCTGAACCAAAAATGTTCATTTTAATCAATTTCTGTTTCAGTATGATACATTTTAATTCTATATTTGTATTTCTTGTCCTCAAATTCAAATTCATTTATTGGTGTGATTTTTGGTTTATTTGGTTTTATTTTTTTTCCTCAGTTTAATATTCTCCACATCGCTATTCTGCCTGGACGCCCTAGAATATTTCCTCAAGAAGATCAACAAGTGGTCTTTGGGGAACGAGTACTACCGACTGGACGGGTCTGTGCCCGCCGAGGTGCGGCAGAAGTGGTGCCGCGAGTTCAACGCTGACAACAACTATAAGACTAAGTGAGTTTGTACGCAATCGCCTGTACTACTTTAAAGTACAGAATTTACTGTCATTGAATAGTAAACCTTATTGTTAGTGTGAAAGGTGCAAGTTGTACAAATAAGGCGACTCGGGTGTTCTCTAACGCGCTTATGCATCTTCGGACCTTAAGGCGTTGAAAATAAGATTTATTATTACTAATTCTTTGGTCTGCAATATGATAAAGTCGTTTAAGATTTGTTTTGTAGTGTCGATTATCGAATTTGATAGTTACGCACCCGGTTTTTTAATTTATTGTGAATATGTCATCATAGCATTATTTAGCTTAAATCGTTATTTTAAGCATACGAAGCCTAAAAAATTGCCTTTAAAGGTAAATATTTCACATTTTCCATCCAGATTGTTCCTGGTATCAACGCGCGCGGGCTGCTTAGGCCTGAACATGACAGCCGCCAACCGCGTCATCATCATGGACACGTCTTGGAACCCCGCGCACGACATACAGAGCATCTTCCGAGTCTACCGCTTTGGGCAGAAGAAGGACTGCTACATATATCGACTGGTCGCTATGGTGAGGAATTGTATGGGATGCATCGTAAAACATTGTGCTTACGGGTGCTTGCAAAGTTACAGGGGTATTTTTGCAAGCACACCCACACGCTTTACACACACTACACACACCACCGCACACTTTGTCCCCCCGTCTGCACGTTATTTTATTTGATTTTTATTTTTCATCTATTTTTTTGTTTTTTAGTTTTCTTGTGCAATTTATTGTATACGCATAATACTTAAGAGAATGCACTGACCTCTGTAATACAGTTTAATACTAGCTCAGGGGTCAGGGATTTCAAATAACCTGTGTTTGTATAAATTGGCAATAAATATATATATATATATATATATTTTTATTTATATTAAAGTTGAATATATTTCCAGTACAAAAAAACATGTCACATTGATGGGAATAGTATGTAACTTTCGGTAATGTGGTCCAGACTTGGGAAATCGTATGGGAACTTTCATTTACTTAGTTATTCACTCCAGATGTGGTCTATCATGTCAAGTGTCATATCCGTTCAGCCGTTTATGCCTGATGAAGTTCAGAGAACACTTCTATAAACAACCATCATCTCATCCAGGGTACGATGGAGCAGAAGATTTATGAACGTTCAGTAACCAAGCAAGCCGTGGCCTGCCGCGTGGTCGACGAACAACAGATCGACCGCCACTACAATATGGCTGAACTCACTGAGCTATACAAGTAAATAACAACCTTAAATTTTTGATTATATAGTATTTTTTTTTACACATCAACCTCTGTATGAAAAATGTGCACTAAAATATTTTTCCTCTTTTTATAGATTTTTATGGTTCCTTGTTTGTACAAAAAAAAAACACTGTTGAACTAGAGACTCTAAACTATTTCGTTTTAATGTTTTTGTGTTCCATAATAGCACTTAAGAGGGTCTGGAGTTGTTATAACCAAACATTTACGTGTCCAGATTCGACGAGGGCGGTTCATGCGTAGCAGGCGGCGTAGCCGTAGGTGTCCACGACGTAGCGCTGCTACGCGTAGCACGCGACGTGCTGCTACACGCGGTCCACGAGCACGACTCCCTGCTACGAGGCTCTAGCGAGCAGGGCCTGCCCGAGCACGAGCGAAACGCCGCCTGGATGCAGTTCCAGCAAGAGCAAGCGCACAAACGTGAGTCAAATTTGTACTAATATTATTTAAATATTACCTTGAGTTTTTTACTTCCACACCCATTTTTGGTTTTGTTGCTACGTCCATCAGAGACTAACAATAAAAAAACTAGACATCAACTGCGGATACAAATCATATTTTTACATGCAACATAACTACTTGTTGGGAACAAAATGTTTATTCCTACTTTTAGAACTTTAGATACAAATGATAATCTTCCTAATATTTTAATAACACAAACAATTTTTTGTCACAGAAATGGAAAACAAACTAGTCGTGAACATTCCAACGGTTGCGTTAAAGCGTATACGCGACACCGCGCAGCCTAAGACCGCATCTTCTACCGTCGTTAAAACAGAAAATACCAGCGACGACTACACTCCCACCGAACCTAAGACTAAGAAAGGAAAGAAATCTCCTAATATCAAGTGCTGCATACCGATACAAGAGACTGAACAAAAAAAAGAATTCAGAAGCCGCTTAAGAAAAGAACAAGAGATTGTAAGACCAGGAACCAGCAAACAGTACACAAATGTCGACCAAAAAGCAGTTAATACCATCAACCAAGAAGAAATCATGGTAGAAAAAATCACAGACATCCTCCTCAAATACAACTTCCAGAATAAAAAAGGAAAGCCTGACATCGCAAACCTAGTCAAGAAAGTTAGAAATATGGTGGGCAAGGGATATATCAACGAACAGGACAAGTCGGATGATTTAACTGCCAGTATAGCGAAAGTGCTACTTCCGCAGCGAATGTCCCTTCCCGCGGTCGATGACATCATGTGCGAGTCCATCAACAACTCTGCGGAACCCAACGCAGTGCCGAGCGACGCTGACCCGGAGTGGATAACGAGTGATCCCACTCCTAGTACCAAATTCTTTACCAATCGAAACAAATCTACGAACGAACCTGAATTAAGGACAAAGAGGAAAGCTGCGATGGCTGCGGAAAAGAGCATAGATTCTTTAGCACAAGACTTAGTCATCGATATAGATGATGACGATTTCGATGAAAGAGATACCGATTTTGTACCAGGCGTTGAAGAAGACACGGCTAGTGTGAAAGGAAAAAAAAAGTCAAAAAACTTAGACTCATCAAAAGTTGTCTTTACCGACGAAAGCACTCTCAGTGCTGACGAGTTACGAAAAGTTGACAGCGAAGATGATAGCTTTTTCACTTTTGCGAACAAACCTAGTATTAAGAATGAAGTTAAAGATACAAGTTCTCCTAAGAAGCTGTATGGCCCTAAAAAACCGAAGGATAGAATCATCAAGACTTATTCTAGATCAGAAAGAATTAATCAAAGCACACCTGTTAAGGACCCAACCACGAGTGGAAGTAACAACTCAAGCATACTATTAAGTGATGATGATGCGCCAAAAATAATGCTCACAACTACTGAGAAATTTATTGAGGACAGTCCGACAAAAGTACTGGAAAAACCTATACCGGACAAACCCGTTACGAATACTGTGGACGATGAAAAAGTGTCTTTACCGATGTCGTTACTGAAAAATCAGAATTTCATCAATATTGTAGCGCATACGTACTTAGTCGGTAACCCGATGTTAGACGAGGACGCGGCCACGCTCGCTGCGCAATATAGTACGCTGAAAGCGTATAAAGAGGCTGAGCAGACCGGCCAGGAGGTGTGCAGCGGACCCATCTATGATATAGCTGTGAAGGTAAGCAGGCTTTTTATACAGGCTTTTTTTTAAGGATGGGATATCATTGAATCAATCATCGCTCTGGTCGGAGTGGAAAGAACTGTCAGACTCTTACTGACTACAACCCATCCGTGTTCCTCCTAATGCCCTTTGTGTTCCAGGGCCGCGGTACAGTTACCGGCACGTAACTTGGCAAGAGATTTTCGTAGTGGGGGAAGTTCGCGCATATAAAAATGTATGAAATTGTGCGTGCGCAAACTTCCCCCACTACAAAAACTCTTGCCAACTTACGTACCGGCGATTGTAACTCTTTCGAACTTATTATACAGGCTGACTTTTAATTTACTACCGATATTTCAGGGGCTGTAAATAATCATAAATATGAACAACTTTTATTACGGAGCCCCTGAAATATCTACACTTCTACACTAATATTATAAAGAGGAAATATTTGTATGTTTGTAACGAATTAGTTCAAAAACTACCATACCTATTTTCATGAAATTTGGTACGGGGTTAGTTTGAACCCCAAGAAAGGACATAGGCTACTTTTTATTCCGCGACTTCGTCTGTGTCCGCGATTTTTACACGGACGAAGTCGCAACCAAAAGCTAGTTAGTAATAAAAATTTTAAATTTTTATGTTTACTTTACCCCCGGAAAGTCGGTAATAAATCAAAAGTCATGTTATATTTGTAATTTTTAATTTTAATTTTTGAACAGGTCATAGGCAAAGAGATATTAAAAAAGATGCAAAGCGCAAACCCTAAAGCAGCTGCTACGTCAGCCAACGACGCGGCTGCCAGCATACAGATGAAGGAACAGATGATACAAACCCAGAAAACCTTCGAGGAAACCGCCAAGATTTCCAAGGCCAAGACCGCTAAACTCAGAGAGGATTTGATTGAGCAAAAGCTTGCTATGAATACGGCAAATGCGGCGGCCAAGGCAAGTACCGTGGTCACATCTCCCGCAGCCAGTGCCAGTAATACTGTGGTGCCGGTTGGGATGTAAGTATTCACCTTCGTTTTATACACTAGCTCCGGGGTTCCTAAACTTGCCCACTTTGAGAATAAATTATTTTCCAGTACCCCCATATTTTCACCTACTTAAAAACCACCTAGTAGATGAAATTACAAATCGCTCCCCAAGCCTCTACACAACGCCCCGATTTTTTTTCTGGGTCTCTTACCGCCCCCCTTTAGGCCTGCAGCGCCCACAAGGGGGCGTTATCGCCCACTTTGGGAAAGGCTGCACTAGCTTCTGCCCGCGACATCGCCCGCGTGGTATTTTTCACCGGCTTGGGTTACTGCTACGCTGCTATGGGTCGTAGCGTGATGTTATATAGCCTATACTACTCCTCAAGCATCTAGTTATCATATGCAGAAAGATTTTTTCCAATCTAACTGGTAGTTCCATAGATTAGTATTAGTTTCTGCTGAGCCCGGGTCCTGAGTTCGATTCCCAGGTCAGGCAGTGTATTCTAATTTTTCATTAGGATTTTCGACTTTGCGTAATCCTTGGGGATGTATGTTTAATGTTTGTTGTTATAATAACTGATAACTTTGTTTAGCATCAAAACCACGACATGTATGGGACCGCGGCCGGCGTCGTACGGCCCGCCGGTAATAAAGTCCGAGCGAGTGGAGCCGCGCGTCGAGTGCATCCTACCCGACGACGATGACGTCATCATCAGCGATGTCCGCGCCACCCCCGCAGAGCCCGCCCCAACTCCACCGCCCCGTTCCCTACTTCCCGTATCCAACATAAAGCCCGTAATTCTAAACAAAATTCTCAACAAGCCTAAATCACGCGGCTTAGAAGCACAACAAGGATTTAGGGTTACTGTTGGCAGCAGAAACGGAGTCCCCGTGTTACCTAAGACAGTAGGGCCACCTAAGATAGTCCTCAGGCCTTACGTGCCTCCGCCAGCACAGATACCACAGCTGAACATGGCACCCACGAGCGCTCCAGCCAGCGCACCGCCACCAGTCGTGCCCGAACAAATCTTGCCGAACAACGACACCATCTGCTTAGACAGCGATGACGAGGAATCCGTGCCGCCGAACGTGCTGGTAACACTGCCGTCTGCGACCACTCCAGCCGCCACGGCCCACCAGCCGCCCGTACCCGTGTCCCTCACCAGCGCACAGAACCCAGGAGTCAAACTCCCACTGCCGGCCATACCGAAACTTGATCCAACAATTCAAAGCCAAACCATAACACAAAAAATGGTGCTACGACAAGTCGTCTCGTCAGCTGGTACACAATCACCTCAATTTGTTCTGATACCGTCGGATAAACTTCCGATGCCAACATTGAGTATAATCTCCGACACGCCCGCAACGACTCAAGCGCATCCTCAAGTAGTTTCATTTAATTCGTTTAACACAGCACCCGGCGAGTCCATTTTAGCTACTAAAAAACCTGAAATTGTCCCTTCAGGCCACAGGGCATCATGTAAACCGGGCGATATACTCAGAATATCGAAAACAGGAGCAATCGAAGTGATATCTCGCTCTGAATTAATTGAGCCTAAGGCAAAACCGGCTTCCGACGCCATGGAAGCAAACCATGTTATCATACAGAACCCCAAGCCAATTACTGCGAAACCATCTGAAGAATCAAAGAAAAAGTCTGTTGCACCTAAATTTAAACCGATTCTTCCAAAACGCCGTTATGAGTCCTTTGATCTAACCAAAACAAGTCCCGAGGCTGCCAAACCGAAGCCGACTGAACAGAAAACTCACAAGCCCGCGACTGTGGACCTAACTAAACTAGCGGCGCATGCCGCTAAACCAAGACCGATCGCTCCTAAATCTTCTACTACTACTTCGGTTGACTTAACCAACATTACCCAGGTTGCGGTACCGAAGAAAACTCCACCACATAAAAATGAAGTAAATAACACTCCGAAGAAAGTAGAAGCCCAGAAATCGCCACAAACTAGTAGTTCCAGCAGCAGTAGTAGCTCTCGGGCCGCGAGTCCAGACAACCCCCTGTCAATCTTGAAGGATGTCGTGCACATCAATGCTGTAGACTACCCACCAGACAAGTCAGTAATCCTACGAACAGAAAAATGTAAAACTTCCAATATTTCTATTCAACACGTTGTGTCAGAGGCTAAAAATATAAAGTTAACCAGAGTACCAAAGGAACTAGTACCTAAACATATAGATGAAGCCGTTGAGAAACAGATTCGGAAAGAAGCCCTTTTGAAGAAAATAACGCCTTTATTAAGTAAAAACCAAGCGAAACCTAAGGCAGTGCAGAACATTCGCGGGAAGAACACGATAAACTTTGACAATTTGAGCAGTGCACATACTAGCAAAATGTTGAACAACCCCGGTACTAGCAAATCGACGGACAAGAAAGGCAAATCTGTTTCGAAGACTTCAGAGACTGTGGATCTTACGTAAGTTTTCATTTCGCATTAGTTAATAGTACATTATTATACAAGTGAGATGAATTTGTCATTACGATCGAGTATCGCGCATTAATAACGCGTAATGTAGCCGGTTCCAATTTTCTTCCCGTTCTTTTTATGGAAACTCACGACTGTTAAGCATACCCGTAAGCACTGTTTTTTGTGCGCTATAAACATATTTTTCACACCAAAAATTTTACTTATCATATCAGCCCAACAACGTCCACTGCTGAAAATAGGCTTCTCGCAAAGATAGCCACAATGGCGGATCCTCCGCTATATAAAAAAAAAAAACATTTTTGTTTAACAATACTTATTTTGATGGGTAGTACTTAACGGCTATGTGATTTATCTTTTACCTTATGCATGCTGTTGGTGTACTTTATTGAATAAATAAATTTGTTACAGTAATATCCTCCCATCCGGAACTTCTATCAAAACTAAGAGCGATACTAAGAAGAGGCAGTCGTCGTCCACAGTGGTCACTCCGTCTCCGGTTAAAAAGAAAAAGCCTGCACGTAAGTATTTCTATTTCTATGCCATTTTAAACCTTATTAACAACTAGCTTTTGCCCGGGACTTCGTCCGCGCAAATGTCGGTTGTCGCGGACGCAGACGAAGTCGAAGTCGAAGTCTAATAAAAAGGAGCCTATGTCTTTCCCTGGGTCTTAAACTATCTCCATGCCAAATTTCATCAAAATCGGTTCAGTGGTTTAGGCGTGAAAGCGAGACAGACAGACAGAGTTACTTTCGCATTTATGATATTAGTAAGGATAGTTTTACTACCTGCATGCCACAAAAAACTAGATGAACTGCACCTAGAAACGCAAAAAGCTTCCCTAATAGTTTACATACTAAGTTATATATTAGATTGTTCTGCATGAAATACAAATCTTTTTGTTAAGACTTATGATAAGTAACAATCTTCAACATTATATTTTAAGCACAAATCAACAGCAATATTAAATCGAAAATACAATAAAATATATATTTACGTTTTCATAACCAATATTTGTGTTGCAAAAATCTGTTTTCTTGAACTATGTAAGTTATCAAACAAATTTTCCTTCACAGCAATGACGCTGAAAGACTTCAATTTAGATGATATTGACGATATCATCGAACTGGAGTAGCAGCTGCTTTTGGAAATCATCACTAACTATGACAAACCAAAGGTCAATGGCCTTCCTCACTGCGAGTGCCACCTCTCCCCTAAAACGACTATTTCAACCAATTCGAACCTCAAGTTACGTGTAAGACAATTCCTGTTAACAAATATGTAAGCATGTCATTATATTAATAACAAGCGTACTAAACAATTTAATGGAAAATGTATTGTGTTCGAGTTCATCGAGTTCACCATCAACTACATATAAAACCATTCAAGTAAAAGTCATAATTATGAATGCAGAAAAGAGATGACGCTATACGTCTTGTATAGCTCTATCTCATTCTCGCACGGGAACAATGATGACTTTCGACTCTTCCCTATACTGCCCAGTTTTATAAAGTAACATGGCATAAGCATTGCTTAAACTGATTGGCACGAATTGATAGTTTTTATCATGTTAAAATATGCAGTGTAAGCTTTTTACAACGGAATTTCTGCGTAATTTAGACATTATTAGATAAACAGTTCATCAAGTTTATACTGCATTTATTGCTACATAAAAAAATAAAGATAATCAATATTATAACCATCAAGCAATATTTTAATAGTGATTCAAAAAATAATATTTGCTTAGGTATGTAAATGAGCGATTCTCAACCTTAAGTGCACCGAGACAGAAGCTAATATTGAATGTTTTAGTGATCAAACCGAAAGTGTCTATTTCTGTATCGGTTTGTTAAATTTCATTAAAAACTTGCAGCATTTTTTCAGCTAATACTTTTGAAGATCTAATTTCCTGGCGTAATTTCTTCTCAAACAATAATAAAACATACATAAAATATATTTAAACGGCTGAGTACAATGATGTGCATGACGGCGCACACGGCTCAGCATCTATCTAAAACCAGCCATATAGTTGGACTAAGGAGAGTTCGTGCAAATCATAGGTTGAGAATCGCTGTTCTAAATATATTACGTGTGCACTATAAAGCAGTAGCGGATCCAGGGGGGGGGGGGAACTATCTGAGTTCTTCCGTGACTAATCTTAAAGTGAACTTGATATTATTCTAATTTAACTTTTTTGCATGCATTATCTTACCTAAAGTACCAGAGGGGTCAAGCCCTCCCCAATCGGCAATCCAGGTTCCGCCACTGCAATAAAGCCTCACTGTTTTCATGGAAAACAAAAAAGTATTTTTGTCTTGCTTTAAACATCTTGTTGGTGTGTGTAAAACATGTTTTCGACAATACTGAGACATTTTGCACAAGTTTTATTTACTAAACTTACAAAACTTGAAACTTTTGACTGCCCCTAACGTATAGGATCATATTCAACGTAACACGTAACCGTTAGCAACATAGAAACGTTTAAAAGATTCCAGCAAATTGCTTTAGAATTTTGTGTTTTATGTAACTGTACAGTTTGATTCATTTTTGAGTTGAATATGGTCCCTCGGTGGCGTCGCGTAGCGGTAAAAGTTAGAAATCATACTAACATAGGATTTACCACTAAATTAAGAGTGCTACTTGATTTTCGGTTTCAACCTAAGGCCGGGCGCAAACGTCCGGTTTGCGATCAGGTTTCCGAATCAGGAGGCGTGTATGTACATGCACACACATGCATAAATTACACATACATTCATTTGTTTTTTACATGTGTGTATAATTTATGCATGTGTGTGTGTATGTACATACACGCCTCCTGATTCGGAAACCTGAATCTGAAACCGGACGTCTGCGGCCCCCTTAAAAGTGGTTAAGTACAGTTGTGTCTATTTTCTGATTGTGATAAATGAATGATTTTTATTAATTGTGAGAAATCGTTTTGTGTCCTATTTCTAATTAATGGCAGAGTATAGTTATACATTTAGATGTTAGTGTAAGTATTATTGTGTAGGATTATCTCAACATTATCGGTTTTAGATTTATATCTCAACTGAATAATTATTTAGTTCAGCTATCTCAAGTTTCAGTTTTATTTTCATTTATATTTTCTGTATATTGATTACAATTATTATTTTTTTCTTATATTTTAAGTATTTACTACAGATCTTTATTCCACATATTGAATTTTAAAAAACCATTTTGAATACGGACCTCCTTGGTCGCTTTGGTGTTTTGTTTTCAATTTGTGGTAATAGAGCATTAACGTGCGACACATGTCTAAAAAAAACTTGATTTAATTTAGTGATAATCACATTTAATTTTGAATGTTCCAGCAAAGGATTGCAATGTTACGTTTTGTATACCTAGATGTAAGCTTACAAATACATAAATAGAAACAAAATATGAGTGTTTCCGTTCAATTTTTCTTGGAAATAAAAGCCAAATAATAATCGCAACTGTATATTTTCTTACACTTACAACAAAATATATTAATCATTTTATAATTTATGTACCTTACACTAGAACATTAAAGCTTCTACATAGATATATTCCAAAAATAATTTCATAATAAACCAATAACATAATGCCTGACCAGTGTATCACGTTGAATCTTAAAATTATATAAATTAATAACTTCCTATAATCATATAAGATCTTGGATGAGCCTACAACTACAATAATTACGTTTTTCAGTGTTTAATATTTTTATTTGTTCGAAATAAATCAAAATATCTTGTTACACTAATACATTGCATTGGATTTGTATGAAGTATTTGTATTGTACTAAATAATTTAACACTTACAGTTGGTGATATCTTCAATCCACATTCTATACAAATAAATATATCTTTAGCACCAAATATTGGTACAGAGAAACAGATACGGGGGGAATTGATAGTTAGTTGTTACTATATGGTAAATCCAGGTTAACATAATAATTTCCAGATACCTTGTATCATATGCGTTTGCGCTCCCCATTTTAGCAAAGTTCAAATTCCTTCTGAAAAATAGCCATGGATTAAAATTACCACCACAAATAACATAAACTAGTTTTACTTGGCTATTTTAATCTTTAATCTATGTGACATAAAATACTAATGAAATTTATCGAAACAGTTTCAGAGATCTGTCATAATAATATTCTATGTTGGTAGCGCTATAATGGGCTAAAATTATACTCTGATTTAACAAATCAAAAAGAACTTTACGTTCTTGTTTTTACAATACAACTTATTTAGCATATTTTGAAATTTTAGTGCATTTTTAGCCCACTTTGCTTTGGATCAAAAAAGTATATAATATACCTAAATAATTGAAAAGAAAATGCACCGTAACAATAAAATATCAATAATATCAGATATAAAATACCAGTATCTAGTGATTTATTATCAGAGGTTCGAATAGGTAGAATATATTTACTTAAAGTTCGAGGAAGGAAGTAACATAGAGTTGATAATACCTCCTCTGAAATTCCGGAATTACAAACATGACGATTAAAACCCGGGATTATAAAAACATGACCTAAATGAGTATAATTACAAATTATTGATTTGAAGAACACATACATAAAATCACGCCTGTAATCCTCGAAGGGTTAGGCAGAAGTGTACCCCCAAATTTCGCCAGTTATGTTTTAAGTCCCATGTAATAGGGGCGCGAGCCTATTACCAACAACCGGGCACAAATCCAACTTCGAGAAATTCCTGATGGAGCAATGTAATAACACTGCCCGATCTGGGAATCGAACCCCCAAGATCTCATGCTCAGCGGTCGCACTTTGCGACCAACCAGGCAGTCGCAAAATAATGACATGACGTTGCAGATTTGGAGAATCATTCCAATTTTAAAATCTTTAGTTAAATATACCACATATTCGGATCTCTTTATTATACAAATAATCTCTCATAAATACTAACAGTGTCAAATAGTTCAATATTTTGGTACAGTATCACTAAATTTAATGTCAGGAATCAAATGGAATTATACAAAAAGCTGCAAGTTCTGCTGTAGTTCATAGAATCCAGACATTTTATAGTATACTTACGGCGGCGGCGTGCAGTGCAGGACAAAACGTAAAACATCGTTATTTACTTTCTACCTACTGATATAATGCACACACATGACACGTATTTGTGTGCTAATAGAAAAATATATGACATCATGATAGATTTTCTATGACATTATTTGCCTCTCTATAGTATGTTTAAATATCTTTATTAGATGACAATGCCCACAAACACTAAAAAAAATGGGGGATGTTTGATTTGCGGGGCATTTACTGAGAAAAAAATGCAACATTGTGTCGGAGAACATTTGATGTTGCGTGCAATTGGGTAGTTGACACCAATAAATAATTCTTAGACATAACTAATTCTTTAAAGAAACACTTTATTTTAGCCCTGAAAACCCGATTAATTTTTAATTTATTTATTATTTATTTATTTATTCAAACTTTATGCAACAAAAATGTACAAAGGCTTAATTAATGCTTTAGACATTCTCTACCAGTCAACCAAAGGTGGTGAAGAAAAAAAAAGCTACTGATTTTACTGTAAAATTAGATTTTTTGTAGCATTAAAATCAATAAATAGTTAGTCAATTGAGTTAGCAAATAAGTGACGTCACAGTTCGATATTGGAGATAAAATATACACATCAAAAGTGTCTATCAACATCCCTAATCAATGTTAGGGATGTTGATCCCTAGACACTTTTGATGTGTGTATAAAGGAGAATGTTTTGACAGGTCATAAAAAGTACGTCGATTGATGGTGGTGTCAACTAGCCAATTGTTTCCGGTGTTGTTAAAATGTAAATCCGTGGCATAAGACTGCATAAAATTCGAGGTGCCGACAAGTATCAAGAATGTTTTACGCAATGTGTAACGCGAACGACGACAAAAAACATTTCGTGCGTTAAACTTTAATATTAATAAAATTCATGATGAATTCGCTTGTCCCAATACTGACTTTGGAATGAGCTTTTAAAACGTATTATTAAAATATACTCCCGGAGTTATAAATCGTGTTGCAACTTTTTTTTATTATTCATATTTAGAACAATGTTGACACCAAAATATTGGCTTCAAAACTGCATGAAAACTTTTTAAACTTGCCATTATTTTGATAAGCTTTTGTTGCTATGCCTAACATAGAATTTATGATTACGAGTCCGGGAGCTATAATATACTTTTTACATTCGATATACAAAGTACACACCACGTTATACATTAACCCCAAGGCGTCTACCAGGAAAGTTAAACTTTTACTTTTTTAGTTATTTTTTTACAAAACGTACCCAAACTTCAACAGACGCTCATTTTTTAAATTATCTGTTTTACTGCAAGAATCGCGATCATACCAATAAATTTTATTTACACGATATCAATGAGGGCGCGATACTGACGGTTGCACGATTAATTTAAAAAAAGAGCGCTTCTTACTACAGGTATATTATTTAGCCATGGCACTCGTGGTTGGCCTTTGGTCTGCTTTTATAAGCTATCAAAATAATATTGATCTCTCATTGGATGTGTGTGTTTGTTTAAACTATAATAGCCAAATACATAAGGCTATATAGGCGATATAACATCACCTAAAGGAGCGGAGCAGTTACCAAAAATCTAACGGGTGAAAAAAAGCAGCTAGTAGAGCAGTTAGTTAAAATATAATGGAAAAGATGGCAACCAGTTGATGACGCTGTGACTACAGTGTTGTTACATCAAAATATAGGTATAGTAAGTAGTAAGTTTACTAAGAATAGGGTTTAATTCTGCCAAAACGTACCAACCCAAGTCAAAATTGGTAATTGTAATGTTTTATGATATTTTATACCTTTTCTAAGCGTAAGTTTCAGATGTACAGACGCCAGCAGATCAACCTATCCGAATCTGTCAAATTTTACCAATCGAATATTAACCTTCCAGTATTGTGATAAGGTTGAAAATCTATTAAAGAAATTTGACAGATTGAGGTAGGTTGATGTGCTGGCGTCTGTACATTGAATTATGATTGTTGGATATTAATATAACACTTTTAGCATTTTGAATCAGATTGACGTTATTAATTTTAAGAGTTGATATATTGTGGGTTGAGATGTTGGATCGTTTTGGCAGTTCTAATTATAATAAAACAACACCAAAGACTGCAATTTCGAGGCCATCGCTAAACATAATTCTACTAATTAAAAACATTCAAAATCTAGTCGCAAACTCATCTCTCCTAGGCAAATTAGAGGATTTTTTGACAGTTTGAAACTGAGTTTAGATTGCGATCGTACCTAAATAGTAGAAATTGCGCCCCTGTATTAAACATAAATGCGTAGTCCCATTTTCTACCGCGAGAGCTCACCGCGAGTCCACGACGCTTGCAAGGCGTGTCTTGTCGAAGGAGCATATGGCGGCCAGGAGTGAGGAGCGCGCGTCGCACGGACTGGCGCCCCCGCCGGGCGTGCACGGACCCGTGCCGCGACTGTCGGTGTCGTGAGCTGTGCACAAAGTATGGGATAACATTATTACTTAGTTACCTACTACGTATTGATTATGAACGGGGCGCGGTGTTCAAGAAAGTGACATAGGTTTCGGGTGGGGTTGCCAGATCAATTATTAAATCGCGTTCGATTAAATGTAATAAGCCAAACAAAAGCCGGACAGGCCGGACACGCATTCTGAAACCCTGACTGATGTCGGACTTATACGGACGCCTGGCAACCCTAGCTTCAGGGCGTATTAAGGCTATACACATATACGAGTATCATAATAGTTACTTACGCAGAGCGGGCGGCGTCGGCGACGAGGCGGTGCTTGCACTCTGTGACCGCACCGTCTCAGCCAATGATGACGTAGACTTCCATAGACTTTCGCGTTTTTTCTGAAAGTAGACATTGGTTTCACAAATAAAAAAATAATATGTAATGTTTTCTTGTATTATTTATTTATTTATACAGGGTAATTGAAAATATACCCGAAAACAAATCAGCTGTTTCATACATTACGATCGTGTTGTGTAGCATTTTTAGTAGGGAACAGCTGATTTTTTTTTCATGATTTCAAGTTTGGTCCGATAGTAAAAGTTGTTCATAATGATGAGTACAATGACCCTTTTAAAGGTTCCGGGTATATTTTCAATTACCCTGTATATTCTTTATTGTACCAGATTATATATTATTATTGTTGTCAATAATTACTGTTTACATTGTAGAGATAAACTACTATAACATGGCGCTCCCCTCCATATTACTATTTCAATAATAATGAGTAATTAATGATGCCGCTAGTCAACTAACAATGACACCCTGATTTTTTTTTTGTTTCGAGACCCGTCTCAGTACGCACACATGTGTTGTGAGTCTTGTAAATACTTGCAAACTTTTTGAATTGTGGAACGGCGCCCCAAGTTATCGTAATTTATCTCTACATTTGGATGCAAGCAATAGTACAGAGGACGTAGAGGTATTTTAGTTAGATGTAACATTTAAAAACTTGTTTTCGTTAAAAAAACGTAAAAGTGATCTTAATGTTGAGAAAGAAAAGATCATGTAACTTTTGGTTTAGTTATTGTATGTTTACACTATAAAGGATTTTCACATCATGTTTCAATTGTTATTAAATTGTTTTTTCTTCCAGTACTTGTTAACTTACCGCTCTTCGCTTTTGTTTCTTTATTTCTTCTTCAGAGCCGAGTATTTCTTGAATGCGGACTTCTCTTCTCGCACTTCGCACCTAAAACAAAAAAAAATGTTAAAGAAAAAAAGAAAAATAGTTTTTTTGCACACACAAAGCGCACAAAAATCAATAAAACTAGTATTAACATATTGTACAATATAAAATATTATTATTTATTATGTAAAAAGGCCCTTTACTAAGCCCCCATATTTTTTTGGCAAAATCTGAAGGTGCCGCACATTCTTTTTTATTTCATTAGAATTACTCTATTCTCTTTATTTGTTACTAAAAATACTAAATCTGTAACAGGCTAGTTGACACCATCATCAATTGACGTACTTTTTATGACCTGTCAAAACGCGATTCTTCCATAGATTTTGTATGGTAATAGCAAGCTGTGACGTCACATAATTGGCAACTTAATTGTCTAACTATTTCTTCCTTTAAAAGCCACAAAAAATCTAATTTTTCAGTAAATTGAAAATGAATCGTGTTTTCTGGGCTAAAATAAAGTGTTTCTTTAAAGAAGTTATGTCTTGGAAGTATTGGTTAATGGTGTCAACTACCCAGTTGTCCGCGAACTTACCAAAGATAACACGGCGTCCACTGCTGGACAAAGGCCCCTTTTTTTAAGGATGGGAAATCATCAAATGACTCTTTAAACCGCTTCTTCTCGCTCTGGGCGGAGTGTCACACTTTTACTGATTAAAACCTTGTTCCTTCTAGTGCCCTTTGCGTTCCAGGGCCGCGGTAACTCTTTCGAACAAATTCCGCAACCCTGGTGGACATAGATCTGCCCTAAAGAAAGTTACAATGTCCTGCGCTGCTCGCAACCGGCGGGTTTCCCCCAAACTTTACCAGGTCGCAGGCCCACCTTGTGAACATCACACAACTTACCATTTTCTGTTCACTCTTCAGCCTTTCCTCCATATTCATCACAGCCGTCTTCAATTCATCTTTCAACGCGATTGGGAACTTGAGATGCATGCGTTCGAATTGCGGGACCATCGCGAGCCCGTTGAGATGCGCGCGCACGAAAAACGGGTGTTGCAGCAAGTTGTCTAACGACGGGCCGCCGTGCTTGCACGACATTCTTGACAGACACATTTGTAGAACAGATTCTGGAAAAAATAATTGGCCTTTTTATTACCCGACTACGGCAAAGCCAAAAGGAGGGTTATGATTTTGACCGGTATGTATGTATGTATGTTTGTATGTATGTTTGTTTGTTCCCTCGTAACTTCTAAACTACTTATCATTACATGACAAATGAGTTGTCGTTAGAAGCGTCTCAGTTGTCCGCTGGTTATAGGGTAGGTGACGTGTCACCAAATCCAATATGGCGCCCTCCAGGGGATGTGAAGTCGTTATCAAAAAAAAAATTTTTTTCGCACAATATCGACATGGGTATCAAATTAAAGGGCTTGATGAGCACATTTGAAATATATATACATTATATAGCTTTTACTAGCTACTTTGCCTGTTTTTAACAGTGTCAACATGGGTATCAAATGAAAAGGCTTAATAATGAGTACATTTGAAATAATTAAATAGAGTTATTCCTTCAAATAATATAACCCCCAAATAATATAAGTAACCCCCAAAATAGTGTAAATAAAAAATAAGTTAAAAATAACTAAAACCCGACTACGACAAAGTCGCGCACTGAAAAGTATAAAACAAGAACAATATTCATTTGACCGATATTTTCGAAATTTTTAAGTAATAGCCGTGGTCGTATGCCACCTATTCAATAAAGATTGTGTGAAACAACCGCAGGCGGCATACGACCACGGCTATTACTTAAAAATTTCGAAAATATCGGTCAAATGAATATTGTTCTTGTTTTATACTTTTCAGTGCGCGACTTTGTCGTAGTCGGGTTTTAGTTATTTTTAACTTATTCTATACTACCTTTAGAGGTATGAGAAACAGGGTGTATAGTTTCTGATCCTCCGTAGGGAGGATCTTTTGACCAGACGGGTGTTATGTCTGGTGGGCTACTGCCCGACGGTTTTTGTTTTGTTTTTTTTTTTCGGATTGGCATCTCGCACGTCAACCAATGAGGATGTCGGCTGCTTAACCGGAGTATCCTGTAGTGCCTTAAAAATTAAGGCCTCCAGCCAGGGCTTAAGAAACTTACAAACTAAGCGACTACACGCTAAGGGCACCCCCTGTGGGGTACGAGCCTCGGCTTAGGGCGTCGCTGGGGGAGGGCAGCAAAGAGACAGGTTGGATCGGATTACTGCCCGACGGTTGTTGTCGGGATCTTGTATATAGGTATGCTAATGTCGCGGCAAACTTTGATTGCGCGATGTAGGAATTGTAAGTTGTAGTTCGTATTCTGTGACATAGATGTCGCTACATGCCTATAATATTATAAAGCTAAAAAGTTACTGATTCAATTTTGAAAATTCTTTAGTTATTAGAAAGCTACGTTATACATTTTATTATCAAAACAATTAGGGATCCGTAAGAAAATTCTTTCTTTAGAGGAGCCTATGTCTAGCAGTTGATATCGTTCGGCTGATACGATGATAATGATGATGATAAAGAAAATTCATGTGAAGTCACGGTCTAAAGTTTTTATCTGCTAGTGGTATCGTTATCATTTCAGCTGAAAAACGTCTAGTTGGATTTAGACTTCCTTTAAGCAACGCTACAAGCACCGGTCCCGCGGTTCAGAAGTACTGCCTTCTGACTCAAGTCCTTGATCCGGCTACCTAACGAGAGCTTCATTATTATAATTATTATAAAGCCAAAGCCAAATCATTTGTTTCAATTAGGCTATTACAAGGCACTTTTAAACAACATATTCAAAAGAAAAAAAAGGAATTTAATCTAGTGGCCCCTTCCAAAAGGTAGTTTTGTATGTATACGTACTCTTTTAAAATCATTGTTTACAATATTTGCATACAGAATCATACATAATGACACGTGAATGCAATGTACCTTAAGTATATAAAAACTACTAAATCATAATACTTAAAAAGTATTACAAATCAAGAATTTAAAGGTTAAAAATGTACACATACCTAAATCCTCATTCTGAAGGAGTGGTTCACCCTCAAAGCTACCACAATGATACTGCATCAGCGGACATCCGACGGCCATCTCATACAGTGTGCGTCCGAAGCAGTACACATCGATGGCCTCAGCCGTGACCCCGCGTCGCAGCTGCAGGAGATGAGGCCGGTACATACATGGCACGCCTACTAGAATGTTCTCTATGTCCATCAGAAGTGCCCGCTGGTTTTCTATTGCTATGTTTCCGGGGTGGATGTGGCCTGGGGAACCGAGATGGGTTTGATTGGACACAAATTCACAGGCAGTTTGTTTAACATGGTAACTTAAAACACACCTGTTGTGTTTCTACTAAAAAACAAGAGTGCGGCGCACACGCAACCGTATTTGTTTTAGTATTTGACAGTATGGAAATACTGGTACTTTTGAGCGTCATTTACAAAAGACAAAAAGATGTGAATCTAGCTGCTCCTTCCAAAAAGTTGTTTCGTATAGGAAGAGCGACAAAATCGGTTCTTTAGTAAAAAAACTTCACAATAGTTTAAGGACATCTGCAATACAGGCCTTGCAGATGTGTTGCCATGGGCGTCGCCAAAGAAGGGTAGAGAGGGGCAGCTGCTCTTACAAAGTCTGTACCCACAACACATACTTCCCCCATCCTCCATTTATGTCAACTTGTCCCTCCCCCTAGACTGGCTGGCGACACCCATTTGAGTTGCCATTTCAGAGACAAAGTTGAATTGTCTTATGTGCCTGTATATACACATAACATCAACTTTAAAGGTAGCATTTGGATGTTGGCGACCACGACCGACGACCGCGACAAGCGACCGAGACAGGGGTCCGCGACCAGGTCGCGCGGCTCACTGCTTGTGGCCGCTTGTGTTGTTTAGGGTTCCATATAAATTCATACTCTCTTAATCATACTACACTAAATAACACTTACCATGAGGTATGCCCTTTTCATGTAAAAACTTCAGCGCTATCAATATCTGATATCCATAATGCGCGAGCTGTCCTAACGTGAAAGGTTTCCTTATCCTAGGGTTGCCATATTTTGCTAAATGGTTCTTATTATACTCCGTACCATAGAGTATGTCTCTTATACTTCCGAATTCATGTATTTGCCTAACTACGAATGCTCCCGTTTCTAAATTTTGAATAGCTAATACTGGGTCTATGTGGGGGTGCTGAAAAGAAAGATAAATTTTGTTATTGTTAATATGAACCTTAAGTTGATAGAGAGTAAGTTTATTTTACAATATTATTATTCGTTTTTTTATGTACTTTTACATCTCATCATCTCATCTCGTCTCATTATTTAGATATAAAAAAAATTAATCTCAAATTTTGTTATTTTACTCTAGCACAATACCAGTACCATATCCCATATACAGTTTACATACTTACAGAAAGATTTATTAAGCTCTTGAAAGTAGTTTGCAAATCTTTATCACTGAGATACCTGTCTGCACCATAGTTCTGCCATGACAGCATGCAATTTGTTCGACTTTTCGTATCCGTTACCTGCAATCATGAAGATTTTTATAAAGGTAAACGATTCACTGACACGATCAGACGGTAATAGTATACAGAATAGTAAATCAATGACGTCAAAGAAATATATATATTTATAAGCATTGAATTTATAATTTATCATGTTCGTTAGACAGATCGACGGTGTTACGCGCTTCCGCGCAATAATAAGAGTCTAATTATTTTTCTAACATAAAAGTAGTGTAAGATATAATTGTCGGCACCAGTGGTAAGCACAGATTGTAGGATTTCGCGCATGTACACTTTTGGCCAAATAAAGGCTAATAGGTACATATTCATTTTCAATGTCTTTTAAAAAATTAAAAAAGTTTATAACACATCAATTTTATAAAAAGAAATAATAAAAATGATCTTTATTAAACAAAAAACACAACAAATACGAAATAACGAAATTAAACTATTTAAAAAAAAAACCAACTAATACGTAATAACCAAAAGAAAACTATTTAAAAATTCAAAACGTATGTCATTAAAATTGCACAAAAGTGTACAGCAGCCGAATGACAGACGATAGTCCAATAGACGATGACTGCAGGATCGGCGCCCCCCCGCCTTCTTCATTCCGCCAAAGAGACCAAAAAATTTACAAATGCGCAGGTAACATTTGTGCTCACGTCTTGTGCCGGTAGCTATACCTAGCATTACAACATCATAATATGTGCCAGCGAAAGTCCCGTCAATCGATCCAGCCGTTAAGACGATAAAGAAAGAAGAAGAAGCAGGAACAAACAGGCAGACAGACAAAAAAATGTTTCTTGTAAACATTCATATGATTTTAGTTAGCTGCTATTTTGACATTAGAAACACACTATTACTACTATTTATTTGTTTAGATTAAGTACTTTATGATCGTCACTATTTTATTAAATTTCTTTTTCAAGGTTAAGGCATTTTGAACCTTATTGCGAAGTAAAAACATGTGCGACTAGTTTATTTTTATCACGTACCCGATAAGCTGAGTGTAAAGTTATTATGATTCATAACAATGGACGTCAATGGATTCCCGCCACATTATCATGTACCTCTGTATTAAAATTCTTTATAAATAAAAATATTGTGATATATTTTTCCACTTATAACGCGATGGCTAACATATTTAAAAACAATAAAAATACTTGAATAAGGAGGGAAGTGAATTAAAAAAATTGCCTGAGAAAAGATTCCTGGGCGAACTTAGGACAGGCCTTTGATCAGCAGTGAGACAGTATGAACTAGTCAAAATTAAAAAAAAAAATAGAATTAAGGAATGTGTTTCAGTGTTTGTGTACCTACTGTACGATTCTATGTAACATAACTCTAATTTAAGATTTAATAATAATACCATAATACCAGCTTATTACTGTCTAAGTGCAGGGCAAAGGCCTCTTCTCATACAGAGAAGACACGAGCATTGATCATCTCGCTAGCTCAAGGCGGATTTGCGATTTTAGATTTATATCAATAACTAGCTGACCCGCCGCGACTTCGTTCACGTGGTATACCAACTACCAATACCCCTACCCTAACCCTGCCTTACCCTACCCCCTACCCCATATTTTCTCACCGTTTAAACCTTCCCTAGACCTCCACGAACATTTCAAAACCAAAATCAGCTAAAGCGGCCCAGCCGTTCTCGAGTTTTAGCGAGACTAACAAACAGCAATTGATTTTTATATATATAGAGATTAAAGTCCAGTCTTCAAGGTTCAAGGCAAGTATTTAAGTCCAGGTTTCCTCATGATATTTTTCACCGATGTCAGTGATATCCTAGGAAACTTAGAAAGTATATTAAATTGATAAAGTCACATCGGTACTTTCATGTGGTTAACACAAGAATACTATTTTTATTCAAATTTATACACAGACTGTTCAATAACATGATGCTTGAATGAATGGTCGTGATGGCCTAGCGGTTAAGGCGCCCGCCTCTCATGCATGAGGTTGTGGGTTCAAATCCGGGCAAGTACCAATGTGACTTTTTCAATTCATATGTACTTTCTAAAGTTTATCTTAGACATTACTGACATCATTCTGTGCCTCGGGAAGCACGTTAAGCTGTTGGTCCCGGCTGTCATACGTGGATCTTTGACAGTCGTTACGAGTCGTCAGAAGCTTGAAAGTCTGACAACCAGTCTTACCTAGGGGTACCGTATTACCCAGTTCCTGGGTTGTGGAGGTCAGATAGGCGGTCGCTCCATGTAAAATACTGGTATTCAGCTGCATCCGGTTAGACTGGAAGCCGACCCCAACATAGTTGGGAAAAGGCTAAGCAGATGATGATGCTTGAATGAAACGAGACTTGCAAACGAAAACACGAAATTAAAAAAACGGTTACTAGCGAAGGTTATGGCCGACGATGACGCTTCATTCAAATCAGAAAAAAGGGAAGCGATAACTGTAGCACAAACCGGATGATCTTTACCAAGTTCTTTCCTATCTACATTTCGTAAATAATTTTTTTTTATATGTTGTTTAAAAAACTAAAAAACACGCTTTTAGCACGCACTAATTTTTTTCGTATCCCATTCAGCAAACCCTTTCATTTGATACCCATATCATGGGGATGCATTTCAAATAGCCTGTCCGCCATCTTGGACGTCCGCCATATTGGATTTAAGTCACGTGACTATTTTTTTCGTATTCCTGACAGCAAACCCTTTCATTTGATACCCATATCATGGGGGTTGATTTCAAACAGCCAGTCCGCCATCTTGGGGAGGCCGCCATATTGGATTTGTAATGACGATTCTTAGCTAGTCATGTATTGTCATCAGAACTCAGAGCGTGTGCAAAATTTCATCTTAATCGAAGACCGGGAAGTGGGTCAAATTAAGATTCCAAGATTTTCTACATACATACACACATCAAAAAAGTCTAGGGATCAACATCCCTAACAAATGTTAGGGATGTTGATCCCTAGACTTTTTTGATGTGTATACTTACAAGTGAAGCTAATTTAAGCGTGTTAAAAACAAAAGAAATACACACAAATATTATTTATCACTGGCTACGTCAGAAGGATTTTATCCTCAAGATACACAAACAAGCCGTGTCAGTAGGTAGATAAGGTCGTTAATGCAATGTTCTAGACAGATTATTTGCTAGTACATTGCCCTCATTATAAAGACATGTTATTCATGCGAGGTATCAGTTTCAGTAGCTAGATTTTCGTGGACAGCGAATTTAATTATAATATGGCCGAAAGTTACATGTCCTTTCCATCAGTGCGATTATTTTTAGAGTTCCGTACCAGAAGGGTGCTTCTTTCTTTCTTTATCGTGTGGGCAGTAAGGTCTTACGACCCCACACACCCTAGTGTCAGTTTCTAAACCGCCTCAAGGGCCTCTGACATGGTTTGAGTGGGACAGTAATAGGGTGGTATAAGTCCAGCTTTTCTCACGATGTTTTCTTCTTTTTAAGAAGGGTGCTAAGCCCCCGCTGTCCGTCCGTCTGTCACCGGGCTGTATCTCATGAACCGTAATAGCTAGAGAGTTGAAATTTTCACAGAATGCGTAGGTATTTCTATTGCCGCTATACCAAATATAAAAATAATTAAAAGTTAAATATAAAAGGGGGTCTCCATACAATAGACCTGTTTTTTTTTGCGTTTTTGGCTCGATACTATAAAGCTCGTATGTAGGCTGTTATTTAAATCTCAATTTAAAAAATATCATTACAATTTGTATCTAACAAGGTCGTGTGTATTTCAGTTGACTGATAATGTAAATATCATAAAATAATATGTACTATCTACATCCACATAATGAAATCGTAACAAAGTATGTGTGTAGTGTATGGAAGCATCACGCAATTACTACCAGATATAATGATTTTAAATATTTCATGCATATTTTCTACTACATTGTGATGAAACCTGGACTGGATTGATCACCATGCTTTCTCAAGGCGGATTGGCGATTACAGACTTACATATTTTAATTACACGTCCAGGTTTCCTTCAGATTCCCTTACGATGTTTTTCTCTACCGTCGTCAGTAACGTTTGAGATAAACTTAGAAAGTACATATGATTTGAAGAAAAAGTTACATTAGTACCTGCATGATGTCGAACCCTAGGCCAAGAGCTTTGGAACTTGTTACTTACTAAAAAATAATGTTTCCGTATCCGCCAGCCGATGTCAGGGAGTGGACCTTTCAGTTCGTATCTACCGTCGCCACGCAGCGCGATCGACACCGTCTGAAGAGCTTGTTCTGTAACAATTAACATAATGCAATTCCCGAAGGGATAGGCAGGGGTGTTACCTGTGTAACCTGGTGTATACAATGAGTTAATAACTGCCACACTCAGAGACGTTTAATGGTTACTTAAGTTGTTCCTTAGTATAGATTTTATATATTAAATACTAAGGAACAACTTAAGTAACCATTAAACGTCTCTGAGTGTGGAAGTTAGTCATTAATTGACACTACTTTCAGATTGTTTGATTACCATTTTCCTAAATAAATTATCGATTCATATTATTTTGACGACATCTTAATATTAAGATCGTTAAAAACATATCAAGCAGTGGGGGCTCCCCCCAAAAGCATCATAGATGAAAATTCAATAGCGCGTATTATTTAAGTAGAAGTATATATTACGAGTACATTCGAGATTTCACCTAGTAGGTACCTATTCATGAAATCGGATATTAGTGATTTAAACAAATTAGCATTAATTCTACTTCTTAGCATGTCGATCGCAATTTAATACAAGGCATAATTTTGCATCGTCGCGTTGTCAATCAAAATAATGATAATAATAACGATATATATTATAACGAAACCTGATCAATAATGAATACCTAAATACTTCCTTTAACTGTTTGTGTTTGATAGTATTTCAGAATACACCTCTTTTAAAAATCAGAATCGCCCTGTTGTGTATGCGGTAGGCAGTGTAATAATATAATGAAAACCTATTTATTTTGTAATTGCTTCGTGTTGAGAATCACTAGGTCAGTTACCTCCTTGAACTTGACGAGCATGTAAAATTGCACCTTGACATACAGACACATACGTACATAAACTCATGCCTTTTCCCATGTGGGTAGGCAGAAACCACAGAACGCCACGTTTACGTTCATACATCTCGTCATATAAGCACGCACCTTGAATAGCATTAGGTAATTATGAGCATAATCAATTCCTTGAGAATCTATACTAATATTATAAAGAGGAAAACTTTGTATTTTTGTTTTTTTGTTTGTTTGTTTGTTTGTTTGTTTGTAATGGATAAACTCAAAAACTACTGGACCGATTTTGAAAATTCTTTCACCATTAGAAAGCTACATTATCTGCGAGTGACATAGGCTATATTTTATTTTAGAAAAAATAGGGGTCCGTAAGATATTTGGGTTTTTCGGACCCAAGGTGTAAACTCGCTAAAACTCGAGAACGGCTGGGCCGATTTAGCTGATTTTGATTTTGAAATGTTCGTGGAGGTCTAGGGAAGGTTTGAAGGTGAGAAAATATGGGGTAGGGGTAGGGTTGGGGTAGGGTTGGGGTAGGGTAGGGGCATGATACCACGCGAACGAAGTCCCTAAAACAGCTCTTTTAATATGAAGTCGGGAAGTCGGTCTCAAGGGTAGGGGTAGGGGTAGGGGTAGGGTACGGTAGGGGTAGGGTAGGGGTAAGGTAGAGTAGGGGTGGGGTAGGGGTAGTGGTAGGGAAGTGGTAGGGTAGGGTAGGAGTAGGGTAGCGTTATGGTAGGGTTAGGGTAGGGTAGGGGTAGGGTAGGGGTAGGGTAGGGGTAGGGTAGGGGTAGGGTAGGGGTAGGGTAGAGGTAGGGTAGGGGTAGGGTAGGGGTAGGGTAGGGGTAGGGTAGGGGTAGGGTAGGGGTAGGGTAGGGGTAGGGTAGGGGTAGGGTAGGGGTAGGGTAGGGGTAGGGTAGGGGTAGGGTAGGGGTAGGGTAGGGGTAGGGTAGGGGTAGGGTAGGGGTAGGGTAGGGGTAGGGTAGGGGTAGGGTAGGGGTAGGGTAGGGGTAGGGTAGGGGTAGGGTAGGGGTAGGGTAGGGGTAGGGTAGGGGTAGGGTAGGGGTAGGGTAGGGGTAGGGTAGGGGTAGGGTAGGGGTAGGGTAGGGGTAGGGTAGGGGTAGGGTAGGGGTAGGGTAGGGGTAGGGTAGGGGTAGGGTAGGGGTAGGGTAGGGGTAGGGTAGGGGTAGGGTAGGGGTAGGGTAGGGGTAGGGTAGGGGTAGGGTAGGGGTAGGGTAGGGGTAGGGTAGGGGTAGGGTAGGGGTAGGGTAGGGGTAGGGTAGGGTTAGGGTAGGGGTAGGGTAGGGGTAGGGTAGGGGTAGGGTAGGGGTAGGGTAGGGGTAGGGTAGGGGTAGGGTAGGGGTAGGGTAGGGGTAGGGTAGGGGTAGGGTAGGGGTAGGGTAGGGGTAGGGTAGGGGTAGGGTAGGGGTAGGGTAGGGTTAGGGTAGGGGTAGGGTAGGGTAGGGGTAGGGTAGGGGTAGGGTAGGGGTAGGGTAGGGGTAGGGTAGGGGTAGGGTAGGGGTAGGGTAGGGGTAGGGTAGGGGTAGGGTTGGGGTAGGGTAGGGGTAGGGTAGGGGTAGGGTAGGGGTAGGGTAGGGGTAGGGTAGGGGTAGGGTAGGGGTAGGGTAGGGGTAGGGTAGGGGTAGTGTAGGGGTAGGGTAGGGGTAGGGTAGGGTAGGGGTAGGGTAGGGTAGGGGTAGGGTAGGGTAGGGGTAGGGGTAGGGTAGGGGGTAGGGTAATGCAGGGTTAGGGTAGGAGTATTGGTAGTGTAGGATACCACGCGAACGAAGTCGCGGCGGGTCAGCTAGTAATTAATATGTGAAATCCTATAAAACTTTATTAATTCACCTATTATATTAATCTGAGTTTATAAAAATGAGAAAATTGCTGTAAGTTTTGCAATTTAAGTACGGTATACAGAAAAAATGCTTTGTCTTGCTAAAATATGGTAACATGATCAATAGGCATTTAACAATCAGTTGTTTAGCTCTGTATAATGACTATAAACTTGATAACACAATTTATAAATGTCATATTTTTAAATCATTGCATTAAAAAATCTCTCACACTCTTCTGTACAGATAAACTACCATAACATGGCGCTCCCCTCCATATTACTATTTCAATAATAATGATTAATTAATGATGCCGCTGGTCAAGCAACAATGACACGCTGATTTGTTTTTGTTTCGAGAGCCGTCTCAGTACGCACACATGCGTTGTGAGTCTTGTAAATACTTTTACAAATACTTTCAAACGTTTTGAATTGTGGAAGGGCGCGTCAAGTTATCGTAGTTTATCTCTACATCATTGCTGCTAATCTATGGAACTGACTTGGGTATAAATTGGCACAGGTTGAAAACTATTAACTAATAAAAAAAAAACTGGTATTTACCTGCCATATCCATTGGGTAGTTGGTCGGATCTAGGAAACTCCTCACTTGTAATGATAAAGCTAACACCTCGTACGTCAACACTTCATTGATGTAGTGCTGAAACAACATTGTTAATTTAGGCACATGTTCACCAACATAAGTCAACCGGTTACAAAAAACAGGTATTTATGTTAATTTTGCGAAGGAATTTTAAATAAGGAACTGTATCAAGGCCGGAGCACACCAGATGCGTGGCGTGACGTGATGCGTGCACGCACCATTTGTAATGTATGAAACTGTACGAAAGGTGTCAGACCAGATGCGTGACGTGTGCACGCGCGTGACCCACGCACGCAGAGCCTCATCTTGTCACAAACCGAGTTCGTGCGCGTGTGTAGCGGAACGGCAACGTCGCACACGCGCCTGCAGTGATGACGTTGTATTATATGGCGCTCCCTGTTAGATGCCAGACCGGGCACGCACGCATACGCATCGGTCATTGCTGCACGTGCGCACGCACGCAAAGTTGTATTTATTTATAAACAGAAAGCGTTTACGAGTGTTTTTTTCGCAATGTAGACAATTTTAAAGGAAAAACTAATAGAAATCGTCCGCAAATATGAGTGTCTCTACAACACCAAACATAAAGAGTACAAAAATAAAAGTTACAAATTATTATTAGTAATTATTATAGCAGCAGAAGATTCTTGGCATAATAGCAGCAATGAAGCTTCTTTATCAGAAGAACTGCTGTTGTCTAACATCTTTTCGCTAAATGATCTCAACTCCAAATGCCTGCTGGCAAGGCGGCTCGCACGTGCGTGCAGCAGTTCTGCGTAACGTGATGCGTGCGCGCGCGACGTGTGCTGCACCGGTTTTGGCCGGTGTGACAGTGCTCGCACGCGCGTGTACACGTCACGTCACGTCACGCCACGCACCAGTTGTAATGTATGAAACTGTAAGAAAGGTGTCAGACCAGATGCGTGACGTGTGCACGCGGGTGACCCACGCACAAAGCTTCTTCATCAGAAGAACTGCTGTTGTCTAACATCTTTTCGCTAAATGATCTCAACTCCAAATGCCTGCTGGCAAGGCGGCTCGCACGTGCGTGCAGCAGTTTCTGCGTAACGTGATGCGTGCGCGCGCGACGTGTGCTGCACCGGTCTTGGCCGGTGTGACAGTGCTCGCACGCGCGTGTGCACGTCACGTCACGCGTCACGTCACGCCACGCATCTGGTGTGCTCCGGCCTTTAGAGTGTTTACGCCATACGGCATTTCATACAACCTTTTAAAAGTCTTTATTTATCAAAATGAAAGAATCAATTTTAATGAAACTTCCTATGCAGAAGCAGGATACATACATAGGACTAAAAAGTTATCAGGCAATATTTTAATTAGGCCCAAAACATACAGGCTGAGCCCCAGGCTTTCAATCTACGTGGAGCAACTGGCTATCTGACCGCAAGAACTCAGTTACTGCGTAATACGATACCCCTTGGTAAGACTGGTTGTCAGACTTTCTAATGACCAATAATGACTGTCAAAGATCTACGAATGACAACCGGGATCAACGGCTTTACATGCTTTCCAAGGCATGGAGGTAACTTCCCAACTCTACTGGGTTGCTATTGAGAATTTCCTAATGGAAAAACCCAATAACACTTTGCACAACCTGGGAGTTCAGCAGTCGCAATTGAGACCAAGAGGGCAGTAGCAACATACAAGTGGACCTATTTGTATGACCGTGATAATACAAATTCTATCTGTGTGTGTGTGTTAGAATTATGTTTATCAACAACCAAACTACAGAAGAATCAGAAGAATAAGAAGAAAACAGTCCTCTGGCAAGCATAAGGTGTCTCTACCAAGTTCAATAGCATCATGACTAACAAAATACAGGGAATTGAACTCTGTTGACAGGACACTACCCACTAGTATTTCCTTACTGACTCATTCATTGACTTTTATTACTTGACTGGCAGATTTCGTCTCAAGGTTTGAGGAGTTTTAAGAACCAAAATGTAATTTGTAGGTCTTTTAATAATAAGTAATTTAGATTTAAAGAAGGTTAAATAGGCATTACGGGTTTTTTTTTTTTAGGTGGTAAAACTCATCACATGAGTTCTCCCGCCCTGGGTGGGGCGGAAGGGACTGTCAGACTTTTACTGACTAAAAAACCACCCTGTTCTTTCTGTTGCCCTTTAAGTTCCGGGGCCACGGTATCCTGTTAAGACGTCCCGCAACCCCGGTATTAAAGTATGCATAAAAGTATGTTCTTTTAAAAGCAGGTAATTGATAAGGTTGTGATCATTTGGTAAAGGTATGATAAAGGTATGGTAATGGTAATGGTGATGGTAAAGGTCAAAGTTCTGACTTTTTTACATTTACTAAAACATGTTCAAATGATCTAGCTAAACTTTAAATAACCCTACCCCCACCAACACATGGATGCAACCGTCAACACAATGTTTTGTATGTGTTAAATATATTTTTGGAAACAACCAAAAACAAAAGTTGATTCTCAGCAATAATTTTTGTTTAATGATGCTCAGTTTGCTGGGCATTATACATAGTGATTGGTAATAGTTTTGCCAATTATCACATACCTACAAATAATGAGATAACACTACAAACCTGCAATGCTATTTGTCTTTCAGCAATGAATGCTGGCTGCATGTTTCCAATGAGTTTCTTCGGTGGTAAAGGCAGTTCTATATTGGCCTGCTGAAGTCCCGCATGTAGAGCTGCGAAGTCCCGGTAGCGACGCGACACATTCCACTTATTCTCCTTCGAGGGACCCCGGTGCACGCGTAGTATATATTCCTGGAGCAAATACACATCTTTTATTCATGTTATGGATTGAGATTTATCAATATAGATTTATGGGTAATTAGAAACTACGATGAGGACCACTGAATATTTAAACTACGCTCATTACAATGATAACCCAGTAAATCCGTGACTAAACGGCACAGAGATAAATTTGTTTTACAATCTTTAAAATAAATCCAGATGACCTTTTACTTTTTCATCTTAAATGTCATGGGGTAAACTTATTACGTTAAGATGAACAAGTAAAAAGTTACCGCACTAGACCGTAAGATATTTCGAAACAAAAAAAAATCACTTACTGTGTGTTTGTTAATGTTTTGTGCATTTTCTACTGTGCAGCTTAGTTTTTCTGTGTCGTCTATTAGGGCTTTGGTATGCGACGTTTTTTCAAATATAGCCATTGCAACAGGTATTCACAATTCATTGATCGATATTACTATAAGACAAACACCACTAGACATTTTATTATCACTAAATATTGAAAAAGAAACTGGAATCGTATCAAATTATCAATTTAGTGAGATGCGTTCCGTTATCGTAGTTAATTCTTGCCCATTTTCAAATTTTGTGTTGCTCTTTTCACATTCGAAAATAGAAGAGTAAGAATTACATTAATGCTAGAATATCTACAAATAAATAGCTTTTGTGTTGTGGAACAAATCCCTTTTTGACACAGTGGTGGGTGGACACTGGTATGTCAATTTGACACTTGACAGACAGAGCGTTCCAGAGTTTCAGCTTTTAGAATGAACTGATGTGTCAGATGTGTGCATACACTGGCTTACCAATTTTTTCGTTTCCACTTAAATACCATAAAGATAGTTCACAAATGATTATTCTAGTAATTAAAAATAAAATAATAAATATAATTACAGGGGTAACGTCACAAATAAAATACTGCAATGGTTTCTATTAAGTTATGTTATCTGAATTAATTTCATCAATTTGTAAAAACTGCTTTGCAGTCAGCTGTTCTTTATTATTCTAAAAACTTTGCAGTTGAAGTCACTGGAACGTGGCTAAGACGGAAATCATCAGCATTTACGGGGTTCGATAGATGATAAATATGTATTGATTAAAACCATAGTCGATAAAACGACCATTTGCAAGACAAAATCTAATGACAAAATCGAGAATGGTTTCAATCTAACTTGCTGTTTCAAACATAAATAATGTTTTATTTTGAATCTTTATTTTTCAATTTCAGTTCTGAAACAATATTATTATTGGATTTCCGAATTTCTAAACGCACCTTCCACTGCAGACATAACCATAGACAGAGATCAGCGATCGAATAAGTCACTTCCTGTTCTACCGCAACGAGTCTCGAGCGGAGAACTTCGACTACCTTGGGCCTCTAACTATTCGTCTGCCATAGTTATAAGAATTAGTGAAACATGTCTCTCATCTCAGCCCGTATTGCCGGCTCAGTAGCCAGGCGTTTGCCCAATGCCGCTTCGCAGGTAACTATCATTTAGATCAAGAACATGATGTGTAAAAAAACTGTAACATGAAAATTCTACCCGGTTATCACGTCTCGCGGTATGTCCACGGGTTAAGAATCATTGATGATTTGCTCATATAATAACTGATCTTTAGTTGGTTATGTAACTATAAGTTTCCTTATGTGACCATTCCAGATAATATTTTCATAAAGACGGCTTATTACATTATTCTGTTGTGGATGATCGGTGTTATGTAATAATGGGCGATTCGATTTTCAGGTCTTCAGAAACCTAAAATGAGTGAAATAAAGTATACAATGTTCAGTGAAAAGCGGAAAGGAGTGTGTCTGTGTCGGTTTAGTGTGTAAATCTAATGTGAAATGTGTTGATGTTGGTTATGTCGGTCGGCAGGTATCGAAGGTCGCGGGTATCGCGGCCCCCGCCGTGTCGGTTGCTGCACGCAACTTCCATGTCTCCCCAACCCAGAAGGCCGCTGAAATCTCCACGATCTTGGAGGAAAGGATCCTGGGTGCCGCACCCAAGGTTAGTTTCAAGTGTTACATAAACCCACCCTTATCACTAATAAATTAGTATCAGTACTTGGTCAATGAAACAGCACTGATTTATGTTATCTGACAGTCAGATGTACTAGTGTGAAGATGATATTGATCCATGACCTATTTCAGTAAAGAAGTTCATTCACACTTAGTTTCCTGTAGCAGAGCCTTATTTTTAAAGGCATAATGAGAGTATTTATCATAATGAAAAATTGATTAATTTTATTTAATCCTTATTAGGAGAAAATTAATTTAATAAATTTTGAACAGTATGGAATCTATTTTCGGTTATGGTTTTTTTGTCTGGAACTGGATGTCTAATTCTGGATTATAATTTTAATGGGGTCAACTAACTTCATGGTTTTGCAATTCTTTGGAATAAAAAAGAATTACAAGTTTTTTTTATTGACCTGCACCCTAACTTCCATGACTTAATGACATAATATTATTCTTTATTCAATTTTTTAAATTAATTTTTAATAGACTGACATGGAAGAGACTGGCCGCGTGTTGAGCATTGGTGATGGTATCGCCCGTGTCTATGGTCTCAAGAACATCCAGGCTGAGGAGATGGTGGAATTCTCCTCGGGTCTTAAGGTTTGTACTTATTTTTTTTTAATAATTGTGATTCAGTGAAAGACTTGCCACAAAGCTCTGAGATCACAAGTGCCACTAATGCAGATAAAATAAAAAATTAAAATATGGCACACCTAATGGCAAACCATGTAGCTACTTTATTACATTTACTCTCCATAAGAATGATAGCGGTGTTAGCCTTAATTGGCACTCATCATCAGCTTTGTCAGGTTACAGGGTCATAATTATTCTTCCCACATCACAAAGAATCTGGGCATAGTTGAAACAAAAAGTGATGAAATTATCCTAAACTAAATCATTTGCCAATAACAATGTCTTATTATGCTGCAAAAAGTCTGTGCTAAACTCACCCATCTCACGTCCATAGGGTATGGCTCTCAACTTGGAGCCCGACAATGTGGGTGTGGTAGTGTTCGGTAACGACAAGCTCATCAAGGAAGGAGATATCGTCAAGCGTACTGGTGCCATTGTAGACGTGCCCGTCGGCGAACAGCTGCTGGGTCGCGTAGTCGACGCTTTGGGTAACGCCATCGACGGCAAGGGACCCCTCGGCACCAAGACACGTATGCGTGTGGGTATCAAGGCCCCCGGTATCATCCCCCGTGTGTCTGTACGCGAGCCTATGCAGACTGGTAAGTGGACATACTTTATACTACTATCTTTTAACCCTTTAACCGCCATGTCATAATTCGCGTGGAGTGCATCTAGCGCCAGCAACCTTTAGGTACAATTTTGCCTAATGTTGTAAAATATAGTTATCGATAAATTAATGTATCGATAAATAAATTAATGTATAAAGTGTTAAAATATTGGGACACAAATAATATTAACAACAAATAAAATCACTAAATCAACTTTATTTTTTCTTTAAAACAAAATAAATAGGTAAATACACATATTTTTATTATCTAGCTGTCTTTTTGACTGTAGGATAAATAAAAAGACTAGAAAAACAAAAGAGTGACTATCCGTTGAACTGCCACTACTACTAATATCATTAATTGATTGCTGCAATATATTTAATAGTTCTTCGTCGTCGTATAACATCATCGACAACTTCTCAACACTAGCTTAGAACTAATAATAAAGAGAGCACGTGTTATCACGGCGATGGCGCTAGCGTAACTGACGTTATTCAAAATATGACTTTAGTTGACGTTGAGCCGCACGTAAAATTACGGCGACGGCGTTCGCGGATCGACTGCACTAGTGACGTACTGGCGTAAGTCGGTAATTTATATTTTTTTTGTTGATTTCTACATATTATATCACTTAAGTTTATTGGGTTTTGAATAAATAATTAAATCGTTCATAAACTATGAAATTTGAATGAATGTTTAGTTGATAGTTTGATAAAAAACAGGATGATTTTTTTAATTTAGCATTAGGAGTTTTGTGTGTGGTACAACACTAGTCTGCGTGAAATCACGGGTTCGGCGAAGTAGGTTGATATTCAGACGTATCATGAATTGAGAACTATTATTTATTTCATTTAATTAGCTAATAGATGTATCTAATACTGTTAAAAATAAAGTAATAACACGAAATATACTTAGATTTAGTAAGCAAATTCAACCTCTATTGAACATTTTTTAAATGACAGAACTTTTACGCAATATTCCGACGTGGCGTGTGAGGTATTATTCTTACAACACGTAATATTCCGATGATGGCGGTTAAAGGGTTAAGAGTGTGTACGCCTCACGTCATTTCATAGAAACTTTCAAGTTCCACAATATTTTCAAAAATGTTCTCAATTAACTTTTTAGACCTATTTATCTTACTTATGTGTAGGAAGTTTCATTAAAATCGGTTCATTCATTTTGAAAAATAAGGATTTAAAAATTTATAAATTAATATGGTCTTCGTGTTCCTAAACCATTGACCTGATTGTGATGAAAGAACAATGTCAGGTGTCCATAGTAACTTAGGCTCAATAAAAAATTTTCATGGACAGTAAAAATTCTCACGTTATTTTGTGTAGTTTCATGTCAGAAGCTTATCTGTGTTTTCCACTTTTACATTGAACTTCTCAAAAAGAAATTATTCAGACATTGTAAATTGGAGGTTATTTATTTCTACGGAGTAAATTAAACAAAAAATATACAGTAATTAAACTTTTATTCGTTTTCATTCATTAAATCATTATCAACACACCTATAAATGATTTTTTTTTGCATAGTCTTCACAGGACATGTCCCACAACGCCCTTTTTGTCTCAATTTCGGTTATCAATCTTTCCGTGTCGGAAGACATCGCGATGATCACAAATCACGCTGTAGTTCCACAATACGTGCGGCCGCCGCGGCTAGTGCGCGCACACTGGTGATTTATCTACAATGCAATTGATCTCAGTGGCCGCAGCGACCAGCGACTGAACACGGGCCGCAAATGCGTCGCTTCGATCTCGCTGGCCGCTGCGGCCAGGTGCGCGCGCTCTGTGGCGATTTCATAAGTTATTAAATTGCCGCCGCGACCTGGCCGCTGCGGCCTAGCCGCTAGTGCGCTATTGCTCTAATAAGAATCGTACTTTACCTCAGAAAGTGAAGTCCATTGCTGTAACAATGAACGGATATCATCAGATTCAACTAAATGCCGTTTCATCCGAAACACATTTATACCACAATTAATACAACGTAGTTGATGGGACATTGTCACAAAATGTGTGATATTTGAGAAAAAAACAACCATACTCATAGAAAAACACTAGCAACAACACAAACAAGATGTTTGACATTGACTAACAGTCAGTCAGACAGACTCACAGACACGACAGACAGACAGAACCTAACAGGGTTGCCATTACATTACGATTAAGTTATCGAGCACAGGTCATGAAAATCGATTTCTTGAGTTTTTATATTCTATAAAAATACTAAATGTATTTAAAATAAACACGATGAACGTATTATTTAGGTAAAAAATAATATTAAGAGACAATTGTGAGGTGGTAAATAAAAAATAAAGAGTAAATCGGTTTAATTATTTAGAATAATCGATTAGTGGCAGAACAAGTTACTACCTAAACCTTTTTATTTATAAAAAAAAAACCTGGAACAGGATGGACCAAATGATTTACGATTATTTTTATGATTTATTTTTGGAAAAGTTCTAGAAAATAAACAAATGTTTTTTAAGAAGTTAGAATTTTATATTTAAATTGTTGTAGCTAAAAACTTTGTGTCCGTGTGAACTTAGTTTTAAAAGTTGTGTAAGCCGAAACCTGACATTGTTCTTTGGTGGATTGTTCCGCGTAAGCACGCGAGGGACTACCATAAAAGAAAAACAACTAGAACAAAACTATGCACACATTGACATATTTTAAGTGTCCTGCATTAAACAATTGTTTGTATCTTCAACAATTGATTCAATTGATTATACAATCAAGATGTTAAAAAGACTGAGAATTAGATAATACTATCATACCACATACAAACTAGGTACTATTAGTACCTTGAAGACTGAATCACACTTAAACGGCTGAATGGATCTAAGTAAAATTTCGCACAGAGATAGATTAGGATAGGCTACTTTTTATCCCAAAAAATGCATGGTTCCCATGCGAAAATATATTACCATTGACGCGGACGAAGTCACGGGCGGAAGTTAATTTGAAATGAAGACACAATTTGGTTGAACACTCAATTTGTGTCATTATGCAACATCTATACCATAATACCTAAAAGAAATTCTACATGCCATTTTCAATCATAGGTATCAAGGCCGTCGACTCCCTGGTACCCATTGGTCGTGGACAGCGTGAGTTGATCATTGGAGATCGTCAGACTGGTAAGACTGCCCTGGCCATCGACACCATCATCAACCAGCAGCGTTTCAACCAGGGACAGGATGAGAAGAAGAAGCTGTACTGCATCTACGTCGCCATCGGACAGAAGAGGTCCACCGTCGCTCAGATCGTGAAGAGGTTGACTGATGCTGGTAAGAATAAGTTTTAGTTTTCTTTATATCTTTTTTTATATGTTTTCTGTATGAACCAAAACGATTGCAGTATTTATGGTTTTTTGCAGTTCTGCCTTTGGAAAAAGGTCAAAAGGGTGTAATTTAATCTATGTATTATATAAAAAAGGTGCAGTGTTGCATGCTTGTTAATTGGATTCAGGAGGTTTTCATAATGAGAGACTAAACCTTTTATGTATTGCTACATAAAAGGGTACACTTGTGTAAAGAGAGAGTGTACAGAAATGGTTTATAAAAACTGATATTTCTCCTATTTGTTTTGTTCTTACATACAACAGAACAAATAGTAGCTCCATTATGTATTAGTATTCTTCAGTAAAATGCGATGTACGCTGTTAGCAACTTTTTTCATAACCTTCACTTATAGAAGAGAGACAGAAGAATTTCTTACATAGGTAACCATCATGTGCCTATGTTTTACAAATAAAACCTAAAATAACATAGATATTCCACCAAGTACCTCAACACGTCTGTGTCCCCAGGTGCCATCAACTACACCATCATTGTATCTGCCACGGCTTCCGACGCCGCCCCCCTGCAGTACCTCGCCCCCTACTCGGGCTGCGCCATGGGAGAGTTCTTCCGCGACAGCGGCAAGCACGCCCTCATCATCTACGACGATCTGTCCAAGCAGGCTGTTGCCTACCGTCAGGTATAAATGAAACCGTATTTAAAAAGAAAGAGATAAAAAATAGACTTACGTATTCTTATTTGACGAGAAATAGTTGCCCCAATTCACTGAAGAGTCTGGAAAAAATTGTGAATTCCGTATGTCGTTTATGATTTACTTGAGGCATCCATTAACTTCTCTAAAAGTAGAGTACATTTGTGATTAGTCCCATTTAATATCAAAAGGACCAATTTCAAAGTTCAATTTGCGACTTAACAATTAATTCTGATTACTATGTTTAGATGTCTCTGCTGCTGCGTCGTCCCCCGGGTCGTGAGGCCTACCCCGGTGATGTGTTCTACCTCCACTCACGTCTGCTCGAGCGTGCCGCTAAGATGTAAGTACATACACAATTAATTGACGTGTTACAAACCAAGATCATTTATTATAAAAGTACCAAGGAAAGCATAATAAATTCGCTCCAATACTTGAATTACCACCATTATGACAATCTAGTTTCATTTCTTGCTAAAAATTGTCTTTTAAAATATTCAATACTTAATATTTGCCGACAAATTAAGAGCATACAAATATAGCAAAACTTTTATTTTCCAAATTGTACAACACATCAAATATCATAATACACCAACAACAACCATGCTTCAATCTCACCCAGGTCCGACAAGATGGGCGGTGGTTCCCTGACCGCTCTGCCCGTCATCGAGACCCAGGCTGGTGACGTGTCTGCTTACATTCCCACCAACGTAATTTCCATTACTGACGGCCAGATCTTCTTGGAGACTGAGCTCTTCTACAAGGGTATCCGTCCCGCCATCAACGTCGGTCTGTCTGTGTCCCGTGTAGGGTCCGCTGCTCAGACTAAGGCTATGAAGCAGGTTTGTGACTTTTAAATAACCTTTAAAAAGAAATATTTATTTCAGGTGTAAAACAAAGGAAATTACAATACAAAATAAGATAAATAATTAAAAATAACATTGATACGTACGTACACACGGCTACACATCAAGCTATTATACAAAACCAGTTTTTTTTTTTCACCTCAAAAAAAAGCTGACCTCGCATTGTATATGCTTTTCGTACAACCAGAAGTCAGCTTATACTGGTTAAGTATAGCTTGATGTGTAGCCGTGTGTACTATTTCAAAATTCATTCATTCATTCTTCATTCATTCTTCATTCATTCTTCATTCATTCTTCATTCATTCTTCATTCATTCTCCATACGAAACTACCTTTTGGAATGGGCAACTAGATTCAATATTATAATTTTTATTTTCTCTTGTAAATAACGTTCAAAAGTGCCTTTTAATGGTCTAATTGAAATAAATTATTTGACTTTAACTTTGAATTCATTCCGTAATTTAAGCTTTTTGTTATGTCAGATATCTTTTAGGCACCCTTCGCATATCTAGCGTTGGCGTTCGTCTCAAGTATATGCTTCACGAAAACCACGAACGCGACGTTAGCCTATATCCAAGTACATCAATGTCTGCCCAACACGTCTTGTGCATCGTTAACGCCGTGTCAATGACCTCTGAACATTACCCCCTGCTCCCCAGGTTGCCGGCTCCATGAAGCTGGAGTTGGCGCAGTACCGTGAGGTCGCCGCTTTCGCGCAGTTCGGCTCTGACTTGGACGCCGCCACCCAGCAGCTGCTGAACCGTGGTATGCGTCTCACTGAGCTGTTGAAGCAGGGACAGTATGTGCCCATGGCTATTGAGGAACAGGTAAATATAACAGTTGTATTTTCAAAGCAACCAATAAGCCCTTTTGAGAAACGTTTTCAAAGTAACAGAAGCTTACAATTTTTGGTATTTGATACCCAAAAAATAAGAACACTTGGTGATGTTTAGTTATGAACTAGCTTATGCCCGCGATATCATACGTGTAGTTTTTTTTTTATGATACTTTGGTTACCACCTTGCGCAAAAAAATACGCGCTTGGACGTGGAGTTGCGGACACCGGCCCGTTTATACAATACAATACAATACCACCTTGCGCCAGTGAATCGTAGCATGGTGTTAATATTGAACTGCATCGCATATTCGATAATTTCCTATCCTCAAATATAATAATTTTATCTTTCCATCGACAGGTCGCCATCATCTACTGTGGTGTCCGTGGTCACCTCGACAAACTTGACCCCGCAAAGATCACAGCTTTCGAGAAGGAGTTCACCCAGCACATCAAGACTAGCCACCAGGCTCTGTTGGCCACCATTGCCAAGGACGGTCAGATCACCCCGGACTCTGACTCTCAACTCAAGAAGATCGTCACCGACTTCCTTGCTACCTTCACCCAGGCGTCATAAAAAGTCTAGCTTTTACGAACACAGGCATTGACAAGAGATTGTGAGCCGCATTTAGGACACTTCAACTAATCCCTTCGTAGCGCAGTCTCATGTCAAGCACCACTGTATGTTAACGGCCCGCTCATGGAAGCATCCCCATCAGCTATTGTTTCGTAAGACTTGGGGTGCTTCCATCAGCGGCCTAGTAGTAGTTGTCATTCGTATGGACTGTATTGAATGTTGATACAATCATGGAATGTATTTATCTCGAACGTCAGGAGTGGTTATATATATTAAATATCATAAAATTAGTATCATGTTTTATTATTTCCGTCTCCAACCAACAAGCCGAGCTGTTCAGTGAATATGAACAACAATTGGAATGCTTCAAGCTTATTTGTGCGGACAGCGTCGTCAACTGGTTAACCCTCTTTTCGAGCGAGAGGGAGCATCTTGTAGTGATGGCGCTGTCTGTACCCACTTGTTATCGCTAGGTAAAAAACTGAAAAAAGAAAAAGTCCCTCGCAGTTATTTTTAACTCACCATCAATATTATGGTTGACAAATTATTACAAACAAAAAAAAAAAAAAATTCGGGATGTTTTTCTCCGAAAGAACGTGCAGCTAGCGTCATGATGATGACCCATTGTATTGTTTCAAACGTTGAACTAGCACTTGTAGCCTGTAGGGGAATAGAGAATACAACGCCGCAGCCGTGGTGGGGCGTATCCTGGGCCCGTGTTGCTCTGTCCTGGGTGTACGTTTTTCCGTACCAATGACGAGTGTCGAGTACCTAATGAAAAGCATGAAGTATTGCGCCTAAACACGTAGGTTACGAAAGCATAATTTTCTAAGATAAGTTTGAGGTGTAGGTATATACCTTATCATATCCCCAGCGTGTAACATGCTATGCATCGTCCAATAGAATAAAATACAATGTTAATAATTTATTCGTTTCATTGTTAGGTAACAGTAGAATAGTTTTCATGGATCATAATTATGTATTATTTTTCACATTATCACTAGAGATTGAGATTTGAAAAAAATTCTGAACGATTAAAATCAATAAGTTTTGCCATTGTCAATTTGACAGTAATACATGGACATTTGACAGCTTGACTCTTGACAGAAATTCGCGCATGTACATAAGTCGCCGGTCGATTCAGATTAATTATTAGTCGTTTTTCTTCTTTTCATAAATGGGACGAAATGCCCTTTGAAATTAATATAGGGCAATTTAAGATATTACTCAGCTTTTCATTATTTTAGCCTGTCAAGTTTTATTATCATCTTAATAAATGGAGTTCTTTGAGAAAGCGCATGTTTCGAAGAAGCAACCTCCGAAAAAAGATAATAAATCAGAAGAAATAGTAAAGAAACAACTGAGGCAAATGTTACAGGGGTTCAAATCAAGTGACAACGAACTTATCAAGAATAGTGGGAACTCCAGTAACGATCTAGCTGAAGCACACAGGCGCCTTGATGATTCGACGTCTGTCAGTGGGTTTTCAGATCTAGATCTCACATATTCCGAAAACGAGGAAGAGACCACTTCCCAAACTGTTGATAATAGTGCATCTACTACTGGCATTGATAGTCTGTCCAATTTTTCTGAAATCAGCACAGGTACAGAGGATGACTTGGATGAAATTAGTTTGCAGGACTTGTACAGTCACGAATCCATATCTGAATGTAGGCAAAACAAAGAATCTCTATCAGAATATATTGAGTCTAGTGAAGATGTAGACTCAAGTGATGGTGTGAGATTTTCAGACATAGAGGAGACATCATCGGAACCTGGTTCAGATGATAAAGAATCTGAAGTTTTTGATCCTGACGGAGCTTTAGCATCGAAGATTCTTGAAAAACTAAGAAAAAATCAAAACAAACTAAACATAAAGAGTAAGAAAAGAAAAGTAGAAAAAGAACCAAAGAAAAGTAAATCTAAGAAGAAAGAAAGAAAAAGACAAGACGAGCCATCTAGTAAACCGTCTAGTGATGATGATGTTATAATAATAGAATCCCTAAAGATTAATAATGATGAAGCTGAAGAGAACATGTCTGATAGTAGTGGTACACAGAAATCTGTAGTAACCAATGAGTCGTCTCAATTTATATCAATAACTGTAAAAGAGATGCCAACAAAAAGGCTCAGTGACATTTTGGAGGAATACAAGCATCCTACCATAAGACATTTGCAAAATGTTGTCCCCACCACACTTCATACTGGCTTGTTCAAATCAAATAGTACAGAAATGATAGTTGAAGATGTAGACAGTTTAATACCAGAATTAGGTGATGAGAATACTGTTGAGGACCTAGAAAATGATACTACTATTGAGGACGTAGGTAATGATTACATTACTGAGGAGGAACTAGGTATTGATAATGTCATTAAAGAACTTGTTGACAAAAACATTATTGACAAACTAGATAAGGATTTGGACGCAAGCACAGACAAGCCTTTGAATGAAACAACTACAGACTATGATAATACAATACTGTCGGACACAGAAAGAGAACCATCAACTGATGAAGAAATAACAAAACCTGTAAAAACATATCATGGAAAAAATTGTTACGTCCTTGTACTGAAACATCCAGTGGAGCTCTACCTTAATGGCAAAGTAAGAGTAAAACCCATAGCAGGCAGAGTGGAAGTTTTTGGGTATGTCCTAAAGGATGTTGTTGATTTATATGCCCCAAATAATAGTTTTGCTCAATGTTTCAAAACTGTTGAACATCCAAATGAGGATTATGGTGTGTTTAGAAAACTGACTTCAGAAGGATTATTAGTACGGGAAGCTGAGGAAATTGTCACCACAATTGGGCCATTTGATGGTGTAATAAGTGTGTCAAAGTTGTGTGATGCACGGATGGATTTTGTTGAGAGCAACGTTTTTATGGACCTGTTCACAAAGTGTAATAAGGCACATGGTAGCCTTAGGAAAGTTTCAGCTGATCTTGGTTGCAGCCTTCTTTTAAAGAGGCCTTGGAGGTACTTTGAAGGGAATGAGTCTTGGGATTTTGCTGTTAGCTGTGGATTTCGTAAGAAACATAACTTATAAGATTTCTCTTTCTTTCTATGGCAATTATCTTTTTATATTCTCTCTCAGATGTAATTATTTAATATCATACAAATGGAATGAATGAATAAATGTTGACAAGGCACACAAAAAAACACTATGAAAAAATGAGTGCGAAGAGAAGGAAGAGTAATAGAGGGCAATTGAAAAATGTAGAATACTGAATATTACTGAACAATGAACAGTTATTGCCACATCATGTAACATCTCAATCCCATTGATATTATATGGTCAGATACTAACACAACTTTATTATTTCAGAACAAAACAGCAGAGGTATTGTGTGCGGTGGCAAAGGACTGGGCAAGTCTACATTCCTCAGATACTACGTAAACTGTCAGCTGGCCAGTGGGCCGGTGCTAGTCATAGACTTAGATCCAGGACAGGCTGAGTTCACCGTGGCAGGCAATGTGTCCGCTACTGTAGTGACTACACCACTTCTCGGCCCCAACTATACGCATTTAAAAACTCCGGAAATGTATGTATGACCTATTTGGATGTCTTACTGTAAATTGAAAACTTGCCTTAACAAGACAGACTTACAGTTGCCAGCACGTAACTTGTCGAGGTTTGGACGTAGTAGGGAAAGTGTGCGCATGTAAAAATGTACTAAATGTACATGCGCAAACTTCCGCCACTACGCCGCAATCTTGCAAAGTAACGTAGGTACCGGTAACTGTATGCTCAACAACAAAAGTCGATTAACACTGTTACTTTATTCTATCATTTCAATGGCCACTAAAAACACATTGCACTACTTCTCAATATTTCAGGCAATAGCTATGGGTTTATTCTATCTTAATTGTATATTCATTTCGCATTTGCTTTATTATTGTGCTCATTTGCTCAATAATTAGGATTTAAAAAAATTGAAATGTTAATCGACTTTTGTTGCTGACTGTACAATGTAAGTCAGAAGTCAGAAAAGTCAGGGCCGTTGAAAACGATAAAATTAGCTTTACGGCATGACGTTTTTTTAAATCATCATCACCAAGCCTAAGTATTGTGCATATACCTACCCATGGGCGTACCCAGTTTCTGGCGTAGGAGGGGGCAAGTCAGATTTTTTAGGTCGGATCGTCCGCGGCTGTTTTGTCATACACACTACACAAACACACTTACGTGAATCATTAGGTGTATGTAGTGTAGTGTGTAGGGCAAACAGCCGCAAATGATCCTGCTTTATAGGTATAGTTAAATAAATAAAAGTAAATTTGACTATGCATGCATTTTTATTTTATTTAAATCGCTTCTACTTTAAAAGTAATTTTCGAGGATCTCCAAGCGAGATTTCCAAGGGGGGGCAGCTGCCCTCCCCTGCCCCCCCCTGGGTACGCCTATGTACCTACCTACACAAGTAAAACACCCACTCCCTCGACTTACACATAGAAATCTAACCTACCGTCATCTTTCCAGAATGCTGAACATAGGCATGATCAACACGATGGACAATGCCAACCGGTACGTGACCGCTGTCACTGAAGTCCTCGCCCACTGCCGCTCCAACCGGGCGTACAGCTCCATGCCCTGGATCATCAACACCATGGGCATGTCCACGCAAATGGGCCTCAAGTTCATTCTCCTAACCATCCTACACGCTCAACCGACCTTCTTACTACAAATAGACACCAAAGTCGCCAAGAAACGCTTCGAATGCCATTTGAAACCTAATGCTGTTAAAAATTTGTATGAGAATTTTAAATATGATCGCTTCTTTTTAAATGTTGAGCTGCCGTCTTTGGAATACACTTTCATATTGACGCAGCATCCGGAAGGTTCAGATAAACATAATACAGCGCTGTCGCCAAAAGACCAAAGATATATGAACTATCTGGCGTACTTCGGTGAACTGATGAACATTCATAAAGGAACTCAGTTATTGGGGATCGTGCCGTACGAGTGAGTATCTTCTCGATCTATAATTCTATACTTTATTAATAGTATTATGAAAATGCGAAAGTAAATCTGTCTGTTACGCTTTTCGGGCTAAACTACTAAACTGATTTTGATGAAATTTGGTACGGAGTAAGCTTGAACTCCAAAAAGCTATTTCTTATTCGCGACTTCGTCTACGTCCACGATAGCGATAACCGACAAATCCGACAGGAACGAAGTTAGCAAAACTAGTATCAAATACTTTATCAACATTCCGTCGCTTGTTTTGCACTATTTGTCTGAATCTATACTAATATTATAAAGCTGCAGAGTTTGTTTGTTTGTTTGTTTGAACGCGCTAATCTCTGGAACTACTGGTCCGATTTGAAAAATTCTTTCAGTGTTAGATAGATTAGTTATCGAGGAAGGCTATAGGCTATATACCATCACGCTACGACCTACGGGAGCGGAGCAGTAACCAAAGACGCGGGTGTAACCGCGGCGGACAGCTAGTCGTACAATAAAATCTACTACCTAGTTGAGTACCTACGTACTCAACATTAAGTCAATCAATATTCCATATCAAGTCTCTAAAAATTGAAAAATGGCTGGCTAATTTAAACCAAGCTCAATATACTGAGAAAGGCTACTTGAAAGAATAGTATGAAAGATTTCATGACAGATTCATTCCCATTAAAGTACTAGTACACTAAGATAAGTGAAGGCAAACACTAAAAAAAAGTTTCTCTTTTAGCGTAAATCAGTAGCGATCTTGAATAGTAACAGTGACACAATTGCCAAGTACGACACACATGCTAGCGGTCATTATTTTCTACGAGAGAACGCCTATACATTACACGACTGCATTACCTGCGTGGGAGTGAGCGAGAAACGAAATATTTACCCATTAGCCTACTCGATAAATGCCTCCATCTGTTTCGGCGATTTCACATTCACGATCCCGTGCTATTTCCGGCAACACTCGATGCTGGTTGAATCTCGGGTACCGTCTGGAGTCTCCCTGTGGCTTTATCGCGTACAGTATGATTCATTATCCACCTTGGCCTACAAGTCATTGGAAAATACATGTATTCGTGGAATTTTGAGATATAAATGCATTATTGGAGTAATGCCTTAGTTGTACTTGATCTTAATCCAAACTGTATATGACTAAAACGTTTCAGCTAAGATTTACATAATCGATAATAAAATACAGAAAAATGAACAGGATGGGATTTTCCATTATTATATTTTGATTATTATTTCAATTGGAGGAACGTTATGAATGACATGTACGATTATCACAATAACTGTAAGCTACAATTATTATGAGTAACAAGATAATGTTTGTCCGGGAATTGAGCGTGATTCACGCGAAGGCTAACAATGGCTCGTTGATCAATCATCGGTTCAGATATCATTTCAGGTACTAAAGAATTGTAACTTCAGAACTAAGCTGGAATATCTGTATGGACTACTTTACATTTCGAGAACTACATGCATGTTTTTACTATGCCATTATCGTGTTTCATTGCGTCTTTACTGCGCCTAGTGCAACTAATTATTAGCCTACACCTACACAATAATCCTTGCAGCAAAATGTTCCCTATCACCCTGACATAGTTCTGCTTTTGTTTTTGACAACTTTACAACAGCACTCTCGAAAACATTTGGGTATGCATTCACGTTTCCACTGAAGAGCAACAGGTGGCATACAGACTTCTATAGGTAGTTAGGCACATGGTATACTGTTTATAAACACAGACCTAGCATGACATTGGATACTACTAAATTGTTTTGCCCTTTTTTTGTTCTAGGGTGAGGTTGTCAGATGTGAACGTACTCACGAACGTGAAAGTAGCAAATGATGCAGTACTGAAGGTGATTAACGGAAAAATAGTAGCGCTCTGTCAACTCGCCATAGGAGATAAGGGAAAAGTGTTTACCCTGCAAGATAACGCGCTGCTATGCCACGGACACGGTAAATTTTGTTTTAAAAAAATATAGGCCACTAAAACTATTCCAGTTGAGACTAAGACACCTTGTTTCTTTTTTTTCAATATTGATTTTTACTCTAGGCTTTTTTTGTATTGAATATTGGTAGCCAATTAACATAATAATACAACCAACCATAATAAACTTATAAATATTGATATCTCAAATAAATAACTGGTATTCATGTTTTTAAACTTCTACATAAGCAGGTGCTTTACATTTTAAATTAAAAACTAGTTTCTGAAAAGTGGATTATGATAACATTACACTATTTTGATTATTGAATATAGATGTCCTAGTGACTAAGATACCACTGAAATAGGTGCAATTGTTCTTCAAGCAAACAAATTCTCAACAGTTAAAAAATATGCAGTTTACTCATAATGTATATAATGTAATTTCAAACAAATAGCATAAGAGGTATGCATATAAATATAATTAATATCGTAAAATGTGTTATCAATAAGTGTAATAAAGTGCTGATTAAATATGATAACTAAGAACGTGACATACTCAGGCGTTTACTGGAGTTATTTGTATTGTTACAGGTTTGGTCCGCAGTGTGGACTTTGAGAAGTGGGTGGTGTATATTGTGACCCCACTAGCCGTGGACAAACTGTGTGCAGTGGACGCGCTGGTGTACGCGGACTGGGCGCCCGAGCTGCGCGGCCCGGAGCGCCACCTGCCCGACGGCACCGCGGTCCCCTACCGCAGCCCCACTAACTACAGACAGAAACAATTCATGGTGTCGCCCAGACGCCGCTTCAACCCGCTACAACTACTAAAAATGTCAAGGAGTGCCTAAATTGAAACTTTCAATTATTGGTTAATAAATTTGTAATTGGAATAAATCCAAAATAATAAATCTTAAATTATATAAAAGGAAATCTAATAATTATTTTGTTAATTATATTTGACGATAATTTTGTACTTACAAGACTAATGAAACATAACATAAATGATCATATTTAACTTAAATATCCCCCATTCTAAACACCTTTGCTTTATAAATGCTGCATTAAAATTTTATAAAAAGTCAAAAAGAGTCTAGTTAAGAATTGTTGACATGGGGTTCCTTTATTACTAATAAATTATATTAGGAAGTTATGATTTCACACAAACAATAGATTACAATACAACTGCCCTAAAGAATCAGATTGGACGTCTCAGAGACGCGCTAGCTGACAGGCACTTAGTTGAGTGGGGCTCACGCTCCGTGTCAAATAAACATCCTACACAATTTATACACCACTATTTTATTGAAAAATTAAAATACAAAATACCGAACTAAAAAGTCTCGGTGAGATGCCACCGGTCGAGGAATAATCTATATGTAGAAGAAATGCTACTCGATTATATAACGTGATATTATAGCATGAAAAATTCCAGTGGCCCTGCCGGAGACGGGAGGTCCACATGCCCCCGACTACTTTTGTTAAGGCATTTACGCTTACTCTTTATAGATAATCTATAAAATATACAAAGTACCAATTGTGAAAGAGTAGCCACACAAATACTGAGTGAGTGTGCGTGCGACGCGGGTCGCGACTTCGCGTCAGCAGTCAGTATCGGAAGGAAGCACTGTGTGGCCGACCTCGCGACTGCTGCACAGTCCGAGTCGTTTCAAACTAAGTTATCAGGCAGTATGCGTACAATTCATAAATCAGAGTTCTCCCGACAACAGCACAATTACAGCAGGGAACACCTAGTCTTCTTCTTCTTTTTGACCTGTAATGCGGCGCGGGTCGCCGTCTCGAACACCTCGCGTACTCCCTCCTTGCTCTTGGCGGAGCACTCCAGATACGCGAACGCGTTAATCTTTTCCGCCATGGCTCGGCCCTCTTGCGGCTTCACCGGCTCCTGCTTCATCTTGCGGAGCTCGTTAATCGTGGCCGGGTCATTGCGCAGATCCTTCTTGTTACCCACTAAAATTATGGGCACATTAGGGCAGAAGTGCTTTACCTCGGGTGTCCACTTCTCCGGGATGTTCTCGAGCGAGTCGGGCGAGTCCACCGAGAAGCACATGAGGATCACATCAGTGTCGGGGTACGACAGCGGCCGCAGCCTGTCGTAGTCTTCCTGGCCAGCCGTATCCCACAAGGCGAGCTCAACCTGTTTGCCGTCCACCTCGATGTCGGCGACGTAGTTTTCGAACACAGTCGGCACGTACACTTCCGGAAACTGATCTTTGCTGAATACGATGAGCAGGCATGTTTTACCACACGCACCGTCACCGACGATCACTAATTTTTTGCGTATCGCAGCCATCGGTCCTGTGAAACAATACAACGCAAATAATTATGATGGTGTCGAGCGTCAACGCCTTTCATGACTTATAAATATGGCCGCCGTATAGGATTATGGGTAGGGAGTAGTCAGACAAGCCCTCAAATGTGAATAAGCACCTGAACTAGCGGAAGAAGTACAGCACCACCACATAGTACCCTCACATGCGAGGGTGTTATTTATTATATTTTGTAGATACCTGAAGATTGTGGCTAATTTCTGCAGAATATTGGCTTATCGACACTTTTTAATCGTCTTTGCTCATCACAAGCACTTTCGTTCGTAAGTCACTAATGTTGCAACACTAGAAAAAAGACAATCAGATGGATGTGTTGAAGTTTTTGTTAAAAATAAAAAATTGTTAATTAAGAAAAATATATAACATCTGAGACTTTATCTTATGATTTGCTATGATATTTTATTTACGGCTAATGGTGTAATACATGTAAAAATTGAAAATACACCATATTTTTTTATTGCCATACTATAATATTCTTGTTTTGACGTTTGTCAAAAATTCGGATACATGTCCTAAACAGTGTAGGATGTGCAGATTAAAAATATTCTTCAAAAAATATTATTAAAAAAATGTAAACCTTCGTCTAATCCAAATAAAAACAGATTATGGTTACTTCTGTCTGTTCTCCGGTCAAAGTTTCTCATAAGTAGCAAGTTATAAAATTCTACGTTCTACTAGTACCTAATAATTTTTTAATAGTTTTACTCTAAAGTGAAGGAACCGCGGTTTGATTGCTTGATTCTTGGTCTATTATCAAGAATTCGTTTCTTGGACTGGTGTTCTTCAAGGAAAATCTTTTGAGCAAATTACTACGAGATTTTATAGTGTCAATAATAAACACGGTATCCCTTCTATACTAATAAACAAGCGTGAACGTACAACACCGGACTTTTAGTTATTTTAGCGACCGTCTGTCTTATTCCTCTATGGGGTTATTGCAATGATGTAATATTCAGTAAAGGCGTACTGCTTACATGTAATCATTGGTTTATGAGAAAATGACTGCATGGATATAAATAAACTGTTGACACCGTCAGTGCGAACTATGAGGTCATACATAATAATGTAGGTACCTACATATAGACTAGTTAACGGTGTTCATGAGGTCAAAAAAACGTCATCCTAGGCTTAGACCGGTACCTTTCTCCTGACTTTCTGTGGGCAGCGTACCTATTTCTATATGTGACGTCACACACATGATTGTGACCATGATATCGCCAATCTACTTTTAATAACGCTGTATCCGTCATATTATCTACAACACATCATTGATGATAAGTTTCAACTCTTGGGTTTTAGCGTGGTTTTAGTATTGGTATATCTAGCAGGTATTATGGTACCTACCTACCGACAGAGTTTTGACAATTTGATCGGATAAAGTCTGTCGTCTATCAATTAAATAAGTAACTACCTATGCTAAGAATCTAGAGGAGGTAAGGACGTGCAAAAACTGCAATATAGTTTGGTACTTACAGTGCTGCTTCGTTGGTCGAGCGACGATTGACTCGTTTCTTATCATCGAAAACTGGACGGGAGCCGAATTATTTGGATGATTGCGGGCGTTGTGTTTATAGTAGCGAATTAATGAGTCATGTACTCATTCATATCTCTCATTGATGTAAAGTAAAATCCAGCTATGTACCTATCTGTGTTGGCTCTTGTCACCTTCTGTTTCTAATCATTGATGCACTCTGTTGTTTTGTGATATTGCAGTCGGATAAGTAGTTCCGTTGTCACGTTGTTTTTGGTGAAACAGTTCCAAAGAGTTAAAGATATTCATTCTTTTATTCTAAAGTCTCAAATTGGTAGTTAGTCATAGTTTACGGTATGAGTGTGTCATATTGTCCTGCTTTTTTCTAGAAAATTAGGTAAGTATGCTTTTCGCTACCGATGTACGGTCAGCGACAAAAGTCGTTAACGTCAGATTTTTAAATTCATGTAGCACATGAATAAAATAAAATAAAATAATTTCGGAATTAATATAAACTCATAGCTTTAACCTGAAATGCTTAATAGCAGTGCATCGCATTAAATCATGTATATTTTGATTATAATTCAATTTTTTCAGTTAAACGACTTTAGTTGCTAACCGTACGCAGCCAGTCTCGAGCAGTTGGTCACGTACTGCCAGGATGTGATTGGCTGGAAAGCCTAAAGTATTTTAAAAATAAGCAGGTAATTCTACACTTTTTTTAATATTTTGGGTTTTTCATTACTTTTTCAAAAGTTTATTTAGATGTTGCAAAATAGAGGAGTAATAGGATTCCCAGCCTAAAATAAAACAAACGTAGCTTTCTCAGGATAGGGGGTAAAAAATAGTCATATTTTTCTCGTAATATCCATTGTTCCCGTTTATTTACAAATACAATTAAAACGTAGTATCCAACAACCTTACATTTTTAATCCTTATCAACGAGAATAACATTTTCTTCATAATTTAAAACAACTAGAACAGGTTACTTAGCAATTATATTTTTAGTAACTTTCTATTCTATTTAGTATTTTTTAAGTTTTCACTACACTAATAAAATCGCGTGCATTCTCTTAGCTTATTTTTTTTTAGAACAGTTACAAGCTGTTTGAATTAAATTGATAAAACGGCAAAAAAAAACAATTTCATAAAGAATATTATCTTTTATCTCTTTTAAAATAAAGCTAGTAATAGGATTGCCAGCCTAAAATAAAACAAACGTAGCTTTCTCAGTGATTCATTAAATGCAATAGAGTTTGGAATATCAAGCCAACGGAATGCAGTAAAAAATGAGCCAAGCATGTTTGGCAAGAGACACGAATTGAATGCATTCTGACATTCCTTAAATTGCTTGCCAAACGAAAAAATCTTGGCTAATAAAAAGAGTATAAAAATAAATGCTTAATTCCTCGATATATAAACTAAGGACAATCATTGCACGATAATTCATAAAAGTCATGGCAAATACCTTGGTGTAAAGTAATAAATAAGACTAATATTGCTTCGTAATTAAATCACGTAATTAATAGTGTGTTGCCAAAGCTACTAACTAAAGCGAAGGCACATTTTTATTCCTAAAGATTTTTATTCATAAAATAATGCCTTTTCAAAAGACAATAAAAAGTATGTTTTGAATATTTTGAAATGTGTCAGACACTATAATCTAAATAACTGTGTGTTTATAATATAGTACTAAGCTTGTAGAATTATAACTCCAAAACATTATCACAATAGGTCCGCAGCAATCCTGGTTGATGCCATTTCAGTCTCGGTCTTATTATTCTTCTGAAGACGCCTGGAATTAAAAAAGAAACAAGTCAAATTAAAAACTTTTTTTTTTAGTACAGTCAATAAAAAGATCAAGTAAGCAGACAGCTTCCACTAGTAATTGTTTTGAAACCCACTAAATAGCAAGAATTTAGAGTCCCCTAGTCAACTAATCACAGATGCGGTGATTAACAGATCTTTAGCAGTCGTTAGCGAGTATTCGGAAGGCCGAAAGTCGAGCCTGACGACTAACTTTACTAAGGGGTATCGTGTTACCCAGAAACGGGGCTGTGAAAGTCAGATAGATAATTGCTTTACGTAAAGTGTATTCAGCTGCATCCGGTAAGACTGGAAGCCGCACCAACATTGTTGGGAAAATGATACCAACGTTCCTGTCACCATAGTGACTGGCTAGTATTTTTATTACGTGTCGCTATACACATTATCGGATCGGCACATTCGGTTCAACATTAACCGAATGTGCCGACCCGCTTATGTGTAAGCGACCCTTTTTTTTCGGGTTAGAAAATCCTTTTGGTTGTCCCTGGGGAGGGCGGAGGTGTCTGTCAGGCTCTTACTGACTAAAAACCACCCCGGTGTTCCCTTCGCACACTTCGCCGGGGATCACGGGAACGTACGCGCCTTCCGAGATTTCAGATTGGTGCAGCCCACAGAGGCAATGTCGGCCTCCTTAAATCTGGGGAGGGGAGTGAGGTGTTTAACTCCCCCAGCGACGTCTAAGTGGGGTGCGCGTGGAACACTACGCCATTTCGGGTCCGTTGGAATGGGGGGCGACCCGGGCGACGGACGTTCAAGCTAACTACAGATTATAAGAATCAATAAGTACTAACAAGTTAAAGTGCCCAGTTCATCATTGTCCACCACCATGAGACCATGCATCATTGCTCGAAGTGTCCTAGTTCCTTTGAACAAAGGACGCAGGTTTGAGTAGCCTCATTGATAGTGCGTTCCCCTTACGTACCTGAAGGTATATGTCATTACTATTAGCTAGTCGTTGGGCCTAATTATATTATAGAAAGTTTTAAAATTTTCAAGCCCTACGACTCTAAAGCTTGAACAGTTTTTTTTCTTTCTATGTTTGTTTAAACGCTTTGTTTGTTTAAAACATAACTGGCGAAATGTGGGTGTACTAATGGGTACACCTGTGCCTAACCCTTCGGGGATTACATGCGCGGAGTTATGCATGTATGTTAAAAAAAATCGTTGCTGAGGAAATAGGGGTGAAGTGATAACAAACTGTACTTTGGCCCTACATCTCCGGGGAGTAGGAACAGGTGTCATTTATGCCTATAAAGCCAGCTAGATAGCTTGGCAATAGCTTGGCTTGACGGCACGGTAGGCGAAGTGGCTGAACGATTAGCTGCTGCACTGCGTATCGCAGGTTCGATTCGCGCACGGAACAAATATTTATATGGCCTACAGATAAATAGTTCCTGGTCTAGCTGTTTGTGAGTTTATGTGTTTGTAAACGCACCCACGATTCTGGAGAAATTACTGGTGTGGGGCAATGTTTTTTTTAATAAATATATAATAATTTATGTGCATTTTTATTCATTGATGAAACTTATGTCTATTAATTTTCTCAAGGTTATTCTTTTTATAATATTTAACATTTTAGTTTACATACTTCACGTCTAGTATTCTTTCAAACTGCGTCGCGGAACGTCGCGTTGTGTTTTCAACAGACTTCTTTTTTATCTATTTGATTACCGTAATTTATACTCTTTTGCGTGGGCTTTCAGTTGCGTGTGAAGTCACTAAACTTAATTGGAATTGGGCTGACCTCGTCTACGGGATATTTGCTAAACTATCCACACACGTCGACGTGGACCGAACATTTACAGTAGAAAATTACAGAGAGGGAGAGGGGTTTTAGTTATTTAGGATGTCAAATAGTGAAGGAGTCCCTGGCTGGAGGTCTTAATTTTTAAGGCACCACAGGATAGTCCGGTAAAGCAGCCGACAACCTCATAGGTTGACATGCGAGATGCCATTCCGAAAAAAAAAGGAGACCGCTATCCAAAACCAGTCGTACTTTTTATGACCTGTCAAAACGCGATTCTCCATAGAGTATGTAAGCAAAAGACAACTGTGACGTTACTTTTGTGACGACTCAATTGACGAACTACTTATTAATTTGAAAGCAATAACAAATCAAATTTTACAGTTAATTGAAAATAAATCGGGTTGTCAGGGCTAAAATAAAGTGTTTCTTTAGAGAAGTTATGTTTTGGAATTATTGGTTAATGGTGTCAACTATTACATTGTTTACCGGGCTCTTAACTCATGGTGGTAGAAGGAACCGTGGGGTTTTAGTTGGGAAGATCCCGACATAACCCTCTCCTTTTTCCAAATGGAGGGTATCCATGAGGATTTCCCAACGAAAAATGAAAATTAAGGTTAGAATATATTACATAACCTACCAGGCTTCTTAATAGCGGGAGCACAATGCTTTGTGATATACTGGGCACACTGTACCTGACCAAGTAATGCTGATAACTTGAATAAATAACTTTGTATTAAAATAAACGTGGTAAACTTGTTTTTATTTCTGCCTCTAGGTAGGGTAGTGTAACGATTTGTTAAATAGTCGATTATTTTATTTGATGAATAGTCGATTATTTTGATCAACTAAAGGAAAGTTTGGAACTCTGTGTTTTTTATGAAAAGGTAATTACAGTCTTTAATGTTGGTTAATTTTAAAATTGGAAGTCTAAAGAAGCCAGGACAGATTTATTCATGCCATTTTTGTTTAGGTCTTATTATGTTTTTATTTCAATTTAATTGCAGTGAAAATTCTTTTTTAATTTTGGTTACATCAATTTCACTGTTTGTTCGAGTTTCGTACGTAATATTTTTTTAAACTGGCAACTAAATGACAAAAGTGGCAGCATTATTACATAATGAATAATAATAATTTAGAGTTCTGAGAAGAGATAAGATTTTTTGGGAAATAAAACAAATTATTAAGTTTTAAAGATTTTTTATGGAATATTACATTGAGTCTTTTACATGTTATTTCCATAATAGGACTTTTTACAATATGTTTGTAGTATTGCTTGCTTATAAATATAATAAAAATACTATAATATAATATCCATTACAATACTGACAATACCTACGCCTGTAAACAAATAAAGGGGGAATTACTGTTTTAAACGGAATTAAACCTTGATGAAATATTTTAAGGCATAGTTTAACAATTACTTTTCACTTAAGTTAGGGATGTGTTATAAAATATTGGAGAGGTGTTTTGACAGAATTTATGGGGTCCTTATTGACGTTTGATGCTGTTATAATTTGTAATTAAACATCAAAAGGATATCTCAAACTTGCCTTTAATTTATCCCTAGATATAATGCTTATTGCAAAGGCCTTAAGCACTAGTTAGGTAGGTACACTACTAAATTGGTAGCGCTTATTCCACTACCTCATCGGTAGGGTCCCTATCACCTAGGTAGGGTAGTGTAATAATAGATAGAGAGATAGGCCCTACTGCTAAGATCTATCTGATGTTCCTGACCGCAATTAGGCCCCTAGCACACGGCGTGTTTTAAACGCGCAGACGACGCGCGTTTCAAGTACACGCGTTTTCTGCGCCGTAGATACCGATTTTTGCGTTTTTATAAAATCAAACGCGCGTAAAACGCGATACAAACGTGCGTGTGAAGCGCGTTCGAAACTCGTTTGAAGCGTGTACAAGGGGTCGGAGTAGGGGTAGAGGAGGGGCAACTGACGAGGAGTCTGACCAAAACGCGGAAGCTACGAGCGACTACAGCGCGTCTGTATCGCTGTATCTGCGCGTATACGCGCAGTTGACGCGCGTTTCACGATCGCCCCGTGTGCTTAGGTTACAAGGTTGCGTTCAAATCTCGTTTGAAGCGCGTATACGCGTGTCATCTGCGCGTTTAAAATACGCCGTGTGCTAGGGGCCTTACCACGCCACACCCACCCTATCAATAGCGCCCTATCAATTGGGTAGTATAATAAGCACTTTAGGCCATAATAAAGAACACAAGCACCAACATATTATAACACACCTAATAAAACAGCACAACTGTCGTTACTTCTTTACCTTTTGCCAAGCGAAGATGCCGTAAGACACGCCTGCGCCGAGTAAGAAGGCGAGCAAGTATGGCACGAATTTCAGCGACGGACCGAAGCGCTTGCGCATCAACGCGGATATGAAGCTTAAGTTGCCGTCCGAGTAGGGGGGGTAGCGGCCGCTGAAAGGGAGATACATTTCGGTTAAAAATTGTTATAAAGTGATAGAAGCTAATGCCCTGGTGGTCTTAATTTTTTAGGCACTTTTCCTAATTTGTTTTTCTTCTTTTTTTTGAGTTTTGACACTGGCAACTTTTACAGATTACTTAAATAAAATTGACATACTTTTAAAAGTTACATTTTACATAATGACATTGCTGTTGGCAATTGAAATGCTATTGGGTATTGAACCCTTTTCATACTGTTCTTAAGTGATACTAGCTTCTGCCTGCGACTTCGTCCGCGTCAAAGGTGATTTCTCCATACAAACTTTGGACCCCTTTCATCCCCTTAGGGGGTGAATTTTGGAAAATCCTTTCTTAGCGGACGTCTACTAACTATAAACTGCCTCTCTGCCAAATTTCATCTTTTTACGTCAAGCTGTTTTCGATATTTCGGGATGATTGACTGAGTGACCATCCGCTTTTTTTATATGTAGATTGGCATGTGGTATAAAAACTACTTACGAAGCCAATTTCTCCCCAATAGGCGAGAAGTTCCTGACCAGACAGCTCTTCTTGTGTGTGAATGTGTCAAATGTCTTCTTGCCGTGGTAGGCGCCTATGCCGCTTGCGCCGACACCTCCGAACGGGAGGGTCTCAACTGTTATAACAGACTTTATTAGTATGGACATAAGGTTAGATGTTTACTGATGAGATTTTTATTTGTCTAAAATTTTAAAAAAGGAATCAGGGTCGAGGCAACAACAAGTAATGTAAACATTTTCTTAAGGGGTAAACATTTTCTTAAGGGGCCATCCATAAATAGCGATTTTATGATTTTTTTATCCTTGTCACAGGTGGTCACTTTTAGCAGAACTTTTAAAATGACAAAATGTGTGACGTCACTCCATGGTGACGTCACACATTTTGTCATTTTAGATATAAAAATTGATTTAATTGAAACAACAGCATGAAAATTAATTTAAAATATTGAGTAGGTAATATTTTTTAGATTTTTGTTATAGTTAAAGTTTTTCTAATACTTTAAATGTTGTGACTTCACGAAGTTTAGGACGCATCCCACCCCCTTAAAGATGGCCCCTTAGTAACAAAAGAATCACAAATAAGCTTTTAAAATACGTAGCAAGTAAAAATCTCAACAGTAGTACTGACATTTTAGTTACAACATAGAAAATTAAGTTAAATATTCTCAAATCATGCATATTCATGCTATTAATAAAAACTGGCAGAAAGGAAGAAAAAAAAGAAATACATAGTTTAGTCGAATAGTTAGTCTACAAGAATATTTTGTACAGGTTTGCACCATTACCTATTACGTTTTTAAAAGTAGGAAGTTTAATCAAGATTTCTGTGCATCAAAAATAAAACTTAAGGGTCAGTTCACATGAGATGCGACGCGATGAGGCGAGTGCTTTTCAAGATGGCAACACATTATCCTTAAACATTTTTGACCCAGTAGTGAATTTGTTATTCTCTAAGCAGCGCGGCGACCTTTTCGAGTATAATAATCCAATTATTAAGTTGTTTTACTTTCGTGCAACAATTTGTATGTGCCATGTTCTTTACCACTACACGGCAGTCAACGGGTTAAGTCCACCTTTGTACAGTTTTTTTGCTACATAAAATTTAAATTAATAATAAGTTCGATATTATGTCGCAATCGCAAATAGCGCGCGCCTAGTCGCGCCTCGCCGCGTGTTTGTGTGAGCTGACCCTAAGATAATTTAAACATTTTGTTTTCTAAACCTTTGTACCCCTTTACACCCGCAAACAAATATTATATGTTTTCAGCAAAACATATACTTAAACGACTTGTCAAAAACATGACAGTTATGACCATAAACAATTAAAGACATTGTTTTGAACTGTTTACAGTTTTGACAAGTTTCATCTCGCCTCCATCTGCACTAAGGTCGTGGATTAATGCTTTAATAAAAAGAAAAACTAATAAAATAAGAGAGAAAATATCCAAACCTCCCATGTGCATCATGGTATCGTTAACGCACATCCCTCCGCTACTAGTGTTGTCCACGATACTGGACAGAACCTTCTTACTCGTACTGAACACGTACAGCACTAGCGGCTTCTCTCTATACACAACAGAATATGTCAGACCACCACCGTACAGGCTATTATTTACTATAGAAGAGTAAAGAATATTCTAGATTTTATACAAGAGTTATCTGTAAAAGATGGGAAAAAAAAAGAAAAAAAAAAGAATATTTAGTCTGGCAACAAAAACTTTAACAGATAACTGAAACAACAATTTGTAATCAATAAGCGATAAAAAAATTGAAACGTGTTTTTTTGCATTTAAGAATTAGACATTTTATTATAGGAAGATATCCACCACCATCCTTCACCATTACCCATCACCAGAAGACACCGTGAATAGAAATATACCAAAAACCATCACATTTATTTTCATGGAAATTGTACTATACTCTGTATACTAGACCATTTGACAGCAAATCATAATCAGTTCAGAAATATATAAAACTTATTGGAACAGGATTTTGATTAACGTAAATCTGCTTTACATTACTCAAACCTCTCACATTTTGAAATATAAAAAAAGATATGGCTAACTATACATTCACCGGTCTGCATACATATTCTCGGTTTTTACTGCAAAATATCGACGCCTACGCCTAAAACAGAGTTTGATCAATTCTGTTTAAATAAAGAATGCATCAAGGCGTTGATGTCACATCTTCAAGGAACAACGTGTCAAGTTAATCTTTCAATACAATCAGCAACAATAAGTTTGATTGTGTTTTTGGTTTGTAAGACGTAATCTCTGGAAGTACTGGTCCAATAACAAAAATTCATTTACTGATAAAAGCTACAGTACCTATTGCCGAATGCCATAGGCTATATTTTTTAGTGTACTTGACTTCCACGCGGACGAACTCGCGGGTACTAGTTAGATATATCGCGATAAACGTTTGTCTGTCAAACAACGGTGGTCTAGTAAAGCAAAGATATTTTTTTGTCCTTTCCAATCCACTCCTCGAAAGTAAGAGATCAAGCGAAACCAATATGTACCACCATATCCCGACGACTGTTTGCAATAACATACAAAACTCTTTTTTTAATTCAAATTAAATTCCATTTTCAAAAAAGTGACATTAGCTAAGTGACGTTTGCTTGTGGTATTTATTTTTTAACTGACTATTTATTTTAAAAGCTGCTCCTTTATTGAATAGTGTGTAATTTATTGTACTAAATCTTAAGTTAACTTTAGTATAGCTCTTGAAGAAGTGCTTTAACTTTTTCTTTAAAATAGATGCAGTGCGCGTGCGCAAATGCTTGTTACTCACGCAGTATAATCTCGAGATAATTTTGTTATTCCATTATTATTATTACTATCGAGGCAGCATGCCATCTCTTTGTTATTTGGTGGTCTTCTCAGACTGTAATTAAAAAAATCTTTATCTCTTTGAAAAACAGATATTGTTTTTGTCTAAATTAGTAGCCAATGAAAAACTCTTAATTAATTAGGTAATCGATTTATTGATGCCTTAGTCGATTATTCGACTCAACATTTTCGTTCTCGATTAATCGACTGCATATTATATTTACGCCTAACGCATGTTTTTCTTTATTTTTATTATATTTTTCTATTGACTTACAATTTTTTTTTATATTATCGTTTTATAAAAGTTGTATATGTTTTTACAAACAGCCAATGGTAATGTATTCTCCTTACCGCCGTAAAACATGATCGTATCGTTCATACTGATACTGCCCGACCGGGTTTGTTCAGTGAACAACTTTTGTATGTTGCTTTGATTGCTGAACACGTAAAGCACTAACGGATGGTCCCTGAAAATTGTTTATGGTTTCATTCTGTGGTCTCCATGGTTCCTTCCCATGGATAATGGAATTGGTAATGATGGACCACTGTGGCCACCATGGTTCTTTCCCATGGAAATGGTACCTGCTCCGAATACGAATCGACTATTATTTTGAATGTGTATATTTTAAGTATCATTTTGTGTCGATTTTTAATCGTCAGATAATTCATCATATCGATCGATCGATCGTCATATTTATTTTTCAGTTATAAGTTATCTGATTATCGAAAAATCAGCTCTAGGTACACGTTCAAGATATAAATACAATATACAATTAAAAAAAAAACCTAAAATATTATGTAGGTATAAGAGTAATTTTCAAAACAACTCGCGGTCATCAGTCAAATTTCATTGATTTATTTATTCTCTGTGTTTACAACAACTGACATCTAATGTCAAAATAAAGTCGATTCGACCTCACATGAAATATAATCGAATCCCAGTCTCGATGAATAAATCGATTCAATATTGGTAGTAATGGATTGACATGTAGATAATATTAAATAAATATATTTTGTGACTGTCCCCTGTAAATTGTGCACTGTATGGGGGATTACATGGATATTAAAATACTTTTACTACGTTCGATGGAATCTACTGAGTTGCGTTTGGTGCCGGACAGATGCGGCGCTGAAGCGGTGCGGATGTCGGACTGCACAGACAATTGTTTTTGATGTGTAACATTTATGGGCACATTTTGGAATTCAAATAGATTAGCTTGCCGTCACGGCAAACGGCATGATGCTCTCTCATGCCGCCATGACCCCACAACGCTCTCGACTCTCTTGTGTGTGTGCCCGCGCATACTATACACTCCCTCGTATCAGCTGCTTAATTTTTTTTTATTGGTTTTTATTAATTCTATTTCAATTAAAAATTTAAATATTCACTGAGATGTCTCACATGTGCGGGGCGTACCGAGACGGGCTAGAGGCCTTTCGACACCGGTACCGCACACGCGCGACGGCAGAACGACAAACGTCACAAATGTAAACTTTATGAAAAAAAAAAACAACAGTCTGTGTAGTGCAGTACCCACCCCGATGCCGCGACAGTCCAGCACCAAACGGTTAAATTAAAGTTATATTTTGAAGTGAGAGTTATTTTTTATCGTGGGTTTAGGATGTATGTATGTTTTATTATTTAATGTAAAAATCATTATTAAAAAGTAAAATAAAATCACTCTACAAACGAAAACAGAACACTCAAAAAACACACAGACAAACATGTTTTATGATCACACGACAAAACAGTGGTTTAAATATTTGTTTGCACACAACATAATATTATAATTATGTAAATATTTATTTAAAGGGACGATTCATTCATTATATAAATCATTTAATATATTCAAATTAAAATATTAAAAAAGTTAATGGGCATCAAAAAATTCGTCTGCATCGAAAGTCAAAGTTGAGTTGGCCAACTTTGCCACCTGGCAAAGTTGTGTTGTTGCCCTTTAAAGTTTTGTTTTTATTTCATCATGCATGATCTTAATGTTTATTTGACCATTGATTTCCCAACTGTCTTCCACTTCAAGACTGATTTTAATTTAGTGTTTACATTCAGTTCATATTATGGGCTAAAAGTATTATTTCGTCAAGATTGAAACCAAGACAAATATCATAATAGAATCTCGAATCACATTGGTACCATGAAATAGTAACACATCAACAAACAATAAAAAACATATTTTTTAAAAGGTACACAAAATAAATAGAACAGTACACTACGCCTCTGACCCGCGACCAAGCGACCCGAATGCGTTATTCCGACCGCTTGGTCGCGCAACCAGGCAACTCGTTTTTTACTGGCGCTTGAAGCGACAAAAACAAAACAGCGAACTTAGGATTGCCATCATACCATTATAAGCAAAAAAAAAAAATCAAACGTAAAGGGATTTATTTCAAAGTACCCATGACTTTTGGTATTTTTTAAAGAAGTCCTAGATCATTTTTTATTCCTGAAAAGGCAACCCTAGATAAAACGAACACCAAATTTTTCAACTCAAATCACAATACAGTTTCGAGAACCGCAAAAAATACAAAAAATCAGACTTACCGCTCGTTGATGAATTGAATCGCTTCAAAAGCGTTTTCAACGGGTACTATAGGGAGTAGAGGTCCAAAAATCTCGTCCTGCATGATTTTGTCTGAAGCCACAACGTTTGTGATCACTGTGGGTTCTATATATTTGTCGTTCGCGTCGTACGAACCTCCGATCGCAATTTTGTCTTTGCTAGCATCGACTAATGCTTGGAGGCGGCTGAAATGCGAAAATGTTCAAGTTATTTATTTCTTACACAAACATACATTTGTGTCAAAACAAAAGGATATGGTTTTCAAAAGGCAAAATTAAATTGTTGTTGAAGACTTTACATTAATCAATCTATATTTATAGAAAAATGAATCCCTATTTCCCTTGGTCACGGCATTACGCGTGAACGGCTGAACCAATTTCACTAATTCTTTTTTTGTTGTGTTTGTTATTGTAAGGAAAAAAAATGTTTTTATGAAAAAACATAAATAAAAAATATGACGGTACGAAGTTCGCTGTGTCAGCTAATTTTAATTAAATTTTCATGTTACTTGCGTAGGTCTAAAATGGTTATCAATCCGGTTATATTTAGTGGGCACTTGTTAGTCTGTATTACTTGGGAAAAAGGCCCTGTTTAATTCTTTAACCCGATTAATAAAGACTTACCTAAAATGCCTTGAATTGATAATCCTGCACAAATCCGGTGACTTTTGTGGCTCAGACCCGTACCACTCCTTGAGGATCTTCTTGGCAGCTGCCACGAACTTGTCCTGCACCTCTCTGGTGCACAGGATATAGTCTGGCGCGATGCAGGTCTGTCCTGCGTTGATGAATTTTCCCCAGAGTACGCGTTTAGCTGTCACCATCACGTCAACTGTGTTGTCGATGTATACTGGGCTGTGGAGTGTAGGTTTTGGTTCTTAGCACAGTCAGAGACCTGTATTACCTAACCCCTCTTCTTCTTTATCCCAAGAAGGGTCACGTAATGCAGGGTGGTAATTGTACAAGAGTGTGAAGAGAAAGAAGACCATAAATTTCTGTAATTTTGATATGGGATTTAGTCTGCAAATTGCTAATTTCTCAAAATGGATCGAAGGTAAACTGATCTCCTTAAACCAGTTCCGCTGCTAAATATAATATATGTATAAATATATCTAAAAAATTTTTTAAGCCATGTGCGTCGGCGCATGATTTTACACAGGAAATCTGATTTCTTACAATAAATCACTGAATATTGTTAACAAATTGATTGACTCAAATCATTGAATATTTTTAACTGATATATATAATAATTCACTCAAAATTTATGTTTTAATTTAAGTTAATTTCGCGATTTCTAGATAAGTCCAGGTTAATTCATTTGGCAGATTTAATAAACAAATAATTTGTGTTAGAAATATAAATATTTAATTTTACAATATAATGTTTAAAAACATTCCTTTTTCTTCTTATCATTGCTGTATAATGTTTGGACGTCAATGACAAAAATTATATTAAATAATACAACAAGATTTAAATTAATTATCCGATTACAAAACAGATATCATATCTAAACAATTTAGCTGTTTATTATCTATGCTTGTTCGATTTTCAAAAAAGTTGAATTAGTCCACACTTGCTTATGATAAAGAGGGTACGAAAGAAGAAATTGTCTGGTTACGTATTACCCATTGGCCCTTTACTCACATTTAAGATTAAAAAAAATTGCATTGGCAATTAAACACGCACGAATTCATTACTATTTTGAAAAAACAACAATGTTCAAATTGACCTGTTTCAGAATTAGAAACCTTAGTTAACTTACACAGAGTTCAATTTCCGTTGAACTAACTAACTTCCAATAAATTTTGTCACTGCAAAATCTTCTTTCTATAAGTGTACTTAGAGTTGACAATTCTTTTCTATAGCATAAAATTGTTTACCTTTTGCCTCCAAGTTCCAAGGTAACTGGTGTGAGATTCTTGACTGCTGCTTCATAGACGATCTTGCCGATACTGGTGCCTCCAGTAAAGAAGATGTAGTCGAACTTCTGTTTCAAAAGCTCTGTGGTTTCTTGGGGACCGCCTTCCACTACGATTACGGCATCCTAGAATATAGGATTTTGGGGATAAGTATTTTTTTTTTCTATTTGTGTATTGCCGGTCCTTCATTTATCCGAATATTGTAATTACTTTGGTAATACGATATAATATACTCTATGATAATGGAATAAAGTAGATTTTGTACTAGTAATTTTACAAATACCCCAAGTAAAGTACAAGCTTTATACAAGTTAATAACGCACACGTTAGGTACATGACAAACATGCAACGTTACATTAATTGTGTAATAAGTGTTCGCCAACACTGTGCAACTGTAAAAATGTATGGTAATTGTTACTTTCCAAGTTGCATGTTGCACATAATATGGACGCGGTTTAGCATGTTCTAATGTAATCCTAATACTTGTGATCTTGGTTTATCATTATTAGGAGACAAAAGGTCACTGTTATTTATCTAAAGTTTTTTAAGGTTACAAGACCTTAAAAAACTTTAAACTTTTACTTGAAATCGAGGATAAGGACATATTCAATATAAGGAAATTCTTAATTACAATATTAAGTAAAACTGCTCCAAAAATAAAAATAAAAACTGGAGCAATATTTTGCCGCGTTTGACATTGTACAAAATGAAAGTCCAACTTTAACCAAGTGAAGGGAAGTATTAGGTATGTATACGATTTACAAAATTGGACCAACTAGGTACTAATGAGTTTGACCTACATTGTAAGACCTTACTGAGGACCAAAATTTTTAGCTATTGGTCCTTAGATCCGCCGATCAGTTCAATGTCAGTTTTGTATGATTGAACAGTTCTTTAAGCTATTCCTCTGAATTAATAACTTCATTATCCACAAGTAATTGAGAAAGACGGATTGATAACGATGATGCGATCTAAATCATCGTTGTAGTATATACTCTTAAAAACAATTTAGTCAATATGAGGGAGGAAATGCCATCATCAGTCATGGGGGGTTTAGTTTCCGAACTAAGTCCTTGATGGTGGACCATTATGCGCGTGGGAGTGTGTTATTACGTGATATTTCATCATGACATGATATCACTCATGAAAATCATCACTTACCTAATAGCTTAATTGATATTTCTAAGGTACAGCACTTAAAGATTAACTCATACTCACATTATCCAAGTACTTAGGCAGGGTCTCAGCCACGAACGTAGCGCACGCTGTTGCCAGCTCGCTAGGCTTCACAATCACGGTGTTACCTCCGGAGATGGCACCAGACATGGGCAGCAGCAGGAGTTGCAGGGGGTAGTTCCATGCTCCAATCACAAGGGTGACGCCGTAGGGGTCGTTGTAGATGACCACATCATCAAGCGCGTTAACCAGGCCTTTTTCTGGCTGGAGAAGGGAATTTTAACGTTAGTGCCTTGGCAATTGGAGTTACTTAAGGTTGTAGAGAGGGTAAGCAATGAACTTTTTCTATTTTATATGTACTTTCTAAGCTTATCTTGGACATAACTGACATTGTGAGGAAACCGGCACTAATAAAATAATATAAGTCTAAAATCACTTATCCGATTTGAGCAAGCGTGGTTATCAGTGCTCAAGCCTCCTCTGAATGAGAAGAGCATAATATACTCTCTTAGGTCTACGGTGCATGTCAGGCTGTCAGCACACAAAGTCAGGGTTTAGAACATTGTTTTAAAATTAAGTAATATTATCCGTTAAGCAGCTGCTTTTAGAGTACCTACTCAATGCAAGCAATGACGTCATGTTTACTATAAATAGTCAAGGTTTAAATGACTTTGAAATCTCGAGTAGGTAAGTACATGGTTATGTTAAACAAGTAGATTGCAAGTAGATTTTACATATTTGCGTGTCTATAATTACTGGGCTGGTGTAATTATGTAATTAACGTGTGAAACGGAAGTGTGAAGTTTCTAGATTTACTTATTCACTTTCTTATTCACCTACTAGGCATAAACGCGTTTAGGTGCGCCCAAATTTTGAAAGAAGAGTCTGGTTGACTGCCCCGTTGGCCTTGTAGTCGCATTAGTGCTGAGCGCGGGGAGCTGGCTTCGATTCCTGGGTCGGGCAAAATGTTATTGGGTTTTGCCATTAGGAAATTTTCAGTAGCAACCCGGAATTCGGAAGCACGTAAAGCCGTTGGTCCTGCGACTGTTTTCTCCTGGTCGTGTCGAATTACGAATAGCCGTCCCATTGGACTATGAGAGTGAAGGAAGAGGCAGTGTACAAGCACTATAATATCTCCTACGAAATTAGCTAGTCTCCATTAAGATTAATTGCCGTGACCGAAATTCGGTCGGGAGGATATTATAAGCGGGGTACCAAGTATCAACAAGGCGGATCAACGACCAGACTACCTAGGTCAAGGGAATTCTATGGAAAGCCGTGTAAGACCAGTAGTTCTAACGATTTTTACGTGAGGCAATATTATTACGATGATCAACCATGGACTAAAGGTTGATATGACGGTAATAAGTTAATTCGGTGTACCTACGATCTCTATACGTAGCCACGAGGCCTGACCTCATGTTTACACGTGGAATTTTTTTAGATGATACCTACTTATAATGGTGACATATATCTGTTTACGGTAAAGTGGCGGCGGCGGCCTTTCTGGTTAAACGAAACTAAATAAACTACACTTATGCGAAAGTAACTCTGTCTGTCGTTAGGACGCTTTCACGACTAAACCACTGAACCGATTTAGATGAATTTTGCTACGGGGTAAGTCCAGCTGTGCTATTCTCTAAAAACACAGCGCCGCGGCAGCGCTGCGGCAGCGCTGACACTATGGTTTGTGTTTAGTGGATTTTCAACTTTATAGTGTAGATCACAACAATAAGAAAGAAATAATAAAAATTGCTAAGTACAACAAGTTATTTCTAAAGGACAGAATTCTGCACGCAACATAGTTTCTTAAGCCATTTAAAGTTTCTACTTAAAACGATGCTCGAGCATAAAGTTTATTGTAAAAAACAAAAACAAGTTTGAGTAAGACATTGAAGATTCCGTTGAGTAAGTCTAAAGTCGACATAAACGGGTTATGTGAGGTTAAAAAAGTTATGATGAGTTTTTAACAGATACGAATTTATATTTATGAATATTTATACTACAGGAAGTCGATTTTTTAGATAAGTTAGGTATATTAGGCAAGGCTAGGTTATTTAGGAACGGGGATAATTTTAACTTATTGAGGAAAATGAAATTTTATGTCTAGGGTATTTTAGAAACAGTCTCATGTGTAGATGATATGTGGAAATAACGGAGTAACATTAGTTAGATATTTTTTTTTATTGAATGAAGTAGTTTTAGTTGACTGCCTCGTTGGTCTAGCGGTCGCAATCGCGACTACTGAGCATGAGGTCTTGGGTTCGTTTCCAAGTTCAGGCAAAGTCTTATTGGGTTTTTCCATCAGGAATTTCTCAGTAGCTGCCTTGAAGTCTGGATTTGTGCCCGGTTGATGGCAATAGGCTCGCCCCTAATTACATGGGACTTAAAACATAACTGGCGAAATGTGGGTGTACTAATGTGTACACCTCTGCCTAACCCTTCGGGGATTACAGGCGTGATGTTGTTATTATGTTCTCTTAACTGCTATGGCTTACATCTTTATTTTTATTATTTTTAACTACTGTTTTATATTCATCTTCATTGTGATCACATGTAGAATCAACAAGAATAATGTAACCAGGATTTTGTAAAAACCTAATTTAAAAGAGTGCCGTGGAGTTTCTTGCTCGTTCTTCTCCATAGAGGCCTACCTCCGTTTTGGAACGAGCAACTAGCTTCATTTTTCGGACTAACTGACTGACTTCTTGACAATTCAAAAGTGCCTGTAAATGGTCTAATTGAAATAAATGTTTTGACTTGACTATGTTATGAATGAAGTAATCAATACAGGCTTGACCTCGATCTGATGGGAAGCGACAGATGAAGCTACTACGATGGAACGAGTGCGCCTAGAAAAGATGTTTAGTCACTCTTGCATAAACACAGTCCTTGCGAAACTAGAACCCGCGTCAATGATTCTTATATCATTGTTGTCCTATCCTACTACTAGTATAAACACATTTTTTTGTGAGGATGGATGGATGGATTAATGGATAGAAATGTAACAACTGGAACAAAGAGAAAAAAAGCAAGCGCTGGCAGAGAGCGTCAACATTAACGGAATTATGTTTTAAACGTTCAATGGCCTACCAGCTTATTTCTATAAATAAAATACTACAAATGTACAACGTATAGGTATAAGTACTTAATATATTCATTTTTTTATATATTTAAAACCTTTAATATAATGGCGCTTATACTTGGTTCTATAATATAATAAATTGTAGGTATACCTAATATGTAATTTAACCCAACATTGAATTGAAGTTCAAGGTTGTAATACTTGTAAGGAACAATGGGAAAAATATGCATGTGAATAAAGGTAGATAATGAGGCAGAGTTTATTGTTTAATATGCTGGCTTTGATATGAAGTTATATTGCGCATGGGTTTGTTAAGCACCTATACAAATTCTTCCATTTTGTTTGGTAGTTGGTGCGGTTTAGCACGGCAATAGCGGTAATTTTGCCTGAACAATAAATATCCTTTTTCAGTAACACACTTGATCGCTAAGTGGCTCTTATTGCACCGCGAGGGCGAGCAATCGTCAGGGTTCAAAGTTTGAATAAAGAAAAACGCGAGTTGTTTGTCACAAGTCTTTGTCCAAAATTCTAATTTTTATTTAAATTATCCTCGTTTTGTTGAAAAGCATCGTATGAGTCGCGTGAGCATTTTATCATTACACTGCGCCCTAGTCTAAACTGTAATGATAAACTTAAGTCACTAGTAACATAATGTACTAAAATCTAATGATACCGTTTTAGTTTTAACAAAGAACGACCCTTAGATATCTCATAATTTAAAACCTTTTTGTAAACGCGACAAAAAGTTCAATGTCTCGAGTTCCGACTCAAAAGACCTGAGTTTATTGTTATCGTCTGATTTAAATAACAATTTTAACCGAATATGGACTTTAGCTTCGAGTTAATTAAATGCATAAGAGAATGAGGCAAACCGGTCGATGACTCGACTAAAAAGGAGGAGGATGATGAAATTAAAATTGTTATTTGAAAATGTGATTTCCTAAATGCAAATAATTTTGTACATAAAAAAAGGCTGATTCATTTTTAATAGAAGTCAAAAGCCACAAGAAATATCATCGTACCTAAATATTGTTGATAAGCAGTCATTAGTCGGAAGTCAGCTAAGCCGTATTTTGCTGTTTTGTTAGCAAGATTTTAACATAAATTGCTACTGAGATGACATTAAGATTAAATTTGGAATATTTAAATAAAAAGGGAAATTAATTTATAAAAATGTACCGCTTTATTACCACCAGTACCTACAAGGTACTTGTCTATCATTAATATTTTAAAATACCTCAAATATACAGTAATTTCAAAAACTTCCACGGACTCTCAGCTCTTTAAATTGTAACGAATTTTGCAAAACAACACTTTTCCCTTTGAACTAAGTTTTGGTAATTTCGGGTGAAGATAAGACCGACAATTGCTTTAATCGATCGAAGACCACACTTTCAAGATTAATTATCAATAAAAATATTTCCAAAAAACGCGACACAAAAAGAGAAAATCAACAAAATCTGATGCAAGGAAGAATGTCCCAAAAAAACACTAAAAATCGTTTAGCTTCTAAACCACAAAAAATCGTGAAAACCACATGGGGGTGGTTTGTATAGTCCAAGAAGAAAGGCTTCCAAAATTTTCGTTTGGACATCCTTATCTGGGTCACCCTGTAGGTACCTACTCTACATATATATCCTGCATACTAACTCTAATAAACTTTTTAATATTCTAGCAGAAACAATCTCTATAGCGGGCAGTATACGAGGTGAAAGACAGGGCATCAAATATGTCCAATAAAAAATAATGTGGTCACACGAAGTTGCAGCACAACTTATGAGAAACTGTTGTACAGCGTGGGTTACTATACGTTGATTGATTCCTTGTATATGATCCCTTACCTTCTCCGGCTTAGCCCAGTCCTCCAAATGATGAATAGTATTCTTCAGATCGTTGACCAAATAGTCCACTTCTAGAAGCACGGCTTCCATCTTGCTCCTCCTCAGATCTTTGTACAGAGCTTCTATCATTGCGTTGCGGTTCTCCTCGTACATCCGAAGGAGGTTCTTCAGCTGTTGGAGACGCCATTTTATGGGGCGGGTTACGCCGCGGTCGAATGTGTCTCGCGCCCTACGAACCGCCTGCAAAGAAAAGGATAGCATAAGTAGGTTATTTAACTAGGACTGTTCTTATCTTAAACCCTTCGAAGTTCAAAGAGGGGTAGGATGCGGTAAAGTTCGGTCTTAGGTTTGGTTCGGGTTCTTTGTGGTCTTTGATCTAACGTAACTAAGCAAATATAATTATTTTAATACAATCAAAACATACGTTATACTAGCTAGTCCTAAATAAGGTGTTCTGCGTCTCTAAGGACCAAAACTTTTTTTACACGCTGAACAAGGTACTTTATTGGTAGCTGTATTGTGTCTATATTTAACTAATATTCAAATATTTATGTAACTCAATGACTTAGCAAAAAACATATTAATCTTAAGGATTAATAAGATTAAGGCAAAATACATGAGCATCGCAAGATTTATTTACATATAAATCATAGTCGTGCGTATTTAATCTGTCATGTTGTCGTGACCGTGGCGTGCTGGGCATATTTTAGTTTGTCATCTACACATGACTGTGGCGGTCAAAAGGTTAATCGAGAGATTTTCATAGAATAGCACAGCAATTAAACTTTAGATTTTAATCAAAAATAATACATAATATTGAATACAAATTCTACTGTCTATAAATAGCTTTTTTTGCTAGTTATTTTCTTTGAAAACCTTGCAACAACCTGTGCAATTAAAACGATACATAGTTGCTAGAGAGACCGGATTCACGTAACAGTGCAGGAACTTAGCATGTTAGAAACTGAGGAACTAACAATTATGTACGAGTATTTAACTATTACTAGCAGAATATTTAAAGTGATAATATCGTAACGAGGGCCGCCAGGATTACTTTCAGGGACGTGCATTTATTTTAGGGAAAAGATTTATTAACGCAAATTAATTCATGGGCATAAGCTAGTCTAGTTTGGGGGGGGGGTCTCTTGAGCCCCTAGCCCTCTCCTCTGGATCCGCCAATGTCGGTCCTCGACGGTCAAGCCTTTAAGCGGGTTAAAATAATTAATCATCAAAATAGACACAAGCAACAAGGTGGCATCTTGGATATTTATTTCAAAGATGTTTACATTACCTACATACATAATCCGCAATTTAAAGGTCACTCATGATTAATGACTGCTAGTTGAAAAGTCAAATGTTTAATTCCAATTAGAACATTAAAAACACTTTTGAACGTCATATACCAGAATTTTTTTTGAATCTATCTACTTTCCCTTTGAAAAGGTTCAATATAAAGTAGTTTCATATGGAGATGAATGGGTAAGAAACTGCATAATTCCATACTTAAAAATATTATTAAACTATGTATGTATTAAGTAGTTTGTTTGTAGGTTGGTATATTAAGTAAAACTTAAGTTGTGCTTAAGTGTCAAGCAAGAGTACAATTGTTAACTTAATAATTTCTCTATAGAGATTCTAAAATGTAAGCAGCTTTGACAGTATTGTATACAAGTTCATTATTATCATTAGGTATCTTTTAACTAGCAAGTTCACTTGCATATAACTTATTCTGAGTTTAGTTAATAGAATCTACTTAAAAAATACGCGCTTATAAGTATTTTTAACTGACTTAAAAAATGGGGTTTTCAATTCGCTTGTATTTTTTTGCTCTTCGTCATTCATCGACCGATTTTGTTTTTTTAAATATTTTTTCTTTAATTTCATATTATTTTCTATTGTAGGTTGTGTAATAAATGTATTAGTTATCTTAGGACATTGGCCTCAATAATTGCTATCAGTTAATGGCCTGTTTGTTGTTGTTAAACACATAATAATATGCTTTTATAATCAATCTGTATTTGTACTGTTATCCATACTAATATTATAAATGCGTAAGTCTGTCTGTTTCTTTCAGGTCACTTTTTAATTCGTGACATCCTCTTTGTCCGCGATAACCGACATTTGACGTCGAAGTCGCCGGCAAAAGCAAGTTTAATGAGATGTAGAACAGGTAAGTGTGCTACTGCAGGTATTTCTTGTGTAAAAGGATGCTTCAAACACTAGTCAAGTAGTACAAAAATTGTAAAAGCAAATAAAGTATTTTGTATTTGTACTATACAACAATAATGTTTATTATTTTTTGTTTTCAAGCCCCATTTCTCGTTACTTTTAAGAAGGTTTGCATTCTAATTTCAGTCTCATTCTATCAAAAATGATTTTTCTACATCCAAAAATGCTAAAAGATAATTTTAGGATACGGAAATTAGTTTTTATTACGGAAGTATGCGGTAGCAGCCGTGGCAATGTAGCCGGTATAAAAACTAAAATAGGTAGATATGAAGGTTATTATTAAAATCTGTAATAGGTAAACGTAGTACCAACATTTGTGAAAATAAAAAAATAAATGGCTCACCTCAGCGACACTACTCGATTTGGGTTTCAAATGCGTTATACCTGTAACAAAAGAATTAAATATGTAATCTAAATATATAATCTTAATCTAAATATATGTAAGCGAAAGGTCACTCACTCATCACGAAATATTGAAAACAGCTTAACTTATAAAGATGAAATTTGGAAGATTTATAGGTAATAATTAGTAGGTAGACGTCCTCTAAGAAAGGATTTTTTGTAGGGTCGTTAGATATAGTTGAATTTTTTTTTAGAAACCCATGGATGTCTTCGATTAAAGCTTCACTTAATTAATGAACTATATATTATCTACTTTATAAATTAAGTTACATTTGAAACAATCCATCGGTTTCTAAAAACATTTCAACTAAGTATATCTGATGGCAGGGTCATCAGATATAGTTGAAATGTTTTTACACATACCTATCTCTTTTGTTGACTGTACCTACTTAACTAAGTATTTATAATGTTGGAACCACAACATTCGAGTTGTACCTTGCACCTTAACATGAACAAACAAAATAAAACTGGTCCTTTTGCATTGCTTTAAAGGCAGCAAAGCAGGTTTGATAATAAACTGGTATTTTGCTGTAACAATCAACTGGATTCACTGAGACTTTACTTTTCTTTTCCCTTTTTGCTTAGTATTTTATGACAAAAAAAACGTGCAGTATGTCTCTCAGTGCTATTAGGTAATTAGTGGAATATGATAATAATGATATAAAAGGCAATAATAGTTTGTTCGCTTATCAATTTAAGCCATTGTGACACGATTATTTGTCAATAGTTGCTGCTGATTTGTTGAAAGATTACATCTTACATACATCCAAAAACCCTGTAAACATATTATGTATAACTAGCTTCTACCTGTGTCTTCGTTCCCATGAGAGGTATATTATAAAGCATAGCCTATAGCACTCAGCAATCAAGTAGCTTTCTATCACTGAAAGATTTTATGTAATTGGACCAGTACTTCTAGATTTTATCTCTTATAAAACAAACACAAACTTTTAGCTTTTATAATATTAGTTTAAATAGATTACTAATTTATTACCGTTAATGTTATTAATAATTAATGTTTGTATTTCTGAGATTTTCAAATATTGACTAATTCATGCATTTTAAACATATTTGACCGTTTAAAATGATACATCCTGTACATCTTAAGATAATTTTTGTTAAAAGCAACAGCTTATATTTTGTACTAGCTGTGGCAGTAACAACTCCTCCATTTTTAATTTGGGGATTCGTATTTTACTGACATTTATGATGTATTGTAAGAAATGTATCGTATGAATGTATAGTAAGAAATCAAAATATTTTATAGGTAGTAAGTACAACATGTTTTTTTTATGTACCATACATTACCATTTATTTGCCAAAAACACGGTATCTAGGTAATATTATTTCAGAAGTTGCTTTTGTATTGTTTTAATAAATATTTATGCAAATGTCTTGTAAGTCTTTAAATCTTTGTTTAATTTGATATTTTGAATAAATAATGCATAATGAATTTGTATTAATAAATAATGTTTTTTTTAAGACATTGTTTCTATTAGTTTATATCTACCTCAGTGCTTTTCTAACCTACTATTACACTGGAAATAATACCTATATTAACCTTTTGACCACTATGTCATACAAGCAAAAACATGCCTTCAACACCAAGCTATATAACTCTAAACTTTATAATCGGTATTAGTTTTTGTCATCTTATGTTAATATATATGAAATATAAAGATAGAAGTTCAACAAATATAAATTAGGATAAGTCAAGTCATAATAAGCAAAGAAAAAAAAATTTTGTTTTATGACCATTATTTACGTATTAAAAGTCTTTCATGTAGTTGTGACTGTGGCGTGCTGGGCACATTTTGGTTTGTCATTTATACATGACTGTGGCAGTTTAAAGGTTGAAAAAATATTCGGAAATACACCATCAGTAACGCAAAGAGTAAATGGACATATTAGTAGTGAACATTGAGACTAAACTACATGCTACTTAGGTACCTACTTGAACTAAAGTTAGATCGCAAAATAGATAGTCATTCAAAAGGAGGATGAATATGTTTTTCTTCAGTAACTAATTAAATCGCATATAAATCGTAACTGTTTCAAAGGATAATTTCTAATCTAAATTAGTATTATTCGTAGATAAAATAACAAAGTTATTTAAACAATAGGATTCTAATTAGAGCTATTGAAACTGCAGGACGCTTCCGTAAAAACTCTTGTTGGTTGGCCGGTAATATGCAAAATTATTCCACTCGTTAACACAAGAAACCGGTTCATAAAAGATTCGAACTACACAAACACGGTAGTATATGATTTATCTAACAATTTAAATAGATTCAACACTTACCCTGCGTCATTTTGTTAACTTATATAAACAAACACAATCGTGGAACAAGTTCAAAGTTGCAATGGTAACAAGTTGTTTATAAAAAAGAAGATTAAAATAATTACGCGATAAGGTATCTCTATTATCGACGCTCAAAGTCCAACAACTTTTTAGGCCACGCAATCGGTAGCGATGATTCGAAATTATTATTTATGTAAAATAATGTTCGCTTTCGAGCAAGTAATCCAACTTTCCATCAGCTGTTTGACAGAGAAGTGATATTTAATGAATGAATGATCGTAATGTCAAAATCGTAAATATTATTATGGCGGCGAACGGTTGAATGAATGACAGTACCTATTGAATGTCCAACTAGCGCCGCTGTTGTAATCGTCAAACTATTTAGTCAATCAGTTTATTACGCATTTCCGTAGTACTACACCATTACGCGAGATGGCAGCATACTCAATTATTATTAAACGTAACACAATATAGAAATAAATTAGGTTCGTGAAGATTATGAACTGAAAAATGGGAACTGGGAGAACTTTGCACTTACCAAGATCTGTTTGAAAATATTTTATACTAAGCCACAAAGTAAGAAACATGGTGATCACAAAATATTAAAGTAGGACGCCTAATCAGGGGAAGGGATTTAATTTAGGGCGGGATATGTAATCTTCACCTCACTATAAAACACATTACTGTTAGCGCTAATTATTGGCACCAATTCGAATAATCACTGATCAAAAAACAGCTGTCGTTATTGTCCTCATAATTTCAAGTTCAATGATACTAAACTTGCCAACCAATCTCGAGTTCTCGTCATCGACATTCATATTTAATACCTATTATAAATACGAAAGTAACTCTGTCTGTCTGGCTTTCTCGACTTAATCACTGAACTGATTTTTATAAAATTTGGTAGGTACGGGGTTAGTTTGAATCCTAATACCTAAATGACATAGACTCCTTTTTATTTCGCGACTTCGTCTGCGTCCGCGTCTACTTACAGTAGCAAAAAAATCCAACCTACGAATGCCATAATAATAGATATTTTTCAAATTAAGAATCTATACATATAGGTACATCCATGTCATATTTTTTTGCAATAATTTAATTCATGTTCAACTGTTTGTAGCCCTCAAAACTGGAAACAAAAAATGTGCATGTTCTACCTTTCTTTACCCGTGAAGAGAGTAGGTCACTTATTATGTAACCAAGAAGCCAACCTATAGGTACCTACTGTCGAAATAAAGCGACCAACACCACCAGTACCCTGACATGAATTAATTAAATAGATCTACCGCAGATCGAATGCGTTCACGACGTTGAATGCATTTAAATAGCATAATTTAGGTACCTACATGCACTTGGATTGGTAAAAATACCATTAGTAGGAAGAGGTAGGTGTTATTGAATCGTAGCTTCGTAAATTGCATAGTATTTTTTCGTGTAACTCCGTGCAAAAGTACAGTCAACAAAAGAAATAAAATAATTTCATTATTAGACACCATCAATCAATTGACGTACTTTTTATGACCTGTCAGAACGCGATTCTTCCATAGATTTTGTATGGCAATATTGAACTGTGACGTCACTTATTTGGCATCTCAAATGACTAACTATTTATTGATTTCAAAGCCACAAAAAATCTAATTTTACAGTAAATAGGGTAGATGACACCACCAATCAACTGACGTACTTTTTCTAACCTGTCAAAACGCGATTCTCCCATAGATTTTGTATGGTGTAAATAACTATGACGTCACTTTTGAGTAGACTCAATTGACTAACTAATATTTATAAATTAGAAAGCAATAAAAAATCAAAACAGACAGTTAGGTAATTGAAAATGAATTGGGTTATCAGGGCTAAAATAAAGTGTTTCTTTAGAGAAGTTATGTCTTGGTATTATTGGTTAGTGATGTCATCTACCCTATTGAAAATTCGGTTCAGTAAATTGAAAAGCGGGTTTTCAGGGCTAAAATAAAGTGAGTCTTTAAAGAAGTTATGTCTTTGAATTATTGGTTAATGAAGTTAACTAAGTACCCAATTATACCTAACACACTAGCTTTTGTTGTGAAGTCGTGCATTAATAAAAAGTAGCCTAGAGTCTTCTCTTAGGGTTCAAACTAACCCCGTACCAAATTTCAATAAAATGGGTTTAGTGAGAATACTTAGGTAATAATAAAAAGTTTTATTTCATAAAGAAAATACAGGTTAAACGTGGCACTGAATCCCGCACTAGGATACCCTATGTTGCAGGATCCAGTCTCTTTCGAGTGATCAAAGTATCAGAACATATGCAATAATAATAATAATGAAAGTACTGAATAAGGGTTTTGTGGTAAACCAATAAACCCATTTAAAGAAACAACTAAAGTTGTGAAATTATAACAGACTGACAGACAGACAGAGTTACTTTCGCGTTTACCTATAATATTAGTAGGTATGGATGGATATTAATAGGCCTAGGTTTTTCCATTGAAAGACATGGAATTATAGGTACTAATGTTAGGTGCCAACGTGGGAACTAACATGTGTTTGACAGTTTAATAATAAATACCTACAGAGAAAACTTGCAAGTTTTCAATGATAAGGTGTGATTGAGTGAAGTTTAATAGAAAATAATGACATTTATTAATAGCAAGGGCGGATCCCGCTTTCAAGTCAGGTCAGGCAGTGTTATTGGGTTTTTCCATCAGGAATTTCTCAGTAGCAGCCTCGGGGTCATATGTGCCCGGTTGATGGCAACAGGCTCGTCCCCTATTGAATAACTGGCGAAATGTGGCTGTACTAGTGGGTACACCTTTGCCTAACCCTTCGGGGATTACAGTACAGGCGTGATGTTATGTTATACGTCTGTTTAAAACTGAGCTTAGACAGCTTCTCTCTACATAGTATAAAACAGTCTCTTCCTGCCGTCTGTAGTACGCTTAGATCTTTTAAACTACGCAACGAATTTTTATGCGGTTCTCAATAGATATACTTGGCCACTGCTATGCTCGTGACTTTGTTATATTTTATTTTGCACCCAAGTCTTATTTATTTTATTTTTATTTTATTTATTTGGCTCACCAACAATTGAATACACTGATACAAAGATATGAGATACATCCAATATACTTATAGACTAGAACTACTACACTACTTCTTCTTTTATTAATTCAAGAGGAAGGTTTATGTACATTGCATCCGTGAGAAGCCGGGGCTAGTGTATACTTACATACATTGCTATTTGGTATTTAAACCGTCAATTTTAACTATAGTTCATTATTCACGGGCGCAATGATTATACAGCAATCTTTAAGGCATTATTAAGCAGAAATACCTAATTATTCGATACCGTTGCTAAATGACATGTTATTTAAAAAAAGAACCTAGGTATTAAGCTACAGAACATGTTATTAGCTGTTCCATGGAAAAAATAGAAAACATTAAGTCATTTTCATGGAAAATAACTTAAACATAATGGAGTTAGGTATTATTTATTTACAGTCGGGGCTGGCCGTTTACCGCCTTAAATTCTAGGAGGTGGATTTTTTTATTGTAACCTTTTAAATCACTTTATACATATTAAGCTTTACTAAAAAACTATTTTTAAAAACAAACTTAAAACAACTTAAAATTAAAACAATATTGAGTATTGGACATTGTATTGTCATCAGAAATAAAGGTGCATCCAAAATTTCAACTCAATCGGATACCAACAAATGGTCAAAAAATGGTTTGCAAAGAAAGGTCAACTTACTTATTACAAACATACATACGAACAGTGCAAGCTAAATAAAAACTTGTAAAAAAAAGAAAAGTGTAAAGTACAATAAATTATTAATTTCAATTAGACCATTAAAAGGCACTTTATAACGCCTTAGTTAGACAAGAAAAAAGAAAAAAATCTAGTTCTCTTTTCACACCTACTATCGTATGTGTGTATCGTATGGGAGAATGGGCAAGAAAGTCCAAAGTTACTTTCTTAAAACGAGACTTGTCAATTTAACTTTCAAAATTAAAACTTTCTTATTTTTTTTGCAAATATTCTATTAAATATTGCAAGCGATATTTCACCTTGAAAGTTGATCAAAATTAACATGTGGCAATTATGGTGATAATTATATTTATTATATTATAATAATTTCACAACAACAACAGCTTTCGAAAATTATCTGAAAGTCGTCATATTTCTGCGCAATAGTGTTACTTTCATCAAAAGTATTTCAAGAGTTTAGTTAGTTAGTGAGTTATTTCATCAAAAGTATTTATATTGATGTTTTAAAGGATGATAATTGAAAAAATATATCATCGCTACCTTATGACCGCGACTTCATTCGCGTGAATTTCGGTTAACTATTTTTTTTCAATTTATATTTATAAAATGAAAGTACTCTTTATAACACCAGCTATCTGTAAGTGAAAGTCCCGTCAAAATCAACGAGAACAAACAGATAGAAAGATAACAATAATATACACGGTTACTTTTAAGTCGTTCTTAAACCGAAAGCCATAAACTCGATCATCAAACTCGAAACGATTTGGACCATTTTTTTTTCAAAAATAACAATAAAAAAAAACAGCTGTTCAGTACACTTTGACGAGTTAAACGAACATAAATGTACTGAACAGCTGTTTTTTTTATTGTTATTTTTGAAAAAAAAAATGGTCCCAATCGTTTCAAATTTGATGATCGATTTTAGGGCTTTCGGTTTAAGAACGACCTAAAAGTAACCGTGTATATTTTTTAATAGTTTAAAAAACTAAAAAACACGCTTTTAGCACGCACTAATTTTTTTTCGTATCCCATTCAGCAAACCCTTTCATTTCAAATAGCGCATTATGTTACGTACTCGTAAACACTTCCTCGCGTGGCATTGGCAATGATCTTCGGAACGTCGCGCGTCGATTATACTAAGGTTTTATGAATGTAACCATTTCAATGGCGTTGAAAACTTATAAAATATTATGTTCGTCTATCATAAATAGGGCTGCCATCATCTAAATTGCTAATGCCGGACGAAAACTTTACTAACGCCGGACATTTTAGTGTGATTCTTTTTTCTCGGTCCGACCATAATGTCCCGGGCGTCGGCCGTCATCGGCTATCTCGCAGTGCTGGATTTAATTCCGATGTGGACTACGATTAAACGATTGTCCGACCCGAAAACTGGTTGTCAGACTTTCTAGCTTCTGACGACCCGTAACGACTATCAAACATCCACTTCCGAGGCTCGGAGGAGTCTCGGTGAGTAAAAGATAGTCACTTATCTACGGACTAACCCCGGCTGTTATTACTTAGCCTAGCCATAATAAAGGCAGAAAAAATAATCTATTAACATTTTTTTTGGTGCTACACACAATAGATAGATAGACACGATAGATTACCGCTCAGTTCGAATCTAGGTCATTTCCTTTATTTTACTAAAATATGCGCATGCATTTGGAAGCGCGCCAGACGTAGTATTTCTAAAACTATTTTTGAACTCATTTTAAAATGCAAGTCTGCTATGTAGATGTTTAAAGTTTCCACTACCCGAACACTGGTAGAACACTACTATTATTTTAAGCGAAGTTTGGATGGATGGATGTTATTCAATCACGTCAGAACAGCTGAACAGGGGGCCTACCACAACCTCTTAAAGCAATATTACTTTAATATTACTTTGCGTTCCGCTCTGTTGGATTTTCAACGCTCGGATCAGCGCCGAGAGTTGAAAATTCAACAACAGAAATTACAAAGTAATATTAAAATAATATTGTTTTAAAAAGTTGTGGTAGGCCCCCTGATCTGAATGTTTGGAACAGATATAGATTATAATCTGAAATAGCACATAGGCTACTTTTTATCCTGAAAACATTAACCATGGATGCAGTGCCTACATAATCTATACATATAATAAAATTGTAGAAAAGTGGTGTCTGTACAATGGAAGTATCTAAAAAAAAAGTAGCAGGGGTTGTTATTACATCGATGCCGAACCTGAAATTGTAATTAAATTTTTTTTTGTCTGTTTGTCTGTTTGTCTGTTTGTCTGTTTGTCTGTGTGTTTGTGCACGCTAATCTTTGGAACTACTTGACGGATTTGAATGATTTTTTTTTTGTTGTATTGGTATTAAGTCCGGGCAACATATAGGCTATAATTTATCTTGGAAACTTGAACACCTGATGCAGAACCGCAACAGACCAGCTAAACTATAAGAGATACAAAAATGGTACCATAGCAAAAATTGTTTCACGTGATGAGCATTTTCTGCTAAGAGTATAAATTTGAAGATCTGGAACACCTGATGTGGAACTCCAAGAGCCCAGCTACACTATAACATATATAGGAATGACGTTTTAGCAAGAGTTGTTCAGCCTGATGAGCACTCTCTGATGTCGTATAAAATTTGAAGATCTGGAACAGCTGATGTGGAACTCCAAGAGCCCAGTTATACTATAACATATATAGGAATGACGTCTTAGCAAGAGTTGTTCAGCCTGATGAGCACTCTCTGTTGTCGTATAAAATTTGAAGATCTGATCTGGAACAGCTGATGTGGAACTTCAAGAGCCCAACTACACTATAACATATATAGGAATGACGTCTTAGCAAGAGTTGTTCAGCCTGATGAGCACTCTCTGTTGACGTATAAAGATTGTAGATCTGGAACACCTGTTGTGGAATTTCAAGAGCCCAGTTACACTATAATATATACAGGAATGACGTCTTAGCAAAAGTTGTTCACCCTGATGAGCACTCTCTGTTGACGTATAAAAAATTGAAGATCTGATCTGGAACAGCTGATGTGAAATTCCAAGCGCCCAGCAGCTACATTATAACATATATATATATAGGAATGACGTCTTAGCAACAGTTGTTCAGCCTGATGAGCACTCTCTGTTGACGTTAAAAAATTGAAGATCTGGAACACCTGATGTGGAAATCAAAGCTCAATTTCACTGTATAATTATAAAATAACATAAGAGTACCTCCACGCGGTGAAAGCGGTAACAGTTTAGGACTGATTTTTGATGAAATCTCGCTCATCCCGTTGTTTTCCCGTCCCCAGGCCTTAGAATTCTACATCAGACGTTTCAGATCTTCGATTTTGACGACCCCGTTGTCGCTGGCATAAGCAACTGGATACGCGTACGAAGTCGCGGGCAGAAGCTAGTATAAAATATGACTCTAGACACCACAGCTTGAACATTTTTCATCGGTTCTTATAGAAAAAAATCTGCTGTTACATACATTTTGACCGTTAAGGTGGTGCATTTTGTGTACTTCTCATTGCTTCCTAACCACGAGAAAAAAACGTACTATTTAAAAAAACATAACACGCAAACAAACTCGATTTTTAATTAATCTAATGAGCAGACATTTTCCCACACAAATAATTCATCAAATTAATTATAATTAAAAACTTACCTAGTCTTATAATTATGTTTGAATATGCTTGACGTTTCTGAATTCATAATAAGGTTTTTGTCAAATGTACAAGTATGTTTAAATGGATGTTTTTATTTATTTACCGACCTTGATAACTTAAAATTATAATCTTGTCTTTATAAGAGTGTTATAAGTTATAACGAGACAGTTTTTTTTGGTTTGTTTAGGCGCTAATCTCTGTAACTGCCAGTCAGATTAAAAAAAACTTGTTTATGATATCCAGATTTATGAGTAATAGGTATATAAGCTATATAATATTACGCTACGATCCATGGGGGCGGAGCAGTGACCAAAGAAGTAACTTAATGTGGGTAAAAAAAACTACGATTGCGATCTTTTTTTTTGAACTGGAAACCGTTAGGGTCCGTTCCACACAGACAGGCGCAAGTTATACAGCATTCTCAGTAATGAAAGAAGTGACATGCAAAAATAAACCTCATTACAATGATTCAAAACTATGTTTTAAACGTAATAAGAAATCTACTCTCCTCTCCGAGCCTGTCTGTGTGAACGGACCTTTACGGAGACAGTTTTTATAGGTTTTTTTTACGAAAACACGTTTTAAATATTATGAACAAACTTTGTATACTCCCATTACATCTGTACTGTTGCATGCACCCTTAAACATAATGTTTTGTGTGCGTAACTTAAATAGCGAACTACCATCAGTGATTTTTCACATCACACCAAATATAAAAGTCATTTTCCCGACAATAATTTTTGTGATTTTAGAGACACATCACATAATAAATCCGTCATCTAGGCAGCTGCCCTTGCGTAGTTGACGGGTTTCTATGTGATGTATTTTTTACACCCTGTATACGGTCATATATGTCTTTTACACCCTGTATACCTACGGAAGTAATGAAAAGGTTCTAAATATCGGACTGTCAAAATTTCTTTATTGACAGTCCGATATTTAGGGTCATGGTGACCACTATCGTTAGGTCAACATACCAGTGACCTCAAAGACAACTACTTATTTATTTGAGCGGCTTGTATTTCAACTAAGTCCGTTGACCGTGGAGGTTCAAAGTCAAGTTTGTTGACCTTTTTTTACCATATAATATATTTTTTAAATTGTCTGAAGAGGCTCTGCTCAGATTAGTTAAATCAATATTGTCGATAGAAAGTAACAAAAACAACAATATTGCAATAATTATAAACAATAATTAAGTTTGAAGTTTTGTACTGCCTCGTTGGTCTAGTGGTCGCAAAGTGCGACTGCTGAGCATGAGGTCTTGAGTTCGATTCCCACGTCGGGCATAGTGTTATTGGGTTTTTCCATCAGGAATTTCTCAATAGCAGCCTCGAAGTCTGGATGTGTGCCCGGTTTATGGCAATAGGCTTGCGCCCTTTACATGGGACTTAAACATAACTGGCGAAATGCGCGTTCTCCTCTGCCTAACCCTTCGGGAATTACAGGCGTGATGTTATGTTGTAAACATAATTAAGCTTAGTTCCGATAAAACGAGCCAACCAGCAATTTATCTACAATATAAAATTAATTACAAGTCAAATTAATTCAATCTGTCGTAGTTCCTAAACAATTATGTTTAAAATTAATCAGCGTAATACATCATTTCAATTACTTCGGAAAATGGGAGAAATATATTGTGTCGTTGTTTTTTTTTTTGTTTTGGCAGATCTAAACCCAATATTTCCATGTAAGGAAAAAAAACAGCCATTAATATTACTTTAAATAAAAATCTTACCTAACCAAAAATTATAGCTTCGATGAATTTTATTTCAAGAAGGATGAAATCAAAATCCTAAAACATACACACATACTTAATCGTTAATCGTCTTTCACTCATCCTCTCAACATGACCGAACCATCTATTGCGGGACGTCTTAACAGGATACCGTGGCCCCGGAACGTAAAGGGCAACAAGGAACAGGGTGGTTTTTTAGTCAGTAAAAGTCTGACAGTCCCTTCCGCCCCACCCAGGGCAGAAGGACTCATTTGATGATTTTTACCACCTCAAAAAAATAAAAAAAAGCATACCCTTTTAAATCTTAAAACGTTCGCGTTATTTCGGTCCTGGTAGGTACCTATACTATGACGTCAACAAAAGTTATTATTAAACTTAGGGCCTCGTTATTTTTAGCTTTGATAAGTTTAAGGGGGCCCGGTTTTATGGTGTTTGGCTCGTTCGAACGCTAAGGTTAAATGACATAAAATTTGTAAACAGGACAAATTCTGTCAAATTATTTGGCTGGTCATAAAATAGGTGGATACCTATTATAATCAGGGTTAGATCTGTCAAAATAAACCACGTTAAAATTGTAATGATTAATTTAAAATGTATTCTAATTTTCAAATTTGAATTCTAAATTTAAAATCTATTCCAAGCCTATGTTTGGGAAGTACATTGAACTGTCATTGTTGAATATAGTACTCAATAAAACATATTTCATAATTTGAGTTTGAAGTTATTAATTTTATTATCTAGAGATCACTATGTGGCTTGTTTTTTAAAATCAAAGCTTAATTAATGTTGATGAGATTTGAAATAATTAGTAGGTAGGTATCATGTTTATTTCCATTGATAATATACTTCTAGTAGGTAGGTACTTGCGACATAATTGTCATGCATGACTAGTAAATATTTACACTGAATTTTGTTCCAATATTATTTGAAATTAACATTTTGTCACATCCTGCGAGGTTCTACCAATTAACGATAAGTAAACAATTAAACATAGCACTTAATGTAGATGATTGTAATTACGTAAGTGTCAATTTTAAAGTAGGTAGATAAAGGGAGGTTGTTGGGGTGTGGTCAGGGTTCATAGAACCAATTCCAGGAAAAAAAGCGCTTAATCAGGTCATAAAGTTTAGATATGCGCAGCATTTGGTTCGATCACGTTGCGCAGTCTGTTGTATGTAGTAGTATTTATACAACGTGAATTTTAAGTCGTTGTAAATCTTTCAGGGGGTGTCTTTCATGAATATGAACAACTTTTACTATGGGACCAAACTTGAAATCATGAAAAAAAAATCAGCTGTTTCATACATTACGATCGTGTTGTGCTTGTGTAGCATTTTAGTAGGGAACAGCTGATTTTTTTTCAAGATTTCAGGGTTGGTCCCATAGTAAAAGTTGTTCATATTCATGAGTACATTCACCCCCTGAAAGATTTACAACGAATTAAAATTCACGATGTATTTTTGCCTTACCGGGAATCGACTCGACTAGGCCATCCCTGGCCTATTACTATTCTTCATTTTTCCAATCTGACTGGAAGTTTTAGAAATTAACGCGTATAAGGTATAAGCAAACAAAAATCTCTTCAGTTTTATTATATTAGTGTAGACTAGCTACTAGCTTCTGCCCGCGACTTCGTCTGCGTAAATGTCCGTTATTGGTGTTGTTTCTCCATTCAACATTGCCCCCCTTTTTCACCCCCTAAGGGGTAGAATTTCGAAAAATCCTTTCTTATCGGATGCCTACGTCATACAAAGAATACACCCTCCAGGTTTCAGGTCTCTACGACCAGCGGTTTAGGCTGTGCGTTGATCCGTCAGTCAGTCAGTCATAGATAGATAATCCTTGAATAAGTAAGACTTTTCAATTTTTACAATTTTTTCAGAGCAAGGTAACACGAGTCTTGAACAAGGCTGAAGACAATAATGGATTATTTACATATTTTTTAAGAACTGTTATTTAGCTTTCTAGGTCTGGGTCGCAGCCTAGTTTCTATAATATACGGTGTTATTTGTGATATATTAATGTGTCCTTTGACGCTTTCATGCACACACTTTTTGTCGTGATTACTTAGTAAAACTAACTAAAGGTAACTATAGCTATAACTAAAGATAACTTGGTAAAGGCGCCTACCTCTCACGCACGAGGTTACCGCCACGATATCAGGCAAGTACCAAAGTGGCTTTAACAATTAATAATAGGTATGTACTTTCAAGTTTTTCTTGGACATCACTGACTTTGGTGAAGGAAGACATCGTGAGGAAACTTGGAGGTTTTGCGGGGGACTTCGTCGACGCAGACAAAGTCGCTGAATATTAAGTACCCTATGTCCTTTCTCGGGGTTCAAACATACTCCGTGCTAAATTTCATCAAAATCGGTTCAGTGGTTTAGTCGTGAAAGCGAAACAGACAGACAAAGTTACATTCGCATTTATAATTGGAGCTCTATACACTTATAAGCTAGAACCGGTACCTAGGTCACTTACAGAAGTGACCACATTAGGTACCTATTCTATTCTCCACGTGGGCTCAGTGCGTCACAAATGTTTTCGAATTTTAGGTTCTAGAACAGGCACGGGTAGGTATTCTCAGCGTGGGCTCAGTGCGTCACAAATGTTTTCGAATTTTAATTTTTCTCAGTTCTATTTTTAAATTTATTATTTAAAAACACTACCAACTACCTAATTGCTTTTTTTTTAATATTTAAAAATAAAATATAATTAAAAAAAAAACAATTGGTAAGTTGACACTACGAGTATTAACCAGTAATACCAAGACACAACTTAATTAAAAAAAAAAACATCTTTTTTAAGCCCAATAAACCCGATAAATTTTAAAATAACGGTAAAATTCGAAATTCATTTGTTTTGAAATAAGTAAAGGATAAATCAATTGAGTTAGAATTGACGTCACAGTTTACTATTGCCATACAAAATCTATGGGGGAATCGCGTTTTGACAGGTCATAAAAAGTATGTCAATTGATTGGCGCGGTCAAGTACCAAATTGTGTTGTCTGCGACCTCGTAGCCATAATAGGTGTGACTACGTATTATAATTGCGCCGTTTGAGATTTACTGCACCTGCAGTGTCGTGCTAAGAAGAGCAGATGTTACATCCCACACTAAAGGACTAGCAAGGCGTTATGGTCATCCCATCTGGTCCCTTCCCATCGTCGCATGGCAAGCCATTGGATTCTAAAACAGCTGGCACTGGCACCTCGGCGACGGCAAGAGCATGATGGATGATGATAATAAATAATTATAAACAACTAGCCTCTGCCCGCGACTTCGTCCGCGTCAAAGTGGATTTTTCCATAAAAACTTTGGACCCCCATTTCATACTCCTAGGGAGTGACTTTTGGAAAAACGTTTCTCAGGGCGCTTTCAATTTATGCGTTTCTTGGCGGCCTGCTGCGGTGCCGAAGCGGTGCGTTAGACGTACAGCGCACGGACGATCCTCTTTTTTCATACAAAACGTACGGTGCGGCAACGGACGTTATATATCCGGTTGTCGAGCGTTCGCGATACCGGCGCCGCACTGTTGCCGCACCGTGCGTTTTGTATGAAAAAAGAGGATCGTCCGTGCGCTGTACGTCTAACGCACCGCTTCGGTACCGCAGCAGGCCGCCAAGAAACGCATAAATTGAAAGCGCCCTTAGCGGATGTCTACTACTTAACTATAAACTACCTCCCCGCGAAATTTCATTTTTATACGTCAAGTGGCTTTTGATATTTCGTGTTGAGTGAGTGAAGGAGTAATTCGGCATTGTCCATAGAATGTTAATAATACCTACCTTACAAAACTAGTACAAAAAATATCACACCGTGGCAGCTGGCACCACGGTTTTTCGATGATGGATTGTAGGTTGTCACAGTACCTACACTACGTCAAATTAATTCAATATGCCAAATATATAAAAATACTATCCAGCAAAAACAGGCCAAAACATAAACAGCTTAGTTCTGCCCGCGACTTCATTCGCGTCTAAATTGACATATTATTGCACAAGAATCGTACAGTTTTCCGGGATAACAAATAGCCCTTGTGCTGTTCTAGACTATAAGTACTTTATCTCTGTACTAAAGTACATCCAGATCCGTTCAGCCATTTTGGCGTGATTAAGTAATAAACATATCTTCATCCATCCATACCTTACCTTAATTACCTTATATAAGGTAAAATTATTTAAAGATTATAGATATAAGCAAAGTTATAGTTAAGTTATTCATGATTTTCCAAATTTTAATTATTTCTAAGTTAGAACTTATTTAATTTTCTATTAGTGATCTCTTTAAATGGGGTTTCCTCTCGCCTACCCTTTTGTTGTGCCCTACAACAGGGTCCATAATGATCTCAATTATTTAAGTTACCACCTAAGTATACTTATGGAGAAGCAATAAAGATATTGAGTATTGAAACTTTCGTATTTATAATAGTAGTTAGATTATGTGAACCTATGCAATGGCTATCGAGGCCCTTAGAAAACTCTATAGCAAAATCAATAGCAAAAGATAAACACTTCCACAATCTCAATTCAAAAACATTCACCTACAAGGAAGCTATAACCATAGACCATGTAGCTATGACCATATAATCATAGACAAACTTTCCCTTAGAATTTCCATATCTCCAAACTGGTCAACACAGTATTAAAGGAAGTAATAAATTGTACAGAAACATTCCTATCGGGAAATATTAACTTTCAATATCATGTAAGACTAATGTCGAGATTAATTAACATTACTTAACAACGTGTTAAGACATGTGGCCATCTCTATCTTCTACTTGTAATTTGACAGTTGTGTGACAGTGACAGGAATACCTACCTACCTAAAGCTGCGATTATACTTAACCTGCCCCGCGTGTCGCCACGCGTGGGAAGGCTATCGGTTTCATACATGTCGGTTACTCCACGCCACGCGGGACGGGACTAATGTAATCCAGTACTAAATGTATGCAACCGATAGCTTACCCACGCGTGGCGGCACGCGGCGTCAGCTTAATATAATTGCGGCTTGATGCTTAGCCAAAGCTGGTGTAATTAATGTCTACGGCAGTGGTTCTTAACCGGTGGTCCGCGAATAACTGGTGTTCCCTGAAAGCACCAGAAGCCGCGACATTATCATATACGAGTATACAAGTAATGACTAAATAACAACGAGTGAGAGAGACTCGACTAAGGGGCGAAAACTAAATGCTCTTGGTTTTAAATAATTTTGTACGTGTTTTATGTAAAGAATACCCTTACGAATCTAAATACATAAAGGCGTAAGATTATACGCTCACTCATCACGAAATATCTAAAAGCGCTTGACGCATAAAGATGAAATTTAGCAGGGAGGTAGATTATAGTTAGTAGCTCCGCTAAGAACGGCTTGACACTTTCTTAACTTCAGCCAGTCTGGCTCGGGCACGCTGTAATCGCGGCGGTAAGACCCCTCTTTGAGGAGTGGCTCACGGAGGCGATAGGCGGCGGCGACCTCTCGCGTCTGGACCTGGTTTAGGCCATGCTCCGGGGCGAGAGGGAATGGGATGCAGTCACCTCCTTCTGCTAAGCAGTAATGCTAGCGAAGGAGGAGGCGGGCCGCGTGAGGGAGAGAACGACACCCTCCACCTCACGCCCCAGCCGCCGCGGGAGACGCTCAGGGCGTCGGACGTCGCGAGGCGACATCCGGCCACCATAGGCGCGGGCTTGCGGACGACGAGTAATGGGTAGCTCGCCGTCCGATCAAGGACCATGCCCGGGTCGACGGCGCGTTCTGTTCGCGCGCGCCTCAAAGAGCTGTCAGCACAGGGACGGGGCCCCAATAGGGGCCAAACGCCTGCCGGGGTTGCGGGACATCTTAACAGGATACCGTGGCCCCGGAATGTAAAGGGCAACAGAAGGAACAGGGTGGATTTTTAATCAGTAAAAGTCTGACAGTCCCTTCCGTCCCACCCGGGGCCGAAGGAGTCATTTGATGATTTTTACCACCTAAAAAAAAAGCCAGTTTGGCTGACATGGGTCGGGTAACTCTGGGATCTTGGACCATTTGTTTTTATGAAACAAAAGTTTATATATCAGCTTTAAATCTCGTTCTATATTAAAAGGTAACAAGACTTTTTTGCATGTAGATTAATATTTAGATATTTTTTTTATTTGGTTTTTTGTTTAAAAGTCCAGCAAACTTGATAATGTTGATTACTGGTTTTTTTTCTAATTATAGGTTTTAAAAGAACTTGTATGTAGAATGGGAATAAAAAACCTAATAAATTATTCATTCAAGTGATTATTTTTATAGTTAGGCTATACTATAATAATAATATTATAAAGGGGAATTTGATTGTTTGTTTGTTTGCCTTGAATAGGCTCCGAAACTACTGAACCGATTTGAAAATTCTTTCACTGTTGGAAAGCTACATTATCCCCGGGTGACATAAGCTATATTATATTTTATTATCGAAAAATTAGGGATCCGTAAGAAAAATCACGCGAACTCGCGGGAAGAGTGCTAGTAATGCTAGTATACTATAAAAATAATCAATTAATCACTTGATCACACTGTACCTAGTAGGTACAAAGTAACAAAGGTAATTATTGAATAAGGTAGGGTTATTAGTAAATAATTAATAAATAAGCCTCAGGTAAATAACTCTACTAGCTTTTAAGTACGATCGCAACCTTCATTTTTTGACATTGATTGTTGTTGACATGAGATTGCGACTCGATTTTGAGCGTTTTTAAAGAAAAATTGCCTTCAGATGATTCTTGACGCGTCAGAATGTGTTTCGACTTGCGATCTCGTCAGAATTTATTTCGACTTCCAAATTCTGTTTTCAAAATCGTCGGAGCACTTAAAGAGAATCCTAGAAACTAGAAATAAACAGTTCACAATAGTTTTTAAAAGTTTTTAATTTTAGTAACAATGCATACCTACGTATTGAACGACCTGACTTGTGAAGGTGGTAATAACATTGTCAATATCAAAATGTTTGAAACAACGGTGTGTGAAGACTGTGAAGGAAGTTTTTCTGTCTAATATTTGTATTTAAAATTAACAGTATTTATTGTTGTGTTTTGTACCTAGGTACTGACAGAAAATGTTAAGATGAGGAAAATATAAAAATTACAAAGAACTGACTAACAAAGTAAACACTTCGTCACGTAAATTGTAGACACCGATAGTACTTAGCTACAATAATCCATACTAATATTATAAATGCGAAAGAGTGTCTGTCTGTCTGTTACCTCTTCACGCTTAAACCACTGAACCGATTTAGGTGAAATTTTGTATAGAGATAGTTTAAGATCCGAGAAAGGACATAGGATAGTTTTTATCCCGGAAATCACCCCCTAAGGCGGTGTAAAGGGGGGTGAAAGTTTGTATGCAAGTATGATATAAACAAGTTCCACGCGGACGGATCCTTCTCTGTATGAGAAGAGGCCTTTGCCCTGCAGTGGGACAGTTATAGGCTGGTATTATCTATACTTCCATACTAAAATGAGGAAAGATTTGATTGTTTGTTTGCATTGAATAGGCTCCGAAACTACTGAACCGATTTGAAAAATTATTTCACTGTTGGGAAGCTACACTATCCCCGGGTGACATAGGCTATCATCATCCTCCTGCCCTTGTCCCATGTTACTTGGGGTCGGCGCAACACGTTTTCTTCTTCCACTCTGTCCTGTCAGCCGTCATGCAATCACTGACTCCCCTTTCATTCATATCATTCTTCACACAATCCATCCATCTTTTCTTTGGCCTTCCTCTTGCTCTCCATCCATCTACATTCATATTCACATAGGTGACATAGGCTATATTACAGGCTATATTTTATTATTAAAAAATAGGGATCCGTAAGAAGCATTATGCGAAAGAAGTTACGGGGAGATTGCTAGTTATTATTAAAGGTATTCGGATATCTTGTAAACAGAACGGGCGTGTTTATGGCTTCTTTATCTGTGTTCTTCACGTTAATATTATTGTTATAGCTCTGAAGTTTCTTGTACAACAACGACACACGTAGTCACCTTCAAGTTTTCAATAATATTTGAAGGAGGTAATGCAATATTTATAGATGCGCATGCGGCGGGCACTACGTAGACTGCTAACCTCTAACTGCAGTTCAGGGCCCTTTGTTACGCGTGAATATCGACTATTTATTCATCATGTACTTATATATTTTTTTTTATGTGTGTGGAAATTCATGTGGATAAACTTTTTTGTCGTGAGAAATCTTCATGAACTGCCTCCGCTTTGGGGAAGGCGGAGGGGTGTGTCGGACTCCTATCGACTAAATCCCCATGGGGTTCCTCGAATTACCTTTGACCGGGGCACAGGGGTCGCTTCGAGCATTCTTCCGCGACCCGGTAGGTTTTTGACCTGCCACCACCACAAGGCGGGTCCCGTCGCCAGGTGCGATTATTCCCCACCGGCCTGCCTCAGATTCCAGAAAAAAATACTATTTGACCGTTGCTGCTACGCATGTTTTTAAAGGAGAAGGTTATGCAACGGTTATGGATGCGCTTGCGGCGGTTTTGACATCTACTGTTGACTTTATGCAGTTCAGGGCCTTTTGTAAAGAGTGAATATCGACTATAAATTAATGTGGATACACCTAAACCGTCCGTTGGTCTGTGACTGACGATATATGTTTTGTAGAAGATTTGTATACATACAATCTTAATATTTCTTGATATAGGGGGAAGGGGAGGAGGGGTTGGTATAATCAACCCCGCGAGCATAGTACCGGTTGGTCCCATATTACGTCTTCGAATTTTTGGTTCTCCGACATGTCATTTCTCTCACGGTGTTTGTATGAAATAATAACGCCAAGTAAAGTTCATATATCTGCTTTAGTTTAAACGACCTATTATGGAAACCTACTGTTCCAAGCAATGGAAGTCCAATATAACAATTTGATCATAATAAAACTACCGCGAAGTAAATCGTTAACTTGTTTTTTTCATCAAGTAGGTACTTACTTTCTTGCAGCATTGTTGGTTTTTTGTTATTATTTATAACTTTATAACCATTATGCAAGTCGTTGCATCACAAGTGAAACTGGGCAGAACCGTAATAATGAGGTTTAGTACCGAAATACAAGACTTTTTACAAAGCACTTTGGATCTTCGTGTAATTCTCCTTTTACCATAAATTAAATAGTTATTTTTTTCTAACTGGTGTGAAAGACAATAAAGGCGAATATCACATCTTTTTTTTATCATTGCATTTATTTTTTGTTCTGGAAAATTTTCGTAGATATAGAAGGTCAAACTTCAAGCTTTTTAATTAAGTTTTTTTTTTAGTAAAACAAGTTTTTAATGTCCTAAGTAGCTAAACTTGAAATACCTGCAGACCTGTTATATCTAGCACGCACCCATTGCACTATAGGATAAACAGATATTATAATATTAAAAGTCTAATAATACATCTGTATTAACATAAAAAAAGGTGAAGAGTCTATTTAATCGCGCTAATCTCCGGAAATGTTGGCCCGATTTTGAAAATTCTTTCGCTAATAAGAAGCTTCGTTATCCCTGAGTGGTTTAGGCATAATGTATATCAGTCGGGGGCGCGGATCATGCGTAATTCGAATACCAGGCTCCCGATTTATGGTAGCAGGAGGAATCGTGGGGTTTTAGTCGGTATGAGTCCGATTTAACCCTCCGTTATCCCCAGACGTATGACGTACGTATAGAGCCATGTCAGAGGCCCTTAAGGCGGTTTGGAAACTGACACTAGGGTGTGTGGGGTCGCAAGACCTTACTGCCCACACGATACAGAAGAAGAATATATAATTATCATTAAAATTAGAGATCCGTAAGAGGGCAAAAAAAGTTCCCAGCAATCATTTTTACTGAATGTTACTTAGCTTGATTTGCGTAGTTAGCAGTTATGTGTTATGTCTTTTTACGACCCGTATATTGTGTGGTCACTTTGACTTTGTACCTACATAGGTATATGAATAGGGCGTAACCAAAGTGGCAGATCAAAGAGATAGCTTGTGTAAATAATGATGTGGCTAGGCAGGAAGCTCTGAGATGTCAAAAGCCAAAAAGTCAAAGCATTTATTTCAATTAGACCATTTACATGCACTTTTGAATTGTCAGCTAATAAAGTAGGTATGGAAAGAAATAGTAGGCTTTATCTGTCAGTTTCCATCAGGTAAGATTGAGATGAAGAATAGCCCAGTATACACGAATGATTAATTTTAAAAAGATGTGCTACGAGGACCCCAAATAAATCAGGATAAGGCAGAAGATAATGTGGCAAAATAGAATAGCACTGCGAACAGCACTAGATACATCGTCAAAGACAAAAAGTCAAAGTCAAAACATTTATTTCAATCAGACCAATTACAGGCACTTTTGAATTGTCAAGGAGTCGGTCAGTCAGTTAGAAAGTTGAAGCTAGTTGCTCGTTCCAAAACGCGCGGGAACACATGGCAGTCCATGAGAGATTTTCCCAAGAAAAAAAGCACTAAGTATAAACATGCGGCCATATTGAGAATAAGATAGTTCCCTGTGTAGGCGTTTCTGCACAATGTCAACCCTGAATCTAATACGTAAACTAAAGAGAACACTAGAAGGCCAATTACCGTAATTAAAAACGTTCAATGTCAAAATCTTGACAAAAATTAAAATAAAGGCAATTTTTACAGATTTATTCTGAGATTAGATAATTTATTATTTATTTATTTATCTCCATAGAACTGTCATTAAAGGCCTTTACCCTAATGCGATTATTTGGCTGTTTGTGTAGGTATGTGAGTTTATTTATGTTTGTAAACGCGCCCACGGCACAATACAGTAGAATCCCAGTGTGGGGCAATGTTTGTTCAAAAGAAAACAAAAACAAAACAATGTGATTGTTCCGAAAAGTTTAATTGCCCCACAGTATCCAATTTTAGGCAATACAGCATTAATCCTTACCCAATTTAGTAGGTACCTTAAAAACATTGTGCATTTCATATATATGTAGATCATTATGGCCCTTTACAGCATGTAATTAAAATGAATATTTTCGAAGATATTACAGATCGGTGATTTTTTTAATTGATTCATTAATCGTTAATTATTCTAATTAGGCACGATATTAATATCGGTAACGTAAGTTAGGTAATTATCAATCGGACATAATTATTGTTCCATGATTTTATTATTTATCTTTCTAATAGTTAATTACTTTTACGTAATCAATGTCAACGGTATTTGTTATTATATCGACGATGAGGTGTAGTTCTATGTACTTTTAAATAACTATTAAATGAATCAATCAAAACCTCGACATTAATTGATCAAATTATGTGTTTTGAAAACGCATAGTTTTGACAGATTATGTCTTGATATTTATTTATGGGTCAATGTTTAGCCGGCGAAAGGACCTTGCCATTAAACTTGAACTCAATGACAATAATAACAAAATAGAAAAGTTACTAAATCATAATTTTTTAATTAGTGCAAAAATAAACTTACCGTTTCCATTCATGGCGTTCACTTGCTTCGGCTTATCGATATGTATCACTGGTATATCCGAATTATCGATAGGTGCAACAACTTGATCGACATCCACGTCGATATCGATGACGTGCACGTCACTGTCTTTGGCACTCGCGTCTTGCCCCGTCGGCGCCGGCATTTCAACTAACTGCTACAAATGAGTGTTTACTACTGGCTGAATATCTGAACCTTTACCTCGATTGAAGCTGAATATTTTTTTTTCTATTCGCGGGTTTTTTGTTTGAAGTTTATTTGATTTAAATTTAGAAAAGTTCAAGAGTAGCGCGCGAAAAATGCGGAAATGTCAAAATGTCTAGATTAAATTATCGTTTTTATTTCGGAAAATGTCTTAAATTAGTAAATGGTACATATTAAATGACGCTGATATTAGCTTTATTTGTATTATTGTGTTAATTTATGCAATCATGTTTTTTGTAATCTTTAATCTGCTCTAATCTGTGATAAGCGGGTGGCTACGCAGATGATAGTGTAAGTAGATTTGGTGATCATTGACCATAAGCATGTTACTACCTACGTGTTTGATAAAATAAAGAAAATATTATATACCTACATACCTAGATTTTATCTAGTAGATACTTCGTCTTTTGTTCTAATGGTTAGATTTTTTATTTTTTTAATGCATGCCATTAGGTTTACTTTAAAAAAAATCTAATGTTTGGATACCTAAAAAGGACATTTAAATAGAAAGTACCTACATTTTTTTAAAAAAAGGAACATAATGTAGCCACTCTGCATAAATCCTTACTCATTATTCGCAATGGAATTTCATTACTTTATGCGTGTGAATTCATCATTATTGTTTATGGATTTTCCGTTAGTAAATATTTATAAGAGATTCAATTTGAATCGTATTAATGGGTATGACCTACACGTAACAAACGACATTGTCGTTGGCGTATTGATAAACCAGTTATCCGGTGGTACTTGTAATCAATTAACAATTGGGTAGTTGACACCGTTAACTATTAATTATAACACAACATTAAAAAAAACCTTTTTATTTCGGCAGAAGCCCGATAAATTTTCAATTTAGTGTAAAATTAAATTTTTTGTGTCTTTGAAATCAATAAAAGTAAGTCAATTGAGTTGGCAAATGAGTGACGTCACAGTTCGATATTGCCATACAAAATCTATGGTGGAATCGCATTTTGACAGTCCATGAAAAGTTTGTCAATTGATAGTGGTGTCAATTATCCAATTTTAGTTCAATTAATTGATGATAAATGAGATAAACCAAAATATTATGTGGTTCTCGTGTTGTCGAGTTCTGCTGGAATAGAATCTACGCTGCATGGTATTACGATTTTAAGTATCGCGAGGTGCTGGCTAACTGTTTTCTAAGAAAAGTTGTAAAATGTACCTAAACGTCATCTGCATAGGTATCTAAATTATAGATTGCCATTTCAGATGCAAATTAAATGTATAATACATTGAATTTATAGTTTGTCAACTAAAACAAAAAACACTATTATTATAATTTTATTAATAATTTATGTATTAGGTATAATTCAAATCGAATGGTTTTCAATGCTAATATTATTAATACGGAAATGAATTTGTTTGATACGGTTTTGAGGCTAGATAACTGAAGTGATTTTGACAAAATTTGGTATTGCCTAAGCTTGAACCCCAAGATAGGACATAGGCTTCTTTTTAATTCGCGACTTCAACGGATATTGGTGGGGAATAGCTACATATATATAAAATAAAATGAGTTTAAATACCTTTAAATAGGTACCTTTAAATATACAGCATGTAACAAAAACCCTGTCCGATCCTTAAGGGTATTATTCGGCATCGTACTGCGTACACATATACGTAACCATTTAATGGATTTGAGATTATTATTTTTCCCCAGTGAAAAAAAAAAGAAGAAAGAAGAAGTAATTAAATTAAAATAAAACATAAAAACTGATCAACGGCAACACTGATCTGACAAGGTTTTTGTTACATAGTGTATATTACTATACTTACTATCTATTTATTATATGTATTTCATTTAAAATATTGCTACTATCATAAATGCGGAAGTTTATATTGGATAGATGGTTGTTACTCAATCACAGAGCTGAATGGATTTAAATGAAATTCGGCACAGAGATAGACTTTAGTCTGTTATACATATATTACTTTAATGATTATGAATATTTACTTTAATGATTAAAAAAACAATTACCTAGCTTTTTTATACATTTTAATTTAATTATTTTATTATAAAAGTAATATTTTAAAAAAATATTTCAACGATAATATGATAGTAATTATATGTATAAAATTTGCATTTTATTGGACAACAAACAGGTTTATACAGCTACATTATTTTGAAAACGATTGCAGCCAAAATATCGAAATAACTGTAAACTTTGCAACGGTATTCTTTAATTTTGTTAAATGCCAAGGCTCTCATAATATATTTTTATAGTCGGTAGATGCACTCAGCATATTACATATCAATCTAATTTATGCATGTACCTATTTCCTCTATTTTTAAAGTTCGCCCCTAAGAAGCGCCATTTTTTTTAATGGCGTCTCTTTGGTGCCCCTTAGAGACGCCATTTAAAAAAAATGGCGCTTTAAAAATTAACAAACTAAATAATTAACATTAATTTATGAAAATCTATTCGTACATTATAAGACAATCAACACTTACTCTTATTAACTTGACGTGTTCAAAATACCTATCACTGTACGACATCCAAGTATGATTAAAAACATTCATTTATTATTTAAATACACATAAAAACATTTTTTTTTTGTATAAACAACTAATAGAACTAACAACAACTATTTCGTAACGTGTGGCTGTCAAACTATTGCGAGCACTTGGTAAAGAGTGATTGTTTCACATTTCTATAAAACTATACAAATAATAATTATTGTATAACCACGCGACTGTTTATATGAATAGGGTTGTCAATTTCGCAAGTTATAATTTTGACTAGTGTGGAGGCTATTAAGGACATTTTAAAAGATGACTATGATCAGAGGCCTTGGAGGGGTAGTATTGGGTACACGACCAATCAATTTGACGTACTTTTTATGACCTGTCAAAACGCGATTCCCCCATAGATTTTAGATGGCAACAATTGTGACGCCACTTTTTTGTCGAAAACCTCAACAGAAAACAGGGTTAAAATAATAAGTTTTTTAAGAGAAGATGTGTCTCGGAATTATTGGTTAGTACCCAATTCCCAAAGTATAGACTTTGGGAATTGGGTATGTTTGTTTGAATTGGGTATGGGAATACCAAATTTCCCGTACCAAATTTCATCAAAATAGGTTTAGTAGTTTAGCCGAGACAGAGTTTCTTTCGCTTTTATAATATTATTAGTATGAATTTGGTCCTGTAATAAAAGTCGTTAGTTTTCATAAATATTTTCACCCAGCGATAGATGCCTAGTAAAATAAAAACCATCCTGTATGCATTTGAGAGATGAGACAAAACATACAGTTGGTGATCGTACCGTGTTATTACCTCAATCTTTTAAAATAAAATTTTTTATACTTAACCTTTTATTGCCAACATTACCCACTCTATCAGAAAAATAGTCTTTATTAGGTACCTATTGGATTCTTCCCAAGACTTCATCCGTGTGGAAATGTTTCACACTAGCTTCTGCCCGTGACTTCGTTCATTTGGAAGTCAAGTATACCATAAAACCACAGATAATATAATACTACGTACAGATACCCAATCCCATACAAAGAAATGAGACCTCCTTAAGTCTGGCTATTCGACTGGCTATTTTCTTTCCTTCATTTTTATAACAGATGGCAGCATCAGCGACGCACTAATTGCCAGAGACTTTAATTTTATTACGCCATCTATGTGAGTTATGCGACGAACTAGATACGTACTACGTGGCATCGATACTACTAGATGGCGTTATTAGATAGGTACTTTCTCTGCAGTCGTTGCGTTCAAGGTCAAGTATAACAATAGTTGAATAGGTACAACAAGTTACTGTTATCTCGTGTTGGCGCTTAGCGTAATTTAGTTTTTGAAGTGAATACTTCTATCCGCGTTAAGAGATTTTTTGCAGGGGTTAAATAAATCTATGGGTATGGGTACGCGCCAGTTCGCGCCTTGGCGAGAAAGTGGCGCTTTTTTTTAACAAAAAGGCTAACTATAAAATTGCTTTGTATCGAAAACTTGCTTCTGCCTATGACTTTGCCCGCGTCAAAGTTGATTTCTCCATACAAACTTTGGACCCTCTTTCCCCTCAGGGGTGAATTTTGGAATTTTAGATTTTTTAGCGGAAGGCTACAGACCTACCTATAAACTACTTACCTCCCATCTTTATACCTACCTACGTCAAGTGGTTTTCGATATTTCGTGATGAGTGATTAAGTGAGTGACCTTTGTTTCTATGTTAATTAATGTAATTGGTATTATGCCGTATTAATTAACTAGGTATAAATAAATAAATAAATATATACCTACATATTACCTACATATTTAGATACCCACAATATGTTGTATTTAGATTTTAATGTAGGTACCTACCTAGTTATTGCGCATGGGATAGGTAGGAACTAGGAGTAGGAGCATACAAGTAGGAAGGTAGCTACTAGGTACCAACATAATAAAAAAAACCAACGGAATATTTTAATAAAAATATTTATTTCTTCTATCAAGTAGGTACCTACTAACAATCAAACTGATAGCACAGATTGACTTGTAGTTCCTACGGAATAGGTAGGTACTTCACTCCATTGAGAAAGCTTGACACTTTAGGCGCCCCATAATTACAAAAATATTACAACGTTCGTGCGCGGTAAAATGCACTTTACACAGACGCCCGACAGTACCTACCTACTACGTCGTCTGCCGTGGTGTCACGGCGGGGTAAGACGGGGGATACCTATGAATGAAGCGGCCGCTCGGCGCGCGCGCGGTTAGTAGGTAGGTTTTGAATTTGTTGAATACGCTATGTCTGCGCGTAAGTACGTACCTAGGTATCTATTTCATTTATTTTGTGAATCTGAATACTGTTTACCTACTACAAAGATCTGCTTTTTTATACCGGATACTGATTTTGCTTTAGAAAGATTTAGTATAGGTGGACATATACTTAAATTCCGTAATAAAACAACAGTCCCATCGAGTTTAGGATCGTTTAGTTCGTCCTGACTACTCCTGCCTGACGAGTACCTACTATGGTCCTAGATCGAAACCAGGGTCTGATGATGGAGCTAAAGGAAAAAAAACTTGATAGAAACCTTGCACATGTAAGTAAATTAAATGTAGGTAATGGAGATTCTAACTGACAAATATTTTTTTCACAAACTTGTAAGACTTATTCATAAACACATATTTCCTAGTTAGGTACCTACCTATCTATGTATATGAAATTTTCGAACACTATTTCAATGTTATCGCGTTATCACTTTTTGCTTTAGTCAACAAGGCGGTGCCTTTGAGACGAGTCATGAGTCGTGCGGGGTCGGGGCGGGGTGATACGGGGGTTATGAATGAATATCGCACCTCTGCACTGGCACCGCTCTGACCGCTCGGTCACAGGCTCGGTGCTCGGTTAGTAGGTATCTATTTCATTTCTTTTGTGAATTCTGTTTTACCTAGGTACCTACTACAACAATCTTGCTTTTATATACTGCACACTGATTTGATTTTCTAAAGATTTCGTAGTTTTATAACCTGGCATTAGTGAACTCGGATATCGATTTTGTTTTGATAATGATTTTGTGGGGGCAGTTTGAGGGAGATTGATTTTACTTTTGAGAAAAACCGGGTTTTATACATATAGGTATTGCTTTATGTATTTTTCTATAAAAAAATATTTTCATGATCAGTCATGTTTTTTTTACATGATCAGTCATGTACGACAAAGGGTAGGTATAGGTACATTAGTACATACAGTTGATATAATTTGAACGAAAAAACAAAATACTTAATAGGTACTTAGGTACTTGTTAAACGTTGAATAGTTTTGTTTGTAATCGCCAGAATGACAAAAATTAAATATTTTAAATATTTTTCATCATTCTGTTGTGAATGACAGCAGACTGATGCCAGACTGATCGTGTAACCGCTCGAATCATTCTCGCGTCAGTCAATTACTGACCACTGTTCCCGACGCAATCTAAATAAATATTTTTTTTATTTATTTATATCAATACAACTATCATTACATGTCATGTTACCCCAAATCGGTAACGTGGTATTTCATAACATAGGTAGATCATACAAAGCAACAAAAAAAAAAAAACAAAGTGAGCTATCGTAATCTGATACGACAAATAATTTGGTTTTGCGGCTTAATTGGCCTTGATAACAATCATAGATTTTTAAACGTAAGTTTCATGGCGAGAAATAGGTAGTACGTAGTTTACTTTTATTTTAACAAAATGTTTATTTTTCAGATTTCTCTGATCACCCAATTAATAAAAAGCGTGAAGATACTTTTTATGATCGGCAATAAAATACAAAAAGCAACTGTTTCCGCCCGAGATCGAACCGGGGCCCTTGTGCATGTGAAGCACACATGATAACCGCTACACTGCGGATACTTGATTTCTGGAGCTAAAATTACGCTTTACTAAGTTATGACTGAAGTTTTAAGGATTATAGAATTATTTACATTATCTTTTAATGCGCAACAGTCTCTATTGACTTGCCATTGACAAACGGAATAGATACATAGGTACTTTAAAAACGTTTCGTGCAATCCTTTTACATAGAAAGTTTTATAGTTCCAGGCTAAGTAATCCGAAAATAAGGATAATAATTATGTACTAAAAACATGTATTTTTTCTTTCTAAATTTTATTTTACTTCGTAGCGTACCAGATTAAAAAAAATAATCTTTTAATTATTTTCCTTGAAATAAAACAACTAAACGTAAATGAATAACGATTAAGGAGTGACGACAGCGCAAAATTGAGAAAAACGCCATCTTTTGCTAAAAGAGTTCTAAACAAAATGATTTGCAGATGGCTGCTTGCTCAATCTATGAGTTCGAATGGAGGTAAAATTCTTAATTTACCTTGTTTATTAAAAATACGTGTTTTGTGAGTTTAAATAGGTGAATCAGCATTAAACAATGAAGTTTAGATTTTTATGAATTCTTATTTCGACCTAAATCTGCCGTTTAATGCTTTTTAGTGATTGTTTATTTCATAATTGCTACCTATGCTGCCATCTATGAAATTTTCCGAAGGACTAATTATATTTTGTTCTAGTTGAGACCCCATGATAAAACATAGCGTAAACATATTTTTATAGTAAGAATGATTATGAACTTATTTTGAGAACTTTTTAAATCTCTAATTTTGTTGCTTTACGCTAGAATAATAATTTGCACCTACCATTATGTCATCTCATTACCACCTTCGTTTACCACCGTCGTTCGTACCACGTCTCTTTCGTTCTTTCTTTCGTTGTCGTAGATGAGGCGAAAGAAAGGAGTATGTAAGGATCGTAGCAGGTGGCGTTCTGTGGTTTCTGCCTATCCCCATGGGAAAAAGGCGTGAGTTTATGTATGTATGTTGTCTCTTTATAATAATAGTATAGACAACTCATTGTTCTATGTGTCCTTGATTAAAAGCAATTGACTAAATTACCAATAACGATGACAGGAAATGTTTATTTTTATTGCCGTAGGTAAAATAGGCTTTGTCTTTTTTGATTTGACACTTTATACCCTAAATCTTATCTCTAACTGTAATAAGTAGGTAGCCAGTTCAGCCAGTTAGAATCAGTAGCGGATCCAGAGGGGAGCTAAGGGGCTCAAGCCAAGCATTTGAGTTCTTCCACTTTGATATTATTCTTTTTGCAAGTATAAACCAAAGTAAGGTTTCGTTTAAAGAATAAATGTTGTTTGTTTTTTTAGTGTTTGCTTTGATATAAAGAGCCATCTTTAGCAGGGTCAAGCCCCCCCCAAACGACAATTCTGGATTCGCACTGCCAGTTATCACAATATACGTTTTACTATGGCTTACTTTTTCTAAGGGAAACCGCTGGAAGCAAGCAACGCAAGGTCGGTCATTGTGGCTATTTTTAGGGCAGGCCTATGTCCAGAAGTGGACGTAGTTCGGCTGATATGATGACGATGATTATTATGGTCTACTTTTTTTTGGTTTACTCCGCAGTCTTACATCTTATTATAACAAGAAGGCAACTAAAACAGTTTTAGTGCTACGGAATCATTAGTACGCGACTGGCACTCACTTGGCTGGTTTTTCATAAATAAGACAAATAACGGTTGACTGACCTCGTTAGGTCAAACAATATATGTTGTACTAAGACTTCTAAAAATAGAACAATGATAAAATACATGTACTTAAATTCAGAAAACTTAGGGGCAACAATTTCAGATCCTTGTATTTTTGTCAAGGCATTTTAAACTCAATAAGCACATTTATTTAGAATACCAATAAAAGAAAACCTCAAACGGCGTAAGTAGGTATAGTAGGTACCACCTTTCTGGTAACTAGGTATATTTTCGAGCCGTTTGGGGTGGAAACTCTCGGGTCGTGGGGTCCGTGTGTCCATGGCCTCTTCAAGGAGTTGTCCAACAAACGGTTGGTTGACACTTCCCGTGACTCAAGGGCTGGTTATTACCTTCCAACTATCTACTATCCAACGTGGCAATGCGGCCAGTCTTTTGGGCACATTTCCAGTGGACGGGCGGCGATGCGGATGAATTTTTTGATGCCATTTAGTTTTAGTTTATCTTTTTTTATTCTGATTGTTTTTTTTTGTTATTAAGCTTGTAAATAATTTAGAATACCTAGTTAATTTAGTCATTTTTAATGAATGTCACGATCTTATACAACCCACAGTTCAACAGAGCGTTTGATATATTGCGCGTTTGTTTGTTTATTTTTATTTGTTTTGATAGGTTTTTTTTTGTTTTAAGGTGGTAAAAATCATGAAATGAGTCCTTCCGCCCTGGGTGGGGCGGAAAGTAATTACACTTTAAATTGTAGGTCTAGTTTAGATTTTAATTGAATTAAAAATCTTTTTTTTTATGCGAAAAGTTTATTGCACATTAGTAAAACGAATGAACAATCGTTTTATTACGTCATTTAAAGTTGGTAAATAAATGTTTTGACTTTGACTTCCGATTCTGATTACATAAAAACGTTTTTGGCAGTACACTCACCGTATACTTAGCGGTATTATTGGTAGACATTTCAGCCAGTAGTAAGTCTTACAAAACACAACACAAATCACGTTTCTCAAACTTATTTTTTTCAAATTCAAATGAACGTGCTTTTACGTCTTCAGTCGAAAAAATACTGTGCATCAACGTTTTTTTTTAGAAACATTTGATAACTACTACTGTATTATGTTAATTTGCCATTTTATATGTCAGAATAAAGTGAATGATTTGTGAGAGTTATTCATTATGAGAAAAATTAAGTTGACAAGTACTGTCGGATACGAAAATGAGTTGTGAGAAATTGGTTTCCCAAAAAATTTAACTTGTATGCAAAATTTCTTTTAAACTTTTAAAATAAGTCATCGAAACATGGGATAAACGATTAGGGTGCATTTAAAAAAAACAAGCTATGTGACTTTTTCAATTCATATGTACTTTCTAAAGTTTATCTTGGACATCACTGACATCGGTGAAGGAAAACATCGTGAGGAAACCTGGACTTATACCAGGCTGTTACTGTCCCACTCAAACCATGTCAGAGGCCCTTGGGCGGTTTAGAAACTCTGATACTAGGGTGTGTACGGTCGTAAGACCTTACTGCCCACACGATAAAGAGGAAAGATCACTGTGACGTAACATATCTTAAGAACTGTCCAGTGTACATTTCGCCTCTTGTGTATCACGCTACGAGCGCCCGCCCGCACCTCTCCCGGTCCCTATTCTGTACCTCGCAGGCGAGCACTTAATTTAGGGCCGTCCATTAATCACGTGGGGCTCGAAAGGGATATCTCATGGGGGGGGGGGAGGTGTAGTGAGATATCACGTGTATTTGTTTTTTCGTTAAACGCGCGATTTTTGGACCGAAAAGCAGCGTGACGTGTAGTGTGTACCTTCGCCGTTGCCAGGCAACGAACGACAACCTGTATTTTAAGATAATATTCTAAAAATTTTAAGATTCTTTGTAGGTAGTAAAATACACGTGATTTTTTGGGGGTTAAAAATGCAATAACATCACGTGATTAATGGCCGGACCCTTAAGCAGTTTAGCTTTAAATATAAACGCATTTTCAAACAACCCTAGGTTACGTTAACACAGCTATATCCTAAACACTAACTGGCGAATAATCACAGCGGAAAATTGTACAAGGAACGAGGAAATTCACGTTACGCCGCGTTACCGGTAGCTTATTACGTAGCATTTCGTAACGAAGCGTTACTGTGATCTGATTAATATAACTAGATACTTGTTACGAAGTGGGTTTAGTTTTGTATTGGAAGGAGTAGCATGATGATTGTTTATAACAGGTGTAAAACGACCACAAAACCAAAAGTTACATATATGTCCTTATCTATTTATCTTCTATGTATACATACAAAATGCTTTGTCCTGAATGACTGACTGACGGATCAACGCACAGCCTAAACCGCTGATCGTAGAGACCTGAAACTTGGAGGCTGTGTTCTTTGTATGACGTAGGCATACGATAAGAAAGGATTTTCCGTAATTCTGCACCTCAGGGAAAAAAAGGGGGTGAAAAAGGGGGGCAAAGTTTGTATGGAGAAACCAACTCGGACACGGACAAAGTCGTGGGCAGAAGCTAGTTGTGATAATTTTGTTGTCCTGGACCATACCTACATAGAAACCTGGTTACGAAGATATTGATAGTCAAAGTTACAATTTTTTTAAAAAAACTAATCTAAACATGGTGCTGACTGGGATTGTTCACAAACTAAACTAAAATTAGACTATTTCTATCTTTTTCTGTCCAATAAAACAAGAAAGAGACGAATGTAAATTAGAGCTGTATTTAGTCTATCTGACACGTTCATACTTGCAAAGTTGACATCGTAAAACGTGTAGATTAAAAATACGGAAAAGTTCAAGGCAAAACTAATTTGACATCTCTAAATCGTCCTTTTCTTTCGCTGTAAGTTAGTAAGATATGTCAATTCTCTTTTAGTCTAGTTTATGAACAAGGGACTCATAACCCCCTATTGTGTAAAAACAATGTAAGCACTTGATGAATTGATGCAGTAAGTAGCTATAAGGCTTATACTATTGCATGCAGTAAGTACAATGTTTTGCGTCCGTTACATTACGTGCTACAAGTACCTACAATATTTTTTACACCAAAAATAAAAGGCAATAATAATTTTTGCTCAATGGAACTTACTTTGATGAGGCATATTTCGTAGTGTGCTTATATTATAACGGGTATGTCATTTGTCTTTTTAAACCTCCTATAAAGCACTAGCTTCTGCTCGCGACTTCGTCCGTCTCAAAGTTGATATAAAAACTCCATAAAAACTTTGAACCCCCGTTTTATTACCTTAGGGGGTGAATTTTGGTAAGTATATCCTTTCTTAGCGGACGTCTACTAACTATAAACTATGTACGGTCGGGGTCATAAGTGCAGTAGCATGCTAAGGTTTGAATTGCTGTGAACATGCGGTACAGGCCGTACCTACATCTGTGTGTATTAGTGATGTATTCAAAGTTAAAGTTAAAGTCAAATCATATATTTAATAAGGTACTTTTGAACGTAATAACACACTACCTACGTACACTTCAAAATTCGCACACGACGTCGAAAGGTCATAAGTTTAACCAAAGCGTCAATCGATTTGCTTTGTAGATTGCTACTCCACTTATGACCCCGACTGTACGTCACTGCCAAATTTCATAGTTTCCGATATTTCGTGATGAGTGAGTGTGTGCTTTTATATATTTTATAACTGATGCTTAAAATGGACAGTGTTAATAGGTTACCTAGGTGCTGATTTTTATGGGTCCATATACACATATGACTCGTCTATTCTTGTATATTCTAGCCATAAAATTAAGCACAACTCATAAAATTTGATTGAATTACAAATTCACAAGCTGGCCTTTGTCGAAGACGCGAATACATCATAATAAACGATCTATTATGTAGTAAATAAGTGTTGCTTGCGACCTGCGAAGTTCATAACAGTCAGCGGAAATGTGTCTAGCAGCTTTACATTTATTTATTCTATAATGAACTATAACTCATCAGAAATAGAGTAAAAAATAGTTAGCAGGACAATTCCGAGCGACATTATTATATGCACGCAATCACGCAATTTTCTATTCAATAACTGTAGGTTTGCAGCTCATTATCAATTAAGCAGGTATACACTGCTCGAGCGAGGTAATTGCTCCGACACAACGAACAATTTGCCATTCAAGTTAATGCTTTAAATCATGTGTCTTAAAATACTTTTTTTAATGACAAGATAGAAAAGGTGACAACTCGCGGGCGGCGCGCTGGCGCTTACGTTTATATTTTTAGTGGCGATTTCAGCCGGGCCGTTTTGCCATGCTAGAACGTTGCTGTTGTAAAGGCCTAAGCTTCTCTTGGTTTCTCCATACAAACCTTGGTCCCCTGATTCATCCTCTTATGGAGTAAATTTTAGAAAATAATTTCTTATCGGATGCCTACGTCATACAAAAAACACAGCCTCCAAGTTTCAGTTCCTACAATCAGCGGTTTAGGTTGTGCATTGATCCGTCAGTCAGTCAGTCAGTCATTTAGGACAAATCATTTTATAGGTATATTAGATGTATGTATAGATATTAGCCGGGCCATTGCCATGCTGGAACGATGCAGTTGTAAAGAAGGATGATTATAATTCGCCGCCACAGTACAGTCGGCGACAAAAGATACACCAAACAATAAATAATTTAATGACGTACACGTGTCCGACGTGTCTGTTAGTCATCAGTGTACAGTGAACAATTATTTTATGAATGATAATGGCTTGCATCACGTAGTCACGATAGTCATTTGAATATAATGTAGTAGGTGGTCTTGCTAGTACCAATGTGTCTTTTTCAATTCATATGTACTTTCTAAGTTTACCTTAGACATCACTGACATCGTTCCGTGCTTTGGAAAGCACGTTAAGCCGTTGGTCCCGGCTGTTATACCTACATGGGTCGTAAGAAGGCCGAAAATCTGACAACCAGTCTTACCAAGGGGTATCGTATTACCCAGTTACTGGGTTGTGGAGGTCAAATATAGACAGTCGCTCCATGTAAAATACTGGTATTTAGCTGCATCCGGTTAGACTGGAAGCCGACCCTAGCATAACTGGGAAAAGGCTATGCAGATGATGGCAGGTGGTCTGTGCTGTGTGAGGTAATGGACTGGACAAATGATTGACTGAATGGACTGACAATGGATCACTTTGTTGTCCGTGTGTACTTCTGTAAAGAACCTTTTTCTCAGGGACGCGTAGAGGTATCAAGCTGAAATTAATATCAAATACTCAGGTCTGCTACCCCTTTTTTTTTTAGGGTAGTAAAAATCATCAAATGACTCCTTCCGCCCTGGGTGGGGCGGAAGGGACTGTCGGACTTTTACTGACTAAAAAACCACCCTGTTCCTTCTGTTGCCCTTTACGTTCCGGGACCTCGGTATCCTGTCAAGCCGTCCCGCGACCCCGGCGGTCTGTTACCCCTTTTTTTTAAGGTGTTAAAAATCATCAAATGACTCCATCCGCCCTGGGTGGAGTGGGGCGGAAGGGACTGTCAGACATTTACTGACTTGGAGTTAAAAAATGAAACTTCAAGTCAACTGCACTATCTAAAGATAAGGCCGTTTATGACGCATATTTTGACGCTCGCAAGGGAATCAAAACTTATTATATCTATGACCTTTTCATACGTTTTGACAATCCATGGTGTTTGCCCCTTCCATTATACCTTTACTCAGTCATGTATCAAATTCAAATTATTCATACGGATGTCAGTGAAATAAGTTATTTAAAGATTCAAGGAGATTTTTAAATACTTACCTAATAGGCACTAAAAACCTTTATCAATTTTTCACGGTAAGTGTACAAATTACGTAGTTTGCGTTTAAACCACGTTTAGAATTTAAAACATAATTGATTTATTCGTGTTAGGGTAACTCAAAAACGAAGCCTCTACAGGGTCATTTAAAATTTACCAGAAACCTGAAAAGGGGTCATTGTACTCATCGTTATGAACAACTTTTATTAAGGGACCAACCCTTAAATCATGAAAAAAAAAAAATAGCTGTATAGCATTTTTGTACAGCTGATTTTTTGGTAAGTTTTCAATGACCCTGTTTACGTACGGGCGTTTTTGTCGCGCGTTTAAAAAACGCTGCGTGTGTGGAAGTGCTGCAATTAAGGCGAGTGTCGGAAATGTAACTGTGTACGCGATTAAAAAACGTGACTTGGTGTATCGTAATGTTTCGCTTTCTATTTACCATCGCTTTTCAATGCGTGGTAAAAAAGCACCCATGCGAATGAGGGCTACTTAAAAGGCCGTCAGACTCATGTTTATTGGCTGATCGAAATACCGAAGGTCAATAAAACACATAACACTACGCCTGTTATCCCCGAAGGGTTAGGCAGAGGCGTACCCATTAGTATACCCTTATTTTGCCATTTATGTTTAAGTCTAATCTTTAAGTTTTAATTAAAATTATAAACTAATATTTCAGCCATTAAACCGACAATAATTAAGTCCAAGCTTAAGTTGTCAAAGCCAAACAAGATGCAGCTGAATACCAGTATTTTTCATGGAGCGACTGCCGAGATATCTGACCTCCACAACCCAGTAACTGGGTTATACGATACCCCTTGGTAAGACTGATTGGTAGACTTTCGAGCGTTTGAGGACCTGCAACGACTGTCAAAGATCCAGGTATGACAGTCGGGACTTTCCGAGTCGAAAAGAAGTCGGAGTCGAAATTGGAGTCTCGGTGTGTAAAGATGGTCACTCATCCACGGACCAACCCCGGCAATCGTAGCCTGACCTGATAGATCGATCCGTGTGGCTGTTATTATATAGCCACGAGCTTCTCATAATTATTTCTATATGAATTGTGTATTCCCAAAAGAAACAAAACTTTGTAATGGGTCCTCAGCTGCCCACGTTTAATGACTATAATATCGGTCGGTATGATCGACTTTTAATTGACGAGCCATTATCGTTGGAACGGTTTAAAATGACACATCGTTCAGATAAGCTTAATGTCTATATTGATCGTCTTTGCTTTGATATTTTTAGCATTTAAAATTTTTCAGGTTTATTCTGAGTTATTTTAGGAAGGTATTTTTTTTGGTAAATTTCACTCGACAAATTGGTCAAAGTTTTGAATTGTATCCTACATAGTTACATGTCTAGAATTTTCTGATGCCATTTAGTTCTAGTTTCATTTTTTATTATGATTGTTTTTTTATTTTTAAGTTTGTAAATATTGTACATAATTATTATTGATAAATAAATATTTGTGTTTTATTTTTCTGTCTTCTTTTTTAAGTATTGTGTTTTTTATAATTGTGATTGGTTTTAACTGAAACCGTTTTAATTAAAGTTATATCTCATGCAGTTTGTTACTTTTCTAAATATAAGTTTAAATATAATATTTAATTTATATAGCATACTAACGCACCAGGCGTTAGTATGCATAAAATAATCTTCATGTCCTTCTGTGTAGGTGTCTAACAAACTGAAAGGTTCCCGAAGCTACTTTTATACATTTACAATTTAATAGTAACTTTTATCCCCGACATAGTTCGAGTATACTTCCTATTAGCGAAATAATCTTTAAAATTCAGACCAGTAAGTAGTTCCGGAAAGTATCACCTTCAAACGAAATATTAATTTAGTCCTGTTGGCAACCTTGTGTGCCTACTGTTTAATTAGTAATTATAATTTTATGCGGACGTAGATTTATGCAAAAAATATCACACACAAAAATAATTTTTCAAGGCTAATGTAATCCTAGACCACTTTGAACGTGTAGCTAGATTTTATTCCTCAGTTCTATTCTGTAAAATCCCTCCGTGATTTTAGGTAAAGTGAGCATAAGATGACCTGTCAATGTCTAGCATCGGTGGAATCTTTATTCCACTACTTTATTCTAACTGGCGAAATGTGGGTGTACTAATGAGTACCTACACCTTTGTCTAACCCTTACATTACAGGGGATTACAGGCGTGTGTTATGTTATGTAAATAAAAGTGAAAAGTTCGTAAATATTGCATTATTCTGCGCTATGTATTTTCCGATAAAAGCTCCGGCCGACTTATAGGTATGACAGAACAATAGAAAATTAATTGTGCCTCATTACGTGGGACTTGAGTAATTAAAAAAATTATTTATGAATTAATACTGGTATATTTTTTTATAACAATTTAAAATGATATGGTAAACACATACTTGATTAGTTTTATTCTAGAAGCTTGTAACCTACGACTACTATAAGTAGATATGACTAAATTAATCCATCTTATTGATTTTGTTTATTTTTTTGAGTATTTTTTTTTGGTATGACATTTTATACTGCTTAATTTATTATCTTAGACATATAGTTTATGTACAAGGCTGACAAGTTACAAAGCAGTTTCTCTGTAGTTATTCCCAAGCAATTTAACAAACATGATGTATTTCCTGTTTTTGACCGACTTTGGTTCTCAATTCGACTGAATGATTTTTTTGTATGTTTTTTTTTATTATTTAAAAACTGCGGAGTGATGTGTGTGAGATAGTACCTGTAAAAATCACAAATTTTTGACAACGCTCCAAAACTGTCTACTTATGACCTTATTTATTTATTTAAAACTTTATACACAACTGTACAAAGGCGGACTTAATGCCTTAGGCATTTTCTATCAGTCTACCTTAGGGTGATGCAGAGACAAAACATAGTAGGTGTCCCTTATAAGGACGGTGCCCTAAAGGTGAACTCACATCTGACGGAATATGCGTATCGCATCTTTTAATATGCATCCCCCCATTTTTTATTACTTCTCCGCTATTCTTTTCTCATTAATTTCGTTGCGGGATTCAGTAGAATCGTTTCTTCGATACTCGTCGAGCTTCATTGCTTCGGCGCTTTTTTGGTGGTCGTCTCTGACTCTCAGGAGTTGAAAAGAGCCTAAAAAAATGAATCCACGGTTAAAAGTAAATTGTTTGCATTTCCACACTTTTCGCGTTTCCGAACTATGCCATACGTCTAGCTAAGAAGTAGGTATGATTAATAAAACAAATAAATAGTTAAAAATCCAGATGTGACCATCTAGTCCAGTTACTGATGTTAATTAAAATATTAACATATTCATAGATATTATGTATGCGCCATTTTGAACATTGAGATTCTTATGTGGATGTTCAGTCATTTTTTTTTATTACAAGCTTTTATTTAACTTGTAAAAGATGAGTTTGTTTGGGTGGAATCTTGCAACTCAATTTTGAAGCAGTTATCTGTAACTGATTGAGCTGAAATTTTGTGTACACGTTTAATTTGGATGACAATGCAAGTTTAGCTGTGTGACGTCATTCTAAATCTAACATGGCGGAACATCCACGATGTCGGACTAGTTATTTTTAATGCAATTCTACAATATGGGTATTAAATGAAAGGGCTTGCTGAGAATAACTCGAAAATTAAAAAAATAATTAAAAGTATTTTTTTTTAAACAAACTTTTATTTTAGTGCGCTAAAAAGAATGAAATAAACTTTAACTATCGATATAAAAGCTTGTCGCGAGATTTAAGTACTTGTTTTTTTATTTACTTAGGTTGAAAATTTAAAAAAATTTAAATCCATCAAATCAAGGTATATAGTTTACTTATTTATTTACACAGGTATATCTCGCGACCAGCTTTAATTTTTGTTGACAGCAAATAATTATGTAGATTTTTAGTCATTAATACGATACTTAATTACAGTACATTAGCTACTGGATTTGTTGATAATATTCAATCTACCTTAAAGGTCTCTTGGGTCAATTACATTGATTTAATAATCATAATGCCTGCGAAGGTAGTCCCTAGCGTGCTGATTCAAACACTTTTCAGAGTTCCGTACCCTAAAAACGTAAAACGGTCTTAGTAAAACGGTACCCTATTACTAAGACTTTGCTGTCCGCCACCTTCCTGTTTGTCACCAGGCTATCTCATGAACCGTGATAGTTAGACAGTTTTGTATAATTACTTACATAGTTTCACTTTTAGATATTAATCTACCATTAAGCTTATTCTCGTATTTATATTTAATTTTATACTTTCCTCCCAAAGTATCTATTTGGATTATAAAGTGATGGCAGAAGCACAGGTTTAAAATCAACCTAGATCATTGCAATTCCGAACCATCATTATTTTCACCTATAATAATATTTTCCTAGTTTTAGTTTATTTTTAGGCACTATAATTGTATGGAAAATCTTATTACTGTTGGCTAAATGTCCACTTTTTGTAACGTTTTTATTTAAATAAATTATTATCATTATTATTTAGTTTTAATTTTTCACAGATGTTTTTTTGTTGCCGCTATAACAACAAATACAAAAAAATAGAAAAAAATAAATATTTAAGGGTGCTCCCATACAACAAACGTGGCTTTTTTGCTCGTTTTTGTTCGATATTACGGCAACAGGTGGACGTTGTATATTTACTTTAAAAATAAATAATAAAACTAAATGATTGCCTCGTTGGTCTAGTGGTGACTGCCTCGTTGGTCTAGTGGTCGCAAAGCGCGACTGCTGAGCATGAGGTCTTGGGTTCGATTCCCAGGTCGGGCAAAGTGTTATTGGGTTTTTCCATCAGGAATATCTCAGTAGCAGCCTCGGAGTCTGGATTTGTGCCCGTTTGATGGCAATAGGCTCGCCCCCTATTACATGGGACTTAAACATAACTGGCGAAATGTGGGTGTACTAATGGGTACACCTCTGCCTAACCCTACGGGGATTACAGGCGTGATGTTATAAAGTTAAATTAATATTTAAACGGGGCTCCTATACGTCAGTCATGATTTTTTTTGCCGCTTTTGTAGATAATGGGACGGAACCCTTCGTGCGCAACTCTGACTCGCACTTGTTCGGTTTTTCTTTCGTGCTTCAGACGTTCAAGGTCGTTAGAGGTCACGGTCAGGGTAAAGGTTATAATTTTTCTGTATTTAGTAGATTTTTCCACTCGTGATTATTTTACTAAGCTTATAATAATAAACTGGACCTATGTATTCTGCTTATGCGTAGACAAAATCATAAAAATCGGTTCTTTCCTTTCGAAAAATAAGGACTTCAGGGTTTGTATGAAATACTGGCGAAATCTGGGTGTACACCTCTGCCTAACCCTTTAGGGATAACAGGCGTGATCTTATATTATGTTATGTTATAAACTCGAAAGTTTGTTGTACAGTCGGATAGAAATATATAGGTATAAATGAATGGATGGATTTTTGTTCGTCAATCCGTTCAGTCGATGAAAATACCTAATAACACCTTGCCCGACCTGGAAATCCAACCCAAGACATCATGCTCATGCATTCGCGCTTTGCGACCAGCAGACCAACGAGGCAGACAAACCTTAGAAAAATATTTTCGGAGATTTCCCGTTTGAGCACCTAGACCACCAATCAATATTTTAATGTGGTGCTCTAAGGGCACCAACCTTTGGTGCACAATTAATAGGTGCTCAAACAGGAATACTTCATATTTTCTCATACAATTCTCGTCTGTACAGTGTTTATCAAGTAGTAAACATGTTTCCTTCAACACGTACCTACTAAGGTTTGCCTTGATCTCATAAGAACGTAATGTATAGGTACCTATTAAATATTTATCTAGATTCCAGGTCAGTGAAGGGCAAGTACATCGCCGAGGCTAGATTTGTGTTTAATTATCAGCTGTGGTTTTTACTTGGTTTTAATGAGCTTATGGTGGCTTCGCTTCTGTTTAGTGGACGCAAAGCGCAACTGCTGAGCATGAGATCTTAGATTGGATTCCCAGGACAGGCGAAGTATTTTTGGGTTTTTTCATTAGGAATTTCTCAGTAGCACTAGCAGCCTTGGAGTCTGGATTTGTGCCTGGTTGATGGCAATAGACTCGCCCCCTATTGCATGGGACTTAATCATAGCTGGCGAAATGTGAATGTATTTTCTTTGCTCTTTCTTTATCGTGTGGGCAGTAACGTCTTACGACCCCACACACTCTAGTGTCAGAGTTTCTAAACCGCCTAAAGAGCCTCTGACACGGTTTGAATGGGACAGTAATAGACTGGTATAAGTCCAGGTTCCCTCACGATGTTTTTCCTTCACCGATGTCAGTGATGTCCAAGACAGGCTTTAAAAATTGATGTAAGTGTACGAATGGTAAACCTCTGCCTCACCCTTCGGGTATTACGGGCGTGATTTTATGTTAAGTGTGTATTATATTATTGATATTTTAATAAAAACGTTGATTTAATTTGAAAACTATCTCTTTTCTTGTCTGATCTTCAACTTGTGCAAAAATCCTCAATGCAATCTTCAATGCCGTTATTGAACGTAGCCATAACTAATGCTAGTATTTCTGTAATAGGTACCTGTCAAGGTTGAAGTTAGTCCGACTCCATACTCGCGAAGTGTATGCCTAATCAGTTAATTGATCATTGGCATTTGCAGAACCTTGTTCGATTCTACACAGAATTGTGTTTTGTCAGAATGTGAGAAAATACTTACAAAATAATACGAGTATTTTTTAAACGAATATTTTTTAAACTTTATTTTAATTTTTGAATTTTAATTATTTTTCCATAACTGTACTTTAGCTTTAAGCTTTATGTAACATTTTTTATTTATACACATTACGGTATGCAAATCAATGAATATAAATATTTTTTTGTTTGTAACAGGTAATCTCTAGAAGTACCTAAGTATAGTACATCTCTTGGTCCGTGAATGTTGCTTTATAAGGATTCGTTGCTATCTAACTGCTATTAAAAATTAACGACGACTTTCAAAGATCCACGTATGACAGCCGGGACCTAACGTGCTTTCCAAGGCACGGAGGAGTCCCGGTGTGTAAAGATGATCATTCCACGGACCAATCCCGGCAACCGTAGCTTAACCTGATGGATCGTAATTATTTAGACACGAGATATCTGTCGAAAGGACAAATCAGTTTTAAATAACACAAATCATTCCTAATCATTACATCGAAAAAATTGAAGACATTTTAAAGTTGGTTGGTTCGTTCTGGCAGCACTAAACCCTGTATGCTTGACATCATATTCCTTGAAGCATGTTTACTAATAAGTACAGTTACTTACGAGTAACTGCTGGTAGGTAACTGGTTAACGACTGGTTAAACCGGTCGGTATGGTACGTAACCTACAACGTTATATAACAGATTATATTAACAATCTGTGTTAAGGTTGCACACAGTTCATGATGCGCTATTGCGCTAATGCTACTCAGTTTGGTTTTTTAATTTGTCCCTACTCTCAGCCCCTTTTCATATGCACACGGTCACGGCACGGTCGCAGTGCCGTGACGTGCAAAGAAGTTATGTATGAGCTATAATGAGAGCTTTCTCATGGCACGGTGATCGTGCCGTGACCGCATGCATATAATTATCTCTAATTTGCACGGCACGGCGACCGTGCCGTGACCGTTTGCATGTGAAAAGGGTCTAAGAATTTCTCCTGATTGTTTACAAACATAATTATAAACAAACAACCAAGCCTGGAACTTGGAGGCCATACAAAAATCATTAGAAAAGTCCGGCTCTCCTCATTGTCAGGTTATTAAAAGAGATAAATTAAAAAGTTCATTGGCACACGACTGTTTTTAATTAGTGCGACAATTCCCGTAAGACTACCTTTTTTTTTGAACACCAATTCTCATAACTGAGAATTGGTGTTCTGTTGTTTAAATTGTGCGTTTCGTTAAAATTAACGTATCTTTTGTTCAAAGCGATAAAAAACCATCGCCCTTCTATCACTGTGCTGTCATCGTCATCAATATTATTAAACTTTTTACCCGACAACGGCAAAGCCAAAAGGAGGGTATGTATGTTTGTATGTATGTATGTTTGTTTGTTCCCTCGTAACTTCTAAACTACTTATCATTACATGACAAATGAGGAGTCGTTAGAAGCGTGTCAGTTGTCCGCTGGTTATAGGGTAGGTGACGTGTCACAAAATTCAATATCCAATATTTTTAAGTAATAGCCGTGGTCGTATGCCACCTAGTCAATAAAGATTGTGTGAAACAACCGCAGGTGGCATACGACCACGGCTATTACTTAAAAATTTCGAAAATATCGGTCAAATGAATATTGTTCTTGTTTTATACTTTTCAGTGCGCGATTTTGTCGTAGTCGGGTTTTAGTTATTTTTAACTTATTTTTTAACGACTATAATACATAAAAGCAAGCACTTGCATTTATTACGTAGGTACAATAAGAAAAAACGCAGTTCACAAAATAAATAGATACGACTTTCCATCCATTGAACCATTACTGTTTTAAGTAATTAACATTAATGGTGTTAATAATTCGCACAGTTAATTAACGGGGCCATTGCGGTAATGTTTATTTGTTAAAGCAATTTAACATTAATTAAAGTTAACAAGTAGGATAGGCTTAAAATTGCACCCATGTGTCTTCATGTCTGTCTGACTTTAACAAGAAAATGTAGTAAATAACAATAATTTTTTAAAGCTTAGTTAGTACTTAGTGAAGATCAAACTACGTTGGAAAGGGTACATTTCAACATATTTTAATTTATATAAAAGAATACGTTATAGAATTTTTCGCTGAACTTTCCTTTTAGCGCCATCTATGTTCACGGAACGAAAAAACACTTTGCATGTAGTTTCATTGGTTATGCTCTAGATGACGCTAGCTGTCAGATTCGAGGGATGTATTTCATTTGTTGAAAAAAGCCGATTTATCGAAGTCTGTGATGTTAAAAATATGATGCTAATTAGTGTAGATTATACAATATATATTATGAACAGATCTGGATAGAACATGCTGTATACATACATAAACTCACGCCTTTTCCCCATGAGGGTAGGCAGAAACCACAGAACTCCACCTGCTACGATCCTTACATACTCCTTTCGCTTCATTTACGTTCATACATCTCGTCATACAAGCACGCCGGTTACGAGTACTCCGCACCTGACCTTTCCGAAGAATCTCACCAATAAGGTCAGTGTAGGTTTTCCTAGGGCGTCCCCTCCCTGCGTTGCCACTCTCCTCTGCCATATAAATACCTTTTGTAAATCGTCTTTCACTCATCCTTTCAAGATAGTATCAGATACATGAAAAAAGGCCCAGCATTCAATTTAGAAAGTAGGTACGCACGCCAACTTAACTTTACGCATCCCTCTATCCTCTACCTCTATTCCATATACAGGGTTATTTTGCAACCACAATCCAAATTTTCAGAAATGATTTAGAATCGATAACCTTATCAATTGATGAAAAAAAAATGAAAAGTAATAACAAAAACAAAAAAAAAAAACGCAAGGGGACACGCAGCAAGGGGGGCGTAGTGCATGCTGTTTATGTGCGTTCCCGAATGTTGAGGTAAGCGCGTGTGCAGTCAAGTTCAACAACCTATTGTTGAACTGTATTTATTCCACACGTTGTGATTTTAGTAGCGGACAATGGTGAAAATCATGTAATTTTTTTAAAGTTTTTTATTTCATCAATTGATAAGGTTATCGATTCTAAATCATTTCTGAAAAGGATAGTGGGCACAAAAGTATGGACGGCACACCCAAGTCCGCCACAGCTTAGACTACTTTTGTTTGGAAGGTATCACAGCCATGTTACCTCTGTGCCAATGCGCATCAAATTCTTTCCCGGGGTTCTCTTTTTATTTTAAGTCGAATGGGTTTAACTTACTAAGCATTATTGAAACAAGCATACCATTGTTTAAATAGCAATTTAACATAATATAAATTCAGTAATTGCTTTATAAACTAAAAACAGCAATTAAACAGTGTTTAACCCTTAACTGTCGTGGTGAAAAATAGTAATGTTTTTACAGTCAAGGGTCCAGTGGACCTACATATGTTACAATAATGATTAAAGTAAAAGAATGTTGTTTTTTTTGTTTTTTTAATAAACTTAGAAAAATAAAACATTATTCTAAGTAACTTTCTTACATTCAATGTCAACAGTAGTATGGACGGCACACCCAAGTCCGCCACAGCTTAGACTACTTTTGTTTGGAAGGTATCACAGCCATGTACCTCTGTGCCAATGCGCATCAAATTCTATCCCGGGGTTCTCTTTTTATTTTAAGTCGAATGGGTTTAACTTACTAAGCATTATTGAAACAAGCATACCATTGTTTAAATAGCAATTTAACATAATATAAACTCAGTAATTGCGTTATAAACTAAAAACAGCAATTAAACAGTGTTTAACCCTTAACTGTCGTGGTGAAAAATAGTAACGTTTCTACAGTCAAGGGTTTTACCTTACACAAAACAGTATTTATTAACATAACATCACGCCTGCAATTCCGGAAGGGTTAGGCAGAAGTGTACCCATTAGTACACCCACATTAATCTTAAACATGAACTTAAAAAGCACATATACATATATGCATTGTAAAAGTCACATTGGTACTTGCCCGGATTCGAACCCACAACCCCCTGCATCAACCTCAACCACTGGGCTATCACGACACCATATTTCCACTATCAACTAACAACCGCGAAATCATGAAAAATAAATCAGATGCTCCATAGACATTTTGCTGCTATACAATTATTGTGCAAACATTAAAACTTAAATAAAATAGGGTTGTGTCACCAACCCTGTTCCCACAGTGGCCACCAGCTATTTTGCAAAAATCCCCTTACAGGTACAGCTTGAGGTTAGCTGTCAATCCCTAGCATCAATACATGATACGAATTAAAAACGAATTAAACCATTGGAGGTGTCACACCACCAACTTCCAAACTCCGGGCTGCTACTGATAAATTCGAAATGGAAAACCTAATAATACTTTTTGCCCGACCTGGGAGTCGAACCCAGGACCCCAAGCTCAGCAGTTGTGCTTGCGACCACGAGAACAAGGCGGCAGTTAAAACGAGGCTCGTATTGCCATTATAATATTAAGTAACGGTGCCTACTAGTAAAAATATTTTAGTTTTTTATTAATATCATTTAACCTCCGGGATATTTTTTTAAGCGTCTTAACTAAAAATGCTTAGTTTTGATAGGTCTTTCGATTCATAAATAATTAATGGCTGGCGGAGCTGGGTGTCTTTTGCCCACTGTCTTTTGTATGGTGGTTGCAAAATAACCCTGTATATGGAATTTTTATAAGTAGATAGAGTCTATCTATTATGAAAATTCCAAACATGCTAAAACACCGTGGGTTTAGGATGTCAGTCCATAATAATTATTGAACTTTCTGAGTTCTAACAGTAAAACTTTGGTTTATTAAAAGTTTAGCTTACGAAGTATGTTATGTACATAATAATTATTTTCTTCTACAATATTATTAGTCAATAAGTATCATAAGCGTGTTCAGGTAAACTTTGAGTCGTTAGTTATTGTTCAAGAATGTTTTGAACATAGACATGTTGAGTTGAAACAATGTTTGGAAGTTGTTAACTATGTGTTCATTATATTTATAATAAGTTGTGTTGAAATATGTGAAGAAGGTGAAGTACAGTGTGTAAATTTTGTTGTATTGAAAGTTCAATCTATTTGAATCTATTACCTAGTAATATGATTGTTGTGGTAAGATTGTTGTGGCATTTAGTTGGTAGTAAAATAACAAACAAAACTGGGTCATCTATACTTATTTCTGTTATTATACTTTTATATTATAAAGAGGTAAAGTTTGTGACTTTGTGAGGTTGTAGGGGGTAATTTCTGAATCTACTGAACCGATTTTGAAAATTCTTTCGCAAATCAGGAGCCATGATATCACTAAGTGCTATAGACTATCAAAAAATTAGGGATCTGTAAGAAAAATCACGCGAGCTAAGTCGCGGGAGAGTGCCAGTGTTAATAAAACGACAGTGCTGGCACAGTGGTTAAGCGATCGGCCGCTGCGCTGCGTATCGTGTGTTCGATGCCCGCAAGGAACAAATATTTGTAAGGTCTATTATTATGTAGTTGTGCCATTTCTGGTTCTTTTGTGCATGTGAGTTTATCCTACGATGCAGGAGTAATTCCTACAGTAGAGCTATGTTATTTTTAGTTTTTAATAAAAAGCAGGTGATTTTTCTAGAAAAACGATAAATTTTAATTTACAAATCTTACGAACTAAAACAAACACGGCACATGTCATCATAGTTCTTCCCGTACTTCATCATCAACCACACCGTCGACCGCCATCTTGGAATACTTCTCTAAGAAATTTTCCCAGAATTTTTTCCTCTCTCCTAGAGGGTTGGTCTTCATGCGGAGTTGCTTCGTGATGTGGAGGTAATTGGTGTCTGGCTCTTTGCTTATCGGCTTCCAGATGAACCCTTTTAGAACTTCATCATCTTTCGATGGTGTGGGGTTTCTGAAATTTGAATTGTGTGTTAGTTTTCGTAGAGTATAATATTCCCTGAACGATTTCTGCCACGGTGGCCAATCTTATTTGAGACTAGTCAAGTACACGAGATAGTATAGTGCACAATTGTGTGCGCAAACACAAGTGCACTTCCTTTTCCCTCACTCTCATAGTCCGTTGGGACGGCAATCTGACACAACCGGGGAGAGATCAGGCGCAGAACGCAGGAAATCCTTATAGAAAAACCCAAATTAATAACACTTTTTGCCCGACCTGGGAATCGAATTCAAGGCCCCACGCTCAGCACGACCAATGGGGCAGTAAAAGTTTGGTATAGTATGCTGTGCACGGTGGAGTATAAGTCAGTTTGAATTGCTCTAACTATAAGTCAGCCGGGGAGTGTGAAGAACTACGGTAGCCCTCCTGCACCTCGGTCATAGATCGTTGAGTGGCTCCATTTTTAGTTTAAAGCAATGACAAGTGAAATACCTACCTATGCCGGGGCAGACGACATACATAAAGATTTTCGCTCACAAAAAGAGAGGAGTGTGAGTCTAGAGAATAATATAAATAACCAGAACATGATTGCAAGAATACGGATTAATTCTCTGATCAGTTTGTCTCTATTAGGAGCAGGACCAGGACAAACTGACAGGTGACAATTTTACAAGTTTCTCTATAATTTAAACCAAAGAAAATCACGATCAATAATGTCTTATATCTAAATATATTAGTAACATACCTTGTTTTAGCAAAATTGCTCCACAGACGGACCATCTTCTTCATCACTTTAACCTCATTCTGTTCACTGGGCAGGTTCAGAATCTGATTATAACTCTTTTTGATACGAGAACACACTTGTAAATAACACAACTCATCACCGACGGTAGCTCCATGGTGCCCCATACTTGTCCTTGCCCTGGTCATCAACAACTGGCTATTTTCATTCCACTGCCCTCTGAAGTCAAAGACATAGTAAAAAACATCAGACGACAGACTTTCTGCTAGTTTTTGAGCAGCTAAGTCCAGAGCATAGTTCTGTAAGCAGTCCCCCATGTAGACAGCATACTCTAGAATATTTGCGTAATGCAGTAATTTGTCTTCCAAATAAAAGTCTACAATATCTTTCCCAGCTTCCTGGTATTTAGAACTTCCCCGGACGAATCTGAAGTTGGTCCTTATTGGGAGCTTTACTATGTTCTTTTCCATGTCATCAGTCAAGAGTTTCGGTTCAAATATTAGTTGAGATATTATGTCTAGACCCTCTCGAGAATTGAAACCAATTATAACGGGTATGTCATTTACTATTTTTCCTTTTTCTGGTAGTGTTGTGAGAACTGCATCTTCGATATCATCTTCAATAGTCGGTGCGAATGGAAATGAACTTATTTGATATTTGTCTATCGAGTCAGAATCAATCGTATCAATTTCAGCAAGTAGAATTTTTTCGGCATCTAGCTTCTGGAGCTCGACTAACAATTCTTTGCTATCAGCCGCCGTTATATTCAAAACTCCACCGAGTTGGAATGCTTTCTTCTTGAGATTTTTAGAGAAATACATAGCTTCCATAGAAGTTCCACTTTGTAGTATTGCGCCAGAGAATAGGCCCTTGGCTTTTTCTGAATAAAGTAGTATATCGACCAGTGCAGCTCCACCACGACTTCCCATAACTGTTACTCTATTGGGGTCACCGCCAAACTGTTCAATGTTATTTTTAATCCACTCTAAACCTAAAATGAAGTCTCTCAAGCCATTATTACCTTTAATAACACCATCTTCAGTGGTCAAGTATCCGAGAATGGCAAGTCTGTGGCTAATGGTGACGACGATGACACCTTCTTCGACTAAGAAGTCTGGAGAATAAGTGTCGGTGCCATTGAACCAGGTTCTAAATTGATCGTTGTAGTCAAAAACTATGACAGGAGCATGTCCTTTGACGTCAGGTGTGAAGATACTGATGTAGAGACAGTCTTCGGACCCAGATATACCAAATGGCTCGTTGTTCCGCATACTTGAGCTGAACTGCATGCATGTCGGTTTGTTCTCAAAGGCTTCGAGGTTGCCATTCCATCCATTGTGCGGTTTTGGAGGCTGAAATAATAATAAAATAGAATTTAACATTTTTCTAAGTTACATTTAGGTTTGTGTCTTCGACTCGCAAACTGAGCCATCTAGGCAAAGTCATAACATTCTCGTCATTAAAAATATAAATTAAATAGACATGGACCTACTAAAAATAAATTCCCATTAACTAAAACCAACTCAGACATCCTTTCTCTCCACTGGAAACAATTAAATCCGTTGCCACATAAACCCTAAACCTTTCCTTTTTTTTTCTTTCCATTTTAACTATAAATCTAAGAGAGACGTTTAAATATTTAAGTGTTTCCACAGGTCGGGTTACCCCAAATAGTTCGCGAATACCGTAACAAGCCGCGGCGTTACCTGAAATCTTAATTCTCCCGTAGGTGCTTCAGCAAAAGGTATGCCTTTAAACGTAAAAAAATCTTGCTCTTTTAATATAGTTTTTTCTACTTTTCCTATAACAACACCTTGTTTTAAATTCACTTCAACCGTTTCATCACTGAGACACTGTTTTATAATTAAAACTGTAAGTAAATATGTTAACGTTCTCATTTTAATTGATTTAATGTTTTTATCAGTTATTATTATTGTGAGTAACACATTGTGTTTGATACCGACCAGTTCAGTAAGGCAACAGATAACCAAAGGTGTACGTGTTCTTTATATTTTATCTTTTGTAGATAATTAATTATCCAAAAACAATTATCTGGGTTTTCCTCGGTTATTCCGTTAAACCATGTATTAAGCATTTTCGATTTCATATACGTATTATATTTATGTTTCTAAGCCCACCATTATGATATCATATTTTTAAAAAAAAATTGACATGGTGATAGTATATCACCACGTTTGGTAAACCTATTTGGTGAATTTAAAATTAATGCCTAGATTTTTTTTGTTTGTTGCTTCTAATTTTAAATTTTCATAATAAATCTTGATTCTACCTAAACAAGCCGACCTCTTAAGTCTCTCAATATAATTCATAGAATTTACAGAATATGCCTCATTACTATCCAGCAATAATAGTTTAATATACATTCAAAAACTTATGCTTAGAATAGATTTCAAATTATTCAGCGTTAAAATAATCAAATCAATACAATTACTTCGGAAGATTGGGTGAAATTTTGATATGGGTTGGTTCATTTCTAGCAGAACTTATTACCTTTTATTCGTTTTATTACTGAGAGGTACCTACCTTAATTTAAAAAAAGAAACAAACCAGATGTAAAATTAAAATAATACAAACTTAGTTATTTGATTTAGAGTTTGTTCAAGTTTGTATGAGTTATGGTGAAAAGCAGTGTACCGAATACCTCTGTGTTAATTTAGTTATAGTTTCAGCGCTTTAGCATAGCGATAGCAGTCATTGCCCTTTCTCCGATGTCTCATCGTAGAAACCTGTACAAGGAACTATATTTTTTTTAAATATTATGTTGTCTTATTTGACAGATGTTGATTCAGGAGATTAGCTTTGATTGTTTCCATTTTTGAAATTAAGAATGCTAGAAAATGTTAGTGCGGTCATTGTTCGCTAAATGATGTGAGCTACAGTGTAGTTGCCGACGGTATCCGCTTTAAAAGATAAATTCTCACAAATGCTGCTTGACCTAGAAGTGGTACCTACAGCAAAGTACAGTTTTCTTAATAAAACGACAAAAAATACTTAAATTAATTTATTTTCAACATTATTTACAAAGATACAACATTTTTACTAACTACAGTTCATCTTTTACATCTTTCACAACACCATTCACTGCCATTGCCTTGTATTTAGCAAGGAAGTCATCCCAGAACTTGATCCTGTCTCCGTGAAGGTTTTTCTTCATATGCAGTTCATCGCTGATGACCAGGCATTCCTTGTTTTCTTTGGTGGCTGGAGTCCAGATGAAGTCACTGCCTTCAGGAGTAGGATTGCTGAGAAGAAAAAAAAATGTTGAAATGTCATTTATTTACTCCTCCTGCCTCGTTAGTCAGTGGTCGCAAAGCGCAACAGCTGAGCATGAGGTCCTGGGTTCGATTTCCAGATCGGGTAAAGTATTATTGGGTTTTTCCATCAGTAATTTCTCAGTAGCAGCCTCGAAGTCTGGATTTGTGCCCTGTTGATGGGAATAGGCTCGCCCCCTATTACATGGGGCTTAAAAACATAACTGGCGAAATGTGGGTGTAGGTACTAATGGGTACTGCCTAACCTTTCAGGGATTACCGGCATGATGTTATGTTATGTTATTTATTCAAGTAAAGAACGAAAGAAATAAATAAAAAGAAATGACTTTGACACAGACCATGCACAAAAATAATACCTAATAAAAAAGTCATTATTACATTTTAGAAGGATTTCAAGTCACTAAAAGATCTAGGAAGATTGGACATAATGCTGTATTTTAACTTGTTGATGACCAATTTCAATTAATCAATACCTTTATTTTTTGTTTCCACAGTGATAACTAGCAGTTTTGAAACACTTAAAACCTTACTAAGTTGTTCAAATATTAACTTCGGTTAAACCATATTATTATATATTCTCAGTTCAAGATTGGTTTATTAATAAGGAGGTAAGATTTACGAAAGCAATCTCATGTTTTTCTTTTTAAACTCACCCCGATTTGGCAAAGTTCGTCCATAACTTAACCATGTTTCTGATAACTTTCAATTCTTCAGAGTCTTCATCTTCCAAAACTTTTTTATAAAGCTTGGTAATTGGTTTGCAAATAAAGAGATAGCAAAGTTCGTCTCCTGTCGCGGCCCCCCATGTGCCCTCCATCGTCAAAGCACTATCTACAACTTTATTCTTCCTCATATTAAGTTCTCCACTATAATCAAATGTGTAATAGTAAACAGAGGAACTAGACTCGTTCACGTAATTTCTCACAGCATAATCAATAGGATAAAAAATTAAGACATCACCAGTATAAGTCAGATATTCTCCAGGTTTGCTTACTTTTACATAACCTTCATCGAAATAGAATTCTTTCACTTCATCGATAGCTTTATAGTAAATATTCGAGTTCAATTCGAAATGAAAACCAGATCGAACAGGCATCACCATGAGGAAATCTCTGTCAGCAAACGTTAGATATTGAGGCTTACGAAGGTAACGTTCATTGATTTCGATACCTTCTCTAGAATTGTAACCAATCATGACTGGTATATCTAAGTTGATTGGGCCTTCTTCAGGTAGTTGGGTGATGATTGCATCAGGGTGATCTGGCTCAACTACAGGTCCAAAGGGAACAGTCGCCGACTGTGTTGCTCTACCTTCGTCGGCGTCCACCGAAACTGAATCAGAGGAAACGATTTCAAATGAAGACAAAGATTTCAATTCGCTAAGTAAATTCGTGCTGGTAACTGCTGATCTTTCGAGTACTTTAGCAAATGCTGTGGCTTTTGCTACAGGGTTTGTTGGCATATACACGGGATTGAAAGCAGTTCCACTCTGTAGTATTGCTTTACTGAATAGTCCTTTAGCTTTGCGCGAATTCAGCAATAAATCCACGAGGGCCGCTCCGCCATCGACTCCCATTAAAGTAACCTTATAGGGATCTCCACCAAACTTGTCTATGTTTTGTTGGAGCCATTTAAGAGCCAAAATGACATCTTTGATTCCGTTATTTCCTGGTAGCTTTTCATCGTTGAAAGCTAAGAATCCTATTGATCCAACTCTGTGATTGATTGTGACTAGAACTACGTCTTCTTTGACGATGAAGTCTGGACCAAAGTCCCTGGAAGCGTTGTGTGTTACTCTGAAATGTTCATTGTATAAAAACACTATGACTGGCATGATAAGTTCTTCGTTGGTTGGAAGTTTTGGAGTGTACACGCTAAGGGTTAAGCAATCGTCTTGACCACTGAATCCATATCGTTTTAAAGGCCTTTGCGGGATATTCATCTGAGAGCACACCTTCCTTTCTTTTTTAGCTTCTAGAATGTCGGTCCATCCTTCGTGTGGTTGAGGAGCCTGGAATATGAGAACAACATTCCTAATTAATGAATAATTATTTATTTAAACTTTATGCAATACAATGTGGACTTAATGCCTTAAGGATTCTCTTACTGTTAACCAAAGATGGTAAAGATAACTCTTCACCATCTTTGGTTGGTATGGCAGAAATGTATAAATTTATATACATACAAATAAAGTAGATACATTTATACTTATCACTACATATTATAAAATAAAGTCGCTTTCCCTGTCTGTCTGTCTGTCCCTATATATGCTTAGATCTTTAATACTACGCAACGGATTTTGATGCGGTTTTTTTTAATAGATAGAGTGATTCAAGAGGAAGGTTTATATGTATAATACATGCACCCGTGCGAAGCCGGGGCGGGTCGCTAGTAATATAATAAAGCTTAAGAGTTTTTTTGTTTGTTTAAACGCGCTAATCTTTGGAACTACCAGTCGAAATTGAAAAAATCTTTTTGTATACCATAGCCAGATTAATGAGAAATAGTATAAGCTATAAAACATCAGGCCACGACTCACGGGGGCGGAGCAGTAATGGAAGACATAACATAACGCGGGTGGCAAAAACCACGGGGACTAAGTTGTTTGCAGACGCTAGCCGATTTATATAGAATAACACATGTCATATATATATATAATTATAATATATTTTGATAAATAATCTGCAACTTCTGCCTAAATGATTTATTTTATTTTATCAAAACTATTAAAATAAAAGTTAGAATTTTAACTAACTCATGTAATATTTGTTTATTCTTTAGTAGAACTTGAAACTATGAGAATGAACTAAGTTCTGATGTCAATATCGGAAAGTATAGTAGAAGCCCGGTGGAGCGACGTCAGTGAATACTATTATAACTTTGCAGATATGGCTTCAACTTTTAATGTATACGAGCATAGTCGGATAGGATGCAGATACGGTATTGTTAACATTGTATACATTGATTCATATAATATTACAACTTCTCTCATAATGCAGGAACTGTTACAAGGCTACGTATGTTATTACATTTGTATAATATGAAACTACTAGCTTTGTCCGCGACTTCGTCTTCGTGAATTCTCTTACGGATCCGTAGGTTTTTTGATAATAAAATATAGCAGAATCAGACTGGAAGTTTGGAGATTAGCGTTTTCAAATAAACTAACTCTTCAGCTGTATAATATTATTATGAGTATAGATAAAAGGTTAGGTCTAAACTTTGCTTTTCTGAATTTAACATCATATATCGTTAAAAAAGGACAGCAAAATAGAACACAGGGGTTTTATAATAATATACGTTTTTGGCACTAAAGCAGCTACAACTAAAATATACAGCAGATATAATCGTGCCATTTTTCAATGGTGATAGAATAGCTGTTGTTCTAAATCTGCGAAGGGAAGCCTGTAGGGATCGACTTGTACCTAAAGAGTTCTTGTCACCGCCACATCTTGTTTGAGACAATTTTATTCAAAGTCAAAGCATTTATTTCAGTTAAACCATTTACAGGCACTTTTGAATTATCAAAAAGTCGGTCAGTTAGTCAGAAAGTTGGAGCTAGTTGCTTGTTCCAAAACTTAGGTGGGCTTCTCGGGAGAAAAACCGAACAATATTAGTGAATCATGTACCTACTTATTAAAGAAAAGACTTACCAAAAATCTAAGTTCATCAACAGGCGGTTTTCCATAAGGAATGCCCATAAAAGAGTAATATTTCTCATCCTTTAATATTGATTTCACTTCAACACCAGCCACTTTACCTATACTAGTATCTACTATAACGTCAGCATTTATTATTTTAATTAAAAACAAAACAAAAGTCACAATACACGGTTTAAATCCTTCCATCTTGGTTATGTATTATTAATAATTGTTTGTTTAAGTATACAATTGCACATGCTGTTATACCTGACGTGTCCTATAGATAAGTTGCTACTAATCTTGGGTTTACCACTAAGTATTTATTATCTGGTGTACGATAAATTATTAGTATGGTGACTTAAGTACTTTGAGTGTTATCAGATTTTTTTGTTGCTACTTGTCAAGTTTTACAAATATACCTAGCGATAGATTTCATTAATGGATTGAGGAAAAGTGTAAACGATTCTCAGGTGGTTACGCCGTAGTGGAAAGCGCAGTGTGGGAAGGCCCTCCACAAAGTGGACCGTCAAAGCATTTGTTTCAATTAGACCATTTACAGGCACTTTTGAATTGTCAAGGAGTTGTTTAGTTAGTTAGAAAGTTGAAGCTAGTGGCTCGTTCGAAGGTCGCGAGATACCGCTAGATGCACCAGTTATGTTTAAGTCCCATGTAATAGGGGGCGAATCTATTTCAATCAACCGGGCACAAATTTAGACCCTTATGGAAAAACCCAATAACACTTTGCCCAACCTGGGAATCGAACCCAAGACCACAAATGCTTAGCAGTCGCGCTTTGCATCGTTCACGCACATTAACAATTTTGAAATAAATTTCCGTTCTGAGACATTGAGGAGGGCAATTTTATGAAAATTCTTTTTCGAATAGATATCGTTATATTTTTTATCTTTATTGTTTTAATAAAGTTCTTAATAAGTAGTGTAATATGTCTGAGATGATCTTTTCCTTAATTTCCACTTCAATAAGTCTTCGGGTGGATACTCAAAGGGATCGGAATCGCCATGATCATAAGGTAGCATTTCGATGTATTGACTGCTTAGTATGAATTTATATGGAACACCAAACTTATGCCCAAGTTTATGTTTCATATACATTAGAGTACAAACAGTGAGTCGCGCGAAGTTACAGAATGTGTATTTCTATTGCCGCTATATCAACATCATCACCCAGTAACTAGGTAATACGATACCCCTAGGTAAGACAGGTTGTCAGACTTTTGGGCTTCTGACGACTCGTAACGATCCACTGTCAAAGACCCAGATATGACAGCCGGGACCAACGGCTTATCGTACTATCCGAGGCACGGAATGATGCCAGTAATGTCTAAGATAAACTTTAGAAAGTACATATGAATTGAAAAAGTCACATTGGTACTTACCCGGATTTGAACCTACAACCTCATGCATGAGAGGCGGGCGCCTTAACCGCTAGGCCATCACGACAGCGATCAACAAATAATAAAATAAATAACAGTTAGAAATGAAAGGGGCACCCATACAAGATATTTTTTTTTGCGTTCTTGCCTCGATACTATAATCGAAATACCGTTATATCTTCTACGATGGTACCTAACCATTCGTGTGCGAGTCCGATTGGTACCTGGCCGGTTTTTTTAATGATCGTCTCCATTCCACAAATGCAGCACGCAAAAGCAACCTACTTAAGTAATTGAATCCTCGGTTTCTGTGGTAGTAGGCGATAAAAAGCAAAGTATATTACTTTTACCGGATTTAAAAGATTTAAAGCAAGTAGTTTCAGGTACGGTATTGAGTCACGTTCAGCACTATAGGGTTAAGGCATCGTAAAACAACATAAGCACTAGCTGGTTAAACGGTTTTTCTAGTTAGATATTAGGTTAACTAGAAAAATGGGAGTGCATGTGATTTTAAGTAACTATCAGGCAGAATTGTGAAGTTGTTCTGTGAAGTTAGTTACAATCCAACCCACTTAAAACATTCTTCCATTTTTTCGAAATAATTTTAATGAACTGTTATTGCTGTATACTTTTGGCATACAGAATTAGTTTAATGTAATTAATTTAAAGTTAAATCGAAAAATACAAGTATTACTTATTTTCTTAGGATTAACTCAAAACATATGCAGAACCTATCAATCGTTTGTACGTTTCCAGCTGGATATCTATCTCTTTTGTTGACTGTACAGTAGGGGTCATAAGTGCAGTAGCATGCTAAAGTATTATATTGCTGTGAATACGGGGTACAGGCCATACCTACATCTGTGTGTATAATTAGTGATGCATTCAAAGTTAAAGTCAGAGTCAAATAATTTATTTAATTAGGCCATTATATAAGGCATTTTTGAACGTAATAACACAGTACCTACGTACACCTCAAAATTGGCATACGACGTTGAAAGGTCGTAAGTATGACCAAAGTGTCAATCGATTTGCTATGTAAATTGCTACTCCACTTATGACCGCTACTGTACATCGTTCAATTAAATTCTTATATTTTATTTTATTTTTTCAAAACATTGTCATAAACTATGATTTTTTCTGTTAACAAAATAATCAGACCTGGAACAATTATCTGTAGGCCATACAAATATTTGTTTCTTGCGGGAATCGGAACTGTGACACGCAGCGCAGTAGCCTATCTTTTTTAAAACAACACATTGTCATCATAATTCATCCTTTTTATTAACAGATTCGGTGATAATGCCGTTGACAGCCATTCGTTCCCACTTCTCTATAAATTGGTCCCAAAAATTGAACCGGCGTTTGTATAAATCTTTCTTTATTTTCATGTACTGGTCGATGTGGAGGTAGTCCTTGTTCTCGAGGGTGTATGAAGGCCATTTGAGGCCTTCAAGATCTTTATCCTTGTCTGGTGTTGGATTCCTGTAAGTAAAATAATTAGAATTATTATTTATGCACATATTTTTTCACACCGTACTTAATTCTTAAAAGGGGGGCTGACTAAATGAAGAAAAGATGGTTAGAGATTGTTTCACGACTATAATCCGTTACCTTGCTGGTATTGTTACTGGTACTTTGTTAATTACATACTGGTACATACTGGTACCTTGTTAATTACATACGGAATGTATTACTGGTACCTTGTCAATTACATACTGGTACATACTGGTACCTTGTTAATTACTTACGGAATGTAGTACTGGTACTTTGTTAATTACATACTGGTATAATTAAACTGCGAAATTGTTCTGTTTCGTGGATATCTACTGCAAAATAGTACATCTCGTTGTACGTAAACACGTCATTGGTTATAAGCAAAAAAAGTGCTTTTTTATGCAACTTACCCATATTTAGCAAAATTCGTCCACATTTTGATCATTTTCTTCTGAACAATTTTCTCCTCTGGTACATTTTTTTCTAGTTTCAAGTACTCATCTACTAAACCAGGACACTTGAATAGGTAACACATTTCATCTCCGGTAGCAGTTCCCCATGTCCCTTCTTGCAATGTTGAATGTTTCATCAAACTCCTTTTGTTTTCGTTCAGATCGCTAATATAATCAAAATGATAGTAGTAAACCGGTTTTGATGACCTCTCAGAATATACTCTTGCAGTATAATCCACAGCATAACTCGTTGTTGTATCTCCCATATACGTCACCAGATCCGGAACAGTTTTTATACCAATTACACCATTCTTAAAATAAAAATCTATGATTTCTTTAGAAGCCTCATCATAAACATCTTTCAAGGGATCAAATTGAAATCTCAAGCGTCTGGGCAGTAAAAGAGGAAAGTCTTTCCTAAGAAAACTAATATATCTTGGTTCTATAAGGTACTGCATCATAGATTCCATGCCTTCTCTAGAATTTGAACCTATTAATATCGGAATGTCAATCTTTTCTGTGGAATCTTCTGGGTATTCTGTTAATAGGCCATCTGGCTGTTTCTCAACAATCGGACCGAAAGCAATCACGCTCTTCTGAGTCAGCTTAAAGTAATCGTTGGGACTGGCATGCAAATCTCTTGTAAGTAATTTGGATGCAGGAATCGCTTGTAATTCTTTCAAGAGTTTGATATCGCTGCTTGAAGCTACGTCCATTATCTCTCCTAGCTTATGCGCCCTTTCTCTGACGTCCTCTTGTAAATATGCTGAAGACCAAGATGTACCACTGTGTAATATAGCTGCACTGAAAAGGTCTTTAGCTTTTGAGTGCATGAGTAGATCAACACCAGCTGCACCTCCTTTTAGGCCCATCAGAGTTACTCTATTCGCAGCACCACCAAACAGTTTTATATTATCTCTTACCCATTCCAAGCCTTTTACTATATCTTTTAAACCAGAATTTCCTGGTAAAAGTTGACTTTCTAGTGATAGAAATCCAATTGATGCTACTCTATTACTTATAGTTACTACTATAACGTCTTCTTCTATAAAGAAATCTGGAGCGTAATCCTTAGATTTATTATAAGAACTTTGGAAATGATCATTGACTATTAACACGATCACAGCTCGTTCTTTGTCATCTAAAGCTGGTGTGAATATATCAAGGTATAAGCAGTCTTCGACCCCGAATACTCCGTGTGGTTGTCCTTTCTTTATATCATGGTTGTATTGAATGCAAGCGCGTTTTTCTGCGGTCGTTTTTAGAGTGTCGTCCCAAGGGTCGACGGATTGAGGTGGCTGGAAAATATATGATACGGTATTGTAATATTTCTTTCGTCACACGTAGTGTAATGTGTTTAATGTAGTGTGAATGCTTTTGGGAGGAAATACGTTTGGATGGTCATGCAAACATGGTTCCTGATTTATATAAAGATTGTAATAATTATACTTAGTTACATTACCTAGTTACCCATTGTTCTAATTTACATTTCATGCAATTTAGGGGGATATTCTACTGAGTTTTAGGAAGGATTTCAATCTAATTTTAGTCTAAATCTGTCAAAAATGACTCTATTTTTTTTTTTTTACTAAGTTTGTCGCTGAGTTGAGATTGCGACTAGATTTTGAAAATCTAAATAGTAGTATTGGCCTTTTAGTTTTTATGTTATATTTTTATACCAATCCATGTGAAAAGGGAGTAGATGCATGATAATTTATACTAATAAAACACTTACCATGAATCTTAGATCACCGACAGGTGGAGCTGCAAACGGTATTCCCATAAACCCGAAATATTTCTCATCCTTTATTAACGTCTTCAAGACTTTTCCCAATATTGGACCATGTGTGGTTTGTACTACAGGGTTTTCTTCACACACTACGAAATTGATAGATAGTATAAGAGAAATAATTACATTAATTATATTATAATACATTTTGTTTACACAGTTGTGACATCTGTATTGGTGAAATGATCGATTGTAACTATAACACCTGATGAATGATATCAATTATCGGGCTACATATTTATCTTTATTAGGTCTATAAAATACGGGTAATTTAGTATCTGTTGTTAAATAACTGAGTAAAACAGATAATTTTTGTGAACTAGAAATGAAGTAATGCTACCGGCAACTATTCGAAATCGTTATCATACCTGTCCGTACACATAGCAAATAGCAAAAAAAACTACCTACAGAAGGTACATACTACTAAGGCGACCAGTAGGCAAATCCTAAATTACGTTCAAATTCACGTCGCAATCGAGTATGTGTCAGGAGGCCAATTTTCAAAATCTAGTCGCACTCTTAACTCAGCGAAATGAAAAAACCTTGTCAAAAATGTAGGCAAATTAGAAATGTCTTTGAGTTTACAATGCGATGTTAACTTATGAGAAGTCCATCTTACATGGCCGCAGCGGCTATTGAAGTCTAACAGCTATTATTTTTACATTTAAGAAACCTCATGCATTTACCTAAACAAGGCCTCAGTGGTAGTGGTTGCTTGACTCATAAATACCACTCTAAATGATTCTCTCACTATTATTTAAAAACAAATGGTTGTCCTGTTCGAGAGTAGAACCAAATTATGAATGAAGTGCAAAATGTAATATGTCCTGAAAATGAAACATTACAGTAACCTTCAGATAAACCATTAAAAACTTTAGCGTGGTCATTGAAAACATTTTCATATATTATGAAAACACATTCACGGATTTTAATAATGTTTATAATGACGTGTCCTTTAAACTCACACACATTTTGTTCAATGATAGTAGAGTAGTACTACTGTATTCTATCTTATTTTAATTTGTTTTCCCTGCAAATTATTATGAGTATTGGTACAATTTGGTTGCCTTTTTTCTATTTTGTAGTTTCATGTAGTTCAAATAGTGATGACGTGTATATTATTAAAACAAATGGGAGTAAAATTATTGGAAGAAAATTACTAACTATTTTTGAAGACAAACCGTACGCGGCCTTTTGGAAAATTCCATATGCGGTGTCTCCGATTGGAAAGCTACGGTTCAAGGTAAATGGTGTTTTTTTTTTTAAAGTAAAACTATATGTACTTCCTGACGCTTTGTTTGCATGAAACTATTACCTATAGATGTAGAAGATATAAATAGATACTTAGTAAATTGACTATCCTTAAGTTTAACATCCAACAGCTCAAGAAATTTAAACTGTATGAGCTTGTTTTAAATTATATGAAAAAACTATAAACTGTATATTTCTATTTAATTATTTCCAGCCACCAAATCCGCTTCCCTGGTTCAACAAACCAGTTTACAACTACAGCATTTCATACAATGAGAATTGTGCATCTGGATTAACTGAAGACTGTTTGTACCTTACCATTTATACTCCTATCATCAAGCATATATTCTACTTTCCCGTTATTGTCTGGATCCATGATAAAGATCACATGCATGGCCCTGATTTTTTCATTGATGAGGACATTATTGTAGTTACGATCTCTTTCCGGACTTCGATTTTTGGTTTTCTTAACACTGGAGACAACTTTGCTGAAGGCAATATGGGAGCTAAGGACATTATTACTGCTTTGAGATGGATAAGAGAATATATTAGTCACTTCAATGGAGATCTGAATAAAGTGACTGTATTCGGTTCTGGATCAACTGCTCCCATAGTAGCATCACTTCTTTTATCTGCTGCTGGTGAAGATTTATTCAACAGACTCATATTTCAAGATGGCAGTGCATTATCACCTGCAGATTATAGAAATTACAACTTTGAAATAATGAATAAGTTATATTGGAATCTGAATGGGCCGTTTGAAAAGTTTAATCGAACGAAGTTGTACGAATTACTCTCTGAGAGTACTGTAAGGAAATTATTAGTGGCCAGTCATGATCTGTACGACAGCACTGAAGTCAGAGACAATCAGAGGCTTATCAATTCATTTTCCCCAACTGTCGAAGTATCAGGAAGGGGTGCTTTCATGAACAAACTCCCCTCAGAAGTATACAAGCGTAAGATTACAAATAATGCCGTGGAAGTTATGATAGGCTACACCAACTTAGATTCCCTCCACAAACTGGTCGGTTTCGTGAGAAACAGGAAACTTTTAAAGTATTTAAATTATAACTTTCAGTATTTATTGCCGTTTGAAGGGAGGAGAGACGAATACGGATCGAAAGTATACAAGAAGATAAGGAGGAAAATAATGGATTTCTATTTCGTTAATGGGACGGTTGGGGAGAGGAGTCTGCGGAGATACGCGAAGTATGTCTCGGACCAAGTGATTTATCCGATACTCCGTCAAGCGAGCCTGCACTCCCAAGTATCTTGTAATAATGTTTACGTGTACCGCTTCACCTTCAGAGGGCCCTTCAACATCATTTGGAACACGTTTCTTCGCAATTTAAAGCTGAGTGGAGCAACATCGGGCGATGAAATCTGTTACCAATTTAAATGTAAATCTCTGGATACCATCTATAATACAGCCGAGACTTTAAATGAAAGGTTCTTCATTAAGAAGATTGCGAGGTTATTGGCGAATTTCGCTAAATGCGGGTAAGGTTAATGCAGATTAAATATTTGCTCTTTTCTCTCTTAATGAATTTTAATTTAAGTGGTTGTGGTTTAAATCCTTAATGCGGAGTTATTTTCTAATTGTTTTGTCAGTTTACGGTGAGCTTGCTTTGATGGTATTAAAAGATTGTGAAGTTAGATGTTACCTGGCCGCTAAGGTACTTTGTGCGGTATTTCCATTTGGTATTTTGAAATTAAAATTTGTTTGAACAACTCCACAAAGGAGCTTATTTGTTTGTGCGGTGTTTTATACCCACTTAAATTAAATCTTCATAAATAAATGGTACTCGTATTAATATGTAGATATTACTGGTGAATTATTCACTTATTGTTTTTTTAAAGATTACTCTTCTGTGTTTACTGCCTCGTTGTTCTAGTGGTCATGAAGCGCGACTACTGAGCATTAGGTCTTGGGTTTGATTCCCAGGTCGGGTAAAGTGTTACTGGGTTTTTCCATCAGGAATTTCTCAGTAGCAGCCTTGGGGTCTAGATTTGTGCCCGATTGATGGCAATAGGCTCGCCCCCTATTACATGGGACGTAGACAAAACTGACGAAATGTAAATGTACTAATGGGTGCACCTCTGCCTAACCCTTCGGGGATTACAGGCGTGATGTTATGATGTGTTACTCTTCTGTGTCTAACGTTGTTCGCCAAAATAATTTTCGAAGTAAGTAAGTAGGTACGTTACAGTAGGTACTAATTGTAATGATTTTATGTTGATATCTAACGCTGATTAATTTTGATTTAAGCATGATTATGGGACGTACATTTAACTGTTAATACTGGATAGTAAAGAATAAGTTGGACGCAATTAATTAAATAATTGAGAGATTGTGTGTTGGATCGTTTTAGTAGAGTTAAGCTTAAATAATAATTTTCCTATAGATCCTATATAGATCTAAAATTCTTTATAATGAATTCCTATTTTCATGTAATTTTCAGAAACCCAACACCACATTCATCAGATGACGTATTAGAAGGCTTACAATGGCTACCTCTGACTCCGAACAAGAGTTTGAGAGGTCTAAACATGGGTCAACAGCTGAAGATGATGACACTACCTGAGGAGAAGAGGATGAAGTTCTGGGACCAGCTAAGACATGAATTCTTTCCTGATAGAGAAATAAATGATGAACTGTAATGATATTTTGGAAGTTATTTCTTCAGTAATTAGCTTTTGTGCCCGGTTGATGGCAATAGACTCGCCCCCTATTACATTGGGACTTAACATAACTAGGCGAAATGTGGGCGTACTAATGGGTACACCTCTGCCTAACCCTTCGGGGATTACAGGCGTGATGTTATAAATACGTAGTTTACTTTTCTGCCAACACGATAAAGATTGCCCGTGGATTGTTTTGCTAGTTCTCCTCTTACCTACGTTTTGGAATAAGCAACTGTATAATAATACCAGCCTGATACTATCCCACTGTAGGGCAAAAGCCTCTTCTCATACAGAGAAGGCACGAGCATTGATCACCATCTTTGCTCAAGACGGATTGGCAATTTGAATTAAATATAAGTCCAGCTTTCCTCACCATGTTTTCATTCACCGATGTCATCGGTGTCCAAGAGAAACTTAGAAAATACATTTAAATTGAAAAAGTCATATTGGTCCTTCCCGGTAATTAATGTATATCAGTTGTCTGGTTACCATAACACAAGCTCTGCTTAGCTTGGGATCAGATGGCCGTGTGTGAGTTGCCCCAAGATATTTATTTATTTATTTACTGGTTGTCAGACTTTCGGGCTTCTGACGACCCGTCACGACTGTCAAAGATCCACGATTGACAGCCGGAAACAACAGATAAACTTAGAAAGTAAGTACGTATGAATTGAAAAAGTCACATTGGTACTTGCCCGGATTCGAACCTACAACCTCATGCATGGGCCACCACGACGTTCACATATCACAAGAATAAATTAGGAAAATCCAAAAACCGCTATTACAACTTTCCACACAAGTCAGTCACGAATTGATGAAAGATTATACAAAGTAGATGTTTACGATGATAGTAAAAGCCTCATCAAATCGTCGGCTTAATTAATGAGCTAAGTTGTAATCGGCTAATGTGTTATTTTACAAGCTAACAACAGAACTTGAACAATTTTATGAACACCAGCTAGCAGTGAGAACGTAATTAAATCGGAGTGCTCCCAAATGATTTTGTACAGTCACGTGCAGAAACATGTATACACTTAGCAAACAATTAAAGCGATTTTTTCGATATGAGCGTTTCCGCTGTACGGCATTTTATAATCACTTACTTTCAAGTCGTTATTTTTCGAAATGAATGAAAAGATTTGACATTTCCTAATGAATAACTTTTTGTAATATTGATAACTTAAAAAGATAGGTTGATAGGTCAAAGAACATTACGGCAAAATTCCACCAATTATTAGTTTTCCATAGAATAATAATTGGATAATTGGATTGGAACATTTTCGAAATGTCTCATTTAAAACTTTTATGAGACATTTCGAAAATGTTCTCCGATATCTTTTTAGACCTATGTATCCTGCTTGTGTATAGGAAGTTTCATTGAAATCAGTTCATTAATTTCGAAAAATAAGGATTAAGGTTGAATGAAATGTATGGAATCCAGAGTATGATATTCGTAACACCATAACATTATTCAACATTAATCAATCCTTTAGAAGGAAATTGCTTTAGAAAGTTGCTATGTGTATACATGTTTACGCTCGTGACTGTACAAGTACTGTTGGGTAGAACGGTGTTATTATTTGAACTGAGTTTTTTGTACAAGGTTTTTTATTAACGCTGTTATTGTTTCTCGGTTTTAAGGTTTATTTTTCTCTGAAACTTTGAATTGGAGCTGGTTTGGAGAATATTTTGTAAGTGAATGATGAAATTTACGTTAAGTCTTTGTCAGATGCAAACTCTTGTTGCAAATTAATATTAATAGCAATAAATAGGTACTGTGTGTTATGTTGCTTGTTTATATTGGGTAGTAGATACCATTAATTAATTAATTTTAAGACAAGTAAAAAAAAAAAACACTTATATTTTAGCTCAGAAAACCTGAATTTGAAGATGTCACATTGGCTCTATAATGAACTCGCAACCTCACATATGAAAGACGGTTTCTTTAACTATCATACCATCACTACAAAGTTAATTACCTACCATTAATTATTTTTCATAAACAAGCCATCAATTTTACAATGAATTTCCTTACGTTTCATCTAGTATGTTTTTCTATAATAGAGTCATTGTTGTATGTAACTGTACCGCTAGAATATACATACAAGAACTGGGTCACCGGCTGCATGTGTGTGTGATATCAGATATCATTTTAAATGTGTCAGCTCACATTGAATTTTGAGAGCATTTGTGTGTTCACTCAAATTCAGTTCGTATTGTGATGGATTGCAAAATGCTGTCAATTTAGGGTTCCGCACTTCAGTCAGCATAACTGAACCCTTATTCTCACCGTTGTTCATCTCTCTGATCGTTGATCACACATTATAATCCGTTTGTCCAGACCCTTTTCTCAGGAACGCGTGGAGGTATCAAGCAGAAATTAATATCAAATACTCAAGTCTGCTACCTTAAATTTCTTAGTCAACGCAATCTAAAGATAAGGTCGTTTATGGCGCATATTTTGACGCTCGCTAGGAAATCAAAACTTACAGGGGACTTATCGTTGACCCAGAATCATGAAAGCAACGCCTTGTTTTGTAGTAACATTACAAAATAATTACTCTTTTGCGATTATAAAACTTATTTTTTTGTATGTAGGATTAAATATTGTACGTGTGTACGAAACCCTTTGTGTGCGTCTGTGCGAGTCTAACTCGCACTAACCAACTTCATCGTGGTTAGATAAATTAATCCGTTACTACCCGCAGTCATACGTATGTACTATGACAGTCGTTACGTATTCATGGAAGTCCGAAAGTTTGACGACCGCCCCAGCTCAAAAATAAAGCCCTAGGTATTCGGTATTGCCTACTAATTGGGATGCGGAAGTGAGGCAGGCGGTGCGAGTAAAATACTGAAATTCAGATAACAGCTTGTGGTACTGGAGGCTGATATTAACAAAATAATACGAGGTGTGAAAAGAGACACAAGACACTGCCTAAATAAACTTTTATTTTTAACCGACTTCAAAAAAAGGAGGAGGTTATCAATTCGACTGTATTTTTTTTTATGTTTGTTACCTCCTAACGACTGGGTGAACCCATAGAGCAACACGGGTACCTGACGGAAGGGGAGACGCCATAGCGTATTTTTTCAATACAGAAAAGTCTGTCATTTTTTGCGGGGGGAAATACACACACAAACACACTTTTCAATGCCCCACACAAAAACAATCGTCTGTCGCTGCGAAACTCACACATAGACATAATAACAATACACTAACAATTTCGTACACACATAGATACATTTTGTGTCATAACAGTGTAACGACATGATGCAACTACATTGACAAACATTGCTGTAACAGCTGTCGATACGCATTATCGACAAATTAAAGAACTCTGTTAGGGAAATCAGGTTTTTTACTTTATTTATGTTATTTATTACTTTTTCAACAGTTGTCAATTAAAAAATAATTAAAAGCATGTAGGTATAATTAAAAAATAATTAAAAGCATGTAGGTATAATTTAAAAATTATTAAAAGCATGTAGGTATAATTTAAAGTCAAAGTCAAAACATTTATATTAGACCATTTACAGGCACTTTTGATGAAAATTGTCAAGGAGTCGGTCAGTTAGTCCGAAAGCTGAAACTAGTTGCTCGTTCCAAAACGGAGGTAGGCCTCTATGGAGAAGAACGAGCAAGAGTCTCCACGGCACTCTTTTAAATTAGGTTTTTACAAAATCCTGGTTACATTATTCTTGTTGATTCTACATGTGAAAACAATGAAGATGAATATAAAACAGTAGTAAAAAATAAATATGTAAGCCATAGCAGATAAGAGATGACCAATCCTTTTGCAGCCCTCTTTTGCAGGATAAAGATAGAATTTATATCTGCAGCCAGTCCCGAAATCAAAATACCATAATCTAGACATGATGAAATATAAAAATGTTTACAATATTTGCATACAGAATCATACATAGTGGCACGTGAATGCAATGTAAATGTGAAATGGAATGATGAAAAATCAGTGATGGATTTATCTATTACTGGTTTTTAGATTTATCACTTATGTATGTGGGTTTGCTTTTGTCATTAAGTAAGTAATTCTTGTATCAGCATAATTTTCCATTAACATACTACATAACTACAACTTAGTCTTTAGTTTTTGCAAATGCAAATGTCACACATCGACTGATGGTAAGTAAATATTTTTATCGATAACAAACAAACAATTTACAAAATACCAACACTATCGCACTTGGTGACAGTGACTTAACAGTGGACCATTTGGTCATATGTTTCGACAGAGGGGAACGCCTGCCTATGGCGTCTCCCCTTCCGTCAGGTACCCGTGTTGCTCTATGGGGTGAACCGATTTTCATGATTCTTTTTTTATTTGAAAGCTGGTGCTTCCCGTGTGGTCCCATTGTCACCATTTCAATATCTGATGATGAACTTCGGAGATATGGAATGGAACTCCTCACAGAATCACAGCAGCAATGTCGTAACAAGTGAAATTGCTTTGTTTATACGTGTAGTCGATGATTGACTGAAGGAAAAGGGGGGGGGGTACGTCAACCCCCCTCCTACCAGTTTCCAAAATTAAATACAATATGTCGTTTTGCATCCTCGTCAAAATTCAGGAGGTTGTCATAAAAGTCATAAATAATCAATTAAAATTACGAGACCTGAACAATAATAATAACACCCTTTTTTATTAGTTGTTAAAATTTAATCGTATTTCAGAATAATCCATAACTTGAAATTGGAGAATCACTCTCTGCGCTTTAGCGCCAATTGTCTCTGTGTGCGTGAGTGTATCACATGCGTAGGTATGCTATGCGCGTCCAAGAAAAGTTCACGGTGCTTAGATTGTCGTGAGTATCTACGGTCAGCTGATTAATAAAACGTTAGTTTTGCTTATTACGTTTTATTGCAAATTGCAGATTTTGTTAACCTTAGATGTTAATTAATAACACTTGTTTTTATTATTAAGATCTAAAAATACGTACTACGATTTATCTACCTGGGTCTACGTTATCAGCTGATAGATAAAATGTTAGTTTTGAATTATTATTATTACGTTTTATTGCAAATCTACAGATTTTGTTAACCTTAGGTCTTAATAATACGTGTTTTTATTATTAAGATCTAAGAATACGTACTAGGATTTATGTACTTACCTACGTTATCAGCTGATTGATAAAATGTTAGTTTTGCCATTTTGCTTTATTCTGTTTTATTGCAAATCTACCGATTTTGCTAAGAATACATAACTACTAGGATTTAGGTACAACCTGAGACGTTTTGCTAGGCTGTGGCACATTTATTTGTTGTGAGCGCGGGATTTAGGTTAGGTACTTGCTGCCGGCGGCGGCAGCGGCGGCGGGACGCTCTTGGCGTATTGTAGGTAAATTCATGATTTATGAGTACCTAATTATTAGTAATGATTTTGTTTTTATTTGTAGATTAAATTGGTTGATTTTAAATTTCCCTTCCTACTTTAACGGGCTGAGGACCGACAAAAATACCTACCTTAGTAGGTATTTTTGTGTGCTTGCCTGTGGCTCTCGCTGGAAGTACTCCAGGATATCTTCCTGCAAGGCGACAGGCAGACCTTCACTGCCGCGAGCTTGAGCATGTCGGGGTACGTCAAACTGCCGAAAATCCCGCAGTCTCTGTGTAGCAGACAGACAGCATAACGCTCTGCGTTGGCGGTTCCCTATTGGGAAACCGTTCTGCGAACATCCGGATGGCTGACAGCCACGTAGGCTGTCTCCACTGATGGCATCACAATCACATAATTCACGTATACGACCGAAGCACACCTAAGGAGCGAAATTTGCGATACACTCACGGCCGGCGGCGAAATCACTTGAACTAATTTAATATTTTTTTTGCTTTGCGCCGGGCGCCCGGGCGCGGGAGTGGGGCGCCTCAGGGGTAAGGGGTGCGCGCGCGGCGTCTATTGTGTTGTGGTTTTATCGTTTGCGATTCTTTGTGTGTGTGCGCGCGGTCAGCGATCCTAAACCTAGTCTTAAGATGGGCCGCATTTTCACCGGGGTGGTTTACTGATTTCCGTAAATAAGAAAACATTAAAAAAAAAACACCTACCTATTTTATTATTGATTCGGGTCTAGAATCACTAGCATAGTTACCTCCTTGAATTTGACGAGGATGCAAAACGACACATTGTATATCGTGTGAGGTATTGTTTGAAAGGGCTTTTTGTAAGGATTTCAAACATTAATACACAAGCACTAAAAGTGAAAAATAAAAACCTTTTTTACAAAAAAAGATAACCGCCTTCAAAAACTACAAAATAAAAATAACTTTAGTTTTGAAAGTCGGTGGCAATACTTACCTACATAACAAAAAACAAAACCAAAGCCGCCGACTTCCAAAACTAAAGTTATTTTTTTTATTTTGTAGTTTTTGAAGGCGGTTATCTTTTTTTGTAAAAAAGATTTTTATTTTTATACTGAAAAATTACTATTGTAGTTCGCAATGTAGCGCTAAACATTGTACTTTCAGCTGCACGTAACTGTACAAGGGTCGTGAGAGTATTTTAACATAACATCACGCCTATAATCCCCGAAGGGTTAGGCAGAGGTGTACCTATTAAAACGGGCACATTTCGCCAGTTATGTTTAAGTCCCATGATAAAGGGGCGAGCCTATTGCCATCAACCAGCTACTGAGAAATTCCTGATAAAAAATCCCAATAACACTTTGAATGACTTGGTAATCGAACCCAACACCTTAAAAATTGTAGCCATGTTAAAGTGACGAAGGTCTTGCGACTCTGAGATCTCGAACCACAAGCTTAAACGATGATGTGAATAGTGTAGAAAATGCTTAGAATTCTATTTAAATATAAGAGATGAAGGGACAAAACATATAACGGTAAAATGGTAGACTATTCAGTTTATAAGGCATAAAAGGGTCTTGGCCATTACACAGATATAATATCACTGATCTGTTACCGTAAGCCAGTGATTCCAAACCTTTTTTTGCGGATCCAACCCTTGTTTGTTTCACTTCACTGCACATTGATTTGCAACAATCAATTGAAGGCGTGCTCCATAAATATTATTTATTTTATAAGGAACTAGCTTATCTACTCGCGAATTCGTCCGTTTCAAAGTTGATTTCTCCATATATAAACTTTGAACCCCTGTTTCATAATTAGGGGGTGAGTTTTGGAAAATCTGTTTTAGTAGACGTCTACTAACTATAAACTACATCCTTGCCTCATCTTTAGGGTCAAGCGGTTTTTGATATTTCGTGTTGAGTGAGTGATTAAGGATCGCAGGTGGCGTTCTGTGGTTTCTGCATACCCCCATGGGAAAAAGGCGTGAATTTATGTATGTGTTACCGGCAATCTGTGTAATCTGGTATTCTATACAATACCTAGGCAATTTATAGAATACCTAAAACGTGCAGGTAATGTATAAAATATTATTTATTTTATACTTTGCCTAGGTATTCTATAAAATACCGAATGCGCAGGCGGTAATGTGTTTAAAAGAGCACAGAAGGAGGTGGCAGGTAGACAATAATCGTTTTGCGACTTGTTTACTTGCTTGCATTTCATTCTGCTGCGCGCGTCCTCCCACCCGCGTCGCACGCATCAGAATGAAATGCAATAAAGCGGAGCCCATGACAATCTAGTTTTGGCGTAGTTGACGGAGGTACGGTCGACGGAGCCCCGCTGCGCGGAGCTCCTGTTTCTGGGTGGTAAAAAAAAAATAACCACGAAGCCTAACCTAACCTGTCCGAGTCAGGGTGCCCCAAGTTCTGAGCTCGCTTCGTTCGCTTAGGATGAACCGGTTCTCTAGGACAACTACTTTGGCCTACAATTATAAGATTTACTAAGTAAAACTTATGATATACCATTATTCGGGCTTTTACAGTAACCAAAATCTATTTATTTTACACATTGCCGGGGGACCAGCAGGTACTCTATACAATCCCTAGGAATTGTATACATTACCTAGGTAAAGTATGTAATGGACAATAATATTCATAATATTTCATACATTTCCTAAACGCCCCAGGTATTCTATACATTGCCTAGGTATTGTATAGAATACCCGAATCATACAGATTGCCGGTAACATATGTATGTATGTATGAGTGAGTGAGTGAGTGAGTGAGTGAGTGAGTGACCTTTCGCTTATATACATTCTGATAACTTGGGTTAAGCCAAGAACTTATCCTTATACTTTTTATCTCGGTAATGTGTTCCCTTGGAATAATAGTTCAACTTACTTTACGGAAAACTTTTTACGTCCGTACTTTAAAAAGCTGTTTTCAATTTATTTATTACTGGCATCGGGTCGGAAAAGAAAACTATGGAGACCGCTTTAGGCACTATTCTCAGTTTGAGCACCGCTACCGAAGATCAAATCCTCGCTTCCACAAATAATAAAATAACGGGCACAGGGAAAAATATCGAGTCATCGCATCAAATAAATCATATTATCATTATCCTGAGATTACAAAGAGTATGGAATAGGGGTGGCATGGAGTAGACAGAACTTGTTTATTTTGTTTTGTAACTAATAAAATAAGTTTGTGATTGTTGATCTCAATTATTGTTGAAAGTTTTGTGTTTGTTGTGTAAAAGTGAAAATGTTGAAGGAAATTTAATTTATTGAAGTTGTTTTTGTTTGGTAGAAACAGTAGTACCAACACTTAATACGGATACTAAGTTAGTAACAAGTGGTATGAAACTGCATTTTTTAATCTTTCTTTAAAAAAAGCTACCTTGACTGCCTGACTGACCTATACTGTCTCGTTGGTCTAGTGGTCGCAAAGCGCGACTGCTGAGCATAAGGTCTTGGGTTCAATTCCCGGGTCTGACAAAGTGTTATTGTGTTTATCCATTAGGAATTTCTCAGCAGCACCCTCTGAGTCTGGATTTGTGCCCGATTGATGGCAATATGCTCGCACATGGGACTTAAACATAACTGGTGAAATGTGGGTGCGTACATGTACACCTCTGCCTAACCCTTCGGGGATTACAGGCGTGATATTATGTTATGTTTTCTAATATTATCCCAGTGCGTTCTAAACTGTAATATATTCTGTAACTCTTTAAAACCTGGCCAGAGTGAAAATACTTCGTAATAAAATAAAACGAGGTAAATAAACCTAGGAACGTGTTTATAGCGAAGCAATACTAACTAGAAATGTTGTTGCTGGAGGCACGTCCGCCTGTGTGCTTTAAAACCCAGTACTTTTATTATCACTATTTCTATTTTAGAGAATATTATCAACATAACATCACACCTGTTATCTTTGAAGGGTAGGCAGATGTGTACACATTAGTACACTCACATTTCGCCAGTTATTTTTAAGTCTCAAGTAATAGGGTGCGAGCCTATTGTCCTCAACCGGGCACAAATCTAGACTCCAAGGCTGCTACTGAGAAATTCCCATTAACACTTTGCCCGACATAGGAATCGAACCCAAGACCTCATGGTCAGCTGTCGCGCTTTGCGACCACTAAACCAACGGGGCAGTCAAATACCTAATTCTCCTTTTTTTTTTAGGTGGTAAAAATCATCAAATGACTCCTTCCGCCCTGGGTGGGGCGGAAGGGACTGTCAGACTTTTACTGACTAAAAAACCACCCTGTTCCTTCTGTTGCCTTTTACGTTCCGGGGCCACGGTATCCTGTTAAGACGTCCCGCAACCCCGGCACCTAATTCTCCTAATATCTAATTTTTACCTCTCTGCCCGCCTTACCTCTTAAAAGCTTGTCTGTACTCTGTATAAAGTCAATGCATTACACAATGATATTTGAGCTTTTATACCATAAAGCAGGGGTAGTCAACTTAAAAAGATCCAAGATAGACTGTTTATTAACCAGACTTTGTGCGATCTACCTATTAAAAAATTAATGCTTCTTTATAAGCTTGGCATTGCATCGTATTTCACATAGTTAACATTATATTACACTTATAGGAAACATTTTACTTACGAGTAGTAATTTATTTTAGAGGGGAAATACAACTAAATTGAAGATTATTTTAACTAGATTCCGTACGCGGCTTCGCTCGCAAATTAAATTTAAAATTTCATTTTGATGCAAAAGACATGTGGCGCCATCTATCATCAAAAGAACGTTATTGTGATTTCTCTCGGGACCAGTACTTTATTTCGGGATGAAAGGTACCCTATGTCCTTTTCTGTACATCTGACAACGTATATGTAAAACATTCAGGATGATCGGTTCAGGTTTAGGCGAGGAGAGGTAAGAAACAAACAAACTTTACTTTTGCATTTATACCTATAGGGTTATTTTTAAAACACCAGTAACCTGAAAAGGGGTCATTGTACTCATCATTATGAACCACTTTTTCTATGGAACCGACCCTGAAATCATGAAACAAAAATCAGCTGCTCCCTACAAAAATGCTATACAACACAATCATAATGTATGAAACAAAACCTTGTAATATTAGTTAGGAAGTTAAAATCTTATTTTAGTGTGTAGAATTGCATCTGGGATCGACTGGACTAATAGCCGTGATCGACTGGTTGGCTGCCCCTGCCATAAAGGCTTTCGGTGAAGGTAAACAACATAAATCATTTTATAACAAAGAAAGGCTTGAAGATGATATCTTAGAGCTGAAAGGTATTGATGAATTGGAAGACACCAGAGTGCTCTTTTGTCTCGAAAGGAGTGTTTTGAAATACAGTTGAGTGAAGCTGTCTAAAGATTAAGGTTTATAAGATTATTTATTAAATTTTAATGCTTTAATTCAGCTTAGGAATCTATACTTTAATGTTATAAAGCTGAAGAGTTATTTTTCTTTGTTGTTTGTTTAATCTCTGGAACTAACAGGCGGATTGGAAATATTATTTTTGTTTGAGAGCCAAATTCATGAGGAATAACAGAGAGGCTATACAGGGTAATTGAAAATATACCCGAAACCTTAAAAGGGGTCATTGTACTCATCATTATAAACAACTTTTAAGGTCTCTTTAAGGTCAAGCGAAGTGAGAGTGAATGCGAGTTGATGTTCGAATTTTACAGAATCGACCCCCTGGTGACAATACAATGTCCAATAATCAATATTGTAGAATTTTAAATTAAAGCTTGTTATTAAAAATATATTTTTAATTAGTTTTTTTTTTCTTTTTTCTTCAGGTTTAGTAATAGTAATACCAGTTTCCAATACTAGCAGTAACAAAAGACGTAACTTAAAGTGCGTAAAAAAGCCACGCGGGCAACGTCGCGGGCAGAAGCTAGTATCTAATTTATATAAGACTGAAATTGCCAATACGCCTCAAGCAAGCGTGGTGTTTGATGCTCGCGTTTTCTGTGTATGAGAAGAAGCCTTTGCCCTGTAATAGGACAAAATAGGCTGGTATTATATAAATCTTATTTACCTTTTACCGTTTTGGTCAACCCGTCATTGCTTTAGGCGATGTCCTAATAGAATTTATTGCAAAGTTATGTGCGACTTTTGTTGGTCCGAACCCGTTATCAAAGGATGGGGCTTTATATCATTTTGGATCGGTAACTCGCGATGATCGCATAAGTCGCTTTATAAAAGGGTATGGTAGCGTATTCAGGTAGGCGGGGCCCGCTAGCCAGGGTTGTGGTATGTTCGAAAAGTCACCGCGGCCCGGGAATGCATCAGGAAGAACATTGATGGGTTTTAGTCAATAAGACACTCTCTTCCTCTCGTCGTTTGATGATAAGATAAGAAGTCGTTTGATGATTTCCTACTCTAAAAAAAAGCTTATTCAGGTACGTAGGTAGGTACTATTAAGGTAAAATCTTTTTTTTATCACGCAACCTGTTACTGACCTGCAAATTGCAAAAAAAATCGTAATATCGTGGTAACACATCCTCTATAAGACAATGGATTATACTCGAAACTTGAACGAGCAATACACTCTGAATCGAACCCTCTCACACTTCAAGTTTGCCCTCCTTCTCTAGAACCCGAGTGTCACAAGTTGTTGAAAGTTTGCCACTCGGAAAACTTCGTCTATGTTCGGTGACCGTTCGATCGCATGCAAACATTTAAAGTTCGTTCTAAACTTAAATTAATTCTGAAATAGTGGTTGCATATTTCTTTTTTATTTATTACTGTTATTTAGAATTACTAGTAAACTAGTAGATAAGTTTCATCTAGTAAATATTGGAACAGAAACTAGGTCCCAAACTATTGACAAGTTAGTTTGCTTCGTTCGATCATTTATGGTCAAAGTTAGACTGCTACCTACCTGCAGTTGGGGTTTCCAGGTCAGAGATGAGAAAATACAGGATAATGCATTTAAATTGTATGCTTTTGATGGTAATATAATAATTTCTATGAGTGCGTGTGTCATGTTCCAAGTAACTCTTTAGACCCATGTATTCTGCTTATGTGTAAGAAGTTTCATTTAGGAGTTTCATTTCAGGACATCTTTCTATTCTATACTCGAGTGGGTGCAAGTAACAATAAACTTGTTACTGCAAGTAACAATAATATTTAAATCTGTCTATGTGCTGAGGAATCAAAATAAATGTTTTTACCACCTATCGTGCTGCATTTGTTTTAGTTCCCATGGTGTGAAATAGGGGGAGGGGGGGGGGGGGGGTATTGTCTAATTATAATTGTATGGTTTTTTCTTTTTTAATTTTTAACATTATATTTTCTTAGCATGTAAGTAATTTTTTTTAACATTTTTTATAATTCTATGGGTGCTAATGCTTGAAATTAACGACTATTATTATTATTATTATTTAAATCGGTTCATTAATTTCGATAAATAAGGACTTTAAAGTTTGTATGACGTAAACGCTAAGTGTCATTTTGCACCGGTTACTATTAATTTATTTTATTTTTAGTTATGACTGCCTCGTTGGTTTAGTGGTTAGTGACCCTGACTGCAAAGCCGGAGGTAGTTTCGGGTTCGATTCCCACTGTTACATTTGAGATTTTGTCCGGCTGAGACAGAGGTACAAAATCCCAGATGCAAGGTGGGTTGGTATACAGCTATAATGAAACCACAAACTAACAAACAATAACAGTTTATTATAAAATTAATTAGTTAATTTATTAAAAGTAGACGGGGCTTAAAACCCAAACAAATATTTAAAATTATAATCAAATTAATGTTGTGCCAGCCAGCGTTACTTAAACCGGTAGAACTATGGGTGTGGGGAGCTAAAGATAAGCCCAAGTACTGTTTCTTTATAATTGTAAATTTAAGGGATGTAAAATATAACCAAGGTACAACCTTCCAGTTTGTGTAATTAAAATTATTGAATTTGAGAATAAAGGTATTATCATTAAATTAAAATTATCAAATGGGCGCCAGGGACTTGCAGTCCCGAACCCTGAGCCGACTAAGGTGTTAAGGTATGGTCCAGTTATGAAACGTAGGTGTCGAACCCGGGGTCCTAATTAAATCTGGTTGAAAACCAGCCACCAGGTTTGAAGACCGGGCAGGTAATAAATGGGTTCCAACTTGGAACCGGTATTAAATTTGTAATAAGTGTAATTTATAATATAAGAAAAAAAACCGTCCCGCCCGCGTTGAAACGCTAGGCGGACACTGCCATTGCACAGTCGCCTCCACGGGAGGCTTGGAGGGGGCTCGAGGAACGGGTCTCGCGTCCAGCTCCTAGAGGTGTCTCTAAGCGCTGGCGGCGAGACGATTTTCTCGGCCAACTCCCCCGCAGGAGTCCTGTAAGCCATAACCAAAAAATCACTACACATTCCTCTATTAACGAAGGGGCTCGGAGAACACTTTCAAATATTGAACATTCTTACCTCTAAGACACGGATCAAGGTGACACTAATCCAGTGTGAAGACAGCTGGGTGTACTCCTTAGTGCGGCTGTACACGTGTCAGCATTTCGCGAATTCCCTTGGTTCACGTGGAAGATTCGCCCTGTAATTAATGTCCCAAATATCACTACACATTCCTCTATTAACGAAAGGGCGCGGATTACACTTTTCAACACCACAAGTACTTACCTTTTAAGGCATTAATTAAGGTTTGAAGGGACGCACGACGTGCCTCTCACGGAATCTTTCGCCAAATCACTGGCGTCCTTTCGCGTTTCAATGTCAACCGCGATATTCCGGAAACAGACAGAGCACCTAAGAAGCCTTCCCCAGTTCATGGCAAAGCCAGACGGGAACGCGGAAGACAGATTCACTTCTCCAAGACATTCAATTCATGTAATTCGCTAACTAGGGTCCAACATGACTTATACACCCTGGAACATCCACAATTTACAGGATTCAAACTAACAAACTCACTATTTCCCATTTCTAACACGGTAAATCAATTTAGCTAAAGTATTCACTCATAAAACTTTATGTGGTAATCTCAAACGTAACTCTGACAACACCACGTCACAGATTAAATATGGATTGTTGTGTCAACGAAACTTCTAGTAAAAACTTCATAGTAAAAAAATAACTTCCGGCCGTTCGGAAACGAAGGCCTTGAAGCGTTACAACCAAAAGCTGAAAATTATTACGGATTGGGCAATAAAATATTTATTCCATTGTTTACAATCAATACGCCAAGACAAACTAAACAATGATGACCAATTTATATTGATTTACCGATTTAATAAAACTACAACTGCGAATCTAAACCAGATGTCGCCTACTGTCAGAAACTGACGTTTGACGTTTGACGATTTGACAATTATTCATTATTGAGTGTAAACAAAACTATGACGATCTTTAATTATTAATCTAAATATCTTAAACTATGTTGATTATTTAATTATTGTGTAAGCATGTGTAATGGGGATTTGAAAAGTGAGTGAGTGAAGGAATGACTCCCAATAACAGCGTATGCGCACAGGCAAATGGCAGGTACAAAAAAACAACGTAACAGTACCTCCCCAACCACCAGAGATTTGACCCGATTGGGCAAATCTCGACGCTGGCCCTCCAGCGTCAAAGACTCACAAGAACCAAACACACTTACAACAATCCACAACTCTCATCCCTGAAAACAGGACTGAGAAAGAAAAGAATGAAAATAAAAATAAACGTAGAAACCGGTGCACGACTAGGTAGTTATACGACAACAATACAGAACCCTGGTTGAACCTGTGACATATATTAAATGTTATCTACTTCCTCTGGAGCGAGTCTAATCCATTTACAAACATGTAAAAGACAAACTCCAATAAGAGTAGAAATGTGTAAGTATCTGAATTCCTCTGGAGCGAGTCTAATCCATTTACAAACATGTAAAAGACAAACTCCAATAAGAGTAGAAATGTGTAAGTATCTGCCGAAGTTCCAATGTCCTAGTCTGACCTACTATAATTATATAGGAGAGACCACACCTCCCAATCGTACACCACCACAACTCTGCACATCCTGTAAGGAAAAGTAATTACCACCGAAAATAACGCCGAGCTGGTTCACAAACACTACACTAAATGAAATTAGACTAAATGCTACAAACTAATTAGAATTGGCTAACCGTATTCCCTAACTGGAATGTGACGGTTATTCGCCCCTGCATGAAGTAAAAAAAAAAAACCATCTGAAATAAAAAAAAACGTTTTCCATCAAAGCAGCCTACACGCCTGTTATTAAAGCCTAACTCAGGACTATCATAATGCTGCCTTACCAGCAATCCGGAGGTTATACAAAATATACAATCTGTAAGAGTGTTAATCCTACAACAACAAGTAACCAATAACAATTTTTCAATAGTTGTCTATTGGTTTATTAATTTTAGTTCACAAATGTGTACACAGTAGTAACCTGTGTAACACTACGAACCTCAAAAACAGTGTAAAATATATTAAATTAATTATAACACCGTGGCATATACAGCCACCAATGCTACAAGTAAACTAGTAGTCCTAAGGCATATACAGCCCTTAAAGGTCACTGAGACCATCTACTACTAGGTAATTAAAATTTAAGTTTAAATTAAAATAAAATATATGAAAGGTTAATCCTCGCCACAAGGTGATTTAAAATCCTTAATATGCCATGTGCCAAGGTTTTTGCCGGAACTACAGCCTTCTAATTCGTACACTAAGGGTGAAAGTTTTTTCCTAATAATACATCTCTCATATTTAGGAGCTAATTTTGCCATAAAGAATTTTGAGGCGTCACTCTGAGGATATGTTCTCTTCCAAACAGTGTCGCCTACCTCAAACTCAGCGTGTCTCCTACTACTATTATAATAACGAGCACTACGATTGTGTGATTTAACGAGCGCGTCCTTTACCTTACTGAAGATATCACCCAGACCCCCTAATTGATTGGCATATGAATTGCGGGAAGCGCAAGCTAGAGTGGGCTACGGTAACGGTATCCTTGCCGAAGACATCACCACTACTAACTGCCTCTCTGCCATGTACTAGGAAGAACGGGGTAAAACGAGTAACCTCGTTTGTGGAGGTGTTCATTGCGAACTGGATCTTAGAGATGTTAACATCCCAAGACCGATGATCATCCTCCACAAGAATTGATACCGCGGTCATAATGGTACGGTTATAGCGTTCCACAGTGTTCACGCTTGGGCAGTAACGAGGTGTGAAGTGAACTTGAGGAATTTTGTACCTCTCCAATAGTGAACGTATCTCATTGCCCGTGAATTGCGTCCCGTTGTCTGCTATAACCGTACGGGGTATACCGTGAACCAGGAAAACGTCGTCTTCGAGTTTCTGAGCTATAGCCTTACCAACGGCTCTACGTAAAGGAAATAGTAAACAGTATTTCGTAAAACAGCACACGACAACTAATAGGTATGTGAAACCCGCTCTGGACCGTGGCAACGGACCTACCAAGTCCATACTTATGGTTTCAAATGGCTTGGAACACTCTTTTGCATCACCCAAGAGTCCAGGGGGAGGCAGTTGAGAGTGTTTATATGCGGCGCACGTATCACATTTACTAACGTAGCTCATCACGTCCTTATACATGTTAGGCCAGTAGTATCGGAGGGCAAGTCTTTTGTAAGTTTTAAATATTCCGAAATGTGGAGATAATTCGCCACTATGATGACTCTTCAACAATTCCAAACGATTGTCCTCCGGTACTACCTGCTTCCAGTCGTAGTCACTAGCCACCCCGAATTTATTTTTAGAGTAACGGTAAAGTTTATCCTCTTTAATAATGAAATTAGGACACGATCTGGGCGTACTGACACACTTATCCCACAATGCTCTAAACCATGTGTCATTACTGGGCGCTTTAATTTCTAGCACCGGGACGCCACGAGATAGGGCATCTGGAACTACATTGTCCCTGCCTTTGCGGTGCTCAATCGTGAAGTTGTAAGGTGATAACCGACAACCCCAACGGGCTAATCGACCAGAGGGATTGGTCAAGTTAAAGAACCACTTTAAGCTAGAGTGGTCGGTTATCACTTTAAACGCAGGACCGCCTTCTACGTAGGGACGAAAGTGTTCAACGGCGAAGACCACAGCGAGGGCCTCTCGCTCCGTTGCCGAATAGTTGCGTTCCGCCGGATTGAGCGAACGACTACAGTAAGCTATTGGGTGCTCCTCCCCACTAATAACCTGAGTCAGAGTGCCCGCTATCCCAAAACTAGATGCGTCACAATGAATCTCAAAAGGTTGAGAGAAATCTGGGCAAGCCAATACCGGAGCAGACACCAATGCTTCTTTTAAGGTTGAGAACGCGGTTTCAGTCTCAGCCGTCCACTGAAAAGGCGGCGCTTTTTTGCTCGTACTCGTTAGTGCGTTTAAAGGGGCCGCTATCGTACTAAAGTTTTTAATAAAACGCCTATAGTATGAGGCCGTTCCAAGAAACATTTTCACTTCCTTACGGGTTGTAGGGGTTGGAAAGTCAACGATTGACTGAACTTTCGACGGGTCAGTGTGTAAACCATGCTCGTCCACTCTGTATCCCAGATATTTTAATTCCCGTCGAAAGAAACAGGACTTTGGTAAATTAATTGTAAGATTAGCCTGCCTTAACTTGTCTAAAACCCGTCTAAGAAGTGAAATGTGCTCCTCGAAGGTAGATGAGCAAATAATAATGTCATCTAAATAGACGAACACCTTATTACCAAACTCCGGGCCGAAAAGTCTGTCCATTAATCGCTGTTGGGTAGCTGGGGCTCCCGTCAACCCAAAGCACATAACTTTGAAATGGTACAAACCTCGACCCGGAACCGTGAACGCGGTTTTTTCTTTGGACGAAGCGGAGTCCAATTCGATCTGCCAAAATGCAGATTTGAGATCAATAGACGAAAGATATCGCGCGTCTCGCAACTGGTCTAAGATGTGGGAGACGTAGGGTAGTGGATACGCATCTTGCTTGCTGACTGCGTTAAGCTTCCGGCTGTGGACAGCCGGAGGCAAAATCGCCATTCCCCATTCGGTTTTGGAGCCAGAAGAACCGGGTTATTCCACGCGCTATTGCTGGGTTCCACCACTCCCATCTCCAACATCTCATCCAGCTGACGGTTAAGTTCCTTGAGGCGTTCAGGTGACAAAGGATAATAACGTTGTTTAATAGGAGGTACATCCCCTGTGTCTATTTTATGACGCAGCAGATGAGTACGACCTAAACCCTTAGCCTCAAAGGAAACACTTTCAAAATCCTTAATTATAGACTCCGCTTCGTTCTTTTGATCAGGTGTTAATTCGTCATAAGGCTGTAGATGCCTAACCTCCGAGACGCATGAATGGCCTCTATTTTTTTTTAAATAATTTAAAGGTAATTTATTAAAAATTTTTGGGGCCAAGTTAAAGGCCTTCCAAAAATCAACTCCAAAAATCAACGGTGTTGTAATGTCTGGAATAACATAAAATTTGATGACCTTAGTCACTCCCATGAGAGTCACTGGTAAAAATAAATAACCCTCTACGGATGCTCTCGAATCATTGGCAGTTACGATGTTGCCCAACCGCGTATCGGCGTGTAAATTCGCACCAGCTGTAATGAAATGTTGGCCAACATCGGAACCCAATACCGAGACGCAAGAACCCGAGTCGAGTAAACCATAATAATATTTATCGTATATGGAAACTGTTAAATGTGGACGACTATCGTCCGTAGTCTTATATCTAATTGTATTCACACTTAGCGCATTAAAAAAAATTTTTAAAGATTTTAAATAATCGTCCCAATCGGACTTATCAAAGTTTTGGCTGTAGTTCCGCACATTTAGTTTTTTGAATTGCAGGTTGGACAGGACTTAGCCTCCTTCTGCTTCTTACTGCACGTAGGGCAAGAGGGTGCACGTACGCCCTTCTTGCCACAACGGAAACACACAATTTCTGTGGATTTGCAATCAGATAACGAATGTCCTTTAACCCTGCAACGAACACAGAACAACGATCCAGAATCTTTTTGCACGGTTTCCACGCGTTGTGTACCTTTAGGTGGATGGAATGCCAAGTCTGGTGCAACAAAAGAAGATGTCGGTTTGGGTGGTTCATGGAACTGAGCCCTGCTATGGAACCCTAGCTCCAGTTGTCTGCACTTCTCCTTTAAGTCGACCAGCGTGTTGACAGTCATTAATGACAAACCCGACGTGTATTCCGGTCTCATATTAAATTTGATCCGTGCCAAACGGTCGCGTTCTGGAACCTTATATGATAGCCTATTATAAAGATTCTCCATGACTGCTATATAAATACAAGACAGCTCAGTTGACCCCTGCGTTCTATTTGTTATCTCTGAAATAAGACGCATATCATAATCAGGTGGAGCGAAATCCGTAAGTAACTGATTCTTCAGATCCGCCCAACTATTAACTGACGCTTTAATGCCACGGTACCACAATATGGCTCCATCCGAGAAAAGATCCAGCGCTGACATATGTAATGAGGCTTCGCTAATATCTCTGGCCTCGCAAAGCTCCTCGAGGCGCTCAATAAACGCTTTCACGCAACCTGTACCGTCAAACTTAATTCCTAATGACTTAACCGTTTCTTTCTTACAGGAAACGATTAAGTCCCTTGGCTGCAAGTCTGACGTTCCTTTTGGTGTCTCCTCAGCGGAAGTAAATGATTGATGGAAGCTTGCGTTAGCCGAATCAATTTTAGACAAGTAACCTCTAAGCTGCTTGTCAATGGTTGCATAGTCAGTACTAAGATCTGTGGGGGGGGTAATCCTACTCAAGCGATGATAAAGGTGGTAACTTAATGCTTTAGCACGGTTAAATTTATTGAAATTGGATGGAAAATTATCAAGTATTTCCTTAATTTCTGGTAATTTGGCCTTAATCGTTTGTAGCTCGCTTTTTATTTCAAAGCTTGTCTCCACAATTTCGTCCGAAGATAGTAATTTATTGAGTTCTCTAATTTGAACACGTAGTTCCTCTACGGTTGAAGCGGGTGTCGCGTCTCGAACCCGTACTTCATAAATGAGCTCGTCCTTGCGCAGTAAATTAAATTGGATTGGACGTTCCATTTTTTAAAATATTAAATTGAAGAGAACTAAAGTGAACGAACAACTGGCTGTCACAATGTACAATCTTTAACCGTATATGATAATATTATCTTTAAATATAGCACACAATCAGCAGTCATAAAGTTTAAGTTAGGCTAAGTCAAAGGACATTGTATAAATATGTAAAGTAAATTGTATAAATAAAAAAAAAAGTGTATAATTATAACAGTACAAACATAAAAAACAAAAACACGTTACAAGGGATTCGGCGTGACGGTTTTTTCTTAAAAATTAGTATTACTGGAAGGTCCTAGAAACAGTACTCTGGCTTGTAAGGTACAGCACTTGACGTAACCTCTATCTCTAACTAATACACACGTTGGTCGCCACTGTTACATTTGAGATTTTGTCCGGCTGAGACAGAGGTACAAAATCCCAGATGCAAGGTGGGTTGGTATACAGCTATAATGAAACCACAAACTAACAAACAATAACAGTTTATTATAAAATTAATTAGTTAATTTATTAAAAGTAGACGGGGCTTAAAACCCAAACAAATATTTAAAATTATAATCAAATTAATGTTGTGCCAGCCAGCGTTACTTAAACCGGTAGAACTATGGGTGTGGGGAGCTAAAGATAAGCCCAAGTACTGTTTCTTTATAATTGTAAATTTAAGGGATGTAAAATATAACCAAGGTACAACCTTCCAGTTTGTGTAATTAAAATTATTGAATTTGAGAATAAAGGTATTATCATTAAATTAAAATTATCAAATGGGCGCCAGGGACTTGCAGTCCCGAACCCTGAGCCGACTAAGGTGTTAAGGTATGGTCCAGTTATGAAACGTAGGTGTCGAACCCGGGGTCCTAATTAAATCCGGTTGAAAACCAGCCACCAGGTTTGAAGACCGGGCAGGTAATAAATGGGTTCCAACTTGGAACCGGTATTAAATTTGTAATAAGTGTAATTTATAATATAAGAAAAAAAACCGTCCCGCCCGCGTTGAAACGCTAGGCGGACACTGCCATTGCACAGTCGCCTCCACGGGAGGCTTGGAGGGGGCTCGAGGAACGGGTCTCGCGTCCAGCTCCTAGAGGTGTCTCTAAGCGCTGGCGGCGAGACGATTTTCTCGGCCAACTCCCCCGCAGGAGTCCTGTAAGCCATAACCAAAAAATCACTACACATTCCTCTATTAACGAAGGGGCTCGGAGAACACTTTCAAATATTGAACATTCTTACCTCTAAGACACGGATCAAGGTGACACTAATCCAGTGTGAAGACAGCTGGGTGTACTCCTTAGTGCGGCTGTACACGTGTCAGCATTTCGCGAATTCCCTTGGTTCACGTGGAAGATTCGCCCTGTAATTAATGTCCCAAATATCACTACACATTCCTCTATTAACGAAAGGGCGCGGATTACACTTTTCAACACCACAAGTACTTACCTTTTAAGGCATTAATTAAGGTTTGAAGGGACGCACGACGTGCCTCTCACGGAATCTTTCGCCAAATCACTGGCGTCCTTTCGCGTTTCAATGTCAACCGCGATATTCCGGAAACAGACAGAGCACCTAAGAAGCCTTCCCCAGTTCATGGCAAAGCCAGACGGGAACGCGGAAGACAGATTCACTTCTCCAAGACATTCAATTCATGTAATTCGCTAACTAGGGTCCAACATGACTTATACACCCTGGAACATCCACAATTTACAGGATTCAAACTAACAAACTCACTATTTCCCATTTCTAACACGGTAAATCAATTTAGCTAAAGTATTCACTCATAAAACTTTATGTGGTAATCTCAAACGTAACTCTGACAACACCACGTCACAGATTAAATATGGATTGTTGTGTCAACGAAACTTCTAGTAAAAACTTCATAGTAAAAAAATAACTTCCGGCCGTTCGGAAACGAAGGCCTTGAAGCGTTACAACCAAAAGCTGAAAATTATTACGGATTGGGCAATAAAATATTTATTCCATTGTTTACAATCAATACGCCAAGACAAACTAAACAATGATGACCAATTTATATTGATTTACCGATTTAATAAAACTACAACTGCGAATCTAAACCAGATGTCGCCTACTGTCAGAAACTGACGTTTGACGTTTGACGATTTGACAATTATTCATTATTGAGTGTAAACAAAACTATGACGATCTTTAATTATTAATCTAAATATCTTAAACTATGTTGATTATTTAATTATTGTGTAAGCATGTGTAATGGGGATTTGAAAAGTGAGTGAGTGAAGGAATGACTCCCAATAACAGCGTATGCGCACAGGCAAATGGCAGGTACAAAAAAACAACGTAACACCACCCAGGACAAACTTTGTGTGATGAGCATAATTGTTGGTTCTGTGTCTGGGTGTAATTTATCTATAATATGATAAGTATGTATATCAGTTGTCTGGTTACCATAACACAAGCTCTGCTTAGCTTGGGATCAGATGGCCGTGTGTGAGTTGTCCCAAGATATTTATTATTATTTATTTATTTAGTTATTCAGTTTTGGTACGCAAGCTAATCGTTTTGTTTACTATCGCCATTTTCATCGGCGCTTGTCAAAGTCCGATACTTAATAACGGTCTGGGTATATAGACACACGGGTTGGTGTTAGGTGGACATTCTGCAAGCGGTCAGCTGTCGGACCGCCTTCCGCGCGTTGATCAAAGCACGGTTGAAAGCTGGACAGGGCTGTCAACTGTGTAATATTAATTCCAGATCTTTTTTTTAATGTGTTTAATTCGTATAAAATAGTTTAGTAGTTACTGCCCGCTACTTTGACTGTATAGATTTCAGAATAAAGCAAGTCTTAAAACACTTATAAAAGTCCCATGTGTTGAGTTAAAGCTGGTCATTACATTAAGTCGGACCCACAGTTTTGTTGTTGACTGAACTGTCGTGTGTTGCTGTTCACGCTAGAAGCTGCCGATCCGACCTAATGTGAACATCACCGTCGTTACCGGCCTTTTACCACAGCCAACTCGCAACTGCTATGTGACGACTCGGGGTTGTCCGATAAAACTGACGGTCCGACGTAATGTGAACCAAGCCTTAGATATAAAAAAAACTTGAGAGGTGTCAAGGGACACCCAGATGGAACGAAGTTATATGAGAGAGAGAGAGTGAGAGACAGACAGAGTAACACGCGCACGCCGCACGGCTTACAACTATAGCAAAAAGTGTCGTTACAACTTTTGGTCTTAATTTTTTCCGTCTAGCCCCCTATCGCAACACGCGATAATGAATTTCGTTCCAATACCCGATAATATATCTATGCCTCTGCAGATCTCTTTACACTAATAATATTTCCAACTAATAACTAGAAGCCCACTACAATTACGTGCTTCACCCCAAAATAAGAACGATAAACACTATGATTGCAATAACAATGAGAGTAATAAAGAATGAGTAATGTTACGTGGCAACCCTACACGCCGGCATCAAAAACAGCAGGATAGTAGAGGCGTGTGGCGCCTGTCGGCAATATACTGTGTGTGTATCGAACTGTTGAGCCTTTACAATAGCGATATGTTCAGCGATAATGGCTCAAAAGCTGGTTTGTTCTGTAAAAATCTTCTTCAGTGAACTTGAGGTGGGCTATCATCAAGACTGCCTCGTTGGTCGAGTGATCGTAAAACGCGGCTGTCGAGCCTGAGGTCTTGAGTTCGATTTCCAGATCGGGCAAAGTGTTATTGGGTTTTTCTACCAGGAATTTCTCAGTAGCAGCCTCGGAGTCTGGATTTGTGCCCGGTTGATGGCAATAGGCTCGCCCCCCAGTTCATCAGACTTAAACATAACTGGCGAAATGTGCGTTATGTACAAATTGGTATACTTCTGCCTAACCCTTCGGGCATTACAGGCGTGATGTTAGGTTATGACTGTGTTCAATATTAGTCCGCTGATTTCCAAGCTCCTCTGGAAACGTTACAGTAATATATAAATAATGTTCTGTAGTGTGTTTAGTGCGAGCGCTGGTCGGGTCATGAACATGGCAATAAATCCTTCTAGTCAGCCCCTTTTTTTTTTTTTTTTTTTTTAGGTGGTAAAAATCATCAAATGACTCCTTCCGCCCTGGGTGGGGCGGAAGGGACTGTCAGACTTTTACTGACTAAAAAACCACCCTGTTCCTTCTGTTGCCCTTTACGTTCCGGGGCCACGGTATCCTGTTAAGACGTCCCGCAGCCCCGGCAGGCGTTTGGCCCCTATTGGGGCCCCGTCCCTGTGCTGACAGCTCTTTGAGGCGCGCGCGAACAGAACGCGCCGTCGACCCGGGCATGGTCCTTGATCGGACGGCGAGCTACCCATTACTCGCCGTCCGCAAGCCCGCGCCTACGGTGGCCGGATGTCGCCTCGCGACGTCCGACGCCCTGGGCGTCTCCCGCGGCGGCTGGGGCGTGAGGTGGAGGATGTCCTCTCCCTCACGCGGCCCGCCTCCTCCTTCGCTAGCATTACTGCTTCGCAGAAGGAGGTGACTGCATCCCATTCCCTCTCGCCTCGGAGCATGGCCTGAACCAGGCCCGGACGCGAGAGGTCGCCGCCGCCTATCGCCTCCGTGAGGACACGGCGGTGCTCTGCCCAAGCGGGGCAGACCTGCACCGTATGCTCCACCGTGTCCTCCGGGCGGTCCACACAGTGGTGACACCCGGGCGTTTCCTCCCGTGCAATCCGACACAGGAACCTCCCGAAACAACCGTGTCCGGTGAGGACCTGCGTCAGCCGGAAGGTGAGGACGCCGTGGCGCCTCTCCAGCCACTCCTCAAAGAGGGGTCTTACCGCCGCGATTGCAGCGTGCCCGTCTAGTCAGCCCCTAACGTCTCATTGGCCTAGTAACAGAGTGTTATACTAACCATGTTCAGAGGAGTTCCTGAGATATTTGGTTTATGTTTCAGAAAGTAAGAACCTTAATGCCGTAAGCACACGGCGTATTTTCAAACGCGCAGATGACGCGCGTATACGCGCTTCAAACGAGATTCGAACGCAACCGCGCGATCGTGAATCCCGTCTATACTGCGCGTATACGCGAAGTTACAGTCATCATCAATACAAACGCTACAATTTCAGCATCTACGGCGCCGAAAACGCGCGTCGTCAAAATATGCGATCTGCTTACAGTCTTACTGTGTCCAATTTTACATATCCATTCAAAAAACATAAACTGGTGAAGGTATGTGTATTTACATGCAATATTTATTGTTTAAGTACTTATATATTTTTTTATTGTCCCATTATGGTTGAAAATTGCTTGAGCATATCTCTGCTCTTTGAATTAAGTAGGTAGGTATTTTAATATTATGTAAATATACTTACTTTATTTTTTTTTGTTAAAATCACAATTTTCTCAGAATTCCTAATTAATTTGCAAATGAAGGGACAGTACCGAGGTTTCATCACGATTTTTTAACATAAATTACATTCGTTAAAAGGGATATCTGAAAGATAAATTGCCCGTAGATAAACCGACATCAAAGTTTAGTAAAAAAAAGATGAATCTTTATCTCCATTTGTGGGGGAGGTGACACGGAGTAGATAGTAAATGGAGTTCTCACATGTATGCAGAAAACTCTTCATATCATACCATAATATCACGCCTGTACGCCTCGAAGGGTTAGTGAGAGGTGTACCCATTAGTACACTCACATTTCGCCAGTTATGTTCAGTTAGATTTTTTTCCGTCCACGTATTTGGAGCTCGAGGCTAAGTAATAACAGCCACACGAGTCGATTCATCAGGTCAAACTACGCTTGCCGGAGTTCGTCCGTGGATGGGTGACCATCTTTACATATCGAGACTCCTCCGTGCCTCGGAAAGCACGTTGGACCGTCAGACGTTGGTCCCGGCTGTCATACGTGAATCTTTGACAGTCCTTACGGGTCATCAGAAGCCCCCAAAGTCTGACAACCAGTTTTACCAAGGGGTATCGTATTACCCAGTTACTGCATTGTGGAGGTCAGATAAGCAGTCTCTTCATGTAAAATACTGTAAAATTCAGCTGCATCCCGTTAGGCTGGAAGCCAACCCAATATGGTTAGGAAAAGGCTAGGCAGATAGATAATCGTCCACGTATTAACACTTCATTTGTTAACCACTCTGTGGTAGTTATAAATTACGGGCGGGGTGATTAGGCCAGGGGCACACGGCACATTTGAGCCGTCTAGATAAAGCACTGCCATAATTATCTGCGGTGGGAACTGGCCTTGTGTAACGTACATACATATGTATATACAGTTGACATAAAACATTACCTACATGTAAGGTATGACAAATTGTGATGAGGCAGTAAAGGTTGGTAATGGCGAGAATAAGTCTTTATCTCATTGTTTTTTTAATACAATCACGTATTCAGACAAAAGCATGGGTCCATTTTATTCAAAAGCAATGATGATTGCTTTAAAGTTTATCACTGTTAGGATGAGGCCACACGAATGTAATAATGTGAGTCGCTTTAATTAACGCTACATTCTTTGTCAAAAAAAATATTTTTAAAAGGAGATAATAATATAATATTTAGATTGTTGTCAAATAAATAAAGTAATGTATAAAATAACTCATTTTATTTAGTTTCATAATGGTGCCGATTCCCTTGTTCACAAACTATACAAAAATTAGAGAATTGGCGTCTCTTACCAGCATACAGCGAAAGAAAAGGACGGTGATATTTTAGAACTAAGTTAGTGATGTCAAATTAGTTTTGCCTTGAACTTTTCCGTGTTTATAATCAATGCGTTCTGACATGTCAACTAAAATTGCATGGAAGGTTCAGATTAACTCAAATTGACAGAACAAATTTATTTCCTCCCCTTTCTTGTTTTATTGGACAGCAGAAGATAGAAATAGTCGGTACCATTGTTGCATAGCTTAATTCTATTTTAGGATTTACCAAACTGCAAAGGCAATTTATGGGCAGTAGGTATAATATATCTTTAAAATAAATACATATAAGGCAAAGAGGCAAAGTTAGTTTGTAAGAGGAATCACTGTTCCATTTACAAAAAATATTTTTCTGATAGAAAGCTATATTGCTACTTAGTGCTATAGGCTATGTTTTATCAACCGACTTCAAAAAGAAGGAGGTTCTCAATACGGCGCGTATGTTTTTTTTTTTTTTGTATGTATGTTACCTGATTTCTCAGCCAATTATGAATAGATTTGGATGATTCTTTTTTTGTTTAAAAGAGTATACTTCCGAATAGGTCCCATAGAAATATTGTCGTGATCTGATGATGAACTTCGGAGATATGGAACGGAACTCCTTATAGGATCACAGCATAACTGTCGTAACAAGTAAAATTGCTTAATTGCTTTGTTTATATGGGTAGTCGATGACTGACTGAAGGAAGAGAGGGAGGGTGTACGTCAACCCCCCTCCCACTACTTTCCAAAATTAAATAATTATATCGTGTGAGGTATTGTTTGAAAGGGCTTTTTGTAAGGATTTCAAACATTAACACACAAGCACTAAAAAGAGAAAAATAAAAAGCTTTTTTACAAAAAAATAAAACCGCCTTCAAAAACTACAAAATAAAAAAAAACGAGTTTTGGAAGTCGGTGGCAATATCTACATAACAAAAAACAAAACCAAAGCCACCGACTTCCAAAACTAGTTTTTTTTTATTTTGTAGTTTTTGAAGGCGGTTTTTGGCACACATTACTTCCACGCAGACGAAATCGCGAGCAAAAGCTAATACCTAATAAGTAGCCAACATACTTCACTCGTATAATGAACAAGGTCAGCACTAAACTAGTTAAATACCCACCTGGCAACACGAGTTCATAATAGATAATAATGGATGGCTCTGTGTAATAAAACCTAATATGTCGACGGTACAAGGTTATCGGCTGGGCAATAAATCGTTCGGAAAGCCTGCCCAGGGTCAACTGCGGCGGTTTCCTCTTTATAGAGATATTTGTGTATATACAAATATTTACGGCGATGTGTTTTAAGCTGCGTTTATACTAACCCCGCCCCGCGTGTCGCCACGCGTGGGAAAGCTATCGGTTTCATACATTTAGTATAGGAATGATCACATTAGTCCTGCCCCGCGTGGCGTGGAGCAACCTGCTAAATGTATGAAACTGGTAGCTTTCCCACGCGTGGCGACACGCGGGGCAGGCTAAGTATTTAAACGCAGCTTAATCCATTATTGTTCCATTGCAGAGCAAAGGCCTCTTTTCATACAGAGAAGGCACAAGCATTGATCACCATGTTGCTCAAGACGGATTGGCGATTTCAGATAATATATATACAGAGTTGATATGACAGAGGGGCATTAAATTAAACTACGTATACTATACTTGTTTAGTATTAATTTGACACGGTTTAAAATAAAATATAAATATTTTTTTAATATTTTTTTTTATTTTTCAAACAAACTAAATAGCTTACAAATCAGAGTAAAACGCAAACACCCTTTGTAAATAAATTTAACTGACCTTAGATACCTAGGTATTAAAGCGGCAACGTCGCACGCGCGCGGCGCGCGTCTATTCTCTCGTATCAAAGCGGTCGGCCAAAAACTTAAAAAATCATTTGCTACTAAACTACTGCTCCTATTTAATTGATTTTTGGTACAGAGCTTGAAAATGGTACCTAGTATAGGCAGTTCAAAGGAAAGCCCATCTGTCGTATCAACTTTGTATATATTTAATATATAAATTACGCGTCACGTTGTTTGTCCGGGATGGACTCCGAAACTACTCAACCATTTTTTATGAAATATGGCTTACTGTACTGTTACTGTGTAATTTGGTCAAACTTAAAAGAAAGGATAATTTTAACTCGATTATTGACCTCAATTTCTTACATACTTCAAGCCACAGCAACGCGTGGTCGAGTCAGCTAGTTTATTATATTTTCGAAAAGGTAACAAAGACTTACCATACACCCCTCTTACTCCAAATAAGTTTTACTTCTAGGCATGTAGGATCCTTCGCCCAGCAGTCAAAAAACCTGCGGGGCAGTCAAGTCAGATAGGCTTATGACATTCCAACTACAACCATACAATACAGAGCCATCCACTCAATAACAACAATTGTTCAGTCATCGCTATTAATATACATAATAACACGCATGTAATTCCCGAAGGGCTAGGCAGAGGTGTACCAGAGACGGACTGTGAATTTGTGGGGCCCTGGGCTAAAAATAAAAGCTTGTAATTAGGTAGGCCCCCAAATAGTGTTAGTCTATTTGGGGGCCTACCTAATTACAAGCTTTTATTTTTCAAGTTAAATGCCATTTTTTCAAAAAACTGTTTGTTATATTAATGCATTATGATACAAGTGAGTTAAGTTTATCATTACAGTCGAGATTGAATTGCATACCGAACCGAAGGTGAGGGAGCGTCATGGAGCGGAGAGTAAAGTGATAAAATATAGTAATAATTTATTTTCAATATGTTAGTTTTTTCTCCATCGGGGGCTGGGGGCCCTTTATATTCAGGGGGCCCGGGGCTGCAGCCCAAAAAGCCTATTTATAGATCCGCCTCTGAGGTGTACCCATTAGTATACCAACATTTCGCCAGTTATGTTAAAGTCCCATGTAATAGGGGGCGAGCCTATTGCCATCAACCGAGAGCACAAATCCAGACTTCGAGGCTATTACTGAGAAATTCTTGATAAAACCAGTAACACTTTGTTCGGCCTGGGAATCAAACCCAAGACCTCATCCTCAGCAGTCGCGCTTTGCGACCACTAGACCAACGAGGCAGAGGCTATTATTATAATAATACCTATTATTATGTAGTATAAAGGGCTCGCTCCTAATCAGCAGTGTTGGGATTAATTTGATGTTGATACGGGTATTATTGATCTCAATGGATGCTTGTAATTAGTGGCTTTGTTTGTATGAGAAAAGCAAACTGTAATTAGGATTGGTTCTTTCTTTATTTATTTTTCTAATAAGGTACGTTTACAAATATATAAATTCACATACTTAAACAATCAGGGGGCCTACCGCCATCTCTTAAAACAATGATATTTTAATATTACTTTGTCATTTCTGTAGTTGGATTTTGTACTCTCGACACTGAGCCGATCGTTGAAAATCCAACAGTACAGAAGGCATAGTAATATTATAATAATATTGTTTTAAGAGATGGGGGTAGGCCACCAGGTCAGGTCATCTACTTGTCGGCGACACAAATATTTGTTCCATGCCGGAATCGAATCCGCGACACGCAGGCGATCGCTCAGCCGCTGCGCCAACTGTGTCACCAAAACTTTGACATATTGCATTGTTTTCTTTTTCTACTTCTGAAGTCGGTTAAATATGAAGTTAAAATAAACTGTTCATAATTTTATACGAAACCAGAATGCCTATGTCAGTTGAAAGTTTCTCGTAGGCCTTCTCGTAGCGAGTCTACGAAAAGCTACGACTGTCTACGCATTTCGTAGCATCGCTACAACATTTTGACCGTAGCTTAGCGTAGCGTAAAGTAGCGTAGCGTATTGCAACGTAGCATAGCATATTTGGGTTATGCCCGTGTGTGTGTAATTTTTATTGATTGGTCGTTCACCCCCAACGGGGTCAACTGCAATAGCACAATACAGAGCATCATTCTTTTCCGTACTTTTCACACCATTTTGCTAAAACATAACAAAACTACTAAGTGTTCCTCTCAGCTGCGTCAATATGCGGGGAGGCACTCTCCTGTGCCAACGAACCGATGACGTCACGCACTTAGTGTAGGATTACTTTAAAAGGAATCCTTGGTTTAACAAGATTGATATTGTATTACCTGTTTGAGCTTTTATTTTGGATATGGTATTCTAAGATTGGAGTGTTGTCTTCTTTTGTGTAAGAATTTCGTATTATTTATTTAATCGACTTTAATAAAGGTGTACAGTAACGGCCATAAATACATTTTCTCCTGTAACATCATGATTGCAACTTTAATTTCATAGAGTACCTCGACTGTCTCGTTGGTCCAGTGGTCGCAAAGGGTGACTGCTGAGCATGAGGTCTTGGGTTCGATTCCGAAGTTTGGCAAAGTGTTATTGGGTTTTTCCATCCAGATTTTCGCAGTAGCAAAATCGGAGTCTTTTGTGCCCAGTTGATGACAATTAGGCTCGCCCCTACATGAGACTTAAACATAACTGGCTGGCATACTAATGGGTACATCTCTGCCTAACTCTTCGGGGATTATTTCTATATTTATCTTTGCCCAGCAGTCGCTCCATGTAAAATACTGGTACTCAGCTGCATCCGGTTAGACTGGAAGCCGACCCCAACATAGTTGGGAAAGGCTAGGCAGATGATGAGATGATGATCTTTGCCCAGCAGTAGGACACATTACAAGCTGGTATTATAATTTATGACAGCGTTTGGTTTTTAAAACCCATTAATTTGTAATAGGCTAGTTGACACCACCATCAGTTGACGTACTTTTTATGACCTGTCAAAACGCGATTCTTTCATAGATTTTGTATGGTAATAGCACGTTGTGACGTCACTTATTTGCCAACTCAATTGTCTAACTATTTATTGATTTCAAAGCCACGAAAAATCTAATTTTGCAGTAAATTGAAAATTAATCGGGTTTTCAGGACTAAAATAAAGCGTTTTTTTAAAGAAGTTATGTCTTGGAATTATTTATTAATAGTGTCAACTACCCAATTGTTATAGTTACCTCTACTAATACCTAGGGACGACAGCTTGACTGACGTGTGCATTACCTAATTATAACATAGCAAACACAGGTCAAGCACAGTATATGCTAATTAGTCCGTCTGTCTACAAACACAATTAACTACCGTACACAGTGGCTCTCCAATGATAAGTGTTTATATGGAACCTAAGGGTAGAGGTACATTCAATAAATTGGTACTTACCTGGTATCGAACCCGCAACCTCATGCATGGGTGGGTGGTTGGGGGTGGTTGGGGTCAGCACGATAGTTTAGACAATGACATAATAAAAACATGGTATTTGGCAGAGGTGAGTGGTAACGCATGGAGGCGTCGCCCTAGGAAGACCTACACTGACCTTATTGGTGAGGTTCTTCAGAAAGGTCAGGTGCGCAGTACTCGTAACCGGCGTGCTTGTATGACGAGATGTATGAACGTAGATGAGGCAAAAGGAGTATGCAAGGATCGTAGCAGGTAGCGTTTTGTGGTTTCTGCCTACCCCCATTGGAAAAAGGCGTGAGTTAAAAAAAAGATTGGCCAATAATACCCACTGTTGGGATACAGGCCTCGGTTGTGAGATGCAGTAGGGCGTTGGTCACTAGATAGGCCCCCAGTGCTTCCATAATAATAATTGTGTAATGCCCGTTTTCACCATCAATCCCTAATTTTTAAGTATCCCCTAAGACATTTTAGATCAAGCAGAAACGCACTCTAAAATCTGCAGACTTAGAGTGCGTTTCTGCTTAAGGCATAAGGCATAAGGCTCTTAACCCAGAAACTCTTATTGTGGTAAAAAATTGGCCATATCGATCACCATCTGACATTTTCAGAACCTGAATTTTAATTTTGTGCAATTTATTTTAATTTTATTCAATTCAATTTATTTTAATATTTGAATGCAATTATTTTAATGTCTGATGAATATAGGTGGATAATTATAATCTAAGTATTGTAATTTAATTTTATATAATTTATGATTTGTGTTGTCTGTATTGGAATGATTTCTGTTGCTTGAAACAAATGAATAAATAAATAGATAAAACAGCTATAACATCGTGGTATTTCTTCTTTGGTAAATTGAGTTGTGGTCATGAATTCGGGTTGTGACTATTTGAAAGATACCAAATAGTGATGTGCCTGTTTTTATGTGTTACAATCCGAATACCAGATTGCGTTGCGACCATTTTTTTTCGATCTATGATCGCTTTCGGATTTGTATTCTAAAATATAGAATACTAGCTGTCTTGGCCATGAATTGCTGTGGTTCAAGGTCAATAATCGAGATAAAAATGATTCTACCTTAGTAAGTATGATCAAATTACACCCAGTTAGTCTTCAATAAAAATTGGTTAAGTAGTTACGGAGTTTATCTCGGAAAAATATTGTGACGCGAGATTTTTATAGAAATTACATAAAATTAAAATAATTTTTATTTATATGTTTGGTCTCCAAAGGTTCCTAAATCTTTGAACACGTCGTATTGAAGAAATCCAAAATCTAAATTGAGTTACACATACTAAAGATATCGTAAACATAATCATAAACATAATATGTGTGGGGAGGTACCTTGTGTTGATACAAAAGTCATATCTTTGTTTATCTTCATTTTTACTGAACGAAAATATCGACCTTTACGATGCCTTTAGTATATGTAACTCAATTTTGGGGTTTTTGTGGGTTAAACCCTTTTTGCATAACTACATCCAGTTACAAACGGGGTGTAAAAAAATACACATCACGTACAACAACTTTTTATTTTCGTTTGAAATATTACTGTTTTTTTTTTTTTGGTGGTAAAAATCATCAAATGACTCCTTCCGCCCTGGTTGGGGCGGAAGGGACTGTCAGACTTTTACTGACTAAAAAACCACCCTGTTCCTTCTGTTGCCCTTTACGTTCCGAGGCCACGGTATCCTGTTAAGGCGTCCCGCAACCCCGGCAGGCGTTTTACCCCGTTGGGGCCCCGTCCCTGTGCTGACTGTAGGTACTGTAATACATGCAAATTATTGTGCTTATGGGTGTTTATAACAGTACCTACAGGAGACTGCCCCGTTGGTCGCAAAGCGCTAGACTGTTGGGCATGAGGTCTTGTGTTCGATTCCCCGGTCGGGCAGTGTTATTTGGTTTTTCTTCGGGAATTTCTCAGTAGCAGCCTCGGAGTCTGAAATTGTGCCCGGTTGATGGCAATAGGCTCGCCCCTATTACATGGCACATAAAGCATGACTGGCGAAATTTGAGTGTACTAATAGTTACACCTCTGCCTAACCCTTCGGAGATTACAGGCGAGATGTTATGTAATGTTAAAATTAAATAATTTTATCGGTTATCTTAATATCTCTTATGTCATTGTCAGATTCATGTAGGATAATACCAATTTTCATATGAGAAGGCTTCCTCCATAATAATTAAGCTACATAATACAACGCAATTCTCTAATTGGCATTTACCTATGAACTGATTATTACCGGCCAGCGTAACCGAACCTTTGTCTCATTAGCGTGATCAATCATTTGAACCGACATGCCTACGTGATTGATGCACTCAGGCTGATCACTCTGATCGGTACTGATCAATGAAACATTCGATCAGATAACGTGTTCTGAAGTCATAAATGTAAATTAGTATTATGGAATTGATATTATTGGTAACATAATTTTTTTTTTTTGGTAAATTGGTTTATTGATCGGTATGGGGTACTTTACACATCTGTCTACCCTTTCGGAGAATACAGTCGTGATCGAAGATAAAAAAAGTAAAATCACACCTCTAATCCCCGGAAGGTTATGCACAGGTGTACCCATTAGTAGGTGGCGAGCCTATTGCCATCAACTGGGCACAAATCCAGACTCTGAGGCTGCTACTGAGAAATTACTGATGGAAAAACTCAGTAACACTTGGCCCGACCAATGAAGCAGTAAAAAAAGTAAATTAGAATACTTATTTCAAAGACTCCTAATTAAAGCTTAATTACAGTGCTTAAAATTGAAAGTTACAAAATAATTTTCGGAAATCTCTTCTAAAATAATTGAATTATCTAAAATATTCCCGAAAATTAAGTTTACCCAAAGAGTTGTTTTGGATATAATTCGAGGTAACCCATACAAACATTAGCGGTGTAAGCTGTTCAGTGACTTAATGAGTCTACTGAGAGTAAATTTTGCTTTGTGAAAGTAATATGAGGTTGAGTTTGTAGTAATTGGGCTATTAAAATGAAATAATTATAAATGTAAATAATATCTATTAAAGATGATAATTAAGGGAAGTAAAAAGACAAATTACACAACCGTTAAATACGCATGTATTGTTGGTCCGTGGATGGGTGACCATTTTCACACACCGAGACTCCTCTGTCATACGTGGATCTTTGGACAGTCGTTACGGGTCGTCAGAATCCCGAAAATCTGACAACCAGTTTTACCAAGGGCTATCGTATTACCAAGTTACTGGATTGTGGAGGTCAGATAGGCAGTCTCTCCATGTAAAATACTGGTATTCAGCTGCATCCGATTAGACTGGATGCCGACCCTAACATAGTTGGGAAAAAACTAGGCAGATTGAGTTTCTTATAATCAAGAAGTAGAATTAGCAAATCCTTCGAAAATTTGCAATTTTAGAGAGACACAATACAAATCTCTTATTACCCAAACATCCCGCAACAAACCTAACCAAAATCATAACCCTTTACTGAAGCTATCAGCAAGGAGATCAAAATGCAAATAGGTCAACAAACAAGTACCTATCCATCGATAGATGATCTCCAGGAGAGTTATAACAAGGGTTAAGCGGGCGTTCCCGACAATTTGCAAGTGATGCGGCTTGCCCTTAAAATTAATTAAGTTAGCGGAGTAGAGGTTAAAACCCTTCCTATGTACTGAGATTTCCGCGACCCTCAAGGGGCAAGGCTTTGAAACTAGCGGAGATTATAAAATAGTAATTTAAAATGTTATATTATCTTTAGGGTAATAAACCGACAGAGCGCTTCATACAAAGTTACACGACGTTTAAAAAAAAGTCAATAAAGAAATACAAAAAATCCGATTGCGTAAAAAATTAATGTTTTTTTTAATTTTAGTTTGATTTCTTTCCCTCCCCTAAGGGGTAGCAGAACTTAATGATTATCAAATACTTAGAGTATTTAATATTGGTTTTTTTTTTATTTAGTGGTATTTTTTCAATACCTCCTCCCTTTCCTAAGAAAAGGGTCTTGATAGACGGACAACAAAGTAATGCTAAAATAATCGCGTATGCATGGAGTTTCTTGCCCATTTTTCTGCATACAAAAGTACCTCTTGGAAGGGGAAACTAGATTCAATTCTTTTTTTCTTTTATGTGACGTTCATACATGCCTTTTGACTTTGACTCAGACTTCGAAGAAAGAAAGAAAAAAAAAATCTCCCACTGTATTATCGCTCACTTAATGGCCAACATATCGAAGAGTGGTCCGAATGAAAATCTGTAAGTTTCAAAGTAATTTATAACCACTGTAAAGTGCGCTGCGACGCTTGAATTAGCTCCGTTCAATGCGAACACTGTTACTTCTGATCTAAAGTTCTGTTCATTTTAATTTATTTTGGACTTGCGGTTTTATAGCTGTTTTAGGTAAACAACTGCTTCCTTGGTCTAGTGGTCGCAAAGCGCGACTGCTGAGTATGAGGTCTTGGGTTCGATTCCCACGTCAGGCAAGGTGTTGTTGGGTTTTTCCATCAGGAATTTCTCAGTAGCAACCTCGGAGTTTGGATTTGTGCCCGGTTGATGGCAATAGGCTCGTCCCCTATACATGGGACTAAAACATAACTGGCGAAATGTGAGTGTAGTAATGGGTACACCTCTGCCTAACCCTTTGGGGATTACAGACGTGATGTTATGTTACCAGTAGTTCAAGAGATTAGCGTGTTTAAGCTTTATGATAATAGTATAGATGTGTAAGATTATGGATAATGGACATCGGTTTCTATACCAATAGTACAGCAAAATGAACACGCTCTTTTCCTACAAAAATTAACAATTACAAATAAAATGAGAAACCTTCAATAAAGCTTACTTAAAGCTCAGGAAGACGTTTCAAAAGATGGATGAGAAGCATTCATTGTGAGATTCTTCAGCTACAGACCGACATGCAGTGATTAGATCCCCTCCGTACTGTAATCCTTGAAGATTGATGGCACATCCATCCAACTTCTTATTGATCGAATTACGTGGTCGAGTGAATGACGTCATTTCAAGATGGCGGATATTTTTATAATGTTAATGTTTTGAAAAAGTTTTTGTGAGAGATGGATTTGTTTGAAAAGCCTGAAGAAAGCAAGAAATATGTAATTGATTACATAACATCACGCCTGTAATCCCCGAATGGTTAGGCAGAGGTGTACCCATTAGTACACCTACATCTCACCGGTTATGTTTAAGTCCCATGTAATAGGGGGCGAGTAGGGAGTTGTGAAAAAATATTTTATCCGCCATTTTGTGGCAGCGGCCAACTTGGACCAAATTTCATCAAACATACCTAAGAACACTCCCGACTAATTTACCTTCCAAACAAAAAAAAAAAACAAAACCAAAATCGATTCATCCGTTTGAGAGCTACGATGCCACAGACAGACAGACACACACAGACACGTCAATTTTATTATAACACTCCGTCGTTTTTGCGTCGTTGGTTAAAAAATAAAGTAAAATATACCATATTGTACGAAGGAGCACAGCTTTATAATGATTTGCCGGACGATATAAAAGAATGCGATAACATTAATGTTTTTAAAAATAAGCTTTTTAAGCAACATGTGTGTAATAATTACATCTAATAGGTACTCTGGAGGAAATTGTATTGTTTGTATAAATTATAGTATTAAGTTAATATATTTGTATCTCATTATAAGCGGACTGTAAGTTCTTATGAGAAATAAACTCTTTAAACCGAAACCGAAATAAATAAAAAAGGAACATACAAATCTAACAAGAAAAAGAAAAGTGATCTCTCCGATTAAAAAAAAAACAACCGTAACGTTTAAGTCTTTAAACGTCATTCTTTTTACTCTTTCTCACGGATCAGACAGACTTCGCGCTGCATTTTTATTCGATAGATTAAAGTCAGAATAAATTTGAATCCTTTCACAGTAATAAAGTGCGGGTCCCCACAGTGCCCATTAAGTCATTTTGGATTACAAATCGTCCCGTCTTAAAGCGCCGCCATTTTGAATTTTGCCATCTCGGATTTGAAAGTTTTGTAAGTGTCAACAAGATTTAAGTGAATTTTTGTTGAATATGGTAACTTCCTGGCTTGATATATTCATAAGTACCTATTTGAATAGGTACTACCCCATTTGCTAGTCTACCGTCACCTAACGGATTATTAGGTGAGTTTTAAAAGTTATGAAAGTCCTAAGTTATGAAGAATTCTGTGTTTTGTTAGATCGTGACTTGACGAAAGTGACTTTGTTTATTTATTGGTTTTGTTTGTTTGTTACGTATTTCCAGGTAAACTACTGAACAGATTTTAATAAACTTTGGTACAGACTATGCTTAAAGCCCAAGAAAAGACATAGAATATACTCGTACTTCATCACCTGTGACTTCGTCTGCATCCGCGATAACAAATACTCGTATTCACGCGGACTAAAAACTAGGACGGAAAACTAGATAAAATAATACCTATACTTACTTTAACTAAGTGAACCCAAAGCAGTGACATTTTAATATTACTTTTCTATAACTTAGTTACAACTTATTTTTATTATTATTTTTCTATTACACTTAAACCGGATAGAACCTTATACTTATACATATAAGGTTCTATCTGCTAGTAATCGCTTTCCACCTTCAAATAACACTCCCATCACGAATGACACTCGCTTTTCTCGACGAAGAAAAATGACTTGAAATTTTTCCCGCATCTACCCACGTTGCCTTGTAATTGGGCCCGCGCGACCGATTACATAAGCCAGAGAGTGGCTTCGGGCAATGAGATACAGGCCTTAAATATTAATGTAACTTTGTTTACTGAATTTATTATAGATTTTCGTATTGTATTTGTGTGGAAAAGGAATACGGATCAAGGTTGAATATAAAGTGCGTTGTTCACTTGTAGGTTGTAGGTACAATCAACAAAAGAGATCGGGGTCGTCAAATACAGTTGAAGTTGTCTTAGAAACCGTTGGATGTTTTCCAATGTAATTTAATTTAATAAAAAGTAGATAATAAGTAATAAACAGCTCATTAATTGAGTTCCCGTTGATGGGCTCGCCCCCTATCACATGGGACTTAAACATAACTGGCGAAATGTGGGTGTACTAATGGGTACACCTCTGCCTAACCCTTCGTGGATTACAGGCGTGATGTTGTGGATGTTTATTATTTGTTTTTATTTTGTGCCAAATAAATATTTGTTGCATTCTAATTTTCTTTCTTTCATTTCTTTAACCAGTGGCGAATAGTTTGCGGATCGCAAATTCTTTTATTACAGGCCGGTAGAGGTCACTACTCGTCAACCTCTTAACTTAATCTACGTAATTAACAAGGTCTAATTAAGTTAAGGAGATAAAAACAATAGGTTTAAGCTTCATCTCAATCAAAACACACGCATCACTCTGCTACGCCTACCCAATTTCCTTTAGCGATATAAAACCGTTGCTATCTGGGCCCACAAATATCGCGTGTCTTGTGACAAATGGATAGACAAATGGCCGGCTGTAACCGTCTCGACGGCTATAAACGTCTCTGAGGCTATACCCGCGGCTACGTCACCGCTTACCCGGCTATATTTCTACCCGCGTACCGTTGAAGATGGAGTTACGAAGATTTTGCATAATTATAATAAAGCGCGATTTTGTTTACATAGAACAACAGAGGCTTTTTCATTGGAATAAAAATTAAAATAATGGTCGATAAGGTCAATGATGAAGATGTCCCTACAGAAGTAGCGACATCTATTGCACATAATACGAACTACAACTGACAATTCCTACATCGCGCAATCAAAGTTCGCCGCGACATTGGCATAATAATATATACAAAATCCTGACAAGAACCGTCGCGCAGTAGCCCACCAGACAACACCCGTCGAAGGATCCTCCCTTTTCGAAGGATCCTCCCTTTTCAACGGAGGATGTGAAACGATGCACCCTGTTTCTTATTCTTCTAAAATTCCCTTAGTTTTATTTTAAATAGTCATTATCTTAATTGCCTATTGCACGTTTTTTACTCTTGCTACGCATTAATCAATAGGTCTTAAGGACCCATTAAAAAATTCCTGGGATGTGAATTGTTCTCAACTACTTAAATTTTAAGACCTAAGTATTCTACTTATGCGTTGGAAGTTTCAATAACAGTACATTCATTTCGAATAATAAGGACTTAAAAGTTTGTATGAATTTATTGAAGTACCTACAGCGTGAACGCTCTTAACACCGCCCGTTTAAACCGATCCACATATAAGATCAAAGTCTAGCGCAAGGAAACAGCCTCTCCCAAGGGAATCACCATCACACACCCAACTAACAAACTACCAACTAAAGTCAGAACAAACTAACATGGAACACGGAAATAATGACCAGGAATTAAACGCATGCGTGTAATAGCCATACAATCATCATTAAGGACGCGGTACCTTCGGAGTTTGGTATGGGAACGACACTCAAACTGATTGCTTCTCGTTACGCGACTTGGTGTCGGTTTCTCGTGGTTCCAAACTAAGTTTTTGGTATAGTTTTGGATCTTATGGAATTACATTAAGGTTTTTTATTAAAACTAGCTTTTATCCGCGACTTCGCGAACATTTTCGAAGTCAAAAATAGTTCTAATAGGATTTTTGATTGACTTTTTACGTTATTAAAAAAAAATAAGTAGATTGGACCAAGGAATCACGTTGTCCCATACCAACTTTGCCCCTCTTTTTCAGCCCCTATGGGGTAGAATTTCAGAAAATTCTTTCCTATCGGATTTCTACGTCATACAAAGAACACACCCTCCAAGTTTCAGGTCACTACGATCAGCGGTTTAGGCTATGCGTTGATCCGTCAGTCAGTCTTTCAGATCAAAGCATTTTATATGTCTAGAAGATTAGTTTCTGATTTATCGATAGGTTAATGAAAACCCACAATCCCTCTTAATTTTTTTTAATTTCGTTTAATTACCTATATTTAATTACGTCGAATGAATTCAATCCAGCAATAACAGGTCACTACGTACATTCAACAAAACAAATAGGTATGCAGGGTCGTCAGATATTGTTGAAATTTTCTTAGAAACCGATGGATGTTTTCAAATGTAATTTAATTCAAAAAGTAGATATCTAATAAACAGTTAATTAATTAAGTTAAGTTTCAATCGTAGACATTCATCGGCACCGTAATACTTTTATGTGAATCTGCTCAAAATTAATGAAATGGTCATGAAGCACTTCCATTAAAATTCATTAAATCTCTGGATATGTCTACAGATATAAATGCATTACTGATCTTGATCTAGTTCTTTTTTTTACAAGAAGTGGCGCGTTGGCCTGATTCCCGATTCCATCTCGATAGACTGTCGATTTTGTTCAAACTTTTGAAAAGCTTACTGCGATTGTCGAATAATGTGATGAAATGAAAAGAAATTCTCATTTTATTGAATTCATTTGGTGAGTCTACTTATTATTTTAAGTTTAATCTACTTTTCTTTGGCTTTTCTTTATTTAAAAAGAAAGATGATGGAACAAAATGTTCCCAGGTCTAGCGCTAATGATTTATATCTCAGTTTATGGAGTAACAAGATTAGTAATATAATAATAACTAAAGCCGCAGTCAGAAGCGTAGTATTAGTATAAAACAAAACCTATATTGAACGCATTGTAGCATTAACATAGCAGCGGAACTTTATCAAAGAAAATATTTTAATTAACGCATCGACCATTTTGTTTGTAAAGCGTCCAGTGCATAAAAAAAGAGGAAATTGCAAAAAAGTTTTCATTACTCTTCAAAGGGAAAACTTATATAGGACTGTACACTGTATTTTTAAATAACGCCATGTAATAAAAAATAAAAAAATCCTTTTTTGAATAATTAGCTTCCTTTTCGCAGTATTCTGTTCTAATTTCAAAAAGTTGAAGTTGACGCTTGTGTTTTTTTTTATTCATCAGCAGAAGCTTGTTTGTGACAGTTTGACAGGCAAACTTTTTGCTAACGAAGGCTAACATTATACGTAGTAGACATGTAAATGTAGCGGAATACGACGAAAACATGGAAGGAATAAATTACGTCGAATTAACAATTATGTCATAAAATTTATAGGCCTAATTAGTTTTATGAAATGTCGTGAAATTTTACGGACGTGTATGGGGACTATAATTTATATGAGGCGAGGACAGTTTTCCTAATAAACTGTAAGTAAAGAGGTGACAAGGCCACATAAGGCGTAACACGTTTCATAATGTTGGCAATAACTGCGTTTATGGGACTGGCAACATGGCGTTTATTTACTGGTGTTGCAATACAATGTGTTACGAACTGTTATATACTTACAAAGATAGGTATACTGACTAGGTGCTACGAATAAAATAAGGATTTTTATTAGGTAAATAAATAATAAATTTTAAAGTTTAATTAATATTAAAAATTACATGTTTCGTACACAATTCTGTTTGTCAGATATTTTGGTGGAGATGAGTACAATTTTAAATGGAATATTTTTATTTTTTTCTATTTTAATTTATACAAGGTGCAGTTTTACATTCGTCAAATTCAAGGATGTATAATGCTAGTGATTTTCAACACGAGTAAGTCACAAATTAAATAAGTTTTTTTCTTTGTTTTTGTTTATTATTCGTTGTTATAGTGGCTAAAGTAATAAACATCCTGTAAAAATTTCGAGTATCTACCTATTAAGGTTTGACAGATACAGCCCTGTGACAGACAGACGGACAGACAAACAGTGAAGCCTTAGTAATAGCGTCTTATGAGACCCTTTGAGTACGGTACTCTAAAAATCAACAAAGCTGCATACTAAAACTAGAATCTTCCTAAAATTACAAGACGAAAATTAAATTTTGTACATCGAAAGTATAAAACTCACGTAGTCTCGTACCCCTGCGGTGAAACCATCAAAAACAGGAAAAGATAAATAGTCAGATATAATAAAATATATTGCAGAAGTTACTTCAAGGTTTTGGGAAGTGGACCGGAATGTTTTACAGTTGAAAACTTATTACAAGAAATTCGGTTTGATTTATTTGTGTCGTGTCTTTTTGGCTGATACTTGGTACTTGGACTGCCTCGTTGGTCTAGTGGTCGCAAAGCACGACTGCTGAGCATGAGGTCTTGGGTTCGATTCCCAGGTCGGGCAAAGTGTTATTGGGTTTTTCCATCAGGAATTTCTCAGTAGCAGCCTCGGAGTCTGGATTTGTGCCCGGTTGATGGCAATAGGCTCGCCCCCTATTACATGGGACTTAAACATAACTGGCGAAATGTGGGTGTACTAATGGGTACACCTCTGCCTAACCCTACGGGGATTACAGGCGTGATGTGATGTTATGTTTACTTGGTACAGTAAACAAAAGAGATAGGCATGCAGGGTCGCCAGATATAATTGAAGTTTTCTGAGAAACCGGTGGATGTCTTCGATTAAAACTTAACTCATTTAATGAACTGTTTATTATCTATTTTTTAAATTTAATTACATTTGAAAACATTCAACTATATCTGACGACCCTGCACACCTATCTTTTTTGTTGACTGTACTACATTGCTTCATCCCGCGACCTTGTCCGCTTCAATTTTGATATATTATATCAAGATAATTAGGCTACGTATAAGCTAGATCTATAAGTGTGCTAAAGGAGATGGTTAAAATGTGCCCTAAGTGTGCAGGATAAAATGTCATGAAACAAAAACAAAACAATGCCAAGAGGGAATGAGGAAGGTAAGAGACCTTCCCCCAATTACATAGGACTTAAAACATAACTGGCGAAATGTGGTTGTACAGGGTAAACCTCTGACTAACCCTACGGGGATTACAGGCGTGATGTTATATGAAACACCCTTACCCGTAGTGATAAAATCAACTTTTTAAACCTGTATTACTTTTGTCCACGACTGCTAAGTATTACGCACCTTTTTGATTTATTAAATACAAGTCCTGTACCATTAAATGACACCCATCTTTTATCTGTACAATCTGGGGTACAGGCCCATATCATTTATGGTCATCTCCTTTCAGCTAATTCTGTTCAGCCGTTACAGTGTAATAGAGTTCATTCATTCATCCTTACAAACTTTTGCGTTCACAGTAGTAGCAATATTTTTCTGTTTTTTTTTCTTCAATTAAAAAACAGCTATTTTTGTTTATCTTCATCTAGTTTTTGGCGAGAATTTCCACGAATTTAACATCACATTCCGGCTCCGAAATTATGTTTATAAATAAATATAAATAGTTATGATCTATTCCACATAACACGATAAGGTCTGTTATTGTTTATAACATGACTACATAGGTAGGTATTATGATGCATGTATTATCTGTTCTGAGAACGTCTCGAAGGGGTCAGACGCACAAATTGTGTAGATAACATACTGTATATAAGGTAATGAATTGAAAGTATTGGTACACTTCGAAATTACCATCTTAATAGTAAATCTGAGTTTTCTTAACAAAATGGCTTTTAAGGTTAGTATTTTACTTAAGGTTTTATAATCGGTATGTACTGTTTCAACTAATTGGGTCAGGTACATCTGAATGATCTGATGAATTGGCGGAATGTGGGTGTACTAATGGGTACACCTCTGCCTAACTCTTCAGGGATAACAGGCATGATGTTATATTATGTAGGTAATAGGTATGTGAGCTATTGAAATGAACCAATTAACGTCAAAACTTCTTTTATTTTTTCGAAGTGATTTTAATTTTTTTGGTTATTTGTCGTTAATTAATTTGAAATCGATTCCAAGCATTAACGACAAATAACCAAAAAAATTAAAATCACTTCGAAAAAATAAAATAAATTATGACGTTAATTGGTTCATTTCAATACCTCACGTACCTATTATGTTTAAACTGTTTCTGCTTTATAGTAGGTAATGTAACACTTTTGGCATATTGAATCAGTTTGTCGTCATAAATTTAATTATTGAAGAATTGTGGGTTGGCTCGTTTTGTCCGAACTAGGCCAAAAATGAAAACTATTAATTTAATTTTTTTTTTCTGATTTAAAAAAACGTTTTGTAAAGTCTTTAGTGCTTTATGCCCATAGGCATGTTCGACAGTCGATATTTCTAAAAGTGAGAGGTGTATTTCTCTATGGATTATTGATAACATTGAGTTTTTTTCTTTCAGATCGTGTGCTTAGTCCTAGCGTTAGCTGTAGCTAGCCACGGTAAGTACCACAATCTTTATAATAATATTACTGTTTCATTGGTTTACCCCTCGTCCACGCTTAAGTGCAAAGATCGCAACTAGTATGTGATACTCTCATAAGATACCTTGTAGACATAGAATAATTTTTATCCAGTTATTGTGTTCAATTTAGGACTATTCATAGAAATTTAAGACTATGGCTTAATTCTGTAATTCTGACTTCAGTCTACACAGCAGATGCTGGTACAAATTTACTTATATACATTATGAATGTTTTAAAACAATCTTACTGCCTAGCCCTTTTCTAGGAATACTAGCGTCATCATCATCATAATCCACCGCCCAATTTTACCCACTGCTGGGCTATAGGCCTTTTTTTTTAAGGTGGTAAATATCATCAAATGAGTCCTTCTGCCCTGGGTGGGGCGGAAGGGACTGTCAGACTTTTACTGACTAAAAAACCACCCTGTTCCTCCTGTTGCCCTTTACGTTCCGGGGCCACGGTATTCTGTTCAGACGTCCCGCAACAGGGGCTATAGTCCTGTCGTAGTTTTTGCCAATCCCCACGCGCCAGTCTTTGTAGAAGTTCTACCTACGATGACAAAAATATCGTCTGCTCATCTCATATCGACTTCTTTCTGTCCTTGAACACCACGCTGTCACTGTTTCATTCCAACTTGTCATCACTGTCCTAGTCTATTACTGTCCCACTACAAGGCAAAGGCCACTTCTCATACAGAGAAGGCACGAGAATCGATCACCACGTTAGCTCAAGGTGGATTGGCAATTTCAGACTTATATTGATTATAACTCCAGGGTTTCTCACGATGTTTTCCTTCACCAATGTCAGTGATGTTCAAGAAAAACTAAGAAAGTACATAATTTTGAATTGAAATTTTTATTTTGTTACTTTTAAAAATAATTATTACATCATAATTATTCCACAATGCGCATACAGTGATAAGAAAACTGTGTCAACGATCCCTCTATAGGTATACATCTGGGATACCAAGAAGATAACACTTGAGTCATCCTCAGTAAAAGATCTTGTGCGGTCGTGTTTGTGAGCAGTGTTTTAAAATGAAAGGTCTTTTTTTAATTATCTAATTAACGCTTTAATTAATATGGTGTGGAATAGTTTGGGTTTATAATATGGGAAGTTGCTTTGAGCAATCCAATTTTGCCACAGGCATCATCACTGTGTGTTACTTTGAAGGGTATGCTTTCATCTTGGTTTTGGTGACGATGACCCTTAGGCTCCTCGCGCACTAGACGACCACGATCACGACCACGACCAGTGGCCGCAACGACCAGATTAACTAAAGCACCTCACACACTATACGGCCACTAGTGCGCAAGGTGCCTTAGTTAATCTGGTTGTTGCGGCCACTGGTCAAGATCGTGGCCGTCTAGTGTTCGAAGTGCCTTAAAGATTGGTTGGTTTAAGGCTGCGTTTCCATCAGAGACGAAAGACAATGGGTATGGGTAGGATGTGTACGAAAATGACTTTCTGACTGACTCCTTGACAATTCAAAAGTGCCTGTAAATGGTTTATTTGAAACTAGCGATTTCTTACGGATGGTTTTCTTCACTCGTGTCAAGTTACGTCTTTGGTTACTGCTCTGCTCTCGTCGGTCGTAACGTGATGTTATATAGCCTATACTCTTCCTTCTCATGAGTCTGGCTATCATATACAAAGAGAATTTTTCCAATCGGACTAGTAGTACCAGAGATTTTTGTGTTTAAACATACACACAAGCAAACAAACAAAAATCTTTAAGCAAATAACTGATTTAGACAACTTTCCATCTAATTTATTGCTAAAGTACTTCTTGACCTTTTTCGACTAAAATGATTGTTATTACAAATAAAACTTTTCCTATTCCGTACATAAATGTTTATATTATTATAGGTACGAGATAAACTCTGCTCTTCCGATCATATTTAATTAATTAATGTTTTATGTATATTTATGATAACAATATTTGTGATTATTGCGTGATGTGGTTGTTTTGAATGTTATTGCTCTGTTTAATGGATCTTGTATTCGTGCAATGGTACTGTTTAGTTGGGGGTTCATCAGTAGAATAGATTTTTGATTATTTGATTCTTGAAAATTAATAAAAGTAGTCAAGTAACTAGCTATTTTTGACTATTTTTATTAATTTTCAAAAACAACACTCAAATCAATCTTTATTATTATTTACTAGCTTCTGCCGACGACTTCGTCCTCAAAGTTTTTTTTTACCCGCGTTAAGTTATAACGTAACGTAATGTTATAAGTATAGCCTACACGATTCATCATGAAACTGGCTAGCTATCAGTTCTAAATTCCAGTTTTCGCAATCTGACTCAAAGTTTCAGAGCTGAATGTATTCAAACAAACAAACAAAAAATTCTTCAGCTTCAGCGTTTCACGCCGTCCGGAGAGACGACGTGGTTATGTGGGGCTTGCATCCACTAAAAACTGCCTGTGCACCACTTTCGCCTTGTTGGGTGGGCCGAACTGCTACTTTAAGAAACTTCGTTGCAAGATTACCTGTCGCCTCTTAAACAAGTTATTGCTCATAGTTTTTAACCTTTTATATTTTGTCTGCAGGAATGCCTCATTACGGCAGCGGTAGCCAGGGTGGATATGGCAGCAGCCAGGGTGGCTACAATGGCAGCCAGGGTGGATATGGCAGCAACCAGGGTGGCTATGGCGGCAACCAGGGTGGTTACGGTCAAGCCGGACAGAGTACCTACCCCAGCAGTCAAGGGTTTGGTCAAGGTTCCCAAGGATATCCCCAACCCGGATCAAACATCCCTCAAGGTGCTGTTGGCCCTAGCAACCAGGGAGGATATGGCCCTGGAAATCAAGGCTATGGCGGTCAAACCCAAGGCGGCTATGGATCCGCACCCAGCAATGGCTTTGGTTCCGCTGGATTTGGGGGATCAGGACCCAGTAACAACGCGTACCCATCTGGTGGTCACAGCTCTGGAAGCCATGGAGGACATAGAGGAGGATACCAAGAACACGGATACTAGATGAATACACGTTGTTTTGGACATTGATGCACATACTTTTTGTACATGATTTTAGAACTACAAGGGCTAAAAATTTTCGTTATGTTTGAAAAAAAAAAACTGCTGTTATAACAGCAGATTTTTAACCCTGTATACAGGGTAGATACGGGACAGTAAGGGCCTTAACCGTCATAATTACATGAATACGTTCGCAGGAGACCCATCCATGACTTTAAGAGATATTTTGAACTGCATTCACAATTTTTGGAAAAAATGTACAGTCAGCCAAAAATTGCTGAAATAACAAAACATAAATATCTAGACTCTAGGGAAGTTTTGTGCCCTTACTGTTCCAAACCAACAAGCTCAAAATGTATGAAACAGCATACATTTTTTTAATAACAGTTGACAATTTCAACGTTGCCCTTGTGTCTAAAATCGTGTACTGACTTATCGATGCGTTTCCAACCCTGATTTGACTGATTGATCAGTAGATGATTGACTGTTGTGTAACATTTGTGTCTATTATGTAAATAAAATTATAAGACTAATTTGTTTATTTGTTATCTTTTCTTTACGTACTACTCTCTGCGACCCTTACTGCTCGGCTCCTGTGGCTCGTAGCGTGATGTTATACTATAGCCCAGGAGTCAGCAACCTTTTAGTAGGCAAGGGCCACAAGGTGGCAAAATAAACTAAATCATCATCATCTGCCTAGCCTTTTCCCAACTATGTTGGGGTCGGCTTCCGGTCTAACCGCATGCAGCTGAGTACCAGTATTTTACATAGAGCGACTCCTATCTGACCTCCACAACCCAGTAACTGGGTAATACGATACCTCTTGGTCAGACTGGTTGTCAGACTTTCGGGCTTCTGACGACTCGTAACGACTGTCAAAGATCCACGTATTACAGCCGGGCCAATAAACATGCGGGCCGCAATTGTGATGTTAACCCTAGAAGCTCAATATACCTAAGTATAATTAGGTGTATCCTATCGATAAAATAAAAATGTTATTAAAAAAATTTATTCAATACATTCAGAAATGAAAACTACAAAGTACCTAAATAGGTAACTGATTTTATCCAAATTTACAAAACATTCACGGGCCGCAAGTAAGACAGACGTCCACGGGCCGCATGCGGCCCGCGGGCTGCGGGTTGCCGACCGCTGCATAGCCTATATTATTCTTCATGAATCTGACTATCATATACAGAATTATTTTTTTCCAACCGAACTGGTAATTCTAGAGATTAACGCTTTTTAACAAACAAACAAACAAAAAATCTCTTCTTCTCTTCTAATATTATATTATTATAGAAAAATATCACGTAAATTTTTAAAGGTTATCTTACAAATGAGAGTTCAGTTCAATATTTCTTATAGAGATGAGCAAGTCGATGTTTTCATTTATTTATTTTATATTTATAACACACATACACTATCATCACAGGCTTACTTACCTAATACAATAGTGTAGTATACAAGATAACAAATCTTAGCCTAAAGTAATATTACAAATTGCAGCCCGTGTGAATTCGTTCAGAGTACAATTGAAGCAGTCAATCTGTTGTGACATCATATTGAGTGTACGCAATATTATAATATTGTTAAGAATTTTAATCTAAATGTCATCAAAAAATCCCTGAATAGATACACAAATTATGGATAGCTACACACATCAAAAGTGTCTAGGGATCAATATATTATTATTACCAAATACATCTTGATCCCTAGACACTTTTGATGTGTATATTTCGTACATCCATACCTGCGCAAGCTGCTACTGATGTTTGTCAAGTTTTAACTTTCGTGGCGAGTATTGTATAACGAGTAACATGTATAAAACTCATAACCCAAAACCCAGTGAAAAACGTAATAAGTAACAAAATGAATACTGTTCATCTTTGTCCCAACGTACAGTTAGTCTTGCGTTATGCACGAACTAACAAAGCACTTCTGTACCACAACACCAACATAACATGAACTTCCTCTCCTCCCAGAGTCACTTGAATTAAGGACGTTATAGAGGGATTTGGTGTAGTAATAGAGGTCTTGGTAAAATAGCCGCGTTTCGGTTCGTCTAGTATGCATTGCTGGCCTGACAATCCTATTTCAAACATGTTTGGAGTAACGTCGGGTGTCTAATTCAAATAAATAGTTTAAATAATACGTGCACTGAAAGTTGAGTAGAGTAAAAATTCGGTCAAGTTCGAGTCGGACTCGTACGGTCAGGGTGCAGTGCAGTATCATGCTAAGGTTTGAATTGCTGTGAACACGCGGTATAGGCCGTACCTACATCTGTGTGTAAAAGTGATTTATTCAAAGTTACTGTTAAAGTCAAATCATATTTATAATTAGGCCATTATAAGGCACTTTTGAACGTAATAACACACTACCTACGTACACCTCAAAATTCGCACACGACGTTGAAAGGTCGTAAGTTTAACCAAAGCGTCAATCGATTTACTTTGTAGATTGCTACTCCACTTATAACCCCGACCGTAGATATAAATAAAAGATTCCGTACCACCGCACAATATGTTCGAGCAAAAACGAAAAAGACACGTTTCTGGTATGAGCATCCTTTTAATTTTTCAATTCTGTTTTATTTCTATTATTTCTTGTTACAGCGGCCTAAATACTTAGACGAAGTTGCAGAATAAAAATTACCCTATTTCTTTCCTTGGGGTTCAAACTTACCCCATACCAAATTTCACCCAAATCGGTTCAGTGGTTTAGCCCTGAATGCGTAACTGACGCGTTTATAATATTAGTAGATATGGATTCTAATCTCTTCTGCTCACCGTACTAAACATATTAGACAAAAAGCTTCGTTATTATTCACCACAGCAACTTAATCTAGCATCTAATAACATTAAACGTATCGCAGACAGTCGTATAACACAGTGCACTAATGCATACTAGCGCTCACAAACTGCATTAGGTTGAGCTCACAGCGAGATGCGAAGCGATACGACGTGGAGCGCACTTTATAAGATAGCGACACAATATTAGATTTATTTGCTACTCGGTAAGCTTTCTGCGTGAAAGCTTTGGCGAAAACAGTGTGCATAAGTATATTTTATCGTGTAGTATCGATAGATGGGCAAAAGTATATGGTTCATCTAAATGTTTTAATTTAAATGTAGTGTGATAGGTAAGTCGTAGAATATACAGGCTGTTAGGGTAAACACCGTTGTCACTAAAACCATAGGTAGTTGATTTAATTAAAAAAATGTTTATCTGAATTTAAAAATAAATAAACGAATTTTTCTTTCAAAAATTCAAAAAGTTTCTCTCCGACACCGTCCGTAAATTCAGGGCCCGAGTTGCGTAATCACTACAAAGGGCATTGACCTGCTGCACTGGCCGTCCGTTAAACTACCTACATAAGTTTTAACTGATTACATCATCGTAATAAAAACACAAAAATAATTGAAATCATTTTGAGGAAAAATGGAGACTCTACTTAAAAAAAAAAGATTTTTTTTCATTGAATTTACGTTCTATAAGTGAAACCAAACCACTGGTTTCAAGGATAACGGTGTTTACATTAACACTCTGTAGTATAATTATTTATTAGTGTATTAATAAGTCCCGTTTGTAAGCTCTCGTGGCGGATTGTTAAGCCTCTATCCTAATATTCCTATGTGAATATTTAATAATTGAAATTTTCTATATTCTACATACTTATCTATTACACATTTGATATCTACATTACGTGTGTTAGGTACATAGGTTCTGTAGAAACTTATTGAGCCATATACGACCTTATTTTGTTAGAATATTCCCATATATTATTATTATTATTATTTCTAAGTACTTCAATCACGTATACTATTTATTTCGACACAAGTAACTCACGTCCAAGGGTTACCGTATGTACCTAACGACACAAACATTATTTTATTACTCACAGACTACTCACTCTCATTATTATAATTTGCTAAACGTTGTTTATTTGTCTGTTCCACTATGTCATTACTAACTTTTTTTGTAAACAATTTTATTTTCCATCTTGCTTTAGAAAAATAGTTCGATAGTGTGTCAAAAAGTAGCATAGCGTCGCGTCGCGCAGCGTCTCTGTGTGAACTGACCTTAATGCATACTGCCGCTTATAAACTACATTACTCGGCATAACATACAAAATGATGCTCTAGAGAACCGAGCTTTTTACGGACTCTTATAAAATACACGGAACAGCTACTAAATTGAGTGAAACGAATTAGTGTCGCGATGTGTTTGTTTAGGATCTTAATGTAGGTACTTATTTGTGTTTATTTTGTGAACATTTTTTTTGTTTATTCTAAAAGCGGATGTTCATAAGCGAGCTCCAACCTTCCCCTAAATATGTAAATACAGTATCTACTGCCCGCGACTACGTCCGCGACATCTATCTTATAGAAGACGAACTACAACTGATAATTCCTATATCGCGATACCAAAGTTCTCCGCGATATTAGCATATTACAAGATCCCGACAACAAGCAGACACTGGTCGGAGGATCCTCCCATTTCAACGGAGAACGAGAAAACTTTGGGTACACCTTGATTCTAATGCCTCTAAATCTTTATCAAGCTTTGTATTTTAACAAGCTTTTATTTAGCTGACACTGTTCGTATGTAAGTTGTCCTTTCAAAACTTGCAAATCATTTTTCGACCATTTGTTGGTATGCGATTGAGCTGAAATTTTGCATACACCTTTAGTTCTGGTGACAGTACAATGTCCAATACCAATATTATAATAATTTTAATATGGCCGCCGCTCCAAGATGGCGGATTACATATTTTTTCTCAATCCCCTTGATATGGGTATCAAATGAAAGAGCTTGAAGAGTAGAAAACGTTAAAGTTAGTAACATCACACTAAAAAAGCTTGTTCTTAAAAGTATTTTTTACCATTAATTTATTACGATCAGGCGGTCTACTGTGTAAATTAAGGTCAGGTGTAATTCTCGGTGAATTAAGGTGAAGCGAGCTCGAGGTTACCTGTGCCTGTCATCTTACCTGCAGTGTGATTCTGTAAAAGTCTCTCTCTAAATTTAGGTAATGTGAACTTGACAGCTCATCTGTTAATCCTTTGCGTCAGGATGATAGCTGATCTCAAAAAGTTCACTACACCAGAACTCGGGCGATTTTTAATACAGAATAGCTCTTTGGTTTTGCCTTAATGAGATAACAAATCTATACTAATATTATGAAGCTGCAGTGTTTGTTTGTTTGTTTGAACGCGCTAATCTCTGGAACTACTGATCCGATTTGAAAAATTCTTTCAGTGTTAGATAGATTAGTTATCGAGGAAGGCTATAGGCTATATATCATCACGCTACGACCTACGGGAGCGGAGCAGTAACCAAAGACGCGGGTGTAACCGCGGCGGACAGCTAGTTTTATATACAGAGAGCTATTTCCTCATTCATAGGATCTATATTTGAAAACACGTTTCCGTCTCGTAAACCTCAAGAAATTGCCTTACTAATTGTACCTATACTTACGGTGTGTCGCGAAGCATCTACGTCGTGTAATTACTGGTAATTTAGATAATTATACGCAAATACTCGTGTTCTTGACTAAATGTTGGTTTAACGTTATATTTGGTGTCTGTTTACATCGAAATTGGCGAGAATTGGAGCCAGGGTCCTTAGACAAAGTAACATCGCTTTGTAGCGAAACGATATCTAAATTCGTCATCGTCTCTGACTTGCTTGTCGTTGTCATGTCTTGCTTCATGTCCACGTGACTTAACGGCTTATGTCAATCCCATACATTTTAGTCTTTTCTAACTTCGTTATCGTTTTGAAATTGTTACTTTGTCTAAGGACCCAGTATTTAATCTCGATGATTCTCATCTCAATTGTTTTGCTACGATGTATATTCAACACGCTTTTGCCTGCGACTTCGCCCGCGTAAATGTTGGTTGTGGCGAATTAAGAGTCAAACTTATCTCATATCAAATTTCATCAAAATCGGTTTAGTGGTTTAGTCGTGATAGCTTAACAGACAGAGTTATTTTCGCATTTATAATATTAGTATGCATGTAGGTACCTACATCACAACATAACGTTACGCCTGTAATCCCCGAAGGGTTAGGCAGAGGTGGACCTATTTAGGGATTGCAATCCCGCAGCTCACTCAATCCCGCGGGATTGATATGCGGGATTGATTGATTTTGTTAGAAAACAAATAATTTTTGTTGCATAATGTAAGACATGTTTAATTAATAATACTTGATTTTTTAAAACAAAAACCTGTTGTTTCAATTCGATTTTATAACATAATTTTAAATAAGATAAAGTCTTGATAAAGTATTAATTTTTCGATCTTATAGCCCTATAAGATCAAAAAATTAATACTTTATCTTACATACAAACGGGGCAAAAAGTTGAACTACTTACTGTGAATAATTTCAAACATGCGGGATCCGCGGATCCGCGTTTTGAAGGTGCGGGATCCAGCAGATTAATAAGTGGTGCGGGATCCCGCGGGAATGCGGGATCCCGTTTTGCGGGATTGCAATCCCTAGCCTATTAGTACACCCACATTTCGCCAGTTATGTTTAAGTCCCATGTAATAGGGGGCGAGCCTATTACCATGAACCGGGCACAAATCCAGACTTCGAGACTACTACTGAGAAATTCCTTATGGTAAAACCCAATAACACTGCCCGACCTGGGAATCAAACCCAAGACCTCATCCTCAGCAGTCGTGCTTTGCGACCACTGGACAAATGACGCAGTCAGATCAGACAGATCTTTTAACAATGTGACGAAATAACATTTTACTTTTAGTATTTACTGCCTTCAAAATAAGGAAAGATCATATTTTTCTCCTATTACCTAACATTTCCGTGATCTCCCTCGTGATTAAGCTTCGTGTTTCCACTAATTATTGTTTACGAGACAAGGTTCTTAATTAAGTTTTAATTAAATAATAATGAGGACTTTTGCCGTCCATGAATATACAAGTTGTATTTTTTTTACGGCACTTCAGCTCGTAAACTGCCTCTGATGAACTTAAGCTTCGTTTGAAATGCCTTTAGGCAATAATTAAAACTGTAATGATATATTAATGACACTTAAAGAAGCCGAGCGATCATTTGTTTTGTTCTGTACCATCTAATATGTATAAAAATTCTCGTGTCGTTCCTCCGAAACGGCTGGACCGATTTTTATGAAATTTTGTGTGCATATCGGGTAGGTCTGAGAATCGGCTAACATCATTTTTCATACCAAAAAATAAATAAAAGGTGGTACGATGTTCGCTGGGTCAGCTAGTAATTATATATAAAACCTGTTTATGGAGAAATTAAAGGTCAAAGTTTAGATTTTTAAGCAAATTATCTAAACATACCTCCACATCTCCTTATTCTATTGCATTCCCAAGTAATCATAATTACGTTACATTACGCGCAACCATAAACAGTGATTTTTCACACCAAAAAGATATTCAAAGTAGGTCAAAGTTCTAACGTCTTTTAACAAAAATAAGTTAAAGTTATAACTAAATTTTCAAATGGGGGTAAGTATTTGAAAATTTAGTTTGACCCCAATACTGTTACATGCATCTATAAGCATATTTTGTGTTTTAAGTGCTATCAAAAACATTGTCTTTTACCTAAAAAAAAAGTTTATTCCCTGCAATAACTTTTGCTTAAGAACTTTCTTAACTTACAAACTTTCAAGGCTTGAAAGTCTTTCAAGTCTCCTAATTTTGCTTAGTTTGATGGACTATATTCGAAGTTAACGTTTATAATTATGATGTGTATTGTTACACCTTGTATATTTTTTTAAATTCACCGTTAAATCCATATTATGTAAAATATAATTATGCCATAGATACCGGGTGAAAAATAGGGTGTTTTATCAGTTTGAGTTGTCTTGGTAGATATCAAAATAAAACAAATAATTTTTTATACAACAAATAAATATATTTCCCATTAAGTTCCATGTATAAATTTTAAAATTACCTTTTCAAATAACATTTATGACAACAATATTTCAATAAGTTATTTTACAATATTTTGGAAGTTGAAAATTTGAAATCACAATGTTTCTATATAAATTATGTAATAGTTACAATTTTCACCTTCATCCTAATATATAATAAATAATCAAATTCATTAATATGTATATGGTATACAATATTCATAATTTGGTATAAGTAGGTACTTTCGACTACATTAATTAGTTTTTTTTTCTAATTTATTTACATAAAGATGGTCGGTGCGGCGAGACGTCATTATATTCAAAGTTTTTCACTTAATTATAAAGAAAATTGTTCACATGTTAATAGATAACTATTACTAAAAAAACATCAAATATGGTCCACATGAAATTTTAACTTACAATAAAGCATTTACAACACCGTTATCTACGTACCTAGGTAGTAAATAAACAATTGAACCCAAAAAAATAACTATATAAAAACAAAAATACACAGAGGAAGGCAGAACTGACGTTTTGTTAAAAAGAAAAGCTGCAAAAGTTAACGTTTTCTGCAAATTCCATCGCGGTTTTATGTCGATGTTGATTAAAATTAATTACGCAGCAATTATGATGATTTATTTTTTAAATTATCATCATTTAAAACATCAATATAGTTCACGAAATTCTATTTGTTGGAAATGGAATAGAATTCCATTTGTCGATTGTCGACAAATATAATTTCGAGATCTAAAATAAATGATACTTAAACAAAAAACATTATCGGACTTTTTTGTGGCCAGCCTTAAGCTAGACCGAACCAAACGTTTCGTGGGGTGTACCAACCTACGCAATATTCTGTAATATATATTTTTTAATTGGTTGTTAGATAAAACTAGTTACTAAGTCTGTATTGAATATAATTGAATGGAAAATCTAGTGCTTCAAATGTGTCCTAGAAATTAAAATGTACAACGTATACCTATACTGAACTTATTTTTGTGTACATGTCACCAGTCAGACAAGTCTACCAGTAAAGTGAACCTGAAAATCTGTAATTTCTACCTTCCTCATTTTAAAAATACAAAATATTAAATAAAATTAGGAAACTCTCAATAATGTCTTTTAAAAACGTTGTACAGTCGCCAACACAGTTGTTATCGTCTATCAAAATTGTAAAAATTCCGAATCCGTATTTTTTTGCAAAGCGTGTCTATTTTAAAGACATTACAAAAGCGGGTAAATTTTCTATTGTTTACAAAATATCTGAATCACTGTAAACTATGGGCGTTGACATTATTTCTTCTAGATTAGCCGCTATTGAAAAGCGTATACTTGTTCAAAAAATGGCGCTATAAAAATGTTTGCAGTCAAAAGGGTATTACTATTTATATTTTATAATACGAGTATATTAGTCAATTATTAGGATTGGCTGGTTGTGCGTTACATTCGATAAATTATTACATTTTGCATAAATATATTTGTAGACGAACTATTAACTAAATATTAAATTTATAATGTTCACATCAAAAGGCTTAGGAAAATATTATAATTAGGAGCAATACTTGCTATAAATAAGATTATCTTTCTTTCAAGTTAATTGATAGCAATATTGCGACACAATGCACACAAGAAACATAATTATAATATAATATAATATAAAGGTTGTATAAATTTAAGCTTACTTTGACATCGCCATTTAAAAATATTTGAATAATTTTTAATAATAATACACATTCATTTTAAATATTTAATACATAAATAATGGAAGGACAACAATAACAAATGAGCTACTAATACGTCCACTAAAATAAATAATTGGAAGTATCTTATCATGTACCTTAACATCAAACAAGGACTTGAAGCCCAAAAATATAATTCATAATTAGTTTTATTTATTGGAGAATGGTATCTTTACCAAATAAAAATAAATATAACATTTATTATAAGATTATTTATTCACTTAAAATTAATAACAACAAAATTATAAACAGTCAAATATTTGTCAAAACTCAATAAATAGTGTTGGTTCCACTTAGTGAAACTATATTAAATAATAAAATAATAAATAACTTCAATGAGCCCAAAATATATTTCAACACAGATTTGTAATTATTATGGAAGAATTGGCACATTTGAAATATGTATAAAACTAACACATAGCACGATATTGCAAATATTAAATATCGACATTATCTTTGCGAACTATTCAGCAAATTACAAGCTTATACGTAATCCGTTATAGTTATATATAATTATATATATGTATCGTCATGTGTAATATAATAATGACACAAAATATTAACACATAGGAATAAACTAGACAAACATTGAATAACATCGACAAATACGACACCAAAACATTTTAACATAAGGTATCGAGAATATAAAATATTAAATATTGAGATACTTTTATACAGAACAGTACCAGCTTCAGTCTAACTGCGGTAGTTGACGTGTGCCCAGAAACTCCACGACACGTGAAGAAACACTTCAGCTCAATATAAAAAGCACATAAATCACCTAAAAGTAATATATTTATATACTATGTAACTAGTTCGCATCGCTCGTTACATGTGCGATGCGTTACAACGTGCCCGCACTGACGTTTGTCATTTACGTTGCCTCACAAATAGTTAGTTGCTTATTTTACAGTTTTCATTCGACTGTAACCTACATCATGTCCAGTTATTGCCAAATTTTATAGCAATTTTAAATGATTCCACATCCACATCCTGCGAGATAAAATTCGAGACCAGCATTCACACGCGTCAGTGTGGGCAGTGCATTAATTATAGTGTATTAGCTAAACGATGACCCTGTGTCAGTCGTGGACTGCGACCGGGGCGCCCGCGGCTGCCCCGGGAACAATTTCTATCTACGAGATTTAGAATCTACGCTCTACGCACGTAGTCGACTTAGGCACTGCCTACCTAACGATACCGAAAAAGACGGCGCTACACTACTTACGAGTACCTAGACGAAATAATTAATAGTTACATTTATTTAGAAATTTGGCAGTTACGGTCCGGCGACCGGCGGGAACTAGAGGGGGGCGAATGTACAGAGGGACAGCGGCGGCCGGACGAGAGGGCACCGGGGCGCCAGGCCGGAGTCGGCCAGCGGCGCAGGGCGCGCAGCACGCGGTACGGTGACGCGGCCGCCGGACGCACGGCGCGGGAAGGCACTCGGGGGAGCTCGCGGCGGCGGCTGCGGCGCGACCGGCCCGGCGGCGCCGCCGCACGCAGTCAGAGCGGGAAGCAGCGCGCCGTGCGCCGGGGCTCGCTGGCGCCGCGCCGCCGCCGCCCGCGCACCTCGCACGAGCCATCCGAGCCGCGTGCGCCGCCGCACAGCCGCTCCGGCTCGATGGGCTCCAGCTTGTGCATTGAGGGCCGGCTCGACAGGCGCGCGCTGCCGGCCGGCGTGGACGACGCGCGCTCCGACGCGCGCTCCGACGCGTCGTCATCGAGCTCGATGCGGCCGAGGCGCAGCGCCAGTGCGTACTCGCCACGCTCGATGACGCTCGTCGGCTCTTCTTCGACGACAGTCGTGTCAGCGATCGTTGTTTCGGCGATGGTGGAGTCAGCAGCGGCAGAGTCGGCACGCGGAGAATCTTCCGGCACGGTAAGCGAGTGATGCGTGCCACTCGACGACGGGGACACGTTACCTGCTGCATGCCGCTCCGGCGTCGCGAACACTGAATCAGAAGCCCAACTTCTAGTTTCTGAATTCTGTCGCAGCGTATCGTCCACGCTCCGTTGTGAAGTGCGACGACTGTGACGCGGACTTTCATCGTCGATGGCGCGAAAATCAAGTGCACTCAGGTCGACAGGACCGGCGCGGCGTCGTGACCCGTCTCGATGGAACGAAGGTCGATGAGAGGAGAATGCTGCATCATACAATTCACAGAGACTAGTGCGGTCTGAGTGCGGTTCCTCATACAGCGTCAGATTCCGCGTTTCAGTCGCATCAGAAGGCGTCTCGTCGCGATTTGATGTGACCTCACTGCGCTCAGAGATATCAAACGTAAAACGTGCTTCAAACCTGTCTGGGCTAAGCAGTGGTGCGGATCGCGAGCAGTCGTCCAGCTGGCTGGGATCCTCGTCCGGGTCGCCTGGCAACGGGCGCGGCGCGGTGCGGCGCGGTGACATATCCTCCGAGTCGGTAGAGCGGTCAGAACGCGGAGCGGCGCACACGTGGCGCCGGCCCAGCGCCGGCTGCGAGCCGCACGGCGTGGCGCGCCGGCAGCAAGTGCGCTCGTGCCGCACGTCCGAGCCGCTGCTGCCTGTCGACTTGGAGTGCGGCGGCCGGTGGCGCCTGTCGTCGTCCCGTCCGTACAAAGACGTGAAATCTTCAGAACAGAACTTTTCGAAGAGTTCCTGCGAGCTGAGCCGAGTGGAGCCGGTTGCGTTGTAGAAAGCTTCGGTGGGCGACCGCTCGGCTCGCTCATAGAGGGCGCTCGAGCTCGCCCTTTTAGATTTATCCATGAGGCCGAACTTGTATATCTTAGGAAGGCGTCGCTCGAATACACCTTGAGAGTGCGCACGGGCGGGCGCCCGGGGCGACGCGTCGTGCAGCACGCGGTCGGAGGAGCCAGCGCGGGGCGGGGGGGCCGCGCGCGGTGGCGAGGCGGCGAACTCCGGTTCGTACTCTGCGTCGTCGACCGCGTCGCACGGTTGCTCGAGCTCGGCGCGGCACTCGCAGTCGTCGCCCTCGTCGAAAGAGGGCGCGCGCGGGCCGCGTACAAAAGCGCGGCGACGCTCGGCGGCGGCGGCGTCGTGCTCGTCGAGGCGGAAAGAGCGACGCAGTGGCGGGCGCTCGCGGCGCGGGCGGCGCGGCTCGTCGGTGGCAGCGTGCGCCAGCGGCGGGCGCGGCGCGGGCAGCAGGCGGTCCAGCGACAAGCCGCGGCGCGGGCGGCGGGGCGGGGCACGAGGAGCCGAGGGAGGGGTGTCCTCGGGCGTCGTGGGCAGCGCCGCGCCGCGACCGAACTCGATGAACCAGAGTTCGTCCTTGAGTTCGCACTCTCACTTCTTTTCATTCATGTCTTTATTTAAATAGTGCAGCACGTAATGGAGCACGAGATCGTAGCAGTATTTGTACTCGGTCTGTGGAGGACAGCATGTATTAGTGGCGATACGACAAATAAACTGAAATGCTTAAGATTTTTAGGTACATACCATGTTCTCTACAAGCTGGGGTCGGTGCCGGCGTACAGTCTTGACTGCCTGGAACACGTCCACCTCGCCGTGTTGGATCACTTGCTCGATGCACGCGTTGGCAGCGCAGTATACGCCGGCACGACTTCGCCCGTCACTAAACAATAACAATTGAATCATTATAAAGTACAGCTCTTTGGAAAACCTAATGTATTTGCTCCAGGTCTTGTCTATGGAGTACTCACGGCGACACGACGCAGACTGGTCCGTAGTCGGTGCGCTGCCGCCATCGTTCGACCATGTTCATAAGTTCGACCAGCGAGTTGGTCGACGATGGCACCTTGTGGCCCATCGGCCAGCAAGTCAACTGGAACAGCTGCACTGTCTTTGTAGGCGCCTTGACGCCAGCCATCAGCTCAGTCAGGGATATAATCTGAGGGACAACGAAGATAGAGCATTATGTCTGGTATCTTTTGCTGTAAGAGGAAGTCAAGTAACGACACACAGTAAGCAAAAAGACAATTAACAAAGCTAGAAGTAACTTGTGCCATCACTGCAATATTTTTTTATTCTGGAACATTTCTGGAAACCTTTTGTTTTAGAATAGTATTGAAAGTTAAAGTGGTAACTAATTTTTTTGAGGTTCCAAGTTTTAACTGAACTTTTAGTACTCCTGTACTGTCAGAAGAACTTGTAAGCAAAGCATTTTTGCAGTGATTTTTCACAGTAATAATAAAAGTCACCACCCCGCAAAAATCTTTGCTCAATGTTAAGTACTTAGTTTGATAGGCAGGATGCTTAGTTAACGGCTGTGTGATAATTATGTCTTTTGAAATGCGGGGTATAAAAATCCCAGTATTTCAAAAATGACTATGCACACGACTTCAATTATCTTTGACTGACGGTCTTAAGACCCATAAAGCGATTAACGGCGTGAAGCGTTCCATGATCTCAACAGATCTCATGTCGCATTGGCCTAAATCCGTTGATGCCTAACACACGTACATCGTCCAACCGTGCGGTCGAGCGGTGCAATCCGCTTTACCGCCACCGCCCTCCGCGGCGGTGCGCGGTGCTGTGTGTTAATCGCCTTAAGAATAAACGCGAGAGGAGATACTTTTGAAAATTAGGTATCAGAAGAAACTATCGCTGTCGCTCTGCGAGCTTCGGCGTGCGAAAAGGACAACTGCAGATTCGACTGAATAGCCTAATAAAAAAGTCATAATTCGGGTTTAGCTCTCGCCTATTTTCTTCTCTAATATTGAACCAATATAAAAGATATTTCATAAACTAAATAAGAAGGATAAATACTATAATATGCCCCTATGTTTTTATTTTATCATTAATAGTTTTTAAATATTGTATACTAGGCCGCTGTTCAGAGCGGCAATTTTGAGCATTTTCTGTGGGTTCTAGTGCTTATAAAAATAATGTCTCATTAAAAAGGAAAATATGGGGGCATAAAAATTGTTGACATTTACTTTATTCTAAAAAATCATTGCTCTAAAGTCATAAACCAGAAAGAAAACAGGCGAGAGCGTTTGTATGGAGAAAAGTTCACCCGCGTTCCCTCTTAAAGCCCAGCCCATTGCTTTCGTTAGAGCATTTATGTATAATTAGCAAATAAATTACTAATATTAAAAAATTACCTTCTTATTGATTCTGAATATCCAAGTCTTGATGTTGGTGTAGTGGTTGTGGGACACGTGGTCTATCGTGAACACTGGTCCATATTTCTTGGAATGGCGACCTTCAGGCCAGAATGGCGGGAATTGTTGCTACAACAAAAAAAAAATGTCAGACAGAGTTTCCATGTTCTTGATTAAATAATGTGTTTAATTTTATTCCTATTCTTGGCAATTTTTTTTAATTTTGAAAAAATTTTGCAAAAAAAATCTTTTTTGTATTTTGTGAAAATTTTCTTATTACTTTAGATTCGAAAAGTACATCGTATCAAATTATCCAACGTGCCAAGAATAGGGTTCAAAAAGTCCCTATATTGGATTAATTATATTAGTGTAGAGTGTGTAGACATTCGGATAATTATCGAATGAACCTGCACAAGTTATTGCTCAAGATATATTTGTATTTAATAGAGTATGTATGGAGTTTTTTGCCCATTCTTCTGCATACGAAACAACCTTTTGGAACTAGATTCATTATGTTTTTTTCTTGTAAATGACGTTCAAAGGTGTCTTATTGAAATAAATGATTAGACCGAGTTTGAGCTAATTGCGATACTCGTTCTATCGACAAATCTAAGTTATAAGGCTATACTTACAGAGTTCTTAGGAGGCACACACAGCACAACGACCGCCGCACACTCATAGTCATAGACCAGCGACCAGAACTCGCCCTGGGTTCTGACTAGAGGCCACTCCGTCACTATGTACTCGCGAGGTTTGGTGTAACCCTGAAAATGTCAACATTTATACTAGGCTGTCCAATCGAAATTAACAGACTACGACTGAACTCAAAAGAAGGGTAGGGGTTTAGTTGATGTTCACGTTTTTAGAGATATTTACCCTTCTCTGACTTCTTATTCTTAGCATGTCGATGACAGTTTTAATTGAGTCAGCCAAAAACTTCCCTGATTGACTCAGTATTAGTATTTTTCTTCTCTTATGAGCAGAAGAAGAAGAAAGCCAGTCAAAGACGTATATCACTATGTGAACAGCCTCATTGAGTACCTATCCAAGATTACCTTCTTTGTAATATTTGACTAACTAGGGCGCCGAGACAAAATACATGATTGTAAGTGCGCCTCGAACTATAGTTTGGGAAACCCCGAAACCTACCTACAGTCAAACAAGCTATTTGCTATAAAGGCAGCTAACTTACAACTACTTTTAAACAATGTTTCGAGTGAACTCTAAATCGGTTTTATAATAATTATTAGACACCACAAGCTTAAAAAGTGAACACAAAATACCAATAAATGGCAGTATTCACCAAGCTGGGTCTAAATTGGTGATCATTCAGATGTACCTAACCTGCAAGGGTGGTAATTTGGCAATCCAATTGAGTGTAATATAGCAGAACGATAATAATTATTGTCTGAAAACCAAATAGCTTAGTCGACCGTACCTACATACCTAACAACTTTTCTAAATGAAGGAGTACCTACCTTTATACAGTGGGAAAGATAAACCACTGTCTAACTTCAAAGAACGTACTATTAACAGTACAACTAAGTACGGTCGCGGTGTCATAATAAAGTCATATTAAGTTAAAAGATGAACTTTCTACCTCAGGAGACACTTTTCCAAGGAAATTGCATTTGTGTTAGAAAATTGTGCTTCATTTCAGTAGGAAAAGGCAAGACAATTTTATGTCACACCTAGCTTGCGGCTTTGCCTGTGGCTTTGCTTGCCTTAAGACTTTCTAATTTTCCGGTACCTATGCAAAAGTAGACGTAGCTTTGAATGTGTGAAGAGTTTTTAATTTTCCGGTATGAAGAGTGGACGAGACGTCTTATAAAATTGCCCCGGTAGTTTCCAGTCTACTCGTGAAAATAAATTTAACGTGGGAAAAGTAATATTATTTGTATCTAAGGCCCTTTTTCATTATACAGGGTGTTTGGTGCATCGTTTGCCAAATCGAATTGGCTGATAGGAGAGGTCATTTGCTATCTCTTCACGCCCAATAACTCATTCTTTGTCACACAGGTTTTTTTTTTACGAAAATTTTACGAGTTGTTAAAAATGAAAGTAAACGTTACTAACAAGTAATTTTGAATTTGATAGGAACATACAACAGTACACATAAAAATTTAAAGAAAGTAGGTACACATAAAAAATAAAATGAGAAGACTATATAAATAACTTGTTTTATGAATTTAAACTGAAATACTTAGTTTTAGATTTTTCAAAATTAAAATGAAAAAATTGTTATAAAAAAACCGGTGTGTCAAAAAATTAGTTATATAAGCGAAAGGTCATACTCGTGTGAGTCAAGTGTTAAGTGACGTCACAGTACGATATTGCTAAACAAAATCTACGGGGAATTGCGTTTTGACAGTCCATAAATAGTATGTCAATAATTAATTAGTGGTGTCAAGTGTCAACTACCCAATTTCCTTAACAATATTTCTTTAATCTTTCTATTTGGCAAGATATGTTTATATCAACAGTTTTCAAGTAGCTTCCGTTATGGAAAATTGGTTTGCACATGCAAGCCCAGAGCGTAGTACTTAATTAGGTCTTAGACATACATAGTAATTAAGCACTTACGTCTACGAAGACAGCGTTGATGTAGTCCGTGAAACTGTTCCCTTGGAAGGACGTCAAGTAAGGACGAAAGTTGTCAGCTGAAACAAAATTCATCGTAAAGACTCCAAATCTACGAGTATACACGGTTACTTTTAGGTCGTTCTTAAGCCGAAAGCCATAACTCGATCATCAAACTCGAAACGATTGGGACCATTTTTTTTCAAAAATAACAATAAAAAAAAACAGCTGTTCAGTACATTTATGTTCGTCTAACTCGTCAAAGTGTACTGAACAGCAGCTGTTTTATTATACACGCTTATAACTCGATCATCAAACTCGAAACGATTGGGACCATTTTTTTTTTTTCAAAAATAACAATTAAAAAAAACAGCTGCTGCTGCAACTGCTGTTTTTTTTAATTGTTATTTTTGAAAAAAAAAAAATGGTCCCAATCGTTTCGAGTTTGATGATCGAGTTATAAGCGTGTATAATAAAAATGAATCGCTAAATGTGTTGTTAAGCGCAAAACTCGAGAACGGCTGGACCGATTTGTCTGAGTCTTTTTTTTGCTGTATTCCTAATTTTCCGGACAAGGTTCTTATGGAACAATTTTTTTGAAAATCCGCCGGGTATGTCGGAAATTTGCGCCCGTGCGAAGCCGGAGTGGTTCGCTTGTGTAGAATAGATATTTTTTTATTTAATTAATTCATTGATTTATTAATTTCAGACAATATTATAGTCCAATATGTTAGTAAAATACCTTATAACAGTAACTAGTGTTAGTAGTACAAGGATAAAATCAAAACAATAAAGTAGGTGTCTGTCATCCTGCCTGGATGTGCAGAGGACGATAGAGCAAGGAATGAGTTACTTGACCATTCTGCCCACATACCTCAGAATAGGGGAGTAAGGACTCTCCACCACACCACACACACTCTTCACTTGTAATGTATGTTTGTTGGGTCAAATCTTGCAACTGTATTTTAAAGCAGTTGCCCTGAATCGATTAAGCTGAAATTTTGCATGCACATTTAGTTTGGATGACAGTGCATGGTGAGTTAAGTGAGTCATTCTAAATCCAGTATGGCGGACCAGCCAAGATGGCGGACTAGTTATTTTGTGCACTTCCATGATATGGGTATCAAATGAAAGAATTTGCTGAGAAGAGTAGGTCACACTCAATTAGTAAAGCTTTCTTTTAAAAATATTTTTTTTATTAACTTCGCATACCATGTATCAATATGAAAATTATTACAAAAGATCCAAGTATCGCAACATTTTGTAAGTTTTCAGAAATAGCTTAGATCTACCAAAACGAGCCAATCCACAATCTCTCAATAATTTAATTAATTACTTCAAACGTTAATGTGCCAAATGTGTTATGTTATTATGTCAAAATTACTTCGAAAAGAACAAAAAAGACGTGGGTCATTTTTGCACAACAACACCATCAACCTCAAACTTACGTGGCACAACCAGAACATCACGGTTCTTCTCCCTATTATCTCCTCTGTGTCCCCCTGCGCAGTCTCCTATCGTGAACCTTGGAGTCTGCTTGCAGATCTGCTGGTATTCCTTCTGGTACTCATTGAGCTTGGATACTGGGTCCCTCTGAGACTTCTGCTTCAGTCTCTGTGACAGCTCGGAGACGGGGAACCAGGAGACTCCGCAAACGATGTGCTCCTCTAATGTGTCGTAGACGAACTTGTATTGTTCCTGGGAGGGGAAAATTGTTGGTTATTATTGCGTTAGGCATTTGTTTTTTTTCAGATTCGTAGTTTATTTTAAAAATAGAACTTGCGTGGTTTAAAAAAAATATAATGTAACAAATTATTTAAGAAGCGCGCGTAAGCTGCTGATTGGTTGTTTATAAATCAGTTAACCAATGAGCTTACATTCGTTTGACAATATTATTTGTCATATTTATTTTTTGTTTAAAAAACCGGGGTAAAAGTACAAATAAATAAAATTAAAAAACAGTTTACTTTTATTTTAAAATCGCTTTTCAAAATTGCATTTGAATTTAGCCTTTCTTTGTCCGCGATTGTTTTAGTGATTCAGCTTTTTATGAAACTATAATATTGTTTGTTAAAATTCCCCTTAAATGTACAGTCAACAAAAAAGATAAGTAGGTATGCAGGGTCGTTTAATATATTTGAAGTTTTTTAAGAAACCGATGGATGTTTTCAAATATTTTTTTAATTTAAAAAGTAGATAATAAACACGTAATTCAATTAAGTTTCACTCGAAGACATCCGTCGGTTTCTGAGAAAAAATCAACTATATCTGACGATCGTGGATACCTATCTTTTTTGTATACTGTACGTACGTGCAGACACGTCGAAAATCCTTCATAAGTACCCAATTAAAAGAAGCTTAGACAGAATGTCGGCGCTTCGAATTCTGCACAAAAGACTTTATTACATTTTCTTAGTAAATCACTATCGTACAATGACGGGTAAAGCCCAGGGGGCCTACCACAACCTCTTAAAACAATATTATTTTAATATTACTTTGCGTTCCGCTCTGTTGGATTTTCAACGGTCGGATCAGCGCCGAGAGTTGAAAATGCAACAACAGAAATTACAAAGTAATATTAAAATAACATTGTTTTAAGAGGTTGTGGTAGGCCCCCAGGTCTCACTGGTTCGATCGTTGCTTGGAGCTCAAGGTCGGAGCATTTATTTCAATTAGAACAGGCACTTATGAACTGTCAAGCAGTCGGTCAGTTAGTAAGTTGAAATCGGTTGCAACTGATTTGTACAAAAAAGACAAAAGTACAGTAGCGGCCATAAGTGCAGTAGCATGCTAAGGTTTGAATTGCTGTGAACACGGGGTACAGGCCATCCTACATCTATGTGTATAAGTGATGTATTCAAAGTTAAAGTCAAATCATTTATTTAATTAGGCCATTATAAGGCACTTTTGAACGTAATAACCAGTACCTACGTACACCTCAAAATTCGCACACGACGTCGAAAGGTCGAAGTTTAACCAAAGTGTCAATCGATTTGCTTTGTAGATTGCTACTCCACTTATGACCGCTACTGTACCTAATGGTGTCTTATAATAAAGTTGTACAGCAGTGACAAGGTTCAATGTCGAACGTCTGACTTCTAAATTAGGCAATAAGCCAATGTTCCCCGCGAATACAGAGACATACAACTATTACAATAACAACAATCGTGCAAGTACTTCTAAGGTAAATACAAATATATCAGGTGCATACAGTATTTAACAAGTTAATTTTAATAAGGCTTTGAGTATCTTCATATGATAACTCTATGAAGAAGAGTGAGCTTTGGCATTTGGCTGTTTAAGGAAGTGTTTATGCTGTGAAGCAATCATTGTTCTATTGCAATCAGCGTTGTCAGCCGTCCCGATTTTGGTGGGATATCCCGATTTTCAACTTGAAACTGAATAGCCCGCGCGGGGGCAAACACTGTCCACTGTAATTTAGAATTTTCATACACTATTCACTAGCGCTAACCTGAATACACACCTAAATAAAAGTGCACTGCTGGATTTTCAACTTTAAGCTTAGTACTCAGGTTTAAAAATCACTTATGGATTGCTTACCTCGTTTTCTATAAGGCCTTTTCTAGATTGCCGGAGTTTCTTCAAAAATCCGAATACATCGAAGCAATCCTCTTCTTCGGCTAACTCGAGGTTGGCGTCAATGGCTAAGTATACTCCCGATCGACCGCCACCGTCACTGGAAGAAAGAAACACATTTTAAACGATGTCTAGACAATATATTTGCCTCTCTTTTTAGCATGAGAGAGTGGAATGGGATTCATTAGGCTTCTTTAGTCTATAAGATTCATGGAGTATCAATCATTAGAGTATCTGAAGATAGCTGTATCTGCAGGTACGCAACGAAATAACATATCTCACTTTTTTGTTTTCGTTTTTAATCTTCGAAGAGTTAGGCAGAAGTGTACTCATTAGTACACCCTCATTTCGCCAGTTATATTTAAGTCCCATGTAATAAGAGGCGAGCCTATTGCCATCAACCCGGCACAGATCCAGACTCCGAGTCTGCTACCGAGAAATCCTTGATGGAAAAACCCAATAACACTTTGTTCGACTTAGAAATAGAACCCAAGACCTCATGCTCAGCAGTCGCGCTTTACGACCACTAGATCAACGAGGCAGTCAAAATAATACTGTTTAAGGTATTGTATTGGGCCCACCGAGTCTCAGGCTAAGATCGATGTTTATTTGTTTTCAGTTGCCTTGCTCATTGTCCCGCTCAACATTTCTCCAAGCCAACTGTGTAAAGGTAAACCTTGGCCCAAACGCGCTTCTAGACTAATGAACTTGTAGGTAAACAGAAAGACACGTACTAAACTTAATTACAACCCTAATGCTCGTTCTACACGTACGTACAGTCAATAAAAGAGATAGGTATCCAGGGTCGTCAGATATAGTTGAAGTTTTCTTAGAAACTGATGGATGTCTTCGATTGAAATTTATTTTAATTAATTAATTAACTGTTTATTATCTACTTATTTATTTATTGGCGTATCTACAATTGTTACACTGTTTATTCTAATAATACAAGGAATGTGATACAAGTAGGTACAATATAATGCGATAAATACAGCATGCAAAAACAAAATTATTACATTAATAAAATTACAATAATAGTGAAACTGCATGCACTTTCAACAGCTAGCGGTTAGTTTTAGAAACACAGATGATAAGGCAAAAGAAGTCAATGTGATGGTTAGTTTTGAAATTAAATTACATTTGATAAAATCTAACGGTTTTTTTTTAAATCTTCAACTAAGTATATCTGACGACCCTGCATACCTATCTCTTTTGTTAACTGTACAAGCTCAAAGTTTTTACGTTTGTTTGAGCAAGATCGAACGCGTAGACTGTCTTGACTTTGAACTTTTTCTTCGAAATTGAACTGAAATGTTCCGAAATTGTGCTCATCGATACTTGTTTATTGAAAATCACGTTATGTTACGTTTATGTCAAGTCATTTAACTGGTGTAAAAAGATACTTTACGCAGCCGAAAGTAATATGTTCTTTAATTATTGCGATATTTTTTTTGTTTTGGACCTAGCCTGGTACTGGGCTTCTTGTTATTGAAGGTCAAAGTTCTAAATGAACCTTAGGTACTATTTTTTTACAGTATTTTAGAGGAGAAACAGGGTGTAAAGTTTCTCATCCTCCGTTGAAAAGAGAAGATCCTCCGATCAGACGGGTGGTGTGTCTGGTGGCCCGACGGTTGTTGTCGGAATTTTGTAAAAAATAATGTCGCGCCGAACTTTGATTGCGCGATGTAGGAAACGTCAGTTCACATGTTATGCGATAGATCTCGTTACAGTATCAAGTTTTAAGTTTAAGTCCCACGTAATAGGGGGCGAGCCTATTGCCATGAACCAGGCATAAATCCAGACTCCGAGGCTGCTACTAATCAATTTTTGATGGAAAAACGCAATAACACTTTGACCGACCTGGGAATCGATCCCAAGGACTCATGCTACAAATACATGAGCATGCCTATGTATTATTAGCAAATAGATGAGATTTGTCAATATTTGGCGTGCTCGAATTATTTTGTTGCGTTCGCCATTGATTCGCCATCCCTGGGACTAGCACAATAACATGTCACTTTAAGTGAATGATAATTCTGTGCCAGCAACTGGCAACGCAAACAGCGAGGGACTACATCAAACATTATTATTTACTGGCTCGGCACACACTAGTCACAGAGTAAACTAATTTGTCATATCCTTTGCTGCAACATTACAGTATTGCTGCAATTCTCTAGTAATATTTTTACTCTGGAACTGTGAACACAGAGTATTCCCCGAGGTCACAGAGGCCAGACTAAAGTCGTGTAAAATGAATGCAATGTAAGCGCAATGTCAGGACTTTTTGTTTTTAAGTTGGTATAAGGTTTGTTATAAAACGATACATAAGCTTAAAGAATTTATAAATAAAATGAAATATACTTATTCGGCTTCAAGAAGAGCCATGAATAAAATAGTGCCTCTTATTATATTTTCTCTAAACTACTAAATCTATCTAAATATATAAAAGTGAAAGGTCACTCACTTAGGTACTCATCACGAAATATCGAAAATCGCTTGACGAATAAAAATGAAATTTGGCAGGGAGGTAGTTTTAGTTAGTAGACGTTCAGGCTGCTATTGAGAAATTTGTAGTGGAAAACTTTGGCCGACCTAGGAATTGAACCCGGGACTCCACACTTAGTAGTCAAAACTATTACCTAAATTGATTATGATTTGGTAGCAAGCCTTTTGCTGATACAATACATGCCACGAAAGCTGAGGCTTGACACACAACACAAACATTATTATATTTCGTAATAAATATTATAATATTGTTAAGAATTTTAATCTAAATGTTACCGAAATATCCCTGAATATTTACACAAATTATGGATAGCTATTTCGTACATCCATACCTGCAAGCTCTTAATTATTGACGCTTGTCAAGTCTCAGCTTTCGTGGTGCGTATTGTACTTTTTTTTTTGTGGGGAAATCCTCATGGATGCCCTCCGTTTGGGGATAACGGAGGGTTATGTCGGACTCTTACCGACTGAAACCCCACGGTTCCTCCTGCTACCATAAGTCGGGAGCCCGGTATTCGCATTACGCAAGATCCGCGCCCCCGACTGGTATTGGACCGCCATTGGCGAGCCCCTTCACTATGTGCGGTCTATCCTGCACATTCCACTAGAGAGGCGCGCACGGAACACTGCGCGCCGTGCGTATTGTACTTATCACTCGCAGTCCATAATAGAACTCCTAGAGATCATCGCATATTGAACTCTATGCCGCTGTAAATATGCCACTTACTTGCAATGCACCACCATGGGTCCAGCAGCAGGGTTGGTAGCCAGCCTCCTGCCGACGACGGCGCGCACTCGTCGTCTGAATTCTAGGAGAGCGTTGCTGAACGGACACGTATGGGAGTGCCACTGGGTATAGTGGAACTGCAAGATGAAGCGTTCTTCTACCACCACCTGTGGAAGAAAGTGGAGGTGAGAATCCTACCAGAAAAATTGAAGAGTGATAGAATTTTGACACACATAATATAACATCACGCCAATTTTCCTCGAAAGATTAGGCAGAAGTGTACCCGTACCACACACATATCGTCAGTTATGTTTAAGTCCCATGTAATAGGGTGCGAGCGTATTGCCATCAACCGGGCACAACTTCAGACTCCGAGTCTGCTACTGAGAAATTCCTGTTGGGAAAACCCAATAACACTTTGTCCGACCTGGGAATCGAACCCACAACCTCATGCTTAGCAGTCGCACTTTGTGAGCAATAGACCGGCAGTTAAAATTTGAACCTTCTTCATTTTAATCGATTTGGTTAGAGGTTAGTCATAATCATTCACACTAATATTACTCTGTCTGCCTGTTTATTACTTTATCAGCTTAGTTAAATATAAATTAACTAGCTTTTGCCCGCGACTTCGTCCGCGTAAATGTCGGTTATCGCGGACGCAGATGAAGTCGAAGTCGACTAAAAAGTAGCCTTTATTTATTTATTCAACCTTTATGCAACAAAAAAGTACAAAGGCGGACTTACTGCCGGGGTTGCGGGACGTCTTAACAGGATACCGTGGCCCCGGAACGTAAAGGGCAACAGAAGGAACAGGGTGGTTTTTTAGTCAGTAAAAGTCTGACAGTCCCTTCCGCCCCACCCAGGGCGGAAGGACTCATTTGATGATTTTTACCACCTCAAAAAAAATAAAAAATAGGCATTCTCTACCAGTCAGCCAAAGGTGGTGAAGAGATAACAAAGCAGGTGCAAAAAATTGCATTTAGCCTTTGTTGGGATTCAACCTTACTTTGTACCTTTCATCAAAATGGTTGAGTGGTGAAAGCGTAACAGACAAAGTATCTTTCGCATTTATAATATTAAAATGGATGAACAACATTATAAAGCAGTAATAAATGCGCCGACATTATTAAAAATTAACGTAAAACGTATCCAATGGGCGAGTTTGGTGTATGAATTAATAATAAACAGCAATCGTGTACAATTAAATTAACGATATTAATTGATAAAATATTTGATTAATTTATTAATTGTATTGCTCTGCTGTTGTCGTGTCTGCAATTTATTAATTGAAATTATAAATGATTACTTAATACGATTGTATTATTACTACTACTAGGTGTTTTTATATTAAGGTTTTTTACCCGACTGTGCGACGAAAAGGGTTATGTGTTCATTAGACCATGTATGTAAGTTTTTTTAAGTATGCTCTGGCCATACTTAAATTTAAAGAATTAATAAACTCAATTTTTATTAGAATTTTTATTTGTCTGTCTGTATGTTCCGGTAATCTCCGAAACGGCTGAACCGATTTTGTCAGGATTTTCATTGGCAGATATCTGATGCTATAAGGAGTAGCTTAGGCTACTTTTGTTTATAAAAAAGTAATAGGCTTCAGCACAAAAAAAAATCAACAGGGTCGCTGTCATAATAAGTTGATAAATATTACAGTAAAATTACAATTGACATTTTAAGGTCGAACGAGTCATAAACGTCAATGTCGGGAGCCTTAGTCGGCGAAGAAAATTCAAATCGTTAGGTACTTATAAAATCTTGAACTTCTGTTGCAGACTGAGAGTAATCTGCTTATCAAGAAATAAATGGATGTGCAGAATACTTGAAACTGAAATATTCCTACCCCTTTGTGTAAACAAAGTTATGAAATAAGGAGATTCTTTCAAATATTTCAAAAGGATTTTCTTAGAGATTGCAAAAATAAAAATGTGTTTGTGGAACACTATGCTTGTTTTTAGCCGACTGCGGCGAAACACAAAAGCAGGGTTATGTATACTCAACGACTTAACCGATTTTGATAAACGATACGTCATTAGATTCGTCTTGATGGCGTGAGCGACTGTTAAATAGACTATAACAGTCTTGTCTTTTTTTATTATATAGGGGAGGGGTGCCAGGAACAGTGTTCCCAACGGGGGTTCCCAGACCGGACATTTTTTAACGTATTTTTAGGAAAATATGTTTTAAATGTTCTAGCTGAACTTTAAATACCCCCCACAAACAATGCCCTGTTTCATGCACCAGTAAGCATAATATTTTGCGTGAATTTTCACACTAAAATGTTGAATTTAAAGACAATAATGCACCAGGAAGCGTTACTGAAGAAACGATCAAGTCTGTTAAAACTCAAAGTCCAAAGAAAGGCTACTAGGAAATGATCTTGTTCTGAAGATAATTCAAAAACTATAGACAATAAGAAAAAGAAACATTAAAAATCGCTTCCCAGCTATTATTATTGCCCAATGCGTAGTCAATGGCTATGTGATTTATCCGTTTACACCCCTATGTGATCATATTCAGTGTAATGTTACTATATCACATAATTATGTCGAAATTCCGGTAATGACCCTCTGATAAGGATCAAAAGGGAAATTGCCAATAATCATTAGAAAATTCATGTTCACTAGCGGACGTTTTCGGGTGATTTCCGGAGTGAGACCTTTATTAACCCTCTTCATTTGCGACATAACATTAGATATTATTATAACGCTTAACATAACATTTACTCAGCTGATCCCCCCTCCCCCTCTTTTCCTTTTTCACTCGTCTTGCCTCTCTCTGTTAGGACTCAGGACTCTTTTATAAGGAGTTATGCGATTTTTGCGGAAAGTGTTACTCTCTTTGTTACGTTTCCACTCCTAAACTGATTATGATAAAATTTTTCATAGAGATGATAAAACCAAAACATGAACCCCCATATACAAGAAAAAGAAGAAATGAATCTAGTTGCCCATTCCAAAAGATAGTTTTGTATGGAGAAGAATGGGCAAGAAACTCCAACCGTTCTTTTTTTATATAAATTTCACCCCTTATGGGTAGAATTTCCAAAACTCCTTTCTTAGTGCCTGAATCACAAAAGAAAGCTGGAATTCAGGTTCTCCTTTTATGTATTTAGATAAATTGAAAATTATAGATTGTTAATTGTACTTACACCCTTTTCACTCTTGTAAAGTCTGAAGGTTCGTATGTGAAAGTTGGCGAGTTCTTCCTCCTGCACGATGCCGACGCTGATGTCGCCGTATGTCTCGTCTTTTTCTTTGTTCGGTGGCCAGTATTGGACGCACATCACCTGGTTAAGAAAAAAAAAGAATTTACACTTTTTTACTTTATTTTTAATATTTTATTTACTTTCACCTGTCCCGGTGGTCCCGGGTCACCGGTTCCGGTTACATTTAAGCCACTTCACGATGTTTGATTGAACTGATTTTTTGCGTAAATGTGCAATTTGCATGACAATGCAATATAATGATGTCACAGAGCTGGTCTGATGATGGAGCCGAACTAATAAGAACGCAATTCATAAAAGTGGGATTTAAAAAATATATGATAGAGATGGTTTTTGTTTACTTTTGCACTTTATTGTTACCACAATTGAGCTTAAATCTGACTAAATGAGCCAATATTTCAGTAATTAAATTAATTATGTCAAACTAAGTTCAATAATGATGCATAATCTGATACATTTCTCTCCAGCAATAACAGTTCAAAGTGCATCCCTAACTTAAACTTAAAACAAAAGAATGTCGAAAAAAAGGGAAAATATGAGAGAAATTAAAAAATAACACTAAGTTCACAACATGGGTGTTGAAATGCACTCAAAAGTAAAACTCGCACGAATCACACGATAAACTATTCGAACTTCGCTCATACGATCGCGTCCACTTTTTTTGCTTCATAAAATAAAAGCGAAACTACACGAGCTTACCGCTCACAGATACTCTGCATTTTTTACAGTGCTTAAAAACTTAACGAGCGTACGAGTTTGGCTTGTTAGTCTGAACAAACCATTATTTTGTACGTAAGCATTTTGCAGATTTATGAGATGAAAATCTTTTTGTGCGATTTATGCAGTCGTGTTCAATTTATAAGTTACATTTATTTACATACTGGTACATAGGTATAATAATGTAAGACGCCTGTTCTAGGATAATCCTGTATCACAGGCTGCAGGAGCTACAACAATATGCTATATGTAGGACAGTAGCTTTTGTAAACTTATTATGTAACATTAAGCATGTACCTAATCCCCGAAGGGTTAGGCAGAGGTGTACCCACCAGTACCTACGCCCACATTTCGCCAGTTATGTTTAAGTTCCATGTAATAGGGGGCGAGCCTATTGCCATCAACTGGGCACAAATTCAATCTCCGAGGTTCATCATCTGCCTAGCCTTTTCCCAACTATGTTGGGGTCGGCTTCCAGTCTAACCGGATGCAGCTGAATACCAGTATTTTACATGGAGCGACTGCCTATCTGACCTCCACAACCCAGTAACTGGGTAATACGATACCCCTAGGTAAGACTGGTTGTCAGATTTTCGGGCTTCTGACGACCCGTAACGACTATCAAAGATCCACATATGACAGCCGGGACCAACGGCTTAACGTGCTTTCCGAGGCACGGAGGAGTCTCGGTGTGTAAAGATGGTCACCCATCCACGGACCAACCCCGGCAAGCGTAGCTTAACCTGACGGATCGACCCGTGCGGCTGTTATTACTTAGCCACGAGCTCCTCAATTCAATCATTCATTCATTCATCTCCGAGGCTGCTACTGAGAAATTCCTGATGGGAAAACCCAATAACACTTTGACCGACCTGGGACCCGAACCTAAGAACTTATGCTCAGCAGTGACTTTGCGACCACTAGACCAACTTATTAATTACCTACTAAAAAATAATCTCTAAAACGACTGAATTTAGGTCCAAATTAACAACAAACCCGTGGCCAGCTATTATCCTATTAATATTCTAACATTACTATAATCTGACAATCCGAATATCTTCTTTATGCCTACCTACACGGCCGGAGTTAGGCAGCTCCCTAATCTGACAGGATTAAACAAACAAGAGGGGAAGGATCTGCTGGTATTGTTTGATCGCTTTATGATTTGTTGAGGCAGTTTCCCTCAAGAGGGAAGAGGGAAGTTGCAGTGAACTTTGAGGGCTTGTCAAGGGATAAGATGTAGCCAAGATGCCTAGGTGCTTGTTTTGTTATTTACTAGCTTCGCCTGCGACTATGTTCGTGTTGTAGTATAGTACCTACATTGGTTTCTAAAGTTGATTAAGTGCTTACATAATTAAACCAAAAAGATAATCTTCTTTTTCTTTTCAAATCGATAGTTGTGTACTTACATCCCTTTTAGTAGTGCTTTCAGTATTTGGCCACTTTTATCTCTGTATACTATCTTTGGGAACTGCAGTAGGTGGGCCATCGTCTAGTCATGAGCAATGCACTCGCATTTGTTGTCGGTTGGATCTATACCCCCCATTTCGAAGTATTTCCGTTTGAGCACCATCTATGCATTGAGCACCAATCTTTGCCTTCAATACCTTTGGTGCTCAAAAAATAGGTGCTCAAACAGGAATACTTCCTATTTCGCTAGGTAATGTTTGCTGTGGCCTACTTGGGTATCAAAAGGTTTTAGTGCCTATAGTAGAATTTCCAATTCTATAATTGACTTAAATCGAATACTTTTACGACAGTTCACTCGTGCTCTATAGATGACAAAACAATTAGCACATAGTTACCTTCATTACTAATTTACCCAAATGTTTACGCAAACTATCTCCTGCCCACATTTTCAGCCCGTAAAGTTCCCGCGTCACCTTGGGGAGCTATACGTAGCCACAGAGTACAGCTGTGTTGACACAGGTACGTGAAGGTGGAACAAACTTAACTTTTGCATTTACAATATTAATTAGTAGATGTTATTAAGGTCGCAAAGTGCAATTGCTGAGCATGAGGTCTTGGGTTCGATTCTTAGGTCAGGCAAAGTGTTCTTGGGTTTTTCATTAGGAATTTCTCAGTCTCGGAGTCTGGATTTGTGCCCGGTTGATGGCAATAGGTTCACCCCCTATTACATAAGTATATATTATATGGGACTTAAACATAACTGGCGAAATGTGGGTGTAGGTACTGATGGGTACATGCCACTCTGCCTTACCCTTACCCTTAGGTAGAGTGGTAGAAAATGCCCAAGGCATTAAGTCCGCTTTGTACAATGTATTTTCTTCCATACGCATAAAGTTTAAATAAATAAATAAAATTAAAACAAGAAAAAAATCTAAATATAAATACTTACTTAGTTGTGTTTGTAAAATATACAAAGCAAAATATTCACGGATTACTCTATGCATATAAATACATTATGTAGTTGTACAGAACCCGTCGGTTAGCGTCAAAACCGTCAGAAACACAGACTGTCCGTCCGGAATACAGGGAGCCGAATGTTTCTGACATTCGGTACGTTGGTATCTACCTATCTAACTTCTGTTATAAATACGAGACTTTGGGTGGATGAATGTTTGTTTGTCAATCACGTCAGAAAGGCTGAATGGATCTAGATAAAATTTGGCACAGATATAGACTAATATAGTCTGCTGGTGCTGGCTAAAATGTATGGTTCCCGTGGAATAATAAAACAACTACTAATTTGACGCGGACGAAGTGGCGGGCAGAAGCTAGTATGTAGGTATACATATGGCAAATTATTATGATGTATAATGTGATATTATTATTATGTAACCAAAATTTCGTAAAAGCTTGATTGAAAAGAGTGTCCGTGGAGTATCTTGCTCATCTTCTCTATTGAGACCTACCTATGTTTTGGAACGAGCAACAATAACTTTCTGACTAACTGACCGTCTCTTTGACAATTCAAAAGTACCTTTATATGGTGTAATTTAAATAAATGCTTTGAATCGAAAATCCTTCAGTTCCGCCGTAAGAGGATTTTTTAAGTTCATAATTATTCTGTTTTTTATATTTTTACAAGGCATAGCGTAGTCTTAACACAAATTTTCCTATACTAACGGTTTAGGTACTACAATACCTTATAAAATATGTAAAATTCAAGAACAATTCCGCACATCTTAACTCCACAATACAAAGTTAACAATCTCTAAGAAACCGCCGCGAGCTTGCATTTCATTTCGTAACTGTTCTAGAAAATTTGTAATACAATATTTTGGGTGTGAAATATTTCTCAAATCATGTAATATATTCGACAAACTGTCATTGCTGAGTGCTGTAGACCAAAATTATAAGAGAAATCGAGAGAGAGAGAGAGATTTTATTGGCTGGGAAACCAGTACGCATCTTTGTATTGACGCCCATAGACATAACTGATTTTACAGAATACGTCCAGAAACTTTTACTTGAAATTAAATTACCCGCGCGGGACGAGCGTTGTCCCGCTATTTTTTTGGTTTTTGGTATGCTGATTTTGTGTTTATATAAGAAACGAAGAAATTTAAAAGCAGTTAATTATACAAGAATATACAGGGTGTTTGGTGCATCGTTTGCCAAAATGAATTGGCCGATAGGAGAGGTCTCTTGCTATCTCTTCACGCCTTATAACTCATTCTTTGTCACACCGGTTTTTTAAAACAATTTTCGTTATTTCTCTCAGTCCTTCAGGGCAGTAACTTGACTGATCCTTCTGTTCTTTTTTACTCTGTGGCATCAATATGAAACATACTTTACTGTCAGATAAAGACGACATGAATTGAGTGTCAAATTCTTTGAACGTGTACGAGATAAAACAGTTTTAGTACTTGAATTTAAGTTGAAATATGAATTTAAAGAGCTTTTATTTTATGTCGGATTTGCAAAGTATATCAAATTCGGGATAAGGCTTTCATATCATTGCGACGTATCTAGCCTTTGTCGACTGTTAAACTGTTATGAAACTTAGATTGTTGGTAATAATTATATTGAGCTTAAGTCTACCAAAATGATCTAACCCATAATACAGTATCATCCAGTAATAACAGTTTAATGTGCGTCTAAAACTTATGCTTAGAATAGAATTAAAATTATTCAGCGTTAATATCCAAAATCTTTAAATTGCTTTGAAAAATTTAAGATTTTTTTACGTAAGTAAGTAAGTAGGTTATTAAGTAGGTTAGAAAGTTGGCGAAACTAAACCCAATTTGCCTCATAAGTAGATACCTGTCAAAGCAAACCTGAACCAAACAAATTCTTTTCAGGGCAAATAAATCAATGATTTGGTCAAAACCACACTGGGACTGCAAATAACGGAAAACTGCTCTCATCAAAGCCGAACGTTTTTGTGGTGTTTTGATCCGCAAAAGACGAAATCAAATAATGGTATTGCACGACCTGAATACCATGACAGCCACAGTCTTATTTGTTCAAAGTTTGCGCATCGGAACAAATATTTCTATGGCCTACAAATTATTATTGTTCCGAATTGCAATGTTTGAGAACGGAATGGGAGTAAGAGATTTTGGCGACAGAGTGTAGTGACTTTAACTTATTTATATAATTATGTTTAACAGGTAAAGTTTGCTTGTTTTTTTGTTTGTATGTGGTAAATTATCAAAGTAATGGCCCGATCACAAAAAATATTTGACTCATAGAAAGCTACTTACTTACTTTATTGGCAAATGATCTTACTTGACTTTAACGCGGGCGTAATTGCGGACAGGAGGTAGTTCAATGATAAGCAGTGACTTTCGTAAGGAAATATTAGAAAAATAAATACCTAAGTATACCTCGTAGTGTACTGCCTCGTTGGTCTAGGGGTCGTAAAGCGCGACTGCTGAGCATGAGGTCTTGGGTTCGATTCCCAGGTCGGGCAAAGTGTTATTGGGTTTTTCCATCAGGAATTTCTCAGTAGCAGCCTCGGAGTCTGGATTTGTGCCCGATTGATGGCAATAGGCTCGCCCCTTATTACATGGGACTTAAAAACATAACTGGCGAAATGTGGGTGTACTAATGGGTACACCTCTGCATAACCATTTGGGGATTACAGGCGTGAGGTTATGTGTAAACACCTAAATATTTTGTTTTGTTTCTTTTTTATATCAACCATGATAAGTCTAAGTCCCATTGGAAAAAACACATGAGAGCGCGACGCCAATAAAAAAAAGTTATTACAGCAAACTGCCTGTCAAAAAACAGATAGGTAGTTCGAAGACATCCTTAGAAATACTTGTAAAACTTGATCGTTCTACATAAACTCTGTGAAGTGTTTGTTCAATATTATGTAATAACATCTTCCGCTTAATAACTTGCCTAGTAATTCATGCCAAAATATTATGGACCAGGGATGGTAAAAATAAAACCACTTTTTAGTACAGGGCCTTACTTTTTCAGATATAAAACGCATGTCATAGAAAAAAAATATATTTGAGTTAATCTGGCTGCGTGAATTATAAATATTTTATATTTTTCTCTTTTTTTATTTCTTTTCACGTTTATTATGGATACAACACTTAAAAAATCGTGATGGAAAAACGAATTTTTGAGGTAAATGTACAGTCGCTGTCATAAGTTGAGTAGCAATTTACAAAGCAAATCGATTGACACTTTGGTTTAATTTACGACATTTCAACGTCGTGTGCCAATTTTGAGGTGTACGTAGGTACTGTGTTATTACGTTCAAAAGTGCCTTATATAATGGCCTAATTAAATAAATTATTTGACTTTGATTTTAACTTTGAATACATCACTTATACACACAGATGTAGGTATGGCCTTAACCCCGTGTTCACAGCAATTTAAACTTTAGCACACTACTGCACTTATGACCCCTACTGTACCTTGTCTTTGTCGTATCTAGAAAATTTCATAGTGTCTTATATTTTTTGTATCGTGAGCGCGTTAACAAACATATGAACTCACATACACAAACAAAACATTATATGGATCACGCGTCAATAATATCTCCTTAAAAAGGTTCGACAACCCTGTTCTACAACATTTTTTTCTTGAGTAATATTATAACGTGACATCGTCAGAAAAACAATTTTGTTCACTTGACATCAAGAGTTCTGTAATACTGTTGATGCTAGGCAGTTCTCAGTATTTCATTTTCAAGGAAATGTAGTATGAAATAACGACAAATTTTGTAGAGGAATCGTGATGAAAGCAAATTGCGCGAATGAAATAGCTTTCATTTGCAAGTGGGCTTTTAATAATTATGTTGGGAATCGGCGTTGATGAGTAGGGACTATTATTTTTATTTTATTTTACGGAGTGGCCCTTTTTTGGTTCGCAATGGTTTTATTTTATTTTGTCTGCTTTGCCTGGCAAACTCCTGAAATATCCTACGGGAACTCACAAATGAAATAAAAATTATGAGTATTAAGCTCAATCCATTTATGCGTGAAAGAAAAATTGTGTACTAAGTAATATTAAGCTAAATTCATTTATGCGTGAATGAGTATATCCATTCATCTGTACAAACTTTTCGCTTTTATAATATTAGTATGTAGGTAGTAGGATTTAGTACCTAATTGACCTACCTAACCTAGTAATTGCAATATAGGGATTCATTTTTGAAAAACCTGTTAAAAACAGTGTACGTACGAAATTTTTTTTAATAGCATTTAAGATGACATGGCTATGCTTCAATTACATGCATAAACACCCTGAAATAACTATAAGTCATGTGATCATTTTTCGACTAGGCATTAAAAATTAAACAAAGACTCAGAATAATCCCCAAAACGGATTTTGGAAAATATTAAGGAGTTCTTAATTTGACGAAGTCGAAAGTTCTATCTAAATAGAGTCGAAATTTCTACCTTAATGAAGTTGGAAGTTTTATCTTAATGAAGTGGAAGGTATTACCTTTATAGAGTTGGAAGTCATACGTAAATAGAGTTGAAAGTCTTACCTTAATGAAGTCGAAAGTCTTGGTCAGCATGACGATGGCTGCAGCCCGTTCCTGCCATATCATCCGCCAGAAATCCACCACTGTGTCTTCGGTTGGACCCTGAGTTACTATGTACGCATTGGGTTTTAATATACTCTGTGGACAAAGGAAAATAAGGTTAATATGGATTGTATCGATAGATTTTCGTCACACACCTACTTAATCTAACTAAACAAATAGGTACTTACAGACTCCGAGGCTGCTACTGAAAAATCCCTAATGGAAAAACCGAATAACACTTTGCTCGATCTGAGAATTGAACCCAAGTCCTCATGCTCAATAGTCGCGCTTTGCGACCACTAGACCAACGAGGCAGAGGCAGAGGTATTCAAAATGTATACTTGTATGTATCTGTATCTTTAGCAGTTTGCAGGATTCAGTGCGATTACTACACACTACTAATATCAAATATAGAATCTCATCTTTGATTATGCGAATATTGGTACGTAGTTAATCCGTATGAAATCGTAGAACTGTTCAGTGCAGTGTAGATATCGAATATGATGTAATTAATACGAAGCATATACAAAGCCTGCATAATAATATGCTATACGATAATACGTAGGTAACACACAGATTGGTAATTTGGTCTGATGAGGCAATTTGGGTCAGTACACACAATTGCAAATAGACGCGCACAGATATCTGATAAGTAAATTGTAAAAGTTGACTGTCTCGTTGGTCTAGTGGTCGCAAAGCGCGACTGCTGAGCATAAGATCTTGGGTTCGATTCCCAGGTCGGGCAAAGTGATATTGAATTTTTAAATTAGGAATTTCACAGTAGCAGCCTCGGAGTCTGGAACTGTACCCGGTTGATGGCAATAGAAAAAAAACCAGAAACGTTTATGCAATTCTGCGTGTTAAAGTTCAGTAATTATAAAAAAGCTGCTAAACGTCGTTCAGCTGTTTTAAATAACGGAGCTATTTTGTAAAACAACTGTCGATTTTGTAAAACAGCTGATTCGGTATTTCATCTGCGATATATAAATACTTAGTTAAGTAAGTATTTACGTGAAAGGTCAAGGAAAAGGGTAAGTTTTTTTCTGAATAAGATTGCAATCTACGATTCATGAAAAGTTGAGGAAACGTCAGTGGCACTGAAAAGGTACAATACCCTTTTCAATAACACAATACAGTCAGAATTCTTCTGAGTCGGTGTTACCTGCCTACTGTACTTTTTTGCCAATATTCGCAAGATGCTGTTTCCTTAATAGTTTGTAAGGAAAATATGTAGTGCTTAGTTAGGTATATTATTAAAGTCCTGATTGCTTCGTTTGTTTTGTTACCACTTAAGTAATACACCGGTTCTGCTAGGGTTGCGGAATTTGTTCGAAAGAGTTACCGCGGCTCTGGAACGCAAAGGGTTTTAGGCCTCATTTACGGAGACGCGGGGCGTCGCGTATCGCGTTGTGCGGCGCGGCCCGCGCTGAATTCAAAGGCGTCCCCCACATTAGGCGTGCGCGTTCCTCGGGCGAGTGAACGACGCGAGCGCCGCGTGCGCCCCACGAGCGCGCTGCGTAAGCGTCGCGTGTTGCCGCCGTGCGACGGGCGCGTCGCGAGCGCGCGGCGCACCAGCGGCGATCGCCTTAGCGTTTAACCCCCGTTCAGTCAAGTCAGTCACAATTTGGACAGTGCCATGTTAGCTCACGTCGCGTTGCTGTTTTGGCAGCGGGGATAGCGGGCGAAGGGGTAAGAACGCGACGCGAGCGCCGCGTGCACTCTCCACACACGCACGCCTAATGTGGGGTCAGCCAAACATATGGCGTTGTATGAGTGCGTTTACGGAGAAGCGATTTTTGACGTACTAATTTTAGCGCCGCGTCACGCCACACCTCGCCTTAGTTAGTAAAAGTTTAACACTCCCTTCCACTCCGCCCAGAGCGGAAAGTCTTTTGATGATTTCCCATCCTTAACACATTCACTGCCGGGCCAAAAATGTTGAAGGTCAAACCTCCACAAGCGTCAGGCACATGTGCCTGACGTGGCAGTTAAGGTGTTAAAAAAACGCCGGTTAAAATCATGTGTAGAAGTTAATTGTACCTACTTCAACTTAAAAATCACTTGACGTATATAAATTACTCGTTGTTTAGTGGTTATCATCGCTATGTCAACTTCAATAGACGCCGACATAAATCGACTACGTCAAACGTCAAAAAGAATATTGGAAGACGTTTTTATGACGTAAATAACTACATAATAAATTGTCTTTACCATTTTTAATCAAGGCACAACCTTTTTAGCTTTGAGAACTTAGAACTGAAAGCATAGAAAAGTCTAGAAAATTAATATCACCTTCTGCAATATACTTTACAGAGGGAATACTGAGAAAAGCTGTTCTGTCCTGTTCGCAGTGTGTAGGTGACTAGGCAACGGCAAGGCTACTACTAAGGCTATATTTCGACTTTTAATTCTATTCAGTAACTTGACAGATAAAGGGTTACCAAGTATTGACAAAAAAAAAATAGTGAGGTGAGGTGAGATAAGAATGAACGAAATTGAATGAACTAAATAATGTACTTAACTTGGTATTAAACCATTTTTATCATTCGTTTACTACCCCAACACTATTAGTTGTAGTATGGTAACATTATTTTTCTTTGAACTGTCAAGTTACTGAATAGAATTAAAAGTCAAAATATAGGAACTATTATACAAGTGCATTTACTTAGCCAGGGCCGTCTTGCCTATCTACCTATTATAGGCCCTGGGTATATAAAAATGTGTTAGACGTATTTTGATATTTGACAGATTGAATTTATTTCACTTTGGACTTTTAATTTTTACTGCCTCGTTGGTCTATTGGTTGCAAAACGCGACCAATGAGCATGAGGTCTTGGCTTCAATTCCCAGGTCAGGTAAAGTGTAATTTCGTTTTTCCATTAGGAATTTCTCAGTAGCAGCTTCGGAGTCTTTTGTACGCGGTTGATGGCATAGGCTCATGGACTTAAAACATAACTGGTTAAATGTGGATGTACTAATGGGTACACATCTGCCTAACTCTTCGGGGATGACAGGCGTGATGTTATGTTATGTAAATCAATAAAATAAATATAATACCTACTTATTTGTAGAGCTTTGGGCTAGAAAGTTTTCAAAAACTTTTCAAAATATTTAGACATTAAATCGGGTACTATAATAGTGCTATTTTTTTTGTGCAGGCCGGGCCCTCTCCTTCTTTGGGGCCCTGAGCAGTTACCAAGAGTGCCCAGTGGAGAAGAGGGGCTTGTACTTCGCAGGATTTTAATTTCACTAAAGTGCTTCTTCGGAGAAAATTGTTTTATAAAATAGCGTAAACATGAAACTTAATATTCTCCTTTTAGTTTGCATTATTATAACTAGTCTTTGTGAAGACGCTGAGTTGATAGTTTGGAATTTTAAGAGGAAACAAGGATATCGTTAGCGCAATCTGGAGATAATGCCGGAAGATGGTGGACAGTACCTACTTAGTTGGTTCCTTATAATTATTTTTATATACTTACAATAATTAACCTATACACAAAACTATGTACAATTAATAAGAAAGAAAGAAAGGAAGTACCCTATAGGGCATCAAAAAATTCGTCCGCGTCGTCCAAAAGTTGTAAAGCAATGCTGATTCTTTGGCCTAAGGAAAGGCCAGCCCTCTGGTCATGTAAAGAGTCGACCAGTCGCTTGGAGATGTCCCGAAAAACAAAGGTAAGAGCTCGAACCTCATGGCCCTAATTATGTAGTTGTTAGTTAAGTATGTAGGTATACTCCTCAACTGTCAACTGTACCTATGGGGTACAAAAGTGAACGCTCCAAATGTCAACTGTACCGCATAGGTACAAAACTTGATTCAAACGCGAACGGCCGCCATTGGACGATGGTATTTTACGTTTATTTTACTTGTCAATACTCAAAGCCAAAGTCAAAGTCAAGACTTAATTCTATTCAGTGGCCTGACAGACCACGGGTTTAATTTGTAGGTAACAGCCCCGTTGGTCTTGTGGGTCGCAAGCGCGACTTTTGAGTGTGGGGTCCTGGATTCTATTCCCCGGTTGGGCAAAAAGTGTTATTGGGTTTTTTCATTAAGGATATTTCAGTAGCAGCCCGGAGTATTGCGATGCGATTGTCTGTTGTACTTTTTTAGTATTGTTGCGTTTTTTACGATTCGGAATAAAATCGCAGTCCACGCTTACTTTTTTTTTTCCTTAGAACCGATTTCAATTCTATACAACAATATCTAGTTGATATTCTTTGGTCCTTTAGGGTCGTTCAGTTTCTGATTCGGGTCCTTTCAGACGGATATTGAGCCCAACAATTCGTACAGTCATTATGTGTCGACGTGACTCGATTCATGATGAATCCGGACCCATCTTATAAAATGGTAAATTCAAACGTTTGTTACTTCAGAACTTTTATGTACTGGATAGGCGGACATTTTGAAAATTGCAAGCGTTAGTGGAATTGATATTTGAGATTGTTGTTCTCCTTTTTTATGTTTTTGGTGTAGATACGTGTGCCAAATTACATTATATCAAACATATATTATGATACACAGTGCAAGCGATAACGTTACTAAGACTTTTACTACGTTACATCATCATAACATAACATGACGCCTGTAATCCCCTATGGTCCTTAAGGTAAAATATTTTATTTATTTATTAAAAAAAAAACTAAGTAAGAATATTGCAACATAAATTATCCTGGACTTTTCCCGAATCGAACCAACCAGCATTTTTTTATGAAACTATCTATAACTTTTCAAAAACTTCGATAATTCAAATTCGGAACAATGGTGGCACTAAAATGATGGCCAGTATATTGGATTCAAAATTGAATACAAACTTTTTCTTTGACTCATTATTATTTTGATGTTGTGAGGTTTTAACTGGCATAAAAATGATCTGTGGTTTGATTTAGGAGTTCGGTACTGTAGTGTACTTACATCTATGTAGGAAGCATTAATATAGTCGGAGTCAGGCTCCCGGTCCACCGTCTCTAGCACCACGCGGTTGTAGTCATCTGTGGACAAAATTCAATGATATTAAACAATCCATGTGCAATGAACATTCAACAGAAGAAATAAGTAACTAGGGTTGTCAGATATAGTTGACGTCCCGCAGTCTGTCTGTCATAAGCCTGTATTTTTTAAATCGTTATGGGTTAATACTTGCATAACAACAAATAACTACTAAAAATAAAAACATACGTTTCTTGTACATTAAACCTATTTTCACGTTGTCTTCTTTGGTTTCTGTTAAATATTTTTGCACATTCTATTTATAATAATTTAGTTTTCGAATTTTTATAACTTGTTCAAATATCAACGTCTAATTATATAATTATTAAATAGAGAGAAGTTATTATACATAATCTCTATATTTCAATACCATAAATAAACAAAAAAAGTGATAACTTTTAGGGTTGCATACACAAAAGGGAAAAACCAAACCTTTATTAAGTCATAAGAATAATATCTCTCACCCCAAACGAACATCAAAAGATTAAATCAAGTACTGTACTCAAAAATAATTCCACCTAAATCCACGCTCAAAATCAAAGGCCCTTTCAGACAATACAGACGGTTTGTCTCAGACGTCAACAGACAAAACCGCGAGGTAACGAAGCTGTTCAACAGTACACAGCAGTTTCCGTAACTCACAAGTTCCTATTGTGTCTTTATTCGCGGACAAATTGCAAGCGTCGGTACAGATTGAACGCTGACACCGGTGTTGGTTCGCTCTGTTTAGTTCGTAACACGCAATGGATTTTGAATACGGTAATAAAGTTTTATTAATTAGTTTTACTAATTTAGGTGTGTAAATAAACGTGGAAATATTGAGTGGGTTTTAAATAATATATGTTTTAGTCAGAATACGACCCCGTTTTTTGGTAGTCAGAAATTTTAAAAAGGGGTCTTTGTACTCATCATTGGAACAATTTTATCTAAAGGACCATTCTGAAATTGTGAAAAAAAAAATCAGATCCATATATTTTGCCGAATAATGCGAATATGCGAGTATGGATGACATTTTGCGCGATTTTACGGTTTATGTCATAGTAAAAAGTAAGAGCAAAAAGAATATTACGAGTCTAATAATAATTAAGAACCTCCTTTTTTTTCGTCTGTTCAAAATGATTCTTGTATATTAACGTTATTTTGGAAAAAAAGGAAAAGAAAAGAAATGAGTTAAAAATTGTTTTAAAATATTTTGTTTAAGAATGAATTTCAAAATTTAGTATCTGAGAAATTACTAATTTCAGAAACCTTTTTCAAATAATTTCATTTAATAACTTTAATACTGAACTTGAATAGGCTTTTTGATTCAATCTGCTCTTTATTAGCCATTTAACATCAAAAAGCGGCGTCTGAGGAAAGTTTTTATAACTACCCCAATTTAGCCTTACAGAGTTTAGACTCAGACAAGTTGAAAAGACCAATTTATAGTTAAAAACGGCCGCGTCAAGACCAACCAACATTAAAAACCAGGGCCGTCGCTACCGCAGTATTAAAAATATGGGGCCCCCACAGGGCCCCGTTTAAGCAAATAATCGTAATACTTATATTGACTATATTGAAAAATAGACTGCCTCGTTGGTCTAGTGGTTGCAAAACGTGACCAATGAGGGTAAAGTGTTATTGGGTTTTTTCATCAGAAATTTTTCAGTAGGTAGCAAGCCTCGGAGTCTGGATTTGTCTACCTACAACAAGGGACTTAAACATAACTGGTGAAATGTGGGTGTACTAATAAGTACACCTCTGCCTAACCCTTCGGGGATTACAGGCGTGATGTGTTATGTGTTCGTAAAATATTATCCACTATCTCAATCAAACTCTTAGGCCGTAGGCAAAACTCCTTTTTAATTTTCTTCTTTTTAATTTTTTTTTGTGACACATCTTTAGTCATCCATTCAGGCTTCGCCGCAGTTAGATAGAAGGGCCCCAACATTTTTTTAACACAGGGACCATCTTGGCCAAGCTTCGTCACTGATTAAAAAATAAAGTTTCCTACACACAAACGACTTCGGCCGCCATTGAATGAACGAAGATCTAAGTTTAACGTGCCAAGACCGCGGTGAAGCCATAAAAAAGATTTCTCTTTTATAGCAAGGTTTATGGGGAGCCGCGAATAAAAACGTACTTTGTGGAATGTTAGGAATGTGGTGATAAAGACGTAGATGGACTAGCACACCTTTTAATCGCGACCGTTTAATATGAGACTAGCTTTTCATAACTTAACTAAATAACACTACTTAGTTTTGTTTTTTTTGCGCGGGCTCACACACTATTTCATGTTGGTTGAGTTGTTAAGAGTGGTCGTCTATAGTTCCAATATTTGTAAACACGTGAACACTATGTATATTTGAACATTTTTAACCTTAAATTCTTGATTTATAATACTTTTTAAGTGTTATGATTTAGTAGTTTCTATATAAGGTATATAGCATTCACGTGCCATATGTATGATTATGTATGCAAATATTGTAAACATTGATTTTAAAAGAGTACGTATGGAGTTTCTTGCCCATTCTTCTCCATACAAAGCTACCTTTTGGAAGGGGCAACTAGATTCAATTCCTTTTTCTTTTGTACTTGACGTTCAAAAGTGCCTTGTAATGGCCTAATTGAAATAAATGATTTGACTTTGACTTTGACTTTGATCGTATACGGGGTATAAAAAGACACTTTATACTTTATACTTAAACTACATAATATATTGCCCATCAAACTAAATAACATTGAGCAAAAATTATGCTAGGAAATTACCTTTATTTTTGGTGTAGAAAATCACTTTTATGGAAACGCATGCGACTCTTTTACAGGGGTCATGGGGTTATTTAAAGCTTAGGTATAACATTTAAAACAGGATTTCAGAAATAAAAATCTTTTTTAGGGTTTTTAGGAAATCCTGTTGGGGATTTGACCTTCAATATCTCCGCAAATAGAAAGGTCACGTCCTAAACAAAAAAAGATCACAATGATTGGAAGAACATACGACTTTCAGCGTTTCAGCTTCGTTAACTGTATTTTTACACCCATTATGGATGACTCATAAAGTTCTTTTTTACCGATATAGTAAGTACCCTTTTTATTTTGGTCCTTCGAGTCGAATCCTTCGAGTCGAATTTGTGTCGCGGTAACGAAACTAATTGAAAAAGGCTTCGTTTTTATAAAACACTCACTGTAAAAGGCTTGATAAAAATTACAAGTACCTATCACGTTTTATATGAAGAGTATCTACCTACTAAATCCCTAGTCACAAACCGTAATGTAAATCATGCCTACTCAAACTGACGAATATACTGTAGAATAAAGTCATAAATATTTAGGAGGCGGCGAAGAAAGTTCAGAACGAATTTATATACTTAATATGAATGAAAGAGGAAAGTAAAGTAGCCCTTAGATACTTACATGGTATGACTTTTTGATTTTGGTTTTTATGTGAATTCGTCTTCTTTGTTGCGTGTCGACACGAGTGTGTTTCCACTTTGACTGCCGTCTGAAACAAAAATGTACACATTAAAATATTTCACTCCCTTCCACTTACATTTACAGCTTTACGAATGAAAAATTAATTTGACAAATTGTCAAATGCAAATATGCTGCTGTGATTGGTTGACTGAATAAGCAACACAAGGTTACACGCGCACTTGACAATTTGTCGCATTAATTTTTCATCCGGAAAACCGAGGGGTAAATTTTGAATTTGAATAATTATGATAAGTGCGCACATACAGCCGACAAAAGGGATATGTAAGCAACCTGCTTACTAGCGAATACGTTTATGTGTGGTGGTAACTTTGTTAATATTTTTTATTACTTATTCGACAGCTGAGTCTTTAGATTAAAATAGTAAGCACTGTAGGTATGTACTAACTAGTACATAACGATGAATATTGACCCTGTAGTAGTAACACTTTTGTTGACCGTACACGTACGTTCTTGGTTCTCTTTTTAATAAGAATAATTGCATTAAAATTTGAATTTCGAACACAAACTTATTGTAATTTTGCTTGTTTTGTCTGCTGTGCAAATCCCTAAGCGGTGCACTGGCAACATTTTAAAACGAGGTCGTTTCAGAAAATGCTGACTGAACTGTGTAAGATATTGCAGTCATTGAATTGGTTATCAGAAAAACAGTCCATTGGTCACGTTGTTGGTGGCAAAACTTATTATATTATGACAGCAAAATCAAAATCTTGGCGTCAGCAGAGATATTTTTCCTGTTTAGTAAAATGTCGCCGAACTTGCAATGCAATGTCAAAAGCTTCTTGCCATCGTATTTTACCAAATAGTTAGTATTTTTTTATATTTTATGTTTAGCCTAATATAAGTTTGTTTCATTTCCAAAGCGATCGTTGAAAGCTAAAATATTTATTTTAATTATTATTCCAATAAAAAGCAGTTTCATTTCTAATTTCTCTAAATAGTTTTTACCTTTAATTTTTGTACCACGTATTTACTAGCAGCAGTTGCCAATAATTGTAAAAGTTGTCAATAATATATTTATTTCGTACAAACTGTGTGAGATATTTCTTTCGCGCTACACGATAAAAACTTATCAAAAGGCAAAGGGCAGATAAAATTTCCCGGTCGTCCGTAAGTATATTTTTTTATTCGAGGTTATATCTCACCGGACGCTGACGAAGTGATGGAAAAGCAAACAAAAAAGAAAAACTTCTCTCGTCCCCGATGCTCCGATAAAGTTGACAAAAGACGGTTCCCAGTACTTTTTTTTTGTGATTTTTATACCCACGTTAGCTTTTTGGAGGTAGAATATCGGATAAAATGCCAGCGGTTGAGATAGATGAGTTAGCGCACATAAATGGTTTATTATATGCATAATTATTTTATGGTGGATCAATTAGTGGATTTAATTTGAACTGCACTGAGTGTTAAATTGCAAGATAATTTTTGATAAATTCCAAAAACGTCGAGCGTCGATCATGCGTTTATCAATACGCTTATGTACCTATGCGGTGCCATGCGATATTCGAGGGTATTGAGTCGGTATTAAGGATTATTTTCCAGAATATTGGTGTGTTACGTGAACGCGTTTCATCGTTGGAACGCGTCAAAACTCCTTGACAGGTTGAAGTTTGGCATACCACAGACGTCAGAGAGTATTGGGGGGTGACGTTTAGGTTGGACTGTCTGATTATATCTTGTGATTAAAGCCTACGCTCAAGCTTTTATGTCATGAAATTCCATCGAATAGAACTCAAATATTTGTTTTATGTTTCTTTTTTAAGTTCGACAGTATTTCAGAATACATCTCTTGCAAAGAACGGAATCACCCCGTTGCGAATGTGGTAGGCAGTGCCGCGAGACTATATTACAGTGTGCGTGCCTGCCTAAACTCAGCTGCAAGATGGCTAGTTTGAAAATCATCTACTAAAAAACCAATCCTATTTATTATATTATAGTTGATTTGTGTTGAGAATCACCAGCATGGTGAATCCTTGAATTTGACAAATATGCAAAACTGGACGTTCTATAAATTATATGTATATATTATTTTATCACTTTAATTTAGATCAATCTAAAACAAAATCTCTAAACTTTCAAACTTTTTAATTCAAAATTCGCCATTGAAAAAACGGATGCTTCGTATCCACCGTACTAAATAATGGAATAAAATACTAAGCGTAAGTGGGTCACGTCAGTCGAGAGTTAACCTAGATAATTTATGTTCAGTGCACTAGGCGTCGGCCATGTTACTTGACACGGCCTGCATTCAACATTTTTAATTCCACCATCACTGTTTAAATATTTTGTTTTCATTGTAATTCCTGTCATTTTATTGCAGAAACAGACAGAAAACAATGTTTTCTTAAACTATGCTACTTTTTTATTTTTTTGTAATATTCAACAATTTGGTCCTTTTTTCCGCAACGAGTCCGACTCAAAAGTCGCTAACATTTCGTGAATATAAGTCGCATTTTTTAAGTCGCTTAATTAAAACAGAACGACAACTCACAAAATTACGTTCGTTTCGCCTCTAAGTACTTTGCTTTCTATTGAAATTAACAACTCATTTTGCATCGCCGCGTCGTTTGGCACCAGGATTTTAATATGAAAAAAGGAACGTAGCGCATAGGTATTAGACGACTAACAACGCACAAAATTATGATCGTTTGGCGTAACCACTAAGGTTAGGTTAAAATATGAAAGAATATGAAACTAAAAATATATTCAACAGTAATTGGTAGACCATACACGGAAAACTGCACTTCTTCATATTTTCACAAGCAATAATTCTTACGAAACCGCTGGTGAAAAATACCGTTCAGCTTGTTTGAAACTACCGACGCACAGGGAGAAGCTCCAACAAAGAAATACTTTTTCTTTCTTAAACTCAACCGAAAGATTAACTTTGGAAACTGAATTATGCCACAACTTTAAAATCTATCTCCTATTTCGTATTTAAGCTGTTCGACAATGATTCAATTTTTATGGTTTATTGTGGTAGTTTCGTGGTTTTAGGTCATTTAATTTTTACTTTAAGTTTTGGAGGCATTGTGTGATAAAATGAAATGATAGTTACAGATTTTTTTGATGGAACTTTCGGATATTTTTGTATTTTGTGATTATGTCTGCGTAGACTTTAGAATTAAGCCAAAGTCCTAAATTATCTGACCGGTACACAAAAATGGGATAAAATTATCCTAAGTATTATGTTTCAGATTACGTTCAGCCATTATTGCGTGAGAGTATTAAACATAAATAGGTTCATTCATATTTCATCCATACATCCTCACAAACGTTCGCGTTTGATTTTCTGAGATTTTACTTTAATATTATATACTTTATTCTTAGTTTAATAAAAACCTAAAAAGGCTCATTGTACTCATCACTATGAACAACTTTTACTATACGACCAACTTGAAAATAGCGAAAAAAGAATCTGCTGATCCATCCAATTTGTCGAGTTACGCGAACATAAATCGGTAAATTTTTTCGTGATTTCCAAGTTGGTTCAATAGTAAAAGTTGTCCATAATGATGAGTACAATGACCCCTTTTTAGTTTTCTAGTAAACAAATAACCTTGTTAATAACAAGATCTCAAGAAATCAGAAACACAAAGAAACAAAAGTAAGTTCAAGAGTCAAGAGCTAGGAAAGCCTCTTCATAAAAAAACTCGAAAAGAGAATACCGTAATAAAAACGAAGAAGCAAAAGAAATAACTTTCAACGATCGCAGTACTCAAGTAACTGATAAATCTCAAATTTCTATTAACTTCACAAAAGAGAACAATCGTTACGATGATTAAGTTAAAAAGCAGGATTTTGTATTCACAACATCAAAATTATGAAGCCTTTTGAAGATTTTAACTTTAGGGACTTCATTTGTTATGACGATGGCGGATATTTCGCCGACGCCAAAGAATGGTCGTATTATGAGACAACTGACTTAATAAAATCCGCTTTTTCGCTTCAAAATTACAACGTCAAATTACAATTTCTGCAATTTCTTCAAGAAGTGTGTCTTGTAGACAATTTCTTTCGACGAGACGGCTCATAAATTGACAATTTAATCATGTCTTCTTTCTTTGTTCCTTTTTTTAATTATAACATCTTTTTTTACTTCGTAAATGTTGATTCTTGTTGTAGATTATTTATCTTTTCTTTCTTTTACATCAGACTTGGGTATTTTATTGGTAAAAATGTAGATGTCTAAATTACAAAGTTTGTAAATAGGTATATAATATTAATGTCTCACTGTAGAGCCTCTAAAAAAGAGCTTCTAAAAAACTAAAGGCCTCTTCTTGAACCGAGAAGGCACGAGCACTGATCACCACACTTGTTCAAAGCGATTTCAGCCTTACATAAGGCCAGGTTTCGTCATCATGTTTTCCTTTACCGATGTCCAAGATAAACTTAGAAAGTACGTACTATGAAATAAAAAAAGACACATTGGTATCGAACCTACAAGGTCAAGCATGGGAGGCGAGGACCGAAACTTTTTTATCATCAGGTGTTTAATATATTTAATCATGCCGAGGCTGTGAGAGCACATTAAAGAATGTGTCAATGATAAACATTTTTATTTTAACACAATGGGCTTTGCTACAAAAAAATCTATTAGGTACGCAATTTTAGCCGAGCACTAAAGTTGGTCCTTAGAGACAATAGTTTTAGCACCGATTAAGCTCTTCTTCTTTTAAATTATGCAAAATAAAGTGCTTTTATACGACGTGTTATAGTCATTATTGTGACGTTCTAGAATATAATTATGAACATAAACAAAATAAAAATGGAGTTTTAAGATAAATCAATTAATAAACCAATTATTCTGGAATACTTTAAATTCAGTGAGCCTCTTGCCATAGGTTTCCTGTAACATATTCCATTGACTTGATGAAAAATATACAGTTTAAAGCTTTGTATTTCGTAAACGTATGCCTTAATCGAAAAATGATTATGAGCAACCCACGTTTGAGGAAAAAGAAAGTACCAATTTAGAAAAAAAGTCTCGTAAAAATCAACTACTAAGGAAGGATGAAGTTAAGCTCCATATCTTCGCCGACACTTAATTTCCTAAGAACGTTTATCAATGAACAAAGCTTACACTCACCCGGGTACGTGGCAGTGTCCGAAATGGCCATTACAATGACTTATTATCTCCTAAGATGGGGTCTTTTGGCCCCACACCAAACGGGACGACGCTATGTGGAACGCGGTATAAATAATTTAGGGCTTTCTAGGGCATATGTTTTAAAGTGATTTTTTGGCATTGTTAATAATTATTGACATTGATTTGACTGTTTCATTAGTCGGTTTGGTTTGTTACCTTTTCACACCTAAACCACTGAACCGATATATACGTTATCAGGCGTACAGAAACGGATATAGGGTACCTTTTATCCCGAAAAAAAGTACTGTTCCCGATGAAAAAAACAATAACGTTCTTATGACGTTCTTACGTTCTTATATTCGAATTTTTTTTTTTTTTTTTTTTTTTTTTTTTTTTTTTTTTTTTGATGATAGTTGGCGCCACGTGTTTGTCAATTAATGATCGAATTTAAAATGTTTTTAAAATTCTAAATTAACGCCAGCGAAAAGCTATTAATAAATACTTTAACACTTACTTGAAACTCTAGTTTGTATAATACAGGATATTTTCTCCGTTGGTCGCAGAGCTTCGGGAAGTTCTTGAGTTCGACGGGCCGGTCCGGTATCGTTTCCGATATGGAACCGTTCTCGTCCGCTGTGGAATAAATTACGTTAGTATGTATACTATAGTGACATTAGGTAATTAGTAATATGAAGAATATAGGAGTTCCCAAGCTGTTCCGACTGTCACACCCCGGGGCGTCGCGACGGTGCGCACAGGCGGCCTACCATCTCTACCATTTTAATATTACTTTGTAATTTCTGTTGTTGGATTCTCAAATTTTGGCGCTGAACCGAGAGTTGAAAATCCAACAGTGCCCAAGGCAAAGTAATGTTAAAATAATACTGTTTTAAGAGATGAGGGAAGGTCCCAATGTCGCCCTTACACGACGTCTTTCTCATTGTACCGTTTTTTCTAATAAATAGTAAAAATTCAGATTGTTTGGTGATTTATTTAATTAAATAAAAATAAAAAAGTAATCTTAATGACTATTAGAGTTACACAAACTTGTCTTCATTTAGAATGGCGTCGCAAAATAATAATTGCGGGAGTCACAGTATAAAAAAGATTGGGAGCCTTTGCATACATAGTGTTAAAAACATTGGCAGCTATAGCAGTTAATGTTAATTTTGCGGTTAAAAGAAACTTTTGAAGACTAATACCAACAAATAATAAACTTTCGATGAAAAATGGCTTTTAAATTATCATAGTCTTAAGGCTGATTTTTCAATGGTTTAATTATAATCTAAGTAAGGAATAAATATGACAGATTGATTTTTTTTTATAAGCTGTCAATCCGCCATTTTTATTCTTACGATTAAAGAAAATTGGCCTTTAAAAATTCGAAGTAAATATGTAAAACTATCATCACCTAACCCCTTCTTTGCTTACTCTTAAATGACTGTATGCTCATTTTGCATTACACTCACCCCATTGCTTTACTATATTCTTAACCAGAATTCTCCGGTACGATCCGGTTTAAACTAGATACATAACGTTGAAGACGAGCAGCTTACAAAGGCACGTGTAATCAGAGCAGGGTGCACCCGCATTAGTTAGCATGTGCTTTGTTAGGTACTCTATGGAATAGTATACTTAACATTATTATAAAGGAAATAGTTTAGACAGCTTTGTATTATAGTTCAAAGACTTCAGAATTGTATAGTGTGTTAGTGTTAAGGTAGCATTTCAATGTTGGCAACTGCGACAAACAACTGACGACGTCGTCTGTCGCGATCGCCAACATCGGAATGCTACCTTTAGATGACATCACTAATGAATTAAACCAACCTATATTTTATTTGATTTTTTAAATGGTTCTGAATTCAAATTTTTGGAACAATAATGACACCGAAATGATGGCAAGCCATTTTTTTTAATGTACAATGTATTTTTAAGTAAATCCAAATAAATAATCGTCGTAGCAAAACTTCTTCGTGTAGAAAACACAAAACATTTAATAAGTAAGTAATTCAAAAACAATTTCTTAAGTAAAAATCTGACCGAACAAGAGTACCCAGCGAAGATTTATCGTGGAGAATTCACATCAACTATGAAAAGTACAAAATGAGTGAATGAGTGAATGAACCATCTCGTCGCTACGAATGATGAATGAGCGAATGGTAAGGGGTTTCTGAGTTGAACAACCCGTGATTCTGTCGACCGTTTTATTGCTTGATTAGTCTGAGACGTTTCGATTCCCTGGAGTAGTTTGAGCTCAGGATCTTAGGACTTTTATTATTTTGATGTCACAATAGAAGAAAGTAAATAACACTGACTGTGCGTTTTTCGCAATCGAATAGACATTTTTTTTACTGCATTCATTTAACTATTATAAATATTTCAACTAAACATACTAGGTACCTCCTTTTTGCAAGTTGTCATTTAATTTACATACTTCTAAGAAGCAAGACTGTTTTGGAATCACCCTACCAATTTTCCGATCACGTATGGCAACACTTTCAAAGTTAACCCTTCGATAAACACGCAGAAATGGGCCATAACATAACGAGTACAAGCCATTTGAAGAGGCGATGGTGGGTCGTTATTGTGAGTGTCTAAACACAAGCGGGGCCAGGGTTGAGGATTCTGAATAGTCCTTTCCGTTATTATGACGGATGCATTAGACATTCTTGTTGAGTCGTCTTTTGCAAAGTGAGATAGGTACATGTTTTTTATTCATGAAGAGAAAGTTTTCATAGTTTTTTGTCAGTGTCTGTTATGTTATTTTTTTTCTTATCTACAAACATGGGCGGCACCAGGATTACTTTGGATTATCTGTGTCTACACACTATACTATTACTTAACTAATAAAAAATAGTGATAATAAATATAAATGATTTTTCTGTAAATTAAGTTTATTAGACAGACAACCTCGACACCTAGAGCTTTTATCATCTTAATCTTTTTAATAATTATGAAATATTTTACGACGAGGCACAAGTGCACCCCCTTGCACCCTGCTGCCGGCGTCATGTGCTGCAAGCACAAGAGACGATAACCACACAAAACAACCTAACAAAAGGGTCTAAACTTCTTGAAAAATATCCACAAACATTGGCAAAACCTCGTCGGTTCCCGCCATGGCGCGTATTATCGTTCCATCGTGTTTTATCAGTGCCATCACGGTGCCTGCTTTATCAATTTGGCGGCCATTTTTGTTGCTAACCCTTGAAAAGCCGTAAGCCGCTTGTATTTTTGAATTTACGCGATCAATCCTCGGATTACAGAGGGTTGGAACTTTTAGTAGAATCTCCGATTGACAATCGCGTGGTGAATTTTGACTTGAGTTATTATTTTGTTTGTTTCTGTTGAATGTTGGTTTTATAACATTGTTGTTGTATTTTAAAGTTATAAAAGTTACCTATCTTTATGGTGGCCTAAATAAGGACGTCCAAATGAAAATTTTGAAAGCCTCTCTTTGGACTATCCAAATCACCTTCATGTAAGTATATTCTACGATTTTTTTTGTGGTTTAGGAGATAGACGATTTTTAATAGGGTTAGGCAGAGGTGTACCTATTAGTACACCCACATTTCGCCAGTTATGTTTAAGTTCCATGTACCTAATAGGGGGCGAACCTATCGCCATCAACCGGGCACAAATCCAGACTCCGAGGCTGCTACTAAGAAATTCCTGATGGAAAACCCAATAACACTTTGCCCGACCTGAGAATCGAACTCAAGACCTCATGCTCAGCAGTCACGCTTTGCAAATGTAAATGCATACCTATTGTATTGTATTGTATTGTATACACGGGCCAATGAAAATTATTACCAAGATTGAATACTTCAATAACAAAATTGCATATTCCTTGAGATAATAAGATAATTGTATTTTTTACTCTAATACTGCAAAAAGCTTTCAACGCTGCATCTTATAGAGTACCTATCATAATTTTAATAAGTAGGTACGTACTCAAAGACTTAGGTACGCTTTTTCTATAATAGCATTCATTTTTCACTATATTCCGTAAGAAATTGAATGAAGCATCTTACTTTGAGGGTATTAGTTATTAGTTTTTTTATAGATGCTCGTATCGAAAAATTCCCATTTGTTTATGAAGATTATTAAAAATAATTTCATGTTAATAAGGAACTTTTAAAATTAGAGGCCAATTCTACTAATTAAAAATCGTTTTAAAAGTCGCAATCTCATCTTAGCGACAAAAATGCAAGCATTGTTGACAGATTGAGACTAAGATTAAATTGATATCGTTCTTAAAAGTTTGTAAAACAGCCCCCTTGATTCTGGTTAAAATAAATTGGACGTTATTATTAAATTATATTTTTTAACAATGTTTAACCTAAAAGCGACAGTATGCAGCACAGAATAAGTTCCAATTGGTAATTTAGAAAATACCTAAGGTCCTTAGAGACGTAGCCAGTCGGGTCCTTCCTCTCATTATCCTGATAAACGAAGACACAAACCCTAATTGCTTGTTAGCAACAAACTCACAGATTTGATATTAAACTAGCATCTGCCCGAGATTTTGTCCGCGTGATTCTTTTTATCTGTGTTAAGTTACGACTTTGGTTACTGCTCCGTGGGTCGAAACGTGATGTTTTATAACCTATATTCCTCATAACAAGTCATAACTGACCTGTAGTCTCGTGGTCGCAAGCGCGACTGTTGCGTGTGGGGTCCTGGGGGCCTACCACAACCTCTAAAGGCTGGCGTCCTTTAGGGACGGATCGGGGCGGGTCGCATTGGAACGGGCCGCGGTTCTGTGATGCTCGCCGCGCTCCGATCCGTCGCTAATAAACGATATTTCATACAAAACATAGCCAGGCGTATTTTTGCGTTGCGATGCGGCCCGACCCGATCCGCCTAGTGGACGCCAGCCTTTAAAACAATATTATTGTAATATTACTTTGCCTTCCGCACTGTTGGATTTTAAAATAATATTGTTATAAGAGATGGCGGTAAGCGCCCTGATCTTGATTGTCAGGTCGGATAAAAAGTGTTTTTTTTTAGTGAACTATTAACCCAAGGAAACACATTACCGATATAAAAAGTATCCTTCGTGTTAATCCAGGAAATGGTCTATCTATGTACCAATTTTCATCCAAATCTGTTTAACATCTACTCAAATATTGACATTTATAATATTTAGGTATACATAGTAGGATTATGTTTAATTCCAACAAGCTCAAACATTGAGACATTATAACTGACGGCTCAAACATAGAGACATACTTAACAGACGTTATAAATTCATTTTCCAAAGCATTATATTCACCGCGTTTTAACAATAATGTATTACGAACTTACTTCATTTAGTGCGATGTTCCAATTTCCCGGCGGAGCGAAGTTGCATGCTCGAATTGCATTTAAATGAGAGCACACATTATTATGTATGTATACTATAAACCTATAAACATTGTTTTGTCAAGATTATAAACTACAAGTTAAATTAGTTTTCGAGTCACATTACGCTTTTCAGAAGAGTTATATCACTGACATAATTTTATGTTTGGGTGCTGCAGCTTTGAGACACAACATGGCGAATAGTACTCGGTGCGTATTGGAACCTTATTTTAATCGTTAAACTGATACTCAAAATGGCGAACATGCCTCGTTCTGACAGTTATTTTTTTGTACATTACGGAGGGTATCTCAATAGTTTAAATGTAAGATAAAAATGCTTTATTTATAATTGGCTTTTTATGTTCAGTGTAACAACATACCTAATTAGTATTTTTTCTGTTGCATAAGACTAAAAGTGACTCAAATTTTGTTAAGACTCCGTTCCACCAACTTGGTCCTTTTGTACGCAAACCAGAAAGTGTATCTACTTAAAAATTAAGTTAATAAAGTTACCAAGGTACCATCCGAGATGATCCCATGCTAACCTCGTATTTCGTCACTGTTTGCTTAGAAACTGAGAACTGTTTTAACTGAAGATAAAAGGGTACATTAATCCTACAATCTAACTTCCTCAAGTCGGCAACGCAGTTCAAAAACAATGGGCACAAGTATCGGATCCCCCATTGCTGTTAAATGGCGTCGAACACAATGGAAACGGTAAGTGTTATGTTTATGAGATTTGTTTTATTACAGGAAATCTGTCTTTATTAAAGATAATCTTACAACGGTGAAGCAGATAAAATTATTTCTTATTGTAATTTTGTTGTTAGGGTTTATTTTTGACTTACTTACTTAGTTATTAGCTGTCATAATTGAGTAGTTAATACTACTAATCAACTGACGTTCTTTTTATGAGTTGTCATAATGCAAAATAAAAATTATAAGAATAGATTTTATATGGTCATAGCAAATTACGACGCCATTAACTCAATTTGAAAATTAATCAGATTTTTTGGGTTTTAAGAAAGTGTTTTTTAGAGAAGTGGTGTCTTGAAATCATTGGTTAATGGTGTGTACTAGTACCCAATTCTACTAACTAGCAATCTATTAGTAAAACAAAATGTTTGAGAGTAAGTATTACTGATTGTAAGGAACTGACATTCCAGAGTCAGCAGACCTATGTCGTTTTCGCATGACGTGAAATGTTGAGAATTAGTAAAGGAATAAATGCAGTACTTTCTTATTTTTCTTCATTTTAGTTTCGATCTCATAATTATATATATTTTATCATGACATTTTATAATCGTGATAATAAATTCTATTTCATTCCTTAACATTCGCTTGATACACTTTAATTTGAATAATGTTTTTAGCGTGGTATTATAATTATCTGTGGTTTTTAGTCAACACCTCTTTAAATTGTTATTATTTGTTTAGGATTGGACATCTTTTAACAAAGAGACCTTCTCTTTAATTTAACAAATACTGCTTGAAAATAAAAGATAAAAAAGAGAGAGAGAGAGAGAGAGAGAAAAGATTATTAGATTAAAAATATTTCTAAAATCATACTACGAAGACATTTTGTGTATGCTATCTAAGTAAAAGTTCAATCTTCTAAAAAATTCGCGGTAAAATCGTCTCCATTTGGGCAAAAAGCCCATATTTTAGGCAAGATGCTGATGACGGTCGAAAGTATAATGGCCATAGAGAAGTTTGTTTGGCGTAAGTAAGACATAAATTATGACCCTTTGAGGCGGCGCGATGAGTTCCTTGGCCTCTGTATTAACCTTTTTTGCTTACAGAGTATTATGTAGGTACTTAAGTAGAATTTTTTGAATTTCGAATGAAGTCTGTTGTTTGTACACAATTGATAAGTAAACACAGATTATTTGCTAAAAAATTACAACTCACAATTTTTAGGTTGAAATAAAAAATACACATTTTTATTGCTTAAAAATAAATTAAATTAATATCTTAGTCATTGAATAAAGTTCAAAATTCTATTATGATAAGACCTCTAATAACGGGACCAGAGAAAGAGACAGAAGAAAAGGGAGATGAATGATAAACATTTTTTTATACCGTTTTGTAAATCGCTTATCAAATAAATATTCAAAATTTTTCTTTTTATTAAAAAAAGGCATAAAGCTACTAATTTGTATGCACGTTTGAACTTTATTTATAAAGTGTGCTATACTCCATGATCTGTGAAGAACACAGGTACGTTTTGGGCGTGACCTGCACACATAAATACTGAATATGCCTGAGATATGGATATTTTATTCTTATGATGTGCAAATGTTGTGCCCTCTTTGCAAATCGTCAATGAATTTTCTACAAATTGCAGTCGCTAGGTTTTTCAATGTTTGGCTATTTGATGATAGCAAAATAATTTTGTACGTTGTATTAAGGCAAGTTTGTGTGTTTTGACTGACCTGTTGGTCTCGTAGTCACAAGAGAGATTGCTTAACGTGGAGTCTTGGGTTTGATATCCAGGTCGGGATTTTTTTTCGGGTTTATCAACTAGGAATTTCTCTGATAATGACGAGGCACGGAGGTGCCTAGGAAAATACAAAGAACAGTTGGTTCTGCACCTGATCTCTTCCCGGTTATGTCAGAATGCCGTTCCTTCGGAATGTGAGAGTAAGGGAATATGGAGTGCACCTGAGTGTGGGAACCCAGGACAAACTTTGTGTGATGAGCATAATTGTTGGTTCTGTGTCTGGGTGTAATTTATCTATAATATGTATATATTTATAAATTATATAAGTATGTTTATCAGTTGTCTGGTTACCATAACACAAGCTCTGCTTAGCTTGGGATCAGATGGCCGTGTGTGAGTTGTCCCAAGATATTTATTTATTTTTATTTATTTATTACCTGTATTTGAACACACACTTGTGTACTATAATACCTATGCTTACTTGGCCAGTTTTCATTCGGATTGGCTTCCCTAACCAAATTTTAGTCAAAAGAATATTATTATTTATTAGACATGTATAACTTGCCAAAATTAAACGACTGACTGACGATAAATTAAGATATAGACCTTATTTTATACAAAACTAGCGACCCGCCCCGGCTTCGCACGGGTGCATGTATTATACATATAAACCTTCCTCTTGAATTCACTCTATCTACTAAAAAAAACCGCATCAAAATCCGTTGCGTAGTTTTAAAGATCTAAGCATATATAGGGACAGACAGACAGACAGACAGACAGACAGGGAAAGCGACTTTGTTTTATACTATGTAGTGATTAAGGACAGATTCCCAAAATTCTCAAAAAATGTAACCCAAAAATTCAATTCCCGTTCAAAACAGTTGAACTTTAGTTCAACTTAAGCTCCAAATATCTCCCTCTCCCTCTTTTTCGTATGAGCCAAATAATTGTGTTGGTTGTAATTTGGACGCCGCCCAACATCGTATCATTGAGCAGATATGAGTAACTGATATAATATGTTAGGCCACGTGCTGCGATATGTGTATTTTGTTTTACGATGCCCATTGAAGCTGCGAGATATAAATGAGGTATGTTTTTCATAACATTCCGTGTTTTGCGCAAATACTAAGGGAGTGTGCTTTGTTTTTGTGTACCTAAGTATATAAACACAAGGCATTTAATACTTTGTACTGCTACAATTTAATGCAGTGTAATTGTCTTTGGTAGGTTTTTAATAATTACAAGTTTCTTGCCCATTCTTCTCCATACGAAATTACCTCTTGAAGAGGCAACTATGTAGATTCAACGATTTGACTGCCTCGTTGCCAGTGGTCGGGTTCGATTCCCAGGTCGGGCAATGTGTTATTATATTTTCCATCCAGAATTTCTCAGTAGCAACCTCTGGGTCTGGATTTGTGCCCGTTTGATAACAATAGGCTCCCCCCCTATTACATGAGACAACTGTGTCTGTGTCTTAAAAAGTGTCTTTTAATGATGAAAAGAGCTTGATTTATTTTTAAAACTGCTTTAGGCATGCATCCTACTCCTACGGAACGAAAACTTAAGTTCAGCAGAAAGAACATTATAATTAGCATAATTGGGTGTAGTTCTGATAAAACGAACTAATTCGCGTCAAAATTTCTGCCATTTCTCGAAGTAATTGTAATTATTTGAGACATCTATTCAGAGTATGTGGGTTGGCTCGTTTTAGTTCTCAACCCAAACCCGTTATCAAAATCCTGTCATACTAGATAATATAATGTTTGTACCAGTTAAAGCAACCCGTTGAGTCCTTTTAACATAATTATTAGATGTTATTTGACGTTTTTACGATACCCACGGGTGGAGGGGTGAGGGGTGACGGGTAAAAGGGGTTCCGAAACGTAATTTGTGAAACTGTTTAACATTAACAACCCTTTTCTGCTACCCTATTAAGATAAGAGTCGGAATTTCATTCATGTTTAAAGTTGACTTCTGCTTTTTCATATAAAGTAGTACGTCTAATTTAGAGAAGAAATGTGAACAATTGTTAATGGATTGTTAGCAATATAATTGTAATTACCAATATCAAATTTCTCCTTATTGCGAATTGTGTCAGAAGAAGTTAAGAGAGAGGCAATTTTTAAGCAATTAGATGAAGGTTTATTTCATTGTATTTTATCAGCTAAAATGAGTTATGCTTAGTTTAGTTTCTAGAGATGCATGAATAGTGTGTAACATACAAAGGTTCGATGGACATATTCAAAGGATAAACAGTTGCTAAATTAATAAAGGTTATAAGAAAAACATCAAGTTAGAAATAAATGGGATTATTAAATACCACAAACTTAACAAGCCTGCTACACTATTCCCAACCACTGTAATCATTCTTCTTTTCAAATCGATAGTTAAATATTAGGCCCCAGTAAGAGGCCCCGTTTATTGCGGCATCAGTGGTGGTTTTAATGTCTTCCAAAATGCAGGTGTAGGGACACTTTGGGCACTACAGCAAGTAGGCTATTGCCTCGTCAGGAGTACCGCACTCGCACTGGGTATCGGTGGACATAAGTCTTTCTCCTACTTTCAGGCTCTCCAACTCTTGAAAGCCAGTTTCAACAATGGCGACCACCAGAAAAGTGCCGAGACAATGAAGCTCAACAGTTTTGGATCCCACAACGAAATTGATCAGAAAAGAACAGCGAAGGAGTAAGAAAGAACATTATTTCCACTTCCCTCCATATCAAGTAGGAGACAGAAAAGAACTAGGCCAATAGGGCCAATGGGTCCTAAAACGTGAGCTGTAATAAGCCACTACAAACAGAACAGCCAAATTATTTGCCTTTATCGACAAAGGCATATTACGGACAGATTATAATAACTCGAAATATTTGCACCAAATATCCGATAATTTCAAAAGCAAAATACACGTTTATATTCGTGTTCCAATAACGAGAAATAGTGAATTCAAATCCATCCATATTGCATGTTTGTTAACATGAAACTACATGGAAAATGCGATAGAATGCATTAATGGGCTTTACATATTTTGATGGTTCCCAGCCTGTACAATGTTAATAGAGAAGATAAACATCGGTCTATGGGAGTGCACCAGTGCTTGCGTACACACTTTGTAAATTAATGTTTTTGAAATATTTTATTTTTTGTTTTTGTTTTGTGTTCAACTTTAACTTCATAAAGGTATGATTCCGCAACAGTGCTGTCGCGGCACTACTGGACCCCATACAATCTCTATAAGCTTATATCAGATTACATTCCGAGCTAGGCAGCAATGTCGCGGCAGTGTCAGTGTCACCCTTCCGCCGCGACAGACCAGTAGTGACGCATCTGCCGCTGCAGCAAGAGTATCACCACGAACAGAGCGACACTGCCGCCTTGCTCGGAATCAGCGCGGCAGGCAGCACTGCAGCAACAGCACTGCTGCTTGTTGCCGAGTTCGGAATCATACCTTACATGTAATAAGTAATTACGATGCAGTATCGACCCTGAAATCACAAATTTCTTAAAACTCTCAAGGACTCCACGAGACAGGCACGACCTTGTGTGGAGTTCATAAGTTAAATATTATAATTATATTTAATTTTTTGTCTCTTTTGAGATTGCTGTTGTGACCGAAATTCGGTCGCAAATATTATTACTACAGTCCTATAAATTAATTCTAAACCAATTAAGTCCACAAAGATTCTTGGGTTTAGGTAGGTACAAAACAAATGAAAAACGAAAATATACCCTGGGGTAGGGATGGAATTAACCCCGTAGGTAGACCCTACCTATGTATATCCAATTCAGGATTCTACCTACATCCATACTATAATAATACATTCTAAATATATAAAATCGAAAGGTCAGTCATTCTTCACGAAATATCGAAAACCACTTGACGTACAAAGATGAAATACACACATCAAAAGTGTCTAGGGATCAACATCCCTAATCAATGTGATAATGATGTTGATCCCTAGACACTTTTGATGTGTATATAAAAGGGAGGTAGTTTGCAGTTAGTAGACGTCCACTAAGAAAGGATTTTCTGAAATTCACCCCCTAAGGGGATGAAACGGTGGTCCAAAGTTTGTATGGAGAAATCAACTTTGACGCGGACGAAGTCGTAGGCAAAAGGTAGTATTAGTACCTAATATTACAAATGCGAAAGTAATTCTGTCTGTCTGTTACATTTCCGCTACAAAACCACTGAGCCGATTTTGTTGAAAAGTACGGTAAGTTTGAACCCCAAGAAAGGCTAGGGAAGGGGACTAGGGAATAGTGTAGGCTATATAATATCACGCTACGACCTACGGGGACGTTGCAGTAATGAGGTATGAGGTAAGTTTGAACCCCAAGGAAGGACACAGGAAACAGTTTTTCTTTCTTTCTTTCTTATTCTTTCACATAGGCTACTTTTTATTCCACGACTTAGTGTCAGCTCACACCGAGACGAAATGCGACGCGACGCTGCGTGCACACTTTAAAAGAGCGACTCAAAATATAACTTTATTTTCTACACGAAAAGATACACATTTCATTGTGACAATTTAGAATACGTTACACCACGCAGCACTACGCCTCGTGATGCCTCGCGGCGTAAAGCGACGCATCACGGTGTAGAGTGACGCAGTGGTGAATCGCCGGTACGCACGGCGTGCAAGAGCGGCGACGTTGCGATGCGTCTCGCAGCGGTGCGCGGCGCAGCGCGAGATCACTGGCCTCTTCCAGTATCGTCACGTTGCGTCGCGTCGCGTCGCGTTTCGGTGTGAAGTGACCCTAAGTCTGCGTCCGTGATAACCTACATCTAGGCGGACGTAGTAGCGGGCAAAAGCTATAGTTATGAAATAATGCTAACCACTGGAAATCCAGTGAATTCGTAACATACTCGTAGGTTCGTTAAATATGTACAGTGTTCATATTACTGTTGGCATGGAATTCAGCTGAATATCATTTTCGCGTTCGAAATAATTGCAAATCTGCTTCGTAAGTTAATTTAGACAGCTACCTCTGTGTTTCAGTGTATGTTTGCGAAGCGATGTATTTGAGATTCAGTAAGTATTATCTGTTATTATTACTGTCTAGAGGAGACAGTAATAATAACAGGGAGTTGTGCCCGGATGATGGCAATAGGCTCCCCCCTATTACATGGGACCTAAACATAATTAGTGAAATGTGGGTGTAGGTACTATGGGTACACCTCTGCCTAACCTTTCGAGGATTACAGGCGTGATGTTATGTTATTACTGTCTAGCTTTTGCCCGCGACTTCGTCTGCGTAAATATAGGTTATAAAGTCGCGGAATAAAAAGTATATAGTTTATGTCCTTTTTTGGGGTTTAAACTTACCTCGTTACTGCTCCGTCCCCGAAGTTCGTAGCATGATGTTATATAGACTACACTATTCCTCATAAATCTCGCTATCATATACAAAAAGATTTCAGTAGTTTCTGAGATCAGTGCATTAAAAAAAAACAAACTCTTCATGTTTTATTTTTCAGTAGCAGCCTCGGAGTCTAATGTGCCCGGTTGAGCGCAATGAGACTTAAACATAACTTGAGAAATGTGGGTGTACTAATGGATACACCTCTGCCTACCCTTCATTACAGGCGTGATGTTATGTTATTTGAATGACGTAGGTCTGACGACACTGGGATGTCAGTTTATTACAAAGCAAGACAAAATCGTCTAAGTTGAAAGCGCTCCTCAGAAATGCCTTTCCCAGTAAACATATTTACACTACTACTAGAGTTAGGTTGGGGGAGCATTCAATAAATTCTTGTAAGCGCGTGGGTGAGGTCAATGCTCGACCCTCCAACTGAAGATTTTCTTTATTGAGCACAACTGTGGAGACAAAATGTTCGTCGTGTAATTGTGAGTTGAAAGGATTGAGTTATTCTAACATAACATTACGCCTGTAATCAACGAAGGGTAAGGCAGAGATGTACACCCATATTTCGTTAGTTGTGTTTAAGTCCCATGTAAAAGGGGGCAAACCTACTGCCATCAACCACGCACAAATTTCCGATATTCTTTCACTCGAAAGTACTCAGATCCAGTCGCTAAATAACAAACTCTTAACCAAAAGGATTAAATAGGATTATAAAAAACCAGCTAAGTGTGTGTCCGGCGACGCAGTGGGTTCCGTAGTGAAACGTATTTCTCGTTAGCTTTAGTTTTCCTTTTAACTTCGTTATACACTAATACTACTGCTGTATATTCTAAAATAACATTTTAGTTGGAAAAGGGGTACGGAGGCGGGGGGCGGCAACGCTTGTTTCTAACGAAAATTTGCACTTTAGAGCTTAATATTGTGCAAGGATCCCTGAATCGAAAAATGGTTGTACACACCCGCAATATTTTTAAATGACATATTATTAAGTATAATGGCAACATGATTACCATTTTGTCGACGTATGAATATGTATACCCATGCTAAATTACAACTTTTTAGTACTAAGAGTCACTGAGATATGCTGCGGACAGACAGATAGACAGAAGGACAGATGTGGCGAAACTACTGGGTTACGGAACCCTCAAAAGGACCAGAAAAATGGTACACTGTGTATGCGCAACAGCCAGTACATTACACTGTTGCTACTTTATATGCGTCGAGGGCTTAACCGATTTTCAATTCAGGAGTTGACACAACACAACATGCAAGGGTCTACGACCAGATGACCTTATACTTTTATTATTTATCAAGGACTGTATAGTTTATTTACTGTTGTTACAATGGTTACCTTATAGCCAGCGGTTAGCTTATAGTTAGGATTAGAATACATATAAACTAACTTCTATTACGCTCGTTTTAACTTCTAGTTTGCTTTGAACTGGGCTAGAACTGCGACCAATGCTCTGTAACGATTGTTTCGAACCGGTCGTCTTTTGTGCTTAATTAATTTTGTGAACGGGTCTTTATTAGTTATGTATTTAAATAGTATAAATGTGAAAGGTCACTTACTCATTCACTCACTGATTAAACATGAAATTTTGAAAACTACTTGACCATTGAAGCTGTAATTTTGCTGGTAGGTAGTTTGTTTGTAGGAGACGTCAGCTAAGAACGAATTTTGCGAAACAAATTGTTTTTATTCACCATTATTATTAAAAAAGAAGAAACTAAAACTAAATAGCATCCAAAAATTCCTCCGCATCGCTGTCAACTGGAAATTTGCACATAAGACTGACTACATTGCCACGTTGAATGGCAATGCTTACCCTCTGGCCAAGGTAATAGCCAGACCTTGGGTCACAGAAAGTGGCAACCAACCGTTTGAATAATTCCTTAAATATATATATAAAATTCAAGGGAAAATACAATTTAAATTTTTATAATCTACGTAGACAAATCTTCTTTTAGGATTAAAAGAAAAAAAGTAAAAATCAAAGATATAGCTTACAAATTCTGCCAAGGTGAAAACATCCTTATTATCAATGATGATAAACAAGCAGCTGAAGTACACAAAGGTCAAACTGATCCTTATCCTTGACCAATGAACCTTAAAGTTCATTTACACGGAAACAAGATGTTCTCCACAGCCCTCGATGTCGAGGACGAGACGACGGCGAGACGCAAATCCGTAAACCCTTGAAACAATAAACCCGACATAACCTTAAGTTTATTTCAACTAATCCAATTGTAGACACTTACAAGTCTCTCGGAAGATTGTAAGAGGTCGTCGACTTATAGATCAATTTTGTGGATAGTACTAATATGTACTATACATACTGTATCTACTCGTACATATACTTCTATAAAGCTGGAGCGTTTGTTTGTTTGTTAAAACGCCCTAATCTCTATAGTTGGGGAGGCCAGGAAGGGATTTTTGGATTTACTCGAGCGCGGCAGATTAATATAAGGGGGGATACCTTGCTCCTTGTTAAGTACCTCCACCAAATATAAGCCTTGTAAATAGAGCCGCGCGGCTAGGACAGCCGATCAGATTAGTAAAAAAAAATCGATCGTTGGATTTACTCGAGCGCGTCAGATTAAGGCAGGGTAAGTTAATTACATGCAGAAAAGTGTGCATTTCAATAATCTGACGATATGTGCGTAACGTAAGGAAATAGCAAAGTCACAAAGTTGCAAAAAAAATATGTCACCTGGACATTCTCGAGCGCGGTTAATTTTCATTTTATTTTGAAGGAAATCTTTCAAGGATTACGAAAATAATATAATCTGCCGATTTACACAAGCCGAAGTAGTTAAATAATCAAAAAAGTGTTGTACTAGCAGCTGCTAAGAACTATGTAGTTTTCACTCTGCGATTCTCTTAATTGTCCAGTAATCTCTCTCTTAATTATTTCTCTTATATTTATTAGTTGTACTTATTACATTAGGCACATAATTGAAGAAAAATATATATTAAAAAAAATTAAAACCGTCAGGTTAAGGGAACTCCTCCACATAATTGTCAGATTATGGGTCAGCACGATAAGGACATCAAGCTGAACCCTCTGTATAAAAATCTGACGCGCTCGAGTATGTCAAGGTCACGATTTTTTTTTGCATTTTCAAAAATCGGCCATGAGTTTTGGTCGCTTCTAAATCGTCAGTCTTTCGAATGGGAGACTCTTTAGGGTTTACTTAACATCCCTTCTGAAAATCAGACGCGCTCGAGTAAATTTTTTTTCCCCCATTTTCAACCCCTTTGTACGGCCACCCCCACCATGCAAACCGGCAGATTATTATTCCCCCGTTATAAGAAACACGTGGGGCGTATACACTATTAATATCTGACACGCTCGAGTATGCCAAGGTCACGATTTTTTTTTACATTTTTGAAAATCTCTACACGTTCCCCCGGCCCCCCACCAGTGAAAGTGCATACATCTCATAACCTTTTTTTCTTTTTAGCATCTAATCTTCACAATCCAAAAGGTCCCCAACACGCTCGAGTAAATCCACATTTAGCATCTTGGCCTCCCCAACTACTAGACTATCAGTCGGATTGGAAAATATCATTTTGTAAATAATAGCCAGATTCATTTACATTATATAGCTCGTTTATCGAGGGACGTGGACGGAGCAGTAACCAAAAACGTAACTGGAACGTGGGATTGGAAATGAAATATAATCAAATTAATGATTGTAACTACTCCGTATTAATTGCCTTGAAAGATGAGACTGTACAATTTGAAATAAGAAGCCAAACTCATAGCCCTATTAAAACTAGGTACTTATAACGAAAGAATAGAAGGAAAAAAGAAAAAAAAATACGACAACAACCTCCTTTTTTTAGCTTATCTAATTGCGTACACTCGAAAAACTTCTTAAGGAATACAAAGGAATTCCAGACCTCAAACAAGGCTTTGTAGGCACTGGAAGCAGACGCGAGATCATAGATATAACATAGTCCAATTATCGTCGTCGTATTAACCAGACTGATTAACTTTGGTATCGAAAGACTTTGAACTGACGAACGTGCCGCCATCGCTAATGACGGCAGCTGAGCTTGGATGCTCCTTCTAGATAAACATTGATTTTGTCTTAGAAATATCGACTGTATTTTCGTAATCGAGAATTGATGAGTTTTTGAAAAGCTGAGGGGTTTTTGATTTCTTATTAGAAAATGTTAATAATAGTACCTACCTATTGTAAGACTCATAAGCAATTAACATGATTTTATTAATACCTTTTGCAATATTAATAAAAATGTCGATGTCAGAAGTGACATCAGCTGTCAGATGGTTAGATAGCAACGTTAGTTCATGGAATATTTCTAGCAAGAGAGATAGTTTGAAATAATAGACAGTTTTATTTTAATGCGAATGTACCAATAATAAAAATTGAATGTTCAACACCAAGAAATCGCACCATACGATTCAAATTTCGAAATTGAATTCGAATCAAATGTTTCACTTATGCGATTTCAAACTTTGAAAATGGAACTCTCAACTTGTGTCCGTTGGGAGAGATGTCGCTGCACGTCGCCACGAGAAAATGGCTTCCAACATGGCGGCAACGTGAAACGTCCGACATGATGACATGTCTTTTGACAGCCGCTGGGGATATTGCAACGGCAAACAGGGTAGCTTACATCCGGCTACTGCTATTTTTTATTATAAAACTAATAATATTTACATTGTCAGATAAAAATATAACGTTTCTTTTTTGATGTAGTATATTCCGATCGCAGGAGATATAATAAGTAGTACACAAGTATCTGCGCAAATAAAAATAAGTACTCTTCCCGTACTCTCATAGTAGTAGGTAGGTATGGGACCAGGGAGGCATAAGAAATAAGATAGTGATTTGATGTAGTAACAAAACAATAGTAAACAAAGACACAGAATTGTAACGATAAAACTGAATCGTCTGTAGTCAGAGAACGTGGGAACATTTTATCCAGACCAAACAGATGCCTCTCCGGGGATGCAAGGAAATAGGCTTGGAAACATTTGCAAACCAAAATGCGGATTGATAGCAATCTTTTGTAGATTTCTGCTGGAATTGGATGTCCATTTGTTGGGCTTTTCGTATTGAGTTATATAAAGCTTTTGGTATTCAATTTCTCACAAGACTGATTAGTTAGGTGTTATGTTCTTAGGAAATTGTAGATTAATTTCGGTAGAACTTTTTGAAAGTAAAACTAAATAAAAACCTTTATTTATTTTACAACTTAAATCTGATTCCGTAATTAACCAAAATACAAATCAAATCATTTATCTCTGTGCCAACATGAATAGAGTTTAGATGAATACAGATAAATAATATAACTTGTAAATAATAATAAAATAACAAGGTACCTATGTCATTATCCGAGCCATTCCGTATTTTGTTTTGAATAAAATGTGCACGAGCCTTTTCGATCAATGAATTTTTGTTGCCGTAAAAAACCTGTGAAATTTGAATACCGTGAATTCCAAAACAGAACACAAAACATTTTTATTTTATTTCGGTCCTTTTATCGTGTGCGTGTGGTACGAGTGATTTTTTTTAAAAGTTCATTTGATCCGGTTTAAAAAAAGACAAGTAATTGAGGAAAACTGTTGAAACATGATGGTAAAGTGAAAAAACTGTTAAACCTGAAGTAAAAAAGTTATGGTGAAAAAACTAGATCACTCAATCTGCCCATTTGAAGAAAATGTCATAACACGTATCTCAGAACATACCACCTTCGTGGTTTTAAATTTCATCTCAAAAAACTGTAGATAACATATCAAAGCTAGTAAGAATTACTCGTTTCATTGGAATGTCGCGTTACAAAGTTATAACGCTTAATGTGGATCACTCAATCCACACATGTGCCGGTCTGAGTGATCTTTGATTGACCGCCTTAGACTAAATAAGTACGTAATATTTCTTTTGAATATTATACATAAGCTTGAAGATAAATTGTTGAAACATAAATCGTGACTAAATAACTATTAGTTCAAGAGCTAATGAAAGTTGAAAATTTGATTAACCGCAGGCCTGAGTGATCTTATATTAACGAAATCCAAACTCGTAGCCAAACGGAGCTTACATTCAAAACTGCTAATTAAACTGTTAAAACTTTTGATACATCATCTGCTTATCTACGTATTATACTTTAAGAGTTATCGCATATTTTACATTCTCAAGGAAAAAATTTGTAGGGTGTCCAAACGTTTGCGGCAATTACGGCGACCGGTCATAAACTAGTAGCTGGAGAGCCGGCCATGGCGTGACGGACATGGATGACGAAAAGTACTCGTACCGCATAGTCCGGGAGCCGACGCTTCGGTTGCCACCATTTTGGATACCATCGACAGTACATTTAGGAGGAGTGCCTAGCTTGGGCAGCGCAGCTCCGTGACCTTGTCGCGATGGTCGGTGCTGCAGATCACCTCTCGCTTCCGGTCGTGTTACAATCCATGGTCGAGGCATAGTCGTGGGACCACGTCGTCGTCTCTTTTCAAGGAAGTGACATAGATATGAACTATGTGAACGCACCCACGATCGCTGTGGCGGTCTACGGGGCTTGGTCCACGACCAACCGTAGTCCAGGGATGGTCTCCCCACGTCTGACATGCACCCCTTCTGCGGTGCTGGTGATGCACGTCCCACGCACCCCTAGTGTATGCGTAGTTGTAATCCGAACGATCCACTTCCACGGTGGTATTAGCCGCAAATAAAACAACCCGTTGATTCGGTTCTTGACTTCAGAGTTTGGCTCTTCCTTTCCGAACTCTTTCCCATTTTTATTTAATTAACCTTTCACACAAATTATACCTTTCCAGAAAGGGGACAACATTATCTATTAATTAAAATGAATTAAAGAACAGTAAAATGTCACACAAAAAAATCCTCTAAACAAGAACTCGTGAAAATCGCCCTTTCGATATTTTTACTACCTTTGATCCGCTGTAACTTTTACAATTTCTGCACGATTTTCAAAATTCTTGTTGTAATCTTATTTTTTAGTCAGTCTCTATCGGATATAATCTAAATATTTACCATTCCTTACTAAATAAAGTTTTCCATTTTCAAGTTACGTAATTATTGGCATACCTACATTAAATTCTTACATAATTTTCTTCAAAAAACCTTTCTAATTTGCATTATTATAACTTAATCTAAGTAGTTGGAATTGCAATGGATTATATAAAATAATTCTAATAAGACTCATAACAAAGGGAAGGGAATTCATTTTGAATGAATTCCCTTATTTAGAATACGACGTTATCCCATGACTATGCCTCGACCATGGATTGTAACACGACCGGAAGCGAGAGGTTATCTGCAGAACCGACCGTCGCGACAAGGTCACGGAGCTGCGCTGCTCAAGCTAGGTACTCCTCCTAAATGTGCTGTCGATGCTATCCAATATAGTGGCAACCGAAGCGTCGGCTCCCGGACTATGCGGTACGAGTACTTTTCGTCATCCATGTCCGTCACGCCATGGCCGGCTCTCCAGCTACTAGTTTATGACCGGTCGCCGTAATTGCCGCAAACGTTTGGACACCCTACAAATTTTTTCCTTGAGAATGTAAAATATGCGATAACTCTTAAAGTATAATACGTAGATAAGCAGATGATGTATCAAAAGTTTTAACAGTTTAATTAGCAGTTTTGAATGTAAGCTCCGTTTGGCTACGAGTTTGGATTTCGTTAATATAAGATCACTCAGGTCTGCGGTTAATCAAATTTTCAACTTTCATTAGCTCTTGAACTAATAGGTATTTAGTCACGATTTATGTTTCAACAATTTATCTTCAAGCTTATGTATAATATTCAAAAGAAATATTACGTACATATTTAGTCTAAGGCGGTCAATCAAAGATCACTCAGACCGCCACATGTGTGGATTGAGTGATCCACATTAAGCGTTATAACTTTGTAACGCGACATTCCAATGAAACGAGTAATTCTTACTAGCTTTGATATGTTATCTACAGTTTTTTGAGATGAAATTTAAAACCACGAAGGTGGTATGTTCTGAGATACGTGTTATGACATTTTCTTCAAATGGGCAGATTGAGTGATCTAGTTTTTTCACCATAACTTTTTTACTTCAGGTTTAACAGTTTTTTCACTTTACCATCATGTTTCAACAGTTTTCCTCAATTACTTGTCTTTTTTTAAACCGGATCAAATGAACTTTTAAAAAAGATCACTCGTACCACACGCACACCTTTTATCCCATAACACTGATTTTGTTAGCAACCAATATAGTATTGTTTTACCGACACCCGAGGGCCTACATTTTAAAATTAAAATGTTATTTCAGTTTGAAGACTTCATTCATTTACTAATAATAATTGTGCTTGTCGTATAAAATTAATCTTAAGGCTTCAGGATAGTTGTACTTCCAATTCAAAAATCGACTCAAAACCTATACTTGAACAGCAGTGGGCACCTTTTGTTGGAACGAAAATCAACAAGCGATGTGTCAAAATTAAACACAAGTCGATAGGCACAGATCCGATATGCTGTTAATAATGCAGTCATTAAAACACAGCAGCTTACGAGTGCAAAAATAAAAATAAAACCAGCCTATATGTTTTTTTTTTTTTTTTGTCTGGCTTCGCACGGTTTGTGCATTCAGCCAATGTCAAGTTAAATTTTTAGTGTAAGGGACAAAGGTAGGGAAACTGGAATTTATCAAAATTATTTACAACGGAATTTAGGATATAGGATCAGTAGGATTACTAACTTATATATTAATAATGAATGATGACTTGATGAGATACAATAAATTGGCAAAAAAATATATATTACAATTTAATATTATTAATGGTAATGAATGAAGCTATACATTTATAAACAGGTAAACTATTTGTAAGCCTATATGTTATCCCACTACAGGGCAAAGGCCTCTTCTCATACAGAAAAGGCAAGAGCATTTATCACTACTCTACCAAGGCAGATTGGCGATTATAATTATAAGTCCATTTTCTCTCACGTTGCTTTCCTTCGCCGATGTCAGTGATGTCCAAAATAGACTTAGAAACTGTAGGTATAATAATATGAATTGGAAACATCACATAGGTATGTACTAGCTCCGTTTCAAACTCGCAACCTCATGCATGAGCGCGTAATGGCGTGCCTTCACGAGATTACGCGTTCTTGACGTTAGATAACATTTATGAGTTGATTTTCGTAAAAGAAACTGGCCGTAAGACCCATAACCCTGACACAAATCGAAGGAAAACAAGATGGTGGGCAGAATTATTGGGGTGACATAAATCCTGTCACACAATCGGAAATCAACAATGGAATCGTAAGCAAAGGTCTCACTGCTACTTTTACGAAGCGCCGCCGCCAGTCGCGACATGACATGAGGAATTTGGACCGTAGCCAGATTTACCCCTAAATGTTACTTGACGGGACCAAGTTTCGGGACTAGGTGGCAGCGAGACTTGGCGGAAAAGACTTTCAAAGTAAGGGTTAATGGAGGTGCAAATGTAAACAAGTAACGACGGATCTTGTTTACCGAAACTATAAAGGTAATTTGCACTTTTAGGGGGGAATATTTTGGTGTTCTTTCTTTGGTAAAGATAAGGCATAATATTGTTTTTATTACATCAGTGGCCAGCACATCAAACTTTTCGTTTTTGTTTTAAAATCGCTCCTATAACAACAGTATAAGATTCCGCAGTGTTTACCTTAAAAAGCGCTGTTGTCCGTACCAATGTTCTAATCTACAAGAAAATGGTGGTATGGCTTAGTGGTTATAAGTATGTGCCTACAATAGAAAAAAAGTATTTACTTGCATACTTTTTTTTTTCGCAGGAATTACTCTTTGTGTCAAAAAATTGTAGGCATACACGAAAATTAAAGTTAGGGTAAAGTAATATTAAAGTTAGGTTCACTTAAAAATAATTTCTTAACTAAATTTCAAAAACATAGGTCGCATGAAACTAAGCGAAATTTAGCACTAGACGAATAAACAATTAAAAACACTATTTATTAAAAGAATGATACGAGTACATAAACTAACCAGTGTTCGCTGAACTTGGCTGCTACATTACCGTGTGTCTATTTTAGCTCTTATTTCAATGAAAGACTATTTTTTTAATAGATGAAAAAAGAAAACAATACTGACATAATCTCTAGAAGATACATAAAGATTTTTAAGTTTATTAAATCTACTTACACACTAGAAGCTGTTAATTTATTTCGTCTATTTGTTAAGAGCTTTCTACTAAGCGTTTGTTAGATTTATAAATACCATACTGAAACAGACTTTCACAGTAAGCAAAGCTATGCTTCTAATTATCTATACCTGTTACAGAAAAAAAAAAGGATTTAGATACTTCAATACTGGTTTGTTAATATTTTTTTTTACGATGCTTGTTCTATATTTCAACAATAAAAAAACTAACAAAGTTCCACATTGTAATGGTGTTCTTTTTTCAAATCTAATAGGTACTATAATACACGCCACGAATGATGAGACTTGACAAGCGCCAGTAATAGGGAGCTCAGGTATGAATGTACAAAACAGTTCTCGATAATTTGTGTAACTATTCAGGGATTTTTCGATGACATTTAGGTTAAAATTCTTAACAATATTCTAATATTTATTACGAAATAATAAAGTTTGTGTGGTGTGTCAGGTCTCATCTTTCATGGCGCTTATTGTACCTCCTTTTTGCTTCAATAACGTTACCAAAATCGATGAATAAACACTTCCAATAACACAAAAGTATCTGATAATACTACTTTTTGCGAGAGATACCAATCTTGACAGCTAGCAAGCGAAACTTTTTCCGTCTTGGGAAAAATCATGTTGCAAAAGTGTTACAGCATCGATAACTGGGCACGGCTTGTGTAGAACTTGTGAAAATATCTCAAAGAGTTGCCAATATAAAATGTCTGGCGCAAAAACTCATGTTCTCGATTTGCCAATCAGCAGTTTAGATTTTGTCAGCGATAACAGAAGTGTTACAATAGTTGTGTTAAATTTTTGAAGAAATTATTAATATTTGCTACGCGGAAATTATGAACGTTTGCTACGCGGAAATTATTAAATTTTGCTACGCGGAAATTATAAACTTTTGCTACACGACAGTAACGGCAAAAAAACAAAAATATAATGTTTGCCTCAACCAGATTTTTTTTTAAATAAAATTAGCATCAGACTTAGCCTTAAAGCAATACGTATTCATATTCATAAGTACTACAATCAGCCTCTTAAATATTTTTCACTGTCATGTCCAGTCAATACATTTAATTACGACATTGCACCGTTTGCTTTTCTCTATTGTTTCTTGTGTCCGTTTCAATAGAAACTTCTGCACAAAGTAATTCTTGCTTGCTTTTAGTGGAATTGGTATTGAAATTAAATGACTTCTATTCTGGAAGTTTGCCGGATAGACTATTATCAATTGTGTTTCTTTTATTTATACGGTACTAGCTTTTGCACGCCACTTCGCCCGCAGGAATGTCTTTTGGGTTTTTATTTTTTTTGCTGGGTTCCCTAATTAGTTTTCTAAAATAATAAGGGAACCACGCAATGCTGTAGCATGCTTATTGTAATTACTGCTTATAATTTCAGCTATCTGCCGGTGAAAGTTTTGTCCAAATGTAAACGATCAAACAGTTTTTTTTTGTTAATTAGTTTTTGGGATAAGTACCTACCGTGTAAACATTCATTTCATTTAGTAAAAAGCTGTTATTTTGATGTTACAAACAGACACTTCAATTTTATTTATTTGTATAGATTTCTGGTTAATGAATTAATTTAAAAATAATTATTTTTATGACATTCCTACCTTTACTGATCTATACGTAGGTAATTAGGTTTTTGCAATGACATATTTTCAAAATGAATTGAAGTTTTGTTGATATTAGACGTAAACTGTCGGAGCATCGAGCTTGCGAGCATATATTGACGCTTTCATTATTTGTATTCTCTTGTCGGAGCGAGCAAAACTTTTAAGGGCGTGTTTGCGTTCATGAATCTCATGTTACATTAAGTTATTTTGTATGGCTGCTGTTAAGTTTACGAACATGTTGAATCCACTGCTGATTGGCTGTAGAACTTTATGGAGAAACATTATTTTTTATATTCAAATACACCCGGCATCATAAAAATCGCACCCTTTTTGCAGAAATGCCTTCTGACAGCTTAAATTTATGATTTAAACTAGTTTGATGGAAGTATTATGTATCAGTCGACAGATTATGAAATAAAGTATTGTCAATAATAATTTTTATTTTGTTTAGGTAGGTACAAGTATTTAAAAAAATACAGATTGACTGAGAAAGGAAAAATAAACTCCTATACACTATTTTAAAAAATTATTAAATTATAAAATTATGCTTAAAAATGCCTTAAAATATATTTAGCATAACTTATTAGGTATAATTATCTCTCAGATAACGCAACTTTTACGACATACCATATTGTTTCTAAAATGAAATGGTAGTTCATTTCAAGGTAGTCAAATGAATACTCAATTTATAACAACTTAAATAGAATTTCAAGCAATATTTTTGAGAGGTGCGATTTTTTGACGTCAAGTGTATTTTTGCTCAACTCTTTTTATTCCAGTTTTATTACCTAGGAGCTCTAGTTTATATGATAAAACTTTGCTAACCTACCTACTTCATCTACAAACTTCTACCAAACCCAAACTCTAAGATAAACAAATATAATAAAATTGCTTTCAAAGAATTTGACCTAAATAAGTATTAGTTTCTCTAACGCAGAAACGATGTATGTATTTTGACATATCGTATGGTTAACTGTATAAGCGTTGACCTACTTGTGTCGGCTATATATCACTGTTAGTAGCTGAGTCCGTTAACCGAAGCTTCCAAACTAATTTGCGATAGCTAACACTTTGGTTATAATTGTTGCCTTCGTTGTTCTTTTATTGTTCGTGTATTAAGTATCCTATTGGTAGCGCAACATAAATTTATAAATTATTATAAGGAAATGTTTTTGTAGTTATGCTAACTTTTGTAATTTATTAGTTTGACGATTCTTTTTTATTCAGCAAGAACTGCTTGAGATTTTAGAAAATTAATTGGATACTTTTAAGATACCTTTTTTTGTAGGTTTAATTTATCTAACATAATGAGCGTTTTCGCTGTAGGGCATTTTATACAAACTTTTAAGTCCTTAATTTTCGAAATGCATGAATCGATTTTTATGAAACTTCCATCTCATACAGAATACATAGGTGTAAAAAGTTATCAGAGAACATTTTCGAAATGTCCGTTTTAAAAAAGGATTATTAGAAATCTCTGTTTCTATGGAAAACTTATAATCTGTCGAATTTAGTCGAAACACTAATTTTCCTATGTATCTTGCTTATGCTTAGGAAGATTCATTAAAATCGGTTTAGTAATTAAAAAAAAAGGACTTGTACCTTTATATACTTTATATACTTACCTACGTACATAGATAGTACAAAAAAAAACAAGGTGACGTAAAGTGCAACTTCGGTTTTGTAGAACATTACAAGAAGGAAATGAAATTCTGAACTAACGGAAATAGGTTTCAATATGTGATTGGCTTTGTGCAACTGTTTGCAACTAGTGTTGCGACGGGAACAGAAACAAAATGGCGCCCAATAACTTTGTTAGTCTGTGGTAATAGAGATATAACATGACTTTTAATTATACATAAGGCTGATTTTTCAATCATCAGAATTTTTTTATACGCCGTGTAATTATAACAGTTTGACAGCTTTTCTATAAAAAATATGTCAAACCGCCATATTTATTGTTTTTAATTTTAGCAAATCCTAAACGGTGCTTAGATACCTATGTCACTTTTTTAGGTTAAAAATTCGTGAAAAGTAATTCTTGCTTACTCTCATAAAATTGTTATGAATACTATTTCGATGAACAGTTTTTTTTTAGATGTAAACTAAAACATAGGTTAAATTACAATAGGTACGTGGTCTGTTAATTACGACAATACTATCTTCATCTACGAAGGCAACAAATGGAAGCATTAGTGCTGCTATTCTAGCGATTGTAAGCTCTGGCTTCATCTGGATTTTTCTAGAAAATACGCCATCTTGCATTTCATGGAAGAACAAAAAAATCGATTTGAAAATCGAACAACGAAATAAAACAAAAAAAAAATTGTGACCAAAGAGTATAAAATAAAAGAGGTTGGAAAAGCAATGGTTGACGTATTTTCTTTATCCAGAATAGCCTTTAGCTTTCTAAACACAAATAATTTTTTGAAAACCTTTAACTTACTCTCCGGTCTAAACGTGACTCGTTCTGAAATAATAAAATATTCTGTTAATCCTTTGTAATAGCGATTTATCGCCCATTAAACGTTATATTGTAATTACGTTATTATTCTAAGTAACCTTAAGCTCGTTTGAATACATTTTGTATTTTAAGATTAACATTTGAAGATTTATTGAGCATTAGAAATGAACTGAAACTGCATTCTGTATACTTTGGTGTAGTTATGTACATAATTGTATAAAATTTCTAGAGTACGTATTCTATAAAATGTAGAACTTCTATAAAACTATGGCCACGAAGATAGGAAGAAAAAAAAATAGCTTTATTATTAAATTGATTCTATAACTCTAAAAAGATTTGTAAAATCGTCATACATTGCTTCAGGACTAAACTACATAAACTAACAACTTGTCTACAAAAGAAGCAACGTATGACGATACACGTATTTCCATCATAATAAGTACTAGAACTAAAATGGTCGTAGGTTCTCGCTTTAAAATTACAAGACAATTTTAACACTGTAAAGCTCTCTTAAGGTGCTCCTAATGCCGCTTGTACACATTAAGAAAAGTCGTCATGTGGCCTAACACGATCAAAATGTATTGAACAACTGATTTTTTTTACAATAACTGATGAATACTTTTAGCGCTTAAGTATCTAGAATTATGTACTGAAACCATGGTAAAAATCTTCATTACGATGTCCTTTCGGCCTAGTATTGATAGCAATGTTTATTTATTTAGGATCACAAACAAAAGATATACATAAATTATGACATAATTATGACATCAACTTTTAATATGTAGTAGAAAATGTCGTAGGTTATACAACCCTTGTATATTTGTAACTTTGTTTAAGATTTTAATGTATAACTGTTTATTTTCCCGAATAAATAAAATAAAATAATAGTCAACAAAAGGTTTTAGGCTTTTTAAGTGTTGCTGGGCAATACTCTAAAATAATACAGCTAAATTGAAGTACATGTATTGCTTGTTTAAGAGCACCTTGAGAAATTTTAAAGAGCCCTAAAAGCTATCTTCGAGGCCACACTTGTATTTTTAAAAAGTTAAAAATACGTGCACTTTCCTAGTTACCCACTAGTCGAACCAACTGAAAGGTATTGGAATTGTAGTAATACTTGTGTCTCTAATACGTTTTAGTTTGCACTTACCTGAATACACCAGAGCGTACATGAAACAAAAAAAAAACATTTATTAGTTAAAATTGATAAAATAATTCAAGTCAAAAAGTATATCGTGATTTGTACAGTCGAACAAGCCAATTGGTATACAGGCACAAATATTTATAAGTGTGCCTGCAACATTTTTTTTTTTCATAAATATTTATTTTATTTAGTTGAGTGTTTTTACCTGTATACTAAATAGTTTGTTCAACTTTACATCCATAGATCAAAATACAGAGTCTGTTTATAATACTATAATGAATAGATTTTATAACTAAGCCCTGGATTTCCAAACTGCACAATTCATGAGGGGCCAGTGGTAAATACCCAAATAAAGTTGTGCTTTCATTCATAAGAAATTCGGGTATTCAGGATTAATACTACACAAGATAATTAATAAAAATGTGAAATCACCAATCCGCCTTGAGCTAGCAAGGAGATTAATGCTCAAGCCTTCTCTGTATGAGAAAAGGCCTTTGCCCTCCAGTGGGACAATAATAACCTGGTATTATTAAATAAATAAATAAATATCTTGGGACAACTCACACACGGCCATCTGATCCCAAGCTAAGCAGAGCTTGTGTTATGGTAACCAGACAACTGATATACATACTTATATAATTTATAAATACATACATATTATAGATAAATTACACCCAGACAGAACCAACAATTATGTTCATCACACAAAGTTTGTCCTGGGTGGGAATCGAACCCACTACCTCCGAATACCTGCCAGGTTTGTAAGAACTAAATATCAATCACAATAACAACACATTGTACCAACACAAAGCAAAGAAACAAAGACCCAATCAACTAACTTTAAAGCGGGAATCAGAAACAAAACACAAATTAAACAAAAGGAAGTGAAACTCGGTGAACATAATCGAAACATAGCCTATACCAACATAACAGTTATTTTTATTGCGTTTCAGAATCTTGTTCCGAAGGCCTATCACGAACGCGCAGACTAAACGTAACGACACATTTCATGATATTTTGGGTTGAAATTCGGAAAAAAATTCTTGACAGTCTGTAAATTAATATTGTATTTTATTGAATAAATTACAATATTTGAACAGTAGAAATCAACTTGACAATTATTTATTTATTGTACCTAATTTAATATTATAACGGCCATTGGCCAATTAGGTAAGTTAAAGTTATTTAGCGAAGTATACACGCTCTTCTCATAATACTCCAAACATACTGACAAGATCTTTTTCCATATGTCTGAGAACACATAACAGTCAGTCACTATCTCTTAGTTACCTAATTTCTGTTATAAACTTATAATATTAAGTATACACTAGGTATTATTTTGCTCGTGACGCGTTCACGATGCCCTTCACAAAATATTCAATTTGTGTCTAGGAAAGCACTTGCAAGCTTTGAAGGTTTTAAAAAAATAAATACAAGTAATAGAATTTGTCGTATAAAAAATAATAATCGTCTTTAAGCTTGTAAAAAATAAATAAAAATAATAGAACATGAATAAAAAAGAAAGTTATCGGACAGTCGTATTTCCAATTTGAAATTGGAATTCTTTTACGTTTGCGAGTTTGTGTTAGGCCTACAGTCAGTGTTAGATGGTCGTGTTTTTTGCGGCGACGCGCCGATGTGGCGCCGGTCGCGACCCCCTTGTATCTACCCTTGGTGTGTGGTGCAAGTTATGAGCAGTAGCGTTTAATTTTTTAGTAAGGTTTACATGGATGTCACATTTTCGAAGAGATCTTATTATTTTTGACATTAATTGCATGTGTTTCGATAATAATCACCTACAATATTTACAACTGCAAAAACAATGCCTCTAGTTTATTCTTTTACGAAGACTGTACCGATACCATGTTTCACACAAAGCTCATTTTGTAAATAGGATAAGTAAGGCTTGTGATTAGTCAGTGTTCCGTCAAATAACTTAATTTGAAATTGATACGTAATTTACGATAGAGTGAGGAATGAGGTTATACGGGACCGTTGCGGATTAAAAGAGGATGTAGTGACAAAGATAGAAAAGGGTATGCTTAGATGGTTCGGTCATGTTGAGAGGATGAGTGAAAGACGATTAACAAAAGGTATTTATATGGCAGAGGTAAGTGGCAACGCAGGGAGGGGTCGCCCTAGGAAGACCTACACTGAACTTATTGGTGAGATTCTTCAGAAAGGTCAGGTGCGGAGTACTCGTAACCGGCGTGCTTGTATGACGAGATGTATGAACGTAGATGAGGCGAAAGGAGTATGTAAGGATCGTACGTAGCAGGTGGCGTTCTGTGGTTTCTGCCTACCCCCATGGGAAAAAGGCGTGAGTTTATGTATGTATGTATGTATACGTAATTTAAAAACCATAAACGTTTTAAAGTTAAGTAGTACTTTTGTATAGGGTGCGCTGTTGGTCCAGCCTCTTATTGGGGTTGGTAAGCTTCGAGCTTACTTCTACATTACAGTACTGTAAATAATGCTTGTAACAAATGTTTTGACAGCGTTTTGACAGCTATTGAAGTATAGTATTTAAGTTTATGAAAAAAGAACTCATTTTAAAATGACCTATGTATTTTTTATGTGATTTAGTAAATGTTAAAATTGGTCTAGTGGTCGCAAAGCGCGACTGCTGAGCATGAGGTCTTGGGTTCGATTCCCAGGTCGGGCAAAGTATAATTGGGTTTTTCCATCAGAAATTTCTCAGTAACAGCCTCGGAGTCTAGATTTGTGCCCAGTTGATGGCAATAGGGTCGCCCCTTATTACATGGGACCTAAACATAACTGGCGAAATGTGGGTGTGCTAATGGGTACACCTCTGCCTAACCCTTCGGGGATTACAGGCGTGATGTTATGTTATGTAAAATTACAAAAGCACAAATTTTTTATTTGTACTTTTAATTGTAATTGTGTAATTTTATTTTACCGCTGTTCGCTTTTCATTGTACCACAACGAGAGTACTCTACGAGCGAGGCTCTCTCCGTGCCTCCCCGAATAAACACCCTGTTACCATGTAAATAGCGACTTCACGTACTCTGATGTACTTACTGAGGTTACCGCGACACATTGTTAAATATCTTACAATTTTTCACGACAGCGCACACGTCGCTGTGATAGACTAGAAGGTTTTTTTTCGTAAGTAACGTACCCGTTTAAAAAAAATGTTTTTAAGTTTATTAGCTCTTACCCGAGAAGGCCAAGTCAAATCCGTTCTTAGCTGGCTGTCTTCTACCTATGTTTATTTATTTATGCAACAAAAACTGCAATGGCGGAGTTGGTAGCACAGTGCGAGTGTTGAGCATGAAGCCTTGGATTCGATTCCAAGGTCGGGCAAAGTGTTATTGGGTTTTTCCATTAGCAATTTCTCAGTAGTAGACTCGGTGTCTGGATTTGTGTCTGGTTGATGGCTCGCCCCTATTACATGGGACTTAAACATACCTAATTGGCGAAATGTGGGTGTACTAATGGGTACACCTCTGCCTAACCCTTCGGAGATTACATACGTAATTATGTATGTTGTTATACTTAACAGAGTGATATAAAAAAATATTACACATACACACACACCCCAACTTTGTCTAAGAGTAGTTGCAAGTTAACTATCTGTATGTACCAAGAGCAGTAAAGATACCTCTGACAGTTAATTACTCTGTGTAAGCAAGAGGTCTTTTCACTGGAGCAACTAGCTCAAGGCTGCTAAAGGACGTGGAAAAATACCAACAAGGTTGCCAAGCTCTCCCAAGTCCCAGTGACAAGTATTGAGTTATTTGCTAGCGACCTCAGCAGGGTTGGCACTCCATTCATTATTTATGCGGACGGTGTACCAACAAATGTGTTCCACGTTTACACAGAGAATTGTTGGGACAGATGCTTCAGTGTACGAGGATTTCGTAAATGATTTACTTTTTTATTTGTTTTAGCAAATCGATTTTTGAATTTTTTTGTTTGCCCATACTTAATCGTTTAGGGTTTATAATGGAAACGACATACGGTTGATAGGGGTATTCGGACTTTCTTTATTACGCACCTAATATTTTTCCAGAATGTTAAATTAAGTACTAGCTTCTGCCCGCGTCTGTGACCGCGTGGAAGTCAAGTATATTAAACATAGCCTATGGAACTTGGTAATAGTGTAGCTTTCCATCATTAAAATATTTTTTGCGATCGATGCAGCAGGTACCTACTTCCAGAGATTACCTTACAAAGCAAACTAATTTTACCTCTATATATATTAAGTAAACAAGAATGAAAGTCAAAGTCAAAAGTCAAATCATTTATTTCAATTATGCCATTATAAGGCACTTTTGAGCGTCATTACAAGAAAAAAAAAAATAGAATTGAATCTAGTTGCCCCTTCCAAAAGGTAGAAAGAAGATTTGCTGCTATTTTTAATCTTAATTGAGGGCGTATCACCCCTAAAAGTCCTGAATCTGTCAGGTATCGACTAAAGAGATACGATAAATATCATCTGTTACCACGTTACCCACGGGAGGCCCACGTGCAAGCCCTGAATAGTACTAAAACATTCTCTATTTACTTAAACAGAGTACTAAAGTTCTCATTACTGAAACATGTACCGACACTGACCCAGAGAGTCACAAAGGTACTTATATCCGGGAAAATAAGTGAATTAAAACCCGGGTATAATTAAATATGAGTACTGTGTCCTTGGCACGTTTTTTACAAATGATCGCATAGGGAATACTTATACAACTCAAGTTATATAAAGGACTTTGTTGAAACAATGATCGTGCTCGGAATAATTTTGGGAATTTTCGCCTTTGGTGTTGGAAGTAAGTCCACAAACGTCATAACATTTTATCTTTGAACTAGCGACCCGCCCCGGTTTCGTTCGGGTGCAATGTAGTATACATAAACCTTCCTCTTGAATCATTCTATCTATTGGTGCAAACTGCATTAAAATGACGGCGGGAAGCGACTATGTTTTATACAAAGTAGAGATAAATTTCCAAAAAAAAATTAGACGTTTATTAGACGTTTGTATTTTTTTTGTTTAATCGAGTATTAACTATAAGAGATTACATTAGGGTGGGGCAAGCGTCCCACTCTGCCCCACTATACCTACGCCCATGCACAGTAGCCTGGAAATCGTTGTACTGATACTCGTAATTCATTTCAATTTTTTCAGTCACAAGTATCAAATAAACTATTTATATACATATATACCCTACTCCTATTTTACGATGAATCTCATGACGTTAATATAATGAATTCCATCCATGAACCTCGTAATGCCTATCTTCTCGGCATTATGATCGCGTCAACATGGTCGGCGCCGCCATATTATATTTCATGACGTCACCGACACTTGATTAGTAAGTACATACTACTAGCAATATGGAAGAAAATGTTTGTGCGTAATACTGGTATGAATGGAGGTTTTCTGAGATGCGTCAGAGCATATAATCCTATAACACTCAAGCATGTTTTGGGATTATAGCTTTTATTTATACGGGGTGTAAAAGACAAATGACATAGAGATAAACTACAATAACATGGCAATTCAAAACGTTTGAAAGTGTTTGTGAAAATATTTAACTGACTCACAACGTATGTGTGCGTACTGAGACGGCTCCCAAAACAAAAACAAATCAGCGATTTGTTGCTAGACTAGCAGCGTCATTAATCACTCATTATTACTAGTATGGCGCTGCACTGACATACTCTATGAAATTACAGGTGCGTTGTCTTGCGCGGTCGGCTATTTATGAATAGTTGACAAACAAATCTGCCGGCCTGCTACTGAAGACGATTACTTACAACTACATACAAACTCTTTCATACGGATGTGCCTACACACATTGAAATAGTAATATAGAGGGGCGCGCCATATTATAGTAGTTTATCTTTACCCGTTAAGCATACAGCCCATCAAATTTAGTAACTTTTAGCAAAAATTATTACTCTGAAACAACTTTACCACACAACAACCATACACGCAAATTATAGTGCTTATGGGTGCACACAACAGTGCAGGAACTACTGAACGAAACTAAGAAACCGATGGATGTTTTGAAATGTAATTTAATTTTAAAAGTAGTTATAAAAATATCATTAATTATGTTAAGTTTCATTCGAAGACATCCATCGGTTTCTAAAAAAACTTCAACTATATTGACCTTGTATACCTATCTCTTTTGTTGACAAGTACATCAAAGTCATAGGTACCTCTAAAACGTACGAAAATACATAAGTACGTATTTACCACATAAAATTATATTCAATCTTAATACGAATAGAGTTAAGTTTCCTGTGCATTTCCAGCGATAGCTTTACGAGGTGTAAAGCAAGAGGCTTAACTGTGGCAATCCCACTTTTCACACTAATCGCTCTTTACCGAGTTTTCTCGTTGACTTCGTGGCATTTAAAGCCAGTGGCCAGAATCAATAATTAAGTTCTAGATTCACACTAGCTATTTAATTGAGGTTATCCATCATGTGCGTACCTATCTACTTACCTACGTTATTTTAGAGGTTGAAGTTGAATTATTTAGAGGATTTACAAAAAAATGAGGAATCCAAAAACATTTGAAAAAAATAAGTTCGTTTTTTATGTTCAAACTCAAACTCAAAACATGTTTTTGTTTGTTTTTCTAATAATTATCAATTAGCCCGAAAAATCCAACCGATAGCTGCCAGCGCGTCTCACGCAAACCTTCACCTTTTTATCTTGCTATTAGAAAAAATATTTTAACGAACAGGATTTAAAGTCCTAAATTGAATGGCAAATAAGCGATGACCTTAATTAGGAAAATATTTTAGACTATTCACATTATACTTCTCTAATGTGTGGTCTAAAATATTTTCCTACTCAATTTAGGAACGATACCTAAGTATCAAGTTAATAGCTATTACAAACCGTCTGTAACGGTCGTTACAAAACCAAGTAAGTACACCATTAAGTTAGGCAAGTAAGTAGGTACCTATCTCCTTTATTACGATTGTCATGTCATGACCTACAATCGTTAAAATCAAGACAATTATACAAAAACTAGCACTCTGCTCGCGACTTCGTTCGCGTGATTTTTCTTACGGATCCCTATTTTTTATATAATAAAACATAGCCTATAAATATAGCCTATGTAACTCGAGGATAGTGTAGCTTCCCAACTGTGAAAGAATTTTCCAAATCGGTTTAGTAGTTTCGGAGCCTATTCAATGCAAAAAAAACAAACAATCAAATCTTTCCTCTTTATAATATTAGTAAAGACGAAGGCAGCGCTGTTCTAAAATAATCTAAGGTGATTCGTTGATACCAGCAAATATTTTAGATCTTCAGTCAAACCAAACCACAATACGTAAACTGTTCGTTATTGAGCAGTTCCATTGGGTCTACATCAGATATTCACAGGGACCACCTCAGAAGTATACCCTTTCAAATAAAAACAATATTTTGAAAATCGGTCAACAATTGGCGGAGAAATCGGTGAACATACATACAAAAAAAAATACATAGGTACAGTTATACATTACTGGCGAAATGTGAATATACTGATAGGCATGCCTCTGCCTAATTACAGGCGTGATGTTATGAGTTGAACATAGAAACTCCTCCTTTTTTAAAGTCGGTTAGAGATTCTTTTTTGTATCAATAGGTAAAGTGAGCTTAAGGTAATCTGTCAATCCTTAGCACGAGTAGTGTTCCCTCAAAAAATCTTCCGTGAATTTCGGTTAAGTGAATTTAAGGTGAGTTATCATCTTACTTTAAGCTATTACACTGGGATGGAGATGGGATCACTGCTCACCTCGTTATCACCTCACCTAAATCCACCGCGAAATTTTTTTACATAATCGCACTACTAAAACATCATGTACGTAACGTTCCATTTTCTATTCACTCAGACACTCAGAAAAGAAAAGAAGACAAAAGAAAAAGAAGGCACTTATGCAAGAAAGAAAAACAAGCCGGTCTCATTACGATTGAGCGAGGTTATGGAGCGCGCATGCGCGGTGCACTCGGCGCGTTGCGTAGCAACAAGTGGCCGTGGCTAACATGTGTATGGATCAGTAGGTTTACTTTATACAAGTTGTTTTTCGTGCCTTCGTGCACGTACCACGGCATTATGCTGAGCGTCAGCCGTATCGCGCGGTAGTGGCGCACATTTCTTGTTTTTTTTTATTTTATTTTAGTTCAATTCTATGTTGCTGTGCCCTAACAGGGTACATAATATTATACTTTAGCTTTAAGCCTATGAACGTAAAGGGCAACAGAAGGAACAGGGTGGTTTTTTAGTCAGTAAAAGTCTGACAGCCCCTTCCGCCCCACCCAGGGCGGAAGGACTCATTTGATGATTTTTACCACCTCAAAAAAAAAAGCTTTAAGCCTATGTAACATCCTTACACACATTATGATATGCAATAAATGAATATAAAAATAAATATTTTTCTTCCTATTTCTAGAAACAAACATAAAAGTTCTCAATTAAAAATAAAATATGATAGATAAGGTAATCAAATGCCTTATTACCTTCTATAATCAAAAACAAAAAGAATTCTAATGATCAATTACAAAAATAATAACGGACACAGCAAAGTTTGTTCCATTTGCAATTCAAATTAGTAAGTAATTCAATCCATTTTGCTAAGTTAATTATACAGCAAACGCGGATAACAAACAAGTATTAAGAATATTAAGATTTATTACTCAAAGCCAACTAACTTTATTTGCTAAATTAATGTAAGATAGCTGCTATCACAAAATAGATGGAGATGATTTCATAATTATTTTTTTACATTAGCTTTTACCCGCGTCTTTTTCTGCGTGAACGCTGATCGGATGAAGTCACAGTATATTCTATGTCCTTTTCCAAATCCCAAGCTAATTCTTCGTCAAATTTCATTACGATCGGTTCAGTGGTTTTATCGTGATGAAGTAACAAACACACATCACATAGTTACTTTTACATTTGTAATATTAATGTGGATACATTCTGGTTTAAATAGGTCAGCAAAGAACCCTTATTATTTTTCTAAAACAAAAATAGCCTAGTTACTCTCTATAACATCGGGTTTCTGATAGTAAATATCCTGTCAAATTCGGTGCAGTCGTTTCGGAGATTAGCTGGAGCAAACCGACATACAAACATGCTGTATTGTGTAAACATTCATATTTATTTTGTAAAAGTAAAATTTTGACTTAACAAATAGACGCTTAAATTTTATTTATTTGTATATGTAGATAGATATGGAAATATTTCTGGAACAATAAACCATTTTCTTTCATTCTCTTCAATCTAAAAAGACCGAGACCCGAGCGCGGTCTTGCAGCTTAAAATCTACATAGCTAATGAACCGTAAAAGCTAGAATAAAGAAAAAAAACTTGAGAGGTGTCAAGGGACACCCGGATGGAACGAATAAGTTATATGAGAGAGAGAGAGAGACAGACAGAGAAACACGCGCACGCCGCACGGCTTACAACTATAGCAAAAAGTGTCGTTACAACTTTTGGTCTTAATTTTTTCTGTCTAGTCCCCTTTCGCAACGCGCGATAAGGAACTTCGTTCCAAAAACTATGAAAAAATAATTATATAAAAAGAATACAGATCAAACTTATCTATTTTTTAAAATCGTTATTATAATTCATTTAAGACGTTAGATGTTGTGGTCCTAACATTTCTGATTACTCTTTTTTGCGATTATGGTTGCCTAAACGTTTGAGTTCTCATCTAAGAGATATTATTACGGAAAACGTTCTAATTCGTAACATAAAAGCAATGCTGAAATTACACTGTAAAGGCGTGCTCAACTAAGTAGAACACACATTTGCTTTGACGTAACGAATTGGACAGTTTCCCTCTGCGTTTTCTTTGCAACACGTCACACGCTAGCACAAATTGCTACAATGAATAGATGACATTACGTTTGAGTGTCTCCAGTTAAGTGGAAGCGGTTCTTGAGTAGCTGATGATGAGGTGGCATTGTGTGGAGATTATGTCCACTCATTAGGGGATTATCTTGATTGTGGGGGGGGTGTTAATTTATGACGTAGGTATCTTAAGTTTGTATGTGTTGAAAGTATTTTTGGGTGTTTTGTGGTAGAATGGACTTATGTCAAAATACTTGTACTTTTTCGTTGCATAAAGTTTATGTACTACTTGTTACTTTACGAAAAAGCACAAAAGCGGACTTAATGCCTTAGACATTCTCTATCAGAATTTTGTCGTTTGATGTCACATATCTAAGCCCCTTAGCTAATACCTTTTTTGTATTAAAGGACCAACGTTTTAATCTTGCATTGTTATCACTATTTATAGTGGGGACGTCAAACAAAAAGACGACTTTGTTAATACTCGTATTAAGGTAAAGTTTGTTCGTTTTTTGGTTTGGGTGAGATAATCTCTGAAAGTATTCGTCCGATTACAAACATTTTTTTTTTTGATAGAACTCTTACATTTCCGAGTGGCATAAAGGCTATAATTTTTGATATCTTTGGCTACCTTGCGGTTGACTGCCTCGTTGGTCTATTGGTCACAAAGCGCGATTGCTAAGCATGAGGTCTTGAGTTCCATTCCCAGGTCGGGAAAAGTTATCATCATCTGCTTAGCCTTTTCCCAACTATGTTGGGGTTGGCTTCCAGTCTAACCGGATGCAGCTGAATACCAGTATTTTACATGGAGCGACTGCCTGCAGACTGTCTGCATGCAGGTCGGGAAAAGTGTTATTGGATTTTTCCAATAAAAAATTCTCATTAGCAGCCTCGGTGTCTAGATTTATGTCCGGTTGATGGCAATAGGCTCGCCCTCTATAACATGGAACTTAAAAACATTACTGACGAAATGTGAGTGTACCTACTAATGGGTGCACCCCTGCTTAAGCCTTCGGGGATTACAGGCGTGATGTTGTTGTGCATGCGGATGAAGTCAAGTCCAGAAGCTAGTCTATCTATAGAAATAAAAATAAATGGCTAAATCCAAGCGTAAAACTCGAGAACGGCTCGACCGGTTTGGCTGTTTTTTTTTTGTCGTGTGAGTAATTTTCCGGACATGGTATATATGAGCGAAAATTTTTAAAAAACAAAACTAAAAGTCAAAATTTTACACTCGTGTAAAGCTAATGCGGTTTGCTAGTATCCTATGAAATTAATAATTTTTAGATCGGCCTATATTTAGCTGTGGAACACCTTCTACCTAGAGGTATGATTTGACTTCTCCAAAGGTCAACAGCAGATTAACAAACTCATCAGGTATCGTGGGTGTTTCTGACCTTTTCATAAAAATAAAATTATTCCTTACCATTTTTTTTATTTTAATATCGAGGAAGACCAAAAAGTTAAAAATAGAAAAAATATTACCCTAGTAATTCCAGCCTAATAATATCTCATTGCGGGAAAAATGCCTCTTCTTATACAAAGAAGACACGAGCATTGATCACTACGCCTGCTCAAGGCGGATTGCTGATTTCAGGCTTTTATTAATTATTATACGAGTTTCCTCACAATGTTTTCCTCCACCGATGTCAGCGATGTCCAAGAGAAACTTAGAAAGCGTATATCAATTGCAAATGTCACATTGGTACTTGCTCGGAAATGAATTCACAACTTCATGCATGAGTTAGAAACATAGATACCTACTAATATTAAATGTGATCTTGAAAATCAATACTAATATTTTAAAAGTGAAAGTAGGTAAGTCTGTAAGCGCTTTCATGGCTAAACTACTGAACTGATTTTGATGAAATTTAGAGGAAAAAGAAAGGAGATTGGCTAATTTTCAATTCTCTTCTTTTATGCTGACGTAATCACGGGAAAAAGCTAGTTTATTACAATAAGTAGGAGCCATAATTTTCCCGTCCCTGTAAACCTAGTCTTAGGTTTTATAATAATATGATTGAATTCGAATAGCTAAGAAACACGCAAGGTCGCAGTATTAGTATATTAGTAAAGTCTCATCCATCATAGCTTATTTGATAGCATTCCCACTTTTATTAGGCAGACATCAAATTATAAAACATCCGTTAAACATAAAAATGTATTATAAAAATGCAGAAATAAAAGTGATGGTCCAAAAATGTATGGACCAAAAACCCAGAGTCGATTTAGACAAATCTGGTATCAATAGCTTTATTAAAATGCACAATTTACCCCACCGAAAAAATTATGCCCATATCCATGGGATATAAAAGTTATAGGCTAACAAAGTATATTGGAAAAATCATGAATAACTGATTATTTTTACCAGTTTTTGCAACAGCAATATATTAATAATGAATAACTTGTTATTTTTATCAGTTTTTTCAACAGCAATATATTAATAATAATAATCATAGGACAATAATAAATATAAGTAGCGATTATATGAACCTATCAAGTATTAAATCTTATATTTCACAGCTTGTAAATCATATGTCAAGATACTTTTGTCGTGAAATCTTTTTACAGTTGAATGTGCCTATTTTGTCTCAGATTATTTATTTTTTCAGTCGCTTATTTAAAAAAAAACAAATACTGTGGAAAAAATATTTAAGTAAACCTCTCGCTCACTCAATAGAGCGAGAGGTAAGATGAACGCATCATATTCTGAAGTATTTGTGTGTATTTGTTTAGCGAAAACAAAATAATGAATAACAAAGATAGGTAGGTAATTATGCTAGAGAACTTAAAAAATAGACGTAATCTCATTAATAAAGGACTTTGAACTTGATAGTTGCATATGATCGCTAGTTATATTTATTATTGTCCTATGATTATTATTATTAATATAATGCTGTTGAAAAAACTGGTAAAAATAACAAGTTATTCAGGATTTTTCCATATATACTTTGTTCGTCTATAACTCATATACCCCATGGATATGAGCAATTTTTTTTCGGTGGGGTAAATTGTGCATTTTAATAAAGCTATTGATACCTAATTTAACTGAATCGACTCTGGGTTTTTTTTGGACCATCGCTTTTACTGTTTGACTTTTTGTATACTTTAAAATTGAGAAAGTATGGAGTAGGTACACCTGCTTTCGTTCATAAAATACTTGCTGAAGAGAGTCGTGGGTCTTATTAAGTTTTCAATAGGTAAAAAAAGCATTTTCTTATCGATGTTCTAGGACACTTTCAAAATTAAATAGGTAGGTAGTACTTAGAACCACAAACAAGATTATTTTTAAATCCCCAAAGGAAGTAATGGCAAAGCCGATTATGTACATATTCTATTTTCAAACGAAAAAAAAGGAGGAAAATATTCCCTGAGTATTAATTTTGGTTTGAACAAATTGGAGGGCCGCGATGAGCTTTAGTGATTTTGAATAGAGATCATTTGAACCTTATTACACAATTTTTTTTTGGGAAAGTTAATTTATTATTATTTTATTTGCTGTCTTATACGAAAATAGAAAAAAAAGCGGAGAAGTATTTTCAGTCTAAGAATTCAAATAAAAACGTTTGTAAATATTTATATTAAACGATTTTCGGGGAATAGAGACAGAGCGGCGAGACGAAAAATTTAAAACAAGCCAAGTTCGAGTCGGACTCGTACGCTAAGCGTTCCGTTCCACCGTACAATATTTAACAATACATCTCCCTCTTCAATTTTTAACTTTTTTGTTAATATAGCGGCCATAGTTATACACACGCTGTAAAACATCAATTGTCTACATATTACGGTTTAAAAGATACAGCCTAGTGGCGTACGGACGGACAGCGGAGTTCAAACCCTAAAAATTTTTCGAAACTTTTTTACGGCTACACGAGGCGTATTAGGAGAGAACGGTAACATAGGCAGCCAGTAAGCCAGTCAGTAGCAGCCTCGGAGTCTGGATTTGTGCCCGGTTGATGGCAATAGGCTCGCCCCCTATTACATTGGAACTGAAATATAACTGGCGAAATGTGGGTGTGCTACACCTATGCCTAACCCCTCGGGGATTACAGGCGTGATGTTATGTAATTTCGTGTCTCTCCTAACACGCCTCACGATAGCCTAACCACTTTTAATTCTCGAAAGAAGCACCTTAAAACGACCACATTTCATGATAAACTCAGTACAGACTCGTTTAATTTACTAAAGCTATTCTAGAATAAGTCAGCTGTCGTCCGGACAGTTAGTTACCAACCAACATTAGTCAGCGCCCGGATGGCAACAAGGCGTGATCTTGCTGAGAAATAACCTGCATTTCTCCTTTTGTTTTTAAAAAAGAAAAAACCATTACGTGGTATAGGTAGTTTTTATGAGTTAAGATGGATATTAGGATTACTGGCAATTGGGACAAGATAATACCAGCCTAATTAATTGTACACCTTACCAGTACACCTCTGCCAACCCATTCGGGGATTACAGGCGTGATGTTGTGTTAAAAAAAAAATATTCGAAATATAAACACCAGAATAAAAAATACAAGAAAGCTCAATTCTACCCACTAATCGATTACCAAGCGTATGTAACCATACTATAGTGACCATTAAAACAAAACAAAAAATTGAATACTTATGAAAACAATTTTTAAAAACAATCTCCATACATTTTCGTCCAATTTTACTAAAATAAAAAGTCCCAGATGACCCTGAACAGGTTCCGAAGCCCCCAATCGAACCCACATAATACCGGGACTGTCCCCAAATGAGCCCTGCAAATCTGCCTTTGATTGGAAACTGCGCTTTAGTAAAACTATGGTAAGCCTACTAATTTTTTTTGGAAATACGGCAGATAAGTAAGATACTTAAGCACTTATTGTAAGTTGTTATTGTGACGAAAGGGAATGGTTTTACTATTTTATTTTATTTACTGCCTCGTTGGTGTAGTTGTCAAAGCGTAACTACTGAGCATAAGGTCTTGGGTTCAATTCCCAGGTCAGGCAAAGTGCTATTCGATTTCTCCCTTAGGAATTACTCAGTAGCAGCCTCGCCGTTTGAATTTGTGCCCGGTTGATAGCAATAAGCTCGCCCACTATTACATAGGTCTGGCGAAATGTGGGTGTACTAATGGGTACACCTCTGCCTAACCCTTCGGGGATTACAGGCGTAATGTTACTTTTATATATCGCACCGATAAAGTTGTATGAATACAATATTACACAAGAAAACATCTACAAACAAAACTAAAATCACAATATAAATCATTGCTAGACACAACAAACACAAGAAACAATAATTCAGGCTGCTACAGTCTTCGCAAATAGATTTAATTGTCCTTGTTACAAAGTCAGACATAAAACAAATTAGTCCCATTAATCGATACAGCATGTTTGCTTCAACATTGCCCATCTCTGTCGGCTTCCAAAAGTGTAAATAGGGCTATTATTCACAATGTAGGCAGGATCGCATAATTTATGCGTCTGTCCCTAAATGAGGTTGTTTATCTTCAATACTAATCGTCGTGTGTTTACGTTGTAATCGATTTAAGATAATGGGGTTGAGATAACATCACGCCTGTGTAATCCCCGAAGGGTTAGGCAGAGGTGGGTATTAGTACACTCATATTTCGCTAGTTATGTTTAAGTCCCACGTAATAGGGGGGCGAGTCTATTGCCATTAACCGCGGGCACGTATCCAGACTTCGAGGCTGCTACTGAAAAAATCCTGATGGAAAAACCCAATAACACGTTGCTGAACCTGGCATTAGAACCCAAGACCTCATGCTCAGCAGTCGCGCTTTGCGACCACTAGACCAACGAGGCAGTCTCGGACATGGGTTGAAATGTAACCCTTCTAAATACCATAAGAATCGTAATCCATAAGAATCTTACACTTAAAAATCCTTCAGTAGGAGAATACGTATACCAAGATGGCATTGCGCAATAACACTTGTCAATGGTAAACGCACTTACTTAAGGAAAAAGAAAGCAAGTAGATACATAAAAAAAAATACAATTACAAGACCTACATTGTCTATTACACTCTCCATACCATCACAAAATGTAAAATAACGTAATTCTGCTCTCCAAAACCTAGCATTTATCCCCAGCATAATGTATCTAGCGGCAAAACCTGCTTTCAGAGGGTAGAACGGAAGAACGTCGAGCACCTAGTTCCGGCGTCGTACCGCCAATTAGACCCGCAGGCGGATTGTACCGCCGTGTGCCGGTTTGCTCTGGATCGTACTGGTGTAATCTGGATTTAACCAGATTTTTTTGTAACTGAATGTACACTTTTTCGTGTTTTTTCGGTGCTATTGTTTTTTAAGAGAATGTTAATGGAATGTGGCTTGAAAAGATTTTGTTAAAAAGTTAAAAAAATATTGTACCTAATACTGCTTTTAATTAACGTTCTTTTAGATTAAAATCCTAGACTTTATTATTATTATTACGTCACTTTCACTTGAATAAACAGTTCTTCTTTGTTTTTTTACCTAAACCTTCATCGTAACTGCGGAACCGACATAGTTGTTATACTATCAAAATTAGTTTACCAAAAACTTTTTCGACAATATAAAACTCAAAAAAAAAAAACAAAGCAACGCTAACCTATTTCAAACGCCAAGGTTACAAAGCGTTCATTCATGAATTTTCAGGCGGGTGTACATGCCATCGGGTATGAAACAAGGCGTACTGAACTGTAAGCACGGCCAAAACAGGCTGTTTGAAACACGGACCGGGCCGTGTCCGGTACTAATCCGGCAAGCTGTGCCGGCCGCAAATTACGGTAGTGCTGCTGATGTACTTGGTGAGGTATAGAAGCGAAAATGTGATAGTGATGATTCCAGTCTGTTACGCATTGAGAGAAAGAACAAAATACCTACGTTACGGCGAAAGATTACTGTCTTGGAGCAATAAAATAGTCCACAGCTTAAACACTGTGTTTGATGATGTTTAGTATTTTTTGGCTAAAACAAAAGAGTAAATTGATTTTCTTCAAATGTAGGGAAGGAAGGAATGGATGGCTTCCTCCAAAACTGAAGAACAAGAAACAAGGCACTAAAACGTGAAGGATGGAAGGAGTAGAGGGAGGCCTTTGGCCAGGAGTGGGACAGAAAATGTTAGCAAAAATAAAAGAAAAAAAAAATTGTAAGTAAAGGAACGAGCAATGGTTGGTTGACTCACTCGAAGCGTATTCGCGACTACCAAAGCGTTATGCAATGTTTTGTCAAACAACTGCTGCTAGTTGTTCTCGGGTAATTAAGATAAAGTTAGTTTGAGGTGAGCTGTTACTCCACCTGCAATACATGCACAATGGCTTAATCAACAAGAGACTGTGGAGACAGCCCCGCCAAACTAAACCAAACTAAACTAAACCCTACTTGCAGTACTATTCTCATACCAGTTCAATTCGCCGAAATCCACGGACGGATATTTTCGCAAAATAGCACCGTTGATTCTATTAAGTTTGCGAGTACAACGGACACACTACGACACAGCTTAATCCGGCGCGTCACGTAGTATTGGTAACGGCTAGTATAATGGACTCAATGTCGACTCAATTTGTATTGACGAAACAGTAGCGATGTTTGTTCCCTTTGCCGTAGGCTATACCTAGATGAGATATGTCTTTGGAGCTTTTGGTTATAAATGCAATATGAAGCTTTCTCATTGATGACTTTGCTTTGATGTTTTGTCTTTGCCTAAGCTTTCTCATTGATGACTTTGCTTTATAGGATGTTCTGTTCTATCTAGCTTGGGATGTGGGCATAGCATCATCATATTATCAGACGAGTGATGTCCTCTGCTGGATATAGTTCTCCCATAAAGACCGCTACAATGACCGGTACTGCATTGCCCACATCCAGCGGTTTTCTATTACCTTTACCAGGTTGTCGGTTCACCTCCAGTACTACGTCTTTCGGCACCCGATGACAGCATCCAATACTTATTTCCGTAACCTTAAGGTCCACGTGAGGGAAGTCGCGAACACATCTAGTTAGGTGAAAAACACCATTGTGAAGCACAAACAAAAGGATCTAAGTACGTTATGTTAAAATAACATGTTTTTATAATAGCCAGCCTTTGTAAAACTCGTTACTGTGCGTCACAAAAAGGTTCGCGCTAACAATTTCCATTACCTACATCGTTTACTTAACCTTGATGTGGATCCTGTTTAGTTTCGAAAACGCTCACTTGGCGCTGTTGAGTCTTAAGGGCTGATTCGCACGGAATTTGTTTGATGTATGGAAATTCTACAGCAGATATGCGCACGTGCGAGGTGTCAAAACACGCGTCTCAAGGTGCTGAAGCAAAACTGAGAAATTCATATAAAGAAAACTGAATTACGGTCAAAGTCAAATCCATTTATTTCAATTAGGCCATTATAAGGCACTTATAAACGTCATTATAAGAAAAAAAAATAGAATTGAATCTAGTACGGTTCTAATCTACTTTATAAATAATCTACTTAATTCTAATCTAGTACGGTTTGCCTGACCTGGAAACCGAAACCGGGTCCATCGACAGTCGCGCTTACCAGTCAAGAACAAGGCGGAGAAGAACATAATGTTTGACATAACATAGAACCAATTTACACCTTAATTGTTCATATTGTGCCTATTAGTATTAAAACGAATACTTTTTCTTGTAACCCTTGGGTGGGTAAGAAAGGTAAACACTAACTAAAAGCATAATGAAACTTTAGGGTTAATAGGCTGTTAGCCTTGACCTTGAGATGTTAAAATTGTCGGAAACACTTTGTTACCCTAACGTTAAGCAGACAAAGAGCTAAAGAAGGTTCGTGTTTTTTGCTATAGAGGAATAACTATAGGTATACCAAAGGATAATAATATCCGATGAAAAGGGAACGATTTAGATCAGGGTTTCTTAACCTGTGGTTCATGGTCCGTGTAATGAATGTTGAGGGTCCATGGAGAGCCTACCTACCTGACGAAAATCCATCCGTGTTCCTCTTAATGCTCTTTGCGTTGCAGTGCCGCGGTGACCTACCTACCTAGAGGTGAAAGATGACAATCATGTGTCTAGCATTTCATAATCCAGCATTAGCAGCAGTAACCGTCATATTAACTACTCATATTTAACATTTAATCGCAAGTAACAATAAAAGGTGGTACTAGCCCACGAAACTTTAAAAAAAAGACGGTATACCCCGTCTTTTCTTTGGAAAGTTTCGTGGGCATTTTGAAATTTTGAAAGGAGTCCATGACTACAAAAAGGTTAAGAACCCCTGATTCAAATGTTTGGATATGAATATGAGCCGGTGTATTATGTAAAAATCTCTTTCTATTAGGTGAAGTGAGATTGAAGTGAGTTGTCAATCCTGAGTATTAGCATGGTAGAATGGCAGCTCAACTAAAGCTGATTGTGATCCCGTTTGTTTTTAAAAAAAAACGTGAAAAATATCCACACTTAATATTGTAAATGCGAAAGTAGCTCTATCCGTTACGCTTTCAAGCCACTGAAACGATTTAAAATAAAATTTGGTGCGGGGTAAGTTGGAACCCCAATAAAGGACATACCTAGGCACTTTTTATACCGTGACTTAGTCTGCATTCGCGATAACCGACATTCGCGCGTCAGTCGCCAGCAAAAAGCTAGCTTTTTATGTTATTTTTTGTGCCCGCAAAATTCGAAAAGTAGTCGATGGATTGGCTTGAATTTTTTACACCACATTGAATATTAACAGGACTTAGCTAGTAAATAAATAAATGGACTTTATACTCTAATAGGATTAGTTGGGACTTAGTTTTTAGTTTTAGTTTTTAACCAGAAGGATTTTTGTGTGTATTATTAATTAAAAGAATTGTTTACAACAAAAAAAACCTAGCTCTTTAAATTCACGTCACCAAACTACAATAGCAAATATCGTATTGTGGCCTCAACAACTAGCAAGACATAAATTAAAACAAACTATTTTCGTTTGTCATTTAGCAGTATCGTAAAATCATCGGTCCAATTGTCTTATTTTATTGAAACCATTCCAACACGAATATAATTAACAAGAATATCAGACACAACACGCGAATTCGTCCGAAAATTAATGACGAATAAATATTCAGGGCAGCGAAACTGTTACCGAATATTTAGAAAGTAATTTTGTGATTCTTCAGCTAGAAAGACAGCTAGACAAATATTCAGCCAATAAGAAAAACATAAAGCGTTCCCATCGTTTAGGATCAACACAGACGGCAGACTTTTCGCAGCGAATTTTCGTGTTCTTTTTGCGATTTTTACGTTTATCCCGACAGCCACGTCTCACATTTCTTTATCCTCATAGACTCGATTGCACAACAGTCTGTCGTCTACGTAGACAGTTATCTGTAGGGAAACAGGAAATCCCACGACGCGTGCCACTTCAAGGACGTGATCTTCCTTCCCCTCTTTGTCCCCTCCCCTTTCCGTTATTTTCTTCTTTTATTTTCTCAGCCACCGCAATACTACTGTTTCCGTTACCCTTGGGTTAGTAAGGACGGACAAATAGGTGTCGCTTCAGCATTATTGTGTTTCGTAGTTTCTTTTGGTCTAAAAATTTTGCAAGCTGGCTTTCTCTTAGTTCATTTATTACCTACGTACAGCTTTCATATGTCTTAGTAATACCATAATTAACATAATTTGTTGAATTGCGGATATTGGCCCACGGTAAAATAACTCAAAAATACATGTAAATATTTTTTGTTAAATATAAATCATCATTCCTTTTTATTTATTTATTCTGAACTAAGACTTATTCAAAGTCTTAATAAAAGAAAAATAAAATAATTATTATAGTTGTTTTTGCCTTTTTAGCCAGCCACAGATAAACAAAAATATATTGACCAAGGAGTTCCGCAGCTGACAAAACTATGCCACAATTTGCATAACTGTCAGACTGGTATAATAAAACTTTATGGAATTTCGACGTTCGATGCAGGAAATAAAAAGTAGGTTGAATATCGATAGCCAAAAGGAATAGAAATGGTGCCAGGTAAAATAACTGGCGAAAGGCCATGAAATACAGAATATTATTGTAGTTTTATAGATTTACTATTAGAGCTGTTTATTTTGATTTGAGGGTGAGACAACATTATTTATTACTGAGAAAAAAGCATACGTGGAATAACTGAAGTTTTACTTAGAAATTGTGGAATAGTTATATGATAAGAAAATGAACAACTTTTAACAAAGAACTAAAGTTGAAATCGCAAAAAGAATCAGCTGATCAATACAATTCATGTTTCCATCTCAACCTAATATAGAGAACAGCTTAATTTATTTGCAATTTAGAGAGGTTATGTCTTGGAATTATTGGTTAACGGTGTCAACGACCCAATTGAGTCCAATGATGTAAGGTAAACCATGAACTCTTTCTCCAAGTAGGTATATCAAGGTCGAATTCAAGATAAGTTCTGGAAGAATATTCCATTTATCTATTAAATATTCCCCAATACCCGTAAGGCATTGTTATGTAAAATTCCAATTTTCGTAATGTTTTTGTCCAAATAACACATCTCTATTCAAAGTATTACAGTGTTTCATTCATAATTTACTTATAATTCGATATTGACTTAAAAGACTTAGCTTTTCTTCGGAATGAAGAGATCAGAGAAAATTTAAACATTCATAAAACAACAATATTGTTGGCATATTGTAAGGAAAATCTTCGTTAAAATTCCTACACAGAAACAATAGGAAGCTGCTTAAAGCTACTTATTACGTAATAAAGTAACCGTATTCACGTATAATTAATACCTACGTAAAACAATGGACTTGTCAATAAGCCGAGATATTTAAATTGATGTGTAATGACGTCACTGGATATGTCACTCGCGACATCCTGCCATAGACACGAACGGAATTATTTCGGTAACATTCGTCATTGCTCGTGGCGCGCAAATCTGCATTGACAGCTCTCATTCGCGCGGGAATTTGACAGCCATTTTGTTTTATTGCTTTCATCTTTCTTTTGATGTGTGTTAGCAGAGAATCGGTTTACGGAAACGGTGATAGTTTTATTATGCAATGAAATAGAAGAGATTTTTATGAAGTTTAAAATTGTTTGATGGCGGTTTGTAATTGAGGGAAACAAGTAGTAATAAAATGATTTATTTGTTCCGGTAAAAAAAGATTTTGTGATCATTGTTTTTGAAAGTTCGTAACTTGTAAAACATTTATCGTAAGATTTCGTCGCACTCACAAGATACCGTTCACTCTTTGTTTTATTATGATAATTATTTCATCAACGAAGATAGCATTTTGCTTTCAGAATCTAAGGAAAATCCGTGGCTAACAGAAATTTACCAAACACAAGAAAAATAGCACACCAACTTGAAAACCAGAGTAACTTTTGCAACTCTAAACCTCGATTCATTCTAACCACGTAATGGAGTTATCTTTACATGTCAACACTACATACAAGGGAAACGGGACACGCCGAAAATGTACTCGCCCTAACAAACGACCTACCTACTTTATTAGATTTCGGTCGCCCAACCTCGACACTGTCATCGGCCAGTACCTACCAAAAAATGATTGATAATCTATCAATCTCTATACCATAGAGCATAAATGCCCACACTAAAATGGTTGGGCGAGAGATTTATGTATCTGCGTGATTGAGTAGAACAAATATTGTTAAAAGCTTTTTGTAGTTATCGGTTTTTCTGGTTCGAAGAACTCGGATAGTAAATATGTGTGGTACAATCTATATGTATACATCTATACATATAAAATGCTTTGTCCTGAATGCCTGACTGACTGACGGATCAACGCACAGCCTAAACCGCTGATAGTAGAGACTTGAAACTTGGAGGGTGTGTTCTTTGTATGACGTAGGCATCCGATAAGAAGGGATTTAACAAAACTCACCCCTTAAAGAAAGAAAGAAAGAAAAACCATTTATTCACGCAGAAGTGACGCACAATACAAAATAATGAAATAGAAATCCAAAGTATATGGATAAACCAACTTTGACGCGGACAAAATCGCGGGCAGATGCTAGTGCATACTTATATATATATAAAAGCCAACGTAAATTACTCTTTTTTGTCTCCTTTACAAGGTTTAGTTTGGCTGAAAACGAGATACGAGCTTTCCATTGCCGACAAACACAATATAAAAACATTTCTCTTCATCGCCTCTGTTAGCGCGATGTCAAACTGTGATGTCAAACAACAGAAGGCTCCCACTTGTTTACATTGAGAAAATCAATGAAAATCAGCGATGTATGACACAAATAGATTTTGGCGCGTTTGTTTTGCGCTCAGTAAATATTATTAATCCATTCTTCTTGTCGTCTCGTGTGAGTAATTAAAATTGTTTACCGTTTTTATTTGGCTTGGCGGATATCTTGAAAAAATACCCTTGCCTACATATACGCGTGGTTTCTGGTGGTGTTAAGTTTACGTCTTTGTTAAGGTACTGCTACACTCCCATAGGTTAGGCAGAGGTGTATCCATTGGTTTGAAGCCCCATGTAATAGGGGGCGAGCCTATTGCCATAAACCGGGTACAAATCCAGACTCTGAGGCTGTTACTGAAGAATTCCAGATGGAAAAACCCAACAACTCTTTGCCTGACCTGGGAATCGAAAGCAAGAGAACTCATGCTCAGCAGTCGCACTTTACAACCACTAGACCAATGAGGCAGTCCAGCTCAGTGATGTTATACAGCACCAAAATAACAGAATCGATAGCAGAATCTGGCTATCATTTACAAAAATATTTTTTCTAGTAGTAATCTGGAACTACTAGAAAGAATATTTAATCTCTCTCTTATAATCTCTGGATTATCAAGGATTTTCATCAATTAGATTATCACTTATCTCATCATTTTCTCCTAATCACAATCAAAATAAAGCTTCAAGTATAACGCAATTACACAATTCCGTCCAATCGGATAAGTCCATATCGCCGTCCAATAACAGAATATTGGCCGAAACATCGCACCGGACCTCTGGAGGTCCGCTTTATCTTCTGTTCAAGTGCCCAATTCATTCAGGACCCCTCAAAATTATGTATAACTTAATAACAAGGCCTTTATACGGGACCCTTCGTGAGCCACAACCTGTATAAAGGATTATAGCCTATAGGGTGTGGCCGGAAAGTATAATATCGTATGATGGAGAAAATGTATGCAGTTCATTGAGTTTTGTAGTTTCTTTACCGCTGTATGAATTGGGAATTGGGTTTTATTTTGTTTAGGTGTTATGAGCGTTTATGCCTTATGGTATTTCATACAAACTTTCAAGTCTACAACGTGTAACGTTAAATGCGCAAAACCTGAAAATAGTTTGATCAGAATAACGAGCAGAATCAATTGAACCACTTTTTAATATAGGTCACATTTTTCAAAAAATCTTCATTAAAAACGTTGCCGCGTCTATTTATTAGTAGGTCAAGCCATCCGGCGCGCAGCGGCCCGGTGACGACTTCTCCCTCGATAGAGCGTCGTCGCAGACGCAAGAAACGATCAGAATTGCCAGTAAAACTAAATCAGCACATAAAACCTTTACTTTTGTTTAAATGATTTTTTTTTCTCTGAAATAGGTCAATTTAATTAAAAATCAGTTGGGGTGTCTGAGGTTTTGCGCATTTAACGTTACACGTTGTATATTTTTCTAAATGAAAGGACCGATTTTAAGAAAACTTCCTACACACTAGCAGGTCTAAAAACTTAACTGAAAACATTTTCGAAACGTCTTATTTAATAAATGGAAAAGGCTAAGTAGATTGATTTACATTCTATATATTTCCCTCCAAATCAAAAATAAAACCAGATTTCTGTCATTCTAATAAATTCACGAACAAAAAGCTCAAGAATCATACCTACCTCCTAAATACACACACGAATTCATCATTGTCAGAGAGCCCTGAAAATGACGTAATCGCGAGACTTCAGTAATTTCAGTAATTATTCAGACAACTCAAATATTATTTTAACAGAGCCGAGCTTTGTTGAGATAATTAAATTTTGTTTTACAAGCTTTCCTCATGGAGAATATTTATAATGGAGAAATAAAGATAATTTATTCTTATTATTAATTAATTTATTAATTATTTTCTCTATGAATACTTAATGAAAATACTTTTTCATCAATAAATTAATTTACGATCTAAAGTTTTTTTTTTTTAATAATAATTTATTGGCTATTATGCTGATAGGTAATACTTACAGCTTTTACAAATTAAAAAAATATATCGATACTAATATTACCTATAAATGCGAAACAAAATAATAAAATAATAATAAAAATAGAAATACCAGCCTATTATTGTCCCAAAGGCTTCTTCTAAAAAAAAAACAAAGAAATATTAAAAAAAAACTTCGATCGCTTTATTTTCTTTTCGGGGTTAAATGAAAAATGGGTCCCTATATTTGGGGATGGGCGACACCGTTTTGGGCCATTAATCCGTTTATCTCGGAACACTTATCCCTTTTTCGGCAATAATATTATTGGTTATATGGGACCTATTGGGAACTTATAATGGTGTACTAAAATCATAAAGGATTAAGTAACAGGAAAAATGGCAAAAGAAAATGCGGGTCGTTTTGATTCGTCCGCATAAATGTCGGTTATCGCGGACGCAGACGAAGTCGCGGTTTCAAAAGTAGAGATAAACTACGATAACTTGGCGCGCCCCTCCACAATTCAAACGTTTGAAAGTATTTGCAAGACTCACAACGCATGTGTGCGTACTGAGACGACTCTCGAAACAAAAACAAATCAGCGTGTCATTGTTGCTTGACTAGCGGCGTCATTAATTACTCATTATTATTGGAATAGTAATATAGAGGGGCGCGCCATATGTTATAGTAGTTTATCTCTAGCCTAAGTTCTTCCTTGGGGTTCAAACTTAACACATACCGTACAGACAGATAGAGACACTTTCAGATTTATTATCTACTAGCGACCCGTCCCGGCTTCGCACGGGTGCAACTTAGATACATAAACCTTCCTCTTGAATCACTCTATCTATTAAAAAAAAACCGCATCAAAATCCGTTTCGTGGTTTTAAAGATCTAAGCATACATAGGGACAGACAGCGGGAAGCGACTTTGTTTTATACTATGTAGTGATTAGTAAATATACTAAAAAAAAAACTTAAAAAACTACTAATGTTATTCATAGGTAAACTATTTCATTTTCGTACTTAGATCCGCACAGCAACCAATCTTCAAACCAATAAAGCTGTTAACATTCGTAATAAATAACATAAATATCCATATTTATTTCCATTCAATTTTCCAGAGCGCTGGTTACCTAATACATATAATGTAATAGTATTTTATTGATAATAAACGAGATTATCTGCCATGAGCGGTTATGCTACAGAGTAATATAAATACAGAAGTTCCATAATTCATGATTAATGATAGCTATGAAGCATTTTTCATAATAATGTGACTTGTTTTAATGTATAACTCTAATTTGTCATTTTTAACCCCCGACGACCCCGACGACAAAAACGACGAGGGTGTGTCTGTCTGTGACATCGTAGCTCCCGAACGGATCAACCGATTTTGATTTTGTTTTGTTTTTTGGAAAGGTGATTAGAAGGGAGTATTCTTAGGGTCAGTTCACACCGAGACGCGACGCGACGCGACGCAACGTGACGATACTTGAAGAGGCCAGTGACTTCGCGCGGCGCATCGCAACGTCGCCGCTCTTGCACTTCGCGCGTACCGACGATTCACCGCTTCATTCGCGATGCGTCTCGCGGCGCCGCGCGGCGCAGCGCGGCGTAGAGCGACGCATCGCGACGTAGTGCTGCGTGGTGTAACGTATTCTAAATTCTTACAATGAAATGTGTATCTTTTCGTGTAGAAAATAAAGTTATATTTTGAGTCGCTCTTTTAAAGTGTGCACGCAGCGTCGCGTCGCGTCTCGGTGTGATCTGACCCTTAGCTATATTGGGTGAAAATAAGTAAATCCGCCTTTGTACCTTTTTGTTGCATAAAGTTTAAATAAATAAAATCGATTATCGGGTTAGTCATAGCTCGAAAGAAATTTCGCAACGTGGAACGATATGTATTAGTCCTACGACAGCAGTATGTTGTGAATGATATAAGTCAAGTAAAGAAGAAAAAGTTGAATAAATCAACAAAATTGAATCGTGTAAACATATAAAGTGAACAATTTAATATTGCCTGTAGGTACTTTTCATTTCCGCACCCGTCAACCAAAATAAATCAAATTGATTAAACGTAATATTGCCATAGCGAATGAGTCTTCTGTTCACTCTTATTCTGTGGTAACAAGATGGTGTAGCTATATTTATAAAAGCAATAGAAATAAAATAATATTTTGTTTGTATAGTTTGTTGAGCTTATTAGATGGAGGATTCTGCGAACTAAGTTTACTGTTTCACATAATCAACAGGGAGAGATGCCAGAGATAAGTGGGAATGTATTTTTTGATGCAACGTAGAAGCTCAGAATTTTTTAATTAGATACTAGGAACTTCTTACTACCACATAGGTACATACATAACATCACGCCTGTAATTCTTGAATGGTTAGGCAGAGGTGTACCCATTAGTACCTACACCTACATTTCGCCAGTTATGATTAAGTCCCATATAATGGGCGAGCATATAAATGCCATCAACCGGGCACAAATCCAGATTCGGAGACTATTACTAAAAAATTCCTGATGGAAAAAACCAATAATTTACTCCACCTTTGTATTTATTATGAAATAACGAAGCTTAATAACGATATTTTCCTAATGTTATATTCAAAGGAAGTATGGGTAACTATTACAGAAATCTTCAGTATTATGTAAATAAGCTACCTACCTACGCGTCAGAGGCAAACGAAAATAACTGCGACACAGTAAGACACCCATTATCATTCAACTATTGTTTTGTACAAAAATGTTCTTGTTCCAAAAAAAAAACATTTCTTTATTTAAAATTATAAAAGGTCACGTAATGTCATAAATCATAGAGAACATAGAATGACGTCGCGCAACGGAATCAATTACACACAGCCTAGCTTAATTGGAGGCAGCCGCCCCGGGCAAACAAGACGTGACCGCCACTAAACGTTATTTATGTCTAAATCTACCTACTTTATGTAAGTACCTACAGAGAAAGTCTAGGATTCTTGGTAGAGAAAGCAATTTACCGTACGTAATAAAATATTTTCAATCAATGAGTAAAAATTGGTTTGAATTTCGAATAAGCTGTCATTTTGTAGGTACCTATAACGTTTTTTGAGGTATCTATAAAAACAAGAGAGAACTTTCGTTTTTACGAAAACAATAATTTATAAACAATGTTTATAAACTCGTATTTTGCGATACATTTTTTTATACATTTGATATTTAGGTAGATTGAAATTTCATAAAACCATAGAACCTTATTTTAAACTTTTACCATTAATATAATTCGGACCTATCTTGTAGTGAAGTTACGGTCACGAAATACCAGAGGGAAAATTTCCAGCTGACTAATTTCCCGCGTCATTTCCTTCCATAGATAACAAAACGAAAATAAAATTTATTTATCTACGGACAAAATGGCGATGATACACGCGCCTAAAACCGTAGAACAACGCGCATAGTTGCTATAGATTGTAAACACACACGTACTGGCGTCATTTCTCTTGACCTAGAGTGGGCCAACAGCCTTTTGAGTCTATTTTGGTACAGCACTACTCGGTACTGACGCGAAGCATAATGTTTAGATAAAGAGAATTGTTAAAAGATTTACGCAAATTGAAATGACAATGGTTTCGGGAAGATATTGTTTTCTATGTTATTTTAATTTTATTTCTGGTAATGAATCATTTTTTTATAGCTTTTGAGAATCTCGGTTAAGTGTTCCGTATGTTTAATGTACTAGCTTTTGCCTGTGACTTTGGTCAGTAAAAGTGTTATTGGGTTTTTTCATTAGGAATTTCTCAGTAGTAGCCTCGGAGTCTGGATTTGTGCCCGGTTGATGGCAATAGGATGGCTCCCTATTACATAGGACTTAAACATAGCTGGCGAAATGTGGGTGTAGGTACTAATGGGTACACTTCTGCCTAACCCTTCGGGGATATTAAATGTGTATGCGTAGTTAATGGCTATAAATGAATTAAGTATGTATGTCTTTTACACCTCTTATATTTTTTTACATTTAAAAATGTAATACTCTCATCCCTAATGTCTGTAATAAATCATGGTTGGCAGTCCTTATGCTTCGTAACAAGGATTCAATTTATCATCCACTGTAGATATTAATCTTCGTTACCGCAATTACCGATCAAATCTGACGTTAAGTATGCTAATCTTTGATATTGTGTTGATGATTACGACGCTCCTTTCAAGTTATTGTAAGTTTACTTCGCGAGTTATTACTGGTTATGTCATTAAAGTCTAAACTTTCGTCAAGTCGGTAATAATAATACAGCCTATTACTGGCTAACTGCAGGACAAAGGCCTCACTCAAGGCCGATGTGCGATTTCAAACTTATATTTTTTTAAAGTCGGCCTTGCCTAATATTTTTTTCATAACAACTAATTATATTTACAACCAACTAACGTATTGTAATACCTACCGCATAGCTAGCAATTTTATTTATTTCATTTATCAAAATATCAATAATAATTTGGAAATCGAAAACTTTCGTAACGATATTTTTTCCAGAAAAGAGGCGTTCATGTAGCATTAAGAATAGGGTTCTTTATTTAAAACCACAAGCACGTTTATAAAACTGCATCATTTCAAATCAGAACGAAGAACAATATTCAAAAGAAAATATTTTGAATTCCGAACCGAACGTTTAGTTTCTTCTTATCTTTATAAATTGTTAGACTGAGCTTCGAGTGCCCAGAGGCGGATGTATCGCAGTGGAAAATTCGCTCCACATACTTACCTATATTATGCTATTTATAAATGTATCCGAACGGCCATTGAGATGTTCTTCGTACGTATCACTCGCATGGATGAGTTTGGACTTATATTTATTCTTGTTTCTAACTCTAGTAGAGATACGTCGAATAATACATACCTACTTTACATTATAAAGATGTATCTGATTTTATTTTTATTTGAATTTTATTACTTATCAAATTGGAAAGTGCGTTTGTCCGACTGTCAGATTGACATCACTGGCAGTTAAAAAAATATCCTATAATTGAATTTGGAAATTGGAGCCGTATTCTTTATCGATGGTCATGAGTTTTGATTTATGAAACTAGTTTTGGGGATTAGTGTTAATTTTGTTTTTTTTTTAATCAATAATGGTTGACAATCGGCATGTAACCATAAATCTAAAAGTCTAAAACAACACAATAGTTTACTAAAACAGGCTGTCTAGTTTAAAGTTTACTTAAGCTCAAATGATTGGCCGAATTGGATAGTTGACACTATTAATCAATAAATTCACGACACAACTTCTTTAAATAAACACTAGATAAGTATTAGCGCTGGGAACCCGATTACTTTTCAATTAAGAGTAAAATTAGATTTTTAGTTTGAAATCAATAAATAGTTACTTACTCAATTGAGTTCGCAAAAAAAGTGACGACATATTTTACTATCATTTAAACTAATTAAAAGTATACTTCCATCCAAAATCTATGAGCGAGTCCAGTTTTAACAGCTCAGGAATAGTACCTACGTCAATTATTGATTAGTGATGACTTATATATTTTGCTAAAAAAAAAATCTTCAACTTTATCTTATTGGGCGATGATATGCTGGTAATGGCGATATTATCGACGTAATTATTGCGTGTAACAGTAACAGTTGCGTGTATGGTATTAGATAACAGATCAAACAAAGCTTTTAGCGGGATCAAATCGCCTTTTAAGTTTTAACACGTAATGTTTATGCCAAAGATCCAAATATGTTTTGGCATTATCTGTAATTCGGACTAGATAATGCAAATGCTTACGTGTTATTTCCTATTATCGTTTTGTACTAAAAGTCACTTGAGATTTAGTTGAGTTTTATTGTTAGGTACACACGGCTACACATCAAGCTATACAAAACCAGTTTTAGCTGACCTCGCATTGTATTATGCTTTTCGTACAATCAGAAGTCAGCTTATACTGGTTAAGTATAGCTTGATGTGTAGCCGTGTGTACTAGCAATTGTCCGCGACTTCGTCCTCATAAATGTCGGTTCTCGCAGAAGTAGACGAAGTCTCGGAATAAAAAGTAGTTTACGTCCTTCCTTGGGGTTTAAACTTACCCCGTGCCTATCAAAATCAGACAGGCAGACAGAGTTATTTATTTATTTAAACTTTATGCAACAAAAAGGTACAAAGGCGGACTTAATGCAATTTCGCATTTATATTATACTAGCTTTTGCCCGCGACTTCGTCCGCGTATATGTCGGTTATCGCGGACGCAGACGAAGTCGAAGTCGAATAAAAAGTAGCCTATGTCCTTTGTTGGGGTTCACACTTACCCTGTACCAAATTTCACACAAATCGGTTCAGTAGTTTAGGCGTGAAGAAAAGACAGACAGACAGACAGAAAGAAAGACAGACAGAGTTACTTTCGCATTTATAATATTAGTTAGGATAATATTAGTTAATGGCAATGCTGCCAGCTTTTTAGGCAAAAAACTCGTCCACCTATCCCATTGACAGTGATATTGGAAAAAATATACGTCAATGCAATAGGGTATTTGACACCATTAACCAATAATTCCAAGAGACAACTTCTTAAATAAAACACGTCATTTTAGCTCTGAAAACCTGATAAATGTTCACTGAACAGTAAAAATAGATTTTTAGTTGCTCTGAAACCAATAAATAGTAAATCAATTGAGTGAGCTAGTAAGTGACGTCACAATTGTATTTTGCGATACAAAATCTATGGAATAATCTCGTTTTGACAGCTCATAAAAAGTATGTCAATTGATTGGTGGTGTCAAATACCCTATTATCCTGGACCTGGTACACAATTTGTTACGGAAAGATGTGAAATTCATATGGTCCGCAGAATGTCAGAAATCAATTTTGTTAAAAAAAAAAGAATTGATAATTTCAAAACCAATTCTGAATATCTTTTATCACTATGGGACAGGTGGACGAGTTTTTTCATGCCCTATATGCTCTGCCTCCTCTGTTTGATAAATTGTTCATAATTGTATTCACTTTTACAAGTTTTGTATGTGCATTTAATTCTTACAAAAGGATAGTCTGTCTTGATAATATAAGTAAGTACTCTAAATTCTCTAAAATTTCCTGCCAAGGTTGTGGCCATTACATGTAATCTACATTCTTGTTTATTTAAATAGGTAGACAAAGCTCGTCTGCATTATTTATCACCCCACCATCGTCTTGTTACCATGAATTGTTTTTGTTACCTACTCCTCGGAATTTCCACGGTGGGAATAACATGTAAATCGACTGTTTATTTTATCTTCATAGCACTTCTCACCATTATTATAAATGAGAATGTTTCGAGGAGTACCTACCTACTATGTATTATTGACGTAATGGTTGAACGTGGCAGCGGTACGCGCGTTAACGCGCTTCCATTTCCGCATGGAACAAATATTTGTATGACCTAGGTCAATATTATAATTCTATAACTATTGTTCAGATAATTTTAATTTGATGTTCAAAAACACATTCTTTGTTGATACCGAAACAAAAATTTAATATTCGAATACAGTTACATATTAATTTAATAATAAAATTAATATTTAATTATAGAATAGGTACTGAAATGTTTTGTTTTCCAAAATCAAATACATTTCGTTTTTTAATAGCAACTCTGAAAGGAATTAAAACCTTTTTTGTTTATAATGAATAAATAAATAACTCACCAAGCGATATGAGGCCACTGTTGAGCATAGGCAGCTTGATGCTGTTGGGGATAGACACCAGGCTGGTAGTGCCTGATGTCCTGAAGTCCTTCTTCTTCGGTTTCTTCTCCATATCGTATCTCGTGGTGGACCGCGAGCGGTGTTTCCGCTGGCTGGTCGCAACTGACGAGCCACGCTGCCCCGTTCGCGACGACATTTTGGCTCACCCCACGAATTTCCCGCCGATATATACTCAGTCGGATATGAACGGAAGCTGGCGCAATTAATGGCACACCGTCATTTTATATCACGTACAAAATCACACACACAAACACTGTTTCGTTTAGTTATTGTGGTATAAAAATTTATGGTCGCTTTTTTTGTTTTATTTTTGGAAACTAAAATAAACTTTGCGAAATAAAATTTAAAGCGTAAATGTAATATTTTTTTTATCAAAACATTTATTCGTACATTGCTGCCCTAGACTTTGACACATTATTATTAAAATGGCAATGTTTATGAAAGGGTTGCTAGTCGGTATATCATAAGGGCCCTGTCATTTCGGCAGCGTGGTGTGTTGAGGCACAGTCGTCGCCTGAAACAAGGAAAAAAAAACGTTGGTTAATGACGTCATCGTCATCATGGAATTAAAAGACAATTTTTTATTGCGTAATGGCTATTAGATTGGTACTGACGATAAAAATATGTAATAAAAAATGGACTTATTCATTTATTTGCCGCATCCCCACTAGTTCTTACATTAGCATTAATAACTATAAGTACAAAGCATCTGCAAAATGGAAATACGTTCACTATCTATGTACTATGACGCATTAAATAGTACTCTTTTTTGCTTTCGTTCACAAGTTGTGAACGAAAGCAAAAAAGAGTCATTGAAGGTGACATTCCGTGGAGTTCATAGACAATTCCTTATTTGAAAATATGTATGAAATGTGTTGAACTGTAAACTTTTCTTATTGAATTTCGAATGCGAGTCATATTGTTACGTCATAAATGTCAATGTCAAATAGATCTACGTTCTACTTTTTTTTAGATTACATCAGTAGACATAACTGATGATGATGTACCGAACTGTCTCAAACGGAAGAGTTTTATGAAAATTTCCTATGATTTATTAGACCGAGGTGTTTGTTATGTGTGTATCAATCTATTTACGTACACTATCGGGGTGCCCCCGCCAAGTCGAGCAAAAAAAAGCGGCACGGCCGTACCATACTTTTCTCGAAGCAGTTCAGGCCATTTTCGACCCCTTATAACTTCGTTGTGGATTAAACTAGAAGCCTGTATTTCTAGTTACCAAGCAAGCATTGTATAAACATGGTATATTTCAAATTTCATTCAATTTGAACCAGTAGCTTAAGAATTATAACTAGTCAAAGTTCTTAATTTTGTCACTCACTGACTGACCGATCATCAAAAGTCTAAAGCACTTCTAGTAGACATAGAAGCTTCAAATTTTGAATGCAATTAGTGTTTAGCGTATATATCAAGGAAAAACTAAAATATTTTGCAATTTCAGTCCAGTTTTCTAGATACACCAATTCTTAAACCGATCATAAAAAATCTAAAGCACTTCTAGTAGACATAGAAGCTTCAAATTTTGAATGCAATTAGTGTTTAGTGTATAAATCAAGGAAAAACTAAAATATTTTGCAATTTCAGTCCAGTTTTCTAGATACACCAACTGCATAAATAACTTTGTAATCCCATATGACATGATATAATCTTAAAGGATTACAAAGTTATTTATGCAGTTGGTGTGATCATCAAAAGTCTAAGGCACTTCTAGTAGATATAGAAGCTTCAAATTTTGAGTGCAATTAGTGTTTAGTGTATAAATCAAGGAAAAACTAAAATATTTTGCAATTTCAGTCCAGTTTTCTAGATGCACCAATTCTTAAATTTGAACTGCATAAATAACTTTGTAATCCCATACGATTATATCATGTCATATGAGATTACAAAGTTATTTATGCAGTTGGTGTATCTAGAAATCTGGACTGAAATTGCAAAATATTTTAGTTTTTCCTTGATTTATACACTAAACACTAATCACATTAAAATTTTGAAGCTTCTATGTCTACTAGAAGTACCTTAGACTTTTGATGATCACACCAACTGCATAAATAACTTTGTAATCCCATATGACATCATATAATCTTAAAGGATTACAAAGTTATTTATGCAGTTGGTGTGATTATCAAAAGTCTAAGGCACTTCTAGTAGACATAGAAGCTTCAAATTTTGAGTGCAATTAGTGTTTAGTGTATAAATCAAGGAAAAACTAAAATATATTGCAATTTCAGGCCAGTTTTGTAGATACACCAACTGCATAAATAACTTTGTAATCCCATATGACATGATATAATCATACGGGATTACAAAGTTATTTATGCAGTTCAGTTTTTTTCTACAAAAAGAAATGAGATGCCACCAAAAACAAAACTTGTAAAAATTCCAAGTCTCGCAACTCAGTTCTTCTACCGTAAAAAGTTGTGAGATCCATGTAATACCAAGTCAGTCGATTTATTCAGTCCCTACTTAAGGGACCTTCTGTCTTAAGTTATTACGTAATTAGCATTTATGTTTAATTATAATAGATTGACTTGGCCAACGCATGAAAACAATGCCATCAAAAACAAAACTTGTAAAAAACCAAGTCTCGCGACTCAGTCAGCGCGATTTTGCTATCGCACTAAACAATCTTATTACTACAATATGTATTGATTGTGAGTTACATTGTGTTTTCATGCGATTGCCAAGTCAATCTATTTTATTTAAACATAAATGCTAATTACGTAATAACTTAAGACAGAAGGTCCCTTAAGTAGGGACTGAATAAATCGACTGACTTGGTATTACATGGATCTCACAACTTTTTACGGTAGAAGAACTGAGTTGCGAGACTTGGAATTTTTACAAGTTTTGTTTTTGGTGGCTCAACGTATTTATAGCAGCAATGATGCAGCCGTACAGATATGTATCTACGTAAGTACATTTAAACTGAACGTACTTCACTCAGACCGTACTCTGTAAATAACATTCCTCTGCTCGGAAAAGTTTCGGGTTCTTGATAAATCGCGACGAAAGCGAATTCCGAGTGAATGACAAAAGTTTTCAATTGCAAGTCACACTAAAAATAATCGATTCAAAGAAATCGGAACTGATAGCCTTGAGCCTTGTTCGAATTTGGAATCAGTCACGTTGCATGCGCGCGCTGCACGTTTATGAATGAAGCAAACATGGATGACGGTGGAATTCCACGTTTGAAATCTGAAGAATCTGGAAAATTACCGAGCGATATTGAAAACTTGCGGCTTATTTTGAAACGTTCTTTTTTTAAACAATTATTTTATGAATGAGTTCGTATTTTTATTATTAGGTAGTAAGCGTATTATTATTAGTCGTATTACCGTTTTTAACAGTTTTCGATGTAGTATTCTTAAAATCATTTGAGTTGAAATCGTCATAATTCTAGGAAAGTTGGCATGAATTTGCGTGACGTATTTCATTGAAGATTTTTAAAACAACACTGACTGTTTTTACGAAAAGATTAATGTTTGACTTATATTAATTTTATATACAGACAAGTACCCAATAGTCGTCGCGTGAACTCGTTTGGCGACAATAGATTTTATTAATGCTTTTGTTGTTAACGTGAAACTTTTGGAAAAGAAAAGTTTAATTATAAACACAAATTCTTCTTATTATTTATCTCACCTAAATAACTATTAGTGCTCACTGACTTAGTAATTCTACTAATTTTTAGGAACGATCGCAATCTAATCTCAGTCTCTGTCAGTCAAAAATTCTTCAAAATTTTAAGATTGCGACTAGATTTTAAATGTTTTTGATGAGTATAGGCTTTCAGGTCTATCCTACAATATCAAAAACTATTTAAGAGCGTTTACGCCTTACCTATAGGTCTAGAGGTTAGTTCAGAACATTTTCGAAATGTCTTATTAGAAAAAGATAATTGGAAATGTCAGTTCAAAACTTAAATTCGGTCGAATTTTGCTGTTTTTTTCGACACATACATATTGTATTGTATTGTATTGTGTACACGGGCCGGTTTCCGCAACTCCACGTCCAAGCGCGACACATACATATTATACACATTATTATACATAAGTATTATATTTGCTGTTTTTGATTGTAGTATTGTATCCTGCGTGTAGGAAGTTTCATTCAAATCGGTTCATTCATTTCGGAAAATAAGAAATTGGAAGTTTGTATTGAAATGCTGTACCTAAGACGTTTTAAACGCTCTTGAGTGCGCACAACAATAAGCAGTTACTCAACTCTTTGCCAGAAACACGCATAATGACATAATTATATGAACATTAGTGACGAGTGTAAGTACATGTTTGTGTGGGTGGCGTATGCGCAGTGTGCGGGTGTGAAATTCCTACGGCCAACATTGCACGACATAAAATTTTTATTATTTTCCAATAACAACAAGATATTGTGATCTGTGAATGACGTGGACAGAAGCTGGATGCATATACGTCAATAGCAACACGCTTTTATGTTTTGGTCATAAAACGCTGTCAAAATTAATAAACACTAGCCTATTATAAGAAGGCACGAGCATTGATCGTTACCTTGCTCGGCGGATTGGCGATTGTAAATCCAGGATTTTCTTTATGATGTTTTCCTTTGTCGATGTTAGTGATGTCTAAAAGAGACTTAGAAAGCAAGAACAAGACATATTTATTTTTATTTTATTTTTATTTTACTTTAATAAAAAAATGGCCCTTGGCCAATTACATTAGTTAAAGATATAAAATTTACAATAATAATATACTATAATAAAAACAGACGTATAACATAAATCACTAACAATAAATTAAATACTATTAAATATGGATTGACATTGTCACTTTAGTAATTGCCCGGTTTCGAATCGGCAAACTCAGGCAAGCGAGGCAACAACTTTACAAAAAAAAATCTCGATACATACCTCTACATACAAACATATAGACAAAATAACCTATTTATTTACGCGTGTATCTTTTTTCAGTAAAACCAGAGGCTTTGCGTAGGTAAGTAAGTAATTTAATAGCATTGTCCCTACACAATAATTATAAGGGGTGATTGGAAATTCGATACATTCACAAAAAAAAGGAAACCAAAAAGGGAATAAACCAGGGCTGATTTGTGATAAAGGCCCTGAAAAACTCAGTTGATTATGAGTTTTAGCACTTTTTAAGTCTTTTTTAATCTATTTTGCGTTTCGACTAAGTATACTTTTTTAAATCTTTATTTATTTGAGGGTATTTGACTCCATGGACCTAAGAGCTTTAATATTTCCAACTGTATACTTAACCAGCTTTCGCCCGCGACTTCGTCCGCGTAAATGTCCGTTATTGCGGACGCAAGCGAAGTCGAATTAAAAGTCACTGTCCAATTTTACTCTGTGCTAAATTTCATCAAAATTGATTCAGTAATTTAGTCGCGAAAGAGTAACAGACAGACAGAGTTACTTTTGCATTTATAATATTAGTATGGATTTGTCTAGGTTTCTTTGCGCATGTTTTCCTTCACCGAAATTAGTAAAAAAAACACGTTTTTTTATGGGGATCCCCTTAAATTTTTTACTTTTTATTACAAGCTTTTATTTAGCTTGCACTGTTCGTATGTATGTTAGGCTCTAGACAGACGGACTGCATTTCAACTGCAATCCAACTGCAAATTTGCAGTTCGGATGCAGTTTGAATGCAGTTGACACGACTGCAATAGAACTGCAAACCAACCGTGCGGTCCAATTGCAGTCGGCGTGCAGTCGTGTGAACTGCACACCGACTGCAATCGAACTGCATCCGAACTGCACCATACCCACCCGTCCGCACTACTTTAACGCTCCGCCCCCGCTCAGTTCGGATGCAGTTCGATTGCAGTCGGTGTGCAGTTCACACGACTGCACGCCGACTGCAATTGGACCGCACGGTTGGTTTGCAGTTCTATTGCAGTCGTGTCAACTGCATTCAAACTGCATCCGAACTGCAAATTTGCAGTTGGATTGCAGTTGAAATGCAGTCCGTCTGACTAGAGCCTAAGTTGTTCTTTTAAAAATTGCAAACCGTTTTTCAACCATTTGTTGATATCCGATTAAGCTGACTTTTTTGTTTTTTCTCTGTAAAAAGTGTCGAAGTCCTTATTACAGTTCAAAAGATACCCTGTGATAGGCGGACGGACAGACAACATAATCTTAGTAATAAGATTCCGTTATGCACCCTTTGCTTAAGGAACCCTAAAAAAACGGTCGAAAAAAAAACGAAATGTCAAAGTAAATGCGGAGGCGACAGAATTGCATTGCTCAGCCTGTGATCCCTTGTGGTGAAGTGCCTACGTGCTCGGTTTGCGAATGTACGGAAATTACATTTTGGGATATTTTACGAATATTTCACTGAATTTTCGAGAGATGTTCTACTGCTTTTTACGTAAGTAACTCAGAAAAAAGTGTAAGCTAGTGTACGTTTCGCAAGAAATATATTTTTTTGTAATAACAGTAATATTTTTCCGACCGACTTTCGGTTCCGGGGGCCGATTTTCAGGGAAACTAGACTATCGCAGGAAATATTATAGAGGACAAATGTGTTCTGGCATAATTAAGTAACAAACATCCATCCACCAAAAGTTTCGCATTTATAATATGTACAGTAGAGCATTATTTATTTATTTTTAATTTTATAATGCGGTACTGGACCAGGCTGCACATTGAGCACTCCGGGTCCAAACCTAAATTTAGATTAAGGTAATATGAATAGTAAAGTTAGTGTATTAAATCTTTTGTAGCTTTTGATTGTTATTTTTAATCTATTTTTATTGTTTTAATTGTAATTTTATAATGTTTTGATTAATGTAATGCATGTGTATGAAAAATGTAATGTTTATGGTTAATAATTTCATTTAATTCTTAATTTAATTTAACTTAATTTAATTTTTCTTTTCTTTTTTTAATAACTTTATCACATGAATATGGACTGGTTCTGCAATAAATGAATTTGAATTGAATTGAATTATTTAGAATATATCGAATCTGAAAAAAATACAATTTTAGCTTAATTTTAGTTTACTGGAACAAAATCAACTTGAAATTGGCAACTATCTGAATAAATAAAATTGAAAAATAAAGAATAGAAAAAACAAATATTTGTGTACCTACGTATCAAAGGAAAAAAAATGTTCCGTGTGTATAGGTACCTACCTAAAAAATCCGAAAAATAAATCCAACGGCGCCGCACGTCTATGTGAACCAGGCAGGAAAAACAACAGAAAATCTTTCAGCTCAACGCGCACTTTGCTGAATGAACGAATGAACGGGTAAACAGTTGAGTGACTCACGTTCGTTATTGAATGGACCGGTTGAGTTCACTCAAGGGCGGCCGTTGTTGTCGAAATAAATCATGGCGGCTTCTGGATGACATGTGCCATGAATGAATGAATCATACGCATTCTTAGCTGGGAATAGACGGGATAATTTATAAAAATGTTGATCAGTCATCCGTTAGTCTGTGTCGAGGATACTTTCTAAGAAATATCAATAACTTAATACAAATAAATGGAATACTATACATATTTATATTGCCAATCAATATTACGCCAATCCTTTTATGTAATACTAGCTTTTGCTCAAGATTTCGTCCACTCTCAATTTTTTTTTAAGGATTTTTCTTGATGATAAAATATACGGCCCAAAAAGAGGTGGCGAAATGATTTGGATGCGTATCACAAGGGCTGGTTCGAGGTGACACGGTAAAACAGTTCCTGCAAGGATTTAGGTGAGGCCTTTACCCAGTAGTGGGACAGCCGCCGTAGGTTAGGGGGAAAAGCCTGTAGTATGCAGGGATAACGTAGCTTCCTATTAGCAAAAATAATTTTCAAAATCAGACCAGTAGTTTCGGAGACTAACATGTTCAAACAAAAAAAAAATACAAACTTCAACCTTGCAATAAAATAAGTATAGACTTGGATGCTTATTTAAGGTCTTTTGATGTAAATACTTAATACCCTCAGTCTTTCCTTTATAAATTAAAATAAGATAAAAACCTTGTAACAGAACCAAGACAAACCAATTAAATCAAGACTTTATTTCATACAAAACAATTTCATCCCCAGAGAAAACTAACATCAAATTAATTAATGAATACTAAAAGAAAGATTTCCTTCATCAAATACATTATTTATCTCCGTATATAATGTATTATTAACTTACGACAAAGAGCTTATCCTAAGGACTAGTCTTTGTGAAACTTTTCTGACATAATCCTGACAATAATGTGTAGTGGATAGTGCTTCAATAGACCCCGACACAAAGTGCGAGTCCCTTTTATCCAATTTCGTTTCATTGTATCAGAGGCCATAGGATAATCCTCTGCTGTGACGGTAGCATGGACGTCATGACTCGTTTGCTTGAAAGGTGGTTTTGAAACGGCGAGGCGAGATATGGACAGGATAGGCGAGTATTTGAATTAAAATTTGTTTGAATGAAAAAATGAATTCTCTATTTAGGCGAGAATACAACCCAGCTAGAAAGAAGAGATGAAAAAAGAAACAGATTTTCATCAAAAAAGGGGCAAAAAGTTTTGTAAAATGGCAAAAATTTAAGAGATTTTTTTCTAAATAACTTAAAGGTTTCATTCGATACCGGACAAGTATGTAATGTACTTTTTAAGATTATTTTGGACATCACTGACATCAGTGTAGGAAAACATCGTGAGTAAACTTGGACTTTTAGTAATACAAGTCTGAAATCACCAATCCGCCTTGCACAAGCGCGGTAATCAAATCTCGTGCCTTCTCTGTATAAAAAGAGACGTTTGCCTTGCAGTGGAACAATAATAGGCCAGTATTATTATTCAAGACTTATACTTGCAGCTTTTATAAGTGTGAGTTCAAACCTACAACGCGCGTAATAAAAATGAATCTTAATACCATAGTGGAAGATATTATTTTTGCTTGTGTACTTTGCTATCCCGACAGACTAGACAATAATAATAGCTTAGTTACTGTAGCTGTCATCTGTATATAGGTTATATTTATATGGATGAAGCAATACGTAATGAAGAACTGGAAGACGATCCAATTAAAGTAATTTTCATAATCATAAAAGTTTTAGCAATTGAGAAAATTATGGGCGCACGTGTACGTAAGATCTGACATTGGAATAAATTAAGGTAATTAATCTTATTACGACTTTGCTCTGATTACACGGCACCAATTAGTTAGGTACCTACTAACCATTTTGTTTAAAGTCTATTTCGACGTTTAAATAAATGCTAGCAAATCCATTAAAAGATTTGATGAAGATGGTAGATGAAGTCCAAGGTCAAACAGACTGAGCATTTTCTTTAATTCAATGTTAGGGTTAAGATAGAAAAGGGTATGCTTAGATGGTTCGGTCATGTTGAGAGGAGGAGTAAAAACGATTAACAAATAGAATTTATATGGCAGAGGTGAGTAGCAACGCAGGGAGGGGACGCCCTAGGAAGACCTACACTGACCTTATTCGTGAGGTTCTTCAGAAAGGTCAGGTGCGCAGTACATGTAACCGTCGTGCTGGTATGATGAGATACATGAACGTGGATGAGGCGAAAGGAGTATGTAAGGATCGTAGCAGGTGGCGTTCCGTGGTTTCTGCCTACCCCCATGGGAAAAAGACATGAGTTTATATAATTATGTATGTATGAGTAAAAATGAATCCCTTTTTCAGACATAGGCTCGAAATTAACTGGCAAAATGTGAGTGTACTATAGGTGCACCTCTGCTTAACCCTTCGGGGATTACAGGCGTGAAGTAAAAAATCTTAAAAGAAGGAGATAACAAAGATATAAATAAATTCTACAATGAATTTTATCACAATCTTCTGTCTTCCATATTTCACCAAGTAATACAAGCTCGCAAACGTACCGCTTTGCTACGATTCCCTTACAAATATTTATGTGAAGGTGTCTCAAAGGACTGGGATGCTGCTAAGCTACACAATGCGAGTCTTTGTTACTACAGATTTAGATAAAAATTTAAAACTAGACACTTAGCAAGGATTTGCTTGGTCTACGTACCTACCTCCTAGGGTTGCCAACTCTTTGTCTGTCAAAAATAATAGTTTTAAAATGATTAACCATAAGAATATAGTATAGTGATAAGATGAAAAAAAAATAGTAGGTAGGTAAAAAGTGAACAAAGTGAACGTACTGTCAACTTGACATAGGTACTAGAATAATGTTCAGAAATAGTTATTGACGTTTCGTTTCAGGCTTATACATTTTAAAATAAATATTATTTTGATAAAGCTTTTAGATTTTTTGATGCCTATAAAAATTTAGTAGTTTAGCTTACTATATACTTTTTATCAGAAATATAGTAGTCGGGCCTCTTATACAGTAGGATACTATATTATGTAGTAGGGTTGGCAGCCCTACTACATACTGAGGATTGTAGTCTTTACTGTAGGGAAAACGTAAAATACAAAACCTGGCTTTATTTTGTACTTGATTCTGCCCGCGACTTCATGAGTATAGACTTCGCGTTCTGCGTTTTATTCCAATATGGAATAAAACGCGTGTTAAGAGGGTTTACGCCGAACGACATTTCACACAAACTTTTTGAACGAAAATTGCACATTCACGCCAAATTTTGGCTCAATCGAACATCAGAAAGTAACTTTAATTTAACTTATAAGATTTGATTAGCCACAGACACCGCGACAGGTGAAAGTAAATAAATAAAAACTTGTAATAATTGAACATTCTCAAGTCTGTTCCAAAACAGTAAAGTCGTATATACGCTCAATTGAATGTTCACAATGTGTAACGATTCTTATCGTGCCCGCGTAGGTACAATTACGCGCTGTAAGTAAAGGATAATCCTCACATTTATATAACGTTACCGCTGAAATCCGCCGTTAACTGGTTCGAACCGGAATAATCTGGAAAATTCATTGTTGGAATTGCACGAGAAAGTTCAATTGTTTTAGTTAACTTGGAAATCAAGTTCGTAACAAAGTTTTGCTTTTGTATGATGATAATAATATGTTTAGAATTAATGTGATAAAGCTGAAGAGAGGTTTTGTTTGTGTGTTTGTTAAAACTGGTTGGAAAAAATGTTTTTAGGAATAGTATAAGCTATATAACATTACGCTGCGTTCCGTGGGAGCGGAGCAGTAACCAAAGACGTACCTTAACACGGATGATTTTAAGAAGGAAGAATTGTTCTCAAGTAGGTACCTCTAGCTGCTTCTTCCTCCTTCTTCCTCGTATCCTCATGACAGAGGCTCGTGACGACATGAGGTCGATATATACCAGAGCTCTCCACACGAAACGGTTTTTGGGGAAAATTATATTAATTTTTTTATCCTAACTAATATTATAAATGCGAAATAACTCTGTCTGTCTGTCTGTCTTTCTGTCTGTCTTTTCTTCACGCCTAAACTACTGAACCGATTTGTGTGAAATTTGGTACAGGGTAAGTGTGAACCCCAACAAAGGACAGGCTACTTTTTATTCGACTTCGACTTCGTCTGCGTCCGCGATAACCGACATATACGCGGACGAAGTCGCGGGGAAAAGCTAGTAAAATATAAATTACATATAGGCTTATAGGTATAGATAGGTTTCTGACTGATTGATTTTAGGTAACATCTAAAATCCATCAATCATAAAACAATCTAAAATCAATCAGTTCAAGTCTTCAGAGGACTTAAAGAGATTTATAAAGAGATTTATAAATAAAAAGAAAAATATATAAATTTTTGTTTTATATTTTGACTGCTGAGAATGAGGTTTTGGGTTCGATTCCTAGGTCGGGCGAATTGTTATTGGGATTTTCCAACAGGAATTTCTCAGTGGCAGACTCGGAGTCTGAATTTGTGCCCGGTCGATGGCAATAGGCTCGCCCCTTATTACATGGGTCTTAAACATAACTGGCGATATGTGGGTGTATGAACTAGACCCGTACACCTCTGCCTAACCATTCGGGCATTACAAGCGTGATATCATGTTATTAAGTAAATTAATAGCTTTTTGAAACATCTCATATAACAATCTAAAATAATTCAATTCCACAGAGAATTTAAAGAGATTTATAAAACGAACAATATTTTCTTTCTTTTTTACTATAAATAGGTTTTATTAGTCCAATCCCTGCTTTCAAGTGCATATATTTGTTTTTTCTCATCAAACAAGTAATAAATCTCTTATCTAAAATATTAGTTTTTCTATCCAGCTATCTGTACACGTCAGTGGACGTTAGATAAGACAGTGATTGAATGTTGTTTTTACTCCGTCCCTGTATTTTTTTTTATTGGCAATACCTAAGGTCATAGATTTTTCAGAGCTAGTAACTCTACGATTTAAAAAGAGGTTAGTTTGATTTAACTTAAAAGTTGTATATTTATGACAAGTACATTTTAACTTCTGTTTATTTTTTTTTATTTGCCATTAATGAAATCAACAAAGCTTTAAAATATTTTAGAATATCAATAGGATTGACTGCCTCGGTGGTCTAGTGGTCGCAAAACGCGACTGTTGAGCATGAGGTCTTGGCTACGATTCCCAGGTCGGACAAAGTGTTATAGGATTTTTCCATTAGAAATTTCTTAGTAGCAGCCTCGAAGTCTAGATTTGTATCCGGTTGATGGCAATAGTCTCGCCCCCTATTACATGGGATTTAAATGTAACTGGCGAAATGTGGGTGTAGGTACTAATGGGTACACCGGGCCCCTCTGCCTAACCCTTCGGGGATTACAGGCGTGATATTATGTACGCAACTAACAAATTCAAATTATACTTCATCCAAGCTAATACATTAATGTATCCGTAGTTATTCGCGCACAAACGAACTAGGTCAAACTTATCTCTAACCAGAACAAACGATCTAAAAACTTACTTCGCAAACACATTAAACTCGGTTATCAAAAAGTTATGAACTGCAACGGATAAATAAAATGATTAATTTTAATAGGAAAGTAACCTTTAACGTAAAACTCTTTATTTTCATCTTTATAAAAGTTGTTCCCGTTAATATTTCAAAACTCTAGGGTATTTAATGAGACTATGTCAAAAAATTAACTGGTAGGTATATAGTGAATTATATTTCAATTTTTTTTCGTTATCCAAATAACATAATAATAATTTTTATGCCTTAATTCTTTTATATATCTAGTCTTATTAATACCCTAGAGTTATGAGATATCATTAGGAATACATTGTATAATTAGTTGGATTTTTTATGCTGATGGATATACGTCAACCCCATTTCAAATTTCATTTTTTCAATATTTCCGTTTCATTCTGGTTCAGACACAATCTATCACTAAATGCTCAACATAAAACTTGAAAATTAAGCAACAAAGCAGAGAGACTAAACCAGCAAACGACAAACAATACCGTTTGCTTCCACTCACTCTTAAATCTACCAAGTCGATAGCTATTCCGAGGCTTGTACCCAAAGATAATTAATAGACAAAACGGTAGCCGAGCACCTATACTTGAAATAATTACGGCGACCCGACCACCGCCTTCAGGCCCGTGATTACCATCGAAATTGACTTTGAAACACAATTTGACGGAAATCACGACACCCACTAACGAACAGACAATATGGCGGGTGTACCTTAATTTCCAAATAATTTTGTTCTAAAGCAGGTACACACTTTTTAGGGCTAGGTACAAAATAGTACGTTTTAGGTACATTTTTTGGGTGATTGGTTTAATTTGATTAGCTATGTACACCCGCCATTTTGACTCTCACCTCCACACTAGTGCGCTTTCATGATCATCTTGCGTCTTCAATATTAAATTCATCTCGCATCAAGTGCATGCGTCATCATCGTCATCAACGTGCGCTAAGGCATGCACTGTTTTGAACTAGATTTTTGCGCTTTATGCATGCGTCAGACGAAAAGGCAAGATGAACGTGAAAATGCACTGGTGGATATAGCATATAGACTTTACCGCATTTTGTAAACCTCTCATACCATCATACCTACCATTATTCCCTAAAAGGGGTAGACAAAAGAGAGTGAAAAAATAGACACCTAGAACATTAATTACTCAGTGCAAAAAGCACACTGCTCACGCCAGCATAAATCCTTTTTTATAATCTTAGATTATATAATTTATAATTAACTTTTCTTTATAAAAAAACAACATTTCAAAAAAAGAAGGATTGAAATCTCGCTTTTTTTTTAAGTCGTTTAACAAGAGGCCTAATTTAAATAATAGGTCGCATTCTCCACGTTGCTACTAAGGAATTCCTAATCGAAAAGAAAAGCTCAATAATTTTTTTCCTGGAAATAGGAAACAAGAACCAAAAACTCGGCAGCCACATTTACAACCCACAACAAGGCACAGTACAACATAATTCGACATAGATCCCTCTTTCCACTTTACCACTAATTATTATGAAACGCTCGATGGACTAAACAAAACTTAATTAAATTGCATTTTACTCGAAATTCTGTGGTTATGACTCCGGGACTGAGCTGGCGGTATAATATCTATCTATACATATAAAATGCTTCGTCCTGACTGACTGACTGACTGATCGTAGAAACCTGAAACTTGGAGGTTGTGTGCTTTGTATGGCGTAGGCATTTGATAAGAAAGGATTTTCCGAAATTCTACACCTTAGGGAGTGGAAAAGGGGGTCAAAGTTATTTTGGGGGTGATTTGCTTCGAATTAACGTCAATACTTCTTAGTGCTTTGTGGGTTAAAATCCGGGCAAGTACCAATGTAATATTTCAATTCATATGTACTTTCTAAAATTTATCTTTGACATCACTGGCATCGATGAAGGAAAACATCGTGAGGAAACCTGGGACTTACTGTTCCACTCAAACCATGTCAGAGGCCCTTTAGTCGGCTTAAAAACTCTGACACTAGTAGTCTGGTAAATAAGTGCTCAAAAAGGGTATGTGGTTGGAAAAGTCGAAAGCAGAAAATCTGACTTATGAACTTTGTTTGGACTATTTAGAAGATAAACATATTAAAAGTCCTGACCCCCCCGAGGTGAGCCCGAGGGAGGGGGGGGCAAAGAAGGTCCCGTTTTTTGGTTTTTTGCTTATATCTCGAAAACGATGCGTCGTATAAAATTTTGTTGTACTAGAGAATGAAACCTCATAAAATTCTCTACATCTTTGTTTGTCACACTTTTTATCTATCTCCAATATTTGCATAGCTGTGAGCTCCGAAAAATGACCGATTTTCAAAAATGTGTTAAATTTTCTGTCTCGTTCTTTGTTTTCTTGTTTATATCTTGAAAACGGTGCGTCGCATGAAATTTAGTTGTACTAGAGAATGAAACCTGATAAAATCCTCTACAACTTCGCTATATTTTTTTTTATTTATCTCTTATCATTGCAAAGCTATGACCTGTGAAAAAAAAATAGATTTTTCAAAAATGTGTCCAATTGTCTGTACCGGTTTTTGAGTTTTTTTATTACATCTCGAAAACGATGCACCGCATGGAATAATATTGTACTGTATAATAAAAGCTGGAAAAACTTTCTCCAATTTTGTCTTTCCTACTTTTTATCTATCTTCAATAGTTGCATAGCTGTGAGCTCCGAAAAACGAGCGATTTTTAAAATGTGTTCTATCTCTATAGCACATTGTAACAATTTGAATGCCAAAATTATTTATTTAGCTATTAAAAAATAACATAAGCTGGGAGTACCTCCACGCGGTGAAGGCGGAAACAGTTTACTTTTAAACTGGCTAAAACTCTCAATAATATCTATCAAGATGCCTTCGGGCTTATGTTGCTATTTCGTTCGTGACCTATTGAGTTTTGTGACTGTGCACCCGGTAACGCAGGGAAGCAGTCACAACCAAGTTTTCAAAATGACAGAAATGTGTTTTATTTGTGATGAAGTGCTGGAAGAAGGTGGAGAAAATGTTTCCAAGGTCGGTCAAAAGGGGATAAATTCTCTGATTTCTGCCAGTAAACTCAGAAATGATCAAAAGAGCTCACACCTTGAAGATTTAAAGTCTCTGAGGGTTCACACATCTTGTCGGAAAGAATACACAAGACCTGACAGCATTAAAGCAGATCTAAGGAAACATACTCCGTATGCTGGACCGTCCGGGATTCATACTTTGAGGTCCTCAAAACCAAAAGTTGACGTCAAAACTCGTCTCCTCAATCAGTCCCAATCATCTCCTCTTGCATGCCCAGCCTCAATGCATGAGTCTTTAAAGGCTACGTTCCTAACAGAGTATACTGTCTGTCGTTTTTCTAAAGGTTTTTTCTTTTCATCTTTGAATGGGCATGCACAAAAAAGGCATCGAGTTTTGACGTCAACTTTTGGTTTTGAGGACCTCAAAGTATGAATCCCGGACGGTCCAGCATACGGAGTATGTTTCCTTAGATCTGCTTTAATGCTGTCAGGTCTTGTGTATTCTTTCCGACAAGATGTGTGAACCCTCAGAGACTTTAAATCTTCAAGGTGTGAGCTCTTTTGATCATTTCTGAGTTTACTGGCAGAAATCAGAGAATTTATCCCCTTTTGACCGACCTTGGAAACATTTTCTCCACCTTCTTCCAGCACTTCATCACAAATAAAACACATTTCTGTCATTTTGAAAACTTGGTTGTGACTGCTTCCCTGCGTTACCGGGTGCACAGTCACAAAACTCAATAGGTCACGAACGAAATAGCAACATAAGCCCGAAGGCATCTTGATAGATATTATTGGGAGTTTTAGCCAGTTTAAAAGTAAACTGTTTCCGCCTTCACCGCGTGGAGGTACTCCCAGCTTATGTAATTTTTTAATAGATAAATAAATAATTTTGGCATTCAAATTGTTACAATGTGCTATAGAGATAGAACACATTTTAAAAATCGCTCGTTTTTCGGAGCTCACAGCTATGCAACTATTGAAGATAGATAAAAAGTAGGAAAGACAAAATTGTAGAAAGTTTTGCCAGCTTTTATTATACAGTACAATATTATTCCATGCGGTGCATCGTTTTCGAGATGTAATAAAAAAACTCAAAAACCGGTACAGACAATTGGACACATTTTTGAAAAATCTATTTTTTTTTCACAGGTCATAGCTTTGCAATGATAAGAGATAAATAAAAAAAATATAGCAAAGTTGTAGAGGATTTTATCAGGTTTCATTCTCTAGTACAACTAAATTTCATGCGACGCACCGTTTTCAAGATATAAACAAGAAAACAAAGAACGAGACAGAAAATTTAACACATTTTTGAAAATCGGTCATTTTTCGGAGCTCACAGCTATGCAAATATTGGAGATAGATAAAAAGTGTGACAAACAAAGATGTAGAGAATTTTATGAGGTTTCATCCTCTAGTACAACAAAATTTTATACGACGCATCGTTTTCGAGATATAAGCAAAAAACCAAAAAACGGGACCTTCTTTGCCCCCCCCTCCCTCGGGCTCACCTCGGGGGGGTCAGGACTTTTAATATGTTTATCTTCTAACTAGTCCAAACAAAGTTCATAAGTCAGATTTTCTGCTTTCAACTTTTCCAACCACAATCATTCATTGACCAGGCTATAGGGTGTGTGGGGTCGAAAGACCTTACTGCCCATACGATAAAGAAGAAGAAGAAGTGCTTTTGATTAAAATTTGAAGACGAAGTCGCGGGTAAAAGCTAGTTATATATAAATTTTCGATTCGCGTTGCGTCCGCACCGCTCTCTCTAAACTAAGTTGACTAATTTTAATTAGAATTTTCCGAATGCTTTGCGGTGGTCCAGGGGTTTGCAGCTTTGTTTGTTGGCTTTGAAAATTCAAGTTCCGTTTGTTTATTTAAAAATAAAATTCTCTATTTCGCTTTGCCTTTGTGTGTTTTATTTTCTGTTTTTATTTTCCTTTATACTTTTAGCTTTTCTCTTTTTCGTCAACGATGCAGTATGGACAGTAAAATACATTGCCAGTCGAGTTTGAGCAACAACGCTGAAAAAAATACAACGTTTCTGGTTTATAGGGTTTTCCTTTAGTAAAACAAAAATAACTGTTCTTTGTAACTTGTTCTTTGTTGTTATAGCGGTCATAGCAATACGCACTCTGCGAAAATTTTAAATGTCTACGTTTTTCGATTGTACAGTACCCGGCGATAAATATTGCACATGTATCGACCTTTATCGTATTTTGTACAAAGAATAAAAAGAATTATCAAAATAAGCAAATCATAATTGTTTTAACAGCTCCTAATAGATACCGGACTGTTTGTATTTCGTGCGACAGAGATAACGCTCTACGAAGCCGAAATTAGCCGATTGTCTCTTTCCAAAGGTCGATGTGCAATATGTAAAGATAAGGCCCTGTGACAGACGGACGGACGAACAGCCACCGACAGTAATAATTCCCCATTTGGCATCCTTTAGGTAGGTATGGAATCCTAAAAAGAGATATGTAAAAGTTTACGTGAGAAAACCTGGACTTAAATACATAACATCACGCCTGTAATCCCTGAAGAGTTAGGCAGAGGTGTACCCATTAGTACACCCACATTTTGCCAGTTATGTTTAAGTCCCATTAGACTCCGCGCTTAAACTGCCGCGCTTGTCTAGTGGTTGCAAAGCGCGTCTGCTGAGCATGAGGTCTTGGGTTCGATTCCTAAGTTGGACAAAGTGTTATTGGATTTTACCATCAGGAATTTCTCAGTAGCAGCCTCGGAGTTAGGAATTGTGCCCTGTTGATTGCGATAGGCTAGCCCTATTACATGGGACTTAAACATACTTAACTGGTGAAATGTAGGTGCACTAATGGGTACACCTCTGCCTAACACTTCGGGGATTACAAGCTTGATATTATGTGTGAGTTCAAAACTTATAACGCACATAGTAAAATTGAATCTTAATAGCGTAAAGGAAGATATTATTTTTGCTTGTGTACTTTCACTATCTATTTGACTGTCTGCAAAACTTATAGAATTTATGATGTTAATATCATACTTTTACAGCTTAAGTATATTTATACAAAGGTTCAGAACCTAATATTTCTGAACGGAGGAAGTTATTACATTACCTATTTATGTGTACCCTTGTCAAGAGACAGTGTCGAGATGTTATACATAGGTACTTGACAGTTTGTCGTATATAGACAGTCACAGGCAAAAACATGTATACGAGTATGTTCTGGCACTCTCACCGCGACTTCGTTCGCGTGATTTTTCTTACGGATCCCTAATTTTTTGATGATAAAATATAGCCTATAGCACTTCCAACGTAGCTTCCAAATTGTGAAACAATTTTCAAAATCGGTTCATTACTTCCGGATATTACCCCCTACATACAAACTTACAAACAAATATTTGTTACCTCTTTATAATATTAAGTACTAGCTTTTGCCCGAGACTTCGTCCGCGCAAATGTCGGTTAAAGCGGACGCAGACGAAGTCGAAGTCGAAGTCTAATAAAAAGTAGCCTATGTCTTTCCCCGGGTCATAAACTATCTCCATGCCAAATTTCATCAAAATCGGTTCTGTGGTTTAGGCGTGAAAGCGAGACAGACAGACAGACAGAGTTACTTTCGCATTTATAATATTAGTAAGGAAAGGTAAGGATAGGTAACATGCACGTGATTGTACTTGTGACATAGATCCACTAGGTATGTATATACTGAAGCATAGCAAGCATATGTATATTGTTGTTAAAACTAACATAAACTGTATCCTCCTAAATATTGCACGATAAGGTGATAACACAGCTCAACATAATACTTGAAATATTTAATTTAGAAACAGAACTTTAAGCTTTGACTGACCTACATTCACTATTGGACGCTTTTGTCTGACCTACTTTAAACTAGGAATTCTTTTGCGAAACTTGGTTATGTCACATACCTACTTATAGGAGCAACAAGGAAAATTCCACTTTCAGGAATTTTCTACGGTAAATTGTGAATTTGGATACGTTAAAAGCACCTAAATTATAGATAATGTGTTCTTATTTGCTTTAATTATATCGGAGGGGTGCTGACTTGCAGTGAATGTGAACGCACCTTTACTGCAAAAATTGGCTAAGTCAGCCAACTGAGAGCACACCAGCGATGCTCTCAATAGAAAGATCCAAGTCGCTGTGCCCGAAATCGGTCAAGATCATATACTGGGCGTTAGTGACAGGTTGGCAAAAACTGAAACTGTAGTTTCAGACCACGATTTGTGATTGAAAATCGTTGGAATTTTTCTCCGGAAAATTCTCAAAATTTTCGACCGATTTTTCACTTGATTCGTGATATATTGATATGTAAGTACCAAGTCCAGGCCCCTAAACATAAATTTAATGAAAAAAACAATAAAAACTTAACTCGGCAATGTAAACACAACAAAAATAATTCTAGGTACCTACATTTAAGCTATGTAGGTTTAGGCACAAATAACACGCGCCGCCCGGCGTCGCCGCATCGGTGCGATGTCCTCTGCTAGAGCTGTACCGAACGAAACTTTAAATAGTTTTTAAAGTTTCGTTCGGTTTTCTTTTAATTTTGAGAATTTTCCGGAGAAAAATTCCAACGATTTTCAATCACAAATCGTGTTTTGAAACTACAGTTTCAGTTTTTGCCAACCTGTCACTAACGCCCAGTATATATACTTATTTGCTTTTCTATACAAAGGTTATATACAAATATTGGGTCCTACCGATTAAGATCTTCCAAAATAAACTAACCCACGTCAAAATGTCTTCCGTTTTTTTGAAGTAATCGTAATAATTTTGAATTTTTAATGCTGGTAAAGTTTATCTATTTTAATCTACTTGTTTAAATAACCTGTTTTTGCTGTATACCTAGTATTATGACACATTTGATATTACGAATTAGGTTGACGTAATGGACCGCATTGCATAATTGAGACATTGTGGGTTGGCTCGTTTTGGCAGAACTGTGCTCTCTTATGCCATGAATCAAAGTCAAAGTCAAAATCAAACCATGTATTTCAATTAAGACATTAAAAGGCACATCTGAACGTAATAAAAAAATTGAGTCTAGTTGCCCTTTTCAAAACGTAGGTACTTAGTTTCAAGAAAAAGGTAGATAGATACTTTCAATGGGCAAGAAAATCCATATTAATAGATAAATTGCAAACGTGACCATTCACCATCATGGATTATGATTAATAATACTTTTTGTCCAGGTAGTTCCTGTGGGATAATTTTTGAAATTTGCGCGAGCGAATCCGCTATCAAAGGCTAGTTCTTTATTTTCAATTGTAACTTCACATCACACCACATTCCCAATTAATTTCTGTCATCATTCTCGTTTGTCTTAATCCGACACAATTATTTTCTCTCCTTATTCCACAATCTTTGTTTCTCACAACCGTTCCAACAAATGCATCCAATATATCCACTTCCCATGCCCGCTGTCACAGCTCCTACATTATTGCGAAATCACCGGAAATCACGAAAAGCAATCCTGTGGGGTCCCACGAGTGGGCTTTATTTCTTAATACCGACGTTGATCTCATGGGAAATACGGGACTATTGTGACTAAGTAACTTGGGGGGGGGGAGGTACAAGGCAAACGGGAGTCCTTTTTACTGTTGGTTTTATTTATGCAATCCTGTTTTACTAGGGTCTATGTTCATTTGTTTTCTGATTGACATAACATCACGCCTGTAATCTCCGAAGGGTTAGGCAGAGGTGTACCCATTTGTACCTACACCCACATTTCGCTTGTTATAATTTTAACCGCTCAAGGCCCGGCTGTCATACCGGTATGACAGAACAATAGACAGAACAATCAATAATTGTATCTCATTAAGTGGGACTTGAGTAATTAAGTCCCATGTAATAGGGTGCGAGCCAATTGAATTATGGCTTGGGAATTACCTGCAATATCAACGATATGAGCAAATAATTATAATCTATCTAAAACTACCACAACCAACTACCATCTACCTAAGAAGCTGTTTAGCAGATAATTAATGTGTAGTTATGAGACGTCGTGACAGAGCTGAACTAAGGGAATTTCTTATTTTTACACAGATGAAGTCACCAGTAAAAGCTAGTACATAATTTAAAAAATACTGTCTATAAAGCCATTGCTAAAATAAAACTCAAGACATCATCATCTCACCATAATATATAACGAATTCAAAAATATAATGAAGAATGAAAAAACGCCTCTTTAAATGGTACTTGAATTATTTCGTAAGAGTCACTGAATTTATATTCAAAATTTGTTCATTCCATTTCAGTATATTCATAATTTTATGAATTTTTTAAAACCCACTCGTTTGTAGAGCTTGCCGCAAAGTGTGTAATGAATAAAATATATTATTAATTTATTATTTTTGGGATGGCTTAGCGGTGGTGTTTCTGAATTTATTATGAGCGGTATAAGATATCGTTATGAGATTTATTAAATATCGGGTCGAAAGCAGTGTTAACATAATTATGTTTTAAGTAATCAAGAGTCCCTTTGAAAGGACAAAGACAAACAGTCCACTGTGCAGAGCCTGCATGGAGGAAGAAGAGACAGCAGCCCACGTGCTTCTACACTGCCCTGAGGTCGCCACATACAGGGCCAAATACTTCGGAAACCCAGGTAACCTGTGGGAGAAGCCGGCAACGTCAAGGCGCTGTTGGCGTTTCTCGGGGAGCTGGGGTGGATCGAATGACTTTCTTCCCACCCGTACGCAAAATACGCGCTTGGACGTGGAGTTGCGGAAACCGGCCCGTGTATACAATAAGGACAAAGACGAATAACAATAGGTGTGAAACTATTTCTAGGGATGAGTCTTTAAAAATCATAAGATATGAAATTATCAGCCTTTTATTATTCCACTGCAGGGCAAAACCTCTTCTCATATAGAGAAGGCATTAGCATTGATCACCACACTTGCATAAGACGCATAAACGATTCCAAAAATATTATTATTTACAAGTCCAGGGTGTCCTCCTAACGATGTTTTCCTTCAACGATGTCAGTGAGGTCTAAGATAAACTTAAAAAGTACTTAATATGTATTGCAAAAATTCGTTACTGATATGACTATAATAATGTGGATAAATAACATAGGCATTATACATAGTGCTAGCATCAGCAAACCAAACCAAAATGAAACTAAATAAAGCTTAAATTAAGATTGAGATTTTAAAGAAACACTTTCGAAAAGAAAAGCTCGAAACACGTCTAAAAGAGCGCTGCGTTAGCCTGTTCGGGTCTGAATCAATATTTCAAACGATTAAATAAAATAAGCTTCCATAATTTCTTTTCCACCAAAGAGATGTTGTAAGTCTATAAAAAGCCGAGACTCAAAGAGCAGCGAGAAAAGAGATATCCAATTAGCTTTAGCTTTCGGACGAGCACAAAAATATGTATAAAAAATTCAAGCTAGATGGGAGTAAGTTGCATAAGACTAGGGACAAATCTGGGTGAAAAAACGTGGTGGAATTTCGTGCGTGTTATTTGCCTGGTTTAGAGAAAATTGAGCGTTTTTCCGCCTAGATATAACACAGTATCTGTGTACCCTCACGCCTGAAATCACCGAAGGAGTAGGCAGTGGTGTACACATTAGTGCATTTCGCCAGTTACATTTTTAAACAAACGATACGATACAGGAGAATCTACAAGAATGGGGCATCCCTACTTCTTTTTTTTTATCTGCTAAAATTTGTATCAATCAATTATAATACTTATCAGAACTTTAAGCATGGAAAAAAGTGTTTTGCCTGAATTTGTAAACGTTTTGAAACTATATTTCGATGTTAGTGGTTTCCGTAAATTATGTTAATTGTGAATAATTTTACTCAAAGTTACACACGTATAAATGTTAACTTTTGAATGAAAGGGTAATTTAAATATAGGTTTACATAAAGTTTTGCTTTTGATAGTGAAGTTTAGATTTGTGTTAATGCTCAGTGGTTTTAATCACTTCAAAAAGATAGTTTTAGCAATGTGTGAGTTTTTACAATAATATTCGTACACATATACATATATATATACATAAAATCACGCCCGTAATCCCTGAAGGGTTAGGCAGAGGTGTGCCAATAAGTGCACCCATATTTCGCCAGTTATGTTTAAGTCCCACGTCATAGGGGGCGAGCCTATTGCCATCATCCGGGCACACATCCAGATGCCGTGGCTGCTACTGAGAAAGTCCTGATGGGAAAACCCAATAACACTTTACCCGACCTAGCAATCGAACCCAAGACATATAACCTAAGATATGAGAACTATCCAAGTCAGGCCTTGTCTATACTTCTATACTAATATTATAAAGCTGCAGTGTTTGTTTGTTTGTTTGTTTGTTTGTTTGAACGCGCTAATCTCTGGAACTACTGGTCCGATTTGAAAAATTCTTTCAGCGTTAGATAGATTAGTTATCGAGGAAGGCTATAGGCTATATACCATCACGCTACGACCTACGGAAGCGGAGCAGTAACCAAAGACGCGGGTGTAACCGCGGCGGACAGCTAGTAATTATATTGCAATAAATGATTTGATTTAATTTGACTTGAGGCTTCAATATATTATAATAAGTTATTGACCATTGAACTTGGCACCCATTTAGATCTAACATCTTTTGTCGTGGAAGTTAACAACCAAGGCATATTATTATATCTTATTATTGAACTTGGCTATCATTTCACATTTATGTTTTTGATGGAATTCATATTATTATGCATGCAGTATAAAGCGGTTATATTAATATTACAAACATATACTTCAATTTTATTTATTTGTATAGATAAGCAGAGTTAAAAACGCCATTCAAGTTATTTTCTTTCATCAAACACAATAGCTATACCTATAACGAAAAAGCGTGCTTTAATAAATACGTTTCATTACACTTACAACAAGCTGTCCACACATTGAGTCATTACTCAGCTTCAAAGACCTCACACATTTACTTCTCACTTCGCAAACTCGGGTCAAGAATGCCATTAACCCCCGTTTGCCGCGTAATTTTAAAGGGTACATTTTTCCCCACGTCCCTGTGCGGTCGCTTGCGTTTTACTTTTAATATTAAAAGCCCTGAGATAATTGAAATCCTCGCCGATTCAGCCTTGCCCGCTAGAGGGGATAATGAAGCCGTAACTTTGGATCACTTACAAAAGGGCTTATGTTACTTTGTGTCTTGCTAATTTTAATTTGCAATTTGAATTTTGATTCTCATAAGGAAGAGTAGACAATTAAATTTCAAAATTTACCAGTTATTATTATTTGGTTTTTATCTTTGATTTCATAGCTACATTTATTGTCACCAATCATCAATTTGCGCCTATAAACGTATTTCAACACACTTTCTCGTAAAGTGGCTCCTTATTGCACTGCTTTAGGGCGCGCGCACACGATGCGTTGCGGCGCCGCAACGCAAAGATTTCACCGCGGGCACACGAGCGGTGCGGCGCCGTAACGTTATGTCGCAGCGGCGCCGTAGAAAAATAATCGAAACGAGCGAGCGTGTGTCCTTCCTTGCGACGCAGAACAACTGAGCGGTGCCGCTCCGACGTCGCAACGCATTCACCCCTCCCCGCCTCGTCTTGGTGGTTGCAAGTCCGGTGCGGCGCCGGAGCGCATCGACACCGCGTTCTATGTAAGACGACGCAGCGACACCGCTCCGGCATCGCACCGCCGCCGCAACGCACCGTGTGCTCGCGCTCTTAAGAGTCATAATGTCCAAAAAAATTACAGCTATTGGTGTTCTATATAAAAAATATAATCTTTTAAATCAGGCTGGGTGGTGACGTCACCTGTCAACCACGTGGGCGTGTAATCTCGGGGTTCGAAGTTTGAATTAAAAAATCAGCGCACCATTATTCGAGTCTTTGTCCAAATTAGTGATCGATATTTAAACCCACAAACAACTTTCCCAAAGAAACGCTTTTTTAAATATTTGCATAGTGTATGCAAGTAAGTGTTGCATTGTTTGTACATTGTTTTTTGCATATTTTGCCACACTAGTGTGTTGCACGTCGGCGTCGTATGAAATGTGTTTAGCATTTTATCATTAAAATCTTGGCTAGGTAAAATAATATTATCCCTCTCTGGGAGGGAAAATATTTTATTAAACATGTTATGCCAGGTGATCTGGAAAGATCATCTACGATTGAAATGTCACAAATTTTTTATAAGTAGACCAATTCAACCGTATTGTGAGTACTTATAATAAAACCACTGAACCAAACACTTAAATAAATTCACAGCTACAGCTGATTTCATATTACTTTCTTTTGACTGCGATTTCGTCTGCGTGGCTAATTTTACGCCTTTTTTCTGCTCTGCCCCTGTAGGTCATAGCGTGATGTTATATAGCCTTTAGTATTTCTCATGAATAAACTAAAAGATATATTTTCAATACGCCTGGTAAGTCCAGATTTTACACATTTAAATAGACGAACAAAACCCTTTACCTTGATTATATAAAATATTGACATTGGCTACGTACAAATCACTATTTATTCGCTCAACGTAATAATTTTATAATTATGTAGTTTCTGAAGCGAAATTCTCACTAATTGAAACAATAGCTCTTCAGGGATTTCCATGTATGTTTTTGTTACATACGAGCTTAATAATTTAATTTAGACTTTACTGAATAATGTAAATATGAGTTAATTTTGAGTAAATCGTTGTTGTTATTTATGTATATTTGTAATCTTGTAAGATTACGTGGAAGGTATATCGTGACGAAGATTTTTACCTTCGATTCATTCATGATTCTAGCCAACCCCGTGATGAAATCTTTCGTCGTTAATTTAAAAAAAATCTGCTGTTCCATAAAGAACTTACATAATAATGATGAAAATGTATTAAAGAGCTGTTTATTTTTTAATTAAATGAAGAATGTTTACTTTGGGGGGTTTAGAATCATTTACTGAATCCACATAACAAAATATACATCATGCCTGTAATCCCCGAAGGGTTAGTCAGAGGTGTACCCATTAGTACACCCACATTTGGCCAGCTATGTTTTTAAGTTCCATGTAATAGGGGGAGAGCCTATTGCCATGACTGAATCCATGATAAGAATGTTTGTTACGACGTCTCTTCTATCATGTATACTAACGTAAATTATGGTTACCTATCCACATACACTCTCGTACTTAATTGCAAAAGATTTACTTCCCTAAGTAAAACGACGATACAACGTTTAAAACAACGCGCAAATTATGTTATGATTTATTAAATTTGCGAGCGACTCGCGTCGTCTCGCGTCGCTCGTTGCCTAGCCGTGCAACCGCGCCCGTCTCGACCCCGCGCCTCTTTCGTCGTTCGGTAAAATGCGTAGCGGTAAAACCAAGCGACGGCGGGTTAGAACAGCCGAGATGTAATTTATTACCAAAACGTTTTCAGATACATGGGACGTAATATGAAAACAACATTGCTTTTATTGTTCTTAAGGTGGAAGCTCCAATGTAGCCCGAGAAATTCATATTTTCTTACGTTTTTTGCAATTTGCAAGTCAGTATTACGTTTACTGTTGATTAAAGTATGATTCGCGGGCGTTTAAAGTATGTATTTTCAGAATTATAACCATTTCAGTTAGCAATAAAACTCCATAGGGCCAGGTAACCCGAAAGAATGACTATTTCATGAAATTTTGACGTTTTAGGATTATACCGACTTATGGAGTTATTATACTGATTTTAATAGTTATAATTCTGAAAATACATACTTTTTACGCCCGCGAATCTTACTTTAATCAACAATAAACCTAGTACTGACTTGCAAATTGCAAAAAACGCAAGAAAATTTGAATTTCGCGGGCTACCGTGGAGCTTCCACCTTAAAAAATCTGGCGTATTCAATAGGCTTATTGAATAAGTCTTGTATGGCGGTTGAATTTAAATGAGGTTGAGAATCGGTCTCGTTGCGTTTTAGTAACTTTGATACGACTTTATGAATAATAGAGAAAGTTTTCGTATGAGACAAATACTGTAAGTACTGCTACAATACTCTTGTTTTCATCTTGATTGTGACCCGAGATTTTAACTTGAAATGAATAAAAAGAAAAGAAAAGTTTTATGTATTTTTTTTTGTTGCTATGTAAATTTTTTGGACTTTTAATGGCGTTCTTCGATACAAGGTTATACTATACAGGGTAATTGAAAATTTACCCGAAACCTTAAAAGGGGTCATTGTACTCATCATTATGAAAAAAATCAGCTGTTCCCTAAAAAAATGCTACACAACACGATCTCAATGTATGAAACAGCTGATTTTTTTTTTCATGATCAATGTTGGTCCCATAGTAAAAGTTGTTCATAATGATGAGTACAATGACCCTCTTTAAGATTTCGGGTAAATTTTCAATGACTCTGTATAGTTCATTCTACTTTTTGGCTCATGGTTATATACATATACTTATATCCTCACGTTTCCAACCATAGTAAGGTAAAAAGAAATACAAGCTATTGTAAGATTGGAACTAATACAAGGTGCATGTTCTTCCAATTATTGCGATCACGTTTTTGTTGTGGATCATAGCTGGGTACCTTTTGAATGCGGAGTTAGTAATGCTTAATATTTTTTGCTCAATGTTGTTTAGTGTCATGGAAAGTATGCGTAGTTAACGGGTACTTAATGAGCCTTGCTACACCTAAAACAAAATGGAAGCCATTTAAATCAGTACCTAATAAATACAAAGGATCAAAACCGTTTTCGCAGCCACCGCATAGTAGGATAGCGAAGTGAATCTCCTCGAACATAGACGGTCGCTAAACTAATCAATGCTCCGGATAGTGGCAAGATACCAACACTATGTGAACTGTCGTGTTAGGTAAATGGCATACGGGACTTGGGTCTGTTATTCTGGCGTGGGCATAATAGTAGGGGACAAAGGATCAAGATTGAGTGAGCGGAGTTTCACTGTTAGATTTTGGGTTGAAATTGATTTTGGTTGTTGCAGTGTAGAGTAGAGGTGTGTGCAAAGTAGAGGTCCAAAGAGATATGGATTGTGTTCTTTCCGAAACTGCTAGGATGTGTTCTTTATTCGGATTTAATGAATTGAGACTAGAGATGTTCCCATTAGTAAACCACATTTCGGCAGTTATGTTCAAGTCCCTTGTAAAAAGGGCGAGCCTATTGCCATCAACCGGCCACAAATCCAGACTCCCAGGCTGCTTCTGATAGAAAAATCCAATAACACTTAGCCAGACCCGGAAATTGAACCCAAGACTTCATGCTCAGCAGTCGCGTTTTGCGACCACTACACCAACGAGCCAGTCAATATTAAATATAAAGAATATATGAATATTTATTATATTAACGTTATATTCTAACCTTCCAAATAACGTAAATTATATCAAAGAAAATGATCTAATATAACGTAAAGTAAATGAGATCGCCCGTCGTCAACAGTTACCTAGATAAAGTTACCTGTCAAATATTATCATGTTTCACAGTCATTTGTATCAATTTCAATAAAATTAATAATGAAGATAGATTGCTTTTTACTCCATACTTTTATGAAGGAAGGTTTTTGTTGAAATACTTATTTTATTTTTATTAGAAAATAGACTTTATTTAGTTGTGTTTAAGATGTTATGGGATCAAAGCAGTAGGTACAATTCCAGCTGGGTTGTCCGGGTCGAGTATTTGGGATCAACTTGCCAGGGTTGAAATGTCACGGGGTCGTAATGACGGTGTCTAACTGTCGGGGTTGAATATTGTCGTGATACTGAGTAGATAAACAAGACACAAGTTCATTACTTCTAAGCAAGCGAGAGGGAAGATGAGTTATTGGTCGCGAAGAGGTATCCATCAATAAAAAAAAATAGTTTTCCCTCCTCAAATAAAATTCTCATTAGTTGTTTCTTTCAGTCATATAGTAATGAACAGTACATCGTGAGGAAACCTGGACCTATATCAGCCTATTACTGTCCTACTCAAACTATGTCAGAGCCCCTTGACGCGGTTTAGAAACTCTGTCACTAGGGTGTGTGGGGTCGGTCACACGATAAAGAAGAAGAAGGATGGTGCATAAAATACCTTATAAGTAATTTGTTATAGAATAACATAGTAGAAACTTTGAGTAGGAAGACAAAGTTCGACAGACAGACAGAAAATTCTACAAATTCACTTAACTGACTCAAGAACAGTAAAGTCTGGTCTCGTGATAGCCGGATTCAAGAGGAATAGGATATATAACATCACGCTTCAACCCACGGGAGCGAAGAAATAACCAAAAACGTAATTTACCGAGGGTAAAAAAAACCACACGGACGAAGTCGTAGGCAGAAGCAAGTCTATTACAGTTTCTGAGAGAAAACAATGATCAAAGAATAACAAACACAAAACATAACTATCTTCTTAAATAACAATAACATTAAACTAACAATACCCCCAATACTAAATTAACAATATCCTTAAATCCTCATTCAGAAATGATTACGTGAAAGCTAAGGATGCGTAAATCCGAGGATTTTCCGTGAAAGATAATGATTTAGTAGAGTGTGGGCGGGTTGATCTCCAACTATTGATCAACCTTACATCGCAAAATGATTAAATAGAGGCCATAGTAAACTATTTCATGGATATGTATTTTTATAACTGTATCATTTTGTGTTTGTTGAACCTTTACCTGCGAATTTATTTCTCGATAGAGAATAGGCAATTTATGCAGGAGATATTATAGTGCTAAAGTGCCTGTGTAAGGATATAAACCCTCTTCCGTCATTCTCATGGACTGTGAGACGGCAAAGTGACACGATCGCGGAGAGATCAGATGCAGGACCAGAGGCTTTACGTGCTTTTCCAGGCAAAGAGGTGTCACTACACTAACTTCAGAACTCCAGGCTGATAATATGAGTGAGGAGGGGCCTGCGAGCGGCAAACTTGGGGCAGTTTATCGCTCGACCAGACATAGGCCTGTGATGGCGGCGCGCAGTGTCCCGTGCGCGTCTCTCTCGTAGAATGTGCGGTCGCAGGATAGGCCGCACATAGTGAAGGGGCTCGCCAATGGCGGTCCAATACCAGTCGGGGGCGCGGATCATGCGTAATGCGAATACCGGGCTCCCGACTTATGGTAGCAGAAGGAACCGTGGGGTTTTAGTCGGTAAAAGTCCGACATACCCCTCCGTTATCCCCAAACAGAGGGCATCCATGAGGATTTCGCCACGAAAAAAAAAAAAAAAAACACGCTGATAATATGAAATTTCTGAAAGAGACTAGCCAATCTGGGAATCGGAATCGGAAGACCTACGGGCATATTATAGCCGTTAGGTGTATACGAGAGTGAGAAGAATGCTCTGAGCGGCCGCGTGCCCCGGCCAAATATGATTGGAGGAACACCGTGGGGTTTTAGTCGGTAGGAGTCCGACACATCCCTCCGCCTTCCCCGAGGCGGAGGCCTTCCATGATGATGCCCCACGAAAATAAAAAAAAATGTGTTTAGTTTTACGAAAGATTAGTGTTTTCCATTAATATATTAAAAGGCTTCAAACTCACAAAAAATTATATGCCAAACAGGTATTTCCAATTTAAAAATCGATAGAATTCGGCTTTTTTGTCTATAACTGCAAAAAATATCTGAAATTCATCAACAACAACATCTGAATTCTATTATTTTCTTTCTTCTGTCAACAAGATGGAGGACTCCTAACCTACAGACTATCAAAGAATTGTCCACTATCAAACTCCAATGTAGAACTATCTTAACATCGATAGATGAAAGCTTTTGATGGATTATAGCAGAAAAGTTCCCGCATCGCCTCCCCCTGAAATTAGTTTTACCCGACTTTTATTTTGTCTGTGTGTGGGTGACTTGTGTGTGTTACTCTCTGTTACTATAATATCTTTTGTGTGTGTGTGTACAGTCAACAAAAGGAATAGGTATGCAGGGTCATCAGATATGGTTGAAGTTTTCTTAGAAACCGATGGATGTTTTCAAATGTAATTTAATTTAAAAAGTAGATAATAAACAGGTCGTTAATTTTATACTAAGTTTCAATTCAAGACATACATCGGTTTCTAAGTTTCAACTACATCTGACGACCCTGGATACCTATATTTTTTGCTGACTATACACTGTCGATGTGTGCTATAATAAGACTATGGGCTCATTTATGAAAAAGCGGCACGTCACGCGATTCTCCTTTCATGGCTCGTTTCGTTCTGCATGGTGAAATTCGCCAAAATGCCGCACCTCCGGCCATAGATAGGCACAAGTGGATCACCACGGTGGTTTTAGCCGGTAAGAGTTCGGCATGCTCTTCTTCCAGAAGTCCATGAGGATTTTCACTAATGCAATGGGTCAATTTTATGTTAAAGTAAATGATATAAATAAAAAGAAAGGTAGGAGGTATCGTATTACCCAGTTACTAGAGGTATCATATTACCCAGTTACTAGAGGTATCGTATTACCCAGTTACTGGGTTGTGGAGGTCAGTTAGGCAGTCGCTCCATGTAAAATACTGGTACTCAGCTGCATCCGGTTAGACTGGAAGCCGACCCCAACATAGTTGGGAAAAGGCTAGGCAGATGAGATGATGATGATATAAATAAAAGGAAAGGCGATACGTGAAACGCCGCGTGGGACGCCTGCCATGCTCCACCGCCAGCAACGCTACATATTAAACAAATGCTTTTGCATGAACGCTCTCATACATGGCCATACATTTCAGTTAAACGCGTGACACGTTTCCATAAACCCAGCCCTTAGTTACACGTTCAATCTATCTTCTATCTATAGGTATGTATATAAAAATGAATCGCTAAATGTGTTGCTAAGCGCAAAACTCGAGATCGGCTGAATCGATTTTGCTGATTCTTTCTTTACTAATAACTAGATTCAATCTTTTTTTTTGTATGACGTTTAAAAGTGCCTTATAATGGCCTAATTGAAATAAATGATTTGACTTTGACTTTGGCTATATTCGAAATTTCCCAGACAAAGACGTGAGTTTTTTTTTTTTTGCAAAATCCACCAGTAATTTCGGTTTGTACTCGTGCGAAGCCGGGGCAGTTAGCTAGTATATCGATACCTTTAGGCTCAAAGGGCGTATCCACCAAAACACGACTTTTCAGGAGAGCCAAAAAACACGACCCAAATTTTAAGAAAGTCTATGTTTAGCGAACCAAAAATTATGGCTGTATCCACCATTTTTTTGCGAATATCGATGTTTTAAATATACCAATCGATAGAGGACGAAAAACTAAGTAAGACTGCATTAAAATCTCATTTTGGCCAAAATGATTTGAGCCTAAAGGTATCGATATATTAGAAATGTACACGTGTAACACAACTCATTCCATTTATTGTGTTAGATGTCCAAAGTGAATTCTGCTGGTTTTGTACTCTTGCCTCGTGTCTTTTTGTCACCTATGTTTTCCTTTGTGTTACTTTTTGCTTATGTTGTACTGAATTATGTTGCTAGTATATGTGCCTAGTACTGAATTGTCTGTTTATGTACCTACTATTATAGCAAAACCTGTTTATAGTTTCATAGGTTCATAGTTGTAATTACTATACACTGTTATGTTTATATAACATACTAGCTACCTATACCCCGCGGTTCCAACTGCGTTAAAGTTACGCTTTTTAGGGCGCGGCGATTTTTTGCCGCGCGTTTCGTAAACGCGCAACAGAATCGCTACTAACGCGTATTCAATATAGTATTCAATATAGCGGACGAGCGACAGCATCGCTACCGCATCGCTACAAAAAGTCACCGTGAGCGAACGCCCTTTTGATCCACTTCCATGAGTCCCAGCATGATGAATAGTTTAAAACAGATCTCGAAAAAAGGACTAAAGAGAGCAAAAGATTTTTTATAAGAAGCACGTTTAAACAAATTAACTCTACATCGTTATAACAGTAGTAAGTATACATAGATATAATGTAATAGAGAAAACTGCTTATAAATATTTCAAGTCAACCATCATTTCTGTTGCATAAAGGAAAACCTACAAAGTAAAATATAAAACGTGACTACGACTTTCATTTACTTAACCAAGAAAATCTCCATAAAAATTTATAAAATCTCAAACTTGCATAACTTTAAAAGAGAAAAATATAAAAGAGTAGCAAATCAGACTTCAGTAACTAAAGTTCTGCGTAAATATTTACGTAAAGGTGGATGTTTAATGTTGGACTCGGAAAAAGTCCAACGAACGCCTTTGTGAACTTCTCGAGTCCAAATGACTGTTTCCTTTTGAGTACCAAGTTGGTGAGACTCGAAAATGGGGACTTTAATACAAATAAAACCTGATAAGTGGACTCTAAGAGTAGTGTGTTAGAAGTTATTTTTGGGAAAAAAGATTCATTACACATTTTCACACATTTCACACTGGCTCCTAAGATACAGGGTATTTCATATTTTAGGGAACAGGGTTTGAATGATTGCATGACTGAGAACAGTAACTGAAAAAGTAACTAAATCGAATAGTAATGGACTATTCAGTTTAGTTTTATTTATTTTATTTTATTTATTTTATTTTATTGCTTTTAGGAAAACTTACAGCTAATACATTTGAGTAGTAGTAAGTATTAAGCAGGCGAAAGCCAATTACAAGTTTCCACTAATATAAAGTTATATGTAAAATTAACGAAACGGTATAACCAGCGTGAGAGTTATACATAAAGACAACTAAAGGTAATACACAAAAACAGAACACATTACACAGCAAAGTTACCTACACTTCAAAGAAGAAATACAGTACATTCTTTTGTAATTTTTCATCATAGTAGATTTTCTTCTTTCTACCTTTTTTTTTGTTAGAGTACATGGGTCGCGTTTATTACAGCACCGGTGCCGATTTCAATGGCCTCTAAAGTGCTGGTTTAGAGACACTTTGGGCACTATAGGTAAGTGGGCCATCGTATGGTCAGGAGCACTGCACTCGCACTGGGTGTTAGTGGTACTAATAATATAATCATTGATTCTAAAGATACCCCATTTTGCTTTGATTATTAGTCAAAGCCAAATGGGGTTTCTATGATATTCATTGCTAAAAGCCAAGTGATGACGTCATCATTTAAACAATAGATATTACAAATCTACCTGATTCCAATAAAAGCCAAATTTACGTCAGAAGCCACGCTTGGCAACCAAGCCTAATATAGTATCAATCAATACCCAAATAATCAAACATCGATTGAAACGATCAATCAAACATCAATCTTCTCGCGTATTTCAACACCACAGAAACAAAGCCAACTAGAAATGCCTTTATGACCCGCGAAGCGTACCTAACGCGTACGCTTTGTTCGTTGTGTACCAACACCTCCCATTGTCACGTCAATCCAGTTCGCTTTGTGGAACAAACTCAGCGATAAACAGAAAATACTAAAACCGTTGCCCGTAAAAACAGAATGTACCTTAGTTAGTGAAAAAAGCGTGATTTTAGTAGAAAAGGATTCACATTCTTTGTGTTCGAGAATTGCGTTTGGAGAGGTACTTCTAGTTGAGTTTTAGGGTCTTGAACACACAGGTACGTAAAGGTTGTTGTTATTTAATCATTTTTGTAGATACTCGAGTCTTTTGAAAAGAGGGATCGATTGGGTTAAGTGCAATTGACATTGATTTGGTACCCAACTAGCAAAATAAATAATAGTTATCTAATGGGTCGAATTGAACAGTACTATAAAACTGTTTACTGTTGTGGTTTTATAATAGTTTTGTAGCAGTTGTCTGTTAGTTGTATAATTCAAATACTATACAACTTTTTGCCAGTTGGGTATTTACGCTGGCAATATACGGGCCTCGTAACCGGCGTGCTTGTATGATGAGTATAAACGTAGATGAGGCGAAAGGAGTATGTAAGGATCGTAGCAGGTGGCGTTCTGTGGTTTCTGCCTACCCCCATTGGAAAAAGGCGTGTTTTTATGTATGTATGTATACACGGGCCACATGCGACAGCCACAAACGCCGCCATCTAAAGCTAGAAGCTGCGTTGTGACGACCACCGACGTCAACTGTATGCAGCGTGTCCATATAAAATGTAGGATCGCTGTAGGAACTACGTTCGTGTCGGCGTTTTGTGATTGTGGTCGGCAGCCCGTATGCTGCCAGGCTTAGTGATTGGATACATATTTATATGTGTAGGTACCTCGTTACCATTACAGGATGGTGATTTAATCACCTGCAGAATTTAATAGGGACAATCAGCCCGCGGTACTCTACCTGAAACAATAATAATAAAAATAGCGTTATTTTTTTAGCAATAACGGCTGTAAAAAGTCACCCGAAAATACCATTATGCTTCTCATCATTGCGATCATTTTTTTTTTTGTTCTAGACCATATTTGGGAAACTATTGATTATAATAAAAAATAGAAAACATTTTTACCATTTAATATGTTCGCATATTAAATGGTAAAAACGTTTTCTATTTTTTTGGTTTTTTTTTAAAGCATAGGTATGGAATAAAATGTATTCACAAAAAATAATATTAAAACAATTTTTTTAAACTAACAACAAAAAAATAATAATACCGAACATCAATGGGTATGTCATGGGAAGCCCATTAAGAGACGTTCTTAAAAAATTCCTTATCTGGGCGACCCTGTTGATAAAACATCAGAAAGAAAATACATTGAATTCCCAAACCACTTACGCGTCTCCGAGAACCGTAATATCAAAGTAGTTAAGTTCTTAGCAAGACTAAACATAACATAACATCACGCCTGTAATCCCCGAAGGGTTAGGCAGAGGTGTACCTATAAGTACACCCACATTTCGCCAGTTATGTTTATGTCCCATGTAATAGGGGGCGAGCCTATTGCCATCAACCGGGCATAAATGCAGACTCCGAGGCTGCTACTGCGAAATTCCCAATAACACTTTGCCCGACCTGGGAATGGAACCCAAGACCTCATGCCTCATGCCTCGCGCTTTGCGACCACTATAGACCAACAAGACTAAACATTTGAACTCGAAAATATTTATCGTGGTTATATTCGAAGCAATATGCGGTGTACCGACTATCGCTCTAGTCCTCCTAAGAATGCGTCTTATAAGATCGTGGAAGGTAATCTCATTCAATCTAATATTATTCCAGTCCCGTCTGAATTCATATGCGATATTGCATTTTGTTTACTTGTGGAACAATATTTCATATTGTATTGCACTTTTGAAAGATGTAGAAGTTGTTTAAAAGATTACTATTGCCGAAAGTCAGTGTATTATTGTGATATGTTTTATGGTACTTTATGGGACTTCAACATTACCATAAGGCGATTAATACACGGCACCGCGCCCCGCTGCGGAGGGCGGTGGTGGCAAAGGCGAGAGCATCGCTCGACCGCGCGGTCGGGCGGTGTAGTGTGTTAGGCATCAACGGATTTCTTAAATGCGACGCGAGATCCGTTTCACCGCCAACCGCGGCGGTGCGCGGTGCCTTGTGTTAATTGCCTATCTAACATGTTGGCTATGATAGGAAGAATAAGTGTTTTTTACACCCGTAGTTATCTCTTAGACTTATAACTACGCGTCAATTTCTACGTCGTTTTAAGTAAACGACATCGTTTTGGTTCTGTTATTCTGCAGGTTCTAGTCTTCACGTAAATCTGCTGACTCAGCGCTGACATCGCACATTTGACGTTACATTACCTGAATTACAGTGGAAATGGGGTTGGGTCACAGCTTATAATGTGGCGCACCTGCCTACGTTTTATTTTATTCCATGAAAATAGAATATGAACGATAATCGATGTTAGTTCTGCCAAAATAAACCAATCTACGTCAAAGTCTCTCTTATTTTTTAACGACGTAATTATAATAATTTTAGTTATTTAACGCTGATTAATTTTAATTTTAAATCAATTTTAAATCATGACAAACATTGAACTTTGCTGGATTATAATTATATTAGATATTTAACGCTAATTAATTTTAATTTTAATTTAATTTTAAATTATGACAAACATTGAGCTTTGCTGGAGTAATGTTGTAACACATATATTATGGTACATAGGGTAACACATATGGTATATTGAGTGTTCAATTGACTTACACATATAATTGAGCTCATGAAAACAAACAACTTTCCGAACGAAACGATTCTTTTTTCATTTTGCAAACCGCATGACCTCGATCACCTCAAAAGTGTGCGCACCACGGGAACCGTGCATTTTTCCGGGATAAAAAACCTATGTGTTATTCCAGACAATAAATCTATCTCTGTGCAAAATTCTACTCTCTGCCGTTCTGTCGTGATTATGTAACAAACATCCATCCATTCAAATTTTCGCATTTATAATTTGAAAATGATTTTTTCTGATGTTTTTATTTTTATTTTAACTTCGTTTAATTTCGTTTCGATACTACGTTATAGTACGTATCAGCCATTTTTCCGCGTGTGTATAATAACAAGATCAGATCAACACACGGTATCTGATGCAGCAGTAACACACGATCAGATAGCATAGAGGCGTCGCGATATACCTGGCAATCTCATCTCGATCGCTGGCTGTTTGCACAGATGCAAAACAAAGAACTAACAGTCATACCACGTAACGCAGACGCGAATAGGAAATGCATTGGAGCTGTGTACAGGAATAGAAAAGTTTTTACTTATAGATAAGATAAATGATAAAATTCTAATGAATAGCAGAACTAAAACATTATAAAATTAAAAGAAAACAACGTAAATGGCAGTATTGAAAAACATAAAATACATAATTATTATGAAAGTTATTAAAATCCATAATTTTGAACTGTACATGAAATATTATGATACAAAATATTGTAACACATTTATTTTAAACTGCACTCTCCCCGCAACTTCGATCGTGTAATTTTTCTTACGGGTCCCAAATTATCCCTATAGCACTAGTGATAATATAGCTTCGAATTTGCGAAAGAATTTTCAAAATCGGTTCAGTAGATCCAGAGATTACCCCCTACAACCTCACAAACTTTACCTCTTTAAGTACTCTTTACCTCTCCCCATTTTCTTCTATCTTTTGGGATAGGTAACTAGATTCAATTCTATTTTCTTATAATAATGACGTTCAAAAGTCAAACTTTTAATGGGCTAATTGATTTAACTATAGATAACTTTGAAAAGGCTGTTTAAATATTACGTGAAATTACGTGACATTTAAAGAATTGTCGTATAAACAAAACACTGAGAGCAGCGGAGATAACGGGAAATCGAAAAAGATAAAGAAACGGGACTATTATGGGATGTGCAATAAAGCTACAATACTGGCAGGGCAGCCATTTGCGAGGACACAACGACAGATCCGGCGGAGTGAGACAACTCGAGACGGAATGAGGTTTTGTATTGATGAGATAGGTTTGTGATGCTGGTTGGTAATCGTTTTGTCATGAATTTTGAACCTTTGTATTTGTCCATCTTGTTTTGGGGTAAAAAAAAATATAGGTATTGCTTGTTTACTAAAACTTCGTCAAGAGATAATTGCAGGACTTTTGGATTGCTAACTCTGGGACCTGAACATCTCTGAAAATTTTATGACTTCTGCAAAAGTTTTTATAATATACCTTGAAAACCTGAAATGTCAATCTAACTGTATAAAATTTAAAGCTGAGGAGTTTGTATTTTTGTATAGACTCGCTAATTTCTGGAAACACTATTTTTATTCTGAAAATTTACTGGCAAATTGAAAGTAACGTTATCCCTGAGGCTATAAGCTATATTTTATTATTCAAAAAATTAAGGTTTCGTAAGAACACGGTCAAAGTCGCGGGAAAAAGCTAGTGAAATATAGAAAGAAATACAAACGTAGGTATCTAGGTTCTACAATAAAACGATGATCTAGTCTGGTGTACCTCAACGCGCCAACACGATTGGCAACTCGATATACCTAGCTGTTGACTGCGCGTTATATTTTCCGACCGACTGCCATCACTATCCACAATGGAATATCAATTGCTAAAAAACGAAAACATGAATATTGGAACAATACTCTCCATTTTACTACGATAAAATATGTATGGAACCCTTTTTATGGATTGAATTCTCTATTGAAAGTAACAGGTAGAATTTATTATTATATTTCTTTGTCTTTATAGTCATGTTTAGGTAAGACTATCGTCTAGAAATTGTGTCTATGTTTAAGACAAGTTAAATTGGATTTTTCAAAGACTTTATCGATGTTAGATTGCTTTGAAAGCAATAATTGAAGTTATCAAGAAACTAATTTATTAAGATCGAACCAAAGTTTCAAAGAAGAAATATTTATTGCAATATCTATTCCACGAATCTTGATAAAATCTGATTTATTGTTTATTTTCAGAAAACAAGTGATATTACTCATGCTAAATTGCTGACAATGAAAGCGAACTCAGCTAAAACTTTCGACCACTCATGTTCATTTCATCAACAAAAATAAAATATAATTTATACAATGGGAAAATTTTCATGTTATTTTTAAAGTTGAAGAATGCAGGCGGTATGAGTTCATTGCTATTCTAGGTTTCTTCGTTCTTATAAAAATACAAAGAGATCGAGCCAACATATCTACTGTTAAATCTAAATAATAATACCATATTATTGCCTCACTGCGAGGCAAAGACCTCTCTCATACAAAGAAGGCACGAGCATTGATCACCACGCTTGCTTAAGGCCGATTGGTGATTTCATACATGTATCTTAAGGCCAGGTTCGCTTACGACGTTCTCCTTCACCGATGCTAGTGATTTCCAAGACAAACTTAGATAGTAGGTATACACAGTGCAAGGGACATCCCTCCGAAAACTTACTAGGTGCATTCAGCTCCTTATTTTGAATCTTATTCCACTTAATATAGTTTACTGAATTTACCCTGTAAGTTTTCGGAGATTTATATAAAAGCAGTTATGGACAGTTCTCATTGCCCCTTTCAATTCAATACAGCATGGGGCTGTTCTAACACAACCCGTCTGAAGCCTATCTGGTTTTAATTGTCCCATTTAGATTTATAGCTCCTTGAAGGAAGATTGCCCACCGTCCATCATTACTCTGGTCTAGAAGCAGACAATTAAATATTATTAATGTGTGTGTTCCGTACCAAAAGGATGGCAAACGGACCATTAAAATAAGACTCCGATGTCTTTCTGTCTGTTCGTCTGTCACAGGGCTTTTGAATCGTAATACCTACTTGTTACAGTTAAACACATAGTATAAAACAAAGTCGCTTCTCGCCGTCTGTACGCTAAAACTACACAACGGATTTTAACCACTCCAGGCCCGGCTGTCATACCGGAATGACAGAACAATAGATAATCAATAGGGTAGATGACATCACTAACCAATAATACCAAGACATAACTTCTCTAAAGAAACACTTTATTTTAGCCCTGATAACCCAATTCATTTTCAATTAACTGTCTGTTTTGATTTTTTTATTGCTTTCTAATTTATAAATAGTTAGTCAATTGAGTCTACTCAAAAGTGACGTCATAGTTATTTACACCATACAAAATCTATGGGAGAATAGCGTTTTGACAGGTTAGAAAAAGTACGTCAGTTGATTGGTGGTGTCATCTACCCTATTGTCTCTCATTACGTGGGACTTGAAGTATATGCGGTTTTCATCAATAGATAGACTGATTAAAGAGGAAGGTTTATACGTATAGTTGGTATGTACATGTCGCCAGTTTCAGTTGCTAGTATCATCTTAATACATAAAGGCAAAGAGTCACTCACTTGCTGATCACGTTAATATCGAAAACCGCTTGGCGTATAAAGATGTAATTTGATAGGGAGGTAGTTTAGTGTAGTTAGTAGACGTCCGCTAAGAAAGGATTCTCCAAAATTACCTCCATAAGGGAATGAAACGGGGGTCCAAAATTTGTATGGAGAAATCAACTTTGACGTGGACGAAGTCGTGGGCAGCTAGTTAAAATTAAAAAATTAAGGTCACTACAGTTAACACGTTGCCTAATCACGGTAAAAAATAAAGCGACGCTTTTGCGGTGAAACTTTAATGATACCGCTATTCTCCGCTTAAATTAAATCAGTGTAACCAACCGCTAGAGAAATAAACGTTAAGATTCTGTATTTATTTTTCTTTTTTCGCATCTGTTTTATCTTTATTTGAGATTTCGCATTAGAAAAAACCGTGTGAAATTCAGCAGAGCCATGTATTTTTAAAAGCAATGGAATTAACATAAAACATATGGGAACAAAAAGTAGGAATGCAATTTAGAAACCAATATTATTGTAGCTTTTGAATGTTCACGTTGCGGACAGCAAATTTGTTTATCAAAAAGCTTTGTCTAGATATTGTAGGTATTCCACAATCTGCTTCTATCTGAGTAACATTTTTTTGTTTTATCTTAAATACCTTTACACATACAAATAAAATTGAAGCGTCTGTTTGTAATTTCAAAATAACAGGTTTTTGTTAAAAACATAAGACAGACGTATTAACAAAAAAAGTTTTTTTTTTATGTTTGTCTGTTGTTCCAGCTAATCTCTGGAACGGCTGGACCAATTTTGACGGGACTTTTACTAGCAAATAACTGATGTTATTAGGAGTAACTTAAACTATTTTTAACGTTGGCCCATACTAGAAACTCCTGTATTGTGGTCAATTTAGGGTTTAAGAAACTTATTTTTCAAAAAGAATTACATTCACTTATAATTATGAGAAAATATTTATTTCTGATTTGAAAACATTTTCGAGGCGAAGGTTACATAAGAAAAAATTACAATATAAACTACCAGCCAGATTGGGAACTACTACCAGTAGGCCGTATAAAATTATTTCGTGCGGGAATCGAACAGACGGCAAGCAGTGCAGCAGCCAATCGTCTCCTAAAAATAATCAACAAAACAGAAGAAATACGTAATCCTCATTAATCATTACTCCGAACATTAACCTTATTGGTTGGCGATAATAGAGTTTCATCCATCTATCCTCTCGTTGGTGGGTAATAAATTATTGCGAGCATCGTATCGTACTGTCGATGGATGACTGCCACGATAACGGGATTACTTTGTTATACGTCCACTATTGAAACTCGTTCGCGCACTCAAGTGAAAACTTGATTGGAAACCTGGCCATATTTCATTCAATACGGCAGAATTTTATACAAAGGTATCTACAGTACAGCCTTTTGTTGGTAAGTGACCTATTTATTAATTAGTGGTCGTTTACATTACCATCATTTAAGTTGTATTGTCTGATTTTAAAGATGACATTAATGTTTAGATAAAAATTGCGTACGAATGTAATATCTTCGCGACCGAATTTCGGCACAACGACCAATTTTATGGAGACTAGCCAAGTACGCAGGACACATTATATTATTTTGCATAAGTGTGTGTGCAAATCCGGTGTGACTGCAATCTGATACGACCGGGGAGAGATCAGACGCATGAACAACGGTTTTACGTGCTTTCTAAGGCACGATGGTATCACACCACCAACTTCCAAACTCCGGGCTGCTATTCAGAAATTCGTAATGTAAAAACCAATTACACGTTTTACCCGACCTAGGAATCGAACCCAGGACCCCACGACCCCACACAGAAATCGGGCTTGCAACCACGAGACAAACGGGATATCCACCGGGCGTACGAATAATGAAGTCGTCAACATACATGCACATTTTGAACACACGGTTCTTCTAACATACAATCCTTATTAGAACAATAAAGTTTCAACCTTTTTTCTTCTAACATCACATGCTTGATTATATTAACTCTCACAAAAACCCAACTTAATTTGTTTCATAAGAATTTTCCTTGATGAGTGAGGTTTGATGATATCCATTCGCTTAATCCATGTAATTGAGTCGTCATAATCGCCTTTTTGTCGCGTCACAAAGTTACGAACTGTGACGTCATAGCACGATAATACATGGAAATTCACAAATTGTCGGATTAGGGAACTGCTACGACCGTTTAATTGACGAACTTCGCTCCAAGGCTTCTGAAACTGCTTCCAATTAAAATGTATTATGTTCCGAGAATTACTTTAGACGCGCTGATAACTATTGAATAATTAATTTTGTATCTAATGTATGCGATGGGTTTTAGTTCAAAGCTAAATTGAATTGGGCTTAAAGTAGTTTTGATTTAAAATTAATAACAAAGTTACAGAGATTATAAATATTTGAGTTACAGAGTTATGGTGAGTGCTAGGATAACCTGATAGCTAAACTTTTCTTACGCTTTTTACAATTTGAAGCTCAGCATAGGGCTCTATAGTAATAATAAAGTCGACGCGACACTTATTTTGTAAATATATACATGTATGTATTTACACAATTATAAGCATTAAAACAAGCGGCAATAAATGTGAAAACATTTCGTTTGCGGCTAATTATTACATAGAGAGTTATATTGACAATTGTAATGTTTATGACTACGTGAATACTGATAAGACTGAGCTGCAAAAAACGTAAGAAATATTAATTTAGCGGGCAACTTTACCGTACCTCCCTTAAGTCCTATCTTGTGTAGTTTTATATAACCCGGTCTATTTATTTAGATATCTTGAGCAATTTAGACTTCAAAAATTCATAGACAGTTGACCTCTTTTTATCGTCCTTACCCTCAGACGACCTAGAATTGTCTACGTCTAGCTCATGTCAAAGGTAATTTATATGTACCAGCGGGTAGACAATGCTTGTGACTTTGATAGTTTGAGACAAAGCCATCTTTCCACAAAATATGATTGGCAAGTAACCCTTTAAAATTGGATTACAGAACTTGTCACAAGAGTGAGTCATTGTTTCACAAGTAATTATGTTATTGTAACCTTGAAATTGTGGTAGATGTGGGTGGTTAAATTTCACTGTTGCTATCGTGTAGTAACTTTATTAGTTCGATACGAGAGTACCTACCATATCGGGGTGAATAGGTATACAGGTGTAAATCAAGACGAAACTTTGTTGCCAACAACAAGGACAAACAAAATAAATGTTTTACCAAATTATAATTTAGGATTTAGTGTTTCAATATATTTTTATTATTTCGACCCTTTTTAAAGTTACATCCCGATTCATCCCTGCTTTACGGTACATATTCAGTTCAACGCGTTTTGTTTTGCGTTTTGGAACGTTATAGATTGAGACCCCGGAGTCGTCAAACCTAACGTAGGCCATAACTATATCCAGACACTTTAGAAGTCGGAGCTTCTATATATACCTATTTTTGGTGAAAAGTATATGACAACTAACGACACTACTCCAGCTAAAACCCATCAAGCTGTTTACGCTACAAAGAGTGCCAAAGAAATATACATACTCGAAAAACATAACCCTCCACCTAGCGAAGTCGGGTAATAACGTCAAATAGACCAACCGGACACAGACATTCTTCTTCGTATTGGCGCAATAAAAAGACAAGAAGTCCGGGACGATGTGAAAGGCAATATGTAAACAAAACATGTATGTGTGTGTATTATGTAAAACATGTCTTATTTGGAAATCTTTCAACACATTACCCATCTCATTTGTCTAACTTCTCCCCGTGAAACAAGAACCCACAAAACAAAGCTCACAATTAACGCTTTATAACAAAATTAACGAGTGTTTTCGTGTAATTATATTACTGTTGTACTACAATGAGTTAATTAATTAAATTAAATAAGATTTCTCATTAAATATCAGTTAAGAATAGGCGGTTTATTATGAGGCTTGTTGTAATTTATTACAATTAGTTTACTAGACGACATAGCTTTGATTAAGGTTATTTATAATTTCAATATTTTTTAACGTTTAAGTAAGAATAATATCAGCCTACTATTTTCCCACTGCTAGACAAAGACCTGTACCTATACAGAGACACGCATTGATCACCAAGCTTGCTCAAGACGGATTGGTGATTTCAGTCTTATACTAGTTATGAGTTTCCTCACGATGTTTTCCTTGACCGATGTCAATGATATCCAAGATAAACTTAAGAAAGTACTTATGAAATAGAAAATCAATATATTTTAAAAAGTAAATTAATATATTTAATAAGTAAGAGCCACATAACATCACGCCTGTAATCCCCGAAGGGTTAGGCAGAGGCGCACCCGTCAGTACACCCATATTTTGCCAGTTATGTCTAAATCCCAAGTAAGAGGTCCTTAAAATATATTTAAAAAAAAATTGTTAGTGACTTACAATGCGCTTAGACAAGACAAGACCCAAAATTACAAGAAAATCTATCCCACTATCTGGAACTAGAAGCGTTAACCTCACAATGTGCACCTTAAGGTAGGTCTACACAATTTACGAGGGACGCTCGTTAAGGCCGTGCCAGATTGAGTTATAAATAAGGTTCAGACGAAAACACCTGGGTTATTGCCCTACCCGATTGATCGATGTCCCACTCTGGATAAAGTACCAAGAAATAAATTGTATTACGTTTTTCTGATTAATGATTTGATCTTAAATCATGGCCGGCGCAGCGTCACTTCTGGATGTTTATTTCTTGTGGGCTTTTCTTATTTGGAATTCGAATGAGAGGCCATGCTTAGAGAAGGATTAGGAAGGAGGAAGGTTGGCTTTCACCCTGCCGCACAAAATATAGCTGTTTTAGTCCATATACACTTTCTAACTTTATCTTCGGACATCACTGACATCGGTGAAAGAAAACATCGCGACGAACTTAACCGTACTTAAAATTAATATAAGTTTGTAATCGCCAATTCGCTTTGAGCAAGCGTGGTGATCAATGCCCGTAATTTCTCTGTAGGTATAGTAATAGGCCTGGGACAATAATAGGCTGGTATTATTATTACATATCAATGTCTAGAACTGTTAGAAGATAAATGAATGTGACAACAGTAACGTAAGTATTCGGTTTCAGTCGAAATTCGAATCGAAAAAACGATTATTCTATACCGTTTGGTTTCATTTTATACGACACTCACACTGAGTTTCACCCATTGACATAAAGAAGAATAAGAAATCAGAAAAAAAAAATCTGAAAAAAATCAGAAACGGAATCAGTGAATATGTATCTACTAACAATATGGACACTGGTCTGCAAATAAATTATTATTATTATTATTATAAATAAAGCGTTTAGATTAAATAAATATATGGTATTTCAGATGAATAAATCGATCGAATTTACGTTACGTTACTTGAATTGTAATAAAAACCAAAGTAAAAATGGAGTTAAAAGAAATACCCGCGAACATAATCAAATAAGGTTTTTTTTTCGCGAAGCGACTGGTCGACTCTTCACATGACCAGAGGGCTGGCCTTTTCTTAGGCCAAAGAATCAGCATTGCTATACAACGTGGCAATGCTGTCAGCCTTTTGGGCACTTGCCCCATTGACAGCGACGCGGACGAATTTTTTGATGCCCTATGAGGTCTCCTTTCTGCCTTTTTTTTTATAAATTGTACATATTTTACATTTACTTTAAGGTTTTATGTTTAAGTGTAAATAAATTAATATCAATTAATCAATAAGGTTTTTTCTAAATCCAAAAAGCAAAATATTAAGGTGCTAGCTGCTTCCTGCAAATTCAAACTAACGTGTAGTTTTTTCTCATATTAAGTTATTTCGGTCGTTGCGTGATGTTATATGCCCATACTATTTCTGATTAATCTGATTGTCGTATACAAGATTTTTCCAATCGGACTTGAAGTTTCAGAGACTAGAGCGTTTAAAAACAACACACATAAACAAACAGACAATCTCTTCAACTTATTATGGTGTAAGTATAGTATAATCGGGGGGCACGGTAGTGCCCCCGCCAAGACGAGCCAAGCGAAGCGCAAGGGCACTACCTACCTTTTCTCGAAGTGTTTCGTCGTTTTAATTATTTGAAAAACTATAAACAATTTATCACATCGCTAAGAAACAAAAGATTAAAGTTACTGAAAAATACTTTTCACTTATTAGGTACTGACTGAATAAATAACTGATTTACTCAGGGTTTTATTCCAGTTAAAATATTGAGCACAATATTTTCCAACTACACTCAAGTGCAAAAAAAATTGCACGTTCGCCGTTCGGCAACATTCAAAAGCAATTTTCTTGTAAGCTATTGATTCAATTTATTTAAAGTATGCTTATATTGCGCATGTGCTATACTCATATTTTAAATTTATTGAATCAGAATTCAAAAATTAAATCGGTGTTCAATTTTGCTGAGTGACCCAATTTTTTTGAACGCGAGTGTATATTATCAGAACACGAAATTAAGTTGAAAAGCGGCTTAATATTTTTTGCAATGAATTGAATGTTTTGTTGATATGAAACTTTATTGGAAATTCTGTACCTATTTGTAAACTTGTAATTTCAAAAGAGAAATTCTCGGAACTGATTTTTTTATAATTGATTCCCACATATTTTGATAGCTTTTAATAATATGGACATGCATTTTGATTTAAATTGGAAACTGCTATGCTGTTGCGTATTTAACTATTGTTACTTTATACTTTTTTGCGTTCATAGAGAATGGGGCCGATTCCCTTGTTCACAAATTAGACTAAATTTAGAGAATTGGCATCTCTTACTAACATACAGCAAAAGAAAAGGACGGTGACATTTAAGAACCAAGTTAGAGATGTCAAATTAGTTCTGCCTTGAATTTTTTCGTATTTTTAATCTATACGTTTTAGATGTCAACTATAATTGTATGGGATGTGTCAGATTGACTAAATTTGACAGCTCTTTTTACATTAGTCTCTTTCTTGTTTTATTGAACAGAAAAAGATAGAAATAGTCTAATTTTAGTTTGTGAACAAGGGAATCGGCACCAGTGTTTGAAATAATAATTATTACTGATACGGTACGGTGCGCGAACTGTGAACTAACACTGATATTTGTGTGAATCAAGCTTAATGGTTTTATTAAAATAAATGATTTGACTTTGTAAAACATTTTTTGTAAAGATTAAATAAGGGTTTTCTCGCCTATTCTTCTTCGTAAGAAAATAACTTTTATAAGGTAATCAGATTCAATTATTTTTTCAATTAAAAGTATTTTTAATGGTTTTATTGAAACAAACGTTTGAACTTTGACTTCATAAAATATTTTTTACGCCCTTTCTTCTCCTTTCGAAACTAAACTTTTAGAAGGGGTAGTTAGATTCAATTGTTTTTGGATTCCGTACTGGAAGGATGCTAATTGGACCCTATTACTAAGCCTCCGCTGTCCGTTCGTCTGTCAGTGGGCTGTTTCTCATAAACCATATTAGCTAGAGAGTTGAAATTATCACAGAATGTGTATTTCTATTACCGCTACACCAATAAAAAATTAAAATAAATAAAAGTTAACGCTAGTATCCTAATAAAGTAGAAAATGGTAGTCGTAAAAAACAGTTTCTTTTCTAAAAGATAATTCAAAAGCTTTCCGTAACACAACAGCATCCTTCATCTCCTTATTTTAGTGCAAACTGCGGTATATGAGAATAACACTCAGGACCTCTTAGACGTGTTATTAAATTACTTCAGCATAGAAGACGAGAGGTATTTCAATTTAACCAATGTCTTCCGCCCACAAAGTAAAGTCAATATTTTGCTTACTCTCACACAATTTATATTTACACGATTGTGTTTGTACCTATTAGCATCTTGCTCCGTTTTTATTTCATTTCATCTTTGTATCCAAGCTTAGTTTTTTTTTTTGTTTTTTTTTTAAATGATAAAAATCATCAAATGACTCCTTCCGCCCTGGGTGGGGCAGAAGGGACTGTCAGACTTTTACTGACTAAAAAACCACCCTGTTCTGTAGCCCTTTGCGTTCCGGGGCCACAGTATCCTGTTAAGACGTCCCGCAACCCCGGCAGGCGTTTGAGGCGCGCGTGAAACAGAACGCGCCGTCGACACGGACTTGGTCCTTATCGGGTGGCGGGCTACCCATTGCTCGCCGCCCGCAAGCCCGCGCCTACGGTGAAAGAAATCGCCCTGCGACTCCCGACGCCCGGGACGTCTCCTTCTGCGGTGTCTGAGTCGTTACGGTCCAGCCTCCTCCTTTGCTTGCATAACTGCTTCGCAGAACCAAATATACCACTGTACAGTGTCTTTTAACACCAAAAATAAAAACCTTTGCCCAGCAACAATTTTTTCTCAATGCAACATACTGCCTCGTTGGTCTAGTGGTCGCAAAGCGCGACTGCTGAGCATGAGGTCTTGGGTCCGATTCCCGGGTCGGGCAAAGTGTTATTGGGTTTTTCCATCAGGAAATTCTCAGTAGCAGCCTCGGAGTCTGGATTTGTGCCCGTTTGATGGCAATAGGCTCGCCCTATTACATGGGACTTAAACATAACTGGTGAAATGTGGGTGTACTAATGGGTACACCTCTGCCTAACCCTTCGGGGATAACAGGCGTGATGTTATGTTGTTATGCAACATACTCGTAGTTTGATGGGTAATATGCGTAGTAAACGGCTGTCATGTATGTTGTTACACCTCATTTACACTTAGATAGCGTACGTTACAGTCTACTAACACTAAACACACGTTTGTCCACCACATATGGGCTTGGCATGGCGGTAATATAATGCCTGTGTCATGTAGGTGCTGATAATGGACTGTACATTAACCGAATGCTGTCTCACGATAAACGTTCCTAGATAGGATGTCGGTGTTAGATAATAGTGTCGAAAATTGCTTGCAAGCGCTTTGCTTAAGGGGACTGTACCGACTTTGCGCTTTATTAAAAGTAGTTTAGTAGTTATTTTGATCAATTTTACTACTACTATTATAAATGCGAAAATTTGAATGAATTAATGTTTGTTACTCAATCATGCCCGAACAGCTGAACTGATGTGGATGAAATTTAGCATAGGTATAGATTATGGTCTGAAATAGCTCATAGGCTACTTTTTATCTCTGAAAAATGTTCGGTTCCCGTGGAATATTATATTAACTTTGACGTGGACGAAGTCGCGGGCGGCAGCTAGTATAAATAAACGTGAAAATTTGTGACGACGGATGGATGTTTGTAACTCTTTCACTCTTAAACAGCTGAACCAAAATAACTGTAATTTAGCACACATACCTATGTTTCTAGTTTAACACAAAGCATAATTTGAATCCTGTTTTTGTGTCCCTGTAGGATAATTTAGAAGTTTGTCTTAATTCTGAAGTCTACGCACACGAAGTCGCAGGGTGAAGCTAGTTTGTTATGAGTCGAATACCATTAATTATAATTTAACTTAAAATTAACAGTTCCAAGTTTCAGTTACTAAGTTTAGTATTATTATTTACCTAGGCTATGTAAATAACTAGATTTGCCTGTTTAGTTTTCACCCGCGTCTATTACTTACTGCTCCCCTCCCGCGGGTCTTAGCACGATGTTAAAATATAGCCTATACTATTACTCATGAATCTGGCTATGATATACAAACTGATTTTTTCCAATCCGACCAGGAATTCTACAGATAAGCGCGTTTAAAAAAGCACACAAATAAACAAAAAAAAATCTTCATCTTCATTTTATCAGTATAAATTTTTAAGCATTTAAAATTATTTATCCATAGTTACTAATATAATACCTATTATAAATAAATGCAAACGTAACTCTGTATGCCTCGCTGTTACTTACTAATTCACTATAAACCGATTTTGATGAAATTTCGTACAGGGTAAGTTTGAACCCTAACATAGGACATAGAACATAGGCTACTTTTTATTCGACTTTGACATTTACGCGGATGAACTCACTGGCACAAGCTAGTATAACTGAATGCGAACTCACTCAACTCAACATTAATATAGTACTCGAAATAACATCAAACAAATTTAAGTTACAGTAAACAACACTTATACCAACAACATAATTTATTTATTCACTATTCAAAATTCGAAGCATACAAACTTTTCTTCAAGTTAGCGTTCTAGTTAAAATTCAACAACTTTTGTTCACTAATTACATTAGCTAACTAAAATCTAAATAAATCGTAATTGTTGAATATTAATATTGTTTATTTTAAACTCTTCGTTGTACCTACATATTTAATTACGTTAAGGGATTATGTATTTGAGAAATATTTTAATCAACAATTTATTCGTTTGTAAATTAATTTATTTGCTCTGTGTTTGTTGATGTTGTTGTAAAGTAAATATTTTGTGGAATTTATTTATTGTTGATTTACGTGTTTTATTTTATTTTATTTATTCATACACAAATCAAGACATATTAATCAACAAAAGGTATCATATAGGTATATTCTGCCTCTGTCGTGGGTTCCATTCCCAGGTAGCGCAAAGTGTTATTGGGTTTTCCATCAAGAATTTCTCAGTAGCGGCCTTGGGGTCTGGATTTGTGTCCGGTTGATGACAATAGGCTCGCCCCCTATTACATGGGACTTAAACATAACTCGTGAAATCTGGGTGAACTAATGGGTACACCTTTGCCTAACCCTTCGGAGATTACAGGCGTTATGTTATTTGTTAAGTTTGTAAATATTGTACATACGAGTATGATAAATACGATGATACTGTATAACAATAAACGATTTAAATCAACAACACTGCTCACTAAAAACCAAATCATAACTCACATACGAAACGCAAAAACAATCTTATAAAACTGGGAAGATATTGAAAGCTTTTACTTGGAATCCGTAGAACGTCGCCAAGTCGCAAACTCGCCAAGTTTCATAAAAGGCTTACGAAATACGTTGACAACTGGGACTATTAACAGTTACTTGGCGTTGCTTGAAGGATACCGTTTCTCTATTAAGCGAGGAACAAACTTACGACGAAACAGTAGTTATTTAAGGAGATTTATGTGACCGTACGATTCATACAAAAATTGTCTAGTATATTGGTCAATAATAATTGAAATGCGAAATGCAGTTGTACTAATGGGTACATCTCTGTCTAAACCTAACCAGGGCTAAAATAAAGTGTTTTTTTTTAAGAAGCTGTATCTTTTAATTTTTTGTTAATGATGTCTACTAACTACCCAATAATTGCCCTTATCCCATGTACAAATATTCAATTTAATTATTAACATAACATAATTACCCCTGTAATCCCCGAAGGGTTAGGCAGAGGTGTACCCATTAGTACACCCACATTTCGCCAGTTATGTTTAAGTCCCATGTAATAGGGGGCAAGCCTATTGCCATCAACCGGGCACAAATCCAGACTCCGAGGTTGCTACTGAGAAATTCATAAACGACACTTAATAACGACACTTAGTCAAGAGTTAATAAATACTTGTATTTGTTTGATAGTATTTCAGAATACACCACTTTAAAGGAACAGAATCGCCCCGTTGCGTATGCGGTAGGCAGTGTCGGCGTCGCTCGACTATATGACTTAACATACGGTTATATCAACATAACATTATTTTTCTATGTCTTGAAAAATTTCTGACGGAAAAACCCAAAACTTAATTACGTTTTAACCAAAATATGACTTGATTTTTTTTGTATGGAGCGCATCGTCGGGGCAGTTCCTTAAGGCGATTAACACACGGCACCGCGCACCGCCGCGGAGGGCGGTGGCGGCAAAGCGGATTGCACCGCTCGACCGCGCGGTGGTGCGGTGTACGTGTGTTAGGCATCAACGGATTTCTTAGAGGCCAATGCGACATGAGATCCGCTTCACCGCCAACTGCGGCGGTGCGCGGTGCCGTGTGTTAATCGCCTTAGTACGTTTAACGAAGCACACATTATTACGAGTGTGATGGATGTGCACTATCCCATGTGACAGCATCGGTTTGTGATGAATATCCACTTTCAACTATCCCGTATTCACCAAAAATCTGAGTACAGAGTGCGTAGTGCGAGTTTTTCTAACAAATTCGTACTGATGTAAAAATCGTGGTGTCTAGCGATAATGTAAATTTTAAACGTCCAAGGGCAGGTTAAGGGGGGCAAAGAGTGGCAGCTGCCCCACCCCTCTTTGATCTTTTTGTCTGCATATTATAATGCAATTGATAATGGTGGCCATTTAATCCTTTATAAAAAGTAGAAAAGCAACTTTAATTTTTTTTAGAAAAATAAGAAACGAATTTAAGTAATATTTAATTAACCTTTATTTACACAAGGTCAGTAAATATTTTTACGTAAGTAAATAAACACACAAGCTATCCCGTGTCTTCGCTCACGTGCTCCTAAAGTATAACCTAACAACAGATAATTATGTCGTAGAAAACGTATGTAGATATCAAATAGCCTCACTATATACCTAGTCTATTATTCTAGTTTAGTCTATAATTTTGAATGTTGCCTTCATTAACGTAACGTTATGAACAGTCAATAGTTCACACCATTGCTTAACATGCCTAACATAATGTTCCTCGTAGCGGCGTAGCCATCTCGTAGCAAATGCCTTTCGTAGCGGATCGTGTAGCAATGTCCGCGTAGCACATGCCTGGCGTAGCACATAGCGTAGACCCGCCTTGTCATCGCAACTCAGACCGTCGAAATTCGTGGAAAGTGTTTGTACCGGTATTTCTGTAACTATCGGGATTTTGCATAAATTGAATTTCTCGTTACTAGGTACGGGAATTTAATAACAAGAAATTGGTAAGTAGAGACACAACTAATTAATTAACATATTTTTTATTAGCCTTCAAAATGCGATTCCGTCATAGATTTTGTATAGCAAATAGTGATGTCACTTATTTTCCAACTCAACTAATTAATAATAGTATTTATTGATTTCAAAGTAATTCAAAATGTTATTTCACTGTTAATTAATTGACAATTAATCGGGTTTTTTTGGACTAAAATAAAATTATATTTTTATTATTTAACTGTAGCTTATGCCGATTTCGGTTATCGCGTTGTTTATTTTCATTTGCGCAGAACTCTTCTTTTTGTAAATCAAAAGAAGCCTAAGTTCCTCTTTACTCGTGAAAAGTTTGGTTATTTGTCGCTAATCTCTGAAATAACCACCGTTTTGTAAATGATGAGCCACGGGAGCGGAGCGGTAACCAAAGACGCAACTAAGCGGATGAAAAAAACACGCGGGCGAAGAGACAGACAGATTTTAGTCTAAAACAGCATAAGGTTATGTTATATCCCGAAAAAAAAAAAACAAACGATTTCCGTGGGATAATAATTATATCAACAATGCCGCAGACGAAGTCGCGGGCCGAAGCTTCATGTTTGTTATAATACAGGAGTTACTTTACCAACAACAACACAATACACAACCACAACTTTCACACACACATATAAAATCCAATTACAGCTTATTCTTCGTTACCATTCCGCTAGCCACGGGAAACATTCCCGCCACACTTGCCCGCATATTACAGGGTAAACGGTAAGTTTTACCGCGGTTTGTCCCAATTACCTAATCGTTTGTGCCGACCGACTGACTGGAAGGGAATTAGTCTGCACCCACTGGGGTGAATAGAACAATAACTTCGCGAGTGCCAGGGCAGGGGAGGTTTGCATTTGTGTGTGTGGGTTGTGTAATTAGGGCATTGTGAGAAGTAAATTCCCGTGATAACATTCACGCGAGCGAAGCCGCGGGTATCTAGTATACAGTGTGTTTGGTGCATCGTTTGCCAAACCGAATTGGCTGATAGGAGAGATTATTTGCTATCTCTTCACGCCCAATAACTCATTCTTTGTCTCACCGGGTTTTTTTAAACAATTTTTTTATTTTAATTTTGAAAAATCCAAAACTCAGCATATAGCCTAAGTGTAAATAAAAAATGTTACTAAGTAGTATAGTCTTCATTTTGATTTTTATGTGTACTGTTGTATGTTTCTATCAAATTCAAAATTACTTGCTAGTAACGTTTACTTTCATTTTTAATAACTCGTAAAGTTTTCGTAATAAAAAAACCGGTGTGACAAAGAATGAGTTATTGTGCGTGAAGAGATAGCAAATGACCTCTCCTATCCTATCGGCTAATACAATTTGGCAAACAATCCACCAAACACCCTTTATATTAGTAGCTTGTGTTTGTCGCAGGTATAAGTCAAAATAACATAATTTAACTATTGAATAATCAACCTTAAGTTTTATAGTAACTGTTTATTCTCTAAAATAACTCGAAACAAACTTAACCGTTCTCATATTTAATTGAAACCATTATTTTAATGATGGAAATAATACTTCGCGTTAGTTATTACTAGCGCGAGAAAGCAAACATTTCTCTCATTATTATGAGATAAATGTTTGCTTCAAATTATGTTAAGAAAGCAAAGCGTTGTGGTGTGTTTCATTTAATTAATTCTTAATAACTGTTTCAATTTTTGTCATGGCTTACATCTTTATTTATTTATTGTTTCATATTTCACCTTTATTGTTTTTACATAATAAGTAACAAGAATTATGTAACCATGATTTTGTAGAAACCTACTTAAAAAGAGTTTTTATAAACAAAACATATTTTTCATTCAGAGTTTGGGTTTCCGTGGCATATTTTATCATTTAATTCTGAAGTCTACTCATACGAATTTGAGAGTTGAAGCTGGTACTAATGTCTTAAACCGCATAGTAAGGCTTCTATATTAATCCGTTCAACTGATCAAAGCACAGCTTCTAACTAACAAAAGAAGATCAAAGTCGGTTCTTGATTTTGCGTAAGATTCAATTAACACGCACCAATACCTCCCGACTTTTCCTCCCGTTTTTTTCCCGACTTTGAAACTGACAAGTCATTTCTATAAAACAAATAAATAAAAACGAGAGAAAAATAAAGGATTTGTCCCTGGACGTGGTGGTTACTAATGGATTTTGTAGGAAAGTTCCGTGTTTTTATTTTTCGATTCCGCTCAACTCGGTTATTGACAACAAAGAATCCTCACTTCGTTGTAAATGGGGACAGTGGCGTCCACGTACACACTCACGTAGGGGTGGCAGCGACGAGTTGTTCTTTAAAAATGTTTAGTTTTTATTTTATTTAACTTGTTTTTATGATTCAGTTAGCAAAAACATAAACCCTTATAGGATATATCACTTTGTTAACTATCATTCTGTCTGTTAGTCTGTCAAGACCCTTTTCCTCAGGAACGCATGGAGGTATCAAGCTGAAATTAATATCGAGAGCAGTGAAAGGAGACGTTTTTGGGGGATTGGTCGGTTTTTTTACACAGCTTTTTGCAGATTTAAATAATATAATTTCCATTTCACTTTGTTTTAGACAGTATTTGTTAAAATTTTAAAGTCCTTTTTCTTAGAATTATTAATTGGATTGTTTCTGTCGTAAGCTGATTGTGGAACGGTGAAAATTTTGGATGTTTTTTCTTATTTAACCGGTTTTTTTACACAGTTTTTTTTTTTACTTAATTGGATCGTTACAGTCGTAGGTTGTGATTGTGAAGTTACGGGAGTGAATGAAATTACTTTGTTCAAAGATGAAAGTATTAAATTTAAAAGAAACACCACCTTATTCAAATCAACAATAAAAGTAACCCTTGGCAGTCTGGCAAAAATAATGAAATGGAAAAATGGAATTTTGTTTTTAAAATAAATCACTCAGTACGTACAAGCTTAAAAGGCATGTTTGAAACAAATGATTATAGTTATCCATTGGGTATATACATAAACTCACGCCTTTTTCCCATGGGGGTAGGCAGAAACCACAGAACGCCTCCTGCTACGGTCCTTACGCACTCCTTTCGCCTCATCTACGTTGCGTTTACATTGCCTCATCTCGTCATACAAGCACGCCGATTACGTGTACTGCGCTTCTAACGTTTCTGAAGAACCGCACCAATCACTCCCACCTACATAATATATCTAAATTATGACGTCATACCCAACACTTTACCCTCATCCGTCCACCCCTACCTGCAAGGTGTCACCTAGACAACTCTTACCGTCCGGGGCCACATTTTATGAGCGGCCATCGATTTTACATAAAACTAAGCACCTTGGCACACCCCTAGCAAGGTAATAGAGTACCTAACGTGACGGTGAATGTTTAAAACTTGCGGTTACCGGGTGTTGCGAACTGTAAAATAGGGTAGATTTATTTTCAAAGTGTAGGGAAATATGGAGGCACTAAAAGAAGCGTTATACACGGTTACTTTTAGGTCGTTCTTAAGCCGAAAGCCATAAACTCAATCATCAAACTCGAAACGATTGGGACCATTTTTTTTCAAAAATAACAATAAAAAATAACAGCTGTTCAGTACACTTTGACGAGTTAGATGAACATAAATGTACTGAACAGCTGTTATTTTTTATTGTTATTTTTGAAAAAAAATGGTCCCAATCGTTTCGAGTTTGATGATCGAGTTTATGGCTTTCGGCTTAAGAACGACCTAAAAGTAACCGTGTATATATATACAAGCGTGGATTTTTCGCCCGCGTTAAGTTAGGCCTTTGGTTACTGTTTCGCTGCCGTGGGTTGTAGCGTGATTTTACTATTCCTCATGGATCTGTCTATCATACACAAAAAGCCGATTTAGGCGTGGTTCACATTGAGCGGACTAGTATTATATTATCTGTGGAGCGGACCGACAGTTTTACCGTTGACCGACTGTCAGGTTCAGGTATTAATGTTCGCGGGCGACGCCTAGGGCGTCGGACGTCGCGAGGCGACATCCAGCCTACGTAGGCGCGGGCTTGCGGACGGCGAGTAATGGGTAGCTCGCCGTCCGATAAAGGACCATGCCCAGGTCGACGGCGCGTTCTGTTCGCGCGCGCCTCAAAGAGCTGTCAGCACAGGGACGGGGCCCCAACGGGGCCAGACGCCTGCCGGGGTTGCGGGACGTCTTAACAGGATACCGTGGCTCCGGAACGTATAGGGCAACAGAAGGAACAGGGTGGTTTTTTAGTCAGTAAAAGTTTGACAGTCTCTTTCGATTTTAGAAATATTACCGCTGAATAAATTAAAATCCATTCAAAGCATAACTTTGTGAAGTACATTAAACTGTTATTGCTTCTGGCATTGAATTAGTTTAGCGTGCAAACCAAATAGGGCTTTACATTATATTTACTTCGTGGTTTGCCATAATTAGTTTACCTATTGAAAGTTGGTTGGCTAACTCATTTTGGAAGAACGAAGCTCAAATGCTAGGTTTTTAATTAATTATTCTGTTACTGATTATCAGTAATTATGTTTGGATCGTGCATTTACTAGATTTGACTAACTACTATTAAAACGTTACCTAGAATTTCCTAATTTACCGAAATGTATCGTATTACCCAGTTTCTGGGTTGTAGAGGTCAGATAGGCAGTCGCTCCATGTAAAATACTGGTATTCAGCTGCATCCGATGAGACTGGAAGCCGATCCCAACATAGGTAGAAAAAGGCTTGGCAGATTGATTGACCGAAACGTATCAATATTATATAGGTATAGGTATTTACTTACATAGTCGGTTCAATCTACAGAATTGTTGTTGGTAGTTTTGTTCACACCAAATTCGACTCCTTAGTGATGCTTACCCTGAAAAGATGAGAAATATCTATTTAATATACCTACATATTCTTTAAATCTAATAAAATCAACTACAACGTCAAACAAACATCTAAAATTATAAATGAATAATAAAAAAGACACATCATATAACTGCCTCGGTGGTCTAGTGGTCGCATAGCGCGACTGCTAAACTTGAGGTCTTGGATTCGATTCTCAGGTCGGGCCAAGTGTTATTGGGTTTTCCATTCAGTAGCAAGCAGCCTTGGAGTCTGGATTCGTGCTCGGTAGATGGAATTAGACTTAACTCCTATTACGTAGTACTTAAACATAACTGGCGAAATGTAGGTGTAATAATGAGTACACCTCTGCCTAACCCTTTGGGGATTACAGGTGTGATGTTGTGCTAATGTAAAGTCAACTTAAAAATCTAACCAAAAGCTACTATACAGTAGAAAATCTATAAAAGTTTCTAAACTAATATTAAAACTTATAAAACCCAAATTGTTCAAGCGTCAACGATTATTATTTGAATAATAAAAATCCGCTTGAACCCACTTTATCATTATTGCTTCACGGTAAAAGAGGGTAACAGAAATCGCTGGGTTATCAGGCTAAACTGAAGAGGCGAGCCGTCCGTCAGTGATTCCGGTTCAATGAACTCGTTATTGCCCCGGCGCGGTAACACTGGGCTACTCGACGTCCTCTTGTTTTATGTACCAACTAGTATATTGCTTACTATGTATTTACTGTATATGGAGATTAATTATTACTGTGAAAAGTTTGAAATGAACCACATGGGCAATACATAGTCATTAAAATGATTATAGGTACTTGTAATACGTAATTATTACCATAGGTAGGTACATAATTATTGTTTATGTAGGTAGTTACAGTAGATGTTACAAATATGTTACAATAATATTAGGTAGGTCCTCAATGTCGTTCTTTTTCATCGATCAGATCACATATGACCACATCATAGGACTGATCACACTAGATCCGCGTGGCGTGACTTGCTAAATATATAAATATGAAACCGATAGCTTTGCCACGCGTGGCGACACGCGGGGCAGGTTAAGTATAAACGCAGCTTAAGAATCTATGAAATTAGTATCTGTCAAAAATTTTAAGTATTTTTGGTAGATTGGGAACGAGATTAGAATGCAAACGGTCTTCCAATTACGAGAAGTGCCCCTCAGATATATTAAAAAAATGGAACAGTATTTTAAATACAAAATGATCTTCTGAAGTTATTAAAAGTGATGAAACTCTCCCTAAGACCACACCCTAGAAAACATTCTCCTGCTCATTGGATATATGCGACAGAACCTAGAACAACTATTTATCTAAACACCAAGTTATATAAAATACCAAATCATTAGTTACAATTTAATCCGAGAAATACGATACCTCCAATACGAGACACCGCCACCGCACCGGTGCAATTAAAATTACCGTTTCAAATTCCATTGCAATATAAATTATTATCAACGCCAATTAGCAATAGAGCTTTGCTATCGAATAACAACGAGATATAAAACAATGTGAAAAAATAAAAAGGTACCTATGTAAGTGGTTCTACAAAGCGATATCGGTTTCAAAAGCAATATCGTATTACTATTGCACCGTCAGGATTGATTTCCAAGTAAAGACTGCTGGGGATACCGTACAGCCGTTAGATTGTAAAGATTTTGATGAAAGAGAATATCTTTTTTTATTTCAAGCAGATAAAAACAGAATTACATTCACTAAAATAAAATAATAGTAATTCTTTTATAGCCCCACTACTGGGAAAAGTGTGATTCGATCCGATTGTGTGATTTCGAAGTTAAATCTAATACCTAATATTATGAAGAGGTAAAGTTTTTTTTTGTGGTAATCTCTGAAAGTACCGATTCGATTACAAACATATTTTTATTGGTATATAAAAGTCACTTTATTGCTGAGTGCCGCCATTTTTTTTTTTGTTCCGGGGTGGAAAATCCTCATGGTCTTCCACCTAGACCAAGTCCCTATAGGTAAGTCCAGGTTCTCTCACGATGTTTTCCTTCACCGATGTCAGTGCTGTCCAAGATATACTTCTCTTCATAGAGGCCTACCTCTGTTTTGGAACGAGCAACTAGCTTTAACTACCTGACACTGACCGACTCCTTGACAATTCAAAAGTGCGTGTAATAATTTTGGTCTCATCATCTGCTTAGCCTTTTCCCAATAATGTTGGGGTCGACTTCCAGTCTAACCGGTTGCAGATGAATACCAGTATTTTACATGGAGCGACTGCCTATCTGACCTCCACAACCCTGAAACTGGGTAATACGTAATACAATACCCCTTGGTAAGACTGGTTGTCAGATTTTCGGGCTTCTGACGACCCGTAACGTTTTACGTGCTTTTCGAGGCACGGAACGATGTCAGTGATGTCTAAGATACACTTAGAAAGTCCATATGAATTGAAAAACACACATTGGTACTTGCCCGGATTCGAACCCACAACCTCATGCATTAGAGGCGGGCGCCTTAAACCGTTATAAATAAATGTTTTGACTTTGACTTTGATACTTGGGTTAAGAAAAACTCACATTGGTACTTGCCAACCAACACACAAGCTCAAGCGTGAGAGGATACTCATTCCTCTTTCACCCATACGACGTAAATCTGGCGCCTATAAGATCTTGTTGGATGAGAAAACATTGTTTGCTAAAGGATGCTAGCAAAAATTCAGGCACTAAATGAAATTTTAGTAGGATTAAACACAAACAAGGCGTGCTGGTCCATCCAATACATATAAAAATATTGCACAAACATTTTGTTCAAATAAAAAGTTGGTTCATTACTTGATGGAAAAGCCGGAATTTAAAGCGTATATAGTGAACCTACCATGTAGTTGGTAGTGTCTCGTGTAGCGCAGGGTCCTGGGTTCGATTCCCAGGTCGGACAAAAAGTGTTATTGGGTTTTTCCATTTAGCTTGGAGTTTAGAAAGTGATGTGACATCCCGTGGTTTGGAAACAAGTAAAAGCCGTAGGTCCTGCGCCTAATCTTTCTCTGGTCGTGTCGGATTGCCGTCCCATCTTATTTTTTATTTTATTTTATTTATTTATTAGGATCTCCAACGAAAGATATACACAAATCAAGACATAAAAATAATAAACAAAAGGTATTATATAGGTGTACTCCTTCCCTTATAGGCAGTGAGGGAAGAGGTAGTGCACCTATATTTGCGCACACACTTGTGCAATATTATACCTCTTGCGTTCAATCCCTTATATTTTTTGAGTTTATTTAGAAGAATAATATAACTTAGTCATAACTGTGCCAGCTACATTCGCTTACGAAAAAATAACATGAAAAAGTCGTCCACAAAACGTACTTCTGTTAACAGTAATTAAATCAGCACAGTTAAACAAGAGAGTTTCATATTTTGCAAGTGAAAGCCTCTGTGGCCGCCCGTCACACCGTGTCGTAACAGCGAACAGCCTTGTTCTCATGAACAATTCAAGCTAAGTTACATCTCATTACTCTGAGCGGCGTGCTTGAACATTTATTACTTCTCAGAGATTTCAAGGTAGGTACTTAATAAATCAAGATTATTTTACTTTACTTTGTACAAAAGATCTAGGTGTAAATAAAAGTGGAAAGTTTTATTTTTATATAGAAGATTAGCAATGTCAAGTTGGGCTTTTTATTTGAGCTTGAGAAATAAACATTATTTTATCTTACTCAGTATTAAAAATAGTTACTGCTGTTTTTAGTTAAAAACATTTTCAGACAATCACATTCAGAAATACGTAGACATTTTATTTTATCTCTCAACAAGCGACCCACCCCTGCTTCGCACGGGTGCAATGTAATACATAGACCTTCCACTTGAATTACTCTATCTATTAAAAAAACCGCATCAACATCCGTTGCGTAGTTTTAAAGAACTAAGCATACATGGGACAGACAACTGAAAGCGACTTTGTTTTATACTATGATGACGTCAACCAGTAACTCAATATCCAAGTTCACCCTGACCTTTAACCAGAAACTAACACAGACATCGCGACAAAAGCGACGAAACACAAACAGCAGCAAACATTACGAACACAAACACCAAAGCTGAACACAATCAACTTGGTTTATTTATTTACCGATATTCGGCGTTCCGTGATCGGTAAATAGTCGGACGTTGTGATAGTCGGCCTCAGTCAATATCGGTTTTCATGCAAATATATTCTCATTGGGATTCCCTTTGGTTGGAACTCATGAAGTCTTCGCTCTTAAAAACGTTTAAGAACATTGAAATTTGAATCGTATGAGCGTTTTAATACGCACCACGAAAGATGAGACTTGACAAGCGTCATTAATGGAGAGCTTGCGCAGGAACTTATAGATGTACGAAATAGTTATCTATAATTTGTGTATCTACTCGGGAATATTTCCGATGACATTTATATTTAAATTCTTAACAATATATTGATATTTATTACGAAATAATAAAGTTTGTTTGTTTGTTTCGATGTGTCAAGTTTCAAACAAAATAAACTAATAAAAAATATTTTTAAAAACAAGCTTTAATTTGAAATTATTACAATAATGAGTATTGGACATTGTATTGTCATCAGAGCTAAAGGTGTTTGCAAAATTTCAGCTCAAACGGATATCAACAAATGGTCGAAAAATGGTTTGCAAAGGTAATGGCCCGCCAATGTATGAAAACCATACCCACGGCGTACCGAACTACTGATACTAGAGGTACAGACATGAAAATGTGCTGGATATACAGAGAAATATGTATAGTTTGCAGTTTTGAAAGGTCAACTTACACACATACGAACAGTGCAAGCTAAATAAAAGCTTGTAAAAAAGGGCATCGGTCCACCTCGTGAGGGGCGTACTATTAATACCATTTCCAGAAAACATGGTTTATAATAAGCCCTATCAGGTGGATCGATATAGCATAATAATCTCCCATATCGATAATCGTATATAAACTTCGTATATTATATCGAAGAGATTAACTGGAACTACAATATTAATCATTATGGTAGCCACACCATATACTTGCGCAAGTTACACTTGCATAAGTCAGCGTAATGCCGTTGTGCCCACAAATGGCTCAGATACTTGAACTACTAATTCGTCCCACACACGTTAATGCGTACCTGTGAAAGTCCAAATTTGGTCCGTGTGTGGCTTGCATTAGAATTAGTATTTGCACCATCAGCCAGACGATACAAATCCTAATTGCATCAGTTTCCCATTATTTGTTGCTTCACACTAAGCTATAAACTATTACACTAAATGCAACTAAGGTATTAAAAGTTCAGATGATGTGGAAGACAATTCAACTAAATTTTACGAACTATTGCAATCTAAAATCAGTCAAAAATGCCTCTAATCTTACTACTATTTTAAATGCGTAAGTTTAGATGTATCGATATTTGTTACACAATCACGCTAGAACGGCTGATCTGGATGCAATTTGGCACATAGATAGACATCACTAACATCATTCCGTGCCTCGGAAAGCACGTTAAGCTGTTGGTCCCGGCTGTCATACGTGGATCTTTGACAGTCGTTAATACGAGTCGTCAGAAGCTTGAAAGTCTGACAACCAGTCTTACCTAGGGGTATCGTATTACCCAGTTACTGGGTTGTGGAGGTCAGATAGGCAGTCGCTCCATGTAAAATACTGGTACTCAGCTGCATCCGGTTAGACTAGATTAGATTTTTACTGGATACATTAATAAATAATAATTAGCATAGATTTTTTGCTTAATCTAAGTCTGCCGGTAACTAAAAGTAGAAAGTAGGTATGACATGGATATGAATACTTTTCATGAACTACAAAAAAAAGTAGTTTAAATGCTATTACTATTATTTTTGTTCTTAATAGATTAGATACTCTTAATGAAAATGGCTTGGTTAAAAAAAAACCGCTTCAAAAAAGACAAAATGTAATATAGAAAAGATATTTTTTAAACCGGGTTCAAAAAGCATCATATTACAAGCTCTAATTAACCTTAGTTAACTCATAAAATTTCACGTTACAAAGTAAAGTTTCTCGTTGAGAGGAAATTAAAGGGTGAACGCGGAACATTTGTCATTGTCCCCCATTAACGTCGGCAAGGAATCCTGTTCCATCATTCATCTTGTAACAAATTCTTCAAAGTCTTTCGACCCTTCATATTTCTATTAGGGTTGGCGCTGTAAAATTTCGACCCTTCATATTTCTATTAGGGTTGGCGCTGTAAAATTTCCGTTGGTGCGATTTCGACGGGCTGTCAGATTCACTAATAACGTAATTCTGTAATAAATGGTTTTTAGAGTTCAGCAGTCGCGCTTCGACCAACGAGGCAGTCAGTCTTTGGTCCGTCAGTCGGTCTTGGATTCGATTCCCAGGCCATAAAGTGTCATGGGTTTGGGGAATTTCTTAGTAGCAGCCACGAAGCCTAGATTTGTGCCCGGTTGATCGCAATAGACTCGCCCCTTATTACATGGGACTTAAACATAACTGGCTAAATGTGTGTCTACTAATGGGTACACCTCTGCCTAACCCTTTGGGGATTACATCGATTACTTCGTCTGCGTCCGCGATAACCAACATGATACACCAACTGGTACTAACAAATCTTTTTCCGTCCACAAAATAAAAAAACACATTTCCTTACAAAAAAAGTAAAGACTTCCAATGAAAAATAAGGTACCCAGTAATGCTTTGACGTGAGATCTAATTAAGCTCTTTCCTTTGCATCCGACGTATCAAAGCATGTTTTTACTTGGCAATGTGGCTGCAATAGCTTGATTAATTTCTTTTCGCTTTCAACCAACCTGCAATAGAATACCTGTGACAGATTTATGTGGGTGATTTTTTATTTTTCAGGTTTAATATGACGGCAGAAATGTGGAATAAAAACATACTACTGCACTCAAATACTGTTACAAGATGTCAAATTGTTCAATGCATGTAATAAAAACTTCTTTATTTTATTAGATCGAAGTTTAAAGGAGTCAACTGGCAGAAATCGTCACGTAAGGAAAAGGCGTTAAGTATGACTCTTTTATGCTACCTTTCCTCTCTTTCCCTTTTTGTAATATATGGGTGTGTGCGTGCGAGTATCGAGAAACAAGCATTGCGCGCGGTCAGCTGTATAACCTAAAAGGCTGATTTAGACGGTGCGAGAAATGTCGTGCAAGTTGTGGAACATTTCCGTCAATGATCAGTCACTTTTGACATGACGGCCGCGCGGTCCCGCAATGTACGTCAAATCGCACGATATTTCTTGCATCGTCTAAATGAGGCTTAAAACGTCTTAATTTTATTTAAAGTTATTATTTGTTTTTTGTTTTATTTCATACGGGACTTCGTTCCTTCGCCCCTCGACCGCATAATTGTCTTTTAAGTGTCCTTCCTATGTTCCCTCCATTCGTTATATAGATAGGTTTACTAATACCAGTCTGACCTATTATAATTGATAACACCTACATAGTAGTCCGTTTTAGTTTCAGATACTAATCAGGCGATAATTGGGTTATTGGGATATTAGTTTATTAAGCAGACTGTAGTATGACATATTATACAACTGCATAGCTGATGCGTGACCGCCGTCACGTAACCGATATTCGGCTGGGTGGATATTGTGTATTAATACCGAATATCGGTAATATCCCTTGTTATAATACCGTACTTACGTGGAAATACCTTTAAATCTATACTTGGCTAACAATTTAATTTTTTTGAAATTTTGGTAAATTTAACGTGTCCGTCTGCACGTTTCTAGATTTTCGAAAAGTACCACGTATCAAATCACCGTGCCAAGAATAGGGTTTACATTGTAGACTGCCGAAAACGTAAGTAATTAAGTATTTACAGACAGATGTTCTAAAGATACTGAAAGAAATAAATCATATTATAACAATCCATTGTTCTACAAGCAACATGGAGGAGTGCTGGCTCGTAGTTCACGATTTAAATTTTAAATTCCCAGACACTTTCAGTGGTCGAAGCTCGACCTAGTTTTAGATTGCTTCATATTTTTTGTCTAACAATTATTGTTTAAAATGTTTTATTTTCTTTTTACTTTGTTACTTAAAAAGGAGTATGTAAGGATCGTAGCAGGTGGCGTTCTGTGATTTCTGCCCCATGGGAAAAAGGCGTGAGTTTATGTATGTATGTATGTATGTACTTAAATGAGTATGGTTTCACTGAGAATAACTTTCTTGTGTTATTAAAATTAGCTGTGCAGATAGATGATACCACCAATCAGATAACGAACTTTTTATAACAGAACATAAGTAATATCTGTAATTCCTTGAAGGGTTAGGCAGAGGTGTACCCATAAGTGCACCTACAATTCGCTAGTTATGTTTAAGTCCTATGTACATACCTAATAGGGGACGAGCCTATTGTATTTTTATGACTTGTCAAAACGCGATTCTCCCATAGATTTTCTAAGCAAAAGACAACTGTGATGTCACTTTTGTGCCGACTCAACTGACTATTTATTAATTTTAAAGCCATTAAAAATCAAATCATCATCATCTGCGTACCGTTTTCCCAAAAATGTTCCGGTCGGTTTCGAGTCTAACTGAATGCAGCAGAATACCAGCTTAGTATTTTACATATAGCTACTGCCTATCAGACCTCCAGAGCCCAGTTGTTGGGCAACACGATACCCCTAGGTAAGACTGTCAGATTGCCAGACTTTTGGGTGTCTGACTACCCGTAGCCTTTTTTCAATTCATATGTACTTTCTAAAGTTTATCTTGGACATCTCTGACATCGATGAAGGAAAAACATCGTGAGGAAACCTGGACTTATACCAGACTTATACTTGTACCTATCACTGTTCCACTTAAACTATGTCAGAGGCCCTTGAGGCGGTTTAGAAACTCTGACACTAGGGTGTGTGGAGTTGTAAGACCTTACTGCCCACACGATGAAGAAGAAGAAGAGACTGCCCGTAACAGTCAAAGATCTACGAACGGCATTACGTATTTTCAGGGGCACGGGGTGCCACACCACCAACTTGCAATCTCCAAGCTGATACTGAGAAATAAATGAATGAATGATCTAATACTCGACGAGCTAGACCGATGACCTGGTGAAGCTCGAAGGAAATGCTGGATGCGGGCAGAGCAGGACTGGTCATTGTTGTTACCTTTCGGGGAGGCCTATGTCCAACAGTGGACGTCGTTAGAATAGAATAGAATAGAATTTTATTTTGCAAATAAGGGTAATATCTACATAATAGTTCTTAGTTGGTTGGTTGGTTGGTTCTTGGTTGGTTGGTTGGTTGGTTGGTTGGTTGATTCGTTCGGCTAAAAATGATGATAATCTTACAGCACTTAAAACAAATCTGGGAATCAAACCAGCAACCAACTCAGCAGCCCCTAGCACCTTCAACTTCACCTTAAGCGTAAAATTAATTTCAGTCTTGTTTTCTATCAGAGGTTTAGTCCAATCCCACGCATTTCGATACACAAAGAACATTGACGTCATTCCACAGTAAAATGATGGTACGAAGCGACATCGCGGCTTCGTGTACTCGTTGTTATAGCTACTATTTTAGTACAAAATCAATATTATGACGTCAAAACATCTCTGCGAAGGAAGTATATCGAAAATAGATAGCGTTCGTGTGTTTTACCGGTCGTTATCTGTTAATATTGAAGCTCGTTTATCTTAAATTATGATGAAATACTGTTATTTTACCTACAATATACGACTTGTAGTGTGTTATAGATTTTTAGATTATCAACGTTTTCTAATAAAGTTTTACGATTAGTGTAGCTTTCTCTAGTTTTTGAGAAATACGAGAACAAACATATGTGCATGTATGTTTATATGTATGTATATTAATTTGCACCTGCCATAATATCTTTTCACCACCTTTGGTTGACTGGTAGAGAAGTCTACCTATGTACTGTTTTGTTACATAAAATTTAAATAAATAAATATTAAATGTACTTTCATACAATTACACGGGCCCTATTAGTTGGGATTGGTCATCTCTTATCTGCCATGACTTATAATTATTTATTTTAAAATTGTATATTACTGTACACCTACATTGTTTTTACATATATGCAACAAAAATATTGTAACCAAGATTGTATAAAAAGTTAAGTGATATGCGTGTCTGTGGAGTTTGATGTTCGTTCATCTCCAGAGAGACCTACCTACGTTTTTAAACTGGCCGACTAACTGGCCGACTCCTCAACAATTCAAAAGTGCCTGTAAATGGTTTAGTTGAAATAAATTCTTTGACTCTGATTTACAAAATTCGCCCCAAATTCTGGGCAAACTGTAATCAATGTACCCCAGATTTGGATTCGGATACCTATAGGTATACTAAAAGCCCGCAATTAGAAAAATAATACAGGATATGCGTCGACCTCCTTTTTCTAAGTCGGTTAAAAACTCTTCGTTAATCAATGATACACTGATTGGCTGTTTACTTTAACCAAGAGTTGAGTGCCGTGCGGAGGGTACCTAAAGGTGGTTTCACACCGACGATGCAAGTGGATTTAATAGGCGAGAGTTAAAATATATAAAAATAATAATTACTCTATTCTTACAGCAATATAGTACAATGTTATACGAACATACATCTTGAACAAACGTTTTGCCCATTTTTGGTGTGATGGGTCTGGATGTGTGTGGATGTACGAAGCGAGAACTAAAATATTTGCTCGACATTCTTCTTCTTCTTACTTTTTTTTAATGTTGCCCCTTACTAGGAATTTGTCCTGTAGGTATAGTGGGTGACAAACATAATAAATTCACAAAAACACACCGCCAGACTCAGAATAACTACCTGTAGGCCATACAAATGTTTGGTCCGTGCGGAAATTGAACCCGCGAATCGCAGCGTCGCGGCCAATTGCTCAGCCACTTCACCAACCATGTTGCCGATATTATATTCTCATAGAGTAAATATTAATTACTCTGCAAAATTGATACACAATTCTTGCTTGTCGGCCTCGCGCCGACAAGCGGGAATCTCGGCGCGGTACATCTTGTGTAAGCATCAGTGGATTTCATTTCTCGCCGGGCCAATCCGCTGTTCGCCTCGCCTCGCCGGTGGGAAACCACCTTAATACAGTTTTAAAAACTAATTGTCTTTTCATTAAGCAGAGATAACAAGCCCTGGGGGATTTGAAAAGCGATCAAGAGTACGCCATGGAATAATTGGAATTATGCAGAATTTTAGATGAGAAACATAATTGGTTATAAGCGATATATCAATGACGAGAGTAACTACGTTTAGGTTGTTAGGTATGTGTTTAGAATTTGAAAGTGTATTCACAAATTTGAGTACCTAGTTGAGACAATTAACTTTACTAACAATTCGCCCGTAATCCCCGAAGAGTTAGGCAGAGGTGTAAAACATGGTTTGGGAATTATTTTATCACGAAAGTTTAGAAGACTTGTAAAGAAATAATAGCTGTGCGGCTTGGTATATTAAATAGATATCTTAACATTACATAACATAACATCACGCCTGCAATCCCCGAAGGGCTAGGCAGAGGTGTACTCATTAGTTTACGTAAATTTCGCCAGTTATGTTTTAAGTCCAATGTAATAGGGGGCGAGCCTATTGCCAACAACCGGGCAGAAATCAAGACCCCGAAGCTGTTACTGAGAAATTGCTGATAGAAAAACCCAATAACACTTTGCCCCACCTGGTAATCGAACCCAAGACCTCATGCTGCAGGCAGTCTGATTTTTAGTTAATTTGAAATCAATAATTGACTGTCGTCACAGTTTACCTACTAAGTTTGACTTGGCGTCAGTTTAATAAGGCCATACAAAAGAGGGAATCGCGTTTTTACAACTCATAAAAAGTATGTCAATTGATTATCGGTGCCAACAATCCAATTAAGAGCAGAACAAATTAAGTTCATGTAGGTACCTATATGAACTGTATATTTTTTGTATGTATTTTTTATTGAATTATTTATTTAAACTTCATACAACAAAAAAGTACAAAGGCGGACTTAATGCGTCTGAAAATCTGAAATCGTTAATCCGCCTTGAGCAAGCGTAGTGATCAATGCTCGTGAATTTAAAACCAGTAATATGACTGTCATAGATTTTTTGAAACCAAATGTGGAAATGCAAGTCTAATAAAAGCGAAAGGTCACTCACTCACTCATGAATCACGAAATATCGAAAACCGCTTGACGCGTAATGATGAAATTTGACAAAAAAGTAGTTTATAGTTAGTGGACGTCCGCTAAGAGAGGATTTACCAAAATTCACCCAATAAGGGGATGAAATGGGGGTCCAAAGTTTATATGGAGAAATCAACTTTGACGCGACCGAAATCGCGGGCAGAAGATAATAACAGGAATTTCTCAGTAGCAGCCTCGGAGTCTGGATTTGCGCCCGGTTGATGGCAACAGGCTCGCCTCCTATTACCTATATGGGACTTAAACATATCTGGTGAAATGTGGGTGTACTAATGGGTACATCTCTGCCTAGCCCTTCGGGAATTGCAGGCGTGATGTTATGTTATGTTAAGATAATAACGCTTAAAACCTTACAGATATACCAAGCCGCACAGCCGTTATTTCTTTACAAGTCTCCTAAACTTTCGTGATAAAATCATTCCCAATACATGTTTTACAATACTAGCGGGTGTCCCATTCATTGCCGACAACGTTCAACCGGCAAAGTTTATTAAACGCCTATTATTTTCTCCTCTCCCTAACTTTCTGAATCAAGTCTTTACTCCCAAAAGACACGTACACTAAGTTGTTATTGTATTACTCATATTATTTCTCTCCAATTTCGTCTTAATATGAACGTCATGACTACAATAGCGTTGTCTCAGTCGCTCTCAAGGGTGTGAATAGGGAAGAAAAGAGGACAAAAGAAATCTAACGAATCTCTGAAGACTTGAGAACTTGTGTATTAGCTTTGTGCTGCTTAATTAAAGTGGTGTTAATAAGAATTGTGTGGCGGAATAAAAGTGAGGGCCCGGCTTGTTAGTTGTGCTTGTTCATGATTAAGTTTTGAAGTTGTTCCTGCTGGAAAATGGCTACCATAAAATGTTACTGAGTAGACATCTTTATAATAAAGCTGCCTCGTTCGGCTAATGGTCGCAAAGCGCGACTGCTGAGCATGAGGTCTTGGGTTCAATTCCCAGGTCAGGCAAAGTGTTAATGAGTTTTTCCATCATGAATTTCTCAGTAGCAGCTGCGGAGTCTGGATTTGTACCCGGTTGATGGCAATAGGCTCACCCCCTATTACATGGGACTTATACTATTACGCGACTACTTCCGCGTAAATCTTAGACGAAGTCACGAAAATAAAGTAGCCTATGTCATTTCTTAAGGTTCAAAGTAACCCCGTACCAAATTTTATCAAAATCGGTTCAGTGGTTTAGTCGTAAATGCGAAACAGACAGAGTTACATTCGAATTTATATTAACAGTATGGAAGTATGGATTAAAATACCTTTTTTGTCACCCTTGTAAGTTATTGGTGTACGTGACTTTACCCAAAGCGTTGGCACAGTTACATTTTTCTTCTTGAATATCATAAAAGAGAGAAAATCGAATATGTTAGATGTTTTCGAAGTAAGTAGGTCATTTTTTTCTTGTCGCTCCCAGAAATTTAACGGCAGCTTTTAACAAGACATTAATGAAATATTAAAATGCAAATTCGTGCCCAAACACAGGTGCCCCCTCCCTGCTTAACTCTTGTCGTTTAATAAATGTCTATCATGTCGCATCATCATCTGCCTGGCCTTTTCCCAACTATGCTGGGGTCGGCTTCCAGTCTAACCTAACCTAGGGCTAAATAGGTCATTTGATCATCGCAGACTTGATAGCATAAAAATTGTATCGTTTGCATAATCCTTTCAAAACAATGTATCAATAAATATTCACGCATTTGAAACTGAAACTGTACTACCAAAGTAGATTGGTAAGCAAGGGACATGTATAGGGTCCAGATTAAGGGATATAACGTGAGGCATTCAACAAAGAGGTATTTTGGGTGTAAAGAGGTTGTGCTCCAAGAGCTCAGAGTCGCTGGAACTACGTCATCTCAGTATGAAATTTTGAGAATAGACAGAGGACTATTTAAGGCAGTACTTAATTAATTGACTTACGTTCAAGTGTGATGGCTCGTGTTGAATTTTTTATAGGCTATTGTTAAAAACATTATTGCCAGACATTTTTCGAGGGTTATAAAAAAACATAGGCATAAATTAAGACAAAGATTTTAAAATTGTTTCATATTTAGTTAATTAAAACGGTACAATATTAATTACGTTAATTAGAAGGGGAAATATACGTACAATATGTGGTTATATATAACGTTATACAATTTAATTTTGACCTAACACGTAATAGTTCATGCTCTCTTTTTAGATATAAGTACACGTATTCCATTCATCGAAGAATACACAAAATACGTGCTGGCTTTTAATATACTTTTAATCAGAAATCGGTGAGTAGGTACTTACTCATGAAAATGAAAAACTTTTACATCTCTGAAATATGAAAAATGAAACCAGCTGCGTCGTACATTTTGATTGTGTTGTAGCGTATTTTTATTATAGGGAACAGCAGATTATTTTTATTTCTTAACTAGCTGTCCGCCGCGGTTACACCCGCGTCTTTGGTTACTGCTCCACTCCCGTAGGTCGTAGCGTGATATCATATAGCCTATACTACCTATTCCTCACGATTTTGGCTATCATATACTAAAAGATTTTTTCCAATCCGATCGGTAGTTCCAGAGATAAACTCGTTTAAACAAACAAAACAATCATCAACTTTATTTTTAATTACAGTTTTTACTACATTTATATCTGTTCTTAAAATTTCAGCCAGGTTTTACCGCTCAAGGCTCGGCTGTCATACCGGTATGACAGAACAATAGAAAATCAATTGTGTCTCATTACGTGGGACTTAAGTAATTAAATCACGTAGGTTCAGCGACTATGGGATCTTAGATCATAAGATGCGTGAAACGGCAGGTACATATTCAATGTCTTTGTTCGACGTTACTATGTGGAAGGGTTTGTATTGTGAACTAGTGAACTGTGTAACGTACAATTGGGTGTGTAAATTATGGTTTCAAGTTTATAGGGGGATTGTTTGTATCGGAGTAGGTCTTTATTTTTAGCAATTGTTAAGGGGGCCTGGTGAGATATTCCCATATGAGCACCCATTTTTTGAGCACCCAGCAGCCCCGTGGTTTGTCTCCGTGCACTGGCCACGACATTATGCTGAGCGTAAGCCCTTCCGCGCGGTAGTGACGCATATTAATTTTGTATTTATTTGATTTTTATTTTTTAGATTTAATACAAACTTGTTTCTACTTTGCTTTTATGTTAAAAAAAAATCTCTTTTTATGTTATGTGCGTCATTTTCGCGGGAATAAACAGTTTTTCTTTTTTTCTTTCAATTGATATACTTTTTTAGAGCTGTCAAAACGCGATTCCAAATTTCATGATACTAGGTCAAAGGGAAGGTCCCTATAGTTTTGGATTCTCTAGCGAGCGTCAAAATATGCGCCTTATAAGACCTTATCTTTGGATTGTGTTGACTTAGAAGTTTGATTTTTTCTCTGCTCCAAGAAGGCTTGAGTATTAGATATTAATTGCTGCTTGATATCTCCACGCGTTCCTCAGAAAAAGGGACATACGGACAGACGGACAACAAAGTAGTCCTATAAGGGTTCCATTTTTGCTGACTGATATTACGGAACCCTAAAAGCAACATAAACATGCAGAGGAGCAAAATTTTTAAAGGACCATACAATAAACAAAGGAAAAACTTCAAAAGGATTTCACACACACATCGTCACTTTGCGAAAAACTCACGCCCAAGTAACCTCGTTTAAAAATTCGGTCAAAATGTGGTTGACGAGGTAATGACAAAACTCGGTGGCGCGCTCTGCACATTTAAGGCCTACGCAGACCGAGACGGCATGGCAAGGGATTAAATTTTTAGACATTCAAACGTATTGCTTGACTGCCTCGTTGGTCTAGTGGTTAGTAATAATAATAATTCCTTTAATTCAGGCAACTTGGCTGCTTGACCCTGACTGCAAAGCCGGAGGTAGTGGGTTCGATTCCCACCCAGGACAAACTTTGTGTGATGAGCATAATTGTTGGTTCTGTGTCTGGGTGTAATTTATCTATAATATGTATGTATTTATAAATTATATAAGTATGTGTATCAGTTGTCTGGTTACCATAACACAAGCTCTGCTTAGCTTGGGATCAGATGGCCGTGTGTGAGTTGTCCCAAGATATAGATAGATTTTTTTTTATTGCTATTATAGAAATCTATACATATAATAAAATTGTAGAAAAGTGGTGTCTGTACAATGGAAATATATAAAAAAAAAGTAGCAGGGGTTGTTATTACATCGATGCCGAACCTGAAATTGTAATTAATTTTTTTTTTGTCTGTTTGTCTGTTTGTCTGTTTGTCTGTTTGTCTGTTTGTCTGTTTGTCTGTTTGTCTGTTTGTCTGTGTGTTTGTGCACGCTAATCTTCGGAACTACTTGACGGATTTGAATGATTTTTTTTTTGTTGTATTGGTATTAAGTCCGGGCAACATATAGGCTATAATTTATCTTGGAAACTTGAACACCTGATGCAGAACCGCAACAGACCAGCTAAACTATAAGAGATACAACAATGGTACCATAGCAAAAATTGTTTCACGTGATGAGCATTTTCTGCTAAGAGAATAAATTTGAAGATCTGGAACACCTGATGTGGAACTCCAAGAGCCCAGCTACACTATAACATATATAGGAATGACGTCTTAGCAAGAGTTGTTCAGCCTGATGAGCACTCTCTGATGTCGTATAAAATTTGAAGATCTGGAACAGCTGATGTGGAACTCCAAGAGCCCAGCTATACTATAACATATATAGGAATGACGTCTTAGCAAAAGTTCTTCAGCCTGATGAGCACTCTCTGTTGTCGTATAAAATTTGAAGATCTGATCTCGAACAGCTGATGTGGAACTCCAAGAGCTCAACTACACTATAACATATATAGGAATGACGTCTTAGCAAGAGTTGTTCAGCCTGATGAGCACTCTCTGTTGTCGTATAAAATTTGAAGATCTGGAACAGCTGATGTGGAACTCCAAGAGCCCAGCTACACTATAACATATATATATAGGAATGACGTCTTAGCAAGAGTTGTTCAGCCTGATGAGCACTCTCTGTTGACGTATGAAGATTGTAGATCTAGAACACCTGTTGTGGAATTTCAAGAGCCCAGTTACACTATAATATATACAGGAATGACATCTTAGCAAAAGTTGTTCACCCTGATGAGCATTCTCTGTTGACTTATAAAAATTGAAGATCTGGCACACGCGTTGTGAAATTCCAAGCGCCCAGCTACACTATAACATATATAGGAATGACGTCTTAGCAACAGTTGTTCAGCCTGATGAGCACTCTCTGTTGACGTTAAAAAATTGAAGATCTGGAACGCCTGATGTGGAAATCAAAGCTCAATTTCACTGTATAATTATAAAATAACATAAGCTGGGAGTACCTCCACGCGGTGAAGGTGGTAACAGTTTAGGACTGATTTTCGATGAAATCTCGCTCATCCCGTTGTTTTCCCGTCCCCAGGCCTTAGAATTCTACATCAGACGTTTCAGATCTTCGATTTTGACGACTCCGTTGTCGCTGGCATAAGCAACAGGATCCGCGTACGAAGTCGCGGGCAGAAGCTAGTACGACATAAATTCCTTTGCTTTAAAATGATGCCGAGGCATCCCTTTCGATGCCACGGCATCATTTTAAAGCATAGCAATTTATGTCATATTTCTATAGTAATACGTTTGAATGTCCATTAGTAAAAAATTAAATCCCTTGTCATGCCGTCGCGGTCTGTGTAGGCCTTTAACTATACCTAGTAAGCGTTATCAAGAAGAGTTTTAGCCATATTGTGGAGAATTCATGAGCTGTTAGGAGTTTTAGAATATTATCTAGCACTTAGAGGAAAGTTTTGATGTGAGGTTTAACTTTAAACTGAGCTTGTTTTAAATTTTCTCGTTTGAAGTTGTTGTGTGATTGAAATTAGTTGGTGCAGGTGTTAAAATATTTTTTATAGTGACAAGACAAAAAAGGTGGCAGTTCGCGGGCGGCGTGCTGGCAGATAGAGGTTAGGTTTTTCAAGGCAATGTTGACCGGACCCTTGCCTTGTCGTATTGTTGCTATTGCAGCGATGATCATGATCAACCTTCAATTAATGGATTAGAAGTTTCCAGATACAGTACAGAACAAAAAAAACAGTCAAGTGCGGCACATGCGGCGCTTCGTATCATCGTAGAAGATTAATCAGTATTACCACACGCATACTACACGCAAAAAAACAGATATCCTCCCCCGTTAATTTTTTTCAATTTTAGGTATTTATTTTTATTAATTGTTGGTATAGCGGCAACAGAAAATACACATTCTGTAAACATTACATTAATTTCATAACACCACAAACTATATACCTACTCATAACATAACACATAACAGGCACTCGTTACGGTTTAACATATAATCAATGTAACAGCGCAGTGAAACTCCATGCGTCTTGTAATTCCCACCGTTTCTCGTTTGCATAATATTTCTCCGTTTGCCGCAGATATTTTTATAACGTGTACCTACGCCTGCAGGGATTTCACGTTGCCGGGTTTAGCAAAGGGATTTGGTTCAAGGTAACGTACTTTATTTTGACAAATTATCATCGTCCGCGTATAAAAATTCCGTTTCTATTAGTATTGTGTCGGTATGGATACTGGGTTTTTATTTTATGTTTACTGGTTGCTGGGAATAACAGCTGTATTTTATTTTATTTGGCATTGATGTTATCGTTTCAAAACAGCATCAAACTCAGTATATAATACCGGCCTCTTATTGTCCTATTGCAGGGTATAAACCTCTTCTTATGTACAGAAGTAAGGAGCATTCTTACGCTTACTCAAGGCGGCCTTCATACGCCTGCCGGGAATTTCGAATTACCTAAGCCAAAATCCTTAATTATTCCATGGGAAAACAAAAATCAGTTACTCTTCTAGAGTTCGTTTTTATGACAAATCCTTAGATTATATAATGTCGACAAATCTTATTCTTAGGGTAATCAACTTTCGGGGTTGCGGGACGTCTTAACAGGATACCGTGGCCCCGGAACGTAAAGGGCAACAGAAGGAACAGGGTGGTTTTTTAGTCAGTAAAAGTCTGACAGTCCCTTCCGCCCCACCCAGAACGGAGTCCTTCCGCCCTGGGTGGGGCGGAAGATTTGATGATTTTTACAACCTAAAAAAAAATGTAATCAACTTGAAACTTGACATGACTGCAAACTAAATAAAATATTAAAGTTACACGTTATTAGTTTCTTTTAACTAGCCCTTAAAGGGGTAACGGGTAGTTGTAGATAGTTTATACAACAAAGTCGCAGGCAACGTACCTACTAGTTATTTATATTATTATAACTTCAAATAAAGTTTAACCTGGGTTGCTTTATAATACTGAAGTAATACAACTATACTTAGTAACCACAATTTAGAAACTGTTGCACTGCAGTTAGAATTACTGTGAATGTAAGACGTTAACTAAACTATTTTGACAAGTTTAGTGCAGTTAGTGAAGTCTTTACATTGTTAGTTGTCTGAACGTTTAATACACAGTTAGTTTATTGTGTCACATGGGACTTAAACATAACTGGAGAATTGTGGATGTACACCTCTGCCTAACCCTTCGGGAATTACAAGCGTGATGTAGTTATGTTGTGCAACTGCTGTGATGTTATCACTATTATTAGGGGAGGTACCTATATCCAGCATGTTGGCAGCACAACATTAAGTTCAATTATCTGTCATAATATCTGTCAATGGTGCCGATTCCCTTGTTCACAACTAAACTAAAATTAGACTATTTCTATCTTTTTCTGTCCAATAAAACAAGAAAGAGGCGAATGTAAATAAGAGCTGTCAAATTTAGTCAATCTGACACATCCATACAATTATAGTTAACATCGTAAAACGTGTAGATTAAAAATACGGAAAGTTCAAGGCAAAACTAATTTGACATCTCTAATTTAGTTCTTAAATGTCATCGTCCTTTTCTTTCGCTGTATGGTTGGTAAGAGATGTCAATTCTCTAAATTTAGTCTAGTTTGTGAACAAGGGAATCGGCACCAATGTCAAATTTTCGATCTGTGTCTTATAATTAAAATATACAATTTACAAGTTTCCCAACAAAGTAGTGAACGTCTATCAGCTGATATGATAAGGATGAGATTGAGGTAAACTATTCTAAATTCTGAGCATCAGCTGTTGTATTCTGCAAAAAAATCCCACCAGAAAGTGTGAAGTGTTACTTCACCTGCATTCACCGAGAAAGATTTTTACAGAATAACACCGCAAAATATTTAAGTGTCCTTTCAATAAACATGAAAATCAAATTCGCTAGGCGTTCATCGACTGAACTCAATTTAAATTTATAATTTGCACGATTAAACTGTTTTACAATTTTATTTGTTGCTTGTTTTTTCAGTTTACTTTACGGCTTTGGCCTCCAATCGTTTACGCTTGTTGGGGTTTGTGACTGGTTGACGAGAATAAAAGAAGTTTTTAAATAATACGTCTACTTGATGTGAGAAAACGAAAGGCATATTTTTCGAACAGTGCAATGACCTTGGAGCAAAGACACAGATAACTAAAGAAGTTATAGAGTACAACATATAGAGTTATATTGACGATATAGTAATGATTAAAATTTTGTAAAAACGTAATGTCTTTTCTGTCGTGTCAATTTTTTTTTATTACTATGCAATCTGATAACTGGTCTGGAATAGGAAAAAAAATAACATATAAAATTATAGATGTCACATGGCAACCTCAGCGCTTCATAATTGACAGGTAGGTACCTACATTATTTAAAATATCGTCCGAGATTTAAAAATCATTATCATTTTGAAATGAAGTTCCTTGACGAAAAACTGACTAACCACAAGCCTAAATATAGTGCTCATATTCTACTTACAAAATGTCATCGAGTTAATTTACTTAGTGACCATAATAAAGGTTTATTATTATTATAATATGGACCAAACTACCTTTGTACGTGCACACTGTTTATACAGTTTCCCTAAAGCATTTTCTCTATCCTCTCAAACGCCAACCATAAAACACTTGTATAAGCAGAGCAGATTAATTTGCATACAAGTGACGTCATAATAAAGTCATCAGCTATAACAGCTGCCCCCTTCCCTTGCTTGCTCGGGGGTATTAACATCCCGGCACGTTCCATGCGAGGTCGACACGGATTAAGATATGTAATAGGGACAGTGCATAAGAATATAGGGGACGTTTTGAAACTCCTTGCTGTCATTTTTATTGAGTTATGTTTTTTTATGAGTTGATGCTTGTATGACCTAATGTGATTGCGTCACCGACTTGCTAATGTGATCACGTCACTAATATGCTTTTATTGAAGAATTGGATAGTTGTCACCATCACCCAATAATTTCAAGACTACTTCTAAAAAAAAAGCACTTTATTTCAGCAGAAACTCGATTATTTTCAATTTACTATTAAAAAAGATTTTTTGTGGCTTTGAAATCAATAAATAGTAAGTCATTTGAGTTGGCTAATAAGTGACGTCACAGTTTGAATTTCCCATACAAAGTCTATTGGGAACCTCGTTTTAAAAGTCCATAAAGAGTATGTCAATTAATTGGTGGTATTAATTACCCAATTTTCTAAAATTCATCCCCTAAGGGAATGAAACAGGGGTCAAAAGTTTGTGTGGAACACATACACATACATAAACTCACGCCTTTTTCCCATGGGGGTAGGCAGAATGCCACCTGCTACGATCCTTGCAATACTCCTTTCGCCTCATCTACGTTCATACATCTCGTCATGCAAGCACGCTGGTTACGAGTACTCCGCACCTGACCTTTCTGAAGAAACCTCACCTTTTGTTAATCGTCTTTAGTTTGTGTGGTAAAATCAACTTTGGCGCTTTGCACACAGAGCAACTATTGCAGCAACTGGCAACTGGCAACTAGCTAGCAACTAGCTGTTTACATATATTTCAATTGGACTGCGCACACATAGTAACTCGAGTTTCAAGTTGCGGCAATCGTCAACAGTTTTCAGTTGCTGCAATCGATGACTAAGTTAGTTTCTAATTGCCGCAACTAGCAACTGTGAAATATTATAACGGTTTTTAATGTTGCCGGTTTCCTCAACCGTCAATCGCAACGCGACGGGCGATTTCACACCCTCCCTCCCTCTCCCTGTGCCCGGCAATGCCAGTGTCGCTACGGCAACGGCATACGGCAACTCGGCTGTGAAAGTTGCTCACAGATTGCCATAAAGTTGCGGCAACCGTAGACGTTATAGCAACCATCAACTTTTACAGGAAACTTTTTAAGAGTTGATAGTTGCCTCAACTTAAGTTGCTCCGTGTGCAAAGCACCTTAATCGCGGATAAAGTCGCGGGAAAAGCTAGTTTTATAATCTTAAAACAAAACCTATTTGTTCACTTATTTCCAAAAGAACGCATAAAATTGTTTCATTCAAGTTATAAAGTTTAAACACAGCTGCCCTAGCGTGTTGCTAACATGAATTTTGTATTTTGTGACTAAAGTTAAATAAAGCAGCTTCTTAAATATTCCTATAATATTCCTTTCACTTTTTGTTAAAGTGGGGACTGTTTCGTTTTATTTTTTTCTGGAGTTGGAATGAACCCTTAAAATCTGATGCTTGTACTTATCTGACTGCCGTACTGAGGGAGGCTGTATAATTGAAAATAATCAAACTTTAACTGGCCAGCATATTTGGGTCCTGATTCAATTAATATTCTTTTGTTTCAATTCTTGTTTTTCAGTGGTCTGTCTTTTTTCTTTTTGCTTATATTCGACTTTTATAGAAACTTTCACGTTCTAATTTTTCGAAATCAATGAAACGATTTTAATTAAAACTTCTTACGCGTAAGCAGGATACATAGGTTAAAAAAGTTATTAGAGAATTTTTTTAAGTTTTCCATAGAAACAGAGATTTCCAGTTACTTTTTTTTAAATAAGACATTTAGAAAAATAAAGACTTGAAAGTTTGTACGAAATGCTGCACGCTCTTATCACAGAACTTTCATGACTTTTTTGTACTACTGCGGGATAACGGTAAGTAACGGTAAGTCACGGACAAAAACTAGTGAAAAATACTTCATATCCAAACAGATGCCATAAAACAACTTCAAGCAGATGCCAACATCAGAACAATAAAACTATTACCAACATTACCAACAAATAATTCAATTACAACCAAACAGATGACCAGACGAGTGCTGTATTTTAGTTCCAAGATATAAAGCTGATGAAGAAAGGTCGGCCATCTTCTCGGTAGCATCTGTTTGTCAGGCACTGTATACTGTGGCTTGATTAATGTTGTTTACTGTCCCCGCCTTATCCTTCCGGTCTCTGTGAGGGATCTACTGCCTCTCTATGTACTTAACAGTATGTATAGATTAGGTATAGTTGAAAGGATTTATTGTTGTCAAAGGAATTCTGCTAAAATGTTTTGTTGGGTCATTTCGTTATCGTATCGTAAAGACCCACTACTGGAATTGTAGATAGGCAACTTTTACAAAATGGAGTTTGTTTTTTTGTTTGGTCGCGTTTATCTCCGTAATTACTGCTACTCCTAAACAACTATTACTTACTAGGTAATGTTTACACAGTACTTACACCAAAAAGACAATAAAAAAATGTGTTTGTCTGTCTACGAATTAGTTTCATCTTATCTCCGAAACTGCTGAACCGATTTCAATGGACTTTTATTGGAAAATAACTGATGGTAGTAGGAATAACTTAGTCTACTTTTATTTCAGAAATATAATTAAGGCTCTGCGCAAAAATATTAGTAGGTACAGACATTCATTCAGACGAAGCCGCTGGCATAACCTAGTGTATAGTACCTATACATAATTGAAACCATTTGATTCACTATTCATCGTCACATCGCACCTTTGTGGCAAGAACATATAGCATTAATTCAGAGTGGGGTACCTACGGTCTCTCGAATGGATCCAATGAAGCTTAAAATCCGTACAAATGTACGTAGTAGACGGTTGATTTGAATAAACCTTTGAGGAGATATCTGATACATAATAAACCACACAGGTATTCTGGGGTTTGAGGATTTCTCAGAATCTGTACTGTAAAGACAAAATTGACGTGAAGTTTAAATGATTTGAATCGAGATTGTGTAACGCACACTCATAAGTACGAGTTCTTATTTCGATTTTTCCACTTTTCAATGACGCTAGACCCTAAACAAAGGTTTTTTTTTCAAAATCCAATAGCTGACAGGCCCACGCGTTTCTGTGGCTCAGATTTGCAGTCAAAAAATATTAAGACCAATAATTGAAATAAAAACTATCCTATCTTTCAAGTTGGATCAAACTGCACACAGTGTGCTTTGATTAAGATCGGTTAAGTAGTAGTATATACTATTCGTCGTGAATCTGGGTATCATATACAAAAACATTTTTTCCAATCCGACCATCGGTAGTTCCAGAGAATAGTCCGTTTCAACAAACAAAAAACCTCTTTAGCTTTATTGAACCAGGACATATCCAGAAAAACTTAAAAAGTATCATTGTCTATGTCCAGTATCAATCCACTGGGATATACCTACATACTCACGACATACTTTCGGCTCATGTGAAAAATAATCCGAAAAATTCACCTTCTTCTTCAAAGAGAAAGGAAGAAAGGACGAAAATAGGTTTATTTTCGTTTACGGACTAAGCAGGAGAAATCGAGACTCACAAAAAATTAAGAAAAATGCATGCAATTCAAATTGTTTAACTCTACAACACAAATACTTGGACATAGAAACAAAACTGCCGCATACGTGCCTTATTTTATCATTTCAAAAGCATACTTTCGAAGTTCCAGAGCTATGAAAAATTGCCCTGTCATAAATACATTCGACATTCGTTTCGACAGTCCCATACTTGAAAGGGACACGACGGTTACAAAAATGTCGAAAATATTTCAACAATAATTTATGATGCTACCTTGTCTCTGTAGGTATGTAATCCATACTAATATTATAAATGCGAAAGTGTGTCTGTCTGTCTGTCTGTTATTACCTCTTCACGCTTAAACCGCTGAATCGATTATGATGAAATTTGGCATGGAGATAGTTTAAGATCCGAGGAAGGACATAGGATAGTTTTTTTCCCGGAAATCACCCCCTAAGGCGGTGAAAAGGGGGGTGGAATTTTGTATGCAAGTACGATATGAACAAGTTACGCGGGCGTAGTCGCGGGCAAAAGCAAGTTTTTCATAAGTGGTGCAGAAAAACACATCACATAACCTTTAACGACACATACTGCCCATCATCGTGCACGCAAAACATTGTACTTACTTTATTAAGTTAAATTAAGTTAGGATATTTTAAGTTAAGTTAGAACAAAAAAGAATAAAAAAATAAGTTGAATCGAATTGAGAAATGTTAACGACGCATATTGCCCATCATCGCGCACGAAAAACATTGTACTTACGTTATTAAGTTAAGTTAAATTAAGTTAGGATATTTTAAGTAAAGTTAGAACAAAAAAAAAGAAGAATTGTTGAATCTAATTGAAAAATTCCTGATGGGAAAACCCAATAACACTGCCCAACCTGGGAATCGGCCACTAGATAAACGAGTCACAAAATAAAAAATAATATTCTTATAATAAACTAGCTGACTCGACCACGCGTTGCTGTGGCTTGAAGTAAGTAAAAATATTGAGGTCAATAATCAAGATAAAAACTATCTTATCTTTTAAGTTTGACCAAATTACTCACTGTAAGCCATATTTCATAAAAAAATGGTTGAGTAGTTTCGGAGTTCATCTCGGACAAACAACGTGACGCGTAACTTAGATATATTAAGATATTAAGTAAGGGATAACTATAATTCACCTAAGTTAATCGACAAACATTTTTACAGAAAATTATTGCACAACCTGTCCTAATACACATTTATGTACATACATACATAAACTAACGCCTTTTTGGAACCACAGAACGCCACCTGACGCTACGATCCTTACATACTCCTTTCGCCTCATCTACGTTCATAATCTCGTCATACAAGCACGCTGGTTACAAGTACTCCGCACCTGACCTTTCTGAAGAACCTCACCAATAAGGTCAGTGTAGGGCGACCCCCCCCCCCCCCCCTCCTGTCCTAACACATTTATCTATTATCACGTCATAAATCTCCACCGATATAAATCCTCATACAAATCGCTATTGCTAATTGCGACGCAACGATCCGTGAATTTGTGACCACAGTGATAATATTATCTGTATTACTCAGTTGAGTATGTACTGTATAATCCCTTAACAACCTCATTTCCACGCACGCTATGAGTAATGGACATTTCGTAGTTAAGTGTAGGTGATGTCATGGTGTGATGTTATGGCATTTTATTGAAATTAATAACGGAGTGGAGTCTTTTCATGTTATAAAAAAAAAAGCCGTTTCCTCACTTATCCTATATCGTGGCTTACAAACATGTAAACTCTCTTATCCAAACAACCAGACACGAAACAACTAAGTGCGTTGGGGTAAGATCGGCGCTGGGGTAAGAACGTACAAATCAAATATTAATATATTATTAAAAAATGTAGCCAAATAAGTGGAATATTTGATTCGTACGTTTTTACCCCAGCGCCGATCTTGGCGATTAACACACGGCACCGTACGCCGAGTACTTCGATGCGGTGATGCGGTTCTCACGTCGCACTAGCCTCTATGAAATCCGCTTGAACCTTGCACACGAACACCGCACGACCGCGCGGTCGTGCGGTGCTTCACACACGGGGCGCCGCATCACCGTGCGGATCATCGTGCAGGGTTCCCAATTTAGAGGGTTTCTCCCCAAATTTAGGGGGTAAATATATGCAATGGAATTTTTTTAAGAGCGTTATATGTTATTTGTTTATGATGATGTTTTCAACATTCATACAAATTTTCAGCTTGTTGCGAATTTTTGTACTCTTGAATATCTACTTTGACCGGAATAACAAGAAAAGAGTTGGTATCCAAGCGTGTATTCAAAGTGGCTACGTATTGCGAGAAATGGAGAGCACCCATAGCAGTTTGTTCTCTATTCCGCCACCTTCCGGGATGTCACTATTTGCGCACTGCATTAAAAAAATTCATTCAAAAATCATTTTTCCCCAAACTTACGCCAAAAAATAATGTGTTCCCCAGAATTTTCCCCGCAGTTTTAATTTCACCAAAAGTTCCCCAAAATTTTTCCCCAAATTGAGGGAAAAAAAAAACCCTAACCTGGACACCCTGAGAACTGGTCATAACCGGTAAAAAATAACTGGTTAAAACCAAAACTGGTCAAAATCGATCCGTGCGGTCATGCGGTTGAACCGCATCACCGTGCGGACAACCGCATCGAAATCCGCTTCACCGCCACCGCATGCCGGAGCGGCGTACGGTGCCGTGGGTTAATCGCCTTACCCCAACGCACCTACCTGATAGTCATATAAATATTTGTTACGTCTGTGAATCGAACCCGAGATAGGCGGAACAGCAGCCAATCGCTCAGCTACTACACCAACTGTGCTGTCATAGTCGTAGTATGTACTTGTGCTTAATTTATTTTCGTAAAAAAGGTTCTAAAATTATCAATTATTTTAAGCATCAATAAAAATGTACTGAACAGCTGATTTTGTATTTCATTATTCGGGTTTGGTCCCATCCTGTAAGTACTTAACTACTTATACAACATATTCAAGACTTCAATCACCCCTTAAAATATGTATGTTACATAAATTGAATGCTATGACCTAATACATAAAGTACTAAATCGCAGTGATATAGTGACAACACAAATTTTGAAAGCAAACTCATTTTTTTACCAACCAAATTGAAATTTCGAATCACTAACACAATTTACTAACAAAATAGATTGAAGAGAAAACCAATCATAACTACACAATCAATACCTACTAAACCAATCACAAAAACCGAAATAGAAACTAATGAAACCCTTGATATATTATCATTTAACCCTGCAATACCCGAGGGATTTATCTGAAATGCAATTAGTAAAGTGTCAACCCTGACGAAGCAGGGTTAGTAAACATGGGTGGTCGGGTGAGCGAGACCCGGGTAAACAAACTATAGTCGAATGTACGAGTATTTAGATACTCGGGGACTACAGCACACTATTGGGTTAAATAACCTTTAGTACCTGTCTGTAAATTGCCAGGGAGTAGGTAGGTAATCTCTATCGATCTCTCTATTTCACGGTAGATATAGGGTACCGTACTTCTTACTATTAGTATAAACGTGAAAATTTGTGAGGATAAATACGGATGTTTGTTTCTCTTTCACGCTTAAACGGCTGAACAGAATTAGTTGAAATTAGGCATAACACATATATGTCGTGATGGCTCAGTGGTTAAGGCGCCCGCCTCTCATGCTTGAAGTTGTGGGTACAAATCCGGACAAGTACCGATGCGAATTTTTCAATTCATATGTAGTAGCGGTCATTTTGGAGTAGCAATCTACAAAGCAAATCGATTGACACTTTGGTTAAACTTACGACCTTTCGGCGTCGTGTGCGAATTTTGAGGTGTACGTAGGTACTGTGTTATTACGTTCAAAAGTGCCTTATAATGGCCTAATTAAATAAATGATTTGATTTTGACTTTAATTTTGAATACGTCACTTTTACACACAGATGTAGGTATGGCCTGTACCCCGTGTTCACAGCAATTTAAGCCTTAGCATGCTACTGCACTTATGTACTACACATTGTACTAAGTACACACTACTGTACTTTGTAAAGTTTATCTTGGACATCACTGACATCGGTGGAAAACATCGTAAGAAAACTTGAACTTCTAATGATTTTATAAGTCTGAAATCACTAATCCGTCTTGCAGAATCTCTCAACAAACTACCTATTAAGTCAGAAATATATTAACATAATTAAGGTTTTCTTACAGAAGCACTACTTTGGTATTCACGTTACAAGTCCGAAGCGGTGTTTCGTTTTCCGTATCAAAAACTGTTTCATCTTCAAAGTTTCCGACACTGCAGTTTCGAAGTATCGTGAACTTTATCTCCTTGGTCGAATCCTTGCATTTGAGAGCCAGGAAAGTCTTGAGAGTCGACAGTCGACAGACAAAGCGATGCGCCATCGCCAAGATCGGCAGCGATGACCACAGCAACGCAAAAGTGTGCGACGTGTGTTAAGTACGCCCCGAATTTGGACATTGTGGCGTCACACACAGCAAAGTTTTCAATCGTAGGAATAAAAAATAAAAAGCTTTTTTACAAAAAAAGATAACCTCGTTCAAAAACTACTAAATAAAAATACTTAACTTTAGTTTTGGAAGTCAGCGGCTTTGGTTTTGTTTTTTGTTATGTAGGTAAGTATTGCCACCGACTTCCAAAACTAAAGTTATTTTTATTTTGTAGTTTTTGAAGGCGGTTATCTTTTTTTGTAAAAAAGCTTTTTATTTTTCACTTTTTAGTGCTTGTGTATTAATGTTTGAAATCCTTACAAAAAGCCCTTTCAAACAATACCTCACACGATATATTTAATTTTGGAAACTGGTAGGAGGGGGGTTGAAGTACCTCCCCCCCCCTTTTCCTTCAGTCAGTCATCGACTACACGGATAAACAAAGCAATTTCACTTGGTACGATATTGCTGCTGTGATTCTGTGAGGAGTTTCATTCCATACCTCCGAAGTTCATCATCAGATATTGAAATGGTGACAATGGGACCACACGGGAAGCACCAGCTTTCAAATAAAAAAAGAATCATGAAAATCGGTACACCCAGTCGCAAGTTAGGAGCTAACAAACATAAAAAAAAAATACAGTCGAATTGATAAACCTCCTCCTTTTTTTGAAGTTGGTTAAAAAGACACCTTAATTAAGATACGTCATAACGCAATGTTCAGCTGCACGTTGTGATGCGGCACGCGCCGCACCAGTTTTATGCGATCAGTAGAAGAAATGTATTGACAAGTCTACTAACTATAAACTACCTTCCTGCCAAATTTAATCTTTATAAGTCAAGCTGTTTACGATATTTCGTGATGTGGGAGTGAATGAGTGACCTTTGGCTTTTATATATTTAGATAAGATACCTACCTCTGGCACCTGATACCTAAAAAAGGGCCCAGCATTTAAGCTAGCAAGTACGCATACCTTAACTACGTAATTATAATTGTTCCATCTATTCTGAAAATTTCAACTATTTTGAAATGACGTAGCTTTGGCGGCTCTAGGATCTCGGGCCACAAGAATAAAGCTATACACAAAGACAAACCTTTCATTCCCTCCCTTTTGATAAATATCCTCACCCAACCCTGATGTTTCGTTAAAACAGAAGCAATTCGAGTAAAAAATGGCGTATCTCGGAAACGTGGTCGCTTTTTGTTAAAAGTAACGATACGTGAGATATGTCCATGAGAGGAACGTGCAGTCTCATTACCATATCGGTCAAAATAAGGGGCAGATTGGCAGAACCTGGGGCAGGATTGTAGGCATATCTTCATTTTAATAATTCTTCTTTACATTTGTTTGTCACCTAATTCTTTTTAAACGGCTGGACCTCCATTAGCGAGGCTGAGACTTCTTTCACGTTAAAACTGATACACACATCAAAAGTGTCTAGGGATCAACATCCCTAACATTTGTTAGGGATGTTGATCCCTAGACACTTTTGATGTGTATATATTATTACCTACCTACTTACTTCTAAAAAATACCTCATGAAACAAAAAAAAAAATTGACCTCTTGTGAATTGTTTTTGTTTGTTTGTTGATTAATTACGCCTCAACGGCTGAACGAATTTGGATAAAAGGCACACGGGCCATGAAAATAAAAACCATGACTTAAATTAAGATATAAAATAAATAGAATTTTTTATCACAGTAGCACGTTCCCTTAGACGAATAAGAACGTTCTTCTCATCGTTTTCTGACCTCCATGCGCACAAAACCACAGCCAAAACTTAATTTTCTCTAACACCTAAAGATCATTCAACAGTCGTTAGAAAAAATATACGAGCTGTTTACTCGCGAATCTAATATATTTATAGCGAAAAGTTTTTGTGTCAATGTCAGATTTACAAATGTCATTGCCGCTTGGTTTGATATTCCGCCATTGCCAGATCGGTCGCGATCTGCTATTTGACCAATGTGATGACATACATTGTACCCGATTTTTTATTTCGTAGATTCAACATGACTGCCTCGTTGGTCTAATGTTCGCAAAGCGCGATTACTGAGCATGAGGTCTTGGGTTGGATTCCCAGATCGGGCAAAGTGTTATTCGGTTTTTCCATGAAGAATTTCTCAGGAGCAGGTGTCTGGATTTATAAGCTGGCTATAGGCTCGGCCCCTAATACATATTATGGGACTTAAATATAACTGGGTGTATTAATGGGCATACCTCTGCCTAACCCTTCGGGGATTACAGGCGTGATGTTATGTTAAAATGTATCTGATTCATATCAATTAATTGATTTGTATTTTCGCTTTAACAAAAAACTCGTGTTCAATACATGAATCACGACTTTATTTTTCATTATAAATTCTTGTTTTCAGTCATTTTTAGGGTTCCGTACCTCAAAAGGTAAAAACGGAACCCTTATAGGATCACTTTGTTGTCCGTCTGTCTGTCTGTCTGTCAAGACCTTTTTTCTCAGGAACGCGTGGAGGTATCAAGCTGAAATTCATATCAAATACTCAAGTCTATGGTCTCTTGGAGCTGTGAAAAAATCAAACTTCTAAGTCAACGCGATCAAAAGATACTCCCGTTTATGCCGCAAATTTTCGACACTCGCAAGGGAATCAAAACCTACAGGGTACTTCCCGTGAACTCAGAATCTTGAAATTTGGTATGAAGCAACGTCTTATAGCAGAGATATAGGAAAAATTGCGAAAAGTATAAATTTTTAGTTACATCATATAATAAAAATATTTTTAATAATTTTAAACTTACTACCCCTTTCCTCATGAACGCGTAGTGGTATTATATTGAAATTCATATCAAATACTCAAATCTATAATACCTTTAAGCTGTAACAAAATCAAACTTCTATGTCAACGCAATCAAAAGAAACAGGAATTAAAACCGCATATTTTGAAACTCGCCACTACTCGCAAGGGAATCAAAACCTACAGGGTACTTCCCGTGAACTCAGAATCTTGAAATTTGGTACGAAGCAACGTCTTATAACACAGATAAAGGAAAAATTGCGAAAAGCATAAATTTTTAGTTACATCATATAATAAAAATATTTTTAATAATTTTAAACTTATTACCCCTTTACTCATGAACGCGTAGTGGTATTATATTGAAATTCTTAACAAATACTCAAGTCTATAATATCTTTAAGCTGTAACAAAATCAAACTTCTACGTCAACGCAATCAAAAGATACAGCAATTAAAGCCGCATATTTTGAAACTCGCAACTACTCGCAAGGGAATCAAAACCTAAAGGATACTTCCAGACGACCTGGAATCTTGAAATTTGGCATGAAGCAACGTTATAAAGTACACATATAGGAAAAATTCCGAAAATCTTAAATTTTTAGTTACATCACATAGTATATATTTTTTAATAATCATAAACTTACTAGCTGACCCAGCAAACGTTGTTCAGCGATTAAAAAAAAAAAACAGATGTTGGCCGATTCTCAGACCTACCCGATATGCACACAAAATTTCATGCAAATCGGTTCAGCCGTTTCGGAGGAGTTTGGAAACAAACACCGCAACACGAGAATTTTATATATTAGACTTGCTGACCCAGCAAACGTTGTTATGCGATTAACAAAAAAAAATAAAAAAATAGATTTTGGCCGATTCTCAGACCTACCCGATATGCACACAAAATTTCATGCAAATTGGTTCAGCCATTTCGGAGGAGTTTGTGTACGGAACCCTCGGTGCGCGAGTCTGACTCGCACTTGGCCGGTTTTTTTTATTCAAATATAATTCTACATATGTAGCAACTGCGAGTCAGTTTTTCGTGGAAACTAGTATTTGGAAAATAACTGTTTACGACTATGTGATAAGAGCCAATCCAATGTAACTGGTATTTTTTTATTTTCTGTTTTCAAATATAGCTTTGTTTATTAGACACGTCTGAATTCGTTATGCATTGGAGTATTTTTAGGGACCCGTAACCTGAAATTTAAAAACTGAATCTTTATGAGAGCAGTTTTGTCCGTCTGCTATGTGGTCTTGATTGCGATGTGGAAATCATTGAAACAAAAAAGTCTTGCTCAAATTCTTTATAATAAATTCCTACTTTCTTGAGAAGCAACAATCACCATGTTATAAAAAAAATGCTAAAAAAAATTGATACCAAACTCTTTGGAATATTGTAAACGCTAAAGAATAGAGATATGACACTAGTGAGCGAATTTTGTCATTATACTCAAGGTTGGATAAAACATTGATATTTATTTTTTATTTACATTACATTTTATTATTTACATTATATGTATATAGGCATAAAAATATTGAAATAAAGAAATATTCCACTATACTGCTAGACCTGTAATATAATATAAAAGCACGCGTGAGTAATACGCTGCATCATGAACGTAAAAGCTGTGTAATAAGACTCATTTTACAAGCATTCTTACTTATTCTTTACCTAAAATAAAAGAATGCAACCTACAACCAGATTTTTTATTTCTTTGTTCAGAAATACAAAGAAATCTATCACAACGTAGTTGAAATAAACAATATTTTTACTTAACTCTTCAACAGTTTTGTATTCAGAGAATGTTGCCTTTCGTGTTACGTAATACTTTCTGAAGAATAAAAAAAATACTCAAGTACAGGAAAACTTACCTGTGAAAGATTCTGTAGCAAAGAGGGTGCTTATGAAATCAATGGCGCTTACCTACCTACACCTATATTACGAATCTGCTTATGAGGCACTTGGTTTATGTGTTTGCACGAAGGAAGGCGGGCTTCATTATGTAATTTGTAGTATTTAATGCAAACTATATATGTATGTGAATACACATACATACATAGTTTACATTAAATTATACATATAGGTACTCGTATGTATGTGTAAATATGTACTACATCAAATTCAAAACGCTGTTTTGCATTGAAGCGAAAATTTCGCTTCAATTATGCAATAGTGTATCCATTAGTACACTCACACTTAATGTGAGTTTACTAATGGATACACTTCTGCATAACCCTTTAGGTATTACGTATTACAGGCATGATGTTATGATATATAATAAAACTAGCTTTTGCCCGCGACTTCGTCCGCGTATATGTCGGTTATCGCGGACGCAGACGAAGTCGAAGTCGAATAAAAAGTAGCCTATGTCCTTTGTTGGGGTTCACATTTACCCTGTACCAAATTTCACACAAATCGGTTCAGTAGTTTAGGCGTGAAGAAAAGACAGACAGACAGACAGAAAGACAGACAGACAGACAGAGTTACTTTCGCATTTATAATATTAGTAAGGAGATAATAATATACTCTGCCTATAATTTGTCCCACTGCAGAGCAAAAGCCTCTTCTGGCACAGAGGAGGTAGGATGAAGAGTAATCACCATGTTTGTTCAAGGTGAAACCTCTACTCACCAACCTCTTCAACCACAATCACGGCTAACTTCTCTGCTAAATACCCTGATCCCTGTACTCACTCGAAGTATTATGATAAACTTTAGAAAGTATATAATATGAATTGAAAAAGTCACATTAGTACTTGCCCGGATTCGAACCCGCAGCCTCATGCATGAGGAAAATATGACGAAGTTTATCTTGGACATCACTGGCATCGGTGATGGAAAACATCGTTAGGAAACCTGGGACTTACTGTTCGACTCAAACCATGTCAGAGGCCCTTGAGGCGGTTTAGAAACTCTGGCAGTAGGGTGTGTGGTGTCGTAAGACCTTACTACCCACACGATAAAGAAGAATGAAGAAAGAAGATTAAGTTCAACGGAATTTGATCCGAATTCCGTTGAACTTACCTACGATATCAGAGAAAAAAAAGGATGAACGGAATTCCAAAAATACTGTAGGTACCGTAACAAAATGTATACGTATAAATACGTAATGTTTATGAGATTATACCGCGTATAAGTGATAATATTCGTGAGTATATACTCGGCAATATAAACAGCTCCTAACGGAGAATATTATCCCAATACAAACGGCATGAATGCTCGGAATTAAAGAGGTGAAACTGTGCGAATTCTGTAAATACGAATTTCGTACTGCGAATTATTATGATGAGTTGGGAAATTATTTCGCAATTAATGGGAATTTTGCTAGTACGTTGAAACATATTATATTTCGTGAAAATTATGGACAATTCGGCTACCAATCAGCTTTGACAGTACTCAGTGCAGTTGTTGAAGTAGGTACCTAGATTCAATATTGAGGTTGTAATCAATAATTTTTAATTACGTGAATGTCGAATTGGACTTTGTGTTTGAATGTTACGAAATATATTTAATAAAATCACAACCACATCATCATAATCATAATCATAATTATCCACATTACAATAAGACTTAACATTCATCAAAATCATCATTGGAGTACGTATGTAGGTACTCATAATTGTACTAGCTTTTGCCCGCGACTACGTCCTCGTTGAACTTGTTTATATCGTACTTGCATACAAAGGGGTTTGCGTAAAAGTGGCGTCATTTTGAAGTTGGATGGCCACTAATGAAACTTAGATATTTTGAAAGATCAGAATAATGCGATCAAAAGCTAATATGGACACATTTCTCTAAACCTTATCGGAACGGAGATATTTGGTTTTGATAGCTCATTAAACACGAAGAAGTTATTATACCTATTTATTCTTACAAACCCTTTTAAGGTTCTGAGGTTTTTTTAGTAACTACCTACTTACCGCAACCTAAAGATAAACTACTATAACATGGCGCGCCCCTCCACAAATTCAAAACGTTTGAAAGTATTTGTGAAAGTATCAACGTGTGCGTACAAACAAACTCACAATGTGTGCGTACTGCTGAGACGGCTCTCGAAACAAAAACAAATCAGCGATTTGTTGCTCGACTAGCGGCGTCATTAATTACTCATTATTATTAATATGGCGCTGCACTGACATACTCTATGAAAATGACACGTGCGTTGTCTTGTGCGGTCTTGTTAGTTATGATTAGTTGACCAACAAATCTGCCGGCCTGCTAATGAATACTACAACTACATAGAAACTCTTTCATATGGATATGGCTACACACATTGAAATAGTAATATGGAGGGGCGCGTCATGCTATAGTAGTTTTTTTTGTAACTATAAGTGTTAATGTGTTATTTCGAATTAAAAAACAAAAAGTCTCTAAAACACTATTATCTCGAAACTACCTTTTTGCACTTAATGACTTCTTGCTCTACAACGAGGTAATGTGTCTTTATTATTTCCCAAGACCCAAAAGTAACGTAACATTGACACATGGTCGTGAAACAGTAAAGTCTATCCCTAAAAACAACCTTCAAAAACATAATTATCTAAGATTTCTGTACGCAGGACAGTAATTGAAGTTTTTATATTGACGACATTTTTAAAATCTTCAAATGCAAATATCTCAACTTCGATATAACTTAGGATAAAAATAATTGAACATATATTATGTGTACTTAACAACACAACAAAGTAACATAATAATTATTTGTGGCCACTGAAAAAAAACATGACGCCGCTAGTCCATACTAAGTTAATCAATGCCTTTTCCATCCCCTTTTCACCGCCTTAGGGGGTGATTTCCGGAATCAAAACTATCCTATGTCCTTTCTCGGATCTTAAACTATCTCCATGCCCATCAAAATCGATTCAGCGGTTTAAGCGTGAAGAGGTAACAGACAGACAGACACACTTTCGCATTTATAATATTAGTACGAATTTAAAAACATGACACACTTAATAGAAAAAGACAAAGAGAAAATGAAAGAGAGGGAAGGTCGCCTGATATCGGTCGTATGGTTGCATAATCCCTTTTCGTTACGTGACGATTTCTGCCAGTTAACACCGCGTCAAAGAACTTCGTTTAAAAAAAACGTTGTCTCACACTAAGAATTTATATTGTAACGTGGGTGTGTTTACAAACATATAAACTCACAGCTACTTGTAGACCATAATACTGTATATTTATGTTTCGCTCGGGAATCAAATCCGCGACACGCACCGCAGCAGCCAATCATGTAACCACTGCGCCAATCTTGGCGTCATATTTAGTTGATTACAAAGAAAAAGTAAATAAAGTAAAAAAAAAAACAGATTAGCATCTACATTGCCAACATATGTAATGAATATGTGAATAAACGTAGCCATACAACGCTTTAATATCTGCCATATTACATTCCAACATGGCTACCATTCCAATGATAATTCAGAAATGAATCCAATGACATTCATTCAAAGATTCTCCCGTTTTTTTTCTATGGTTCTATGCTGATATACTCTTGACAGTACCTAGTAACTCATGTCAATAGTGCAACTAACAGCTTTGAGCTTGCTTTGAGTCGCAGCATAAAATATTTCACTTAAGGGTCCTAGCTCACGAATATCCCAAGCATATGAGATTTTCCAACTCCCGACTTCTGAAGACTAGCAGTCGAGCACAATGCAATATGGCGCAACTCATATGCTTTGTAAAGTATTTTTCACATGATATTTGGTACCCCGAAAGTATGAGAAACGCTAACTTTTCGAAAAAAATACAACTGTTACAAAATTCACTGTAAGAAGAGCATCTTATTGGCCCAGTTAAGGCCTCATTTTGGTTAAAATTAAGGCCTGCTTCTCATAAATGAGAGGCTAGTACCATTGTGGCTTTTACAATACATAAATGTACGTTTTAAGTTTACTTTGGACGCTATATCTCACATCGGTAAAAGAAAACATCGTAAGGAAACCTAGAATTAACTAGCTTTTGCTTGCAGCTTTACACGCATTTATTTTAAATTTGAAAATTAATTTTATTCAATAATAATGATTCGAAAGACACGTGGCGCCATCTATTATCATAAGAACGTTATTGTGATTTCCCTCGGGAACAGTTACGTAGGTACTTTTTTTCGGGATGAAAGGTATATGTCCGTTTCTGTACACCTGTCAACGTATATGCAAAATTTCAGGATGATCGATTCAATGGTTTAGGCGTGAAAAAGTAACAAACAAACATACTTACTTTCGCATTTTATTAAGTTAAGTTAGGATAGTTACCATGTAAGTCTAAAATCGCCAATCCACCTTCAGCAAGCGCTGTAATCAATGAACATGGCTTCTCTGTAAAAGAAGAGGCATTTGCCTTGCAGTTGGACATTAACAGACTAATATTATTATTACGGTAAGAAGATCTTTAGCAGATTTTATCACATCAACAACAACGTTGATCATCAAATATGACAAAAATAGACAGAGCAGATTTTTGTGGCGCGTAACGACTTTAGTATCGGCACATTATTGGTCGCTCTGGTCAATAAATATATCTATTATAAGCAGAGTCGAGCTCCCAACTATATTTAGATATTAGCTGCATACAGCGGATGAGTGATCGATTTTAAAGCGTTGAATGATATCACTGTGTTTAAAATGTTGTTCCAATTTTATTTAGCTTTATGGCTTCGCCTAAATTTAAATGGATATTATCGACAATGCTCTGCAGTACGCTTATTACTCTGATCATATTTTGGCTAACAAGTAATAAAAGTTTATGTTAAGAATCGATATATAAATGAATGGCTAAATCTGTTACTAAGCGCAAAACTCGAAAACGGCTGTACCGAATTGGCTGATTATTTTCTTGTGGTGTTCGTAATTTCCCTATTTTTTGAAAATCATTCCGAGTTGTTCCTTTACACCCGTGCAAAACAGCGGTTCGCTAGTTTTAAATAAAAAAATAAAAGCTTTAAAAAAATATGTTTTGGTAATAAAATAAGGGTATAAGTAGTACGGCCGACGTATCTTGGCGGTCTGAAGATAGCTGTTTGGCTGCGCAATGGATCTTATAGAAACGAAATTGTTTACTGCGCAGCAATCGGCTAACTTCAGGGCCGCCAAGATACGTCGGCCGTATTGTACTAGGCTTGTTGTTAGTCAGTTTTTCATCAAATAACTTAATTAAAAAATAACAGACTATAATGTGACCAAAAGTCGTGATGGCCCAGTGGTCAAGGCGCATGAGGTTACGGATTCGATACCAATGTCAAAATGTAAGTAGGTACCAATGTCACTTTTTCAATTCATACGTATTTTGTTTATTTTGGACATTACTATTATCGATAAAGAAACCTGAAACCTTGTCAAGAAACATTAGGAATCCCTAAGACAATTCACACGGACAAATTCGTGGGCGAAAGCTAGTACTTATGTAATAAAACATACGAGACATGCTCGTAAAATTCAATTTTAGTACAGAAATTAAAACAACTTTGTGGTACAAAGAGAACTCAGATATACGTGCACTCGCATTTTATATGAACGTAAAGTGAAATGGGTTCCTTGGACATTTCAACATGGATACTTACTTCTTCTGAAATTATTTCTCTGACCGAGTTAGTCGAGAAGCTTTGTATACACGTGTCTTTGTCTTTTATTACAAGTACATACTTTCTAAAGTTTATCTTGGACATCACTGACATCGGTGAAGGAAAATTTCGTGAGGAAACCAGGACTACTACTGTCCCATTCAAACCATGTCAGAGGCCCTTGAGGCGGTTTAGAAACTCTGACACTAGGGTGTGTGGGGTCGTAAGACCTTACTGCCCACACGATAAGAAGAAGATTACAAGCTTTTATTTAGCTTGCACTGTTCGTATGTATGTAAATAAGTTGTCCTTACATTTGCAAACCATTTTTTGATCATTTGTTGGTATCTGATTGAGCTGAAATTTTGCATTCACCTTTAGTTCTGATGACAATACAATGTCCAATACTCAAGATTGAAATAAATTAAATGAAAGCTTGTTTTAAAAAAATATTGTTTTATATAGTTATTGTAATAAAGTTTATTTTATTAGCTTGTTTTGTGTGTAGCTTTTGCCCGCGATTTCCGTGGACGCAAAGGAAATCGCGGAATACTAAAAAGTAGCTGATGTCCTTTCTTGAGGTTCAAACTTAACCTGTGCCAAATTTCATCAAAATCGGTTCAGTGGTTTAGTCGTGAAAGCGTAACAGACAGACAGAGTTACTTTCACATTTATAATATTAGTATAGATAGATTACCGTTAGGATCAGAATTTACAATTTAAAATAATAATAAATAATACAAATAATACCTATATTATTACGTACAATAAAAAGGGGAGCTTAAAGGGTATTGCAGATAAGTGTATTCGTTGTTAATGGGAAAAATGTCGGTGGTTCAATTCCCGCACGGAAATAATATTTGTATGGCCTACTGATAGTAGTTCCGGGTTTGCCTGTGTATGTGAGGTTACATAAATTTGTAAACGCACCAACGAGACGGGAGAAATTCCTAGTGTAAAATAACGTTTTTCAAAGTGGTGCTCCTGGCTAAGTACCTAATAACAGCCACACGAGTCGATCCATCAGATTAAGCTCTCTTGGCGGGGTTGATCCGTGGATGGGTGACCATCTTTACACACCGAGACACCTCCATGCCTTGCAAAGCACGTTAAGCCGTTGGTCACGGCTATCATTATATGGATCTTTGACAGTCGTTACAGGTCGTCAGAAGCCCCAAAATCTGACAACCAGTCTAAATTACCAAGGGATATTGTATACCCAGTTACTGGGTTGTGGAGGTCAGATAGGCAGTCGTTACATGTAAGGCCCCTAGCACACGGCGTATTTTAAACGCGCAGACGACGCGCAGGTGACGCGCGTATACGTGCTTTAAACGAGATTTGAACGCAACCTTGTAACCACACGGGGCGATAGTGAAATTCGTCTATACTGCGCGTACGAGCGCAGTTACAGCCACCATCAATACAAACGCAACAATCAGCATTTACGGCGCCGAAAACGCACGTTCCTGAAACGCGAGTCGTCCGCGCGTTTAAAATACGCCGTTTGCTAGGGGCCTAAAATACAGGTATTCAGCTGCACTCGGTTAGACTGGAAGCCGACCCCAACATAGTCGCGAAAAGACTAGGCAGATTAATTTTCGTTTTTCAAAAAGAGGAAATAAAAATGTGTCTGACATTGTCACGTCATAGGTAACGAACCTCCTCATCAACCATTGTTTGTTTACACATGCTCAACTTGATTTTAGTTCGAAGTTTATGAAGGTGGAATAGTTGCTGACACGAGATGAAATAGTTTCACAAACTATCTTGATAATGATACAAGTTTCACGTAAGTGTATCAGTAGGTATGTTATAGTTTATTTAGTTATAACAAGTTTTGATAGAGCAGAATGCCGTAATCATCTGCCTTGCCTTATCCAAATTGGATTGAAGTTAAAATGACGACAGCAATAAAATGTTTATAATTAATAAATTCTTTTTTTTTGTCAGGCATTTAACTTGCGCTGTTCTTATGTAGGTATGTATGTATGACTAGCTGACCCGCCGCGACTTCGTTCGCGTGGTATCCTACACTACCAATACTCCTACCCTAACCCTGCCTTACCCTACCCCTACACTACCCCTACCCGACCCCTACCCTACCCCTACCCTACCCTACCCCTACCCTACCCCTACCCTACCCCTAACCTACCCCTACCCTACCCCTACCCTACCCCTACCCTACCCCTACCCCTACCCTACCCCTACCCTACCCCTACCCTACCCCTAGCCTACCCCTACCCTACCCCTACCCTACCCCTACCCTACCCTACCCCTACCCTACCCCTACCCTACCCCTACCCTACCCCTACCCTACCCCTACCCTACCCCTACCCTACCCCTACCCTACCCCTACCCTACCCCTACCCTACCCCTACCCTACCCCTACCCTACCCCTACCCTAACCCTACCCTACCCTAACCCTAACCCTACCCTGCCCCTACCCCTACCCTACCCTACCCCTACCCTACCCCTACCCTACCCCTACCCTACCCCTACCCTACCCCTACCCTACCCCTACCCTACCCCTACCCCTACCCCTACCCCTACCCCTACCCCTACCCCTACCACTACCCCTACCCCTACCCCTACCCCTACCCCTACCCCTACCCCTACCCTACCCCTACCCCTACCCTACCCTATCCTTGAGACCGGCTTCCCGACTTCATATTAAAAGGGCTGTTTTTAGGGACTTCGTTCGCGTGGTATCCTGCCCCTACCCTACCCCAACCCTATTACCCCTACCCCTACCCCATATTTTCTCACCTTCAAACCTTCCCTAGACCTCCACGAACATTTCAAAACTAAAATCAGCTAAATCGGCCCAGCCGTTCCCGAGTTTTAGCGAGTTTACACCTTGGGTCCGAAAAACCCAAATATCTTACGGACCCCTATTTTTTCTAAAATAAAATATAGCCTATGTCACTCGCAGATAATGTAGCTTTCTAATGGTGAAAGAATTTTTAAAATCGGACCAGTAGTTTTTGAGTTTATCCATTACAAACAAACAAACAAACAAACAAAAAAACAAAAATACAAAGTTTTCCTCTTTATAATATTAGTGTAGATATGTAAGTATCTATGTAAGTTGTCCACAAAAAATTGCAAACCATTTTTCGACCATTTGTTGCTATCCGATTGAGCTGACATTTTGCATACACCCTTATTTCTGGTGACAATACAATGTCCAATACTCAATAAGTATTTTAATATTTTTTAAAGATATACCTATAAATATTAAGTAATAGTATTAATATAATAAAAAAAATCATAATACTCATAATCTATTATTTTCCCAATGCAGGGCAAAGACCTTTTCTCATATACGCACGAGCATTGATCACCACGCTTGCTCAAGCCGGATTAGCGACTTGAGATTTACATTAATTATTTCAGAGTTCAGAAGACCAATTATTCTACTAATCAAAAACGTTGAAATTCAAGTCGTAATATCATCACAGCCACAATGAATGTCGAAGAATGGAAGTAAATTAGAGGTACTTTATATAGAATATTATATTGACACTGGGAATAGATTGACCGTCCCTAAAAGTTAGTAGAATTGCCCTAAAGGTTTTCTCAAAATGTTTTCAATAGGAAAACATTGTGAGGAAATTTATATACCCCAATAATATATATAAGATGAATAGGATACCTATACACAAATTATCCGATTCCTCGAAATAATTATGTCTCTCAAACGCAGACAACAATGGCTGTTTCTCCGTAGACCTTTTACTGAAGCTATCTTTAGGAAGCTATTATTGGCAATAAAGCTATAGATCTAGATAGTCGTGGGTATATTGATAGCCGTTTCGAAGAAGCTAACTAAGATGGGGAAAGTATCTTCATAGGGAAAAAATAATTAATTGCGATACACTATAAATATACAGTGCGATATTTTTTTTAGATCATACCTCACATAACTGGGCACCTATATGACACATTTTTTATGAAAATCAGTTTTAAATGTTATAACTAAATTTAAAACACTGCGCGCCACCATAAAAATGATTTTTCACACTAAAAACAAATGTAAACGGCGCTATACTTGCCAGTACGCCAATGTCGCCAATATTAGGTATATCCGATCCGACAGAAATCGTGGCTGTATACGTCCGGTAAAAGTGTCTCTGTTAGTTTAATCGGATCACCCTAATGTGAACGGCGCTATTGAAATACATTATGCCAATATGCATCCGACACGTTTGTCGGTCCTATAAAACTGTCGGTCTGGCCTAATGTGAGTCAGCTCTTAGATATCTTGGACCAAATGTTTTATAACATCGCACCCTAACATTTATTTCTGTATCAAAAATTGACGAAGGTTCCTTTCAACAGAAACGAGCATTACTAAGCGTTTCCAGTAACACGACTAACCTTTTAAAATGCCCACAGTACATGATCGAGATTCTATTACTTTTCATTGTTCCACAAACTGAATTACAAAGGGTTATCAAGCAAAATGGTTGCCGAATCGGCGATACTTCAATTTGATAGAGCGGGGTCAGTGTGGGCGGCCATTATAGAAACCTATTACTGTTTATGCACGGAGGCTATAAGTTAAATTATTTGTTGGTTTTAGCAGTGCCGGCGTTAGGGTAGGGCGAGGTAGGGCGACCGCCCCGGGCGCCGGACCTAAAGGGGCGCCGCATGCGCCCCTTTAGGGCCGCTCGCTCGTTGAGTCAGTACTTACTTGTAAATTTTCAAAGCCTAGCGACAAAATCGCTATGGTGACAACACTAGAGTGGAACTCAGCGTTCGGCCGGAACACTAACACTGTTGTTCATTTTCCGGGAAGCGGCCACAAACAAGGCATGTTACATTATCTATCTCTTTTTTTAAAATTTAATTTAAAAAGAGTTGGCTTTATTTTTGACGAAGCGGAACACGCTTAGTTCAGGCTTCGCGATTTCGAAAAGTATATTACCGAATAACATGGCCCCATTGAACCCGAACGTACTATAAGGAATTACTTGACAAATCTTATCGCCGAAACCATGCGACTTTTTTTTTGTTCCCGGGGTGGAAAATCCTCTTGGATGTCGAAGGGGTCTGTCAGACTCTTACTGCTTGAAAGCGACCCCGGTGTTCCCCTCCCACACTTAGGCCGGGTTCACGTTCCTTCCGCGATTCCCGACTGGTGCTGGCCCTCCTCCGCGAGCCACCTCGGATCTGGAGGGGAGGGAGGTGTTTAACTCGCCTCGCGACGGCAGAGACCTCGGGTTCGGTTGATGGAGTCCCCAAGTCCGCCGCCTCTAGCCCATTTAGGGGGGCCGGAAGAGGGCGCCGCCGACGCCTGGGGCGCCTGCTGCGGGCCGGGAGAGAGGTCGTAATATCTTTTTCCTTTTCCGCCGCGAGTCCTGCGAGATAAGCGTTTCGCAGAAGTAGGCCACCGCGTCCCAGGACCCTTCGCTGCCGACCATCGAAGCGACGACGGCCGGCAGCGACAGGTCACTGCCTACTTCAGAGATGAGGACACGACGCGGCTCCTCCCAGGCCATACATTCTGATAGCGTATGCCACGCCGTGCCCTCCAGGCAGTCCACGCAGTGGTGGCACCGGGCGTCTGGCTCCCTGTTTATGAGACACAGGTACCTCCCGAAGCCATGCCCCGAGAGCATCTGCGTCACCCTAAACGTCAGGGAGCCGTACCTTCTTCCGAGCTAGTCCGCCAGCACCGGCCGGATCGCCTCGATGGTGATAATAGGCGTGAGAGCCTGTCCGGACTAGCGTTGAAAATGCTGAAAAAAACAATTTGTTTCTTTCACGAAAAAAACCAATTTGTGGTTTTTTCCGTTTTTTCACATGTTACATTGAAAAATTCGCAGACAGAATCCATTGGGAAAAAACGGGAATCTTTCGAATTTTTCTCAAAATGTCTTGAAATATGTATTGAAAAAAACCAAGTTTTTTTCAAATATTTTTCTGTTCAAACATAACATAGGGTAGCATGGCTCGTTTGATTCGTCTTGACGAGTACTGTGATCCTACATGGTAACCAGGGTCTGATGATGGAGCTGGAAGGTGGCCATAGGAACTGCGTAATAGAACTACACAACCCCGTCGAGTTTGGGCTCGTTGGATCGACTTGACGAGTACTTTGATCCTAGATGGTAACCAGGGTCTGATGATGGAGCTGGAAGGTGGCCATAGGAACTGCGTAATAGAACTACACAACCCCGTCGAGTTTGGGCTCGTTTGATTCGACTTGACGAGTACTTTGATCCTAGATCGTAACCAGGGTCTGATGATGGAGCTGGAAGGTGGCCATAGGAACTGCGTAATAGAACTACATAACCCCGTCGAGTTTCAGCTCGTTTGATTCGACTTGACGAGTACTTTGATCCTAGATGGTAACCAGGGTCTGATGATGGAGATGGAAGGTGGCCATAGGAACTGCGTAATAGAACTACATAACCCCGTCGAGTTTGAGCTCGTTTGATTCGACTTGACGAGTACTTTGATCCTAGATGGTAACCAGGGTCTGATGATGGAGCTGGATGGTGGCCATAGGAACTGCGTAATAGAACTACATAACCCCGTCGAGTTTGAGCTCGTTTGGTTCGTCATGACGAGTACTTTGATCCTAGATGGTAACCAGGATGTTATGATGGAGCTGGATGGTGGCCATAGGAACTGCGTAATAGAACTACACAACCCCGTCGAGTTTGAGCTCGTTCGATTCGTGTATTCTGTTTTTTAGTATTTGTTGTTATAGCGGCAGCAGGAATACATCATCTGTGAAAGTTTGAACTGTCTAGGACAGCGGAGGCTTCTATGTATTTTTTCTCGAAAACGGTACGTCTCAGGCGAAAAATAACCGAAATTTCACTCCCCCCTAGAATGCCCCATGAGAGCAGCACCACTATTAAAATTTTGGGTTTGAGGGGGAGGAGGGGATTGTTTTTATTTTAATGTTTTCAATATGTTTAATATAAGTAAATAGTCTTTGAAACAATAATATTCGAAATAAAGATACTAGAACCGAATATTCTATGAAACATTATCTGCGAAATAAAATTCTATGAAATATCTTTCTGCGAAACAAGGGGACAACACTCTAGAAAAGTTTTTTTTTAGATTATTTCTACAAAATGTGTTTTCATTGTCTCCCTTTTTTTTTCTTTCGTAAAGGCAGTAGGTATAGGTTTGAATGGCAGATGGGGGGGGGCGCCTTAGAAATCTCGCCCAGGGCGCAGGTAGTGCTAAAACCGGCACTGGGTTTTAGGCACGTTGTGATACACTAGCTCTGAACTCAACTCCGGCTAAATTGTTTAGAATAACTCCCAGCGGACATCGGAAGTCTACCCTTTTTATTACAAGCTTTTATTTAGCTTGCACTGTTCGTATGTAAGTTGGTATGTATGTATGTAAATAAGTTGTCCTTTCAAAATTTGTAAACCATTTTCTACCATTTGTTTGTATTCGATTGAGCTGACATGTTGCATACACCTTTAATTCTGGTGACAATACAATGTCCAATATTCAATATTTTAATAATTTAAATATAGCCGCCACTCCAAGATGGCGGATCACATATTTTTTCTCAATCTCCTTGATATGGGTATCAAATGAAAGGGCTTGAAGAGTCTAATAACACCACACTAAAAACGCTTTACCATTAATTTATTCGCAACTTCGCTTTCATTCGCGATAACCAACATCGAATCGAAGTCGCGAACAAAATCTAGTATCAATACCTCAAGTTTATACACTAAACGCCATCTTTAAAAACACTTTTTGTTCTGAAACCTTCTGACACCGAGCGGATGTTCGGTGAAGCAGAAAAAGCCATCAGCGGCGCCCCGCGATGTCGTCAGGAAAAATAGGGGTTGATTCAAAATATATTATTTCTTTCCTCTTTTTTACCTTCTTTGTCAAATTAACAGGTATTGAGAAGCTGGTGATATTTCTATAGACTACTTTAGTGAAATGAAAATATATTTTTTTTCAATTCGCTGTATACAGGGTGTCTTTTAATTTACTACTGACTGCATCGTTGGTTTAGTTGACTGTCTCGTTGGTCTAGTGGCCGCAAAGCGCGACTGCTTAACTAGGTCTTGGGTTCGATTCACAGGTCGGGCAAAGTGTTATTGGGTTTTTCCATCAGGAATTTCTTAGTAGCAGTCTCGGAGTCTGGATTTGTGCTCGGTTGACGGCAATAAGCTCGCCCCCTATTACATGGGACTTAACAACTGGCAACCGTTGGTAAACCGTAACAATTTCTTCTTTTACTAACAGAACAATAGACATAGGTAGGCAGTTAGCATAACTACCTACATAAAATGATGTAATAAGTAACACAGCCCAGTCAAAATTACCCTTTTGCATGGCTTCACCGGGCAACCAATCATTTTTCCAATTTTCATCACAAAATTGGCCAGTAATAAGGCTTCATGCAAACGCCGCAGATATGCGATTATTATTAAGCAGTATATTCAGTGGTCATCGTTCACTGCACTTACAATTTGAACGCCATTTAAAATCGTATGTATAATTTTTTATTTATAAAAAACTTTATTGAAAGTTGTAGTATATATATGTCGGCGCAATTACGACAGTTGTCATTTGATTGTCCTAAAATTAGTTCATAAATCGTCAGTTAATTACTGCGAGCTTATTGTGATTTAAAAATAACGTTAAACTACAGGTCATTATTGGTTATTGTAATTCCAATACTTAACCTCAAAACTTGAAAACACGTGCACGTGCGCCGAGCGCTATAAATACGGCCGCACTGTGAACGCAAGGAGCATAATCCGATCCAGCCTGTCCCTTTGCTGCCCTCCCCCAGCGACGCCCTAAGCCGAGGCTCGTACCCCACAGGGGGTGCCCTTAGCGTGTAGTCGCTTAGTTTGTAAGTTTTTAAGCCCTGGCTGGAGGCCTTAATTGTCTTTAAGGCACCACAGGATAGCCCGGTTAAGCAGCCGACAACCTCATAGGTTGACCTGCGAGATGCCAATCCGAAAAAAAAAAAAAAAAAACGCAAGGAGCATTCACTCTCGAGCCGCCGTACAGTACGGACCTCTCTGTGACGTCATTACGCTGCCCGTTAAATAAACGAAGTATTCAAACAGTGAGTGAAGTTTTCTTTCGAAGACCAGAACATGAGTCATCAAGAAAATAACAATCGTGACGTCAGCAATACTGACGTCACACCTTTTAAAAGCAGTTCAGAGGTCCCCCCTCTCCGTCATATACAATATTGATTGATAATTATGATCTAAGGTTGGATTAGTCAGTAATAGAAAGTTTAAGGAAGTAAGTACATATGGTTAATAATAACTCCTTTAAAATCTCGGATTAATAAACAAACATCACGGCTGTAATCCCCGAAAAGTTAGGCAGAGGTGTACCCATTAGTACACCCACATTTCACAAATTCAGTTGTACCTAACCTGCAAGGGTGGTAATTTAGCAATCCAATTGAGTGTATCAAGTGGATTCATAAATATGAGAAAAAAGATGACCAAAAATACTAAAGAATAGTCTTAAATCCAAATGAGATTGCAACTAGATATTGATCGTTTTTAATAACAGAAATTGGCTTTCTTCTTACTAATCATGCGTGTATACCCATGTACTTCACGTCAATATAAACTCAAGCTATCAAGTACAGACCTAGCTGCTTAAGTATCTCTCAATACTACAATACCCGGTTCTCTCCAGCCTTCTATTTAAGATCATTAAACCATCTTTAGTGTTCGGCTTTGACTTTAAAGCCAGATTAAAGTAAGCTCTTAAACTAGGTATATAATATACCTACTCGAGCAAAGTCCCAAAGATTCTGTCAGGAAGCGTACGGAAAGAGATGAAGTAACTCTTAAAGCAAGTATTTTAAGGTTTACTATCTTGATGGATTAATCTTTTAAACTAGTTGCACTTTTTTGACTCCGATGCGCTTCTTAACCATCTTCCTCTTCTCTGTGTTACGGCTCATTTACACGAGGGAACTCTCTCGCTTGAAAATGTCGATTATCTAAAGGAGACAAAAAATAATTACTCATGTAAACTGTTTTTATACTCGTATATTATTATTCTCGCATGCGAAAAGACAAGAATTGTCTTACTTTTTTTATCAAAAGATTTCGTTTAAACAAAATAAATATATATAACCTACCTACAGGCGTAGTTGTCAAAACACAGTTCGAGAGAGAGGCCTTACCAACCTCATACCTATTTATGACACACAACATGGAAGCGATAATCGCAAGGGGAGTATCGCTTACGACATTCACATTCTCGCTTCCGACGAGAAAGAAATTCTCTTCGTATAAATGAGCATTTAGTTCGTCTTTGCTCAGTAAACTTTGTAAAAACTAACTGCAACCAGCGGTCCTAATTTTACGAGAAACGGTATTAATATTAAAGTAAGTCGCTATCTCTTGCGTCCTTTTAAGCTGATATTAAAATCTCTAGTTCTTTTAGCATCTCGAAATGGTGCAAACGTTGAAATGGTACTTGTAAACTATGTGGAAGAGTGAATGAATGGATTTAAAAACATCTTCTGAATTTTCTGTACGACAGTACCTACCGGCAGTATGAAAAGAGTCGTAGAAAAACTTGTAGAGTTAGTTTCTATTGATGAAAATTCAAACACGATTCGTCTGCAATTTATGTAGTTTTGCTAATCTACGAGACTCTCGTAGGTATTTTATTTCATTTCGTTTATTCAAGGAACCTAAAAAGATTGGGATAATGCATTGCATAGGTAACACGAAACGGTTGAGCGGTTGAGCGTTTGGATGCTGCGCTGCGTCTCACGGGTTTGATTCCCGCACGGAACAAATCAAAGTCAAAGTTTACTATAAAAGTTCACGTCGAGACTGTATTCCTAATTATTTATTTCTATTTTCTATGTTTTTTTACACAAATTTTGTTTTATTTCTATTATATAACCCCCACAATTTTTATTTAAGGATTTATTTTATATGTGTACCCTATATAGATTCATTTCAGGCTCTTACTGAATAAAACCCATCTGTGTTTCTACTAATGCTCTATGCGTTCCAGGGTCGCGGTAACTCTTTCGAACAAATCCGTAACCCTACAATGTATATTTATCATAAAATAACGAAGCTTATTAAACGCCAACATTGAAATAACGATAGCGCTGTAACGTTATTTTCCTAATGTCATATTGAATGAATAACATTGATTCATAACTTCAACAACTAAACCGATCACTAACAAATCACAAACCAACAGTGCCGAACAAATATTTCCTCTACAATCGTGATTTATAATACGGAAACTCGAACACTGTAACCGCTGTATTGACCCGTGCGAGCGCCCGCATGTAAACGTAATAATACTATCCCGACCGAATCCGGTTACGACAGTTAATGCAGAGCCTAGCCGAACAGGTATGCAGGAGATATCATAGTGTGTGCACAAACTCAGGTGCATTCCCTCTTTTCTCACTCTCATAGACCGAGGAGAGGTAAGGCGCAGGACTTTACGTGCTTTCTAAGTCACGGAGGTGTCACACCATCAATTTCCATCCTTAAAGAGTCATCAGTCCAACTGAAAGGTGATTGGTATTTGCGATATAATCGCAAACTCTAAACATCACAAAGGTCTAAACGCGACGTCTTGTTTTGCATTCTTATTGCTAAGTTTATCGTAAGCTATAAGACTTCCATTTTCTAATCTAACTACTAAAGAAAATGAGAAAGTTTGTTCAGATGAATGTTTGTTACTCAATCATGTCAAAACGGCTGAACGGATCTAGATGTTTGACATAGAGATAGATTAGTATGAAAGGGGGCGAGCCTATTTCCATCAACCGGGCACAAATGCAGACTCCGAGGCTGCTACTGTAAAATTCCTGATGGAAAACCCAATAATACTTTGTCCGAGCTGGGGATCGAGCCCCAGACCTCATGCTCAACAGTCGCGCTTGGAGTCGCTAAATAGACTATAGGTACATGCTCAACACACCAGCTTCGCATGCAAATGTTTGGTTTTAAAATGTAAATAAATGCGCATAGTGTGCAGCAGAACCGATTTCGTAGTCGAAAGGTGCCTCAGGCCTGACGCTAAAGGGAATATCAACCACCAAGTGTTCTGTGGATTGAAGCGTGTGTATTGGTAGATTATTCAAGTAATTATATACTTTCGATCGAATTTCGGTTACGGTGGAAAATCTTAATGGAAACCAGCTAAAAGGAGAAATTATAGTGCCTAAATGTGTGCGCAAACAGAGGTGCACTCTCTCTTTCCTTACTCTCATAGTCCGATGAAACGGTAATACGACATGACCGGGGAGATATTAGACACAGGAACAATGGCTTTACGAACTTTCAAAACCATAGGAGTGTCGTATTCACCAACTTCAAAACTCCTGGCAGCTGGACTTCCTAATGAAAAAACATAATAACCCTTTGCCTAACCTGGGAAAACAATATACAAACGACTTCTGAAATTAAACGTAGTTTAAAGGTAGGTAACACCAGCTATAAGTTAAGAAAGGATTTGAATTTGACTTCCACGGGGACGGACTCGCGGGAAAAGTATAATATTATATATGTTTTATGCTCGTGACTAAGAAAATTTTTAGAAAAATATGAAGCTGTAGTTTTCGAAGCCCCGCATCTTCCAATAATAACCAACATAAGACTGCATTTCATTTCGCCTTCATCATCAACAAATTGCGGCTCGAACCTTTCGCTCCACAGTGAAAATTCTGCATTCATTCTTCAGTGTTCCACCGACCGAACCGCAGAACTTTAAAATCATTCTTTACAATGACAAATGTGTATTGATGAGGTTTTACCACCGTTTTGTTAGTCGCCGCTGAGTCGTCGGGACGGGCTACAAATCGTTTTCGGACTAACCCATTTAACTGGCGACCTAGATGTCCACGAACGTTGGGAGTATTCGTTGAGAAGTTTTCAGAAACGGAAGTACCTAACTAAGTAGATGTTTAAAGGTATTTTAGGAAATAACATGGGAACGCTTTTAAGTTTGTGTTCGGTAGAAGATTTACACAAATGTAATGTAAAGGAAATCTATGTATAGTCAACAAAAGAGATAGGAATGTAGGGTCGTCAGATATAGTTGAACCGATGGATGTCTTCGATTGAAACTTAACTTGATGAATGTCTATTAACGCCTTTTTAAATTAAATTACATTTGAAAACATTACATCGGTTTCTAAGAAAACTTCAACTATACCTGATGACCCTGCATACCTATCTCTTTTGTTGACTGTACCTATTATTATTACCTAATGTAAAGGAAAGTGCATCCTAAGGTAATGGGCAAAAGGAATATAATCACTAATTTATTTTTAATACACTATGTAATAAAAACATCACAAAACCACAGTGCTAGATTTTGATACCTTTTGGTTTAGCGATCGATGGTGTATTCAGAGAAGTATACTTAATTGTACTTATCGGCTTCCCTTTTATGAAAATTAACCCTTCGCCACTGGTGTCAAGTGAAACAGGCTCTTAGCTCAATAAACCAACCCAAGAACAGTGCAAAAGTCAATAAACCCTTTGATTCTATCCATTGTCTGCTTCTGACAAAAGAATCTCGATTAACTTCCTGAATAAGAAAAACCATCGAAGCACTTCTTTTAGTCCCATTTTCCTCAATCCCATACATATAAGTAAGTAGTTTAATTTGACATAAGCTAGGTATGTAATTGAAATCGAGCGTTTGGGGACAATCGGCTAATTGGACGTAGTCTAAACTGACTGCATGGTCCACCGCGGATTAAGGCCCGTTGTGATAAGCCAAATTGGCATAAATTGAGGTTTGTGGTCTCTTTGTAGATTTTAGTTAATACTGATATTTTGAGGTTAACTATTAGTGAGCATTGTTATTGGATAAAGGTGTTACTTGTTATTAGTTTTGCCGATAACAGTTATTGATGTGGTTCGTCATCCTGATCGTGAGGAAACCTGGACTGACTGTTCCACTCAAACCATGTCAGAGGCCCTTGAGGCGGTTTAGATACCCTGACACTGACACTACTGTGTGCGTAAGACCTTACTGCCCACACGATAAAGAAAGAAGAAGAAGTCATCCTGATATTTTGTCTCTCTCTCTTTTGACTCTAGTCTCTAGTCTCTTCCAGTATCTTCACGTCGCGTCGTGTCTCGGTCTGAACTGACCCTTAGTCCAAGTTCTATAGACAGCTATTGAATTGCTTAAACTACTTAAAACACACACAAATGTCATAAAACCAGCATAATACTTAATAAATAAAGGCACATTCACACACAGTAACCAAGTTTTAGGGGTGTCTCCACAAGGCGGAGGAACCACGCAAATGTTCTCTGTGTTTGAAACAATCTAATTTTGAGTTAAATGAAGTTAAGCGACGCGTGCCCTCATAATTATCAAGTAACAGGGCCTGACATGGGCAGCCAAGTAAATACGAACTGAAGTTTAGTAAGCACTATATATTGCTTGATATAAACAGACAACTTGTTTAGGGATTGTCTGTCTGTATTTATAGTTATAGAATTTCAGAAGCTTCTACTTTACTTTTAGACTGCCTCATTGGTCTAATTTATTTATTTAAAGAAGCATGGAAGACTTACAGCTTAAAAACTAAGTAAACAAGCTAATTACTATAATTAAAAAATTAAAAAAACACGACTGCAAAAATTGCACATATTTGTACTTTGTTTACTCGTCAGTTTTTTTTTACGACGTTTTTTACTTACTGTGTCATATATTTTTTAAATCTACTTGTCAAATTCTAGACGATAAACATAGACACGACCAAATTCATTAAAAAAATAAATTGAGGCTGGTATTAATTTACGTTTTAAAGTGACCACACCGGTTTCTTTTTATTTTCTAGCCTATGTTACTCGGAACGATGCAAGGATTGTAACGATACCCCATACATCTAAATCGGTTCAGGCGTTTAAAAGTTATGGTGGAATAAAGAAACTCACATACATACATACTTACATACATTAACCCTGAACACATAACACTCCATTTTTTGGGGCAGTCATGTAAAAAGGAGATCACGTAATGGTCGCAAAGCTCGATTGCTGAGGTCTTGGGTCCGATTCCCAGGTCGGGTAGTGTTATTGGGTTTTTCCATCAGGAATTTCTCAGTAGCAGCCTCGGAGTCTGGATGCGTGCTCGGTTGATGGAAATAAGCTCGCCCTCTAATACATGGGATTTAAAGCATAACTGGCGAAATGTGGTTGTACTAATGGGTACACCTCTGCCTAGCCCTTTGGGGATTACAGGCGTGGGACCTGAACATAACTGGTAAAATGTGGGTGTACTAATGAGTAAAAAGCTCTACTTACTACCCACACAGTTACTCTAAATTAACTTATATTCATTTCACATAGAAAAATGGCCTAATTTTCCCATCCAAACTCGTGATCAATCAGCTGTAAAACTTATTACAAACGGGTCCGGTATAATATTGAACGTCCGGGAGCATTTAATCAGAACAAAATGTCAATCACGCTGGCAGGACCCTCTAATTTGAGTCAATGGTTGGTGGCACCGGACCTTTTACTCTACCTGAATGGAGATGGGATGTTGGGATCGTTTATTTATTGATTAACTAGATCCTTCAAGGTATATGAATGTCTTCGTTTCTGAAACCGTGATTGGCTCATTTGTTTTTTTTTGTGGTTTTTACGATAAGAGTCTTCACCGATGTTTTTTTTTTCAAGTGAAATTTTCGTAGCGAGCATCAGTGAGCGATTTTTGGCAGGAGCAAAATTGATGATTTTCCCTCCCCGATATGCTAATGCGATGTTAAGATTTTACTTCTATCAGCATAAATTAGCTGAATAAAGAATGTCTTTAAACAAGCTGGAACAGACGCCCCACCAAGCAGTGTGGATTAGCAGTGGCGTCAAGAAGCTTTTTAGAAAACAGACCGTATGGAGAGATTTTAAAGCGAGCTAATTTGGAAAAGTTCTGATACTTTCTGGAAGTTCTACTGTTATTTATTTTTGATTCTCTCCCAATATTATGAATACTTTCTAATTATATTACGGAGCTGTAATTGTACTGCTAAGGTGTGGTTTCAAACCGAAAAGACCGAGAAATTAAGGGTGAGTTTTTGTTTCTTAATATTATAGTCTATCACACGTAGGTACCTACCTACGTATTACTATAAGTCTGAAATCGCCAATCCGTCTTGATCAAGTGATCAATGCTCGTACCTTCTCTGTATGACAAAAGGCCTTTGCCCCGAAGTAGGACAATAATAGGCGGTATTATTATTTTCTATACGTAGGCATGTATTGTGTGGAATTTTTTCCCATATCATTAATTAACCCGTATGCAGTTTACCTTAATTACAGACGTGATATAATAACGATAATTATGGTCGTGCGGTTTTGCATGTCATGTTTAAACGTTAAGTGTGTTTAACACGAAGCGGGTCGAGTTTTATAGCGTTTAATTAATTATTATAAATAATGATATTATTATACTTTAATGAAAACGTCATTAAAACTTTGGTATAATGCAGCCGTAAAGGCGTTAGACTAGCGTGTGGGTGGTTGTGGGTTCCGTAACGGTACTCTTATGCACTAATGATTTAAACCCACTCCTTATGCGTGTGTAATACTAAGCTTAGAATGAAGGGTTAAAAATGTAACTGTGACGTGTAATGAGTGCAACCCACATCACACGACAGGGGTTACAAGAAATCGTTGTGGGTTTGATACTCGGAAAGTGCCTATGTGACTTTTTCAATTTGTATGAACTTTCTAAAGTTTATCTTAAACATCACTGACATCGTTCCGTGTCTCAGAAAGCATGTGAAGCCGTCTGTCCCCGCTGTCATAAGTGGATCTTTGACGTAGTCGTTACGGGTCGTTAAATTCCCGAAAGTCTGACAACCAGTCTTACCAAGGGGTATCGTATTACCCAGTTACTAGGTTGTGAAGGTCAGATAGGCAGTCGCTCCATGTAAAATACTGGTATTGCTGCATTTGGTTAGACTGGAAGCCAACCCTAATATAGTCGAGAAAAGGCTAAGCCGTAGAAGATTAAAGAAGAAGAGAATTACATACATACATAAACTCACGCCTTTTTCCCATGGGGGTAGGCAGAAACCACAGAACGCCACCTGCTACAATCCTTACATACTCCTTATTGGTGAGGTTCTTCAGAAAGGTCAGGTGCGGAGTACTCGTAACCGGCGTGCTTGTATGACGAGATGTATGAACGTAGATGAGGCGAAAGAAGAGAATTAAATTAAATAAAAATCATTGAATTGCCTAAACTGTAGTAGGTTCGGATAATATTAAGTGCAAAGACACAATTCGTCATTTGGTGTTGGCATGCAAATATTATACTAACTATACGTTTCTAAAAGGTTCATTTTGCATTGCACTCTAAGTAATTAAATATTTAATCAGAAGTAACAATCCGACAGGAATCCAATACGTTAATTAAAATGTGTTCACAGCTAGACGGCATTGTGCACACTAAGCGACGGACGTAAAGGTCAATTCAGACGTGATTGTAAATGTAGCTTTAGTAAATTAAATATCTTTTGAAATGGTAACCTTTTGTTCTCGTGTGGAAAGGTCGTTAGCGTGGGTATGAGATTAGATGATGAGTGAGATTAGCAAGGGGGTTGATGTTTTTTTGGATTTCGTACCGAAATGGTTCACAAACGGAACCCTACGTGGAGTCTTAGTGAATCATAATAATGTATTTTTTGATATTATTATGCATTCCCATCCAAAAAACAAAGATATTTCTCATGTCCTAGTCATTACACTGTCACCGTTCCACCGTAACTCAGCAACACTGGTTAGCAGAAAAAATAATGATGGTGGTAGTATATCCCTGGACGAGTTACTTCATTAAGAGTTCTGCTTCTACTGAATGCTCATGATACAGGGAACATCTCTTATACCAAAGCATAATATTTATTTATTTAAACTTTATGCACATTTAAAAAAATACACTGTACAAAGGCGGACTTGGACATTTTCTACCAGTCTACATTAGGGTGATGCAGAGACAAAACATAGTGCATACAGACCATTTCCATTATGGGATCATCTTCTTATTCCGTATCGATACGAACTACCCTAATGAGTTCACCGAATAAGTCAGTTAGCAAGGTGGTAGAAAAAAGCCTAGGTGAGGTACTCCCAATATAGGGTAACACATTTAATTATGGCTACCAATTCCATTTCAATGCTCCCCACGTATTCGAAATATGACCAACGAAAACGAACATCGCTTTCCTCAAACCACAACGTCTGACCACATCCCTATATCCGGACCTACAAGCGTCCACAGCGCACGTAATATCCGTCCACCATACATAACGTTATTTCCATGGAACGGTGTTTGTTCCTCGGAGCCCGAAGCTCGGCCGATGATAAACGAATCACTTCGGGTGTTTCCGTCTCTCAGTGACAGCTGTCAGGCTATTGACGGGCATCCATCACTCTGCTAAGTGCTGCGATTGGAGTAATGGAAGGCAGGAAGAAATGGATTAGAGATAAGTACAATTAATGGATGTATAGTAGGTACCTACTACAACCACGAAAGACCAGACTTGACTAGCGTCATTAATGAGGAGCTTGCGTAGGTATGGATGTACGAAATAGTTATCCATAATTTGTGTATCTATTCAGGGATATTTCGATGTTTAGATTAAAATTCTTAACAATATTCTAAAATATTTATTACGAAATAAGTAATGAAGTTTGTGTAGTGTGTCAAGTGTCATATTTCGTGGCACGTATTGTAATTATGTTTAAATACCCCCTCCCCCCCCCCCCGCCGCGACTTTATCCTGGTGAAGATTGATTATCTGCGAAGTTTTAATTTTGGAACACTAATTTATTGACTGCCTCGTTGGTCTAGTGGTTAGTGACCCTGACTGCAAAGCCGGAGGTTGTGGGTTCGATTCCCACCCAGGACAAACTTTGTGTGATGAGCATAATTGTTGGTTCTGTGTCTGGGTGTAATTTATCTATAATATGTATATATTTATAAATTATATAAGTATGTATATCAGTTGTCTGGTTACCATAACACAAGCTCTGCTTAGCTTGGGATCAGATGGCCGTGTGTGAGTTGTCCCAAGATATTTATTTCATTTTTATTTTATTATTTTCAGAGGCTAATATTAGCCTAAGTTACTCCTTATAATATTAACTACGTGCCAGTAAAAACTGGTTCAGCTGTTTCAGAGATTAGAACAAACAAGTAGAAAGAAAAAAATAATGGTTTCTTGGTATCAGTACCGTGTAAATGTCTAAAATGTGTCTTTATACATCACATACTGCCTCGTTGGTCTAGTGGTCGCAAAGCGCGACTGCTGAGCATGAGGTCTTGGGTTCGATTCCCAGGTCGGGCAGTGTTGTAGGGTTTTTCCATTAGGAATTTCTCAGTAGCACCCTCGAAGTCTGGATTTGTGCCCGGTGGAATGCAATAGGCTTCGTCCCTATTACATGGGACTTAAACATAACTGGCGAAATGTGGGTGTACTAATGGGTACACCTCTGCCTAACCCCTTGGGGATTACAGGCGTGATGCTATGTACATCCCATATAGAGGGTGTATCGGTTGATGCTAATACTTATGACAAAAAGCGATGGCCATCGCAGTCAAAGTCGTTAGGCTTTGGTGCGTTTTCCTTTGCCTGATGCATAATACATGGACGTTAATGGATATCGGATGAATAAACTATTTAAATGTCACTAATTAAACTTCAGATAGTTTTAGGTAAGATTCAGACCAAACGGCTCGGATCGGACCGCATCGGAACGGATCCGTACGCATGCGAACGGATCCGTACGCATGCCGCGGCAGCCGTACGCATCCGTACGCATGCCGCGGCAGCCGTACGCATCCGTACGCATGCCGCGGCAGCCGTACGCATCCGTACGCATGCCGCGGCAGCCGAACGGATCCGTACGCACGGCCGACCGGCTCCGAACGGACCCGACGGCAGCCGATTGGATGCCGTCAGCGCCGTACGGAGCCGATCGGAGCCGTACGGATGCGTACGGCTCCGACGGACGCGATCGACGGAGGTAAAGTTGCATGCAAATATGAACTATAATTACTGTTGATACATTTCAATGTTCTTTACCGCATTGTAAAATGCCGTCCGGCCCGGCCCGATACGAGCCGGTTGGTCTGAATCTTACCTTATCCTCAGATAGATGTGTGTGGCCCAGTGGTTCAGGAGTGCGCCTCTCATGGACGAGGCTGTGAGTTCGTAACCGGGCACGGACAAAGTACCAATGTGACTTTTTCTATTTCATATGAACTTTCTGAGTTTATCTAGGAAATCACTGACATCGGTGAAAGAAAAATCGTAAGGAAACCTGAACTTAAAATTACTATGAGTCTGAAATCCATACTAATATTATAAATGCGAAAGTGTGTCTTTCTGTCTGTCTCTCTGTTACCTCTTCACGCTTATACCGCTGAATCGATTTTGATGAAATTTGGCATGGAGATAGTTTAAGATCCGAGGAAGGATATAGAATAGTTTTGATCCCGGAAATCACCCCCCAAGGCGGTGAAAAGGGGTGGAAGTTTGTATGCAAGTACGAAAAGGCAAAAGCTAGAAGTGCTTGTCTGAGTCCAAAACCTTAAGCAAGGGTGGTGATCAATGCTCGTGTCTTCTCTGTATGAGAAGAAGCCTATGCCCTGCAGTGAGACAATCATAGGTTGGTATTATAGTTTTATAACTTAAACATGCAATTGAGAGCGACTGCTGAACTTGAGGTCTTGGGTTTGATTCCCAGGTCGGACAAAGACCCAGAACCACTATCTGTAGGCCAGACAAATATTTGTTGTGCGCGGAAATTGAACTCGCGACAGTACAGCAGCCAATTGCTCAGCCACTGCGCCAACAGTGTCGTGAAAACTACATCGATTTAGAATCACAATCATAATGTATTTAGAAGCCATCCAATATTTTCAACGCGTTTTTAACCCGTGGTCTGCCGGGAATAGAATTAAAATTCTTGACTTTGACTTTGACTTTAACTTTGACTTTGACTTTGACAAGTAAAATAAGCGTAAAATATTATCGTCCAATGGCGGCCGTTCCCGTTGATTCAAGTTTTGTACCTATGCGGTACAGTTGACATTTGAAGCATTCACTTTTGTACCGCATAGGTAGGTACAGTTGACAGTTGAGGAGTTAATAAAAAAAATCTGTTTGTGATTTAGAGGATTAGAGAAAATGAAACGAAAAAATCCGCCTTTTACATTATTCATATGTTTTACACATAAAAACAATATATAATTCCTAATTGCGAACATTGGATCAGCTAAAAGCGAATAATTACTATTCAATAGCACCTAATTGCGTTCGTATTGAACACGATACCGCTGTAAAATAAAACGAATTCATTCGGAAGCAGTAAAAGAATCCGTATACCAATTTGTTGGTATACTAATTGAATTATTGTTCAGTATTGAAGTGTAATAAAAATCCAGTTACGTTAGGTTTGTTTTTAGTAGTCAATCTTTTTGTTATTTCTGTAGGGTTCCGTCTGATTAAAAGAGTGTTAACGGAACCTTAAGTGTGTAAACATTTTTAACCTTAAATTCTTGATTTGTAATACTTTTTAAGTGTTATGATTTAGTAGTTTCTATACAAGGTACATTGCATTCACGGTGCCATGTATGATTTTGTATGCAAATATTGTAAACATTGATTTTAAAAGAGTACGTTGTATGGAGTTTCTTGCCCATTCTTTTCCATACAAAGCTACCTTTTGGAAGGGGCAACTAGAATCAATTCCTTTTTCTTTTATATTTGACGTTCAAAAGTGCCTGCTAATGACCTAATTTAAATAAATGATTTGACTTTGACTTTGACTTTGTGAGTTTGACTATCACTTGGCCTTTTTTATAGTGCTTTTTTAGAGTTCTGTAGGTACGCGAGGGGTACGGGACCCTATTACTAAGCGTCCGTTGTCCGTCGTTTATCAGTCAGTGTGTTGTAGGCTCATAAACTGTAGTAGGTAGAGAGCTAAAATTTTCACAGAATGTGTGGCCGCTTTATGGCCGTTAGGACTACAAATAAATTAAGGCCCCAAAGAAAAAAACAGTTTTTTTTTTAATATAGTTTTAAATATTGTACGATTGTATGGAACCCTTCATTTTTATATTTCTATAGCTTTTGCCCGCGACTTTGTGCGTAAAATATCGGAACCCCGTTTCATCCCCTTAGGGGGTGATTTTTGGAAAATCCGTTCTTAATGGACGTCTCCTATATAATCAACCTTCCTGCCAAATTTTATCTTCATAGGTACGTCAAGCGTTTATCGATATTACGTGATAAGTGAGTGTATAACATCTCGCTTTTATTATTTTTCTAAGATAGATTACAGGAACAAAGCCTCTTCTCAGAACCAGAAGAATAGGACATTGATCACAAGTCTTGTCTACTGTATATTAGCGTAACATTGACTATTTAGATAAGGTTTTTCATGATATTTTAGGTACCTACTTAACTACCCTTCATGAAAAAAAGTGTTTGACTGCTTACCTACTTATGATTAATAAAAAAATATTAGTATGACATTGAAAAGTCACTTAAAAGGTTCAGATTTTTGAACCCCTGACCTCTATCTAGTCTTTAATAAACGTAAGTACCATCATTAGCCCTAAACAATAATGATAGAATTACGAGATTATTGTCAAATATTGTGACAGCTAAGTCATTAATAACTAACAATAGTATCTTGTTTTACAATCGAATAATACCTACTTATATTTATTAAGATGCTTAGAACAAGCGTAGGTAATAAAGTAACAACATAATTTAATGTTCGTGACTGAAGCCCGATTATATCAGAACTTTAATAGGGTGTGAAATAAATAACATTTATATAAATGCCCGCCCGTTAACTCGTAATAACAATATTATGTTATGCATTTTTCAAATTACTAACAAAATCTCATAACTACGAAGATTGCCAACATTTTTTTTACGAGTCCGCGAAATCTTAGAGCTATATCTACTGGTAGATATGTACGTCTTTAGTATAGTCGTCAAGACTCTATAACATCGCATACTCTCTTTTCATACCTGTAAAAAATTCAAGAATAAAAATAGATAAACTTTACGATCTCGTAATGTCTACAAACAAGCCATTCTTCTCAGTTTTTTTACTTTACGAGCCAGACTGAACATTAACGTGAATATAATAAGGTGTCAGAACCTTGACATGAATATCGCCCTTGTTTTCACACAACTTCCACAATATTAATCGTTCGGAGCTAAACCAAATAAATCTCACGGCCCGATACATTAATGAAATTCCTTCAACGCTATTTCTGTACTAGTACGCTGAACCATCGCTCGGCGTCAGATAAAAAATCATAAGTCAGCTGCGAGTCACAATGACCAAAATACTGACAACGACTCAAGGTTGGCGTTCGTATAAAATGGCCGTAAGCTCCACGGATGATTGAGATAAGTCGCCGTCAAAGTTTGGGAAGGTGGTGTACTCACTGTGAGGGCGACGTAGCGGGAGCCGCTGTTGACTCACTAGCACTGTACGGACACACTTCACTGTCAGGTCAACGGTATGTGTAGCAGAAGAGAGTTACTGGCGTGTAAAATTAGCGCGGCTGGGCACTGAGCGGCATGCGTCCTCGCTGTGGCAGCGGCGGGCGGTGACTGGGGCGTCTGGCCGGCGCCCGCCCAGCCGCCGCCCGCCCCGCGCCTTATCACACGAATAAAATTTATTTAATGGATAACCGGCCCGACGATAGGATGCCCATTGAAATTTTCTTGTTTTACGACGATTATTAATGACTTAAATGGTGTTTGGCATATTGTTGCCGGCTCGTTGCACAATTACGATTATCGTTAGCGTTTCATTGAGAATATTAAGGAATTATTGATGATAAAACTGCGAATTCATTTGAGTTTTCCGGATGAACTGAAAGTAGGTCACAGAGCTCAAAGACAGTTGACCCGATGTTATAGAAAATGGAACGTGATTTGCTGCTTACGTCTGTCTCGCTAAGTAGTGCCTCGTGATGTGTGATTGTCGTTTAATAAATAATAAAGTTACGCATTATCAGTCTATTTCTAATAACGGTAAGGTCGGCTTTCAATTGTGCGATCAAATCCGATTACCTGTCTACTTAAGTTATTTTCCACGGGGTGATTGCTGTCTGACCTATAATTGACCTAATTGCTGGAAGATACTTGTAAGCTCTTAACTACCAGCACTGATATTTTGAAAAAAGGTCTATCGGTGAACTAAGGTGAAGTGAGCTTTAGGTGAACTGCCACTCCCTACATTTTGCGATGCTGTTCTGTAAAAATCTTGGTCACCGCTGGATGCGGGCAGCGTACCACCGGTTATTGTGGCTATCTTCGTCGTATCATCGTTAAGCAATAGACGTCGTTCGGCTGATATGATGGTGATGATGATGAATCTTGAGGTAAGCTATTTATAGGTAAAGTGTCATCATCATCTGCCTAGCCTTTTTCCAACTATATCGAGGTCTGCTTCCAGTCTAACCGGATGCAGCGACTGTCTATCTGACCTACACAACCCAGTAACTGGGTAATACAATACCCCTTTGTAAGACTGGTTGTCAGACTTTCGGGCTTCTGACGACATCTTTAAGTAAAGTTTACTTGAGATAAACTGTTAATAGGTAAAGTAAACTTTAACTAAGCTGTCATCCTACCGGTTCTAAAGATGAAGTATTCTCAATTGAGCACCTATTTTTTGAGCACCAAAGGTATTCCCATTCGAGCATCAATAAAAAATATTTTATCCTTGTGCTCTAAGGGCAACAATAACAACTTTCTACTTTATTACCTTTTGAGTATTTACGATGCAGTAGCTGATGAGGCAAATTTTAAATTGACGCGAGCGAAGCGGTGTTCAATGTATAGGTGCTCAAAAAGTAGGTGCTCAAACGAGAATACTTTCTACAAACTCAATTCACCAAGAGATATTTTTACAGAATCAGCATTCAGAAGGACAAAATCATCTAATCTAATCAACCCAACTGCTAAGCATGGGGTTTAGGGTTTAATCCCAATTCCGGAGAAGTTTTAATGTGTTTTTTTTCCTTTAGGACCTTCTCAGTAGTTGTCTTAATTTGTGCACGGTTAACGCTAGTTTACCGGGTCTTTTGAGAGACCCTTTAGAAATGCTTTACATTCTCGAAGTGTGGAGGGTATGGCGCGGATTCTGTATTACTTTGAAGTCAGTTCATGGCCCGGCACTGATGGAACAGGGGTCATACTCAGAAAAAGTGTACATTTGGTATCTTTTCTTGTCCCACTACTTCATATTAAAGTAAATATCCAAATTATGACAATGTTTCCTTTTTTACCCTCAAATTTTTATGTTAGTGTAATAAAGAATAGATTTATATGCTATTTTAACTTTAATTTTCATTAAAAGAGTATTTTTTTTGAATGTCAAAACATTGTTAAAAATTTCTCCATACATTTTTTTCGTGTCCCAATGACGATTACACATTTTCAGATATGAATTGTTACGAATATTCATAGCTTTACTTTACATAAACTGTGGCAATATTATTCTTGATGAATCAAGTAACTAAATAGGACCAAGTATATTCATCAATCATCTAGAGAAGAATTTATTTTTATTTAAATAACTTTGTCCCAAAATTATGAAGTTTTGTTACTCAGGGTTAGTACACGCAATGAAATATTGGAAAAAATACTTTATTTTAATAAATACTTTTTCCTATTCTGGCGACACTATAACTTACGTGAAAGTCACTGTCGCGGCAGCCTTTACGTTTTCTCGGTAGTCGTGAAGTCGAGATCTATCAAGTGAATAGGTATTTACAAAAAAATCCTCAGGGTGATAAACGACTATTATTGTGCTAAGTTTATTATATTTTTTGTTTACTTACTATGTTATTTTCTATTTTTATGTATTATCTTAACGAATACGCTCAGTGATGACATAGTATACACGTGGTTTACTTTAAAATATTTGTAGAGGTTAAAGTTTCTCAGATTTTATTCTCATTTTCGTTATTTTGCGTTACGTTACGAAACTGAGAAATTGTTAAGCTTAGTTCACAAAGACGAAAAGTACTTAAATTGTAATTATTATTACCGTCACGTAATTTGGATAAAGATTTTGAAGTGAGGGTAGTTCGCGCACATACAAATTCATACACTTGTAACCTACTTAAAAAAAAGAAGTTTTTTTTTGTGTTTGTTATCTCATAACTCCTCAAGCTTTTATAATAATATAAGTAAATCAAGATTCGAAAGACATGTGGCGCCACCTATTCTCATAAGAACGTTATTGTTGTTTTCCTCAGTAAAAGTACCCTATGTCTGTTTTTGTACACCTGACAAAGTATATGCGAAATTTTAGGATGACCGGTTCAGTAGTTTAGGCGTGAAAAGGTAACAAACAAACAAACTTATATGACTGATTAGCCAAATATAATCACGTGTTTTATTCGCCCAATCCATGTGTACTATACCTTATGACATCAGTTTCGTGACGGAGATTCTCAGTATCGTTACCTATCAGTTTAGTTACAAATTTAAAATGTACACTTTTTCTGAGTATGACCCACAGATCTCTGAGAACCACTCGTATGAAAGACGCTTAGAAGCACTTTGATTGCTCTTCATTAATCAAAGAGGCGTTACTTTATTAATTACTAGCTTCTGTCCGCGATTTTGTCTGCGTCAAATTTCTATAAAATCTCAGGGGAACTGTCCTTTTTTTCCGGCATAAAAAGTAGCTTATGTGCTATTCCAAACTAAAATACATCTTCTGTGCCAAATTTCATCCAGATCCGCTTAGTCGATTGAGTTACAAACATCCATCCATCCAAACTTTCGCATTTATAATATACACATCAAAAGTGTCTAGGGATCAACATCCCTAACATTGATTAGGGATGTTGATCCCTAGACACTTTTGATGTGTGTAGTAGTAAGATTAGTTAGAATAAATATAAAGATATAAAAAAGAAGGGTCACTCACTCACTCATTACGAAATATCGAAAACCGCTTGACGTATAAAGATGAAATTTGGCAGAATGGTAGTTCATTCATCAGTAAACGACTGCTAAGAAAGGATTTTTCAAAATTCACCTCCGAAGAAAGTTAGTTTTTACGCGGATGGAGCCGCGGTCAGAAGCTTAGTACATATTAAAACTTTGAGTCACGATGTCACTTTCACCATTTATATTGCAAAAAATGGTTTTCATACAACCCTTTAATAATGTTAAACTGAAAACTTGGTTATTGTAAAATTATTATACCCTGAAAATTATATCCTGAAATTATACCCTGAAAGAATATATCGAGTTATTTTTCTATACAAAAAACTCGACGCAGCCATGCTTGGTAAATGCATTACTGGGAGCACTACGTATATTGTAATTCTGATAAAAAAAAAAACACTTTTTAACCTGGTTCCCACGACACAGGGAATCCTAGTGTGGGGACCGGGGGACCTGTAATTTAGTGCTTAGTGCTTTTTGGTGCAAATAAATTTATTTTTATTTATTATTATTTTATTTAACCAGAATCATATTAACGGGATAACCAACACAGCGGCACGCCATAATATGATTATAATTAATGAACATGCACCTCTATATGCTACTAATAGTAACGAAGTTTTATTATTACAAGTCACTGTGTAGGCATTGTGCTTGTATTTTGGTCTTTATGCCTATTTTCAACCGACTTCAAAAAGGAGGAGGTTCTCAATTCGGCGCGTATGTTTTTTTTTTTTTGTATGTATGTTACCTGATTTCTCAGCCAATTATGAATAGATTTGGATGATTCTTTTTTTGTTTGAAAGAGTATACTTCCGAATAGGTCCCATAGAAATTTTGTCATGATCTGATGATGAACTTCGGAGATATGGAACGGAACTCCTTATAGAATCACAGTATAACTGTCGTTACAAGTAAAATTGCTTTGTTTATACGTGTAGTTGATGACTGACTGAAGGAAGAGAGGGAGGGGGTACGTCAACCCCCCTCCTACTACTTTTCAAAATTAAATATATCGTGTGAGGTGTTTGAAAGGGCTTTTTGTAAGGATTTCAAACATTAACACACAAGCACTAAAAAGTGAAAAATAAAAAGCTTTTTTACAAAAAAATAAAACCGCCTTCAAAAACTACAAAATAAAAAAAATTACTTTAGTTTTGGAAGTCGGTGGCAATATCTACATAACAAAAAACAAAACCAAAGCCACCGACTTCCAAAACTAAAGTAATTTTTTTTATTTTGTAGTTTTTGAAGGCGGTTTTATTTTTTTGTAAAAAAGCTTTTTTGAATGAGTTTTTCTATACTAGTAGGTAGTACTAACTTTTTTGACGTAATGTAGAAGCAATTATCAACACATAACTTCACGCCTGCAATCCCCGAAGGTTTAGGCAGAGTTGTACCCATTAGTACACCCACATTTCGCCAGTTATAATTTTAAATCCCATATAATAGGGGGCGATTCTATTGCCATCAACCGGCCTCAAATCCAGACTCCGAAGCTGCTACTATGAAATTCCGGATGGATTAACTCAATAACACTTTGCCCGACCTGGGTGTCGAATCCAAGACCTCATGCTCAACAGTTGCGCTTTGCTACCTCTAAAGTTCACGAGACCAACGAGCCAACCACTTATTGTTATCAATTAACCAATGCCAACACTGATCGCAAGGGTTTTTTTTTGTTGCCTCAAAGAGCTGTCAGCACAGGGACGGGGCACCAACGGGGCCAAACGCCTGCCGGGGTTGTGGGATGGCTTAACAGGATACCGTGGCCCCGGAACGCAAAGGGCTACAGAAGGAACAGGGTGGTTTTTTAGTCAGTAAAAGTCTGACAGTCCCTTCTGCCCCACCCAGGGCGGAAGGAGTCATTTGAGTATTTTTACCTAAAAGAAAGGGGTTTTTTGTTAACCATTTCAGTATCAACGGAACGCTAAAAAGGTAAGTTGTAACGTCTCCATCAAAAGGACCTCCAAATAAAATTTATATCTAGAATCAAGACCATCCCACTGTAATCTTAAAATAGGAGACGTAAAATGAGCGACCATAAAGTTTGTTCACAGTGGGCGTCACAAAGGAAAATGTATTGTATTGTTGACTAGTTGAAGCGCGCGGCTTCGTTCGTGTGAATTTTCTTACGGATCTTTAGCTTTGTTGTGTCGTGATGGCTCAGTGGTTAAGGCGCCCGCCTCTCATGCATGAGGTTGTGGGTTCAAATCCGGGCAAGTACCAATGTGAATTTTTCAATTCATATGTACTTTCTAAAGTTTATCTTGGACATCACTGGCATCGGTGAAGGAAAACATCGTGAGGAAACCTGGACTTACTGTTCCATTCAAACCATGTCAGAGGCCCTTGAGGCGGTTTAGAAACTCTGACACTAGGCTGTGTGGGGTCGTAAGACCTTACTGCTCACACGATACAGAAAGAAGAAGCTTTGTTGACAATTATATGTAGCCTTTAATAGTCAAGCGCAGATCCACCGCTATTGGTACAGTTAGCATGCCAACAACCTAAAATCGCAAAAAAAATGTTTAAGTTTGAATTTGTTATTTTAGTTAAGCACCCAAATCAAATTGTTCAGTGATTTTACTTACTACGTTTCTCCTAAAATTTTCCATACTTTAGGACCCCCGATTCATTCTCTTATGAGGTGAATCTTTAAAAACCCTTCTTTAGCGGACGTCTAATAACTCATATAAACTACCTCCCTGCCTAATTTCATCTTTATACCTACGGCAAGCGGTTTTCGATATTTCGTGATAAGTAAATGAGTGACCTTTCGCTTTTATACACGCTTACTTTTAGGTCGTTCTTGAACCGAAAGCCATAAACTCGATCATCAAACTCGAAACGATTGGGACCATTTTTTTTTCATATTTTTCATATTTTTGTGTACTGAACAGCTGTTTTTTTTTATTGTTATTTTTGAAAAAAAAATGCTCCCAATCCCAAAAGTTTGATGATCGAGTTTATGGCTTTCGGCTTAAGAACGACCTAGAGGTAACCGTGTATATTTAGATAAGATATCACTGAAATCGGTGACAAAAATATCGTGAGGAAACCTGGGCTTAAAATTAATGTAAGTTTTAAATCGCCAATCCATCTTGAGCAAGCGTGGTGTTCAAGTCTTGTGCCTGCAGTTGGACAATAAATAATTGATATTATTATAATCTTGTTCTGCACGAATAACATACAAAATAAAAGTACCTACTTACCTACGCAAATATTTCTGTCGCAATAACGCATCTTATGCGTGGGTACCATAGTGCTTTTGTCACATAGAAGGCGTGTTGGAACCACTTAACTTGTGTAATAAATATGATCTAACTGTATAGGTTGGGTTTTTACTTCCTGGCCATTTTCAAGGGGGCTAACTAACCCCACTTTTTCGGTTGCCTTCGGTCTGGGAAGAGCGGAGGGTTATGTCGGACTCTTACCGACTAAAACTTCACGGTTACTTTTAGGTACTTCAGAGTTGATCGCGTAATAAAAGTTGTTCATATTTTGAGTATTTTCACCACTTCAAAGATGGCCAATAAATTAAAAATCAGACAGTGTATGCAACATTATCACCTACTATGATTTCAGGTACCTCTTTAGCAGATATTTAGTACATTAGACCTATGTATAGATCAATTTTACGGAAGGATGATTGCAGACTGGTGTATCGGACGTCATCGATTAAACCCCAATGATTTGGTTGAATGGTACTGCGTCTGTATTGCTCAACTGTAATGCACAATGTTAATAACTTGTTGCTAAGGCTGGGGCCACACCTGGCGAAAGATGTGTCGGATGTTATGTAGCATCGTAAGTATGATAGATGTATGATAAGACACACTAGAGCGGATAAATAGCGGGCGTGGTCGGAGTTTTATTTTTATATTCGGGAAAGGTACAGCTAGTACAAAGAACAGTGCTTGTCAAAAATACAAAATTGAAGACAAGTTTTCACTGATAAATTACTGCGGTATTCTTTTTCCCGCGTTGGTATAGAACTGTCCAAACAAATACAACTGCAGTTGGTATCTCATGTCCGGTCCGCCTCGGTGTGCCCAGGCCCTAACGTATCGTGGGTTATATGTATAACGTTTAGGCGCTCCACCCACTGAAGATGCGTCCCGCCGCGGTGAGCAGAGCGACAGATAACGCGCGCGGCGACGGAGGCGCAGATCTGCCTTACTTAGCGGTGAAATCTGCTCCCCCGCGCGGTGAAGCAGATTACGACGGCCTCGCGCTGAATAAATTTGTCTACGTCGAAATCCATCGTGCAAACGTCTTTGCAGTATAAAATCACGCCCGGGGCTGCGGAGCCGGTGTGTCATATCCCGCGGCACGCCCCGCGCTCCCGCGCAGATTGGCAGAATCTGCGCGCGGTGCGCCTTCCCGCTCGTTTCCGCGTCGGCAGTGTGTTGTGCTAGGCGTGATTTCTATATAAATTGAGATACTTGCATACAACGGTAAAATCTGCCATCCCGCGCTACGCGACGGGGCGCGGGGCAGTGGGTGGAGCGCCTTAATGTTTTATTATCTACTAATTTTTGCCCGCGACTTTGCCCCCATGAATATCGCGGATGCAAATAAAGATGTTAAACATTTGTTTTACGTGTGAGCAAAAAGCTGTTTTTCTCTCACCTTATTGGTGAGGTTTTTCAGAAAGGTCAGGTGCGGAGTACTCGTAACCGGCGTGCTTGTATGACAAGATTTATGAACGTAGCTGAGGCGAAAGAAATATGTAAGGATCGTAGCAGGTGGCGTTCTGTGGTTTCTGCCTACCCCCACGGGAAATAGGCGTGAGTTTATGTATGTGTAAAAAAAGACAGTTCAGTTTTATTTATTTGCATAGTTAGATATCACTATTCTGGCGTAAGGTGACCGACTAACCGATGTGCGTCCACCCTTAACCTGCAAGTACATTGTGGTCGATCGCATTTCGCATCGCTCCCGCTATCTATGTGACTTCGATCTTACACTAAGATTCCGTGAGGGCGGAGGGCCATAAATGTGAGATGATATTCGTGTAATTCAACGCAAGTGCAAACATTTGTAGACATCAAGATGAAATATCGTTAGAAGTGTTGTATGCGTCAGAGGGTTTGTGTGAAGAGCTTGATTTTTGATGACGTAAAAGGTACTGTCGTGGGTTGAATTAGGTTATATTGTTGTTATATCGTTGTGTTGTGAATTAGGCGACAATAGGGTAGATGACACCACCAATCAACTGACGTACTTTTTCTAACCTGTCAAAACGCTATTCTCCCATAGATTTTGTATGGTGTAAATAACTACTTATGACGTCACTTTTAAGTAGACTCAATTGACTAACTATTTATAAATTAGAAAGCAATAAAAAATCAAAACAGACAGTTAATTGAAAATGAATTGGGTTATCAGGGCTAAAATAAAGTGTTTCTTTAGAGAAGTTATGTCTTGGTATTATTGGTTAGTGATGTAATCTACCCTATTGTACTGATTAGTGTGCTTTATATGATTAACTTTCGTATGCACAGTGAAAGGATAATCGTTTTTTTTTGTAAAATCTACACATCACGCCTGTAATCCTCGAAGGGTTAGGCAGAGATGTGTCCATTAGAACTCACATTTCGCCAGTTATGTTTAAGTCCCATGTAATAGGGGACGAGCCTATTGCTATCAATCGGGCACAAATCCAGACTCCCGAGGATGCTACTGAGACATTCCTGATGGAAAAACAAACCCAAGACCTCATGCTCAGCAGGCGCGCTTTGCGACCACTAGACCAACGAGGCAGTTAAAGCAAAGTAAAAGGGAGCACTTCATCATTACATTAAACAAATTAAGATCAATAAAGTCAAGAAACCACTCCATTACTCAAATTTTCCACAGCTTTGAACCAGTTAAAGTAGTAAAAAATGGATATTTCGCTATTCCGATATCCGTGAGGTCTCAACAAACAGCATTGGCTGCTGCTGATGGGGTACATTATTCATACTGCCCGGCTAAAGTGGTAACTATTACAGTTGAATGTTTGAACTACGACTATGGCGCCGTTATAAAAGTTTTGAATGCGCTTTCGGATTTAATCTTGTGAATTAATGTGGAAATGAAAATGGGTACGTAAAAATAATAGTTAGTTTGACAGTTTTGTTTGTGTAGGTAAGTACATAGTTATTATCATTTTTTTTTTAAGGATGAGAAATCATGAGTTGACTTCTCTCGCTCTGGGCGGAGCGGAAGGGAGTGTCAGTCTCTTACTGACTAAAATCCATCCGTGTTCCTCCTAATTCCCTTTGCGTTTCAGGACCGCGGTAACTCTTTCGAGCAAAATCCTATCTTGGCAGGCACTGGCCCTAGTGGGCCCCGACGGTACCTACATTATGTAGGTAAAAAAAAAAAGATTGGTATACAGGTAGTATTTATGCTACATAATACCTGTATGATAGATTTTGCTTTTTTTTAACTAAATACTCAAATCTTTATTGCTTCTCCATAAGTATTCTTAGGTGGTAACTTAAATAAATGAGATCGTTATGGACCCTGCAGGGCACAGCAAAAAGGGTAGGAGAGAGGAAGCCCCGTCTATAGAGATCATTAATAGAAAATTAAATAAGTTCTAACTTAGGAATAAGTAAAATTTGGAAAATTATGAATAACTTAACTATAACTTTGCTTACATCTATAATCTACTTATATATATTTAATTTTATCTTATACAGGGTAAGTTTTAAATTATTATTTTCATTTAATATAGGTTTATTTTTATTATATTCCATTTTCTTATTTCCATCATTATTCTTGTTATGTTATTATTTGTTTATTTTTATGTTATTCATATTGTATTAATAAGTAATATAATATTATGTTATTATTTAAACAGGTTTTAGAAAAAAAAGAACTTTTTCTTTTCTCGGTTCGGAACCCAAAGGTGCCAACGGGAGCTTAATTTCTATCTGTACGTCCGTGTGTCTGTCACCGGGCTGTATCTCATGAACCATAATAGGTAGAGAGTTGAATTTTTTACAGTGTTTATTTCTATTGCCAATATAAAACAACATATAAAAATATTTAATGGTTCCCATACAAGAAACGTGTTATTTTGCGCCTTTTCCTGGATCCTAGGACTGTAGGTACGGTAGCACAAGCATAATAATATTATGTACTTACTTACAACAAAAAAATCTGAATAAGTACACGTTTGTCCGACTATCTTCAAGATACGAAGTCAGAAGCAATTTCATTTTTCGCACAAAATTATACTACGAACAGTAACGATTCATGACTGAACCTTAACGACACGAGATAGTAGCAACAGGATCATAACGTAAGTACTTTTAACATACTAGCTATTTCCCGCGACTTCATCTGCGTAATCCGAAGAGTTGGGTAGATTTGGGAAGATTTGGTTGGATTGGGTTGTGTACGTTTTGTTTTTAATGATTTTTAAATCTCATATTTGATTATTTCTCATGTACAATTTTTTGCACCTGCTATGTTATCTCTTCACCACCTTTGGTTGACTGGTAGAGAATGCCTTGTTGCATAAAGGTTAAATAAATAAATAACCAATAATAAAATTGCAAGACATAACTTCTCTAAAGAAACAATATATAAAAACCCTGAAAACCCGATTAATTTTCAATTAACTGTAAAATTTAATTTTTAACTGCTTTCAAATTAATAAATAGTTAGTCAATTGAGTCGACATAAAAGTAACGTCACAGTTATTTTGTACACATTACAAAATCTACGGGAGAATTGCGTTTTGCATTTTCAATTGGGGTAGGCAGAAACCACAGAACCCCACCTGCTACAATCCTTACATACTCCTTTCGCCCCGTCCAGCTAATTCTGTTTAGCCTTTCAAGCGTGAAATAACTCTCTTAACTATTTTGTTTTGCTACGCACCTGCGTATATAAAATAGCGCACATAGTTATGTGCGCTCTGATTATTATTAATCTTAGTTTAAGGGCCTCTTTCACCACCCTCAAGTAAAGTGACGAGTAGACTAATCGTCAGTTAAAGTCCCCCGTAACTTCACGTGCGACTTTCACGATGTCCGAGTAGCACTAATCATAAGATTAACTGACCCTATTGATAGAAGATACTCATAACTTTTACTTGCCAATTAACTTTAATTGCGAAGTAACTAATCAACACTACTTGAAGATGGGGAACGAGGCCCTTAGTATTGTTTCTCAGTAAGTGAATTATGTAGGTATCCAATTCTTTATGAAAAATAAAGTTGTTCTTAAACCTAAGAAATAGTAACAAATAAACATCCAATCATCCCGACTCACAAACTTACATGTTTAGAATAGTAAGTTTGTACTATGTTTGTACTATAAATACCTATAAGTAACGAACTAGCTATTCCTTTTAAAATCGGGTGATAAGGTGTTTTACTCGTCTCCCCCTTCTCCCTTCTTGTATAACCCCCCCTAAACATCGTTACAGGCGTTATCGGAAGCATACGATGTTCAGATATTCAACGCGTAAAACATTTACAATCGATAGGGTTGGCTCATTGCCTTATCAGAAATTAAAGATTCTGAGATTTTATTAGGATTTTTGACTAAAAACGTTCCAGTTTTTCTTTCAGAAATTACAAAAAAAATGTTTTTATTAAATACCTACCTATTATTTTATTGATACCGAACTTTGGCTCACATAAAATTATACTCTATCTATAATACCTATATCTACCTACTTGTATACTAATATAATAAGTAGGTATACCTGAAGAGATATTTTTTGTGTGTGTTTAATTAATCGTCTGATTGGATTGAAAAAAAATTCTACTTGTATACCTACTAATATAATAATTATACCTAAAGAGATATTTTTTGTGTGCGTTTAATTAATCGTCTGATTGGATTGGAAAAAAAATTTGAATATGAAAGCCACATTTTTGAGGAATATGAGGAATAACACGCTATGACCCACGGGAGCAGATCAGCAAATAAAGACGTACCTTAACGCGTATGAAAAAAATAAATAAAAAAAAACGTGCACAAAGGCGCGGGCTGCAGCTAGTATAAAAGAATCAGCTTTTCCCTACAAAAATGCTATACAACACAATCATAATGTATGAAACAGCTGATTTTTTTTTCATTATTACAGGGTTGGTCCCATAGAAAAAGTTGTTCATAATGATGAGTACAATAACCCCTTTTCAGGTTTCTGGTGTTTTAAAAATAACCCTGTATATTAGACTCGTCCCAAATCAAGCCTCTAGCAGCCCTAACACCATGAAGGTCGCAGGGTAAGTGCGGGTCATTCGGCCCTCTTTCAGCATTCCAGAAGGGTAGTCAACTTTAGCCCTATCTAATGCTAACGAGCAAAACATCATATTGTAATTAATGGCGCCTCCATGAAATGAGGCCGTTTCATTAGGGGTTCAGGGATTTTTCGGTCTTACCACTCATTTAAATATATAAACTATTCTTTTTTATATTAAGTACATACGTTTAAGTACGTACATTTAGTTATAATGGCCTAATTTATTGAAATAAATGATTTGACTTTGACTTTGACTTTGACTTACGTTGTCCTACACTAGGAATTTTTCCCTGTTTCGTGGGTGCATTTACAAACATATAAACTCACATACACACACAGCCAGTCAGTTAAATTAAGTATTTAACCATAAATGAGAAGCTTGCGCTTCTAATTTTCTATTACACATAACATCACGCCTGTAATCTCCGAAGGGTTAGGCAGAGGTGCCATTAGTACACCCACATTTCCCCAGTTATGTTTAAGTCCCATGTTATAGGGCCTATTGCCATCAACCGGGCACAAATCCAGCCTCCGAGGCTGCTACTGAGGAAAAACCCAATAACACTTTACCTGACCTGGGAATCTAACCCAAGACCTCATGCTCAACTAGACCAATGAGGCAGTCTTCTATTATAAACCTAAAAATCATCCCTCGTATATATTAGTTATTATTCCGTAGTCGTATATTTAAAACCACTAAATCTTATAAAGCTTGTATATTTTGATGCTGTCACCGCCGCATGTCGCCTCATTGTCGGCCTTGTGACCCTCTGGGCCCCTTTTGTGATGAATGGCTCTTTGCATTATGGCCCACTCCCCCTTCTTAGGAAAAAAAACTAGGGAAAGAATTGATATGGCTGTAAAAAACCTCTCAGAGGTTGTTTTATCGTTTCACAAAGTGGCTTTAATTAGGGTCGGGGTTATTGCAATGTGTATTAAATTTTTTGTGTTATTTTTAATGTAGTTAGGTTAATTAAAAGGTATAGTTTAACTAAAACGAATCAAGCCACATTAAGATTTCTTTAAATTTTATTTGACGCCCAAAAATTTTAAATCTATTCTGCTTTGGTTGTTCAATCGCAGACGATTGCGGTCAACCATTTAGCATCCTTACGCTCTTTGTAATAAGGTTAAAAAGCGGTCAACCACCATTATACTCACATTGAAATGTTAATGCGGGATGCAAATAGAAATAGGTAAAATAGAGAGATTGTGTTTTGGCTTGTTTTGGCAGAATAGGCTCATATTAATGCAAAGGTTTCACATTTTCACAAAATTACGAGTTTGTTATTTTTCAATGATATTTTTATGTTGTGTTTCTTAGGGGTCATCTCCACAAGCGAGAGAATCGCGGCGATATTATCGTCGTGCCACGTATTTCTATACGCTTTCTTAGAACGTGTCTACACACGGCGATGTCATCGCGGCGATGCGACGAGTGAAAATACATGGCGAGACGAAAATATCGCCACGATTCTCTCTCTCGTGGAGACGGCCCCTTAGATGAATTACAGACGGACAGAATCTGTACAGTTTTATTAGAGACACAGCATAACCACTTAGATCAGCTATTCACAAACCATGCAAAGCTATGGTTAAAATGCGTGAAAATACAAAAAAAAAACAAGATTTTTCAAACGAATAAAATATAAAATAAGTACCAAGTCACTGGCACCCAATTTAACATAATTAAGCCCACAGTATTATGTTATACATGGCCGCGTGATTTCGCTGAATAAGCCTAATAACGCATAAGGGCGGACCCACGTTTACGCGTCTACGATTAAACATGCGCGTCTTTCCACGCGCGCGCTTGCAAGTCTAGTTAGTAATTTAATGTTGGGCTTAGCTGCTGCTGATGCTGTGTGTTTTTACGCGACAATGCGTAAAAGATGCGCTTCCCTCGTGCGCAGGTTGTGGGACAGTTCCAACAGTGTCTTAAGAATGGTTGCGAGTCGCCTGAACTGTGGATATGGGTCGCTGTTGTGCCGTCTCTCATGGGGTGTTGCAACTGTGACCAATTCTTATTTCTTGTAATATTTTTTCTTGATTTTGTTTAGTGTCTATCTGTGCCAGGGATGTTATGGAGCTTTGTCACCGTAACCGAAACTAACGGATATTCGAAATAAAAATATATCCGTGACCGTATCCGTTTCAAAAGTTTCGAATAAGGGCAGAGTCTAAATAAGATAAAACCTATAAACAAAACCTTACATTCATTACATACTATTTGTGTTTATATTTTACTTCAATCTAATATCCGTAACCAAAACTAACGGATAATCCGAAATAATTACATAATTCTGTAACCGTATCCGAAACCGATATTTTATTCTAATATCCATATCCGTATCCAGATCCGAAATATCATATCCATAACATCTCTGGTCTGTGCTTACTAACATAGTCGTAAGTTTACTAACAGTCTGGTGTGTTGAGTCTTGGTTACTTGAATGAATAAAACTCTATTCTATTCTTAGCCTACAATTTTATTCAAAATTAAATAACCAATGTTATATCTATCATTATCATATCAGCCGACAACGTCTATAACTGCTGGACATAGGCCTCTCCTAAAGATAGCGATAATGACCGGTCCTGCGCTGCCCGTATCCAGTGGGTATATCCATACTAATGAGTTTGTTTGAACGCGGTAATCTTCGGAACTACTGGTCGGATCCTGGAAATTCTTTCGCTAATAGGAAGCCTCGTTATCCCTGACTCCCAAAGCAAAAATAAATCAAAAATCAAAAATTAAACTTTAAAATTCACGCGGACACGAGCTAAAGCGATTTTTTTTGTGGATAATATTATCGGAATGGGACCAGTAATTCCAGAGATCAGCGTGTTTAAATATAAAACAAACTCTTCAGTTTTATAATATTAGTATTAATTATATGGACGAAATGTTTATGAAATACTCGTAATTCAATTAATCAAATGAAATGATGCGTCAATTCCAAATTCATCCAATCCGGTTTGTGGTACACCCCGTTATTAACAAACGATAGATGAGTAATGAAGCGGAACAATATTGTTATGAATTTGTTTATTGTTTATTCACATACATAACATCACGCCTGTAATCCCCGAAGGGTTAGGCAGAGGTGTACCCACATTTCGCAAATTGTGTTTTTAAGTCCCATGTAATAGGGGGCGAACCTATTGCCATGCCAGGATAATTGACTATTCAGTAATTTTCTTTATTTAATATTATTTCTGATTTACTTATGTCCATAGAATTTAATTATGTATAAATATATTATAATATGTATAATTGTGTATTTTATAAGTGAAAACCTTTAACTGCCTGTCAGTCTACTGTTACCGGCCTGTGTTTTTATTAGCTGTAAGTCTTCGATATTAATTAAATAAAACAATAAAATTAAATTACGCGCTAGAATAAACAAAAAAAGGAATTAAAATTCGATTCCCAGCAATAATTTCTTCTCAATGTTACTAAGTTTGATGTGCAGTATACGTAGAAACGAATATGTGATATGTCTTTTTACATTCCACACAGTTTCAATTAATCTTGACGCTGTAGCTTTTTACAAATTCATAAACACTTTCAATATGGCGCACATTTCACAAAGCGGCACAAGAGCATATTTTATGAGTACTAATAGAGTAAGTGTTCTCTTTACAATGCTTTAATAAGTCTCCAGGATCTTCGGTATAACCACAGCTACAGATTTGAATCCCTAAAGACTGTAAGGATCAAGATTATTGTGAGTCGGATTTTGAAAGCCGTTAGAAAAAATCTCTCATCTTAGGCCGGGGTATTGGCGACATAAATAATGCTAAACCCAAACCCTGTCTCGTATTAAGAGTTTATTACTCTTTTGTGTTCTGTGGGAATACCCCAGCTTACTGTTTAATGGAATTTTAATATTACTTACAGGAAAAATACGAAGTAAAAGGAAAAATACATTGTTCTTTTCGAAATGATAGATTATCGAGGAGTTTGCGTGGAAATGAGAGCTTGTTTTTAGATTCCGTTGTCAATAAGGAAGCCTTATAGTTTCGTCACGTCTGTCTGTCTGTCTATCCGCGGCTTAGCTCAGAACCTCAGTACTAAGAAGCTGTAATTTGGCATGGATATACCTAGGTACATATCAAACCGATTAAAATATTATAATTTCAATCGAACAACGTCCACTGCTGGATGAAGGCCTTCCCTAGAAAGAAAGAAAGAAAGAAAGAAAGAAAGAAAGAAAGAAATAAAGAAAGAAAGAAAGAAAGAAAGAAAGAAAGAAAGAAAGAAAGAAAGAAAGAAAGAAAGAAAGAAAGAAAGAAAGAAAGAAAGAAAGAAAGAAAGAAAGAAAGAAAGAAAGAAAGAAAGAAAGAAAGAAAGAAAGAAAGAAAGAAAGAAAGAAAGAAAGAAAGAAAGAAAGAAAGAAAGAAAGAAAGAAAGAAAGAAAGAAAGAAAGAAAGAAAGAAAGAAAGAAAGAAAGAAAGAAAGAAAGAAAGAAAGAAAGAAAGAAAGAAAGAAAGAAAGAAAGAAAGAAAGAAAGAAAGAAAGAAAGAAAGAAAGAAAGAAAGAAAGAAACTTTTTTTCTAGAGGTAGCCTCAATGACCGGTACAATATAATTGTTTGGTTTTTTTTTTTAAGATAACTTCCCCAGTTAAAAGAACAACTATCATAGCGAAGAAGGCTTTACAAGTTAACGAGTAAAGCCTTATTTAGACGATGCGAGAAATATCGTGCGAGTTGCGATGCATTGCGAGCCCGCGCAGCTGTCGTATCATAAGTGACCGATCTTCGACGGAAATGTATCAAAATTTGCACGATATTTCTCGCACCGTCTAAATCAGCTTTTATACAAATTGGAAACCTTACACTGACCCGACACGCACTTGGCCAGTTTCTAAAGAGATTGATGATTGATGTAGATATGGATTACAATTCACATACCTAACCAGTCTTACCTAGGGGTACTGTATTACCCAGTTTCTGGGTCGTGGAGGTCAGATAGGCAGTCGCTCCATGTAAAACACTGGTACTCAGCTGCATCCGGTTAGATTGGAAGCCGATCCCAACATAGTTGGGAAAAGGCTAGGCAGATGATGATAATGAATTCACATATCTAAAAAGTCAAAGCCAAGCAATTTATTTACTATAGACACCCACAAACATAATCGCGCGAACCCCTATGTGTATGATTCCTTATCCGTTTATATGACTTGTAATTCACGATGAGCGAAGTTCCACGAAGCGTCTCTTTATCTCCCACATAATACTACTCAAATTGATTCCCTCGCTCAAAGACATTTCCAGGAACATTAAGGGACATCTTTATTGATTAAATTGAATCCTCCTAACATGCGTGTGTTTGGGGAAATGAGGGAATTGCCTGTCAGTTATATGTGTCTAATTATCTACGTCCTTTTACTTGCATATGTACCTACGTGGTTTTTATAATATTTGATTAATGATTGTTATTGCATAAGTAAGTAAGGTAAGTACTGTAAACTGTTTGTTTGCTTTTGTAAAGACAATATTTTTACTCACTTTAGAATGCATATTGATCTAGGTTTGAAGATAGTTGTCAACCACAACCTCAACCGCAACCTCTGCCTAACCTTTCGGGGATTAGGTACAGGCATGATGTTATGTTAAGTATAAATAATTGATATGAATATAAATATGAATAATATGCACTCATTCAAGAATCAATTAACCCAATTTTTATTAAAAATTAGTAAGTACTGCTCGATTGCCTTATTGATCTAGTAGTCGCAAAGCGCGACTGTTGTGCATGAGGTCTTGGGTTCGATTCCTAGATCGAGAAAATTGTTCTTGGGTTTTTCCATCAGGAATTTCTCAATAGCAGCCTCAGTGTCTGGATTTGTGTCCGGTAGATGATAATAGGCTCGCCCCCTATTACATATGGTACTTAAACATAACTGGCAAAATGTGGGTGTACTAATGGGTACAACCCTGCCTAACCCTTCGGGGATTACAGGCGTGATGTTATGTTATGGAAACCGGACGACAGAAAAGTCCGTTATTATTAATTTAATTTATTAAGATTCTTAGACAACAATACAAAATGTCAAACAAGATTGATGCGATAACCCTTCAGTGCCATATAGTTTTTAATAATGTTCAAACTATCACAACATACCATGAACATAGTCCCAGTGGGATAACCCTTTTCCTCGGTCACCGTTTACAACCCTCGCGGGACTGAGACGATAGGATAGGGATATAGCGAGTATTATTATGTGTTTTTCATACCACGGTTGGACTTTTATAGGGTTAAAATTACTTTTAGTGTTTCCTTGATCTTAAGTACCGCAGTATAACATCATCGTGTCAAACGTTAGTGTTTAAAGTAGTATAATAATATCCTTATTGGTGAGGTTCTTCAGAAAGGTCAGGTGCGCAGTACTCGTAACCGGCGTGCTTGTATAGCGAGATGTATGAGCGTGCATAAGGCGAAAGGAGTATGTAAGGATCGTAGCCGGTGGCGTTTCTGCCTACCCCTATAGGGAAAAGGTGTGATTTTATTTATGTATGTTTGTAATAATTTCCTTCGTTTTCGTGGGCCCATTTATTGAGTGTGCAAGAGATACAGACAAGACAAGACGGAAGGTTAGTAAAAGGTCCCGTTAGAACCCTAGGGTACGGAACACTAGTAACTAGTTAGAGAAAAAAAAGCTTTTCTTTCTTTTCTTTCTTTTCTTTCTTTTCTTTCTTTTCTTTCTTTTCTTTCTTTTCTTTCTTTTCTTTCTTTTCTTTCTTTTCTTTCTTTTCTTTCTTTTCTTTCTTTTCTTTCTTTTCTTTCTTTTCTTTCTTTTCTTTCTTTTCTTTCTTTTCTTTCTTTTCTTTCTTTTCTTTCTTTTCTTTCTTTTCTTTCTTTTCATTCTTTTCTTTCTTTTCTTTATTTTCTTTCTTTTCTTTCTTTTCTTTCTTTTCTTTCTTTTCTTTCTTTTCTTTCTTTTCTTTCTTTTCTTTCTTTTCTTTCTTTTCTTTCTTTTCTTTCTTTTCTTTCTTTTCTTTCTTTTCTTTCTTTTCTTTCTTTTCTTTCTTTCTTGAGAAGGAAGATTCTGTTAGCTAAAATGTCTAAGTCGCCGACCCACTGCCACGACCTACATCAAATGTACTCTGTCGGGAACCATAAAGCCATTAAGTAGGTAACTCAAGGACATGTATTCGCTCTTACATGCGTAGGCGTCAGATATATTATTAAGTTTTAGTACCGGTCTATCATTGCTGTGAGTCACGTCGATGTGAGATGCAATGTTCATCTATCTATTTAATATTATAAAGCCGAAGAGTTAGTTGGTTTGATTGCGCATACCACAAGAACTACTGGTCCGATTGGATAAAATCTTAAATCAGGTTTAAGAATATGTGTGACCCACGGTTGCAGAGCAAAAAATTTTCTAATCTGACTGGTAGTTTTAGAGATTGAAACAAACAAACAAAAATATCGAAATATATAAAAGTGAAAAGTCACTCACTCACTCACTCGATCGAAAACTGCTTGACGAACAAAAATGAAATTTGGCAGGAAGGTAGTTTATAGTTAATAGACGTCTGCCAAAAAAGGATTTCTCAAACTTCACCCCCTAAGGGGAGAAACCGGGGGTCTAAAGTTTGTATGGAGTAACAAGATTAGATCGCCAATAACCGGCATTTACGCGGCTGAAGTCGCGGGCAGAAGCTACTTAAAAAATAAATAATAATAATACCCGCCTATTACTGTTCCAGGGCAAAGGCCTCTTCTCATACAGAGAAGGCATAAGCATTGATCACCACGCTTGCTCAAGGCAGAAGCTAATATTTATAATATTACAAACAGCCTGTATCTCCATTCTACTTGACATTCTACTCAGCACTTCCGTCACAATTACTCGCTAATGGTACATTTAAATGCAAAGACCAACAGACGCCCCTCTGAAACTGTGCCACAACTGAACATGACTTTGAACATGATATTTACAGAATAGGTTTTAGTTTAGTATTTTCCGTTTTTCTTATATTTTCTAAAAGTTAAGGATCTGTAAGGAAAATCACGCGAACGAAGTCACAGGGAGAGTACTAATAGTTTATAATTTTATTATTATTTATATTTTTTGTGTTTTAGTCTAATAAAATATTAACCTGAAGAATAAAAAAAAACTTATATATTCACGAAAAAGAAAAACTATTTTAATTCTGCCCAATTTTGTGAAATGTTTACTGGTCCTAAGTGGTACATTTTCGCAACTGTCACACAATAACTGTCTATGTCCATCATTGTCACATTCACTACAAACTTTCTAAAGTGAGGGAGGTCAGGAAGTTTAATATTAACCCTCCGGTCTGGTCCTTGGGTCCGCTTTAGTGTCTTTAACACCATTTACCTTCCAATTTGTTAATACACTGTTGGCAGGAGGGTAAAAGAATTTCAAAAGAATGTAAAACATAACATAACGCCTGTAATCTCCGAAGGGTTAGGCAGAGGTTTACCCATTAGTACACCCGCATTTTGTCAGTAATGTTTAAGTCTCATTTATTAGGGGGCGAGGCTAGTGCCATCAACCGGGCAAATTCAAACTCCGAGGCTGCTACTGAGAAATTCCTAATGAAAAAACCTAATAACATTTTTTACCCGATCTCGGAATCTAACCCAAAGTCCCATCGCCCAGCTGTTGCGTTTGCGACAACGAAACCAACGGGGCAGTTACCCACATAGCTATAATTACATACAATATTATGACAGAGGTCTGTTCTCATAGGAACAATGATCGCTTCGCATTTGCTCACTGTAAATGGCAATTCCAGATCATTAACTCCAGGTTATCGATATTGAAAGAACGCCAATAAATTATAGTAAAACTAGCTTCTGAGCGCGACTTCGTCCACATCAAAGTTGATATACCTATTATCTCACGGAACCGCACATATTTCCGGGATAAAAAGTTTATATGCTATTGCAGACTGTAATCTATCTCTGTGCCAAATTTCATCCAAATCCGTTCAGTCGTTCTGGCGTGATTGAGCAACAAACATCCATCCATCCAAACTTTCGCATTTATAAGGTGTCGACAAATAAAACGTGTTCCCAATACTGTCAACGCTGACACACGTCAAGATAGAATCAATTAACATCCATCCACATGGTGATTGTAACTTACTTATTAGCTAGATAATATTATTTAGATAGAGGGATTTTGTGTTTGTTATGTTTGTTTATCGTAACACAAATTAATGTATAAGACTAAAAAAAAAGAAACAACCAGAATAAGAAAATAAAAAGAGAAACTAAAACTAAATGGCATCAAAAAATTCATCCGCATCGCCGTCCACTGGAAATGTACCCAAAAGACTGGCCGCATTGCCACGTTGGATGACAATGCTTAACCTCTGGCCAAGGTAATAACCAGCCCTTGGGTCACGGGAAGTGTCAACCAACCGTTTGGCCAACTCCTTGAAAAGGCCATGGGCACACGGACCCCACGACCCGAGTGTTTCCACACCAAACGGTTATATTACTAAAAAACTATATATAAACTATTTTTTTTGATTCATGATATTGGTGATTTTTTTTCCGTGATAGGCCCTCGTGGGCTTCCTCCGTCGTGGGGGTGACGGAGGGGCATACCGGACTCTTACAGGCTAAAACCACCACAGTGTTCCACCTCTGCCTATGGCTGGGAGTGCGGCATTCGCATATGCATTCAGCGATATTGATGCCTGCCTTTTATTGTTTTTTGAGGTGGTAAAAATCATCAAATGAGTCCTTCCGCCCTGGGTGAGGCGGAAGGAACTGTCAGACTTTTACTGACTAAAAAACCACCCTGTTCCTTCTGTTGCCCTTTACGTTCCGGGGCCACGGTATCCTGTTAAGACGTTCCGCAACCCCGGCAGGCGTGTGGCCCCGTTGGGGCCCCGTCCCTGTGCTGACAGCTCTTTGAGGCGCGCGCGAACAGAACACGCCGTCGACCCGGGCATGGCCCTTGATCGGACGGCGAGCTACCCATTACTCGCCGTCTGCAAGCCCATTGGTGCTTGCCTACAATGGAAAATACCTACATAACGTAAAACGCCAAAATAAATCATCTACAAATTACATTAATTACATTACAATAATTATCTTAAAATTATTGCAGTATCTAGTTATCTTATCATTCATGCAAGTGTAAAGTACTTATTTTACGACCATGACGTGACAGTAATCGACCAAGGTGTCCTTGTTAACAACGATTGCATTGTGACAATTTGCTAGGATGATTTAATTGTATCTTATTATGTACATAGTAACAATTCAATAAAAATATCTGTCTGTAACTGCACTGCTAAGATCTCTATAGAAGAAGAACCAGCTCAGAAATACTGACACATACCTACAAACAAATAACGCTATTTTAAAGAAGGTATAAATAAATTAATGGTAAAAAGAAACTTTTTAAATCTTGCTTTTTTAGTGTGATGTTACTAACTTTATCGTTTTCTACTCTTCAAGCCCTCTCATTAGATACCCATATTTATTTATTTATTTATACACTATGTAACAAAAACCCTGTCAGATTAGTGTTGCCGTTGATCAGTTTTTACCCGACTACGGCAAAGCCAAAAGGAGGGTTATGATTTTGACGATTTTGACGGTATGTATGTATGTATGTATGTATGTATGTATGTTTTTATGTTTTATTTTAATTTAATTACTTCTACTTTCTTCTTTTTTTTTTTCACTGGGGAAAAATAATAATCTCAAATCCATTAAATGGTTACGTATATGTGTACGCAGTACGATGCCGAATAATACCCTTAAGGATCGGACAGGGTTTTTTTTACAGGCTGTATATTCTATTCCCCATACCAAGGGGATTGAGAAAAAATATGTGATCCGCCATCTTGGAGCGGCGGCCATATTGAAATTCTTACAATATTGAGTATTGGACATTGTATTGTCACCAAAAGTAAAGGTGTATGCAAAATTTCAGCTCAATCGGATACCAACAAATGGTTGAAAAATAGTTCGCCAATTTTGAAAGGACAACTTACAAACGAAGAACAGTGCAAGCTAAATAAAAGCTTGTAAAAATGAGATCAATCGCATGTTCAATCCATGGAAATATAAATAAATTACACAATTTAGATGATTTTTGACTGCCTCGTTGGTCTAGTGGTTGCAAAGCACGACTGCTGAGCATGAGGTCTTGGGTTCGATTCTTAGGTCGGGTGTTATTAGGTTTTTCCATCAGGAATTCTTCAATAGCAGCCTCGGAGTCTGGATTTGTATATGGTTGATGGCAATTGGCTCGCCCTCTATTACATGCGACTTAAACATAACTGGCAAAATGTGAGTGTACTAATGGGTACATCTCTGCCTAACCTTTCGGATTACAGGCGTACTGTTATGTTATTAAGAAGTTTTTGAAATCGAATACTCCCATACTTAAGACAAAGGCTTCAGCGAAGAAAAAGAATACGCAATGCAAATAAAATAAAAAGGAACGAGCAATTCCATATGCAACTGCAAGTGTTAATAAATAAAAGAGCAATAAATGCAAAGATAAAAGGAGCAGCACGCGCTATTTAAATCGTAGTTACAGTTCGACGCGAATAATGTCGCAAGAGCCATTGGAATATTTACCTCCAAAACGATGGGGCGAACTTCAGAATGCCTTCAAGAAGAACTGGCCAAGAGGAGTACCAGGGTTCTCGGTACTGGCAATGCAGAAGCAGTGGGTGGACAGAGGAATCGACAATGATTTCAAGGTTTACTGTCCTTTTGGTGATGTGCAAAATGGAATGGTAGCGGTTAATGAAAAGGTACGAAAGATTTTTTTTGCTGTTTTTACTATAAATTTGTTTAAACAACTTACATAACACAGACTGTGTTACCATACGCGTGAATGGAATTATATTAAATCTTAAAGATAATAATTTGTTTGATAAGCGTTGTTTCATAATTTGTTCTATTATATTTCTTCCTTTGCAATTAATTCAATAAATTGTGTGTTAACTGCCATCTGGCGGTACTAACGCATACTAATCCTTAGACAAACTTTCTAAACAGTACATAGATGGAGCTTTTAGCGAAAGCACCATATTCAGACGCTTCTTATGTTACGAGTAGGTACCTAATTAGGAAACATACAAAATAATTTTAAATTTGTTAAGACCGAGTTGAAGACGGCGAGATACCTTGCACGGCTTCCGCTAGAAGTGCCGAGATGGAGCACAACATTAGGGGGAGTGGATGGAATGGGGAGGCAAAGGCCTTTGCTCAGTAGTGGAACAGATCAAGCTAGTATAAAAAATATTAGAGGTCTAATTCAGGATGTAAACAATTAAATATTCCGAAATAGTTCCGGCTAAAAATAAGCGCCTTGTCGTGTAGGTACTACGTACTAAATAAGTGCAATTCTAACACCCTAAGCCCAGCGACCCCACAGGAGTGCCTTTAGCGAGTGGTCGCTTAGTTTATAAGTATTAAACCCTAACTAGAGGCCTTAATAATTGTTCCGGGGTCGCGGGACGTCTTAAGAGGATACCGTGGCCCCGGAACGTAAAGGGCTACAGAAGGAACAGGGTGGTGGCTGAGGGACTGGCAGACTCCCCCCCCCAGGGCGGAAGGACTGATTACATGATTTTTACCAACCCAAAAAAAGGCAAGAAGGAAAGTCTGGTTAAGCATCCGACAACCTCATAGGTTGATCTGCAATTGTCATTCCGAAAAAAAAATCCTTATTTTATATATTTTCTTTTCCAGACTGCTTTTTACGAAGTGATCATTCAATGTCCGAGCGATGACCTGCAAAATCTCGGAGCTGCATTAAGTAAAACCAAAATCATTGATTGGAAACGACCGATTATAGTGCCATATGTCTCGTACAAGGTCATCGAATTAATCAAGACACTTTTGCAAGTCCTTAATGTTGAAATAGAGCTGATATTACCTTCAGCAACATTTATATTGGAGACAAAAACACTCTATGTTAATGATAAGTAAGTTTTTATTTAAACGTAATTTCTAGTGACATAACATCACGCCTGTTATTCCCGAAGGGTTAGGCAGAGGTGTACTCACATTTCGCCAGTTATGTTTAAGTCCCATGTTATAGGGAGCGAGCCTATTTCCATCAACTGGGCACAAATTCAGACTTCGGGGACTTCTGCTACTGAAAAATTCCTGCAACTTTGCCCGACCTGGGAATCGAACCCAAGACCTCATGCTCAGCAGTCGCACTTTTGCGACCACTAAACCAACAAGGCAGTCCACCAGCGAGGATTTTGGTTGATGGCAATCGGCTCGCCCCATATAACTGGCTAAAAGTGGGTGTATCAATGGGTACACCTCTGCCTAACCCTTTGAGGATTACAGGCGTGATGTTATGAATGTATCTTACGTATCTTATGTAATTTTATCATTTTATTATGCAAACATCTTCATAATTCACAGTTAAACAGAATTAACATATGTTAATGTATGTAAATTACACGCTCGGTCAGAATTATAGCCATATATTATTCGTTTCAAGAATGTAATGGCTGGTATCTACTCAATTCTGTTTTTAGAACTGTGCTACTGTTAAAATTGCATTGTGCTACTTATAGACTAAGAACCTAATGTCGCTTGATCTATGTCGTACATGACAAAAATTTTGAAGATTCATATGGAAATAATGTCGTTAACAAAGAATGTGTACTTTTAAGTGTATTATGTGCCTTACTCACTAACGTTTAATTTAAAAAGAAAATAATCTTTTCATTTAATAAATGATTTATTTATTTAAAACTTTATGCTACAAAAGTACAAAGGCGGACTTAATGCCTTAGGCATTCTCTAACAGTCGACCAATGGTGGTGATAATTCATTTACCACAAAATACAGGTTCCCATAATAACACTCGCTGTTTCGTGGGTCCTGTCTTAAATCCGCAAAACAAACTTTATTGCCAGTCACTTTCTGTAAAATAATGAAATTTTACAATATCTAGTAAAAAAAATAAAAAAATCATCTGTCTCTCTTGACCAATAAGTGTGTAAGGTACCTTTTAAAATTATCTAATAAAGCATCTATCTAGCATCGAATCTAGTCAGTATGCATATCTTCTTAATGGCATATTCCTCTATCTATTCCTAAAATTTCAGCCATTTTATAATCACGTAGTTCTGTCGACTATGTGATCTTGGACCAGTTAACAAGAAGTTATGTCATTATCTTTCTATTTTAGTTCATTAAGTATTTGCAGGTTTCAAGATGTTACAATGACTCTATACGATGCAAGACCAAATCTTTTAGTGATGCCTTGTCTTTTGTTCATTGTTCTCTATAGAGGCCTACCTCTGTTTAAGAACGAGCAACTAGCTTCAACTTTCTGACTAGCTCCTTGAAAATTTAAAAGTACCTTATTGGTCTAATTGATCAATGATCATTTTGTTGGCTGAGAAAGTTCGCTGTTTGACATCGAGGATAACCTTAAGATAACTGCATCCAGCTCATTTCTAGGACCTTCAGCAGGTCATCAGTCTACCTTACGAGTTCCTACATAATCTCTAAAGTCCATAGGTACAGTCTGTTGTCAACATTAACTGACCCACCCTATAAACAAACGAATTTGGAACCTCAGCCTGTAACATTAAGGTTTATTCAATTTATATGAGCTTATCAGACAAGTGCTTGAGGACTCGATGAACAAATACAATAACAATACGGACACGCGAAAATTTATTTTGTGACTCCTATTGGACTCATTGCAAAATAGCTAACACAACTTTACTATTTTTTTTACAGCCTCCCAGCAGGTATGACCTTCAAGCTTCTAACAAATGAACACCTGGAACTACTCGACTCCACGTAGCCTCATCGCTACCCCTCTTCAATTACGTACTTTAAACTCCTCATCGACAACAAATATGGCTACGGCCTCTATTTAAACAATACCTTGATCTGCTGGCTCCTTATCAACGAATCTGGAAACTTTTTACATATGTACACAGTCAAGGAGCATAGGCAGAAAGGGTACGCAGAGTTGCTGCTAAAATTAGTCAGTAACATCTTGATACAAGATGGTAAGATTGTGTCTGCTTACTGCTTGAAAGATAATATAAATGCTTGTAAATTGTATAAAAAAGCGGGTTTTGTTCGATCCGAGGATGTTGCCTGGTGTTATTTGCGTAGTACATTAAAGTAAATGTATTATTGAAGACTGTTGTTTTATTGGGATCATGCGCTAAAAACACTTTAGAAGTTATCTGTTCATTAAGAAATGGAATTATTACAATACAAATAGATGCATTGGAATTGTTTGTAGTCAAATTAATTAATCTTTATCTTCAATATTTTTAGGTTTTACTGTTTCTGTACCAATTTTAGGTAATTGATAGTTGTTTCAAACAATAAAAAAATACTCGAATGTGTTACAGTAAATATATTGCCTGACTAGGAGCACCTTAATTTAAATAAAAGACAGTTGTTATATTAGACCAAGCATACATACTATGCTTTCATAGAATCTTGGGTCTTACCAAGCGGTATCGAATTACCCAGTTAAGTACTGGGTTTTGGAGGTCAGATAGGCAGTCGCTTTATATAAAATATTGGTATTCAGCTGCATCTGGTTAGACTGAAAGCCGACCCAAACATAGTCGGGAAAAGACTAGGCAGAATTGATTGATGTGCAAAACGGGTAATTTAAATTAAAAAAACGATCGTATAAAATTTACGTTACGTTAACTCTGGGCACTGATTCTTAGACCCTCAACTACCGAATAGTTTCACAACTGTACTCATGTAAGGTGGACCCTACCAAATCAGGGACAGGCCACAAAATATGTAGGTACACTAATAAACAGGGGTTGTCCCTACAAACCAGAGAGAAGAATTTTAGGAGGATTTGAGCCTGTAATAATGTGGGCAGGCAGTGTGAATACCGCAGTATGATAAGTTTTGGATGAAGGTGAATATTATACTGAGATGTTAATCCCTCTTTCAAATATATTTGAAAATTTTAGGTAGTACTTATTAGAACCTTTTTGTTTCTATTTTTTTAAGTTGTTTATTTGCCAGATTGTCAGACTCAAAAATGAGCTATCATGCATTTCCATAGGTAGGTTTAAAAACCTAAAACTTATATGATGAAAATTAAAATAAATGTGCAGTTTTGCCGCTAATATTTCAGCCGTTATGTCGTCACTGTTCCAAATTTAAATTCATTAAACCAATATTTAAAAAAAAAACTTTTTGGTTACCTACTTCGATGTAGCAGTCCGAGAGTGTAAAACTACTACGAGAAAAACAGGGTTGGTCTCTTAAGGGCGCGCCAAAAGCCAGCAAACTTTTAAAATTCACCCGCGCGCCCCGTGTTAAATGTTTTATCGTAATAACTCCAAAAATAAAAGTAATTACCTAAAATGCCTAGACAAAACCCTTACTCATGTATAAATATAACTAATTATCAAATTTTCGTCATATTAGTCATTATAATATCGTGTCGAAAAAACCAAAAAATTAGAGGCTACTTCGTGATGTTTTTCCATCGAGAAAATATTATTATTTTGTTTTTGATCAATGAGAACCCTCGAAAATATCATGTAGTTTTCATACATTTGTATTTTAAGCCTAGAAATCTAGAATTGTTCATATAAAATCAAAAATAAAGATGGATAATTTTGCTTACTACCCACTCTTAATAGAAGTTGTTAATAAACATGCGTACTTTCACCCTCACAAACACATAAAGTAAATTAAAAGTCATCCCGTACATGAAAAATTAAGATGTAAAACCTTACTCACCCCGAATAGCAAAGCATTAACCTATTACGTCACAAAACATTAGCGTCATCCTACTTTCTACGTCGCTCATACCTACCTACGTACAGTCGCGGTCATAAGTGGAGTAGCAATTTACAAAGCAAATCGATTGACACTTTGGTTAAACTTACGACCTTTCAACGTCGTGTGCCAATTTTGAGGTGTACGTAGGTACTGTGTTATTACGTTCAAAAGGGCCTTATATAATGGCCTAATTAAATAAATTATTTGACTTTTTGACTTTTGACTTTGACTTTAACTTTTAATACATCACTTATACACACAGATGTAGGTATGGCCTGTACCCCGTGTTCACAGCAATTTAAACTTTAGCATGCTACTGCACTTATGACCCCTACTGTACCTATGCATAACTAACGACACCTCTGCCCTAATACTGGTATCAATTACGTCATCAAAATTTACGACAATGTCAGTAAATTGTGTCGCGAGACGACGAAAATAGCTAGAGATGCGAGATTTATCAGTGAAATTAATTAACATAAATATTTACATTACACATGATGGGATGTTTGTTTTAGGAAACGTTAATGAGAAGGGAATTGTTTGAGTGCTTCTGTGAAGGTTTGTTGTGTAGGTCGTTGGTAAAGTGAAAATATTTTGATAGCACTCTAGATATGGTTTTTAGAAATTTGACAGTAATTTGAAGATAAGAAAGTTGTAAAAATAACGGCACATAACATAACATCACGCCTGTAATCCCCGAAGGGGTAGGCAGAGGTGTACACATGAGTACACCTATTACATTTCGCCAGTTATGTTTAACTCCCATGTAATAGGGGGCGAGCCTTTTGCCATCAATCGAGCACATAATTATCCAGACTCCGAGGCTGCTACTGAGAAATTCATAAACGACACTTAAAACCGACACTTAGTTATGAAATAATAAATATACCTATGTTTTTGTATGATAGTATTTCAGAATACACCTCTTTAAAGGAACAGAATCGCCGCGTTGCGTGGGTATGCGGTATGCAGTATCGGTGACTTAACATACGGTTATATCAACATATTGTTATTTTTTTATGTCTTGAATGGAGTAGAATCTACTCCGTTCAAGACACCGAAAAATAACAGGTCGCATGCAGCCTGTGGACGTCTTACATGCAGCATGCAGCCCGTGAATGTTTTGTAAATTTGTATAAATAAAATCAGTATGTACTTATTTAGGTACTTTGTAGTTTTCATTTCTGAATGATTTACAGTGGTTATTTTTCTAGCTATAAAGCCCACATATATATAAACATAATGTATTACGTGTACGAATTCAATCCGTGTGTTTTAAAAATTTTTAGTAACATTTTTATTTTTTCATTGGTATTGGACCAATTATACGTAAGTAGGTACTAGGGTTAATTTGCGGCCCGCCTTTAGTTTATTTTGCCACCTTGTGGCCCTTGCCTACCAAAAGGTTGCCGATCCCTGCAGGAGTAGATACCAAGTCGAGGTACAGAACCATTTAAATAAAAATGTCGACGGCAAACGGTCTCTAACTCATTAGACTGCCAACTAATTTTATAATGTGAGCAGATAAATGTGTCGTGTGACCTAATAATTCTATTAATAATAATAGAGTGTGTTTTATTTTGTTTGATTTAATTGATTGGTAGGTATTCATGGGGCTATCCGATTTCATTTTCTTTTCATTTATACCTATAAGTTGCAGTTTTGTATCTTCATTAAATTCAAGGAGGTACACAACTATACTAATGAATCTCAAAACAAATCAATAATAAAATAAGTATAATTTTTTTTGTAGGTTATCTTCTAATTCGAACTGGAATTCGAGTGTTGTTGGGTATTTCCATCAGGAATTTCTCAGTAGCAGCCTCGGAGTCTGGATTTCTGCCTGATTGATGGCAATAGACTCGCTCCCTTTTACATGGGACTTAAACATAACTGGCGGAATGTGGGTGTACTAATGCGTACAACTCTGTCTAACTCTTCGGGGATTACAGGCGTGATGTTATGTGTGTCGAACTGGCCATCTTGCCGCTGGATTGAGGCAGGAGCAGCGATGAACTCGTACGTACAGTCAGCTACAAAAGTCGATTAACATTTGTGATTTTTAAATCCTAATTATTAAGTACAATATTAAAAATAAAACTCAATGAACATAAAATCAAGATGTAATAAACCCTAAGCTATTACCTGAAATTCAGAAAACCAGTAAATTATGTGTTTAGTGTCTGTTTAAATGATATAAAAAAGCAACGTTGTTAATCGACTTTTGTAGCTGACTGTACATAGTGATGTAGCGCAACACTGCCTACCGCATCCGCAATACGGTGATTCTATTCTTTGAAAGAGGTATATCCTGAAATACTGTCAAACATAAACACAAACAAAACAATTTTACCAATCCAGTGATATTCGCGCGGTAGTGGCGCATAATTATTTCTTTTTGTATTTATTTGATTTTTATTTTTTAGATTTAATACAAACTTGTTTCTACTTTGCTTTTATGTACAATTTTTATTTTTTTCTTTCTTGATGAATAAACAGTTTTTCTTTCTTTTCTTTCATATTTCTAGAAATAACCGCATTTAAACAAACAAAAACTTTTCAGCTTTATTTTATTAGTATAGATATAGACTACCAGACAAAACAGAAACGTATAAGTATGCTATAATACTAACTCTAGAAAGAAAAGTACCACCAAGGGAATACTCTGAGTCATTCGGTGTAGTGCTAAAATATAGTCGAGCTCTTGCTGTTGATGCCATACTTATTTCTACCGTCCAACGACTTTGAAAGTACTAAAGTGAATTGGCTACTACATTAAAAAAACACGACTGTTCTGAAGTTAATAAGGGTTATATCTATGCTAAGATTGTTAAGGTGAAGAGTTTGTCTGTAATTTTTTTAGATCGCGGTAATCTTCTAAACTACTGGTCCGTTTTCGAAAATTCTTACGTTAGTAAGAAGTGTGTATTTTACTATAGAAAAAATTTAGGAGCGGCAAGAAAATGATTGCGGACCAAGCCACAGGATAAAGCTGGTAAAAACAAAACAAGGTGATTTTTGTGTGTTTTGATGGAATCGTTTAAGTATCGGTATGAGGTACCTATATAATCGGTAATTTCTGGAAGTCCTGGTCCAATTACAAAAATTCTTTCACTGATTGAAGCTATGTCTGAGTGTCATGTTTTGTGGTAGGTATACCTGATTTCCACGTGGACGAAGTCGTTGACAGAAACTAAGTAAGAAAAGTAACTAACACACAGACGTACCGTACAGAAAGCAACTAAGTAAACTTTGAAAATAAGGTTGATCATGACTAAACCAGCCAGTCTCTACTTACTTATTCCCCTCCCGTTTTGAGGAATACATACAATCTTTTGTTAAGATCCTTCGTGTGATTTCTCGTCTCGTCTTTCAATTCAAGCTGCAGCCATAAAACCAACTGACCATCAATTTTATGGCACACTTGCAACAGCGAAATACGACAACTATTTGCTATAAAACACGTGATCCTGTATTAAAGCAACAATGTTGAGACAAAGGCTTCTAGCGAAAATGAATCCACGATATTCGATATCTACACTGTCTAAAGGTGCTGATAAACTTGAGCATTCACTTGTAATGAGCATTTGTGCGAATGTTACATCACAGAAAAATACGAGAACATTTTAGCGAGCACTCTAGCGAGCATTGCTTCGACCTTTTTGCCGAGCGAAGCTTCGGTCATCGTTCCGCGCCCCGCCGCCGCCGCTCTGCGAGATTAGTTTGCCACCATCTTCTATTTTTCTTTTTATTTTTTTTCACATAACCAATGAGTATAAATGCAGCACACGCAACCGTCAAGTACCTACCTATGACATCTTTGTGAAGAATATTTTTTGACGAGCATCGACTAGAGCGTTCACTAGAATGCTCAAGAAAATGTTCATAGCAATGTTTGGCTCTATGCTTGGCTCGGCTCGATGTTCAGTTCGACAAATATAAAAACGGCGAATGCTCGATGTTCTGTTACAAGTGAATGCTCAAGTCTATCAGCACCTTTAGAGTTCTTATCATTATGTATTATTTCTCACTTTAAAAGGGTCTTGTTACTAAAACACCAAAAAGGTTATAAGTCCTACCTAAATTACATGATGTATTTTCTTTCATCTCAGTTGATTAGAATAATAACAAGTTTCTTTCTTAACTGCAGAGCGGTGTTTCACTTTTTCTTTCTTTCATTATTTCTTCCTCTCTTCGTTTCTATCATTCTGTCCTTCTTTATTTATTTCTGTCATTCCGTCTTTCTTACTTACTTTCTTTCTTTCATTTATTATTTATTTCCTTCTCTCCTTATTTCTGGTAAATTCTACGTAAGTAATAAGAACAAAGAGTCACTTTTGCGTGCATGTGCTCGTTTTCTTAGGTTACTTTGGCAGTTCTTGACATCATCAATTTATTTTCCACCAGAATGTTTTGGAGTGCAAAGTAACTACCTACACTCCAAAACATCCTGGTGGAAAATGCGAGCACACATGCACGCAAGTGACTCTTTGTTCTTCTTACGTAGAGTTTACCAGAAATAAGGAGAGAAGAAAATAAATAGACTGTCTCACAAACTTAATTTCAACTTTAAACAGGTAAGGAAAATCCATACTGTATACAGCATGTACATACCTTTTCCACTAAAACCTGCACGATTCAACATTAGCACTTTATTAGTAGATCACAAAATAATAGATATATAGATATCCTCAATTATTCATTCGGTTCCGTTATACTATACATAAATCAGAGAAGCACTAAAATAAAACAAACGCGTAACAAAACCTATTGGATCTTTCATCACTCCATACAAACGTCAAGAATATGAGCAGTAAATGTTATCTCGTTTCTCACAATCTAATTTATGTATGTCATTTTACTATAAATTGGTTCGCACGGTGTGGATAACTCAGCTGTTTTGCATAGTACCCGCAAAAAAGGGATAAAATTAATTGTATTTAACATACAATAGAATTGCAAGCCGCTATAGCGAGTGATTTAGAAGTGAATATTATAAATCATTTTACTGAGAGTAAGTTTTGTCTTCACGCTTGTGATATACAAGAAGCGACCTTATTGTGGAATAAATAAATTATATGAAATAAATGGTGGAAAGAGACACTTAACAAAACTAAAAGTAACATAGTTGTGCTCTGTTTTTCTATTCCGGACCATACCTGGTAATTTTCGGGTAACAGAGATATTAAAGTTCTTTTTTTACGAAAACAAGTTTGAAATGTTCTAACAAAAATTCCCTTATGACCCTTGTACTGTTGGATGCACCTGTAAGCACAAGTTACATTGCGAATAAACAGTGATTTTTCACATCAAAATTAAAATTCGTTTCCCAACAATATTTGCTCAATGTGTCGTGATGTGTACACAGCATGACTCTTATAAAAAGTAAAAAAGACTGACAAAAGTTAATATAAAAACTAATTCATGTCAGTTTGCTGAGAAGTTGCTACAAATCGCATTTAATATGGACCTTTTGTTTCAAACAAGCAAAAAATAAATATGAAATACGTATACTCGTAAAACTCATTCAAACATGAGAGAAGTACTGCAGTTGCATACAGCGCTGTAGTCGCCTTCTACTCATTCCAACATATTTTTAAAAATAATAAAAAATAATAATTTAAAGAAAAACAAAAAACCCGACTGCGTAAAAACTAATTTAAAAAAATACGTGAAAAATTAACTTAAATAAAAACTAAAAAAAAAGAAAGAAACAAGCCCAGTAGTTTCGAACGACTCACAGTCGGGGCCCCTTGGGAAGATTTGATTGGTAAAATTTGAATGGGCCCCGACTGATGAGACCAATCTCTAGAACGCCACATAGAAACAAACATACATACATACATAGACTGATAAACACATTACCCTCCTTTGCGTCGCGCAGTCGGGTAAAAACAGTCCCCAATTCATCGAGCTTCGTCCATTGTATTCCTTCTTATAATCATTTTCTGGTATATCATGTAGTTTCATCAGCACCAACTCTTATTGTGCAGATTTCCTCATAGTTTTTTTGTTTAAATATACTGAAAACTCCTTATTTTTGACCACTGCACGGCAAACGCCTCTTCTCGCACATTCGCAGCATCGAGCATTGATCACCACGCTTGCAAGGCGGCGGATTGTCGACTACAAAATAACAATAATTTAATATACTTAACTTCATGGTTTTCTCACGGTGTTTCTTTCACTGATGTCAGTGATGTTCTAGATAAACTAAAAATAGCGAACTACAAATTAAACCGATTTGAAAATAATAGTCTACGAAAAGTTTCGTTTCTCGTTGAACTTTTCATATATAAAATAGAAAAAGTAACATTAGTAGGTACAGTCAGCAAAACAGAAAGGTATCCAGGTATATAAACCGATGGATGTTTTACATTGAAACTAAACTTAATTAAATGATCTGTTTATTATCTACTTCTTAAATTAAATTAAATTTTAAAACATCCATCGGTTTCTAAGAAAACTTCAACTATATCTGACGACCCTGCATACCTATCTCTTTTGCTGTGTGTACTTACCCAAACTCGGTTGCGAACCTACAACTTCGCAGATGCGCACCGAGTGCCTTAATCAGCAGACCATCGTCTCTGTTCGCTTAAACGTTTGAATCCCAGTATAATATTTAGTCAGAAGCACTGTTCCTGAATTCAAAGCAAACTGCCATTGCAATATACTTATCATTCCTCCCGGGAACTAGTGGAATACGTCTCGAGATTTGATATCAGAATCTCATGTCGCATAAACTTGAATATTACTTGTTAGCCGAGTGCGATGTGTGGAGTTTAACGGTATTGTAGTGTAGAATATTTCATATTTTTAACCGACTTCAAAAAAAGGAGGAGGTTCTCAATTCGGCCGGTATTTTTTTTTTATGTATGTACACCGATTATTCCGAGGTTTCTAGTCCGATTAGTGTGATTCTTTTTTTGTTCGATGAAGTATACTTGCCATTTGGTCCCATAAAAATTTCATCAAATTTGGTTTAGTGCTTTTTATTTTGTGAGCATTTTTCTAAATTAAATATATCGTGTGAGGTATTGTTTGAAGGGCTTTTAATAGGGATTTCAAATATCAACACACAAGCACTAAAAAGGGAAAGTGGAAGTTGGAAGTCGGTGACAATACCTACATAACAAAAAACAAAACCAAAGCCGCCGACTTCCAAACTAAAGTTATTTTTTATTTTTTGAAGGCGGTTGTCTTTTTTTGTAAAAAAGCTTTTTGACATACATGTATACTGCCTCGTTCGGTTGGACTCGCGTGGTCGGTCGATAATTGACAAAAATATGGATGAAGCATAAAATATACAAAGAGATTAATATAGAATCTCTTTACTTTTCTAAATCGGCTAAAAATATGTTGCGAGCACTCTGTTGTGAACAAAACCTAGAATCATCTAGCTACTACAAAACCTCATGATGTGACAACTACACGGCTGTGTGCACACAGACAGGTGCGCGTATTGATCAATACCAATATCTAGAGCACCGTCAGATTAACTAACGCTCTATCTAATCCCCCCCCCCAAACCCCCCCTTACGTGTGCGTTGTGAAGCCTGGATGTTGCAAATATTTTTACTTGAGAACAAACTAAATATCTATGTTTTGTCGATAGATTCTGAATAAGATAAACGCTCAATTATTGCGTAGGTACTAGTCTTTTCCACGACTTAGTCCGCGTGGTCTAAAATACCATAAAACATAGCATAAGGCACTCGGCAATAGTGTTCAGAAATTACCAAGAGACAAACAACAAACAAAAAAATAAACCAACTTTGCCTCTTTATAATATAAGTATAATATAGAAGTAAAGATATTAGTATTAAAACTACCTAAGAAAATGGGAGTTCTTAATCTACACGAGGTGTGTATCACCATATTGTAACCTTTAATCTGCACAAGAAATTTTAACCATCAGAAAAACTCGCCTAAGGCCTAGGCCGCACTACGGTTAAACCGCTGTGGTTTTTAATCGCGTGAATTTGTGCCCCTAGAAAACAGTCGCCGGAAAAAACCGCAGGTGCGGCCGCTTGTATTAGTTTTCTAGGGGCACAAATTCACGCGGTTAAAAACCACAGCGGTTTAACCGTAGTGCGGCTTAGGCCTAACCACTAAAACATCGAAGATATCAATGTTATATTCTTTAAAATAAAGGTAGAGGAATGCAAAGCGGCGCGGCGGCAGAGCAAGAAACTTTAAATTCAAAATGTCACTATCCCTACATACTTTTTCCAGGCATCAAACTTCAAAAGATGGAACTTTTCCACCATCTTCAGCTCCGGCCATGAAACTGAGCAGTAAAATCTGACAATAACTTGCCATATCTTTACGGCTGACTTATTTTAATGATCCAAATTGTTTCGTGCACATCTTAATGGTCAATATGGACACGGAAGCATGTTTATATGCTTTTTATTACTCAATCATGTCTTTTATGTTTGTACGAGAATTGTACCAAGTTTGTTAAAGAATACTATGTTCGAATAAAATGATAAAGTTTTTTTTTTATTCTTACGAATTAATTTTTATTGTCATACTTACTTGTATATCGAAGCAGCAGTTTGTATCGTCTTAATAACATTTAACATATCATCATGCCTGTAATCCCCAAAGAGTTAGGCAGAGGTGTACCGGTTAGTACACCCACATTTAGCTAGTTATGTATAAGTTCCACGTAATAGGGGGCGAGCCTATTGCCATCAACCGGGCACAAATCCAGACACCGCGGCTGCTACTAAGAAATTCCTGATGGAAAGATCCAATGACATTTTGCCCGACCTGGGAATCGAAACCAAGACCTCAGCAAGGCAACATGAAAATGCACTGGTGTGGACATAGCTTCAGAGAAGACAAAAGCATTGATCACCAAGCCGAGTTCTCCTACCAGTTTCCAAAATTAAATATATCGTGTGAGGTATTGTTTGAAAGGGCTTATTGTAAGGATTTCAAACATTAATACACAAGCACTAAAAAATAGCTTTTTATATTCTCTAACTAGCTTCTGCCCGCGACTTCGTACGCGGATCCTGTTGCTTATGCCAGCGACAACGGGGTCGTCAAAATCGAAGATCTGAAACGTCTGATGTAGAATTCTAAGGCCCGGGGACGGGAAAACAACGGGATGAGCGAGACGATTGGAGTCGTTCCAGATCTTTCATTTTTGTATGTCAACAGGAAATGCCCATCAGACTAAACAACTTTAGGTAAGAAGTCGTTCCTTAATATGTTATTATAGTGTCGCTGGGCTTTGGAGTTCCACAACAGGTGTTCCAGATCTACAATCTTTATACGTCAGCAGAGAGTGCTCATCAGGCTGAACAACTCTTGCTAAGACGTCATTCCTATATATGCTATAGTGTAGCTGGGCTCTTGGAGTTCCACATCAGCTGTTCCAGATCTTTAAATTTTATACGACAACAGAGAGTGCTCATCAGGCTGAACAGTTCTTGCTAAGACGTCATTCCTATATATGTTATAGTGTAACTGGGCTCTTGGAGTTCCACATCAGCTGTTCCAGATCTTCAAATTTTATACGACAACAGAGAGTGCTCATCAGGCTGAACAACTCTTGCTAAGACGTCATTCCTATATATGTTATAATATAGCTGGGCTCTTGGAATTCCACATCAGCTGTTCCAGATCTTCAAATTTATTCTCTTTGCAGAAAATGCTCATCACGTGAAACATTGTTTGCTAGTTTAGCTGGTCTGTTGCGGTTCTGCATCAGGTATTCAAGTTTCCAAGATAAATTATAGCCTAATGTTGCCCAGACTTAATAACTGAATCCTTATGGCAGCGGCGCAGCTCTCAGCGCGCTTTAATAGCCAAGGACGCGCAGGCGCGAGGCGTGTACGTACTCTGATAGAATACCTTAACAAAATGTTCGCCGTGATTCTTTAAATTGACATAACTTTTTTATTTATGAACCGATTGACATGAAATAAACACTAAATGTTAAGTGAAGCTTACTACAATAAATTAGTCAAAACCGCATCTAAATCGAATAAGCCGTTTCTGATATTAGCGTGCACAAACACACAGACAAACAGACAAACAGACAAAAAAAAAATTAATTACAATTTCGGGTTCGGCATCGATATAATAACAACCCCTGCTACTTTTTTTTTATATATTTCCATTGTACAGACACCACTTTTCTACAATTTTATTATATGTATATAGATGACATCCTATATTCTTGCATATAAAGTTATCATTCATTCATTAGTTTGTGTAGATAGTTCGAAATTATTGGATTTGCTTCAAGTACCTACGTCTTTACAAGGAAAACCCGTAAAATCCAATTCCTCTTACTCCAAGCATAAAAATATTTAATTTTCCTTCTACAAACGCATCTCACGTTCGTTCCCAACTGAAACTACTCCGCTATTCCATACAAAACCGACAGGATATTTTTAATCAGGTCATGATTTCAGGGCATACAGTTTGCAGTGCACTCCTCCGAGAAAATCCTATTACGTACAGACACATAAAAAGATAGTTCGAATGTTTGTTCATTCATTACGTTTAAAAGACTTAACGAATTTGGATGAAATTTTGCACATTTGTAGACTAAAACCTGAATTAAGTATCGAAAAGTTTTTTTTTTGTTTTTTTGTTTTTGTATTTTTAGGTTAAAAAACAGCCTCGTTTGCCTAGTGGTCGCATAGCACGACTGCTGAACGTGAGGTCTTGGGTTAGATTCCCAGGTCAGGCGGAGTTATTGGGTGCTTCCATTAGGAATTTCTCAGTAGCGTATGGTAGTATGGGACCTTAACATAACTGGCGAAATGTGGGTGTACTAATGTCTAATGGGTACACCTCTGCCTAACCCTTCAGGGATTACAGGCGTGATGTTATGTAAAATTAAATGGTGTTTCCGACTAACACGCGGAAGAAGTCACGAGAAAAGCTTGTGTTTTTAATATGCTCATGTGAATGGTAGCGCCCTTTTCCTGATATTTCATAGCAAAAGATCCAATATCTATATTCTCCGACACCTGTCGTTGCTTGTATGTTGCTCGACATTTAATTTACTTTATATTAACTCATGTAAACCTTGTTCTGGATCCCGATGTGATAGGAAAAGGGAAGAGAATTTTTTCTTGATATTAAAAATAATACTTAGAAGGCGTGACTGAATATAGAAAAAAAGAAAGAAAATTGGTTTATTTAAGAGTCTAAGTCTCCCCGATTTATGCCATTTTAGCAAGGCTGAAATAATTAAAATTGATATAGGAATATGCAGCTAAGAAAATATTCATACTAGGTAGCTTTAATGATGGGTTTTTTTACGTACAAAAGGTATAAAAGGTCCAAGGTTTATATTCATATTTTACAGAATATTAAAACAATAACAAAGTAGAGAAAAAAGACATTTCATGATTAATTAATTTATAATTTGTTAAAGCTTTCGTTGAGTGCAGTCAAGTCACTACATCATCATACAGCTGGGCATAGGCCACTTCTTAAGATAGCCACAGTAACCAATTTCCCGCTGCTCGCATACAGTGGTTTCCCGCAACTGCATCAACAAGAAATGACAACAGAGTATAATCAACAAAGACAGCTATGATCCATAACCAGATCAAATACAACATAAAACCATCTGAATCCATGTCACGCAAACAATAATCTTAAGAAAACCACTAATTAACATAGCAAATATTTCTTTCTGCTCCACATATTGTCCAATGTGCAATAAATTACATATGAACCACAATACGAACCGACTCTTATTACATCCAACAGCATTAAGTGTGCAATTATTACGTTGGTTTATAATGACCATGTTACACGGTTCAACCAAATTGATTTATTTCGAGACGTAGATAGAGAAGGTATTTTTTTAAAAATCTGCATAGCTACTTGGTCACTTATACATAGTAAGAGAGGATTTGTGATTGTCGACGATGGTGCACATTTACTTAGACGAAGTTTACAAACTTTTGTGCTCGAGAGTTGAAGATTCCTAGGTTAGAAGGAGTCTGAGAAACACAGACAAGGAGTGCAGACCAGAGTGCCACTTATTTAGTTAAGCTTTATGCAACAAAAGGTACAAAGCTGGACTTAATAAGCTTGCTCTACCAGTCAACTAAATTCATTCAACCATTTTATGTAAAATTGCAGTGTTGCTGAAACACTTTGTGCATGAGCTTTGTGGATATTCATATTGGATGGAACAATTCATATTTATGTTTACACAAGTCAACTTGGTTGATTCATCTAAATAACTTGGCGAACCGCGTAACTCCGCCGCTATTATTTACGAGACGTCGGTATTGGTACAGCAGAGTTTTTTTATCGCCATTCACATGACAATCAATATCAAAACGTTTTTATATAACATTACATTGTCTAGTTAAGTAACGCCTGTGTTTAGTGCTTAAGTTGTGAATGGGTTGATAAGTATACTGATAAATCAATATACCTAGTTCAGAAAATCCTAACCAGTAACTTAAATAATCCTAACTATCCTTACTATCCTAACTATCCCAACTATCCCAACTATCCTAACTATCCTAACTATCCTATCTATCCTAATTATCCTAACTAATAATATAAATGCGAAAGTAAGTTTGTTTGTTACCTTTCCACGCCAAAACCACTGAACCGATCATCCTGAAATTTTGCATAAACGTTGTCAGGTGTACAAAAACGGACATAGGGTACCTTTCAACCTAAAAAAGTACTGTTCCCGAGAAAAATCAGAATAACGTTGTTATGATGATAGATGGCGCCACATGTCTTACGAATCATGATCGATATTTTAATTTACGAGCAAAGTCGCGGGCGAAAGCTGGTTCTCTATAACAAATCAATAGGGATTCGCCTTCGATCCATCTTCGTAGAACAAAGTAATAACAAGGAAAGAGTAACTTCTAAAGATGTTGTACTCGTAATACTTGGAAATGAACTGAAAATCTTTCATGTGCCTCTAAGGGTCAGTTCACACCGAGACGCGACGCTGCGTGCACACTTTAAAAGAGCGACTCAAAATATAACTTTATTTTCTACACGAAAAGATACACATTTCATTGTTAGAATTTAGAATACGTTACACCACGCAGCACTACGTCGCGATGCGTCGCTCTACGCCGCGCGGCGCCGCGAAACGCATCGCGACGCAGCGGTGAATCGCCGGTACGCGCGACGACGTGCAAGAGCGGCGACGTTGCGATGCATCTCGCGGCGCCGCGCGGCGAAGTCACTAGCCTCTTCCAGTATCGTCACGTTGCGTCGCGTCGCGTCGCGTCTCGGTGTGAAATGACCCTTAGTCTCAGCTTATACAGTATTGTCAAAATAACAGTAGAAAAGTGATTAATTTATATTCAAAACTAAGGAAACAACGTTCTCTACAAAATAGTGCTGTTATATGAAAAGTAGATTTGAAACTACAAAGGCATTAATATCTAGGCTTGTGGTAACTCAGTTTCCCATAAAATAACTTAATTTTAATATTAAAATTAAAAAATTAATACTTATCTGTTTTATTTTTTGACGGGGCATGACCAATACAGTTATGTACTTACCTACCTATCTAAGGAGCCTTATTCTACTAACTTTCAGAAACGATCGCAATATAATCTCAGTCTCAATCTGTCATATATCTCCATTTTTTTAACAAGAATGGTCATTGAGATGAGATCGCGACTAGATTTTTTAGTTTTTTATTTAGTAGAATTGACCACTTCCTTTAAAGATCTGACATATAAAGAAACACCTATTTTCTACAACAATTAAAAATGAATGGCTACCTATGTTGCTAAGCGCAATACTCGAAAACGGCTGGAACGTTTTGGCTAATTCTTTTAGTATAGTGTTTGTAATTTCCCAGACAAGGTCGGAAAGTCGAAAGTCGGAAAAGTCGGAAATATTCACACGTGTGAAAAAAAACAACTTTCGTACATAACATTATTGAATAAGAGTCAACATAATCGTTCGTTTATCATAATAGGTACTCGTAAATATAACTTCGCAAGAACAATAAAAACTAAAGAGCTTATTAATATCCGTTGCCGTCACATCGGTAGATCATAAATAATATCGAACAAACAGTGTATTGTGAGCTGAGAACAAAGTACTCGTATCAGTGTAGGAATAATAAATCCATGCAGTAGTGGAAGTGGAACATATTTTTTGAGTCGACTTTGGTTCTAGTTTTAGGTATCTCATAGTTTTTTTAGCTCGCGACTTCATCTGCGTGGAAGTCACTACTATTCTATCCTTTTTTTTTAAGGTTGGGAAATCATCAAATGTCTTCTTCCGCTCTGGACGGAGGGGAAGGGACTGTCAGACTCTTACTGACTAAAACCCATCCGTGTTCCTCCTAAAGCCTTTCGCGTTCGAGGGCCGCGCTAACTCTTTTGAACAAAATCCGCATTTCTGGCAGAAAATTCCCCCATCCCAGATTTTTGGATATTTAAAGCTGAAAAGGTAATTAAAAAGCATTAAGTTTGTGATTTATAGTCAACAATAGTGATAGGTATGCAGGGTCGTCAGATGTAAGTAGTTGAAGTTTTTTGAGAAACCGATGGATGGAAATGTAATTTAATTTAAAAGAAAATAATAAACAATTCATTAATTAAGTAAAATTTCAATCGAAGACATCCATCGTTTTCTAAGAAAACTTCAACTACATCCGACGACCCTGGACACCTATCTCTTATGTTGAATGTACATTAAACTGTAATTTTTGTAGAGGTTGCGGGTTGGTGCTTTTTGGCTTAATTAAGGACGTCACAGAAAAGGTCGATAACATCGACATTAGAGTGGTAGGTACACATAAGGCAGTATCGCTTCTGTAAAATAGTTGCATAGTATTTGAATTATACAACTAACAGACATGTAAAGGTTTTATAATAGTTTTGTAGCAGTTAACAGTTATATAGTAGTGTTCAATTCGACGCATTAGTTACCTTTATATTATTATTTTACTAGTTGGGGAAGCAGTATCGCTTATACATATGCTAACCAATTATTTTCATTGTAAGTACCATATGGTAGGGCGGACTACCTCTACCTACCTCTCAGAGACCGCGGTTCATTCACAATGTTGATTCACCTGTCGTAGAGTAGTGCCACGACCAGTGTTTGTGAACATTTTGTTTTTTTTTTAATAAATAGAGGTGTTACACTTTGTATAGGACGGTTTAGTGCAAGTGTAGTGAATGATCTTCTGATATGTGGAACTTGGTGATTTTTTGTAAGTATTTTTTGAAACTTCAGTTTTCTTTTAATAGCAGCCTCGACTTGACTTAATTTGCGACCAACGAGGTGGTCGTTGGTCGCAAAGCGCGACTGCTGAGCATTAGGTCTTGAGTTTAATTCCCAGGTCGGGAAAAGTGTTATTAGGTTAGGTTGATGACAATAGGCTCGCCCTCAACTGAAATTGAAAAATTGAAATAGTTTATTGAAATAATTGATTTACAAAAATATTTAAAATTAGGGCATTAAAAACTATAGGTAAATAATATTAGGATTCTACCTGAACTAGGAATAAACCTGTATCTCAGGTAATACACTCAAGTGCTTACAATAATATTATCTAAGATTCCATTAAACAAATACAACACCAGTAAAAAACTTATCAATAAATATTTTACTTATATTAACTTGGGACTTAAACATAACTGGCGAAATGTGGATCTTTTAATGGTACACCTCTGCCTAACCCTTCGGAGATTACAAGCTTGATGTTATGATGATAATAGCAGCCTATTATTGTCTCACTGTAGGGCAAAGGCCGCTTCTTATGCAGGGAAGGCACGAGCATTGATCACCACGCTTTGCTCAAGGCGGATTGGCGATTTCATATTTATATATTAATTAGTCCAGGTTTCCTCAAGATGTTTTCCTTCACCGATGTCAGTGATGTCTAAGATAAACAGAACCAGTATCGAACCCTTAACCTCATGCACGCGGCGAGCACCGTAACCGCTGAACCATCACGACAGTTTCAATTCCTCTTTCTTCTGTGTATCATCATCATCTGCCTAGCCTTTCCCAACTATGTTGGGGTCGGCTTCCAATCTAACCGGATGCAGCTGAATACCAATATTTTACATGGAGCGACTGCCTTTCTTCTGTGGATGAGAAGAAGATTTTGCCTGCAGCAGCTTTCATCTCAGCAGCTTTATATAAATCTGGAAAATTATAGGCAGAGGGAAGCTTAATATTTACGACTGGCAAAATTTAATTAAAACTTGGTTTATCTCAAGCGATATGTCTTACGAGTTCATATTTATGATCGTGGTAGTACTTACATCCCGCGGCATATGCAGTTGTATAAGTATTGCTATGAGACTAGCCCTAGTAGATGTGAGGTTTATACGAGAAGGAAGATTCTAGTTTAAGGACTACCTAGTCCTTCAGTAGAGGCTATTCTTCTTACCTAAGTTAGAAGGTGCATGATCTACCTAATGCTGATTAAAAGGTAAAGGGTTCAAATAACAACATTTATTTTATTTTATTTTATTGGTTTATCAACAATTGTTTACACTAGTACGTACTATGCATAATAATTAAAATCATGATTAGCTGTCATGGTGACGTTAGATTTCTAAACTACACCATATTGATTCTAAATAACAACTTACATGACCAAAGAAAGGTTCTAAAAACCCCATAAAATTAAACCATAAAAGTAAAACAAGCCGTGACGTAACTCTTTTATAAAGTAAACAGCCATTTCTAAACTATTGAAGAAATACCAATGGAAGCCCATTTTGTCACACCTTATAATAAGACAAACCTTTGTGATTTATGATAAGTCGATCATGTCGTTAAATAAGTCTAAAGTATATATTTAAATGTCCCTTTTATTTACATTCATAACTAGCTTCTGCCCGTGACTTTGCCCGCGTAAGTTTTCTTTAGGATACCAAATTCCTTTGATATATAAATATCCATTAATTTCCCCCATTGATATGAGTAACGCTTTGAGTGATTAAACTAAATAAATAAATGTTAGGTATGTGTGAGACGCGTGTTTCCAATTTAAAAAAATCCTTCGAATTTACAAAACGTTTACTCTGTGAACTTGTACTACTTATAGACCCTTAATACCTACCTAATATGTAAAGAGCCTACTATTCAGCCAATCAGCAAGTCGAGACAAAATCAACGAAATAATCAAAATTATTGTATTATTTTTTACCCAACTTCGCTAAAGCCAAAAGGGTTGTTTTTACATTTAAGTATAGTCAACTCGAGTCAACTGCTTTCACACCAATTACTGCATTATTTTTTATTTAGTGTGAAATTTCGAATGAAAGAAATACTTTTTTATTATTTACTAGCCACATCAATTTATATTCGGTAATCAAAAAGCCTGTGAGATACTAATTGAGACAACTTTTGATGGTTTGGCAATCTTTTTTATGTTTTGATAGTAGCCTTTCAAGGTATGGCCTGTTCCTATCAGGAATTGACAGGGTGATAGTTTGTAGTTCCTAGCCATCCGCAAGTAAAGGATTTTTCAAAATTCACCCCCTAAGGGGATGAAACGGGGGTCCGATATCTATGCGGACAAAGGCGCGGCCAAAAGCTATAATTAATATTAGTCTGAAATCGCCAATCTGCCTTAAACAAACATGGTGATCAATGCTCATGCCTTTTCTGTATGAGAAGAAGTCTTTACTCTGCAGTAGGATAAAGGCTGGTATCTTCTCTAAATGATTTTAGGTAAAGCTAAAGTAAGCTTTACCTAAAATCATTTGACTTAGTAATAGGCAATTCTTATCGGTTCTCATGTGGCGGTAGGCAGTTCTCATGTGTCATTCCATGGGGTTCCGTAGCAATTAATTCTTGTGGCACGTGCCATTACTGAATAAATTACTACGAAAATCCACTCCACATGACTTTTGTTTTTTAGCATGTTTTTATTAATCATGATGAAAATGAGTTTGTAATGAAGCCCTAATGACTGACCTTCGATAGACGAAGATTTGCAGTCCTTGTAGGATGGACCGGACACTGTACAGTAAGGGGTCATAAGTGCAGTAGCATGCTAAAGTTTGAATTGCTGTGAACACGTGGTAGGTACAGGCCGTACCTACATCTGTGCGTATAAGTGATTATGTATTAACAGAATTCGTAGACGGCGTCGATAAAAAATAACAATCCACTTATGACCCCTACTATACCTATAGAAAAACTGATATTCAGCTGCATTTGGATAAACTGGCAGCTTGAATAGATACTTACCAATTCGCAGGTAACAATTGTCGGTAATCTTAGACTCTTACACCGAGTTTTTTTTTTAATATAAAAACTTTACCCAACACTACGAATTTCTCCTGAATCGTGGGTACGTTTACAAACATATAAACTGTAACCTTTACAAATATTTGTTCCGTGCTGGAATCGAACCTGCGACACGCAACGCAGCAGCTAATCGGTGAATTGTGTGTAACTGTGTCACTCTGGCCACCTTTAAGCCCCGGATACACTAGGGAACATTTTGTCCCGCAACATGACGCGCAACACTCAATCTACGTGACGCTGCAACGTTGCACATTGTTCCGCAACATGCCCCGCAACATTGTACGTGACGCGGGGCATGTTGCTTGCTCCCGCCTCGAGAGCGAGCGCACGACGACATTTCTATAAACACTGACTAGTGTAAAATGTTCCATGACAATTCTCGCGGGACACTTCACGTAGTTGTTGAGGGACATGTTCCGCAACATGTTTCTTCATTTGCCCCCTAATGTATCCCAGGCTTTAGCCAGAAAGTCACTTGAGCGTTCAGAATCACTGTTTTGAACGCTCAAGCAACTGCACTCTAAAAATTTATACTTCTGTGCTTTCCGTGGAGTGTGGTGTTATTGTGTGGCTAGTAATTCAATAACTGTGTATTCATGTTATCTGACAGTTATGGCCGACTGGCTGACCAGCCTCATGCATGATGCAGTACCTACAGACAAATGAATAGCGGTAGACGGGTCGGATCCTGCGTCGGATTGTGTTGCCGCTTTTGTTTTCAATTATGTAGAGAGGAGAATTTAGATGCAAAATGACTTTATTGTTGTTTCCTCGAAAAAGAAACTGATTTTACGACCGTATCATAGAATTCGAGGTTTCATTGGTCACCCATTTCATTTTCTCTTGTAAATATCTAGACATCGTTGCTGCTAAGGGATTTTAATAATAGACATAAATGTTAGGCTTTTCTTTTCATATAATGATCATCGCATTTTGTGCAATTAATTCGTTTAGTGGTGAAGTATTCCTATATCTTCACTAGCTTTCGCTTACAACTTCATCCGCGTCATCATCTGCCTAGCCTTTTCCTAACTATGTTGGGGTCGGTTTCCAGTCTAACCGGGTGCAGCTGAATATCAGTATTCTACATGGAGCGACTGCCTAACTGGGTTGGAGTGTAGCCTTAGGGGCGCTAGGACTTTTTGTTTTTTTTACGAAAAGTTTTTTCGGAAAAGTTCCAATTTTATTGCAGCATCTTATTAAGCTAGTCCATAGAAACAAATTAAGCTCTGAGAAGTATGGCCCTACGACGCACCGTTTCCGAGTTATGGGTCTTCGAAATTTTTAGTTTTTTATAAAACACTCTATATTTCCAAAATGGTAGGTCGGATGAAAATCTTTTCTGGAAAGAAATTGTTGCTCTAGTCGAGAACCATGAGATAGTGTAAAGAAACCCGCGAAAATTAGTAAAAAAAAAAATCTTAGAAAATTTGACTAAGTCCCGTGCCCCTAAAGATACGCAAGCTGACGATCCGACAGAAAATTTGTCATACGATATCCCTTGGTAAGGCTGGTAAACTACCCCACGGGAACTGTACATTTTTCCGGAACAAAAAGTAGAATGTGTGCAATTCCAGACTATAATTTATCTCTGTGCCATTCAATCCTGATCCGTCCACTTTTTCCGGCGTTATTGAGTAACAAACATCCATCCATCCAAGATCAAACAGAGTAAGATCAAACAGACAACAATCATACAGACTATGACATTGCAAAACCTTAATAATAAGTACTACTTGCAACTACGCACTTACCTTGGGTTTCTTGTACTTGTCCAGTTATGATCATAAAAACCCAGAACCCCAACCACCTGGTGATCAGAAATCAGGATTCACCCCCATACTAATCGCAAACACTTCGCCAGTCTTAAATTATCGCAGACGATTGTCGGCACAAACACTGCGGTTGTGCTCGATCAAAAAACATTTGACAGTCAGCACGGATACATTAATTTCAATCACCAAAACAATCAAGATTAATCGATCGTACCTATACCACTGTATATTACCAATGTAATAACCGGTGACGCGTTGTAGATCGGATGTTCTACGGGCAGATTTCACAAAATGAAATCAAATATACCTGCAGAAATTCCAAAAAAACAATTACGTAAAAAGAATTGTAGGTGGTAAGTGGCTGGATAGACTTCGGGAAGGCCTTTGCCCAGCCGTGGGACAGTGAAGAATAAAGGAAAATAAATGATTTTCCTTTTTATTATATTTTTGGATAGTTTATTCATGTAATGTAGATTCAATGTCTTGCGTTAATCAAACATGCAAATATCTGAGCGCTTCTGTGTGTAATATCTTTCTATGCAAATTATAAGCGTTATAATTTAATCACGCGTATCTAAAAATAAGTACTTATTAAGCAAGTTCTACTTTACGACTACCTTACATATTTGTGCTTATAATTTTTATAATGATTGATATTTATGGTACGAAAATAAAATACTTAGCTGTCAGAACATGATATGTTCGCCATTTTGAATATCAGTTTCTTCTTTGGAAATAAAGTTCATATTCCTAAAAAACGATTCAAAGCACGTACTATTCACGGCCGTTTTATGTTCCATGGTGGCAAGTCATGCAATGATTACGTTTAGTTTCAGATCAAATAGCAACTCACAAACACATACATAAAGATAATAAAATAAAGAACAGAATCAGAATCAAACAAATTGATTTCGTAGCGCGATTCTCGTCCACTCATTATGAACTTCAATATTGACTCATCAATTCAATTCACAGTCGGCGGCAATACGACTGATATAATTGCCCCAAAAAGAGATACAATATTTATTTATTAACTAAACATACAAATATCCTTACAGGCTAGACCCAATGCAAAATTGAAGCACACTTAAATTTTAATTAATTACATATTTTTTTTTTAGGTGGTAAAAATCATCAAATGACTCCTTCCGCCCTGGGTGGGGCGGAAGGGTCTGTCAGACTTTTACTGACTAAAAAACCACCCTGTTCCTTCTGTTGCCCTTTACGTTTCGGGGCCACGGTATCCTGTTAAGACGTCCCGCAACCCCGGCAGGCGTTTGGCCCCTATTGGGGCCCCGTCCCTGTGCTGACAGCTCAATTATTTACACTTAACGTAATAATAGTCTTTCCTCGTTCTGTCTCATCACTTTACAATTTTCGGGCATTAGAGATTATAAACTAGATTATTTAACTTTTTTATAAAGGCGTAGGTAGATATGCCTAAATAGGTACATTATATCTACTCAATCATATCGTAGGTACCTTGATAAATGGCTGAACAGTAGACACAAATGGTTAACAATTCCCAAAAACCTTTGTGTTACCCGTAGGAAAGGATAAGTATGAGTACCCTGAGAAAGAGTGAAGTATTCTAATCATCAGTCGGACGAAATAACAGCCAAACATGTAGATACCCCAATATCCCATAAGTTGTTTTATTCACAAGCCGATTTCTCTGATCGACATTTTACTAACATAATCGGCCTATAAAAGTTGTTATTTCAAAACAAACTTGAAATCGACATAATTTTCTCATAACAGCGCACTGACCTTTCGTCACATCTTAAATTAGTCCAAATAAGTAACGATTATCTAACAATCAATAAAATTGTCAACTTTCTATTACAAAAATGCACTTTAGTAGGTACCAATATGGTCCATAGAGTCGGACTTTTAAAAGAATTTATTATAATGTATTCCTAAACTCAGTCCAGAGGCTCTATGACATAACTTGCCTTTGCCTAGTGACATAAATTCTTTTCATGTGACAGATGATGACAGTTTGTATTTAAATTTTTACTCTGTGGGAACTGGGCGAATAACATTATACGGTCTGTTTTATTTTTTAATATGATAAATGGATGGATAAGCCGATTGATCTAATGGACGGCGCATGATGAATATGGATTGTTTATTGTAGATTAGTTCGTGTATTCGCTTATAAATCATGATTAAGCTGTGTTATCAATGTCGTTGTTGAGTAATGGCATTGTTGTTTGATATTTAGCTTAATGGCACCGTAATTAATTTCATTTTAAAGATTAACGTATCTACGTTTTTAGATATTAAAATAAACAACCAATTTAAAGCAAACTATTGTTGAAACTATGTAATCTTTTCTTCATAAACATAAAACCCTGGGACCCTTTAAAAATCTTTTTGAACCCATTGCTTCAAGCTCACTTCAAATAGTACCATAGACATGCCCGAATGTAAACGCATATAGACTAACTTAAGTTTAGTTGGTCTACGGTATCTGATTTATTAAATTTGTAGCGACATCTAGGGCACAGCATAAAAATTACAGTTTGCCGCGACATTAGGATATATATCTATACCAAACACCGACAACAACCGTCGAGCAGTAAGCCCACCAGACATAACACCTGTCTGGTCGGAGGATCCTCCCTTTAAAACGGAGGATGAGAAACTTTACACCCTGTTTCTCATTCCTCTAAAAATTGAAACAACCAATCAAGAAAATACACGATAAACCAAACACACCTATCTGATTATATACCTCATCACTTTAAAAAAATGTAAAATTAGTAAACAGATATCAAATCCCAATTCTAAAATACAGTAGGTACTTACTTCTGATTGGTTTCCGCTACTCGGCCATCAGCCAATCAATCGCGCAAGTAGAAAACCCGAGCACTCAGTATTCGTTTTTTGAATGTAAAACAAAAGCAAGGCGATCCATCAAAGTTGGGTCAAAGTTTGCGGAACTGGGTAGGTATGTAATTATAATGTACCGACTCTATTCCTAGTTCTGTTTATGTTTCCAAGCTAATTTTTTGGTACGTATATTGGATACGACCTTGAAAGGGACGCTCTCGCATTGGTTATAATCATAAGTCAGAGTTAATATATTATCTCGAACCGTACATTCTTCCGAGATGAAAAGTATACGTAGGCATTTATGCGCTATTCCAGATTAATTTCCATCTCTGTGCTGGCTTAACGTGCATCAGTGATGTCTAAGATATACTTTAGAAAATACATTTAAAAAATGATTAAGAAGACACACTGGTACTTGCACAGATTTGAATCCATAACGTTATGAGTAAGAGACAGGCGCCTCAATCAAGCCATCACGACACTGTCCTCCACCTCAAATAACGTTCTAAAAAAATCCAGAAAAAGTAATTTCATTTTGTAGTTTGTTACAGAAGAAACAATCTATATTTTCAAACTAAATTGGTTTTAGAAGCTAAACACTACTCGACGTTACAATGTCGTAAATCTGAACGGGTAGCTAATCAATTGGGATTCCCCGCACATAAAGCAGCCAGTTTTTCTTATTGTTACGTGCTATTTATATGGTTTTTCAATTTCACCAATGCGGGGTGGAAACGGCATCGTAATGAAAACTTTTACCATAAATTCAGTACACAATTTGTAGACCTACTTGCAATGAAACATCACGCCTGTAATCCCCGAAGGGTTAAGCAGAGATGTACTAATTAGTACACCCACATTTCGCTAGTTATGTTTAAGTCTCATGTAATAGGGGGTGAGCCTTTGCCATCAACCGGGCACAAATCCAGACTCCGAGTATGCTACTAAGAAATTCCCGATGGAAAAACCCAATAACATTTTGCCTGACCTGGGAATCGAACCCAAAACCTCGCGACCCAAACGCCACTGCCAAGACGCTTGTACCAATTAAATAAATAAATAAATACTTCTCTAGCACTCTTAGGTCCGATTTTTCAATCGTTAGATAACTTTTATCAGAAGAATAAATATGGCTGTTTGACATATTTTCTATAGAAAAACTGTCACTGTGTTATCTGACGATTGAAAAATCAGCCAGCCATCACTATTGTGCCCTAAGCAACCTTGTGACAGTACCAAATGCAATCGTGTGAGCATATTATACGTCAACGAGATGGTTTTTGCTTCCAGATTACTCTAACCAGCAAAAACTATGTGAACTGTCTCCATAGTCTTGATACTTGCGACACAATTGTTGTAGAAACTGCGTGGTGTGTGCTGAGAATAGTTGTAAGCTATATTTAGCGTATATTATATGACTAGCAACTATTTTAATTTTTAAAAGACAACCCTTCTTCTTTACTTAACAACACCTACCTAAAAGACACACACCTAAAAAAATAACACAAGACAAAAATGTTTTCTTTAAGCTACTTACTCTTGTTTTTACAGTCCCACAGTTAGCATTCCATCCTTCGAGCGTTTTTCTGCTCCGTTCATTAGCGTCTGTACATCCGACACGGCCATCTCTGGTTACCCAGCAACTATTTTCTCCGTAGAATTTATTCCGACGGTTTCGTCTCTGAAACACTTAGCTAAATTGAGTTTGAAGGTAGCGGAAAACGATAACACATGACACTGCAGATATCACGAAACAATATGATTGGTTTTACAGTTTTTTAAAATACAAATTGAACTTATTTGAATTATTGTCGAACTAGAAACAAACAAGAACTAGGTATAAACAAGCATCCATTACGTACATTTGTATATGAAATAATAAGCTAAACTCAATACTATAAATTTTAATAATAACTAGCTTATATGCCCACGACTTCGTCCGAGTAAATATCGCACCCCTAAGGGGGTGAATTTTGGAAAATCCGTTCTTAGCGGATGTCTACTAACTATAAAGTACCTCCCTGCCAAATTTCATTTTTATACGTCAAGCGGTTTTCAATAACCTTTCGCTTTTATATATTTTGATAAAAAATGGAGGCTCTGCCTCCATTCAATTCATTTATTTCTTTAGTTCTGCATGGTTAGGAATAACTGTATGTAAAAATAACAAATGCCAAGCGATAAATTAAAATCTTAACCTTGCTGATACCCAAACTCATTAATAAATAAATTAAACTACATAAATACATACCAATGTACAATAAAATACCTCTTTCATATTCTATTCAGCGTCTCAACCATTTAAAAAAGTAGTTCAGAAATGCTATAAAGATTCAAAGCCAATTAAGATACTCGACTGCAGTCATTTTGTAAAAGCTTGCTTAATTAATCTCTTTCATTTGCCTCTTTAGTTACCTATTACCTAAGTACCGGTCAATCCCTCGGGCTTTAGTATCAATTTAGTATCAAGTAGACTTAGGTACGCAGGTAAAATAGTAGAATCCTTGTTTCCCGTAAGTCCTGCTGGCCGTTTTTGGTGATTGACTGTCACACTTTCGCATAGGTAATGTTGGAATAAACATAAAAGTAGCTAAGTAGTCAAAATCCATTTTGAATCTTATTAAAAACGTTGTCGCTCTCTATGAATTTCTCCTGTATCTTAGGCGTAGGCCATACAAATATATGCCAATCGCTCAGACTGCGCCAACAACCATAATTATTGACTGGAGCTGATAACTAAAGGGAAAAATAATGACGTGTTACTACGACGTAAAGAAGCGACACCTCCTCCCCCCATTTCATCGTCCCGAGCTTCTCCACCGCAACAATAACTAAAAGTACCAATACATTTCTGTTTTCAGTGTGCCTCACCATTACATGGACTTCAGCCCAGAATGGTCGAGGGCCGCAACACCAGGAACACAACGGTCATGGGTGGGACATCCGGCTGGCAGTTCCAGGGGAACCCGGCAGTGACTACCCCACCCTGGGCGCAATACCAAGGACATCCTTCTCGTGCGCCGGTAGAGAACCAGGTAATCTTGATAAAATTTTATATTCATTAAAAACTAGAAGTAAAAACTCTTAGCTAAATCCGAAACCAATAACGCCAAGCGAAGCAGTAAAGCTTTATATGAATAATGGCTTTTGTTGCCATCGCGGGCACGGTAGAAACTGGATGAGGCTGTCATAAGAATGTGGAGAGGTAATCAAAGACAGCTATATATCTATCCATCAATAAGTAAAGTCTGCCTATGGATAATGATGGTGATGAATTATCCTCATTCTCGGGATATCTGATTAAAATACAACCATTCTAAATTTCAGGTTACTACGCAGATTTAGAAGCCAACTGCCAAGTATTTCGAGTCTGCACCGTTGGATCAACCTACGGCTTCCAGTCATTCCTCTGTCCTAATGGAACTTTGTTCAACCAAGCGGTCTTCGTATGTGACTGGTGGATGAACGTCGACTGCCAGAACTCCCAGCAGTTCTTCAACGACAACAACGAACAGTTTGAAAATCTTAGACTAGGGCCACAACTTATGAAGGACATTAAGAAAATGCTGACTCATCCGATGCTAAACCCTTACGATAAGACCGCAATGAAAAGCAATCTTATCGTGATGCAAGACTACAAGCCACCATTCGGACAACTATTTCCCAATGGAGCCTTACTAGCGGGGCCAGAACGGGCTCCAAACAATGTTTATGTTCCAACAAAACAAATACAACAAAATTTAATTCAAGGCAATCCAAACGATTTCGTTTATTCAGCATCAACACCTGATCCTCGATATGTTCCAGCGCCTTTGAACTCTCACTTTTTACCGTCGCAAAGAGATTCAGAAGTATTTCAAAGGCAGAGACAGAGCGGCCAATACAACGCAATTAATGATAATCAAAATACTAGAGTGCAGACTACACAAATATCACAGACTGGAAATCTAATTTCTAACGGCCATGCGGGAAGGTTTTCACAAAATGGAAACACAAACTTAGCTAATTCCAATAGTTATTCACAACAACAAGCACCACGTCCAACACAAATCTCTAATAACTTCTCACAGAGACAAACAAGTTCTGTGAGCACTTCCCAATTAGGCAATGCCCAAAACACTCAAAGAGGACAAGTTAACAAACAACGTGCACAGTATTCAGAACCTAGAAGATTACCTCAAACGAATAATGAAGTTAAATTTGCTAAACTACAAAACAGTCAAAATGAAGACAAACAACAGCACATATACAGTACACCTGCTTCCAATACGCCACAATATTCGAATAATTTAAACAACCCAGCTGGTAGAGAATTAAAACAAAATTTGGTGAGTACTATTAAAGATATTCCTTCAACGGTTATAACAAAAACATTAACATATAGTAGACTTATACAAGACCCAAAGGTTGGCAAACCAAAGTCTAGAATAACAGTGAAAACATGGATTGTAAAACCCACAAAAGCGGCACGACTTATAGCGGAGCCTACTCCATACACTTACGCGAGACCCTCTGCACCATCACCTACGGAAAGGCTCATTGAGGAAAATACTCCTTATGTATATGATGCACCGACAACTTCTTCTCAAACTGAAAAAATAATCTCACAAGAACTAGAATCAGAATTAGATTCGGAGGAACCTTATGTTTACACCAGGCCCACACCTGCTGCCGAGCAGATACAAACGACTGAAATTGAAACTACACGTATCTACATCGCCCCTACAACATTGCCGACTCGTCCTACCTTTTCAGGACGAATTACCAGTTATCCACAAACGTCTCCACTTCCTACAAAAGCATCACGCCTGTATCTTACTCCATCGCCATTTACATCAACTGCTCGATTCTATCTGCCTCCACCACGAAACCCTACTACCCTACCTCGACTTTATTTACCCCAAAATCTTCCACAACCAATATATTATCAAAATGCTCAATTAAGATTAGCTCCGACTGTACCTACACCCACTCGTGTGCCTTTTAGTGAAAATTTAAATCAACCTTCATTTTCTTTAACAAAACAATCTCGCATTAACTCCAACCATCAGAATTTAACGTTCACTGATATTCTGACTAAAGAAAAACTCGATATAACCGTTAATGATATAGTAAAGGACACAGACGATATTTTGAAAACTGCCTCCCCACCACAGTATAGTCAATATCAAAATCAGAAAGAATTCAAGTCTCTAGATTATTCAGATAGTTATTTAGCATCAAGGACGACCACCGACAGCGGAGAAACCTTAACATCTCAAGTTCCGATACAAACTTCTACTATGTCTACCAAAAGTTCTAGAATTATAGCAATGCCTGCAACAAATTTGCAACCTCCAAACACAAATGTTGTATACCAAAATAATAATCAGCTCTCAAATTTACCTTACTTTAAAGAAACAGGCATACCAAATACTATAGAGCGAACAGTCTCTATAAAAATAACTATACCAGAGAGAATCGCAGCATTTTTGTTTAAAAACCGAAGTGATTCCGACTTTGATAAACTAGAAATACTAAACACTGGCAGCAGTAACTATTTAGTTATGAGTAACAACTTTATCCCCAAGAAAAATGCATTTAATTTTATTCCAATCGCTAAACTAATTGGTAATCAAAACTCAAATAATCTTTCTGATTCACAGGCGCTCGTGTATTCTTTTTTGACTGACTCTATCAACGTAGCGAGAGAATACAACAACATAGCACAACGAGATATACAATCGTCTACAGCAACACCTGCACTGGCACAATTCCAAAACCTGAACAATGAAAAACTGTCACAAATTACGAACCAAATATCACAACTTACATCATCACAATACTCCAGTAACAATCTGAACAGTTTTGGCGCTAATATAAACAGTATACCTTCCCAACGACCTAATACTAACCAACTTAATCAATTTACAGGTAAAGCAAAATACACAGATGAATCTAATCAGTCTCAACAAACACAAACAAACCAATTAACACCTTCACAACAAACTCAAGGTAATTTTTACTCATCACGATACCAAGTACCTAATCCACAAAATCTTCTTAACAGTCAAAACCAACTGTACAGTGGTCAATTATATCAATGGTCTGTTCCAGATGTAACTAATCAAGTTTATAACAGGCCAAGTCCAGCAAACCTCGTCAATCCCAGCAACATTGAACAGCAGACTACACAAATGTTCAGTTTACAGCGAAACACTAATCAAAACAATGCAGTTAACAATTTGAAGCAATCAAGTCCACAATTCGAAGTCGTTAAAGCAGAAACTGTGGCTTTGAATCCAGCCAAACTGCAGCTTGAGCCGCCTAATGAAACAGAGCAATTTACTAGTCAAGAGACTCTTAAAAGTTTGCTTAACAATGAAAATGGGATATCAGCACATCTAGAAGATAAAATCGTAGGCACTATTCCACATCCATCAGAAGACAACAAGGTTCTCACATACAAAAAAGACCAATCATACTACCTTTTCACAAAACTAGAAGACAACACTATTGAACAGAATTCTGCGACAAACCAGCAAACCAATACAAATACAGAACAAAATGCGAAATTAACTCAATCTACTGACAACAACATATCAAATCTCGTTTCGTTCCAACTTATACCTTCAGTAAGTTACGAATTAGAGAATGAGAAAGATCAACAGAAATTCCTTAGCGCTTTCCAAATTGATGAGTTTGGTGCTCCTAGAGATATTACCAGGCCTCAGAATGGAGAAAATCAAAACAAAAATGAAGGTCGACAAATAATGACGTCTAACGTGGACTATTCTGTTGAACACACGACAACAGGTCAACAAAATGAGCAGTACAGGATAAACCCACTGTATTCTGGTCCATCTTCGTATACCGCTCCTCAATCATCAGTTGGCAGCTTAGGATCGAGACAGTTAGTACAAAATAACTTTAATTCTAGACTAGAAGATTTTGATAGCAATAACAATAACGGATATCCCAAAGAAAGGCCTGCGCGCCAATTTTTTAATACATACAGGTTCAACTAAAAATATTCTTGGCAAGAAAAAAAAACTATAAAATTAATGTAAGCTAATGTTATTTGAAAAATAGTTGTAATTGATGTACATAACAACATAGGTGTAATTAGATAATATTATGTTTTCTATGAATTATTTTGAGACTTGACTGACCAAAAACGAGACATTACAATGAATATTTTATCTACATAGGATAAGCAATTATTATGTATTTAGTATGCCTATAGGGACCCTATCTAAAGATTTGTAAGTACGAATTTGAATTAGTAGTCGATATTTAAGGTAATTTGTCGTGCGAGATGTGTGATAAACTGTTAAAGGAATATAGTATTATACGTAAAAATGGTTTTTATTTTGTCTTTAGCAATGTTTGTGCTATAATACCCGAATACCTACAAGACTGTTGCTAGGTACCTCACGGTGGTTAAGGGGTGGTCATGGTTGTCATTTTATCGTTACAAAATATCGATAAAACACACCCCCGCAACCATTGAATGTTCACCTAGCCTTACTCTGAACTGGTCTAAGGGAAATGTCTGACGCTAACGATATAAACCCCTCTAGTTTATAACAATAACCAGGAGAAACATAATAATACAAAATTCAGTCATCACACCCGAGCGTTAGTAAGGTAAGATACCTTTAATATCTGACACCTAAAAAGGGCGCAGCATTTCTGCTTACAACTTGTACGTATAGATACCCTGTTAAGAAGAAAACCGGTCGGAAATATTTAAAAAATATTGGTACTAGAAGAAACGAATTACGTAACTTAAACAATTATCTGTATCGAATGTAATGTAACTGTGTATCCTTTGTTGGAGATCCTAAATAAATAAAATAAATAAATAAATAAACTTTCGCTGTCATCTGCAAACGCTTGTCGTGTCAAAAATCGTAGTTAAAAAACGAGTTTTAACTATAGTCTTAAGCCAAGTTCCGATTTTATTGTAAAGTTGTTGAGGTTCTTCGGAAAGGTCAGGTGCGCAGTAGGTACTCGTAACCGGCGTGCTTGTATGACGTGATATATGAACGTGGACGGGGCGAAAGGAGTATGTAAGGATTGTAGCAGGTAGCGTTCTGTGGTTTCTGCCTACCCCCCTGGGAAAAAGGCGTGAGTTTATGTATGTATGTACTCGTATTACCTACTAGTTCTACTATAGACTCTTTTCGAAAATCAGTTTTTGTACTAAGTTCAAACTACAATAACTCAAAGTTGAACTAAATCTAGAACTCGTTTTATATTATATTCGTTACCGTTAATTTTATTTTCTTACAAACACCTTTTTTATTACATTTTAAATAAAAACAACATTTTTTGTCAATGTTTCCGAACGAGAAACGAAAACCGCCGAAAGGCTTAGCACGCTTAGCGAAAGTTTGAATTGCTGTCACTTTGAAAGAAAAGTTTTGTTGCTATGGCAACCAAAAATTGTTTTGATTTCATTGTTTTATTTACGTCTTGGATACAGTCAACGCTTTTATCGATTAGTTATTTAGAAAGTTGCTTTAATGCTGTAGAAAAGTACGTAATTATATTGAAAATATGTGTAAAACGTGAGAGATATATTGGATAAAACCTGAGCCTTGTTAAAAAAGGTAAGTCATATTATCAATTACTTATCATAAAAAATACTATGAAAGTTTCTTTTCGGTTGGGGCAAAATCTTTGGTTTAGTTATAATATTCTGGTGCCTCTGCTTGCACCCTCTGAACTTTAATGATAAACTTTCAACAATTTCGGAAAACTATGAAACCCAATGCGGCTCAGAAAGTCAGGCAGTTTCTTTTTACAACTAAAGTTCTACAACTTCTATATTTTTGCACCAATGTAAAAAAATTTGCTAGACCTTTTTGGTTGATACCTATGTTATGGTATTGGTAGTAGCTGGATGAATGGGCCTAGTCAGCAAGCACACCAACCTACATATCTCCTACCTACTTATCTAGTACACTATACCTAGGTACCTACTACAGGTACTTTTAAAGTCATAATGTATTGGTATTATGCTGAGCGTCAGCCGTTCCGCGCGGTAGTGGCGCATATTTCATAAGTATTTGTATTTATTTTACTTTTATGTACATTTTTTTTCTTTTTATGTTATTTGCGTCATTTTCGCGTGAATAAACAGTTTTTCTTTCTTTCTAGGTACCTAATTATCTGTATTATCCTCCACCGCTCTAATTAAACATGAAATGCTATCCTAAAGCCTCGATGACACTGGGCTAGTTTTCAAGCTGCTAGTCGGCGAGTTCGCGAGTAGCTTGTAAACTTGCTCCGTAATATTTAAAAGCAGATTGTAAAAAGCTCAATGACACGGAGCAAGTTTACAAGCTACTCGCGAACTCGCCGACTAGCAGCTTGAAAACTAGCCCAGTGTCATCGAGGCTTAACTCTTATGTTTCTCTATTAGGTTCCGATCCGAAAAAGAAATAAACATGTCGACCAATCCAAATTCGACCGGGACACCTTCTGAAGACACATTTGATGATCTTGATCCCTACATTGATCTGCACCGTGACCCACGAGTACTATGGTTCAAGGATCAAATACTTGCATTCGTAGGCATAGACGACGATAGTCTGTTCTACAACTTGCTGGAAGTCGACGATAATAAGATAAAATTCATAAAATTTTTAACAGCACCAATTAAGCCCAATGAAATATCTTTGGACAAGAGAACAATGTACATTGCTAAGGTGATTGTGGACAAGCTTATTCATGAAGATAAGGAATTCACTGAATGGAGTAAGTATTACTTAATTTTGATAGTATTTTTAATTACAGATTTGATTTACTGCTTCATTGATCTCGTGGTCACAAAGCGCGACTGCTGAGCAAGAGGTTTTGGGTTCGATTCCCACGTCAGGCAAAGTCTTATTAAGTTTTTCCATCAAGAATTTCTCAGTAGCAGCCTCGGAGTCTGGGTTTGTGCCCGCTTGATAACAATAGGCTCGCCCCCTATTACATGGCTTTTAAACATAATCACGCCTGTAATCCCTGAAGGTTAGGCAGAGGTATACCCATTAGTACACCCACATTTCGCCAGTTATGTTTAAGTCCCCTGAATAGAGGGCGAGCTTATTGCCTATTGGTTAAAATTCGGTGGTAATTTCCTTTCTTTTTTTATAAAATATTAACAATTAAAGTTTACAGTACCAAAGCGTTTTAATTAAACTAAAAGCCTGTTTTGTTTTATTCCTTCATCCCGTTTTCATCTCCGTTTATTTTCATATTACAGGAATCATACCTCCACCCCCACCACCACCGAAGAAAAAGAAAAAGGGTGCTAAGAAAGGAAAGTCTCCAGAACCTCCAGTAGAGCCTGCTGCGGAATCAATGGCAGATATACAAAGCAAAAAGAGTTTTAAAAGTGTAAAGAGCATGAAAAGTGTTAGAAGTGCAAAAAGTAGAGGTACATATTTTTCACATTTTTTTTTTATATGCAGGAGAAATTCCTAGTGTGGGGCAACGTTTCTTTGTAAATAAACGAAACGAAAACGAAACGAAACTCACAGACACTAACCAATACACAACAACCGACACGCAGTTATAATAAGACAAGCAGTTGTAATTAGACAAGCAGTTATAATAAATCGTTACACCTAGAGATGATAATAATAGTTATTAGACGTATTTCTATGAAATAACCTATTTCATGGCTAGGGTTGCCAGCCTTTTTTAATAAAACCAACGAATATTCATCTCTGTCGTATAAAAAAAGTATTTGCAAACAAAATAAAGTAGGTATCAGACCATTTATTTATTTAAATGTTTTGAGCTTGCGTTCCATTCAGATCCATTCAAGCAATATTCGGTCTGAAATCTTATATCAAGAATTTTATTCTACGTGTAAGGGCCTATTTCGCCACCTTTGATTAAACGCTATTCACCAGATACTTTCAAAAACAATTGTGAAATAGGCTCTAAGTCTAAATAAAGTATTTTCGATACTTTTTTTTATTCCAAAGTAGGTACATATTTATATAATGGAGCAAAATGAAGTAGGATACGTTTTTAAAAAGTATGGTTGGCAACCCTATTCATGGCTGTCATCTGCCAATAAAATTGCAAATATTCAAATTGGTGTAACTACTTTTTTTTACAGGTCTTGGTTTTATGTCCACCACAACGGGTAAGGTATCCGGTAAGATATCTACTCTTTCTATCTATCTAAATATATGAAGAAGGTATCACTCTCTCACTCACAGGGCTGTAGCTAGAGTCGAATTTGAGGTAGGGCAGCATTGGTTACAGGTAGGGCGGAAGTAAAAAAATGTCATAATTGATCTGCCCTCGAAACACGGACTCCTAATCATCGTATATCTGACATCTTATGATGACTCTGAAACTATGAACAAACCATTTAATTATAATAATTTATCTTAGTTTTTGGTATTTTTAAGGTAGGGCATTGTGAATTCAAAGTAGGGCATTGCCCCACAATGCCCCCTCCTAGCTACGGCCCTGCTCACTCATCACGAAATAAAGAAAACCGCTTGACGTATAAAGATAAAATTTGGCAGGGAGCTACCTCCCTGCCAAATTTTGTGTGCAATATTTATCGCCGGGTACTGTAGTTAGTATGGAGAGATCAACTTTGACGTGGACGAAGTCGCGGGCAGAAGCTAGTAATAACTGTATATTTAGTTATAATAATAATGTTACATTTTTTTTTTTTTTTGATTCTTTTTTTTGTTTTAATAATGTAAATATAATGTTTATCCTACTATAAATGTAAAAGTTTCTGAAGATGTTTGTATGTTTGTTACTCAATCAAGCGTAAACCGTTAAACAGATTTTGATGAAAATTGGTATATAGATAGACTATTTCCTGGATTAACACATAGGATAGGTTTTATCCCGGTAATGTGTTCCCTTAGGATAATAGTTCAACTTATTTTACGTAAAGTTACTTCTTACGAGGAGGAATTCCGTTCTGCATTAATAATCTTGCAAGCAAATCAGTCAATTAAGCAATTTTCGACTCTAATTCGTAAATTGAGTAGATAATATAGATCTTATGTAAATAATGTTTTATGTTCAGAAATGGATGTGGAAACTGCAGCATCAGCAATGATTGAGGAGGAGGAAGATCAAGTAATAGAGCCTTCAGTATATGGTCTTACCGCGGAAGACTCGTATTACTTTCCACCGCGTAAGTAGAACATATTGTACAAGACAGGGACAACTGGGTATTAGACAGCATTAATAATAATAAATAATAATAATAATAAATTTATTTATTCAGATTACTTAGATCCATACAGTGAGTTTGAGACATACTAGTAAAAAATAGTAAGCAGGGACTTGGTCCGCTGCACTAAAATCCATGTCAGTGGACAATCGTGCCTAGCAGCAATGGCACTCAAGATGCTGTGGCGACTTCCACGCAACCGACTAACGAATGACGCCGTCTTTTTGCGCCATAAAGCTGCAAAACCATCTGTGTGTGCATCAGCAAACATTGCTGATGCGCTACAGAAACGTGGAAGCCGCAACAGCGCCCTGAACGCATTATTAAATTGGACCCGCAGAGCATTGTACGCCCGCTGCGTGTAGTTAGCCCACAGACTCCCCGTGTACAGTGAAGTGCAATACGCATTAAATAAAGTAATTTTGACTGCGTCTGTACACCGAGAGAATCTGCGCGCCAACATATTCGCCCGGATCGACAACGCTCTGCGTTCCCTCTCCATATCAAAATCATCTTTTAAATCATCAGTCACCCAGTGCCCGAGATACTTAAACTTGTATACTCTGTTTAAAGACTCGCCATTCAAAATAAGTGGTTGTACAGGTGGAGCCTTGGAGCCTGACTTAAAAACCATGAAAACAGATTTCTTTACATTATACATGAGACCGTGTGAAGCTACAAAAGACTCACAAACTGCGAGTAGCTTCCGGAGAGCTCCGATTGAGGGGGCCAGCAGCACCATGTCGTCCGCGTAACTGAAATTGTTGCAACAAACTCCGTCCACGTAGCATCCGACATGCATGCTGCTGAGCTCCTCAATCAGGGCGTTCACGTACAGGTTGAAGAGCAAGGGTGAGCTCAACCCTCCCTATCGCACCCCACACTCCAACCCGCTCGCATCCGAAAGTTCGCCCGCCCACTTCACACGGTTCTCCTGGTTGAGATACCAATACCTCAGGAGTGATGCCAACTCCGATGGCACCCCGGTCCCTGCTAACTTCTGCCACAGAACGTCATATGCCACTAGATCAAAGGCTTTACTGAGATCCAGAAAGCAGGCATACACAGGAGTACGCCTATCCGTATAATACCTGACAGTGTGCTTCAAACTAAATATTGCAGTATCTGTGGACAGCCCAGGCCGGAACCCGAACTGGGCGTCGTGCAAAATGACATGTTTGGAAAAATGTGAGTTGAGCACACTGTCAAGTACCTTGGCAGTTATTGTCGCCAAGGAAATTGGCCTATAATTGGTCTTGTCCGCCAAATCTCCTGTCCTGTTCTTGGGAATAGGAACCACCAGAGTCTGCATCAGTCCGTGAGGGAGGTATGCGTGGCTTATGCACAGATTAAACAACATGGCAAGCACTCGAGGTAGATGGATACCAGCATTTCTCAGATGTTCAACACTGAGCCCGTCATGGCCGGGAGATTTTCCACCTGTCATATTTCTCATAGCAACTTTGACATCTTTTGCAAGAATGACCGTTGAAATATCTATATGACAGGCATCAAACTCCCGACATGGCGGACCCAGCGGGGACTTAATGGAGTAATATTCTCTAAACATATTTGCTATCCCTTTTGCACTAGAGATACCCTCGATACCTACAGGAATACTAGGCTTAGTATTGACATTATTGGTACACTTCCAAAATTTCTTAAAATCTGACTTAGCATGGTGCTTGGCTAATATGTCCATTTTGATTTGATCCTGGTTATTTTGACACCACTTTAATCTACTCTTGAACTTTTTCCGTGCCTGTAACATCTCATTATATGTATCAGAATGATTTGGTCTACCACTGGATACCCATATTCTGAACTTAAGCCTAGCATTCCTATAGGCCTCGGATACATGCCTATTCCATCCTGCTAACAGATTTTTACGACTACTTTTATTTGAAACATAAGAGGCACGGGCAGCCTCACATAAAATATCTACTACATTTAAATATATCTTATCTATTATTTGCTTATGGCTATATATATCACATCGCTTACCACTACAATACTGAAACTCCATCGGAAAGTCAATACATTTTAACTTTGAATTACATATATTATGGTATATACTAACTTGAGATCCTTTTCTATCCCCCCAATATATTTTATTACGTGGTGGGGTTCTAACTTGTGTTTTATGCAATATCACATTCAGATTACACTTAATGACTAGTGGATAGTGATCAGACCAATATATATCATGTTTTACATAGATATCTGAAATACTCATGGCGGCTGCCTGGGTAACAACACAATGGTCTAACCACCTTTTACAATCATGTGCTTCACTAATAAATGTAAAATTATCTGAGTTGAGGTGATTCAGATCTGCACAGATCAAACTTTGCTCGCGTGAAAAGTTCAGGAGCTCCTCACAAAACCTTTGTTTAACCCTTCGTGGATTACAGGCGTGATGCTACGAATGAATGTAATCAATAATTCCAAACATAACTTCTCTAAAGAAACACTTTATTTTTGCCTTGAAAACCCGATTCATTTTTTGTATTTTTTAACTGTAAAATTAGATTTTCTGTTGCTTTGAAATCAATAAATAGTTAGTCAATTGAGTCACAGTTTACCATAGCCATACAAAATCTATAGCGGGAGTCGCGTTTTGACAGGTCATAAAAAGTATGTCAATTGATTGTTAATGAAATAACCGATTTTGATATTATCAACTAAGATAAGTTCTAAAATTAAATCTTTAAATTGAAAGGCATAAAGTTCAAAATAGATTATTTACAGCGCCCGAGGAAGTTGATCCGGACGTCGATGGAACTTTGGAATTTTATACAATAATCGTAAGAATAAAAACATATTATTATATTCATTTGGACGTGTAGAAAATTGTTCTGGCATTTATATTTTAATAAAGTAAGTAGTTACTTTATAAAAATATAAATGCCAGAACAATTTTAGATACAATAGAGAGAGAGAGAGAGTAGATATATTATAATATTTCTTCTTCTTTTCGAGTCGATGAAGTAAGACAATCCCTTTTTTTTTACTATAATTTTTTTTTTGCTTTTTTATCGCGGCTTCAGTAGCGTTGACAACGTCCTCTAAAGTGCAATATAATATTTCAGGGTAATAATTTACTGACCAGTTGTCGCAACTTTATTTTTAACCGACTTCAAAAAAAGGAGGAGGTTATCAATTCGTCTGTATTTTTTTTTTTATGTTTGTTAGCTCCTAACTTGCGACTGGGTGAATCGATTTTCATGATTCTTTTTTTATTTGAATGCTGGTGCTTCCCGTGTGGTTCCATTGTCACCATTTCAATATCTGATGATGAACTTCGGAGATATGGAATGGAACTCCTCACAGAATCACAGCAGCAATATCGTAACAAGTGAAATTGCTTTGTTTATACGTGTAGTCGATGACTGACTGAAGGAAAAGGGGAGGGGGTACGACAACTCCCCTCCTACCAGTTTCCAAAATTAAATATATCGTGTGAGGTATTGTTTGAAAGGGCTTTTTGTAAGGATTTCAAACATTAATACACAAGCACTAAAAAGTGAAAAATAAAAAGCTTTTTACAAAAAAGATAACCGCCTTCAAAACTACAAAATAAAATTACTTTAGTTTTGGAAGTCGGTGGCAATACTTACCTACATAACAAAAAACAAAACCAAAGCCGCCGACTTCCAAAACTAAAGTTATTTTTATTTTGTAGTTTTGAAGGCGGTTATCTTTTCTGTAAAAAGCTTTTTATATTATTTAAGTATGTATTTCATGACAACTTCCTAAAAGACGAGGTTGAAAACTACATCTTAATGTTATACTGGTCTACAACTGGACGCATTAGCTTAGCAATAAATAGCTTAGAAATAAATACCTAATAAAAAAGAGCCATCTATATAATATTATGAACATTATCACAGCGACCAGTCCCCCGCATAATCCAGTACCCAAAAATAGTTGCGATATTCGGCGAGATGACTCCAGCCACCGCAAACCGCAACTGGCGGTACTTGTACTTCGTGAGACAGACGCAAGATGGCGTGCCTATGGATGACTATGAGGCGGTCATCCAGCTGAAGATGCCGGATTACTTCCTCTCTGGACTCTTCACTGGCAAAGTGCTTATGACTCTTGCACATCATTTGAAAGAGGTAAATCTATACTAAACTTATACCTACTAGCTTCAAACCGCGTAAATGTCAGTTATATTGGTGATCTAATCTTGATTTTCCATACAAACTTTGGACTCCCATTTTATCCCCTTAAGGAGTGAATTTTGGAAGGCTCTTTTCAGTCCTTTCATATGAAACGACTAGTTTCTGCCCGCTACTTCATCCGCGTAAATGTCAGCTAGTGGCGATCTAATCTTGTTTCTTCATATAAAATTTTGGCCCCCCCGTTTCATCCCCTTAGGGGGTGAATATTTGAAAATCCGTTCTTGGCGGACATCTACTAACTATAAACTATAACCTGCTTGCCTTTCATCTGTACGTCAAGCGGTTTTTTTTTCTAACTTTTAGATTTTATTTTTGGATAAGTTTCATGTGTTAACCCTGTTGCTCTTAGGCCGCCATCCCGTTGTTCAGCACTCAGTTTCGTGAGATCTCTGTGGCTCCAGTAGCGGCGAAAGCAGTTCTCGCCAGGCAAGTCTCCTTCGCCGGAGAACACCATACCGCTGCATCTTCTGGGTCACAGGTACGTTGAACTGTTGTAATTATCGACGTTAAATTCCATATAACCTCACGCCTGTTATCCCCGAAGGGTTAGACAGAGGTGCAGTACCCATTTGATTAGCACGCCCACATTTCGCCAGCTATGTTTAAGTGCCATGTAATAGGGGGCGAGCCTATTGCCAGCCAACTGGACAAAATCCGGGCTCCGAGGCTGCTACTGAGAAAAGCAAAAAGCCTATTCTAATCTTTATTTGAAGAATATTCTCTCCATTCTATTTACAACGTTACATCTCTAAAAATTTATTTGTTTTCAGAATGATTTGTACTGGTTCCTTAGTATTAACTTTTTAATTACTATTTTAGGCTAACTACTTAAACCCTTCGGATTACAGAAGAATGTCTAACATAGCTAGAGGAGAGAACGCCGAAAAAAGGTAAGAAGACAGATCTTATAGCGGTTTAAAATTATCAGTCTCAAGAAAACTCTTCCCTGTGTAAGAGTAATAAGTGTTAATTTTGACTGCACGGTTGGCGCAGTGGCTGAGTGATTAGCTGCGCTGCATATCGCGGGTTCGATTCCCGCACTGAACAAAAATATTTATATGGCCTGCAGATAGTTGTTCCGGGTCTAGCTTTTTGTCTATATAAGTTTATGTGTTTGTAAACGCACCCACGATATAGGAGAAATTGCTAGAGTGAAAAAAAAAATCACTCTATGCAGGTTTCAAAATTAATAGACACCACAAGCTTAAAAACTGAGGGCCTACCACAACCTCTTAAAACAATATTATTTTATATTATAAAATCCAACAGAGCGGAACGCAAAGTAATATTTACTTTGCGTTCCGCTCTGTTGGATTTTCAACGCTCGGATCAGCGCCGAGAGTTGAAAATGCAACAACAGAAATTAAGGTGCGTTGGGGTAAGAACGTAGGAACCAAATATTCCACTTATTTGGCTATATTTTTTAATGCTAGCTACATTGCGCACCACGTCATTTTGTTACGTGGTGCGCACTGTAATATTAAAATAATATTGTTTTAAGAGGTTGTGGTAGGCCCCCTGATCACAAGATAACAATGAATGGTAATGTAGCAGAAAGATAAGTTATTGTTGCCTGCAAATAGTTTGTTCGACCAGACGTATTTAATGTAACAGTTAATTATTTTAGAATGCGGAATATGCAGCCAGATCCTGGCCACACTACTTCACAAGTACTGGCACGGTTTTCAGCAGACTCGGTAATTACTTCATATTTTAATTATAGTGTGGCCATTAGTGCTGTGCACTCCCTGAGGTATGCGCGGCGAGGTGGGGGGCGAAGAAAAAAGTGCATGAGTTCACATGAGATCGATATTGTCGGACTGATCTTACGATATCGGTTTACAATATTTTATGTAAAGCTTTAATATTGGCGATTCCAGACTTATATTAATTACAATTCCAGGTTTCCTCACGATGTTCTCCTTCACCGATGTCAGAGATCCAAGATAAACTTTAGAAAGTACATTTGAATTGAAAATTGCCTCCGCTACGATTTTGGCAATATTCGCATCACTATTCTATTCAAAACTTTTTGTCTACTTTTCTTTTCTTAAAATATTCGACCATTTTAAAAATGACGGTCTTGACATCACGAGATGACGCACGACCCATCTTTGAATATTTATCTCATGTGCGTCTGACATAGACAGTCCGCTACAAACAAATGCTAGCTAACGCCGTGAGCGTCGGCGGCAGACTGACAGAGCGCAGCAGCCGATTCTCCCCCCCGTCTCGCCGCGCGCATACCTCAGGGAGTGCACAGCACTAATGGCCACACTATACACGCTTTTATTTTGCCTGAACTGTTCGTATTTATGTAAGTTGTTCTTTCAAAATTTGCAAACCATTTTTCGACAATTTGTTGGTATTCGATTGAGCTGAAATTATTTTGAATACACCTTTTGTTCTAGTGACAATATAATTTCCAATACTCAATATAGCAATAAATTCAATATGGCCGCCGCTCCAAGATGGCGGATTACATATTGTTTCTCAATCCCCTTGATATGGGTTTCAAATAAAAGGGCTTGAAGAGTAGAAAACGATAAAGTTAGTAACATCACACTAAAAAGCTTGTTTTTAAAAAGTATTTTTTTACTATTAACTTTTGTGATTTAGTTTGCAGCATTCATTTCGGTTTGATACTGATACGGGCTTATGAAAACAAGTTTTTGAGTCTATGAATTAACTGCACAGACTTTACAACTATAAAAAAAATGAGTACAGTCAACAAAAAGGATAGGTATCAAGGGGGCTTAGACAAAGTAACAATTTCAAAACGATAACGAACTTAGAAAAGACTAAAATGTATGGGATTGACATAAGCAGCGTTAAGTCACGTGGTCAATCGACATCATTATCGCAATTTGGTAGACAATGTTATAATTCATAACGGAATTACGAAACCATGAAGTAACGAATCGTTATCGTGTTTATCCCATACAAATTGCGTAGACAAGCAGCGCTTTCAGTGTTCGCCTTCGCCTCGATCGTGATCGCCATAAAAGATAACGAAACGAATGCTAAAACGTTGTAGTTATCTTAGAGACGATGACGAATTTAGATATCGTTTCGCTACGAAGCATTGTTACTTTGTCTATGGACCCAGGGTCGTCATGCAGTTATAGTTGAAGTATTCTTAGAAACCGATGGATGTTTTCAAATGTAATTTAATTTAAAAATTAGATAATAAGTAATCAGTTTATCATAAAGTTAAGTTTTAATCGAAGACATCCATCGGTTTCTAAGAAAATTTCAACTAAGTATATCTGACGATCCTAGATACCTATCCCTTTTGTTGACTATACATGCTAGCGACGTCATTTTTTACTATGCTATACAAAATCTATGGGGAAATCGCGTTTTGACAGCTCATAAAAAGTATGTAAATTGTTTGGTTGTGTCCAGCAACCAATTTAGTGTGAACCTGTGTTAATTTCTGATTATGTTCTTAGAACGTACAAGTATTGTCGGATGCAATGTTCAACCTACCTACTACTACTGAAGAGATAACAAAAAAAGCGTCCGCTGCAGACGAAGTCATAGAAGATATAGAAAATCTCGGCGCGATTGTTAATTGGTTTGTATTCAACATTATTACTCTTAATTACTCAAGTCCCACATCATGATCTGCCTAGACTTTTCCCAACTATGTTGGGGTCGGCTTCCAGTCTAACCGGACGCAGCTGAGTACCAGTATTTTACATGGAGCGACTGCCTTTCTGACCTCCACAACCCAGTAACCGGGTAATACGATACCCCTAGGTAAGTCCCACGTAATGAGACGCAAATGATTTTCTATTGTTCTGTCATACCGGTAAGTCAGCCGGGGCTTGACAAGTTAAAATAAAATTTTGCTGTTTTCAAAGTCAAAGCTAAAATCAAAGACAAACTCAAAGAGCAATAGCGCACTAGCGGCTAGGCCGCAGTGGCCAGGTCGCGCGGCCCGGCCGCAGGGGTTGCGATTTGCAACGCGGCCAATCGCGGCTACGATCGTCAGTTGCACATACAGCGGGCTTCAAAATGGACGTTGAAGAAATAGCAGTGCTTTTGCATCTTCTAAGTAAGAAGCGGAAAAAGAACACCTATAATAAGCATACCATGTATGTATATTATCTACACATGTTTTTGCAAATAAATGAATTTTGTTTTTTTTTTTTTGCATAGTCTTCACAGGACATGTCCCACAACGCCCTCCTTGTCTCAATCTCGGTTATAAATCTTTACGTGTCGAAAGACATCGCGATGATCACAAATCACACTGTAGTTCCACAATACGTGCGGCCGCCGCGGCCAGTGCGCGCACACTGATGATACAACTACAATGCAATTGATCTCAGTGGCCGCAGCGACCAGCGACTGAACACTGGCCGCAAATGCGTCGCTTCGATCTCGCTGGCCGCTGCGGCTCGGTGTGGCCGCTGGCCGCGTGCGGCCAGGTGCGCGTGCTCTGTGGCGATTTCATACTAAGGTATCTATCTCGATGGCCGCCGCGACCTGGCCGCTGCGGCCAGGCCGCTAGTGCGCTATTGCTCAAAGTCACAAGAAGCGAAATGTGCACTGGACAGTTCATAAAATGTGTGAGTCACAGTGGCATATATTATTTACCTACTCGTATTTCAAGCAGCCAAAGACTCAATTAAGCGGTTTAGCTATAGTGGCGTACTAGGCCTAGTTGGCTCTGCAGTTAACTTGTCTTTGGTACGTAACTAGCTTCTACCTGCGACGTCGTCCGCGTAAATGGTGGTTATTGGCGATCTAATCTTGTTTCTCTATTCAAACTTTAGACCCAGTTTCATCCCCTTAGGGGGTGATTTTTGGAAAATCCTTCCTTAGCGGACGTCTACTAACTATAAACTACCTCCCTACCCAATTTCATTTTTATACACCAAGCGGTTTTCGATATTTCGTATGACCTTTGATTTTCTTTCATTATCCAGGACCATAGAGCACATAGAAGGTGAAATTCAGCTCCCGATGCCGGACTTATCGTGGTTGAATGATGGCCACTTTCCAGATCCTCTCGAACCAGAGCAGTTGGCACGGCTGGAAAACGGAGTCGTGATGTGGCAGCAACATATTGACAAAACTATCGCAGCATGCTTGGGCAAGGTAGGTTTTGAATAAGTTGGATGATTGTTGATTGTTGAATAATTTTTAACAAGAGCGATATTTAGCGATACCTATGCCACTACAGACGAACTTAATATAATTCATAGTTACACAGTTCGCGACAAATTAGTAAAACAGATGGCGCCACTTTGTTTTAGGTCATTACGCCACGTTAGACGCCATCTATTTCTCTTACTTGTCTCTCAAATTGTGTGTCTATGCAAAGATATACATATAATAAATACCTTTCAACTACACTTATATATAGTTGGAGTATTTAATTCTAGGCAACATTTTTCATATTATTGCTTGGCAAAGTAACTGACATAGCACTTGATGTTTAGTATTCACAACTGCCATTGGACCTGCAATACGACGGGTATCTCAGATGCGTTTATCCTGCAATTCCACCGGCACCTAGACCGTTTAAACCGGGAAACAGCAATTGGGTCTTTGACACCATTAACTAACAATTTCAAGACAAAACTTCTCTAAAAAGAGACTTTATTTTAGCCTTAAATATCCGATTTTCAATTAACATTAAAATTAGATTTTTAGTTACTTTGAAATCAATAAATAGTTAATCAACTGAGTAAGCTGCTAAGTGACGTCACAGTTGTCTTTTGCCATACAAAATCTATGGGAGAATCCCGTTCCAGCGGCTTGTAAAATTTGGTGTCAATTACCCAATTCTGATTTGTGACAAAAAAATGGTAGAAGTCCCCCAGATGAGCATTTCAATAGTTTATTTTATTGTCAGACTCGCGAAGGTGATGGTCCTGTAGCAGAGTACAAGTACTGGCGTGAGCGAGACGCAGAGATATCGTTGTTGGTCGAGCAGCTCAAACAACCGATGGTGGTGAAGATTCTGCAGCAACTGAAGAAGAATAAGTCTACTTCTCTCGAGGTATTGATATACAATCAATCTGCCTAGCCTTTTCCCAATTATGTTGGGGTTGACTTTCAGTCTAACCGGGTGCAGTTGATTACCAGCGACAGGAGCCTACCTATCTGACCTTCACAACCCAGTAACTGGGTAAGAAGACACCTCTTGTTAAGACTGGTTGCCAGACTTTCGGGCTCCTGATGACTGTCAAAGATCCACGTATGACAGGCGGGACAGACGGCTTAACGTGCTTTCCGAGGCACGGAGGAGTTTCGGTGTGTAAAGACGGTCACCCATCCACGGATGAACCCGAGCAAGCGTAGCTTAACCCGGTGGATAGACCCGTGCGGCTGTTATTACTCAATACTTTATTTGCATTCCACAATGTGTACTTAGGTGGTGAGTTAAAAGGAATTGTGATCATTATGGACCCTGTCGGGCACAGCAAAATAACAAATATAGTAGGAGAGAGGAAGCCTTAAATAGCCAAGCCAATATCCTAACCGGTACAATAATACATTATTTATAATAGATTATTACTATTATTACTTAGCCACGAGCGCCACAATACTCACTTATCACGTCTTTTGAAAGCATTATAATATTTTTACAGGACTTTAACCGTTACAAGGCAGATTTAGTGGAGCAATACAATATGGCGAGTGACAATTTGAAGTTCCTGTCAACTTTGATGCGATTTTTTACTGTAAGTACATGTTAACTAGAAAATTATTATTTTACGCCATAAAAGTTCATTATATTATGTCAAAAAAGTTAAGTTGTTTTATGTGATCCATTTTATCTAATTATATCGTAACTAATAATATAAATGCGGAAGTAAGTTTGTTTGTTACCTTTAACGCATAAGCCACTAAACGATCATCCTGAAATTTTGCATGTACAGTCAGCAAAACAGATAGGTATGCAGGGTCGTCAGATATAGTTGAAGTTTTCCAAGAAACCGATGGATGTCTTTGACTGAAACTTAACCTAAATAAAGAACTATTTATTATCTACGTTTTAAATTAAATTACATTCGAAAACATACATCGGTTTCTAAGAAAACTTCAACTATATCTGACGACCCTGCATACCTATCTGTTTTGCTGTGTGTACGTTGTCTGGTGTACAGAAACGGAATGGAACGTACTCGTACTGTACATGCAATGATTTCGAAAGGATTTACGCTAGTAATATATATGTCAATGTGAAACATAATTATCAGTGGTGAGATGTTTCACATCTGCCGGACCTCCCGTCACGGCTAACTTACTTAATTTACTGACTTAATTCGCTACTCTTATTAAGAAGGACCAGTTTTTATTCAAGCTGGGCATTGTTTTAGGTAATAGAAGGCGATTCACCGCTAACTCTAATGTTAGAAATTCTACCAGAACTGGTGGAGAGTATCTACATGATGTGGGTGCTGTCTAAAGGGTACCGCTCCGACGAGACCATGGTACCACTGATATCTAGGATCTCGTGGGCTCTTAATAACAAACTCGAGAGAGTCCTCGACGTGTATAAGCTTTTTGAGTAAGTACTAGACATACCGGGTGTAAGGGACAGCCCTCCGCAAACTGATAGGGTGCATTCAGCTCCTTATTTTTAATCATATTTCACTCGAATTTTTCTCAGGATTTTTTTTTTTTTTTACCGTTTTTTCAGTTACTTTTTCTTTTTTTCAATGTAAAATTACATTTTTTGTACGCAGCACTTAATTTTTATAAATAATACAGCTAAAATCAAAAAACCAGCAATGGATGTTAAAATAATCGTAACGATCGACGCGTGAAATCAGCTGTTCACTTTCTGCCTAGCTACGGAATTACGGCCGAAGGCTAGCTGCGCTTGCCGATCGCTATGCAATTGCCGCGGTCACGATACATTGCGTATGAGGTTTTAAAACAAATCAGTTTTTTTTGGATTTTCATAACGTTCCTGAAACAATTTCATGTATCAGTCTTCTTAGTATGGTATACTGAAATCACCCCATCGGTCTGCGGAGGGCTGTCCCTTACACCCGGTATATGACACGAAAAAGTAAAATCCGACTTCTGAAAAATCACGACCGAAGATCGTGACTGCCTCGTTGGTCTAGTGGTCGCAAAGCGCGACTGCTGAGAATACTGTCTTGGGTTCGATTCCCAGGTCTGGCAAAGTTATTGAGGTTTGCCATCAGAAATTTCTCAGTAGCTACTTCGGTGATTGGATTTGTACCCGGTTTATGTTCACCGTCAGGATGGCTAGACCAAACGAGACCATGTGCACTGTTTAATACCTATTTTTAACTATTTATTATCCATAATGAAATATTTGCTACGTTTGCGATAAGAAATAGGTATATCAAAGAACGAAAGTGGTCAGCCAACCTGACGTCAGGTTGGCTGACCACTTTCAAGTTCTAATAGTTTTAACGTTGTATTGATCGCGTTGTTAATGTTAATATTTACTACCTGTTTGCTACCTTAGCATATTATTATATTTTTTACATAATTTTAAGAAGCTTAAGCATTAAAACGCCTATGAAATCAAGCACCACTAACAGTTCATGTATTTCCAGCAACTCGAACGAAAAAGTGCTATCCCTAACCCGTTGCGGACAGAAAATTATGGAGACGTGGCACAGGCTGTACCAGGAGACCAGACGGAGCATAGAACTGTGCGGAAAGGGTGCGCGGTGGGAGTTCGACCAACCGCTATTGTTCACGCAGACTGATTACATGGGCACTGTTGCTAGAGACTTGGGTGATGTGATACAGGTAGATATCAACTCTAAAATTGTCATATAAGGTAGCTTATCCTTCGCTCGCAACTCACAGAAGATAATAGAGACACTTTACACCGGGAGATACGATGGAACAGGTAAGGGTCGGTACATATCTGACGAAAGACACGCCGCGTATCGTCAGTCGCGTAACGCGGAAACAGTCAAACAGATAATAAAATATCCAACCATAATACATAACCGATGATGCGTTAATGCGTCGACCGTATATACTAAAGACGATACGTTCGACGTATCTTCCGTCAGATGTGAACCGACCCTAAAGCATGAATGTACACTACTACACTCTCGGCTGTCAATTTTTTTATCAGTAATTTAAAAAAGAAATTGGTTCTATCTTTGTATAGAACCAATTTCTTAGACGGTCAAAATGTATGGAAGAGCTGTTTGAGGTACAGAGGCGTGTGGGTAGGACGATAACGGGGATCGGGAAAGGTGCGGGTGGCGTGCGCTCGTAGCGTGATACACAACAGGCGAAATTTTCACTGTGCAGTTCTTAAGATATATACCTATATATGACGCCACAGTGGTTAACGGTGAACTGTGTCAGCAAGCGAGGATTCGGCCATAGAATCATGTACTTAATCCACAATAAAAGTTTCTGTCACGATTTGCCTTTCAACTTCTGAATCAATTTATTTTGCAACATGGGGGTAGATGACAAGATAAAGTAGAAATACCAAGGCACACGTTCATTGAAAAAAAATTACTTTATTTTAGGCCTGTAAACCCGATTCATTTATTACATTTTTAGCTGCTTTGATATCAATAAATAGTTAATCAGTTGAGTTGAAAAAAAGTGGCGTCATCGTCACAGTGTATTAATGCCGTACAAAATCTATGGGGGAATCGCGTTTTGACGGGTCATAAAAAGTACGTCAATTGATGGTGGTGTGAACTAGCCTATTCAGAGTAAAGTGAATCATTTAATCATTCGCAGGTTATAATAGACTTCGAGCGAATATTTGGCAAAGAGCTAAAATCAATCATCAGCGACCCGACGCAGATCGACGACGTGCGCAAGCGCTTTAAGAATCTCATTAATCCGATACGAACGATCGATTTCAGCTTGTTTGTGTTCGATAATAAAGAGAATTGGGATGTCATCATGGGTGATTTCTGGAACGAAGTCAAATATTTAGATGAAGAGGCTAAGAATTATATCAATCAGAGTTTTGGAAATTTGAGGTTGGCCTCTTTATAATAAAATAAATATAAATATATCTCCAGATTTTTTTGTAGATATTTTATATTGAAATGTATGATTGAAGTAACAAATCATTTATTAAAATTAGTTTTACTTTTTAATAATACGTGTTTTCATTTAATCGCCACGACTGAAATTCGATTGGATTAATTAATTAATTATTAATTATCATACCATCTCCCCTCTAGATCCTCGGAAGAAGCACTGAAAGTGTTGCTCAAGTTTCTCGAATTCGATATCCGCGATTCGATAAAAAAGCAACTAGCTACCAAGTTTGACCTCGTCATGAGGCAATTTATCAAGGAGATCACCGCTATAGAGGATAAGTTTACTGTGAGTACCTAATGAACAAACGTACCTATTGCGTATTAGTTTTTAATCAACAGATACAAAATTACTAATACCAGGATTATATTCCATACATTCTATGATGGTGCGGGTGACACATGTCAGCAATTCATCTATGGATGTCAGAATCGCATAACTAGGTCAGAAACATTATTTAATTTGCTAGTTATTTACTTATACTTATTACTGATACCGTATTTAACGACTATGATATTAATGTGTAGTTAAAATATTCAATCATGATTGTAAATCCCCGTAACGTTCAAGAGTGAAAAGCAACAGTTTGACAAATGTTACCGGCACCATCCTAGAGCGTGAGGAATATAATCAATATTATTTTTCTCAATGTTGCTAAGTATGATGGCCAGTGTGCGTAATTAACGGTAATGTGATGTGTTTTTGTTCACAGAGTACATTATTATTTTTTGTCTACATGAATATTTGGTTAACTTTATATTTTTGTTTTTAGTGGTAGGTAGGTAAACTCTGAAAACACTGGCCCGATCACAAAAAAATCTTCCACGTGTAGAAAGCTACATTAATGTCGGTGTCATAGACTATGTGGTACTTACATCCGCGCAAACAAAGTCGCGGACTGAAGCTAGTTGGATAATATTACCACAGATATCATAATATTATAAAAAAATATGAAAATTTCTGTAGGCACCTACTATGTTTTGTCTTTGCTTCACCCTAAGGTAGACTGGTATAACATGTCCAGGATATTAAGTCCGCCTTTGTACAGTGTATTTTTTACATATGTGTATAAAGTTTTAATAAATAAATAAATATTACCATTCTATTTTCAGCGGTACCGCAAAAACCCGCCACTCCTCCGCAACCACCCACCGATCGCAGGCGCCGTCTACTGGGCGAGAGCGCTCTTTAACAAGATGAAACAACCTATTATGAGGTTTCAAAAGGTATACGTAAAAAGAAGAAGGATAAACGGGATAGTTTGTGAGGATGGATGGATGTTTATTTGACTCTTTGACTTTTTAATAACTCAACTGTTAAGTTATTAAAGTGACACCTAACATCACGCCTGTAATCCCCAAAGAGTTAGGCAGAGGTGTACTCATTAGAACACCCACATTTCGCCAGTTATGTTTTTAAGTCCCATGTATTATGGGGCGAGCCTAATGCCATCAACCGGGCACAAATCCAGACTCCGAGGCGGCTACTGAGAAATTCCTAATGGATACCCAATTATAAAAGTAAAGTGTATTATTAATGTGACTGTTTGCAATTTTGAAATAGCACCTATTCCTTTTAGTTTAGCTTTGAGTGTTTTTTAATAGGAAATAGGCGAAATATGTCTGTATGTATGTGATCACACATTAGATGTTGATCTAGCGTAATACATACAATATTTTTTATCCCGTGTTTCCTTGGGACGATAGATAAACTTTGACGCGGTAAAATGGCGGGCGGAAGCTAGTACCTACTTAATAAAAAAAAACGGGTTGCACTCCGGGAGTGCCGGCAGAAGTGAAAACTTGATTATTAACGTTTACGTTTACGTTTAACATACACGAACATTCGCGCAAGCGCCCTGCGCTGTCTAAACGAAACAGTAGGCCCAGGCATACATTTTCGCCGCGCCGTAGAGAGGGGATAGCTGTCCACTCTCCATCCGTCTTACGCTTTTTCGATCAGGTCACGTGTCCTGACGCGCACGTGTCCTGACGCGAGTTTAAGATTTTATACCCATTACAGAAAAAGTGCTCAACGCCGCTAAAGAAGTTTTCACTTCAAAAATCCACTTTAAAAGCCATTTTAATTTTAGATACCAGAATTAAATGACTGTGAGCAGAAAAACGAAGCCTTCAAGCAATACAAGGTATTTTCCAAAGTCATCAGAGATTATGAAAATGCAAAGTATAAAGACTGGGTGCACGGCGCAGCCACCTTTGTAGACCATATGATGAAGAAGAATGTTCTGAAGGTCGAATTTAAGAAGGAACCCGGTATGTTGCTATGACTTAGATATAATTTCGTTGCGGGACCCAAGACAGTTGAATCGTTTCCCTGGGACTCGTCGAGCTTCATTGCCTCGGCGCTTTTCTGGTGGCCTGTTGATTCTGGCTCTCAGGAGTTGCAGTGGGTGCAGTGGCGTGCCTTCCATAGAAGCCGAAAAGCCCGGCTTGCTATCAATAACTCGAGATTAATATAATTAATAAAAACACCTTTGAAGTATTATAGTAGGTAAATTATTGTCTAATATGAATAAACATTTTCAATTCCGCGCGTAATACGGCGCGCGCATCGTTGCCGAACTCACGCTGATAACTCTCGCAAATCGATAATCTCGCTGTGTATATTGCTATCCCGCCCGCACGCGTTGGCTTCTTATGTGGCTTGTCGGAATTACTGCTCATCCAGTACAAATTGCGAAAAATATATATTAAAATCATTCATTCATTCCTTCGCCGATTTGTATGAAGAAGCAAGCCTGGCTTTTGGCTTTATATAGCATGAAGTTGCTGAGAGTGAGATGCTGACTGATTTGAATTGAATTGAATGGTTGGTTTGTTTTGGTTCAAAGTTTTGAGTTGTTTACGGACACGGAGCATTTTTATTGTGATGTTTATTTACTTATACATTCTCAGATTTGTTTTAACGTTTGTGATTAGATTATCTTGTGATTAACGTTTCTTATATCATGCATTCAGAAACGCATGCAATTATTATTGTTCCTTGTGAAGGATTAAAGTGTGTGCAATCATTACTCAGGAAGGTAAATACTTTTGAGTTTTAGAGATAATTATCGTCTCGTTACTTCACTTATACCTACTCCTGATTGTTATTGTTTAGATATGTGTTGTTATTTCTAATCACAATTAACGTATTGACAACATTCAAGCCGTTTTTCAGAGGTTAGTTGATATTGTGTGCGAGTCATTTAGCGTATCATGAACATCAAAAAGCTTGTACCTACTGGCAATTTCTTAAAACTGTATCTTTGCTATCTAAATACGATACGATTCTAATACGATTTTATCTTAGACGAACATACACAACAACAATAAGGCGGTAAACCATCCAAGTATTTGTATAAACATCAAAATTATATTATTCATTCTATAGCTGATGTTTTTATATCTCGCATTAAACTCGAAGTTAAAATTTTAATTAAAAGAAATATTATTTTCTATCAACATCATACATATTTCTGCGCCATCTATTGGTCTGTGATTTTACTATCTGCGGTCGAACTGGACGAGCTCAGTGGCGCCGATAATGTTAATAGATGGCTCTTATATTAATTATGTGTAAGTTCGGTGTGATCGTGAAAAATTGTATTGGTTTTTTTTCCTGAAAATCTGTCGGGCTTCCCCTAGCTATGACCCCTAGGCACGCCACTGAGTGGGTGGAAACAGTATTATTGATTTTAATTTACCTCAAATACCCACTAGAAGATCTCTTCGTGTGTAATGCAACTACCTAAACTTCATCAATTTATACTTATACAGATTTTGCTTCAAAATATAATAAACAATTAAATAAAAACAAGGCATGAGCGTTAATCATCACGCTTGCTCAAGGCAGATTGGCGATTTCAGACTTATATATAGGTACCTAAGTATTATTATAACCTGGGAATCGTACTAGACCAACGATGAAATCAAGTCAGTCGAGGCAATGGTCTGATGAAACAATAAATTGAACTTATTGCGCAGCTCCGCCATCTACCGGAGGCCGCGGCATGGAGTTGACGGCTGCGGGTCGAGCTCACGTAGAACGTAATAAAAAAACCGCCGCATCCGCCATATCCCTGCAGCCAAGCGACATAGTCGACAAAGAGATCGCTGCGAAGAGAAAAAGGGATAAGGCGCGTAAGTATCACTACCGAGATTCTATTTGAAAAATCCACCCGAAACGTCGGAATTTTCCTCCCGTGCGAAGTCGGGGCGGGTCACTAGTCAGAAATAAAATCGGATCACTGAGACAGCTTATATTAAATGTTCATATTGATCATTCAGATATGTAACCCAACCGTAAGGCGCTTTGCACACGGAGCAACTTAAGTTGAGGCAACTATCAACTCTTAAAAAGTTTCCTGTAAAAGTTGATAGTTGCTTTAACGTTTACGGTTGCCGCAACTTTATGGCAATCTGTGAGCAACTTTCACAGCCCAGTTGCCGTATGCCGTTGCCGTAGCGACACTGGCATTGCCGGGCACAGGGAGAGGGAGGGGGGATTGAAACTGCCCGTCGTGTTGCAATTGACGGTTGAGGAAACCGGCAACATTAAAAACCGGTATAATATTTAACAGTTGCTAGTTGCAGCAATTAGCAACTAACTTAGTCATCGATTGCAGCAACTGAAAACTGTTGACGATTGCCGCAACTCGAAACTTGAGTTGCTATGTGTGCGCAGTCCAATTGAAATTATATATGTAATCACCTAGTTGCCAGCTAGTTGCCAGTTACCAGTTGCTGCAATAGTTGCTCTGTATGCAAAGCGCCTAAGGGCTGTTACATATTGGTGAAACAAATGGACACACAAGTGACACAAGTAATTAAAAAAATTAACAGTAGAAAATGCAAGAAAAACTCGTCTCAATTTCACGTTCATCATTCTAAACATGAATAAAAAACTTACTTTTCCTCTGTAAAATAACCCTTGCATCCTTATATCTCTACCATGTAACACATAAAAAGTAAATTAAGAAACATGCATAAAAAAGCGATTTTGTAAAATACCAAAGTTGCTAACAAACTCGCATCAAGATAAATTAATTAATTCTAACTTTTACATTGTAATAATAAAGGTTCTTTTCCTACAAAACGTTATTCGCTCAAAACATTTATTCCTGGTAACTCGAGGGGTTGAATAAAAACAATAGGACTGGCATTTCCAGAGATTACCGTGTTAAAATAAACATTCACAATTAACAACACACAAGCAAAAAATCTTATCAGATTTATTATATTAAAATAGATTTGCAGAATTATAAAATAATGTTGAAGGTGGTCATATAAAGTTGTGCAATTTAATTTAAAACTAAGCATCAATCAATTAGCACCATTTTAAAAAATATGACTATGATGTTTCTAATTTATTAAAATGTTTTTTAGTGATGCTGATGAGAATACCTGGACAACATTATGAGAACGTCAGGTCGCCTAGTTCCACATCTCTGCTAGCTAAGGAAGGATTGGTAAGTACAATTATTTAACACCTTATACCAGATTAATTAGAGCTATTGGCAGAGTTAGAGCGGAAGGAAATACTGCACCTTTTTATAATTATCTTCTTTAAATCGTGTGCGTTAAAAAAGGTGACAGCTTGCGGGCGGCGTGATGTCTGCTAACGGTTGGGTTTTTTGGGATCATTCAGGCTGGGTCGTAGTCAGTAAGTGAGCGATGTCAATTTTTCTTCCATATATCTCTATATTGCTAAATTCCTTGATTCCTTAAATAAAGACTCGTACTCTTCGCAGACGGACGTGACATGGCGTGACCTCACAGTACACAAGCTGTTGCAGGAATACGAACTGCTCTTCGCACCTAATTTCAACGAACACATATTTCTCGTGATTCGCGAAGCTGAATTATTGGAACAACTTGGTAGGTATTCAGCCAGGATTCTACTGCAAGCGGAACGAACTTGTACGGCGTCCGCTTAACTCGTAACAGTAAAGCTCATGGAAGTGAACCTTTTCTTGGGAGAAGCGCCATTGTGAAAGGTCTTTGGGTGTTTTTCTATGGGAGCTGAAACAAAATCTGTTGTAATGTAAAGTATTTTGTGTCTTAACGTAATATGAGTTCTATGCCGAGGAGTTGGAGCAGTTTTCGTATTACTTATATATTAATCTAGACTTTGTTACATACTGAGCACGACACCATACGACTATATAGCTGTGACAATAATCTAACCTCAATTGAATACCTTCATGTATTTACAAAAGTACTAATTATTCCTGTACCTCCAACAGGTTTCAATCTACCATCATGTATTCGCGACGTGGCAATGCAGAAATCTCGTCTGTACTACGAACTGGAATCCCTAACCCTCGTTATAAAAAAATACAATGAGTGCACGCTATCGATCAGTCCTTCAGAGACGTTTCTCATGAAGAAACATCTACTCGACATGGAGAGGCACATCCTGCCAGGGCTGACTAGAGTCACGTGGACTGCACTCGGCATTGGAGAGTATATTAAGGATATTACTAAAGGTCAGAAGGTCAATTCTTCTAATTAAAAACATTCAAAATGCAGTCGCAATCTCATCTCAGCAGCACTCAATGTGAATTAGAGGCATTTTTGCCAGATTGGGGCTAAGATTAGATTGCGATCGTTCTTAAAAGTTAAGTAGTAGAATTTTCCCCTTGTTTAAAACTTTACGTTAATATGTAGCCTAAATAATAATATTACTATTTTGGAAGCACTAAAGAACTATAACATTTTTCTTTATAAACGTTGCCGTTGAACAACCAATTTTAACCGTTATCCATTTTTTGATTGACCATTGACTGAACTCTTTTAAAATAACTAATTACGACTGTTATCGCGAAAATTGTCACCGCAAAGGTGTTGTGTCCTGTTTGAAATGATGCCATAATCTTCTTCTTTATCATGTGGGCAGTAAGGTCTTAAGACCCCACACAGCCTAGTGTCGAGAGTTTTTAAACCGCCTCAAGGTCCTCTGACATGGTTTGAGTGGGATGATGTTTTCCTTCACCGATGTCAGTGATGTCCAAGATAAGTGTGTGTATGCCATAATATTATATTTTAATATCGTATTTTAAACAAAAAAAAATAGGTGCACATGCCTTAGAAGCTGTATACAAGCAACTGAAGATGGTAGAGAGAGAGATTCAATTCCTGGTGGATCAAATTGAGGAATTCGACCTGTATCCGCTCTTGAGGCCAGAAAACTACGTGGATCCTGACACGGGCATCCCTGACGACACATGGCTATATCCGTGCAAGGTAAAGTACCTAGAAATAGTTTCGTATGTCTGCACATCCTACTGCTGCTATAAAGTCATGCTTACACTGCGAGAGGAACGAAGTCTATTTAACTCGCAACAGTAAATTTCACATTACTGCTTCATTGTTCTAGTGGTCGCAAAACGCAACTGTTGAACATGAGGTCTTGGGTTCGATTCCCAGGTCGGGCCATGTGTGTTATTGGTTTTTCTCATCAGGAATTTCTCAGTAGCAGCTTCGGAGTCTGGATTGGTGCCCGGTTGATAGCAATAGGCTCGCCCCTATTACATGGGACTTAAACATAATTGGCGAAATGTGGGCGTGCTAATGGGTACACCTCTGCCTAACATTTCAGGGATTACAGGCGTGATGTTATGTTTATAATACTACTTTATATATTGTAATATAGTAGTTTTTATGCAAGGTACATGTTATTTACGTGTAATCCTGTAAAAAACATTTATTCAAAAGAGTAAGCATGGAGTTTTTTGTCCATGGATACGAAATTGGATTTGGCGGGGCTTTTTTTTCTTGTTTATGAAGATCAAATGTGCCTTTTAATAGTCTAATTCAAAATATTTGAATTTGACTTCCACACCTTTTCCAGGACTAGGCAGTGTTGTAAAGTATACCCAGAAAATACAGGCAAGATTTTTTATTATAATTATTCATCTATTCCTTAGGCTTTCTTTGTGGAATTAGAACACGCGCGTCTAGACCGCGTGGCGGCACTCGGGCGCATGTACGAGCGCATCGGCCCCATCCTCATGAAGCTGGAGTACCTTATCTTAGGTTCCTGCACAGGCACGTCAGTCATGATGAACGCGTACTATACGCACTGGGAGAAGAAAATTTTCTTGTGCCTTGTCAGGTTAGATTTGACAGATCTTCTCATTTAAAATTAGCCGTTAAGAGAAAACGCGGGTGGATTTTTCCATACAAACGCTCTCGCCTGTTTTCTTTCTGGTTTATGACTTTAAAGCAATGATTTTTTAGAAAAAAGTAAATATCAACTATTTTTATGCCCTATGTTTTCCTTTTTAACGAGACATTATTTTTATAAGCACTAGAACCCACAGAAAATGCTCAAAATTGCCGCTGTGAACAGCGGCCTAGTATACATGTTTAAAAACTATTAAATGGTAAAATAAAAATATAGGGGCATAATATTTATCCTTCTTATTTAGTTTATGAAATATCTTTTATATTGGTTCAATATTAGAGAAGAAAATAGGCAAAAGCTAAACCCCGAATCATGACTTTTTTATTAGGCTATTCAGTCGGATCTGCAGTTGTCCTTTTCGCACGCCGAAGCTCGCGCAGAGCGACAGCGATAGTTTCTTCTAATACCTAATTTTCAAAAGTCTCTCCTCGCGCGTTTCCTCTTAACCAAGCAGCATCATCATTATCATCATTTTAGCCCAGTCGTTCCCAAAGTGGGCGATAACGCCCCCTTGTGCGCGCTGCAGGCCTAAAGGCGGTAAGAGATCCAAAAAAAAAACGGGGGTTGTGTAGAGGCTTGGGGAGCGATTTGTAATTTCATCTAATAAGTAGGTGGTTTTTAAGTAGGTGGGTCATTCTTCAGTCAATCTTCAGTGTTGAGGATAATGACGCCCGATACTTTTACTACTAGTGCAACCATCCATTGACAAAAAACAAAAATTGAAATTATTTTAATTACATTTAACTTAAAGGTAATTAAAATGTTTTTGTTTTTTTGTCAATGGATGGTTGCACTAGTAGTAAAAGTATCGGGCGTCATTATCCTCAACACTGAAGATTGACTGAAGAATGACCCAGGTATAGTAGAAAATAATTCATTCTCAAAGTTGGCAGTAGACAAATTAAGTTTGGGAAACCATGTTTTAGCCGAACGATGTCCACTGCTGGATCTAGCATACTACGCATAATACTCATTAAACGAGTTTTATTTTCAACTAGCGGCTTCGCACGGGTGCAATGTAAATACATAAACCTTCCTCTTGAATCACACAATCTATTAAAAAAAACCGCATCAAAATCTGTTGCGTAGTTTTAAAGATCTAAGCATACATAGGGACAGACAGACGGAAGCGACTTTGTTTTATACTATGTAGTGATAGTGAAGTTAAAAATTACTGTAACACCTAAACATTTGAATGCAGAAACTTACAAATCAATGTTCTTGCTTCCAGATTGACCCTAGAAAACTTAGAATGTTATCAACAGAACCTTAGCGGGACCGTACCCCTGTTCCAAGTGGACGCTATTCTAGTACCACCGGACATCACCACGCGGCCGACGCAGACGGAAGTGTGCAACATACTCGGATATGACGCAAAACATTATTTTAGCAAGTAAGTATTAGAAGAAATACATTCGATCTATAAAAAGGTGAGCCTAATTGACTCATGGCGCAATTTCATTAGTCTAGATTTCTGGAACGCATGCCACAGGGCCCGCATTTGGGGAACCGTTTTCATTAGTCGATAGGGCCCGCATTCGGGGTGCGAGAGATTTCTGGAACGCATGCCACAGGGGGACCGTTTTCATTATGGTGCAATTTCATTAGTCGATAGGGCCCGCATGTCGATATCACGGTCGGTATAAAGCATGCGGGGAATCCCCGCATGCGGTGTAACGACTTGTAACTTTCATTGGTTGTTATCTTGCATGCGGGGACTCCCCGCATGCTGTATACCGAATGAGTTAACGACTAATGAAATTGCGCCATTTTGCCCTAATGGGGCATTCATTTGGCCAAATTAGTTTTACAACGGCCAACCTGGGGTCACAATCGCATTGGCATGTGAAGAGGAGGGATAAAACGCATGTGACTAAAAGAGTTATGAAAATAAATGTGAATGGATGAAGAGAGAGAGGAAGGCTAATGAAAATATAGATGGATTGTGTGAAGAGTGTTATCAAGGAAATGGGAGTCAGTCATAGCATAAAAAAGCTTTCTTGGACCACATATGGTTTATAATCGCATGACACTACTTTTGAACAGGTTAACAGCTTTCCCCCGCTGGATAAAGAAGACTTGCCTCCCGTGTCCTCCACAGCGCGTAGAGGGGGAGACTGCCAACGATTTCTATACGTTTTCGTTCTTTGAGGATATTCTCCGGGTGGAAGCCATCAATGACATCACGCTGCTTATACAAGACACCATCTTCAGAGTCACCTCGGATATCAATACTTACATACAAAAGTACGTTTTTTATAATTAAGTTATTTCACTAGAGAGTTGTAATTTGAACCTTATTTTAATGTTCTTTGAAGACAAACAAAACTTTGAAATTTAGTACGGGGTATGTTTGAATCGCAAGAAAAAACATGTTACTTTTTATTCCGCAGCTTTGTCTGCGACCGCGATAACCGACATTTACGCGGACGAAGTCGCGGGCAAGAGCTAGTAATAATATTACAAAAGTGAAGAGTTTGGTTATTTGAACGAACTAATCTCAAAAACTACTGGTCCGATTTGAAAAAATATTTTTGCATTAGGAGGAAGGTTATAGGCATATAGCATCACCCTAAGACACACGGGAGTGGAGCAGTAAACAAAGACGTAATTTAACGCAGATAAAACCACAGAGTAAAAGAATAATAAAATAAAATAGACACCAATCGCTATTCCCAATAACGTAAAACATATACTTTTTAGGTGGCACAAGTATTCCCATCTCTGGTCCTACGACAAAAATCTCTCCTGCGAGAAATACGTAAATAAATACGATCAAATCTTCAAATACGATGAGAAATTTTTCTTCTTTGAAGACATCATAAATGATCTCCATGCACACCTGAAGTATGTAGATGTTGGAGCCATTCGGGTCAATCTAAGGCCAATTATAAAGCAGGTGCAAGACCATGCGCAAGAGTGGAAGGATATATTAGGAGCGAGCATCGCATTTAAGACCAGAACTACTATGTTTGATATGAAGAGTCAGCTTGAGGTGAGATGGTTTGATTTATTGGATTTCTTTTAGTGTTGATGGGCCAAATAGCTTGCTGTCTCTCTAATGTTATGAAGTTTCCGTTACATCTTCAATACTAGAGGCACCACAAATGCGTTGCCTTTCCGTGGGCAAAGCTGAAACGTCTCTTGTGCATGCGAATATACCAGCCAATCATACGTTTTTTGGGCCGATATTCCTGCGGAAGGAGTAAACAGGCAGAAATCACCACGTAAGGAAAGAGCGTTATGTCCCCTCCAGGCGACCTTTCCTCTTTTTCTCTTTCTATTATAAACGGGAAAATACAGCCAATGCTACTTAGTCACAAAAAAATATATGGTGGTAGAACACACTTAATGAGCTATATCTACAACTGCTTTCCAAAAAGTTGACAATAAAATTCTCATCTACGTATATACGAATCTAATCGTAACACTTTCTCCACCAGCAACTACGGGCGACGGTTAACATGAATATCAAAGGGCTGGACGACTTCAAGGCGGTGATGGCAACCATCACTTTGATACAACAAATGACGATCACTGCTGAGTGCAAGTTCCGGAACATGCAGGAGATATTCCATATGCTGAAGCAACATGACATTGAAGTAAGTCTACTACTTTTTTTTTCTTTTTACACTTATTATACACGGTTACTTTTAGGTCGTTCTTAAACCGAAAGCCATAAACTCGATCATCAAACTCGAAACGATTGGGACCATTTTTTTTTCAAAAATAACAATAAAAAAAAACAGCTGTTCAGTACACTTTGACGAGTTAGACGAACATAAATGTACTGAACAGCTGTTTTTTTTTACTGTTATTTTTGAAAAAAATTGGTCCCAATCGTTTCGAGTTTGATGATCGAGTTTATGGCTTTCGGTTTAAGAACGACCTAAAAGTAACCGTGTAGGTATTTTAGTTTCTATTTGGTTTTTACTATGGGATTGCGCAGGCTCACACACTGTTGCATTGTTGGTTGAGATGTTGAAAGTGATTTGTTAACATGTGAACACTAAGTAACTTTAAATAAATTTTTACCGTCTACTTAATTTGTAATATAAATTCCTTTTGCGTGTTATTATATAGTAGTTTTTATATAACGTGCATTGCATTCACATGTAATTACGTATGACTCTGTATACAAATAATAATATTGTAAAACATTGATTTTAAAAGAGTACGTATGGAGTTTCTTGCCCCTTCTTCTCCATACAAAACTACTTTTTGGAAGGGGCAACTAGATTCAATTCTATTTTTTTTCTTGTAATGACGTTCAAAAGTGCCTTATAATGGCCTAATTGAAATAAATGATTTGACTTTGACTAATAATTAAGCTAAAAAGGTATTTTTAATTGTTTAAATGCGCTAATCTCTGGAACTACCATTCGGATTGGATAAAATCTTTTTGAAAATGATAACCAGATGAATGAGAGCCACGGCAGTAGAGCTGTAAACAAAAAACATGGATAAAAAAACAACAGCGAGTCTATTAGAAAAAGCATGTCGTATAATTAAATTTGTAAAATTGTTACAACTATGCAAGGCACATAGAAATAGTTTCTTATAAACTGGCTTTGTGGAATTACTCTGTGGAGTGACTTTCATAATAATTTGAAAACATGAAGATTTCCGAAGCGTACTTTCTGGTATATTTTCTGCCATAACTAGTATACAGTGGTACGTCGACATTTGACAGTATACCTAAAAGATGTTTAAAAATTGGGCAATTTTCAACGCCTTCGTCCATCATAGGCAGTTCAGGATATGAGGTTCACCCACTTACTTCCCCGATGATCATCAGATTTCGATCCTTTAACAATTTTTCATCGCTTTAAACGCTCATCTGTCCAACAGGTGCCAGATGAAGATCAAGTATTTGCTAAAGAGCTAGGAGGTAACTGGTCAAATCTGTACCAAGCTACACTATTCAGAGCCAACACTCTGGAAAAAACAAAAGACAAATTCTCGAAAATGAATGTCGTAGAAATAGCAAACTTCTTGAAAGAGCTCGATGATTTTGTTGAAAAGTTCGACAACGAAGGACCAAGCACCGTTGGTGACGACATGGATAGAGGACTAGCCATTATGGAGGTAAGAATTTATTACTATGCCAATTTACAGCTCTTATTGAGCGGCAAAATACTCGAGCATACTCAAGCATAATCAAGCATATTCTTTACAGAGTACGCAAGTATTATAATAACAATGTTAAAAAAAAATCTCTTATAAACTAATTTGAACTCTATTTTACTTGTCGTTTATAATAATGTCAATGCATCAAAGAAAACTGTTTAAGCGTTTTATATTGCATACATCTACCCGCTTCTTATGAGAATAAATGATGTTTTAACGTTAACTTAACGGATTTACACAACCTCGCGATTGGAAAATTCGATGTGGGATAACTACGCTCGCCACTTGCCTCACTATTCGGGCATGAAAGAAAGAAAGAAAGAAAAACAATTTATTCACGTGAAAGTGACGCATACAAAATAATGCATGCCGTCACCGCGTATGAAGCTCCGACACTCGCGGCTGCAAAATATTTCGCAGCTTCGTGTTCGCTACACCCGAACGCGTTATGGCTTAGGAAGAGAAGTTTTAGGCGAACTTAATATTTAGGTACACCTTCGTTGATTGTTCTATCAAATGGCGAGACGAGCGCGAGCACCATTGTCTAAGGCACCTCGCGCACTTAACGGCGACGACCACAAGCTGTGGCCGCAACGACAAGATTAACTACGTTGGTCGTGGTGCAGGTGCCTAAACCGCTTAATATAATATAAAAAATAAAAAATAAATACAACTTTCAACAGGAATACTTTAAATACTTCGAAGAATTGGAATCGAGAAAGAAGATACTTCAAGCAGCAGAACAACTCTTTGAGAATGCTCTAGCAGACTTTTCAAACTTCAACCGCGCCAAAACAGATTACGGTTACATGGAGCAGATTTACAAGATATACAAGGCTCAGAAGAACGCCAGGGAAATATGGGCGAAGACTTTGTGGGCAGATCTCAACCCTCAAGCCCTCGTTGACGGTATTGAGCAGTTCTTCAGGGAATTTAGGTAAGAATTTCTTTGGAAATACAGTACAACCTTAATAATGGCTCTGTGTAAAACTTTAGCGCCCCCTAGCGTCCGTCATTTTGTTGGGTCTGACGCTTTGACATTTCATTGTGTCAAAATATAAAATTCTAAAACTATCTATTAATTTATTTTACTATGATATCGTGTTTTGGGTGGACAAAGTTTGTAAATCATTTTTACTCTTTCACCAGCCACTTTACGTCTCCCGCCCTACCGTCGCGATATCTGGTCGGAGAACAATAGATAATAATTAATGGTTAAACGAACTTACCTTAAGTGATGTTCGACCATAATTATACGAGACGTTACATCCGAAGAGATTTAATAATTACTATGTAGTTTCACTTCTCAATGTATTAGGCGTCGCACATAATTTTTAGAGCTGTGGAAATAAAAATCAAATTTTTAAATTTAAATTGGTTCTACTATATCCGCCGACCGCAGCGCCATCTCCACGAAACTTCATTCATTTTAGAGACACTACTCTCGTTTGATGAATTCTTTGATGGGCTTTTAGTTTATGGGTTCGGGAGGGACTTTAAATCTCTTCGGATGTAACGTCTCGTATAATTATGGTCGAACATCACTTAAGGTAAGTTCGTTTAACCATTAATTATACTTACGACGTTACATCCTCAAGATTTAATAATTACTATGTAGATGTTTAGCGCTTTCATTCAAACGAGATTGGTAAGGGTTGAACACGATAACATAAAATCATTAATTATAAATAACATTTATTAAGTACACACTTACGACAGTAAGTATATAAAAATAAAATAAAAATCATAATAAACAAAAATTGCATCCTCTGCATAAAACAATAATAATTTTACCTTAAATTAACAATTATAAATTGCCTCCGCAAATACGTTGTCCTCGTCTACTGTAATCGGACGATTATAGAATTTAGCGAAGGTTAAGGAGTTCCCTGACCAACCTGCGGTTCTCTTGATTATTTCTACTGAAACCCCCTTACGACTAGCCGCCGAGGTTGACGCATGGCGAGTGCTATGGGCCGTAAAAACCCCTGTATCAACACCGCTTTCCGTCAACACGTTTTTAATCCATCTACTTATAGTTGCGGCACTAGCATTATGGATAGGTTTCTTAGCAGTAAGAATAAGTCTATCAGTTAGTGGTAAAGTCCTAAAATTCTTGGTGGCTTCAATATATGCGGACAATGTTTTTGCTGGACAGATTTGTTCTCTATTACAGAAAAAGGGTATAATTAATTGAGGCGGCGATCTGGTAGGGGCCGAAGTTTTGATTATATCGTCTATATTAATAACTATCCTCGCGCTACTTACTTCAACACTAGACAAACGTATAAGTGATAGCGTCTGCACACGTTGTGCAGTTGACAACGCGAGCAGAGCCACTAATTTTTTGGATAGAGAGGCCAAGGTTTGGTTCTCATTTGGATAGTAATTTGAAGGGTGATCTAGTACAAGATTTGGATCCCATGTAGATTTATATCTAGGGAAGGAAGGTTTGGTCCTATAGACTCCTTTCATAAACCTTGTAATGCGATCGTCATGACTTATAGATTTACCTAGTATTAATGAAAGTGCGGAACGACAGGTGTTGAGGGTTGAATAATTTGCGCCTGAATCATATTCATCAGCCAAATATTCAAGAATATTAGGAATACAGTTATCAAAAATATTTACATTCTTTTTAGAACAAAAAGACCACCATCTCTTTAAAACTACGTTATATTGTTTAAGAGTGTTGTCCGCTAACGACGATATTAATATTTTAATAGCATTATCTGGTAGCGATTGTTTTACGTACGATTGTTTGATAATACTGACGACACCAGGGTAAGTCCTTTCCATAGTGGGTGTGGAGTTCTGAAAGGTGATAAAAGTAATGAGGGACTCGGTTCCAAATAAATAACCTGGTTTTGAGAAAGAGATAAAAACAGTGGGTACCATGGCTGACTAGGCCAATAAGGTACTACAACAATCCCAGTGGCTTTATCTACAGCAATTTTTCTTAAGCATTTAAGAATTAGTGAGAACGGGGGAAATGCGTAGAAAAAGTAAGGTGACCAGTCTATTGTAAACGCATCTATGTTATAAGCTGAAGGATCTCGTTTCCACGATATGTATTTTTTACATTTTGCATTCAGTCGTGTGGCAAATAGATCTATTTGAGGGTTTCCAAACATGTTTGTGATTTTATTAAAAGCCGACAAAGATAAGTCCCATTCAATATCAATATTTAATCGTCTAGATTCGTGATCTGCTTCTGTATTCTCTTTTGATTTGATGTAAGAAGCAAAAACAAAGAGTTTCCTTTGCTCACACCATTGCCAGATTTCTCTAGCTATATCATTAAGGTGTGTATACTGGATTCCCCCGTACTTATTTATATAAGCTATAGCTGTAGTATTATCGATCCTAAGTAAAATCTCCTTATTAAAAAGATCTTTAGCGAAGCACTGTAAGCCAATAAGAGCTGCCTTTAATTCTAAAAGGTTTATTTGCTCTTTAGATTCTGTGTCACTCCAAAAACCATGAGCACGTACTCCATTACAAAAAATACCCCAACCCGTGAGGGATGAATCTGAGAAAATTTCCAAATCATACCTACCACTACGTATTGGATTATTTAATATTAAAATATTATTTTGCCACCAGGAAAACTCTGACTTAAGATTCGGAGAAAGGTTCATGACACAATCGTAATTATCTTTAGAATTACGCAAAGCTAGAAATTTTTCGCGTTCGAAACGTTTCGTATACAACCAGCCATAAGAAATTGCTGGGCAAACCGAGCAAAGTAAACCTAGGTACTTTGCAAATTCTCTTATTGTCAAAACTCTTTTTTTAGCAATTCGATTTGTCTGGTCAACAATTTTTTGACGTTTCATATCTGGTAGCATTAGACACATTTCTTGAGAATTTATTTCGAAACCTAGAAACTTTTGAATCTGTTTTGGTATTAGGCTACTTTTTTCTTTATTAATGATAAAGCCCAGTCTCTCAAAAACGTGTACTGCTGTTACTGTACTTTCTAGGCAACTACTAAAGGAGTTATTTACACATAACAAATCATCTAAATAAATAACTAGGAGTATACCTTGGCTTCGAAGATGAGCTACTACTGGCTTCATTAATTTCGTAAAAACGAAGGGGGCTATAGACAAGCCAAAAGGGAGACACTGAAATTCAAAAAGAGAACCTTGAAATCTAAATCGCAGATATTTTTTACTAGAATTATGAATGGGCACTAAAAAATATGCTTCTTGTAGATCCATAGTTGTCATGAAACAATCTTTACTGATTAATTTAGTAGCAGTACGAATGTCTTCCATTTTAAAGTGTTCCGGGCTGATAAATTGATTTAGACATTTTAAGTTTAAAATGAACCTAAACGACCCGTCGCTTTTAGGAATCAAAAAAATATTAGAAATAAACTGGCCCGGCATGTCACAGCATTTTTTAATAGCCCCTGAAGACAATAATTTTGAAATAGAGAGCTTTAAATGTTCGAGCTCTGTTTTACTAAACCTTGGGTTACTTGGCTCAAATTTTTGAAAAGGAAGCTCATTAAAAATAATTTTTAAGCCCATAATATAGTTTATAACTATTGGGTCTTTGGTTATTGCTTGCCAATAGCTAACATAATGGCGTAATCTTCCAGCATGAACTATTACCTCTACTGATTCCTGCGAGTTCTGTAGTCCATCTTCCGGGCAGGAGGAGCTCGATTTGCAGCTGGCTGCCTCCGACCTTGCTGTGTCGAGTGTCCTTGATTGGATGTGTACCTCGGCTTCTGCCCACCCGGTTTGGTACCCCTGGTTGATTGAAACCTGGGTGGGCCTCTCCAGTTACCCTGTTGTCTGGATGTGGAAGGAATGGCAACATTGCTGCGCTTTATTTGAAGACCTGATTTTTCTGCAGTCTTTGTGGCCTTAATCTTGTCTCCAAGGTCGACTCCGAACAAAAAAGAATCTCGTTTTATATCAGTTATTGTAGTGGTAAATTTTTTATCCAGTGAAGAAGTTATCAACTTTCTTCTATGTTGTGAGTTCTCGTAATGTAAATCTAGAAAAATCTTGCTGACTTCTGAGAGTTTTTTCAAGATTTCCACCTTTGAGTGGTCTTCTTTAATCAAAGACGAAGCCAGATTGCTAAGACCAGCAATGCCCAAACCAAGTTGGTTCTGAGCTCTCTCGAGGAGTTTATCCCGATGCTTAATGTTGTCACTTATGATGGCAGAAATTTCTAAATTAAGCTTAGGCGCTTTCGACAAAGTGAAGTTCTCGGGTGTTAAAGTTTTCTTCAAAGTGGCTTCCTTCAACTCTTTAGGTAACCCTTCTACTAGGATCCTACCCCAACGTTTAGAAATCTCCTCATTTATAGTCGGGCCTAAGAGCTCTTCTTTGCCTGTCGAATCTCCTAGCGCCTCTAGTATTTCAGACGGTAAAACCTCTGGATTAGCTATTGGAACCTCATTTGAGCTAGGACCAGGTTCCTGAAGGAGTATATTAGATGCATCTGCATTTATAGCATCACCAGTACGCGGTGGACTGGCGGGGACTACAACGTCAGATCTGATAGGAATATCATCTTCTGATTCATCTGAATATAAAGATAACCGCAGTGAGCCTGGTGTTGGCGACCTTGAGTGATAACGGTCATAATTATTCTGTAAGTTAGAAGAAAAAAGAACAACTGTTGTAGTTGATAGTATTATGTCCCTTAGTCTTCGTACGCACTCACGTTGCGCCATTAGACTATTTATATGACAAGCTGCAGCTGTATGCAGTGTGTATGCATTTTTTATTTATTAATTTTTAAAGTCATTGTACGTATTCCCGATACGCCACTAGACTAAATCGTTATCAGCCGTGCTCACGTCACGGAGTATAACTATGTAGTAGGTACGAGAATTCAATGAATAACTAGCATTAACGATCGTAGTTAGGGCATATATTACACCTACATGTCTAATGTAATAAAAAATAACACGATACGTGCGAAACTAATCCTTATTAAGCACGTAATAAACAACAAAATAACAGTTACAACAAAATTGAAAAAGTTACCTTAAATGAAGGTAGGCAGCAAAAAAAAAAAATATCTCGTAAAACGATAGAATGAGTAACGAGAATAATTAGACAAAGTTCATAATTAAGTACAATGATTCACAATAATATGCACACCAATATTTACGATATTCAAATTAGGAACAATATAAAGATGTATAGGTACTAACCTTCCTCCTCGTCCTTACTTGATGACGATGAGACACGTAATTTTCGCTCCAAACGTTTGATTTTTCGTCGAATTTTCGAATGACTACGTTCCCTTTTCCGTTTTCCCATGTTTTTTCCACTATATAAACGCTATTTTTTAACAAAAACTATATTTTTGCAAGACACGCGATGTTACGACGCCCGCACATAAAAAAGGAATGAAGTTTCGTGGAGATGGCGCTGCGGTCGGCGGATATAGTAGAACCAATTTAAATTTAAAAATTTGATTTTTATTTCCACAGCTCTAAAAATTATGTGCGACGCCTAATACATTGAGAAGTGAAACTACATAGTAATTATTAAATCTTGAGGATGTAACGTCGTAAGTATAATCAATAGTGTCTCATTACGTGGGACTGGTTGGGTTAAGACTTAAAAGAAATGAATAAGGCCCGGTATCCACCAAAGCGGAGACGAGAGGAGATGTCTCGTATAACTAATCGGCTTGCGTAATTTTCACTTCTCACCGCTTAGATTCAACACAACACGGTTCTATTGGTAGATTACGAGTCATCTCTACTCCTCTCCGCTTTGATGGAGTCCGGGCCTTATACCTATGAGCATTTTAGCAGTAAAACCCTATTTGTAACGTGAAACACAATATACGCGATTATCAACTGATATGACAGAACTTACATTAATTCTACTTATGGCCACTATGAGCGCTGCGATAGATTATATTATCCCCACCTAGTGCTTCGCACCCAGCGAATAACGTTAACGAGCTTCAATATAACGATTTCCTTGATTAAACAAATCTTGCGAAATCCACTGTAGCTAGTGTTGCTAGTCTCAAACAAACCCTATTGTAGTAAATTGTTTGGTAGGTATAACGAATAAATTCTAATCCCTTTCAGTTTTGTTATATCAATCAAGGTTGCACTGTCATAAGCTTTTGAGTTAACGGTCAACCTTGTAATATGTTATTAACATACATCACTTTTTGTAGGAAATTATCAAAGGCCATTCGCACATCGGCTAGTGGTCAGATGCTCGATCTAAAGATGAGGCAGTTCAAAGGAGTTGTCCCATTGATGGTGTCGTTGAAGAACGAAGCTATGCGCGAGAGACATTGGAAAGAACTCATGCACAAGACTGGTAAGAAAACATTACCGTCTAACGGTCGGCGCAGGCACAGCAGCAATCTTTTGACATACTTTTTATGACCTGTCAAAACGGATTCTTTCATAGATTCTGTATGGCAATATCGAATTGTGACGTCACTTATTTGCCAACTCAATTGACTTACTATTTATTGATTTCAAAGCAACAAAATGTGTCTGTCTATGTATTTGGTTTGAAAATTGATTTAATGAATGAATATAAATGTGTTCAGGTCAGGACTTCGACATGTCACCGGACCGCTTCACTCTGGAGAACATGTTCGCTATGGAGCTGCACAAGTATCAAGACTGTGCTGAGACTATCGTCAATCATGCTATCAAAGTAAGCTCCTCGTATGCAAAGATTATTTTTTTAGTGAAATCTAATTGTATCTTTTTTTTTTAACAAAAACGTAAAGTTAACAACTAGCTAAATTTAGTGAAATTATGGAATAACCTTAAAAGTTTTACATAACACAACATCACGCCTGTAATCCCAGAAGGGTTAGGCAGAGGTGATCCATTAGCACACCCACATTTCGCCAGTTGGGTTTAAGTCCCATGTCATAGAGGCGAGCCTATTGCCATCAACCGGGCACAAATCTAGACTCCGAGGTTGCTACTGAGAAATTCAAATTGGCCTTCTGGTTAAAGCCATCTCTTCCATTCACAGGAACTGGCAATAGAGCGAGGAGTAAAGGACGTGCAAGAAACATGGGCTAACATGGCTTTCACAGTCCAACGCCACTTCAACCGCGGCGAGGACCGCGGGTACACACTCAACCCGTGCGACGAGATCACAGTGAAGTTAGACGATGATGCCATGACGCTGCAGAGCATGGCCGCCTCGCAGTTAGTATTGTAGTCAGTCATCGGCTAATGCACCTGCAGATAGATTTTTTTTTATGTGGTAAAAATCATCAAATGAGTCCTTTAGCTCTGGGTGGGGCGAAAGGGACTGTCAGACTTTTACTGACTAAAAAACCACCCTGTTCCTTCTGTTGCCCTTTACGTTCCGGGGCATAGAGCAACACGGGTACCTGACGGAAGGGGAGACGCCATAGGCAGGCGTTCCCCTCTGTCGAAACATATGACCAAATGGTCCACTGTTAAGTCACTGTCACCAAGTGCGATAGTGTTGTTATTTTGTAAATTGTTTGTTTGTTATCGATAAAAATATTTACTTACCATCAGTCGATGTGTGACATTTGCATTTGCAAAAACTAAAGACTAAGTTGTAGTTATGTAGTATGTTAATGGAAAATTATGCTGATACAGGAATTACTTACTTAATGACAAAAGCAAACCCACATAAGTGATAAAAAAGCGAAAAATCCTCTTATGCAAAAGGATTGGTCATCTCTTATCTGCTATGGCTTACATATTTATTTTTATTATTTTTTACTACTGTTTTATATTCATCTTCATTGTTTTCACATGTAGAATCAACAAGAATAATGTAACCAGGATTTTGTAAAAACCTAATTTAAAAGAGTGTCGTGGAGATTCTTGCTCGTTCTTCTCCACAGAGGCCTACCTCCGTTTTGGAACGAGCAACTAGTTTCAGCTTTCGGACTAACTGACCGACTCCTTGACAATTCAAAAGTGCCTGTAAATGGTCTAATTGAAATAAATGTTTTGACTTTGACTTTAAATTATACCTACATGCTTTTAATTATTTTTTAATTGACAACTGTTAAAAAAGTAATAAATAACATAAATAAAGTAAAAAACCTGATTTCCCTAACAGAGTTCTTTAATTTATCGATAATGCGTATCGACAGCTGTTACAGCAATGTTTGTCAATGTAGTTGCATCATGTCGTTACACTGTTATGACACAAAATGTATCTATGTGTGTACGAAATTGTTAGTGTATTGTTATTATTTCTATGTGTGAGTTTCGTAGCGACAGACGATTGTTTTTGTGTGGGGCATTGAAAAGTGTGTTTGTGTGTGTATTTCCCCCCGCAAAAAATGGCAGACTTTTCTGTATTGAAAAAATACGCTATGGCGTCTCCCCTTCCGTCAGGTACCCGTGTTGCTCTATGTTCCGGGGCCACGGTATCCTGTTAAGAAGTCCCGCAACCCCGGACCTGCAGATAGTTAAATCACTTACGAGTATGGAGGCACAATTTCCAAATACGAGGAGTACAGTCAACAAAAGAGCAGGGTCGTTAGATATTGTTGAAGTTTTCTTAGTAACCGATGGACGTTTTCAAATGTAATTTAATTTTAAAAGTAGATAGTAAACAGTCGTAGAGGATGTCGTAGGAATTGGGGTCCTTTAGACCAAAAATATCTTGACAGGTAGTCTAAAACTTATTTAGTAACTTAGTAGGAGACTCCTATATGACTATTCCGAGGAGGACGTAGCTCACAGATGCACAACTAGTTCAGTCATGCAAAAATTAAATATTCTAGAGGAGGTCATTAAATCGCGAAGACTCATATCACATCGCGATTCAGAAACGTGACGTAACGCGACAGCGCCATCTAGTGCCGAGTAGCAGCATTTGTTTGATAGTGTTCTTTAAATAATAAGTCGCTGGCCGATCCAAATAAGGTCTCTTACACAGTTCGTTAATTCATTAAGATTCAAATTTCTACCAGATTCATCGGTCCCTTCCTCTCCCTGGTCAACACATGGGACCGTCGCCTCTCCCTCATATCGGAGGTCATTGAAGAGTGGTTCGCGACGCAACGCAAGTGGCTTTACTTGGAAGGAATATTCGTTGGAGGCGACATTCGTGTCCAACTGCCTGAGGAAGCCAGGAAGTTCGATGATATTGACCGGTCTTTTAGGAAGGTGAGTTAAAATAAAATAATTAAGTATAATAGGTATTTCTGTTTGCCTCGTTGGTCCTGTGGTCGCAAAGCGCGACTGCACAAACATTTTTTCAAGAAACATTATTATTTTAGAATTCTTATTCTTAAATAATAATGTTTCTAAAAAAAAATTTTGACTCTTATGCATATTCCCTACTAGCTTTTGCCCGCGACTACGTCCGCTTGTTTATATCGTACTTGCATACAAACTTCCACCCCCCTTTTCACCGCCTTAGGGGGTGATTTCCGGGATAAATCCTATGTCCTTCCTCGGATCTTAAACTATCTTCATGCCAAATTTCATCAAAATCGATTCAGCGGTTTAAGCGTGAAGAGGTAACAGACAGACAGACAGACAGACAGACACACTTTTGCATTTATAATATTAGTATGGATTGTAAAGTGATATCTATACTAATATTATAAAGAGGTAACATTTGTTTGTAAGTTTGTATGTAGGGGGTAATCTCCGGAAGTAATGAACCGATTTTGAAAATTGTTTCACTAATTGGAAGCTACATTATCACTGAGTGATATTTTATTATCAAAAAATTAGGGATCCGTAAGAAAAATCACGCGAACGAAGTTGCGGGGAGAGTGCTAGTTTATAATATTTCAGATCATGCTGGATACGGCGAAAAGGCTGAACGTGGTGGACTGCTGCACCATAAGTGGCAGACTAGAGGAGTTCACTAACCTGGGCCTTGGCCTGCAAAAGTAAGTACTAAAGACAGTAAAAAAAACAGCTTTTTCTTACACAAATGCACCACAAATATGTTAAAATGTACGCAACAGCTGGGTATTTATTTTTATACTAGTTGACTCCACGTTAAATGATTTGTTTCACCAATTTCGCGTAAGAAATAAGCCTAGATTTGGTAACACTTTTTATGCGAGGAGGGTACCTAATACAAACGAAGAACCTAATACAAAAATTGTTTACAGATGCCAGAAATCGCTGAATGATTACTTAGACTCAAAGAGAAGAATATTTCCTCGTTTCTTTTTCATTTCGACGGACGAACTGCTGTCCATTCTCGGCAGCAGCGAGTGCTCCTGTGTGCAGGAACATATGATTAAAGTAAGCGCATTTTATTCAATTCTACGAGTAGAAGCACTACGCAATCGGCAGGGCCATATTGATAAGGTGGACGTGGAGTAGCAAATGCGGTCGGGAACATCCGATCGATCCAGTAGTAGGGCCTATCTCTCTCTCTCTCTCTCTCTCTCTCTCTCTCTCTCTCTCTCTCTCTCTCTCTCTCTCTCTCTCTCTCTCTCTCTCTGTTATTACACTACCCTACCTAGTAGATAGGGTAGGCTATACCGATTGGGTACTGTACTAAGCGTGGGGCATAAAGTGACAGAGGCCATGTGCCATACTTAGAGTACAATAGGGTAGATGACACCACCAATCAACTGACGTACTTTTTCTAACCTGTCAAAACGCTATTCTCCCATAGATTTTGTATGGTGTAAATAACTATGACGTCACTTTTGAGTAGACTCAATTGACTAACTATTTATAAATTAGAAAGCAATAAAAAATCAAAACAGACAGTTAATTGAAAATGAATTGGGTTATCAGGGCTAAAATAAAGTGTTTCTTTAGAGAAGTTATGTCTTGGTATTATTGGTTAGTGATGTCATCTACCCTATTGTACTTAAGTGGAGTCGTACAGGATCCGACCAGTCACATTGTTACAATCTAGATCTACATCATCCGAATCTGGTTTCGTCTGTGATTCGTCAATTCCTTCACATTTTCTACAGTCATTACATAAAAACTAAATTAAGACTAGAAATTAATGAAACGAGTGTGTTTCAGATGTTCGATAATATTCGCGCTTTGGAACTGTACGTGGATCATACCAACCGTCCCGTTGCTACCAAAATGATTTCTGCTGAAAATGAGGTAGTATGGCTGTATATTGTAATTTTTTAATAGGCATGGGTTGAAAGAATCTATCAGAATAATAGTCCCCTCCAGGGATGTTTGCCACTTGAAGATGTATAATTAGGTGGAGATAAACTACGATAACATGGTGAGCCCCTCCAAAATTCAAAACGTATGAATGTATTTGTGAAAGTATTTACAAGACTCAACGGGTGTGTGCGTACTGAGATGGCTCTCAGACAAAAATAAATCCAGCGGTTTGTTGCTCGACTAGCGGCGTCATTAATTACTCATTATTATTAGTATGGTGTTGCACTGACATACTCTATGAAAATGGCACGTGCGTCGCCTTTCACGGTCGGCCAGTTATGATTAGTTGACTAACACATCTGCCGCCCTGCTACTGAACACGAATACTTGCAAACTCTTTCGTAAGGATGTGCAAACATGTCAATGATTAACATACTTTTTATGAACTATCAAAACGCGACTCCCCCTTTAGATTTTTATTTTTATTTTGTGTTTTGTTTAGATAATGGACTTCCGTTATTGTGTCTACACCGAGGGTCGCGTTGAAGACTGGATGAACCTGGTACTCATTGAAATGCGAAGAACCAACAGGTTTATCACCAAGAAGGCTATATTCTACTACGGGAGGAACTGGAAGGTGCCGAGGTGGGTAGCCAATGAGGATTGACCTCTTTTTAAACAATTAACAAGCTTATAAAAACTCTCCCCCCCTTTTTTCAGAACCGACTGGATCATGGAATACCTAGGCATGGTATGCCTAGCCGCGAACGGCGTGTGGTGGACTGCTGAAACTGAGGAAACTTTCATACGCATTCGAAAAGGCAACAAGCGAGCCATGAAGGAACATCTAGCGGAACAGAATCAGCAATTAGCTGGTCTTGTTGTCAAAGTGAGACAGAGTAAGCATCTTTAATAAAACATTAAATTATTTATTTCAATTAGACCATTACCTATGTATTTTTGTGGAGGTCAGATAGGCAGTCGCTCCAAGTAAAATACTGGTATTCAGCTGCATCCGGTTAGACTGGAAGCCGACCCCAGCATAACTGGGAAAAGGCTATGCAGATGATGAATTAGTCCATTATAAAATACATGAAAAAAGAATCGAATTTAGTTGCTCGTTTCAAAAGGTTGTTTAGTATGAAAAATAGGAGAGTAACTCCAAACCTACTTATTTTTTAGTATACAATAATATAAACAGAAATACAGGAATTACAGGCACGTTACACACCTAAAGTCCCCCGCCACGAGAAGCTATAAATTATGTAAATAAAGAACTTCTACTAAGTTACGTAGCGACAATTCAATCGACAACAAATACGAAACTAACTAGCAATTTCACTTGGTCGGGTTAAACTATAGCGATATAAAGCGCTGTCGTCTAATGTTTTGTGGTACTGGAACGCGTCTGACACATAAAACGTAAACATTCTGGCCGTCAGTCATTTTCAAGTAAATTCACGCTGACGCAGTATTTGATCTAAGGATTGCGATCCCAATAGGGGCCAAACGCCTGCCGGGGCTGCGGGACTTCTTAACAGGATACCGTGGCCCCGGAACGTAAAGGGCAACAGAAGGAACAGGGTGGTTTGTTAGTCAGTAAAAGTCTGACAGTCCCTTCCGCCCCACTCAGGACGGAAGGAGTCATTTGATGATTTTTACCACCTAAAAAAAAAAGGGTTGCTATCCCCTGAATGTGTGTTTACAACATTTATAGCTTCTTGCGACGGGTACTTTAGTCTCATTACAATATTCCAATATTACTCTCAGTTCCTCTCTAACTCACCCTATATTATTCTTCCTTAGATCTATCGTCCAACGATCGTCTCAAGTTCCGCACAATAACCACGATCGACGTGCACGCGCGTGACATTATCGACGGGTTCGTGCGTGACAACGTGACGGATGCCAGCGAGTTTGAGTGGGAGAGTCAGCTGCGGTTCTATTGGCTCAAAAAAGACGACGGTCTATGGGTTAGGCAGTGCACAGGTATACAAAAAAATATATATTACTACAGTACCTAAGTACTTAGTGCAGAAGATATGTTCTTTCCTGATCATTCTTTATATTAGGCTAGCTGGCCCAGCGAAAATCGTACCGCCATTTTCATGGGCGTACCCAGCTTCTGGCGTAGGAGGGGGCAAGTCAGATTTTTTAGGTCGGATCGTCCGCGGCTGTTTTGTCATACACACTACACAAACACACCTACATGAATCATTAGGTGTATGTAGTGTAGTGCGTAGGGCAAACAGCCGCAAATGATCCTGCTTTATAGGTAGTTAAATAAATAAAAGTAAATTTGACTATGCATGCATTCGTCGCGCGCGGTTTTTTGGCAATTGCATCGTGCATTTTGTCAATGTCTACTGCGCGGTTTATTTAAAAGTTAGAGCATAAGGACCCGTTTACACTTTAATTAATAATTAGGCGAGTTCATACATGTTCTGCGAGATTTCCAAGGGGGGGCAGCTGCCCTCCCCTGCCCCCCCCCTGGGTACGCCCTTGGCCATTTTTTTCTTTTATAAGAACTTTCTCCTCGCAATAACAAACACAACAAAAAAGAGTTCGTGAAATTGGTCCAGCAGTTCACGCGTGATGCCGTGACCAAGGGAAATAGGGGCTAATTTTTATATACATTAGACTAGATGATTAAGGAATGAGGTGAGGCTTTTGCCCAAGAGTGGGACAGTAACGGCTAGCAAAAAAAAATATTGACATTCTGAAAACAGATATAATATATGCCAGCATTATTTCAAAGAAGAACGAAATGAAGAAATCCGAACGCCTTACAGCCGGTTTACACTCTCCCGCGAGCGGCGAGACGAGCCGCGAGACGCGAGTGTAATCGGTGCGGTCGTGGCTCGTCTCGCTGCTCGCGCGCTCGCGTCGGAAGCGGTTTTTGGGCACAAGTCAAAGGGACTCGCGCGTGGTGTTTACACTCGCGACCTGTAGGCGAGACACGAGACGAGCCGCGAGACGAGCCGCGAGGCGCGAGTGTAAACGAGGCATAACAATGTTCACATTTACTATGAACTTTCCGAATTAGAAAATATAGATAATTAAAGTATTGTCCACTTGCAGGGGTCTTCGAGTACGGCTACGAATACATGGGGCTTAACGGTCGCCTGGTGGTCACGCCGCTCACTGATCGAATCTACCTCACTATCACACAAGCCCTCACCATGCAACTTGGTGGGGCACCTGCTGGTAAAATCCTTCTATTTTATACTAACATCTGCCAGGCGATTTTTATACGTTTAAGTCAATATGCAAGGGCGTAGCTACCGCCGAATCAAAGATAGGGCCCCCCCAGCTGTATAGAAAAACTGTTTATTTACGCGAAAAGACGCACATAACATTAAAGAAAAAAAATTGTACATTAAAGCAAAGTAGAAACAAGTGTAAGATTCTTTCTTTTAATTATTTTCCTAGGTCCCGCCGGCACTGGCAAGACAGAAACAACTAAAGACCTTGCAAAAGCCTTGGGGCTCCTCTGCGTCGTCACCAACTGCGGCGAAGGCATGGACTTCCGCGCGGTAGGCCAGATCCTCGCCGGCTTGTGCCAGTGCGGCGCCTGGGGCTGCTTCGACGAGTTCAATAGGATCGACATCTCCGTGCTATCCGTCATATCCTCACAGCTCCAGTGCATTAGATCCGCGCTGTTGATGAAGCTGAAACGATTTACTGTGAGTAGAGGAACCTTTGGGGTCGGTTTACATCTGCCGGAAGATACGCCGCGTACCGTCAGTCGCGTAGCGCAGAAACAGTTAAATAGATAAGAAAATATCCACCCATACAACCAAATCCGGTCGTGGTGACTAAAATTTCGGTAACAAAATAATCGACTGGTTGCAATGTCGTAATTGTTACTACGCTTTGTGCCTGCGTGAGGTTTAGCCTCAAAATATTGTAACAGAGTATACACTTCGCGACTGAAATGTGTCAAACTAACTTTTGGTAACAATGTTTCGTAAATATATCCACCTTGTTACTACGTTATGACACCAAGAACACAACTATCCAAAAGTGCTTACACTGTGACTACTTTTTTTTCCTAGAATGTTACTAAACTTTGTGTATAAATAGTTACAAGTAAATGTGCACCTTAATTAACTTGGTTTTGTAACATAGTCGAAACTAGTACACAGTTCTAGAATATTCGATTCCTATTAAAAAAGTTCAGTGTTACTCAAACATTTCATCTGATAACTGAGTGCTAGTACTAGTATATATTGTATATATAACAATTAACAGTATGAGTAAACCTTTTAGACAACTAGTTATTACAATCTCAATATACATGCTACATTAAAAAACTATGAGCAAGAAGACCTACAACTATACGAACTAAATCAAATAGTATGTAAACTAATTTCAATAAGGGATAAGAACATTATAATATTTCTACCTATACTTGCAACACTAGACGTTTTAAAATCCTTGCACTACCTTTATTTATTATCACTCATAGAAATAAACGTGGAAATGAATAAAACTTTTTTATTTTATGTAGGTACTTAGTATTATTTATTTATTATTTTTAATTATAATCACTAATTGGTTTTTAATTACAATCAGTCAGTAAATCACAGATTATTGTTATGCACATACAGTGTAAAATATTTTTAACACACATTATAAAAAATTCATAATGGTTACAACATTCTTGTTGCTTCTTCATGTGAAAACAATGAAGATTAATTTATTATTATAAAATAAAGTAATAATAATAATAAAGATGTAAGCCATGGCAGTTAAGAGATGACCAGTCCCAACTGACAGCGCCCGTTCACGAACATGACGCGTGGATCAGCACCACTTAGCTCAACCATCTTGAAGGGAATCAAATCGACGGGACGGCATTGAAAACAACTGAAAATAAATAACTTGAGGCTAATTAATCAATATACGAATCTGCATGACGACAGCACATAGTTACTTGATACATGTTTGGAACCACTGGCCTCGGATTATTCCGTCGGCCATAATAGATTTTGTTACTGAATCGAGCAATATGTACACTTTGTGTTGACTTAGTAACTGAACATTGTGTAGCCTTACAAAATCAAAAAAGTTGAAATCAAAACAATATAAATACACGTTTTTGCAATTATTATTGTATCCTAGAATAAATATTAGATCTAAATAATTTAAACTTTCTAATTAGCTACAATGACACCTATGAAATATTAATTTTTCTTATCACAAAATTAACAAAAAAGTAAATGTTTTACCTTACTTCTTTATAAATCGCCGGCGCCCTTATTATTTGGAATTATCTTCCAAATTCCCTCGACAAACGAACTTGCGCACTTTGTAAATAACTAGGTATAATGTTTAAAACTCAACATAAAATAAATAATTATAATAACTTGTGGGTGATGGCTGATGACATTGACATAATTTAAAGTAAAATGGATGTCAGATTTAGTTTGCACTATACGTTCAATCATTCGATATCGTTCATTCAAAACCGTAAAAATTATAGTAACAATGTTACTATAATTTTACGAAACATCTTTTCTAAAATGTAACCACTTCTATGTTTCTTAAATTCCCCACTTTTGGTCAAGGTGTCGAAACTAGGTAGACACAGCTACTATATTTGTTACCAGTGTAGTAATATAAATAAGTAACAGTTTCTACACTACAACCGAAATGGTTGTATGGGCAACCATGCACACATGACCGATGATGCGTTAGTGCGTCGACGGTCGACCATACTAAAGACGATACGTTCGACGTATCTTCCGTCAGATGTGAGCCGACCCTTATCACTGACATTTGTGAAGGAAAACATCTTGTGGAAACCTGGACTTATCTTGTGTTAACGCATTTATCTCTGGAAATACCAGTGTGATTGGAAAAATTGGTTACTGCTCCACTCCCGTGGGTCTCACCGTGATGATATAGAGCTGTACAATTCTTCATAATTTTTTCTGTAATATACAAAAAGATTTTTTCCAATCCGACTGGTAGTTCATTGTCCTTGGAGGCGTAAAACCAATAATGGTGCCGATTCCCTTTTTCACAAACTAAACTTAAATTAAACTATATATTTCTATCTTTTTCTGTCCAATAAAACAAGAAAGAGACTAATATAAATAAGAGCTGTCTTTAGTCAATGTGACACATCACACATCCATACAATATATAGTTGACATCTTAAAACGTATAGATTAAAAAAGCTTTTTTACAAAAAAAGACAACCGCCTTCAAAAACTACAAAATAAAAAATAACTTTAGTTTGGAAGTCGGCGGCTTTGGTTTTGTTTTTTGTTGTAGGTATTGCCACCGACTTCCAAACTAAAGTTATTTTTTATTTTGTAGTTTTTGAAGGCGGTTGTTTTTTTTTTTGTAAAAAAGCTTTTTATTTTTCACTTTTTAGTGCTTGTGTGTTAATGTTTGAAATCCTTAATAAAAACCCTTTCAAACGATACTTCACACGATATATTTAATTTAGAAAAATGCTCACAAAATAAAAAGCACTAAACCAAATTGGATTTATGGGACCAAATGGCAAGTACTTATACTGCATCAAACAAAAAAAGAATCACACTAATCGAACTAGAAACCTCGGAGTAATCGGTGTACATACATTAAAAAAATAAAAATACCGGCCGAATTGAGAACCTCCTTCTTTTTTTGAAGTCGGTTAAAAAATACAGAAAAGTTCAAGACAAAACTAATTTGATGTCTCTAACTTAGTTCTAAAATGTCACCGTCTTTTTCTTTTGTTGTATGTTAGTAAGAGATACCAATAATTCTCCTTTGGTCTAGTTTGTGAACAAGGTAATCGGCACCATTGTCTATAAAATCAATAAAATTGTAACACTTGACTTTCTTCTGTAGTTTGAAGGACAAGAGATATCGCTAGACAGTAAAGTCGGAATCTTCATCACGATGAACCCTGGGTATGCTGGGCGCACCGAGCTGCCAGAGTCTGTGAAGGCGTTGTTTAGACCCGTCGTATGCATCCTCCCCGACCTCGAGATGATATGTCAGATATCGCTGTTCTCCGATGGATTTTTGACTGCTAAAGTAAGAATCTTGTCAAACCCTTTTACAATTGATAACATCACGCCTAGTACCAGTTATGTTTAAGTAACATGTAAGGCCCCTAGCACACGGCGTATTTTAAACGCGCAGACGACTTGCGTTTCAGGAACGTGCGTTTTCGGCGCCGCAAATGCTGATTGTTGCGTTTGTTTTGATGATGGTTTGCGTTTGTATTGATGATGGCTGTAACTGCGCTCATACGCGCAGTATAGACGGTGTTCACGATCGCCCCGTGTGCTTAGGTTACAAGGTTGCGTTCAAATCTCGTTTGAAGCACGTATACGCGCGTCACCAGCGCGTCGTCTGTGCGTTTAAAATACGCCGTGTGCTAGGGGCTATAGGGGACGAGCCTAATGCCATCAACCGGGCACAAATCTAGACTCCGAGACTATTACTGAGAAATTCCTGATGGAAAAACCCAATAACATTTTGTCCGACCTGGGAATAGAATCGCGCTTTGCGACCACTAGACTAACGACGCAGTTCATAGCAACAAATATCAACTTTAAACTAGAGTGGCTTTAGTTAATTTCAAAATTACTAGCAGATAGTATTGAAAAAGTAGTAAGTACATTTTAAAACTTTATTTGTATGATCGATGATTTATTTCGTTTGTCTGTTAATAAAAAAAATGAATCGGATTTTCAGTGCTAAAATAAAGTGTTTTTTACAGAAGTTGTGTGTTCTACCCAATTTATTATAATACTAGCTTATGCCCGCGACTTCGTCCGCGTAAATGTCGGTTTACTGCGAGGTTTTATTTTTTTGCGTGGAACCCTAATTCTTTTTCGAAAATAAAAGGTAGCTAAGTTACCCCTTATTACATCAGCTATCTACCAGTGAAAGTCCAGTCAAAATCGGTCCAGCCGTTCCAGAGATTAGCCGGAACAAATAGACAGACAGACAGACAGACAAAAATAAAATAAAAAAATATTTTGGTATATGTGCCGTATATACATTCATTATGTACAATTGTACATCATCATAGTAGCTCAAGGGCTAAAACTAAATAAATTCACTTACAAATCACTCAAAACGAGTGAATTTTTGAAAAATTCTGCTTCGGCAGAGTTTATAAAAAAACTTAATTAATAATTAATTAATTAATTACATGATTGACATTTGACAATCAATAGTCAAAGTTTAGCCATCATTGATGAATTTGATGATCATTGTTTATTGACTTGTAGAAACGATGATGGCCTTCCTTTTGACTACTGTATCCTTGTAAGGCCCAACCTTATTATTTAGGGTGATATTTTATAAATAACGATTAACGACCCAATGTACTAAAACTAGACTAGATGACAAGTAGCTGCAGGTGCAGCCTGCAACTTTGATTTAGTATTAAAGTGTAAAAATAAAATGCTTTTGACTTGATTATTTTAAGTGGTATTTCTTATACCTAATACATAATTACTAATACTTATGTATTGCTCGCGCATTCCAATAATGACACTAAAATCGCTAATAATTTGTTATTCTACTACATGGGTGGTGGTTTTCTATATAGCTATATACTGTGCTACTATATCATATTTAAATTTTATCAATGGCTTTAAGCAACAATAATAAATTGCACGTCTATTATCAGAACGTCCGTGGGCTCCGTACCAAAACTGAAACTTTTTATCGTGAACTGTGCCTCTCTTCTTACGATGTCATTATGTTGACCGAAACCTGGTTAGTGAATGGCATCTTAGATTCGGAGTTATTTGGTAACCAGTATATTGTGTGGCGTCGCGACCGGGACTACTGCCTCACGGGTCAGACTCGCGGTGGTGGTGTCTTGATAGCTGTCCGTAAGTGTATAGCTGCGGTGCCGCAACCGTTATTACATTCTTCGGCCGAGGACTTGTGGGTAACATTGAGTGTACGTCAGCCTAACTCTAAAAACTGCGTTAAGTTACATATCTGCACCGTTTACCTATGTAATCAAAATCGTGGCTATTCATTCTCAGAGCAATTGTCAAATTTTCTCCGCAGTTTAAATAACTCAGTGCTAATTAATCCAACTGATTATTACTTAATTGTTGGCGACTTTAACTTGAGTGGAATCTTATGGCAACTAAATTATAACACATTAGTGCCTACGAATGTTAGTAGTGGTGACGAGTACATGCTCACGGATGATATGCGTGTCTTGGGGCTCGCTCAGCATAATGGAGTATTAAACGAATATGGTAAGATCTTGGATTTGGTGTTGTGTAATGAGACTGTTTCAGTGTATGAATGTTCTGCGCCTTTAACACCTGTCGACAAGTATCATCCGGCCCTTCGAATCGAAGTGAACTTTTTCGAGTACAGTCACTTAACTCCAGCCCCTTACATTCGGTATATTTATGATAAAGGGAACTTTGCTGAAATCAATAGGGAAATATCAGCTATAGATTGGACGAACCTATTTTGTGACATGTCACTTAACGACGCTGTTAATGTCTTTTATTCTACCATAGCGGATGTTCAAAGTAGGTTTGTTCCTACTGCAACAGTTTTTCAAAGCTCATACCCGACTTGGTACTCCCCGTCTCTGAAACGTTTGATTAAGGAGAAATCCAAATATCTCCGCAAATTTAGGTTGTACGGTAGACTTTCTGACGAAGCGACTTTTAAATATTTGCGTGATAAAGTCAAAAAATTGGAAGTAGAATGTTACGCTAAGTACGTAGCGGCTACTGAAGCTTCTATTGAAATCAACCCTAAGCGCTTCTGGAGCTTTGTGAAGCAACGGTCTAAGTCAAATATATTGCCTAGCTACCTTAAGTATGGTGATGTGACACTTTCTTCCCCTGATTCTATTTGCAATGCGTTTTCTTCCCACTTTCATTCTACGTTTCTTAACCCTTGTGCTGTATCGTCCTTTAATCACTGCCCCTCCCAAACGGCTGTTAATCTAGATTTGCCCTCGGATATCCACTCAATTGAAATAGACCCAAAAGTTATAGAGAAACTAATTAGTAATATTGATCCATTTAAATCTGCGGGCCCCGACTACTTATCACCTAAACTTCTGATTGGATGTGCTAAAAGCATAGCATTACCAGTCTCACTTCTTTTTAAAAAGTCACTCTCTTCTTGTACTGTTCCCCAAATTTGGAAGTCAGCCTTTATAACACCAGTGCATAAAAAAGGTAATAAAAACGAAGTAGTTAACTACAGGCCAATTTCCAAACTGTGCATATTAGCTAAAATCTTTGAGAGGGTGGTCTATGACCAAGTCTATGCGGCGCTTAGGCAGTCATTTAGTCCTTCACAGCATGGGTTCCTTAAAGGCCGTTCAACTGTTTCAAACCTGACCTTACTCAATGACTTTCTAACGGAAAGGATGGATAATGGGGCACAGGTTGATGTCGTTTACACGGACTACAGCAAAGCTTTTGATAGAATTGATCATGGAATCCTTATAACGAAGCTCCTTAGCAACGGCATAAGAGGCGACTTACTCCGCTGGTTTTCCTCATATTTAGAAAACAGGTCCCAAGCTGTCGTTGTTAGTAATTACATCTCAAGCTGGGTTTCGGCTCCCAGTGGTGTTCCCCAGGGTTCACTGATGGGTCCGTTACTTTTTATTATTTATGTAAATGACATCGACTCGTGTTTCCATAATTCAAAGTTGCTCTGCTTTGCTGATGACATGAAGATATTTTCATCAATATCTTCACTGGATGACATGCATGCTCTTCAATCTGACCTGGCACGCTTGGATGATTACTGCCGGGTTAATAAACTTGACCTAAACCCCACTAAATGCTCCGTAATCTCTTTTACCAGAAAACGCGTGCCAATCCCTACTATTTATTCACTTAAAGGGCAACTATTACAGCGATGCGATGGAGTGCGTGATTTAGGTGTCTACCACGATTCTAAGCTTCTATTTAACGTACACGTTGAGCATATAGTGGCTAAAGCATCGAAATCACTTGGCTTTATTATGAGAATTGCAGGGTGTTTTAAGAAAGCCAAAACTCTAAAAATTTTGTACTGTTCATTTGTGCGGAGTCACCTCGAATATGCGTCACAAATTTGGAACCCATTTTATAATAAATATATAGAACGCATTGAAAATATTCAAAAAAGGTTCATTCGTTTTCTATGTTTTCGCCTCCGTATTCAATATAAATCTGACAACTACTTAGATCTCTGCAAGAAATTCCACCTACAACCACTTGTAAATCGCCGCAGAGTGGCGGATTGCACATATCTTCTAAAAATCATAGGGAACGAGATTGACTGTCCTGATCTTCTGCTAAAACTGAATTTCAACGTTCCCCAGAGGTCACTTCCCCACCTGTCTCCATCCCCTCTTCTTCATCTAAATACAGACAAAATTCTTATTTAGTGCGAGCGAGTAGGGACCTTAATATATTGTGTAAAAAGTTCTCGTTTGACGTGTTTACCACCAAAGGCTTTTCAGCGCGAAATCAGCTAAACCTTGATTTCTTCAAAAGTGATTAGTGTGTACTGTTGTTCTTTGGCGTCTTTGATTTTATTATTTAAGTTTTGAATTATTTTCCTTTTCCTTTGCTGCTAGTGACTCCTCAGATCACTATATAAATTTTTATATTTCCGGCTGTGTGTTCCTGTTTCCTGTTTTCATAGTCATAAGTAGTTAGTGTGTACTATTGTACTTTTGTTCGTTTTAGTTTATGACTTTATTCCATCTAAATTTTTTGATTGTTGCGCTTGTTGTTAGTGATCCTTAAGATTTCTATATATAACTATTATATTTCTACCCGTGAGAACCTGTAATTGGCTTAATGTAACTTACTCAATTTCTGTAACCATCTTATGTATAGCTGTTGGTTTTCCATCAGATAAATAAATAAATAAATAAATAAATAATCAATGAAAAAAAATTGTTAATTTTTTGAAGTGAAAACTTCTTTAGCGGCGTTGAGCACTTTTTCTATAATGGGTATAAAATCTTAAACTCGCGTCAGGACACGTGCGCGTCAGGACACGTGACCTGATCGAAAAAGCGTAAGACGGATGGAGAGTAGACAGCTATCCCCTCTCTACGGCGCGGCGAAAATGTATGCCGGGGCCTACTGTTTCGTTTAGACAGCGCAGGGCGCTTGCGCGAATGTTCGTGTATGTTAAACGTAAACGTTAATAATCAAGTTTTCACTTCTGCCGGCACTCCCGGAGTGCAACCCGTTTTTTTTTTTAATTATTGGCATTACCACCATTTACCTAGAGTTGAAATAAATGAACGGTAAGTAAAGGTCACTCTTCGTAACTATAAAACAATAACTTAAAAAGTTGCGATTGCTTATTATAATTGGTTAGTGTCACCATTAACCAATAATTCCAAGACATAACTTCTTAAAAGAAACACTTCATTTTTAATTTAATTAGCCCTAAAACCCGATTAATTTACTGTAAAATGAGATTTTAAAGAAACACATTTTAGCGGATTCAAAATTTTAAACTATCTTTCCTGTGCGGATCTAATCTATTTATCTTATGTAACCGTCGCGTCGCAAAATGTTTTCCAATTAGAAATAAGTTTTTCTCATACAAGTGAATGTAATTCTTTATAAGAAATAATATTCTTAAACCTTAAACTTTAATTAGTCAATTTGAGATCGCAAATAAGTGACGTCACAGTTCGATATTGCCATACAAATGGATACATCTATGAGAGAATGGCGTTTTGACAGGTCACAAAAAGTACGTCAATTGATGGTGGTGTCAACTACCGTTTTCTCACATAGATCCTCTTATTCATCACCAGGTATTAGCCAAGAAGATGACAATGTTATACCATGTGGCTCAGCAGCAGTTGTCTAAGCAGTCGCATTACGACTGGGGCCTGCGGGCACTCACGGCCGTACTGCGCATGGCAGGAAAGCTGCGGCGAGATTCGCCGGGTCTTAGCGAAATCATGGTCCTTATGAGAGCTCTCAGGTTGGTATCGACTGTTTGCTCTGAACTTTTATAGAATTATTGTCGGCACGTTTGGTGCAGTGGCTGAGCGATTGGGTTCGATTCACGCACGAAACAAATATTTGTATAGCTTACCGGTAGTTTTTCCGGGTCGGTTTATATACCAAAATTGAGAGTATTGAGTTTGATTGTATTGAGAGTGCAGAGAATATATAAAAGCAAAAGAATTTTACTCGTTTTACAAATATTTAGTTGAAAATTTAATAAACAATCTTCTAGTTCAGAACAAACGAGAGTAGGTATTTTTAAATTACGATACGATTGGCGCAGTGGCTGAGCGATCAGCTGCTGCGCTACATGTTGTGGGTTCGATTCTCGCACGGTCAATGTATTATATATACCAAATATTTGTATGACATACAGATAGTTATTCCGGGCATTTCCGAGTCTGGCTGTTTGTGTGTATGTGAGTCCATGTTTTTAAACGCACCCACGAAACAGAGTAAGTTTCTAGTGTGAGGCAACGTAAGTACCTATGTTTTCAAAATAAATAATTACTATAATAAATGGGACATTGAATAAATATTCTTCCAGCATATATGTATAACAAACGAAATAATTCATTTTTTTCTTTTTTTTTACCCCCTTCTTGTAGAGATATGAATCATCCCAAATTCGTATTTGAAGACGTCCCGTTGTTCCTCGGTTTGATCAAGGACTTATTCCCTGGACTGGAGTGTCCCCGCGTGGGATACCCGGATTTCAACGCCGCGGTCACTGAGGTGATGGAGAAAGATGGATATATCGTGCTGGCTCATCAGGTTAGTTTGTAGTGTAAGGACAGCTTATGAGATTACGATAGCAAAAGAATAGTAGGTTTACTTTTTTTTAACCTACTTCAAAAAAAGGAGGAGGTTCTCAAGTTGGCCGGTATTTTTTTTTATGTATGTACACCGAGGTTTCTAGTCCGATTAGTGTGATTCTTTTTTTGTTCGATGCAGTATGCAAATGCATACTTGCCATTTGGTCCCATAAAAATTTCATTCAATTTGGTTTAGTGCTTTTTATTTTGTAAGCATTTTTTTGGTTTGCTCGACTTGGCGGGGGCACTGCCGTGCCCCTCGATATCGTGTGAGGTATTGTTTGAAAGGGCTTTTATTAAGGATTTCAAACATTAACATACAAGCACTAAAAAGTGAAAAATAACTTCCAAACTAAAGTTGTTTTTTATTTTGTAGTTTTTGAAGGCGGTTGTCTTTTTTGTAAAAAATCTTTTTATTTTAAACTCGTATATAACATGCCTGTAATCCCCGAAGGGTTAGGCAGAGGTACACCCATTAGTACGCACCCACATTTTACTAGTTATGTTTACGTCCTATGTAATAGGATGCGAGCCTATTGCCATCAACTTAACTAGGCAGAAATCCATACTCCTAGATTGCTACTGAGAAATTCCTAATGGAAGAATAACACTTTTTAAAGTACCCCTTAAGTACGAAATTTACGCGGACGAACAATGCTTATGGGTACAACTCTGCCCAACCCTTCGGGAATTACAGGCGTGATGTTATGTTATATTTACATTAACTATTTAACATACCCTATTATAAATTAATCTATACTAATATTATAAAGCTGCAGTGTTTGTTTGTTTGTTTGTTTGAACGCGCTAATCTCTGGAACTACTGGTCCGATTTGAAAAATTATTTCAGTGTTAGATAGATTAGTTATCGAGGAAGGCTATAGGCTATATACCATCACGCTACGACCTACGGGAGCGGAGCAGTAACCAAAGACGCGGGTGTAACCGCGGCGGACAGCTAGTTGATAAATATTTCCCCACAGGTCGACAAAGTGGTGCAGTTATACGAGACGATGATGACGCGGCACTGCAGCATGGTGGTGGGACCCACGGGGGGGGGCAAGACAGTCATCATACACACCATCGTCAGGGCGCAGACGATCATGGGAATGCCTACTAAACTGACTGTAATTAATCCTAAGGTGAGACCCACTTGTTGGACGTCCTGGCTCTGATATATAGAGGGGATCCTCTACTTTGTTTAGTTTGATGTGCAGTATGCAAATTTCAGTATACAGGGTCATTGAAAATTTACCCGAAACCTGAAAAGGGGTCATTGTACTCATCATTATGAACAACTTTTACTATGGGACCGACCCTGAAATCATTAAAAAAAAAGCTGTTTCCTACAAAAATGCTATTCCACGTGATCGTAATGTGAACAGCTGATTTTTAAGAAGATGATATATATAACGGGGTAAAAAGACTCTTTGGGGTAAAAATTTACGAGTACCTTTTTGGAAAATCAATAAAGCAATTCTTAATTTTATTTTATTATGGGATAACTAAACATATTTTTCATTTGCTAAACATATTTTTGATATTTGCTTCGTTTGTAGCCAGGCCCAGCGCAGCCCCGCGTACAGTACGCGTAAAAATAGTTTTACCAAATACTTTATTTCAGTGAAAAATCCAAATGTTTTTTTTATGTTTATAGTACGATAACGAGCTTCCTAATAAAATTCTCGAGTTAATTTTATAATAACTTATACAATTTAGAACGGAAAAATTAGTTATACGTGTCATATATACTTTGTGAGGTAATGAATAAAACATGATGCTTAACTTTCCAGGCTTGCTCAGTAATAGAGCTGTATGGAATACTGGATCCTGTGACCAGGGATTGGACAGATGGCTTATACTCTAAAATATTCCGAGAAATGAACAGGTATTCTATAGAATAATTTTTTAAAACAGGGTTTGCAAAACCAATATCATAAAAATGTTCCATAAAACAAAGTTCCATATACTGGAGTGTACCAATTGTCCGTTCACTTGCACCCTTGATGATCTGAATAGTGCCTCTGACGCAGCAACAAAAGTGGCCATCTCACTAGATGGCCACTTTGCCACTTAGGCCACTGGCCTAAGTAGGATAAATAATAAGAAGTATCATCGATACGAAAAGAAAAGGTTGAATATTTTTTTAAATGGCCTTGCTTTCACAAACGCGACTTCTAATCACATACGATAATGTTACGTTTGTAAGGAGACCGGGGTGGGAGGGTGTGTGTGTGACTAAAATAAGACCTAAATCTCAAACTCCTTTTATTATTATTTTTTAAATCACTTGGTTCATTTTATTAATTAATTTATTTATTTATTTAAAAACTTTATGCACATGTAAAAATACACTGTACAAAGGCGGACTTAATGCCTTGTTAATTCCGGACCTGGTTCAGGCCATGCTCCGGGGCGAGAGGGAATGAGATGCAGTCACCTCCTTCTGCGAAGCAGTAATGCTAGCGAAGGAGGAGGCGGGCCGCGTGAGGGAGAGAACATCCTCCACCTCACGCCCCAGCCGCCGCGGGAGACGCCCAGGGCGTCGGACGTCGAGACGACATCCGGCCACCGTAGGCGCGGGCTTGCGGACGGCGAGTAATGGGTAGCTCGCCGTCCGATCAAGGACCATGCCCGGGTCGACGGCGCGTTCTGTTCGCGCGCGCCTCAAAGAGCTGTCAGCAAAGGGACGGGGCCCCAATAGGGGCCATACGCCTGCCGGGGTTGCGGGACGTCTTAACAGGATACCTATATATAGGTGGCCCCGGAACATAAAGGGCAACAGAAGGAACAGGATGGATTTTTAGTCAGTAAAAGTCTGACAGTCCCATCCGCCCCACCCAGGGCGGAAGGAGTCATTTAATGATTTTTACCACCTTTAAAAAAAAATGCCTTGTTAATGTTGTAATTAATGTTGCCTGGCGTTATGACTTAACCCTTCGGGGATTACAGGCGTGATGTTTGTTTTTAGCATCCTACATGTATGCATTCTTTTTGCGCCAGACCTTTAGAAAAAGAAGAACTTCGCTACTCCCTCTTCGACGGAGATGTGGATGCCCTCTGGATAGAGAACATGAACTCAGTAATGGACGACAACAAACTGCTGACGCTGGCCAACGGCGAGCGCATCCGCCTGGCGCCGTACTGCGCGCTGATGTTCGAAGTGGGTGACCTCAACTACGCCTCGCCGGCCACCGTGTCTAGGGCAGGCATGGTGTTTGTTGACCCTAAGAATCTGGGTTTCCAGCCTTATTGGGACAGGTTTGTATTCTATCTATCTATACATATAAAATGCTTTGTCCTGAATGACTGACTGACTGACGGATCAACGCACAGCCTAATAGCAGGTGTCGTTGCACTTATATCGGGGGAGCGGTGAATTCTTATGCGAAACTTGCACCCGCGGCCACAGGCAGAGGTGGAACACTCCGGTGGTTTTGGCCGGAAAGAGTCCGGCATGCCCCTCCGACACCCCCACGACGGAGAAAGTCCCCCGGGAAGATACTGAGGATAATGTCACGCCCCTTTTTTATTTTTCATCTGGTGATAAATTTCATGCAGTTTATATATCGGGGGCGTAGCTCAGATGGTAGAGCGCTCGCTTAGCATGCGAGAGGTACCGGGATCGATACCCGGCGCCTCCAAAAAAGAAATTTTTTTTTTTTAGATATCTTTTTATTTACTTTACCAATGCCGATTTCTATGGACTTTAAACTGGTGAATGATTGTGTAATCATTCCCCAGTTAACATACAGATATCGTGTGATATCTGTATGTTTTTGCTACATATTCATGCTTTTCTTCTTGTCCCATACAGATGGGTGCGCGGCCGCAACAACGAGCAGGAGCGTGAACAGCTGAACGGCTTGTTCGAGCATTACGTGACGGGCGCCATCAACTACATCGTGTTTGGGATGTTTGGGCTTCAGCAGCAGACACCGTTGAAGACTATTGTGCCGCAGACGCCGCTAAACTTGGTCAGTATACGTCAGCGTTTCCCAAAGTGGGTGATAACGCCCCCTTGTGGACGCTTCAGGCCTAAAGGGCGGTAAGAAATCCAAAAAAAAAATCGGGGCGTTGTGTAAATAGAGGTTTTTAAGTACTTAGGTAAAAAAATGGGGGCGCTAAAAAAATTTATTCTCAAAGTGGGCAGTAGACAAAATAAGTTTGTGAATCCTTGGTATACGTAGTTAGAAGAACGAAAGGTAGCTCGCGAAATTAAAATTTTATTTATGCTATTTGGAGAGTATCAGTTGTATATTGATGTTTTAAAGCAGGGGTTTCAAAGTGGGGCGCACCACCCGACGGACATCACACCGAAAGAAAGAAAAGTGTTTATTTAAAACAGGCCATGTGCGCACGAAAATAATAATAAAAAGATTATTCGAATAAAACTAAATACAATAAAAGATCAATATTGTGTGCCGCACAGATGTACCAAACATGTCCTGTTTTGCAAAAATGCCAGACACTCGTGTGTGTGTGTGCTCTTGTTTTATTTTTCAAATGAGTGGTTTTGAATATGGGAATAAACTCCCGAAAAAAAAGATTATTATTAAGTATTATCTTTGATGTATCTCGGGACCCAGAGGTCCCGGGCCTTTGTAAGGCGTACGAGGAGCCGAAGCCAACTCGCAGAGGCCCCTTAGGTAGCTTTACATGAAATAGGACACCAACCGACGATTATCCCTATATGCACTATGCAAGTGCACCCAAGGACAACCCACGGTTGGTGCAGGACTATTACAGGACATAGAAACTAATAGTACTGGACTATGGATATGGGTTGCTAAAGTGACTTGGTTACCTGAAACTATGAAGTGACTATGGCCCCTGCCGAATCAATGTTTGTATACATGGATAAAATGGCAGGGGGTGACTTGCACACTCACTAAATGGGCCCCCTGAAACAGTCGCTAGCACGACGTGACGTAGCGACAAGGGGGCAACATATCTTGAGGTGCTAGAGGTGTGGAGAGGTATTCCACGGCTATCAGGACAATCCCGGAAGTACGGTCAAGATCCCTATCAGCGTCTTACTGGAATACTTCCTTACCCCGAGCACGAATGCTCTCGCGAGTTTCCACTCTAACCGGCCAATTAAGGCAAGATATAGGTGGGAGATTAAAGCTGGTTTTCAACTGGACCTTCATAAAAAAGCCCTTAACGTCACGTTAACCAGTGTATACGTTTTGATAAACACTGACGCCAAAATCCGAGGGGTACTTGGGAGCCCACCATCAATTTTTAAAACAGTATTATTTTAATATTACTTTGCCTTGCGCACTAATGGATTTTCAACGCTCGGCCCAGCGCCGAGAGTAGAAAATTCAACAACTGAAATTACAAAATTATACTAAGATGGTATTGCTATAGGTACGTGCCCTTACTTTTAACCAATTTATATATATGAACAGGTAGTGCAGCTATGTTACATGATCAGCGGCTTACTACCGAACAGTGAGGATTCTAACGAAGAGATTGATACGACAGTTGTGGAAAGCGCGTTTATGGTGGTAAGTAGACTTGTATTGACAGAGGCGCGGCCATAAGGCGATTAACACTCGGCACCGCGCACCGCTGCGGTAGGCGGTGAAGCGGCGATAATCACACATTACACCGCATGACCGCGCGCTCGCGCGATAATCGCCGCTTCACCGCCGGCCGCAGCGGTGCGCGGTGCCGAGTGTTAATCGCCTAATATGGGTAGATGGGTCCACCAATCAATTGACGTACTTTTTATGACCTGTCAAAACGCGATTGCACCATAGATTTTGTATGGCAATATCGAACTGTGACGTCACTTATTTGGTAACTCGATTGACTAACTATTTATTGATTTCAAAGCAACAAAAAACCGAATTTTATCTTCAGTAAATTGAAAATTAATCGGGTTTTCAGGGCTAAAATAAAGTGTTTTTTTTTAAAGAAGTTATGTCTTGGAATTATTGGTTAATGGTGTCAACTACACAACTACTGTAAGCAATTGCAACATTTTAAGTTATTGTTTTTATAGTTGTCAACTTCACTTTACGTTCATTTATTTAAAAAAAAAAATTAGTATTAACCATTTTTTTTTCATTATTATTAGGCATAAGAAATACCACTTAAAATAATCAAGTAAAATAATCAAGTCAAAAGCTCAGACAACAAAAAAAAAAGGTCAAAAGCATTTTATTCAAACACTAAATTACTAAATCAAAGTTGCAGGCTGCACCTGCAGCTACTTGTCATCTAGTCTAGTTTTAGTACATTGGGTCGTTAATCGATATTTATAAAATATCACCCTAAATAATAAGGTTGGGCCTTACAAGGATACAGGAGTCAAAAGGAAGGCCATCATCGTTTCTACAAGCAGGGGCGCCGACTCCGTGGGTGCTCGGGTGCTCCAGCACCCACGAGAGGTAAATACGTGGGTGCTCAGCACCCACGATTATGAATATCTAAAATAATTATCTTCTTCATCTTTTAAGATAAATAAGATATTTATTAACAGGTGCACATGTCAAACTACTGTGTAATACAATAAATTATCTTTTCTAAATATCTTGTATTTTCTCAATTTTCTTGTGTCTATTAAATAACAAAAAATAATATATATAAGTAGCTAGGTATGTCATTAAAAAAAGGTGGAGCACCCACGGGAATTTTAAAAACTCGGCGCCCCTGTCTACAAGTCAATAAACAATGATCATCAATGTCAATGATGGCTTAACTTTGATTTGACTATTGATTGTCATTGTCAATCATCTTTAACAGTAATTAATTAATTAATTAAGTTTTTATAAACTCTGTTAAAGCAGAGTTATTCAAAAATATTTACGATCACTCATTTTGAGTTTATCGAGTTTTTTGTGAATTGAACGTAAATCAAACAGACGCGGTACAACAGACCCAACCAAACGGCGGAGAATCTTAACACCGCGATTCAGAATAGTGACGCAATTGCACAGCGACATCTAGTGACGAATGTTTGAACTAAAATTCTAAAATATTATTAGTGTTACAGCTAAATTCAACCTATTTTAAGTTTTTTCATAAGCAGAGATTTTCAATAATCTTTTTGTTTAGAAGTCGATGTTTTATCGTTCGTTTATATATTTATTTCACGAACAACTTATTCCGCAAATGATTTATTTTATAAACACTCGCTCTACAAACCGTGCCCAGAAATAGTGTGTCGTTGTGTTGTTACTGTGTGTTATTATTATTATTACTATTATTCTGACATATTATTATTATTTCTGACATGTGTGACAATATGTGACAATATCGGACATGTTTTTTGAATGTAATACTGACATAGGTGAAATTATTATTATGTACTAGTAACACTAGTTTGTAAGTTGTTTATGTTCTTACTAACTATAATATGGATTGTACTGATCTGACAAATAAATCGTTATTATTATTATATTATTTACAAACATTTGTTTGGCAATGCTACTTTTTACAAATGTTTCAAACGATATTTAATCATTTATACATTTTTCACTTCATTTATGTAAATCCTTTTGCAAAAATCACGTTTATACTAAACTAGCGACCCGCCCCGGCATCGCACGGGTGCAATGCTGATACTAAATATTCTATAAAATTTAGTCTCTTTGTATGTATATACCCTTTCCGTTACACCCTATATACAACGTTCACAGCTTTTTTTATCATTAGACAATACAAACATGTTTTCTTTCGAGGTCACCGGCTCCCCGGCCGGTATCGCCCGCCGCCGCAGACGCTATGTACCTGAATTTTAAATCTGTAATATCTTCGAAAATATTCATTTAAATTACATGCTGTAAAGGGCCATAATTATCTATACAAAATGCAAAATGTTTTTAAGGTACCTACTTAATTGGATAAGGATTAATGCTGTATTGCCTAAAATTGCTTCTTAAATAAGCCATTATTTCTCGTAAAAAGTTAAGGATAAAAAATGGTTATTGTGGGTTATCCCTAAGAGATAGACATATACCATCGCGGACTTTTTTGCAGACCTTTTTAAGGTGTACAATTATTACTGTAGTACATTATTTTGATCTATCTCGAAGGGTTCAGCCAGCGATTACAATGTAAGCGCAAAAAAATGAGTTTATTTACGACATCACATTAGAAACCTCTAAAATTATCAGTGATTCTCTACTATATTATGCATGTATTATACATATAAACCTTCCTCTTAAATCACTCTATCTATTAAAGAAGTCGGTTAAAAAACCGCATCAAAATCCGTTGCGTAGTTTTAAAGATCTAATCGATAATTATATAGGGACAGACAGTAAGGGAAGCGACTTTGTTTTATACTATGTAGTGATAGTGATATCATTTTATGATACATTTTCAATTTTCTAAACCAGTCACAAAGTGATCAATCGGTTTCTAGAAAGCTTCAACTACGTACATCTGACTACCCTGCATACCTAGCTCTTTTGTTGATTGTATTATGCAGGCCATCCACCATCAAATCTATCGTCCAATCGGCAGGACGCTACCGATTGGATCATGCCGATTGGACCGTGGATAGGAGTGGATTGGCATGATAGTTATAATTGTCATGCCAATCCACTCCCATCCACGGTCCAATCGACATGATCCAATCGGTAGCGTCCTGCCGATTGGACGATAGATTGGATGGTCGATGGCCGGCATTAGGTATGCAAGTGCACACAAAGATAAACCCCCGTTGGATCAGGATAATTATGGAAACAAAGAATGGGACTATGGGTTTGGAACTGGTTACCTGGTATACTAGACTGGTATTATTGTTATCATGTTTTTATTCTTTGTCTATTATACTTAGGGCCTCTTTCACCACCCTCAAGTAAAGTGACGAGTAGACTAATCGTCAGTTAAAGTCCCCCGTAACTTCACGTGCGACTTTCACGATGTCCGAGTAGCACTAATCATAAGATTAACTGACCCTATTGATAGAAGATACTCATAACTTTTACTTGCCAATTAACTTTAATTGGGAAGTAACTAATCAACACTTTACTTGAAGATGGTGAACGAGGCCCTTATTCATCATCTCTTAGTGAAATATAAAATTAAGTAGTTCTCATTTGTTTAACATAATAATATTATCACATGTTTTATCAAGACTTAATCAGATAATTTGAGACAACAGTTTTATTACTTAAGATTTTCAAGGTAGCGCCAATCAACGAACGTGCTCAAATGAACGATTTACTTTTATTTTTTAAACTTGTAATATTCATTTTCTTATTTCGTGCAGTGAACATGTGGGGGGCGTAGCTCAGATGGTAGAGCGCTCGCTTAGCATGCGAGAGGTACCGGGATCGATACCCGGCGCCTCCAGAGTTAGTTATTTTTTGGGAGATTTCCTTTCAATATTCAGAAATTCTGAATAAATTCACATACCCAAAAAGCTTTTTTACAAAAAAATAAAACCGCCTTCAAAAACTACAAAATAAAAAAATAACTTTAGTTTTGGAAGTCGGTGGCTTAGGTTTTGTTTTTTGTTATGTAGATATTGCCACCGACTTCCAAAACTAAAGTTATTTTTTTATTTTGTAGTTTTTGAAGGCGGTTTTATTTTTTTGTAAAAAAGCTTTTTATTTTTCACTTTTTAGTGCTTGTGTGTTAATGTTTGAAATCCTCGCAAAAAGCCCTTTCGAACAATACCTCACACGATATATTTAATTTTGAAAAGTAGTAGGAGGGGGGTTGACGTACCCCCCCCCCCCCTCTCTTCCTTCAGTCAGTCATCGACTACACGTATAAACAAAGCAATTTTACTTGTTACGACAGTAATGCTATGATTCTATAAGGAGTTCCGTTCCATATCTCCGAAGTTCATCATCAGATCATGACAATATTTCTATGGGACCTATTCGGAAGTATACTCTTTCAAACAAAAAAAGAATCATCAAAATCCATTCATAATTGGCTGAGAAATCAGGTAACATACATACAAAAAAAAAAAAACATACGCGCCGAATTGAGAACCTCCTCCTTTTTGAAGTCGGTTGAAAAACACGAATTTTGTTTTTTTTTGCTTATTTTTTTATACATACTTTTCGGCGGAACGAAAATCTAGTGATATTAATTATCAAGTCCTGGTTTCCTCACTATGTTTTCCTTAACCTATGTCAGTAATGTCCAAGATAAACTTAGAAAGTATATATGAAATAGAAAATGCCCGGTTGCGAACCCGCAGCCTTGTACATAAGAGACGCCAGACGGGCGTCTCAAGTTCTCAACCACTGGGCCATTCGAAGACGACCAGTTTTTTCATACATACATAAACTCACGACTTTGTCCTATGGGGGGCAGAAATCACTGAACGCCACCTGCTACGATCCTTACATACTCCTTCGCGTCGTCCACTTTCATACATTTCATCATACAAGCACACCGGTTACGAGTACTGCGCACCTGACCTTTCTGAAAAACCAGTTTTTAATTATTGGTAATTGTTTCAGTCGATGTATAACAGCCTCGGAGCCACCATAATTGACCAGGGCCGCTTAGACTTTGACTTGTACGTCAAGAAAGCATGCCCAATGATGCTCGTCGAAGATACGCCGGAGAAGAAAGCTACTACAAGTAATGAAATAATCTATCTACTTATGGCGCTTTGCATACGGAGCAACTTAAGTTGAGGCAACTATCAACACTTCAAGTTTCCTGTAAAAGTTGAAAGTTGCTATAACGTTTACGGTTGCCGCAACTTTATGGCAATCTGTGAGCAACTTTCATAGCCGAGTTGTCAATCTACGCAGGCGATCAGCGTTAACGGTATAATATTTAACAGTTGCTATTTGCGGCAATTAGGAACTAACTTAGTCATCGATTGCAGCAACTGAAAACTTAACGATCGCCGCAACTTGAAACTCGAGTTGCTATGTGTGCGCAGTCCAATTGAAATATTTATGTGAACAGCTAGTTGCCAGCTAGTTGCCAGTTGCTGCAATAGTTGCTCTATGTGCAAAGCGCCTATACTTACGCTATATTTCTGCCCGCGACGTCATACGCTTGGTTTTTGGTTACTACACTTTCCGTACGTCGTAGCGTAATGATATCCTAACTAATATTATAAATTCGAAAGTAAGTTTGTTTGTTTGTTTTTTCACCTTTTCAAACCAAACCACTAAACCGATTATCCTATGCATTTATACGTTGTCAGGTGTACAGAAACAGACATAGGGCACCTTTTAACCCGAAAAAGTACTGTTCACACATGATTGCAATTAATATGATTTTTTTTAATTTAAAATATTTTTTAAATTCAGCGAGCGAAAGCGCTATCCTCGAGCAAAGCTAGATAGCCTAGGGCTGCCATCACCTAAATTGCCGACCGCCGGACAGAAACTTCAAAGACCCCGGACATTTGGGTGAAATTGAGTTTTTTTTTCCCCGGCCATACAGCAACGTTTTTTTAACTAGGATTTGTTTTGATTTATCGCCCATCTTTTAATTAATCGGGATTCCCCTGACACTAAAAGTGTCCGGATTTTACCCGGACACTTTTTGACAACCCCTCCCGGACGCCCTCTAAACTAGGACAAATCCGGGGAAACCCGGACGGATGGCAGCCCTAGTATAGCCTATACTATTCCTCATGACTCTGGCTATCAATATAATTTTTCCAATAGGACTGTGGCAGTTCCCGTGATACACGTTTGAACAAACAAACGAACTCTTCAGTTGTATTATATTAGTATAAATTATCACACATATTCTAAACAAACGCACTAAAGTGAATCTATCGGCCGTGCAATCCCACAGAGCACTTCCCGATGGGCTTCCCATCGCTATACGACTACTGCCTGGAGCTCTCTACCAAGTGCTGGGAGGCGTGGGAGTGGCTGGTCCCGGAGTACGTGCATGACCGCGAGATGAAATTCCCTTCTATTCTCGTACCTACCGTTGACACGCTGAGACTTACCTGGCTTATCAAAATCATGGAGAGTGTGAGTATTGCCAACCAAAATTAATCCATAATATGTTACTTACAAAGCTCGAACTACGTTAGTGCCTATGATTTTTAAGTCAATCCTATGATTTATCAAATCTTATTGGTAAAAAAGTAAGAATTATTCTGTGATACGGTTTAATTTCGGACTTACTAGAAAAACACGAAACACTACTTGCGAAATGCGGGTTTACTATTGGATACACCACTGCCTAAGCCTACAGGGATTACAGGCGTGATGTTTTACTAGAATTCGCTTAGCAAATCTTATATCAGAGATATGTTTGAATATTGCAAATATCCATGACAATTGTTTAGGTATTTATTATAATACCTAGATTATAAAAAAATTCAAGTATATTAAAAAGTTATAACTTTATTAGATGTTTTTTTTTAAATTTAGTTGTAGGTATAATAAACAGTTCAAAATTGTTTTAAGCGTATTTACTATTAATTAGAAGAAAAAATCTACAATTTCTTATTAACTTAGCTAACTATTGTCAACAGGTTGAACGGCCTGTGCTACTAGTCGGTGAAACGGGGACATCAAAAACTGCTATAATCACTAACTATCTACGAGAATTGCCACCAGAAAAATATGTAAGTAAAACTAAATAAAACTAGTTTCTATATACTGTTTGTCCAAACAAAGAGTTTATACCAACTCCATTCTCATTTCATTCATCACATCATCATCATTCATCATCATTCGTCATCTCATTCTTCATTATAATTCACTGTCAAGATTCATCGACGGTACTGTAATAGTCGTAGTATATTATTATGTCTTGTTTGCCATCCCTGTACTAGAACAATGTGAAGTGTAGATAATGGTTAACAATTTCAACCATTTCATCGCCAACGTCCATACTACGTTGAATACACCGGTTCTCGTCCGATCACCGAAGTTAAGCAACATCGGGCGCGGTCAGTACTTGGATGGGTGACCGCCTGGGAACACCGCGTGACGTTGGCTTTTTTGCTTTTTTTTTAATTTGACCTTTATTTTTTATTTAAATACTCGATTTCTTTAAAGGGTATTTATGAATTGGGTGATTCTAATTCATAATATTTGTTTTGGCAATGCAGATGCCGTGCACATTGTGCAAAATGTGGGTATCAGTCAAAGTTGTATTGTGCGTTTGCATTGATTAGTTAGACTTCCCAGCTTGACACCCTAACCCCATCAGGGCCACATCAGAACCTAGGTACCAACCACCAAAAATATAATATATAAAAATCGCCACATGCGTGTTAATAATCAAATATAGTCACGTGCAAAAAAATTAGGACATTTGGCAGAATTCTATAAGTATCGATTTCCTCGTTGAGTTCGGATTCAATATAAAGGTACATAATATTTAAAGTATGCTTAGGTATGAACATATACATGCCTACACGGTTACTTTTAGGTCGTTCTGGAACCGAAAGCCATAAACTCGATCATCAAACTCGAAACGATTGGGACCATTTTTTTCAAAAAGTAACAATAAAAAAAATCAGCTGTTCAGTACATTTATGTTCGTCTAACTCGTCAAAGTGTACTGAACAGCTGATTTTTTTTATTGTTACATACCATTACATACTTTACAAAGTATGGTTTAAATAATTTGAATCAATATCAATATTTGCCGAGTGACCCAATTTTTTTGCACGTGAGTGTATAACTCACTTTACCGCCGCCGCCGTCGGGTAAAATTCTGCCTATCTATTATTATTACGAAAGTCGCCCATTCAGCAATTTTTAACCATGCAAGTACATACTAAACTTAATTACTGGTCTTTTATTAAGAATGAAACCATCGCTCGAGAACCTGAATGGCTATTTGGTTCAGAAATACATCGGGGGCGTAGCTCAGATGGTAGAGCGCTCGCTTAGCATGCGAGAGGTACCGGGATCGATACCCGGCGCCTCCAAATTAATCTTTTTGTTTTTGAATACTTTTTTGGACGCGGTTATTCTGACTATCATATCTAATAATTAGTTAAATGATAGTCTGAATAAACTACAAAAATTAAATGATTTCCTTATGCCACCACACCTTGTGTGTATTTAGATTTATTAATTAATTAAATTAGATAATAATTGAAACAATATAAGCTTTAAAGAAAAAATATAATTATCTTATACATAATAATATATTCCTTTTAAAATCACCATCCTCAGATTATCCAACAAATGAACTTCTCGTCGCGAACTTCGTCAATGGACGTGCAACGCAACTTGGAATCCGTTGTGGAAAAGAGAACTAAGGACACATTCGGTCCACCGGTCGGCAAGAAGATGTTGGTCTTCATCGATGATATGAATATGCCTATTGTAAGTAATACAATGCATTCTCGATATAACAAAGCTAAAAGGGATTATAGAATATTAAAATAAAATAAAAATAAAAATATCTCGGGACAACTCACACACGGCCATCTGATCCCAAGCTAAGCAGAGCTTGTGTTATGGTAACCAGACAACTGATATACATACTTATATAATTTATAAATACATACATATTATAGATAAATTACACCCAGACACAGAACCAACAATTATGCTCATCACACAAAGTTTGTCCTGGGTGGGAATCGACCACACTACCTCCGGCTTTGCAGTCAGGGTCACTAACCACTAGACCAACGAGGTTTGTTACTAGCGTTTGTGCTAGGGGATTTCGCATGAATGAATGAATAAATGAATGATACCTTTATTTGCTAAATTATAGAATGTATACATCCGGTGTTTGCAATTTATTTGTTACACTATTATACTGTTCAACCTTGTTAAATCAAGGAAATCGTTATATTAAGGTTGTACTGTTTTAGTACTTTGTTTGTTACTTTGGCATTTACTAGGTAGATTTAAAACACAATTTTCCTGACTTCCTAATTATATTGTGCAATTCTTTTTTCTTTAACCTCCAATTAAAAAACCGAGTTTATCTCAAGGAATTTAAACTGATCAAATAAGGTTGGATATTGCTAATTTACATTACACTACGAGTACGTAATTTACGTGTTTTGGCTTTTTTTAATTTGTTGCCTAACATTTTCCCAACTATGTTGGTATCAAATTCCAGTCTAATCAGATGCAACTGAATACCAGTATTTTACATGGCTCTTCATGTCTGACCTCCAAAACCCAATTATTATATAGGCTACACGATACCCATACGCCCAAGTCACGTCTCAGCTTCTTTACATTCTGAAAAGTGTTATGAGAAACGAAAATCGATTGTCGAGTTTCCTGATAACTGATTACTGTAACAATTCATGGTAGTCACAGTGATGTCATCTTTAAAGGTGGACACATACGGCACACAGCAACCTATAGCTCTGCTGAAGCTGCTGTTCGAGAGAAAGGGCATGTACGACCGCGGTAAAGACCTCAACTGGAAGAATATCAAGGATGTTGGCTTCCTCGCTGCTATGGGCAAGGCTGGTGGTGGGAGAAACGATGTGAGTACTTGACGATTGTCTTCTTAGAATCACCATCATATACAGGTGTGGATCGAGCCTTCAAGGATGTAGTCACGCATATCACATTATCGCATCTGGACTCTAAACTGCTGAACCGATTTTAATGAAACTTTGACAGCTTTATAGCATATCAGATTTAATTCAAAGTTGGAATACATTTATTGAATAATTTCATTTAGGCCCAAACACACAGAGAGCGCGAGCGGGACGTGAGCGTGTCGTCGGGTTGTATTCCTTGTATTTATATGAATGTCCACAGTCGGGACGTGAGCGTCACACTTCCGCTCTCTGTGTGTGTTGGGCTTTTGGTGTTTAAAATGATAAATTCAAACTTAAGTATTTTTTTGTGAATTTGGGTTTTGGGGCATGCCCACCGTGCCTACAACGGTGGATCCGCACTTAATCTTAATAAAAGGTTGAAAAACCCTGGTCTAAAACATCTCATCTCTACCTCCCCAGGTGGACCCCCGTTTCATCTCAATGTTCTCAGTGTACAACCTTCAATTCCCTTCAGAGAACACGTTAAGTCATATTTACATATCAATACTAAAGGGACACTTCGAGATCTTTCCAGATGAGGTACAGGACATCGTCGATAAGATTGTGCAGATGACCCTCGATTTATACAAGGTAAGGATACTAAATATTGTGGAACTGTCTGCCTATGGCTGGCTGGACATACTTCAATTTCGTCGGTAGTGAAGGGTCAAAGTTCTTTTCTGGGCGTCACGACACAGGGTATCCTAGTATGGAGTCTAGGGTAAATTACATATAATTATGTATGATTGTGCCAACTACAATATCAATAAATAATTGTCTTATTCCTTCTCAAATAGTCCGTTAAAAAGCACTTTTAAACGACATTTACAAGAACACAGAATTTAATCTCGTTGTCCCTTTCAAAAGGTAGTTTCAAATAGAAAAGAATGGCCAAAAAAAGTCCAATATTTTGAAATAATTAAATCTCTGTCGTATCTGTACGAGAACCGTTCCCAGCTTCGTATCGTTTGCGATGGCTCAGATATATCTAACCGTTACATGTTACTATCCACAGATAATAATAGTAGAACTGCCACCAACTCCAACGAAGTTCCACTACATATTCAACCTACGCGACCTCTCCCGTATAGCTGCTGGCATGTGTCTCACGCATCCCAACTACTTCAGCGAAAAGCGCTGCGTCGTGCGGTGCTGGCGCAACGAGTTCACTAGAGTCATATGTGACAGACTGATCAGTGTCCAAGTAAGTTATACCCATATTATAGTTACATACACATACATAAACTCACGCCTTTTTCCCATGGGGGTAGGCAGAAACCACAGAACGCCACCTGCTACGATCCTTACATACTCCTTTTGCCTCATCTACGTTCATACATCTCGTCATGCAAGCACGCCGCCGGTTACGAGTACTCCGCACCTGATCTTTCTGAAGAACCTCACCAGTGTAGGTCTTCCTAGGGCGACCCCTCCCTGCGTTACCACTCACCTCTGCCATATAAATACCTTTTGTTAATCGTCTTTCACACGTCAATCCTCTCAACATGACCGAACCATCTAAGCATACTTACCCTTTTCTATCTTTGTCACTACATCCTCTTTTATATTATAGATATACTCTACTCTTTTATTTTATATTATAGATATACTACAATAAGCTGGCGCGCCCCTCCACAAATTCAAAACGTTTGAAAGTATTTACAGGACTCACAACGATGTGTGCGTAGGTACTGAGACGGCTCTCGAAACAAAAACAAATCAGCGATTTGTTGCTCGACTAGCGGAATTAATGTGCAGTCAGCAACAAAAGTCGATTAACAATGTTACTGTATATATCATTTAAACAGACACTAAACACATAATTTACTGGCTTTCTGAATTTCAAGTAATAGCTAAGGGTTTATTACATTTTAATTTTATGTTCATTGCGTTTTACTTATAATATTGTACTTAATAATTAGGATTTAGGATTTTTATTGGGTTTTTCCATTAGGAATTTCTCAGTAGCAGCCCCGGAGTCTGGATTTGTGCCCGGTTGATGGCAATAGGCTCGCCCCCTATTACATGGGAATGGGACTTAAACATAACTGGCGAAATGTGGGTGTACTAATGGGTACACCTCTGCCTAACCCTTCGGGAATTACAGGCCTGATGTTATGTGATGTAATTAGGATTTAAAAATCATAATGTTAATCGACTTTTGTCGCTGACTGTAGATATCTCTATATATACAGGGTGTCCCAGAACTCAACGTCAAGCCGAAACGGGGTGACAGGATTGATCATAACCATCACGAGAAAAATCTGAAAAAAAATCTATCCCATGCAGTTTGAAAATTATGGGCATTTTAAGAAAAACCTAGAAATTTGATCAAACTGTACCATTTTTCGGTTATTGTGGTTATTCTTTTTTATTTTTGTGCATTTGAACTTTGGAAACGTAATCCTAAATAACATTTCTAGAATCCCAATAAAAAATAATGACACAATTGCCTCAAGTTTCCGAGAATTGAGACTATTTGTTAAACTACGAATTTAAAATTTTCAAGATTCGTCGACTTAGACAGGCCCTCCTTTAAAAAAAATGTACTAGAGTGCCTTGGCAAGTGGCATTAAAAGTTGGCGCATTTAATCAGAATTCTAAAATGGTACAATACTTGTTAGTTCCATACAATAAAAAAGAGTAAACAAATTAAAACCTCAAGTAACCCGATTTTTGCTATCTCAGTTAAAATGTTTTTGATTCGCACAAGCTCTAGGTAGGGTCTTAATTTTAACGCAAAATGATGAGAGAGATGGATAGTGGGTATGTTTGCCATGAGTGAGCGAGACAGATAGTGACGCCACTTTTACCAAAGTGAAAAAAAGTTAGTAAAATAATGAAAAATCTTGATTTAGTTTAATTTAGGTTTATTGGAATAAAAGTCAGATAGAGAAATAACATTTTTTATTACAATAAATGTTTAAATTGTTTACCATCAGCCTCAATACAAGCCCTACATCTTCTAAACTAGATCAAGATTTTTCATTATTTTACTAATTTTTTTTTCACTTTGGTAAAAGTGAATCAAAAACATTTTAACTGAGATAGCAAAAATCGGGTTACTTGAGGTTTTAATTTTTTTACTCTTTTTTATTGTATGGAACTAACAAGTATTGTACCATTTTAGAATTCTGATTAAATGCGCCAACTTTTAATGCCACTTGCCAAGGCACTCTAGTACATTTTTTTTAAAGGAGGGCCTGTCAAAGTCGTCGAATCTTAAAAATTTTAAATTCGTAGTTTAACAAATAGTGTCAATTCTCGGAAACTTGAGGCAATTGTGTCATTATTTTTTATTGGGATTCTAGAAATGTTATTTAGGATTACGTTTCCAAAGTTCAAATGAACAAAAATAAAAAAGAATAACCACAATAACCGAAAAGTGGTACAGTTTGATCAAATTTCTAGGTTTTTCTTAAAATGCCCATAATTTTCAAACTGCATGGGATAGATTTTTTTTCAGATTTTTCTCGTGATGGTTATGATCAATCCTGTCACCCCGTTTCGGCTTGACGTTGAGTTATGGGACATCCTGTATATATCTCCCTTTCTTTTTGCACAAGTCTTAGGAAACTTCATTTATATCTTGGGTCCCACCAGCTGGAGCAAAGGACACGAATGATGATATAAAGTATGGGTACCTACTTTATTGTTTAATAATTATTAATTATAAAGTACGGGTACTTTAATGTTTAATAATTATTAATTATAAATTATGGGTACTTTATTGTTTAATAATTATTAATTATAAAGTATGGGTACTTTAATGTTTAATAATTATTAATTATAAATTATGGGTACTTTATTGTTTAATAATTATTAATTATAAAGTATGGTTACTTTAATGTTTAATATTATTCATAAACAGGATAACGATCTGATGCGCGTGCACATACGCGAGCACGTAGTAATGTACTTCCCCGAAGAAGAGCCCGTGGTTCTGGAGGAGATCGTCGTGCCCGAGGAAGAAGCGAAAGTTGAAGAAGAAGAAGATGGTAAGTACTGTAGGAACTTACAGCATCAGTTGATATGCCAGAGGCGCTAAACCTACGCCATTTTGGAATGGTCAATATTTTGGTACATAATTATATAATGGCTTTTATTTTAAAATAGATAGAGCAATACAGAAAAAAAATCGCAATAAATAATAAATAGAAAGAATAGAAAATACAGCTGTTTCATACAAAAGTGAAATACTTACACGGTTAGAATGTATCAGGGGTCCCCAAATGGCGGACTGCCTTCCGTCTCCGGACCGCCGCCGACGTAGGTATATTGAGCGGACCTTAAGAAAATTGTAAACTTCATACCTGAAACTATTATTTAAATATGTCAAAATATATGTGAATAACGAAATAATAAAAACTTATGGCATTTTAGTTTAGCCCAATATGCATTTTATTTGTTATCACCAAGTGGACCGCGATTGCCTAGTCTCATGATTTTCAAATACGGACCTCCAATAAAAATAATTGGTGACCCCTGATGTATATAAAAGCTGATTAAAACCGATGAATCATGTTAAGACCGTTTACGACATAAGTACAGTATTACATACATACTTTCAAGTCCTTACTTTTCGAAATGAATGAACCTATTTTAATGAAACTTCCTTCCTTCCTTGACTGCCTCGTTGGTCTAGGGGTCGTAAAGCGCGACTGCTGAGCATGAGGTCTTGGGTTCGATTCCCAGGTCGGGCAAAGTGTTATTGGGTTTTTCCATCAGGAATTTCTCAGTAGCAGCCTCGGAGTCTGGATTTGTGCCCGGTTGATGGCAATAGGCTCGCCCCCTATTACATGGGACTTAAACATAACTGGCGAAATGTGGGTGTACTAATGGGTACACCTCTGCCTAACCCTTTGGGGATTACAGGCGTGATGTTACGTTATGTTATGTTCCTATACATAAGCAGGATGCATAGGTATTGAAATCTGTTTCTATTACTGTTATTCTGACTTTTTAATTTCCAGAAATGAATGCATATTTTTGGTTGTTTTACACTAAAACAATAATTTGCATCTGCATGTTATCTCTTCATCACCTTTGGTTTACTGTTAGAGAATGCCTAAGGCCGCCTTTGTACTATTTTTGTTGCATTAAAGTAATAAATAAATTTATTTACAGATCTTAGACGAGTACAACGACCGCAACGGCAAGCTGTCAGTGGTCCTTTTCGAGGACTGCTGAATAAATAAATGCATTTATCACATATCGAAAACTTAAAATCGATCAAATTAGCTGTAACACAATTTTTCGAAAATGTTCTCTGATAACTTTTTAGACCTATGTATCCTGCTTATGATACCAGATAAACTGAACGACTATCGTGTTCTTACTTTAAAGACAAACTACTATAACATGGCGCACCCCTCCATATCCCTATTTCAATGTGTGTAGTCACATCCGTATGAAAGAGTTTGTACGTAGTTGTAAGTAATCGTCTTTAGTAGATTTGTTTGTCAACTAATCATAAATAGCCGACCGTGCAAGTCAAGGCACTTGTCATTTTCATAAAGTATATCTGTGCAGCGCCATACTAATAATAATGAGTAATTAATGACGCCGCTAGTCGAGCAACAAATCGGTGATTGGTTTTTGTTTCGGAAGCCGTCTCAGTACGCACACAACATGCGTTGTGAGTCTTTTAAATACAATCACAAACACTTTCAATCGTTTTGAATTGTGGAGGGGCGCGCCATGTTATTGTAGTTTATCTATACAATATCGCCTGGTCTGGCAGAGTTCGGCATGAAACCAGAGAAGGCGCCCGGCGCTGGGCCGGCGGAGGTAGTCGCTGTCGAAGAGGAGGTGGAAGAGGAAGAAGTGGAACTAGAGCTCACAGTAATATACCGCTTTGGTTACATATTAGATAAATAATATTTATTCGTTAGGTATTAGCTTTTGCTCGTGACTTCGTCTGCGTAAATATTGGTTATCGCGAACGCTGACGAAGTCGAATAAAAAGTAGCCTTTGTCCTTTGTTGGGGTTCAAACTTACCCTGTACCAAATCTCATCAAAGCGTAACACAGACTGTCAGACAGAATTACTTTCGCATTTATAATTATTATGGATTGCATTAAAAATAATGAACTTTTACACATGCATTTAGTTACAGCTCTATACCCAAAGGTGCCAAACGGGACCACATACCTATTAAAACTCCGCTGTCTCTCTGACCGTCTGTCTGTCACAGGGCTGTATCTTTTACATATCTTATGGACTGTCCTGTGCACATTTCGCCTCTTGTGTATCACGCTACGCGCGCCCGCCGCCTACTCTTTTTCGGGTTCCTGTTCTCGTTCTACCCCCGCGCCCTTGTACCCCGCAGACGAGGACTCAACTAAGCATTTTAGCTATAATGTACGGAATGTACCCCTGATTAATGTGTGATCATGGTTCGCAGTTGGAAGAGTACACGTTCCGAGACCCGATGTTGTTCGGTGACTATCGCAACGCCCTGGACGAAGATGAAATTAGATACTATGAGGATCTACTCGACTACGAAGCTGTCTACTTTCTGTTTCAAGAGGTACTGTTACATTCATCTTCTTCTTCTTTCTTCTATTTAAAAGAGGGTGCGTTTACAAACATATAAACTCACATATACAAACGACCAGACCCGGAACTTCTACCTGTACGCTATGCAAATATTTTTTCATCACTACATATTATAAAATAAAGTCGCTTTCCCTGTCTGTCTGTCTGTCTGTCCCTATATATGCTTAGATCTTTAAAACTACGCAACGGATTTTGATGCGGTTTTTTTTAATAGATAGAGTGATTCAAGAGGAAGGTTTATATGTATAATACATGCACCCGTGCGAAGCCGGGGCGGGTCGCTAGTAAATTATAAAATGGTTTTGTACCATATGTAAATCATCAGTGTTTTCACTTTCCTCTAAAGTTGCTATATTTAACTTACGTGGTATTAAAACTTAAGCGACGATATGTAAATGTTTTGACTTTTGAATTTATGGAAATGAATGAATATTTTTGGTTGTTTTATTACGCTAGGACAATAATTTGCACCTACCAAGTTATCTCTTCATCACCTTTGGTTGACTGTTAGAGAACGCCAAATAAATGTATTTACAGATCTTAGACGAGTACAACGACCGCATCGGCAAGCTGTCAGTGGTCCTGTTCGAGGACTGCCTGGAGCACCTAACGCGCACGCAGCGCATCCTGCGCATGGATCGCGGGCACGCGCTCATCATCGGCGTGGGGGGCTCCGGGAAGAAGTCTATCTGCAGACTTGCGTCTTTTGCTGCTGGTATGTGAATACAATAGTCGTTTATTTGCATATAATGTAGGTGTACGATAAGATGGAGACAGAGATGTTCGTGGTTATGTAATAACAGCCACACGGGTCGATCCATCAGGTTAAGCTATGCTTGCCGGGGTTGGTCCGTGGATGGGTGACCATGCATCTTTATAAATACACCGAGACTCCTCTATGCCTCGGAAAGCACATTAGCCCGTTGGTCCCGGCGGTCATACATAAATGGGTATTCGACAGTCGTTAGGTACGGGTCGTCAAAAGCCCGAAAGTCTTACAACCAGTCTTGCCAAGGTGTATCGTAATTACCCAGTTACTGGGTTGTAGAGGTCAGATAGGCAATCTTAAATGTAAAATACTGGTACCTATTCAGTGCATTCGGTTAGATTGGAAGTCGACCCAAACAAAGTCGGGAAAAGGCTAGGCAGATTGATTGGCAATAAGATGGACTAATGTTAATTGTAATGTTGCACGCGTGGTGCTTGACAATCTAGACTTCTTCTAGTTGTGAACGTCCCTTTGTGCCTGTACTGCCTCCTGCTTGTTTGGAGTGGAAACAGCTAGCATGGGTGGCACCCGGGGTGGATAACTGTGGTGTCACCCCAAGAATAAAAACTTAAAATTAATAAACATCCGATAACCGTATAATACGAATTTATTTAATTATTACAAAATATGTCTTTCATAATAAATACAGGGTGGCCCAGATAAAGACGTCTAAAAGAAAATTTTGGAAGCCCTCTCTTCTTGGGCTATCCAAAGCACCCCCATGTATTTACGGTTTTTTTTTTCACTGTCGGGTGTCACACCCGGGCTGGTGGCACCCGGGGCGAACCGCCCCCTAAGCGGCTCCTCCCCTAGCTACGCGACTGAGTGGAAATTATAGTTTTTCTTACTCCTCCGCTGTTCTTTTGTGATTAATTTTGTCGCGGGATCCAGGACCACAGGTTGCCCTAACAGCAACTTTAACTATAATGCAAATTGCACTTACAGTTAATTTAACTATCATTCAGGTTGCGATGTATTTGAAATTGTAATAACACGTAACTACACCGAGAACACACTCAAAGACGACATGAAGAGGCTGTACAACGCGCTCGGCGTGGACAATAAAAAAACCGTCTTTTTGTTCGGTGCAGCACAGGTAATAATTAAGTTTTTGTTTTGCGTTTACAGATTTTTATGCCAGCTATTTTTGATCAGCTTTTGCCCGCGACTTCGGCCACTTGGAAGTCATATTTAGTTTTATTGATATTAATATATTAATGACGTAAAGTTTCTTTGCGGTTGTATGTTTTCTTTCAGTGATATCATAGATCGATAGATGTCTTAGGATAGGTAAAACTGTCGCAACAAAAACTATATACATTTATCCCCTCAGATCCTCGAGGAGGGATTCTTAGAGTTCATCAACAACATCCTGATGATCGGCATGATTCCGGCTCTGTTCGGTGACGATGAGAAAGATGCTATCATCAGTTCTGTGCGCGGCGCCAGCGGTGAGGCTGGGTATGGAGTTGGCAAGTAAGTATTCGACTGGTTTTTAGAATTCAAATAACAGTTTTACACGTCATAATCTTATCATAGCCGTACGACGTCCACTACTGAACATAGGCCCCCCCTAAAGATGGTCACAATGGCCGGTCTTACACCGCCTGCATCCAGCGGTTTCCCGGGACCTTCACCAGGTCTTCGGTCCACCACGTAGGGTGCCTTCCCACACGGCGCCTTCCGGTACATAATCGCCACTCGAGAGCCCAATGGCCTGCTCTCTCCCGGTAAATGTGAATGAGATAGGGGGCCCTGCAGAATGCGTATAACACTATTATTAATGCCAAAGTTTGTGAGGTTGGATGAATTTTTAGATGGATGTTAGTTTTTACTCTTTCACGAACGAGCGGCTGAACAGGATTAGGCCCGGAATCCACCAAAGCGGAGAGGAGAGGAGATGTCTCGCAAACAACCAATAGGATACTGTGTTGTGTTTGTGTTGTGTTGAAGCTAAGCGGTGAGATATGAAAATTACGCAAGCCGATTGGCTGTGCGAGACATCTCCTCTCCTCTCCGCTTTGGTGGATTCCGGGCCTTAGCTTCAATTTGGAATACATCTAGCTTAACTCATAGGATATTTTTTTATCCCGTTTGTGATTTTTATCCCCTTGTGTCCGTGGGCTAATATAGGACTTGATTCTAAAGTCTACTACAGACAAAGTAACAGGCAGAAGCTAGTAACATATAAAAACAATTTCAGGGACTCGGTATGGCACTTCTTCTGCGACAGATGTTCTGAAAATCTTCACGTAGTGCTGTCCATGTCTCCTAGCGGTGATATATTGAGGAACAGGTAATATTGAACATTGAAATATTGACTTAGATAAAAAAGATAATTCAGGGCAGTCGACACCATTAACCAAAAATTCCAAGACACAACTTCTCTAAAAAACACTTTACTTTAGCTCTAAAAGCACGATTAATTTTGAATTAACTGTAAGATTGAGTGTTTAGTTACTTTAAAATTTAAAAAATGCTTAGTCAATTACGTGAATCAATAAGTGACTTCACAGTTTACTTTTGTCATGCAAATTATGCTGTAATCAGGTTTTGATTGCTCATAAAAAGAATGTTAATTTTATTGATTTTTGAAATAGAGTTGACACAATTATGATATTTTCATCTGTATTCTTTTTTCATTTAAGTTCTTTATCAATTAACAATTGAAAAGTGCTTTGTCATCTTACTGCTCTTCTTATGCTGACCCTTATGCAAACGTCATCATGTAAAAATGTTGTCTGCAACGTCAGTAACCACTACAATGTTTTTGTTTTTGTGTCAGATGTCGAAGTTTCCCCGGTTTGGTGAACAACACGACCATCGACTGGCAGTTCCCGTGGCCTAAGCAAGCGCTGCTGGCGGTGGCCAATGTCTTCCTTGCTGATGTATGTATTGAGTGCATTTATTTATTACTAGCTTACCCACGCCTGCGACGAGGTGAATGACGGTTGTCTGCGGGGATTTTTTTTCTCGTAGTACCCTAATTATTTTTTCTAAAATAAAACTAGCCTAGCCGGAACAAACAGAAAAACACAATTTTTAAAACATACTTTGTTTATAAAAAATTAAAGAATAAATATTCAAATATTTAAAACACACAAAAATTAATACAGTTTTGCTTAAATGTAAATTATTATTTGGTATAATTCCGTGCAAACATTCATATTATTATATGTGTTTAATAAAAATCTGTTATTTTGACCATTTTGACATTATAAACAGAAAGTTCATTTTTATTTATTAGTATGGATGATTCTCAGGTGGCGAAGATCCCCGAAGAGTTCCGACCGATCATAGTCGAGCACGTGGTTCACGTGCACATGAGCATCGCGCATTATTCGCTCGAGTTCCTACTGCGCTTGCGCCGAAACAACTACGTCACGCCCAAGCATTACATGGACTTTCTTACCAACTACCTGTCGCTGCTCAAAGAGAAGGATGCGTTTATTGTAGCACAGGTATTTTGGATCATGTACTTAGTTTAGTACTATATCAGCACTGGCCCCAAAACAGCAAATAATTTGCCTTTCAATTTAGAGCTTTAAATTGTGTACATAAAAATATTTTTTATATCAGCAAAATTATAAAGATGACGAATCAAGGGCGGCGAGATAACAGCTAACGTTTGGATTTTTCGAAGCGATTCCAGCCCAGCCATTGCCATTGTCATGACAGAGCGGGGCTTGTATAATGATTTGATTATAATACTATGTATGTCTACTTTGAAGCGATGCTATGTACCGGCAATGAATCGTATGGGCTTACAGGCACTTGGCACATTTCAGCATAGTCTCTGATAATGGCTATGTACCTGCAATGCCTTGAGTATTGTAAATAGCAAATATGTGAAGCGGCAGTTTGTTTAGCAATAACCTAAGATAAAAACATGTAAACGAGAGCATAATACTTAGTTCTTAGAGTTCCGTATCCAAAGGGTGCCAAAAGGGACTTTATCACTAGGAAGTCCTAGTAATAAAGTCCCTTTTGGCACCCTTTGTCATTAAACACAATGAAATTTTGTAGGTGGCATAATGACACTAATATCTAGGTTTGTGGTTAGTCAATTTCGCCAGTAATCGGAGTAAGTTACCAGTATACTCACCAAGTTATTATGTTATGTCAGTGCGAGCGCCTGATAGGCGGGCTGGCTAAGATAGAGGAGGCAAACGTGCAGCTAGAAGACCTGAATGCTAAGCTGGCGGTACAGAAAGTCATCGTCGCCGAACAAACCAAGGAGTGTGAGACTTTGCTGCAAGAAATCACCAAAGGTCAGTTATAATACGCTGCTGTTGAAATACACACCCTCGAAGGGATATCGCGAACTATTAAGATGAATTCCGTATTGGTGGATATCCGTATCCCCCCCCCCGCACTACTTTCAATTTTTTTTTAGAGTAGGGGTAGGGTAGAGTAGGGTAGCGGGTAGGGTAAGGCAGGGGTAGGGTAGGGGTATTGGTAGTGTAGGATACCACGTGAACGAAGTCGCGGCGGTTCAGCTAGTTTATTATAAGTCTAAGTTTTCTTACGATGTAAGAACGCCTTATCCATCTTCCTAACTACTTTCCCAACAGCCACAACTGCAGCTGTTGCGAAGCAAACAGTTGCTTCGATAAAGTCAGCAGAGATCACGGAGCAAAGTGCTGTCATCTCCGAAGAGAAGGCGGAAGCTGAGGAAGCACTGTCGGCGGCTTTACCAGCCTTGGAAGCCGCGAGACTCGCTCTAGCAGACCTCGATAAGAATGATATCACTGAGATCAGATCGTTTGCGACTCCGCCGGAGGCTGTGCAGGTCAGTAGGCCACTACAGTAATGTTTGGATGCCAAAATGATAGTTGACTATATATGGTCAGTGCAACAATATGCTCTAACGTTTTGGTTTAATAACTTAAACAGAAATAAACATGAAAGTTGTATGAGAAGTATACTTTTTCATTAATTCGTATTGGCGTTATAAGGGTGTAAGGGTCAGCACTCTTACAACAAAAATTACGTTCAAAAGTGCCTTTTAACGATCTAATTAAAACAAATTAATGTCAGAGATGCCGCATACGTACTACTGTACTAGCTAGGTATTTTTGATGCGTAAAATGATTTATAAAAGCTAATAAATGACCTAGAACGAATCTCAACATGACATCACAGAATGAACAATTGAATATGTAAATTAATTAAATTATCCTTTCAAATTAAATTACCTAATTAATTAAATAATTTGTCTTCAAGTGAGCTCACTTATAAATATCAGTTCCGTCATTCCCGGTCACCAGGTTGTTTGCGAATGCGTGGCCATTATCCGCGGCGTCAAGGAGATCAACTGGAAGGGCGCCAAGGGAATGATGGCCGACCCCAACTTCCTGCGAAACCTCCAGGAGATGAACTGTGACGTCATCACGCAGAAACAGGTCAAGGACGTGAAGGCGCACATGAAGAAGAGCAAGAAGTTGGACACTATGCAGCAGATCAGTAAGGCTGGGTGAGCAACACAACATAAGCAGGTCTTCGCGGAAATAAATAGTTTCTCTTTCTTTTCTTTCTTTCTCCATTCCATTGTTGAAAATAGACCTCGTTTTATTAGGCAGTACCTAATCCACTTTTGCGTCTCCTCTCATACATTGAAGTATTGTTAAAGCTAGTTAAGAGTTTAGCCGTTTAACTCGTAATCACTTACGTCTTTGGTTACTGCTCCGTTCCCGTCGGTCGTAGCGTAATGTTGTATAGCCTATAAGTACTATTTCTTATGAATCTGGCTATCATATACAAAAACATTTTTTCCTACCCGACCAGCAATTCCATAGATAAGCGCATTTAAACAAACAAACTCTTCAGCTTTATTATATTAAGTATAGATTTTGTTGAAGATTAAGTACCTAGGCTAAAAGTCGATTTTTGTATGACATATCACACTGGATGTGTAGGTAAGTAGTCCCTCCATCATTTACACAACATTCAACCGTATTACTTCCGACAAAATATATATTTTTAAATATATTTTATTGCTCCATAGATATGGTCTTCTAAAATTCGTTATTGCCGTGCTCGGGTACTGCGCCGTGTACAAGGAGGTGAAACCCAAACAGGACAAAGTGGAAGCACTCGAGAAGGAGTACACCGACGCGTGCAACTACTTAGCGTCGTTGAACCGCGAGATCGGTCGACTACAGCGCACGCTTGATGGCCTCAATAACAAATACGAAACGGCCATGCTGAGGCGACAAGAGTTGCAGGAGGAGACTGATATTATGATGCGAAGGTTCGTATATGGCTATTTTTAATCATTGCCAAACACTAGATATTTTTCATATTACATAACATACCATAACATCACGCCTGTAATTCCCTAAGGGTTAGGCAGAGGTGTACCCATTAGTACACCCACATTTCACCAGTTATGTTTAACCAATGGCAACCAATGTGAAGAGAGAATAAATTTTATTATGAGTTTGAAAAGGGAAGCATGAAATTTTTGCCCATTCTTCTTGATACGATGCTATCTTTTGGAAGGAATAACTTGATTCAGTTCTTTTTTCTTGTATATGACGTCCAAAAGTCCCTTTTAATGGTCTAAGGGCTGATTTTTCAATATTCAGCATCGCCATATTTATCCCTCCGTTAAGAGTTATCTGACGATCGCAAAATTAGCCTTTCTAACTTCATCGTGTGGGCAGTAAGGTCTTACGACCCCACACACTCTAGTGTCAGAGTTTCTAAACCGCCTCAAGGGCCTAAGTTGAAAAATTTGCCCTAATTGAAATAAATAATTTGACGATTTAATTTCTTTCAAGATTGGTTGCCGCCGACAAACTAATGTCTGGCTTATCAAGCGAACAGAAGCGCTGGACAATAGACTTGGCAGCGCTCTACGTGGAACAGTCGCGGCTGATCGGCAACTGTTTACTGTCCGCATCGTTCCTGAGCTACGCGGGACCATTCTCGTTTTCATTCAGACAGGTCATGTTGTATGAAGACTGGATGGGGGACGTCATCGAGAGAGGCATACCCTTGACTATGCCGTTTACTATTGAAAAGAATTTGACCAACGAAGTTGAGATAAGCGGGTGAGTTTCGTAAAGATCTATTTACCTTTATAAAGTACTAGCTGACCCAGGCTTACGCTGAAAACCAGCGCCGTAGTTTTCGCGCATTATGCTGAGCGTCAGGCGTTTCGCGTGGTAGTTAGTGGCGTGGCGCATAATTATTTTTTAATCATTTTGTAATAATTTGTTATTTTTTAATCATTTTGTAGATATAATACCAACTTGTTTTTATTTTGATTTTATTTACAATTTTCTTTTTTTTTCTTTTTATGGCATGTGCGTCAATTTTTCTTTCTAAGCCGAAAGTTACAAGACATCTTACCATCATTGGAATCCGGGGTTGCGGGACGTCTTAACAGGATACCGTGGCCCCGGAACGCAAAGGGCTACAGAAGGAACAGGGTGGTTTTTTAGTCAGTAAATGTCTGACAGTCCCTTCTGCCCCACCCAGGGCGGAAGGAGTCATTTGATGATTTTTACCACCTAAAAAAAAAATTAAAAAAAAACTATTATTGAAATATTTTTTTGGTCTGGTCCATTTCTGGGATCCTTCAGATTACAGAGATATTGAAGGTTAAAGGAGATATTAAAGCGGCTGTCATTGGTTGACTGAATTATCGATAACCAATTACAATCTAATATTTGGAGTACCACAAGGATCGCAACTGGGACCATTACTGTTACTCACTCCTTAATAAACTTACATACCCGCGCTTGACAATCTGTGGTATTTTTTTTAATTCTATTTAAATAGTACTATTACCTTCTTCCTACTTTGCAGTTGGAACTCCGAAGGTTTACCTCCAGACGAGCTGTCAGTTCAAAACGGCATTCTCACAATAAGAGCGTCTCGATTCCCGCTGTGTATCGACCCGCAGACGCAAGCGCTGTCCTGGATCAAGAAGAAAGAGGCGAAGAATAATCTTAAGGTACAGTCAATCGTATAGCACTGTCCAAGCCGGAATCAAGTGCATCACCCCACGCCTAAAGGTCATGGTACATTAAACCAGCACCTCAACGGCACCGCTCTAAACCAGCACTTTACTTGTCATTCAAATTAGAGCATTAAATGGTGTGTAGTATAATATATTTCATTATGTCAATATGAAAAAGCCAACGGCGGGCGGTCAGCACGCTTGCCGCAACCATACAACTCGCCTCGCAGTCCGCGCGCTGCAAGCGAGCGGAACGCGGGCTTGCACCTCGCGGCCGGCGCGCGGTCTGGGAGCTTGCACTTCGCAGCCAGCTCGCATACAGCGAGCATGCACCTCGCCACCAGCGCTCGGTCTGCGATCTTGCTATGCTGCTACTGCTGAGCATTTGCGGTGCTGGGATAATGTGCCATGACATTAACAGTCACTCTTGCGATCACTAGTCAACAACGAAGTAGTCGATTTTTTTTTAACAAAATGATTATTTCCAGATATTATTATTCAACGACCCACAGTTTCTGCGCCAACTAGAAATGGCTATTAAGTACGGCATGCCGGTACTGTTCCAAGATGTGAACGAGTACATAGATCCTGTTGTGGATAATGTACTGGAAAAGAATATTAAAGGTATGTAGTGAAAAACTACAATAACAGTGCGCGCCCCTCCATATTACTATTTCAATGTGTGTAGAAGAGTTTGTATGTAGTTGTAAGTATTCGTCTTCAGTAGCAGGCCGGCAGATTTATTGGTCAACTAATCATAACTAGCCCGACCGCATAAGACAACGCACGTGTCATATTCATAGAATAATGTCAGTGCAGCGCCATACTAATAATAATGAGTAATTAATGAGACCGCTAGTCGAGCAACAAATCACTGAATTTATTTGGAAGTAAGCACACACGCGTTGTGAGTCTTGTTAATAGTTTCAAACGTTTTGAATTGTGGACGGGCGCGCCAAATTATTTTTATTTCTACTCGTATTTAATTAATTAGGTTCTATTTAGCAAAGCCGCAGGCAATATTGAAATGTTTTTTGTTTAATGTTCCGTACCTAAAGGGTACTGAACACTTTTACTAAGACTTCGCTGTCTGTTCTGTTCGTCTGTCTCTCCGTCCGTCCGTCTGTCATAGGGCTGTTTCCTGTGACACAATAAGAATAATAAGACACTTGAATTTTCACAAAATGTGTGAAACAAATAAAAAATGTAAAAAATTAAAGCTAGTTTCTTTTATGTGATTTTATTATGATATCATGCAGTAAACAATGCTCGCTCCATTAACGCAGCACGATGGTAAAGTGGGTGAGAGATTGGCGACTGCACTGCGTATCTCGGGTTCGATTCTCGAACGGAACATTATAATATATTTGTATGGAGGTTCGGAAAATATGTGTCACGATACTAATTACTCGTGTGGAGCAAGGTAATTAAAAAACAACTGGGATTTGTTTCCAGTGGAGAGTGGGCGTACTTTCGTGATGTTGGGCAGCTCAGAGGTAGACTACGACCCCAACTTCCGCATGTACCTCACCACCAAGCTCGGCAACCCGCAGTTCAACCCCGCCACCTACTCGAAAGCCGTGGTCATCAACTACACGGTCACCGTGCAGGTTTGTACTTTGTAGAACTAGTTTCCCCATGAGGGTAGGCAGATCCCAGTAACAAAAACTTTCACCATAGTTTCAGTACATGCTGCTTTAGAAATTTGCTTTTACATTACCACGTAGATGGGGCACTTTATTATAGAACAGCTGATAGTTTTTAACCGACTTCAAAAAAGGAGGAGGTTATCAATTCGTCTGTATTTTTTTTTTATGTTTGTTAGCTCCTAACTTGCGACTGTGTGAATCGATTTTCATGATTCTTTTTTTATTTGAATGCTGGTGCTTCCCGTGTGGTCCCATTGTCACCATTTCAATATCTGATGATGAACTTCGGAGATATGGAATGGAACTCCTCACAGAATCACAGCAGCAATATCGTAACAAGTGAAATTGCTTTGTTTATACGTGTAGTCGATGACTGACTGAAGGAAAAGGTTGGGGGGGTACGTCAACCCCCCTCCTACCAGTTTCCAAAATTAAATATATCGTGTGAGGTATTGCTTGAAAGGGCTTTTTGTAAGGATTTCAAACATTAATACACAAGCACTAAAAAGTAAAAAATAAAAAGCTTTTTTACAAAAAAGATAACCGCCTTCAAAACTACAAAATAAAAATAACTTTAGTTTTGGAAGTCGGTGGCAATACTTACCTACATAACAAAAAACAAAACCAAAGCCGCTGACTTCCAAAACTAAAGTTATTTTTATTTTGTAGTTTTGAAGGCGGTTATCTTTTTTGTAAAAAAGCTTTTTATTGATGTGAAATATCTATTGGCACACTGGCAGAGAAATTTACCAGTTAGTCGTAACGGCAAACGGCATGATGCTCTCTCATGCATGCCGTCATACCCCCTCTACGCCCCCTCTTTCGACTCCCTTATGTGTGTGTGTGCGCGCTATGTCTCTCCGTATGAGTTGCTTAGTAATATTTTTGTTTTTGTTCATTCAAAATTTGACCATTCACTGAGATGTTTTGACATCTGCCGGACGTGCCGTGACGTGCCGTGACAGGCCGTGGCGACTTTTTTTTATTAACTGACGAAATATACTATCGGGCAAATCAAATCATTTATTGCAATTCATGATGTATGGTAAAATAAAAATTAGAAATATTAGAAGAGCGCTTTATTAATTTGTCTTAAAGCTTGATATAATATATTTTAGAATCATGAACAATTGGGTATAGGGCATTTTTAGAATCATGTACTGAATCTATGGTAAAAATTTGTGTCACAATGTCCTTTTTATAGTGTATACAACAATACTATCTCCTCAGGGTTTAGAAGACCAGCTCCTAAGTGTAGTAGTCCGAGCCGAACGATCAGATTTAGAAGAAATGCGAGAGAGTCTGATCATAGAGACCAGCGCCAACAAGAGCCTTCTGTCGGGACTCGAGGACTCCTTGCTGAGAGAGTTGGCCACCTCCACCGGCAACATGCTGGACAACGTCGAGCTGGTCACCACGCTCGAGAACACCAAGTCCAAGGCTGCTGAGGTAAACGTTACCTTATGTTGTATTTCTTAAGCATTTTTTTGAACATAACATATCATCACGACTATAATCCCCGAAGGGTTAGGCAGAGCTCTACCATTAGTACACTCACATTTCGCCAGTTATGTTTAAATCCCATGTAATAGGAACCCCTGGGGGGGGAGGAGGTAGGGAGTCCCATGTTTTTCGAAGATATTATATAGTAAGGTTTATGCTAAATACTCTAGTTAACTGTCACAAAATATAAATGTAAACATATAAAAGCGAAAGGTCCGTCACTCATCACGAAATATCGAAAACCGCTTGACGTATAAAAATAAAATTTGACAGGGAGGTAGTTTATAGTTACTGTTAGTAGACGGGTTTTCCAAAATTCACCCCCTAAGAAAGTGAATCGGGGGTCCATAGTTAGCATGGAGAAATCGACTTTGACACGGACGAATTCGCGGGCAGAAGCTAGTTAAAAATAATAATAATGGAGGTTTTTGATAGTGGTTTGCTTAAATTTGAAAATAGTCAAATTATGTGTAATTTCATGATGGCATGGGGTGCGAGGACGCGTTTTTATACAAGAGACAGCAGACCTGCGCAGAAAGTGCCCCGATTGTTAGGGCCTCAGCACACGGCGTATTTTAAATGCGCAGACGACTCGCGTTTCAAGACAATTTCAAGAACACGCGTTGTCTGCGCCGTAGATACCGATTAAAACGCGAGTCGTCTGCGCGTTTAAAATACGCCGTGTGCTGAGGCCCTTAGATATGTTTGGCCGACCATAATCAGAAAATATTTTTTCTGCTTTGTGAACAGATATATTCGGAAAAAAAATGTGTTTTACTACATTCCTCACGCTCTAGGATGGTGCCGCGCCGGTGACATTTGTCAAACTGTTGCTTTTCACTCTTGAACGTTACGGCGATTTACAATCATGATTGAATATTTTGACTGCACGCTAATATCATAGTCGTAAAATACGGAATCAGTAATAAGTAAGTAAATAACTAGTAAATTAAATAATGTCACTGACCTAGTTATGCGATTCTGACGTCCATAGATGAATTGCTGACATGTGTCACACGCACCATCATAGAACGTATGGAATATAAGCGATGACATCATTTGTATAATTTGTCAGGTGATGGAAAAATTGGAGTTGGCAGAGAGAACAACGAAAGACATAGAAGAATTGCGGGATGGGTACCGGCCAGTCGCCAAGCGCGGCTCTATACTGTTCTTCGTGCTGTCAGACATGGCAGGCGTTAACTCTATGTATCAATACTCGCTGTCATCATATCTGGATGTAAGTATTAAAATACGTGCAAAGAAATAGGCCACACTATGTAGTAAATACGCATACTTTAAAGGAGAATGGCGAGAGTACACGTAATTTGGGACCCAGTGATAGAAGTAGTGTGTAATATTGAAACTGATTTGCAGTTAAAGAACGACTTAAGGCTAACCAAAAATCAAATGGAAAGTAGTTTGAAAAAGTTGGGAGAAAAAAAATATGAAAGGTGGAAGATTATAACCTAAAATAAACTAAGACTCGCAATTATTGGTTATTATTTATTTTACATACTATATTATTATTATTTATTTTTATTCCGATGCTAATTATCAGTCATATACCCGTTTAGCCAGATTCACCAGTTATTAATATTTTTGCATAATATCACAGAATAAGGAGGCAGCTTTATATCTCCTGAAATATTCTTTAAAAGCACAGTTGATGTACTTTTATCTACATTTGCCAGAGTATTGTTGAATAAAACAACATTTATTTATTTAAAAACTTTTATTTATTTTGTAATTATGTACTTGTAAAATATTCAAGACATCCAAACATTGTATCTTCCTTTAATCTTGTTTCGCGTTCCTAGATAGTATTTTATAATAAATAATCTTTTTAGCTAATCAAAAGATTATCTAAGAAGCTAGCTGGTGCAGCGACATAGCTTTGGTGTCTTGGATAATCCACGTACCACAAAATGCTCATACCATGTGAGCAAGAGTCCACATTTATGTCCAATGGCGATAACAACAACAAGAGCAGAGTTTCTGTGAGAATTGTCCACCACTCTGCCTGCAAATAGCATGGCACACATACTTTATTGTTAAAGATTAACTGAAACAATAAACAAGTAAAAAGTTGACAAAAATACAAATACAATGTAAAAATAATAATATGGATAAAAAGAATATTTATTAATTTCATAACCAACCTGTCGGGGTGTTTGACCATATCTTTTGGTCGATAAACATAGTTAAAAATACTGCTTGATAAAACTTAAACCATTTTTATTCATTGAGTTATAATGTACTACGTACTAGAGAAGCTATCTCAAACAAAAGATGGGCGCACTTGATGACAGCGGGGCATGCGCGGGACAAGCGGGGGGGTGTTATGTTCTCATAGATAACAATCAATGCGTGCAGATGCGACATAATTTTATTATTCTGCCTACTTGTGTACTTACTCAAAGAATAAATAAAAAAGTATTTATGCTGTAATAATATTTTAATTTCCTTTAAGTAATATAAGTTTAGTTAGTTTCTGCCGTTTTGTGAATAATCTGAAGGTAACCACGTTTCTTCGCTGCGATTATTCTGAACATCCATGATTCTCTTGTTTCATGACACCGCCGAGGAAACCTTTAAATCCAAATAATAATAAAAAAATATTAATGTTATTGCATTAACATTATTATCGTGATTTAAAATTAATATTTTACTGCCCTTAATTTATGTAAACTTATACGTCGATAGTGTCAAGTCTGCGCATACAAATGTTTTACTCTTTGACATTCACGTAAACATGGCCGCCGCGCCGCCGCGGTGACGCGTTGTAATTGAAAAATTATGATTAAAAATTAAGCGTGTTTTAAACATAATTAATGAACTTACTGGTGAAAAGTCACTCCTTGACTTTTATTTATGTTTCTGGAGTTATTTGTACAGTATCTCAATACGCACGAAGGCTTATTATAAAATACAAAACTTCACTCAAATGTGTCACGTTGCAGCAAACGCTCGGCATAGACTAAGTGAGTTGGAGTGCACGCGCTCTAACTCGTGTTACAAACAATCGAGTTGAGGTGTCTTCTCTAGTACGTAGTACATTATAACTCAATGTTTTTATTGCTGTTATAAAATACCTAATTAATCTTAATTTGACATCTTTGTTATATAGAGTTTCCATGGTTACGGTATGACATTACACTTTACTTTCTTTTTAGGTTTTTTTTTTCAAGCATAAATACTTTTTACATATTAATGTAAAAAGTAGAGATGGGTTGGATTAGGTAAAAATGATACCTAATCCACCTAATCCTAATATTTTAAAATACCTATTCCATTTACCTAATCCTAATATTTATTCAATATAGCCGCTGGCCTGTTACCAATATTATGTATCGTATGTGGATTACGTAGGAAATATTCAGCATGATCGTTCCTGTTAACTATATTTTAATATAAAATACGGATAGAGCAATATTTAAAAGTAGTTGTCAGTAGATATGAAGGAATTTTTATTTTTAAATATTTATTACAATGAAATCCAATATTTAATTTGATATTGACGCACAACAGCTAACGAACAAAAAGCTTTTTTACAAAAAAAGATAAACGCCTTCAAAAACTACAAAATATAAAATAACTTTAGTTAACAAAACCAAAGCCACCGACTTCCAAAACTAAAGTTATTTTTTATTTTGTAATTTTTGAAGGCGGTTATCTTTTTTGTAAAAAAGCTTTTTATTTTTCACTTTTTAGTGCTGTGTTTGAAATCCTTACAAAAAGCCCTTTCAAACAATACCTCACACGATATATTTAATTTTGGAAAGTGATTGAGAGTGATTGAGTGATTGATTGAGTTGAAGTGATTGAGTTTTTGTGAGTCATTGACTACACGTATAAACAAAGCAATTTCACTTGTTACGATATTGCTGCTGTGATCCTATGAGGAGTTTCATTCCATATCTCCGAAGTTCATCATCAGATCATGACAATATTTCTATGGGACCTATTCGGAAGTATACTCTTTCAAACAAAAAAAGAATCATCCAAATCGATTCATAATTGGCTGAGAAATCAGGTAACACAAACAAAAAAAAAAAAAAAAAACATACGTGCCGAATTGTGAACCTCCTCCTTTTTGAAGTCGGTTGAAAATAAGAAAATGGCGGGAATCGGCAAAATACGTCACACAGATATTTCTCACAAGAGCTCGGTAACATTTTTTTTTGGCATGAGAAGATTCTAAAAAGTCAGCAGCTTCCAAAAACTAAGTATTTCTTTATTTTAGTTTAGTGAAACATCGTATTTTTCAATTTTATTCCAAATAGTAATAATTTGATTCCTAACTACGACGTGCATTCGTTACGAGTTACTTAAGGAACGGAATCCCTTCTGTGTACGAATATTTTGTACCATACCTAATCCTCGACGCTTTTGATTAGGTACGGATTCGGATCGAAAAATACCTAATCCACTTACCTATTCTAATATTTATGCCTCACGTCTAGTAAAAAGTATTTATGCTCGACATTAAACACGGGGTCTTATCCATTCAGATATTATTATAATGTTTTCTATTCGGATTACCATTTCAGTCATGTCAGGACGAAGAAACTGATTTTCAACTACTCCTTATTCTCAAAATAGATTGCCACATGCAGCACAGACATTACAATGGTCGATTTGTTAGTTGTTGTAGGGTTTCTTGTTCCGAAATTCAACAAATTAGTTCACATATATACTCACATCGCGCGGGTACACCCATCTCTGAACTCTTTTAACAATTTGATGACTTTTTCGGACAAGCGATGTCTTCTGTGTAATTTACAATAATGCACCGCATTTGAACAGTTTGACAAAGTCCAAATCACTTGCAAATCGTCATCCAGTAGTAAATGCTGTAATTTAGGTTGGTATACAGCATAATCAGTCCAAAGGTAAAGCCAAGTCGTCAAGAATTTACAAAATCGCCGATATATTATTTGTTTTTTACAACGCTAACCGTTGAAAATAGTGTTGCCTATCGATAGTCGACTATCGCTAAACTATCGATAGTATCCATATTATCAATAGATAGTATGATACAGTTTACGTATTTTTATAATGATATACAAAAATAGTTTCGAAAGTATTAGTTCCGATAATATCGATACTATCGAAGTCCAGCATATGTTTAGGAACAATACTGTCGATATTATTGATGGTATCGATAGTGTGAGCTTTCGAAAAAACTATCGATGTTGTAATACTATTGATAGTTTTACAAACTATCATTAGTATCGATAGTATTACTTTAAAAAATCGATATACTATTGATAGTATTATCATGTAATAGTATCGATCCTATCGATACTCTCGATTCCAATCAATAGTACAATTAGTTAATTTGTGATATCGATAGTATCAGTGGTTTAGCATTGTTACTAGTTTTCGAAGTCATCTATCGATAGAGAAACTATCGACAGTTGGGCAACTCTAGTTAAAAACCAAAATGTCAACAAAAATGCCGTCAGTGTCAATTTGATACTGACGTTCCGTTTCTCCGTTTCATGTAATCCATTACGTATGATGTATCAAAATAATGAGTCTTATTTTTTTTACGATCTATTTACATGGTTCGTATGTTTCATGGTTATGGGTTTTCAGAATATTTAACAACTTTTTAACAAGATGTATAAGTATAAAAGAAGGAAAATCACCAAGCGAAAACGAACTACTTTTTATCTAATCATTAGCCTAGAAAGGAATGTAACTATAAGTTTCGTTTAGAAACTGCACGATGATTATTTTTTATCAAATAGGGATAATTGATAACTTTTGATTCCCGTTTTGTAAAAACTTAGTATTTTTTTTGTACAACACTTATTAACTTGATATTATAATTGATATAAATTAGACCTTGCACAGTGCTCCATTAATTTTGGGTCCGCTCTCGCCATCCTTCTTTAACAAAATTTAAATGCATCTATATTTGCCATCGATACGCTAAGAAGAATATATTGAACCCGAGTTCAACAAGGAAACAGCTATTGATTTTTGCTAAGTGGGAATTTTTTTTTACACGCGATTGTATTTAAATACTTGGTAGTTTTTAATATTATTTAAACTTAGGGGCCTTAAGGATAAAAGTCCCTGAAAAATATAAAGAAAAATAAAATACTTTAAGTATAATAAACTGTCACCGATACAAAATTGCAAAAAGCCAACGTCACGCGGTGTTCCCAGGCGGTCACCCATCCAAGTACTGACCGCGCCCGATGTTGCTTAACTTCGGTGATCGGACGAGAACCGGTGTATTCAACGTAGTATGGACGTTGGCGATGTGAACGTTGAATTTAATGTTTACACCAAGAATTACACATGACTGTATTTAACATACATGCATTAATTTTGTTTGTAAACAGGTGTTCTCGTTTTCCTTGCGCAAAGCGATGCCAAATGTAATCCTAGCAAAGCGTCTGAGAAACATTATAGACATGCTCACTAAGAATGTTTACGACTACGGATGTACTGGTAAGTGTATTCTTGATTTTAAAGGACCATGCGACAATAGGGTATATAACACTACTGATCAACTGACGTACTTTTTATGACCTATTGACCTGTCAAAACGCGATTCTCCCATAGATTTTGTATGGCAAAAAGTAACTGTGACGTCACTTTTAAGTTAACTCAATTGACCAACTATTTTAATTTGAAAGCAGTTAAAATTTTTACATTTAATTGAAAATTAATCGGGTTTTCAGGGCTAAAATAAAGTATTTTTTTAGAGAAGCTTTCGTTTGGGTAATGGTGTCATCTACCCAATTTTAGCTTCCTTTTTAACATTGCCCAACAGTAATGAAATCTATGTCATATGCAAGCTCATAGGGAGTGAACTTAGCTACCATAAAATCAAATGAAATACACCCTAAGAGCTTAAGGCGGATAAAGTGCATCTGTGTTTGCGCATACACTTGTACGGTCGGGATCATAAGTGCAGTAGCATGCTAAGGTTTGAATTTCTGTGAACACGCGGTAAGGCCGTACCTACATCTGTGTGTATAAATGATGTATTCAAAGTCAAAGTCAAATCATATATAAGTATAATTAGGCCATTATAAGGCACTTTTGAACGTAATAACACACTACCTATGTACACCTCAAAATTCGCACACGACGTCGAAAGGTCGAAGCTTAACCAAAGCGTCAATCGATTTGCTTTGTAGATTGCTACTCCACTTATGACCCCAACCGTACACTATAATATCTCCTACATACTTAGCTAGTCTCCATTGCAATTTTATTGACCGCCGTCACGTAAACTGGCGTTGAAAAAAATTTCCGACTTAATAAATGAACGTTTTTAATTAGTAGAATGTGCCTTCAGGTATCTTCGAGCGCCACAAGCTGCTATTCTCGTTGCAAATGAACATTAAACTGGAGCAGAGCGATGACCGCATCAGTCAGATGCAGCTGGACTTCTTCATTAAAGGCAATGTGTCGCTTGAGAAGTCTTCCAGAGCTAGCCCCGCTCCATGGATACCTGTGCAGGTCAGCACCAGTATAGATAAACAACTTAAACATGGCGCGCCCCTCCATATTACTATTTCAATGTGTATAGTCACATCCGTATGAAAGAGTTTGTATGTAGTTGTAAGTAATCGTCTTTAGTATCAGGCCGGCAGATCAAATTTAAATTACCCCTTACACACTTGGCTCCGGCCCGCGTGTAAGGACTTTAACTCTCTTAAAAGAGAAGAAAAACAAAGACCCAAAAATAATAATAATTAATAATAATTTCCGCCTCCGGTGGGCTACTATTTTTTATATTTTTAAATGTTTGTATTTTTATATTAATATTTAAAAATGTAATTTATATGTATGTACAATAAATAAATAAATGAGAATAATAATATGATATGTATGTACAATGAATAAATGAGAATAATAATTAACTCGTTTTGGCAGAACTAGGATTATTTATGTGCAAACAATAATATTTAACTAATAAGCTTTTCCTTTAGGGTTGGCAAGACGTAATGAAGTTGAGCATGGACTTTCCGGAGGCCTTTTCTGATTTGCCCGATAATATCGCTTTTAGACAGGCCGAGTGGCAAGAGGTATGTTTTATCCATAAACAAGCACAGTTAACAAAAGAGTTATATAACCAGGGGCGTCAGATGTTTTATTTTAACTGTTGAATTTTTTTCAAATGAGATTGGATTAATATACTATAAATGCGAAAGTTTGGATGTCAAAGTCAAAGTCAGTTACTTACTATTTGTTACTCAATCACGCCCGAACGGCTGACGAAGTCGGGAACGGAAGCTGTAGAATATAAACAATTCATAAATTAAATTAAATTTCATTTAAAAGACATTCGACGACTTCTAAGAAAACTTCACCTATTTCTGGCAACCCTGGAAACGTATCTCTTTTGTTGACCATACATCCACACTTCAAATACAGAGATGCAGAATGCCCTGCAGTGAAGCAAAACTTTAAGTAAGTAGGAGAGAGGAAGCACGCTTAAATTATTTATCTTATTGGATAACATTTAATCATAGTTAACACTTATTTATTCCTATCTATAGTCTATCTTTTTATTCATTTTTAAAGTAAATAATATATTTTTATTTTTTGTTTATTAATTCACTTAAATATTTTTTATTGTAATTGGGGTACATATTTAATATTATTATTATATATTTCTACTGACTTGACCACGCGTTGCTGTGGCTTGAAGTAAGTAAAGATATTGAGGTCAATAATCGAGATAAAAACTATCCTACCTTTAAAGTTGGATCAAACTGCACACGGTGTGCAAATTTGATTAAAATCGGTTAAGTAGTTTAGGAGTCCATCCCGGACAAACAATTATACAACGTGTAACGGAAGGGGTATATACATACAAAGAGTAAGGCTTCTTTGGATGATAACTAACGATATGGCGAGGGTTTCAGCTCAAAATAAAATACTCTAAGAATTGATACCAAATTTTCGGTATCAACGATTTCTTAAATTGAAATCATAACAAACGTGTCTCCGCACTACGTGGGTCAATAACTTTCCACGTTACTTGCATAAACCACAATAAATCTCTTCGGCAATTCTGCGCGCCTAGTACCCTAGTAACCTAAAGCAGGCGGCGTCACGAAAATGAAAGAAGATGCCGCCGCTAAAGCGAGCGCGCAATACAAGTACCTACATACTTTGTTCAGGGACTCCTGGACATTGCGCAGCATGTCTGGTGTTATGGTGATGAAAGCAGCCTCAATAAGTACTTTCATTTCGTCCACTGTATCGCACCGCACTGAGTACACTGTATTTTTGATGTATTTTGCCATCTTCTGCTCCGACACACAACATCATTTCAAAATATTCACTATCACTCAACGACATTTTGAAAGCACAAAAAGAAAAAGTCAATTGTAGGCTCAGTATTGAACTAATTAATACGCGAATCACACGAATAAGTATTAGAAACAAGTCTAAACTGCACGCGGAATAGTCGACAACTGACGAGAGTGAAGAACAATAAAAATAACACTAAATAAAGGTCCAATTTCTGCTATAATTGTCGGCACCAGTGGTGAGCACAGATTGTAGGATTTCGCGCATGTACACTTTTGGCCAAATAAAGGCTAATACATTTATTCATTTTCAATGTCTTTTAAAAAATTAAAAAAGTTTATAACACATCAATTTTATAAAAAGAAATAATAAAAATGAACTTTATTAAACAAAAAACACAACAAATACGAAATAACGAAAGTAAACTATTTAAAAAAAAACAACTAATACGTAATAACCAAAAAAAAACTATTGAAAAATTCAAAACCTATGTCACTAAAATTGCACAAAAGTGTACAGCAGCCGAATGACAGGCGATAGTTCAATAGACGATGAGCATCGATTGACGAACCAATCGCGTGCAGCGGACTGCAGCATCGGCGCCCCCCGCCTTCTTCATTCCGCCAAAGAGACCAAAAAATTAACAAATGCGCAGGTGACATTTGTGCTGACGTCTTATGCCGGTACCTATGTATGCCCTGGTATAGGGTCGGTGTAATTGTTAGTGTCCATAACTACTACCATTAAAAATGTTGTTGAAGATTATTTTACAATTTAAAAATTCGTCTCAACTCCGATAAAGTTTTTAACCGACTTCCAAAAGGAGGAGGTTCTCAATTCGGATGTTTTTTTATGCTTATCTACCTGTTTGTTAAAATCTAATATTTAAAAATAAAATAAGATAAGAAATAAAATAAGAGTTAATTACGTAAGTAATTTAAAATCAATATTGAACAATAATTCATTTAAATCCACTAAAGATCATGTTATTATGATTGAGGTACCTACCTACATTGGAGCTTAAAAATGTTGCGACATTTTTAATCTAAGGTTGTACGTTTGTAATGCGTCAGAGTCTGATGAACTCTGAGCTTTCATTACGCAATAAAATAAATACTGTTTGATCAAGATTCATCATCATCAGCCTATGTTCCCGATGCTTAGACACAGGCCTTCTCTCTGTGAGAGGGAGTGAGCCATAATCCACAACGCGGGCCCAGTGCGGGTTGACACATAATTATTATCAGATTGGGTCTATGACAACATCGTGAATGTTTTCCTTCACCGTTTTGAGAGTGGTGATGAAATAAATAATACAAAGTACTACTAGCCTGGCTGGGTTCGAATCCATGAAGTACCTAACTCATAATCATAAGTTGAGGCCTATACCGGCTATACCACTGGGTTATTATAACATTATTTAAGTTATTTTAAACAATTCAAAGTTGTCTGTACCAGGAGTAATTTAAAATACACGGACATCAATATTGTTCACTTTACCCTAAACCCTAACTAACGATGAAATCAGGGTTCTCTATGCAAAAACAATTTTTAATTCGGCGATAACAATTCCTATTTTTTATGCAGTGCTAGTACTTTAATTATTTTCTTTTACCAGTTTTGCGACGTTTTTGCAAGCATTTTATTTATTACGAGTAAAGGGCGACTCGCTGTCCGACCATGGACCATGCCCGGGTCGACGCCGACGGCGCGTTGTGTTCCACGCGCGCCTCAAAGAGCGTCAGCATTATGACGGGGACCCTGAGGGCCAAAGCCTGCCGGGGTCGCGGGACTTATCTCATTACCGTGACCCCGGAACATAAAGGGCTATTGAAGGACACCGTGGATTTTAATCAGTACGAGTCTGACAGTCCCCCCCGCCCTGCCCGGGGTGGGAGGACTCATTTGATGGTTTTACCACGGTAAAAAAAAATGGTTATCTCATTAAATGAGTCCTCGCGCCCTAGGTAGAGCGAAAGGAACTGTCAGTCAGCACTGACAGTCCCAAGGAATAGGTGAACTTTTTAGTCAGTACCTACTAAAAAGTTCATCCTGTTCCTTCCAGGACCACGACACAGTATAAATATACTACCAGTAATTGGACTCGGCCGTAACCTTGAATTAAATACCTACTTTTTCGCTGTACCTACTCACGCGTTAGGGCTGCCCGCCGCCTATAGTATTTAAATTTCATCAACCTACTTGAGTTTCTTTCTAGTTTTGTGAATGTAAATATTATATTATTTTTTTAGTTTATTTAAATTAACTATTTTAATTTAATACAAATAATGTTAAAATTTAAAAAACATAGGTAAATAAATATTGTAAACAAAAAGCCACAAAAAATGTAAATTTAGTTTTGAACTCAAACCATTTTGTAGACCAAATTGTTTCATCAAATACAGTTGTAATTAACAAGTCCATTATGTGATAAAACAGTATTCAAAAAATTACCTACCCTAACTTTACGTATTAAAGATCAAATTGGCTTAACTGTATCACACTGTATTCTATAATATTGGCCTCCTTGAAGAAGTCGTTCTTACTCATTAAGCTCGTACGTATAGAATATGTTATCTACTGCTAATTGCAGAAGGATCAAATTCATCTAACTTTACCATTACTAGGTTACCATTTATTACGAGTGTAAACGTTAAATGTTATAAGTATAACTTACTAATATTATAAGTACTTATATCATTATCATATTATACTACGCGCCATGCGGCTAGCGAATTCATGCAACCAAAAACAGCACAATATTTTCTACTCGTCATATTAATTAAGATTTTTAGAGAAAAAATCGGTTATTCGCGGTTAAAAAACAACACACCGTCCGTTCGACACTGCGGTACAGCCGTGACTGTCTGCGCCGCGAGCGCACTCTGAGATCGAGGCGCGTAGGTATAGCTCGCATTTCGTCCGTTTGTATGAAGTTGGAGTACTGATTATAATATTACCGTGACCACGATGTCCCGACACTACATGTAAAACAAACATGTAAAGCAAACATCACCGGCAGAGCATGCAAACAGTAACAATTAATTATTAATTAATTATGCGTGCGTGTATCATTTTGTAATCAAAAATAAATTATTTAATTGTTGTTAATATTTTTCGTCATAATTATTAGAAAAAAAAATGTTTTCAACTTTATTAAAAAAAAAAAACATGGACGGAACCTATTGTCATTTTAATTGTACCAGGACTCCAAGACACGATAAGGACTGCAACTGACCACGCCCCCTAAACCTAAAGGGGGGTTTACACGGGTCGATTTTAGCCGTGCGGCTAGTCGCTTCACAAATCACCTCATCGTGCTGCATCGCTTGCTTATTTACACAGGTGACTAAAATTGCCTGCGGCTCGGTCATTCCCTTAGACAAAACACGCGCGAAGCACAACTTCATGCGGCGGGCGACCGCCTGCGACTGATCGATTACACGGTCGATTTTAGTCACCAGCCGCATGCGGCCGGTCGCCGCGCGGCCAAAGTCGGATACTACCCTACTTTGGGGCTTGCGGCTTTAGTCACTTGCGATCTAGCCGAATTGCCATTTAGACAATCGATTTTCGCCGCGCGGCAGAAATTGTGCGGCTTTAGTCACCCGTGTAAACCCCACATAAGTACGACGAAATCAGGGTTCTTTATGCAAAGGATTTTCATTTTTGCAATATCAATTCTCATTACTCATGCAGTCTTAGTACTTTATTTAATTTCTTTTCACATTAAGAACCATTTTTGCGACATTTTGCGACATAGAAAAAGTCAGTAATATTATTTTTCAAACAAAAAATAAACAACTTTATTAAAAAAAAACATGAACGGAACCCATTGTCATTTTAATTGTACCAGGACTCCAAGACACGATAAGGACTGCAACTGACCACGCCCCCTAAACCTAAGTACGACGAAATCAGGGTTCTTTATGCAAAGGATTTTCATTTTTGCAATATCAATTCTCATTACTCATGCAGTCTTAGTACTTTATTTAATTTCTTTTCACATTAAGAACCGTTTTGCGACATAGGAAAGTCAGTAATATTATTTTTCAAACAAAAATAAACATGCGGAACCATTTCTCTAGAAATACCAGGAGTAAGAGGTTTATTTTTACTTACAAATAGTTCGCTGACACCGATCAGCTGACTTAGTGCTAGTGATGTGTTTATTAGAATTTTAAAAGTTCGGTTTCTGGTATCGATGTTTTTAAAAATCTCATAACTTCAATACACGTAAAGATAGAATTTAAAAAACCTTGCCATATCGTTTGGTATCATCCAAAGAAGCCCTGCCTTCTCGATGTATATACCCCTTCCGTTACACGTTGTATATATTAATTATTATATAATTATATATATTAAGATTAAACTACGTGTCAACAGTGGTTCGACAGCGACACTCCCGAGTCGAACGAAATCCCGGGCAAGTACCGCGACAGGCTGGATCCCTTCGAGATACTGATGCTGCTGCGCTGCTTCCGAGTAGATCGGATCTACCGCGCACTCACCGAGTACATCACTGTCACCATGGGAGAGGAGTATATCACTCCGCCGGTCATCAGGTATGAAGATAACACCTCATAAAACCTTATGAGGTGTTATCTATAGAACCCTACATGAACTGCCCGCTTCGCTCGTTCTAATAAAAACTGATTTAGTTAAAAAAAAAATTATTTGATTTAAAAATCTAACTATAAAAATAAGAAAAAGAAAAATGTGCATACAAAAATAACAATTAGAAAGGATTATTGGATAAAAATATAGAAAAAATAAAACATTATTGTGTTCCACACAGCGGCGCCAAGCAGGCTAGTTCTGCAAAAAAGCCAAACCACTTGTACCTGACGCTCTTTGGTTTATTCTAATAATAACATAACATGACATCACGCTTGTAATCCCCGAAGGTTAGGCAGAGGTGTACCCCTTAGTATGTACATCCACATTTCGCCAGTTATGTTTAAGTCCAATGTAATAGGGGGCAGGCTTATTGCCATTAACCGGGCAAAAATCCGGACTCCGAGGCTATACTTAAAATTTCCTGACGGAAAAACCCAATAACACTTTGCCCAACCTGGAAATCGAATCCAAGATCTCATGCTCAGCAGTCGCGCTTTGCGACCACTAGACAAACGAGGCAGTTATTAATTTAGACCATACATAACTAGTGGAGCCATCTATGTCTTCTAATTTCTAAAACAATTATGCTTTTTTCAGCTTGGACATGATATTCGAGCAAACAACGCCATTCACGCCTGTGGTATTCATTCTGAGTCCTGGTTCGGATCCCACGTCTGATCTGATGAAGCTTGCTGACCGATACGGCTTCGGTGGCGGCAAGTTCAAGTACTTGTCGCTTGGGCAGGGACAGGAAACGGTAAGCAAAACATTGAGCATACAGTACTATTCTGTAAACATCTGCCTCGTTGAATTTAGGTGAGGTGAGGCAGTGAAGAACTATCCGTATTTTTGTTTCTACACTAGCAAACCACCCAGGCTTCGAACGGATGCAAATTTCCGGCCAATTTGGTAAATTTTCCTAAAATGTTCTTTTATAAAAACACTAGCTGTCCGCCGCGGTTACACCCGCGTCTTTGGTTACTGCTCCGCTCCCGTAGGTCGTAGCGTGATGGTATAAAGCCTATAGCCTTCCTCGATAACTAATCTATCTAACACTGAAAGAATTTTTCAAATCGGACCAGTAGTTCCAGAGATTAGCGCGTTCAAACAAACAAACAAACAAACACTGCAGCTTTATAATATTAGTATAGATTTTCCGGGAATTTACCAACGTAACCAAAAAGAACTAGCCGTTCTCGAGTTTTGCGCTTAGCAACTTTAGCCATTCATTTTTATTTATTTAGATAGATCTAGAGCTACACAGTGTTAAACAAAATTCGTTTCCAGTCTTCGGTACGCTTAAATCTTTTAAACTACGCAACGGATTTTAATACGGTGTTTATTCAATAGATAATGATTCAAGAAGAAAGTTTATAAGTATAGTTAGTATCTACATTGCAACTGTGCAAAGCCGGGGCGGGTCGCTAGTTTTCTATACAATTAAAGCCATTAATTGCGAAGGAAGTTAACCTCTTCTTTTATACAATTATTTTTCACGTCTTAACTATTTTCTTCTCATATCAGTATCGTAGGACACAGTCTTAAGCAAAACACACACAGAGAGCGGGAGCGGGACGGGAGCGGGACGGGAGCGGGACGGGAGCGGGACGGGAGCGGGACGTGAGCATGTCGGGTCGGGTTGTGTTCCTTATTATATGGATGTCCATACACTGAACGCTCACGTCCCGCTCACGTTCCGCTCCCGTCCCGCTCCCGCTCTCTGTGTGTGATGGGCTTTAGCTCTAAGGTTTTTTGTTTTTGATAATCACCAGATAGCCTTAACTTTGCTCGAGGGTGCAATCTCCCACGGCCAGTGGCTGATCCTTCAGAACTGTCACCTCCTAGTCTCTTTCCTTCGCGAACTGGAGAAGCAGCTGGAGATGATGGAGAAGCCGCACCCTGAGTACCGGCTCTGGCTGACCACTGACCCCACGCCAACTTTCCCTATTGGAATATTGCAGAGGTCGCTTAAAGGTAGCGCTGTGTTTATTAAGTACTCATATACCTCTTCTAGATACCTATATAGAAGCGAAAGGTCACTCACTAACTAACTCATCACGAAATATCGAAAACCGCTTGACGTATAAAGATGAAATTTGGCAGGGAGGTAGTTTATAGTTGACGTCCGCTAAGACACTGGTAAAGGAATTCCCAAAATTCACCCCTTAAGCTAATACCAACTCTCGGTGCTAAGACGAGCGTTGAAAATCCAACACAGCGCAAGGCAAAGTAATATGAGATGGCAGTAGGCCCCCCCGCCAAATTAATAAATACTTGTTTTATTTGTTGTTTATGTTTGAAAGTATTTCAGAATACACCTCTTTCAAAGATCGCAATGTCGCTCAACACCTACTAAGTATAAATAAATAAAAAACTTTTAAATGATTATTGATTCGTAATGAGATGAGAATTTGACAAGGACGTAAAATTGCACCTTGTATGTCCAGATATAACCTTTATCGCGCGAGTAGGTACACACGGCTACACATCAAGCTATACAAAACCAGTTTTTGCTGACCTCGCATTGTATATGCTTTTCGTACAATCAGAAGTCAGCTTATACTGGTTAAGTATAGCTTGATGTGTAGCCGTGTGTACTAGACGCAACTTTAGTTAGGTATACTTCTTTTCTCTCAGTATCAACAATAATGTTTGCTGTATTATCTCTAAAAATTGCCTACAGTGGTAACAGAGCCCCCTAACGGCCTAAAGCTAAACCTCCGCAACACGTACTTCAAGATGCGCGCCCGCGCCCTCGAGGAGTGCTTCCACCCACAGTTTAAGAAACTGACCTATGTGCTCGCCTTCTTCCACGCTGTCGTGCAGGTACCTACCTTAATCCTGGTTTCTAGAAGCCTATTGGACTTAAGGCCGCTATCACACGGACTGCACCACAACAACCGCACGCAGTCTCTATATTCAACTGCATGCAGTTGTACGTTCGACTTCGTGCAGTCATGATACCAACTGCACGCGGTCGGCTGCAGTCGTGCCTTCAACTTCACGCGGTCGGCTACAACTTCACGCGGTCAGCTACAACTGAAGCCGACCGCGTGAAGTTGAGGGCACGACTGCATGCAGTTGATATTGACTTCTCTCGACTGCAAGCCGACCGCGTGAAGTTGAAGGCTCGACTGCATACAGTTGATATTGACTTCTCTCGAATGCAGCCGACCGCGTGCAGTTGGTATCATGACTGCACGAAGTCGAACGTACAACTGCATGTAGTTGAATATAGAGACTGCGTGCGGTTGTTGTGGTGCAGTCCGTGTGATAGCGGCCTAAGTCACTGGTCAAGTGATATTCCTTGATTGGCTATTGTTTTCTGACAGCCCATAACATGATTTTGCCATCGTCATCATCATCATCTGCCTAGCCTTTTCCCAACTATGCTGGGGTCGGCTTCCAGTCTAACCAGATGCAGCTGAATACCAGTATTTTACATGAAGCGACTGCCTATCTGACCTCCATAACCCAGTAACTGGGTAATACGATACCCCTTGGTAAGACTGGTTGTCAGACTTGGGCTTCTGACGAAGTAACGACTGTCAAACGTCCACGTATGACAGTCGGGACCAACGGCTTTACGTGCTTTCCGAGCCACGGAACAATGTCAGTGATTTTGGCAGCGTGTGCAATCATATTGTGCTGGGACGTGCTTAGTATAAAATCAAAAGATGACGTAATTTAAAAGATAAAAACTACTAATTCGTCAAATACTTCCCAGGAGCGTCGCAAATACGACAAGATTGGCTGGAACATATCCTACGACTTCTCCGAGTCTGACTTCGCGGTTTGCATGCAGATCCTACAGTGCTACCTGGAGAGGTGCTACGCGGTGAACGGACCCACGCCCTGGGCCACGCTCAAGTACCTCTTTGGAGAGGTATGTGCACTGGTAGCAGAATCAGCAAGAACAACCAAGCAATATAACATAACACACTTAACATCACGCCTGTAATCCCCGAAGGGTTAGGCAGAGGTGTGCCCATTAGTACCTACACCCACATTTCGCCAGTTATGTTTAAATCCCATTTAAAAGGGGGCGAACCTATTGCCATCAACCGGGCACAAATCAAGACTCCGAGACTGCTACTGAGAAATTCCTGAAAAACCCAATAACACTTTGGCCGACCTGGGAATCGAACTCAAGACCTCGTGCTCAGCAGTCGCGCCCTATTATATAACTTTTTAGTATTAATATTATAATCTAATTAATCACCTCATTCGTAGGTGATGTACGGCGGGCGCGTCATCGACGACTACGACCGCCGCGTCGTGCGCACCTACATGGAGGAGTACCTCGGAGAGTTCCTGTTCGACAAGTTCCAGCCCTTCCACTTCTACCGCGACAGTGTGTTCGACTACGTCATCCCACCGGACGGAGAAAGAGAGGAGTATATCGGTACGGACATACGAAAACGAACCTTATTATCGTACAAATAATGATCATATTATTTTAGAATTGTCAAGGAGTCTGCAAATTAAATTAGCCTTTAACAAGCTCAGTATTATGGCTCAATTTAAGATGGCTTGTATTTATATCCATATCATATCACACAAATTAAGTGACTATTCTTATTCATACAGAATTTATCGATATACTGCCACTGGCGAACTCACCCGAAGTGTTTGGCTTGCACCCGAACGCAGAGATCGGCTATTTCAGCCAGGCTGTGCGAGAGATGTGGGGACACCTCATAGAACTGCAGCCGCAAACCAGTAAGCATCGTAACGTTGAGGATTTTCACATAATACAATCGCCGTTAGTTCTGACTAAACCTTTCGTTGAAACGTTTCTCCGGGACTCGTCGTGCTTCATTGCCGCCTCACTTTTCTGGCGGTCGCCACTGTTGGTTCTGGCTTTCAGGAGTTGCAGTGGTTGTGAATAGAACGACGAAATAGTCGCAAAAACTTATTCTAACTAAATGAACCAATCCACAATCTCTCAATAATTAATTTCATCAACCGAATTAATTATTCCAAAATGTGTACAATGTACAATTACTATCTATCAATAACAGTTCAATGTTTATCATTCATAAATTATAAAGAAAAGACTGGTTAATACATAATGACAGAACTATATGTAAAGCTTGTTGAAAACACATTTTTTCCCATCCACTCTGGTGAGTGATCGGACACCGACAATAATTATTATTATCGGTCTAATGTAGAAACTTATTATTTGGTATTGCTTGTTCACTGCTTACTAGACATCCCGCGTATTATTTTTAGCATAGCGTTGCCAGGCATCCGGATAAAGTCGAACATAGTTAAGCTTTTTGATAGCGTGTCCGGCCAAAATAAACGGTGTCCGGCTTTTGTTAGGTTTTTAATTTAAAATGTTGATAAATGTTTGTCTACAATTCAATTTTGGCTGATGACTTTATTTGATATTAATTTAGATATTAATACTGAGACACAAAATCCTAAATAATGTAGGGTGTCCGGCTTTTTTACCCAAATGTCCGGCCAAACTGACTGGTCTGCCCGGCTATTAGGTTTGACGGTCTGGCAACCCTGTTCGCGAGACACTATGAAAGGGAGTGCAACTGTGCACACGTAATTGTACACTAGTAGATCTTCTGCGTACTGTAGCGAAGTACGCAGAAGATCTACTAGTGTCTTCATTGAGATTAGCCGCCGTGATTGTTTTTAGTCGGGATGTCATCAGGGCCGTAGCTAGGGGGGGCATTGTGGGGCAATGCCCTACCTTGAAATCACAATGCCCTACCATAAAAATACCAAAAATAAGATAAATTATTATAATTAAATGGTTAGTTCATAGTTTCAGAGTCATCATAAGATGTCAGATATACATGGTGATTGATTAGGAGCCCGTGTTTCGAGGGCAGATCAATTATGACATTTTTTTTTACTTCCGACCTACCTGTAACCAATGCTGCCCTACCTCAAATTCGACTCTAGCTACAGCCCTGGATGTCATTGTTATTATAATTAATTTTAACCTATTTATATTCTTTTTCTTTTTCCACGCGGCTTTAGCACCTGTATGGGACCGTAAGTATGGGGAAATGTATTGATAATGTCCAAACCAGTGGCGAAGAGACAATTATTGTCGTAAGAGGAAAAAAAAGCAAAATTGCTTAATTCTTTGAGTAATTGAAATACCTAATAGAGGAAAGTATAGGCGTTTTCATAATGTTTTAAGTTGATGTTTTTTTTTAAATACCTGTAGCGAGACTATATTATTTGTAAGACACTAGGTAGGAGGTACAGATGAAGCCATTTTTAATAGCGATACAATAGCTGTACGAACTCCTAAAGGGAACCGGTAGGAATAGGAATCGAATTGTATGAAGTCCTCGCCACTGGTCAAAACAATCATGTCTATTGTTTATGTAACCCTAATTAAAATTGTTTGATTTTTTTTAATGCTCCTAGGAATCGTTAAAGGTAAGTTTAATACACCTACAATACCTACAATACTTATTCGATACCGGCTTTTGGCACACTCTCTTGTTTTTGCAGAACGAAAAATATGATTAGATATCAAGCGTGCGTAAGCTGCTGTGTGTTAATCAACAATTAGATAGTTTGTCAATTAATCATTAATTTCAAGACACAACTTCTCAAAAATAAAACTCTTTATTTCAGCAGAAACTCGATAATTTTACAATTTACTGTAATTTTTTTTTGTGGCTTTCTTCTCTCTTCTTCTTTTGTGGCTTTCAAATCAATAAATAGTAAGTCAATTAAGTTGGCAAATAAGTGATGTGACAGTTCGATATTGCCATACAATATCTATGAGGGAATCGCGTTTTGACAGTCCATAAAAAGTAAGGTATCATTTGATAGGTGGTAACAACTACCCAATCATTCAATAATGTTGCTTAAGAGCACTAGATAAAAGTCAAATTAATTTTCATTGATTTTCATTCAGGAAGCTGGGGCTGAGTTTTAGCACAGATAATACTGTACTTCTGAGTAAAACTGAACCACAGGCTAAAAATGTTGATAAATATATGAAGTGAACTAAATTAAAACCGTTTCTCTTTATCAGGCGAGGGTGGCGGCGCTATGAGTCGCGAGGAATTCATCGACTGCACTGCTCAGGACGTGATGGCCAAGCTGCCTGCGACCTACGAGATCTGGCGCGTGCGCAAGCAGTTCGAGATGAACATCACGCCGACCGTCGTCGTACTACTGCAGGAGTTGGAAAGGTAAAGTTGGGTCGTCTATCCAATCTTAGAGGAGATCGAGAAACGCCTCAGGCTAAATGGGAATCTTCGCTGAGTGGTAGCACAGCTAATGTTTCAGCCTGCTTGCTTTAGCAAACAACCTTCACAGTACCATGTTTCAAGTTTCAAGTACAAAGTAATATTATAATGATATTGTTTTAAGATATGGGGGTAGGTCACCAGGTGCTCTACTCACAGTACGGCGTGGCTCGATCTTACCTCAAAATAAACATTGAATTGTGCCGGTAATTTTCGGTGGTTCTGCTGTTCAACGACAAGTTAAAAGCATATGATATTAAAAATAATCGACTAATGGCCTACATTTCAATGTTCAATTTTGATACGCGCTGGTTGGTTCTGCGCCGTGCAGCGGACCGCGCTTGATCATATTCATAATACTAAGTAGAGTGACAAACAAAACAATTAGGTTTTACATTACCTTTTATAATATAATAATAATAATAATAACTCATTTTTTGCAGGCGACACAGGCCCATAGATAGACCTTAACCTAAACATACATAATTATTATTTTATAATTTAAAGGTCACTTCATTTTGCGCTAAATAGCCTTTGTGCTGTCCTGTGGCACTTGTCCGCGGATGCAACGGAACACCACGTCCTGCGGTCAAAAGTCTTCTTGCATGACGAGGGGCAGATAACAATTCGGTACTCGCACCACGAACGCCTTAGAAGTTGACGTTGCGGCGTGACTCTAGTAACTGCGCCCTCGGCGTGTAGGTACCTAGTCTTTTGGCGCACGTACTCTACGATTTCCTCCACCTTAGTGGTGTAGTGCAGACGGGAGATATACACCGCCGTGTTCGGCTTACTGGCTTAGCGGCACGCAGACTTACTTTCGGCTCTGTCGGACCCGTTGGTGCTTTGCTGCAGCGGTTCTCGTTCTTTCGTGATCGGCGCTTCCTGGTTTAACTCTAGCGGGTGAATCGCAGACAAAGCATCTAATCTTGACAGTCATACTCTTGTTGCTGGATAGACGGATCCCTTCATTCAATAACTGTTTCATTTCCGTGACGAAATCTTCATGATAAATATCAAGATTTTTTGGTTTTCCGACGCCATAATAAATGCCAATTATAAATAGAATAGAATTTATTAATTTTTAGAATTCTTATTAGGCAAGCCGTCGAAATTTATGTTTAAACTAATACTCATTATGTTTTCGCAAACGTCTTTCCAGTTGATTAAAATAAGAGAAGTGAATTGATGAGCCCATTGTGCCAGTATTCACCACCAGGATCGATTGTTTTCGTTGTCATTTTTCTGGCTGTTTGTAGAATCGTTCTCGGATCTTTGGGCAAAATATCCTTAAATCTAATATTCACAATTTCTGCCAATTCCTTCAATGCATCTTGTGCAATATTTATTTTTATAGCCCATTCTTTAATGCTATTTTTAAAATGTAAATTTTTCATAAATATGCATTCTTCCTTGTCTTAATCTGTACTTAATTCAAATTCGTCTCTGTCAGAATCCATTAAATGTATGGAACTCTGTTTGTGCTCCAACGACGCGTTCTCTTTACTGCAGCTTGGTTCATGAAAATCTTTTTTATTATCAGCATTAATATTTTGTCCGGAACCCTCACTATACGAAAACGACACTGGCTTGTAAATATCAACTGCATCAATATTTTGATCAAAATCTATTTGTGCGGAACCCTCACTATGCGTAAATGACACTGGCTTGTAAATATCAACTGCATCAGTATTGCTCCTTTGCAATTCGTCCATTGAAGCTTTAGCGTATTCTTTTAACAGTTTTCTTTTTACTCCACCAGTTCTTTTTCTTTTTAACCGACTTCAAAAAAAGGAGGAGGTTATCAATTCGTCTGTATTTTTTTTTTATGTTTGTTAGCTAATAACTTGCGACTGGGTGAAGTGATTTTCATGATTCTTTTTTTATTTGAAAGCTGGTGCTTCCCGTGTGGTCCCATTGTCACCATTTCAATATCTGATGATGGGATCTTGTAGAAATCGGAGGAACTCTTCAAAAAATGACAGCAGATTAACCGCGATTGTTGCTATAGCATATTTAAGCTAGACGTGAGGCATAAATATTAGAATAGGTTAGTGGATTAGGTATTTTTCGATCCGAATCCGTACCTAATCAAAAGCGTCGAGGATTAGGTATGGTACAAAATATTCGTATACAGAAGGGATTCCGTTCCTGGACTAGTTACTGTTCTAGTAGCGATGCGTGACGTTACTCGTAACGAATGCACGTCGTAGTTAGGAATCAAATTATTACTATTTGGATTAAAATTGAAAAATACGATATGTTTCACTAAACTAAAATAAAGAAATAGTTTTTAGAAGCTGCAGACTTTTTAGAATCTTCTCATGCCAAAAAAAGTGTTACCGAGCTCTCGTGAGAAATATCTGTGTGACGTATTCTGCCGTTCCCCCTATTTTTTTGTTTTGTTCCTTGGCTGTTGTGTGTCAATATCAAATTACATATTGGATTTAATTAAAATAATTATTTAAAAATTAATATTCATTCTTATCTACTTACAACTACTTTTAAATATAAAAAAAATATATTGGTATGCATCTTTTCATATAAAAAGATAATAATAATTTAAACATAATTAGGTCGAAGAAAATAACAAAACTTTCATATTAAACTATAGTTAACAGGAACGATCATGCTAAATATTTCCTACGTAATCCACATACGATACATAATATTGGTAACAGGCCAGCGGCTATATTGAATAAATATTAGGATTAGGTAAATGGAATAGGTATTTTTTAATATTGGGATTAGGTGGATTAGGTATCATTTTTACCTAATCCAACCCATCTCTTATCTAAGCATTGTTTATGCCATCACACAACATAATATCATGCCTGTACTCACTACAAAGGTTATAAAAACTTTTTCGAAAAAAAAATATGTTTAAGCCCTTACAACGTTTTACAAAAAACGCAATACTGAAACTAAAATAAACTTAATTAGATGTTTGTTCTGATGAGATATTCGGTTATATGAACGAAACTCTTCAAAGGGCATCGATGAAAGTCGCTGACGTGTTACCTGGCTGTGATATACGGACTTAGTGACCTGCTCTAACGACACCTGGCATTGATATCGGACTTCGCCACGGACTTTCCATACGAAATGGAGAGTTGAAAATGTATTAATTATTGTGGCTCTGCTGGTGGTTCCATGGTGTTGGAAGATAACCAGATACTAATTCAGCACCTCTCTTGGTAAGTAGGTAGATTTCTGATTTACAGGTCAAGCACACGCTTGAAACTAGATTGGGTCGACATTGCCGGAAACGGCATGTTATGATTTTTATATTCAGTGTTTTTCAGCTTTGTTTTCAATAAAAAAAAAAATATGTTGCACAATATATATTTATTATTAAAACAACAATGGTTATGTATTAAAAATCAAATATCTGACATTTTTTTTAGGTTTAAGCTCATGATATCTGTCATGTGTGACCTTCATTATCGGAAGACAGATTTCGTAGTCTTGTCATTTCCTGCAACGATCTATCGTCGTGTGGTTTATTTAATAATTTGTTGGCGTCCAAATCCGATAAAACTATGCCTTCCAAACTTTTGACACGACTTAGTGCAACATATATTTGCCCTTTTGCAAATTTTTTTTTGCCAAGGTCAATTACAGCTCTTTCAAGGGTGGTACCCTGGAGTTTGTGAACTGTAACCGCCCAGCTTAATATTAGAGGCAACATACGGCGCTCTACATCTCCGTAACCTCTCAATGCCTGAAACGTAGTACTAGATGGAGGGATGGGTATCCAACCATTATTGTCTTTAAGTCTAAGCCCAATAGACTCGTCATCAAATTTAATATATACGGCATCTGGTAGCTCGCCATCCTCCAGTTGGTCTCTCCTCAAGGCTGGCCATTTGATTTTTTTTATAATACCCATAGCTCCATTCACTAGTCCTTCTGATACGGCGATGTTGCTGGCCGTGCACGTCTACAAGCTTTCATAGTGATCCATACAACACTGACGACCGTGCCTACACGTGGCGAATTAACCGTAGATTTTCACGGCGATAAACCGTGTCGTGGACAAGAGGCCTAATTGGTGTAATTGACATAAATGTTTTGACTTTGACATTAAACCAGGGGTCTCAATCATTTTCTAGCCATGGACACTTTCCGAAAAGGAGTAAAGAGTATTTAGTTTGTACGAGCTTTTATTGTTTACGATTATCTAAACTTTACAGCTTTTATTGTTTGCAGTATAAGCAGCAGCAATCGTCATACTATCACATTATGACGATTGCTGCTGCTTATATTGGATTATGAAATGCAAGACGCATGTCATCTTTCATTTCTAGGCAGGTAAGCTCGTCATGGACCCCCGGCGCTCATTACACGTACCCCATGAGGTCCATGGACCCTGTAATAAACCGAAGCACAGACAACTGTGTCCGAATTTCTGAGAATAGTATCGTACCTACTGTATAAGGTTGGACACACCATGTTTCTATCACGCTATTTAGAACGGTATTCGTGGCGGTATTCAATTTATGTATACACACCGATTACTCCGAGGTTTCTAGTCCGATTAGTGTGATTCTTTTTTTCAGTATACTTGCCATTTGGTCCCATAAAAATTTCATCTAATTTGGTTAAGTGCTTTTTATTTTGTGAGCATTTTTCTAAATTAAATATATCGTGTGAGGTATTGTTTGAAAGAGCTTTTATTAAGAATTTCAAACATTAACACACAAGCACTAAAAAGTGAAAAATAAAAAGCTTTTTTACAAAAAAAGACAACCGCCTTCAAAAACGACCAAATAAAAAATAACTTTAGTTTGGAAGTCGGTGGCAATACCTACATAACAAAAAACAAAACCAAAGCCGCCGACTTCCAAACTAAAGTTATTTTTTATTTGGTCGTTTTTGAAGGCGGTTGTCTTTTTTTGTAAAAAAGCTTTTTATATTCCATGGTATTAAGTTGTTCATTTTTTATTTAAAGTGTATTAACATACGTGTAGTATAACTCTTGAGATCGCTTCGCACGTTATGCAAAAATAAATTAAATCTGACGTAATTTAAACACCAATAATCTAGATTTACTCATAAATAACGCCGAAAGCTGTATAATAACTTTACTGTCAGCTACACTTTATGCATTGGCATTACGATGGAGTACGTCTACTCCAATTTACAGCTCAGGGTGTTTAATGATTCTCATAAATGTAACGGCATTTGTAGGAATTCATTTTTCACTTTTAATCAGCCATTAACAAGCTCGTTGAAATAGAATTAGAATAGAATTAGTGTATAGGTACCAATTAAAAGTCAGTGGCATTATTCGATACTTTAATGCAGCCCGCACCATTACAAGAGGGTGAATTTTTCGTATTAACCAGTCGTTAACAAGCTTTAGACTTCTAAACCAGCTAGTAGTATCTCATGCAGCCAAAAGCTGAACTAGATCATTTTAAAATTCTACTTAAATGTTTTTAGTATACTTTTTAGTGATAGCGAATAGTGTAGCTTCTCAACAGAAAAAGAATTTTTAAAATCGGTTCAGTGGTTTCGAAGCCTATTTCTAATATTATAGCTCTTTATAATATTATAGTATAGTTAGGTGACCTTTATTTATTCTGTATAACGTTTCGTACAGGTTCAACCGCCTGATTCAAAAGATGCAGAGCACGCTATCATTACTCCGCAAGGCGCTTGCGGGCGAGATCGGCATGGACGCGATACTGGACAACGTCTCCTACTGCATGTTCAACGGACAGCTGCCGCAAGTAAGAATCGTAATATTAGTAACTATAGCTTCTGCTCGTGAGTTTTTCCGTGTGGAACTCGAATCCATACTAATATTATAAATCCTAAAGTAACTCTCGTCTGACTTTTACGTTTTCACGGCTAAACCCAAACCGATTGAAACCAAAGAAAGGACAAAGCTACTAAAAGATTATTATTCCGCGACTTTGTCTAAATTTTTGAAAAATCCTGCGTCAAAGTTGGAATTTTGCACCCGTGCGAAGCCGGACGGTTTGCCAGTCAATAGGTAATAAAGAAATGAGTTTTTTTTGTACATGTGAAGTGTCGTGATGGCCCAGTGGTTAACGCGCCCACCTCTCATGCATGAGGTTGTGGGTTCGAATCCGGGCAAGTACCAATGTGACTTTTTCAATTCATATGTACTTTCTTAAGTTTATCTTGGACATCACTGACAACGGTGAAGGAAAACATCGTGAGGAAACCTGGACTTGTAATTAATATAAGTCTGAAATCGCCAATCCGCCTTGAGCAAGCGTGGTGATCATGCTCATGCCTTCTCTGTATGAGAAGAGGCCTTTGCCCTACAGTGGGACAGTAATAGGCTGGTATTATTACTTATGTGATTTCGAATTCGGACTAACCATCTTGCCGCTTGCCCATCTGGTTTAGGCAGGCGGGGCAATGAACCCGCACGTGCACAGTATGTACCTATATGTATACAGTTTGAAAGAGGTGTATTCTGAAATACTGACAAACATAAACATATATGTACCTACCTATTTATTAATTAATCATAATAACAACTAATAATAAAAGTTTTATTTAAAAGAATAGGAAGGTACATAAGGTAAACGTGACTCTGAATCTCGCACTAGGTAGGATCCTCCACCCTGTGTTGCCGGATCCAGTCTCTATCGAGTGATTAAAGTTTCAGTAAAAATTAAATAATTATTAAGTGTCGTAATTTTATTTCATTATTTGACTAGTACCTCCTGAAATTTGACGAGGATATAACACTGCACCTTGTACCTACAGATTACTTGTACTTACATATATAGGTACCTAGTTATTTTTTTAGCAAAGAATATCAAAAAATAATTTTTAAGTTAAGCCGACTGCTATGGGAACCCTAGGGGAATGAATGGCTAAGCGCAAAACTCGAGACCTACTAGTCCTATTTAAAAAATATATATTTCCGTTATATAGCCCGTTTATCAAGACAGGTTATAGGCTATATAACAACACGGTACGACCTAAGGAAGTGGACGTAATTTCCGTATTACTAATTATTATATAAATAAAATTGTTCTAGGTGTGGCGTTCCTTGGCACCAGCCACATGCAAGGGCCTGGGCGGATGGATGGAGCATTTTACGGCACGGACCAAGCAGTACACGGATTGGGTATGTTTAGAGCTGTCAACATAATTCTACCAATAGAGGCTTCTCTCTCATGCATCGCCAATAGTCATACTATAGTTATTTTATCTCACGAAGGCGTAATCCGCGTCTATATTTTGTGTGTATGATGCATTATGTGCTCATTGTTTCTTTGTGTGCAAGCTCGGTAGCGCTCAGTAAGTATTGGCCGAGCCGCCTCACGTACACTAAAACACTGTTTAGATACGTGCATCCACAATTAACTATTAAGACCAACACGCCTTCGTGAGAGGAAACGACTATACCCTGCTTAAACCTTACCCTTGTTTAACTCCGCAGTCAACGATGGAAGAACCGATGGTCATCTGGCTGTCAGGCCTCCACATCCCGGAGTCGTACTTGATCGCACACATACAGATGGCGTGCCGCCTCTACACGTGGCCCCTCGACCGCTCCACACAGTTCACGCGCGTCACACATTATGTGTCCATGGATGAGATTGAAGAAAGACCTGTCTGTGTACGTATCTATCACTTTTAACGTTCAAAGGCGCTCCTTAACCGCCTGTAATATAACAATCCAAGATTTGATATTGAGCTCGAATGTAAACTGTTACCTACATAATTATGCTGCTGGTAAGGGAGCGCCTTAACAAGCTATTGACACACTGCATACTGGGCCACTAGTAGTAGTAGCTATGATCAGTACCAAAGAAAATGTATGAAAATTTTGTTCACAACTTGTGGCGACTTCGACATTCGACATTATTAGTGACTCAGTGTGGCGACAGCACTTAGCGTAGATTTTTCAATTCTTAACTTATACCTACCTGAATAATTTTATGATACAGCTTGACATATTTGCCACACAAAGGCTGTCAAACCGCTAATATTTATTCATCAGTTAAAGCCGTTGACAGACGAAAAAATCTGCTGACTTACCGGTAAGTCACCGGGGCTTGAGCGGTAGTCTTGTCGAATGAAGAATCGGCTCCTAGTCCATATAAATTGCCTACTACCCTGCTACAGATGTCCGCACGCGTTGAATGTGTGGGTAATTGAGTTTAGCTAAGCCAATCACGGCAGGGCACTACTGCTAGCCTAACTGCGTTGCGGGGGATAGTACATTGATGTGTGCGTGTGTTTCCTTGCGTAGTACCTATTATATATATATAGATAGCATAAATACCTATCGGCGAAAACGTTCGGCGAATACCTACCCATTTCATTAAAATAATACTCATTCAATATAAAAAGTATTAATCATGTAAAAAGGTTCATGATCAAAATTATTATAAGTTATCTTTATGTTGCTGTATTATTTAATTTGACACTTAATGACTGTTGCCAACTCAATTTTTGAAAGGGAGCTAGATCACCTTCGAAAGAGCTAAAATAGAGCTAAATTTTTGAAAAAAAAGAGCTAAAATAAAAGAAAGTTTAAAAATATAAATTTTAATTATTGATAAAAAAAAACTTGTTAGAAAAATCTTAAAACGATGGAAACTGTGTGTCTTCACTAATTCTAATCCACTTGTGTAAAGGCAATCATATGTCTAAACTAAAGAAATTATTTTTTCTTCCGTATCCATTTTTGAAACTGTCGCTTGAAAAACACAACTTAAATGATTCGACGCACGGCCTACCGGCTCCGAACGGACCCGACGGCAGCCGGTTGGATGCCGACGGCGCCGTACGGAGCCGGTCGGCCGTCGCAACGCGTCGCGGGATGCCGAACGGAGGTAACTATGCGTAAGTTGCATGCAAATATGAACTATAACTACTGTTGATACATTTCAATGTTCTTTACCGCATTGTAAAATGCCGCCCGGCCCGGCCCGATGCGAGCCGGTTGGTCTGAATCGTACCTTACTCGTTGGTTTGCATGTTTGGATACAACCTAAAAAGACAGTGGGCAAAAGACACCCAGCTCCGCCAGCCATTAATTATTTATGAATCGAAAGACCTATCAAAACTAAGCATTTTTAGTTAAGACGCTTAAAAAAATATCCCGGAGGTTAAATGATATTAATAAAAAACTAAAATATTTTTACTAGTAGGCACCGTTACTTAATATTATAATGGCAATACGAGCCTCGTTTTAACTGCCGCCTTGTTCTCGTGGTCGCAAGCACAACTGCTGAGCTTGGGGTCCTGGGTTCGACTCCCAGGTCGGGCAAAAAGTATTATTAGGTTTTCCATTTCGAATTTATCAGTAGCGGCCCGGAGTTTGGAAGTTGGTGGTGTGACACCTCCAATGGTTTAATTCGTTTTTAATTCGTAACATGTATTGATGCTAGGGATTGACAGCTAACCTCAAGCTGTACCTGTAAGGGGATTTTTGCAAAATAGCTGGTGGCCACTGTGGGAACAGGGTTGGTGACACAACCCTATTTTATTTAAGTTTTAATGTTTGCACAATTGTATAGCAGCAAAATGTCTATGGAGCATCTGATTTATTTTTCATGATTTCGCGGTTGTTAGTTGATAGTGGAAATATGGTGTCGTGATAGCCCAGTGGTTGAGGTTGATGCAGGGGGTTGTGGGTTCGAATCCGGGCAAGTACCAATGTGACTTTTACAATTCATATATATGTGCTTTTTAAGTTCATGTTTAAGATTAATGTGGGTGTACTAATGGGTACACTTCTGCCTAACCCTTCGGGAATTGCAGGCGTGATGTTATGTTAATAAATACTGTTTTGTGTAAGGTAAAATAAGAATTAAGAAATAGAAATATAGTGCCTACTGTTGACATTGAATGTAAAAAAGTTACTTAGAAAAATGTTTTATTTTTCTAAGTTTATTAAAAAAACAAAAAAAAACAACATTCTTTTACTTTAATCATTATTGTAACATTTATGTAGGTCCACTGGACCCTTGACTGTAGAAACGTTACTATTTTTCACCACGACAGTTAAGGGTTAAACACTGTTTAATTGCTGTTTTTAGTTTATAACGCAATTACTGAGTTTATATTATGTTAAATTGCAATTTAAACAATGGTATGTTTGTTTCAATAATGCTTAGTAAGTTAAACCCATTCGACTTAAAATAAAAAGAGAACCCCGGGATAGAATTTGATGCGCATTGGCACAGAGGCACATGGCTGTGATACCTTCCAAACAAAAGTAGTCTAAGCTGTGGCGGACTTGGGTGTGCCGTCCATACTACTGTTGACATTGAATGTTAGAAAGTTACTTAGAATAATGTTTTATTTTTCTAAGTTTATTAAAAAAACAAAAAAAATACAACATTCTTTTACTTTAATCATTATTGTAACATATGTAGGTCCACTGGACCCTTGACTGTAGAAACATTACTATTTTTCACCACGACAGTTAAGGGTTAAACACTGTTTAATTGCTGTTTTTAGTTTATAACGCAATTACTGAGTTTATATTATGTTAAATTGCAATTTAAACAATGGTATGCTTGTTTCAATAATGCTTAGTAAGTTAAACCCATTCGACTTAAAATAAAAAGAGAACCCCGGGATAGAATTTGATGCGCATTGGCACAGTGGCACATGGCTGTGATACCTTCCAAACAAAAGTAGTCTAAGCTGTGGCGGACTTGGGTGTGCCGTCCATACTTTTGTGCCCACTATCCTTTTGAAGAACGAATACCCAAAAGTGTTTTTATTTCGTGTATTGGACATTGGTAATGGTATGGAGCTAAAATTTTTAAATAAAAGAGTTGAAGAGCTAAACTGGTTTTTTTGGAGCTAATTGATTAAAACTAGAGCTAAATTTAGCTCTAAAAGAGCTCTCACTGGTTGTTTGTGATCGATATAATCGAAACTCAGAATAGGGTTTGGCTTGTCGACGTCCTTGTTAAATTATCGTTCATATGGCAATCGCAATACCGATCTGCGTTTGCGGTTTGGCATTTTAATTTACGTTCTTTACTTTCCTTTTATTGTGAACAATAAAAATTGCTCTATCCCAGTCCAAGACCTACATAATACCTATTCTAAACAGCCCATAGAGCATTTATTTATAGGTTAAATGCTCTAAGAAACAGCTTAAACGCAAAATTGTGACGTCTAAAAAAATCTTGAGTAGTGTTTTATCCACAAAAGCCACAAATGTTTGGTCAGTCGCACACAGGTGAAAGGAGAACGGGCGGAAGTGGTCCAAGTGGCGTCGGCTGATGAAACCTAGTCTATATAATAGTTCGTGAGTGTAGGATATTTTTTTACTAAGGGCACCAAAAAATTGGCCTATGGGGAAAAAAGTTATACAGTCTAGAAAAATGAAAAAATTGTAGACGAACAATGAAAAAGTTTGCCTTCGGGCGGAAGTTTTCCAAGTGGCGTCGGCTGATGAAACCTAGTCTATATAATAGTTCGTGAGTGTAAGATATTTTTTTACTATGGGCATCAAAAAATTGGCTCATGGAGAAAAAAGTTATACAGTCTAGAAAAATGAAAATATTGTAGACGAACAATGAAAAAGTTTGCCTTCGGGCGGAAGTGTTCCAAGTAGCGTCGGCTGATGAAACCTAGTCTATATAATAGTTCGTGAGTGTAGGATATTCTTTTACTATGGGCACCAAAAAATTGGCTCATGGAGAAAAAAGTTATACAGTCTAGAAAAATGAAAATATTGTAGACGAACAATGAAAAAGTTTGCCTTCGGGCGGAAGTGTTCCAAGTGGCGTCGGCTGATGAAACCTAGTCTATATAATAGTTCGTGAGTGTAAGATATTTTTTTACTATGGGCACCAAAAAATTGGCTCATGGAGAAAAAAGTTATACAGTCTAGAAAAATGAAAATATTGTAGACGAACAATGAAAAAGTTTGCCTTCGGGCGGAAGTGTTCCAAGTGGCGTCGGCTGATGAAACCTAGTCTATATAATAGTTCGTGAGTGTAAGATATTTTTTTACTATGGGCACCAAAAAATTGGCTCATGGAGAAAAAAGTTATACAGTCTAGAAAAGTGAAAATATTGTAGACGAACAATTCCGATTACTCGAAGACGCCTGAACCGATTTGGAAAATTCTTTATTTGTTTGAAAGGGTATACTTCCCAAGATAATTCCATAGAAATATTGCCATGGTCTGATCATGAACTTCGGAGATATGGAACGGAACTCCTCATAGAATCATAGTAGAACAGTCGTAGTAACAAGTAAAATTAATACTATTAATAAAAGTTTATACGCGTAGTTGATGACTGACTGAAGAAAGAGGGAGAGGGGGTACGTCGACCCCCTACCACTTTTCAAACTTTTCACCTTTTAGTGCAATATGATAGGACAAGTAGTCGTTTATATTTCAAATTCTTAGGGAAAGCCCTTTCAAACGATACCTCACACGGTATATTTAATTTTGGAAAGTAGTAGGAGGGGGGTCGACGTACCCCCTGTCCCACTTTCTTCAGTCAGTCATCAACTACGCGTATAAACAAAGCAATTTTACTTGTTACGACTGCTCTGCTATGATTCTATAAGGAGTTCCTTTCCATATCTCCGTAATTCATTATCAGATCATAGCAATATTTATACGGGATTATTTGGGCAGTTATACCCTTTCAAATAAATAAAGAATGTTCGAAATCGGTTAAGGCGTCTTCGAGCACTCGGAATTGTTCGTCTACAATGTACCATTTTTCTGGACTGTATAACTTTTTTCTCCATAGGCCAATTTTATGGTGCCCATAGTATGAAAATATCCTACACTCATGAACTATCATATGGACTAGGTTTCATCAGCCGACGCTATTTGGACCAAGGTCCATACTAAAATGTCCGATCTCCTTTACGCATTTTATGGCCAAAATTGATATAAATGAAGTTACTCTTATTCAAAAGTACCTAGTAACCTAAATTACCATCTAGGTATAGAGCTCCATCTATTAGTGACTAGCAAAACGTTTGACACTTTTTATTCTACTACCTACATATTTGAATACCTACGGTAGTGGTTGTTTAGTGGAATCATTTTTACGATTTTCAATAACTCTTTAAGCCACGTTTAATATTTGTTTAGTGAATATTTGGATTAAAATAAAATGGATTCCATACTTTTAGGCAAATGTCTTTTTTAACAAATAACTAAAACATTTACATCATTTACGAAAGTGAAGTTATATCGTTTTGAACACAAGACTATTTTTTATCAGTTTATTTTTATTCTTGTAGTAAAAAAGTTTATACTCAACCGCACTCAACCCATTTTCTTTTTATATATAAATAGTACATTTCATTGGCTTTAATTTGATACTAAATTTAGCTGCGTCTACTTGCGTCACCGGAACAAAATGTTTCATACAAAATTCAACAACGTAGAATTGTAAATGTTTTCATAATCAATTTCGGGCAGTTCCTAACATAACATACCAATTAGCCAAAGAAATCTAGTGAGTTTTTATTTGATGGATGTATCTAATGATCATGAGGCTCGATTTGAAAAGACTGCAACATGAATTTCAATCTAAACTGGGAATGTTAGTAGATCAGCCTAAACATGGCTACGGGAGTACAAATGATGAGAATTCGTTGCGAGGATTTTTTAGTAGTTATGAAACACCTGCAGAAATTACTGGCATAAGCAAAAATCTGATTTTAAATAGACTATGGATACTATTGATGACAATGTCTAGTGGGCTAGCAACCAATGAATAAAAATTTAAAATATACGCTCTGAAAACAGCTGTGCTCTATAATTTAAAATGGTATCCATGGTATTCATATGCCGACTACCATTTCCAGAATATTAATTCATGGACTTAATAAAATACAGAATGCAGTAGTTCCCATATGCCTCGTATCTGAATAGGATATTAAGAAATATCGGGATTTTAGGTTTTATCCGAAAATTCTTCAGAAAACAAACTATGGAAGATGTCAGCTTTTCATATCTTCAGATCCACACATTACAGGTCTTAGAAAACTACCACAAAGACAAGTAAAATCCTATCCTTACGATGTCATAACACTCAAAGAACCTCTAGTTATGATTCAAATTTGTATTTTCTTTTTTGTTATCGTATATAAATATGGTATCAATAAAGCTTCTATTTTCATAATACACTTTTAAACTAAGTATTATTTTAGACGAACTACAGCAATATACAGGCGTTTAAATACTTAATGTAATATTGGCCAAGTTTTCGGAAAATTTCAGCTGTGTGAGTCGGATAAAGTCAGAATAGACGGCTATCAGACGGCCAATTCTACTAATAAATATTCGATGAAATGAAAATCTACGATGACGCACTTACGTCTACAACGATATATCAAATTTTAATGCAACTGCCGCCGATGAGCGATAATCTGCAACAATTTGTCATACTCACGATCGATAAATCTACCAAAATCGGTTTGCACAGATTAATCGCTACGATATTTCGTTACGTGTGTAGCAGGCATTACCTGGCGTTCATTTCAAGATGGCCGTTACCGTTACCGTCCCACTTCCCCACCCTACGACCTACGACAGTACAATACGACACCCGCTTAGTATGGATAGCAAACTCGTAATGTTTTGACATACCCCACGCGTGTCGCTTACGATTTTCATTGAGTGTTTTTTTTTGTGAATCTCTTGTTTTGGTATTGTTTTGTTATTTCTGTTTCAAATTGTGTTGTTATTTTTTACTATTGTTCACGTGTCGTTTTCAACGATGAGTAAAAAAGGAAAAGCATTGCAAAGTGCGGACCGCAATTTAATATTAAAAGTAATGGCTTTCTTTGAAGAGGAGAAAAATAAGAAATTATTGATCACACCCATCGATATTCAACACGTCACTGCCATGAAACGTATTGAAAGAATGAAATCAATGAAAACACCGCCATTGTCGGACACTGATATTACTGTGCTGACAGAAATAGAAAATATTTTTTTAGAAAATGAAAAAAGATATCAGTCGTTATTAAAATCCTTTGATAATATTGCAAAACGTACCACCGCAGCTACTGGTGTATCAGAACGCACCTTAAGACGTTTAAAAGTTGAAGCAAAACAGAAAAGCACTGCTTTGCCTGAACCTGGGACTCCGAGTGCAGAAACAAAACTGTTTACGCCAAAAAAAAGGCAACCCAGTACCAGGTTATATATTGACGACTTTATGGTTTGTTCAATACGCAACATAATTGAACAATATTACACTGTAAAAAAAGAAGTTCCCTCTTTGCGAAAAATTTTAGCACGAGCAAAGAGAGAATTAAATTTTCCTGGTGAAAAAGCTACCCTTGGAAGGATTGTAATGTCAAAGCTCGGGTATAAATTTAAAAAATGTAATAAAAGGTCAAGATATTTAATTCAAAAACCAGAAATAGCAGCATGGAGAGCCCGCTATTTGCGCAAACTGCGAGAAAACAGCGAACTAGGTGTTGATAAAAAACCCGTCGTGTATCTTGATGAAACGTGGATAGACAGCCACGAGTATGATTTAAAGTGTTGGCAAAATTCAAGCAATGCAACCGTCAAAAAAAAACGTAATCCAGGCGAACGTTGGATCGTAGTTCATGCAGGCGGCGAAAATGGTTTTATTAATGGCGCAAATCTCGTTTATAAATGTAAAAGCAATCAAGGAGATTACCATAACGAGATAGATGCACAAAATTACACAAAATATATCCGAGAGAAGCTGTTACCAAATTTACCTGTCAATAGTATTCTTGTGCTTGATAACGCGCCGTATCACTGCAAACAAATTAATAAACCACCTACTTCAGCAGCTCATAAAGAAGTTATGCAAAATTGGCTACAGGAAAATGGTGTATCCTACGACGAACGTATGACAAAAAAAGAATTATATTATTTAATAAGTCAATCAAAGCCCGAGAAACAATATGAAATTGATGAACTTTTCAAAAGTTTCGGTCACGAAGTCTTACGCTTACCGCCAAACCAATGTGATCTCAATGCTATAGAGTATATATGGAATTTGATGAAATACAAAGTGGCCGAAGCTTTTACTCAATCAGAAAAAGGAATAGAAAAAGTAATTCTAAACGCTATAGAAAGCATCACTGTGGAGGACTGGAAGGAACAAGTGAACCATGTTGACCGTTTACGACAAGAATATTGGGAAAAGGAGATGATGCAAGAGATTATTGAACGCGAACTTATTATTTCAATAGGACCTGACAGTGAATCGAGTGAAAGTAATAATTGTACATCGAGTGACGACCTATGTGACGCAGAAGAAATATCGAGTGCTGACGTTATGGAATGTACCTAAGCATACACATAACTATAACCTTTTTTTGTAGTTGAGGATTTTTCATTTAGCTCCATTTTAAAATGAATCCTTCTTTATGTAAACTACTTCATAATAAAACCATTTTTTGTAGTTGAGAATTTTTCATTTTAAAATGAATCCATATTATCCTTCCTTCCATAAGTAGCCTACTTCTTCAGCTCAGAGCAGTGGACTGCGATAGTTGACATTTATTTATTTATTTATTAAGTACACCAACAGCGTATACATTAGGTAGGTACACATTGAAAAACAACTAATGTACACACCAATAATAAGTATCATATCATTCACAGAAAAATGTAGAGGACAAAACTGAGAAAAGTCAAAAACAAAAAAAACGGGTTGCACTCCGGGAGTGCCGGCAGAAGTGAAAACTTGATTATTAACGTTGAGCATGTTTGATATTTTGGAATGGTTAGGGAATAATTTTGCACCAATTGCTTTATCAGTATATAAAAGTACTATCATTTATGTGGTAGAATACAATATTCATTTATTGCGCTATCGTACACAAACATGACAATTTATATTACATTAAAAATTTAACTTTAAAACTATTTGCTGTAACATACACGAACATTCGCGCAAGCGCCCTGCGCTGTCTAAACGAAACAGTAGGCCCAGGCATACATTTTCGCCGCGCCGTAGAGAGGGGATAGCTGTCTACTCTCCATCCGTCTTACGCTTTTTCGATCAGGTCACGTGTCCTGACGCCCTGACGCGAGTTTAAGATTTTATACCCATTACAGAAAAAGTGCTCAACGCCGCTAAAGAAGTTTTCACTTCAAAAAATTAAAAAACACAATTTATAAAAAAGTAAAATATAAAATTACAAATCAAAATACTGTAAAGAGCATCATGAACAGGTCGAAAACAAAAGTAACATAGAAAACACTTATAAACTTACTATATTATTATTACCTATTATTAGAAATTAAAACTGAAATTAGGTAACAGAGACAAAGCTCTCTAGTTTTTTTTTTTCGAATACCCCATAGGGTGTCATAAAATATGTCCAGGTTAGACTTTAATTTTTTGTTGAGCATAATATTATATTGTTTATTTAAGTGTTGTAATGAGCGGACCATGGGCACCGATGTTAGTACGACAGAATGTGTTAGTTAGAACAGTGCGGGGTCTGATCCGAGGAACTGTAACGGGAACCAAGGCTAGGAGGTGACTGCAATCAATCTTTCCATTAAGAAGTTTGTGCAAAAATGAGATACCGAGCATTATTCGTCGGTCACGGAGTGACGTCATTTTGAAAAAAGAGTCGCTGAACATAGTGAACATATGGGCATCTATGAGAGATACCACGAGTGCTAAAAGTCAAGGAGCTTGTGAATGTACGTTGTATGCGTTCGATACGTTGGGAGTGAACCGTATAGGACTGATTCCAGGCAGTACATGCATATTCTAATTTGCTTCTAACCAATGATTTATAAAGAAACAATTTAGTTTGGGGTTGCTTGAAACACTTAGAATTACGTTTAATGAAACCAAGCATTCCAGCAGATTTTTTAACTACATTATCGAAATGAGATTTGAATTAAAGTTTGCTGTCTATTATGTTACTCCAAGATCTTTGATTTCGCTGACTGATTGTAGTATGGTGTTATGGTGTCATTTAGCTTGTATTCAAATATCAACGGATTTTTCTTTCTAGTGAATGTGATATGATGGCATTTAGTGGCGTTTGAGCACACCAGCGGTTAATATTTTCAAGATCTTTTTAAATAATTAGAATTGCATCTTTAAGGGATTTTACGGTTTTATATATCTTAAGATCGTCTGCATACATAGAGTAATTACAAAATTGAATTTTAGAAGTAAGATCATTAATAAATATAAAAAAAGAACTGGACCTAAGTGGGATCCTTGCGGAACTCCCGATTCGGCATAGTAGGACTGCGACATTACGAGTATACACGAGTAGGTATACCACAAACTTTATATTATATAAAATACCTACAATTACAAAATAATTACAGTAAAAAACTTATTTCTTTTTTTTTGTTGTTGGTACTTTTTCCAATGACTGAATTTTGAGACCATCTCGAAGTGAACGTCTAGTACTTATTTTCTATGTCCATAAAGTTGAGAGGTAAATAAAATAACTGGCCAGAAATTATGTAAAAAATATGTACTTAGTTTTATTTGTAAAATTAACACTCACAAAAAAATCTTATCAATGAGATCAACTTTAGAGGAAATAACAACTTTCATTACTACAGGCAGTACAGGCTTTACTGTTTTTTATATTTGAATTCAATAAGAGGTTAATTTTTTGAGAGAAATTAAGATAAAAACCAAATTGACATGTCACCACCATTTTATTTTTTAACCGACTTCTTTGTTGTTAATTGTGCAGAGTTTCTCTTCACGCGCTTTTTTTAATTCTAATATTTCTCGTTCTAATGTGGCACTTTTTAATTTTTCCATCTGTATTGCAATTTTGACTGAATGTTCTTCTTCAGCCATTTCTAAACGTCTCCTGTGTTCTTCCTCTTTTAACATTTGGATATGGCTCACCATGCTGCTTACACAGTCATCATGGACCTGTAATTAGCAACCTCTTTATATAAACAATATTATTGGTTAAATAAGATAAATAAAGCAAACTTAACCAAACTATGGCAAATTATTTATGTAATGCTCCGCACTCACATACGGTTTTACTCGATCGAGCAAATATGTCGAGTAAAAACCACGGCTCGGGCTTTCGTCCGCACATTCAGCATTAATCTATCGAGTAACGCGCACCGTTCAGTATTCACCGAACCCTTCGAGCCAAAACAAGGAGAAGGTGGCTCCTACATTTAGCAAGTCTCGCAGTTCTTAATAATAAAAGAATTTAATAAAATGAAAAGAAGAAACATTAAAAGGAGGTACTGGGTTAAAGATTGGTTAGGTCGCCGCTCTGATTACAGCCACGCAAACTTGATTAAAGAGCTGTGTCCCGAAGATTATAACAATTATTTAAGGATGCCTGAAGTGCTATACTCGTAAATCCATTTTTTGAAGTGAAAACTTCTTTAGCGGCGTTGAGCACTTTTTCTGTAATGGGTATAAAATCTTAAACTTGCGTCAGGACACGTGACCTGCCCCCCTAGACAAAATCCCATTTCTGTAAGCGTTCACGCCGACGGAAAAATCAAATTGTATGGAGTTGACATTTGCTAACCAGATGTCACGTGATCGCTGCTGGTTAGCAAATGTCAACTCCATACAATTTGATTTTTCCGTCGGCGTGAACGCTTACAGAAATGGGATTTTGTCTAGGGGGCCTGATCGAAAAAGCGTAAGACGGATGGAGAGTAGACAACTATCCCCTCTCTACGGCGCGGCGAAAATGTATGCCTGGGCCTACTGTTTCGTTTAGACAGCGCAGGGCGCTTGCGCAAATGTTCGTGTATGTTAAACGTAAACGTTAATAATCAAGTTTTCACTTCTGCCGGCACTCCCGGAGTGCAACCCGTTTTTTTTTTATTCTACACGTTTTTCACGACGACAACGGCGGGCTGACGCTCGACTCGCGCCACTCGCGGCGACGTACACACGCTTGAGTCAAGCTCGAGGGCTCGCTTCGAGTAGGTGCGAAGGAATTTACTTTTATTTAATTCCATCGAGCCGGCTCGATGCGAGCCTTCGAGCTGTGAGTTTTGCGGTCCACACGTTGATTTTTACTCGCTTTCGAGTAAAACTATCGAGTAAAACCTTATGTGAGTACGGAGCTTTATATAACCTTTACCTTTCCGGATACTAAACTATCTTCTAAGAAATTGGCCATTACTTTTTGTTTGGGTATCTGCAAAAATAAGAATTAGGTTCATAACAATGTTATCATTCGAGTTTTTGAACTGACAAAATAAACAAAACAGTCTTTATATTTTAACTGGCATAATATCACAGAATTAATACAAAAAAAAACATTTTTTTTTCTGTTTTTTACCCATTATGTGTGTAAAGTTTCTCTAGTTATTTTAAAAATTATTTTCATAAAACTTTTTTATAGCATAAGGTTTTTTTTTTATTAGCATAGTCGTGATTGCTTCGTCATTGGGACATTGGATAATTATCTTTAAAATATTGCAAAAGACGAATTACATCATAGTTTCAAAATAGCGTTGTAGGCAAACTTAAATTACTGCTAAAGAAGGGTATTTTTGAGCATTCACTTAGGTTAGGTTAGGTTTAGTTGACGTTTCGGGCGACGTAGGTGCTCTCGGAGCATGGCTGCTTCGGGAAGTACCTGTGTCGCATAAACAGGGAGCCGGACGCTCGATGTCACCACTGCGTGGACTGCCGGGAGGACACGGCGCGGCATACGCTGTCAGAATGTACGACTTGGGAGGAGCCGCGTCGTGTCCTCATCTCTGAAGTAGGCAGTGACCTGTCGCTGACGACCCTCGTCGCTTCGATGGTTAGCGGCGAGGGGTCCTGGGACGCGGTGGTCTCCTTCTGCGAAACCGTTATTTCGCAGCCTGAGGCTGCGGAAAGGGAGAGAGAGATAACGACCTCTCTCCCAGCCCGCAGCAGGCGCACCGGAAACGCCCGGGTGTCACCACTGTGTGGACCGCCCGGAGGACACGGTAGAGCATACGGTGCAGGTCTGCCCCGCTTGGGCAGAGCACCGCCGTGTCCTCGCGGAGGCGATAGGCGGCGGCGACCTCTCGCGCCCGGACCTGGTTCAGGCCATCTCCGGGGAGAGAGGGAATGGGATGCAGTCACCTCCTTCTGCGAAGCAGTAATGCTATCGAAGGAGGAGGCGGGCCGCGTGAGGGAGAGAACATCCTCCACCTTACGCCCCAGCCGCCGCGGGAGACGCCCAGGGCGTCGGACGTCGAGAGACGGGAGACGAGCCTCTTCCTGTATGATAAGATCTAGAGGTCTCAAGTATAAGAGGTACTCTAAAGCGGCTGATGGAGTGGTTTTCATACATCCGGTGGCTGCTACGCTCGCTAGGCGTTGTAGACTTTGGAGTTTTGTTTTTACTGTAGTCAGTTGTGTTCTGGGCCACCACACAACTGATCCATAGGTTAGAGAGGGTCTGATAACTGATGTGTACAGCCAAAGAGTGATCTTTGGATTGAGACCCCATTTTTTACCAACAAGTCTTCTGCACTGACCAAAAGCTATACAGGCTTTCTTTGTTTTTGCGTCGATATGACTCGCCCAGTTAAACTTATTATCAAGTATGACGCCCAAGTACTTCACTTGTGTTGATAGGGAGAGTTTGGTGTTAAATAATTTTGGTAACTGTAGTTCTGGTAACTTCCTTTTGTTGGTGAAAAGGATAAGTTCTGTCTTTTTCGGTTTTACTGAGCTGAGCTGTTGTTCGTCACACCATTCTTCTACAATCTGAAGGGCAGAACGCATTATTTTACATAACACATTTTCTGCATACCCGTTTATCAGTATTGTTAGGTCATCTGCATAACCAATAGTAGTGTATCCTCTTTCTTTTAGCCGTTTTAAAAGGCTATCTACTACTATGTTCCATAATAGAGGTGATAGGACTCCCCCTTGTGGACATCCTCTGACTATCTCAGCTCTTATAGTAGTGTTCATCTCTATCTGGACCGCCCTTTAACTTATTAATTCAGTGATCCAGTTTCTCACAACTGGTTCTACTTTAATTTTTTTAAGAGCGTGGTTGATGCTGTTGTGCATAGTTTTGTCAAAAGCTCCTTTTATATCCTATGAAAGCCGCAAGTGTTGATATTTTGTTTGTGATAGCCGACTCTTATGAATTTTGCCTATATTTTATGCCAATTCAGCCATTGAATTTAGTGTTATATTATTAACTTTATCGTTTTCTACTCTTAAAGCCCTTTTATTTGATACCCATATTAAGGAGGTTGAGAAAAAATATGTAATCCGCCATCTTGGAGCGGCGGCCATATTGAAATTATTACAATATTGAGTATTGGACATTGTATTGTCACCAGAACGTAAGGTGTATGCAAAATTTCAGCTCAATCGGATAATAACAAATGGTCGATAAATGGTTTGCAAATTTTGAAAGGACAACTTATTTACATACATACATACTTACATACATACGAACAGTGCAAGCTAAATAAAAGCTTGAACTCCGATATTTTATGCACTACCGCGTGTAAAGCCGACTCTGTTGATCTGCCCGTTCTGTAGGCATACTGTTGAGGGCATAGCGGTTTATCTTTTAGTGCTCCATCCCTGAGGTGTCTATCTACTAGTCTTTCCAACGTTTTCAGAAGGAATGATGTTAGACTAATGGGCCTGAAGGATTTGGCGTGGGTATAGTCATCTTTACCTGGTTTTGGTAAAAAGATTACTTTCGCTTCCCTCCACTCTTTGGGTATATATTTAAAAGCTAAGCAGGCCCTGTATCCTGTTCCTGGATCAGGGCGACCGTCTTGTTGTCTGCCTCCACCACTCTGCGTAAAGTGGCCGCCGCTATTTGTTTGTGCTGGAGGTTGTTTTGTATAACGTTAATACTGAGGGAATTACGGGCTACGCAGGAAGTCACTGGTAATTCCCTCAATATTTAACGGTGAGTTTGCCTCCATTGCGCTCGGACCCGGTTGGGGAGCTGGGCTAGACTGCTCAGAAGCGGAGGCTGCTGTACTGTGCGTCGCTGGTTTGTTATCGGCTGTCGTCGGATCTTCCGATGTGAAGAAGCGGATGTACCCGCTTCCAGACATATGGGCTACACGGCGGTCGCGGTCGAGTATGGTCTGCCTCTGGTCTTCAGGGATTCCCAGGACTAGATGGACCACCTTCTCCTTGGAACCGGGTTCTTGAGGTTTGTCATTCACCGACATGTCGTAGCACTGCCAAGAGTCCACTTTGTACCATGGGTTCTGGGCACAAAGGACTCTCTGCAGCGTGGCGGCTTCGGTGATGCGGGTATGAATGAGGAGCCCTGCCTTGATCCTCTTCTTTAGCTCTGACTGTTTGACAACAGCCAGGGTGGTGTCTATGATTGGTGAGGGTATGGATTTGACCGCTCTCTCCAACCAGCCTAGTGCGTACGCATTCTCACACCACATCGCTAGAACGCCGTCCAGCAGGAAAGGACGTCCGCGGAAAGATGGAGCTTGCGCACCTGGAGATGGTGGAGACAGCACAGCTTGCAGGATACTATCATCGATAGTCTCCCGGAGCTGCTCTGCCTGTGCTGGTGTGAGGTCCCTCGACGGAACGGTGATGACCGCTACTTTCAGATGCGACAGAGTCGCGTCTGCGTAGCCCAACGCCCGCTTTGGTTTTGCGTCAGTTTTCGCGCGTTTGGTATCCCCCCTGGGAGACTGGGTCTCGTCTAGACGAGAGCGCTTCGAAGAAGCGCGCCCTTTCGGGCCATTCCCAGTCCCAGGCTGCTCCTTTTCAGGAGAATTGGGATCCTTCGCAGCAGTCCGCTGACCGCGATTTTGTGGTGGTGGTGGTTGGGGTTGCGTGGACAGTGCCTTCATCGTCGCGGCCGTCTCCGTGGAGGCGGGCGGCTCGGGCTCGCGCTGCGTTTCCGCTGCTGCGGTGTCTGTCACGTTGTGTGATTGTGTGGTGTTGCTTTTGGGCTGAAGAGCTTTCCTTCTGGCGCGCCGGTTAGGGCGACTGCGTTCCAGTTTGCCCTTCGGGCCCGAAGTGGATCCCGCAGCAGGTTCCCTTTTACAAGGGCGTTTGTGAGCGGCTACGGTCCACTGTGAAGTGGTGTCGGTGTTTACCGTGGATGGTATGGCCTCCAGAAGGCCAGACAGGTCTGGAGCATTCACTTGCGCAATGTCATCATTCTTTATCTCTTTATGGTCCTGAAAAAAAGTATATAAATATCAGTCTTCCGCTTAGTATTATGTGTCTCTAACACCCCCTTTTACTTACACTCAGCACATAGATTTTAAACACATGGCCCTAAGCCATGTGTTTAAAATCTATCAAGAATTACATTTAAGTTTTGCTTACAGGCTTATGGTTGTTTGGTTACAACTTAATGTTAAATGTGCACCCACCATGTTTGTTTAATGATTTTATGTAGGTTAATGTATAGGTCATCTTTTTATCCTTACAAATGTTGTTACTTTATTACAGTTTTATTAGTATTTATCATGTAAGTATATATTATTCTGGACAAGCCCGGGCTCCACCATTGTGGGTACATTATAGATACTTACTATCTGTTGATTTTTTTGGTTATATTTATCACAAGTACTGTCCACATCTATGAATGTCATTGGTTTTATGTCCTGAAATAATAAATTACTTTTTTATAGTTAAAAGTCTTCCATATGACCACTATCTTTCTTCATTATTGTTTTACAGTATATAATACCAACTGACCACTAGAGTGTTTTTCTTTTTGTTAAATTTAAGATGTTTAAAAAAACAAATTAATAACCATAATTAATTGTTTGTAAATAGAATTGTCAAAGTTAAATATCTCCGGCAATAAGATCACATCAATTGATGAATTAAAATTATAAGGGATATGGATATCCCTTATTATTTGGCTATATTAGACTAAAGCTATTTATTTATTTTTTTTTGCAGTAAAAAAACTATAAAAGAAGGATGTTCTCACTATCTCATTTCTTTCATTTAAATAATAATTATTTTCTTGCAACGGCTTTGCAGTATTCAATAAATTTTCAATTGCCGCATCACTTGGAGTTGCAGGTCTGACCCCTTTATCTGGTTCGTTTGCTTCTCTTTGGAAGTTACTGTTTGTTTTCCGCCTCTTTTGTGCATTTCTCTTCATTGTTTTCCATTGAATTTTCAGCTGGATTAATTGTCGATGTCGGTCATTTAACTCGTTAAACCTAGCATAAAGTAATTAAGGAGGAGTATGAATTATATAAATAAATAAATAATAATAAATAAAATTTTATTGAGACAAAAACAGATATTCAAAACTACTTGGATGTTTTTGCCAAATTATGTTGATAATTCAGAATAGATTTAGACCCACATAAGACTCCTCAGTCTACCGGGAACATGGAAAAAAATCGCGGTAATCTGTGTAGATCAATAAAAGTACTAGACATAAACAGAAAACTAAAGAACATCTTACTTTTTGTACACTTCCTCCCACGCTTTATGTTTAAGCTTGATTGTCTTAGTGTCCATTGCTTTATTTTGAATTACATGCACATATTCTTTTAGTACAAAGCGAAGTAATTGCTGAAACAGTTAAAATATCATCGATAATAACAACTAGGTAGCGTTTTCATGAGCATGAGATTGAGCACAATAGTGTTGAGTATCGACATGATTTACTTTTTCTTCTTCATCCCATTTAACGGAGCGAATGCGTTTTCTGTTCATATTTTTAATAGATAAGTAATATTAGTTTTTCTCAAAGGCGAATGTTCCGCACGTAAATACAAACAGCGTCTTCAAGCACCTGTACCAAGTTTTATGACTGTGAGACTGTCAGTGTCAAACTGTCAACCTCAGACAGAAGTCAGAACCTCTGCTCTGCAGTCAGTGTTGCCAACTCAATTTTTGAAAGAGAGCTAGATCACCTTCGAAAAAGAGCTAAAATAGAGCTAAATTTTTGGAAAAAAAGAGCTAAAATAAAAAAAAACTTAAAAATCTATAAATTTTAATTATTGATATAGAAAAACGTAACTTGATATTATATCTTGTTAGATTAATAAGAGAGATATTTAAAAATACGATTATTCATCGTCAAATCTATGTATCGAAACTTTTCACTAATTCTAATCCACTTGTGCTTGGCCCTGAGTTTTCTACATCCTAAGTTGCCATTGTAGTTACTAACTTCTTTCGCCTTGAAAAGCAGTCTCGGATTCTTCTCGGAACTTTTGTGTGTATGGCCTACTCGATGACATTTTGCATGTTGCACTTTCCTATAAGAAGAAGGAAGAGGAATGATGAATGATCGAACAAAATGAAGTACTTACTTAAATAAAACGAACGAAATAAAACAATACGGGTATTCCCCGTGGTTCAAGTCATCTAAATATGCCTTTACTTATTGATTTACTCGTTGGTCTGCATTAAAATTCGGATGCAACCTACAATTTTGAAAGAAAAAAACCCAAAAGTTTTTTATTTTGTGTACTGGAATGGAGCTAAAATTTTAAAATAAAATAGCTAAAGAGCTAAAGTTTTTATTTTGGAGCTAATTGATTGAAACTAGAGCTAAAAGCTCTAAAAGAGCTAAATTGGCAACACTGTCTGCAGTCTTTGCTCATTTGCTGAGTTACTGAGTACACTCCTGCCAACAACTGTTAGCGTACCTACGTAACTGTAAATTATCAAATTCTTTTTATTTATTTTATTATTTTTATATAGGTATCATTGTTTTTAATTTGTAAAAACTGTAATTCTTATTAAACGATTATGTCTAATGTGAAATTTCCTTCTTGAAAACTTTCTTAATTTTGGGCACCTTATATTAATTAGCAACACTGAATCGACGGTGCCGTCCTCTTTTATTTCACAGATACGTTGGTAGGACTGTAACTGAGTTTGCTGTCAACTCGATCAATAGATAATAATAATTTAGTAATGTCAATGTGATGATAGTGTGCGCCGTCTGCGTTAGCGCGCGTTGAAGCAAACGTTCAATTTTTTTCACACACTTTTTGTGCCGAGCGGCGCGATGCGGCGCGGTGCGGTCTGCCCGAATTAGGTGCAGCGCAGACGGCACACTTTTTGTGCGATCGAGTCTGCGGCGCACAAAAAGTCTGCATGGCGCGCAAATTGTCGGTCGCGGATTTTTCACAGACTCAACGCACACGACGCACATCTTCGATCATTTTGTCGGCAGTGCTGTAGGGATGTAGACGCTATGGAAATCGTGCAGAGATCGTGAAGTATTATTTTGTACATGAAGTACAGAAAAAGAAAAAATAGAGAATTTTGGGTACATCCTATACTTTCGGAAAGATTACTGAAGGGACAGTTCCATACTAAACATTCAATTCTGAAACAACATCCGGATTTTTTTTTCTTTTTAAATGTCTATCATGATATTCTGCCTTAGAAGTATCATAAATTGCTGGTCTGTTTTATATTTCTTGAATTAACATCGTTACATCGACCTCTGGCGCCCCATGATAATACATCGCGTGCGTTACGTCCACCCCTAGCAAATGCAGATTGCCGACTAAAGTGTGCGCCGTCTGCGTTAGCGCGCGTTGAAGCAAACGTTCAATTTTTTTCACACACTTTTTGTGCGGAGCGGCGCGGCGCGGCGCGGTGCGGTCTGCCCGAATTACACGGATTTTTTGTACGCCGGACTTTTTGCGCGTCGTGTGCGTTACTGCATATAATTGCATAGGTTCTATTTTCACAGACTAAAAAGTGCGTCACGGATAGTCTGTCGTCTGCGCTGCACCTTACACGGATTTTTTGTGCGCCGGACTTTTTGCGCGTCGTGTGCGTTACTGCATATGTACATATAATTGCATAGGTTCTATTTTCACAGACTAAAAAGTGCGTCACGGATAGTCTGTCGTCTGCGCTGCACCTAAGTAATAGGATTAATAGGTAGATTGTTATTTGCTCTGGGATTTAGAAATCCCTAGCTATTGTAATTCCGCTGCCTACTAGACCAACGAAGCAAAGAAGTAGAGTTCGGTTCCAGAGAAAATTTGAAGTACACATTGTTAAAAGAGTTGGAAAAAAATGAGGGCGTCACTAGAAAATGGAAAATTGACAAAAAAATAAATTTAAAACAATAGACACAACTTTAGAATGATTCGAAATCTACTAAGTTAGCACTTGAGGCCAACGTATCACGTCATACTCGTATATGTTGTTGATTACACCATATTCCGGTGATTCCCCGGAATTTTTGAGTTTATTCTACTTGGCATTGCAATGTTTGTAACCCTAAAAACCAGCAGAAAACACTAATAATAATATTTTTGAAACTGTTTCTGACCAGGGCTGCTACATTCGTGGTCTGTACCTAGAAGGTGCCCGATGGGACATAGAAGACAGCTGCCTGAGACGCTCGCATCCCAAGGTGCTGGTCACGGAGCTGCCTATCATGTACGTCATACCCATAGAGGTACACAAACTCAAGCTACAGGTATGTTGGCCACTACTACATTTTAAGATTTCTCTTTAGCCTAAAGACCCCAACCAACTAGGTACCACACTACCACCTACTTATCCTTCAATTAGGTACACGGTAATAAAATTACCTAACAATAGATCAGCATCAGCATGAGCTGAGCATGAGGTCTTGGGTTCGATTCCCAGGTCAGGCAACATGTTATTGGGTTTTTCCATCAGGAATTTCTCAGTAGCTGCCTTGGAGTCTGGATTTGTGCCCGGTTGATGGCAATAGGCTCGCCCCCTGTTACATGAGACTTAAACATAACTGGCGAAATGTGGGTGTACTAATGGGTACGCCTCTGCCTAACCCTTCGGGGATTACAGGCGTGATGTTATGTTATGTTTATAGATCAGCAGTTCTCAAACTTTTTTGGTGGCGGAACTACTTTTGGAAAACAAAATATGTGACGGAGCCCGATAATAATCAAAATCGTATTTTATGTAATCACTAGCTTTTGCCCGCGACTTCGTCCGCCGGTCCGCGTATATGTCGGTTATCGCGGACGCAGACGAAGTCGAAAAAAAAGTAGCCTATGTCCTTTGTTGGGTTCACACTTACCCTGTACCAAATTTCACACAAATCGGTTCAGTAGTTTAGACGTGAAGAAAAGACAGACAGACAGACAGACAGACAGAAAGAAAGACAGACAGACAGAGTTACTTTCGCATTTATAATATTAGTTAGGATAGTTAGGATTAGGATTTCATCATAATTATTACTTGGCATCAACATTTGCATGTAATGGGAATTATGAAATCGCTTTTAATTTTATAATCAGTTGTTTATTCATGTTTGATGCCAAGCCTGATAGGAGAGAGTTGAAGTTACATGTCAGATATTTTCATTAGGTTTATCCAGTATTTTTGCGGAGTCCCCAGAGAGGTTATGCGGAGCGCTAGGGCTCCGCGGAGCACACATTAAGTATGGCTGCTATAGATTCTTTATTTTATACGCATACTCACATAGACAATTTTATTTACTAGGTACCTTTTTGGTCGCATTATGAATAGGTATAGGTACTTAATATGCGCATCTACCATCATGAATTCATGACCTCAGTCAGTTTAATACCTAGCCGATAACCTACATTTTAACCAATATTCAAGGCCAAGAGTTTATCATTCTGTAAGTCTTGTTTATAAGTAGGTAGGTAGGCATTTTGTTTGTCCACAAACTACACTTCTTTACATCCTGTTATCTTCACTAGTTACCTAATCGAATTCGCTCTCTAAGATAAGATATCTTTAATTTTATTTTAGAGTTTTTAATTATATTGCGTTCTAATTAATTTAGGGGATTGTTGGATGGACTAAACTGCGTTCACGATTTAGTTTCCAAACATTTAAATAAATAGGTATAGGTATTTAGAAAAATAGTTTTAATACCTACCTACACGCAAAGTACCCAATAACAAGTACAGTTACCGACACGTAAGTTGGCAAGAGTTTTTGAAGTGGGGGAAGTTTGCGCACGCACAATTTTATACATTTTTATATGCGCGAACTTCCCCCACTACGAAAATCTCTTGCCAAGTTCCGTGCCGGTAACTGTACCTATATAACAAGGCATTGCCGATTTGAAACAAAGTTGCAATTGATACGGGTCAAACTTCCGAGTCTACAGTTCTACACCATCATCGTAAATTAAATTATTTTTAAAATATCACCTCTGTCTTCACCAGAACACACTACGTACTCCAGTGTACACCACATCGCTGCGACGCAACGCAATGGGAGTGGGCTTGGTCTTCAATTCAAACCTGTATACTACAGAACACGCTAGCCATTGGGTCCTGCAAGGAGTATGCCTTATTATGAATACCGACTGATTTAGGAGGCGGTCTGCACAAAAGCCTATTTATTGTAAAAACAAAATTAACCTTTTCACCGCCACGGACTTCAATAGAAGTTCCGGATTTTCGTGCCACCAGCGCCACGACTTCATTAGAAGTTCTTCATTTTAACTATTATCATATAGCTTGGCGCTGGGCGAGGCATCGCGTTCTGTGTTTGCTGGCGGTGAAAAGGTAAAGATCGATTGTGCTCCATACAGTGAGTGGCTTGAGGTGAGAAAGTCATCGCGAGTTTCTCAGAGGTTCTTACACCCTAAAGGACGATCATTGGTTACTCGATACTGCCTCGTTGGTCTAGTGGTCGCAAAGCGCGACTACTGTGCGTGAGGTCTTGGGTTCGATTCCCAGGACGAGCAAAGTATTATTGGGTTTTTCCATCAGGAATTTTTCAGTAGCAGCCTCGGAGTCTGGATTGGTGCCCGGTTGATGGCAATAGGCTCGCCCCCTATTACATGGGACTTAAACATAACTGCCGAAATGTGGGTGTATTAATTAGTACCTACACACATTTCGATTTTTATTGAAATCGCCTCACAGTACTCTGTCTAGTCAGTGTAGTACCTACCTATTTTATTTTATTTTAGAATATGTTTTATTACCTATAATACTTAATTATGTTTCATTATATAAGGTTTTCAATTAGATGTTAATTTTTAAATAAAGACTGATTAAGATGTAAATTAACGCATTTTATTTTATATAATACTAGCGACCCGCCCCGGCTTCGCACGGGTGCATTGCTGATACTAAATATACTACAGAATGTCTTTATGTACAACGTTTACAGCTTTTTGTCATTAGACAATACAAACATGTTATCTTTAGAGACACTTGAAAGAACACGAAAACACTCAACGTTCAAATCTATATACATAGGTAGGTACTCGGTCGCCTTACGGCCTGGCCACAGCTAACGGCGGCGCGAATTGCGGGGCGTCTGGAGTCGCGTCTTGCGATGAGCGACGCAAACAAATGGTAGAGAAACTATGAAGTATGCCACAGCTATCGGCGGCGCGACCTGCGGCGCGTTGAGCGTCGCGACCTGCGAATCGATGAGCGTCGGGCGTTCTCGGCGGCGACGGGCGGTGCGTCTTGCGAATGAAACAAATGTACTAGCGAGTATCGAGGCGGCCACAGCTCAGAGCGGCGCGCGCGGCGGCATCGGTGGACGCATTCGGGATCGCGCGACCGAAACAAATAATTTTGTTTTTATCGCGCGTTTTTTTATAAAAGTAATGGATACGGAACAATTTATAAGCGAAATATTGAGTAGACCAGCAGTATGGATGTCAAAACATCCACATCATAAATATAGGCATGTTATAAAAAAGTTGTGGGCCCAAATAAAACAACAATTTCCTGTTAATAGTGGTAAGTATTTATTACCTATTTTTTACAAGTAATGTAGATACGGCAATTTAGTTCAAACTTTTGATGGGGGCCATTTAATTTAAACTTTTGATTCATTTTAATAGTTTAGCCGTTCTCTAAATACGTCCACCGCTGACGCCGCCGCGGTCGCAACAACTCTAGCTGTGGCATACCATCGCAAATCGCGCCGCCCGCCGCGACTCCAGACGCCCCGCAATTCGCACCGCCGCACGGTGGGCTGAAAACAAGCTTTCATGGACTTAGGGACTCACGAAAATTGATGAGCAATTTAAAAAAAAATGATAACGGCTTTGCGATCTCCCACTAAATACAAGATACTTTTCTTCTGCGATTTTTGTATATACCTAATATTTTTAAAGTTATATCGATTTGAATTTATTTTTGTATGGAGAAATTTGATTTTATATGAATAACTTTTAATTCTCAAGAGTTCTCAAAAAACGGCTTTCGGTATTCGATTGTGCTATTTTTTAGGCAAATTATCCGATATATCATTTGCTTCGATTTTCTTCGATTTTGGAGAAAATTGATTTTCATTCTTTTTCCACACCACCCTTGAGGTAGAGAACTAAGCGCGTTTTTTTTATCAGTGGTGTCCCCAGGAGGCCTAATCCACTCATACGCACACTCTTACTCACACACGCACTCACAAAATTATCACTTAGACAATATCATCAGATTCTGATTCAGATTCGTTCTCTAAATGTTCCACATTTACAAATTCTATATTTTCCTCATCCTCCCGCTCATCATCTTCAAATGTAGGAGATAACAGAAGCATGGCTTTCGCTTCTTCTGAAAATGGTTTGTGTTTCCGTATCATTTTATGACGTTTTGATGATATATGAGAATCTGAACTAATTATTAAATTATTCAAAATATCCTCATTATTAGCTTTTCTGCAGAATTTTACAGAAATAGGAACAGCTTTACATATGTCACATCGTTGAGCTAAAGTTTCACAGAGAATTGATGTTGCTTTACCATCTATCATGGTAAGCAATAACGAATGTGAGACTTTTTTTTGTCGAAGCACTGTCCTCTTTGTCATCCGTTGTAATTTTTTGCTTATAGTTTGCTTGATTCGAGCCACCATCCATTCCCCATTTGCTTATTATTGTCAACTAGCGGCCCGCCCCGGCTTCGCACGGGTGCATGTATTATACATATAAACCTTCCTCTTGAATCACTCTATCTATTAAAAAAAACCGCATCAAAATCCGTTGCGTAGTTTTAAAGATTTAAGCATATATAGGGACAGACAGACAGAAAAAGCGACTTTGTTTTATACTATGTAGTGACTCCTTACAGTCTGTGCTATCAATATTGATTGCTTTGAATATCCTTTTAGCGGTTATATCTAATAGAGGCTGCAATTTTATTCTAGCAGTTGTATCTGTTAAGGTGATATCATCCTTTGGCGGGTAGCATTCTTGTTTTGCATTTTGCACCTTATAGTAGGAAGGGAACATGTCGACATTTTTCTCTTTGATACTTTTCTTTCTTGATACTTACTCTTAAAGTATTGTATTGCTACTTTGTTAATTTAAGGGACAAAACAAGTCCCAAAGCTTCATCTGGAGTAAATTTAGGTTTTTCATTTTTACCTAAAAGACTATCTTTGGCTTTTTGCACATCCTGTGGATTTTTAAGTAGGTGTTCGAGGATATCAGCTATTCCTTGATTACCATCCTCTCGTAATTTCATAATATATGCATGAGATATTTCCTCTGTAGTCATAGTTGTATGAATATGTTTTAGTAATAGCATTTAATAGCACAACAATATCAATATTTGACACCAAATCGAACAGTTTTACGTAATAAATAGTATTAGTATTCCGAAAATGTGAGATAGGATAGTGCGTTTATTACGATGTGTACGGTATTACGGTGTGTACTGAGGATAGTTGTTTTTCAAATGTAACCGTGCCATTTTTTTACCTGCTATTCATCATCCAATCACATAATGACACGTCATCATTTTGCTGCGCTCATTGGACGACGCGCTAATGAGGGTCACCGCGCTATTGAGTATTGTTAAAAACAAATGACGTCATAAGGGTGGTGTGAGTATCGTGAAAAATAAATGACGTCATAAGGGTGGTGTAGAATGTTTACCAATAATTTGATTTTTGCTATATTTCTGTAATACAATATTAAAACATGTCAGATTAAACCAAAAACCGATTAATATTTCATACAAAGTTTAGAGGTCTATAACTCGAAAAATATTAGGTATAAAAAAATTACAAATAACAAAAAATATTTGTATTAGTACATAAAATTCAAAAATAGTCATTTGAATCCTTAAGTCCCTACTTGACGATTCCAGCCCACCGTGCGCCGTTAGCTGTGGCCAGGCCGTTACGGCCTGGCCACAGCTAACGGCGGCGCGAATTGCGGGGCGTCTGGAGTCGCGGCGGGCGGCGCGAATTGCGATGGTATGCCACAGCTAGAGTTGTTGCGACCGCGGCGGCGTCAGCGGTGGACGTATTTAGAGAACGGCTAAACTATTAAAATTAATCAAAAGTTTAAATTAAATGGCCCCCATCAAAAGTTTGAACTAAATTGCCGTATCTACATTACTTGTAAAAAATAGGTAATAAATATTTACCACTATTAACAGGAAATTGTTGTTTTATTTGGGCCCACAACTTTTTTATAACATGCCTATATTTATGATGTGGATGTTTTGACATCCATACTGCTGGTCTACTCAATATTTCGCTTATAAATTGTTCCGTATCCATTACTTTTATAAAAAAACGCGCGATAAAAACAAAATTATTTGTTTCGGTCGCGCGATCCCGAATGCGTCCACCGATGCCGCCGCGCGCGCCGCTCTGAGCTGTGGCCGCCTCGATACTCGCTAGTACATTTGTTTCATTCGCAAGACGCACCGCCCGTCGCCGCCGAGAACGCCCGACGCTCATCGATTCGCAGTTCGCGACGCTCAACGCGCCGCAGGTCGCGCCGCGGTAGCTGTGGCATACTTCATAGTTTCTCTACCATTTGTTTGAGTCGCTCACCGCAAGACGCGACTCCAGACGCCCCGCAATTCGCGCCGCCGTTAGCTGTGGCCAGGCCGTTAGGTAGGTACGGTCGCCGCGTCGACCGGCGGCCGGTCCCGCTGCAACCCTGTATTTTAAATTTGTGATATCTTCGAAAATATTCATTTAAATTACATGCTGTAAAGGGCCATAATGATCTATATGAAATGCACAATGTTTTTAAGGTACTTAATTCGATAAGGATTAATGCTGTATTGCCTAAAATTGCTTCTTAAATAAGCCATTATTTCTCGTAAAAAGTTAAGGATAAAAAATGGTTATTGTGGGTTATCCCTAAGAGATAGACATATACCATCGCGGACTTTTTTGTAGAACTTTTTAAGGTGTACAATACTGTAGTACATTATTTTGATCTATCTCGAAGGATTCAGCCAGCGTTTACAATGTAAGCGCAAAAAAATGTGTTTATTTACGACATCACATTAGAAACCTCTAAAATTATCAGTGTTTCTCTACTATATTATGCATGTATTATACATATAAACCTTCCTCTTGAATCACTCTATCTATTAAAAAAAACCGCATCAAAATCCGTTGCGTAGTTTTAAAGATCTAAGCATATATAGGGACAGACAGACAGCGACAGCGACTTTGTTTTATAATATGTAGTGAAGTACAAAATCCATTTTTTCACATGCTTAAAGGAAGAAGAATCAGATAGTCAAGGTGGATGATAACAAAACTGGACGGCCTTGGCCCACTGCCTAAGTACCTACAGTAAGTTGGTAAGGTCAAATGACTTCTTGACATTATTTTTTATTTACCAATGTTCTATCCACAAAGGTTGTGTTAGTTTATAAAAAAAATATATTATTTGATTATGATTCTAATTGTTTGTAGGTACTTAGTTTGATTTCTAAAGCTATTGATACCATTGAATAATAAACTTTATTCTCAGTTCCATAAAATGCAAACAAACAGGCACAAGTCTCAAAAATGTTTGAACAGCAATATTTTATGTTTGCGTCGATGTGTAATCAACTTTGAACTTTATCAAGCTATCAACAAAGTGTATTATTCAGAATCATTAGATAATCCACTATTTTATGCTACACCTTCTGCACAAAACCTAACTTAATTTGCTTTTGGCTTTCACTTGAGGTAAACATAAATTATAAAACGAAGTACTTAAGAAATCTGACAGCCGCTGCCACTTCACCCAGCCTTTGTTGAAGAGAAACTCGTTTGTTTGCTCCTTTCCTACATAATGCGGATCCTGGAAAGAATTGAAAAAGCAATTTTAAGCCAGTACTTATACAGGATGAGACTTACTTATACAGTTCGTAAAACGAACTCAGTCAAAATTTCTCAACTATCTGCAGGCCTAGCGCATTCCGTTTAGTGGTTTAAGCTGTGTTGATAGAGCAGTCAGTCAGTAGCAAGTTGCCTTTTAAATATATAGATTCTAAATTCAATTCTGCCTCGTTTGTCTAGTGGTCGCAAAGCGCAACTGAAGAGCATGAGGTCTTGGGTTCGATTCCCAGTTCAGCCAGTGTTATTGGATTTTTCCTTTAGGAATTTTTCAGTAGCAGCCTCGGAGTCTGGATTGGTGCCCGGTTGATGGCAATAGGCTCGCCCCCTATTACATGGGACTTAAACATAACTGCCGAAATGTGGGTGTACTAATGGGTACTTACACCTCTGCCTAACCTTTTGGGGATTACAGGCGTGATGTTATGAATGTATGTAAAATTAATTGTTACCACAATCAACAGACTAGCATCTCGTTGTCCAACATGAATGCCTACAATTCCTTTAGAAGAGGCATCCACGTCTCCACCCATCATCACAGGACTGCCGAACTTGTCAAAATGTGACACTAAAGCATCCACTATTGTCTTTAGTTCATCTCCTTGGTTCACATGGAGTATCTTGCAGGGTATGTCGTATAATTTGTCAATAACCAAACATACCTGTAAAATAATAAAAGAGAATTCTTATAGTGAAAGTAAGTTTTTTTTTTCCTTATGCTAATAATTATAACATTTGTATGCTAAAATTGGATTTAGCGAGTGAAGGCGTCGAATTTAAGCGCTTAGGCAATGAATATCTTTACATAGAATAAAACAAAGTTGCTTTCCATCATCTGTATACGCACCATGGTAAGGAAACGCGCCAAGGACCTACACCAAACACTATGGACCGAGATCGGCGAGTGCAGACAGGCGAGAGAAGCCTTACCTATAATCAACAACCGGTTCACGAAACAAGTCCTTAGACTATCCAAACAGCAGCTTCGTTTGGTAACAGCTGCTGTAACTGGTCACGGATCGTTCAATAAACACCTTTTTGTCATAGGGGTCACAAACAGTCCACTGTGCAGAGCCTGCATGGAGGAAGAAGAGACAGCAGCCCACGTGCTTCTACACTGCCCTGAGGTCGCCACATACAGGGCTAAATACTTCGGAAACCCAGGTAACCTGCGGGAGATAGCCGGCAACGTCAAGGCGCTGTTGGCGTTTCTCGGGGAGCTGGGGTGGATCGAATGACTTTATTCCCACCCGTACGCAAAATACGCGCTTGGACGTGGAGTTGCGGAAACCGGCCCGTGTATACAAATACAAATACAAATCATCTGTATGCTTAGATCTATGCGACAGGTATTAGTGCGGTTTTCATTTTTCATCAATAGATGGCATGATTCAAGAGGATGCTTTAGTTTATGTATCTATAATGCACCCGTGCGAAGCCGAAATGGTCGCTAGTATAATATAGGTAATAAAATAATAATGAAAACTAAGGCTCGGCGCAAATGGGCCACCGACCACAGCCCCCGGTGGCTGTCGCGCGCTACCGCCACATTTCGAGTGTCAGAAGCGCGCGACAGCCACCGGTGGCTGTGGTCGGTGGCCCATTTGCGCCGAGCCTAAATAATAATATGGCATTTTGTTTTTATTGTTTGAATAAGTCCATTGTCTTTTATAATCAGTGTTCTTCTAACCTAGAATTTTTAATAGTACAGAACCCGGGATTTTACCTCAAAACTACCTATCCATTGCCTTGAACCCAGAAAATTTTGAGGTTTATCTTCCAGTTCTACCAATATTTCTTGAATCTCTCATACAGAAGGGACTTTAACTTGACAGTTTTGATTTTTAGTCATCCAGGAGCATATAGTTTGCAAAGTTCTATAGCCGCAGCCCCAACCCTGCGAGAACATTATAAAAGTTAAAAACAAACACGTAAACATTATAACATAACCTCACATAGATATTATAGATTGCTGGTGGGTTTCGAACTTTGGAAGTAAAACATAAAAATTCTCACTCTGTCGTCAAAACCATCGCATAGGTAATGATAATATTCATAATTTTCAGTAACTAAGTATGTTTTTCCTGAATCCTTTACAATCCCAGGACTTTCATGAACGTTTGTCAACAAACCTGACATTTTAACGGCAGTGTTGCTATTATTTTACGACTTAAAATTTTTTTTTTAAATCTAATCTCAAGGTGTTTTAACACGATAAAATTATAAGCACCTTGAAGTAATAAAACTTAAAAACTCTTTTTTTAAGTTTTCGGGTCCAGCTTCCTGAGGTTGTACAGAAAAATACAAGAGAAAAAAGAAAAGGAAAACTTGATGAGATCATCCCACCACCACCATCATTGAAAACAATGAACCCAGCCGTGGTTTAACGAAATGTACCTTATAGGTACTGGGTATCTACTTCCTGGTGGCTCGAAACTGCTACAAGATATTTTACAAAAAAAAAGGGACGAACAACAGTGTTCGACCACAGCGCTTGGCAAGGATGTCGGGCGGATACTGTTTAAAATACCTACTTATTGTATCAATATTTCAATTAGGTACGTTATAGAGTCTTTTCAAAAAGCAATTGCGTCGTTACTAGGGCTCACAAAAATGGTTGCGTAGAGCAATTTCACAGTAGGAACCTACACAAGTCAACCGGTAGATGACGGATCGAGTCCCGTTCGCGTCAGGTGTTTTAAAATCTCGTAATTTATCTAAGTACCTAAGTACCTACTTTTCGTTGAAAATCTCGAGCTTTTATTACGGTTCTTAATTTATTGTATTTTATTTCTGGGACCAGCTGGAACACTATAATAATATTCTAAAAAAAAAATTACAACTCCTAAAATCAACAGTGGCGGCCAACAGAAAAGCGCTGCGACAATGAAGATGGACGAGTTCCGAAATAACAATTCAACTGTCTTGGATCCCGCAACGAAAACAGCGGAGGAGGAAGAAAAAACATAGATTCCACTTCCATCTAACAAGCTGCTTATTGCTTGCGTAGGTAGGAATTAATATTAATCTATTTTTAAGAAAAATAAAATATTTTTAAGAAAAAAAAAATAGTTCCAGTACCTATTCCAACTACAGCAAGAGACCTATAATTAAATACCTAGGTACCTACCTAGCAATATGAAGGTAGGTATTGAATATTAGAGGAACGTGTTGATTATTATTATTTCCAATAATTTCGCAGTTTTGTTGCCCATTTATCAAATACCTAAGTAGGTACCTAAGTGCTTATTTAAAGATAATTTTATGTAAGAACAAGTTTTCAATTTCGACTTATAGCAGGTGATTTATGAATCTACTAGGTAATTAGGTGCCTACACTGTCCAAATATTACGTAATTCGTTAAACATCCATATTGATAATAATATAATTTATTATGATAAAACAGGAATTTCTTCATAGCAACTGCTTAAAAATCCAATGAATTAAGTACCTATTTTAGTCTGTAGCTAGGTAGTACCTACCTAATATTTTGATTAGGTAGGTAGTTATGTGCAGTTTGTGCACTCAACATAAAAATTAATAAAAAAATATTTTTAAAAACAAGTTTAAAATTATCACAATATTGGGTAGGTAGGTATTGGACAGTTTTGTCACCAGAACTAAAGATGTATTTATTTATTATTATATGTATAGATTATTTACCTACTTATTTAAACTTTATGCACAAAAGTAGGTACAAAGGCGGACTTAATTAATAATGCCTTAGGCATTCATTTCATGTAGGTACTTATGCAAAATTTAAGCTCAATCGGATACCAACTAATGATCGAAAAGTAGGTACCTACCTAGTTTGCAAGAAAGGACAATTACTTATCTACATAGGTACACATGAACAGTGAAAGCTAAATAAAAGCTTGTAAAAAGAGATATACTTAACTAGAATCGTCAGATAGGGGAAAGTGGTTACCCTTCGTACACTTTTTAGATTTTATTTTTTTACTTTGTGATAAATTGTCGAATTTATCTCGTTTATGTATATAAGTGTAAAAAATATATTGTAGTTTGTTACAAAAAAGTCCGAAACTATTATGTCAAAAGGTTGGAAAGTTATAGTCATTTTTCTACGATAAGATATTTGTACGAATGTTCCCCACGTATGGGGTACGTTCGTACTGTAGGTGGGGTACTTTCGTACGCCATGGGGTAGATTCATACAGGGTAATTAAAAAGCCTATTAAAGTCGTTAATTTTTTATTAATTGTTTCAAAAATATTAATTTATCAATGAAGTATCTTAATATTATTTGACTTGACTCATAGGCGACAAATCTTTCCTTAGAAAAAAACCAAAAAATAAAATAGTTCATCCGTGGTATAATTACTGATAATTCTAAGCATTACGATCAGTCTAAATTAGATGTTTACAATTATTTTGTATGAGATTGTACAGTCAGTGACAATTTAAACTTAAAGTACCTAAGTAGGTAATTAAACATTTTGATTGTTACTTTGGAACTTATTGCACGTTATAATTATTTAGCAGTTGCAAGACATGGTAACGTTAATGAGTGAAGCGTTTAAGAGGAAAGGGATGAATATAAATGTGAACAAGACGAAAGTGATGGTTTTTGAAAGAGAAGAGGATGTATCGGCGTGTGATGTGAAAAATGAGAGTGTGGAGCAGATTGTATACTTGGACAGTATGTTTAAAATAGATGGAAAGATTGATGCTGATGTGGAAAGGAGAGTAACTGAGGGAAATAAACTGAATGGTGCTATACCTACATGCGGTTGTGACCAACCAGTCCATGCCCAAAAAGGCTCGACTGGCTGTTTACAACGGCGTGCTGGTGCCTACACTTATGTATGGAAGTGAATGTTGTTTATGGCAAACGAGGCATGAGAGTAGGATTAATGCTGTGGAAATGCGTTCCTTGCGAAGTATGTGTGGTGCAACTTTGAACGATAGAGTGAGGTTCTTCAGAAAGGTCAGGTGCGCAGTACTCGTAACCGGACTCTTCATCCACTTCTTGATTACGTGTACCCTTTTTTTCTTATACATATTTTCGCACCATGATTCTGCAAAATATAATAATTATAAGTTTTACCTACATAATAAAAATATTTAATATTAAAAATTTAATATTTTGTTAGTAGAAATACTTCATAAAAGGAAAAATATGTTATTGGGCTGTCTGCACGATAATTTTAACACAAAAATCGATTTTTGATGGACTGTTGGTTAATAAAATCTAAAGGGGAGCATTCGTACGCGTACGAATGTGCCCCCTGATTGGCTGTCCGAAAGTACCCCATTGCCTTGCACGAAATTAAAATACAATTTTATGCAAATTCTAATTTAGTTTGAGAAATATAACAATTAAAGCTCAAAATAAACAATGTTAACATTATTTAATCATCACCATTTTGTCAAAAACATATCAATTCTGTTTACAATTACGAACTAAGCTTAGGTTAAAAATTTACTCACCGCGTGCGAAAACACATTATGTCTTGTCAGCTGATACACCGTAGTGCGATTGGCGCGAAACTCCGCTAGCAACATGGTGGCCGGTATGTCTATGTACACAAGCAAAGGCGTGTTTGTGTGCCGTTTAGTTTTTCTGGTATACTAACTGTACGAATGTGCCCCGCGTACGAAGGGTAACCACTTTCCCCTATACCTACTTAGTTGAAGTTTTCTTAAAAACCAATGGATGCCCATTTTTCTCCATACGAAATTATCTTTACAAAATTATTAAAATTTGCAATTTCGGATAATAAAAAAATTGTAAATCGATGTCGATTTGTAGTGTTTTATTTTTGACCTACTGGCAGCTTAAAATCATCAGGTAATTTGCGGGAAAATAACCATTAATTTTCACGGTGCCCAACAATATTTTTTTCTTAACGTGAATGAAAATAGAATTTTCTTTCTGTTGTACAGCTATGTACACTTTTAACAGACGGAATAATATTTGTACAAAAATGCACACACAAAATTCGCTACGTCTTTACCAGTATAAATACTTTTCTGAATAAGTCCTACAAGGTCTTCAAAATAATTTAATGATTGACCAACTTTAGTGCGCGACTTTGTCCGTGTATTTTTTTTACCCGAAGTTAGGTTTTTGGTTACTACTCCGCTCCGGTGGGTCGTAGCGAGATGTTAAATAGCCTATTCCTCATGAATCTGGCTAATTGGCTATTAAATACAACAAAAAAAAAATGCGAGGTGTCAACTTGTCAAGGGACGCCCTGATGGAACGAAGTTATATGAGAGAGAGAGAGAGAGAGACAGACAGAGAAACACGCGCACGCCGCACGGCTTACAACTATAGAAAAAAGTGTCGTTACAACTTTTGGTCTTAATTTTTTCCGTCTAGCCCCCTTTCGCAACGCGCGATAAGGAACTTCGTTCCAATAATGTTTCCAATGCGACTGGCAGCTCCAGAGATTAGCGCTATAAAACAAACAAAATCACTTCAGCTTTATGATATTTGTCATAGTAGACTAATCAGAGTAGAATCAGTCTATTCAAGGTGGTATCTGGTAAATATGCTAGACCTAGTGAGTCTTCTAACGAATTTTTTTTTTAAAGTAGGTAAATATTTAATTTTCGAATTCGAACTATCCATCTTTCTGCTGGGCTTAGGCAGGCACAGGTATGCTATTCTCTGAAAACACAGCGCCGCGGCAGCGCTGACACTATGGTTTGTGTTTAGTGGATTTTCAACGTTGTGATCACACTATAAAGTTGAAAATCCACTAAACACAAACCATAGTGTCAGCGCTGCCGCAGCGCTGCCGCGGCGCTGCTGTGTTTTTAGAGAATAGCACAGCTGGTCAATGAAAGAGGTGTATTCTGAAATACTGTCAGACATAAACAACCAAAAAAACGTATTATTCTTTAGGTACTAGCTTTTGCTCGCGGCTTCGTCCGCGTAAATGAAGACTTTATTACAGACATATTGTGGTGATAGACAGGACAACTTTACCTATGTAGCGATGTAATTAAAGGTGATGAAATGAAAACAATACCTACGTCTGGTTTCGCGACATTTAAACAGATGCACAATGACTCGAAATTATTGGAATTTGTCACTATTTGGACAATTGTTTGTTCTGCTACGTTATCGGAGTAAAGCTATAAAAGACGCTCTCCAAAAAAAAATTCTGCATTCACTCGTCTGATAGGTATTATATCTCCGGAACTGTATTATCAAACAAAATGAAAGCATTTTTGGTAAGTCAATGATTGATGATTGTTTTTATTTCTATTATTGAAATATTACCGTCTTGGCTAAATTGTAATCATCGCAATCCAGAAGCTAACATATTGTACGTTTTAAACAGTAGATTTCTTTGAACATCAAAGAGTTTTTATTTTTGGTAAAAGTTCTAAGGTGAAACCGACGGGCTGCTCCCAGACATTCTCCCGAGAGATGGCGCTGAAGTCAACATTTTTAGTTTATTTGAGTTTTTGTGTAATTGGACAATTATTAAGTCATAGGAGTAGTCTTAGCGGTTATCGGATATTACATTTTATTTGAATAGGTCATATCATTCCCTCAAAATCTACCCAATTCGACACATAACTTGTTTAAAACTTCTGTCATTGAATACAGTGTCGTTTACACACACAGACATACCTCTGCGTTTACGAAGATTGAACACTAGATGGCGTGAATATAAAAAAACTAGTTTAAATTTTTCTGTCTAAGTAAAAATAAGTTATATTTGTTGGCGTAAACTATTTTATTGATTTATAAATATGGGAAATAAATTATGTCAACATTGATTACAATAAAACGCAGTTTTATTTTATTTCATTACACTATTTTAATCGTTTATCAAAACAGAAGTATTTGAAGCAACATAATTTATAATTTTGGGAAATAAATTATGTCAACATTGAAAAAAAAAAAAATAAAAAAAAAAAAAAAGTACCTACCAGCCTCTTACTGTCCCACTGTAGGGCAAAGTAGGTACCTACATATGAATTGAAAAAGTCACATTGGCTTGCCCGGATTCGAACCCACAACCTCATGCATGAGAGGTGGGCGCGTTAACCACTGGGCCATCACGACACTTAATTTTGATTACAATATAACGCAGTTTTATTTTATTACATTACACTAGCTAGGTACTTATTCAATATTTTTTCATCTATCTACCTAGGTACCTACTTCACGGCAAGAAAATCTTCAATACACTCGACCTAAACCGTGCTTATCAACAACTAAGTAGGTAAGTACCTACCAGTCTACGAGCTAGACATCAAGAAAACAGCCATCACAACACCTTTTGGCATATTCGAGTTTACCTACACGAATAGGTATGTCCAGGTCTCAAGAATGCCGGACAGACATTCCAACGATTCATCTATCAAGTACTTAGGTACCTACTTAGTAAGTACCCGATAAGTAGGTAGGTAGGTAAGTACTACCTACTTACCTACCTACTTATCGGATTAGACTAGGTATCTACGCATAAATTTCCATTCATCGACGACGTAGGTAAGTAGGTAGGTAGGTAGGTACTTACCTACCCAATAATCGCATCTGAAAATGAAGTAAAATAAAAATAAATAAATATCTTGGGACAACTCACACACGGCCATCTGATCCCAAGCTAAGCAGAGCTTGTGTTATGGTAACCAGACAACTGATATACATTACATACTTATATAATTTATAAATAGGTACATACAGTATTATAGATAAATTACACCCAGACACAGAACCAACAATAATTATGCTCATCACACAAAGTTTGTCCTGGGTGGGAATCGAACCCACTACCTCCGGCGGAAGGCGGAAGTAAGTAAAGCAAGCCACATCAAAGATTTACAGGAAGTCTTACGCAGATAAGAGGTGTATGATATCACTATAAATCCATCAAAATGCGTCTTCGACAAAGAAAACCTCAAGTTCCTGGTCTATGAAGTGTCAAGCAACGGAATCAAACCACCACAAGGAAAAGTCTGCTATCTCTGCTTACCCCAGACCCGAGACGATTCAAGATCAAGACCTACCTACGTAGATTTATCGGCATGATAAATTTCTACCGTGACAGCATAGTAGGTAGGTAGGTAGGTACCTAACGCAGATCACATAAGTACTTACAAGCACCGCTCAACGCGGTCCTGCACAATTCCAAGAAGCGAGATAAAACAAAGATCAAGTGGAACACAGAAGCGTCACACTCACAAGCATTCGAGTTATGTAAAGTTAGCATAGGTACAAAACGCAGCTTAGTTTGCTCATCCATCTCCATCACCAACCGACGCCAACTCCCTCACGTAGTCACGTGCGACGCAACGAACACCTGCGCAGGAGCTGTCCTTCAATAACTTGTAAACAAGAAATATAAGTACTGCTTGGCTAGGTACCTACCTATTTCTCAAAGAAATTCTCCGAAACACAACAGCGATACAGTTCATACAGTACCTATACCTACGGTCTACGTTCGACAGAGTTATTAGCCTACCTACTTATCAATTTATAGGTAGGTAGGTATGTCAATCAAACACTTCAGAAAAATGTTCGATGGAAGAGAACTCATTGTTTACACCGATCACAAGCCACCATCTGATAGATACCTACCAGCAGACTAATAAAACTTCATTCATAACTTAGTAAAGCGTAATTTTAGCTCCAGAAATCAAGTTTCCGTAGTGTAGCGGTTATCACGTGTGCTTCACACGCACAAGGCCCCCGGTTCGATCCCGGGTGGAAACAGTTGCTTTTTGTATTTTATTGCCGATCATAAAAAGTATCTTCACGCTTTTTTATTAATTGGGTGATCAGAGAAATCTGAAAAATAAACATTTTGTTAAAATAAAAGTGAACTACGTACTATTTCTCGCCTTGAAACTTACGTTTAGAAATCTATGATTGTTATCAAGGCCAAGTATGCCGCAAAACCAAATTATTTGTCGTATCAGATTACGATAGCTCACTTTGTTATTTTTTTTTTGTTGCTTTGTATGAGCTACCGATGTTATGAAATACCACGTTACCGATTTGGGGTAACATGACATGTAATGATAGTTGTATTGATCTAAATAAATAAAAAAAATATTTATTTAGATTGCGTCGGGGACAGTGGTCAGTGATTGACTGACGCCAGAATGATTCGAGCCAGACTGAACGTGTTATTCATGGGTTACACGCTCAGTCTGGCGTCATTCTGGTCCATCAGTCTGGTCAGAATGACGGGAGAATTATCGTGTAACCGGTTGATTGACGGACTGATGGTCCAGAATGACAAAAATTAAATATTTTAAATATTTTTCATCATTCTGTTGTGAATGACAGCAGACTGATGCCAGAATGATCGTATAACCACTCGAATCATTCTCGCATCAGTCAATCACTGACCACTGTCCCCGACGCAATCTAAATAAATATTTTTTTTATTTATTTAGATCAATACAACTATCATTAGGTACATGTCATGTTACCCCAAATCGGTAACGTGGTATTTCATAACATAGGTAGCTCATACAAAGCAACAAAAAAAATAACAAAGTGAGCTATCGTAATCTGATACGACAAATAATTTGGTTTTGCGGCATACTTGGCCTTGATAACAATCATAGATTTCTAAACGTAAGTTTCAAGGCGAGAAATAGTACGTAGTTTACTTTTATTTTAACAAAATGTTTATTTTTCAGATTTCTCTGATCACCCAATTAATAAAAAAGCGTGAAGATACTTTTTATGATCGGCAATAAAATACAAATAGCAACTGTTTCCGCCCGGGATCGAACCGTGTGCCTTGTGCGTGTGAAGCACGCGTGATAACCGCTACACTACGGAAACTTGATTTCTGGAGCTAAAATTACGCTTTATTATTATACAAACAATTTATTATAATTATTCATCTCAAGAAAATCGTCATACCTACCCGGTACCAACACTCTCAATATTCTGCGAAACGTCTACGTCACACGTTCGACCATACCTACTAACGCTGTGCACAATTCAAGTCACCCTGGAATGAACAACACACATTATTTGTTTCTGAACGCACCATTACCGTGAACGTGAGCTTAGTAGGTACCTACTACAAAATAAAACAAACTAATAATAATGTTTGTCTGTCTGAAACTATTTTTTTTTTACTATTTTAAAATGCGTAAAAGATGTTTATCGTAACCCGGCAAAACCATAGGTATTTAGCAAATGTTTGCAAGTTTAATTTTGTGACTACTTTAGTAGGTACCTAGTTTACCGATTTATAATGGTTGACCAAAAACATATTCAAACACATTCAAATATGAAACACTGACTCATCATCACTGACACGTATGACGTAGGTAATCAGTATTGTGACGATATTTCAGAAAAATCACGGGCCAACATGCTGTTTTTTAGTTTCTAATACCACCAAAAATATAATTGCGTATTTAGAATAATTAATTACTATACCTACGATAAATTAGTTACAATATAGTCTCAAATACATACTGGAGGAAAATTGCAATTTTAATCAATGAAAATGCATAGCATACAAAAAATACACAAGAAATTCCGCGCGCAAATCATAGCGCGTGACAACCGAAATCAGAATGTATAGGAATTATTTTTCTATCATAGGTAATAACAAGTCAAGTGAACGAAGTTTGGCAACGCTTTTTTTGTCAACGTATTCCATTTAGGAAAGAACGGCAACGTTGCTTATAACCTACACTACGAGTATTGGTATTTATGTTGCCACACAACAATAATAAATAATAAGTAAAATTGTTTAAAAAAACATAGATGTCGAAGGTCATTAGTTTTATGTTATTTTATTCTTGTTTTGATACGGTTGGAAAGGAAATCCAATTATTGAACTAAGATATTGATTTATCAGAAATTATTTTGCACGCCATCTAGTGTGCCAATTTTTAAACTTCGCCTTTCGTTTGCTTGTCAAAAGTACTTAAAAGTCCCGCAGTGTCACGCACACTACTAAAGAAGTGTCAATTTTTGCCGAGATTTCACTATTGTTTTTCTCAGTGAATAATGAAGTTATTGGCTAAAAACTTCGGACGCGAGCACATTTTATTGTAAAGAAGTGATAAAATGATTAGTTTTAAAGAAAGAGTGTCTGTGTTTAGTGTATAACTCTAATGAAAAATGTATGGACGGAGGGGTCGTCGCATCCACCTTACATCCGGTTAGACTGGAAGCCGACCATAACATAGTTGGGAAAAGGCTAGGCAGATGATGATAGCAAGTTACTCCTCTTGTTTCATTTTTTTTAATGTTTTTGGATATTTAACGCTCATTTTTTAATTAATTCTAAGCAATTAAGTTTTAAATGTAGTACATTGCATTATGTAACACATTTGAAATAAATTAGTTTAGACGTCATTAATACCTACATTTTTAACTCAGCTGAACTAAGGGCAAATTTTTCAATCGTCAGATAACTCATTAACGGAGTGATGAATATGGTGATTTGACAGCTTTTGTATAGAAAATATGGCAAACTGTCGTATTTATTCTTTGGATAAAAGTTAGTAACTATTGAAAAATCAGCCCTAAGTACCTAATATTAAGCTCAGAATCTAGTGTCAAAATGAAGGTGCTTTTCTTGTTTCAGGTGTTTCTCGCACTGTTCGCCATGGCGGCGGCTCAAGGTTTGTATGGCAATAATTCTCTATTTATTTATCACTATAGCTGCTGCCCACGACTTCCTCTGCGTGAACATGGAGTTCCACATCAGGTGTTCCAGATCTTCAAATTTATTCTCTCAGCAGAAAATGCTCATCACGTGGAACAATTTTTGCTATGGTTCCATTTTTGTATCTCTTATAGTTTAGCTAGTCTGTTGCGGTTCCGCATCAGGTGTTTAAGTTTCCATGATAAATTATAGCCTATATGTTGCCCAGACTTAATACCTATACAACAAAAATAAAACATTCAAATCCGTTCAGTAGGTACTTTTTGAGTTTATCCCGGACATACATACAGACAAACAGACAAAAATTCTAAAAAAAACAATATTTTTGGCTTCGGTATCGATTGTAGATCACACCCCAAGTACCTATTCTTTAAATAAAATATTCAATGTACAGTTTTGACTTTCCTACCATTTTATTATAATTATTATGTATAGATAAGTCTTAGAAAAAATTTTAGTGCCATTAAAGGACCATGACCTATGATGATGTTGACCTATACGCACTAAACGTTTCCAAACATCCTTTATAACGCGCACAGCAAAGGAGGTGGAACTCTTTGAACCTGCGTTTATTATCAACCGACTTCAAAAAGGAGGAGGTTCTCAATTCGACGCGTATGTTTTTTTTTTTTTTGTTTTTTTTTTTTGTATGTATGTTACCTGATTTCTCAGCCAATTATGAATCGATTTGAATGATTCTTTTTTTGTTTAAAAGAGTATACTTCCGAATAGGTCCCATAGAAATATTATCATGATCTGATGATGAACTTCGGAGATATGGAACGGTACTCCTTATAGGATCACAGCAGAACCGTCGTAACAAGAAAAATTGTTTTGTTTATACGTGTAGTCGATGACTGGCTGAAGGAAAAAAGGGAGGGGGTACGTCAACCCCCCTCCTACCACTTTCCAAAATTAAATATATCGTGTGAGGTATTGTTTGAAAGGGCTTTTTGTAAGGATTTCAAACATTAATACACAAGCACTAGGTCCCATATAAATATTGTCATGATCTGATGATGAACTTCGGAGATATGGAATGGAACTCCTCATAGGATCACAGCAGCAATATCGTAACAAGTGAAATTGCTTTGTTTATATACGTGTAGTCAATGACTGACTGAAGGAAAAGGGGAGGGGGTACGTCAACCCCCCTCCTACCACTTTCCAAAATTAAATATATCGTGTGAGGTATTGTTTGAAAGGGCTTTTTGTAAGGATTTCAAACACAGCACTAAAAAGTGAAAAATAAAAAGCTTTTTTACAAAAAAAGATAACCGCCTTCAAAATAACTTTAGTTTTGGAAGTCGGTGGCAATACTTACCTATGTATAACAAAAACAAAACCAAAGCCACCGACTTCCAAAACTAAAGTTATTTTTTATTTTGTAGTTTTTGAAGGCGGTTATCTTTTTTCCGAACGTTTTCGAACCTAATCTCTTCAAAGTTAGAGTGGACAGGCTTCTTCTGGGTATGCTCAATCCATCGTAGACTCTGGTCTCTGTTACCTAATAATTACTAACCAACGGTTATTTCAGTCAGTTCCTAGTGAATAACCAAAAATTTTCTATATTGTATATTTACAAATATTGAGCACTAAGTATATAGCTGCAGTAGCTGCTACTATACCATATGTCATGGTCAAAGATTGCTATGTAGGTACCTACTGGCTTTACTTCTAACCATAGAGTATATACCCACTAGAGAGCTTATGAGACGATTTCTTCAAAGCACACGACTCACTACCGCGGGCCGGGGGGCGAGGAAGAACGCGCGGCTACAATTGGTCAGTTCAAGGTCAAGTTGCATAGGTATCTATCGTTAGGGCTGCTTTACTTCATTAAGGGAAAATACTCGATATCGATATAATGGATTTAAACGTTATAAAAAATACTCAATTATAATCGTAAAAAATAATGATATTTATTCAAAATCAATCAATTACAAAGTCAAATTAGACTATTTACAGGCACTTTTGAATTGTCTTAAAGGCTTAAAATAATTACTATCATCAATTGGAAAACACTGCAAAGGAGTCTGGTCTTCAGTTAGTATATTAGCTTCAGCATGCCCTTGTGTATTTGATAACAAACTCTGTAATAAAACATGACGGGTATCAATAAACGCAGTTACCAACAATTTAACTCACGAACTTAAATATCATCGAAATAAATTAACTTACTAGAGCGATATTCTGATGCGAAGGCCCAGGTACATTCATATTAGACTCAGTCATACTATTATTTGGTGAAGCCTGTAAAGAATATTGTTTTCTTATATTCATAATTTGACTTTTTCCAACAGTACATCAATAAAAAACAAAACCTACCAAAATAGGCAAAAACATCGTTGGTATCGCTGAACTAAATAAACGGCGGCGTTGTTTTAAATATTCAAAACAATCGGGGCTGAAGTGTCTTGAACAAACAGCGCTGTATTTTGATGGAAACCAATTTTCCCTATTAACCATTTCTATCCACTTTTGTTTTAGTTCCGGAATCCTCGGAAATCTAAAATGAAAACATGTATGTCAAACACAGATGAAATTTTTTTTTTACATTAAAGACCAGCGCTCTCAAAAACTACAAAGTGAAAAATAGCTAAGTACTTAAAAGAACAATTAGAACAATATCAAATTCACTAAGACGTAAGATTTTGCGACTGTCTTCATCGAAATTGTAGCGAGTCCAAGTGAAAGTTGCACTAATTGATTAGTTTATGTGGCCTGGAAATATTATTATTGGCCATAGAGGTAAACCGTTCACAAACGATTTTAGACATTACGTTTCGGAATAATTGGATATAAAATAGCCCGATCGCACTGGGACCGATCGTTCCCAGCGGAAGTCAATTATTCTTTTTTTATTAATTTTAATTTTATCGATATCAATTTCAGCTATTAAAGGTAACAGCACAGATTTTTACGATAAACATACAAAGGGAACGAAAGGGATCGAAGTATTGGAATTGTCTAATGAAAGAACGAGACTTTTCCAAAAGACATCAACGCGGGATTTTCCAGTGTGCTTTTTCACCCAGCCACCATTTTGACGAGACCTCCGCGATAGCTCATAATTTGATTAAATAAAAAATATTTTTCTTACTGTTTACTTACCGGTGAAAAGTTATGCCGTCCTTTTTATAACTAGATGTTTTGGAATGTTTCCCACACCATTTCACCGCGCATGAAGGCATTTTGATGGGTTTTATTTGCTTATAGAGTTATAATTTTTTTGAATAATATTGCGTCCACACAGGTCTAACACTTGGTCACAACTAAAATGGTTACTAGTACCGGAGCCTATACATAGGCGACAAAATACTAATAGTTTTCGAGCGTCGGGGCACTGTATGAGTCAAGTGGTTATATAGTCTTTGCTTCTAACTGTCATGTTTTATACACCGTGAATTTTAATTCGTTGTAAATCTTTGAGGGGGTGAATGTACTCATGAATATGAACAACTTTTACTATGGGACCAAACTTAAAATCGTGAAAAAAAAATCAGCTGTTTCATACATTACGATCGTGTTGTGTATGTGTAACATTTTAGTAGGGAACAGCTGATTTTTTTTAATGATTTCAGGGTCGGTCCCATAGTAAAAGTTGTTTATATTCATGAGTACATTCACCCCCTGAAAGATTTACAACGAATTAAAATTCACGGAGTATTATTTTCAGTGGATGTGGCAGACAACGACCCAGGACAAGGTTAGTAGGTACTGTTTAAAAGAAAGCCAATAGATTACTTATTAGCTTAGCAACAAGTAACAAGTTCTTTAAATATAGTTTGATCATAATTAGGCTATTGAACTAAATAATCTGTGCATAAAACACAGCGGATTCCATTTTTCAATGCCATAAAATGCTATTTCCGTATGTCACAATATGCTAAAAATATCCAGAATACTTAAGATGTAAATACAATTAAGTAAAGGTTCTGCCATCACAAATAATTATATCTTAAGTACGTAGGTAGGTATATCATTTTCAAAATATGTTTAGGAAGGTAAATATAGTATACAATGTTCCCTATGTTTTTGTTAAATATCACGTCATAATGACTAATGACGTAGATATGGCTATAGATATACAATGTGTCGTTTTGCATCCTCGTCAAATTCAAGGAGGTAACTATGCTAGTGATTCTAGACCCGAATCAATAATAAAATAGGTAGGTGTTTTTTTTTAATGTTTTCTTATTTACGGAAATCAGTAAACCACCCCGGTGAAAATGCGGCCCATCTTAAGACTAGGTTTAGGATCGCTGACCGCGCGCACACACACAAAGAATCGCAAACGATAAAACCACAACACAATAGACGCCGCCCGCGCACCCCTCTCCCTGTGGTGCCCCACTCCTGCGCCCGGGCGCCGGCGTAAAGCAAAAAAATTATTAAATTAGTTCAAGTGATTTCGCCGCCGGCCGTGAGTGTATCGCAAATTTCGCTCCTTAGGTGTGCTTCGGTCGTATACGTGAATTATGTGATTGTGATGCCATCAGTGGAGCCATCCGGATGTTCGCAGAACGGTTTCCCAATAGGGAACCGCCAACGCAGAGCGTTATGCTGTCTGCTACACAGAGACTGCGGGATTTTCGGCAGTTTGACGTACCCCGACATGCTCAAGCTCGCGGCAGTGAAGGTCTGCTGTCGCCTTGCAGGAAGATATCCTGGAGTACTTCCAGCGAGAGCCACGGCAGCAAGCACACAAAAATACCTAAGTACTAACTACTAAGGTAGGTATTTTTGTCGGTCCTCAGCCCGTTAAAGTAGGAAGGGAAATTTAAAATCAACCAATTTAATCTTCAAATAAAAACAAAATCATTACTAATAATTAGGTACTCATAAATCATGAATTTACCTACAATGCGCCAAGAGCGTCCCGCCGCCGCAGCCGCGCCGCCGCCGGCAGCAAGTAGGTACTTACCTAAACTAAATCCCGCGCTCACAACAAATAAATGTGCCACAGCCTAGCAAAACGTCTCAGGTTGTACCTAAATCCTAGTAGGTATGTATTCTTAGCAAAATCGGTAGATTTGCAATAAAACAGAATAAAGCAAAATGGCAAAACTAACATTTTATCAATCAGCTGATAACGTAGATAAGTAGATAAATCCTAGTACGTATTCTTAGATCTTAATAATAAAAACAAGTGTTATTAATTAACATCTAAGGTTAATAAAATCTGCAATTTGCAATAAAACGTAATAAGCAAAACTAACGTTTTATTAATCAGCTGACCGTAGATACTCACGACAATTTAAGGGACTCACATACACTCACGCACACAGAGACAATTGGCGCTAAAGCGCAGAGAGTGATTCTCCAATTTCAAGTTAAGGATTATTCTGAAATACGATTAAATTTTAACAACTAATAAAAAAGGGTGTTATTATTATTATTCAGGTCTCGTAATTTTAATTGATTATTTATGACTTTTATGACAACCTCCTAAATTTTGACGAGGATGCAAAACGACATATTGTATAATATATGACCTAAGAAAAAAAATCTATAGTATGTTTATGTTACTAGCTTCCGCCCGGTAGAAGGAACACGGATGGGTTTAAGACCTAGCGCGCACTGGTGACTATTGTCAGCGTGACTGTTTTGTCACTCTTATCAAGTCCGTGGATATGTATGGAGATGCGCGCATGTTACGACGTGACAACTGGGTGACATCTCCATACATATCCACGGACTTGATAAGAGTGACAAAACAGACACGCTGACAAAAGTCACCAGTGCGCGCTAGGTCTTAGTCAGTAAAAGTCTGACACTCCCTTCCGTTCCGACCAGCGGAAAGAGAGACATTTGATGATTTCCCATCCTTAAAAAAAAGCCTATCTGTCGCTAATGGGAAGCCGCCCAGTTATCTATTGTTAAGGCTATGTTTTATAGCATACTTGACTTGCTTCGATTAGTTGTATGTCCTTTACTAGTTTTTACACTGAATTATTTTCATCTATGAGACGTCGACGATGTTATGATATAATACTTTTATACCTATAAGGTACATTGCATTCACGTGTCATTATGTATGTATAATAATATTGTAAAACATTGATTTTAAAAGAGTAGGTACGTATGGAGTTTCTTGCCCATTCTTCTCTTTACAAAACTCCCTTTTGGAAGGGGCAACTAGATTCAATTCTATTTTTTTCTCTTGTAGGTATAATAATATGACGTTCAAAAGTGCCTTATAAATAATATGACTGACTTTGATGAAAACATTTTGCTTATGTATGTATTTGTATTGTTTCCAGAAAATGACGATGCCCCTGTACCTGGTAAGTCAAAATAAGTTAACATAAACAAAACATCACGCCTGTAATCCCCGAAGTATTAGGCAGGTGTACCCTAGTGGATAGGTAGGTACCTACACCTCTGCCTAACCCTAACCTACCTCTGCCTAGTCTAGTGGTCGCAAAGCGCGACTGCTGAGCATAAGGTCTTGGGTTTGATTCCCAGGTCGGGCAAAATGTCATTGGGTTTTTCCATCAAGAATTTCTCAGTAGCAGCCTCGGAGTTTGGATTTGTGCCCGGTTGATGGCAATAGACTCGCCCCCTATTACAGCAGACATTTAAAACATTACTGGCGCAATGTGGGTGTAGGTAGGTACTAATGTGTACAGATCTGCCTAACCCTTCGGAGTAACAGGCGTGATTTTGTGTAAATTATGTAACCAGCAGATGCACGAACTGCGTTCTAGAAACTACTATTAGTTAATACTAAATAGTTTAGCGCTATACTTCACACTAATTAATGTTCTTTAGAATGCTTGTCATCATTCCGGATGATAATTTACGCGTAGCTTACTTATATTTTTTTTATATATTTTCAGCTTGTAGATTTCTGTGGGATGTGTGATCAAACCTGTCCTAAAGTCAAACTTTGTTTTGTAATTAGACGGGAAGAGTTTATCTTAAAAGTTTTTTGTTAAAAATATGTATGCAACATTGTTGCACAACAAAAACATGTTGTTTCAAAAATATCGTTAAAAGAGAACGATATCCTTGTCATCGTACGTTTTTTTTTTGTTTCAGTTTTATTAGAAAACCGTAAGTACAAACTAGATTGATCCTGCTACATATCTACCTACTGTTGGAAGTTGAAATTAAAAAATAATAATACAAGACCTTTTATAGTTGAAAAAATGGCTACTGGTGTAGCTCTTGAAGAGCTAGGTGTAGGCGTACTCCTACACCATGCTACGAGTTGTATTCTAAATCCCATGTAATAAGGTGGTGAGCCTATTGCCGCTATATTTGCTATTTCTTGATATCCAGGGAGCAAACCATAGGTAAGTCCACGCTCAGGTGTCTCGACTTGTGTTACCCTGAGCTATGAGGCAGCTTGGAGCCAACAAGCTGTTTTGTAACCCATTGCCCCAATTCATTTGCTTGACGGCCTTATCGCCTATCGAAATGGTCACAGGACACTACCTCCCGTCTTTAATGAAAATCAACACCAAATCCAAATATCAATGATTCCAATTATCAATTACTTTGCGGCCAATTATCGTAATTGGTTGTTGATAATTCACTCAACCAATCACAGCAGCGTACGAGCGCTTGTTATATTGCCATATTGTTTCGTTTGAGGGACTGTGCGGTATACACTCAGCAAAACAGATAGGTATGCAGGGTCGTCAGATATATGTAGTTGAAGTTTTCTAAACCGATGGATGTCTTTGACTGAAACTTAACCTAAATAAAGAACTATTTATTATCTACGTTTCAAATTAAGTTAAATTCGAAAACATCTATCGGTTTCTTAGAAAACTTCAACTATATCTGACGACCCTGCATACCCTATCTGTTTTGCTGTGTGTACATAATGTGGTGGGATCATAAATTATTAGATGTTATCAAACTAATAAGAGTTTTTTTTTTACAGCTGACTCTTTTTACTCCCAACCCGGTAAGACCATTTATCTTAATCATGGGGTCTCAACTAGAACAAAATATAATTAGTCCTTCGGAAAATTTCATAGATGGCAGCATAGGTAGCAATTATGAAATAAACAATCACTAAAAAGCATTAAACGGCAGATTTAGGTCGAAATAAGAATTCATAAAAATCTAAACTTCATTGTTTAATGCTGATTCACCTATTTAAACTCACAAAACACGTATTTTTAATAAACAAGGTAAATTAAGAATTTTACCTCCATTCGAACTCATAGATTGAGCAAGCAGCCATCTGCAAATCATTTTGTTTAGAACTCTTTTAGCAAAAGATGGCGTTTTTCTCAATTTTGCGCTGTCGTCACTCCTTAATCGTTATTCATTTACGTTTAGTTGTTTTATTTCAAGGAAAATAATTAAAAGATTATTTTTTTTAATCTGGTACGCTACGAAGTAAAATAAAATTTAGAAAGAAAAAATACATGTTTTTAGTACATAATTATTATCCTTATTTTCGGTTTACTTAGCCTGGAACTATAAAACTTTCTATATAAAAGGATTGCACGAAACGTTTTTAAAGTAAGTACCTATGTATCTATTCCGTTTGTCAATGGCAAGTCAATAGAGACTGTTGCGCATTAAAAGATAATGTAAATAATTCTATAATCCTTAAAACTTCAGTCATAACTTAGTAAAGCGTAATTTTAGCTCCAGAAATCAAGTTTCCGCAGTGTAGCGGTTATCATGTGTGCTTCACATGCACAAGGGCCCCGGTTCGATCTCGGGCGGAAACAGTTGCTTTTTGTATTTTATTGCCGATCATAAAAAGTATCTTCACGCTTTTTATTAATTGGGTGATCAGAGAAATCTGAAAAATAAACATTTTGTTAAAATAAAAGTAAACTACGTACTACCTATTTCTCGCCATGAAACTTACGTTTAAAAATCTATGATTGTTATCAAGGCCAAGTATGCCGCAAAACCAAATTATTTGTCGTATCAGATTACGATAGCTCACTTTGTTTTTTTTTTTTGTTGCTTTGTATGATCTACCTCTGTTATGAAATACCACGTTACCGATTTGGGGTAACATGACATGTAATGATAGTTGTATTGATCTAAATAAATAAAAAAAATATTTATTTAGATTGCGTCGGGAACAGTGGTCAGTACCTAATTGACTGACGCGAGAATGATTCGAGCGGTTACACGATCAGTCTGGCATCAGTCTGCTGTCATTCACAACAGAATGATGAAAAATATTTAAAATATTTAATTTTTGTCATTCTGGCGATTACAAACAAAACTATTCAACGTTTAACAAGTACCTAAGTACCTATTAAGTATTTTGTTTTTTCGTTCAAATTGTATCAACTGTATGTACTAATGTACCTATACCTACCCTTTGTCGTACATGACTGATCATGTAAAAAAAACATGACTGATCATGAAAATATTTTTTTATAGAAAAATACATAAAGCAATACCTATATGTATAAAACCCGGTTTTTCTCAAAAGTAAAATCAATCTCCCTCAAACTGCCCCCACAAAATCATTATCAAAACAAAATCGATATCCGAGTTCACTAATGCCAGGTTATAAAACTACGAAATCTTTAGAAAATCAAATCAGTGTGCAGTATATAAAAGCAAGATTGTTGTAGTAGGTACCTAGGTAAAACAGAATTCACAAAAGAAATGAAATAGATACCTACTAACCGAGCACCGAGCCTGTGACCGAGCGGTCAGAGCGGTGCCAGTGCAGAGGTGCGATATTCATTCATAACCCCCGTATCACCCCGCCCCGACCCCGCACGACTCATGACTCGTCTCAAAGGCACCGCCTTGTTGACTAAAGCAAAAAGTGATAACGCGATAACATTGAAATAGTGTTCGAAAATTTCATATACATAGATAGGTAGGTACCTAACTAGGAAATATGTGTTTATGAATAAGTCTTACAAGTTTGTGAAAAAAATATTTGTCAGTTAGAATCTCCATTACCTACATTTAATTTACTTACATGTGCAAGGTTTCTATCAAGTTTTTTTTCCTTTAGCTCCATCATCAGACCCTGGTTTCGATCTAGGACCATAGTAGGTACTCGTCAGGCAGGAGTAGTCAGGACGAACTAAACGATCCTAAACTCGATGGGACTGTTGTTTTATTACGGAATTTAAGTATATGTCCACCTATACTAAATCTTTCTAAAGCAAAATCAGTATCCGGTATAAAAAAGCAGATCTTTGTAGTAGGTAAAACAGTATTCACAAAATAAATGAAATAGATACCTAGGTACGTACTTACGCGCAGACATAGCGTATTCAACAAATTCAAAACCTACCTACTAACCGCGCGCGCGCCGAGCGGCCGCTTCATTCATAGGTATCCCCCGTCTTACCCCGCCGTGACACCACGGCAGACGACGTAGTAGGTAGGTACTGTCGGGCGTCTGTGTAAAGTGCATTTTACCGCGCACGAACGTTGTAATATTTTTGTAATTATGGGGCGTCTAAAGTGTCAAGCTTTCTCAATGGAGTGAAGTACCTACCTGTTCCGTAGGAACTACAAGTCAATCTGTGCTATCAGTTTGATTGTTAGTAGGTACCTACTTGATAGAAGAAATAAATATTTTTATTAAAATATTCCGTTGGTTTTTTTTATTATGTTGGTACCTAGTAGCTACCTTCCTACTTGTATGCTCCTACTCCTAGTTCCTACCCTATCCCATGCGCAATAACTAGGTAGGTACCTACATTAAAATCTAAATACAACATATTGTGGGTATCTAAATATGTAGGTAGGTATATATTTATTTATTTATTTATACCTAGTTAATTAATACGGCATAATACCAATTACATTAATTAACATAGAAACAAAGGTCACTCACTTAATCACTCATCACGAAATATCGAAAACCACTTGACGTAGGTAGGTATAAAGATGGGAGGTAAGTAGTTTATAGGTAGGTCTGTAGCCTTCCGCTAAAAAATCTAAAATTCCAAAATTCACCCCTGAGGGGAAAGAGGGTCCAAAGTTTGTATGGAGAAATCAACTTTGACGCGGGCAAAGTCATAGGCAGAAGCAAGTTTTCGATACAAAGCAATTTTATAGTTAGCCTTTTTGTTAAAAAAGGCGCCACTTTCTCGCCAAGGCGCGAACTGGCGCGTACCCATACCCATAGCACAGATAATATAATACTACGTCCCATAGATTTATTTAACCCCTGCAAAAAATCTCTTAACGCGGATAGAAGTATTCACTTCAAAAACTAAATTACGCTAAGCGCCAACACGAGATAACAGTAACTTGTTGTACCTATTCACCTATTGTTATACTTGACCTTGAACGCAACGACTGCAGAGAAAGTACCTATCTAATAACGCCATCTAGTAGTATCGATGCCACGTAGTACGTATCTAGTTCGTCGCATAACTCGCATAGATGGCGTAATAAAATTAAAGTCTCTGGCAATTAGTGCGTCGCTGATGCTGCCATCTGTTATAAAAATGAAGGAAAGAAAATAGCCAGTCGAATAGCCAGACTTAAGGAGGTCTCATTTCTTTGTATGGGATTGGGTATCTGTACGTAGTATTATATTATCTGTGATCTTAATACTAGCTTTTGCCCGCGTCTTCGTCCGCGTAAATGTCGGACCCCGGTTTCATCCCCTTAGGAGGTGAATTTTGGAAAATCCGTTCTTAGCGGACGTCTAACTATAATCTACCTCCCTGTCAATTTCATCTTAAAACGTCAAGCGATTTTCGATATTTGGTGTATGAATGACCTGTCGCTTTTATATATTTTTTAAATTATAAAGCTTTTTTTTTGGTTTCAGTTATCATCGAAAACCGTAAGTACAAACTATATTGATCAGTAGCTACTACTGTTGGTTAAGTTAGAATTTTAAAAAAATACAGTTTTTCTGTATACATAAAAAAATACAAATTCACGTATCATCAAATTATTTTTTGTTATCAAACTAAGTAATAAGAGATTTTTTTTTTACAGCTGACCCAGCTTATTCTCAACCCGGTAAGACCATTTATCTTAATACTAAGTAGCTTTGCCCGCGTATAGTCTTCGTCCGCGTAAATGTCGGACCCCGGTTTCATCCCCTTAGGAGGTGAATTTTGGAAAATTCGTTCTAAGCGGACGTCTAACTATAATCTACCTCCCTGTCAATTTCATCTTAATACGTCAAGCGAAAGCGATTTTCGATATTTGGTGATAAGTGGGTGTATGAATGACCTGTCGCTTTTATGTGGGTGGCCAAATTATTAGGGACAGTGCCGAGATTTTCATAATTTCTAGTTTGATTTAATTTTTCAAGGAAATGGGTTGTCTTAGGCCCCACGGGTATTTTTTATTCAAAGACTTTATTAATTGAGATAATAAAAAACATCAAGTCTGTAGGCGAAACTATTTATTTATTTTTAGAAAAAAAAATAATGCGTTATTTGTTTGAAAGTGATCTTTTTTCTCAAAATTTTATGACGCCACCCTTCGCTGTAATGACAGCTTTCATTCGACGTGGCATGCTCTATTTTGGCAATCTGTTGAAGATTTTCATTATGATGCCACTCTAGCAACAAGAGAGAGCTACAATCAGCTGGTGCTTGGTGATGGCCACTTTCTAGCTATCGCCCGTTTAGTGAGGCTTAGATTTTCTCTATAGGGTTCATGCCGGTTAAATAACCTGACTAGGGCCATATATTAAAATTTTTTTCAACCTGAAATACAGTAACGCTCCCAGCTTTGTGATCAGGTGCAGAATCGTGCATAAAAATGTAATTTTCGTCACCAGGGAACTATTCATCGAGCTGTGACTGTAGGCAAGTTTCATAGGAGTCGCTTGTACTGGTCCTGCCTCATGGTCCCTTACACGATCACAACGATGTATTGGCGCCTCATGTCTTTCGAAAAGATCACAGACCACACCATGGTACTTATTGGGTGTTTAGCCCCCACAAGGCAGTCCATGCAGAGTTTGCATGGGGTTATAACCCAGGGCGTCGTCGCACAAAATAAATTTTGTCGAGCAAAATCTGATCTGAGACATATTACTATTCGACTCCAGCCTGCAACAGACAAATTTCGGTGTTGTCTGGCACATTGGAGTCGTGTCTTCTTCATGGCCTCTGTGAGGCGTGGTGTCTTGATTGGCTGAAGACCTGTCAAGTTCTCTTCGGCCAACCGCTTGTAGGTACTATCCTTTCGAAAACTCTTTTTCCTTCATCGTTCATCATCGTAGTCAAAAGGGCAACACCCGTTTTACAATTATCAAGGCAGATATCCCTGACTTTTCGATCTGTACGAAGGTGGTGATCCTTTTTCTGCTACATTTTTGCACAAGGCCTACTTCCAGAGATTTGTACTGCTCAGTTTACATTTTTATTACAATCACAACAAACCTTAAAACACTGGTAATAGTTGCTATACCTCTCTAGGCATGTGTAGAGTGCAGTAATAATGTTTGTATTTCTCTAATTTTTCTTGAAGACGTGTCTGAATCCTTGCAAGAAAAAAAATAATTTTGAGGGTTTCAAGTTATATCTTAAACAAAATAAAATTCAAGTAATAAGATTAAAAATTGTACCACTATACGAAATACACATCAAAATATAATAAAAATATCAGTAATACCAGAACGTCCGATTTTACAGGATCCGTTTTAACTGATCCGTCGCTACTGGAGGTAATATTCACACAGCATTTACAGGACTGATTTTAACTGATTCGTCGCTACTGGATGTCGGATCCGTATTTTTTACTGGATCCGCAATACTGTATTCTGTGTGAACTCGCTCATACAACTACATACGCTAATAACATATACGTTTAAACGGACCAGTAAAACGGACGTTCTATGTGAACGCGCCGTAAGTATGAGACGATGAAAATACTTTGTTTATGTGTGCCTAATGCTTATGTATTGTTTCCAGAAACGGTCGAAAACCCTGAACCAGGTATGTCAAAATGACGTCGACGATGTTATGATATAATACTTTTTATATATAAGGTACATTGCATTCACGTGTCATTATAGTAGGGGAGCCCAAGATGCTAAATGTGGATTTACTCCAGCGTCGTGGGAACCTTTTGGATTGTGAATATTAGATGCTAAAAAGTAAAAATAGTTATAGATAGGACCCTTTCACTGGTGGAGGAAGCGCATAAGTTCATATTTAAAAAAATAAAATAATCACGAACTACTACTCGAGCGTGTCAGTTAATAATAGTGTATGCGCCCCACGTGTTTTTGATAACCGAGGAATACCTATTAATCTGCCGGTTTGCGTGGTCGGGGTGGCCGTTGAAAATGGAAGAAAAAATTATGACATTGAAAGACTCGAGCGCGTCAGATTAATATACAGACAGTTCAGCTTGATGTCCTTGTCGTGCTGACCCTTAATCTGACAATTATGTGCAGGGACTTCTTCAATCTGATGGTTTGAAAAATAAAATCCGCTGCCCTAGACGCGCGGCCCTATATACAGGGCTCATATAATGTGGAGGTACTTAACAGGGTGCAAGGTATCCCCCCTTATATTAATCTGCCGCGCTCGAGTAAATCCAAAAATCCCTTCCTGGCCTCCCCAACTATTATGTATGATTCTGTTTACAAAAATTGTAAACCATTGATTTTAAAAGAGTACGTATGGAGTTTCTTGCCCATTCTTCTCCTCACAAAACTCCCTTTTGGAAGGGTCAACTAGATTCAATTCTAATTTTTTTTCTCTTGTAGGTATATGACGTTCAAAAGTGCCTAATATGACTTTGACTTTGATGAAAACATTTTGCTTATGTATGCATTTGTATTGTTTCCAGAAAATGACGATGCCCCTGTACCTGGTAAGTCAAAATAAGTTAACAATAAACAAAACATCACGCCTGTAATCCCCGAAGTATTAGGCAGAGGTGTACCCTAGTGGATAGGTACACCTCTGCCTAACCCTAACCTACCTCTGCCTAGTCTAGTGGTCGCAAAGCGCGATTGCTGAGCATAAGGTCTTGGGTTTGATTCCCAGGTCGGGCAAAATATCATTGGGGTTTTCCATCAAGAATTTCTCAGTAGCAGCCTCGGAGTCTGGATTTGTGCCCGGTTGATGGCAATAGACTCGCCCCCTATTACAGCGGACATAAACATAACTGGCGCAATGTGGGTGTAGGTAGGTACTAATGTGTACAGATCTGCCTAACCCTTCGGGGTATACAGGCGTGATGTTGTGTAAATTATGTAAGCAGCAGATGCACGAACTGCGTTCTAGAAACTACTTAGTTACTAAGTAGTTTAGCGCTACTTCACATTAATTAATGTTCTTTAGAATGCTTGTGATCATTCCGGATGATAATTTAAGCATAACTTATATTTTTTTAAATATTTTCAGATGATGCGGGTGAAATTGAACCTACACCTGGTGAGCATGTTTATTAATTTAAATACATACTTAATAAAAAATAAATATTATGATATAACTATCATTCAGCAGTTATGAAGGGCAAACGTTAATGCAACGAGCATTAATTGATTTATTTTAATGCTTACGACTACGTTCTATTTAACGAGCAACCAAAATAAATGTGTAAAATATTCATGGTTACCTATAAAATGAACACTAAATATCTACATAATTTTTCTGAAATGCTCGCTGCAGTGCTCATGAATGATTTTTTAAAAATGTTACAGATAATGCTCATTTTTTTTATTAATATTCACGTTGGAATGCCCACATTTGTATGATTCCACGCCTCACGTAAATGATTTGAATAACCGACTAAGGATAAACTACGATAACTTGACGCGCCCTTCCGCAATTCAAAACGTTTGAAAGTATTTGTAAAAGTATTTACAAGACTCACAACGCATGTGTGCGTACTGAGACGGCTCTCGAAACAAAAACAAATCAGCGTGTCATTGTTGCTTGACTAGCGGCATCATTAATTACTCATTATTATTGAAAAAGTAATATGGAGGGGAGCGCCATGTTATAGTAGTTTATCTCTACCGGGCTATGCTTTTATGCATACTTTTAATCGTTCATGTTGTTGTTTCTAGTGCAAGTTGTCGAGGAAAGCGTCCCCAACAACCCGCCCGGTAAGCAAACTTCTAAAGTAACATTATGTAAGGCCTACATTTACTTAGGCCTACATGAAATAGTGGCCAAATACAAGCACTTTCGCATTCGCATCGGACGTATTAATAATGTCCAAAAAAAATTACGACGCCTAGTCAATCTATCTGTATGTAAGAGAAATGTAAGAGAATCCCCTCAGGGGTCACCAAATGATGGACCGCGGTCCGCATGCGTACCGCCAACTCATTTTGTGCGGACCGCGAGAACACAGTAACACTAGGCATAGAATACGTAATTTAATAAAAATATATCCCCCTCATTATCTTTGTTGACGTCAATTCGAAAACGTCCGGGCGAAGTATCGAGCTAACAAGCGAGAAAGAGTTCGCGGATTGCGAAAGCGTTGATAGTCGCGGTGTGAAAAAAAATACCTTTGTTATTTCCGTAATAACATTTGTTTAATAAATATTTTTTCTAGAAAATGTTGTGCGGATCGCGATGGTCTTTTCATTTCTTAAAACGGACCCAGAGCGAAACTAATTGGTGACCCCTGCCCTAACTTCTTGATGTGAAACATCTCTTAGCACACTTTTGCTAGTAAAATCGATAAGTTTGCCCACTTTAGAATACTTGTGATTATTCCGGACAAAACAATAGGCTAGTTGACACCTCCAATCAATTGACGTACTTTTTATTAGCTGTCCAAACGCGTTTCTCCCAAAGGTTAACTATTTTTTTATTTCAAAGCCAAGCCACAAAAAAATTAATTTTACAGAAAATTTAAAATTGATCGGGTTTTCGGGGCTAAAATAAAGTTTCTTTAAATAACTTTTGGAATTATTGGTTAATATTGTGTCAACTACCCAATTATGCACGTGTTTTATTGGTCTATTTATTTTCAGGAAACTTTGCTGATATACCTGGTGAGCATGTTTATTAATATACCTAACATCAAAAGAAGCAGTTGAGAAGTAGGTACAAACATGGGCGCTAGTAGCCGGATGCAAGGGGATGCACTTGCACCTTCCTGGAAAAGAAAATACATAGAAAAGATTAAGATTATTTTTTATTAAATTCCTGTTTGAATAGTACAGCAACCTTGGCCCTTAGGTTGCTGTTCAACAAACTTAATTGACATGTAATATATTTTATTTTTTTGCTCAAAATATAGTGTGTAGTTACAGAATATGCGCCTCCCTGAAAGCCAATGGGTACAAAATACAAATGTTTATGCTTCGAGCATTAAATTTTATTTTATGGATATTACTGAAACTGTAATTACATGCACATCGATTGTTTGGGTATTTAGTCTGAACAGCCCAAATCGAATCCATTCGACCGTAAGAAAAAATCGTCTACGTTCGAAAGGACCGGTGATAAAAATTTGTAAACAAAAAACCAACATCAAGTAAGTACCTACTCTCGGCTGCCAAAAATTATAAACAAATCAAATGGTTAAAATTCATAAACAATGCCACTATCACAATGTATGCGACTGTACCTTTAAATAATTACACGACTGCCCCAAAAAAAGGAGTGTTATGTGTCCATGGTTAATGTATGTATGTATGTATGTATGTATGTATGTGAGTTTCTTTATTCCACCATAACTTTTGAACGCCTGAACCGATTTAGATGTATGGGGTATCGTTACAATCCTTGCATCGTTCCGAGTAACATAGGCTAGTAAAAAATAAAAAGAAACCGGTGTGGTCACTTTAAAACGTAAATTAATACCAGCCTCAATTTATTTTTTTAATGAATCTTGTCGTGTCTATGTTTATCGTCTAGAATTTAACAAGTAGATTTAAAAAATATATAACACTGTAAATAAAAAACGTCGTAAAAAAAACTGTCGAGTAAACAAAGTACAAATATGTGCAATTTTTGCAGTCGTGTTTTTTAATTTTTTAATTATAGTAGCTTGTTTTGAAATTATTTTATCACCGGTCCTTTGGAACGTAGACGATTTTTTCTTACGGAATTGGGCCGTTCAGACTAATACCCGATTGTTGTTATCAAACTAATGAAAGATTTATTTTTATTTTACAGCTGTCCCAGATTCCCCTCAGCCCGGTAAGACCATTTATCTATACTAATATTATGAAGCTTAACAGTTTATTGGTTTATGTTTGCTCGCGCTAATCTCCTAACTTCTGGTTCAATTTTAGAATCCTATCGCAAATGAAAGCCACCCAGTTATCCCTGAGTGCTATAGACCATGACGTATGCCATACTTATGGCAGTAAATGTGGCATCCTACTGGGCCCAAATAGTTTAATACTTTCAGGCGAATAAACGTTGTAATGCGTAAAATTTGATAAATGCTAATTGACACAACGTTAAAACACGTCAGCAGAAATTATGTCTTTCTTTAATGAACGTATAGGTATAAACGGCTACGGTCTATACTAATTTCTTCAATCTACGTCATTGCGCCGTATCACTTTAAATTTTCGGATTACTACTAGCGCCACTCCACGTTAGTTTTTTGTACACTTTCTAAGGCTACTCACACAAATAATTTCCCCCCTCCCTTACTTTATTTATTTATTTATTTATATATATTTATATATTCTTTAGTCCGAGATGAAACCCATGTCATATTTAAAAAGCTCTTAGGGTGTACTACATTTTATTATATGACAGCTAAGTTTAAATCCAGCGCGAAAATAGTGCTACGTAATTGCTTAAGATACAACAAAGATAAACGGCGACATTATTACCGTGGCCAGAGGGACAAGGTAATAACCAGCCCTTGGGTCATGGGAACTGTCAACGAACTAAATGTTTACATATACTAGTCTAACTTAAAAAGGTATTACTTTATTTAATATATTATGTATACATTATTTACAAGCTTAACAAAAAAAAAAACAGAATAAAAAAGAGAAACTAAAACTAAATGGCATCAAAAAATTCATCCGCATCGCCGTCCACTGGAAATGCCCAAAAGACTGACTGCATTGCCACGTTAAATGGCAATGCTTATTTGCTTAACCCCTAGCCAGGGTAATAACCAGCCCTTGGATCACAAGAAGTGTCAACCAACCAACTAGTTGTTTGTAATTTTATTTTTAATCACAATAACATTATATTTCTCTTTTACCAGGCTCTCCCCAGGCTCCTGAACCCCGCTCCCGGTATCCCAAGCAGTGTAAGTATACAAGCAGAGTGATGGAACAAGAGACGACGAGAAGGTCCCTGACCCTCGCTCAAGCCAGTCCGCAACACTGAGCCTATGGTTATAAATTCACATAACAAACACCACGCACGTAATCCCCGAAGGGTAAAGCAAAGGTGTACCCATTAGTACACTCACATTTCGCCAGTTATGTTTATGTCCCATGTAATTAAATAGGGGGCGAGCCTATTCGAAAAAAAAACCCGATGGCGGCGGCCATCTTGGACCGATTTTCATCAAACATAGGTAGCTCTAAGAACACTCCCGACTAATTCACCTTTCAAACAAAAAAGCAAAATCAAAATCGGTTCATCTGTTCTGGAGCTACGATGGTCGATGCCACAGACAGACACATACATAGAAACGTCAAACTTATAACACCCCGTAGTTTTTGCGTCGTGGGTTACAAAAAGGGATTAGTTAAAATTACTTACATAACATCACGCCTGTAATCCCCGAAGGGTTAGGCAGAGGTGTACCCATTAGTACACCAATATTTCACCAGTTATGTTTATGTCCCATGTAATAGGAGGCGAGCCTATTGCCATCAACCGGGCACTAATCCAGACTCCGAGGCCGCTACTGAGAAATTCCTGATGGAAAAACCCAATAACACTGACCTGGGAATCAAATCCAAGACCTCATGCTCAGCAGTCGCGCTTTACAACCACGAGACCAACGAGGCCGTTAAAATTATGATTTGTAATAAACTTTTGTTTGTAATTTCAGCCAAAAACCCCTTGTTGCGCGGCTGAAAATAGTGGACCTCTTCACCAGACAGACCGAAATCAGGAGCTTCAATTAAATATCTAGGTATTTAATAAATCTTGCATACATATGGAAACTGATGCATAATATTAAAAAGAAATCATGTCAAATTATTTTGAACTAAGTAAGGTTGTTCAAGCTTCTAATCAATTTGAGTAATAAGCACATTTTGTTTTTCAAAATTAAGCATTTTAAATAAATACTTTATGAATTTTTGTTGTTGTTTTTATTTTTGTGTTAGACGGATTCCTACCTACTTATAGATGTTTCAGTTTAAAATTTTATTGCACTCGTCTTCTCTAAGGTTGCCAATTGAAAAACTCTATATTACCATCTTATGTCCAGACTGACTATTGCCTAAAGCACATATATCTTAACGCTGATTCACTTACATCAGTGATGCCACAGTTCCGGCACCGTCCCATCAGTGATAAATTATTATTTCATACATTCTCTTTGAACGCGCGCACTGGCACTGAGATCACTGTGTTGTCACTGACACTGACAGGTGTGAATGTGTTTAGTATAGGACTGATCACATTAGTCCCGCCCCGCGTGGTGTGGAGCAACCTACTAAATATATGAAACCGATAGCTTTCCCACGCGTGGCGACAACGGGGCAGGTTAGGAATAAACGCAGCTTTATGTGAGACAAACAATACAAACGTACCTTCATATTCATATGTATATTAGCTTATAGAACGTGTGACATCATCACTACATTATTACAAACGTAGGTAGGTACAGTCACCAAGGAAAGATCGATTGACACTGTAGGTAACTATATGGGCTAGATTCGCCATAGGCTAATAGGATATCTATAATAAGGACAAATTTTTAATGCTTAAAATCATGTGGCGGCTGTAAAGGCTTGCACACATTGTACTCGACGTCGTGCCACGGTACTCAAGCTTACAGTTCTTCTCTAGATAGAGACTGCGATAGACGTATTTTTCCCCTGTTATTGCTAAGACGACGAATGAAAAACAGAATCAAAGATATAATACAAGAACTGCAGGTTTGAATACACGTTTGAACCGATGGTTTCTGCCGTGAGCTGGTGTGGCGCACCATAAACGTCACCGTGCCGCGGCACGGCGTCGTGCCGTTTCACGCTCCACGTGTCCACGCTCTAATACCTACAAAACGGCGCCATTTTTTTAGGAAACCCAAGAGAGTGCAAAGTCGATCTCTATCTCGTTTTAGTAACGTAAATACCTACATATTAGTCTTAGGCAAATAGAAACGTGCGTCGCGTCGATGCGCGGTGACAGCTAGTATCCGAGTCGAGCGATAATACGCGCTGGCGCTGCATCTCACGCTGCGACTCGAGCGGAATGAAGCGTCAGCGCAGTTCAACGGTCCCTGAAATATTCAATTTTTAATCCATCGTTACGATACGGACACGTGAATGCGCGTGACTGCGAGCGAAAACAAGCGCATTACACAATCCGTAAAGACACTTCATGTCGCTTTAGCTCTGCGCCAGTATGTATAGAGCTTAAGCCGCTATAGACTTATGATTATAATTATGCTAATAATGGATATAAAAACGCAATATCTGGCCTTGTGCCTTGAGCTATGTAGAGTAGACAGCCAATGATCTGTCGATAAGGATAATCAGTTCTTGTTTCAGTCTTCATATCATGGCTGAATTTTAGTGCAACTTCAATAGGTGTTTTTACAGTATTGCACTCCAACATTCCAAATCTTTCCAAAACTTCACTTATGTATTTCTTCTGCTCCAACATAATTGAGTTTCCATTTCTTGTGATATTGAACCCCAAACATTGACTTACGGTTCCGAGGTCTTTCATTTGAAAGTGTTGCATTAATTTATCCTTTAACATCTCCTTCATGGTTGGTTGAGAAGTAAATATAAGTAGGTCATCAACCCACACAGCAATGTAAGTATTCTTTTCTGTATTGTAATAAACACATGGGTCGGTCTTACATTGTTGCATTCCTATGGTTTGCAGTACATTGTTTAATTTGATGTTCCATAGTCGACTAGCTTGCTTCAGACCATATATGGATTTATGTAAATGACATACCTTGGATCCTTGTGCATATAGTTCAGGTTGTACCATGTAGATATCAGTGTCTATATCCCCTTGCAGGAATGCAGAGACAGCATCCATCTGCTCAATCTCTAGGTTATGTTTAGCGGCTAAACCAAGTAAAAAGCGTATTGTCTGATACCTCACTACAGGAGAGTAGATTTCATCGTAGTCAATGCCTTTTCTCTGGGCAAATCCTTTTATGACTAACCTTGCCTTATAGCGAACAATTTTTCCAAACTGGTCAGTTTTTGTTTTGAACACCCACTTTGACGGTAGAGCCTTTTTGTTAGAAGGAAGATCTGTCAAGGTCCATGTGTTGTTCTTCATTAAGGAACTGTATTCTTCATCCATAGCTCTCTTCCACTGCATAGCATGTGAGGATGACAGGGCTTCTTCTATTGACTGTGGGTCAGACAGATTAGTGTAAAGGCAATACAGACTATTCTCATTCTTTTGTTTATCCTTTTTACTACGTGGCCTCAGAGTAATATTACTGACAAAATCCTGTGATTTACATGCTTGCCTAGGAGGTTGGTAAGTCTCGTCTAAATCATCTGTCCCTGATTGATACTCACTAGAATCTTCATCTTGTGAATCAATTTTATATTTATTACCTGTGGCTGTTGAACTTCCAGATTTTATAGAATTTGACTGGCTTGGGCTGTCCTCCACCAGGCTGTCATGACTGATCTCGTCTGTAACTGATGAACTGGTGCTTTCTGAAGGAGGGCTCTCACTGCAAATATCGACTGGAACATTCTTATCACACAACATGTTGTTATCAAATTTTTCATGAAAAATCACATCTCTACTTATAATTATTTTGTTACTTTTAGTGTCTAGTAGTAGTAGTAGTAGTCCCTTTTGTATTATCACAATATCCCACCAGTGTCATTTTTATTGACTTCTTGTCCCATTTTTGCCTCTTCACCTTCGGTATGTGGACCATGGCATCAGAACCAAATATTCTAATATGTGATAGATTAGGTTTATGCCCATGCCACATTTCATAAGGAGTTTTACTTTCTAGGCTCTTTGTGGGACAACGATTTGTGACATAAGCAGCAGTAGCTACAGCTTCCGCCCAGTATTTCTTTCCTAAATTGGCATAGAACAACATACACCTTGCACGCTCAACTAGAGTGCGGTTCATCCTCTCCGCCAGGCCATTTTGCTGCGGAGTATAGGGAGTTGACGTCTGATGGGTTATTCCATGACTAGACAAATGACTCTGAAAGCGATCATTGCAGTATTCCTTACCATTATCTGTTCGGAGGGTTTTTATTTTTCTTTCAAGCTTAACTTCTACTTTTGCCTTGAAATCTTTGAAAACCTCAAGTACATTAAGTTTATCCTTCATTAGATATACATGAACCATCCGAGTGTAATCGTCAACAAATGTTATAAAGTATTTCATACCTGAGCACGACTCGTTTTCCATTGGCCCACATAAATCCGAGTGAATGAGTTCCAGAGGCTGTGTGGCTCTAGATCCCACATTGTTGAATGGAAGTCTCGTCTGCTTACCCTCCGAGCAATGTGTGCACTTGATGATCTCACTTTTCCCTTCGTTCAGAGTCACTCCCTCAGCACAGGCAGACAGCTTATTTATATCTGAAACATTTAGGTGAGCCATCCGCAGATGCCATAAATAAGTGTTGTTGACTTTTTCATTATAAGATAGTAAGTGGGCAGTCTCAGAATTATTTACTGTGTTTAATACATAAAGTTTATTATTGAGCGTTGCTGAACAGATTAATTTTTCATTTCCATTATGTATATGGCAACCTTTGTCATTGAACGTTATTTTGTAGCCACTTTTAACTATACTACTCACAGACAGTAGATTGGCTGCTAAACCAGGGACATATAAAACATTTTTCACCTGAATATTTCCTTTGGGTAGACTAATGTTGACACATCCAACACCATCTACTGATAACGGCTCTTTGTTGGCTACCGTTATACTCTTCACTGGTAGTTTGGAGACGTTGTACATCCATTCTCTTCTTCCAGACATGTGCATAGATGCACCGGAGTCTACAAACCACCTGTCACTTAGTCCATCCAATGTAGCTGAAAACGCTGCAACAAAATTTGTACTATCTCCATCTTTATTCTGTTTGTTTGTCGTTTTCTTGGAACTCTTGCAGAACTTTGCATAGTGACCATGCTTGTTGCAATTATAACACCTTGGTCCCTTTGGTTTATCGGGATGCTGGTTATTCTTCGTTTTCTTAGAGTTTGTGTATAGGGCTGCACTTGAATCTGTTGACTTTACTTCCTGCAGCAGCTTCGTTTTGACCAAGTCAGCGCTAATCGGTACACCAGAACTTTCTAGCCCCATTATCATAGGAGCATACACATCAGGAAGACCTGCAAGCATTAGCGTCCCGAGCCACTCTTCATTAACTTCGAAGTTTATATTTCGCAGTTTGTGCGCGGTGGTCATTATTTTGTTCACGTAATCCTCGACACTGTTGCTTGATTCTAGTGATGTGTTAACTAAATCTTTCAACAGACCTACTTTTCTTGTCAGTCCACTATCATCGAAGGCCCTTTTTAGGTTATTCCAAACCTCTCGTGCGGTCTTGCAATCTTGCACGTGAACATAGTTTTGGGGATCAATCAGTAGGATTAATTTTGATTTCGCCTTAATATCCTTTTTATGATCAACCGCACCGTCTGAACTAGGCTCCACGCACTCCCAAAGGTCCTCGTGCTCCAGATATGTTCTTACACTAAATTTCCATGTCGCGAAGTTTTCACGACCTGTGAGTTTCTCCAAATTAAACATATATGAGCCCATCTTATTTTCTTTCTGAGTAGTTAGGTCCTGAGTATTTTTCCAATTGCCGATGCCGGCTTCAGCACGTGTCGAAGGAAAAATTCTTAACCTCAAACTATTTTACCGGTACACTTTTATTTCCAGATTCTTCACGATCCATATATAACTGATTGCTAAACCACGCTCTGCTACCATAAAGGATTATTTGTGGTGCAATTAATGAATAATAGAAGACGACTTGTTGAATAAAAATGTATTTTACTTGAGAGAAAAAATATGATGGCGGTTACAAGACTTACAAGTATCATAGAGACATAGACAAGAGAGTGGAGCGACCCAAGTGGCCGAAAAAGAAACTACTAGAGGTTGCGTTCACAAATATTTAACAAATACATTAAAAAACTGTTTTAACCAACTGTTGTTGCTGACTGCACATGGGTGAATTGCGCAAGCAAAAAAAATACACGGCAAACCTGAGAACGGTAGTGCAATGTGCTGATTTTTAATTTTATATATTTTTTCTCAACAAAGTAAGTACTTCTCTACCTTGGCAAAAAAAATCATTGATTTCTACCCTCTAATATACCAAATAAAAAAATTACAAAGTGTTATTTTATCATCACGGTGGCCTGTCCTGAACCCAATTCTGCTCATAAAATACCTTCCCCTGCAAATACATTCGAAATATGGATTTAAATCGATGTTGTTATCATTAAATTATAATATATTCGATCAGATAAAACTATTTTTGTTTGTTTATCTTCTTTCTCATGGATTTGACAGGCAGTCAACTTTTGTCCGGAAAAATGTTATCATTTCAGAGGACAGTAAGTTTTAGTAGAATAGCCATGTCAACATTGCGTTTTTTCATTGCTTTCCTCACTTCGGATCAGTCCGGCTCAAGCTCTCGGCGCGAACGCACCGGTCCCAACTTCTTGCGGTTTTCGCCTAAAAATAAAGTTTATCATTTCAGTAACATGGGGACAAAAATAGTTTCATTTCGGTGGCTGTTATAACTATGAATGAATTATTATAAATTGAATGAAATTCTATCATTTCGGTGGTCATTTTTATCATTTCGGTAGACACTTTTCATTTCAGTGGACTCTTAAAAATTCATCCTTAATTTATGTAGGTTTTGATGAAATTTGATGTCCACTCACGGACAATGTTATAAAATAGGCTAAAGTTTTATTTGTCACTAAAAATATGTAGATAGCATTGGAATAAAAAAATCTCACCGAAATGACAAATAAAAATCTCTTGTTGAAATTCACCCACATCATCTCGTTGTAGGTATAGGTATTTGCAACCTGCTAGTTAATTACATACAAACCAAAGACAAACAATAGGGAGATGCTTAATGGAAAATGGTAAAATTCACACAAGTAGGTAGGTACTTACCTACCTTGTGTGAATTTTACATTTACGTTTTACATTTTTAATTACCCGCTTTTTTTTTTTTTTTTGTGGTGGTAAAAATCATCAAATGAGTCCTTCCGTCCTGGGCGGGGCGGAAGGGACTGTCAGACTTTTACTGACTAAAAAACCACCCTGTTCCTTCTGTTGCCCTTTACGTTCCGGGGCCACGGTATCCTGTTAAGACGTCCCGCAACCCCGGCAGGCGTTTGGCCCCGTTGGGGGGCCCCGTCCCTGTGCTGACAGCTCTTTGAGGCGCGCGCGAACAGAACGCGCCGTCGACCCGGGCATGGTCCTTGATCGGACGGCGAGCTACCCATTACTCGCCGTCCGCAAGCCCGCGCCTACGGTGGCCGGATGTCGCCTCGCGACGTCCGACGCCCTGGGCGTCTCCCGCGGCGGCTGGGGCGTGAGGTGGAGGGTGTTGTTCTCTCCCTCACGCGGCCCGCCTCCTCCTTCGCTAGCATTACTGCTTCGCAGAAGGAGGTGACTGCATCCCATTCCCTCTCGCCCCGGAGCATGGCCTGAACCAGGCCCGGGCGCGAGAGGTCGCCGCCGCCTATCGCCTCCGTGAGGACACGGTGATGCTCTGCCCAAGCTGGGCAGACCTGCACCGTATGCTCCACCGTGTCCTCCGGGCGGTCCACACAGTGGTGACACCCGGGCGTTTCCTCCCGTGCAATCCGACACAGGAACCTCCCGAAACAACCGTGTCCGGTGAGGACCTGCGTCAGCCGGAAGGTGAGGACGCCGTGGCGCCTCTCTAGCCACTCCTCAAAGAGGGGTCTTACCGCCGCGATTGCAGCGTGCCCGTTAATTACCCGCTGAAATGTCATGGTTTAATGTAAATAAGTAAAATATACATGCTGAAATAATGATTGCTTTCCCACGGCAGAACATTTTGCCCTCAGCTGTAGAGCTCATCATCTGCCTAGCCTTTTCCCAATTATGTTGGGGTCGGCTTCCGGTCTTACCGGATGCAGCTGAAAACCAGTATTTTACATGGAGCGACTGCTTATTTGACCTCCACAACCCAGTAACTGCATGGGTAATAGTAATACGATACCCAAAAAGACACATTGGTACTTGCCCGGATTCGAACCCACAACCTCATGCATGAGAGGCGGGCGCCTTAACCACTAGGCCATCACGACATTATCACGGCCTCAGTTGTAGAGCTATCGAAACATAAAGTTAAATTAAACAAGTTCTATTTTTTTTTTCAACTGTCATGCAATGTGCATTCAAAATTCCAACTCAATTGAATACCGTCAAATTAAAAAAAAACACTCAGACGAAGTCGCAGGTAGAAGCTAGTAATTGCGTAAAAATTCAACTTTATTAAGACAAGGAAAAATAATAATCTATAGCTTATCAAGACGTGATGACGTCGTTATTATGAGAGAAACAAAGTAAATAAATACTTTCTATAGATTCTAGAATTACCAGTCGGAATAGGAAAATTTATTTTTTATAAGCTTTTATTTAGCTGGCACTGTTCGTATGTATGTATGTAAGTTGTCCTTTCAAAATTGGCAAACCATTTTTCAACCATTAATTGTTGGTATCCGATTGAGCTGAAATTTTGCATACACCTTTAGTTCTGATGACAATACAATGTCCGATAATCAATATTGTAGAATTTAAGTTAAAACTTGTTTTAAAAACATATTTTAATTACACACATCAAAAGTGTCTAGGGATCAACATCCCTAATCAATGTTAGGGATGTTGATCCCTAGACACTTTTGATGTGTATAGTTTATTGTATGATATCTAGATTCATGAGAAATAGTATAAGCTATACTTAACATCACACTAGGACCCCACATATTGTAAAGTAAACTTCTTGACTTTTATTACTTTGCATCGTCGATATGACATCACGCTACAATCCACAGAAGCAGAGCAGTTACCGAAGACGTAAATTAACGCGGGTGAAATAAACCACGCAGACGAAGTCAAAGTCAAAACATTTATTTTAATTAGACCATTTACAGGCATTTTTGAATTGTCAAGGAGTCGGTCAGTTAGTCCGAAAGATGAAGCTAGTTGCTCGTTCCAAAACGGAGGTAGGCCTCTATGGGGAAGAACGAGCAAGAAACTCCATGGCACTCTTTTAAATTAGGTTTTTACAAAATCCTGGTTACATTATTCTTGTTGATTCTACATGTGATCACAATGAAGATGAATACTTATAAAACAGTAGTAAAAAATAATAAAATAAAGATGTAAGCCATAGCATTTAAGAGATGACCAATCCCAACTGACAGCACTCGTTCACGAGCATGACGCATGGATCAGCACCATCTAGCTCAACCATCATGGTGAGAGCCAAATGATCCAACACACGCGCCACCATCAGCGAGACATTTGAGTGAGCATGACAAGCTCTCAACTGCCATGCATGAAGTCAGGGGAAATAGCTAGTCAATAATACAGGTGTACCAAGGAAAGAAAAATACCCCTGGCACACCCAGCTGGCTGGTTGCTGTAATACGTGAATCTTTGACAGTCGTTACGGGTCGTCAGAAGTCCGAAAGTTTGACAACCAGTCTTACCACGGGGTATCGTAGGTATTACCCAGTTGCTTGTGGAGATCAGATGCCTATCTGATTGGCCCGAGTGTTTGGTTAGTGGTGGGCAGTCGCTCCATGTAAAATACTGGTATTCAGCTGCATCTGGTTAGACTGGAAGCCGACCCCAACATAGTTAAGAAAAGGCTAGGCAGATGATGATGATAATGACACCCAGGTGAACTTAAGTAGACCACGGTAAGAAATAAAATCCCCTGGTTTACATAAGATAGACGCTGGGTGGAATTATTGGAATTGATACAGGAAAACGTCTCGGTTCTAAGTATTTGGTATTTGTACATATCAACGCACCAAATATTTGAACGCTTCACTATTTGAACAATATTCGCTTAGGTCGGACAGGTTATCAGCGTCAAACTATAAAAGACACTACTTCAAAAAAAATTCGGCATACACTCGTCTGGCCGTATAGTTCTCTCATTAACTGTGATTTTATCAAACAAAATGAAGGCAGTTTTGGTGAGTCAATGATTGAGTTTTTATATTTTATTTTTCTATAATCGAGTATTACCTGCAGTGCGCATGTGCTAAAATTTAATCATGACAAATGATATCCCAAGTACTTGTTTTCATTGATAACAAAAATCAAGAACTTATCGTATCTTGACGCTATTTTCTAAATTTAAATAAAAGAATTGATTCAAATAGGTTCTTATTCTTAATTTTTTTTTCCTGCAAGCTCTCTCCTCCGAATTAAAAAAAAGGAGGAGGTTATAGTATGTTCGACTGTTTGTATTTTCTTCTTTCCTCCAAAAATATTGTCGGCCGATTTTCAAAATTCTTTTTTATTCGAAAGATTACTCCTGACGTAGTCCCATAATATTTATGTGATAATCTAATGTATAGACTTTCGGAAATAAACATTAGAACTTCTCATTATTGAACAGTGGAAGTATTGTGATTTGGTTAGATATTGTACTGAAGATCAAAGAACATTGCTGGTTATTTATCTATCCGTGACCAACTAATCGTGGTCTTCGAAGATACCCCATGGAACGCCTCCATGAACATAAGTCCTTTCTTAAAGGGGATCATGCGGCAGATGAAATACATTTATTTGTTATTTTACGTAGTGTTACCGTTTCCAATAAAAGATTGCGCTATTTTAAGTACATTATTGGTAAAAAACAATGTGTGTTTTTAAGAAACTTTATATAGGCCCAGCTCCTACGAATTTGAACTTCCACAAACATGATAATATCTAATAGTAAGGTTATCTATTATATAGTTTCAATACCAAAGTAAAGTACGATAACCCGTCACGTGATAAGACAGATCTCATAGCACATGCAATGGTCAAGTAATCGATAAGGATATAATTATTAGGTGCTATTTTTAATTACATTGTTTGTACCTACCTACCTATGATTACGACATTGTTTTTCTAACTTGTGGAAATACACAATTAATTATTGCTATTGTGTAATTAAATCTTTATCTATCATTTTTTTTACTGACCTACGTAAGATAGGTTATATGTCATGACTCTGTGTTGTTAGCTCTTGGTAATTCAACTTTGATTTATTTTTATTACTATTTTTTTTTTAACTCTAGCATGCGGTTTCGTCCGCTTTCAAGTTGATAATATTATCCTACGAGAACCGTTCATTTTTCTGCCTAGGCTTTGCCTATGTGCTGTTTCAGACCATAATCTGTCTCTATGCCAAATTCCAATCAAATCTCTTCAGCCAGCCGTTCTGGCGTTATAAAATAACGGATTTTAAAAAGGTCTCCTCCATGGAGTTTCCTTTTCGTTCTTTTCCGACGAAACATAAACGAATCTTATTGTTTATTTTATAAGCTTCAGATTTTTCATTAACCTCTGACTTCCTGACAATTCGAAAGTGCCTGTAACTAAATAGTAACCTAACTAAGAAGGTACTTCAGTATTTTTGTATGGTAACGTAACTTTAATTTTATCAAAATCACCGTGTCAAAATAATTCAAAGATTGATCCTTTTGTACTTAGTAGACAATGAGCGCCAAATCAAATTGTCAAATACATAGATAGATAGATAAACAAACGGTTCGGTAGACAAAGCGAAGGCTACACGGGTGTGTCGACGTATGTGTATTTACATATGATTTAAATCTCAGAAACAGGTCCCATTTAACAGTCCTTGACATCACAGATTCGTTGAGTTTTTTGTCTGTGTTTATTCATGTACTTACAACTAATCATAATTTTTATTGTTAAGGTGCTAAAATAATGAGATTGAAGTGTAAATATTTTTAAAGCCGTTGTTTTGATTGCAAGCCCGCATAGCAAGTTACTTCTCTAGTTTTTTCTTATATACCATCACGCTAGTATTCTTTGAAGGGATAGATAGGCAGGGTTGTTTAGAGTTGAACAAAAGTTCAACTCCTGGTTCAAATGGTAAAGACCATTGAGCAGGTAAGGCAAGGCGTTAATGGGTTTTTCCATCAGGAATTTCTCAGTAGCAGTCTCAGAGTCTGGAGTTGTGCTCGTTTGGTGGCAATACCCTTGCCCCATTAAATGGGATTCAAACATAACTGGCGAAATGTGGGTGTACTAATGGGTAGGTTTGAGTGGTCTGACTAACCCATCGGGGATTACAGGCGTGATATTATATTATGTGAATTAGTATCACGTTATTAATTTAATTATGAAGAAATCGTGGGTTGGTGAGCTCAATGAGGCTTACATTACCTGTTTAGTTACTAATCTTATCGACACGATAAAGCAAGTCCGTATCATACATACATCATTTATCTGTCAACATTATTTTTCAAAGTTGAATTAGTCTGAAAGTGAATCAGTGTTAAAATGAAGGTGTTTTTCGTGTTCCAGGTCTTATTTGCATTGGCGCTGTTCGCGATGGCGTCCGCTCAAGGTTTGCTTAGCGTTAATTGATTTATTTATTATAAGTATATAGATAGAACCATTTGAAGTGTGTTTTTACTGATTTTATTGTGTTGTTTCACAAGATTACGAATTGATTTTTATGAAACAGTTGAAGTAGTGATTGTGATTAGGTAGATAACAATGATTCCAGTGGATTATCCTATCGAATAGGTACTTGCAGAAGATTAGCGCTATAGTTTCAGCGAGGTCACATCAATATCGATTCTTATAGCCATATTTTTATGTTCTATGTTTTGAGGCTTCTTTTAGGTAGGTACTTGCAAGACTATCCATGATAAAGTTAGTAAACTTGGTTGAAAAATTGTTAATTAATCAGAATTTATTCATTTGATAATAAACTAAAATACATTAGAAATAGGACTGAAAGTTGTATTACGTACGACTCCGTACAAAACAATAAAATAATGACGAGCGAAATTTTATTTGGTACACATTTTTCAACTCTATTTGTGATGCATTTAAGTGCATTATCCAATTATAAATAACAACAGCTCCTGCTACGTAGTGTTAAGCTGATCAACAATCAAGTTCGCTAACTGTACATTGATACATGTTCATTCGTTGTATCTTGTTTTATTAGGTATGGTGTCGGTACGAATAAAATTTCCTATTTCTATTCTTTTTTCTATCGCCTTTCTAAATGTTATTCCTATTGCTTGCCATCTACGAACTATTTTCATCTACGAGACGATGAAAACGCTTTGCTTATGTGTGCTTATGTATTGTTTGCAGAGAATGCTGAAAACCCTGAAAAAGGTAAGATGAAAATTTGCTCTTTTTTTTTAGAAATCGTGAAATTATTTCTCCTTTAAAAAAAAAACAATCCATCAGAATTTAAAGAGGGTTATAGTACAGATATGTTATAGTACCTTCTCCTATATTATGGTAGTACTGTGATAAGTCCATATACAGGCTGAGTTTTAATTTACCGAGCATCTTTACAGGAAGAGAGAGTGCTCCTGAATACGAACAAACTTATAATATTTTAAAAAATCTGCTGTTTTTTTCACGTTTCAAAGTTGGTTACATAATAAAAGTCTATCGTATACATGAGTACTTTCATCTTCCGAATAATGCGCAGTGAAATAAAACATAGCCTGTATTGTTATCGGAAGAACATTTTTTTAAAATGATATTTTGAAGAACTGAGATATTTTAGCAAATAATAATTAATTGAAAATCCTCTTCATTCATTCGTCTGTTTATTATAGAATAATTTTGTGTCTAAGGCCCGGTTTCACCACCTCTGATTAAGCGCTAATCTTCCGATATATTCAAAAATGGAACAGAATTTATATGAAATAGGTGCCGATTCCCTTGTTCACAAACTACACTAAAATTAGACTATTTCTATCTTTTTCTATCCAATAGAATAAGAAAGAGACTAATGTAAATAAGAGCTGTCTTTAGTCAATCTGACACATCCATACATTTATAGTTGACATCCTATAACGTGTAGATTAAAAATACGGAAAAGTTCAAGGCAAAACTAATTTGACATCTCTAACTTAGTTCTTACATGTCACCGTCCTTTTCTTTCGCTGTATGTCAGTAAGAGATGTCAATTCTCTAAATTTAGTCTAGTTTGTGAACAAGGGAATCGGCACCAATATCTACCAAGTAATTTAATCGAAACTTTACGAAAGGTGGTAAAATAGGCCTTTAGTCTGCCTAATATAACTAATAAGTACTTACTTAATTGCAAACTAACAAAAATTATAAAATAAAATGCTACTAATACCAGCAACTTTCAAATCTTTTGCATGATTTATTTTTAATACACTAAGTTTCAATTAACCAATAACAAATGTGTCTAATGAACTATAAAAGTTGGATACCTAGGTGATTAACACACGGTACCGCGCACCGCCGCGGTAGGCGGTGTACATGTGAAAGGCTTCTCACACTCTTCACCGTACTTAAGTAGTTATAAAGCACTAAACACATCATTCGTTTTTTCCTGGGTCATTCACATAATTATTATCTGCGGTCACTATGCGTTAGCGCAAACAAAGCACCAATATGCCCGAGCAGTTTTAAATTATTAATAACTAGCTTCTGCCCGTGACTTCATCCGCATCATAGTATATCCCACGGGAACCTTAATGAACATTTAACCACAGATAATATGATTTAACGTAGCGAATGCTCACTTCGGAATGCTCTTGGTCATTTCACAAACCCAAATGCTTGCTTACATTGGTGAAACTCTTTTCAGGAGACTTTGGGGGTAGGAGACCTACACCTGGTGAGCACAAATAATATTTAATTTATAAAAATTATTACCCACATTAATATTATTCAACAGAAAACTTAAAACGTTAATACAACGAGCATACCGAGCATTATTATTGTGCAAACCAATTCAATTTGCTTAGATACGAGGCCGATTAGATACTAATCGGTCTTTGTTTTCACAAAAGTAATTTTCTCAGTTATTACTATCATAACTCATAAGGAATTATAAAAGTGGAAGGTACTGAACTACAAGGCAGGACGTATTGGTGCATAAGAATTGGCAAATATTATTATTAATTGCCAATCCCTGCCAAACGTAAATATGACCATAAGATTTTTTTTATTGCACCACTCAATAATAATACCCTGGAAATGTTAACAGGAATTCTGGGTAAAATATTCACATTGCAAATGCTAACTTTTAAATGATTTCGCTTGGGATGCACAAAAAGTACATTGCTCTTATTGAAAATACCTACACATTATTTTTAATAAAATTTGTGAACAACATACTGGGCAGTGGTGACCACCCATACTTTATTATTACATTAGTATCCAACAGTTGCAGGAACTGCGTTCTTGAAGCTGTTTTTATGAGCGCTTCTTCACAGTAACGAATGCTCACTTTAGAATGCTTGTGATTATTCCGGACAAACCATTTATGTATGGCTTAACATTGGTCAAATTATTTTCAGGCGGCTATGGGGTTAATAATCCAACACCTGGTGAGCATGTTTATTAATTTTAATATTAAATTAAACATCAAAAAGAAATTGTGACAAAGCTATCATTCAACATTTGAGACGTACAGGCGTTAATACAATGAGCATTAAATGTTTTTTTTTAATGCCGTAAGCATTTAAAAAATCAATTAATGCTCATCACTACGACCATTTAATAAGCAAATCACATAAATGTGTATGATATTTGAGTCTTGTTATGTAACATATAAAAAAAATGTAAACAATTAAGTAGCTACCTACTTAATACGACATGTCTATTCCACATAATTAAGTTTACATCGCTGTTTTAAAATGCTCGATGCAAAAAATAAATTAAAATGTTAATGCACGTTTTAATACCACGTTGGAATGCTCGCTTTTGAATGAATCCACGGCACACGCAAATGCTTTGCTCATTTTAGACATGTTATTTTCAGTGCACGTTGTAAACAACAACAGACCGCCGGGCCAAGGTGAGCACGCAACCTTATTAGATATTTAAACTATTAATTATACGGAGTGATTTTTAATTTATTGAGCATTCTTCTGGGGATGAATGTACTCATGAATAAAAAACAACCATTAATTGTAGAACCAACCCTGGGAACCTACCATAATCTCTTTAGACAATGCTAATTATACTGGTTTGAAAATTATAAACTAGCTTTTACCCGCGACTTCGTCCGCGTAAATGTCGGTTATCGCGGACGCAGACGAAGTCGCGGAATAAAAAGTAGCCTATATCCTTTCTTGTGGTTCAAACTTACCCTGTACCAAATTTTATCAAAATCGGTTCAATGTTTTGGTGTGAAAGCGTAACAGACAGACAGAGTAACTTTCGCATTTATAATATTAATATGGATTATTACGATTTTAATTTTGGTTCTTATTAAGTTGTTCATTATCATGAGTGTTTTTATCGGATTCCTGCTGCCCTACCATGAACTCTTATCGCGATCCAAAAACTGAATTGTTCTTCAAATAAGTCAATATAACGCATCAATTTATGCGTTATATTGACGTATTTGAAGAACAGTTCAGTTTTTGGATCGCGATAAGAGAAAATACGTCAATAAATGACATAAAAAGATGCGTTATATTGACTTATTTGAAGATCAATTCAGTTTTTGGATCGCGATAAGAGTTCATGGTAGGGCAGCTGACAGGTGAACTGTGAATTAAAAGTCAATCTCTATATAACAGACTACTACCAAATTAACACTGTAGAAAAATATAGGAATTGAGATCTAAAACTAGTATCAATTTTGTCACTGATTATCAGCTTAAATCAGTACTGAGGTATGATTTACAGGTTTTCTTATTCGTAGTAAATAATTCATAAATAAGTGCACTTTTCACATTTTGTACGCACGCTCTTGTATGCTTTTGTAAACGTAACCGCAATGGCAACGCTTTGCTTATAATGGGTCATATAACTGCAATGTGCACGTTCATGGTGCAATTTGTCGGCAGCCACCCGGATCAAGGTGACCAAAAGGTTATTATAACATTAATTATAATGTCCACTCGCGGGAAGAGAACGACAACCACCTTTATATAATAAGTAGGTAGGTGTTACGCACTTGTACAGTAAACAAAAGAGATAGGTATGCAGGTCGCAGATATAGCCAGGGTTCTAAAGCTACCTGGGGCCTATCTTTCTTAACTTTAAAAACTATTTATGGGGCTACTTACCTAGGTTGTATGTGCTACGGTGCACCTGTTTGGGCCGATAGGGCCACCATAGGGGCGGTACGACGTAAATTGCTTCAAAGTCAACGGTTAGCTTTAATATTTTTATGTAAAGCGTATAGGACCGTTAGTACTGAAGCCCTGCCAGTACTTGCAGGTGTACTTCCAGTCGATCTCGAGGTGCAGCGACGTGCTGCAATGTACTATTCCACACGAGAGACCATGGACGCAAACTTTCTAACACAACGTGACCGTGCTAAGATCTCTAGATTATTTAAACCGCAGGTTGACGTCTGGGAGGAACTTTTAACAGAATGGCAATGTAGGTGGGATAATTCTATCAAGGCCTGCATCAGTTCTTTCCATCCGTTCGTGAGCGGCTGGCCAGAACATGGCTGGAGGTGGACCACTGTGTTGCCCAATTTCTCACAGGTCATGGCAACTTTAAGAGTAAATTATTTTCTTTCAAGCTTGTTGCTTCTCCTTTGTGTCAATGTTCTACATCTGACTGTGAATATGAACAATCTGCTCATCACATCTTATGGGAGTGTATTCTTTGGCAGAATGAACGCAATATCATGCTAGATAGTGTACAGGTTAGATCTGGTGTTGTTTATTATGCGGACCTTGTAGAAACTAGAACTAATTTCCGTGCGTTCAAGCGTTTTTGCCAGACCTATTACTGGAATCAAAAGTAACAGCTCACATTAGGACCCATTAATTTAATAATAATTGCAATCCGTGGTGCTTGGCAATCTGGGCTTCTCCCAGTTGCAAACGTCCCTTTGTGCCTTTTGGCCTAGTTCTGTTCTGTCTCCTGCTTGTTTGGAGGGAAGTGGAAATTATATTTTTTCTTACTCCTCCGCTATTCTTTTCTGATTAATTTCGTTGCGGGACCCAAGACAGTTAATCGTTTTTCTGGGACTCGTCGAGCTTCATTGCCTCGGCGCTTTTCTGGTGGCCTCCACTGTTGATTCTGGCTTTCAGGAGTTGCAGTGGGTGGGAACAGTGTGGCGGGCTTGTCCCAAATAAAAAAAAAAAATAAAAAAATTGCCAGGGTCCTCAGATATAGTGGAAGTGTTCTTACAAACCGATGGACGTCACGTTTATTATCTACTTTTGAATTAAATTACATTTGAAAACTTCCATCGGTTTCTAAGAAAAATTCAACTATATCTGACAACCCTGCAATATCTATCTCTTTTGTTTACTGTACATGGTATGAACAGACAGTTATATTAATATATGTCTTGTCTGTAGGTATTATATAAATAATAATATGATAATATCGAATACTATCTGTGGTCGTACCATACTCTGCTTAAAATCGTTCATGTTCTTGTTTCTAGTGAACTTTGTCGACAACAACCCTAGCGACCCGACTTCCGGTGAGCAAACTAACCATTAATTACTTATACATTTAAATAAAAGTAAAAATAATTATGATGAAAAATTATTTCAAATATTTTTCCATTTAATTTTTGAGTTGCACGTAACAAGACTTGCTATTAAAGCAATGGTAGGCGTTTTGCTGTCATTCCATTGAAGAGTTTATTCTCTTTCTACAAAGGTCTTCATCAGATCTTCACTAAATTAGTGTACAGTCAACAAAAAAAAATAGGTATGCAGGGTTATCAGATATAGCTGAAGTGTTCTTAGAAACCGATGGATGTTAACTTAATTATTGACTTTTTAAATTAAATTAAATTTGAAAACATCCATGTTGTTATATGTTGACTGTACATGGGTTGTACTTAGATTGACACTAAATTTAAAAAGAAACTCATTAGGTAGAAGACCGTGTTTAGAAAGACACTCAATAAAAAAATTAACGTTCGCTCTCGAATGCTGTTAGTGGTAGTGCCATACCTACTTAGCTTATAATCGTTCGTGTTATTATTTTTAGTGAACTTTGTCAACAACAACCCCAGCAGTGACCCGACTTCCGGTGAGCAAACTTCCTGACTATAAAATTATTTAAAGTAAAAAATAAAATATCTAAATTCTTTTAGTGAAGATACGACAGTTTTGGAAGTCTGTGTGTTTGGCATTTAAACAATAAATAGACATAAATTACTATTGCAATCTCTATCTTCAAAGGTCTTAGATCTTTACCAATGTACAGTCAACAAAAGAGATAGGTATGCAGGGTCGTCAGATATAGTTAAAGTTTTTTTAGATGCCGATGGATGTTTTCGATTGAAACTTAACTTAATTAATGAACTGTTAAATATCTACTTTTAAATTAAATTACAATTGAAAACATCCATCGGTTTCTAAGAAAACTTCAACTATATCTGACGACCCTGCATACCTATCTCTTTTGTTGACTGTACATGAGATTTGCTAAAAATAACACTCTTTTAACCAAAAATCTTTTAAAAACCAAAGAAATTATAGAACAATCAATTTTAAAAATTCACGTATAATGTTCGCTCTCGAATGCTGTTAGTGGTAGTGCCATACTTAGCTTATAATCGTTCGTGTTATTATTTTTAGTGAACTTTGTCAACAACAACCCCAGCAGTGACCCGACTTCCGGTGAGCAAACTTCCAAAATATAAAAAATACTTTAAAATTAAAGCAAAAATAATAATTATTTTTGTAAAATAGTTTCCGAAGTAAATGACACTAGCTTAGAATGACAGTCTTTTAACCAAAAAAATAAATACTTAGTTTATAATCGTTCGTGTTATTATTTTTAGTGAACTTTGTCAACAACAACCCCAGCAGTGACCCGACTTCCGGTGAGCAAACTTCCAAAATATAAAAAATACTTTAAAATTAAAGCAAAAATAATAATTTATTTTTGTAAAATAGTTTCCGAAATAAATGACACTAGCTTAGAATGACAGTCTTTTAACCAAAAAAATAAATGAAATAGAAAATCTAATTTCAAATACTCGTTCTCGAATGCTGTTTGTGGTCATACCATTTCTTGCTTTTAATCGTTAATGTGTTGTTTCTAGTGAACTTTGTGAACAACAACCCCAATGACCCGACTTCCGGTGAGCAATTTTCTTAACTATAAAATATACTCCTTAAATAAAAGTAAATATAATAATTACATAAAACAGTTTTGGCAGTCATTGCCTTTGGTTTGAATGTATATCTTATTTTCCTATTCTGGGTGACCAGATTTGCTCTTGTAGAAATCGTGGGTAATTTGTTGCTATCCATGGAAGAGTATATTCTATATCTGGCAAGGTCTTCATCAGATCTTTCGACCGAATAACTCATTTTTAAAAACCTCCTGTTTGTTTGGATGGAAGCTGAAATTATATATTTTTCTTACTCCTCCGCTATTATTTTCTGATTAATTTCGGCGGGATCCAAGACAGTTAAATCGTTTCTCCGCGACTTGTCGAGCTTCATTGCCTCGGCACTTTTCTGGCGGTCTCCTCTGTTGATTCTGGCTTTCAGAAGTGGCAAAGGAAAAAAAAGGTTTTTTATCAAAGAAATTAAAGAAAAACTGATTTCAAATATTCACATAGTGAGTGCTTGCTCTTAAATGCTGTTGGTGGTCGTGCCATGCTTAGCTTATAAATGTTCATGTTCTTGTTTCTAGTGAACTTTGTCAACAACAACAATCCCAGTGACCCGACGGCCGGTGAGCGAACTTCTTAACTCAAATATAAGGTCTAACTACATGAAATAGCGTTCAAATATGTACAGTAACGTTTTTGTAGAAAAATATGGTCACAACGCACGTTTTTTAAACCTGAATCTATCTTATTAAAATGCAGAATACTGTACTGAGGTCGTTCTTCAATAATGTTACGACCTATACGTAGCATATATATATATATACAATAGTATAGTAACGTAAAAAAACTTAAGAGAATCTTTAAACTCATAAATAAATAGTCATGTAAAATTTTGTCCAACGCTGCGCTGTGAAGTCTAGAATCCTGTACCTACTAAATCTATAGTACTTTGCACATTGTTGAGCCTTACAAAGTCCATATTATTATGTACAATGAACAAAAGAAATAGGTATCTAGGGTCGTCAGTACTCGTCGTCAGATAGAGTTGAAGTTTTCTTAGAAACCGATGGATATCTTCGATTGAAACTTAACTTAATTAATGAACTCTTTATAATCTTCTTTTTAAATTTAATTTCATTTGAAAACATCCATCGGTTTCTAAGAAAACTTCAACTATGTCTTACGACCCTGCATACCTAAGTATATCTTTTGTTGACTGAACATATACATATAAAAAATATTGAACACTATAATTATAATTTAGTTAGACCTTATATATATAGCTGCTACTATACCTTATGTCATAGTCAAAGACTGCTATGTACCGGCTTTGCTTCTAACTGTCATGTTTCACATTATTTTCAGTGCATGTGGTAGACAACAATCCTGGGCAAGGTTAGTACCGTTTATAAGAAAGCCTCTAAAGATTACTAAGTAGCTTAGAATATACAGCAATTAAGTACTTATAACGACTGTAATAAGACACTTAACAGAGCCGAAAGTTACGTACTTTTCTCATCATTGCAAACGTTTTTTTTTCTGAACCTTGGAACCTTTTGGTTGCGAAGATGTTAAAGGTCTATGTTCAAAAAAGACGGAAAGAATTTGCAACATTGTTGCACAACAAAAACATGTAGTGCAACAATGTTTCAAAAATAACGTTTAAAGATCTTCTTGTCATTGTCTGATAACTTTTGTTTTTTGTTTCAGTTATCATCAACAACCGTAAGTACAAACTACATTGATTAAGAAAATACAAGTTTATCTCTATAGGGGAAAAAAAAATCATGCAAGTCAGGGCAACAGAGGAGAGGTTTACATTAACTGGTGTGGCTCTCGAAGAGCTAGGTGTAGGGATATACTTACACCATGCTACGAGTTATATTTCAAATCCAATGTAAAGGATGGTGAACCTATTGCCGCTATATCCGCTATTTCTTGAGATCCAGGAAGCAAACAGAATCCACACTCAGCGTCGTGACCTGGGGTAAAGGTGCTGTTTCACACACGCAGTCCACGACATGCACACGGTCCACGTCAACTGCATGGGTCAGTGATTCAGTTTACGTGTGTAATAACAAGCCACAGTGCTACTAGTGTTGCCCAAATGCAAGACCAAGACGAGACCTTAGCCAGTCTTGGTCTTGGTCTTGCGTCAATACACCTGGTCTTGGTCTTGGTCTTGGTATTGCGCTCTCAGTCTTGGTCTTGGTCTTGGTCTTGCAGCAAGAGTCTTGCAAGTCTTGCGAGACTCTACTACTCAGACTAGGCTAAACGGAAAACGGACGAAACGTCGGGCTTTAAAGGTAAAATTCGCGATAAATACCCGTTTACATGTTTTATAATGTAGACTAGACTACTTGCAAATACCTGTTAGCCTATTGCTATTTATTAAACACGTTAGTTTAGATCTTAGAACAACGTAACAGAGTAGGTACATATTGAGATTAAATTGACATAGGCATAGTGAACCACCAAATTAATAAAATTAACTCGACAATAATTAAAAAAATCACGCAATTTAGTACTAAGGCGTAATTACTAACTCTACTAAAATATCAGCCTTAATGATTAAACCTACATCTACCTACTACAATATTTAACCTTTAATGATTTTTTGTACATGTTTAGTGGCTGGCTATCCTAAACTCTTCACAAACAGCTAGCGGCTAAATAATTATCACTTATACTTACTTTTCATCTTCATCTAGACTTGATAAGTACCTAGGTACTTCTAACTAATAAAAATTTGTCGCCGTCTAGACTTTTAAAAATTAGTACTAGCACAAACATCTAAAACATGAATTAAATTTTTGATAGGTACCTACCTACATTAAAATGTATCAGACATATCATTTTTTGGATATCTATTGTGGCTTGTGACGAACGAAAATTGTTTGTAGGGATTTTTAAGCACCTATTATTTATCTATCGCACTTCTAAAAAATCAGCTGATTTATGAAATAAAATAATTGATGGTTTTTAATTTCAAACTTTATAGGTAGGTATTTCAAGCAATATTGCTCGTTCCGTGACTCATCGATCGACGATCGCAGAAAATGCAACATACTTACGAGTACGATACGACACGAAACAAACGTATACAATTTTAAAATGTACTTGGTAATCAATACAATACCTTTTAGTGTTATGACGATACGGTTTTGATACTGGGGAACGTCTATCAAAATCAGGATTGAAACCAAATCCCTACTTAATAACGCCCAAATCTCAGTTTGACTTAACTGCGAGACGCGAGAGTCTTGCAGGGTTAGTCTTGTTCTTGCTCAAATCTTGCAGGGTTCAGTCTTGGTCTTGGTCTTGCTACAATAAGTCGGTCTTGGTCTTGGTCTTGGTCTTGCATTTTTGCAAGACCAAGACCAAGACCGCAAGACCAAGACCGATTTTGGGCAACACTAAGTGCTACGTACGGATGCGTGGTTTAACGACATAGTTACATCAATTATTTGTTGCTATCAGGCTAATGAGAGAAATTATTTTGTTTTACAGCTGACCCAGCTTTCAGCAGGCCCACATACGAGCAACCCGGTAAGACCATTTATCAATACTAATATTATAAAACTGAAGAATTTGTTTGGTTTTTTTCTCTAAAAATATTTTGGCTAATGGAAAGCCACCCAGTTATCCCTAAGGCTATGTTTTATGACATCCTTGATTTCCACAAGGACGCAGTCGCAAGCAAAAGCTAGCTTACTTACATTCGGTCTCGATTACTTGTATGTACCTACTTTTTTTCATCACTTTAACATAGCATTTCTCTTTCGCCAGACATTTCCCCGGCTTATGCTCCCCGCCCGCGCCCCAAGCAGTGTAAGTATACAAGCAAAGTGGAACATAAGATGAGACGCTCCCCGACCATTACTCGAGCCAGACCGCACCGCTAGGCCAAACGCCCGCCGGGGTTGCGGGACGTCTTAACAGGATACCGTGGCCCCGGAACGTAAAGGGCAACAGAAGGAACAGGGTGGTTTTCTAGTCAGTAAAAGTCTGACAGTCCCTTCCGCCCCACCCAGGGTGGAAGGAGTCATTTGATGATTTTTACCACCTCAAAAAAAAAAGCCTTGAAATTCTTCCCTAAACAATCTCAATCTGATCCAGCTTGCCCTTGTTCCTCCCCCAGCGTGCCGAGGCCCATACCTACCTCACTGAGCACCCCTGTGGGGTTCGGATCTGATAGTCGCTTAGTTTATAAGATCTGTGACTTGGTTGGAAGCCTTAAACTTTTAAGGCACCACAGGAAAGCCCTGAAAACCAATGATGACCAAGAGAAGACAATCCAAAAAAATATAAGAAAAAAATCTCGGACAGATTTTCATGGAACATAGCTAAGAAAACTCCCGACTATTTCACCTTTCAAACAAAAAAAAGGAAAATCAAAATCGGTTTATCCGTTCGGGAGCTATGATGATACAGACAGACACACACACAGACACGTCAAACTTATAACACTCCCTCGTTTAGAGTAGGTTTATTGGAACTTACTGTGTTGTCGGATTTGCGATCCTCTGATTACCGGTAGACTGCATGCTCACTCAAATGTCTCGCTGATGGTGGCGCGTGTGTTGGATCATTTGGCTCCCTCCATGATGGTTGAGCTAGATGGTGCTGATCCATGCGTCATGCTCGTGAACGAGTGCTGTCAGTTGGGATTGGTCATCTCTTAACTGTTATGGCTTACATCTTTATTTTTTATTTTTTTTACTACTGTTTTATATTCATCTTCATTGTGATCACATGTAGATTCAACAAGAATAATGTAACCAGGATTTTGTAAAAAACTAATTTAAAAGAGTGCCGTGGAGTTTCTTGCTCGTTCTTCTCCATAGAGGCCTACCTCCGTTTTGGAACGAGCAACTAGCTTCAACTTTCGGACTAACTGACCGACTCCTTGACAATTCAAAAGTGCCTGTAAATGGTCTTATTGAAATAAATGTTTTGACTTTGACTTTGACTGTCAAATATCTACGCGAATGAGTGCCCATGGATAAAATAAGACACGAGGTAGTAAAAATTATTATGATTTGTAATAAACTTTTGTTTTTATTTTCAGATGACAACCCCTACTTGCGCGGTGGAAAGTAGTGGACTCCTTCACTAGACAGACCTAAACGAATAGCTTCAATTAAATACCTAGTACTTTTTGTAACTTAGGTATTTAATTAATTACATAATAATATATAAACTTTGATTTCAAATTATGTCTAACTAAATATGAGTATAAGCACATTTTGTTTTCCAATCTACAGAATTATGTATAATATAAAATAAACGCTTTATAAGTTTTTGTTGTTTTTATTTTTGTAACCTATCTAAGTACATATACTTAGATGTTCTAAATTAAACTTGCGCTCCTCTTAGCCAAAATATTATCCAAACAATTGTTTACGAAATAAGCTATGAAGCAGAGTAACAGAAAACATCACGCCTGTAATCCCCGAAGGGTTAGGCAGAGGTATACGTATTAGTACACCCACATTTCGCTAGTTAAGTTTAAGTCCCATGTAATAGGGGGCGAGCCTATTGCCATCAACCGGGCACAAATTCAGAATCTGAGGCTGCTACTGAGAAATTCCAGATGGAAAAACCCGATAACACTTAGCCCGACCTGGGAATCGAACCCAAGACCTCATGCTTAGCAGTCGCGTCACATACATGTGACAATGGCGTTCAAAAGGTTAAGTTCGTCTTTGGCTACTGCTGCGCTGCCTTGGGTCCAACCCAAGACCTCATTTTCTGCAGTCACGCTTTGCGACCACTAGACCAACGAGGCAGTGATGAAGCAGAGTGCAATTTTAAATAAAAACATCTATACTAGGGTTGCCATATTATGGAGGCCTTCTTAGCGGAAGCGGAGACGGATACGGACGGTGAAAGTGGAAAAAATATGAGAGAAGAGGACTTAGTTCAACCGGATTATTCCGATCTGTCACCCCGCTTTGTCCCCGTAGGGTGACAGATAGGAAAAAAAAGTTTGATCTGTCCCCCTGTTAGCAATGAGGGGACAGTTTGAACTTTATTCACTCCTTAACGGTTTCATCTGTCCCCCTATCACTGATAGGGGGACAGATAAAACTTTTTATTCCTGTTTGTCCCCCTCAGAGTTTAATATATTAATTCTTAAAAGTAATGCCACACATATTGCAACATTACATTAAATTAAAAACTAGTGGTTTAGGTTTATAATCATCTGTATTTAAATAAGTTACAAATATTTCTTTTGTTTTTCTATTAATCAGCCACAGTGCCATAAATCACAGTACGTATAGTAGATACAATTACAATCAGTCTTCTGATTTGACTTAATTCAAGTCCAATTCTGTGGGGGACAAACAGGAATAAAAAGTTTTATCTGTCCACCTATCAGTGATAGGGGGACAGATGAAACCGTTAAGGAGTGAATAAAGTTCCAACTGTCCCCTCATTGCTAACAGGGGGACAGATCAAACTTTTTTTTCCTATCTGTCACCCTAAGAGGACAAAGCGGGGTGACAGATCGGAATAATCCGTTCAACCAAGTGCTGGCGCTACCTTGATTCTATAATATGTATTTAAGAAGGTGTAGGTTGTACACTCCCTCATTGGTGTAGTGGTCGCAAAGCGCGACTGCTGAACATGAGGTCCTGGGTTGGACCCAAAGCAGCGTAACAGTAGCCAAAGACGTAACTTAAAGCAGGTAAAAAAACCATCGCAGGCACGAGCTAGTTATTAAATATTATATGTACAGTCAACAAAAGAGATAGGTATGCAGGGTCGTTAGATAAAGGGTGTAAGGGACATCCCTCCGAAAACTTACAGGGTGAATTCAGTAAACCATATTAAGATGACCGGTACATGAAATTATTTCAGTAACGTTACGGGAATCCACTAAACCTGATTTGGTTAAATACCTTATAAGCAATGTATCGTTTTCGTGGCAAAACGCACGTAGCGAACGGCAAGCGCAGCGAGCCTTCGGCCGCTCCCCGCCAAGCGCTCTCGCGCCACGTTATTGGTTACGTCATATGTCTCGAGTATTACAACATCCATTGCTGGTTTTTTTTTTTAGCTGTATTATTTACATAAATGGAGTGCTGCGTACAGATAATGTAATTTTACATCGAAATAAAGGAATACTGACTGAAAAAACGGGAAAAGATATGGAAATTTTCCTGAGGAAAATCCCATGGAATACGATTCAAAATAAGGAGCTGAATGCACCCTGTAAGTTTTCGGAGGGATGTCCCTTACACCGTGTATAGTTGAAGTTTTCTTAAACCGATGGAAGTCTTCGATTGAAACTTAACTTAATTAATGACCTGTTTATTATCTACTTTTTACATTAAATTACATTTGAAAACATCCATCGGTTTCTAAGAAAACTTCAACTTTATCTGACGACCCTGCATACCTATCTCTTTTGTTGAGTGTACATAGAAACAGGATGTATCAATTAAATAATTACTTACTTTACGTACTTATAGGAATCTTGATTGACAACGCTATAGATAATTTCTCGTATCCTAGAATATCTATTGTAATTAATGTTATCATGTCTTGTTTTTTTATGCCAATAATACAATTACTGCTTACGTATTTATCCCACGGTAAAAAGATGATGTAGTTATGTGGAAAGCTGAATATAAAAGATCTTTGTGGCCAGCGAGAGTCAGTCAGTGATTAGATTTTGTAAAATATATTCAATGTCTCGTTTGGGGGTAAGTTTTTCATATATTTCTTTTTTTTGTTTTGTTATTTCGTTCCATAATTAAATATTAGGTATCGGTTTCAAGTTTATTAAAGGTGAAGAAAATCATCGCAAGGATACATGGTCAAGTCTAAACTGCCGATGCAGTAGCCTCAAGCATACCGAAGCGGTATTTTTGTTACTACGATCATTATATCATGGAAATTTCTACTTTATTGCCATGAAGTTAATGTATAATGCTTTTTATATCCTAAAATCCTCAGCCGTGCCGAAGCCGATAGTGGGCGCTGGGCCTTGGCTCTGTGTTGATGAATCAGTCAGAAAGGACCCCTTTTCCTCCTCCTCTTTAGATTTTATTTCAATTTTATTGACCTACAAATTGATAATTACTAAAACCATTATTATTTATTTAATTAATATGACAGACTTACAGTTACAAAACAGACTGGTAAGGTAACAGTAAATTAGAATGATAGACAATTACAGATCTTGAACTCTGCTACATATATTCTATGGACATTTTAGTAGCCTACAGAAACAAAATAACATAAAAAAGGAATGACTGAATAACTATTAAACCTACTACTTAGTTACTTACATCTAATCAGATTATTTATTGTTTTTTTTTTTATTGATTCGTTCTGTCTACAACTCAGATGTACGTATGCCTGCTGATGCTGGTGGCAGTAGCCGTCTGCGTCGATATGCCACCGAACATGAAAGCTCCTGAGCAGCCCAAGGATGGAGCCAAGCTCGACGCTTCCCGCCGCGACCCACAGACTCCCCCACCCCGCCCCGAAGGGCCTCCTCGGGCCGAAGGCAGACCAGACCAACCTAAGGGAGAAAACCCCAAACCTGATGCCAAAGCACCTCAAGATGGAAAGAGCTAAATGTGTATTTGGACTCTCTTATTAGACCAAAGCAAATCAGTGTGTTTTTTTATTATTATGTATTTTATACATATTTGTAGAGCATTATAAAATCAGCTGCAGCTGGAAGTGTGTGTTTTTTTTTTTGTTACCAACACAACCCAATGCTACTACTAGTGGCGAGGACTGCACACAACTTGATTCCTATCAGCTTTCATTCAGAAATTCGGAACAACAGCTACTTTATTGCCTTTGGCGTTGCCAGGATACTTTCAGGGAGGTGTATTTATTTAATTGTGCATTTAATTTACACTCTATACTTGTTAAGCTGTTGGTCCCGGCTGTCATACGTAGATCTTTGACAGTCGTTACCGGGCGTCAGAAGCCCGAAAGTTTGATAACCAGTCTTACCAAGGGATATCGTACTGGGTAATAACCCAGTAACTGGGTTGTGAAGGTCAGATAGGCAGTCGCTCCATGTAAAATACTGACGTATTTAGCTGCATCCGGTTAGACTGGAAGCCGACCCCAACATGATTGGGAAAAGGCTAGGCAGATGATGATAATGATGATGACTATCTTACTATAATACTCAATATCTTTATTGCTTTCCATATGTTTTCTTAGGTGGTAACTCTATAATTAAGATCATTATGCATCCTGTAGGGCACAGCAAAAGGGTAGGGAGAGGCTGAGAGGATAGTGAAGCTGAAGAGTTTTTTTTGTTTGTTTAAAAGCTGTAATCTCTGTAACTACCAGTCGGGTTGGAAAAAAATATGTATCTATAATGATAACCAGATTCATGAGAAGTAGTATAAGCTTCATATCATCACGCTACGCCCCACGGAAGCAGAGCTGTAATCAAAGATGTAACTTAACGCGGGTCAGAAAAACCATGCGCACAAAGTCGCTCCAGAGGCTAGATATTATATAAGTATGTGTGTTAATTAAGTTAATTGGACAGCATTTTATTGGATCTTCTTTTATATTTCTTTCTTACCGACACGAAAAATAAAGATAAACTAGGTAACTCGAGCGCCTGCGCTTCAAAAGAAGGGGTCACAAAGTCTAGTGGCAAAAACAAAATCAACTTTATTTTCGCTAATGTAAAGTTGGAAAAACCATGTTCTCTAAACACATACTGACACTTAAACAGTTAGACGAAATACAGTGACTAGGTTCTCAGTGAAATTCGTCAGGCGGCGGCGGTGCCTGTGCCCAAAATTTAACTCGAACTTGTATCTAAACTGTACATGGGTTTATGGGAATATAATTTATTTGTATGAAATACTATAATTCTTTACAAACTTGAAAGTCGTCAATAGTAATCTAGCTAGTAACTACTTACTTGTACAAAATACTTATCAAGAAAAATAAAAAATATCATAGCAATTTCTCAAAACTGACCATTCAAAAACGAGGTGGAGAAATGAAGTCCGTGGCAGTGTGTTAGTATGGAAAATAATACGCCTTATAGTTTACAAAATTTTATTAGTGTCAAACAACACAAAACATTAACACATTCTTTGCTTCACTCATTCATTTTATTTCGTATTTTTATAGTAGTTCATATTAGTAGTTCTCTTCATTAACTGTTCTCTGCGAACTGTCTGGATCTTTTCTTGATGGGGCCTGCCGGCGAGTCGATGTTCGAGCAGAACGTGGGTCATATTGTAGGGTAGACTGTGACGCGTAGTCCGGGGCAGCTTGTGGGGCGTATAGTGGGGTTTTCTGCGGGGCGGCTTGTGGAGCGTACTGTGGGGCGTCCTGTGGGGCGGCTTGTGGAGCGTACTGTGGGGCGTCCTGTGGGGCGGCTTGTGGAGCGTACTGTGGGGCGGCTTGTGGAGCGTACTGTGGGTCGTACTGTGGGGCGTTCTATGGTGCGGTTTGGGAAGTGTACAGTGAGCCGTTCTGTGGGGCGGTTTGGGGAACGTACAGTGGGGTATTCTGTGGGACGGCTTGTGGAGTATACTGTGGAACATTAACAAACTGACGGCCAGACTGCGGCCATTGTGGGCCAGACTGTGGCCATTGTGGGCCTGCCTGTGGCCATTGTGGGCCAGACTGTGGCCATTGTGGGCCAGACTGTGGCCATTGTGGGCCAGACTGCGGCCATTGTGGGCCAGACTGCGGCCATTGTGGGCCAGACTGTGGCCATTGTGGGCCAGACTGTGGCCATTGTGCGCTTGCTGGGTTGTTCGGGATGCTATATCCAGGGCCATAATTGTAAGGTGCAGGCGCCGCGGGTAATCCGTAGTTTATATCTACTTGACCATTCTCTCTACCACCCCCGACGTTAAACCCAAGGTGTTTTTTAAATCCTAGGACTCCGTGTCCATCTTTAAATCCCCCTTCTAAACTTAAGCCAGTGTCGATTCTGGTGTTGAACCCCCACTTTCTTGAAGTGTGAGTTTCTTTATAAGTTCCATCACTTGTCAGTGGTGCACCTGAAATTAGACAGTGATATTATACATCAGGCATTCTCTGAAGATTTAGGTACTGGTATAATGTACCTAGATCCACATTCCCCCAGTTATTATGTTCAAGTATCCATGTTCCTGGGGCAACGTGGATGTAGGTACAGTCACGAGCAAAAACCAGTACACACTTAGCAACATTACGAAGCTATATATTTTCTTCGAATATATTGATTGAAATGTCTTGTTTTTAGGAATATAGTATTATATTTTGATTTCAATACCTACTAGTATGAAATAGGTACATCAAAGTTACAACCATTTGAATTTTGCTAAGTGTATAGGACTTACTTGTTTTTGCTCGTGACTGTACAATATAGTAATTTTAACGGGCCTGCAGTACCGCCTTGGGATCCAAACTACGCTGATCAGTAACACTGACTGATTTTTTCCAGAGGCCATCTTGATTAGATCCAAGATTGACGTTTTGCAGACAAAACCCTGCGTGATCTACTGTTAGATTTAGTTATTAATTTATAATTTAAGAAGTATAATTAAATTCTTCTTAAAATTATAAATGAAACAGTATAGTTCAGTATACAATAATGTAATATTTTCATTTTATTATGAGGAAAAACATAAAATCACGCATTGCGTTGCGCAGTCTGTTATACCTACGTATTTTTAGTTTTTGCCATCCTTGATCTAATATTGCAAAGAGGCAAAGTTTGTTTGTTTATAACAAGTAATCTCTGGAAATACTGGTCCGATTACAAAAAACTTTCACAGATTTCAGAAAACACATCTTACACATCACGCACCCGTTAAATTAATAACATACAATCTAAGTCAACAAAGAAACATTGAGCTTAAATTATTGTTCGGAAACGACTTTTATTCTCTGTCTCTCTCTATTTTGCACTCTCTTTCACTTATATTAAAGTCAAAGTCAAAGTCAAAACATTTATTTCAATTAGACCATTTACAGGCACTTTTGAATTGTCAAGAAGTCAGTCAGTTAGTCCGAAAAATGAAGCTAGTTGCTCGTTCCGAAACGGAGGTAGGCCTCTATGGAGAATCAACGAGCAAGAAACTCCACGGCACTCTTTTAAATTAGGTTTTTACAAAATCCTGGTTACATTATTCTTGTTGATTCTACATGTGATCACAATGAAGATGAATATAAAACAGTAGTTAAAAATAATAAAAATAAAGATGTAAGCCATAGCAGTTAAGAGATGACCAATCCCAACTGACAGCACCCGTTCACGAGCATGACGCATGGATCAGCACCACCTAGCTCAACCATTATGGAGGGAGCCAAATGATCCAACACATGCGCCACCATCAGCGAGACATTTGAGTGAGCATGACAAGCTCTCAACTGCCATGCTCATTAAGTCAAAACACATAGTAACTCAAAAATAAAACGCTCCATGGTACTCACATTTACAAAATTGAAATAAATGATATTAAATTAAATCAAAACAGTTAACTGTTAATAAGGTAGGTAATTAAAGGTACTTACAGGGGAAAACGTCAAAAAGCGTCAAACTCAGAACAACGCCTGCCTGTAAAAATAAATTAATTTTTTTGTTCCGTACTAAATTCGCGATGAAAGAAGCCGGGCAAATTTCGACCAGTGGGCGACCACTAGTAATAATACATTATTATTACAAGCAGTTTATTGAAATATTTAAGCAACATGACTTGGATCCCTTTACCACTAGTGTTACGTCAGCTAGAAGGTGCTTAAGCCTCAACGTTTTTATATCTTCCTTACCTTTCTTTTTCTATTATTTGTTATTTTTAAATTGTATACCAGAAGAATGGAATGGATAAGGTCAGGAATGAGTACATAAGAGGAAGTCCGAAAGTGACGCCAGTGACAGAAAAGTTGAAAGGGAATCGTTTGTCTTGGTATGGGCATGTGAAGAGGAGGGAAGAAACGCATGTGACCAGGAGAGTTATGAATATGAATGTGGATGGATGGAGAGCAAGAGGAAGACCAAAGAAAAGATGGATGGATTGTGTGAAGAATGATATGAATAAAAGGGGAGTCAGTGATTGCATGACGGCTGACAGGACAGAGTGGAAAAGGAAAACGTGTTGTTTCGACCCCAAGTAATATGGAACAAGGGCAGGAAGATGATGATTATGATACCAAATAGCTTTGACTAATATGTCACCAACAACTACCTAAATGTAGATTATCTATCTGTTGTATGCTCACTTTTAAGTTTCCACTTAAATTCTATACGCAAAGACTTGTAATTGGCTTCCTGTCACCTATGGTCTAATTTTTTACTTAGTATTTAAGCTGTTAGTCTTCCATGCTTCATTAAATAAATAAATTAATTAATACAAAAATACTTACAATTAACTTCATGGCTGCTGCAGACAAAATGTAACGAGAGACAATCACTGTATTGACTGACTAAGCTCGACAGCGTAATAGCGGTAAATACTTGTGTATATACCTATATATAGGTATAAGACTGAATAAAAATATTACGATTTCGGTTATCAAGCCTGTGACCTGTCCTTATGCTTGTGTTAATTACTCATCCACAGTATTTATTAATTTTTGCGTAATGACCCTTGACTCAATATTATCCTCATCAATATAATTTGGATTTAGGTATGTAGGTAAGGAAAACTTTGTAAGTACGCACAAAGTTTTCCTTGGCGACAGCTGATTCGACACCTGTTTCATTACCTATTGCTAGTGTACCGACCCGGGTTCGCACGAGTGCTTTCCGACTTTTCGATAGAAATTCCATTTTTTTTTCTGTCACACATACCTTGCCCGGAACATTACGAACAGGGCGAAAAAAGAACCAGACAAATCGGTCCAGCCGTTCTGGAGTTTTGAGCTTAGCAACACATTAAGCCTTTAATTTTTACAAGCTTTTACTACAAGCTTTTACTATTATTAATATTTTATTATAATTTATGATTTATTTTTACTTTCCCTGTTCGGATTTCTGTGTGCTTGTCATCAAATCTTACCAGTTAAATTTGATCCATTTCCGGTTTCCGATTGAGCTCAAATGCATGCATGTGTAAATCGGAGAACAATTCAATATCAATATGACATACAGCTGATCTAATGATGGCGCTGGAAGGTTGCCATATAGTCCGATCAACGAGGCTTTTGTAACCCGAATAATTCCTCCGCCTATGAAACTTGGCACATGACGAAAATAGGTAATACACATTATAGATATACAATTATCCAACAACTTTTATTATGAGAAGTTAGGTATTTTTACCTAAACATGAAAATCGTTTATAGCTCTCTGTGAAAAATTCCTCAGACTGAAATTATTTCTGTATACGTACCTATGTATTGGTTAGAATAGGTAAGTACAGGCATCCAATATTTTTTCGATTTCCGAGATACTCCAAATTCAACTTTTAGCATTTTGCGCTATAACTTCTACCGAAAAATTTGTCTGCTCATTTTCATTTTCTAATATGGTTTTATTTACTTAAATAAATAGCTTTAATAAGTTATCCAAAAGATTTTCCTTTACAATATTATAATTCTTATTTTGACGTAATTACGTCGTGTGAATAATTGCTCAGGTAAATTAATTACGTTTCTTAGTTAGGGGTCGCTCTATTGTAATAGATTTTTCAAGAATCCAATTGAAATTCACCGAAATACCAAGTTTCTAAAATATCAGTAATTGCTAAAACTAAGTATGCCGCCGCTTAGCAGCGACCGGGCGCGCGGGAGTGCAGAGGGGTGCGGGGGCTCGCTCCTTTTGTTACAATTTCAACCTTACTGGAGTAGTAATAAGAACGTATCGCTGACTTTAGCCCGCGAACTGCATCTCGTCTGCGTTTAGTAATCCTTAATAGTATATGAACGTTCGAAAATTTGTTGGATAATTAATAAATCTGTTTTAATCTACAATCAAATGACCAATAGATATATAAGAATGGACGGAGTTATTTTTACATTACGTAATTATGCAAAAAATTAAAAAAAATGTGTTTCAATAAGAAAAACTTTTGGATAACTGAGAAAAGCTATGTATTTGAACATATAAAAGCATATTAAAAAATTAAAATCAGCAGAGCAATTTTTCAGTAGAAGTTATAGTGCAAAATGTTAAAAGTTAAATTTGGGGTATCTCTGTGATCGAAAACATTTTGGATACTTTTACATACATATTCTAAGTAGTACATAGGTACGTATACAGAAATAATTTCAGTCTGAGGATTTTTTCACAGAGAGCTATAAACGATTTTCATGTTTAGGTAAAAATACCTAACTTCTCTTAATAAAAGTTGTTGGATAATTGTATATCTATAATGTGTATTACCTATTTTCATCATGTGCCAAGTTTCATAGGCGGAGGAATTATTCGGAAGTCTCCATACAACGAATCTCCTCGTTGATCGGACTAATAGGAACTCCGCATCATATAAACGTCATAAGTTAAAATTATCCCTATATATCTTTTTTTTTAACATGCTTTTATTGGGCAGGTGCCTGTTATTAAAAAAGAACTAAAAAGTTAAAAAATATTTACTTCTGAGTCCCAATTTTTTATATAAAAGCGTGTTACATTGGGAAAAATAAAGAAGGTTTGGGTGGGGGGGTGTGAAGGCTCTGGTCCTCAAGGTCCTAAGATATGGAGTCCTCAAGGTCCTATGGAGATCGTAAGTGCTTAAGCTCTGTTTTGTTAATAAACTGTCATATTATAATATCTCAATCTTGATTTTTGATAAAGTATACATTTTGCATGCCTTACGGTAGAATCACTTGAAACATGTATGTATATTTTATAACACTATTGTGATAGTGTTTTCCGCAAAAACAAAAATAAATAAATTTGAATTATAAACTGTGTAAGTATTTTTGTCTTTGCTGTGTTCCAGTTAGTGTGTCTTTTCAGTTGGTAGTGTATGCGTAATACTGTAACAGACATATACGTAAGGCAGAGCTATATCTCTGGTATGCCTATACTTGTATTGCCGGGGGAAATACGCAGTTGGAGTAGGTATGTATAACGAACCTTTAGATGTCATAAATTATTTTTGCATGCCGTAAGATAAACTGTACTGGGTTTTTTTAAACCAATCATCGAATATCATATTACCTACTTTAAGTAGAGTTATAATTACGATATTGCGAAAATTCTCAGGACGGCAATTTTACAAACTTTTAGGAACGATCGTAATCTAATCTCAGTCATCTGTCAAAAATACCTTTAGTTTTTCTGCATTGCGACTAGATTTTGAATTGTTTTAATTAGTAGAATTGCTTTTACGGAAAAATAAACTTATTACTAAGCTCGAAATCTCTCGGTTAGATTTTAATGCTTTTCTTCATGTGTGAAGACTACGTCATTGTACTCTATCGTTTGGTATATGATTTATCCTTGGCGCCGCTTGGATCAATTCCCACACATTCTCAAGGGCGAGACAGACTTATGACACGCTACGCCATCCCACGCGTGCTAATTGGCCAAAAGACAAAGAAATGTGAAATGTGGCCAATGAGTACGCTTTACAGACGTGGCGTGGCGTAGCGTGTTATTAGTCTGCTGCCGCCTTTACTCACTGTCATTTGTTCGCTACATAGAGCAACAGGTCGCTTGTGTTGCTCTATGGTTCGCTATAATATCGATCCTCCTTCTTAGCTACTGTAATCGACATTGGGCCGGGATAATTGTCTCTAAACATGTTACTTGCCTAAATAAAAAAAAAGAATTAAATAATAAAAGTTTTAAATGATAGACTTTGTTCTTGCCCGCAACTTCGTCTGCGTAAACGAACCCTTTCTTATCGAAAATCCTTTCTTATCGGATGCCTACGTCATACAAAGAACACACCCTCCAAGTTTCAGGTCTCTACGATTAGCTTTTTTGGCTGTGCGTTGATCCGTCAGTCAGTGATTCAGGATAAAGCATTTTATCTATACAAATAAAATGCTAAGAATGCTAACTAAGAAGATAGATAAAGAAACTTTTTTTTTTAAATTAAAATCGTGGGCTGCTTAAACTGCATACTGTTTATCAAAAATCTTTTTTTTGTAAATGTGACCAACGAAAGTGTGTTTTTTTACTATAATAATTAACTTTTAGGAACCAGTTTCCATTGTACAATGTAATTAAAAGGTATGAGAAACTCAATGGTTTTATATTCGCTGGTTTCCTTTCGATCCAATCACCTTAGAAGAAAGAAAAATAAAGAAACATGCAAAATGTCAGTGTGAATATATTTATTTTATTTCAAGAAAAATACAAATTATTTGTCCCGTGAATAGCAGAGCTTTAAGTAGGTAAATAGTAATTGCGGTGTGGACCCTACGATGAACTGGTTGGATAGCAGCTGTATGTATGACGAGTCTCTGGGGCGTATACTTGACCGCTCCCTGTATTGTACCTATCTAAGTACTGAGCCGGTTGACGGTTTGTTTATTTGGCTGTTCAGTGTCGCTATGCTATTCTGTAAGAACTCACCTCAGTGAAAACTGCGGTGAAAACTGCGGAGTTGATTTTATTGGTCGCTTCGGAGCTGAAGTAAGCTCCGAAGCGACCAATAGCGATAGCGAAATCAAGGTCAAGTGAAGTGAGAGTGAAAGTGAGAGTGAGTTCGAATTTTACAGAATCGACTTGCAGTACTCGTCTGCTGAGTTAGTTGATGGCACGTAACTTCGACCATTCTGTAGCCTGTCCATTTGACCATGCTGTGGTCCGTACATTACCATACTGTGACCGCTGTGGGACGGACGGTGGGGCGGTTTGCATGCCGTATGGTGAGCCGCTTGCTGGGTTGTTCGGGATGCTATTTCCAGGGCTATATTTGTAAGGTGCGGGCGCCGCAGGTAATCCGTAGTTAATATCTACTTGACCATTCTCTCTACCACCCCCGACGTTAAACCCAAGGTGTTTTTTAATTCCTAGGACTCCGTGTCCATCTTTAAATCCCCCTTCTAAACTTAAACCAGTGTCGATTCCGGTGTTGAACCCCCACTTGCTTGAAGTGTGAGTTTCTTTATAAGTTCCATCACTTGTCAGTGGTGCACCTGAAATTAGACAGTGATATTATACATCAGGCTTGTATTCAGCGAAGGTTTTGGTACTGATATAAAGTACCTAAATCCGTATGTATATGTCTCTATTGCAACGTGGATGAGGCGAAAGGAGTATGTACGGATCGTAGCAGGTGGCGTTCTGTGGTTTCTGCCTACCCATGGGAAAAAGGCGTGAGTTTATGTAGGTAAAATTTGTTTGTTTGTAACAGGTAATCTCTGGAAAAGAAATACTGTTCCATTTACAAAAAATCTTTAAACTGCTCTATTGCCGAGTGTCATAGAATATATTTCATAGTTGGTAAGTATACGGGGTTTCAAAAGACATCCCATACCCGCTAACTACGCATATTGACCATCAAACTAAGTAACATTGAGAAAAAAATTATTGCTGGGAAACATCTTTTACTTTCTCTATCTCTCTCTATTTTGCACTCTCTTCCTTATATTAAAATAGTTAACTGTTAATAAGGTATATAGGTAATTAAAGGTACTTACAGTGGAAAACGTCAAAAAGCGCCAAACTCAGGATAACGCCTGCCTGTAAAAATAAAGTAATTTTTTAAGGTACCGTGCGGTCAAAGTGTCTTACTTCGGTGTATCTGGGTGTATGTAGGTGTATCTAAAGCACAGGTCAGGTACCTATTTTATTAACATTTACAAGTCTTTACCCAAAAGAAAATGCTCCTCCTGCACACCATGGCGATTTATAACGGATATGAGAACCTTAATAACGTTCCCAATTAATTTCAAAGTCAAAGTCAAAGTCAAAGTCAAATCATTTATTTCAATTAGGCCATTATAAGGCACTTTTGAACGTCATTACAAGAAAAAAATTAGAATTGAATCTAGTTGCCCCTTCCAAAAGGTAGTTTTGTATGGAGAAGAATGGGCAAGAAACTCCCTAAGTTTTAAAATCAATGTTTTACAATATTATTATTTGTATACAGAGTCATACGTAATTACATGTGAATGCAATGTACTTTATATAAAAACTACTATATAATAACACACAAAAAGAATTTATATTACAAATTAAGAATTGACGGTAAAAATATATTTAAAGTTACATAGTGTTCACATGTTAACAAATATTGGAACTGTAGACGACCACTCTCAACATCTCAACCAACAATGCATCAGTGTGTGAGCCTGTGCAATTCCATAGTAAAAACCAAATAGAAAATTATGACCGAACTTCGACCAGTGGGCGACCACTAGTAATAATAAATTGTTAATTAATACAAAAACACTTACAATTAACTTCATGGTTGCTGCCGACATAACGAGAGACAATTACTGTATTGACTGACGAAGCTCGACAGCGTAGTACTTAGCGGTTGTAAATACTTGTAAAAGTCCTATATAGGCATTGATATACAAAAAACCCAAGATGCACACTCAACGTCTAAAAAACGTCCTCACAAAATGAACGCATTATGCGCTCATTTCCGACCACGATCGGTCGTAAAATTTTATTACTTCAAGTACACTGCGTTGTAATAACAACTTTAAACAATTCGCATAAGGTTGAACTTGCAATTGTAGCTTATAGAAAGAGACAGAAATAGTGTTTTGGGACACTTTCGAGCGTTACTTTTATTCGAGACTGTGCATCTTGGGTTTTTTGTATATCAATGCCTATATAGGACTTTTACAAGTATTTACAACCGCAACCGCAAGGTTTTTTGTATATCAATGTATATAGGTATATATGACTTATAAAAATATGACGATTTCGATGCCTGTGACCTGTCCTTATACTTGTGTTAATTACTCATCCACAATATCTACTAATATTTGCGTAATAACCATTGACTCAATATTATTATCCTCATCATTATGGCGATTACCACACGGCACCGCGCACCGCCGCGGTAGGGGTGAGGCAGATCTCATGTCGCATTGGCCTCTGAAATCCGTTGAAGCCTAACACACGTACTCCGTCTAGCGGTGCTCTCGCCGCCACCGCCCCGCGCCGCTCCGCGTTGACGTCCGCGCGATGGGGCGGTGCCTCACACACGGGGCACCGCATACCTATCCGCGCGGATAATTGTGGTTGTGGACGTGTTGCAATTCAAAAATGGAATTTATGCCGGCGCGGCGGAAGGCGCGTAAACCGCCTAACCGCGCGGGGCACCGCTAAGAAATCCGGCGGCGCGCGGTACCGTGTGTTAATCGTCTTTAATATAATTTGGATTTAGGTACACTTGTATGTAGTTAAGGAAAACTTTGTAAGTTTTCCTTAACGGCAACAGTTTCTTTCAACCTGTTACATTATTTTATTACTAGCAAACTGACCTGACTTCGTACGGGTGCTTTCCGACATTTAGATGGATTTTTTAATTACTTAGTAGAATTGCTTTTATGCAAAAATAATCTTATAACTACTTACTGGATATCTCTCGGTAATATTTTAATGCCCTTCTGCATGTTTGAAGGTTCACTATCGCTTGGTATTTAACCTTGGCGCCGCTTAGACCAATAAATTCATGTCCGCCAGTTTCCTTTCGATTCAATCATTTTAGAAGGAAGAAAAATAAAGAAACATGCAAAATGTCAGTGTGAATAATTATTTTATTTCAAGAAAAATACAAATTATTTGTTTAGGTGAATAGCAGAGCTTTAAGTAAATAGTAATTGCGGTGTGATGCCTACAATGAACTGGTTGGATAGCTGTTTGTTTGACGATTCTCTGAAGCGTATACTTGACCGCTCCCTGTATTGTATCCATCCACTGAGCCGGTTGACGGCTTGTATATTTGTCCGTTCTGTGTCATGTACTCGTCTGCTGAGTCAGGTGATGGCGCGTAAATTTGACTGTTACGTGTCCTGTACTCGTCTGCTGAGTCAGTTGATGGCACGTATATTTGACCGTTCTGTGTCCTGTACTCGTCTGCTGAGTCAGTTGATGGCACGTATAGACCGTTTTCTGTCCTGTACTTATCTACTGAGCCAGTTGACGGCAAGTAAATTTGACCGTTCAATGTCCTGTACTCGTCTGCTGAACCAGATGAACGCGCGTACCTTTGACCATTCTGTGTCGTGTCCGCGTCCACAGAGCCAGTCGGCGGCACGTACTTTTGTCCATTATGTGGCTCGTACATTTGACCATCCTGTGGCACGTACATTTGACCATTCTGTGGACCGTTCTGTTCCCGGTATCCGCCCATTGAGCCAGTCGGCGGCACATACATTTGACCATTCTGTGGCCCGTATATTTGGCCATACTGTGAACCGTACATTTGACCGTTCTGTCCCCTGTACCCGCCCATTGAACCAGTCGGTGGCACATACATTTGACCATTTTGCGGCACGTATATTTGACCATTCTGTGGACCGTAAATTTGACCGTTCTGTGGCCCGTACATTTGGCCATACTGTGAACCGTACATTTGACCGTTCTGTCCCCTGTACCCGCCCATTGAACCAGTCGGTGGCACATACATTTGACCATTCTGTGGCCCGTATATTTGGCCATTCTGTGGCACGTACATTTGGCCATTCTGTGGCCCGTACATTTGGCCATTCTGTGGCCCATATTGCTGCCAGTACGTTGGACTATTCGGTGTACCGTGCATTAAGCCATCTGGATCTCCATTAATCGAACTATATGATGAATAATAAGGATAATATAATGGGCCGGTCAGAATACCGTACGTTGGAGTATTTTGTAACTCATGTTCAGGTATAAATGTTGATTTATCAACGGTTCCGTGTGAAGGGACGCTCGGTTCGAAGCTGTTATCATTGACAGGTGTCCTGTCCAGAGGGCTCCTTTCGTTTGTGTTGGGGACAGTAGGGGGTACTGTTTGTGGTTGTGCGAAAGTTATTGTATGGGTTTTAGCGATGGGTACTGTACGGAATCCTGTAGTGGATTCTTTGGGGGTTAATGTGCCAGAAAGTACTGTAGTGGGTGCTTCATTGCCATTTGGTAACTTTCTTATTGTGCCGTTTGATTCAAGGGTACGTATAAAATTCGATGTACCATTGAGCAAGCCATGAGAGCCGTTAGTACCTACAACCCCGCTAAGGTCACCCGACTCTGTCGATGTAAAATGATCATAAACCGATTGAGAATTGTAGTGTTTTTTGGAGCTCGAACTGGTGTTGTTATTAAGAGGTTTCAACTCGTATCCCTTATCGTCGTGCGTCAACATGTACTCGTTGTTATCACTGAGGCTGTAATCATAGCCCCAACTGGTACTTGTCTTGTTGGTTGAAGATGTAGTGTTACCTGGAATTTATTGGATGTCTGTTAGTATGGAAATATCTGTGCAGAATAGGTGCAGAGCGGGTCTACGGGGCGCTACGCTGCTACGCTGGGTCTACGCGACGTAGAACGTGTCGACGACTGTCATACTACTCGCGAATCATATTTTTTGTCTTTTTTTTTAAGAGCCTTTCAATCGAACATTATCATGTCAAGCTCAATATAGCCTAAAAGAAGACAATTATTACAATCTATTGAAATTACCCACCATTTTTTATTATTATTTATTATTAATTCATATACTTTAATATACTGGCTGATTTTTAATTCTTTGTAAATCTTAAAGATTGATCTGAAAGATTTACAACGAATTAAAATTCACGGTGTATAGCGTCAACGCTGTAAGGCTTTGCAAGAACTGTTTGAAGGCACCTATTGCTAAACTATTCACACTTAACTCGGACAGTAATACCTACTTCTCTCCCTGTTTTATATCGTGAATCATTATGGGCGTCATAATTCAGAATACGAACAGAGGCAAAATGATGTAAAATCGTGCCACTACCAATAACAAAACATCCAATGAATGTACTTAATATTTTGATCCAAATATTGTCAAAATCTCTAGTGTGATATTGTTATTTTCGCTTAAAAATAAAATCAATAGGTACTTACAATAAAATGCGTCCACAACTATCAGCAACAGGAAAGTGCATGTCTGAAAATGTAAGATTTATATTATTCACATATTTATTATTCAGTCTATGGAAATAGTAAATCCGACAGATAGCAATCCGACAAGACCGGAGAGAGATTAGGTGTAGGACCAATGGCTTTACAAGCTTGCGAGGCATTGCAGTGTGCACCACAAAGTCTAAACTCCGGGCTGTTACTAAAAAAAATAATAGAAAAACCCAGAACATAAACGTCTCGATTAGAGATTTAGTCATTTGTTTAAAAGTCATTTGTGTTTTGTTTTTTTTTGTGAAAGTTAGACTCGATTTTACACACTTTTAAACACTTCCTAAGTTTATTTTGGACTTTACTGCGCGGACTAAAACAGCGCGAGGAAACCTGGACTTATAATTAACCCTTTGACCGCCAGGGACGTCTATGGACGGCATGGCCCATGCCGTCTGTGACGTCCTGAGCACTTTTTGACTTTACGTCCATAGACGTCCCTGGCGGTCAAAGGGTTAATATAAGTCTGAAATCGACAATCCACCTTGAGCAAGCATGGTGATCAATGCTCGTGCCTTCTCTGTTTGAGAAGAGGCCTTTTCCCTTCCGTGGTTCAATAATAGGCTGGTATTATTATTATAAATACACTCACTATTAACTTCATGATTTCGGCTTAAATACGACAATCATGAGTAAATATCACACTGCTATAAGAAGTAATACTTCAACGATGTTTTATAGACAAAAAGGTTATCTCCTTGAACGTGACCTGTAGACCTTACTGAAACGATCGCGACTAAAAGTATTCGATTTTAGTCGATTTTCGAAACTGGAAATATGACTAGAGATAAACTACAATAACCTGGCGCGCCCCTCCACAATTCAAAACTTTTGAAAGTATTTGTAAAAGTATTTACAAGACTCACAACGCACGTGTGCGTACTGAGACGGCTCTCGAAACAAAAACAAATCAGCGTGTCATTGTTGCTCGACTAGCATATGGTAGGGCGCGCCATGTTATAGTAATTTAACTCTACCCTATGCATTTATGTTTAAGGTTCACTTTTGCAATTTGAACAACAAAGATAAAAAAGTACCTAACTATTTATCTTTGACGTTATAATTTTTATTACTGTCCCGTCGGGATTCCCGACTGATACTATATTATCAAGAGCTTGACTGTAAACATTAGATATTCAGTTTTGTATGTGGTTTTGTTGCACGCAGCTTTATAAAGGGGAATTGCCATCTCAGCACTAAATACATATCTGGTCTTCAAGATATACAGGCACCGCCTAGTTTGGGGATCACCGTTTTGCCAAAAATGCGGGCCGCCAAATGTTACTGATTTATAATTTTATGTTAACCTAGTTATGGTAACCATTGTAACAACAGTAAATAAACTTATTATTATTATTTTCGTATGGTTTTTTTTTTCTCAGCTTTTCGGCTCGTATAAGCTACATTTACGGGCCGAAACCAAGTAAATGCAGCGTATGGTGTGTTAGGTGTGTAATTAAGATGAGGGTACGTTTCCCTCCTATACTTGCATGATTTTATTAACCTTTTAAACGCAAGAGTATAAACGTATCGCCGTACCCCTGACGCCAGGCCACTTTTTCTGTCAAATGACCTTCATAAAGAATAGGGATTCCAAAACTTGATTAAATTGTTTATTGTTTTGTCATATATTTGTGATGTTGGCGTTCAGGGACAGATTTCGTTTGTCACATATATGTGACAATGGCGTTCAAAAGGTTAACTATCCTCGGCGAGCTGAGATAGTACTTTGTGACGCACGGACCTAGTTTATCCAATTATTATAACTACGTAAAATTCCATTCCATATTTCGAATAGGTACTTTGGCTAATTTTAGATGACATAACTTGATGTACTTAATTCATATATTTTAAATAAATTAAGTAAGTAAAATCCTTTTTGTTTTTTTTTTATCCTCCGATTACAGTTAACGTAGTTGTCTTCTATCAACAACTGATAACAACTGTATATCGACTGTTTACAGTCCGATTTATGCCTATGTCCTGTCTTGGGGTTCAAACTTACCTCGTACCAAATTTTATCAAAATCAGTTCAGTGGTTTAGTCGTGAAAGCGTAACGGACAGACAGACAGAGTTACTCTTGCATTTATAATATTGAAATGAAAGTATGGAGGTATTGATTGGAAACTATGACTATCCGGTACGCTAGTTACCCCGTAGCATAATGCTACGACATGGCTACGACGTAGCATAGTGCTACGATTCCATAAATTAGTTCGTAGTAGATAGACCTCAGAAGTTCTACGGTCTATTTAGGTAAAGTTGCAATCATAAAATATTTGTCAATTATAGTCAATACCAATGTTGAAAAAAATTACTTTGACTTTGACTAAATAAAGTTCTTAATACATAAACAGGCTCTAAGGTTTAAACCTGCTGCCCTACCATGAACTCTTATCGCGATCCAAAAACTGAATTGTTCTTCAAATAAGTCAATATAACGCATCAATTAAGGGGCGTCGCCCACACGATTAACAGTCGAGGTGCAGTTGAGGCGGAGGCGCATAAGAGGCACGCCGCAACAAGGTTTTCTTTACAAATGAATGGTAGTGCGCTCACATACAAGAGTTGCGGCGAGGGCGAGTTGAAGGCGGGGCGGAGGCGAGGTGCAGGCGGGGCGGAGGCGAGGTGCAGGCGGGGCGGAGGCGAGGTGCAGGCGCAGGAGGGGCGCTCAAGTGTGCCCAAGCCACGATTCCACCGCCATTTTGTCATTTTGCCATTCAAAATGCATAGCCGCCTGCGCCTCGACTCTACGCAGAGACCTATCCTCGACCGTGCTGCGACGCCGCACCGCCGCTGACGCGACGTCGCCTCGACTTTACCAGTGAGCGTCGCGCCTTATGCGTTATATTGACGTATTTGAAGAACAGTTCAGTTTTTGGATCGCGATAAGAGAAAATACGTCAATAAATGACATAAATTGATGCGTTATATTGACTTATTTGAAGAACAATTCAGTTTTTGGATCGCGATAAGAGTTCATGGTAGGGCAGCTGGTCTAGATCACATATTTTGTAATAAGACGCAAGTTGTTTAAATAAAAACATTGTATGTGGGAATTTATTTTATTCTTAACAAAATAGGTTACAATTTACTTTACGAAGCACAGTAATAAGGTAGCCGAAGAATGTCTTACACAACTATATAAATATATATATTTATATTAGTACACTGCACATCTACATTTCGCCAGTAATGTTTAAGTCCCATGTAATAGGGGGCGAGCCATAAAAAGATGTGGATTGGTTGTGTAAAGGACCCAGTTGTCTGAAGAGCTGATCGTGAGATGATCCTACGTGGCAGGTTCGGCAGGCGTCTCCTGAATGCCATTGGGTGTAACAAAGAACTGTTTTGTCTGCAACGCGACTTCCTCATTTCCAACTAGTGTTTCCACCGGCATGACATTTGGTATACTATTCTTTGTGCTATCTGGTCCGCTGTTAGGTGCACCATTCTGTATCCCATTTGGTATTTGATGCGCCGAAGGGAACTGTGTTGGATACAGAATTCCCTGCTGTGGTCTTCCTTGTTGTCCATAGTACCGATGCGGGTGCATTGCACCAAACGACGGGCTGTACTCTTGGGTATCATGGTGATGTCCATAATAGTACGAATATAGGGGAATGGTTGGACGGTACGGCGTTATATAATGTGGCGTGATCTTATGTCGTGGGTATAGGCGGTAGTGTGGTCTATGGCTCAGCCTATGTGTGCCATACGATGGGTGCCAGTATGGTGAAGATACTGGAATGCTGTGCCAGTGCCTGTGTGTGTGTCCATGTTGACGATGATGATGTCTAAATCTGGGTTCACCTGAAATAAAAAATAAATAAAATTTATTTAAACTAATAGTCAAAGCATTTAATTCAATTATGCCATTTTAAGGCACTTTAATTTGAGCGACAGAAAATTGAATTGAATCTAATTGCCATTTCCAAGAGATAGTTCTATATGGAGAAGAATGGACAAGAAACTCCATACGTACTATTTTAAAATCAATGTTTTACAATATTTGCATACAGAATCATACATAACGCCGTAAATAACAAAATAGTAAAGTACTCACATTGATATTCTTCCAACATCAGCACAACAAGCAAGATGCACGTCTGTAACAAAATTATGCATTAATAAAAAATAATACCTAATTAAATAACATTCTGGTAGGATTTCGATAACAGAGGTCAATCTCTACGGAGATTAATCAAGTACGCAGCAGATATTATAGTGTACAAAAAAAATATCTCATTACCGTTATTTACATACATAGATACATACATAAACTCACGCCTTTTTCCCATGGGGGTGGGTAGGCAGAGACCACAGAACGCCACCTGTTACGATCCTTACATACACCTTTCGCCTCATCTACGTTTATACATCTCGTCATACAAGCACGCCGGTTACGAGTACTGCGCACCTGACCTTTTTGAAGAACCTCACCAATAAGGTCAGTGTAGGTCTTCCTAGGGCGACCCCTCCCTGCGTTGCCACTCACCTCTGCCATATAAATACCTTTTGTTAATCGTCTTTCACTCATCCTCTCAACATGACCGAAACATCTAAGCATATACCCTATACGTTATTTACAAATAATCAAAATGCAGATAATTATACACTTCTCTACATGGTATAACACAAAGTCGCTTCCCGCCGTCTGCAGTACGCTTAGATCTTTTAAACTACGCAACAGATTTTAATGAGGTTTTAATCAATAGTTAAAGTGATTCAAGAGGAAGGTTTGTACGTATAGTTAGTATCTACACTGCTCTCGTGCAAAGCCGGGACCCGTTGCTAGTCTAAATATATATAACTCAAAGGTGACTGACTGACTGACATAGTGATCTATCAACGCACAGCCCAAACCACTGGACGGATCGGGCTGAAATTTGGCATGAAGGTAGATGTTATGACGTAGGCATCCGCTAAGACAGGATTTTTTAAAATTTACCCTCTAATGGGATGAACGGGGGTCCGATATTTACGCGGACGAAGTCGCGGGCAAAAGCTAGTGTAATATAAATGCGAAAGAACTCTGTCTGTCTTTTACCATATCACGGCAAAACCACTGAACCGATCACAATTAAATTTGAAGAAGAGGTAGCTTGGGATCTGGAGACGTAGGCTACTTATTAATCCACGACTTCATCTGTTTCAATAACCGCGGAAGAAGTCGCGGACAAGAAACCGAGATAATTTAAAAATAAAACTTACAAACAACTTCATTTTTGTCACAGCAGTCAACACTCTTACACGATAAACGGCGCGATACTGACTTTGGTATAGTCAGAAGATGTCGTTTTAAATATAAATACGAATGATCAGTGGTTAGACTTTATACTGATAAAGACATTTACAACTAAAAATAAAAGAAAACAAAAGATTGTTTCGATTCCTTATAATTACTCATTATTACTAGAATTAGTTATTATTGTTTTGTTGAAGAAAAGGTACACAGGGTTATTTTTTATTTTTATTGACCACATGGATCAATGAAAATCAATCAATCTGCCTAGCCTTTTTCCAACTATGTTGGTGTCGGCTTCCAGTCTAACCGGATGCAGCTGTATACCAATATTTTACATGGAGCGAAGGACTGCCTATCTGACATCCACAACTGGTATCATATTGCCCAGTAACTGTACTGGGTAATAAGATACCTTTTGGTAAGACTTGTTGTCAGACTTTCGGATTTCTGACGACCCGCAACGACTGTCAAAGATCCGAACAGTCGTATCGGGTAGTCAGAAGCCCGAAAGTCTAACGCCTAGTCTTACCAAATTGTGTTAGACTGGAAGCCGACCCCAACATGAGAAAAGGCTAGGCAGAACAGGTATTTTTGTGATATTTCCCTGTTTATCATGAGAGTGTTCTTACATCAAACATACTGGAAATTCCAAAATAAAAATATTCCATCTATAAATTAGCGATATCAATTACCGTAAACTTTAATGAGCACAGACCTAAGGATGGTCAACTGCGGTCAGTAATACCATGGGGTCTCAACTAGAACAAAATATAATTAGTCCTTCGGAAAATTTCATAGATGGCAGCATAGGTAGCAATTATGAAATAAACAATCACTAAAAAGCATTAAACGGCAGATTTAGGTCGAAATAAGAATTCATAAAAATCTAAACTTCATTGTTTAATGCTGATTCACCTATTTAAACTCACAAAACACGTATTTTTAATAAACAAGGTAAATTAAGAATTTTACCTCCATTCGAACTCATAGATTGAGCAAGCAGCCATCTGCAAATCATTTTGTTTAGAACTCTTTTAGCAAAAGATGGCGTTTTTCTCAATTTTGCGCTGTCGTCACTCCTTAATCGTTATTCATTTACGTTTAGTTGTTTTATTTCAAGGAAAATAATTAAAAGATTATTTTTTTTAATCTGGTACGCTACGAAGTAAAATAAAATTTAGAAAGAAAAAATACATGTTTTTAGTACATAATTATTATCCTTATTTTCGGTTTACTTAGCCTGGAACTATAAAACTTTCTATATAAAAGGATTGCACGAAACGTTTTTAAAGTAAGTACCTATGTATCTATTCCGTTTGTCAATGGCAAGTCAATAGAGACTGTTGCGCATTAAAAGATAATGTAAATAATTCTATAATCCTTAAAACTTCAGTCATAACTTAGTAAAGCGTAATTTTAGCTCCAGAAATCAAGTTTCCGCAGTGTAGCGGTTATCATGTGTGCTTCACATGCACAAGGGCCCCGGTTCGATCTCGGGCGGAAACAGTTGCTTTTTGTATTTTATTGCCGATCATAAAAAGTATCTTCACGCTTTTTATTAATTGGGTGATCAGAGAAATCTGAAAAATAAACATTTTGTTAAAATAAAAGTAAACTACGTACTACCTATTTCTCGCCATGAAACTTACGTTTAAAAATCTATGATTGTTATCAAGGCCAAGTATGCCGCAAAACCAAATTATTTGTCGTATCAGATTACGATAGCTCACTTTGTTTTTTTTTTTTGTTGCTTTGTATGATCTACCTCTGTTATGAAATACCACGTTACCGATTTGGGGTAACATGACATGTAATGATAGTTGTATTGATCTAAATAAATAAAAAAAATATTTATTTAGATTGCGTCGGGAACAGTGGTCAGTACCTAATTGACTGACGCGAGAATGATTCGAGCGGTTACACGATCAGTCTGGCATCAGTCTGCTGTCATTCACAACAGAATGATGAAAAATATTTAAAATATTTAATTTTTGTCATTCTGGCGATTACAAACAAAACTATTCAACGTTTAACAAGTACCTAAGTACCTATTAAGTATTTTGTTTTTTCGTTCAAATTGTATCAACTGTATGTACTAATGTACCTATACCTACCCTTTGTCGTACATGACTGATCATGTAAAAAAAACATGACTGATCATGAAAATATTTTTTTATAGAAAAATACATAAAGCAATACCTATATGTATAAAACCCGGTTTTTCTCAAAAGTAAAATCAATCTCCCTCAAACTGCCCCCACAAAATCATTATCAAAACAAAATCGATATCCGAGTTCACTAATGCCAGGTTATAAAACTACGAAATCTTTAGAAAATCAAATCAGTGTGCAGTATATAAAAGCAAGATTGTTGTAGTAGGTACCTAGGTAAAACAGAATTCACAAAAGAAATGAAATAGATACCTACTAACCGAGCACCGAGCCTGTGACCGAGCGGTCAGAGCGGTGCCAGTGCAGAGGTGCGATATTCATTCATAACCCCCGTATCACCCCGCCCCGACCCCGCACGACTCATGACTCGTCTCAAAGGCACCGCCTTGTTGACTAAAGCAAAAAGTGATAACGCGATAACATTGAAATAGTGTTCGAAAATTTCATATACATAGATAGGTAGGTACCTAACTAGGAAATATGTGTTTATGAATAAGTCTTACAAGTTTGTGAAAAAAATATTTGTCAGTTAGAATCTCCATTACCTACATTTAATTTACTTACATGTGCAAGGTTTCTATCAAGTTTTTTTTCCTTTAGCTCCATCATCAGACCCTGGTTTCGATCTAGGACCATAGTAGGTACTCGTCAGGCAGGAGTAGTCAGGACGAACTAAACGATCCTAAACTCGATGGGACTGTTGTTTTATTACGGAATTTAAGTATATGTCCACCTATACTAAATCTTTCTAAAGCAAAATCAGTATCCGGTATAAAAAAGCAGATCTTTGTAGTAGGTAAAACAGTATTCACAAAATAAATGAAATAGATACCTAGGTACGTACTTACGCGCAGACATAGCGTATTCAACAAATTCAAAACCTACCTACTAACCGCGCGCGCGCCGAGCGGCCGCTTCATTCATAGGTATCCCCCGTCTTACCCCGCCGTGACACCACGGCAGACGACGTAGTAGGTAGGTACTGTCGGGCGTCTGTGTAAAGTGCATTTTACCGCGCACGAACGTTGTAATATTTTTGTAATTATGGGGCGTCTAAAGTGTCAAGCTTTCTCAATGGAGTGAAGTACCTACCTGTTCCGTAGGAACTACAAGTCAATCTGTGCTATCAGTTTGATTGTTAGTAGGTACCTACTTGATAGAAGAAATAAATATTTTTATTAAAATATTCCGTTGGTTTTTTTTATTATGTTGGTACCTAGTAGCTACCTTCCTACTTGTATGCTCCTACTCCTAGTTCCTACCCTATCCCATGCGCAATAACTAGGTAGGTACCTACATTAAAATCTAAATACAACATATTGTGGGTATCTAAATATGTAGGTAGGTATATATTTATTTATTTATTTATACCTAGTTAATTAATACGTCATAATACCAATTACATTAATTAACATAGAAACAAAGGTCACTCACTTAATCACTCATCACGAAATATCGAAAACCACTTGACGTAGGTAGGTATAAAGATGGGAGGTAAGTAGTTTATAGGTAGGTCTGTAGCCTTCCGCTAAAAAATCTAAAATTCCAAAATTCACCCCTGAGGGGAAAGAGGGTCCAAAGTTTGTATGGAGAAATCAACTTTGACGCGGGCAAAGTCATAGGCAGAAGCAAGTTTTCGATACAAAGCAATTTTATAGTTAGCCTTTTTGTTAAAAAAGGCGCCACTTTCTCGCCAAGGCGCGAACTGGCGCGTACCCATACCCATAGCACAGATAATATAATACTACGTCCCATAGATTTATTTAACCCCTGCAAAAAATCTCTTAACGCGGATAGAAGTATTCACTTCAAAAACTAAATTACGCTAAGCGCCAACACGAGATAACAGTAACTTGTTGTACCTATTCACCTATTGTTATACTTGACCTTGAACGCAACGACTGCAGAGAAAGTACCTATCTAATAACGCCATCTAGTAGTATCGATGCCACGTAGTACGTATCTAGTTCGTCGCATAACTCGCATAGATGGCGTAATAAAATTAAAGTCTCTGGCAATTAGTGCGTCGCTGATGCTGCCATCTGTTATAAAAATGAAGGAAAGAAAATAGCCAGTCGAATAGCCAGACTTAAGGAGGTCTCATTTCTTTGTATGGGATTGGGTATCTGTACGTAGTATTATATTATCTGTGGTAATACTATTTAAACTGGGAATACCGTCTTTACTGATACGACATAAAGGTTATCAATTTCAGATTGATACGTTACTTCGGAATATCCAAAGCTATAAAAAGCTTGTTATCACTACTAATATAACATAATATAACATCACGCCTGTAATCCCCGAAGGGTTAAGCAGAAGTGTTACTACACCCACATATCGCCAGTTATGTTTAAGTTTCCATGTAATAAGGGGCGAGTCTATTGGCATCAACCGGGCACAAATCCAGACTCCGAGGCTGCTACTAAGAAATTCCTGATGGAAATACCCAATTACACTTTGCCCGACTTGGGAATCGAACCCAAGACCTCATGCTCAGCACTTTGTGACCACTAGACCTACGAAGCAGTCAACATGTAACTTTAGGTTTCGTTAACTGTATTTTTATATCCGCTACAATATACTATGTGGAGAAAGACCATGAGCAATCAAGCGTCAATACGATCAAGATACAAATTATATTATAAAACATTGATTTTAAAATTATACGTATGGAGTTTCTTGCCCATTCTTCTCCATACAAAACTAGATTGAATTCCATTTATTTTTTTTCTTATATGACTTTCTTTTTTTTTCCTTGTGTTATTAAGAACAGATTTCTTTATAAAATAAATAAATTACGATCTAGCCTAAAAGACTAATAAATAATTTAACTAAATATGCTACGTTATACATTATTTTAAAACTAAGAATAGTGTCCATTAGCACTTTTACACAAGTCCATAGCACCTTCTTAGAGTCTGTATCATTTTATAAAAACACTATGTTCGTGTGTTAAGTTATAGCACAACATTGCTACTATTATTCACTCACTTTTGAATAAAGGTTTAGTTTTTTTTTAGCCTACGCACTAAGTCTGTGTTGTCCAGGAGCTGAATAGCCTCAACGTTCACGTGTCGGTGTACGTAATCTGTGTTCGTGGGCTTCAGCAAATTTTTGGATATGACGTGAAAAAGTGCTTTATTATGGCCTAATTAAAATAAATGATTTGACTTTGATTTTTTAAAACACATTTGACATAGTTGGTATTAAGATCAGTACATTTAATAAACCTGCGGCAATACCCAGCAACGGCTACTTCAAAGCGGGTATTTTTGTAACGCCTAAATTTGTTACCTTTGCGTAACTGTGTGTTGTCATTTAAACGTGAATGTTCTTACTACATACATAGACAGGCTCGAAGGTTTAAACCTGTGTAATAAGATTACAGTTGTTTCAATTAAAAATAAAGTATTTGGGAATTTATTTTATTCTTACAAAAATTAGGTTACAATTTACTTTACGAAGCACACTAAGTAGGTAGCCGAGGAATGTCTTTAAATATAGACCAATTAGTACACCCACATTTAGGCGCTCCACCCACTGCCCCGCGCCCCGTCGCGTAGCGCGGGATGGCAGATTTTACCGTTGTATGCAAGTATCTCAATTTATATAGAAATCACGCCTAGCACAACACACTGCCGACGCGGAAACGAGCGGGAAGGCGCACCGCGCGCAGATTCTGCCAATCTGCGCGGGAGCGCGGGGCGTGCCGCGGGATATGACACACCGGCTCCGCAGCCCCGGGCGTGATTTTATACTGCAAAGACGTTTGCACGATGGATTTCGACGTAGACAAATTTATTTAGCGCGAGGCCGTCGTAATCTGCTTCACCGCGCGGGGGAGCAGATTTCACCGCTAAGTAAGGCAGATCTGCGCCTCCGTCGCCGCGCGCGTTATCTGTCGCTCTGCTCACCGCGGCGGGACGCATCTTCAGTGGGTGGAGCGCCTTAGACAGTTATATTTAAGTCCCATGTAATATGGGGCGAGCCTATTGCCATCAACCGGTCACAAATCCAGGCTCAGAGGCTGCTACTTAGCAATTCCTGATGGAAAAACCAATAACACATTGCCCGACCTGGGAATCGAACCCAAGACCTCCGCGCTTTGCGATCACTAGACCAACGAGGCAGTAAATTATATTATTTATTAATTATAAATTATCATTATTATTATAGGAACAATATACTCTATTATTACAATTTAGGTACTATGAAATTAATAAATAGTTAATCAAACAAATGACGTCACAGTTTGTTATTGCCATACAATCTATGGAGGACTCGCGTTTTGATAGCTCATAAAGAGTGTGTCAATTGATTGATTGTGTAAAGTACTCAGTTGTCTGAAGAGCTGATCGTGAGATATGATGAGCTACGTGCAGTGGCGTAGCTTCGGGGGGGCTGGGGGACCATGGCCCCGGGCGGCAAGTGCCACGATTTTTTAAATTGGAAATTAAAAAAAAACTACCCAAAATCCAACAACAGAAATTACAAAGCAATAAAATGGTACTGTCTTAAGAAATGACAGAGGGCCCCCATTTCTTTCTATAAATGTATGGTCCTTCCGAAGAGTGGTAGCATATCTTGACTTTAAATAAGTTGTACAATGAACATTAAGTCCGTTGAATAGAATATTTATACACTAAACTAATACTCGTAATTACAGTAGGGTGGGCGGGCCAAATTCAGCGTAGACCCTCGCTACGTCACTGGCTACGTGGCAGAGGTTCGGCAGGCGTCTCCTGAATGCGTGTGACAAACAATTTTGGCTGCAGCGCGACTTCCTCATTTCCAACTAGTGTTTTCACCGGTATGACATTAGGTATACTATTCTTTGTGCTATCGGGTCCGCTGTTAGGTGCACCATTCTGTATCCCATTTGGTGTTTGATGCGCCGAAGGGACCTGTGTTGGATACAGAATTCCCTGCTGTGGTCTTCCTTGTTGTCCATCGTACAAATGCGGCTGCACCGCACCGAACGACGTGCTGTACTCTTGGGTATCATCGTGATGTCCATAATAGTACGAACCTAGGTGCATGGTCGGGCCGTATCGAGTGCTCTCGTGATGTTTATTATGATGTTCATGATGTTTATGATGTTCATGATGTGCATGATGTTTATGATAATCATGATGTTTATGATGTTCATGATGTTTATGATGTTCATGATGTTTATGATGTTTATGACGTTTATGTGTGGGTTTACCTGAAATAAATAAAATTTATTTAAATTTTATTTTTCTGTATTCCAGTAGGTTCCACATTGAGAACAACCCTGTAGGCCATACAAATATTGTTTCCGTGCGGGAATCGAACACGCACAACAACATGCATAACAATAAAACAGTAAAGTACTCACATTGATATACTTCCAAAATCAGCAAAACAAGCAAAATGCACGCCTGTAACAAAATTATAAAATAAATAAATAAAAAACATTTTATTCACATAAAATACACCATTTCTATGAAGTCCCTGTCTCCTGATTTAGGGTCAAGGACCTGTGTTACAGGAGTCAGTGTCCTCTCTCATAATTCTTCACAATATAATGCGAATTAAGAAAAAAAGAACTGCAAAAATAAAAATAAAACATAAAATTAAAAAATATTTGTTCAAATTGTTTAGGGGTGTATTAAAATTATGCATAAATATTACCTTCATACCGGCAGAATTTTTTTTACCGCAGTCAATCATAATGGAGATTAGTCAAGTTCAATACGCGCCACGGAAGATGAGACTTGACAAGCATCAGTGCAGATATGGATGTACGAAATAGTTATCCATACTTTGTGTATCTAGTCAGGGATTTTTCGAAGACATTTTTACATTAAAATTCTTTATAATATTATAATATTTATTATGAAACTAGCTTTTGCCCGCGACTTCGTCCGCGTAAATGTCGGACCCCCGTTCATCCCCTTAGAGGGTAAATTTTAAAAAATCCTTTCTTAGCGGATGCCTACGTCATAACATCTACCTGCATGCCAAATTTCAGCCCGATCCGTCCAGTGGTTTGGGCTGTGCGTTGATAGATCACTATGTCACCTTTGAGTTTTATATATATAGATAATAAAGTCTGTGTCACTACACACACCCTGTCAGGTTTCATCTATAGTGGCGCGTATTGTATGCAGGAAATTTTATAGTGAATCAAACCGAGATAATTTAAAAATAATAACACTTACAAACAACTTCATTTTTGTCACAGCAGTTAATACTCTCACACGATAAACGGAGGGATACTGACTTTGGCATACGAAGACGTCGTTTTAAATATAAAAACGAAGGTACTTACAACGGAAAATAAAAGAAAGCAAAAGATAGTTTCGATTCCTAATTACTCATTATTATAAGAATTACTTAGATATTATTGTTTTGTTGAAGAAAACCCACACAGGGTTTTTTTTATTTTTAACACTTGAACTCGGAATACCGCCTTTACTGATACGACATAAAGGTTATCAATTTCAGATTGATACCTTACATCGGGATATCCAAAGCTTTGATTTAAAAAGCTTGTAATCTATACTAAATAAAACTTATCATAACACCACGCCTGTAATCCCCGAAGGGTTAAGCAGAGGTGTATATTAGAGATGTTATGGATATGATCACAGAAATATTAAAAGCAGGAGAAGTGGCAAGGGGGCGTGTCGGTGACCACGCGGTGCTGAGCGTTTTGCTCAGCTATTGAAAAAATAACCGTCACCGCGAGTTAGTGTGTTGTCAACCGCGATCGTGATAAAACCGCTTAAAAAAACGATTATGCCGTCTTGTTCAGTGGTTTCTTGTAAAAATAGAAGCCAAAACAAAAATTTCAGAAGTCATGGCATCAGTTACCACAGCTAAGTACAAGTATTTTACAATTTTTGTCTTAAAAATCACGAAGAACAACAATCCGTAAAATATATTTCACTTGTACTACTTTATTTTTGTTTGCTTATATTACTCCGACTGTATTATTTTTGCATTAAATACATTGCTCTTTTACAACCACCTCAGTCTGTCACTGAGTGACTAAACAAGCAATGTAAAACTGACATAACGAAACCTCGATAAGCCGTAATGTCGCATGGTGCGTCCGCTGCTCAGGTCCGCCGTAATTTGACCCGCCCCCTAGTCCCGACAACACACAATGATAATTGTTTTAGTGTGAGTAAATTATACGGAAAAAGTACGCTGTGGTTTAAGGAATACGGTTTATATTTAAATGACTGAGTTATCGATGTCGCGTGTGTGCACTTGTTCGTAGTATTGTTTTGACAGAACTGTGTGTGCAATATTAGCGTTATGGAGGGGCAATTGTGGCTTCACCGGTTTTCTATACATTTTGAACTCCACGCCATATCTCCTTTTTTACTATATCTATGGATATGATATTTCGGATCTGGATACGGATATGGATATTAGAATAAAATTATATCGGTTTCGGTTACGGATATGTAATTCTTTCGGATTATCCGTTAGTTTCGGTTACGGATATTAGATTGAAGTAAAATATAAACACAAATAGTTTATAATAATTTGGTTTTAGTCTAGGTTATCATTTGCATCATCTTCGCGCAAAATTGAAAAACTTTATAATAACCAAAATTCAGGCAAATGAAATTGCGAGCAAACTAGTAAGTAATTAATACTACTAGTAGTGAAATATCAATAGAAGTAAGTTGGTAAGTTTATTCATTTGTATAGACATGGTGTACATACATTGCGTGCATAGGTGCAAGATATGAATAATATTCGTAAGTAATAATAATATGAATAAAGCCTTCAAATTGCTTTAGATTAGCTGCTATTGCGTGTGTAAACTAGGTAGGTATCTAAGGGAAGGTCCAGTAATTGGTTAATAGAGATACGACGCGATTAATCTGAGATTATCTGTTAAGCAAACCTAGGAGCTATAGATAGGAATACTTTGACCATAAATAAAAATATTGAATAATCGGTGTTTGCTAACATTTAATTATAAGACAGACTCAATTGCCAATTTTTAAATATTTACATAACTTTGATCAGTCCAAAATCTCGTAAGATCTGCCGCTAACCATTTCAATGGAAGAAAGCGAAATGGATGTAGATATTATCTGTTAATTGTCTAAGACAATAGGGTATCATCACTGGGTCAAATACTACTCTCTAGTCTCTCTAGTGGATGGCCTTTCCGGCACCGTAGCCAAGACCGCCGTAATTGTAGCCTCCAGCGTAACCGCCGCCGAGTCCTCCGAGACCGAGTCCGTAGCCGCCAAGCCCGCCAACAGCGACGGCAGGTCCTGCGATCACTGCGCCACCACCGACGAGTCCACCGCCGCCGCCCAGCAGGAGGGCACCGTCTTGAGCTTGCCTGGCAACGGCATCAGCGACGGCCTGGGCCTGAGCCGCACTGGTGGCGACCGCGGCAGCCTGAGCACGAGCAGCGTTAGCAATACGAGCGGCCTCCACAGCGCGAGTGTTCGCAATCGCGATAGCCTGGACGCGAGCAGCGTTGGCTAAACGTTCGGCCTCAGCAGCACGAGCCACCTCAAGCGCGCTAGCAGCACCAGCGCGCCTGGCAGCCTCAGCGGCGCGCGCGTTCTCCCAGGCGGCGGCCTGTGCGCGCTGCACGTTGGCGACGCGGGCAGCGTCTAGAGCGGCGGCATTGTTGATGGCGTTCGCCTGACCAGCGCGGGCGGCCGCCTCGGTGACGCGCGCTCCCTGGATGGCGGCGGCAGCAGTGTTGGCGATCTGTGCGGCCTGCACGGCCTGAGCGTTCTGGATGGCGCTGAGCTGGGCGGCTCCAACGGCAGCGGCGTTGTTAAGAGCTGCGCCCGAGCCGAGCGCGGGGCCCCCGGCGATGACAGCAGGGCCGGCGATGATGCCAGCGCCGCCTAGGCCTGCGCCCGCGAGTCCGGCGCCTCCGAGCCCGCCCGCATACCCGCCGTAACCGCCATATCCTCCGGCAATAACCGGGGCTATGATGCCAGACTGCTCCGCACGTGAATCTGCTACTTTACCTGCCAAATAAGTGTAATTTTAATAGTTGACAAGCAAAAAGACAGCATATTATTTTTCGTGAAAGTGCAGTACTGATATCAGATGAAGTTCACTTACCATCTGCAAAGACTTCACACGCCACAGCGATAACAAAAAGAATCTGAAAACGTTTATTAATATTAGTAATTTATTTTGTGTAAATGACAGATAGGTACTAATAATTGTTAATTATTTTCAATTTGCACAATTTAAGTATTTCTTTTTTAGTAGATTAAAATAATTAAGTAGACTTTATTTTATTTAACTGCTATGAGATGCCTCATCTTACCGTAAGTCGAGACATAGTTAGTTATTTATTTGTTTATTGCTGCCCGCTACGACACTACCAAATTGGACTGTAAACTGTGATTGTTGTGGTTACTGCAAATTGCGTGCACTTTTATACTGCACCGAAAATTATTAACATCGAATTAACAATGCTAAACAGTTGTTCGATGCCGCCCCATTTGAATATCATTAGGTACTTGAGTAAAAACTAATCGGTGAGCATGCGTAGTTGGTACATGTTGTACACAATCGAAGCAGGCGCAGGAGATATCAGACCATGTCGGCTGCGCTCGCCGCATGTCTCTTGAACTCGCCAATGCACTCATATTACGTGGTTATATCAAATAGTTAGCAAATATTTACAATATTTACACACTTAATACAAACACTAAACATTAAAATAATATTAAGAAAACCCATAACAATTAAACTAAAACCATATGGCAAAAAATAGTTTATCTACGTCGCCTTCAACTACAAATGTGCCCAAGAGATTGCCACGTTGAATGGCAATGCTTAGCCCAAAGAGTATAGTAATAGCCTCTGGCTAAGAAGCAAGCCCTTGGGTAATTTAGACATTTTCTTAAAAAATGAGATGGGCACTCGGACCCCACGACCCGAGGAAAATTAAATTAAAATTCGATTACGAATTTAAATACCTTACCAATAGACAAACAAAATTTTTATTATACCTATATAAAAGAGAACCTACTTACATAATTATAATCGAAGGGGTAGAAAAGCAGGGGAGGGGGGATAAATCTCAGCTAAAAGAGTACGGTGGATTGGTAAAGGCGAAAGGGATTGAAAAGAAAAAGAAACATAACAAATGAATTCAAAACCTCCATCATTTATTTTTGTCTATGAAAAAGCCGTGAGTCCAGAAAATCAACTCAAAACTAAAGTACTATGGCAAGATCTACGACGCTGAAATCGGTGTTATTCTTGAGACTTGTTCAAGTCATTGTTACGTTAACATAAATATTCATACTGTAAACAAGTTTTACTTGTGTTTGAACTGCAACTGCTGAAAGAAACGGTTGCTTCACCTCAGATACAGTAGAAACTAAGGATTGCGATCACATCCTTTCCTGTGCCGAATCAGACAATATTACAATATTGCAAAACAATTAGGAGTATTATGGAAACCAATTTACGTGTCAACGGATTTTAACGCATCTTTAAGTAAGACAAAACTGTGTTAATTGTGCAAATTAAGTTTGTTAATTAAGCAAAAATTAAGCTGATGTAAGATGCTTTGGATATTGGGTAGTTAGCCCTACCAATCAATTGATAGTATACTTTAAGTTAAGGTATTAATCTGTAGGTCTTTAACCTGAAAATAAATTTTAAATAAATTATTTATTATTATATTAATTCTATACTCGGGTAGGTGCAAGTAATAATAGACTTATTAAGGCTATCTTTGAATCTGTCCATTTGTTGAGGGAGTTAAAATAGATGTTTCTGCCTATCGTGGTGCATGTTTTTGATTACCTTAGTGTGCAATATTGTTTTTGTTTAATTATAATTTAATGGTTAATTACCTTATTTTTAGCTTGCAAGTTAAATTTTTGTAACATTTTAATGTAATGCTATTGGTGTGACGTTGCTTATTTGACAACTCAAATTACCAACTATCTATCTGTTGATTTTAAAGCAACACAAAGTGTAATTTAATAATGTATATAAATACATAGTTAATTGAAATTGAATCTGGTTTTAGCTAAAATAAAGTGTTTATAAAATGAAGTTATGTGATGATGAACTACCCAATCGCTTGTTTTGACGGCAGACATCTTGTTTTATGTTTTTCTTTTGTTCCAACTGGCTTGACTTGTCGTTGAGAAGTAACACTTGAGTATAAAACAACATGTCAAACTGCAAACCACTAGAATTACGTACAAGGTATGAATAAAACAAGCTACTATAATTAAAAAATTAAAAACACGACTGCAAAAATTGCACATATTTGTACTTTGTTTACTCGTCAGTTTTTTTAACGACGTTTTTAATTTACAGTGTTATATATTTTTTAAATCTACTTGTCAAATTCTAGACGATAGACATAGACACGTACAGATTCATCAAAAAAATAAATTGAGGCTGGTATTAATTTACGTTTTAAAGTGACCACGCCGGTTTCTTATATTTTTTTTACTAGCCTATGTTACTCGGAACGAAGGATTGTAACGATACCCCATACATCTAAATCGGTTCAGGCGTTTAAAAGTTATGGTGAAATAAAGAAACTCACATACACATACATACATACATACATACATTAACCCTGAACACATAACACTCCTTTTTTTGGGGCAGTCGTGTAAAAAGATCTAGTACCTACCTGTAAGTCAGTCGACTGTCGCCCATTGCGTGTCATTTGTATTCTGGTTGAGTAATACTAACGGCTTTTTAATAAACAGCTTGAGTGGGTAATAAGTCAGTATTCATTAATAAAGATTTAGCTTTAGTATGTTCATTTATGACAGCTGACCTGGTTTTATCGCAAGAAGCGGTTGTAATGAGTGCTCACTTGTTAGCTATAGTTTAGCGGAACATATGAAGTCAAGTAATGACTGATAACCAAGAGGTGAGGACAGGAAAATTCTTCTTCGTCTTTAGTCTAAAAAAAAACTGACATAATTTTCAAATTATGTTTTTAATTGTAAAATTAGGTTCTTGGTATATTAACACTGTGTCGATGATCTTTATTTTTTTCCGTATTCAATGGTTTCTACCACAGGTCCATACTGCACTTGTGGGGTCCGGACAATCCTGTAAAGAAAATAAAGATTAAAATTCATTTTTAAAACCTAATTATTAAAAATTTGCTTTCAAAGAATGGAGTATTATTAATTGCGATTATTATACTTTTAGGCAAAAGCATGCAGATTTACATAGACACTTAAGTAGACGAAAATATTTGTCTTAATTTTCCTGGTAAGACTCGATAAGTGCCTACAATAACTGAGCTATACGCTACTGCATGTGCTCTGGTCTCAGCATCGTTTTCCATGAGCCATAGTCACTATGGTAAACTCTAAGGTTTCGTTCAAAATGAATGACCACCCAAGGTACGGTCAAAAAAGCTATTTAGTTCACAGACAACAATAATAAATTATCTCTCTACTACACTACCATTTATTATTATTTTGTTTTCACTTTTTAAGCTTGTGATGTCTAAAAATTTTGAAACCGATTTACTTTGAGTAATTTAAAAGAATTGACACACTCGAAACATTGTTTAAAAGTACATAGTTCTTTGCAAGTTGGCTGCCTGTATTATTATTTTTTTATTTGGTTCAAGCCCGCCGCACTGTTCCCACCCACTGCAACTCCTGAAAGCCAGAATCAACTGTGGAGGGCACCAGAAAAGCGCCGAAGCAATGAAGCTCGACGTATGCTGTCTGTATACCAAATGGCTTGTTCGACCCATAAAACCTATGGAAATTAACTTAACTACCACCTACCATAAGTACCACCACCCATGACTTGCACCTACCATGTTATCTCTTCACCACCTTTGGTCGACTGTTAGAGAATGCCTAAGGCATTAAGTCCGCCTTTGTACTTTTGTTGCATAAAGTTTAAATTAATTAATAAATGAGCTACTAAAGTCATACTCACTCGTATACATAAGGAGAGTCAGCTGGGCCCACAATTTCAAAGGAAGGTGCGGCTTCGTTCGCTGTCCACACTGACTCGCTGAGCTGGGGGGGCGCTGGGATGTCCCAAACCTGAGGCCTAACGTCCACTGACACTGTGCTGATTGGCGAGATCTGGACGGGCACCTCGACAGCCTGAGAAAAGTTAAATATGATAAATATCTACTTGTAAATGGCAAGGATACAGAAAGATACAGACTACACCATGAGTAGAATGTGTTCTTCATTACAACCTTACTGATATTTTGTCATCTTACTACAAATTAACGCGAAAGTTGAAAAAAATGTTTGTCACACAATCACGCCAGAACGCCTGAACGGATCTGAGTGAAATTTGGCACAGAAATAGGTTACAGTCCTAAATAGCACATAGATTACTTTTTATTCTGGAAAAATGTACAGTTTCCGTGGAATAATATATTAACTTTGTCGCGGACAGAAAATTGTTGAACATACACACACAGTCAGTAAAGAGAAGCCCACGTTTGGAAGTAGTTTTTTTTACATGAAAGAAAATGAAAATGATTACATGATGAAAATATAATGTTCATAGCGAACAGAACGATTTCCCTCATAAGTAGACGAAGCGGATTCTCCCTTCCTCGTACTATTAGCCCATGAAATAATTATGCAAATTGTTATTTAATAACAATTAAGCTAATGAACCGTAGGTGGTTTAGGTACCTCTAACTTTAACCATTAATTCAGTGGTATGCCACTACTGCCACACTGAATTAATGGACTGCTTATCTTAGACGGGCCCTGTATCAAAAGTTGGGAGGGAGGCGAACATACCTATTTTGGTACAGGACCCGTCTTTTCTAACTGCTGCGAAGTGCCCTTCAGTGATTCAGATAGCGGTTTGAAAAAATACTTTGGAAATGATATATCCTACAAATTCTGTCAAACAAAAACGTATCATTCTAGCGCACGAAATAAATACTCAATTTTTAGGAATGTAAGTACTTATTTTGATTAATACTTAATATTAAGCTGTGGTGGACAATGTAAAAAAAACGTTACAAAATAAAATACCGGGTTTGAAAAACCTAATAACACTTTGCCCGACCTGGGAATCGAATCCAAGAACTCATGCTCAGCAGTCGCGCCTTGTGACCTCTTGACCAACAAATCAGTAGTTCATATAAGCCGTAGCTGAACAATCAAGAGAATAGAATAAGGAGAGACCAGTTATTCATCTTTCAGTTCAACAATACTTACTTGGTCGTATTCCACAACAACTGGCTCTTGGACTACAGCCTCTTCAACAACAGCATCCTGCAGCACTGGTGTTTGGATGACGACGGAGGAAGGTTGGTACACCACGGTTGGCTTGGCGCTGAACTTGGCGGCTATCATGTTGAAACCTGCCTTCAGGATGGTAGCTCCAATAGACATTGCACCGCTGATACTTTTCTCTACTAGCGAGGCAGCTGCTGTCTTTATGGCTTTACCTAAAGTAAATATGAAAGATTAGTCGAAAATAGTCTTGTGAAGTCTTCTTATCCTCAATTACATTGAAATCTATACTAGACTTCGTAGCGGTATGAAATAATTATTCTTTACGATCTATTCTCATATCTACCAAATATACATTAAATATTTCATCAAAATCGATAGAGCCGTTTCGGAGGAGTGTGACCACAAACACCATGACACGAAACTTTTATGGTATATTAAATAATATTATAACTTAATAAGTAAGAGTTCTTTTTTGATTATTTCATCGCATGAACGTAGTTTTTCTTTCTTCTTTCCTTCTTTCCTTCTTCATCTATACCAAAAATACACATACCTTTAAGCTCAACGGCTTGGGCAGCAATGGAAGCGATTTCAGAAGCTGCCTTCCCGACAGCTTCCTTTTTAGCTTCCAATGTTTTGACTCCGATGCCAGCAATGTCCTCAGCTGCCTTGATAGCAACTGCCTTAGCAGCCAACAGGTTTAAAGACATCGCTGACGGTACCAGGCAGCAGAAGCAGGCGACCTGGATGAATGGAAGTAGACTAATTAGTAGGCAGTACAAAAGCCAATAAATATCATGACTTATTTTTTTTTTATTTATGATAGGCCCGCCAGAATATTCCCATCCACTGCAAGGCCTGTAATCCCTGAAGGGTTAGGCAGTGGTGTACCCATTAAGACACCCACATTTCGCCAGTTGTTTTTAAGTCCCATGTATTAGGGGGCGAGCCTATTGCCATCAACCAGGCACAAATCCAAATTCCAAAGCCGCTACTGAAAAATTCCTGATGGAAAAATCCAATAACACTTTGCCAAACCTGATACTCAGCAGTCGCTGTTTGCGACCAACGAAGGAGGCATGCAAGGAAAATAAGTGAGGAAACTGGACTTATAATATAAGTCTGAAATCGCCAATCCCCCTTCATCAAACATGGTGAAATGCAAGTGCCTTCCAGATCAACAAGGCATCAACAATTTAGCAACAAAATGAAAACTTACCGAAACAATGACTAATCTGAGCTGCATCTTGAAGAATTTGTTGTAAGGTGATGATGAATGAAATATGAATATTCTTTGATAATGAACAGTGTTCAACTGATGACCTGATTACTTTCCATGGTGGTTTTATAGTAAAAGTATTGCAAAAGTAATCACATTTGTAAATGAGTCTCATTAATTAGGGTCTAGTTCGAATTCCTTAACGCAATTGTTGTGTACTTGCAGGTATTTTAATGGTCTTTCAATTAAATTAGTGCAAGTGTTCCTTAATGACCTTTGGTGAAGGCACCTCGATTCTGCCAATATCACATAGAATCGCATTAGTTAATACTTATGGCTTAACATTCTTATCAAAGTAGTAATAATATGTCTGTAGGTAGTAGTAATATATTATGTCTTATGGTTTTAAGATTTTGTGTTCGAAATTTATTGTAGGTCTTAAAGGAAGTATGGAATGAAGGATAAAAATTCTGCTTCTAAAGGCTAAAGTCTACTAAAAAAAAAGGTCAAAATCTTGTCGCAATCGGTTCGGGTATCGGTTGATAGTATCAGCATGTAACGTTAATATATCAGCTTTTTACTAAATGCATATGAGTGTTTACATGATACTTATACCAAAAACAATTTTTTTAGAATCTCTATCTGCCAGTCCGTCTGTTGGTTTCGGCTAATCTCTAAAACTGACATATTTGGCTCGTCCAAATAAGGGAGTGTCTCCACCAGTACGAGAATGCGTAACGAAGGATATGTGAAACTACAATTATAGTACTAGCTTAGTCCAGGTTATGAATTCCAGGAATCGAACTAAACACTCATTCTGAAGTGAGAGTAATGTTTACTTTACAAATGATGTCAGCCATACTTTGTTCAGTATAGCGAAGCATGTCAGTATGTCAGACATGAAAACACATCCATGCTAATTGATTCAGCAAGTGACAGAGTAGCAACAAGAAGGTATGGAGTCGCTGTTAGAACTACATACTTTAAATATTTGAATTTAAAGTGATTTATGAGGTAACTAAACTACCAACTAAGCAAGGTTACTAGATACTCTCTATTATAATTCTCTAGTATTCTAGAATCTATTTAAATTACTGCCTCGTAGGGCTGGGTGTTCATATAGAACTACTATGTGTTCATATAGAACGCGCTGTCGGTAAAATCCTCTAAATACTTAGTAAAATTGGTTGACACTTCCCGTGACCCAAGGGCTGGTCACCTTGGCCAGAGGTTAAGCATTGCCATCCAACGTGGCAATGCGGCCAGTCTTTTGGGTACATTTCCAGTGGACAGCGATGTGGATGAATTGATTTGATGCTATTTAGTTTTAGTTTCTCTTTTTATTTTCTTATTTTTATTGTTTTTGTTATTAAGCTTGTAAATAATGTATATATGTTATTAAGTAAATAACTTAGTAAAAAAAAACAAAACACTAAATTAAGTATGTCTAATAACTCATACTTATGAATGTAAATTTTTTAACACATCCTTGCAAATCATGAGGAAAATAATAATTAAATAACAGTTACTAGCCAACAGTAATCTATAAAATTTCAACTAGTTCGTTATACATTGCTGTTTTAAATAGAATAGTAAATGGAGCAAGTTCATGAAACGAGTAATGGAATTGACGCAAGTCGAGTGTGACGGACAGAAATCTTTTTACAATAACTATAATCATATTTTTTGTACATACATATTTAAACAATCCGATTAAAAATGGAATTTCTTCTCATCAAAGATTATAAGCTTGAGGAAGTCACTGAATCACAAACTGGTCATTTATTATAATAACAACAAGCTATTAGACTACAGGCCCATGTCCAAAAATGGTGGGTGGACAGCTTACAAGTGACGGCATAGTGCTGAATCTTATTATTTTATGCTCTTATATCGTCCTATATACGTCACCTGGTGGTTCATATGACCCACCATATTTGGACATGGGCCTGTAGTCTATTAGATATGGTCAAAGTTTATAATTAAATCTGCTGTGGTATCTTGAGCATGAGGTCTTTTCGAAGCATGAGGGTTTTTCCATCAGGAATTTCTCAGTAGCAGCCTCGGAGTCAGGATTTGTGCCCGGTGTATGGCAATAGGCTCGCCCCCTATTACATGGGACTTAAAGATAACTGGCGAAATGTAGGTGTACTAATGTGTACCTACACCTCTGCCTAACCTTCGGGGACTACGGGCGTGATGTTTATGTTTGTTGTCCCAATGTAACGTGTAAAAAATGTTTTTATATAAGAATCTATATGTCGTATCAATTACCATAAAAATAATATAGTACAACAATAGTTTTCGACTCCATCGTTTCTGTGTGCTACATGTAACCCATTTTTATGTCAATAGATATAAATAAGAAAGTCAAGTTCAAGGCATTTTCACAACAAGTTCGTATAAGAGAGCACCTTTATTGATGTACCAGTTATCGTCTTCTACAAACAACTAAAATCAAGACAAAAAAGGGGATTTTTCGACTAAAATGGATAACTGGAAACGTTTAATATTAAAGGTAAGTTTTCCTTATTGCTTTTATTATTTCAATAAAATAGGTACCTATCAAACTTGTTAAGCCTGGTTGTGGTATAAACCTGTATGAGTAGTTGTTGTTTTCGTTGTAACGGTTGCTCATGGAAGTATTTTTAGTAAAACAATTAAGAATTTCCATGCGGTTGATCTGCACATGTTTTATTCACACGGGTCGGTCTTTGACCTTCGGTAGTTTAAAGCTGGTGTACTTTTCTAGCTAAATAATTTTATTGAAAAATTTAATGACATTTTGTAAACCCCTTCCAAATTGGTGGTTTACAAAATGTCATAATTTTTTTATATATCCTAGTATACAACAAATTAGCGCAAGACCGCATACACCCAATTAGTATATAAAATAATAAGACTTTTTTTTTTTTAGGTGGTAAAAATCATCAAATGACTCAGACTCAGACTTTCACTTTGTCAGACTTTTACTGACTAAAAAACCACCCTGTTCCTTCTGTTGCCCTTTACGTTCCGGGGCCACGGTACCCTGTTAAGACGTCCCGCAACCCCGGCAGGCGTTTGGCCCCTGTTGGGGCCCCGTCCCTGTGAAATAATAAGACTAAAATCACATCTGAAATTTTATTTAGTTAAACCACACCAAGTAAAGTTTTATAAAATAGTTTTCCTAACTAAATGTCAAACGTTTGAGCATAATAGTCTATCTCTACGTACACACGCGCAGTCGTTAGCTGGCTAGCCGGCAATGTACTACACACAGGATCGTCTGGATCCGAATATTTTAATAGCGGAAATCGATTCAGAAGCCGATTCTGAACAAACTACTTTCAGGTCTTGCGCTAATTCTGTTACACGTTCGTATATCGCGTAACCAACTTACAAAAAGAAAAAACAATCAAATCGAGAACCTCCTTCCTTTTTTTGAAGTCGGTTAAAAACTAATCTCGTATTACCAATTAACTGTGAATTAAGTTTATGACGCGACTGGGCCTTAGAATATTTAGTTTTTTTTTAAAGATATTTTAATATTGCTTTATTTTTCAGATCATCATTTTCACAGTGATAGTTGTCATCTTAACTGCAAGCACAGCGGACGCCAAAAAAAGTAAAAAACACACATCGAAAGCATCAAAACGATATTTAGAACAACTGGAACATTTCCACAAAAAGGCGAAGAGAAGCATCCACAGCGGAAATTGGGGAAAATCTAACTACGGCAACTTCGGCTTACCACCATATTTAGTTTATAACAGAAAACTAGGGGCTTATTTTCCATATTTCAAATACCCCGAAAACAGTATCAGACGGAATATGAGGAAAACTTATTATAATTCTAGAAAATATAGGTGAATACCTAGATCTAGGAAATATACCAAGAAGAATTTTATGATTCCTACTTAGACTTGAACAACAAAATATTTTTTTAAACTTGAATAATGTTTCACTTATGCCTGATACGTTTATGCTAATACTCTTTACGCCATTCATAAAAAATACCTACATACTAAGTTTTGCATAATGAAAACTATTACTAAGCAATTTAAGTCTAGTTTTAAGATAGCAAACAATCTTGTGGTTTTTGTTTTATTAAAATATCTACTCGTAGAATACTAAGTAGTTACCTACTTCCATCATTATACGCATAATTTTATGCATATTGCATACTGCCGATCAAAGTAAGTAGGTATCACTGAGTAAAAATTATTATTAAGAAACTTATTTTTGGTGTGATGGCACGCAAAACATTGTGTTTGTGTAGCTTGGGGTAATTTTGTAATAACATTAATTAAAAGTGGTTTTCGTAAATAAACATGGCTACTTTAACCTCCTAATATATCTCGCCGTTACAAGCAGGTTCTCAGTTATTGTCCAAACAAAAAAAATATGACAAGAATGCATAACTTTCCGCTTCGTTAAGTGTCTTTTTACAAGCTTTTATTTAGCTTGCACTGTTCGTATGTAAGTATGTAAGTAAATTGTCCTTTCAAAATTTGGAAACCGTTTTTCAACCATTTGTTTGTATCCGATTGAGCTGAAATTTTGCATACATCTAGAGTTCTGATGACAGTATAATGTCCAATACTCAATATTGTAATTTTAAAAAAGCTTGTTTTTAAAAATATTTTTAAATTAGTTTATTACACCTGTTATACGTACCTACCTATTATCTAAACGTCTTCTGCAGAAAAATCATCAACATCAACCAGTCTTAACTTCTTACTAAGTACTTAGTTAATTTAGCTATTAGAAAACGACTGAGTACTTTATCTTGTAAGTAATTATAGATATTTGACTCCACTATTATAATCAATTGACGTACTTTTTATGACTTGTCAAAACGCGATTCCCCCGCCATTTGTATGGCAATGTGACAACTGTGACGTCACTTTTTTGCCGAGTCAATTGACTTACTATTTATTAATTTTAAGCCATTAAAAATCTAATTTTACAGGTGATTGAGGCTTAAAATAAAGTGTTTCCTTAGAGAACTTATGTCTTGGAATTATTGGTTTATGGTATCAAATACCTAATCCTCAATATTTTTATTCAATATGTAGGTATCGTTACCTCTTGCTAAGTCTGCATACAAAAATAATAATAAAAAAATAACAATACGAACATCATTTTTATTTGTCGACCTAACTCATTCTGCTGTTATTTAAATTTATTGCGAAAGATTTCTGTTTGAGGAAAAACCGAGATGGAAGATAAAGTACAGTAAAGGAAAAAGCAAACGTAAATAGCAGGAAAGAAATGATAGTTGACTGAACTAATCAATTGACATACTTTATAAGACCTGTCAAAACGCGATTTCCCCATACATTGTATAAAGCAACAACAAACTATGACGTCACATATCTATTTGCCAAATTAACTGACCTAACTATTCATTGATTTTAAATCTATTCTTTTAATGAAAATGTATTCGAATTTTAGGGCTAAAATAAAGTGTTTTAGAGAAGTTATGTCTTGGTGTCAACTACTAGAAGAATGGAACTTTAGAAATTCTTACCTACTTATTTATGTTATAAAAAAATAAAAGATAGAAAGAAAGATACATTTATTCAGCACAATAAAAGATACAGAAGAGGGTTAGACAGAGGTGTACCCATTAGTACACCCACAGTTCGCCAGTTATGTTTTAGTCCCATGTAATAGGGGGCGAGCCTATTGCCATCAACCGGGCACAAATCCAGACTCCAAGGCTGCTGTTTGATGGAAAACCCCAATAACATTTTCCCCGACCTGGGAATCAAACCCAAGACCCCATGCTCAGCAGTCGCGCTTTTCGAATACTAGACCAACGAGGCAGTATTTGGTTTTATTATGATTGAATACATTATTATAATCCTTGATGGATATTAGTAGGTTCATTGGATATTCATAGATTCTTTGTACCTTACAAGTAAGTACCTTTAAGTACCTTTCTGTAACATCTCACACTCTGTTGTAATTTGACCTATGTTTACAAATAAAGCATTCTGATTCTGATTCTGATTCTTTGAAAAAACACTAAACATGTCAAATGACGTATTCATTATCAAATATAAATACCTACAACTTCCTTTCATGCATCTATAATATTATCTAATCTAATCTAATATCACAAAACTGAAGTGGTTTTTTTGTTTGTTTAAACGCCCTAATCTCTGGAACTATCAGTCGGATCGGAAAAAACATTTTTGTATATGATAGACAGATTCATGAGGAATAGTATAGGCTTTATAACATCACGCTACGACCGACAGGAGCGGAGCAGTAACTAAAAACGTAAGTGATTACGAGTTAAACGGCTATACCAATACTTCAATGGATGAGAAGAGATGCAAAAGGGGATTACTGCCTAATCAGACTGTATAACATCACGCTACAATCCACGGGAGTGAAGCAGAAGCCAAAGACGTAACCACAATGCGTGTGAAACCGCTAGTCTATTATTATTATATTACATATAATAAAATCGTAGCGAAGTCAAAACTGTACATTTAATATTTTTGAAAAAGAGTAATTGCTATGAGGTCGGGGAGTGATTCTAATGCCGAAAATATTTTTTTTAGAATTTTTGTCTGTTTGTCTTTTTGTCTGTATGTTTGTTAGAGCATCACGCGAAAACTGCCGGATAGATTCTGTTCAAATTTTGTATCAATATTCCACATTGTCCAAATTAGTCTACAGGCTATAAATTATCACGCTATGTGCTTTGGGGGCTGAGTAGGTACTGTTGCATTAGTATTCGTGTAGTTTGTATGAAGAAACAAACTTTGACGCGGACGAAGTCGCGGACAGAAGCTAGTCTTTTATAACGACAATGCATCTGCCATGTCAAATCTCTACCAAACTCGTTATCGTAAAAGTCTAAGCTATGTAAATAACTTAGCTATATAAGCAATTTAATTTTATACCTATATAAAAATTAAATTGCACATTAAAATTTAATACTGAACTTAAAAACCATAAAAAAGTAACAAAAATACGTTTAAGTTGCATGCAGTGAAGTTTATTGACCTTTTAAATAGGCTTGCACCGGATTCCTTCATTAACAGAACAAGTTTTACTAGTTAAAAAAAATATTGTATAACTACAAGAAAGACGAGTGTGCGTTTTCTTTTTTCCCCGGGTTTTACCCCAGCGCAGTCTAGTATTTTATAGGTCCATGTACTTATGTGCGTTTATGTCTAACATCCTATCCATCTATCTAGAAGGACCACACAAAAAAATGCAGTAATTAACAAGAATATTATAGCCAAGATTTTGTAAAAACTTAATTGAAAAGAGCGTAGGTAGGTATATGGAGTTGCTTGCTCGTTCTTCTTCATACAGGCCTACCTAAGTTTTGAAGCGAGCAAAAAGCTCCAACTTTCTGATGACCGACTCCTTGACAATTCAAAAGTGTCTGTAAATGGTCTGATGGAAATTAATGATTTGATTTTGAGTTGTACGTAAATATCTTGCTCCGGTTAGCAGTTCCTAGACTTATGTTCTTGCAGCCAAAAAATACATGGTGTGGTTGATATAGTAATAAAAATAATAACTAAATCTTTATTCAAGTATCAAAACTCAAAAATAGTTAGTACAACTTACTACTATGTTAACTATGCTATGCTGTGATATTGCAGCAAAAACATTTTTGAATGAAATATTTCTGAGTGAGATTCTTCTTGTTTACGTTTGCCCCGATGTCATTGACCGTTCCAATAATGTACTGCCATGCTCATAAGTTCGCGACATCACTGCAAATTGTCGTAGGTATACGACGGACGTGTCAATGACACGAAGATCAGTGAGGCGAGGCGAGAATTGCCCTTTCACAGACGATTGACGGCTGACAATTCAGATTTTGACCCATAGAAATTTCATCAAATCGATTTAGGAATTTATAAAAAAAAATGTCATCCAAGTAAAATAAATTGACTATTTATTATTTAGGTACTAGCTTTTGCACGCGACTTCGTTCGCGTAAATGTCAGACTCCCGTTTCATACCTTTAGGTGGTGAATTTTGGAAAATCCTTAGCGCTATAAACTACCTCCCTGCCAAATTTCATCTTTATACGTCAATCAGTTTTCGATATTTCGTAATGAGTGATGACCTTTCGCTTTTTTATATTTAGATTCAGATTGGTCCCACAGAAAAAAAACAATAAAGAAAACAGTCGACAGAAAGACAAGTCTACGCGCTTAGATTTTATACTAGAGATTTTAAATGTTAAGTATTTGACGGAAAATCAACAAGTGACTAATCAGCTTTGGCTTAAAGCAGGAAAATATTAAAATATTGTTGTAAAATGCCATCTTTTTGCCAAATAATGAATGCTAACAATCGGTCAACCGTTCTGAATAAGGCTCTAGACAGACGGACTGCATTTCAACTGCAATCCAACTGCAAATTTGCAGTTCGGATGCAGTTTGAATGCAGTTGACACGACTGCAATAGAACTGCAAACCAACCGCGCCATGCGCGGGGGGGCGGAGCGTTAAAGTAGTGCGGGCCGGTGGGTATGGTGCAGTTCGGATGCAGTTCGATTGCAGTCGGTGTGCAGTTCACACGACTGCAATTGGACCGCACGGTTGGTTTGCAGTTCTATTGCAGTAGTTGGATTGCAGTTGAAATGCAGTCCGTCTGTCTAGAGCCTAAGGTAAGAAGGTACAATAGTCATACCAAGTTATCGAAAACTAAAGAAAGTCAAGTAGATTCCTACCAAGGTAAGCAAATAAAATAGTTATCGAATTATATCATACTAGTATACGTATAGCTTCTGCTCGCGACTTCGTCCGCGACAAACTTGATATCCCACGAGAATATATACATTTTTCCGGGATAAAAAGTAGCCTTTGTGCTATTCCAGACTACAATCTTTATGCCAAATTTTATTCAGATCCGTTCAGCCGTTCTGGCGTGTTGTTGAAACATCCATCCATCCAAACTTTCGCATTTAGAATAAGTAGTAGTAAGATTCAACACTAACTTATGCTTGCGAGTTCGTTTGGGTGAATGTCGGTTATTACTGGGCTTAATTTTTTGTGCTAAAATAAAGCCTTATTTATTTAAAAGTTGTCCCTAAGTCCCTAGTAAAAGTCCCGTCATTATCAGTCTAGACATTTCGGAGATTCAGACACTTCAATCATAATTATTTGTCTATGTAGATCAATTTCCAATAATCGTGAAATAATAGCAGCGGAGTTCGCGTAGTTTTGTCGACGTCAAGCCAATACAAAAAAAGTATCAAGTTTTGTTGATTTATTTACCATAACACAGGATCATCTCTACGTAGAACCAGTATTTCTGCTAGTCATATATTTTTTAAATATATATACGTATATATTAACATAACCTGAATGGTGGTGTAGGATTGCTAACAAGTGTCTTATGTTACGGCGCAAGAAAAAATGTGGGAATATTAGTAAATGCATAGACCGCGCAATATTCCGTGGACTGATCAAGATAGTAAAACGCAAATGGAAATAATAACCTATTATAGATGTTTGATCTCATAAAGACAGGGGATCTTTATTAATTGTGTGTGTTATGAGCACGTAGGTATATATTGTTACTATGTGCGCAAGTCTGGAAATACTCCTTATGAGCAGAGCCACTTTTATGCCCACAAGAATTTGCTCATGCACTGCAGTGCCCCTCCTCCCTACCTATAGACATACCTTCTTTCTGTGAGAGTAACCAGTAATCTAGAATGCAGTGGGTACAGGATTCAAATTCAAATTTTGGAATCAGAATATTTCAGATTTTCCATCACGATTCACGACTTGAACAAAACTGCATACTAGAATATTTTACAAATGTCCAATTTCAAAAGAATCGACAACATTTTGCTGTCCGCAACATAATTACGCTCTCATACGGGTCCAGATGAAAAAGCGGCTTATACATTGTGCTCTTGAACCCTAAACGAGTATATATAAGAAAATGGACATCTCGCGAAGGACATATTAGTCGTTGGTTTAGCGTGCGTTGGTTTGGTAATATTATATTGTGATATTATGACTAAGTTTGCGGTGAGTATTTTATGTGAAATTATGCGTAATAAAGTGATGACGTACAAAAGTGCCTTTTTATAGTCTAATTTAAATAAATGATTCGACTTTGATGTGAAATATCAAATTATTGTTGGAACTTTTTGTCTGTTAGTGCTTTAATATATACTTACGTAGTGAAAGAGATTTTTAAATTATCGACAACTCAATTTTTATCCTTAGGACTCAGCAATATGACCTTTTTTAATATTTAATTTTATATTTTCGTTTTAAATCGTTGTTACTTTTAAGACCCTTTTCGCCACCTTCCAATAAGTTCCGAATAAAATAAATTAATTATTTAGTACAGTTACCGGCACGTAAGTTGGCAAGAGTTTTTGTAGTGGGGGAAGTTTGCGCACGCACAATTTCATACATTTTTATATGCGCGATCTTCCCCCACTACGAAAATCTCTTGCCAAGTTACGTGCCGGTAGTTATAACTAAGTATTTCATTGTATACAAATTCTTTTCCATGTTTGAATATCTATATCTGGTAAATATATTAGTGTCAATTCAGTGAATCAGGCACTTCATGTCTCTTACTTCGTTCAAAACTGGATTTCCCCAAAAAAAAATGCAGAGATTATTACTATCTAACTTATCGGGTTGATAATTTCACAAATATTCCAGTGTTTGTCTATGATGGAGAATGCATAACAAGTTCTTAATATTTTTGATCCAATTAACAATAAAATCTACACTACTTAAGTAACATAATAAAGAGATCTTTTGTTGGTTTGTAAATTATAATTACACTTGTCATACAAATTTTATAATATTCGTTGCAACTTAAAAGTTGATTATGAATTATCTAGATTAACATAACATCACGACCGTAATCCCCGAAGGGTTAGCCAGAGGTGTACCAATTAGTACACCCACATTTCGCCTGTGTAATAGCGGCAAGCCTATTGCCATCAACCGGGCACAAATCCAAACTCCGAGGCTACTACCCAAAAATCCCAATAACACTTTTCCTGACCTGGAAATCGAACCCAAGACCTCATGCTCAGCAGTCGCGCTTTGCGACCACTAGACCAACGAGGCAGTCATATTATTTATTAGCTTAGCTTTTGATTCTTCGTCTCTCTCTTTTAACGATCTGACAAGTATTCTTTTATTACAGCTCATTACTCTGGCGGTAGTCGCAGCCATGGCGGCTTCAGGTAATTACCAACTACTTGAACGTTTCTATGTTTACGAATTTATTTTACTTATCTTCCTATCCTTGTCTTGTCGTGACTTCATCTTGTACACACTAAAATCTACCAAGCCTTTCTTTTCTTTTAGCCAACTATGTTGGAGTCGGTCTAACTGGATGCAGTTGAATACCAGTATTTTACACGGAGCGACTGTCTATCTGACCACCACAACCCAGTAACTGATGATGTAAAATTTTTGTACTGAAAAAATCCCATAAAATTCAATTTAAACTTAACGATTTCAGAATTAGGTACCTACAACATTTCAAATATTAATAAATTAAATTAACATTTACAGTGTACGCCAAACCTGGCGGATATGGCGGCTACGGTGGCGGCTACGGCGGCTACGGCGGATATGGTCATCACGGCCATCATCACGACTACCACGGCCACCATGACGATAAATATGATCATCACAAGGACAAAGACGACTCAAGCGAGGAGAAATGGGACCACCATAAAGACAAACATGATGGCCATTATCAGAAAGATAAACATGACCACTCAAAAGAGGATAGCAGCGAGGAAAAACATGACCATCATAACGACAAACATGATGGTCATTATCAGAAAGATAAACACGATCATTCAAAGGAGGATAGCAGCGAGGAGAAACATGACCATCATTGGGAGAAACACGGAGACAAAGACTGGAACGACCATCACAAAAACAAGCACGACGAACACAAAGAAGAGTGCGACCATCACAAGGGAAAACATGAGCACCACGAGAAACCTAAACCTAAACTTATAACACCTGCACCTAAACTTATAACACCTGCACCTGAACTTTCAACAAATGCACCTAAAGAGAAAGAACTCAGAGATGCTATTTCGGAAGTCTTTGGCGCTCCATTAGAAGAACTAGCGGTTGCAAGGGAACAAACTGTCGGCAGTACATCAGGCACGGCGAATGGTCAAATAGGAGTTCAGGCCACAGCAAGTGAAAGAACTGAGACTTACAAAAGCAATAAGAAACCTGAAGAGCACGGCGGTCATGGGCATGAAAGCCATCATCATTAAAGCTATTCGAAGTAGAATATAATGACATTTTTACTACTAAGAATTAAATATTTATTGTAAGTACCTTTTAGTGGTTTTCATTTTGAGTCCCTAACCCATACATTCTATCTTCAGAACGGCTTGACCGATTCTGTAAAAATTTTGGTTAATCCATCGGAAAAGGTGGAAATTTAAACAATTATACACGTACCTATAAATTAAAAAAAAATTGAAAATATACCTGGGACAAGCCAAAGCAGGTCTGCAACAGTCAGCAGTCAGCAGCAGCAGTCTCGAATTAAATTCTGATTAATATCAATGCATGGAATTAAATTGCAACAGTAAATGGTCTGAAAATGATAGTGATGAACACAGTTGGTACCTAGGACCTACCTACATGCTTGCTTGCTACCTACTTTATTAGCGGAGGATCCAAGACTGTTGTTGGAAAGGGGCATGACCCCGTTGAGAGCAGGTTTTTAACAAAATAAACACTAAAAAAGCACACATTTTATTTTAAACCAAAATATTATTAAGTTAGGTAGAAAGCTTGCAAACAAGTTTAATTAGAATAATATCAAGTTCACTTTAAGATAAAGAATTCGGATGCTTATGGCTTGAGCCCCTTCGCACCTGGATCCTAGTCCTAGGTAAATATCACTTATTGATCTTGTAAGTAGACAAAAGCTGAAACTTGTCCGTGTCCTGGACGAAATTAGAGTCTAGCCAGCGAAAAGCTACCCAAATGAAAGGACAGGAAATTAAAAAAAATCAGCTTCACTAATTAACTTGAATTGATACTATACTTCATTTTCTAAACATATGTATTCAATCACTTTTTTCAGTATCAACTTCGTTACTCAGTGCATTGTCTGTACTATTTAGCTAACGAAAACATCGATTTTTAGAATTTTTTGCCTCCCTTCCATGTGGTCAGCTTTGTGGCCAGACTCGCGTCCTGCTATCTGGTCATTCTCGTTCGCCGGACTTCTATTAGGTACCTATTACCGTTGGTATTTATCTAAAAGCTAACATAGTTTATCTTATCTAGATCTAACACATCCTTATCCTCTTTGCTATTCTTTGCCACCTCTTTTGTAAAAAGAACTGCGTAGGTCACCGTCGATAAAGAACAATGCCAAAGCCTGCCCCGTGCGTTAAAAGCACAACAAAACATCGAACACACACGATAATATTATAAGGCTATTTTATTATTATATTCCAATTTATATATATAAGTATACATATTCCAATTCCTAGGATGGTGCAGGTGACACATGTCAGCAATTCATCAATTGATGTCTGAATCGCATAATTATGTCAGTGAAATTATTTAATTTACTTACTTATTACTGATTCCGTATTTTACGACTATGATATTAGTGTGCAGTTAAAATATTCAATCATGATTGTAAATCCCCGTAACGTTCAAGAGTGAAAAGCAACAGTTTGACAAATGTCACCGGCACCATCCTAGGACAATTGGAATATAGTTGCAAATATTTTTGTAGCACGGCTGCATGCCACTGACATTAATCTAAAGGAACTAATAACTAATAACCCACAAGGCAGTCTCAACTCTCAAGCCCATTTTCATTTTTTTTAAATAAGTAGGTACTTTTCATTACATAATATTTTTTAAATTATTGAAATGTGCAGGAAAGTCAACCACAATTTTAAAGATGAATTACACCTAATTTATTCTGGAACTACCTACCTATACTACCTGTAACTATTTTTTTCCCTACTCAGAGGTACGGAAACCGGGGTTGCGGGACGCCTCCGGGGTTGCGGGACGTCTTAACAGGATACCGTGGCCCCGGAACGTAAAGGGCAACAGAAGGAACAGGATGGTTTTTTAGTCAGTAAAAGTCTGACAGTCCCTTCCGCCCCACCCAGGGCGGAAGGACTCATTTGATGATTTTTACCACCTCAAAAAAAAAAAGAGGTACGGAAAATCACGATTTAATAATAACCTAAAATCTGATAGTTTTTTGGTCTAATGAGAATTAAGTAATGATTAACAATACTATCCATAAAATATTTTCTATATACTCTTGGTTCCAGGACAAATAATGTTTGGACGTAGTCCTTTGAAAAAAAACGGTTTTATTTTTTCTATTCTTCATTCAAAATTTATAAAAAGAAAACAATCAAAACAACGGTAATTTTTTTTCAGTATTATTTTAAAAGTCGTCATAAAAGCATGTGCTAAAATTGATAAAAAATAAAAATATTTTTAGTCTTTAGAAACCTTTTGAAACCATAATTACTATCTCAAAATTATAGGCAAATTGGTTTTAAAAAGGTTTCTACTATAGTAATTAATATTATTTCAAGATGTTCGGTGGATTCGGAGGTAAGTCCATTTCCTATCCAATTTATTTTTGTCCTCTTTAGCAACAAAATCTTCAAGCGGGGAAGGGTACTGGAAGAGGAATAAAACCAAGCGGGTGCGGGGTACGTTACCCCTACCTATGTCCGAAAGGGCTAAAAAGGCTAAGGGCTAAGGCTAAGGGCTTTCAAAGGGTTTTCAATCGTCGGATAAGTGTCGGAGTGATAAATATGGCGATTTGACAGTTTATATACAAAAATGTCAAACTGTCATATTAAATTTATTCTTCTTTGGATAGAAGTTATCTGACTATTAAAAAATCAGCCCTAAAATAATGGCATCAAGTATATTAGGTGCGAGGACTTGTTAAAATCGTCACAGAGGTCCTAATTAATTAGTAACCAGGCTTTAAAAAGTAATTTAAATTCCACAGGATTCGGTGGATTCGGCGGGAGCTACGGTGGTTATGGCTCTGGCTACGGGCAGAACTATGGAGGCTACGGCGGCCAAGATCAGAGTGGATATAATAACAACCAAGGCGGATACGGAGGAGGACAATCGTATGGTAACAACCAAGGAGGATACAACAGCGGATACAACAGCGGTTACGGCGGGAATTACGGCCAGGGCGGCTATAACAGTCAGCAAGGAGGCTATGGAGGCGGAGGCTATGGAGGCGGCGGCTATGGTGGCGGCTACGGCGGCGGCTACGGAGGCGGCTACGGCGGCTTCTAAAGCGGCCGATAATCTAGTTCTACCTATAAGTGTAACAAAGTTTATGATTAAGTCATAAAATAATGCACCTGCCATTTGATACTTTCCACTGTTATCGTAAAAGCTTAGTACACATGTTTTAAATTGCTCATTAAGATCTCAATTACAAAATTTAATCCGTAAACAAATATTGTTTGTTGCATTCGGTGAAGTTTATTGACCATTTAAATAGGCTTTCACCGGTTTCCTTCATTAACAGCACACGTTTCACTAGCAATACAAATATTGTATGCCTACAATAAAGAATATTGCTAGATAATTGTTGTTTTTCTCTTTTTCACCGAGTTTTTCCCCGTCCGCAGTCTAGGCTTTCAAAGGCCCACTTATCTTTGTGCAATGTTTTGTTTAGCTAGCCTGTAGACTGACCACGCACGCGCGGTGACCGTCAGGTTGGTACCGAGCATTATCAACAGTCTCAAAGATACGAACCCCCCCCCCCCCCAGGGTCACAGGGGCCCCACGTAGGTCAGTTCACACGCACATTACTTTTTTATACAGCGTCGTTAGGGCAAGCACTACTGGGAACACAACCACAGACATACCGATAGGGAGGGATGTTGTGATATGTCCCCTGGTTGGGCACGACACGTCAACGACGGTGACAGCATAGAAGTCTTGCCAGCCGTGCCGCCGGCTTTTGCCAGTTTGTGCCGCAGAAACTTGCACAAAGCCGCGGAGCATCATTCCGTTGTGTTTTGTCCATAGCGAACTGTCCTTGCAACCCGCGCGGTACCTACGCCGGCATACCCGGGCGGCCATGCCGGCGGCTCCTTTGTGCAGCAAAGCGTGCGGCCTTATAAGCCGCCGGCACTAGGCTCTGCGTAAAGCCTCGTCCCCACTAGGAACATTTGTCAAGCGACATGTGTCCCCGGTGACATCGGGCGATGTTGGGCGACGTCGGACGACATCGCAAACAGGGGTGCTATTCTCTAAAAGACTCGACGACGAACTCGTCGACGAAACTAGTATGGTCCCTAGTGGATTTTCAACTTTATGCTGTAGATCACAACGTTGTAAATCTATTAAAGACAAACTGTTTCGGAACTCGTCGTAGAGACAGTTTGTCGTTAATGGATTTTCAACTAAATGGTCTAGAGCATAAAGTTCAAAATCCACTGGGGACCATACTAGTTTCGTCGACGAGTTCGTCGTCGAGTCTTTTAGAGAATAGCATAGCAGTTCCTTGTCGCACAGTCGATGAAGAGTTGTGATGGATGGAACAGTTTCAACAATATCGCGGCGATGTTGTCCGATGTCGCCCGACATCGCCCGATGTCACCGGGGACACATGTCGCTCGACAATTAATGTTCCTACTGGGGACGAGGCTTAAGGCTCTAGACAGACGGACTGCATTTCAACTGCAATCCAACTGCAAATTTGCAGTTCGGATGCAGTTTGAATGCAGTTGATACGACTGCAATAGAACTGCAAACCAACCGTGCGGTCCAATTGCAGTCGGCGTGCAGTCGTGTGAACTGCACACCGACTGCAATCGAACTGCATCCGAACTGCACCATACCCACCCGCCCGCACTACTTTAACGCTCCGCCCCCCCGCAGTTCGGATGCAGTTCGATTGCAGTCGGTGTGCAGTTCACACGACTGCACGCCGACTGCAATTGGACCGCACGGTTGGTTTGCAGTTCTATTGCAGTCGTGTCAACTGCATTCAAACTGCATCCGAACTGCAAATTTGCAGTTGGATTGCAGTTGAAATGCAGTCCGTCTGTCTAGAGCCTTAGGGTCCGTTCACACAGACCGGCTCGGAGAGCATCGGCGCGCATTTTTCTTTTCACACAGACCGGATCCTTGACCGGATTATTTCACACCAAGCGCGTTCAAGCATTCTTAATGACAAAAGCAGTGCACATGCAAAAATAAACCTTACTACAAATACTAAAAACTCTGTTTTCAACGTGATAAGAATCTGATCTCCTCTCCGAGCCGGTCTGTGTGAACGGACCCTAACAGCCCTTTCACACGGCAGTCCAGTTTTGCAGGATCGGCTTTTTACGGTATCCTGCTAAACTGGACGCTGTGTTCACATGGCAGTTCAGTTTTGCAGGATTCACGCACCGAAACCGAAACCGCACGCAGGAAGCCGTGTGAACACTGCTATTGAAATATATGTGTGATTAAACGGGATCCCGCTTTTTACTGGACGACGGATCCAGTTTCTAGTGACAAAATCGAATGGCACAATTCGACCGGATCGGTTTTTTGCAGGATCCCGCATGCAGGATGCTCGTATGAACGCTAGCATATAAACACATTCGCCATCAAACGGGAATCCTGCAGAAAACGGGATCCTGCAAAAAACTGGACTCAGCTCTTTCACACGGCAGTCCAGTTTTTTGCAGGATCCCGTTTTCTGCAGGATTCCCGTTTGATGGCGAATGTGTTTATATGCTAGCGTTCATACGAGCATCCTGCATGCGGGATCCTGCAAAAAACCGATCCGGTCGAATTGTGCCATTCGGTTTTGTCACTAGAAACTGGATCCGAAGTCCAGTAAAAAGCGGGATCCCGTTTAATCACACATATATTTCAATAGCAGTGTTCACACGGCTTCCTGCGTGCGGTTTCGGTTTCGGTGCGTGAATCCTGCAAAACTGAACTGCCATGTGAACACAGCGTCCAGTTTAGCAGGATACCGTAAAAAGCCGATCCTGCAAAACTGGACTGCCGTGTGAAAGGGCTGTGAAAGAGCTGTGAAGGCTCCTACGCTCCTACACACAGCACCGGCGGACAAGACAAGGTAGAATACGCCGGTACGCTGGCTTTGCCGCACAAAGGAGCCGCCGGCACTGTGTGTAGGAGGCCTTTATAAATTCGTTGCTTGTTTCCGTCAGTTTCACGATGGACGTCGATGTAGAAACATTATCTTTGCTGGTTGTGTTGATTATACGTCGGCGTAGACGTCGTCGCCGTCAATATTTACAGGCAAATCAACGCGTTCTCAACCAATCAATCAAGCCCCGGCGCCACCCGCTCGGCGTGCTTGGCTTGTGTCGCACACAGGATACGGACACCGATTGCAAATCGTCCGTTTGCGCAGCTCAGTACAATCATTGTAAGGAAAGTTAAGGCTCGGCGCAAATGGGCCACCGACCACAGCCACCGGTGGCTGTCGCGCGCTACCGCCACATTTCGAGTGTCAGAAGCGCGCGACAGCCACCGGTGGCTGTGGTCGGTGGCCCATTTGCGCCGAGCCTAATACCGTTGCTTGTGTCTTCAACTGACGAAGTTTCCAGTTACCGACCACGAAGACTTTTTGATTGTCAACGAGTATGTTGTGTAAAGTGGAATCAGTTAGGCACAAAAAGTGTTTACGTCTGCGCAGGGAGTGGCTGATTGTGCTTTCATACTGGTTCTATAGAAACTACTTAAATATTCATTGGTAGCTTGTATCCGACACAAAAGACACAGAAGTGTCCACGTTTGTGCAGGGCCTAAAATGTCCTGCGTGATGTCGACCGATGACACTGCGACATTTACAGGTCTCCGTGTACCTCGACAGCTTTGAAATATTGTGAAGACGCTATTTTGTGTTCCGAATGCTAGTATAGTATGGTCCCAGCTAGAGCAACGTACTATTCACCACTGGGTAGTGTGAACAAGCTACAAATGTCGAGCGACATTGTCCCACAAAGTCGCAAAGACATACCACATGTCTCCGCAACATGTGTAATGCAGTGAAAACGAAGCTTTTATGGGCCTGCGCCCACGTCAGACAATCTATGCGATTTTTTTTTTCGGAGACAAATGGAACATTATGAATTCCAATATACCAATGCACACGTCCCACAGAAAGTCGGTCCTATGAAACTATGAAATAATTATCCGATTCGATTATCGGACGTGGGCGGAGACCCTCAGTCCAGTAAATGGATTGCTTACTGGAATGCTGGCATAGTAATGCCGGTTTTCATTGTTCCAGTAGTGCATCCAGCAATCCAGTCCAAACCGAGCTTTACCTTTGGTATTCTAGCTAACGTAGAGCAAAATAATAGTTCATCTAGATCTAACACATCCTTACTCTTTAGTATTCTTTGCCACCTCTTTTGTAAAAAGAACTGCGTAGGTAAACTTTATGGCGTAGATAAATAAAAAAGAAACTGCTTTATTTTTTTGATTCTACATTCAAAATAAATAAAAAGAAAACAATCAAAATATCGGTCAATTTTTCTCAGTATAATTTTAAAACTCATCATAAAATCATCTACTAAAATCGATAAAAATAAAAATTTATTATTTTATTCTTTAATTCTTAAACATTTTAGAACACTATAAATAACTATCTCAAAATTTTAGGCAATAGCTTTTAGGATTTCTATTGTAGCATTTTAATAATTACAGTTAATATTATTTCAAGATGTTCGGAGGATTCGGAGGTAAGTCCATATTTCCTATCAGTTTGTCCTCTTTACAATCTCCATCCAATCAGGGAAGGACTACTTGAAAAGGTATGTACCTGGTCTACGTCCATCAGTCTGGTTATCTAATTTGTTTCAATATAAATATTAGGTATCCGTATATATAAAAGGGACAACCGCAGGCCAGACTGATCAAAAATTGTCAAGATCAATCGTATTCCTCGTTTTTCTCCAAAATTGACCCTATTTTTTTATATTTTTTCCACTAACCATTCCGCAAGGAAACCGACTACGCCTGACCGTTTTTCGTTACATGCTGTCAGATGTTTTCACGATATTTAGATGGCCGTAACTTCTGTAAAAATCAGTTTAACCAAAAAAAAAACGAAACTGTCATCGTCATCGCGACAGCTATCTCTGTATCGAGTTGAAAATATTATTACTCGTAAGCTTAAAATTAATCTAGGAAGTAAAATCGGGGATGGGTCTGTATGTAAAATGGTCACTTGCAAAGGCTTTGACTTGTATCATATACAACTACGAATGGTTAAAAAAGTAATTTGAATTTCACAGGTTGTGGCGGATTCGGTGGAGCCCAGGGCTACAGTGGTCCTCAAGGCTATGGCGCAGGCTTCGGACAGAACTTTGGACGAGGTTTCGGCGGCCCAGGAATGCCGGGTGGAATGCCAGGCCAAAGTGGATTCAGCGGTTCCATGGCTGGCCAAGGCGGATACGGAGGAGGGCAATCATTTAATAGCAGCCAAGGAGGAACATACAGCAGTGGTCAAGGCGGATACGGCGGAAATATGCAGAACGGCATGCAGGCGTCAAGTCAGGGCCAAGGTCAAGGCCAAGGCCAGAGCGGCTACAGCAGTCAGCAAGGAGGCTACGGAGGTCAAGCCGAGTACGGCGGAGGCAGCTACCAGAGCGGATACGGCCAATAGTTTAGTTCTGTCTAACGTCCAATATAGTTTACCTATAAGTGTAACAAGTTTGTGATTAAAAGTCAGCGTTATCGTCATGTATTTTGAAATAAAATGTTTTAGTTGAGTTAACAAATATTTTTAATTTCTAAATACACAATAGGAAAAATATACAAGTAGGATAGTGACACCTGGAAAAAGTAAACGGATTACTTTCACAATACTTTGGGAATGTACACTAAATCCTAATCCTCCATTCTGATGTTGACCATTTTGTTTTAACAAAGTGGCCCTCGCACACCACACTCACATTAGCAACTTGAACGAAAACATCACTTCATTATGTGGTCCCCAATGGGAACTGTTCATTACTATCACCTCTTGAACATAAGCAACAACTGCTAGGAACGGCTCCGTCCGTCGCAAAATGACCACTTCTCAAAATGACTACAGGTAGCACAATGTCCCTTTCCACCACCCGCTACCTCCTCTAATGCGGTAAAGAACATTGAAATGTATCAACAGTAATTATAGTTCATATTTGCATGCAACTTTACCTCCGTCGGAGCCGTACGGATGCGTACGGCTGCCGCGGCATGCGTACGGATCCGTTCGCATGCGTACGGATCCGTTCCGATGCGAGCCGGTTGGTTTGAATCTTACCTTTATCGGATCGGACGGTTCGGGCCTCCGTCCACACTAAAGATACAAAACGCAAAAGATACAAAAAGTCCTGAAGCTATGAAATAATCGTGCGATCCGATAATCGGTCCTACAAAAAGTCTGACGTGGGTGAAGGTCCTATTTCAACACAGATGTCCCGCACAAAGTCGGTCCTACAAAACAATGAAATAAGGTGCCTCCGCCCACGTCCGATAAATTGAATAAAATACGTTCCGTTTCTCTCCGACAAAAAACCGGTCACCGATTGTCTGACGTGGACGGTGGCGGTTTAGTGATGACACCTAAATTCAGGTGTTACATACCTGTTTAAAATATGCACTTAAATAGTGCACCTGATGGCCGCCATAGACGTTCAAGTAATTTGATCAAACAGGCTAGTTCAAACAGTTTGGTCAAATTGGCACGACTGTCTGTGGTAAAATTTTATCAAATTTAATGAGAAATCAAATGGAAGGAAGAAATATGAATTTTCGTATTTTTATTTGACCAAACAGTTTGTTCAAACTGTTTGATTACAATTTTGAGTGTGTGTGTTGCGAGCGCTCAGTTGTTGCTACGGAAGTGTTCCCTTAGAAGCACTACCACTCTTCGCCAGCTTCGATATCGATACTGAACTGTCACCGCTTCAAGTCTGCCTGATAGTGTATCCAAACTGTTTGAACTAGCCTGTTTGATCAAGATCAAATTGCTTGAACGTCTATGGCGGCCATGACTTGGCACTGAGTGCACCTAACTTGAGTCAAGACTTGGAGTGACATCAGTCACGGCAATGGTTTGGTGCGCCTCTTTAGCGCAACTCATGCAAGGCTCGTATAAAGGCGTGCGCGCACTCAATTCTCGTGCTTACAGTTCCGTTTACGTACGGCGCTTAGGTTGCGCGCGAACTGCGCGCGGGCGACGCAGTAGTGGCGGCGCACGAACAAAAATGCACACGTGCAGCTCGCGACAGCTCGCTAACGGCTCGCGAGCTACACATTCGCGGCACATTCGCCAGATGTGGACGCAGGAATGGACACAAAATGAAACATCAACTTCATAAAACAATAGTATTTATTTTTCATTGTATTACATCTCGTCTATCTGCATTTGTCATAATTTTCGACATAACGTGTCGCGTCTCACTCGCTCAACTAAAGGCAACGGAAAATCAAGCACAAAGTTTCATCTTTATATAAATCTATCACGTATGAGAAAATCTACGTTCTGTTTATTATAGAAAAATACACGTCCCCAGTGCTTTAACCACCTAATCTATGACGAACGCACCACCAGTCTGAAGAGAGGCGTAAGTGCAAACAATATTCATATTCTATTCTCTATAAATACCACGCCCACAATTTAAGCTACAAACTATAGTGATTAAATTTCAGCGTTTGCAATTACGACTCTCTTCAAAGTGCTGGTATAATTTATACTTCTTTATCGTTACACTGTGCATATTAATTAAACTGTGATCATAAAATTACATTATATTACTTTATAACAAACGCACCCTCATAATGATGTTATTATTTCCCATTATTAGTAATCACTATGATTTAAATCTTACTTCTGTCCAAAATAAATAAAAATTCAAACATCTAAATAAATATATTTAAGTTCTACTATTTACAACACTAACAATTATATACACAGATCAATAATTTATATTATATGTAATAATAAAACGAAAAAGCGTTTTTTTTATCTATATCTCAACTAACATTAAAGCATTATAGAAGGCGAATAAACGAACACTATATTATTTCAATCATAATTATTATAACTTCGAGATAACCTCACCACCGCACATCGTAGTCAAACGTAACCAATGGCAGAATCAGCATCTCGCATTCTCTACCTTTACCCTGTCGTTAAGCGATAATGAAAATAATTTAGTATAGATAAACTGCTATAACATGGCGCGCACCTCCATATTACTATTTCAATGTCTATAGTCATATCCATAGGAAAAAGTTTCTATGTAATGCCTGCCATAGACGTTCAAGCAATTTGATCAAACAGGCTGGTTCAAACAGTTTGATCAAATTGGCATGAATGTCTGAACATCTATGGCGGGCATAATTAAGTATTCGTCTTTAGTAGCAGGCCGGCAGATTTGTTCGTCCACTAATCATAACTAGCAAGACCGCGCAAGACAACGCACGTGTCATTTTCATAGACTATGTCAGTGCAACGCCATACTAATAATAATGAGTAATCAATGACGCCGCTAGTCGAGCAATAAATCTTTGATTTATTTTTGTTTCGAGAGCCGTCACAGTTCGCACACATGCGTTGTGAATCTTGTAAATACTTTCACAAATACTTTCAAACGTTTTGAATTTGTGGAAGGGCGCGCCATGTTATAGTAGTTTATCTCTAACACCTACGTCACATAGAGTTTTTATATTAATAACTTGTATTAGATACATCTGTTAGTTAAATTATGATTATGAGCAATAATAATTATAATTTAAATTATTTTAACGGCCATGAAACAAGCGGTTTTAGTCGCCCAGGTAGTCATTTAGTCAGTAACCTATCGACGGCAAACAAAATGTCTGTTTCTTCACTAATTCACTAATTATTGCTATCTATATTTCGATTTACACCTTACAACGATTATTTTGAAACATCACATGTCTGTAAAAGTCAATACAATAAAAAAATGCAATATCTTGAGTCATTGGTGCACTTGTTTAGTGTATGCAACACATGTAAATAAATGCGACAGTATAAGCGCCGCTCTAAATATCAAACAGGGTGAATAGGAATGCAGGGGCGAATCGGGACGAAACTTTAAACAGGATTTTTATGTTAAAATAATATAGTTTATTGCCCAAAAAGACTCTTATGTTTTTACTAAATTATAATTTAGAGTCCTTTTTAGCAACAAACTATATTAATGTAAAGTTGAAATCCTGTTTAAAGTTTCGTCCAAATTCACCCCTGCCTCCCTCACCCCGTTTGACTGTAATCGCTTATTTCATGGCCCCACATCCAACTATTGCTTCAACACAGTTTAAATGAGGTGACAAACAATCGTTTTAAATGTTCATAAAACTATTGTCAGCAACATCATTAATCTCATAATATAATGCAATGGTAATATATCCAACGCGCATGTCGTAACATTCGTATATTTGATAATGAATAACCAATTATAAGGAACCCTTAGGATTTGTAAATATACCGATATGAATAATTTTATGCTCGAATAAATTTTTCTTCAATAGCTACGCAATAACACATTCATAATGTGTGTAAACTGCAACAATTTTAAATATATGTACTACAAACAGCAACTAGCTGCAAATAATACTAATCATTATAAAAAGAAAACTTGTGCATTCATAATAACTGTATAACATGTCAATTAAAATAATACTAAATAATGATTAGATGTAAGTTGGCAACCCGAAAGTTTCGATGACGTCATAAGACTGGTCTATATGTAGGTGGGGCAATGTTCTAGACTAGTGCCGCACGCGTCGCATATCTTTGCGTCTCGCTCGTTGACGAGAGTGCAAGCGGGACACTCGCGCCCTCCCGACCGCAGCGGCTGTATCTCGGGCCCTCTCTTCGACTTACCGCACATTTCACAAGCTTGCATACTTCCCCTATTCAAGTACGTACAAGTTCCGCATTCCCATTTGTCTCTTTTCACCTCATGAGGTCCTGTATTTGGCTTCTCCTTCTCGCTATTGTGTTGGCTCGGCGTCCTGCTGACTGGTCGTTCTCGTTCGCCGTTTTGTTGAGAATGCTTCGGCGGGGATCGACGGACATGATCCGTTTCATCGAGTGATACTATTAGTTGTGCTTTTAGGTCGTAGCTCGATGGATGTGCGTTTGCGACTGAAAATATTGAAAGACGATACAATTACTAAATAGGAAAAAAATATGTACGATTATTGAAGTCGATTTTCTAAAGAAAATAAGATAGGTTCGATTCCCAGGTTGGGCAGTGTTATTGGGATTTTCTATTAGGAATTTCTCAGTAACCTCTGCGGAGACAGGAATTGTGCTAGATTGATGGCAATAGGCTGCCCAGACATGGGACTTAAACATAACTGTCGAAATATGGGTGTACCATAATGCGTAATATGATGTTATAAGATAAATTACGTAATAATTTTCACTCACCTGGATTACTTTTGGAACTGTGCGCCGTGCTATGAACTCCATTCTCCACCGTCTTACTCTTCGGTTTGTCTGCCTCGATGGCCACTAGCTTCACGGGTTTCTTCACCTTCTTAACTTCAGCCGTGTTAGGCCCCCCACCGTTTACCGTGGTCTGTTGCTTTATAACTTCCTTCCTATCTTTTATATCTTTCTTGGACAGTAGCTTCACCTTATCTGGCGCAACTTTTGGGGTTATCAACGCTTCGGCCTTGGGGTTTCCAACCGGTTCTGCAATTTGTCTCCTCACTTTCAACTCGACTTGTTTTTTTGCCAACTGCCTTGCTCTCTTTAGTTCTTGCTCCTGTTTCATCCTCATTAAGTTCTCGACCTTCGCCGTTCGGTATACCTCCTCGTCGTAGGACCGGTCGAGGTTCAGGGCTTGTAAGCCGTCTTCTAAGTCGAGGGTCGTCGGCTGGTACTTAGCCCTCCTCTCCTCTCTGTCTAGCCTATCCAGCGTCCTCGAGTCCCTATCGAGTGACGGTGAGAATCGACTTCGTCCATCTGCCTCTTGGTCTTTGCTCGATAAATTTCTAAATACGTAATCCCAACTCTCATAAGTCCCCATACCGTCCTCCCTCGCCTTACTGAGAGCTGGTTGCGTGTCGGATCTCGGTAAGCTTGGCAACGATACGTCACTGAGCCCTGATTTAGACGTGCTATTTCTTCGAGAAGTTTCTGGATGTCTCTTTTTGTGGCTTCTTTCTTCGTCTTTATACCTTTCGAATTTGCCGTTCTCGTAAACTGAAGGGGTGTCTAATTCGATGAGTTGCGCGGTAGGGACAGCTGGGTACCTGTACTGTGCCATCGGTGGGTATCCGTTGACGGGGACTGTGGCTGCATGTTTGATTGGGGCATATACTGGTGTGGGAAGCATGTAGGGGGACTGTACGGGGTAGTAGTAGGGGACTCCGTAGGGGCTCATCATCGGGATGGTGCTGCACTGCGGGAGGGTCACGGGCACGTCGGCGTGCATGTGTTGGGGGAGGGGGTACATCATGTTGGGGAGCATGGGGGGCACCATGTAGGGGCCACATTGTAGCGCTGGCTGTGCTTCCTGCTCCGTATCTTCATAAATGTGGTTGCAGTGCTGCGTGCCGAGGTATCTGTCGTCGACGAGTGTGCTTCGGTAAGCGTCGGAAGCAATCGTTGTTGGTATGTTCGAGTATATGTCTGAATCTGGAAATAAGTCGTTGTATTGGATCTTTATTTTGTGAATTTGTTTGTATATTGTAAAAATGTTAGTGTCTGTACTCACTGTCGCTGTACACACACTTAATGTTCCGGTCCGGGTGCGGGGAGGCGGCAAGGTGCGGGGGGGCGGCGAGGCGCGCGGCGGCGGCGTGCGGGGGGGCGGCGTGCTGCGCCCTCTCGCGCCACACGTCGCGCCACGACACGCGGCAGCCGCGAGACCACGACTCCTCCCAGATGTGAGACATTATCTAAACAAAAGCGTTATAAATTGGTTTAGTAGGTACTGATATTTCAAGACACATAACTTTTATCTGAAGAATAAATAATAAAATTCACAAGGCATTAAGTCCGCCTTTGTACAGTGTATTGTTTAAATGTGCACAAAAAATAAATAAATATGACAGTTTGATATATTTTTCATACAAAACCTGATTCATTTCGTTTTAATTTAAAAAGAACTGTTATCTAACTAAAAAATTATCCACCCACATCAACGGCTAAAATACCACTTCTAAATAACAATACAATTACTTCATCATGGCTAACATAATAAAAATTTTAAATTCAATTCAACAATAGTATTTTGAAAAACATTCTCTTGTCAGTGCGTTCTCAGGCAATACTGTAAACCCTATGAAATTTACATAAAATAATTTAATTGGAAAATTAATCTTACTCGAAAGTTTGGATGGATGGATATTTTTTACTCAATCACGCCAGAACGGCTGAACAGATCTGGATAAAATTTGGAAAAGAGATAGATTATACTCTGGAATAGAATAGCAAATAGGCCACTTTTTATTTCGGAAAAAATTATGATGCCCGTGGGATTATTTATGTTACTAGCTCAAGGCGGATTTGCGATTTTAAACCTTAAGTCCAGATGTCCTCATATTGTCTTTTTCAACGATGTCAGAACGATCGATAATCCTACAAGAAGATAAAACAACCGGTCTTCAACGAAGATAAAACTTACCTGACATTCACATTGTGCGATAAGAGCATCCCTAGACACAGCGGCGACCATGTCCGGGCAGATGGGTGCGTCCAGCTCGTAACGACCAGCCCCCGAAGACTTGTAGCCCATCGCTTCAAGGAGGGTTTCCGCTCCCACCATATTGGCTTCCACTTCATGCTTAAAGTAGCCGCAGTATAGCTGTAACATAAATGGGTTGGTCAGAGCTCAGCCCATCGCAATGCGGATGAACTTTAAAGAATATTCTATTGGCATTGTCTTAATTTACAAAAAAGAAAAATAAATTATATTGTAGATTTTAGTTTTAATTTTTAGAATGTCGCGTGTACCGCATAGATACAGTCAACAAAAAAGATAGGTATGTAGGATTGTCAGATATAGTTGAAGTTTTCATAGGAGCCGATGGATGTTTTCAGTGGCGTAGCGTGGGTCTTAGCCGCCCGGGGCCGGCCGAAATTTTGCCGGCCCCCCCCCCCCCCCCCGTAATGATTAGTTTAAAGTTTAAATATTCTATTTAACGGACTACTTATAACTTATTGAAAATGCAAGATAAAATTTACCACTGCTTCGAAAGGAACATACATCTATCAGTCGCATGTTTTCAAATATAATTTAATTTAAAAAGTAGATTAAAAACAGTTCATTAATTAAGTTAAGTTTCAATCGAAGACATCCATCGGTTTCTAAGAAAAATTCAACAATATCTGACGTCCCTGGAGATTGTACATAAACTCATAGATAGAAGCGCAAGCGCACAAAATGCCGACACTGTAAGACATAGGCATAGGAAAAGTTTCTCATCGTTAACTCAGCTTACCGCAGTTGACTGCTGAACATGGTGCCTTGCACACTCAATCTACACCAATAGTTCTTGTTAGGTCAGACACCAAAACCAGTCCTTGGTACTCACTCGTATGACTTTATACTCCTTCCTCCAGGGCTGGGCCAGCAAGTTGGCCGCATACCTGGCCAGCGCCGCCCAGCCCAGCCCAGCTCGATAAGCACTAAACTCTGGCAGCTCGTTTATCGTCTTTTGGAACACTTTGCCTGTCTCCGCAAGCCCGAATTTGCACTCATGAGGCACTAACGATAGGTATTCTATTATGTAGTCTGAAAGAAGAAAAAATACCTTTTAAAGCGATGTTTAAGGGTATATTGCAGGGAATCTATCAAAGATAAATTTGTTCTCTGATGGACAATTTAGTTTAAATGAAGGAATTAGTACTGATCTTGGTACTCTATTGTGTATAAATCTTTCTCAGGGAATTTAGGTTAAGTGAGCTTGGGGGTGAGCTCACATCCCACCAATGCTGGGACTGACAGCTCACCTCAAGCTTGCAGAATACCACAGACCTAATAAAAACAGAAGGCCAATTTTATTGTCCTAATTAAAAACGTTCAAAATCTAGTAGCAATTTCATCTCAGCGACAACCAATTTAAAAAAATGTAGGTTAATTAGTCGCACTTTTATTACTAAGCCTCCGCTGTTCGTCCGTCCGAGCTAGAGAGTTGAATTTTTTACAGAATGTGTGTATGTATTTCTATTGGCACAATACAAACAAAAAAAAAGAGTTGAAAATGAAAGGATCCCCTATACATACCCATACAGATACCTGTTTTTTGGCGTTTTGGCTCGATACGAAACCCTTCGTGTGCAAAGTCCGACTCGCACTTGAACGGTTTTTCACAAATTGCGATCGTACTTAAAAAATAATAGAATTGCCCCCCTAATAAGCACTACTTGGTTACAATTAATCTAGCCATGGCGACAATGCCTCAAGAACGCTGACTCCCAATAAACAATGAACAATAGCAGTTAGTTATGCTTCATGTATTAACTAATATATTGATATCTGATATTATGTAAACTATCGCTCTTCAGCGCTCTGTGACGCTTGTCTAGCAGTGGGTACGTTTTTATTTTTTGTTAAATGCTTTGGAATCGGACAAAAGTTTATTATTATAGTGTAAAATAAACTGCATAAGGCAAGTACTTTTACAAGCACAATTTTTTTTATTTTACTGCAATCTAAACCATCGTCAACGTCTGAAAACCATAATAGTAGTCCCATGAATGATTTGAAAATAATGTGAATATAACAGTCTGTCTGTTTGTTACCTCATCTCAAAACGACTGGACCGATTGTAATAAAAATTTGACAATAAAGTAGCAGAGGTCGTCAGGAGAACCTGACTGACTGACGCAAAGCCGATGAGTAAAAACTACTGGAACTAGGAACGTGAAATTTAGCTCACGGCTTCCTATCATGATGTAGGCAAGCACTAAGAAAGGATTTTTGGAAATTTAACCTCTAAGGGGGTGAAAAAGGGGGAGTTCTATTGTATGAAAAATCTTAGGTATTTCTTGGGTTGATCAACTTGAAAATTACTACGAAAGCGCACTTTAGAAAATAATTAACAGCATAAAACAAAAATAATAATAATAATGGCTAATAAATTCAATGTCAAGGTAGTAAAATTAAAATAAAATACAATTATCATAAAAATGACCATGTAAAACAAATAAAATAAAATTAAAACAACGTCTACAAATCGTCAATAAAGTAAAGACACTTATCTAAAGTTTGTAGGGGATGTACGAAGTCGCGGGCAAAAGCAGGTTTAAACTAAAAGTAATTCCTCACCTTCAAGCTTCTTCTTCTGATCCAGCTTCTCAGGGCTGTCATCTGTCTCGAGGTAGCTGTAGTGAGCGTCTTCGATACGGCGCCACAAGGTCGGCAGCCGCTCTCGAAGCACCACGTCGCCCATGCCCGAGCACGTCATCACCATCACAGAGGTACCGGTCAGGGATCAACTGGGCAACGAAAGAGGGGATTATTTAATAGAGTTGGGTATTAGTTGGCAGTAATCTATACATTATAAAATGCTTTGTCCTGAATAACTGACGGATTAACGCACAGCCTAAACCACTGGTCATACAGACCTGAAACTTGGAGGGTTTGTTCTTTGTATGACGTAGGCATCCGATAAGAAAGGATTTTCCAAAATTCACCCCCTAAGGGGATAAAACAGGGGTCCAAAGTTTGTATGGAGAAACCAACTTTGTCGCGGACGAAGTCGCGGGCAGAAGCTAGTTTTACTGCTATAAATACGAAAGTTTGGATGGATGCAGTTTGGTACTCAACCACGCCAGGACGGCTGAAGCCTGAACGGATCTAATAGAATCTATCAGATCTGATAGATGGAATACATACTACTAGGCTACTTTAGATCCCGGAAATGTACCTACGGTTTTCATAGCCCGAAGCTCGTAAAAACGAAGTCGGTAGGCGCGAATGTTATCGAGTAGATACTCAATAACTGGATCTGATAGAAATTGAACCCGCAACCCGCGGTAGGTACTTAGATATTACTATGTACACAAGGTAAACTCGAATTATGTCTTAACGTCACGATTCTGTGTGGATTTGAAGGATATGTTTTGATTATTTCTGGTAACCAAGCCAGCCGTACTAAATTGAAAGCACATATTGGAGTCAAACTCAAAAGCACACGACCACAGCTGTTCCAAATCTCCGAAACGGATCAAACTCTAGGACTACCGAATCTTTCAACCTTAATCGTGGTTACAACAGGTTTTGTTGGTTGATATTATATATTTCAAGCATAGGTTTATATTGTTTCAGTGCTTCAGGAGTTTACAGACGTAAGTACCCACGTACGCACCTAAGGAACGGTGTTTTAACGATCGCAGCAATTATAAACCAACTATTCATTATCGTCTTTATCGTGTGGGCAGTAAGGTCTTACAATACAACCCCACATACCCTAGTGTCAGAGTTTCTAAACCGCCTCAAGGGCCTTTGACATGGTTTGAGTGGGACAGTAAGTACCTAATAGGCTGGTATAAGTCTAGGGACAATATAAAATAATAGGGGTAATATTTATTTGTATAAACTGCATAAGATTAAAATCAAAACTCACAATAAGAGATATTAAGCACCCGCCACATCTGATTGAAAATATTCCAGACCATTCGGAACCGCATCGTTAAACAAACACAGCCTCATCATTGTAGCCACAATATTATTTACTGTTGATAAACAATAATTAAAATCACGCACAACTCGTGTTATCTGAAAAACAGAATCGACTGGTATCCATGACAACAAACATTGTTATCAAACAAAGAACGCAATCATAGACGTACGCAACTTGAATGCAGAGATTAAAAACTCCTTGGCGTATTCTACATGGCATGCACAATATAGCATTTTATAGGATTTTATACTTTAAACTTATTGCAATAGAGTTGAAATTTTAATGGCATGTATTAAGGTCTGGCAGTCAGGGCCAAGGCCCACTGCGACAGTAGCTACGTCTCGCGTCATTGTGGCAATATTTCTTTTTCCTCTTTCTACTGCATTATCCACTGGACTTAAAACTGTCCAAGAAAGGAAGATTATTAATGGAATGAAACTACACCGCTCGCAAAGCAAATCAACCTAAAGTTTAGGATGTTAAACCTAAATGTAAACATAAACTGCGAATCCTTTGTCTTAGAAAAAATACATGGCTGTGTCGTGCTCAGGTAGATATAAAACATTATGAGAGGAGGTAGGCAGTCAATCAGCTATTGACGTACGGATCGCACAATACGCGAGTGAGTCATGCAAGCATTGTTCAACAAACACATCGATGGTTCATTCATTGATGACAATGCGTGAATAATGTTGCTCGATAGGTGCGTTTCAGTATATTGGTTTCGTATTTCCAATGATAAGTAGTACATTTGTCATTGTTTGTACTTTGAACAGATGTTTAATGTTGCATGCATGACAGTTTGAGGGGTCAAAGTTAGAAGTCGATAAAATTATCTACCAGATAAGTTAACCAGAACTTATTATAACATGGTGTAGCAGAAAATGAAATGGTGTACAAGAAAATTAAGAGATTTTTCTAACTAAGTACTAAGTATGAATAATGTTATAAAAATGCAATCAATGCAATTATTAGATGCCATTTTGTTTTAGTGATTTTTTTATAATTATTTTAATGTTATAAGTTATTGTATATTTCTAATTGCCAAAATTTTTACTTTAATAACCATGTTTCAATTTAAGAGACTTTGAAATTATAATTTAATTTTTATTATTATTTTTAGTATTTACAATATTAAACAAATTGTCAATTACAGACAGTATTTATATAAAATAAATATTTCGTAACTTTAAAGCACAGATTTAGCTCACAAAAAAAAAATTGCACCTTTTTAACAAAAATGCCGCCTAATATTAATTTGTATCTTTTATTTTTATTTTAAGTGAACAATTAGGTGTAATTCGAAAGATTATGAAAAATAAAGTAGTGTGTCAATCATCATTTTTATTTTGTTTATGTATAAACCAAAAATACATATTAACTTTAAAAGGGCGATGAAATTGCTAGCTGTAATTTACAAAAAGGTTAATTAAATAATGCATTAACAAAATAACGGTATTAGATATACCTTAAAATCTACATCTAATGATACTATTATACCTCTTGTAGGTAGTGCAACTAGTAACCATTTAATAATTCATTAGGGTTTTCAAAAAACGAATAATCTGTTTCATAAATGAATTAATAGTTTATTTCAAGGTAGTCAAATGACTGCCCAATTAATATCAATTTTAATTGAATTAAATGCATATTCTGAGCCTAAGCAACATTTAAAATTTATTTTTAAGAGGTGGTACCTATTTTTTTATGTTTTATTTAAGAGACAAATTATGAAAATAAAATTTCATGTTATTTAAATGTCTCTGAACAAGTCAAAACTGTAAATCCTAATAATATATTTTTATTTTTTATTTGGATACCTTAAAATTGTTATCAGTCAATGAGCTGATAATGGCTCTACCTTGATAACAAATGTAGAAGTCAATTTGTTAGGAACATATAATTGTATGATAAGATAACACATACCTATTACAGTTGTGTTTATCGTATGTGATATGTATGACTCATAGACTACCTTACTGAGTTGTGTATGTACTTACTCACATACTATTGGTCCAACTGAAAAAAATCAATAGGTATCTTTGAATTCTGATTTCAAATAAACAAAAAAAAAACTATTGTTTTTTTTTTAGTATGAATTGTGTTCATAAAGTTTTGTTTATAAATTAAATAATGTTTTCTTTTTAATATAAATCACATGATTATACCATTATGATTATCACAGATATTGAAAAGATACAAAAATTCCATGCTTTGTCTGTTTGGTTAAGGAAAGAAGGCGAGAGGGTGATTTTGGAGACCCGAGTCAAATGTAAACAATAAAAATTATTGTAAAACATTAGTACCACTTAGTACAGGCTATTGCTTGCTTAGACAAACAATTTTGGTCTTATTAAAGCAGATGCAATATGATTAAGATAATTCAAAGGCCTGAAGACATGAAATTAAGATTGAAGCTAACTTTTCTTCACTTAATGGTAAATAATTTTGATCATGATTTCAAAGAAATCATTCCAATATATTTACAACTTTACACAGCTGATAATAAAACCAATTAGACAGAAAATGTACAGTGTAAATTAGAAAAGATACGAGCAGTAATTATCGCAATATTAGAATCCAAGAAAGCGACGTCGCAGCAAAAAATATGCTAATGATCATACTCCCACGCGACGCACCAACAAATGTGCGATTCTTATGAGATTTAACCTAATTCTAGACTACAGCTGTTATCCATAATGTTAATACTAGGGTCTAACGAACTTACTGTACAGGAAGATCATGCTTTTCCTGGATGTCAAAATATATTCCAATGCACCGAAACTAGAGCGGACAAAAATAGTTCACCCAAAATAAAAGCAACTGCTGGGTACTGATTTCCAATTATCACAAACAAATATTATTATTCACATGACATAATCACAGCCTATATCAATTTATAATAAAAGCGATAAATCCCCAGTAAATACCAAAGAAATACAAAAAATAGTAGAACAAAATTTTGGGATTTTGTTTTGACGTTTATTACTACCTTACACCTGGCACAGATTATGAATTACATTCGATTTTGACGTAAGCAAAGACGTTTCATTACACGTTGTCTATAGATCATAGCATAATGTTTTTTTTTTTCAGTTTCTATAGGGGCCTCAGACGTTCACCATAACCTTGATTTTAAAGATCTTCGAAAATAATCATCTTTGATTCTGATAAAGTACTTTCAGTGCTTGATTCACATATAAATAATTTGATTGACTGACAGATCGACTATAGTATCACTTGGATTGACTAATGCCAGTAAAGTCTCCTTTACAACAATGGGTGCCTAGCCTATTTTTCTCAACCACTCATACCAAGACGTGTGATAATATTATAAAAAGTGCTTAGATCATAAAAGTGACGAGTTTGTCTAACATAAGTTGACCGTCAAAAAAGGCGGCAATTTTAAAAAATCGCAGCCAATGTCGATTTTAAAATTTTTATTTATGGTTTAGGCACGCCGTGATTTTAATTAAATATGCTTAATGATGACTCGTAATCAGGTCTATTTCGTGTATTTCATACATAGACTACACAAGTAAAAGTATAGGTACTATTTTCATGGTTGTTGAATTCTATTTACAGAACCGACCTACTTGTTATTGCAATAAAGCTCATTTGTGTTTTTGTAATTTTGACATTGTTAAAGAAAACATTAAATATACTCTTTTGGTTGATGGACAGCGCAACAAAATTTTAATAATCATGGTTATATTTATTTTATTTTCAGATCCTATGCGAAAAGAAGAAATAGAAACATTTTACACGGTTTGTTATTTTAAATGCATTGGTATGGCAATGGCACACGGCAATTTAATTAAGTAATTTTAACTTTTCAATAATGCACTACCTCTTCCACAGGTTTGTCAAATGCAACGTAACTATTACAGAGGATATCCTGGTTGCCATCACCCGTTACAGTACTTCAGTGAGCGTGAATATATGTGGCAGTGTCCGTCAGAGATGACGGAGTAAGTACATTAGCATTCTATTGATCAGTGTTGGGGCGAATGTGTCCGACTTTCAGGCTGATATTCATATTCATAATCTTTTCTATTTTACAGGGTGTACCTCAGTTACCCGGCGTTCCATGTGAAATACAAGCACCCTACAACGTTACCAGCAACTCTGGGACGCACTTCTGAAATGCCCACCCTCCCTGAGAGAACATTAGGTGGGCGATTCGATAAAGGCCCTTGTAGAAGGTTTGTCAGATAAACTGAAGGACAGAAAGGATCATAACTCTGAAAATGTAATACAGTTTACCTACCGTAAAGCCCTTGTATAAAATATTTGTTGCTTTTGTTTTGTTGAATATGATAAATAAACTTTTACTGTACGTATAATACCAACTTTTGTCTTTTATATTCATGTAGGTATTTGCAAAACACGTTTGTAAAAGATGTTACCTAAGGCTTATAACTAAAGTAGCTACTTCTATGGAGCCTGTTATGGCCTGTTTAAATCCATTTACAAAATCTAGAAAATCACAATTCTTCTCTTCTATCAATCATCTATCTACCTATCTGTCTTCTTCTATGTCTGAATGGCTAAATGTGTTCCTAAGCGCAAAACTCGAAAACGGCTGGACCAATATGGCAGATTCTTTTTGTTGTGTTCCTTATTCCCGGACAAGGGGGCTTACCATCACCTTTTAAGAAAACGTTCAAATGCCTGTCAGTCAACTTCCATTCAAAAGCAGGCCTGCTTAGGAATCGCTAAAAATCGTACCATGACCGTATTAAAGGTGAACGATTATTGAACGGCAATGCTTGTCTCTGCCTGCTTTGATGATGAAGATGAAGTCTTATACAGCTAACATTGTAACAAGCCGGATTTGACAGCTATCAAAATCCTTTGTGTAGTGTTGTCAAAACGTCTTGTCAAAATATAAATCGGCAATTAATTCGTGTTTGTGAGTGTATTTTTTCAAAATTAAGTTAAACTTAATGTTTGCAAGTGATACTCGTTGTTATAGTGTTTGGGTAACATAGTAATTATTCAGGATTGTGAATTGGATTTTTCAAATTATTACGTAGGAGAAACGTCAAATCCGGCCTCTTAGAACGTTAGCAGTTTAGTGTTGTGACTAAACAACGTTCAAAAACTACGATATAATTTTCTAACACATTACCGGTTTTTTTTTAATGATAATAACTTTAATTTCTTAGATAAGTACACGTTATAACTAAGATTATGTATTACAACTTACCATGATTTATTATCTAAAAGCTCTAAAAAGCACAAGTTTCACTTTAAAAAAACCTTTTTAACAATTAAAGATACATTGTGATATTCAGAACGTACCTACGTTCATCAACTGTCAGCGCGTAAATATAAACAAACATTTCACTTGAATAATTTAATGATTTTCACAGCCTTTTACAAAAGTAAATATAATGTTCAAAGCCCTACTAGACATTAAAGTCGATAAGAAGTACTTTATTTATTGTGGTATAGAGTGCTTTTGGTAAATTTTGTTTCCGCAGTCACAATTATTGTAAAAAAGTATTTTGTTGTGTTCTTCCTATAAAAATACACACAATTTATAACTGGGTACATTTATAGTAAAGGAATTCATTGAAATATCGAAATACAAGAACCGCAATGCCTATAATCCAAGAAACATAACCTTTTTACAGGAATGCAACGGAGCCCCAGTATTCTTGACATCTCCTAATCTACTGAACTGAAAAACAATATAAGTATCTAGTAATTCCATCCAGTGGAGAGCCTAACTAATTAATCATTATACATACCTATGTATTTAGGATGAAAATTAAAATAAAGAATAATACTCATGATGTGTTTTTATATACATATACCTGCATATTAGAAACCAACAAAGTACACCATATGAATTTATGGCTCCTGCAGGCAGTCATCTCTGTTACCAGTTTTTGTTCTTGTAAACTTTCATTGCATTTATATGGATGTACTTTAGCTTTAAGCATTATGTAACATCTTTATAAACAAATGGTATGCAATAAATGAATATGAATATGGGTTCCTACTTATATGTATATATGTTTCAGTCAGTCATAAGAAAGTATCATGTGATAAATGATAATAATTTAATTTGTAAACAGGTAAAAATTAAACACATTTTTTTGAAACTAGATGCGGTCATTGTTTTATTTTCATAAATTTACTGTGTTACATTATGTTGTGTAGAAACACATGCATTTGCAAAACATTTGTGATTGGAAATGTAGCACTTGATGGGCTAATCAACATCTCAATCGAGCCTTTAGTACCTCAATGGTCCTCTCAATAATGTTTTGGGTCTTGTTATGCTTCTCAGTGTAAAAGGCTTCTGGAGACTGGTTCTGCATTCCAAATAAAATTGATGTCATTATTGTGTTTCTGAGTCAATACCGAGAATCTCCTGAAATAAATGGATTAAAAGATTACTTGCTTATGTTTTTCATTGTCACTTTAATACACAGCAAATTATGTTTAATAGCAAGGAACATACACAAGAAACACACTAGTGTAGTTATGCTCCACAATAGAAAATCTGATGAATTGATAACACTCACCTTAGTCTCTGCTTAGATCACTAAGCCTTTGGAGGATTTATTATTTTCATTATAGGTTCAAAACCCTCGCACAAACGGGGGACTAAATCTTTTGATAGGCCTGTAAAATACAAATATTAATTGAGTATTGTAGATTTGTAGAGTAGGTTTTTATTTATACTTACATTACGTATTTTCATAGGTTTTGGTTACCATTGATGATTTTAAGTTATATCTTCTTACCTATATTAATTGATTCTTATTCCCTGTCATTAACTTCATTATTGTTATTTATTTCCCAAATGCAACGCCGTTGGTATGTTTTCCATACGATTTTCACACTTCAATTTTATTATTTACATATTTCGTACTCGTTACACAGCTACAAAAATGAAAAAGTCTGGTTTAATTCGCTTACAATTCTCACTATCCACTTTAAAAACTCTTATTATATATATAAACCTAACATGTTGCCACGAATATCATTTTAGATTACAAAACGATGTTGAAAAAGCTAGTCCCCTAATAACTTTTTAGCAATCGCTAATTTTGACATTACAGCCGTTCCATTATCATTTTGCTGCTGTCAAATAGCACGTCATAGTACGAAAGTCTATAGAAAAAAAAAGGTGAACGGTTTTGTAAACGTTAACTTAGCAGGCCTGTTACAGGCCTGCTATAACGATGTCATAGTACAAAATAGCGAGGCAGTTCAATATCCGGGCAACTTCTGCCCTGCTATAGAGGTGATAGTAAGCCCCAAGGTTTGGATAAAAGTTTTTTTTTTAAAATCCACGGGAGTAGTTCGTAACGTAATTTTATTTGTAATTTGATAGCGTACCGCTCCTACTTCGCACCGGTGTTCCATAGAGCAACACGGGTACCTGTGTAATCCACTCAAACTGTGTGTGGCCTAGAGATGGGCAGAGGGTTTAAACCCAGCTGGGCGAAAAGGGCATAAACTGGGCAAATAGGGCAAAAACGAATTAACGTCCTTTTAAATGCCCAAAAACAGGGCGGAAACTATAATTAGTTAAATTCCATAGTTATTAAGACTTTTTCATTAAGTAGTGGTAAGATTAATATAAGATATATTTATAATTATAATATTTAGCTATAATAAATTCTTTTACTTGTGTTCTCAATGTGACTGTAGTTTTTGTTGTTAGTCGTTGCTTTCTTGGACAGTTTTATTTGATTTTTGTGCTAATATTGATTACTATGGCTGATTCTGGACGTCATAAGTGTCGCGTCGTGACGCGAATGTAAATAAATAAATAATTGTAAATAACGAGAATAACATGGCAACACCAGTGAATAAGGCATAACCACAAGTAGACGATTTACTCTATGACGAAGATGGAAATTTATCTATGGTAAGTTCACTTTTGAACGAAGCGTCGTGTAAACGGCCATTTTGTCGGCGTCCCGCCCAGAGGAGCAACGCGCCGGTCAACGGATTGTTACAAAGCTAAGTAGATAAGTAATTCGGGATAGAATTGAGTAATATTACGTAGCCTGAGTAGTTGCTAATTAGAGAAATACTGCATGGGGCTACAGTTGTAAGCTGGTGCTTGTAGATCATGAATTATAATGTAGAACAAGTAACGCTGTAATATTAGAGTCTGCCGAGCTGGCTTCGTGGTAGACACGTGGCAGTGAGGTATGACTGGCTTATACCAAAGCATGCATGTGCGTATTCACCCGAGAGAGACGGTGAGTTATGTGTGGTTGAGACCACTGGGAATGTGCCCAATAGATCAGAGTGGCGTGGAGTAATCCAGCCTAGCTGATACGAGTGGGTGTGGCTAACGAGCTTGCCGTGGCGTGGAGTATATCACACGCCGACACCCCTAAGAGTATGGCAGACGTGCCAGCCATGTTGTCAAGTAGAAGTAAAGTTTCCTAACTTGCCATGGCGTGAAATAAACCGCTGGTTCCCCCCTGAGAGTCTGGCCGACGTACTGGCAATATAGACTGAAGGGGGAAGAGAGCGAGGGTAGACCAAGACAGGGTTTGAACCTCGCCTATCTGAGAGTTTGCCTGGAGTAATGGAGTGTGACCTGATCATACTGACCTCCTAGCTTACTGGTTGTGCATGAGTATGTCATTAACGCTTTGATATGTCTACAGCTTAGGAGAGGTGGCATAGTCACAGACCGACTTAGTCGTCCTGACGAAGCTTCCCTCTCCTCGCCCGAAGTGTGGAAGTAGTTGGCATCAACGGGCATTAACACCTACAGGCGGTGACCAGCAGCGGTGAGCAGCTACGCAGAGGCAAGGCACAGGCAAGACCAGGGCAGGTGAAAGTTCTGCGGAAGGAGGTGAAATAAAGACGTGGACAGTAAAGCGAGGTACGATATTTAATATTCATTACTATGAAGGATTAGTAAACCATTCGTGCGCCTGCTTATGTAAGCGAACCCAAGGCAACTAAACTACATTCCTCCCTATGGCTTACAAAGAAGAGCAGGGGCGTCACGACATGGTGGAGATGCTGGGATCTGAGAACATCTAAGAGCTTGGTGTGATAACCCACCTATCCATAATATGTAATTTGGAATATTACTAGACCGATGAAACTATTTAAGCATATTTAATTACCACAGCAACGTGGCCAAGAGATTTAGTATGAGAATAAGTTTGTCATCAATACAATAAGGAATGTATGATGCCCGTCCATGTTTCACCTTCTTGTGCATAAGCCTATTGATATGTATGAACCTTGCCTTAAGGAGGAAAGCTCCCTAAGTTGAGCAGCTTGTATAAAAGAAAGCTTTGTGCTAACTATTATGATTGCAAGTACAAGATAGCAGCTTGCATGAAATTTGAAATGTGTGTTCGTAGGTGGACTTAACCTAAAGAAATACAATTAAAACAAACAGATAACAATGCTATTATTACCATTTAATTAGAACTGAAATCAAATGCAAATTATTACTTGAATATATTTTTACTATTTATTAAAACAAAACTTTATAAATCTACTTCTAAAAATTGAAAAGAGATGGCGTTGGTGTGCAATACGACCAAGTGATTTATGAGTGCAATGATTTATTAATTGCATGATTATTCATTACGTGATAAATTGTAAATTCATAATTTGTAATGATGATTTGAGTTATAGATGTAATATCGATTAATATTATTGAAAATCTATCAAATGTCAGAACCATCACAATAGTACCAACCTAACGGTAAACGAATTGTTGTCATTTCAATACTTTACTATTGAATTGAGCTTATTTCTCAAACGTAACTATGGACGGATAATGCCTAGCTTAATTAAGCAAGATTATCAACTTTAAATCAAGTTAAACCCAAGTGAAACAAGATTATTGTTTATAGGACCACACTGCAATTCACAGAACCGTAAAACAAATACCTGTCAACATTTCCCACGAATTGACCTGTCACACGCCGCGCCGGTAAAACAACCGAGTGATGTCAAATTATAAACAAACTTTGAAGCAAACGTTGAAAAACATATTGATAAATTGAGAATCTACAGCCACCAATTAAAGAGTATTGGATAAACTATTCAGGAGATCTACGGCACGATATCGATCAAGAAATTTTCAAAATTTAATAGACGCCTACATCAGGAAGGGTGAAACTCCCTCTGTGTGAATAAATAACAAGCAGCCCACGGGATATTTCCCTATTTAAAGTAAAGCAGCATATTATAAAGTTATCAACAACCGAAGAGATAAAACTAAAGCCATGGATACCATCTTACTTAATCGTTTGTCAATGATAACCAGCGAAATTAAACGGAACTCTGACCTATCCACGACCCTCTCAGTTAATAATGCAGAAGGAATACAAGAAGCGGAGATTGTTGCAGCTACACTTAGTAAATTATTAAACAGATTCAGTGAAGACTTAAACAACTATTTCCGTCTGATAGACCATCCTTCTGCGGACGATGTAAGCTACATGTCACAGATCCAGCTCGAAGCGGAACAGAACCTTGTTCAACTTGAAGTGAAGTTACGATCACAGAACAAGAGTCACTCCAGTCTAGGTAGTGAAACAGTAAGCAGCAAACTACCCAAACTCCAATTACCTGAGTTTGATGGTGACATCCTGCAGTGGCACCAGTTCTGGGATCAATTCTGCTCCAATGTAGATAGCCGAAACATAGCTGACGTCGATAAACTGCTGTACTTACAGGCTTCAGTAAAGGGAAGAGCGAAGGAGTCGATCGAGGGATTCGACACTACTGGAAAAAACTATCAGATTGCAATTAAAACTCTACAGGAAAGGTACGGAAGCTCCGTCCACATGATTGATGCCCACTACGCTGCGCTGTCTAATGTGAAGCCTGCTGATAAGTCAGTGAGCTCATGCAGAAACACTCTCAACAATATAGAGAGACATCTACGAGTATTAGAGTCACTAAAGGAGGATGTTAACCACAGTCACCTCCGACACTTGATCTTTGAGAAATTACCAGAAGATCTAATATACGAATTAAAATTGAAAACAACAAGCAGTTCGATCAAAGATATACGGAGACATCTCGAATTAATAATATCAGCAAGGGAAGATGCTAGTAGAATCGCAACTGAAGGAAAACCTAAAAACGAATACACTGTCGAATCACTACATGTAACACAGGAAGATAAGAAATCTAGTGATGCTCGTACAACTAATAAGCGTCAAGCAGAAGAAACTAAATATAAACCAAGAAATAAGATTGGACGACACCATGCCAATAGAGATAGCTCACTTCGCAAGAGAGAACACAGTAAGCGGGATGATTACAAGAAATTTAATGGGAAAGCAGCAAGAGATCTACGAGGGAAGAGAAGAAGATTAGAATGTATCTTCTGCAAGGAGAATCATTATAATGATCAATGTTCAAAGGTTAAAAGCATCGCGGAAAGAAAACAAAAACTAAGAAACCGATGTTTTGGATGCTTTATAGAGGGACACAACGTTACAATCTGCAGACGGCAGAGAAGATGTATTTACTGCGGCAAAACCAACCACAACAGAGCCTTATGCCCCACCAAATTTTCAACACCATCAACAAAAACAGAAGTAGCGATGACAACAGTAGGGTCCAGAGGATCCACAGCGTTGCAGACTGCCATAACCCATGTTAAGAAGCTAGGAAGTAGCAATGAAGGTAAATACAGAATTTTATTAGATTCCGGTTCACAGCGATCTTATATCACCAAGAGTGCAGCTAACAAGCTAGACTTGAAGACAGAACAAGAAGACAACCTTACAGTATTTACATTTGGATCAAAAGCACCTCACGAATTTGTTAGCTCCGTTGTCAAGTTGGGATTGAAGACCAGATGTGAAGGAATGAGAGAAATCTATGCTAACGTCGTACCAACAATAACTAAAGGAGTCCCATACCCCAGGGAAGAATTAAGCAAATGGAAAAATAGAGAACTTCTCGCAGATGATGGATCACTACAAGACCAAGTAGATATCTTGATCGGCAACGATTACTACTTCTCATTCATGACAACTGAAAGAAAACAACTGAACGACAATTTATACTTGGTGAAGTCTAAATTCGGTTGGATACTGTCTGGAAAACTAGAAACTAAACCAACGGAGACACTATCGGTACTTACTTACTTTCAGAGCTCAATGGAAACAAAATTAGAACCACCAGACTTACCTATTGAACAGGGTAATATCTCATTCCTATGGGAACTTGAATCCATCGGAATCAACGACTCTCCGAAAACCAATAGAGAAGAAGAAGCTGTCGATAATTTCAATAGAACCACTACTATCAGCGAAGGTCGATATACAGTCGCTTGGCCTTGGAATGAATATCCTCCAGCCCTACAGTCTAATTATGGTCTAGCCTACGGAAGGCTAGTGAGCCTGGTGAAGCGATTAGATAAAGAAACCCTTAAGGCGTACGATGAGACACTTCAAAATCAAGCGAAGAATGGTATTATAGAAGTAATACAAACACCCACAATTCCTAAGGATCATCCAGTACATTACTTACCACACCATTGTGTAGTTCAGAAAGGAAAACCCATTAGGATTGTATATGATGCCTCAGCGAAGAGCGGTGAAGGTAAAAGCCTTAATCAATGCCTGTACTGCGGACCGCTAATGTTGGAAGACTTAACAGGCCTGCTGATTAGATTCCGACATCACAGAATCGCGATATCTGCAGACGTGGAGAAAGCATTCCTACAGATTGCACTACATGAGGCAGACAGAGACGTGACACGATTTTTATGGATTAAAAATATCACCAAACCAGTCACTAAAGATAACTTACAATGTATGAGATTTTGCAGAGTACCCTTTGGCGTAATATCAAGCCCATTCATCTTAAACGCTACTATCAAACATCACTTAAATGGATCGAATCTACAAATAATTAAAGAAATGGCAGATGACATATATGTTGACAACCTTATTACAGGAACCTCAACAATAGAAGAAGCCGTAAAATTATACCGAGCCACCAAAGACACCTTTCAACAAATCTCAATGAATATGAGAGATTGGTGTTCCAATTCAAAGGAATTTATGAATCAGATACCGGATACAAATAAAGTCAGGAACGTCAAAATTTTAGGACTTATGTGGAATCTAGAACAAGATACACTCGAACTCAAGTTTGAAGTCAACACAGAAGCATACAATAAACGAGGCGTACTAAAAGTTATTGCATCAATCTATGACCCATGTGGATTTGCTACCCCACATATACTGTCAGCAAAATTATTCCTACAAGATCTGTGGAAACAAAAATATAAATGGGATAAGACACTTTCAGAAGAACAACAGGATAAATGGAACGAGATAAGAGAAGAATTAGAAGAAATACACAAGATTTCCATACCCAGATGTTATGTAACAGATACAGAGAATTACCAAATACATTGTTTTACTGATGCTTCTTTGAAAGCGTACGCAGCAGTAGTATACTTAGTGAATGAAGAAAGTATACACTTCATCATAGGAAAATCTAAATTAGTACCTATAAAGGATCAAGATAATCTGAAGATACCACGCTTAGAACTATTGGGAGTACTCATAGGAAACAGACTCATTAAATTTGTAATGAAACAACTCAAGATAAAACTAATTAGTCAAACATTGTGGACAGACAGCAAAATCGTAATAGAATGGCATAAATCAAACAAACTCCTACCTCCATTTGTAGCGAGACGTATCGAAGAAATAAAGAAAAACAAAGAATTAATAGTAAGATATGTCCCATCTGAGTTAAACCCAGCCGATGTAGCAACCAGACCTCCCACATTGAATAAAGATAAAGATAAATGGCAGAAAGGACCAGATTTCCTGTTGAGAAACCAGAAGTGGTGGCCCGCGGATCGCGGCGAAGAGACAATTTCTTTTCTGACCTGTGGGGAGGGTCCGACGAACGGAGAGAGTGCAAGACTCCTCAAAAAACACAAAGTAAAATCCATCACTAAGCTAAGAGAAATAGACAACAAAGATATACCGAGTGATAGGATCGAACAGATCAAGAGATTACAAGAAGAATACTTTCCAGTAGAGGTTCAGGAAATAGAAACAGACTTGAGCCGCAATCTAAGACTGTTCAAAGACATCGACGGGATATTAAGATGTGAAGGACGTATGAAGAATGCCGACTGGTCATTTGACAAGCGATACCCAATACTCATACCTAAAGAAAGCAACTTTACCAACGACATTATAAAGAAAACACATGAAGAAAATTACCATGTCGGAGCTAACCATACGTTAAGCCTGATAAGACAAAACTATTGGATTCCACAAGGAAAAGCTCAAGTATTAAAAATCATAAAGAAGTGCCCGAGATGCGTTAAACATGGAGGAGGACCATTTAAGTTACCACCAACCCCAGCCTTACCAGCAGAGAGAGTAAATTACAGTGCACCTTTCACTTTCACGGGTATAGATTACATGGGCCCACTATTAGTAAACGAGAAGGGTCCCAACAAGAGATGGATTTGCCTCTTCACATGCCAAGCAGTGAGGGCAATTCATTTAGAAGTAGTCAAAGACCTCTCTGCCGAAGAAGGACTACGAGCCTTGCGAAGGTTCATAGCAACAAGAGGAGTACCGACTCTAATCACCTCCGATAACGCCCTCTACTTTAAACTAATAGCTGAAATATTATCAAAAGAATATTGCGTAAAAGAAAAAATTCATTGGAAATTTATCCCACAACTAGCACCTTGGTTCGGAGGATTCTACGAAAGACTCGTAGGAATAGTCAAGAACTGCATGAAAAGAACACTACAGAAACATCTACTAAACGACTCACAGCTAGCGACAGTAACTAAGGAAATAGAAGCAGTAATAAACACACGCCCACTTACCAGCGTAGACTCAGAATTAGATCAGATTTTGAAACCAGCTGACTTCCTCACCTTGGGAAAATGTATAACAATGGAAACATCCAATGCAAATGAAGAAATAATAGGAACTGTGACTAAAACCGAACTAGTAAAAGGATGGAGGAAAGCCATAATAATGACAGAAGAGTTCAAAGAAATGTTTATAAACCGATACCTACCGAGCCTAAGAGAAAGATATCGACATTCTCATAAAGAACCAAGAAGTACGGTTAAGGTGGAACCTGAAATCGGTCAAGTCGTGCAGATCAAAGGAGAAACAAAGAATCGAGAAGGATGGAAAGTAGGGAAAATATCATCCATACTCAGAGGAGCGGATGGTCTGTGTAGAGTAGCTAAAATCAAAATAGGAGACAAGGAATTCACTCGATCCATAGCCCATATTTACCCCCTTGAAATGGATGACAATGACATAGTTGAATATGAGGCTAATAACATATGCGACGATGCAACGGAACCCCCAGAAATAGTATGGGAAGAACACCCACTACTGAAAAATCGTCCCGATGAAACTCCAATAGAAACCCCAATAGAAATAGTAAATAATGAGAATATTGACACAAGAGAAGAAGGGTCAGAAGTTATTCAAATGAAAGATAGGTCAGAGGAACAGTCCGACAGCAACACTCCAGATGCAATACCCGACTCCAGCGAGGAACCAAAACAGAGAAGAAGCGCGGCCACTAGAGCTCTAGAAAAGATAAAGGAGTGGACGCGCCACCTCCTAACAGTACTCTAGCCAAGCCTTCAGGCCGGGAGTGTCGCGTCGTGACGCGAATGTAAATAAATAAATAATTGTAAATAACGAGAATAACATGGCAACACCAGTGAATAAGGCATAACCACAAGTAGACGATTTACTCTATGACGAAGATGGAAATTTATCTATGGTAAGTTCACTTTTGAACGAAGCGTCGTGTAAACGGCCATTTTGTCGGCGTCCCGCCCAGAGGAGCAACGCGCCGGTCAACGGATTGTTACAAAGCTAAGTAGATAAGTAATTCGGGATAGAATTGAGTAATATTACGTAGCCTGAGTAGTTGCTAATTAGAGAAATACTGCATGGGGCTACAGTTGTAAGCTGGTGCTTGTAGATCATGAATTATAATGTAGAACAAGTAACGCTGTAATATTAGAGTCTGCCGAGCTGGCTTCGTGGTAGACACGTGGCAGTGAGGTATGACTGGCTTATACCAAAGCATGCATGTGCGTATTCACCCGAGAGAGACGGTGAGTTATGTGTGGTTGAGACCACTGGGAATGTGCCCAATAGATCAGAGTGGCGTGGAGTAATCCAGCCTAGCTGATACGAGTGGGTGTGGCTAACGAGCTTGCCGTGGCGTGGAGTATATCACACGCCGACACCCCTAAGAGTATGGCAGACGTGCCAGCCATGTTGTCAAGTAGAAGTAAAGTTTCCTAACTTGCCATGGCGTGAAATAAACCGCTGGTTCCCCCCTGAGAGTCTGGCCGACGTACTGGCAATATAGACTGAAGGGGGAAGAGAGCGAGGGTAGACCAAGACAGGGTTTGAACCTCGCCTATCTGAGAGTTTGCCTGGAGTAATGGAGTGTGACCTGATCATACTGACCTCCTAGCTTACTGGTTGTGCATGAGTATGTCATTAACGCTTTGATATGTCTACAGCTTAGGAGAGGTGGCATAGTCACAGACCGACTTAGTCGTCCTGACGAAGCTTCCCTCTCCTCGCCCGAAGTGTGGAAGTAGTTGGCATCAACGGGCATTAACACCTACAGGCGGTGACCAGCAGCGGTGAGCAGCTACGCAGAGGCAAGGCACAGGCAAGACCAGGGCAGGTGAAAGTTCTGCGGAAGGAGGTGAAATAAAGACGTGGACAGTAAAGCGAGGTACGATATTTAATATTCATTACTATGAAGGATTAGTAAACCATTCGTGCGCCTGCTTATGTAAGCGAACCCAAGGCAACTAAACTACATTCCTCCCTATGGCTTACAAAGAAGAGCAGGGGCGTCACGACAATAAGGACATGGAAACCGCAGCGAGAGCAGTTGTCGTGCTTCAGAGGAAAAATCTCAGAGGTCTTTAGCAATACATGTAGGTGTGTCGCAAAGAGCTATCCGAAACATGTAGAAGTGGTACCAGAAAATCGGGAGTGCAGCTAGGAGTCTTAGAAAAGGAAATCCCAGAGCTACAACTGCTCCTGAAGATCGCTGTATCAGGTTAACTGCTAGTCGGGAGAATATTTTAACCGCCCGGGCTTTACAAACCCGACTGTGGCAATCAAATGGTACATGAGTCAGTGATAAAATCATTCGTAATCAACTCCACGAAGATGGCCAATGTTTCAGAGTATGTGCCGTTCGACTCCTGACAAGGGCTCACCAAGCAGAGCATTTAATGTATGCTCGCCAACATTTGTACTGGACCAAGGCTAATTTTGGTCCGCTACTCTTTATAGACGAATGTAAGGTCAAGTTTTATGGTGATGATAAACAAATACAAGTGTGGAGAAAACAAGGTGAACTTTTGACAGAACCATGCATCCATAGAACAGACCGTTTCTGGGGTTCAAGTGTTACGGTGTGGGCGGAAATTCGATTGGTGTGCAAAACAGAGCTGGTAATTCTGAACGAGGGTGCTGTAACTGCTACCAGTTATTTTTAGCGAGTAGTCTGACTTCATATCATTCCATTTTAACAGAGAGTGGGTTCTGGTTTTGTTTTTATGCAAGATAAGTCTTGTCCACATACGACCCGTATTACACAAAGAGCTCTTTCTGACACTAGTGTTCCAGTTTTGCCATGGCCTGCAATGAGTCCCGACAGTGGCGTAGCTTGGGAGGGGCCGGGGGGGCCATGGCCCCGGGCGGCATATGTAAGGGGGCGGCAAGTGCCACGAATTTTTTAATGCAGACCTGCACCGTATGCTCCATCGTGTCCTTCAGGCGGTCCACACAGTGGTGACACTCGGGCGTTTCCTCCCGCTGAATACGACACAGAAACCTCCCAAAACAACCGTGTCCGGTGAGGACCTGCGTCAGGCGGAAGGTGAGGACACCGTAGCGCCTCTCTAGCCACTCCTCTAAGAGAGGTCTTACCTCTGCAATCGCGGCGTGCCTGAACTTGGGTTGCGACAGTCGTATACTCCATGCCGCCATGAGATGACACCGGAGCTCAGCCCGCAGTGCCGCGATTTGCCCCGGCAGCGGGGTTTCGCCCCGGCGCTGCGCCTCCAGATCCCATGGCAGCAATCCGGCAAGGTGGCTGGCCGCTTCGCCGGAGATCGTGCGGTATCCCCAGATCATCCGGATGGCCATGACCCTCTGGCATGCGACCAACTTGGCTGGTGGCCGCCGCCTGATGGTGGGGGCTCACACAGGGGCCCCGTAGAGGGCCATGGACCGCACGACTTCCGCGTAGAGCCTCCGGCAGGAGGCGCCTGGTCCCCCGAGGTTGGGCAGGAGTCACCAGAAAGCAGCCCCAGCCCGGTCCAATCGCGGAGCCAGACGTCGGAAGTGCTCCTTGAAGCTCCACCGGCTGTCAAGGACGAGTCCTACTTTATAGTCGACTCGACGCCGATGTGAACCCCTCCCACCAATATTTGGGTACCCGACGGTGCACGGTGGCGCGTTCCGAAGACCATGAAAGCACATGGCCTCGGACTTGTGCAATGCCACTTCGAGTCTATCGCAACCCCACGTGCCGCTAGGTCGGCCACCGCCTGGTGCGGAGTGGTGCGAGTCTCCGGCCGGCCCCCCCCTTAGATCGGGCCCTGACTGATTGATGTATGTTCCTTTCGAAGCAGTGGTAAATTTTATCTTGATTTTCAATAAGTTATAGTCCGTTAAATAGAATATTTAAACTTTAAACTAATCATTACGGGGGGGCGGCAAAAATTCGGCCGGCCCCGGGCGGCAAATACCCACGCTACGCCACTGACTGTCCCGACCTTAATTAATTCCATTGAATATTTAAGGGATCAACTGACTAGAAGCCTCGAACAACAGTCAGGTGAATAGTGTACAGGACCTCATAAACCCGCGTAAAAGTCTGTTCTTGTAACGAATACTGGAACAAAACGTTACCCATCTGATTAAAAGTGTACCTGATAGGCTAGCGAGTGCATACGGAGTAGAGGAGGCCCCACTCGCTTCCATAGCATCGCTCAAGCCACAGGCACAAAGTAACAGTGATAAGTGAAATTTACTTTTCTCATTATTTTGCTGCAATTTCCTTAAAAAGTGTTGTTGATTTAGAAAAAAATTAACAACTTTGATTATTGATTACCTTTAAACACTTTCTTAAAACCTAGCCTAAACACGGCTGCCCATAAAAACATGATAAACATTAATACTTTTTAATTTTACCCTAAAAACGTGGTGGGCCCTAATTTTTTTTAGAGTAGTTTAGTTTTAATTTACAAAAACAAAACACTTTAAAGTAATTTGAACTTATTATGATGTAATAATTTGTGATATTTTACAATTAAAATAAATGCCCTGTTTTCGGACGTTTATTGGGCGTAAATGGACGTTTATTGGGCATTTACTCAATACGTCCATAAATGTCCAGGCAAAAACCCATCTCTAGTGTGGCCTCAAGTTTTCTATGCTGCCTCTGTACATTATATTTCCATGGTAATCTGTGACAAACAAGCAAACTTGAATAGTTGTCATTGGTGACATCTGACATGACAAGACAAGTGACATTGACATAGGCATATAACCTCAGATTTTCAAGCAAATTATGAAAAGGAAAAGAACTACTTACAAATTATGAGCTAGGAACTACCCACTTTTATGACTGGCGCGTAATCCAAATTAATAATTCCGTTTTCACATTTTTGCAAAATTAAAGAAAGTACTTTTAGGAAATGGCCGATAACATATTATTTTTAGATAATGCAAGACAGGATGAAATTGAAACGTTTTACGAAGTATGTACTTACATAAAACCATTGCAAAATATAAGTATATTTTAGTTTACTAGTATGGGTTGGTAAAAACGGGTTTGTGTCATGTTATAGGCCGCTCAACGCCATAGGGATTTTTACAGAGGATATCCTAGAGCTCATCATCCATTGCTAATCTTCCAGAATCCAGAATATATGTGGCAATGTCCGGAAGAAATGACTCCGTAAGTACTTCGTGTTATACAGAGAAAACCATAAAATCCTTTGTATGTAGGTAGATACCTACATACAAAGGATTTTATGGTTTTCAAGTGACGTATCTACGTCGCCCTCGGCGTGATCGTCACTTGTCCCCCTAGGTACCTATCCATACAAAACATCACGCCTATAACCCCCGAAGGGTTATGCAGAGGTGTACCTTTAAGCCCGCATGCAATAGGGGTCGAGCCTATTGCCATCAACCGATGATGGAGCCTGAAAGTGGCCTTAGGAACTTACCCACTACCCCGTGTTCGATTGAGCTGGATTTTTGAGTACCTACACATTGCATGACAAAATTGACAATGCAATACAAGTTTTACCCGACTGCGCGACGCAAAGGAGGGTAATGTGTTTATCAGTCTATGTATGTATGTTTGTTTCTATGTGGCATTCTAGAGACCAAATGCGTAGACCGATTTTGATAATTCTTACGTCAATCGATTCGTCTTAACCTTGCGAGTGTCACTAAAGACATGACAGTCGGGGCCCATTCAAATTTTACCAATCAAATCTTCCCAAGGGGCTCCGACTGTGAGTCGTTCTGTTCTGCATTAGAATTTATGAATTGTTTTATGTGTGTATCGAACTATCGATTATAAAACTATTTCAATTGTGTAGTTATTTAGCATTACTTAACAGAATTCTAAACTACTGGGCTTGTTTCTTTCTTTTTAGTTTTTATTTAAGTTAATTTTTCACGTATTTTTAAAATTAGTTTTTACGCAGTCGGGTTTTTTTGTTTTTCTTTAAATTATATTTTTTTAATAAAAAGTTCATTTTCTCGTTCGTTAACTTGGGTACTGTTATCTTTCCCCAGTGTATACCTCTCGTTCCCGATGTATCATGTGAAGTACAAGCAGCCAGCTGTGCTGCCTAGCAACTTAGGCCGGACCTCGGAGTTGCCATCGTTGCCGGGCCGCACTCTCGCCGGACGCTTCAATAAGGCAGCCTGCAAGATCTTCATCAGATAAGCTGCAATGGTAGGTACCTACCTGATCTTTACCTACTACTAATATTATAAACATCCATATAATATTCGTAGGAGGAGAATTAGGTAATTTTTCAACTAGAAAACTTGTGCTAGAACAAAAAAAAAACTAGAAAACTGTGGTACCATTGATAATAACCTATAATAACCGATAACATACATAATAATATAATAATAAAACATTTTTAAGTTTACAATCGGAAATAAAAAGACGTTGAGAATTCTGGTAGTCTAGCCATAATTAGTTTGAATTCGTTTAGTCCAATGCCCCCACTCTTATCCAAATTAATCTCGTCTAATATCTGGAAACAAAGTAAAACACATTGTTATTGGCATAGACGTGTATAGGGGGGGCAGGGCCCGATCTAGCTATTTAGCCGCTCCGGACAAAAATAACATTCGCCGCCCTTTAGACTAATACCATACAGGATGTCCCAGACAAGGGTGGGGTGGGGTGGGGTGGGGTATTTTTTTGGGATATTCTTTCTTGCTTCAGATTTTGTTGATTTTCTCTTTTTATGTCGCGTTTTTTGGAAATATTTTTATTGATAATTAATCCTGTCTTCGATCGATAAAAACAAATGTCTGTCTTTAACACAATTACACGGACACAGAAAACCTTCTAGTAATTTTGGCATGACGATATTTGATCCCGTCGTAATTGATTACTTTTGTATAATTACATAGTTTTACTTTTAGATTTTAATCTACCATTAAGCTTTTTCTCGTATTTATATTATAACTTTATACTCAACTCTCCCAAAGTATCAATTTGGATTGTAAAGTGATGGCCTGAAGCACAGGTTTAAATAAACCTAGATCGGGCGGGTCGCTACTGGACATTGCAATTCCGAACCATCATTATTTTTATCACCTATAATATTATCCTAGTTTTAGTTTATTATTAGGCACTATAATTGTATGGAAAATTTAATTACTGTTGGCTAAGTGTTCACTTTTTGTAAACGTTTTTATTTAAATAAATTATTATTATTTTATTATTATTTTTATCGTCACCCGAAATTACCAAAACTTAGTTCAAAAGGAAAAATGTTGTTTTGCAAAATTCGTTGCAGATTTTCGGCCTTTAAAGAAAAATCACAATAAGTGCCCAAATGACCTTAAAATAATTTCAAAAACTTTCACGGACCCTCAGCTCTTTAAACAATACAAAAAGCTAGTATTTTACAGGACATTATTCGGTGCAATTGAAGCTCGAACATGGTAACGCAATTAACACCCTACCCTGGAGCTGTATTCGGAAGGCATTGCGCTATCATCGGCTACCTCCCTACCTCCGCCACATCGTTGGGGCTAATCCGTCATAGAGGTCACCTAAGTGGGACAGAATGGTAGGTACCAGCACCAAATGTCGTGCGGTGTTCCGCAGGGCTCGGTTCTGGGCCTGCTCCTGTGAAACATCGGATACGACATACGACTGGGTGCTGAGGGGTGAGCTCAGACCGGAGATAGACCTGACGTCTTATGTCGACGACACGCTGGTCGCTGCACAGGGGAGCTCGCACAGGGAGGCAGCGTTGCTGGCAACGACTGCGGTCTCACAGGTGGTGGGCCGCATACGTCGCCTAGACCTAGAGGTGACCCTCGACAAGTAGGATGCCATGGGGTTTCATGGCCCCCGGCGGGCGCCGCCACCCGGCTCACACATCGTGGTCGGGGGGGCTCGGATCGTTGTCAAATCTACCATGAGTACTTGGGATTGGTGCTCAACAGCCGGTGGGACTTCGAGCCCCACTTTCAGCGGCTGGCGCCCAAGTTTCTGAGCGCGGCTTCCCAATTAGGGTCCGATCCGGTCCGGGTTGTGCGATCTATGGCCTTGTATGGGGTTCTGATATGGGCGGCTGACCTAACGGCCGGCAGTATCGTCGTTCTGCGTAAACCGCAGAGGGCGATGGCCATCAGAGTCGTAAAGGGTTATCGTACGATCTCCTACGAGGCGGCCTGCGTACTGGCTGGCGGCCTGCGTACTGGCTGGAGCCCTGGGACCTGGAGGCGAAGGTACTCGCGTCACTGTACCGGTGGCTTGAGGCTAGCGGCCGATGCAGCGCGAGTTTGAGTTGCGTCAGTCGCAGCTTCGCGAGGTCCTGATGGCGGAATGGCGGAACAGGCTGTCGCGCCCTACCATCTGTTACGGCCTCATCACCATCGAGGCGATGGTGATGAGGCCGCTGGCGGACTGGTTCGAGAGAAGGCATGGCTCCCTGACGTTTCGGTCAACGCAGGTACTCTCGGGGCATGGCTGCTTCGGAAAGTACCTGTGTCGCATAAACAGGGAGCTGGACGCCCGGTGTCACCAATGCATGGACAGCCTGGAGGACACGCCGCGGCATACGCTGTCAAAATGTACAGCTTGGGAGGAGCCGTGCCCCTTATCTCTGAAGTAGGCAGTGACCTGTCGCTGCCGGCCGTCGTCGCTTCGATGGTCGGCAGCGAGGGGTCCTGGGACGCGGTGGTCTCCTTCTGCGAAACGGTTATCTCGCAGAAGGAGGCTGCGGAAAGAGAGAGAGAAATTACGACCTCTCTCCCGGCCCGCAGCAAGCGCACCGGGCGTCGGCGGAGGGCGGACAAAGCCTTCTTCGGGCCCCCCTAAATGGGCCCAGGGACCCGAGGTGGCGGCGCGTAGTGTTTCACGCGCGCCCCTCTTTGACGTCGTTTTGGGAGTTAAACACCTCACTCCCCCCCTGACCTGAGGAGGCCCGCGGTGGCGAGTCAGCACCAGTCGGGGATCGCGGAAGGCGAGTACGTTCCCGTGATCCCCGGCGTAAGTGTGAGAAGGGAACACCGGGGCGGTTTTTAGACAGTAAGAGTGACAGACCCCTCCTTGAAACTAAAATATTGCTTTTTTGCCTTACCATGTTCGAGCTTCAATTGCACTGAAATTGTCCTGTAAAATGCCAGTTTTATGGTTGTATTGTTTTAAAGAGCTGAGAGTCCGTGGAAGTTTTTGAAATTACTTCAAGGTCTTACTTTGAGCTCTATTGTGATTTTTCTTTAAGGGCCGAAAATCTGCAACGACTTTTACAAAATAACATTTTTCCCTTTCAACTAAGTTTTGGTGATTTCGGGTGTCGATAAGATAAACATTTGTTTTTATCGATCGAAGATCATACTTTTAGGAATTATCAATGAAAATATTTCCAAAAAAGAGAAAATCAACAAAATCTGATGCAAGGAAGAATATCCCAAAAAAATACTAAAAATCGTCTAGCTACTAAATCACAAAAAATCGTAGAACAACCATGGGGGTGGTTTAGACAGCTCAAGAAGACAGGCTTCCAAAATTTCGTTTGGACGTCCTTGTCTGAGACACCCTGTATAAAATTTATATAAGTCATGAGCTTGCTATTCCAAAGATGGAATAATTAATATGTGATATTGTTTTAATTGTATAATATTAATTTAAATACGTTAGTCTACTACGACTTCTGAACAAGTATATAAAAATTCATGAGAGTATGTTGGACTTTGTGCCACCGTCCGGCACCCTCAATTTTGCCGCCCCTCAGATTTGCCGCTCCGGGCAATTGCCCGGCTCGCCCCCCCCTAGATCGGGCCCTGAGGGGGGGATGCACAAATTGCGTAATTCCGTGGCAAAAAAACATGCCGCGTGGCATTTTACTTTGCACATAGTTTTCAACTTTATTGACATATGTTTTAGTTCAATTAATGACCAAAACTGGCTCGAGCATAATGTTGTTCTGTTGACTCTTACAAAGAGAAAAATGCTTATTGGTAATATCGAAACATATTAGCTCTCGATAAAGAGAAAACCATTTGTAAAGATGGAACAAAAATACTCGGTAGTAGGTATGAACTAGTGGCCTAAATGACAAACGAAGCTGTTCTAAATAAAGAGGAACAGCTGCAACGAATCGCATTTAGCAAAACAAATTGCTAAGCGATGTATCCGCTTACAGATATATTGCTGTCTACACCTTATATGTATATGCGGGGTGTAAAAGGACACACCACATAACTACGTATAGTGCTTATCAAACTATTACATTTACATTGAGCAAACATTTTTGCTGGAAAACTTTTAATTTTGGTGTAAAATATCACTTTTTATATGGTTGTGGATCCCTAATGGAAAAACCCAATAACACTATTTGCCCGACCTGGGAATCGAACCCAGGACCCCACGCTTAGCAGTTGCGCTTGCGACCACGAGAGCAACGGGGCAGTTACCCTATCAATAGGGTCTTACCGATTGAGTAGTGTAATACGCGCTATAAAGGCTGATTTAGACGGTGCACAGTGTTCCAAAAACCCCTCGGACCGGACATTTTTAACTGACCCCGCAGATTGACGTAGTTAGTTATACTGAGCAATTATCTAGAAGTAACCCCTATTCGAATGTGGATAGTTTTCGAGAAAAAAATACTTAAAGTTCGCCGTTCCGGAGGGACCGAAAAATGAAAAATATTTTGTATTTACTTTGTTATTGTTTTTTTTACAACTATTTATTTTTAGTATGATGTGCCATTCAATTATGAGCTCTTAAGGCTTTTAATAAAATAAAAATTGTTAACAGTTTAAAAGATTTAAAAAAAAACCGATTTTTGATTTTGATTTTTTTTTTCGAAAAGCACGCAGTTTTCGCGCGAACTATTTTATGCTGATAATACTTCAGCTTTATAACTACCTATGAAAAAAAAAGCAGCTCAGGATCTAGTGGATACTTTAAGATATTTGCGATTTTAACTTTTTATTAAAGTGCCTGCAATACTGGTCATAGCAAAGTTGCTTTGATAATTTTGCTTTACAGTTACTGAATACAAATCGCTTAGATATGTACTTTTTAATCGTGAAGAAGAGGAAAAAAATCCGGCTTCGTTATTTTGGTCAATATTTTGCTTTATTCATTAGACCAAGTTATAGACGTAAGTACTATACCAGGCAGGTATAGACCTAATATTTTTTAGTGGACTGCAATAGACTGATATGGAGAGATAGATTTTGACAGTTTAAACAAAATCCAATTCAGAAACTGTAAAGCAAAATTTTCAATGCAACTTTGCTATGACCAATACTGCAGGCACTATTATAAAAAGTTAAAATCGAAAATATCTTAAAGTATCCACTAGATCCTGAGCTGTTTTTTTTTTCATAGGTAGTTATAAAGCTGAAGTATTATCAGCAAAAAATAGTTAGTGCGGAAACAGCGAGCTTTTCGAAAAAAAAAAATCAAAATCAAAAATCGGTTTTTTTTTTAAATCTTCTAAACTGTTCCCAATTTTTGTTTTATTAAAAGCCTTAAGAGCTCATAATTGAATGGCACATCATACTAAAAATAAATAGTTGTAAAAAAAACAATAACAAAGTAAATACAAAATATTTTTCATTTTTCGGTCCCTCCGGAACGGCGAACTTTAAGTATTTTTTTCTCGAAAACTATCCACATTCGAATAGGGGTTACTTCTAGACAATTGCTCAGTATAACTAACTACGTCAATCTGCGGGGTCAGTTAAAAATGTCCGGTCCGAGGGGTTTTTGGAACACTGTGCGGTGCGAGAAATATCGTGCAAGTTGTGGTACATTTCCGTCAATGATCAGTCACTTTTCACATGACAGCCGCGCTGTCCCGCAATGTACGTCAAATCGCACGATATTTCTTGCATCGTCTAAATGAGGCTTAAAAATCGTAACTCGTTCACAAAGACCTACTTACAACTTTAGCAATTTTAAGTTTCGAATCTCGATCGATATGGTTATTTGCAACCGAAATACGGTTACTATTAACAGTCCAAGTCAAGCGATCCACGATTCGGGTGATGTCGTTTGCGGTTATCTGACCGTCGTCATCTAGATCTGAAAAAGTATATTTTAAAAAAATAAGTTAAAAATAACTAAAACCCGACTACGAAAAAATCGCGCACTGAAATGTATAAAACAAGAACAATATTCATTTGACCGATATTTTCGAAATTTTTAAGTAATAACCGTGGTCGTGTGCCACCTGCGGTTGTTTCACACAATCTTTATTGGCTAACGATCACGGCTATTACTTAAAAATTTCGAAAATATCGGTCAAATGAATAGGTATTGTTCTGTTTTGAATTTCTCCTTTTGTCTTTGCCGTAGTCGGGTAAAAATGAAGGCACGGGTACGAAATACGGTCGGTATTGTTACAGAGCCTTAATCAAAGCCCAATCATTAAAAACAGACATTTAAATCTTACTCTTCATCATCATATCAGCCGTAGGACGTCCACGGCTGAACATAGGATTACAGACCCCTCAGATTATAATCTCCCCTAATCTGACTCATTATTATTTTAAATACGTAAGTTAAGATGGATAGATGTTTGTTAGGTACTCAATCACGCCAGAACTGCTCAACGAATTTAGATGAAGTTTGGCACAGAGATAAGACTATAGTCGGGAATAACAAATAGGCTGCTTTCACAAAAAAAATTAAGGTAACCAAACCAACCGTGGGATGACATATTAACTTTGACGCGTATAGTTGAGGTATGGTAATTTACCACACATCCCACGTTTTTCTTATCAAAGCCATTATCCTAACAAGTTATTTCGGTAGTAAAATATGTAGAAAGAGATAAGGCGGTGACCGACGGAGTTTTGATCTCTGATTAAACTGTCGACAGACGTAATTACTCTAGAAAGAAAATAATATCTAGGTAATGTGCGTTGTAAAGGAATTTATATCATAAGTAAGTACTTGCCCGAGTGAATGTTAGTCATTGCAGACGCAAACGAAATCACGTATTTTAAATAAAAAGTAGGTATTCTATGTCCTTTCTTGGGGTTCTAAACTTCTAACTTACCCCGCACCAAATTTCATCAAAATCGGTTTAGTGGTTTAGCCGTGAAACCGTAACAGACAGACAGAGTTACTTTCGCATTTGTAATATTAGTTGTTAAATTAAGTCGTTTTACTTAATACAACCTGAATTTTAATCCGTTGCAAATCTTTCAGGCGGTGAATGTACTCATGAATATGAACAACTTTTATTAAGGGACATAATACGAAATGTCAAAAAAAAAAACAGCTGATCCATACAATAATGTACTACCTACATTACGATCAAATCGTATGGATCAGCTGTTTTTTTTTTTCACATTTCGTACTATGTCCCTTAATAAAAGTTGTTCATATTCATGAGTACATTCACCCCCTGAAAAAATTGCAACGGATTAAAATTCACGGTGTATAATTAATAAAATATTATTTTACTTTCAGATGTTGCAACGTTACTTAACCAAGCGCTGTATCATCATCTACAGCAGCATTACTTCATCTTACATGTATTCACGTCACACATAAAATAAATACCAAAAATCCTAAACGCCCAAGCAGCTTTGACTTCAGCAGGGCAGCCCGCGCTCATGGCGGAACACAAGTCCACTAGATCTTCAAACGAGAAACAATCATCATCCTTCGAGGAAAACACACTAAATATCCTGTCTTGAAACGGATTGTTCTGAAAATTAACGTGCGTTGATAAGGGGAAAAAAATCAAAAGTTTCTGGATCAAGCGACAATATTTTTTTCGTCTAAATTTCAGATCTTAGAATTCACCAAAACATAGCTATTTTTGTATTGAAATATGTTCCTAATTAAAACAAGGTATTTATTAAATTAGGTTAAATCTGTATCATAGCTTAAATTTTTTGGGTGGTTGGCAAAATTATTACTTTTATAAATTCTTTTCATCACTCCACGGAATCATACTTTAATTTGATTGATTATAATATCTTCCTAGGGGTTAGAAGATAATATTATACAAAATGTACAAACAAGTCTCACCTGTAACACGCAGAACTTGCGCACAATATCTATTCTTCTAAATCTGTGATGGTAGTTATTTTTAATCTTTTCTGGATCAATGGAATAAAACTTTTTCATCAAACTGAAAAACGAGTTTTACTTGCTTAGATTTGTGTAACTTTATGAAATCGCCATGAAATATCAAATATCTTTTAAAAACTCACTATAAAATTTCTCCCTTATTCAAATAAGTCAAGGTTGCATAGTCTTCAAGAACATCCTGGGTCAATCCCGGATATGATTGTGCACTGCCCATAATTTTGTTTGTTTGTTTCGATGCAATCACTAAAACGCACTGCTTTAATCGGAAATCCTAGTGTATACTAACAAAAACTTAATAGCCCTATAAAAACCGGCCAAGTGCGAGTCAGACTCGCGCACCGAGGGTTCCGTACACAAACTCCTCCGAAATGGCTGAACCAATTTGCATGAAATTTTGTGTGCATATCGGGTAGGTCTGAGAATCGGCCAAAATCTATTTTTTTATTTTTTTTTGTTAATCGCATAACAACGTTTGCTGGGTCAGCAAGTCTAATATATAAAATTCTCGTGTTGCGGTGTTTGTTTCCAAACTCCTCCGAAACGGCTGAACCGATTTGCATGAAATTTTGTGTGCATATCGGGTAGGTCTGAGAATCGGCCAACATCTGTTTTTTTTTTTTTAATCGCTGAACAACGTTTGCTGGGTCAGCTAGTAAGTTTATGATTATTAAAAAATATATACTATGTGATGTAACTAAAAATTTAAGATTTTCGGAATTTTTCCTATATGTGTACTTTATAACGTTGCTTCATGCCAAATTTCAAGATTCCAGGTCGTCTGGAAGTATCCTTTAGGTTTTGATTCCTTTGCGAGTAGTTGCGAGTTTCAAAATATGCGGCTTTAATTGCTGTATCTTTTGATTGCGTTGACGTAGAAGTTTGATTTTGTTACAGCTTAAAGATATTATAGACTTGAGTATTTGTTAAGAATTTCAATATAATACCACTACGCGTTCATGAGTAAAGGGGTAATAAGTTTAAAATTATTAAAAATATTTTTATTATATGATGTAACTAAAAATTTATGCTTTTCGCAATTTTTCCTTTATCTGTGTTATAAGACGTTGCTTCGTACCAAATTTCAAGATTCTGAGTTCACGGGAAGTACCCTGTAGGTTTTGATTCCCTTGCGAGTAGTGGCGAGTTTCAAAATATGCGGTTTTAATTCCTGTTTCTTTTGATTGCGTTGACATAGAAGTTTGATTTTGTTACAGCTTAAAGGTATTATAGATTTGAGTATTTGATATGAATTTCAATATAATACCACTACGCGTTCATGAGGAAAGGGGTAGTAAGTTTAAAATTATTAAAAATATTTTTATTATATGATGTAACTAAAAATTTATACTTTTCGCAATTTTTCCTATATCTCTGCTATAAGACGTTGCTTCATACCAAATTTCAAGATTCTGAGTTCACGGGAAGTACCCTGTAGGTTTTGATTCCCTTGCGAGTGTCGAAAATTTGCGGCATAAACGGGAGTATCTTTTGATCGCGTTGACTTAGAAGTTTGATTTTTTCACAGCTCCAAGAGACCATAGACTTGAGTATTTGATATGAATTTCAGCTTGATACCTCCACGCGTTCCTGAGAAAAAAGGTCTTGACAGACAGACAGACAGACAGACAGACAGACAGACGGACAACAAAGTGATCCTATAAGGGTTCCGTTTTCACCTTTTGAGGTACGGAACCCTAAAAATTATCTTATCAGCCTATTAACAATTAAAAACAGATTGTATCGATCATAAGGTTATTCCAATAGTACTTTGTGACGTCGCCGCGTCAGCAGATGGCGACTGTTCAAATAAAACTGCGAATTTATATTAAGGAAAATAATTTATTGTTTAAAAATAACACCCGAGATCATACTCAACAATAGTAACACACACATGAATAGTCAATGCAATACAAAAAAGATAGCAATACGTGTTCTACAATTTGCTAATTTACTTATCATAATGTCGTTTCATGGGCTACTAGTTGCTAGAAAGTCATGCACAACGAAATAAATATATGAGACAAAACAATATTACTGTACTAAACTTGCTTTAAAGGAAGCGTCTAAGTTATAAGAATTACTAAGTATAAGTTGGTTCAAAAATTACTAGAAAAGTTTTCTATAATCAAGAAATTCAGGTCATAAGAATAATAATATATTGTTTTCACTAAATTTTTATATTATACCACTTGCACTTATGATTGTCACTAATATTTACATGTGTCCGTGTAGTTAGTCAGACACGAGAAGTTGACGCGTTGCGCCTGCACATCACCTTTTAGGAAAGTCAACATTGTCAAAACTTATTTGTCGTCGCGCTCTCATTTTAGCTGTCTCTTCGAATGAAGGCATCGAATTGGACTTGAAGAGACCCAGACTGGACTTGTCTAGCATGCTGAGTCCACTGCTGCTATTCGAATTACTATCTATATTCACTAATTTGTCTTGTAAGATATTTTTGGAGCCACTTTTGCATTGTTCCTGTTTGATTCCAATACTGTGGGTGTTCTCTTTGATCTGAGAGGTGAATGTACTTGGTACGTTCTGCCGAGACCTCATCTGTTGGTAGGCGTTAGCAGAAATATAGCCCGATACTCTGTTGTTGGTTTCGTTTGAGATTTTCATCTGTTCCTCATGTAAACACTCGTCGACCGTGCGTCCTTGTATAATCGCGAATACGTACTGACGCGCTATCCTGTGAAAGACGTTATATCGTGTAAATACAAATGGAAACCTTTAATTCAGCAGCTTTTACTGCGCTAAATCTGACTGGTAACAGTTTTTGAGATTTTTCGCTTTGTACTATTCATAGTCCCATGACATATTTATACAGTATAAAGTCGCAATCGCTTTCAAACTACGCAACGGAGTTTAATGCGGTCCTTATCAATAGATAAAGTGATTCAAGAGGAAGGTGCGAAGTTATATCTACATTGCACCCGTGCGTAGCCGGGGCGGCTATTGGGCAACAAAACAGAACTGGCGAAATATGGACGTAGATACTATATCTCTGGCTACCACTTTAGGAATGCAAGTGTGATGTTATGCAATTATGGATTTAGTACTTAGGAAACTAGTCTAGTACTCACTTAAGCATAATCTCCGAAGTAGAGAGTTTAGGCGCTGCCAATTTAGCGGCGTGCGGCGGCAACGCTAGCAAGCGGCGCGTGAGACGCGCCAGGGATGACGCCTTCTCACGGAACCCGGGCGATGACATGCGCCAACCGTGGACGCGGAGAGCCTCTGATACTGCCCATAGCAGTTTCTGTAAAGGTGAGACATGTTGAAAAAAAATTGGAATTTGTTTTCACTGCCTACCTGGTCAAGTGGCGGCGAAAGCGACTGCTGAGCGACGTAGGATCTAGGATTCGAGCTCCTGATCAATCAAAACGTTATTGGGTTATTTGAATTATGTAAGTTTCAATAACAGCCTGGAGTCTGGGCATGCCTGACTAATGGTTAAACGCTCGCCTTTATTATATGAGAGTTACTGGCCAAATGTGCATGCAAGTATATAACAACTTTGCCTACCTTTGAGAAATATAGGCGTGATAATGTACTTATTAAAGTAAATAAAAAACACTTAATTACTGACCTTTTTATGAGTCTCATTCAAATCACAAGAAGCCCTTGTACCAAACGCTTCAGACGCGCGGCGTGCGAATGCAGGTTGTGAATGCGAACTGCCTATAGTATCACCTCCGAAAGACAAACTCTTTGCTATTTTACTCCTTCCATTATTCGAATCATCATCGAACGGATCCCGTTTCCGTTTCAGAAAATGGTCGCTTTGCGTGCCATCCATACTTTTTGTTTCAGCTGTTCGGACAGGTGAGCCGAATAATGCGCGTTTGGATTTCATAGCCTGAGCTGGTACTGATGTGGATGCAGCTTGAGGGACTGGTCTTCGATTTTCAGGACTGAATAGGGCTCTTTTTAAAGTTTCCCGAGCAGGCTGTGACCTTGTGAGGTGGTCGGAGTCCATGAGTAGTCTTCTCATGGCCTTCTTCTTGCTGGAGCCGCCACTCCGCGTCTTGGGTGTTCTAGCTGGTGTCTTCTTGCCCGGAGTCTTGCGGACCGGCGTTTTCTTTCCTGGAGTGCGCTTAGTGCGGGGACTCTTTCTCTCAGATGAGTTGACCAGCTTCCTGTGTGGGAAGAAACTTGAAAAGATTTTGATATTAGTACTGAGATAGATAGTGACATACAGAAGTGTTACTGATACATCATGGGTTCATTCAGAAGACAATAATATTCTAACAGAAGTAAAGATTTAGATTATTTAAATTGCAGATTTCCTATGGTATAACGTATTTTCAATTATTTATTTTCAATTAGCCTACTTTTTATCTTTTCTGAGTAAAGGTTACCCCCTTCAGCCTCTAAATATCCATCTAAATAATGGATAATAAGTTCAAGAGATTTATATTATGCTTACTTCTTATCAATGAGCACCATCTTGGCGGTGGAAGCTTGCGCCTTTTCGTTGATGGTGGCTGCGCTGGCGAAGGCTTGTCGCCGACGAGCCAAGTGCGACAGACGACGTCCAGGCGACTTGGCTTGAGCCATTCTGTGGAGAAATTAAAAAGAAATACTATCACTGCAATGAAAAACTTAATGGGTGACTGGATGTGTTTTCACTCCAATTGTATGGGACAGTTCAAGATGAAGACGAAGGTACAATTTAAAGGAAGGCAGAATTTGCCCTTTGACGAAACAAAAAAGAAATAAACACTACATCTCTTCTCTTGAAAAATAAAAACCTACTGAAAAGTAATGAGGTATTCATGATAACACAATTTGTGTAACAATTACTTCCTAGATTACAAACACAAGCTCATCATTTTTTTTGCCTACTATGAAAGCAATGTAGCAATAAATACTTACCTAATGAGAGCATTAGGTTAATGCTGACTGTTAAAGTTTATAAATAGAACAATATTTTGTTATTCTACTTCTAAATCATTCTTTTAACACATACTAATATACAGTGCCCAGCGATAAATATTGCACATCGACCTTTAGAAAGAGACAATCGGCTAATTTCGGCTTCGTAGAGCGTTATCTCTGTCGCACGAAATACAAACAGTCCAGTATCTATTAGAAGCTGTTAAAACAATTATGATTTGCTTCTTTTCATAATTCTTTTTATTCTGTGTATAAAATATGAAATACGATAAAGGTCAATGTGCAATATTTATCGCCGGGTACTGTAATAAAGCTGAAGATTTTTTTATTTGTTTGTTTTCAAATCAAATCATTTTTATTTGCAATATAGGTAAGTACAAAATTAAATGTTGTTACAGAATGATGTTAGTAGTATCTCTATATTTTGCCATAACAAGGCATGCAAATATTTAATACAATTTCAAAATATAGTTATAGAAAAATTCAATGGGAAATGTCAATAAAATTACTCATGTCAATATTATCCATTAGGAAGTCATTAATTGTTTAATAACATTTGTCAACCAAAAACTTATTCATACATTTCTTAAATTGCATAATATTTAATGTCATCTGGTAATTTATTAAAGATTTTTTGCATTTTGATTTTTTCTTTTTGATTTTATTTGATTTTTAACACACTTATCTATAGAACTACCAGTCAGTTTGGAATAATTCTTAATGTATATGATAGCCAGATTCATGGGCTATATAACCGTATGGAAGCGGAGCAATAGCAATACCAAAGACTTAAAGGGAGTGAAAAAAGCCCCGCAAGCAGAAGCTTGGGAAATCATCAAAAGACTTCTTCCGCTCTGAGCGGAGCGGAAGGGTGTGTCAGACTTACTGACTAAAACCCATCCGTGTTCCTCCTAATGCCCTATGCGTTCCAGGGTCACGGTGGCTCTTTCGAACAAATTCCGCAGCCCTGGCAGAGTAGCTAGTCATATTCATTTTGATATCTTCATAAGATATACACATCAAAAAAGTCTAGGGATCAACATCCCTAACAAATGTTAGGGATGTTGATCCCTAGACTTTTTTGATGTGTGTACATCACTGGACAAGTGCTCTAAAGCATGTAAATATAATACAAAGTAAACTATGGTAAACATACTTGAGCCGCATTGCTTTCCGCTTGTTAGCACTGTTAGGAGACTGTAGGCCTCCAGAGTAAATGTTCACACTTGTATCAGTCTCTGCACCAACATATCTCTCTCCATAACGTAATGCGAGCAGTTCTAGCTTCTCTGAATGCTTTGTCACATTGTAGCTGGAATATAGAATAGAATACATTAAGTAAAGATAAAACATCTTTAAATAGCTTGAGATAAATAATGGCGAAGTATGGGTGTACCAATGGGTACACCTCTGCCTAACCCTTCAGGGATTACAGGCTGGTGTTATGAATGGTTTTTGAAACTAAACAGGCTTTGATACTGTTTTCACCATTACTTGAGCACTTTTTTGGAAAGGTTCAGCACTGCAATTACGTAGCTGGGATGTATTGTTGAGCTGTAAGTAGTCTTTTTATATAACACTAGCGACCCGGCCCGGCTTCGCACGGGTGCATGTATTATACATATAAACCTTCCTCTTGAATCACTCTATCTATTAAAAAAAACCGCATCAAAATCCGTTGCGTAGTTTTAAAGATCTAAGCATATATAGGGACAGACAGACAGGGAAAGCGACTTTGTTTTATACTATGTAGTGAAGTCCATCTAAGAATTCAACAAGTTTAAAAAATATTAGAAAGCTGTGTTATATTGACCTTTTCCTCAAACATGGTTTAAATTGTTGAGGAAATAATGATTGATTAATAAATAAAGATAAATAGCTAAATATGTTACTAAGCACAAAAGTGGAAAGTGCTGGACTGATTTAGCTCATTATTTTTCTGTTGTGTTCATAATTTCCTAGACAAGATTTGTATGAAAGATTTTTTTTTTGGGAAATCCACTGGTGATATCGGAAATTTGCACCAGTGCGAAGCTGGTGCGTTTCGCTAGTATAGAATAAAAATAAATACAGCAGTACAAAAAACAACACACAAAATTGTAAAAGATACTTACTACACATCATGATATCTGCACTTTATCACGTCTGGCCACCCTGTCTCAGCTGCTTCTATTTCAGAACACATCTTCAGATGTATACTTATATCATTTACACTAGTATTTGACTCTGAAGGGTCATTAGTAGTTGAACTTTTAGATTTCTCCTCATTCAAACTAATACTTTCCTCAGCGTTTAATGCCTTCATGATTTCAGGGATTTCTACGAATGACACTCGTTTGGTAGGTGTTGTAGAGTTCATTTCAGGCACAATTTCTTTTGCTTCATCATCAAACAAAGGCAGAAAGGAATAGTACTTCTTCAGCATCTCTGTGACATCAGTCTTTAGGATGGTCACAGACGGTGGTGGTAACACTCCTTGAAGAGTTTCCTGTTGTAATATTAAACAGAATAATTCATATCAAGCTTATCAGACAAACAGTATTAGTAAGAATATCTATACTAATTTAAATAAACTGAATAATTTGTTTGTGTTTTTGCTAATTTAGGGACCTATGGGTTTGATTACGAAATTTTTATTACTAATAGGAACACTATGTCGTCCTGATTGCTACATACAAATTAAATTAATTAATTTATAATTATCAAAATAATGCGGAATACGTAATTAACGCGGACAAAGCTAGTTGAGCAATAAACTAATAAGCTCATGATCAGTAGATTAAGATAGAAAAGAACTAGAAAACAATAAGTACCTATGTGTATTTAGTTAATAAATAAAAAAATAAATAATAGTATAGAAACAAGTCTTTGTAAACGTTTTTATTTAAATAAATTATTATTATTAAAGTAGTTGTGCTAGTATCTACTTGTATAAACATTGCTAGTTAAATAATACTTCATAATGATTCTACTAGTAAAATTAGACAAATGAGGTCATTGAACATGACAACATGTAGATAATACAGTGCAACCTTGATATAAAAATGCTGAAGGGTATTTGAAAATATTCTTTATAATAACAATATTTGTTACTACCGGAGGGTGCTAGGGGATTTTACGGGATTTGTTAAATCAAGGAAATTATTATAGTAAGGTTGTACTGTAATCCCTACTTAATATTATAAATGCGAAAGTAACTCTGTCTGTCTGTTTGTCACCCTTTCACAACTAAACTACTGAAGCGGTTATGATGAAATTTGGTATGGGGTAAGTTTGAACCCCAAGAAAGGACTTTGTCTACATCTGCAATGACTATGATTTATATGAGCAAAATCTAGTATTATTTAAGTGTTAACCACACTAGAATATTGTTAACCACAAAATGTAAAGCTATAAAGTCACTAACAAAAAACTATCCAGTAGGTATTCAACCGTGAAACATGCAGTTGATAAGAACTGCATATCAAATAATGCCTACTCAGATTACTGGCAACATGCATAAAATATCACATGGTAGACATATACTTATAGAAATATTTTACTATGTAGAAGACTGTAATTCTTATGAAGCTAATTTGTTGAAGTCATCAAAGTCTTTTGTTATCCATACAAAATGAGACATACAATGTAGGTTTGCAGGTTATTATGTAAATGAAAACAGTAAGGTTAATTAATAAGGTTGGAATTCAGCATTATCTATGCTTACCTCAATTTTTCTGACTTTTCTTTTCTCAAAAATTTCATAATCTTTGAGGAATTCCCAAAAAGGTTCTGGCTCCGGAGGTGGGTCATCATCATCATTATCATTTTCAGAAAACATATCTGGAGATCTTACTCCACTGTCAAAAGAGGCTTCAAGTGATGAATAACTTTGCTCAGAATTCCACTTTGCTGTGCTTCCGTCATCATTTACAATAGGACAGTACTTCTTGTTATTCTCTTCATAGTGAGAATCTCCAGTACTCTCAGAAGACTTATCTAATTTATCACTTATGTTGTCCGATGCATCACTAACTCTCTGATCTCCATCATTACTCTCATTAATTGACTCCGCATTAACATTGCAACTTGTATAAATTCCACAAATTTCATCTCCACGTTTTTCTTCTAAATTAGCTAATCTGGTACCAGAGCTCATAGCAGAGATAGGGTCTACTATTGGTTTCAACTTTTGGACATGCTTGATTGTACCATTGAAAGATAATTCACTTATTGGTAACTTAAATACGTTTTCTGAAGGTCCCACGTCTCTGAACATAGGCACACTGTCTACTGCATTGTTGCTATTTTCCATAGTAGGGGTTATGAACATGGGATGTTTAACTGTTTCAGTTCTGGAATCCTCTGACGTTTGAAGGTCAGTTTGGTCAGATTTTTCGTTAATAAGACTGTGGTCGATCGTCGCGAATGAATTCTCAAGTAATGAAGCTGTAAGTGGTGAACAGGGTGAATTGATTTTCACACACAAATCTGTATCTAAACTAGATCCTTTATCAGTCATATGATCACGGACTATTTGATTTAATAAACTGTTCTCAGTTTCAGCTGTTTCGCAATGTTTATTTTTAACATTAGTTGATGTTACGATAGATAACTCTATGTTACCTCTGCTTTGTGAACTTTCAGAGTCACAGGTGTTCGCAGATATTCCCTCGTTCGGTTCACGTTTAACACTTTCTTGTATTAAAGGATCAACAACATTGAAACTTCTCAAATACCGTTCGTACAAAGAAAAACTATCGCTCATGGAGTGACAATTTGAGTCCCCAAACGATTCCATCACCACTTCATTCTTAATTAAGAAACGTTGTTTTAAGCAGTCATATTTTGTTTCTTTGCAAGATAAGCTATTTTAATTTACAAAGTTGTCTAATTAAACTACAAAATATGTTTAATACCTAACTTTTCAGGCTCTACACAAACGCGCCATTGTCGCCATCGCCATGTTGACAGCCTGACAGCCATGTTGTTGAATTATAGTAAAAAAAAACTATTATAGAAGTCTAGCTAGTCTATACTATAAAGAAGTTTATGGTTTAGTGAAATCAAGAAATTATAATCAATAAAATAGTCATTTTTTTGTTTTTTTTAATCTTCCTTAGATTGGTTTTAGTAAAGTTTAAATAATGACTGTTTGAATAGTCGATTTAAAAAGTATCCAAGTTCCGCTTTTGGGAGTTTTGGGGGGGCTTGTGGCAAATTTGTGGTGGTGTAGTGGTAGCAGTGTTGCCACCTTGATTTTTGAAAGGGGGCTAGCGGGCACTAAAAAAGGGCTAGATTTTAAAGTTTCAGTCATAAAAAGAGGGGCTAGAAAGGGCTAAAAAAAAAAAAATTGTTTGAAATAAAATTTTAATCATTTATTAATAATTATGATAATAACTGGTAAGTACCTAAATGAACCGCACCGATTTCTGCTTTCTTAGACAAACTTAATCAACTATATTTATATATAATCAACAATAATTAAATAAATGAGAAAAAAAACTTTGAAAAATAATTTCCATGCGCCATCGCCATTCAAATGATTAGTTCGGTAACATTTAAAAATCGAAATCTTCCTCAGAATCTTCCAAGACATCACACAAGTTAACATCTACAGCTGAAGAAGAAGTTGATGGTTGATTAACATCACGTCTGGTCAATTTAAATGTATATTTGCTATTATCGGTAGCCTTTTTTATAATTTCCAATGGTACCTTATGAGAACAGCACGATTCTTTTAAACGTTTCAAACCCCATCGTATATTGTGTAATATTGACGTTATAGTTGTCAAACCCATTTTGTTTCTGGTTTTAGTCTTGATAATGTTCATAGAACTGAAAACTCGTTCAACATCTGCGTTAGAATGCGGCAAGGATAAAATCATTTTAGCCAAATTTCCAAGCTCTTGATATGAGTAGTTCCTAGCAGCATCCCTGTATTTGAGAACTTCACACCAAAATTGTATGGTATTATCTTTGTTCTCCCAGTTGTGGTTCCTAATGTTTCTATATTGTGTTAAAACTTTATCAATATCATCTGGTTTGAGACAAAATGCCTCTGCAAGGCTAACGACATTTAGAAATGCTTTGTCAACTTTTAAAGTTTCTTTAACTGAAAGAGCAGTCATAATTTCGAGATTATTAAAATTTTCTGGTAATCGCTGCTGCAATTCACTTATTAGCTTTAACGTGAAATTTATGCATCTCTGTTTTAGTGCTTGCTTTTCCGTGTTTTCCAGTGACGATTTACTCAAGGCCTCTTCAAAAACGTATCCCATGTAAGGATTTGGATCGACGTAATCGTTGACTCTTTGAATACAATAGTTTATTCTAGAATTAGTATTAATAATTTTATGACATAAAGTTTCAATAAGCCCTTTTAGCGTATCTAGTAGCAACACCGGATCAGTGTTTTTGCCTTCAAATATTTTCAATGTTTGTTGAACTTCGACAAGCACTGATTTTAAGTAAATTAGGTATAATTTATTTCTTTGATCTTGAAACATTGTATAAAGCATTGTGGCTGTATAACAATTTTCCGTTGTCTGTGACATTTGAAAATGAAGTTTGAGTTCATCCCATTGGTCAAGAATGCGAACTACTGCGGGTTCTATAGAAATCCATCGGGTAGCGCACATCTTTAAGATTTTAAGAGGTTTTTCACCCACGTTTATTGTTTCATAAAGGAGATCGGACATTTTTGTATGGACCTTGGTCCAAATGGCGTCGGCTGATGAAACCTAGTCCATATGATAGTTCATGAGTGTAGGATATTTTTATACTATGGGCACCATAAAATTGGCCTATGGAGAAAAAAGTTATACAGTCCAGAAAAATGGTACATTGTAGACGAACAATTCCGATTACTCGAAGACGCCTGAACCGATTTCGAAAATTCTTTATTTATTTGAAAGGGTATAACTGCCCAAGTAATCCCGTATAAATATTGCTATGATCTGATAATGAATTACGGAGATATGGAAAGGAACTCCTCATAGAATCAAAGCAGAGCAGTCGTAACAAGTAAAATTGCTTTGTTTATACGCATAGTTGATGACTGACTGAAGAAAGTGGGAGAGGGGGTACGTCAACCCCCCTCCTACAACTTTCCAAAATTATATTTTAGTATGGACCTTGGTCCAAATGGCGTCGGCTGATGAAACCTAGACCATATGATAGTTCGTGAATGTAGGATATTTTTTTACTATGGGCACCATAAAATTGGCCTATGGAGAAAAAAGTTATGCAGTTCAGAAAAATGAAAATATTGTAGACGAACAATGAAAAAGTTTGCCTTCGGGCGAAAGTGTTCCAAGTGGCGTCGGCTAATGAAACCTAGTCTATATAATAGTTCGTGAGTGTAAAATATTTTTTTACTATGAGCACCAAAAAATTGGCTTATGGAGAAAAAAGTTATACAGTCTAGAAACAATTAAAAAATATTGTAGACGGACAATTCCGATTACTCGAAGACGCCTGAACCGATTTCGAAAATTCTTTATTTATTTGAAAGGGCATAGATAACTGCCCAAGTAATCCCGTATAAATATTGCTATGATCTGATAATGAATTACGGAGATATGGAAAGGAACTCCTCATAGAATCATAGCAGAGCAGTCGTAATAAGTAAAATTGCTTTGTTTATACGCGTAGTTGATGACTGACTGAAGAAATTGGGAGAGGGGGTACGTCGATACCCCTCCTTCCACTTTCCAAAATGAAATATATCGTGTGAGGTATTGTTTAAAAGAACTTTTTGTAAGGACGATAATAAATATTGCGCTATAAAGTGAAAAATAAAAACTACAAGGTGAAAAATAACTTTCGTGTTGGAATTTGGGGGCTTTGGTTTTGTTTATTGGTGCGGTTATCTGTTTTGTAAAAAAGTTTTTTATTTGCACCTTTTAGTGCAATATGATAGGACAAGTAGTCGTTTATATTTCAAATTCTTAGGGAAAGCCCTTTCAAACGATACCTCACACGGTATATTTAATTTTGAAAAGTGGTAGGTCGACGTACCCCCTCTCCCACTTTCTTCAGTCAGTCATCAACTACGCGTATAAGCAAAGCAATTTTACTTGTTACGACTGTTCTACTATGATTCTATGAGGAGTTCCGTTCCACATCTCCGAAGTTCATGATCAGACCATGGCAATATTTCTATGGCATTACTTGGGAAGTATACCCTTTCAAACAAATAAAGAATTTTCCAAATCGGTTCAGGCGTCTTTGAGTAATCGGAATTGTTCGTCTACAATATTTTTTAATTGTTTCTAGACTGTATAACTTTTTTCTCCATAAGCCAATTTTTTGGTGCTCATAGTAAAAAAATATCTTACACTCACGAACTATTACATAGACTAGGTTTCATCAGCCGACGCCACTTGGAACACTTCCGCCCGAAGGCAAACTTTTTCATTGTTCGTCTACAATATTTTCATTTTTCTAGACTGTGTAACTTTTTTCTCCATAAGCCAATATTTTGGTGCCCATAGTAAAAAAATATCTTACACTCACGAACTATTATATAGACTAGGTTTCATCAGCCGACGCTACTTGGAACACTTCCGCCCGAAGGCAAACTTTTTCATTGTTCGTCTACAATATTTTCATTTTTCTAGACTGTATAACTTTTTTCCCCATAGGCCAATTTTTTGGTGCCCATAGTAAAAAAATATCCTACACTCACGAACTATTATATAGACTAGGTTTCATCAGCCGACGCCACTTGGACCACTTCCGCCCGTTCTCCTTTCTTTGTATACGTTTTGTCTTGATGGTGATAAACAAAACCAATTATATGTCTCTCTAATTAAAAACTCGATGTTTCTTGGTACGGTTTCTTGAGAAGCATGCGAAACTGCCAGTTGTATTGAGTGACAGACACATCTAATCAACACTAAATGGGGCAGATCGTACTCTTCTTTGAGAATCTTATACACTCCATTGTTTATACCCACCATCACTGAAGCGTTATCGGTTCCTATACCCATTAGATTTTTGATGTTTAAGTTCATCTCATTAATGAGACTGATAAGAGCATCCACGATAGACCTAGCATTAGAAGATTGTAGTTGTTGAAGACCTAGAAATGTTGAAACTATTTCGCTGCGTTCTTCACTCAAGTACTTGATGACAACTCCCAACTGTTTTGTCACGGATATATCCGTTGATTCATCAAGAATCAGGCTGTATGGATTTGTGCCAATATCTTTTTTTAATAAATCTTTAAAATACGGACTCAGTACTTCAGTAATAATATGAGTACATTTAGTACGGTGTAGCTTTATTTCTCTCTTTGCTCTGCCTTTGGCACAGTCACAACAAAAAATTTCTTTGCATAAATCGGTGAGATGGTCAACACTATTAATTGAAGAGTGTTCAGCAATATATAAGCTAAGGTAAGTTTCTGCTACGCTGGTACTGTTATCGGCGGAATCTTTCTTGTTTACTTCTATTTTGGTTTGTGTTGACGATGTGAAAGGAACTGATTTGTCTTTATGTTTTTTTGTTTCTTTATGTCGTTGGATATCGTATAATTTCGCATTCAATTCGATTTTGCAGTACATACACTGACACTTCGATGAATCACCTAGAACTGGTCTCAGCCACTTAAATTCTGCTTCCCATTCTTTTTTATAATGTTGTTTATAATGTGACTTTTTTAGCGGTAGGTCCATTTTTCAAAATTACTCAATTTGAACTTATGAACAATCAACACATTAACTTTAATTACTCGGGTTAAACTGATGTATACACGTTAGGGGTATTCTCCGATAAATAGCAGTAGGGTTACCACAGTAAAAAATAAAAACCTACATAAAATTAAAAAAACTTACTAATCAAGCATGTTGACAGGATGACAGGTTTTAGTATTTCCAAAAAGGGCTAGATTGCCCTTTTAGGGCTAAATAATGAAATTTGGAGAAACACAGTCGTAAAAAGGGCTAGATCTAGCCCCAAAAGGGCTAAGGTGGCAACACTGAGTGGTAGTGATGTTGTCAAAAACGTCAAAAATGACATTACTGGTTTTAGAGATGTATAAAGCTTTGATTACATACTTTTTTATTATCGATACGTCACCGGATTTTCTAATATTCATAAACTGAAAGATTAACAACTTTATTATCTTTTCAAATATCATTTGGAAAAAGAATATAATTTACATCAAAATTCCTTGTGATGTATTAAAATTAAATGAAAAAAAATTAAAGATACATAATTAAATGTACTGTACCATACACTTTGCAAACAAGCATAATAATATTACAAATTAGTGGATTAAATTCAAAATTAGTATGCTTGGAATCATGCTGGTCCTGCTAAAAAGAACAATCATAAATTCTAGACAAAATGAAATTGGTTGATAATTTAACCTGCTTAATTAGTGATAATTTCTTTACAACACTTTTATTTATTTATTTTTACTTTCAAGTGTCACATAGCTTGCGAGACTCACACACTATTTAATTGTTAGTTGAGATGTTTAGGTTGGTCGTCTACACAGTTCCAAAATTTGTAAACACGTTTAACGCATTGTTAATTGACAGTCAAAAATCAAAATATTACATTCATAATTTATTATACTATTTGCTTATAATATATAGTAGTTTTTATGCAAGGCCCATTAACGTGTAATTCTTATGATTCTAAGTATACAAATATTACAAAACATTGATTTTAAAAGAGCATGTATGGATCTTCGTGCCCATTCTTCTCCATACAGAACTACCTTTTGGAAGGAGAGTTCTAAAGTGACTTTATTAGACCTAATTGAAATAAATAATTTGAATTTTGACTTTGTAAGATGATAGGTAGCATAAAAATCATTATTCAACTGACGAGCATTATTATTCAGAAAGAAACTACTACAGTTACTTGACTCAACGTAAAGAGCAACATCAATAATTTTGTGTTATGGAATAAAAAAATAAGGTACACAAGGGCAAGGGCGAAGTTCTAAGGCGATAATTTATTAATACTTTGGTCGCTATTAATTGGCCGGCTGGCACAGACAAGCCTTAAGCCATCGTTGAATTTGTCAACAGTGGTCAACAGCATGAACTATATCATTGGTGTGATTATGCAGTCGATAGAATAACAAGCAATAAGTTACTTTAAAAAATTTATCGATATTCGATAGGTACTTAGTTAAAATGTGAATAGACATCTCTACATGCTCGAACAAACTTTATTGAATGAGATTGTGAACTTGCGAAACACAAAACAAAATCCTCGCCCGCCCGGCGTCGAAAAGAAAACTTACTGGTATGTAAATGATTATAATAAGTTCTAAATAACATATTTTATACTTATTTAATATACTAACAGTCCGTCTTTCTGTACTAAAAGAAAGTTTAGAAAGCATTTTATAACTTTTCAGCACGCAATCATTGATCAATTAATTTGCTAATGAAGTAATGATTTTGGCTTTGTAATGTAATTTATTTGGGTGATACTAATACTAACAGTAAGGAGAACGCAGTAATACATTATTAGAAAGTATATTTTCTCGAGAAATGTGTTATTTTGTTTAGCCGGTATTTGAGGTAATGTACTAATACCTACCTACATCTTATCAGATAAATTTACATTATATTTTTGAACTATTTACTTTAAAACTTTTAGAATGTTCTCTTATAACAATAACCAACAGTTATTTTATAAGAAATCTTTGCTAAAAAACTAGGTGCTACTTTTTTTTAGTTAACTACCTACATAAATACCTGCATTTTTATTAAAAAAATATATTGTTATGGAATCTTATTTCTTGGCCACATTAAGTTTGATGGTGGGCAAATGGTGGACAAGGGTTTTGGTACTAATATAGGTACATAATCATCTGATATCTATAAGTACTTACCAATATTATAAAGAAGTAAAGCTTGTGAGGTTGTAGGGGGTAATGTCTGGATCTACTGAACCGATTTTGAAAATTCTTTCGCAAATTTTATTGGAAGCTACATTATCACTGAGTGGTTTTATTTTATTATGAAAAAATGAAGGATCTATCAGAAAAATTACGCGAAGGAAGTCACAGGGATAGTGCTAGTATACATAAAAGCCAAAAGTCACTCGCAGACTAAACACAAAACCTCAAAAACTACTTGACCTACAAATCTGAAATTAATCAGGTACATAGTTTATTGGCAGAAGACATTAGCCAAGAAAAAGAAAATTCTTTATTAGAAACAAAAACACATTATGACAATTTAGTTTGTACAACAGTAACTAAATGTAATACATAGCTACATTAGTAAAAACTGTGTATGAATGCCAAGAACAAATTTGACTTTGACTACCATGTGAACAGTCATGGGCAAAACCTAGTCCTCAATATTGTTAGGTTCGATGAATACTGTGTATCCTTCTCCAACTTATTTGTAAACGGATAACATCAATAGTCTTTGGTCAAATAAAATCTAAGTTTAAGTAAATACCAGGTATTGACTGTCTACATGTACTCTGTATGTACAAATAATATTAATGAACATTGACAGACATAAGTACATGTATAACATACTGATCATGTAGTAAATAAAATCATACAGTACTGTTATTATTAATATTATTGTGTTAACTATATAAAATTGAAACAGGTATTATGTATTTTTGTTTGTTCATAAAATATTTTTGTAACAAGTTTTTTTTGGAAATAATTTAAAAATACTTCGTCAAAATCACTTTGTAATTATTCCAAACTTGCTTCTCCCTGCGACTTCATACGCGTTAGGTCTTTCTTTGGTTATTGTTTCGGCACCGTGGATCAGGTTTGTAAAAAAAAAACGGTTTTTTTTCTTGTCGTGACAATAATGAACACAACTATCCAATTCGGTGCAGTCGTTCGGTAGTTATGCGCGTACATACATTTCGGCGATTCATTTTTATTTTTAAACAGAAGATTTGTTATAGTATCCTGTTAAATATTATCCTACTCAAGGTTGAAAGTGATACAAATTTTCCTTATTTGTGAAAAGAATAATTTTCAACTTGCTAGCACAGTTGATATATTTGCTTGCTCCATGTAAGTAACATATGTAATTATTGGAGACATAATAAATAGAAAATAATTATTGTCCTTTTGAGATATATGCAAACATAAATATATTCACACCTAATAAAGTGCTGAGAAGTTTCATAATCGTCTGAACCATTTTACAGTACCTATACCTGATCATTTAAATAAGATATTTTTGAACCTGAAAGCCAACTCTACAATTAAAAGCGTTCAGAATATAGTCTCAATCTCATCTGTACACACGGCTACACATTAAGCTATACAAAACCAGTTTTAGCTGACCTCGCATTGTATATGCTTTTCGTACAATCAGAAGTCAGCTTATACTGGTTAAGTATAGCTTGATGTGTAGCCGTGTGTACAACAATCAATGTCAAAAAATGAAGATACATCAGAGGCTCCTAGATCCTCCTAGATCGTTCCTAAGAGTTAGTGGAATTGACCCCTCTGGGGGCCTACTACCATCTCTTAAAACATTACCATTTCAATATTACTTTGTAATTTCTGTTGTGGGATTTTCAACTCTGGGCGTTGAACTGAGCGTTGAAAATCCAATAGTGTGCAAGGCAAAGTATTATTAAAATAATACTGTTTTAAGAGATGGTGGTAGGTGCCCTGGTCTCATGGAATAGGATTGGGTCAGTCAGCAGAATTGTTTATAAAAAACTTGAGAGGTTTCAAGGGACACCCGGATGGAACGAAGTTATATGAGAGAGAGAGAGAGAGACAAACAGAGTAACACGCGCACGCCGCACGGCTTACGACTATAGCAAAAAGTGTCGTTACAACTTTTGGTCTTAATTTTTTTCCGTCTAGCCCCCTTTCGCAACGCGCGATAAGGAAATTCGTTCCAAAAGTAACCCACACTTTCCAATTTTTTTTATGGTTCTAATATTCTAAAAACCACCGAAATTTGCTATCAGACAAATTAGTTTCTGACCTATATCATAGGCCAAATTAATTATTAAAAGCAAATTGAAAAAGAGCAAAGTCGTAGAAAATCACTAGTAATTAGATATATTGGATATTTGTCTCACTGGCCTCACGGTATCTGTCTATGATTGCACTGACCTCTGCCCCCTGCGCCTCATTATCTAGAAGGTATAAAGAAGTCAAAATGATGTATTCACTCTGGCTCCTGCACTCATTACCAGTGCCTCAGTAAAAATTAAAAAGATAACGGTGCAACGAGTTTTTTATTTCTCATTGTCGCACATGCGCGTCGTGGATGATATAACATAGTTTTGTGTTACATGTTTAAATAATCGAGATAGATTTTTTCACGGAAATTGTGAAGGTAATATTAATTAATTCTTTTAAAATAATTAGTATATAGATAATATCTGAAAAAGTTTTGTTTTGAATTTATTTAAGTATATGAAAATTTTCGGGGGAAGAGCACTCAGCCATGCGAGACTGTTCTGTGTTGATGTTAGTTAGTTGTTTTGCTATCACGTTTAAGGGTGCGCGTGAGTTCCAGAAGTATATCATTATTAAAAGTGCAAATTATATTCAGGTAGGTACAAAAATAATCTGAACAGTTATGTGCATGTTCCAAGCTCTCTGCCTATCAATTTTGAATTGTATTTAAAAATATTTCCGAACTAAAAAAACAACAGTAAATTAACTTGAAAAAATGAGCAAGGGTTACGACATAATACAATAGTCAGTTGTTTGTGTCTCAGGGATTTCGACATGCCAATTTTTATACGATAACTTTATCACAAAAAAATGTTTCTCATATAATAATTTATTTGCTCCAATTAGTGATTCTAAATTAATTAAAGACACAATCTGATAAAGTACGGTAGGTAAATACATGTTATTACATATAACTGTCTAGACACGGACTCTGTAATTCTATATTTATGTTGTTTACACCTTCTTAACATATAAATTATCTACTTGAAGTTTACTTGCTACTGGAATTTGAACGGGGAAGTAGGTAGCTTATTTGTATGCGGTTTATGAATAGGCCAATTTATCTCTTTCCTTCGCTTTTGTAAGACTCTTAAAGGGAACAAAGGTCGTCGACGTTGGTCGGCTGACAGATTGGAAGTCCTTAGATTTTATGCCATTGCAAACAAAGTGGCGGTCGCAATCTTGCGGAAATTGTAAATTGATGTCTCCTTTTCTTCGTGATGCAATTCTAATTCAATTCAATCCTTTATTGCATATTACCACATGTGCTTTACAGGATCTTAATAATATAAGGTGCACTGGGGTAATTACGACAACCGGGTAAATTCCGATTTATATTAATTTCAACCAAACGCAGCGACATATTTAAAAATAATATGTGGCATAAAGTGCACTATAGTTCACTTGGACCCTGTCGAGTACAACAATAATGAATATCCTCTACATTCGGCCCGTACAGATTTTAGCGGATTTTAAACACGGTGGTTTACCAACCAAGGAGCTTCTTCCGTCCAGGGAGCAGAAGATACCCACGTGCATGCATTCATATCCATGACAGGGAATTGACGTCTCTTTCCCAGGTCCAGCTCGGAGTCTGCCTGCCAGGGTTGCAGAATTAGTTCGAAAGAGTTTACCGCGGCCCTGGAACGCAAAAGGCACTAGAAGGAATACGGATGGGTTTTAGTCAGTAAAAGTCTGAAACTCCCTTCCGCTCCGCCTAGTGCGGAAAGAGTCATTTAATGATTTCCCATCCTTAAAAAAAGCTCGGAGTCTGGATTTGTGTCCGGTTGATGGCAATAGGCTCGCCCCCTATTACATGGGACTTAAACATAACTGGCGAAATGTAGGTGTTCTAACTTCTAATGAAAACACCTCTGCCTAACCCTTCGGGCATTACAGGCGTGGTGTTATGTTTGTTCCCAGGTCTTGCCAATGTTACCAACAATAATTAATTATTATCACAATCTCTGTCAGCTTTTACAACTTGCACTCAGGTCAATAGGACATGTTTTGTTTTCTTTATGTCCAGAGGGAGTAATCATATTTCATTTATCAGTTACGATATTTATCTTGAATGCATAAATATTGCGTTTAAACAAACTTGTAATTTGTGCACCTCATGGAATTATTATGTACAGTCATATTATTTTGACAGTGATTTTTGCTGAGATGAGATTGCGACTAGACTGGATTTGTGCTCGGTTGTTGGCAATAGGCTCGTCCCCTATTACATGGGACTTAACATAACTGGCGAAATGTGGGTGTAGGTACGCACCTCTGCCTAACCCATCGGGGATTACTGGCGTGGTGTCTTCAAATAAGACTAGAGATTCAGTAGTGTTTCAACTGTTTCAGATATGGAGCTGGTCTCACTGGCAAAGGAGGTATTCCAGACTATCGCGGAGCATGCGGCGAGCTACCGACTGGGGCAATCCGCCCTGAGGCATCTCGACCGAACGCTGTGGGTCGTCGAGAAGTGTGCGAGATGGGCCGTGCCGCCGCCGTGTAAGGTTTTTTTTATTCGGAATCCTTCAATGCGGAATCAGCAGTGCTTTAATTAGTACTCTAATCAACCACGCCTTGGATGCCAAAATAGCTGCTTTGAATTGCTATGAACAAGATGACGTGCTTGTGTTCATGCAGAACATATCGATACCTTTAGGCTCAAAGGGCGTAAACGCCATTTTGGCCAAAATGAGATTTTAATGCAGTCTTACTTAATTTTTCGTCCCCTATCGATTGGTATATTTAAAACATCGATATTCGCAAAAAAATGGTGGATACAGCCATAAGTTTTGGTTCGCTAAACATAGATTTTCTTAAAACAAATTTTAAGAAAATCTATGTTTTGTTTTTCTTTGTTTGTTTGTTTTGTTTTTTCTGTTTTTTGGCTCTCCTGAAAAGTCGTGTTTTGGTGGATACGCCCTTTGAGCCTAAAGGTTTCGATATATCAAACTTATTCTAATTAAAAACTTAATGACCTCTTAAAACGGCTTCCTCAACCCTTTTGCTGTGCCCTACAGGGACAATAATGATCTCAAGTAAAAAGTATATTGAGTATAACGTACTAAGCCTTGGTCCTCGTTCGCTCGCGTTCCCTCCCTGTCCAGGTACGTTTCGTGCTTTTCTGTACCCCCGACAATGTATATGCAAAATTTTATGATGTTCGGTTAAGTAATTACAGCGTGAAAGCGTAACAAACAATTAAAAAAACAAATTCACTTTCGCATCTATAATGATGATAAGGCTCTAGACAGACGGACTGCATTTCAACTGCAATCCAACTGCAAATTTGCAGTTCGGATGCAGTTTGAATGCAGTTGACACGACTGCAATAGAACTGCAAACCAACCGTGCGGTCCAATTGCAGTCGGCGTGCAGTCGTGTGAACTGCACACCGACTGCAATCGAACTGCATCCGAGCTGCACCATACCCACCCGCCCGCACTACTATGCGTTGGATTGCAGTTGAAATGCAGTCCGTCTGTCTAGAGCCTTAGGATTTTGAAAATTTAATATTTTAAGCAAGCTTGATTAACCGGAAATAACGTCTATACAGGCCTTCCAAGTCCAGTTCTCTTGGACCCCATCATTGTCTAATAACACGTGCAGTGAGCAGTGTTTTTAAAGTGTATCTAAATGTGGAAAAGCGAAAGGTCAATCATTCACTCCCCACGAAATAGCGAAACCGCTTGTTGTATAAAGATGAAAGAACAATGTCAGGTTTCGGCTTACACAACTTTTAAAACTAAGTTCACACGGACACAAAGTTTTTACCTACAACAATTTAAATATAAAATTCTAACTTCTTAAAAAACATTTGTTTATTTTCTAGAACTTTTCCAAAAATAAATCATAAAAATAATCGTAAATCATTTGGTCCATCCTGTTCCAGGTTTTTTTTTATAAATAAAAAGGTTGAGGTAGTAACTTGTTCTGCCACTAATCGATTATTCTAAATAATTAAACCGATTTACTCTTTATTTTTTATTTACCACCTCACAATTGTCTCTTAATATTATTTTTTACCTAAATCATACGTTCATCGTGTTTATTTTAAATACATTTAGTATTTTTATAGAATATAAAAACTCAAGAAATCGATTTTCATGACCTGTGCTCGATAACTTAATCGTAATGTAATGGCAACCCTGTTAGGTTCTGTCTGTCTGACGTGTCTGTCTGACTGTTAGTCAATGTCAAACATCTTGTTTGTGTTGTTGCTAGTGTTTTTATATGAGTACGGTTGTTTTTTTCTCAAATATCACACATTTTGTGACAATGTCCCATCAACTACGTTGTATTAATTGTGGTATAAATGTGTTTCGGATGAAACGGCATTTAGTTGAATCTGATGATATCCGTTCATTGTTACAGCAATGGACTTCACTTTCTGTGGTAAAGTACGATTCTTATAAGAGCAATAGCGCACTAGCGGCTAGGCCGCAGCGGCCAGGTCGCGGCGGCCAACGAGATACATACCTTAACTTATGAAATCGCCACAGAGCGCGCGCACCTGGCCGCAGCGGCCAGCGAGATCGAAGCGACGCATTTGCGGCCCGTGTTCAGTCGCTGGTCGCTGCGGCCACTGAGATCAATTGCATTGTAGTTAAGTCACCAGTGTGCGCGCACTAGCCGCGGCGGCCGCACGTATTGTGGAACTACAGCGTGATTTGTGATCATCGCGATGTCTTCCGACACGGAAAGATTGATAACCGAGATTGAGACAAGGAGGGCGTTGTGGGACATGTCCTGTGAAGACTATGCAAAAAAATAATAATTTATAGGTGTGTTGATAATGATTTAATGATTGAAAACGAATAAAAGTTTAATTACTGTATATTTTTTGTTTAATTTACTCCGTAGAAATAAATAACCTCCAATTTACAATGTCTGAATAATTTATTTTTGAGAAGTTTAATGTAAAAGTGGAAAACACAGATAAGCTTCTGACATGAAACTACACAAAATAACGTGAGAATTTTTACTGTCCATGAAAATTTTTTATTGAGCCTAAGTTACTATGGACACCTGACATTGTTCTTTGACAGGGAGGTAGTTTATAGTTAGTAGACGTATGCTAAGAAAGGATTTTTCAAAAATAACCCCCTTAGGGGATGAAACGGGGGGCCGACATTTACGCGGACAAAGTCGCAACAATACCTAGTACCATAATATAAATGATCTGTTTTTATCTAGATTCAAAACCTGAATTTGAGTAGAATGCATTATGAATTCCATCATTTCATAATCTCAACTCAATCCAGTCTTAAAACCATGTTTATGGCGAAATAAAACTCTAGAATATACGTACCGAAATCATTAAAAACTCCAAACAAAATTAATCATTGTATAAACACCCTTGCTGTGTATACGTTTAAAGTCCATAATACAATTTCCTCGTGAGATAACAGAAATAGATAATAAAACGTTAGTTGAATGGAGACTGCTCTCTATTTAGTTTCTTTTTTCTACGAGATAAAGTTGATAATGCTATGTTTTGTTAAATGATACTAGGTATCTGTCACATTATCTGTGTATGTGAATCATGCGCCTAATAATGTTCGTCTACTGATTACAGCATCGTATGACTAATAAATTAAGCCTAGATTACTTAGTGCTAAACTGCAGTGGAACAACATGTCTGTAGTAATTAATGCGCTTTAATAATATGTATAATATCTATATCCCAAACCGGTTTAGGTTACGGTGGCTAATCTCATTGGAGACTAGCCAATTATGCAGAAGATATTATAATGCTAAAGTGAGTGCGCAAACGCAGGTCTTCCTTGACTCTCATAAAGTCAAAGTCAAATCATTTATTTCAATTAGGCCATTACAAGACACTTTTGAACGTCAAGGAATTGAATCTAGTTGCCCCTTCCAAAAGTTAGCTTGGAGAAGAATGGGCAAGAAACTCCATACGTACTCTTAGCAACTTTTACAATATTTGCATACAGAATCATAATATTATACATATGGCACGTGAATGCAATGTACCTTATATAGAAATAGTCCAATAGGACGGCAATCCGACGAAAACGGGGAGAGATCAGACGCAGAACCTAGGCTTTACGTGCTTTCCGAGGTTTGGGGGTGTCACACCACCAACTTCCAAATTCCGGGCTGCTACTAAGAAATCACTAATGGAAAAACCAAATAACACTTTTTGCCCGACCTGGGAATCGAACCCAAGACCCCACGATCAGCAGTCATACTTGCCACCACAAGATTAACAGGACAGTTAAGGCTTTAATACCCATGAGTTGGATTTGGGCTGACAGTTTCATTTCATCTTCCCGTGTTTATAATATTCAGTGACATAACTATCTGTGACCTTGCAGTAGTGACGTCACGAACTATTTTTTGTTATTGTAAGTGTTTTACTAACATAGTCTTTAAGTAAAGATACAAACAGTGTAAATATTGGTGCTTGAATTAAATGATTTAATATATCTCGGAAACTTGGGGTCCCGGGCCTTTGGAAGGCGTACGAAACTGTTTAATTTTTGATGTTTTAAGCATTTATGCCTAATCATGGAAATGCAGCATGTGTTTGTTGGTTAAAATCAGAGCAAATACCAATGTGACTTTTTCAATTCATATGTACTTTCTAAAAGTTTATCTTAGACATCACTGGGCATCGGTGAAGCTGGGACTTACTGTGCCACTCAAACCATGTCAGTGGCCCTTTTTTTTTTTTTTTTTAGGTGGTAAAAATCATCAAATGACTCCTTCCGTCCTGGGTGGGGCGGAAGGGACTGTCAGACTTTTACTGACTAAAAAACCACCCTGTTCCTTCTGTTGCCCTTTACGTTCCGGGGCCACGGTATCCTGTTAAGACGTCCCGCAACCCCGGCAGGCGTTTGGCCCCTATTGGGGCCCCTGTCCCTGTGCTGACAGCTCTTTGAGGCGCGCGCGAACAGAACGCGCCGTCGACCCGGGCATGGTCCTTGATCGGACGGCGAGCTACCCATTACTCGCCGTCCGCAAGCCCGCGCCTACGGTGGCCGGATGTCGCCTCGCGACGTCCGACGCCCTGGGCGTCTCCCGCGGCGGCTGGGGCGTGAGGTGGAGGATGTTCTCTCCCTCACGCGGCCCGCCTCCTCCTTCGCTAGCATTACTGCTTCGCAGAAGGAGGTGACTGCATCCCATTCCCTCTCGCCCCGGAGCATGGCCTGAACCAGGTCCGGACGCGAGAGGTCGCCGCCGCCTATCGCCTCCGTGAGGACACGGCGGTGCTCTGCCCAAGCGGGGCAAACCTGCACCGTATGCTCCACCGTGTCCTCCGGGCGGTCCACACAGTGGTGACACCCGGGCGTTTCCTCCCGTGCAATCCGACACAGGAACCTCCCGAAACAACCGTGTCCGGTGAGGACCTGCGTCAGCCGGAAGGTGAGGACGCCGTGGCGCCTCTCCAGCCACTCCTCAAAGAGGGGTCTTACCGCCGCGATTGCAGCGTGCCCGATGTCAGTGGCCCTTGAGGCGGTTTAGAAACTCGTGACACTAGGGTGTGTGGGGTCGTAAGACCTAACTGCTCACACGATAAAGAAGAATGGAAATGCACAAAGTCAAAGAAATTAGGAAAAAAAATTGAAAAAAGGGCAAAAACTCCATACATACTGTTTTTAAAAAGAATGTCTTGCACAATGGCTTCATTTAGGAGTTCGGAGGTTTTATGATTCTCTCATTATAAACCTCTTTTTACAAGCTTTTATTTAGCTTGCACTGTCCGTATGTAAGTTGTCCTTTCAAAATTTGCAAACCATTTTTCGACCATTTGTTGTTATCCAATTGAGCTGAAATTTTGCATACACCTTTCTTTAGTTCTGGTGACAATACAATGAGCAATACTCAGTATTGTAATAATTTCAATATGGCCGCCGTTCCAAGATGGCGGATTACATATTTTATCTCAATCCCCTTGATGTGGGTATCAAATGAAAGGGCTTAAAGAGTAGAAAACGATAAAGTTAGTAACATCACACTAAAAAAGCTTGTTTTAAAAAGTATTTTACTATTAATTTATGTTTTTGCAGTGGACCAAGATGAACGTCCTCAGCCGGAGTTGGTCCGGCCGCTGCCGTGGGTATTCTTCTTAATGATGATAGTGACGTTGAGAATCACTCGGGAGGGTATATCGCTGCTGAATCTCGTTATGGGGAAACCGCCGTTAAGGTCTGCTGATGTGGTATGTAGCATATTATTGTTTACTGTAGCGAAATATATAAGGAGAATAAGTTAGTCACATAGACTCACATAGACTGACGGCTTACGCTGAAAAAAGGTCTGCTGATGTGGTATGTAGCATATTATTGTTTACTGTAGCGAAATATATAAGGAGAATAAGTTAGTCACATAGACTCACATAGACTGACGGCTTACGCTGAAAACCAGCGACGTGGTTTTGTGCTTTCTTGCACGGGCCACGGCATTATGCTGAGCGTCAGTCTGCGTCAGCCGTTTCGCGCGGAAGTGGTGCATATTTTCGTCTAAGAAATCTTTATTTAATTTTTCATATTTAAACTTTTATGTTATGTGCGTGTGTTCTTTTACAGTCTTTATAAATTATAATTAGCTCCTCTTCACATGTCCATAATCACAAATGACAAGAATAGTTTCCATAACTTTTACAAAACATTACTTCCATCTTCTCCAGGTAATGTACATACAAAGCAAGAGGCGGTACCTCCGCACGCTAAAGTACCAAGGCAACAGGATGATGCGCGCACGCACGAGCACAGCGGTCGCGCCGCGTGAGTCGTGGTCTAACGCTTTGCACTCGATATTCGAGTTCACCATGTGCTTCAGGCGCCAGTCGCAGCACTACGGGAACAACAACACGACGCGCATCAGTAACAACGACGAAGTATTAGTAAGTTATACTGTAACAAGCTGACCTATCGAACTTCGTTGGCGGTACGAAGTTCGATAGGTCAGCTTGTTATTTTTCTTTTTGTTATGAAAAATAGATGTTGGCAAGCACGTTAAGCTGTTGGTCTCGGCTCGACACGATCTTTGACAGTCTGACAGTCGTTACGGGTCGTCCGACCCGAAAGACCCGAAAGACTGACAACCAGTCTTACCGAGGGATATCATATTACCCAGTTACTGGGTCAGATAAGCAGTAGATCCATGTAAAATACTGGTGTTCAGCTGCATCCGGTTAGACTGGAAGTCGAGCCCACCATAGTTGGGAAAAGGCTAGGCAGATGACTTTAATGTGTCTGTGAAACATTTTTACCTGCCCCGCTGGTCCCGTGGTCGACTATTGAGCTTGCTACTAGGTCCTGGGTTCGATTTCCAGGTCAAGCTAAAAGTGTTATTGAGTTATTCCATTACGCTAATATAACTCTTAAAGTCGTCGGCCGTAAACCTCATGTTTTCATTAAATAGCCACATTTTAGTAACGCGTCTATTTTGTTAATTGCTACACAACCCGTAGCTAAGCTGCAAATTGCAAAAAAACTTAAGAAAATTTGAATCTAACGAGCCACTCTTGTGCTTTCACCTCGAATAGGCACTTTGAATGGTCAACACAAATTACCTACATAGGGTACAAAACTCGCCACGAAACTTCACAAGCGTCAGTAGTGGGGAGCTTGCGCAGGTATGGATGTACGAAATAGTTATCCATAATTTGTATATCCATGCAGGTATTTTTCGATGACATTTAGATATTAGTATTATCTCAATTTGTGTTACCAACATGTGTGACTTAATACCAAATTGTTTTATTTTGCTTTTGTATACAATATGTTTCTTCTTATATTGTGCATAAATAAATAGATTTTCTTTCTTTCTTTACAGGTTGTAAAGAGAAGTAAGCGCGGCCGTGAGCCCGCGAGCCCGGCGGCCTCCACCAGCGAGACGACCATGGAGCGGCTCATAGAGAAGATGATGGTGGACCTCGATGCTGACTCTGATGAGGACTCCAGCTTTACGGTAATATTGTCTCACAAACACAGAGACTGATGTATGTTTCTCAATTCATATATACTTTCTAAGTTTATTTTGGACGTCACTGACATCGGTGAAAGATAACATCGTGACGTAACTTAGAAATACAATTAATGTAAGTCTTAAATCGCGAATCCGCTTTGAAGAAGCCGATTACAACAAACCAGAAAGTAAGAGTTATATTTTTAGAAGTCGATATTTGTATTTAGACCAGTTAACTGAAAAAACAACCCGATTATCAAGTTGAAATTCTTTTGACTTGTCTCTTTATTTCCAACTAGCCTCTGCCCTCGATTTCATCCTTGTAAATGTCAAGTATACCATATAATATAGTCTATGGCACTCTACAATAATAATATCAGTGAATTATTTTCTATAATCGGGCCAGTACTACCAGGTAAAACCTCTTACAAACAAAAAAAAACGAACTTTACCTCTTCATAGTATTAGTATAGATTAAAATGTACCCCTATTACAGTTGACCAACGTAACGAGTCCTAAGAGCGACCGATCAGATTTCACCACTGAGTCTGACCAAGACACAATCTACTACAACAACATCCCAAACAAACCAGCCGAGGAAAACAGTAACTGCCAACAAATCGAGTCACCATTTTCGCCAAACATGGCCGAGGTACCCTGCTCTACCCCCGAAAGAACGGAAGTAATACCAATAGAGCCTGAATCACCCCCTATAAGGGAGAAGTCAGAAGAAACGATCGTTGAGCAAGAAGTGTTATCGCCCAAAGAAGAAACGTTAAAATTCATACAACAAGAGATAGCGCCGTCGAAAATCCCGAGAACGCCGAATAACGAACAGAAAATCGGTACGAAATTAAAGATTTGGTCTATTAAAATGAAACAGAAATTTTCTAAGCAACAACAAACGACACTTGGTACGTTGGAGTATTGATCGTGGTTTTTTTCTTTGTTTTTCAGCGAATGGGCGAACGGTTAAGAGTGTGCCCAGCAAAAAGAAAGGTATTCTGATGATTTTATGGTAGAAGCTTGACTTACATCATTTTATCATTTGAAATGCGATCACAGAATTCTTCATACTATTTTGCTTGCCCAAAATAAGAGTGTTTATGCCTAACAGCATCCATATAAACTTACAAGTCCATATTTTTCAAAATAAATGAACCGATTATATTGAAACTACCTACATATAAGCATTACATACATAATTCATACATACATAGGTCTTAAAAGTAAGCTGAGTACATTTTCGAAATACACACACATACATAAAATCACGCCTTTTTCCCATGGGGTGAGCAGAAACCACAGAACGCCACCTGCTATGATCCTTACATACTCCTTTCGCCTCATCTACGTTCATACATCTCGTCTCGTATCATTTTCGAAATGTCTTATTAAAAAAAAGATAATTAGAAATTTTAAATTAAAGGAAACTTAAATTCGCTAACTTTGTAGACCTATGTATCCTGCTTGTGTGTAGAAGATTTCATTAAAATCGATTCATTCATTTAAAAAATAATGACTTGAAAGTTTGTATGAAGGCGTAAGGCGTAAATGCTCATTATAATCTTTCTCAATGCATGTTGCATAACAAGTATATATTTCGTGAATGATTGGCCGTTCTACAAATTCCTTAAAACAACAATAATTTATCTGTCTTCGCTGATAAGAAACGCCTTTCACATTGGCCTTATCAATTTCATTATTATTTTTAAATGTTTATGTAGTACATTCAATGATCCGTAAAAATCATTAACGTTGTATTGATTAAAAATCATCATTAAACCACATTTTTGCGATAAAACTCATTATTGCGACCTCTTTTCACAACAACGTTATAAAAACGGCTTGGCGTTTGAATGCTTGCTTTTTATTTAAATTGTTATTTTTTAGTCGATATTTTGCATTCTGACTTTCGATTGATATTTGTTTCTTATTCATTATAGATTCACATCCTTATTGCTAGCACGAATCCGAAAATTTAATACTTATCTAATGGAAATAAGACATATATTTCGATACTCGAGGACCGACCTAGCAAAATCCTCAGCACAACATTACACTCCAAGCAACGAAATACACATCTTATTTCGATTGGATAAGTATAAAATCATTCCGTCCACCGGTTTGTCCCTTATTCTTTGCTATAAAGGACATTTTTGTTCGTCAAGCTTTAAATGAAGGTATAAGCGAGCATGCCCCAACTTCACGCTATTTTGAACTCTATTTTAGCCGTTATAAAGTTAATTATCAATCTATCGATCAAAAACTGCTCGAGCAGTTTGCTTCAGTCTAGAACAACTTTTCTCTCTTTCTATTTTCATACGTTTAAACTGCTTTAATATTAATGGATACTCATAAATCCGACACGGAATTCTACACGTCATATCGGAGAACGATAACTAGTTATAATAAATCTTTTTAATTTGCGTAGGCGTCAACAATTTATTTGAAGACTGTAAGAGTATTTTATACTGAGACATTTCTTATAACATAGTCACTTTTAGCGCGCATTGCCTTGTCTCGATAATAGGTAAAGCCTCTCAACGATTACTTTTATACTGGCGAACCGCTTCGGCTTCGCAAGGATGCAATATACATATGTAGTGATAAATAAACCTTCCTCTTGAATCACTCTTTATCTATTGATGAAAAACGCATTAAAATTCGTTGTGTAGTTTAAAAGACGTAAGCCTGCAGACGGTTTAAAATGATTTTGTTTTATACTACGTAAAGACTTGTACAACATTGACCCTTGATGAAAAATTAAAACTACGTAGCATGTTATAATTTCGTATAATAACTTCTCACAATTGTAAAAAAAATAACATGACAATATTAAAATAAAACATTAATTTATAAATTGTAAAGAGTTGTCCAAACGGTTGGTTGAAATTTCCCGTGACCAATGGCTGACTATTACCTTGGCCAGAGGCTAAGCATTGCCATCCAACGTGGCAATACCGCTGGTCTTTTGAGCATATTAATTCCAGTTGACGGCGATGCGGAGAAATATTTTGCTGCCATTTAGTTTTAGTTCTTTTTTATTCGATATTATTTTTATAGGTTAATAAATAAGATATATTTATTAAGTCTGTAAATATTGTACATAAGTGAAGTAAAATAATACTAATAAGTAAACGTAACATAACATCATCATAATCGCCGAAAGGTTAGGCAGAGGTGTACCCATTAGTAAACCCACATTTCGCCAGTTATGTTTTAAATTTCATGTAATAGGGGGCGAGCCTATTGCCATATAATATTGAATAAAACAGCCATATATGAAACTTATTACACATTGTATAAACGTACAGTCGTCTACAATACAGTCTCGATGCGGTGGTCGAATGCAAACAATGTACAGTTAAAAAATCCATTAGCTCCCGCTTTTACGACCACAGTCACTGCCCTTGAGAGTTTATTCGTCGCGTGGTGATATAACATATCAAAGGCAATCTTATTAACTTTGAGTTGTATGATGGATCGAAAAGGTAGTACTACGATAACTTGACGCGCCCTTCCACTACTTCAAAATGTTTGAAAGTATTTACAAAACTTACAACAACGCATGTGTGCGTACTGAGACGGCCCTCGAAACAAAAACAAATCAGCGTGTCATTTTTGCTTGACTAGCGGCATCATTAACTACTAATTATTATTGAAATAGTAATATGGAGGGGAGCGCCATGTTACAGTAGTTTATCTCTATCGGTTATGAAATGGCTTTAGTTGTGCCAAAACCAACCAACACAGGTCGAAACTTTTCTTATAAGATTTTGTATATTCAACGCTCATTCATTTAAAATGTATTTGAAGCTTACGTTTTTTATGGACAGTCAACAAAAGAGATAGCTATGCAGGGTCCTCAGATATAGTTGAAGTTTTCTTAGAAACTGATGTGTCTTTGATTGAAACTAATGAATGAATGAAAAATGATGAAATTAATGAACTGTTTATTATCTACGTTTTAAATTTAATAATATTTGAAAACATCCATCGGTTTCTAAGAAAACTTCAAGTATATCTGACGACTCTGGATACCATCTCTTTTTGTTGAATGTACATTGATCTGTTTTTGCTGTTTAAGTTGAACACATTTGGCATATTTAATAAGTTTGACGTAATAAATTAAATTCTTTAGACATCGTATGTTGTTTTAAACTAAGCATAAATGATCGTCTGTAGAATAATTCCTCAGAATTTACACACACACAGTCGGGTAGTGTATGTAATGGATAATACATACGGTTATCCGACATCCATAAAAAAATGGAACGAAAATTCAACATAGCATGTTCATTGTTATTCATACCACAAAATACTTTAATGCCTGCTCCATACATATAAAAAGATAACGCTGCATACACACATATAACTTTTTATAAATTTTTAATTATTATTCAGGATCGCCGATGTCGGAGAAAGAGAGACGAAACGCAGATGCAAAAGTCATATCAGGAAATAACACCCTGTAAGGAGGATTAAAAGGTAATTTTTTTTTTTCCAATAGGGTAGATGATACCGCCAATCAATTGACGTACTTTTTATGACCTGTCAAAACGCGATTGCTGTAACGATGACTGTGACGTCACTTGTATGTCGACTCAATTAACTATTTATTAATTTGAAAGCAGTTAAAAATCCAATTTTACAGTTAATTAAAAATTAATTAGGTTTTCAGGGCAGGCTTTATAGGCTATATTTTATGTTATATACATACAGGGTGCCCGGTAAAGAATGGATAGTCTTGAAATGGGTCGTGGTAGAACTAATGACCATTCAGAAAAAAAATACAAATAAAAAAAAAACCAAGTAGTACCAAAGATATGATTCATTTAATAATATTCGAAGTTTTTTGTTACCTTAATTTACATTCTTGTACACCACGACCACGAATTAATGAATTCCATCGGTTTTTTATTGTTAAAGTAATTTACGTTAACTAAGCTGATAGATAAGTAATCAAAAGAAGGACTGCTATTACGCGGTTTAAAAAAAAAAACAACTTGAATTATGTTCTTTTGAAAAAAATCGTGAAAATTTTTCTTTTTGACTAAGTTTAAGCGTCCGTAGTTTAAAAAAAATGTATCGTAATATCAGTAAGTAATTATCAGCTTTATTTTAGACCAGCACTCTCCCCGCGATTTCGTTCGCGTGATTTTTCTTACGGATCCCTAATTTTTTGATAATAGAATATAGCCTATAGCACTCAGTGATAACGTAGCTTCCAATTTGCGAAAGAATTTTCAAAATCGGTTCAGCAGATTCTGAGATTACCCCCTACAACTTCACAAACTTTACCTCTTTGTGATATTTAGCTTAGATTAAATTCCTTTAAAACTTTCGTCCCGATTCGCCCCTGCCTCTCTATTCACCCCATTTACTGTATCCTTGCTAAAAGTTTTAGTTACGATATCCTTTCCATCCGTAAATTGTCGAAATAAAAACTCTTTGAAAATAAAATCAAACTACATACACTTTTAAATGAAATCTCTTATCGAAGTATAAACATAATGGCCATACATTACATAAAAGCGCGTAGTTTGTGAAGATTAGAATTGCGTAGTGAAAGATTGTAGACAATAATGAAATCTGAGAATTTTATCACAACGACTTTAATTAACTATTAACTGTTGTAATACATTAATCATTTTATTATGTAAGTTTATATGATGTAAACATTAATTCTAGCTTCTTATATGATAGAAGTATAATATTGTGATTTTGCCAATAAGTTAGCTTAAATACTTAAGAATTTAGGTTTTTTGGCAAATCATTTTTTAAAGCTAAACTAAAAATCAAAGATTCTGCTTTGTCTTGAAATTACAACAATTTAAAAGTATTCATTCAAATGTGAAACATCTAGCGCGCCTTGCCAGTAAAACCGAATGCCGTGACGGCAAACGGCATGGCGCTGTCATATCGTGATGCCCCCACTACGCCACCGCTGCTGTCGACTTCCATGTGTATGCGTACACACATGGAAGTCGACAGCGGCATACACCTTTTTTTAATGGTTTTTAGTTTTTATTAATTTGAAAATAGGATTTTCACTGAGAGGTTTCACATCTGCCGGGAGTCCCATGACGGCCACCTTTTATTTTTGTATAATTGTCCATAACTTTTGAAAGGTCGTTAATTTAAATTTGGAAGAATGTTGATACTAAAATTATGGCCAGTATGTCGGCTTCAAAACTGCATAAAAACTTTTCTTTCACTCAACATTATTTTGATGTTTCAAACCTTATAGAAAACCACGACTAGTTTAATTAATCCGATAGTGTTTTAAATATGTATTTATTTCTATTTTCAGTAAATCTCGCACACACAATCATAGGACGCTGCCGTGCAGTTTGTTATTAGTTTTAAGTTTATACATGTGTATTGTCTTGTCTGTTCACATTATGTATCGTTAATATTGTTACAATGGCCGCTGTATGTTAAGCGTTAGGTACGCTAAAAATTATCGCCTGTTCCATCACCTCTTGATAAAAGCTAGTTAACCTATCTGGCAGATAAGTTAATTTATCTGCTAGATAGTTTTTATACAGATACTATAAAACAGGCCCTAATGTGCGACTTTTGCTGTGTGTTGAATGTAAAAGAAACGCCTTCATTGTTTGCTAAATGATTACTATTACAATGAAATAAAGACATGTGAAGACGCACTATGAATAACGCTTTCTCGCTAAGCATCCACTGCTAATAATCTACATACTATAAATATTTACAATACAGGCAAATTAGGCAAAATGCTACATTGCATACAGATTTTTTCCTATGAATATTTTATGTATACGGCCGACGTATCTTGGCGGTCCTGAAGATAGCCGATTAGCTGCGCAGTACACAATTTCGTTAATGAAAGATTCATTGCGCAGCTAAACAGCTAATTTCAGGACGCCAAGATATGTCAGCCGTACTTTACCTATTCTGCCTTATTACAAGACTAGATTTAAACCATTGAGGCAATTTTTGTACTACAAACTTTGTATTTGTAGAAATAACGTTCGAAATTCAAAAACTGGCTCGAAGATCCTGGTTTAAGCGACGACTTTTGTTATATAATAAATATTGTGTTCAACGAAAAACATTTCAAAGAATCTGTGTCCAAAATGTACCGTTATTTTTTATTTAAAAATAAAAAAAGCTACAACGATATTCTGCCTGTATTGTAACGCATTCCGTTGTCAACTATAGGATTTAATGTAAACAGCATTACAAAAAATCGTTCAAGATACCGCGCGATATTTTTTTTTTTTACGTTAATATTATCATACTAGTTTTTGCCTGCGACTTCATCCGCGTAAATGTCGGTTAGCGCGGACGCAGACGAAGTCGCGTAATAAAAAGTAGCCGGTGTCCTCTCTTAGGGTTCAAACTTACCCTTTACCAAAATTCACCAAAATCGGTTCAGTGGTTTAGTCTTGAAAGTGGAACAGACAGACAGGCTTACTTTCGCATTTATAATATTAAGTATGAATTTGCCACATGTCGATTGTGAATTTGTGATCAACATACAACGTAAGGAAATTGGAATTTCGCGCTCTACCTAGACGGAACGTTCTTAATGCAAAATATGAATGAATTCGCCAAAGATGTGCATAGATATTACCACAGCGCTACGATTATTAGTAATGCGCTATAAACTTCTCGTTTTCCATTTATCAAAGTGCATGTATAAGCCTGTTAACCGACGGATGCTGTAGATAAGCGCAATTTATATGATATGAAACATTTTTTTTAAACCGCTAATTATTTGTTTGAATCTCGCTAATTATTTGAATTTTATTATTTTGACAATATTTAGCTCCCGGGGAATCAGAATGAAGTTATTTTTGTTTTTGTGTACAATTTTGAAAATCACTACTATCAATTTATAGTATAGTCACCAAAAGAAATAAATAACCAGGGTCGTCAGATATAGTTGAAGTTTTCTTAGAAACCGATGGATTTTTTCAAATACTATTTAATTTGAAAAATAGTAAACAGTTCATTTATTAAATTGTTTCAATTGAAGACAACCCCGGTTAATTACCTTTTCAACCGACTTCAAAAAGAAGGAGGTTCTCAATTCGGCGCGTATGTTTTTTTTTTTTGTTGACTGTACCTAAGTAAAGAGAAGAGATTTATGAAAAGAATATTATTTTTCACTTTCTGCATTTAATGTCTATCTCTATTCTTTCTGTATTCAGCATTTTTGGCTCCAAAAATAATTATAAACTGTTTATAATAATATTATAATTATAAAAAAATAATTATAAAATAATAATTAATTATAAAAAAAAATTGATTCTTTTCTTATTATTTTCTTGCAGACAATAATTATTTCATCAGTTTTGCCCGGGAGTTAAACATTTTTTTTACTGCGTGAATTTTGTTTGTAGGTAAGCAGACCTGTTACATTAAGTTATAATACTAAAGTCAGTTGTTCGCAACCTAAACTTGGATGTTCAACAACCGAATACTCAAACGCAAATCAATTAAGGCAAGGTTAAGTGTCATACTATCTCTAAGTCACAAGAGAACTAACATATTTTTAACCCTATTCTCAGCAATTTTTTCTTTAATTTTGAAAAATTTTACTTAAAATGTGTCCATCGTGTATGTCTCTACATTTTCGAAAAGTACAACGTATTGAATTATCCACCGCGATAAAAATAGGGTTAAGCTGGGCTTAGTTAACAGGCGTTTGACCATTCGGTGTTATTTTACTTGGAATTCTTTACATAATCGCTTTATGTTAAATATACCATGTTAAACATAAGTTTTAATAGCGTAAGACTAAGGCTAGGAGGCAAAATTTATTGTAAATGTTAAAGTTAAATATTCTTTTAGAAATAAAACAGGAACTAAAACAATTGTAAAAGTAAACTACAGAAAAATGTAAAAGTAAAACTTAACATCGTTTTCCGTGAATAGTAGGTAACCGTAAGACTAAAAAATCATATCTAATCAATTTATAATGTACTGTAATTTTGTACATAATTTTCCTTGTTAACATAATAATTGAGCACGCTAATGCTTTACCTAGAATACTCATTTTTTAAGTAGTTTACATTTGAAAGATCATCTTCTTCAATGGGCACATTAAAATGTTCCTTATCAAGTGCAATTACTACCACATTAAAAAATACTCTTTAGAAAATATTTCAATAAAATTATTTATTATTTCATATTTCCAAAGATTTGGCTGTGTACAGATCAAATAATATTAAAAGACTGATGAAATTGTAACAACTATTATAATTATAAATGTTTTCGTTTCCTAAATTATATAATCTTATATTTTTTTATAAAGTTTGATACTTTGTGTAAATTATGAAATTATTGTTACAAATATATCTAAACAATATTGACTTTGGTTTTATTTAATTCCTTTTCTTTTATTTAGATTTAATTACAACTATTTTTTTATAGGTATATTCAGGGCCGTAGCTAGGGGGGGGGTATTGTGGGGCAATGCCCTACCTTGAAATCACAATGCCCTACCTTAAAAATACCAAAAATAAGATAAATTATTATAATTAAATGGTTTGTTCATGGTTTCAGAGTCATCATAAGATGTCAGATATACATGGTGATTGATTAGGAGCCCGTGTTTCGAGGGCAGATCAATTATCATTTTTTTTTTACTTCCGACCTACCTGTAACCAATGCTGCCCTACCTCAAATTCGACTCTAGCTACAGCCCTGGGTATATTTAGATCAATACAACTATTATTACATGTTACCCCAAATCGGTAACGTGGTATTTCATAACATAGCTCAAACAAAGCAATAAAAAAAAAAAACAAAGAGCTATCGTAATCTGATACGACAAATAATTTGTTTTTGCGGCATACTTGACCTTGATAACAATCATAGATTTCTAAACGTATGTTTCAAGGCGAGAAATAGTACGTAATTTACTTATATTTTAACAAAATGTTTATTTTTCAGATTTCTCTGATCACCCAATTAATAAAAAAGCGTGAAGATACTTTTTATGATCGGCAATAAAATACAAAAAGCAACTGTTTCCGCCCGGGATCGAACCGGGGGCCTTGTGCGTGTGAAGCACACGTGATAACCGCTACACTACGGAAACTTGATTTCTGGAGCTAAAATTACGCTTTACTTAGGACCACTAGCCCTACAAACTCGGAGTTAGTTTATAACACCAGGTTAAATTACAAATTATCATACGTAATAAGCCCATGTTAGTAACTAACTCTCAGTTAAAAGATAAACCTGGCTGGCTTTGATAGGTTTTACAGAATTAAAACGATCTCTACAAAACCGTCGACGAATTTGACATAAGTTGTTTATAACCAAGAACCTGTAGAGAAGAGATATTTGTTGCGACCAAAATAATAAAAGGCATACATACTTGTTATAGCTACATAATAGTGAGAGCGAGCTGTCCGCATCCCAGTCTCGCGGCAACATCGCCCGCGGCTAGTCGCGGACGCGCGTCACCGTGTCACGCTATTGTCGGTGTTTAGTTGTGCAAATAATTTGATAGTAAACCGTGAAATAAACTAAAATCTAACACCATGGATCCGGAAGCCTTTTTGGACCTGGCCAACCAGGTCATTAAACTAAAAATGTACCCATATTTCGACATAGCACATTCTCTATTATGCGCTCTTGCAGTCAGAGAGGATTTAGGATCCGGTAAGTGGTATTTCATTTATTTTTAAATGGAACCCGCCAAAATATTTCGATTTGTCGTCTCATTTCCGCATCCTTTAATCAATTTATGTTCGAAATTTAAATTGTAGGCATGGAATGTTCTAAAATAAAAGACGCCTTTAAGAGAGTATAAATAGATCGTTTCCGCAGCATCCAGAACGAATAGCTCAATAACAGCTACCTAATGTGAAACTGCTGAACACAATACAATTTACAAACACGTTGTAGGTATGTGTGTAAGAAAATTACTACCGATATTCCTGTATATTCAAACTAGAGCACCTATTTATAGGTAAAAAAAGGTTATAAATAAGTACATAATTTCCGATGGATCAAGTTTGTTTTTATCAAATACATAATCTCACGATCTTATCACTGACGTGGACACTTGTCAATTGTTGCTGAAAAATACACTATTGATAGTGTAGTTCATTATTATTCCATGGTGAGGTTAGGTTTTAGATAAGAGCCCTATTCAACTAACTTCTCGTTGGAAGTCTGGAGGTACGTCCTTCGTTTTTTAACTGCTAGCAAACAGATGGCGCTAAACTAAAAAGTACAACCATCGAAAAAAAACTAAGAGCATAGATTCCTCTAAGCTCTAGGTCTTAGAAAACCATTTTGCGATCTAAAAGTGATTTCTCACGGGCTCGTCCGGGATTTGAACCCGGGACCTCTCGCACCCGAAGCGAGAATCATACCCCTAGACCAACGAGCCATACTACTTAGCGGTGAAATTACGAAATAGTTTCCAAGAAGTTCTACGTCACGTCATGTTATATTTTCACGCTCGAAAAAGGAAAAAATTGTAGCAAAATATTTATACTAACTTTTAAATCAGGCGTTGCTTTATTAATTAATGGTAACGCGCATAGGGATGTCGCCGGTATAAAATAAAATTTACTCTAAAAAACTAAAGTGCTGTATCAAAATAACAGTTTCATTCAATCTTGCGCATAGATCTAAGTCTAGTCTTTATCGGAATTTGTCAACAAAATGCAATGTTGTAGATCAAGATCATTAGATACCAATATCGTTTCTAGACACCTAAGTCCTTTATAAGATCTAGAAATACAGCGGCCTAGCTTGCTCTAGTCAGGCCCTATATCAAAATTTATTTTTAGGGGGCCCTTCTACCAAACTGCGGCGCAGGCGAGGCGCAGATCCAGCTTTCAAAAAAGGATGTAGTCACGGTCACATAAAATCGGCCATGGACGCGTATTGCATTATCGCATGTAGACTCTAAACTACTGAACTGATTTTAATGAAAATTTTATAACCTGAAAGCTTAATGCAACAGATAAATTAAAAGCTGGTATACATTTTACACTGAATAATTTTATTTAATTTAAGAGTTTAAACTTTTTTTAATGTTTTTTTTTTGAGTGCCCACAACTGTGAATCCGCACTTGCTGTGGCGAAAATGGAAGGTAAAGACACAAAAGGAACAACAATTTTATATTTTAGCGTACGGCAAGAGTTTGAGTGAGTTAGTGGAAAATATTTTACGACTAGATTTTGCCCGCGACTTCGTCCGCGCAAATGTTGGTTATCGCGGACGCAGACGAAGTCGAAGTCTAATAAAAAGTATGTAAGTAGATATGCCTATGTCCTTCCCCGGGTCTTAAACTATCTCCATGACAAATTTCATCAAAATTTATTCAGCGTTTTAAGCGTGAAGAGGTAACAGACAGACAGACACACTTTCGCATTTTTAATATTATGGATATCTATCTCTGATACGGCGGTAGCTACGCCCCTGTAGACATAGGTATAAAAGATTAGTTAATCATTACTACTTTAATTGAATAAGAACTAAAAGCATCCTAGCATTCAGTCTATTTCTGTTCAGTTGGGCAGGAATAGATCGATAGTAGACCGGTACTGTATCAATTTAGGAATCTAAAGAGCGTATGTTAGGTTGTGTTCATATTTTGGCGAAGTACCTAGGTCCCTATTTTTTTTTATCCTGTGGGCAGTAAGGTTTTACGACCCCACACACCCTACTGTCAGAATTTCTAAAACGCCTCAAGGACCTCTGACATGGTTTGAATCGGACAGTAATAGGCCTGTTAAAAGTCCTAGTTTCCTCACGATGTTTTTCTTTCACCGATGTAAGTGGTCCCTATAAGAAAACCTATGGACTTAGGGTTGAAAAAGTAAGGTACCTAACAAAGGTACAAAGCCTAAAGTATAGTCATTCGCTTTGTTATAAAATAATCATGCTAATTTCAGTTGAGTGCACCTTGTATGTGTCTTATAATCTATGGAATAAAATTGACGTCTGCCTATTGTGTGAAAAAACTGTCGAAAATTCTAGATTTATTCGCAGGTTAAGACCAAACTTTTATTCTTAAAATTCACCCTAGGCAAGTCCAATTTAAGGTTCAATATCAAACGCCAGGCTCGCTGGCTGTGTCAGTAGTGCCTGTACAAAACGTATGAGCAATTCTTCAAGCCGCACGCAATAATCTGGATAATCCAAACCGTTAAAGACCACGTGTGGAGATAACCTGCGGTATTTTAATACGAAAATGCCAAGAGACAGGTTCTTGGCCTAACGCCAACTAAACACGGTTGTCTCATGAAATCATGACAGATGCGAGACTAGACTAGAGGCAAAATTTTCTTTTTAATTATTCAAGATTAAAACGGGAAGTGTGTGCCTATTCAATTTGATATGACGTAGGTAGATACTTTTATTGATTTTAATGCTATAAAAAGCTGTGATAACCACGCTGAATCCGGGGCAAAAAAAACACGCACATCCGCCGGTATAAAAAACTGGAGATTTCTTTATACTTATCATCATTTTCTCATACCTAGTTAATAATACAATACGCGCCACGAAAGATATATGAGACTTGACAAGCGTCATTAATGGGGAGCTTGCGCAGGTATGTATACCTACCTACGAAATAGTAATTTATAATTTGTGTAGGTATCTATTCAGGGATTTTTCGATGACATTTAGATTAAAATTCTTAACAATTTTACAATATTTATTAAGAAATAATAAAGTTTGTGTGATGTTATGATGTTGTCAAGTCTCGTCATCTTTCGTGTCGCTTATTGTGCTTAGCCGCGCAAAAAAGCTGAATGTCATGGAAATCTAGTAATGCAGAAGGTCACTCATTAACTAAACACGACATCTCGTAAACTACTGTAACTTGACCTATGATGTTGAAATCTGGCATGTACGGTCAACAATAAAAGTCGATTAACAATGTTACTTTTTTATATCACATAAACAGACACTAAACACATAATAGCGCCCCGCACACGTACGGTTTGGACCGCGCATCTTGGACTGCGTTCCGAACCGCAGTTAGATCTGTAGGTACGGTTTGGACTGCGGATCAAACTGTTGTGCCAACTACGATTAAAAATGCTATCACGGTTTGGACTGCAGACGAAACTTTCATATCTGGACAAACGTTCCGAACTGTGCGTGTAAATTTGATTTTCAAGGGTTGGACTACGGTTTGGACTGGCGCGTGGAGCGGTGTAACTTTTAAAAGTTTTATACGCAGTTCTGTAAAAAAACATGGACGAGCGTTTGGTCATCGCGTTAGCTGGATTTGTAGTTAGTTTAAACAGCCGAAAAAAACGACGAGTGTGGGTAAAGGAATACAGACAAAGATATGGACATTTACCGATGTTAAATATGCTCTGTTTCTCAAATTCCTATTACTATACTCCTTACTTTTTATCTTCCAGAGACACGGATGTTCACGGAACAATCGAATGATCTCTGTGATCAATAGCTTCGACGCTCCAAACCGCCATTCTGACCCGACTACGTAATTTTACGTTTACACGAGATGCGCGCGCAAAACTGTGAGACTTGCACTCGCGCCGATATGCCAGATCGGACTGTTAGACCCGCACATCTACACGTAGGTACAGTACGGCCGTCGTATCTTGGCGGTTCTGAAGTTAGCTGTTTAGCTGCGCAATGAATCTTTTAGGAATGAAATTGTCTACTGCGCAGCCTGCGGCTAACTTCAGAGCCGCCAAGATACTGTGCAACGGCCGTATTGTACAGTTCGGAGCGAGGGATGGAACGGCGCGTGCTGTTTCCCGCGGTCCAAACCGTACGTGTGTGGGGCGCCGTACGTGTGTAGGTACCTACTGGTTTTCAGAATTTCAGGCAATAGCTAAGGGTTTATTATATCTTAATTTTATATTCATTGCGTTTTACTTATAATATTGTACTTAATAATTAGGATTTAGAAATCATAAATGTTCATCGACTTTTGTTGCTGACTGTACCTAGGTACAGGTAGTTTATAGGTAGGACTGTAGGAGATATCAGCTCAGCTAAGAACGGTTTTTGAGACGTAACTAACAAAAAGCCATCGATACAAAAAGAAAAAACAGAATCAGTAGTTGTTTGAAGTAGGTACTCTATCTTCAAACGACCCGACCAAGTTAATTACACATCTGTCACTACGTTTTAATTCCATATATCACCAGCGCAGTGTCGGTTAAAGGTTGCTGCACACTTGAAACACCCGAGTCCACGGGTGTTTATTGGCCAAATGACGGAGAGTTGAAATGTGGCTGATGAATAGAGTTCGGCCAATAAACCGGTCAAAAAGGGCGTCTACATATTAAAAAAAATAGCAACTGAAAACTCCTACTTTTAACCGAATAAACTGAATTAGGTATTACTGCTTCATTTTCCAAAGATTTAATATCTTTCACTTTTTTCAAATATAAACTTCGGTTTCAGTGCATCGGTGTTATTTAGCTACCGAACGGAACGCATCGATTTTTCAGACTCTACGTTTTACTGACGTGACATGACGTGACGTGACGTGGCGTGACGTGTTATAAGTATGTTTCCGCCCTTATAAGGTAGCAATTTATTTATGTCTCTGTGGAGCTGCCTGAAAGCAATTGGTATACTTACTTTGTTTACTCTGGCCAACACAAATAAAACAGTTATAACTGTTACGATTACTATCGCGCCACATAACCTACTGCAAACAATAATTGAATTATACTGTGGAAGGGACATTGTGGCGCAAACTTTTAGCCTGAATTCAGTTTATGATTCTAGACCCTCCAGCGATCCCTCCAACATTTAAAAACAACTGTTCCACCATACATTTGACCACATATGGTAGGTGTTGCGCTTTTGTATGGAATAGATGGGAAATATATGTAGGTAGATAATGCGCTTTTATATGGAACAGACAAAAAATATCATGTATTAAAAACTAAAATACAATAAACGGCAAGGAAAGCATGCAAGGCCAAAGTATTGGCGGAGGAATTGAGGTGGAGTAAGTTGTTATTTCACACGACGATGGTTGACTGGCTGGTTGGTTCGTGGTTGACTGCCTCGCCTCGTTGGTGTAGTGGTCGCACAGCGCGACTGATGAGCATGAGGTCTTAGGTTCGATTCCCAGGTCGAGCAAAGTGTTATTGGGTTTTTCCATCACAACTTAGTAGTTGCATCGGAGTCTGGATTTGTGCCCGGTTGATGGTAATAGGCTCGCCCCCTTTTAGGGATCCCACACAAAACGAATTCGCATCACATCGCAAATATCTGCGAATTCCTGTGAAGTTAAAGTTCCCGAAGTTCCTGCCATGCGGCATCGTATCGCATCGCATCGTGGTTTTGTGTGGGAGCCCTTACATAGGACGTAAACATAACTGTCGAAATGTGGGTGTTCTAATGAATACAACTCTGCCTAGCCCTTGGGGATTACAGGCGTGATGTTATGTTATGATGTTACGACGATGGTATGTTAGGTAGGTGTTGATAGCTCGCCTCACGTTCCCTTCACCTAAACTTACCAGAAAAGAGTTTTACAGAATATCACTGCTGTATAGGTCTGTGTGTAGGTGACCTACATTGCCAAAACCTAGTTCCCTAGATTCTCAGTGCCCTGCAGGCAAACGGTGGCAGAGGTCAAACGGACTAGTTACTAACTCCACGTTAATCTGGGTCAACGAATCGAATTTCTAATAGGATAATAGGTCACCAGGAGGTGCCTTACGTATTACGTAGGTACTTAGGTTATTATCACGGATGAAGGAAAGTGCACTGCTTATTTTTTCATGAATGTGAATAGGTTCGCCGCATAGATAACTTGGACAATTTAATTTATCCATGGTTAAAATCTTATATTATAAATGCGAAACTAATTCTGTAAGTATGTTTGTCTGTCTGTCTGTTATGCTTTCACTACTAAATTACTGAACCGATTTTGATGAAAGGTACGAGGTAGATAAGTTTGAACCCCAAGGATGGACATAGGCTACTTTTTATTTCGCGACTTCGTCTGCGTCCGCGAGAAGCGACATTTACACGGACGAAGTCGCGGGCAAAAGCTTGTTGGTAACCCACCTACTATTCCAGAAGATGGAAACTATTTGGGTGGGTTTTCATGTTTTATGAAGATGACAATCAATAGGTACGTAGGTACTTATTCTGGTTTTGGAGAGCATTTGGCTACTGGTTAGGTAAAAGCAATCTTAAGAATGGGTTCTGAAAAGCCATTTTAGGAATGGGCTCGTCCTAGGTAGGCTAACTTGCTAAGCGTACACTACCTATATTTTCTACCCGTTGTTTATATCTATTAAATTGGCTCGGTTGTAACCTACTTTTAGAAAGAAGACTGGGACCGCCAACCAGTTTGCATAAAAACTTGATGATTCCAGTCTACTATGCATAATTTCCCATTTCCAGGTGCGCAAGCGTTCTCCCGGAAGCACCCCTTATCATGCTGGCTGTCCACTATGCTGGTGATCTTCGCGGGCGGCATGGTGGTCAACGGGCTGCTCGGAGAACCGATGCTAGCACCACTTAAGAACACGCCGCAACTCGTTATTGGAACTGTCACATGGTATGTTTGTTATACCTTATTTCTTATTTTATACAAACTTTTAAGTCCCTATTTATCGAAATGAATGAACCGATTCTAATGAAACTTCCTACACATAAACAGGATAGTTGGGGAGGCCAGGAAGGGATTTCTGGATTTACTCGAGCGCGGCAGATTAATATAAGGGGGGATACCTAGCACCCTGTTAAGTACCTCCACCATATATGAGCCCTGTATGGAGGGCCGCGCGTTTCAAACCATCAGATTGAAGAAGTCCCTGCACATAATTGTCAGATTAAGGGTCAGCGCGACAAGGACATCAAGCTGAACTGTCTGTATATTAATTTGACGCGCTCTAGTATTTCAATGTCATATTTTTTTCTTCCATTTTTAACCATTTTCAGCCCCATCGTACGGCCACCCCCACCATGCAAACCGGCAGATTAATATTCCTCGGTTATTAAAAACACGTGGGGCGTGTTTTTAAAAAAAAAATCACGAACCACTAATCGAGCGTGTCCGATATTATATCGGACACGCTCGATTAGTGGTTCGTGATTTTTTTTTTTCATTTTTTTAAATATTTACTTATGCGCTTCCTCCACCAGTGAAAGGGTCCTATCTGTAACTATTTTTACTTTTTAGCATCTAATATTCACAATCCAAAAGGTTCCCACGACGCTGGAGTAAATATTTCGCATCTTGGGCTCCCCTACTAGGATGCAAAGGTCTAAAAATTAGTTGACAACATTTTCGAAATGTCTTATTAAAAAAAAAGATAACTGGAAAGGAAAACTCTTTTTGTAGGAAGCTTCATTAAGATCGGTTAATTCATTTCTTAAAATAAGGACTTTAAAGTTAGTAGCAGTAAACGCTTAGAAGAGTAGGTATAGAAGCTGGTAAAACATTCAATAGGTGCATGTGAGCTGCTAATCGTCACCATCCTTTGAATAGTGAGAATGTTGTTATAAAAACCTGTGTAGAATTTTCTCACGTTGCCTTTGCCTGCGAAGAGCTAGGACACAGCCAAACAGATAATAGTCTATGGTATGTTTATAAACAGCGAAAAGAATTTATGCAACCACTTATTATCTTGTGAGGTAGGTACTGACGCAAGTTGTTATATTTAAATTGGTATAAGATAGGCTATTTATTTTAATGAGACGTCGGCGTCGCCCGACACGTACGTGCCTAGGTTACCCGCAGTACATGCACGCAATTAGTCGTCGTAATGTTTTACGATGTAATACCAAAATGGATGCCACAAGTGTCTCCTGATAAGTCAACGACCTTGTTTGATAAGTTATGGAAAGAAGACATGATACTGATAAGGGGGTTTTTATTCTTCGCGGCTGTAGCATAGTGACAAGGTCAAGCTTTCGCGTGGGTTGCAGAGGCGAGAGATAGAGTAGACGGGGTTCTTTCCAATTCGTTCCCTAAGGAGGCCCTTTTTTTTACTTTTGTGGGGAAATTGACATGGACTGCCTCTGCCCTCGCCAGGGAAAGCGAGGAGTATATCAGACTCAGACTTCTACCCTACGGTGTTCCTATAACTACCTTAGGCTGGGGCATGGGGGAATTTCAGAGCACTCTTCGTTTTGACCCGCTACCGCCGTGATGCGGGTCCCGTCACCCGGTGCGGCCGTCAGAGAGGACCTACCCTGCCCTTTTAACCTTGGATCAGCTTTATATATTTTTTCCCAGCTCTAAGTAACTTTTCATTAACGTTTCCAGGTACCTAGTATTCTACACGCCATTTGACGTGGGGTATAAAGTAGCAAAGTTTCTACCTGTGAAGGTAGTCGCCTCAGCAATGAAAGAGATCTACCGCGCAAAGAAAGTGTACGACGGAGTCAGCCACGCCGGAAAATTATACCCCAACGCTTACGTCATCATGATAATAGTCGGTAAGTAGTCGATTGTCTGTGTTAATCTGGTCATAGTCTGATAAATATTTGTTTAAATCGATTAGGTGCATAAATGATAAGAAAATGTTTTTCTTTCCTCTAATGGTTGCACCAATTTCGGTGTAGTTTTTAGTCCATAAAATCTGACGGACCATTCGTTTCATATGTGCATGCGGTGTGAGGGGCCACTTTGTTAAAACTCTTTGAAAATGTGCTCAGGATTTAGTGAACATTCCCAAAGAAATGTGAAAGTTGGAATCAGATTTTGTGAAAGTCTAATAAGCGAGTTATGGACTGTAAAGTCGGGCCATCAGTTCGCACATTGCGGATTGAGGGCCCACCTTTTCAATACGGTTTCGCCATTGCTTCCTCATTTCATTTCATAGTTTCTGCTGAATGTAGTTCAGCTTCATCTTTAGTCTCATCATCTATCATATCAGCCAAACGACGTCCACTGCTGGACATAGGCCTCCCCTAAAGATAGCCGCAATGACTGATCCTGCGCTGGCCTTCCCACATTGCGACTTTACGGTCGCCACTCGAGAGCCTTCCGACCCAACGACTGTCTGCTCTGCGAGCTATGTGCCCTGCCAATTGCTACTTTTTTTAAGGTGGTAAAAATCATCAAATGAGTGCTTCCGCCCTGTGTGGGGCAGAAGGGACTGTCAGACTTTTACTGACTAAAAAACCACCCTGTTCCTTCTGTTGCCCTTTACGTTCCGGGGCCACGGTATCCTTATCACGGTATCGGCGTTTGGCCCCTTTGGGGCCCCGTCCCTGTGCTGACAGCTCGCCAATTGCCACTTGAGTTTCGTCATTTTAAGAGCTATGTCTTTAGTCTATTTTAAAATAATATGTACCTACGACTGCAAATATTTTTGCCTATTGGTTCAAAAACTTTTTAGTTAAGCTAATCTAATTTTTTTTTCGTTTCAGGTACACTAAAGGGTAACGGTGCAGGATTCACCAAGCTGGTGGAGCGACTCATCCGCGGAGCCTGGACACCGACTGCCATGGAAACCATGCAGCCTAGCTTGTAAGTATAGACAATATTTAAACATATTAAAAAGAAAAGCTCTTTGGCCTAATAGCGCCATTTTTAAAGTGAGTTACTGCAACTCCATGCAGTTACTCGAGAGTTAATGAACTTTGATCCTGCCTGGCGCAAGTGGGCCTAAGGGATCCTGCCAGAATGGTCACGAGATTTGTTCTTAGTAGAGTTCGTTTGTCTCCGGATGCCTATAATTATTATTAGCAAAGCAAAATAACAATATTACTACCTATAGTAAGAATAATTGAACTGCAGTTCCTGATCGCTTCTGGTATAAGCCGTGGTTCTGAACTTCAATAGTGGTCCTAAAAGGTTCATGACACATGAAACTTTATAACATAACTCTTAATATTAATAACTTCTGACCTTCAAGATATTTTACTTCTTAAAATATTTCATTGCATGCAGGTCCCTGCCGACCCACCTCAGGTAACACTTCTAACCGTTACTAACTATTTAGGCACACGCCACATAGATAGTTGAAAGTGTAATGTTCTTTATTTAAATAGTTTTTTTTTATTCCAGCTACACGAAGGCCTCTCTGGTTGCGTCCATTATCTTCGTGTTGGACAAGAAGACTGACCTTATTTCTGCGCCGCACGCTCTCGTGTACTTCGGCATAGTGATATTCTTCGTTTACTTTAAGGTACGCCGATTAGATTTAGTAAATGACAAAAAAAAAGAAGAAAATATTCTTAGACTGTCGACTAAAGTTGCCAGTGAGAAAAACAACATGTAATTTTGCACAACGAGACGAGTTTCTCTCGGATTTATTAAGATTATAGATAAGCTGAGAAATTACATTTATAGACCTTTATTAAATGAACTACAGGCCATTACCGACAGCTCGACGTGAGGAATCTTGCGTCCGTTTGACTACTAATAAATTTAACTTTCTTTTACCTCAGCTGTCCTCGATTCTGCTGGGCATCCATGATCCCTTCGTGCCTTTCGAGAACCTGTTCTGTGCGCTATTTCTGGGCGGCATCTGGGACTCGCTCGCCAAGCTGCTGGGCAAGGGACAGCCCAAGGAAGAGACGAAAGATACTAAAAAAACGAATTAGTCCATACCGACAATATGTAAGTACAATGATGGTTGGAGAGTGGGCTTTAAGACTTGTTGATAACTGTAGTAAAAACTACAGTATGAGCTATCATCATCATCTGCTTAGCCTTTTTCCCAACTATGTTGGGGTCGGCTACCAGTCTAACCGGATGCAGCTGAATACCAGTATTTTACATGGAGCGACTGCCTATCTGACCTCCACAACCCAGTAACTGGGTAATACAGTATGAGCTATGACGGGTGTGAAAAGACTCCTTACAAAACTGTAAGTTGTATGATCTTCCCATCGATCGTAGCGGTCATTTTTTTGTATAGACCGTAGGTACCTGAGTGTGAGAACCTTCAAGTTATGGAGACGTTGAAGGAAAACATTAGTTCTAACTTTTTACCCGACTGCGCCAGAAGGAGGGTTAGGTATGTTTTTAAGTGTTATTTATGAAAACACGTTTTAAAAGTAAACTATAAATATACGACCCCTGACATTCAGCTATAACATAATGGTGTGCGTGTTATACATTGCGCACTATAAAAATAAAGATTTTTCACACCAAAAATAAAAACAGTAAATTTTGCTTCGTCAGCAACATTTTGCTCTTTGGTTATTTTGCAACCACCATCCAAATTTTCAGAAATGATTTAGAATCGATAACCTTATCAATTGATGAAAAAAAAAAAACTTTAAATAAATTATATGATTTTCACCAAATTTGTCCGCTACTAAAATCACAACGTGTGGAATAAATACAGTTCAACAATAGGTTGTGTCTCTACATTCTGATTTTTTACGGATATTTACTTTTGAATGTTTTTTTTTTGTTTTTGTTATTAGGTACTTTTCATTTTTGTTTTCATCAATTTTATTGATAAGGTTATCGATTCTAAATCATTTCTGAAAATTTAATGGTGGTTGCAAAATAACCCTGTATAGCTTAGATTAATGGGATTATGCGATGGGTATTTTAACGCCCCGCATGTATAGGTACTTGCAAGTATAGTCCATGCCTGAAACGATAAAGATTAAAGTAGTTTATTATTTAGAAAACCTGAACTTGAAATAAGCAGCATAGCTTTCATATTCATTTTATTTGATCATATAAATAGTTTGGTTATTGCGTCAGAAAATCTGGGTCATTGCTATTTTCTCTAAACAGGTGTCAATAACATTTTAGTTTGGACTAAAAATTCTAACTAGCTCTTTTATTGTTTACAGGTCGCATTTTATAATCTGCAATATTTGCGCTACGTAATCAACTGACACCGACAATACAAAATGCGACGGATTTATTGATAAGCAATAATTAATATAATAAAAAGGAAAAAAATAAAAAAAATAGTAAAACCCTTAAATCCTAAAAAAATGGCACAACGACCAAAGTTTGATTTCATTAGTTTTAAGATCCACTAGTCTTTAAAGTTTATAAATGTTTTGTTGTTTATGACGTGGTATGAGTTTTCGTTACCTACTTAATGTAGAGGGATAGAGATATTTAATTTTTCAGTTCCTACAAGCAACTCTTTGCCAAAAATTGTGATACATTTAGTATTATCCACCGTATCAACTATGCTAAAAAAACTTGCCATAATAGTTATAGTACTTACCTATGTTACCAATATTATAAATTAAGCATAATACATTTTTATAATTTGATCGGTGCTTAGTACCACACAGTATACCAGTGTTCCCTGAGTGAAAAAATAATAAAACCATCGAGCATTGTAATTTTATTTTTATATTTTAGTTAGTTCACGAAACGAAAATCGACTAAGCCGACTTCCTTTACAAAAAAAAACAACCGGGAAAATGGCTAACTTTTCCCGCGCAATAAGATTAGTTTTAGTCTTAAATGAATATTCTGACTGATTCGCATGGGTGCACGCGATGAGGATCATTTTATTCGTGCACAAAATAATATCATATCAAAATAAAATACATTATTATTTATTAGAATAATTTGAATTGTGATTAAAGTACGAAAGGTCTGACCGAGTTGCTGGGTGCATTGCAACGAGGGGCACATCTTTCAACATTGTTTCATGACATGTAAGCTATTCTATTTCAATGATATCTGGGTATGATAAAGGAAGCAATAAATTGTTTTTATTATAATGTGAAGTTTTTGTTAAAACCTGCTTTCGTTCCCACCTCATTCGGCAAAGGAGAAGAGACTAACGAGAGCGTGAAATGCAAAAACAAATTGTGTCATATATTACGTGACTATGTTTATGGTATCTATATGTTTTCTTTTTAAAAATTACATAATTAGGTAGGTACCAGTCAAACCCAAGAGTTACCTAATCGAATGATAGAGCTCCATCATACCCATACCGGACCTTGACGCAAATAAATAGTGATTCATATCGCTTAGAAAGGCGATATAAAGAAAGTTAAGAATGATAACAATTATTTAGGTCATCATTGGGAATTTTAAAGATAACATATTAGTATCTTGGCATTAGCTGTTATTCGCACGGACGCTAAGTATTTTAACGCGACATATTTTTTACCGTACACTGAACTTTCAACTCTCTTTATTTAACCGAGCGTTTAGAATCCAAATAAAGACACTGATGAATTTTTTACTCCAGGTGCTGAGCTGAGGCAAACGTTAAAAATCCAAGCTGCGTTAAAAAACCGTTCGTGCTAAAATCCGCTTAGACATAAAATAATGCATTAGGTGGAAAAATGTTATCTGATAAGTTAATTGGATAAAGCAAAAACAATAATTAAACTGATAAAATCATTAAACATCAGTAATCATTATACTTAAGAAGGTACCTACCCTAAGAAAATAAGGAACACCCTGGTATTCCACTAAGCACAGCTGTTTTTGTTGAGGACTGTGGAAGTAACTTAAGTATACAGTATGGCAACAAAAACAGCTGATCTATATATTTTAATCGTGTTAGTGACCATTGCATTTTTTGTATAGAATAAAATACTGTTTTATTTTTTAATTTTCATGTGCTCCATAACACTCTTAAATGTTTGTCCAATTTTTCAATATTTATATTGTTATATTGAGTAGGCGTAGTAGGGTTGGGTGGCGTTTTGTGGTTTCTGCCTACCCCCATGGGAAAAAGGCGTGAGTTTATGTGTATGTATATTGAGTAGGAAACTACTTACAGGACGACAGCATACTAACGTTTTCCTATAACAAAACTTGATAGATTTAGATTTATACTACTCGCCACGTCAGAAATGAATTTAATTCAGTAACTCCTTCATTTTATTTCGTGAAAATCGCTCGTAATTTTGTTTTTAATTCTATACAAACTTACGCCAACAATAACAAAACCAAAAAGTATTTTGTCATATTTTCCTAGAACTTTGAAAGCTACGGAAAACGGGCTCGTCCGGGATTTGAACCCGGGACCTCTCGCACCCGAAGCGAGAATCATACCTCTAGACCAACGAGCCACGCTGACATGTAGAAACAACCCCTATTTACCAACCCCTAGCTTTAATACCTTTTCCCTTGTCGACCAGCATTAGTTAAATGTATAGTATAGGTATATGTGGGTTTGCCGGCATAATAAAAATACAATGACGGAATGGTAGGGTGGCAGCTTATTGGGGTTGCTTAGGGGGTGGTTAACCTACGTATAGGTAGGTACGTCGGCGCGGCGTCGCAAAGTATTAGGGTTACCTATGAAATGATTATATTTAAGTTTTTTTTTTTTATATCTATAGAGATATAAAAAAAAAAACATAAAATATGCATTACTATCGTATGCAAATGCTGTATAACGGGTTGAATTATATCCCCAAGAATACGTGAACACTGGCCAGTGCACACTCCGCTTTGTGACAACAGAATAAGCGGAAAGAGACATTTTCTTTTTATAAGGAAAACCTCGCGCTAATTGCTTGATACTTAGATAGGTATTTAGCCGGAACTCCGGTAGCCGGTTATCGTATGTTTGATTGCTTCAAAAATCACAGATAGATAATGGACAGGTAAATAAAATTCAGATTACTTTTATCAAAAACACAAGTATCATAGGTTGTTAAAACCAGAAGTTATGATAATATACCTAATTATTATTTGAAAAATGTATCTAGTCTGAAAATATTATAGAAAATCATAGGTCCTGTAGGTTGTAGAGGCTCTGGCTGGCCTAAACAAATTTTTTTCATGGGAATATTCCTACGATATAAACGCTGTTTAAAATAAGAAATGACTTGACAGTCCGTCACGAAGGCTGACAGGTTGAATTGACCTAGATTATAATATAATGTACTTAATAAGTTAATTCATACATTATTCGAAATAATAATTTAAAATAATCTTTCAATCAATACCTACATTGATCATCCCGATATCACAGTACCTACCTACCTACTTATATCCGATAAAACCCAGCTTGGTTCATTATGTTGATCAGCAACTTCCAAAATTTAAATAAATGTTGCAAATAAATTACGCTAACATCGAGTCTGACATCAAAACAAAATCGATCCGACTTAGAGGTCAAGGACTTGTAAACACGAGGAATCCAACCTTTCCCCTTCGCCCAGCTGATCTCAAATCCATACTAATATTATAAACGCGAAAGTATCTCTGTCTGTCAGTCTCTTATCCTTTCACGACTAAGCCATTGAAACGATTTTGATGATGCAGCACGGGGTAAGTTTGAACCCCAAGGAAAGTACAAAGGCTACTTTTCAACCGACTTCAAAAAGGAGGAGGTTCTCAATTCGGCGCGTATGGTTTTTTTTTTGTATGTACTACCTGATTACTCAGCCAATTATGAATAGATTTGGATGATTCTTTTTTTGTTTGAAAGAGTAGGTATACTTCCGAATAGGTCCCAAGAAGAATATTGTCATGATCTGATGATGAACTTCGGAGATATGGAATGGAACTCCTTATAAGATCACAGCAGCAATATCGTAACAAGTGAAATTGCTTTGTTTATACGTGTAGTCGATGACTGACTGAAGGAAAAGGGGGAGGGGGTACGTCAACTCCCCTCCTACGACTTTCTAAAATTAAATATATCGTGTGAGGTATTGTTTGAAAGGGCTTTTTGTAAGGATTTCAAACATTAATACACAAGCACTAAAAAGTAAAAAATATAAAGCTTTTTTACATAAAAAGATAACCGCCTTCAAAAACTACAAAATAAAAAATAACTTTAGTTTTGGAATACTTACCTACATAACAAAACCAAAGCCGCCGACTTCCAAAACTAATGTTAAGTATTTTTTATTTTGTAGTTTTTGAAGGCGGTTATCTTTTTTTTTATTCGGCGACTTCGTCTACGTCCTCGATAACCGACATTTACGCGGACGAAGTCGCGGGCAAAAGCTGGTATGAAATAAGGACGTGCAACTCCAAATTCCAGGACTTCACGATCACGCAACGTTCGTGTCGCGTCGGCTAGATGTAAAAAGCATTTAAAGTGACGAAGACAAACACGGACACAACACAGTTATTCAGTAAACAAACTTATCGAAAATGTATATCACCCCACTAATCTACTGCCTCTTTTTTGTTCCGCGACAGCAAACAAAACCGATGAATGATAGCATAACTAGTGAGTTGATAAAACATGTTTTTTTTTTGTGCACAGTTCCGTTCCACGACATGTAACGGAAGCTTTCGGATATAGGGACGATGAGACTGCCAACTTTTTAGATAACTTACGGTATTCTGATGTTATTAGCATAGATTGTATGTTCCAATAGCGCGTTATGAGGTCACTGTCGCTGGCCGGACTGCAATCACACCGATACGAACGTGAGTGTGGGTAATTCTTATCTTATACTTATGTTTTTTTTTTTATTTCCGTCCTGGCTAGATATTTTTGAAATTCAAACTGAAAATTTAGTTCAGCTTTAAAAATATCTACCGTGGTATTTATTTCACTGCTTTCCAGTCAGAGTATCAGTCATTTTTTAGACAAAATAAATGTACTTAGTAATTATTCTACCCCAAAAGGCGTAAAATTTTGGGTGAAAGTTTTCATGGAAAATAGGGAATGTCCAAAATATACGCGCTGTCAAAGTTATGCTCGTAAATAATGATCACTAACTAGAACGACAGTCCACTAACGAAAACTATAAAGAGGTAGGTACTTAACCATAATCATAATAATAAATCTTTATTTATCTCATCATTAAAGTATAAACACTAGACTAGATAATAAAATGCGCAATCGTAAGTAGAGAAAGGTGTCCAGGGATGGCGCACCTTTATTCGTGAACGTGCCATTTTTTGAGAAAAAATAATAATTTGATTATGACATGTTATTAATGAATCTTGACTTAGTGTTTATGATGGAGAAAAATAAAACTAAATGCTATAATTAAACTGATTGTTTGTACAAGAATCGTAATATTTACAATTACCTATATGTTTATTTTAATAAAAGGTAAATATGATATCTGCTATTGCAAATTAGTTTTGATCAAATTATTTTAGACAGAATAATTCGGGCACATGGTTCACCATCCCTGGTGCACAGTTCGGAATTGCAGATCACCTGGCTCTGTTAGAAATAATAGAAATATTATTTAACAAAGCTAAAGAGAAATTGTGTTCACTCGCATTATAATTAATGAATATTAAGTGCAAACCTATACATTAATAATAAATTATTTAATGTAATAGGTAGGTAGTACTTTTTATAATCTCCGGTGTCACCGTGTCTGATATTCGCACCGATAATACGGTGTGATTGCAATCAAGCAGGTTGCAAACTACACTTTAGTGACGTCGAACTGAGACACCGGGTATTGCGCGGCCGCGGCCCTCAACCCGTCAGATGCGCGTGCGATCAGACTTGGACTGAACGCGCCGCTTATTTTTAATAATTTTAATTTAGTTTTAGCTTAGTTTTAACGTAACATAGTGCTATAATTAGTGTAACAATCATTTAATGGAAATAGTTAAATAAAGGTGAGTTAATTCTGTATTTTATGTAACGGTGCTAGAAAGTGAACGGCGATTTCTGTGAAAACAGTTAGTTAGATGGGATTCTTGTGCGGGTGCATGCGATGATCACTTGATCAGTTCAGTACCTAGTACTAGAAGACAGCTGCCGCTGTCTTCAGGTCTGTCTTCCTTTCAGAGGTGGTGTCCTAACAGTTTTCCTTGTTTGATTCATCATTCGTGACCGTACTTAGTAGGTACACTTCTACCAGGGTGACATTGTGTTGCGAATTACCTTTAAATTTTCGGTTGTTACGACAAATAATTTAAACGTTTTATTTGTTGAAGTTTTAAGTGTAAGTAGACTTTAGTAAATGATTATATACAAACCTTACCTGCGAAACTTTAATCTATACTAATATTATAAAGTTTGTGAGGTTGTAGGGGCTAATCTCTGGATCTACTGAACCGATTATGAAAAATCTTTCGCAAATTGAAAGCTACGTTATTACTGAGTGCTAAAGTCTATATTTTATTTTTAAAAAGATAGGGATCCGTAAGAAAAATCACGCGGACGAAGTCGCAGGGAGAATGCTATACTTATGCAATAAAATACTTGGTGTATATGTAAGGATTTGAATACTTTCTGAAAGTAAATTTCAACATCTAGTTCTATAACATTCAACTAATCGCAAACTTATTACTTACCTTATTCTTTTGAAATATTAGTTAGCACTTTGCAGTAAGTGTGTTACCTGCCTTAAGTTAACACATACCTATTATTTGTAGAGAAACTATTAAATTATTTCTAGTTTAACACTTACCATGAAAACCAGTCCGCTTTCAGTCGGTTTGATAAAACGAAGATACTGGAACATGTTTTAAAGCGTACGTCTGATATTTTCTTTTTTACCTGCATAGCCTAGTATTTTATAGTGCTAGTATTATGAAACATCTTGTTCGCTTTGAGAGAAGGAGCACTAAACTCTTAGTCTAAACCAGTTTATGATAGGATAACTTATTTTGTTGCATCTTGTCTAATAAATTAAGAGGTTTATTTATCTACTTTGTTCCTTTTTCCTCCATTTTTTAAGGTTCTATAGTCAACAAGGAACTCTTATAGTTTCATCATGTCCGTCTGTCTGTCTGTCTGTCCGTCTGCAGTTTAGCTCAAAGACTATTGTACTAGAAAGCTGTAGTTTGGTAGTAGTAAAAAACATAATCCCTCCCATACCTACATGTATCTAAGTGGGGATGATTTTTCTTCTCGTCTATCAATTTAATAATTTGTTTGCCCAAGTGGATGTAATGAACACCTACCTACACCGTGAATTTTAATCAGCTGATCCATACAATAATGTACTACATTACGATCAAATTGTATGGATCAGCTGTTTTTTAGGGTTCCGTACCTCAAAAGGTAAAAACGGAACCCTTATAGGATCACTTTGTTGTCCGTCTGTCTGTCTGTCTGTCTGTCTGTCAAGACCTTTTTTCTCAGGAACGCGTGGAGGTATCAAGCTGAAATTCATATCAAATACTCAAGTCTATGGTCTCTTGGAGCTGTGAAAAAATCAAACTTCTAAGTCAACGCGATCAAAAGATACTCCCGTTTATGCCGCAAATTTTCGACACTCGCAAGGGAATCAAAACCTACAGGGTACTTCCCGTGAACTCAGAATCTTGAAATTTGGTATGAAGCAACGTCTTATAGCAGAGATATAGGAAAAATTGCGAAAAGTATAAATTTTTAGTTACATCATATAATAACAATATTTTTAATAATTTTAAACTTACTACCCCTTTCCTCATGAACGCGTAGTGGTATTATATTGAAATTCATATCAAATACTCAAATCTATAATACCTTTAAGCTGTAACAAAATCAAACTTCTATGTCAACGCAATCAAAAGAAACAGGAATTAAAACCGCATATTTTGAAACTCGCCACTACTCGCAAGGGAATCAAAACCTACAGGGTACTTCCCGTGAACTCAGAATCTTGAAATTTGGTACGAAGCAACGTCTTATAACACAGATAAAGGAAAAATTGCGAAAAGCATAAATTTTTAGTTACATCATATAATAAAAATATTTTTAATAATTTTAAACTTATTACCCCTTTACTCATGAACGCGTAGTGGTATTATATTGAAATTCTTAACAAATACTCAAGTCTATAATATCTTTAAGCTGTAACAAAATCAAACTTCTACGTCAACGCAATCAAAAGATACAGCAATTAAAGCCGCATATTTTGAAACTCGCAACTACTCGCAAGGGAATCAAAACCTAAAGGATACTTCCAGACGACCTGGAATCTTGAAATTTGGCATGAAGCAACGTTATAAAGTACACATATAGGAAAAATTCCGAAAATCTTAAATTTTTAGTTACATCACATAGTATATTTTTTTTAATAATCATAAACTTACTAGCTGACCCAGCAAACGTTGTTCAGCGATTAAAAAAAAAAACAGATGTTGGCCGATTCTCAGACCTACCCGATATGCACACAAAATTTCATGCAAATCGGTTCAGCCGTTTCGGAGGAGTTTGGAAACAAACACCGCAACACGAGAATTTTATATATTAGACTTGCTGACCCAGCAAACGTTGTTATGCGATTAACAAAAAAAAATAAAAAAATTGATTTTGGCCGATTCTCAGACCTACCCGATATGCACACAAAATTTCATGCAAATTGGTTCAGCCATTTCGGAGGAGTTTGTGTACGGAACCCTCGGTGCGCGAGTCTGACTCGCACTTGGCCGGTTTTTTTTTTCACATTTCGAACTAATTATGTCCCTTAATAAAAGTTGTTCATATTCATGAGTACATTCACCCCCTGAAAGATTTACAACGGATGTATCAGAAATAAACGATTTGATTTGATCAAAAATATTGTGGATGAGTGTAAACACCATTTTTCGATTCGGAGATAAGTTTATGAATTTCACAGTGCGTTTATTACGGTCTAACCATCTTTTATGCTTGTAGAATACCTGAGCTAGAAGGTGACTGATTGCCTTTTGCATAGCACCACTCACTTCAATATTTTCTAAAATATTCTTAAACTCCTTAAAAAAGAAGAAATAAGTAGATGGTCGATCAATACGACGTAAACTACAAAATCTTCAACATTATTAGCGAGGTTTACAATAAGAATAGGATTGTTTTAACATTATTTAATCGATGAATGAACTTATAATAAGCAGCGTGCAATGAAATATGACAAGATACAACATTTTCCAAGTTCCGACTTCATGCTTCCTCATTTTTATTTTACGATTTTAATTGATTTGCCAGATGCGTTTTATGGGATACCTGGTCTACCATTTTTATTAAGATCATCGCGTCCTACCGTGAACGTAGTGTCGGATAAATAACAATACAGACTCCTGACTACGTTTTAAAATAGGTGCCTTTAAGTAACACTTCCGTAAATGCGGGTTACTTGCAGGAAAACTTTCGATGAAACCGGAAAAACGTATTAAGTAGGTATAGCAATAATAGTTGGAACTAAAAAAATGTCTAAGGTTTATTTATTGTAATTCAAGAAGCGGGAAGTTCTTATCAAACATTCAACGTTTTGAGCTAGTTTTCATAAAAAGTTAAACTAACCCGCATTTAACCGGTATGATCTCCGAAAATGGCCACCGAAATAGATAGGTATAGTTGAGTCCGTGAGTTGTCAACAAGCTCATTAAACTTCGCAAATCGTCTGCCATTTTTTTATCCAAGTAAATTCGCTCTTCCATTCAGCTTACTCTTTTAAAAACAGATTCTTCATAGTCGACATAACTACACGAAGTCACATGAATAAGCCCACTAAGTAACACTTGTCCAATAAAAAAACTGCATCGTGTATTGAGTCAGACTGAACGGAAGCATCTCGCCATGTGTTATAAATTATTCATACCATAAAAGCATTCATGGTTTAGACTCTGTTCATCCTATTTAGTTTCTTGGAAGGACTCTTGTATATTGTTACATTTGTGGTAAGCCGGACCCGCCTGTTTTTTTCAAAGTAAGTCTGTATTAATGATTTTCCTGCCTTTGCTTGGATGTTGCCGATTTGATTATTCTCTCAGTTACAGCTGTTATGAGAAGTTACCTAGATTAACCCGTTGACTGCGGGCGAACATTTGCTGGGTACACAGTTCGCCGTAGAAAAACACATACGGTTGTGTGCGCACCGCACTCGCGCTTTATAATAGAAACACAACGGGTGTGTTTTCCTGCAGTCAACGGGTAGTCGCTTCCCGCCGTCTGTGCGCTTTAGATCTTCTTATAAACTAAACAAAAGATTTTAATGCGGTTTTCATCAATAGATTTGAATAGATACGAGTGATTCAAGAGAAAGGTTTATGTCTCTACATTGCACCCGTGCGAAGCCAGGGCGGTTCGCTAGAAACCAATATTGTTTGTCTACTTGCTAGTAAGTCTCTGAAAGTACTGCTCCAATCACAAAAAATCTCTGAAAAAAGAACTATTTATACTTATTGCCTTTACTGGCTATATTTTGTGGTATACAGTATACTTTCCACGTCGGCAAAGTCGCGAGAGGAGTTTGTTATTTAGTTATTGTAACATTCTTTTATTTTAGTTTCTTCTAAAATAAAAAAAATAATAAAAAATAAAAATATTATCTTCTAACAATTTTATATTCAATTGTTATTCTCCTTTTGAGGAGGCTCACAAAAATTCCATCTAATTACAAGTAACGGATTCGTCACGATACCGCAGACAACCTGTCAGACAATGAAACGTGTCAAATAAATTATGCTAATAAACGAGATCGGCATAACAATCTAATATGTTCGCTTGTATTTTACCTAACGAGTCCATTTTAGTGAAAAATTATAAGAAAGAATAGTTGTTTTAAATATACTATTCGTATTATCGGCAGGTACAGTTGCCGGAACATACCTACCTAACTTGGCAATGTTTGGCCTTAGTGGGGTTAAAGTTTTAGATGAACAATATTAGGGACATTTTTGCTTGTACACTGTGTGAATTCACAAGGATAACATTATGTATCTACTAATATTTTAAACCCATACTAGAACATTATAAACTCAGTGAGATTATAAATGTGAAAAATATAAAAAAGGCTACTATTAATTCCGAGACTTGGTCTGCGTCCGCGATAACCTACACTTGCGCGGACAAAGTCGTGGGTAAAAGCTATGTAGGTACCTAATAAGTTTTAGAAAATAATTTGTTATTATTATGTTTGATTTACTATTTCATTGGGTTGTAATTGAAATAATTAATAGATGTAAGTGATGATTACTTATATAAAAAAATTATAAACACATACTTAATAAAATTCTAAACGGAACCGTAAAACGTAATTTCCCTAAGTAGTTAAAAAGTAATTACCAGCTCATTACTTACCAAAAACAACTGTTTTTAATGAAGAGGTAGGTAGATGTCATTATGATACATAATTATTAGCTTCTCGCTGCATTTCTATATGCGGTTGGGGTGCATGAACTCAATTAAGCGGCAAGAGGACGAGGCAAAAAGAGCAAACTGCAAAGCAACATGGAGTCTTTATACCCTTGCACCGTGCATCTTGCGTGACTAGTAATTATGGTTAACGTTACTTAAATCATGGGTTATTCCCGTTCTTTCGTTGTTTTGTTAACGTTTAGTGATGAGCCGTTCCGTCAATTTAAACTGAACGAGGAAATTAGGAGTCAAAGACCTTTTTTAGGTTTTATATGCGCTCAACTTTCAACCTTTTACACAGGCACTAAGGTTACTTGTAGCAAAACTTCTGAATGGGGTTGATTTATCAATATTCCAAGACAAAATGTATCTAAAAAAACACTTTAACCCTGAAAACTCGAATACTTTCCAGCTAACCGTAAAATTCATTTTTTTAGTTGATTTAAAAACAATAAACAGTCAATCTATTGAGTTGGCAAATATGTGACGTCATAGTTAATTAATGCCATACAAAATCTATCGCGTTTTGACAGCTCATTAAAAGTTTAATGTCAGTTGATTAGTGGTGTCAACTAGCCAATTCAATGCGATGCTAAACATGGGACTCACTCGGACTACTGTAACCAGCCAAGTCCAATCTTGCATTATATCCTTTTTGAAACTATACACATCAAAAGTGTCTAGGGATCAAGATGTATTTGGTAATAATAATATATTGATCCCTAGACACTTTTGATGTGTGTACTTAGGTACTTACCTACCTAGGTCTAAAATTCCTTGAAACAGACAACGAAAATATACGAGACACTGAAGCTAAGGTAATACATTGTAAGGAACTTATAGATACGTAGGCAGGCAGCCCCTATAAAACAACTACAAACGAACTTCGGCAAGGTATTCGCTTACATAGTAAGCACAGGGTTATTTTGAATGACGTCAATGCGGAAAAGATTCAAAGAAAATAATACTTAAGTACAAGTTTCTAAAGATAAAACTAATAGCCGTGATTGATAAATTGTTTAGCTCATCATTTAGATAATTGCCCAAACGATGGGTGCACAACGAATCCGTATTTATTTCCGATAAAGTAATTACACTCATAGTCCGAGAGCCGGCTGCAAAAATACCTACCTCATCGGCTACCCCAATAGGCTATATTTAGATCGTTAACCGACACTTAAACACGTAAAAAAAATCAGGTCTGCCAGAGCCGATCCTGCCGGGTCATAGAAATAATCGATATTTTTTGACGTAATTTTTTAGTAAAAATTACGTCATAAGACACCCGAATGAAAGTGCTGGCAGCAGTTAACCACTGAATAGTTATGTAAAAAAAAGTGGGTCTGCCATTGCGCACCCTGCCGGAAGTACTTGGCAGACCCCTAAAATATGCCCTTCTGACACACTAAACCTACCTCATCGAGTACCCGGATGGGACCAACGCTAAATAATAACCAAGATGCCCCTGATAATGGATCAAAAGGTCTGCCAAGTCTAAGCTTGCCGGAACTTAGTGTTCAAAGCATTTGAAGTTGATAGGGAGCATACTTTCACCTGAAGTCAAAACAACATTATTTTGTTTCTAAATTTATACTTTATGAATAATAAATATTTTTTTATCATAACATTAAATAAAACAACAAGTGTAGAGATAAAAGATGTATATTCAAAAGGAGCATGGGCACCTTTGTATGAACCCTGGGCTAGTGATGAAAGGACTCGAGGCTTTTAAACCTTTTTTATTTAAGACTAGCCTCGATTTTGAAGACTCCACTCCAAAAATAGGACTCGAGGCTTGTTACTAATGTGAAAGAGCTCGAGTCATAAAAAAAGACTCGAGTCATTAAAAACGACTCGAGTTCTTTACTAAAAGGTTCGAGGCTTAGTCGCGAGTCTTTTAAGAAAAGGACTCGACTCTTTTAACAAAGCGAGTCGTTTAATGTGAGACCATAATGATGTAAACTTCAGTGTATGATTAAAACATATTTATTACAGATTAGAAGATACTTAATAATAATAATAGTAATAACTTTTAATGGTACAGAAGATACCTACAAGCCCAATCATTGTAACATATTGTTGACGCGTATTTACGCGCGCGTCTCACGACTCGCGACTAGCACGACTCACGAACTGAGTCTTTTTCAAAAGGGTTCGAACCTTTTCGTTGCGCCTGAGTCGTTTAAAAACAGGAGTCTTTTTAAAACGACGAGTCTTATGTTTTAAGCCTCGAGTCGTGAGTCTTAAGACTCTTAAAAGGGTTAGGGTTCAGGGTTTAAGGACTCGATTGAGTCGCAAACCCTTATAACCGAGGCGAGTCCTTTTTAAAGACTTAAAAGAGTCAGTCCTTTCATCACTACCCTGGGCCCACTCAACATATTGCTCAACAGTAATAAGACATCAAATGAAAGCTCTTAAGATAGGCTTAATTTCATTCTATAGCAGCTAAGTTCAAATCAAGCGCGAAAATGGTGTTTTAGTGCATTTTGTCATTTTTATTAACCTCGAGCCTAGTTTTCCACATTGTTCAACAGTGATGAGACCCATGCCAAATGAGAGCTCTTAAGGTGTACTTCATTTCATTCTAAGGCAGCTAAGTTCAAATCCAGCTCCAACATGGTGTTTTTTAGTACGTTTTAAAAAAATATATATATTTATTACTATTATAACTGAAAAATATGATAGTGCTTCTCAACAGTGATGAGGCCCATGCCAAATGAAATCTCTTAGAGTGTACTTAATTTCATTCTAAGGCAGCTAAGTTCAAATCCAGCGCCAACATGGTGTTTTAGTACGTTTTCAAAAAAAAAAAAATTATTACTATTATAACTGAAAAATATGATAGTGCTTCTCAACACTGATGAGACCCATGCCAAATGAAAGCTCTTAGGGTTAACTGAATTTCATTCTAAGGCAGCTAAGTTCAAATCCAGCGCCAACATGGTGTTTTAGTAAGTTTTCAAAAAATATATATATTTATTACTATTATAACTGAAAAATATGATAGTGCTTCTCAACAGTGATGAGACCCATGCCCAATAAAACCTCTTAGAGTATACTTCATTTCATTCTAAGGCAGCTAAGTTCAAATCTAGCGCCAACATGGTGTTTTAGTACGTTTTCAAAAAAAATATATATTTTTTTCTTATTCCTCTAAACTATTATAACTGAAAAATATGACAGTGCTTCTCAACACTGATGAGACCCATGCCAAATGAAAGCTCTTAGGGTGTACTTCATTTCAGTCTAAGGCAGCTAAGTTCAAATCGAGCGCAAAAACGTTTTTTTTTAAGTTTTCAAAAAAATAACTAAACACCCTTGAAAGTTAAAACAAACACCATTTTCGCGCTGGATTTGAACTTAGCTGCCATACAGCGAAATAAAATACACCCAAAATGCTTTCATTTGACATACGTCTCATTACTGTTGGACAATGTGGAAACCTCAGCTAAGGGTTTAAATAAAAGTTACAAAATGTACCAAAACATCATTTTCGCACTCGAAGTACACTCTAAAAGGTTTCATTTGGCATGGATCTCATCACTGTTGAACAATGTGGAAAACTAGGCTCGAGGTTAATAAAAATGACAAAATGCACTAAAACACCATTTTCGCGCTTGATTTGAACTTAGCTGCTATAGAATGAAATTAAGCCTATCTTAAGAGCTTTCATTTGATGTCTTATTACTGTTGAGCAATATGTTGAGTGGGCCCAGGGTAGTGATGAAAGGACTGACTCTTTTAAGTCTTTAAAAAGGACTCGCCTCGGTTATAAGGGTTTGCGACTCAATCGAGTCCTTAAACCCTGAACCCTAACCCTTTTAAGAGTCTTAAGACTCACGACTCGAGGCTTAAAACATAAGACTCGTCGTTTTAAAAAGACTCCTGTTTTTAAACGACTCAGGCGCAACGAAAAGGTTCGAACCCTTTTGAAAAAGACTCAGTTCGTGAGTCGTGCTAGTCGCGAGTCGTGAGACGCGCGCGTAAATACGCGTCAACAATATGTTACAATGATTGGGCTTGTAGGTATCTTCTGTACCATTAAAAGTTATTACTATTATTATTAAGTATCTTCTAATCTGTAATAAATATGTTTTAATCATACACTGAAGTTTACATCATTATGGTCTCACATTAAACGACTCGCTTTGTTAAAAGAGTCGAGTCCTTTTCTTAAAAGACTCGCGACTAAGCCTCGAACCTTTTAGTAAAGAACTCGAGTCGTTTTTAATGACTCGAGTCTTTTTTTATGACTCGAGCTCTTTCACATTAGTAACAAGCCTCGAGTCCTATTTTTGGAGTGGAGTCTTCAAAATCGAGGCTAGTCTTAAATAAAAAAGGTTTAAAAGCCTCGAGTCCTTTCATCACTAGCCCAGGGTTCATACAAAGGTGCCCATGCTCCTTTTGAATATACATCTTTTATCTCTACACTTGTTGTTTTATTTAATGTTATGATAAAAAAATATTTATTATTCATAAAGTATAAATTTAGAAACAAAATAATGTTGTTTTGACTTCAGGTGAAAGTATGCTCCCTATCAACTTCAAATGCTTTGAACACTAAGTTCCGGCAAGCTTAGACTTGGCAGACCTTTTGATCCATTATCAGGGGCATCTTGGTTATTATTTAGCGTTGGTCCCATCCGGGTACTCGATGAGGTAGGTTTAGTGTGTCAGAAGGGCATATTTTAGGGGTCTGCCAAGTACTTCCGGCAGGGTGCGCAATGGCAGACCCACTTTTTTTTACATAACTATTCAGTGGTTAACTGCTGCCAGCACTTTCATTCGGGTATCTTATGACGTAATTTTTACTAAAAAATTACGTCATAAAATATCGATTATTTCTATGACCCGGCAGGATCGGCTCTGGCAGACCTGATTTTTTTTACGTGTTTAAGTGTCGGTTAACGATCTAAATATAGCCTATTGGGGTAGCCGATGAGGTAGGTATTTTTGCAGCCGGCTCTCGCACTATCACACGTATATCTTTATCACGATTAATGATGAATTCCTCTTATCCGTGACGTCATTCATACGGTTAACATTGAGCATCCTCTTTGGCTTATGAAGTAATAGTCAGGCTTCATTGAATTGTGAATCATCTGGAAAGAGAAACTGTTTGTAAAAATACCCTCCTCTTCCTCTACATTCGTGAAATCCTGGTACCTAGGTACTAGTGTAGAACTGAAACAATTTCTGGGGGCCGTAGTTCTTCTATAGTCGCCAGTAATCAAAACACTTTAAATAAGCCACCCAAACTCATAGACTCGTACTTTGTTTCCATATCAAGTAATAGTCCTGCACCAACCGGGGGTACATTGCATAGTGCATACAGGGATAGATAGATAGATAGATAGATAGATAGATAGAAAGATAGATAGATAGATAGATAAAACATTTATTTTAATATAATCGTCAATTGGTGTCTCATTTCAACTAAAGCTACCTAAGGGGCCTCTGCGAGTTGGTTTCGACCCCACGTACACCTTCGAAAGGCCCCGGACCTTAGGGTCCCGAGATATATAAACTTAAAAAAAAAAATATAAGCTGAATGAAGAATGAATTAATTCACTACCCCCTGATCTATCAGGGGATGAAAGTAGGTACTCATAAATATTTACAACTTTTATACATAAAGAGACAACCGAATAAAAAAAAAAAACAAGATGCTGCCAACAAAAATTTACTAAACTCAAACACGATCAAAATGAATGGGACAGCTTCTTCTAATGACTTGTTTATATGTGCACGAGTAGGTATCTAGGTAGGTACTTACTTACTTAACTGAAACTATTAGTCAAATATTTTTGTTCACCTGCATGCTTTGTAGAGTGGCTAGCTAGCAACTCTACAAAGCATGCAAAAGTCATGCGTGATGATCATCGTATGACCTAGGTCATATTTAAAATGGGCCCTGTAAGGTCATACAGACAGTAAAAATCCCGCTCTTAAACGTGACCATGGCTTAGAAGTTAAAATGAGACAAAATACGACCATCTTGCCTCCGTGAGTAAGGTGCATTGTCCTTTGCAGTTGTGCAAGCAACTCCTTGATTATTATTTAGCAACAGCAGGCTAATTGGTGTTGGGACAACAATCTGGCAATCTTGTCACTACAACCTCAGTTTTTGTTTATCGTAAACCTTAAAGAAGTCATTGTACTTATCATTATGAACAACTTTTACTATGGTAGGTACCAACCATGAAGATATGAAATTAAAATAGGCTTTCACGATTTCAGGGTTAATTCGGTTGAGTAGACTTAGAAGCTTATTTTTTTTTACAGTTTCTAGAGACCGTATACCGTATTTAGTATTAATTTCATGTTGACCCCCACTAGTTAACGAGAAAAAAAAGGGTATTAACTCAAAGTCAAAGCATTTATTTCAATTTAACGATTTACAGGCATATTTAAATGGAGGCCTAGCTCTATGTTCGAATTGTTGTAGAAGTTTGTAATGTAACAGAAAAAAAATTATTTTAATATTTGAATTCTCAAGGAGTCGGTCAGTTAGAAGGTTGAAGCTAGATGCTCATTCCAAAACGGAAGTAAGCCTATGCTTTAAGGCAGCTACGAGATGACCAATCCCAACTGACAGCGCTCGTTTACGAACATTTATGACGCGTAGATTGGCACCACACTTAGCTCAACCATCTTGAAGTGAACCAAATGACAGACTTTTTGTCTGTCTGTCTAAAATGATCTTATACGGGTTCCTTTTCCTTTTGAAATACAGATCCCTAAAATGCATAATGTCCTTACTTAAAGCATGTATAAGGTCGATAAATAAGGAAAATAAAAGCTACACACATAATGGCCGATAATTGCGAATAATCGATCGTCGACCTTAATAATTGATTAATTAACAAACATCAGACGATCCATAGTAGAGAATCAGAGTGAGACGTGATCTAACTGAGCATGTTGACTGACTCACGATAGCACAGATGGCTAATAGCTCATTGTTTTAGATCAATAGAATAGGTGCTTATTGCAGTACGAGTCCTTGCGTATGCAAATTGCAAATCTTCCTTTATACATTTAAGGTTGCAAATAGGTAAGTAAGTATATGAAAAACTTCTCGGTCGGTGCAAAAAACAATCACACAAACCACATTCCAGTTCTTCTATAATTTCTGTCGACAAGCCATTCGATTATAATTATGTACTTCCTAAGACTAATATGGTGTTTGGTTGGTTTCCACCCTTATTAATAAAGGCACATGACAGACAGGCCAGTGGATATGTGTCCTTTCCCCATCTAGCCATAAAATGGGTAAAATAACACACTGTTTTTTTAAAAGTACCCCATCATAAACCACAGTCTGTGTCCGATATAGAATTACCTTTATTTTTCGAAACGTCCTCAATAAACTATTCAAAGGGCAAACTGAATTTGTGCCTCACCTGTCCGAGTCCGTTAGCTTGACCGATACATGCACCTGACGCAATTAATTAATATGAGAATAACGAGTTACCCACTTGACCATCAACTATGTACCTATAGGCATTTCAGGTAACTTACCATACTTCAGTAGTGGGCTGAGATCCCAAAGTACGACGACACAGTGATTGGCTGCTGCGCTGCGTATTCTAGGTCCGATTTCCGTACGGAACAAATAATTGAATGGCCCACAGATAGTTGTTCCGGGTCTGCCTGTTTGTGTATGTTAGTTTATATTGTGAACAAACCCACGATACAGGTGATTCGTAGTGCAGGGCAACGTTTTTCTAAAAGAAAGAAATATAGAAATGTTGCCAGATCTAGATATCTACCTATGTAATTTAAGCAAGGCTGAAATATTTAGAATAGATAGAGGAATATGTACTGCAACCTGTGCAACCCGTAGACCAAAAACAAGAGAATTCATTGACTTCAAAGAAGGAGGTTTTATGTTCATCTGTGTAATTTTTTTTAATGCATTTTTATCGATACTTTTGTTTGTGGAAGGTCGATTGTGGACTGATGTTTGAAATTCTTTTTATAGTTAAAACAACAGTCACAATGTCGCGATTCAAGACAATACTGGTAACTGGTGGCGCAGGCTACATCGGCAGCCACTGCGTGGTAGACCTCCTCCAAGCTGGTCATGACGTCGTGGCTATAGACAACTTCGCGAACGCAGTCGGCGACGATGATGGATCACCAGCACTACAGAGAGCAGAAAAGATAACTGGCAAGAAGATAGATTTCTACAGAGCAGATTTGCTGGATAAACCTCAAATTAATGAAATATTTGATAAGGTCAGTTTAATTTCGTAACAAACTCTCTAACCGGTTGTCAAGCCTTTGAGCTTCTTTGATGGACAGCGCTACAGGTCCTTCGAGGCACTATAGTTCGAAAGAGATCAAGACGTGATAAAAAAAAGAGTAGCCCGTTCAAGAACTGAACGCCGGAATATTCTGTAAAAATCAACCGGTAATGGTGAAACAAGCTTGAGGTGAGCTGTCATCCGACTTGATGCTAGGGATTGAAAACTGCTTGTTTCAAGCTCACTGCGTTCATGCATTCACAGAAAGGGATCTTCACATAATAACACTATTTTTTTTAAGGATGGGAAATCATCATATGACTCTTTCCGCTCTGGGCGGAGCGGAAGAGAGTGTCAGACTTTTACTGACTAAAACCCATCCCTGTTCCTTCTAGTGTCCTTTGCGTTCCAGGGCCGCGGTTACTCTTTCGAACAATTCCGCAACTCTGGCAGGGCATAATAACACTACCGGTCAATCGATCTATGCAGAAGTTACTTACCTATTCAGTTACTTGACCAAACGATTCCTTAATAACTTCTACGATTAAAAAAAAATAAAAAATTGCATACTTTACTAAATATTCTTGTTTTCCAGCACCCAATAGACTGTGTGATCCACTTTGCTGCGCTGAAGGCCGTCGGGGAGTCTATGCAGCAGCCGCTACTGTACTACCAGAACAATCTGCTTGGCATGCTAAACTTATTGGAGGTAAGGAGTTAAGGACCTACGATTAACGTATGTGCTTATGAACACCTAATTTAAGACAACGACTGTCAGGAGATTTTATAATAGGCTAGCTTGATCTATAAATGTAGGATCTTTGTATCTAAGGACCACGATCATTTTTAGTCTCCAAATAAAAATAAAATAGGCCTTAATAAAAAACAAAGTCTGCTTAAACCATGTTTAACCCTTTGAGCCAATTTTTGTATTACAAACTTTATTATAAAGTTCGAAATTCAAAAACCGGCTCGAAGGTTTGAACATGGTTTAAGTTTTATGTATAATATGTATGTATTTATAAATTATTTAAGTATGTATATCAGTTGTCTGGTTACCATAACCCAAGCTCTGCTTAGCTTGGGATCAGATGGCCGTGTGTGAGTTGTCCCAAGATATTTATTTATTTATTTAAGTAAAAACTTTGTTTTATAATAAGGCGGTACAAGTCAGTTAAAAGTATACTTCACAGATCATATCAGATCATAATATCTCTTGTCTATCCCCAAATAATTCCTTTTGATCTTCGCGAGATCTTTATCTAGATGGCTTGCCTAAATATTGATTGTTTTGGGACTGACGTGATAAGATTGAATTGTAATAGATACTTATAAGTATTTAGTTGAAGTACTTGGAAGATGTAGGTGATATTAATCTAATTGTAAGATTTTAAATTGATATTGGTTAAGAGATTATAGATAGATATGTAATTGGGTAAATGATAAAAATGGGTAAATAATAAAATTGTTATCTCACCGAATTTACAAGTTGCAAAATTATCTAAATCAAAAATTTAGATATCGTTTCACGTTAAAATATTGACTATATAATCATTTTTTATCAACATGTGGCATTGCTTTGATCCGCATATCGATAGTAATGATCTTTTTTAAAAAGAAAATAATATTTACACCTTAAAAACAGATTGTGACTAATTGACTATTCGCAACATACCTACAGATTTTCTTTCACCCACTTAAAAGCCTTTCTATTTATTCTGAATTTATTTATTTAATCAGGTTTGCCAACAGCTTCTGTATTCATTACATTTTGAGTGTTACAAATTAGAGTTTACGGTCTTACACAGTAACAGGCTAACCAGCATGTGTAAAGCATGTTTCTAGAGTGTTTAACATTCAAACGTGCTTCATTGTAGGCTTTTCGTCTTTAGAAATTGGACTAACAACTCTGAGCTACGCCAAAGTACCACAGGTCTTCTATTTTTCGTTACAGCAACCCCAACTATATCCGATCGGGTTATTTACTATTTGTATCTATAATCTATATAGGGTTTAAAAAAGACACATCAAAAAGCTTTTAACTACTTCTACTGGGCCGTATGCGTAGTCAAACTACATATTAACACTTTCGCTGCTCATTATTTAAACTGAGCAGCGAAAGTGTTAAGCGTCGTTGAACACAAATTATTGCTAAAAAAACGACTTTTCTTTTTGGTGTAAAAATTTGTTTACACCATCACGCAAAAAAACGTTAAAAAGCTGGAACTTTGAGTTTCAATATCTTCGTAACCAGGAGGTTCTCAAGTTTGGTAGTTTGGTACAGAACCAAAAGAAAATCGCAATAATGAGAAGAGAAGTACCTTTCGACGTTGTTGACATCTTTCATCCAGTAATCTTCCATCTTTCCTCCGCGCAACGCCGCGAAAGGGCGGTAGCGGTAAAGCGGATTGCACGTGTGTTATGCATCAACGGATTTCTTAGAGGCCAATGCTTGCTTAGAAGCAAACACCGCCAACCGCGGCGGTGCGCGGTGCCGTGTGTTAATCGCCTAAGAGTACATTACCGACGCATGACTTGAGACAACCTACACGCTATCTATTTCTACCCGACCGGTGCAGTCTTACTTGCGTGCTAAGTTTATCTAAATAACCGTTCGCACTCGAAGCCGCCGTTACCAATATTACAATGCTCCATAAGATATGAAATTTACCGTTACCTGGAGCGAGTAGGCACCTAATGCGACGCCTCTGTAGGTATGTTACATTTGGCAAGATTACAAAGTCTACATACCTGACATACTTCTCTGTAGATTTTTATTTAAAATGCCATATGATCGCCGAAGTTTTTTTTTTATAAAATCTTACTAGAATGCATCAAAATATTTACCTTTCCAGATAATGCGATCACACAATTGCTACCAAATGGTGTTTTCTTCATCCTGTACGGTGTACGGCGAGCCGGAGTATCTCCCCATCACTGAGAGTCATCCTACTGGCAACATCACCAACGTGTACGGAAGGACCAAATATTTTATCGAAGAGATGCTCAAAGACCTTAGCGCTGCTGATGAGGTAAATATTCTGTGCTGTGTAACCACTAATATTCTTAGGAAACTTATGACTTGGTGTTAGGACATACCTATTATGTTCTGGGGTGTTTCAACATGCATAATATTTAGATGCGGGTGATATCTGACTGAGTTTTACTCCGTATGCGAAACGGCCGTATTTTCAAGGAAGTGTCTTTAATTCGTTCTTGTCTGAAGTTAAGATACCAGCATACGGAAACAGGTGCTTTTTTTGAGGTGATATTTGTAGCAAGACCCAAAAAGTGCCAAACGTTAATAAACGTTGCGAAAACCTATGTAGTTCAAAATTACTATTAGGTATGAAAGTACCAAATTTTCCCATAGCGGTTCGTTGATAACATGCAAAAATCAGAGATGAAATAAAATCAAGACCAGTTCGATTTGGGTGTCTAATATGCTAATAGACACTCATGGATATAAAGGATTCTTGTGTAATAAATGATCAATTCCTAATTTGGAAAGAAGGACCATTTTTATAGTACATTTTGAAACTAACATTTGCTTTACACGGAAAATGTTTTCCAGTAAACAGCGAACTAGTCAATGAGTGCACTTTCTAAAACAACAAGTCTAGCGGGTGTGATTCAATACCGGTCTTGTTGGCCTACTATCACGAATGCCAAGGTCGAAAGACGCCTACATAATCGTATCATCCGCGTAAATTATATCATTCCAAATAATTTAATGATATTTTTCTTTAATGCCACATTTAAATGCATTAATCAATTTGTCAATATTGCCGTAATTTATTGTTATCATTTTAAATATTTTTACCTTATGTAGTTTTTTTTCTATTAAAATTAACATCCTTTAATACCTCAATACTGTTTTATTACTCTTCTCAATACAGTTTCTTTTTAATATTCCGAAAAGGAAAAAAAAAAGTTATATACTTTCTGGATTTGTAAACTGTTTAACTGATTGTTTATCAGTGTGCATGACATTATCTTCTTTAGAGCATATACGGAGACGACACTAAAATAATTTTATTTCCCCAGAAATGGAACATAATCTGCCTTCGCTACTTCAATCCGGTGGGTGCGCATCCTTCAGGCCTCATTGGGGAGGATCCGACAAAGGAGTTCACTAACCTGATGCCGTTCATGGCTCAAGTAGCCCTCGGCAAGAAGCCTGTGCTCACAGTTTTTGGAAACGATTATAATACGCCTGATGGAACTGGTGAGGAGATTTTTACACAAGAAATAGAAGAGATTCATCAACTCTTCCTAGTTCAAATGTAAAGTAATAAATACCTAAACCTATTCCTGTTGTCAAAAATGACTTCTTAATCACCTTTGACACTAACACTTCAATAAACTATTTTTAAAAGCTTTTATTCAACTTGTTTGATCCAGGTTTCAGAAAAAAAGAAAATTGTTTTGTTCTTGACAAACTTGGTTTAGAACAATAAGTTCATGAACTAACTATGATGCTTATACTATACCTACTCATCTTTGATTTCAGGTATCAGAGACTACATTCACGTGATGGACCTGGCAAGCGGACACGTTGCAGCATTGAACCTGCTCGGCAACAATCACGTTAATCTGAAGGTACCTACTATTGGTCAGTTACATCCGGGGGTATTAATTCGTGGGTCTTTCATCAGAGATTGTGTTGCGGATTTTCTACAATATTAGTAATGCATCTTGCTTATGAGAACATGAATAACCATCTGTCCAAGATGTCGGAGAAATTAAGCACATAGGCACAGCGGAGTTTTTGTGGGTGGACCCAGTAAAACCACTCCATTTCCTCTAACGGTGTGAGGGTCGTTATACATAAAAGCGGGTCGGTGCATTCAGTTCGGTATGTTCAAAACAACGTTTTCAATGGTTGTATTGAGTCTGCTGAAGTGAATAGGCTGACATGCGACCTTAATATTCCAACCGAAAAAAAAATATCAACGCATTTTGTCTTCAAACTTTTACCAATTTCTTTTATTCTTAGGTCTACAATTTGGGCACCGGCCGAGGGGTATCCGTCAAAGAACTAGTGGACGTGTTTGAAAAGGTAACCGGTACTAAGATACCTCTAAAGTACGTGGCCAGAAGACTGGGGGACATCACCGCTATGTGGGCAGACGCGACGCTTGCTAAAGAGGAGCTAGGCTGGACCACTAAATTGAGCGTCGAGGAGATGTGTAAGTACCTAAATGTAATCTGTTCTGTAGGACATGTTACACAAAGATCTGACCTGTGATGTTCTACTAGTGGTTGATTTAAGCTAGTGGTTGGTTCTGGGTAGAAAGATATCCTACTATCTTATCTTACTACATATTATAATGCAAAAAAATGATATTAATATGAATATAATTGCGAAGGTTTGGATGGGTGTTTCTTACTCAATCACGACAGAACGGCTTTACGGATCTGGATGAAATTTGGCACAGAGATAGATTATAGTCTGGAATAGTATATAGACTATAACAAGAAAAGATACATTGAGTCAGAATCTAATTAAGATACCTTGCTTCTAGTAACGGTACCAAAAACAGGTTGGGTTCTATTATTTTGTGGTCGTTAAGCGAAAATGGTAAACGATTGCTTCTAAATAAGTAGACTGAAGTCAAAGTTAGGTCACAAAAACGATTAGAATGTTTATTTGTTTTTTTTTTATTAATAAATAATTTGTTTTTCTAGGCACTGACTTCTGGCGATGGCAGACTATGAACCCTGACGGCTATCCCAAGAAGAGTAAGAAGACGAGCGTTATCGTCAACGTCAATGGCAATAGTTAACATGCATTTCACATTGATCCTTATAATTTATAGTTCATTATTAAATAAGTATACCTACTATTTATAATACGTTGTTTTATTGCCCTGTTTTTTGCTATCTCGAACAGTGGTCTACACAAGTGCACTTGTTGAGTGTCCTACCTTCAGCAGACTACGAACAACTGACGATACCTACTAAGGATCGGGAAGCTACGTGAGGCAATCTGCCATAGAACTTAGGATTTGAGGGCCAGGGATATAGGACCTGCAGGGCTGCAGCAAGTTGGATTTTTATTCCACACTTGTGCAGTCATGCACAAGATAAATGTAGATAGGTAGATTCAGTTATCAAAATAGTTTTGTATACCTGTGTATCTTTATTTATATTCATGTTACTTCTTCATACATAGATTCATGTTGCCATTTCAATGGTTCATAGCCGACACTGGTAGTATTTGGCAGTAGATATCTTGCAAACAGCTCGAGGGTCTGAGGATTTTCTGCCTTCACAAAAGGTGATAAAATATCTGAAACAGAATTATGAACGAGGATTAATACTAAATCCAATATTGTAAGCATTTTCACAGATGTGTGTAATGCATTTAGTAATTTATAAGTTTATATTTAAAAGAAGATGCCTGAGAATAGAAAACTTTCTTCCAATTTTATAAGTCGGAAAAAACTGAGATGAATAGTAAGTGACCAAGTCCAATAAACTGACATCTTCGGTAATTTAGTAAAACCGAATTTCTAAAGACCTTACCTAATAAAGGTGGTTTGTGCGAATGTAAAGCACTGGGCACACTGACAACCAACTGATAATCTGGGACATCTTTAACGTCCCCAACTTTTCCCAATATTATGCGTTCATATGGCTGCTTCTGACTACCAGTAGCAAAGCTACAAAATGGCTGTAGATCTACTGTCACTTTCAACCAGTACCAAGTAGCAACATACTCAACTCCCCATTTTGGAAAGATTATGTTTTTGACAGCTGCAATATTACTTGGTGCATTTGTACACCATACTGCAACTAGGCAGTTTTGTGAAAGGAGGTTCTGTACTGGTATAGCTGCTATATCTTCATTGTACATCATTGAGTAACTGGAAAAGAAATGACATAATTATGTAAAACAAATTACAAATGTTAATGCAGTACTAATTGTGCAACAATAATAGAATATTTAATATTAGTACCTAAGGACCATTCTATCCTAACAATGGGTTTCGCAAGTTTTGGAGAGTCTAGTTTGCTTTAACAGAGAAGGTTCAAGCTTACTAGTATTTGGACCATGATCAAAGGTTTAAATGTTTTACTATATACCAAATATTACCAAATTTATATATACCAAGTATTACCAAATCAAATCATATCAAATCTTGTATTTCTTTGCAAACATGCAAAGAAATACAAGATTTGATATGATTTGATTTACATAAGGACCAGTTTTTCTTCATTTCAATTTTACATGTCAACTGTGTCACTAACATCACTTACGCCTTTATAATAAATGAAAATATTTGAATTATTAAAGATTTCTCACCTTAATTTATTATTAGCACTCTTCAGCCTCCTTATGTACTTATTCCACCAGGGTGGATCTGCAATTAGTATATCAAACTTACTGCCTCCTAATTTCAGGCACTGTTCTTTTACACATCCACAGTAAAACCTGAAAATTACTGTAAATTGTAGCATCAATCTTCCCATAATTATTATGTGAATAAATAATTTGAATTTAAATTAGAAATTTTATAAAAATCTAGAGCCGAAAAGATGTGGAAAAAAAATAATTAAATACATCAAAGAAAACTACTAGCTGTTAACTTTGAGATGGCCATCGTTGACTGTTAGAGACTGTTTAGGCTAACATAAAAGGCGCTAGTGACGTTGATAAAGAAGTTTTAGTTTTTTACTGTAAAAATTTTGTAAGTACCTATATCAATAAAACAAAGCATAATTGAGTTTGCTATCTATGGATAGCACCGACGGGTCGGACTTGAGGTGTGGGATGAGGAAGCCCTATGGGAGGTAACAGCCATCTCAAAGTGAACTCCTAGTATGTGCTTGGAAAAAAATATATATAGGTACATAAAATTGGAAATGTATCTTACTTTTACTTGAACAATACCTTGAATTGGGTGGTATTAAGAAATTCCTTTCTTTAACTTTACATTTCAGAGATGTATCAGCATTATTGCCACCCTTTACACCAGCTAAATTTAAGATGGTGGCTTCAAACAATGTTTTGGAAAGGTCTCTTACATCCGATGTGTCTAGTATTTTGTACTTACTGACTAAACTATCTTTTATCTTAATAGGTACTTCTTGAATGAATCTTTCATATATTCCTTTTACTGTTGACGTCTGAAAATTTAAGAAACAAATAAAAATTTTAGCCAGGAAGTTGATATGATGAAATAAACTTCAATAATTGAGTTAGTTAAAAACTACAATTGAATGTTGCAAGTAGTAATTTAGAGAAGTTTTAATCATGATTTAATTCTGAATAAAGCAATAATTGAAATTATTGAACTTACCTCTTCTTGCAAACTATCAGAGTTGCGAGTTCTTTTTATATTAATTTGATCTTTATCAACAATTGTAATAGAGAACAGTTTTGCTAATATACTCAATGATTTTATTTCATTTTCGTTAATGAGAGTATTTTTATAAACACTGGTGATGAATTCTCTGTGATCAATCAAGTAAGAGTCGCGATTCTTATAAATTAAAGCCATTGTTTGTTTATCTTTTTATTACAAGTGAATGAATTTCTTTACAATGCTTTTTTTGAGGATCATTACAGGCTATTGCCAACACAAAACTGTAACACTTTCAGTCATAATTTTATACAAAATAACACATAAATTTTATTAAAAATAATATTTTATCAACACATTACGATCAGCTGGATCCATTGGAAAACGAAGTAAACGTCAACTTGACAAACTTCTATTTTATTTTTGTTTCTATCTTGCTCACACTTCACTTCAGTCAAAATTCTGTTTACTTTGTTTGTCGTTGTCCATAACTGACAGAAGAGATGAGATGACGGCCTGACAAACTTAATGATTGCCAACATTTAGACAAATAACATTAATGGTAATTTCTTCTATTATTTTAAAAGCTTAATAGTAATTTAAGTACGTCATAAATATTTATTTTTATTATTTTTTATACGTATTTATAAAAATTTGAGTCACGTCACGGTATAATCATGGAACTACATTATCTAGTTTCCAATTCTTGTATAATTTAACGTAGTAAGTAATACATTGTTTTCATAGGGGATGTAAGTCATAAATATGCTAATAAATCATTAACAAGAAAATAAAGAATGACAGTCTGGTGATCAAAATAAAATCATAATGTTTATTGATTGTAATAGTAGAATTTGATTTTTTTCACATCCCAAGACCGCGCAAGACTCGTTATGTTGCTGACCTGTCAATCAAAACTGTCAAGTAACTGTCAAAACGAGAATTCAAGGCAAGGAACGAACATTTCGCTCAAAGCTAAAAGCAATCAAGTTGGAAGATTCACGATTGCTTCTTACGCTAATTCAACGGTTTGTTGTATATTCAGTTAGCACTAATTAAAAGACTGCAAATTGTAATCACGCGCCTACATTACGTGATCAGATTGGCTGAATAACTGATTAACTTGGAAGTTTGTTTTGATTCAGAAAAAACATTTTTTGAAGAAGTTGATGACTATGTTTTTTATTCGAAGATCTTTTAATTAGATCATGGCTGTTAACAAAGGTAACTCTCTTTTATAATATTTGCTACAGCATAATTTGTATAGATCCAACTTTTAAGACGGCCTCGCTACTCAAGAACGCCGACTCGGTTTTGTAAATACTACTTAGAATTTACTAAAAAATATAGCCTTCCGGTTTTTCCGGTTTTCCATTGACTTAACTATACTATATTATATTACATTCTTAACAATCATACCTTTGTTGATGCTCATAACTTGAATAATCATCATATTTTAAGTACATTTCAATAATTTTTGGTAGTTCCATGGAAAATCGATTTCATAACTCTAATTTCTCTGCTTACGAACTTATTCCAAAGTTCACTTACCCATGACTTTTTAAAAATTACTTAGAAATTATACTTACAAAACCAAAAATTCTGTCAATTTTTGAATAAAAGCAATAAGTATCTAAGTAATTTAAAATAACATTCTAGAAAATATGACGAAATTATTTTTAACAGATCGATCATTTAAGAAACCTAGATTATAATACTAAACTGCTTGGAACTAATATTTATTTTTTTACTTGGGATTCTGTATATATTTTTTTAATTTAAGATTTGCTGAAAAACTGCTAATTATGTAATAAAAAATTATACACCTAATTAAATTATTTACAAGAAATACTAATTGGAATTTTTAACATTAACTAAAAATATTAGATAGTACTTAGTAATAAGCTAACAAACTCCAATAACTAACTGCAAAGATTTTTAACTAGGTACCCTGATCAATATCAGAGCGCTTAAAAATAGTGATCGTTGACTCACAATTTTTTTAAATTACCAAATTGTCGGTGTCCTGTCTCATGTGGTGGTGGGTGGGTCCTGGTGCTTGATATATGTATGTGTTATTATGTATATTTTTAAAATAAGTATAATAAATCAAAAAAGTTTTTCTAAAATTGCAACAAGATTTAATTCTAACAATGCATGGTATTGGCTTTTATAAATGACTAGTCAGTCACATAGGTGACTCAGGGGGACACTAGGTAATATAAGTAAGTAAATAATATTTAAAAAATATAAAAGAAAACAAAACTTTCTCATATTATTATTATTAAAGTATAAATGCATTACGAATTTTCATAGCAACATAAAACTATCATTGTTTTTTTGTGTAATATTGATAATAATTCGTGGTTGTATCATAGGTACCTACATATAAATGTTTACTACCCCATTTCCTTTCAACTCTTACATTATCTTATCTATACTTAAATGAGCTGTTACCATCAGCCCAGGGATTATTTCTCATTTTATCTTGAAGCTGATAAACAACAAATTTAAAGCAGTATGTATGTAGTTACTTATTTTATTTAATATCGAATTATTATTCGTATTTATTAAACTCAACATTACATAATAGTCGAGACAGTTGAACCCATTTGCGCCGTCCAAAGTACTCTTAACAAAAAGTAAAAAAGTCGCATTAATATTTACAAGTCGCGACACAGAATATTGAGCACTGTTTCATTGAAGGGAACCATAAAAGTTGTACGAACTCGAGATCGGGAGCGAATATTGATTAGGGGTGGTTGCGCGCGCTCGCGGCGCGGCGAGGGGAGGCGGGCTGCGCGCGCCGCCGCCTGAGTGCGCCCATGTGGTGCCACCGCTGCGACCCTCCATTGCCATCCCAATTATACACTAATGTTAAAATCCACCAAATATCAACTATTCCTGCCTAATTCGCTCACGACCGAGTCACTCCATCATGTGAGCCGGATCGCGGCCGCGACCTAACGCATTCTCACGTATTGCGAGCGACAACGTAAAAATCAATAAATCTCATAGTGAAACTTGTATATTGCATTTTCGTATGAACAGTGGCTGTAATGTAGTCGCGCAACGGTGTGGAGTGTGTTCCAATAGTGTATTTGTATTTCAGTGAAGATATAAAAGTTACCGATGTTCAATCACAAGTTACCGACTGACTTTCCAATGCAAACCCTTCGTAAGAAAACCAGCCCTTGCAAATGTGAGTCCGTAACATTTAGTTGGAGCAGCTTCACGATCACCATGTTTTTCTATACTTTTGATATTACGGTAATGCGGTGTTATTAGATAGCGCTAAATGTTCCCGACCACGTTATTCGCATAATCTTAGCTTTATTATATTTTGCGGTATATGTTGTAACTTGCATGGATCGGCTCAATACTATCACCCTACTAACTAAGAGGTGGACTCAGCAGCGTGTAGACGAGTCGCGTGCTAGTCCATGTCATAATTAGTGACCCCGTGGTGTTTTGGACAGAGGGTGTGTTGTGGGCCCGTGGCGGATGTGGAGCGGCGGTACTTCGGGGGGACTAACTCCATAACTTGCTATTTGTCGGTTTGTACGGGAAATTATGCAGGTGTGTCATTTCCAGCATCTCTTGCGGCAGTTCGGTGAGTACATCATTCTGTCCTTAGATACGACAATCATGCTTGTGTGCTGTGTATCTACGTATGTACCTTTTGGTATCAATGTCATCGCATGTACTCACTCCTTTATTATCCCCGTTGTTTGCTTCGTTTATTATTTTTAATTAATGCCACTACTGTATTCGTTAAAAACTTTGTCCGCTAAATTTTCTTACGTATTCATTGAGAATGAACGGAGCACTGTGTGTACTTACGTCAAATATATATTTTACGCCTAACAATTTAGAGCACCTTCTTGTCTGCTGATGTTAGCGGAAGTCCGTCTGTTAATTTCATATGTGTATTGCTCCTATGTAGATATCTATCTAACAATACTACAAGCTGGTTCAATTGGTATATTAGAAAAAAAATGGTAAAATACTAATCTACACTCTATTCTGCTCCCGCTCCGATACCAACCAATTAAATCCGTAATTTTATCGCATTTTAACTGTCGATATTACCTGAGCAAAAAGGTTTAGAAACAACATACCGCTTCATCTTACTGTTACTAACATTCCGTAAACTAACTTCGACAAAAAGTACATTTAACGTCGAATTCCGAGACTAGGCTAGCATCTTATCCTCAATAACAAAGCATGCTCTTTCGTAAATAACATGCCTATCTATGTATATGTATGCAATGATTGCGCAGTTTGCATACAACAGTCTTGAAGTATTTTTGTTTCCTCACACTTGTGAACGAAAAGATTAAAAACATAGGTACATATCACTGTGAATCTTCAGTTCAAAGAGGTCACATCCAACAGGTACCAGCCAGTGCGACAATCATGGGTCTAAATTTAAAAACAGGATATTCAATTAACTGGGAATGATGCACCGTAAACAGGGGCCAAAATAGGACACTCGCGCTCACTTTTATTTTGTGCTGAACTTCAGTGGCAGTCGCGGCATCTGTGCTCTGTGCTGTATCGAAAAAAGTGAAAAAAAAAAACATGACATTGAAAAAGATTGAATCAAAAAGTCTGATTAGCAAAGGTGATATTATGCAAACTACTGTTATGTGTGTGCACTTGTGCTCTACTAATGTGCTTTGTTATATTTAGCTCGCTGATTGACTTGCTTAGTTTGTAACTGGTACTGTTTACGATTCTCTTTACGATGCTTTTATTTCCGCGGGGCTGATTATGCCGATTGTCGAAGTAATTTATGTGAAGTCCTGATTTATTCTGAAAACAATACTGTTGAACGACATTGGCATTAAAGTTCAAGTCATCGTCCCTTGTAAGATACGGAGTGTCTGTTTTTGTGTGTGTCTTTACTGCCGTTTATTTGCGTTGAAAACTATCAAAGGACTTGTAGGGTCAGCACATAGACCGAAATGTGTTGCGGAGGACTTTGGTAGTGACTGCAGAAAATGGTTGCTTAAAAGTGTGACAATGTCATCTCTGATCTGCGTCATATCAGGTCAATATCCTTTGACGAAAATTTTCTTCTGGCTAATTTTATTTTTATATGACCTCAAACAGACAAGAACGAGCCGGGCCGGTTCTTAGGCGAAGGCGTTTCGTTCCGCGCGAAGCTGATCGGTGTACTAGAAGTACCCGAGGCCCGGGGTGACAGAATGTGCCAGGAAGCGCTGGCTGACCTGAAGATGGCCATCAGAGCGGCTGGAGAGCATAAGCAGAGGATACAGGTCCACGTTGCTATAGACGGGCTGAGGCTACGTGATGATAAGACTGGGGTATGTATTGTTTAAAAAAAAATTCTTCAGCGATTCCGGATAAATGGGCCAGTTGCGAAGCAGAGCTAAAGAAACTATTTCAAAGGATTATGGGTAAGGCTTTTGCTTTACAATTCAAGGAGGTTGTTGGTTGGTTGTTGTTGAGATAAACGTTTACATGTGAAGTCAACAAATCGGCAAGCATACAATATGACGCTCTCGGGCTAAGCGGAGCGACAATTCCTCAGTGATTTGTTTGAAGCATTTGGTGGTGGTTGCTTTGCTACAGGAGTAGCAAAGGACTTCAATAGGGTTTTATTTCCAACAGTAGACTAATTGGCTATGATGCATTAGCATAGCATTAATAGACTGGCCAACAAAAGCCGTCCTCATGAAAGGGAGGCAAATAAAAAAAATTGCCGAAAAATCCAACTTTAAACCGAAAAATCTGAATTGATACTGTTTCATTTTTTAATATTAAAATCACTTTTCTAGAATCATCTTCGCTATCGGTAATGTTAACATTATCTCCAGCTTTCGTTGGCCAGATTGTAGTAGCGGTCTAAGCCCATGTTATTCGTCCTATGTTCCATTTAAAGTAAGCTGGAACACGTGGCGCCGAGGCTATAAAGAGATTAGGTCAGGAGGATAAAGTAGGACTCATCTGTGTTCTAATAAAACAAATGCGATCTGAGGGGCAATTTTGTATTCTAATCTTAGTCTCAATCCGAAAATGCCTACATTTTTGACATTGATTGTCTCTGAGATGAGATTTTAAAGATGTTTAATTACGAGATTTGTCCTTTAGTTATCCGTAAGTTTAGGGTTCCGACGTTTATTAAAATATTTTTGATACATAAGTATCCGAGTGAATCTTACTTTAGCGCTAGCATGATATCATCTTCGAGTTGAGAGTTTAAGTAGGTAGATACTTACGTAAGCGTGAGTCTACGCTTGTCTCATCAAACTGAGCCAATGTTGGCTCAAAACTGATTTATCGAAAGTTTCACTGTTTCGATAATCCACACTTTGGTCCAATATTTGGGGCCAATATTTTCTTCATCATCATCATTATAATTATCAACCGAACAACGTCCACTGCTGGATATAGGCCTCCCCTAAAGATAGCTACAGTGACCGGTCCTGCACTACCCCCTTCCAGCGGTTTCCCGCGACCTTTGCCAGGTCATCAGTCCACCTTATGGGGGGCCAATATTTTAACTCTAGGTAATTCATATTTTTGTTGACAGGACTCCTTGTATCACCACCCGGTCCACAAGATATCGTTCATCGCGCAGGACATGACGGACTCGAGGGCCTTCGGCTACATATTCGGTTCTCCCGACACCGGCCACCGGTTCTTCGGCATTAAGACTGATAAAGCTGCTAGTCAAGTAAGTCAACCATAATTAATCTATGCTTCCTGTTATAGTTTACTGCTATAGACAAAATTTTTATCAAGGAGGTTGTTAGTTATAAGCTACATGTCCAGTACTCCAGACACACATAGACTTTTGAACTTTGAAAAGCCATATACTGTACTGTTCTGAAAAAAAATGTTGTCCCGCCCTTATTTGTTTTTTTTTTGTAGGATTAGTCTTCTTGGTTTCCGTTTGTCATGGCGAAGTGGAAGAGTGTCAGACTCTTACTGACTAAAACCCATCCATGTTCCTCGTAATTCCCTTTGCGTTCCAGGGCCGCGGTAACTCTTTCGAACAAAATCCGCAACCCTGGCAGGCACTGGCCTTAGCAGGCCCCGTCTTCTAAGTTGACAGATATCTTAACCTAGCATATTTTTTTCTGTTATAGGTAGTAATAGCGATGAGAGACTTATTCCAAGTAGTATTCGAGCTCAAGAAGAAAGAAGTGGAAATGGCCAAACAGCAGCTGGAAGGCAAAACGGTTACCAGTAGTTTAGTCCGGCACTCGACGAACGCCTCCACCGAAAGTAAAACTAAGGTAATTATTATAAATAGGAACATATTTAGCTTTATTAAGTACTTTAGTTGCATAAACGACGTTCAAGTATCGTTTACACGGTGAGAGTTGACTCGTGTTGACAGTTAGCACGATACTTGCGACTAGAGAGAGGTGAATCGCCTTGCCTTTAAAAATGGTTCCGATAAACAAAAAATAAAATAGTTAGAGCTATTAATTCACTGTTCGAGAGCGCTTCCAGTTTTCAATTATGTGTAATCAAAAAATTATGAACTATATATTACTTACTAGCGTTTTACCCGCGACTTCGTTCGCGTAAATGCTGGTATTCGCCAGTGCAGAAGAAGTCACGGATTAAAGACAGGGGATTCAAGCTTAGTTTGTCCGAAATTTAATTAAAATCGGTTCAGTAATTTAGCCATGAAATCGTAACTAACCAACAAATAAACAAAGTGGCTTCCAGTCTCGTGTGAACATTCTCGACGGTCGAGAAACTCTCCTCGTGTAAACGTGGCAGTGTGAGCTGTCACGAAGTCGGGAACCGAATGTTTGGAACGCGACTTTGCCTTTTCTAATTGGGTAGTTGACACCCTCACCAATAATTCCAAGACATAACTTCTCTAAAGAAACACTTTATTAAAGCCTTGAAAACACGATTAATTTTCAAGTAACTGTAAAAGATTTATAATTGCTTTTAAATTAATAAATAGTTAATCAATTGAGTCGGCATAAAAGTGACGACACAGTTGTCTTTTGCTATATAACATCGTCCATCTTTTTTTTTTCTATACTTAGTAATTGTTTTATGCTTGAGCTTTTGTAAACAAAAATTTTCTGTAAAGTGCGTCACTTTCGTGGGAATAAAATATGTTTTCTTTCTTTCTTTTTATCTGTGGGAGAATCTTATAAACAGTAAGTCAATTGATTAGTGGTGTCATCTATCATGATCTATCCTATCAGCGGCGTTGTCACTTAGGGCCTCAGCACACGGCGTATTCTAAACGCGCAGACAACTCGCGTTTCAAGACAATTTCAAGAACACGCGTTGTCTGCGCCGTAGATACCGATTAAAACGCGAGTCGTCTGCGCGTTTAAAATACGCCGTGTGCTGAGGCCCTAACACATACTACGAGGTGAACAGCTTCAAGTACTAGTTCTCTATTCTCCATTCCTCGCTCTGCGTAAGTGAGACTGCAGCCTAACCTTAGCGTTCTGCAGTACTCAGGCATTCCCGAAATATTCACACACACTTAACCGAGTATTTAGAACTAATAAACATTTTTGGCGTTCCATAGATTTCTAAGCGACTGTTTTGAAAACAATTTTGGTATCAAAGGAATAGTAGTGTAGTTGTGGATATTTTGTAGGAAAATAACTAGACTTTTCACGTGTTTAGGAACCACTAATGCTAAATATGTAACACTGCCACCTGCTCACAACATCACCTCAAAAATGCTTACATTTCATCAACTACAAAGTTATCGACTACTACGTAAAGCTAAAGTCTAAGTCAATTTGCTTGTACAAAAGATGGTACGTAAATTGTTAGTGCAATCATGTCACACATTTCGCCACTAATTGGCATATTAACAGGGGGCGTATTCAATAAGAAATTCTTTTACAAACTGAACATATTTTTAACGAAATAATAAATTATACTACTTTTAGTAGGTATTTCTAAAAGTTTTTTTTTTTAAATGTGTTAAATATGTACTGTTAATGAATAAGTGATATAATTAGATTCAGATGCAGAAGGCGGGCGTCTAGAAGACGGTACGCATTGTAAGCTTGAGATTTTTTTATATTTTAAAACGAAAAAAGAAAAAGAACATTTTTCTTCTTCTTTATCATGTGGGCAGTAAGGTCTTACGACCCCACACACCCTAGTGTCAGAGTTTCTAAACCGCCCAAGGGCCTCTGACATGGTTTGAGTGGAACAGTAAGTCCAGGTTTCCTCAAGATGAAAAGAAAGAACATTAAGTAATTATAAATTGATTAAGATTATAAGACTCAACATAACGTACTACACAATTTAACAATAGTATAACGTAAGCAAACAACATCAATAGTCCTCGTATAGTGACGTGTCTCTGATTGTTTAATCGATTCGTCAAAACATCGAATAGCTTGCTAAATCAACAAGCAGCATTGCCTAGTGGGACATCAAGTGCGTAGCTGGCACCCGATCATCGTGAAATGTGAATATGAAGACGTGGCTCCTTAAACCGGACTTGTCTATGAAAATTAAGAAAATGGTTCAGTGTTGACTTTGTGATTGTTTCAATATTTTGTGTTATATTTTCTGTGTTTTGACTACGCGTGCGTGCGACGATTTTTTTTTTCTTGGTTAGGTGATCAGCCTCCTTGCTTGCTATGTTGTATGCCAGCATGGTATCTAGCAATATAGATTATAAATATTGTAGGGCAGTGTGTGGGAAGGCCAAGTTCGGTTGTGGGCATTTATTCTTACTGGTTATAGGTATGGTGTTTTAAAAACGTTAGGCTGTTTTTTAACGGAGTTTGTATTTTACTTATTTATATTCTTTTAACATTTAAAAATTAAGATTTTTTTTGTATTTGTTTTGCCAAAAAACCCCTAAAACCCATCATGCTTTTATAAATCATCAATTTGAATCGATATCAAGGTCTTGAGATGGCAATAACATCTAAAAGTAACCCTTCAAAAATCGTGTCTTATTCATTTAAAGCTGTGAGTCTTCTATGCATCATTAAATAAATAAATAAAATAAAATTACGTTAAATTACATTTAAAAAATTACGTTCGGTTCTAAAATAATCATAGACTGCTAAAATCTTCGGTCCACGTTACGGTCGATCAATGTCAAAAAAGGATAACACTATAAGTTAGAAAGAGTATAAAAACAAGATGAGCTAATAAGCTCATTTCTTAGTCTTTCAGGACTCATGACGTAACTTCATTTATATAACAGTATTGACCTAATTTGATATTCACTGAGTCTGAAAAGATTTGGTCAGTGTTTTAATACGCTAGGAACAGTCAACAAAAGAGATGGGTATGCTGGGTCGTCAGATATAGTAGAACTTTTCTTAGAAACCGATGGATGACTTCGATTGAAACTTAATTATTGAACTGTTTATTATTTACTTTTAAAATTTAATTACATTTGAAAACATCCTTCTGTTTCTAAGAAAACTTCAACTATAAGTATCTGACGAACCTGCATACCTATCTCTTTTGTTGACTACCTATCGAGACCAGAGAAGCAATTCCCGTAAGTTCAACTACGATCCTATTCTAGTAGTTTTTTACCAAAAATACTTTTAATTTGCCTAACATTGGGACTACATTTTGAACGTTTTTACCTACGGATTGCGGATCTGGTCTGCAGTTCACTTGGTGCCAAAGATGCTAGGTGGACTATCAAAACGGCCACAGCAAATATCGTTACAAAACAGCATAACAAAATAAGAAGGGCTTAAGTAAGGGTCATATACATAATGCTGAAATAAGAACCTCCTCTTTTTTTTTAAATCCGCTTTAAAATAGAATTTATGGAATGTCCAAATCAATATCCACCCTCTTTAGGCCCGCATGGTGCAATACTGAACTGGTCCCTCTGTCTCTTGAAGACAGAAAATCCTGAGTCCCAACAATAGAAATATTATAGCATACTTACGTAATTACAGTTCAAAATAAAAGTCTTGCATCAGTATAGTTATGTCATCGCCTACGCTAATCGTCAATCTCCTACAATTTGTATCTTGAATCTAATGGATGGCTTTATTATTATTTTCTAAAATGGAAATTAGGTTCTTCTTTTGTTCTATTCTGTGCGGTTAATTTATTTAGGACTAGCTGTCCGCCGCGGTTACACCCGCGTCTTTGGTTACTGCTCCGCTCCCGTAGGTCGTAGCGTGATGGTATATAGCCTATAGCCTTCCTCGATAACTAATCTATCTAACACTGAAAGAATTTTTCAAATCGGACCAGTAGTTCCAGAGATTAGCGCGTTCAAACAAACAAACAAACAAACAAACACTGCAGCTTTATAGTATTAGCATAGATTTACTTATTTATTTATGTTAATACGGCTTCCAAAAGCCAATTAAAGACTGATTCACACATATCAGTGAAGCGGCAGTTCCGGCATCGTATAGGGAATGTATGAAATAATAATATTATCACTGATTACGGGACGGTGCCGGAACTGTGACTTCACTGTGTGAATCAAGCTTAAGTCTGGTTACGATAATAGTTGATTTAGGGCCGCTTTTTCAATCACTTTGCTTTTATCTGAAGGATAAATATGGCAGCTTTACAGCTTTTTGTCAAAAATGAACTATTTTGACAGTCACAGTCATGTTGCTGTTTAGTAAAAAAATGCAGACAAAATTGCACCTTATTGATTTATTTTAAAGTCTAGTAGAAATCGTTAAAAAGTGGACTGGTAATAAACGTGTCTATATTATAAAAACTAACTGCAGTATTCGGAAATAATCATTATTTTGTAATATTGCCATAAAAATTCGCGAAGCTTTAAACACAGACTAAAATTTTTGTTTCTCACGCGATTCGTTCGAACCCTTCGAGTTCATGCAAGCATTTAACTGATAGATAGTCGATAAGTTAAACGCTGCATGTTCAGTCCATTTTGCAGTTAAATTAACTACAGCAAACAATATTGATGTTATATGATGGTTTCAAATATTCGATCAAGCAATGTTTTTCCATTATACGCTATACAATCTTTAACTCGTTGACTGGGGGAAAACACACACGTTGTGTTTCTACTAAAAAACGAAAGTGCGGCGCACATACAAACGTATGTTTTTCTACGGCCAACACACGAACTGTGGTAGCTAGCCGCACTTGCGTTTGGCGTAGCGAATGTTCGCTCGCAGTCAACGGCACGTCGGCACCCCCCATTGACTCCCTCACCTGGAGCGTTCGCCTGTAATGTACCTAATATTTCAGATACGATTATGAGCATTAAATTACAATACTGCCTCCCTGACTGACGAGCATTCGCCTGTAATGTAACATTCGATTCGGTATTTTTCAAAGTTGTGCGCATTGATGTTACAATTTGTATCTAAATATTAGACATTGTATCAGTTGCGCACTCTAATGCTTGGTTCTCTTCTCTCACCAATGTAATGCTCGAATCTGTAACGTTACATTACAGGCGAATGCTCCAAGTGAGGGAGCACCACATACATATACTCGAGCAGTTTACATTGATTAATTGAAAATAAACTAGTATGTAATAGATATAGAGTCGAAAATTGCATGCAGGATAATAATAGAATTCCGCAGCGTGACCCCCGCAATGCTGCGGAATTTTGCATTACTTGATCGCCGTGGTCGGACAATATGCTTATTTACAAATACCTAAACGCAAATATGGGGCAGGTAAACGCGGTCTTCAATTTTCAGAAAGGCTTTTATTGTCGGTACGTAATATTTTTCTTATAAAACATTACTAAGTTTTGCAATCCGTATAAAAAATAATAAACTTTGGGGTAATTCCAATCCAGGATAAGAAACTATGAACTAACTTCTTGCTATTATTATAAATACGAAAGTTTCTATGGATGTATGTTTGTTATTTAATTACACCAGAACGGCTGAAAAGATCTGGTATTTGACACAGAGATAGATTAAGTCTGGAGTAGGGCTGCCGTCCGGGTTTCCCCGGATTTGTCCTAGTTTAGAGGGCGTCCGGGGGACGTCCGGGAGGGGTTGTCAAAAAGTGACCGGGTGAAACCCGGACATTTTTAGTGTCCGGGGCATCCCGATTAAAAACAAATCTTAGTTATAAAAAGCTTTAATTATTGTAAAACATTTTGTTTTTGGTATGTCCGGAAAAAAACTCAATTTCACTCAAATGTCCGGGGTTTTTGAAGTTTTTTCCTGCGTCGGCAATTTAGGTGATGGCAGCCCTAGTCTGGAGTATAATTCAGACAGGCTATATGCACGGTTCCCATGGGATAATATTATACATACATTATGACGCGGACGAAGTCGCGGGCAGAAGCTACTAATTAATATAAAATTACCGGCACACTAATTAGTGATAAGTAATATATAAATTAACTTCGTTGAAACAAAAGCTACAATATCATCCCACATGTCCTTCCTAGAAACACAACATAAAACAAAAGGCGATCGACCCATTATCAAAGTCTGTAGTAATTTCTTTGTATCCGATATACAATTCAGTTGTATCCTTAGGTCATGGTCAAGGTCCAATGATATCCGGTACAGGATACTAACGACCGCCCCGTCCTTGTTTGTTGATAGCCTTTCAGTAATAAATGTGTATTTTATTGTGGACTTACTGCTTTTAAATGTACTGGGGTTTTGTTGAAGATCTGAATCTATACTTTATATTAATATATAGCTGAAGTGTTTTTTTGTTTGTTAGTTTGTTTAAACGCGCTATATTTAGAACTACCAGTCAGATTGGAAAAAATATTATTGTATATAATAGCCAGACTCGATGACGAATAGTATAGGCTATATAATATCACCACCACAGGAACGTACCAGTACCCAAAAAACTTAACGCGAGCTTTAAAATTTTTCGTCGCTGTTTAAATGTATGGAAGAGGGGAGTTTATAATCTATGGGAACAGGTTCCTTCCACCCTGTAGGTATATCAACTTACGGCGCGTACACATAGAACGTCCGATTTACAGGTCCATTTAAACGTATAAGTATGTTATTAGCGTATGTAGTTGTATGAGCGAGTTCACACAGAATACAGTATTCCGGATCCAGTAAAAAATACCGATCCGACATCCAGTAGCCACGAATGACACGAATCAATTAAAATCGGTCCTGTAAATGCTGTGTGAATATTACCTCCAGTAGCGACGGATCAGTTAAGAAGGATCCTGTAAAATCGGACGTTCTATGTGTACGCGCCCTTACTTGAACTACCGTCAGCTGCCTTCATTCATTTTTGACTCACAACACAATTATTTAATCATTTTTTGTTCTCACTCCTCGTCACTTCATTGCCAACCAAAAATAATCTTTATTAGCATACTGATTCATTCCTTTTCTCGATATCGATTCTTTATTGTTGTAATACGTATCAAAATAGGTCACCGTACTTGGATCGTGGCATCATAAAAACTTCCGTCGTTATAAAAGTTTTCCAGAAAATAAAGGAAAAACTCTTTGTATCAAAATAATTTGATACTTTAGTGTTGTAGGTATCATATTACATAATGTATAGCGTCTAGGTGTGAGCAGAGTTGTGTAGCACACCCACGTTTCACTAATTTTGTTGTACCTGAGTCCCGTGTCATATGGAAAAATTAATTCCAACTTTAGGCCGATGTAAAGTGCCAAGTCACCAATAGGAATAATCCGCGTCCATAGAAAGAGAAATAATGCTTAATATAGAAGGTCCAAGTGTTCATAGGTCAGGTGCAATTCCCAGGGTTGCGGATTTTGTTCGAAAGTGCCACCACGGCCCTGGAACGCAAAGGGCATTAGGAGGAACACGGATGGGTTTTAGTCAGTAAGAGTCTGACACTCCCTTGTGCTCCGCCCAGAGCAGAAGAAGTCATGATTTACCATCCTTAAAAAAAAATTCCTACTGCTTTGCATTCAAAATCACGCTTTCAGATAAAAGCTCCGGGACGAAATTTGTTTCTTTTTTGGTTCCTTGGGTGGAAAATCCTCATAGATGTTCACCGCCCTGGGTAGAGCGGGGGGGTCTGTCAGACTTTTACTGACTATAAACAACACCTCGGAGTTCGCGCCTTCCGCGATCCCCGACTGGTGCTGACCCTCCTACCGGCACGTATTCTACCCCAACTTGCTTTTCTATACGAAATATTATTTCTTTTTCCATGCCACGTCCCACTACAGAAACTGAACTACTTTCCAAAGATATAAATAATTTCAAAGATAGTATCGCAATCTTCCTCAGAGTATCTCAACGGCTGGTGAGACCAGCTCATCCACTTCCAAGGTCGTGGATGTGGGGGCGGAGGGGGGCGTGGCCGAGCTGGTGGACTTGGAACAGGAGCTCAGTTCCCTTAGGAGAGGACTGACGCAGGTCGAAGGCCTGACTCCGTCTAACGACCCGTTCGGAGACTCCTTCACGGCCTTGCCTTCGCAGGTAAACTTGGGAACTACAGTGTAGTATTAGAATATTAGGAAATGTCCACTTGTCCACAGAACAAGGCCTTCCCTTTTAGGTAATATGAACTCCGATCGATCTTGGCACTCGGCCACAATTCTGACGCATCGAATTTGTCGAAAAAATAAACAATATCTGATTACTATTATTTTTGCTCGGGATACTATTTCGCAAAAACGATTGGTAAAACTGAGGTTTAATTCTTCCATATGCATTCAACAAATAAGAATATCAATCACAAATTCATAATCATAGCTAATTTCATTATTCACCAATACAACATTTTTTTTCTTTGAAACTACTTGAAAGCATCGATCCACCAAACTCGGCAAATGGGCTGTGACCAGTTTCTAATATGTCAACATTCTTGAAATCGACTAGCTAGGCAAGTTCATTCTGGTCAGAAGGTAACGTAATGTCTTTCTTTCTTTTCAGAAGGGTCTTCTCCCCCCGCCACCATCAGGTGCTTCCACACGCGGCCGCAGCACCCCTGCGGCCCCTGTCTCTTCCCGCGGCGTGTTCAGTCCGGGCAAAACTGCGCCCGCGCTTCCCTTTGACCTCGCTACCGTCGCCGCTGAGTTCGAGCCAACACCCGCATTAGTCGACAATATTAATGATACACCGGTTAGTAAAACATGCTTTAGAAATTGTGTAAAGATTAATATACTAGTGACGTAGAAAAAGAAATGATATTAAGTATAGATGTGTAACTGCGCGTATTATACGCCCCGAATCTGCAGACAGCGTAACACGCTGTGTAACTTTCAAATGTAACTAATAATATCTAACGCCATTTTGAACGCGTCCAGAGCACTCACTTCTATACATAGTATTTATAGATATTTCTTTTTCTATCTCTAACCCCTTATTCATAAGAACTATTTTATAAAGGTTTATGTTTACCTGTTGTTTGCATGTCTATGATGTGGGGGGGCGACAAATTAAGGCGGAAGCCGACTTATAACACGCTACGCCATCCCACGTGTGCTTATTGGCCAAAAGACAAAGGTTACTTTAACGAGGTGAAGTGTGGTCGAGACTCGAATACGCTTCGCCGACGTGGTGTGGCGTAGCGTAGTGTGTTTCCGCCTTTTTGATTTTGTTGTGTGATGTTTGTGAGAATTTATTTATGAAAAAGGAGTACTTAACTCTTTACAGTCGGTTCAATAGCCGTCGTGAAAACATCCCCACTTGCCTTCTATCTCTGGGAATATTTCGTCTAAGATCCGATTTTGCAAACGTCAGATTACTCTTATGGCAGGAATAAATATGGTGGTTTGACAGATTTAAGTATAGAAAATATGTCAAACTGTCATATTTATTCGTCAGATAAAAGTTATCTGACTGTTGAAAAATGAGCCCTAAATTAATCATTTATCAATACATGAACGGCTGTATGGAGTTAATATTTATATTATATTGCAATTAAAAATGCCGCCACTTGCGTATTTATTCCAACTACTTTTAATCAGAGTTATAAATTGATGTTAAATTAATAATACAAGCTAATTCTAATACCTTTTAGGAACTCTTGCAATCGACTCTCAGTCTCAATATGTCAAAAATGCCTCCAATTTCCCAACATTTTTTGTTTGACATTGATTATCGCTTAGATGAGATTGCGACTGGATTTTAAACGTTTTTAATTAGTAGAATTGGTCTTCAGAAATTGACAATTAATAAAATGACAGCATATGCATACGATAGTGGTGGCATTACTTTCAAAGTTATTAACCCTGTTAATGTAACGATTGTCGTAAAAAATATAGTAGATTCCTTAATACCTATTCCAAGGAAAAGGTCCCAATACCACTAGATTGAGTAACTGTGTATTGATATTATGCTGTGCGCGACCTCGAGTGACTATAGTGGGCAGAGATATCACGCTTGGCATCTTTAGGTCGCGAACTATTTAAGGTCATCGCTTATAACAGCACGACTCCGACACCGCAAATAATTTGCCATTCAATTTAAGACTTTAAGTCGTGTACGATTTTTTTTTAAGGTGGTAAAAATCATCGAATGAGTCCTTCTGCCCTGGGTGGGGCGGAATTAAGGGACTGTCAGACTTTCACTGACTAAAAAACCACCCTGTTCCTTCTGTTGCCCTTTACGTTCCGGGGCCACGGTATCCTGTTAACGTCCCGCAACCCCGGCAGGAAAGTTGTGTACGTTAAAGTATTTTTTAAATGACAAAATCAAAAAGGTGACGGCTCGCGGGCGGCGTGCAGTCAGCTAACGGTTGGATTTTTGGATGCGATGTCGTTGCTGTGTCGGAGCGGTGCTGTAATAATGAGCAATGACCAACATAGAGCTAGTTTCACCACTCGCTGTCAAAGTCCAACTTTCATAATAACTTAACTATATTGTCAGAAACTTGACCGCGTAGTGGTGAAACGCATGAATATAAAATATCGTATATTTATAAAAAGTGATATTAATAATACCCAAATGTATCCTAATTTGTGTTGTACTATTAATGGCCGTTTGGAAAGATGTAATAATAATTCGTCAATTAAATTTTTCCTTGTAGTTGTGTACTTATTTTGGCAACGCTGTGTACTTTATGTTAATGTTATGTGTAAGTGATGAACTGTTTTAGTACCCTATAGTGCATGAACTCTCTCGTATTGCTTTTAAAACACTGTTAGGGAATATTATTGCGAAAATACTTATTACTTGGAAAATCAAGTAATCAACTTTTTATATTTTAGTCTTTCTTACGAATTGTAATATAAATAAATAAAATAAAGTAAATAAACCCGAAAGGTGTCGCCCGCTAAGCATACAAAAATATGCCTAATTCCCCAACAATAAGTCATGATTTCCTTTGTATATCTCACAATCTACAATAATACGTTCGTTCGCAATAATGTCTCACTGTCAGTGTCTCCCTGTGCTGTGACGTCTGGTCTGTATGCTATAAGACTCAATTATGTGGACGTGACGCTTAACTTTACTTTACCGAGAACCGTTTACCTGAAGCATGACGCTACTCGTGAGTCGCAGTGTCAGTATGGCTGCCGAAACTATTGTCGAGTAATCCTAAGCTAAACGAAATATCCCGCACGACTCAATCTCGCCCGGTTTACGTTACGCACTACGAAACGCACAATCTACGGTTATGTGTTTAGACGCACGCTTTCATCATTGTAGAACGATTTTTGTTTAATAAATGTTCAAATGTCAATCCCTGGATTACTTGCGTCGACGACGATCAAGTAATTCTTGTACTCAATGCGCTCCACGTCTACATACTTAGTGTTATGGTGACTGGCTGTGTTACAGGTATGCCAGCCCGGCGCGTCCACGACGCAGTCGCTCAGTTACGACGTATTCACGGAACTAGACCCCCTCGGCACCGGCCGGAGTAAACCTTACGTTGACAAAAAACTCTTCTTTCAGGAGCTCAAAAATCCGCCAAAGAAAGTGCTCAAAGACCTCGTGTCCACACAGAGTCTAATATCAGACATATTGCCGGTCACCACAGACACTAAGATAGAGCATTACGGGCCGGCGACGACGATGACGTCACTGTCGCGGCACTCGGGCGGGTCGGTAGCGATCGTCAAGCCGACGCAGAGCGCTCTGTTCACGGGGAACTTTTTCTCGTCGGATCCGTTCGCGGAGACGGATCCTTTCGATAACACTGATCCGTTTTCGGATTCCTTTAAGGACGACCCGTTTACGAGCATGCAGGAGTTCCCGAAGTCGAGTGTATTGCGAGTGGATGAGCTTAAGAGCAAACTGAACAGGGAGCCGCCCGCGGACAAGGCGGTAGAGCCCGTAGAGAATGGCAAGAGCGTGTTTAACGGGCCGCTGCAGGTCAGCCTGCCGCCGGAGCCCGCGCCCAAGTCGCCCAGGCTGCAGCGACAGGTACGAATGTTTTATTTGAAACTCAGCGAAAACTAATCAATAGAAATTTTCGCATATTTTAAATCTTAGGCCCACAGTTAATTCAGAGTTAAAATCGATCTTATGACACATATTACCATGGTAAATGAATTGCTTCCGTCGCGCTCAATTCCAGCTTTTGCTGATTGTTCATGTCTCATTTAATAATTTCTTACATCAACAGTCCAAAAGCTTTACATTTAACTTTTAATAAAATAAAATTGTCAAGAATCGTGGTCGTGATATGCAACAAGTGTAATCTGGTATGCGCAGAGCACAGAGGGCAGCACGGTGCGGCAGCGGCCGCAGGCGCACAAGCTGAGCGCGGACAGCGCGTCGCCGCCGCCGCCGCTGCCGCCCAAGAAGGTCGCCGACCTGCCCGCCGCGCGCCCTCCGCCGCGCCCCCCGCACGACCACGACGACGACGACGTGGGACCGCCGCTGCCCAAACCGGCCATGAGGAGAGAACCACTGGTGACTTATTTAAGAACTTAGTCTTCAATCTTAACGGCTATCATGTTATAATACAAGTTTATTTTTTGTTTACCAGAAACCTGATAAGGGAACATTGTTCTCATAAGGGACCAACCTTGAAATCAAATCAATTTTGTCAAGTTATGCAAGCATAAATGAACGGATAAGTCGTTTTCTTTTTTTGAGATTATTTAAGTTGTGTTGGTTGTTTATAAATATAATAATAAGTACAATGAGCCCTTTTCGAGATTTCTGGCAAACATAAATTATTAAGCTTGTAAAATCTGTTGACGCGACCCTATATAAAACACAAAGTAAAATTAGGCCTTAGGGCCTGTTTCACCACCTTCACATAAGTTGCAGTTTGATCACTTGGCAGATCATTTTATACGAATTTTGTTATTTTTTTATATATCTGCTGAGTAGTGGTATACACATTCATATTCAAACATGCGCTTAGAACAAAACATTGTCATCCATCATCCAGGCGGACCGCAGCATGAAGCCGCGCCTGTCTTCGGCGGCGACCAACAGCAGCGAGGACGAGTACCTGACGCCCGCGCCGCCCCCGCTGCCCACCGCGCGACGCTTCGACATCACGCTCAGCCAGCTGCTCACCTGCACCATGGAGGAGCTGGCGCACAGGTACCCACGGGGATATGTAATAAGGTTGCAGGCAAAATTCAAAATTTTCTTACGTTTTTAGCAATTTGCAGCTCAGTATCAGGTATAGACTGGTCAAAATAGATATTCAAGGATACACAAATTCGCAACAAGCTAAAAATTTGTACGACGGTTGAGAACACCATCATAGACCATAATGTGAATAAAAAACTAAAAAAACACGCTTTTAGCATGCACTAATTTTTTTCGTATCCCATTCAGCAAACCCTTTCATTTAATACCCATATCATGGGGGTGCATTTCAAATAGCCAATCCGCCATCTTGGATGTCCGCCATGTTGGATTTAAGTCACGTGACTATTTTTTTCGTATTCCTGACAGCAAACCCTTTCATTTGATACCCATATCATGGGGGTGGATTTCAAACAGCTAGTCCGCCATCTTGGGGAGGCCGCCATATTGGATTTGTAATGACGTTTCTTAGCTAGTCATGTATTGTCATCAGAACTCACAGCATGTGCAAAATTTCATCCTAATCGAAGACCGGGACGTGGGTCAAATTAAGATTCCAAGATTTTCTTACATACATAGTTACAAGTGAAGCTAATAATAAGCGTGTTAATAAAAATCGCCATCGATTCCATCCACATATGCAAAAAAAAAATATTCAAGTTCAAAGTTTGCAAATATGGGTTTTTTGCATTTTCCAGCGAAACGATCAGCTTTATCATAAAATAGGTTAGACACAAATTATAGGTCATGCAATTATCTATAAAACTTGCTTTCATACTTTTTTCCCAACAATTACCATTTCTGAGATATAGCGTTGAAAAAGTTGTATTTCTATAATATTCACATGTTTTAATGCTACCAGTGAGGTAGTGTACTTTGGGCTTATGTTACTAGACTCAGTATACTGCATCGTAGGATATAACAAACGCCCAAATATTGACATAAAAGATACATCTTTTATCTTCCAGATTACGAGTTCCAGCCGCAACCTTGTCTTCTATGACTCTACCTCAACTAACCGATTACCTCAGATCGTATTTAGCTGCCGACAATGATAGAGCGGTACGTACATATTTAAGTCGGCATTTTATACCGAAATCGGTCTGGGTTAGCATAAAAACATTCACTACACAATTTAGAATTCCCAATGAACTGATAAAGGAGAAATTGCCTCATATGCCTCACGCTCTAGGATGGTGCCTGTGACGGTGTTGCTTTCACTCTTGAACGTTACGGCGATTTACAATCATGATTGAATATTTAAACTGCACACTAATATCATAGTCGTAAAATACGGAAACAGTAATAAGTAAGTAAATAACTAGTAAATTAAATAATGTCACTGTCTCACTGACCTAGTTATGCGATTCTGATATCCATAGATGAATTGCTGACATGTGTCACACGCATCATCATAGAATGTATGGAAAATAGTTTCCTTGGATTAGAATCTTTGGTAGTACTTAATATAAGATTATTATTACAGCATATTCACGTAGAACCAGTAACAAAAACGGAAAAGGAAAAGCCTTTACCAGGGGTAACAGCAAAACCAGTGTTAACAATACCAACCGGTGTTAAAGACAAACCAGAGAAAGTCCAGAATGATTTCAAACCGCAATTCGAAGACAACTTCACACCGCCCGCAGATATAAGCGACACTTTTGTCGCAAACTTTGACGATTTCGACAAGAAAGCGAACCCATCGTACGACCGATACGCAGCGTTCAGAGAAATACAAGAAGAAGAACTAAAAGCTAAATCAATTTTAGACCCTATTGACGCTTTAGAATCGGAACCAAAGCAAGATTCTGACGAAAAAGAATTAGCAGCTATTGATAATCTTATACGAGCCAATCAGGAGCGAGAGATTGAGAACAAAGAAACGGCTCGTAGTCCTTTGAAAACTTTGGACGAATTGACGTTAGATTCTTTCAATATGTTCCGTAATTCTGTGAGTCCTAAACCGTCGCAGATCGACGCGAAAATCGAGGATATAAAGTCTGTGATGAAGACGTTACAGATTGAGAAGTGCAGGAGGAGCGTGTCGCCGAGGGACAACGGTCATGTTGACGTTAAACATGAGGATACTAACGATAGGTAGGCACACTATCTTTATTTATTAAAATTAATAATTTATGTACACACGACAAAATTCATTAAGAAACAGTTCCGGGCTCCGGTTAGGGCCGAAATAATCCAACAATTCTGATAAAAATCCATTTAAGTTTAGCAAGTTCTATTATACAAAAAAAAATACCTCAAATATTGGCTCATTTTTTTTTATACTTACCTTTAAATGTTAAACTAGTTCTATTGTACAAAAATATGTTAAGTTATGATAATAAATATCAGATATTATACATTTTATAAAATGAAAACCTATCTTTTGAAGATGCATAACTGTTGTAGGTATTTCACAATAAAAAAATTAATATGACTAATCAAATCTTATAATACAATTGAATTCATTTCAATTGCAGCATATTTCCAAATACTTCCAGGTACGCAGCCCTCCGCGAGATCACAATAACAGAACCACCGCAGGACGAATTCGAGTCCCTACCACCAGAGTTACCCAAGGAACGAAAGAGATCCGACGAGAAATCGGACGGATTCGACAATTCGGACTTCTTCGACTGCATCGACAATAGTTCCCTCTCTTTCACACATGTGGAGGACGCGTTTAGAAAGAGTCCTATTGTGAAAGAGAGGGAAGAGGAGAAGAAGGTTGAGGAGAAAAAGGAGCCTATTGTGGAGATAGTACCGCTGCCTGTGAGGGATTTAGCTCCGCCTACTAGGCTGTCCACTGGGTCCATTAGTGATGTTGTTAGCGGATCTTCTCCTGACACTAAAGGTTTGTTTTGAAGAACTGATTTAATTTATTTTGTATCAGGTTTCCAAAAATAATAATTAATAATAGGTTGAACAGCATTTTTATTGCCACCATTTTGATATTTTATAGAATCAATTTTTGACGCGTTTTGGCCACGCAATAGCTGTTTTTATTTAAGATTTGTTCACTGAATTTTGTAGTTGATAATAAGACAAAAGCAAATAAAAATTTAAGTTATTTGAGTTTTCATAGTTAACATAAAGTGTTTCTTTAGAGAATCTTCAAATTATTGTATAATGGTGTTGATTTTTTTTTGTCAATCAACTACTAAATGTCAATCATATTTGAAATCAGATCTGATAAAGGAGTAGCCAAACTTCGGTATGTCCGGGACCTAAGTTCCGCCCCCCTATTGCCCCACAACATTTCTCTGCTGACTCCCACTGACCGAGAGTGATACACTCTAAAATGGTGATAAATGAACCTTTTACAAAGCTAATTTTGTTTACAAATCTTTTTGATTCATAAAACTGATTAAATCTTGAGTAATGGTTGATCAAAGGACAATGTTTAAATGTATTGAATCGTATGTTACAGAGAAGATAGGCGGCGTGGTGGTGGGCGGCGCGGTGTGCACGGGCGTGGTGGGCGCGGTGACGGGCGGGCGCTGGGCGCCGCTGGGCGGGCCGCGCGCGTCGGCCGGCTCGTCCGACTCGCGCGACTCCGAGCCGCGCCTGCGCATGCGCCGCGTGCGCCACCACGACCCCCCGCCGCGCGCGCCTATCGGTAACCCTATATTCTACCTAGCCATGCTTCCCCGCTCTGTGTACATATAGTAGTTTTTATGGAATGTACATCGTAATCACGTGTAATTCTGTATGACCTAAATATTGTAAATAACATATTTACACAACATCTACACACTAAATAACAGGGCTTGAAATACCGTTAAAAATATGGTATCGTTACAGCCTTTTGATGCAGATATCGTTATCTAATAAATAACGTTACCATATTTAACGTTATATCTGGCACATTTTATCGTTAAACATATGTAACGTTAAAATCTACGCTATCGTAAATTTTATCGTTATGAGTTAGTTTTGTTACCGTCGCTCTCGTCCAATCGCAAAAGAGTGTCAGACAGCAGCGACGTTAAAAGACTGTGCCGTACGACTATTTGCGTGTTTAATTTTTTTTTTTAAAACGGATATAGAAACACGTTACTTACACACTGTGTAGATACCGACTGACCGAGACGCACGCAAACCAACTCTAAGGGCCAAAACAAAACACATGTAGGTATTTTTGTATGAGTGGTAGGTACGAGGTCGCGGGACTGACTTATGTCTATTATGCACATACTGATCGGAAAGGCTGACCTAGCTAGAAATTATTATTTGCATCTTATAATTTGCTTAATTCGGGTTTTTAACCACTGTGTAGCGGCGTTCGACCCTGGAAGTGCCTGGACGTTATTATGACATGGAGCTGATCTGATGATGGAGCTGGAAGATGGTCATAGGAACTCCGTAATAGAATGACACAACCCCGTCGAGTTTGGGCTCGTTTGGTTCGTCATAACGAGTACTTTGATCCTAGATGGTAACCAGGGTCTGATGATGGAGCTGGATGGTGGCCATAGGAACTGCGTAATAGAACGACACAACCCCGTCGAGTTTGAGCTCGTTTGATTCGACTTGACGAGTACTTTGATCCTAGATGGTAACTAGGGTCTGATGATGGAGCTGGAAGGTGGCCATAGGAACTGCGTAATAGAACGACACTACCCCGTCGAGTTTGAGCTCGTTCGTTAAAGCGGCAGCAGGAATACATCATCTGTGAAAGTTTGAACTGTCTGGGACAGCGGAGGCTTCTATGTATGTTTTCTCGAAAACGGTGCGTGTTAGGCGAAAAATAACCGAAATTTCACTTCCCCCTAGAACCCCCCGTGACAGCAGCGCCACTATTAAAATTTTGGGTTTTGGGGGGGAGAGGGGGGGGGTTGTTTTTAGTATGATGTAGGGATGTATTATTTGTGATGTAAGGAAATCGAAACATTACCAAAAAAAAAACATTAAAATAAAAACAATCCCCCCTCTCCCCCCCAAACCCAAAATTTTTGAGAAAAATTGAAAAAACATGAAATTTATATTGGCAAAATTTCTTGAAACTTTCGAATGAAACATTGAAAAAAACGGAAAAAAACCACAAATTGGTTTTTTTCGTGAAAGAAACAAATTGTTTTTTTCGGCATTTTCAACGCTAGTTCGGCCTTCAAGACTGCGTGGAGTCGGATTTACAGCGATTCGTTTTTGTCACATCCTAATTTTTAGCAAATGTTTTAGGACTAAAAAAATATTATAAATGAACATTCGGAATAATACACATTATTTAACACAATACTTAGGACATATGACTTTAGGTCATGTAAAATTAGGAGATTCAATTATTATAGTACTCGATATTATGACAGAATACTTTTATAACTAAAGATAATTATGTTAAACAAAATTTCGGGATTTTGAACATTATGGTTACTGAAGTTTAGAGCAAACGTGTTATGGATAATGATTTTCGGACAAACAATTTTAGGAGAAGTAAGGGAGTACCGTTGTCATCATTTAATTCAAAATATCTATAGACGACATTTCTTTTCTTACGCCCCATGTTGAACTTTTTGTAATCGTTAGGTACTCAAAACACAAAAACTAAATCAGCTGTAGTAGCTAATCTAAATTGAAGTAGGTAATAATTCACGAGCGTGTTCTGTAAGCGCGTCCGACTGCCGTGAGAGTTGAGATTTTGAGAAGACGACATACGAAATGGCAACAACAGCGCGTCAGAGGGGCGCGCGCGCCGCCGCGCCGCCGCTACCCACCCGCGCCGTGCCGCGCCCGCGCGGCCTTGGAGAAAACGGCAACGTCGCATAAAATAACCAAAATATACCGTTAACTTGTTACCACTATTTTCACAATAACATTAAAAATACCGTTAATTTTTAACGCAATATTTAACGTTCTTATAATGTTATTATGATACTAAGTAACGCTACCAAATTATACCGATATGCAATTATCTCTATGGAAATACCGTTACTTAACGTTATTTTTAATGTGAATTGGTAACGTTTTCAAGCCCTGCTAAATAATGTGCCTCTGAAACGTGTTTTGACTGTGCGCGATCTAGGTACTAATTTTGACCCACACCTTACCTTTAACCAGCATATTATACAGACCTGTAACAAATCCCGAAAAAACCTAGGTTTTGTCTTGCGTCAGGCTAAAATCTTCGACAATCGGCTAGCCATATCCATACTATACAATGCATACATCCGTAGTATACTAGAAACTAACAGTTCAATCTGGATCCCTCATGAAAAAGCCTATACCCTGCCTATTGAACAGGTTCAAAAGTCTTTTGTCCGTTACCTCTATTTAAAATTATATGGATACTATCCATACATGTACCCAACACCATTTGTGCTAGGTATGGTGGCCTACCAAAGTTTAGAAGTTAGGAGAAATTTTGCTCTCGTCAAATATTTCTTCCGTCTGATTCGTGGTTCCCACTTCAATTCCTCCTTATTGTCATATATAACATTTCTAGTTCCGCTACCCTTCAGGCACGCACTTCGCCCTCGCCAGCAACGTCCCCTATTTGCGATACCCCAAGCTAGTACCACGGCCCTTAGAACCAGTCCACTATACCTAGCCCTTTCCCTCATTAATAACATTTTACTACATGATGATTCGTTGGATGTCTTTGCAAGCACTGAACTGAGTCTCCTGAGTGCTGCAAATCAATACCTGGAGTCTATTGCCACCCCCAGCACAATCTCTTTGTCTTAAATAAATAAGTAAATTCATTCCCTTTTGTCTTGCTATTACTTTTCTATTTTTGTTTCATCTACTGTAATTCTGTTAAATTGTATATTTTATGTTTCTCTTTTTTATGTTTTTTTTTTGTGTTTAGTTATTAAGTTATATTATTATTGGCCAATAACTCGTATGTCTGGTGCAAACTGTTAGTAGGTATAGGTTGGTTGTTTATAAATAAATAAAAAAATAAAACCTATTTTTTAAATAGAGTACAGTAAATATGAGATATAACCCGTAAATATGAAGTAAATATCGTTCTCCATACAAAACTACCTTCTACATGACGTTTAAAAATAAATTATTCGACTTTCTTCCCACAATCTGCTTTTCTCTTTGCTTAGACTGTCTTGAATATCCTGAAAAACCGACGACTAATAAAATTGCTCTGACGCACCTGAACCCCCAATATTTCCAAAGACATAACGTGTTTATTTACCAAGTTATAAAATTATTTCAGTGCAAACATCGTCATCATCACGCGACGTGTCTCCGTGGGACGAAGAACTACCCCCTGTTACCCGATTACAGCGACCGCCGTCACATAGAGATAGAGATTCAAGGTAACTACACTACATTGCATAATACTATCACGCCATTATTCCGTGAAGGTACTCACAAAGGTGCACACCCACATTTTGCCATTATTATTAAGTCCAACACTGCCTAACTTGAGGATTGAACCCTAAAACTAAAACCAACGTGGCATTAACATTTTACATACTGTTTTATGCCGACGAATTCAGAATTAAGCCAAAGTTCTAAATCATCGCACGAGAGCACAAAACCGGGATAAAAATATCCTACGAATTGAGCTTGATTAATAATTAAGTGTGTAAATTTCAGCAAATTAATAATTTTAGCTAATTCCATTCAGCTGTTATGGCGTGACTGAGTAACAAACATACTTTCACATTTATAAGGCTATGGTCTCCTATTTTATGCCAAACGTGGCGTCTGATGTTAGCGTCAACGTTTAATTCCGTTCCGATCGACGTCTGAATGCAACGCACAGCGTCGGCGGTCAATACATCCGCAGCAGGGAATGGCGTTTTAGTCGCTGCTCGCGAGCGGTCGCGTACGAACCTCATCATTTTTTATGACGCGAGAGACGACCTTCACGCTGCAATTGTTCGAATGACTAGAGACGCGACGCACAGCGTTTAGATGCCGCGTACGGCGTCAAGACGCCAACGTCGACGTGTGAAAGAGACCACAATAGTACATTTCTATAGTAAACATTGTGACGCAGCGTACGACCTAACGGGACGCAGCGTACAGCATGAAATAGGAGACCATAGCCTAACAGTAGATACCAAGAGTTCTAACAACCAACTCACCCAAATAACATTTTCTTTACTACTACTTTACAGGCACAACTCATCCGGCTCAAGAGAATGCCTCGACTCAGGCAGCGGCCGAGAAAAAGATAAACTCCGAGACAAACGCGACATGAGAGACCGAGAGAGAGACATGAGTCGAGACGGTAGAGACTCCGCGAGGGACCGCCGCGACTCAGCCCGGGACTCCGGCAGCGGCCGGGACCGACGTGACGTCAGCAAGGAACGGGACCATAGAGACCATCGCGATAGGAGGGACAGACGTAGCAGGGACCGGGAGAACGACTCGTGGGACAGAGACAGAACATATAGCAGGGAGAGAGAGTACAGGGACTCGAGGAGTAGAGAGAGACTGCCCAAAGACTATAGAGAAAAGGACAGGGATAGACATAGGAAACCGAGGCACTCGTATGACGAGGATGAGGAGTAAGTGACATTGAAATTGGGTATTAGACACTAACAATCAATTGACGTACTTTTTATGACCTGTCAAAATGTAATTCCTCTATAGATTTTGTATGGCAATAGTAAACTGTGACGAGACTATGTTTGGTTTCGCTCCTTTTAAAAAAAAAAGACAAAGAAAGCACTACATATGTACACAAGTAGGAAATCAGCTGATGATCATCAAATGCCTGAACAGATCTGTATAAATTATAGCTAAGAACCATCTCGATTACGTCAGCTTTCGAACCAAAAAAACCGCATCAAACTCGGTCCATTCGTTTAGGAGCTATGACAGAAAGACACGTCAAACTACTAACACCCCCCCTTTTTGAGTCAGGAGTTAATAATAGAGAATGTATATTAACGTTGTGGTTTTTCAGTTACAGTGACGGCTGTGGGTCAGGTAGATCGTCACCCAGGGACCGGTGGCCGGAGCAACGGTGGAGGAGAGATGGTCAGTATTCAATTAAATCTTTAAAACATAAAATAACGCATTGAAGGTTAAGCTTTGGTTTCCTAGGATAGCGGTGCCGTCATATAGCGGCCGTAATACAGCGGTGAATAACGTCATTAGAACGTTGTCTATGTAAACAAAATGGCGCGGTTTCCTAGAGAGCGGTAACTGACACCGTAACGTCAAAAAGCGATGCCGTCATTTGCATGACGGCCGTCTTGACGGTGTCAGATAGTTTCGTAAACGTTTCATTGATAGCGGTGAAGCTATCGTTTGACGTTTGTTTTAAAAAAATGACTGACGGTGTGTTAAAACGGCCGTGGAACTTTCCACATGTCGTCACCGTAAAGACGGCCGCCTTTTTGCATCCGTAATATTACGGCCGGTATATTACGGCACCGTTTTCCTAGGAAACCAAAGCTTTACTGCATTGTCAAAAATAAATAGTTGAATTATTATAATATAATATCGGCGCTAGATTGTAGAGCATACGAGAAAAGCAATAATCGGTGTCATTTTAGCAACGTATGGGGTGCAGGGGCGCGTTTCTATACAAGCTAAGATAGGATTCCCGGTTTATTACAAAAGGCAGTGCTTTTTTTCAGTGTCGAAAACATTTATTCAAGTTTCATATTTCGGCTTTCAGAGAGAAATTACGGGTCGCTCGGCTGGCGAGAGACAAGGCGACGTGCTGAATTGAGACAGAGTGAAGATTCTAGTGAGAGAAGGTTTGTGAAATTTACTAAATGCTTTATTTATTTGTAACTAGCTGTCCGCCGCGGTTACACCGGCGTCTTTGGTTACTGCTCCGCTCCCGTAGGTTGTAGCGTGATGGTATATAGCCTATAGCCTTCCTCGATAACTAATCTATCTAACACTGAAAGAATTTTTCAAATCGGACCAGTAGTTCCAGAGATTAGCGCGTTCAAACAAACAAACGAACACTGCAGCTTTATAATATTATATTATTATTCCGCTCCCGTAGGTCGTGGCGTGATGGTATAAAGCCTATAGCCTTCCTCGATAACTAATCTATCTAACACTGAAAGAATTTTTTAAATCGGACCTGCAGTTCCAGAGATTAGCGCGTTCAAACAAACAAACACTGCAGCTTTATAATATTAGTATAGATAATGTTTTTAAAAGTAAAAGAAGCTGTCAGATTCTGACGATTGCCGCGGTGGCTGAGCAATTAGCTGCTACACTGCGTGTCGCCGGTTTGACTCTTGCACAGAACAAACATTAGTATGGCCGACAGGTAGTTTTACCGCGTCTGGTCGTTTGTTATGCGAGTATATGTTTGTGAACGCACGTACGAAACAAGAGAAATTTCTAGTGTATGGCAACACTATGTTAAAAAAAAAACCGAGAAGTCTATAACAGTAGACTACATCATGTTCCCCCGGGCCGCAGGTACGGCTCCACGCTGGGCTGGTCGCGTCGCGCGCGCGCCGGGCGCGAGTCGTCCCGCGAGCGTGACGCGCCGCGCGACAGTCGCCGGCGCGCGCGCAGGGAGGACACGCGCCGCCCGCGCGACTATCGCTTCTCCAACGACTTCTCGCCGCGGGACCGGGAACATGCTTCGCCATTTGATAATGATTTCCATGACACTCCTACGCCGACGGGCAAGAAGAGGGCGCCTTATGCTACTTTGGAGGGGACTAGGTTTGTTTTTTTTTTGTATATTGTATAATGTAACTGCATTCATTGAGTTTTTATACTTAGGAGCCATATCCAGGCAGTAGCTCCAAATAAAAAGAATCATTCCATCGACCTCAATTTCAGATTCGCATTCGAACCAGAAGACGCTACAGCATCCCCAATATCAGTTAGCAGCGCACGCGCACGCGACAGCGAACAGAGCACAACTCGGTTCCGATTCGATTCGGACTCGATATCTCCTCGTTCCATGTTCGAGGACGACTTTGCGGCGGCTCCTCGCCCCCGCACCGCCTCCATTGTCGAAGAAGAGGAGGGCGACTTACCTCCCCTGCGACCCCGACCCCCTCCCACCACTACAAGAGATATACGGAAGTCGGACTCGATTAATATCTTCACTCGTGAATCGGATCCGTTTGAAGGAGATGCGTTCTTCGCGTGTACGGGGTCGGATCGCGCCGCAAGACGGGAGAATTGGCCCGGAGACTTTCAAGGGTTTGACAATGCGTGAGTTGGGGTAGTTCGTTTTGTGCGACTTGATTGTTTTTTGGCGTTAAGGGTAGTGGGAACGGGGATGAATGTGGAATCTGGTTAGAGATGTTTTTACGCGGTTGATAAGATTTTTTTTATTAGAACTGTAGTACTAATTTCTGCAAATTTGTACGCATTCAATTTATTCCCCCGTTTTCACTTTTTAACCTCTATTTGCACTCTATCGATCTTCATTCCAGCTCGCTTTTAAAAGTTCCTAAAATAAATTACGTCTCGCCGCGAGACTGAATTTTTCATGAATGTTTTATCTTCGTATTTTAAGAGTATGGTTTTGAAAGAAGTGAGGTGAGTGATTGCGTTGCCAATTTCAGTGTTACAATCAAAATAGGCTTATAATTATAAAAATTCGCGCGTAATTTGAGGTACGGATACGGAAGAATGCAAATAGAGTAGTTGAATAGTTTCCGTAAAGGTCGTAAAAAGGAGGATTGATAAAAAAATGAGTCTTGCCATAGCAATTAAGTATTTTTCCATAGATCTCGTATACCCTGTGCGATGGACTCCCAGATATATGTTATGTCTTAAATAATCTCACGATAGTTCTCAAATTGGCCTTTTCCCATCACTACGCATCAATTTTTAGTAATGCATTTTTATAATATTCTCCAACTTTGATGTATGACATAGATAATAAGTCCACTTATTATAATGATGCGTAATGATGTAAAAAGGTTTTATGTTCGATATCTTAGCTAGAATACATGCTGCTATTGATTACCTAGTGTAATATACTTAGTATAATATGAATAATCACTGACCATTATCGCCCTAGTATTATGTATATGTTAAGACATGTCCAGACTGGAGGCGCCTCAAGTCTGTACGTGTCTTTAGACACAACCTGTGATATATATAAGCAACGCCCTTTATGATTTTTTTTATTTCTGAGCTTCCTAAATTATATTTATTGTATTTATGTTTTATATATTTCTGAATAGTCGTTTAGGTAAATAAGGTTCTACGATACATTCATTAAGAAGCGTTTTTTTTTTCTAAATCTTGGAATCAGACTTTTTTTTAAATAATTTTTAACATTTTTTTTTAATGAACTGCCGACTGTATGTACTCCAATGACTTTATACAGAATATGATGTATTTTTCACATTTTTATTGATGGTGACAGGCAGAGACGGGTAAAATATACATACTAAAAAAATTCACTCAGTGAATAAAATTATTATTCAATTGTGTACCTATAAAATATGTGGTATTTATAGACCCTTTATTTAGAAGACTGCACATATTCGTAGACGTAGTGGATTCAATATTGTATGTACCTTCTATCTCATATTAGTAATTAAACAATCATTCCAATTTTATACTATAACAATTCATTGGCGCTGCAGACCGAAATTTGCTCGGATTTTCTTATGACATTAAAAAATACACTTAATTTTTAGTGACATAGAGCATAGTTTTGCAAACATCAAAAAAATGATGCTAAGAGTGTAAATCTAAATAATCATTTGCACTTTATGTCAATGAAAATAAAGATCTTTTTTAAATGCCTTTAGAAAATCCTATTCTCTGCTTTCTTCGGTCTGCAGTAGGACTGTGAAAATGATATTTAAAGCCTACCGTATAATTTGGACTGCAATGGCTGTTAAGTCAAATGTTACTATGGAATAATTCTAGGTGTGGAAAGGTATCACCAATGAAAGTTTGGGCACAAATTTGTACAGTATTTATTGGTATTGTAAATATTTTGCTACAATGCAATCATGTGCCGTTGTGTAAAATGTAAATAAATTAATATTTTGTAAATCAATTGAATACATACGTTGACGACTGTACTTTGTACTGCTAACTTATTTTTAAGAATAATAGAAATTCTTTGAAAAAAAAAATTAATCTTTATTTACTTACTATAATTTTCCGAACGTACCTACTTAGTTATTGCAACTAATTTCTCATTATTTACAGGCATATTTTGATTCAACAATACAGTAATTTATAATAGTCGAAAATTTTGCGCTTTTTGATACAAATAAAGCTGTATATTCATTGGGAAACAAAATTGTATGTTTTTATGTTACGGAAAGCATACTACACAGTGTTACTGGCAACATTAGATGGCGCGCAACTGTTGCTCAACTTTGTTTCCAAGACAATGGGGCTTAAAAAATACGCATTTTATGAATATGTTGTACGTTTTCAAAGTCTGATACATTTTGTGAATTTTTTGACTATCTGGTTAGTTTAATTAATAAAATATCATACATTTAACATTTTATTGTAGTTTATGGAAGTTTTTTGTGATAGTAATACTCTGTATGTAAAATCGATTTTCTATAATAATAAGCGTATATCTTTGTGCTTCTAAGATATTTATGGAATTTATGTTTAGTGAATCATTACTGTGATAATTTTAATTTATTGTGATTTTTTTCCGAAAATCTTTTTTACTTAATTTTGTATGCACTTGTTTCTTAAAAAATCAACGTAAAACAATTTAAAAAAAATGTCTATTTCTAACATGAATAACTTACCTAATTAAATGTTGACTTAAAATATAAAATACGTGTAGCATTAATCATTCAGACTTGTAGCAGTATAGCTCCCTCATTGATCAACTTGTAAAAGTTACCAAGAGAAAAGTTACATTGCTTTAGTTTCGAATACGAGGAATGTTATCTGATAATTATATAATTAATATACCTTCATTGTAAACCTAATGACCCATAATCATTTTATAGCGACTATAACGAATGTATTCATGTAAACTAATGTTACCTAAACTAGTGATGACGTCGATTTTGTATCAATGTATTTTTTGTACATAATGTAGCTAGAGGAAATTAATTATGTGCAATTATTACCACCTCTATGGCGCAATACCAAAGGTATTTATGTTCTGTAACTGTTGTGTAAAATACTCGGAGTTATTAAAATTATAACGAAATGATCGAAAACGAGAACTTTGTTTTAATATTTCCGCATACCAAAATCCTTTGCTAAGCCGTTAAATGAGCGCTGACCTCTAATATGGCATTGTAAACAAAAGGTCAAAGTCAAAAATGTAGAAGACCAAAGGTTTCTACAGAAACAACACTAATCGTTAAGGCGATTAACACACGGCACCGCACGCCGCTCCGGCATGCGGTGATGCGGTTCTCACGTCGCACTAGCCTCTATGAAATCCGCTTGAACCTTGCACACGAACACCGCACGACCGCGCGGTCGAGCGGTGTTCGAAAATTGAAATCCGCTTCACCGCTACCGCATGCCGGAGCGGCGTACGGTGCCGTGTGTTAATCGCCTTAAAGTTAGTTTCGGCATTCCAGTAGCTCAAGCAAGAACATCAAGTACGTAAAACGTAGGTATAGGATTGTCTTAGGCCTAACGCAGACGACAGACAGTGCGGTCAAGTCCGCAACGCATAAGAAGTCTGCGTGGCGCGCAAAAAGTCTGTCGGATATTTCATAGACTCAAAGCATACGACGTAGGTACATCTTTCGCCATTTTGTCGACGGAACTGTAGGGACGAACACGCTATACAAAATGCATAGATTGTGGCAGACTACTGACTAAGTGTGCGTCGTCTGCGCAGGCGCGTGTTAAAGCAAACGTTCAGTTTTTTTTCGCGCAGTTTTTGTACATTGCCGTGCGGCGCGATCAATCAGTCAGAATAACAAAGATAATAAGAGGTTCTTTTTCACAGGATAAAAAGTGCGTTACGAATAGTCTGTAGTCTGCGGTAGGCTTTATAAATCTACAGTCGTGTCATGCGCAAACACACTTTGTAGATTATCAGCGAGAGTCACGACTCGAAAGTCACGGAGTCTCATTATAGTCTGTCCAGTCGATGGACAACAAGCATACCCACATTTCAGTAGTGTGATTATATTGCAGCAGCTGCCTGAAGTTGTGTTCATTGCTACTATAATAGTTTTTAGGCTAAAATGTAATGGCTCCGTGGTAAGGCACCTGCCTCCCATCCATGCACGATGTTACCAGTTTGATACGGCCTGGCAAGTAACAATGTGACTTTTTTAATTCATATGTGCTTTCTCAGTTCATCCTAGACTCACTGACATCTGTGAAAGAAATCATCGTTACTAAACTTGACTTGTAAAAAATAACAGAACCAAATAAGATTGACAAAGACTGGAGTACACGTTTGAACCAATGGTGGCTACCGTGAGCCGAGCGACGTGGCGCACCGTGCCGTGCCACGACGACGCCGCCGTGCCGTTCCAGGGTGGCCGCACCACGTCACAGGGATGTGTCCACGCCCTAACTCATACAGGCTACGTGATGCTGCAAGCAAGTTGCAATATCTACCAAAAAATAATCTACTGAGAAAAAAAAGAAGAATTTATTTTGGTTGATGTTTTAAATTTTAGTTCTGGCAACTTTAAGTGAAGCGTCATTTGAACTCGTAAAAGTTGTCAATTTGTCATTGTCAAAATTTTTTCAAGACTGGGTGAATCAACAGCTGTTTTACATTTTTATAATACAAAATTAATTAAAACTGGGTAACAAACAGGTAGTTTCGTGTTCCTTATTCAGGTCATGGTAGATTTTATTAGAATTAGTGTTGTATTTGAACATGAAACAGAGGTAAGTATAGCAAAAGCTGAGCCAGCGTAGTCGTGTTACGATGTTGTTTACGTGTTACTGATCAAGGTGTTTGTTTGTGTAGGGCTCGCCCAATGCAAGGCGGAGATGATTTGGTGGCTTACGCCATGGGGAAGAAGGCGGACGACCTTGGTGAACACACTGAAATACAACTGCATAGAATAAAACCCCCGGAGCATTTTATAGAAGCCCAAGTTCAGGAGGGGGATACTTTACAAGCTATTGCGTTGCGATTTTATTGTTCTGTAAGTTAAAGTTACTTACTTTTATTAACATTAGTAATTATTTTTTACAAAAATCTTGCTTTTTCAAATTGAATTATCAGCAACTTCTGATCAAGTCAGAAACAAACTTTTTGTTATCATTGTTATCTTATATCTAACTAATACATTGTGTTTAAACATTTCAGATATCAGAGTTAAAAAGGATCAACCATATACATAAAGATAATGAAATATTTGCAAGACGGACTATAAAGGTGCCTGTTACACCATACTCTGTGCTAACAGAACTAATACCGACACAGAACCCGGAGCCAGTGCCTTCAACCACAAACAATGCATCTCACACAGTCATACAGGAATTGTTAAATACTAATCATTTCAATGGACTTATAAACCAAAATAATGTGTCAATAAATGCACCTCCCAAGGAAGATGTGCAGTGCTCCATAGATTGTAACACAGTTGTGATGAATAGCACACTAGCGCCATCTGTTACCCCATATACGGACTCAGAGCAGAATGAACAAGCTACAGAAGATACTCAACTCTTGCCAAATAATAAAGAGAAGATTTCTGTTGAAGCCGTTGTAGTCAAGGAACTGACTTCACACGGGGCAGACTTTGGACTGAAGTGGTTTCATTTAGTGTGCTGTATGCTCATTCTAGGCGTTGTGATACCTCTTGTGTATGTTATGTTTTATTTAGACAAACATGAACATTCAGAATTTTCAGATCATCCACCATTACACTCAAATCAATGACTGACTGATATTACACGATCTGATGGAAAAGCTTTAAGTTGTAATGGTATTCATTATAAATCATTTTTATATATCACTGTAAGGGAACACAATGTGATTATTTTAATAAAATGTTTAATTGTAAGTACCTACTTTAGCAATGCTGCTTTTTATTTTTACAAGCCTACAGCTCTGTGATTTTTTTGTCTCAATTTGGTTTTTTCTGGACATTACCTAAACTTATGTGCAGTGACAGAAGTAGGTTTGTATATTCCAAGTAATCTATGATTCCATGTGATTCTATATTGTGATTATACTTATCAATTACCTTCAAAATCATATAATGACTCGACGATTACCAATTTGACCTAGAGTAATTATAGACTATTTAAAAAAATTTAAAAAAACTGCAACAGACTACACATAAACGAAAATTGATCAGTTTTGTTTCTCTTTGCAACCAATGACGGCTCTATAAACAGAATCGTGACTTAAAACAATTAGGCCGTAATAATATCTTATCTAATCTGTGGTTTGTTACACAATACTGTTGGCGAAAACGTATAAAATTGCGCCTTTTGTTTTCTTCTTTTTTTACAAAGAATTTGGTAACACCACGGTTACACAATTTATCAAATAAGTGAATGACGGCATTCCCTGTACTATCTTGTTATCAACAACGACGCATCATTGAAATAAACATTCAGATAGAAAAGACAAAAAAATACGTTAAATTGCAAAAAAATAACATTTGCTCAACTTCTATGGAGGGTAATTGAGACATTTTTGTTTTCATACATAAAATGCTGAACAGGATACAAATTTCCGTACCTCGGCAGCTTAGCAACTATAGTTCCACTGTTCCGCAAATCGAAGCAAACCCCCAGCCCCCAACTCCTCCTCTTCACCTCAATCCACGATTACAACTTACAAGCCATCATTTAGTCCCATTCTCTTTTATATGAGCTTCAGGGGAGCCAGAAGAGGTTCTAACACGAAAGCAGTCGGACCAGAACCAATTGTCCCCATTCCCTTCAACCAACTTAGAAGCTGGCTTAGGGAACACACACAGACACAAGCAGCAAAATGGTGGACCTCGACACCAGGGTGCAGGCAATCCAAGGAAGCTATGCCATCCTTGGACACAAAGCTGACCAAGCGCCTTCTGCGCATGGACAGGAATAGCCTAAGACTGGTGGCGGGGACCATCACTGGACACTGCTCACTAAATAAACACTTTCACACACTAGGTATTACTGACAGTCCTTTGTGCAGAGCATGCATGGAGGCGGAGGAAACAGTGGCGCACGTGCTCCTCGAGTGCACCGGCGTTGCTCAGATCCGCGAAGAGATTCTCGGAGCACCGGGATCACTCGCGGATGCCCTGAGAAGACCGGGAAGACTGATCTACTTCTGGAGGGAGGTGGGCTGGCTGGAATAACCGGCCACCATGGCTCACGTACAATGGTCCACTTCAAGGACTAAGTGCGGAAACCAACACCGAATAGAGAGATAGATGAGCTTCAGGGGATGTTACTGAACGGGAACTAGGTATTGGCTGGTCAGGGCATGAAAAATCGTTAGTAGGGAGCTGAGCCCTACTCTGCTTTTTTGTAGGCCTTCTCTTAGCATTCAGCCGGCCAGCTGGCTTGCTGCTTATTGGTAGCGGATCGTGGGGCACAACTGTTAACTGCTGCGGCTGGGCGAGAAGTTGAACTGATATGTATTGTGATGATTAGTGCCAGAATCTTCATATTTATTCAGCTTATCAAGACGAATTTGTATTTGGCTCTTAACTACTTTCTTTCTATTCACCCCGTTTTACGGTAGCCTATTTCCTTTCTTAAGGTTTAAACTAATGATGTACCGAATTTCACTGAAATCGGTTCAGTGTTTTAGGGTCTATATCCGCCTTATGATTATAACCTTTCAGAAAGGCAAACTGACGAAGGTGCAGTGGCACCTTTGTTTGGCAACAGGTTTTTACAGGGCAGGCCCAGTCAAAATACGGCGCGCTAGAGTACAAGTAGCGCACTCTTAAACCTATTTGATCTGAAGTAGGATACAGTTTGTGGGCGTCAGTTCCTTTATTTTTTTAGATCTGTTGCTCAATTTATCGATATATCAATTGCCTATTTATTGATTAATCAGTGCCTATTTCTTAGCAGAACAAATTATTCGGCTGTCTTATGAAGAGAAGGGGTAACAATTGAAATAAAATTGATGATGTCACAAAATAAACTATTTATTTTCCATTTCTATTTGCTATCACTTAAAAATACATCGATGTAACAAATAAATCGGTAAATCCATTGACACAATCTTAGTTCAAACTCTTTAACAATTATTATTAATAATAATGATAAATGCATTCTTAAATAGCTAAAACCAAACCAGAGAAATAATATATTTATATATTACACTCCTATTGCAATCGTATATGATATTGCAAGTAATTTAAGACAAAACATAGTCTAATATTTAAATAAAACAATCAAGAAAATTCATTAAGACAAGGTACATTAAAATCCTATTAGTGCATCTAATTCATAGTGTATTTATTTTCCTGGTAAGGCTTAGTCACTATGTACAAATATATAATAATAAGGTGAGCCTCGCAGAATCTATACTGTATAAAATTAATGACGTGATCTGAGGTGACTAAAGTAAAGCTTTCATAATTTTAACATCACACTTCGATATTGCTGCTGCAATCAGAAGTTTCCACGACCACCGAGATTCGGGTTGCTCTCGTGCACACTGCGAAAATAAAGAATACGTTAAAAATGTTATTCTGTTTCGCAGAAACGTCTAATGCCTAAAAGAAAGACAACTTAATACGGTCGTTGGTGCGATGACCTCGTAAAAGTCGCGGGGTGACAGTACAGCTCAGAACAGAAGTAGAATACAGCAAAGGTCTCTTTATGCCGGTCAGAATAATTTTCTACACTCGGAAATGAGGAGATATAGGTGTTATAGTTGTTGCATTTTATGTTGATGCGATATGAGACCTTAAATTACTTGATATGAGGTTCAAATTACGATAATGAACAGATAAAATGCTACAACCATTAATATAGAAGTGAGGTACACAAACACAGTAAAATTCAAAAGCACACAGAAAAATAGACATTGTTAGTATTACAGAGAACAGCAACACAGAAGATTATCTTGATGATCCGAAGAGCGGGCCAGTGCTTTGTAGGGAGATTAGTGATTTCTTGTTATCCAAATCAAAACAACAAAATCACTAGTCTTCCATACAACGCGCGGCCGGTGGCTGAGGCCCGTTAGTTGATGAACACCTAGAAATGTTAATCACCAAAGAGGTTAGTCACAAAAAAGGTTAAAATGAGTTAGAACATACAGCTGTGATGAGTGATCTTAGTAAAACTGTCTAATAAGGTTGTACAACGAGAATAAATAATACAAGAATGATGGTAGGTACATGTGTGAACACTCGAAATGTCTACGCTCCCTCTACTAACAAGTGTGTGCACATTACCTTAGCGTCACAACATCGACGTCACACAGTCATATCCGTTCAACAAACTCTACTTAATCTTAGTTTGGTTTGGTGCCAACTCAGGGAACTCTTCAAACATTCTATCGTCAAAATAATATTGTGTTAGTGATAATATTGAATTATAGTGATAGTTGATTTCAGGAAACTCTTCAACCAAAAAATAAATGTTAAACAGCACAATTTGACTCGCAATATTAGGAATGTTACAGTATGATAGTTATTGAAATTAATGTAGACATGCTTTTGAATTATTTTGATATGAAACAATAAACATGATATTGAGAAAACATGATGAATTGGTGCATCATAATAATAATTATCTATTCATCTTGTAATCTCTCATCAGAAGTCAGTTTAGTCGGTTGTGTTCACTAACGTAGGACAGACATGTAAGGTGTTCGGTACTATAGTTCGTAACTGACCTCTGTTGCAAGAGATACTGCGCCATCTGTATGCGCTGCTGGGTGCCGGTGATGGTGATGATGCGGTCGGTGGAGCCGGGCAGCGGCTCGGCGATCTCGATGCCTGCGCCGCTCTCTGCGCGGATCTTACGTATGCGAGACCCGGCTTTGCCTATTATCGCGCCGGCCAGCTGGAACGGAAACAATACTGCCACATTTTATGTGCTGACCTACTTTGGGAATGTGAGATAAGTGATACTTGAATAGCGAAATTTTGTTTCATAAAGAACTTATGTAGAATGTAGTGGAACTCTTACATCTTTAGGAATGGTAACTTGCGTGGTGGTGTCCTGCTGGTTGCCGCCGTTGTTGCTGAAGTTGCCCCCGCCGCCTCCCCCGCGGCCTCCTCCGCCAAAGTTTCCTCCTCCGAAGCCGCTGCCACCACCGCCACCACCTCCACCGCTACCGAAGGCACCGCGCGGGGGGCCGCTGAAGCTAGCTCTAGGCCCAGGGCCACCAAAGTCATTGAACGCGGCTCTGGGTCCACCGGGAGGGCCACTGCGGCCTAGTGGCGGACCCCGCGGTGCGGGCCCCCGACCTGCGGGGCCCATGGGCGGCATGCCTCGTGGCGGGCCGCGAGGGGGCCCGCGGGGCCCACCGCGGGGTCCACCGCCGCCGCCAGCGCCACCACCCTGTCCGCTACCGAAGCCTCCGTACTCATCAGCGTAGAAGTCATCGTAGTTGTGTGGGTCGTAATTTTGTATTGCGCCTTTGACTGGAACCTGTAATTTTACAAGGAGTTCTATAATGGATAATGTGTTTTATTACTATTGAAGGAACCAATAAATAAAAAAATAATATTGGACTAGCAAAAAGTTGTAATGTTTGATAATGTGATCTTCACCTGTCGTATAAGGTCGAGCACCTCCTTGACGCCGGCGGCGACGGCGTCGGCCTTGCCCACCAACTGCACCACGCGCTCGGTGCTTTGCGGCGCGGGGTTCGAGAATATCTTCAGACGAGCGCCTGTTTTCTGTAAGGGAATATACACATCTGTCAGGCTTTGTCAACAACTCAACACACGACTCGTTTCTTAATAATAAAATATCAACAGTATAGCTATAATGCCTCTGCATTATAGCTATACTGTTGATATTTTATTATTTGAAGACACTTTCTAATAATTTACTGATTGAAGTTCAAGGACAATAATCTTGGCCAGATTTCGAAACAAAAAAAAATTTTTTTTTTTCAGTGTCCAACTTTAATCATATAATAGAAACTTTTCCTAATAAATTAGTGTGAACCGTCAAACTAAATTAACCTAGAGCCATTTACTCATTATATTAGTGGTAACCTAATTCCGACCAAGTCTAAACCCAACGCCCTAATTCCAAAACAAATTACATAACATGACACACATACTTAGTTCGGTTGTTTACGGCAATCTGTCGCGACCTAGTCGGGGTGCATGTTATAGAGTGGCATGAGAAATCGATGTGTGATCAATTACTGATATTAGATAACGTCAGAGTACGTGTGTGCTGTGTGGTGGCGATGACGTTTGACAGGGGGCAGGGCGCATGCGCGGAGACATCGACCGGCGCACGTGGCTGCCGCCCGATCACGCACAAACAACCGCTAAAACCCGCCCTCCGCACATGCGAGCAACGCACAACGCACCGCCTACTACGAGCCATTGCTCAATACTGACGCGCGTCAACTGAACTCACTTCACACTTGTATCCAAATCAAACACTACACTGTTCCCTAAATCTAACAATTTATTACTAATTAAACAAATTAAATAATAAAAAATAAAAAGACACCAAAATTATTTGGAACACACCAAACGAAGTCCAAGTCGTCAGTACATCGTTACGCGGACTACGGGAACGGGCGGAGCGAACATCCCTTGAGGGTGGTCGGACGCGGAATGAGCTGGCGACTAGCGGCGCGTGCAACACCTGCCCGACTCCCCTCCTTGCACTTGTGGGGCTCGCGAGGAAAGCTCGCACGCGCCACGCCTACAGCACTGTATACCTCTACGAAGTTATGAACAGACAGAAATCCCATTCCTAACAACACGGAACAACTAAGGATGACTTTGATTTAGAAACTGTCTAACTACCACATTCAAAAAATTCGATTTGTTTTGTTGGGCGGCTGTGTTTATCATTGAAAAATATTGGGACAGGAGCAAGGCCCATCAGTATGTTATTACTCGCCTGTGTTCAGCATCCATCACAACAGTAACTGTTTGTGATCCTCGTCACGAACGCGAGTCCGAAACGTCACTCACTATGAAAGGGAACCGTTGGCGAAACGTCCGCGACATAATTTATCAGCATACTCCTAAGCTTTTATCCGACGAAAACTAGAAAGCTGAAGTTAATAAAAGTATATCAAAACTGCTTCGTGACCCGACTTTCAAATTTCTACCAGCGCAGTAACAAAATAAAGTTGACTATAAATCATAATATAACAACATACTGTACTTTGCACCTATAATCAATCATAAACTTCGCGCGACTAACCATAAAAGCTGCTGCAAATATTTGAACACAATTTGTCTTGATCAAAACTGAAGTCCTCTTTGCACCGAAGCTAAACCGTTAACCAATAGGGTGGATTTCTTCGTTCTATCCTTTTTCTAAACATATTGACGCAATTTGGGAAATACGATATCCATTAATGGAGACATTTGAGTGAGTTTATGACGCTTTAAAGATAATTAGGTTTTCCAAAAAGCTAATCAATAGTACATAACATTCGTAAATAATGAATACTATTCAGTGGCATGTTTCAGTACACACAGCAGGCCTAAAATGTGTTGCTGGCAGTATATTTCCCCTGGGAACCTACCGCTAATCAGCTACTGAGCAGGTCGTAATATTTCCAAACACGCAGCGTTAACATTATTCAGATCAACTCTAGTATTCCCTGAACCTCTAAACAATGTAGAATTATAGGGAGAATTTCCGAAAATGTTGACACAGTTAACTTCTAAATTAGAATACGGATCAACAACCCTCCATCGATCTCTTGTAGTATTGATCCGTGCGCTAAAATTTTACCTGTTGCTTTCAATTCGGGGTTGAGCTTTTGTAGAGGCAAGACAACTTTTAAAATCGCAAAAAACGGGGCATAAATTACCCAAATATTGAAATGTTCACAAGTACCGGTCGATACGATTCAAAGTAAAGAAGCCGTATGTGAACCGGTGCGGTTCGATCGGAAACGGAAGCGGCTAGCTCGCGTGCTGCCGTAATTGTCGGGGACACCACCACAGCCCGGTGTCACCCGCGCCTAATTACACCAGCGACATATGCGCGCCGGCTGCTGTCTAAATGTAAATATCAGTTCAATTGTGTACCTACAAGCTGGTTTCATTCCCATTCCAACCCTCAATGACAATGGATAAATAATTGTGGTAGTCATGTGAACGTTTTAACATTTCCGCTATATTTTTTTGCGGTGTACATCGAGGATGTGGAGACGAGGATCACAAAAAGTTTCCTGCGTCACGTGCGCGTAGCTCCGGTAACCCGACGCCGGCGCCGCGCGCTTCCGACGGATGAAACCCTACATGTGATATTACCCTTCGGCTATTTCATAACTCGACCCAGAACCGCGATTTCATCACAAGTAGCACGCGCCCTAACAAAACGTTTTGTCTCAAATTGTTAATTTAAGAAGTGAAGTGTCTATGCAATTTGATGCAACTAGGCGAGCGAACTTGCGTTAATAAGGCAGCTCAGAGTTTATTTAGTTCAGAATGGAATATGTTTCAAATAAATCCGTCCTCACATGGCCGTAATGCACCGCATTGTACAAAGTTTACCTGAACGATTCAAAGATAGGAGCGGCGGATGCGGTACCATATGTTTGAAATTTCTATTTATGTAAGAAAGAAGGCCTCCGAGGGGCGAAGAGCATTGTGCAAGTAGGTAGGCTGGGTGAAGTCCAGGTGCGCGCGGGCTTTTTGTGAGGCCTTCCGGCGGCTGCGCGCGCACCTGCCACGCCGAGCGACGACAGCTGCCGCCCGCGCACGCGCCGCCGACCCACAGCTCGCGACAACAACACACTTCAAGAAAACTGCTGCCCTAGGTACAGTTGATAAATGAAGGTCGCTAACCTCTTATTAATTTTACCTCCAGCACATGTCGATTCACTTGTTTTCTGGACAGCAGCAATAATAATAGCTTATGCGCGAACACACAATGTAACCTTTATCATAAAGACATCCCTATTCAACGTCTTTTTTATTTAGGCAGTATTTCCATGGAGATATTGTTAATTCAGTATTTTAAAAGAATTCTGTGTCTTGTTAAATTGAGGCCGAAAGCTCGAAACGTAAATTGAACAAAGGAATTGCGAGAACAGCTGATCGAAAGCAAAAAAAAAACGCAATGAAAAAGGGAGCAAAATGGACTCAGGTAGATCACGATCGAGATTTTAAACTGTTTTCGGAGAAGATCAACATTGATGCATTGTTCGCAAAGAACAGACAGACTGTTTCATAGAAAGACATCTCGAGGCGTAATGCCGCTGCTAGCCACGTCCGTAGCATCAGCCCTCGTTACTCAAATCTCCGGACAAACAGCTAACTAGCTGAAATGCAACACCGCTAATAGCTAGATTGCAAAGTTGTCGGCGTTCCGTCCAGACAACGCCGGCACGTACACGTTTTATAACTTTCAGCGAAGTTGCTCGAGTGGTAATTGATCCTCCGCGATGCACTCTGCAGTTATGCAGACACTTTGCCTTGTTTGTTCGACTTGAGGACAAATTATGACGTCTACTGTTGTGGCTTTAGCGTAGTACGAAAATTTAAGTTTCTTAAATATTGCCAACGTCGCGATCTCGCGATTCAATCCGTGAACAATTTTACAAGTCTACGTTTTGTGTTCTTGTAACATTAAGTATATCTAAAAAATACATTGTCGATAAAGAGATAAAGGTTCGGGATTCGGGGCGGCAGCTGCTTTCACATCTGCCTGGATGGCCGCGCACCGCCATCACGTGGCTTGTACGCCATCCGTGTCTACACGATAAAAAATCCTTAAGTATAACTGCACCTTCGCTTGGCAGATGACTGCTAACAAGTCGTAAAAGCTCAACGCATCTGCTTACCTCAATTATTGGCCATAGATAACGGGATGCGTTTAATTAATCGCATCAAGAACATAAGCGAAATTCCTATGATCGTAAACGAATACACATTCCATACACCCTATTACACGTGCATGACAAAGTTTATAAACAGTGGTCTTATTGGATTGATATTGATATCATTCAGTGCTCGGTAGATATATCGTGGTTCGCTAGAATATAAACAAGTCTGGTTCCCGAATGTTTACGGGCGAGATCAATTCCATTGATTGTTTCAGGGCGACTTATTGACTTTCGACCGCGATGTTGTGGCAGATTGATGAAAGACTCATGGCGGTCGGAAAACATCGCATATTTTCGCGAAAATAAAAGTGTGCTTTATAAATCCTTCAATACAAATATTTAAACCGTAAAGTTTACTATAATTCTGAGTCTCCAGCTGGTTGTGTGTGCATGCTTACCTCTCGCAGCTCTTTGATCTTGGCCCCTGCCTTGCCGATGACACAGCCGGCACGGCTCTGGTGAATTAGTAGGCGGACGTCCAAGTCTTCGTTACTGCTCTTTGGACCTCCCTAATGAAAAGTACTGGTTTAGGTATCATTTGAATATCAACTAAAAATATGAGTGTTTTACATTTTTGGAAAAATTTTCTGGTCGGGGAAAAGCAAAACTGCTGATTTATTTTTAAACTACGAAGGCAAGAATTCGTAGAACATATTAATGTAGTTATAAAAATTGTTAGAAATAACGTCTACGAAAATCACACATTAAATAATACTTACATCAGCCAGACATGGAAGGATTTCTTTTACGATTTCCAGAATCGTGTCGACATCCGGCGCCGTTATCGATAGTACCCTGAAAAACAAAGCTCATTAACGCAAACTATTTTCGCAGTGAAGCGAAAAAAAAATCACAGCACAATATTAAACAACGGTACAGACGTATCAACGGTCAGGGAGGTCTGGACTCATAAGTAATCTGAAGCATGATGGCGATGAAACTTGATGTCCGTACGTGTCGTACTCAGTAGGTAGATGCCTTCCAGCGTGGACAGAAGTTAATCGAGTGAGAGGATTCAGTCCTAAGGGAACAGATTCATAGCGGCTAATGAGCGAGATGCGAGGACACCGAAGGTCGTGAAAGTAAGATCAGAAGGCGTCCAGTGCGACACAGTGCAATCCTGCGGAGGTGATGAGGACGGGAGCTCGAGATACGGAGTAAAGCGCCTAACGCCGGGAGCTAATGATGTTTTAACAGATTCCAACTCCTGACTGTTGACGAGTAGAGTGTAAGAGCTCCACTCGGGCTGTAAGATTTGAGAGTAGATGTTGGCGATATAGTTTACCGTTCGGGGCCGGGGCAATCTGGGACTGTTATAGAGGCTTTGTACTGCATGGCGGGGCGGCGGGTGCGGGGCAGCGGCGTCCGGCGGGGCGGGACCGGCAACCAAGACACGCTGTAGCGGCGCACCGAGCGCCTACACTCGCTAACCCTAGGCGCGCTTATGACCAAATTCAACTCTTTACTACCACCCACGTAAATCTGCCATTATGAGAGTTGAAAGTGGTCAATGGCGTTGGTACGAGTGTAGGCGCGCGGCGCGTCGCGCTACTAGCCACAGGGGCGTCTCGGGGGCGCTAATGACCTGCAAACTGGCTGCCGGGGGGTTATTCTGTCTATAAGTCTACGGACTCGCCGCTGTCGCAAGACTCGATGCCGAGATGAACCATCGAATCTTACAGTCTTCTTCGTTCATTATAGTTCTCTTTGCTATCTATAAGACAGACTAGAATAGCGTATATCATGATTAAAGCATAGAAGATACGGGTCTGATAGGTTTTTGTATTACCCAATAGAAGCACAGAGCAGTACAGTTTATAGAGTTTATAAGATTGGTGGACGTACCTGTGGCGAAAAAATGGTTAAATGTTAAATATATAAACTAAAAAACAAAAAAAAACATCCATATATGCATACAATGATAAACAAAAATGCTAATAATCTTACTAAAATAAAATGAACTTTGTTTATTTAGATTGATCTAAGCAACTTTAATCAATACCTTGTAAATACCTGCTATTGCTTGAAAGCTTACAAAAATACATTATTACTTAACGAAGAACTATATTAGAGTACCTATAAAGTAATACTTTAATGTGTTCCAAGCTGATTTATTGCACGAGTCTACTCGTAACCATCCACTACTTACTCCACGTGTAGCTGCGTACATTATTGTAAATACTGACCTGATTTCTGAGCTTGGAAATATTTGCACCTCCCTTTCCAATGATCGAGCCAGCCACCTGATGACAATGAACTCATAAGGGAAATAGTCCCACTGTCCCCGTCAGACCGGTTGATATCAAGTGTGAACATATTAATTCAAGGAAAATATTCAGATATTTTATTTATTTCGAATTATGATTTGCCATTACCACTTCTAAATTTTACAAGCCCACAGATAAAATGATGTTTGAATTAAAATCCTAGAGTAATTTGCGAGTGGCGCATGTTCAAAAATTAAAAATACATCACAAAAGTTTCCATTCATAAAAGAAAACCTGAAATAGCCGTAACTGGAAATAGCCGCCTATTACAACCGGAGCTAATATGCTAAATACATGTTGAGTAAATTACATAAACACAAGCCGTGCGATCTGCAACCTCACAAGCAGGGCTTGAATTGATTTTATGCAATTTTAATGACAACGCCAGCGTGAGACGGTTGGTTAAAGGTGAACCAACTGTAAACTTAACATGAAATCCTGGATATTATATTATGTGGAATATATTATGATATTCCACAGCTACTCGATTCTATTGTATTTCAATTTTTGTTTAATATGTGTACATTAAAATATTGCATTATTTAATATTTTATTTAGCAATATCATGAGAATCGGAAAGTAAATGTCTATGTCATGTGTCATTATGGTCGAAAAAAAATATTCTACTGGACAGCAACAATAATGTTACAGATATTGTTGAATTTTCCAAAACTAAGAAATTGTTATTCCGAGTGTGATACACAATTAGAGAACAAGACAGTCAATTAAGAATTTTTGGTTGAACATAAACGCTCTTGTAATTTAGGCACCAACACCGCCCTTAGATAACTGGGGGGAAAAAAACGCTTAACGAAGTCGAAACTTACATGTTATTCCCATCATTGAGATATATTTTCAGTTTTGGATTAAACCTTCTGGTAATCGAGATATTGAAGGTCAAAGGTCCAACTGTTTTTCGAAAACCAGTTTTAAATGCTATAACTTAACTTACTCCCACGACTTCTGTACATACACTTACTATTACGTACTATACATTTTTTCAAATGCAGGAGTGATTTTTTTAACACCAGAAATAAAATCATTTCCCAGCAATTATATTTTCCAAATGTTACTCAGTTTGATGGGCAATATGTTGCCGGCTATGTGATATTCTTTTTACACCGCGTACAATTAGGCCCGTAAACAACCAATCGGATACTGTGTCGTGTTGAAGCTAAGCGGTGAGATGTGAAAATTACGCAAGCCGATTGGTTATACGAGACATCTCCTCTCGTCTCCGTTTTGGTGGGCACCGGGGGTCAGTGGGTCGTCTAAGGGGGCGGGCCTTAAACTCTAATAGACATACCTTGCTCGGTATCAGAAAGGTAACTTCGTCGTCGGTCTGCCGCGGACGTTTCTGCACTGGGCCTCCCTCGTCTCCATATGCGTCTCGCTTCATGTTACCTGTACAACAAAACGATACAATGTTATAACCGTTACTATTAAACAAATTAAGTAGGTACCTTGGCTCGCGAGGTTGTTGGATGTGAGTACAGCAATCATTGCGCAGATAGTCGAGGCGGCCAATGGCATAATAGCAATCAAGAGCTTCGACTAACACCTAAAACGGCTCTCGTTGGGCGGTTGGATCAAGGACTTGATTTAGAAAACGGTACTCCTTGACACGGCGCGCTTTGTTAGGAAATTCCTTTCTCAGGAGCCCTGACCACCGTTAGCTTGGACTCTGTTCCCGATGCCGGTGGGCTACGATAATTTTTATTTTTTGTTAAATATTTATTTGTAAATGAATAATTGGTCCTATAAGTTTAAGTCATCATTGTCATTCAGCTGAGAGAATGAAGATGAAGATGTCCATTTCTGAACATAGCGAGGGCTATGTCCATCTTCGATAAATATCTATAGGGTCTTTCCAAGAATCGCCATAACAAGGTAACGACTGGTCTTGTGCTTATCTGCATCCAACAGAATCCTGCGACCCTCACCAGAGGGCCAAAACTACTTATTAAATTACGTTCAAATTCAAGGCGCAATCTCATCTCGGCGACAATCAATGTCAAAAACAATAATGTAGGTAAAATCGAGGTATTTGTTGAAAAATTGCGAGTGAGATTCCTATGCGATCGCTGTTAAAATTACGGTAATTGCCACTCTGATCACCAGTCCACCTAGTTAGTAACGAAGCTTCTGAGTTTAGTTGGATGCTCGCTGTCAATCGACATAATTACTTTGAAGAAAATCTAAAAAATAATTTTGTTTTCTGGAAAATGTTAAGCTGAATTTAACGTCGGGAAACTAATTAAATAATCTACCGTAGCGGGTGTTTCTACGTTGGGGTATCGGCTTGATAAACGTTTACATTTGTTTTCGTTGTTGGATTAAAACGCCTAAAGAATTGCTGCTTTGTTTTCAGGCTTCCGTTGAACGTTCTTTGAATTGCTATTGGAAAATTCTCGCGATATGAACAAAGAATAAGTGGAGACACTTATGCTTTGTTTATATCGCGAGAATTTGCCATTTCTCCATTTCTGCGCACTGGAATGGCGCACAAATTGTATGTAGGATTCATTATCGATTTTAAGTGCATTTACAACCAAAACTTCCAGCATGAATTAAAGAAACACATGTTAAGTATGTTATAAAGTATGTTGTAAACTGCCTGAGGAGAACCAAAAAAAATTGGGTTCGAGAGAACATTTCTTTAGACAGATCATCCCTAATATTCGTTGTTGTATTTTTAATAAAGTTAAATGCTGAGTAATACTATTATGTGTATTGGGTGTAATAAGGTTCCCATGTAACTAGATTATCTGGATAATAAGGGACTGCTACGACCTTAGTGCTGGGTAAAGGATGTAGACGTGACTTGGCGAGGCGGACGGACGACCTACATCCTCCCTGGACCCCTATTACCTTTCCTTGCGAATAGATTACAAATGAACATACTACATCGTTTAATAATAGCACGTAATAGATACATTTAGATTTCATTTGCTGGTATCTGGAAACTTAATTCAGATTAATTGGGAAAGTTTCTGATGGGTACAATAAAATAAATTAATGCTTATCTAATTAAAGTAACGTGCGTTCTGTTTTTTATTAGTTAGGTATGTATTATTTTTTTATTATTCTTTATTAGTTATGTATTTTTTTATTATGGTATTTTTATAGTAAGTATGTAAAATTTTAACTATTTTGTACTTATGTACACTTCATTTTATTTGTGTGCTTTTTTGAGTTTTTATTTAATCTCTAACTTTGCTATTTTTACGGTCAGACATTAATTTGCACCTACCATCATGTAATCTCTTCACTGCCTGTGGCTGACTGTTAGAGAATGCCCAAAGGCATAAAGTCCGCCTTTGTACTTTTGTTGCATAAAGTTTAAATAAATAAATAAATAATAAATAACGTGCTAAAGAAAATTTATTAAAACATTAGTCATCATAAAATACTTAACTGACGCACATCAAGCGAAACATTATTTAATTTCCCCCATTGATACGCCCACGGGAAAGCTTAAAATAAATGTATACATACTTTCCCTACCTCCCGGAAAATTAATTGAAATGTCTTTAAAGTTAAACGAGTTACCTATACAAATCACGTTTGATTGAATTAATACCTATTTTTAGTATTACTTACCTCTTTTTGTAATAAAATATTTTATTTCTTAAATAGTTAACTTTCCGCTTTCCGGTTTATCGCGCGTGCGTAATCCGCTGAAGCGGGCGGAGACCGGTGAATGATAATACGGTTCCCTATCTATTTCAAGCTTAATTTAGAAAAAAACTTTAAACTTGCTTTAGAAATTTTCAGTAGAAAATTATTAAATTAACTGAAGCGAGAGTTGGCTAATAAAAAAAGATTAAAGTTGTATAGCTATAATTTTTTGTAAGTTTTGGACGGATTATTAACACAGGCTTCTATATGCTAATTCAGTCGGGGATCGACCTGAAGATTTCAGCAAAGTTTACTAAGCACTGATGAAATAACACGTAAGTATTCAAATAGGTACTTCAAGTCCATTATTTCCTAAAAACATCGACAAAAGTCGTTAAACACCGCTTAATTAATTTGCACGTCTAAACAGAACATCTTAATGGTTTCCGAAATAACGAGCAACTTGGGGTTGGTTCGAAGGAAATATAAATGCAATAATAAGAGGTTTTCATTACCGAGTAATACTCATTTATAAGCACGAAATTTGTCAAAAGACCAGAGGGACGTATTTTCTATTTTCTTTTTTCCTTGTTACGTGTTCAACTTGTGACATTGCATCCACATGGAATTTAATTTCAGTTCACAATGCATAGTTGCATGTCGCAAGCACTCGACTATTTTTCAAGCTAACTGTAGTTCGTGTTAAAAGTTTGCTGGGAAGCTATTAGAAATAGGAGTTGGCGTGTTGAGGGTTGTAGAGTTAGCTTATAACAAATAAAACTGCAGTCGGGTGCACTCTATACTTTTTCTCGAATACCCCCGTTAGTCTCTTCATCGGGATCGCGACTGCTGGGTTATTTGGGTTTGCTATGAGTTTCGCAAAAGCAGTACAGAGTTTGAAAGTTGGTGGGAAGTGCCTCTGGAAGCCCGTCTCTCAACAGTCGTGACAGATTCCCAGATTGAGAAGAGGGAGTGCCCACACTTGTGCACCATAATATCTCATGCGTACCTACTTGGCTAGTCTCCATTAAGATTATCGAGAGATTCCGACGCGACTGAGCCGAGAGAACATTTTTAAACTTCAACTTCAATTTTCAAACACGTTTATGTTAAGTCAGAGTTAAGAAATTTTATAATTTATTATGTTCGCGACTCTACTCCTCACGACATAAAGTTTGGAAATGCTGGGAACATAAACGTTTTACTTTATTAGCATGTTGTTTATATAATCAAATTAAATTATTTTCGGTGTTTGTTCAACCCGGATTTTGTATTTGTAAGAGACCTATCGGAAGTTGAAGTCTGGCCATATTATGCTGGATAAGGTATAAATAAATAGAATCCACGCCGCAGCTTCAAATTCTATATAAAATGATAGAACCCGTTATAAGAATGGAGGTCTGAAAATTAGTCCAAGGGTGCAGATGGCACGTTTGGCCCAGCAGCGTATGCTAATGCGACCGTCTGCCGGGCAGCAGGTGAACGAGGTCACTGACACCCGCAGGTGCACGCCTACATTCGCAAGTCGCGTTCGCGCCACAAAGGGTACCACTGAGTGTGCCAACTATCAACCATCCACAAAGCCTTCAACTTTCTTCATTTCCTGCGACTTCGCTATAACACGCCGAAATACAGAGCCCGTTTAGCCGAAACGTTACTTCGACATATTTTGTATTAAATATAAATTAGGGATCGCGAAGTTATAAAAATCTGTTTTAAAAGTTAATAAACAAAAGAATTTTATTTTTATTTATTTTTTGGGGGATCAAATTAGAATCTTGTTAAAAACTGCAATAAAATAATAGAATTGACCTAATTGTAGAAATGTGATAACACAAGAGAAACCGTAAAGACATACTAAAATAATTTGTACAGAGAAAACGCAAAACTCGACAAAACACAGCAGCGGTAATGTTACCTATGCCTATACGTACAAAGAACAGCAACGAAGTGTTTTTAGAATTAGAACCAGGTTAAGGACGATCAAAAGTATAATCGAATGCGTGAAAAGAACAGGCGGGAGTGAAACGGCCCGAAGCCCGGCAGGTGTTCGACGCACAAAGACCGACATACCGGTACCTAAAGACCAACCCGCGCAAAAAATATTATAAAATAAAACCCCAGAGCCAACCGTCGCTCAAAATGTCACTACCAGCTGTCCCACCTCACCTGTGTACCATTCCTTTACCTAGCCAACCCTGCGCCTTTTTACTTAATAACCTAATAAACATAATGGATTCTTAAAGTCATCGTTTCCTTTTATAATATTTATTTTTCGTTTAGGCTAAACGAGAACGGCGAGGAATGAAAGAGTTATAAATTAATTGGTCGTCCAATAAAACTGACAAGAAGCAAAAATGAAAAGGAACTTTGAAAAAGAGGAGAAACCGAAATCAGTTGAAGCCGAAACTGAAGGAAATATGACCACCGGGGAAACCGGAAAATGAAGAAAAACCGCGGAAATGAAATATACTCACCAATTTTTCTTCAGTAGCGTTAAGGCACGGCGGTTTGTACGAAAAATAAAACATAAGCCTATTAAATTTACGAGGACGACGAATTTAAATTATTATACAATTTAATCGCGAAAAAATTTAGAGTCGAATGTATTGACTTAGTAAAATAATAAAAAGCGCGTGTGGCTTCATGTTGTTAGAAATGGTTCGCGTCTAGCTAGTAAGACGTCCGCGGGTAGACTGACACCGTTTCTGTGTTGCGACGGGCTTTAGTAAAGCACCCCCGAGACGCCGGGGCGCCGGAGGTGCACATGCGCGCCACCCGCCGCCCCGTCAATAACACCCTGCCTCTCATTGTGCCCCGGAAACGACGACTTAACGAGTCACGCCACAAGACGACACCCTGTTCTATGTCTAAACCTACCTAGATATCTTTAACAATGTAACTAAACATTAGTGTTGATATTCGTAAGAAAAGCATCCTGCTCTTTTATGCCACGTGACTCCTACTTTGTACGCCTTTGTATAATTAGTAGGTCAAACCTTGAACAAAGGTTTTGCCTTCTGGCTAATAAATAAATAGCTCATTGGCAGTAAAAATGTAAACAGATTAATAAAACAAACGCTTTTCATTCAAATTCACGAGAATGAGTACAAAATAAATTTTAGTTAATTTAAGTCATTCCAAAACTACCAGGTATAGTAAGTCTAGGACCCAATTAGAACCACATACCTTACACACTATCATTTCAATAAATAGTGTCAACAAATTATACTTTGTTACGTAACTCGGTCTTAACGTCGTGATGAGAGAGCAATCTACATAATAAACATCCTAGGTGGCAACTCTTGCATGCGACAGTGTCGTTACGAGCCACTAATGTCCACCTACGACTTCACTTAACAAATTGACCACAATAAATGGACGTTAAATTCGTTGTTACACGTCTACCCCAATAATAATAACATTAATAACCTTTTAGCTAAATGCAGTCATGTCTAAATCAATCGTTTTGGGATTGATAAAGCGATTAACATCTAGGAAAGATTAATTAGCAATCATGTGACTCAAAAAGCTACTTATTTTCACACAGCTTGCTTTTTGGATACACGCAGACGAAGGGTTAATAATTTACTAATATTATGTGTTAATATTATTTGTTTATATAAAACATATGTAAATGTTAGACATTAATAACATGGGAATTATAATTTTACATAATTTACATTATCTGGATACATATGACAAAATTCAATGTTCCTAATGACAGTGGATAGTAAATTGCTTCCCCTGCGGACAGAAGATCAATCAGACCATCCAAATATTCGTGCGATCGAAGTCCGATATGTGTGTTTGGACTACATTTCATAAATGTATGTACGTATGCATACCTACATTTAATGTTTGTAGTTATGTCAATAGCTAATAGCCTACCAATCAGCCACGTCGAAGACAATCGTTGCCTAGGAAACCTAATGACAACAAATATGCGCACTATCAGGTTCTACCTAGGAACAGCGAAGTATGTTATGATGGCGAAATGGTGACCATTTTGCAAGATATAATGCGGAACAAATAAAAAAATTGAATTGATCAGTAAATGGTTCTATTTATAAGTCATCGTCGTCATCATATCAGCCGAACAACGTCCAATGCTGGAGATAGGCCTCCCCTAAAAATAGCCATTATGACTGGTCGTGCACCGCCGGCATCCAGCGCTTATAATTAACCTTAACAGTTGAAGGCATTTTCATTTCCTAAAATCATGATGAACCAAGATTTTTCTTTTCAGGATGACTATGTATGAGGGGTGTCGAGATGGCCCAGTGGTTAAGGCGCCCGCCTCTCACGCTCGAGGGTGCGGGTTCGATACCGGGCAAGTACTACCAATGTGACTTTTTCAATTCATATTATGTACTTTCCGAGTTTATCTTTAACATCGGTGAAAGAAAACATCCGTCAGGAAAACTGTATGTAAAAAAGTTTGAAATCAAGAATCCGCCTTGAGCAAGCGTGGTGATCAACGCTCGTGCCTTCTCAGTATGAGAAGAGGCCTTTGCCTTTCAGTGGGTCAATAATAGGCTGATATGATAATAAATGAGAGCAATCATTCGATTCTTTCAAGTGAGTCCTTTAACTATAGTGACTGAAATTGTTATATGGGTGAAGCTTTATTATAGGCCCTAACTTTTATTAAGTTGTTCAATCGAAGGCCAAAAAGTCTTAAAAAGAAAGTACGAAATTGTCACTGTAGTTGATTAAATTATTAACGAGAGAAAAAACATGTGCCTCGAAGGTGAACTATCGGTTCACTCGTGAGAACTGACAACTGTGGAGGCAATCATGCGGTTCTGACCTAATTGTAGCTGGTATTTCTTCCAGCGACATTATTTTAAACGTGTAATTGTAGGAAAAGTATCGAGGGCTGAAGTGAAGTCTGTAATTTACCTGACATAGGTTGCTATAATATTCCGCGCCACTGGGAACCTGCCAGGCGCCACCGTCCACCGCCTACCCTGAGACTGGACACGTGATGTTTCGAGAATCGAGGCTACACCACCACCGCCACCCACGTCATTAATTCCCTCCTCCTAGAGAATATGCAGGTGTCTTTGAGGCCGCTTCTTTATAATTCAAATGGCCGTAATTACAAGTCTCGATGTTTCTTGTGAATTTTAAAGTAAAAAATGCACAGTGTAATACTGTCTGATTGGAACTGTTTCGGAGGAAAAATTCTCGGCGTATGCATTTTTAATACGGTAATAACGTAAGGTACATTTGAAAAACGTGAATAGGTTGGTATCGTAAGGCATCCTTTATATCTACTATATCAACTTGTGCCATAGGGATAATTCTTGGAATAAAATATGCGGTTTTTCTCTGAAATGGCACGCATGCGGTAGGTAGTTGATAGGTGTACACGCCCGTCACATATATTTTGCTAAAGCGATTCTTACGCTATAAATTTGGGGACGTTTAGAGAACGAGGTCTGCGTAAAGGTTCGTAAGGACCTAATCTATTATTGATTGGGGCTTTAGCAAAAGCCTTTTGGCCAAGGGGAAAATTCGATTATGTATATGTCGTAGTGAACCACCTTGTTATTTTTAGGAATGGTAGGAAAACATGTTACATTAATCATCAAGGATAAATATATATTTTATTCCGTGTTGTTCTATAAGACATAACAATAGAAAAAATGAGATTTTACCCAACCAAGAAGCGCGATATGTTCAGTCGCTTTTGTAATTTTTACAAAAAGTTATTTCTATTTGTGTGGTTTATTATTTTGCTCGAAATTGTTAATAATTATATTAATTGGGTTTAGTTCTGCCAAAACGAACCAACACTCATCAAAATTTCTCCCATTTTTCAAAGTAATTGTAATGGTATTGAAAATATTCAATTTTATCTATCTAAGCATAAGTTTTGGATGTATTGAATAAGTTTGTCGTAATAAATTGAATTACTGAGTGATTGACGGTTGGCTCATTTTGAAAAACTATGGTCACAAAATGCTCAAATACTATTATCACTCTTGCATATTGTTAATGGTGATGAACTAGGTAAGTAGTAACAACATCAGAATAAACGCGCCGTTGTTTTTCTCCTAGCAAACATTCCCATTCCCACTAGAATGTTTTTCGCAAATCTTGAAAGGATCCACTTAACCCTCTGAGATTGACGACTAAGATTTCATCCGACACACCATTCAATTATTCATAACATCACCGTGCGCTCACACTCACATACCTACGTCGCATAATAAAATCTACAGAATATTTGGGAATATCAACGTTACATAGTGTTATAGTCAGTATGTCGTGATTGCCACTTCATACAAAGCAATCGCACTTATTTCACGCTCGAGGTCCCACGTTGGGCGCCCGTGTCTGTCGTATCCGCTTTAGTATAATGTGCAACGAACCATGAAAGCATTACAACCTTACTTACGACGTTACCCGGCTAATATTCGCTACGTTTACGGCTCTCTACGAGATAAACGATCTTGTAACGTGTGACCCTCTTGAACAAGAACTTAATTTGGTTACTATGTAACAAAAAACTAGGGTTCGACCATCTGAGCTAAACTTGAACATCAAAAAGGGTTTCGGAAAATTTGAGTATTTAATTTAAACATTTCTCTCAGAGTAACAAGGCTGTATTATTTTAATTTCTGACACTTGAGGTAACTCTGTTTTCTTTTTCGCGCACGGGTAGGCTTGCCGTTAACGTACATAAAGTCGAGGATTCAATTAAATCGCTTATGTAAACCTCAAATCTGATTCCATACAAGTTAGATGCGTGCAAGAGTTTGTAATTTAACATTGTAAGTTCTAAGAATGTTTCAAAGCGTTGAAGTTGTCGAGCGCATTACCAATTCCTAATTATTGCCTAAAAATGTTAAGAGCGCAGTTAAAGAATTGTTTCTATTTGAAGAAAACGTTTAGGTAATTAGGAGAAAGGGGCAGCGTGGAGGGCCTCGGTCGCCCCCTGTGGCCTTTCAGACAACGGTTATCCATTTCGTTTCCTCGTGGGCCGGTGTGCGTGAATATTTGATGTTTCTATCGATCATAACTTCTTTGCGGGGCTACGAGGTACTGAGGAAGGCCCTCTACAGTTGGCAACTATTGTAATTTAGGAATTATAACAGGCAGCATTTATTTCAATGGCGGAGTCTTCCAAAACTCATCATTTTAGGGTTGTTTTTGGTTAAAAAATTATTAGTTAGGCTCAGTTCTCAGCTTAGTTATGTTTAGGTACTCTCCCATGTAATAGGGGGCGAGCATATTGCCATCAACCGGGCACAAATCCAGACTCCGAAGCTGCTACTGAGAAATTCCTAATGGAAAAACCCAATAACACTTTGCTCGACCTGGGAATCGGACCCAAGACCTCATTCTCAGCAGGAAGTCGCGCTTTGGGACCACTAGACCATCGAAGCAGTCTTTTTTTAATGGGGAGAGACATTTTATTCCCATTGAGAAATTTTCATGAGTTCATCAGATTTTATATCTAGCCACGATGTGAGTAGGATTTTATTTTTCGGCATTTGACATGTTCAAAGCAATTGGGTAGTTGACAGTTTGACACCACCAATCAATTGACGTACTTTTTATGACCTGTCAAAACGCGATTCTCCCATAGATTTTGTCTGGCAATATCGAACACTGTGACCTCACTTATTTGTCAACTTAATTGACTAACTATTTATTGATTTTAAAGCCACAAAAAATCTAATTTTACAGCAAATTGAAAATTAATCGAGTTTTCAGGGCTAAAAATAAATAAAGTATTTCTTTTAAGAAGTTATGCCTTAACACCTTAACTGCCACGTCAGGCACATGTGCCTGACGCTAGTGGAGGTTTGACCTTCAACATTTTTGGCCCGGCAGTGAACGTGTTAAAATTATTAGTTTGTAGTGTAAACTACCTACCGAATTGAAATTGTAAATGGGCAGTGTATTAGTTTAATCAACTAACATTTTCTGCTATAACATCAAACTGGCACTGTTGAGGGATAGCAGTGCCGGCTGTCACTACCGAATGGATGTAGTTGAGGAAGGTTCCTACTGCTATCTCGTTGATCTCGCGCGCCACAATTTGTCGCCCAAATTAATCACAGTGGTAATCAATTTGGCCAAGATTTTTGCTGAAAATCCGGGGAATATGTAGGTATCAACATCGGATTAGTCGAAACCAGTCAGAGAACAAAACTAATCTATGTAATTTTTTGGTTTTTGTAGGTCAGTTTAAAAGAGGCTAACGCAAATTCCTGATCAGTTGAAATGTTATTTCTCCATTCAATTCTGTTTCTAATTGCATCATTACATATTCTCCACTTGGCGACCAAGTGGCGGAGCGGCCTACGATTAAGTGGCGACGGAGTTCCAATTATCTTTTTGAAACAGATAAGACACTTGCATTTAATATGTAAACCATAATATCCCTTTATACAATTCCGTATTGGATATTCATTTGCGTGCAGTCTAAAGGTAAAAGGAATATCAAATGATGCATTTAAGGGCATAATGGGGTTGTCTACATGACTTATGGACGCGACATGGTGGTTACGAAGTAAAAATAGTCTAGAATGGTAAGAAAGGTATAGGACGGACGTTTCGTGAGTATAATTGGAGAGGTTCGTGGGCGTGCCGCACGCTACGGCAGCGCAGTCGGCCGGGAGACATCTTGTATGTATTTGCCTCTCTAGTAATTTCCCCGTCCGTCCTTGTATATTTAACCGGCGGCGGGCGTCGTCGTGCCGCTCTCATGCATATGTCATGAGCAGTTGCCGTGCGACGGTTTGTTGACGGTCGAGCCGCGGGAACCGCGACCATCGGCCGCGGCCCCCAGCCCAGGCCCACCGGCCCACCACCGATAATTATTACGTTCTACTTTCGATTCCGATATCGGCGCCGCCCTCACCACCGTGGTGGCGCCGCGACGCCGCACCACCACGACAAAGGGATGAGGCGACAATTACATTCCAGTTTTCTCCAATACTGTATTGCATGTACGATCAAATTAAATGGCAGGCACCGTAAAAGCAGTCATAAGTCCAGTGTACACACGCGAGGCAATAAATAACATGGCTGGCTCTATTTTATGTCTCCATGGGCAAACAGCGTGGATAGATTATTGAATAAAATCATTAAACATTTTTATGTCCTACTTAAATGCTCTCGCCGGAGTCAATTAGCTTCTTCGGGAGATTTTTATTTACTGAATTATGTTTAGATATAGGTATAAGAGATACAGAGCAGTCGAGCCCCGACGGATCCATCGCTTTCCTCGAGATAGATTACTTAGGAGATTTCATAGATGTTTGACTTTGTGATGGATTGCTTCAGAACTCAGAACCCCGCTACGTTTTAAGGGCGAGAGGGAGTCAGTCATTAATTAACCACTACTGTTGTAGAAAGAGTACTCTGCATAGATAAATTTAATGGCGCCAATGGTTTTATAAAGTGCTATAATTCTTACTGCCAGCTTTAATTATGTTTACATGGTTGTATTAAATAGACGCAATTCTATAGTTGCGTCCTCTAAAGATAACGTTATCTAATCTGAATTAGAACAATATTAGTTTAGAATTTTAATTGCGCTAGAAAAGTGGTAGGTTTTTATTGTTTTCAAATAAAAACATGCACGGTTAATTTGTATTTGTGCACTACGATAACATAAAGCCTTCGCGAGAATAGAACAAATACACTACCTATATTATTTATCAATATTTTACCTATGTTGTGTACCTATTGGACATTAAACAAATTGATTTGATGTAACTGCCTGTTTGTAGGTAAAGTTATTAATCATAATGGTATTTTTTTTTATTGGTTATTACGTACCTACCTTTTTAATAAAAAAAAATATGCAATGACTGCAGAAGTAGGTAGGTATTATTTTTGCGTTTATATTAATGTGCATTGTTTTTGGTCCCATAGTCAGGAGGGTGATTCTAATTACATAGAGCAGCTATGGTTTGAACTTCTTTAGACAGAGACATGCTAAAAGCGGCAAAAATTGGGAGAACAAAATAAAATGAAAAAGTCCCAATTTTTCTTTCCTGTATCGTGCAAGGCAATGTCAGAGTACACAAGTATACATACAATTGAACCACAAACTTATAGAGCTCAGTGGGGCAACACCTATAGTTTAAAGAATTACATAATTATATTAGATTAAATTAGCATGTAAATATTCTTGAAATGTAATTTTCTTAGCCTACTTTTTTGACAAGTTTTTGCTATTGATTGTCGCTGTTATGAGACTGTGACTAATTTTGAACCTTTTAGGTGTTGGCCTTCAGGTTCTAGTAAAAAAAGCAAAACCGAACCAGTATGATGAGGTCAGTAGACACTATTAACCAGATCATGTATCACGGCAATAGTAATTATATTAGGTACCAATGCAGAATATGTATCAACAATAATAAGTTTCATTTTAAAGTGTATTGAGATACCTACTATTGTTTCATTTTAAAATGTATCAGAATGCCAATAATGTAACAAATGTCTACATAATTATAAATTAAGTTCTGTTTGATATGAATGACTCATTTATGTTATTCATACTTTTCATTCAAGTAATGTAGGAATGATATGCCTAATGTAATTAATTATACATAATTATGTATATTGATTATTGACCTCGACAACAGGAATAGGTAAAATTTTTAAACAAATTTTATTAACACAACAGGTATCACGGGAAAAAAATAAGTAAATTTTTATAAGTAGGTTGAATTTACTTAATACAGATGCAATATAATGTAAAGGAAAAAGTTTTTAGATATGTCTGTCTGGCCTATTCATATTACAAGTTTTATAGAAGTATTGTGTCAGTAATACAGGCACTATTTACATTAAGAATACATAATAACAATGTAATGTCGTTACATTTACCTAATTGTATGAACATGTACACACATTACAGAGAATGTGAACAAACGCTTGGACTAATTTCCAAAATTATTACAGCGTTTTAAATGTTTTATTTTACACTCAATTTGAAACGCATTTGTATTTTACATGTTTGGTTATGGTTAATAATTTGAAAGATAACTTGCTACATGCTTCTACATGCTTAAAATTTTAATATTCAATCATTGGTAAGTACCTATTATGATAATGATTTGAATTGACCTGTGGTTAGTTTACCATGTAGTTTAATATGAACTATACTGATTATAATCTTATTTATGGCACAAAAGTGGCAGTAAAACCTATTTTTAGTAGAATCTTCAGAGACATTACACCTATCAGTAAGTATTAAAATAAATAGAATGCTTCAGCCAATGATTTTTACATTGTAGTGGGCACCAACATGTCATTTTAATATGTGTATTATTAGAATGTTAATTATGAACAAGATTCGAGCATTTCTGCTAATAAAATCCAGAACATGACCAGACCAACCCACCAACGTTACGTCTATGTAAACAATTGCTTGATACACAAATTATTTCACTTTTTGCCGTATATAAAGATCCCAAATATCAACGATAAATACAAACCCCGTAATCTTATATGTGTATATTATGAATAATCGTAAAAAAATCAACACCGGTTGCTAAATAATCGATAACATGACATGACCATCATGTCGTGACTCGTAAAATTAACAATCTTGAAACAATTATTAAAATTATAAAATTGACGTACCTTTTACCTTCGTAGGCGAAATGCAACAATTATTATCTTCTGCACAAATACTTATGAACGTAACGTGTTACGATAGTTTTATTTAATTTGATCAAATAAATTGCGAAACAGGAAAACCACAAAAAAATGGCGGCAATGGTAAAAAAAAAGATGTTTGGTAGGTTTGTCTTGTTGGTATTACCACACTGTTTAGGTAATCTACCATTTTGTTAATCAATCGATAACTAAAGAAATTATTTATGCAGAGAAATATTGTATTAGGGGATTAAATTGAACAAATTTATTAACATAATACTTAATGGGTAAAGCAGTCATAATTAAGTATAACCATTTTGATTTTACCACAGCTGTAAATAGGTACCAAAATCTGAGAATTTGAATCGAGCGTAATGTAGGCGAGAATATCTGCGTAAGTGTTGTAAACTTGTAATAATATTGTAAAGTTGTCACTGTCGCCAGTAATTACCGTTGCCTCCTCCAACTAATAAGTTATTTAAAAAAAAAAACATTGTCAAAACTGTCAAAAATATTAAAAAATGTTTAATTTTGCGAGAAAATAATTTCGTTTTAAACAATTGTGTGACTGTTATACACTAATTTTATTTATTGTGTAGTTTATGTTTAGGAAAATGCTTACCAAGAGGCAAACTTAATGAAAGCAATACAAGAAAATTTTAATTACGATTTCTGAACTTCAAGAAACATTCAAAAGAAATGAAAGATGAATAACACTTCGGATTATATTTACTGGTCCGAGCTACATTGCTCAAAAGATGCTCTTACGGATAACTATGGGTGGTTCATGCAGTTCCTGTTGGCGGTTCTGGCGTTTACTTGTCTAATAGGTAAGATCTTGTGAAATACAGGCCGGAGTTCAAGGTAGTTTGATAGTGATGCCGCAATATTGCGTATTACGTTTATTCACTACGTACTGTTCTTTGAGACTCTGTAGGTAAATAGGCAACCTAAACCCAAAAAAAATGATTCAGAGGATCGCCTTTCGAGCCTTGCCAACGATTCCATTGATAATAATATTTTGACAACCTATAATATAGCACCTACCTTATTTAAATAATTAAGTAAATAAAAGTAACTGTAACGGACTAAGACGGTAAAAGATTATTACTAACTCAAGGTTGCACTGAGTTACTCTATCTACACTTCTACAGTTGTTAAACAACTACTGTTTGAATAGTAAATAACTAGATAAAATATTTCCATTGAAGGTAAAAGATTTTGTGAGCCTCGGTATGCACGGAGACCATGGCTTATTTGGTTCTACGACACATCAAAGCAAGGATTGGGAGCACTAATCATACATGCAGCCAATGTCTGGCTATCACCACATCTCACCGGGAATCCATGCACATGGTATGATTAGTTACTGAGAGAATTATAATTTTACTAGCCAGTGGCTTCTATGTAAAATGTATCTTTCCTTATAGTAAGTTGAACTATTATCCCAAGGGAACTCGTTACGGCGCGTACACATAGAACGTCCGATTTACAGGTCCGTTTAAACATACATATATATGTTATTAGCGTATGTAGTTGTATGAGCAAGTTCACACAGAATACAGTATTCCAGATCCAGTAAAAAATACCGATCCAACAAATAATACCTCCAGTAGCGACTAATCAGTTAAAATCGGTCCTGTAAATAATAATAATAATACCAGCCTTTTACTGTCCCACTGTAGGGCAAAGGCCTCTTCTCATATGTGTGAATATTACCTCCAGTAACGACGGATCAGTTAAAAAGGATCCTGAAAAATCGGACGTTCTATGTGTACGCGCCCTTACTGGGATAAAAAGTATCCTATGTTTTAATCCAGGATATGGTCTATCTATGTGCCAAATTTCATCCAAATCTTATTTAAAACGGCAACAACAATTTAAAACAGCAACAATTTAAAAAACAGCTGTAATGAACATAAAAGTAATTTATCTTACTTGGCAAGTAAGTATCCTATTATCTGTCTAGTATTTGAACAAACCTATGCTCTATTAAAGTTTAAAGTAGGCTAGATTTATTGATCTAATAAATTTTATATGACTGATTTCATTGTGTAAAAGATTTGCCGTTACTAGCAAAAGTTAAGTAGGTATGTGGAAAAAACAATGAATAGAATTTAAAATAAAAATATAAAATTTTTATAAAAAAAAATATTTCAACTATGAATCACATTATTTTATAATGAACACATGAATATGCAAACTAATGTAACACAATCAATTGTGAACCTTAAATCGTAGTAGCAACGTCTAATATTCCATGTAGGTTGATTGAAACCTGTAAAGTACTGTGGCCTGCATATTTTTATTCTTTGAGTATTCTAAGTATATACAGCCATTGTCAATGGTTTATTATATACAAAACATAACATCACGCCTGTAATCCCCGTAGGGTTAGGCAGAGGTGTACTTATTAGTACACCCACATTTCACCAGTTATGTTTAAATCCCATTTTTTTTTAAGGTGGTAAAAATCATCAAATTACCTAGTCAAGGGGACTGTCAGACTTTTACTGACTAAAAAACCACCCTGTTCCTTCTGTTGCCCTTTCTGTTCCGGGGCCACGGTATCTTGTTAAGACGTCCCACAACCCCGGGATGTTTAAGTCCCATGTAATAGGGGGCGAGCCTATTGCCATCAACCAGGCACTGACTGCCTCATTGGTCCAGTGGTTGCAGAGCGCGACTGCTAAGCATGAGGTCTTGGGTTCGATTCCCAGGTCGGGTAAAGTGTTATTGGGTTTTTCCATCAGGAACTTCAGTAGCAGCCTCGGAGTCTGGATTTGTGGATATAATATAAATGCTTGTCTTAACAGGTACATTGTGAACTTCATGTTGGATTCCACACTTGGCCTGCTGATCATTTGGGCGGGTATCAGACTAGCACAGCACTGTGCGAGAGCTTATGATATACCACTCATTAATTTTGGTGAATATGGTAAGTGTTACAATCTTTATTAACACCTAGTTGTTGCATTTCACAAGCACACATGAATTAATGCAATTGCAACAAAAAAAAAGACAAGACTGGCTTATACTTGTCATTTTCTAAAACTGTATCAAGACTACCATACGTTCATTTACTGAAAGACTAGTTCTAGTTGGTAACTATTAATCAAATTGCATTGCATGTTCGCCTTTGTTAATATTTGGACAAAGAAGAAAATTCCAATCAAACAAGTTCATAAGTATAAATAATAATAAAATTTCAATCAAATTTTATTTATTATTTTATTTTAAGTTTTGACAAAACTGTAACCGAATCCGATGAAAGTTTTGAATGATTTCAGATAGAAGTCTAAATGTTATGACAGGTTTTCGCCACTACACACTAGCCACCCGCGTCCCTTGCATTGTTTAGATAGTTTTTTATACAAAAATGACATATCTGTAACTAAAACTATCTGAAACTATCGGATAATCCGAAAAAATTTCATATTCGTAACCGTATTTAAAATCGGTATAATATTATTCATTTATATCTCTATGCATATCTAGATCCGATATTTTATATCCACAAAATTCCTTACCTAACTACATTTCTTGTTTTTTTGTCAGGTAAGCCACCAATGTGCTCGGCCTGGATATGCCAGTGCATACTGTACGCAGCACTGGCAACCTTCGCGAAGTCCGTGCTAGCATTGGTGCTGCGGCTACCACCGGTGGTGGCTGTGCTGTCCACGTTGAGACTGTCGCCAGTCTCCGACCCTCGACTAGAACTGGCGGTGGTCATGCTTATAATACCCTTCTTTGTTAATGTAAGTATTGTATTTGTGCTACTTATTTAGGTGGACTCCCTCGTTGATCTAGTGCTCGCAAAGCGCGACTGCTGAGCATTAGGTCTTGGGTTCGATTCCCAGGTCGGGCAAAGTGTTATTGGGTTTTTCCATCAGGAATTTCTCTGTAGCAGCCAGTCTGGATTTGTGCTCGGTTGATGGCATTAGGCTCGCCCCCTAACACCTTAATACCATTAACACCTCTGCCTGACCCTTCGGCGATTACACAGGCGTGATGTTATGTTATTTTTTGTATTTTTATTAATCCAAAAGTCGTTATACGAAGCAAAATGTATACTTAATATCATCATAACATATCTAAGTTTCAAAAATCTCGTTTATCGGTTAAGTAGCTCTTGGGTTACATATCAACACACGTACGAACAAACAGACAATAGGACGTTGCGCTTACGTTTTATAATTTGTATTATGTTTAACTGCACCAAACGATAAAGTCGCCACAAACACAATGGCGGATGATGTGGAATATCCCTATGCAAGTAATTTTCCATTAAAAATATCGAGAGTCGTTCTAAAAATATAATTATCATACGAGACATCGAGGTTTCTCAGTAAAAAATAAATCGTAGGTATACGAGATGTTCTTACGTTTTTAATCTTAGAATTAATCTTCACACAGTTTGTTTACACATAATATACGTGTATCGGGCTATATTTACTCGCATTGTGCGATAACGACATACCTACGTAAATGTTTTTCATTTTCCGTCACTTTGAAAAACACAAATTGGCCACAAGTCATTAAGTGTAGCGACAAGGAGAATTAATGCAGTAAATATTAGCTTCTACCAACGTTTTATTCATTCGCATTAGCCAAGTAGTAGCAAACGAGTCATCGAAAAAATTTCAACAATTTCTCAGTAGCAGCCTCGGAGTCTGGATTTGTGCCCGGTTGATGGCAATAGACTCGCCCCTATTAGTACATGGGACTTAAACATAACTGGCGAAATGTGGGTGTTCTAATGGGTACACCTCTGCCTAACCCTTTGGGAATTACAGGCGTAATGTTGTTTAAAGTCATCAAGTGTCCTCGGCAAAAAAGCAACTTTCTATCAATGGAAGATTTTTTGTAAACGGATTTCTACTTTAAGATAACCTCTTACAAATAAACAAACAATTGACCTCTATAATATTAGTTTACTCTTTAATTTGTCACATATTTATGCAACTTGGGTTTAATCGTTTTAAGATAGTTAACTAAACAAACATCATACGTAATATTGCCATATTCGCTAAGTAATTATTGATTTAATACATTGTATAAATGTACATTGTGCTGTAAATGTTAATACGAGTACATACTTACATTTCTTACACCTTATCCACATGGGGGTAAGCAGCAATTACAGAATCCCACAGTCCACGTGCATTGCTCTTTACGTACTCCTGTAGCTACCTCCGCGTTCATACTTCAAGTCATACTTACCAATGCCAGCACTACATAATATAGCTATCTACTTCTTAAGAATTTTTAGTTCCCCTTTGTTACTAACAGGTTTTTCCATTTTCAAAAAGAACCCTCGACTTGTAACCCCCTTTCTATCGTAGAAAGACATGCATCGGTTCACAGCGGTGTACCTAATTACGCATTTATTATTAAAAGGAGGTAGGCATGAAAGTGGTATTGATGCGGCGCCACCGCCATCGATGCGGCGCCACGCTAGCACAGGCTAGCCTAGCTAGGTACTTCAAAGCATAAACTAATGCAGTTTTGTCTACAGACACTACAAAGACATATATATGTACATATAGACACTACAGACAATACATAATATTATTGTTAAATACACAAAAAATGTGAAGATTATAACTAGTGTTCAATTTGGGTTATCTTTAAAAGGCCAATAACCTCGTCACGGAGCAATCAAGTAGTTTTTTTTAAATTACGTTTTGAAGAGCATAGTATGAAATGGCTTTAATGGTAGCATTAACTCAGAAACGTTGGAAAAATGTTTGATCGGATTTCATTTTACCTAAAACTTTTTAACTATAATCGTTTTGTTTTTTTTTTACTTCATCGAAGAAGAACAACTAATACAGTGGCAGACGTGAGTCTGAATATTTGATTATTTAATTCCTAAATTATTAATTACGTCGCCAATTCGTTCTGATGTAGGGTAATTGGTTCCGGCATCGTTTGTTTATTAAAACTACTAATTAAGATATTCATAGATTATGTCAGTGAGTGAAGAAACGCACTTTGATCTTTACCAAAACAGACAGAGCATATTTAAAGTACCGACCTAGTTGACTTGAATATGTCATGTTCACTCGAATATGTTACTGATGCTGACCGGCTACCCATGTGTTGGTTCCCATCGAAATAATTCAGCTGCTTGCTACCGATTCCTCGATTGCTCGAAATTCCTAGTGTTAGGCAACGTTTATAAAAAAAAAAAAAAGTTACGTAGGGTAATTCCTCTCAGTTATAGTTGAATCATAAAATATCGATAATTACTTATTAGGAATCCTTCATCCTCTTTTCCATGTTTTATCGTTGGTGCGCTTCGAAGAATCAAATTATAATATTTTTAATTTTATTTTGAAGCGCACCCGAATGGTGCGCTGTGAGGAATAGTTTGGGTGCGTTTCGATTGGTGCGGTTCAAAGTGGGTGCGCTGAGAGGAATACCTCCTAAATGTACGTGATATCCAGAACGAGTTCCTACTGTTTGGAACGAGGAACTAACTTCAACTTTCTGACTAACTGACAATTTGGTAGTTAAGTCTTGGAATTATTGGTTAATGGTTGGCACCATTAACCAATAATTCCAAGACTTAACTTGTTTAAAGAAACACTTTATTTTAGCTCTGAAAACCCGTTTATTTTCTAAAAATAATTAGATTTTTTGTCGCTTTGAAATCAATAAATACATAGTTAGTCAATTGAGTTGCTAAATAAGTGACGTCACAGTTCGATATTGCCATACAAAATCTATGGAAGAATCACGTTTTGACAGGTCATAAAAAGTACGTCAATCGATTGGTGGCGTCAACTAGCCTATTCAAAAGTGTCCATAAATACTTTATATGGAGTAAATGGTTTGACTTTGAATTGAGTTTGACCTACAGATAGGTTCACATGCGGCTATTACATTACAAAATATTGTTTCAGATATTAATATTCTGGGTGACAGACAACTTCCTCATGTACCATCCGCGAGGAGTCAGCTCAAAATTAAAGACCAAGGTAATTTAAAGCATAAGTTCTACTTAGTCATAGAGTTAATAATTTATAAGGCAACTGTATACAGAACCTTCACGAGTACTTGTCCTATTTCTAAATAAAGCATTTCAAAATTGCCTTTGGCTATCTGATTACTTATGAGTATTACATAGGTGACTTTTTATGCCAAGTTCCCATTACGAAATATATCTCACACTTTGAAAGTTGCATGGAAATAAAGCAATAATTCTATAGGTACAATTACATAATTTCTATCATTCCCACAGGTCAGATATCAGTCCATCAAGAAGGAGAAATCCGGTTCTGAAGAAGAGAGAGACTCCGCGGACGAACGTCTTCTAGGAGCCAGCGTATGACCCTACAGGAAGCCCATTATAATTCGGGCTTAAATCGAAATCTCTTAGAGTAGTACTAGCCGACCACGACAACTGTCATTGGTGACGTCATCCCCAAATATTGGACTACTGGGCCTAATTCCGCACAGTTGTTCCGTTGGCTAATTTCTGGGTAGGCTAGTAATTGTAACTACTGGGGCCGTATTATGACCTTGGTAATGCCATTATTATTTTATTAAAAAAAATACCAACAGGTATTCTGATGCGGGAAAGGGATGGTGCTATCGGTCATGTATAGCTCCGTCTCTCATTCCCTCTGGAAATATTACGGCATTATTACTTCATAGAGTTCATAGTACACTATTGACTTGCCATGCCGAGTTCTCCCATCATTGACTCGCGACTTTCCGGCCAGCCTACTAGTCGTAAGAGTCCCCGCAGACTTATAACTTCAAGTTGACCGATTTTCGAAAATCTAAATTGCGTATTACACAATTTAATCGGCAACTTTACTGACCAACTAAGTTGGATCGCGAGTTTGCGTAGAATAAGTAATCGGCCGATAGTTGGGCTACTTTTTGATTGTGCGTTATCGGAAGGGAATCTCGGTTCTGATACGATTGAAGTCCAATAAGTAAGTTGGACGAGTTAGTTGGCTCAGATAAATTACTTATTACGAAAGAGATAAATTACTAGTCTAATTGGTCTCTGCGATTTAGTCGGCCAACTTGTAATTGAAAGTCTGCAGGCGCTCTAACAGTAGTCTTGCTTACGATAGTGAAAAATTTCAAAATCAATTAACGTATTTGAATTTCGATCAAATTATCGCTAATCGATTGTGAATTTTTCACGTCCGTTTACTCGAATTGTAATCGATATATGTAAAGTTGTAATGTTTTGTATATAATAATGTATGTGTAAATTAAAAATGTGTTAGTAGGTATGGCAAGTTATTTAGTACTGTGCGATCAAAATAATATATAATAATGAACATTCGCCATATTTTAACTTATTAACTGTCAAACCACCTATAACAAAACCGGCAAAGTGTGAGTCGGACTCGCATATCGAGGGTTCCGTACGTTGGTAGGAAAAATAATTTTCAAAGCTAAATTTTCACTGTCTCAAACCGCGTAACTTAGTTTAGACATTTTCCATCATAATTCTATGTAGCATAAACGCAAATATGTTTTATAAAACATATTAATAATATTTATTTTTCTTCATTTGCACTTTATTGTTATGTGTTAAAATGAAGTTGACCTAGTAACCCCACTTCAAAATTCAAAGTTCAGCTCTGGCTGCAAAGAAAAGTGGTATTTTTTAAATTAGCTATCTATCTATCTATCTTTGTCCTGAATGACTGACGGATTAACGCACAGCATAAACCGCTGATCATAGAGACCTGAAACTTGGAGGGTGTGTTTTTTGTATCACGTAGGCATCAGATAAGAAAAGATTTTCCAATATTCACCCCCTAAGGGGATGAAACAGGGGTCCAAAGTTTGTATGGAGTAACCAACTTTGACGCAGGCAGAAGCTAATATGTTGATAAAATAAGCAGCTCTGACAGACAAATTAAGTTGCACCATCATCTGCCTAGACTTTTCCCAACTATGTTGGGGTCGGCTTCCAGTCTAACTGGATACAGCTGAGTACCAGTATTTTACATGGAGCGACTGCCTATCTGACCTCCACAACCTAGTAACTGGGTAATACGATACCCCTAGGTAAGACTGGTTGTCAGACTTTCAAGCTTCTGACGACTCGCAACGAGTGTCAAAGATCCACGTATGACAGCCGGGACCAACAGCTTAACGTGCTTTCCGAGGCACGGAATGATGTCAGTAATGTCTAAGATAAACTTTGGAAATTACATATGAATTGAAAAAGTCACATTGGTACTTGATTTCGAACCACCAGGCCATCACGACATACAAATGAAGACAAAAAGTTGCACCATAGGGGATATTTTATCATTTTGATACGGAACCCTAAAAATATGTATAAAAATTCGTATACATATCGATGTGAAGTCGGTTGCGGGCGAAGTCAATTTTGTTTTGACCGCAGAGTGAGTAGTTTAATATGGTGTATTATATATGTATATGTAACATGGCACCTATTATAAAAAATACAAATTTAGACATTTTAAAAATACCTATCTAATATGTATATATAATAGGTACTTCCTTTAGTAAAATGGAATCACAATTATTTTAATTTTTATAAATGCTTATTGTATAAATAAATACGAAATTATTGTAAAAAGACTTTATAATGATATTTTTGCTTTTTGTTTGAGGGCAAGACTTGGTACGATTTTGCTAGCATAGTATAAATGCTATGTATAGTGTGGCCATAATTTTAATATTTCTTTGTTTATTGTTAAAATGAAGTAATTGTAACTAGAGATGTTTGTTAATATCTCTGACGAGTGAAGTTAGGTATCGGTAAAATGAGGCGAATAGAGAGGCAGGGACGAACTTTAAAATAGATTTTAACGTTAAACTATAACTGTCTTATTACAAAACCAGTTCTAAATTTACTCCAAGCTTGAACCTTTATTGTAGTTATTGTATTTTGAACTTAATGCCGACATAGGTAAAGTTCTTAATATTAAAATGACAACTTAGACTCCGTTTTAAAGTATTTTTTTGTATTAAGAACTTTTTATTAGTAGGAGTTAAGTTCAAAATACAATAACAGGTGCAAATGTTTGAGTTTGGACTAATTTTGTAATAAGACCGATAAAGTTTGTTGCCAACAAGGACACTAATTTTTAAATTACAATTCAGTAAAAACAGTAGAGTTTCCCCAACAAACATTGTTATTTCAACATTAAAATTCCTTTTTAATGTTTCGTCCTGATTCAGCCCTGCATTTCTATTCAACCCGTTTAGCGGTAATTTAAAAAAGTTCCAGAATGAAACGTGTACCTAAGTATGGAATTGAAATGTCGCATTAGTAATTGAACGTGAAAATGTAAGTACATGTAGATCGTCATTTTGCTTCAAACAAATTTTATATGAAATAATAAATATATTTTTATATGTTTTACTTTTGAGAATATTATTATGATAATTTTAATGTTCCTACACGGTATAGTACTTAGATCCTCATAGTAGTGCCATGTATTTTTATTTATTTATTTATTTATATATTATGTACACCAACATCGAAAAAAGACTGAGAAAGTCGTGGGAATCATATCTTCCTATCAAATTCCATTTGAATTCCACTTGTTTAGGGTAGCTTTACACTTGATTAGTATTACATCTACATTACGTTACACTTCATGGCATTGTATGAGGCGACCTGCGCGTGCGCCTATTGTATCAAAACAAATAGTGTTTAATGCTATGCTGACTGGCACTCGATTGGAGCTCAAGGTATTTTCGATCAAGTGTATTTTGATTGAAGGCTCATATTCCAACCCCAGGCTGCTTGCAGGGTAGCTCGATATTTTTAATAACTTTTATAATTAAAACACAATTGGTTACTAACTGGATTACCATCATAATTGGGTAGTTGACACTATTAATAAATAATTCCAAGACATAATTAAGTTCTTTAAAAAAACGCTTTATTTTAGCCCTGAAAACCCGATTCATTTTCAATTTACTGCAAAATTAGATTTTTTGTGGCTTTTAAATCAATAAATAGTTAGACAATTGAGTTGCCAAATAAGTGACGTCACATCGTGCTATTACCATATAAAATCTATGAAAGAATCGCGTTTTGACAGGTCATAAAAAGTACGTCAACTGATGGTGGTGTCAACTAGCCTATTAAAACAAAAATATTTCTCATCGTTGAAAAGATAACTAATTTGTCATATTGTTATATGGCATAGTTATCTGCCTACCTACGATCTGTCTTGATTCAACAAAAAAAAGGAAGCCGGGCAAGAGTAAGTCGGGCTTGCATAATTAGGGTTCCGAACCAAATTACACTAAACAGCTTGTATAACGACCGCTGATTTGCCATAATTACGATTTGCGAACGAAACCCACGCATGCGCTAGCTCCTGAAGTATACATCTGATTCAGTTAATTACATTAAAAAAAAAAATTATAAAGATTACTACTACATAGGTGAAAAGGCCTTCGTAAGTAAGTACCTACCTAAGCACCTATTCTTGTTTAATTTTCTTATCAGCGTCGCAAATGGTTATAATTTTTCCTGTAGTTTTTGACTCGATTGGTATACAAAAGCACTAAATAAATACACTGATAAGCAAAAAATACCTTACAGGATAATACTTGTACAAAACATTTGAAAAAAAAAAATTCTAGGTCAAACTCAACCTATAAAGTGACAAATGATCAATAAAAGTTTAAAAAAATTGTAATTTTTGGTCTTTCGCTAGCGATGTGTGTGCGCATTATTAAGACCAAAAAAGGGTAAAATTAAAATTCCTATGTATCTTGAGGAAAACCTCTTTGTGACAGACGGTTAAAAAAAGTGATTATATTGGTTCCGTTTCACCTTTTATCGCCGGAACCCTAAAAGTAAAAGCAAATGATATTACTAACTTAATAATTGTACCAGTATTGTTATAAAAGCAAAAATCATCTATGATTGTGATGTAATGTAAATATTGATAATACCTAAGGACAAGTTTTATAAAAACTATGATGTATAATTATATTGATCCATTATAACATTACAAGATATTTGTGCATCTGTTCATTGTTTGTGCGAATATAATTCACCTACGTGTTCATTGTAGTTTTATTTTTAAACTAGCAACAGCCACGGCTTCGCACGGGATGTGCGTGTGAACAGAGGGACAAATAGACAGAGACAGAGGGACAGAGGAGCAAATTTTCTAATTTTTCCGGTGGATTTTACATAAATATTCTTTCCTACAAACCTTGCCCGGAAAATTGTGAAAAGAATCGGCCAAATCCGTCCACATTTAGCCATTCTTTTTTTATTTTAATAAAAGACAGATACTTACATATTGTAGCGAGCCGCCCCGACTTCGCAAAGGTGATTCAAACTTTTCTGAAAATCTTCATTCATATAAACCATGTCCGGGAAATTACGAACACAACAAAAAAATAATCGGCCAAATTAGGCATGCGGGTAGCTAACTTCTGCCAGAGTTGCGAATGTCGTTCGAAAGAGTTATCGCGGCCCTAGAACGGAACACTGATGGGTTTTAGTCAATAAGAGTCTGACCTTTCCTTCCGCTCCACCCAGAGCAGAAGAAGTCATTCGATGACTTCCCATCCTTTAAAAAAGGCAGCATTTTATATGGACTCTCGGCATACGGTTGACGTCGGTGGTCGCCATAACGCCGCTTCTAACTTCAGGTGGCGACGTTTGTGGCTGTCGCGTCATCGCGTGTGGCTCGTGTGCGGCCAGGCTCAGTGTACACACGGCTACACATCAAGCTATACTTAACCAGAATAAGCTGACTTCTGATTGTACGAAAAGCATATACATTGCGAGGTCAGCTAAAACTGGTTTTGTATAGCTTGATGTGTAGCCGTGTGTACTAAGACCACTCCCATCACTCTCATAATCTATCTATATATACTTAATAGTATAAAGCATTGGGAGGTTGTCCGTTTGAACGCACTTATGATGAATATTTTTGTCTGTATACCAAAAGCTTCGTTCAAATGTACAGTCGACAAAAGGGTAGGATAATGCAGGGTCGTCAGATATCGTTGAAGTTTTCTGAGAAACCGATGGATGTCCTATATGACAACCTCCTGAATGACGAGGACACAATACTGCACCTTGCATAAACTCACACAACAACCAGACCTGGAACAACTACCTATCGGCCATACAAATGTTTGTTCCGTGCGGAAATCGAACCCGCAACATGCAGCGCAGCAGCCAATCGGTTAGCCACTAGTCGACATACGTACATTTAGTATGAGCTTATTTTATCCTAGGAGTTTAGATTTATGCCCGGTTGATGGCAATAGACTCGCCCCCTATTACATGGAACTTAAAAAACAGAACTGGCGAAATGTAGGTTCTAATGGGTATACCTCTGCCTAAGCCTTCGGGGATTATGTACTTCACAATTCGTCTATGTCAGTCATTACCACCCTCATGAAACACCCTTCTTTCATTTTGTTGTTTATTATCTGCCAAAACGGTTGCCATTTCAATTGTTGCCATGGAAATAATGAGCTCCACATTCAAACGTGACATCAATACATAGCATTGAGCACTGAGAGCAATTTACGACAGTTTCTACGTCAAAATGGGTTTTGTTTCAATGCTTTTTGTTTGTTAAAAACGATATTTTGTAACAAATAATTGTTCTATTGATTTAGAAACTGCCAAAATGGACGAACGAGATTTAAGGAAGCTGCTGCAGACGAAAAATGGGTGTCGTGTGCCATTGATGCTACCTTTACCCGATATACACCGTATGGACCAACTGCCTTTCACACCGACCCCTCCTTATAATAGAATCAAGGTAAAGATATTGATTCCATTGCAGTAGGTACTTTATTTATATATCCAAGTGCTTCAGAGCTAGTTCCTTTATAGGAAATGGAAGGGGTATAATTAAGGTCCTATAAGTACTTAGGTATTTATTACTTGCTGAGGATCGAGCTTAGTGGCACGCGATTGGAGAGGCCTATGTCCAGCAGCACACTGTTGCAGGCTGATGATGATGATGATGATAATGATTAAGTTACGTCTTAGTTACTGCTCCACTCCCGTGGGTCGTAGCGTTATGTTAAGTATATACAAAATCATCTATCATATACAAAATTTAATTTTCTTTGGTTTATTTTTTTTTCAATTTGACTGGTAATCAGAGATTACCGCTATGTTTAAATTTCTTTGGCCAATATCTACGAGATCTACCTCGTACTCTCCGCGATAAATGTCCTGTTCTAACATGAAATTATCAACACCGGGTTCAATTATTTATTGTAGAGTGAAATTATGACAAGTCGTGGTGTCGATTCATAGTGTGTTTTACGTACCCTACCGACTTGCCTACCTCTCGTATTTAGATACTTAGGAAGTAGTTTGGAATATGTTGAGTAGTTGTGACACATCACTGAATACACAACGCATAGGGATGGTTGTGGTAGCGAAAGATTAGGAAGGCTATGTCCAACAGTGGGGAAAAGGTCTAAAAGTCATAGATGGTCGCTTATAAACGTCTTCCTGTGACTGCAACGGTTAAGCTTCCCTTCATGTCCCATCTCAAATCACCACTCTGAATGTAGGCACACACGACATCTTTTATGTTAAACTTAAAACAACTGCATTAGTTTCGTTTGCAATGCGTTATAGGTCCATCGACGGCGCTTGAAAATAATATCGTGTAGGTACATAGGCCCTTACTGCTTCCCACTACCGTAGTATTCGGTACCAATGACTTTTGGTATCGATCGATGAAACTGGTACCTAAATTGATAATTCAGATACAATCGACACTAGCACTAGAGTTTTCTGCAGCATTATTTGTTTCAGGCCAAACAACAATACTTCCGCAAGGTCCTCGAGGAGAATGCTACCGAGAGGAAAGTGAAGATAGCTCAGCCGCCCCTCGAGCGGAGAGAACGTGATAAGTTAGAAATATCACAGAAACGACACATCGCAGTGCTGCGAGAATGCGCGCAGAAAATCAAACCGCCCCCCATGTCTACGCCTTGGGAGGTAAAAATTTGCAACTTGGTCCCGTTCAAATTACGATCCGCATTTCCAATTTTGATGCAAGAATTGATCGATGAAAGCAAACTCGAATGGAACAAAAACCTCCATGGCCTCGCGGTTAAGACTATCATCAGAGATGAACCCGGAGTTTCCAGGATAAGGTATCAAGAACCTAACTTTAAATATAGGGGCGTTACAGAAAATTTTGATAGAATGATTAAATTTCGTAAGAAGCTTGTTGATGGTGCTCTTATATTACATCCGTTTATAAGGCTTGTGCTCGAGTCTTCCGAAAGAATGTTTCCTGAATTTATTATCGACTTATCGAAGTACAGGGCACGAGGTGCTTTAACATTGGATGATTTTCTAACAAAAGTTTTGGAAGAAATCAAACGCGCTGATTATCTCGTGTCCAGCACCTGGTATGGGGTCCTTGTTAATTGGCTCAAGAATCCAAGATGCCTTCGAGGAATAAATCGTAAGAAAATACCAGCTTTTGTAAGTTGTGCGACCAAAATGATATCAATGCAGATTCAAGAGCTTATGCGAAGATCTATTGATGCTATTATAAATGGCCTTAAAGATCCAGAAACGGTTCTTATTTTGAATTTAGATTTAGATTTTGACGGAGAATTTATTTACGATCCAAGTCTCGAATATGTTTGTGAAGTTTTTCATAATATTGCAGACAAAATAAGCAACATTGCGCAAAGACTTATGCCCATAGAACAGTATCTTAGAATACCATATAACTTTGACGCATTACCAGTGCATTACAACGATTGGCTACACAAAGACGGCCATGAAAGACTACAAAATCAATTAGATGTAGTATTCGAACCACTACGTGATTATTTAGATAAATTACGACTCGAATACAGCATGTTATACGGTGCACCGGCAAAAGAAGCCCTGCTCAAATTTATTGAAGCAGAAGAAGAATTTGAAGTCTGTCGGGATAAGATTAAATATTTCCAAGAAATAGACTCCGACATAACTGCTGTTTTAGAAAATGAATATTTTAATTGTGCCATAGTTTGTAACCTCAGAATGGTGGATGGTTTGAAACGTAAGGCCATGGAATTTGTTAATGATTTAATAACAGGTATTATCTGCGCTCATTTAAAAGAAAATGATAACATATGTGCTGCATTTGAAGAAATTAAACGTAAAGCTCTTAAAGACCCAGAAAATGCCGAAGAATTAATAGAACAAGGAGTTTATATTTTACACGCCAAAACAACTTTAGTTGAAAGGTTAACGGAAAGAATTTTGATGCAAGTTAATATTATATCCAATCTTCTTGAAATGACTTCACTAACTGAAACTCATGTAGCATCAAACACACGAACTGTTAACTGGCTCAAAGATATCAAGCCTGTATTTGAAAAAAACGCTGCAGCATATGAGACACACAAAGCAGAAATGGAAGATTTCCTACAATCAAGAATTAAAAAGTTAAACAAAGAAATTGCAGATATGTTACCGTATTTAGAACTTTTAGACGAAATGGACGATATTGACCACACACTCGAATATCTTGAATACTTGAGAAAACTCGTACATCGATTAGACGATTGTGATAAACTCGTAACTTGGATAAACGCCGAAGAAGTAACGTTTAAATTTCCAGTTACGAGCTATCCAGACTTAGAAGAATTGAAAGATTACATCAAACCTTTTCACTGTCTTATATTCTTAGCTCATCAATGGAAGCGGAATTATTATACTTGGATGGATGGACCTTTTGAATATATGGATGACACACAAATAGAAATGGATCACGATTTTTATTATAAAGAATTCCTAAAGCTTTCAAAGCAATTTAGAAATAAGATAAAGCAACAAATTGCTGAAGGCGTGGAAAGGCGTTTCCAGGGACTGCAAGATGACCCTGACGTAAATAATCAACCGTCTCCAATGAGATTATGTGCTCAGGCGGTTGCTGAACTTAAAGAGTGGAGGCCTAATGTACAGATGGCCCATATAATGTGTAATCCAGCCTTAGTGCAGAGACATTGGGATGAAATGTCTAACATTGCTGGTTTTGATTTGACTCCTACAGCGGGGACTACGTTGCGAAAGATAATTGAGTATAATCTTTGGGATGACCTTGATCAATACGAAATTATAAGTGTAGCAGCTACAAAAGAACTTGCTTTGATAACAAATCTTAATAAAATGATAGCTGAATGGACAGACATTTGTTTTAAAACAAATCCATATAAAGACACCGGAATAAATATACTCACTGCACTCGACGATATTCAATGTGTTTTAGACGATCATATTGTCAAAACTGTTGGTATGAGAGGTTCTGCATTCGTCAAACCTTTTGAAGCTCAAGTTAGAGCATGGTATGCTAAAATTATTAGAACTAACCAAACCATCGATGAATGGGGCAAAGTGCAATGTCAGTGGTTGTATTTACTACCCATATTTTCTTCTAAAGACATAGTTGCCCAGATGCCCGAAGAAGGAGTTATGTTCGTTGAAGTAAATAATACCTACCGCAGATATATGGCTTGCGTGGAAAAAGATCCTCATGCGCTTGAGATTGCAAGTGGTGCTGGTGTGTTAGAAGCTTTTAAAATTGCAACAGAATTTCTGGAAAAAATTAACGATGGCGTTAATAATTACCTAGAAAAGAAACGACTATATTTTTCAAGATTCTTCTTTTTATCTAATGACGAAATGTTGGAAATTTTATCCGAAACTAAAAACCCTCTTAAAGTACAACCTCATTTAAAGAAATGTTTTGAAGGAATAAATAAACTAGTATTTGATGAAGAGTTTAATATATCAATAATGATATCTCAAGAAGGTGAACAAATCGAATTTCTCGACATAATCAGTGTTCAAGCTGCGAGGGGTTCTGTAGAGAAGTGGCTCGTTCAAGTCGAGGAACAAATGCTGAAAGCCGTTAAATCAGAGACTGAATTATCTTATTATGACTATCCAAACCTTAACCGCGTTGACTGGATACTTTCATGGGAAGGTATGGTAGTGCTAGCTATATCTCAAATTTATTGGGCCATTGATGTACACGACGCTCTGCAAACACATAAAATTAGCGAATTAGACGCTTTTCAGAAATCATTGAATAAACAACTAAACGAAACTGTTGCCGTAATTCGACGTACTAATATAAGTAAATTAAGCAGTATAACAATAAAAGCTCTCATTGTTATTGATGTGCACGCCAAAGATGTAATTTTTGAATTAGTAGGTAAAAACGTTACTGAAGAAACAGATTTTGAATGGCTAGCACAACTTCGTTACTACTGGGAAGACGATAAGGTAGCTGTGAAAATAATAAATGCTGTGGTTGCCTTCGCATACGAATACTTAGGGAATTCCGATAGATTAGTAATTACACCATTGACGGATCGATGTTACCGAACTCTTATCGGAGCTTACTATCTTCATTTAAATGGTGCTCCCGAAGGCCCGGCGGGAACAGGTAAAACGGAAACAACAAAAGACTTAGCTAAAGCATTAGCTGTTCAGTGCGTTGTATTCAACTGTTCTGATGGATTAGATTACAAAGCAATGGGTAAATTTTTTAAAGGATTGGCTGCTTGTGGTGCCTGGGCGTGCTTTGATGAGTTTAATAGAATTGATGTCGAGGTACTCTCTGTCATAGCTCAACAAATATTATGCATAGTTCAAGCCGTTAGAAGTCATGTAGAAGTGTTTGATTTTGAAGGCACAACATTAACTTTAAACCCAGCTTGTTATGTTTGCATAACAATGAATCCAGGCTACGCTGGTCGGTCTGAACTACCTGACAATCTTAAAGTACTATTCAGAACAGTTGCAATGATGGTACCAGATTACGCAATGATAGGTGAAATTTCCTTGTATTCTTTTGGTTTTGTTAATGCCAGAAGCTTATCAGTAAAAATCGTAACAACATATCGATTGTGTTCTGAACAGTTATCTTCACAAAACCACTACGATTATGGAATGCGAGCTGTGAAAACTGTTTTGTCAGCTGCAGGTAATTTAAAAAGAGCCTTTCCAAATGAAGTTGAGAACATTTTACTCCTTCGGTCTATTACAGATGTCAACTTACCCAAGTTCTTGCGATGTGATGTACCTTTATTTGAAGGCATAATATCGGATTTGTTCCCTGGGATTACACTGCCAACACCAGATTATGCTAACTTTTTGGATGCATGTCATGTTACATGTGCATTAAACAATCTCCAACCAATGGATTGTTTCCTTCTAAAAGTAACACAAACATACGAAATGATGATTGTGCGGCATGGATTTATGATAGTAGGTGATCCTTTTTCTGGCAAATCGATGACATTAAGGATATTAGCAGAATCGTTAACATTGATGGCAGAAAGAAAACAAGTTGGCGGAAGTGAATGCACGTACAAAGTGTTAAATCCAAAAGCTGTCACCATGGGTCAGCTTTACGGTGCGTTTGATCCAATATCATATGAGTGGACCGATGGTATTGTAGCAACAATGTTTAGAGACTTTGCTTGTGAGGATACTCCTGTCAAGAAATGGATCGTGTTTGACGGTCCAGTAGATGCAGTTTGGATCGAAAATATGAATACTGTATTAGATGACAATAAAAAACTTTGTTTAACGTCGGGTGAGGTAATGGCTATGAGTAATGTAATGTCCATGATATTTGAGGTAATGGACCTATCTCAGGCCTCTCCAGCTACTGTATCTAGATGTGGTATGATTTACATGGAATCAGTTTCATTGGGATTCAGACCGTTTTATACATCGTGGGTAAATACCCTGAATCCTATATGGTATGAAGAAAATGAAGAATATATTTACTCAATGTGCGATTGGCTATTTGATCCATTAGTTTATTTTGTAAGAAAAGAATGCACTCAATTAGTGACAGGCGGAGACGTCAATTTAGTAGTAAGTACGCTCCGACTTGTGGTAATGTATATGGATAAAGCGGTCCTAGGTGAAGAAGATACAAAATATACTAGAACTTGGTTTACCGCCTCGCTTATGAGTTCTTTAGTTTGGGGTATTGGCGGAATACTTAATACCGACTCCCGTGAAAGATTCGATAATTTAGTTAGAGAGTACTTTAGGGGAGAAAAGGGTGTGCCACCATCGGTGGATCGCATCGACGTATCTATTCCCGTTGAGGGTATGCTTATTGATCATTTTTACGTGTATAAAAGTAAAGGTTGTTGGAAACCTTGGATAGAGTCGATGAAATCAGTCGCTATAAAAGAACAAATTAATTTACTTCAAACTGTTATTCCAACGTTGGAAACCGAGAAATACTTTGCTTTGTTAAGTTTACATACTACTTTTATGCAACCTTTGCTTTTTATTGGACCTACGGGTACTGGAAAAAGCTTTTTAATCCAAAATTTTCTGATGAATCAGATTTCTATTGACCTTTATACTCCAGGATTCATAACTTTTACAACTACAACTTCTGCCAATCAAACGCAAGAGCTCGTTCTTTCGAAATTAAACAAGAGAAGAAAAAATAATTATGGTCCAACAAAAGGAAAGAATGCTGTCATATTTATTGATGATATGAACATGCCTGTCAAAGAAAAGTATGGTGCTCAACCAGCAATAGAGTTACTTAGATTATATTTCGATCAGAAACATTGGTATGATTTAAAAACAACTGAAAAATTGTACGTACATGACACCTTTTTTTATGCGGCTATTGGACCCGTTGGTGGTAGTCGACAACTTATATACCCAAGAATGTTAAGACATTTTAATATGTACTCAATTAATGAGTTTTCAACAGAAAGTATGAATAAGATTTTCTCAAATTTGTTACAATTAGGTTGGAAAAGAAATGGATTCAGTCAAGAAGTATTTCCCATTATAATAAATATTGTAGCTGCTACAATGAATATATATGAAAGTGCTATGTCGGGACTTAGGCCAACACCTGCAAAATCGCATTATACCTTTAATTTGAGAGACTTTTCAAGAGTAATTCAAGGATGTGCATTATTAAGAAAAGAATGTGTTGATAGTAAAAAAACATTTATCAAAGTTTGGGTTCACGAAATTTTACGCGTATTTTATGACCGACTTGTCGATGATACCGATCGTGCTTGGTTTTTCGATGTACTAAAAAAAACCACTAAAGAGTACATGAAAGACACTTTTGATAGTGCCTTAGATAATTATCAAAATGAAAGGGAGGAGGTTACTCGCGAAACTATCAAAGCCATGATGTTTGGTTCTTTCCTGGACACAGAGAGTTTAGAAGGTGAACGGCGATATGAGGAAATGCCATCAAAAGAAGCTGTACTAAACGTAGCAATCGCAATGCTACAGGAATACAATTCAATGCATAAATCAAAAATGACGATTGTATTGTTTGACTATGCTTTGGAACATTTATCAAAGATTTGTAGGCTTTTATCCATGCCTTCAGGAAATGCTTTACTTGTTGGTGTTGGCGGTTCTGGACGACAATCTCTTACACGTTTAGCCAGTACTGTGTTGGGTCAGCAAACATTTCAGCCAGAGATTACAAAATCTTACAGCGTTAAAGATTGGCAAGACGACCTAAAATTAGTTCTTCGTGAATCAGGTGGTTTGAATAAAGACACAACTTTCTTGTTCACTGAAAGTCAAATAAAAGAAGAAGTGTATATTCAGAATCTAGACAGTCTACTTAACTCTGGTGAAGTACCTAATTTGTATGGCTTAGATGAACAACAAGATATTCTGGAAATTACACGTTTAGCTGCACAGGGTGGTAACAGGAATCTTGACATAAGTCCGTTACAGATACTTTCTTTTTTTATTGGGCGCTGTAAAGCAAAGCTACATGTTGTATTGTGCTTTAGCCCAATAGGAAGTGCTTTCAGAACAAGACTACGACTCTATCCGTCTTTGGTTAATTGTTGTACTATTGATTGGTACGATAGCTGGCCCGAAGACGCTTTAGAAATGGTTGCACATTATTATATGGTCAAGGTGAATGTACCTGATAAAGTAAAACTATCTGCCGTAATAGCTTGCAAACAATTTCATGTAGATGCTCGAATCATATCGGATGAATTCTACAACACACTTGGGAGGAAAACCTATATAACATCGGCGTCGTATTTGGATTTAATAAAATCTTTTACGTCGTTAACTAACAAAAAGCAAAGAGAATTAAGAGCAGCCAAACTAAGATATACCAATGGTTTAGATAAACTAGGCCAAGCAGCAGATGCAGTATCAATAATGCAACGTGATTTAAATGCTTTAAAACCTCAACTAATGGTTATGGCTGCCAAATCTGCTAAAATGATGCAAGAAATAGAAGTAGAAACTGCATCCGCCGATAAAGCTGCCGCTCAAGTAAGGGAGGATCAAAAAGTTGCAAATGTTCAAGCGGCGGCTGCACAGGAACTTAAAAAAGATTGTGAAGCTGATTTAGCTCTTGCGCTTCCAATTTTAGAAGATGCTATTTCAGCTTTAAATACATTAAAGCCGGGTGACATAACGATTGTAAAATCTATGAAGAATCCTCCATTTACTGTGAAATTAGTCATGGCAGCAGTGTGTGTGATAAAAGGTATTCCACCTGACAAAATCCCAGATCCAGATAACCCTGGAAAAAAAATGTTTGATTTTTGGGGCCCTAGCAAAAGAATACTAGGGGATATGAGTTTTTTGGAGTCTTTAAAAAACTTTGACAAGGATAATATCCCGAATGCTGTTATGCACAAAATTCGAAAAGAGTATCTTAGTCATAAAGACTTTAAGCCTCATATTATTGCAAAAGCTTCGGCAGCTGCTGAAGGTCTATGCAAGTGGATAATTGCCATGGATATGTATGATGCTGTAGCTAAAGTTGTAGCCCCTAAAAAGGCCAAATTGAATGCTGCTGAAAAGGAATTCGCAGAGACAATGGCTATTTTAGATGAAAAGATTGCCCTAGTCGCCAGATTAGAAGCTAGAGTTGCAGAGTTGAATGCAGCATTAGAAGAAGCCAATATGAAAAAAAAAGCATTGGAAGACGAAGTACAGTTGTGTATTGATAAATTGTTTAGGGCTGAAAAGTTAATCGGTGGCTTAGGTGGCGAAAAAGTACGTTGGACATTGGCTGCTGAAAACCTACAGACTTTATATGACCATTTAGCTGGGGATATCCTTGTGTCATGTGCCATCATGGCTTATTTAGCGCCTTATACGTTACCTATCAGAACGAGTATGATTGAGCAGTGGCGTGACCTAGTCATAAAATTACAAATGCCACATTCTGAACAATTTGTATTCAAAGATGTATTAGGCACTGATATCAAAATTCAAAATTGGTGTATAGCTGGATTACCCAGAGATTCATTTTCCGTCGATAATGGTGTCATTCAAGACAATTCCATGAGGTGGTCTTTGATGATTGATCCGCAAGGTCAAGCGAATAAATGGATAAAAACAATGGAAAAAGGTAATGATTTGCAACTACTTAAATTTACAGATGGCAATTACATGAAAGTTATGGAAACTTGTTTGGAATATGGGAAACCAGCCCTCATAGAGTGTATTTTGGAAGATGTAGATGCCCCACTAGACCCAGTTCTTCTAAAAAATACATACCATCAAGGAGGTAAAGAATATATTGCCCTTGGAGACAACATAATAGAATATCATCCACAATTCAGACTCTACATGACAACTAAATTAAGAAATCCGCATTATTTGCCCGAAGTTTTCAACAAAGTAACGTTAATAAACTTTGCTCTTACTAAAGATGGATTAGAAGATCAGTTATTAGGTATAGTAGTCGCAAAAGAAAGACCAGATTTGCAGGAGAAAAGAGAAAAATTAATCGTCCAAGGGGCTGGTAATCGAGCTGCACTAAAACAAGTAGAAGATGACATCTTACGTACGTTACAAGAAACAAAAGGGGATATATTGGAAGATGAAAGTGCTGTTGAAGTTCTAGACTCCTCAAAAATTTTAGCTGATGATATTATGAAAAAGCAGGAAGCTAGCGTAGAGACTGAGATTATAATAGAAACATTCCGTCTTGGTTATAGACCAATCGCTTCACATTCCGCAGTATTATATTATTGCGTCACGGAATTGCCTAACGTTGATCCTATGTATCAATATTCCTTAGTCTGGTTTATCAATCTTTACATAATTTCAATCGAGAATGCGAATAAATCAAAAGATTTGGACAAAAGATTAAAGTTTTTGAAAGACACTTTTACTTATAATTTATACAGCAATGTATGTAGATCACTTTTTGACAAAGATAAATTGATGTTTTCTTACGTTATGTGCGCTAAAATGATGCTTGCTACAGGCGAAATGGTGTTAGAAGAACACGTTTTCCTTATAACTGGAGGTATTGCTGTTGAAAATGCCTTAAAGAATCCCATTGGATGGTTACCTGATAAAAGCTGGGACGAATTGTGTAGAATAAATGACCTGCGGTCTTATGCTGGGCTTCGCGACGATTTTTCAAGATATTCAAAAGACTTTCAAAAAGTTTATGATGATATGGAACCTCATAATAAACCACTGCCTGGAAAGTGGGACACACAATTGAGTCCATTTCAAAAACTGTTGGTTTTTAGAATTTTAAGACCTGACAAATTGACAATAGCCATGGCAGATTTTGTGGAAAAGCAATTGGGCAAGAAATATATAACACCACCGCCGTTTGATATAAGTAAATCTTTTGGAGATTCAAACTGTCTTGCACCTTTAATATTTATATTGTCTCCTGGCTCGGATCCCATGGGAGCATTGATAAAATATTGTGAACGAATGGGATATTCAAATAGATTCAACTCGATATCGTTAGGACAAGGACAAGGCCCTATTGCACGAGCAATGATTGAAAGAGCCCAACTTGAAGGGGGCTGGGTATGTTTGCAAAATTGTCACTTAGCGGTTTCGTGGCTTCCTGTTCTTGAGAAAATTACAGAAAGTTTCGATTTAACGAACACAGATTTAAATTTTCGATTGTGGCTGACTAGTTACCCATCCGATCAATTTCCTCAAGCTGTTTTACAAGTAGCGGTTAAAATGACAAACGAGCCACCTACTGGACTCCAAAATAACTTATTACGTTCTTATAATTCAGAGCCTGTTAAAGAATCTGAATTTTATGAAGGATGTCCAGGTAAAGATAAAGCTTTTAGCAAGCTTTTATACGGCATCAGTTTTTTCCATGCTGTAGTGCAAGAAAGAAAAAAGTTTGGTCCGTTAGGATGGAATATTCAATACGGCTTTAATGACTCTGATTTTCAGATATCAGTAATGCAGTTGCAAATGTTTTTAAACCAATATGAAGAAATTCAATATGTAGCGGTAAAATATTTAACCGGTGAATGCAATTACGGTGGGAGAGTGACTGATGATTGGGATCGTCGTTTAATAGTTACAATATTAGATAACTTTGTCAATGCTGGCGTTGTAAATGACCCGAATTACACGTTTTGTGACATTGGTCCACAATACATCTTACCGCGCAGATGTGAATATCAAGATTACCTAAAGCATATTGAAATTGTTCCTGTGAATCCCCCACCCGAAGTATTCGGATTGCATATGAATGCAGGAATAACTCGAGATTACACTATTTCTATGGCATTAACGCAAGCTTTGGTTCTTGTTGAAGGCGGCGGCAGTGGCGGAGAAGGTGGAAATACAGAATTAATTATCATTCAAATGGCCACAGAAATTCTTTCTAAGCTACCCGTTGAGTTCGACTTAGAAGCTGCATCAAAAAAATACCCTGTTGATTATAATGAATCTATGAATACAGTTTTGATTCAAGAGATGGAACGTTTTAACAAGCTATTACACGAAGTAAAGAGTTCTTTACAAAGTTTGCAAAAAGCTGTCAAAGGTCTTATTGTGATGTCTGCATCATTAGAATTACAATTTAATGCAATGCTGCTTGGGAAAATTCCAGAAAACTGGTCTAAAGTTTCCTATCCTAGTTTGAAGCCACTTCCTAGTTACGTAATAGATTTCATAGAGCGTTTGAATATGTTAGACGATTGGTATCGGAATGGAAAACCACCGACATTTTGGTTATCAGGGTTCTTTTTTACTCAGGCGTTCCTCACTGGATCTGTTCAAAACTACGCTAGAGCTAAGAAAATTCCTATAGATATGCTAATATTTGACTTCGAAGTATTGAAAACAGATTATGTAAAAGAGCCGGCAAGTTCAGGAGTGTATGTTCTGGGTCTGTTTATGGATGGCGGGCGTTGGGATCGGCAGACCCATGTTATAGCCGAACAACTCCCAAAAATATTAAATGATAATGTTCCAGTTGTATGGATGTTTCCTAAAATAAAACAAGAATTCGTAGAGGGCTCAAGATACAGGTGCCCTTTGTACAAGACGTTAGAGAGGAAAGGAGTTTTAGCTACAACAGGTCATTCATCTAATTTCGTATTAGCATTTTATTTGCCATCTAATAAACCCGCAGCTCATTGGATTAAACGAAGCGTAGCCTTACTGCTTCAACTCGACAATTAAATACTGTATTTTGCAATGTTTTCTTCTTTCGTGTGGGCTTAAATTATATCAAGCTAGCCTTCTTGTGCTTTCTTTGCTGAGTAGCTATCGCTTGTCTGCTTAGACGCGTTTTGTGACGGTTAAAGCAATGAATCTTAATTTGAGAATAAACGTACTATAGAAATGGCATTTCCTAATGTTTTTTACGAAGCAAATATGGCTAAGGCTAAGGTTGTAAAAAACGTGTTAAATGAACCCCATTGACAGGCACATACAGCCTGTAACAAAAACCCTGTCCGATCCTTAAGGGTATTATTCGGCATTGTACTGCGTACACATATAAGTAACCATTTAATGGATTTGAGATTATTATTTTTCCCCAGTGAATATAATTAAATTAAAATAAAAAATAAAACCTGATCAACGGCAACACTGATCGCTCGACAAAGTTCACGTGTTCACCTATAGTTTTTTGTCAAAGAAGCCGCCTGAGCGAGACGGTTTGTATGATCCCGTGTCATGAACCCGCTTTGTCGCGTGCCGCCAAACAAACTTATAACGAAAGAAACCTACGCTACGTCATACCTGCCTACGCGTAGGTATCAGCTGATATTAGGTAGGCTTAGTGATCCGAATTTCAGACACATTCTCTGTATTTTGTGTTTCAGACATAATTCTGTTTATCAAGAAACAATTAATCGAATTAAATGTACCCCTGATAAGGGCTTTTTTTAAATGTGATGTGCTTTTAGCAATGTACTTACCGACTGCAGGTGTCAGTTAATTAAAACGTTAACTTGTTGTTGTTGCCTACTTCGGCGATCGTGCTCCACATTCCACATGTCCACCTCTAACACTAATACACATTCGACACCTTTTCAATAAATTTGCATGTACCTACTCTTTGCAGCGCACTTGTGTCCGATTTAATTACTCAAGTCCCTCATAATGAGACACAATTGGTTTTCTATTGTTCTGACTTAAGTACTGGCTGCCACAATCCGCGTTCTAAGCACATCAACATATTAAAATATTCCTGATTGGAATACGACATTGTTCGCGAAACGATAATGCGTGATACGTACGGACGTCCGATCGAAAGCTATCTCTACGAAAGACTGGCGCCGGCGCGGGCGCCGCGGTAGGCAACCAGTCGGCGACATCAAAGAGTCGGCGACTAGTTGAAAGAGTGCCTACAACGCGGTAGTGTAGGGCGGTGTTCTTTGAAACAAAAATAGGTAAAAATAAAAAGATTTTGCCGGCGGGTGGAGTGTTGTCAACTTATGAAAATTTGCCATATTCAGTGTTCAATTTCGCGTAGATTATAAAAATAAAAAATCAATAACTTTTGGTTGTTATGATTTACATTTTTATAACAATTTTTTCTAGCACGTATGTTGAACCAGGAATACGCCTTTATTGGATCGGACAGGGTTTTTGTTACATATTGTATATGACTAATTCGCCAGTCGTAGTCGCCTGTATAAATAAATATTATAAAATAATGTAAGGCTCTACGCACCGCCTTGTGACACACCAAATTTTTAATCATTTTTACTTATCTGACTCTTAACTTTTTTTTAGATATTACATGTTTTTTATGATTTGATTGCCTTCTATTGTCTATTGAGATTCGCTTACACCGTGAATAATGCAATTTATAAGTAGTATTTAACTAGAAGGTAAATACTCAATAACACGATTCGGTACGATTTTATGTAGGTATCTGAAGTCACTAAAAATGTCGCCTATTCTAACAGGACTGTTTTACTACTATTCTTACTTACTGTTTAACTCGAACAAGCTACATATATTCGGTTTACAGACAACAAAATTTTTCTTTCTGCTACATGCCATTCATTGTTTATTTATTATTTAAACTTTATTTATGCAACAAAAAAGTACAAAGGCGGACTTAGGCATTCTCTACCAGTCAACCAAAGGTGGTGAAGACATAACATACAGGCAAAAAATTGTACATGAGAAATAATCAAATAAGAGATTTAAAAATCATTAAAAACAAATATCTAAATAATAAACGAACACAAGTACTAAATAATTAAAATTCATGTAAAAATTGTATTGTAAGTTTGTATTGTTATTTTGTTCACTTTTTAAAAGCTTGTGGTGTCTAATAATTTACATTCTTATTTAGAATGACACACTCGAAACATTGTTTAGAAGTAGTTGCAAGTTAGCTGCCTGTACCGGTATACCAAATGGCTTGTTCGACTGTACCATAAAAATGTATGAAATGTGCATTGTATTCAAAAATTCGATGAGGGCAGATCGAAGTTAGGTCCGATCAAAGCTATCGTTTAGTTTACCTAGGTACCTTCTTGGTTCAGGTAGAACTTAATGCACAGTGTTACTATTGCTATAGTTCTAGTCCCGTCTAAAGTTGCGAATGGCATGTACAAATTGATGATAAATTGCACTGGGTGACTATCAAAAGAGATGATGTGATTGCAAATTCAGAGGAAACTGCAAGTTTGATACAATCTGTACTTTTAATCATGGTATTGAAATAAAGTAATTATATTAATTCAACATTTGTTTTTATTTAATTAATTTAATGTGGACAATTTTATTAGTTTGTATCATTGTTGTTGCTCATCTGTGAAGCGTTTCGCTTCATGACTTCGCGTCTTGTATTTTCAGCCTCGAGCAATCTTTTTCTCAATTTCAACATTATTGCGTTGTTTCTTTTCTGAAATAGGTATCAAAGGATTACCAATTGGGTTGGGGATCGTGACTTTTTGACGACCCCCGATGTAAGTAGTAGGGCAGTGTTTGAGATGGCTTTCCGCAGTCGGGAACCCAAAGGGGCATCAGGCCAGGTCCAATATACTCCTATTTATGTATGCCGTAATGCCGTGTATTTATATGGTCATTAAAAGAATATCCAGGACGGGTTGTAAAAATTTACGACTTCGCAAATAATTATTAATCGTTTTTTCTACTACATCATACCTGGGAATACACTGGTTCTGAGTTATTAAAAAAGGAATTGAAAGTTGTAACTTTGACCAACCTTTTTTTTTAAAAAAAAAACAAGTTTAAAATGTTCCAACTAAACGTTAAAATACTCGCACGACCCCTGGCCTGTTGTATGCACCCAAGCACAATAATTTCCATGTGTTATCATAATTTATAGTGATTTTTCACACCAAAAAAAGAAAGTTGTTGAAACCTGTAGTTTTCGCTAAAAGTAACTTTAACGGGTAGGTATGTGATTTGTATTTTTACACCCCGTAGATGACCGTGACGCCAACCCGAGGCTAGTTTTAAACATACACATAACATCTAAATCCCTGAAGGGTTAGGTTAGGTTACCCATTAGTAAGTACACCGACATTTCGCTAGTTATATTTCAAGTCCCATGTAATTAGGGGCGAGCCTATTGCCACCAACCGGGCACAAATCCAGACTCCGAGGTTGCTATTGAGAAATTCCTGATGGAAACACCCAACAACACTTTGCTTGACCTGGGAATCGAACCCAAGGCCTCATGCTGCGCGTTAAGCGCAGGCCACACCGCCAGCTAGCGGGCGGGCGGGCTAAGCGGGCGAACATCGTTTCACCTCTTTACATACTTCGGTTCACACCGCGAGCTACCGACTAACCTGACGAGCTAAGCTAACGAAATATCCGACGATTCCTAGCTAGCGGGCGGGCGGGCTAGGCGGGCGAACATCGTTTCACCTCTTTACATACTTCGGTTCACACCGCGAGCTACAGACTATTCAACGAGCTAAGCTAACGAAATATCCGTCGCTCGTCTGTCCGTAGTTTTCGGTGTGAACCCCATAGTTTAGCTCGCCAATATTTCGCGTAGTTTGTATAGTTTCCTTCGTTCGCTTCGCCCGCCCGCTTAGCCCGCCCGCCCGCTAGCTGGCGGTGTGGCCTGCGCTTTATGTCTAACGGAAATAAATCAGTGTGTCAATAGCTGTCACGTGTTTCACTTGTCTCCCGTATGAAGTACCTAACATAAAGGATCTTAGGGTGCCTTACTTTCAGCACAGCGCACTCTCGTTTAATAATGACGCATTCTTCTTCGATGGCTGCTGCCTCCCCCATCTGCCGCTGGTTTTCTTCAGCTAACTGCTTCTCTTTCTGACGCAAATCTTCTTGTATTTTAGCTTCCTTGTCTCTTTGTTCCTTTATACGCTGCTCTAATTCTCTTTGATCTGAGAATAAGTAGGTAATTGTAAATTTAATGTCCCACTCGCCCGACTCTCATGCGATATTACGCCTATAATCCCCGAAGGGTCCTAACCCTAATGGGGGGTGCCTAGCACCCCCCATTATGGCGCATTTTCATTAGTCGATAGGGCCCGCATGCGGCGAGTCCCCGCATGCGACATAACAACCAATGAAAGTTACAAGTCGTTACACCGCATGCGGGGATCCGCCGCGCATGCTTTTTACCGACCGTGATATCGACATGCGGGCCCTGTGGCATGCGTTCCAGAAATCTGTCGCACGCCGCATGCGGGCGCTATCGACTAGTGAAAACGGTTCACCGAATGCGGGCCCTGTGGCATGCGTTCCAGAAATCTGTCGCACGCCGCATGCGGGCGCTATCGACTAGTGAAAATGAGCCATTAGTACACCCACATTTCGCCAGTTATGTTTAAGTCCCATTCCATCAAGTCCCATGTAATAGGGGCGAGCCTATTGCCATCAACCGGGCACAAATCGAGACTCAGAGGCTGCTACTGAGAAATTCCTGATGGATTAACCCAATAATACTTTGCCCGACGGGACCAAACCCAAGACTTCATGCTCAGCTGTCGCGCTTTGTGACCACTACCAACGAGGCAGTTAAAAAATCATTGCTTTATAGCATAGAGCAACACGGGTACCTGATATCCGTCAGGTACCCGTGTTGCTCTATGCTTTATAGTCATATGCCAGAAAGAAAACATGGACAACAGATGATAATTAAAAATAATTTGGAGGCTCTGAAAAAAAAAACATCCATCCATTCACCCATACTTTCGCATTTATATTTATAATATAAAAATTATGTATATTATATACATAACTAGCGACCCGCCCCGGCTTCGCACGGGTGCATGTATTATACATATAAACCTTCCTCTTGAATCACTCTATCTATTAAAAAAAACCGCATCAAAATCCGTTGCGTAGTTTTAAAGATCTAAGCATATATAGGGACAGACAGACACGGAAAGCGACTTTATTTTATAATATGTAGTGATTATACAGCCTGTAACAAAAACCCTGTCCGATCCTTGAGGGTATTATTCGGCATCGTACTGCGTACACATATACGTAACCATTTAATGGATTTGAGATTATTATTTTTCCCCAGTGAAAAAAAAAAGAAGAAAGAAGAAGTAATTAAATTAAAATAAAACATAAAAACTGATCAACGGCAACACTGATCTGACAGGGTTTTTGTTACATAGTGTATATAAGATAAGTACCTAGTAGAGTAGTGGGTAAGATTAGGTAGATACCTTTGTCGAACAGCTGCTGAAACCCTGCTAGGTGCGCATTTAAGGTATCAATATGCGTTTCTATTTTCAAGTCTTCAGAAGTCATGCACATATCGATCATTGAAATCTGGTGCCTACTCTGTGTTAATTGATTCTTCAGGAGCTGAGTAATAAATAAAACGACCTAAGTACTTAAAATAATAGCTTAATTTCGAAGATTTATATACATTTCGTAGGGACTTACGAATTATTGCACACTAGCTATTGCCTGCGACTTCGGCCGCATCAAAAATTTCAGTTACCGCGGACGAAGACGAAGTTACAAAATAAAAAGTAGCCTAGCTATATCCTTCCTTTTTTTTTTTTTTTAGGTGGTAAAAATCATCAAATGACTCCTTCCGCCCTGGGTGGGGCGGAAGGGACTGTCAGACTTTTACTGACTAAAAAACCACCCTGTTCCTTCTGTTGCCCTTTACGTTCCGGGGCCACGGTATCCTGTTAAGACGTCCCGCAACCCCGGCAAGCTATATCCTTCCTTGGGATTCAAATTTACCGGGTACCAAATTTCATCAAAATCGGTGCAGTGGTTTAGTCGTGAAAGCGGAAGAGACAGACAGAGTTACTTTCGCATTTCAAAGCTATATTACAAACAGTACCTGTTGCGTACGGAACACCTTTTGTAGAATTGGATTTTATACTTAAATAAAATCAAACACGTGTTGAGGCCTCGCCGCGGCGATTGTTTATTTTGATAATAATTATGTCGGTCTACGGAACCATTAGTGAAACATTGCGTCGTCTTGCTACAACACCCGCATCGTGATGTCCTATCATTGCGTCGTCTTGCTACAACACACACATCGTGTTGTCCTATTCTAACGCGCCGATTGTTAAGTATTGCGGCTCTGCTCTGGCGCCGCAGGCGCTCGCGAGTCCAGTAAAGACAAGTTAGTTCGCCTTCAACCTCCGACTCGCGCGCACACGTCACTGTGCACCGCGAACCGCGCGACCGCGTCGCCGCCGCAGGGTCTCAGAATGTGTCACAACTTTTAACTGTTCGTTTTCTTTCTTCCTTTTACTAACTAATCACGCACGGCGTGCTGTACGCCACATTAAGCTGGTCCTTCGAGCCGGATCCCCGGACCTCGACCGCGTGTTTTAGTTGGTCATAAACCTGTAGGCAGGTACTCATGGCGCTGCTCCACACGCCCCCGAAGGGCGTTCGTATTAATACGCGAAGCCAAACGCTTCTCGCGGAGCAGATGGCCACTAATAGTGAACAGAAATCAGTGAAAAGTGGTATCACCACACGATCATCGGCAGCGGCCCGCAAGAGGCTTATGTATGAAGCGGCTCTAAAAAGTGCTCAAATTGAGAAGGAAGCGGCTCTAAAAAGTGCTCAAATTGAGACGGAATTGATTTCAAGAAAACTGGAAGTCGATTTAGCAGAGTTAGAAGAAGAACGCGGTTCGTTCACGAAAAGTTCGAGAATAATCGAGTCGTGGTTCGACAAACAAGATGGCGTCGCACCTGTTGTTCAAAAAGATTGTACAGAAAATGTCTGTCCATCAAATCTGATGCCTAATGAATCTCACATCGATCAGCAACAGGACTTCGCCAGCGAGCGCCACGCGCCGCGTGGTGATAGCGTGGAACAGTTGACGGAGGCGTTGCAGCAAGTACTTGCGAGAAGCAAAGGTCCTGATAACAACAAAGAACTACTCGCGCGCCTCGCGACTTCGAAAGATCTACCGGCTTTCGACGGAGACCCTATGCAGTGGCTACAATTTAAGGAGTCCTACAAGGAGTCATCACTAGTGTGCAGTTATAGCGATACAGAAAATATTTGGCGGTTACGAAAATGCCTACGGGGTGCCGCGAAGGACGCCGTGTCGTCACTTCTTATCGGCAACACAACGCCGCAAACAATTATGGAAACTTTAGAATTACAATTTGGCAGACCCGAGTGCATAATAAATAAAATATATAATCAGCTTAAGAAAATTCACCCACTCCCGCCTGCATACCACACGGAGATCGTGGACTTCGCTATTAAAGTAAATAATTATGTTACAGCTGTAAAGGCTATTAAGTTACAAGAATACCTACAAAGCCCCGAAACGACGGCAACAGTACTTTCAAAGTTACCGCCCGCTCTCATAAATAAATGGGCCGAATATACCTACGAGAGGCGGAATAGTGTTTCTAAACCTAAACTAGAATTACTATCGGAGTTTTTATATAGAGAAGCAACTATCGTCGCAACTTCTGGAGTGAGTTACATACATAGCCAGCACGACTTTAGAAAGAAATACGATCATAATAATATAAAATCTCAATCAGTGTTAGCGTGCACTACTACCCCCGAAAACAAATGTATGTTTTGTCGTGCCTCTCCGTCGCACGCATTAGATAAGTGCGTGAAATTTAAACGCGCTATGAGACGTGATCGATGGCAATTTGTGCGTGCTAAACATTTGTGCTACAAATGCTTGAGCCCGCGGCATACTGAACCCGCCGCGTGCAGCGCTCCGAACTGCAGCGAGTGTGGACATCCACACCATCATCTCCTTCACTGGACGAAGCCAACCGCGCCTGCGGCGCTGACAGCGACCGCGCAACCAGAGACTGCGCGCGCAGCAGTGGACGCAGCCCGCGTGCCCCTGTCGACGCCCGACGAGTTGCGCCGTGAGGACACCGTTGCCCACGCCCACGCCAGTGCGTCCACTAGTGCTAGTGAATCGTTAGTGCCTAAAGTGTTGTTAAAAATAGTGCCGGTTACCGTTCATGGACCTAAAGACAGTATCCACACACACGCGTTGCTCGACGACGGCGCCACCGTGACGCTGATAGCAGCTGATCTCGCCGATCAGGCGGGACTCCACGGTAAGACAGTCACCATGCGCGCCCGCAGTGCATGGGATTCCGGTGAGCTCGTGTGCCAAACGGAAAACGTAAGTTTTGACATTTCTAATAATACAGGCGATCGTTTTAATTTGTGTGCTCGTAAAATGAAAGAACTTAATTTACCTATTCAACGTTTATCGTGTATGGACTTTAGTAATTATGCAGAATATATTGACTATGACTTGTGCAAATGTGACGCACAACCTAAACTATTAATCGGACAGGATAATTATGATCTTATCGCTCCTATCTTGTGTTTAAAAGGTAATAGGAAAAATGAACCTTATGTTACAAAGACACCGCTAGGGTGGTGTGTACACGGTGTTGTAAACAACATTCATATTATGAACATGTCAGCTGATCGTGCTGCTAGTGATGACAGCGCGCAACATTGTCGTGATTCTGAGTTGCACGAGTTTGTTAAAAAATCATTTGCGTTAGAGTCAATAGGTATATCAAAACAACCGCGACAAAATGCGGATGAGTTGCGTGCTATCACCATATTAAATAATACATGTGAGTTAATTGATAACCAATGGTTTGTAGAATTACCTTGGAAATATGATAATTTTGTTATGCCAGATTCTTATCAAAATGCCTTTAATCGTTTAAAATCAATTGAGAGAAAAATGTCAGTCGACAACACTTACGCGTCGCGTTATCGGGAGCGCATTCAGCATTTATTTTTAAACGATTATGCTAGGAGGCTAAACGAGGGGGAGTCTAGCGACCACGTTTGGTACCTACCGCATTTCGGGGTCGATAACCCCAATAAGAAGAAGTTACGTTTAGTGTTCGATGCGGCCGCGAAAACGCAAGGATATTCTCTTAATGATTTTTTATTGACAGGGCCGGACTTGTTACAGTCTTTATTTGGAATTATGTTTAGATTTAGGGAAAATCGAATCGGAGGTCATGGCAACTACCATTAAGTGTTATATTGTTACAGCTTATATGTATAATTTTAAGTCGGCTCGGAGCCCAAGCAATGACGAAACTTTAACGCCGAATCATTTTCTTATTGGTTCGTCGTCTAATTTACCTACCGCAGGAGTGTTTACGGATAAAGATCTATGTCTGCGCAAACAATGGCGTATTTCGCAGCGCCTGGCTGACCATTTTTGGGCCAGATGGGTTAAGGAGGTGCTCCCCGATTTAGTGCCGCGCCAAAAGTGGAGAGAAGAGGGCACACAATTAAAAATCGGAGATATGGTAGTAATAGTTGATCCTAACTCCCCTCGTAACTGCTGGCCTAAAGGTATCGTACAATCGGTGTACCCCGGTGCTGACGGGCGCGTAAGAGTTGTCGATGTTAGGACAAAAAGCGGACTACTCAAACGTCCTGCGGCTAGGTTAGCGATATTTTCGTTTTTTAGTTTTATTTGTTTGTTTTAATTTACCTACGTTATCGTTTTGAGTGTCGTGTCGACACTGAGGGGGAGAATGTTGCGTACGGAACACCTTTTGTAGAATTGGATTTTATACTTAAATAAAATCAAACACGTGTTGAGGCCTCGCCGCGGCGATTGTTTATTTTGATAATAATTATGTCGGTCTACGGAACCATTAGTGAAACATTGCGTCGTCTTGCTACAACACCCGCATCGTGATGTCCTATCATTGCGTCGTCTTGCTACAACACACACATCGTGTTGTCCTATTCTAACGCGCCGATTGTTAAGTATTGCGGCTCTGCTCTGGCGCCGCAGGCGCTCGCGAGTCCAGTAAAGACAAGTTAGTTCGCCTTCAACCTCCGACTCGCGCGCACACGTCACTGTGCACCGCGAACCGCGCGACCGCGTCGCCGCCGCAGGGTCTCAGAATGTGTCACAACTTTTAACTGTTCGTTTTCTTTCTTCCTTTTACTAACTAATCACGCACGGCGTGCTGTACGCCACAGTACCTATCAACCGGACAAAAATTTAAATATAATATATTATTTTGCCCGACCTACTAAGAATAGAACCCCATGCTTGCCGCTCTTTTCTTGTTTGGATAAGTTTTTGGTTTTCAGGACCACTGGAAAACACTGCGGACTAAGCTCACTGCTTACCTCTAATTGTTCAGTTAAATATTCTACCTCCGCTTTAGTCGTATTGAGTTCGTCGGTAAGCGATCGTTCTTTGTTGCGAAGTTTTAATACTTCCCTTTCTTTAGATAACTTCTGTTTCGTCACTGTAACAAAACTTGGCTATAGGTACACATCAGCGTGTCGGCAACTCGGCACATTCGGTTCGGCATTTTGATAACGTTACAACGCTGACCCAGGCGCTTATCACACTGCACCGCGCTCCGTTGCGTTGCGTAGCATACCGTGGGGCTGCAGATTTTACATTGTCAGCAAGTAATAGTATACCTGTATTTGTATAGAAAACACGCCTAGGTAGGACAATACACCGAAAACGAGTCGGCCAAAATGTTAAAATTCTACGAATCGAATTCCGATAATCCAATCTCCATTCAGAATGCATTGTCTAACTTTTGGGTTTATTCTACATACCAGATTTCAGTCTTAATTTTAATGACTCAATCGTATCATTGTCGTTAAACATTTTTAATAAACGAAGATGAGGAGATTTTTGAATCTTGATGTTCTTCCAGGGAATAATTTTATTTACTTAGTCCACATTTGCTAAAATCGTATTTGCCGCCAATTTCTAGTGAAGTTCTGTTTGATAGAGTCTGGCACACAAAAGTTAAACCTGAAAAAGTGTGGAAAATGATAATCTACCTGTGGTATCACTGAGGATAGTGCGGATATATTTTATAGATAGGTAAGTACTTGAAAAAAAAAAGCGTGTTAAAAAGAAGAAAGAAGAGTGTCTAAACTAGACAATACATTAAAAGTTACTATGTAGGTTTGCTATGCCACAATGCCTTGTAAAAATTTCGATGAAATTAACTTTCATGCATAGCCTGCATGCATAGAGCAACACGGGTACCTGTGTTGCTCTATGCCTGCATGTAATGTTAGAATGATACTATTTTCATGATTTATTAAAATAATGTAAAAAAATCACTATGTATTTATTTATTCTTAATAATAGAGTTGTATCTGTGGTTGGAATGTTTTCATCTTCATTTTCAAAGAATGATAACCGAAACCGAAAGAATGAATGAACTGACTGGATTACTGAGCTGATTTGCAAAGCGTCAAAAGCGTGTCGTGTGGTGGTTTGCGTTAAAATATTTCACGAAAGTTCTTTCATGTAATTACATAGAATGTAGAATTATAATGGTTAATACCGTTAGTACTCATACTTAAGAAAAGTGCTCCGCATTAGTAACTTTAATGTGCAAATCATCGAAAATGGTTTCGGGCAGCACGAGGGTGATCCAAGTCACCAACATCGCACCCCAAGCCACCAAAGATCAGATGCAAACACTCTTCGGATATTTGGGAAAGATCGACGACATCAGATTGTATCCAACTATCAGAGACGTGTCCTGCCCAGTGCAGTCTCGAATATGTTACGTAAAATATTACGATTCAGCAACTGTAAACGTCGCCCAGCATATGACCAACACTGTATTCATTGATCGGGCACTTATAGTGATTCCTATGCAGTCAGGAGAGATTCCGGATGAGCACAAAGCTTTAGAAATGTCGAGCAACGGGACCCTAGTGCCGGGATTGAGCACAGTGGAACCGCGTTTGCCGGCGCACGTTATCAACGCCTTGGATGGCGTTCCTCCGAACCAGGTAATCCAGACTCACGACCCTAAGATAATTTCGTTAGGGTTACCGCCATATCCGCCTCTACCGGCTGCTTACGACTCGAGAAAGATAGAGGAAATAAGAAGAACAGTTCTAGTTGGCGATGTGGACTCATTGACCTCCCAGCAATTAATAGATCACTTCTGTCAAGCTGGTGAAGTAAAGTACATGAGGTTTTGTGACCGGGACATTGATAAGCAGAGGTATGCCCTGATTGAAATGACCGAGCAGGAATCAATCATAAAAGCACTGCAGTTGAACGGCAGCCTAGTTGAAGGACAAGCTATCAAGGTAAAATATTATCTATTATAAATTGTAAACTGTTTGACAATGTTTTGGGGACAATTGCAATCTAATCTCAGTTTTAATCTGTTCAAATGCCTCTCATTTACCTACATTTTTACATTACCTAGATAGAGACTACATTTTGAACAATTTGTTGTTAGTAAAATTGGCATTCAGATAATTTTGATTACTATAAAAAATGATAGTTAGGCAGGCCTTGCCATCTTTGTGTATAGCTAACTAACTATAACTAGCTAGTTAAATATAATTAATAAAAGTATTAAGCCTAGAATTACATCAACCGCAGGAAACTTTCAACTTTCTGACTAACCAACCAATGTCTTTATAATTTGAAAGTGACTGTAAATGGTCTAATTGCAATGAAGGCTGTAAAGCATGTAAAGCTAATAAACAATTACTGGGTATTGCTAAAGTAATTTAGCAATACCCGGTAATCGTTTATTTACTAGTATCAAGTATATTTTGTACCATTTTATTGGCTTTTCTATTGGAACTGTTGATTTAACAAGAGAAAAACTATAAAAGTTATGCAGGCCCTTGCTAAAAGAACAAATTTCTGAACTAAACCTATATATTGAGTAGTTGACACTATTAACCAATAATTCCAAGACATGACTTCTCTAAAGAAACACTTTATTTTAGCCCCAAAAACCCGATAAATTTTCAATGAACTGTAAAATTAGATTTTTAATTGCTTTCAAATTAATAAATAGTTAGTCAATTGAGTCAGCACAAATGTGAAGTCACTGTTGTATTTTGCTATATAAAATCTATGAGAATCACATTTTGACAGGTAATAAAAAGTATGTCAATTGATTGGTGGTGTCAAACAGTCAACTAGCCTATAATATGATCTGTATTAACATGATTTTGTAATAATCAAATTACTTCAATTGATTATTACAGGTGCACCATGCAACTCAAGCTATATGCAAGCCACAAACGAAGAGCAATGAGGCAGCTCAACGGGAAATTGAAGAAGCCATGTGCAGAGTGAAGGAAGCACAGAACTTGATCTCAGCTGCCATCGACCCAGTCATAGGGCTTCTGTCTAAAGATAAAAGGAGGTAATATATAACTGGCATATTTGTCAAAGTCAAATCATTTAATTTAATTAGGCCAGCAGTCAGCACTAAGGCACCTATGAATGTCATATACCAGAAAAAAAAAAGATTTTCTAGTTGCCCCTTCCAAAAGGTAGTCTCGTATGGAGGAGAATAGGCAAGAAACTCCATACATACATACTCTTTTAAAATCAATGTTTAACAATATTTGTATACACAATTATTGGTATAGGGAACTCAGTTGGGGACTGACCTTTATATTTCAAAACTGGCTTATGCCTGCGACTCTGTCCGCGTGAATATCTGTTGTATATGGGTTTTTTCTTACGCGGGATCCTAATTCTTTTTCTATAACGAACCTAGCCTATAGTACTCCTTATAGCAACATAATCAGCTATTAGCTAATGAAAGTCCTGCCAAAATAACAAATGACATTAAAGGCAACATATTAAATATCTATTCCTACTGTACTGACTAACATCAAAATGCCTATTGCCTATTTTGGCAAGAGTCAGAGTTCAGTTTTGGCCTAACTTAATGCAGTTTTTCAATATTAACACTGCCTATCATTTTAATTGCCAAAAATAAAAATAGTAGACACAAAAAAGACCCTGAAAATGAAATCATAGTGCTGTTTTTCTTTGATAGATTCATTTGAAAATTATAGAATTATTTGCTTTTACCTTTACTTGATTTATTACCGTTTACAGGACTCGGTCCCGTTCCCGCTCGCGGAGGCGCTCTCGGTCGCGCTCGCGCCGCTCCCGGTCGCGCCACCGCTCCAAGCGCTCCCGTTCTCGTTCCCGCCACCGCTCCCGACGCTCAAGGTCACGTCACAAGCACCGTTCCAGGTCAGTTTTATCCGATTCAATGGTTCTTCACATTCTGAGTCTATTGAAACGGCTGAAACTGCCTGGTTGGTAGATTTTAATGTTGATTTAATAATAGATAGCTGCATCAATAGATTTAATCCTTTAGATGATGATGCAGGTAGATATGTGGCGTTTTTGTCGTGTTGTGTTATTATTGGACATGGTAATATTTATTTTGTATCATTATAGTAGTCCACTACTAGACTTAGGCCCCTCTAATCCCATTTAACTTATTTCTGAGCACTCATCCAGCTGCTACCGAACCACCCTACGGTGTTCCTCCAATTACCTTTGGCCGGGCTACCAATCACCCTGTTAGTTAATTGCTCACAACTAACCCGGGAAGCGACCTACGTTATCATGTGTGGCACTTATTTTGTTCCTTGTTGATAATTGAATATTATTTTATTACAGATCTCGATCTCGACACCGCAGCTCGAGGAGGTCTCGCTCGCGGTCCCGCCACCGCAGCTCTCGGTCGAAGCGTGACCGCTCGCGCGACAAAGACAAGGATAAAGACAAGGATCGCAAAGACAAGAAGGAATCTACAGATAAGGAGAAAAAGGAAAAGTCTAAGACGCCTCCCAAAGAAGTAGAAAAAGAGGAAAAAGAAGAAATTAAACCAGAACCAATAGTCGTCGAAACCAATGGTAACTCTTCTGATGTAAAGTCCAAGGCGTCGACGCCAGCCGATGACAAACCAGAAAAAGATGTTGAAAAAGAAAAAGATAAATCACCATCAAAGAAAAGAGATCGGACTAGATCGCGAGATAGAAAGCGCGACCGCTCTCGGTCTCGGCGCAGATCGCGCTCACGATCGCGTAGGAAACGCTCGCGGTCCCGCAGGCGGTCACGCTCTAGAGGAAAAAGGTCTCGATCTAGGGATCGAAAAAGGTCTAGGTCGCGAGACCGCAAACGTTCCCGCTCAAGAGATCGAAAAAGGACTAAATCTCGGGATAGGAAACGATCTAGATCGAGAGACAAAAAGCGGTCTCGTTCCAGAGACCGTAAGCGGTCCCGGTCGGGAAGTCATCGTTCTAAGAGTCGTTCGCATAGGGACTCTAAAACGCCCCACGACCGAAAGTCACGAGATCACACTCCTAATCTTTCTGTTATAGAAGAAAAGGACATTTCTGTTTTAGAAAATAAGATTTCTGATGTATGCGACGATAAGAATTCTCCGGACAATATGGACATTTCTAACTCTCCATAGTTTGCTATGTTAACCTCAATCATTCTGTCGTCTCAATCATTCTGTCGTTAATCTAGTAACTGCTCTTAGTTTTTGTTACTGGAATCAGTCATTTTCCAAATTCCGTATATGTAAATTTGAAAGTACATTTTCAATCAACTTCGTATTTTTATTATTATTATGCAGACATGTTACTCTTATTTTGACAAAAGCGTTAATTTTGTTGTAAGTATACATAAAATTCTTAGCCTAGCTTTTCTTTGATCAATTAATTGCCACGGGCCTTGACTTGTCAACAATAAAATGTGTTCTAGTTATAGTTATTTTTTAAGGAGCAATAAAGAATGATCCATAATAAGTTCTTCATTTTGTAGTAGTATTTTTAGATGTCTAACTGAGCTTTAGGAGTCGATAGAATTTGAATGAATTGCGCTTATAATATAGTAGGTAGCCATCGCGCCATCAGTTGCGTTTTTACATAGTAAATTCCCTTTTTGAATTTGATAACGTAGTTTCTCTTGATAACCTCTTGGGTAGCAGAAAGTACAGCTTCATAAAATTATGTGAGTGAAGGTATCACTATGTTATCAGCATGACCTCGTTACATAATAAAGTATCTATTATGTACAATCAACAAAAGAGATAGGTATGCAGGGTCGTCAGATATAGTTGAAGTTTTCTTAGAAACCAGTGGGTGTTCTCAAATGTGATTTAATTTAAGATGTAGATAATAAACAGCTTCTATATTCATACTAAGTTTCAACCGAAGACATCCATCGGTTTCTAAGAAAACTTCAACAATATCTGACGGCCCTGGATACCTCTCTTTTGTTGACTGTACCTTGTAGGTATCATGTATTTCATAATATTGTATCACAATTACCTTTACAGTGGAATTTTCCAAAACCTTTTTACTGGAGTGTTTTTATTGCGCAATACTGACACAATAGATGCAATTATTTTACAATTATTGCTTTGCTTCAAGCCTTATGCCCAAAGGAATATTGCGCCGCAACGGCTTCTTATAAAAAAATCATCTCTGCAACAGAGCCGACCCTAGGGTAGGGACAGGGGACGTCCGTCGCCCCCCATTCAACCGACCCGAGGTGGCGATGGCGTCGCGTAGTGTTCCACGCGCGCCCCTCTCACGTCGCAGGGGAGTCAAACACCAACCCCCCCCCTTGACTTGAGGAGGCCCGCGGTGGCATGCCAGCACCAGTCGGGGATCGCGGAAGGCGCGTACATTCCCGTGATCCCCGGCGTAAGTGGGGGAAGGGAACGCCGGTGGCAAAAAAAGGGTAGGGGGAGGTTTAACGCTGTTGGGGTAACGAGGTGGTTCGTTATGTAGCGGTTCCCATGCGATGTTTCTTTGGACATAAGGCTCGAATCCAAGAAATTATTGTTAAATCATTGCACATATTGCATCAGTATTGCGCAATAACAACAAGGCAGCTAAGAGTTTCGGAAAATTCCACTGTTTATGCAGTTGTTTCACAATATTATGAAATAGGTACTTATTTATATAGTAGTAATAATATTTTAATGTATGTTCCCCGATTACTCAAAGACGCTTGAACCGATTTAAAAAATTGATGTATTCCCAACACACTAAATTAACTTGATCGATGATTAATTGATGTGGTAGTTGTTCACCCCTTCGGGCTGTGCAGGCGTGAAGTTTGTGAATTAGGACTAAGTACTTACTACCAAAAAGAGCCAACCCACAAGCTCTCAATAGGTAATCAAATTACCCCAAACTCATGATGAAATATGTTACTATTCAGCAATAATAAACAGTACAATGCACATCCAAAACATACCTACCTGTGCTTGTAATACTTAAATTAAAAAAATATCAGTGTTAAAAAACCATATCGAGGGGTGAAAGGGAAAATGTACTAAGCGACAATTTGGTCGTGTTAAATAGGTATTCAACCTCAATGAGTGTGTAATACCTATGAGGTTGAAAATATAACACAACCAAATTGTCGCTTGATACATTTTTCCTTTCTATTAATCATTGCAATTATCTACTTCAAAAATGGTAGAAATATTAACGTGGTTTGGTTCGTTTTGGCGAAACAAAAGTCAATTAGTCCTCTTCGTTTTCAAAATTTCGTCTAAGTTTATGGAAGAGAAATCTTTACTGCGATTTATATAGATTCTTTGACCTTTATTATGGAAGTACCTACCTAAAGACTGGGAACGGGAAGAAAAAGTAGGTACCGTGAAGCGGGGTTAAAATCCCTTTAACAGTTTCGTCCCCGATTTACCCCTGCACTCCTATTCTCCGTTTGAATTTACTTACTTAGAAATATTAATTTATGATTAGTTAGGTAGGTACATACTCCTGCCGGGTTGCGGGACGTCATAACAGGACACTATGGCCCCGGAACGTAAAGGGCAAGAAGAAGGAACAGGGTGGTTTTTTTAGTCAGTAAAAGTGACAGTCCCTTCCGCTCCACCCAGGGCGGAAGGACTCATTTAATGATTTTTACCACCTTGTAGGTATGTGAATCAAGATATGCAATTGCTTAAGTTTAACGCAAAAAGAAACAAAAAAAATATGCAAAGAAAAAAAATGTGCATAAGAAAAAAAAATATGCAAAAGAAAAAAAATTCCCCAAATCAAAACTGTTTTTATAGAGCAAATACCGTGAAATGATTACGGAATAATTGCACAATAATTATGAAATTATTGCGCAACAGAATTACTCAACATTAGATAACAATGATGAATATAAGAGGGATTCATGTGTGCCTGTCCTCATTCAAACAGGAGAGTCGTCACAAGTAAGATACCCAAGTGAAGCTACATTTAATAACAAAACAAGCAGTTCTGTTTGTCTGTTACAGAAGTCGGAGTCACCGCCACAAGGTCTCCATGACAGCCATCGTTGGAATTCCCACCCACGGACCAGGAAGTTCTGAGATACAAGAAGTAAGTACACCAGTACAAGCTGATTCAAGGATTACTCGCTGCAGAAACCGATCGAGAACTCGCGAACGTTTACGAGAAAGGTCTCGAGATCGGGACCGCTCCAGGGGAAGGTCTCGCGGTCGCTCTAGGGGCAGATCTCGCGGCCGCTCCAGGGGCAGATCTCGCGGTCACTCTAGGGGCAGATCTCGCGGTCACTCTAGGGGCAGATCTCGTGGTCGCTCTAGGGGCAGATCTCGCGGTCACTCTAGGGGCAAGTCCCGCGGTCACTCTAGGGGCAGATCTCGCGGTCACTCTAGAGGCAAGTCTCGCGGCCACTCTAGGGACAGGTCTCGCGGCCACTCTAGGGGCAGGTCTCGCGACCGTTCCAGGGAAAGGACTCGAGGAGCATCAAGATGTAAATCTAGGGAACGATCACGAGAAAGGCCTTGTGCAGCATGCGCGGAAAGACGAGAAAGGGAACGTCGGCCTAGATGTGTTTCCGGAAGCCCCTCGAGGGAGATCCAGGTGTCACTCCAGTGGAAAATCTAAGAGCTACTCCAGCAGAAAATGAAGATGCCATTTAAGTAAAACAATCAAGATATGCAATTGCTTAAGTTTAACGCAAAAAGAAACAAAAAAAAATATGCAAAGAAAAAAAATGTGCAAAAGAAAAAAAAATATGCAAAAGAAAAAAAAATATATGCAAAAGAAAAAAAGACGCTATAATCTTCTCATAAAAACGTTAGCATAATTCAATTTAACTAGAGTACCTACAATAAGACAAATAAGTATGATAAGTGTAGTGTCTGCTAAAGTGGAAATGTGGGAAAAAAAATTAAGTATCACACCAGGAAAAGTGAGACAAAGCAACTAAGATGTCAAAAAGTTCTCGTTTGTGGATGAGAAGAAAGAGTGTGAGGTAAAGGCTAGAATATAGGTCGTAATAGCTTCTGCCTATCCTCGTGGTGAATGACCTTATGTGTAGTAAATAACTCATAATTAGCAATTACAAAAAATATAAAAAACAAAGAAAAAAACAAAATTGTAAAAAAAAGTTAGTAAGGATATTTTATGATAAGTAGGTCGTAATGATAAGTCTATTATTATATATAACTGTTTTATCATTGTTTCCGATAATGTTCTTATTTTAGTACACATGCCAGAAACTGATTTAAGTATCAATATGAACGACTGGAAAGTGGACTATAGTGAAACCACAAGTCACTGGCAAATAATGCATTAAAAATACCTTTAATGCTTTTTATCATAAAAATACCTAACTCTGTAGTTAAAACTATTCTTTAATGATTAAAATAAAAATATAATTACTCATTAAAATGAGACAATCACCCTGTTTATTCTTCCACTGCAAAACACCATAATTATTAGGTATACCTAATTTTACCAAAAAAAAAATTGTTCAATATGTCCCTATCCTACTCAACTCTACAAAACCTATGAACCACAAATACCTTTCCTGATAACACTAAAACACTATCACATAGTATGATTGAATGCATAGTAAAATTAGCGTGTCTGATAACAGTACTGGTATGTACCTAGGTTTTGCTATCAACAATGTCGATCCATAAAATACACTCTGAAATTATTGACATTCAAGTAAGTAAACTCTAACAACAAAAAATCACGCCTGTAATCCCCGTAGGGTTAGGCAGAGGTGTACCCATTAGTACACCCGCATTTCGCCAGACTGCTTCGTTGGTCTAGTGGTCGCAAAGCAAGACTGCTGAGCATGAGGTCTTGGGTTCGATTCCCAGTTCGGGCAAAGTGTTATTGGCTTTTTCCATCAGGAATTTCTCAGTAGCAGCCTCGGAGTCTGGATTTGTGCCCGATTGATGGCAACAGGCTCGCCCCCTATTATTCATTCACCTGTCAGTAGGGCGCGGCCCGACCGAGCCAGTGGTAGTTGGAAGGTCCATAAGTATGGTCAAATTCCCATTGACCCTTGAAGAGCGAGGCGTTTTTCCAATTTGCTTATTAATGCCTATATTTATCTTCAAAATAACCATCTGTTTATTTTTTCCTCTATTTAAGAAGGGTGCAAAAATACGGTCTCTTGGCGCCCTGTAGTTTACCTTGAAATGTCTTTTACGATCTCATTTATTACATGTTACAGTTTAAAAACAACCCTTCTTTACCAACTATAATACTGTATTAAAATTTCAGGGATTCTTTACAATCGCTGTTTACGTTAATTATTTCATACCAGGCAGTCTAAAAATCCAAACCAAATTATATACAGTACGTTTGGGCCAACTACGGCAATTGATAGATGAACCCGCGTCTGACCCTTTGCGTTTTGGGAACACAAGGAGATGGTTACCTAAAGGTGAGGCGCCTTTCCCAGGGTACTGTAGGGCTCCCGGAAGTGGACAGTGTGTACCAGCCCTTTGTAACTGCGAGCGACTCAAAGATCGATGGAACTTGGTAATATCAGAAAAAATTGAGGAAGACAAAAAGAAACAGTCATAATTTTTTTACAATATTTTATTTGCGGTTATATAATTGCGTTACTTTCCTTTGAAAATCTTACACAGCCTTACTACAATAAAGTTTGTGAAGTGAGATTATATTATTTTTAAAACATCGATATTTATGGTTCATAAAAGTATAAATTGTGATTGAAAAAGTAGGTAAAAACATACTATCTACAGGTATATTACAATACCCTACTCCTTGAAACGTCTCCACAGAAAAAGAACAAAATGCTTCAGTAAAAGGCAACTGATATAATTTACCATTTTACGTTGTATTTGTATCTTTTCACGTAATGACTCTCCCTCAGTCTTCACACTGGTAACTCCGAGTTTCCTCTCAATAAGACAGGATGTCATGCATGGCATATCGCCAGGTCCAGTTCCTGGCGAGGGTCTCGAAGCGCGCTCGGTCCCGTACGTACATCTCGCCTAGTTCAGGCTCCATGCAAACCTGGTGAAAATCAAAGCTTGTAGTAATGGAAAAATGTGTTGGAGTTTAGGCTTTTTCAAGTATTGGAAATCATCAAATGAGTTCTTCCGCTCTGAGCGGAGCGGAAGAAGTGTCAGACTCTTACTGACTAAAACCCATCCGTGTTCCTCCTAATGCCCTTTGCGTTCCAGGGCCGCGGTGACTTTCGAGGAAATTTCAAATGACAAAAGCTGTTAACCATTTGTAAAAGAATTAAGGTATTTACAGATTAACATTATTTCTTCACATTTTTAGTTTTGTTTCAAAATTTAAAACACACATGAAAAATTGACTAGGGGGATCAGCCAATCCAAACGCCGAGGCTGCTACTAAACAATTTCTGATGGAAAAACCCAATAACACTTTGCACGACCTGGGAATCGAATCCAAGAGATCAGCAGTCGCGCTTTGCGACGACTAGACCAACGAGGTATAAGAAGCTCCTAGTTTAAATAAAAATAGGCCATCACGGGGACTGCCCACAGGAGTGAAAACTTAAACCTTGCGCCAGTTTGGCACAACATGTCACATTAGCGTGTCGGTGACGTGGTCACACATTAGTGACGCGAACCTTTAAGTTTTGCCTCTATTAATCGTTCAACGCGGTTAAAGAACTGTTCACTTCAAAGCAGGCAAGAGAACATAAGCTAGACGCGTGCGCTTCAAATTGGGCGTCGAGCTCCTCAAGCCCCAAGCGAACAGCGCAATTTGCGCGTTACGTAGTTATTACAGCTGACATTTTCCTGAGGCGGAAATGACCATTTACGTCGATGTTATGACACTGATTGTTATAAAGAAAAAACAACATGGCATAATTATGTTCAGCGCGTACGTCTCTAACGGCGCCGGCGCACAAAAGCATGTACACAAATTGGAAAAATCAACGGCTCTCATTCATTGGATATTTTTTCTTTTAAACTTTGCCCCACACTAGGAATTTCTCCTGTATCGTGGGTGCGTTTACAAACATTTAAACTCAGATACACAAACAGCCAGACCCGGAACAACTATAGATAAATCTCTAGTTTAGATTTAGATCATCATCATCATCTGCCTAGCCTTTACCCAACTATGTTAGGGTCGGCTTCCAGTCTAACCGGATGCAGCTGGGTACCAGTATTTTACATGGAGCGACTGCCTATCTGACCTCCACAACAACAACACAGACACAGCATAGTTTAGATTTTTATAATAAACTAGCTGTCCGCCGCGGTTACACCCGCGTCTTTGGTTACTGCTCCGCTCCCGTAGGTCGTAGCGTGATGGTATATAAGCCTATAGCCTTCCTCGATAACTAATCTATCTAACACTGAAAGAATTTTTCAAATCGGACCAGTAGTTCCAGAGATTAGCGCGTTCAAACAAACAAACAAACAAACACTGCAGCTTTATAATATTAGTATAGAGTATAGATAATAACATCAAATCTAGCTACGTCCATGCTAGAAATAAAGGGTTTCTTACACTCACCGCGGTGTAAGGGTCGGTCAGCAGGCTCTGTATCGAGATGAGCACCTTGCTGATGGTCAGCGCCAGTGACCAGTTGTGATGCACGGAATCTATGCCCACGTCGCCGTGACGGGAGATGTTCGGGTGCAAGATGCGAGTCAGGAAACGTACCACTGGGGGACTCATTGGGTACCTGGGGGATAAGTATTATTATCACCTTTTAGTACGAGCTAAACCTCCTAATGAATAATAATTTGAGGTATTTTACATCACCAATCAATTGACATACTTTTTATGACCTGTCAAAATGTCGATTTTCCGGTAGATTTTGTAGGTAAACTTTTAAAATAAATAAATAAAATATCTTGGGACAACTCACACACGGCCATCTGATCCCAAGCTAAGCAGAGCTTGTGTTATGGTAACCAGACAACTGATATACATACTTATATAATTTATAAATACATACATATTATAGATAAATTACACCCAGACACAGAACCAACAATTATGCTCATCACACAAAGTTTGTCCTGGGTGGGAATCGAACCCACTACCTCCGGCTTTGCAGTCAGGGTCACTAACCACTAGACCAACGAGGCAGTCAAATAAATTTACGTTTGAAAACATGCATCGGTTTCTAACAAAACTTCAGCTATATCTGACGATCCTGCATACCTGTCTCTTTTGTTGACTGTACCTATACGTAAATCAATGTATTTTTTATCATCTCGCTCATGGTCAGAAATATAGGTAATTTTCCACTTACGCGTACGGCACTTGTATGTACAGATAGAAGACGCCTCCTTCGTAGGGCGAGCCGATGGGCCCGGTGACGCTCGCCTGCCAGTGACAGCACTTGGGGTCTAGCGGCGTCGCCGCTATGCCCTCCGGGGGGTCGTTGCGTAACATCTAGTTAAAACATTAATTAGATCATTACTTATTTGTCAATACTGCCAATAAAACAGGGAAGTATATAAACCAACAGGGTTGTGTAAATAAGCTTAGTTGCTTACGTCTACAAACAAGAAATCTCCGAACGGTTAGGCAGAGGCGTACCCATTAGCACACGCACATTTTGCAAGTTATGTTTTAAGTCCCATGTAATATGCGAGCCACCAACCGGGCACAAATCCAATGTTTAGGTCTAAAAAGGGGGAAAGCCGGCTCATTTATAGCACACGAGGCATGAAGTAGGGAAATGTCACCTTTCACGAATCTGCTATCACTGTGCAAATTTTATACAAATTAAACTATGCACAGACCACAGTCGATTTAACGACAAATCTAAAGCCATAATCAACACGACTGGTTTGATGGACGCTTGCTATTTTTTATTGATGCTAACATGCGTTTCTATAAATATCACAAACAATCTGCTCTATGACTCGAATTTTAAGGATTAAGGTAATTAGTCAACAGTGTACCTTAAGTTCGATCCTGAGTCGGTTCCGACGCCACGCGTTCTCTTCGCCAGCAGGCTGCGCTTGTACACACATCTGCACCAAACAGTTGCGGCAGAAACACGACTCCACCAAGCATTGGTATTTCTGAGAAAACATTGTAATTTGTAAATATGTATACCCTTTTTGCTAAATATTCTTTATTTGTTGCAAGACGCTGATGTGTAAATACGAGTAAAATGAATTTTCCGGGCTACTTTTATACTAGCATCCTCCACTTCTGGCGAACTTTTTCCAATTAATAGGTACACTCGCTCAAGCTTGACGACGACAAAGCACAGAATGTGGTTGGTTGTTGACTGCGTCATCAAACAGAAGCGAGATATTAGGTAAAGAAACAGGATAATATGGCATTTTTGTCTAAATATTATATACAGGGTAGTAGAATCATTTCCGGGAATGGTGATTCTGAAACCCCAAGCATTGAAGTTCAAAAGTTTTTTGTTGATTGCTATGTTTTTTGTTTTGCCTTTATTTTACTTGCATTGCATCTTTCTTCCTACACTCATAATATGGCTTGGATAGCTTGGAAACATTTTACTAGAAATCAGTTTTTATAAAATTTTATATAACTGGTTTCTTTCTGCTGCACCCATCATGGCACCTCCTATAGGCAGACTGCTACAATAAACCTCGATTTACACTATTTAAAACTAGATTCTGTTAACTAAGTAGTACACACATTTGCGGCTTCCATTTTGTTCTATATTCTAAAACATAAGTAACCTTGTGCCAGTCGATGTTAGAGAGCAGCGGGCGGTAGAGCGGGAAGCGCTTGTTGGTGAACACGGCCCAGCGCGGCGGGGCCACGCGCGCGCGCACCAGGCGCCACCAGCGGGCGCACACGCACGCGCACGCGCACAGCGACAGGTCGTCCAGGTAGCTGAATATGCACAGCAGAACTGTGCCAACACATCATGGTTAACTTTGTTAGAACAAATAACTTGACTTGTGACTTTGTGACTCAAGTAATCCTCAATCCTTCGGTGGTTATTGCAGTTTGTTAGTCAAGTAATAAAAATTGTTCTTATATCTGAATGTCAAATTAAATTAATGAGACACGTCTGTTTCCGTACAGATATTTGTGATTAGTTCCTTGATAAAAGATCTTTAATTTTGCAATAATATTTATTTACCAGCCTAACATAAAAGTTTAATAAAAACCCCAATGAAAAATACCTTCTGAAGGCAACTGCTCCACAAGTCCAGCAGCTAGATTATCGGGTGGCCTAGGCGTTGAGAGTGCCTGTAATGAGCGCGCAAGGCAGGGTGGGTGCGGTGGCGGACCCAAACCTGCCCGATCATCACCAGCCGGGTCAGAACCGTCTGCGGGGTCTGGGGCCGGCCCTTCAGCTCGGACTGCTGCATCAGCAATGGCGGGAGCGTCGTTGAAGCCAGCGACACGAATAGATCCATCTACACGAATCGGCCCATCGGGACGCAAAGGTCCATCAATACGCAGTGGTCCATCGGCACGCACCAACCCATCAGGACGTAAACCCTCGATGCGGCCAGGCCCGTCAGCACGACCTGGCCGGCCTGGCCCATCTGCATGACCTGACCCATCAGGGCGTCCGAGCCCACCGTTACCCCCCACACCACAGCCATTTCCACTGCTGCTTGCTCCTGCACCAGAGTTACTTGCCCGACTTGCTTCATCTTCTGGACTTGTTTCACTGTCCATTGAACTCTATAACAGAATTAGCAAATATTTTACAAAGTTTTAATATTATAGGTTGTTCAGTTAAATATTGGCAGCAGCATGATGCAGCATTATGCCATGAAAGTTCATAACATTCCTTTTTTGGGGTACTTTTATAATTAAATAATTTAACCAATACAGTTGAGTTCGGATATAAAGACTTGGTTTATAATGTCCAATCACTTATAGCTATGAAAATACCAACTCTTGTTTGATTTCAAATAGACTATGAAAACATATTTCTTTAATACTACTCCCGAGACAAACAACCCACTGCTTATAGCAATCTAGTTATTTTTGATGAATGTGTTTTAATATTTAAATAGAAATGGATCAAACTATTTTATAATAACAGAAATACATAAAAACAATCTTAAAATGATTTGTTGGTGTTCATTCGTTTTCTGGGTTGTCCAGTTAGTAAGACTAAGTATCGCTGGCCCCTTGAGGGTCGTTATATCCAGATTCTACTGCAAAATATACACTTTTGACAATAATAAATACTGCCTATCAACCTAATTATTTTTTTATTTCTTACTTACTCTGTAATACCACCACGAGGGTACAGCAGCACAGGCTCTGTTCATTTTACGTTCAGAACTGTAGTTCAAATCTGAGGGTTCATCATTCCCCGAGTCGCCATCATCTGTCTTCTCACTGTAGAAATACGAAGAAGGCAAGTACGATGGGAAATCCGGGAAGAGAAAAGCATGGCAGGTGACACAAACTGGCTCTCCAAAGCTGGGGCCGTAATACCCATTGCACACGTGACAAGTAGAATTCTGTAACAAATTGATCATATTCTGATACATCTAAATAATTATTTCACTTTTATCACTATTTCGATGCTGTTATTCATACGTACATCAAACTCAAACTCGAGAGGCTGTTCGCATGGAGTACTACAAATGAGCTTGTCCCCATTTTCTTCCAGTTTCTTCATAAACTGGAAAAACTCAGGACCCATTGCAAACATGTTTACACTTTCCACCCAGACAAACAGAAAAGAATAAGATTTCTTTTACAGTTAGTTCGGATCGAATATAAACATAAGAGCTCCAATTATAATTAGCTCGCGGAATGCATTTATGCAATTCCACAACACTATGTTTGATTGAATAAATCTAAACAATCGTTTCAAGAATACAATAAAATCATCAATGGGTGAGGAATTCCTGCAATGATTTCAAGAAAACTGTCATTTGTCAATCAAAACTATTCAAAACAAGAAAAAGTTGACAGGAAAATAATCGAACCGAAATCTTGTGTTGCCAGCAATGATATTCTAATAAACAGATATGTTATACGCTTACAAAGCAACAGAAAAAAGTGTTCCGCGCCGAGAGGCAGCACACATACACACTTTTCATTCATTTTACATTTCACTACAAAAGGAAAAGGAGTAAAAAGGATAGCTTGATAAAATCAATAAGAAAAAAAGTGACAGCTAGATGTTGTCAATTGCGCGTGAATGTAAACAGACATTATTCGAGCCACCAATGTGACCAATCACCGCACGTTGGCATCATAGACTAACAAATTAACTAGGCAGAAGGTACAAACCGTGTGTACAGAATTTGTAGCCGGGATTTGTGCCTATGCAACGAATAAACTCTCTCTTGCTGTTGTCACATAGTAAAGTAATATAAACGATTCATTAATTCTTTGTTTACGATGTCGGCGACGAAGACCCCATGCACGTACGTACTATAACGCAAGTACAGTTAGTGATATTTTGTAAGGACTTTATAGTTAAGTTTAATTTTTGAAAGGATTCTATAATTTGTTTTTTTGAAAGGATTTTAAAGTTGTTTTCTTATGTTTTATTGTACTTATTAGGTAGGCAGAAACTTTAATTTACTGATAAGGATATTAGGAAAACTTGTCTGGTTAGAAAACATAACGTAAGGGAATTTGTGCAAAATTGGTGTATTATGTCTTATTGGAACGATGTTAGCGTAATCCAATTAGAAAAGTCTAGTAGGATAGTAATTTGAAAGGTTTTTGACGAAAAATTGTATGATATGGAATAATTACGTAACTTGAAAATGAGGTTTTTTGTTTATGGAGGAATATTAAATATTTCTATTATATTTTGGTAAGATCACATAGAAACAAGGTTTACAAAAGGAATTGTAAAAATCTCGTAAGTATTGTAAAAGTTATAGTCGATTGTTCAAAGTGAAAATGTTAAAAGAACAATTTTTACACTTCAATGTTCTAGGGTTTTGTCAGACTGTATTTTATCATTATGTAATTGATTTTAAGTATTAAGTATTAAATTATAATGAAAAGTTATTAAAAGAGAAACTAGAACTCTGGAGTAAAGATAACTTTACTGCCTAATATATTAGGCAGTAAAGTCATCTTTACTCCCTAACTTTACTGCCTAATATTATAATATTAGGCAGTAAAGTTAGTAATTCGCATCTGTACTTTTATTCTATGTCCGGAGTGCACGCATCCTTGTCGTTCTCACGACAAAAAATGTATTTTCCATCTCTTTCTTTTTTCTAACCTCAAAATATCAGAATATTAGGAAAATAATTGAAATATATTAATAAATCGAAGTATATTGCGTACTTACGTGTGGTATGAGATCCCTTGTGTTTTATTAACTTTGGTATCGTAATTGGTACACTTTCTAAACACACACGATGGCATTTTGGATGGTAATTACGTAGCAGCGCGCAACGTATCACTCGTAGTAGTGCCAGACACAGACTAAAGGCAATGCGTCCTAATTAGGACGGTTTCTGGTCTTCACGTTTTGCGCGCTTATAACATATCTGTTTACTAAAATCAGTGTTGCCAACTCTTGAAAATATTTGCCCCTAAAGCGTAGTCAAAAACCCCTAAAATCCCCCAAATAAAATAACAATATTAAAAAAAAATTAAATAATAAATAGCATTCTTTTAATTAATTTTGTCTTAGTTTCGAAATGAATAGTTTTAATTGCTTGATATTAGGGCGATAATATTAGTTGTATATGTTTTTAATAAATGTTGTTCAGTATTTAATATCTACCAAAAACAATGTATTATTTTTAACTAAATGTTGTAAGAAAAAAATCCCTAAAAGTACCCCTAAACATATAACGCCCCTAAAAAAAACCCAGCGCATATATTTACCCCCTAAATTTAGGGGGAAAACCCCTAAGTTGGCAACCCTGACTAAAATATCATTGGTTGCCAGGAGTAAAAAGAAATGGTATTTTTGAACGAAAACGCATAACGCAACAAACCCGCGGGAGGTTCTCGATGAATCAAACTGGCAGAGCAAGTTTTTATCCAAACATTGACCAATGGTTTACACAAACCGTTTTTAGAATAACTTGAAATAATAATAAATAATATTTTTTTGCTTGCCGCTTCAGTCTACCTAATGTCATTAGTTTTTGTTAATACCTATACAAATAACATGTACCTCTGCCAAATATTAAAAAGTTTGATGAAGTAACAAACAAACAGACACGAGTTAAGTACTTTTACCTTTAGGCAGTGGTCCGACCGCCGGCGAGAAAACGACTAACCTATTGGCGATTTTCTCTCAAGAAACGCACAATAAATGTACATTCCGTGTAAACGAAAGAGATGCGTATATTAAAAGTTGCACTCTGACTGTTCGCACTGCCGGCGACGACTCGCTTTTCTAGTTTTATCGCTGAGCGAAGAGCTTTCAAAAATAAACTCGCTCAGCAATACTCGTTCAGCGATGCTCGCTCGCTTGATCATTTCTTTACAGTCCGGTATTGAAAGGCAGTGCGGCAGGACGGCAGGCGAGTGGCGCGAGTAATCGCTCGTCGCACTTGCACACCCGCTTTTAGCCCGGCGACAAAACTATCGAAACTACACACTCGCTTCCCGCTGATCGCCAACTCTTTTACAGTTTCTAGTTCTACTCGTTTCTCGTTCATCGTCGGTTGTCGGACCACTGCCTTATGTTAGTATGGATATCAATTAAAGCGAAGAACTTCGAAAATCTTGATGTTTGCTAGCATGTACGGCTGAACAAACTTGTATGAGATTTGTCTTAGTTAGTACCGGTATTCAATGTTCTGGGTGTTAAACTATGGTAGGTATACTAGATTTTCATCCAGGTAGGTACATGAAAGTAGATCTAAGGTGCGAATGAAACCGGGGGCATCAGATAGTGTAGATAATTAGGCTGATTTAATTAGAGGTGATAAATAATCCTCAAATAGAAATTAAGGTGAATGAAATAAAACAACAGCATCATTCTTAAAATTATTCTTAAATTACTCTTATTTCATCTTTTTTTTACTTTTACTTCTTTCTTTCGAGCTTCTCAATGTGCCATTTTTATCAATATCTTTTAAAAAAAGAACACAAAAATTACATGGGTATAAGATAATTATATCATACGTGTACATTGTACTTTATAATTAATTGATAAAATCCGAATTTGATTTGTATTACCAAATGATCATAAACAAATTCCATTTCTAATTATCGAATAATACTTTTACTACAATTTTATCTATTCAAAAAAGTAATGGTCTATTTTGATACCTATGTGGTGTGGACGAATACGAACTAATACTACCATGAAAATACTATTACACAAACCTATTTCATTCATAAAATAACCAACACAATGTACATACAGACAGTCAAGTATTAAAAATTATAACAATTCTTCAACACAAGGTGTTGCAACTAGCTATTTTAATACATATTATTATTATTATCGTTAGTTATATGAGACAGCTGCCACCTTATGTTTAGCTTTCCACATTCAAGCTGTCCCTAGAGGCTGGCGCGAGGCGGCGCGGTCCGTGCACGGTGGCGCAAACACTGCTCGATCATGTTACACGTACATTTAACAATATTTACCGACCATACGGCCTTATAAATACTAGCAATTCTATCGGCCTCTGCAGCACTCACAACGGCTACAATACGACCCTTACTCTAATAAACACCTAAACGGGATATGAACAATGATTGCCAAAATAGTATTCACAAAATCACTAACGACATTTTTAAGGCGAATATAATACAAAATTAGTGAATATTTCAACATTATTTATGTTGTGTAGATACATAACCAGACATTCAGACAGGCAGCAACGGAAGTCAACATCGCATATATTATTATCTATTCGCTAGACTTATTTTATACACATCGCCCTAAACGAGTCCTAGGAAGTAATTTTTTGTTCACAATCAAAAACAGCACATTTTCAAAACAGTCACTTCATCTCATTAATGTTATACAAATAAAAATAAAATTCATATTTCCTTAACGCGATCCGTCATAAATACACCGGAGTCCGTATATTTTCCTTACCTACATAATCGTAACCAACGACGTTGAGAAAGTAAAGGTAAAAGGTAGAGCTAGAGTCCAGTGACGCAGGCGAGCAGCTATAGTCGGGTCGACGTCGCGGTCCACACACTAACTTAGCTATACCGCACACTCGCACAAAGCTACCGCGCGGCGGCCGGGCCGGCCCCCTCTACCGCACTCAGTACGGAGAGTAATACATGCCGCGCCTGTAACCTCTGCAAACAAGGCACGCCGTTAGTCACTACAGCTACGTGCTACACGTTACACATACCAAACTACCGCTACGCGCTACGCACTGCCATGCAAGCTACGTCCACGACGAAGGAGGGGCGCCGCATTGAAAATACTCAGTTTTCTATTACAAACTTTATTTGTAAACAGTGTGTATAAATATTGTCTTTCTTTTGATCAATTTACAACAGTTTGTACCGAATTTTACAACAGTGTCTACTGTCTACAGAGAGTTTCATTGCTTAAGATGCCACATCTAGTTAAGCGTTAATATTAAATCAACCAAAATCCTTCCACTTCTAAATCTATAAAACAGAAGTAGAACAAGTGAGGAGGGAGGTGGCATCTTCCACAAGTTAGTGTAGAAATTAATGTAATTTGCAACTGTTAATGTATTACAATCATTGGTACCAAACTTCGTCTCTCATTAATGTCACATAAAAAGATGTATGCTTGGTTCAACTATACGATATTGGAGCCTTAGTTTATTTCAGACTTGTTGATTGCACATATTTAATGACTGATGAAATAATGATAAAACATTTTCAGTATGTCTATGTAGAGGTAATTAGATGTGTTGTTTCATTTAATAAATAGAGATGAGATGAAAACAAAATGACAAACAAAAATATCCATTAACTTGATATGTTAACTAATAAAAATAAATCCTAACAAAAAAATAAAATAGTTTCTTAGTTCAGGGATGTAGTGTTTAAAATGACAAGAAGTTATTCTAAGTAAAAAAACAATCAGATTCATGAATCTTGATTTATATTACGTTATAAATTTTAAAACGACTACAAATTAGCATTTCACAATATTATGTTTATTTGTACAAATCAATAAAACATCATTTGTTGGACAGAATTTAGACTATAATAATATTTATCGTCCTAGAACACTAAAACGTCACTAGTCTCTTTGACATATTTAAATCTTCATAAAAGTTCAAATTTTACAATCTGTTTCAATAAATAGAGTGATGGTATATCTAAAAAAAAAATATTATAAAAGGCTTTTTTTTCCGTTTTTACAAACTATCGTATGAAATTAATATTCTGCTAGCCTTTCAAGGACAATGTCTTGAGATCGTATTGTTTAATATTATTATAATTCACTAAAGATAAGTTCATATCCAAGGCTCATACAGAGACAATTTAAAACAATTTTTTGTACAAAGATCGTTAGCTACAACACTTTGGTCAAAGTGTCGTTTACAAGACAATTTTATTCTCGTAACAGTTGCAAATTATGTAACAGAATAAAAAAAAACCACAGAAGTTGAAGATGTAGACAGTGTTAATATGGATTGTACCTGCCGCGGCGCACGGGCCGGTAGCCGGAGTAGTACGGCGACGAGAAGCCGCCGCGGAACGAGCGCCCGCGGCCCCGCATGGCGCGCGGCGGCCGGTTCGTCGTCGACAGCCCCGGCTTGTTGGTGCGCTTGGGCATCACCTGCGGACACACGGCTCTAGTACTTGCGACCTTACAACGAGGTTGATAACTAACTCGATTTCAAATTATGCTACTTTTTGAAAGTCTGGTAAAACATCTGAAATTAATTGTTGGTATGTATTTGAAAGGCATATTTCTTTTACTTCTCCGTTTGATTAGGTTATGGGTGATGGAGGTTGTATACCTACATGACATTCATTAAAATAGAAGCAAAACTATTTATTCTATGCTACTCTGAAAATGTGACATCAAGTGAAGTAAATTTTGTTGTATGAATTGAATAAATATATGTGTTTGATCCAAATAGCTTTTGTTATTTCAAAAATGAGCCCTAAATCAAGTAGCTCTGACTAGCGCTATGCATTGGTGCATTTACGGCCATTCAGTGTTCCACATTCGACTTGACAAGACAGTACTTTGGACAAGTTATTAGTTGTTTGGTTAAGTTAACATTATAATGTTTACAATTAATTTTTTCATATTATTTCATCTAAACATAGAACGTAATTTCCTCAGTAAGATGCAGATAAGTGTTCCACTTGGTTAGTCTTCTTCTCAAAAATAATTAACTAACTTACCTTAATTTGACGCCCTCTAAATAATGATTCATCCATGGCCATTGCAGTCTGTACACTGTCTTTGTCGCCAAACTCTATGTAGGCGAATCCCTTAGGGTGGCCGTCGAACTTATTACATAATATTGTAACCCTGGAAGTTTGCATGATTTTTAATTAATATGAATAATCGTATAAAAAATTTTGAAACATTTTTGGCCTTATTATACAGATTAATGTCCAGTGTCCATGACAACAACAACACAGCAAGCCTATAAATTCTTTTAAGTTTACGGATAAATAAAACAATATATTTAACAAGCAACAAAACGCGTTTAAAATTGCAGCAATGTAAATATTATATTGTTTAAATGGGAACTAGACCCTAAAAAGTCAAAGTCAAATCATTTATTTCAATTAGGCCATTATAAGGCACTTAATGTTCATATTAAAGACTTGTTCACTCTGTAATAATATTATGGGCTAGCTCTAACGGGATTAGCACATTGCAACGCGCTTCTTCGCGTAGCGTGGTGCCGCAGATTTAAACATTGTAAGCAAGTATCTTAATTTAAAGAAAACATGACTAGGACACACTGACAACGTGTAGGCGACAATGTTCAAAAATCTGCGGCTCCACTGACTACTCTACTCACCGAAACGCGGTACAGTGTGCTAATCGCCTAATTTCACTGATCGATATTGCCAACAAAGAGGTCTTTGCGTGACACATGCCATGCAAATCGAGACATAAACCCATTTTTCGAACTTTATTGGTATTATTTATAAATGCTTACCTATTAATAGATCCACATCCATGGAAGTGCTGCTCCAGCTCCTCGGCAGTGGCGCCATAGTCCACGTTACCGACGTACACTGATCTGTTGTCTGCCTCTATCTTCTCCTCAATCGACATGTTTAGTGGACTTGCTGAGGAAATAGAAAAAATACAAGTTGAGAAAAAAATCGTTTTCTAAAATTTCATATTAATCACTTATTGTATTACAACACATAAGTACAGTAGGCGACGTAATGGGAGAGCAGATATAAAAAAAAATGCTTTATTAACTTTTTGACTACCAGTCATGTATAGAAACCAAAATGTGCCCAGCACTCCACGGTCAGAACTATATGATAGACCTTAAATACATGAATAAAGCTCATGAAACAACATTGTTTTTTTATTTCCTTTGCTAATTATGTTCCTTCACTCATTCTTATTTATATTAGTTGAACTTCTTTCTTTATATTTCATCTATCCTAACATAATATGACAAAAACTAATACCAATTATAAAGTTTCGAATTCGTAGCTTGGCGTCGCAGTTAAAAGTTTAGTAACTTCACAAGTGTGTAACTATAAAACAATATACAAATTTTGGATTAAATTAAAACTGTTTTCTACTTTCTGATAAAATTCAAGGAAATGTATAGCTCTCCCAAATGATCGCTTATTGCACATTTTATGTCATATCACAACATTCGCATATACGCCAAGCTGTCTAACGAAAGGCAAAGACCTGATGTGTATGAGCCTGTTTTCATTTACCATCTGTGGCACATATTAACCTGACCATAATCCAATTTACCCTCTCCTTACTTCAATTTTTTTTTTAAATTCTTAATTTAATTTGAGTAAGTTTCCTGTACAGAGTACATTATTTTTGCCCTTGGTAACAGTAACTATTCAAGATAAAACTCCAATCTAGATATTATCTCCTTTTACAAGACTCCTTATAAAAGGCTAAAAAAAGAAACTGACTAACAAGGCGCACATGTGAATGTTGTACAAAGTAACATCAATCATGCAAACCCATTTTTTTTAATTCTTCAGAGCACCTTGTTTTACCAGAATTGATTTTAAAGATTACCAGAACAGATCCTTAATATTTTGTAGCAAGACCTTTGAATAAAAAAACATTAAGAGCAAAGAGCTTAGAGGACACTAAAGGCTTTTAATGGCGCCATTCCTAACTGTTCTAAGGGAGATTTAACAAGTTTATTTAGCTACTGAATGCATTATGTTGTGTTTGCAAAATTTATGTGACATCTTTTTTATAATTATCTTATCATAACTTAATTGGCAATTATGATCAGTACAATATGATGAAATGAGTAACAAGAAAACAAATATCTTTTTAAATAGCTGTTATTCTGGATGCAACTTTATAGATTTAATTATTTTATATGCAAAATTTTGTAATGTGCTGCCCAAATAGAGCAGTCAAACTATAAGGGAGATCTACATTATGCGAATGGGATCTATGAGCTGTAATAAGGTATAAAGTTAAAACTTACTGAGTCCCGGTGGGCTACCCATACTCATCTGCTTGTCTACTTCAGTTTGCATCTGTTTTAGTTTCTCAGCCTCCTCTTCCATTTCTCGTACTCTTGCCTTGATGGCTGCCAGGTCTGGTACCTCACCGCCAGCGGCTTCATCACCACCCTGAGCATTAATAACAATAACAAATTATTGTTTAAAAATTAATTAATTTATTTTATTTTAATTATTGTTTATGTATATTTTATGAATAAAGGAAATAACAATCCTACAATGAATAGGGAAAGAACTGTTGGCAGGGTAATCAAACCGCTGTATTTATTTAAGGTCAGTGCAAATCATCGGATGAGATTAGCACTGACACTGATTTGGATAAAGATTATATCACATTTTGTTAAGTCAGGTACCCCTTTGATTTGAACCTTTTACGGAATCATACTCAAGCACAGATCTCATTTTGAGCTTTCATAAGAGTTAAGATTTGAGTTTTGTTAGGTGTCAAGACAAATTTTTCATAGGTTATGCTAAACTCCAAGTAAGAAAATGCAAATCAAATAATTAAATTCAGTAAAAAATGTAAAAAAAAATATATGATTAGCATAATGTTAAACAAATGAATATGCACTAAACCCCAGCCAACATGATTTAATATCATAGTAGCTTAGGTTTTATCTGAATTAGGTACTATGCCAAATCAAATGTTGTTATCAAATAATATGTTTATCATCAACTATAAATAAAAAATGCCACAGATTTAGTATAATCATACTCTTGCGTGTGTCCAAAAATGCAAGTTCTCATTGTACAGTAATGTTTACATGAAAGTTATATTACACGTACGTGTAATCGATGATTTACAGGTTAGCTTTGTAAACCAGTCGTGTAAAGGCCGATTACCGTTAATACTCAGTAAGTGTAACATTTCACCTCGGAAATAACTGTTTTCTCTCCTACTTACCAACAAACAGTGTTAATACATCTTTAAACAAAAGCATTATGTTACTTTATACGAAAGTAAACTAAGAAATACTCACTCCAAGACTATTGTCAGTCATGTTTAGGGAACCGTTGGTACCGTCCAAATGATTGTTGTCAATCGTCTCTAAATAATCATCATTTTCTGCCATGGCCACTAATTGCCTTTTTCATGAATTCGACACTTTAAACTTCACACTTCACTAAATCCCTGAAACAACACGTAATAAATTAAACTCTACGCTGAAATAATTTTGATGATTACGAAGTTACTCTGACGTACCGGTAACCAAATCCGTTAGAACGCAAATGGCCTACTTTTAAAATACTATTCACATTGACCACTTAGGGTCATTGGCTTTCACTGTAAAAGTAGTAATTTCATGAACATTCTATTATTCCTTTGATATTTACAGATTCGTTTTGGCCAAAACACCTAAAAATTAAACGCCAAACCAAACAACTGACAATGTGACCATAGTAGAAATTAAATAAAAAGAAGCCACATTAAACTCAAAAAAAAAAAAAAATATTTCAGTGTATGCATCTAAGGTATGCATGTATGAATATTTTAAACAAAAAGTTTTATCTACCGATTACATAAATAATTTTAAAATTAAAAATCATATTATAAAAATGATAAATGCATGCATAAAAATAAAGTTTATTAGACAGAGTAGGTACCTACATTTTTATTTATTGGGCTTCTTTCGTTGATTGTACGAGCGCTTTTATAACGCGTTTAGGGATTTTCGAGCGCGCGTATTAAACCGCTTTTGAATCGCTAACTTGCATGTGGCAACGCGATCTTTCCTTGTAATTTGTACGTATTTTCTTGCAATAAACCTTTTGATTTGATTAGGTTAGGCGTAACGTAACGTAAGCTAGTTATAAAAAACTTTCATTTATTAATGAAAACGCTAAAAACTAAAAACTAGCAACATTTTTTTCTTTGCCTGAAGTTGTCGTTGTCACTAAAAAATAATGTCAATTGTGTCAAACTTATGTGTCAAAACATGTCACTGTCAAATCGTCAACTGTCAAGTGACAACGTCACAGTCACAGGTCACAGGACAACGTTTCTCCAAAACTGAAAAGCTGAAGCTGAGGTTTTGTGCCTGAATGAAAACAGTGAAAAAAACGTTTAGCGAGTGAATAGCTCTCGAATGATAATTGTGAGATAATTTTAATACTATCATTAGAATCTTCTCATTTCTTGTTTTAATTCGAAAGAAATGCGAGAGCAGAATTATTGTGAATAGGATACTTGCTAAATGAACAAACAAAACTGATGAATATTTCGCTCTATATAGATAAAAATCTTGTTAGTGTCTCAATAATATAATATCTATCAACTTTACATGGTGTCAATTTTATAAACACTGATGGTATATTCTAGTTTAATATACAAAATATTGATTGCGGTATGTAAACAAAAATTATTTAGTATTTATTAGACTTGCTAGAACTTTATTTCAGTAAACAAAAAAACACTTTAGTATTAGTTGTTGATGTTATGAGATGGGAGATATGTTACTGTTTTCTTACCAAGATCTAAACTTTCAGGTGTTTGTAAGTGTCTGTTGGTTTCATGCAATATATCTGAGTTGGAGTTTATCACCAGCACTAAAAGATGCCGCTCACAGCTGATGTGGCTGCTCAGCAAGTGCAGGTAGGTGCACAAAATGGGTCCTTTCATGACAGTATGTTTCAATTATATTTTTATAACATGCTTCTTTAGACAGTCATGCTAAAAAAAGCTAGTTTCATTAAAGTGAACTAATTTTTTTATTATCTATAACTATCTTCTGCCTGTTGACTATATTCCACGGGAACCAAACTTTTTTCGAGAATAAAAAACCTATTCCAGACAATAATGTAACTTTGTGCTCAATTTCATTCAGATTTGTTTAGCTGTTCCACAGTGATTGAAACAAACATCCATCCATCCAAACTTTCGTATTTAGTAAGATTTTTATTTTCAGGAGCGTCTCAGATCCTTGCATCGTTTGATTTATGAAATTGAAGCAGAGAGGTCTCGCAATGAGCAATGCATTGATTCAATATTGAGAGCTGAGAAGGCTGTAGAATCACCACCTTCCAATGAGGACTCCTCCAGTTCATCTCAACAGGTATTTTTCTTGTATTTTGCTGTGCCTGACAAGGTCCATAATTATTGCCTACCCACTGTTCTATATTCAAATTTATGTGTTGCAGATGCAGTTAAAAAACTTGTATAAATCTGGATTGTCAGCAGCAGAACAAGAAGAGAATCTACTTCGAAAGGCATTGTCCCGTATCTATGAGATTCGCAGCATCAAGAATGAAAGAAGAATTCAGGTATATATTACTAATTAATTACCCAAAAACATACATTACTGGCTGTGTGACTTAGCAACCTAAATGGTAATAATTTTATGTGGAATGCCAATTTAGAGCAAACAATGTGAGTGGTGACCTCAACATGTGTACCTTGCTTTACTGTTTTTACCTAACTATGGTCAATAGGAAGTTTATTTTCTAAACCCATTTCCAGGCGCGTTATGCTGGTAACAAAGAAACGATCGGTTGCGGAGCACTGATGAAGATGTTGCTAAGTGCTGCACAGACACTGCCGCTACACGTAGGTCGTGTAGGTGAACGCGCACCGCCACTATGTGGGGCCGTGCCACCTGACGCAGGACACGTCGCCAAGGCAGGGGACGCCGTCGCCGCACTCGTTAGGGTGTCGGAGAAGGAGGAAAATTGGATATTGGCCGAGGTTGGTATTCCATAATTTAATGTTTCTACTATTTTTCAAAATAAATACCTATTTATTTGTTTAAACGGGATGTCGACCACACTGACCAGAATAATGACTCTTCGCAGATTCTTTGTCCCACTCTACAATCTCCATTTTTACTTAGCATCAAATGATAAAATCTTTGCTTACTGACTATGTACAGCTGCAATAATTCTTTATTTATTTCTACAGGTTGTAAGCTGGCTACCTGCTCAAGGTAAATACGAGGTTGACGACATAGACGAAGAGCAAAAAAACCGTCACATTTTAAGCAAACGGCGGGTTGTGCCTCTGCCTCTGATGCGTGCCGACCCGCGAGTCGACGAGCACGCCTTGTTCCCTAAGGGCGCCGTCGTGATGGCACTGTACCCACAGACTACGTGTTTCTATAGAGCTGTGGTAAATAGACTACCGGCTAATGCTGCTGATCCTTATGAAGTGCTGTTTGAGGTAATTTCTTCTTTTCAGTAGAAATGTATATTTGGAGGTAGATAGCAAAAACATTGATGATGTTGCATCCTCAATGCTTACTCAACTCATATGCCATTGGTCGCAGGACTCATCATACGCAGACGGCTACTCCCCACCGGAGCGCGTGGCGCAGCGCTACGTCATCGCGATCAAGGAAGGCAAGGGCCGCGCCACCTGACCCGCCGCCGCCGAGCGCCCGCCCTCCTCCAGCCGCTCTGATGCTACCTCCAGCGATTCTATGCTGTAGACTGAACTTGGTGACCTTACTAAATGGACAACTAAAGTAGAGGCGGGAAAGGGATATAAAATGTAGTTTACATAGTGTAATTAAAAGTGCTAATTAAGGTTATAGTTAATGGATACCTGAAAAGGGAATGTTAAATCTTAGCCAATTAAAACTACGATAATAAAGGATGTGGCACTAATATATTTAGTGTGCGGTGGACAACATTTAGATCAATCTGATATGTTGTCGTATATTGCATGAATTTTGGCTAAAGAAAAGTAGTCATTTACTTTGAAAATAAAAACCATAATCACAGTATAAATATACTACCAGTAGTGGCTCTCGGCCGTAACCTTGAATTAAGTACCTAAAATTCCGTGCGACATACTCATGCGTTAGGGCTGCCCGCACATAGTATTTTAATTTCATCAACCTACTTGAGTTTCTTTCTAGTTATGTGAATTTTTTTTTGTTTAAAAAAATAATTCGTTGTTATTGAAATAGGAAGTGTTCAATAAAAATACATGTTGCGTTGTATAATTAAAAGATTTAATAAAAAAAAATTCGCCGAAGGAAACCAAACTCCAATCCTTACAAACTTCAACATCTACTTACTCAACCAAAATGAAAGAAACATCGAACGAGTAATTATAAAATCTGTTTGCATCTCAGCTTATTAACGTTCACATTACTACCTATAGTACCTACAGCTAGGAGCACTTTGGTCACCCATCCAATGTCGCACTGCTGCAAACGTTATATAACAACCATCTCATCGCGTGTGCCGTATCTACAGCAATGAAAATCTTACTAAGTAGGCAGGTATCATTACCAGGTAATAAGTAACTAAGTACCTACGTTCATAAGTAAGCAGATAGCCGAAACTAGGAAACTACCTACCTAGGTACCAGTTGTACGGGAACGGCGTAGTTAGGTCATTCGTATCACTTTTTACACCCTATCCACAATTTATTTATGTAGGTACCTATTTTATTAAATTATTAATAAATTATCAAGTATTTTACTCGGTGTAAAAAGCGAAATGTGTAGGTATTTAAGTATTAAAAAAAAACAAATTACGTAATAGTAGGTAGGTAAGTGTATAATTGTTTTTAAAGTCTCACCTCTCGTATTTAAAAAAATGTTATCTCTGGGTTCGTTATCGAAGAATTCAAGCAGCCAAACACTGCACAATATAGTTTATAATTTCTCCTTGCCATATTAAGAAATCGCACGCTCACTGCTTACAAAAATATTACATCATCCATTCGTCACTACGGCGGGCGGCGCGGCGGCGCGGCGCGGCGCACAGTGGGTCCATACTGAAAATTAGTGGACATGGGCAACAAAGTTCCAATATCGATTCGATATTTTTTTATGTGATTCTTCATGATATTCCAAACAACTTTTACACTTGTGAAATTTCTTCTAAAGTTGATCGTTTGTCTGAAAAAAAATAAATTAGATTTTTTTGTATGGAGCGAATCACGTTTATTTTTTTTTCTTAAATTGTACAAATATGTTAGGTGTATGGCGTGAGTATATGATAGCTAGGGTCATTCTCTATCCAGGAAAAAATAAATCAGCGCCGGCCATCTGCAGCCGCGCGAGTAATCATTCGGTAAAAAAGTAATATTTTCTATGAATTTTTTTGCCATTTAAAATCAATTCAAAGTATATTTTCTGTCTCACTTGCAGGCCCCTCTCTTCCACTGGGCACTCTGGGCAAGTGCCCAGGGCCCCACGATCGTCTGGGGCCCCGGCCTGTCCCCAAAAAAATCATTCCTTGCAGTCTGTTCAGTGACAAAACATTTGAATTGCAGTGCGATTTACAATAATTTTCTTGCTCCAAGCTTAAGAAATGAGTATTATGTCTCTTTTATTCTTCTTCTTTATCGTGTGGGCAGTAAGGTCTTACGACCCCACACACCCTAGTGTCAGAGTTTCTAAACCACCTCAAGGGCCTCTGACATCTTAGAGCATTATATGCTCTAAGTCTGACATGGTTTGAGTGGGATAGTAATAGGCTGGTATAAGTCCAGGTTTCCTCACGATGTTTTCCTTCACCGATGTCAGTGATGTCCAAGATAAACTTAGAAAGTACATATGAATTGAAAAAGTCACAAGACATCAATATAGTCACATAATTGAGATAGAGTCAATTGAACATGAAAAAATTAATTTTTTCAACTATCAGTACACATAAAACACACAGGGGCCCCGAGATCCTTGTGCCCGGGGCCTACAATATGTTAAAGACGGCCCTGCTCACTTGGCTGTTTTCACCTTCTTTTTAGTTAAATATATAGTTTTAATAGCACATAGGTACTCACAACTAGTAATTCTGGCAGAGGTTTAGTTATTATTGCATGTTATCGGTGGCACCTGCATTGTGATTGATGACTCATTTGTTTGTGCGCTCGGCTAAGTGCATAACTAAGGCGCTCCACCCACTGAAGATGCGTCCCGCCGCGGTGAGCAGAGCGACAGATAACGCGCGCGGCGACGGAGGCGCAGATCTGCCTTACTTAGCGGTGAAATCTGCTCCCCCGCGCGGTGAAGCAGATTACGACGGCCTCGCGCTAAATAAATTTGTCTACGTCGAAATCCATCGTGCAAACGTCTTTACAGTATAAAATCACGCCCGGGACGGCAGAGCCGGTGTGTCATATCCCGCGGCACGCCCTGCGCTCCCGCGCAGATTGGCAGAATCTGCGCGCGGTGCGCCTTCCCGCTCGTTTCCGCGTCGGCAGTGTGTTGTGCTAGGCGTGATTTCTATATAAATTGAGATACTTGCATACAACGGTAAAATCTGCCTGAATAAATCTGCGACGGGGCGCGGGGCAGTGGGTGGAGCGCCTCATGAGTCATCGAAAAATGCTCGTCTCTGATTGGCTGTTATTTTTTTACCTACCTGCACATTATCTATTGTTATCGGTAGCACCTGCATTGTGATTGGCATTTTTTGACTTGATGACTTGATGACATTGACTTTTCTTGGCATTTACGAGCTTTGGATAAGATGGAAAGGCAGCACAGCACAGTTTTCTTCTTTCAGAAATTGTCGAAGACCTAAGTACTTCCATCTCGAGAGCGCAAGTGATGTATAAAGAGTTAAACACTTATCTTCAGAGACAGTACTTAGGCTCTGCTTTTTGAATAGTCGCTCGTGTACTTCGGATAGCGTTTCTGGATTACTGGAAAGGTATTCGACCACTTTTGCCAGATTCGTTTTGCCGTTGTCTTTCAATTTTGTTATGTGCCAGTGCTGCAACTATTCCTCGGAATTTTCTTCTACTATGGAAGTAGAACGTCTTTTTTTTGCTTATTACTTAAGTCTTCGAACGGTTTTCTGTGCTCCTTTTCTGTAGATGTTCCCGCTTCCGTAGTACATGCTGCAAGATTAGGAACATGGGAATTCATATCCACTGGCTCAGATAAGGCTGCGTCCGAAAAGCCCAACTCACTTCTCAGGTCAACACTGTCACAAACAGGCCAGTTGATGTTTTTTTCCAACCACTTGCGATTATTTACATGATTCATAAAAGTTTTTTGACTTCTACTTGACTCTATCCACTTTTTATTTAGACTTACACAAAAAAGCCGACAGAACTCCTTGATTAGGTTTTTGTCTTCTTCAGAAACTGTGATATTCAAAACAGAAATTAGACTTTCATATAGAAACATATAATTTTTCAGATCACCACCACTTCTTAATTTCACAAAAAGATCTAGGTTGGTACAAAATCCAGCCATAGTTCTAAAGTAAATATAAAAAAAAAAATTTGCACTCCGGGAGTGCCGGCAGAAGTGAAAACTTGATTATTAACGTTGAGCATGTTTGATATTTTGGAATGGTTAGGGAATAATTTTGCACCAATTGCTTTATCAGTATAAAAGTACTATCATTTATGTGGTAGAATACAATATTCATTTATTGCGCTATCGTACACAAACATGACAATTTATATTACATTAAAAATTTAACTTTAAAACTATTACAATTATCATTCGCGCAAGCGCCCTGCGCTGTCTAAACGAAACAGTAGGCCCAGGCATAATTTTCGCCGCGCCGTAGAGAGGGGATAGCTGTTTACGCTTTTTCGATCAGGTCACGTGTCCTGACGCGCGTGGTCACGTGTCCCCTGACGCGAGTTTAAGATTTTATACCCATTACAGAAAAAGTGCTCAACGCCGCTAAAGAAGTTTTCACTTCAAAAATAAAAGTATTTCACTGTGTTCACAAATAAGCGACAAGAGCGAAACAAGAAGGACTTAATGAATGTCTTTGTATTAATAGTCAGTGTTAATTACTCAAGTAGTGAACATAACATGACTGAAAATTATTCAGCCAATCAGAGACGAGCATTTTTCGATGACTCATTAGTTATGCACTTAGCCGAGCGCACAAACAAATGAGTCATCAATCACAATGCAGGTGCCACCGATAACATGCAATAATAACTAAACCTCTGCCAGAATTACTAGTTGTGAGTACCTATGTGCTATTAAAACTATATATTTAACTAAAAAGAAGGTGAAAACAGCCAAGTGAGACAGAAAATATACTTTGAATTGATTTTAAATGGCAAAAAAATTCATAGAAAATATTACTTTTTTACCGAATGACTCGCGCGGCTGCAGATGGCCGGCGCTGATTTATTTTTTCCTGGATAGAGAATGACCCTAGCTATCATATACTCACGCCATACACCTAACATATTTGTACAATTGAAGAAAAAAAAATAAACGTGATTCGCTCCATACAAAAAAATCTAATTTTTTTTTTTTCAGACAAACGATCAACTTTAGAAGAAATTTCACAAGAGTAAAAGTTGTCTGGAATATCATGAAGAATCACATAAAAAAATATCGAATCGATATTAGAACTTTGTTGCCCATGTCCACTAATTTTCAGTATGGACCCACTGTGCGGCGGCGCAGTCAAGACTGTTTGTGTACCGAGAGTGTACCGAACTCGACGCGCGTAGGTATGACTCGCGTTGCGACCGTTTCTATGAAGACACAATACTGTACATTTTATTACCGTGCCATAATGTATGTTTAGATAGTTACATTCATAATCTCAAGAATATTAGTGATAAATAGGCAAATAGGTATTGTGTAAATTTTTGTTAGTGCATTAAATATTTTGCTTTGCTATATTCGTAAACTATCTTATTGATGAAACAGTATTTTATATCCATAGAATGTAATTTAATTCTAAGCTATGGCATGATTGAAGGCTGTAAGTGTTTGGTGTGTAATTAAAACAATGAATTCGATACAATCTTTTAATAGAATACATGATGCGCTTAGGTCCGAAATATACAATCATTTTAATTTTGATTGGTAGTTAAAACAAATTGATTTTATAATTTTCTCTGATTACTTACAAACTAAGGAATAATAATACAATTAATGGAAGAAACTAAAATATGTCAGTTTTTAATAAACAAAATTTACGAGGAACTTAGCTTTAGGTACAGTGTGAAACAATATGAAAAATCTATGGAGTAAAATAAAATATTTGCTTCAAGCAAATTATTCAGTCATAATCATGATAAGATGGAAAATAAAAAGACTCAATTAACATTAATAGGACGAAGTTGGTTGCAATAAGAAATCTGGTAAATAAAAACAATTGAGTGTCCTTGCCTCAGAAACACCAATTCATTCCGACGCAGCCCCTAAAGACTCGCTTATAATTATAACTTAAATCTTATGTAAGCGATGAGCAAAATTCAAGTTATGGCATATCAATACTTTAATATGTATATCAACATTTAAATAAAAAATGAGATCAATATGTATTTTTCTCAACTTTATGGGCGCTAAGTACGCGGGTCACGGCCTCCGGGCAGTGTACAAGCACCACTTGTAATACAAGTTGTGACAAGTTAAACATAGTCATTACGGTCAACCTTAACAAAATTGATTTCACATTTACATATTAAATTCGTCAAATAATCAAATCATTTTATAAAGGAAAGACGATGGCTAGAGAGCTAGAAGCGATTTTTGGTACTAAGTGAAACAAAATAAATATGACTAAGAACGTAAATAGACTCGAATGATAATTTGGATTTGGATGGAGTCGATTGAGTCTGAAAATAAAGAGAAACAAAAGTTAGAAACAGAAGTAAATATGACTCATGAAGATAATAACTGTTATTGTTTGTTTTTGACATCGGTTTAATACAAAAAAAAGCACTAATAGTAGTAGTCTCTGTGTGAAAAAGCTCATAATATGGGAGTGTACTACTATATCTAGCAGCGATGCGGTGTTCCGGCATAGTTCAGCAGGTCATCGCCTATACATTTGCCAAGATTTGTCCTTTTACATAAGGACCGCATATTTCTCCCTCTCGATTCCTCTGCTATCGCTTCAGTTGCCCAACTACATGATAGTTAGACTGTGGGCTTGAAGGATATTACCAGTAGGTTTAATAATTGTTACAGGCATACCTTTCTCTGGGATGGCTACATACCTGCATTAACTTTGGTACTGCAGATGTTTATAGGCGTCAGTCAAGTTTGTCAATCAATGACATAAAAATAAATAATAACCTCTACACAGCCTGTCGGTCGGTCATGAGTCCTTGCAGCTTGCGTGCTACGTGTGCGTTAGCGAGGCGCGCTCGCTTCACCACGTCGCCGCCCGCCTCCGCTCCGCGTTTCACTCCAAGCGCTCCTAGCGACGTGCTCAGCCCGCCCACCTCGCATGATACCATCGTGTTGATTGCGTGCAGGTCCTGTACACAACATTGTGCAGTTATAAAAAGCTGTATTTAAAGGTTTTTAATATTATGCTGTCGAAGTCAGAGAGAATCATGGCTGCAAACTGTGATACCATAGATAATCCAAGACCAACGGAAAGAGATACTACTAGAGTACTCGACGTGGTAGCTATCAAACGGTAGAAGTTAGCGATGCATACCTTGGCAGGGCTACGACTGAACCGGTAGGTGAGATGGTGGTGCGGCGGTGGCGGCGTGGTGAGCGGCTTGACGTACAGCTGGTGGCGCTCTGACACGCGCTGCCCCGCCGGCGACCACGTGCGACGCGCCGGCAGCGGGGACAGGCTGCACTCCTGCAGGAGAGGCGGAGGAATGTACTATTGTCAGATTCAAACTATTCCCGTGCGTTGTGTCGTGAACGTCAAGCTAAATTCATGGATTTTATGAGTAAGCGAGTAAATCTCGTTTTAGCAAAAATCTGGAACTACAATCATTTTTTGCCCAGTTCCTTAGGCTGATATGATGATAAATATACTTTGCAATACTATACTGGAATATCAAAAATGTCTGGAAACATTGCAAGAATAAAAACTTGTATTACTTACATCTTTATGTTTCCCAGTAAACCTCAATGCGAAGTTTTGCATACATTGCACATAAACTTTATTATAGAAATTAATTAAATCGCCTCTCTCTGGTGAACCTGAAAACAAATAATAATAACTTGTCAATATATTTTAGGAATCAGGAGGCTTATGGAAGTCAGTCAGTCAGTTAATGTCTGAATTGTCTCAATGCGTGAACATCTTGTAATCTATGCTAATATAATGAAGCTGAAGAGCTTTTTGTTTTGAAACTAAAAGTTATATTGGAAAAATTCTTTTTGTATATTATAGCTAGATTCATGAGGATAGCTATAAGCTATATAACATTACGCTACGACTCACAGGAGCGGAGCAGTAACCAAAGGCGTAACTTAACGCGGCTGAAAAAATAAAACTATGTATATTGAGATAGAAAGCTACTCACTCTCTCCTTCGCTCTGTTTGATTAGAACAGATCTGTACACATGATTATCAGCTAAAGGTCGCTGTCTATAACAACGCATGATTTCTGCAAACGTCCTCTCTACTTGATTTGTGGGATTGTTTGACACCTGCAAATAAATCGTCAATTAGGCTAAGAGAAAATGTACTAGAATATAACTTTTTTTTGGGGGTGTTTGTAGGTCTATTAGTTAGAGGTACAGAGTTCGGAAAACCAGATATATATTTTGAGTGGTGTGAGATTATACGATTCCGAGAGCTATCTCAGGTTGCAGGCAAGATGCAAGATCCACCTGCAGTGGCGACGAGAGCATAAAATTTTGAAGAAAACGGAGAGAAATAGACGAAAACGAGGCGGGAGAATTTAGTTCTCTTTCTATTTATGCGTGAGTTGCCGGACTGCACACGACTGTACTTTTAACAGAATATTCTACATAACATCTAGCACACAGCAAATAATGTGCCATTCAAGTTAGGGCTTTATATAGTGTTCATTAAAGTATTTTTTATTATGACAAGATAAAATACGACGGCTTGCAGGCAGCATGCAGCTAGAACAGGGAAAAGTTTCTTCACTTCTTTCCTCTCTCATAAGGAATACAAGGAATTTTATGGAGGGAAGGGGGAGGGAATAGGGAGATGAAAGTATAACAATGTAAGAGAAGCTATACTTACTCTACATATAACATATACGGCACACATAAGGATCTGGTCGAGGTGGCGGTCCCTCATGAGCTGCGTCTGGTGCATGATAGAGTACTCCAGACAGGTCCATATCTTGCGCTTTAGTTCCTCATCAGTGAGGCGCAATCGAGTGCATAGATCGTTTATACGAACCACAGCTAAACTGTAGAACTGGAACGAAATAAAGCTTGACTGAAATGTCGAAAATCAAAATATCGAAAATCGACCTTTATCGATATTTTGATTTTCGATTATATGATCATTCGATCATAATTATGAGCATTCGATATTTTGATTTTCGATATTTTGATCGTTCGATATTTTGATTTTCGATATTTTGATTTTCGATATTCTGATAATTATGTACCCGTTAGAACACAGTTCAAACTCGTGTGAAACGCTTCTTTACATTCACTTGGACAATTATGAAGTTATTAGCGTTACAATAAGAATCATATTCGTATGAAACGCTAACTTTGTCAAAGTATGTATAGCCAACATTCAGTTTGTCAATCTCGTCTAAAGACGAAGAAAGACTACAGAATTTTCGAATGTTACTTTTATATCGAATGTTATTTATTACCCAAATCCCAAGACATTATTTTGCAAAATAAGTTTACATATTTAGAGCTGTTATTGAAAAATTTCCTACTGTTACAGATAATATAATACTGCTACTGTTATAATCTGCCACTTACCTTTCTAAAGAATAGTATTAACGAGTTATTAGTTTTCTTAGGTGTGGACGTGTTGCTGTTTGACTCGCCGTTGGAGCAACTCGGTGTGGGTTGTGATGATGTGCTAGATTCTTGTCTTGCTGGCGCATTGTTAGTGGCAACTGAAAAATAATAAAAATATAAATAATGGTGAAAATAAAAGCGGGCGGCGCCGCCTAGGCCGGCCCAGGACGAAGTGGCAATATGATCACACACCATGAGGGCTAGTTCGATTACTTGGAAGAACTCCAGAGCCTGTACTGGTTAGTAGTGAGATTCTAACAAAAAATCTGAGTCAAACTGTTGATTCAAAAGGAAGAAGTGGGACAGTGAAGGCTAATAGACTAAAAAGCAGAAAATAGCCTGTGCACAGAATTAAAATCACAGATACATTTAACCAATAAGAAAATACTAATCTAATGCTCTAAGTAAATATGTTTATCACATTAAATTCACAAGATGAGTTGTTACTAAACATGTCTTACCTAGTAATGATTGGCCAGGTTTGATTGGGTCTTTGAATAGCTGCTTTTTCGCTTGGTCGGCCATAGGTGAGAGGTAACGATCAATGTCTGCCGACACGGGGGATTGAAGACCATCTGTAAAAGAAATACGTTATTGTAACATAGGAATGGATAATTTTAATTAAAAATTACTTGTTGTTAATACATATTTGAAATCCTCACAAAAATCGGTTTGGCCAAACGCGGAATAATCGTGGACAAACACACGTCAAACTGAGAACATCTTTGTTTTTTGAACTCGGTTAAAAAAAAAAACAACACGGCTGTAATGGGGACTGATGACAGAAGTGAAAACTTAAGCAGTTGTAATAACTGCATTCTCACCATAAAACACGAAGTAATAAGTCTGTTAGTGTTTCTGTATAGTTTAGACCTCAAACGGTACTGTGAGCCCAATATTGTCACGACATCGACAATATTTAATACTTACTGGCCCTGCGATGCGGTGAGTCGTGAACTTTGACGTCATTGGATGCGGGTACTGGCGTTTTACTGAGTTGGTCCCACAAGGGGCTGTCTGATGTCCACACTAGAGACTCCAATACTTCTTCCTCCACCTAAGGAGTGAACATTTCTTTAGAAGCGTATTTGACTTTTCTTAACATGACATGACTTGACATGAGTAGATAAACTACAGCAACATGGCGCGCCCCTCTACAATTCAAAACGTGCGTTGTCTACTACGTACAAACTCTTTCAAAAGGATATGACTACACACATAGAAATAGTAATATGGAGGGGTACGCCATGTTATAGTAGTTTATCTATTATAAAACCATTGATAACTGTTTGTGAAAATGCCGAATTTACTTACAGCATTAAGATGTTTGATGACATCCCGACTGAGTTTCTCGACGACCGCCTGCACAACGAGCTCGATAATCTTATAGAAGTGGAAGGCACTGAGTCCGTATATCTGCAGCACTCGCGGGAACTTGAGTGAGTGGACGCCGTACGCATGTAGAACTATCTCTGTGCAGCACGCGTATACGGCTAGCTGGTATGTTTCTTGATTGAGCAGCATCTGTTGGGTGACATTGTTTTTAAACAACCTGTAGCTAGAATTAGTCCCAGACACGGACCAAATGGGAGTCTTAGTGCAGACAAGGGAGTCCTAATACATACATAGGGTGTAAAAAGACAACACACAGTCAGTAACTATGCTAACTGACCAAAAAACTAAGCAACATTAAACAAAAATAAATTATTTCTGGGAAATAACTTATATTTTTGGTGTAAAAAATCACTGTCTTTAATAGTGCACAATGAAAAGCATGTTCAACATTGTAATGACCTGTAAATTAAAAGTCAGCCCATAAGACAGGTATACAACTTACATTCAAAGAGACTTGCGGTTTTTTCCTGTGCTCCTCTCTAATGATGTGTTCAAAGACTTTGTAGTACAAACACGTGACCATATTGCACCGAAACCTTATTGTTTCGTTACTAGAAGTACTGTTGGTCTCCCTCAGACTGCTGGCAAACTGCTCCATCCAATTGTTGCATGGCTGAACCAGATTCGTGTTTACTGTTTCCATGCTAACGTTGCAGTCACTGTGAACGTGAATAATATATTAAAATTCATAGTTATTGCAATTTTATATGTATTGTAATTTATGGGCCTTAGTTGCCTAAAATAAAAGATAAATAAATAAGTAAATTCAAAATTGAACTAACATTTTATGAAATCATGACCATAAACGTTTTCATTCAAATAGGATTGATTTTCTTATAAATAAAAAATACATAGAATAAACAAAGGCAAAGAGCAAGACAAGCGTCTTACTCACTCGCATACTAATCCTGTCTGGAATTGAATGAGCAAGCAAGAGAACATGATCGCGCTGCCATTTTGAGCTCGTTACTTTAATGACTGTCACACTTACGTGAACAATTTCAAGAGGTCTCTCGAGGGCTGTGGCTTGGCGTTCCTCAGGTACGCAGCTAGGCGTGCCAGACTGTTCTTGGCTTCAGACACTGGCGTCAGTTCCTCACCACGTCGCGCCAAGTAGCGCCGTCCCGTTAGTGGAGTCTCGTGACACGCGCGACCGCTCTGACAAACGAAACAAATACATAATTAGTATAAGAGATGCAAAAGGACACATCAAATAGCCTTACCTATGCATCAAACTAAGTAAGATTGAGCAAAATTTATTATTAGCAAACAAGTTTAATTTTTGGTGTGAAAACCTAGTTAAAATGAAAAGGAATAATTCATCACAAGCAATTTGGAATATTAGCGATGGTTATATTTTTAACCACTGCGGTGTTTAAATATTTTATCAAACACTTTGTACTGTCATGCAGGCTTAATCAGATAATCAGAGATATTCAAGAAATCAAGAGGCATAAAGTTCCCGCATTTTATTTCCAGAAACTTTTTTATTCAATTTACTGGTAAGCTGGACAATATTGCAAAGTGCCTGCATGGTAGACGAATGGTAGTTGCATATTATTATGTGGTGCGCGATATGTTATTGCCATTTCAATTAGGCATGCACTATATATACTCACAGGTCCAAAAGTTGCGATAACTTGTGTTATTTCATCTCCAGAGACTTTGTTTGATGTACCAATTTGTTCATTTGCATGTTCCCCTAAAAATAATTCAATAAGTAAATTGATTACTTTAATTGAAAATTATATTTAACTCAAACATATTTACGGACATTTAATACAGTTTTACCTTCATAATCCACAAAGCAGGTTAAAATTGGGTTTAAATAATAAATATTCGACATTTTTGCTTTGTTGTATACCATTTGTAAACAAACTTTAAAACTGACAGACTTTTGTTTTTATGAAATGTATGCTTGTATTTTTGTTAGTGGCCAGTAAGACACATTAAAACCTCTTTTCGTGACAGTAGAATAGTGGGAAGCAACAGACTGTTACTGGGAATAATTAGTGTTTTTGTAACATTGTTACAAACAAAAATAAACTCACCTAAAAATATACGTTCGTCAAATTCACCAACACTTAGTACATAAGTTTCATATAAATTGTTCAATGATTTTAAATTTTGGTCAAAAATACCCACTTCTAGGACTCCACTTAGTTGATCTACATCACCCTTCAGAATCTAAAAGAAATTAAAGCAAATGTAATAAAAGAAACTTAACATTTAGCACCGGATAGACTTACTTATAGTTCATCCCTAGCTAAATATGTTGTTCTTGTAAAGTGGTACAACTTTATTGGACCAACAATAGTGAATTAAGAATAGGGACTGTCGTCCATTGCAGTGTTCTCCGTGGAAGCGAGTGGTCATCGAACGACCGTGTCAACGCATTTCTCTTCGCCGATGACTCTGTTTGTGAGTGCAGACAGCGCGTATATGTGTAGGGCTCGATTGCCAACAGAATTTAAAATAGTGTTACTTATATAATCTACAATAGTGGCGTGTGGAAGAACTCATGCTTCACAGACCCCAAATAAATTAAGACAGTGGCATGAGACTTCTCTTGATGACAATCAAGTGTCATCATCATCATTAGAGATTAAAATAAGGCAAAAGGTTAAAAACTACACTATTGGCTTGTTTTCCATTTTGGCTATTAGATATTATAAATGTAATAATAATACTATAATGTAATATCTGATAGCCAACATGAAAAACAAGTCAATAATGTAGTTTTTAACTAATGTTTTTAAAATTCAGGCCAAAATTTGTGCTTTAACAAAAAATCTCACTTGTTTCTCGAAAAACTTCTTCAATGCAGGCTTCCAGGTGTATTCTTTAGTTGCAGCAGCATCTACCAGTAGTCCATTCTTGATTTCACATAACTGAGACATAATGCAGGGTGCTGTTGATGGCATTTTGAAATCATCTTTTAACCAGCCACTTGGCAAACCTAAAAAAGAATGTACAAGTTATAGTAGAAAGTACAGTCTAAGTCAGTAGTTCCCAAAGTATGGGTTGCATCCAAATATTGGGTGGGCCCCGAACACCTTTCATATAGTTATGCCTCTTTTTCCTTCATGAAAACCCGAATTTTGAACTTTTTGTTAAGTGATTTGCGGTCCAGACGACTTTGGGAACCATTGGTTTGAGTTATAATACTTTAATTTTACTTTTGAGAGAATTTTTAGTGTTTGTTCCCACTAATTGTAAACTTAAACAAAGTTCATTCCCAAAATAAATAATTGTGCAAGTAAAACTACAAAAATTAAAATTAATACATATATTATTATAGTAGAGTATTATATAATTTTATCTACAAACCTTTAAATGCAGGATTAATTAAATCTGTCCTTCTATCCATAAAGGCATTTGCAAAAACAAAGTCTAGAGATGCAAGCAGCAAATGGTACATGTCCACAAGGTCATGAGCAGACCTGTGGTGCTCCCCCTTCACACATATGTACAAACACCAAGTGAACTCAAACAGAGCATTTGTAGTACAAGGCTGAGTCCTGTGTAGGGACAATGTTCATAATCATTAGTGTTCATTTTACATTTTTGGATATTATGCAACAACGACAGTTATCAGGCAAGCATTTTTTAGTCATAACAGGCCTAAAACACTATTTAGTTTTATAATATCCAGTACCTACATGTTTTGTTGACATACATAAGTTTTACACTAATAACTAACATCAAAATTCACATTTTAATTTTAAAACTTGAAGATGTAAAAAAACTAAAGTGGAAGTAAGTGATATCTCAGGACATTAGATTCAGTTGAATGGTAATCAACAATAAGCATATAAAACAATGAAGAACATCCTGTTAAGGTGAAACCGACGGGCTGCTCCCAGCCATTCTCCCGAGAGATGGCGCTGAAGTCAACATTTTTAGTTTATTTGAGTTTTTGTGTAATTGGACAATTATTAAGTCATAGGAGTAGTCTTAGCGGTTATCGGATATTACATTTTATTGGAATAGGTCATATCATTCCCTCAAAATCTACCCAATTCGACAAATAACTTGTTTAGAACTTCTGTCATTGAATACAGTGTCGTTTACACACACATACATACCTCTGCGTTTACGAAGATTGAACACTAGATGGCGTGAATATAAAAAAACTAGTTTAAATTTTTCTGTATATGTAAAAATAAGTTATATTTGTTGGCGTAAACTATTTTATTGATTTATAAATATGGGAAATAAATTATGTCAACATTGATTACAATAAAACGCAGTTTTATTTTATTTCATTACACTATTTTAATCGTTTATCAAAACAGAAGTATTTGAAGCAACATAATTTATAATTTTGGGAAATAAATTATGTCAACATTGAAAAAAATAAAAATACTTAAAAAAAATTAAAAAAGTACCTACCAGCCTCTTACTGTCTCACTGTAGGGCAAAGTAGGTACCTACATATGAATTGAAAAAGTCACATTGGCTTACCCGGATTCGAACCCTCAACCTCATGAGAGGTGAGCGCGTTAACCACTGGGCCATCACGACACTTAATTTTGATTACAATATAACGCAGTTTTATTTTATTACATTACACTAGCTAGGTATTCAATATTTTTTCATCTATCTACCTAGGTACCTACTTCACGGCAAGAAAATCTTCAATACACTCGACCTAAACCGTGCTTATCAACAACTAAGTAGGTAAGTACCTACCAGTCTACGAGCTAGACATCGAGAAAACAGCCATCACAACACTTTTTGGCATACCTATTCAAATTTACCTACACGAATAGGTACATGTCCAGGTCTCAAGAATGCCGGACAGACATTCCAACGATTCATCTATCAAGTACTTAGGTACTTAGTAAGTACTTACCCGATAAGTAGGTACTTAGGTAGGTAAGTACTACTTACCTACCTACTTATCGGATTAGACTAGGTACTTATCTACGCATAAATTTCCATTCATCGACGACGTAGGTAAGTAGGTAGGTAGGTACTTACCTACCCAATAATCGCATCTGAAAATGAAGTAAAATAAAAATAAATAAATATCTTGGGAGTTGGGACAACTCACACACGGCCATCTGATCCCAAGCTAAGCAGAGCTTGTGTTATGGTAACCAGACAACTGATATACATTACATACTTATATAATTTATAAATACATACAGTATTATAGATAAATTACACCCAGACACAGAACCAACAATTATGCTCATCACACAAAGTTTGTCCTGGGTGGGAATCGAACCCACTACCTCCGGCTTAAGGAAGGCGGAAGTAAGTAAAGCAAGCCACATCAAAGACTTACAGGAAGTCTTACGCAGATAAGAAGTGTATGATATCACTATAAATCCATCAAAATGCGTCTTCGGCAAAGAAAACCTCAAGTTCCTGGTCTATGAAGTGTCAAGCAACGGAATCAAACCACCACAAGGAAAAGTCTGCTATCTCTGCTTACCCCAGACCCGAGACGATTCAAGATCAAGACCTACCTACCTACGTAGATTTATCGGCATGATAAATTTCTACCGTGACAGCATAGTAGGTAGGTAGGTAGGTACCTAATAACCTAACGCAGATCATATAAGTACTTACAAGCACCGCTCAACGCGGTCCTGCACAATTCCAAGAAGCGAGATAAAACAAAGATCAAGTGGAACACAGAAGCGTCACACTCACAAGCATTCGAGTTATGTAAAGTTAGCATAGGTACAAAACGCAGCTTAGTTTGCTCATCCATCTCCATCACCAACCGACGCCAACTCCCTCACGTAGTCACGTGCGACGCAACGAACACCTGCGCAGGAGCTGTCCTTCAATAACTTGTAAACAAGAAATATAAGTAAACTACTGCTTGGCTAGGTACACCTACCTATTTCTCAAAGAAATTCTCCGAAACACAACAGCGATACCACACAACGATACAGTTCATACAGTACCTATACCTACGGTCTACGTTCGACAGAGTTATTAGCCTACCTACTTATCAAACTTCAGTCATAAACTCATAACTTAGTAAAGCGTAATTTTAGCTCTAGAAACCAAGTTTCCGTAGTGTAGCGGTTATTACGTGTGCTTCACACGCACAAGGCCCCCGGTTCGATCCCGGGCGAAAACAGTTGCTTTTTGTATTTTATTGCCGATCATAAAAAGTATCTTCACGCTTTTTTATTAATTGGGTGATCAGAGATATCTGAAAAATAAACATTTTGTTAAAATAAAAGTAAGCTACGTACTATTTCTCGTCTTGAAACTTACGTTTAGAAATCTATGATTGTTATCAAGGCCAAGTATGCCGCAAAACCAAATTATTTGTCGTATCAGATTACGATAGCTCACTTTGTTGTTTTTTTTGTTGCTTTGTATGAGCTACCTATGTTATGAAATACCACGTTACCGATTTGGGGTAACATGACTACATGTCATGTTACCCCAAATCCAAACCGCTCGAATCATTCTCGCGTCAGTCAATCACTGACCACTCACCACTGTCCCCGACGCAATCTAAAAAATATTTTTTTTATTTATTTAGATCAATACAACTATCATTACATGTCATGTTACCCCAAATCGGTAACGTGGTATTTCATAACATAGGTAGCTCATACAAAGCAACAAAAAAAATAACAAAGTGAGCTATCGTAATCTGATACGACAAATAATTTGGTTTTGCGGCATACTTGGCCTTGATAACAATCATAGATTTCTAAACGTAAGTTTCAAGGCGAGAAATAGTACGTAGTTTACTTTTATTTTAACAAAATGTTTATTTTTCAGATTTCTCTGATCACCCAATAAAATTAATAAAAAAGCGTGAAGATACTTTTTATGATCGGCAATAAAATACAAAAAGCAACTGTTTCCGCCCGGGATCGAACCGGGGGCCTTGTGCGTGTGAAGCACGCGTGATAACCGCTACACTACGGAAACTTGATTTCTGAAGCTAAAATCACGCTTTATTATTATACAAACAATTTATTATAAATTCATCTCAAGAAAATCGTCATACCTACCCGGTACCAACACTCAATATTCTGCGAAACGTCTACGTCACACGTTCGACCATACCTACTAACGCTGTGCACAATTCAAGTCACCCTGGAATAAGAACAACACACATTATTTGTTTCTGAACGCACCATTACCGTGAACGTGAGCTTAGTAGTACCTACTACAAAATAAAACAAACTAATAATAATGTTTGTCTGTCTGAAACTATTTTTTTTTTTTTACTATTTTAAAATGCGTAAGTAAAAGATGTTTATCGTAACCCGGCAAAACCATATTTAGCAAATGTTTGCAAGTTTAATTTTGTGACTACTTTAGTAGGTACCTAGTTTACCGATTTATAATGGTTGACCAAAAACATATTCAAACACATTCAAATATGAAACACTGACTCATCATCACTGACACGTATGACGTAGGTAATCAGTATTGTGACGATATTTCAGAAAAATCACGGGCCAACATGCTGTTTTTTAATTTCTAATACCACCAAAAATATAATTGCGTATTTAGAATAATTAATTACTTACTATACCTACGATAAATTAGTTACAATATAGTCTCAAATACATACTGGAGGAATATTGCAATTTTAATCAATGAAAATGCATAGCATACAAAAAATACACAAGAAATTCCGCGCGCAAATCATAGCGCGTGACAACCGAAATCAGAATGTATTAGGAATTATTTTTCTATCATAGGTATTATCAAGTCCCAAACAACAAGTGAACGAAGTTTGGCAACGCTTTTTTTGTCAACGTATTCCATGTAGGAAAGGACGGCAACGTTGCATATAACCTACACTACGAGTATTGGTATATAAGTTGCCACACAACAATAATAAATAATAAGTAAAATTGTTTAAAAAAACATAGATGTCGAAGGTCATTAGTTTTATGTTATTTTATTCTTGTTTTGATACGGTTGGAAAGGAAATCCAATTATTGAACTAAGATATTGATTTATCAGAAATTATTTTGCACGCCATCTAGTGTGCCAATTTTTAAACTTCGCCTTTCGTTTGCTTGTCAAAAGTACTCAAAAGTCCCGCAGTGTCACGCACACTACTAAAGAAGTGTCAATTTTTGCCGAGATTTCACTATTGTTTTTCTCAGTGAATAATGAATTTATTGGCTAAAAACTTCGGACGCGAGCACATTTTATTGTAAAGAAGTGATAAAATGATTAGTTTTAAAGAAAGAGTGTCTGTGTTTAGTGTATAACTCTAATGAAAAATGTATGGACGGAGGGGTCGTCGCATCCACCTTAACTATTGATGTGGAAACCTGTTTGTGGTATTCTATTTTTAAACCAGCCAGGCAAACTTAATAAAGTAAAACAAGCATAAATTGGTGATCACTCTATTTAGTAAATTTCATTCATAAATTAATAACTTACTTAGGTCTTCTTTTAGTGCTAGTTTTTAAAGGCTCATTTGTCAAGCCTGAGAAGATCTCCTGGAAGATAGGCTGGAAGTTTCTGTACAACACTGTGGACACTGCAAACTTATGCTCCAAATGAGATATCCTGTCTCTGAATTCAGTTGACATTGAAGCCATCTCCATCCAGTTTTTGATTTTTTTGAAGAACTGGATAAGACTGTGGGCAAATTTAAAAAGTTATAATTATAATGTACATGCATAAAATAGCAAGGTTTTGAATTATTAAAAGGTTGAAAATATAGTAACCTTATGTTGCATAGTCTCAGGAGCTTGGTGAGACTGACACAGTTTCCTTCTACTGCCTTCCCAGACTGCACTGTAGGGGTAATGGAGGTACGGCATGCCACATACAGGGCACATGCCATCCAGTGCAATGTATCACCCTAAAGAAACAATAATGTGTAATAAACATCATGAAAATATATTTTTCTACTATGACTTATTTTCAAACAAAGCAAATTGGAATTGTAAACAAAGGTTTAAGGAAAATGATTCCTGTAAATATTGTCTCAATGTTTGAGTCATCTATTAAATGATTTTTATCGTGATTAGTGATAGCTATGTTAGTGAGCATCCTTAGATAAGGACCTCGTGTGGTTTATGCAAGTGAAAGTTCTTACAGGTTAATAAAAATCACACGAACGCAAATTACAAAGACACAAAATACGTAACATCTGCCCTAAGAACAATAGAGGTAAAAAAAACATATTAGACTAGTTCTAAAAGTGAACCTTGGTAAAGAATCATTACTTTTGGCAGTACTAGTGTATCGACGAAGAAAGAGATGATGCTCGATTTTTTGTAGGGAAATCTATATAATTGCGAACAGAGGTATATTAATTGCGGTATTATTGTTACAATTATCAACCGACTAGATTAAAATACTTACATCTAAAGTATAATTTCGTTTTATCTCTAAAAAGGACTCCTTAGATTTTTCTGCTGCAACTGGGTCGACATTTAAATCTGAACAAAGACTGTCCATTTTAGCAATACAACTTTCTTCACTGTCTTCTAATATAGACATTTTTACAGTAAATTCACTATTGATTTTAACTATAACATAAAAATAAACAACCTAACACACGTAAACTTATCCCGATTTTGACAATTTGACAGCTATTTGGCGGGAATAGGAATAGTACGACTCCTCCCACGCGCGGCAATATTGTCTTTGGTTTAAAAATATGGCTGCCGAGCAAATAGGGTTGCCTCATCAAAGCTTTCTTTCTTTCGATAGTTTCGATAAAACCAATGTAATAGATCCCGGCCCATTGGGCCATTACAAGCGCTAAACCACACTACGGTTTCAGTGATTTTTGTGCCTTACAAATGTGAGTCTTTGTCTAAATACAGATTTAGACAAAGATAAGATATTTTTAAAGTGAGAGATGTGTCCATTTATAACTTGCTTTTTTTAATAGTGTGTGCGGCTAAAAAGCAAGGAGGATATTAACTAAGGACCGAGTGTGCACTGGATAGACTCTTTGATTTGGATTATTTATGATTTGTCAATCGGACTGCACAAACCGAACATAAACAATGTATGCTCTGTAATTGTAGGTAACTACCACTTCCATGTTTTTCCTTCTTGTTTGACATTGCCAGACGGACAGACACAGACAAAACATCAAAGTCACTCATATGTCAAGTGAAGTCATGTCAGTCAAAAAGTCATGATGTTAATGTCTATTGAAAAAAATACTTCCAAATTCAAATTTGAAAATTTGTGTTTTCTTTTATTTTCCTTCTCAAGAGACATTATTATTTCGAATTTATTATATTCTCGCACGTGTCTTCTCTGAATAATTTATACTTACTAATTGTAGCATTGTATCTTACAACTTTTTATTAATCTTACAAAATATCACCTACATTTTAATAAAAGAAAATGATATCTTTTCACCGATTTTATCATGTTTCTCCCATTACTTTAAATATTAAAAAGCAAGGGCTTAAACTGTGTAAAATGGTGAACCCGAAGAGCAAAAGGTGATTGTCTTTATTCATATTTTTGTTAATGATCCTGGAATGTTATTGTTTTTAGGTTATATTCTTATTGTTTTGATATTTTCTTAGGCACTGGCATCCAACGCAAGCGTTAGCAGCAAATGCTCTGCCTTCGGTAAAGAGTCTGACTAACCAGAAGCATGAGCCTGGCAAACGTGGCCAGCGTAGAACCGCCATGCTGAACAAAATGTTTATGAAACAGATCACTGACTTAATGTCTACTGGCACATCTGCTTTCGATATAGTCGGGAGGGGCATCGAAATCTCAAAAGTAAGTCTGGGTCTTAGAGACCTTGCTCACTACATGTTAAGGGATGCAGCCCAATAGATCATGCAAAAACCAATTGGTTGGACAACTAGTTGTGGCTGAACTATGTGTACTTAGTTCTACTAATATTAAATTAACTTCTAGTCCTACCTATTTGTAGCGACAATGCCACATAATGTGCAAGCTCCCTATAGCTATGTCCACACAAGTGCACTTTCATCTCGCATCAAGTCAAGTGCATGCAATATTGAATGCCTCAAGATGCATACAGCTTATTGTCCCACATCATAGACAGATCAGCGTGTGACGGGCATGCACGGTTTAGAACTAGATTTAGGGCATGCTTTATTGTATGCACTATTGCATGTCATGCATGAGTCAGACGAAAAGGCAAGATAAATGTGAAAGTACACTGGTGTGGTTATAGCTTACGACTATCTCTGGTTGAATGATGCACTTTAAGAAAAGGCCAGTTTCAGTTGCCAGTTCTTATTCAAGGCAACATCTTTCTAGAAAATATTATAATAAAGATACTCCTGTTTACAGGTGAGTGTAACTCCAGATATGAACACTGTAAATGTGTTCTGGGTGTGCAAAGGAGATGCGTCTGATGATGAGACTGAGATGGTGCTTAATAAAGTAGCCGGTGGTCTGCGGCATGAGCTGTCCACCCTCAGGGTTATGGGAGAAATACCTTATATTGTTTTTGTTAAAGGCAAGTTATATTATTAGGGTTGTTTTAACCTGTTCACAATACAATATGAAATAACAATAATTATGATAATACCAGCCTGTTACAGTCCCAGTGCAGGGCAAAGGCCTCTTCTCATACAGAAAAGGCATGAGCATTGATCACCATGCTTGTTCAAGGCCGATTATAACACACACATTATACACCTATAGTAATAATGTTATTTGCATAACATTCTTTGTGAAGCCACTTCACACCAGAGCTAAATTTTTAAACGACTTCAAAAAAGGAGGAGGTTATCAATTCGTTTGTATTTTTTTTTTTTATGTTTGTTAGCTCCTTACTTGCGTCTGGGTGAACCGATTTTCATGATTCTTTCTTTATTTGAAAGCTGGTGCTTCCCGTGTGGTCCCATTGTCACCATTTCAATATCTGATGATGAACTTCGGAGATATGGAATGGAACTCCTCACAGAATCACAGCAGCAATATCGTAACAAGTGAAATTGCTTTGTTTATACGTGTAGTCGATGACTGACTGAAGGAAAAGTGGGGGGGTACGTCAACCCCCCTCCTACCAGTTTCCAAAATTAAATATATCGTGTGAGGTATTGTTTGAAAGGGCTTTTTGTAAGGATTTCGAACATTAATACACAAGCACTAAAAAGTGAAAAATAAAAAGCTTTTTTACAAAAAAAGATAACCGCCTTCAAAAACTACAAAATAAAAATAACTTTAGTTTTGGAAGTCGGTGGCAATACTTACCTACATAACAAAAACAAAACCAAAGCCGCCGACTTCCAAAACTAAAGTTATTTTTATTTTGTAGTTTTTGAAGGCGGTTATCTTTTTTTGTAAAAAAGCTTTTTTGGGGTAAACACTCCGGGAGTGCCGGCAGAAGTGAAAACTTGATTATTAACGTTTACGTTTAACATACACGAACATTCGCGCAAGCGCCCTGCGCTGTCTAAACGAAACAGTAGGCCCAGGCATACATTTTCGCCGCGCCGTAGAGAGGGGATAGCTGTCTACTCTCCATCCGTCTTACGCTTTTTCGATCAGGTCACGTGTCCTGACGCGCACGTGTCCTGACGCGAGTTTAAGATTTTATACCCATTACAGAAAAAGTGCTCAACGCCGCTAAAGAAGTTTTCACTTCAAAAAAAAATCATAACCCTCCTTTTGGCTTTGCTGTCGGGTAAAAAGACACATCACATACTAGTTAACTATGCATATTTAGCAAAAATTGTTGCTGGGTGTCAACATTTTGTTTGGTCTAACAAATCACTGCTCTTGTTCTTGTTCTTTATTTAAAATACACAATTTATTAACACCTTCATACTGAATGTTTACAGATAAACAAGAAGCCCATGTTATTGACTTGGATCGTCGTTTAGCAATAGCTGATTATGGCGAGGACTATGTTCCTACTGACATGGGACACCTGCTAAAGTCTGAGTTCACCTTAAACACGAAGTTATCTCCTGAAGTGAAGGTATTGTTTTGCATGTTAATAGCTACTAAACTACTAAGTATTTTTATCTGGCTAAAGTATAACAGATTAAAATTTTATATAGTTTGGTTGGACCTTGAATTTCTCGTACTTTTTTATACTCATTCACAATGACAGCAAATGGATTTATTCAAAAAATTCGTTACAAGTTATAGGTACAAGTATAATTTAACTGTCTCGTTGGTCTACTGTCGCAAAGCACGATTGCTGAGCATGAGGTTTTGGGTTCGATTCCCAGGTCGAGCAAGGTGTTATTGGGTTTTTCCATCAGGAATTCCACAAAAGAGATTATTATATTTTTAACAAGTTATATTTTTAATGACAGTCATCCTAGTATTATGAAGATCATGACTATCATTTCATATTTTCTTCAGGCAAAAATAAAGAACCTAGAAGAACAGTTACCCATATTCGAAGATCCATTGCCTGAGATGACCAACAATATCTTCAGTCTGGACCATTCCAAGATAATGAGCCGGCTTCTAGCTGCTAGGAAGAAGACGCGCGACGCTTGGAGCACGCTGAACACGGATGACGATGTCATATCGTATCGAGTGACGCCGGACAAAGTATCCGAACCTGTCGGGAACCAGCGGAAGGAACTGGCTGATTTCTTACTCAAGAGACAGGTTAGATATTTATTCTTTACTTGTTGGTTGATTTGTATTAGATTTTTCAGTACATGTTTTGGTAGATTTTGTATGATTACATAAATGCTGAGTGTATTTCCCGAAGGGGTAGGAAAAAGTTTATAAGGCGAAACTTTGATCTCGTAAGTTATGGCAATAGGCAACTGGCGACAATTTTCGAATTTCAAGAAACAGTAGTTCCTGTGTCCGGCATGCGTTAATAAAAACGTTGCTTCAACCGACTCTGCTCCGTCTGCGGAGCAGTTAATTAATTACCTACACCTACTTGTTTTGATTTTGTATCTCGCGTTGATACTAAAAAAAAAGGCTAAAAACCGTTCAACTGTATTTACTTGCTACAGTTCTACACGCTGTAGAATCTGTAAAATGGGTACCATTTTACAGATTCTACAGCGTGAGTTAGGCAATATTAACGTCTAGGTACCTCTCTTATGAGTGCAGCAAGCCGCAACTTTACATTATTGATCTCCTGCTTTGCGTTATCTTGGAAAGGGAAAGTCCTATGTCTTTTGCCTTAGTTGTCGTACAAGTCAGCTAAGGGTCAGTTCACACCGAGACGCGACGCGACGCAACGTGACGATACTTGAAGAGGCCAGTGACTTCGCGATGCGCCGCGGCGCATCGCAACGTCGCCGCTCTTGCACTACGCACGTACCGGCGATTCACCGCTGCGTCGCGATGCGTCTCGCGGCGCCGCGCGGCGCAGTGCGGCGTAGAGCGACGCATCGCGACCTAGTGCTGCGTGGTGTAACGTATTCTAAATTCTTACAATGAAATGTGTATCTTTTCGTGTAGAAAATAAAGTTATATTTTGGGTCATGGGACCATTTGGTAAGTAAAACCTTTCCAATAAAAAAAGAATTTTTCAAATCGGTTGGCAAGCGACTGAGTTAAGCGCGAACAAACCTAAAAAAAAATACAAACTTCCAAATTGAGAACCTCCTCCTTTTTTAGAAGTCGGTTAAAAAATCATGAAAAAAAAAATGTCTTACATAAAATTCAACATATTCCAGATCGAGCAAAAGCGTCTTTATAAGCGCGCAAAAGACGACCGCCAACACTTGCAGCTCTCCGACGATGTGGAGACCACCGAGGACGTGGACGACGATGAGGATTGCTACGAAGAAGATGACGAAGACAGCTTCACCTACTACTCCTCCAGGAACCTTTCCGAACTACATAATGATAGACACATTGACCCGTAGTTAGTTACGTAGATAAATAAATTATTGTAGAATTTATTTATAGTTTGATTTCAATGTAGACAAGTGCTGTTCCATTTGCTTGATTTTGGCAATACCTATGTGTTCTTTTTTATGTTTTTGATGACGAAAATTTTATTAACAAGTGAAGAATGACGCAAATCTAATGGCACTTTTAGAATTATTGTAGTTACATAAGAGTATTGAACAAATCAATTATTTTGGTGATGGGTGATACATGAAGGTAGATCAGGAGGCTTGAATATGGTTACAAGTAAGAGTTGCACATAATTTTGCACAGCCAGAATGCAAATAGTTGTTATAGAAATAATGTGATAAATCGTAACACTATTGCCACAATAATTCTTCGTAGGTTAGGTATGGACGTATGGTTCACGTTTGCTTATGTAAAAATCTACTGAAGTGATGGTTAAACACAAGATAGGCAGATAAATTGAGAAGATGAGCAAATTAATTCACCTTTCAAAAAAAAACAATTAAAATCGGTTCATTCGTTCGGGAGCTACGATGCCACAGACAGACACACAGACACGTCAAACTTATAACACAACATCGTTTTTGCGTCAGGGGAATAAAAAATAATTTCAAAGGGTTCATCAGTCCTTTCTTTAAGACCGAGTCATTTCGTGTCGCATCAACACTATTTCATTTGGTTTAGGAGTTTTTGCTAAACATTTCGCCCTGCCGGCGCATCTTTACCCCAGTAGGTAGTTGTACCGAGTCATATAATATTGTCGGAACCCATTCCATCCATTACGTTTATAAGATGACACATGCACGGATTGATAGTGCAATTTATCATATCCGTCTTGAGATAAAAGATATGTTTTCCTCTATGCGGATTTTGGCTTCGTTTCTTTTTGTGTCGGGAATTAGGACCAATACGATAGGTCCTCATGCAGTACTAATAAGATTAATAATATAATAATAATAAAAATATTTTATTGACGTAAAAGTACAGGTATTACATACTCTTTTGAAGCCCTGGCTCCTGAGCTAGGTAGAGACCTGTGTTACAGGAGCCAGTGTCTTCGCCCATTTGTGGTACTAATCTATTTACTGTGCAATAAAATAACAAAAATAGAAAAAAGTAATTTAAAAATAAATTAATTAATCCCGACCGAATTTCGGTCCCGGTGGCTAATCTGACATATTTCCTGCGTACTTTCCTGCGTTCTGACTTTGACATATTTCCTGCGTACTTGGCTAGTCTTCAGCCAAAGTCAAAGTCAAAACATTTATTTCAATTAGACCATTTACAGGCACTTTTGAATAGTCAAGGAGTCTATTAGTTAGTCCGATAGTTGAAGCTCGTGCGCTTATGTACCTACATAAGCGCACAGGTGCACTTCCATTGACCGGAGAGAGATCAGCCGCAGGACCAACGGCTTTACCAACTTGCTTTCCAAGACATGAGGTTATCACCCCATCAACAGCTGTGCTACTGAGAAATTCCTAATGGAAAAACCCAACAACACTGCTCAACCTGGGAGCCGAACCCAGGACCCCACGTTCAGCAATCTCTCTTGTGACTAACCAATAACGCATTAGTAAGATTAACGATACAGCAAAGTTGGTAGCGAAGCAGAATGTCCAGAGTGCGCCGGATGTACTTAAGTACCCATCCCACTCGCGGGGATAATGACACGGATAAATCCTCTTCACAATATTAGCTAAGGAACGATTGCCATAGACTGATTGCTGCGGTCACCAAAGGGTCATGGGATCTATGGGTAAAATAGAACTCGACACTGGCAACATGTTTTGGCGTAGCAGTTATTAGAATTTAAACTATGTATAACTTTATAACTCTCTTTGTAACTGTATAGGTACTTGTTATTGTTGTATTTATTTAAACCCCCCCCCCCTCAGACACTAGTAATTTCCCCTGGGTGCGTTTACAAACATTAACTCACATACACAAACAGCCAGACCCGGAACAACAGCTGTAGGTCATACAAATATTTGTTCCATTCGGGAATCGGACCCGCGAAACGTAGCACAGCTGCGAATCACTTAACCACTACGCCAACCGTGCCGTCCAACGTACCTAACGACTTGCATTAACCCGTTGACTGCAGCAGGATTTTATAATCAAACACGGGGGTGCTGCGAGTAGCCGAGCTGCTCAAACAACCAGTACTGTACAGGTACACCACTACTAGTTGTTCAGATACAGATTAATAATTTTATTTAAACAATCGCCAACGTCCATACTACGATGAATACACCGGTTCTCGTCCGATCACCGAAGTTAAGCAATATCGGGCGCGGTCAGTACTTGGATGGGTGACCGCCTGGGAACACCGCGTGGCGTTGGCTTTTTGCGTGTCAAGTACCCTAAAAACAACTTCTTTAAACTTCATTTTGTGCTATACAAACGAATTTTGTAGGTAACGCGTCGGCTCACGCTTGCTGCGATCGGTCTGCAGTTGATAGGTGATCGTCCATTTCCTGCCGAGCTTCCTCAAGACGGAAAGCATGCATGCGTATATTGGGGTACTTTACATTTGTATAGTATAACTTTTAAGTAGCAACGCTAACTACGGAATTCACCCTTACTGCTACTGTAATAAAGGGACTATCAAAGTCAAAGTGTGACCAACGACGTGCGGTCGGCTGTACCATTATTATAACTTACGAGGGAGCCCGATGCTCAAGTGGAAGACGTTTCCTGGCTGTTATGATGATGACAATGACATAAATGCGGACAACTTAGCATACCACGCCAACCGTCGACTTGATTGAGTAATAATATCTGCATTAAGTTAACTACACACTGAACTGGGTCTGTGTCATTTATTTATTTATTTATAGTTAATTAAAACGGTATAACACCAATTACATTATGCCATAATTTCATAATGTTCAAGCTGCGTTTATACTTAACCTGCCCCGCGTGTCGCCACGCGTGTGAAAACTATCAGTTTCATACATTTAGGCGGTCGCTCCACGCCACGCGAGGCGGGATTAATGTGATCAGTCCTATAATAAGACTGCAGGAAAATGAAGTTGTGTCGTTATGTAACTAAAATCAGACTACTACACAAACGTCTACCAAAAAGCTGTAAACAATATTTCTAGCTGGGGCATTATGTGTAATCTCTACATAGTTTAAAGTCTGTACGCTTAGATCTTTTAATAAAATACGCAACGGATTTGAATGCGGTTTTCATCAATTGATAGAGTGATTCAAGCGGAAGGTTTATGTATCTATACGGCACCCGTGCGAAGCCGGGGCAGGTCGCTAGTAATTTTATAAATCAGAAACTAACAAAAAATAATATTAAGTACCTACATCTATACAAAAATAATGTTTTTTTTTTAAAGGCGCAGCCACATTAATATGTGCTTATGTGCATAATATGTGCATGTGCATAATATTTTGAAAAAAAAAACTATTTCGTAGGCGGGGGCCGAAAGATCATACAAATGTCGTGTATATAAATATATTCAAAACTTGTGGCCCAATAAAAGGAAAATATTGAGAAAAAAGTCTTAATGGACAGACCGTCTTTTCCCATTAGAGTGCGGAACCCAAAAAATAATTTCACCGTTTCTATAACTTCAATAAATGAGCCTGTTATAACTTCGTGACTGAAGTAGCACTATTTAACTTCATTAGAATACTATTTGGCACTATTCCAGGAAATAATTGACATTGTCAGAATGGCAAAAATTCCATGGTGAGTATTCAAGCGTGAAGCACATTTTTGTGAGTCATCACCAACCACGTGGACTGCTTATCACTAAAACCGATACGCTCATAGAATTTATTGACTTGTATTCGTCATTCTTTGCCCTATTGTTTGTGGCAGATGATAGGTTCAATTAATGGTCCAAGTTTTAAGATTTTTAGAACCTTTTATTTACTTTTACCTGTTCCAATGTTTGTGGCTATTCAAATCTTATAAGCTAAATAAAGAACCCGTTCTCGATGTTCGATTGGGCTGAAATTTTGCCAAAATGTGCAATTTGCAAGGCAATGTAATATATAATGATGCCACAGAGCTGGTCTGATGATGGAGCTGGAAGGTGGACATATCAAAACTTAAAAGTTAAATTTGACCCACTTCCTGGTGTTCGATTGAGCTGGAATTTTGAATAAGTAATGCACATTCCATGACAGTTCAATATATGTAAAAGTATGATAAAAAAAAAAATAGATCCTGTTTCTTGTTGTGACAGGCGTCAGGTACAATGAATTTCATTCAAGGTGCATTCAGGTCAATGTCGTAATAGCCTAGTGAATAAGACGCCCGCGCCTCGCATGTTGAGGTTGTGGGTTTGATACCCGGGCAAGTTTCATTTTTCACCAACCACCGCTTATGCAACTTTTTAGGCGCGAACAATGTAGTTAGGTCGACGAAGTTAAGTCATACATCAATCTCAATTAAACCTAGATTTTAATTGAGTTGAATTTTAAAACTGAAAGCTGTTAAAGATATGTTCTTATTTCGCGTTAATTAATGCTATGCGACGAAAATAATCGCGTATGCGCACATATATAATACGCCTGTGGATTCTACGAAGGGAAGGAAAGCCTGAAAGTGTTTTATAAGCCACCCTTTTCGCTAGCCATGCTATAAGTCCTTTACAATAGAAGACGAGCATATTGTCATAGGCCGGGCATAAATCTAGACTCTGGACTGTTACTGAGAATTTCGTACTTAATGGAAAACCCCGACATATTCCTCGATCCGATGAGGGTTGCACCCCACAGCACTGTAGTCATTTTAGCGACCAATGTTTAATTAACATTCGCCTTACCATGTTCGAGCTTCAATTGCTCCGAATAATGTCCTGTAAAATACTAGTTATTTGTTCTATTTAAAAGAGCTGAGAGTCGTGGATGTTTTTTAAAATTACTTTTAAGGTCCTTTGGGCCCTTATTGTGATTTTTCTTTAACATTTTTGCCTTTAAACTAAGTTTAAGTAATTTCGGGTGACCAGACAGACAGATAGTTGTTTTTATCGATCGAAGACCATATTTTCAGGATTAATTATCAATAAAAATATTTCTAAATAATGCGACGCAAAAAGAGAAAATCTACAAAATCTGATGTAAAGAAGATATCCCAAAGAAATATTATAATGTCGTTTAGCTCCTAAACCGCAAAAAATCGTAGAACATACATGGGGGTGGTTCGGATAGCCCAAGAAGAGAGGAGTCCAAAATTTTCGTTTGGACGTCCTTATCTGGGTCACCCTGTTATCTACAAGAAGAAATACACCTACTTAGGTATAGAAATGTAGAATAAATCAAACTTAGTCTGGTCGGAGTAAGTAACTCAAGTTGGTCCAATCAAGTAGGTAAGTGTCTCTGTCAATCTGTAGGTAGATAGGTACACGTCCTGCCGTAACTATTGTAGCACTAATTATCTTGTACAGCGTTCTGTTTGCCTATCTATTTCGTCCCATCTAATTAATTCAGGTTTTATAGTTAGCATGAACACATGAAACATTTACAGAAACAGGCTTGCAAAAACCTGAATTATTTAAATGAAATTTGGTGTATTTGGTCAGTGTTTATGTTAGTGGACTGCCTCGATGGTCTAGTGGTCGCAGAGCGCGATTGCTGAGCATTAGGGCTTGGGTTTGATTCTCAGGTCGCGCAGTGTTATTGGGTTTTTCCATCCGGAATTTTTCAGTAGGAGCCTCGGAGTCTAGATTTGAGCCCGGTTGGCAATAGGCTCGCCCCCTAATTAATGGGACTTAATAACTGGCGAAATGTGTGTACCTAATGAGTACACCTCTGCCTACCTAACCCTTCGGGGATTACAGGCGTGATGTTATGCCCATTCATAATCTGGCTATCATATACAAAATAATATTATAAATATTATTATCAGAATTTATAATATTTTTTTCAATCCGACCAGCTGGTAGTTCCAACTAACAAATAATCTCTTGAGCTTTAATAGGTATAGATAGCATGCATGCATGATAGCCAGAGCATAAAAAAACATATTTTATATTTTCGGGTAGTCCCTCGAGTGCTCTTTCCATCTTGACTCATCCTGTATTTTGCAGAAATCTGTCAATCCAGTGTAATAACAACAGAGTTCAACCTGTTCAACTGACAATTGGAGATTTTCATTAAGGTCCATTTTCTTTCACCAAGATTCAATTAATTGTACAATATAATTTTACTAACTGCCTCGTTGGTCTAGTGGTCGCAAAGCGCGACTGCAAAGCAAGAGGTCTTGGGTTCGATTCCCGGGTCGGGCAAAGAGTTATTGGGTTTTTCCATCAGGAATTTCTCAGTAGCAGCCTCGGAGTCTGGATTTGTGCCCGGTTGATGGCAATAGGCTGCCTATTACATGGGACTTAAACATAACTGGCGAAATGTGGGTGTACTAATGGGTACACCTCTGCCTAACCCTTCGGGGATTACAGGCGTGATGTTATGTTATGTTATAATTTTACTAAGTTTTTTAAAAGTTGTTACAGTCACATATATTACAATCTCTGTGTCCTACCATTAACGGTGTACAAATAATAATAAAATAATGAAACAGATTAAAAATGCCAGATGAAAGTTGTAATAGTAATTATAAACTACGAAACAAATTAATAATGTCAGATAAAAGCAACAATAATATCAGTTAATGTCAAAAGCGAATAATTAAAAAAAAAAACATTACGGTATTGACAAGTACATCTGTACTTAACAAGTCAGATACATATAAATTGTTAATTTGTTTTGAGAAATTATATTCTACATTGTAGGTATCATAATTATAATGTTTACGCTTTCATCGACGAAGGTCGCTGTGATAAAATTAACAACCTCATTTTTATCACATAAACAATACGTTAATAACGTTTCCAATAAAACAAAGGCGAAGCAGCCCACATGCATATCGTGCTTACTGTACTTAGTATATGAACCGATATATGACTTGAATAAACAATGAAAATATTTGCTTTTATTGTACTAACTTTATCTACGTTAATCAACAGGTTGCGTTTGGAGACCCACGCATGCCGCCTAATGAGCCCAGCTGTGCTTGGACCATTTCGTTAGTGCTAGCTTCGTCTACGTCTGTTCCTGCCTAGCCTCGTATGCTTGCTTCGCCATACATTGGTCAGACACGGCCGCTCAATAGCACCGACACATATGCAACTTTACTCGCAATAAATTACAATATCGATCCCGTTGCCAAGTCACGTTCAGGGTGTGTAGTATGTGTGTATCTAGTTTCGGGAGGTGTTGATTCGAGGCTACAGCGCGTCTACTCGGTGGACCAGTACATAACTAATACAGCTTTTTATATCGACCTCCGTGCAATAAAGTTAATCCAGGTCCTGTGTAGTGTAATATCGGGCGGGGGGCTGCGGGGAGGTAAACCGGCCGGCGCGGTGGCCACCTGTCGCCGCGCGGTGGCGCGCGTGTGCCCCCCCGGGCCGCCGCCCCGCTCCCCGCGCTCCCCGGGCCCCGCGCCCCTGGCCCCGCCCGCGCCCCTGCACCCTCGACGATGGTGCGCGCGCTTAGCTCCCTTCTCTCGAATCATTCGTTTCGCGACGCGTAAACTTGCCGGCCGGCCTCCGTTGCACTCGCCCGGGCTCATTCCCATCGCGTCCGCTAGTCGCACCGCTCCGATCGCACTATCTAGCCGAACACCTCGCCATCATGACGGAGAGCACAGAAACCCCTGCGGCAGCTGCGCCTGAAAAGACCCCCACTGAGAATGGAACTACCGAGACCCCGCCCGAGGAGACCCCAGAGAAGGCAACTGAAGAAAAAGAAAAGGAGACTCCTCCACCTAAGGAGATGCGCGCTGTCGTCCTCACCGGCTTTGGCGGACTCAAGACTGTCAAGATCCTGAAGAAGCCTGAGCCGACTGTCGGAGAAGGCGAGGTCCTCATTCGCGTAAAGGCATGGTGAGTACTCCTTACAGTACTTACTTAAAATCAATTTAAAACATCGAAAATTTCAATATCAACACTTCAACAGATTAAAAGTCGTTGCGTTTGAATATTTTTCTTCGTTCCGACTACTTCCGACGTTGATTTTTCTTTAGCAACCATTTAATTGTGAAATAATAAGTGGATGCAGACGACCCTTCTTATCTATAATCATGTTGGTTTTGAAGAACGTGCTATTTTTTACACCCTATTGTTTTTTTATTGATATTTTTTGGGTAGGCGGTGTTCGAAGTGTACCCACTTAGCCGGTGTCTGCGCGGACGAATCCCGTTCGCTCCGTCGCTCGCTGCGTCTCGGGCTCTCGGCTGCCTCATTAACATCTGCCTCCGTCGAGATACACAGCTCATGCACCCGACCGATTGAAATTTCTGCACGCACACTGGCACCCACTCCCGAGCGTGCGACGCGCCCTAAAGCGGATTTACACTTCGTCGGCCGCCCGCCGCCCGTCGTCGATACGACGACCATCTATTATGTTTATATGCTTGTTTTAGCCTCTCTCTTACTTAGTGTACAATATGTTTACATAGCCGTGTTATTTCATTCGATTTCGCCAGATTATTTATTCAATAGGCTATGGAAATTTGTTTTCAATCGGCATCGGAATAACTGCATGCATGTGCGCACCGGAGCGCGTCGCTGCGTGGACGCTGCGTCGCTGACGGTTGTAACATTTATGTTATTTTGTCATTCGAAGCCCGAGTGAGCCGAGTTCGTGCGAAAGGGAGTTGAGCGCCTACTGACATTGTTCTTTGTTCGTTTTTATCGCTCCACTGCTTCAGATAATGCAACGGACGAGTCGCGTCAACGTGCTACTTGCAACCGCGACACATGAGTTATCTGCCACTTTTCTCGTTAACGTTAACTGCTTCGTTAGAGACTTAACAAAACACTCACTTAACTGTGAAGTATTTGGTTCGTTACACCACAAACGTTTAGTAATGAATGAGATACTTTTTTTTATGAGAGGCTACTTTGAGATAAGGTCAGACGTTCGACGACTTAGGATGTTTGATAAGACGGGCAGTTTTTTCTATTACGCTTACTCCAACAGTTATCAGCAGCCCTACCATGAACTCTTATCGCGATCCAAAAACTGAACTGTTCTTCAAATACGTCAATATAATGACATAAATTGATGCGTTATATTGACGTATTTGAAGAACAGTTCAGTTTTTGGATCGCGATAAGAGTTCATGGTAAGGCTGCAGGAATTTTATCAAGAATTGATAAAACAAACTCTTGGATTCCAAGAAGGATTTTGGGTAAAATTCAAATTGTATACGGGACCTTTAGAGGTCTTGCAACCCATTGTCATTTAGGGTCGTAGAAAATGTACAAAGACCTGAGTTAGAATTGCAGTTAGATGAACAATATTAGTTACGAGGTGGCTACCAGTTGCAATAGTACGGGGGCGTATAAAACAGCCAAGGGAGGAATGGAGGCGAGGTGTGTAGGTGCAGTGCGAGGTGCGAGGCTGGGCCGGCCAGGGCGCATCCCCGCGCGTGCTAAATATAGCGCGCTTATCGTCGACTTACTATGTAAATGACCGCGACATAGCCGACGCCATCTGCCGCAAAAATATTAACTGGCTGGTTGAGTCCCGGACCGGTACCAGTACAAGTTTACTCTCTAGCTTTGAGCCGCAAAAACGTGTGAGTTCCGCCTACATGGCGAGCGAACAATCCAAATTTGCGGTCTGCACTACTGCAGTCTGACGATTCTGGGTCTTTGTGAGGATTTGCGAACAAATCTGTTTTATTAAACTGATAATCACAGGCATGTGCATAGAGCAGAGGAGCTGAGGAGGCAGCTACTTTCCACTCAATGTTTTACCTTTAATATTTAGTCATGTGGGAATTGGGAATTATGGGGTATGAGATTCTTGAATATTTTAGTAGGTGACAATGGAAAAAATACGGAAAAAAGGTGTTAAAAATGGTGAAAATGGATGACAAGATCAAAGAAACAATTAATTAAATGTTTAAAAGAACCCAATTACAGAAAACCATTAGTGAATCGTAGTACTTCAGCATACGACCTAGAGCTTTCATACAGCAAAAGTTCTTGTCAAAATGAATGCTCTCTAGAGTCCAGTGCTGCGTTTGATACCAAACTCGTTTCACGGATGACGGAGGTCCAATTTCTACATTCCTCGTTATCGTTATATCTTTGAAACCGTTTGGGTTCGTTGCAATTACAACAGATTTAACTGTACGAGGAGTTAATCCATTTTGTGTTAATAAATACAGTCCTATAGCTTCTGTTGAAAAGCTATCATAAATCCCTATACATAAACCCATAATAACTTCACAAATGGATGTCAAAAACTTTGTGTTCGAAAGTCACACGCAGACACATCAATTTTATTTATGTCTTGGTACTTAGTTACTCGTTGAGTCCCAAAGTTGAAAAAAGTTGGACCATTAATGTACCTATGTCAGAGTGTGTTGAACCGCAATTAAGGAGTCGTTATATATTACATCAGTAGTTTAAAACTATACCTGTATTAAAGTCACGCAGTCGTCGCAAGGTTCAATACAAATTGAGCTCTCAAAGAGACTTCCCGTTCAAATACTTTTGAGTGATGATAAATATTTACTAATGCTATTAATAAGCTCCAAATTCTAACACGCGGTGATTTAATTTACACGTGGTTTTACAATATTTACTTGGATTGCGGAAATCCCTTGACAAAGTCGAGTTTTAAGTTAACAATGGCACTTTGTTAAATTCCCCAGAAAGTGGTAACAGCTTACTGTAAACAAAAACTCTTGTTAAACAGCTGTCTGAAATAGGTAAATGATAATGACAATTAAAAAAAAATATGGAATTTATTTTATTACGATAGGGACGTGCGTGCGTCGGCCGACTGCCTACAGGGATCGCTTTCGTGCATTCGGCCTTTTGGGCTACAATGTTTTGTAAGACTTCATAAGGGATCCAATGAATAACGCGTTATTATTTTCAATTAGGTCAAGCCGGTGTCAGTAAGAGATGTCTTCCAAGAACAATGGGTGTACTCACGCCTCGGATAAGTGGCTTTCTTTTTATATGGAGAGTGCTTAATTGTATGTGGAGATGATGGGAAATGTGATGGCTGGACTTTTGTTTTTTGTTTCGTCCATGTGTTCTGGGCGTCTGGCCTGCATCATTACGAACACGAGTTTATTTTGGGGTCAGGGATATCGTAAATATCAAGGATTCCACTGTGTACTTATCAGTACAAGATCGTGGTACTTTTTGTATCGAAAGTGCAGTGTTAATTGCTCACATCCTTCCCTTTGTTGGCGTATCAATTTAAAACCTAAAAATAACATCTGCCCCTCGAGTACAGGGGCCGGGCTCTATGGTATAAAGTGCAGTATTGTGCATTTTAATGGGCTCCGAAGCCGCATAAGATGGGAGAGATGAATTTGTTTATTACCCTCTTCCTTATTGAGACCGTCTGCGCGAGATAGCTCTCTTCCTATGAGTCACTAGAAAGTTATGTTCTTGAGCTAACTCGATTCAAATAACTTGCTGTGGTACCTGACTGCGACCGAGTGGGTGGATTCGCTTGCGATTCAGTACTGTACTGGACACTATGGCTGTTTGTGTGTATCATTTGATACCCCTGCCTTCAGACGTCTACCTTCTGGTTTAACAACTCTCTTCTATTTAATAAACTGGAAAGGTTATTTTCATTGCTTTTAACTTTTTAAGTTAGGTAATATAAAAGAACAATTTATTGTTATTATGCATTCATTGAAGTCAATTCGATAATGGGGGTATATTGTGTTCTTTTATTAAGCTGTTATTCATCATAAATGGTAGCTTTTTCAAATGGATATTACATTCAATACCCTCATCATAAATTATTAATCTCGATTAACTTGCTATTGATTTTTGATCCTTCCCACTGTTTTGGCTATTTAAACTATAACACCTACATAGCTTGTATGTTCAAACGTTCAACGCAAAGTATAATTTGTGGTATAATAATAACAACGCCTATTATTATATTCACGAGTATTTTTATAATAACATGTTATCGTTAGCATGACCTGTGGGATACGGTCCATCCATCAATCAAACATGATGAGAGACAGCGTTGCCACACGTGCAGGTTAAAGCTTCGCATCGAGTTAATTCTTCAATAGTTTGTTGTTTTAACATTATTTCATTTGCTGAATAATTAGTGTGTATGAGTGCTGCGATGCGTCACGACCTTATTCCCGTATTACTTGCACAGCCAACTTATACGGATGAGTCAGAGTAAGTTAGGCTATCTCGGCTGACTCACCTAAAACTACATAAATACGCAGTCAACAACGATATCCGTGTGATTTGTATGTGATCCCTCCAATTAGGGCACTTGATTCAACAAACAATTTTGACCTTCACCAGATTCTGGCCATTTCAGCCGTGCTTACCCCCTTTGCAAAACTGTATAATGTATTATTGTACTACAAACCCGGTCAATTCTGAACAAGGATAATAAATATTATATCTAATGGGTATAATCCCATTAAGCAATGAAACAGAATTAATTAGTTCTATTTTTAGTAGTGTGTAGTGTAGTTTATTGTAAGTCAAGCGTCAAATCAGAACAAAACGGAGGAAACAATGGAGGAAACAAAACAAACACTTAATTCCTTGGGTACCTACGCGGTTTGACAAATTCCTGTTCGCTTTCAATTCAGTGAACGGGGAAGTTGCTTGAGTGTTGACACGTATGTTCGGCCACAATATTCATTACTCGAAATGTTGTACTTGTCGGAAGCTGTAACATATGCTGTCTCTATAAAATCAATCGTCGGACAGCAGATGCGGCAGGCGGGGTCGCGCCGTCCCAACCGCCGCCCGCGGGCACATTGTTCGCGGAGTCAACGAACTTACGAAAATGCTCCTTGGCTTATTGTGCCCATAATCGAATCAAGTCGCTACTGTATATGGTAGTAAACACGACGCATACTTTCATCTTTTTTGACAAATAAAACGCTCATGACAAGATATAAAATCCCAAAACATTCGGCAAGCTTTTCTGGAAACAAAAATCTTCGTGAATGCCTCATTGAATCTTAATCTGTAATCAATCTTGTGGCTAGAAAGTTTCGCCTCTTTGGTTTTTGTCTATAATGTCGTCGAAGTGAATATGCCTCCATACATCAGTTTCGTTATTTATCACATTTTCTAACCATTATAATCTCAACAGCCGTTGCTTATGTTCTAGATTGCTAAGTAAATTGAATTGGAAAATCCCGTGACTCGATTCTGCATGAAAAAGGGGTGTGGTTGCGTTATACCCGGGTGTCGGCTAGGCGGTGTGCGTCGGGCTCGGGGGTGTCGGAGGGTGCGGGGGTGAGCGTTACGAGTGCTTCTGTAATGTCTGGCGAGCCTGGGGCCCGGGGCCGGGGGCACGGGGCGCGCGCCGGATCAATACGGCGCGTCCCCTACCCGCGCCATGCCGCCCGACCAATCTCCGCAGGCCCTACGTCTTTCGACGCCAGTGCTTGTTTTTTTATAGCTCCCATTAACCATGCTCTTCGATAAATGAATAAAAGCATGTGTTGGTATTTTTTATCACGTCTAGCGGTACTAATGTTCTTATTTTGACTTATTTGACGAGTACTGTTATCGCAGTGGCCTTTACTTCAATCATGTATGAACTTTTGTTCTCACGTGGACTACAAACTTTTTAACAAAGCAGCGCTTAGCTTAATCAATCAATTAGGTGCCTACTTGCATGTCTTACAATAAAAGTGATATCGATTTAAAATTAAGGATAGGTAATACGAACGAATACAATAAAAAAGAAGTTTCGGTTTCAAATAGGACAGTTCCTATCGGCTTTAACTACCCCATGGTTACCCTAATTTAATCGAAATTGGTCATTATTGACTTTACACTATACACCTGAAAATAAATTCTACGTAAATAAATTGTATCAATAATCAGGTTGATAACTAGTCAAACAACGTGATAGATTTAACAGTGAATTAAATATCTACATAACGATAACGTTGTCTCAAAAAACAATACTAGGGACAATAGACGGAGGAGGTTGAGTTAGTGGTAGCTCCACAGTAATCTGCTCAAAGCCAGTGGGCCGTGGGTACATCGCAGACGTGTTTAGAGTACAAATTCCTGTAGCGTAGTCGTTGCGGATCTATATTTAGTTAGGTAGCAGTAAGGGCACCCTCTCGTACAGAATCGACGCACGCCCTAATATGCTTCGTTCCGACACCTTTTTGCTTGCCGACTTTTGGTTCGGCCACTATATGATATTCCGTTTATTACCCTACGAGCGACGCGTCACGATATGTAGATGACTTTTTTGCCGACCCGCATATGTTCCATTATGAGGGTCTGCTACATTGATTTCGGATATTATAGCTTTGTTAAAAGTTTTACGGTTAACGTAATGTGGGAGGCTCGGCTTGTTTGCTTTTACTTACATGTAACATTTTTTTTTTATTTGAATTCGGGTTTCATTCCAAGAGATTTTCGGTTAAAATCAGATCGCAATTGTACAGCAATTCTTATGAATTTGTTATTGTCAGACCAGCGAGGGTTGCCTCAAAGCAACAAGTTTTATTAGTCACATCCGATTATTGTCTTCTATTTGAACTTGAAGTTATTCCTGTTTGTTTTCTTTATCGTTCTATCTTGGAATAACAAGAAAGGAGAATATAGTTTCTATACAATAATATACATGTACCTTAATACTTCAAGGAAAGCCATTGTTATCTTTACAAATGTTACACAAATATGGATGACAAATATGTTCAAAGCAGACACAAACGTTTGGACATGGTATTGTGATGTTTTCACTGTCTGATAAACTCTCTCGTCGACTATTGCAATAAAATGAGTTTTCATACATAAATAAGCACGTATAAGCTCCTTTACACCGAAGCGAAAGCCTACTTTCGCTCACGTAGGTAGCTTTTCTGTAGCTCCAATGAAATTACCTATCCACAGCTTGAGAAGCGATGAGAAGGTTGGAAGTACAAAATTGAGAGCATCAGTAATTGTGTAACACACATTTTGAAAGCGATAATTGCAGTTGTGAATCGAATTCTTGTCTGTTCTGAGCCGAGCACGGCACTGTGTGGCTAATGCGTGCGCTTAATGTGGTGTGGGCAACAATTTATGAAATGGATGCAACGACTGTACGAGACCGGAGAGACCGGCTTAATGACGGCTCAATTGAAATTATTTAGTCACCCTAAAGTTAAACGTTGGACGTTCAGCCATCTGCGGAATGCAAGTTCACTTCCTGAGTCGACAATTAAAGCCGATGACTGACGTACGGACCGAAACATCGTTGACATGGTTCACCATTGGCATGTCAGACTAATGAGGTTGCAACTACTTGCACATTACAATTAGCTCTGTCCACCATAACACGGTGTAATTTTATGCTAGACAGATTTTTTAGTTTAGCTGTAATTTAATCAAAATTAAGCATGTTGAGTACTTACACACTTACAATTTGCTTTGTTGTCTGGTTTATTTTTTTAATGGCTGTTTGAGAAGTAGTCAGAGCAATTTACCACCACATGTTGCGGTTATTATTATATTTGAATCTCCCTTATGAACAGATTTCAGAACAAACGGATGGTGAAGATGCATGACCTGAATGAAACCGTTCCAAACTCAAAATGTGCATTTTTTTTCCTAATTCACGCTTCAGTAAATCCTGCGGTTGACTATAGCGGTTTGACAACGAAAAGTAAACATTAATTAGTAATGTCGTTTAAAATTAATTTGGGGTGCATCTATCACTGTAGTATTATCACCATCAGTTAATTACAGCCCTAATAGTAAAGCGGGTGTCACACGCGGCTGGCTTGCATTCTCGTCATAGCCACTGATCGGAAGTCGATAGCTTCGTCACGCGTGTCATGGTGTATTCATTCTGGTCAGCGTCACGGCCCGCTAGCCGGATATTAACGCTTTTTTGAACCACCTCAATTATTCCTTCCGAGCCTTTGATGAGCCCCCATCAAGCCATTTTGCAGTTATTCGGACGCAATGCTTTATTTGTTGGGATTCTACGAGTATTTAAACCTTTCCAACCTATGCTTCTGCATGTTCTGTAGAGACTGGACCATTTTACGGGTTTGTGGTTGATGATACTCCATAAACAATATTGTCCATGTTGTGTTTTTTACAGCAAAATGTATTGACACAAGCATCATGCAAAGTGTTCATGGCCCAGTTCTAGTTACAACAATTTATGGTATTATTTCCTTTGTTGTACTGCATGTTATGCACACTTGCATGTGGTTTGTTTCTAGATTTAAAACAAACACCTTAATTCAATATGGTCTTATTGTATGTCACGCTAACCATTACATATTGTAGCACATACCTATAACTTATGGTGACCCCATTTGATTAACTAGCTTCTATTTTTGAGTCATGAAACTATGACACCTAGTACTTATTTATTAGAGAACAATAATATATTAGATATTCTGTGTCATCAGTTCCTTACAGAATATCTTAGTAAAAAAAAACGTGTTTTTGCTGGCTCTAGTTGTACTTAAGTAAAAAATAACGTGGTAAACCACACCCACTGTATATTCCTACGAAATCCCGGGCTGCGCAATTGTTCGCAAGTCAGACTACAGCTAATCAGAACGACCCATGTTTTTCTCCTCCAATTAATTAAAGGAACATGACTTTGCGGGAAAATGGGAAAAATAACAAGATGAAAAATTCTTTTAAAGTAAGAACAAAAGGAAAAAATATAGGAGGAATAGGTACGATTTAAATAATGCCAGAAATGGCGCGCGTTGGAATTTCATAGACCGCACATTCAACACCTTATACGTATTACGACCTACTGAATAAACATTGTCTTAGTGGTCTTAGTAGGTACATGATAATAAAAACTACAATTGTTTTAATTATCATGCAATGAGTCCACATAGCCCGCAACCACATAGATGCGTCAGACCTCAGGTTCATGCGTCGAGCGATGGATCCAGCCAGCTCAACTTCCGGTGCCTATTTTATAAGCTCATAACATTTTGACTGCCTCGTTGGTCTAGTGGTTAGTGACCCTGACCGCAAAGCCGGAGGTAGTGGGTTCGATTCCCACCCAGGACAAACTTTGTGTGATGAGCATAATTGTTTGTTCTGTGTCTGGGTGTAATTTATCTATAATATGTATGTATTTATAAATTATATAAGTATGTATATCAGTTGTCTGGTTACCATAACACAAGCTCTGCTTAGCTTGGGATCAGATGGCCGTGTGTGAGTTGTCCCAAGATATTTATTTTATTTATTTATTTATAATAGTTAATGTGTATTAACTCGGCAACTCGACGTCGATTCATGTCAGCGTGGAATACAAATGAATCAGAAAGTACGCGAATAAGGAAATTCCATTCGGTGCATTCGTACTAGAGGCAATGATAAACTAATACTATGAGCTATTCCTATTCACAAGTCGTAGTCTTTGTACGGGCTGGGAGGTTGTGTGAGTCACCTTATGGCGCTCGAACATCTCCGCAATAATAACACCCCTAATTAACACATTTGTATGTAATGAAGAATGAGTTAATATTTGTAATGTGAGACAATGAAGCGTTTTGGAAGGTCCCGGTAGGGGCTATTTTGTTTGGCGTTTTTCTAACGAATATGACTTGGGTGATCCCAAATCCCGGGTTTAGTTTTTTGTGTTGCGCGCTGCATTCGGTGACAATGTTTTGAATTAGTGAACCTGCCATGTTACCGGAAACCGATATAAGGATTAGCTCGTTTAATGTTCTTTTTCGGGTATTCGAAATATATATTTCAATAGTCTCAGCTCCGCTATATGCAATATTTTATTTTTCGTCTTCTCCACGGCCCAGCATTAGTATAGAGTAGGAACTTCTATGGGTAGCAATTTGTTCCTGTAACCTGTCGCGGTTTTATCCAGACTGAATTGATCTGGTGCGTTTACTTTAGACCGAGATGTAACGCCATCGCCATCCCCTCGATAAGTAACCAATGATACCCAAGATACCGCTACAATACCAGCCATCAAACATAAACCAAGAAATACAATTTTAGTGACAAGTTTGACAAAGTTGTAGTGAAGCTATAAGAGTCACTTCCAGTATCGTGAACACGTTCTGAACATGAAACATGAGCGCGGGCGGAAGGAGAGTTTAAGGCGCTCCACCCACTGAAGATGCGTCCCGCCGCGGTGAGCAGAGCGACAGATAACGCGCGCGGCGACGGAGGCGCAGATCTGCCTTACTTAGCGGTGAAATCTGCTCCCCCGCGCGGTGAAGCAGATTACGACGGCCTCGCGCTAAATAAATTTGTCTACGTCGAAATCCATCGTGCAAACGTCTTTACAGTATAAAATCACGCCCGGGACGGCAGAGCCGGTGTGTCATATCCCGCGGCACGCCCTGCGCTCCCGCGCAGATTGGCAGAATCTGCGCGCGGTGCGCCTTCCCGCTCGTTTCCGCGTCGGCAGTGTGTTGTGCTAGGCGTGATTTCTATATAAATTGAGATACTTGCATACAACGGTAAAATCTGCCTGAATAAATCTGCGACGGGGCGCGGGGCAGTGGGTGGAGCGCCTTACTTATACGCGGTACATACGCTGAATTACAATGATGTTCGCGCTCTCAACTTTTCGTAGGAAACGCTAGACGCTGACGAATCGACTGTACGTGGTTTTATGTTCTTTGATGTTTTGATAACACGCTAGCTAGACTAGACATCGTAGAAGGTTTACTTTGTAGAAATTATGATTAGTTCGTGTCATTTGTGTCTGTACACGGGGCAACTGGATATTATACGAGTACCTAATAGACGTACCTATTTGTAATAGGTAGTCATAGCGGTTTTCCCAAAACATAAATCTGAAAAGGAAAGAAGCTTCAGTGGTTTGAATGAATGTTTCTAGGAATTTTCTGCCTATTTTAGTCTTTAACACGAATGATTACTAAATTATGGGTACCTATCAATTTGTGTCGAACTTGTACAATGCACAGTCTAGACCAGAGTTAGCCATTTTTTATTTTACAATGGTCCGACGACAATGTCTAAAATTGCAGACAGCGCAAGTGATCGGCGGGCGGTTCGGTTCAGTAGTTTTCACTGTCGCACGATGAAAACGAAAGTGCAAAGTTCAGAAAAGCAATTTCGTTCGTGTAAGTAAAGTTAAGTGCGCGCGGCGTGGATTTCGCCGAAGTGCACTGGAACGTGACGCCCGACATCCGACTTGTGCAAGTTCCTCCACTGAAGTGAACGAGCCACGAAACGTTGCAGATTGGTGGAACAATATTACGTCCCTTTGAAATCGACCAATCTCAGTTTGGATGTCTAGAAATTACAGTCTAGACATCTAGACGGTTGCTAGCTCACTAATGTTAATGAAAATGAATTTCATATGGCAAAACTTTCCCTAAGTTGTGCGCCATTTGTAATGCCTAGGTATTAGCTACGTACCTAGAATATTATACTTTGTATAGCATGTTGAGGGCGTCGCGTCGCGTCGACGCCGTCGGCGAGCCGCCGCCGCGCCGCCGCCGGCCGACCGGTCGCGTCATACCAACCCCGATGCAATTTTTAAATTACCCCGCACTGAGGGTGTTCATTCGTTCGTTTTAATGTCCATTCTAAATGATCGTGGACACGTGAGGGGGCGAACAGCAATGCAAATAATAACATATTCAAAATTATTCTCGACATATCATTCTGCTAGTGTTCAATAAACCGTGAAGTTATTTGAATTGCGTGAATAGAAATTGTATGCAACGCAACGCATTAATCGCATTAGCACTTTGCTGGGGTTGTGTACGTGCGAATAGTGAAGACCCTTTGAGTAATCCTGAACTTGTACGTGATCCAATTAATTGCTCCAGGAGTTACCGCGGCCGTGTCGTTGTCATTGCTTTAAATGATAATATTTTATACGCACACTTCCTTATTAAATTCCAAGTTTTACGGTTGTTTTGAGTAAATAAACAGTACGTGACTCATGGGTTACTATTAGTATTTAAAGTTAACATTCAATGTTTAAATGGTTTATCTTCAAATTTGTGGAAATGGCTCCGTAATTAAGATAATCGAAGGAGGGCAGGGTTGATGACTCGCAGTTTGGCCTTTTAGCTGTGCGACGTCGTCGGTTTTATCGACCCCGGAGCCTTGACATAAGGAGACTGAAACACGCGACCGGCAACACTTGGAAACAATGTTATAACATAATAATTTATTCAAGTGGCATAACTACCCTCGGCGCTATTACCCTATTACCTACATGCTTTAATTGTGTTTGTAACAATTAAACCTTGCCAACTTTAAACGCTTACCGTGCATAGACACCAAGAACGGTTCATCAGGGAATTCTAAATCGTCCTGAACTCCTGAACGTTGAATTCGTGTTATTTAATTTCAAGTAGTGCAAGTATTGTATCAACAAAAACTAGTCTACCTGTGCATGACGTGCTCGTAACGAACTATTGTTGTAGAAGGAAGCCATTCAATGAATGTTGAATAAACGGTCAGGTAGCGTGCGTAAAATTCGATACGAGCGAGACTCACCGGAGATTATCTCAGATTAACATTCCGACCCTTGGGTCCCAGGATCGTCGCCTATGCAGGACCAATGTAGGACAAAGCTTTTTCTATAATGAAACCGTAGTGCCCGCGCCCAATTTACCCAATAAAACGTATGCGGGCGACAGACGTGCGTTAGCCGACACCGTGGCGACGTGCGACTCATTCGGCTCCCATGTCGCACTAATTACCCCGAATTTGAGGCTTATACGGAATGCATTCATATCATATAACATGCTAGGGACACAAACATTTTTCTTCAACTCCTTCATGCGTTATACATAGTTAAATAGGTACTGCATACTTACAAAGATGCGAATGAATCAACATTTGAACATTTTAACAAAGGCGTAATATTTATAGAGAAATTATTCATCGACATGATTAATTTTCTTATTTGTTTATTGTTACAGGGCAGTTAATTAATGAGGAATATTGAGGAAAGTACCTAACAATGCAGTAGTCATAGTTACCCAGTCATTGATGATAACATGTTAAGGACAAAGGTCCGTTGCCCTTTCAGGATCATAAATATTGTAATACATACACTGTTAATACTGTCGCAGTTTGAAAGGTAGTAGGTAAGTTAGACCATGTAGCAATATTCAACTATATTCTCGTAGGCGATGGTTTCAATAAACTACGCCTACTCATCACAGAACAGCAACTTTAGATCAATACATAGGTACATTTACATAATACGCTTCAACACAATTTCCGACTAGTCATTGAACCGTGATTGAACTGATATTTTGCCAGAAAATTGTTCGGGAAAATCCGACAGACTTACCTACTGTACCGAAAGTAATAATTTTCCATGCAAATAAATACTAAAGTCAAAGTCAAAGTCAAAGTCAAATCATTTATTTCAATTAGGCCATTATAAGGCACTTTTGAACGTCAAGTACTAAAGAAAAAGGAATTGAATCTAGTTGCCCCTTCCAAAAGGTAGCTTTGTATGGAGAAGAATGGGCAAGAAACTCCATACGTACTCTTTTAAAATCAATGTAAGTAATAAACTAAGCAAAGAATTTATAAATTGCGATTTGCGGGTAGTTTAATACCGTCGGCGCCGATGACAAATGATATCGAATTTCCGCTTTCACCACAATGCATCGATACTAGGAATGGGGTAGACGATGACTCATGAAAACACTGGAGGGACAGACAAGGGGAGGGCACTAAATTACAGTGTTTGCGTGTAGGTACTTGCATTACTACCTATGTTCGGGCGCTGCGTTGGCTAGATTTAATCAACAAAATTGATTCAAAACAATTTGGTTTTAGAACGGTTTCGGTGCGTAACCACGTACGTGTGAAACCTCTCGTATCCACATTACTGTTGCTAGGTAAACTGTTCGTAAACGTAATACGAGTTCGGAGTTTTCCAGCATTCATTGTTTGTTGTGTTTGGTACACTACGGATATTTTCGGAGTTCTATTAGCCGACCAATGGCATTTCCTTGTTTAGTCGTAGTTACAATAGGCTTTTGGAAAATTAAGCATTTGGTTGTTTTAACACAGTAGACGTTTATTACTTTCGACTGTAAACTGTTAACAGATGTTACAAATAAACAGAGTTTCTGAAAGTGTGTTTGTTATAGAAAAAATGGGACGTCTTCTGATCGATCGTTTTTAACATTATTATTAAGATGTTTAGTATGGAAGATAACAGCGTAGCTTTCGAAAACATAGTTTACAGTAGTGTCATCAGCTGATAAATATATACCTTTTAATGTAATTCATGAAGCTAATATAAACTGTTGTGTGAGTAAATATTGTAGTCAGTATCTATAGGTAGGTACTTCGGCACTTCAGGGAGCACCATCCAGACATATCGATCAGGGACGAGTAGGTAGCACACCCGCAGTGCCTTGATCCAGTATGGCGGCGTGCAATATTGTGTTCACGTGCTCGCATTATTTTGCTGGTTTAGCAACGTTGTGTTATTTTAAACGCTGCCTTACCTGACAATATAGCTGTGTTGTCTGTCTTTAAACTTCCGTGAGATACTGTTTTCAGTTCAATATCAACGCCACCTTTGTCGGGGCCTTCTGGCGTAACCATCACTTTCATGTTTATATTTTCTTTCTGTTTGTCTTTTGTGCGTTTCGTCTTCGTCAGTAATGCTTTGGTAATGCTGACGTACGATATGTGGTTCTGCATTCTCAAACTATCTTTATGGCCCATTCCGTTAACCATTCATCTTTCGTCCAGATGGGAGACCTCGTAAAATTGAGCTTTTAATAATAAAACCGAATCTTTTATATCTTATGTAGCAAACGAAGCATCACCAACTTTGACATTGGGATTGACTTAAAACTTGCAGTAACTTAAATTAACTCAAATTATCGAGTCCTTTATGTACAACAATAGTAAGGCCACCTAGCCCTACCATATTCATGTTGATTGATTCGTCAATACGTTTAAAAATTTAAATGTGGGCTTCTTTATTCTGTGCGCGTGTTCTAGAACATAATAACAAATGGCTGCCGCATTCCAGGCTAGTCATTTAATTAAGTAACTACCTACCTACCTACGCACCTGTTTATTGACATCGTTCACCACGATCAGCTTAAATGATTACTTGAATGAGATTAATATATTCAAATTGTATCGTTTCCTCAGTCGATCGCTGCAGTTAGTCTTTCGACAGGATTAAGATATTGTTAGATTTATAAGAGCACTACGCTAATTAGGGCTTTTAGACTTCGACATTATGAATAAGGCGTAATGAGTACCTAAGCGCTACTGGCTCCTGACTTAAAACTTCTTAATTTTTCGATATTTCACGTCTTGATGCCCATAAATTATCCCGAAACTTTTACCCTCCTTCACCTTTTCTCTTACTTCGTCTACTTAATTCTTCCTTACTGTATAATACATTATGTAGGTATAATACCTACTATGTTCTTTAAAAAGTTAATTAATTCTCTGTCAAAAATGCCATACTAATATACTTTTTGCTTGTTCCAGTGGCCTCAACTTCCAAGATCTGATCGTGCGACAGGGCGCCATCGACTCGCCCCCCAAGACACCATTCATCCTCGGCTTCGAATGCGCCGGAGAGATCGAGCAGGTCGGCGAAGGAGTCACCAACTTGAAGGTAACCATGGAACAAGCTCTCAAAAAACTAAGCTTAAAAATGTTTAAGGCTCGAGATATGAGGGGTTAGTAACCAGACGCGTCAAATGGACGAAGTAAAAAGCAATGTTAAGATACGCGGCGTTCTGAAGTTTAATTTCTATTCCCAAAAGGGGTGAATGTTGTATGAAGGGACAATTACACACACAATCAGTCCTTGTGTCTATTCTATCCCCTTTGTAGAAAATTCCAGAGAATTTCGCCACATTTTCCACCAAACAATTTCAGGAAATTCTCGGGCAACCCTAATCTTAATTAGTTTCTCCGATACCTACGTCTCCTCGTGCAATTCCTCACCATCACTATGTGAAATTTCACACGCCTTCAGAATATTAATTCGGTAATGAATAATACAATTAATGTGCCAACCAGAGTCCCTACTGGCTGGGAAAATATTTTAATTAAAATTTCTTCCTTTCCGTTGATGTTTTATTGCAATGTTATATTAATTACACTTCGTTCAATGCCTTGTCTTTACTCAAAGTAAATCGGTCACGGGCTCGTGGTATATATCGCAACGGATTGCAACCGCCGCTATTTCTAATTTAAGTTAAATTAATTTTAATTGCAATGTCTGTGGGTAATAAAACTTCCGTTTCTATAGTTATAAAAAGATCTAGCTGGCTGTTTCAATTTTCACAAGTGGCTGCTAAAACATTATCGTTAACACTTCGAGTCCCTGAACTACCACGGTTAAATATGGGATCCTTAGCTCACTATGGGCCAACTATCTCTTCATAATCAATATAAATGAAGTATCAGTTTGCTGGACTCTTCAATTCTTTAAGAATTTTTCATCGCTTTTCATTGTCTATTTTCTTCCATCTAGCTTCTTCAAGTCGTGAAACAGAATTTAAGTTTACCAGTTGGACATTATAACTACCGCCGATTAATCTTCTACGAATATGTGGGATCGACATCAAAGCTTTTGTAATGGATGACCCTATAAACACTTCTCTTTGTTTCCACGTCTAGTTAACTTTTGTTATTCTTATACGATTTATTGTTATTGGTGGAATATAGGTAGATGTTTGGTACCTAATGATTTATGGTACCTATACCTTCCTTTAATAATGTATCTACTAATCTATAAACAGTCTGTCTAGTGTTAATACTCGTTACAATCAGTCTTCTTTAATTGTCAGTCTAGCTATCCTGAACACCCCGACATCGTGAATCACAAAATTACTTTGCCACATTATGTGACACCTTTATCCTAACGTTACCAACATTTGCAACCAGGTTGGCGACCAAGTCGTGGCCCTGCCAGAATACCGCGCTTGGGCCGAGCTCGTCTCCGTGCCAGCCCAATACGTGTACGCCCTCCCCGAAGGCATGACTGCTTTGGACGCTGTGGCAGTTACCACCAACTACGTGGTAGCGTATCTGCTGCTCTTCGAGATGGCTAATTTGACTCCTGGCAAGAGCCTGCTTGTGCACTCTGCTGGAGGCGGCGTGGTAAGTTAAATTAACTTTATTTAAATGTTCTTCGTTAAGACTATTATATTGGTGAAAGCTCCTTCGACGGGCAATAATACAAGCAATAAAACTACCCTAATTTGACTGTTTTGAATAGCAGAAAAACATTTCATAAAAAGATTTCAGATGGGACAAAAAATAACAAAGTTTTATTATTTTCTCGACATATAAATAGCTTGAAAATGAAAGTGAAGTTCAAGACCAACTTTTTTATCGACCATAAAAACTGACTCACAACCAAAACTCATGAATGCAAAGCTAAAATTAAGTTTATTCAGAACTTGACAAATACCGAATGAAATCGAAAATACCACAGTAGCATTGACCCTTGCGGCTCCGCACACAGCACGCATCACACACTGCTGTGTACTTGATAATTACTGTGCAAACAGACTAACGAGATGTCTAATTGTTGCTCTAAATAGTTCACAAAATATTCATGTTTGCTTTGGAATGTTTGTTTCTATGACGTGACTGACCACCCTTGCGTGTTACTGGCCGGTAATTCGAACTTCGAAGTTCGGTTGCTGGGCGGGGTGACAACACCAATTAACTGACATAAATTAACAGGGAAAACCAATTTAAGGGAAAATAATGTACGCGACTATGCTTACTATTTGATGATAATGTGATAGCAAATGTGGATATTGTTTTACTTTCATTGTCGTTGAAAGCTTTTGGTAACTTTTGGGGCAATGAACTTGCCATTTATTTGATTGATTTTATAGATATAATAACTGAGCTTCCTTCAATTACTTACTAAGCCCCAAGTTTCGACTGAGGTAACAATAATGGACGCTGTGGGTCGGGAAACCAATAGTTTAAATCAATCTAGTATGTTTTACTCCGATGTTCGCATCAAAAGACTAATCAATTTGTGGTAATACCTAATACATAATTATGTTACCAAAGATATTACCATCAGTTATTTATATATAGGAACCGGTCTACCTATCCTAATACCCCATTATGATTGTAGGGCCAAGCAGTAGCACAGTTGGCTAAGACTGTAGACAACGTGACGGTGTTCGGTGTCTGCTCCAAGACCAAGCACGAGGCACTGAAGGCAAATAACAACAACATCGACCACCTGCTGGAGCGCGGCAGTGACTACACCAGCGAAGTCAGGAAGTAAGTTGCGCAAAAAGACAGGTTCTAATAGCTTTGTTAGTTTGTGTCATCGTAACTACCAAACGGAAGGACCAATTTCAATGGGTTTTTTTATTTGGCATAACAGGGATATTTTTTAGCTATGTGTAAAAAAAATCTGTTTAGGCAAAGATGATCAGTTTATTTTTGTAATTACTGTAGGGATTTCAGTCATTTATTGGATATTTATGAAGCCAGGACCATTACACACAAAGTTTATTCCGCAGACCAATTTTTTTAACACTAACAATATTGATTAAAACAAAACCCACACTCAAATTGGGATTATGAGATTGCTAATCTCAATGTGCCCATATCCGTTATCTGACGTATCAGCTCTTCACGCGGGCTATCCACAATGTACGCCCACACTCTTTATAACTCCTCATGTTATTGTAAACAAAGCTTTACATGACTTTTTGATCTACTAAGTGACTGATTAACCACCCAGCGGTACCCAAACACAAAAGTTCACCCATTCACTCACGGACTATCCGCGAGTGAATGAGTGAACTTTTGTGAACACACGAAATCTCGAAAACTATGTTCTATAAAGCTGAAACTTAAGCGCAGGCCACACCGCCAGCTAGCGGGCGGGCGGGCTAAGCGGGCGAACATCGTTTCACCTCTTTACATACTTCGGTTCACACCGCGAGCTACCGACTAACCTAACGAGCTAAGCTAACGAAATATCCGACGATTCCCAGCTAGCGGGCGGGCGGGCTAGGCGGGCGAACATCGTTTCACCTCTTTACATACATCGGTTCACACCGCGAGCTACCGACTAACCTAACGAGCTAAGCTAACGAAATATCCGTCGCTCGTCAGTCCGTAGTTTTCGGTGTGAACCCCATAGTTTAGCTCGCCAATATTTCGCGTAGTTTGTATAGTTTCCTTCGTTCGCTTCGCCCGCCCGCCTAGCCCGCCCGCCCGCTAGCTGGCGGTGTGGCCTGCGCTTTAGGCGGATTTTGCAACAGGGGTTTTTTAGAATATTAATAATTTATAATTAGAATAAGGGCTCTTTGACTTCCATGCGGGTGTTATCACGAACAAAAGCTAGTAAGAAATAGAAAATAACTCATTGCTACAGATGAAGATAAACCCTCAAGCTAGGTGGATCAGAGTATGTATCTAAAGATCTCCTCCGTGACAGTGGTGACATGACTGAGAGCAGTTGGTTGGGTGTAGAAGAGTTAGGAGTAGTAGAGTAAGATAAATAGCATGCATTTGGAGAGGCTTATCCAGCAGTGCACTGTTATGTAAGCTAATGAGAGACGCTACATAACATCACGCCTGTAATCCCCGAGGAGTTAGGCAGAGGTGTACCCATTAGGCTATTAGTACACCCACATTTCGCCATATGTTTAAGTCCCATGTAATAGAGGGCGAGCCTATTGTTCCAATAAATGATTTCAGTGAAGCACTACCATCATTGAGGTACTTCTTCGTCTTTGCTTTCTTTCACAAAACAATCTCAGTCAGCTACCTAGATAAATGTTTAGTTAGATAAATATCGAATTTTAAAAGTTCATGTCAAGAATTCGGTGAGATCATCAATAGTTTGAATGAGTTTTATTGTGCTTTGAACACGTGCCAAAGTGAAAAAAATTCAATGTGATACTGCCCCATTTATTACGATTTTATGAGTGATCGGTCTTACACTAATACAACCTACTAGTCGTAAATGTTGCTACTTACACATGTGGGTAGGTAATACATAGTTAGGTATACACTCATTTCTTCAAATGAATGTAAAGCCAACCGCAATGAATCATAAAAACAAATTAATTTATTCAGCAATCTTGAGGAATTTCAAAAATGAAGGGAAGGATCGGAACTGTGATATCACTGAGCTAAAAATATTCCGTTCAGCGGCCCTTCTTCTAACTAATAATACCTTTGTTTACGTTACACGCACTAAATGTTCGGTATGCGAGGATTTTTATGCCCGTGTATTCCTATTATTGTCACAATAAATACTTGCTAGTTACGACGATTTGTCAGTTTATTTTACGACGGTTACGTAAATCTCGTCCGGATTCTTTAGGATCATATTCATCTGGGTCGTCATTCAGGAATTTAAAGTTGAATCAATGATGATCTACTTCCCCACGACGTTCCAGAGCTAAAGCATATTGTTCCCAATCCCATGCTTAGTTAATTGGCGCTTATTATAGTTACATATTTCATTGCGAGTCCTCCTCGTGTGATTGTGCATTACCACTTTACAAAGGTCTCTCCCACCCCTTACAGCTTTTATTAACAGTTCAAAAGAGAGGACATAATAGCTGGAGTTGAGGTCTGGTTATGTTGGTGTCGTACCACGTTAATTGTTCGGTTTATAACCCGCTCCTTAGGGCAGCTGCTTCGTAACAAGCGCGTCATTTAATTCTCGTAAATAGACAAAGATATTTTTATATCTGGTGAGCACTTTACAGCGTAAACAAGAGAGCCACACAAGTTCAGTGTAAATAAATAGTCAGTTATCTACTGCTCGTAGAAATGCTCTTACAACAATATTTATTTAGTTTATAGTGTAGAACATAATATGATTAGTAACATCTTTTGGTTTAATAAAACTCAAGGACCGAAATCCGCTGTGATTTTAATAATCCGTATTAATAGACTAGTTATTAGGTATATTATAAACCCCTTTACTTACGGACTTCTTAATTACCATCTGCTACCGTTGCTTCTAATAAGTCGGCTCTTCACAGAATAGAAAATTTTATTAGTACTATATTCTTTTTACTATATTATTATGTGCTATATTCCATGGTTTTCTAAAATTAAATAGAAAACTAGTACCTAACCGTAACTTTCCTATCATAACCTTGGGAAACGCTCTACATTTCATTAATAATTAACTACCTCAATGTTTTATTGGCTAATAGAATCAGATATAAGTTTCCTGTAAGTAATTAATGGGCTGCTCTAAAAAGACACAAACGTTAGTTAATTCGTGATCCCTCTTTTAGAAAACATAAATTATAATTAACTATTTAAAAAAAATGGGCAGAGCATATAGCTCGTATTGCGGACGGCCATTGTGGTCGTAAACGTAAGGGTTCAGAGTGGCGACCACGTACGAAAAGGCGCAGTGTGGGAAGGCCCCCCCACAACTTGGACCGATGACCTGGTCGGACCAGGTCTTGGGAAACCGCTGGATGCGGACATCGCAGGCTTGGATTGGATTTAAGGGAGACCTATGCGCAATATTGGACGTCGTTCGGCTGATATGGGAATAAAAAAAATACCTCAGCACTCCTTGCCCAATATTTGCTTTGTCGTTCATCCGTTAAAGTATGTCGATTCTACCTACTCAGGTCATCTCAGCTGATAGACATTTAGTGCTGGGACTCTCCATAGGTGCATAGGTAGGTGCACTAGATAAAGCCGTCCTGCACTACCCTTATCCGGCGGGTTCACGTCTCCACTTTGACATCAATCCTCAGTCCTCTTCCCTAATGATCAGGAACTTCTGGATGTACTTCCCTGTCTCTAACTTGCGGTGTTCCAAGTAGTTGTGTCTAAAGTCTAGTGATGTTACCAGGGTGTCTGCCGATGGCGTGGACATTGTACTGGACTGCCTCTGTGGTGAGGAGTGCAACCGTGGCTACCAGCTTCTGAAACCGATGGGACGATACATCTTGTATGGTATGTATTGATTTTTTGTAAGATTATTTGGTGAAGTTCTGAAATACTCTTAACCTTTGTCTTTGTCTCATACCTACTAGTTCTGTCACTTAGTACCTCAAGAATTTTGAAAACGTTTCAAAGTTTTATAAGGAAATCATCAAGCTCAGTCTCTCTACTGAAATGTGATAAATTCAAATACTAATTTTTCATATTTGAAGAAAGATCAATGTTAGAATAACTACCTACTTAGTTTAAAGAAAGAACACATATTATTATTTACAATATTAATTAATTTTGTAAACGTAGTAAGTATCTTCAATGTGTGTTTAAATAAGTGTTAGTAAACAATGGTGTGTATCACAGGATCATCTAACATCGTGACCGGCGAGACGAAGAGTTTCTTCAGCGCTGCGCGTGCCGTGAGTACTCAATGACTAATTATCTGATTGTACAGGGCTGAGGTGCGTGTGCGCCTCCTAATAATACTATGATCGGTTCAATTGAGATTGTAATGTGTTGTGGGTTTAGACTCAACCTCCATTATTCTTACACTCCATAAGGGCGGGTCCGCATAGCTTGCGGCATGCAAGCATTTTTTTTTAATTGTTCAACGGTTCTTCATAGCTCTGTTCCAAGTCCTATAGAGTTATCTACTCATTGTCAGGTAGTACAGTTAATTGTGAGTGCCGTGATGTGAACAGCAGCCCTTACTTCTGATGATCTATCATCACACTTTTGGAACAGTGCCCTAAAAGAGCTAGAACATCAACATGTTTTCTTCATTCCAGTGGTGGCAAGTAGACAAGGTGTCTCCGATCAAGCTGTTCGACGAGAACAAGAGCCTGGCAGGCCTGAACCTGCGGCATCTGCTGTTCCAACATGGCCGCGCTGAATATGTGCGTCGCGCCGTCGAACGTGTGTTCGCGCTGTGGGGAGAGGGCAAGGTCAAGCCGCTTGTGGACTCCACCTGGGCGCTTGAGGATGTATGACACTTGTTTTACTAAATTAACTTCTAGGTGGTGGTAATAGAGATCTGGTTTCTGTGACGTGATTTGAACTATAACTTTCTAGTAACTTCTATAAAAAATTGGCGTTTGACCACATAATCAACTTCTCGACAGCAACTTCAGATAGTACCAACTCTTGCTACTCTTAATTTAGAAACTGCTGTAATTCTTGTTACCTTCTTTGATTTTATCATGTTTATCCAATCGTCAGGTCGGCGAAGCCATGCAGAAGATGCACGACCGCAAAAACATTGGCAAGCTTGTGCTTGACCCATCACTGGAGCCGAAACCCAAACCCGCCACCCCAGCCAAGGGCAAGTCAGGCAAGGAGAAAAAACCAGCCAAAGAAAGCTCCGAAGACAAGAAGGACAAAGAGGCCAAGGAGGAGGAAAAGAAACCTGCTGAGAACGGTGAGAAGAACGGGGAAAAGAACGGTGAAAAGAATGGTGAAAAGAACGGTGAAGAACCGCTTACTAACGGTAACAGCGACGAAGGTCAGTCTCGAACTATTGTGACCAGGCATGCGTAGATGCGTACACGCTTTGACTGCTCCATTTTTGAATCGCCTGTGACGTCATCTCTTGTGGATGACCAAGTTGAGGCTGCGGTGCGAACGAGAACGACTTTCATAGACGATTTAATCATGTAGATCCAAGTAACGAGTATTTATTCATTCGGGTGAAATAAACAGCAGATGGTACGATACAAAATGGCTTTTTGGTTTCTGAAATAATTATAACGCACCCTTCGAACTAAATTGATATTGATGACCTTTTTAACTCTAATTTGTCTATCAATTCAAGGGACTTTCTATTCAGAAACCAATTTAAGCTTGTTGACCGCAGTTGTGCGTTTCACCCTATTATTATTTTTTATTATGGCTTTTATTTGAATTAACTACGCACGCATTTATTGGGTAAACGCATACATATATTGGCTTCTGGCGGAGCCCTATATTTAAAAATATTCAAGTATTTATACAGCCTTTAGAATCGCTAGTAGCATTTAAACATTTTGCTTATCTACGACGTTTTTTTATCATAGATACTATCACGTTATAAATCGCATTAGATACGTTAATTAATTAGATATCAAATTGAAATATAGACTTAATATTTTTTCTGTTTTTAGAAAACTTTAAATAAAATATGCTTTCAAGGTTTTTTTTTATAATAGTAGCAAGTTCTAGACCTAAATGCATTTATATTTAAACATTTGCTGCAGCATGTGGATACAGGGGGTTGCTTTCATTAATCTAGATTATATTGGTATGTATGTATGATGTTCCATAATAAGTAAAAATACGGAATAATGACACTTAATGCCGAGAAAAAACATTAGTAATAATATGATTCCCAATTGAATGATAGGTACGTCTTCCAAAAACGAGATTTATTTACCGTTTAAAAAAATAGTAGACGCTCCTCCAGCTTTATGGCAAATCGGAGGGTATATTCGGACTGGGATTTTTTTGGATTTTGGTACAATTTTGTCATCTGCAGCCTCCTTTAGAAAAATCGACAAATATATGTATAAATATTTCAAAGGTTTTTTAGACCAAATGTTGGAGATTGGATAAATATTATAATAGTACCTATTCTTAATATATTACCTAAAACTTCACTACAAACCTTTTCTAAAGGCTGTATAATTACTGAAAATATGCGTTTGGCCAGCTTGGTCATAAAAGTCGGGACTGAATTTTCTTATTATATGATTAAGTAGGTAGGTTAGTCTACTAACGATTATATTATTATCTATTATAATATAGCTTTAGCATATTTTGAGAATAGTGTGCGTTTTATTTAGATATTATTATGCTTAAAATTATCTAGAGAATAAGCACTAATTCTAGAATAGAAAAGCATGCTTTGTGCATTGATTAGAATATGATTGTAGATTTTAAATGGTTGGACCCACGACCAGCCATTTAGCCCACGCTTTAGTTACCAGTCAGCAGGTGAAATTAAAAAAAAGAACCGACTAGAATTTTTAAATACGCAAAAAAAAATTGTTAAAGCTACTGGTCAACTCTTCTCATCTCAGTTATAAGTATATGTAATATGAACCATAAACCAATCAATAACTGATACTCAAAATGGCGGACACGCCATTTTCTTACCTTTACGGCCGCTTTCTCTTTGCTATCTGTAGATTGGCCCTTAGAAGTTAGGGCATGTCCATAGGTATGATACCAAGAGTGTTCATAGTTCACGAGTTATGATTTATAATACAGGTCATAGGTGACGTAGTGGTGTGCGGTTCACAGTTAACCGGTCGGTAGATTCTTCATGCAGTATCCGACCTTGTACTGACTATGTTGTCATTTCTCCATTTCCAGAGTCAAAGGAGAAGGAAAAGGAATCTAGCTGAATTACTTCGCTCGAGGACTGAACCAGATAAACCACCGCCAATTGATTATTTTAGAGTTGAAGCTGTCCCGAGGACGCCGCGCCTCGCTTGCTCCGCCGGCGCTACCTATATGTTGCCTCACCTTCTATTATCTTATTCAACTATACAAGTCTGATACCCCGACATCCTTCGATCGCCACCCTATTTATAAATGTTTTCCATCATTGTAATCATTGTGACCACGCGATCGAACGATGTCGCACGCTAATTTTAGTTTTTAATTATTCGTTTTATTGTCTATCATCACATTCTCCTAGTTTTGTTAGAGCTATTATTATGAAACTAATCGTTGAAAATGCGACAGCGAAACTACAATGAATTTATTTTTTAATCATTTATTTCTTTTATAAATTAATTTCATAATTTGGCCTAAGTTAAGAATCGTCTCAGATAATACATACAGTCTTTTTTATTATAGTTTAACGTTTAAGACTTTATTTTTAAGATGAGATATTTTAATCTGCAGTTATTTTGAATGGCTATTGTATATCTAAGGTGCAGAGATGCTTAATCTTTATGTATGTTAAGCTTTAATATTTTATTAGTAAATGTTTAAAATTTGGCCCACGAGACCCACAGCCGCACCCGCCCGGGTCGCCCCGTCGCACTCGTCGCACTCGTCCGACGTCCGACTGTCTGTTGTCAGCGACTAACGAATGAAAAACCTTAGTGTGATATTTTGTGGTAGGTATGCTAGATGTTTTGCGGTATTTTTATGCTGCCTTTACATGACATATTATTTTTATTACTTTGATTTAAAAAAAAAATAACATTTTCTTTATATTTTTATACTTAACGTTTTGTAAATTATTTTCTAGTTAAGAGGAGATTTCACAGTTTATTTGAACGCACCGGTCATTGTGTGACAGACACGATCGTCCGCTATAGCTAGGCTCTTCTCTCGCGAGTCTTCTACTCCTGAACCCATACTTAGGACGAGCTTATAGTACCCAAAATGTGAAATATTTTTGTGGCTAAGTTCATACGAATCAACATAATCGACGTCACCTATATGATGTAAGTAATATTTTTATATTCCAATAAACGACTGTACCGCGGTCTCATCTCATATAATGAAGCTTTTTATGTATCTTTCACATGATTATCACATATCTACTCGAACATTCACATTCACACGATGTATATTAGGATTAATATTTTGATACCAATATTCACTGCATTTCTTTTGATATAACTACCATATTGTATTCGTCTACCCCTTATTTCTTAAGGTTGTAACATTTTCGGCCATAATTGTACAGTATGGCTGTAGATAAAGGTACCCAGTACTACTTAAATATGTTATCTGTAATACACATATCATGCGGATGTAAAATGTAACTCTCAGAGGCTGAAACGTAGTCCGGTGCGCCGGAGTAAAACATCCACTGCATCCACTACATCCACTGCTCAACACAATGTCACCGCGCTCTGTAACGTGTGTTCATACTACCGCCGACTCGTTTGACAGACTTGAATTTTTATAAACTTTTACCCTTTTTGAACGTTTTTGCAAAAGCATTAGTTTAAAACATGAGCGCGTGTTGTGATCCGATAGTACCGCTTCCAGTATCCGGTGCGAAGTACCGACCGCCGACGGTTGTGAGCACGACAGTACGAGTAGCATGGCAACACCGGAGTGACGCACTCGGACTCTCTATGTAGCTTTTGTATCAGTATGGCACACGAGTGTATGATGCTGCTTTGTGTATCGTACGGTGGCTTGGTGCTAGTTTCCTATCGTATGCGGATACATCTCGCTTCAGTGTCTCGGACCAATATCTTAAAGCTACTTTTAGTCTTCTTATCAGTAATATTCTTCGCTTTGTGTGTCAAATATGTGCGAATTTCTTGTAATGTAAACCTATATTAATTAAATCTTGTGTATATCGACCTGTATAATGGTTTAGAATTATCTCTGAATTTTCTTCTATAAGGATATTTGATGAAATTCAATAGTAATAGAGCTGGGGTGACTGCGCCGTTTGTGATTGTGTCCAAATTGTTGTAGGTTAGTATCGAAATTGATGCCAATATTTATTAACTTGAGGAAGCGTTGAGAAGTAAGCTGAAACTCGCGCGGTCACGCCAGCAGGCTCATAGCAGACTGGGTCGTTATTGTATTACACATTTATTTTTATAAGGGCGGGCCAGTGTGATATCTATACTATGAAATAAATAAATAAATATGTATGATCTGTAAAAATGCTTACTAAAGTCTTTTATTTCGAAATCCTTGCTACCATATTCCCCCCCCCCGTATTCGAAGGATTTTATCTTGTAAAAGGGCCATTGTTGTTGCAAATAGCGGCTATTCCCTATTTGAAATTTTCAACTCTTGGCGCTGAGTAGAGAGTTAAAAATCTAATGCTGGGATAATCCGCTTCGGATTATCATTAATAATCAGGAGCATTCTATAACGCCTGATACCTACTTTAAGAGCTGCAATAATTGAAACAAATCTCACTTGGGTAATTTGGGTACACGATGAATAGGCATTTTTGGAGATTCAGTTTTATGATTTATTTATTTAAATTTTTAGTCTAAATAAACTCCATAGATTACCACATTTGCAAATATATGGGGGTTTTCATAATTGTATGAGGCAAAGGCGTCCCGTTCGTGGTCCCATAGGAACGTATGGAACACGTGAACGCTCTGCTGCCGTCGTTGTCCGATACACACACTTACAATGATTCTGTACCTAAAAAGGACAATCAAAATAAAATTAGGAACATAAAAACTGGCCAGGTGGAAGTCGGACTCATGCTAATAAGCATTCCATACCACGAAATCATATTAGGTATTACGGTTAAAAAAAGAGACCAGCGACAGAAAGACAGACGTATGGATAGACAGTGTTAGGTTCTATTTTCACTCTGGGTATGGAATGCTAAAAACATGTACATTCCAGTAATAAACAATAATTATCCCAACTTTTAAGGCTTGCCTTGCCAGCACAGATGTAAGCTGTCACTGTATTTATTATAATTTGTCAGCATCAACTTGCAACTCAGGTTAGAAACACATTTATATCATAGCATCACCTTATGACTTCCCAGAAATATCGACTGGCAATGACCACAGCGAATCCTGCCCGAACGATACCCATTACACCTAACACCGTCTAGCTAAGCACACACATTATATAAACTTACACATGAAAGAGACAATTTACTGGTCATCATTTCTTTCGAAAGCAGCAACAGTAAACACATGAGAATACCGAGATGCCGGCCAAGAGCGGCAATATATACATCATACTAACAGAAATATAGTGCACATTGTCACATTGTACCCGAATAAATTTTACAAAACAATCGTAAATTATTGTTAACTTTAACTTTTCATTAGTGGTTGTTGTTGATTTTGTGGAATTGGTGGAATTTTGCCAAATATTGTCTTTATTTATGAATCTACCTTTTTTAGCAAAAATACAAAGTTACCTGTCATAATTTTCTTCTTTCACGGCGTTACGTAACATTTCTGCGAGGTTCAAACACAAATCTGGAACTACTTTCTCGCTGTACTCTATTTCCACCAACTCCGCGTCCACCACTCTCTTAAGGATCTTTTGTACTTTCTCAGCATCGAAGCGATTCTTTGGGTTGAGTCGATAAGTTGGTTGGTAAATTCGAACCTGTTTAGGTTTGCTTTCAGTCATATTGTTAGATCAATACAAAAATACTTGGCGAAACTTAGCAACATAAGTTTTAGCTACTATAGATAGGTATTCCGGTGCTTCTTACTGACGAGAGGATCCATCAGTTTCTGGATTCCAACCGGGTGCAATACTACCTACCTACCTAGTTTTCTCACCTCATCTCTTAAAAACAGTAAAGAAAAATGCTTAATTCAAGTACTAAAGAATTACATTTTTATGCAACGAATCGCGGCGGTAAGAATCTTAGGTCTAATACTGTATTGTCTAAAAGTGAAGTCTTCCGATGACCGTTGAACTTTGGTTGGTGAATCAACATAGCGAAAATTGCCAGTGGTTGGTTAGAAGGGGTTAGTAGGAACCTATTTCCACTATCACCACTTCTGACAGCCGTTCGGCAATTATTGCTAGATACGAGCGTTATGTTGCTGATCATAATTGTCGTAGTGGTGTCAGCTTAACTCAAATCTGCTAATACAATACAGCTTAGACCAATGAACCAAGTGTGACCTGTGGTGACAGTAGTAGGTGCCTAATGATGACTAGAAACCATCATTATATCCCGACCTTTTAGTCGTAAGTTACAAGTTACAGCGGGTAAGCATAGGCGAATTCTAATTTACCAGTTTGGACTTTCTAGCGCTGGCGTATCTGTTTATTATAGTACTTGTTCGTCCCACTGAAAATCTTTTTTCTTCACGAGACATTTTTTTCATATCTATTTTTAAGTAGCCTACTCGTTTTTTTTATCATACATTGAACACAGGAACTACATTTTTTTTTTATTGATTTTGCCTAAACCCCACCTTGAAACTGACTTAGGACTTTAGGAGAAGCGCCGCGGGCGCGGTGCTGTGGCGATGGCTTTTTGGGATGACGATATCGGATACTGTAACGTAAACTAAGTGTATTATTGTGTTTAAATTTAAACGAAATTGAAACTGTACTGTAATAATTTTATTATGTGTAATCAAGCCATACTGTTTAATATTGCCTTTAGCCTGCTATTGTAACTTTATGCGACAGGCTTTAGCTTGTAGTTGTCTAAAAAGCCGAGTTTTCTAGTTTTCAAAATGATTCTTTTTCATAGTGTTCCTGTCATGCAATAGTGTGACCATGAAGGTATACGTATAGATAAAACTGGAGCCCAGGGGGCTTACTATCACCTCTATAGCAGGGCAGAAGTTGCCCGGATATTGAACTGCCTCGCTATTTTGTACTATGACATCGTTATAGCAGGCCTGTAACAGGCCTGCTAAGTTAACGTTTACAAAACCGTTCACCTTTTTTTTTCTATAGACTTTCGTACTATGACGTGCTATTTGACAGCAGCAAAATGATAATGGAACGGCTGTAATGTCAAAATTAGAGATTGCTAAAAAGTTACTATGGGACTAGCTTTTTCAACATCGTTTTGTAATCTAAAATGATATTCGTGGCAACATGTTAGGTTTATATATATAATAAGAGTTTTTAAAGTGGATAGTGAGAATTGAAACCAGACTTTTTCATTTTTGTAGCTGTGTAACGAGTACGAAATATGTAAATAATAAAATTGAAGTGTGAAAATCGTATGGAAAAACATACCAACGGCGTTGCATTTGGGAAATAAATAACAATAATGAAGTTAATGACAGGGAATAAGAATCAATTAATATAGGTAAGAAGATATAACTTAAAATCATCAATGGTAACCAAAACCTATGAAAATACGTAGGTAATGTAAGTATAAATAAAAACCTACTCTACAAATCTACAATACTCAATTAATATTTGTATTTTACAGGCCTATCAAAAGATTTAGTCCCCCGTTTGTGCGAGGGTTTTGAACCTATAATGAAAATAATAAATCCTCCAAAGGCTTAGTGATCTAAGCAGAGACTAAGGTGAGTGTTATCAATTCCTCAGATTTTCTATTGTGGAGCATAACTACACTAGTGTGTTTCTTGTGTATGTTCCTTGCTATTAAACATAATTTGCTGTGTATTAAAGTGACAATGAAAAACATAAGCAAGTAATCTTTTAATCCATTTATTTCAGGAGATTCTCGGTATTGACTCAGAAACACAATAATGACATCAATTTTATTTGGAATGCAGAACCAGTCTCCAGAAGCCTTTTACACTGAGAAGCATAACAAGACCCAAAACATTATTGAGAGGACCATTGATGTACTAAAGGCTCGATTGAGATGTTGATTAGCCCATCAAGTGCTACATTTCCAATCACAAATGTTTTGCAAATGCATGTGTTTCTACACAACATAATGTAACACAGTAAATTTATGAAAATAAAACAATGACCGCATCTAGTTTATAAAAATGTGTTTAATTTTTACCTGTTTACAAATTAAATTATTATCATTTATCACATGATACTTTCTTATGACTGACTGAAACATATATACATATAAGTAGGAACCCATATTATCCATATTCATATTCATTTATTGCATACCATTTGTTTATAAAGATGTTACATAATGCTTAAAGCTAAAGTACATCCATATAAATGCAATGAAAGTTTACAAGAACAAAAACTGGTAGGTAACAGAGATAACTGCCTGCAGGAGCCATAAATTTATATGGTATACTTTGTTGGTTTCTAATATGCAGGTATATGTATATAAAAACACATCATGAGTATTATTCTTTATTTTAATTTTCATCCTAAATACATAGGTACCATGTATAATGAATTAGTTAGGCTCTCCACTGGATGGAATTACTAGATACTTATATTGTTTTTCAGTTCAGTAGATTAGGAGATGTCAAGAATACTGGGGCTCCGTTGCATTCCTGTAAAAAGGTTATGTTTCTTGGATTATAGGCATTGCGGGTTGGGTATGAGGTTACGCCTCCAGAATTTGAGGATTGTGACACTGTGGGGGGGGTCAAGGGGAGTTATTTAAGCACCCCCAAGCAATTTTAGATGCCGGAGCAGCGTTAAATTATTTAAAACAATTTTCTAAAATATCGATAAATCTCTAACTATTACTTGAAACGGAACGTAAATTTCACTAAATTCTTACGTTTTTTGAGTTGCGTCTGTTAGAATGCGTAGAACGAAACGCTAAGTCGCCATTTTTTGTCACTGACAGTGACAGGTAAACACTAGTGATGTGCCGATTCGATTATATTAATAATCGATTAATCGATTATGCTAATAATCGTAATCGATCAATAATCGATTATTAATCGATTATCAAGCGATTATTGAAACTTATCCTAACAAAAAATATGACTTCTTAGGGTATACTCTTCTAAAAAATATATGTATATTATAATAATAAATTATTGCCATGTTTTATTCAACATGGCGTCTCGTTTGCTTGCATAATTCATTCGTTCTGAAATTATGTCTCATCAAATTAATGTTTAAGTAGAAAAAAAATTAAAAATGTGTGTGTTCTTGAAGTGTAAACATAAACTATTATTCTATTGTACATATTTTTGAGTAAACATAATAAGGTACCACGATTTCATCGTTGCAAAAATCTTTTATTCGTGTTTCTGAACCCTCAAAATGACCGCTTGTTGATTGGCGTAAAAGACCAAAAGCCATGTCATAAAAATATTAATAAAAAAAACGTTCTTGAAGTGTTCAAAATAAACTATTATTCTATTGTATGTACATATTTTTGAGTAAACTTAATTAAGTTCCACGATTTCATCGTTGCAAAAATCTTTTATTCGTGTTTCTGAACCCTCAAAATAAAAAACAACAAATAAAACATAAACAAACAAAACAATTCTAGGTTATGTTAATGTCATCTCTACAACCTGTCATGGCTGTCATAACTCTTAGGACAAACGTCAAACATTTTTTATTTTTATCTTGTGTATAAAATCCATTTAATATTATGAAAAAACTGTTACTTTATTCTATTCAGGGGTAATTTTCCCAGCTTTGGTAAAATGTACAGACGCCAGCACATCAACCTACCTCAATCTGTCAAATTTCTTTAATAGATTTTCAACCTTATCACAATACTGGAAGGTTAATATTCGATTGGTAAAAATTGACAGATTCGGATAGGTTGATCTGCTGGCGTCTGTACTGGTTATGGCCGGAGCGCCTTAAAAAAATGAAACGTCTCCTTTTAGAAATAGTAAAAGTTGCTAGTGTAATAAATAATAATAAATAAATGCTTTTTGTCACAATCGATCATGATCGATTATGTGAATTATAATCGATTGGCAACCGATTATTCTCATAATCGATTAATCGATTATTGATAATCGATTCCGCACATCACTAGTAAACACGATTTTGCGCGCCATTCCGTTGCTTTCGGGTTTACGTGAATGTGCTCCGTTTCGATAATATCTGCCTCCTGCTTTCTGACGACCTCGCTATCCCTCTGGACACCGACTGCTTGCTATTTCTTGACAACTCCGCTACCCCTTTGGACACCGATTGGATTGCTTCTCTTTTTTATTGTGGACAAGAGCGAGCGAAGCGAGCTCAGGACTTGTGGGCACCCCGACTCGGACAGGTTAGGTTAGAAGGGGATGGCAGGGTCCAGTGAGCGAGCGCAGCGAGCGAACAGACCCTGCCATCCCCTTCGTGGTTATTTCTTTTTAAACCACCCAGAAGTAGGAGCCCCGCGCAGCGGGGCTCCGTCGAGCCCCTCTGGCGGGGGGAAAGGCTGGAGGGTGACTCTACCCCTCTTCCCGCCTTCCCTGACCCCCTTACGACCCTATTAAGGTGACTCGGTAGAAATCCCTAGTAGGGCTCCGGCGAGTACCTATCTCCGGCGGGCAAAAATGGTGGGGGCTACTCTATTACTCCCCCCCCACTCCCCCCCACCCCCCCACACCCCCTATCAAGGAGGCGTAACCGCAAACCTTACCCATTTTTGTAGGAAGAACACAACAAAATACTTTTTTACAATAATTGTGACTGCGGAAACAAAATTTACCAAAAGCACTCTATACCTACCACAATAAATAAAGTACTTCTTATCGACTTTAATGTCTAGTAGGGCTTTGAACATTATATTTACTTTTGTAAAAGGCTGTGAAAATCATTAAATTAATCAAGTGAAATGTTTGTTTATATTTACGCGCTGACAGTTGATGAACGTAGGTACGTTCTGAATATCACATTGTATCTTTAATTGTTAAAAAGGTTTTTTTAAAGTGAAACTTGTGCTTTTTAGAGCTTTTAGATAATAAATCATGGTAAGTTGTAATACATAATCTTAGTTATAACGTGTACTTATCTAAGAAATTAAAGTTATTATCATTAAAAAAAAACCGGTAATGTGTTAGAAAATTATATCGTAGTTTTTGAACGTTGTTTAGTCACAACACTAAGACTTCATCTTCATCATCAAAGCAGGCAGAGACAAGCATTGCCGTTCAATAATCGTTCACCTTTAAACGGTCATGGTACGATTTTTAGCGATTTCTAAGCAGGCCTGCTTTTGAATGGAAGTTGACTGACAGGCATTTGAACGTTTTCTTAAAAGGTGATGGTAAGCCCCCTGACTTTGAATACCTACTTGAAGCTCAAAAAATGTATCGCTATCTCGCTCTCTGTGGTCTCACTCTCTCTTTTTAACTTAGGATAACCTCCAAAGTTAGAAAGAGAGAGTCAGACCACAAGAGAGCGAGAAGTTTTGTAGGTAGGTATTTGACTCAAACTTTTGTTCGAAGTCTTGACTCCAGTTTTATCTATACCTTCATGAGTGTGACAGACGTGCGTGACAGTGACAGTGTCACAAATTGGCGCGGTTGTGCCGCGAACGGAACACTCGAAACCATTTCTCGAAACAGTGGAAATCGGAATCTAATCTATTCTAATTCTATTATCTATCCTTAACAAAGAGTGGATTTGTGAATGTAATCGTGTTCTAAAAACTCTGAAAATTGTCTTAAGCTCCTTCTGAGTTGAGAGCATACATAGATAACGTAAGTTTCTTAAATGGAAAGTGTTATGCAGGAGTGGTGAAAATAAGTTGCAACTTTTAGTGTCATTACGATCCTCTGACCGTAAGTATATTTTGTATTACTCTTTATAAAATATACTTACTCTTAAAATGATTCGACAACCAACTTTGGATAATTATTTTCAATCAAAATCTTCGTTGAGTCCATTGGGAACGAGTGCTAAAAAGCGTAGTTTGAGCCTAAAGAGAACTCCGTGCAAGTCACTCGATACGCCGGGTGTGTCACCCAGGACACCAATAATGTCAACCACTGCACCAAGAGAAGATGTGGTGGAGGTGAAGAAAGAAGAAGATGTCATATGTGTGTCAAGTGATAGTGAACATGAACCTACTCCATCAAAGAGGAGACGCTCAAGAATAACAGTTAAAAGTATAGAATCAATGAGAGACACAACACCAGTACGCTCGCAGTCCATAGAGAAGTTAGGTAACAGTACAGGTTCTTCAAAATGTTCTCAAGAAACATTTGTGTATAATTTGTCTCCTACGGCAGTATTGGGAATGTTACCAAGTACACCGAAATCATCCCCAAGTTCAAGTACTAAAAAAAAGTTCTACTCACCTACTAAAAAAAGGGCCGTGAACAAGAAATCTGCAGTGATGAACTTAACAAGACGATTCAATGAAAATATTTCCCCAAACTCTTCAGTTGATGATAGAGCTTTTGCTCAGGATGAAGACAAAGATTATAAAAGTGAGTGATAATATTGTATTTCTAAAACTTCTGACCACAGATAGATGTAGTAAAATAACTGATAGAGCTGATAGAAGTAAACTCTCCTCTATTAGAAGTATACTCTACTCTATTGTACTAAACCTGGTAAAGAATATATTCTATACCAAGTTTGATCTAACAAATTACAGTTATTAAAAAACAGAAGTAAGTTTAACTCAAAAAGTGAGTTTTCCGTTGGTATCATTTACTTTATTTGCACTTTATAAAAAGAAGAATGTAAACTGCAATAAACTGAAAAATAAACGGGTTGGGTATTAGGTTACGCCTCCACAATTTGAGGATTCTGACACTGTGGGGGGGTCAAGGGGAGTTATTTAAGCACCCCCAAGCAATTTTAGCTGCCGAAGCAGCGTTAAATTATTTAAAACAATTTTATAAAATATCGATAAATCTCTAACTAGAAACTAGAAATTTACGTTCCGTTTCAAGTAATACTAGAAATTTATGTTCCGTTTCAAGTAATAACTTGAAACGGAACGTAAATTTCACTAAATTCTTACGTTTTTTGAGTTGCGTCTGTTAAAATGCGTAAAACGAAACACTGACAGTGACAGGTAAACACGATTTTGCGCGCCATTCTGTTGCTTTCGAGTTTACGTGAATGTGCTTTAATGTGAATTAATTAACATTCTGTTGTTTTATTGTGGACAAGAGCGAGCGAAGCGAGCTCAGGACTTGTGGGCACCCCGACTCGGACAGGTTAGGTTAGAAGGGGATGGCAGGGTCCAGTGAGCGAGCGCAGCGAGCGAACAGACCCTGCCATCCCCTTCGTGGTTATTTTTTTTTAAACCACCCAGAAGTAGGAGCCCCGCGCAGCGGGGCTCCGTCGAGCCCCTCTGGCGGGGGGAAAGGCTGGAGGGTGATTCTACCCCTCTTCCCGCCTTCCCTGACCCCCTTACGACCCTTTTAAGGTGACTCGATAGAAATCCCTAGTAGGGCTCCGGCGAGTATCTCCGGCGGGCAAAAATGGTGGGGGGCTACTCTATTACTCCCCCCCACCCCCCCCACCCCCCCACCCCCCCCCCTATCATGGAGGCGTAACCGCATACCTTTCCCAAATAAACAGCAGTGGAGTAAGCAGACCTGTGGCTGAATATAAAAAAAAATTATGATCAATTTTTAATTTATATTCAGCCACATTAAAAATTAAAATGGATAAAAAACTTTTTTATTACCCTACACATAAATTACCAAACAGTTAAACTATATTTATCAATTTACAGCTGGATTTCTTCTATCAATCATTGACAAGTTCCTCAAGTCTGACACTCTGAAACCTTTACTCGACGAAAATTCACTACTGCTGCTAGAAAAATGCATGCAAGTGGCAAAGCCTGGTATGAGGGTGATGTGCCGCTTGTACTGGCGCCAGCCTGTCTGGTACCGCATGAAGGACCTTGAAGATATTGTCACTAAGAACAAAGGCAGTGAAAAGGAGACTTTGACTAGTTCAGACCTTTATAATATGATCTCAAATTTGAAAGAGTATGACTTGATCACTCAGGCTGGAACTGATGGTGAGTTCTCAAGCTTTTTAAACTAGCTGTTGTTAACTAGCTTCTGCTTGCGCCTTTGTCCACATAGAAGTCAAGTAAACCATAAGACATGGCAATAGGAAAGCTTTTCATCAGTGAGATTTGCTCTTACAAACAAAAATTATAAAAAGAAACAAACAAACTTTACCTCTTTATAATATTAGGAAAGAAACACAATAGGCAATTAATAATAAAACTTGTAAAATTGGTTTATTATATTTTCATTGTAATATTTGATGCATATTTGTCAAATAATATAATCATAAAAAAAACTTATAAAAGTTTATTGTCAGTAAAAACTTAAATATATTTTAGGTGAAACAAATTTAGAATTTGATGACTATGTGAATCTGCTGAAGAGAGATGAGCTTGTGCAAATAGCCAAGGAGTTAAAGATAAAGAAACAATCCAAACAAGATACTGTAGAAGCACTGAGAGCTTACTCCAAAAGTGCTCCCATTACTAACTTCTTTAAAAGCAAAGAAAACAAAGTGAATAATAATAGTACCAGAGTTTTGGAAATGTAAGTATACCATGTACAGTAAGTATAAAACTTTATGGAGGCTTTGATGTGAGCTGCAGTTATATATGTAAAGTACCTTGCCCCTCATTGCATCTGCAAAGAGCTTACATCGCATTGAGAATAAATCCGTTCTCTATTCGAATAAAGTTTGCATTGAGCTATAACTGTTGTAGTACCTTTTTTATTGTCATCACAAACCATCTTTCTGACTTGCTAATGAATATTCACAGTGGCTGAGTGTATAAAAATATCACCATTTTTTATTCAAAAATTATTTCAGATTGAAGTCAAAAACAGGGGATTGTTGTAAGATGTCAGATCTGGCGCGGACTACATTCCACAATTTGTACGTCTTGATGTATTTAGGAATTGATTACACAGTAATAAGGGAAAGAAAGCTTGAGTTAATGCTGTTAAATGAAAAAATTAAAAGGGAAACTTTCCCTGTGGATAAAGGAATGGTTGTTGACGATGCAAGTGTTGTGTTCCAAGACAAGGAAGAATTTAATAGGTAAAGTAATTAATTAAAATATTATTTTACTATAATCTGCCTGCTACCTTGTCTGCGTGGAAGTCAACTATATCATAAAACATAGCCTAAGAGTGCCTCGTTGGTCTAGTGGTCGCAAAGCGCGACTACTGCGTATGGATTCGATTCCCAGGTTAGGCAAAGTGTTATTGAGTTTTTCCATCAGGAGTTTCTCAGTAGCAGCCTGAGTCTGAATTTGTGCTTGGTTGATGGCAATAGGCTCGCCCCCTATTACATGGCACTTAAACATAACTGGCGAAATGTGGGTGTAATAATGGGTACTCCTCTGCAAAACCCTTCGGGGATTACAGGCGTGATGTTATGTCAAGTTATGTGTTATGTTAGCCTGTGGCACCCAGGGATAGTGTAGCTTCTAATTGGTGAAAGCATATTGAGAATCAGGCCAGTAGTTCCGAAGATTACGTTGAAACAACAAAATGTTGTGCTTGAAATACAAAGTAAAAACTATTTTATAGGTAAATGTAAAAAAAAAATCTTTTTTATTTTGCAGGTATCTTCAGGCTCATGTGGTTTACGAAAATTACGTGGAACAAACTGATCTAGATAAAAAATGTGAACTAATCAAACAAGCACACGAGTTGTACAAAGGACTGGAAGAGGAGCATATGATACGGTAATAATAAAAGTTTAGTTTAGTTTAGGGGTCGCCCTAGGAAGACCGACCGGACTGACCTTATTAGTGAGGTTCTTCAGAAAGGTCAGGTGCGGAGTACTCATAACCGGCGTGCTTGTATTACGAGATGTATGAATGTAGATGAGGCGAAAGGAGTATGTAAGGATCGTAGCAGCTGGCGTTCTGTGGTTTCTGCCTACCCCAATGGGAAAATAGCGTGAGTTTATGTATGTATGTAGTTTTAAAAAAGAAATTAAAATCCAGTATTTATTATTATTGTATTCGCGTTATTCTTAGAGTAGAGTCCACTGCAGTAATCATTGTATATGAGGTTTTAAATTACAACAATGATGTAATTTGAATGTAATATTACACATGGTCCTGCTCGCCAGTTCAGTTAGCTTGAACTTGGCTTGACACTCTGCCGTGTGTCTAGATAATGGTAGACATATTTTTTATACTTATCCATGTACTTTAAACAGTAGTAAGCAAGTCAATTATAGTGTCAGTAAACAACATTTAAGTCTTGCACAGATTATATTTCATTCGTCTCATTAGTATAGGAACTCCATCGCCACTAACCATTGTTTTCATTTGTAGTTACAAATCATTACCTACATGGTTACGTAGATTCGCTCCGCCAAATATTTACGTAAAAATGCTGGAGAGTGGTGTACAAGAGTTGAAGAAACAGAAGACAGAAGAGTATTACAATCTTGCAGTGGAGATGCTTGACACTCTGATCGGTCAGATAGCATTCAGACAACATAAAAAAGCTCTGTGGTATGCGGAAAAGGCGCTTATACTGCATAGACATTTGGATAGCTCTGAAAAGGTAAAAAATGCTCAGTACTCTTGGTGAGGCAACCCCTAAGTGGTATTATTTGTCTTTAGGGTTCCGTAAACGAAGGGTGCTAAAGAGACCCTAATACTAAGTCTCCGCTGCCATGCTAAGCTCCTCAGTATCTCATAAACCGTAATAGCTAGATAGTTGAAATGTTTACAGAATGTGTATTTCTATTGCCGGTATACCAACAAAAGAATAAAAGTTAAATATGAAAGGGGGCCCCCAAACAAGAGACCTGTTTTTAGCTTAATTGTATAATGTTATATCTTCTACGATGGTACGGAACACTTCGTGTGCAAGTCCGACTCGCACTTGACTGGTTTTTTAAATGACGTCCAAAACCCTACGTTATGGATTACGATTAAATTCGAACGCAACCAAATAGTTCATCTAACAAAGTTAATTCCGAATCTCTTTTCCAGGCAGCAAAGGTGTTGTTAAAAGGATTCAAATCAGAAGATTTGACTGAAGAAATGAAAGACGCCATGCGACCTCGCGCCCTGATGATCGCTAAACAACAGAATATAGATCTGAAAGAAGGATTGAGAGAGAAGCTGCGAAGTTACGCCGATAAAGAGACTATACTGGAAAGCAATCTGCCGGGAGAACATATTTATAAACAGCCCATAGAGTAAGTAATCTACCATAGATAGTGGTAGTATCATAGTACTGCTATTGTAGTAGTAGGCTTTTGTATAAAGCAACTGACGGGGGAAGTACTAGGTTAGCAACACATCTGGAATGGCTCTGTGATTTTGATGTCGATAGGTGGGGTGACAACTTAGTATCATCACTAGTGAATACATGACGGGTTTAAGTACTCACTAGTGATGTAGCGAATTTTCGCATTCGCATCCGAGAATATGCGCATAGTTTTTGACATTCGCATTCGCAGTATTCATGCGAATACGTAAATATAAATACATAAGGTACTTAGGGTAAATGAAACAAAAAAAAAAAAAAAAATCGTGTCCCTTTTATTAGCAAAATTTTTCCTTCCAACTTTGCAAACTTAGTGTTGCAATTACTAAATATTCGCATTTGCGAATATCGGCAGTAGGCATTCGTAAATGCTTACTAATTGAAATTCGTTACATCACTAGCACTCACCACCGTATCGGCCGGAAGGCGTCCACTGCTAGTCATAGACCTCCAAATATCACCACAACAACCACTCTTGCATTGGTCACATAGACATTATTAATATTTGTATTTTTGTTGCAGTAACTATAATCAAAGAGGCAAACTGAAATTTGAAATGCATACTAAAGAAGGAAGGTCCACATTAACGTGTGAAGAATATTGTGTCGCACACTATCTGAACAGTGAGCAGTACACTGACGGTGAGTAACTTAGCTTTTATTTCTTGGGCTGTATCTTTTCGCACATAAAGTTCCTTACCATAACATCACGCCTGTAATCCCCGAAGGGTTAGGCAGAGGTGTACCCATTAGTACACCTACATTTCGCCAGTTATGTTTAGGTCCCATGTAATAGGGGGCGAGCCTATTGCCATCAACCGGACACAAATCCAGACTCCGAAATTGCTACTGAGAAATTCCTGATAAAAAAAAATCCAATAACTCTGCCCGATCTGGGAATCGAATTCAAGACCTCACGCTCAGCAGCCGCGCTTTGATTCCACTAGACCTACGAGATAGTCCTGGTGGCAGTTCCTTATCACCATACAATAAGTAACAACTTCTACTTCCTTGAAAAAGGTCTTACGGCATTTATTCGTGTGCTAGCTTTTGCATGCAGTACCAATGCACTGGAGGAACTAACAATAACATTTTCGCCTTTATAATATTAAGTAGGAAAATATTGGTGTCATAAAAGCCCACAGTCATGCAAATATTCATTAAAGAATTGTTGTACATACAAGATTCCTTTTTTTACAATTTTTACCCGACTACGGCAAAGCCAAAAGGAGGGTTATGATTTTGACCGGTATGTATGTATGTATGTTTGTTTGTTCCCTCGTAACTTCTAAACTACTTATCATTACGTGACAAATGAGGTGTCGTTAGAAGCGTCTTAGTTGTCCGCTAGTTATAGGGTAGGTGACGTGTCACCAAATCCAATATGGGATATGAAGTCGCTTCCGAAAAAAAAAATTTTTTCGCACAGTATCGACATGGGTATCAAATGAAAGGGCTTGATGAGCAAATTTGAAATATACATGCATTATATAGCTTTTACTAGCTACTTTGCCTGTTTTTAACAGTGTCAACATGGGTATCAAATGAAAAGGCTAAATGAGTAGGTACATTTAAAATTCACTCGCTACTTTGCTTTTATTATTATATAAAATAATTAAATAGAGTTATTCCTTCAAATAATATAACCCTCGACTTGACTGCCCTTGACTGCCTCGTTGGTCTAGTGGTCGCAAAGCGCGACTGCTGAGCAAGAGGTCTTGGGTTCGATTCCCGGGTCGGGCAAAGTGTTATTGGGTTTTTCCATCAGGAATTTCTCAGTAGCAGCCTCGGAGTCTGGATTTGTGCCCGGTTGATGGCAATAGGCTCGCCCCCTATTACATGGGACTTAAACATAACTGGCGAAATGTGGGTGTACTAATGGGTACACCTCTGCCTAACCCTTCGGGGATAACAGGCGTGATGTTATGTTATGTTATAATATAACCCCCAAAATAGTGTAAATAAAAAATAAGTTAAAAATAACTAAAACCCGACTACGAAAAAAATCGCGCACTGAAAAGTATAAAACAAGAACAATATTCATTTGACCGATATTTTCGAAATTTTTAAGTAATAGCCGTGGTCGTATGCCACCTAGCCAATAAAGATTGTGTGAAACAACCGCAGGTGGCACACGACCACGGCTATTACTTAAAAATTTCGAAAATATCGGTCAAATGAATATTGTTCTTGTTTTATACTTCTCAGTGCGCGATTTTTTCGTAGTCGGGTTTTAGTTATTTTTAACTTATTTTTGTTACATAACTATAAAAATATAATTTTTAATTACAGGCGAGCACTGGGAAGGCCGCATCGTCTCCACAATATTCTTCCTTCTATTCTGGGACATTATCTACAGCAAGCCGCGCGGCGTCACCGGTATCTTCATGAGCCACTACCAGCGCTATCCACTGGATATGTTCTCTGAACATTTCTACCTTAACCGGAAGACGTTGATCGATGAGAAGCTGATGTTCATACAGGAGTGCTCTGAGGAATTGTTGCTAGCTGTCATGCAAGCTAACTGGGATAAACGGCCTAAGAGTAAGTACTTTAGACATGACACAAGCCACTAGCTTTACCTTTCTGACTAAGGGTCAGTTCACACCGAGACGCGACGCGACGCAACGTGACGATACTGGAAGAGGCCAGTGACTTCGCGCTGCGCCGCGCGCCGCCGCTAGACGCATCGCAGCGTCGCCGCTCTTGCACGTCGCATTTACTGGCGATTCACCGCTGCGTCGCGATGCGTCGCTCTACGCCTCGTGATGCCTCGCGATGCGTCGCTCTACGCCTCGTGATGCCTCGCGATGCGTTGCTCTACGCCTCGTGATGCCTCGCGATGCGTCGCTCTACGCCTCGTGATGCCTCGCGGCGTAGAGCGACGCATCGCGACGTAGTGCTGCGTGGTGTAACGTATTCTAAATTCTCACAATGAAATGTGTATGTTTTCATGTAGAAAATAAAGTTATATTTTGAGTCGCTCTTTTAAAGTGTGCACGCAGCGTCGCGTCGCGTCGCGTCGCGTCTCGGTGTGAACTGACCAACTCTTTGACAATTCAAAAGTTCCTGTGAACTTTTGAATTGTCAAAGAGTTGCTTGGTTTTTATAATTAGACCATTTACAGAAGTGATCTAATTAAAATAAATGTTTTGACTTTCACATGTGAAGATACATAATTAACAAATAAAAATTATACAAATGTTTAACAACGACGATTTGCGATATAAGCAGGGACCATAGACTTTTTCCACTCAATTGTCTTGGCCGGGTTAAAGTACATACTGTTGCTGACTGGCAAATGTTTTTAAAACCTTTAAATGCCATTTAAATCGTTAACTGGGTTTGCATGGACCGGGATCCTAATTCTAATCCATAGTATGATATTTTCAAATTCTTATCATTCTGAGTTAGTTTAATACAATATTATTAGTTACCTAATTAATTATCATAATCGATCAATAACAGGCTGATTTAACAATATGTTGTATGCAATCGTAGATGAGATAACAGACATCAGCATAGAGTGGGAGTCAGTCCGCGAGGTGACGTCATGCCTGCGCGCGCGCGGCGTGGCTGCCGTGTGTCGGCGCCTCGCTAGTAACTATGGATACGCGAAGAGTGGCTTCCCTGACCTTACGCTTTGGAATAAACACACTAAAAAGGTACTAGAAACTATTTATTGCATATCATTTTGTAATTAAACTCTTTGAGAAAGCGTTCCCGCGACTAATTGAAAAAATGCATGTGTAAATGTAAAATGCGTGCTGATTTATGAGGATATTGCAATGTTTGCAAAACGCTGCTCTATCAACTGAACAACAACATTGTACACTTAGTTCGCAATAAACGGTTTTATTTTCAATTACTATACATTTAGTGGTTATTATTATACGTCGATAATATTTCTTTCTCTCTGTCATTATAATATCTTTTATATTAATTTACAGATAAAGTTCGTAGAAGTAAAGACAGACGCAGACAAACCCTCGATCAAGCAGCTGCAGTGGCTTCAGTACCTTTTGGAGCACGGCGTCGACGCAGGCTTCTGTTATGTGGGGGGCAACACTACGCGCTCGCGGGCCAGGCCTGCCCACAGCTCTGATTAGTACAAAGTAAATTTTATTTTAACCGTTAGGTTTCAGTTATACAATACCAAATTAAATAAATAATTTATTTCTAGTCAAAATTTACATTACCACAAGGTAATTACACACTTTGGTATTTATTCAATCAAAATAATGATTTTTCGGCATTTGGATATTATTATAATTTCATAATAATTTTATTGGTGAGGTTCTTCAAAAAGGTCAGGTGAGCAGTACTCGTAACCGGCGTGCTTGTATGACGACATGTATGAACGTAGATGAGGCGGAAGGATCGTAGCAGGTGGCGTTCTGTAGTTTCTGCCTACCCCCATGGGGAAAAGGCGTGAATTTATGTATGTTTATTCATCACTAAATTTTACCTAAATAAAGCTCTACTGCTTTTTGAAAAACATCGAAAATATAAATTAAGGTTTAATTGAGCTATTTATTTGCAGACGTTTTTGAGTTGATGTTGATGTTGTTGTTGTTGTTGTTGGTTCTAATATTATCATAATCAATGGTTATAACTATTAAATTCTTAGTATGACCATAGGAAAGCTGAGCAAAATGACTGCATACTACAACTAGACTAATCTGTCAAACTCTGTGATTATGAAAATATCTCGTCACAATCACCTTGCCTGGTGATCTCAGCTGGTATTTTATTAGAAGACGACAAAGAACTGCCGCCAATATTTTAGACAAAAATCCTTTTGCACGCCGATTGACAGGAATCCTAGAGCACTGCGTTGTTACGTAAATATATTTTTATATAAAGGGTGTAAGGGACATCCCTCCGAAAACTTACAGGGTGAATTCAGTAAACCATATTAAGATGACCGGTATATGAAATTATTTCAGGAACGTTACGGGAATCTACTAAACCTGATTTGTTTAAATACCTTATAAGCAATGTATTGTTTTTGTGGCAAAACGCACGTAGCGAACGGCAAGCGCAGCGCCGCCCTCCCCGCCAAGCAGTCTCGCGCCACGTTATTTGTTACGTTATAATGTTTCGAGGATTTCAAAATCCATTGCTGGTTTTTTTATTTTAATTGTATTATTTACATAAATGGAGTGCTGCGTACAGATAATGTAATTTTACTGAAAAAACGGGAAAAGATATGGAAATCCTGAGGAAAATTCCCGTGGAACACGATTCAAAATAAGGAGCTGAATGCACCTTGTAAGTTTTCAAAGGGATGTCCCTTACACCGTGTAGACAAAAAACAGATAAAGGTAATGATTAATATGCATGTGTACATATTCAAATGCTTACCTATTGTGTATTTATTTTTATATATTTTATTGCCTCGTTGGTCTAGTGGTCGCAAAGCGCGACTGCTGAGCCTGTGGTCTTGGGTTCGATTTCCCGGTCGTGTAAAGTGTTATTGGGTTTTTCCATCAGGAATTTCTCAGTAGTAGCTTCAAAGTCTGGTTCTGTGCCTCGCCCCACATTACATGGGACGTAAACATAACTGCCGAAATGTTGGTGTACTAATGGGTACACCTCTGCCTAACCTTTCGGGGATTACAGGCGTGATGTTATGTTATATTATTTTCACACCCTGTCCTGAGTGATAGGTTATATAGTGTATGGGGTGTGTGGCAACAATGCACAGTAGTGTTTACATTACATTACCTATTGCAATGTCACATCATGATGTAAGCAGATCAGACACAAAATAAATAAGATCAGTCTAAAAATTTTAAAAATCATTTATGTTTATTACATTTATTTGTATGAAGGTGTACTTGAGTTTGTTAAATTACTATATATTGTGACATAAGTTTTATTATTACTTGAGGGCACAAAATCGCTCCTCCCTTCCTTTAACCTTTTAACTACCACTTCAAAAAAGCAAAGACTTTGAAACTTTATAATTGGTATTAGTTTTTGTCATCTTATGTCAATAAAGATGAAATATAAATTTGATATAAACTGTACACATTTTATAATTACTCTTAGGTTTTATGTTTAGGTTAACTATTATATATTGTTTTTAAATGATAAAAAGCAGTGAATATGTTTACTAAAATAACATACAGAAAGAAGTACAACTAATATATATTAATATATATTAGGATAAGTCAAGGAACATAATAAGCAGAAAACAAAAAAAAGTTGTTTAGGTACGTATTTAGTCTGTCATGTAGTCGTGACCGTGGCGTTCTTGGCACATTTTGTTTTGTCATTTATGAGTGGCGATTATAAGGTTAAGTTAGGTTTGGCACGCCCTTTTTTATTTTCATATAATATCTTTTTGATACCATGCCATGTCCGAAATCGAGGCTCAAAATATTGATCATTTGCAAAGACATATAAATTAAATCTCTGATCAATAGTTTCTAATGTGATCTCAATGTTATTATAATTATTTGGTTTTCTGGTTTATCTTAATAATAACTATTATGTTCAATAGACATGTACCTATTGCTAATAATTTAGAAATAAATCACATGTAAATTGGTGCTATTCACATTAAAAGAATTAATAAATTTTATATTTTGATGCTGTGTTTTATTTACCTGAATTATTTTTTTCTCTATTTGCATGCGTTTTACAACAATCTGGGCTTGTTTTACTAATTTCGAATAAGTACCAGTTAACTTATCTGGCACTTCATTACATACAAATGGAGAATTTATTACCTGAAAAATATAATTCTCGCTCCTTTGGTTCTCATCAGTGCCTTAAAATCATAACAATAATAGTTGTTTTCATAGTCTAGTGTTACCTTGAGGTTGAGCGTGCCTATCCGAATTCTGGATCTTTCTTCCAGAAACTAACAAAGCTTTGTGATCGTGGCTCGGGTGAATGGAATCATAGCATATTAAAACCTTTTTCGTGAAACTTTTCATAAACTTCAATGGCTCATGGTACCTTCAAATCAATACTGTCAAGATATTTGACTGATTGTGAATTACCTATTTGACAAAGAGGATTGTAACACACATGAAAATAGATTGATGATCCCAATGCACAATTGAATATGATTATTTTTATTAAAAATATACAAGAGTATTGGAATAATCGGTACGAGTCCTATTGTGTTCATTAGGAAATGTTCCCGGTGTACGTTCCACTGCTGGTCATGTCTGCTGTATCTGCCGCCTCAGTAGTATTCCTGTATTGCAAGAACCGAGGCATGAGCCGGCAAGGCTACATGGATGTGCAGGAGAAACCTTCGGATGGTGACTGAACTACTTTAGTGATTATCTTATGTTTTATTAGTTATAATTAATTATACGCGTTGATCTTTATGTTTTGGGCCCTTTGATTTCGCTGCTGGAAATAGGCTGGTTATAAACTGCATGTTTCTCCTGAAATGGATAATCGGAACAATTATTATGCTTCATTTACACTCTCGCCTCGCAGCTCGTCTCGTGTCTCGCCTACAGGTCGCGTGTGTTTACACACGCGCGAGCCCCCTTTGACTCGTGCCCAAAAACTGCTTCCGACGCGAGCGCGCGAGCGAGCGGCGAGACGAGCCACGAGCACACCGATTACACTCGCGTCTCGCGGATCATCTCGCCGCTCGCGCGAGTGTAAATGAGCAGTTACAATCTTTCCATCCTTCGTCATCTTTTTTTCCAGCTACCCACGTATGAATAAATATTATTGTTTTAGTAGGAAGCTCCTACCAGTTTATGGCAGCCTGGCACTTTGACTAGATATCTGTTGAAAAATGTGACATAAGGTCACAATAAAATCCCACCAAAAACATTCTGTAAAAAACTAGCCAAGTCTCGATGGAGCTGCTTGTTTATCTCTAAAAAGTAATGAAATCTAAACAAAGTCGTGCCAAGTCTAAGGTTCCTTACTGCGATTTCTTTATTATTATAGTTAATGTTGTGTGACTTGGCCGTTGAACATTCTTTATACATTAGTGTGTACAAGTCAATTTTGTTTAAGTACACGTAATGTTATATCTGTTGTAACTACCTATGTTTATTAAGCGAGATAATAGCCCATACTGGTATTGGTAATTGGACGCTTGTGTCTCATTTTAGGCTGTTGTTGATTGTGCAATACATGCATTCAGCATTGACAATGCTGACTTCTGCTCTCTTCTTTTAGGAGCTTCAAATTGACCATCGATCTAACATAAAATAGACGTGCAGACAGACTTCTATCAATGATTCAATTGACTGGTTATTGAATCAACGTTTTCCAAGTGGCAATTTTCCATCGTCAATGGGTAGCGGTTCTGGCGACAGATTGGTGCAATGGTGTCATGGAGCACCTGGTTTTGTACCCTTCAACGGCCAAGTCGCACAACATTAACTATAATAATAAAGAAATCGCAGTAAGGAACCTTAGACTTGGCACGACTTTGTTTAGATTTCATTACTTTTTAGAGATAAACAAGCAGCTCCATCGAGACTTGGCTAGTTTTTTACAGAATGTTTTTGGTGGGATTTCACTTCTTTTTGTAGAAACGTGGGCATAATGATTTATTTTATTAGATTTTCTTATTTGACACAGTTTTTTTTGTTTTTTTTTTTTTTTAATGAAGCGGCCCACCAAGTTGAATATTTTTTGTAAAGGCGGTATGTCGCGATCTCTAATAGTTTGGTTGGGCTCTTGTGTTTTCTAATCAGGGTCACCAGGTACTCCAGATCTTCGATTGTCCTAGGTTTTATAGTTTTCCCTTTATGTGGCCATTAAACCCTAACTCTGTACCAAATTTCAGCTCTCTGAGTTTATGGGAAGTACTAGTTCTATTTTGATGATCATGAGTGAGTGAGTGAGTGAGTGTCATAAATGCGAAACTTTGCTTTCGCTTCGGAACTAAATGACCTACAGACTTGAAATTATGGATTTTAAGTATATGATTACAGCTTACTAGATGACGAAAATTTCTGCGTTCTGGTCTAATCCAGAGGTTCTCAAATAGGGGCCTGAAAATGCGGCGAAATGGTTCCAGTAAAGGATGGTACGGCAGTGTTTGCTTCGCGCTCGACTTTGGCGGGGGCACTTCCGTGCCCCCCGATAATACCATGGGTGGCCAAATTATTAGGGACAGCGCTCATAGAAATGTAATATCTAGTTGAAACATTATTTTTAAACAAAGTAATAGATTTATACGGGGTTTTTTTTATTTGATGTTATTACTGATATTAATATTATGTTTTGATGTGAAAAAATTGTAGAGCTGGTACCTTTTTTTAAAAAAGTGATGTGACTTTCTCATTTAGTTGATTTTTGTTGAAAATTACTCTTATTGTAGCAGTGTAAAAAAAAAATTCAGATTGACATTGCAAGTTTATTTCAGCTAACCGTAATCAGAACGTGAGTAATGTTTCGTATAGTGGTACTATTTTTAATCTTAATACTTGAATTTTCATGTTATTAAAGTTATAACTTGAAAATCCTTAAATTACTTTTTTTCTAGTATGGGCAAGGTTTCAGACACGTCTTCAAGAAAAAATAGAGAAATAAAAACATTAATACTGCACTCTACACATGCCCAGAGAGGTATAGCAACAATTGCAAGTGTTTTAAGGTTTGTAGTTATTCTAATAAAAATGTAAACTGAGCAGAACAATACTCTGGAGGTAGGCCGTGTGAAAAAATGTAGCAGAAAAAGGATCACCACTCTTCGTACAGATCAAAAAATCAGAGATATCTGCCTTGAAAATCGTAAAACGGGTGTTGCCCGTTTGTCTACGATAATGAACGATGAAAGAAAAGGAGTTTTCGAAAGGAGAGTACAAGCGCGGTTGGCCGAAGAGAACTTGATAGGTCGTCGGCCAATTAAGACACCACGCCTCACAGAGAACATGAAGAAGAGACGACTTCAATGGGCCAGACAACACCGAAATTTTTCCTTTGCAGGCTGGAGTCGGGAAAGAATATGTCTTTTTATAGAACAGCACGTGGTGTTTGTCACTGTATTGCGATTTTGTAATATTTTTTCAGGTATGCTTCCGATAAATCAATATTTCAGATTTTGCTCGACAAAATTTATTTTGTGCGACGACGCCCTGTGGTATAACTTCATACAGACTCTGCATGAACTGCCTTGTGGGGGGGCTAAACACCCAATAAGTACCATGGTGTGGTCTGTGACCTTTTCGAAAGGCATTTAAGGCGCCTATACATCGTTGTGACCGTGGAAGGGAACATGAGGCAGGACCAGTACCAACGACTTCTAGAAATCAAATAACGTATAATTTTTTTTTTCCTAATATAAATAAACAGTTTTGCCTACAAACTTGATGTTTTTATTACCTCAATTAATAAATCCTTTAAATAAAAACACCCGTGGGGCCTAAAACAACCCATTTCCCTGAAAAATTTAAACAAACTAGAAATTATTAAAATCTCGGCGCTGTCCCTAATAATTTGGCCACCCACTGTATATTTAACTCGGTCGTGAAACCCTGATACATTGTGTCATAAAATTCTCTGGCTACCTACCTTTTGAAATGGTTTTTGGTTTGTGTTAATGGCAAATTACATGATTTTGCCTTACATAGCAAATAAATTAATGTTTATACACGCCGAGACGTGGAGTCGCGGACACCAGCCATAATACAAAAGAAAAGGTTGTATTTATGCTGCTTCTGGATATAAGTGATTTAAAAGTACTTTGTCACAATTAAATTCCCGCAGAATGGAGTCGCCACAGTTCACGGTGATGATCAATTGCAGAGTAAACAAATGACTGTTTTCCACATTGATTTAATTTCTGTGAACAAAATACCTTTTCAATCCCACCTTAACAGTGTGAAACAAAGTAGACAAAAATACAGAAACGTTAGTGTTTTTTTTCTGCTGCAGAAGAATTTTATCATAAGTACAGACTAAAGTGCCATTATAGCATGTTCAAATTATATATTCAGACTAATATCTGTAATACTCGCAGCAGAGCTAGCCGCTACAAAGTGTTTATGATTAGAATGACGTTATCTGTGCACAGATCTATGCAACGTTTGGTCCGGACTTGTTGGCTACAACCGCTCCTCTCGCGCCCTGTGGTAGCCGGGAATAACACGAAAAAATAAATAATAAAATCATATTTTTGTAACATTATTTATTAAAATATATTCTACTAAAATTCATAACATAGTATGTACATTTTCAACAGTACACCTCAATAGGATAATAAGGCACCTATTTCTTAACTTATATGACATAAAATCTACGACTTTATAAACCCATAAAATAATTCATGACAATAATTCATACGCAAGAGTAACTTTCACCACATAACGGTATACACCAATCGAGTAACAAGAAATATAACATACCTACTTTGAGCATTTATTAACAAATGGTTCATCTACCTATAAACTGTGTTTACACAATATAATACGTAGATACATTACAAAAATCACTTCTCTAACTTGTATAGATATAATTCTATTTAAATATAATCGAGATAAAATGCCTATAAATCATATCTTCACTCCTACCTAAACTTTCAATAACGACTTCTAGTGATTTCTTATAATACCATCACCTACTTGTTACTATCGTGGTAACTTACATATTTCCAAATACTAGAGCGAAATACATAGTGTAGTGCTTAATAATTTTGACTTGACACCAAATAAATTAAGATAATAATCTAGTAAATAGTACAAAAATCCAACAAGTGTAGGCATGTAAATAATTTCATTAACTTTGCTACAAAGTTACACAGCCGAATGGATGTACAGCACTTGTAGAATCCAACACCTAAATTAATAAAATGTTTATATAAAAATTGGCAAACGCTCTTCCTACACCTACACACAAAACAATTATATAAAATACAGGCACAAAAGTTAAGTCTAAACATCTTGTATATAAATATTTCACAAAAATTGGTTGTTTCTTTTTTATAAAAGTTACATAATGTTTTCATTTTATATACATATTCAATATAATATCTATGTCTACATTTTCTCTTATATAAATCATTGCATTACCCACAATTTCCTTATCTTTAAAGCTGCAATTTTAACTCTGCCCAATATAGCGATATGCTTGATTCTTTTGATACTAATTCTTATTTACAAATTGATTAATATTCAGGTATTATTCTAAATCTAATTAACGGAAAGTCGACGAGTAATATAACGTAAAACCGATCACATAACAAAATAACCAACAACTTTGGTTCCTGGGAATATGTATCTATAGGATTTTAATAAATTATTTGAAATGATCACCAGGTAGGTGCGATTTATTTTTATTTCGAAACAATAACATCACATCGACATATAAACATTACAGTTTTGAATTGTACCCAATTTTTTTGTTATACTTTTGTAATAAAATGCATATGCATAACGCAAAGAACTTTCATATCTCTTTTTCGCCATAGTTCGGGAATAACCCAAGGATATTTCCATTCCTCTAAAAGCACATTGTGTGTGACAGCATGATTTGAGTTTTAGATATCGTTCAAATGTCACTATAACAACGTAATGTCGGCAGTCTTCAGCATAGTCGAATCGTGTTCGGGGCTCCTGGTCAAACAATATAATATTCATTATCTACATGTTTATGTGTTCATCTGTAGCCCAGAATTAAGATCTAATGACCACCTTCACCGAACCACCACGATAATATTAGACATGTTAGTTATGATGATATTTATCAACTAAGTTAGTATACATTGATTAGCTTGATCAGCTTGACTTCTATACTGTGTAAAGAGAGCACCATTTGCAATATCGTACGTCGTAGGTTCTCATAGTAATTATAAATTAATTGATTATTTATAGAATGTTTATAATAACAATTTGTTCAATCGACACTAGAAATAACACGTAATTGACTAAACTACAAAATCTTTCACACAAATAACGTTGCCTTGTTAGTAGTACATTGTCAAGTGATATTACTAAAGAATATGGCTGTTTGTAAGGGAACTATTACAAATTATAATTTGATAGCTAGACCGCTAGCTGGCATTAGGGGACTAATCTATTAATATAATGAGATCTATTAATTAGCAATGCGAAAGTTGATTTACATTGTCAAGACATTTCCTCGGGAAGGTAACAAGGTATCATAACATACTGACACGATATTATTGTCCTACATAATATTATAAAGACACTACATTTTGATAAACAAAAAAACCTTCTAATCCCTGTTCATTTTACGATGATTTGCACTATTTAAATCAATTACTTATTTTAGAGCTGGACATTCGATTATCTATTATTTTTCATAAAGATTTTATGTCTGAATGTGTCCAGCACACAATCTTATTGAAAAACGCAAACGACCATAAAAAAAATCGGTGACAACAAGAACTTTTAATACTTCAATGCAATGTCCAATAAAAAATTGTTCATACAAAAACACCAATCAAAAATCGGTCACCGAAAAAACGATTGGCTGCGTTTTCGCTAAAACTTTTCAAGAATAGCTGATACAAGATAGATAAGGCACTGTTTATCAGGCTATAGAGGACCGTGTGTTAAGTGGCTCACATGTTGGGCTCCTGCTTGAAGGGCATGGGTTCGAGGAAGCTGGGCTCCGGCAGCGGCAGCTGCGGCACGAGGGGGGGCGAGTCGGCCGCGGACATAGGCGACGCCGCGTCTGCGCCCGTGGAGGGGGGAGGCTCTTCTATTGCTGCTTCTGTAGACGCCCCTGCGTAATACATTAGTTGAAGTTACGAATGTACAAGTTTTATGTTGCAGCTGTGGTTCTAATGATATTTAATTATATGTATATATCAGTAGATCGAGGCTTCACCGGGTTGTTCGCAGTTCGGTTTTAAGCACTTTCTAGTAGGGATCAGTGATGTATTGGCCACAGTAAACGACAGTACAAAACGGAGCTTGTCGTTCTAGTGACGAGCGTTTAAAAATTATACGTGCTAAAAATACGCCAAATTTTGAGTTGGTCTTCATTTTAAGTATTAGCTTCTGCCCGCGACTTCGTCCGCCTCACAACCGGAACCGGATTATCCCACGGGAACCGTACATTTTTCCGGGATAAAAATTTGCCAATGTGCTGTTCCAAACTTTCATCTATCTCTGTGCCATCCAGCTCCCCTAGACAAAACCCCATTTCTGTAAACGTTCACGACGACGGAAAAATCAAGTTGACATTAATTGCTAACCAGATGTCACGTGATCGCTGCTGGTTAGCAAATAGTGTTTTTTAGTTTGTTTATTTTTAATATGTATTAGTTTATAGTTATCATAATTATTTATGTATTGTTATTTATGGGCCAAGTTGCCTGAATTAAAGGAATTATTATTATTATTATTAAATGTCAACTCCATACAATTTGATTTTTCCGTCGGCGTGAACGCTTACAGAAATGGGGTTTTGTCTAGGGGGGCTGATCCGTTGAACCGTTCTGGCGTGACTGAGTGACAAACATCCATCAAAACTGTCACATTTAGAAAAGTCGAAAGATTGTAAATACTAAAAAAAAACAGATGACATGGTGACCGACCTCCTAGCAGCATTTCCTGCAGCAGGCTGTCCACGTGGGCCACTCCGAACAGCTTGGCGAACTGTATCTGCTCGATCATCTGCCACGTGATGCTCTGTAATGGCGGCAAGCACAGCAGCAGCTCCCCGAAGCGGCCGCGCCCGTCGTACTGCCGGTCGCTGATGTAATCTTCTAAGTTGATTTGGATCTGATAGCGAAGCTGTTTTATCTTCTGTGGCTGGGAGAGGCCTTTCGCGTCTGGGGGGAAAAGGGGATTGTTAATATAATTTGTATGTATGGAGTTTCTTGTTCATTCTTCTCTATACGAAGCTATCTTTTGGAAGAGGCAACTTAGATTCAATTTCAATCTCTAGTAAATGATATTCAAAATTGCCTTTTAATGGTCTAATTTAAATAAGTGATTTGACTTTGACTTTGAATCTTGCACAAATCCAGACTCCGAGGCTGCTACTGAGAAGTTCCTGATGGAAATACCCAATAACACTGCTCCACCTAGGAATCGAACCCAAGACCTCAAGCTCAGCGGGCACTCTTAGCGAGTACTACAAACGAGACGGTACGAGGCCTTTTTGAAATAAATGATTTGACTGTGACCTGTTATGCCTTTTTAAGAATGAGAAATTTGAGGGGTTTTTATTGTATCATATTTGTTTAAACAAGTAGATTTTCGCTCATTACGATCATAAAATCAATGGAACATTAGATATTTTATTAGTCAATAAGTTCTTAGCTACAAAACAGAGGATGTTTATATGTGTATAATTAGATTCTGTGTACTATAAATTGTCTAGAATAAAGACTATTCAACAACGCTCTGCATAGCAGCTGACATTGAATAATAAACCTTATAATCAGTGCCTTACAACACAAACAAAACTCGCGTGAGCGCTTTCGATGACGTTCTAATAACTGTCGCACGTACTATTTTGTATTTTATTGCGCTGACGATAAAGTGTATTTTACAATGAATAGTGGTTACTTACTAGGGTCGAAAAACACGATAGCCTTGAGACACGCGAACTCTGTGTCGTCGATGTCGATCTCCCGCAGCGGCTTCACGATCTCGTCCATGACGCGCATGCCGATCATGCTGATGTCTATGTCCATGCGCCCGTCTGGGAACAAATACCATATTTAATGAAAAAGGTCTTGGTTTGGCTGACGAGGTTGCCAGCATATCTTGATCTGGCTCACGGGGTTGCCAGCATGTGAAATGTGGGCTCAACAATGATTGTGCCGATGGTCACAATAAAAATTGCATTGTCGTTTTAGTAAATGGTTTGACAGCGAAAAGTTTCGACCAACATCTAGAGGAATTATCGCTCAACGGCTGGACCTCCCTGAAATTCCCATCAGGACTTCAGTAGCAGTCTGGGAGTCTGGATTTGTGCCCGGTTGATGGCAATAGGCTCCCTATTATATGGGACTTAAAACATAACTGGCGAAATGTGGGTGTGCTGGTGTATGTGGCTGCCCAACCTTTCGGGGATTACAGGCGTGATATTAGCTACATACCGATGTTGTGCTTGGTGATGATGCAGTTGTTCCCGAGCAGCAGGATGTCGCTGAGGTGCAGCGAGCGGCGCGCGCAGCCCAGCAGCAGGTGCTCGCCCGCGTGCGCGCGCAGCAGCGCCACCTGCGCACACACACAAGTGTCAAATATAATGCTTATATTTTTTGCGTTTTGCCCATGACCAGTGGTGAAACCGGGACATGATAAAAACACTATATTAAGAAGTTTGTTTTTTTTTAAATATTCTTGAACATTTAACTGCTTTAAAGAATTCCTTATTTTCTTAACCCGTTGACTGCAGGCGAACATTCGCTACGCCAGCCCGCAATGCGGCTAGCTACACAGTTAGTGTGTTCACCGTAGAAAACATACGGTGTGTGTGCGCCGCACTTGCGTTTTTTAGTAGAAGCACAACGGGTATGTTTTCCCGCAAACATCGGGTTAAAATCGGTACATCTGGCACGCAGTTCTCACCTGATCATCTAGATGCAGCTCAGTGAAGGCGGGGATGTACTTGGCCCACTCCACCAGTATGAGTAGCTGCTGTTTGATGGAGTCGCACACATCGTTGATCTTAGCTAGCTTGCGGTTGTTTATCTCTGCGTCCGTTACGTTGTTCGTCTGTGGAATTGATTATTAAAATAGCTTATAACTCCTAAAGGGGGCGTATTGTCTATCAATACGAGTGAATTCAACGAATTCAAAGCCTTTTTGTTTTCAATTGACTGAAAGGTAGAGATTTTCCAAGTCTGCAGATTTTTTATAGCACTTTCAAGTGTTATACGCTTTTTATGAAGGGGAACGAACATCGTAAAAAACACTTTTATCATGAATTCAGTATATAAGTCCAGAAAACCAGAAGTTAACATTTTTCGTCGATTATTAAAAAAAAATACAGCTGTTCCATTCAAAACCTTTAAATAGATTTCGGTACAAGATGATCATTTCCACCCATTTCTTAAATCTTTGATATTTAGCAACAGACTAACATATTTTACTAACCTCATCTATAACCTTCCTGCTGAGGAGCTCCGCGTTGAGTAGCGACACCACGGACAGTCCATTAGCCTGCGTGGGCTCCTCGTAAGATGGCCTTCGGCAGTTGATGCGGTCCCGCTCGTTTTGTACAGCTGGAAACATACCAGAATACTTCAAAAATCATGCTAATGTGAAATATTATTGGACAAAGGCCCCCTTCTTCTACAGAGAACGAGTATTGATAAAGTCTACGCTACGCTTTCAATTTGCATGCTCGCGAATTCAGATCATATATAATATATATCCAGGTGTTTAACCAGCGGATGGCGTATAAGATCATGCTTTCTAAAATAATACTTAAACTACATTATGATATTAAAGTAAAAACCAATAAAAATACTACAATATAGGCTTTATTATAAAACAAGGTCTTTGCTTAAACCAGGTTTAAACTATCGAGCCAGTTTTTAAATTTCAAACTTTATTTCAATACTTAAAGATAAACTTTGTAATACAAAAATTGAGTCGATGGTTCCAACCTAGCTTAAGCAAAGACTTTGTTTTATAATAAGGCCTTCTGTGTTTTTTAATGTCATACTTAGTTACGCCCTATCGTATTACCCAGTTACTGGGTTGTGGAGGTCAGATAGGCAGTCACTCTATGTAAAATACTGGTATTCAGCTGCATCCGGTTAGACTGGAAGCCGACCCCAAAATAATTGGGAAAAGGCTAGGCAGATGGCCATCCATCTGCCTAGCCTTTTCCCAATTATTTACTAAGTCCATACTTAGTAACGTCCTTTTAATAATTATATGTAAGCGATATTTCAATTTTATTATTGTTTTCCTTCTATTTGTCATTTTAAATGACACCCCGAGGGGAATTACTTTTAATTGAAAAGTCACTGCATATAAGAAAAATGTGCAATTAATACACATTTCACAACACCCGAATCAATTTCCTTATTACTACACACATACGTACGTAAATAGGAAAAATAATTAAATAACATATTCCTGACCGTCATTAATTAATTCTGAAACGTAAATTATCAGCAATAAGACTGAAATATGCGGTTACCTTGTGACTAGAAATGAATAAATTCACATGAATTGTAATAATTAAACGTATAAATATCCATTTAGATTAGCTTCCAATGAATCTGTTTGCGTAGTAATGATAGTACAGTGAATAATATTAACAATATTGTGTACTGTCTTCTGTCATTTTAGTGTATTTCTCATTCTGTTTTGGTTTAAAAAATGCAGATGGAATCTTAAAATTAATGTATTTTGACTAATTTCTTGAGCTATAACATAAAAATTCTTCATAAGAGACGGTACTTAATACATTATGTATACTATGTACGTACCTACATTGTTCAATAAATGAGGTAATTAAAGTATTATCGTCTGCTGAAGATAATATAGGTTGGCGACCTATCCACCGGTTCCGAGAAGCAATAAGGACAAAGAATTAAATCGTATTAATATTATTTTGGTGCGCAGACGCAGACTTATGTAATTGGGCAGTTGAGACCATTAATCAATAATTCCAAAACGTAACTTCTTTAAAAAACACGTTATTTTAGCCCTGAAAAATCGGTTATTTTTCAATTAACTACAATAGAAGTAATATACAAGGTGTCAATTTTATATTGCATTTTTCTATCTAAAAGTTTCTTTTTACCCAACTGCAAAGAAAGGGTTATGTTTTTTTTTATATTGGAAAATAATGTATCCAAATGCACCTACTGGAAGAAAACTAATAATTCCAATAACACCCTGAATTTAACAAAGACTGAATAGCCAAGTATTTACCAAATTATCACACAAAAGCATGCATTCTTTTGGATAACATCAGTAGGTACCTATAGGCTTAATGTTGTATTTCTCACCTTCTTTCTTCATGCCCGCCTTGAAGCATTTCCTTAGCCTACAGTATCTACACTGGTTTCTTTTGTCTTTGTCCACCACACAATTTCTGCTGAATCTGAAACAAAAAAAAATCACATGTTAATAACATAACATCACGCCTGTAATCCCCGAAGGGTTAGGCAGAGGTGTACCCAGTAGTACACCCATTTCGAAGTCCCAATTAATAGGGGGCGAGCCGATTGCCATCAAACGGGCACAAATCCAGACTCCGAGGCTGCCACTGAGAAATTCCTGATGGAAAATCCCAATAACACTTTACACATGTTTCACATGTTAATCTATCTAAATAAACAAAAGTGAAAGGCGTACACTCACTCATCACGAAATGACATATATAAAGATAAAATTTGGCAGGGAGGTACATTATGATAGTTAGTAGACGTCCGCTAAGAACGGATTTTCCAAAATTCAAACCCTTATGGGGATGAAAGGGGGTCCGACATTTACGAGGGCAAAGTCGCGGGCAGCGGCTAATATATCATATTGGTTACTCAAACTAGTTTGTATTCGAAAAATACATAAATATTAATATCAGAAAGGCACCTGAATAAAAACCCTCAAGGTTATACATATTATTTGCATATTTACTTACGTCAATGGTAGCCATAGAAAGGTTTTCAATATTTTTTGCTAGTTTTTTTTTTCATCATTTATCAATTAACATTGAGATGTTGTTATTTTAGCCTAATCATTGTTCTATAAATAGATATTACATAACAAGAAAAGTGTGACTTTCTGGTTGTTATTCATAATATTTTTGAATAGGGATAAGCTCCTTTAATTTGAATATTTATTATACTGCCTTCTATGTATATAACAATAAATTATGTAAATAGGTCATTTACATAATTTATTATTGAAAATGGTCATTGATGATTGATTGTTTTACTCTTGCACCTACATACAATAATTTTGTCATTTTATCTCTTCACCACCTTTGGTTGAACCAACAAAAAATTTCAGGTCTGAGTTGTCCTGAATCAATTGTAAAAGCTACAGCAGCTTCATTTACGACTAGTTTCTGCGCGCGGCTTCGTCCACTCGAAAGTTGATTTCTCCATACAAACTTTCTGAACAACGTCTACTAACTATAAACTACCTCCCTGTCACATAATTTCATCTTTATATGTCAAGCCGTTTTCGATATTTTGTGATAAGTGAGTGTATGACCTTTCGTTTTTATATATTTAGATGGGGATTACTACTTGAAAAACATACGTCCTATAAATTAAGTTCTTGGATATAGGTGTTATTTACGAACAGGTAACAAACATCCATATAGGTAATTAATGACGTAATGAAAACTGACACAAAAACACGATCATATTTAAGAGGAAACAAGTTTCTCAGTCATGGTAAACCGCATTCTACTTACAAACGAATTAATTGACGTAATAACATACAAAACATACGTAATGAAAAAACATCATGTATACATACTGCGTGGACGTCCGAAAGATTAATTTATTATTTTAATTTATTTGGGTAAAAATACATTAAATCATTATTGGCTTACACGATCAGAAAAGTTGTTTGACTGAATTTCATGTTATTTAGGATTGACTTTTCAATAGTCAGATAACTTTTATCCAAAGAATAAATATGACAGTCTGACTGATATTTTTCTATACCAAAGTTGTCAAATCGCCATATTTAACCCTCCCTTAAGTATTATCTGACGATTGAAAAATTGTCCCTTGAAGTTTGTGTTATTTAAATCTTCATCAGCAATTGGGACACACCATAAACCAGTAATTCCAAGACATAACTTCTCTAAAGAATCACTTTATTTTAGCGCTGAAAACCCGATTAATTTTCAATGAACTATAAAATTTAACTTCCGTCAGGACCGAAGTTTCAGACTCCAATATAGTAGAAAGAGACAGAGTGAAGGAGAAAGAGAGGGAAGATCGCTTGGAGGGGGCATAACGCTTTTCCTTACGTGACGATTTCTGCCATTCTACCGTAAGCCGAGTTAAGGAAATTCGTTCCAAAAAGTTCTACAGTAAATAGGTAACGTGCGAATTGCAGTCGACAAAATGTTAGTAGTCCCTATTTGGCGTGCTCCCAGATTTAGCTCAGGTTATGGGGTTCCCACCGTTAAAACCGAATACCACAGTCTTGCCAACACCTATCTTTCACCAGTTTCACAAGTGCAGTCGTGAATCTACAAGTGACAACACAAGACACACAATGGAATCATATTTTATTAGATAGGTATAATATTTAGCAATAATTTTTACTTTTAGCAATATTTGTTAGGTAGGTACCTACTTTGTGATTCAGAAAATTTGTTGTTCATGTTAATCTGACAATCGGGAAAAAATTTACAAAATATTTAAATATGCGAGCAACATCCCGTGTGAGTCAATATGACAAGATTTGGTGTTTGCTCGAAAATGTATGCTTAGCTGTTAGAGTATTATTATATACATGGTGTATGAGTTTTCATTTTTGAAAAAAAGAGAAGAATAAGACAATACGATTCTCGAAAAAAATAAGATATATGTCTGTCTAAGAAATTTTTGTCCGTTTGTTATGCCAAAATAACAGCTTTCTACTAAATGCATATAAATGTTTACACGGTACTGTCTGTATGTTTGTTCCAGCTTATTTCCAAAACGGCTGGACCGATTTTGGCAGGACTTTTTTTTTCAGGAAAGATAGCTAACATTTATTTTAGAAAATCAATTAGGACTCCTCGCAAAAAACGAACCCCGCAGAAAATCGACATGCACGCGGACGAAGCCTATATTACATTTTAAAAACGTATAATAGGTAATATGAACTGAGCCACTATTAGGTCTACTACCAGAGTGTGAAACAGAACACCGCGTTAAATTAAACCTTTAATGGTCTGTGACAAATCAAGATGGATTACGCCTTCAACAAGCGCCTTGCCGACTTAACCAATTGACCATCATACACATTTTATTAGTTTTGTAGTTTTCCTCAAACTTTATTACCCAAACGGAATGAATGAATCAGTGGATGAAAAAAACCATGAACTTGCTTAATGATACTTATCAAAACATAGTTCGAGTTAGGGTTGTCAGCTCTGTCTGTCAAAAATAGTAGTTTTAAAATGATTACCTACCTCAAAAATAGTAGTTTTAAAATGAATACCCATAAAAATATAGTAAATGGCGAAAAGGTGAAAAAAATAGTAGATAGGTAAAATAAGTGAACAAAGTGAACGTATTGTCAACTTGACTTAACAGAATAATGTTTAGAGATAGTTATTGACGTCTCGTTTACTCGTTTACTCTTATACATTTTGAAACGATGTTATTGCTTTAATTTTGCGGCCTTTCAAATATAGTAAGTAGTTTAGCCTACTATACATACTCGTATACTTTTTTCAGAAAAATAGTAGTCTGGCCTCTAATATAGTAAAATACCTACTATATTGGATTGGCAACCCTAGAACGAGATGATTATGATCCTTAACATAAAAATAGTTACCGAGTTTCCGCCTCATATACAATAGTAAATATTATTGTTCTATCATAGCACGCACTACTGCCTGTGACGTCACAGATGAGTCTCATATGCGACACTTATACTCCCCCCCCTCTTTATACGCACGAACATCTAGCGAAATAGTACCTATGCTGTTAGCGAAAAACATGTTAGCATAACATTATGTACATATTAATTTATAGGTACGTAACATAGATCATCATTATCATCAGTTTGGATGGATGGATGGATGTTTATTACTTAATCACGCCAGAACGCTCGCAAAAGCTAGTTTGTAATGTTTTGTTTTTAAAAGAGTGTTCATGGAGTTTCTTGCACGTTCGTCTCCAAATAAACCTATTTCAAACGAGCGAGCGACCTTTAACTTTCTGACAGACTCCTTGGCAATTCAAAAGTGCCTGTAAATAGTTTAAAAAATATAATTGATTTGTTTTGAGCAACTATGTCAAGCATAAGAGATGAAAAATGACTCTTTCATAACGCGAATAGGTAAGGTTTTGTGGTTTTTCCTGCACTGCACATGACTAGTAGTCTCCAAGTATTTACCTGCACGTGTATAAATGATTTTTCCTGACGCTTCGCCTGAAGAAACCCTTGCATCCATCACAGGAGGAGGCGCCGTAGTGCTTGCCGGTGGCGCGGTCGCCGCATATGGCGCAGTGCTGCGACAGCGCCGCTGACGACGCCGCGCTCGCCTCGCTGCTACTCGTCTCCAGCTGCATGTCGCTGTCTGAAACAAGTAAAACAACACCCTTTAATAATGTGGTAGGTATATCGATGACTAGCAGTGATTTACGAAAGAAGAAGATACTAAAACGTTTTTTAACGTTTTTTTTTAAATAATAGTTTGTATAGATATACAAGCTATTATTAATAAAAAAACCGAGTATGTATGGAATTTTTTGGCTATTTTTCTCCATACGAAACTACCTTTTGGAAGGGGCTTCAATTATATTACTATTCTTAATGCGTTCAAAAGTGACTTTCAATGGTCTAATAAAATTGAAATAAATAATTTGACTTTGATTTTGTTACAGATTGAATTAGGTGTATAAGTAAATGAATCGCGCGTTTGAGACTCTCTTGTGCTAAAAGCACATGGTATCTTGTCGGTCATATGTATGAAGTTGTACGACATCTGTGGCAATCGTAACTGATGTATGAGAATCAGGTTTTAGTCTCAGATAGGACCACGATTGCACGTCACAACTGGTGGGCGTAACACCCTAAAACCTGGATTATCTAACATTCGATTGAACTTCAGCATATCGAATCATATATTTTTAGTTTTCTATGCTACTATTATAAAGCATTATTATGTATAACATAAATATTGTTTTTTGTTTGAACGCTTTAAACTCCGGAACTAGTCCAATTCAGAAAAATCTTTCGTTATAGTTACGTTATCCCTGAAAGCTATAGGCTATATTTTATTATCAAAAAAAATTGGGATCCGAAGAAAATTCACGTGGAGAAAGTCTCGGACCAAAGCTCTTTTTTTTGTATAAAGGTGAGGAAACAATCGCATCGGGTAAACACCGCAGCTGGGTTTGACTAAAAGTAGACCACAATATACCTAGTTGGGAAAAGACGGGATAGTGCATGTGGACATAGTCATTGGAAACACGTCAGAATTTGATTTGGTTATCGTTATTGCGTCATTCGTTGTTATCCCACTAATATTATATATGTGAAAGTTTGTGAAGATGTTTAGATGTTTGTATTTTTGTTACTCAATCACACGTCAATCATTCAACAGATTTGGATGAAAATTGGCACATAGATATACCATTTCCTGGATTAACACATAGGATACTTTTTATCCCGGTAATGTGTTCCCTTGGGATAGTAGTTCAACTTACTTTGAGGAAAGTGATTTTTTACGCGGGCGAAGCTGCACGTGTGAGAGCATAGGATGACTCAGTAGGAACGACCCGTCCGCGTCAGTTTGAAACTTCGAATTCAGCCAGACACAAATACTTTGTGCAATTTATTTCATCACCAGTGCTCATAAGACAGTGAAGGAAAAGACATTGAGGAAACCTACTGTAATTTTTTTATATACAGGGTGTTTTTGAAAATGGCAATCCGTAAAAGTCGGTTGTAGTGTTAGAGAAAATCATTTTAAACCAAGAGATTTCTATACAAGTCAAAATCTGTCCTATTTTGAGATCTTCAAACTAACGTAATTTAATTACTGAAAAAAAAAAGTCTCATCTTTCATGTTTCTTTTATGATCCATCATAGATCAATAAATTAACGAAACTTAACAAGAAAGGTTATTGTCTTTACTTGACTACATCGAAGACAAAAAGTCAAAGTCAGAAGAAAGGTTACCCTTTTTCTTATAATTTCATTCACACTTACACTTAATGCCACATTTACGTAGAGTACAAGATTGTACGTTGCTAGGTAGTGACCTAGAACGATTGATATACCTATTGCTAATGTTTATTGAGAGTAAGGGGTTTATCTATCTTTAACCCTAGCAGATAGCACTGAGTTGAACTGACCAATCAGAATTCGACACATCACTGTACCTATTAATTTCAACCTGTGGTAGATTTTCCACATACATTTGTCAAATGGATGGGTACGGGTAGTTAGGTGGTCTGACTATCCACCCACTGTCACTACAGAGGACAAGCATTTTGGTCTTTTTGGAAACCGTTTCTTGATTGAAACCTTCTCCTGATTATTACCTACAAATAAATAAAATTATGGTCACCCATACATTTTGAGGTAACTGGTATTCTTTGTTCATTATTAAAACTGTTCTGTTTAAGTCAATCTATTGTTTACCATTATAAAGAAACGGGAATAGGTACTCAGTGTTCTATAGAGAAAATGGAATACTATTGTTGTGCTTACATCTTATACCTAAATCAACATGATAACGAACTACTGTAATTAGACACAATCATTTTCCATAAGGTATCAACTGTTATCAACATAGATTACAATAAGCAGCTGAAAACTAGATAAAAAGTCGAAAGTCGAGTAAATAAATTCAGTCATCATTATTTTTAAACGCTGATAAATTGCAAATTTCTTTACCTAATTGTATGTAAACGACTGATACATCAATATTAAACCGCTAATGTGCAAATAAAAACGTGATCGTTAGAGTTGGGTGTCAACAAACCTTCGTTGTATGTCATGATAGGCCGCGCCTCCTGCGGGGGACTGCGAACCACGGGCCCGTAGTAGGGACTACTGGCTTGCTTGTCCCACTGCGGCTGCGTGTGCCCATTCATCATGTAATCCATTGCGTTGAGCATGGGACACAAAGTCTCCTGTGACGTCATCTCGTAACCGAGCACCGGCATCTTCCAGCCGCCTACCACGCAACAACACCTACGTCCAACTGTTATCCACTAATCGAAGTAACGCAGCGCAACAAACGATAACCCCGATAATGCTCACATAGACACGATTAATCAACAGGTGGTTTAACCAGACCAAATATCACAACCCCTTATCACGGAAAACTTTACGAAACATAAACCATAACAAATAGTTAATCACAGCTAATATTTATCCGATAATGAGTTTGGTGACAGTGACTGCACCGTTTCCGGGTAATGTTTTCGTTTTTATCACACAGTTATTGTGTACCAGTTCTCGATAGCGTTGTTTATAGAGAATCACGCCGGTCTCGGGTGACTAGCTGTTGGAAACGACGCGACCTTACGCGCTCGCGGTGTAACTGCGACTGACGGCTGACGGCCGCGGACGCCATCACACCTTACATCCGCTTCGCCAATCTGCTGACAACACCTATGAATGACCCGCTCAATAGTGTCCAAGTCAGCAAATGGTAGCGATTCGCGGCGCACACCCGACACCGCGTCGCTGACTCACCCGTTATCGGAAATGCAGCGGATGTGGAATCGAATGCGGCGCCCGAGGAGTCACTCGGCAGCAGCTGACGAACACAGCCTTTTGCCATAACCGTCATGTAGCACTAAGTAAACAAACTGGGTGACTAATTAGTTGTCACACGCACTGGCTTTGTTCGCATGCTCCTTTGTTGCTATGTGTGCATCTATTGTGTGGACTGTTATCTATCACAATTCTGATAATGTTCGTGGAGATGATTAATCTCAAAGATGATAAGGAGTACTGACCGACACGACATATTATTATCGAATTCTGCCACTGTCAGTCATGTCACACGGATATCAGTTCTTTTTTTAAATACTGCTGCACTGCACATAATTTTGCTGTATTGCGGACAATTGTAGTAAAATAAACGCTTAAAAAGCACAACAAAATAACAAATTATAAATAAAACACAAGACACAAACAACTGCTTCAGTAATTATGAGCCAATTAGTCTAAATTATATTGTAACTTCTTATGATCTTTGACAAACAAAGCTAATAGCCGTTTGAATGCTAATAATGTTAAATACAGTGATTTGGTATTAAAACGTAATATAAGATGTAAACAGTGGCGGCATTCTGAAGCTATCGGCAGACGGGGCAAGTCGGGGTCGCGATATCTCGGCCGAGCGACGATGCCGATACTCCTGCCATTATAACCCTTTCTATCATAAAACACGAGTTTTTAGATAACCGTTCGCTGAAATCATAACTCTGAACAAATACAAAAAATAATTGTTTATCAATAAATCAAAGGAAAGCCTTTGTAAAAGCGACACGCATTTTAACGAGAAGAAACTTTTTATTTGAGGAATATCTGTACACTCCTTAGGACAACAAGGAAAACTTTCATTTTCATACACACCTAATAATGATATCCTCCGACCGAATTTCGGTTACGGCGGCCAAACTCAACGAAGACTGACCAAGAACGCGGGAGATAATATAGTACACGAGTGTCTGCGCAAACACAGGTGCACTCCCTCGTCCCTCAGTCTCATAGTCCCATGGGACGGCAATCCGAGCCACGGGTGTGTCACACCACCAACTTCTAAACTCCGAGCTGCGACTAAGAAATTCTTAATGGAAAAACCCAATGGCACTTTTTGCCCGACCTAGGAATCCAACCCAGACCCCACGGTCAGCAGTCGCACCTGCGAGCACAAAACCAACGGCATAATTTTGTTTGACAAATGCCTGTTTTGAGCAACACTAGGTAACGCATAAATGACTTTCAACTTTCGGCGTTTAGTCGAGGGTTAAAAATCAAACAGTACAAGAATACTACACCATTATATTAAGGTGCCATTTAGTACCTAACAACTAGCAACTTATAACTGGATTTAATATTCTAAGAAAAACAATTTTATGCAGCCAAAACGTCAATAAAAAATAATAATGACAGAGGTGACAATTTATTTATGAGTCAAGGTTGCAGTTCCTTATAGATCTTCCAAAAATAATCGTGCCCTTAATAATAAAACAAACAAATACGGAAATCTGAGAGGTTAAGTACTAGTCACATAATAATTATGTATGTATAAATTAATTAACTATTTATTTTCAAGGCAAGCAACTACAGACGCAGTAGAAATAATTCATTTTTACCAGATCATAGTAAATGTTAGTCATCGACTGAATAAGTTTTAAGGTATTCTGGTCTTTCCACAACTTAATATAACTTATGATCTACAGCAGGGGTTCTGTAGGGTATTGGGGGGGTGTGTAGAGAAAACGCGCGTCAAAAATAGAAACCCCTGTTACTATCAAAGATTACACAGATAGAGAAAAGAAACAATAAAGTTATTTATTGTGAACATGTTTAAATGTCTTACTTTTACAAATAATTTTTTTTTGTAAGTTTGTAGGTACGGCGTAAACGCTTATAATCAAATAAGGTCCTTAACTACATTGCAGGTCCACGCCGACCTTTACTGGGCTCTGTGCCCCCACTTTGAAAACCTCTGATCTAAGTTGTATGTAATAAAAGTGTTATGTAAGTTTCGTTGATTTAGTATTTTACACATCGAAATGTTATGTAACTTGCATAAACCACAGAGTAGAATTCACAAATATTCAAGACACGCTAATTTGTGTTGACATGAGATTGAAAATGATATTCGTAAAATATTTTTTTAATATTCAATATTGATCTAACATTCATGAATAAACAGCGTGATGAAATAGTACGTTCATCAAATATTTAATTTCCAATTTTTTTTTTATCATTTATCATACCACCCTGTATATTTTTTTTCTTAGTTTTTTTTTTTCATTATGTTCAATTGACATAACATTAATTAATGTCTTCGTAAAGGTGATAAATAACAAAAAGTTTATAGATAGTAAAAAAAACGTTACCATCTCGCTTACACATGGCTAGGTGGTAAAAAGAAAAAAAATATGAGGAAAATCCGGTTCGACCCAAGTGTTTCTTACGAACGCAAAGAAAATTATATGATTGGTCGTGTTATCATTAAAATCTTTAGGTCTACCTTGGCGCTTAAGATACGTATTACACACAGCTTTGTTGTCCACAACACAGATTCTTTAAGCATGCACTTCCCTCCTACATTCTCAGTTTGTCAAATAAAATAATAAAAAGACAGGTGTTGGAAAAACTTAAGTTTATGTATGTATACAAGGTGTTATGTTTGTATGCTAGTGATTCCCATCCCAATCAATAACAAAATTAATATTTTTTTTATAGAAAATTAATATTCGAATTATAACTAGCCATCTTGCCGCTGGGTTTGAAAGAGGTTTATTCTGAAATACTGTCAAAAATAAGCAACTAAATAAAAAAAGTACATATTTAGTTGTTTAATTAATTATTGACCTTAATTTATTTGATTAGGGGGCTCGCCCCCTATTACATGGGACTTAAACATAACTGGCGAAATGTGGGTGTACTAATGGGTACACCTCTGCCTAACCCCTCGGGGATAACAGGCGTGATGTTATGTTATGTTTATTTGATTACTTTTATAACAATCTCCTGTAATTTGACGAGAATGCTAAACTACACCTTGTATAAATATAAATATCTATTTAAAAACTTTTGGTATTTATAAATATGTTTAGTTAGTTCAGTAAGCCGAAGTTTTTAGAATTTTATAAGAAACAACATATTATAGTGTTAAAATAAAAATATATCAGATTTTTTTAAGGAATTATTTAAGTTTTTTTTATTCTGTCTGTTACTGTATATACTGCTTTAAATATTATGGCGAATATCCCATTAAGTTTTCCTAGAGTAACAATAACAAACTTCATTGCAACATCTTAACTGACTTACTCTGTTCTAAAAATATGCTTTACAGTGGAGAGTTTAATTACAATAATGAATAATTTTAAATTGTTAAGTGGTTTTTGCTTGTTAAATATAAACGACAGGTAAGATTTTAGAATAAAGTTCACGTATAATACTAATAATTTTCCGTTGCCTTACGTCACACACATTACATACTCTTTGTGACCCACACCTTGACATCAAGTTGTAAAACACATAGCTAAGTACTTACATGAGCAAGCTAACAATACTTAATGTGAACTATTCACTTACGTAAATTAGCATTCTACTAGCGTGATACTACTAGACACATATAGTAGACAAGATTTTTATAAAACTACCTAGTAAAAAAAATATAAAATTAAACGAATAATCTAGCCATTTGCAGTGTGCAATAGATTATGGATAAAGTGAACATTTTAATTTTTACTCCATGAAATATTCTCTGATAACTTTTTAGATCTGCATCCTGGTTATGCGTAGGAATAATTGAAATCGGTTCATTAAAAAATAAGTATAAAAGTTGAAAATTCGTATGAAATGCCGTACGGTGTAAACGCTCTTAATTTAGAAAACGAAGTCGCGGGCAGAAGCTATTTGTGTGTAATTTTATGATACTGTCTAAGTTAAATTTTCATTTCATTTCTACACCATACAGATACGAATCGCCGGATACGTTGCGACTCATCAACAAACGCATTTGACGGCCATTCAGAACATGGTTCATGAAATGGCTGGAAGTGTCTAGACACGCGAATGTTTACGAATTGACTTCGGTACCTGGTAATTTCACTGTAAGTAAAACGAAGCAGTTTAGAGCTATGGCTACACGGCTATAGAGAACGTTAAAATCACTTGAAGTATCGAATACTAGAGCTGTAGTGCTATTATCTAAACATAGCTTCAAAAATAAAGGAATAGTAACTTCTTCCCACGACACAGTCAGCGTCAAAGTTAGTATCCTACGGAAACCGTATTTTTTTCCAGGATAAAAAGTAGCCTATGTAAAGTACTATAATCTATCTCTGTGACGATTTCATCCAGATCCGTTTAGTCGTTCTGGTGTGATTGAGCAACAAACATCTATCCAAACTTTTGCATTTATACAGGATAATTAAAAATTTACCCGAAACCTGAAAAGGGGTCATTGTACACATCATTATGAACAACTTTTACTATGGGACCAACCTTGAAATCATGAAAAAATAAAAACAGCAAATTCATACATTACGATCTTGTTATGTAGCATTTTTGTAGGGAACAGCTGATTTTTTTTTCATGATTTCAGGGTTGATCCCATAGTAAAAGTTGTTCATAATGATGAGTACAATGACCTTTTTTCAGGTTTCCGGTAAATTTTCAATGACCCTGTATATATATTTTTTTAATAATAAATATTTATTAGAAAAAAGACATTTAGTTCATTACCTAAATACAATATGACGAAAAAAAAACTATCTGTCGCTTATGCAGACGCCGGCGCCCTTGAGATGTACCTTATAAAGATAATGATTTAATGACGTAATTTTTTAATCCAACCTGTATTTATAAGCCCGTTACAATTTTTATTGATTCAAAAAACAATTTATCTATCTACCTATAAAATTATCAGCCATTGCAGACAAAGGCAGTGAACAAACAATAATAAGTGAAAATTATTAATTTACTTATCTAATTATTGCGTATAAAATTTCCGATGTACCTATTTGTTTATCAATTGATATTATTATTTATTATAATGACAAATTATAAGTAAAGCCATTCAGTTTATTCAGTCTTGCCTTGCGTAATCCTAGATAATTCCGTTCTGTAGACATAGCGCTAACTTAGACGTTTACATGGAGATAAGACAAATAAAGTAACTGCAACTTTTGAAAGTCTAAAATTACTTAGTGATTAACATTGCATAAGTGGCAGGTAGTGGGGCAAGTTTGCGCATGTACAAATGTACTTAATGTACATACCTACGCAAAATTACCCCCACTACGCCAAAATCTTGCCAAGTTACGTGCCGGCAACTGTTTGATCTGTCAAATAGGTTTTTTTTTATTAGAAGTTAAAATGTCACCTGTCGTTTAGCATTTGTTTTTATAAATGTGATCAAGCGTGTTATTTTCGCTTGTCAGAATAAGATCGACGATGAATTAAGCCTTGAAGATGTAATGTTGATGTTTGTTAAGCTTTCACTACTAAACTACTAAACCAATTTTGATAAAATTTGGTATAAACTTAACCCAGTTTGAATCCCAAGAAAGGACCAAATCTAGTTACTTAATAAAATAAACTAATAAAATCATTTTAAACTCTCTTTATTGATATTTGGATTAGGTTACTCCTACAATATACAAATTGCTATATTACCTATCTTATGCTAGGCAAGGAAGTAGGTATTTACATACAAAGATATAAATAAGACATCTGACAAACATTTTCCTTATAATGCAAAAACATATAAGCAATCCATAGAAAAAACCAGGGTTACCAATAATATGGCATGTGCAAAAACAATAATTATTATTAGCACACACGAATTAAAGACCGAATCAAGATGACTTGCAAGTTAGAAAATGACCAGTTTTTAGAGATTTACGTAATCACTCGTTGGACTTCGGACCTCCATTACGTACAAAGATGTAAGAGTCCAAAGTCCAATTTAACTATTGCGGTCATTCCGAAGTGGGGAAATCACTAGCAAGCTAGATTAAAATATGTATTTAGTAGATAGTTGCGCTAAATATTTTGTTTGTATGTACTTTTACATTCTTATACTTACATACAATGTAATATTTTATTAATAGATTATAATTGAAATTAGTTCAGTTTTCAATAGTCAGATAACTTTTATCCGAAAAATAAATGTCAATTTGACATATTTTCTATACAAAAGCTGTCAAACCGCCATATTTATCCCTTCGTTAAGAGTTATCTTCAATAGTCAGATAACTTTTATCCAAAAAATAAATATGACAGTTTGACATATTTTCTATACAAAAGCTGTCAAACCGCCATATTTATCCCTTCGTTAAGAGTTATCTAACGATTGAAAAATCGGCCCTAAAATAAATAAATCTTACTAATTTATATGCGAATGTTTGGATGGATAGATGTTTGTCACTCAATCTCGCCAAAACGGCTGAACGGATCTGAATGAAATTTAGCACAGAGATAGAGTATAGTCTGGAATAAGACATGTGATACTTTTTATCCCTGAAAAATGTGCAGTTGCCGCGGGATAAATATCCTTTGACACGGACGAAATCGCGGGCAGAAAATAGTTGATAATATTTTATGTTATTAATTTATTTTAATGTTTTGGTCATTTTGGTTAACTTTTGATCTGCCAGTGTTTTCTGTTTAAATTTCCCCTGATGAAGTGAGTCTAAGGTCAGCTGTCAAAACATCTAATGCTAGGTATTGGTCCACTACTTAATTCACTTCACCTTTATTGAGATTTTTACAAAATAAAACTTTGTTCTTAAGAAGTGGCCTCAAAGAAACCAAAGGTCATTCTGCAGTCGCCAGCCAAAGCAATGAATGATGCAACAAAAACCGAGAATAGTTATTATGAGGCTCCTACTTGGGTCATAATACAGTAATAACGAATATTTTTGTTTGTAAAACAATACTGACTAATAAGGCGAACAGTTCACTTACAGTCCAAAGTCTAGTTCGATACATTATTGTAACATATCATCACGCCTGTAATCCCCGTAGGTTTAGGCAGAGGTGCACCTGTTAGTACACTCACATTTCCCCTGTTATGTTTAAATCCCATGTAATAGGGGGCGAGCTATTTGCCATCAATCGGGCACAAATCCAAGCTTCGAGGCTGCTACTGAGAAATTCCTGATGGAAAATCCCAATAACACTTTGCCCAACATGGGTTTGGAACCCAAGACCTCATGCTCAGCAGTCGCGCTTTGTGACCACTAGACCAACAAGGCAGTCAAAGCAGTGTTAAGGCGAACAGTCTACTTACAGTCCAATGTCGTCGACATACAAAAAAAATAAACATACAACGACATATAAAATACACGTGATTATTCACATGTAAACATTTTCTAGTCAATGAAGCAAATGTTTATTAAAAGCGTAGTAAGTATTACGTGCCTGCATCTAAATGACGATGCGAGAAATATCGTGCATTTCATCCCCTTAGGGGGTGAATTTAGGAAAATCCCTTTTTATTGGATGCCTACTTCATACAAAGAACATACCCTCAAAGTTTGAGGTCTCTATGAACAGCGGTTTAGGCTGTGCGTTGATCCGTCAGGCAGTCAGTCAGTCATTCAGGACAAAGCATTTTATATGTATAGATAGAAGATAACTTCAAAGTTTCAGAGGTTCAAACTCCAAATAAATAATAACAAACTAAAAATGAAAGCGGCCTTGACCTCCAAAACCATTATAGAGTGATGAGTCACCCAGTTCCATACTAACATGACGCAGGACTTTTTAAGGAAAACTAATTGTTTTATGATTCAGGTCTTAACTAGGTACCTAACGCCCTACACCAGAGGTTTTCAAAGTGGGGAGCGCGTCACCCAAGGGTCGCGCAGACACCAGCAAAGGACCACCAGTGAGGTTAAGGACATTATTTAAAGATTACGAGTGTTTACGCCTTACCAACAGCATTTGATATAAACTTAGAAGCATACTTAGGTTTAAAACAGAGACATTAAACCTTTTCACAATAAAAAACTTCGTTTTTTTTTCTGTGTAATCTTTGAGAATAACCTTATTTTTCTTTGTATAAAGGGGGCGCGTCAAAAATAAGTTGGGGAACCCCTGCCATACACGATTGTAAACGTCAACGAACTATACCTCGGCCACAAACAATTTTATTAAAAGTAGGTATTCTAATGCCTATCTTGCAATATTAGAGCAATAATAAAAACACATTGTGGTTTCAAAACAATGTATGTATGCTCATTTGAGTCACTTATTAGTCAGCCTAAGATTATCCAAGGATGGTTTATAAATATAGTATAACTAGGTAGATACAGGGACAATTATCTTTTTTAGTAATAGCAGCGCTGTCACGATGACTGGGCAAGAAACGTCTGTAATTATTTACTACTAAGAAATAAACTATAATTACCTACTGATGGCGCTGGGTTTTTATTGGAAAATTCCTACCTAACATTCAATAACAACAAAAATTATGCCGATGTAACAATGAAAAATAAATCAGCAAACATTACAAAATGGGGTATATATTATGTTTTTTTTTTTATTTAAATTTTATGGAAAAGTAAAGATAAATGGTATTTTTTTCGTAAACAGATAGTCTTGAAGTAAAGTAACTTAGAAAAAAATATTTATGTTGAATTATGAAATATTACTCAGATTGGAAAAAAAAACACCTTGTATAATACTAATAAAAAAAGAAAAATATTTTATTGATATTTTATTTTTATTAAATGATGTAAGTAAATGATGAATAATATTCGAAACGTTACTTTACATGATTGCTTGTAATCCAGTGAGTCATTATCAGTAAGTTGTTTGTTTGTCTTCAATAGTTAGATAAATCCAACAGATAATTTAAATGGTCAGAAAATAATTTGTAAATATTTGTAGTTAATTATAGAATATACTAATTAGCCGCATTCTTCGACATCATAGACGAAAATAAATTAAATATGGTATATATGCATGACACCATTAAATCAGAAAAAGTTTACTACTTAAGAGTCGCAAAACACAGATTGTTGACGAGGCTCAAAAGGCTTCCCAGCTTAAGTGGGCCTGGGGCTCTGGGCTGGGCATGTCTGCTGCATGTCAAACTATCCATAGAACGGAAGATTGGTGTCCCAAAATGGCTAGTAGGGGCCGCGGTAAACCACAAAGGAGATGGCGGAATGACTTGGACAGCTTGGTAATTGGAAAGACGTAGCGCAAAGTCGCGACAGCTCGAAGGAGTGGAAGGACGCCTTTGCCCAGCAGTGGGACAGTATAGGCTAAATTTCCATATAATCTAAAAATATAAAAGCTAAAGATTACTCACTCACTCATCTCACTCGAAATATCGAAAATAGCTTGACGCATAAAGGACCGGTGGTTGGTTCATAGTTAGTAGACGTCCGCTAAGAAAGAATTTTCCAAAATTTACCCCCTAAGGGGATGAAACGGGGGTCCTACATTTACGCGGACGAAGTCGTGGACAAAAGTTAGTCAATTATATAAAACAGTTGATCTATAGAATGTGTAGCAACATTATTGTGATATCAACAATAAATAGGCTGGCATTCAATTGGGTCTAGTGGTGCAAGCTTACAATTGAGACTAATTGTCTACTTAGCCCGCTGCTAAATGCACAATGCCCATACATCACTGCAATTACCTATTTGGGCTTCATTTTAACATCCATTGATGTATTTATTTACCCTTAATGATTGTATATGTTTTATAGAAGACTAGCTTTTGCTCAAGACTTGACTTGACTTCAGATGAAGTCGCAGAATAAAAAGTAGCCTACGTCCTAAGAAAGGACGAAGACGTATACCAAATTTTATCAAAATCGGTTCAGTGGTTTAGTCGTGAAAGCGTAACAGACAGAGTTACTACTCGCATTTATAATATTAGTACAGATCAGTTGTATAGAAAATTTAATTTGTTTTTAAGTTGTAGAATAAATGGGTCAGCTCTCTTTTGGAGAGTAATATTTAAATATTTATTCTGCATTTATAATAATGATGAGCATGTTTATTTATACAGAATTAATTGGCAATTAAGATACAACAGAAAACAAGAACATGTTGAATAAGCTTAAAAAAAACCACAGTTGTGTGCGCCGCACTTGCTTTGTTTTTGTAGATACACATTGGGTGTGTTTTCCTGCAGTCAACAAGACTTTTTTTCTTATAAGAGTTGATTAAATTATGAAACTAAGATAACATACATCATCTTTATACAGATTTTGAATACTCAAATATGTTAATTTCACAGATTGTATTTTCAAAAAAATACCAAATTAACTATGAAAAAAGAAGTTTTGAATATCTTATCTCTTTCACAAAATTTATCACAAGTCACATTTTATCAACAATGATAAAAAATAATGGCTGTATGGATGGACTCATATTTAATCACATATCATGTCAGATAAGTATTATTTAAAATGTTGTTGAGTAAAACAAATGTTTTAGTTGCATCATAATATTTACCAATATCGAACATCGAGTAATAGGATGCAAGTGGTAAGACTGATAAACAACATTATCATTTAGGTATACCTACATTAAATATATTGACAAGTAAATAATTAAATGTTGCGTAAGGAGAAATTCCTTTGTCATCCATTCTGGTATGATTCGAATTAATTTCTGAGTATTTTGTAAGCAGTATTATAAGAGAATAATAATTCACCGGTACCGGTAAGAGGATTATCGCATTGTATTAGAAGTGAATACTTTAATTTAAGTATGGACAGGTTAAACATAGGTAATATTTGAATGTTAAAGTATGTTACAACTAGGTACTTTATTGACCTACATAGTTAAGTAGGTATAGCAGATAACCCATTAAACATAAACATTGGGTAACAACATTTAGAGGTCAAACCAGTTCTCGCACACATCCGCGAACAAGCTGCTAGCACACAAATATCGTAAGATTCGTAAGTGTTAAGGCAAACAAATTTACCTATGCAAACGGAAAACATGTCGCGAAGCATGGACTTATAAAAAATCCATGTTGCGAAGAAATCAAGTTGTACGACGACGTAGTTCTGCATATGGCAGTTATTGATAATATGTCCAAATTCTTTATATTGCAACATATAATCGATTAACGCAAGAAATTATACAGAACATACACCGCATGTGCTCTAGAATTAGTAAGTTATATTGATAGTAATTAATTTGTTTACTACCATCATGTTCTCGTCAATAATTCAGAAATATGTTATAAGTTTCTTACCTTCGTCGCAGAGTCCCATTGTCGAGTCAATCTTTACGTTTGTATAGAAATCTTTGAATTAGATAAATAATTCTCAGATTTTTCACTTTAATAATATTTCATTGATGATTAATTCTTAACAATTGTCAATTATGACAGCTGTCAAATTCAATTGACAAGACGAGACGGAGCTTCCGGACATATGTGATACCGGAAAAATGAATGAACGATAATATCGAACGAATAAATAATTTAACGCAGCGACATCTATGTTGGGGCACCAAACTCAAATGTAAAAGTGTTTACATCATTATCACTAGATAGAGCTAGCGGTTTTATAACCAAAATAACTATGTGTTATTAAAAAATAAATGGTAAGTTAACTACACTAGGTACGTATTTTATAACATTAATAACTTAATAGTATGTTAATTAAAATTCTAATAGTATAGTTTTATTTTAGGATCAGAATATTTTGAAGTCCACTTGGTTAACTGACTAGAACTCGTTTCAGCAAGGACATAAAGATTATTTTCTAAATTTCTAATAATAAAAAACTATAATTTAACTGCATCTTTAAAATAAACGGATATATTTACGTCGGCAGTAAACGTGGCGACCTACTGGGCCCAAATAGTTTAATTAATAATTATTATGTAGGTAGGTATAATCGATACGAAAAGAAAAAGACTGGAACCTAATACATAGCTGATCTATCTGAGTACATAAGTACTTGTTAATTGATAGTGATTCATTGTTACAGGTACCTTCTGCCTATTCTCTATAGAGGTGCAGTTTTCTCGTCGATTTCAAGAAGTTGCTACGCTGGTGATTCTCAACACAAATAAAAAATAAAATAAATATTTTTTTAATTTAAATTAGGTGACTTTTGAATTAGAACTTGTCATCTTTCCGCGGAGCAATAAACTCACACGCACGCCACACCGCATGCGCGACTGGGCAATTCTGTTCTTTGAAAGAGGTGTATTCTGAAATACCTACTGTGAAACAAAAACAACCAAAAAAAAACAAGTATTTATTAAATAGTGACCGATGTTGTAATTTTATTTGATTATTTATATGTTTTATGACAATCTCCTGAATATAGACGTAGGACTAGAAAAATACCTTTTTTTAGTCCTATACCTAAGTAGTCAAACTTGATCGTTTTATGAGTGTAAATATAAATAATAACCCATAAAGACTAACATCATTCTATCCTTATGGCAATGGCAAGAGTTTCACACTGGAAAGGGCCACAGTTTATATTTGTAGTAGGCAAACGCTAAGACATCGGTCGACTTTGAATTGAAAATAGAAATTCTATTTTCAATGCTAGTTTGTATCGATGATTATATAACAGAAGGTATTATTAAAATTGAAATAACAGACAAACTTCGTAGCAAAACAAACATTTTTAGATATTATGAATGTGTGTCAAGTACGGCAGCGGTATAGACGAATTTGTTACATTAAATGTTGTTGCTTTAATGGCGTCCAATTGCTTTTTGCGTCTCATTTATTTAAAGGGCCACTAATTAGTTAATTGAAGTTCATGTTATTCTTGTTTTCGTTCGTAAGAAACACTGAAGAACACGACTACCTGGAGATGCCGATCGTAAAGGCAGAAATAAGCTTTGCTAGAGATACAATAAAAGGCTTATAAGCATACAATTGAAGTATTTAAAAAGTTACTCAATTTACAAGAGCACGTATTAATACGTCATAGTAGATGGCATATACTGGAACTTGACCAGAGAAACTAACCACTTTCGACCAATTTATGGTGCCGTTTGAAGCAGTGTTTGACCATTTGATGTACCTAGGTGATTTAAATTGGTAAGCCATGAGCTCTTTCATTACATTCCAATAGAACTTACAAAGGATTGTTACGTACCTAATTTAGTTCTATAAACAGCTGCTGACAAAAATATTTAATCATAGGTTCCTAAAGCTTTATTTACGAGTTTAATGAAGAACAGTAAGCTCTTTGTAAGAAGATGACAACATTTTCTATGAGGACCATAAAATTGTTTTTGAGGACCACAAAGCTGTTTTTGAGGACCACAACTGTTTTTGTGAGGTAAATGGTAGGTAAATATGATAAAAGTTCAATATAGAACTAGGATTTAGAGTCCAAACCAATAAGGTAGCTTTATTGGTTCATGTTTAAGCTTTTAATAAAGGTGATAAGTAATAGGCAGGTACTGCGTTATTGTAAATGTCTATCTAGGTAGGTATTTAATAAAAATGTCTGTCAGAAGAATAAAAGGGAAGGGAACATACTACAAAAATAACATCACGCCTGTAATCCCCGAAAGGTCAGGCAGATGTGTATTCATTAGTACACCCACATTTCGCCAGTTATGTTGTCCCATGTAATAGGGGGCGAGCCTATTGCCATCAACCGGGCACAAACCCAGACTTCGAGGCTGCTACTACATTTACAGAATAAAATACGAACCGCACTAGGTACGTATATCTTTCAGCGGTAAATATAATGAGAGAATATTGTTCAGTGACACATGGCACTCAAGCCGCTTGAGAATTCAATACGTAACTATAATTCTATGTTTATTAAAATGTTGACATTATTTACGTGTTTTGAACCACATGTCGTTCAACGACACAAATGTGATGAAATATGCACTAAAAACTGACTCACTTTCGTGACTAATTTACGTTACGGCTACTGACGACGACTACAGACAGTTCACGGTTTCCCGTGCCGAAGTTAGTTAGATACTTTTATCTGAGACTCTACAATTATTATTGTTATTATTTTAGCCTTTCTTGTCCCACTTTTCGCAAAGGCCTCACTTTTTCCTTTCCGATATTCTTTACCCCGAGCTAGTGCAGACCAATCCTGTCTGTAACCGTCGAGTTCACCAGGCTTCGCATGGGTCTACTGCGATGCCGCTGGACATTTTTCGGGACCCACATTGTGGTTGATATAACTACAAACTAATACTAAAATTAATCTGTGTCCCTTGCGATTGTGAATGTATAACAAAAAAAATACCCATTTATTAGTTTCTTTTTCAATTCATTTCAGGTTATTTACTTGTTTGAGCGAAATATTGTGTGCACTTTTACAATAGAGCAAAAAGTTATTGTTGTATCGGTATTGATGGCAGATCGTCATGCGTGGTTCTCAAAATTAAGAAAACTTTTAAGAATAGGTATCTTCAGATTAGGTAAAGTCGTCTTGTTTCGGTTGTTGCTGTAACGTACTGTTGTTTACACTTAGTATTTCCCACCAAACATTATGCCATACTTATTTTATAAAAATAACTAATTGAACTTTAATCAGAGAATTGAGAAAGTGATCTGTGATGGACTTAGCAGGTAGGTACCTAACATGTAGATAAGTAATGTACTTATGTTTATACACGCTTTTATGTACATACAGCAAATAAAACTTTTACATAAACTTCTTGGATAGTAACCATTTTGCTGGTTGGCAAAGCTCCCGCGTCAACGTATTACTAAAAATGGAAATTCTAACGCTTATAAAAATACCCAATAGCATCTCCGGTGCATCGTTTGGTAATTATGCAACAGTCTAATTATAATGAATCATGATTTACATCTCGACGTCACGCTGAAGTTGGCAGGCTGTGGCCAACGACTTGGCAGCGATGCTTCGGTCGTTCAATGACATGGTTCTCTTTGACAGAACCATGTCACAGTAAAATGACGCGATCCATTCATACCTGGTATACAAATAACATCACATACATAACATTACGCCTGTAATCCTCGAAGGGTTAGGCAGAGTCGTACCTTTTAGTACACCCACATTTCACCAGTTATGTCTAAGTCCTATGTAATAGGGGGAGAGACTGTTGCCATCAACCGAGACAAATCCAGACCCCGAGGCTGCTACTGAGATATTCCTGATGGAAAAAGTCAATAACACTTTGCCTGACCTGAGAATCGAGCCCATGACCTCATACTCAGCAGTTGCAGTCGTTTATGATCCTTAGATGTAACAGATGTCAAAAGACATAACCAAGAAAAAAATTACTTGGTTTTCCATCATTGTTGCGATATTTTTTTTTATTCTTACGAAGATATTGAAAGTCGAAGTCTCAACGTTTTTTTACGAGAACAACAGCACAAAACTTTTGCGTGCTTTACAGTGAGATGTGATGTGAGTCGGCGTAATTCGTATCCGTATAGCAATTTATTAATGGCCATATAAAGTCTTTTAAACCATTTGTTTGCACAAGTTATAAACACAAACTGTATAATTTGTTAAACAGATAATTTTTAAACAATTTTGGTAGATACAGGTAAATATTCATTTAGATGAAATATGCAAGGTCACAAAGGTTCCAAATACTTAGATAATTTTACACGGACCTAGTCGCTAGGTAAACCTAAATTAAAAAACAAGTTTTTTTTTAATGTGATGGTTCTAACTTTACCGAGTGAACTGATGTTACTAACTGAACAGTAACTGGCTAGTGAGCCAGTTAAGTGGGTCAAGCAACAGCTATAACCGACTGTACACTTCAAAATTCACACACGACGTCGAAAGGTCGTATGAGTTTAACCAAAGTCTCAATCGATTTGCTTTGTAGATTGCTACTCCACTTATGACCGCTACCACAGAACAACCAGAAGCCAAGTTTCATACTAACGCCCGTGCGTAGGTACACTACCACACGCGCAGCTATGTGTGCGTGACCTGTCACTGACAAGGCGCGCGGGGAGTGCGCCGGCGCCCGCTCGGGTACAAACCGGTTTGAGTCGGCTCAGCTAGCGGACAAACTTAAGGTGTGCCAGCGACAGCGGTCGGGTACGACGCGGACACAGAACAGTTACTATATTTATTTAGACGCGTTTGTTAAATTGTTTTTAAAGATGCCAAACTGTTGCACTGTTTGTACAAATAATGGTCGAAATAACAAAGAGACTTGTTTTTTTGTATATCCATGTATAGGTACCTACATAACAAATTATTTAAAATCAAAATACGAAACGAATAATACGTTAATATACCTACTTAAGTATATTGACGTATTAAGATTCGTTTCGTATTTTTGTTTTAGTAGGTAGGTTTGTAGAATAGTATACCTACCTACCAAAGTATATTTGTAAGTCGTCTTAGTAAGATTCCATTTGGCCTTTTCTATTAGATAGGTAGGTACCTACTTAACTTACGTTCGTGAAATAGTAAAACAAGGAAGGAAACATTATAGGTAGTTTCGCCATGACCGTCCGTGAGTAAGTCAAAGTAATTTGATTAATCAACTTCAAGAAAGTAAGCAATGTATGTACGTCTATCAATGTATGTGTATCTACTTCATAGTATGATTTATTATGTACATAAATACCACCTGCCTACCTATTTATTTATTTAATCATAATACATACCCACTATTATTATCCTAATCTTCTTAAAATATCGAAGTAAGTAAATTAAATGTTTAGCAAAACTATAAAATTGGTGATCTAAAAAAATAGTGTAGGTATATTGACGTATTATTCGTTTCGTATTTTTGTTTTAGTAGATTTGTAGAATAGTACCTACCTACCGAAGTATATTTGTAAGTCGTCTTAGTAAGATTTCATTTGGCCTTTTCTATTAGATAGGTAGTAGGTACCTACCTTAAGTAGGTAGGTTACCTACTACCTATCTACTTACGTTCGTAAAATAGTAAAACAAGGAAGGAAACATTATAGGTAGTTTCGGCCATTCATGACCGTCCGTGCGTAAGTCAAAGTACCGAGTGACAGCCCTATGAAAGTAGGTAAGAATTTTGAACACTGTTAGGAAGGTTGGATTCTGGTTATTCTGTGCCGCTACTGTACGTATTTAAGTACTTACATATCAATCAAAAGTTAAAAATAAATGTAAAGCTACGAGATTCAATGTTACTTATTGAATTTCTTTTTTATCTATACCGCGTTAATGATGTTTTCGTCTCCGATTGACAAGGCTCTGCCTCATTAGACGCAGTTACCTTCAATTATTGGTAATGCTAGTTACTTTAAAGAATACTTACTAATGATAGTAAGATTGGTAATTATCATTATTGAAAGTATTAACTTGCATATGGGTAGTCATCACTTGATTACCTTAGATCGCACAGTACGCAGCTTAGATAATACCCACGTAATAACTGAACATTTTATCGGATTATCAGCCCTAGATAGTGTAGACCAGGGACCGATATCGATACTTCAAAAATATCGATATTTTTGAGAAAATACCGATAATGGTATCGATAACAGGGATAAATATCGGTATTTTGTATCAGTTCTTTGAATATCGGTAAAAAAATATCGATACTTATATCGATACTCAGTACTGATATCGGGCCGCAACTTGACTCGCAAGTACTCGCAACGTTGCGACGTTGCCAGATCGCATATCATAGGTATCGCCACCGCTACCTCCGGGCGCCGCCGCCGCCGCGCCGCAGTGGCGGACGGTGCGCGAATCGGAACGGCAACAGTGCAGTAAGCTGCGGACATTTCTTTGATATACCTACTGCTCTTTGCATTTAATCGAAAGCAGCGCGTGAGCCGTGCCTGCTTATTGTTCTTTGTACTTTTTTCTTAAATCTAGTTTTTCTGTAGGTACTGTGATTGATGTAATGGGGCGTAATAAGCAAAATAATGTTTATAGGTATAACCCGGTTCATTAAAGAATGGAATCTTAAATGGCGGCGCTTATCATGTTCTCTCGCTCGCGTAAGCAGAAAAAAAATAGTCTTGATTTGCTTCCTTTTTAGGTAGGTAGGTACTTATAATGTCCCATTTTTAAAACTTAACGTTCCTTTTATGATTTTGTATAACGTTTAAGTTTGATAAAGATATTATAGTTTTTAAAGAAATGTTACACGTTCAAACTATATGTCGTTTAATTTAATTACGACAGGAACTTGAAAATGTGATTTTTTGTTTGTTGAGATATCTATACGATTTTGGTGTCAAATGAAAGGTATAGGTCTTCAACTATTTTATTTGTTTAAATTATGTAAATCGGTCCAAGTATAAAAAAAAACTTTAACTTGAAATTTTATAAATGCTGACTGTATTATCTGTCAACGCAAGTAGGTACATACCGCCATTTTAGATTCCATTCTTTAATGAATGGTGTACAACAGGATTTGAAATTAAATGTAACTTGTTTGCTAAGTACAGTAGGTATTCAAACTTAATGGCGGCTCGCACGTTAAGTACGAGTGCATATACGCGCAGATAACTTGAGTTTTAATAAAACATAATCAGAAACAAAATATTTGTTTTTTTTTTTTAAGTAATCTTTTACCATATTTGTCATTCATAAGACAAACGTAAACTATTAAACTTTAAGGTGGAAGCTCCACGGTAGCCCGCGAACTCAGACCAATGAGCCCGCGAAGTTCAAATTTTCTTACGTTTTTTGCAATTTGCAAGTCAGTATTAGGTTTAATGTTGATTAAAGTATGATTCGCGGGCGTAAGAAGTATGTTGTTTCAGAATTATAACCATTAAAATCAGTATATTAACTCCATAAGTCGGTATAATCCTAAAATGTCAAGATTTCATGAAATAGTCATTCTTTCGGGTTACCTGGCCCTATAGTTTTATTGCTGACTTGAATAGTTATAATTCTAAAAATCCACACTTCTTACGTCCGCGAATCATACTTTAATCAACATTAAACCTAATACCTACTTGCAAATTGCAAAAAACGTAAGAAAATTTGAATTTCGCGGGCTACCGTGGAGGTTCCACCTTAGAGGGCTTATTATAAAACAAAGTCTTCGTTTAAACCAGCTTTAAATCTTCGAGCCAGTTTTCGAATTTCGAACTATATCGATAAAGATAAAGTTTGTAATACAAAAATTGCCTCGGTGATTTAAACTTGGTCTAAACTTAAACTTATAGTCTTGTAATAAGGCAGTAAAGGTATGAAATACAAATCAGCCATCTTGATACACCAATCACAAATTCACAATAAACTTAGATTCACGTATTATCACACGCGCGTCCGTTACTGGGGGGTGCGGGGGCCGGGATCGCGGGAGGCGGATGGCGTGAATCACAAAGATGACGCGGCCGCCGTTGTTAAAATTTTTACCAGTAATATATCGGTATTTTAGTATCGGTATCGATACCGATAAAGGTGTATAAAAGTATCGATATTATTGTACTGAATAAAAATACCGGTATCAATATCGATAAATGTATACCCAAATATCAGTACTTATATCGATATTTTGGTATCGATACGAAAATTATATCGGTATTCAGTCCCTGGTGTAGACTCCCTATAGTTAGATGGGCCAACGAGTTTGGAGAATGGGATAGGCTGGATGTGGAGGATGGAGAAACTTTAGGACTACACTGTGTGGCAGCGTGACTGTTTCTGTTTGAACAGGCCCCTCTTTTCCAATGGATCCCACGAGCGCCAGAGGCCTCGGCCAGCCCTCAAATTAATCACTCTTTGCAGCTGCCGTCCTATTCTACGCATTATTAGGGCCCGATTGAATGACCAAAATATTAGATTTTCAGTGCGATTTACAATAAGTTTTTATCCCCAAGCTTATGAATAAGTAGGTATTAAGTTTCTTTTATTAATTGAACATTGAAAGAAACTCAATTTTTCAACTATCAAAAGTGAGGGGCCCGTCATGTGCCCAGGGCCTCCAATAGGTTACAGACGGCCCTGGATTTAAAGGGCTTAGATGACAGTGTAATTACTAGCACTTGAGACATTTCAACTTTGTCTCGGGGACGGCAAAGCGTCTACAAGGCCTCTGGTATACAGTGAGACATCTTTGTTTCCGGCATGGCAACGGATCCGCAAGGCCTATTGCAGATGTCTTTATACAGCGATGACCACATAACATCAGGTAGGCCGTCGGTTTGCTTGCCATCCAAAAACACACTGTAATTGTCGCACAACTTGAAAGAGCCAGTCTAGCAGTAGACTGCAATAACTAGGCCAAGTTGATTAACCAGCTCTACCACTTATATACCTCTATGCACAAAATGAACCACAGCACAGCTGATTTATCTACTTAAGGTAATTACTGTGTTTTTCAACGCCATCCACTGACGCACTTGTTCCAAGGTTGAGACCTGTTTGGATCGTAGGTAAACGTAAGTTCTTGTTCGGGGCCTTGACGATTATATTAAAACAATTTTAATTCACACTAATTATTTAGGGAGCTTAGGAAATACATTTATGTACGTACAGTAAGAAAAATTGATCGCTTGTCTCTATTGATCAAGTTTTTTTTTACAGCAAATGTATGTACTTACTATGAAGGTTGTATGCCACTGCGACCTGGCTGAATAGTTTTGACCTTATCCAAATACTTAGCCGAATTCCAGACTCAAATTTAAAAATAATAGGCGATTGGGTTTTGTTTTTATATTGAGCAGCTGTTTAGAATTAAAAAGTTAAATTGTCGTTTGAGAGTTCGGGGATGTGTCACACTGACAGACGTTCCTCGAAAAATGGTCGAAAAGAGGTTTTTTGACTTTTAGCATCAGTTATGTGTGGAAAGTGTAGATAAGTTGTGGTGGAAAGCAGAAATCCGGTTGATGGCGTGAATATGGTAATCCATATTCACGCCATCAACCGGGCCACATTTTAAAATGAGATCTTCCTATGACTGTCACTAATGGTCTGGGGGAAGATTTTTAACCCTAATTATTTATGTAAAATACTTGATAATAAATGTTAATAAAATTGAAATGGCCTTACACTGGACTGGCCATCGACGATAATTAGCTTCTGCCCGTGACTTCGTGCTATTCCAGACTATAGTTAAATATATATATCTCTGTGCTATCCGTTCTTCCGTGATTGAGTAAAAAACATTCATGCATCCAAATTTTTTCATTTATAATAGTAGTAGGTAGGTATATAAGATATACTTAGTTGGATACAATCAGCAAGTAATTGGCATACAAATTACAAATCAACGTCATTAGCTCCGCGATTGACGTTAGCAACGAACAATTATCCACCAGGATTGTATCTAAATAAAATTAAATAAGTAAATAAAAAATAAAAAGTTTAAAAATTAATTGTTCTTCGTAATTTTCCCACAAGTTAGAAGTTTTCCTTTCGATTATTTTGTAATTTTAAACTGAACAATCTGCAATGTAAATGATTCTGCTTTGTTTTATTTCTGTAGATTCTGCATTTACCAACTGGCAATTTAATGCCCGTTTTCACCATCAATCCCTAATTTTTAAGTATCCCCTAAGACATTTTAGATCAAGCAGAAACGCACTCTAAGTCAGCAGATTTTAGAGTGCGTTTCTGCTTGATCTAAAATGTCTTAGGGGATACTTAAAAATTAGGGATTGATGGTGAAAACGGGCATAAGTCTCATATTTATTTATTCTGACCTTTAAGGATTCTCCACACAGGTGTATTATCACAGGGGATATTAGGATGTGCGGAAGGATCCTCAGAGCGGCCCCCGTGCCTCGGCCAAAGATAAAAAAAGTAAAATAGTTTTTTTTCTCAGTTAAAAAAAAAACTATCCTTTCACTTTTATCTACCTGCAAGAGCTTTACTATACATATTATAGACATTCGTATGTCTAATCCTTATTATACCTTATTAATCTTACTGAAACTATCAACTTTTGAAACCTTCATAACTTTTGTCCACGACTGCTGGGAAGTATTGGCCTTTTTGATTTATGTAATACAAGATCTGTACTATTGAATGACACCCATTTTATATTTGTACGAGTCCATAAAATTCTGGGGCATAGGCCCATATAATTCTTGGCCATTGCATCTCTTTTTGTCAATGGAGTGAGTGCTAGCTAGGTCGACACTTGCAGGGTTATCAAAGAACCAAATATCCAGCATAGCTTTCTTCTTATCACTAGATATAACTCAAAGAGAGCGTTGAGCCAATAATTTATGCGGCTGATACGGTCGCCTCTTATCCGCTGTAACGAGCTGTTGTTTATAATAACACAACACCTTTTGTGCAGATAACATGAAGATCTATCAGGCTTTGTGTCCCTCATTATTGTCTTAGCGCTTCTGTTCATGTGTGATATAATAAAAAACGCTCAAACTGCAAACCCAGCTACGACAAAAATCTAATTGAAATTTTTCAGAAGGCCAATTCTACTAACGCAACGTTCAAAATCTAGTCGCAATCTTTTCTCAGTGACAAGCAATGACTAGAGACAAAAACTGAGATTAGATTGGGATTGTTTTTAGAAGTTAGTAGAATTGCCCCCCTGAAATCTTCTCGAAGGTAGGTTAGGGATATTCAAGGTCTATAGCCGTGGTCGCATTTCGCCACGTCAGGCAAGCTTACACATTATCCTTAAACATACATATCCTTTTGTTAGCCTTTTCTGTCCCACTCCTGTGCAAAGGCCTCCCTCCATACTTCGACATACATATACTGCTAAAAACTTATCCCTTCCTTTTGGCTATACCGTAGTCGGGTAAAAAGTTGGATACTTTTCGAATACCTACGTCCATTTATTGTCCTGCAAAATGAAATGTGGCCTTCATTTATAGATTATCATTCATGACTTGTAAAGATGCAGAAACAATCATAAACATTGACATGACCTTGAATATAGCAGGTATTTTCATGAGTAGGTACCGATATTATGTTAGCAATTATCATAATCATGAATTCATATATTTGTTCCCATTGTTCAATGAAAAAAATGATCATTTCGGCCCGAACCATTGGGTTTTTCAGTACCTATATTCTTTTTTTTTTCATCAATTTTGAAGTATAATTTGCTCAAGCTTAGCAAGTGGGAGACTTTGCTATTAAGTATAGATCTTAAAGTCATAGGTATAAAATGATAAAGTTGATGACATAGTATGGTTCAAAAGCTTGGAACAGAAGTAAACGATAACGATTGGTTATCTTACTTTTTATGTATGTCCCACCCAATTTATACATGGCCAGGATTCTGTCATAAACATTCATTAAAATAAAACTGTCCTACCATCTCAAGATTTGGGACGTTGCCATCCAAATTACTGTCATTATTTTAACGCATTCCGGAAGTGCACTCAGCTTTAAATATAAGGCGCTACCGTTACATAAATAGTGTCTCTAGTCTACCATCACCGTGCGCGCACGCATCGATACGGTGTTGACGCGCCTCCCGTCTCCCGCGCCTCTCGCGCCTGCCAATGTGTTGGCATAGGTTAGGAACCCACTGGCAGCTCAACGGCGTGCCTTTCCCGCTTTGAACTGGCTTGGCTTTTTCCGTTGACACCGATTTATGCATCTATGAACATAATGTCAGTTGAGATAATCCTACGCTGAACATTCATTTATCAGTGGAATCCTCTGATAATTTGGTTAATATCAAACGCGGTGTTTGTGTGCTACTAAATGTCGTTCAACTCTGTATCTCCTTAACAAAATGTCCTTGAACATATCATTTGTCTTATGTTTTTGGAGCTTCAGACTTTTGTTTGCATTTATGTAGGTATAGACGTAAAATAAATGAAGGATTCCCACCTACATGAGGTTATACTTATATAACAAACCTCCTGTGTAACTGAAAAGACAGAGACATGCAAGCCAACTAGCCAAGAAGAGAGATGTGTGGAAGAAGACATGCTGCGTTGACTCAAAATGAATTGGAGTACCTAAGGGCAGAAGGGTGATGGTAGAATTCACTTACTGACTATTACCTACAAACAGAACAGATTAACAAGTTTTTTATATTGACACTCATGTCTTTAAATTGCTGCTTCATATGTGTCTTCAAAAGCTTGGGAACCCATTCATTCCTTTGAAACCGTATACAGGCAAAATTTTGCAAGCCTTTTTCATCATTTACAAAAAAAAACGTAATGCTAAAAAAGGTCTGAAAAATTTTAAGTAAAGCAACATGACAAATGGACAATTAAAATAAATCCTGCATTAAATAATTTAATTCGTGATACGAGTAGTCATGTAAGATCAAAATTATACGGTCACAGACCGTCATGATTCGTTAACACTAACAGCCACATCCAAAAATAAGTCATCGGCCTGGCCTTGAGGTGAAATGTATTATGCGCACTCCGATGCATGATAATTTATTGTACCTACAACAAAATATTATGGGCTCGAGGTTTATAGCTTTTCTGAAAGGTAATAATCATATTTTACAATTAACGAACCAACAGGTAAGTAGACAAGATCAGTTAAGATGTAAATCAACTGTTTCTAGAGAAAGACGAGTTAAGGCATTATTACACGGTTCAACCAAATTGATTCATTTTGGTTGAAACTTGAAAGTAGTGAATAGAACATAGACGACATTGAACGATTTACTTTTACATTTACAGGATTTAAATATTGGTTGCCTCACTCAAATTGGACAGCAAACGTTGTCGTTAGATCTCTTGTAAAAATATATAACTATTTTTTAAGGAAGCTTAGCCAAGGACAAAATTTGGACACACACAGCCGCCTTTCGTGTTAAGTAATAAAGTAAAGAAATATGTATGTATATGTTGTATATCTACTGATGGCATGTACGTGAATAAATCTCTATGTATCTAATGAGTAACGATTACATTTAATGACTGACATCCCAATGATAAAGATAGATTTTTCCGTTGATGATACGCCAGAGATGAAACTGATCTCTTTAGTGCAAAATGTTATGTAATAGATAACATGCACAACGTCTATGCATCCACGTTATGCTAATTTCGTCTCGTAAATTAAGAACACGACAACTTGACAAGTTTAGTTTAAGTTAGACATAATTATTTGTCTACTTATTAGTACTCGAATGCAAACGATTATTATTTGGCTCCGATGTTATTATGGATAGATTAGGAAGTTTTTACATACGCTTTTTTATCTTTACATCAAGTCATAATTTTTAAAATTATTTATCAATACCTATTCAATATTAACCAGTTACACGACCTTTCCGCATTTATTTTTCTTTAAAAATTACATTAATTAATTGCTTATAGATTTTTTTTTATCAAAATTCCCGAGAGTGACCTTTCATAACGATTCAAGGTTTGAAAAACAAAAACAAGTAAACTAATAAATAGTTTAGCCTCGTGTTTCATTATTCTTAAGATGTTTGAATGAATATTATACATATAATCAGTGTGTAAGTAAACTTGAGCGACCTGCCCTTGCTTCGCACGAGTGGGATCTTGATCGTGGCGACATGTCAAAATACCGAGATTTCTGTACTATATCATCATCATATTAACAGGACATCACTCACGGCTGGGCATAGGTTTTCCAAAGGAACCGGTTCTGCGCTTTTGCATCTGGCGGCTTCCCGCGACCCTTATTACTAGGACATCGGTCTGCCCTGTAGTGTAGGGGGCCTACCAACCCTGCGTCTTCCGGTGAACGGCCGCAACTTCAGGATCTTTATGTCCGTCATATCTACGGGCGATGTGATCAGCCCCCTGTCAGCCCTTTAACTGTAGGTAACTAATAAGTGCCAGCAAAATGGAGCTAATCAATTTTGAATTTGGTATTAGTGCTCGACTTTTTCTTAGCTATTATTTTTCAAGCTTCAGTACAATAGCGTATCTTAAAGTTATTGACCGTAAGCAGACATACCTAATAGGTAGATATGTACCTACTGACACTACCTATTACACTATATCATTACATATTACATTCACTGTTTAGCATTTTCAGTTAGTTGTAAGGTCAAGGGGTTAGGACCCACATTGTTCTAACAATTTTATTATTCATCCAACTTGCTTCAGACTTGAGTTTATTCTGTACTCGTGATTGGAAAGCATTCATTTCATTGATGTAGATACGAAGTAAATCAATGATACCTATTGAAATATTATTTTCCATTGGCATTTTTTTTTTGTTTTCTGGTCTATTTTTCCCAATTATGATCAAAAGGCAATGTGATCAAGAACAAAGGTTGAACCGTCTCGCCTTGTTCTTTTAGCTGTCAAACAAATTTCAGTTGAGTGGATTTGTAAATCTGCTGATTCACATAAACTGAAACTATACCTACCAGCAATCATATTAATTTAACTGAATATAAAATACGTAGTACTTTATTGGAATGGCAGTGATATTTTATTTGTAACGTAGGTGGAAGGGATGTCGTTAGTAAGATTTTTATGATAAAAGTCTAAAGGTTCAGTTCATGATTCTGTGATGAAATTATTCATCGTTTATTTAAAAAAAACAGCTGTTCTTTATATACGGTAGAAATGTATGATCCCATATTTCGTTATTACAACTCATGAGAAGATTATCAAATAATTAAAAGTAATAAATGTAAATTATCGTTGTAGCTGACTGTAGCTTTCCAGAACTTATTCACTTCAAATACTTAGGTAAGTTCATCCCCGATACCCGTAGGTAATATAAGCAGGTACCTACTAGGCATATATAACATTTACCAACACGATTACGACATCCGTGAGTGCTGATAACACTGATAGTAAGGCGCAACGACCCGGATTTGTATAAGAAATAATATAAACTACAAGTTATTATAAAGTTATAATTATCGAGGGTCTCGTGGCTAAATGGCTAATGCGTAATATCTTCCTGTGTTAGACAAGCGATAGGTAGGTACTTTACCTATAAAAACTTTATCGTAATAACATGATTAGCTATTTAGCAAGGTTGCAAGTGATTATGATTATTGAGCCAAAACTGGAATTTCTCAGAGCAGCGTCGGAGTCTGGATTTGTGCCCGGTTGATGGCAATAGGCTCGCCCTTTATTACATGGGACTTAAAAAAAAATAACATCCATCCAAACTTTAGCATTTTTGGGGTGATTACGACAACCGGGTAAATTCCGATTTTATTAATTATGAACCTTAGTGCATTGGGATAAAAAATAAATCGGAATATACCCGGTTGTCGTAATAACCCCAATGCACTATACAATAGAACTGATGTAATTGCGTAGGTACACTATCAGTTCAAGACAAGCACGCACACCTTGCACAGCTGATAACGTTACAATAATCATGTATTTTTTAACTAAGTGTAGTTTTATCATCTAGTTAAAACTAATATCGCAATCTAATCTTTCAAAATTATTTACACTAACACCTGGGGGCGCCGCCCGCTGTAGTTTGTAACATGATTGTACCTATTAATTACATAAGTTACACACGTTCAGACTCCTGCTGCTGAGAAATTTCTGATGGAAAAATCCAATAACACTTTGCCGACTTGGGAAAATCAGGGATCAGCGAGTAAAAATATAAAGTCACTTTCGCAAGCTAGCAACGATAAAACAAACAGTTGATTAGTCGGATATGGATAATCCTCACCAAATAGGACATCTTATGCTGACTACGTGCTACGTGTGTGAACACTTGACGTGTCCCCTCGTCATCATTTTAGGCGTCATTACATCACAGGTCAGGGGCAATTCGAGCAGTGGGCGACGCCAGTGTGAACTTAAGGGCCCTCTTTACTACTTCCTCGTTTAAACAGAGCACGATTTGTCTTTGTAGATATTTTTATTTAGATACTATTATAAAAAAACTAAAGAGTTGTTTGTGTGTTTGTTTCAACGCGTAAATTCTTGTACATATGGTAGCCAGATTAATGAGAAATAGTATAGGCATCACAATATGACCCACGGGTGCGTGTTATGGCAAAAAATTGTGTTAAGTACAACTAAATTGCCTAAGGCCTTAAGTCCGCCTTTGTACAGTATATTTGTATATTTGTGCATAAAGTTTTAATAAATAAATAAATAAATAAATAAATTCGAGCGAATTTAAGTTTTTCATAGAAACAGACATTTCCAATTATATTTCTTTTCGAAAATGTCCTTAACTATCTTTTAAGATTTATCTGCCCTGCTTATGTGTAGAAAGTTTCATGAAAAACGCTTCATCCATTTCGTAAAATAAGGACTTCAAAGTTTGTATGAAGTGCCGTACGACGTAAACGCTCCTAACATAAAAAAAAATATCTGCTGAAAGAAAACAATAGGACTGACCGAAAAATGAGATTGGCATTATCGTGACTCGGAAGTCAGAAAACGTCTTCCATAACCAAAAACCATAATATTACACACTAGCTTCGTACGTTTTTGATTACCTACTGTTCCGCTCCCGTGGCTCGTAGCGTAATGTTATCTACATATACCTCATGAATCTGGCTATCACATTACAAAAAAAATGTTTAAAGACTGCTACTTTTAGAAATTATATAGTGTGTTTAGACCAACAAACAAACAAAAAACTCATTAGTTAGCTTTATTATATTAGTAAAGTATACATAGTATAGTAAGATCACAGTATATTATATAGCATACATAATGTTATGAAATAAATAACACAAAACACAACATAATGAGAGAAACCATTAACGAAATATTATTCGCAGACGTTCATTCTTTTAATAAAATTACACGTGTGTCGTGAACTCGTGATGGCCCAGTGGTAAAGGCGCCCGCCTCTCATGCTTGAAGTTGTGGGTTCGAATCTGGGCAAGTGCCAATGTGACTTCTTCCATTCATATACATGTAGGTACTTTCTAAAGTTTATCTGGGACATCACTGACATCGGTGAGGGAAAAATATCGTGAGGATACCTGGACTTGTTTAATGTACGCTGGCTCAAGGGGGATTGGCGATTACAGACTAGTAATCGCCAATCCCCCTTGAGCCAGCGTGGTGATCAATGTTCACGGCTTCTCTGTATGAGAAGAGGCCTTTGCCCTACAGTGGGACAGTAATAGGCAGGTATTCTCATTCTTATTGCACGTAGAAGGTTAATACATTTTTAAGTTGAAAGATATTGGATTATGCCAGGCTTATCTTTGCAAAATATTGCGTATCTACGAGCTATAAATCTAGATTAAACGAATATTTTTATCAGAAATATCCCAATAAATATGACATGATATCAGTTGTATTTGGTGATGGTGAATTACTAAAATGTAGTAGGTAGATACTTAGGTAGGTACTACGAATGCCATTTTTAATTTGTGCGCTGTGGTTATCCTCATGGACTTTCACCGTCGTGGGGGTGACAGAGGGGCAAGGCGGACTTTTACCGGCTAAAGCCACCGCAGTGTTCCACTTCTGCCTATGGCCGGGAGTGCGGGATTCGCATTCCCCCGGCAGACTATAAAGGCCCTAGCTCACTGACTCAGATAAAATATAATCCGCGCCAGCCTGTCCCTTTGCTGCCCTCCCCGACGCCCTAAGCCGAGGCTCGTACCCCACAGGGGGTGCCCTTAGCGTGTAGTCGCAGTTGTTTTAAGCCCTGGCTGGAGGCCTTAATTTTCTTTAAGGCACCACAGGATAGCCTGGTTAAGCAGCCGACAACCTCATAGGTTGACCTGCGAGATGCCAATCCGAAAAAAAAAAAAACTCAGATAAAACCTTACATAAGTTGTCCATGAAGATGTCCCCACGATAAAAAAGGGGTTACTACACAACTTCACCAAGAAACACTCACAAAGTGGATAACGAAAACTTTTTGCATTTACAATTTTATTTCCCAAATTATTTTTAGTTATTCATAGAACAATTTGCTTTTCATTAAACGAAATGTAGTTTTGATAAGATTCAGATTAGGAAGAAGATTATGATAAAAATGTAATTCAGTTATGATAATAAATTGTCAATCGAATTTACAAAAACATGTAAAGTATTAATCTACGTAATTACTTATTACATAATTTACCTTATCTTTGTATCTTTGTTTTTGTGTTTTTTTTTGTTTCGTGGATGGATGTCCCCCGCTGTAGGGGGCGAAGGCGCTGTCAAACTCTTACTGACTACAAACCACCACGATATTTCCTTCCCACAGTTTACGCTGGTCATCCCGGGAGCATATGCGCCTTCCGAGATCCCCGACGAGGATGGAAAATCATTAAATTACTTCTTCCACTCTGGGAGTGTCAGACTCTTACTGACTAAAACCCATCCGTGTTCCTCCTTCCCTAATGCCCTTTGCATTCCTGGGCCGCGGTGACTCTTTAGAACAAATTCCGCAACCGTGGCACTCCTGGCAGGCGACTAACGACTGCATATTACTGGTACAAAAACAGCTGACCCCAACTTATCTATGACGGTGTCAATCTTCAGAAACAAAAAATAGCTAGGTACTCTGAAAATACACGAGCAGAAAAGGATTGTCTAATTTACGAAATAGGTAGAACCGTAGAGGTACAAAGACTTTTTGCTAATTTGCAAGTCAAATACAGACCCGCGTTCAGATATTTGGTTGTACAATTAAAATCAAAACACGTTTCTGCCTGGCTTCCAACTTGGTAACGTTGAGATAATGCTGTTCGGCTGTTCGACTACTTTCATTTTGCAAATACATAGTTACTTATCTGAATGAAATTTTATTGTGAATGAAATATTTTTCTAAGGTAAAATGACCCAGAGTGACATGGGAAAGAGATTCAGATGAAAGATTTATTTGACTAGTCTCTTTAGTGGGGTTAAGTATTTGGTATTTCAACCATTTAATGGTCATTTCCAAGCTGTCAAAAACTTGGGTTAGCTAACGAATAGAAAATTAGTTAGACCAAGTAAAGTTAACTGCAACTTGCTGTTACTACGAATTGTCAATTTAATGCACTTGTTTAGTCATTTAGAAGCATTAAGCAGATCTTATGTCAACTTCAGCCGCATCTTCCCGTTTACCTTACGCAATCTGTCGTATATTTCTTACAGTACAAGCAAAAATGTACCTTTTGCTAATTGTATAGTAAGTTAACTTTTTAGTAGCAGCAGCTTTAATTGTATCCTTGATAGTTTACTCACAAGATAATGGGGAATCTGTCATGTCGTGAATGCACCATTTGGTGTACCTATTTGAAACAAATTACTAGCTTTTTCCCGCGACTGCGTCCGCGTGAATTTAACCACCAAACGGTATGAAACATACTTTACGATCTATTCTCATACATAAAAAAAAAACATAAAAATTGGTGGAGCCGTTCCGGAGTAGTGCGACCATCTTAAACACCTTTTATAGATAGTAGTAGACTTCTAATGTTCTGTATTTTAGTTTTCTTGAATATTTAATTAAATATTATAAAGCTGCAGTGTTTGTTTGTTTGTTTGAACGCGCTAATCTCTGAAACTACTGGTCCGATTTGAAAAATTATTTTAGTGTTAGATAGATTAGTTATCGAGGAAGGATAAAGGCTATATACCATCACGCTACGACCTACGGGAGCGGAGCAGTAACTAAAGACGCGGGTGTAACCGCGGCGGACAGCTAGATTTAATATATGGCTTACGTTACGACAATTTATTTTTGGTAACCTTGGTAGGTTCATCCAAGTATAATTCTTTTCTCATGTTAAATATCTCTCAATTCCGGTTGTACCTATAAATAATACAAGTAAATAAATCTAAGACTGTTTATATTAGCTTTAACTAGTGTCTATTAACCTTGGTGTGGGCGCGTGTCGTATCACGGAAAATGTACGAGCGCATCGTCTCTTATTAGTGTAAACATTGAGTTTTCCTAGACCACATAAATAAATGTAATATAAGAAAATCATAACCTACTTATAATTCCATATACTTTACCTAACAACTTCTATCTATCTATACATATAAAATGCTTTGTCCAATGAATGACTGACTGACTGAATTGGAATTGGATCTTCGCACAGCCTAAACCACTGATCGTAGAGACTTGAAACTTGAAACGTCCTTTGTATGATGTAGGCATCCGATAAGAAAGGATTTTCCAAAATTCACCCCCATATTATTTGATTTGGCAATTGTTCACTGATTTCTCTTGTATTTCTAGGCCGACCTGTGTTTTTTTTTTATTCAATAACTATTTTTTTTATTAAATCATCTATACATTACTGTAATAGAGTATTTAAAAATAGGTAAAATCATATACCATCGTAATTTGGAAGAGCTTTGATGAAACCTATAATGAAAGAAAGAAAGAAATAAATCATGCAAGTATTTATGGATGGCACGTATATGTATAAAATTCTAGTAGATACTTTAATAGAATTGGGTAGAGCATAGAATAGGAAAGGTCAATAAACCCATAAGTATTCATATCGATGTGCGATTTAAATTTGAATATTATTAAAGTTGAAAATGTATAAATTGAAGAATTTTTTGTCGCAATTTGTAAAACCAAAATATATTGCGGGCGTGTTGAAAACCTTTTGTATTTGGCCATACCTACTTAATATTAAACAAGTTTACATACATAAACACGCATATAATCCCCAAAGGGTTAGGCAGAGGTGTTCCCATTAGTACATCCACATTTCGCCAGTAATAGGAAACGAGCCTGTTACCAATGTTACCATCAACCGGGCACAAATTCCGACGCTATTGAGAAATTTCTGATGGAAAAACCCAATATCACTTTGGCCGACCTGGGAATCAAACCTAAGACGTCATGCTCAGCAGTCGCGCTTTGCGACCACTAGACCAACGAGGCTGTCAACAAGTTTCATACATGTTGAAATGTAATACAGTAATTTATTGTTAGTAACAATGGCAACATTAAAATGTTCATAAACAATAATTATCTGCTGTCTGACAATGACGGAACAGAAAATAATAATACATATTGCCATTGTCGTGCATGTGCAATTGAGGGCGCCACAAGTTCAAGGAGCTGCACTGTCTTGCCCTTTCTCAAGGAAACGCACTTGACTGCATAAAACATCATGCTGTATATTTTTTACACATATTACGTTGCCCAAACTGAACATTAGAGGTTGTTAAGAAAGTGGAATACTTACATAATAAGTAGATAAGACGTTCTATTTATGTTGATAAAATTATATTGTTGCACATAAAAAAATATAATGTGTTTTCTGTTATAATATGCTTGCAAATTATTATGTTTATGTTGACTTTACTGGCTTGTGTACTGACTAACTAAATTACTACACCGTTTTTTGCACTGTGCGTTAAACTAATCAACATCTGTGCAAAAGAAAACACCTTCGTTCAATCCTTTTTGCTCTGTGCTCTATTTGTAGCGAATTAAGTACGAGTATTACATGTCGTTTCATTAAGACAAATGCAGTAGTGTATGCAAGTGTAGAACTTATTAAAATGAAGGATTTCATCATCTGCTAGCCTTTCCCCAATCGGCTTCCAGTCTAACCGGATGCAGCTGAATACCAGTTTTTTACATGGAGCGACTGCCTATCTGACCTCCACAACCCAGTAACTGGGTAATACGATATCCCTTGGTGGGACTGGTTGTCAGATTTTCGGGCTTCTGACGACCCGTAACGACTGTCAAAGATCCACATACGACAGCCGGGACCAACGGCTTAACGTGCTTTTGAGGCACGGAGGAGTCTCGGTGTGTAAAGATGGTGACCAACTCAGGCAAGCGTAGCTTAACCTGACGGATCGACCCGTGCGGCTGTTAAATTGAAGGATTTAATATACAATTATTTGAGGATTGTGTAATGTTTTTATACTACTTTTTTCTCGATGACATGACTTTCCATTTTTGTTATCAATATGATGGATTGTCATAAGTACATGTATACTCTGATGGTACTTATTTTTTTATCTTAGTGTTTGTATCAACTTATACTATATACATATATAAATATTTTATTATTTTGTCGTGAGGTTTAACTGTTTGCCAAGTGTTTTATTAGAAACATACTTTGTATTTCGAACGCGTATCATTCCAATCGACCTCTTTACCGGTATTATCCGTTTATAATCATTAATTTATTAGCTAATCTTACGTTCTTATGCTGATGTGACCTTCAACACTTAGTTGCTATGCAGATAATGTTTTTTTTTCTCCGACTGGTCTTAGTAATATAGATACTGAGACCACGACTACCTATATTCTGTTTGATACATTCGCTTCAAAATTAAGATGATGTAAAAAAAACTTTATTATGGCAAAAAATTAAGATAAAACTGTGTGTCAAGTTAACACTTCCACGTATGAATGTGTGAGCACTTACCGAGTATTTGCAGAAAGCTGTCCTCAAGCCTCATTGTGGAGGAGAGAAGGTAGTCGGTCCCCTCCAGCTCGCTCGGTGCTAACACGTCGCTCCTCATTTTTTTCACCTTATTACCACTGCACAGAGTTCAAATTACAACTCAAGTTCCTATAAAGGAGCCATAATTTGTTTATATCCTATGAATTATTTCCTTGACGGAACACTGCGGACACTGTATCTTCGTTCACACGCGTTTAGTTGTTGCGTAACAAATGTTTGTATGCATGTATTTTTTTTACCTGAAGCACAATAAAAACACTTTTTGATGAAGCTACGTTACCTAGTCAAGTCACTTTTAAGCTGAGATAATGATATTATTTTGCAGTCAGTTCACTTTGACGTGTTCAGTAATTGTGCGGTGAGTAAACGAGTAAACAAGCCTGAGGAGCCGGTTTATTGGTGGTTCTCGTAACGTGTATATATTTTGTACGATAACGCAGATAGTGTCGGCGCGGCGTGTGCGCAGGATGTGCGTTGGGTTCGCGCGCACGACCGCGACTCGCGCGCCATGCGGCTCCATCAGCTGATCCACTAGACCACTATAAATAATACTGGATTGTATGCAGTTGAATACGCTCCTGTGTGGACACCAACGAACATTGAAATGATTTATCATTACGAGTTTACGACCCTCTATCACTATGCTAACGTTTATCACTTATCAGATTAAGGTTGCTCTGTCGATTAAATATGTTACACCATTGACGGGTGGTATTATGGATGGCAAGTTTAGATAAAGTCTATCGGGTAATCCTGCTATAATCCTTGGTCGGCGCTTAAGATGATTGAAGGCCCTTTGCCTAGTATGAAAGAAACGTAGGCTATTTTTAAAAATTCTAAAAATAATATCTAAAAAAAAAACTAAAAATAAATATAATTTAAATTTAATTTATGATTAAAACCACATTGTATTCCGTAGGTCATTAACGCCTAACACTATGTTAATAATACAATACGGTACATTGCAGCTTGCAGCTTTGTAAAATTTAACTACTTTTAATTTTATTTCTATTTGCTATCGTTAACCCCGTCACATATATGAAGTTCGACAGTTAAGTTTATGTTACCATGCGTAATAAATAATAATTAGATAGGTACTATGTATACATGGTCATTGAAAATTTACCCGAAACCTGAAAAGGGGTCATTGTACTCATCATTATGAACAACTTTTACTATGGGACCAACCCTGAAATCATAAAAAAAAAATTAGCTGTTCCCTACAAAAATGCTACACAACACGATCGTAATGTATGGTTTTCAGGTGACGGGTAAATTTTCAATGATCCTGTATACATTTTCAGACTGAATCTACAAATAATCTCCTCCTTTTTACCTAGCTGTACCTAAATCTAATAAAATTACATGTACTTATAAATGGGCCATGAAACTAAACATTTTGTACTTTCCGACTGTACCTACCTACACCGAAATACGGAAATACAATATAATAATATAATAAATAATAAGGGCAAAAAATTTGGATACATTTTAACCCAAAACATCCCTTACTAGCAAGAAAACAACGATTAAAATTACTTAATTACTTACGTATTTCGTTGATAATTTTTTGATATCGTTTTACTGCAGTGCGATTACAAAGGTAAATTAGGCTTTAGTGTGTTTATTGCCTCTCGTTATTATCTTATCACGTCCTTGAAAAATGTTTTAGAGGAAACACACAACACATTATTTCTTATGGTAGCCTAACGATTGATTAAAAACTGATATTTCATTAAAACACAACAGCAAAAATCTGATCAAATCAAAATGTTTGGTATAAATGGTTTTATTTTTGTCATTCCAAAATGATTCTTATAGATGTATGTTAAAGAAGTTCAATAATATTGTCGGTTGAGAAAAAAATAAAGAATCGGATTCCCGACATGCCCTCTATGAAAATACAGCACCTCCGAGTAGACTGAAGAGTCGGAGAAGTTTTATTCAATGCACCCAGGCCATCCAGGGCCAACAACCTAGGGTGACACTTAAGTTGTGGAAGGAACGACACCCATAACCACCTAACTTTTTTTAACCCTAGGAACATTTGCCACTCGGTTGTATTTTGCAGTGGCCTATCTAATGAAAAGCGCTCAATAAACTGCACACCGAAGCAGGCCGCTGCAAACATAACCTAGATAACCTAGCAAAATGGTGTATTATAGATCCCACAGATTCCCAGTGCGAGTGCAGCGCTCCTGATCAGACGATAGCCTACTTACTTCAGTGCCCAAAGTGTCCCTAAACCTGCACTTTAGAGGACACTAACAACGCTCTGATACTGCCGTAAACGTGGCCATCTGCTGGGCCCAATAATTATAGAAAAAAGGAGTTGTCTAATCATCGACTCTTGTAATAATAATATAACCCAAAATTTTGCATTACTGTTCCTAAAGGTTATAATTTAAACGATACAGAATATGGGTTCTTCAGAAGGTCACAGTACAGTAGTACAGTGCGCAGTACTCATAACCAGAGTGCTTGTATGACTTGTATGACGAGATGTATGAAGGTGGAAGAGGCGAAAGGAGTATGTAAGGATCGTAGCAGGTGGCGTTCTGTGGTTTCTGCCTACCCCCCATGGGAAAAAGGCGTGAGTTTATGTATGTGTGTATGTAGAATATGGGCGTCGTCTTGTCTTTAGCATTGCATTGCATAACGTAGCCGCGTGGTTTAGGCTAAACATAGGCTACCTGAGAATAGACAGATTGACTGACGAGTTGAGAACTTGAGAGGGCATAAAAAAAAAACAAAATGATTAAATTATCATGCGAGATCTGGGCGAGTTAATAGGGACCAATAAATCATTATCTGATTAGCTCCAGATTACAGAACTGCAAATAGATACGCAGTATGATTTTTTTCCATTTGTATAACGTATCTTCAGATAAATTAACGCAAACCTAACCCGCGATTAAATCATGTTTCTCATAGGTTTAAATGTTTCTTATAATTTTGGCGGAAAACCGCAGGACCGGTCATTGTGGCTGTCTTCAGGGAAAGCCTATTGCCGGCAGTGGACGCACGTTTGACTGGAATGTTAATGATGATGATCAGTATGGATTGGTTAAATTTAATTAATTAATAATAATTATTAATTTAATCTTAATATTCAATCTTACATTACTGGTGTTGACCAGTAATAAGAAGATGAAGATTTATTTATTTAAACTTTATGCAACAGGTACAAAGGCGGACTAAGGGATCCCACACAAAACCGCGAATTCGCATCGCATCGCAAATATCTGCGAATTCCTGTGAAGTTAAAGTTCCCGAAGTTCCTGCGATGCGGCACCGTATCGCATCGCATCGTGGTTTTGTGTGGGAGCCCTTAATGCCATAGGCATTCTCTGACAGTCAACCAAAGGTGGTGAAGAGATGGGGGCTCTTTGACTCTTGTCTAGGTAATCAGAGGTGGCAGAGACAAAGTCTACGATGGAGTGAGCTTACCAAGAAGAAGTTAGAAGCCAGAAGAATATGATAGTAAAGCCATAAGCCGAGTAAGATTGTCTGTCGATGAGGAAGGATTTTACCAGATTACGATCCGGTATTTTATTGCGGTTTCTAATCATAATTCCTAATATTCAATGTGAATTGCAAGTCACGTAACTATGCGATGATTATTGATAAGTGGAATTAAAAGGTACGAGTTTATATTATCAGTGAGATAAGAGTAACTGCGCACAGTATTATAAGTTATTACATATTTTAGGTGATATTTTCTATCACTTATCTGCGGGTGTTGTAGATCTAATCTAATAGTTAGGTAGGAGCCGTAATATCTAATCTAGAAGGCTTTTTGATGTGATGTTTTAAGAACCAATTTTAACCGGTGGGGTAAGTTGCTAGAACAAATCTTCTAAATACAGCATGTAACAAAAACCCTGTGCGATCCTTAAGGGTATTATTCGGTAGGCTTAATAAGAATGAACTTAAATCGAAATTAACAAACTGGCTTCTTCAACAGGACTATTCAAAAACAGAATCTTTACTTACATTCATCGCATAAATTTCATCTTAAATCTCCCAAAATACCTAAATGCACAAACACACGCACTCGCATACACACGCCCAAATATACTACTAACAAACACACACACGCACACACCCCCACACACCCACACACACACACAAACGCTTACTGCATGGCTACAATTCTCTTTTTTTATTTTTTACATACTAATCCATTAAACCAGTTTTAACCTGTAAGCATCTATAAACTTAAAGGTAGATCGACACACTCTGCTTGTTGTAAAATTAAAATGTAATAATCTTTAGCCGAACACTGTCTCTTAAGATACAGGATACCCTAGTTTAAGAGGCAGGGTTTATCAGTTTTGTATACAGATTTTTCTAACCTACGCAAGCCCTACCAATTCACCAATTGTTTATAAAATTACTCTGTAATACCTCTACGTAATGGTTATATATCTGTTATTCTTGAAGCAATAAATTTATTATTATTATTATTATTATTCGGCATCGTACTGCGTACACATATACGTAACCATTTAATGGATTTGAGATTATTAAGAAAGAAGAAGTAATTAAATTAAAATAAAACATAAAAACTGATCAACGGCAACACTGATCTGACAGGGTTTTTGTTACATAGTGTATATAAAACTCAAAGGTGACTGACTGACATAGTGATCTATCAACGCACAGCCCAAACCACTGGACGGATCGGGCTGAAATTTGGCATGCAGGTAGATGTTATGACGTAGGCATCCGCTAAGAAAGGATTTTTTTAAAATTTACCCTCTAAGAGTCTAAGGGGATGAATGGGGGTCCGACATTTACGCGGACGAAGTCGCGGGCAAAAGCTAGTTAATACATAAAAACATAACATCACGCCTGTAATCCCCGAAGGATTAGGCAGAGGTGTACCCATTAGTACACTCACATTTCGCCAGTTATGTTTAAGTCCCATGTAATAGGGGGCGAGCCTATTGCCATCAACCGGGCACAAGTCCAGACTCCGACGCTGCTACTGAGAAATTCCTGATGGAAAAACTCAATACCTAACACTTTGCCCGACCCGGGAATTGAACCCAAGACCTCATGCTCAGCAGTCGCGATTTGCTTTGTTAACTAAAGAAAGGATATAAAGTTTTACTTAACTGTCGCTTCAAGATATTCTAATGAAACATTTACATTTCAAAATAGCTGTTAGCATGCATATTGGAAGTATATCCGTCGGTTTTACCGTTAAAAATGTGCATTAAAATAAATTTAAATTCATGTTTAAATTAGTATGTATTTATGAAAGTGCATTTTCAATATTTATAATTTTCACATGCTAATCGAGGGCATGGTTTTGTTTTGTATGTAGATATAAAAATATATACATAATGTATGCACTGTCTTTTGTTTTTTAGGTGCCTTGATTTTATTTTGGTGTATATGCCAGGTAAATAACACTTTTTATCTAAAAATATTATTTTTTTAAAAACAAGCTTTTATATTGCATTGTACCTACATGTATTCAAAGTTGAAGTGGCTCAAAAACTTTAAGATTTGATAAAGTTCCTGTGGTCACTTTCTGGCTCTATTATCAGTACCATGACATCGTTATATTGCATTATCATGCCAATTACACAAATATTAGCTCAATTCAACACACCACATACTTGTAATTATTAGGGTTTTTTTTTATTCTTGGCTTGCTTGTAATAATATTACTTTTACCTGAAACTACTTCAAGTGTATTTACGAAGTTTTGTATCAAAACTTATTGGTATCTACCTATTTATGTAATGATGGCTTCTAAGGGATAACCAAACACGTTCGAATTTCAAGTGAGCTAGTAATAAAATTGTCGTGATCCATATAAAAAATTATGTTTATTACGATTCATAATATTGACATCAAAATATAAAATGTGTATAAACGATAAAATACATCAAAAAGGCACTTACAATAATTAAAAATAATAATTATGGCGGTTAAAAATAAAGATCTTATTCCGATTTAAAAAAATCAAGGCAATGTTTCCATTCATTAAAAACGTTCACTAGGCTAGGCAAGGATAGGATCAGCTCCCAAAAAAATTAATATTTCATAGCAAGTTTAATTGTTTCAATTTTCTTACTAATGAGTGACAAATTATAAAATTATAATAAATAACAACATGTTTTTTTCGCGCTTAAATAAACCGTTGATCGTCTATCTAGTTTAAATTAATTTTGATTCTTCTTATCTTAGACTTTTCCAGTATTTTTATTTGAAATCTGTCCGTAGTTTTTTCTACTAGAAGTGGGAATCTTGGAAACTGCCTCAGTCATAATAAATAAATGTCGCCTTACTAAGAATCCTACTCCAAATTACGTAAAAATTAAAAAGTAATGGCATTTTTTGTACAAGCAATACATTTGGCACTTTGAGATTCCTTCTCTCAACAGTATAAAAATACAAAATAGCTACTAACTAAAACTAATACGTAAACATATAGGCGTTGTTAATTTTATCAATAAAGTATTCAAAGTAAACAAAATGTTCAGAAACAGTTCTTCAACATTGTTGATGAACAAAAAGTAATGTTTCATCAACTTTTTCTTGTTCAAACAGCCAGTCTATGAGATTGACAACTTGTCAACTGGATACAACACTGCAACATGTTGCGTAGTCAACAACGTTGAACAAAACATGTTGCTGTAACAATATTACTAAACATTTGTTTACAATGCTGGCTTAACTAATTCACTACTTAAAATGTTAGGGACGGAAGAGTATAATAATGCTTAGAAAAGATTGAGAATCTTTTTGTGGCAAACTTGATTTGTTCAAAAGTTTTAAATAATATTATTGTTACACAATGTAAAGCTTAGAGTAGTTTATAAATATATTACCACTGGAAATAAGTAAAAGGTACAAAATATACTAATAACTACCCCTAATTTTGTTCTTTTATGTACTAACGACTGAAATTAATTTTTGCATGGACTATCACTGGATTTTGTCAAAGAGCGCTAACAATAATTAGTTGAATGAAAATCACTCTACCTACACGTTCAAAGGGGCATCGGTGCACAATCGTTCCCACGGACTTAGTACATGATTCTAGAAGCTCTCGGGTTGCAATCATCCGTACCATAACAAGCAATACATACATGACTTAAATGTAAGTAATATACAGAGTGTAACGGAAAGGGTATATACATACCAAGAGCAAGGCTTCTTTGGATGATAACTAACGATATGGCAAGGGTTTTTTAATCCTATCTCTACATGTTCGGAAATTATGATCAACAAAGAACACGGTGTTCTTTACGGAAGAGATTTATCGTGATATTAGGCAAGTAACGTGGAAAGTTTTTGACCCACGCAGTGCGGTGACACGTTTGTTATGTTTTGAATTTAAAAGAAACATATGAAACCGAAAATTTGGTATCAATTCTTAGAGTATTTTATATTGAGCTGAAACCCTTGCCATATCGTTAGTTATCATCCAAAGAAGCCTTACTCTTTGTATGTATATACCCTTTCCGTTACACCCTGTATATTGTTTGGTTAATAAGCTACTCTCGAGTGTCGCATGGCACCCGGTTGCGCTGCGTTTATCTACATTATTTTATAAACGTATAGAAAAAGGCACTATAGGTTAATAAACGACGAAAAATTTCTACGCTGTCTAAAATCATGTACTAAATCTAGAGTAACAGCTACCATCCTGCATCTATCCATTTCATTAATGCGATAACGATGCTAAATTAATCTCAAGATACATTTCATTCATTCTTAATTGAAAAAAACTATCGCTATCATCGATTGATTTTTAAAAGCTTATTCAAATTGAAACAAGCCCAGCGTTTGAAACGGTCGTATGATTTTACTAGCGATGTGATTGAGCAGTCTATCAGGCATAGAAGCAATTGCAGGAGGGACTTGCAAACAGCGCTACGTACCCACTGACTATATAGTTTTCTCTTAATAATAGGTTCATGCAAGTTTTACGCGATAAAACCAGTCGTTAAAAACTAATCGTAAATACATCGTGGCACGAAAACAATTTTCTTTCTAATACTACAATAATAGACGTTTACGTCATCATATAATATTTAAAAGTCCAATCTACGAGTAAAACAGAACATTTCTACTTTAGAATACAGTCTGGAAGCATCAAGTTTTACATTTAAGGCATACACGCGTCAACATTAATTCGCTTTTAGCTTATAAAGAGATATTTATGGATATAATTTTATATCCAGATAGGTTAAAGGCAGACCTAGTAGTACAATGGCTAGATGTTTATATGTATAATTTAGGTACATGGTACGTTATTAGCGCATCTGGCTGTACTGTATCTGATCAGAATTTTTTGTACCACGAATCACTAAACACAAGTAAAGATAAACGTTTGTATTTTATTGACGTACGTATGAATTTTTTTTTAGTTTTTTAGACTTAATACCAACTTGTTTTTATTTTGCTTTTGTATACAATATTTTTCTTCTTATATTATGTGCATCATTTTAGCGTGAATAAATAGGTTTTTTTTTTCATTTCGCCAAGTACGTTCAGCACTAAATGATTAGCAAGTATTTAGTAATCCAAGAAGCATACACGTCTAATATCAGCATTATGTACTGTCAACAAAAGAGATAAGCATACAGGGTCGTCAGATATAGTTGAAGTTTTCTTAGAAACCGATGGATGTTTTCAAATGTAATGTAATTTAAAAAGTAGATAATACGGTTCATTAATTAAGTTAAGTTTCAATCGAAGACGTCCATCAGTTTCTAAAAAAACTTCAACTATATCTGACGACCCTGGATACCTATCTCTTTTGTTGACTGTACTATAATGTTCCTTGGAAAAGTTGAACCATTTCTGTGTCTGGAGTACAAGAACAAAACACGAATCAATGCTGACTACGTTTTAGCCGAATACTACACTACCCACTACTTCAAATACCAAGTTATACGGACTGCGTCTCAACTTCCTCGCCGTAGTCCAGATCGTCGTAAGTCAGGTCTTCGTCGAGGGAATTCACTGTGGTCTCCTTGCCGCCGGGGCACGCCAGACATCTGTAAATATAGCAAGCAAATATTACGTAGGCGTTTGACGGGGTGTGTGTGTGTCTGTCTGTGTCATCGTAGTTCCCGAACGGATGAACCGACTTTGATTTTGTATTTTTTTGTTTGTTTGAAAAGTGAATTAGTCGGGAGTGTTCTTAGCTATTTTTGATGTTTAGTGTTCGTAACTGACTGACTCCTTGACAATTCAAAAGTGCCTGTAATTGGTCTCATTGAAATAAATGTTTTGACTTTGACTTTGATGAAATCGGTCCAAGATAGTCGGTGCCGGGGGTTTTTTAATTTTTTATATTAGTATATTAGCTACTATCCGAGTTTTCGTCCGCTTCAAAGTTGATATATTATTTCAAGGGAACAGTACATTTTTCCGGGGTAAAAACTAGCCTATGTGCAATTCCAGATTATAATCTATCACTGTGACAAATGTCATCTAGATCCGTAAAGCCGTTCTGGCGTGGTTGAGTGACAAACATCTATCCAAACTTTCGCATTTATGATGGTAGTAAAATTGCATGGAGTCGATTGACTATATCTTAGGCGAGATACGACTGCAGCTGCAGTAGATGACATATATAGTTTATAGAACGCATACTGCATTTAATATTATGTCATCTACTGTAGGACTTACTATTTTTGTTGTATGCAGTCGTTGATTGCCTGTGATCTAAATTAATAAAGAAGAAATCGGAATCGATTTACAAATTCTTGTTCATTTGTTTTTAATTTTATGCTTGCTGCTTTTATGCTTATATTATAATTTATATAGTAAGCAAATAAAAAATGAACAGAATCTTTGCATTGTCAAATCATAACTAAGAAAACTATTACGAACTTTAATAAAACCGCTCGAACATTATATAATCCATATAATATTTGATAATAATATTTATTAATAATAATTGACTGGCAACACCTGTTCGTAACACGATACGTCTTCGGCGTATGCGCAGGTCACCGCTCAATATAATATGCTAATGTCAAGCAAGTCGACCTCGTTACGCAGGTGTCTTTGCAATCTTGTCCACCTTTCATACTATTTCTCACTAATACAAGATTTTACTAACTGAATATTTTACGCTAATATTCGAATTTTTTGGTTTGCGATATGACTGCGTGTGAAGCTTCGGTATATTTTTATAAGGGCTTCATTACATTTTTGCTGTTTATTAATAACTAGTGACCCACCCATGGGTTTGTTGTAGGTCTCGATCTATTAATGAAAATCGCATTAAAATCCGTTGCGTAGTTTAAAAGATCTAAGCGTACAGACGGCGGGAAGCGACCTTATTTTATACTATGTAGAGATAATTACCTGCTTTCGTTAATTCCATAAGATAAACATTTGTCTCCGACACATTCACAGCATCCGTCATGGAACCATCTGAAATACAATAATAACAATTAACATTAGTAATTACATACATATAATGTGATTGATTCCTAGTATCTGCATCCAGGTCCAATAAACCTTATGGAACACCAACCAATAAATAAGCGGCTGAGGATAAGGGGCCGCCCTTTACCATCCATTCGATGAAAACGACTGAACAATCGCATCTGCCTGAAGGCCAATTACGCTACCAGGTATTGCCGCAGAGGTTTGCGAACTAATCATGGTAAGATCACCGGTTACTATTGTCCCTGCTGGTAATGGCACTAGGATTCTGCAAGCTGAAGAGCTTTTTTTGGTATAGTCCGCGCGCAAGTGCTAGTCACCGCCTGAGGTATGTGAGCGGTGAGACGGGGGAGGGTGAGGTTATTATATTAATTAAGGCAGTTCTTAAATGTTATCCTGAGATTTATCTGCCACATTAAATACCATATGTGCATCTTGTCAAACGCACCCTTCCCCGTCTCACCACTCACATACCTCAGGCGGTGACTAGCACTTGCGGGCGAGCTAGTTTAAACGCGCTAATGTCTGGAACTACCACTCGGATGAACAAAAATTTTGTACACGATAGCCAGATTCATGAGGAATAGTAAAGGCTAAATAATATCACGCTATGACCCACGGGAGCGGAGCAGAAACCAAAGATTTGACTGAATGCCAGTACAATCGTGAAATATATAAGTATGAGTTTATTTAAGGTTTGATGGGAGGCTAGTAGTCTTGGCGGTTACTTGCATCTTCTGTCTTTTACTTTACCTCAAGCTGTTGGCGCCCATGGACCGGCAGGAGGCGCGGCACTTGTCGCAAGACATGCACTGCGACATGTACGCCACTGTGCAGTTCAGAGTGACCACATCGCGGCTCACTGGCTCCGAGTCTTGTTCAACGCTCTCTGTGGAGTGGATATACAACATTTTGAAGTCTCTGTTTTTTATTTCTTAGAGTCTATTCATTTGATTGGAAACCAATACGTAAAATATTTATACACATAATAGATGGTTAACCAATAACAATTAAACTAAAAACAAAATCGAAAGATTCCTCCGCATCGCAGTCAACTGGAAATATACCTTCCCGAGAAACCAGCGGCATTACCATGATAAATGGCGAAAGACAATAGTCAGTAGTTTTAAACTTAGCAAAGACTACAATACCTAGTATACTGGCGAGCTATTAAGCTAAGTTATACTAAGGTTAGAGGTGCCTAGGAAAGCTTGTTGCAATTCCGGTAAAGATAAACGGTTTTTGTACTATGGTAAAAAAAATCGAAAACCTGTCAAATCCGTCTATATCATTGTTTTGTTACGATCCCTTTTCTATCTTCCTACGTAGATAACCGAAACCCAACGGTCATTATCATATTTTTATCTAGGTACCTATTTAAAGAAGTGTTGGGTAAATATAATTGGAATTCGGAATCCCGTTGTTCGGAAACAACGGGACTGAATTCTTCGAATAGAGATTATTTTAACAGCAGGATCGATCGCCTATGCGAACGGGAATCGTTAAAATGATGCTAGTTCATTACAAAACGTGTTTTATTTATTTATTTTAACTTTATACAACAAGAGGTACAAAGGCAGATTTAATGTCTTAGGCATACTTAATACCTTAGGCTTTCGCTACCAGTCAGCCAAAGGCGGTGAACATGGCATGTTTTATTTAAAGATGGATTATGTTGTTTTAAGTCTATTATTATACATTACTAGCTTCAGGCCGCGTAAAAGTCGGTTATTGGCGATCTAATCTTGTTTCCCAATACAAACTTTGGACCCTGTTTCATCCCCATAAGGGGTGAGTTTTGGAAAATCCTTTCTTAGCGCATGCTTACGTCAAAATAACTGTCTGTGTGCCAAATTGCAGATTAATTCGTTCAGTAGCTTAGGTTGTGTGTTGAACTAGATCAGTCAGTCAGTCGGTTGCCTATAATATACGTATGAATACCCAAACGCAACTCTATTCCTGGTACATAACGCTATATGTATAACTGATGTATTATACACACAAAGCTCCAGAAATAAAGGACGAAAGACAGACCACCCAATGCCCAATATTACATCGATCGTAAACTAATAAAGCCATCTCAGGTGCAGGTAGTTGTTTACATTCCACTTTAATGAATCATGCGCATCTCTCTGTGGGACGCCTGCGCAGCTTTTGCTTTTTTTTAGTCCTTCGTCGAAAATTGAATGACACGTAATTGTCGGCGAGGATTAAGTAAATGTCTTGTGTTAAATGTGACTTAACTGTTCTTGTTAAACTTTTATTTCCGACTGCCTACTGTATTTGTCTGGATTTTAAGTATAACAGCTACTTGTGTTGGTTGGGTTTATAATTATGTTGGCGGCGTAATTGTCTTAAAGTATTGGAAAGTAACATTTTTTTTAAGGTGGTAAAAATCATCGAAATTCCCCCTGGGTGGGCGAGGAAGGGAGGAAGGGACTGTCAGACTTTTACTGACTAAAAAACCACCCTGTTCCTTCTGTTGCCCTTTACGTTCCGGGGTCACGGTATCCTGTTAAGACGTCCCGCAACCCCGGGCGTCCCGCAACCCCGGATTGGAAAGTAACATAAATATGTTTTCTATCAACATACGCCTGATAAGTAAGAGTAAGGAATTAAAACCACCACAAGTCCTTTACCGTACCCCTGCCTTAGATAATTATGGAATTCTGATTAATTTTTACGATAAAACCTAATTTTATTTCTTGAATTCATATTGACTTTTATTAGATATGTACTAATCTTAAAAGTATTTTGCTCTTGAATAATTTATTAAATATTTATCCAGTAATAATTAGCAAGTTACATAACATAACGTCACTCCGAAAATCCCCGAAAGATTAGGCAAAGGTGTACCCATTAGTACACCCACATTCCGCCAGTTATGTTTAAGTTCCATGTAATAGGGGGCGAGCCTATTGCCATAATGAGCAAGTTTTCATGCATAAATCTGAAACTTGGAACACTGGTAATTTTATTAACTTGACTGTAATTAATTAATTACTTATTTATTACTTATTAATTTTAGTTAACTGTTTATCTATTTTCTGTTATTAGCTGTAAGTTTTCCTAAGAAAATAAAATAAAACATCTGGTTATAAAAACTTTTTTGCCATCTGCATTTGTCTTTTGTCAAGCCACCTGGTGACCTCCTAGTGTGCTTAACTCATTAAACACGGATTTGAAGAAATATAATACATGGTAAACACTTCAGTAATCGGATATGAGCAATATTTTAATATCTAATGCAAATTACTGAGGAGTGCTAATGTAGATGAAGTTTACAAATAAATTATTATCTTGTTCTATGAGTCACTTGACTTGTTTACTTGATCTAACATGGTTTTATTAAATCTTCAAGCTATTACTAATTAAAAGGAAAACTGTGTTTTAATAAATGGTTTAAGAAAATGCAGTATAAATGATCTTTTGGGGCAATTGTATAGTTGTCCGATTTTATCTTACTACAAAATTAAATGAGTATTTTTGGATGGATGGATGTTTCTTACTCAATAACACCAGAACAGCTTTACAAATCTGGATAAAATTTGGCAAAAAGATTATATTTATTTATTTATTATTTATAGCACACAGGTTGTTTTACCTAAAAATATATTTAGTTCCCGTAATCTTTGATGTATACACGCATATGAAGTCGTGGACTAAAGCTGATTTTAATATAATTAGGAATTTACAAGAACTGTAACACACAGAAACTGATGGAGTTTTGGAAATATACCGAGTTAAAATTATTCAGACTTATTTAAAAAAAAACTTACGTAAATGGAAAACCACTGTCTTCTCCGGTACTGCTCTGTATGCTGATAGATCAATGTCTACTGGGTAAGTGATGGACAGCCATCTTTGCTGTGGGTCCGGGTCGCTGGTGAGAGCAGCAAACAGTCCGGGAACACCGTCCGCTAGCTCCTCCACATATGAAGTCTTTGATAATTCTGTTTGCGTATCATTTGGTTTCGGACACATGTCTGTAAAGGAAATGTTATTGTTATCGGTTTTAAAGATAAACAATGTATTTATGAATTGAATGCGTTGTTTTACGGAATATTATATTTGGCAGGAAGACATTTTGTATGGTGCATAGTTAAGAGAAATTGAATGGTTCTAATAATAGATACCTTTTACACTAGGAGTGTGTTTTTGTCTATTACTGGAGCCTTGTGGAAAGATTGTATTATTGTAAACAACTTTTTGGCACCTATAGATGATAGTAACTAGTAAGTACAGTTAGTAAATTTAATGTACTTACCAACACAACTGCAGCATTCGCTGTACAAATAGCTGAGACAGTTGAAACAATCCTTGCAGCAGGAACAGTCCTTTAAGTCACACTTACAAGACTGAGTGAGCATACATTTTGATACCACACTGGCACAAATAGCTTCATTGCAAGCGTACACTATGGGCACTATGCATAATAACGCTACGACGAAGTAGAATTTACCAGCCATTGCCACAGTTTTAGACAAATTGTAAACACGATAGTACGACACAGAGGAATTTACAAAGTTGTAAAAATAAACAACACAAAGTACGTTTAAATTTTACTAGTTTAAGAGAGTTCACTACGCGTAAACTTCCACAAAAGACTTTGTACTCTATTAATTTCTATGTTACATGTAATATTCATTAAATTATCAAACTTAAATAATTTAATTATATTTTAGAAACAAGTTTAGCGTCAGCCACCCAGAAAGTTTACTTTAGTGAATGAATGAAAACGAACGCGGAACGAATGAAAAAGTTGAAAGAACGAATTATTTTCGTTGATCACAGATGATGAATGAATTTATCAAATCAACAGGTTGACTGCAATGTTACTAGCCTCAATATATAAAATACATGGATTCGGCTTTTTAACACATACAATAAATTGAGAAAGTCTGCCGGCTAAAATTAGAAATTATTATTAGTACCATTTCTCATAAAATAACCATTGATCGTTTTCAAACAAATAGAACATGCTCTATGTAGGCAACATTGGGATAGGATCAAGAAGCGGGAAATTTTAAATTGAAGGCAAGACGATCTTCTAATATTAGATTCATACGGAATTAATTGCGATGAAAAATCTAGTACTTAATTTCACGCCTATAATGAGGATATTATAGGCATGAAATTACTCGACTTATCTGCAAGGAATTAGGCCTCTATCTAATAGAGCTTGCCATGATTCCTATCTCTTACTTATTTATCCTACATCAATTGATGAGATCATAAGCACAGGTAAGAAAGTAAGAAATAACAAACATTCGCATGGATACAAGCAGTTGTTACGACAAGACTTGAAAATTAAAATAAACATAATACCGAAATCTCTTTCATCATTGCATTTAATCGTTATTCGATTACATAAGTACCATACCTAATCATGAATTTGACCTAGGTACCTACTTACTTAACAATAATAAAACTGATAGGTACCTAATTAGAAGCTGATAAACAATCCTGTCCGGTCAGAGGGGTATCGCTAATCCGTAATCTAAAAAATATAAGATTGATGGGCATACGAAATTATTTCGGGCTTATCATGATAATACTTAGGTGATGAAAAATATAAAATTACGATACGGAGTAAATAAGATAATTACATGCGTTGTTAATCGATAAATAATTAATTAGATTTATAATACCAAGATAGGCACATCATTGTTTTCAAGCGAAGCTAATTACTTAGTTAGTACTTGGTTGTTGATAGGATTGCGGTATGATGGTAAGTCAGTCAGTCTTAAATTGAATATTTATTACTTTTAAACATAACATCACGCCTGTAATCCCTTAAGGGTTAAGCAGAGGTGCACCCATTAGTACACCCGCATTTCGCCAGTTACCTGTTTATTAATTTTATTAGAAATATTAGGTGTGACGTTTTGGGGGCCAGACGATAATCTAGATTCGCCCCTGGTAATCCTAATTTTATTTCCAGGGGTTGCAGTCACTACTCTGCAGCCTGTTGGTGGTGGCCACTGTTGTCAACGCATATAAGAACCCGTACTATGCGCCGGGCCGATCTGTGAACGTGCATCTGTTTGAATGGAAGTGGGACGACATCGCTGATGAGTGTGAGCGGTTCCTTGGGCCAAGGGGTTATGGAGGAATTCAGGTAAGACCTTCCGTTATACTCAAGCTGTGTAGAAATTCTGGCCGAAACCGCTGTGTCTACTACCGCATCTTACGCGGTTGTAATAAGAGCGATTTTACAACAAAAAGGTATAATAGTCTAAATTGCTGGCGACTAAGCGACAGGAACGCAAAAACTTTTTTTTTTTAACATAAACTAATTTAAAATTAGATTCCAAGTATGAATGATAATTTTAAAAATAGGTACTTTCATTAAGCGCCTTGTGCCATATCTAATCATGTTTGTCAGTAATTTACATAAAAAATTACGACGTAAACTTGCAGATTTCTCCGCCGAATGAGAACGTGGTGCTATGGACTTACAACCGGCCATGGTGGGAGCGCTACCAGCCTATGTCATACAAACTGGTGACCCGCTCTGGCGACGAGCGGCAGTTTGCCGACATGTTGCGCAGATGCAATGCGGCAGGCGTCAGGTACTTTCCTTAATTCCAAGTTCAAGCCCGCCTAAGTACTATTGTATGTAAAATAAAATCACGTGAGGCATTAAAATAAGATACCTAAGAGCTGTTAGATACTTACTCCGACACTTTTGTTTAGTGATAAAATAGAAACCAAAAAAAAACGTCTCGAGTCTCTCATTTGGAAAGCGTAAGGCTAGAGTGCATTTTTGCCAGGTCGGCTCCTAAACGCTCCAAAACATAGTTTAAATATTAAAATACCTGGACGGTCGTCCAAAATGGGCATGTCGGTCCCCAAATGGTCCATGACGTTGCCAAAAAGAACAACGTTTGTTTATAACAAGCTTTTTTTTATCTGAACTGAATATTCTAGGATCTATGTAGATGCTGTGATCAACCACATGACAGGAGAACCTCCAGAAAATGTAGGAACAGCTGGCAGTACTGCAATCTTCTCCGATTGGTACTACCCAGCGGTGCCTTTCAACCGCGATCATTTCAACTGGCCACACTGCGTCATCAATGACGCAGACTACGGCAATGACGCCTGGAGAGTAAGTACCTGCAATACATTCTTGTTCGAAACAGGTTTAGAGAAGTTAACCTTTTGATTGGGATGCTCATCGTTGCTTGGGGTTCAAACTTGCCCGTACAAAATTTCAAAGAGCTATAATTGGATTAATTACCCCTACCCTGAAAAGTCCTCTTTTAACCTACGGTTTAATTTAAACACTCATGATGAGTTAATTAATCAACGTTAATTCTAATAAACAAACGTACAGCTATTGAGAAAACACTATTACAGAACGATGCTTAAAGAAATCTTCGCTTAAAACACGGTTCAACGAATCAAATGGCTTTTAATCTATTTTCATGACAAAAAGATCTATGCTTGAAAACTGCCCCTCACAGAACATAGGTAAATATAGCTAAATTTTCAGTGCTGCACCTCAATGATCACCTTCATTATTCTCAACGACTAACGACAAGCCGATAAATATGCTAACTAAGCAATGGAATTGTTTTCAGGTGCGTAACTGTGAGCTGGTCGGACTGAAGGACCTGAACCAAGGAGACGAACACGTGAGGAACATGATTGTCGACTTTATGAACGAACTCATCGATTTGGGAGTTGCTGGATTCAGGTGAGCTAACTATTTTAGAAATGATGAAATCTATACTGCCCTGATAAGCCGAAAAGCGCTAACTCAATCAGAGTAAGTTTTGAGAAAAACGACTTTTTGTGAATGGATTTTTCCCACCTTCAAAAGGGGGTTAAAACTAATATTTTTAAAACTGTTAAAACTTATATAAACGTATTTTTGACCCTAGATATAACTGACATACCTAAATTATCCATAAATGGCACCATTATACCTATTTTGTGAGATACCGCTATTTTGATTAAAAATAAAGGCTTCAAAAATTGAGATAGTGCTTTTAGTCTTATTCTGCTCATAGAAAGTTCCATACAAAATGATGTGTTTTTCATTTTTGATGAAAATACCGAATAAATTTGTAATAAAACTTCAATTAATATTTTTTTAACAACTTTATTAGATGTAGCAGCAAATTACAAAAAAAAGTTAAAGCAATTTATTTGCTTTCTATGAAATAAAATTAATCAAAAGTTGGTAGTCCCCGCCAAAAAGACATTCTATTAGCAGGTAATAACTGGAAAGAGATTTTAAAATATTGTTTTTTTTGTTTGAGATATTCCTGCTGGTACTGTTTTTTTAGTTGGGGATGGAAGCTTGTCTAATTTTAAGAACTTTGTACCTACAATGCTAGCCGTAATGGGTTTAGAATTAACTAGAAAAAACTTACCTTGATATTAATACTTACACAAAAGCTTATCTCTGCGTAATTAGAAATACTGTACAATACGGCCGTTGTATCTTGGCGGCTCTGAAGTTAGCCGCAGGCTGCGCAGTAGACAATTTCATTCCTAAAAGATTCATTGCGCAGCTAAACAGCTAACTTCAGAACCGCCAAGATACGACGGCCGTACTGTATTTAATAAAGTTTTCCTTATTTTAAACACACCATAAAACGAATTTGCTTCCTTCCGTAAACAAAACAAACTAAGAAATGATCGTTACTAATGTTTATCTTCATGTCACGACACGCTCTATTGTGAAATGTAAGTGAGTGTAATCCTTATTGCTAAAGATATTAAAGTCAATTTTAATTACCTAATACTTAAGTATAGCCGTATCTCAAACCTTAGCGAACTAATAATACCCACATTTACGTAGCGTAAAAGCGCTAACTCCGGAACTTTTTCGAAACATGAACTTACCGCTTATTGGCTTAAAAATTTACTTAGGTTTTTGATTAACATTTTTTAAGTGTTTCTATCCTATGTCGGTATAAGGCTATTTGGCTTCATAAAAACGACATGCCGCCAAATCTCTTCGGAATTTAAGGAAAAATTGAGATATAAAAAAAATTCTTAGTGGTTTATTTTAATGTTTTAAATTAGATATCGCTATTTGGCTTATACCATTAGATGCGAAATTATTCTAGCTATTGAATGGTATAAAAAAAACTAAAAGGGCGTATCTCAGAGATAGCGCCTTTCGGCTTAGCAGGGCAGTATACTATATTATAAACAGGTAAAGTTTGTGAGGTTGTATGGGGATAATCTCTGGATCTACTGAACTGATTTTGAAAATTCGTTTGAAAATTGGAAGCTACGTTATCATTGAGTGCTATACTGCCCTGCTAAGCCGAAAGGCGCTATCTCTGAGATACGCCCTTTTAGTTTTTTTTATACCATTCAATAGCTAGAATAATTTCGCATCTAATGGTATAAGCCAAATAGCGATATCTAATTTAAAACATTAAAATAAACCACTAAGAATTTTTTTTATATCTCAATTTTTCCTTAAATTCCGAAGAGATTTGGCGGCATGTCGTTTTTATGAAGCCAAATAGCCTTATACCGACATAGGATAGAAACACTTAAAAAATGTTAATCAAAAACCTAAGTAAATTTTTAAGCCAATAAGCGGTAAGTTCATGTTTCGAAAAAGTTCCGGAGTTAGCGCTTTTACGCTACGTAAATGTGGGTATTATTAGTTCGCTAAGGTTTGAGATACGGCTATACTTAAGTATTAGGTAATTAAAATTGACTTTAATATCTTTAGCAATAAGGATTACACTCACTTACATTTCACAATAGAGCGTGTCGTGACATGAAGATAAACATTAGTAACGATCATTTCTTAGTTTGTTTTGTTTACGGAAGGAAGCAAATTCGTTTTATGGTGTGTTTAAAATAAGGAAAACTTTATTAAATACAGTACGGCCGTCGTATCTTGGCGGTTCTGAAGTTAGCTGTTTAGCTGCGCAATGAATCTTTTAGGAATGAAATTGTCTACTGCGCAGCCTGCGGCTAACTTCAGAGCCGCCAAGATACAACGGCCGTATTGTACAGTATTTCTAATTACGCAGAGATAAGCTTTTGTGTAAGTATTAATATCAAGGTAAGTTTTTTCTAGTTAATTCTAAACCCATTACGGCTAGCATTGTAGGTACAAAGTTCTTAAAATTAGACAAGCTTCCATCCCCAACTAAAAAAACAGTACCAGCAGGAATATCTCAAACAAAAAAAACAATATTTTAAAATCTCTTTCCAGTTATTACCTGCTAATAGAATGTCTTTTTGGCGGGGACTACCAACTTTTGATTAATTTTATTTCATAGAAAGCAAATAAATTGCTTTAACTTTTTTTTGTAATTTGCTGCTACATCTAATAAAGTTGTTAAAAAAATATTAATTGAAGTTTTATTACAAATTTATTCGGTATTTTCATCAAAAATGAAAAACACATCATTTTGTATGGAACTTTCTATGAGCAGAATAAGACTAAAAGCACTATCTCAATTTTTGAAGCCTTTATTTTTAATCAAAATAGCGGTATCTCACAAAATAGGTATAATGGTGCCATTTATGGATAATTTAGGTATGTCAGTTATATCTAGGGTCAAAAATACGTTTATATAAGTTTTAACAGTTTTAAAAATATTAGTTTTAACCCCCTTTTGAAGGTGGGAAAAATCCATTCACAAAAAGTCGTTTTTCTCAAAACTTACTCTGATTGAGTTAGCGCTTTTCGGCTTATCAGGGCAGTATAGACTATATTGAAAATTAAAGGTTTGGTTTCTGCACTTAGTCCTGGATAGTGGGCCATTATGCGTGAGCCACTTTGGCCGATAGGGACTGCCGCTGTGGACGCCTCTCGCAACTGAGATGACATGCTAAAGATGATGAATATTTTTTGGGTGTCTTACCAACAAAACTGTTTTTCTGCCTTCAGAATCGACGCAGCCAAACACATGTGGCCAGAAGATCTGCGCATAATCTATAATCGTCTTAACAACCTAAATACACAGCACGGCTTCCCCGCAAATGCAAGACCGTACATCTACCAAGAAGTCATCGATTATGGAACCGAAGCCGTCAGTCGAGATGAATACACCCCTATTGGAGCCGTCACAGAGTTTAAAGTAGGTTTGGAGCTGAGTAGCGCATTCAGAGGGAATAATCAACTCCGCTGGCTATCATCTTGGGGACCACAATGGGGTTTGCTGGCCCACGAGGACTCCCTAACCTTCGTCGACAACCACGACAATGAGAGAGGCCACGGTGGAGGAGGTGGCATCCTGACGTACAAGCAGCCTCGTCCGTATAAGGGAGCTATTGCGTTTTTGCTCGCACATCCTTATGGAGAACCTCAAATTATGAGCAGCTTTGATTTCTGGGACTCTGAAGTTGGACCACCTATGGATAACAACGGAAATATTATTTCGCCTTCTATAAATTCTGTAAGTACTTAGATCTGTTATATATTTTGCCACATTTATCGTTGCAGATTGCCTTTTTAGTATCAGTAAAGTAGGTACTAATAATTATTATTATGCTGATTTAATATTGATTGATCTTCTACTTATTGTACCTACATAAGTATATGAAGATAATTTTATACACTAGTCCTTGTATATTTTTCCGTTATCAACATCACTTTCTAGTTAGGTTCCTCTTCAAAGAAGCAGGATTCATGTAGAAAATCCGTTGTTTCATATCATGTTTTATCCACAAATAAATTATCCGCTCTTTCATCTAGGACGGTTCTTGCGGCAATGGCTGGGTATGCCAACACCGCTGGCGACAGATCTACGCGATGGTAGCTTTCAGAAACGCAGCTAGCAACACCGGCCTTAATGACTGGTGGGACAATGGCTCCAACCAAATTGCCTTCTGCAGAGGAGGCAACGCTTTCATAGCTATCAATAACGACTACTGGGATCTTAACCAGACCTTGCAGGTTTGTGACGATTCTTTACTTTTTTTTTTAACTCTGTTGACAAGTCAGTCAATTAAAGTCATGCTCAGAATGTGACTGATACCAAAATTAAAATCTGAAATAGCGGTATTAATAATTCCCTCTCACTTGCAAATTATACTGCGCGAGTGAATGATTAACTCCTTTGTTTGTGCGCTATTTTCAATTCGTTAGTTTAATCATGCGGGTGACCAGCTCAGTAGAGCTATCAGACATTATTGACCTCATGTAAGATGAGTTTCTGTATCGTCTTTGTTTAATCTAAATATTTTTTCCAGACTTGCTTGCCCGCGGGCAGATACTGCGACGTGATATCGGGCAACAAGGACGGGTCATCATGCCAGGGCAAGACAGTAACTGTGGGCAATGATGGACGAGCGCAAATAACCGTTGGAGCCAATGACTACGACATGATGTTAGCCATACACGTGGGGCCTGAGGTAAATGCACTGAATTAATAATACTAGCCTATTACCTATCGTCCCACTGCAAGGCAAAAGCCTCTTTTGATATAGAGAAGGCACGAGCATAAACCGCCATGCTTACTCAAAGCAGACTATATTGATAAGTCCAGGTCTCCTTCACTGAAGTCAGTGATGTCCAAGATAAAATTAGAAAGTACATTAGGTATGGTTTGGGCCTTGCCAGGTATCGAACCTGCGATCTCATGCATCAGATGCGGGCGCCTTAACCACTCTGGGCCATCCTGACATACTTACTTACTTATTTTTTACCTCAGGACGAGGTTCTAAATGAATTCTGGCATTTTTTTCATCAGGCCATGGATTTCATGGTCCTTTTATACGCATATTAGTTCTCTATTCTTTTTAATTTCTCTCTGGTTACAACTTCCGTCATAATCTTCTGATAATTCTGATTTAAGTATCACGTTCTGCCTAAGTACTATTGCCTGAGGTATAATGTTATATTTTGTTTCAGAGTCGACTTTAAATGGCGCGAAAGGAACAACAACAAGAAACACGTTTTTCTTTGTCTTTGTAACATACTTACTAAACATCTGTATATAGGAAAATTAAAAACATGACATATTACCACAATTACAGTGTTTTATTCGCATCACCATCACCCATTGTGCTATGAGCTGTTGCTAGTGGCATCTAGTGGCAGTGCATTTTTCTATAATTCCTGATTTTTCTTCCTGGATTTCAAGCTCAGACTTTTAAGTTATTTTAACTCGATATTACCTACATAAATATCAGTCGAAGCCATGACGAACCGTTTCGTTTTTTTTTTTTTGAATAAATTGATTTTTGTAGAATTTATGACCTCCCAAATTTCTAGCCAGTGGCGGATCCAGGGGGAGGTTAAGGGGCTCAAGCCTCTCCGGGCCCCCAAAAGCATCTGAGTGGAGTTCCTTTGTGACGACCGTACTTTAAATATGTACAATTGTTATCAATTACCCTTTACTTAATAATTACTTTTTAAATAAAACGTTGTTTTATTTTATGTTTACTTTGCTAAAAACCGGCTCTCAGCGTCAGGTCATGCCCCTCCCAAATAACAATCCTGGATCCGCCACTGACCACTGTAAGTACACATAATAGCTGTTAAACTGCAGATGTTTTATGTACAGTTTATATTTTTCTAATGTGGCTTTGGCCACGAAACATATAATGTTGATATCAGTCTAACGATGCGAAGGAAAATATGTTTCTGTTATGTTTGAGTCGCGCTATTCGCGTAGGTGTGACGTAAGCTCTCTGCTTTAGTATTATGTATGTATTAACTAATTTTGTATTGTATGGAGAACGTAGGTACTCTTTGACTGGTATACTCGACTGACGCGTGGAGTTGAGGCGATTTTAAACTAGGTTGGATAATTGTGATGCTAAATATTTTGGGCTTCAATTGAGACAAAAATTAAGCAGATAAAACTAACAGTGTTTTTTTTGGAAATGCAAAGGAAGAAATAAGTACTGGAATTAAACTTAGCAAAGTAAGTTGCAGACACGAAGTCGGTTCCAACGAATCGAATACCGCTGAAGACTCTACATACTGCTGTTGAGTATGTTCAAAGCATTAATCCCTTGCTGAACAAGCGTCATAATAGGTTAGATAAACGCATGGAAATACACACATCAAAAGTGTCTAGGGATCAATATATTATTATTACCAAATACATCTTGATCCCTAGACACTTTTGATGTGTATATATACATTACCGCAACGTATATAAAACAGATAAAACTAGAGAATGTTGATACGATGCGCCGCGCCAGGAAGCGCAATAACAATGTTTAGAAAATAAAACTCTAGTAGCTACATCAAACCACTCAGGTATAACCTCAGCGCAATGAAAACAAAATTATGTTCGAAGCACACGAAACAGAACAACCTGCGTGACTGGTCTGCTAAAGAGTTGATCGTCGCCCGCGCCCGCACCGGCCGGCGGCCGCGCCCCCATTCGACGCGATGGCGCTACGCTCGCAACTCCTGCGCAACTGTAAGTATTATTTAAAAAATACTCTATTAAAATTCTTTTCACCACCTTTTCATTCTATTCTTTTCAAAAAGTTTTGAGGAAAAGTGTTTAAGTGTTGTTCAGTGAAAAATTTGTGCCTAAAAATGTCAATAAATGTATTTTTTGTCAACACGTAAGAGACCTTGTAGCGTCTTTTTTAGGAGCTAAGGATTACAGGTTTTTGACAGACACAAAACACTACGTATCTCAAGGCTTAAGACGCTTTTCGTCCATTTTCATAACGAATGAAAGGTCTTTAAGCATAAAACGTTTGCGTGCAAAACTAATTAACATTTCTAAGCTAGAGCTGCTAAAATAATGTTTCATAAAAAACTTATTTACGACTGAAGCAAACGTGTTTTGTTCATTTGATACTGAGACAGTCAGACCGCTTTTTTGTCTACTTTGATACAATACAATAATATTGTTTAAACATTCTATAGTTTAATAGTGTCCTATATAACGACCATCTGCACCTATATGTATGTCAGACGTGGCTCTTATAATAGGCTGTTTATTTAAACAGACCTTGTACAAAGAAAAAATTGCATTATAATTGGCTGAGCTGTTTGAATATAGATAACAGTTATTTGCTTTGTTGCTCTTGCGCATGTGTGACTTACATCAATGACAATTGTTGGATATTGCATTTATGTTAGATATGTGATGAGCACGATATGATTATAGACAGATAAGTAGGACAGATATGTTTCAATGCAAGTTAATGACTACTTGCAGTGATCTGTTTTCTGACATGCGTGTCCTAGTGTCTAGAGACTAGAGTACCGACATATCACGCGATAATCATCCCATTAAATCGTAGATTCCCTGATTGACCGGTGTGTCGGACAAGGAAACTCGACGGCCAAGGGTACTTTGAGACAATTTAACTTATCTCTAATAGTCATCTAGCGTCGTTTAGCTATAGGAGTAAAAAATTCCAAGTATGAGTTAGCAATAAACATCTGTGCCGAAGTTGCAGCATTCGAAGTGAAATCTTTTATTTCAATTAGACTAGTGAAAGGCAGCTTTGAAAGTCATTTACAAAATGGCAAAAGGCAGCTCATTTGACACCCTTTGAGGACTAGATCAGCTATCAAAACAACCACGACCTTGACCAGAATAAATGAATCCTCTCTTCTACTCTACTCGATGGCCCACAGTAACCACACTATTTCTTCCAGGTATCAATGGCACGCAGACTCGTCAGTTCCATGAGCTAAACAAGGAGCGGGCAGGAGTGACCACACTGCGAGAAGTGCTGGAGGATCGCTTACGGGACATTAAGCGCGCCAAGACCTGGAAACATGAGAGGGTCCTTACCACCCCGCAGGATACTAAGGTAAGATGTTCAAGTAGGTATCTCTTCTTGCTTATGCGAAGTCTATCTTAAATGGTGAAGAGAAAGACCTTGCCACTATGTCTATCCATTAGTAGGTACCCCCACATTTCGCCAGTTATGTTTAAGCCCTATGTAATAGGGGGCGAGCCTATTGCCATCAACCGTGCACAAATCCAGACTACGAGTCTGCTACAGAGAAATTCCTGATAACAACCCAATAACATTTTGCCCGACCTGGGAATCAACCCAAGACCTCGTGCCCAGCAGAACTTAGCCACTACTTCAGTCGATCTCGATTCTTGAAAAACAAATTATGTTCTAAAATTTTATTCGAGCGATAAAAATGCCGTTATTGACTTCAATATTCAAACACGATTGTTTGACTACATTTGGCACATAACACACCGTATTATGCTAATTTAATTAGACGTCATGTCACATCTTCGACGTCCGAAAGAGACGCATATAGAGCCAAACCTGAGTTAAAAATATTTTAACATTTGCTATCGCGACGAATAGAATTTCATATCACTTGAAAATATTTCAGGGTTAAGTACCTCGCCTATTTGTTGTAACTTGTCTAAGTTAGGAATGATCAATTGATCACGAGCAATTTATTTCAATGAATGAGAAGCCATAATAATGGAAGGCCAGGGAAACCAGTATTTTATAGTACTCTTTGAGGGAAACCGCATGGATGTCATCCTTATGGTTAGAAAGGGGGTATAATACTGCCACGTGATGGAGGCTTACCGAGCCCTAAGAAAAAACAATTGGCCCCAAATTAATTGGATTAGGAACAAGACAAAGAGGCATTTCATAACATAACATAACATCACGAATGTAAACTCCGGAGGGTTATGCAGAGATACCCATTAGAACACCCACATTTCGCCAGTTATGTTCAAGTCCATGTCCCCGGCGAGCCTATTGCAATCAACCGGGCACAAACCCAAAGAGGAAAGAAGAGGCATAAAGATACTATTCAAATATGTAATTATGTATTATTCTTAAATGTCTTTAGAACAAGCCAATTCACTGTTCAGCATTTTAAAAACGTTCCGATTCGCTATCAAAATATTTAGGATCAGTCTCGAATTAACATAAACTTGAATAAAGTTCAGGGAAAACATGTGGGCACGGTTATTTTTGCAACACATGCGCCGATTGTGAAATGAAGCGATTCACTTATCGCGTCCTCGGTCGGATGTGTACATTCGAGCACACACATCGTGAGCTGAAGTTATTGGTTGTACTCGTATAGTGTTTTGGCGAACCGAGGGCGCCCAGACATGTAAACATTTCTTTATTTTTTCACGGCTGATCGGTAGCTATAGCTAAACCATTTAATTGAGTCCTCGCCTTCGGGGTACAGGGGCGCTGGGTAGGATGAGAACGGGAACCGGTAGAGGTGCGGGCGGCGAGCGCTCGTAGCGTGATACACAAGTGGCGAAATGTGCACTGGACAGTTCTTAAGATATGTGACGTCACAGTGGTTAATGGTGAACAGTGTCAGCAGGCTAGGACTCAAGTAGTTACGTTAACTCTAGTACGATAACTTGGTAACTAACAAAAAACTTTATAAAAGACTGGTAGAGTAGTAGATAGATACCTAGTATAACTAGCGATTTATCATAAAGAGTTGAATTTGAATAATAAGAATATTACTTACTTAAACGCCCTTCTCCATACGAAACTACCTTTTGGACTGGGCAACTAAGATTCAATAATTTTTCACGTATATATGACATACAAAAACGAAGACGCGACTAGACGAGTTTCATATCTTGACTAAAGATAGACCAAATACTTCCCACGGGAACAGTATTACCTACATTATTTCGGGATAAAAATAGCCTATGTGCTATTCCAGATTATAATCTATCTCTGTGCTTTTTATCCAGATCCGTTCAGCCGTTCTGGCGTGATTGAGTACATACGATTGTATACACATTCATCCATACAAACTTTCGCATTTATATTAGACTAGCGACCCGCCCCGGCTTCGCACGGGTGCATGTATTATACATATAAACCTTCCTCTTGAATCACTCTATCTATTAAAAAAATCCGCATCAAAATCCGTTGCGTAGTTTTAAAGATCTAAGCATATATAGGGACAGACAGACAGGGAAAGCGACTTTGTTTTATACTATGTAGTGAAGTAAGTTCACCTCAGAGAACCTCAGCCTCAGAGATCCCAGCAGTGCACAGTGACGTAATTGGTCAAGTTTATTTAATGGATGATGGGCATTTCTGGCATAGGTAGTATATTTATGGTCCACTTTATACAGGGGCCATAAGATTCGACTCCACAATACACAACGAATATAAGGACCCCCTCTATGTATCATTAGAATGATTCGGTTAATACCGTCTTGCTGTCCACTTATAGACTTAAAATTTCCAGGTGAGAGTGCAAGGCGTCGATGGAGAATTCCTCAATTTCTGCGCGAACAACTACTTAGGACTTTCTGTAAGTTTACTTATTGCTTTATTTCGTAGAAAATATAGAAAAAAGAAATGTAAAAGACAGGTTTACCTGCAGCAAAATTATGTCATCGTTGAGGTTAATCCTCCAAATGACCATTTATACCCTTATTGAAGATAGGGTTATCTTCAATTACTCTGTTGTTGTTGCAGAACCATCCAGAGGTGGTAGAAGCTGCTAGGGAAGGCTTGAAGAAATACGGGGCAGGACTCAGTTCTGTCCGGTTCATCTGCGGTACTCAAACAATACACAAAGTAAGTATGGAAGGTTATGAAAGTACCGATTACTTTCATAAAAGTGCATTATTTATATACTTACTAGCTTCCGTCTGCGTCAAAGTTAATATATTATGCTACAGGAACCGTACATTTTACCAGCATAAAAAGTAACCTAGGTGCCATTCCACATTTATAATCTGTCTCTGTGCCAAATATCATTCAAATTCGTTCATTCGTCCTGCAGCTATTGAGTAAGAAACATCCATCCATCCAAACTTCCGCATTTATTATAGAAGATAGTACCTAAGCTTCATTCGGTACCTACCTGATTATCACGTAGCCATTATTTTATAGCTATACCTATAAGCAGTCTCCATGACTTCATTTTGTAATTTGCATGCGATTAAAAGTCGTCTTGTTTTTGGATTAACGAGGTCACATGAAAAGTCCTTGCAACGTTCGTCACAAAAAACCTTTTATGCATTTGGTTGAACAGAAAATGTGACCTATACCAATGTTGTTAAGTAATTACAAAAAAAAAAACATTTTTTCCATTTTTAAACTCTATCACCCAAGATAATGGCACGGTTTGCGCAATTTCTAAGTGATTGACTGCTGGACTGTTGCTCTGCTGCGTGTCGCGGGTTTGATTCTCGCACGGGACAAATGGTATGGCCTACAGATAGTGGTTCAAGGTCCAGCTGTTTGTGTTTGGCTGTTAAGCGCACTTGCGATACAGGTGAAATTTCTTAAAAAAATGCTTTAATAAAATAGGTGAGACCTTAGTAGGTATAGCAATTCAAAAATCTAAATATTTCCACTTACCTCAACCGTGTTTTTATAGGAGCTAGAGAATCGTCTGGCCCAGTTCCACGGTCGTGAAGATGCGATTTTGTACGGGTCCTGTTTTGACGCCAACGCTGGTCTCTTCGAGTCCATGCTGACGTCCGAAGACGCCGTGTTCTCGGACTCCCTCAACCATGCCTCCATCATTGACGGCATCAGACTGTGCAAGGCACAGAAGTTCCGTTATCCTCATAGGGATCTAAATGGTGAGTAGCTTTCATTGCATGGCAAACTACGAGAAATACTGAAACACATGAAAGACACAGGTGCTTGAAAAACATATTATTCCAAAAAATTCCGGATTTGGAGTTTCTTGTTTTGATAACCAGTTGACACATTTCCTAAGTATTTAAAGTTTTTGGTACTATACAACACACTGCATGCGCCAAAGTCGCTTTTAAAGTCAGATTCCAAGCTTTGGTTTCTGTTCCAAAACCTGCCATGTTGGCTGATCTGATTAATTGTCCTTAATCATCTTGACTAAGAATGTAATAATAGCCTTGTGCTTCTTCTTGTTCAACAGAACTAGAACACCTCCTAGCTCACAGCGAGGCTAGGATCAAGCTGATCGTCACTGACGGCGTCTTCTCAATGGACGGTACCGTGTCGCCTCTGAAAGGGCTGCGAGATTTGGCAGACAAGTACCGGACCCTTCTGGCTGTGGATGACAGTCATGCGACTGGATTCTTTGGGGAAACTGGCCGGTAAGTTTGTTAGTTGTAGCTGATAAAAAGTAGTTATTCTAGAACTTTCGAGATGCAGAAATGTGACCTTCACGTTGTTTGGTCCGTGTATTTATTAAAGGAGTCATGGTTGCCATAACAGGTATTCCATCTTTCTTCGCCCACACAGTTAGATCAAATTCTTATTTAAAAAAAAAAAAACAAATTATATGTACCGGGCACGGCAAATATCAATGTGCTTATTTTCTATTTCATATCATGTACCTACTTTCTAAGTTTATCTTGGACATCTCTGACATCGATCGGTGAAGAGAAACATTGCGAGAAAACCTAAACTTATAATTGATATACAGCCTGTAACAAAAATCCTGTCCGATCCTTAAGGGTATTATTCGGCATCGTACTGCGTACAGATATACGTCACCGTTTAATGGATTTGAGATTATTATTTTTCCCCAGTGAAAAAAAAAAAGAAGAAAGAAGAAGTAATTAAATTAAAATAAAACATAAAAACTGATCAACGGCAACACTGATCTGACAGGGTTTTTGTTACATAGTGTATAAGTCTGAAATCGCAAATCCGCTTTGAGCAAGGGTGGTGATCAATGCTCGTGCCTTCTCTCTATGAGAAGATACTTTTGCCCTGCAGTGGGATAATAATAGGCTGGTATTATTATTTTATGTAATCATTCTTGTGAACTTCAAGATTCGTTCTGCAGAATTCCTAAATTACTGTTTTGATGGATGTGTTATTATTACAGAAATTGTATAATAACAACAAACTTATCGATGAATTATCGAATAATACCACATTAATAAGCTGCATTTGCATCAAGGTTGACTGAATCCTTATCCTAAGTTCGAGTTCAGGTCAAATAATAAATGTAGGTATAATCTATTAATTTAAATATGGAATCAGGTTAACGATTTTCCTTATTGACTCCAACGGCCAAAACCGGTAAAATGAAACTGTTAAGTTTACCTACGTAGGTACCTACTTGCTTATTGTTTTGTATGTAAATATTATCTACTGTTGGTTTACCAATCAAATTAAAAAAATAAACTTCAATACTCTGTTGATGTTGTATTGCTGTCCATATGCTGGTTGTACATAATAATGTACCCACAAAGTGTATATTGATCGTTTATACAAAATTACTCGGTTTGTAGGTATTCATTTTCATAATTCAAGGTCTGTTTGAGACCGTGGCATTATCTAGATACGTATGGAGTTCGTTCTTGTCATAAATGAATACATTTTCCTCATATCTATAATAAGTTTAGTTGTATGTTTTAAAGGTACATCATGGCACTTCTTTCGATTTGACAAAGAATTGATGACCTTGTAGGAACTTCACTTTTTACTGTAGGTTGTACCTACGTATTTCTTGTAAACTTTGCTACTAAAATGTAAGTAGGTGTGATGCTATCAGCTTCCTAAGTTTATCTGCACGTGGATAAAAAACCAGCACTTCGATCAATATTAAACGTTCTTACACAAAGACATTTACTTAACTATTTTTTTTAAATTCATACATTATGGCACGTGCTACATTACACTATATAATAAAGTTTATTACCCATTGTTACAAAAGATACCTTATAATTTTGTTAACATTTTGTAATTCAGGTTAACGTTAGGCGGTTCGCATTTTTAATAAAACGTTCTTCAAACTAGGCAGCGCCTGTATCTTGAGGACTGGGGACTAGGGTTAATACATATACAGCATGTAACAAAAACTCTGTCCGATCCTTAAGGGTATTATTTGGCATCGTACTGCGTACACATATACGTAACCATTTAATGGATTTGAGATTATTATTTTACCCCAGTGAAAAAAAAAAAGAAGAAAGAAGAAGTAATTAAATTAAAATAAAACATAAAAACTGATCAAAGGCAACACTGATCTGACAGGGTTTTTGTTACATAGTGTATAAATAATTAATTATTAACAAATTATCTATATAATACCAATGGCATAACATCACAGTAACAAACTTAAATGTAATTTATTTTTAATTATTTCAGGGGCACAGAGGAATACTGCGGCGTCATGGGCGCGGCAGACATCATCTGTTCGACCCTGGGCAAGGCAGTGAGCGGAGCCGCTGGTGGATACACCACAGGGCCCAAAGAACTCATCACTTTGCTGAGGAATGTGTCCAGGCCATACCTGTTTTCTAACGCACCACCGCCGCCTGTGGTTACAGCTTCGTTAAAGGTAGGTCTTGTGAGATTCTGGTGTATTTAATGAGGAACCTAAAAAAGTTGAAATGCACAAAGAAGCTATTTAAAATAAAAACGGCAATAGGTACTAATAGGTACTTATGTCATGTACGCCTCTACCTGCTCGACTGTGTCTAGTGGTAAGGATACCTACCACTTAGACATGAATACGAAAAAATGGGGGGTAAAGATTTTTCAGAAAATAATGATAAAATACATTTTAGAAACGCTTAGTGCGAGTATGTGGAATAGCCTAAAGTAGGGATGATAATTTGCCGTGCGTCTAGATGTCCGATGGTGGAAGGGAGCCGGTGGGATGAGGTCGAGGACTTCTTGGATACACTCATCGAAATACAATCTGTAGAAGACCGACAAGCATGCAAACTTGCGGCGATGAGCAAAGCTGTGAAGCATCCACTAGTCTAACGTCGCTAATGAGTCATAGTGTCGCAATTTAAACATACCACTTACCTCTTCTTTTCTCTAGTCCCTAGACCTCGTAGAACAAAGTGGAGAGCTGCGCCAACGTCTCCGAGAGAACACTCGATCCTTCCGCGAAGGTTTGAAGGCAGCCGGGCTGACCGTGGCAGGAGATGACCATCCCATCTGTCCCGTCATGGTTGGGGAGGCGCCGCTGGCTGTGCAGCTCGCTTCTAACATGCTTAGTAAGTATTAAAAATCTAAGTATTAATTTTAAGAGTTTGCGCGAATTGCGAAAGGACCTAGAGACGACCTTGACCGGAGGTGAACATTCCAACTGAACTGTTTAACGTAAGAGAGAGAGCCACTTTTGTCTTTACTGATGTTTTAATTTTTCTTCTGTGCTAGTAAAGCTGAAAAGTCAACTAATACCTAGTAGTCCGAATCTAAAAATATTCGGTAATAAAAAGCTAAGTTCATATCTCTGAGTGCTACGGGCTATATTTGATTACAAAAAAAAGTTTGGGATCCGTAAGAAAATTCACGCGAAGGAAGCGAGTAGCTAGTAGAATAGCTAGTAAATTATATAAAAATATACTCTGATATAATCTCAATATGTTGAAAAACTAACCCTTTCTCCAAACAAACTCATTCTCGCACACGACATTGCTGTTTTTCATATATTTTCGCTTATTCCCATTTCCAATTTCTTTTTCCAGAAAGCGGCATCTACGTAGTAGCGTTTAGTTACCCAGTAGTGCCGAAAGGAGGCGCGCGCGTGCGCGTGCAGCTGAGCGCGGCGCATACGCCGGACGACGTGCAGCGCGCTGTGAAGGCGTTTGGAGAGGTCGCAAGAGAGATCGGCATTGTTAAGAACTAGATTTGTGCAGGTTAAAGTCAAGAGCATTTGAACTTTTAGATATAAGGAGTAGAAGGAACATCACAATGAAAAGCTTTACCATGGATTCAGTACATGATTCTACTTCTAGACTTGAGGCTGGGCGCAAACGTCCGATTTCCTGATCAGGTTTCCGGATCAGGAAGCGTGTATATACATACACATACATACATAATACACACACACATGTAAAAAAAATGATTGTATGTGTGTGTATAGTACATACATACGCTTCCTGATCCGGAAACCTGACGTCTGCGCCCAGCCTGAAGCGATGAAATTTTTCGTCGGATATAAACAAGTGTGAGTCGGACTCGCCACGAATGGTTCCGTACCATCGTGGAAGATATAACAGTATTGCCATTATAGTATCGACCGAGCTAAAAACGCAAAAAAAACAGGCCTCTTGTATGGGGACCCCCCCTTCATTTTTAACTTTTATTATTTGTTGGTATAGCGGCAATAGCAATACACATTCTGTAAAAATTTCAACTCTGTAACTATTACGGTTTAAGAGATACAGCCCGTTGACAGACGGACGGACGAAAAGCAGAGGTTTAGTAATAGGTTCTCGTTAGCACCCTTCAAATACGGAACCCTAAACAGGGGGCCTACCACAACCTCTTAAAACAATATTATTTTAATATTACTTTGCCTTCCGCACTGTTCGATTTTCAACGCTAGTCTGATCAGCGTCGAGAGTTGAAAATACAACAACAGAAATTACAAAGTAATATTAAAATAATATTGTTATAAGAGATGGCGGTAGGCGCCCAGGACAGCTGTTCCATACTGAATCCATGGTAGGTTTTCGTTACGATGTCCCTTCCACCCATTAATAATAATTATGGTTGCAATAACTAGCTATGCTATTACAAAGGGATAATGTCAATCATTGTTCCAGTACAAGAAAGAGATGGAGCTAGACAGAGTGTATAACACTATCCCTTTCTGGCACTGGAACCATGAGGGCCTCCGCCCACGTCCGATAATAATCGGTGACAGATTTTTTGTCGGAGAGAAATGGAACATAATTACGAATTCCAATCATAGAGCAACACGGGTACCTGACGGAAGGGGAGACGCCATAGCGTATTTTTTCAATACAGAAAAGTCTGTCATTTTTTGCGGGGGGAAATACACACACATACACACTTTTCAATGCCCCACACAAAAACAATCGTCTGTCGCTACGAAACTCACACATAGAAATAATAACAATACACTAACAATTTCGTACACACATAGATACATTTTGTGTCATAACAGTGTAACGACATGATGCAACTACATTGACAAACATTGCTGTAACAGCTGTCGATACGCATTATCGATAAATTAAAGAACTCTGTTAGGGAAATCAGGTTTTTTACTTTATTTATGTTATTTATTACTTTTTCAACAGTTGTCAATTAAAAAATAATTAAAAGCATGTAGGTATAATTTAAAGTCAAAGTCAAAACATTTATTTCAATTAGACCATTTACAGGCACTTTTGAATTGTCAAGGAGTCGGTCAGTTAGTCCGAAAGCTGAAACTAGTTGCTCGTTCCAAAACGGAGGTAGGCCTCTATGGAGAACGAGCAAGAATCTCCACGGCACTCTTTTAAATTAGGTTTCTACAAAATCCTGATTACATTATTCTTGTTGATTCTACATGTGAAAACAATGAAGATGAATATAAAACAGTAGTAAAAAATAATAAAAATAAATATGTAAGCCATAGCAGATAAGAGATGACCAATCCTTTTGCAGCCCTCTTTTGCAGGATAAAGATAGAATTTATATCTGCAGCCAGTCCCGAAATCAAAAAAATCAAATTCTTGTATCAGCATAATTTTCCATTAACATACTACATAACTACAACTTAGTCTTTAGTTTTTGCAAATGCAAATGTCACACATCGACTGATGGTAAGTAAATATTTTTATCGATAACAAACAAACAATTTACAAAATTACAACACTATCGCACTTGGTGACAGTGACTTAACAGTGGACCATTTGGTCATATGTTTCGACAGAGGGGAACGCCTGCCTATGGCGTCTCCCCTTCCGTCAGGTACCCGTGTTGCTCTATGATTCCAATATACCAACGCACACGTCCTACGAAATGTCGGCCGACGTAGCTATGAAATATCGGACGACTCGATAGTTTATCGGTAAAGAGTCTGACATGGGTGGAGGCCCTGATGATGACAACACCCATACGACCTCAGACTCCTCACTACTTTTGTCATTATCTTACAAAACAATTATAATTCATAAAAACAGTAATATAGATCTTTTTCCTATAAAAATTACAAACTTTTTGTGTTTTTAAAGATCTGTATGTCCCTTTCTTGTTTATCTTAGCAAATAGCTTTTTACGTAAGGAATATTTGTAAATATCAATTCAATTGCTTAGTGTTTGTGTATGTATGGAACTATAGGACTGAATCAATAAATGCTTTATTTTATTATTTATTTTTTGTCTTTTAACGATTTGCCCTGTGGAATATCAAAATTAAATTAACTAGAAAGAGAAATAGAGGGAGGGTCGCCTGGAGAGGCCATAACGCTTTTTCCTAACGTGACGATTTCTGCCAATGAACTCCTACCGCAAGCCGCGTTAAGAAAATTCGTTCCAAAAAAAAAGGTGTAAAAAAAAATGTCAGTAACAAATAAAACGATACTGTGTAATAATAACTGATCTATTAACAATAATTTATTACAGTAATAAAACTCACACTCGTACTGACAACATGACACACAGTGCGGTCGCGTGTGTATAACTACGCTCATTTAAACTATCATTACAATTAAATATTTACATTGTATCGTACTGAATTCTCACTCGACGATATTGCATTGGTGTATCTCACCTACTTCATTAACACATCTCATGCAAGACGTTCACAATTAAAATTAAAACATAAATGTAACTGTCCACAAATAAAATTAAAATATTTCAAGTCCAATAAAACACGTAATATAAGTACAAACACTAAATATAGTACATATTTCATAAAATTAGAATGTCACAAAATTGTTAGAGGGAATTTATATACACAGTGGTTGAGTTTAAGAAAAACTATTAAAAATACTGACTGAAAATGTATGGCCGAGTCAAAATCGCGTCCGTCCCGCCCGAAGGTTTGTCGTCGTATGCGACTACTATATTCCTTATTATATTTGGAGGGTATCCGTTCTGTATGTCTCTCGGTTACGTCTACATGTGTATATTTGTCGTGTGGACGTATTGAGATCAAGACTGAGCGTTTCTCTCGTCATCCGAGTTCGGTTCACGAGTGGGGAGGAATGATGGATGTGTGTATCCCTCATTGTAGCACAGCGGGCTTTCCTGTAACGAAAGATCGGATTAGTACTGCTATATTAGCACTTCCTTTGGTGAACTTGTCTAAATATTCGCGTTATTTAGGTAACGCAATCTAGGTCCTATTTTAATAGAAATACAAGCCAGCATTATGTATGTGGAGGTGGTTGATCCTAAAATCCAGATACGATAAATCAATTAACCAATAGTCCAAAAAGCTGGTGGCAGTATGATAAACCAACTTCCAACCAAGCGCTTTTTGTAGCTACCAGTCTGCAACATCCAGGAGGCCTACCATAAACTTCTAAAATATTTGCCAAGTGCAGGGCAGTTCAACTTAACATGTTAACCTGACAGGTTTTGATGGTAAGGATATGTTACACATGCCAGCCTGCTGAAATGCTGTGACGTAATCGCTCACCGGCTTAGGTCACGTGATCGCTGTCTCGCCTGCTACTTGGCGCGCTCATGGTACAAACTAGCAGGACAGCTTATTTTTCGTCAATAATTGACCTGGTATAAGAGCTCATGGTAGGCCCCCAGGGCGGCCTGCAGGGTACAGGGGCGCGACGGTAGGACGAGAATGGGGAAAGTAGCGGGCGGCGGGCGCTCGTAGCGTGATACACAAGTGGCGAAATATGCACTGGACATTTCTTAAGATATGTGACGTCACAGTGGTTAATGGTGAACAGTGTTAGTAGGCTAGGATTTAATTAAGCGGTTTAGCTAGGTACAGTACGGCCGACGTATCTTGGCGGTATGAAGTTAGCTGTTTGGCTGCGCAATGGATCTTATAGAAACGAAATTGTTTACTGCGCAGCAATCGGCTAACTTCAGAGCCGCCAAGATACGTCGGCCGTACTATAAGGTAGCTTGACCTGCTGTGCTCACAGTTATCTTGATGCGGTCACATTAATTTTATCTACGGATGACAGCGCTTTAAGGCAAACACTGCAGCATCTTATTCGGTTGTAATAGGAGCAATTTTACAACAAAAAGGTATAGTCTGATGTGCTGGAGACTGTATGAGTTCGTCTGCTTACCTGGTGGTACCGAGGCTGTGGCAGTGGACGTCGTGTTGACGGCAGGTGCCGTGCTCACCACTGTCGCGGCAGTCGCCACCGTCGGCGCTATTGTACTTACAGGCCTCTGCAAACAAACAAATAATTGATTAGTTCATTTACAAGAAAAATCTAGTTGCTCTGTCTGTTTTGTTATGTGTGTTGACTGTTTAAATTTTTCAGTAGCAGCCTCGGAGTCTGGATTTGTGCCCGGTTGATGGCAATAGGCTCGCCCACTATTACTATTACATGGGACTTAAACATAACTAGCGAAATGTGCGTGTAAGTACTAATGGTTACACCTCTGCCTACCCGTTTGGGGAGAACAGGCGTGAAGTTATTTAGTTGCTCCTTCCAAAAGGATCGTAATTGGCAAGTTTAGGAACCTTGTTTGTCACTGGCTTCAAGCTTCAAGTCTCGGACCGGCCATTCCATAACAAAGGAATATTTAATATAAATGTTTATTCAATATAAATGTTTGGAGTTTCAGTTGACTGTCATGATTTTCCTAATAATTAAGAATAGCCTTATTAGTGCCGGTTTGGTAACATAAGAAATCTACATAGAATATCAAAGATGAAAACATAACTCCAATACCCAATCAGTAAAATATCGGTACAATTTACTACGAATATTTAATCAACGTTTTAAATCAATTAATACTGATAAGTATTAATTGATTATTTATTGATTAGATACTAAGATACCACATTCGTACATCGAAGACAAAAATAAAATGGAAAAATAAAATGGAATTAGGTACCTAGTACACATCATTAACCATTAGTTTTACACACCTCACACTATACACAAACACTCTTAAAAGTTACTTCATTTAAGAGTGTATTGTATAGTCTTGTATTTTTGAGAAGACACTGGCTTCTGTAACACAGTTATTATACCTAGCGGAGGCAGGGCCTCACTACTACTGTTAAAAATTATTTATGCAAATAAAGAATTATTTTTTTTTTTAAGATACAACTTCTAAAAAAAAAACCGGCCAAGTGCGAGTCAGACTCGCGCACCGAGGGTTCCGTACACAAACTCCTCCGAAATGGCTGAACCAATTTGCATGAAATTTTGTGTGCATATCGGGTAGGTCTGAGAATCGGCCAAAATCTATTTTTTTATTTTTTTTTGTTAATCGCATAACAACGTTTGCTGGGTCAGCAAGTCTAACATATAAAATTCTCGTGTTGCGGTGTTTGTTTCCAAACTCCTCCGAAACGGCTGAACCGATTTGCATGAAATTTTGTGTGCATATCGGGTAGGTCTGAGAATCGGCCAACATCTGTTTTTTTTTTTTTAATCGCTGAACAACGTTTGCTGGGTCAGCTAGTAAGTTTATGATTATTAAAAAAAATATACTATGTGATGTAACTAAAAATTTAAGATTTTCGGAATTTTTCCTATATGTGTACTTTATAACGTTGCTTCATGCCAAATTTCAAGATTCCAGGTCGTCTGGAAGTATCCTTTAGGTTTTGATTCCCTTGCGAGTAGTTGCGAGTTTCAAAATATGCGGCTTTAATTGCTGTATCTTTTGATTGCGTTGACGTAGAAGTTTGATTTTGTTACAGCTTAAAGATATTATAGACTTGAGTATTTGTTAAGAATTTCAATATAATACCACTACGCGTTCATGAGTAAAGGGGTAATAAGTTTAAAATTATTAAAAATATTTTTATTATATGATGTAACTAAAAAAATATGCTTTTCGCAATTTTTCCTTTATCTGTGTTATAAGACGTTGCTTCGTACCAAATTTCAAGATTCTGAGTTCACGGGAAGTACCCTGTAGGTTTTGATTCCCTTGCGAGTAGTGGCGAGTTTCAAAATATGCGGTTTTAATTCCTGTTTCTTTTGATTGCGTTGACATAGAAGTTTGATTTTGTTACAGCTTAAAGGTATTATAGATTTGAGTATTTGATATGAATTTCAATATAATACCACTACGCGTTCATGAGGAAAGGGGTAGTAAGTTTAAAATTATTAAAAATATTTTTATTAGATGATGTAACTAAAAATTTATACTTTTCGCAATTTTTCCTATATCTCTGCTATAAGACGTTGCTTCATACCAAATTTCAAGATTCTGAGTTCACGGGAAGTACCCTGTAGGTTTTGATTCCCTAGCGAGTGTCGAAAATTTGCGGCATAAACGGGAGTATCTTTTGATCGCGTTGACTTAGAAGTTTGATTTTTTCACAGCTCCAAGAGACCATAGACTTGAGTATTTGATATGAATTTCAGCTTGATACCTCCACGCGTTCCTGAGAAAAAAGGTCTTGACAGACAGACAGACAGACAGACGGACAACAAAGCGATCCTATAAGGGTTCCGTTTTTACCTTTTGAGGTACGGAACCCTAAAAACACTTTATTTCAGCAGAACCCTGATACATTTTTAGAATTTCAGAATTAAGCCTAAAGTTCTAAACAGCCCACGGGAACTGTACATGTTTCCGGAATAAAAGAATAGAAGCAGTGCTATTCCAGACTATAATCTATCTCTATGCTTTCATGCAGATGCGTTCTGAATTTATAGTAACAAACATCCATCCATTCAAACTTACGCATTTATTATTACGGAGATTTACACCTTAGAACTTTCTTGCACATAAGCTCACGCCTTTTTTCCATGGGGGTAGACAGACACCACAGAACACCACCTGCTACGATCCTTACACACTCCTTACGCCTCACTTACGTGCATACATCTCGTCATACAAGCACGCCGGTTGCGAGTACTGCGGCACCTGACCTTTCTGAAGAACCTCACCAATAAGGTCAGTATGTATGTATGTAACTTTCTTGCACCTAACGAGGAATTGAATTTCAAATCAGGCAGGTTAACATTTTTAATCTGTGACCGTAATAAACAGTTATGGTTTCGTTTCTGTTCCATGTTTACCTACTTATTAGATTGTAATTCTAATGAATGCGGAGGCTGATAATGGGTGCGCACTGATTACAATCAAGAACGTCACACGAGACCTACATTATCGTTCACACTAGTTTAAATGCTTTAAATGAATACAGCTGATGTAGGTTAGGTTACATACCTACTGAATTGTTCTTATTAATTAATGTTTTTTTTTATTATTGTCGGTAAATTGTTCAATAATTATCGGTTTGTTATTATTGGCATTGCGCAAAACATAACACCACGCCTGTAATCCCCGAAGGGTTAGGCAGATGTGTCCCCATTAATATATCCACATTTTGGTCAGTTATGTTTAAGTCCCATGTAATAGGGGGCAAGCCTATTGTCATCAACCGGGCACAAATCTAAACTCCGAGGCTGCTACTTAGAAATTCCTGATGCAAAAACCCAATAACACTTTCCCCGATCTGGAAATCAAAACCATGACCTTATGCTAAGCAGTCGCGCTTTGCGACCACTAAACCAACGAGGCAGTCTCCTTTTATAAATCACCCCCCGGACCACGGAAAGAGAGGGGGTTGCAACCCTCGATTTTTTCCCCTTGTCACATGATTTTTGTACGGCGTTGCGGAATAATGGATTAGAAGCTGTATTGAAACAGTATGAAACTGATGCCGTACAGAATCAAATGACCAAATTTACCCTGGAAATTGTCAGAAAAAAAAAAAATACCGACTTTGTGGCCCACCATTTTTGTACGTCACTGCGCGCTTTCTTATTATTTTTCATGGATCTATCGATGGTAAAAATGCCGTACAAAAATATATGACCAAAATGTACTCACTCTACCTGCACTTTTCAATTCTCACCAGCACTCAGTTGGACAGCTTACAAGTGACGGCATAGTGCTGAATCTTATTATATTATTTTTGGACATGGGCCTGTAGTCTATATGCTATAAGGTTGAAATTCACAATTTCTTTTCCGGATCATCAACAAAATGTCATCATGTTTTCATTTTCGTCAATTATTCCAGTCACCTATTCACCTTTATTGAATGTAAATCGCCTTTCATTTAAATTCAAGGTTACAAAACGTCCCGGAAATACCTGGCTGTATAATTTGAGCACTTATCCTTAAATTCAGAACCTAGGTATTAAGACTTACAGTGATTTCCTGTATCCTGATCTGCAAGGCTTCGACTTTGCTCGTGAGTGTGTTGTTAAGAGTCCCGAGGTCTGCTCGGATATCTTCGTCACGTTTCGTGTTGGCCGAGACGTTTGCGATCGTCTCGTTTGCCTTGGCGTCGAGCTGGTGCAGAAGAGTCCGTACTTCTTCGACGCCCGCTACTGCTGCTAAGGCCTGCTTGTGGGTCGAACTTATTGAACTGTCGAAACCGTTGATCTGGAAAAAAGAGAGATAATTTTTAAAAGAATGCTGAAGTAAAATGTTTGGTTCTTAATTAACGATTTAGGTTAAATTTTGTTTAAGTCGTGCTGGGTTAAAACATTACCCATTCAGTAGGTCAATAGCGTGGCTTATTGTCAAAAGAATTAAAAAAAAAAATGTCTGCTTCCCGCAATTGACTTTTTTTGCTGTGTTTTAAAATCCGTTTGAATCCTTCGACTGCGCCATTTTAATAAAAGACTATTTCAGAGTCTTCTAATTATTTATTTAGTATTATTACCTCAAAAGACATTATAATCTTAATATTAATAAATTATGCTATTCTTACATTGCTTTAGCTTCAATGATGGTAAGTTGACATATTTGCATATATACACATTGACCATTTGACATCTGTCAAAGTAACCTTCAGTTAGGTACTACAAGCATGGTGCCGTCAACCAATGAAGCATATTTTAACCCTTAAATTTCTTATTTCAAAAAGTACCATTAACGACGGTGCTCATGACGATGACGTTGCTATCTTTTTTTTTTATAAGTATAGTTAAAATGTCGTGATGGCCCAGTGGTTAAGGTCGTAAGGCGCCCGCCTCTCATGCATGAGGTTGTGGGTTCAAATCCAGGCAAGTATTAAAGTTAATCTAAAGTTTATCTTGGACATCACTGACAGCGGTGAAGGAAAACATCGTGAGGAAACCTGGACTTGTAATTAATATAAGTCTGGAATCGCCAATCCGCCTTGAGCAAGCGTGGTGATCAATGCTCATGCCTTCTCTGTATGAGAAGAGGCCTTTGCCCTGCAGTGGGACAGTAATAGGCTGGTATTATTATTATAGTAGTAGTAAGTAGTATAGTTCGCTCTTCACTAGAGTCTAGGTCAGAGGTGACAGAAACAAAGCCTACGATGGAGTGAGCTTATCCAGAAGAAGCCTGTTTACTCTAAAGAGTTATCACGAAGTTTAATCTCTTAACGATTCTATTCTGCGCGATAAACCGCTATCGCATATGACGTGTTTTATTTGCACAGACGACAAAGGAACCCTAACATCCTATAAATCTAAGTCTCAAAGAGTCTCGAAACAGCTATTTACAATGTTGTAACAGATAAATTGCAGATAATCCGGTTTAAGACAGTAGGGCCGTCACCGTTGCATGCGAGATAGCGATTAGATTAATGTATTGACCTACATACCAATAACAACATACACACATCAAAAGTGTCTAGGGATCAACATCCCTAATCAATGTTAGGGATGTTGATCCCTAGACACTTTTGATGTGTATATTATAATACATGTTTTGATGTTAATCTGGTAATATTATGTAGTCAAGAAAAAAATTTAATGCAATTTGACTTCTCAAGAAAATCCGAGTACATACAGTATTTCTAGTAATATATTAAAAGTGAAGAGTTTTTTGTCTGTTTGTTTCACCTCTCTGTAACTAACAGTCAGATTGGAAAATTCTCTTTGTATATAGCCAGTTTCATAAGGAATTGGCTAGGAAAAATCACACTACCACCCACCCACGGTAGCAGAGCAAGATTTTTTCAGGCAAGATGTCTAAATAATAGATTTAAAATTCGAGTGCCTATTTAAAATTCGAGTGCCTATTTAAAATTCAAGTGTATATTTTTTCTTTTTTTTGTTATCACTATACCTATTGCACCATGTTACAAACTTCGGGCTTTCCGAATGTCAAATGTACATCAAAACAATCCTGCTTAAGTTTTTATTAGGTTCAAGGCTGACACGTTGAGTGATGACTCATTTAGTCATTTTCTAAGATAACGGCGGTGAACTGGAGAGTTTATTATGAGCTGATAATTACTCCTTGCAATCCAAGTCGCTGACCTACTGGTGCCGATTCCCTTATTCACAAAGTAAACTAAAACTTACTTCTTCTTTATCGTGTGGGCAGTAAGGTCTTACGACCCCACACTCCCTAGTGCCAGAGTTTCTAAACCGCCTCAAGGGCCTCTGACATGGTTTGAGTGGAACAGTAAGTCCCAGGTTTCCTCACGATGTTTTCCTTCACATCACTGACATCGTCAGTGATGTCCAAGATAAACTTTATTCCCGGATTGCCGGATCTCTTACTAACATACAGCGAAAGAAAATACGCCTTGTAATGAACGAGTAAGATACGTCTTGCGGTGTTTACATTGTGTTAGGTTTGGGGTGCAATCAAATTATTAAACAGCCTTTAGGGCGCCTCCCCTGAAGGCTGTTTGTCCCAGCAATATTCAAATATACAACCGCAAACGATTTTCACCCTTGTGCCTTTAGTAAAAGATTGAAAATTGGTCAACCGTAAACGCTCGATTACGCACGTCCGGCGCACCCTGGACTGTCGGCACCTTTATGGCTAATATCGGAAAGTGAAATAGACTTCAGTTTACATAGTTTGACATGTTACGTCTATACTTAAGCATTGCAGTGTATCGATCCCTATACTCCCTGTCTCTAATAATAGAATAGAACACTGGATAGGCGCAGACTTTGTCTAAATACCTAAAGACTTTGTTCAAATACTGAGCTGGTAAGTTTTGTTTCTGAATCTATCGAATGTTACTTATTTTGTACTAGCTTCTGCCCGCGACTTCGTCCGCGTAAATGTCGGTTATTTGCGATCTAATCTTTGTTTCTCCATACAAACTTTGCCCCCCTTTTTCAGCCCCTAAGGGATCGCATTTCGAAAAATCTTTTCTTATCCAAAAAGATTTTTTGTTTAAAAACTCTAATCTCTGGAATTGCCAGTCTGATTGAAATGAATCTTTTGTCTATGATAGGCAGATTTATACGGAATAACGAAGGGTATTAACATCACGCCACGACCTACAGGAACGGTAACAAGAGCAGTAACAAAAGCCATAACTTAACTTTGGTGAAAAAAAAACCTAAGTACCTGTGAACCAAACGTGGCGACAGTTCTCTGTAGCTCGGCGAGTCTCCTCGGCGTGTCAGCTAGCTTGGGCGCTGCTGACAGCTGTTCCGACACGGCGGCCAGCTCCTTCGCCGCTTGCGCTACCCGCTGTGTCAACTCCTTGTGCTCTTGGTCTAGAGCCGCGAATTTCGCGCTTAGATCGCTCGCATTCGCTCGTAATTCTTTGGCAGTTGTGTGGCATACTTGTAAAGCGTCGTCGACGCTGTTGCTGCTTCTTGATACTGTTGAAGGAGAATGTAGTCATCAGTCTTAGTTATATCTTACTACTAATAGAAATGCGAAAGTTTAGATGGATTTGGTACTTAATTACGCCAGAACGGGTCAACGGAAAATTTGCAGAGATAGATTATAGTTTGGAATAGCACAAAGGCTATTTTAAATACCGTAAAATGTACGGTTCCCTTGGGATAATATATACGCTCAACGCTCAACGCCCTTCTGTCTGCCAACCCTGAATGTGATGTGTTTGCGGATGAATGGAATAAATTAATGCGTATATGTCTGGCATTCTGTGAGGAAGTATGCAAGAGTGTCCACTATTCCTTGTTAGTTTTAATTTTAATTTAATTTAAACCATTGAATGTTGTCCACTAGATGTTTTACTTTTGTCTTGTTTTGTGTTTCCATGTTAATTATTGTAATTGGTGTAACACCGTTTTAATTAACTAAAATAAATAAATAAATAATATATTTAATTAACTTTATAATCAACTTTACAACGAACGAAGTCGCGGGCAAAAGCTAGTCTGCTTATAATTTATTGTTCCACTGCAAAGCATGGCCTTTATGTGTGAGGAAGAATCACTTTCGTTGGACACACAATAATGTTTATTTTTTCAACCGCTTTATTTTTTAAATAGGTACCACAGGACTGTGTCAAATAAGCATTACTAGAGTTCAAATAAGTACGAGTATAACATAATAGGGCGCCTGTAATCCCCAAAGGGTTAGGCAGAGGTGTACCCATTAGTACACCCACATTTCGCCAGTTATGTGTAAGTCGATCCCATGTAATAGAAGGCGAGCCGATTGCCATCAACCCGGGCACAAATCCAAATAAAGTTTTTTTTTTACTTGTAAGAAAGAGCAATTAATCTTAGTAGTAAAGATAATACGGAACGACCAGTTATTTATACACACAAGAAATACCTACCTAGGTAAGCTATAAAGATATGTTTATCAGTGCCTTGGTAACTGAGCAATAAAAACAATGTGTCTCAGCTGTTTATGGCCACACAATACACTAGGCAGACGGAAACATGTGTCCAAAGGAAGCGAGTTTCTTAATGTGCAGTTCAACATGTGTGTGGGATTGGCAACACGCCTCGGATTTCATAGGATTCAGACCATTGCAGTTTTAGGCTTAATTCCATCTAATTTTATAACCGACCATTGAAAGTATTTGAAAGTACACATGTATACAGGCTGAATTTTAATTTACTGCGCATCTTTCATGGGTGAAAGTATCATTAAGTATCTCAAGAATACGAACAACTTTTACTAACCACGTCAGATATTTTGGAGGGATGTTTGTCCAATAATGATGAATGGTGAGTGTGAACCGTATTTTTCTGTTCTAGAATGGGCATAGATAAGTACGTCACACCCCCAGTTACTGCATTATGTAAGCTACGATCTAAAGTGAATATTTAGAACAGTATCAAGAAATTAATGCATTCACGTGTAGTTCTCTATGATCCTGTACCCAAATACTACTGTAAAACATGATTTTAACATTGATTTTAAAAGAGTAAGTATGTATCGAGTTTCATCCCCATTCTTCTTCATACGAAACTAATACCTTTCGGAAGAAGCAACTAGATTCAATTCTGTTTTTTTTTCTTGTATACGACGTTCAAAAGTGCTCTAATATCCTTATTGAAATAAATGATTTGACTTTGACTTTAAATGACACTGAAGTCAGAGACATGTTTTGACATTTAATAATTGGAGCAGGAAATAAACAGACAGAAGAAAAGAACGGTTTACGGTATGTAGCTATCAATGATAACTCGATTCAGTAAGTAGAAACATACAAGCGGATACAACTTCGGCGAATCAGTAAATGTTTTTAACGGAACCCGGCCACAGTCCACACATTACGAAAATTCACACAGAGACTGAACTGAAAAAATTATAAACATCCTTTGACATATTTCCTAGAACGGTAGTGGAGTAATTATTATAAAGAAACGAAGAATTAAATTAAAGAATTCACGGCTACATCATCTTACTATACTATTATAAATGCAAAGGTTTGCATGGATGTTTGGTAAGGTAGAAACAAACTTATAACACGCTACGCCACGCCACGGCATTCAAGCGTTCTCATTGGCCACATTTCATCTCGTGAAACTACTCTTTGTCTTTTGGCCAATAAGCACGCGTGGGATGGCGTAGCGTGTTATAAGTCTGTCTCGCCCTTTACTCAATCACGCCAGAACAGCTGAATGGATCTGGATGAAATTTGGCACAGATAAAAATCATAGTCTGGGATAGCCATAGGCTATTTATCCCGGATAAATGTTCGATTCCTCTGGAATAATACTCGTATATTAACTTTGACGCAGATGAAGTCGCGGGCGGAGGTTAGTTTTAAATTAAACCTTCAAAATTGTAATCGTCAGACTTGCATTAGTCAAAGTCATATCATTTATTTTTATTAGACCTACAAAAGACACTTTTGAACTTTGAACGTCATATACAAGAAAAGAATTGAATCTATGTAGTTGCCCCTTCTAAAAGCATAGTTTCGTATGAAGAAGAATGGGCAAGAAACTCCAAACTTAGGCTAAGCGCGCACCGCGATAAAAATCGTTGCGATTTTTTTAATGCGAAATAAAATGTATAAAAAAATTATTTTCGCAATGCGCGGATTGTAGTGTATTTCTGTGGTTCACAGATTTGCGATATTTTTTAGCAACGATTTTTTATCGTAGTGCGCGCTTAGCCTTACTCTTATAAAATAAAACAATGAAATCTTATAGATCAAAAATACATCTCAAGTAGGTACCTAGCATTTTATTAAATTGATGTTTTGGGACAGAATAAAACGCCTTATTTATACCACAATAGGTACCTATTTATAGGTGCCGTGTCTCAAATAACCTTTAAGCTCACCAGACTGAGAATAATTTAGCCGTGATTTTTTGCCGGCAAAACTGTGAAAAAAAAACACCGTGAACAATCCTTTTGGTGCATCGTGGCATGAAAATTGCGCGGAAATTCTTCGCTGAGCGAGGTAGGCTTTAGCATTTTTTCCAAGCGACTAATTCCTTACTGTGTAGTTGGGACTATATGTAGATAGCTATAACGGGTGTAATCATCGCTTATCGAAGCCTGAAGCTTTAATGTTCTTCAGGTCATTGCAAAAATCATCAAATGAGTCCTTCCGCCCTGGGTGGGGCGGAAGGGACTATCAGACTTTTACTGACTAAAAAACCACCCTGTTCCTTCTGTTGCCCTTTACGTTCCGGGGCCACGGTATCCTGTTAAGACGTCCCGCAACCCCGGCAGTGCCCCACAGCTGCGCCAAACAGGCCCAGTTCAGCATAAAATGCCTGACGCTGGTTTACCGCTGGTTACTTGGGAACCTCCCGGTTACGGATATATTCAAGGTTAAAGTTTTAACTTTTTGACATTGAATTCTTTTTACGAATGTCGTTACGGGTCGTCAGAAGCCCGAAAGTCTGACAACCAGTCTGACAAAGGGGTTTCGTATTACCCAGTTACTGGGTTGTGGAGGTCAGATAGGCAGTCGCTCTATATACAATACTGGTATTCAGCTGCCGGTTAGACTGGAAGCCGACCCCAATGTAGTTGGGAAAAGGCTAGGTAGATAATAAATTATTTTTACGAATACCATTTATAATTTTTTAAAATTAAACTTTAAACACTATCACGACCTCTATACTGTTGCATGCACCCAAAAGTACAATGTTACCAAAAAAGAAAGTCGTTTCCCAGCAAACATTTTCGCTCAAAGTTACTTAGTTTGCTGAGCAGTATGCCTAGTTAATGGCTATGTGATATAATATGTGTCATTTTACACCCCATATGTAACAGTATAGCAGTTGTTTACTTTAACGCCAGTCACGCGCATAACAAGTCATAGATCTAATGGCCTCCCGCCCGTGAACACTTTCCATTGGCCTTTATTAACTTCTATTAATGTTGCTGTTATAATAATGAATAATAACAAAAAACATGTCCTAACTTATTTACAATTTGTTTTCACATACATTTACGTTTATGTGTTGTGTGTATACACGCTGTTATTTTTCGTTGAATCATAGGCTCAACTGAACCTTTCAGGTCCGTTCTATGTATGGAAGTGCTCATAAAAAAACTTACATCCAGCAAAGAGTTTTTATTAATTAGGATCTCGTTAAAGCAACTTTTTATGTATAATTAAAACCTGAAAAAAATATTTTGATTTTAATCATAACATTTTTTTCATGACTATTATTATGTTAAAATATAACAAGGAACTACATTAGGTACCTTAATTTTATTAATCGTAGTTTCCTGTTTAAATCATTTCTCGTCTTTTATGTGGTAAACAACAAACAGGCTTTATTAATTAAACAAACGTACCATTTGACCAGGAAGTCGCATAAAGTTGTAACTAAATAATTACTTATTAGTGGACATTAAAAGGTAGGGTTAGTTCCTTATTTGTTTATCCATTTAACGCGATTCAATGTCAAGCCGAGATGATTGGTGCTGTTGGCATATAGATTGCTATAATTTCTTGTCAAGTAAGTAATCATTAAAAAATGAACGTCACTCCAACTACAAGGCAACGTAAACATAAATTAACCATGCATAATCTACAGCAGACTGAATAGTTGACAGAAAGCATGATCCAAGAATTCAAGGATTCAGGTTCAGGGATTCAGGTTTTTTCTTTCAAGATAGGGAAATGTTCGGGGGAGTGGTGGCTGCTTAAGCGAATCGTCAGTAATAGTCCGCCATGCCCCTCCGTCACCCCAACGACGGAGGAAGTATATAAGGATTTTCACCGCGCAGAAAGGATCAGGAAATGTAGAAAAGGTTTTAGAGGCTTTCAAAATACATATATTATACATATATGTCGTGTGAATATGACCGCTGCAGAAGAACACTTTCAGGATCACTTTGTGACCATTTTGTGTCCAATTTAACAATGAAACACGAGTTAAATTAGAAGATGAGGAGAATTTGGACACCATCGATGAAGTCCATATATGCAATGCAATATACACGTAACCAGTGCTGTAATAGAACATGGTATCATGCATTTGTAAGACGAGCAATGTAAACTTTTGGAACTTGCAATTGGATTCGTATTCAAATAAGTTTTGAATCGATTATAGGTACACATTGGCGAATTGTCTACAACATCCATTGTAGTCTCGAGTCTGACATCACTATTACTAGCCTGACAGTAAGATTTATAACGTGCTTCACACAATGACCCTTTATCAAGTTATTACGAAGTATTATTTGAAAGACATCAATATACTTCAATAACAAAGGCTTACACAACTATCGAGGTAGGTAAATAGTATCTTTACGCTATGAAAGGAAGATAATTGTGAATGCAAAATAGACATCGTACTGCGTAGGTGTGACTCCATTGTCAATTATTAGCATTGTATGAGAATTCAAGTAACAACAAGCGAAGTTGACTTTACATAGCGAGATGAGTTTCCACCTACGCTTTGACATTCACCGCTGTTATTGTGACTAAGGATCATATTAAGTTCATTTTGATTAAAGTGTCCCTGAATGTGACCATTTTTGGTAGAAAGGGAGAATTTTAACAGGAGAAAATAAAAGAGTACAGAAGAAGAGAAAAAATCGATGAGAGAGAGGGTAATAGAAGGTTAAAGGAACAACTGGTACTCTGGCTAGCCAAATGTATATGGATATCTAGTAAAGCATAAGATACTCGGATCAATTTCTTCGTCCAAATATAGGCTTGCCGAATCCAGTATCAGAAAGGCATTAGACACCTGCTAAAATCGAATTTCAATTACTTATAAATCTATTAGCGTACCTTCCCTGAATACTTTTATAGCCTGTTGGAGCTAATGGCCCATTACAGGGACCGACGCAATTCGAAAGCTTTTTCTTAGAAGAAAGGTTCGACCTTCAAACGTAATTATGTTGATTGTCTATATTTTCAAGGTGAACGAATAAAGCGGTATCAAGTCGATAATGTTTACAGCTTATAAAGAAGTTTACGACACTCCGAGTGACGTAGACGATAACTGTAAAGAAAATTTTCTCTTAACTATGCTAAATTTTGTTTTCGCAGGCTTAGTACAGAGGCATTTAAGGAGTGCATAAATAATTATTTAGAACAATAACCTTCCACTACAACTATCTATTTAAATTAGCAGTAAAATAACAGTTTCAAAACCGAACCTCTATCCATTTCAATGCGTAGCGAAGCAATCTGCCGCCTGACGTCAACGAACAGCCAGAGGACGGTGGCAGCTGAGACAACGCACACGCAGAAGGCTAAGGCTGCGGCCAGGCGGACGAAGGGTCTGGACCGGCGGCGGCGAGATGTGCGGCGGCCCCAGGGCTCTCCTTCGTCACTGGAGGCCGACAGCAGCCGACCACCGCGGGAACCTCCACCACCTACTAGGGCGTCCAGCTCCCGCCTCTTCCTCATCTTCTTGCCCACCCGCAGTGGCACTGCCGCGTGCACCGCACTCTCCATAATGCACCACAACGCTACCGCAAACGCATCCGCACACACCCGCACCACGCACTCACTTTCACGCCAGAGACGATCGCAAACTTTGAAAGGTCTGATACGTGTGATCCGCACCGCGGCGACTTGCCGAATGACCGCAAATGATACTCAGCATAAGAAATTACGATTTGTAGTCTACTTATTTCATACACACTGTCTTTTAAAAGAGTCCGAAAAAATGTGCAATGTTGTGCAAATTGCGACTGTTTGTCTATGTGTTAGGGCAGTTACTTTTGGTTTGTACACTTTCAAGTTAGGTGATAGTCTGAAACCCGGTAGTTTGCGATATGCTTGCAAAACAAGTCTTGGGCTTAATTTTATCGCTTTTCAGTGACGATTCATTAATAACGACCGATAACAGTAAAATGTTAATATTGCAAATTCAAACAATCTGATGCAAGATTTAAGAAATTAAAAGGATTACCTACATAGTTCAAAGCCGTACCCACAGCCTTGAGAAGTTCTCTGTGATTTATTTGACAAAGCTCATCTCATAAACACGCAGTTCAATTTTGCCAAAAAAAATCTTCAGATTTACACAATTCATTAACAGTTGACGTTAGTATTGCTTGCTTACAGTATATTTATAGACTGTTGTATTTTATTAGACGGCGGAGACTACGTGATCACGTTGATAATGTGTTTGAACAGTGTGATTACATATTCAAGTACCTACATTAGCGCTATTAATTCCAAGTATACCTATAATCACGACAAAACCTAGAAGTCTAGGACAATTTTGTTTCCTTCTAGATCAGATGTGAGGAAGTTTCCTGTGGTATAGGTTCTCAACTTAATAGGTACTGCCTGTCTCATTGTCCCCTGTAAAAATACATACACAATAGCCTCCACAAGATAGATACTTGAATGTAGATCGTTAGCGGTTGTGAAATTTTCACCATTATGCCATTGGTAATTAGGTTGATAACTGGTCAACCGCCAAACGTACACCTACGCGCGACCAGCGCCCCCAGGGCAGGCAGTCAGCCCCTTGCTGACGTATCTGGCTGATATTTTTACTATGAAATTGGCTACTCTCATATTTTAGTTCGTGCTTATGAAAGATTCATCTCGCCTATCCTCTCCTTAGGATTATGATCAGTATAACGTGTTTTGTAAAACCAATTATCATAAATTCTACAGTACTTCAGTGCTTAATAGACTGTCACGATTCAGTATGACATTTGAAACATAATGATCTAGAAAACTAGACTAATAGCCAAGTGAAGTAAAGAAAATTTTCTCTTAACTATGCTAAATTTTGTTTTCGCAGGCTTAGTACAGAGGCATTTAAGGAGTGCATAAATAATTATTTAGAACAATAACCTTCCACTACAACTATCTATTTAAATTAGCAGTAAAATAACAGTTTCAAAACCGAACCTCTATCCATTTCAATGCGTAGCGAAGCAATCTGCCGCCTGACGTCAACGAACAGCCAGAGGACGGTGGCAGCTGAGACAACGCACACGCAGAAGGCTAAGGCTGCGGCCAGGCGGACGAAGGGTCTGGACCGGCGGCGGCGAGATGTGCGGCGGCCCCAGGGCTCTCCTTCGTCACTGGAGGCCGACAGCAGCCGACCACCGCGGGAACCTCCACCACCTACTAGGGCGTCCAGCTCCCGCCTCTTCCTCATCTTCTTGCCCACCCGCAGTGGCACTGCCGCGTGCACCGCACTCTCCATAATGCACCACAACGCTACCGCAAACGCATCCGCACACACCCGCACCACGCACTCACTTTCACGCCAGAGACGATCGCAAACTTTGAAAGGTCTGATACGTGTGATCCGCACCGCGGCGACTTGCCGAATGACCGCAAATGATACTCAGCATAAGAAATTACGATTTGTAGTCTACTTATTTCATACACACTGTCTTTTAAAAGAGTCCGAAAAAATGTGCAATGTTGTGCAAATTGCGACTGTTTGTCTATGTGTTAGGGCAGTTACTTTTGGTTTGTACACTTTCAAGTTAGGTGATAGTCTGAAACCCGGTAGTTTGCGATATGCTTGCAAAACAAGTCTTGGGCTTAATTTTATCGCTTTTCAGTGACGATTCATTAATAACGACCGATAACAGTAAAATGTTAATATTGCAAATTCAAACAATCTGATGCAAGATTTAAGAAATTAAAAGGATTACCTACATAGTTCAAAGCCGTACCCACAGCCTTGAGAAGTTCTCTGTGATTTATTTGACAAAGCTCATCTCATAAACACGCAGTTCAATTTTGCCAAAAAAAATCTTCAGATTTACACAATTCATTAACAGTTGACGTTAGTATTGCTTGCTTACAGTATATTTATAGACTGTTGTATTTTATTAGACGGCGGAGACTACGTGATCACGTTGATAATGTGTTTGAACAGTGTGATTACATATTCAAGTACCTACATTAGCGCTATTAATTCCAAGTATACCTATAATCACGACAAAACCTAGAAGTCTAGGACAATTTTGTTTCCTTCTAGATCAGATGTGAGGAAGTTTCCTGTGGTATAGGTTCTCAACTTAATAGGTACTGCCTGTCTCATTGTCCCCTGTAAAAATACATACACAATAGCCTCCACAAGATAGATACTTGAATGTAGATCGTTAGCGGTTGTGAAATTTTCACCATTATGCCATTGGTAATTAGGTTGATAACTGGTCAACCGCCAAACGTACACCTACGCGCGACCAGCGCCCCCAGGGCAGGCAGTCAGCCCCTTGCTGACGTATCTGGCTGATATTTTTACTATGAAATTGGCTACTCTCATATTTTAGTTCGTGCTTATGAAAGATTCATCTCGCCTATCCTCTCCTTAGGATTATGATCAGTATAACGTGTTTTGTAAAACCAATTATCATAAATTCTACAGTACTTCAGTGCTTAATAGACTGTCACGATTCAGTATGACATTTGAAACATAATGATCTAGAAAACTAGACTAATAGCCAAGTGAAGCTGTAGACTAAGATGTGATACATTAGTTATAACAACTCGCACGTATATAAAGGTCGTTTACACGTTGACATTGGACTGGTATCAAGCCATATCTTATGCTGGCGACCTTGATCTTGAGGATAAAGTCTGTTATTGACAATCAATAATTTACATAATGACAATTTAATGCAAATTGGTGAAGGTTTTACTTTTATTTTGAACTTGAACTTTTGGCTCTTCTTTCTTTATCGTGTGGGCAGTAAGTTCTTACGACCCCACACACCCTAGTGTCAGAGTTTTCAAACCGCCTCAAGGGCCTCAACTTTTGGCTGATATCATTATTATGTTGAACTATTTAAAGGCAGGAATAGACAGATTTAGATTTATTTTTATTTTAAATAGGGTCATATTCAAACTTTCATTTTTTAAATTGTTTTATTCCTCCTTTTAACAAAGATACTGTTTGGTTCATAAAAAATATAATAGCCATAATTTGAATTAAGAAAAATAACAAGATAAGTAAGTACTTATTAATTTTTGTATTGGGATTTCCGAAATAATTATCTACATTATGAGTAATCAGTAGCAAAATGTATACAGAGTTTTCCTGTTAAATTATTATCATAAATCAGGTATTATGTGGAACAGATAATTGCTACCATTCACCGATATCATTAACAAGTCATTAAGTTTAACCAATCAGCAATTTTGATTTCCGTTTCGATCAATAAATGCAGAAACCAGAAAAACTGGAGCAAGTTGAAACCACGTCAAAAATGGTTTGATGTTAATGACCCTAGAACGGCTACCAATTGTAACTTTTTAATCTTGCGAAAAAACAAGTAGGTACCTAATTAATATACCTAAATACGCATTCGCTTGACTAAGATATTACCTCTTCTTTCGCGCACTGACCAATGACGTCAGAAGTCACGATAACACAAGAAAATAGAGGTGTGATAACATTATTTACGAGACAGTACCGTGGCATTATCGACCTACGGGCCGACCGGACGCGGTGAATGAAAACCGAGCATGCGCAGAAGAACCCGCGACTTGCGACACCATTGTATTCGAAACATTTAAATATTAATAAAAGGAACGAGAGAACCAAACCACAGGCATACTCTGATATCTATAGGAAATGCATGATAAAAATGAAATAGTAAAAAAAAAGTAACAAAACACAAAGACAAACAGACAATTAAACGACAATTATTTCACAAACTCACTGAACACTGAACGATATAATACACAATTTAACACAGAATTTAAAAGAAAAACACTAATATTCTCATAAGACACTATACGCGGAGGGAAATGAAAAAAATTCACTAATCCCAATGGGGTATTGTAAATTATAATTATGGAACAAGGGTCCAGGGCGACGGTGAGGCTAGAACTGTCCGTGACGTCACCCAGGCGCGGCGACGCATGCGTACAGAAAACACCGCATCAGATATATAGAGAAATACTGGATGGTTACGAGAGAAAGAGAATCTTAAAAAATATAATGTAACGGAGTTGCTTGTGCTTGGGGCACTGAATTTCGGCTACTAAAAATAACAGATGAAATTAGTTGCGTGGCATTGATAAACTTTTTCTAGGTGGATTTTGCGGCAAGGTTAATCTGTCGTTAATCGAAATTCTGATGCTTCTCTTCGACTCAGGAAGTCATTTCTAATATGGTTTTCATATCTTTTATTTTTGTTGGTATAGGTACCACCAGGATGTGGTTCGGAAGGCTTTTTAAAGTGGAATGTTAGAAACTTATCTTTTACTGAAAGGAATTGGATTTTAAGAGTAAAATCTAAAGTCAAAGTCAAAGTCAAATCATTTATTTCAATTAGGCCATTAAAAGGCACTTTTGAACGTCATATACAAAAGGAAAAAAGGAATTGAATCTAGTTGCCCCTTCCAAAAGGTAGTTTTGTAAGTAAGTTTTCCAATCCAATAGATTCTGATCACGACTTTTCTCCTCAATCCCTTTTTCAGACATTAAGTGGGGATGGAACTAGCCAGATGACTCCAGATGCACTATATGTATAAACAAATGCATACACAACATACTGATTTTAGTTGTTTTTTTACGTCTTATGTGAATCGAATAATAAGAGAGTCGCCATATTTGAATAATTACAACATTTTAAATCCGATTAAAAAAAAATGCACGACAAAACATTCCAGATAATATTTTTACACTTTCATACATCCGTGTTTACTATGATAGCGTAACTGGTGTCCTAATTTGTTCTACATTAATTACTCAGGAGCGCAGTAGCCGTAAATTGAACAATATTTAATTATTTCGAGCGAACTGGCCTGGAATTGTGGAAGCCATGTCACATTTTATCGTCAGAGCTACAACTGTATTTTACGTTGTAACGTTTTTTTTTTCAGTCACTAGATATTTTGGGAATTGGCATTGTAATAGACTGTTAAGAATAAATGCTGGTGGGCGAATATGTATTGGCATAATATGATAGTTAATCGCAGTTTCTTTTTTTTTAATGGGTTAAGCCCGCCGCTTTTCCCAACCACTGCCACTCCTGATAGTCAATATCAACAGTCAACACATCAGACCTCCAGAAAATGTGCACTGACAATGAAGCAAGAGTTCCGGAGAAACGAAATTAATCAGGAAAGAATAAAGGAGGAGTAAGAATCGCAGTTCCTATGCTTTTAATGATGTTCTGGCTGATGCTTTTTATATTTGGGGCCACGAGATACAAGATTTGCACTTCATATCTTGTATCTCCTTGCCACAAAACCTTAAAAGTCAATCACATAATTTACACTAGACCCAGTCATATCGAGCAAAAGGACCAAAATAGCTTTCCAAAAATAGCGCTAGGTTAAAGGGTTATTTCGGGTCAAATTCAGTGAATGGACAGACAGAGGTTTCCGTGTGTAAGAGCCGTCATAGAATCTAGATTGTAGTAGTAAGTATATAATTTTAGTTACAACCGGCACGCAAAGAGCGTCACAGTCACAGACGTATTATTTAAATTAATTAGAGCGGCACACACAAATGTTTACGGCTTAGGAGAAGATAAGTCCAAAAGTAGACTGCGCTACATATCTGTAACTAGCTTTTGCCCGCGACTACGTCCGCATGACTTTTCTTCTTTCTTTCTTTCTTTTTTCGTCCGCGATAATAAAATACTTATAGCTTATAGCGCTCAGGGACCGGATAACGTAGAATCCTATAGGCGGAAGAACTTTCAATCGGACCTGTAGTTTGTATGCAAAATAACTATTTTTTTATTGTAATATAAAATCACGGAGCAAAAAAAAATAAAGGGCGAAGGACGAAGGACTCGCCCGGGGTGCCTAGGTGGTTAAGTCCGGCTCTGAATACGAATAAATATTATTTTGCCCAAATACACGTGGATTTTGAGTCCTGTTTACTTGCAGTCTTGTTCTAGCAACATTTGTAAAATTAGTAATGGCAGATTATATTGAAAAATATATATCACAGGCTTTTCATGTTACAATTCAAATTATTTTATAGAAAAAAAGCGCAGAATGTAAACAAACACATCTGTCTCGCATAAAATCGCGTTACGCGTCACTTTGCGAGTCGAATATCATTATGTTTTACCTACACAGCCGTGTATAAGTCGTAAAACATGCGGTCCTAATTAAAAATATGTAGCACAATGAGTACTTGTTTGATAAGAATTTTTTTTTTCCAATTATTATTTAACTAAATATTTTCCTGCCGAGTTTATTCTGTCAAAGAAATGATTATTTAGGTACTTACTTGACTAATTTTTTGTTAAATAATTTATTTTTATAATTTTAATTGTTTAAAGTGTAATCAAGATAAGACTAAAACAATGTTACAAATAAATTGGTTTTGGTCATGCTCACTTGTTTTTAAGGAAAAACATGAAACAAACAATTTTTTTGTAGCATGGTATGTAATACCGCCGTATGTATCATTGAATATTTTTTATTTATATTGGATAAAGTCAATTATTTAAACTAATATTATAAAGAGGAAATATTTTTATTTTTGCATGTTTGTAACGAATTAGCTCAAAAACTACTGGACCGATTTCAAATATTCTTTCACTATTAGAAAACTACATTATCCCTAATTAACAAAGGCTAAATATTTTATTTGAAAAAAAGTGGGATCCCTGCTAAAACTTCTACAATGTAACCCAAGGTATCAACGACGAAGTCGCGGGAAATTTGCTAGTCTTTTATACATTATTCCTATTGTAAAACTAATTGGTGTCCTTGTTTGAAACGTAAACAATTATAATTACATGTGATATGTTATTAATGGTTCCTACATGCGCAATTTAAAATTGCAAACAAGATAACTAACTGAGATATTATTATGCACTTGAACAATTAGCTGAAACTTCAAAGTTTGCTGCTTCACTAATCTTTTTGTAATGAAAGTTCACTTCATACTGCTTGAACTAGGAAAGAAGAATGGGGTAGTTGACAACATTAACAGATAATTCCACAACATAACTTTTCTATAGAAACATTTTATTTTAGCCCTGAAAATCTGATTTACTTTAAAATTAGATTTTTTATGGCTTTGAAAATTAATAAATAGATAGTCAATTGAGTCAGCACAAAAGTGACATCATAGTTGTCTTTTTCCATATAAAATCTATGGGAGAATTACGTTTTAACAGGTCATAAAAAGTGTGTCAATTGATTGGTGGCGTCATCTACCCCAAACAGACAATACAGACAAAAAAAAAAAAATGAACATACCGTGTCCAATGTCTACACGCATCGTGGAGACTTGGTCATAGAGGGCAGCACATATCCAAGTAAGCATCAGCAGCCATAGTATGAGAGTGCCTCTCACTGCCCAGCGGAGAGCGCATCTTACTTCAGCACCAATGTTGTGCTCCAGTGGAGCAGCAGCAGAGTTACGGCTGCGCTCACGCCTACAAGTAAACAAAACATGTTAAACCTGCTTAAAAAACATGATGTCCATTTTTTTGAGGAGTTAATTTAATAAAGATAATTTGTGATTGCAAAACTTATTAAACCAAAAAAAAGATTTGGTTGTTGATCAGTTTGGTGCATTATCAAGACAAACCAAAGTTAAATGTGTTGTATTATTATCACTTATCAAAAATAAGTAACAGATTGTAATCTACAATCGCCTGCTGGGCCTAAACCGTAAGACCAAATTTTTTTTTTAATAATTGCCGTGATTGTTTTAGTATAATCATGAACAATTATTACAACTTGACTCAGGAAACTTTCAGGCTTGTACTTCTTCATAGAAACTAACTGTTTTAAAATCTTTATTTCTTTTTTACTAGCTTTAAGTTTCTAACATACTGACTTCTTGACTATTAAAAAGTGCCTGTAAATGGTTTAATTGAAATAAATGATTCCATTTGATTTAAAAATGCTTTACTACCTATTTAATTTATTTAAAATTTTGTTATGGTGAAAGAAATGAATGATTTTACCTCCTCTATATGCCTTTTGACTATAAACAATAACATTATTTTCCGATTACGAACCTTGTAATTTTCTTCTTTCTGCTGGGAATTATTTCTAGCTGCAAGTCTTCTGACTCTTCGTCGCTAGACAGGTCCAAAAGACGAAAGTTTTCCTTGTTGACTTTAGATGGTGCAGACATTTTAGATTCCGGCTCATACAACACATGCTATTAGTTACTTTCATGTGCGATATGCATCAGCAGATAATCACACTATATTTATTTATTCGTTACAATCATAAATCTCTTTCAAGGTTATAAAAGTTAAATTAAAAAGTTTGAAAGTACTGAAGATACAAAAGCTTACCGCAACTTAAAGGTTATGAATTAAGAGTTTAAGAATAACCTTGGATAGAGCAGAATTTGAGCTAATTCTAGGATATGTAATATTATTGCTTTATAGATAGATTCAGTAATAAAACTACGTTGAATAGCAAAAAAATTATAGAAGTAACGAGAAATTGAGAAATGTCAAACAATTTTGTCAAAGTCAAAATTCAACGTCAAAATAGACGTCTATGGTAACGAAAATGGGAAGAAAAGCACAGACTCAATTTAAACTGTCATTGACACTAAAGAAGAAGAAAGCACAAGGAAAGAGCGCTTGGATTATTGCCAATAAGCAAGGCGCAAATAACCGCAAAGCCAAGCGCGAATTACGGCACGATACAAAAATTAATCGCACAAGGCATTAGCCTTGTCGGTTGCGGCAAAAAGCGTTCTTCATATTTTAAAAACCGTGACGAGAAGACCTACGCCTCTATGGACATATCGAATTAGTTGTCAAAAAATATCTGTCACGACTGTCACGCTTTATCTATCTAGCTGTCACTAATTGTCAAATGTCAAATAGTCATTGTCAATCAATGCAAATTTTGTAAATGCAATGGATCGTGCAGCGATTTTAATTCCTTTTATTATTTAGATTTATTAAAAAAACTTAATTTCTTTAAACGGTTGCAATCATGAAAGAAAAATGGAATTTCATTTTGTATTTAATTTGGTTTGCCTACTTGGTTCTGTCAGCGGTTCTTATGTTCGGGCATGGATTCCTGTTATCCCGTAAAACTCTGAGTGATATTACTGAATGTGTGCCGCTCGATAAATTTGAATGTGATGGACACGAGAATTCTACAGTGAAGGGTATTTGTGATGAGGATGAGAAGATTCGGCGAATATTGTCAGTGCCTGGCGGTCCACTGGCGTGCGTCCCACAGCAGTCCAGAGTGGTGTTTTTATTAGTAGATGCGCTGCGGTATGATTTTACGGAATATGATGCGAGTATTGAGAAGCCCTTGCCGTATCAGAACCGGTTGCCGGTGATGCGTGAGATGCTGGACCGCTGGCCGGAGCGTGCGCGGCTGTACCGGTTCATGGCTGATCCGCCGACCACTACTCTCCAAAGAGTGAAGGCCCTCGCTACTGGCTCGCTACCAACCTTCATTGACGCGAGCGCCAATTTTGCTGCTATGGAGTTGCAGGAGGACAATATCATTGACCAGGTAATTTAGACTTTTAATTTTCTTTGTGGATTTATATTTTCCTCTGATGTAATGTTTCCTTAAATCCCTATTCATGTACGAAATTATTATCTTCACTAATAGTATTACTATAAAATTGCAAATTGATAAGATTATTATTAATTAGGTGACTAAGAACAATGGGCAGGCCATTCTCCTTGGAGATGACACATGGTCTCGTCTGCTACCAAAACGCTGGCTACGATCTCATGCTATGTATTCATTCCACACCTGGGACCTGGATACTGTTGATACAGGTAAAAACATCATAATCAGGAGGTTAATTCCTAATTATGTCTAATTTTGCATAATCTAGGTATTTAACTATGTTTGCTAATTTCCGAAATATTTATATTCTTAACCCTTTGACCGCCAGGGACGTCAATGGACGCAAATCAAAAAGTGCTTAGGACGTCCCTGGCGGTCAAAGGGTTAATGAAAAGATTACAATTGTTTTATATATCTTTGACTTAAAAAAAATAACACTTTTTTAAATATTTAAATAAACAATTTGTTATAAATAATTTTGTAGAAATCCAACCATAGAGATAGAGCTTTTATATTGTAGTCTTGGTGTTAAAGACTCAAAAAAAAGACTACAATCTTCATAATAGCTGATCAAATACAGACAGAACTTAATATTTATTTAAGTTTATGTTTCTTTAGTCCTTCAGCAAGCATGACACAAGTGTGGGACAATAATTACAATATCAACCTTGTGTAAATGATATCAAACTAACATAATGTCTGCTTTTAATTTAAATATTACACCAATCATTAATTTTAATTTCCAATTCCCTAATTTTAAACTCCTTACTTGCAGAGGTTGATTCAAAAATATATGGAGAGTTGGAAAGAGATGATTGGAACCTGCTAGTGGCCCATTACTTGGGAGTGGACCATGCTGGCCATAGGTATGGACCAAACCATGCAGAGATGACCAGGAAACTAGATGAAACTAATGTAAGACTGAAGAAAATAATATCTATGCTGCCTCCAGATGTACTGCTCTTTGTTGTGGGAGACCATGGAATGACTGAAACAGGTATGTACTACTCTGAACAAAAATCATGCTTAAGGTATATTCATGTTGTGGAGAATCTAATACTTATTTTAACATTGACATATATATTTTCAGTCTAGTAGTAACTAATGTCTTGGAATAATCATAAAAAGTTAATAATATTTATCATGCCATGCAAAAACCACTAATTTTACTGCCACAGAAGTAATCAGTTTTCGTTCATAAATGTAAGACAGTAAAAGTCCCATGTATTTTACTTTTACATAATATGTATTTTACCTTTTGATCTTAATAACTTTTACTTACCATTGTATAGTATAATTATTGATTTTGTGGAAATATCTGAGGGTGAGCCATTCAGCCAAGTTAGTTTTGAGAGGGGGTGATATAATGGGAAGTGGGGGTTCAAGCAATGGTCCGGAGATATTTTCACCAATTTACATTATAATAATTATAACATAAGTAAAGGTGCAAATTTTTCATATTGTTTTAGACTCACATGAATGGACCAACTCTGATGGTAGGTATTAAATAGTATTGCTTGCAATGTAGTAATATTTTGTGTGTTAACCATTAATTATGCTATTTTGTTTAGGCTAAATTTGCTGCTATGTGTGTGATTCTAAAGCATTTTTGTTAGAATTTGTGTCTATAGATAATAGATTGTAGTTAATTTATTATTATTTTATTTATTTTTATTTATTGTTATTTTTTTTTTTTTTTTGTTAACAGTAATGTGAATTTTAATTTGCATTTAGTATTTTATGTAACAGTTTTAATTTATGTTGTTTTTAATATGAGGTGAAAACTAAAATGATTTGTTAAAACTAACAATTAGGGACGATTATCTACTATCATTTTTTTTAAATTACTGTGGAGTTTAATTTTGCGGGACAAAATTGAAACAATTAAAATTCTTCAGTTTTATGTTGGATTTTTTACCATATTTGTTTTCCAAGCTAAATTAGATAGATTAAGCATGCAATGTAAATACGTCTGCAGGTTTAAACACTCAGCTAATAATAGTACAACTCCTTTGTCCAGGTGATCATGGTGGTGAAAGTAAAGCGGAACGCACAGCGGCCTTCTTCGCGTACCGGGGAGCAGGCTTGGCTGGAACTGGGGAGGACATAATGACCGGCAAAGAAGTGCAGCAGACTGACCTAGCACCCACCCTAAGTGCGGCGCTGGGAAGACCGCCGCCCGCGCCCTCTCTAGGTCATCTGTTGTTACCTGTATTGCCCAAGTCCAGCAAAGGTCATACTTTGCTGCATATCACTAATAATTTGAAACAGGTAAGTTTAAACAAAACTCTTCATTATGTTCGTTATCTCTCCTAAAGATCTAACACAGCATTCGTTTTATTTTTCAACCTAGTTTTCATGTTAAAATTATCTTGTGTGACTAACATTCTTCAGTAGCACTAATGCTCATTATCTATGTATATGAAATATTTAAACACTATTTAAACAACTGAACAACATAATACGGTCAACAGATAACACAATACATGATTCGCTACGGAGAGGAATCCCAGCAAGTGTCACTAGACCGTCTCGCGCATCTTATCAACGCGACAAGGAAACAATTACAAAAAGCCGCATCCGTCGAAACTGATGACGAACTCAACAATTACGTCGCAGATGTCAGGTATAATTCGACAATTACATAAACAAACGAATTTGAATGTTAACCTAATGTAATAAAGTTTAATTTGGTTTCAGGGCCCTAGTTGACAACATTCGTAACGTTTTCCGCGAAGTCTGGGTCGAGTTTGATTCATTGTCTATGCTCAGAGCTCTTCTTCTTCTTCTCCTTGCCATATTTTTCAATTGGCTGATTACAGAAGGTCTGCCCATGGAACGTCTTTCGGCTGTATTCGCTAGCACCTTTGTCCCGACTGGACTTATTTCAATGGCGATTTGCATAGCCGTGTGCTACACAGCTTACTATTTCAAACTGTTAGAAGATCTTGAACATGCGATTATTTTGAGCACTGGCTTAGTATCAGCTAGTATAACGTGTGTTTTGATAATCATGCATTGGGATGGGATTGCTCAAAGATGGTACGAGGGACGTTCGCAGATGTACGAACGTTTCGCACGCGCGGCGCTAGTGGGCTCTGCGGCAGTTCTGGTATCGAACAGTTACATAATAGAGGAAGGGTCTTCCCTGGCGTTCTTGTCTATCACAGTGTTAGGACTGATGGCTTGGAATTCATCGAACATAAACACGTTATTGTATTGGATCGGCTGTGGAATAATATTAGCAGGGACGAGGTCCTACCGCGGATGTCGAGAGGAGCAGGGGGATTGTTGGACGGCGGGGGCGGGGGTGCCCACGGGGCAGTCGTCGCGCCCTGCGCTCGTGTTGGGAATGGGTACAACCGCTGCTGTGGTAGCTATTTGCAGACGGCATGTGGGCTGGCGGGGATACTGCACCCTAGTAGCGGGCTTGTTGGCCTGTTCTCACTGGGCTACAGGCTATGGGTCATTGGGATCTCCAGGCCGTGCTAAAATGCTAGCGCGAGCCGCTTGGTTAGTCCTAGCAGTGATGATGTGTCTATTATGGAAGCGTGAAGGTCGCGGCGCCACTCTGCCGCTGATGGCGAGTGGTCTGATGTTCTTCGTCGCGAACACACTAGTGCTTGGTGTAGCGTACGCTCCCGGCGCTGTTTTAGCTTTAATACTGGCATGTTTAGCTCTCAACATTGTTGCGTATTTGAAGAATGAAGGAACTACCAAATTTTGTAAGTTCTTTTTCCTTTTTTATTTCATATTGGAATTCCTTTAGTTTTCTTTTTCATTTATAACTTTAATTCTAATTTTTACAGCACTGGCAACTCGATGTAATTCAAGCGTGGCTTGTATGTGGACGTTATTGGCATTATATTCGTTTTACGCCACGGGTCACCACGCCACACTGGGCCACGTTAGATGGGCCCCTGCCTTCCATGCTGGAGACCCTAACTATTTGGATATTGGACCGCCAATCACTGCCTTTCTGGTGTCATTTGAATTATTTGGTAAGTGATTAAGGCTATACCAGAATGATTTGCGTAACTCTGCGTCGGCAAAAATATGGTTATTATTCGTTTCAGGTCGAATAACCGTATTGAAATAAATTTTATTTTGTCAGGTTCTCTGCTGGCGTTCGGTGCGGCGGTGCCACTCCTGGCGCTATGGGGTGAGAACGGCGCGGGCCGAGTGGGCCCACGCACGCAGCTAGCAGCAGTCTTCTCTCTGTGCCTCAAGTTTATGCTCTGCTTTGCTATTAGGGTATGTATGAGATGACTGATAAACAGTTCACACTTCACTTGTGATTGAAATACGAGCTGCCGAGGCCGCATTGCGGTTGTCACAGCTCACCCTGGTAAAACCGCATGTAATATTAAGTTGCATGAACAAACATAGTACTTTCATCATAGGAAGCGTTTTTTTTAGTACTAGATCCCGTTAAAGATGTCTAGGATTTCACAGACCTAAAATAAAAACAGCTTTTGATAGTTAAAAAGTTAAATGGTTAACTTTTATTGTCACAACCATAAATCACTTTTAGGGAACTCCTCATTTGACAGCAAAAAAACTAATCCTACACCTTATCCATCAGGTATTCGCGTGCGCGATCTCAGCTACAATCCACTGCCGCCACCTGATGATCTGGGGCGTGTTCACACCGAAGCTTTTGTTCGAAGCCGGCGCCTGCGCAGCCGCGCTCGTCGGTACAGTGTTCGGTGCCACACTCGTCGCGTGGCACTTGCCCACACAACACCGCTCCAGTTGACACAAGCGGTTCAATTAGATTGTAGTTTTATATGGACTTTAGTGGGGCCTCAGTTTTTGAGTGAATGAGGTGACAAATAGACCAATGCTATTTTGATGGGTGAAATATTATCTAACGATCTGTACACAGATTGGGGATATCTGGGCTTATTGCCGTCAGAGACGGGAACAAGTTTGAAATTGACTCGACATGTCCGAGATGATTCGAAACATAGGTACTTTATTGGACACACACAGAAACAGAAACGGTTCACCTGGAACCCGAAAATCCTGGACCCGAAATTGTAGGTAGAGAATTATAATAATACTGTTACAAACTTATCTATTCAAGGGCCATTGTCGACACTGATACTTGTACTGATATGACATCTCTACAGGACAAGTTTAATTCAAGCTGCGATTATACTTAACCTGCCCCGCGTGTCGCCACGCGTGGGAAGGCTATCGGTTTCATACATTTAGTCGGTTACTCCACGCCACGCGGGACGGGACTAATGAAATCAATCCAGTACTAAATGTATTTAACCGATAGCTTAACCACGCGTGGCGACACGCGGCGTCAGCTTAATATAATTGCGGCATCATTCTTCATGCGTTTTCTTAACAGATAAGTTTTTGACACTATATCATTATTTTATAGACCATCACTTCATCATTGTTCATATAATTATTATGTGAATAACACTAGTATTTATAAAGTATTTGTAAACGTCACGTTTTTATGAAAGCGGTTAGTCTTTAATTCTTGAAGCGAATTCAGCTTGTTTATACATGTTCACTATTTGTAAATGCAAGCTCAGCATATTATGTTTTTTGTTGCGTTTAATGATAGGGTTGGCCCACACCAAACACTTAATGAACCAGTGGAATGTATAACATTTTCACAGACGTACCCTACATCTATGTCAAGTGTGGACTAGCCTTTAGAAGCTATAGGACCTATAGTACAATAGGTACTTACTGGCTATGACCAAGTATTATCACAAGATTTTTAAAGGCGAAACTGTATGTGCCGAGATTATTTGTCTAGTTACGAGGCCCTTATTACGCTTGGACAGACTGGTGTAATTAATTAAATAATCTTATTGTACTGTTTCGGGTGAGATTATCGAGATATTATATGCATGCGAATGTGAAAGACATTATAGTGTTACTTTTTATTGGAATGTTTTACTGCGTGAGTTGCGGAGTTCTTTTGACTAAGTTACGGGTACATTTTGTGCTTAATGGTTGTATTCATTTTAATATTATTTACGAATCTTACGACGTGATGTCTACCCAAAGCATTTTAATATAGATAATTAAGATGTTTTTAAATAATTTATTGTATTCGAACAAAACACTGCCATAGGCATAGTTGTTATTCAAAATGTTTAGAAATGTTGTTATTACTTTGTACGAAATTAAAATTAACTTATTGTAGATTCAAACATCAGTATTTGTTCTAGTTGAAACCTATATTAAATTATTTGAGCAATAATTTTGTCTTATTATAAATCGCCACATTATTATATGAAGAATAGAATAGATAATTATTTATTACGTATTCCATTGGCCTTATAATTTTGGTTTTAAAGCAATATGATTTTTTTTATAATAAAGATTTTTAGCACACTATTGGGTTTTAATAAAAAGTAAATTAAATTAAAAAGTATATATTATAACATTTATTTTCTAGAATACGATGACTTTTTATGTCAATGTGAGGAGAAGTATAGTTTAAATAAGATACATAAAATATCATATCTTGAAACCCCAGAATTGTAGAATCGTGGTCACATAGCTAGCATACTCTAAAACATAAGCTTGTGACGAATAGCACCTTCACTCACCAATATAATTAATTTAGTAACGAATTATTGAAACTGGATATAAAATTCTGCACTGCATCAAGAAATACACGCACATAGTTAGGTTATAAAGCGGGCAGATCACGTGGCGGGCGCGGGAGGATCGTATGCATTCAAAAGATATTCGGAGAACGCATTGACAGCGGCAGCGCCGCGGACCTCTTTATCCAGGAGAGGCAGTTTCGTAACATGGAAGTCTTCGTACAGGTCTGCAATTTGTTCTAGATACTTCTCTTGAACTTTGTGTCTTGCAGCGCACAACTCGCACGGTGCTGATGTCCGCAGTAGCAGCTGGTTGACGATAATATTGTGCGTGTCGATGCCGCACCGCGTTAGCTCCTGAACTAAACGCTCAGTCTCATAGAGTGACAGAAACTCTGCAATGCAAACACACACGAAGGTGGTCTGGTTGGGGTCCTTGAACTGGGTGTTGACTTGTCTGATAACTGAAAGCATCTCATCCATTTTGTTGCTGAACATGTCGGAATTAAATTCGGCCAGGCCAAACAGTGTTGCTACTTGGTTGATGAATGGGGCAACCTGGAAAAATAACAGTAATCTGTGAGACTAAGACAAGGTACTCATTACTTTGTGTCGGCTATTTCAATAATTAGTGGGGCATCATCCTGGGACTTGAGTTGTAGAGATTTTTTTGTTTGTGTTCGTTTTAAACGCGCTGATCTTTGGAACTTCCAGTTGGAATGGACAAAATATTTTTGTATTTAACCACGCGTACGAAGTCGCAGGGAGTAGCTAGTGGTAATAAAATTTGAGAGCTAGACAGAGTCAGTACAGAGTATTGAAAAATCCCTTACTAAATAATCATCATTCTACTTACACGGCGTCTGTGAATCTTGGCGTTTACTATAAAATACATGTATTGGAAATAGAAAAGCCCTTACCTTAGACTTCAGTCGCATAAGTTTGCCGAGTCCTCGTTCTACAACCTGTGGGAACGACAGCAGACGCAGAGTGTGTCCTGTGGGTGCAGTGTCAAACACTACTGCACTGAAGTTCATACCCTTCACTAGCTTCATCACCTAGAAACAACAATTGATTTTATTTTATATTTCTATTTTATTTCCATCAATAAAATTGTTGTCTCCAACTACGAATTTTCTTGTATCATGGGTGTCCTCGAAACCTTGAACTCACATTTATAAACTACCAGACCTGTAACAACTATCTAATCCACTCAAATATTTATTCCGTGCGGGAATCGAACCCACGACATGCAGCGTAGCAGCCAAGGCTAGAAAATCATTAACAGAATCATATTGGAATCAACTATACTAGGGGTCAGCAACCTTTTGTGACAGAAGAGCCCAAAGAAAAACCAAGTTGGTAGCAAGTTCAGGGTTTATCAGACAAAGGTACATTTAAAAAGTCACCTGACAGGCAAGGAATGCATTGCCTTAACTAATAAAAAAAACAAATTCCATTTCCCTCAAACCTTTGAGCATTGATGGTGAGTTTGTCTATACACAAAACAACATTGTATAGCTTAAGCGACACTTGAAAGTTTAATGATAAAGGCGACAATCACGTCTGATGACCTCATTAATATAACAAAATAAAATGTATTTTATATTATTGCATCATTTTTATACAATAACAATCTGCTTATGACAATTTATGGTGTGGAAGGAAAACAAACAAACAATTCACCAGATCACAGAACTGCTCTTTTCATCTATGACATCTACCATTGCAAAGGATAAGGTATCCATCCATACTAATATTATAAATGCGATGTAACTTTGTCTGTCTGACTGTTACACTTTCACGAGAAAACCACTAAACTGTTATAGATGAAGAACCCCCAGAATAGACATAGGCTACTTTCTTTCCGCGACTTTGCCTAACTTTGTCATTTACGCAGGCAAAAGCCTATTAAGAAGAACAAGCACAGCTGCTTGGCTGCAGCAATAGGCCTGCTTCTGCTACCTATTGAGACTTTTATGGTACATACCTCTGCATAACTCATAGCCTCGTCAATGCCAGGAAAGGCTCCAACTATTTCCTGCATCACACCTTTGCCCAGCCTCATAGCCTCTGTTTCACCCTCAAAATATTCCTCGGGCAATTCTGTGAGCCCAACATTGGGGTCAATTTCCATAGCAAATAAGTTGCTGAAGCCTTTTACTTTAGTTGGCACCTGAAATATTTTTTTGAAAATAATGAATTATTAACACTTTGACTGCAGACGAACATTCGCTATACAAAGCCAAAGTGAGGCTGGCTACGCAGTTATGTGTTTGCCATAGAAGAACATGTACAGTTGTGTGTGCACTGCACTTGCGTTTTTGTAGTAGAAACACAACAAGTGTGTTTTCCCAAAGTTGAGGGGTTAAATTATTAGAGGGAAGCATCTGCCTAAAGTGGGACAGAACAGGCAAGTAGACAATAAAAAAGATTATTGCAATATCTACCATTCAAAAATAATGATTTAATAAAATTTGTAATGATTTGATTTTGCATAAATTATACTGTAAACAATATCTTTATAATAATAAAAAGAATAAAAATATGATATTTCTATTTCTACTGTTCATTTTGATTGTATTTGTTTGTTTCACAGTACATACTTAATATTGCATGTGACCCAGTATGTTGTAATCTTTATCACAAAAGATATTTTGATAGTAAACTTTGTGGCTTACACAAAGAGAAAAAAACTGTTTCATCAGTCACTTGACAATATTAGAAGTTTAAATTGAAGATTATCCAGTTTTATGTTCATTAAAATAAAATAATAATAATTATAACCTACCTTGGAGAATTTCTGATCAAATGCATCAGAAATGTTATGAGCTGGATCAGTAGAAATAATGAGGACAGACTCCCGAACCTTGGCTAGTTGGACGGCCAAGCTGCAGCTAAAAATATTTACCATTATTAGGTTTAATTGGATCTCGTTGATAATACAATGAGTATTGCAATAAATTACATACCTGCACGTAGTTTTACCAACTCCACCTTTCCCCCCAACAAAGATCCACCTCAGGGATTTCTGGTCAACCACATTTTTTAAGGAAGGTTCTAAGGTCTCGAAATCTTTATTTTCTTCCATTTTTACAGAGTAATTAATTTAACCAAAATATTAAATGCACTCCAAAACAGCTCAACTCGAAAATCGTAAACGTAAAATTTTTTGACATAACGTGACGTGACATGCGAAATCTCAGCTTTATTTGACGAATGATGGAAATGTCACTGTCAGTAGAATGAATATTTTAGTCTATTGACTAAAATTGATTTTGAATCATAAAATAAATTGTCAAAGTTTTTTTCTGTTAGTCGATTAAGCACCATCTCGATCGAGGTACGCATGACAACAACACCTCATCTTGCTAATAGCAATTATAGCAATTAGCAAGCTAGCAACATTCATTCTTAAACATCAAAACATTATTAAATCATTGATCTGTCATTCTGTCAATGTCAAATGGAATTGTAAAATTGTTGCAAAAATAATGAATTCGATTTCCAATCAAAATAAATAATTGGTGTTGTGTGATGACTGAAATGTGCAAGTCTATAAATGAAAATAATGCTCTATCGTCTATTCCGTGGTCGTCTCACCTTCAAGTTCTACATAGTGTTCATAGTAATAGTCATCGCTTCGTTATGTTGTTACTTTTTTCCGCCGATTTATCCTATTGCCCCAGTGACTGTGCAACCAAATCCTCTGCATCCTCGTTCTTCACGACACTTGTCTAAGTTAATGACTGTAGTGTTCCGCCAGTTTGAGGATTTCGAAAATGACATCGCTGATAGTGTGCAGTCGTTTGTGTCAGCGTTCCCTAATATGCCTGTGGTGGTAGTGTGTGAGAATACACCATATCCACCGTTCCCGTTCTCTGTAACAAACGAGACTCTACGAAATGTTAAAGTGCTCTCGTTAGAATTAAAGCTGAGTGCTTCGCCGCAAGATTTTAATCCTTTGACGCAAATATTTACAGAGTATGTATTGTTTGTGCCTGACTCGACGCGAGTGTCGCGTCGTGTGCTGCAACTGGCAATGGCAGCGGCGTCGGCGAATCCCTCACAAGCCGTAGCTATTGGTATTGGTAATTCACACTTGATATGTCAGCATGTGCAGTGGAACTATGCAGATTGGACCCTGCACTACAGTAAGGATGCTTCTGGCAAGGTCTGCGATGCTGTACATGGTCAGCATGCACTTCTAATAAAAACTGCTGTCCTACAGAAAGTACCACAGCCCTTTACTTTACCTTTCCCTGAGTCCCTTTACCTGCAAACTGCAGTCAAAAATGTTAAGGTGGGTTCATTTACATGACAAATGATAAATTATGTTTTTTTTGTTCTAAAATCTCTATAATTATTTTATTGTTTGTGTTTCAGGTCCAAATATCAGATGGCAAACTTGGTCCGGGTCGTGGGGTGTTGAAGACTCCAGGAGCAAAGCAGAGGGCTTCTCGTCACATGCGGGACCACAGAGTGGCTCTATACAAACAGCTGGGAGTGAAGGCAGTTATCAGGGAGGATGGAAGGGTGCAGTGGTTTGGATGCAAGAGGGAAACACAGGTATCTGTGACATTCAATTATTTTGTGTGGGGAATTAAATTATATGCCCATTGAATGCTTTAGTTCTGGATCAAAATAAATGGCCCCTGGTCTGACGTAATGATGATTTGCAATATACAAACTGTTAAGAAGTTACTTAATTCTAATGTGGGTGATAGACATACAAGTTAGTATGCATATTTAATCTCTCGAATGTCGCGCGAAGACTGGCGACTCACTTCGCCCATGTTTCATCCTTAAAAAGTCGCATACTTGTTCATATAGTCACTGCCCATTAAGTAATTTCTCACATCCCTAGCGCTGCTACCCATCAGTGCAAGGCACGCCGTCATACATGCTTTCGGGCCGCAACACGCCGCCTTGTTGTCGCCGCAACATGCGCCGCGTTGCTGGGCACGTGTTGCGCGCACTGCTGCAGGCTGGTGCAAGGTGCTGGCTCGAGACCACGTCGTTACTGGGTGCTGTTATGAGGTATACTTTGATTCCACTAAAATACTTATATGCAGGGTGATATCAGTAGAAGAAAGCAGTCAAAGGAAAGTGGATTTATTTGTTTCTTTTTAAAAGGTTTTAGTATAGTCTGAAATTGAACCCTATAAAATTATCTTTAAAGTTTCTTTAACTTTAAAGGACAGGAATTATTAATTACAATAATAAACATTAACCATTCAATACTTACATTCCACACTTTTATCACACTCACATAATAATATCTTATGAATTTTTGCAACCATACGTCTCAACAAAACATCCATGTAACATTTACCAAAACATATTCCAGAGGCGATATTCTACCATGGGCAGAATACGTTGAGATTGGCATTCACGCTTCCGACGTCTCCCGTGTCTCATGGCTACAGCGTGGCGGCGCAGACGCCGATGGTTTCGTGTGGGAGCGAGCGACTAAAGGCCACTACTACAGAGTTGCGTACTCTGCGACTAATCGCGTTTACGTGCTGATACTGCCGTTTGCAGCCAAGAATGGGACCATGTGGCCGGCAGACTGGGTGTTAGCACATCAGAGGGAGTTCCCTGAGAGGCACTTGCATCCACTAGCGCAGGTAAGCTTTGTATTGTGTGTAGACGTAACGTACGTGTTTGCCTAAATCCTCGTAAATTTTATGGTAAAGTCTTGTCGCGTAGTACTTATTGTTTTTAAAAAAATGTTTAATCCAACATTTTATGAAAGATTGAGAGAATAACAGATTTCCATAAATTGTAAATAACATAACATCACGCCTGTAATCCCGAAGCGTAATGCAGAGGTATACCCATTAGCACACCCACATTTCGCTTCGCGAGCTATGTTTAAGTGCCATGTAATAGGGGGCGAGCCTATTGCCAACCGGGCACAAACCAGACTCGGAGGGCGCTGCTGAGAAAAACCCAATAACACTGCCCGAACTGGGAATCGAGCCCAAAACCTCATGCTCAGCTGTCGTGTTTTGCGACCACGAGGCAATAAATCTTGTATATTTTAATCTATTTACGTTATTTGGTGTGTGTCCCGACAGATCACGTTCGCGGGCCGCCAATCGCCTGCACCTAACGACGCTAGAGCCTTCCTAGATTTGAAGTTAGGCGCCAACGCAGTGGAGCGGTGCGATAAACTTGGACCTAAACTACTTTATCCTTAAGTTTTAAATGAATTGCACATACATTTTATTAAAACACAGCGAACTTTTCTGACTGTTACTTTTGCACAAAGTGATTGCGCACACGCCTTTATTGCTGCGATTCGAAGGAATATTTTGTGTCTCTAACCAAAAATCTTTTTTTATTTAAGTGTTTGTTCTGAAAAGCTTTTATTATTTTTAATAATTAACTCTTTTGAAAGTGAGTTCTTCATGAAATTGCAATAATATATTAATACTAGTCAGTAGTTGTTAAGAAGTCAATAATTAGGTGTTTTGTTTTTATTTTTTGTTTTTATTAATAAGCGTAGCGGCATACCTGAAGAAGAATACGCGACGGAAATTCTGTTTGCTTGTTTTCTATGAAAATATCGTGACGTAATTTCGGCTTGATGTGTCAAAGGTAATTTGAAATGCAGGCGCTAGAGCCGTGAACTGTTCGTCGCGTATTCTAGCAGGTGTATGTGTATATTGTAAGTGCTTCGAATACGAAGCCAGTTTGTAAGTCAGTTCAGCGGTTTGAGTCTCTGAAGCAACTCAGAACTATTTTTAAATGACATGAGGTCGTTAATTACTCAAGTCCTACGTAATGAGACACAATTGATTTTCTATTGTTCTGACTTACTGGTAAGTCAGCCGGGGCTTGACCGGAAAAATATTGGTGGAAAAGTATTCCACCAATCCACACTTAGCGTTTCCAAACGCGTTTTATAATACGCACAGCAAAGGAATCTGCGTCAGTATTACCGAACGCATTCGACGATTCAAAGTTAGAGTGAACAAGTTTCTTCTGGGTAAGCTTACTCTATCGTTGACTTTGTCTGTGTCACCTCTCACAAAAACCACCAAAAAAAACCCATCTCAAAAAAAAAGGTCTGTCAACTGAACTTACTTGCAAACTAGCCGAGTGTTCAGAGCCCATTATTGTTTGTTAATTTGAACTCCTTTATCGAATCGTGTTTAATTTGAATTTGAATCAATAAGTCTGTTGGGCACTATCAATTAATTCATCGGTAACTCGAATATTATGTTGGAAGAGTTTGGCCAACGAAAGCTGACCACATAAAAAGGCGGCAATTTTTAAAATCGACATTATCGGCAGCTAAATAAGACAGACAACGGCCTGAATAACGAAGTTGATATTTGAAAAAAGTGATTTAATATTATTGGAAAAAAAATGAAACATTATCAAGTCAGTTTATTCGGCTTGTTTGAGGGCATTTCGTGTAGACAGCTTTTATTGGCCAGACTTAGAAGAAAATGATTTTGTCAGAAGTCGATTTTTTTTGTGTCTGAAATTGAAATCCTCCTAATTATTTATTTATGTATGTAAATAAATATCTATAGATTTAAATAAGAATTTGAACATAAAAAATCACTTGTGATTTGCTATAAAAATATCAATAATTGAATTGGTGTATAAAAATCTAAGGGCTGAAACTGCGTTAAGCGGGCGCCCGCGACGGGCAACCGTCGCGTGTCTACGCGCGTGGACACGCGAGCGGGCTCCGTGGGCACGCGACGAGTCCCGTCGCGGGGACCGTCGCGGTCACCGGTTTTATTATTTTATTTACGCAGTGTCTTTAGTACAATTTTAAGAGTGGCATGAGTATCAGTCGTTATTATTATTATCCTTGATTTTCTCCGAGCGTGCGTACGACCCGTATCACATATCGTTATTGACTGAATATTTGAATAATGCGGCGTCCTAATTGGGAGCGATCGTACGATGGCGCGATGCGTTTTTCACTCAAAAGAGATCTGCAGGCCTAGCCAAGTTACAAACGCTTCGTATCTAATCTCTTTCTACGATCGATAACGCTTCGGCGTAAGCGATTGTAGAAAGCGCTAAGTCGGTAGCCAAGATGAAATGATTGAGTCGATCGCTCGTTCTACGACGTTGTTCGAAAAAACTTTACTTTAGTCTATGGTGAGCGATCCTACAGACGTCAAACCTACGTCAAAATCACAGTTGTGTTTATAAGTGCGCGGGCGGAACTTTGTTTTTGAATGTTTTATAACTTAGATAAAACTATAAAGTGTTAAAAAGTGAAATAACATACATGTAAAATGTATGTAATATATGTATGTCTTTTAATAATTAGTTTATTATATTAATACAGTGCGAAATGTCATTTTAAATACCTGTGACTCGAAATGATAAAGATCTTGCTTATCAATGAAGAATACCTTTTATGAAGTGAATATTTTTTATAGGATGGAATCTAGATCTCGAGCAAGCCCGGAACAGTTCGCAGCTTTAATAGAATTCATGGAAAAGTGCGTAAATTACAAATTATTTCGTAAATAACTTCTTTTGCTTGTTGAATTTCTATCACACTTAGAGCACTTGAGACTAGTTGAAACATAAACAATGACGTGGACCCGTCGTGAACTTAAACTCGTACCTACTTATGAAACAAAGAAATCAATTGTGTGGCTTAATCACTAGACCCTTTGGATATCTAAAAGGCGGAGTTCTTCATAAAGGGCCTGGAAAGTATATTTGTTTAGCCGAAATTGCTGCACAATTAACTTTCCGGCATTTCCTGAATTGTCTCCATGCACTGACGATTTATGTCTCTATTTAGACGTCTAAGCAACACTTCTTCATTATGAGCACACCACAACATATTTAAAGCATGCATTGTTTGTACTAAAAGTCCAAAATAATTTAAAAAAAAACAAATCACTTCTCGGTATCGCCACAGCTGACTAAAGAGACGCCATTTTTTAGCGTTTTCTCTTGGGTCTTCGTGATCGCTCGGCTAGCGTTCAAAAACTACGAAAACGTTTCGTTAGCGCTTGTCAAAAGTGTAACTTGGCTAGCATTTGTACGGGATGTAGTGATTAACGTCGTAGAAAGGATCAAATTTCAATCTATCATTACGAACGCTATGTTAAATTGTAAACTTGTCTACGAATTATCTATTCGCTTGTTCTGACCACGTGATTTAGCGTTGAGGTAGTTTAATTCCCATACATTATCATTGTTTTCTACAAGCGTTAACGATTGTAGATTGTCAACTTGGCTAGGCCTGCTGTTGCTTTGATTACATTATGACCGCACGATCAAACGCATCGTATTAAGCATTTCATGTGCTCGCACGATTACTTGCGAGGTTCAAATAGGACACTGTGATGAAATCTGTATGTTTGAACTCATCGCACGACGAGAACGCATCGCGCCATCGTACGATCGCCGCCAATTAGGACAACGCCTAAGCCCGCACCGCGCGTGCCCCCGCGACGGGTCCCGTCGCACGGAGGCGGGCCCCGTTGCGCGGGTGCGGGGCGCGCTTCCCCGTGACGGACGCCCGCGCGTGACCCCGCGACGGAGCAGTTTTGTATGAACCCGCGCGGGTGCCCGCTTAACGCAGTTTCGGCCCTAAGAGATATATATTATAAGAATTGGATCATAAAAATAAAGCCTTATTTAGACGATGCGAGAAATATCGTGCGATTTGTCGTTCATTGCGGGACCGCGCGGCTGTCGTGTCAAAGTGACCGGTCATCGAGGGAAATGTACACAATTTGCACAATTTTTCTCGTTCCGTCTAAATAGGCTTTTATAGTAATAATTATATTGCATAAAATATGTACTTACTTTCTAAGTATCTATAGTTTCCATTGAAAATTTTATAATAATAAGAAAATTTTGAATATTCATGTGATCTAGTAGTCTAGTCAAATTAGCTTGTTATATTCTAACAACTATAATAACAATTTACTGATCTCACAGAATTCTAGTCACGTGATAGTATTTCTTCTTATGCCACAGGTGCACAATGAACCACAGTGGTCGGTATCCGGTAGGTACTTACCGACCATAGACAATTGGGTACTTGACACAGCCAATCAAATGACATACTTTTTATGAGCTATCAAAACGCGATATTCCTGTAGATTTTGTATGGCAATAGTAAACTGTGACGTCACTTGTTTGCCAACTTAAGCGACTATTTATTGATTACAAAGCAACCAAAAAATAACATAAAATCACGCCTGTAACCCCGAAAGGTTAGGCAGAGGTGTACCCATTAGTACTACATTAGTGCCCGAGAACCTTGCCATTACTTCAGTCGATCTCAATTCTTGAAAAACAAAAATGTCCTAAAATGTTAAATTCAATATCTCTATGGTCGGTATCTACACACCAGAGTTGGATACATTTTCTTGGCAATAATAAAACGTATGCAACGTGGCAACTTAATACTATCTGATAAATATCTACAGACTACATGGTATACATGTGTGTACAGAGGCCATATAAAGATGGCGGCCATTCAAAATGGAGTTGTTTTGTTTATAAAGAGTTTATAATAAAATACATATAAATGCATTTTGTATTACGTGCCTTTAGCTTTCTAGGCACCTTTCATTGTATTAGAAATAAGTTAAAATTTATTATTTTAAAGCTTTATTAGAATTATAATTATACAATTATAAGTAAAAACGTGTTTTTATTTAGTAATAACATTAAAATTAGTTGTCGGCAGGCAGCGTCAGCTTAACTAACGTAACTTGTTCAGTCGTCTTCAAACTTTTCATCCACGACTCCTGTTTGGAACGGTGGGTCACGCACCAAACTAAGGAGCTTGTCCAGTTTCATAATCTAGGACAAAAAAAATGATTATAAAGTTGTTGTATCAGGCCGCAAACATCGCCGCGTCAAGAACAAGTTTGGACTTTGTAGAGCACCGTCTCATTCATACCCATGTGACTATCTCTTTCTAAAGCTCGTGTCATATTTTACTCCCGTAATATTACGAAATTATCGTTATTCATAGTCAGGTAAGTTTGTGAGCTTGTGACTTAACAATATTCTATCTATTTTTATGAGTCATTCGTAATAGAAAATGACGAGCGCGGTTTAAAAAAAAAATTAAAAAAATTAAATGTTTTTGTCTTTACCTGTAATGTCCGTTGGTCCATTCCTTGAACTTTTTTGGGCGGCTTACACATTATTCTTAAATTCGGTGATAATTTCAAAACATGGCACGTCCCCCTTGAAAGAAAACGATATTACTTTTAAAAAATCACACCAAAAATCCGTGAAAAAGTATAAAAAGTGAAATAGGCACTAAAAAGAATATACAAATAAGGTATTACAAAATAATCGACCGATGCCCCCAGAGAGATTTGAACTCTCGACCCCTGGTTTACAAGACCAGTGCTCTAACCCCTGAGCTATGGAGGCCATGTCTGGATCGCTGAAATAGGTAATCAAATGTTGCGACAAGAATGTTAGAGCAAGACGGCAATAAATAATAACTAAATGGTTTTTTTTTGTTTTTGTTACCTTATGTGTGATAACAAAGTATAAACAATATTGTCTTTACAAGTAGTAATTAAACGTAGAAAAAGAGTTAAGATAGAAAAGGATAACGTTATTTATTATGTAATCTAATTACTTATTATAGTAAAGTAATTAGGTAAAGTACCTACTCAAGTTTAGTAGATAAGATAACGAATGATAATAAAATTAATTTTTTTGTTGTAGCGAATCAAAATTATTAAAAAAAATGGATGTTTGATACTCTATCACGCCAGAAAGGCTGAACGCATTTAGATGATATATATTTGACACAGAGATAGATTATAGTCTGAAATAGCAGATAGGCTATATTTTTTTCCGGAAAAATGTACCTACAGTTCCCGTGAGATAAAATATTAACTTTGACGCGGACGAAGTCACGGGCTTAAGCTATATAGTGAATCATATAGTATTCTTTACTTGGTGTCACCACAGACGATGACCGGCAGCCTGGAATTGAAGTCCAATCTAGTGAGCTTCTTGGTCTTCTTGGAGACCACAGCTTGCACGCATATCGGCCGGTACTTGTCCACGTTCAGGTCGAACACATACACCTGGGGAAATTCAATTAATCATGTCTTCTATGACGTAGGTATGTCTTTCATATCTTTGACGGCCTAGTGGTTAATGTGCCCGCCCCTTGTGCATGAGGTTGGGGGTTCGAACCCGGGCAAGTACAGTCAGCAAAACAGATAGGTATGCAGGCTCGTCAGATATAGTTGAAGTTTTCTAAAAAACCGATGGATGTTTTGACTGAAAGTTAACCTAAATAAAGAACTATTTATTGTCTACGTTTTAAATTAAATTACATTCGAAAACATCCATCGGTTTCTAAGAAAACTTCAACTATATCTGACGACCCTGCATACCTATCTGTTTTGCTATGTGTACCAACGTTGTTTTTACCACCTCCGGTTGTTTCACACAATCTTTATTGACTAGGTGGCATACGACCACGGCTATTACTTAAAAATTTCGAAAATATCGGTCAAATGAATATTGTTCTTGTTTTATACTTTTCAGTGCGCGATTTTGTCATAGTCGGGTTTTAGTTATTTTTAACTTATTTTTTATTTACACTATTTTGGGGGTTATATTATTTGAAGGAATAACTCTATTTAATTATTTGATATAATAATAAAAGCAAAGTAGCGAGTGAATTTCAAATGTACCTACTCATTAAGCCGTTTCATTTGATATCCATGTTGACACTGTTAAAAACAGGCAAAGTAGCTAGTAAAAGCTATATAAGTAATGTATTATTTCAAATGTGCTCATCAAGCCCTTTAATTTGATACCCATGTCGATACTGCGCAAAAAATTTTTTTTTTTCGATAACGACTTCACATCCCCTGGTGGGCGCCATATTAGATTTTGTGACACGTCACCTACCCTATAACCAGCGGACAACTGAGACGCTTCTAACGACACCTCATTTGTCATGTAATGATAAGTAGTTTACAAGTTACGAGGGAACAAACAAACAAACATACATACATACATACATACAAACATACATACATACATACCGGTCAAAATCATAACCCTCCTTTTGGCTTTGGCGTAGTCGGGTAAAAATGAAATCACCTGCCGTTAAATGGTGAGCATATTAACCTACTTGTGGGGCTCGTAAATCGATCAGTGCGCCCGAATATTGGACGATCTTCAGTTTAATGGCGACGCTGAATGGAATGTTTTATTTTAGACGGTGTGAAGATTTCCAAAATATACCTACATACAGCCGGGCTAACATTGTATTTAAATCTTACTATCTACTATTATAAATGCGAAAGTTTGGATGGATGTTCAATCACGCCAGAACAGCTAAACAATGCCACATAGATAGTCTGGAATGGCACATAGGCTAGTTTTTATTCCGGAAACATACAGGGTGTAACGGAAAGGGTAAGAAAAAAAGGGTACATACAAAGAGTACCTAAGGCTTCTTTGGATGATAACTAACGATATGGCAAGGGTTTCAGCTCAATATAAAATACTCTAAGAATTGATACCAAATTTTCGGTTTCATATGTTTCCTTTAAATTCAAAATAATCATAACAAACGTGTCACCGCACTGCGTGGGTCAAAAACTTTCCACGTTAAGTACTTGCCTAATATCACGATAAATCTCTTCCGTAATTCTGCACGCCTAGTACCGCATAGTAACCTACTGCAGGCGGTGTTCTTTGTTGATCATAATTTCCGAACATGTAGAGATAGGATTAAAAACCCTTGCCATATCGTTAGTTATTATCCAAAGAAGCCTTGCTCTTGGTATGTATATACCCTTTCCGTTACACCCTGTATATCTCTCTATCTATTAGGTATAGTTATCTCTTCACCACCTTTGGTTGACTGGTAGAGAATGCCTAAGGCATCAATGCCTAATGCATAAGGCAAGGCGTCCGCCTTTGTACTCTTTTGTTGCATAAAGTTTAAATAAATATCATCTTTAACACGGACGAAGTCGCGGGCAGAAGCTAGTTTATATATTCTAAGCGTGACAGTTGCGTTAAGATACCTATGTACTTAGTTTTCTTTATAAATTCTATAGGTATTTGTTTATGTCATCATAGGTAGACAATAATTTACAAATATTTAGTCAGGTGATAAGTACCTACCTGTAGGCTATTATGCACACAAGTATTTGTTACAAATGGCATCTACGAGATGTTATTAATTTATGATAATTTTAATACCAGCCTATTTTGCCTAACTGAGTAGAACTACCCATTGGTTGGTATGAATACCTTTCCATCAGCGGTGCAAGCTGCGAACACGGTGCTGGAATAGGGCGCCCACTTCACGTCGCCCACCGGAGAGCCCAGTTCAAACATGAACAGTGGTTCACTGATGAAGAGATATGAATGGAAATATAATCATTAAAAATGATTGTTCGAAAATTTTCAGAAGGGGATGAAAATATCACAGTTTACTTTTGGCTACTAGTTTACTTTAGCTCATTCTCTTACGAGATTCTCTCGTTTGTCAGGTTGGGGTAAAGTTTGTACTTAGTCCTGAACTGATTTAACTAGATAATATAATTATATTATCTAGTTAAATCTGATTACTCACTCCCTCCCATCCTCCCATATCTTAACCCTCCAATCGCCGGAGCAGGAGGCGTAGAGACTATTATTATACTGGTTATAGTTGATCCTGTATACGGGCATGCGGTGACCATGGACGGACCGCACGTAATTCCGGTTGTACTTCAGTGAGCAGGTGTGAATATAACCGTCTTCTGTGCCCACCATGAAGATTTCTTCCTTCTCAGGGTGGAAACAGATGCAGCTGCCGCAACCTGGAGTAAGAGCATTTATAATCTGACGGACTGAATTGAGTATTTGGCGCATCAAGTCAAAGCATTTATTTCAATAGGCACTTTTGAATTGTCAAGGAGTCGGTTAGTTATCCAGAAAGCTGAAGGTAGAACTGCTCGTTCTAAAATGTAGGTAGGTCTCTGGAGAATTGTTAAAAATAATGCTTACTGTTAACAGTGAGCATGGTGCCTTCAGGTCCAGGTATGGGCGGCATGTTTGACGTCAGCGTGATGATGGTGGTCGCCTGAAGCTCTCCGGGCATCACGGCCCACTGGACCACGCGACCATCGCCGGAGATAGTGAAGAATGACGCTTCCCCGTCGATTAAGCGTTCACCCCAACATATCTAAGATATGTAAAGGATAAAAGGTTAGCCATGTGGATTTATAAAAGCGAAAGGTCACCAACTCACTTATCACGAAATATCGAAAACCGCTTGACTAGAGAAGATGAAATTTGGCAGGAAGATAGTATATACGTAGTTAGTAGACATCCGCTAAGAACAGATTTTCTAATATGCCCCAAGGGGTTGAAACGGGGGTCCAACATTTACGCGGACGAAGTCGCGGGCAAAAGCTATAACATAACATGACGCCTGTAATCCCCGAAGGGTTAGGCAGAGATGTACCCATTAATGCACCCGCATTTCGCCAGTTATGTTTAAGTCCCATGTAATAGGGGGCGAGCCTATTGCCATCAACCGGGCACAAATCCAGACTCCGAGGCTGCTACTGAGAAACTCCTGATGGAAAAACTCAATAACACTTTGCCCGACCTGGGAATCGAACCCACAAGACCTCATGCTCAGCAGTCGCGCTTTGCGATCATTAGACCAACGAGGCAAAAAAGGCAAAAAAAAGCTATAGTAACTAATAAATGCTCTCTCACCTCCCATACAATGTTGCTGTGTTTGTCTCGAACAGAATTAGATTTGTACTGGTAAGAAGACTCAAGTGTTAACTGCGCATTGTACACGCAAACGTTGCCGTCGTACAGTCCTGTGATAAACAGAAGGAAAGATCAGCTGTTCTATTCTGTATGTAACTTCCTAGGTGAATATAGGTGACGTCAGCTAGAGCTCCCCACAAGGTGGACCGACGCGGGTTGGTGAAGGTCGCGGGAAACCGCTGGATGCAGGTAGCGCAAGGTCGGTCATTGTGGCTATCTTCAGGGAAGGCCTATGTCCAGCCGTCGATAATTATTCTGCTGATAATGATGATGATGAATCTTGAGGTGAACTGTCATCCCACGTGTTACTGCGATTGGACATCGCACCTAAGGGCTGAAACTGCGTTAAACGGACGCCCGCGCGGTTTCATACAAAAGTGCACGCGCGGGACCACGCGACGGGGCATTTTTGTATGAAACCGCGCGGGCGTCCGTTTAACGCAGTTTCAGCCCTAAAGCTCACTTTTCCGAGTGATTTTTATTATAGAATAACACTGCAGTTCGTTTCTAGGTGTTAATATTGTTTTTTATGTCTAATAGTCTACAATGCTATAATTTTTTCTTGGAATAACGGAGCTTTTTACATGCTAACATTGAAATAACGATAACGTTGTAACGTTATTTATCTAATATCATATTAAATGGAGTATAGCGAGTTATCAGTAACACACAATCGTTTAAAATAACGTGAAGATAAACTTTTCACCGCAGTATGTTTTGTGTAATGTGAAAAGTTATTTTAAGCTAACAACTGTTTTTTATCACTTTAAAGTAGTACAGGGCTATTCCTTGTCTTAATATTCGCGGAAGTAAACACATTAAATAGTCATCGTTTGTTATGTATGGGAGCTTTACAAATACACATGCTAAAGATATCAATATTTTATCGGTTGGCGGCTAATCCATTTAAGACGCTGACAAGAGTTAATTGTAGTAAGGCAAAGGAAAGAGATAGTAGCAGCTGTTTTCCTGAGCAATAGTATAGGACGGTAGTACATGGTGTAGGTAATAGAATTAACTGGAAATCCGAAAGCGAGTGAATGGATATTGTAAAAAAATTCAGCCGATCTATCAATTTGTTGCGCTACGTAAACTTAAATGTATGGATCAGTTAATGATTTTTCGTTTTTTCTGGATTGGTCCCATAGTAATAGTAGTTCATGATGAGTACAAATGCTGATGCTAAAGTGAGCTCTTATGGTAAAATACAGAGACAAAATTAGCGCTTATAGGTACGTACGCTGCAATCTTCAATATCAATCAAAAAATTAAATATCAGTCAATATCTTTGCATTTTGGAGTTTAGTTTTTATTTAATTCTATCAATAATTGTAATAAATAATGATGTGTGAAAATTATTATAACTTGTACCTAATTCTTTTACCAATAAATGTGTTTATCTGTTAATCAACTCTGTATCTTGCATAGTAGGTAGGTATGAACCGAGCTTACCAACACAAACCAGGTAAGGTATTTCCTTGTACACGTCGAGGCATATGATTGGCGAATCCGTGGTCACAGAATACTCAGGGTACGCCGGGTTCTTGATGCTGAACATGCACAGGCACCCTGTCTTCTGCTGGCATGTGAAGTCCACTGTTCAAGGAAAATTAACAAATATAAAACTGGGCTAGTATTATTCCGTTGCCAAAAAGGGATGATGACAATCAGTCTTTTATAACGCCGCCTTTCTTCGCAATGGAACAATAATGTCACTAATGTTCCAACCCCTTATATTTTTTCCGCTGTGGAAATCCTCATGGACTTTTTCCGTCGTGGGGGTGACGGCGGGGCATGCCAGACTCTTACCGGCTAAAACCACCGCAGGGTTCCACTTCCACCTCTGCCTATGGCCAGGAGAGCGGCATTCGCATAAGCATTTACCTCTCCCCCAGCACAAACACCACCCAACTTTGAACACACCATTACTTAGGCTATTCAGTCGGATATGCAGTTGTCCTTTTCGCACGCCGAGGCTCGCAGAGCGACAGCGATAGTTTCCCCTAATATTTGATGTACAAAAATCTCTCATCCCGCGTTTCCTTCTCTTAATGTCTAATGTGATGCCCCCCTCTTTACTATGCCACTCCACTTTTCCCGTCGGAACTTCTGGTGCTTCAACTGTCACGTTAGAACCACTAGACTCGATTAGATGATTATCCTTTTGGCAAGCTGTTACATTCAATTGAGGAAAATGTTCACGAACTCTCCACCATTTTGTTACGCTAAAGCCCGTATTATAAATCGCCCTTGGTGAGGTACGGAAGCTGTAGGGAGTTGAATGATGCTGTAGGGCCTAGACGGTTGGTATAAGGTAAGGTGGTACTGGGTGATTGTGATAAAGATTGTATGACTGTTTCACAAACAGCTCATCTATACCTACAAATAAATAAAATAATGTCTCTGTTTGTAGTGTCAAAATAACAGTATTTTACAAAAAAAAAAAATCGTCTGTCTGTTTATTTGTTACTTTAATCTTCGAAACGGCTGGACCGATATACTGGCATATAGCTGATGTTATATTAAGGAGTAAATTAGACTAATTTTATTTTAGAAAAAGAATTAGGGCATTCAAATTTGACGTTCACTCGAATAAACTCGCGGGTATAAGCTAGTAATAAAATATAAACAAACAGAGAGCCAAAAAAAGTACATGTTTTATTATTAGTGTGGTCAACGTGTGACCCAGAATCGTGTAAGATCGGCAATCTTCGGTCACCTTCGGGTCCCTTTGTTGCTACTGGCGACGCTCGCAATGGACTCGAGTGCCAGTATTCAGCACCTCCATTGACTAACCGTTGTCATCCTAATAAATTGCTTCCTATTCAAATTGAGAGGCGAAACTGTTTTGGGACAATACACGAGACAAATGGGCTTGAGAAGTAGATGATTTATAACATCATCACGCCTAAAAACCTCGAAGGGTAAGGTAGAGGTGTACCCATCAATACACCTACATTTCGCCAGTTATGAAGTCCCATGTAATAGGGGGCGAGCCTATTGCCATCAATCGGGCACAAATCTGGACTCCGAGGCTGCTACTGAGAAATTCCTGATGTAAAATCCAATAACACTTTGCCCGACCTGGGAATGGAAGCTAAGACCTCATGCTCAGCCGTCACGCTTTGCGACTATTAGACCAACGCCTCTGCCTAACCCTTTGGGGATTACAAGCGTGATGTTATGTATATTATATGTAAAACTAAAAATTACGACTTTTAACTTTTATCATTTCCCTATCATTTCCCTACCCTAGCATAGATGCAGTTTCGACTTACACGATCCATAAGCGACGGTATACAAGTCTTGGTAGTGAGGGTTCCATTGCACGTCACACACAGCATGGCTTCGCACAGGATCGAACTGGAACTTCCACAGAGGCAGCAACGAGCCCATGCCTTCACGAAACTCGTCTGATGGGTCGTCCCAGTAACGGTAATCTTGAGCTGGAAACAAATATTTTCTTTAATCATCGACTATCTAATCATAACCTTTCAAAATAACATCAGAAATTAAGTACAAAAAAGAAATAATTTTAATGCTGCGTAGAATTCTTGCAGAGTTGAGGTTGTTGAGGTCTGAAAAAAGACGTTTTTCGGAAAAAAAAGAACATTCGATTGTATTCCATAAAAGCAATATTTGCTTGAGCTTGAGATATTTGTTTAAGTATTAAATGCTACAAGTGTTCTCGGTATTATAATAATAATAAAAGATGATTTCTTTTAGTATAAATCTAGTTGGATGTCTCTGTACCTACCTGTACTGATTATTTATACAGACCTGCTGTGGTATTTTTTAAAAATCTCCCTTGGTGGGTTTGGGTGAAGCGAGCGTGAGTTGTCACAACAATGGCTAGCATTAGATGAAATTACAGCTCACCTCAAACTCACTTCACATAAATCAACCGCAAGAGAATAAATGTAACAGAATAAACCGGTTCGTAAAACGTTCATACCAACGTCATCGTATATGTTCTGGTTGACGAGCCTCTCGAGGATGGCCCAGGCCTCCCTGATCCTCTGCGCCAGTGCCTCATCATGGATCTGTTGGTCCGACTTCGCATGTTTCGCCTTCTTCTTTCGCATCTGTGTTGGTTACAAACGATAATAATATGAGAGAGAGGTCCACGTTTTTCATGTAAATTGGAAAACTTGGACTTCAGATTGTGATGATGCTACCGGGCGTCCATCTAATTGTAGTCCTAAATGGCTAATTATATGTGTATATTATGTTACAGCCGTTTAGTTACTGAGCTTATATGAGTGAAGTGCAACTCTCATGTAGTAGGCACAGTGACAAGATATGGAGGGAATTTTAATTGGTCTAATTTTCTGAAAGATCGAGAACAAAGATTTTTATAATAAAAATTACAAACGAACCCTCAGACAAATAAACAAGAATACTATTGATTACTCGCCTGCATTCAACATTAGATAAACATAACAAGCAAATACGTTAACAAGTAGACGTTTGAACTAATATTTATTTAAATGTAATAATGATACTAATATCACATGTAGTTGGAAGCGGTAAACGTGGAAAAGTACTTGCTATTCTTATTTTCTGATTTAAATTGAAGAAAATAAACTTAATGAATATTACTTAAATCTTAGAACTGATTCTGATTCTTAGTATTGATTTTTAATTTGATCACAGAACAGAAAAAAAGTGACCACGTAACAAGTAATCTTTCGTGGAAGGCGTAGGGTTAAAATCTATTTGGAAAAGGAATAAAAATCAAGGCGATATAGCTTATACGAAAAATGTTTTTAACTAAAGATTGAAAAAATTGTTTTATCGGACAAACAAAATACCTTATTATGAGACTCTGGTACCCTGACCACCAGTTGTTGGACCCTGTACTGCTGGCTCACTATTTTTTGACAACTACGTTCTTCCTTTAACCATTATGTTCTTGAAGAAAAAAGATTATTGTGTGATTAAATAAAAGAATTTATACTGATCGTGTGACGATACCCTTTTTGGTTTTTCATCTTCCTTTTCCTTCAGTTTCCTAGCATAGTCTTCGTTGTAGAAGTCGAAAATGATGCTCTGCAGCGCCGTCATTGAGAGGTTGGCCCTTGGTGGCGGGATAGTCTGCGTGTCCACCGACTACACACAACACATAAGATTACGTCTTGTTCAGATGTATTTGTGGACAAGCGTGTGAGGCGGCCGCCCGTCTCGCCCTCTCTGTTGAACGACTTGTGTAGTTCGGGAAGAAAATTTTAACAAAAATAAAAGGACTTTTTAGTGTTTGTGTTGTACCATAACTACTTACCTACTGTAATGAAGATTATTTGATTTAACGTGAGTACCTATAAACTAGTTTTAAATGTTTATTTTTGGTGTATTTACGTGAATGGTTTTTTGTAAGTATGTTCGTAGGTAGTTGAAATCTATCTACGATCTACGGAGCAAAGTGTGTGTTATTAATAAATACGCAATAAGCATGTCGGTCGATATTAATTAGAGATAAAGCGGTATCTTTTATATTATTTAAGTACTTATCTAACAAAAATGAAGGTTTTATGAATGATATTAAAAAGGCGGCGTAATATTAGAAATATATAATTACTTTTCTCTGTAAGTGGCGTGAAAATTAAAAATAATAGATAGTGCGTATTAGTATACAGACAGTATGTACCTATTTATATGTACGTAGTCGTAGGTATCTGTTTTTCCTCTCTTAATAAGAATGCGGTACAGTATATACCTACACATTATAAATTCCGTCATGATAAAATGGAAATATAGGAAACTGTGGAGGGTAGTGTAATTGTATTTTGCAACTGCATGACCAATGTTTGTATACACGGATAAAATCGCTGGGTGTGACTTGCACACTCACTAAATCCTAAAACAGTCGCTAGCACGTAGTAGTGACGTAGCGACATATCTTGAGGTGCTAGAGGAGGTACCCCATGGGTATCAGGTTATTGTCATTATTATTATGTTGGTGTTCCATGCACAACTGCACAATGTTGCAATGAATACCTAACGATAAGCAATTTTTATTTCCCGCTTTCTATAAGATATGCGGACATTATAAAATATCGTAAAAAATCTTTTACGTATTTTCTCATCATGTTTCTCGCTACAAATTACTTTTCTGTAACGTTTTAGTTTGATTTTATAAGACAAACATTATCAATATTACTCTTCGATATACACATATTAATATAGTCTATAAACTCAATAAATTTAGGGCTGATTTTTTAATAGTCAGATAACTTTTATCCAGAGATTAATTATGACAGTTTGACGTATATTTTCTATTTTTTTTTTTTTCGGTATGTATGTCATGTTGAAAGGATAAGTGAAAGACGATTAACAAAAGGTATTTATATGGCAGAGGTGAGTGGCAACGTAGGGAGGGGTTGCCCTAGGAAGACCTACACTGACTTTATTAGTGAGGTTCTTCAGAAAGGTCAGGTGCGCAGTACTCGTAATCAGCGTGCTTGTATGACGAGATGTATGAACGTAGATGAGGCGAAAGGAGTATGTATTCAAGGATCGTAGCAGGTGACGTTCTATGGTTTCTGCCTACCCCCATGGAAAAAGGCGTGAGTTTATGTATGTGTGTATGTGTAAAAGCTGTCAAACCGCCATATTTATACCTCCGTTAGGTAAAAAGTAGTTAGGTAGGTACGTGCGGAACGGTACTTCCAATTTAAAATTCGTTTAAATTACGTCACGATTAGGTACTATACCGCGCGCTTTTGTTAACTCTTCAGGTTGTTTACAGTTACTTCGACAGACCTAACATAAAAAAAGTAAACAACTGACTCGTCTGGGATAGTTGTAGGTGAGTGCGGCTCGTTCACAGAAGTTAAACTGGTTGGCTAGCTTCTTAACCCGCGGTTTGATTTCGAAGACTTCCGTCGTCGGTGGAGCGTCCTCGTCCTCCTCTGAATATGAAAATTTGAATGATTTCAGTGTTGGTCAATTACCCTGTATACAGGGTTAAGGAAAATTTACCAGAATCCTGAAAAGGGGTCAATGTACTCATCATTATGAACAACTTTTACTATGGGACCAACCCTGAAATCATGAAAAAAAAATCAGCTGAGCCATGCATTACGATCTTGTAATATGTAGCATTTTTGTAGGGAACAGCTGATTTTTTTTCATGATTTCAGGCGGTGTTCTTTGTTGATCATAATTTCCGAACATGTAGAGATAAGATTAAAAAACACTTGCCATATCGTTTGTTATCATCCAAAGAAGCCTTGCTCATTGTATGTATATACGCTTTCCGTTACACCCTATATAAAAGTGAAAGGTCACTCACTATCACGAAGTATCGAAAACGCTTGACTATGCTTGACCTATATGAATGAAACTTGTCAGGGAGATAGTTTATAGTTAGGGTTGGAGTGTAGCCTTAGGGGCGCTAGGACTTAGAAAATTTTTGATTTTTTTACGAAAAGTTTTTTCGGAAAAGTGCCAATTTTATTGCAGCATCTTATTAAGCTAGTCCATAGAAACAAATTAAGCTCTGAGAAGTATGGCCCTACGACGCACCGTTTCCGAGTTATGGGTCTTCGAAATTTTTAGTTTTTTATAAAACACTCTATATTTCCAAAATGGTAGGTCGGATGAAAATCTTTTCTGGAAAGAAATTGTTGCTCTAGTCGAGAACCATGAGATGGTGTAAAGAAACCCGCGAAAATTAGTAAAAAAAAAAATCTTAGAAAATTTGACTAAGTCCCGTGCCCCTAAAGATACGCAAGCTGACGATCCGACACTTAGAAAATTTTCTAAGATTTTTTTTTTTACTAATTTTCGCGGGTTTCTTTACACCATCTCATGGTTCTCGACTCTTAGTCGACTCCCAAACTACTCGAAGTCCCAAAAAATTTTTTTTTTAACCAAAAAAATTTTTTTTTGTTTCTTTGCTGTTTATAGTGCCCCTAAGCGTATACTCCAACTCCAACAAATCCGCCCCTAAGACGACCCACTGACCTCATCACGCTTACTCAAGGCACATTGGCGATTTTAGACTTATATTTATTACTAGCTTCTGCCCAATACTTAGTCTGTGTAAATGTCGGTTATTGCCATCACACTCATGCGTCACATTTATACTAAATATTTGTTTCGTACAGGTATCGAACACGCGACACGCAGGGCAGCAGCCCATCGCTTAACCACTGTGTTAACGGTCTCGTCAAAATTAATTTCGTCATGTTTTTTTGTTTTGTTCGTGCTGGCGCCATGTGGTCTTTACTCGAACACTACGTTAGCTTTCTAACAAGATTAGATATTTTGCTAGGACTTACTCGCTTCGGGTTCTGCCTCCTCGGCCGCTTCACCGCCTCCATCCCCTTCAGCTTTAGGCTCCGCAGCCGGAGCTGCTTCAGCTGGTTCTGGTTCTGCTGGTGCCTCTGCTTGGTCCTCTGATACAATATTTTAATGTTTAGTTTTTACGTAAACATAATAACATAAAACCACGTCTGTAATCCCCGAAGGAAAGGCAGAGGTGTACCCATTACCACACCCACATTTCGCCGGTTCGATCTGGTTCGACAGTTATTAATTTTTTTTTGTTTTTTATGTTTGACAGTATTTCAGAATACACCTCTTTCAAAGAACAGAATCGAAATCGGAACAATTTGAAAATCACCCACAAAAAAACCCAATGCCTATTCATTCATGTGCAGAATAACTAGCATAACTTTATGAATTTGACAAGAAAGCAAAACTGCACCTTGTTTAATTACAATGAAGGAATATTTTCGTAAAAACACCGATATCAAACAAAAGCTATATTGTAAATGTCATTACAGGGAGCGTCACTCAGTTTTACTGAAACCGATCGAAATGCTCAAAAATAGACTCAACGCGTATAAGTAAGAATAAACAGCGGCATTCTACAGGCAAAAACGATGCAATGGGTTACTCCAAATCGATTTAAGATTCGCTATAAATAATCTGGATTCAATGGATTGTCGTGTCGAATGTCAACAAGAGGTTACAAGGTCAAGCCGAAACGGTATAACAATGGTTTATCATCAGAAGATCGTTACTGTTGTGTTGTGAATAGAAACGAGTGGAATCAAATAATCTACCTTGTAATTTATTCGAGTTGAGTTGGGTTCGTTTCTCTACTGTATTTACATAACGTAACATCACGCCTGTAATCCCCGAAGGGTTAGGCAGTGGTGTACCTATTAGTACACCCACATTTCGCCAGTTATGTTTAAGTCCCATGTAATAGGGGGTGAGCCTATTGCCATCAACCGGGCACAAATCCAGACTCCGAGACTACTACTGAAGAAAAACCCAAAAACACTTTGCCCGACCTGGGAATCGAACCCAAGACCTCATTCATTCATTTCTGTTTTTACTTGAGAACATTCAGCTTTTTCCCTATAGGCAATTTGTACCTACAGAGGAAATGGGTAGGGGGAGTAAAAAGACAATATCCCCGACCCTAAATTCCATGTCTTAAGAAAGCAGTGTACTAGCTATTAAAATTATTATCCGAAGGCCAATTATTCGACTAATTAACAACTACTTACTTAGTCACAATTTTATCTCAGGCACAATCAATATAAAAATCAAGCTTTATGTAAAATTATTACAAAATTGAGTATTGGATATTGTATTGTCATCAGAATTAAAGGTGTATGCAAAATTTCAGCTAAATCGGATACCAACAATTGATCGAAAATGGTTTGCTATTTTTGAAAGGACAACTTACATACGGACAGTGCAAGCTAAATAAAAGCTTGTAAAAAAACGCGTCAAAAATGTAAAATAAAGGCATTTTTGAGAGATTGAGACTGAGATTACAATGAGAACGTTCTTAAAAGTTATGAAAATTGCCCCTCAGGAATTCGACAGCCAAGAATATTAACAAAGAAAGTGCCACAATTACCTGATTGACAGTTTCTTTTCTGTTAATTTAAGCAATAAACACATTAGCTCATCTGGCGAAAAAAGACAGTGTCCTAAAGAACGACAGGGATCAAGTCGGGTATTCTCTATCGTTGAATCCTAGGAAGCTAGTAAATATTAGTTTTTAATATTACAAATGTATTGAAATTGCAACTGGTTTGTCAATTTTTGCAACCCGGTAAACGAACCTAGGACCCCATATATTATCAAATATTCATCTGTATATGCAAGTTTACTCACTACTAATATATCCTTTTACTACTATTGAATGTTATATCCAATACCTTCAGGTTTAACCTCGTCGGCAGGTGGCGGGGCAGGTTCTGGTTCCTCTTCTTCTTCTTCTTCAGTTGCGGTCTTCTTAACCTTCGCTCGTTTCGGTCCAGCGTCATCGAAGCCGACCGTGCCTGTAACAAGACGATAATAAGTGTATTGACATCATCTCAGTGACTAAAAACCTCCACGGTGTTCCCTGCCCACAATTACGGAATCATGGGAACGTACGCGCCTTCCGCGATACTCGACTGGTGCTGGCCCGCGACTGCGGGCCTCCTCAGGTCAGAGGCGCACGTGGTACACTAAGCAGATACTAAACCCTGCCTCAAATTAGTTTAACTGAATACATGACATTAAATACAGTTCTCTATAAGAAATATGGTCACCTACCATAGCCAGAGGCTATTTGAGCCCTAGCTTCATCAGAGTCCTTGCGTATAGACGTGCCTTGAAACACGTACAGCGGGTATGCCTTCCCAAAAGTCGGCTTTGGCTTCGTCACGAATTCTCCCTTGCCATAGTGGTAGGCCACTTCATCAGCTACCCACGTAGGGTTGATTGTGGTCAGAATACGGCCAACCTCTTCTTCTAAATCCTGAAAGTACTCAGAAAGTCAATTCCCGTAAAAAAATCGGTAAAAATCTTGTCGCAATCTCATTACAGCGACAACCAATGCCAAAAATTCAGGTAAATTAGAGGTACCTATTGATTTTTAAAAGATTGAGCTTTTAAATTAAATCAATTGCTATTTATAGCCACAAAACTTTACAGGCAGCGGTTACTGGCTATAACAGTTTATAGTCCCCCAGACATTGTTTAGGTACTTCGATTATATATTTATACACAGTACGCATGCGCCAAGAACTTTTCAAGATTTGTCTTTTTATATTTAGACTTAATATCCGCAAATCTACGCACTACTTACTTTACTTTTACTAAAGAAAGACCAAAAAAAGATGAATGAGATTACGTGAGGGATGATATGAATGAAAGAAAGTGAGTGATAAAGCGCTAGTGTGGAAAACGTAAAAAAAACATGGGACAAAAGATCCGTTCAACTTTATATTTCATTGATTTTAGTAATGATTTAAAATGAAATATCTTACTGCTTCGGCAACCTCCTCCTGGTCATCTGGTTTGACGAGAGTGCGCGGTTTAAGCCAATCTAGGGCTCCATCATCTTCACCGGCTAAATTACCGCGAGACTTTGCTGGCAGGTCCTTCTGCTAAATAGCACCATAAAAAATTAATAAATAAACCAACAGCATCAAATACCTCTGCATTATGTGGTTACGTACATCCAAGCACTGCAATGTTTTGGTAATAAGCACATTTTCCTCTGTGATGTTAAGAGCGCGTTTTACCATAGCCTTCAACATTTTGCTTTACTTTTTTGAATTACTTTGGAAATCAAAGAAATACGCAAGCACGCAAGCGATGTCTGACAGCAAATGAAACACTGCTTAGTTTTCTAAACGTTTGAGAACTCCGAACGGATTTACGAGTAAATATTCTAGAGACATTTGCATATTGTTTGATAGGTCTTTATTGGGGACGATCATGTAATTCGACTATAAATATTTGGAGGCACTTTTAGTTAAACGAAGCAAGCGTAAACAAACGATTAAACCGTTGCGTGCCCAAAGAATGCTGGATTGTATCTTTATTCATAATAATAATTCGTGTTTAAGTTCCAGGGTTTATGGTCCACGCAAAAGTTTATCGTTGATTTTACTTACGTCTACATCATTATCCGAAATGGAAGTCACATGTGATAATACTGATTCGGTAGATAAAGGTATCGATTCTGATTCTGAAGACATGGGGTCTTAACCAAATTCCGCGGTCTAAGGATCGCCTTTAGCATTGGAAGCGTTGATCAGTACTGCAGTGTGGTTATGGCCTATGTTTCTCACCCACATACCAAAAGAACTTTAACCGAAGAATGAACTAAACTGCATTAATATTCACCGTCAACTAATGTACCTAGTACAAGCTAACTACGGTTACCGAGCAAAAGAATAGATAATTTTATTTGTTCGTAATTTGTATCACGCGAAAACTGCAAGTTTGTTCGTAATGAGTCTGTTATTTTTATTGAAATTGCCTTGTAACTGTATTGAATTGCAAAGTCATCAAAAGCGATATTGAGACATAAAGAAATTCTGAAAACTACCTTTTAAACGTAACGTTTAAAAACAATCATATTCTCCCGAACAAATTTTGGTTACTACGGCCAATCTCTATAGAGATTGGCCAAATATGCAGAAGATATTATTATAGTGCACAAGCGTGTGCTCAAACACAGGTGCATTGTCTCTTCTGTCACTCTCGCAGTATAATGGGACGGCAAATCAATACGAACGGGGAGAGATTATTCGCAGGACCAACGGCTTTATGAGCTTTCCAAGGCACGGAAAATATTGATAAGATTCCAGAGACGGATTACATTGTAAATACCCATAAAGCGGCTCCTTAGCCATAACGTTTTATGTGGTTAATTCTTAAATTATGAATGGGATATAAATTAAAGGCAATCGTTTTAATCGGCCATAAAATGACCTTACGGTCGTTTACGTCAGGGCGGAGCTTATTTCAGATTTAAATACAGATACAGCGGTTTATTTCGATGAAATCGTTGAATATACGGTTATTTTACGACTGCTATTCCAAGGAACTTCCTACAATGTATCATGTATGTCAATTTATTTTCAAATTCTTCTGATTTGTGTATTCTTAACATTGACGTTTTTTATAGATTCCTCATTGGTGTTTGTTACAAATCGTTTATCCATTATTTGTTTATAAAAAGTTCTACGAATTACAGTTTTATTTTATCTAGATTCTACAACATCATCACTTCCTTCGTTATTGTTAAAATAAAATATATCGAATCTTGCATCATCTCTATCAGGGAATACATGATGGTTACTAAAATATTTATCCGCTTTGTTTAATGATTTAACCAATTTATTTACAAGATTTTCTTTTTATGTCATCAGTACCAAGTTTACAAATTACTTCCCTCGATAGGGCGTGTCACCAAATTCTAATTAGTCTCCGTGTCTGGCATTAGCTAGTACTGGGGGTAGAAGCACGATATCGCGACAATGGTAAGGGTAGATTAATATTCAGTTCAGTTAGCACAGTACCTACTACTAGAATATTTGCGCTAGCTTCTTTGGTTTGACGTGGTTTTTAAACGCAATGTTCATAGAATTAGGAGCTGGTATTTTATTTAAAAATATTACGTTCCAGTAAGTTGTGAATACTTTTAATGTTTTATGGTGACATTTTCGCGCTCTTCTACTTTTTAAACTACTGTAAGTACCTAAATTATGTAATTAGCTGTTGCTTTTTTAGGACAGGTAAGGTAAGGGTAAGGTAGTTATTTATTATTTCATAGCCATCATTATCTTTAATGCAAACCAATTCGCTTTACATATAAATTATATGATGTAATTCTGGCAAAGCTTTATTGTTTTGTGTACAAGCTAGAATGCTAGAATGTTTTATGGGCTCCTTAGTACACAGATTTAGTACTTCGATAGCGAGCACACAAAGTCTTGACGTCAAGCTAACTTGGCTCGTATGTGAATGATTTAAAAAATAGTGTGATTTTTATATTTATTTTGAAATCATAAATAGTGACCCAAAAATTGGTCTGAATTTCAGCAGGTACGTTGAATTTCAGGTTTTTTGGCATCCACCCATTATTACAATGAGGTACAATTCGTATAAAAAGTGCCAGTATTCAGGAATACTGGCACTTTTTATACGATAAAAACGCGGCTTAATGTTAATTTTATTATAAAATTATTATAGAATTTAGGTTAGGTTTTGTGTGCCCATGTTACGGCAGTATATGGAGAACTATTGCTGATAACAACGTGCAACCTATATTTGCAAGAATAAATGATTTGATTTTTAAGTTAAAAGTCCCACTTAAAATAAGATCTGTTTCCACAGACCAGATATAAAATAAAATATTTAAGTAATTGTAATAAAAAAAAAACATGAGCTTATGTTAGATACAATTTAAAAACTACAATAATGAATCAGGTAAGTACTTCATTCATTTTAAAAGCTGTATGTTGTGAACCTACCTTTAATCTATTTTTGCACAATTCACATGATATTCTATGTCCGAAGGGTGGTACACTTAATTCAGGGTCAATTGTATTATTGTAAATCAACATCATACATGGAAAAGCAGGGATTGCAAACTCTTGGCATGCGCGACATAAGTGTAACAGGATATTAAGTATGTACGACACGCAAATGATTCAGATTCTAATAATAAGGGCAAAATAAATGCAAATGGTTTTTTTTTGATAGTATAACATTTCGAATGGCCCAGCTCAAGCGCGCGGAGTCAACGTAACGTAATCGATTTTTAAATTTGACATACCGAATGAGGGTACTTTTACCCTTATAGGAAAACTTTGGCTCATAATGAAAAAAAGTTTTACCCCGCCTCTTGAATGACAATAATGTGCTTTTTCAAGACAATATTTTTTTTTAGTTGTCATTATTAATTTTGCTGTAATTTTTCAAGTGATAAATGTTTTTCCTTTTTGTGCCAAAATTCCCCTACAGGGGTAAGAAATTCATATTTACCCGGTTTTCGTTTCGTATAAAATATTTATTTAGGTTAAAGGCTTTATTTATATCTTTTATATCTAATATTAAAATAATACTGTTTTAAGAGATGGGGGTAGGCCCCCTGGACTATAAAAAATAAATTCATTATTTTGGCCAACATAAGATTCACTGTGTTAGTAAGCTTCTTATAAATAGTGTTAGTTAATAAATTATACAAATTATTTAAAAATATGCAGGTAATTTTTTTTTTGCAGTTTTTTTATAATGTATTGAATACGGAGTATCTAACTAGGTATATGTACTGTGCAAGGACCGTATGCTTTAGGTACTCGTGTATTGTCGTCGCTTTGGTAGATTCTTTTTTTATTGAATTTCTAGGAAAAATGTATCTATTGATAGTCTAAGAAAAATATACCTATTGATAAATGCACCCGCGGTCATTTAAACTGGAGCTTATAAAAATTGAAATTGAATTGCCCATTTAAAATTATAATATACAGTAATAAACCAAGTTTTACGATACTTCCGTTATGCATCAGACTTGCGTGGAGGATTCCGAATTATGATGTCGATCGATGAGGGGGGGGGGGAGAGGGGATATGGGACAGTATCTCTGATAGTGGTTATCGTGATTACCGACAATTCTGACTGATTGATTACGGGAACCGCAGTGATGAGTTAGTTGTCGACGCGTACTGTCGCGGTGGCAGCCACGTATTTATACGATTGAAGTGTTGTCTTGAAGCAGTTTTCATGGAGAATTGTAGGTAAGATTAATTAACTAATTTATCTATTTATCTATCTATAGGAATAAAATAAATGGCTGAATGTGATGTTTGGTAAGCGTAAGAACAGCTGGACCGAATTGTCTGTTATTTTTTGTCGTGTTAGTAATTTTCCGAACAAGGTTTATATATCTTTTATTTTCTAAAATCCACCGGAAAAGTTCGCAATATAATTGAAAAATGTGTTGCTAAGCGCAAAACTCGAGAACGGCTGGGCCGATTCCGCTGATTCTTTTTGGTTGTGTTCGTAATTTTCCGGACAAGGCTTTAATATATATATTTTTTAAATCCACCCTAAACGGGGAAATTTTGCACCCGTGCGAAGCTAGGGGGGACAATAAAAGCTATTAAAAGTTAAGCTTAATTAGTTAATCTAATCTAACGTATCTAAAGCGAGCTTTAAATCTTCTGTTTTATGGTTCCTCAGTTTTCAGTTCTTAATACTGATTATATGTTTTTACACTTAAAAATAATTTAAAAGGTTTACGTCAATTCGGTCACAGCGTAGATTTTAGATATTATAATAATATATCTGATCAATAGCTATTGTTCTATTCATGATGCGGTCATACACAGCGCCAGGTCAAAGGTCACCAATTGTTTCCAATTCCAGACAGATAAAACGCACTTTAATATTACTAAACTACGATTTTTTAAGCATTGCGTTCAAAGCAAAATTGCAACTCCACTATAATACCTCACGAAATATAGCGAAGCATGGGATTATACCAAGACAGGGTCACATGACGTGCAATGGACGTACACAGTATGAGTATTGTAACACAAATACATTATCTTGGACTAGATAATGCAGTGATTTATCCAATGAGGTGCCTTAACACACAGTATGTACAACATGAACAGCTTTTTGGCTTCAGCACATCGTCAAATGTTGGCAACAAGATTGGCCCAAACATTTCGATATGCTGACACCAATAAAGTAGGCGAAGACGTTCACAAACGGCAGCCAATATTGGCCAAGACAGACAAACACAGGTACAAGGTCGTATTTACAATGGAGTGACGCACACGCATGCTGAGTCCTAAGGTTCGTTACTCACTCTCAACCGCTTTAGTAGAGCCAATCCTATGGATTTCTCCTTGGACTTACTGCGCCAGAGTTCTGGCAATTTCTTTTTCAACACTTTCGGGCTAGGAATCTAAATCAGGCAGCAAAGGATTACTAAAAGTATTGACGGGATTTATTTGAAAGTTAATGAGAAAGAAGTGAGAAAGAAAAACAGTTTATACTGCTCATATAAACCGTATGATAAACAAAATAGTATCTAGGTTTCTAGGTTTAACCTAGGTATTTAATGTTCTGTGTTCTGTATAATTATGAAATGCTTGTACCTATGTTGTTTGTGATGTTAGTCTTCGTTGGGTAAGTCTATGTGAATGTCATGTTTATAATAGATAACCCATGTTTATACTCACGCTGAAATCTGTAAAACAAATTTTCTATAAAATCCGGTAATAATACCTAGCGGGGTGATGCATAGTTTCTTGTGCAGCTGTGTAGTCGGTTATGTTAATAATATGATGCAGTTTATGCAGAGTTTTCTTTACAAAATTTTAGTTCGGCTCTCATTTAATTTTCTTTATTTGTAGCACTTGGTACGTTTTGTAGTACTTTAAATGATTTTTATTTAAAGAACATCGTCTTCACATTCGTATTATTATTGAATTAAGTAACTGTATAACTTATTGCAAAACATATATTTTTTAAAGAGTAGTGTATGGAGTTTCTTGTCTATATTCCTCTCTGTACAAAACTATCGTTTAGAATGGGTAATTCATTATTATTATTATTTTGTTCTTTCTTGTAAATTAATGATGTTTAAAAGTACCTTTTAATGTTCCAATTAAATTAATGATTTGACTTTTTGAAATCTAGAACAGTAACTATTTCATAAATATGTTTTAGTGCCTCAAATATTCCTTTGGCATTGAACTGACAACTTGTAGATAAGTGCTTGTGATCTGCTGCTCTCACATTAGTTACTGTATTTGACATACATGTATGTAAATCAGTCTGAACTCAAGATATGTTAATGTTATTCCAAACAAAATGTAAACAGTAGGAACGGTTTGCGCGGAGCAAATACCCGTTGATGGGTTGTAACGGTTGTGTTTGATCAATGTTGCTACTACTTGTAAGTACTTACATAATATACAAAACATTAGGTATTCGTAGAACACACTTATCAATCAATCAATCATTCTGATTAGTTTGTAGTATTGAAATTTAAACACAATTTGTTCATGTTTAGAGAATAAATAGAGCATAAAATAATTATTTTAAACTTTTACTTTTACAAGTTATTTACGAGTTTTGGTTTGGAAAACTTAAATTTAAATACGAGAAACGATTAAAGAACACCGCTTACCTTCTTCGGAGCCATGACAAGGCGCTCGTGAAAATAAAACTAAACAAATTAAAAGTTAATACAATAGCTATTCTTTCAAAAAATCTTGACGCGAAGAAAAAGTTTGACAAAACGTAAATAAAATTGTCAGTGAGTAGTGAGTTGAGCGGCTGCGCGCGCAGGGCTGCGTTGTCATGGCAACGGGGCGGAGCGCCCCTCGGGCCTAGTTGGGCTGCAGTACCGACTGGTACCGACCGCGTAGTTTTGACGTGTTTTGCATCCTACCGGTGTCATTTGGTGGTCTATCCCTTACTTTAAGGTACATATTTATTTTATCCTTCCCCATAATCCTGTACTATTATCCTTGTAGATACAGCAAAATAGTCTTTTGTCGTTAGTTATATTTAGACTGTGGTCACGATATAAGGTGATTGATAGTGCGTAGTGGTAATAGGTGATTGTTACGTCCTTTACGAGCGGCGTAGTGTCCAATTAGTAGAATCGTGTTTAATATTAATACCACTGGGGCCGAATTAACAACACAATACAATAAGTGAAGACTAATTTATTGTGAACGACATATTGTATATTACAATTCATTGAGGTAATCATTGGAAATAGTTGTGTAAGCAAAACAATGGACGGGGATATAGTACCAAATTATTGTTCATTTTCTATGAATGACTCTGGTCACATTCATATAGGGGTTTGGCAAATAAAAATCAGTTGTTGCAGTGTAAAAATCGTAGTCTTTCTTAAATAAACAAATAAAATATTTTGAATTGATAAAGAAACCAATCGATTATTTAAAATTCGGTTTTACTCATTTATTTTCGTTCCGTTATAATGATAAATTAATAAAATAATAAAAAAATCCAGCCTATTATTTTGCCACTGCAGGGCAAAGGCCTCTTCTCTTACAGAGAAGGCAGGGACATTGATCACCACGCTTGCTCCAAACCGATTGGCGATTTCAGTCCTATATTAATTTATAAGTCCAGGTTTCTGTGCGATGTTTTTGAGTAAATTATTTCGTGAGACGTTTTCAAATAAATGAATGAACTGCATATTTATTTTAAGTGCACAGTTATACCATTTGCTACGTTTCAAGTTATTTTCATCGCGTCTGAGTGTCTGACCTTTATAAATCCGTTTATAGTGGGCGCATTCCGTTTCTCTCGAGCCGTTTTCAGCGTTCACTAAATCTGATTAATGTATTTTTAGATCGTTGTATTATGCAGCATCCATCTATACTGGATAGTGTTGCTCTATTTGTGTTTACGCCGCGGTTTACCCTCTAATAGTTACTTGTTTTTGTATGTAAGCTCGTTTTATTGTGTTGTTTACAGCTGTTGAACGTTATCGAGAATTAAAGTTGCAGGGCTTGGCAAATGGCCAAGATATCGGGATCGTTCATGGCAAACATAATTTCTTCTAGCGAACTCAAAATATCAAGTCTTCTACTATTCTACAATTATTTCAGCTATAATAAATGATGTAACTATGTAGGTTGTATGATATTTTTATAGTCAGGCAGTATTATAACAGGTCTATAAGAAAAAAAACTTTTTTTTTTGACAGCTTAGCGTAACATTAATTTTATTTAAAACACTAGCTTCTGCCCGCGATTTCATACGCATGGTTTTTTCAGGCGCGTTCTTTAACGTCTTTGATTACTGCTCCGGTCCCGTTTGTCGTAGCTTAATGTTAAATAGCCTATACTACTCCTCATAAATCTAGCTATAATATAAAAAATGTTTGCCTATCCGACTGGTAGATCTAGCGATTAGCACGTTTGAACAAACAAACAAACAGCTCTCTTCAGCCTTATTACATATTTTTTATAGATTTATTTACATAAAAACAATAAATTATATACAATCATAACAAAATTGTAATGTCATGCACACGTGGTGCAGTAAGGTATTATAACAGCTGTAGTTTTTTGTTAGGTAAATATTTGCTGAAGCCATGCAAATGTGGCCTCAGTGTTCATACAGTCTAGACAAGTAGACACATAATCTGGATTATCTTCTGTTCCTTCTGTTGCCCTTTACGTTCCGGGGCCACGATATCCTGTTAAGACGTCCCGCAACCCCGGCAGGCGTATCTTGACTAAGCTAATGTATTGTTTTGCAATAATTGTTTCGAATGATCACCACAGTGTAAGTGTTACATCTGATATTCTTGATCATTAGGTACATCTCTAGATAGTCTCAACTAGTATGAAGACTGAAACTTTATATAATCTAAGGATTGAAATGATGATTTTATTTGAAAACTTTTTTCACAAGATCAAAAAGATTTCTTCAATGTTTGTTGATCCGACGGTACGTATATGTATGTAATAACTTATATTTGTACAATAGAGTATTTATTTAACAATGATAAATTTAAGATAATTTCAAAGTAAAAAAAAACACAAAAACTAATATTACAAAATTCGTCTTCTTTTATTTTAGAACAGGGTTTTTCTGTTCTAAAATACAATACTCATTTGAAGCCATACACTACTTAAATAAGGTTCTATAAGGCATTATCAGCCACAGTATCTAGGCACTTCAATCAGTTTGTCTTATAAATTCCAGGATCGTTCCACCGAGTTCCCAGTCAAACCGTCCAAGCTGGCGGCTGAGGGTGACCGAGGCGGCGGGTTGCTGATCCCTGCCCGAGAGCCCGATGACAGCGGCATCGACAGCGACGACGCTGTGCGGCGACTGATCCTGGCTCATCAGAGGCTACCGGTAACCTTTCTACTTGGGAACTCCTAAGTCCCACTAAATGGTCAAGCTTTCCATTAAGTTGTCTTGAACCTGTCAAGCCCCGGCTGACTTACCGGTAAGTTAGAAGAATAGAAAATCAATTGTGTCTCATTATGTGGGACTTGAGTAATTGAAAGAAAATATATAGACATTACTGCTTCATTTGCTGATTTAATTATTTGACCCAGGTATTGAATATTGAACTTTATTGCGACGCTGATAAAGTTCTTGATATAAAATGTTCAATATTCAATAACTGGTTCAGAGGTTTAAGCTTAGACGAACGTTAAAACTTGTTTAGTAATAAGATGACTAAAAATTTTAAGTTAACCAGAAACCTGAAAAAGGGGGAAAATCAGCTGATCCATACATTTATGTTCACAAACTCGACAAAATGGTTGTATTTAATTATTTCCTCATAATATTTTTATCTGATTCCAGTTCACTGACGAGAGTAGCAGCGATGATGAGTTGGAGATCCCGTCACCAACGACACACAGACGCAACGAGCGGCGGGCTAGTATGGTGAATATACTTTACTTATACTGAAATGTGGATGTACTAATGGGTACACCTCTGCCTAACCCTTCGGGCGTGATGTTATGTTATGTACTCTGTAGGGTTCCGTACCAAAAGGGGGGTGCCAAACGGGACCCTATTAATAAGTCTCTGCTGTTTGTCCGTTCGTCTGTCCATCCTTCCATCCGTCATAAGGCTATATCTTTTAAACCGTAATAGGTTGAAAATTTCGATAAAACAAGTGTACAAATAATACATAACATCACGCCTGTAATCCTCGAAGGGTTAGGCAGAGGTGAAACCATTAGATAAACAAAAAAAACAAAAAATAAATGTAAAAAATCAAAAAGGGCCACAAGAAATGTGTGTTTTTTATGGGACGTTTACAATCATGTACGGAATCCATGGCAAAAGTTTGCGTCAAAATGTCCATTCCACCTTGTATACTGAACCTCAGACTTACAAACAACATAAACAAATTACAGAAAAACGCAAACGAAGATCACGATCTAGTCATCATGGAGTGGCCTAAGGACCAGTTCACGAAAGACCAAACCGCGACTCGAGAGACCAGTCCTGATCGATCCTCGCCACCTCTCTACGAAGTAGAACTGACTGCTTCCGACGAAGACGACGATGCTTCGGTTCTGGAGCTGGTCATACCGATGCACTCGTCTAGGTACCAAAGAGTCCCGACCTCGTCTCCAAAGAAGACGAAGCCAAAAGTAGTAAAAAGGTATCTCTGCAGCATGATCTGCTGCGGGCGTAAGTAGATAAGTTTTTATGATCTTGATGTTATCACTTTTAGCGTAAGATGGAAGTTTGGGATTACTCGATTATTTATATGTCGTTTTAATGATGTTGTTATTGTATGTAAAGCAATGAGGAGTATTTGTGTTTGTGTTAAGCTCTGATTGTCCAAATTGAAATCAATGAAGACTCATTTATTTAAAACTATTTTTTCTTTGCGGCTCCGTCCGTTTCAATATCGGTTATATTATCGTGATGCAGATAAAGTCGCGGTTAAAAAAGTAGCCTATGCCCTTTCTGGAGTTTAGTCGTAAAAGCGTTACAAACTCACTTTCGCTTTTATAAATGTAATAATAATGTTTTAGTAGACGGACTGAGAATCAGAAATTTCCGAATGCCAAAATTTGACAGTACCATAATAATATAGGTCATACGTATACGTAAGTACGCAAGAAAGAAATATACACATCAAAAGTGTCTAGGGATCAACATCCCTAACAAATGTTAGGGATGTTGATGTGTGTACATAATATAGGTAATATAATTATAGCTCCATTGTGCTTAGCAAATATGAGAGGCTCGGAGCTGTTATGTTTAGCCAGTTCTCTATCTTTGAGGTCCTGAAATTCTATTTAAACATGTTTTACAATTAGGTAATTGGTACAAATAAATGAAGGCAGAGTTCTCTAATTCCCTTACTGTACCAAATTATTCATGCTTTAGGCTTCGTCTCGCCATCAACTACATGATACTCCTCATTCTTTGTATAGATAGTAATAATCCAAACTAAATACTATTGTATTTTTTATTTCGTTTATTTATACAGATACTTGTATTTTAACGCCTAACTATTTTTAGTCGAAGAAAAATAATGTTAAAGAATGTTTGAGGGTATCTAAATTGGATTTTGACGAAATTCAGGAATTTTGTGCATCAGTCTCAACACACCTTGTTTGTGTTATCAAAGGGGTTTCGACATGTCTTAAAATGAAATGAAAATGTCACTTGTACCAGTGCTGAAGGGTTAATTGTCATAAGAGGGAAGCCAAAGAAAAAAATTGCTTAAATGTTTGTGTAATTAAAACTAAATAGTAATGTTTTAGTTGATGGTGTATTTAAAATACCTGCAGTGCGATTATCTACAAGGGCGTCGCTAGCCGATAGTCTAGGGGAAGTAAAGTTGATCTAAATGATACTCCATTTAGATCAACTAGTATAGTATATTGTGAATACAGTCAAGGGTGCCACCATCTCATAAAAGAGTACCATTTTAATATTACTTTGTAATTACAGTCGAATTTTCAACTCTCAGCGCTGAGCCGAGCGTCGCCATAAAAATAGTAAATGAAAAATCCTTTACGTCAATTTCAAATATTTCAATAGTAATGTTAAAATTGTGGATTGAATGAGAATAACTTTAGAGTTCGTCAATTAAGTGTGTTTCTATAAATAAGTCCATGTTCACTGATATTTTTTATTAATTGCACAATGTTGCTTGTTTTAGTTCCTTTTCTAAGTTAAGCGTATTATTAATAATGTAAGTGTAACTTATTATTAATTATTATACAAATATTATAATAATAAATAAGCCTAATTTTGTCGTAACGCTTTTTCCTTTTATCATGCAACTTAAATCGGGATTTTTTTTTCTTTTTATGTTTGCATAGTTGTACTGTACATAATGAGAAAGAAACAAGAAAATATGACAAAACTAGTGAATTATACCGAATTTCTTTTTTTTTTTTCTTTTCATATAGGAATATAAAGAATACGGAAAACAATGTATTTTTCAGTTAAATATTAAAATGTTTCTTTTTATATTAAGTAATATCAGGTAATTCAATTACACGTGTGAATTTAATGATCTATCCATTTGATGAGGTATTCAGGCTTCGCTTCGCAGAAAACGCTTGCCATTGCTAATAACAATTTACTTGCATGGAAATGTATAATGAAGACTGATGAAAACAATGCGTTGCCAATTAACTAAACTAAAAATAAGCAAAACCTTGAAGTTAAAAATACTTTTTTAGTTTTTTTAGTAACAATATTTTGTGTAGCTTTAATTTATTTTTTCATGTAAAGAGTAAAAGCTTATTTAGACGATGCGAGATATATCGTGCAAGTTGTGGTACATTTCCGTCGATGATCGGCCACTTATGACACGACAGCCGCGCGGTACCGCAATGTACCTACGCAAATCGCACGATATTTCTCGCATCGTCTAAATAAGGCTTTATTCTTATGAATTTCATTGAAATAATTATTGTATTTTTGTAAGTAGGTAGGAATTAATATAATATAAATATATTTTTCTTCTTATGTAAGTAATATGCCTATTCATTAACTTTTTTATTAGAATATGATCACTAGGTACCTACGTAGGTATCTATTATTTAATAATACACACGTGATTATTGTTATTGTAATAATATGAATTTATGAAATCTATTTAAACCTTAGGTACCGTTCGGCCTACTGCAAGCCGTGGGCTGTTTCAGAATTTGCATATTAAAATAAAAACGTTTTTAGATTTAGTAAGGATTACTATGCTTAAGCTGGTCGGCGCAATCGTTAGCATTTTTAATGAAGATCTTTTTTTTAGATTTCTCTTCTAGAATGAAATAAAACACATTCAAATAATGATTGTCATGATTTCGAGCTTATGAGTGTAATGCTAGCTCGAATGAAGTGCAATCGTTCATTTTCATGTTCATTGTTCATGAAAAGATTCATTTGAGCTAGCCGTGATACTTATTAGTCCCGAAATCATATTTAGTCACTAATGGCATCAAATTATCTTTTAAATAAAGCAAAGATTATAGACAAGAACTTTATTTCAATCAGTTTCATTTCATTTTAAATGTGTATATCTCATAAAAATTCACCCTTTATCAAAGGTTTTATTGAAAATGCCGAATCGAATAGGCCGACCCGCTTAAGTATACACAGACCCTTACGAGGAAGAGAGAAACGTTGTGGTCTAAACATAACAACAAAAGTCTTTGCAATTCACGAGCGCGCCTCATGTGACGTTTATGTCATTGTTCTATGGCCGTTTATATTGCAATGATTGATGCGCATACGTAAAATGGAACAACTAAGTATAGTTGCAATAAATGGTCTAAGTATTTATGTGAATGGTGATTGTGAATAATGAAACTGTATGCGTTTTCATCTCTATTAAACAATTCACATTGCAACTGGTTTTAATTTATTCATAAATGTTTTAAAAAGCCCATTCTTATTTTGAAATATCTAAGTTTTGTGCGTCCCGACCGCTCCATGATCACGCCTCTCCCTGGCTGACTATCCATGTATCTATGATATAGCTGAATAGCTTTTTTTCTTCTTTGTTAGAGATTAGCGGATTCACCGCTAATCTCTGGAATTGCTAGACGGATTGTAAAAAATTTTTTTTGTATACTTAGAACAGCTAGATTAATGAGGAATAGTATTGGCTATTTAATATCACGGTACGACCCATACGGGAGCGAAGCAGTAACCAAAGACGTAACTCAGGTGAAATAAACCACGCAGACGAAGTCGCGGGCAGAAGCTGGTTCTTGATAAGTATAGTATGATCCACTATAACACACATCTAACTATTGTCAATCAAGGAGGTTGAAATGGAGATCTATGTTAACTTTTTTGATCGAATTTTTTTTTACCATGGCATCGACATATAAGTATATGCTATTTTTTTTTTAATTATAGTTCTTGGCGACACGAGTAAATAATACCCGAGCGGAGAGTGGATAGGACTTAATATTCCACATTTGAAATGTAAATTTCCTTATAAATAAACTAGGTGGCAGTTACAGTATCCAAACCTAAAATGATGTTCATGTTTTATCAGGGTAGATAAAATTGTATTAATTCCGCTACTCGATAACAGATGGCGCTAAACATAACTTTGTTCATGAGTAGAAAAATACAGCTCTAGGCATAGAATCGTGAAAGAAAGCACTTGAGGCACGTTTCTATGATTAAGTCCGTCGTAGCGAAAACAAAGGAGAAGTAAATCGGGGCAATTGTGTCTGTCCGGAGTTTGAGAAGCGTGGGCTTGACACTCGCGGCCCCGAGACGACTAACATTTTAGCTTAGGGCTTAGAAGAGATATCGTATTAAAAACTAGGAGTAATTTAGAAGTCTGACAGGCCATTTATATTAACTAAAATGAGATAGTTTTAATATCGGTTATCGGTTAAAATAACAATGTTTTTTTTTCTTTAATCTTTGAACGTCAACCACAGTCGTGAGGGCCCAGGTTAAGGCGCCCACCTCTTATGCATGAGGTTGTGGGTACAGTCAGCAACAAAAGTCGATTAACAATGTTACTTTTTTATATCATTTAAACAGACACTAAACACATAATGTACTAACTTTCAGAATTTCAGGCACTAGCTAAGGGTTTATTTTATCTTAATTTTATATTCATTGCGTTTTACTTTTAATATTGTACTTAATAATTAGGATTTAAAATTCATAAATGTTAATCGACTTTTGTTGCTGACTGTACGACACAGGGCAAGTAAGTACCAATGTGACTTTTTCAATTCAAGTCTTGGAAATCAGTGAAGGAAGGTTGTTTCCGTGAGCAAGTGTGGTGATCGATGTCCTCGTCCCTTCATTAAGAGATGTACCTATGGAGTTATTTGCCCATTCTTCTCCATACAAAACTATCTTTTAGAAGGGGCAACTAGATTCAATTTTTTTCTTTTATATGACGTTCAAAAGTGCCTTTTAATGGCTTAATTGAAACAAATGATTTGACTTTGACTTTGATTTTGAACCCTTCTAAAGGCTGTTCCTTTGTAACGATTGCGTCCTACCTCATACTAAAGATTTTATACCTAACTGGTTCATTGTAATTCCTTACAAAGGCCCAGTTAGTCATTATCAAAGGCTATCTGTTTCTGAATTTTAGTAAAAGGTGCTGAAATTCGTATTTCAGATCTCTTCGAGCGGGTTCTTTACAGCTCACTTTGTTTATCCCGCATCGCATGTAGGCAGTGAAGGGATAATTTATATAATTTCATTTTGTTTGTATGTTACGTTTTTGAGATTCATATTTAAAATTAAATGAGACTGGGGTTATTTCCAAATGTGACTGCCTCTTTTTTCTAGTGGTCGCAAAGCGCGACTGCTTAGCATGAGGTCATGGGTTGAAATCCCAGGTAGGGCAAAGTGTTATTGGGTTTTTCATCAGGAATTTCTCAGTAGCAGCCTCGGAGTCTGGATTTGTGCCCGGTTAAGGGCAATAGGCTCGCGCCCTATTACATGGGACTTACACATAACTGGCGAAATGTGGGGGTACTAATGGGTACACCGCTGCCTAACCTTTCGGGGATTACATGCGTGATGTTACGTTATGTGACTAACTAGTAGCTACCTATTGATACTATATGGAAATGTTTTCACTTTGTTTTTAATAGTAGGGATGAGGATATGCCTCATTGTCCACGAACCATCAAACATTTGTTTTTTTTCTAACTTTGCCGCAACTCTAGGAATTTGTATTGTAAAACAAATAAATTCATGTAACACACAAACAGCCAGACCCGATACAACCAAGTATCTGTAGGCTATAGGTACAAATATTTGTTCTGTGCCGAAATCAAACCCGCGGCACGATGCCCAGCAGCCGCCAATCGCGCAGTCACGGCGCCAAAAGTATCTTGAAATTAGTGCTCAGTTCTGTCCATACGATAGGTACATAGGTATATTTTTTTATACACGGTAACCTACCTGGTTTAATGGAAATTTTATTACTTGACGTCAAATCCGAGATTGAACTAAAATAACTGCTACCTACCATCAGACTCCGTTCTTGTTTTAACCTATTTTAGATGCTTTTACGATGCGGGTTTTTTGAAATTTGAATTTTTTTTAGTGTCTGTATGCTCTTTGGAGCGTTTGTTCTAAGTTTTTTTGGATATTGTACTGAACTTTGGTTTATTACCTATAGATAAAAAAAAACTTAAAATATTCTCTGGGGTGTAAAAAGACTAATTACTTACATACCTGCCACCGTCCCTTAAAACAATATTATTTTAATATAACTTTGCTATCCGCACTGTAGAATTTTCAACGCTCGGTTCAGCGCCGAGAGTTGAAATGCAACAACAGAAATTACAAAGTAACATTAAAATAATATTATTTTAAGAGATGGCGGTAGGCGCCCTGTTAACTACGAATACTGCCCATCAAACTATATAAGTAACATTGAGCAAAAATTATGAATAGGAAATAACTTTATTTTTGGTGTGAATAACCATTAGGTAAGTATATATCCAAATCTTTTTCTCCTTTATATCCAAATATTGTATTAAGTTCAGGTCTTTTTCAAGAATCAAACCTGTGATATCAACTTTTGAAATAAGCGTTTCGACATCACTGCAACTAGACCATATTAAGGCTATTTTTTGGATGGAAAATTATCAAATAAAGAAAAACAAAAAAGAAATAAAGTTTATCTTGGATATCACTGACATCGGTGAAGGTAAACATCGTGAGGAAACCTGGACTTATACCAGCCTATTACTGTTCCACTCAAACCATGTCAGAGGCCCTCGAGGTGGTTTAGAAACTCTGACACTAGGGTGTGTGGTCGTAAGACCTTACTGCCCACACGATGAAGAAGATCAAATGACTTCTTCCGCTCTGGGCGGAGTGGAACGGAGTGTAAGGCTAAGTTCAGATGAACGCGCGACGACGCGCGATTGGTTTGGCGCGCGGTTTAAGATTGTGACAAATCAATGTTGTTGTGTACATGACCGCGCGTCACCGCGCGTGCCCGCGCGCACCGCCATGCACCGCACGCAATATGTTGACCCGCGGCAGCGCGCGTCGTCGCGCGTTCATCTGAACTTAGCCTAACACTTTTACTGATTAAAACCCATCCGTATTCCTCCTAATGCCTTTTACGTTCCTCTTTCGAACAAATTTCGCAACCCTGGCACCATATTAGGGCTTACAAGTTTAAATAAACGCTGATCAGGTAAAATTGTTGTCAAATTGAAGGATACAAACAAATCCTATTACCTATGTCCACACAATTACGTCATAACATGGGTTCTGCGATCACCAATCGTTGCCGAGCGCTGTTATTAGGCAATATTCCCTAACGAGCGTTCGCTGTGACTCCCTATTAGGACGACCATGTTATACAGGGGACGTTTTCGGGCTCACAATGTTCCTATGAATGAAACGCATTGGAGAATGTTTATATATTTAAACACTCGCAATACCTCGGAGTTTTACGCGCGTTAAGTCTTTGATTACTGTTCCTCTTCCGTGGGTCGTAGCGTGATGTTATGCCTATGTTACTCGCTGATAATGTAGCTTTCCATAGCTGAAATAATTTTTAAAATCGGTTTAGTAGTTTTTGATTTTGTCCTTTGTAAACAAAAATACAATACTTTCCTCTTTGTAATATTAGTTTAGATGGGGTGTTCTACATATTAAACATTAACAGAGTAGCGGTTAGTAGCTACAATTAATAATTAATTTCTACACTAGCTTTTGCATATAGATCCGTCTGTGTGAATGTCTGTTATTGTGGACGCGAACCAAAAAGTAGCCTATGTCCAGATTCCAAGCTACCTCTTTGTCAAATTTCATTAAGGGTAGTTCAGTTGTTCTACCAAAATGAGGTAGCAAACAAATAAACAGACAGATAGGGTTACATAGTAGTAGTACTATCTATTTAGGTTTATTAAACAAGCAAAGTAAGCGTTTAGCCGCTGAAATACATAATGGAATTCTGTATAGACACAATCGTACAAGTGTCACATTTCAGACGATTTATAGACGATATTAGCTTGGCGTGAAAAGTTGCGCTGTTCCTCTACCAAAGTCAATTCTACTAATCAAAAGGTTCACAATCTAGTCGCAATGTCATCTCAGCGACAATCAATCAAACAAAATATACTTATAAGTAAATTAAAAGCATTTTTGGCAGATTGAGACTTTTAGATTTTTGGGTTAAATATTGTGATAGTTCTTAAAGTTAGTAGAATTACAAAAATAATTTTATTTAGAATCTTACAAGACATAAAATTAATATAATTTTGCCTATTAAAATGTAAATTACATATTTAAGTCTTACGTGCCTGAACTAGATAATCCTTTGTTTCAGGGAGCGAGCGAGAAGAGCTAAAATAGTCTTTATAAAAATATAATTATTAATTGCAAACAGTTGTTATTACAGTAACTGCCCCAGTAATTAGTTAATTACCTGTCGTCGTGTCCTGTGTGCCTTGATGCACGTTTCAGGAATTGATGGACGCTATTTATGGCGCAAACATCGCGGTTAAATTGACTGACTGAATCTAGACTGCCGAATCTGAATCGAATAGCTAAGAAAAACTGTTGAGCCCAATTGTGCTTTCAATTGTTTCTCAATAATAGACCTAGCTATCCACATAGTACTCGTAGCACCTACATCCTATATCCTCACCCTACATACATGCCAATGAGAGTAGAGGAGTCGAAGTAAATAATACCCTACTTAAAGTGTAGATTACCGCGCTCGAATAAAGCGATACGTTTGTACATTCAACGACGATAAAGACTATTATAGTCTAGACTATCTCAATACCTACTTCTTCCAACACTTCTATGTAAATTCCAACGAGTTAATAAGCCGGTGTATACAGAATGAATAATTGCAAGAAATCTGTGCTCCTTAATCTCTAAATCCAAGTAAGTATAGGTGAGGTTTATTAGGCGCGCTTTTAAAGCGTGAGTCGCACGTGAAGGCTGTTTGATCGTGTCTGGGTGGAAGGCGGCGGCGGCTCCGTGGCGCGGGGCGGCGCCCGACCCGCCGCCAGTCGCGCCACAAGCCCCGGAGGGGCTGCACGTGTCCTCGCTCCCGCCAACCGACTTATGTAACCATCCGCACGGTGAGTCCGCAGCCTCTGTGCCCCTTCCTCCCCGACATCGACCCCGCGACTCGAACCCACGCGCTCTGTCACTCGGCCGCCTCCGCGGAGCGAGCCACCGCGCGACTGTACCTACACCTCGGACACGCTCGTACATTGTGCTTTATCGTCAGCTGAGAGGTGACATAATCGATGCAGTAAGTACCGGTGTCCGGTGAGTGTGAGCATTCGCGGAATGCAGGTGTGTTATGTAACGGGAGTCTCGTAGCGGGTCAGCCTCCTCCGGCTGCCGGCAGTCCGGTGAGAGAGGAACACACCGTTTACGCGGCAGGATGTGACGCTGTTAAGGCACCGCTTCTCAGAGATCGTCGCTCGCAGGCCTCGCTAATGACACTCGTTATCACGAACGGTTTCTCGTCTCAAACGCTTTCGACAATCACGTGGAAAATGTGATATGGTTATATCTCGAGTCTCATTATACCAAACTGTTACTGGAAATTATGTGTCAGCCAATTATGTACTCGTGCTTAAATAGGCACGTTCTTAACTTCCTTAGGTAGGATAATAAGATCGTGAGTTAAGAGGTTCCCATAGAGGGCCGCCTAATTGGAAGGTCGGAGCCACATAAAAAATCCATTCAATCGTGGAAAATTTGTTGCCGGGATAAGCGTTCTATAGCCCCTGATTTATGGAATAATATTCTATGGAACCAATATTAGTTAATGGTTATGTTATTGGAGGTCCAACGCATTATATTAGACCCTTGCCTAATAAAATTAGAGTTGAAAGAAATTGTCTGAATGTTTTCAAATCGTAAGAATTATTAACAAGAATTCTATGAAGATTTTACGCTACGATATAAATATCGTACAAACTGTGCCCGGAGGGAACAATATTGAAAACGTTAAGATACTGATCTTTTCTTAAGAGCACGTCGGTTGAGACAAAAAAGTCTGTCAAGCAGATGACCATTTATCATGATACTGCTTGTGACATTTGAGCAAAAGCGTTTTATCTCAAGACGTATTATTGTAGAAAGAATTTCAGAGAAAAAATGTTATAAAAATTGAATCTGAAATTCAGGAAGAACCTCCATTTTCATTGTCGATTATTTCAAAATATTAATAAACAGGTATTGTCCTAATTTTTACAAGCTTTTATTTAGCTTACACTGTTCGTATGTAAGTATGTATGTATGTAAGTTGTCCTTTCAAAAGCAAACCATTTTTCGACCATTTGTTTGTATCCGAAATATAGCTGAAATTTTGCATAAACCTTTCTGATGACAATACAATGTCCAATACTCAATATTGTAATAATTTTAAATTAAAGCTTGTTTTTAAAAATATTTTTTAAATTAGTGTATTACAAGCTCTTTTCTATTATGTTGCTAGTCTGTTTACTTTCTTCACTCCATTACCTAAGACTATATTTTTGTTGTCGTCATAAAACGAATCAATCAAGTCGTCAAGGTAATGTAGGTACCTGGCTTATCCACACGCGTATAACATATTTGAACAGTGTTCCATGTTCTATAGAGAACAGAAAATAATCGATTTAACAAAGAGTGAATCATAATAATTTGTATTGTAATAGATTCTGAGTGTGGGAATGAAGATTACCTAAAAATAATACCGGGCTATTATTGTCCCAGGCCTCCTTTCATACAGATACGAGCATTAATCACCACGCTTGCTTAATGCGGATTGGCGAATTCAAACTTAATCTTATTCCATAGTATGGAACAAAGTCTGTACACTTAGATCTTTTAAACTCTGAAACGGATTTTAATGCGATTTTTATCGATAGTGATTCAAGAGGAAGGTTTAAGTATCTACATTGCACCCATGCAAAGCCGGAGCGGGTCGTTAGTTGATCATAAAATCGGGTTTCCTCAAGATGTTATCTTCACCGATGTTAGTGATGACTTAAAAGGTTAGAAACTCTTATTATGAAAATGACCTACTTATTTTGTTTTATTGTATAAAATGTATTTTAGTCTGTCCATTTCCTATTTCCTCGATATTTTTTTCACAAGCAAGTTCAAATATTATTTAATACATATTTTCTCTTGCTTTTTTTCTGTTTTTTAAATATTTTCGAAGTTCTCAATTCTTAATTCGAACTTCCATTTTTAAATTCGAGCCGTCTATACTCTTTTAGGCGAATTCGTTTCACGCTGCTTTGGGCACACAAAAAGCGTTCCGCTGTGAAATTTAATTGAAATTGGCCGTAATTGAAGGAACTTTAGCTTCCAATATACGGACAGATATGACGGAAATATGAACGGCTGGCAATACGAAACGATTCATAAATCAGGCTACAGTAGCTGTAAATGCAACGAATATTGTTAGGTGTTTGATACCATTTATCGGAAAATTGTGGTATCGATGATGCAATTACGGTCTTTTATTTCAGTGGTCTAATTATTATGGTAATTTCTGATTTAACGTCACATTTTGTTTACCCTACCTTTAGATGTAAAATACATCTCTATTATAAAATACATCATCTTCCGTACATCTTATAACGATCATGGACCAAAAGTGAGCCAAAAAAAGGATAAAAAAAAGAATATGTTAAAGCTTCTTTAAAAGAAAAACAAGCTATCCTAATTTTCTATTAATTGTCAACATTTTATTACTTTACTTCAGAAATCAAAGCTCATTTCATAATTTTCCTGTAAAAAGAAATCGATCTTTAGTTGTTCAGTAGTATGTTTAGGACTGTAAAAGTTAAAAATAACATGTCACCAGTTGTGTGTTGTGTTGTCCAGTTGTTAGCCAGGTCCACTGAACAGAAAAATGCTCTGTGTTAGATATGTGCATTTCATTTGTTTTGATAGAAGGAAAACACTTTTCTTTTATGTTGGCAGGGCACTTTTATGTAAGACTATTTTGTTGTGCGCGTCTCATGCTAATGCTACACGGTTCAACCAAATTGATTTAAGTACCAGTACCTTAGTTGAAAAGTGCAGAAATCGAGAGTGTGATCGACGTTTTGACGGTTCAATTTAGTTGAACCGTGTCATTCCGATGTTTTGTTATGTTATTAGCTTCTGCCCGCGACTTCGAATCTGGCTATCTATCATACTTATATAAAAATATTTTTTCCAATTTGAGTGGTAGTTCCAGAAATTAGCGTTTGAATAAACAAACAAACAAAATGTTTTTCAGTTTTATTTTATTGAGCATAGATGGTTAATACTTTTATCTTCGCAGCAAATAAGGTATACCTATTGTCGGTACCTGAAAGTCTAACTAACAAGGATTTTTTAATACTTACTACGCACATAATAATTTCATGTAAACCAACAAAACTCAAAATGAAAAGTGACAAGTGTCAGTCTTCCTCCCACGCTATTGAAACCAATAGAGAACTTAGAGTTGTTAGATCAATGTTGGTAGACAGCAATTTAACTTTTTGGTAACCTAAATGGACTACGAGTTACCAACGTTAATAATAAATACTATTCCATTTTCAAACAGATCGTGCACAAAACAAAACAAAAACTGTTCTATATTTAAAATTTAAATGTCGCAGCAGAATTATGCGGAAATAACGCTAGGGGCAATAAAGCAAGGTTGGGCTAAAAGTAACTATTAAACAGCCAAGAGATCAAGTTCTACATTCAAAATACTTTTTTTTAAAAACTGTATCCGATCGTGTGAACTCTGCATAATCTGTGCATTGTTTATTCTGCTAAGCGGTTAACAAGGTCAAGATTTTTTCAATAAAGTTGTTTGGTTTTGTGACGTAATGTAGGAGTTTCTAGGTATTTAATATAGGTATCATTATGTATTTATCTACACTGTGATGACAATCCGCTATTAAAAGGCTCATGTTTAGTAATGAACGTCTACGGGGTTTACGATAATAATGAGGTAGGTATACAGTAATTGATCGCATAAAAAAATGGTGTAAGTGCATGATACTGAGTGATTAAAACCCCATTTATTCGTTATGCATGTTTTTAATCTGGGTATAATCAGATGTAAAAAAAAAAACCAAAATTATGTACATTTTGGAAAAAAAGTTAAAACGATCGACAGATCGTTTTAACTTTTTTAAACTTTTTTAATAATAACCTCATTTTAACACTCCTTCTATCGAAGGAGTGTTAAAATTTGAAAAAATGAGGTTATTATTGTGCGATTAAATTTTTTTAATGAGGTTTTAATAGAACGATTTGTTAATTTAAAATAAGGGTAGTCAATGAGCATCTAAATTTTACAACAAAAAAAAAAGATTTCAATATGATTGTTGCTGTCTGTAGGTACCTATTATTGTTATTTTAACAATAATTTTAATGTAAAAGGAAGAGAGAAACGACATGGATATAAAACTTAACAAAAAAAAGCGAACCACTCATATAATCTGTCACTACGAATACCTTTTCCAGGGGCACAAAACATTTTGCAACATTTTCTTCCTGGCCATTAAACAATTTTCCGCTAAATTATTTCGAATCTATATTGTCGTGTCTGTACCTACGTTATGTTTCTTCAAGTTCAAAATCAAATCGTATTATTTACAAAGCGTTTATTATTGAGATCGTTTAACAGCTCGTTTCACTGATTATTATTGACTTTGCAACTAATATATTTAAACACGTAATGGAACTTTGATTCTACCTTATGGTTTTGTAGTACTTATATTTATTATGTGAAGGCTCGGCCGGATTTTATGGTCTATTTTGAGACCCAACAGCGAATGATCACGTAATATAGAAGCGATAGTCGTATCTTACTGTGGAATAGTAAATTTTAAAATGGTATAACTGTGGTAAGTTGGAGTAGCAAGCGCTTTAAAGCGATTCCGGCTTTTGCGGTTAAGGACTCTAAATATAGCATTCGTCCAGTTTATAGTCTAAGTTTTTATGAAAGACATACTACGGATCGATTTTTTACCGTTCGTTTTTAAGATTCTTATAGTTTCATGAATCATCTAATCTAATAGCTATATAAAAAATCCAAACCTGTTACCATCGTGAATATTTAGCAGTTATATCATTATCATAATTTTTACTAGCATCAGACGATAGCTTTTCAATATTTTAATATTTGTTGTTGATGACAATTTAGTTTTAATCTGTACTTCCAACTAAACTTTACCTATTGCTATTTCTTTTCCCCGGGTACAATATGAAAGAGACGGATGTAAACAAAAGAGCTGCCAAAAAGGAAACCAAATCATAGTCTGTTCGGGCAGTGACAAATTCACTGTTATAAAAACTGTGTGGTAATCTCCTTGGACTTGTCCGCTCTCTTTTTTTGTCTTTGTCTTGTGTAGTGGAAAAAAAATGACGTTTCCTATTTTTATTTGTGCACTCTAAATACAATTTTAATAAGATTCTTATTAGAAGGGAAAATATATTTTAATTTAAAAGTCATGCATTAGGCCGAGTACAAAATGACATCCTAAGTCCTTCCATGGTGTCAGAATTTTAAGACGACTTTTAGTTTGACAGGCGACGACACACGATTAATTGTCATTTTTATTTCACGCACTGTCGACTAAGGTAAGATTCAGACCAACCAGCTCGGATCGGACCGCATCGGAACGGATCCGTACGCATGCCGCGGCAGCCGAACGGATCCGTACGCACGGCCGACCGGCTCCGAATGGACCCGACGGCAGCCGATTGGATGCCGTCAGCGCCGTACGGAGCCGGTCGGAGCCGGACGGAGCCGATCGGAGCCGATCGGAGCCGTACGCATGCCGCGGCAGCCGAACGGATCCGTACGCATGCCGCGGCAGCCGTACGCATCCGTACGCATGCCGCGGCATCCGTACGGCTCCGATCGGCTCCGATCGGCTCCGACGGACGCGATCGACGGAGGTAAAGTTGCATGCAAATATGAACTATAATTACTGTTGATACATTTCAATGTTCTTTACCGCATTGTAAAATGCCGTCCGGTCCGGCCCGATGCGCGCCGGTTGGTCTGAATCTTACCTAAGAAAACAAAACAATTCTCTATTTTTTGTTAAGTTAGCGAACAAAAGATGTAGCACCACTGGCAAATCATTTAGTAATGAAGGAAACTTCACTTCACTGTAATTTTTTTCTGGCTTACAATGTTTTGAGGGGTAAATAAATTACAATAATTTTTTTACCAAAAACTTTTACAAATCCAAACATAATCTGAGTAGATTTGCATTCGGAGTTATTTTGCCAGCTTGCTTAATCACAGTTTTTTTTTATAAGTTTCTTTATATTTTCTCAATTGAATTAAAATTTCCTCCCCCAATTGCCTCGCCATACCACCCGGGTTTGTCTTTCGCATTCAGTCTGTCCCCGACACCTTTTTCAGGCCATCGTTCAATCAACCCGTCAAGTTTCTAATTCTCGCAAAAACGGTAACATCTGTGATTCTCAGAACATTATTATTTCGATACGTATTTATACTAAACGTACTTTTAACTACCGGCTATTGGAAGTTTTACTTTCATTACCACTTCACATGAAGTACCTCTACGGCAGTATTCCATTCACTGACTTTCAAAGAAACATAACCCATAAGAATGAAACCTACTTATTTAACTGCAAACTTTACGGTTAAAAGTTTATTTTCCCTTTTATATGGCTGTTCTCATTTTGGACGTAGAACCTAGTCACCATATTTTCCATTACCTTTACTTTAAAATGAGAAGGCGAAGCGGTTTAAAAAAAAAATTTTTTTTTCTATAATTCAAGCATTTTCGCTGTAGTTCAAGGTAATGGGAAATGTCTAAAAGTGACTAATGTTTTTTAATTCCTATTATATTCGGATGGAACTGTATAGTATATATTTTTTGTTACGACCTTTTTCGGTAATCAGTAAAGGCGATTTAAGTGGAATACGTGTTTGCCCGCATGCGAGATTGTCTAGTAAATATCCATTAACATTTACTCGTTGGCGATTCTAGTTGCAGATTTCTTAGTGTTAATCCGGTTTTACTTATTACAAAGTTTGCACGGTTTGCATTGTGGACAAAGAGATCTTGCAATTAAGAACAATTTGATATAACAATCCTTTACTTAATATGTATCCTAATCATTTATCGTAATCATGATACTATAATTAGTTTTGTTTGGACATCTCGAGGCCACTGAATGATTCATTAAATATTAAATGAAACGCCATCATTAAAATACCTTCTTCACAAACAAAAACTGTAAGCTCATGTTATGTATGTTATTTTTTTATAAACTTAACGATTCGGTTCTATTGGTCTTCATTCTGTTATTTTAAATTTGTTTACTATTATTATTATTTAAAAAAAGAAGATTATAGTTTTTGAATTAATTAGAATCGATACTAAGAGATTTAAAAGTCGATAGCATCATTTATTGAGTTTAATATTCTTTTAAAATTCAAAATAATAAAAAGAGGAAACGAAGTAATAAAAACCTCTTTATAAAAATATTCAAAGTAAATACATAGATCAAAGTATTGAGTTATGGCAACACTTCAGCCAACTACAGTACCAAAGAGTTATAGAACACATGACATCTTTGTTCGGTAATAAATCATTTGCCGCCTAAAGTGTCAGTATAGTGTCGCGGCTTGTATACGAGCATTTTGGCACAAAGGCTCGGCGACAAAAGCCTACTCGCGTCCCATTCAATCCGATGACAGCTCTGGCAAATATTCCCAATTCAAACGTTTTGGTATCGGATGCGTTTGATCGTTAAATATGTATGTCATAGATTTTATATGGAGTTTTTGTATACAGATGTTATTTCATAATCTTTTTAACATTATCATAATCCAGCAAAATACGTTGTTTTCCTCTCTTTCTCGTGTACACGACCGTGTCAATTTATTAGGGATCTGGTACTTACTTATGTTTTTTTTATCAGTCGATGTACTGTCTGTTGATTAAAGAGAAAAAGTTTAGAGAAAATAGCAGTTACGTTTTAACCGTTATTTTCTTTAACCATTTTTAAAGAACTTCTCATGAGAAACTGATTCGACCAACGGTTTCACCTAAGTATTTAATTAGATTCGTGTATTTCACTGGCCAGTTTTCAGCCTATATTGCATCCAAGAACTATTAGGTATCATATCAGCTGTGCTATAGTTATTTATTTATATTCAAGCGGTGCACGGTGGCTTGGAGTACTGCCAACTCGGTTAGTGTTGATACCGCGTGGAATCCAGTGCACTCCATTAGGGTAGATGAGCATAAACATATTGATTCGACGTATACCTGATGTTGAAAGACTAACCTCGATTTTGTAGACCTACGGTTCTGTAGATATCATTGAATGGTTTGATGATGCTATCTTAGTTAATGATGACAAGCAGCCTTAGCGAAGGGTATCGTGTAACAGAGTAACGGGTTGTGAAGGTCTCATGGACAGTTGCCCCATGTAAAATACTGGTATTCAGTTGCATCCAGTTAGACTGGAGGCCGATCCTAATATAGTTGGGAATTGGCAAATGAATTATATTATTTTCAAAGATGATTAGATCTCTCCAATGACGTCATCTTTCTTAGTGTATTAGATCATTGCTAGTCATAGGACGGTCAATAAAATATACACATCAAAAGTGTCTAGGGATCAAGATGTATTTGGTAATAATAATATTGATTGATCCCTGAGACACTTTTGATGTGTGTACTTGGTTCACATCTAGGTCACTTTAGTTATTTCAAACAAGTGTTGCGTCTGATGATGTTTTTGTGGACCCTCTTTGTGGATGCATAACTGCACTGAGAGAAAATCTATCAGAACTGAAAACAAATAGAACCCACAATTGGTTATGAAGTGGTGATAAAAAGAACATACTTAAACCAGAAATTCAATCTTTGTGTCAATCGGTATAAGGTGGAAATTCAAATTTAGTACAAGGTATTGATTGCTGTAAATTCAATAATCTCCCTTTGATATCACGAAATGGACACTAACAGGCTCGATTTTCAGGTGTTATTCTGTTAATGTAAGCCAATTTCCATGTTTCTGTGTTCGAAGGTTGTGAGGTTGAGCAGCGGGTATTAAGGTACTTAGTGGCCTCGCCTCCGGGCCCGACGTGGATTGATTTTGCCCACTCGGCGTGTTTGTGTGCACTACGCATTACTCCGACTCGCTGGAAATGCCCGGGAGAAAACCGAGGTAGTCTGTACTTCGCTTTAAAGGCTGAATTTTGTTGAAAAATAAAGGAAGTTTTCTGGTCACCTACTTGTTTTTTTTCCAAATGAAAAGTAGATACTTTTGAAAATGTGTCTAGTCAAAAGCAGCTTTCATAATACGCTAGATGTGACAGCGAGCGACCAAAATCAGAGTTCTCATATTAACCCGGGGGATAGTGGTTAAGCTGACGACCTGAAAATTACGCTAAAGCCGGAATTTAAATCGGAGCCGCAAATATTCAGCCACAACCCGAAATTCTGGTATTAAACTGAAGTAGCCGCTAGTTTATTATTTCAGAGCTCTGGTATTCGAAACTCATATTAAAATCATTTGGCTGGTCGTGTGCAAGTCCCTGTGGTAGTTACTTGTGCAAGAAAATTGGTAAGATTGTGATTGCGTTTAGTTTACTTTTTTTTTTTTTTTTCCCTTGGTTATTAAGAACAGATTTCTTAATAAAATAAATTACGATCTAGCCTAAAAGACTAATAAGTAATTTAACTCTAACTTAATATGCTACGTTATACATTATTTTAAAACTAAGAATAGTGTCCATTAGCACTTTTATACAAGTCCATAGCACCTTCTTAGAGTCTGTATTTGATAAAAACACTAAGTTCGTGTGTTATATGTATAGCACAACACTGTTACTATTATTCACTCACTTTACACTACACACTACACTAATTCAAAAGGTTTAGTTCTTTTTAGCCTACGCACTAAATCTGTGTTGTCTAGGAGCTGAATAGCCTCAACGTTCACGTGTCGGTGTAATCTGTGTTCGTGGGCTTCAGCAAATTTTTGGATGATGGTGGTGACGAATTCCATTTTAAGGTCACGATGAAGGTCGTCATTTCTTATGTACCAGGGTGCATTCACAGCATCCCTGAGAACTTTATTTTGAAATTGTTGTATAATTTTGACGTTGCTTGGTTTAGTACAGCCCCAGAGTTGGATACCATACGTCCAGATTGGCATCAGTATTTGCTTGTATATGGTTAATTTATTATGTATTGATAGACAAGATTTCCTTCCAAGTAACCAATACATACTTTTATAACGTATGTCGAGTTCTTGTCTTTTCTTTTTGACATGAGCTTTCCACCTCAACTTGGCATCGAGAGTCATGCCAAGGTATTTGGCCGTATTGGCATAAGGCACTTGCATGCCATTTATGTAGATTGGGTGATAGTCTAGGTGTTTATTTGTGAAGTCAATGTGAATTGATTTTGATTCGTTCAGTTTGATCTTCCATTTTTGTGTCCAGTCATAAACTTTGTTCACAGCTAGTTGGACTTTTCCTATTGCTTCTCTGTGGCTTGACCCCGTAGCCATAATTGCAGTATCATCTGCAAAGGTCGCAATGGTGTTGTTTTCCAGTTCTGGAATGTCACAAGTGTATAACAAGTACAAAATTGGACCTAGCACACTTCCTTGTGGTACCCCAGCTTTTATAGGTTTCAGTTCGGAATATGCGTCTTCTTGCCGTATTCTGAACATTCTATTTGTTATATATGACTCTAATATTTCTGCAAATTCTGGCAGCATGCGCCTGAGCTTGAATATTAGACCTTTATGCCAAACTTTATCAAAAGCTTGCGCGACATCTAAAAATACCGTTGCGCAGACTTCCTTATTTTCCAGTGTTTTTTCAATGATGTTAGTTATTCTATGTACCTGGTCTATTGTTGAATGTTTCTCCCTAAAGCCAAATTGATGATTTGGAATAAGGCCTTTATCTTCTATTATTGGTTTTAACCGTTTCAATAATAGTTTTTCGAAGAGTTTTGATAACACGGGCAACAAAGAAATGGGTCTGTATGATGATGCTTCATGTGGTGGTTTCCCAGGCTTCGCAATCATAATGACTTCAGCAACCTTCCATGGTGCAGGTACATATTTTAGAATAAATGCAGCATTGATTATTTTGGTCAGCTTTACTAAAGCTTTGAGCGGTAGGTGTTTTAGAATTTCGCCTGTTATGAGGTCGTAGCCCGGAGATTTTTTTGAGCTAATATTATTTCGAATTTCTCTCATAACTTCTTTAGGAGTCACAAGCTTAATCATCTGGTTTTGTGGTGAGTTGTCAGTCTCAAGTATTTCTATTGAGCTTTCATTGGGTTTAAAAGTTTCTTCTAAATGCTGAGCAAATCTTGAAGCTTTTTGGTCATTGCTTATGGCCCATTTTCCATCGCTATCTCTGATGGGCGGTATTTGCTTAATCGGCCTTTTTAGATTTTTGGTTGCTTTCCATAGTGAGTAGTCTGTTGATTTCTCATTGGTTAACTGCAGAAGGTTGGTATTCAGAGATGTTTCCTCATATTGTTGGATTTTTCTCTTCAATCTTTTAGTTAAATTATTTAGTGATGTTTTGTTTAGTTTACTAATACCTACTTGGTTTGACTTGGCTGGCAAGGATTCTGGGTTACCTACACGACTACAACTTTGAACTTTAAACTGCCAAGGTTTCCTCTTTCCAAGTTTGTAGTGTATACGTTGTACTTGTAACAAGTTGGTATGTTTATAATTTTCTACTTTGTTCAAGTTATAGGTAGACAAGTAACGTTTTAGGGTTATAAAGCATCTACTCGAAAAGTTCTAAGTATTTTCTTGTTCCATGAAATTTTCTCATCTAGGATTTTTATCATAATTATTATGTTTTGTCATATTCTTTTACGACACGGCACGACTTTAAATCCTTCCATAACATTGGCTTCCATAAGGCGTCGCATCAAATTTCCGCCAATGACGTGGCACTTCCAGATGTATCGCACCCTGTGTTCACCTTCCCTGCCAATTTGGCGAGGCTCGTCCCTCGTTACGACCAGTAGCAACCGATGTTCCTCTTGTTATTACCACGTTTTTACTACGCACAGTTATTTCGAGCCTGTTTTGGCTAAAGTACCGACAAAAAAGAATACTAATATGTACTGGTTTTGATACACGTCTACCTACTTCAGTTCAATTAGGTCGATAAAAAATTGCTCCTGTTTTTGTTACAAAATCGATTGGAAGGGTCGTAACGAATGTTTACTATGGATTTAGTAGGTAAGTACATGATTTTAGAACCCCCAGAGATAACATTTTTGACAGAAAAACAGCTCTTCTGTACATTATGACCATGTCATTACATGTGTTGTAATTTTGTATGGTAACAACGGTTAAAAAGGTAACAAAAGTTTTCTCTTTTGGCGGTCGAGAATCATGTACTGAATCAAAGCCTTACGACTTTCCTTCCACTCCGACCCCCGTATACTCCTACTATTAATCATCATCATCTTCCTGTCCTTATCCTAATATATTTATTCAATAAGCGAATTTAGGAAAATCTTTTATCGAAATTGCCTTCATTTATATTTATTTCATCAAACTAAAGTGGCATTTGAAAAAGAAAGGGATACTCTTACGAGAAAACGACCTTCACTTTGAGCTTTTTCTTGGGTACAAAAGGGTATTGAAACGTTGAAAGGCAAACTTGCTTTGGTCCTATGTACCGAAGTGAATTGTGATCACAGACAACGTTTGCGGAAACCGGTCATTCGTTATCGTGGAATGTGGGAATAAATTATCCATATGGTGGTATAAACGCCGTGGTTGCCAAAAGCCGGATGGAGTCGGCGTCAAAAGGTCATTGCGGACCCTTCGATCTTTGAGATTGCTTCCGATAAAGCGGTGTATTTGAGTACCATAGTACGGTCATATGAGCTCGTACTAACGACTGGTCTTTGTAATATCTTTAGAGGAATCGTGTGTGTTCTTGGAAGGTATGATATTCAACGCAATTATAATTACATTCTACGGCGGTAATTAGGGAAGTTTTCCGCGTATTTCAAGATATGTTTCCTGAGAAGTTATGGAGACAGAAATCTCCGTATAAACGTAGGACATTCCATTTTCTTTATGTTGGCTATTTTTGTTATTGACCTCGTATACCAGACCCAAACAAATAATAAAAAGTAAGTACTCTAATAATATTCGTTATTTTACTGTCATTTTTATTCGGAATTTCTCTGAACGAGTACGTTTGTATAAAATGATTAATGGAGGCTTCCTTCGTTGGCACAGGAGAGCTGTTCTATTTTTTAACAAGTTGTTGTTCGAGTGGACAGGATTATTACCAATCAGTTATTTGTTTCTAATACGACATTTCCAAATCTATTTTTTTTCCTAGACATTGACATTATCATTAATATGACAAACTCTGTCTAGGTTTAGGATCTCGACAGAATCATTTATTATTTTCGTATTAATTAGACCAATATTAATATGGCCTGAGAAAAAGCTGAAAATGTTGTTAATAAGTACAAAGCTTTTCTATTCTGTATATTGTGATATTATCCGTTATTTAGATTGCTAGGAAAGTAGACCAATCAGAGTCACTCGTTAGACATAAAGCATGCTTTGGTCAACAGCATGACCGCATGACAACTGCCATCAAACTCACCAGTTCCCAGTCGGTTGCACTCACCGTGTAAAAAGGTACTTATCGAAGCTGAACGGTACATGTTCTTTTCACCATTGTGATATTTTTTTTTGTTCTGGACTATATCTCCTGGTTACGGAAAATTTCGGAAAATTACGGAAATTACCTACGCAAAATTCTAAAATTTTGTTACTTTTTTACGGAAACAAGTTCTACATGTTTTTATTAAACGTTAGATACCCCCACGATCCGTACTATTAATGTACACGTAAGCACAAAGTTTTGCGTGCATTTTGATTGCGCGCTGCCAAAAACAGTGATTTTCACATCAAAAATAAAAGTCTTTACTCAGTAATAATTTTTGTAAAGCTTAGCTTAATGGTGTCTTTTACATCCCATATTTCACAGTTGTTCCCATAATAAAAGTTGTTCATAATTTATGAGTATTATTATATTTATAAGAGTATTAGGTATCATTATTTTATGAGTATTAGTATTATACATATTTATGACTATTTTTACCATAAAGATTGGTGGTGAACTAAATGTCAGAGCAGACCTAAGCAAAACTTTAGCAAACTTATGAACTAGAACGTTCCTTATGACCTAAATGCTTAGAAAGCAGTCTTTCTCAGAATAATGCAATAATGCGACTCGTAAAAGGTAGTAAAAGTTATATTTCCTCCGCATTTAAATAATAGATTTATGTCCTTCAAAAGTATTCTCGGAAACCATCGACACGTTATTGTGTGTTCGGCAATGTACAGTTAACAAAAGAGATAGGTATATAGGGTCGTCAGATATTGTTGAAGCTTTCTTAGAAACCGATGGATGTCTTCTATTGAAACTTAACTTAATTAATGAACTGTTTATTATAAACTTTTTAAATTAATTTAAAAAACATCCATCGGTTTCTAAGAAAATTTAAGAATATCTGACGACCCTGCATACCTATATCTTTTGTTAACTGTACTTAACTGGTTTTTGTAAAAATACCGCTATAATTGTATGGTTATTTGGTCTCGTTCGTTCTTTATGTCATTATGCAGAATTTAATGCGTATTGTGTAAGCTGTCGGGGCGTTGACCTCGTTCTGAATAGCGTCTTTAAAGTTTATTGAGTTTGTATGTTGTATTGCCTATTGTTTTAGGATGTGAAGGGTGTGGGTATTGCGTACCTACAAAGCTCAATTTTTTTTTAATGAATAAAATAAGTTAGCTAGGCAAAGCGCGACTGCTAAGCATGAGGTCTTAGATTCGATTCCCAGGTCGGGCAAAGTGTTACTGGGTTTTTCCATCAGGAATTTCACAGTAGCAGCCTCGGAGTCTGGATTTGTGCCCGGTATTCATATTACTCGTAGGTAAACTTCATCCTTAAAAAACGGGTCGATAATAAAAGTTTATTTTTGTCATATTACTAGAAAACTCGACACTTAAAAAAAAACTTTTAACACGTTTGCAAATTGCGCACCGATTATACACACACTTGTAAAGTACTACCAGTACATACATAACACGTAAGAACGCGAAACCTACGCAAAGGCAAAGGAACTCGAATTAAAAAATAAAACCCCACATTCCCTAGGAGCCAAGCAGGTCGCGTAGGTTACCAACCTGCTTAACGCGTGACTCCTTTTTTATTTTCACAACTTTTTTTTTCTTTGACACTCCGCTCCGTAATGTACTTACGTATTTTTTATGCCAGTTTTATTTATTAAATGGCACCTTTTATTGCATTCATGTTTATAAGCTGATAAGCTTGATTACGTTCTTGTTATGTGGCCTATGTTATTAGTTATTATCTAGTATATCGCTTAGATAGATAAATGTCTTTATGACCTTTTGCTTTTTATTAATTTATATTGTGGCGCTATGCTTTTATGTTACGTGTGTTGTTCATCTCATTGGCAAAGACAAAAGACATTCTTACTGTTTTTTGAATTTGGAAAATACGCAAGTACCTTTTTATTTAGTTTTTTAACAATGTATGTTTGCGGGCTTTGTCTGCTAATCCAGAATATCCTATAGTCAATATACATAAAACTACAGCTAATACAAACGTAACACTATTTCACAAAATCATACTAAAATAAAATCGAAGTCGCAGTCTGTCTCCGACACTTTTATTTTATTTCAATATTCTAAAACTTTACTGCTACAAACCTTATCTCTCTTAATATTAAACTAATAGCATTTCCCATAGGAAACCAATTTACGAGCGTCTCCGGGGCGTAAACGTAGTGCAGCAATACTCTACAGCAGTTACGAGGGGTTGGGACACTGAATAGATCAGTTCAGAAGGTTCGACTTTACACTATACAACGGGCGAAAATGACACACCGATTAGATATGCGTCCACGCACAGCTAACGCAAACGACACGCGACTGGCATTTGATTTCGTTAAGAAAATAACAGTGGTCAAAAATGGTCTAAGTTTTGCCTTGTAGCCTTTAGATTAGACATACATAATTATATTCATTTTTGCCTCAGAAGTAATTACAAATTTTTTACTTTGCTCCGCTCTCGAATAATTATGTTTTCATATTTGTTTGTCCTTTGTATTTAGCTTAGCTTACTAAAAGCTTACAGCAAATACCTTCTAATGCAGAAATAAATTTATAATTTACTCGAAATCCCTACGATAGATTTTGATGTCATTCTGCATATTTGTAGATTACATGGTACCCTTCGTTTAGTATATGATTTATCCTTTGCCATGCTTGGACCAACTTCCATACATTTTTGCCCACTGTCATGTAAAATATTTGTTTTATGTGTGCGTGCGTCTATTTTCGCTCGCTGTACAGACCGGAGCTTCTGTGGTAACAATTTTGTGGTAACACTTTCTAGTTTCTACAGTCGTTAGGAAGGGTTGGGACTTGCGTGGCTAAACGTTTTCCGGTACACGGCTTTTTGTGACCTGACCGTCTTTTCAACAACTTTCGTGGTCGGTACTAGGTAACGCTTTGTTTCCTGCGTTATTGTCAACTGCTGGCTATGCTAAATGTTCTATGAAATTGTTTTACTCTATATACAATATTGTGGTATACATGTGGCATGTTCTTAGATTTTAAGGTACCATAACATAATATTATGAATGTAATCCCCGAAGGGTTAGGCAGAGGTGTACCCATTAGTACACCCACATTTCGCCACTTATATTTATGTCCCATGTAATAGAGGGCGAGCCTATAGCCAATGGTACCTACCTAATTCAAGTTATTTTTTTAATATTATGGTTTGAATGGTTATTGGGTTGTTCTCTAATCTTGCTACTATGTTATATGCGAAACATTGGACGTATGGATGTTTGTTAATCAATCACGCCAGAACGGCTGAACGGATCTGGATAAAATTTAGCACAGAGATAGTTTATTCTCTGGAATGGCACAAAGGCATTTTTCCCGTGGGATAATATATCAACTTTGACGCGGACGAAGTCATGAGGAGAATCAAGTCAACTAATAAATTACAGTTCTACACTAAATTAAAATGGTCTGCTTTGAAGTCAAACTTCAAACTTACAGCAGCTCTAAAAGCCAGTAACGTTCCCAATGCAAGTTCCTTATGGCTGACTTCCTAAAGCTTAAATTCGCTAGAAAATGTTTTATTACATTACCAGAAATAAAAGCGAAAACATTCCGCGATCACTTGAAATTCTGTTGCGCTTTTTGAGCTTAATAAATATCGGAGGGTTTAAATGTATATCGAGTGTACAGCAGTGAAGTACTTACCTATTAAAAATTAACATTTTTAGAGCTCTCGTTTGCGTTCTAGTTAGGCGAACAAATTAAAATTGTTTTAGTTTCCGCTTCAAATATTTTCGGGCGAACCCGACTCTTTTTGGGGGCGTTTACCAACTATAAACATTGCATTAACACGCAAATGTGGGGGTTCAAATGTTTTATGTTTTTATAGTATCAATAGGGGGTACTTATTTAATTTAATTTAAAGTTAGAATATCAACGGTTATTTTCAAATCAGATAGGTGGATGGATTTAGCTCATATTCGAAACCCTCTTATGTTTGAGACCCTTGAGGGTTGAAATTTTCGTCGGTTATTGAAAAACAAAAAGGAGGTTTTACATTTTAACCATTTAGGTCTTGTACTTTTCTAAAAAAAGCATAGTATAATTTCACTATGGTAAGAAATCTGTGTCACGATTCCATTGTGTACCTATATGACCGAAGAATTAAAAATTAACCTTACATGTATGTACAATAGAGTGGGAATTTATGGTAGACGGAGAGTCTGCAACCAAAAGAATTCTAGGATGAAAAAAGTTTATTCGGAAAAACAAAGCTAGACTCAAATTAGGTACTCGTGCAGATATAATTCATGTTTATGCTCTAAAAAAGACTATAAGTAACGCGACACATGTTTCTTACGACCATTTCAAAAGCACTACATATTTCTAGAATGTTCTACGTTAGTAAACTGTACAAATTAAACATTTATTGAATGTTGGCTAGCTCACAAACTGATTAGGACCATCCTAATCTCGGAATGGCACGAAAGGGACATTGAAATGGCCATTTTTGAAAGTAGGAATGTTATTGACTTTCTTAAATAAGGAAAATGTTCTGTTTAGTCAGTTTTAGGGCCATTTTGAGAGTAAGACGGGTAGATAAGGATAATATGTGTTTGATTGAAGTCATTTGGTATTTTAGTTTAGTTTAGTTTTAGCATTTTATCTTACGCGCTAACTTAGCTTAGCTTTTGCTCGTATTCGTCTGCGTCAAATTTTCTCATGGATAACAATTTTTTTTAATAGTATTGTATTATTTATTTATTTGTTTATTCATTTAAATCAGGTAACAAAGACCCATAACATATATACCTTATAGACTATCATGTTATACATATTTATAAAAACAAAAAACTACTGCACACGAAGTGACGGCGTCGTGTTGTATTGCCTATAGCTCTCATTGATAATGTAGCTTATTAGCGAAAGAATTATCAAAGTGGACCAGAAGATCGGCGATTAACACACAGCACCGTTCACCGCCGCGGAGGGCGGTGGCGGTAAAGGCAAGAGCACCGCTCGACCGCGCGGTCGGGCGGTGTAGGTACACACGTGTGTTAGGCATCAACGGATTTCTTAGAGGCCAATGCGACACGAGATCCGCTTCACCGCCAACCGCGGCGGTGCGCGGTGCCGTGTGTTAATCGCATTACGCGTTCAAACAAACAAAGTTTCCAGCGTTATAAGCAAAAACGAGCAAAAATAATTGCAATAAACTTTCAGTAATAAAATACCACTTCGTATAATTATAAACTACTCTACTAGTTGGGTTTCCTACAACTTTAATAAATTAAGCTCCGATATACAGGTGTGGGTGGAGATCCAATCTCAAGTTAGGCACGCAAGTACTTGGCCTTGTCAAAATTGATCAGCTAATTAGTATCGCGCTTGGAGGCTGTGGTCTTAATTACCAATAGCTGTGCGAAATCTGTTAGGATTGTAGATACTTATGTGGAAGGTGGAAGAGTCGATATCGGGGTAGGTACCTATAGTGGAAATACTTACCTACATGTCGCATATTCTATTTAACTAATCAAAATTGTAACAAAGCATACTATTAATATTAAAGGGTGTTAAAATTTATATTTTATTAAAATGCTATCTTCTGCTCGTGCTACGCATACTTCTCATCAAACTAAGCAAGATTGAGCTAAAAAATATTTCTGGGTTTTTTAAAGTTTAGTTAGAACATTTAATACTTATTTTCATAAAAAAACGTAACTGAAAGTTGGAACTTTGACTATCAATTTTTTTGTAACCAGAAGTTTCTCAGGTATGGTTCAGAACAAATAATTATATTATTATTGCAATGATTGAAGAACATGAAGCTTTCTACTCCCTTGAGCGTTTTTAACCCCCGATATATTATTTATCGTAGACACCTGTCATGCTTCACAATTTTCGGTCGCTGCTATTTTAGGAACCTCAAGGCTTTGTTTCAGAGGCAGATAGGTCATGGCACTACCCATCAAAATACACTTTCTGATTGACAAGGTCTTTTAAAACTTCTATTATGAATGAAAGTTTCTGTAGGCTTCTTACTTTTAATAGGTATAGCTTTTGCCTGCGACTTCGTCCGCGTAACAGATATATATAAAGTAAGTATATCCAAAACTTATTCTCGTTTTTACACTCTTTGTATTTATATCATTACCTAAAAAAACGATCAATTAAAAAAAAATCACTATCAATTCTCCTATCTTCTCTCTACCTATACAATACAAATACAATCTATCTTTTTATACAAACATATACACTATTACATGGGACTTAAACATAACTGGCGATATGTGTGAATACTGAGAGGTACATCTCTGCCTCACCCTTCGGGGATTACAGGCGTGATTTTATGTGTTATATACACTCATATACACAGAAAACCTTTTGTTTCATACTGAAAAAGTTTCATCCCGGATACTAAAATCTTTACAACAGGCTTTACCGTAAACCCATAAATATGTAGCCATAATAATTGTTTATTCCAGCTTAAATCTTAATTGTTAATACAATAAAGCTCAATATCGAGGCACTTTTGGGAGCTTGGGTACTACACCACCTATACGCTAATGTTTGTACATAAACTTTGTAGGCACTGTTGCTTACCCCTGCTTTTCAATTTCCTTCATAAACGAACAGTGTATTTCGGAGAATTTTCTATCGAATCATTTTCCGTTTTTCGGTTAAAATGTTGGCTGTTATTTTTTAATATCTTTCAATTAACAATGTTGAAATTATGAGCTTCAGATAAGAGGATTTGCTGGTTTGCTTTATATTCTTAATTTAAAAGCTTTGGTAATTCATTCTCACTTTCATTTGTTTATTTTTTTTTAATGAAAGTGCAGTCGGCTTTTGTTTTCTTCTTCAGTTAAGATTGATATTCTTCTTCGGTCTGGCCGTTTCGAAGATTAGCAGAAACAAAACGACGGACAAACTAAAATAGTAAAAAATGTTTTTTTTTTAATTTATTTGTGTAATAATTAAGTGAAATTTATCTCTGATAGAGTTGTAAATTGTGTGCAAGATGTAATTCCGCGCGGAATTTTTTATCTTGCATGCAATTACGCAAGTTTTAACTATATCTCTATTACATTTAAGTTCATTATTGTCTGCGCTGACCGTTGCTATCTAGTTTCTCCAGACAGCCATTAGTCTTATTTGTTATTAGTCTTTCAAGTCCGTCCGTACTCGCATTACGTCAGCATTGAGACGTCCAAAGCTAGAAACAAGCTTCTCTTAAAGATGTCTACTTAAAGTCATGTTTGTTTCTATCTTTGGCAAAATAGTTGCCTCCTCTTTAAATTCCAGCATTTTGACATGGTAAACTTTTTTTGTGACAATACTGTATTGGATTACTCAATCATCATCGTTATCATCATAGACGTCCACTGCTGGACAAAGGAGCCTAACAAGCGTTGCCACATCGACCGATTCTGTGCCTCTTACATCCAGGGGATTCGTACTACCTTTCCTAGGTCAACGGTCTACCTACAGTGAATTTCGCCATTTGCTGTCTTCTCTTACTGTCTCCAGATTGCAGTTTCTTGGCGTAATATTAAACTTTTTTCTTTTTCCAAGACTGTATTGATTCGCCAAATCGTCATCTTCACTCCAGCCGACAGACGTCTACTGCTGGGTATTGGCCCTAGACGTCGGTAAATCGACTAGTCTTCTCACATCCAGCGAATTTCCGCGACCTACACCAGGTCTACGGGCCACCTTATGCGAGATCTACCTATACCTATTTACTTTTGTCACTTACTTATTGGCAGGGTTATTTTAGTGTCCTTTAGTATCCTGGGTATCGTATTACTCAGTTACTGGGTTGTGGAGGTCAGATAGGAAGTCGCTCCATGTAAAATACTGGCATTCAGCTGTACCCGGTTAGACTAGAAGCCAACCGCACCACAATTGGGTAAAGGCTAGGCCTTTACCCAATGTGTTGGTTTATTTTATTTTTGTGTCCTTAGTTTCTCCATGGTCAACCTCATTTGTGACTTGATGTCTTGATGCTCTTTCTTAACTACCTTGTTTCTAGTGATCAGCCATTTCCATCAAAAAACATGCTTTTATTGTTTCAATATTTCCCAAACTGTACAAGTTAAACCCGAGCTAAATAAATAGTGTACCATTACCCTCCATTTACGGTAGTACGTTATTACGATAAATGTGGGTAGACTGGTGCCAACTGCTATGTTATATTTATTCCCTAAGCTAAAATCCCGCATAATTACGTACTCCTGGTTTATTTTAACGAAGGTTTAAATGTATGGGCTTAAGTGTGTGTTTGAACTCTTGTAATCTTGCACTGGATTCTACGGGCTACGGAAATGTCACGTTTTCTTACTGGAAATTACGTCAATGGATTGGATTTTGCAATCTGAAGTCAGATCAAACCACTTGTAAAGTGTGGAAGTTCAGGCAAGCGCCCCCTACAGTCATTCAATACAATGACTGCTATATTTTAGGTTGATATTAATAGATTAACTTGGATATATGCATAAAACGGACCTAATGATCTACAAACAAAAAATAAAGGAAAAAGAAATGCCATCGTAATGCCAAGTACATAATACACAATGAGGCCAACTAAAAATAAAACATTATGGCTGTGTTCTCGATTAATTCTTAACACTATATGCACTTTTGCTGCATGCATTTTATCATTGACACATAAAAAAAATTGCTAAGGTATTTTGTTATTATCGAATAAACAAAGACCATGTTTTAGGATTGCACGTTTATTTAACTCAATCAGTAGGCTTCTTAGATTGAATTTTCTTGAGTCCGAAACTGTCCGAAAATCTTGATACTTGCAGAGAGGAACCATATAATTAATAAAATGAATTATAGTAAAGTTACTGCAGTTAGGCTTTTCAAACTACAAAGAATGCTCATGTCAATTGCTTCTGTCTCATATTTACTGCTGAAAGGGTTTCCGACGAAATAATTCAAGGATTATTTACCTACCTACATGGTTGAAGGTTCATTTATCTCAATTATGGTTCATTAAGTTAGACGAGACGTCTTGAGACTTGATATATTTTCCTCCTAACACGATTGTTTTACGTTAACCTTATTTTCCCACTGGTACTGTGATATTATTATTTTTTTGTATCATTTATTACGTATGTCGAACTCTGCTGGTCTTTAATAAGAATATGTTCAATTTTGCTTTTTTACGTTTGTACGCGCTAATCTCCAAAACTACTGGTCCGTTTCTGAAAAATCTTTCGCTAACAGGAAGCTACGTTATGCCTATAGCACTCAGGGATCTATAGGCTATTATATTATCCTAAAAAAATAGGGATGCGTAAGAAAATTCACATGGACGTAGTCACAGGCAGAAGCCAGTACTGTTACAGTAAACAAGCTTTTGCCCGCGACTTCGTCCTCATTTTTTTTTCACCCGCGTTATGTTACGTCTTTGGATACTACTCCGCTCCCGTGCGCCGTAGCGTGATTATACAGCCTAGAGTATTCTTCATGAATCTTGCTATCATTATCATCATCTGCCTAGCCTTTTCCCAACTATGTTGGGGTCGGCTTCCAGTCTTACCGGATGCAGCTGAGTACCATTATTTTACATGGAGCGACTGCCTATCTGACCTCCACAACCCAGTAAGTGGGTAATACGATACCCCTAGGTAAGACTGGCTGTCAGATTTTCAAGCTTCTGACAACTCGTAACGATGAATCTTGCTATCATATACATACAAAAAATATCTTTTTCGACTGGTAGATCCAGGGATTATCACATTTACCAAACAAATAAAAAAACTCTTCAGATATTAGAATTGATAAGTGGTAGATTTTTATGGGAAAGAGAAGATAGAGATTATGTTAGCAAAGAATATAAATACTAGGTACGTGTGATGTTCATTCTAGATTCTCTCTCTAGTCCACGAAATAGTCTGCCCTCGAAGTGAAGAGAGGGCAAGTTTTTCGAGGCTGCCTTTTGTACGCATTTATTTAAATTCCACTTCAAATAAATGAGTTTTAAAGTACCTACGAAATTAGTCCCTAGTGAACGAGTGGCTTTAGTATTGTGAATTTTTGTGAAGTTTCCGAGTGTCGGCAAATGTCGGACAAGTTTGATGAGGATGGAGTAGTTCGGACGGATGAGGCAATTCAACTTTGTTATCATCCGACCGCACTGTCGGTTGAAACTGGCCGGTTATCCTTCGGTTAAGGCTGTCGGCCTTCTGGGAAATGAGTTGTGACTTTGCTTTACCAAAGGAATAATTTTGTTACAGGTAGTATAATTGGGGTAGTTAAAGAAAGAAAAAGTATATGCTTTTTTTAGTAAAAGTTAGTTAGGTAGTTACTTAGTTTAGTTTGTCTTTAACTTGTCTTGCCTAAAACTTGTAAAAGAAAAATATGACCAGTATTATTTAACAATGAACAATTCTTTCTTTTTCTAAAAAAAATTTCAGAGGAACTGGTTAGATTTTATGAATTCAATTAAATCATTCGACAAAAACAAGTTTGGCTTAACTACCTTTTGATTATAGAACTAGTAAGTAGGTGGGTAGCAACCCTTCGTCTACCCGACAAAGTTTCATACTTGCCTAATATTAAAATAACGAATCGACTCACCCTAGGGCTATAGGTGAAGAAAGTGAAGATAACAAAGTTTATCTTAACTTTCAAAGTAAGTAAATAGTGAAAATATTGATTTTATCACAGTATATAAAAACTTTCTATAATTAAGTAACTTGATCGTTGACACAAGTTGACGGTAAACAAGAGTTTTTACCTGATGAACCCCACTGTTTATTCAATGTCATTATGTACTTGAGTGTCTACAGATATATATCGTAAGGATTTCTAGTGTGGTAATCAGAAAAGAAGAGAGAAGAGGTATTTTCTTAGGTTACACTCATAAGCTGATTATAAACAATGACAAATGACTTAAACATTACTGGCGAAATGTGGGTGTATTACGTGTTTAACTGTGGGTACACCTCTGCCTAACCCTTCGGAGATTACAGGCGTAGATGTTATCATGTTATGTGATGTACTACGCCATATAATCAAGTACTTAGGTACACTAGTACAAGGATCTGAATACAAATGTAAATCATACTTAAAACATAACAAAGACCCATGTATATTCTACTTACATAACTGTGCATTGTAATCAAATAATTATACCTATGCGATTGTGTCTATTGTGATGCAAATGTACTTGAGGCGAAGGTCGGTGTCAGCGCCATAAGAATAGTGGTCTGGATTCTGACGTCATGGTCAGAACACTGTCATTTTGAGCAATCAATCAACCCGCCCTTTGTATTATTTTTATCAAGTTTATGAGACTATACGATTCTCTTTTTTCAGCTTTATTCTTAGCTGCCATCTTTTGACATCTACCCTTGTAGATTGAGATCCCAGAGTCGTTATACTTATGTCATTTAAGTATGGCTTAAATGTTGGGATTTTTTTATTAGGTTGATTGAAGAAGGGAATATAATAAGTTATTAAGGTATGGGTACTAAAGTGTCTGGGTTAAATTTTGGCACATGGAAAATGTTTAGCAATAACGAATGAGGGTTTTTAACAATCCTTTAATTCTTGCATAAAAACCATCCACCATTGAGTCCATCAAACATTGAGTTACACTTGAAAGTAAGTAAGTAAGGTACCTTCTGTACTTATCACCTGAAAAATGGCTCCTGTTCGAAACTAGCATGAATCTTCTCAACGACATATTATTCCTCTGTCTATTCTCAGCATTTCATCCATGCTATAATGACGAAGGTCGGTTAACTCTGGGATTTTAGACTATTAAACACTATCCGTGACTGTCTTTCTAGAGAGCAGTCATGTTACTGATTCATTGTTTTACGACTTACTGTTCTACACAGTAAAGTTCCTTATTGCGTAAGCTCTTAAAGAAACATGGAACATGACATAAAATAATATAGTATCAGAAAAAGTAAATGAACCGGTCTACTAACCCATTTACTATGAGTCAAACTGACATTTTTTTCCGTACCCCGATCAGATACAAATGGTCCGGTTTCAGCCTCCTATAAATATACGAGAAGCATCTATGAAGCATCAAGCCAGTGCGATGCCGTGAACTTTAAAAATGGCACGTCTTTCACGATTCTATTTCCCGATCCAGATATTTCTTTATAAATCGGCGTTACCGCGAACGTTTTGAGACGTAAACAGTCAATGCGCAGCAATTTGTTGGAGTGCAAGTGCTGTGCTGAAGTATAGGAAGCTATAGGTACATAATTGTACCACAGACGGATGGCGACGAATCCGCGTGTATACAATGCTACGTATTTGGGCCGAGACGAGGACCGCGAAAATAGACTTAGTGAAAAATCGATACGGAGGTGCCAGCCCGCGTACTTGCGCGCTCTTTAAAATTGTGTCAAGTTTTATTACTCTCTCCGTATTGACGTGAGGGGTTTTAGGTTTCTTTGACTAATTAGTGAGCATGGTTTACGTTGACTGTTTGACTGTAGGATTTTTGAAGTGTAAGGTTTTTCATAGGAGTGGAGTTACCGAGTTCTTGAGCAGTTGCTTCACAGATTTTTGGAAAATATTCATCCGAAAAATGCTTTTATTTCTGCCAAAGAGTGCTCAAAATTTCTCTCATTTTTCGAAGTAATTGAGATATTTGAGTATTTTACTAAACACTGATTAAGTTTAAATCTAGTTATTTCAAGCGTTTTGGGGTGTATAATTATGAGACTGTTATTGTTGGGTACTATGTTAGATATTTGGTTTGTTCAATTAGTTTGACGTTATTAATTATTGGAAGATTGTGGGTTGAATCGTTTAGAACTAAGTTCAGTTGACTTTATTTGTGATAACCTGTGTTCCAATTATCCGGAAAATTAAGAGATTTTCCTCACAGACTTTTCCAAATGTTTGTGGTACCTCAAACTATCTACGGAGTAAAAGATACAACACATAGCCATGAACTACGCATATTGACCATTAAACTTTATTTTTGGTACTGTTTATGGCAGCACGCAATGTAACACACGCTAAACATTGTGCTTTTGGTTGCATGCAATGTACAGGGGTCGTGGGGGTATTTCAAATTTAGTTTTGACATTTAAAACGAAATGTGGTTGTTCTAATGGGTACACCTCTGCCTAACCCTTCGGGGATTACAGGCGTGATGTTAAGTTTACGTATTGAAAACTGGATTTCATGAAAAAAGTTTCATGAGAAAATAGTTGCAACTTAGACTTTTAATATCTCACGTAACAGGAAGGTTTCCAATTAACATAACAAACATAATATCACGCCTGTAATCCCCGAGGGGTTAGGCAGAGGTGTACCCATTAATACACCCACATTTCGCCAGTTGCCAATTGTAGTACACAAAAAAATGATTCACGATGATGGGAACGCATGGCGTTCCCATCATCGTGAATCATTTTTCAACTTTCATTTTTCATTTTTGAACTTGTTTCGTTATTTGTCTGTTTACTTCCTTTATAAGGGCGATTCCATTCACTCACATAAACATCACTCCTGTAATCCCCAATGAGTTAAGCAGAGATGTACCTACCTTAATAGGTAGGTACATCTCTGCTTAACTCATTTGGTGTACTAATGTACACCCACAATTGGCCAGTTATGTTTAAGTCCCATATTGATGACGAGCCTATCCGTACACTCAATCTACATTTATATCAAAGAAACGTAATGCACATTAGATTACCCAACTATTCCTAATAAATTATGACGTAATCAATACAAACTAGTTAGCGTCAAGTTCAGTTAAGTTACGTGAAGTTTAGTGATGCCACTAAGTAAGTACACATCGCTAAGTGAATTTTGAAGTGTAGTTCATGTGGGCGTCGCTGGCTGGGTCATTAATCAATCAGGACGGGCGCGAATCAATCATCGGTAACACCGCCGTTGATTCACAATTCTGCGGACGTGATGGTCAAGTGCTTTAAGTTTTTAGGGCTAACATACCTGTTAGTTTAAATAAAATAATTGGAAGGGAATATAAGACATATGCATACATGCCTAAGATCACGCAATTTCATCTTACCTGTCCTTTTCTATGCTACCTGTCTCTTTTACTCTCAGCAGACTGCAGTAGTTATATGATTATGAAAATTATTTTAAAATTTTAATATTTTTCGAACGAAGTTCTTTAACGCGGCTTGCGGAAGGAGTTAACTGACAGAAATCGTAACGTAAGGAAAAGGCGTTATGCCCCCTCCAGGCGATCTTCCCTGGTTTTCTCTTTTTCTTTCTATTATACGGGTTTCAAGAGCTTCCGTGGATTTTCTTGCTCGTTCCTCTCCATAGAGGCCTACCACCGTTTTGGAACGAGCAACTAGCTTCAACTTTATGACTAACTGACCGACTCCTTGACAATTCAAAAGTGCCTGTAAATGGTCTAATTGATATAAATGCACAGGGGTCCCTCGAACGCACATTTTTTCTGTAGTGGAAGTAGAACAGTCTTTCACTGTTTCGTGTTCATATCACTCTGTGACTCCATCTGCGTAAACTTCAGAATTAAGCCAAAGTTCTAAATGATCCCACGGGAATACTAAAACGAGACGAGAGTTAACATGTATGTTAATCTGGATCAATACCTATATGTGTGCCAAAGCTTATTTTGCTTATTATGTTCAGCCGTTCTGGCATGATTGAGTAACAAACATCCATACATCCATCCTCGCAAACTTTCGCATTTAAAATAGCGTGAGACGAGTTCCAAATGGTCTAAAAGTTACAGAAAATGGTGATTAGATGTCATGTTATTAAGTATTCTAATAAATATAAACATTATGTGCAGATATAGTTTCTGCTGAAGCATCTGAGTGTCAGAACAAAATTTTAGGGCCGGGTTTACGTTAATCAAAAATATTATAAAACCAGTGTTCGCTTTAGTTGTCTTAAAGTAGTATACCTAACTAGCTTTCGCCCGCGACTCCGTCCGCGTTTAAGTTAATACATTATCCCACAGGAACCGTACATTTTTCCGGGATAAAAAGTAGCCTATGTGCTATTCCAGACTATAATCTATGTCTATGCCAAATTTCATCTAAATCCTTTTAGCCGTTTTGGCGTGATTGTGAAACAAACATTTATTCATCAATAGCAGGCTTGTCTCTTATGAAAAATTGACTCTTCGCCATCGGTCTATTAGGAGATGATGAAGCAAGCTCTCAGAGTATTAACAGTTAAAAGTAACCCGCAACTAGTTATTGCGGTTAAACTATAACTAATTTTACTATTATAATACGCCTGTGAAAATTATAAGCTGTTAATAACCGATTCAGTTTCGGCGAGACAGTTAAATATTGTTCTATTAACTTGTAAACTGTTTATCTCAGTTAATCTTTGATTGTGAATAATTGATTCTCTTAAGTAAATCAAAAGTAATTATTTCAGAATTAATTAAGAGTATATCACGCCTTTTTCCCATGGGGGTAGGCAGAAACCACAGAACGCCACCTGCTACGATCCTTACTTACTACTTTCGCCTAATCACATTCATACATTTCGTCATACAAGCACGCCGGTTACGAGTACTCCGCACCTGACCTTTCTGAAGAACCTCACCAACAAGGTCAATGTAGGTCTTCCTAGGGCGACCCCTCCCTGCGTTGCCACTCACCTCTGCCATATAAATACCTTTTGTTAATTGTCTTTCACTCATCCTCTCACATGACCGAACCATCTAAGCATACCCTTTTCTATCTTATTTTAAGGCGTGAGTTTATGTATGTGCTAAGAGTATATATTCGCAACATCGAATTTCGGTCACAGTGGCCAACCACAAAGGAAGTCAAGTTCGCAGGAGATTTTAGTATGTAGCTGTACAAGTGGGTATGCAAACACAGGTGCACTCCCTTTTCTCTCACTTTCATAGTCTGATGGAACGGCAATCCGACTCGACCGGGAAAAGATCTGCCGTGCTATTCTCTAAAAACACAGCGCCGCGCCGCGGCAGCGCTGCGGCAGCGCTGACACTATGGTTTGTGTTTAGTGGATTTTCAACTTTATGGTGTAGATCACAACGTTGAAAATCCACTAAACACAAACCATAGTGTCAGCGCTGTCGCAGCGCTGCCGCGGCGCTGTGTTTTTAGAGAATAGCATACCAGGCTCAGGACTTTCACGGCTTTTCATGTTTTCGGAGGCACGGTGGTGGCACACCACCAACTTCCAAACTCCGGGTTGCTACTAGAAAACCCTAATAAAAAATCTAAAGGCGAATACAGACACTGCCAGACATGCGCCGCGCACATGCCTCGATATAATTTTGCATATAGTTACCTCTATGCACCACATGCCTCACCACGAATATCAACATCCACACATTTCGAAGCATGCGATGAGCGCCGTGCAAAGTCAAAGTCAAAGTCAAAACATTTATTTCAATTAGACCATTTACAGGCACTTTTGAATTGTCAAGAAGTCAGTCAGTTAGTCCGAAAAATGAAGCTAGTTGCTCGTTCCAAAACGGAGGTAGGCCTCTATGGAGAAGAACGAGCAAGAAACTCCACGGCACTCTTTTAAATTAGGTTTTTACAAAATCCTGGTTACATTATTCTTGTTGATTCTACATGTGATCACAATGAAGATGAATATAAAACAGTAGTTAAAAATAATAAAATGCGCTGCGCATGCCTGTATCCGCCTTAAAACACTAAGCCCGACCTGGGAATCAAACCCATAGGCCCACGCTCAGCAGACCAGCTTGCGAATAGGTTATCTAGGTTTATGTTGATGGGGATTGCATGGAGGTAAACAGAGAACAAATAACCTGTATCATGCATGAAGTTTCGTTCATTTCAAACATAGAACAATTTCTACTGCATTACCTTTTGAATTGTTTTCAAAAGTTCTCATCAAAGTACCGACACACATGTTACATGCAAAATTGTTGGTTATTAATGTGTCGAGTTGGTAAGTTGTTTACAACAAAAAGTTAATTTATGTTCGATATCAGTCGTACACGGGATGAACGGGTAATGAGGTACGGCTTATGGAAAGTTTGTGGGTAATATTTGTGTCAAGAATAATTTCGTGTAATCGGACGTAATTCGTTTCATTTTTTTTTTGGATAGCTCTTTAATTGCCACACAGATCTTATATTTTAGGAAAAGTAATATAACAATGAATGCTGTGCGTTTATAATGTTATTAAAACCAGGGAGTAATTCTACTAACTTTGAGGAACGATTGCAATCTAATCTCAGTCTCCATGTGTCAAAAGTGTTTTGATATTGATTTTCGCTGAGTTAAGATTGCGACTAGATTTTAAAGTTTTTTTAATAATTGTAGAAATGGCTTTCGTTATAGGTATATCACTGAGTGATCATATTGATCATATTTGGAACACATCACCCTGTCTAAAGTAGCATAGCAAAACTTTTTCAAACCTGTAGTTCCATTTTTTTTACGTTTCTATTTCTGAATTTTAAGGTTCACAGTCCACATTCTAAAAAAAAAGCAAAAAAGAATTTTCTTCAGCAGGTTTGCAAATGTAGCGAAACCTTTTTGCGGACGTGAAAATCACGCGGCACGACCGACACGTGGCAATGGGGCTTTTTCCTTACGCAACGCAAGCCTCCGAACTGGCATTATTTGGTGTCACATTCCTGACAGACGGACGATCTAACTGGGTTAACATGTCTTAGAGAATTCCGTGACCCGTCTGTCACGTTCGGTGATCATGACACTGTCTGGGATTGCTTTTTATGATGAACTAAAGGTCAGGCCTTCAGTAGATAAGGTAGATAAGTGGGTGGATAATTTCTAAAGAGAAATGTTAGGTTTTAGACTGGTTTGAACTCTAGCATAAATAATTTATAATATTTAAATAGCTTCAGACTAAACACTAGTTCTTATTTATGAATTTTTAATATCTTTTAAAACGATCTTTAAGAAATAAAAAGAAACTTGCCTTCTCAGTATTTGTTACTATATGTACAGGTAATTTAATTATCATTACAAATGATGACACAAGTTTTTTTTCAAACATATTATAAATTAAGATATTTTTATTTACTAATTTATTTATTTTAGTCAAACGCTGATCCCATTATTTAACGTTCATTTTAATCCGTTGTGCAACTAGGTTTTGTTTTGTCTCCTGGTTGATATAATCATTGAAGGGGAAGAACCGGGAAGTGAAAATTATGTTTTATTTTATTTCTTTGCTGTTTTTTTCTGTTTCATTTTGTTGCGGGATCCAAGAAAGTCGAATCTTTCCTCTCGTATCTATTGTCAAATTGCAAAAACATATATTACAAAATCCAACACTGCTGTGACTGTGATATTATAATTTCGCGATTTTAGACAATAGATTCAGCTGTCTGTGACCACTTTCAAAAGAAAGCCAGTAGGAATCGAATTGTATAGTCACTGGCGGGTCGGTTGCCATACAGTGATTGGCAGAAAAATCGTTTCCCAGTTGCGGTAACTGTACGATTGTTGGATACTACTGCCCATATTTTATAACGTCATCCCTTTATTGAGTCTTCAGAGGTGAATTGAGAGGTTAGCCTTCATAACCAGGAACCGCACGCATACAATTTTCAGCAAAGTTTAGAAATGTTTTGAATATTATAAATAACAAATTCATGCTATGGTACGAACACTTTAGGGAATTCTGATCGGGAACTTGACTAACGAGTGAAGAGACGTCCGTAACTTTACCTCTACTTTGGGTATACAGCTGGTAATCCTTGGGTATTTTGTACGAAGCAGGCTACGTCCAGAGTACTAAAAGAAAATGTTGAATTAATAAGTAACTTATTGTTATCACATGTACAAGCGCCTTACTTTTCCTTTATGCTTATTTCCTTAGTTCTGTTCTGTCTCCTGCTTGTTTGGAGAGAAGTGAAAATTATATTTTTTCTTAGTCCTCCGCTATTCTTTTCTGATTGATTTCGTTCAAGACATCCAAGGATCCAAGACAGTTGAGTTATCGTTTTATTGCCTCGGTGCTTTAAAAAATTAAAATAAACATAGAATACAAGCAACAAGAATATTGTAATAAGGATTCTTTTTTAAATTTTATTGAAAAGAGTATATCCGTGGAGTTTCCTGCTCGCTCTTATTTATTTATTTATTTAATCTTTTTGCAACAAAAAGTACAAAGGCGGACTTAATGCCTTAAGCATTCTAATGCCTTAGGCATTCATATCAGTCAACCAAAGTTAGTGAAGAGATAACAAAGCAGGTGCAAAAAATTGCACATGAGGAAATAATCAACTATGAAATTTTAAAATCATTAAAAACAAATATCTAAATAAGTTTCAACGTACACAAGTACAGAAACTCATATATACGATATATAATATATACGTATATACATACCCATAAATACATATTTTATAACATACATATTATACATATTATATATACACTATGTAACAAAAACCCTGTCAGATCAGTGTTGCCGTTGATCAGTTTTTATGTTTTATTTTAATTCAATTACTTCTTCTTTCTTCTTTTTTTTTCACTGGGGAAAAATAATAATCTTAAATCCATTAAATGGTTACGTACCTATATGTGTACGCAGTACGATGCCGAATAATACCCTTAAGGATCGGACAGGGTTTTTATTACATGCTGTATATATACATGTATTTATACATATATTTTTTTTTCTTTTTCATAGAGACCTACCTACATTTTAAAACGGGCAGCTAGCTTCGATTTTTCCGACTAACTGACCGACTCCTTGACAATACATAAGTGCCTGTAAATGGTTTACCTAAATAAATATATAAATAAATGCTTGACTTTGAACGAATGGTTGTAAGAAAAGGAATCTCCAAAAACGTTTCGATTTTTTCAAGGATGTGTTAGTATTAAAGGTAAATTTCACTATCTATAGGGAAGATATTTCTCTTTCAAGATGTTTGTTGGCATGGAAGGTTGCTTTTGTTGTAAAGATTTTTGTCCTTCAACGTATCAAATATCGAAAAATATTGTCAGAAATACTTTAATTTTGACGTTACGAGTGTCGCAGCAGTGATAGCGCGATAAGATGCTGTGCTGCGAGTCTTGGGTTTGATTTGGGCACGGAACAAATATTTGTTTGCTCTACGGGTACTTATTTATAAATTCACTCCTTTGTCCCATGGGGGACCTACTCCTTTCGCCTCGTCCACGTTCATACATCTTGTCATACAAGCACTGACCTTTCTGAAACCTTTTTGATTTTAGTTTATAATTTGTAACGCCTTCACGATACAGGAGTGGTAGGTACTCCTGTATCGTGGAGGCGTTACAAATTATGGGGGAACGTTAAAAAAAATCCACCACCATGAAAGCAAAAGTATTATAAACATTTTGTTTGAGCAAGTTTATCCTACAAAAGGAAGATCATTTATTCTCATACCAAGATTTTCATCTTCCTACAGAAAACGATAGTATTTATCTCAAGCTCGCTGCTAAATGAAACAGCTTTTGTACTGTCAGTGCTAGTTTTTACACAGCTCACAGTTTTGCTCACCCCTTTGTAAACAGCGAGCGCAAAACAAAACAAATCCTTGAGAACAATACAGCAGCTCTAATGTGGATAATTATTGCATTCAATGAGCTCAATCATTAAACTACACTGTAGTGCAAATTATATCAGATTTCCGCTCCTCACAAAGGGGTTGGAAGCTCTAAGAGCACTGCATGTGTTGCGTGATATAGTATGTAGGTAAGTACGTAGGTAAGTACGTAGGTAAGTAGGTTCGTCAGTATTGTTCAAAGTAAATTATCTTAGGATAAATATTTATATTTACCTTATTTGTAAAAAAGGTTTTTGGTACCCAAAATATTAAGATCTTATAACTTTAAAGAAGAAATGCTAAATACATGAAAATTTAAAAAATGCGAGTACAAAAAGGTCGCCAATAGTTTGAACACTGTCATAAAATAAAAGTCAAACCTGACCACATGAAAAAAGTGCTGAAAAATATTAAACAAAAAATATTTATGTCTGAAATCCCATCTAACGTAGAATCGGAGCAATTAAGATGAAATATTATGTGATTTCATACTAAGACTTACACATAACCACCAAAATATTACGTAGGTATTAATAAAATAATAATCTGTACTCAATTGATAATTATTTCAAAACATATTTTTGATGTTTGCAAAGGCAATGATAGTCTGTGTAACAAAATAAATTAAGGTTTGCTCGTAAATTGATTAGATTATTTGTAAGCAGTAAATGTAAAACACCTGTATTAAGGAATGAAAAATCAAATGAATTAATTTGAGTATCAAACATTTTCATTTAACAAACTATATTATAAGTAGGTTTGATGAATTAGATGTCGGTCGTTCAATTTGAGCGGCTCAATCTGAACGGGGCGGCCGAGTGGACTTAGTGATGGCTGAGACCAAGCAATCTGTCTTCAGCTGGACGTAACATAGTGATATTAAACTTAATACTCTTCACATCTATACTAATATTATAAAGCTGCAGTGTTTGTTTGTTTGAACGCGCTAATCTCTGGAACTACTGGTCCGATTTGAAAAATTCTTTCAGTGTTAGATAGATTAGTTATCGAGGAAGGCTATAGGCTATATACCATTACGCTACGACCTACGGGAGCGGAGCAGTAACCAAAGACGCGGGTGTAACCGCGGCGGACAGCTAGTATTGTATAAGACACATTTTACGATGAAGGCTTGTAATAGCGTCGTTTCAAAAAAACAAATGAACGCTCTAATATTTTATAATTTTATTATTGAAATTGGATGGTTTTAACTAATAATTCCAAGACATAAATTCTCAAAAAAACATTTTATTTTTGCCCTGATAACTTGATTTATTTTCGATTAACAATTGATTTTAAGATACTTTGAAATCAATAAATAGTTAGTCAATTGAGTTGGCAAGTAAGTGACCTTGCAGTTATATTTGCCATGTAACATTTTATGGGGGAATCGTGTTTCGACAGCTCATAAAAAGAATATCATTATTGATTGGTATTGTCAAGTACAAAATTTTACTTTAAATTAAAAAAAAACATTGATAACTATTACCTACCTACATATTTATCAATTCATTTAAAAATAAGCGTTCATTTTTCTGAATTTGAGTTTCGTGTTTCTGTTGACAGCTCTTCTGTAATACAATAATAATTGGTTAATTATATTTCCTCGGAATAAATGTTCTACAAAAAAGAATAAACCCATTAATCAAATCACAGTACACAAAAAAATGAAAGCAATAACCCCATTAACTAAGTAACTGCTTTTTCCATCGGAAATGTAATTAAAAATACATAGTAATATAATCTAATTTCCTCTCGCTGATAATGTTTTACAAATTCCTACCTTGAGACACTAAATATTATTTTAAGACCGCCGCGTCGTTACCTTAATAATCTTCTCACGTAAACATAGTGAGAATATATAACTAAAATGTAACACAGTTAGAGCAAAGGTTCAACACGGACACAAACCGTGATCAGCTTAACATTACAAACTGTAGACAGTTAGTATTCCCCTGTCGCCTGCTATGCTAATTTTAATTTTAAATTTTGAGCTCTAGGAATATGAATTATATAACATACTATTAGTGACCTACCTCTGGTGCAATGTAAATACATAAACCTTCCTCTTGAATCACTATCTATTGATGAAACTGCTTTAAAATCCGTTGCGTGGTTTAATAGATCTAAGCGTACAAGCGTACAAAGCGGGAAACGACTTTTTTATATACTTACCTTCTTCCTCTTCCTCGTTGTGACGCTGGCATGACTGTTTTTTAAATTTGGGTGTCCCAAAACATTGCCACTTTGCATCGTTGGTGGCAGCACAAAGGTCACTATGGCTGCATGTTTTTGGGGCACAGAGGGCAAGATAGAAGGTGAAGCATGGTTTGTGTCTCGGTTTCACATCCACACCCTGCAGTCCATAGAAACCTCATTAATTAGAAAGAAATAGGGACATTTTAGAAAGAAAAGAAAGATGAGAAAAATGGTCACGGATAAAAAGCGAATTGGGAAGATATTTAGGCGCCTACGACAGACAACATGTAGGCATAATATGCTCTACTACCCGTGCGAAGCCGGGGCGGGTCGCTATAGTTGTTTAATATTTTATATTTAAAGCTCCATTAAAAAAGCACGAAATGTAGGTTATTAATGTACTATTTTTATGTGCTTAGGTACTTGCAATAAAACGTTCCACTTCGTTCTCGCAATTAGGACAGCGAATATTGAGGTTTCAGAGGGATGGGAAATAATTTAAATCGCAACAAACGAACAACTCTCAATCGTATTCGCTACTTTTGTTCCATATACGCCCCGCGTTTTAATATTAAACCATATTTAAATATAAATGAGAAAAGTTATTGCTACGGCAATAATTAAGAATTAATAGCACAGAATCAAAGATTAATTGTAATAATTAAGTGTTCATGACAAGAACAGTGATTAATTAAAATGAAATTGATAATTAAAAAGTAAAAATGTCGTAATTTTATGACGTGATAATCTGGATAAAATGCCAATATCAGTGTTGGCTCTCGGAACAAGTAAATTTAAGTCGCGGATCAAGTTTTAATGAAATAATGGACTTGTCGGTAATCTTGCAAGCTGTCTCGAACACTTGTTAAAAACATCACGAAAATATTAGACTTACATTTTTGTTTTAGTGTTATTTTTTCCTTTCCACGCGGCCGGCAATCTCGAAGTTTCTTTATTATCCCGCCGTTCGTCTCAGTTCATAATCAAGGATATACTGAGATGTATAAGCCACTCGATTCAGCTTGAGACTTGTTTCATGTACTTCTCGGTGAAGTATTTTGTAGTCTACGGTTGTTTCAACTAAATTAACTTTTCCTCTCTGATAAAACTACACACATCAAAAAAGTCTAGGGATCAACATCCCTAACATTTGTTAGGGATGTTGATCCCTAGACTTTTTTGATGTGTATACTTGAAAAGTAACATTAATTTGATTTTTTAATAACACACTTCGTGTTCGTAGCTTCGACCAGAGTTCGTTATTTATCTATGTTATTTCATTTAATTTAAATTTTTATAAACAGCTTAGTACAACATAGTTCTTAAAAACATAAAAGTTAACAAAAGATTATGTTGCAGCCCACTACATTGTCCGCAGATTTAGCTATGGTATGTTGTGTGTATTGTATGAATAATACACACAAGATACATTATAAACAATGCACGCCCATTCGAAGTGTACGGATTAGAAGCTTTCAAAAGATTAACTGGGGCAGACCTCCATCTGACCATTTCATTAAAACTTCCTCCGGCCTAGCACCCTAATTACATTCAAAACAAAAATCATTTCGTGACTCAATTAAATGTACGTGTAACTCGAATGACTCATCCGAATGTTCGGATTAATTGTGACATAGACGTTGTACATAATCGCGACTAACATTTACCTATACGAATAACAAGGCAATTATTACATGAACGTTATTCGGTTCGTAAAATTAATTTGAAGGCACTGATTCGATTACCGCGGGTCGATCAAGCGTGAATTTCTCTCGATACATCCGAATAGCCGCTCTAATCATGCATTTTATTTGTTTCAGATACTACAACGGGCAGCAGCGCTCACCTCACAAAATTAATAATTAATTAGTCTTAAATAAAATTTATCGAATAAACGACGAAGCGCCTTCAATTTTCCAATTACGCATTAGTTAGCTTAATGAGAAGATAAGATAGTGTAGCTTAATTAGAAGAAAAAGTTGTGGTTGTGAGGCGCGTGGTGTCACGCGCGTCGGTCACTTGTGTCGCGGGAATCAATGCGTGTGTGTCGTGTCGTGCGCGTGGGCCGGTTGTCGGCGTGAGACAGTCGCGCACGCGTGCGCGTCGGGTCAGCAAGATTGAGGTGGTGGCCGGGTGCGGGTGGGGCAGGCGCGCGCGCGTGCGGCCGCTGCACGCGTTGGGCCGCGCGGCCGGAGTGATGTTGGCGTCGCAGCGTTCGCAGTCCTGCAACGAAGAGGGCGCGTTCTTCGGGGCGCGTGCGCTGCGCCGGCCGCGCGGCAAAGGCAGCGGGAGTCCCACCTGCTAGGGGTACGCCATGTCGCTGCGCAGCCTGCACCGGCGGCTATCATCCGCCAATCACACGTGAGTTGTTTTTGCTTATTAATGTGCTACTAACGTTAACCTCTATAATAATGATCTATGGTAATGAAACGGACGATAAGTTCTGCTTCGACTTTCGTGTTACCCAAATGGAAACCGAGAGCCTCGCAAGTAATGTTTTTAGTCTTCCAGAACTGCTAGTCAGACTGCTAGCACTTCATTAGATAGTCTTTATTTATACTAAGCGTCCGGCAATCTACGCGTTAAAACATCCAACAACCGAGAGCTAACACCACTGACGTTGTGACGTGTGCTAATGGATGAACATATAATTGCATTGATTGGGCACTCAGCTTAATAATTGGCACGAGGCTATTTAGAAGCTAACCCATTCATATTTATTCCAAACTGAAAGACGCTTGGACCTACTCTACCGACAAGTCATCAAAATGTCGAACGGTCGACCATCGGGATGTGAATATTCAATTACCGAACCTAAATCCAGAGCTCACAGCCATAAATCCAGCGTGAGTGAGCGAAAATGAACCGTACGACATAGCGAGTAGATTGATTTTAGTGTGTAATGGGATCTAAATCGGTTATTACTTCTAGCGGGCGCAATTAGGGGAGATAATCGTGGCATAATTTATGCAAAGTGGGTGCATAGGCTATACGTTATGTCGGTTTTGTGGTCAAAAATGGCCGAATTCATTGATCCAAACAAGACTTCAAATGTATTAGCATTATAGTTATGTAATGGCAAGTGAAGGGTCGTCTGTAGTCCAAAAGTCAACCAGTCTTACCAAGGAGTATCGTTGTAGTTGTGGAGGTCAGATAGGCAGTCGCTCCATGTAAAATACTAGTATTCAGCTGCATCCGGTTAGACTGGAAGCCTACCCAAACACAGTTGGGAAAAGGCTAGGAAGAATGACTGGCAAGTGAAGGTTTCATTTACTTACTTCGCAAGAAACGCTATAACCAACATCTAACACAATGACATTCAGTTTAAGTCAGAAGAATTAAGTACAAAAATCCCTATACCAGCCCCAAATTGCAAAAAAGAACACGATATCGATACGAAAATGCTTCCAAAGCTACATAAATCATGTTGATTGACGTATGAAAGGGTCGTTGACAAGGTCATGGGGCACCGATTGTACTCGGCGTCCCATTGGACGTCCGTTGCTAATACATTGTGTGGTAGAAGCGTCCTATTGGCACACACTGTGCTTATTCAATGGACTGAACATTTGCAATAGTTTGCATTCGTCATTAATGTTACGGAAGCTAACGTGTTATGATTGCCGTTTTCAATTAGAATGTGTGTGTATGTTTTGTTCTGTGTTTGTTTGCTTTATGTATTGTTGTTTTGTGTATTTTATTTATGATAGGTTTGCTTCTTATTCTTTTCGAGTCAATGGTTCAAGTTGATCCTCTTTTTTTCTTAGAGTTTTTAGACCTAGTATGCCACGTCTGTCACGTATATTGGTTTGGATGAATGTTTGTTATTCAATCACGCCAGAACGGCTAAACGGATCTGGATAAAATATGGCACAAACATAGATTACAATCTGAAATACCTAGCACATAGGTATAGCTTCTTTTTATCCTTAAAAAATTTACGGTCGCCGTGGATACTATACAAGATGTTGTTTTGCATCTTCGTCAAATTTCAGGTGGTTGTCCTAAAAGACATAAATAATCAATTGAAAATACAGTACCGGGCAATAACTAATAAGCGCGCGCGGGAGCGCGAGCGTGGCTAGGCACGTGCGCGAGTAGTACAGACCTACGAAATTATTGAATGATCGTTGCGTATGCGTTGTGTATGTATTGTTTGTGTGTGAAAGCGCTGAAAGGGATGCAACACGAGAATGTTTCAAGTGTACTTACAGGTATCTCATCTCTGGTTTCTCTCCGTGAATCGATGGCTGGATTCTCCTTCTGGTCTGCAGCAGGTCCGTAGGTTCAGGATACTCGTGACGTGACTTGATAGCCGCCCAGGTGACTCGCGATCGTGGTGATTGATATGGAATCGACTCTAACGCGATTCGCGAACCGGCCCGCGAGTATCCTACCGACTGCGCCAATTACGTTTGCTGCGATCGGAGGATCGAAAAAAAACCGAAATGATTTTAAATTAATTTAATTACTGATTAAATATTACAAAATTAATCCTATGAATGACGATTCCAAGTCGAAGTGGGACAATAGAATGATCATTCTTACAATTTATTGAACAAACAACAGTTTGCGAAATCGATTGACGTCATAGGTGAATTGGCAATAATAAAATAATAAGTATCGGTGCGGATGCAACATCAGCGATCTTCATATGGTAGCGCTATGTAATTCGCGGTTATAGCTAGTAACAGACGGGCCGCTTTTAAATACGGCTGGTTTACAATTATGGATTTCAGTAAACAGGAAAAAAATATAAAAAAATACCTACTCATTTTATTGTTGATTTGGGTCGAGAATCATTAGCATAATTACGTCCTTGAATTTGACTAGGATGCAAATCAACAGCTTGTATAAACTTTGACGCGGAAGAATTCGCGGGCAGAATCTGGTAAAAAAATTAAGAAACGTTTTGTTGAAAATTCAAAGTGGTATGTACAAAGATGGTAAATATAAATAAAAGTTCGAACACATTTCGCCATAAAAATGGCATGCAAACATTATTTAAGTTTTAGGTTTTGGGTTTTGGGTTTTAAGTTTTATATTACCCAATTGAAAATACTATAAAATTTAGCTATTTCATCTCTATACGTCTAGCGGTTTTCGATATTTCTTGATGAGGGAATGAGTGAATGACCTTTCGCTTTTATATATTTAGAAAAATAGATTAGATGAAAAGAAACTACGGTTTATTTTATTATCATATCAATAACCTTCTCTAAGCATAATATTCCTTAACGTATGAAGTACTTACCCACATAAAAGGCGGCAAATTTTCCCCAACGCGGGTAAAATCATTGTTCCCCTTTTTATGGGTAATCCAAAGAAAACATTGATTGGCTTTTATGTTGGAAAGCTACGAGTTTATGGCTGATTTATTTTATTATTTGACTTTTTATTAAAAGTATCTGAATTATTACAGTGAAAATGTACGTACCTATGAGGTTTTTGCTTGGTTTACAGTTTATTGCGTCCAATTTTCCTTTTTGTTACTTTGAAATGTTTATTATGCTGAACTTATGTATGTGCAGCTACATAAGTTGACTGCCTCGCTGTTTTAGTGGTCGCAAAGCGCGACTGCTTAGGAGATCGAACCCAAGACTGGTTTGATTTCCAGGTCGCGCAAAAGTGTCATAGGGTTTTCCATTAGGAATTTCTCAGTAGCCGCAGGGAGTTTGGAAGTTGGTGGTGTGACCCCCGTGCCTAGAATTGCACATAAAGCCAGTCGTGTTGAATTGCCGTCTCGTCGGACTATAAGAGTTAGGAAAGAGGGAATGCATCTGTGTTTGCGCATATACTTATGCACTATAATAGTTCCTGCGTACTTGGCTAATAGTCTCTAATGAGATTGAAATCGGTCTAGAGAATATTACGCATAGAAATATCTGCCATGTTAGCTGCTAAGTAATTAATCATGTTTGTGATTAGGTCTTGATTGGATAATATTTGATAAGATTACTCCATAAGTTTAGTGATAACCAGATTTACGGTATCAACACTTTCGCAATTTGGCTCTAGAAAATTCAACAACAAGTCAGCATAAAAATAATAATAAACATCGTTACTACAATATTTTATAAGAAAAAATATTTAGGTCTTTCATTGTCATAGGATTATTCGATATTACGCGGGCCAGCGCGGCGCGGCGGCGTAGCACGCAAGAATGTGACGTAGCCTGGAACTTCGTAGAATTTCGTAGCAACGGTTTCTGTGATATCTACGGCGTAGACACTTAAATAGCTTGCCAATGTAATTTTAGCCTTGTGTTTATGACGAAACGGTCGAAATTTGCATAACGTCTATCGCCGTTGCTTATAGGTCTTTGGCCAGCGTACAAAGGTCGCACCACAAAGTGGATTTCAAACCGCGTAGAATGTATTTCCGCTCTCAACGTACACAGCCATGGCTTGTGTAGTCTGTAGCTGTAAAAGTGCTATTGTTTAACCCACTTAGCTTCAATTAAAGCCTCTGATCATTGTTCCCTTTTATTTTAACGTTGTGTACAATTTTCAATAAAAGTTAAGTGCTCTTCATACGACAGAACAAATATTTGCAATAATAACACTGCATTTGTTGCGAATATCGAAACTGGAACAAAGGACTTTTTTATGTTAACATGAGTTTTTAATATAGTGTCTGTGTATGAAAGAGATTTAGTGACACTGCGGACTTTTTGTAGGTAAAATATTGTGGACACAGAAGCTAAATGCCGGCCATATATTGTTAAACAAACATACTGTACGATAGAGGGGAAAAATAGGGACATTTATTTGTGCGTGGATGAAACGCGCCTAACTATGGCATGGATGGACGTGAGGTGAATCTGAGGCCGGAGTTAGGCATCGTCCCTTTCCTCTGACACTGTTTAATTTATATGTCCAAGGCGTGAGATTCAACTAATGTGAAATAACAAAGTTTTCCAAACTGGCGTTGGTAAATTTTGATTAACTAAATAACATTGTCGAAACTTCTGTTGATGTACGTCATACAAAATCACTGCTGAAGTGTGGGGTTTACTTTCATATCTGCAGTAAAATATACTCGTAGTTTCAACCTTAGTGTGATATACACAAGGATTAGTTTTTATAAAAAGAAATGTTTTATTTTTTACAAAAAAGACAAATGCTTTCAAGCAATAGATGAAAAATATTTAAGTATCAAAAGTCGGAGATTTTGGTCCATTTTGTTGTTTGGATATTACCGACTTCAGATATTAAAGTTATTTTTAAACTATGTAGATTTTGAAGGCGGATGTCTTTTTAACCGATTCCAAAAAAAGGAGATTATGTATTTGGGGTTTGTACATCGATTTTTTTTTGTTTCAAACGGTGCCTTCCTGAAGTGTCCTTCTTTTTTTGAAGTCAGTTAAAATAGTAGCATTTACGTAACCCACACGAAAATCCACCTGTAAATAAAAAACTTCCCACGTGTTATAAGTATAACGATTATCAACAATATTTGGTAGGTATATTGCTGCATATTATTATTTTAAGCCCACTGGCATGGCAGCAAAATTCGCGAGTTTTCATGACGATGCATACTTTATTAATTCGTTTAATAATCCTCGAACGACACGTGGTTGTGGGTGAAATTTTTATTAAACTGGACAAACATTTTAATGTGGTTTTCATTCATAGATAGAGTGATTCAAGAGGAAGGTTTATACGTATACTTAGTTAGTATCTACATTGCACCCGTGCGAAGCCGGGGTGGGTCGCTAGTATTATTGTAAGCTGAAGAGTTTGATTGTTTCGTTGTTTGAACGTGCTAATCTCGGGAACTACTGGTATGATTCGAAAAAAAATATCTGCGTTATATAACCAGTTTATCGAGGTTATAGGCTATATAACATTACGCTATACCCCACAAGGGCGAAGCAGCAATCAAAGACGTTCCTTAAAACGGGTGTAACCGCGGTCTATAACTAGTTTAACATAAAATAGTCCTAGCTTAATTAGGCTTGGAAAATGAAAAAGAGTAAGTAACGTGAATTTGTGCAGGATAATGAAAAAAAATTCTACGTTAAAAGGATTTGTTAGAAACAGCGAATAAAAGTAACACCACGCAACTCGCAGAAAGAATAACATTTCAAGGAATACTTTTCAAAGCATGATGATTAAGTTTGTCTTAGGGTGAAGACTGTCTACTGGTTTTGGGTTATCATGGAATTTATATTTATGAAATCTCATTTAGGTATAGTTTCTTATTAATTTCAAGGGTAATACGGGGTGTGAAACGCCATATTACATAGCCGTAACTATGCATACTACCCATGAAACTAAGTAACTTTGAGCAAAATTTTTTGCTGGAAAACATCTTTTTTTTTTGGGTGAAAAATCTCTCTATAGGGTAGTGCGCAATTTAACGCACGCAAAACCTTGTACTCTCGGGTGCATGCAACAGTATAGGGGTTGTGGCAGTATTTAAAGTTTAGTTATAACATCTAAAACTGGTTTTCGTAATAAAACGTGTCAAGAAGTTTGAACTTTGACCTTCAATATCTCCATAACCCGAAACCAAACCCATCTTTTTAAATCTCTTTTTTGATGATCAGAAATAATAATTAAGAAGAGTATGGCTATTTTATGGGTGAACACAAAAAACACAACAGTTTTATTTCAAAAGTTTTTGCCAAACAAAAATGTCTTTAAACAGCTATTCACTCATAAAATGCCAACAAACTTAAACGTAAAATCAATTCACGAAGCCCAAGTGAACTTAAACTTACTCCCACGCGATCATTTCTAAACAAGAGGCGGCGACGTCATAGGGCAATATTCTTCAAATAGCCTGAGACCATAACATTAATAGGTACAGAAGATCAGCTCGAACGCGCACACACATAGACACGCTTTCAAGTACAGCAAAAGCAAGCACACTTGTGACTGGTATTCTGTGGAGACAGTTTGTTGTCCGTCCGTAGGCACGCGTCTGAGTGTTGTTTGTGCTCATTGTAAGGAGTAAACCTTCTGAAATTATTATTCGGTGTCCGAAAAGAACTTGAACTGAAATACAGAGATGTTTGCTAACGTCATCGCACTGACGTCACTCGACCTTGGCTCGGGCCCAAATGGTTCGACTTTGAATATATCTCGTATTACAATATGGATTGAAATCTTTGGGGTGGTTCAAGGAAGCGTTGGCCTATGTGATGTGAATATTGTGGCGGTCAACCCTAATGTAGGTAATACAGTTATGGCAGTGTTGGGTGAATAGCTATCTTTTCCACTTTTAAAATAATATTATAGCTTTTATGTACGCGATTATTCTTGGCTTAGATTTTTTTAAATTTTATTTCGGGATAAAAACAGGAGTACAATGAAGTGTTATGCTATACATGCTATCTTACTATTAAAACAAATTACTTTAGTATTATAGGTACTACTTACAACATTTTCCACTTATTACTAATTTGTTGATTGTTAATGCTACGTGAGATAAAAACAAAAACAATTTACATGAGTGAATGCAGTGAAAGATTAAATGATTGAATATATGCTTTCTAAACTTCAGGCTTTAGATTTTTCAGTCTAGTAGTCAACTCAGGAAATATTACAACTAAAACATAGAATACGTCCACCCGAATCTGATTAGGAACTATTTTGCATTTAAATGGCCTTCAATTGAAATGGACTGAAGCAGGATTAACTCCACCATAATTATTTCAAACACAAAACACAAAACTTTTTAAATGCCTTTAAAACCTCAGACCAATTGGTCTGAGTTTAAAACATAGGTATTAATTTCAAATAAGTACACAGAACGACATAAGTTTTAAACTATACATTTCCAGTATAAATTGACCTCGCATTGTATTAACTATAAGTACAACGAGAGGTCACTACTGAAAATTTATAGTTTGTTACGTCGTCGTCGCCGTGAGTACGTATCCACGAGCCGAACTACTAACGTACCTACATGAATCTAATTAGGGAGTTGTACATGCCCGGAGGACAAAACAAAAACTTTGTGACTGTACACTACATAGTTATTGTATTCGCAGAAATTATTAATTAGAACAAGAAGCCTTGCTTACCGACGCGGCCACGTGGAAAGTTTTCTTTGGCAAATATTAAAGAAGAATTTGTGTACTTAGGTACCTACTTACTTACCATGTTTGTGTATACCTGTACTCCATTTATATACCTATAGAATTACACAAAGGAAAATTGGGTAGTTGACATTATTTATAAATAATTCCAAGACATAACTTCTTTAAAAAAAACACTTTATTTTAGCCCTGAAAACCCGATTAATTTTCAATTTACTGCAAAATTAGATTTTTTGTGGCTTTTAAATCAATAAATAGTTAGACAATTGAGTTGCCAAATAAGTGACGTCACAACGTGCTATTACCATACAAAATCTATGAAAGAATCGCGTTTTGACAGGTCATAAAAAGTACGTCAATTGATGGTGGTGTCAACTAGCCTATTGTGCGGTCGGGGGTCCTTCGTCAGGAATGAACTCCCTGACAGCGGCATATAACAAAAAAAGACAGAGCGAAAGAGAGGGAAGGTCCCTTGGAGGGAGGGGGGGTGTTTTGGGGCAACGCTTTTTCCTTACGTGACGGTTTCTGTCAGTTGGTTTTCCCTGCGAGCCGCGTTAAGGAACTTAATTTCAAAAAGCTACCAAATAACGATAAAATAATTATTAGGATAAATTGTTTTTGTTGTGAAATTGTTGTTGTAATAAACAATTGTAAATGACAGATAGTTTTTAATAGGTTGAGTATATCATGAAGTATATGTGTATCATAATTGTATATTCTCTATTATCGTGTCAACTGCAAATGAAACCAACTAGTAAGGGGTAAACTAATTAATGTTTTTTCCTAACGACATTTCAAATTCCGCCGTCGAAGTTATTATGTACAAGTAACTACTTTGAAGCCAAATAGGTATCAGCCAGAGTCAAAAAGCCTCTTCTTCTCCATCAAAAATAAAAGTAGTGTTTTATTGAAGCTAATTATAATAATTACTTCTTCTTCTTCTCGTGTCGATTGACTCAAATTTTGTCCAACAAATATTGAGCAACCTGTACAGCTCTGTCATTGGCCTTATTAAGGTCTTATATATTATAATAATTACTGAAACTATTACATAAATAATGATATGAGTGAAAGTTATAGCCGTTTAATTGGATTGAACTAACTTCCTCCCATCCCTGTTTGGAAGTTTTGGCGGCTCCTCAGAATAATAAATACCTTTTGAAAAGGTGACTTAATAACTAATTTGACACCTTTTAAGTGAAATACAAATTGACTGCCTCGTTGGTCTAATGGTCGAAAAGAGTGACTGCTGAGCATGAGGTCTTGGGTTCGATTTCCAGGTCGGGCAAGTGTTATTGGGTTTTTCAATCAGGAATTTCTCAGTAGCAGCTTCGGAGGATTTGTGCCCGGCTGATGGCAATAGGCTCGCACCCTATGGGACTTGAACATGACTGTCGAAATGTAGGTGTCTGCCTAACCCTTCGTAGAGTACAGGCGTGATGTTTTGTATGTACAAATTGATGTTTGTAGGATTGGTGTTTATATATGTTTGTAGGATTTATAGTCTGGCAGTGCCACTGCCACCTGTCATACATAAATAATACAAAAACACACAAAATAAAATGATAAAACCTTTCATAAGTACACAATATTTGCCAAAACGACAAGGATTTAAAAAGTAACAGCCGCACGCGCTCGTTTTCGATTTGCTTCCCACAATAAAAAGTTAATGAAAATCGTTACATCACACGTAAAAACATACTCCTAAAGCAGTAATCTACCAACAAAATTATATAAAGGTGTATGCCAGCGGGGTTGGTAAGACGCAAACAGCGTAAGGGACACAAATATAAAATCTGTGCGTTAGAATGAGACAGGTAGTGTTATTCGGCAAGCAAGGTTAAGGGGACAGTCATCTTGAGGTGAGCGCTCGATCTTGGTATACTGAGGTTATTTCATGATACATACGTAGGTACTTAATACAGGATTCAGATCGATCTCAAAGCTGGAATTAGGACAGGTGATCTACGAAAGCACTTCAAGGTACAAAAGTTATTTGATTACCAAATTAGGGATCAAAACAAAACAGATGAGCTTTGTAGATATCTAATTACTTATAATTATAATAAATAATTATATTAATTGTTCGTCGTAGGCGTACTATAAAATACCTAAGTATTTTGTATTACGCCTACGACAAACAGTTTCTACCCCTTTATTTGTTCAAGTGAAACCTGTTGAAATTCCAATTATAAAATAGTTCTACAAAGTATGCGCGTTTAGATTACAAATTGCTTATTACAAACGGACCCGGCAAAAATCAATTGGATCCGATTCAACCGTAATCGGCGCACAAAAAACAACGACCGTTCTCTTAAAGAATTTCCTTTAATATTCAGTTAGGAGTTCTGGGAATCCTTTCAGAAATTAGATAAACGCCGAAGTTTTCAACAATTTTAATTATTCATTTATGAGTATTTGTGTCTGTTAATATTTTAATAGGGGTAATTGTTGTTCTCTTGTGTATATTTATCATTAATCTAAGAAGTAGGAAGTGTATTTAGTGAAGTTAACTCCAGTTTTGTTACGAATATACGGAGTGGGAAGGAAAAAAAACAGCTGTACTGAACCCATGGTAAAAGTTTCCGTTACGATATCCCTTTCACCCGTAACACACATTTTGTACGGAACTCTCGTTTCATATTTGGTGTGTTTTGTGAATGAATTGAACGGCAGCGGCGCGGCGGGCCGCATATAGCTTCTAAATATTCATGGTTCCGGCGAATGAAAACCATAAATTTATGAAAGTGCACGCTGGCTGGAGAGGCCGCGACCGCTCGCAAAAGTTAACGATGTCCACTTACACACGCGACGGTTAAAAAAAACATTAAGTACAGTTATCTGAAATGAAATTTCCAGCGAGCTTTAATTTATCAATAAAGTATTGGAATGTACAAATAATATTTAAAAAAAGTTCGTGACGCGACGTTCACAGTTTTTCGCAAAAAAGGATTAATTATAATATATCGAATTAAGTATTTTCGGTAAAGTTTATTTGGAGCGTTCATTCGCATCTGATGCAATGGATGTGTTACAAATTGGACGGGTGTTATCTCGAAATACACATTGGTTGGACATGTTATTTTGAACTCCGACATTCTGTGGAGCAGGGAATTTGTTTATAAACGGGTTAAATATACCAATTAAACTGCTTAGGTATTCATGCTCTATACTTCGTCTCAACATAAGTAGTATAAGACAAAGTCGCTTCTCGCCGACCGTACGCTTAGATATTTCAAACTACGTTAAAGAGGGTTGTTTTAGTATCAATATTGCACTCATGCGAAAGTATATGTTTGTCTGTCTGTTACGCTTGCATGACTAAATCACTAAACAGATTTTGATGAATTTTGGTAAGGGATAAGTTTGAGCCCCAAGAAAGGACATGTACAAAAAAACGGGATAAAATTCCTATGTACTATTCCAGACTACAATCTATCTATATACCAAATTTCATCCAGATCCGTTCAGCCGTTTTGGCGGATTGAGTAACAAACATCCATCTATACAAACTTTCGCATTTATAATAGTTGTACGATTTAAATGGTAATCAAACCAAACTACACAATTAAACAAATGACGTCACACATACCCACTTTGAAGATAAAACGCAGAACAAACAAAACTTACGCAACCACGGAGCAGTGGCGATGTAAACATTGGAGGGTACAACGAACGAATTACGCAATGTATGTGTACACGGTCGTAAGGACCGCCTCATGTCGTGTTTACAGTGTTAACTAAATGGAAAACGGAATGACTATCGAAACGATTGGCTGCAAAAACAAATTATTGTTGAACTTTGTGACAACTGGCTTTATCAGTCATAAAGAGAAATGTTAATGTTAAACAGTGCCTTCTATTTGTTGTTTGTGATGATTGTCATTTGTTTCTTTGGTTATTACTGAAGTTATGTTTACATGTTTTTCCAATATTAAAGTTAAATCACAATTGCGGGAAACTTGGCGTAAGTAAAACGACGTTAAAGTGTAAAATTAAAACCTATTATGAATGCGAAAGTTTAGATAGATGTCAAAGTCAAAGTCAAAGTCAAATCATTTATTTCAATTAGGCCATTATAAGGCACTTTTGAACGTCATATACAAAAAGAAAAAAGGAATTGAATCTAGTTGCCCCTTCCAAAAGGTAGTTTTGTATGGAGAAGAATGGGCAAGAAACTCCATACGTACTCTTTTAACTCCAGATGTTTGTTTGTTACTCAATCAAGCAAAAAACGGCTAAACAGAACTGGATGAAATTTGCTACAGAGATAGATTATAGTTTGGAATAGCACATAGGCTACTTTTTATCCTAGAATAATGTACGTATCCCGTGGGATAATATGTCCACTCGAACGCAGATGAAGTCGCGAGATAGTAAAGTAAAAAATATATAACAAGAAATATTTAAAAAATATCTAATTAATTCCTACCTCTTATTTATCGACTTTTTCAATAGATATACACAAACGATAGACAAACGGATCATGTAAACTATGTAATTATTCTGCCTCGGTCTTTCCCAAACCTGATTAGGGTCGGTGATAAATCGTTTGAGGCTGTATATCAAGGGAGTCGTTGGCTTGTCTAGAATCTTTGTAGGTACTAGACAGATCCCCAGTACCGAAATACTCGTATATCGGTACCAGCTTATGCCCGCGATGTCGCCGCACGGTAAGTAAGTACTACTTCGGAGTGTGCTCGGAACAGAGTAGAACGAGAGTTATTCGTGAATGATTTTAAAATAAACAAATTAGATGTAAGCATAATCCAATCCATCTTATCTGTACCATGTTCGGATATTATTAAAAAATTGTGCAATTTAATTAATGTCCTCCATGAATAACTAAAATTCAGTGGCTTTTAACCTAGTGGTTTTTAAACTAATTCTATTCATGTTAACCAAATAATATTAAAAGGTACGATGGGGCTGACATATCTCTGATAAAAGCCCCAAAACAAAATCTAGATTAAAAAAAAGTAGGTACTATACTTCATTTAGCAATTTATTTTCACCCGCGATACGTTACGGTTACTGCTCCGTCCCCTTGGGTCGTAGACTCGTAGCGTGATGTTATAGCCTATAAACCTTCCTCGATAAACGGGTTATAATTATAACGTAAAAGGATTTTTTCAAATCGGACTAGACGATTCTGAGATTAACGCCTTCATACAAGCAAATAAACTCTTCAGCTCCGTAATAGTATGTTTTTGTAGTATGGATGTTTTGTGTGTTTATCAGACTTATAACAACAGATCTCTTAGAATAGAGTAAGAATTCTATCAGAATTATAAATAATGCAATTCTTCTAGCGCGACTGCTGAGCATGAGTTCTTGGGTTCGATTCCCAGGTCGGGCGAAGTGTTTTTGGGTTTTTCCTTCAGGAATTTCTCAGTAGTAGTGTTGGAGTCTGGATATGTACCCAGTTAATGTCATTAGGCTCGCACCCTTTTACATGGGACAACCACATTTTGCCATGTTAACTGGCGAAATATGGAAGTTTATGGGTACACCTCTGCGGCTCTGCCTTACCCTTCGGGATTAGAGGCGTGATGTTGTGTTATGTTCCTTAATTAGAATATGATAAATAATAATAATAATAATAATTCATTTATTTTCAGGTTACAAAGACCCATAGATAAATACCTTAACCTAAGTATACTATATAATAACAATTGTGTTAGTAAATAAAACTTAAAACTATGTTAGAAACACAATAAAAAGGTAAAAAAAAAGGTTAAAAGGTAAAAAGGTACAATAGCGGTCATAAGTGGAGTAGCAATCTCACAAAGCAATAGACTGTCATTTTTTTATTTATTAGGACCTTTCGATGCCTTCTGCGAATTCTGAGGTGTTCGTAGGTAGATACTGTGTTAATACATAATCATAATCACTTATACACACAGATTTAGGTACGGCCTGTACCGCGTGTTCACAGGAATTCAAACCTTAGCATGCTATTGCACTTCTGACCGCGTACTGTACAACCATGTCCAAATTATCACTGGTCATTATAATACGAGTGTAAAACAGCCCCTTGATTTAATTCGCCAACCGGCCCAGTTGGCGTCGAGCCAGAATTTCTTATTCAATCAATATGTCATCGTTTATACAGGGGTGAATTTTATTTTTCAATCGACGAAGTGATAATGTAATAATACTGAATGAGCAAGATAATTTTGTATAAGATTTTTGTAATATGGAAATACTATATTTTAATAGACCGTACTACTTTTTCCGCGGAAAACCAAAGCAAATATCAATCATAGCTTTTCTAATGCCGGCCATCCACCATCCAATCGGCAGGATGATAGTTATAATTGTCATGCCAATCCACTCCCATCCACGGTCCAATCGGCATGATCCAATCGGTAGCGTCCTGCCGATTGGACGATAGATTGGATGGTGGATGGCCTGCATTACGGATCCCAATAAAAAATAAAATGAAATATATCTCTATATTAAAAATACGCAAAATACGCGCTTGGACGTGGAGTTGCGGAAAACGGCCCGTGTATACTATACTATACTATATCTCTATATTAGTCGCTGATAACGTAGCTTTCCATAGGTAAAAGCATTTTTAAAATCGGTTAAGTAATTTTTGACCTAATACATTAATTAATACTCTCTACTAAATGCGAAAGTTTAGTACCTACAGAGATTTTATTGTATTTTATTTGGGAAACAAACAATCATACACTGAGTGTTATATCTAGATACACAGTATGCTATAAGTAAATGTACAATCCACTACGTTTCTACATATTACTAGCTTATAGTAGATACAGTAGCTATATATAGTATAGATATAGTAGGTATAGTAGAGATAGACTATATATTATAGACTGGAATAGCACACAGGGTACTTTTTATCTCAGAAAAATGTATAGTTCCCGTGCGATATCAACATTGACGCAGCGAAGACGCGAGCAGAAGCTTGTTTAAAAAAAGCATATTCTTTCGACTTTAGCACAATTCATTCATTTTTTCAACTTCAAAGTAACGCAAACGATTGTGATAGTACACCCTTCGAGCAGGCTACGTAAGGCTGATAACGCATCAGCTAGCCTGGCTGTAAAGACAGGTGCGATAGCTAATCTGATGGCCTCGGTCAAACTGTGCCACTCAATTCTATGTGCTCTGTCTACTTAGAATTATTGAGTGGTTCTCTTTCACAATATGCTTGTGTGTTTTCAGCCTTATTTTTATAAAAGCTGTGTAATTGCCGATATAGGATTAGTTTTTTTACTGGGTTTTTTGTTAATTGTAATAACACATAACATAACATCACGCCTGTAATCTAAGAAGCGTTAGACAGAGGTATACCCATTAGTACACCGACCCCTATTTCATGGGGCAAGTTTAAGCCCAAGTTTATTGCCATCAACTGGGAACAAATTCGGACTTCGAGGCTGCTTCTAATAAATTTCTGAAGGAAAAACCCAATAACACTTTGCCCGACCTGGGAATCGAATCCAAGACCTCATGCTCAGCAGTCGCGCTTTGCGACCAACGAGGCAGTCGAAGCATTTGTAATATTAATTAGTTATCTGTTAACTTCTTGTTCAGTGAATACAACAATTAAACGTTCGTTATTTTCGGTACCTAATATATTCAGCAATCAAACTGAAAACTGACCGAATCATTACAGTGGCAGCAGCCAACTTGTAACTTATACATAGGTACCAAAAAAATCTGATGACCTACGGAATGACCCAAATGTCAAAAGTTGGCGGCCCGCCAGAATGTGTTATCTACTATTATGAAGTGAAATACTAGTCGTTCCCAATTTACAATTTTTAATTACCAAACTCTTTTGACTTTGATGTTTGACAACGGTGCATTGTATTTATTATTTTTTGCAGTGCCTTAACCACTTGACCTGGTTATCAAGTGCTTTTTAAATTGCTGCTTGAGTGGAGAGGTTTTCGGATTTGCTTTTCATGTACTACTAACAAGGGGTAAGATAAAACGGAAACTACATCTAAATGGAAATAAAAACAATTCTTATTTTGATCTTAAGCAACAAAAGACGTTATTGTCTGCTTATTTAGGTATATTTTTATACCAAATACCTAAATACATTTTATGATACTCTTTATTGTGATTAAATAAATAAATAAATAAATATCTTGGGACAACCTACACACGGCCATCTGATCCCAAGCTAAGCAGAGCTTGTGTTATGGTAACCAGACAACTGATATACATACTTATATAATTTATAAATACATACATATTATAGATAAATTACACCCAGACACAGAACCAACAATTATGCTCATCACACAAAGTTTGTCCTGGGTGGGAATCGAACCCACTACCTCCGGCTTTGCAGTCAGGGTCACTAACCACTAGACCAACGAGGCAGTCAAATACATTCATACATTTTTATGAAATGAGCTAAATAGGCTGTTTGTTTTAAGAACATACTTATTATCTATTTTCGTAGGTATTCTTCTTATAATAATCAAAACGCTAGGCAAACCACTTAGGTAGAACTTGAATAGCGAACCTTCAAAAAAAAAAGATTTTCGTAAGCCTGATATTATTCGATATTCATTGACACAATTGCGTATTCGAATCTCGTATAAACACGTTTATGCCTAAGCTTCATACACACAATCGCAAACGTTCACAAAACGGGCCTAAGGTGTGTTCAAATGAATAAAAATGCGGAAAAAATAAAAATGGGGAAATAGGGCAGGGGCGCTCTATTGCTTCTTCCCACGGAATCAAAATCCATCGTCGGCTGAGCTCTCTTTCTATATAAATTTATTATTGCGCAACTTCCCCTTAGCTATTGTCTTTTAAATCACGGGGTTTTGTCAGAAAATATCAGCTTGCTATTCTGTATGGATTGCAGGATCTACGATGTGCTTTGATTTAAGATTTAAACGTTGTTTGTTTAAATATTGAAGACGATAAAACAGAACTAGGCTTTCATAAGGAGGGTCGAAAATCTAGATCGGGTCGTTCTTATGTTCTGTTACAAAGATATAAAGGGATGTTACTTATCCTCACTATTGGCTGGAAACAATAAGCTGTGCCTAGGGCACGGCGAAAACTCTCTAGGTGATCTAGGCAGACTTTCCTATAATTTTGCCCCTTGGGAAAGAAAGATCCAGCCTATTCCTTGTAAGACACAGTTATATCATAAAATATGATATTAAATATAGGTACCAAACGTGCACGTCTTTCCACACTACTGAATAGCTTTATATTACAGGATTGAAAGAAAAATATCGGCGGTTTTCCCGCGCAAGTAGCAAGAGTGTTCAGAAGAAAATAGGTTAATACGGCACTCGAAGGCGATGGGCTTACACGCTATTGCCAACTTTGTCATTCAAGTATCGCTTTTAAGCTCCGTTTAACACAAGAACCAGCACGTTTTAAACGGACGTTTAATTTTATCACGCAGATTATAAAAGTTCTTGAAAGTCAATGTAATCAAGATTGGCTGTTATAGGTACGAAGCTGTGCAGGTTTCGTTGCCTAAAGTTTATTCTAGGTCAACTTTAATAGGTTTTAACTTTGAAGTTAATCATAGATTATAGGATATAGTATGTTAATTTGGAAACTTTTATAAGTTGATACAAACTCGCAGGCTGCTACGACTTGATCTATTACTTTAGGTACGGGGGCAAAATCTTCAAAAGATACTCGACACTCGACGTTTTAAAATTTTACGTGCTTACTCATGCACTTCAACCTTTTTGTCAGGAACCACGACAAAGCACAAAGCCATTTTGTAAAAATCTTTTGTTTTTATATGAACTTGAGGTTTTTTTGAACACTATGATTAAATTTATTTTAAAATATATTGAGTGTTGTTTTTTTAATCTCAAAATTGTGTCAAAGTGGTGAAGGCGCGCGCCTCTCATGCTTGAGGTTGTGGGTTAAAATCCGGGCAAGTACCAATGTGACTTTTTTAATTCATATGTAGGTACTTACTTTCTAAAGTTTATCTTGGACATCACTGACATCGGTGAAGTAAAACATCGTGAGGAAGCCTAGACTTATACCAGCCTACTACTGTCCCACCCAAACCATGTCAGAGGCCCTTGAGGCAGTTTAGAAACTCTGACACTAGCTCACACTATAAAGATCTCAAAATTTGTTGTTTTACGCTAGTACGTCAATTTGCATCTGTCATGTTATCTCTTCACCACCTTTGATTGATTTTGATTTTATTTCTTTTTTCCTTTGAAGACCGAAATAGATACTTTTTTCCCAAATCCCGCAAAAGGCAGTGACCGGAGTTGACTCACATAGGTACTCCATCTTATTTCAATAAAACCCAATTTACATAAATGAATATATTATTTTAACAACCCACGCGAAACACCTACTTACTTAAACAAAACCGGTCACTTTGTATTATTTATCTATTGTTTTTGTGGATCCTTGTCGTAAAATATCTCAAATGTAATATATCAGCTTCTCTTGAGAATGATTAGAAAAAAATAGCCATAATAAGGTAACATAGAGTAGGTTTTTTTTTAAAATATTTTTTCTTCTTCTGGGTAGGTATAAAAAAGGTAAAAGGTTTAAAAAAAATGTTCTGTAGAGGGATACTTGTATATAATAGAAAGAGAGGGAATGTCGCTTGGAGGGGGCATAACGCCTTATCCTTACGTGACGATTTCTGTCAGTTAACTCCTTACCGCAACCTGCAAAGGAATTTCGTACCTACCAAACACTAAGAGAAAAAAAAACTATTGTCTAAACTCTTGAATTACAATATCAGTTCGAAATTCAAACGGTGTCGAGATGTGTATCTGCGAAATAAAACCGAATTACCTTCGAATTTGTATGACATTCGAAATAAACCTAACAGAATATCAGTGTAACGCGAACTTAATATCTTGCCTTTGATCTATGAGTAATAGATATTGTGTCCCACACTGACGTGTTCGGAAAGCCACTCATTAATCAATTCGCGATACACTCGTAGCTTCCTCGACTATTCATTACATGGATTTGCATTTCATACAAGTATATACAGGTTATAGAACTTGATATTCGATTAGAAATGTACAGTAGGAAAAAGGAATGAGTATAAAATATGCATTGCGTTGCATGTTACAGAATAATTAGTGGAGTGATTTATTTAATAATAACATTTTTTAATGGCAGGCGACACTTAATATACAGATAAAGACCTCATTTGGATACCCCTCACGCATTAAAATACCTTAAATCAGGGCATTACCCTGAGGTGGCGCCGCACCAGTCGGGGATCACGGAAGGCGCGTACATTCGCTGGATCCCCGGCATAAGTGGTAAAAGGGAAATCCCTGGGTGTTTTTAGTCAGTAAGAGTCAGAAAGACCACTCCGCCCCCTTCCCTCCAGGGCGGTGGATATCCATGAGGATTTTCCAACCTGAAAAAAAAGGCAAAGCATTATACAAGATAGAAGGGTCATCGTAACGAAAACTATTACCCTGAATGTAATACCTTAAAAAAATTTTTTTTTTTTCAGACTAATGTCCATTTTTAACACCTGACGCAAAAACGACGTTGATAAGTTTGACGTGTCTGTCTGAGGGTGTGCCTGTCTGTGGCATAGTAACTCCTGAATGGATGAACCGATTTTGATTTTATTTTTTGATAGAAAAGGTGAATTAGTCGGGAGTGTTCCTAGCTATGTTTTGTCGGAGGTTTTTTTGTTGTTTTACTAATATCATCATACTCTTTCCTTTTTAAAAAAACTTTTTGTTAGTATCAATTTATCTTATGATTATGTTAAATTCTTCGTCCGTTATAAAAAAGAAACACCTATTCCATACAATACCTACAGTCTAAATGTATGGAACAGATGACTATGTTTTACCCACGAAAAAATCCACTTGTTATTTAGATATGACTTAACTCATTAAAACAACAGAGTTTCAAAAGCATACCAATTTGATGCGAACAGTAATCCATACTGACCTAAATAGACGCCCTTCGCGTTCCACCCTTTGGAGTTTTGCAATTACGGCAAATGATACAACAACATCTAGAGCATACTGATGTTAGGTACTTCCATTCGCATGTGGAAAGGCCGAATTAAAGTATAGTACTGACTGCGTCATGCTCGTGAACGAGTGCTGTCAGTTGGGATTGGTCATCTCTTATCTGCTATGGATTACATCTTTATTTTTATTATTTTTTACTACTGTTTTATATTCATCTTCATTGTGATCACATGTAGAATCAACAAGAATAATATAACCAGGATTTTGTAAAAACCCTAATTTAAAAGAGTGTCGTGGAGTTTCTTGCTCGTTCTTCTCCATAGAGGCCTACCTCCGTTTTGGAACGAGCAACTAGCTTCAACTTTCGGACTAACTGACAGACTCCTTGACAATTCAAAAGTGCCTGTAAATGGTCTAATTGAAATAAATGTTTTTGACTTTGACTTTTGACTTTGCACATTCATTTTTCTGTGTGTTCTATACGTACCTCATGATCCCTATACTCAAGTCCTAGAATGCAGCATGCTGCACTGCCTATGCATAAGCAGGATACATTGGTCTAAAAAGTGATCAGAAAACTTTTTGAAATGTCTTAACCCAACTAGCAAAAGATATCGTAAAAATGCAAGCAGCACGTTTCTATTTCAGCTATTGGTGGTGAAAAAATGTCGAGTAAATGATCTGTGCACGTTCTCTCAACGCGATTTGGGCGCACTTCTCTCTGCTTTAAGTGATGTAAATATCGTAAGATTATCGTCTGAATAGCCAAATAGTCGAAAGAATATAGAGTAATCGCAACTCGAAAGTTACTAGTGTTATATTAATCATCAGTATGCCATTTTTCAACATATTAGCTTTTCCCAAGTCGGTAGAATCTCTTTCATTCGACAAATTTATTGTAATATAGCAGTGCGGTTGCAATCACTCGACTCTTTGATCGTGTGAATGCAACCAAGCAGCATTCATAGACCATTTTATTTATCTTCAATACCGCTGTTTGTGAAAAGAAACATTAAATTTAATGTAACTATTAAATTTTACCATTATTATGTGCCATACAATTTTACAGTCATATTGTCAATTCGTGACCTAAAGTTAGCTCAAAGGTGTTACTTTCATATGCGGGGTTAAATTTTTCGTCTACATTCCTTACATTTTAGTTAATATTTTCATGGGCCGTAAGAATTCTTAGTAAATAATGAATTACAAATAATATTAATTTAATAGTTTATTCTAATTCGCCATTAATAGCAATTCACTTATCATCATAAAGCATTTACTCGGTTTTTAGCTGAGAAATAGAAATTAGGTTTCAACTTTACGACTTCTAGGACCGCCATTGCAGTTTTTGGGGTTCCTTAGCGCAAAATGTTAAATCCTTAATATTAGATCAAAATACTGTTATTAATACTCCAGAGGAATTTAAAAGAAAATTAAACATAAACAAAATATTTTAATGATTTTTATTATATGGTGACTTTTTCAAAATATGATGGCGTTTACAGTGCTGTAAAAGATTTTATTCAACTTTCATACCACAATTATGCTGTAAGACGGCTTTCAAATGATGTTTAGATCACCTTTGGGGCTGTAATAGATAACTTTAAAGCGTTCTCTCAACTTCAAAAATTAAGCGAATGAAAGCCTTGTAAAAAGCTATTACATGACATTTAGTGCCGGTATAGTAACTGAGATGCTATTTTATCGAATAAACAGCATTTACTCTACAATTATGCTGTAACAAATACATGTCGAAAGATAGTGCTATAAAAGCTAGTTTTAAGACAAATTAGCAATTCAGTTGCTTTCAAAGAGCTGTCATAAGACTTACGGTTGCAAGAAGGTGATCGAGAGATATCTTTATATAATTATCGAGTAAATGCGACATGAATTCGTCGAGTACACGTTTACTAGACTTGTTTATAGAGCCAAAAAGCGTTGAAGGCTAAAATATCTAGACAGCTGCTTTTAAACGGCTTTTTGAAATAATAGGATCTTTCATACGACTGTTTTTCGATCCATAGTCGTAAGAGTAATTGCATACACGATCTTTTTGCTAGTTGGGTTAGGTATATAAAAAAGATAATTGGAAATCTTTGTTTCTATAGAAAACTTAAAATTGGTCAATTTAGCTGCAACACAATTTTTTGAAAATAATTTAGTTGAATAACGTCGGGAATGTAAGATAACCAACATATAATTGAAGAAAAAGAACCACGTCCTTTTTTGAAGTCTGTTAAAAATAAGTTTAATCAGCCTATACCGATTACTGGACACGTCATGTTTGTAAATGAACTTTAATATTTTGATGCAGAATAACGCTGTAAGTACCTATTGAGTCTTATTTATTACTTTGCTTTTGTATTTTGTGCCTTTTGTTACACTGAACAAAGTTTTTATTTGTCTGTCATAGCTATCTTTTCAGTCAAAACCTAATGGAATTTGAGGGTTTTTAGTAAAATGTATAACTGATTGAAAATTTCATCATGACCCATTTCCCTTGGTTGGTATCTACACCTCAACCAGCGCTTATCAGTTCGATATCATGGCGGTTTGGTATTGAAGCTGTTAGATTAATAATTGCTATACATACACATATTATATTGACGCCACAGTGGCTAAGCGGTTGGCTGCTGTGCTGAGTGTAATGGGTTCTTCGTTCCCGCACAATCCCGCACAAATATTTGTATGACCTACAGATTGTTATTCCGGGTCTGACTGTTTTTGTATGTGAGTTTCTAATATTTTTATAATCGCAACCATTGTACAGGAGAAATTCATAACATAACATCACGCCTGTTATCCCCGAAGGGTTAGGCAGAGGTGTACCCATTAGTACACCCACATTTCGCCAGTTATGTTTAAGTCCCATGTAATAGGGGGCGAGCCTATTGCCATCAACCGGGCACAAATCCAGACTCCGAGGCTGGCTGAGAAATTCATAGTGCGGGGCAAACTTAAAAAAATGTACCTATATGGTACGTATCCAGTAGGCATAAAGAGTTTACAGATAAATCGACTTAGAAGAAAAACATTTTGGTCTTTCAGATTAAAACTGGTGCAATTCGAAACCAACTTCGATTTTTCTTTGTTCTTGTAGTCACGTACTTTTCTGTATTTTCTTGTGTTTATATGGAAAAGTAATAATGTCTATCAAGGCATGCGTTACGACGTTACTCATTGACACAGTTACTTTACAGCCAATAGACGAAGAATATCAAGATATTAGACGAACGATAAATTTATCGTCTGGTTGCTATAGCAATACGAAGAAGAGTCAAAACTGATAACAATTTTACTTATTCCTCACGTTTTAATGCCAATGAGAAAAATACGTAAAACCATAAAGAATTCAAACCACGCCGTAGACTATTTAAAAGTACGGTCGAGTATAAAACTATAATTAAATTTACCAGCCAGTGGGTACAATGTATCCTTTCCACTTTATACTAGTTTAAGTTGACCTTTATCCAATTGTTACCAAGTTCGGCTGTCCTGTTCTGGTTTGGACTCTTTGGACTAACGCCAGTGGATGGTGTTCCAAAGTTGAAGACTGTTTCTCGACCGCATCTTGAATATCGATCAAAGTTATGCAACAACAGATGGTGGCAAGTGCCGTGTCAGTAATGAAAGTCGAACGCTTTTTGTAGCGAATTTTGTAGTTAGGTGCTCCTTCATTTGTAGTTAGGTCAGTCTCTTCCAGAAACGAGTACATCTCGATTATCAACGATCTTGATTCGATACAAAACGTCTATCGATTGTGCCGACGTCCGCAGTAGACGAAGGCGTAACTTGCAGTAAACAAGTTTTCAAACTTGCCATGTTTGAACCTAGTTTATCGGATAAAAAGCGGAAAGAGATTTCTTTGTGTGAATGATTTGATTGTGACGATATAGAATTGTGGCCCAAGTGCATTTGAGTTGTTAGTTTCTGTGTCTGGTGAAATATCGATAGGTATATCTTGCGTCTGTAGTTCGGCGCCAAAACGTAGGTATGTCCGATTCAACGTATTGGGATGCACCATGTTATCAAACGCAAAACGAACATAATACAATGATGATTGAGAGTTCGACCGATTTTTACGCCGGGACTGACATTTTGCTTCCCAACATCAAAACGCGGCGTAATTTTTGGCAGGTTGTAAGCACACTGAATTTCCGTCGTGTAACTTCTGTTAGTGCGTCGCTTTACTTAGGTAAGATTAATAAATATAACTTTTTACACAACCATCTTTTTTCAATTCAAAAAACATCCTGGCTGCAAAAGCAATTACAATACATAAAAACAAATAAATAATATTCTGGAAAACAGTTTAGCTCTCGAGTATACCTAAGTGGTAATACTCGAGTTCTGTTCGAATATTATTATCTAATTGGACATGCAAAGGCTGATACTGAGTTAATTGATAGATTTCCTATTTGATTGATTGATATTGTGAAACAGAACATTGATTTCTGGTCTTAACGATGCGTTGCGATGTATTTCAGTAGGTTTGTTGAACAAACTTGTTAGAAATGGTTAATGAACATGACCTACACTGTCACAAACAGCGATATAAACATAGCTGTAGCTAATAAAAACACATTAACAAATATCTATAATTAATTTACCGTTCAAAACAATATCAGATGATTTACAACATCATAATGCGCCTAGGGGCAAAGTGAAGAAGCATTTTTGACAGAGCAAGGGCGGGGCAAAAATAATGAAGACAAAGGGTGTTATTATGGAGAAATGGCAGGCGCCTTCAATTTCCCTGCCTCAGCCAACTTGATTTAATAAATTAAAACACAAAATGAGATTTGAACACAACGATAACAAACATTAAAGATAGAATATTACAGACGCTTACGTAATTTATTTTTTTTATTTTTCGGCAAAACGAAGTTTCGTAGAGCAGCTGCTTTTTGTAAATTATTTTTTAAATAATTAAAGAATAAATTGTCTTAATAGTTCAAACGATAAAACTCACCAAATATCAATCACCTATTAGAAATTATGTCCTACGAATTACAGCAACTTTTGTATCTATTACACTTTTCTTTTAAAAGTTGATTTCTTTACCTGTAAACAGTTCAATTCAATGACATAAAGCTGCCTTCAAGCCACAGAATCAAAGGATTTAAAATCTAGTTAGGTTCACTACCGATTCTATCCTATTGGGAGCTATAATAAAAAGCACCAGTAGAAACACAGTCGAGCGAATTTAATGTCATTTTTTTCGTCTGTTTTATTTTCATTTCGTCCGAAGACACCGCTTAGTAATTGGAGACAATAACTTTGAAAACCTTTGCCTCGAGTACCCGAATAACTCAATTATGTAAATCGGTTTGAAAATATCTTCGAATCTAGGTACCCGTTTTAAGACTTTTGTTTTTAGTAGGTAAGTAGGTACTTTTTTTCGATGTGGTTTTGTTTCTTTGGCAAATAAGGTCAATAGGGAATCTAAGAATGATTATTTTTGATGTGGCTTTATTTACCATCCTAATTATATGGGGTGTATCAAGATACATCACATAGTTGTTACCTATGTATACTGCCCATGAAACTAAGTAAGATTAGGCAATAATTCTCCTGGGAAGCGACTTCCTGGGAGCGCGGAATGTAACTTACGCAAAACATTCTGCTTACAGGTGCAAGCAATAGTATAGGGGTCGGCGGGTATTTAAAGTTTGGATAATTATAACATATAAAACTTATTAATGTAAAAAAAACTTAAATCTTTGACCTTCAATATCTTTGTAAACAAAAAGTTCCCTGGTCCAGAACAAAAAAAAATTGTGAAAAAAAAAATGTCTCTAACATCTGATATTTTTGATTGTAACTCAAGTCGGATTATTGTTGATAAAACATTTTGTGGAAAAATTGTGGCGTTACCAATAAATAGAAGTTACCTAGCTCTGTTTCGAGTATCAGGTCAAGGAATCTGGGCGCGGATCATGCGTAATGCGAATACCGGGCTCCCGACCTATGGTAGCAGGAGGAACCGTGGGGTTTTAGTCGGTAAGAGTCTGACAGAACCCTCTGTTATCCTTAGACGGACGTCATCCATGAGGATTTCCCCACGAAAAAAAAGGAGATGGTCAAGGATTTTTTCTGTGAAAACGTGACATTCCAGTGAATAATCCTATTTCATTTATACAATTTCGTCCCACACACAGACGAATCTATTCACAACATAAGTACTTAACTTGTTAGATAGGATATAAAGCCGTCGTTTATTCATGTCTCGTCTCGTTTTGATAAAGGAAAATGTCAATGACAGATTACACTTATAAACCGTTTACGGATGAAAGTTTACAGTTTTCTGGAAACGATTCATGTGGTTGATTATAGACGATAAAGTAGATAAAATAATTTTATTGTTTCCTTTGGCAAAATATCTACTTACAAACTTCTGATCGTTTTAGGAAATGAACGTGGTTGGAGGTTTCGTGCTTACACGTTCTTTTTTTTTTTTTTTTAATCTTTATTTATTTACGGGGTTTTTTCTGAATAGAAAACGTCACCCCGATGATTGCATACAAAATTAACATTAAAACAAATTAATAGACTAGACTACCCGCCACCTTATACCCAAAATAATAATATTAAAAAGGGTTCTAGCTTCATCCGACAAAGGAGAAGCCAAAATACTATTATAAAAACCTACACTATAATTATTGACGCCAAAAGCTTGACGCCTTTGAACCTCAATACGGACACACTCCGCCAATATGTGATGAGCATCTTCCACAACTCCACAAACAGAACAATTAGGTGAGTCAATCTTGCGCATCATAAACCCAAAACTGTTGAGCGGAATATGGCCGGAACGGAGCCTCAAGGCCGTCACAACTTCTTGCCTATTCATCCTGCTCACATGAAACCAGAGTAAGCGAGGGAGAGAGGGTTGAATTGTCTTGTACCATATGCCCTTCGTCACTGACCTTTTGTCGAAATATTCTGACCAAGACTCGAAACATCTGTGCCTTAGTATGGGTAGAAGTTCAGTGTGCCAAGGAAGACAATTGTAAAGTTCTCCATCAGAGCCGGCCGCGTTTGCTAGATGATCAACTACTTCATTGCCCTCTAGCCCCACGTGAGAGGGTATCCATTGCAATACAATGGTTTTACCTTTGTTCACAATACTATACAAGGATTTTAAAATAATATAAGCCAGTGGAAGCCCTTTAAAAGTGGAAGTACACTTAATCAGATGCAAAAGAGAACTTTTCGAGTCAGTGTAAATGACAAACCGATCACCGCTCAAAGATTCTATATAAGACAAAGCCTCTGATATCGCTATTAATTCTAAATGCATAATAGAAATTTTCGATAAAATTTGGAATTTAAAACTAACCTCTATTTGTGGATCAAAGAAAGCGGCGCCGCGAATGTTTTCACGTCGAGAACCGTCAGTGTACACAGAATAAAAACTAGAATATAAAGTATTGAGTGATTCATAACAAAGATGCTTAAGATTATATGCCGAATAGCAATGCTTAGGCTTGTTGACAGAGTTTAGGCTAGGCTGAATCATATGCGATAAGTCCATATTGCTGACCCACGTGTCCATGGAGAACATGTCTAAGTTATTGTTACTATGAATACTTTCTTGATTTAAAAAATCGTGTGACATAACTAGCAGAGGTTTTTTCTTTTTCCTCCAATAAATATTATTACAACAACCAGATAATTTTTCTATTAAATTTAATATTGGGTACTTATAACACTTAGATTTTAAATAAAATTTGCCAGCTAAATATCTGCGACGTATAAAAAGTGGAGGCAACATCAACTCAGACTCCATAACGTGGATCGGAGTGCTTTTAATGAACCCACCTATTAACCGTAGGCAAATGTTTTGTAATTTGTCCAATTTGTTTAAGTGTGTATCGGCACTATTATCAAATAAAAAACTACCAAACTCCATCCGACTACGAATAAGTGCAATATACAAACGCCTTAGGTGGTTGGGATGAACACCCCACCCTGGACCCACTAACACCCTAAAAATATTTATTAACTTAACTATTTTCTCGCAAACCTCACTAATATGTTTCCTCCATCTGAGGCCCCTATCTAGCCACAGTCCTAAGTACTTCACGTTGTCGACTAACTCTAATGATGACTCGTTTAACCTGATGTTAACAGCTGGCCTACGAAAGCTTCTACTAAATATACAAACCTTACTTTTAGTGGGGGAAATGTCCAAACCAACAAGCGTTAGCATCTGGTGTATTAGATTAAGCGCAGACTGGATCTTACGCTGCCCCTCGCTAACAGACCAGCACTGTACATATATGGCAAAATCATCTGCGTACTGGGATATGTAAACTATATTTTGCAAACGTTTACAAATGTCCGATGATACTATATTAAATAGTAATGGTGATAACGGATCACCCTGCGCTAAACCACTGCCCGAATATCGGCTAATAAAGCTGTTGCCAGATTTAATTTTGAGAATTCTTCTATGAAGAAAATTCCACAAATATTTACAAATCCGTGACCCAACTTGAAGGCCGTCCAGTACATCAATTAACACAGTATTATTTACATTATTATACGCACTATTTATATCTAAAAAACAGCCCAAAGTAGAATAACCCTTTGAGAAACCAGTTTGTATTGTAGTAATAAGGCAACTTAAACCATCTAAACATGACTTACCTCTGCGAAAGCCTACAGTGCTCGCAGAAAATGCATTATTTTTTTCAAAATACCATTCTAATCTACGAAGTAAAATATAGTGAAAGATTTTGCATATGCACGATAACAAGGATATAGGTCGAAGAGAAGAAACATTACTAGGGTCACGACCAGGCTTTGGAATCGGGATTATACAAATATCGCGCCATTGAGTAGGGACAAAACTGTGGAACAAGAATTTATTGAGTAAAGTGAGCAAAACATGTTTACCTTCATCAGGTAAATTCTTAATCATAGAATAAGATATATCATCGCATCCAGGAGATGTATCCTTAGATTTAATACATTTATTGAACTCCTGAATAGAGATTTCACATTCTAATAAAGGGTTACTGTAGCGAATCAAAGGTGTTGGGGGTGAAACATAGTCTGGAGTTAAAGTATTTAATAGATTTAAGGCACTATGGCAGTCAACAAAGTTTCTAGGGGAACGAAAGCCTTTCAACCATCTCATTTTGCGCCACATTTCACTGGATGATGTAGATTCATCAACTGATGAGCAAAAATCATGCCAGTTCACACTCTTGGCCTGCCGAATCAACCTCTGCGCTTTATGTATCCTATCCTTAAGAGTGTCAAGGTTTTGTGGAGTGGGATTCTGCCTAAAAGTTGTTAATGCCAGCCTACGTTGAGCTACAGCCTGTGAAAGTTCCATAGTCCAATACGGCTTCGGTGTAAAATTGGAAGAAGGATTTTGATTAAATTTAAAAAGTGGAATAAATTTGTCAGCAGCTTCATTCAAAGTTTGTAAAAATAAGTCATAGGCTTTCTGCAGGTCACTAGGTAATTCGTTACCTATATTGGAAAATTGTGTTTGTAAATATAATTTGTACGAGACCCAGTCTGCATTCTGAAAGTTTCTTTTAATAACTGTTGGAAGAAGTGACGTGCATAAAGTTGAAATTTTTATTATTAAATGATCACTATTCAAGTTTTCATTTAAAACAGTCCAGTTGAAACGAAGCGCAATGTCTAAAGAAACTAGAGAAATATCAGGGGACGACTGTTGTAAAATATTATCTACTAAACGAACTCGCGTATGTGTCCCATCATTTAATGAAATATAGTTGTTATCTATAAGCGAGTCGTGAATAAGGTTACCTCTGCGGTTTGTTTTATACGACCAGCTGGCGTGATGGGCATTAAAATCACCTAAAATCAATGTTTTGGATGGCCATAGCGATAAAAGACTATCCCAATCTTGAGGGGTCGTAACGGTACTAGATGGACAATAGACTGACACAATATATTCGAACAAATCACAGTTAAATACTTGGACACATACTATCTCCATTCTGTTATTATTAATGTGCACGTGCATCTGCTGTGATTTAATAGATTTGTGTACAATAATAGCTACACCGCCGTATGAGTCATCGCGATCCTTGCGATAAACATTGTAATTACTTACTTTAAAATAGCTTTCCGGATCAAGCCACGTCTCACTAAGGGCAGCAATATGTACTTTTTCCTGACGTAGGATTTCACAAAATGACACTAATTTTGGCCTGATGCTTTGGGCATTCCACTGTAAAATATTTAACTTAACAGATTTATTAGCCATCGAAAGAATAACGAATAAAGTTAAACAATGTAATAATCCAAGGCCAATCTGACAGATAACTTACCGACACTAACATAAACCATTCTAGGCACAACTGGATAACAGATTTAATTTTGGACCCTACACTAGTCTGTTTGAGAAAAATTACCTCCTTAATTCTAGAGAGCAGTTCTTTAAAATGTGGACACTGATCCTTTTGACCCTCCCCATCATCAGACGAGTGATGAAACTCTTTACCGTCTGCATCTGAACTCCAAAATATCCAGTCGTCTTCGGCAGCGCGTTTTTTATTTTTCATGCTCGTCACTTCTGATTTTGGGGTCTGATGACTGCGAGTAGCAGGGGTCTTCACATTGTGAATGGTAACCTTTGTCTGGACTTTTTCGGCATAAGTAGGTCGGAAGGGCGATTGGTGATCTAAATTATGTTCTAACCCTGAAGAGGAATGACGGAAAGGGGGAAAAATGTCACGGTTCTCTGGAGCCACCGTAGCTTGAGGGGAGATGCTTATTTTAGGCGGGACGGAATCTTCAGGAGGGACGTAACATTCTATAGCCTTCCTATATGTGCATCCAAATTCTGCCATAATTTCCCTAAGCCTTCTTTCCTTTTTATATACTGGACAAATTTTGTTCATAGAAATATGGTCCCCTTTACAGTTGACACAGGAAAACGAAACAGTCTCGCAATTCTCGTGATAACCGCCACACTTAGGGCAGATTATTTTCTTTGAGGGACACATTTTGCGGACGTGGCCTAGCTTCCAGCACTGGGAACACTGGGATACTTGATGAATATATGGGACAACTTTTATATTTATGTCACAGACACGAACGACTGGGGGAAGACGATCACCTTCAAAGCATAGTCGAATTGTTTCGCTAGGGCACCAACCTCCTTCATCCTTGTTGCGACGGTTAAGCCTCTTGAATGATAGAATCTTTGAGGGTAAGGAACATGTAATATTTTGGAGGATCTCGTCATCAGAAAGGTCAAGGTCGACATCTTTAATAAGACCATAACAGACGGATAGTTCCATAGCCTTTTGAAATTTCCATCCCTTTTCTAAAAGCTTCTCGCACGCAAAGAGATTCTTCACGGCCGGTTCACACTCAAATTGGAGACGTACCTTATATGGATTCAAATATTTAACCCGCATTACCTTAGTTATGCTGTTATCTTTTAAAATGCGTGCCATTGCGAATTGTTTAGGAAGACGTTCCTTAGAGGAAATATAAACTTCATACTTGTCTTCTTTGACTGACTTGCTACTATCGTGACGTGTCTTCTTTTTCCCAATAACATCTGTCCAACCTCCTTCTTCCTCTCCACTACCCTCTCGTTGCCTCTTTACCGCCCTTAATAACTCCTCCTGATTCTCACCGTCATCATCCGAAGCATCCATATCCAACGAATCATTTAACGAACTCCGTATGTCATTTAAGAGTACATTCGTATCACGGCGTGACGATGAGCTTACGTCATCAGCCATAAGGCGATAACATTTAAAACACAGTACTTAATGATTAATAAAAAGTTGTACGGCTGAGACCTGCAGCGCACACCTATTTAATAGATAAAAGTAAACAATTCCACGTAGGGGGGATAACTAACGGTACCACGCTAATTAGGCACGACCGGACCGTACGAGTGCCGATACGGGAATGTTACACGTTCTTAGAAAACGTATTTTATGTCTCTAATTGGGAAGTAGACGCCAGTAATTCTAAGACACAACTTCTTTAAAAACAGACTTCACTTCATTACATAACACAATATCACGCCTGTAATTCCAGAAGGGTTAGGCAGAAGTGTACCCGTTAGTACACCCATATTAAGCCAGTTATGTCTTAGTCACTTGTATTTGGGAGCAAGCCCATTGCCGCTCACCGGGCACAAATCCAGACTCCGAGGCTGCTACTGAGAAATTCTTGATGGAACAACCCAATAACACTTTGCTCGCCTGGGAATCGAATCCAAGCCCAATAACCGCAAAATTATACAATGAAAAGTCAACAAAAGAGATAGGTATCCAGGGTCGTCAGATACAGTTAAAGTTTTCTTATAAACAGATGGATGTCTTTGATTAACTTAATAAACTGTTTATTATCTACTTTTTAAATTAAACTACATTTGAAAACATCCATCGGTTTATAAGAAAACTTCAACTATACACATCAAAAGTGTCTAGGGATCAAGATGTATTTGGTAATAATAATATATTGATCCCTAGACACTTTTGATGTGTGTATATCCGACGACCCTGCATACCTATCTGTTTTGTTATCTGTACATGTGTAAGTAGATAGCTACAAAAACAAGGTTCAAGGTTATACTTTGTAGCTCACCAACGATTTCATATATCAAATTCTAGACTCGGTTTTAGGTTGTTGGCGAACAATACAGTTTTACGATCAAGATGATGATGATACTTTGTATCGATTTTCTCGGTTTGGGCAAACTGTTAAAACGTTTCTCCGAACTGATTCATGTTCGTGTTTGGAAGAGTATACAAGTGTATTGTACTATACCGGGAGATTTAATCTACTCAACTAAAATACACTTTTGAATACTATGTTTAAGGGTATATTGAGCTAAATTCGTATGTCACGCCTCGTGGTGGCCTGACAAGTCTTTTAATTTAGAACAGAGTGTAAGTATCTCATAATAATATATTACCTATCTATCTACCTATCTACCTACTACTATTATAAGTGCGAAAGTTTGGATGGATGGATGTTCGTTACCCAATTCAGCCTAAACGGCTGAAGGGATGTGGATAAAATTTGGCACAGAGAGAGATATAGTCTGGAATAGCATATCAGCTCCTTTTTATACCAGAAAAATGTACGGTTCCCGTGGGATTGTATGTTAACTTTGACGCGGATGAAGTCGTGGCAATTATTAAAAAAAGGTTGAAAATGGCGAAAACAATCAGAATCTCGACCTTACCTAGATGTGATGTTGTGCGTAGGAGGGAAAGAGCGTAACGCAAATTGGTTTCAACAAATCATGCACAGCCACTTCTAGGTATCTATATTTAAATGTTCTGTGACGTAAACATTCATGGGGCGACAATATGGGTCTTTATAAATCGTCTATATTCATCGCAAACGGCCTTCACCCACTAAAATTGCCAGTAACCTTAACCGATATCATTATATTGACCAGACGAAGCGTCTACTTATACTTTTGCTTGTATAAATCTTGTAATAATAGTATACCGATTTGTATCTATACCAATACTAGCTTCTGCCCGCGACTTCGTCTGCGTCAAAGTTCTCCATACAAATTTTGGACTTCCGTTTCATCTCCTTGGGGGGTAATTTTTGGAAAATCTGTTCTTAGCGGACGTCTACTAACTATAAGCTACCTCTCTGCCATTTCGATATTTCGTGATGACAGACTGAGTGAGTGTCCTTTCTCTTTTATATACCTATTTAGATTAGATTAATAATAAATAAATAATAATGAAGCCCCAATTTTTTTTTCTTTGTTTTTTTTTAAACGCGCTAATCTCTTGAATTACTAGACAGATTGCAATTTGAAAGTCTTTTTGTATATTATAGCCAGATTCAGATGGGGAATAGTATAGGCTATACCTATATCACGCTACGAGTTATGAGGGCGGAGCAGTATGATAACTTAACGCGGGTGAAAAAAACTACGCGGACGAATTCGCGGGCAGAATAAACAATGTACAAACATTATACTCGTAACTAAACGTTAGTAATGTAATGTATAAACACGATAACTACATACAAATAAATACACCATCAATATAGATTTGTTTATCTTGGGATTCTGAGGATGTAACGCTCTAAGACTCTTTACATACGTATCTGTTTGTGTAGTGTGTGTTTGTAGGCAATCGGGCCGGGGGTCTTAAGTACCCCGTTAAGTCTTACGTGTTTGGTAGTACTGTCTGCTAATGTTGTGTTGTAAATGGGACTTCCATAATCTCCATGCTTGGTAGATAATGTTGATCGTATTTGGTTTTTGTTAGGCTAAGCGCGCACCGCGATAAAAATCGTTGCGATTTTTTTAATGCGAAATAAAATCTATAAAAAAATTATTTTCGCAATGCTCGGATTGTAGTGTATTTCTGTGGTTCACAGATTTGCGATAATTTTTCGCAACGATTTTTTATCGTAGTGCGCGCTCGCCCAAGCAACATCGCTCGCCTTTCCCGAGAATCCTGCGACCATACACAGCTGTAAGTAAACTTTATACTTACAGCTGTGTACGGTCGCAGGATTCTCGGGAAAGGCTTATGTTTAGCAGAGGACGTGCTTCAGCTGAGATGATGAAAAAACTGATACCAACCAATTGAATAATAAAATAAATAGGCTTTTTCACTTTTTTTAGTAGGTGTTCTTAGAATTCGAACTAGCCATCTTGCTGCTGAGTTTAGGTAGGGGGGTGATACTGCCTACTGCATACGAAACAGGGCGATTTTGTTTTTTGAAATTGGTGTATTCTAAAATACTGTCAAACATAAATAACTTAACCACATGAAATTTGACGAGAGAACCTACAAAACTGCAGCTTGAATAAAGAATGAAAAAAAAATCTTGTTTAAATAGGTCAAATATTTGAAAATCTATCTCCGAAATATTACTCTGACAACGCCTAGCACCGCTCCATCCGAAGCGATTTATAGTCATAAGTCAGGCCAGTCATAAGTCAACGTAGTCATAAGTCGTAATTAGTCAGGGTCACGGCCCGCGGGTGGCTGGCAATTAATCAATTATTTCACTTCATTAGCCCACTCAGATTGGGCTCATCCCTGATGGGGTAACGGGGTAAGCATTTTAACCGTGACACGCGGAATTAATTAAATTGTGAGTTTGTAATTTGTATTTCAACGGGTTAAAGGGGGCACCGAAATAAGTTACAAATGTTGTGATTGCATCTTCGTTGTGATTAGGCAATTATGCATCTGAATATTTTCGTCTAATAAATATTCTTAAAAAAAAAGCAGCTGATCCATACCATTGCGATCTTTGTTGTGTAGCATTTTTGTAGGGAACAGCTGTTTGTTTTTTCAATGATTTCAAGGTTGGTCCCATGGTAAAAGTTGTTTATAATGATGAGTCCAATGACCCCTTTTCAGGTTTCGGGTAAATTTTCAATGACCCTGTATAAGAAGTAATTTGAAAAAAGCCGATCAAGCACAAGTCATACTGGAGCCATTATTTTTTTTATAGAATTACTTATAGTTTAATTTATTAATTGATCAAAATATCGATCGACTATACTACGTTTTGTATGAAACACGCTCTCTTAAATTTTCTCTTTTAGTTTAATCTCATTTATGTGCACTTTAAACTCAATAAAAAGGTAGGTACACAGAGCCTTAAACACACATCAAAAGTGTCTAGGGATCAATAATATATAGGGAATAATAATATATTGATCCCTAGACACTTTTGATGTGTGTATTATCTCAAACGTAGCGCAAGAGCAAATTAACATTGGCCATATATACATATAACCAAATTACCGGAGCTGACTTATTTGGCTACCTTTGGTAAATATGTCAGCTTGTTCCGCTGACATTTTCCAACTTTATGGCATTTTAGTGCTAGCCCTGTGATTTGGTAGATAGCAAAATAAATAAATTGTAATTGAAAAATGGTAAGGTAATTTTAAAAAATCGTAAGTGTTATTGGGTTTTTCCATCAGGAATTTCTCAGTAGCAGCCTCGAAGTCTGGATTTGTGCCCGGTTGGTGGCAATAGGCTCAGAACATGGGACTTTAACATAATTGGCCAAATATGGGTATACTAATGGGTACACCTCTGCCTAAACCCTTCGGGGATTACAGGCGTGATGTTATGTGTAGAAAATCCTTCATAAATAAAATGAGCATAAAGTACATTAAGTAGAAAACTAGGCAACAATGGCGGAAACAATGTTGCATGCTTTTGAAGTCAACCAGTATGTAGGTAATTAAATTAATGAGTTAATCTGTTAATGGGTAGTGGCCGTATGAATATGATTTTGTTACCTATGTGGGTTAATAACTAGGCAAATAACAGTGAACAGTGAAAAATATTACAAACTAGCTTTTGCCCACGTCTTTGTCCGTGTAAATGTCGCTTATCGAAAGCTTAAAAGAAGCTTATGTCCTTTCTTAGGGTTCAAACTAGCCCTGTACCAAATTCCATCAAAATCGGTTCAGTGGTTTAGCCATGAAAGCGTAACAGACAAACAGAGTTACTTTCGCATTTATAATATTAAGTATAGATTCTACAGAATATTATTTAGAATTAGAGACATTTCAATAATTTTCGTAAATTCGTCTCGAGGTAAGAACAGTGTTGACAAAGAACATTATTTGCATTAACTCATTGAATTCTCTCTTCATTATTTCCTATTCAGCTTTTTCCTTGACAACAAAGATGCTACAATACTCACAGACCCGGAAAAAAACACAAAAAATGTGTAAAAACGTGGCGCCAAAACGTTTCTGTAATTGCAACACATTTTTTTGCTCTTCACAACATTTTCCACGTCTTGACTCCCATCTTACGTACAAAGTGTCCTATCAAAAATCAAGAAGTACGCTGGGAATTTTCCCCCCATCTTAAGTTACTTAACTGAAGCAAAATCTTGCCTTTTATGAGACATTTTTTAATATAAAACTGTTTCTTAAGCTGTTCTTGTCTTTGTTGGGACTTCCTCATAGAGTAGTGCCTCCTTTAGTAAAAAATTATAAGAGCGTCTGTTATTAGGGTAGTTCCAGTACTTAATGTCGTGTTACTATAGGTAAATTACAGCTGCAAACTTGCATGGCGTTTTTTACATACTAAATGGTGATCAGTTGCATCGATTTCTTTAGGGTTCCGTACCCCAGTCGGCAAAAATAAAACACTTGTAGGATCACGTTGTTGTCCGTCTATCAAGACCCGTTTGTCATACTCAGGTCTGCTACCCCTTCAAGCAGTGAAAAAATCTAACTTTAAAATCAACCCAATCTAAAGATAAGGTCGTTTATGGCTTTTGCAACACACACTATAATGTCATCATCTTGACCATTATCATAAATCAGCCTATATTAAGTATATCAAGGTGTAACGCCAACTTTGCAAAGTGCGGGTACCGTGACGAGTCAACTGCGGGGAGTGCATGTGGAGCCGAGTCACAAACAATGGTTCACCTTCTATCTCGCCCTCTGTGTCCCAAAACATGTAGCCCAAGTGACCTATGTGCTGCCACCAACGATGCCCTGGAAGTGGAAATGTTTTGGGCCACCCAAAAATAAACTGTCGTGCCAGTGACACGAAGAAGAAGAAGAAGCCTATCTTAAAGCAGTCCACTGTTAGGCATAGGCCTTGTTAATCACGCGCTATTAAGCTCGATCGTCGGCTACTCGCATGCACCTGACTCCACAGCCACTCTTCAAAGACCCGCATTTCATAATTCTATCATAGCATTTATCGAAATAGAACGACATGGCCCGGGCGTCGGAAGTCGCAGGGCGATTCCCGACCAACGTAGACGAGGGCCTGTGGACGGCGAGTGTTGGGTGGCTCGCCGTCAGATCAGAATCAGGCCCATGTCTCCCATGTGTTCCACGCGCGCCTCAAAGAGATATCAGCATAGAAGACGGGGCCCGCCAGGGCCAGTGCCTGTCAGGGTTGCAAATTTTGTTCGAAAGAGTTACCGCGGCCTTAGAACGCAAAGGCCATTAGGAGGAACACGGATGATTTAGTCAGTCTTCTTCTTCTTCTCGTGTGTAGTCAGTAAGAGACTGACACTCCATTCTTTTGATGATTTCCCATCCTTAAAAAAAAAACATAGCATTTATCGTGCGTTTTTCCGTTCGCTTCACGTGACAAAAAGTTCCTTATATTCTCAACTAAAGCCATAAATGTTCACTGCCAATGGACGGACAAGGGGGAAATTGCCTTAATCACCCTAGTTGGCAGTTTGTTGTTATTAACAGACACGGAAACACATCACATCTTCTTGACATATTCCACTCGTCGCTTTTTATGACGTCCACGGTTTGGGTAAGGCAATAAATAACTAAATAAGTAGTTATAGTTATTAACATAGGTTTAACAGATTTGAAGAATACTGGTTAATAGGCTAGTTGATACCACCAATCAATAAGCGTACTTTTTATGACCTGTCAAAACGCGATTTTTCTATAGATTTTGTATGGTAATATCGAACTATGACGTCACTTATTTGCCAACTCAATTGTCTAACTATTTGTTGATTTTAAAGCCACGAAAAAACGAATTTTACAGTAAATTGAAAATTAATCGGGTTTTCAGGGCTAAAATAAAGTATTTCTTTAAAGAAGTTATGTCTTGGAATTATTGGTTATGGTAATGTCAATTGGTTCGTAATTAGGTCGAATTTTCACAGTGATAAGTTTTTCATGAACATACGTATTTTCCTACCACTATTTGTTCTATCTTGCTTTGTGATTGAAATCTAAAACTAATATCTTATTGTAGTCCGACTCACACTAGCCCGGATTTTTTGAAACTACACAAACATTGGAATATTAAGTAAGTAGTGTACTTATACACAGTACAATCTGTAGATATTCTTCTTTGTTTACGGGATTCCAAGTGAACTCAGGTAGGGGTCTAGGTGTAAACAGGGTGGGGAACGGTTGACCTACTTACAATTCCTTTTGCCCCCAACATATTAACAACGACGTCTGTAAATGACAAGCCGTAACTGAATTAAATGATAAGTCTCGTGTGGAGATACTCTTGCGATGTTTCCGACGTGTTCATTGGTCCGGAAATTGTTTTTTTTTCTAAGCGCACCTACTTGTGTTTTATTTATACGTTTTCTATTTATGTTGGTGACAGTCTATGTTAAAGGAGGTATTACATAAATTGAATGTCAACTAAAAACTGTTCTAATAATAACACCACGACTGTAATCCCCGAAGGGTTAGGCACAGATGTACCCACATTTCACCTGTTATGTTTAAGCCTAATGTAATAGGAGGCGAGCCTATTGCCATTAATCGGGCACAAATCCAGACTCCGAAGCTCTTACTGAGAAATTCTAATTATATCTGTGTTTTCTGATGAAAGATTTAGAAAAAAGAAACTAATGGTTTCGATGATAATTCACATAAACCACATTCAGTAAAATCATAAAATTCGAGCTCCTTTAAAAAAATCGAAACGTAATTGGCTATTGTTCAAAAGAAACCATTTACATAACACAAAAGCAGCCACATAAAACTGTCACAATTACTACGATTAGGTACTTTTATTCCCCCACTGGCTAACCTTTCTTGTAACCAGATATAATATCTAATTAAATATAGCAAGGCTGCTTGCTAATAATCCAAAGTAAAGCCTACTTAGGGAAATTAAAACCTTTCCCCTTTGGCCGACACTTCGCCCCAAACCTGGCACAAATCAACGTTACACATTTCATCTAATTAGTTAGAAAGGGATAGCCTGTGAAGGAACTAATGTAGCATAACACTATGAAGAAAGATAAAGGAAAATACTACTTTATACCGTTGACAGAAACATGATTGTTGAAAGATACATGTGTATGATTATTATTATTATCTTATGTAGCTTACAGGGGGGCCATTCTACTAACTTTTAGAAACTAATGTCAGTCTCAATCTGTCAAAATGCTTCTAATTATTTATCTTCATGTTTTAAAATTGAATGTTGTTGAGATATGAAATAGATTTTGAACGTTTTTAATCGCAAAAAGTTCATCCACAAACCACACAGTAGGCAACTCATTCGATCGAAAATCACGCCTAGGTATAGATTTCTGCCACCACTATCTAACTGTCGTAAGCCCAATTTAGCTTCCCTCAGATCATAGTCAACCACTAACAGGGAGTCAGGGAGAGACTAATAGGATTAATACAAATTGGGACAGATTGGTAGCATTCAATCTGTGAGGAGCCCCAGAGCACAATGCAATAATATTGGTAAATATGCCTCGGCCAATACCGCTCACGGTCCTATACAAACAGAATGAATAGTGACGGGGCCTGGGTATAAATGAGACAAGGTATAGAACGTTTATTGGAGTCTTATCTTACTATTATAAATGCGAAAGTTTGGATGGATAGATGTTTGTTACTCAATCGCGTCAGAACGACTGAACAGATATTTATGAAACAGACATAGATTTTAGTGTGAAATAGCACGTAGGCTACTTTTTACCCCGGAAAAATGTACGGTTCCCGTGGGATAATATATCAACGTTGAGGCGGACGAAATCGCGAGCAGAAGCTGCTGTTGTTGTCATAACAGGCTGGTAAATATTACCAGCCTGTTATGACTAGCTAAGAATTTGGCTCTATGCTTTATAAAGTGCACGTTACCTAATTCAGCTTGAGAAATAATAGATAGGTACACTAATATAAGTTTTTTTTAGAATCTTGAACAACTTCGGCTGTTCTTTTACCAACAAATAATAACCTTCAAAACTTTCGCTCGCCTCTCCGTAAATCTCCATTACGCGCTCTATAACTATAATTCATACTTCGACAGATGAAAGTAAACATAAAACCTATATGTAAGTATGTAGGTACTCCTATTGGTAACTAGGTAAACAAACTAATTACAGGTAGAGTAGCGTTGAAGGTGGGTAGTGTAAGTTTATTAGAAGATGTATGAATTAGTTCTGAACTTTAGAGATGCGACATGTTTTAGGATATATGTGTTTTAGTTTGTTTGTATCAAAACTGTTGTTATAGATATTTGCTATAGTTTCTGAATAAATTACAAATTCAGGTATCTTTTTTTCGAGTCGATGATTTTAGATAACCCTTGTTTTTTTACTGTATTCTTGTAATTTTTGGGCCCAATAGGTGGTCACGTTTATCAATTTTCTATTTTAATACTGTATCACTTTTGCAGAACAACTGTTCTAGAACCTTGTATAGTAATTGATAGAATAGTTTGTAAAACCATGCATAATGCTAAGAGTAATTTAGATTTATTTTTTTAATGTTTCTCATTGTGTGTTTTTGGTCACATGAATGAAATACGTTACGCTTTTTTGGCTCTATCTTATAGGTAAAAATCATCATGAAATCTGACTCATTACTTTCGTCCTACAGGACAAAATACCATTATAACTTCTATATTTTAATCCTTAGCGTCATCATCCTTGCGTTATCTCAAAGTTATACACTCGTAACAGTTCCAATTTACAGTTATACTAGACGGTTATACGTTGCCACTCTCACGTTAGGTACGAATTGCTGATGTCCGAATTTATGGACTTATGCTAACCAACCTCATAACTTCTTGTTTTATTGCTTAGAATCATTATGTTTATGGGGGGTGTGGTAAGCTCCGGATAATTTATTGGTTGGTAATGTCGGTTCTTCCCGGTCACGGTAATGAGACAATATGTTCTGGTGGTGTCTTTATATGGTGACCGGTTGCGAAAAGGCCTACATTTTGCAGCAGGATATGACAGGCTAATAAAATAGCTATTTCTTTTATGATATTTCCGACAAAATAGGTATGTATACAATTACCATGAAAACGTTTGTATGCTAAATATTGATAACTAACTGTAATCTGGTTTCTTATATTCCAATCGCAAAGTAATCCAAAAAGAAAAATACAGATAGATTTTATTTTAGCAACTCAAGAATTTAAATAAGATTAAGTCTGCCTGAAAATTCTACCCGCAAAGTTTCACGTTTAATGCGAAAAAAAGTAAAACAGATGCGACGCCCACAGAAGACGAAAAAAAGACGAAATAACCGATCAGAACTCAATTTACGGCAAAATGAAAGAAGACACTTGATTCCAATCCAATCATGATACGGTGTAAGTGGGCGCGCGCACACTTACCCGCAGCGATTGTCTGAGACACCGGCGCGGCGCTGTCGTCGATGCTTTAGGGCTCTACCATATAGGCGCGACAGGACGTGCGACTTGTCGCATTAAAACTTTGAAGCTTTAAAATCTAGTACGACGCACAGATAAATGTGCTGTATATTTAAAGTAATATATACGAATCCAATACCTAATATAATACTTGTTTCAATCATAGTACTTAGTTGAAATATCCCGGTACAAGTAGTTAAACATGCCCCAGAATCGTCTACGAATTTTGAAACGGTCAGACGGATTTGAATTCAAAACTTTGAATTCAAAACACCGTGTTTCAAAGTCAAAGTCAAATCATTTATTTCAATTAGGCCATTATAAGGTACAGTTGAACGTTATAAAAAAAAAAAAATGAATTCAATCTAGTTGCCCCTTCCAAAAGATTGTTTCTCCATACTCTTTTAAAATCAATGTTTTACAATATTTGCATACATCATCATATATAATTACATATAAATGTAATGTACCTTATATAAAAACTACAATAATATAACACGCAAAAGGGATTAATTGGTTCAATGGTATTGCAGTTTTGTCGCAGTCGCGACGCGCTTGTTTGCTAAGGGCCTTAAACGCTTTCTTGGCGTTCTGCTATTATTGTCAGTGTTATTGGAAGATAACGTGTGTTGTAACCATTATAGGGTTTTGGAGTAGTCGTTGACAATGCTTTGAATTTTTATAGATATTACGCATAACGTTTTGCTGAACAATAAAGTAAGCGTTAAGTGTTTGTGTCTGAGAGGGCTGTTACTGTTACTGTTAGAACGAAGTAAATAAGAGGATGATCGGTTTTATAAAGAGTATTGGGTAGCGTCTGCCCTTATAGTTGCTCACTTATAATAGCAAAAGATACCTTTTGCTAGGAGTAAAGCGTATAACACAAACACACTAACTATAGTTTCCAAGATGAATGTCAATTTATTCTGAATACATTAAAATAGACTGCCTCGTTGGTCTAGTGTTTGTAAAGCGTGACTGCTAAGCATGAGGTCTTGGGTTTGAATCCCAGGTCGGACAAATTGTTATTGGGTTTTTCCATCAGGAATTTCTCAGTAGCAGCATCGAAGTTTGGATTTGTGTCCGGTTGATGGCAATAGGCTCGTCGCTTAATGGACTTAAACGTAATTGGCGAAATGTGGGTGTAATATATTAGGTACACCTCTGCCTAACCCTTCGGGGATTACAGGCGTGATGTTATGTTAAAATAGAATATACATATATGAATTGTATTCTAGTGTACTATCATAAACGTGAAATTCTACGAGGATGTTTGAAGCGAGCATTAATTATTTAGAAAAATATTGTGTAATTTTGTCAAAATATTATATAAGAAGACGTGTCAAGTAAGTCGGAAAAATTCCAGTCATTTGTGAGCTCGGGAAGTACTAATTCCATTCCATCCCTTACAATAAAACGTACCAGCTATTGTGGATTATGTCATAAATCATAATTGTACTAAAGCAGGTTTAAACATGTCATCTTCTATCTATACATATAAAATGACCGACTGACTGATGGATCAACTCACAGCCTAAACCACTGATGGTAGAGACTTGAAAATTGGAGGTTGTGTTCTTTGTATGATGTAGGCATCCGATAAGAAAGGATTTTCCAAAATTCACGCTCTAAAGGGATGAAACGGGGTCCCAAAGTTTGTATGGAGAAATCAACTTTGACGCGGACGAAGTCGCGGGAAGAAGCTAGTGTTGAAATATCATCATAAAGTTACGAGTAACGTACAGATTTGAATTTTAATGTTGCTATTTCCCAACTGATGCATTTCTGAACGGAATTCTGTGAGGAAACGGAGGTAGATCCGTAGATTTCGGATGTAAATTCAAAGCAAATTCCGAACGGTGTCAACTCTATTTGGTTCGGCTTCTTAGCAACGCACATCGAATGCAACAGGCTTTTCTGCAAATCTGTTTTCCTTGTGGTAGGTTTATTTCTGAAGGTCTCAAGTCTCCTGAATTCATTAAAGGAATTTAGACTTTATTGTACAGTGATAAAAAGGTCTTTGGCATTTTTTTAGGGTTCCGTACCTCAAAAGGTAAAAACGGAACCCTTATAGGATCACTTTGTTGTCCGTCTGTCTGTCTGTCTGTCTGTCTGTCAAGACCTTTTTTCTCAGGAACGCGTGGAGGTATCAAGCTGAAATTCATATCAAATACTCAAGTCTATGGTCTCTTGGAGCTGTGAAAAAATCAAACTTCTAAGTCAACGCGATCAAAAGATACTCCCGTTTATGCCGCAAATTTTCGACACTCGCAAGGGAATCAAAACCTACAGGGTACTTCCCGTGAACTCAGAATCTTGAAATTTGGTATGAAGCAACGTCTTATAGCAGAGATATAGGAAAAATTGCGAAAAGTATAAATTTTTAGTTACATCATATAATAAAAATATTTTTAATAATTTTAAACTTACTACCCCTTTCCTCATGAACGCGTAGTGGTATTATATTGAAATTCATATCAAATACTCAAATCTATAATACCTTTAAGCTGTAACAAAATCAAACTTCTATGTCAACGCAATCAAAAGAAACAGGAATTAAAACCGCATATTTTGAAACTCGCCACTACTCGCAAGGGAATCAAAACCTACAGGGTACTTCCCGTGAACTCAGAATCTTGAAATTTGGTACGAAGCAACGTCTTATAACACAGATAAAGGAAAAATTGCGAAAAGCATAAATTTTTAGTTACATCATATAATAAAAATATTTTTAATAATTTTTACTTATATACCTACAGGTTTGTACGGAACCCTCGGTGCGCGAGTCTGACTCGCACTTGGCCGGTTTTTTTGACGCGACGTCTGTTAGTAATTACTTATCAAAGAACAATTTAACAAAAAGATTTCTAAATAATATATTTTCCTGCAATGACTTTATAATTACGAAATACAGAGACAAACGTTAACCCAATTTTTTTTTATACACGAATGTCAAAGTGGAACCCAATTTCGGTTTGTTTTGAACATCAACGTTTCGCATATTTCGTTTCACATATTTTTGTTTCCATAATTAAGTTATGGTGGTTGCCGTGTCGGGGAAAAAATGGTTATTTTGCCACGTTTGAAACGTTCTATATTATAATTTTTGAAACAAACCGATCGCGCCGGAAATCCGCGAGACGAATTTTAAAAGCTTATACAGTATCAAACCTGTTTTTTCGTCTAATTGAAATATGGTTTGATTTTCTTTATATACGTTTTTACATAACATAACATCACGCCTGTCCCCGAAGAGTTAAGCAGAGGTGTACCCTTTAGTACACCCACTTTTCGCCAGTTAGGTACGTTTAAGTACAATGAAATAGGGGGCGAGCCTATTGCCATCAACCGGGCATAAATCCAGACTCCGAGGCTGCTATTGAGAAATTCGTTATGGAAAAACCCGATTTCACTTTGCCCGACCTAGGAATCGAACCCAACAGCAGCTCAGCAGTCGCCCTTTTGCGTTTTGCGCAGTTTTACGTATTTATTTTGCAAAAATCCAAGTCATCCCACCCGTTCTACTGAATCCTAGCAACAAAACCGTTACAACCCAAACAGGCGCCATTATCAACACAAAACCTATCCAGGGGTACATAACTGAGGGAAACAGGCTGTTAATAGGACTGTTTCAACTAGCCAGCGGGATAAGCGGACCTTAATTACGGCCAGGAGGGGCGGGGGGCGAAGAAATGGATGGCCTCCGGTTCCGCTGCCCTTAAGTTCGATAATTTCAGTTAACAGCAAATGGGGGGAACTTGGACGTGTCTAATGCAGGATTGAGGACACTTCATGTGACCGGAATACATTGGTTTGGGAATGATTAAGTGACCTTACGTTGGGGACCTTTTTTCGAATTGATTTTGTTGGTAACTGTATCTACAGCACCGCTTAGAGAAACCTCTTTTAAAAACGACTGGAAAATTTGAACTATGATTTGATATTGTCACAATCATTAGTCGTATCACACCTCACTCTATTAACAACGGCTAAAAATATCAGTAACGTTACTTCTATAACATAGCATAACATCACCGAGTGACACCGGTATCTCCGAAGGGTTAGGCAAAGGTTTTAGTACATTAGTACACCTACATTTCGCCAGTTCTAACTACCGGGCACAAATCCAGACTTCGAGGTTGCTACTAAGAAATCCCTTAGGGAAAACCCAATAACACTTTGCCAGACCTGGGAATCAAACCCAAGACCTTATGCTCAGCAGTCGCGCTTTGTGACCTCTATACCAACGACGCAGTCAACTAAACCAACAAGGTAGTTACTTCTATGTTGAAAATAATCGCACCATTTGTAACAGTACAACTATACGATAAAAACAGCAGTGAAAAATGAACTGGTAAAACGAGAACGATTTTAACACCCCGATAATATCACAATGTCCGGAACACGTACAGTTAATATTTTAACTTACGTGACTCCTGATATTTACTGAAACTGAATCTTTTAATAAAGCCTGCTAAATGCTGAACAACTATTTGTTGTGTTGCTTGTTGCTTGTTCTCTTAACATGTTTTTGGCAACACGAAACTTTTGTTTTGGCGAAAAATTCATTAAATATTTGATCGTGTTTTTTAATATTGTGGTACGTACCGTTTTTTTTTTCTGTTCCTTGGGGCAATACTCATGGACTGCCTCCTCCTCTAGGAAGGCGGAGGGCTGTATCGGACTTTTACCGACTAAAACCCTAAGTTGTTCCTCCAGCTACCTTTAGCCGGGTCGTGAGGCTCGCTTAGAACATTCTTGCCAGGGAGCAAGCATTGACCCGCTAGCAGCACACGGCTGGTTCCGCTACCCGGTGGCCTTTCTGGAGTTAAGAAAATACTCACTAACTTACTCTCAGGTCTGTCTCTGTTCGGGCGATAGATAGCTGATATCGTAGTGAAAAGATTAGCCAGCCACTAAAAATGGTAGCAGTTTTTCCTCAATGCGCTACGCACTCAAAGGTTACTCATGGTGGTTACTTTAACACATGCATCAAGTATCCTAAATTCCGGCAACATTGCGCTAGGTTGGTTGATTTTACTGAGCTTAATTAAATGGCAATATACTTATACCTGTACCTTTTGTAACTTTGTGACCACCCAACTTAATATACAACATCTTACTAAAATGCGTATTTTTCTTTAAAGCGTCCTCTCTCAAATGTTGTCTCCCAAGAAAAATATATTTGAAAAGTTTTCCGTCGTAAGCCGCGACTTAATTATTTTACAACAATGGTCGACTGTTTTAAGTAACTCTTTGTGTTTACAGAGTAATTGCTGTTCATTTTAGGTCATAATTTTAAGTTGCCATAATTTACAAAGTTCTGGCAGCATACCTTGCCTAGGTACCAACTTTCTAAAGAGTTTATCTTGGCTGGCTCGAAAAATGTTAGCACTTTAAAAAAAGAGAGAATTAATGGTATCACCAAAGAGGTGTTACTTAATTGTTGACGAAGGCTATGGTAAGACCTTGACCTAATAGTGTGACAAGAGGAAATAAAAAATAATCAAAGGTGCAATTATTTTTTTACTACTGGACTAATTTAAATTCGTAGTTTAACTAGTTTCATACCGAAATCTCACCGTCGTAGCACGTACGGGCCATGCAACATCTAAATAAGTACAGATTTTTCCAGAGTATACCTACCTCAATTAGAGTTAAGGAAAATCTCTTGCACTAACTAAAACAGTTAGGTTTTCTATTATTAGAATGTAATGCACTATGTATTGGCATTCATGAGTCTGAATACACGTAACCTCCTTATAGGCGCTCGGTTATACATTATGTATGGGATTGTTACTTTCACTCCCCTTACTGAATGACTGATACGTAAATAAGTACTTACTACTTCTAAGTAAACATTGATGCCATATAAGGACTAATGTATAAGAAATTCGAATAAGAAAGAGTTGTTAACCCTCATTACTTAGGTATGCTTTAATTCAATTCAATTCAAGTTTATTTATTCAAGTAACCATGACTTATTTGTAAAAAATCTTATCCTATGTTAGTAATCAAGATAATTTTATCTACATTTAGAGAGGAAGAATAAAAAACACATGGTGTCTGTAAGTTTGGAATGAAGACAAGAGTAAAATGAACTAACTTTAGTACTGTAAGGTCCTGTGAAATATTGAATAGAGCTACGGAACTTATCTGGCAGTTAGACTTTTAAATCTAACTAAAGCATTGATTAAACCGAAAAGCAACCTTGAAATAAGTAAAAAAGTCAAATCATATTATCAACCTTATTGTGAAACCCAGCCTAAGATTTAAGATACAAAATGCTGTGCAATTCTAAGGTTGCCAACACACGGTCAGTTGTGACTGTCACGAAGCAATTTACAGACCTCTCAAGCTGTTTATGATCCGCACATCAATCACTCTTGCAGTCGCAGACGGCTGGAGCTGAAGGCTGTCAACTGTTTCCACCCTAGCTGGAAAACTTGGAGTTATTAATAAATCATATCGTTGTTCCTTGCAGTTGGTTAGCTTTAGTAACAGTTACTTTCTTGACTCATCACTATCAAGATAAGACTAGTAATATACATAAATACAAATGATTTTAATTCTAAGGATGTAAGGAACAAGATGCGAAATTAAATAATTAAAGACAGTCACACAAGAGCATAAACAGTCATCATGTTTACTGTTGTAACCCTTTTATTGATATTATTGGCTAGATTCTCAATATGATTATCAATTTTACTTCGATTTTTGAATACATTGCATTGAAACAGGAATACCGTTAGCCAATTGGTTAGTTGATACCACCAATTAATTCACATGCTTTTTTATTATAAAATATGACATACTAAACTGTGACGTCACTTATTTGCCAGCTCAATTGACTATTTTATTTCATAAAAGCAACAAAAAATCAATTTTTTGAGGTAATTGAAATCTAAACGGGTTTTAGGGCTAAATTAAGTGGTTTTTAGATAAGTTGTGCCTTGGTATTATTTTTTAAGGGTGTCCACCACCCAATGCCTTCTTCGATAGCGACCACAGAACTATTTGTCTAGTAATTGACTAACAAACGACCGATTTAGACAGCATACAATCGCATGTATTTATAAACCTTCCATGGCACAGTTGATCGATTTTATTAGGACAATGCCATACAGTGTGCTTAGCCTTGAAATCATTGTTACGTCATTGGCTTATTTCATTACCTATTCAACTTCAATTGCAGTTTTAATTTAACAAAAGTAAGAATTATTTTCGTATGGCAACGAATTTTAGCTAAAAATATCTGGTCGATCACGCGTGGACTTAAAAAAAAAGGTTCAAAGATGGACTTAAAATCCTTTTCGTCGTCGTAAAAAGATGAATGACGTAATGATTCAGATTGAACATAGCTAGATACCTACCTATATGTATAAAGTACGTGTATGAAGCAGAAGTTTCTCGTTCATAAAGACGGTGAGGCGCCAGTGGGCATATACAATATGTTAGTCGCTGTTCTCACAAAATGATACCGTGTTCCACGATCCGGTTCTTTCAGTAATGAAGCGTAGCTTACGTGTTCATTATTATATTTTGTGAGGCACTTGTGTATGGTCGTGTACTGTTACTATTGAATACTTGTCTTGTGAAAGAAAGTGTTTTTTTGAAAGAAAAAACGAAAGAACAACAATTATATAAAAATTACATAACATCACGCCTGCAATCCCCGAAGGGTTAGGCAGAGGTGTACTCATTAGCACACTCACATTTCGCCAGTTTTGTTTAAGTCCCATGTACTAAGGGGCGAGCCTATTGCCTAAAATTATTGTTAACAAAAGCCTAAAACAAAAACAATATTTAAAAAAATCTAAAAGGAAGACACATGCATCACTGCTGCGCGAAACGGCTGACGCTCAGCATAATGTCGTGTCCCGTGCACGAACGCTTGTTTCCAGCGTAAGCGTTTTTATGATGAATCATCCCGAAGCATTTGTTTAAAACATATTTATTCATTTGTTATCTGTGTGGTCTTTGGGACTTCATAGCATCATGTCTTATGGTATTTTGCTTTGGGGACGGGCTGCAGATATTAATTCTATCTTTGTTCTGCAAAAGAGGGCTGTCAGAGCCATCTATAATCTTGGCAGATGCGAGTCTCTAAGAGAATTGTTTAAAAAAATTAACATCATGACGGTACCTTGTCAATATATATATGAAAACATTATGCATGTTCGGAAAAACCTTCATCTTTTTAATAAAATTAGTGATAGACATAATTTTAATACTAGAAATAGGAACAAATTAGATCAACCAAGTTTCAGATTGTCAAAAGTAAAAACTTCTTTTATGGGGTACTGTGTAAAATGCTATAATAAAATACCACAGGATATTCTCCAACTAAATGAGAGAAAATTTAAAACATGCATTAAACGCACGCTATGTAGTCAAGCATATTATAAGTTAGATGATTATATCACGGACAAAAATGCTTGGCTAAATGCTAGTCCTGCTCCACAGCCACTCGGGCTCACTAAATAGGATTGTTTTTAAGAGAATGATGTTTCTAACCCTCTTTTTTGTCGACCTGAATAACTTGTACCGTTATCAGTACGATTACTTTTTCTTTTTTACTTACCTCAGACATCTAACCAATAAGTACACCGAAAGTGTTAGTATTGTATAATTTTAATATCATTTATTTCAATTTTGTAAATGTGAGTACCATGGAGCGTTTTATTTTTGAGTTACTATGTGTTTTGACTTAATGAGCATGGCAGTTGAGAGCTTGTCATGCTCACTCAAATGTCTCGCTGATGGTGGCGCATGTGTTGGATCATTTGGCTCCCTCCATAATGGTTGAGCTAGGTGGTGCTGATCCATGCGTCATGCTCGTGAACGGGTGCTGTCAGTTGGGATTGGTCATCTCTTAACTGCTATGGCTTACATCTTTATTTTTATTATTTTTAACTACTGTTTTATATTCATCTTCATTGTGATCACATGTAGAATCAACAAGAATAATGTAACCAGGATTTTGTAAAAACCTAATTTAAAAGAGTGCCGTGGAGTTTCTTGCTCGTTCTTCTCCATAGAGGCCTACCTCCGTTTTGGAACGAGCAACTAGCTTCATTTTTCGGACTAACTGACTGACTTCTTGACAATTCAAAAGTGCCTGTAAACGGTCTAATTGAAATAAATGTTTTGACTTTGACTTTGACTTTGACTGCTATTAAAATTCAGAAGAAGACGTTTCTGGTTTGAAAAATTATGCAGAAAAATTCGAAATCACTTTTGTACAGCGATGTACTACAATCTTTTATACAGAATCACTCGTGTGTGACAGTGTACGAGCAAGCTCTTTCATGACTGAATTAGAAATAAATTACCGAATTCTTTACCCATAAAGTTCACGCTCTATAAATTCATAAGGACATTTTTTCTTCTTAATTCTGTCGTCGCTTTATTCAAATTCGTGTTATTTATTGTACTCTACACTTAAACACAAATACGTCGTTCATCGTTCAGTGACATAAAACATCCTGAATTTGTTTTATTTTCTCGAGGTTTTTGGCATTTAAAAAAGTTGAATATTTTAGTTATTTTTATATGAAGGTAAACATTGGATACCACATTACGATAGCCATGCACTTGTACACATCCTCAAAATAAGACAGTAAAATTATGTAAAATAATATGAAATGTTATAGGTACTATAGCAAAATCTAGTATGAGCGACATAATTATAAGTTTTGACAGGATCACTTGCACAAAAAAGTTAAACTTAACTCAGGATTAACATTAGGTTAAAATACATATCCTATCTAATCCTAGTCCTAACTTCCTGACTAATTTCATAAATGCGAAAGTATTGTTTGTCACCTTTCCACGCCCATACCACTGAATCTGAATTGAGTTGTCTATGTAGTTACATAGACCACTGCGTCCTTATATTTGATATCACCAAACCATCTAGCCAAGCTAATAACGACATTAGGCTATACAATTCCCAAGCAATTGCACACATTTTACAAAATACCTGTGATTCAACCAGACTTTCCTTTTATTCTACATTTCATACACAACACAACAGAATAGGACTCGGATTCCGACTAAAGCTTCGAGCGTGTTTAGCGTGTCATCTGCAAGAAACAACACGTTTTCTCATATAGACTGTGACACCTCCGTTGAATTTTCAAGTAGGTACTTGGTACTACACTACAAAGATTGCTCTTTGTTTTTAAAATTTTAAAAGGTTATGCAAAGGGGTGGCAGGCAGTTTACAGTAGATTGTACCTACTATCTGACGTAAGACAGATAGTTGTCAAATGTTCTACGGCAAAGCATTGGACAGTTAAACGGAGAAGGAATATGCAGTAAGCAGGGCTCGTTGCCGTGTTTTATTTTTCACCATAAATGTTGTTTTAAATGTATTTAGACCCGCTTGCGCCAGCCATCCAGGGTCGTCTTAAGGTCTCTGATGTTAAAATATATGACATAATTATATGTATTTTAACCTAGTTTTAATCCTGAGTTAATGATAAAATTAATGCAGCAACAAAAGTGCATAAAACCTTCACACATACTCAAAATATCTGTCATCCCATAACCAACCCCACATTAGCTACTATAAAAAAAAACCTTAAATTAAAAAAAAAACAGACCACCAGTACCAGGGAATCATAAAAATTAAGTTTACGATGTACCCGTGCGCGTCAATATAACGGCCCATAAAGACGGTCGAACGCCCGACCAGCGTTTAATTACTCGTCCCAATGATGTGGCTGACAAATTGCTGACAAGCCCGAGTGCGGCATATTGTTGTTATGTGGTCCGCTGCTTCCTCCATTTCTATTAACTGGTGGATCGATTTATGTTGCTTTGTTGTACATGGTTATTGGGTGGGACATTGTTTAGATAGGTATTTTTGGGTCAATTTATTGAGCTTTGATTGGGGCGGTGTGGTCTTGAGTGTTGTTAGAGGAAGTGATATCATAATATGACTTACTAAGTACCTGACCCCTTGTGACTTAATTATTTTTGGTTGTTTACTCTTGTACAATATTTTGCACCTGCCATGTTATTTCTTCACCACCTTTGGTTGACTAGTAGAGAATGCGTGAGGCATTAAGTCCGCCTTTGTACTTTTGTTGCATAAAGTTTAAATAAATAATAAATGGTCGCTGTTGCAACGTCCTATGAGAAACGGCACAACAGTGACCCACGTAGGTATATACAGTCCAGGTGACTCGCAATCATGCTAAAGACACTGTAGGAGCTGCCCCACACCCTGCACGCCAGGACAGAGCACCTTGTATAAAATCTTATCTAAATATTATGACCGGTTTAGCCAATCGCCCATGAACTTTATAATTATGCCAGTCATACACATTAGCGGTGAGCCGCCCTCATTTTGGTCGTCAATTACGGGGTTTTGTTTTGCCTTCATTTCCAGATAACTGTGATTATAACGACCACACAAAACCACACTTTAAACCAATATTTATTCTATATTTAAATGAGAAAAATCCATATTGAGGTGTTGTGCGCTGCCTTAAATAGACATTATTCACACCAAAACTAAAAGTAGTTTCCCAGCATTGTCTTTTACATCTTATATATTTACAAACTTCCTTTGCAAGCTTACGTAAGCTTCAGAATAAAGCTTAAAGTCCTAAATTATTTTACGAAAACACAAAAATGGGACAAAAATTATCCTATGTGTTACGCTAGATCAATATCTATGAGTGACTTTCAGCTAATTCCGTTCGACCGGTTCTGTAAGTTTGAAAGAGTAATTTATAAACATCAATCTGTCCACACAAACTTTTGCGTTTATATTATTGTTAGGAATTATTCTATGAAACACTGAAATGTTTGAAATGTGAAAAATGTCTTTTCTTATTTTTTTAATATTATTTTTGTGTGCACAATGACATGGTCTGTGTCAAAAACATTTTTTCTTTCTTTCAAATACCGCGGATTAAGAGATCACTCGTCGAAGTAAAGAGTGCACTATTCAAATGGACTCTGCAATATCCAGCCACTGGCACATTTACCTATCTACCGCAAAGTCGGCACAGGTAAAGGAAACTGACACGGGGTTCGAATGGCCAGTGCGGGCCAGTTCGAGTGCTGACGTATCGAGTTCAATCCATTCATTGAACACATGGACACTCGCTGACACGCTGCTTCGATTTCTTGTTTATCTTGTCAGGTTGGTAACTTGGATTTTATGATTTTTACAGTGTCCCGCTGTTAAGCAAATACCTACTAAACATTCGGTGGCTATAAATATGAAAAAAAAAATTGACAATGATAATATTATTATTAATTTTAGCATATGTTTTGGATGTATATTGAAATGTAATTGCTGGATAGCAGTGTAGTGCATTTGACATATTAAATTCATTTGAGGTTATTAATTTACTGAGAGAGGCTCGTATTGGCAAAATTAAACTTCAGAATAATAATATTGTATTAAAATAATCATTATGTAGGTACCTATACAATACAATAAATATTATAAATTGATATGAATGAAATCTTTAAACTAAATAAATATTATTTTTAAAAGATATTCCATTTTAAAAATCGATGGAGTTAAGACATTATGCAACAAAAAATTACAAAAGCGTACTTAATGTGTTAGGCATTCTTTACCCGGTCAACCAAACGTTAGGTTAGGTATACTAAGTACGCACTTTCATGCTGGACGTGCTAGTGCAACAATCAGCAATGATGAAACAAAAAGGTTAATGACGTTAACGCACTCAAAGCCTCCATTGTGAAATGTTCACTTTGTTCATAGAACAACTGTGTCCGCTTCCCATTGTCTAACAGATTTTACAAAGGGGGTGGATCAACCGTTTTATTAAGCACCATCACTTTAGTGTAGTAACACAATAATGTTACAGCCGTGTTTATGTTCACTTTACATTGTTTTGGAATGCCCAGTTAAGGACGACAAAGTACCGTAATACTAAGTACTTCCTAATTTACCAGAATGTCTGCTAATAGTGACAGTGTAGTGTATAATGATGTGATCAGAGAGAAAGTCATAAATAATATAATCAAATAAAATTACGACACCTGGTCAATATTTTTTAATACGTAGTATAAAACAAAATCGCTTCCCACCGTGTCCTGTATGTTTAGATCTTTTAAAGTACGCCACAGATTTTGATGCGTTATTTATATCAATAGACAGAGTAATTTAGGAGGAAGTTTTATATTATCTATTGGACCGTGCGAAGCCGGGGTGGGTCGCTAGTAATGAATAAATACTTGTTTATGTTTGACAGTATTTCAGAATACACCTCTTTCAAAGAACAGAATTGCCCCGTTGTGTATACGGTGGCAGTGTCACCCGCACGCACACAGTGATATAGATCACTGTGTGCGTGCGGGTTCATCGTTCCGCCAGCGCCAAGGATTGTTCGCATTCTAAAATCAAATAGTATAAGGCACACATGCATAAATTACCTACACATAAGTACTTTTTTTTTTACATGTGTGTGTAATTTATGTATGAGTGTGTATGTACATACACGCCTCCTGATTCGGAAACCTGATCCGTAAACCGGACGTTTGCGCCCAGCCTAAGAAAAGAACTATTTATTCGTTTTGAAAATCAGTACCATAGTTGCCTCCTTGAATGTAACGAGGTTGTAAAACTGATTGTATTAATCGACGTACCTACTTCAGCCAAATCGGATGCGTGTAGTAAACGGCACAATCTGATCAGTTAAAACGACTTGCCTTAAAAAGTGGTCAGCTCATCAAAGACTCGTAAGTCTTCAGGTCGTAACAACCGTATACGGTTCGGATTTTAAGGATTTCTAATGGACGACAGATAGAACGGCCATGTATGGCAGCCTTTTAATATTTCTTTCTTATTGGTCTTGTACCAATTTGCAGTTAAAAGATAGTAATTTTAAATGGCAGAATAAGAGACTCATATACTTTATCTTTAAGATCCCTCTGTACCTTATTTACGCTAATAAATGATTTTGAAATGCAATACTCTTTCTCTTACAAAATAGGCTGAGGTGCTATACGGCCTTAACAAAACCAACAATTAAAAAAACTATAATAATTTCGGTCACTGCAACCAATCGCAATGGAGACTAGCCAAGTACCCAAGAGATATTATACCTTCGTTGCAACTGAGATTATCCTAATGGAAAAACCCAATAACACTTTTTGCCCGACCTGGGAATCGAAGCTAGGACCTCACGCTCAACACGCTTGCGACCACGAGACAAAGGGGGCAGTCAAAAGCAAACCTCTTAAGTACAATAAGCCTGTTTTTGAAAGCACTAAAACATCTTGTAAGCTTGCCATGTCATAAAATTTTCAACAAGAATAAGCCCAATTCGTGATCACCCGTTTAAAATATAAAGGCTCGTTTCGCAAAATACGTTTAAAATATTTGACAGCGTTCATAAAATTCATCGTTAATTTTCCTCACGATTATGTACGGGTAATAACACTGTGGAAATGACCGACCTCCCCAAAGTCCACTCGTTCATTCAATCAATCATTCCATTCATTCGCGTGGATCCTCCCACCGCGTAACTCAATTTTACCTTATTATTCTATTAAATTATGCTCTGATTATTATGTATCGTATGTTATTTTTAGTCTTCTGTATTATTAATTTTTGTTTTAGTGGGATTAATGATATTAGAATAATATCTAATCTAAATATATTAAAGTGAAAGGTCATGCACTCACTCATTACGAAATATCGCTAACCGTTGGACGTATAAAGATAAAATTTGGCAGAGAGGTAGTTTATAGTTAGTCAGCTAAGAAAGGCTTTTTTAAAATTCACCCCCTAAGGGGATGGAACGGGGGTCCAAAGTTTGTATGGAAAACCTAAAGAGAAACTTTAAAGGCTAGTATTTTAATTACTTACGTTTTGACTATGTTTTCGGCACCTAATAAAACTCGTCTGTGAATAAATCTTCGAAATTTGATGATGCTTGACTATCAGAATATGATGATTAAAGTGTTTATTAGTAGTATAGCTATCCAAGACCCAACATTACTCATCACGCATATTTTCAACTTCCACATTTCCTAAAAAAAAAAACAATCACATATAAAAAAAGGCAGTTTGGTATCTGGACACGCAAACATACCTCAATGAAATCGCGTTAAAAACCGAGTGCAAAAACCAATTAATATCACAAACAACTCTATTACACACCAGCCAGAAAAACAATCACAGTCGCTCTCAAACAAATCTAGCAGCAAAACGTTTTACAAAAACAAAATCGCATCAAGTTTACTAACACGTTTCGTGCCTGTTTTACACTAGGCCAGGGCTCACCAAATGGCGGACCGCCGACCCATTTTATGAGGACCGCGAGAACACAGCAACTTGCATTACAGAGTATGTAATTTAATAAAAATGTATCCTCCGCATTATCTTTGTTGACGTCAATTCGAAAACGTAACGAGCTAACAAAAAGAGTTCGCGGAATGCGAAAGCGTTGATCGTCGCGGTGTGAAAAAAAAATACCTTTGTTATTTCCGTAATTACATTTGTTTAATAAGTATTTTATTCTATAAAATGTTGTGCGGACCGCGATGGTCATTTCATTTCTAAAACCGGACCCTGAGCGAATCTGATTGGTGACCCCTGCACTAGGCCATCCATCATTTTTCCCCTGTTTGACAGCGGGTTTTCGGTCAAACTAAAACACAACCGCATCGGAATGTTCCTGTCCGTATATTCCCAGTGGCTCTCCTGTTTACGAAAGCCACAAATATTTGACGAACTACCGTCGAAAATGTTACGCCTTCATAATTACGAAATTAGTTGTTGTGTTGTTATTTCGCTGGCTATTTATTTTTGAGGGCCATTGAGACTATGTTCAGAACCTGTTAGGAAAGTAAATATTTAAGATTGTTTTGTAGCAACTTTTTGGCATGTATATGAACACCATTTTCCAGTGATGTTTAATCCAGAAGGCCAATTCTATTAATAAATAACGTTCAAAATCGCCTCCTAAAATTCGGTCTGAAAACATATTACTGAATACACATAATTTTGCTAGCTTCTGAAGTTGAATAACAAATAACATAAATTCAATATAGAATGAATACCTACTTATTTATGATTAGTCAAGTATTTATTATGTATTTAACAGATAAAGGCTGTGGATGTTGTTTATCCCATTTCTTTAATTCATCAAGTGAAAACCAACTGAAAGTTTACGTCATTTAGACGTGTAACTTGCTTCTGTCCGCGACTTCATCCTGCATATAGAATATTTTCTAGAAGTTAAAGTCAATCCCCTAAACTGCATACCTGCCAAATTTCAGCATCATATGTCAAGCAGTTTTCGAGATTTCGTGTTTAGTCAGTAAAGCCTTTCGTGTTTATAATAAAAATTGTGCATATAAAATCTACATATCTTAATAAGCAGCTTTTTTATAAGCACAAAAGATTTACGAAACATGACAGCAAAAAACGGAGGAAGTAAACATGTAAAAAAAATATGAGCAACAAAAATTGTAGTAGGTACATTTGCTATACGACAATAGCCTTATTTGTATTTATCTATCCCACGGCAGACTTCTAGCAAAATACAGAGACAGAAACATCTCTATCTAATCTCAGTGACTCGAAGGCTGAGCCTCAATTTGCAAAAAGGTAGAAGTTTCCCCTCCATTTCGTCGCTTCATGAGATCGTAGAGGGAGACAGAGCTTATTTGTTCCGCGAAATATGTATGAAGAATAAAGGTTTGCTTACATTACTCCAGATTTTTTTTAACTAATTTCTGCCTGCGACTTCGTCCCCGTCAAAGTTAAATAATAACAATCCCACGGGAACCGTACATTTTTGTTTTAGCCTTTGTGCTAAATAATAAAATAATCTATCTCTGTGCCAAATTTCATCCAGATCCGTTCAGCCGTTCTGGCGTGATTGAGCAACAAACATCCATGCATCCAAACTTTCGGTTTTCGCAAGTAAGAATTTTTTTTCAGTTTTTCCTTGGGCTGATAATATAATCACAATGGGATTCTCCGTTGCTGTTTGCAACTCGTATGTCAATGACATACTTAACAACTCAAAGTTTAATTTACAGTAGACTTAACTTACCTATAGCAATTTAATAAATGAAATAGAAGCAGAATGTGATCTCCTTATACATATGTACATATTCATGGTGCATCTTTTAGAATTCGATAACCCTTTACTATGTCGATGTAACGTAGGTTTTAAATTCTCAAGAAATTTCCTATTTAATAAGTCTGTGCTTATTACAATGTACAAACTTTTTCTTAATTTTATAAATTAAAAAAGTTTAACGCTGGCCATAAAAGCCAAAAGAAAATCAGGAGATGCCATTTTATCATTATTAAAACCAAAACAAAAAAAAAGAAAACTTAATGGCGTTTTCCAATTTTCTTTGACGTAAATCGGCCAGTATTTCGAATTAACACTAAAAAAAAGGCCGCATACGTAAAAAATGTCACTAAGAAAAATCCACGTAAAATTGGAACCATATAACTGAGCCTTTACGAACAGATATAAAAAGATAAATGCGAATGAAGATGCAGTGGAATGAAGAAAAATAACGTACCGTGGGTTACGGATGTGAGGGAGGGAACAAAATTGTTTTCTCGTTAATATAAGCAGATGACAGCACCGCTTTTATATATATATTTTTGTATCCGTTATAAATTGAAGTAGGCACAGAAAACATTTTCGCAATGACTGTACTTTTTACTGATTGGAATTTCGTGCGAAATGATTTTTAAATAAGTTCTGTGTTCCCATTTGTTCTTAATTTGTAAACCAAATAATGGAAAGCATTGTGTTCTGAATTTATTGTTTTCGTAATTAACATGTAACATGTAAATAAAAAAAATGTGAAAGAGATTTTAAAACTAGTAATAAGCATGTAAGTAACTTTTTGTAACATTTTTATAATTCATTATTATTATTAATTATTATTAATAATAATAATGAATTATAAAAATGTTACATACCAGCCTATTATTGTCCCACTGCAGGGCAAACTCTTCTCATGCAGAGAAGGCACGAACATTGATCACCACGCTAGCTCATGGCAGATGTTTTCCAAATTACCAATAAAAACCCGTATTCATATCTAATGTATCGGATAATTTCGAATCTCAAAGCCAGTAGGTATGTAAAATCAAATATTCTAAAATGGAACACGAAAACGCACAGAATTACCCACTAATACTAATGAGTAATCATTATGAAAGGTACAAGTCCAATGTATAAAGGTAATACACTCCTGCTCAAACCAAAAGCCCAAATGAACAGCCCAAACCTTCATCAAACAAATTTGACGCAAACTATCCAGCTAATTTGGCCACAGAGGCTTGAAGCAATTCTTCTAAATGGGCCACATAACGTCTTGGTATGTTGAGCTCCAACCAACCATCAGTCAATGTCCGCGTGCCCTGAATAGTTGATGCCTGCCGTATCGCCCACCTGCAACCCTTGTAACGCGGCTCCCGACAAACTGGATGGATCGAGATCGTTAGAAAAATGAGGATTTATAAGAGACGATATTAATTTTAAATTTTATGCAACATTTTCTTGATTTTTATTTTAGCGGATTTGGTTGGATACTTTCTGCTATTACTGTATGCTTGGCTCGGTTCTTCGTTATATTATGGTATTTTTTTACCGGGACAAAATTGACTGAAATCCCCATGTTATCTATCTTCTTCTATACATATAAATTATTTTGTCCTGAATGACTGACTGACTGACGGATCAACGCACAGCCTAAACCGCTGATCGTAGACACCTGAAACTTGCAGGGTGCGTTCTTTGTATGACGTAAGCATTCGATGAGAAAGGATTTTCCGAAATTCTACCCCTAAGGGGATGAAACGGGCGTCCAAAGTTTGTAAGGAGTCGAGTTTGAACGAAGTTTTTTTTCCACTTTGGTATTTGCCCGGTATCATACCTGCAACCTCATGCTTGAAAGGCGGGCGCCTTAATCACTGGACTATTACGACAATGGTACACTTTATCTTCTATACATATAATAAAATTGTAGAAAAGTGGTGTCTGTACAATGGAAATATATAAAAAACAAGTAGCAGGGGTTGTTATTATATCGATGCCGAACCCGAAATTGTAATTAATTTTTTTTTTGTCTGTATGTCTGTTTGTCTGTTTGTCTGTTTGTCTGTTTGTCTGTGTGTTTGTGCACGCTAATCTTCGGAACTACTTGACGGATTTGAATGATTTTTTTTTTGTTGCATAGGTATTAAGTCTGGGCAACATATAGGCTATAATTTATCTTGGAAACTTGAACACCTGATGCAGAACCGCAACAGACCAGCTAAACTGTAAGAGATATAAAAATGGTACCATAGCAAAAATTGTTTCACGTGATGAGCATTTTCTGTTAAGAGAATAAATTTGAAGATCTGGAACACCTGATGTGGAACTCCAAGAGCCCAGTTACACTATAACATATAAAGGAATGACGTCTTAGCAAGAGTTGTTCAGCCTGATGAGCACTCTCTGTTGTCGTATAAAATTTGAAGATCTGGAACAGCTGATGTGGAACTCCAAGAGCCCAGCTATACTATAACATATATAGGAATGATGTCTTAGCAACAGCTGTTAAGCCTGATGAGCACTCTCTGTTGACGTTTAAAAATTGAAGATCTGGAACACCTGATGTGGAAATCAAAGCTATCACTAATTTCACTGTATAATTATAAAATAACATAAGCTGGGAGTACCTCCACGCGGTGAAGGCGGTAACAGTTTAGGACTGATTTTCAATGAAATCTCGCTCATCCCGTTGTTTTCCCGTCCCCGGGCCTTAGAATTCTACATCAGACGTTTCAGATCTTCGATTTTGACGACCCCGTTGTCGCTGGCATAAGCAACAGGATCCGCGTACGAAGTCGCGGGCAGAAGCTAGTTAGTCATAAGAATTTAGAATAACACTTTTGTCAGTCTATTTTTATTTTACTAATAAGGGTGTGTGATAGACAATAACATTATTAACTAGAAATATTCAAAAAGAGAAAAGAATTTTATTCGTTTGAAATTATCAGCCAAATTATTTAATCGGAACTTATTAATGAACTAAATGTCCTAAGTCTACCATCAGACGATTCAGACGATTATGATGATTCTGAAATCAGTTTTTTATCAGAAAATAAAGTCATCCCTTACTTTACCAATCTAAATGCACCCCAAACCGGAAAAGGCCGGATAAATCGACTGGAACAGTTGACCAATATTGATTGTGGGTTAGTTGGTCTGGCATGTTTGAAATGTGTTAAAAAAATGTTCTATTGATAAAGTAAACCAAACTTTATTCCTAAAACATAACATATGAAAAGGCTAAGGCCCGGGGACGGGAAAACAACGGGCTGAGCGAGACGATTGGAGTCGTTCCAGATCTTTCATTTTTGTATGTCAACAGGAAATGCCCATCAGGCTAAACAACTTTGTGTAGTGTAGCTGGGCTCTTGGGAGTTCCACATCAGCTGTTCCAGATCTTCAAATTTTATACGGCAACAGAGAGTGCTCATCAGGCTGAACAACTCTTGCTAAGACGTGATTCCTATTATGTTATAGTATAGCTGGGCTCTTGGAGTTCCACATCAGCTGTTCCAGATCTTCAAATTTTATACGACAACAGAGAGTGCTCATCAGGCTTAACAACTCTTGCTAAGACGTCATTCCTACACAGCCTGTAACAAAAACCCTGTCCGATCCTTAAGGGTATTATTCGGCATCGTACTGCGTACACATAAACGTAACCATTTAATGGATTTGAGATTATTATTTTTCCCCAGTGAAAAAAAAAGAAGAAAGAAGAAGTAATTAAATTAAAATAAAACATAAAAACATACATACATACATACATACCGTCAAAATCATAACCCTCCTTTTGGCTTTGCCGTAGTCGGGTAAAAACTGATCAACGGCAACACTGATCGGACAGGGTTTTTGTTACATAGTGTATATGTTATAGTGTAGCTGGACTTTTGAAGTTCCAGGTCTTCAAATTTTATACGACAACAGAGAGTGCTCGTTAGGCTGAACAACTCTTGCTAAGACGTGATTCCTATATATGTTATAGTGTAGCTGGGCTCTTGGAGTTCCACATCAGCTGTTCCAGATCTTCAAATTTTATACGACAACAGAGAGTGCTCATCAGGCTGAACAACTCTTGCTAAGACGTCATTATGTTCCTATATATGTTATTATATGTATAGATAGTGTAGCTGGGCTCTTGGAGTTCCACATCAGCTGTTCCAGATCTTCAAATTTTATACGACAACAGAGAGTGCTCATCAGGCTGAACAACTCTTGCTAAGACGTGATTCCAATATATGTTATAGTGTAGCTGGGCTCTTGGAGTTCCACATCAGCTGTTCCAGATCTTCAAATTTTATACGACAACAGAGAGTGCTCATCAGGCTGAACAACTCTTGCTAAGACGTCATTCCTATATATGTTATAGTGTAGCTGGGCTCTTGGAGTTCCACATCAGGTGTTCCAGATCTTCAAATTTATTCTCTTAGCAGAAAATGCTCATCACGTGAAACAATTTTTGCTATAGTACCATTTTTGTATCTCTTATAGTTTAGCTGGTCTGTTGCGGTTCTGCATCAGGTGTTCAAGTTTCCAAGATAAATTATAGCCTATATGTTGCCCAGACTTAATACCTATACAACAACAAAAAAATCATTCAAATCCGTCAAGTAGTTCCGAAGATTAGCGTGTACAAACAAACAGACAAACGGACAAACAGACAAACAGACACACAGACAAACAGACAAACAGACAGAATTTTTTTTTTGGTTTCGTGCTCTATTACTGTTTCTAAACCCCCCTCAATTATTTTTTTTTTAATTAATTCAATGTACAGACACAGTTTTTTTACTGTTTTATTATATGTATAGATATAGATGGATAGATATAGATATAGATATAGATATAGATATAGTTATAGATATAGATATAGATATAGATAGATTGCAGCAGGTATAATGAACTGCACAGTGCTTACAACAACATTATTTTGAATTTGGAATTCGTCTATATTCTAGCAATAGGGTGCTGGAATAACTGAATTTACCCCACGAGCGTCATTCTTCTCAACAAAGTGTAAACACGCCTTGCGACCAGACGATTCCAGTGACGCGGCCACGATGTGACGTATGTTCGTGCCATAGACAAGTGCGATTCATTCAAGTCAACCGCTACGAAACCGAGTGTCTTTGCACTGATGAATGAAGCTCGGTGTAACGATAGAGTGGGAGCTAGCTCCGTACAGTTGTATCGAGTTTTACTGGAACGGACAAGTTTAGATTGTGTGCTGGTTTTATAAAGTTGGCGACTGTCGACACTGGAAGCGTTTTAGCTTAACTTCTGAACTAAGAATAATAAAACAGGGTACATACAGCGATCGATAGTACGAGCCAGCGAAGAAAATGGTGAAGCAGTTTTTAGATTAACACGCATTTTTCCTTTAAAAAATCCTGGAGGCAAGTGTCAAAAACGTCATCAAGTCGAGATTTTTGACAATGGGCACTTTGAGTGACGTTGAGTGGAGTTCAACATTTTTTGATAGACTGGGAGGGAATATTTCATTTAGTATTTCAAGAGTTGTTTGTAGTTTGCCTTTCAACAATTTTTTTTTGCTGCTGACAGTTCTCCAATTTCTATTTATTTTTGTATTGTGTGCAAAACCAAAGTGACCTTTTCAATTCGTAACATATACTTTTTAAAATGTTGTATTGTAATGGAGCAGTGGTTTAAACCTCTTATGAACGAGGTTATGGGTTCGAAACCGGTCATAGGCAAGCACCAATGTGACTTTTTCTATTTCATATGTACTTTTTAAGTTTATTTTAGAGAAAACTGACTTTGATTAAGAAAAACTTCGCGAGTAAAACCTGGTGATTTAATTAATGTAAGTCTGAAATCGCCAATTCACCTTGAGCAAGCGTGGTGAACGATGCTCGTGCCTTCTCTGTACGAGAAGAGGCTTTTGCCCTGCAGCGAGGCAATAATATCCTGTATTATTTGTTATTTTAGCTAAGTATACTACTTTATGGAAACCATAGTACCTTGTTTGAAACTGAAAATCCATTTCCTGTACTGATAATTAGTATGTAGTTATAATTAACGATGAGGGATTAATATCTTAATTAATTCGATATGCTTTACTATGCTCCGTAATGTAATATGTCTGCGGAAATTAGTTTAGTTGTCGTGAATATTACAGTGATATTGGTACTGATTATATTATGTGGCAAGGCAATTAAATTAAGAGTTTTGCTTTAATTTAGAGGCATGTTATAATTTGGGAGGGTTCTACTAACTTCGAGGAACAATCGCAATCTAATCTTAGTCTCAATTTGTCAAATATGCCACTAATTTTAAAATAGTCGTTGAGATGAGATTGCGACTAGATTCTGAACGTTTTTAACTCGTAGAAGTTGGTCTTCTGATGTGTTTAGAAGAACCTTATAAATAAAAAAATTATAAAAAAAACACCTTGGCAATCTGCCACGACGACAAGACGGTTTAGAATAAAATATAATATAATAATTTGAACCCGACCTATAAACGAAGTAATAACACAAATTGCGTATCAATCAAGTGACCAAGTTTGAACCTGAAACACAAAAAAAAACGGGTTGCACTCCGGGAGTGCCGGCAGAAGTGAAAACTTGATTATTAACGTTTACGTTTACGTTTAACATACACGAACATTCGCGCAAGCGCCCTGCGCTGTCTAAACGAAACAGTAGGCCCAGGCATACATTTGCGCCGCGCCGTAGAGAGGGGATAGCTGTCTACTCTCCATCCGTCTTACGCTTTTTCGATCAGGTCACGTGTCCTGACGCGCACGTGTCCTGACGCGAGTTTAAGATTTTATACCCATTACAGAAAAAGTGCACAACGCCGCTAAAGAAGTTTTCACTTCAAAAAGACAACACATTGCATAGGTTAAACATAGTAAGTATTAAAATTCATGTCGAGACTAGTCACGCCGTCGACTTATAAAAAAAGGAAACAAGACTAAGAAACATTAATAATACGAGTAAAAGCGAATTTTTGTGGGTACCCATCATAACAAAGTCAAAATCATTTTTTCAGATGTTGATGTTATTTACAAGAAGGAGAAAAAGTAATAATAGTGAATCTAGTTGCTCTAGTTGTCCCTAGTTGTTAAATAACTAAATTATACAAACTCACCTGCGGAATAGGAAAACAGACAGCCAGTATGAATTTCATCATTTAATTTGGGTTTTACTAAAGGGTTACATATTTATATGAAGCCACAATACAAGTACCTACAGGACAACTTTTCATATGAAAAAATGTCACCATCATCGAGGTAAAACTACCCTTAACTAAATACATTGTTTATTTTCTGCCCCAAGTCTCATAAACTTTGATATATTGTACCGCTATCAGGATATTAAAGTTTATGCCTCTTAGAGGTATTAATAGCCCCTCTGTGCGGCAACAATGCTCTCTAAATACCAAGTAAAGGGCAAGCCCCATGTGAGACAGGGGCCTTGACATCGCTTCACATGGCAGATTTTTTGAGCAAAAAACTAACGTTTTTTTTCTACCTCCTTCATATGTAAGAATAATCCTTCAATTAGATGTAGTTTTGAATTATGACGAGAAGCAAATGCTTGTTAGTGCTACTTATAATTATAATACCAGTCTCTTATTTTTGGAAAGGCCTCTTCTCATACAGAGAAGGCACGAGCTTTTATGCTTGCTTAAGGCGTATTGGCAATTTCAGTCTTATATTGCACGAAATCTTCCTTCGCCAATGTCAGTGATGTTCAAGATAAACTTAGGACGTACACATGAATTGAAAAAGTCACATTGGTGCTAGTTCTGTATAAATAAATTATCAACTAATTTCGTCATTCGTTCGACATTTCTTTATGTCGATGGCAGGCGACCAGCTCCCCCATCCGAGTAATGTTATGGATGCCGAGGGCACTCGTGCGCTAGCTAATGGTCGCACGTTCTGTTCCTTTGAGCGGAACCGATGTAGTCCATTGGTAGAATTCGCTTATTATTCGAGAAATTGTAAGATAAAGACTTTATTAAAGTAATATCTTTCTATCGACTATAGGTTGATTAGGCCACGAACATTATAGAATATTAATGTATGAAAACTGTTGAGTCATCATCATCGTCATAATATACAGACTATGGTCTCGTCTAGATCCTACCAAAAATATTATCAAGCCGCTGTACGGCTAATACTTCTTTTTACTGTCTTTAACGCAACTTCGTTATAGATGATGAATCGGAATGCTTATATGCAACTTACATGGCACCTACATTTGCCCACATATTTTACATAGTCCGTTACCCGCACTGCTGTCGTGTTGCAGAAGTCCGACACCAGACGTATAAATAAGCTATTAATATAAGAAATGAGCAGTTTTTAGAGGTATGGGAAACAGGGTGATAAGTTTGTAATCCTCCATTGAAAAGGGAGTATCCTCCGACAAGACTGGTGTTATATCTAGAGGGCTACTGCCCGACCGACGGTTGTTGTCGGGGTTTTTTATATATGCTAACGTCGCGTCGAATGTTGATTGCGCGATGTAGGAATTGTCAGTTGTAGTTCACGTGCTGTACGATAGATGTCGATGATTTTAAATAGCTAATAGATTCGCCAAAAACTTTTTCGTTTAAAACGGTTTAAATTCGGGTAAAACGTCAGCAAACAGACAGTCCGTACATTTCTACCTTCGTCTCCACAAAATATAAGCAAGTTGCAGCATAAAGATAAGTCTACACTCTTATAATGCAATTTAAAATTTGGAATGTGTCGCATCTGCAGAGCTTTAAAACTTATTACGTCGGCAGAAGCAAGCTTGTCGCATGAAATTGGTATTTGATCGTTTCGATACGAACGGCGGCGGCGGTGCTTGCGCTAAGTTTTATTATAATTCCTGTCGAAGTTGAAGATGAGAGTTTACAATAGTGGTTACCTAGTTAATTTGAGGGGTATCATGGAGCCAACAGCCTACGTTTATTTTTTAACACTAGACGAAAACAGAAGAGTGTTACACACTGGTGCACATAACACTGTCCGTCTGTTGTAGCTGCAAAACAGCTGAACTGATTTTGATTTCGTTCTTTTTGTTTGAAAGATGATTTAATTCAGCGTGTTGTTAACTATGAATTAAAAAATATGTTCAACTGTGTCACGATTATCAGCTTTTTTCTAGTTGATTAGGGACCAAGCAGCTTCCACAGGTTTAATCAAGTATTTTTTTTGTGTCGGGACTTTTATGGAAAACCAATTAATCATTTATTTGTTGTAATCATAAGTGTGTTGTCAAATACCATTCGCACCCACACCAATGCAGAAGTAACTTTGTCTGTTTGTTTGTAACCTCATCACTTCAATACGAACTGTGGGCCGCTAATGTGTATGAAACAGACATTTAGACACTAAGCTTGATAGTTCACAAAAAGACTTACAAAAAACCCTCGTGTTTGTGTTCCACTTAAGAGAAAAATACAAAGTAACAAGCAAGTAGTCGTTAATGTCGCCCGAGAGACATATATGATGATAGGGTTGCTACTTGGACGCTGTTGCATTGTAGTGTAGTATCAAAATAATCTGACGACCTGGCAAAGGTTGCGGGAAACCGCTGGATGCGGGCAACGCAGGACTGGTCATTGTAGTTATCTTTAGGGGAGGGGCCTAACGCCTGCCGGGGCGTCTTAACAGAATACCGTGGCCCCGGAACGTAAAGGGCAACAGAAGGAACAGGGTGGTTTTTTAGTCAGTAAAAGTCTGACAGTCCCTTCCGCCCCACCCAGGGCGGAAGGACTCATTTGATGATTTTTACCACCTTAAAAAAGGGGGGGGGGAGGGCTATGTCCAGCAGTGGACGTCGTTCGGTTGATATGATGATGATGATGATCAAAGTAAAGACAGACTTACGATTTGCTTGTATTTAGTAATACTTTTGTGGTTATCGTAAATTTTCTCCTACTTTTTTAATTGCAATAAAACAATCAAAACGACTAAAGGCCAAATCTTCTATATAAAAAATTTCAAAATCTAGTCGCAATCTCATCTCAGCAAGAAAAGATATACCCGTACCCCCATATTTTCCCAGCAAACTTCGCACCGCCATATTTTTTTTATTTCTTTCATAAGTTCTTTCTCCTTACTAATAACAAACACAACAAAAAATAATTAGTTAAATTGGTCCAGCTGTTCACGCGTGATGCCGTGACCAAGGGAAATAGGGATTCATTTTTGTATATATATAGATGTAAAGTGAAATCATCAGTACAGTAAATCGTTAAAAGCTATACAAATTAAAATTATAACTTATCTCAAATCGTACGGTCGGCTGTACCTTTCATCGTAGCAAACTTGCTACGGCTACGCGTTACGTGCTACGCGCTACGCTCGTAGCATGGCGATACGTAATTTAACTAACCATTTGCGTTTCGACACTGACCGTATAAATTTTAAAACCACTTTTTTTTTCTGTACATTGGCGCTCCGAGTTTGTTTTAAATATAAAAGTATAAAAATGATTTTATTTGAATCGTTTAGCCAATATTTACTTTCCATGTAAAGTTAGCTTTGAGTAGCGTGAAGTTATCAGATAAATTCAATTTTTTATTTCAGTGACTGACTGATAGTTAGATATTTTAATGGATGAGTCCTTGTTAAATGGATTGGTGACAGCAGTACGATGTTATTTAATATAATAATAGCTTTTTCCCGTGATTTCTAGTCCACGTGATTTTTTTTACGGTTACCATTTTTTTCCGATTTTAAAACATAGCCTGTAGCTATTAGGGATAACGTAGCGTTCTATTAGCGAAATAATTGTCAGAATCTTTATTTTGATACTCGGTTTTCGGATTTAGAATCCGTAAACCAGTACCGGAGAACAAAAAAACAAACAGACAAACTTTTCAGCTTTATAATATTAGTACAGATGATCCTCATCTTTTGATAGTCTTTGGTATACTTAACGTTAATGTACCTAATTTAATCTAGGTACTCATAAATATATTATTCACCAAAAAATAAACAGAAAATAAGTATACAGTACGCTAGACTTTCTTAACACTCCATAAATGTAGATTCTATCTCGCAAATTCGATTGAAATGCAAAATTGTTCTTTGTAGCTAAGGAGAGAAGAAATAATTTAAATATGAAGTTGTTTCGTATACGGAGGTATTTGCATCACAAATATAAGAGTATTTACAGATATGTACTTAACACTCGCGGGGTAAAATTACACGTAATATTGGTTAACATTTTCTAGTACTACTGCACTACCCAGTGCCCTAGACGGGTCCTGTATCAAAATTAGTTCGAAGGCCGTTTTACCGGGGTCGCGGGACGGCTTAACAGGATACCGTGGCCCCGGAACGCAAAGGGCAACAGAAGGAACAAAGTGGTTTTTTAGTCAGTAAAAGTCTGACAGTCCCTTCCGCCCCACCCAGGGCGGGAAAGACTCATTTGATGATTATTACCACCCAAAAAATGGTCCCTTTTACCTAACTGCGGCAAGCTCAAACGAAGAAGTAAAGTTTGTTTCTCTGCAAGAGGTAATCTCTGAAAGTACTAGAAAATTATTTTACAGATACAAAGCTGCACTATTGTCTAATATTGTCATAGGATATGTTTTGTAGTATACAGGTATAATAACTTTTACCTGCAAGTCCTGCAACTTTGACAGCGTAAATGTCGTATGTAGTAAAGTAAGTATATTATATGTAGTATGTTTTTTCTTGGGCTTCGAACTAACTTTGGGATTATAAGAAAATACACACATACATAAACTCACGCCTTTTTCCCATGGGGGTAGGCAGAAACCACAGAACGCCACCTGCTACGATCCTTTCGCCTCATCGACGTTCATACGTCTCGTCATACTTGCATGTAAGAAAATGACATTCGAAATGTCCTACTTTATCCTTTAATTACTTAACCTTTGAAAGTAAATCAATGGTGACAAAATGATACTATGAACTTTACTCCATTGTTCCCATTCCTGAAGAACAATCTGCAAAATTTACTGTATTTTTATGGCAAAACCAAAGGAAGCACATTTCACTATTAAAATACTTTTTTATATCAACAGACACTGCTGTCTGGGAAGTTTTTATCACCACAAAAGTATAGTATTACACTTCTCCGAGGAATCCAGGCCAAGCACTCGTGTTTTAAATGAAACATCACGCGTTCTCGAGAACGGTTTGTCTTTTTTTTATTCTCACCATTATTAATATAAAGTTTTATCATTTTAATGCACTGTAGTGCAATATAAAATTGTTATTAAGTTTTGCCTACAATGTTTTTGGGTCTGATATTTTTGGAGTGTAGTATGTTTTATTTAATGTTTTGAGATTTTGGTTTTAAAGGTTCAAACGGGACTCTGTTTGCTCTCACTCATCCGTTAGTTTGTCTGTTTGTCCCTCTTTCACAGGGATGTCTTTTGAACCGTAATACGTAGTCACTCGAAATTTTCACACCTTGCAAATTAATATGAACGCTATAACAACAACAAAAAATTAAAGCTAAAAATAAAAGTAGGTCCTCAGTAGGAACTTATTTTTTGGGCGTTTCTTGGTATGGAGCTTTTATTTTTTAAGATTCTTAAGTACATATTCGGTACGTTCGATAGGTACCTCTACATACCTTGCGTGTTAGTTAAAAATGACAATGTGGGTGTACAGGTACCTCTGCCTACTGTTTCAGCGAATACAGGTGCGGTGTTATGCCGTGCTTGTTAACGTGTTTGTTCATAGTTTTATTAATAACGTGTGCATGGAAACTTCGTGGAAAAAATTCAAAGCAATCGTAACGTGCGTGCATACAACGCTTTCGTGCTTGTATTGTCATTTATATGAATAAAACAGCTATGACGTCATGAATATAACGTACACAGAGAGCAGGTACTGTGGGTGTTACATTTTAATATTGTTTACAATCACGTTTGTACATTATTGTCACGTCGTCCTAAACAAATGGCGCATAAGGGCCTCCGCTTACGTCAGACTTTTTGTAGGACCAATTTGTTTGACCGGACGATTATTTCATAGTTTTGTAGGACCGTTTTTCTGTAGGACGTTTACGTTGGTATATTGGAATTCAGATATGTTCCATTTCTCTTCGACAAAAAATTGCACACCGATTGTCTGACGTGGCCGAGGACCCTAATATAGCGGAAATGATATCTTCCATTTTTCTATCAGTATAAAATATCAGTCACCGATTGTCGCTTCAGTTCATGACCGTGCTATGAACGTATTAAGCACGGAAGGAAACATGACACGGACTACTATGGCCACTAGAAATCGGTGAGCACACATACAAACGACACTTACCTCATCTACATAGGTATCAACCGACAACCGTGTTGGTCGGTGACGAAACGGTCTAGAGGGCTAAAAAATATTCCTTGTATTGAAAAGTATGAAACTATGTAAGTTTCATACTTTAATATTATTTTTTTCTTTTTTTTATCTTTTTTTCTTCTTCTGACACGTTCTTAGCACGGTCATAGTATGACACGGTGTAGTAGGCAGACTTCTTTACAGCACATTTCCCGTCTCTCTGTTCTGTAATAAAATGTACATTTCAAGGTAAAAGAATAGCAGGGCTTCAGTTAATACAACTGGTTTGCGTAAAGCCTGCAGGCATCGTATTAAAAAATACAGAACATCATGAAAAAGATAATATTTTATTCACGACGTTTCTAGGACGTTTTTAATTTATGAAATTAAGATTTCCCGAGAGGCTATGGTACGAGGAACAGATATTATTTTATTCTGTATATTTTTATAGATGGTTGTTGTACTAGGGTAGTATGTATGTTAGGAGGTATTATTATTTATGAGTCGTCTTGATAAGTTTGTAAGGTTAAAAATTCACACAATCTCTCAATAATTAAATTAACCACATTTAACTTATTCAATATGCGAAATGAGTTGAATTTCTATACAGACGCAATAGTACATTGAACTGTTGTTTCATTGAGGTACATCCAAAAATTATGCTTAAAAAATAGATAAAAAACTTGTTCAGTTTTTTTTACGTGTTGTATAATTTCTAAACGTGCTAGATAGTATGTTCTTGGCGACTGTATAAGACCGTAATGTGTTATTTGCATTGTTAATTTGCACTTAAGATTTTGTATACAGAAGCTGTTGGCAAATCTGATTAAAAAAATAAATAAAAAATAATCAGCGTAAATATTTAAAACGAATACAATAATTTCAAAAAATAAGAAAAGCTTTGGCGTTTGTTGATGTGTTTTGGCAAAACTAAAGCCAAATACAATAATAGAATTTGGTTGAGCATCCGAACAACAAGACTTTGTTTTATATAATGGAATCACAGAGCTTTACACTCTGAGCCAGACAAAGACCTTACAAAACAAGGCTAGATACTGCAACGCTCGTGCATGATGTACTTATAAAATCACTAAACAGACCGCAATAGGATTGGTTTAAGACAATTTCAACGACAACCCTATTCCATTAGACAGAGAACAGTTGTTACAGTGAATTATTACTTTTTATTAACTGCTCCGTTGGCCTAGTGGTCGCAAGGCGCGACTGCTGAGCATGAGATCTTGAGTTCGATTCCCAGGTCGAGCAGTGTTATTGGGTTTTTCCATCAGGTATTCCCAATTACATGGGACTTAAACATAGCAGGCGAAATGTGGGTGTACTTATGGGTACACCTCTACCCAACCCTTCGGGGATTACAGGCGTGATGTTATGTAGGTATTAACTACCTGTACCTACGAAATGTAAAAAGACAACACATAGAGCCGTTAGGCTCTAGACAGACGGACTGCATTTCATCTGCAATCCAACTGCAAATTTGCAGTTCGGATGCAGTTTGAATGCAGTTGACACGACTGCAATAGAACTGCAAACCAACCGTGCGGTCCAATTGCAGTCGGCGTGCAGTCGTGTGAACTGCACACCGACTGCAATCGAACTGCATCCGAACTGCACCATACCCACCCGTCCGCACTACTTTAACGCTCCGCCCCCGCTCAGTTCGGATGCAGTTCGATTGCAGTCGGTGTGCAGTTCACACGACTGCACGCCGACTGCAATTGGATCGCACGGTTGGTTTGCAGTTTTATTGCAGTCGTGTCAACTGCATTCAAACTGCATCCGAACTGCAAATTTGCAGTTGGATTGCAGTTGAAATGCAGTCCGTCTGTCTAGAGCCTTAATCACGCATAAGTACTGCTCATCAAAATAAGTAACAGTATGCAAAAAGTAATTAAAAAACGGTCTTTTATTTTTGGAGTCAAAAATACAACTTTACAGAAATAGTTTACAACTTTACAGAAATAGTAGGGATATTTTAAGTTTAGTAATAAAATTTACGCAACTTTTTTATATTCTTTATAACCATAACCAGAAAATTCACAGGTTAAGTCCAGACAAAAACAAATGTATCGCGGTAATGGGTAGAAAATGTACATATCTTTCGGCTATATATCGGTTTATTATCTAAAGTGCAACGTGCAGGGTTTTGATCTCAAGGCCTCTCATTCACAAATCCAACTCTTTCGTACTACTGTCACTCTTGCACTTATTATTTAATGATAATTAGTGAACCCTCTTAAAGAGCATCCTAATATGCCTCCCATATTATATTCTAGCGGTAGTCAGAGCTTCGAGTCCCATTAAAAGGGACCCGAATATCCCAAACGAGCAACCCATGGTAATTATTCCAAATTATTTTTGTTGAAATTACTATTAAAAAAAACGACTATTGGGTACCAAAACCCTTTTTTTAAAAACGAATCGGATCGTTTTATATTTACGGAACAATAACTGCCTTATTTAGTTTTAAAAAACATCCAGTTAAGGCTTTAAAAACAATGTAAATAATATTTTTAAGCTATTTGTGATGTCTTGCCCACATCAATCAATCTAGCCTTTTCCCAACTATGTTGAGGTCGGCTTCCAGTCTAACCGAATGCAGTTGAATACCAGTATTTTACATGGAGTGACTGCCTGTCTGACCTCCACAACCAAGTAACTGGGTAATACGATACCTCTTGGTAAATCTTGGAAGTTGGATATCTCGTCTACATAATTAATCAAAATCTTCAAAATCCGTTTAAAACTCAAACATCGACACGGAGAATGCGTCTAACCTCGTATTTTGACGAAAAGTTAAACTCGCTCAGCGGAACCGACTTCCCCTTTAAAATAAATTATATTGTCGTGTATAATATTTTAATAGCGCGTAAGTAACATGATTACATTGTTAACTCATGTGTCTTCAAACGACAGTAATGACTCGATTACATTAGTCGATTACTCGGTTGGTTTGATCGCTATTCAGGGTAACGATTATATTGATGTAGGTTATTATGGTTTTAAGTTAAGAAATAGTAAATAAAAAATTTATTCTTCAGATACGTAGGGTCTCTTTCCTTAACGCTCATAGTCCGAAGGGATGGCAATCCGATATAAAAGTGAAAGATCAGGCACGGAGGTATCACACTACCAACTTCCAAACTCTACTGTTACTAAGAAATTCCTAATATAAAAATCCAGTAACACTTTTGCCTTACCTGGACATCGAACCTAGGATCCCACGCTCAATAGTCGCTCTTTCGACCGCGAGACCGATAGTGTCTTAGTCAAGATACTTATAGTATAAAGTAAATAAATAAAGAGATAGTGTCATTGACCTATTGACTTGATGGATAGCTTAGTACATTATTTAGGACAGCGCTGCTGACCACACTATTTCCAACCACAGTACCTCCTAAAAAGCCTGATTCAACAGTGGCGACCTCCAAAAAGCCCTGAGGCAATGAAGCTCGACGAGTCTCGGAGAAAAGATTCAATTTTCTCGGATCCCGCAATGAAATTAATCAAAAAAGAACAGCGGGGAAGTAAGAAAAAACATAATTTTTACTTACATAATTATTTACGAAAGTGAAGCGAAGACATTTCTGACAAGAGATAGTCGATGTTATCGTTATAACGTTATCTTCATAACAGAATATATGAAGATAGCATATAAAGCCACCCCAGTGTTCCTCAATCTGGTATCAAAGGAATTGGGTAGTAGTCACTGCCAATCAATTAATATACTTTTTTGAGCTGTCGAAACGTGATTCCTTGACTGTGACGTCACTTATTTATAACGTATGGACCGATTATTTATTTATTTAAACATTTTGCAACAAAAGTACAAAGGCGGACTTAATGCCTTAGGTATTCTCTAACAGTCGACTAAAGGTGGTGAAGAGATAACATGGTAGGTGCAAGTTGTTGTACGAGAGTAAAACAACAAAATTAGAGATAAAAAAAAAATTAAAGAAAGTACTCAAAAATTTTACATAATAAAATGAAGTGTACACAAGTACAAAATAATTAAATTCTACATACTTACTATAAAGTGCCATATAAAATACATAAACATAATTATCATCACTATCTTTTATTGGCAGATAGCTGTTATATGAGTATTGTATATTATGCATAATATATAGGGAGTAATAATTGCTATTTTTAAAAAGTTCACTGCATCATTAAAATCCTGCAGATAACCGACATTAACGCAGACAAAGTCACAAACTAAAGCTAGTTAGATAATATAATTAACAATACACTCCCTGTATTTACACTGCGTCGGAGTTGCCATCAAAACCCGTGTGCCACGCTCCCTAATGCTAAGTTAACACAATAAGCGCATATCACGATATTACTGTTAGGTATATTCACTTGTTTATTTTATGAAATTACTAACAGGCAAGCAGGTTTTTCAGGTCTGTCAGTAGGTATAATACGTTTAGTAGTTAAATCCATACTAATATTATAATGTAACTCTGTCTGTTAGGCTTTCACTGCTAAACTACTGAACCGATTTTGATGAAAGGTATCTATGGAGTTTTGAACTACAAGAAAGGACATAGGCTATTTTTTCATTTCGCAACTTCGTCTGACTGGTACTTTTGGAGATTAGATTGATTAAACGAACACACAAACAAAAGTCTCTTCGGCGTTATTATATTAGTATAGTATAGTTATAAAGTAGGGTAACCCAACTAATACAAGCGTCGTACGGTCGGGGTCATAAGTGGAGTAGCAATCTACAAAGCAAATCGACTGACGCTTTGGTTAAACTTACGACCTTTCGACGTCGTGTGCAAATTTTGAGATGCTCGTAGGTAGTGTGATAGTTCAAAAGTGCCTTATAATGGCCTAATTAAATATATGATTTGACTTTGACTTTAACTTTGAATAACTACATCACTTATACACACAGATGTAGGTACTGCATGTTCACAGTAATTCAAACCTTAGCATGCTACTGCACTTATGACCCTGACCGTACGTACAAAACATTTTAATTGCCAACACATTAGTATGCATACTCATCAGAGACCTTGATCTATATCAGTAAACTCAGATAAATTAAACGTGACTAGGCTTGACTTTGAAAGTTTTTGACAATTCCGACTGCTTAAATGTCAAATTAACATTAATAGTTGGGGAGGCCAGGAAGGGATTTTTGGATTTACTCGAGCGCGGCAGATTAATATAAGGGGGGATACCTAGCACCCTGTTAAGTACTTCCACCATATATGAGCTCTGTATATAGGGCCGCGCGTCTAGGGCAGCGGATTTTATTTTTCAAACCATCAGATTGAAGAAGTCCCTGCACATAATTGTCAGATTAAGGGTCAGCACGACAAGGACATCAAGCTGAATTGTCTGTATATTAATTTGACGCGCTCGAGTACCTATTTCAATGTCATAATTTTTTCTTCCATTTTTAACCATTTTCAGGCCCTTCGTACGGCCACCCCCACCATGCAAACCGGCAGATTAATATTCCTCGGTTATTAAAAACACGTGGGGCGCATACACTATTAATATCTGACACGCTCGAGTAGTAGTTCGTGATTTATTTTTTTTATTTTTTTAAATATGTACTTATGCGCTTCCTCCACCAGTGAAAGGGTCCTATCTGTAACTATTTTTACTTTTTAGCATCTAATCTTCACAATCCAAAAGGTTTTCACGACGCTGGAGTAAATCCACATTTAGCATCTTGGCCTCCCCTACTATAATTCTAGGCCTTTATAATGTTGTAGAACAATAGTTGTTTTATCTTAATTGGGAGGAATGTGTGGACACTTTCGGTGTTAGTTGGTGCTGTGGTTAATATTACACTTTTATTTTATTTATTTACTAGCTTCGGTCGGACGCGGTCGGACGCGCGGTCATGTACACAACAACATTGATTTGTTACAATCTTAAACCGCGCGCCGAGCCAACCGCGCGTCGTCGCGCGTTCATCTGAACTTAGCCTTATAAGTAACTTTCCGTAAAATAAGTTGAACTATTATATATTTATCTATTATATTCTTAAGGGAACATATTACCGGGTTAAAAAGTATCCTGTGTGCTAATTCAGGAAATGGTCTATGTAGTACTTATGTGCAAAGAAAAAATGCTCAAGCATCGAAACTTTCGCATATAAAATAGTATGAGTACCTATTATAATTATAGGGTCATTGTACCTACCTACTCATAAAATTATGAACAACTTTTACTATGGGACCAACCTTGAAATCATGAAAATAAAAAATAAAAAGTTGACCCTGTATGACCCTGTATATCATGTATAAAAAAATATACTTCAAAATATAGGCTTCACATAATTTACCAATTAACAATAGAAAAATCCTTTCATGCTTTGGCCGTAATTAACCAAACGTGCCTTATCTTTCTGTGGGTAAACGTGACGACGACTATTTACTGTCGTTTAGCCACAAGATACAAGAATTACATAACATCACGCTTGTAATCCCCGAAGGGTTAGGCAGAGGTGTACCCATTAGTACACCCACATTTCGCCAGTTATGTTAAGTCTCATGTAATAGGTGGCGAGCTTATTGCCATCAACCGGGCACAAATCCAGACTCCAAGGTTGCTACTGAGAATTTCCTGATGGAAAAACCCAGTAACATTTTGCACGACTTAGGAATCGAACCCAAGACCTCATGCTTGGTAGTCGCGCTTTGCGACCACTAGACCAACGAGGCAGTCAACCTAATAAGCCTTACTATACAATTTATTTGTTTGTGTGAGAATAAAACCCGGTTTAGGCACTGTAACCCCTGGACGTGAGTTACAGTGCCAGGGTAATCCAATCTACATGATGGAAACACTCTTTTAATTATTATTTCATACGAGCTGTCCCAGTGAACTTCGTACCGCCTCAAAACCAATAATATATATATTTTTTGTGATTTTTTCCCTGTTATGAATATTTGGTGTCATACCGACAGCAGCGCCACCTACCAGGTTAAATTGTTTTCAAACCATCCTGGAAACTGTTAAATTTACACACAACATTTTAAACAAACCGGGTCAGCCGTTTAGAATTATTTAGATGACAAACACACGTACAGAAAAAATATAACATAATATTAAGTTAAGAAGACATTGAATAAAATATCTTCTATTGTTATATATGTAGTTAAAAATGTCCTGCAGCCTTTTTTTTTTTTTTTTTTTTTTTTTTTTTTTTTTTTTTTTTTTTTTTTTTTTTTTTTTTTTGAGGTGGTAAAAATCATCAAATGAGTCCTTCCGTCCTGGGCGGGGCGGAAGGGACTGTCAGACTTTTACTGACTAAAAAACCACCCTGTTCCTTCTGTTGCCCTTTACGTTCCGGGGCCACGGTATCCTGTTAAGACGTCCCGCAACCCCGGCAGGCGTTTGGCCCCGTTGGGGGGCCCCGTCCCTGTGCTGACAGCTCTTTGAGGCGCGCGCGAACAGAACGCGCCGTCGACCCGGGCATGGTCCTTGATCGGACGGCGAGCTACCCATTACTCGCCGTCCGCAAGCCCGCGCCTACGGTGGCCGGATGTCGCCTCGCGACGTCCGACGCCCTGGGCGTCTCCCGCGGCGGCTGGGGCGTGAGGTGGAGGGTGTTGTTCTCTCCCTCACGCGGCCCGCCTCCTCCTTCGCTAGCATTACTGCTTCGCAGAAGGAGGTGACTGCATCCCATTCCCTCTCGCCCCGGAGCATGGCCTGAACCAGGCCCGGGCGCGAGAGGTCGCCGCCGCCTATCGCCTCCGTGAGGACACGGCGATGCTCTGCCCAAGCTGGGCAGACCTGCACCGTATGCTCCACCGTGTCCTCCGGGCGGTCCACACAGTGGTGACACCCGGGCGTTTCCTCCCGTGCAATCCGACACAGGAACCTCCCGAAACAACCGTGTCCGGTGAGGACCTGCGTCAGCCGGAAGGTGAGGACGCCGTGGCGCCTCTCTAGCCACTCCTCAAAGAGGGGTCTTACCGCCGCGATTGCAGCGTGCCCGATGTCCTGCAGCCTTCGTGGCGGACTGTCTAGTATTCCTTATTTTAAATTGAGTATATCTTATAGTTAATATTCTTATTAAATAAGGTAAGCACTGAACCAGTCAGTCTCTACGCAGTACCCACACAAAGCGGTCAGCTGTTGCGCTTACACAACCGTTGAAGAAAGCATTCCTTTTTCCCTTTGATGTGTTTTCCTTTTATTTGTAAAAAGCTACCAATTCGAAAAGAATAGCAATGAAATCATTTCCTTTGCCTGTACCGATCAAAGAAATAAATTCCCGATTCACTGGTACGTCACTAATGTGACAACAAAATAGTGTTGTGCAAGTGCTCATTGGGACTCGTCTTTAGATATTCTTATCTCGGAAAAAAACTGAATTCTTTATCAGAATTTTTCATCTACTTACCTATAAAAATAAATAAAACTGAAATATCTGTTTGTAATATCAAAACAAGAACTCTTTGCAAAATAAATATGAACAGAGTACTTAGATACACGTAAAAACTTTTTGTCTGTCTGTTTGTTTGTTCCGGCTAGTATTCAAAACGGCTGGACCGACTTTGACGGCAGACGGGACTTACACTGGCAGTTAGCTGAAAATATAAGCACTAACTTAAACTTAACTTACTTTTACTTAAGAAAAGGTATTAGGGAAGCATAAGCAAGTGAAAATTAAAGGTGCGGCATCTTTATTTCATTGCAGTCAGTTAACTCTTAAAATCTATACTAATATTATAAAGCTGCAGAGTTTGTTTGTTTGTTTGTTTGAACGCGCTAATCTCTGGAACTACTGGTCCGATTTGAAAAATTCTTTCAGTGTTAGATAGATTAGTTATCGAGGAAGGCTATAGGCTATATACCATCACGCTACGACCTACGGGAGCGGAGCAGTAACCAAAGACGCGGGTGTAACCGCGGCGGACAGCTAGTAACTGCAATAAAATAAAGATGAGACCAATTTTAATCGCAAAATTTTTAATTTCATCAAAATAAGATAAAGGAAAAAAAAAAGAAAATACAACTTATTCTCCAAATTCTTTTGTTGAATACTTTCGTAATATAGATTTCGTATTTTTATATCAGGATAAAAGTTGCACTAACTTAACTATTCTGTACTGTAAAGTAAACCAAACAACGTAAAGGTGTCGTGAAAAATTAAATTACTTGCAGCTTCCACCAACATCGTAAACTGTTTATTTTTTAAACGATCGTTGTCACACAGTAATTTGTTGTCTGAAAGGTTTTCCAATTAAACTGTCCCCTATTAGTACTTGGTACTAATCCTTTTAATAATAGTGTTTAGATAAAACACTTTAACAGATTGTAGTTATTGTTGAGTTTTATTTTCTTATACCGTAAAACGAGGTGAATTGAATAGAGAGGTAGGGGTGAATCAGGTGATCAATCGAAACTTTGAAATATTAGATTTATATAGATTTTAAGGTTAAACTAATTTAAAATAGTTTGTTGCCAATAAGGACACTAATTTGTAAATTATAATTCAGTAAAAACAGTAGAGCCCTTTTTTCCAACATACTATTTTATTTCAACATTTAAATCCCTTTTACAGTTTTGTCCCGATTTATATCCTTTTTTTAAGATGGGAAATCATCAAGTGACTTCTTCAGAGGGGAGTGACAGATTCTTACTGACTAGAACCCATTCGTATTTTTCCCATTGCGTTCCAGGGCTGCGGTAACTCTTTCGGACAAAATCCGCAACCCTGGCAGGCGCTGATTTACCCCTGCCTCTCTATTCACCCCGTTTTACCGATACTATGTCTACTAAAACATTGACGCCATTATCAAAATTAGACGTCTAAAAATTTACTTCTCTGTGACCACTAAACTTAATTTTCGAATTTATCGTGTGTTTTGTTCGTGCAGAACCCTACTGTTGCCGCGATAAATGTAGCCCATATTTTAAGAAAAGAAATGGATTATCTAAAATTATCGACTCGAAAAGAAGAAGAAGGGGAATAATCTACTTCGTTTCCTTTCATATTTTATCTTTTATCACGATAACACTTACCAGGCATATTCGTGACCATTATTTTCTTTTTTTAGTTGACGGCAGACCCGTTTCCTATTGCTTTGCATTTCATATAGTACTATGTGAGGTGAGTAGGGTTGACTATTCTTGTCTGCGATCCTTGACACTTTATCACCCAGTCGCTAAACCTTAGACCAAAAGCAGTGAGGACTCAAGACAGCTCGAGATTCAAGAGACTGTCTCGTAAATATTTAACACTCCTCTCACAATTTTCATGTGTTCTAATAAAAGAAATCAACGTTTATGTAAGAACAAACCATAATCCATAAAAATATAAAATAAATCTACAATATCTCTCGGCCGATTTACGCCAAAATCGTAAAACAAAAAGGCTTATTCCGAAACGTCCCAATATCTCCATGTCTATTGCGAGTTATCTCGTACGATTGTGACATATCCTTAGAGATGCGGTGTGATTTAAAATACAGGCGACAGGTCCCGAGGGCGACTCTCGACACCTCGTGTCAGTCCAACTACTGTGGGGGGGGAGAAAAGTCTTTTTGTGGTGGCGTGTGTGATTTCCATTCGAGTTGTAAGTTATCTGCTTTGTGATTGGGGACTGGTTTTATTTTAGTGTTACTGTATATATTATAAGGCGATTAACACACGGCACCGCGTACCGCTGCGGTAGGCGGTGAAGCGCCGATTATCGCACATTATCACACGACCGCGCGGTACCGCAGCGGTGCGCGGTGAAGTGTGTTAATCGCCTTATTGAGATGTTCTTTTTTCTACCTAAACCTGGAGCAATTACTCGTGAAGAAAGTTAGAACAGAAAATTTTTTGGCGGAATGTCTATTAGATACCTACTACATCCCTCTATACATTTGAATGCTTTTATAATTAGTTTCCAATCATAATTATGTGACTTCATCGTAATATGTAGAGAACTTCGTAACTATATCGCGTTAATCATTAAAAATATTATAAATGCGAAAGTAACTATGTCTGTCTGTCTGTTACGCTTTCACGACTAAACTACTGAACCGATTTTGATGAAATTTAGTACGGGGTAAGTTTGAACCACTCAGAAGAACATAGGGTACTTACTTTTTATTCTACGACTACATCTGCGTCCGCGATAACCGATATTTATGCAGACGAGGTCACAGGCAAAAGTTAGTTAATGATGAAACTCCCATAATTTATACCATGGCAACAAAACTCGTGACCAGTATACAGGATTTTCAGAATAAAATAAACGTGTAACACAATACTGACCCAGAAATGAGTTACGGATTATAGGATTCAGTGTGTAAATAAAATATTCTGACGCATTGGCCTTTTTAATGAGGTCGTAAAGCATCGTTAGTGATTCTCTGCTATGCTGTGATATCGATGACTTGCCCAGACGATACCGTTCCTCATTATTCGTATTTTTTTCGAGGAAGCAGCGAGGAAGCGACCCGGTACAGCAGCTAAAGCGCTTAATTGTAGGGCACTTCACTGTCTCAATGTTTTTAATGATCCATTTTTTGATAGTATTACATAGGTCAGGCACATAAAATCTCAGAAAAGGAATAAAAATTACTTTTAAACATATGTATTAATTTTAAATTTTGTAAATTGTTAAATAAATTAATTTTTATTACTAAATTTTGTTTTTGGAACACAATTCATCATGAATCCATCATGTTCATCACCGTATAATATTATGATTATATGTATAAGTTAATTTTTATGATTAATTCTAATTTTAAACATTACGAAAAATTCTATTACCAATTACTGCTAAATACAATTAATATCTTTTTATTAAGTAATAATATATTATAATTTAAAATATTGCACATGATTTATATTAAATTGTGTGTGTTTTTTATGTTTTCAGGTAAGTCCCTGTTGTCTTCATTCCTGACACATTGGATTGTGTATGTAAGTCAAACTTATATTATATAATATGCTAAATACAATCTAATTCTTAAGTAGACCAAAATCAAAACAGCAGTAAGTAGGTACATAGAAAAATACGTTTCCAAACACCGATCACTAAAAGCAGCCATAATACGAGTATAAACAGATAATGGAACTATTTTTCATTAAACCGCTCACCCGGACTTGGCAAGCTATTTCATTACTCTAGAAAGTGAAAATAGGCAACAGACGTGATGCTTACTAGGTATGCACCGTAGAACAATTATGTAGTTCCATAGACCCATATAGCAAGCGTGAGGCCAATTTGGAAGCCAGCCAATGAGAGCACGTTCTCGATAACTGAATATGCAAGTGGACACAACTGACATTAGGGCTGTCACCTAACGTCATGTTCCACGTAGCTGAATCACGTTTAGGGAACGTTTTGTTCGCGAAACTTTTAGTGGTTTTTACGAGGGTTTCAGAAAAAGCAAAATTGTGTGCCTTTGCAATGATAGGCATATATGAGACGTTTCAGTTTAGGAAAGCAATGCACGGTCTACGTTTTCTTTGGTTTTTGGATATCTTTATGTGGCACAGACCACTTACTATTAGATAGGCCTACTGGCTTATTTGCCACCCACTGACATGAAAACATAAACTCACAACCCACAAATGTACATAAGAAACTCGATCTCTATAGTTTAGCTAATAAGGTAGGTAAAATTAAAGCTACTCCCACGATTTCTTTGTATTCAAAGGTAAGTAGAGATAAACTTAATTTCACCCATTTCATGTTGCTGTTACGACAGAAACGTTTATCTAAATAAAATAACTAAGTTTCGAAGAAATATTTTAGTTTCAATAATAATAATAAAAAGTAACACTAGGCGATTAACCCACGGCACCGCACGCCGCTCCGGCATGCGGTGATGCGGTTCTCACGTCGCACTAGCCTCTATGAAATCCGCTTGAACCTCGCACACGAGCACCGCACGACCGCGCGGTCGAGCGGTGTTCTCGTCACAACCGCATCACCGTGCGGACGTCCGCGCGGTCGTGCGGTGCTTCACACACGGGGCGCCGCATCACCGTGCGGATCATCGTGCAGGGTTCCCAATTTAGGGGTTTTCTCCCCAAATTTAGGGGGTAAATATATGTAATGGATTTTTTTTAAGGGCGTTATATGTTATTTGTTTATGACGATGTTCACAACATTCATACAAATTTTCAGCTTGTTGCGAATTTTTTACTCTTGAATATCTATTTTGACCGGAATAACAAGAAAAGAGTTGGTATCCAAGCGTGTATTCACAGTTGCTACGTATTGCGAGAAATGGAACGCACCCATAGCAGTTTGTTCTCTATTCCGCCACCTTCCGGGATGTCAATATTTGCGCACTGCATTAAAAAAATTCATTCACAAATCATTTTTCCCCAAACTTACGCCAAGAAATAATGTGTTCCCCAGAATTTACCCCGCAGTTTTAATTTCAAAAAATTTTCCCCAAAATTTTTCCCCAAATTGGGGAAAAAAAAAACCCCAACCTGGACACCCTGAAAACTGGTCAAAACCGGTAAAAAATAACTGGTTAAAACCAAAACTGGTCAAAATCGATCCGTGCGGTCATGCGGTCGAACCGCATCGCCGTGCGGACAACCGCATTGAAATCCGCTTCACCGCCACCGCATGCCGGAGCGGCGTACGGTGCCGTGGGTTAATCGCCTTATAAAAAATCATCTCGCCTTGGACCCATTGATGTAGCTTAAAACTATCACGTTTTTAGGAGTCAGTGTCAAACGGGCCTCTGTTAGTTGGCTTCGGCCCCTCGTACACGTCTCAAGGGTATAAAAGCTTATTGGTCCCGAGTTGAGTAAAAAAATAAATAACTTATATCCATTACAATCCCATAAACCCGGGTACTCTATGCAGTCGGAAGAACTTTCTAGTTGCACTCAGGCCATCCAGGACCGACCATCCAATTTTCTTCAACCCAGAAACACCTGCCACTCGGATGTGATTTTCAGTGGCCTATAAGGAAAGCGCGCTCAATAGACGACTCCTGACCCAAGCAGCCCGTTTTTGCAGCAACCTGCTACATAACGTAACGAAATGAGTGACTATATTCTACCGACACCCAACGCGAGTGCGGTGCTCCTGACCAGACGATGGCCCACTTGCTGCAGTACCGAAGGTATCCTTACACCTGCCCTTTGGCGGACATTAAAAACACCTCTATTGGGCCAAGTACTTTAAAGAAAAAGGAAAAGGGATTTACTTAAACTAAAGATACAAAAAGAAGGAGAAGATCCCATAAAATCGTAAATACCAATAAAAGGTAGAACTAATCCTATCTATTCTAAGCCATCTTGTTTTATTTCCACATTTGTGCTACAATTTGGGCACAATAAAGTTAGGCGGCATCCAAACTAATGCACTTACGTGAAACTGCCGCGCAATGGGCGTGAGGTAGTCTACTACGGAATGTGTTAGTACAAATGTCACCTGTGCACGATTACAATTAGCTCCTGTGTTTCTCTCGCTACTAGAGAGTATGCATAACACAAATAGAGCGTTCATTTTTATGTTACACTAGCGACCCGCCCCGGCTTCGCACGGGTGCATGTATTATACATATAAACCTTCCTCTTGAATCACTCTATCTATTAAAAAAAACCGCATCAAAATCCGTTGCGTAGTTTTAAAGATTTAAGCATATATAGGGACAGACAGACAGAAAAAACGACTTTGTTTTATACTATGTAGTGATACTTACATAAATATAATGAAACTAAGTACAGTTGCCACAATATTTACCGTATCTCTACACAGTATAAAACAAAGTCGCTTCCCGTCATCTGTACGCTTTGATCTTTTAAACTGCGGATTTTAAGGTCGTTTTCATCAATAGATAGATTAAAGATGAAGGTTTATGTATCTACGAGTGCGAAGCAGGGACGAGTCGCTAGTTTTATAAAATACCAAATGTACAATTTTTAAAATTCCACATATTTAGATTAACGTTTTATTAGCGACGTAAATATTATAAAGAATGAAAGATCTCGTCAATACTTTTGTATTTCTTTCAAAGTATTTTTTAATTACCTTGATAATAATTGGTATTGTCTTTGCCCATAGCTGCAAACTATAGAACTAATAACTTATCTCAAACTAGGTGTTCGAGCTAACCTAAAACTAAATTGACTACCTACCTATATTGCGCTCTGATCACACTTAAGTTTAACAGGTCACGCTTCCGTAAACGTACTGTAGCTTGTCTTATTCATACTCTAAAGTCGCAACTATTGTCTCTTGATTTCTGAACTGGAGCAAACTCCGGGCAATAGTTATTAGCTGAGTACATACATTTAGTAGATGTCTCAGAGGCTCCAATTTATAGATGCTTGCTTGCCGAACTTAAGATTGTTGTCTGAATTTCAGTAGGTAAGTGATAGTTTGATTTGTATGTCGTTCAGTCCCATATTAGTTTCGGAGTTTACGTAAAATCTGTAATCGGTTATTAGAAGGATGTAATCATAGATCTTACTGTAAGATAGTTTTTAAACGTTTATGCCTGAAGTTTAGATCTAACCTTGGTACTTGGACTTTGGGGGTGTGCGTGTTGAATAGAGCGATATTTTAAAAAGTTCATTTATCAGGTAAAAAAGGCATGTTTTCGTAAATAATTGTTAAAACATGACAATAGAGTAAAAAACAAATTGTCAATCTGAACTAAAATCTGTTCACTTGAAAAAAATTGTAGGCACAATTTATACAATGCATAGACATCATATTTAAATACTGGCAAAAACATAGATCAAAAAAATTTATATTTATTAAAAAAGGCAAAACAAAATATTTGTGTTCGTAAAATAGAAAATAAACCAATAAAAAAGTACAAAAACCTATTCCACATGATTCGTTCTATTTGGTAATATTTGACACAGTGTAGGTATTTCAGCCTGAAAATATTCCAACTGCGGATTTGTTAGGCTGGGACTCAGCTCTGGGGGTTGGCTTAACGCGACAGTCAATCTTTTGAATTTATTTTATTTACTCGCCTGTCCGCCAAACGGTGGCCATTTTGCATTTTTATCTAGGTTTAGGTTGGAAATAAAATCATATTCTTTGTTGAAGTTTTGTTACAATATTTTTGATATTTTATGGCTAACTGGATTTTTGTAGTAGGTACCAACTTTAACATTTATTTTTATTAATTTCAGAGACGATATCTATTCTAATAGTAGCTCTATGATAAAATGTTAAAAGACGAACGTTTTTTTTATGACACGTTTGTATACAGAGTTGATACGACAGAGGGGCATTAAATTACACTACGTATACTATACGTGTATAGTATTAATTCGATACGGTATAAAATAAAATATAAATAAAAATGAGTTTTTTTTTTTTTCAAACAAACTAAATAGCTTACAAATCAGAGTAAAACGCAAACACCCTTTGTAAATAAATTCAACTGACCTTAGATACCTAGGTATTAAAGCGGCAACGTCGCACGCGCGCGGCGCGCGTTTGTCTCGTATCAAAGCGGTCGGCCGGCGGTGGAGCGGTCGGCGGCTTACGCCTTCGCTCGCGCTGGCTTTTATGTTAGTTTTTGAAATACGCGCTCAACAACACTAAATTTTTAAATTCTCGATGTGTCCTCCATTCACATTAATGCACAAATTATACCGACGGAGAATATTGTTATTTATTTTTCTAATTAAATCACTGTCCGTCGCTAAGCACTTTAATTTGTGAAATGCTAAAATAATCCTATTTTTTAGTTCATTAATTGTATTGTATTACCTCTGAGGCATACACTTCACCCTTAATGTCTGTCACCAAACCTCTGTCGGTATGTTCGCAGAGCTAAAGCAGCGTTTCACGGCATTCGCCGTAAATTAAAATCATGTCTGTGTATTCTGACGCCGTGTAAGTTACACTACACGAGGCATTGTTGAACACTTTAATTACACACACACACCCCACCAAAGTTTAATATTATTAGTTTATAATAATTATAACTATTATTAGTTTAAGTGTCGTATCACGATAAAAGCAGTCAATCACAAAAAAAAACACTAACACTAAATAATAATAATCCCAAGTTACGTGTCCTGTCACAATAAAAAAAAGAAATACTGTCTGTCTTAAACTTATTTAGTGTCCTATCACAATAACAAAATCACAATAAAATTGTCAGCGTGCGAGTTCGACAAAACAAAAGCGGCGCGGGAGTTTCCGTGTTACGTAATTTAAGTACGTTCCCAAAGGGTTGCGTCGGCGAACTGAAAAAACAAGTTTTTTAGACGCCCCACTTACCGATCGCAAAAATCTAATAGCAACACAATGACCTATTTCTATTTCTTTTACGCCCGGGATGTTTTGCTATGATTTGTCACTCTCGTAATGAAAGTGCAAGTGTGTGTATTTATTGCTTCCTTGTTTGCATTGCCATCTTTTAGCGAAAATATTTGGTTGTACTTGTGAATTGCGTCAGAGCGGCAACAACGCATCGTAGGTTTATCGTTTTAAGGTGCATGACCTATGCGTATTACATAATCAGCTGTTAGGAAAGATACATCGTGTTCAAACTGGGCAAAAACTTAAAAAATCATTTGCGACTAAACTACTGCACATATTTAATTGATTTTTGGTACAGAGCTTGGAAATGGTACCTAGTATAGGCAGTTTAAAGGAAAGCCCATCTGTCGTATCAACTCTGTATATGCAAAGTTCCCTTTGCATATAGTTCCAAAAAAGCAAAAAAGGTTGGATTTTCAAGGAATCAGTCAGAAAGTTAAAGTCAGTTGCTCGTTCCAAACAATCTCTGTGAAGAAGATTGAGCAAGAAACATGGATTCTCTTTAAATTAATAAAATATTACAAAAGGTTACATCATGTATTCTGACTAACGTAATATTCAATGATCATTGCAGCACTTAATTAACCCTAAAATACGTATGTAAAACGACTTTTCTACTACTCCGACAAAAACGCGTATTTTATAACACATTTTATTTATTTATTTACACACACAATTATAACGTCTATACAGTAAAATCCAAAACGCTTTATAAGTAACATAAGAACTATTATACTACGAAATATAAATAAAAAAAAAGTTAGAAAAATATAGATACCTTATACAATAACACTTATAGTTTCTCTACATGATCTTGTAATGCACTCAAAAAGTTGCTAGTAACCAATAGTGGTGCCAAATAATGTTGGTCTACTTAATTTTATTAAAATGTGGCATCCCCTACACAATTCCATGTGACGCAAACCTTATATGGAACGAGAGGTCGCGCGTCGTGGTGTGGCGAGTTTCCAGCGCCGACGACGTACGACACACATTACTGTCGAAGACACACTTGCTGTAATCATTTGAGGCCTCTTGGCTCGCTGTGTTGCTTAAAGTGTTCGTAAAAATCAGAAAATGTTGGTAAATGAGCTCGAATATTGTTTTTGGCTGGCATTTCGGGACGTTTATAGGAAGTATTTCAGTGTGCTGGGTGTTGCTTGAATTGGTTTAGTTTTTTCATTATGTTCCTAGTATTATTGACGTTTTGTTGACTATGGGTGCATTGCAAGTTAAAAATATTAAAATTTCTTTACTTTTACAGTGACAGAAAAAGTTACAAATTCTGTTCTGTTTGATACAAATTAAAGCAGGCACTGGCATTCCAGTTGGCACTGAATTTGAACCATTCGATCAAACTTGTCATAAATATAAAAACGCAGTTAAAATTACAATAACTCTTCTGACCGATGTTTCTTTAAAATATTCATAGTTTTTAACACGACTGACCAAAAACCACTTTGGTTGTATCAAGTTTAATATTTTACGAGATTTGAGGTTTTACACCACATTTTGCCAACGAAACGTATTTACGAAAGCTGAAACTAATAGAGAACATTCAAAGCACTAATTTAGGAAATCCATTGAAGAGTTTCGAAACAACCTTTCTGCTTTAGAAAATTTAATTGAGTGGGAGTGGGCTTTTAAAGGTACGCTTACACGGGCAAGTTAAATTGTTTAATTCTGGGCAATGGTGTCGATTCTATTATGCACGACCTAAACTTAATTTAGTTTATTTCTATCCTTCTCTCACTATTAAAACAAGAATGGGACAGACATCAATAAGAGCGGTCAATTTTAGATGATCTAAGGTGTCAGTTCACCGTCCTTGTTTTTTGCTTTAAGTCAGTAAGAGATGGCAATTCTCTAACTTTAGTCCAGTTTGTGAACAAGGGAATTGGCACCATTATTGGTTAAATATGACTACTTTACTAATATGAATACTTTTTCAAGATAAATCTTTCATGTACAGACAGCGATCTACAGCGACAGTTACATTTTTGTTACCTATATGTACCCAAATAATTAAAGCAATAAGAATTAAATCAGCCCCAGTAACGCAGCAGCTGTTTCCGGGCAATAATTTCTCGAAATATTGTCTGTGTAAGCTTAGCTTTAGAATAAAATTGTCTGAAACGATGTGTTGACTGTTATCACAGTCTCTGGATCTCCATTTAGGAATGTAACGACGCAGGATGGGGACCGGAATGACTGCACAGGTAAAAGTATGTGACGAGATAAAGGAATTATGGTATTTTTATTAAGGTGATATTTCTAAATTAATGGTGGCAGACAGTATTGTAAATTACTGATTTTATTTAGAAGAGAATGTTGGCATGGAGTAAAATTTAAATTGTAACTCATATAAAAATCGAATCAGAATCTGGATTTGTGCCCGATTGATGGCAATAGGGTCGCCCCCTATTACATGGGACCTAAACATAACGACACCTGGGTACAACTCTGCCTAAACCTTCGGGGATTACAGGCGTGATGCTATATACGTATGTGTATATAAATAATTGATTTTATATAAACCATTTAATAAAATAAATAATAATAAATAAAAATAAAATAAAGGGACTTTTAAATAAACAGGAAGCCGGTCAGTCAAAAAGTTCAAACCATTTGCTCGTTCCAAACAGTAGATCCCTATGGAGAAGAACAAGCAAGAAACTGCGTGGAGCAAGAAACTTCTAAAATTAAGACAATGTATATTAAGTACATAGAATCTATGGGTATTAAAAATGTGGGAACCAACCTAACAAGTCGTGTATGTTAAAAGAAATCTAAAGTAAATCGTATAGTATATAATAGTAAATAGTATATAAAATTCTCGTGTTGCAGTGTTTGTTACCAAACTCCTCCGAAACGGCTGTACCGATTTTTATAAAATTTTGTGTGCATATCGGGTAGGTCTGAGAATCGGCAAACATCTATTTTTCATACCAAAAAAATATGGCGGTACGAAGTTTGCTGGGTCAGCTAGTGAAGAAATAAAATTTAAAAAAAACCATGGTAATAGGACAACCAGTCAGAACAGACGTTGTCCGTTCACGAACATGACGCATGTTACGCCGCCATACATTATTCGATAACCAACAAGTCCTTAAGTTTATCGCAACTTTTATCGAGATAAAATTGTAAAGGACAGCTATTTTTTTAAATAAAACAGACCAGAAAAATACACCGTCCGTTTTTCCACCAATATATTAACTATCAAAGTCTTATTTACGTCCAAAATTGGTTGGAAGTAAACCACGAAGCACCCGATAGTGTATAAAACTTGTTAGCGTCTTCTTGGCAAGCACCACCATCTGGTCGGGCAATTTGGCAAACTTTAAAACCAATACACCGTATATCCTTTGAAATAGGACCTGTTGGGGCTATTACTTACCTAGATGTTGAAATAATTGTCAGTTTCAACAAATAAGATAAAGTTGTTGTTTTCTTTAACATAACATAACATCACGCTAGTAATACCCGAAGGGTTTGGCACAGGAGTACCCATTTGTAAACCCAAATTTTGCCGGTTATGTTTAAATCCCATGTAATAGGGGGGCGAGCCTAGACTCCGAGGCTGCTACTGAGTAATTTCTGATGGAAAAACCCAATAAAAATTTGCCCGACCTGGGAATCGAACCAAAGACCTCATGCTCAGCAGTCGCGCTTTGCGACCACTACACCAACGAGGTCAGGTTATTTTTTTTTTGTTAAAAATAAACAACACTACATACATAAAAAAAAAACAAGATTCATGTATATTATTGTTGTTATAGCGGCCATAGTAATACACAATATGTGACAGATGGACGGACGGACACACAGCAGCGTTTTCGTAATAAGGTTTAGCACCCTTTGTGTACGGAACCCTTAAAAATATAAAATAGAATAACAAACAACTTTACCTCGATGAAAAGTTGAAAATTTCATATTTACAAAGCCCGGATAGGTTACGGAAAAAAAATATGATAGCTTCAAATTGTTTAGGGTTTAATTAAACGAAGGCTTTCAAAAATCAATCGGTTCGAACATTCCACGTGTTTTCACTGGAATAATTTTAGGTTCGTACCTAAACAAAGGAAGGGTGAAATTACAGTTAAGGCCATTTTAGTACAATACGTTCTCAAGGTCAATTCTACTTATTAAAATTATTTAAATTCTTGTAATCTCGTCTCAGCGATGATCAATGTCAAAAAATGTAGGTAAGTTAGTGGTATCATGTGTCTATTTGTTTAATTCATTATAACAAACTTCAAAACGAGGAGGTTATCAATTCGGTTGTATTTTTTTTAATGAATGTTGCCCCAGAACTTCGTCATTTATGAACCGATTTTTATGCAAAAATAACTTGCGAAATTAATATCTTGTGTGATATTATTGGGGCAAAACAGGGATGCAATTCGATACTGACCATTATTACAAACAAATCGATTGAGTAACAATCATCGAAACATCTTCACAAACTTTTACATTTATAGTATTATTAATAGGACTACTGATGGAAAGTGACCACAATTAATGGCCGAAGATTCACCTCACCAGCCACACCAAGCTTTGCAATCGAATCAGAGATGGTTGTTAGCTTTGCATACACTGACAGGACAACACTCCTACCTGTCCTCTCGACCTGACGTAATCCCTTAATCCCCTTTACCAGTACCCACAAGGTAACTAACCCTGTACGTAACGCAAACAAAACAAGTTTACATTCATAACTCTAAGTACGGGCGTTAAGTAAGGGTCACTAGAGGTCTCTCCATCTATGAGGGGGCAAATCTCAGGGCACCCACAACTTAATAGTACCTAGCTATGCTGGCGCGAGCCGTGGACGAGGTGACTAAATAATAAGTTCAAGTGTACGACTAGTGTTGTGTGTAAACAACGTTAGCTTAATTTAAATTTCACTTGTTTGTAAGTTTAAATAAAGTTTGATTTACTACAGCATAATCAGAATTTCTATTAGCGAATGGCAAATGGCAATAGACTCCACTGAAATGGGGCCGCCCCGTGACCAAAATTCAGGTCAGAAGAATATCCGGACACGGTTGTTTCGGGAGGTTCCTGTGTCGGATTGCACGGGAGGAAACGCCCGGGTGTCACCACTGTGTGGACCGCCCGGAGGACACGGTGGAGCATACGGTGCAGGTCTGCCCCGCTTGGGCAGAGCACCGCCGTGTCCTCAAGGAGGCGATAGGCGGCGGCGACCTCTCGCGTCCGGGCCTAGTTCAGGCCATGCTCCGGGGCGAGAGGGAATGGGATGCAGTCACCTCCTTCTGCGAAGCAGTAATACTAGCGAAGGAGGAGGAGACCGCGTGAGGGAGTGAACATCCTCCACCTCACGCCCCAACCGCCGCGGGAGACGCCCAGGGCGTCGGACGTCGCGAGGCGACATCCGGCCACCGTAGGCGCGGGCTTGCGAAAGGGGCCAAACGCCTGCCGTGGTTGCGGGACGTCTTAACAGGATACCGTGGCCCCGGAACGTAAAGGGCAACAGAAGGAACAGGGTGGTTTTTTAGTCAGTAAAAGTCTGACAGTCCCTTCCGCCCCACCCAGGGCGGAAGGAGTCATTTGAAGATTTTTACCACCTAAAAAAAAAAAAAGTCAGAAGAATATTAATATTCCGTTTATTTTTCGCTTATTTGGTTGTTTTACTCTTGTACAATAATTTGCATCTGCCATGTTCTCTCTTCACTACTTTAGGTTGACCTGTAGAGAATGCCTAAGGCATTAAGTCCACCTTCGTACTTTTTTGTTGCATAAAGTTTAAGTAAATAAAAACTTCACCTTCCATTTATGTTTGTGTCCACAAAATTCGAAAAGTATTCGATGAATTAACTTGAAATTTTGACACAAAATGCATTTTATTCTTCATCTGCAGATGCAGATAAAGAATAAAATGCATAAAATATATATAATGCATAAAAGTATAAAATATAAAAAGATTTTTATATTTTATACTTTTTTATCAGACTAAACCACAGTGAAGCTTAGCCGTATAGCTAAGTACCTACGTATTATGCTTTTCTACAAGGTTTGTATATTTGGTTTATTTTAATATTAGATCGTAATATGTTGCTATGCCCTAAAAGGGTCCATAACTGTACTTTAGCTTTAAGCTAACATCTTCTATACTCATTACGTTATGCAAATAATATAGGAGGATGAGCTTTTCTTAAGTGAAAAGTACGAAAAAAGCAAAAGAAAAGCAACGATTCGTAAAGGAAAAAAACGAAGGGGCAAAGCCTATTGTTGGGGTAATTACCTATACTTTAATACAGAATGGTTTCGGGAAACTGAAATTTCCTCCCTAGAACGATTTTATTTGTCGCGGGAATATTTTTAATGTTCTTGACTAAGAATAATGTTGGCGGCAAAAGACAAAGTGTTTTGTAAAAGTTTATTTATGTACTTTAAAATGCTTTAAGACTTTGTGTTCTGGCTTCTTGTGCTTTAAATTCCATGAATTTTAAAGTAAGGTAAATAAATGACTTAGGAAGAAATACTCTGTGGAATTTATGCTTAATTTTATTTTCTTCCGCTTTTATGTCTATAGGCTAAACGTGTAAACGATATTTTGATTAATAGGTACGAGTAGTTGCACTTAATTATTAATAACCTTAAAATAATTATGGTACCCTTTAAAATTAACTTGAGAATTGCGAGGAAATGGCAAAACTAAGGGATAATATTTTATGCGTTCATTCGATACCCATTTATTAGATGCCCGAATGTTATTGTTGTATAATATCAACAAGTCTAATTCACGATAATCAAGAAAAGTGCTACTCTCATCATTATCGATATGGTTAAACTGTTGCTGCTGTACCGACGACTTCATTCAATAATGATGTGCCATCAAAAATGTTTTATCGATAATATTGTATTACACAATTACCGTTCTAATTTTTAAACAGGAATTGAAACAAAAGCCCACATATACTTAGTTATTTCGGTAATAAATTGTGTGCCACAGCTGAAACCTAAAACACTGTTTAACAGCGATTTATGAAATGTTACACGAGCTTTAATAATAATTATCAATAATCAGCTGTAATAATGAAACGGTAAGCTTTGTGGCTAAACTGTTCACAGTGAAATATTATATGATACTCGTATCACGTATATTTTGTTACAGAATATGAAACAGCGGTGTGTAATTCAGCAGTTCGCTGGGTTTATAGAATTATGTTTACACTTTATTTAACCGACAATGTTGTTTACGTTTCCCCGCGAGCGAGATATTCTGAATAAATGTCGGTTATGAATGCATGCATGGAATAATTTATTAATACATGACATGGCGTAATGTAATTCACCAGTTATCTGAGTATTTTAAATTGTCTGTAGTTTTATTTGCATTATAGGAAAAAGTATAATGCTACATACTAAAGTAGCCCATATGATAATGTTGATTATATTATACCTACGTGGCCAAACCTCCGAACAAGTAAACATCTAAAATGTTCTCATATCACACGATTGTGTCAGAAATCCTTGATTTTTATGCGAAAAAAAAAAACATCGATAGTTTACTGAAAAATATCTTGTCGCATCCCTATACCAAGAAGCGATCTTAACATTAATGTGAAGGATCTCTTAATATCGAGCACAGAAAGGGTTGTATAGTGTTAATTGGCACAACTAATACAATTACATAAGAGTATATTGAAAGCCGACGGGGAAACTTGAATTAGCTATTTTGGTTTATTTATAACAGTTTACACTATCATAACAGGGTTTACCCTAATGCGACAGTTAAGAACTTAAACATATCAATCTATATACTTACAATAACAAAAATAGTAAAAAAATACAAAACATTATTAAATTATTACACCAAACACAAAAACATAGAATAAAAACACAATTCCTTACATAAACTCTTACAGTACATTAATAACACTCATAGAATGTCAAAAGATAGTTGTAATTATTGAGACGTTTTTGAAGGGTTTCCTGGTTTCGTGGATTATTATGGATTTGTATTCTGAAACATAATTAATTGCATGGACCAATAAAATTTCTGCGGTGTACTTTCTTTTTGGCCCACTTCTCCCATTGTGCCATTATATCCTGATGGTCCCATGGGTCCCTAAAGTCAGAGATATACCTATATGCCAGAGAAACATAATCCCGAACAAGCTTACGTTTTATATAAGTTATAGCTATAAAACCCGTCTTCGTTATAAATCTGCAATTTCTGCAAAATCTAAAAAATAATATCTACAGTAAAAATTTCGTATAGCTTGTAAACTAAAGTATACAATTTTTCCATCGTCACAAGAACTAGTGTACATAGTTTCAGAATATCAGTTTCATCTTTGCCTGACTTCAGTTGACAGGAGTTAAACTTGACCAAGGCTAAACATAAGTTTTATATCGCCTTTTAAAAGGCAAAGTTGACAAAAATATACCAAAACAAACACTGAAACAACACGAGTATGATATGGAAATGAAAAGCTTCACCTTGTATATTTTTTAAACATAAACGTTGCGTAAGGACGCACCCTAGAGACTCGCCCTGCATTCGTACGTAAACCTTTAAATAATTTCAGCGGCAGTAACATTAATTCCATTCTCAATGCCAGCCGAAGTGTTCCCCGATGGTTCTAGCAATTGTGTTGACAATTTCGTTGATTTTATCTCTTATTCCCAACTGAATGAAAGGTGACAGTGGAATAACTTTGTAGTGAGGTAAAAAGTGTAAGTTTGGCGGTGTGATAGCCGTATCGCTGTGTACGCAGAGTATCTGAGGCACGCGAGGTTTGGGACGCTTGTCACGCGATTGCTATGTATACCTAGAACTACATTATTCACCAACATTGGAGCGTGGTAAGTAAGTGATGAGAGGTCTACGATAGCGATTTGGGAAATAAACTAAAAAATAATTGTTTTTACTACTGTTGTATCTTGCTCGCGGTGAAGCTTCCAAATAACATTATCTATACCTACGTGGTTTTGATGACAGAATGATATTCAAACATTTTACGTTACGGTATACCTATGGTTATGTAAACAGTGGGGTAATTCTCGTATTTTTAAATACATCTCAATCAGTAAAAATGCGTCTTATTTATCTATATTTGCGAAATTTTACACGGATTATTGCTTAGATGGAATTGTGACTACATTGTGAGTTTTTAATTACGAGAATTGGCCTTCTTCCAAAAGGATTGATTCCGTAATTTCAATTCATTTTTATTCTACCATTTCTACATTTCCTAAAAGCATAATAAAAAGCGTCTAAACTTAAAAAAAGAAACAATATTCTTCAAAATTATATTCCGAAACGCTTTCGTGGACGCGAACTTAATAATGAACGCAACAGTAAGCACTAACGATTTAATGATGAAGAAATTAAATTTAAGCTGCTTTTAAGTTAAAGCTGGAGATAAAGTAGCGAATGAAGCTAAACTGCTGTAAACAGCTTAGCCTGCGTTATGCTGTTACTAGGATTCACGACTTGACTTAAGAAAATGTAATTCAGTGCACATTTTAAGTTCATTTTCAAAACTTGCTGGGAGTATAAGCTAACAAATTATTGCCCGCGACTTTGTCTACATAAATGTCGGTTATCGCGGGCGCAGGCAAAGTCGCCTATGGGGTATACCTCTGCCTAACTCTTCGGAGACCACAGGCGTGATGTTATGTGTGTGGACATTTGCGCATGAAACCATTCATTAAAGAAGCCTTCATATTTATTACAGTAATAAGGGTTACTTTCTGTTTCATCACAAAGATATAAAAATAATAGATAGTGTAAATCATAGTGGATATTAAAATGCTGAAAAGGTTGTTTGTTTGAACGTGTTGATGTCCGGAACTACTGATCTGATTTTGAAAATTCTTTTGCTAATAGCAAGTTTTTTTTTTGCATATGATAGTCGCGTGCAGTATCTATAGTTTTAAAATAAAAGCATTAACCCATTGATTAGTTTAAAAACTATCGCTTTTACCTTTTTTTTTGTGGTAACACTTGAAAGGTTTCTGTGCAATCCGATCTTCTGTTGAAAAGTTTAAGAAGAATATTCTACTTCAAACGATTCTCAAGATCCTTTAATATTTTAATTATTCTGCAAGAAGTTCTCTAGTTCACCTTGATAACTTACTGTTTGTTTGTTTGTACTTACTTAGTTTGATAAATAGAGCTAAGTCCGATTGTACACAGCTTATTGTAAAACTTCATTTATGTTTGGTTAATCATCCTGAATGTAATTAACATAATATCACGCCTGTAATCCCCGAAGGGTTAGGCAGAGATGTACTCATTAGTACACACACATTTCGCCAGTTATGTTCAAGTGAATTTGTGCTCCGTTGATGGCAATAGGCTAACCGCGGAATGTAACCTCTGCCTAACCCATCGGTCATTACAGGCGTGATGTTAAATGATTCAATTATGGGACTGGAAAAATCTTAAAATGGCATATAATTAAAATGTTAATACTCTGCATTCAAAATAAAAACAAGTAAAAATTAATTGATAAGCACTCATTTTATTTATTATAGTTACCTTCACAAATGGCTTAATTAATACAATTGTATTTTGAAAGGATCCAATTGTCACAATTGTTTAATTAAGTTACAAAGTTTCATTTAGTTTTGCTTGCAATTTAAATGAAAGAAAAACAGACCGGTAGTAGAATACCTATACACTGTTAGTATAATTACATTAATTTTATTAGCTTTATACCTACAAGTTTAACTAAATATTATACCTAAAAGTCTTCCGGCCGAATTTCGGGAACAACGATCAAACGCAATGGAGACTAGCTAAAACTCAAGAGATATTATAATGCACGAGTGTATATGAAAACACAAGTCTACTCTTTCTTCCCTTAATTTTATAGTTCGATGGGCACGACCGGGGAGAGAGCTGCCGCAGGAACAACGAGATTTCGTGCTTTCTGAGGCACGCGGGTGATGCACCACTAATTTCCAAACTCCGGGCTGCTACTAAGAAATTCCTAATGGAAAAACCCAACACACATTGCCCGACCTGGGAATTCAGTCCAGGATGCTAAGCAACCTCATTTACTACTACGAGATAAACAAGGCAATCAACTATATATTATAGTTACTATTGAAAGTAAGATAACTTAAGATTGAAAATAGCTCTTTATTTATTCTTACTATGTAATATCACAAAACCGAATTAACTTTGTCTGTCTGTGTATTATCCTTTCACGACTGAACCATAGAACCGATTTCCATGAAATTTAGTACAGGGTCAGTTTGAATCCCATGAAAGGACATAGGATACATTTACCCATTAGTACACAACATTTCGCCAGTTATGGGCGCAAATCTTCGAGAATTTCCTGATGGACCCAATAACACGTTGCTTGACCTGGAAATCGAACCCAAGAAGACCTCATGCTCAGCAGTCGCGTTTTGCGATCACTAGGCCAACGAGGCAGTCAGAAGTCAATGTCAGAAGTAAATAAGTACTTTTAAAAGTCGATAAAATAAACATACAAGTATAAGCAATACACGATACGTATGACTAAGTTAGAATTATTTTATGAAACTCAATTTTATTCCCATCATAAAGTTATATGTGGTGCGAGGGTAATTCTAAATTCATTGCGTCGTCGACGCCTCAATCAGAATAATATACAAAGAACAATAAGTACTCGCTTCACCATCAAATCATTTGTTTATTTGTATGAGGATGTATGACTTTTAATAATATAGTCTCCAGTTAGTTTTAGTAATATCGTTTTCAGTTTTTTTCCAATCAGTAAAAAAACTGAAAACGATTCTTAATAATGATAAAAGCGGTGAAGAAATGCTTCGTGAGAAAACCGGCCCGCCTACCACCATCTCTTAAAATATTATTATTTTAATATGAACACACAAAAATTTTAATATGAACAACAGAAATTACAAAGTAACATTACGGTAGGAGCCCTGGACGTAAATAAACAGCCATTCTATAAAAATATACAAAAGTTTTTAAAAATTTTGTTGTGATCCGGTAATATGACATAAATTTGTTATACGTTTCCGTACCCAAATTGTGCCAATAGGACCCTATGTCTGTCCGTCCGTCGTCGGGAACAGGTAACAGTAAACCGTAATAGGTAAACACTTGACATTTTCACAGTGTGTATTATGGCCGCTAAAATATAAATTAAATAAAAATAAATAACTTTTTAAAAACAAGCTTTTTCAGTGTGATGTTACTAACTTTATCGTTTTCAAGCCCTTTCATTTGATACCCAAACCAAGGGGATTGAGAAACAATATGTAATCCGCCATCTTGGAGCAGCGGCATATTGAAATGATTACAATAATGAGTATTGGAAATTGTATTGTCACCAGAACTAAAGGTGTGTGCAAAGCAGCTCAATCGAATACCAAAAAATGGTCAAAAAATAGTTTGCAAATTTTGTAATGACAACTTGTAAAAAAAAAACAAATTTGGTCCCCACATAAAATATTTCTTTTTTTAAATATTGTTTGGAGATAATAATAATAATAATAATAATAAAGCCTTTATTTTCCATGTAATTTACATCTAGAGAAGTTATATTTTAATTTATTAAGGTTTGTTTAAAAACATGGCCCCACTCTGGGTATAGGCCTCCTCCAATTTTTTCCATTTCTGCCTGTCTTTTGCTTTCAGCATCCAGTTTCTACCGGCTATTTTTGTAATTTCATCGGTCCAGCGGTCTTTGGGTCTCCCTTTACTCCTATATCCGGTTGGACCCGTCCATTCGGTAACTCGTTTTGTCCATCTTTTGTCTGTGATGCGGGCGACATGCCCCGCCCATTTCCATTTAAGCTGTTGTGCGTGTTGTACTGCGTCTATTAATTTAGTTTTTCTGCGAATATCTTCGCTCTTATGTTTATCAGCAAGCTTAATGCCTAAGATGCTTCGTTCCATAGCACGCTGGCACGCACGAATTTTGTTTTTTGTTTTGGTTTGAAAAATCCAAGTTTGTGCTCCGTACGTTAGACAAGGTAGTAGACATGAATCTATTACTTCCTTTTTGAGCTTTAGTGGGAGCTTTGATTTTAAAATTTCTTTGAAGCTCCAGTATTTCCTCCATGTCATGTTGATACGGCGCTCTAGTTCGTCTTCGTGTCTGGATTTTTTGAATGATATTTGTTTCCCAAGATATATATAACTATCTACATACTCTATAGCTTTTGCGTTTACCAGTATAGGTCTTTGTATACTGTTTGTAGCAACTTTCGTTTTTGATGTGTTCAAGTGTAGCCCTATTTTTTTGCTGGCATCGCTTAGTTCTCCTATCATTGTTTGTAATTGTTTTGACGTTCTAGCAAATATGATTATATCATCTGCAAATCTGAGGTTGCTTAGGAACTCTCCATCTATTTTTATTCCTTTCCTGTTCCATGCTAGCTCTTTCATAATGTCTTGTAGTACAGCTATTGTTTGGAGATACAGAATCCTTATTCTACGAGTCCAACTTGCATTTGGCCTGTTTCCATTTCCATAAAGTTTCTTCAAAAACGCATCATCCACTCTGCTCCTTTAACTTGCACCACAGCATCCGATTAATTCAGTTACAAAATGGGTGCAGTACAACAAGCAAAACACACAAAAGTATGTTTGTACATCACTTTTATGCTCTGTCGACTGTACTCGCATTGTGTGAACTTGTCGCCTACAAGTTAGTACGACGCCTACTTTTTATGCTTTTTTCCTCATTTTCCGCTGAATGTTCTGTGTTTTGTTGTTTATTAAACATGTTAATATGATGAAGAGGACAGTTTTGTTTGTTCAGTCTGTTGGATGATGTTAATTAATTTTCTTTTGTAGTATTTATTTATTTATTCAAAAATTATACATTACATACTATTCACATAAATATACAGAGGACAAAAGCTGCTTATAAACTAAACAAAGCCAATAAAACTAACTAAAATCAAGACAAAATTAAATTAGATAAAGATAAAATATAAAATAACAAATTCAATAAAATGAAGGGTATCGTGCACACGTCGAGAGCAAAGAATACCGAGTATATGTATACCTATTTAATATTAGAACACAAATTAGGCAGCTGAGAGATAATTGCCAAGTATTTATTTCCGAATACCTCTTGTATTCTCCGTAAAAGACTAGCTGCTCCCTGCGACTTCGTGCGCGTGATTTTTTCACCGTGTTTATTTACGTCTCTGGTTACTGCTCCGCTCCCGTGGATCGTAGCGCAATGTTATATGCCTATACTATTCCTTATAAATCTGTCTATCATATACAAAAATTTTTTTTCATTCCGACAGATTAGCGTGTTTAAACAAACAAACAAAAATTCTCTTTAGTTTTAGAGTAAGTAAAGATAAGAGAGTAGTAGTAGAGAGAGAGAGAGTAGTTAAGTATAGATTAGTTTAAATTTTAAATTTAAATTATAATATAAACTTAAAGAATATACTTAATATAAGATTAAATCTAAATAAACTCGAAGCCCCTACCAATTTTTCGTAGAGAAAGTACTTAGCCTAAAGTGCTATGTGGTAATAACATCAATGGCAATCGAGTCCCGACGGAACACAAGTCGTTTATTAACACCATGTCCCGTACATAACCGTCCAATTAACTTGATAATTGCTAAGCTATCAAGTTTTATCATTTGACTATTAGAGCTTGTAAACTAAATTGCCAACATAGTATAAAACAAAGTCGCTTCCCGCCATCTGTACGCTTAGATTTTCTAAAATACGCAACGGATTTTAATGCGGTTTTCATTTCAATAGATAAAGTGATTCAAGAGGAAGGTTTATGTATCTACATTGCACCCGTGCGAAGCTGGGGCGTGCCGCTAATATACTATAGCTACAAAACTATACATCAATCAATATAATGTTGAATAATTAACGTTACAACGATATCGTTATTTCAATGATAGCGCATAATAAGCTTCATTATTTTACGATAACTTACACATAGAGAACATCACGCCTGTAATCCCCGAAGGGTTAGGCAAAGGTGTAGGTACCCATTAGTACACAAACAAATCCAAACTCCGAGGCTGCTTCTGAAGAACTCCTGATGGAAAAACCTAATAACACTTTGCCCGACCTGGGAATCGAACTCAAGACCTTATGCTCAGCATTTGCTCTTTGCGACCACTAGACCAACGAGGCAGTTAAAAACTTGTAAAAAAAAACAAAAAAAAAAACCAAAAAATAACTATCGTAGACAATGAATTAGGGGTACCTATAGCTAGTTATATAAAGGGTTATAATAGATTTAGGTTGAGGTTATCAAATAGGGCGGGCCAGGTGAAGTGGGTAGAAAATGTCACAGGTGATGGAGAGGCATAGGGTCGCCCTCAATACATAGTCTGTGTTACTAAGAGTATTGGGACACTCCAGCTCCACAATTGGCTGTAGAAATGGATTATTTAAAATTGGAATATCAATTCGAAAAAGAATTAAAAAAAACCGCTAATTTTAAATGAAAGTTTGTTGTAGTAGTCCGAGTTACGTGGAGTAGTGGGATACTCTCCGGCTCCACAATTGGCTGTAGAAATGGATTATTTGAAATTTGAATATCAATTCGAAAAAGAATCATTAAACCGTTAATTTTAAATTTTTGTTTTAGTAGGTAGGTACATGTTGATAGACAAGATTAGTTAATTAAAAAAAAACATAAAATACTTTTTCTTATCTTTGTAACAAGCTTAGTCGAAATTAACTCATTAATGTAATCTTAATATAATTAGTTTATAAATGAAAACTTAATCATTTTCCTTGTGGCTGTAAACGAAAACGTGGTGATTTACCTTGTAGCTGTAATTATTATTTAAATTAATATATTACTTAATTAAAAATCTTTGTTAATCTTTATTTTACACCGAAAAATATAAGCTTGAATTATTGAATCGAACACTATTTAATTAATGATCTTTGAATTATATTAGACTAGCGACCCGCCCCGGCTTCGCACGGGTGCATGTATTATACATATAAACCTTTCTCTTGAATCACTCTATCTATTAAAAAAAAACCGCATCAAAATCCGTTGCGTAGTTTTAGAGATCTAAGCATATATAGGGACAGACAGACAGACAGACAGGGAAAGCGACTTTGTTTTATACTATGTAGTGATATAACCAGTCTCACCAAAGGGTATTGTATTACCCAGTTACTGGGTTTTAGAAGTCAGATAGGCAGTCGCTCCATGTAAAATACTGGTATTCAGCTTCATCCGGTTAGACTGGAAGCCGACCGAAAACCCCAACATTGGGAAAAGGCTAGGCATGATTTTAAATATTTTTAATGATCTTCGTTTTTTAAATTATTTTTTAGTAAATTGTATAATACAATTCGACCCCATAAAAACCTAACACAACTCGGCAGTATTTTGTTCAAATTGCTCACAATCACCTCTATTATCCGGCAAAATTGAATTTCGTATAATACGTGGTGAAAGGGACGTCGTTACGAAAACTTTTATCATAGATTTAGAACATGATTTTAGACCTTCCAGCGTTAATATTATTCTAAGTTTACAAAAAAAAACTGTTCCATACATTTCGCTTGTGTAGGTGCGCATTTGTATGGAACAGCTGTTTTTTTATTATTCCGTATCTCAGTCGGCAAAACCGGAACTTTTATAGGATCCCCGAAGGGTTAGGCAGAGGTGTACCAATTAGTACACCCACATTTCGCCAGTTATGTTTGAATCCCATGTAATAGGTGGCGAGCCTATTGCTATCAACCGGATACAAATCCACACTCCCAGGCTGCTACTGAGATATTCCTGATGGCTAAAACCCAATAACATTTTGCCTGACCTGGGAATCGAACCCAAGACCTCATGCTCAGCAGTCGCTTTTATTTTATAAACGTCAAAATAAACAACTATCAGCTGTCACTTTCATTTTATTAACGTAATAAACAACTAATACGTAATAAAAAAATAACTTAAAAAATAACGTAATAAAAAACAAAATAAACAACTAATAATAATTATACAACCTCAAACGAACTCAACACATTATCTTAGGCTTTCCAGTATAAAAATGCTATAAAATTAAGAAGAATAAATCGCCCATAGAGAATTTACCAGTCCGTGAGTAATGTTCATTATACAACGATTACATTGATAGGTACCTAACCACATTAACTTTGAACATTGAACATAATATTGAACACTAGCTTTTGCCCGCGACTACGTCCGATCTTGTTTATATCGTACTTGCATACGAACTTCTACCCCCCCTTTTCACCGCCTTAGGGGGTGATTTCCAGGATAAAAACTATCCTATGTCCTTCCTCGGATCTTAAACTATCTCCATGCCAAATTTCATCAAAAACGATTCAGCGGTTTAAGCGTGAAGAGGTAACAGACAGACAGACAGACAGACACACTTTCGCATTTATAATATTAGTATGGATTTACATATATCCGCGTACTATTAATGTGTTTGACTTATAATTACGCTTCTGTCACTCAGAGACAGGCAGGTTTATTTAACATATTAGTGGCGAGGAATCGCATTTTCAATTTTATATGAATGATGTGAATAAAGTTGAATGGTTGATGTGTTGTGGCTTTATCATGTTTAAACCTTTAACTATGTTGTGTGCTCCGGTAATTGGGATATAATGTCCTCCATACTAATATTATTAATGCGAAAGTAACTCTGTCTGTCTGTTACGCTTTCGCGACTAAACCACTGAACCGATTTCGATGAAATTTGGTACTTACGGGGTAAGTTTGAACCCCTAGAAAGGACATAGGCTACTTTTTACTCAGCGACTTCTTCTGCGTCCGCGATAACCAATATTTACGAAGACGAAGCCGCGGTCAAAAGTTAGTACTTCATACTTATAGGTATAATAAAGAGTTAAAGTTTGTTTGTCACTAAGAGATAAAATCCGGAAATACTGTGCAAGTCTGCACTAAGCTTTATGTTTTGAAGCCTCTTTTTTATACCTTTTGACTATTTTTTGATACTTATTGTTTATGTATTTTTTAAATCTGATTGACTACACACACACTACCAACACTACACTACACTACACTTTTGTTTTCACTACCAAGAACCAGCGATTATTATTTCGGTAGTTAATACTTGTAAAGTCTATCGTTCAAAAGTTTTATTGAAATAAATAATTTAATTAATGTCTAAATATAAACATAGGTATAATTTGTATGTTACTACCCAGCATATAACCCAAAATCTCTCCCTTAGCAGCAACAGTCATCCCTTTATTTGTAATGTGTTAACATATAGTATGTATTCACAGACACACACTTCCCTCCGCGCGCGCGCTCGGTGCAGTGGCGATTTAGTTTGCTGCTAATTATTATTACGTTTTTTTGTGTTTTGTGATCGATTCCCGGCTCGTGAGTTGTTTCTAGCTGTGTCCTATTGTGCTAAGTGCTGGTATCGTAAGTTTTTATACGTGTTTAATTCCATAATTTGTGGTAATTCGTTAATTTCGTCAATTATCGGTAAGTACATTTATTTTCTTTGGTGTGAGGGTATCGCGAAATAATTTATTCGTCCGTTATTTTATCGTTTGCTTTTCTCCTAACACTAATTTATCGTTTCTAGTCTAATTAATTATGTTATCTAATAACGATGACCCACCTGATCGAGGTGGGGAAATTTTTCGTAGAAATACAAAAACACCCAGGTCGCCGCCCGCGCCGACCTCCGCTAATACCAAACGATTGTTCAGCGACATGTCTCCGACATACGTTTCGCCCGAAGATAGATCCAAAAGATTTCAAACATCGGATTCATTTGAAAAGTCCTCACCAATATTAAATAATAGTAATTCGAGCAATTCACTCAACCACAATAGTACCGACTATTGCGATTTAGTTTCTGAGGCATCGTCATATTTATCCAAAATTAACGATCTCGTAAATGATCAAGGGTCCCGTATTAATGTTGCAAATAAATCGGCTATCATGGACATGACTCAGCGAGTTACGGCCATTGTTTCTATGCTAGCATTAAAATCATCGTGTAATGAAACGAAGTTAGCCAATACGGAACGCGAATTAGATAAAATTAAATTAAATCCCGGTGTCAATGTTGCGAATACGAGTAATGAAAACAAAAAAATATCATATGCGGATTCGTTAAAACTTCGCTTGCCTAAAGTAGCTCCAGTGATGGAGACGCGCGCGCCGCTGCCGTGTGTCGTTGCATACCCCACCGCCGAGCGCTCAGCTGATTACGCGTCATCATCGGCAACTAAACAAGCCCTAATGAAGGCGATTAAACCAAGCGATGACGGTTTTCAAATTGTAGGCGTTAAAAAAACCGCAAAGTCTGGCGTTGTACTGCGTGTCGCTAACGAAAGTCAATTAAAAAAGTTAGAATCGGTCGATGCCATAAAGTCCGCTGGATTGCGTTTGGAGAAACCAAAAGGCCGTAGGCCCCGCATCCTTGTTAAAGACATCCCATGTTCAATGGAAGACAGCGCTTTTTTGGTCGCGTTATACCGGCAAAATATTAAAAATGAGCTAGCCATCAATGAGGATGATTTTATAAAATCAACAAAAATCATTCGTAGGCGTACTACTGATAATGGTCGGAAATGGATAGGCATTGAAATTGAATCTGCGGTACGGAAACACCTAGTATCTACCAAAGATAAGCTATTCATTGACTGGGCTACGTGCCGTTTTATTGATGATATCGAGGTAGTTCGGTGCTTATATTGTCAACAGTTCGGTCACGTCAAGAAACACTGCACAAATAAAACACCTGCATGTGCTAACTGTTCGGAGGCTCATGAAACAAATGATTGCCCCCATAAGGACAATTTAAATTACACACCGACTTGCGTGGCGTGTAAACGTTTTAAAAAACCGTCTGACCATCGTTGCGGGTCTGAAGACTGTTCCACCTATAAACTTAAACTTGAGCAACTTATTCTGAACACTAACTACTAATAAGATGGATAGTTTAAAAATAGGCCAATTAAATCTTCACAACGATAGGGTTGCGACTTCCGAGTTAGATAAATTAATCATCGATTACAATTTAGACATAGTACTTGTGCAAGAGCAATATCAAAACGCGCGCTTACGTCACAAGGTAGTACAGCTGGATTGCAAAGCACGAGCCGGAATTTATGTAGCGCGTTCTGCTAACTTTACAGTAACGTCTTTGCGTAACCTCATGACGCCTCACTGTGCCGTTGCGGAGGTCTCATCGGCTTCCTTTAAAGTTTACGTTGTGAGCTGTTACTTTCAATATTCAGATCCTGTTGCTCCTCACATACATAACCTCCGTCACGTCTTGCGGTCGCTCGCGGGCTGCAAAGTCATCGTTGGCGCGGATGTTAACGCGTCATCGTCCCTGTGGTATGGCAAGGTTCGGGCCACGGATTCCGAACGCCGTTGCGCTGTTGAAGACTTCATTGCTGAAATGAATCTATCGATCCATAACACCCCTGACGCACCACCTACTTTTTGCAGCCAAATGGGCGAATCTTGTATTGACGTCACACTTTCTAGTGTTGACGTTCGCTTAGTTAGGTGGCGTGTCCTACCAGACGCGTCTTGTAGTGATCATCGCCTGATCGTGTACGAATTTGTTCCTATGTTTACTCAAGGTCCGTCCCATATTACTGGTAATTTTAGATATAAATGTAAAGGCGCCAACTGGGAATTTTTCAGCTCGCTTTTTGCGTGTCACGCCAAAGACTTCACTCACGACGGACTGTCGGCTGAAGAAAGTGCTGAAATTATGTCAGACACTTTTACATACTGTGCTGACATCGCCATCGGTCGCGGATCTATGACCAATATTCATAGATGTGATTGGTGGAGTGATTACTTAGTTGAACAGCGTAAGTGTTTCCGTAGAGCGCGTAGACAGCTTAACAAGCTTAAAAAACGTAAGGTTACCGGAGACTTGTTTACTTCTGCTTTAAATACGTTTAGAGTTGCCAAGTCACGCTACAGAGCATCGGTGGAAAAATCTAAGGGTAATTTACTGCGTAAAATTGTAGAAAAACTAGATAAAGAAGGTCCATGGTCTCCTTTGTATCATGAGTTTAAAGCCAATAGATCGGTCGACCTTGCGTATATTGAAAACATTAAAGTAAATAATAAACATACCACCGGTATCGAAGAAACAACGGAAGTTTTACTTAATACTCTTATACCTGATGATTCAGCGGTGAACGACAACGATTACCACCAGCAGATTAGAGCGTGGGCTGCTGTGCCTCCTGAATCACCAGCGTCAGATCTACCATCCACTGACGAGTTCATAAATGTTATCAGGAGACTACCACTCAACAAATCATCGGGTGAAGATAAAATCTCTAATAGAATGATTATAGAAGCGTGTAAATCAGCGGGTGACGCGATCTTAACTGTTTATAATCGATGCATTGCAGAAGGCATTTTTCCTCGTATATGGCGACGTGGTTTTATAAGAATAATTCCGAAAAGCGGCGATAAGCCCCCGGACGATCCAAAGTCGTATCGACCTATAACCCTACTACCATCCTTGGGTAAACTTCTTGAGCGCCTTATCGTACCACGTTTGCTACCAGACGGACCGAAATTTCATAACAATCAATTCGGTTTCACAATAGGAAAATCCACCGTCGACGCGGTGCTTTCTGTCCGGCAAACTGTAAATTTATCTGAACATAAATACGTGATTGGGATCTTCCTCGATATTTCGGGAGCTTTTGACAACGCATGGTGGCCTATGCTACTACTTAAAATGAAAACTCGTGGTTGCTACAGAAACATTTATAATCTTGTTTGCTCTTACTTTATAAATGGTTCCGCGAAGCTCAAACTTGGACATCATTCCGCGTCGAAGTCACTAACCATGGGATGTCCTCAGGGTTCGGTTCTCGGTCCTTATTTATGGAATTTAGGTTTTGACGATTTCCTCGCGATTCCCCTTCCATGCGGCTGTTCATTAACCGGTTACGCGGACGACGGCCTTCTGCTCATTCAGTCAAATACTCGGGCTGGGCTTGAGAACTTGGCTGACACATGCCTACGTTTAATATCTCAGTGGGGCGTTCGAAACCGTTTGACCTTTGCACCGCAAAAAACCTATCAGCTTATTTTAAAAGGGAATCTTAAATCATGGCCTAGTATTAAATTTAATAACGTTTCCGTTAAAAGAAAACAATCCGTGTGCTACCTTGGTCTGGTCTTAGAAAAGAACTTTTCATTTATTGACCACATTAAAACAGTAGGAGAAAAAGCCAAAAAGAACTTTTATGCCTTAACGAGAATTTCTAAAGCTACCTGGGGCCTATCTTTCTTAACTCTAAAAACTATTTATGGGGCTACTTACCTAGGTTGTATGTGCTACGGTGCACCTGTTTGGGCCGATAGGGCCACCATAGGGGCGGTACGACGTAAATTGCTTCAAAGTCAACGGTTAGCTTTAATATTTTTATGTAAAGCGTATAGGACCGTTAGTACTGAAGCCTTACCAGTACTTGCAGGTGTACTTCCAGTTGATCTCGAGGTGCAGCGACGTGCTGCAATGTACTATTCCGCACGAGAGACCATGGACGCAAACTTTCTAACACAGCGTGACCGTGCTAAGATCTCTAGATTATTTAAACCGCAGGCTGACGTCTGGGAGGAACTTTTAACCGAATGGCAATGTAGGTGGGATAATTCTATCAAGGGCCGGCACCTGCATCAGTTCTTTCCATCCGTTCGTGAGCGGCTGGCCAGAACATGGCTGGAGGTGGATCACTGTGTTGCCCAATTTCTCACAGGTCATGGCAACTTTAAGAGTAAATTATTTTCTTTCAAGCTTGTTGCTTCTCCTTTGTGTCAATGTTCTACATCTGACTGTGAATATGAACAATCTGCTCATCACATCTTATGGGAGTGTATTCTTTGGCAGAATGAACGCAATATCATGCTAGATAGTGTACAGGTTAGATCTGGTGTTGTTTATTATGCGGACCTTGTAGAAACTAGAACTAATTTCCGTGCGTTCAAGCGTTTTTGCCATACCTATTACTGGAATCAAAAGTAACAGCTCACATTAGGACCCATTAATTTAATAATAATTGCAATCCGTGGTGCTTGGCAATCTGGGCTTCTCCCAGTTGCAAATGTCCCTTTGTGCCTATTGGCCTAGTTCTGTTCTGTCTCCTGCTTGCTTGGAGGGAAGTGGAAATTATATTTTTTCTTACTCCTCCGCTATTCTTTTCTGATTAATTTCGTTGCGGGACCCAAGACAGTTAATCGTTTCTCTGGGACTCGTCGAGCTTCATTGCCTCGGCGCTTTTCTGGTGGCCTCCACTGTTGATTCTGGCTTTCAGGAGTTGCAGTGGGTGGGAACAGTGTGGCGGGCTTGTCCCAATAAAAAAAAAAAATATAGTATGTATTCCTACGTATTCCTCGACGCGAGATCCCGAAGCGGCATATTAATATAAAAGCAATAAAATCCGGCTGTATAAGTAATTTTTACGACTAACAATAGCACGTCTATATACAAGGCTCTTAAAGGAAGTATACAATAGGAACATTTATTACACGTATTTTGGATTTGTACTTTTCTAGTACTAGTAGTTTTTATGCAAGGTACAGTCAGCAAAAGAGAAAAGTGACTAGGGTCGTTAAACCATGGATGTTTTCAAATGTAATTCATTTAATTTAAGTAATAGGTAGATAATAGACATTTTATTAATTAAATAAAGTTTCAATCGAACACATCCATCGGTTTCTAAGAAATCTTAGAATGGCTGAAATAATAATAGATAGAAAAATATCCTGTAACACACACAAAACCAGCCTTCACACTTGAACATAAGTAAGGTATAGACTATTGTACCTGATAAGTACTTGAAAAAGGACTCAGCATTGAAGCTAGCAAGTACTCTTACCTTTTTAACTACGTTCTTATTTCTCTATCTATTCTGTGAATTTTAGCTATGCTAAATATAAACTGACTAGCTTCTGCCCACGACTTTGTCCGCGTCAAAGTTGATTTCTCCATACAAACCTTGGACGCTACGCGCTGATGCATCGCAAACTAAAAAATAAATAAATTACAAGTTCTATCTAAAAATATTTTTAATTTCTTTTATAAATTGCATTGTCATGCAAATTGCACATTTACGCAAAATTTCAGCTCAAACGAACATTGGAAAGTAGCTCAAATTTAACTTCTAAGATTTGCCGCAGACCCCGGGACATGTAAAAGTAAATAAAAGCTTGTAAATAAAAAGAAATTATAGGTAAGATTTTAGTAAATATTGCAACAAAGTCATCTACGATGTCAGTATTGATAGTTCCTTGTCCCCTTTTTCCATGAACTTACTGTGTTCGGTACCTACCTACGGGAGGTAAGTCTTAAAGATTACTCGGAGGTCCTTAAGAGATTTCCGGCTTACACGACTTTGCTTCACCGTCTTAGTGAACTTTGCCACTTTGCACTGAAAACGCGCACGAGAGCATTTATGGGAATAACTTAATATTTGCTAATAGGTGCTCATTTATTGGGTAGACGTTAGGTGTGAACCGTGTATGGTAAAATAAATGTTGCTTATTAATATCATTTGATGGCAAACAAGCCGTCACCACTGCCAACAGACATTAATTGCATTCTCAGAGGCCTTGCAGATGCGTCGCCATCTCAGAAACTAAGTTGAAATATCTTATTTGACTATAACGGGAATACAGCAACAACGAAGAAAGCTTGAAAAAAATTATTAAAAAAAAAATTGCACGTCTATCTATACTGAACGAGCGTCTCTCTCGCTACATAGGTACTACCAACCTATTTAGTAGCTACTCTTTATAATGCTTTATATGAAGAATATACTTATGTGTGCTTTTAGATATGGTAAGTACATTATGCATTATGGTACAACCCGAAAACGGCTCATTGTACTCAAGATTATGAAAGAGTTTTACTATGAGACCTTGGGTTTTTTTTTCGGAAACCTAAAATCGCAAAAGAAAGTCACAGCTGATCAATAGGTACAATGTTCGTATAACTCGACGAAAATGGATCATGGTTTTGCTATGGGATCAGGGGTGATCCCATAGCAAAACTCCACAATATGACAAGTATACAATCAATGGGTACAATGACCCCTTTTCGGGTCGGGCAGTTTTTTTACACATTGTATAGGTACCTACAGGGGCCGAATTATGAAGTGTTAATGCAATCATTTTCCAAGTGTGAGACAGAAACAGAATTATACATGACGGATAGCACCGTCCTTTTTCAACACATAATATCTCATAATACGGCCCTGATATTCCATCTAATCAATCATCAACATAAAAATACAATAACTCTACAGATCTGTCTACCCCTCGGGGAAATACAGGCTTGTATTTACTCATAAAAACAGCGTTGGATGAAAGTATTTATAGACGCTGGCATTCAATAAAATGGAAATACTATTTTACACGGACGCCGCCGGTCTCTCTTCCTGGAATTTCGTCTGCACGCGGCAACCTGTCTGTTGCATTTATACTTGGAATTTTGTCTGGGAAATTATTGAATGAGTTTCCCGTTCATTCAGGGTTACTCTCGGACATGATAGTAAACTGTAGTACTATGGTACTGACCTACGGTTACTATATAGGGTTACCTGTAGTTAGATGTGACTATAAAGTGCAGTTTTGCATACTTTTCAAATTCAAGGACAAAACTGTGTTAGTGATTCTCAACTGGAATGAATAATGAAATAAATAGACTTCTTTTAATTTTTTTACTTTGTGATTTTCGAATTCAAACAACTTGCCACCACTTGCCATTTTACCATTGGCTAGGCGATTAACACACGGCACCGTACGCCGCTCCGGCATGCGGTGATGCGGTTCTCACGTCGCACTAGCCTCTATGAAATCCGCTTGAACCTTGCACACGAACACCGCACGACCGCGCGGTCGAGCGGTGCTCTCGTCACAACCGCATCACCGTGCGGACGTCCGCGCGGTCGTGCGGTGCTTCACACACGGGGCGCCGCATCACCGTGCGGATCATCGTGCAGGGTTCCCAATTTAGGGGTTTTCTCCCCAAATTTAGGGGGTAAATATATGCAATGGATTTTTTTAAGGGTGTTATATGTTATTTGTTTATGATGATGTTCTCAACGTTCATACAAATTTACAGCTTGTTGCGAATTTTTGTACTCTTGAATATCTATTTTGACCGGAATAACAAGAAAAGAGTTGGTATCCAAGCGTGTATTCACAGTTGCTACGTATTGCGAGAAATGGAAAGCACCCATAGCAGTTTGTTCTCTATTCCGCCACCTTCCGGGATGTCACTATTTGCGCACTGCATTAAAAAAAAATCATTCAAAAATCATTTTTCCCCAAACTTACGCCAAAAAATAATGTGTTCCCCAGAATTTTCCCCGCAGTTTTAATTTCACCAAAAGTTCCCCAAAATTTTTCCCAAATTGGGGAAAAAAAAACCCCAACCTGGACACCCTGAAAACTGGTCAAAACCGGTAAAAAATAACTGGTTAAAACCAAAACTGGTCAAAATCGATCCGTGCGGTCATGCGGTTGAACCACATCACCGTGCGGACAACCGCATCGAAATCCGCTTCACCGCCACCGCATGCGAGCGGCGTACGGTGCCGTGGGTTAATCGCCAAAGGTAGACAGGGCAATGAACCCGCACACACACACCGATTTAAAGAAGGACCAATTTGTTGATGTTTGCGACATAAAATGCAGTCTTATATTGGTTTTAGGGCTTCGAAATTACAACTTCATATTTTTGTAAAATTTTAATGACAAGAATAAACAATATATATCTGACGTGGTGCTTGTGGACAGAGACAAGTAGAATTAAAAATAAAAATAAGTATTAAGGTGCGTGTCCAATCCGTAAAACCGAGTTTCATGACCTGAAAATAGAAACCTACAAGAATACATAGTATTACAAGAACAAGAAGCAATCAAATAAGTATTTTTCTAGCCAATCAAAGCACGAAAAAGACACCAAATCAATACCGTTTTTGCGATCTGACCGTACCTTTAACCGAACTATGTTAAGCCGAAGTACGGTTGGCAGCGGCTTACGATAATGGAACACGTAGTGTCCTACATTAATTACTTAGTAAAGCCGAACATTCCTGACAACGCTGCTAAGCCCTTATAGATTTTTGTAGATTAACTCTTGAATCTATTCATGGAGTGCGACTATTTTTGTTTGTTGTTCACAACATTATGTATTAAGATACTTATAATTCTATAAGTATGTCATGTTAAGTCATGTTATTAGATACTAGTTCTATTCAGAACTAGTATCTAATAACATGAACATAAGAGCTATTTCTATTAATATTTATTCTTGCTTTTCACACGCGCGAATTTTCATACGGATCCATAAATTATTTGATAATTAAATATAAATAAATGTTAATAATATATATCAGCCTAGTCTCTGAGACGATAAGACACCTGCGAAGCCTCTAGTAAACGCGGCAATAACCACTTACCATCCACCCGCAGGGTAAGCTGCCCGCCTAATAGGCACGTAAAAAAACGAATATTATAATAAGTAATATTACTTGAAGTACTATTAAATATTACTTGAATGCTTCTATCACAATCTCGCCGAAAAGATTTCGTTATGCAGGCCATCCACCATCCAATCTATCGTCCAATCGGCAGGACGCTACCGATTGGATCATGCCGATTGGACCGTGGATGGGAGTGGATTGGCATGATAGTTATAATTGTCATGCCAATCCACTCCCATCCACGGTCCAATTGGCATGATCCAATCGGTAGCGTCCTGCCGATTGGACGATAGATTGGATGGTGGATGGCCGGCATTAGACACACACACAAACAGAGAACGTTCTAGAACCAATTAGGTAGCTAACAAAGAATCTAGACCAAAACCCACGCAAACGATAATAATATTATCTAGAATTTAAATTAAATAGAAAATTTTATTTAAATGAATTTAAATTGAAGTGTCAGTTTGTAATGTTAAAATAACAGTTTTTTACAAAATAAATATACCAGCTTTAACTCCAGCTTTAGCTTTTTGTATGTCTGTTTTGTTCCGGCTAATCTCCGAAATGGCTGGATCGATTTTGACGAGATCTTCACTGACAGATAGCTTATAATGAGGAGTAACTTAGGCTACTCTATTTATTAAAATAAGAAGTTTTTTATTGCCTTGATAATCGACACTAATAATAAATATTTAAAAGGTATAGGTAATTACAATGAAAATGTCAAAATATAGTCGTGAATACGTATATTTTGCAATGAAATGAAATGATGATTTATTCAGTAAATGTAATGTTAAAATATATACATATTTTGCAATTTTCTGTGCCATCCTTTTATTCCTAGAAGGGACAATACTAAGGGTAATACAAATATGAACCCGACTCAATAATGAACCGGGCAGGAAGTTGGTCGCCACGATATATTATTTACCTATTGTCCGACGAAGGGATAAAGGGCACGATTTGTGTTTGGGTAATTTTCTACAACTGTGTCTCATGTTGAATTTGGATAATACATTTTATGGAATGGAAAATTCATTTGTTGGGTTCAATTATGGAGCAAGAGCCCATGACTTCCAGACCTACGTAATAGTATAAAAGCTGACAGTTTATCAGCGCAATATCCCCAATAGGAGTAATAACGATTGCCTACTAACTATGAAGTTTGGATTACAAAGCCTTTGGCAGGGAACAGGTAGCAAAGGCGTAAAAATTGTCATCCAAAAATATCATTGTATAAAATCTGTATTCAAGCAAACGTGGTGATCAATGCTCAATGTAATTACTCAATGTAATACGTATTGAGCAAATAAAAATATCTGAATCTGAATGCTCGTGCCTTCTCTGCATGAGAAGAAGCCTTTACACTGCAGTGGGACAATAATAGGCTGGTATTATTATTATTACATGAATTTTTAAAGGACCAGTTTCACAACCTTCCAAAGAGTTTCAATGTATACTTTTAGCTGATCATTATTCTAAACAAAATCTGTTCCATTTTTTTTTAATATTACTGACTACACTGAAAACTGTGTCGTGGATGCCCTTCACCTACTTGCACGTGTTTGAGCATTAAAAATATACCAGTAGGGGGAACCTTAGCAGTAGGTGGCGTCTACTAAGGTCCGTTTGCGCCAGTCAGGGTTATCTTGTGACTACGAGTTAGTATTTTATTTTTTATAAAACGTTGCCACACTTTGGAAATTTCTCCTGTATTGTGAGTGCGTTTAATATAAACTCACATAGACTAACAGCCAAATTCGGAACAACTTTCTGTAGGAACTGTAGGCCATACAAATATTTGTTACGTGCAGGAATCGAAAACGCGATACGCAGAACAGCAGCCAATCACTCAGACAAGGCGCCAACCGTGTAGCAAATTAGAGCTTGTTACTAAGAGGGGTCCATTTTGTATGAAATAGTAATAAAAAATCCCTCTTCTCTTTTATTATAAATTGTACGCACCTTATAATTTTATTATTCACTACTATCATAAATTATAAATATACACATCAAAAGTGTCTAGGGATCAACATCCCTAACATTGATTAGGGATGTTGATCCCTAGACACTTTTGATGTGTGTAACTATAATATTTTTTATTATAAAAGTGATGGTCCAAAAATGTATGGACCAAAAACCCAGAGTCGATTTAGACAAATCTGGTATCAATAGCTTTATTAAAATGCACAATTTACCCCACCGAAAAAATTATGCCCATATCCATGGGATATAAAAGTTATAGGCTAACAAAGTATATTGGAAAAATCATGAATAACTGATTATTTTTACCAGTTTTTGCAACAGCAATATATTAATAATGAATAACTTGTTATTTTTATCAGTTTTTTCAACAGCAATATATTAATAATAATAAAATCATAGGACAATAATAAATATAAGTAGCGATTATATGAACCTATCAAGTATTAAATCTTATATTTCACAGCTTGTAAATCATATGTCAAGATATACTTTTGTCGTGAAATCTTTTTACAGTTGAATGTGCCTATTTTGTCTCAGATTATTTATTTTTTCAGTCGCTTATTTAAAAAAAAACAAATACTGTGGGAAAAATATTTAAGTAAGCCTCTCGCTCACTCAATAGAGCGAGAGGTAAGATGAACGCATCATATTCTGAAGTATTTGTGTGTATTTGTTTAGCGCAAAAAAATTAAGAATAACAAAGATAGGTAGGTAATTACGCTAGAAAACTTAAAAAATAGACGTAATCTCATTAATAAAGGACTTTGAACTTGATAGTTGCATATGATCGCTAGTTATATTTATTATTGTCCTATGATTATTATTATTAATATAATGCTGTTGAAAAAACTGGTAAAAATAACAAGTTATTCACGATTTTTCCATATATACTTTGTTCGTCTATAACTCATATACCCCATGGATATGGGCAATTTTTTTTCGGTGGGGTAAATTGTGCATTTTAATAAAGCTATTGATACCTAATTTGTCTGAATCGACTCTGGGTTTTTTTTGGACCATCGCTTTTGAAATTATCTCTGTCTGGCTGTCTGTTACGCTTTCGCGACAACCACTCAACCGATTTTGATGAAATTTGGTACGGGGTAAGTGTGTCCGCGATAACCGACATACACGCGGACGAAGTCGCGATATAATTATTTATAAGTTTACAATCCATACAATTGAGAATTCTTTGCTAGTTAAATCACAAATACTAGAATTTACTCAATATACAGGTTGTTTATAAAAAGTCATCCGGTTTTTTCGGTTGAAATGTAAACCGTTATTCTGGCGCGATAGTGTCTGGTCTGTCGTCGTACTAATTAGACGAAGCCACTTCACCCGAGGGCCCTCGCTCTAAGGCAAAAGAGTTTCTTTGCGGGAGTACACCGACGCGGTCTACTTAATTTACATGCATTCTGCCATCTTCTCTGAGATCGAAATGAATGAGAAAGTGACTTAACTGCCGCTTATGTGTGGAGTGGATTGAGAAATATGTGTGAGTATGTATGATAGATTGACCATTACAAAAAAAAATTGCACACAAAAATAGCAGCAAAATAATTCTAAACCTTTCTTATTTTTTTTACCATTAGTTTTTAGTTGGATTTTTTGTTATAACGGCTTGAAATTTTAGTAACTCATCTCGACGCTAACAAAATGTGCCTACAAAATTCTCTCTCTTCTTCTTCTATCTTATAAAAATGTGAATCTTGTTCTGTTTAACTTAAATCAAACAGTCTAACCATTCAGAACGTGTCGTATCTCTGTTTTACCAACAACAACAGATAAGAGGATGACACATTAATTCCCCTATTGAAAACGTTGTTTGATAAAGCAACACCCTGTAATGGCACGTTAGCTGATTAACTTGGGGGGTAGAAGTTGCGGGAGTAGCATTAGTTTGTGTGTCATGGGAATAGTTATTTTAGGAACGTTATCCTAGAATTCAAAATTATATAATGATCTTTCAACCTTAAATCTAAATACGATTTTTTAGAGAAAATAGTAAAGAGAAGGATTCTAAAATTAAATATTTTTTTTGTCACATCGGTACATGAATAATATATATCTATGCGTTATACAGGCTAATTAATAATTTACCAGAAAGCTGAAAAGAGGTCATTGTACTCATTATTATGAACAACTTTTACTATGGAACCAACCCTGAAATCATGAAAAAAAATGAGCTGTTCCATACATTTTGATCGTGTTGTAAAGAATTTATGTAGGGAACAGCTGATTTTTTTTCATGATTTCAATTGGTTTTTATCATCATAACTAGCTTACAGTATAAATATCTCAGTTTACTAGATACTGAAATTTTCTCAAGTAATTTTTGTTTTCTAATCAAAATATCTTGTTTGTTCTTAAAATCGTTCGTAAAATCTAGTGTTATGTCTGAGGTACTAAGTAATAATAAAAGATCAAAATATCGTTAAAGTCAAGCACTTGTCCGTCCTTTACGACACAATAACATTTAATATTAACCATTATCCCATTCTTTGTTTCCGTATCCTGTTATAGTCCTGTACCAACCGGGGGTTTGTCTTTGTTTCCACTTGCATAATACCTACATCACGAACATACATAACATCACGCATGTAATCCCCGACGGGTTAGGCAGAGGTTTCGCCAGTTATGTTAGTCCCATGTAATAAGGGGCGAGCCTAATGCCATCAACCGGGTACAAATCCAAACTCCGATGCTGCTACTGAAAAATTCCTGATGGAAAAACCCAATAACACTTTGCCCGGCCTAGGAATCAAACACGCTTTGCGACCACTAGACCAACGAGGCAGTAAAAAAACATTATAATAATAGATTTATTATTTCAGATCATACAAATCCATATAGTGTTACGATCACCTTCAAACCAAATTCTTTTAATTCCTACCGTCAACATTAATTTAATTCATAAATTCAACATCGCCCCCTATTACATGGGACTTCAATATAACAGGCGAAATGTGTGTGTACTAATGGGTACAACTCTGTCTAACCCTTCGGGAATTACAGGCGTGTTGTTGTCTTTTGTATGTTCAACATCCTATACTTACATACAATACAAAAGAACAAACATCGCAATAAAAACGGCATTTTTTCTGTGATCAGATTCAATTTCGAACGATGATTGCTAATTGGTTTCTAGGAAAATGTTCCATTATAATAATCTCATTTTAATTCGTCGCTTAAGGCGCCGTCTTTACTTATTTATTCAAGAGTGGGGGTGCCCGCCTTATTCCCTAATTTTGGATATTACACCGTTACGCCTGTAGGGCCGGCCTTCGCATGTGCCCTCAATATTTGTGAGTTATAGGGTAGGTAAGCTACGGTTCAAGTGGTATAACAGGAAAAATATATTGGCGTTGTATCCTTAGGATTTTCTACAAATTAACTTTTATAGGTTTTATGTCTAAACTAGCTTTTGGCCGCGACTTCGTCCGCGTAAATGTCGGTTTTTGCGGACGTAGACGAAGTTGCTGAATAAAAAGTAGCCCAATGTCCTCTTTTGAGGATAAAAATTTGCCCAGTACCACATTTCATTAAAATCGGTTTAGTAGTTTAGTCGTGAAAACGTTACAGACAGACAGACAGAGTTACTTTTGCATTATGAATATTAGTATGGATAAATGTAAATTTTGTACGATTTTTGCCCAATTTAGATGAACTGAAGACCTAAAAGGGTGACCAAAGTGATCCTGAACGTACTTTGAAATTTTGAGTGTCTACCTATTAAGACTGTGACAGAGGGATAGACGGACTGACAGATAAACGAGAGCACCTTTGTGTACGGACCCCTAAAAAGCTGATTGAAGCTGGTTCCGAGAGGAGAAAACCCAACTTTTGCACCAGTTAATTCAAAGCCCGCTCGTCCCGGGACACAGCTGGCTTCAAACATAAATAGTGAAAGTTAGCATAGTATTTATTTAACACTCAACATAAAGAGTGGGTAATATCCAGGTGGAGTGGGTTCGCTGTTGACGTAAAAGTATTGCGCTAATGACTCTCGTAGTACAAAAACATGAAACAACTGTGAATATTACTCGCACCGTTTTAAATTACTTGTTTCATACTTCTTTCTAATTGGCACCTGGGTTTGTGAAATGCTCGAAAATATTTGCCTGTTTTATCGCCACCTTTTTTTTTCATTTAATTTCGGTCGTGGTTGGTTGTATAAAGTTATCTACGTAATAATTCGATTATAAAATGGCAGTCTACTGTGTTTTGTTTTGTTGTGGAGATACGTAGGTACAGAGGCAAAAGTCTGTTAACTAATTTAGGCATGATCGGTGATAGACGTCGTAATATTGCTGATATTGACAGTTACGGTGAGGTTTTATTTTCAACCGACTTCAAAAAGGAGGACGTCCTTAATTCGGCTGTATGTTGTTTGTTTGTTACGCGATTACTCCGCCAATTATGAATTGATTTGGATGATTATTTTTCCTATCACGTACCATTTTATTGATACAATTTCATCATCAGAAAGCCAATTCTACTAATTGAAAACCTAGACGTTGTCTCATCTCAGTAACAGTTACCCGCCTGTTTTTGGTAGTAAAATTTTTAAAAAAATAGTATGGTATGTAAGTATATTGAATTACGTTGTTCTAAACATTGAATTATACATACCTCATCTCAGTAACAGTTACCCGCCTGTTTTTGGTAGTAAAATTTTTAAAAAAATAGTATGGTATGTAGGTATATTGAATTACGTTGTTCTAAACATTAAATTATACATACGTAGTACACGTTATCCAAAAAATAAAAGTAAATTCCGGCTTAAATGGAGCGTGCAAAAATTAAAAAGTTAAGAATCAACATCACTCAATTATAGCTATAAAACTATTAATATGGCCTTTTTGTATATAACACCAAATCATATTTAACACTTCTTTAACCAGATTTGTTCCCAAGTCCCACGTTGCGCCCCAGCATCCAATCCTCAGCCTCTTGACCCGGCCGACGCTTATACGAAATCTCAACCGAGGCGACGGCGAGTAGGTTCTGTAAGAGCTGGTTCACATTAGGTTGGACCTACAGTTTTACCGTTGACCGACTGTCGGGTATTGCTGTTCACACTAGAAGCTGCCGATCCGGCTTAAAGTGAACGCCAATGTCGTTACCGTCGTTTTACCATAGACAACTCACAACTGCTTTGTGACGACCCAAGGTTATCACAAAGAAGCTGTGTGTTGTTTGTTGGTCCGACCTAATGTGAGCCAACTCTAAAGGTTGTATGCTACCCCGGTGTTCCCTTCCCACGCTACGCCGGGGAAAAGGTTTATAAGAATAAAAAAAAAGAACTAAATTACAAGTAATTTAATTATTACTTAGGAAACTTCTAAGAATAGAATTTGAATTACTTTTCGAATTCACTAAAATTAATAAAAGACAAATGCTTTTTTTACACTAGAGCAAATTGTCTGTTCGTGCTCACGCTGAAGCATGTTATTTTAAACTAGCTTTCGCCTGCGACTTCTCCCGCAGAAATGTCGGTTATCGCGGACGCAGACCAGATCGCAGAATAAAAAGTAGCCCATGTCCTTCTTTAGGGTTCAAACTTACCCAGTACCAAATTTTATCAAAATCGGTTCAGTGGTTAATCGTGAAAGTGTAACAGACAGACAAACAGAGTTACTTTCGCATTTACAATATTACAATATTTGCAATCATCCAGTGATCACAGTTCCTAAGCTTCCTCTATCTGAAGACTACCAGGAAAATGATAGGAATAAACAATGTAAAGTATGATATAACAAGCCTAGAGGTAACAAGTACAAAAGAATATTAATAAACACACAAAATGAGAGGTTTTGTTTTTACGTTTAATATCAAAGACCGTTAATTAACAGTACTGTTTGTGTCATAATTAAGCCTAACCGTTTTGTGTTTATTAAAAAAAAAGCGCTAACAGAAAAATTATGTTTAAATTTCAGTTAATAAGACATTATTTTAGAATTAATAAAAAAAGACCATGATTTTCTTTTGTAAGATCCATCTTCTGCCTGGTTTACCAGAATACAATGAGAAAGAATTTTTGTAATTGGACCAGTAGGTACTTCTAGAGATAAGGTACCTCTTACAAACAAAATAATAAACAACAAACTCTTTGTAATTATTAACTACCTATAAAATATAGCAAGCTATTAATATTAAGTATTGACAACCTCGTTGGTCTAGTGGTAAGTTTTTCATCAGGAATTTCTCAGAAGCAGCCTCGGAGTCTGGATTTATGCTCGATTGTTGGCGATAGACTCGCCCCCTATTACATGGGACTTAAACATAACTGCGAAGTGTGGGTGTACTTCTACACCTCTGCCTGACCATTCGAGGATTGCAGGCATGATGTTATGTATGTGTAATAATATTAAGTAGGTACATATATAACACGAACAAGTTAAAATACAAAGATACGCCATAAAACTAGGTAATTACTAAATCGACTACCATGGCTTACTACTACCTTACCTAATCGACTACCTTCATCTTAAGATACCAGTGCCAAAAAACCAGTACGACAAATACTTTCAAGTATTTCCTTCCTACATGAAAAATGATCCGTAAGTTCATAGAAAAAGCTATTTTTTTCAATTATGGTCAGCGATGATTCGTGACGAATAACAAAAGCTACCCTTTTCTTATAACGCATAACGCCATCAATTCGGCGAATCCGTTCAAACAATAGGAGCAAAAAATACTTGGTCCAGTTCTCAGATGGAATGATTGACGAGCCCGGGGTGTGGGGTAAGGGGAGGAGGCATAGGATATCAGATCATATCTCTCCGGCAGATCTGTTGTGTCTGCTGTAAAGCTGTGCGTACACGAGCGATTGTTGCTCGGCAACAGTTGCTGGAGCTTGTGGGGTAATCTAGATCTAAAGTTACGTAAATTGAGTTAAAAATTGCTTCAATTTGTTTTGGTAATAAATATTACCTGTGAATTCATAATTCTGTTTAATTTGTTGGTTCATATCGCATAATAAGAAATAACCTCAGGAGTAGGTATAACCTAGCAAACCAAAAAGCTAAATTTGAGTCGATCCATAATTGACGAAAATATCGACTAACATTTATATTATAACAAAAAAAATGTATAGAACCTTTTTCTTTTTTGAAGTATGTTAATAATAGTGAGTCGACAATTTCTACATGTTAGCATCGTAGACCGCAGTAATTGCTAGATGTTGTAGTGACGTTATATTTAATCAAAATTGACCAGAACTGAGAAGTTGCCCGTGTAAGCACACCTTTACTATCTAGCGCTGTGAAAACATAAATCATATAAAATCAGGTTAGGTTATTCGTAGGTCAAAAATAATATTACGTTCTAACTCGTTTATAGAGCGTTAGTTCAACTGTTTGAAGAACTCCCTCGAGTTCAATAAATAGAACTTTATCAAACTTAAACCACTTGAGGCCAGTCTGTTTAATTTACACTTACGGTTTAAGGCTATATAACTTGTAAATGGAGCCCAAACTATAAATAGTATTCAGATGTGTTTGCGCTATGTTTAAAATGTTTTATTTATAAACAAAATTGGACCAAAACAAGCAATCCCAAAACGTCTCAAAAAAATAAATAAATTGCATCAAGGTACAATTTAATTACTTACTTACATCTAAAAATTATGCTTACAAAATACGAGAAATATTCCCAATTATTCTTTAGATCGCTGTCACTGTTCACAAAAAACTACTTCGGTCATTGACAATAATTTACTAACGACACAAGATACATAGATTCTGGGGGCCTACCACAACCTCTTAAAACAATATTATTGTAATATTACTTTGCGTTCCGCTCTGTTGAATTTTCAACACTCGGATCAGCGCTGAGAGTTGAAAATGCAACAACAGAAATTACAATCATACAAAATTAGAAGGACAATTATTATTTGACTAATTATTAACAACGTTCAAAATCTAATCGCAATCTCATCTAACTACAATCAGTGTCAAAAAAATTAAAGCCATTTTTGACAGATTGAGACTAAACTTATAGATTGCGATCGTTCCTAAAGTTAGTAGGATTTCCCCCTGATCACCAAGTTGTTGACCTAGCGGATTTATTTACCTGTAATTCAACCATAATTATCCATACCTACCAACCTCACAAAAAAATACTTCCTTCTAACAACCTTCACCAATATCGTTGCCCTCATCTTTTTCCTTGAACTTCCACATTTTTCAATAAGAGCCCGCTGGGCCGGAGCTATAGTGAGTGGCATATCTAATCGATTCCTATTCATTGTGCGTGCGTATCGATCTCGATTGTGCGTTTAATAAAGCTGTGTAATTGAGCGCTGGCTGGTAGCGGTGAACGGGATCTGTTGCTATGTGGGACGGTGGCCAAGATTTTGCAGGACTATTGTGTAAAAATTTCTGTGCGTGAATTTTAGTGAAGTGAGGTCGAGATGAGTACTTTATCTCTAGCATCTGTAGTGCTATTCTGTAAAAACCTTCCTTGGTGAATTTAGCTGAAGTGAGCTCGAGGTTAGCTGTTGAGGGAACATATTAATCAAAATTAGTGATCGCAATTAGGTAGATGATTACCCAATAATTCCAACACATAACTTCTAAAGAAACACTTGATTTTATCCCCGATTCATTTTTAATTAACTGTGATTTTTAATTGCTTTCAAATTACACGACACAATAGTGACGTCACAGTGATCTTTTGCCAAACATAATCTATGGGAGACTCGCGTTTTGACAGCTTGTAAAAAATACGTCAAAAGATTTATAGTGTGATCTACCCTATTACGTTATTATTAGCTAACTCGAGCATTCTGTGTCCTAGTCGCCATTTTGGACACACGCTATGACGTTAGCCTAATGTTTAAATGTAAATTTACGACACTGATAACACAATCAGCAATGACACTGTCATGAGTGTTGTAATCTAGATACGTTATGCAAACGCTTATCTAATCCGTCACGGGTGAAAGCTTCCTGACAGTCTCTAATTTAGGAATGTTCTCATAGAAGCATTTCATACTAATCCATTAAAGCCATGTTCATGGATAAATCAGTGGGGCAATTCCCGTAAGCTTAACAATAATTGCATTCTAATCCCAGTCTCAATTTGTCACCTATGTTTGACAAGTTTTTGTCGTTGAGATGACATTGCGACTACATTTTAAATGTTTTTAGTTAGGTACAAGAGTTGGCTTTATTGACACTGAAATTAGAATGTCATTTAGTCAGTAAAATTGGCCTGCAGGTTCATTTATTGATACAGAGAATCCGTTAACTACAAAATCAGCAAGCAGCAAAGCTATGTTGCGTAGGTAAATGACAAAATCTGATAAACCCAAATAAAAACTTAAAAATACACAGCTGGGAATAAAAGTGTACCTCTAATGTAAAAAATGTCTCTAGTGTCCTTGAAGTTTCTTGCTCGTTCTTCCCCATAGAGACCTACCTCTGTTTTGGAACGAGCAACTAGCTTCAACATTCGGAATAACTGACCGACTCCTTGTCAATTCAAAAGTAACCTGTAAATTTTCTAATTGAAATAAATGCTTTGACTGACTTTGACTTTGAAAATGTGGAAAATTAACTAAATGAAAAGCACACCAGAACAATTGCACCGTCTTTAGTAGTTAAAAAAAACACACACACCTGTCAAAAGACTTCTTGCAAAATATCGAATGTCGAAACTATCATAAAACAATAAGAGTATAAGAGCAGTTTCGCAGAAAGTTTGTTATACATAACAAACTGTCTGCGAAACTGCTAAAGCAATCAGACGTTCTAATCGCTCAAACGTCTATTTGTACAACACGCAGGAGCTTTATGTAATGTGTGCCGAAATCTAAACAGAACCCAGCCTGGTTTTAACGTAATCTGTGCCACTATAACATTGCAGGCTGCCAGTCTGGTAATTAGGAATTATCTCAACAAAGTGTTGGAATTTATTATAATAATAACATTTCATATTTTAAAAACACTTTCAAGTTCTAGGACATTTTAAACCACTGAGTGAGAAAACCTAAAGCCCAATTTTAATAATAATTAAAATTATTCAAAATCTTGTCGCAATCTCATCTTCGTAATTTTTTTAGTATTATTTGTTAATTAATGAGCCCGGAATGTTCCACGAATATTTCCCAATAACCACTCTAGACGGTCATAAATAAACGCCTGCCCGTCACGGGACGTCTTAACAGGATACAGTGGCCACGGAACGCAAAGGGCAATAGAAGACACAGGGTGGTTTTTTAGTCAGTAAAAGTCTGACAGTCCCTTTCGCCCCACCCAGGGCGAAAGGACTTATTTGATGATTTTTACCAACCCAAAAAAAAGACGATCATAAATAATACATAGCGCTGATGGATCTAGTCTCTTTAAGTATCTGTAAGTAGAAAAGAAGATTTTCTTAGAAGAGTAGTAACGAGTACGTAGGAATTCCCTACACACATTTTGAAAGTCAACAAGTCTCGCTTCGTAGGTAAAATCTTTTGAGAACCAATCAACTTCACTCTCGTACATTTCGCGCTCAAAGTGTTGCAAGCCAGGGATTTAACAAAAGCATACAAAGAGAATATTGAACAATTACGGTGTTACAAGTTCTTTGGGGAACTCTCAACCTGAAAAAGAAGCTAACGTAATTTCTGCTTTAATTACTACGAAATAAGGTTTAAATAATCATAGCTAGTAAATTTTATCTTTACATACATAAAATAAACCAAAATCACGCATATAAAGGCAGGCATAGGCAGGGTAGATAGAGTTGAACCTAAAGTAAACCACTAGTTATGTTAAAGTTTATTTATTACCCGAACATCCACAAAAACTGCCAGTAAGAAATTTCCAATGAAAAATACAAATAATTAAAAAAAACAACTGCCATGTCAAAAAAAAAGTAACTGAAAAGTCATAAAAAACAAGACAACATAAAAGTCTACGACATATGCCTTTTTGTTTTCATTGTAAAATTTCCTTGCAATTACTGGACTTACCCCACGGTTCTTCTTGCTATCATTAGCGGGAGCCCCGGGAGCCCAGTATTTGCTTGACGCAAAATCCGCGCCCCCGACTGAATAATATACCTATTCCACTTATCTCTTTAACGCAAAATAATATGTATAAGCTACTAAGCTAAAACAAGTGAAAAACCAGACAAGTCCCTTCCAATAACTGAACGTATGAAATTACTGCGCCATTCAGTCAATCAGTCATCATAACAACCCGTAAAAGTCCACCGTTAAATGTGAGCGCCCCCCATAAACCGGTACAATGAACAATATTGGTGCTTATGACGGTTTTACTTTTTAGACGTAAAAGGCAGTCACCATATTGTTACGTAGTACATAAAATTGGCAAAATACCAGTCCATAAAAATGTACTGGTGTTTTGGGGCCTAACGGACCCTAATTATTATGGTCGTGAGAGAATGGTTATTACGTCATGGAATTAGTATCTATTGACGACATGTTGTTTTCATAGTTTACAGTTAACCATTACATTAATATCTTCTATAGAATAAGTGGCAACAAGCCATTAAAACATGCATAAAACGTAATTTAACGTCTCTGAATACACACTTATAATCACCAGATAGGTATTAAAAAAAGAACCAGAACCTTCAAAGAAGATATTTTATGATTTCTTGTTATTGCGGCCGTAATACAAATTCTGTAAAATTTTATATAAATAATAATAAATCAATAATTAATTTTACATATTTTTCCTATACCGTAATATAATAATAATAAAATTAAATAATACCTAGAAACAGCGTGACAAACAAACAGACACACTGCCGAGCTTGTGTAATAGGGTCCCGTTAGCACCCTTTAAGTATGGCACCATAAAAATGTCACAGAATTTGTATGAAATGAACTGAAAAGTAATTTAATGGAACGTAGTGGGGCCATAAATGTCACTCTTTTACTATTACTCAATGTTCAATTTTATACGAAGACTATTTGTATAAAAAATGTTCAGCTACAATTTACAAAATATCAATTTCCAACATTTCGAAACATTGATTTCGATAATCCTTTAAATAATCGCCCCTATACAACACCCACGTGTAACGAGAAAATTGTGTAATTAAAAAGCACTTAATAAATAATATTTTATACAATTCCCCGAATCCGTGACTAGCTAACTGATTCAAAATGATCGTAGACTGAAAAGGCAGCGCTTTATTTTTTTATATACTTTGTATTGCCTTTGTAATTTCATTTAGACAAAATTATATTTTTTTGGCATAAAAGTGCCTACTCATCCACTTGTAAATTGAAGAAAAAAAAACTCTATTTAAAAAAAATATTTTATTAACTCAACAGGTATCTTGTTGAATTAAAGTTTTACATTTATTGTGTGAATAGAAATAAAAGAATCACGACGAATCCATTTAAAATTCTGAAAATGTTTATTTAAATAAAATTGTAGATAGAACTATCAATTTTATTGCTTAAAACATACAGGTACAATACGTGCTTGTAGCGCCATCTATTGTCGAGTAGCGGACCGTTGAATACAAAACATAAAAGCTGTACCTATGTTGTAAGTTCCACTGTTTACCGTAAAAGCGTACGGTGTCACTTTATGTAGTAGCGGTATGTAGCAATGAGTAAATTCTTAACCTAATATTATTATTAGCTGTCGAATACAAAATTTTGCGTTATCATACACAACAAAATGAACGAAAACACATTTCTATTTCGAAATTTTCATTTTGTATTATTTTTCATTCTAAAGCTCTTGTTACATTTAAAGTGAGCCGGATGTTGTCAACACAATGCAAGAAACATAGCTATAAATCGTACGATTGTTAGTAGCTTTACAAAGAAGCCATTTCCTTTTGTGTCGGTCACAAAGGGCAGTGTTCAAGGGCGCTGCGAAGGCTGTATGTTTGTTTAGCGACCGATATTGCGGATTAGGTCGTGATCTACATTTCGCCAGCTTACCTGGAGTGTGTTCTTTATAAACGTAACATTGAAAGTAGCAAGCCAAACATTGTTGTAGTTCAACTGCCTATAGGTAGATGGCGCTGTTTCCCTTTTTACCGAATGTTTAGCTTTAGTCAGCAGCTTTTTGCTTAAATGTCGCATGTTAATTATGTCTACAAACATAAAAAAACTCAAATAAAAGATATAAACTTTTAAACAAAAATAATTGTCAATATCGTAACTGTTAGGCAGAGGTGTACCCATTAGAACACCTGTATATCGCCAGTTAATATGTTTAGGTCCGATGTAATAGGGAGCGAGCCGGTCCGATGTAATAGGAAGCGAGCCTATTGCCATCAACCGGGCTCAAATACAGACTCCGAGGTCACTACTGAGAAATTCCTGATGAAATCGAACCCAAGACCTCATGCTCAGCAGTCTCAAGAGTTAGGCAGCCTCTGCCTGATTCTTCGGGGATTACAGGCGTGATGTTGTTTACGTTGTGTATCATCACTATTTTGTATCCTGATGATACAAAACCGTGTTTACTATGTTTTGTTAGGACATATAGTAGGGGAGCCCAAGATGCTAAATGTGGATTTACTCCAGCGTCGTGGGAACCTTTTGGATTGTGAAGATTGGATGCTAAAAAGTAAAAATAGTTACAGATAGGACCTATATTCTGTGCAGGGACTTCTTCAATCTGATGGTTTGAAAAATAAAATCCGCTGCCCTAGACGCGCGGCCCTTTATACAGGGCTCATATATGGTGGAGGTACTTAACAGGGTGCTAGGTATCCCCCCTTATATTAATCTGCCGCGCTCGAGTAAATCCAAAAAACCCTTCCTGGCCTCCCCAACTAACAGTTTGTAACTAATTTTACGAATTGGATAAAAAAGAAATTGTGATCATTCTATTAAAAAGCCACATCTACTTTAATTTATTCTTCCACTTCGATCAAATTATGAAACACCTGCCTTCTTGTAATTATCAAAATTGTAGCCTACAGACGAAGCTTCGGTAACATTTTTTTACATTATGATTAGATTTCACAATTTTGTACAGACTTTTGTGTTCAATTCGCTATTACGAATAATGGCATATTTTAATCTCGTTACCGATCTTTTTAAACGAAGAAGTTTTTATATTTCAAAAATGTAATAGGCTTGTGCCATTTTCATCAGTTTAGCATTTTCTTTTTTTCTCAACTAAGTATTTTGGGATCCACTTTCAATATTCCTATATATGATATAGTTTTATCGAAATAGGTACCATAATACTCGGAGCGACTGGCGATGGCGGTTGGCAGTCGCCGCTTGCCAAAACCAAAACTCATGCCATTTTCTACCTAATACTGACACCAAGGTAACGACTGTCTTTCGATTGTTCTCAAGATGATGTACTTACAACTTACATAAGTACTTGCTAGATCTCGATTTTACGAAATAAATTTTTTTCTATTCTTAGACTAGAAAATTAGTTTTAGTCTTCATAGTAAAGTCTAGATTTCTAAGATTGTAAAAGTAACATTACGAAATACTTTCGAAAAGGTTTAAATTAATGAAAATTTTATTCACACCATTCGTCTTTTCCACCGCACTCATTTACTTTTAAAACGCCTTGAATGGCACATCATTGCGGTACGCTATTTCTTTACTTAATTTACCTTTTAGGGTGAAAGCTGTAAGTAGGTAAGGTACGTTTAATTTTTAGTTAAAAACTTGCTATAATTATAATATATTTTAGGTGGAAGTAAACAAATTTAGGTTAGAATTAAACTTACCTAGATGGAATATAACAAGGCATCTTTTTTCGTAAATTAGACCAGGTTTATTGACATACTCTCTTAAAGTCGGTTATTGTAATTCCATATACTGTTCAGTACCCGTTATTATTAATAGGTATAAATCATGATTGTAAGTGGCGTGTAATGTTCCACATTTATATACATACTGTTGCCTAGACATGACCATAAATAATTATCAAAGGAAAGGTACCTACAGCAATTTTCTGTAGACCAATTCATTATTGTACTCAATCAAAATGCCTATCCCAGTTCTAAGAAACAGTACTAAACCACAAGAATGAAATTTATCGCTCTGTAATCTCAAGAGTATAATTTTTAATGTAAAAGGTTCAGTGGGCGCAAAATTCTGAAGGATCGGGCGAGCAATCACGTGCTCCTTTCATTTTCATACCCTTAACAACGGATACGGAATGTAAGATCTCAGAATGTTTATCCCAAGAACTTGACATAATTGCGATCAGCTGGACAGGAACGCACAAATGTCAAAGTTGGAGTAGGACGCGGGAGGGAAGGGGTCGTCGCTTCAGGTGCGGGGCGCGGCGGCGCACCGACCACCCGCCACGGCCAGTGCTCGCCCGGCCCCCATCCCGCGCGCATGTCCCCTACGACATACCCCTTCACTACAATTTCCACACAACGCGACTCCGTTACATAAGAACCCTCGAAGGGCACATTAAAAACCTCATAGTGTTAAGGCTTCTTTCTGTGATCAATAAATTTTAGCACGTTTTACACGCGTAGTTAAGGTTAGCATTACGTAAGCCGTCCACGAAGCTTCGCTTGCCACTGCTTTATTGTGATATTCGGTTGTGATATATTCGTTTAGGCTAGCTTTTTGCTCGTAGGTAGTATCATAGGGCTAGTGATTTGTTGATAATATAGCACTGTTAAGTTTGATCGTGTAACGGAGTCGCGGACGTCTAAGCCGCCGTTTTGACGTTGTGGAAATTGTGGAAAACCTTTTCTCCCATCCTCCTGTAACTTGTTGATTGTGTTTTTTCCTATCCATTTCCTTGTTCCCGTGTTTCTTGGTCGCATGGTGAGCACTGGGTGGGCATTCGGTCGGTGTTCGCGCGGTACTTGTTGATCGCGGGGTGATAATGCGCGCGTAGCGCTCCCGAGTGTGGCTCGTCACGGATTCGCGCGGCTGGTGGCGGCCCGCCACGCCATCTGGCGGCTGCGGCGCTCCGGCTCGCAGCCGGCGCACGACAACAATGACCATGAACAGACCAACCATCTGTACGTTTTTCCTCTATCTTCAATTCTCAATGTCTGTCTTGCAAGCTTCTGTAACCATAAACCATCTGCCTTCACTGTGTTTTTTTTTATTTTATTTCTAACCTCTTTTAAGTTTCTGTAAAGTTTAAAAAAGAACTAACGCTAATCTCATGTTGTCGTTTAACTAAAAAAGACTCAAAGAGCTTCATTTGTTTTAAAAAAAGTGGGTAAATAGCAAACCGTCTGTGCAAAGAGTCCGGTCAAACCTATTTCCGCGGCAACTCTTTCACATTAAGTTTGTTTTGCTCCGGCTGCCAGCTGCTCACTCGCTTTACATTTTCAGTTTTCATATTTCCCATTTCACGTTGGAGTTGCGGTCCCAGTCTGCTGTATGCATCGTCGGTCATAATGCAATGCCTGCCATAATAAATGTTACCCCCACAATTGTTGTTTTATTTTGAGTTTTGATGTAAGTCACCTCAGTGTTTGGGTAAACATTTGTGCTTATTGTAGCTTTATGTATGGGATCGTGCGCTCAATGTTTAGATGAAGTAAGTATTATGTAGACGCACGTTGATCAATGTTATATGTTCAGTAGGTATAATAAACACGTTCATCAAATTCACTCATGCCCCAGTCGATTTTGTTACGTAATGGCGCCCGACTTGGGACTGTTTCGTGCAATTTTGGGCTCACTGTTTTACACTAAATTTTGCAGGGATATGGAATAATAGCATAAGCATTACTATAAGGCGTTATAGTAGAAAGAATATTGAAGCCGTTATAATAACTATTTGTTCGGTCTTCATAATAAGCTATACCCTAATAATAATATACCTTGGGGACTATTGTACTTTATTACAATGAACCAATTAACATAACAATAAATATGACATGTCTGAAATATCGTACATAAATGCCATTTCGCTAATGGTTTAGTTCATAGTAAAAGAACTATGATGTCATTAAATAAATAGTACGAACAAAAAAATAGTAACATACTTTAAAATTGTGTTGCAACCTCGTTCCCATTGACTGCAGCCAAATGTTAAGTGAAAATAGGCCAAAGGCCGTTATTACCATAAGATACCTACGACACGACATCGGCGTTACTTTCGAGCCAAAAAGTGTAATGTAATAAAAGTAAGTCCTTGCTGTCCTTGCAGTCCTTCCTGACCTTGACCAGAAGTTTCACATGAACGCGTTTGGTACGAGCTTTCGGATATCGCGATGTGACTCGCATGAGTTGCTAATACTTGCGGAATGATAGATTCCATAATCTGTTCCATGTTTCAATATTATTATAAAAGTATTGAATTACTAATGGCGCCCAGCGTGGCACCAGCATTATCTTTGACAATTCTTGTAAGTTGGTCAGGTTCAAGTGATTTATCAGTCAAATAATAATAGATAAAGCCACTGTAGACTCGGCTAAAAATAACCTGGCCATAAAGTCTCGTGGGCGTCGTAAACAATAAGGTACTACTGGGCTGAAAGCGTTTAGAGTAGGTAGGTATTTTCGTTCGGATATTGTGATGTAACTCGCATAAGTTGAGAATATTTTATGTGAGCAATACAAAGGTATCTACTTTATGTTTTAACAATTAATTGCTTTTTGTTTAAAAAATTGGCGCCCAACATGGGACTTGATAAATAACAAAAACATCTCTATGTTTTTAAGGTAAATATTTATTACCATTACAAAAAACAAAACATAATGCTAACAAAATATCCATCTATTCGGTCAAGATTGAATTATTGTTAACAAAAAGAGTACCCTATGTTGACGCTTTCTCTCTGCTAAAAATAGAAGAGACATCTTTCGTAGGCGTCTTAGGAGGCGGCAAGGAAAAATTTTCTATAACTTGTCTGAGGCCATGAATGCGTGAAATTAATATCTAATATTAGATACGACTAAAGGTTTCACTGTTTTTCGCATTACTCCAATTTCATAGAAATCTGTAATGGCGCCCAACATGGGCCAACCAGTGTTGGTTTTTATTACGGTATCTAAAATAAATCAATTATTTTACTAACTCAAACATAATAAAAAACAAGAATTATTTTATTAATATTTTAGTCGAATGTGGTTAGTTGCTATGAATTCAATTGATAAACATTCACCACCGTTTTTATCTAAAAAAAAAGGATACCATTTTGCGTGGGCGTTGCGAAAGAGCAAGGGATTCTATCAATATTTAAATTGGTTCGGATCATTCATGCTTAAATTACCAATCCGCTTTTAATACTCTACGGGACAGTTTTGCAGGAATACACGAGGGTTCTCCTGAAAGGTTTAGCGTGATCAAAGAGTTCTTCTCTCTCATACATAATAATTGTCTTTATAAACTTATGAATTATGCAAAACATATTGAATGATCTCAAGTTTGAAACTTTTGCTGGGCTTTGAAACCTTTTATTATGCTATTTTATTTTGTTGGCGTCTACATCCATATATTTTGGCAAAAGCAACAAGCCTGAAAGGAATAGTAATGACATGATGCTTAACCTACTTTTTGCAGAATGGGAATCTTCGATATTAATTCCTTGAATGTCCCCACCCGAATTATTGTTATGGCCAAATTCCAATTCAACACTCACTTGTTGAACCTTCTCTACGCAATAAAAACCAATGGATCTTGTGCAAGTTTTCTCATTTATATGTACATGATGGTTGTCAGTGTATCTTCTCTCTAATCAGAACTCTTTAGTATTAAGTACCTACCTATTACTTCTTCGCCTAAATATTCAAACTAAGTACATATTTATATTTAGTATCTCTCCAACCATAAATTAAATATTACAGTCACATAAGATCTGAAGTACTAAATCTATCACTTACAATGTTTGTGTATTTCAACATTTTTATTTTGTACTAGTTAATAAAGGCCACTTCTCATACAGAGAAGGCACGGGAATTTATTGACGCATGCTCAAGGCGGATTGACGATGTCAGACTTATATTAATTGTCAGTTCAGTTTTTCTCACGATGTTTTCCTTTACCGATGTCAGTGATGTCCAAGATAAACTTGGAACGTACATATGAATTGAAAAAGTCGCATTGGTTCACCTCATGCATGAGATATCCATAAAAACCTTTAAAACCTTTTTTATACCATGTTTTTCATGTTTCGTTGAAGCACATGTTTATTGCATTTATGTAACTACGTTCTTCAGATAGATTTACTATAATTGGTTTAACCTTTGTAAATTAAATAAATAAATAAATATAGTCGCCTTAAAAGTACTGGGCAATTATGACACATCATGGTAAGTCAAAACGAACAATAAAAACGTTAGATTCTAAAAGCTAGGAAGTCTTGAAAACAATGAACAATGATGTCTTCTAATAATTATGAAGCTTGTCTAACGACATGATGCCCTCCCGGGACTCAGACAGGACCGCCCACGTTGTCATTCCCTCATTAGGAACGCGTTATCTTATCTTAGGATCGAAGCCTATTAACTAATGGGAGATATATACCTAGTAGCGTATCAATAAAATAGGGGAAAACCGATTTTGGTAGAAACTAAGCAAGGGGGTGAAAAAATAATGGTATTGGTGATTTATTACAAAATAATTACAGAGCTTTAAACTATACTATTATCATAATGTTACTCGCATGTGATTAAATTCCATGGCTTAAAGGTAGTTTTTCTTTTCATATGGTTGTTCTCTTTTAAACTAAGTACTAAGTTGATATTGCATAAATTTGCTTACAAACGAGAAAGCGATGTTAATAAATAAAAACTTGAGGAATGTGTAATAGGTATACAACTGTATAGTTTTTACCTACCATTTTGTCCAAACTCATGTTTTATTGAATTTTATATAAGTTGTCAAATTAACTTGTTGAAAATGGCTTGTGGGTTGTAAATTAAAAAAAATCATACTAATATCCATAATATTATGCGAAAGTAACTCTATGTATCTATACTTAACTACTGAACAGATTTTGATGAAGTATGATACATCGTAAGTTTGAATCCCAACAAAGGACATAGACTACTTTATATGCGACTTCGACTTCGTCTGCGTCCGCGATAACCGGCATTTACGCGGACGAAGTCGCGGGCAGAAGCTAGTAAATAACTAAATAAGTACCTAATTATATTTTCTAATTTCAACTCATTATATGTATTCGTGTTTCACTATAAGAACTTCAATAGTAAAAAAAAACAATAACCGGTTTATCTGAAAACCGAACCCACATATACTATAAAAGTTCCGAGTTTCGTCCAATAAATAACTCATAAAGCCGAGTTTATTACAACGACTAGTGTTCGTAAATATCAGATAACAGAAAATGGATTACATATGTTCTCGATTCACTGTTATTATAGCTTCGGTCGATACGAGTGGCTTCGATTGAGGTAAACAATAAGGGGCGATGACATTTTCAATCGATAGTTTTATGGACGAGTGTGAGTTTCGAACTCCTTAAGTAGTTGAGTTGGGCGGTGGGTACTTCCCTTTTTAAATGGATCAATACATGCTTTCGACAACTTCATGCTTTACTTATAAATACAAAAAAGCATGAGCCAAATCGGTCCAGCCGTTTTCGAGTTTTACGCTTAGCACTACATTTAACGATTCATTTTTATTATTAGAAGATAATATCAGCCTATTATGGTTCTACGGCAAGGCAAAGGCCTTTTCTCAGACAGAGAAAGCAAATTTAAATATTAAGTCAAAGCCATTAAAGTAATTAACATGTTTATACAAAGCCACGCAATTAAACTAAAAATAAACTCCCAACTGTAATTTTATTAACAACAATAACGACATATTTAAATTGACCTCAATATCCGTCAGTATCCGTCAATACCCATTACCTAATATTACCAATATTTTATTAGACTAACATCATTATTTAATAAACTGCTGTCAATCATACCAGTCAATATACCGGCCTAATACTAGACTAAGCAATATAGAAGTTTTTATAAAAACCTTTTAGGCGTGGGCAGGACGTGGGCGGGGGGGAAATAAGAAGTGGGACGAAGGGGTGGTGGGGGGGTCAATATTCGCAATCGACTCACGTACAAGCGCCCCAGCTCCAGACTTCAGCATCTAGTTAGTATGAAATACATTTTTACTTTTACGTAAGGTTCTGCGTAATTGTTTTATTAATTTTCTTTGTGGATGCTGCTAGCCTAATTTATTATAAGACTCAAGAATATTTTGTCTATCTGTACAACTTACAGAATTTACCAGACTAATCCGAATAATACCTAAAAAAAAAAAAAAAAAAAAAAAAAAAAAAAAAAAAAAAAAAAAATATAAAGTCAATATATTATATAAAAGGTAACCGTTACTGCCTGACTGATTTATCAAGACACAGCTCAAACCACTGAACGGAATGCGCTGTTTGGCACTTTTTGCGCTAAGAACAGTTTTTCAATATTCAACCCCTAAGGGGATGAAACCGGTGTCCGACATTTGGGCGGACAAAGTCGAGGGCAAAAGCCACAATATACTTTTGCATCTCCTAGAGATATGCAAGGTGGTAGACTATTGCGAAAAAACCCAATAACACTTTGCCCGACCTGGGAATCGAACCCAAGACCCCATGCTCAGCAGTCGCGCTTTGCGACCACTAGACCAACGAGGCAGTCCACCACGTATACCTACAGTAAAAATAATAAACCTAGATTCTTTTCATACAGATATGAATTTATTCTAACATTTACATTCAGATCACCACAAATTACAATGACCATGAATTATCCATTTAATTAAACGTAATAATACTAATTGAACAGAAGACGCTTATAATTACCATAACACCTCACAATAACAGACCTGTTTACGATCATGTTTGTCTCCTAACAAGATATTCGCAACACTAAGGAAAACTATGTAAATAAACACTTTCCCTTTACGAGTTCATAAAAACTGTAGCCAATGGCCGCGATAAAACCACTAAGCACTTATATACACTTCCTTCAGACGCGTATAAACATATAATACCCCTTTAACCGACTCATGCAAATGAGGCTTACGAACGGAATTGAAAAATGATTTGGCTACGACATCTAGGCGCGTAGGCCGGTCACGTAGCAAGCGTCTACGGGCTACGAGGCGGCGTAGCGACTCGTACAGCTGTATCCGGGCGCATACCACCATATTTTGTATAGAATCGAAGCACGTTTTAAATGACATTATTTTTGTTTCTGCATGAATCGAAGTGATATTTTCTTTGTCATAAGAGGTTTTCAGAGAGGTATTTCTACTAAATTTTAGGAATCTAATCTCAGTATCAATCTGTCAAAAGTACCTATAATTTATCTACATATTTTTGACGTTGATTGCCGACAAGATGAGATTACGATTAGATTTTAAACGTTTTTAATTAGCAATTTATAATAGGCCTTCGAATAAACAAATACGGCAATAAAAACTCCTTTCTACAAGGAATAAAGAGAAGAAAAAAAGTACGTTGATTAGCGCCTAATGGCAAGTTTAAAACACTGCGTTTAACGTTTACTAAACGTAAACTATAAAATCAATATTGAATTGATTTTATAGTTTACGTTTACTAAACGTTCGTAGTAAACACAATTTTAATAGAATATAATAGTAATAATTATGAATCGAATCGATATTCTCCACTTACCCGCCCTAAATATTTTATAAGACTATAATTATTCGAAACTTATAAACACAGCCTGTATTATATTTTGTTCCAGTGTAAGTGAGAAGTATAGAAAGTAGCGCGAGCGTTATTTTATTCATACAACGTTTCAACTTTCGCGTTATGAAGTTATATTACTTCTGAGAGGAACTTCGGACGCTCGAAGATTTAATACTTGCTCTTGCGCTTAATACGTGATTTTTTTAATGGGTTGAAATAGTCTTTAACTGGTTTAAAGTTGAGATGCGCTCTTTGATGATATTAGTTTAACGATTACGGGTAAAATGTGAAAATAAACCTATGTGGGGATGAAATGTGGTGATTATACAGGCTGACTTTTTATTCGTTATTCATCTTTAAGGGGGTGGGAGACGGACGGGGCCCCCAACGGGGCCAGACGCCTGCCGGGGTTGCGGGACGTCTTAACAGGATACCGTGGCCCCGGAACGTAAAGGGCAACAGAAGGAACAGGGTGGTTTTTTAGTCAGTAAAAGTCTGACAGTCCCTTCCGCCCCACCCAGGGCGGAAGGACTCATTTGATGATTTTCACCACCTCAAAAAAAAAAAAAAGGGGGTGGGAGTACTCATGAATATGAACAGTTATTACGGGACTTGTCCTGATATACCTACTCGTATGAAAAAAAAATCTGCCTTTATAGCTGCGGTCGGGTTTAAAGGATATGGGTAGCGGTAACTTTACAGGCTTATTTACATTTCAGCGCGCAGCGTTCGAAAAAGCTTTAATATAAAATGTCACTTTGTCCGCATTTATAAAAAAATACGTTCGAAAACATTAATAAGTTTCTAAGAATTTGTAACTATATTATTTGACTTTTGTTTTTGTGTTTTCCTTTGTTTCAGTGTATTTTTACTTATTTTTAACTAACCTTTTTCCGCGGGAATCCTATGTTTTTAAAATAAAATTTAGTCTATATGGCATAGGGATAACTTAGCGTCCTGTTAAATATAGAATTATCAGAACCAAACAAAAAACAAACAAACTCATTAGCTTTATAATATTCACTTTTAAATTATCAAGAACTCGGTCAGTCTAAACTGTTAAGCATTTTGTCCAGTTCAAAGCTTAGTTGGTTATATAAATAGGTTATATATACATATACATATAGAGAAAAACTCTATGGACACTCTTTAAAATTAAAGAATATTATGTAACATTATAGGTATATGGTTTTAACTACAATTGTTGAAATATTGTTCTAAAACATTTAATTTAATTTTAATTTTTTGAAATATTTGTACGCTGGAAACAGCAGAATATTATGCATGTTACCTTTATAACAACAATATTCTAACAAATAAATACATTATGTAATATTTTTATCGTTCATGATAAAATTAAACATAATGTAAGAACGAGACAAAGTACCTAACCTTGGTCGTCTTCAGCCCTCAATCACTCTTATCAGTGCACAGCCCACTAATTTCCCTTCCAGCGTTCCATGCATTGGATCACAAGGTTGCGTGGAAGGTGTTTAGTCCTATTGATTTAGTGATTAGACGGAGGTAGTCACGCGAATACGGCGAAAGGGAAAGTAGGCCCGATGAGTTTGTAGGCAGACTTTATTGTTATGTGTTCTGTACACGACTGTTGGCGAACTCTTGATTAAAGAAACTAACGTTGTTATATCTACTTGTGACTGTCGAAGAGAAGTTACTTGTACCTACCTACATGATATAAATGCCATTACTACTTACATCAAATTTGCTACTACTGATTTCTGTCCTGTCCATTTATTTATTTATACTAAGTTGTTATTTGCTTAGTTTTATCTAATGTGTCTCAGTAGACACACAAGCTTTTCAGGCTATTTTCCTACATCTAATTTATCTGTCTGGTGCTGATCATAGTTGTTTTTAACCCAAGTACGGTATAGTTAAATGGAAAGGTTAGATTTTTAGTAGTAATTTCTCAGTAACGCTTGAAGTTGTCAGCTGTCGTGAGCAGTTTCAATGTTTTTTCTTCGGTATTTATGCCCAGTAAGCGTATCAGTGAAATGTTACCTGTAACAAGTTTTTTTTCTCAGAAATCTGTAAAAGAATGTCCAGTTTTAGTCTTGGAGTTTATTAATAACAATTATACAGTTTATTATATTATTTTTGTGTTGTTGTTCTTACTGTGTCTGTTATGTTGTGTGTAAGAGGACAAAAAAAAATTGTTACCGTCTCCATCCACTTTAGGGGTAGGTACACAAAACGTACCTATGTATAAAACATCCGTACTGCAGTAGAAGTTCACCCTTTCAATTAACTTTATAAGTAGATAATTCTTAGAAGCAATAAAACGGGCGGTGAACGCGTTGTTCAAATCATTTAAATATTCATAAAATGAAAGTCAAATGGAAGTCGTTCTTCGTAATACCTTGAAATTTGCCATGTCAAGGACGTACACACGCAAGCTTTATTTGATATAAGTAATTTATTTTTGCAAAAGCCTAACCTTGATTTAAGCGATCAGTTGTTGGCAGAAATAAATGACTAAGTCATGTATGGCTTGATTTTCTTTTGTTCCTGTTTTGGTTATTTTTGGTTACCGACTTGTAATTAAAAATATAATAATAAACTTTCAAACATGTTCCACAAAGACCACATTAATTATGATCGTAGGTTAGATTGCTACGCCGTAGCCGGGGCGTAGCAAGGTAAGACGTAGCACTAATTATTGAATTCAAAAAACATAAACAAACCGTAATATACCTAAGTCTAATGTCAATTATAGCGGAAACATATGAAGTCGCGAATCAAAAAGTAGCCTTACGTCCTTGCTTGGGTTTTAAGCTTAGTCTGTGCCAAACTTCATCAAAATCAGTACAGTAGTTTAGCTCTGGAAGCGTTATAAACAAACTTACTTTCACGTTAATAATATTAGTTAGGATTTAATATATTTTCAAGTCAACACTTCCAAACTAAAATTAGCCTTCTCATAGTTTAATGTCTGACAGTTCCACGAAGCACTCTCAGGCCAATACAAATGGTTACCCATCAATTATTCACAAGCTAAGGGTCTGCCGTGTTTAAGACTTGAAATAAATTGGAATTTACACAACTCACACACACGCGTTCAGAGTGAAATAAATGATGGCCATTTTTCTATTTGATTCCTTACTTACAGAGGGTTCATGAGGAGCTAAAAGGGAAAATTTAAATAGACTCTGCCGAATTCCTTTAAAATAATGCTCATTTGATTGCTTTTGTAATGCTTTTTCTTGAATAATTTGGGCAAGAAAACGAGCTTATAATATGGGAATACATCACGCCTACATTCTTCCAATGTGTAGGTATAATACATATTAAACCTAATTGCTACTGAAATCTTTTCGTCAAGAAAACGTTTCTGACACCTGTATATAATAGGAGAAAGAGGTATAAAGAAAGAGAAAGAGAGGAAAGGTCTCCTGGAGGTTCCTGCATAACGCTTTTTCCTTAAGTGACGATTTTTGCCAGTTCACTCCAACAGCCGCGTTAAGAAACTCGTTCCAAAAAAAATAACATACCTAAGTACATCAAAATATTCTTTAAAGACAAATATATAGGTAGTAAAGATACCCTTTAGACCTTCGAAAATTTCCTTTGGGACGTTAAACTGTATAGAACTACCAAATTAACCCTCAAATGCTACAATCCAAGCGACATAAACAAAGCCTTCAACCACGTCGTTACTTCTGGTTGAAACAAGCAACAAACGTATCATTCAGTTTCATTAGGCAGCGGACACGCCGTAAATAAACATTGGGGGAGGAGGCCAATCTGTCCACCGGTGTAAATATACAATGTGTGACGTCACGCCTTTGCTGAACGTGGGACAACGTAAGCTAACATGGACAGTTAAAATAGCACGGATATTGGTGTCCAGTTCGGATACTAGAACCTGGGCTTGTATGTAGAGTGATTAGTAATTTGGTACATTTTTTGAAAGCGAATAAACTTGGTATCATTCGTTTGTTCATAAGCTATCTGAAAAGCATAAGATTTGCATCCTGAGTTGAATAGACTTATTACAAAAATTTAAAAAAATCAACAAGTGCTTTATCTTCAAATCTACTCGGAATCGTTCCCAAGTTATAGGGGTCAAAATTTTTGCAAATTAGCACTTATTGATCTCCTTTCAGGGATTGCATTGAATAACCAATCACCCTGTAGATATCGAGACTGCTAGACTTGCATAATTCTTTATGTTTTAGACTATAAAGAATTTAAAAGTACAGTACCTTTTAGTAATACAGTATTATGGTTCCTTTTTTTTTAAGGATGGGAAATGACTATGACTAAAATCAAATGACTTCTTCCGCTCTTGGCGGAGCGAAAGGGAGTGTCAGACTCTTACTGACTAAAACCCATCCGTGTTCCTTCTATGATCTTTGCGTGACAGAGCCGAGGTGATTCTTTCGAATAAATTACGCAACCTTGATAGGATATTATGTACCTAGTAGACAAGCATTGTTTTAGAGACAAATGAAGACTTACTGGCAACATACAACTGTATAATTTTTTTTAATAGTTTAAAAAACTCAAAAAACGCACTTTTAGCACGCACAATTTTTTTCGTATTCCTTACAGCAAACCCTTTCATTTGATACCCATATCATGGGGATGCATTTCAAACAGCCAGTCCACCATCCTGGGGAGGCCGCGCATATTGGATTTGTAATGACGTTTCTTAGCTAGTCATGTATTGTCATCAGAACTCAGAGCGTGTGCAAAATTTCATCCTAATCGAAGACCGGGAAGTGGGTCAAATTAAGATTCCAAGATTTTCTTACATAGTTACTTACAAGTGAAGCTAATATAAGCGTGTTAATAATAAAAAAAAAAGTATTTTGGAGTAATAAAAAAGCTACAAAATGTTTATTCTGCCATGACTTTTGCGACACGAGGTAGCTTAAAGGTTACCCCGACAATAAATCAAAAGACAGCTTCCTACGCAATTAATGTGCGTGACACCCTTTATGTGCGTACACATCACCAGATGATTCATTGTGGGAGCAAAACTACCATGGCTCATTTCTTTAAACGATGACGTCACTATAACTGGTGATGGTAGGTACAGTCAGCAAAACAGATAGGTATGCAGGGTCGTCAGAAATAGTTGAAGTTTTCGAAGAAACCGATGGATGTCTTTGACTGAAACTTAACCTAAATGAAGGACTATTTATTATCTACGTTTTAAATTAAATTACATTCGAAAACATCCATCGGTTTCTAAGAAAACTTCAACTATATCTGACGACCCTGCATACCCATCTGTTTTGCTGTGTGTACATGACTGTACACTATTGTACTTGATGTTAGATGACTCCTAGATTAGGTTATTTAAAAACTGATCAAATGCGAGTCGGATTCGCACATAAAGGGTTCCGTTTCATCATCTATACTAACTAATATTATAAAGCTGCAGTGTTTGTTTGTTTGTTTGTTTGTTTGAAAGCCCTAATCTCTAGAACTACTGGTCCGATTTGAAAAATTCTTTCAGTGTTAGATAGATTAGTTATCGAGGAAGGCTATAGGCTATATACCATCACGCTACGACCTACGGGAGCGGAGCAGTAACCAAAGATGCGGGTGTAACCGCGGCGGACAGCTAGTAGAAGATATAGCAGCATTGCCATTATAATATCGATTAAATCGACCCAAAAAGGCAAAAAAAATCTCTTTCATTTTTAATATTTTTTATTTGTATTATTTTATTGGTTTTTTTTTTAATGTTTATAGCAGCAATCGAAATACACATTCTGTAAAAATATCGACTCTCTAGCTATTTCAGTTCATAAGATACAAACCGCTGACAGACGGACGGACAGACAGCAAAGGCTTAAGTAATAGGGTCTCTTCAGCACCCTTCGGGTAGGGTACCCTAAAAATCAGGTCAAAATGTATTTAAAATCTGATTTTTATTAAAAAAAAACTGTCGATAATGTTAATGCTTGGGGTTCGACAATCATGTACTGAATCCATGATTAAAGTGTTTGTTATTATGTCCCATTCACCACGTATAACGAATTGTTGATGTTAAATACCTACATACATATTTCAGAAGGTTAGGTAAGAATGCGTCTACTGTAACCTAGAAAAAGATAAGACTTGGAAAAGGTTGTTTAGTATTCAGAGCAACGGTAAAAAAATTAGATGTGTCTCAACGAGCTTAGGACTGTCGAAAGGTACCTAAGTCTGAACCCTAGCCAAACCTAATTCATTTAAAAATAAAGTCAAAAGGTCAAACTGTTTTCCGAATCCACGAGACCCGAATCGAAAATGTATTACTTATATAGAATTTATTCTTGTTTACGACATAAATATGTTAACTAAAGCCTACACAAATGACATTTTAAATCGTAGCCATTACTTCTCTTGAACTACTGCCATTTTATACTTATATTTTAAGTAGGGCATTTGACACTGCACTTGGCATCCCCATTATGTCAGATGAAATTGATTAGTAAACACTATATACCAATCAATTGACGTGCTTTATGTGACCGGTTAAAACGTGACCCCATAGATTTTGTATAACAACTAGGCACCCGTCCCGGCTTCGCCCGGGTGCAATGTAAATACATAAACCTTCCTCTTGAATCACTCTATCTATAAAAAAAAACCGCATCAGATCTAAGCATACATAGGGACAGACAGAAAGAAGCGACTTTGTTTTATACTATGTAGTGTTAGTAAATTGTGACAACACTTTTCGCCAACCCAATTGACCAACTATTAATTAATTTTAAAGTAAGTACACTAAAAATCTAATTTACAGTTAATTGAAACTCAATTGAATTTTCAGGGCTAAAATAAAGTGTTCCTTTAGAGAAACTGTGTCTTGGAATTGCCGGATAATTGTGTCTAGTACCCAATTATGTCGACATATTTATTTGCCACGACCCAGTAACATAATTCGGGACAAAGCTACAAGAAGTACAAGAGTTCTTGAAGATCTAATGACATAACTGACCCATCTAGGTCGTCTTCATCATTTTCTCTTTTACAATCCGTTTTACATAATAAAATGGTATGCCAGAAATGTGGCCTTATTTTACACAGACTTGCATAGTCCTTGCCAACGTTTGGATAGGTCAGAGAGTACGATTTACTTACAGTATGACTCATGGTTTGTTATTTATTTATTTATAATAAGCACACCAACAGCACTGTCACATACAATTCAATAAACTAACATCTTATATTGGCATTTCAGTAACCATGCACATAAATACATAACAGGTATGTATGACATTTGCTTAAGTATATTAGAGACAGAAGAAAAAAATTAAAAGCGTGTCCAGTAGACCTAAATTCAGAACACTACAAAAACAAAACTTTATAAGCTATATATACGTATAATAATATGCAGTCAGGTGCTTAATTGCAAAGAGTTTCGACCAACACCTAAGGAGGCTCTCGTTAGGCAGTTGGATATAGGGCTTGATTCAGAAGGCAGCTTATTTTTAAACACGGCCCGCATTGTAGGAGGATCTTCTCTTGGGTTTTTCCATCAGGAATTTCTCAGTAGCAGCCTCAGAGTTTGGATTTGTGCTCAGTTGATGGCAATAGGCTCGCCCCCTATTACATGGAACTTAAAGATAATTGTGTACTACCATAAACATACATAAACTCACGCCTTTTTCCCATGGGGGTAGGCAGAAACCCAGAACGCCACCGATCCTTACATACTCCTTTCGCCTCACAAACGCATCAAATATATACAAAAAATAGAAAAATACATCTATTAGAGGTATTCGACCTTTCGCTTCCTCAGTGAACATACCCGAAACGAAAATAGACTTCACAAGTTTAAATCTAATACTTTCAGCTTAAAATGAAACGGCAGTGGTAAACAGAAACACGACACATACGAGTGTGTAGTGAGGCCGCAATGAGACGCAACGCCGTTGCCGACGGCAGTCGCAATATTGACCCGTCTAAATATAGCAGCGAACGTTCTGCGAATCTATCAAGCGATCGCTTTTTATCGCTTGAGGAATGTTCACACTCGCGTGATTAGCGACTAGCGACACGCTGTCTCGACTAACGTGTCAGCAATTTCATTAAATGCCATTATTATTTTATTGGTGTGTTATTTTATGGAGAATTAAAAAAAGTTGAGTTATTGCCATGAATTTTAGGAATTCATTTAAATGAAACTGGATTAGATTTAGTTTGAGTTTTTTTTTTAAGCAAATTTTGCTACCCTATATATGCATTACTTTTATTTAATACCTACCTTCTGCTCGTAATCTCGTCTGCGTAGACTTCAGAATTTAAATAAAGTTATAAATTATCTGGAAAATATAAACGGTATAAAAATATCCTATGTAAGTATTAAAATAGATCAATATCTACATGTATGCCAAAACCTAATTCCGTTCAGCGGTTTAATCGTGAACGAGTAACAAACATCAATCCATCCGTCCTCACAAACTTTTGCAATTATAATAATCCGCGACTTCGTCCGCGTAAATGTCGGTTATCGCGGACGCAGACGAAGTCGTGAAATAAAATGTAGCCTATATGTCCTTTCTTAGGGTTCAAACTAACCCCGTACCTTTTATCAAAATCAGTTCAGTGTGTGGTTGTAAGGTAGAAAAAGGGAGAAAAAGGGAAAAAAAGGGAGTAAGAAAGAAAATAATTGAATTTTATTATTATTATTAATCGTGAAAGCGGAACAGACAGACAGAGTTACTTTTTGCATTAAGTATGGTTAATATGAATTAGGACATAATAATACCTAATGCAAATATAAACGATGTTATTACAGACTTAAGACGCTGTTCTTACCTTCAAAACTCAAAATTATTTGCTAACAATTAAATAATATTGCTTTCACACCCTTTAACTTACACCCCAATCTTCCCACTTCAACCACAGCTAATAATCTAAAATGATAGCACAAATACAATAATAGTAGGCTACATTGTAAGCTATTTATGGCGTATTTCAGAGCAACGAGCGAGGCGGGCTAATAAAACCTGCTATAAACCGGAGGGAACCCTTACAATTAGGGGCGGATCGGCTACGGTATGCCGCCTCTGTTGCCGGCCCGACTAATTTACCGTGTCTCGAATAAATCCTATTATTTTGTCTATTCTAACTTTTTCAATTACGATAAATCGGTCAATGGCGTGAGAGCTTTTAAACAGTTGTAGGATTCAATTATTATACGAATCGTACTGAGTATTGACAAGTATAACATGTCTTTTCTTCGGGAAAATTTATTACTTACTAGCCACGGCTTCGGGCGGGTGCTTTCCGACTTTTCTGGTCGAGTTTTGAAATTTTTCTCTCATTCAGACGTCCGGGAAATTACGAACACGACAAAATTATTAATCGGGCGAATCGGTCCAGTCGTTTTCTTGTATCTTAGCATAACATTTACCCATTAATTTATTATTTTTATAGAATAAGATAGATAGACAGACAAATAAATAGATTGTAAAATTAAACTCGGTTTTTAGTAGCCTCCGCTTCCCTATTAATAGTTTTTTCAGGCTGTGAGAAAGTAGGAAATACATAGACAAGTTTCTTCCGCAGCTATTATGGATAAACTATGTTTCTCTTGATGTGTATAGAAAAGGTTACTGGGTAATGTAATTCTCATAATCGACCATAATAGCAGTGGGCATCTAATTCTAGGAACGACTTAAGCCTTCTCATTATCAGCACGATTGGCATTTGGAAGTCGATCGATGAACTCATTCGGCCAGTATGATAGACGATTAATGATATTTTTTCTGGTAGGTTAAAAATAACACTTTTACACGTATTTTTTCAAAAATAAATTAGGGTCTGAGTGTAATGTTCTAAAAGTGACTTTGAATATTAGTTTAGAAGATTTCATTTTGCTTGGATGGTGAAACCAGAAATACTAACTGTAACACACACACTGTCTGTATAAGTGACTATTAAGGTTATTTTCCGTTTCATAATTTTACCAAAGTTCTCATCATTTCATTGTTAGTTTGTTAGCTAGTTGTTAACCCAATTGTGTATGCTGTGGTCTCCTATAATGATAGACTAAATAATAAAAAAGTAAGATATGTAAAGTTCAAAAATAATAATAATAATAATACCAGCCTATTACTGTCTCACTGCAAGGCAAAATCTTCTTCTCATACAGAGAAGGCATGAGCATTTATCACCACGCAATGATGGACTTTGGTTGAACATTATAATGTATGTGATGATTTGTGTATACTCGTAACTCGTAACTTTTGACAGCATTGTGTTATTTTTAATCACACGCAAAATAAACTTTATGCTTGTATTTACCACAGTTTTTAGAAAACAAAAAAAAAGACTGGAAATGAAAAAGGGAGCGGCGTATATTAGTCATTTAACCTCTCGAATGTCTTATGTTACACAGTTCGACATAAGCCATTGTCTTACTATTGTGTTACTAATTAGACATTCAACGGGTTAAATAAAATTAGGTTTATTAGGTCATATACTTTACGCCATCTGTCGATAGCATAACGAACTACAATCCAAAAAAACTTTATTCAAATTAGGAACGGTCATTAAAAACTCATAATATTATATAAAACCTAATCATGAGCATCATTAAAATGTAATTAATGCATTTATTTTTTGCTCGTGTCTCACTTGCCAGCTCTTAATCTTTTTAATGAAGTTAGTTAACACTGAATAAAAAACATTTTCAATTAATCATAGTAAAAGCTTTTTGAAGTGCACTTTTAACCGTAAGAGCAACACCCGGTAATATATAGTTACGGGTAACCCGACAGTGGCGCCATTCACTTGATTTCAGTCGTGTTTAAGTTCTGCAACTCAACTCATAGTGCCATCTGCGCAGCATAGATGGCGCTGCACATAATGTAGTTTAGCTACTGGTCGCTAGATGTCGTGAATAAAAGTTGGTATATTTGCAAGTTGCTAAGTGATAAGCTTTTGAAATTACAATTAATAACAAAACAATAACACTTTAAAATTGGTGCAATATTTGTTAAATATAATTTCAAAAATTTTATTAAATAAAATTGCTTTAGTTTTCAACCCTAATACGGGGCAGTGACGTAACGATGGCGGGGTGAACACGGCAGCTGTTTGCGAAAGTCATCGATGTCGGCACAAGATACACCCGTAAAGTGGTACAATATCGACCCTGACCCCGAGGTCGCGTGCCTACCTGAGCCTCCAGGGTTACCTACATCGTCTACCAATAACTAGAGGGGCGGCCGACTTAGTTTTTTATCGAGTGAAAGATTTTGCGATATAGTTTTGAGAACCATGATTCTTTTGATGGTTACATAAAAGCTGTTTGGTATTTCTATTAGAATTTTTAATGTTAAAGTTATTTTTTTAGGTACTTTGATAAAGCTTTTTTTAACACATTTTAACACATTAAGAACAAGACGAAGAACACAAGAAGAAGAACACATTTATTTCACAAAACACAAATAATTTAATATTTTTACCTACAGGTAGTTATCATAAAGTAGATACCTATAACTGAGAAGTAAATAGTAATTACTAGTCGACTATGCAATCAAATTAATAACTCTTAGACAATTTACCTTGATGATATAATTACTTTGTAGGAAACGAGTAAGTACATACGTACTTACTGCGGGGGAATTAAGCAATGAACAAAAACTTAGCTTTTTAAAATACATTTATCCTTCTTCATTGAGAAACACCAATGGTCCTACGTCATGTTACTCAGTCATATCCATTTTAAATAATTTCTAGGGAAAAGTCAGATATTTAATCGAACAAAAATTTTTTGATCTAACTGTTCAGAGACCATGTACGGACAGCGTCATCAACAGGTTATCCCCTTTTCGAACGTAATTTTAAGCGATAAGGATAACCAGTTGATGACGCTGTGTGTACCTTACTACCTACATTATCAGCAGGATAGATATTTGCCTACGTCCTTAGTGACTACAAACATACCTAATCATAATGGACTGTTCTGACCACTGTCACCTATCTGTCACCTAAACTGGTGATATTTTACCTATATACTTAGGTATACCTACTCCATTCAATATAACGTTTCAACGCAACGCTATTGTTATTTTAAAGTTAGCATAAAATAAGCTCGGTTAGTCGGTAGTAACAGACTATTAGTCATTTACAAAAAAAAAACCATAACAGCCCTTATAGGTACCTATGTTGTAGGTAAAAGCCACAAATCACAGTATTGGTAGGTACTAGGTACTAATACCTAGGTTCTTATCAGTGCCAACACGGAATGGCACCGCATCGTTTGAAGTTTAGATATGGGGAAAATGCACAAAATGCATGCCATACATGATGAACTTAGTAAGTACCTACCTTCTACTCTTTTATAAATTACATAGAAAAAAGTTAAAAGGCATAAACAAAAAACGTGTAGTATAGGTATGTTTAAATTTAAAATTGCATCATGGACCCACTACTTGTTTTGTACACAATTCGATTGTTTGTTAGAGACTTTGATAAAAGAGAGTGTAATTTTAAATCAAAACTTTTCTACATAATTATCTAGGTAGATTAGATCTACTTACTTACATAAGAACAAAAAATATTTATTGAAAAGACTATGAGTGAGTACACATAATTATTGCAATTAAAGTTGACAAATTATGAATAAGTGACATCACGCCTGTAATTCCCGTAGGGTTAGGCAGAGGTGTACCCATTAGTACCTATACCCACATTTCGCCAGTTATGTTTAAGTCTCATGTAATAGGGGGCGAGCCTATTGCCATCAACCGGGCACAAATCCAGACTCCGAGGCTGCTACTGAGAAATTCCTGATGGAAAAACCCAATAACACTTTGCCCGACCTGGGAATCGAACCCAAGACCTCATGCTCAGCAGTCGTGCTTTGCGACCACTAGACCAACGAGGCAGTGAATAACGAAAAATAATAAGTAAAGTAAGTAAGTAATAAGTGAATTACGGGAAATAAATTAATAATAATTAAAATAATTATAGGGTGTAAAAAAATACATCACAAAAGCCGTAAACTATGCATTCTGACCAACAAACTAAGTAACTTTGAGTTGACTTTCGATTAAATAATGTTATAGGAAATAAGTTTAAGAGTATATGTGTATAGAAATTATATCAACAGTTGGTTTATGTCACGTTTATTATACCTATCTTGTTGTTGAAATGAAATTATAAGTACTAAAAGTGAATGTTACCTACTTCTTCTTAGCGTATCGATGGCAAATATAGATACATATTTTTGTTAAATTTTAAAATAGAAATTATATCAAGAGTTGGTTTATGTCACGATTATTATATCTTGTTGTTGAAATGAAGTTATACCAAAAGTAAATGTACCTACTATATGAGACACACCCGTGCTCAACGACCACCCATTACCACTTTTTATTCATAAGCAAAGTGACCTAGGTGGCGGGATTGCACCGGCACCGTAGGTAGGTACATTTTTTGCTTCAAATAAATAAATTATGAATTACCTACTCTTCAACAACACTGTGCCGCCCACTTTATTTCAAAGCAAATGTACCTAGGATAAGGATAAAACACATGCTATTTTCTATGTAAAAGTTTAATGTAGGTAAATTATACACGTAATTATTATCAATAGGTTATTCCACGATAAAAAAGTTATAATATCTGCCACGTCATAACTAACTAAAGCGCAGGCCACACCGCCAGCTAGCGGGCGGGCGGGCTAAGCGGGCGAACATCGTTTCACCTCTTTACATACTTCGGTTCACACCGCGAGCTACCGACTAACCTAACGAGCTAAGCTAACGAAATATCCGACGATTCCCAGCTAGCGGGCGGGCGGGCTAGGCGGGCGAACATCGTTTTACCTCTTTACATACTTCGGTTCACACCGCGAGCTGCCGACTAACCTAACGAGCTAAGCTAACGAAATATCCGTCGCTCGTCTGTCCGTAGTTTTCGGTGTGAACCCCATAGTTTAGCTCGCCAATATTTCGCGTAGTTTATATAGTTTCCTTCGTTCGCTTCGCCCGCCCGCTTAGCCCGCCCGCCCGCTAGCTGGCGGTGTGGCCTGCGCTTAATACAAGATGAATACATCTAGCTTTCGTCTGTATAGACTTCAGAATGAAACAAAAGTCCTTAATTACACAAACATAGGATAAAAAACGTATCCGATGACATTTTTCAGACTATATCTATATTTGTGCCAAACATCTAGATCCGTTCAGCTGTCCACCAAAACTTTCGCGTTTATAAGAAGTTAGATTACTTCATATTTAGATGAGCAATACATTTTTATTTACCTCCTTCACTTGGGGATTTTTACTTGACGTAACAAACAAAAAAAATATTACAGTATACGCAAGCAGATTACAGATAACTTCACAAAATTTTAGATTCGTTGCATACATACATACACTCACGCCTTTGTCCCATTGGGGTAGGCAGAAACCACAGAACGCTACCTGCTACGATCCTTACACCTCCGCCTCATCCATGTTCATACATCTCGTCATACAAGCATGCCGGTTACGTGTACCTACTGCCACCTGACCTTTCATTTTTTTGAAATTCTTGGCGTCTTATAATAATTTGTTGTAATAACCTACGTTGAAATTTTGTTACGTAAACATTTGGATTCAGTGCAATTACTAATATTAGAACCTACGTGGGGTTTTGAAGTGATAAACCAGACATTCAATAATTGGCAACATTTTCAAATTGATTCTCCACGTGGCAACATAACCTAGAAACATCATCCATGTGCATTACTTGAGGCTATCGTCGTCCATTAAAGTGTACTATAGATAAGGTAAAAGCATTATTCCAATATTAGCCCATTAAAATAGCCAATTTCAAATTCTGGTCTAGACTTTAGAGCCGTTTTGGTTTTATTACATTTTTGTGAAATAAAATAAATATCGCTTTTATACATAGATAAGCATACCATTAAAGTATTTTATGTTTTGACAGAAAGAAAAAAAAGAAAGAATATATGTTTATTGGACACAGTTCATGTGGTACATAAATTAATTAAAGTTTAATAGATTTAAAGCCAATGGATTAAAAATTTAAAAAAGAAAAACATTATTGTGTGCCCTACAGCTGCGCCACAAAAGACCATTCTTCACACTTATTATTAAAGCTGAAGAGTTTTTTGTTTGTTTGTAGTCGGATTCTACTAGATTTTTTCTCTTGTAAATGACGTTTAAAAGTGCCTTTTAATAGTCTAATTGAAATAAATGATTTGACTTTGACTTTGATTGGAAAAAATATTTTTGTATATGATAGCCAGATTCATGAGAAAGAGTATAGGCTATATAACATAATGCTATGACCCACGGGAGTGGAGCAGTAACGTAAATAAGTAGTTATTGTATATTTTCAACCGACTTCAAAAAGGAGGAGGTTCTCAATTCGGCGGTATGTTTTTTTTTGTAAATATACACATCAAAAGTGTCTAGGGATCAAGATGTATTTGGTAATAATAATATATTGATCCCTAGACACTTTTGATGTGTGTATGTCCATATGTTAGCTGATTACTCCGCCAATTATGAATTGATTTGGATGATTCTTTTTTTTTTTAATACTGCATTTCATAGGGTCCTATTTTAAAGGCGACATATCTATTTCAAAAGCTTTTACTTAATTTTATCCTAATTTCATCATACTTCTGCTTCAAAAACAAACACAATTTGGTACTTTGGCGGCTGGGACTTAGGTGCGGTCCGTAATTTCCAGCACGCTTTCAAATGCGTTCAGAATTGGGAATGAGCCGTTAAAAGGCTCGTTCTCTACTTCATTTGGACCTTATACGGTTAACGGAAAACTGTTTGCATGCGAAAATAGATTTTACTGCGTGTTATGTAGAAGCAATTTTCTGTGTATTGGCTGTATTAATTATTTCCAAATAATTGTTATTATTTTACATCTTTAGTTCGATCCTATAGTCGTCGCGGCGGAGAGCGACTTTGTTTTATGCTATGTAAAGATTATAAAAATAACATAATACAACATAACATCACGCCTGTAATTCCCGAAGGGTTAGGCAGAAGTGTAACCATTGGTACCATCCAGACTCCGAGGCTGCGAGGCTGCTATTATAAAAATATAAACATATAAAAGAATAAATAAGAAAATTTAAAATACTTACAATTTATGTAACGTTTACTCCATTCTTCTATTCTATCTACTCTTTCTCTCTCTCTCTTCTCTACGAACCGACAATGTTGCCAACATTACACGATATTCAAATAGCTCTAATAACAATATGCACATAGTTTATCTTTATGTCTACGGAAACGGCCTTTCAAGTAGGAACTATAAAATAGATCACAAGTTCACGACATTACTCTTATCTATGATAACAGCTATAATTCTTTATTATAATAGAGTAAGTATCTATAATCTTAAGGACAGTCTAGTAAAGTGCACGACAGCCGGTCTATTCTGTAAAATTCTTCCTCGATAGATTTAGGTGACCTGTCAATTCCTAGCATCAGGGGGGCAATTCTACAAACTTTTAGGAATAATCGCAATTTAATCTTATTCTCAATCTGTAAGAAATTACGCTGATTTACACACATTTTTAGACATTGATATTCGCTTTGATGAGATTGCGACTAGATTTTGAACGGTTTTAAGTAGTAGAATTGGCTTTCAGGTGATATGACAGCTTATCTCAAGCAAACATCACCAGTATTTACAGACAGAGTTTTTTTACAGAACTACCTCCTGCCCGCGACTTCAACTGCATAGATTTCAGAATTAAGTCATGAAACACAGAAACGGGATAAATATTTAAATGTGTTAAGCTAGATGGGTGCCAAATTTCAGCTAATTCCGTTCAGCCGTTTCAGCGTGAAAGAGTATAAAACGCGTTTATATTAATAGTAGTAGTACTTATAAGATAGACAAATAGCACTGGATACGGGTTGCTTTCTCGAATGCTTTTGATTATGACTAAGACTTAGACATGCACCTTTTGTTAGAAAAAAAAAGATAAAAATACTCAATTACGAATACCGACTTGCTCCCAGAAAATTTAATATTCACATAATTAATATTCACAAAGAGATATGTTCGAAAGACCTAGTCTATCTGCATTTTTTGGGTAAATTAAACTGATAAATAAGATTATATTTGACTGAGGACAACTATATACCTACTATGCCATTGAAGCATTGAACATAGCCGAAGTGCATCCTAAAAAATAATGCTATTCATAAACAAAGCCGCGGTTACAGCTAGTGCTAGTCTCAAATACACAACTACCAGGGGCGTAGCTACCGCCGTATCATACATCAATTATACGGGCCCCCCGGCCTACGGGGGCCCCCAAGGTGCGTAAGCAAAAATTAATAAAAACTACCCATTTAAATTGCAGAAATGAGAAAAGTAAAAAAAAGCAATTTCTTTTTTCCCGAGTAAAGCGTGCGTTCAAAAGTTGGCAACACCCTACATCGGTTAAAGCGGGCTGCGGGATTTCCCCGTTTAAGTTATTTACGAGGCGCAAACCAAGCTTTGCATTATAATACAAAGATAATAATTATGATGAATAAATATTTCTTTTAATTTTATGCAAACATTTTTTTCTTTTTTGAGAAATCTTTACCCTTCCTAAGGGCCCCCAAACAAATTTTTATACGGGGCCCAGCCAAGGTACGCTACGCTTCTGACAACTACTCATACTACTACACTACTAGGTACTACACTCAAGTGACACATTTTGATGAACCTTGTTTTTAGTTACCGTCAGAAATAGAATTAAATTATAAATTGGCATCAGCGTAATTTAAAGATCGCATGCTGGATTTAATCACAGCTAATGGCGTCTGGGTAACGTTCACAAACTGTGTTTTTGTTCAAAGAATTTCTATTTCATTTTAATCTCAATAATTTATATTTATATATATCGTGTTGGCGCAGTGGTTAAGGCGGGCCCTTTCATGCACGAAGTTGTGGTTCGCAACCCGGTATGGACAAGTACCAATGAGGCTTTTTTATTTCATAAGTTCTGAGTTTATCTTGGACATAGATGACATCGGTGAAGAAAAACATCGTGAGAAAACCTGGACTAATCTATACTTAATATTATAAAGCTAAAGACTTTGTTTGTTTGAACGCAATTACTTCCGGAACGAAAAGTCAAATTTTTATAAATTTTTCGTAATTCAGAAGCTGAGTACCTACTTAAAATAGGGACACGTAAGAAAAATCACGCAAGCGGAGTCGCGGGCAAAAGCTAATAATTTACATGAGTCTATAATCGCCAATCCGCCTTGAGCAAACGTGGTGATCAATGCTCGTGCCTTCTTTGTATGAGAAGATGCCTTTGCCCTGAATTGGGACCAATAATAGACTGGTAATATTAATAAATTAAATTTATTTTGTTCAATGAGATCATTTAAACGCAAATAAATTGTAGTGACACATAAGATATTGTTAGGCGGAAGTCGGAAAACGTTTATAACCGTAATATTTCGATGCCTTTATCCTCCTAGTGAGTCCTTATTCTGAATTATCATACCTTTTGGTTTAATTAAACATATTATAATGATTATTCACTTCTGTTTGTTAGGCAGGTTGCCTTTTCGAACAGGCTGCGCAAATTAAATTAGATTTTTATGTCTAGAAATGATTTAACATCACGCCTGTAATCCCCGAAGGGTTAGGCAGAGATGTACCCATTACTAAACCCGCATTTCACCAGTTAAGTTTTAAGTCCCATATAAATAAATTATGTAAAATATATAATATACATTCTTGTGGTTGAACTTCACGACACAGGATATCCTAGTGTATACAGTATTCAATAGTATCCAGTAGTACCCAGTAGTATTCAGTAGTATCCAGTAATATCCAGTAGTATCCAGTAGTACCCAGTAGTATCCAGTAGTATCTAGTAGTATCCAGTAGTATCCAGTAGTATCCAGTAGTATCCAGTAGTATCCAGTAGTATCCAGTAGTATCCAGTAGTATCCAGTAGTATCCAGTAGTATCCAGTAGTATCCAGTAGTATCCAGTAGTATCCAGTAGTATCCAGTAGTATCCAGTTGTATCCAGTAGTATCCAGTAGTATACCAACTAAAAACTTAAAGACCTCAATAAAGAATCAATTAATAATAGTAATATCATACATTATAATTAGTACTTTTACTAATATAAAATTATTAACTTAAGTAAATTTTGCCAAAACAAAGCTCCCAATGTGGTAAATTAGTATCCAATGATAACAGTAAAATGTACATAATATATCCAAAACGTATGCTTAGAATAGATATACATAACTTCACGCCTGTAATCCCCAAAGGGTTAGGCAGAGGTGTATCTATTAGTATACCCACATTTCGCCTGTTATGTTTAAGTCCCAGGGGGCAAAAATTATTCAGCGTAAAATACCAAAAATCTTACTTCGAAAAACGGAAGACATTTTCACAAGGGCTTTGCTTTTTTGCTTTCTTCTGACAGAAATACCTACTTACACCTAATTGGGTAAACCACCAAACACATTACAAAAATCTACTCCACCCACAAACCAGGTGTGTAAAGGGAAACTCAAATCAGCTTAACAAGAAAGCAGCTAATCAGCTTCAACTTAATGAGTCTTCCAAAAATAAGTAGAATCGTAGCAATTAACCTTTATAGTTCGCCTATCACAGCCTTAACCCACATTGATGTGGAAGCAAAAGGCTGCGTGTTTCATTATCTTTGCCCGTCATACCGAGAATGATAAAAGCTTTTCAGTTTGTCTATGGTACTGCTGGGTGTTTCGAAATTCAAATGATGTGTTCTTTGACGTTAACTTTGATAGAGAGTTGTAACTCTATGATGAGGTTACTAAAAGTAAATACTGAAAGCACTCATGAGTTTATGGCTTTTTGGATGGAAAGGTTTTATGCAAAATCTTTATACTTTATAATGATGATATTAATGTCATAACTCATTAATTGAACCTTTCTTCATGCTGTAAAAAGGTACGCAATCCTACAATATTTTATTGTGCTCCGGCTTATAAGTACATGGTCCAAGTGTATGAAACAGGTGATTTAAAAAAAATTCAACGAGTTTTTTTTACGATGGGTCTAAAGAATCTTGTCATAAATCCATGGTGAAATTTTTAATTACGCGTCCACCCCATATATTATGAAGCAGGCACACTGTACACTGTATGTTTGCTCTTACTTGTAACTAATTCAATTCATTAGTAATAATTAATTTTATTATGCTAGGACTGCTTTTTATGCGACATAACATAGAAAGATAAAGAAATAGAGAAATAAGAGTACCTTACAAAGTTTGTGTAAAACACTAATTTCTTATACCGGTACATATTATTTTCCAACGCGCATGACTCACTGGATTGCATCACATGTGTTTCTTTAAAAATATTGTATTCACAAACTGAAATAACAACAAGCAAACAACGAAATATATTGAATAAATCCGTTCAGTATTCGAATGTTCCGCTTAGTTGGAGTAACGTTCAAAACGAGTGTACCTACTATGTAGGTACCTATACAGTTTCAGGCATCCTTACTGCATCACATCGATCGGATGCGACTGGAGCAAGTTTACAAGCAAGCCTGTGGCATGTCTGTAAAGGTTAGTTTAGACTAGCAGATGCAGGTTTACCACAAGATGATGTACCGCCCTATTAATTCGAACTAGACCAATTTTGACGTAACATAAAATTGAATTTAGAACAATAATACTGGCAGGTTCCACCTAAAAAAATATACCAACCTTTTTTTGTAAATCACACCTAAAGTTTAGTTTACGAAGCATTTTAAAACTTTCCATTGAAAACAATGTTCTGTCGCAAAAACACTTTTTCCTTTGTAAAGTACACTACACAGTACTTACAGAATGACATGAAAAGTTTTTGTTGAGTTAATATTATACGCGCCTGGTAGCAGATGCCTGTAGGGCCATATTTAAAGTTGCTTTTCGTAGTCTAAACCTACCTTAACATTCGTATGTAAGCCGATCCATAGTAGTCCAGATAGATAGATAGATCCATAGTATACGAAGTTGTACCTACAGCCTACATGACTGATATAATTAATAACTGGTGTATCATGCAAATGCATAACTGTAACTGTACTCATGTGTTAAGCCTCCCTTGTGGCACTATAAGCTCCCTCTAGCGGCGTATCGATCAATCACTTGTTTATAATTTTCCGATCATTTGGGCGGTTTGTTTATTATTGGTATTCATTGTGATCGTTTTGCCTTTTTAGGGTTCAGTATAGGAAAAACGGAACAATTACAAAATATTTTTTGTTTAAAAAAAAATTAGTTAAATTGCTGCACAACTGTATGGGGTTAGGTAAACAGTTGCTTTATCAGTAAAACATAGGCATAGACAGTATAGTTAATGTGTGTCTGGTGAAAAACAATAAATGTAAATCAGTTATTCATATTTATGTGTAACATGGCGATGGCGTATCTATCAGATTATAAAAACAATTTAGAATTGGCATACTTTTTACTAAGGACATTAAACAATAATTACTTTGACCAGACAAAATATTACCCCTTAAATTCTACAAATCACCCAGAAAACATCTCCAAAGACCAAGATTAAAACATAAATCACAACACCAATTAAAACTTACAATTAATATCAACTAAAACTAATTAATAAATTCCTGCGCACAGCCGCAAAACGCAAAACTTGAGTGCCATAAAGAATTCACCCACAAAGACTCCGAGATTCAAGACTAAAGTCTAAACAAGGTCTTTAATTTTGCACAACACTAGGCATAATTGTGCGCAAAGCTAAGCTAAACACAGAGCGTACCCATTTCAATTCTAAATGAGATTTAGACTCAACCTAGTTAAGTCTAAAATGCCGCAAAACTGTGTATTCATGCTTTGTTTCATCAGTTAGCCTCATTGTCGAAATTAATAACAAACAATGTGTGTATGAAAATGTATATTTTATACGAGTTGGTCTGGATACGTTTGCTTGAAGTCACGTCGGGTAATATTGGATATGTTTCCAGTATAAAGAGAGCAATATTACCTAAAGTATACATGTTGGTTGTACATTGCCTACAGGCACGTTTCAGGGGCTGTACATACATGTCCTTTATCGTGACGTCATTTGAAACAATGAAACGTATGTACATTTTGGCGTGAAGAGGGGAAGTACATAATTTATGTTACTGGGTTCAATGAATTTAGATGTGGTGTTTTATTAGTCAGAGATATAAAAGTATGTACCTAATACTCGTATAATAGGTACTGTAGCGTCTGTAGCAATCCCTGGACTTGTACCGCGATATTCAATCTACTATGGTGGAAATACTACTTATTAGTAGGACTTACGTATAATTATTATTATTTTGTCTAGTTTTGTCTTATCTTGTCAGCCGTAGACACGGTCTGTCAATACCTTTTCATTTTAAGATATTCTATATCTAAAGTAAACGATTGAGATTGTATACGGTTCATCCAGCCCGACCCTGTACAGTACCTATTATGTCTCATCAGTGTATGCTTGAAAATATACTTTCGACCGTTACAATATTTTACAAGTCAGTTATATTTTACAAGTCACTAGTTAATATTAACGATTTTATTATCTCCAAGAATATAAATCATTAGATTTGCAATAATTCTTACTTATCATTTTCCTCATATACCGAGTAACAAGTTGATTTGTAGGTACATACATCTGTAAGCAATCTCGCGCTTCTCATTGGGAGTGACGTCGTCGTGACAGAAAGTAACCTCAGTGCTAATTAAGATGGAGTGAGTGTCACTTACTGAATGCTTCAGTTACTGTTGGTATGCTCATCAATTATGCTATTACAGTTAGGCTTGAACGATGTCAACCGATCGATAGAGAATACAGAGTAGTAAGATGTTAACATAGTCGTAATTATTGTTTTACTTAACATCGTATTTTGTGTTTTCATTAATTGCCGGGAGAACTTTAATGGTGGACGCATATCTGACGATATATGCACTACGTATTATCCGTCGCATAACGCTTGCTATAATGGTAGTGAGATCTTACCGTAAGATCTCACTTACCGTTATAAGAAGAATGATGGATGAGAGAATAGATGGATGGATGTTACTATTTCACGCTTAAACAGCTCAACGGAATTTGCTGCTATTTGGAACATTTATTGATCTAAGCAATCTTTATAATATATTTTTTTATCCCGTTTTTGTTTCCGTGGGATAATTGAGGATATGAAGTCTAGGAGGACAGAAGCTATCTATCCATGAGAATGGGTTTGTGTGTCGAGCGTACTGACGACGATACGCCCGACGCATCTTCCGTCAGATTCTAATGTGTGCCCACCCTAAGCTTCGTTCAAACAAAGGCGGCGGTGGTTTTACTATCAGTTTGATATAATAAAATTGACTAAGCGGTAATTCCCGTTTGCATTCTAATCTCAATCTTAATCTGTTAAAAATAACTTCTATTTACCTTTGCCTTTGATAAGTTTTTGACGTTGTTTGCCGCTGGGGTGTGATTATGAGTGTTTTTACTTACGGGAATTAGCCTTTTGAATATTTTTAGTCCATCACTGCCTCTATCTGCATGACGCATTACTCTTTCAAATCCTATAAAAGGTCAAACAGATACAAAACATACAGGCCAATTGATAATCCCTTCATTTCCGAAGTGCGTTGAAAACAAACTGCCTATTTACATTAACATGTTGTAACATGATATAAATTATATAAAACAAATTGCTCATAAAGATATGTATAATATAAAGGGTCATAGCTTAATTGTATCCGCGTTGATAACATTATGATGATATCGACTAATGATTGTATTCTATTTTATAATGATGTTGACCCAATGACCTTATGTATGGCATTCGATTTCTAAACGCGCTGAAAATTTTCTAATCTAGCTTTATCTGATAACAGTTCTCGAAACGACTGTCGTAATGTACCACATAACCGGCAAACATCTTTAACAATCAAGGCGCCCATTACGTCGATTTCATCTGACTTACAAAAATGCGACCTCGCACCTCATTCATCATTCCTAGCCCCGTATTTTCTTTTGTCGCGCTTGTTCAAAATATGTGCCGGCTATTACCTAACCTATATCTTAATTAAAAGACAGAATTCGTTAATATAAATCTAATTCAGGCTAGAACACTGTTGAATTGCCCGCTAAAAGCCTTGAACTACAAAGAAAGACTCAAATCTCGCACCAGTCCCCAAAAAATAATGTATCTTGTTAAGTAGATATAGGTATACATACCCACCTCTTATTCAACATCTGTTACAATTATTTACTCTTAAGCTTATAACTTAGAAGCAAAAGTTCGAAAAATAAACATCATATTTTCATGCTTGAATAAAATTATTTATATTCTATTTTGCAGTAGCGCTCACGATATTATTACTGGCCTTCATGCAGTAAACTCTGGGGTTGGAATACATTGGTTTCATGGCCATGTTGCACCATGTCAGGGCCTTAACTACCTAAGTTGAGGGTAGGTCAGTACTGCTGCTATTTGCTGCGATGATTAATAGACCCGAAATAAATTGGAATAAAGGACGGAAATGCTCTGAATTACACAGTGTGATATTACAGATCTTCGATTCTTTTTAGTTTTTATAATAAAACTAGCATATGCCCGCGATTTCGTCCGCGTCAAAGTTGATTTCTCCATACAAACTTTGGACACCCGTTTCATCCCCTAAGGAGGGTGAATTTTGGAAAATCCTTTCTTCTCTCTACGATCAGCGCCGGCTGTCAGAAGTCAAGAAAAACCTTTGAAAATCTGTTAAATCAAGGCAAAATGAATCTTATTGCATCAAAAATAAATCTGACATTATAAGCGACTCAGTACTACTAGAACCAAAATACACTAGAAAAAGAGTACTAAAATTAAATATTGTTTTACGTTTAAAACTACGCAAGCACTACCCCAAAACTTGTACCGATAAAGTTAGAAAGAACGCTCCCGAGATCTAACAATATTAAAACCTTTTACATAATACCGAATAAATTCCTGCCTATGAAACAAAAAGGGATTGTCTCGAATATATTTGAAAAACGAAAGACACATTATTCGTCTAGGTACTTACGTGGGGTAAGTTTGTAGGTACCTGAGGTAGGTGATACTCAAACGTGTCAAGAGTACTGCTTCAGATTTCTTCGTCCACTTCAATATTGTGTGACACCAAACGTTTTTTGGACACAGGATTATAGTTAAGTGGTGGCACTTAATGTTATATCCTCGCTGAAGACGCAGAAATATGATTTTGAAGGTTCCGCTTGCTCAGGCTTTCACCCCCTCAACCTAATGATCAACGTCCGCAAAACCATTTATTTTTTGACGTTTAAACTTGCCTTAACTTTGAGCAACGTTGATTTGGTAACAAACAGGTATATATACCCAAAAGTATATGTATAATTTTTTTTAGGCAGGTCTCGTTTGGATTATGAATGTCATGACTGATTAAATTGCTAATTAAAAATTTGTTGGTAGGATGATGAAAAAAATTTTAAAGCAAAATATAAAATTTTCAGTTGAAACTTTAATACCCGACAGAGCAACTATATAAAACATCTCATATATGATTAAATTCGGCAACGAGCAAAAAATTTACCTGCGTAGTGCATTTTTTTCAATTAACAGTACAACAAAAATAACAATAAAACGACATACAGATGTGGCCACAACCGCAGTTTCAGTAACAAACATATTATACAATTTGTGTAAACGTCCATTTGAGCGACGCCCATTGAAAATTGAGCTGCGACGCTTCATTAAGCTTCATCTCCTATTATTGCAAGGCCTTGTTTGCGAGGGGTGAGGCAGGTCAAGTAATTCTGGTGATTTTGAGAGGAATTCCCGGTATGAAACCTCCCTCGTCCGGGGGCATGCGGTGGCCATACGTCATGCCCGACACTCAGTAGCTATCCCACGGGGATAGAACGGAAACATACAGTAATCCAACCGTTGAAATTATACGCCGACCTTCGAACAGAAATATCTTACTGAAACCTATCACGAACTGTGTCGTACGTGGTTCTATTCGATGTTTTGGCATTACTAGAGCGCGGAGCGTGATGTCACATCACGTAAGTATTTCGGAAGCTGTGTTTTACACGGATCAGATCTCGCTGATCTAAGGCTGTATAACCTTCCCTTGGCAAGTTTATCTCTGTATTTCAACCTCTCATTTCCTCATTTTCATTCTTAAAGCTAAATTCAAAAGCCACAAAAGAGAGCATCGCATGCACGATGTCAGCTATCTTGATTGTATTAAGCGTCGCCTTGAAGCCGCTTCCAAAGGTTACATTACATAACGCCATTAACAAAGTTTCCAATGGCAATGAAACAAAATGTAACAAGTGCAAACTTCCGCTAGCAATTATAAGGTAGGTTAAGTTCAGTTCGGTTCGAGCACCGAAGTTTTCCTCCGAGGGTTTTTACCGAAGCCAGGTCTTCTATGAATAATGTGCCGAACGAGTGCCAGCGAATATTATTTGTTCGTAGAAATTTTTCAAAAGAAATGGTTCCCGGTAGTGTTTCAGCTAAGCGTGGGATGAATGACTTCCCGGTATCTCTCTAGTGTATAGTGCCTCTAAATTCTGCGGAAATCTATCTTGTAGCGCTTTAGAATTCTGAGAATGACTTAACGTAATTTTTCTATTAGAAGATAGGTACTCGTTCATATTCTACGTACTGTCTGTGTCCGCTTCCTTGCGTGGTATTATGTCATTATATCACAATCACATTTTGGTTTTTCGTCCACACTGGCAAAAAAAGGTAATTTATTGCGGCGTCTTCTTGAATTGTAATCGATGGGTTCAATAGTGATTTTTATCGTAAAAGTAGGTACCGACGTAGACAGACAAAAACGTAGCAGAATTAATCGAAGATATCTAGATTAATTCTTTTTGGTTTTGTTTCTTAGGAATGGTACTTATGAAGTCGTTATGCCTTTATTACTTTTTAGTTTTATAAGTCATTTAAAAACACGTTCGTGCAAATAAAATTCCACAGATTGAGTCACCTACATGAATAAGTATTTATTGATCATGCCCCGCGGGCTGAACTAGGTTGAATGGAGGTTTCGGGCGATTGGCTTAAATCGAGATATGCACTGCACTGTATGCATGTCGCGTACGTGAAACCGACCGCCCCTGTGGCGTTGGAAAATCGATTCACTTTATGCAATTGTAATCACTTTGAAGTGTCCTTTTTAAAAAGCGGTCATGAGTGGTAGGTATTGATATCACTATTCATTTAGAGGAAATGATACTAAGATTATACTATGTATCATTTTTGTTAAGAACAGATTAATTGAAAGGTAAACAAAGGACACCTATAAAAGCTGAATTATTAAACAACGATCCTCATGATTTTGAAATTCTTTGAGGTCTTGGGTTCGATTCCCAGGTCGGGCAAAGTGTTACTGGGTTTTTCCATTGGGAATTTCTCAGTAGCAGCCTCGGAGTTTGGATTTGTGCCCGGTTGATGACAATAGGCTCGCCACCTATTACATGGGACTTTTATAAACAAAACTGGCGAAATGTGTGTGTACTAATTGGTACACCTCTGCCTAACCCTTCGGGGATTATGTGTATAATGAAAACGAATATTGGCTTACGTCTCTTTAAGTAATAAGAGTAATACACAGAAATAATGTACTAAATAAGTCATATAATTCTGGGAAAAAAATATCAAAACATACTTGTTCACGTATACCTACAATTTTATTATTGTTTGTTGCGTTTTGTGTATGTACACATAATTAGTACCTACAAGATGTTCCGTTGTTTCATCTGATGTTCAATAAAACAAAGCGATGGTTCTGCGTTGTCTATGCGAACGCGCGTTTGTTATGGTCAGTATGCAGTCTTACATTTAATGACAATGACTGACTGAAAAATAAGTCAAAAATATTTAAAAGATAAATATAAAACTTGGATTTTTATTTCTACATAGGTATACGACATGGGATCATTTATTTATTATTTATTTATTTAAACTTTATGCAACAAAAGTACAAAGGCGGACTTAATGCCTTAGGCATTCTCAGTCGACCAAAGGTGGTGAAGAGATAACATGGTAGGTGCAAGTTATCATTCATCTATACTAATATTATAAAGAGATAACGATTTTGAAAATTCTCTCTACGTTATCACTGAGTGCCATATACATATATATAAGCTATATTTAATTATCAAAAAATTAGGGATCCGTAAGAAAAATCACGCGAACGAATTTAGTTTTTAAGATTCTGCTACACGGTGACTTGGACACGCCTATTGATTGATACAAATTTTTTGATTGTTCTGTATATATGCGGTGGTCACATAAAAAAAAATTGGGTTGAAAAGCATTGAAATATGGTAAGAAAAGCAAAATTGACAAAAAATATGCTTATTTACATTCGAAGAAAAGTATTTAATAATATTTTCCCAATGCAAGGTAAAAGTAAAAAAATAATCGACCTCTTTTTGTGTAATTTTCCTTATTGCGCAACTAGGTAGGTTAGGTAAGAGATGTTTTCTTTCCTCGTTGCATAGACAATGACCAGTCAACTCATTACAGATTGATTTAGGATTATAGTAACAATAATATAGGTACCTACTCCCGACTGAATTTTCAGTTACAACGGACAATGTCAACGGATATTATCTTCTTCTTCTAATATATAAAATTCTCGTGTCGCAGTGTTTGTTACCAAACTCCTCCGAAACGGCTGGACCGATTTTTATGAAATTTTGTGTGCATATTGGGTAGGTCTGAGAATTGGCCAACATCTATTTTTCATACCAAAAAATAAAATTATGGCGGTACGAAGTTCGCTAGGTCAGCTAGTTTTAAATTAATCATATTACTCGTATATTTGTTAAATACACACATCAAAAGTGTCTAGGGATCAACATCCCTAATCAATGTTAGGGATGTTGATCCCTAGACACTTTTGATGTGTATAGGTAAATAAATATTCATTTTGATATGAATTAACGTATCGGATGCGTGTCGGTGTCGTTAAACACCGAGATATTTTAAGACTCATTAAACGATTGCGTACAAAAATGCTAATGTACTGATTTATGTTTATGGCTAGCCATACATACATAAACTCACGCCTTTTTCCCATGGGGGTAGGCAGAAACCACAGATCGCCACCTGCTTGGATCCTTACATACTCCTTTCGCCTCATCTACGTTCATACTGCATCTCGTCAAAATTTCATTCATTTTGTAGCTAGCCAAGAATAAGTAATCAAAAGTAAATACCAGTAAATAAATCAATTTCGGAGAAGAAGCTATTGAAAACAATATATTTACACGAATTGATAGTTTCCTGTACAAACAACCGTAGCTTATATCATACCTTTTTGTAAATACTGGAAACTTGATCAGTTTTGCTGAAACAAGATGTAAAATACTTCTTCTTTCTATTTTTTTTAGCTAGGAGTTTCCTTTTTCTTGCGTATACAAACATACAAAGCCACGAACAACTAAACCCGGAACAACTACCTATACTTAACCCGAATATTTGTTACGTGTAGGAATCGAAGCTACGACAAGCATCGCAGTACCCAATCGATTAGCCGCTACACCAACAGTGTCGTTATACTGATAAAAACCCATCCTACTGAAAAGTGTCAACTAGGTAAAATACTTACCTACTTCTCAGTTAGATAATAAATTTTTTGACAAATTGTTACAAAAATAAACCAATAAGAATAAATCGCCTTGCGCAGTTAATAATACGGCAATATTATTATAATTACAAGGAAATTAATGCAAAGTCATAATGATTTGTTAGTTACTATAACAATAATATAATTAATCAATAGTCATTAAATTATTACAAATACCGGAATAATAACTATTATTCCGGTATATTTATATATTTATATTAATTGGAGTGGTCGCAATAAGCGCGTCTGGTGGACATGAGGTCTTGGGTTCGATACCCAGGTCAGGCAAAGTGTTATTGAGTTTTTCCATCAGGAATTTCCTTTATTCGAAACGTGTGTCTAATACACCTCTGCCTAACCCTTCGGCGATTATAGGCGTGATGTTATGTTTTATTAATTAATGACTAACTTATAGATTTCTCTCTCTATTATCTTTTGTTAAGCGATTGATAGCTAGGAACATTGTTTTCCACAATGTAAAAGCTTGGCTAAATCGAAACCAAAATAATCACAATTTAGGAATTCACTGTTTACGAATCTGAAACTAGTAACGCAACCAAAATAAATGGAACTGCAAACTACGTACCTATATAACACACACCTCTATTTAGCACAATGGTAGGCAAAGCACCTATATTTTGCTATTTATCTATGTATTGAAATCCTATGTAATGGGAGCCTAATGCGACAACCAGGCACATAATCAAATTCGGGACTTATACCTACTGGAAAATTGTAATGAGCAAAAGTCAAGTCAAAGTCAAAGCATTCATTTCAATTAAAGCATTGACAGGTACTTTTGAAATGCCAAGGAGTCGGCAGTTGGTTAGTTGCTCATACTAAAACTTAGGTACCTAAGTCTCTATGGAGAAGAATAAGCAAGAAACTCTACGGACATTCTTTTCAATCAAATCAAGTTTTTACAAAATTGTTTTTGTTGCTTCAAACCCAATAATATTGTCCCAACCTGGGAACCTAACTCAGGAACCCATACCCAGCAGCTATAGATCACTAGATCAACAAGCTTATCATAGTAACAATATAGATAATAATAATAATATAGATATAGAAATCTACTATTTATAAAATCTGAAATGAGCAACGCACTTGAACTAAGTTAAATAAAACTAAGCACATACAGAAACTGACGCCTTCTTTCCATAGGGTCAGAAACCACAAAACGCCACCTGCTACAAACCTTACATACTCCTTTCGTCTCGTCCACATTCATATATCTCGTCATGCAAGCTCGCTGGTAAATAAAACTACAAACAAATTGAAAAGAACATCATAATACTGTTATTTACTTAACTACAATAATACCAACTTACTACATGGAGAATTACCATAATTCTATTAAACGAACACAAAAGCGAACACCTTTTATTCGGGATCACGTACGGAAGCCATTGGAAAATCGGTGACGAAACCCTACCCAAAAAGAATGTGCCCCACTTTTCACAACGCCGACGGCCGAAAGCCGAAAGCCCTGTCAAAGCCTACATTATTTCTTTTGTTTCTTTCTTAGTAACAAAGTATCGAGTTTCAAGAGGCTGTTTTTGTAGGTACCTGCAACAATGAATAATTGTAAGTACCTACAACACGAGTAATGTACTTTTTATGGCATATAGACAGAGAGTACAGCAGCAATAATAATTTACGTTCAATTGCTAATTTTCAGTGATTCGTCAAATAATAATTTATGCATCTATCATTTCGCAGAAACTGCCTCAATGACGATTGTGCTAAATTGATTTCAAGTAAGTACTAGTTACAATTTAATGGGTTAATTTCATTTGGAGGTTTAAAGACACTGAGGTTTTCTACATAACACTACGCCTGTAATCCCCGAAGGGTTAGGCAGAGGTACAACCACAATTTGTTAGTTATATTTAAGTCCCATGTAATAGGGGGCGAGCCTATTGCCATCAACCGCGCACAAATCCAGATTCCGAGGCTGTAACTGAGAAATTCTTGATATAAAAACCCAATAACATTTTGCCTGATCTGGGAATCGAACCCAAGACCTCATGCTCAGCAGTCGCGATTTACGACCACTAGACCAACGAATTTCTTTTAATTAACATGTAATTTGCAAAAATACCTCGGTAGCTTGTTTATAACACACACCTACAACATCAGTAAGATACTTATATATGTACATTATGAAAAACTGCGGAACGGTAAGCTTAATGGCGAAACTCATGAAAAGCCTTTGTCCAACATTATAATAAAGACAAATGTATAAACAAAAATAAAATAAATGAAAAGTCATCAATATTAGAATTAACTTTTCATAATAAATAACGGACGGAAACTCGCGTTAAAAACAGATTATTTTAATATAATATCAGCGGGTTTACATGAAATACTCACAGACTATTACATACATATTTGTTCACAAAAAATCCTTTGATCTTACCTTTATTTATTTAATTTTATTTATTAAGACTCTTATTTATTCAAACTGATACTGTCTATACTACTTACCTATGATAAAACAAAATAAAATTCAACACAAACATTGGCTGATAAATTGTCCAGTCCGCGTAACATAATGTGATTGGTTATCTAAATTATTTATAGCCAATCGGATCGCTTATGTTTTGCTTAATTTTGACGCGTCGAAATTTTTTTTTCCTGAAATCGGATGTAGGAGCCTGTAGTTTTAAATATAGTTTCACCATAATACTTACATTATAATCTGCCCGGCCATACCGAAGCAGATAAGTTGCGGTCGCAGTCCACACAAATATAGTTGCAGTACCTCACTAATCTTGCAATAAGTTGTCCCCTCCAGTGTGCCCATACCTTTACAGATTAAAAATATCAGTCTTCTTAAAAGTTTAGTGTATATTATACTACTCTGTGTATTATCTATCCGCATTCCATAAGGAAAACCTAACCAATTAGCGTAATCGTAAATCGTTTACACGTCTCTTGTGTTCGCGTGGTTCCCTCTACAACTTAATTCCGTACAAGGCTACCAAGACATTATGTACCATAGCAGGACGACACAGCATACTCCTATTCGCTAATAGCGACATAATACGGTCTCTAAACTGTTTGACAAACTATTAATGATTATGAGTTACGACAGTGTCACGACAGTTCATTGTAACGATAGGAGGCACAGATTTAGGTGTCAGGCAAACAGATAAACATACTAAACATATGTTTCTACTTATAATTATGACGTTTATATTTTTATATCTATCATGAAAACCACACGTGAGACCACTTTAGAGATAAATAATACGTAATGATCAAAGAAAGACGCATGTTTTATATCCGACCCAAATTCCGGACAGTTTTAGAAAATCGGTGATGTTATTTGAAGAAAAGCATATGTCTTACGGTTCTGCTGCAACACCTTAATCATTAAGATTGTTTTTATGCAATTTATTTCGACTGATAATGTGGAAGTCCCATGTAATAGGGGGAGGTTGTGTTGCGGTCAACGAGGCACAACCCCAGTCTACGGGGTGCTATTACGAAACACCTTACGGTAAACCCAAATGTCACTAAAACTGACCTTTTCGTTTTTTTTCTTTGGAAATTTTATGGATGCCCTGCGTCTGGGGAAAACGGAGGGTAGGGTATGTAGGCTTACCGACTAAAAGCCCGCGGTTCCTCCTGCTACTATGAGTCGGGAGCCACGTCGCGTAGGTATTTGTTCGGCGTATGATTCTCTCCCCCAACTAAACCCCCAATTGGGCTCCATGATGCGGCCTGGCCTGCGACTACTCATTTTCCTAGAAAGGCGCACACGGAACTCCTGAACCAAAGAACTTGAGGTCCTATGTCAGCAATCACTGTGCGGCTACTAACAATTTACACAAACACAACCTACTTTCAGTGAAGTGAAACTGTATAATAATGATTTTATCTTGCATGCATTATTTTTTTTTTCTATCGGCACATGGCGGAAAATAAATTGTGAAATTCAACATGCCAACACTTAATTAACCAAAGTGAAAGAAAACCGTTTCAGAAAGAAGTTGCAAATAGCAAATCGTCGAATTTTCTTTTAAAAATAAACCTACGGTGCCCCAGACTGACACACATACACACATTAAATTTTCCTCTCTGTTTTCGTCGGAGGGTTAAAAACAAATGCAATGCAAGTGCCCAGAGTTGTAAGCTAGCCAAAATAATACCCACATTGTTGTATGACAGGCCACCTGCAGATATAATCTTTCTCTTATGATAATTTTCTTATGTCCCTAATCTCTTATCTCCAGATGCGAGGATGGTGGAGGCGGCGCAGCGACAGGCACGGGCGGGCGTGCGGCGTCGCTGCGGCTCGCGAACGGGCGAGTTGCGGCCCAGTCGGCGGAGCAGCTGCCGCACTCGCCAGCCGACTGCGCGTCCGTGCGCATATCCATGGACAACACCAATACCTGCTGCACCGACTCGCTCGTCACCGCCCTCGACGACGAGACATTGCTGCTAGGTAAGGATGTACTGAGAACCATAGAAAAAGAAATCACACTTTGTATACCAGAAAAGGTAGCAACTATGAAAGATTTACCAACGATTTTATGCGAATAGAGAAACCGATGTCTAGTAGTGGATTATGATACGCCCGATGTTGGTTATAAACTTATAACCAAGCAGTACATAGTATTATTTCTTTTTCTGTAATAAAACTAAGAGTCTTGTTATGAATGAAATTATTAACAATGTATTATGACCTTGTGGTGCAACTAAGGACAGGTCTGATAGGCCCCGTTATTTACCAATATGCATCTACTTCTACTAAGTAAGATGTCCGGGTCCAGTGACGTCACGAGCCCGCATGTCAGCTGTTTATTTGAGTATCTCACCATCTCGGTCAATACAAGGGCATTACCTTACATGCTGAATGACGCGTCCAGTAACAAGCTGTACAAGCCGGTCGTTGACGCCATTCCGCTGTTGCTGCTTAAGCTCAGCAACGAAGTTAACCTTTATGGTGAACTCGTAGAAGAGTAATAATAACAACACCTTAAAACGTGATGGAAAGCTCTCCCATAGTGTCAAAAGAATTCTTTGTTTTTTCAACTATAGTGTACTACAAGTAGGCATTATATACTATATTTGATAGAACCCACTGATACCCAGTGCTAGAGTGGTGCTACAGATCAGACGATGGTCCACTTACTATAGTGCCCAAAGTATACCTACACCTGCATTTCAGACAACGCTACTGATGCCGCGATAAAAGTGGCCAAATCCTGGGCCAAAAAAATTAAAGATAAAAAAAACATTGTCTAAATCATGGACTCGAAAAAAAGAAGAAGTAGGCACTGACTTACATTTAAGTGAAATTAAGTGCATGACTCACAGCTTCTGCCTCTGCTGTAACTCGCTAATAGAGTCGTGACGGTATTCAACTATTCACCCTCTTCATATTGGCTAGAAGGGCAGGCAGATTTAAATCAAGTGCCAGCGCTGCGACCTCCCGAAGTATGCAAAGGTCGTATACGTTGGCACGTAGCTCCTTGCACAATACTACACACTATCATTGACGTATGCAGCTTCAACCCCGTCCGTAATTGTCTTGACCCATTTGGTATTCTTTCTCTCTAATATGACGTCATGATATGAAAGTTCTTTCTGATGTGTTCACATTTTAATAATGACTAATTTAAATCAAGATTCTCGATAGACCGTGTGCAGATCTAGTTACGATGGACTGTTGCACACGGTATCAAAACAATTTTGAACAGTAAAACACTTTTTTGACTTGGCGTGCGCAAAGCGTTATTGAATTTGTTTCGGAGGTAGATAAAATTATCTTAATTACTAACATAGGATAAGTTTTTGACTATCAAAATGAGTCATGGTTACTTATGATTTGAATTATCCACTTCTTCATGTCAAAATGTTCAAAACAAATAAATAAATAAATAAATAAATATCTTGGGACAACTCACACACGGCCAATCTGATCCCAAGCTAAGCAGAGCTTGTGTTATGGTAACCAGACAACTGATATACATACTTATATAATTTATAAATACATACATATTATAGATAAATTACACCCAGACACAGAACCAACAATTATGCTCATCACACAAAGTTTGTCCTGGGTGGGAATCGAACCCACTACCTCCGGCTTTGCAGTCAGGGTCACTAACCACTAGACCAACGAGGCAGTCGATCATCGAAATGACGATCACTGGCGTGAAAGAGCATTGACATGAATTACGACGCGGTTAATTCCTTGTTGAGGTACAAAACTCCAAACCACGATGTACTACGTAAATGGCCAGACAAAAAACCCTATAGCATTTTACCTTACACGAGAATCAAAACTAAGACGTCACGTCGCACTAGTACTGTCGGTCACTAAACCAATCAGATACTAGAACGACTATATTCCTTTCTCAAAATAAAATTAGGTCTTGATTAATGTTTTAGGGCGTTTCCGGAAAGCCAGTAACTCATAAAAGTTTCGAAAATAACGTTTTCCGTCCTAGTTACCACGTTATTTCGGTAACCGAATCATTAGCAAAAAAAACACATTGGAATTCACAAATCGGAACTGAAACCGCTGAATCATCGATTAAAACCATCTGCGCCAGGGTCAATGGCGGCAACGATTATCGAGAATTTAGCAACGAAACCTCAAATTTCTAGGAGAAATCAGTTTGTGTTTAAACATAGGTCAGCTTTGTCAATACCGAACCAGGAGAACCCACATTAATATGAGGAGGTTACTGTCAGTAACCAGTAGTAAAGTCGATTCAAAACTGTACATCCTGTACAAACATATTCTACTTAGATCGAAACGAGTACAATCCTGATCGTTTCGGCTCTATTGCCTTACCTATCAATTTCCCAGTAAACTACCTTTCCCTTCTAAACCGACCTCAAAAAGGGATAATAAGATCAAAAGAGAAACATTTTCGGACAGAAAAAATTGAAGATCGACTTCCAAATCTATTGACCGCATAATGTTTTTTTTTAAGTCTGTGTTTTACTTTTCCAGTCACGTTTCTATAACAACCACTATTTGTCTTGATCTCTTTTTTTATACTTCGTCGTTGGCCGCTAGGCACCACTCAATCAAGGGCCTACTGCTTTAAGTATTTGTTCTTTACAAGAGAAAATGGACGACCATCTTTCATACTTAGGAGTTACTGATTCTTTTGAATCGTGTTATCAAGCTTTTGCTACTTAAAACCCATTTATTTGAACAATTTTGTACATTAGTAAAAAAAAGTACCTACCCCATGCGTCATTCCAGTCTCAAAGTCCAATATTTATCTATAAGAGAACAGGTAAAAGTATTTCATATTCGTCATGATGGGAAGTACCTTCTTGCGTTACTCAAGTATTTCTTGTAAGAATTTACCGGATTGACGTACCAAAATACCCCAACGAAACACAACAAAGGCTGCATGAATCGATTACATAAGAAAGGTTACTAAAATGTTTGCTGAAAGCCTGAAACCGAGTAAAAGGTCACCTATCAAACTTCCGTCTACAGTTAGAGTTTTTGTCGGCGCGAGTGAATCACAGAAATGGCCGCGCAAAACATCATAACGCTCCGGAACTCGGTCGCCAATCACAATTTAATTTTTTCCAACTCACACATACACCGGAACCTCACTGAAACAAACAAGTATAAAGCGAAGATTCGGCCCGCGATGGTAGTATGCGCGGATATGAAACACATTTCCTGAAACAATTAAGGCGCACCAACATTAAATATGTAAAGTTGACGCTGCTCTCCATCCGAACGGTTAAACATTCAGCGATAGCTCGCTACAAACTCTCGCTACAAAACGATCACAAAAGATAATAATAGGAAGTTGGAAGCTTATAATATAAAGCAATAGGAAGCTTCAGGGAAAACTGCCAAATCAGATTGAGGTCCACACATATCATCATCGTACGAGCACATCAATTCACTGAGTGGGCAATTGGGCATCAAGGAAAAACAACCGTGTGTCATGTTATTACAGTGTTGTATGTTTATTATCAACTAATTGAGTCCGCTATGTCCGTTGTTCTATAGAATCTTGTCATTCTTGTAAGTTTTAAAAGCCCAATTTGGATAGTAACAAGTGTAATTTTCCAATTAGCAATAGTTCCAGCTTTAATTATCCGCACTTAACGTGCGTGTAATTGGTGCAATTTGTTGTTTGGCATTGTATTGAAATTCAGCAGCGGATTGTTTGGGTAGCAGGAACAGGCTATCAGCTATCAAGCAGTTAGCATTGACCATGAATGTTGGGTATGTGAGATGTGCGGGCAAGCCGCACAGGAGGCGAGGCGCGCATGGCTCGCTTCCGCGGCCGTGTGGCGACTCGCTCCGAGCAGTCCTACGCCGCCCAGTGGAGCGCGATGACATGCCGCGCTCAACCCCCCACGACTAAAGCTCTATACATACGCGAAGCAAGCTCGCCGACAATACAATAAAACATACCTAACGTGTATCGCGTGTGCAGTGATAAATATCAAAGGATTTGTTTCAACGTGAACGAAATTATTCAAGAAAAATGTCGCGAAGGGGATTTTGTCACGTTCGTAGATAATTTGAATTTCAGTGTCATAAAGCTTATAAATGTTGTACATGTCTAAATGTTCGGGTTTGTTTTGTCTCGTCAACTGGGGTCTAACTAAGGGACTAACAATGAAATTGAATGTTAAAAATAAAAATTGATGGGGAACAATTAGGTAATATTGTTCAATTCTCTGATGCAAATATTACAGTGTAAACAAAGGCGACAATTCAACTAATCAATATGATAAAACTTATTAATTACAGCTAAATATCCTACTTTGTCCTTAAACACAAAAAAAAACAACTAATTAAGTTCAAATAGGATATGCTTGCTGAGCAAAATAAACAAATTAAAACAGTGTAATAAAAAAATAGCTTCCTAAGCAATATCTGTAACGACGTTATCGCATGTCCTAACCTTGTGTAACAAGCCTAAATGTCACATTTATCAACACTTAAACAAAAACCTCATTCATCACTCAAATCATAGAATAGAAAAAGAAGCATAACTAACTAAATGTAAAAGTGGGTTAACACACATAATTAGTTCTTAGTGCCAGACGGATTGCCACACCATCGCGATCGCTGCATCGCACTCCGATTACTACGTTACTGAGAATAGAAGAGATCCCCCAAACATATTTTAGCTGATATTAATAAAATATCATTAACTCTTCCAATGTGAACTACTGACCTAGTTATTAATTTTAAAATCGAAGAAAATGTGAGGAAAGTTTGCGATGTGAGTTAATAGAAAACTAAAAGACAAACAGAAAAAAACAGTCAGGAGTTTCAAAGAAATGTATACCTATTCAAATACTAAAAGCGATATTTTTTAAAGTTAAATACAGGTTACCTATATCAGCGTACCACACCGCGACCTGCACAGACATAAACAAAAACCAATTGTAAGTGTTCCTAATTAAAAACCACAAACAATAATCAATTCAAACACAGTACAAAGTTCTCGAATTCCAGAAATACCACAGATGTTAAATTAGCTGCGTAGAGAATCAAAATACCGTGCAATAACAACCGGCAATATTTGTAGGTACAATGTAACGTGTGTAGACGATCGCAATCCTATCGTGATTACCCTCAAGAGTACCCGGAGCAGCTGGCACACTTGATATCGGCCTCACCCGATACCCCAGCCCAATTGATATAATCCACGATTCCGAACCACCACACATATTGCTTACAACCACTTGAATCTTGACATTGCAACAATATTATTTACCATTCGAAGTCACGTGGCGAGAACGTCGCACGATGACGATTAATTCATGTTTATTAAACAAATTAACGATACTGGTGTGGCATTAGATACGCGACCACTAATTGCCGACGGAGAACACTGAAGTGACGATGAGAAAAAATCTCATAGACTATTTTACGAAAGGTTGAAACCATGAAACCGGAACGGTATCGACTCGAATGATTGTGACGTTGACGGTAAAAACGTAATTTCTGTGATTCAGATTGGAATTGGTGGCGAAACAACTGTCGCCTCCAACGTAACAGTAACTCATAAAAAACTCAAGAAACTACTTAATCTTCAAGTTTAGTAAGATGAATGAAAAACAACGTTTTTGTTAATAATAGATTCAATTGATTTCCTATAAAGTTGGCTAAGTGCTACTGTAAGAATGCCGCCTACGTACGAATTTAACGCCTACACTAAATGACGGAACCCTCTTCTGAGATTGACACGTGTAACATTCGCCATTGGAAAATTATTCATCGTCAAATGGATTCAATTCATTGTTGATTTTTCTCACATATTACAAATCGTTTAGTTCAAAGCTTTCGTCACTGCCTATCTGAAAATTATTATTTATTGACATAACAATTTTGTTCCACTTCATCCAATATTTCGTAAATTACGCAAAAGTCTTACTTGTACCTACTTACATTGTCCTACAAATTGGATGATGTATAAGATTTTTCCATTGGAACTAACCATGGTAATGAATACGATCGCAAGTTAATATATTCCAGTGGTGTCATGTTAAGTTGATTCGGCGTCAAACCGTTTTGCATGCCAACAAATGGTGAATGAACGTCAGTCAGGAACCGCATTTTGTAAATGACGTCGAGTTAGGCTCGACCGAATTCTGTAAAGAGAAGCTTAGTGCCATCAATAATTGTGAAATGACAAACGTCCTCCTATCAGATATACATTACAAAACAGCTGTATACGAGGAGTTTATGTTAGCGTCATTCACTGCATCCATTCACGGGGACAATAGAAATTGTGTCTGGCTCAATTCATTTGTGCAATGGGCGTGCGCTATGAAAGTACGGGTTGGTAAATTCCGTGTGAAAACACAAATTTTTGGGTCACTTATATGACGTTACATTGGATTTTCTCATGGGTTTGCAACATTTTTGAATGGTTTAATGGGGCTATATTATATTTCTTTACAATTTATTGCTACATCAACATTCTATGATAGAAATTCCAAATTTAATCAGATTCGTAATTATAACATGTTTCTGATAATTAAAATGTAAATTATATTTCTTGTGTAGAAGGGTAGGCTTTTATCACAAGATGATTGTGAGTAGCAGTTGTAATCAGATGGTATTTCTATTTATGATCCATCACGGAGAATATTATTGATCTTTTAACCAACGGGTGATCGCTTCAGTTATCAAAACTTTAGTCACCCGTTAATATCTTTGGTTCAGACTTTGAAGCAAAGATATTATATAGCGTCCCGCCCCGGCTTCGCACGGTTGCAATGTAAATAGTAGTAAATACTAACTATTACGTATAAACCTTCCTCTTGAATCTCTATCACTATGTATTGATAAAAATCGCATTAAAATCCGTTGTGTAGTTCTATACCTATATAAGATCAATTAAAACAGACGGCGGGAAGTGACTTTGATTTATACTAAAATATGTATTGCAAAGAATATCCAGTACCTAAGCTCAAAGTTCAAACATCTACCGAAAAAGTTAAAACATTTTTTGCTTATATGTCATCAGCGACAATTGAATAGACATAGATGCGCCTAACGTTTTCATGCTAAATCGAATTAATTTAATTCACCTATTAAGCGTCTCTATTGATATCAGAATTGATTAGCTAGCTATGAATCGTAGGTTTACCGCCATTCAGCTTTTATTTGTATTGCAGCGTCAGATTTCATATTTTGGCAGGTGATGACTTTATTCTTTGAATTGATTGCGTGCAGTATCTGTCAAAACTACTATTTTTTTCTCAGCTACTCATATGTGAGTTGCAGCGTCTGTATAGGATTTTTATAACACATAATTGGAGACATTTTTGAAGTGTCGTATCATCATAGGTAGGTATCTACCGTTAAGTTGATATCATCGTTGTCCTTTCTAAGGTTCATAAACAAAATGTCACTTTGCGCCGTTATTTATTTAGCTGCGTCTCACATACTTCGATACCCTCTTCACTTCATTAGTATTCATTATTATGTAAATAATTTACATAAGTAAACATATCAGACAGTAGTTCGAATTTAATCATGCTAGTTCGTTTAATTTATACTGCATAAATGACTTGATTTTATATCAAAAGATGCAATGACGTCATTAATTGTCGGCTAATTATTTTAATTGGACTAGTCGTCATTAGACATGGGTACCTAGGAATCATCGTGAACTGCCGAACCACGTGCCGCGAGTCCGAACCGGTTTCCTTTAGCTTTAATATATTCGTTGTTTATAATTCAAACTAATAAAATTAAGTCATTTCGTTTTATATGTCAGTTTTATTTTAACCTCACGGCAAGTATGTTGTGTTTATGTGACGTCATATTTGTTCGCGTAAACATTTGGTGTTTTATATTATTTTCGCGCAAAACTTGACAAATATGGACCTCTTGAAGCGAATTGGTTCGTCTCTTCGTGAAGCGATGGGGAACGTTGTTTATTTAACGCGCCTACCGAGAATTCACTGTGGAAATACGACAAGTAAGATTTATTTACGAATATCCAGTTTATATTGTTCACGATTAACTTGATATCGTAAAAAGAGACTTATTTATAGTCTAGGAAAAGTATCTACTTAAGTGTGTCCAACAAAAATGTAATTAATTATAGGGGAATTATTTGACATTCTTTTTGTTAGATATTGTACCAGTAGATAGGTAGTATTTTAAGTGTTTGTGTTAAATGATATCAGCTTTCACTTGCTATGTTAGAATTTGTATTACTTAATTAATCTTATTGTTCTTAGATAACCGGTGGCAGGGGCATAGCTAAAACAATTATCATATGTTAAAAAGATAGTTGTACCGTACATTTCGACCGTGTAGGTAGTTGCACCTTAGTATGGACTGCATGAACAGCGGATTTTTCTTTTTATCAACTAGAAAAAATCATCGCTATGATGTCTAGACTCATATCGATGGCAGCAAAGTAGAAACGGACATCTACAAAATCGCAACTTTACAGGAGAGCAGATTTAGTTTAAAAGAGTGGTTATTTTGAGAGTTATGGACCGATTAACCTGAAATTTTCTATAATGCTTTAAAATAACCTTCTTTATGAATTGTGTAATAGGTTTTATCGCTTTATCGTTGTTTTACTGAAATAATGTAGATGTCTTTTTTTACTCTGAAAAAACTTTGACGTAGAAGAAGACATCTGCCTGATAACCGTTTATCAGGCAGATGTCTTCTTCTACGTCAAAGTTTTATAACATTGTAATAAAAAAGTGCCCATTTCATTTAAAATATCTAATAAAGTAAGATAATAATCTCCTGTAATACATTTAAGGATATTTAAAGAACATCTTTATAAACGAACAAGTGGCAGATGTCCGTGTTTACGTCGAACCGTAACCTCAAAATAATTTTTATTACTCACTCTAAGATTTCATTACTAGCACTAATAATGAACTGTAAACACTATCATGATTATTACATTTATACCGGTACGCGCTAGAATGTGACAACTGACTGATGTCTTTGTTGACGTTTCCATTCATCTGTCAAAGCTCCGAAGTAAAGGCGGACAAATTCACATGTCCGTTTCTACTGCGATGTTTTTTAAAAATCCAGTGTAGATGTCTTCATTTACGTGTCAAATTTTCTTTGTTATATTGAATTTTGAAAAAATTTTAATACAGACTTGTAGATAGGATTAATATAAGCCCATTTTTGTAAAAAAAGCATTTTCGAAAAAATGTAGATGTCCGTTTCTACTTTGCTGCCATCGATATGCTGTATCCATGGTACAAGTTTTTGTTACGAAGTCCCTCCACTCCGTATTCAATTGTCGATTACTTACAATATTGTCACCTTGATCGATCATCATAAAAGTTCAAATTTATAACTTACTAGCTTTTGCTTGCGACTTCGTTTGCATAAATGTCGGTTATCGCGGAGTTGAAGTCGAATAAAAAGTAACCTATATCCTTTCTTAGGATTCAAACTAACCCCTTACCAAATTTCATCAAAATCAGTTAAGTAGTTTAGTCGTGAAAACTTAACAGACAGAATAGAGTTACTTTCGCATTTATAATATTAGAATGGATTTTAAATATAATTATAAAATATTAAGTAAATAGGTACCTACCTATTTTAAACGTACTGTATATATCGACGGGTTAAAGGCAAAATGTATTAAGCGACAATTTGACAGAGTGTTATATTTTCAACCTTATTAGGTTTGTATACAAACACTTAATAAGGTTGAAAATATAACACGACCATATTGTCGCTTAATACATTTTGCCTTTCACCAGTGGATATTATTCGAGAACTAACACGGTTAACGCGTTTTTAAATAAATGTCGCACATACATCTCTGTTTCAACTTTTGTTCAAGAAAGACAACTAGAAAAAGAAACACTAAAAATCGAAAGCTAAAATTTCGCGTTCTAAATGTTACGAGGCTATTGAATTATCATAAAACTTATCTTCTATTTTAAAATAAGACCAAAACTGTACCTACTCGCTATGAACACGAACAAAAAATACTGAACATAGGTACGGAAAACGTGAATTATGTGTGTTCAATAAAATAAAAATTCCAACGTTTTGGGTACGTAGATATTCCTCATTCGACTTGTATCTTTTGTTTCCATTTAAAATAACATTTCCATATTTGAGAAACGCGTGAAATAAGAAATGCCAATAAAGACATTGTTAAATAAACACAGTTACATGACACATTGGACTAATTTTTAAATACAATTTATTTTTAACTAAACACCTAATTATCTAGTTTCAATTCGTTCAATGACCTCATAGCCATGGAATTATTATGTGCATGACACAACAGCGAACAAAAATGTGACAGCTTTGATTTCAAATTTAGAATAACAAAAAAATATCCAATGCGGCCACTCAGTCAGTTGCGTTTCTCCAAATTCTGTATATTCAGCCAGAAACAAAAAACCAAAGCGAATAGAGAGCCACATGTGTTGCCTGACGCCAAAAAACAGGCATGTTTTCACACTCAATCTATATGTTTTCATTCTTTCCACTAGAAAAACTACACAGCTGGAGGATCATTCTATTACTCAAATGTTATTTTGACAAATAGTTCTGATGTGGAATTTGTTCAATCAACTATAACTAAGTTTTCAATGTTATTTTATCATTACTATTGAAATGTGTATCTATTTCTGATTTTATACGATCTAACAAACCGTAAAATTGCTTTTAAAAATACTCAATTCACTCATCTAACTGATAGCCCCCATAATATTGCAATCATGTAGAATTTTCACTTTATTTCAACCTGACCGTTTTGCTGAAAATAAACGTTTGCTAGATAAAACAAATGTACAACCAGATAAATTGCGGAAAATGGCTACAACATTTATTGTAGAAACAAGCAATTTCCGTGCCAATCGCCACACTGACCCGCGTTCGAATTGACCAACAATTAATCGATTCGTTGGACACTAGCCTGAAAACTGTATAGGCGATACCTCGAGTCTAAAAGTCGAGCAGAACAAAGCAGGGGGGTTTGACGCAGATTGTGCACTTCGCAAATTGTGCACTTGACGCAGAATGTGCACTTCGCAAAATGTGCATTTCTCAAAATGTGCACTTCTCAAAATAGCAATTCTCAAAAAGGGCACTTCTCAAATTGAGCACTTCTCAAAACGTGCACTCTTCAAAATGAGTGTGAATTTTATCACAATGGGTCAAAATAAAAACCGTTTGCTTACTATATATTTTAAAATATTTTGAATAATTTTTAGAACGATTAAATTATTTTCTTTGTAAAAAGTTATTACGTTTAGAAAATGTTTGATATTTTTTTAATAAACTTATTATATTACTTAATAATAAAAAATAATTATTTTAACTAATCGTATTGACTTACAAAGAATACAGTTTTCTATAAAAAAAATTATGCCATTTTAGTTTTCTACTTTTTTAAAAAATAGAGAATTGAATTGTGTATTTATGTATTTATTAATATTAATAAAATATGACTACAGCATATATGAATATAGCATTTAATATACTTTTAATTAATTTTATAACTAATTTTCCTATTTTTTCCTATTTCCTATTAAATTGAATACAAAATTTACGAAATATTATGTAAGTACCTATATTTTTGGTTATAGAACTGAATTCTTTGTAAGCGTCTATACTATTAGCCAAAATAATTATATTCGTCTATACTATTAGCTAATAATTATTTTAAAAAAATAGATTCAGTGCGCAACATGTTACAATTAATGGCTGGAGTATATTATCAAACATTTTCTAAACGTAATAACTTTTTACAAAGAAAATAATTTAATCGTTCTAAAAATTATTCAAAATATTTTAAAATATATAGTAAGCAAACGGTTTTTATTTTGACCCATTGTGATAAAATTCACACTCATTTTGAAGAGTGCACGTTTTGAGAAGTGCTCAATTTGAGAAGTGCCCTTTTTGAGAATTGCTATTTTGAGAAGTGCACATTTTGAGAAATGCACATTTTGCGAAGTGCACATTCTGCGTCAAGTGCACAATTTGCGAAGTGCACAATCTGCGTCAAACCCGAGCAGGGGTAGCTAATTTGATTAGACCAAAGATCTAACGTTTTCTGACGAGACTCTGCGATTTACAAATTAATTAATCAGTATTTGTTGATAAGACATGACATTGAATCGAATTTCACATAGGTACGTGACAATTAAAAAATATGTAAACGCACATTAGTTTTTTACAGAGTAGGTAATGAAATAGTTTATAAGTAGTATTTTTTTTATTTTATAGGGGAAAACGTAACAGATTATTCTTAGTCACTACTTGTAATAGTGTTCGTCTGGCATCGACTGGACTATAGCCGCGATCGAGCGGTAAGCCACCTCTAGTCCAGACTAACAAATCAGCGTACGCTACTTAGGCATAGCTAACCATTGTGTATACAATAGTCAGAATTGATTTCCAACGTCTTATCGCTGGCGACCTTTCAGCTGAAGTTGGGCCTTTCGTCACAGTTTACTAATCCACAATCAATGGCTACGTTGCTGAGACACGTGTGCCTTCATGTGAGTTCAGTACTTAGGCCTCAAGGAGTTACGTCTTTAAATTGTGATTACGTAGCTAAGAATTTCTACCAAATTTCAATAATGATTTTTTACACTCGACAATATTATTAAAACAAAACGATTCAATGCGATCACGCGTCTCTTAAATTTTCCTTTACACGATCAGTTTATATGTTTTTTTAATAGCAGTAACGATATGCCAATGTTAATTTTCGTTCTTCTAAACTGTCTCTATCCCAGCCCTCGTATTCATTCATTCGTCTAATTCCATTAGCTACAGTGGTCACACAGCCGCTAAAGCGCTACAAAATTTCTGCAGTCTAAGCGCTTTTCAAATCTCATGTTCACATTAACCGCCTCTTATCCAATTGTGATCTACATCGTGCAGTTCTTTTGGAACGGTTAACTCGTTATTATAACGGCCGCCGCCGGTCATTACAAATGACATGGAAAGAGCTTGCTCGCCTTCACCGACAACAATAATTACGATCAATTTATCTACATATTATGTTCGAGAACTATTTGGAAGTTTACAAACTAATTTCTTCCGTATCATGCTTTATTCCTATAAGTATAATATTGTATTCTTGCATTAAACCAAGGTGAAAGTGCTCTTGATCAAGTATCTATGTATAAATTAAGAGCATTGTTCGCGTATGCCGTGTCTATAATTAATTTTACGACAATAAAACTAGTTTGGGTGACATTGGAAAGGACGATGTCTTTCTACGCCCTTGATGGCATACGCGCACGTTTTGTCTGGTTGAGATTCTTACATAATACTGCAGTCGCAGTTCGTGGAATCAGTACTATTAGAATGCACTGAATGACTGCATTGTTCTGTTCTAGAAATTGGATGACTAAGCAATTCACGTACCGTCGCATCGATATCGATATTGTTAAAGTATTATTTTTGTCATTCATTGCTTCTTCAACCGCATCATTCTAGTTTGTTTCTTAGACTTTGTTTTAGAAGTTTTACCCACGCTCCCAGGCCGTAATCGAGAGTCTCCGAACACTTTCAGTGCAAAGTTTTTATTACATTGCAAATTGTCTGACAGTCGTGAAGAATTTGACTGATAGCTTACGTTCCGTACGTGTGACAGAGCTAACGCCGTTACCATCCGCCTACATTGTCCACGCATCATACGCTCGACAATGCTCGGACGTAGTTACCGAGCCTTGATCTTGGCACCGACAGCCGTAATTTGATTGTATGATGTCTGTCAATCTTGAGTTTGACATTTTGAAATGATTTTTTTTTCATCAATCATAAAATTCTAAATTTAAAATTGATTTAATTATTATTAATTTTAGTTAGCAAATGTAACTTAAAATAAACAGTATGAACTCGCTTGACAACATTCGAATTATCATCTTTCAAAGTAAAAAAAAATCGATGGCGAGTCACTTCCGAATAAATAATTTAACTTTTTAAAACTTGTAATTGACGTAATATCTGGCAGTGAATTCACATAAAATAAATCAAATGAAGATACCATATTACATGACAGTATAAACAGCTGTTTTATGTTCCGTCTGTTTTTCAAGGTTACCTCTGAAATGGCTGACCCTGTATGTTTAGTGAATCTGAAATAACAGGCGTTTTCTTACCATTGTTTGTTAGTTTCCGGAAAAATAAATGCACGCAGACAGCGGAAGATAATGGCTCACAAACAAAATAAACCTGCGAAAAATAGATACCAAAGTGCTGCAAACCACACATCATATCATCCACCTACTGTTTGATCAATATTATGGCTTAGGAAAGATTGACTCAGGGCTGTGGAATTCTGTTGTAGTTTTAACAAATAAAAAGTTGTGTAAAACTGCGAATCATAAATAGAGAAGACGTTACTCATTGTCGTTTTTTTATCTTTATCTAGCTCTTTGTCTGTGTAGATTTCGTACTTTCCCTACAAACTGAACATACCCTAAAAAAAAACTACCCCTCAAATGGGGTTTTTTATGTCCAACTTTATAATTTACTTCGGTTTACATTCCGGCCAAGTTTATTTAAGTTTATTAACCCAATAATCCTTTCCTAGTTCCAGAAGTTGATACGTCAGTCAGACAGGTACCTACTTCCTTGACAAAAAAAAAGATTATATAGAAAAAAATACCCAGTCCTCTCACTTCTGCTGCCCAATGTTGAGTCACTGAGTAAAAATGAGTGAAAGAGGAAATGTATCTATAATAAGGATAAACTCTAAATAATATTTTCTTTCCTTACACTTAGTAGAGATAGTTATTACGAGGGACTAGGACAAACATGTAAGTGATAATGTGAGCACAGATGACCCCACGTATCACCTCGGTGACCCCCCAGTCACTACCGTCAGAGATAACAAATAGAAACATTATCATCAAGCAGTACGACTTGATAATATGATAAATGAATCGATATACAATATAGTTAATATACATTGTTAGTGATACATCGGTTTAACCCTTATCTTACGCGTTATAAAATACATTTCTTTTAACTGGAGAACTACTATTCAATTGACGTACATAACATCACGCCTGTAATACCCGAAGGGTTAGGCAGAGGTATACCCATTAGTACACCCACATTTCGCCAGTTATGTTTAAGTCCCATGTAATAGGGGGCGAGCCTATTGCCATCAACCGGGCACAAATCCAGACTCCGAGGCTGCTATTGAGAAATTCCTGATGGAAAAAACCCAATAACACTTTGCCCGACCTGGGAATCGAACCCAAGACCTCATGCTCGGCAGTCGCGCTTTGCGACCACTAGACCAACGGGGCAGTCAATTGCCGTGTATCTTAGTTTTAATTCTAAGATCTTTGAGCATTTTGTAGTAATTATTTTGTTACATTAGGTACAGTTGCCGGCACGTAACTTGGCAAGAGATTTTCGTAGTGGGGGAAGTTCGCGCATATAAAAATGTATGAAATTGTGCGTGCGCAAACTTCCCCCACTACAAAAACTCTTGCCAACTTACGTGCCGGTAACTGTAACTTTAAGTTTAAAAAAGTTTAATTACGACGTTGCGCGTTGGCGACTACCTTGTACTTATCTATCTAGACATCATAGTCCTGTTATCCTCTTTTGAAGCAGTTGGATAATCAACAGTTTTTTGCGGTCCATGGCGTAGATATACGTCATTACAAGAGAATACTAAACCAGTCGGGCATTCCCGAGACATACCTGATAACAATCATAAATATATTTTTAACTTTTCCTTGTAATAATAGAATGTTGCAAAAAACTTGACGAATAATTTAAATGGAGGCGTCACGCTTCCCACGTCATTCGGATGAGTCAGTTAAATGTTTAAGTAAATGTTCGTTTTGACGGAAAATCATCAGGTTACATTTCTAAAGGGTAGTGTTGTATACCGGCCCCCCCATCTAGTTGTAGGAGGAACCGTAGGGTTTTAGTCGAAAAGAGTCCGACATAACCCTCCGTTCTTTTCAGACATGTCATGTAGTGTAACCTCCATGCATGACAATTTAAAAAAACATGTAGGGTGGTCCTTTTGTTTTCAATGGTCTAATTGAAATAAATGATTTAATTCTGATATTTGACTATAACATTATTAATTAATTGTTAATGTTAATTTAATATACCTACCCAACAATTTTTATTTTTTACTTTGTTATTTGGAATAGTATTTGACGCAACTACCTATCTAGATAGGGACTATAGGTACGGTCAGCAACAAAAGTCGATTTACACTGTTTATTTTACATATAATTTAAACAGATTCAAAATAATACAATGCACTTCTCCTCAGCTTTTTAGTTAATAGATAAGAGTTTATTGTATCTTTATTTTACATTATTTTGTATTTATTTTGATATTGTGCTCAATAATTAGGATTGAAAAATCTAAAATGTTAATCGACTTTTGTTGCTGACTGTACCTTTTGTATAAGCTGGCACGTGGCCAGGGTCCAGTTTTGCTAAATGGGATTGGTACCTACATCCTCAATCCATTATAGCAGGTTTTAGACATACCTAGTGCGATAGCAGTAGCCGCAGTGGACGTTTGAGTATAAACTTAGATGATACAAATGTGTATAATGGCCATGCGCGAGCTTTTGAATATAGAACGTCAAGTAAAATAACGTTGTTGTATCGTTAACTAAATAGGTGCCTAACCTATAACAACTTTTTAGTTTAAGTAATAACAATGTTGATGTTTTCTTAATACTTTTTGAATCTTACTAAGAAGGTCTATGGGTATAGTACATACTATTTCCAAGCATGCTTAGGGTCAGGTTAAATAAATAGGTACCAAACCTATAAAAACTTTTTTATTTATGTAAAAATGTTGATGTTTTGGAAAACCAGCCAGTTACATCGAGAAAAAAAGTAACCCATATTACCCACAGCAAATTATATCAAACATGTGGTCAAACATGGACGTACTTAATTCTACAAATACTCGTGGAGGCTGAGCAGATAATCCACAAATACTCCAACACGGACGTGTAACCGTAAAATGTCGTCTCATCGTAAATATTTATTATCAAATGAATCACATTTTTTTGCGTGCGGGTCAACACCTTTTCAAAGTGTGTACAATTTGTTTTAACCCTCAACGGAAAGGTTTAGCACTCCATCATTTAAGTCGTGACCTTTTGGGTACAGAGCGTGTAACATTTCCTTCCTACATTTGTTTCGTAATATTTTTTTGGATTTGGACCACATTGAAGTGGAAAAAGATACTTTACCCCTGGATTCTGAAACAAATAAATTCAACTTTATTTTCTCATTTGTTTTTTTTTCTTTGGTCAATCAAACAGGACAGCTGCAGATAAACCAACTTTACTTGGGATGAAGTAGACAATTGAGAACTTGGCAACCTTAAAAAATAAAACAAAGACACAACTTCTCAAAAAATCTCTTAATTTATGCCCTCAAAATCCGATAAATTATGGATTAACTGTAAAATTATTTTTTTAGTAGCTTTCGAATTGATAAATAGTTAGTCAATTGAGTTGGCAAGATAGTAACGTCACAGTTGTCTCCCATACAGAATCTACGTAGGGAAGAATCGCTTTTTGACAGGTCATAAAAAGTACGTCAATTATTATTGATTGGTGGTGCCTCTACCTAATTGTTGTATGATACAAAGGTCTCAAGTACTAGATTCAATATTATAGATTAATGACTACATAATAATATACCTAGGTATATTATATTAAGATTTTTATATTTAGAACATTAAAAATCTGCATACAAAGTTTTTGTGCATCTAAACAGTACAAATCTTTTGAAAAGATAATAATAATAATCTGGGTCCCTTTTAAAATAAAAAACATGGAAAATACACAAGTTTTTACTTATTTTACCATGTGCACTAACCCTAAGAACTGATACGATCCATCTTCATTCACCCATAGGGTCTTGTTGTTTTAGGGCACGACCACACGTGGTACGTCCCTTTCAAAGTGTCGATTACCAATAAGTGAATGAATGAATGTTTATTCATTTGAAAAAGGGAGTTTTTGTAAGACTTTGAACTAAGAACAATAAATATGTCAGTTAATTTTTTTGTGCTATGTTCTTTAGGTACTTAATTTTTTGCCATACCAGAATAAATGCACTTGCCATTCATTAAAGTAATAAAAGTAAAAATAACTAAACTTACGTCATTACAAGTACGTGAAACTCTTTGAACAAAATAATTTTACAGTTTATCCAAAAATAATTTCGTGGAAATGTATTTTGAACGGAACTCACATAACGCTTCTTAATCCAGTGTTTCCTGTATAAACTATGGTAGATAAACAAAACTATATCATAAACCACAACATAACATGTTCCTAGGTATTCATCGCAGCGAGGAAGGTCGGAAACAGGCTATAAGTTTGGCTACAAGAAAATATCGATTTTGATTCCCGCTCGAGACCGCGCTGTCGCGAATTATAATACAAAAGCTTTTATTTGTCATGTACAAATGCGCTACACTTTCCGTTTCCATGCATTTTAGAATATCGAGTTTTCTTTTTCTTCTTTTAAAGTTGTTCGTTCGAATCAAGAGCGGCGCGGCGGGAAAACTGTTCGAAATCCGTTTGACATTTCAAGAATTAAAATAAAACCGCATTCAGTCCTTTCGTAAAAGTTCCCAGTAACGTTACTGTATTGACTTGCGTCATAAATACTTACCGAATTTTTAATAAGAGAAAGATTCATTCGACATTAAGGATAAACCTATAACGGTGATAATCCCATATCAAAAACGTGACTACGAAACTATGTCGATATTTAATTTTCCTCAAATTAACTCATACTAATAGCATTCTAGCTGTGCATAGGTGTATTGAGTCACTAATAAACCGTTCGTCCAGTTGCATCGTATACCTATCTACCTATTAATGTAATGTTCAGTGATTAAACTTGTTAAGTGACCGGAGCGGGGCGGCGACTGTAATTCCCTTCGAAGACGAGAACACGTCAAACGGGCTGGAAGGTCGTGTCAATTTAGGGCGCTTGCAGACAGCCAACTGCAGGCACCAAAGTTTTAGTTATGAGGTTGCACTGGAGACACTTTCTTTCAATGAAGCTATATTGCTGCTGACTCAACAAAACAGTTGCAATTAACAACAATTGCTCGTACAATAACTTGTACCTACCATGTTTTATCTTTTCACCACCTTATGATGTTGACTGTTGCCTGAGGCATTAAATCCGCCTTTGTACTTTGGTGCATAAAGTTTAAATAAATATATTAACAAAGCGGAAGGCCCTAATAATGAAACGGCCGAAATACAAGTCTACGAAAAAAAAAAAAAACAACAGTTTAGTTGGTCTTTCAATCGACAGTCTGAAAGAGACCTTATTTGATTCAGCTAGGGTTCACGCGTTCGAATTAACTTTAAATACATGTCAAACGAATATTACGAAGTCAGCTTCACATTATTATCGACCATATTGTGATGAAGGAACGTATCCAAACCACAAACTATGTTTTATACGGTCATTTTAATCTAAAACTGAAACATTTAGGAGAATTTTAGGACACAATCCTATCGAGGATAAAAGTTATTTATTCAATAAAATATCAATTATGGTTTTATTAATTAATACCTGGATTATCTAAATCGAGGAAGGATGAAATATTCGTAAAACAAATATTAATAACGTGAACAAACAAATGGGAGTATCTTGAACTTTCTGATAAGTATATGATGATGTGTATAGTATTGTTTTGTTTCATTTTGGTAGAATGTCGTGTGAATTTTCGCGTTCTAAATTTTTTGTGCAATATTTTACAATCTCTATTATTGTATTTTTTTTATTTTAAACTAGCGACCCGCTTCGTCTATTCGCATGGATGCAATCGTCGATGAAAGCTATAGGCTTGACTTTTTCCGACTTTTTTTTAATATTTCAACCTATTTAAACAAAACCTTAATAAATTATAAATACCTTAACTGTCCTCATGAAACACTCTAACTATTGGTGAAAACAGCAAGAATATGTACTTTTTTGTTGCTTAAAGTATAAATAAATAAATAAGAATGACTTAAGAATTATATTCAGTACTTAGCTAGTATCTGTACTTCATAAATATGTATGGTATTAATCAAATGAGGTTAATAGTCTCCACCTATAACACCCGTTCTTATCTACGTTCAGTTTAAGAAACGGCTTACTTAATATACAATTATTTAGCAAACTCAATGTATGTATCGGTATGTACACACATCAAAAGTGTCTAGGGATCAACATCCCTAATCAATAACATTGTTGTTGATCCCTAGACACTTTTGATGTGTTTATATAACAATAAAAGTTTTAATGTAGAAATTGTGGAAAACATTCACTCGGAAAATATAATCTACTTTAAAAATGCCGCGTAAAATTCGAGTTACATTTTGGCACAAAAAGAAGTAGTCTGAAGTAAACTCAAAACGTATATTACGTGCTGCTTAAATATGCATTTTATTCGAGTTCAAGACTAGGAATTTCCAATACACGCACTACCGCATAGACACCGAATTGAGTGTAGCGTATCCATAAATTATTTACCGTAACTAATGGCTGTCGACGACTATAACGCTACCCGAATATATCGTAAACCAAGAGCAAGTCATGACGTCACTGATAATTCGTAGCTCCGTAGCCCCGTAGCTTCGTAGTCCCGTAGCCACGTAGCCACGTTTACCTGACCCGATTCTGCATAACCATTCCCCACTTCTTCAATCCTTGAATAATTAAAGTCTATTGTTCGAGCAGAGTAACGTTGAGATCTGTACCTCACGAATAAGTAATAAGTATGCCTACGTAGATATTTAAGTTAGGACGAAAGACGGTTGCCTTTAAAAATAAATGTTGGTTAGATATTGGTCATGCAAAAATAATGAGCTTTAATTGGGTAATTTATCACATTAGAATGAGATAATATTCGCTGCCTTTTATTTGTACATATTCAAATGAATTACACATGTACTGCCACAGCGCACTTTGAATAATGAGTCATAATTTATTTGGTGACTCAGTACTAACCGTCTACTTAAACAAAAATTTGAATAATTACGTATAAAAACAATTGAACTTTGCCTAACGCAAGCTAAAAAAATATCAGGTCCTCTAGGTCAAGTTTTATTTCTGTTCGATTTTGCGACAAATTGAAAAGTGCGATCATAATGCAGCATAACAAATACTTAATCGTTATTCGACAAATTATTTTAATTCAACTTTGTATGATCAATTAACTTTTTATAATCATCAAAACTTTTTCTTACTACTTTATTGGTTTTAAGGATATTTTATGCTTTACCTTTAAATAAAATCTAGCCACGTGAAGGGAATAATATCGAAGAGTTCCAATTTATACATATACAAACCACAAAACCCAACGACACGGAACGTTCATATAGGTACTTACTTATGTAGCAGGTATACCTACATCTGCTACAGATTCTCATTAAAAAGAAAAACAAATTACATAGAGACAACACCTGCTAGTCCTCATTTTAACTAAAGATAAACATTTAACTAAACCTCCATTCCAAAGGTCAAACATTCATTAAACTTTCCCCATGAAAAATTCACAACTAACTTCCGCTGAAAGAAAACAAATGAAACGGGAACTTTCTGGAATCTAGCATTCAATGCTCTATCTCGGATCGAGGCTTACGATACAGTAAATAAAATAATAATCTAATCTAATATAAATAAAAATGAATGTCTAAATGTGTTGCTAAGCGCAAAACTCAAGAACTGCTGAACCGATTAGGCTGATTCTTTTTTTGTTGTGTTCGTAACTTTCTAGACAAGATTTTTATGAAAGAATTTCTTTGGAAAATCTACCGGAATAGTCGGAGATTTGCACCCGTGCGAGGCCGAGGCGGTTCGCTAGTAAAATATAAACTATAAAGTCCTAAGAAAGGCGATAAACTTTTTTTTTAAATGTTGTTTCTATAAAAGGTCTTTGTAAGCGGCAATCTTACTTTTGATTCATAACTACATAGTCTCGACGCGTCGAACCTCAAAATAAAAGACAGTAGTTCAAAGAAGATGACACTTGACCTCAAAGAGGGTCAAGTACACTTCAAACAAAAAGTAAAACGTATTGGAACTTACTACTTATAAGGTTTAAAACAGTATTCTCCAGGTAAGTAAGAGTGTACTATATTCATTTGAAGCTTACAAAAGTCGTGCTAATGCCTAAAGCGAATGCAGACTATCGATTTCATTCCACCTTGTGCAGGTCGTAAACGTAAAGTTTGCAAGACGATAAACTAGCAATATATCAACGGTTAATGCTCTTTTGCTGGGAGTACATTCTGAGTATTGCTCTTCAACACGGTACTACAAGCTCGTCAAATAAATTGGATAAAAACTTCTGGTGCCACAATGGTCCTTGTTGATCCGTGTCACATACATCGCTTCATCTTAATACAATGTATGTATTTTAAACGAATCTGTCTGTCAATGCTCTAAATAAATCGAGCATTTGTATAACGTTCTATTTTTTAATTAATGATATTTTCTCTAGCCGGTTATACCTTAAAAGTTTAAAACGTTAATACACACACACCCCTTTTGCGATAATTAATATTCATTATCATTAAAATACTTTATTTTATTTATTACTCTAATTGATTTACAAACAAGCAATAAAGATTTATAATGCATAAATAATTAAGTACAGTCAAATACACGTCCATGGTAATATTTCGACTTGCACATAGTCTATATTTCATAGCAGTAGTTCATTTGTCGTAGTTCAATTGTTAGTACTGCGAGTAGTTGAATGTACGTTACGCCAAAACATTGGACAAACGGTTCAGAGGGCGGTCATTCCCACGACTGCAGACATAAAACTGCTAAAGGCCAGGGCCGCGCGTGCGCAAGGTTCCTTCCTTCCTGTTCTCGTATGAACGTTATCGAAAAACATTTATGTAGATATAAGTGTATGTTAAGAAGTTGTGCATAATTTATAATAGGTACCTATTTATAATAAATAAAGGGAAAATAAATAACAAGTTACAGCAAATTTTTCTCGTTTTCTTAAAGTTTAATATTTATTCACAAAATCAGGCAACCGCCATTAAAATAACAATTAAATATGGTACCATCTCAGAAGAAGACTCATTCGAAGAAAAAATAATTTTGTCAACTATTTTCGGAGAAATCGGTGATTATACGTCTTATAAAAGGTACTTACACTTACAGTAGAACTTGGAACCTCCTCCTGTCTTTGAAGTCGGTAAATAAAAACACAAATAAAAGCAACGACTATTACGTAAATGGTGGTAAAAAAGTCAGCCGAAATTATAATCACGTAACCGATTTTTAAAGCCACTTGTCATATCGCCTGACTTTCATTTACACACGTGAATATTTTTAAATAATGTCGTGAGCAGTTTTGATAACCCTAGACAAAACTAGGGTCATCAAAACTGCTTACGGCATTATTTGACTCAATGATGACTCGATAGTCATTGAGATGAACGTACACAAAAAATTACAACTTGTATACCTAGGATACATAAACCTGGCCTTTAAGAAAATAACAAGTTTTCAATGTTTCGTAACTTATAATAAGTTTAAAGATCGGAAGTACCTACTTCAAAATGTTAATTTACCCGTTATTTAAATCTATACTAAAATTATAAATGCGAAATTAACTCTGTCTGTCTGTCTGCGACGCTCTCAAGACTATAACGCTGAACCGATTTTAATGAAATTTTGAACCCCAACAAAGGACATAGGCTACTTTTTATTCGACTTCGACTTCGAATTCGCCTGCGACATTTACGCGGACAAAATTTGCGCATGACATAACCTATGATTATAAAATAGTTTGGTTTAGTTTAGTAGCACACCTAATTAATTAATTTTATTAACAGTGCGACAGTTAATCTGTTCGTATGTTTAAAATGTACACTCCTAAACTACGAAACATAATCTAGTTAGCCTTGACAGAGGTAACTTAGCTTAAAGCATTTCTGGAAACGGACAACGCGCCTGTCCCTATTAACAAGGTCGGATATGCAATTTTACTGATTTTGGTTTTATTGCACTATAAACCTAAAAAAAGCATTATCTTTCAGTATCTTTAACAAAAAGTTATTATTTTCTCATAGTTTTTGATATAGCCACGTTAACAAAGTCGTATATGGCACGACTGTCTGTTAACAATGATCGATGTTTAACTTACGACGTTTTTAGCTGGGCGCGAGGAGAGGATGCACTGTCGGTTGTGGCAGTACGAATCATGTTGTAGGGGCGCACGTCATGTGGTAGTTTAGTGCTCATTCATTTAATTAGTATTCCTATCAAGCTAAATACAATTTAATTTCTGTTCTTTTGGATTGATATTTACTTTTGAAATAAATATATTGAAATTAATATAATAATATTTTATTTACAATTCATTCCATTTTAAATACGACAAAAACTTGACTAGAACTTCCTATTAAAAATGATGTATGTGGAACTTACGACAATTTAATCGATAAGTTTTTCCAAGTAACTTTGTAGGATATGACAGATCCGACTAAATAAAATGTATCCAATACCGTTATGAAAGTCATTTCTGACTTTTCATATATTTAGAAAAGGAAAAATAATATTATGTTACTATGTACATTAGCTTTAAAACGTATATAAATTTATAGATTTTTTTTGTAAACCTAGTTTTTATATTTAAAAAATTATAAGCAATTTAAACTTTGACGCGCTCTCCTGTAAAATTACTGATTTGCAGATCCAACATTGTTAATAGGGCAGGGTTGGTAATTTACGAGAATATTTAACAAAATTAAAGTCCACAAGCTTAGCTACATGATTAGTTTTTATACAGGGTGAGTTTTAATTGTCTGTGCATCTTTCAGAGAGTGAAAGTACGCATGATTATGAACAACTCTTACTATAGGATTAACTCTGAATTTATATGAAATGCAAAAATGCACACGATCAATATTAATTTATTTCGAAAAAGAAGAAAAAAACGATTGTTTTTTTTAAACCAAAATAATTATATTATACCTACAAAATACAAATATATTAAATATTAAATAAATAAATATGCCTATTAAACAATTTTTTTTTTAATTAAAATGTACGGAACAGCCGATTTTTTTTTCACATCTCTGTTGATAAGCTGTTCACTTGGTCCCAAAATACAAGTTGTTCATATTAATGAGTACTTTCACCTCCTGAAAGATGCGCAATAATTAAAAAGTCATCGTGTATAAAACTTCCTAACCTCCAGTTTAGAAACGACAGGTCATAAATTACACATATGTTGACCATTTACAAGTATGTCGTGGGTTAAATATACATTACATTAGCGATAGATTGGCTAAACGGCCGGACCTCTCGCCTTAGACTAATGACACGTTTATATCTCAACTAGCTTTTGCTCGTGACTTTATCCGCCTAAATGTCGGTTATTGCGGACGCAGACGAAGTCGCGAAATAAAAAGTAGCCTATGTCCTTTCTTGGGGTTTAAACTTAACCCATACCAAATTTTACCAAAATCGGTTCAGTGGTTTAGTCGTAAAAACGTAATAGACAGACGGACAGAGTCACTTTCGCATTTTTAATATTAGTATGGATTGACACCGTTTGTACTACACATTTCCTGATCATTTTATTGTTTATATGACCTAAACTGATAGCTTTACGTGTCAAGACTTTATTGAATTTATTGATGTCTCGTTCAATATCCTTCAGTTTATTCAGACGGGATGTACACGGTACGAACACCCACGGAATGAAATGAATGCAAAATTTAAGCAATTCCCAGACCAACCATTTTCCCATATAGGCCACTTCTCACCTTTTACAATTGTCACTTTCATTCAAAATGTAGTCAGTAGGTGACTATTCCAAATTTAAAAACACAAATAAAAAATTACGAAATTAATTTTTGCTCCTCGACTGAGAAAGACACTCTAGGTCAACTGTTTCGTGCAAGTATAAAAATAGTTACACGTAGTGTTAACTGCATATAACAGGTAAACATTTAGGTGGTGTCGTATTCATAGATATTTGCATGCAGGCTAACGACCGCTTAAAGTCATAATGCAAATGAGACACACATTGACACTTGTATATTGCATACTTGCGGAAGAGTTTCAAGAACGAAGGATTCATACGGGACAATTGTCATACTGCAAATTATATCTTGTGAAAGCCGTTTATTTCTTTGCAAATAAAAAAGATATTAAATAAAAACAGAAACAAAAGTAGAAATAAAATAACCCACCGTTTTCATGAATAAGTACCTACTTAATAGTAGGTACTGCGAGTAGTGCGAAACTTTCGCTCTAATTTGTGATCATCTTTAGGCGTATGATACGCCCACTTCTATGCGCAATATAATTATATCCTACTATCTTCCACTCACAATTAAGATAATTATTAAAAACTAGCTTTTGCCCGCGACTTCGTCCGCGCAAATGTCGGTTATCGCGGACGCAGACGAAGTCGAAGTCTAATAAAAATTAGCCTATGTCTTTCCCCGGGTCTTAAACTATCTCCATGCCAAATTTCATCAAAATCGGTTCAGTGGTTTAGGCGTGAAAGCGAGACAGACAGACAGACAGACAGAGTTACTTTCGCATTTTATAATATTAGTAAGGATTAAGATAATTATGTCCTATCCAGATAATCTCTGTGCCAAACATCCATCCATCCAAACTTTCGCATTTCTATTAATAGTAAGATAGTCCTATCTACAGATGGTCAGGACTCCAAAAATAAAAATTCCTTAACAACATAATAATATGAATAATTGTCACGAACGTGGTCAGTCGGTTTACTTTTAAAATATGAAAATTAAAAACAATATTTTGGCGTGACGAAGCGGACAATAATTTTGTTAGTGTCTGTTACTTACTGGACATGTTTTTAAGTTCAACGTCACTTCAGTACGTACACCTTGAAAGATTTTTATGATACGTGACGTCCTTTAAAAATCATGTAGTGATTTGCGACGAAGACTTTTCTTTTTTATTCGTCCTAGCTACAGTTTTTTTTGGGTCGTCAATCTTAAAGCTGTTTTCGCATAGCGAAAAATTTAGCTGTTTTACATGTACTACCAAAATACTTTCAAACAGATAAGATATACACCGTGTAAAAAAAAAATACACCGTGTATAGTAAACCTACGCACATATTTTACTAGTAAAATTTTTATGTTCTGAGAAAGAAACCAATTTGAAAAGAAAAAGAAGATTTACATTACTACATTCGTTTTATTTGTTTTCATTACTTACTTCAGAGAAAACATTAGTCACAATACAACTTGGTACTACTGTATTCACTTGTACATCACTAAAGTAATTAGCAAACTTAAAACAGTTATGTCTTCATTTACTTAATGAACGCACTCACAGAAGATGCTCTGTTTAAATATTGCACTAAGAAAATTGTTTTCACGCTGTACAAGTAAGTAAATAATTCATAAACTTAATTGTCTTATTTCATTTTTCTCATACAGTAAAAAGGACGGCGAAATTCCCAAAAATGTACTAATAATAATATTTTGTACTACAAACAAATAAAACAATAGCAAGCCCTAGACTTTCTTTTGTTTTATTGCAAATATTCTATGATTTCTTCTATTCTCCATAAACAACGGAATATTAATACAAGCTATGCTAAAACGTAACTGTACTGTGTGACCAACAATCACTACTTAACGTTATTTGCTATATAAGTGTCATAGAAAAATAAATTACACTTTGTATACAAGCGAAACTGAACGTGGAGCACCCCCTTATACTAAAGGATGATTTTACTTACATGGGCAGTAAAATTTGCACCATTCTTGGCAATTTCTATATAATTGCAGTTAATTGCTCGATGTTAATGAGACGTGATATAGATCACCATTTAGTTGCTCATGTAAGCGCATCTAAATAGTCTAATTATGAAAGCGTTGGGGTACGGGATTTTCGCTTTTATACGATTGTTTTTTTTTCTATGCACATTTGTGTTAAAACGCTTTACAATGTAGTGTAATTTAACATTGTTCCTAACGACTTAACAACAGCTCGTAATCAGTAGGTAGCAATATAGAAATCTTTGTAAAATGATTAACAATGCGTAGGCGCTGCACATTCATCAATAACAGTCTAAACAGACTTAGACTCTTTTATGGCTTATGTATGTGATTTATTACGTCGATGTATGATATCACCATCAGACAATACTGGTCAGTATTGGCTAGCCATGTACCGGTTTAAATCATACCAATGTATGGAGAAGTCACAATGCAAAGTCCCTGAATAGGCTCACAAGTCAATGGTCGACCTGGCCTATTCTATGTATTTCATCATAACACATTTATTAAACTGCTGTGTTACAACAAATCTAGACAGCGTCGCAAAAAATAGTAAAAAGACGTAGCCTGACTTTTTTGGGCTTGCACAATGTTTTTTCACGAGAACAAATTAGACTATATCCACGTAATCAGCTTTTCTTATGTCATGAAAATTTATCTAGAAAAGTTTTGAAAATAATAAACTATGGACTAATTCCTAAACTGGCCAAGTGCGATCCGGTGTCGCACACGCGGGGTCCCGTGCTATTTGACACTATGAAAAAAAAGTATCTTGTATGAATCTGACCCTTAAATTAACAATATTTATTTTTACAATTTGTTGTTAAAGCAGCCAGTGGCGTGCCTAGGGGTCTTATTTGTAGTTGTTGAAGCAGTGTCAGATTTTATTTTATACTATAAAGTCGACCAACTTGCCTTTTAAGCACTCCACTGGTAGCAACCATAGTAATACACACTCTTTAACCATTTCAAGTGTCTACCTATTACGGTCTAAAAGACGGCTCTTTGGCAGACGAACAGGCAGACAGCGGAGTTTTAGTCTGGAGCCGTTTGCCACCCTTTTAGGCACAGAACCCTGAAAACTACTACCACAAATTGTTTTTTAATTGAAGCAGAGTTTACGAGAGAAGGGAGTAGATACTTAAAACATTGGTTTACGAAGAAACTCATGTAAACTGATTGTTTACAATGGGATCAGTTCCGCACGTCATTTGCGTGTTTCAACAATTTCAAAAGGCAGACATAACGTTTTCCACGCCACATTTAATTATACGTACATACACTAGCTATTAATGAGTTGTCAAAATTGTATACCCTTTTGTACGCAAGTTTACCGAATTACTTTGGCCTAAGAATAATGGCGTGACTGAAAAATCTGTCGGTAACTCTTGTGGAATTTACTTGGAACCAGATATTTTGTCTGTAACTTAGTGGCTCGAATACTAATATTATTATTTTTTTATTTAAGTAAGCAGTTTTCCTATTTTGGAAATAACCGTTATGAACTACGTTATTACTTAGTATGGGAAGGTTGGACAAAGTTATTTTGATACCTACTCAATTTCTGAGAATAATTTCTTGCTATTTTTACTCATTGTCTTTTCCTTTGTACCACGTGCCCCATCTCTTAAAACAGTATTATTTTAATATTACTTTACCTTGCACACAGTTGGATTTTCAACCCTCGCACAACCCCGAGAGTTGAAAATCCAACAACAGAAATTACAAAGTAATATTTAAATGGTACTGTTTTAAGAGATGACGGTGGGCCCTAGATACCTTAAACAGACCTAGTATTAAAGTAGGCAAGTAGGTCTACCTTCTTAATGACATATTCCTTTATCTATTCTCAAAATATCACCCTCCTTTATCAATCGATCAATCTCATAATCACAGTTTGTGATTACATACCACCCTGAACCGCAGGAAACCCTTTGGAAACCATGGTTTTGCAAAATGATAGGTAAGTATACATATACAGGGTTATTTTTGAAACACCAGAAACCTGAAACGGAGTTTTGTACTCGTCATTATGAACAACTTTTTCTATGGGACCAACCCTGAAATCATGAAAAAAAATCTGCTGTTTCATACATTATGTTTGTGTTGTATAGCAATTTTGTAGGGAACAGCTGATTTTTTTTTCATGATTTCTGGGTTGGTCACATAGTAAAAGTTGTTCATAATGATGAGTACAATGACCCCTTTTCAGGTTTTTGGTGTTTTAAAAATAACCCTGTATAGTAACTTATTATTAACATCAAACGTCCACCTAATTTATAATACCTACCCTTGAGAAGTACGAATATCATGGCGTGAAGATTGATGTACCTTTACTAAAGGCCCTTTTTTTATTAACTCAATAAACATGACAATGACAGTAATTATGACATTTAAAACAGTTAAGATTAGTCACTATTATTTGTCCGATCGATCGATTATCCAACAGTAATTACAATAAGGAAAGGCTATAAATTATGTCCTCATAATCTTGTACCTTCAACATCAAAACGTCGAATTGTTTTAAGATGGTAGAGTATTCATTAACTAAATAAGGAAGTTTTTAAACCCCTAAACGAAAATGTTCTATAGCCTGATCTACTTTGAAGTTATACAGCTTACAGCTTACAGTTAACAGCTTCTGTGCACTAGATCTATAGTATAACAACCAGCTTCATGCCACGACTTCGATCGCGTCAAACTTGAATCCTACGGGAACCGCACATCCTATGTGCATATATGTATATTACAGACTATCTCCATATAATTATTCTATATCTGTGCCTTTCATCCAGATCTGTTCAGCCGTTCTGGCGTGATTGAGTATCAAACATCCATCCATCCAAACTTTCGCATTTACCACGCATTGTCACGATCTTATGCAGTGGCCAATAACAGTCATCGAATTTCTTGGCCATTATTTAGGGTAAAACAGTATTATAAAAATAATCTTTTTTGTTTTTTTGTGAGATGAAACCAGAAATGTCGATTTTCCCCTCTAAATGTTTATGTAATTTAGTCAACCTGCAAATTAGCTAGGAAATTAATATTACCTCATTTTCCAAGGGTTTTATAACTGCGATTCAGTCTGTACAATACAAAGAAGTCGATTGTTTCTCGTCTTATCCAGTAATTAGTGACTGAATAGGGAAGTCGAAGTCGGGTATTAGCACAATCTTCGTTCGTTACTAGCTGGAGGTACAGTCAACAAAAGAGATAGGTATGCAGGGTTGGCAGATATCCATAGTCGAAGTTTTCTTAAAAAACCGATAGATATTTTTACATGTAGTTAAATTAAAAAAGAAAATAAACAGTTCATTAATTAAGTTAAGTTTTAATCAGAGACATCCAACGTTTTCTAAGAAAACTTCAACTATATTTGACGACCCCGCATACCTATCTCTTTTGTTGACTCTACCTACCTACTACTTGTAGAGTGTGACGTTCCCTAATTGTTATTAGCTTTTAAAAAGTATAGGTATTGTTTATTTTGTAGGTCTAAAAGCAGAATGGTGAACTTTATTAATACGCTTCTATTCTAAACTGTTAATTATAGCACAAACCGTGTCTAATTATACGCTTCTTCATTCACAAGGTCACTACCACTACTATTTATCTGTTGTTTGTTTGCAGTACTTCAGTTATTTCTTTCACGGAATCCATTAAGTTAAATGTCAACGAACTCTCGTTATGTATGCATTTGAGGATTTTCATTCAAATGTTTCATGAACGCTAACAAAATGGGCCAGTTAAGGTCTAATAAATCTTAGTCGGTTGACACTGACAGTTAATAATAAGTTTTCTTAAAAACCGACGGATGTTTTCAAATGTAATTTAATTTAAAAAAAGTAGAAATAAACATTTCGTTTATTAAATTAAGTTTCAATCTCTCTTACTTATCTCTTTTGTTGGCTGTACAAAAAGTCTTGAAAAAATCGTTTTGAACATTCAAGCGACTGAAACGTTCTTCGATTTGTTTGTCAACGAAACCATTGGATCCACGTACCTTAGCAGTTATGAGAAATTGACGCATTTGTAACAAGAGGCGAGAGACACAATACCTACGCCTTTGTTTTTCAAACATTTGAAAACAAAACAAAATACCTATTTGTAAATACCCACGTGACTTTATGGCCCAGCGGTTAAGGCGCCCGCCGCTCATGCATGAGGTTACGAGATACGAGTTCGATAACGTAGAAATGCGATTTTTTCTATTCATTATGTACTTTCTAATTTTTATTAAGTTACTGATTTATATAGGTATTAAAAAAATAACTAATTCTTATAAACTTAATTGACACAACAAAATGTACTTACTTGTATTTTTTTTACCTATAATTTATATTTTAATAGTAAACCTGACCTGCAAACCTGACCTGCAATCCTGACGGCGCCGGCGCCCATGTCTGATAGGTGATACATTCTTTTCTACTGAATAGACACAGCTAACTGCTAGTCTCACGTAATAAAAACGTGGGAACTCACAAACTTCGAAATAAAACAAAATTAACTTTATTACATCTAACTCCATTATTAATATATGATGACTTGAGACATTGCAAAATCACCCACTCGCGTGAAACTAGCTAATAGGAAACGTAATTATGCTACCTTGAGATTTCAGCAGAAATCTTACCAAGTTTTTGAACTTACTAGAAGTATGAATGTGTTTGTATTCGATTTGAGATTTCTTTTTTTAATTTGAATAAATTAATTAAATATTTTCATATCGCACAATATTATGACGTCATAATATCTCTCCAATATTGCATAAAGTCTACAGGAAAGTCTGTTTAAACGCGTGCCTAAAACTATTAAAAGCAAAAAGTTTAAAAATAGAACTTAAATCAAAAGTGTCTACTCACTGTGTCGCAGTGGTCACTGGATCGATTTAACACAAGTTATTCCTCCCTAGAACGCAAAATCGATTCTCACTTATTTTCCATTTTTAAACGTTTTGCTTTTAAATAGTTTTTTTAAATAAATCGAAATAAGTATCTACTCACTGTGTCGCAACGGCTACAGGATCGATTTAACAGTAAGTTATTTCTCCTTAGAACGCAAAATCGATTCTCACTCTTTATACTCCTGAAGACAATGGTAATAAAACAAAGTTACATAAACAGTTTAAGTTATAGTTAAGAAAACAAACTGCACGGTTCCCAGTCACTGACGGATTCAAATTGTCTAAGTACTCTCTGAATGTTATTATGACTTATGTTTTTATTGCACACCGTAGGTACATGATTGTTCGTCTTATTAACAATGGATACAGAAACTATATTCAAGCTTGTTATCCTTATAGGACGAGTAGAATTTCTAAACAGGATTTTTTCAAACCAGCCTTAAATTGTAGGTAGATAGGGTGATTGAACAATCTATGCCTAACCTATGCCTCCAGACAATGGTTTGCAAAATATCGCAAGGCTTAAAGAATATGTGGAAAAAACCAGAAATTTTAATATATATGCTAAGATTGCAGTTGTTTGTTGGCTTTTGTTTGTTCGGCCTCATCTCCAAAACACCTAATCCACTCCAAATTTTTTTTTTGCTAACAAGATGTAACGTAATCCTTGAGCGCTATAGTCTATACTAGCTGTCCGCCGCGGTTACACCCGCGTCTTTGGTTACTGCTCCGCTCCCGTAGGTCGTAGCGTGATGGTATATAGCCTATAGCCTTCCTCGATAACTAATCTATCTAACACTGAAAGAATTTTTCAAATCGGACCAATAGTTCCAGAGATTAGCGCGTTCAAACAAACAAACAAACAAACAAACAAACAAACAAACTCTGCAGCTTTATAATATTAGTATAGATTTTATCAACAACAAAAAATTGGGATCTGTAAGAACATTCACATGGACGAAGTGACGGACAAAAGCTAGTAAAGTAATAAAGCAAAACCTATGGATCTTGTAGATATAGATATCTACTGCTGCTTCAGCTTAGCAAGTACTTTTCAATACCTATAATTCCTGCCGTTTCGTACTCTCAACCAGCTTAAAAGATTGAAGTTGCTACGGGACCGCAATAATCCATTTTCCTCAATCCACTTATTGCGCGAATTAAGAAATATGCGAGCCAGAAACACTTAAATTGTTTTTAATATTATAAGAAAAGCACGTTTAGAGTGTTTAGAGTGATTTAAACTTCTAATTCTACAGAAGAGACGGTCCTTTAAAAAAAGAATTAAAAACTTGAAATGAAAAGGTCAATCAAATCATAATGAAGTGTTTATTGGAACAATTTAGTATATTATCCACTTTTTATAGTCATATTAAATCAACTATATTAGGTTGCTTGTCCAAAGCAATCGATAAGTTATGATAACGAATTTCTGTTTATATTATAATAATAGTGAATCACATGACATCTGGAAATTCTACATAAAAACAGTTTAAATAATATTATTATTTAGAACATGTTACGATTTTAAACAAGTCCACAGAAAGGACGGAAGGTAAAGGGTTCAGCGTTGCTTATATTTGCATACTAAATAAAGGTTGGTCAAACGTACTTTCTAATTTGGATTACCTAGAGAGTGAGAATACTTTTGGAATACGTACGTATCATAAAAGTAATTATAATTCTAAACGTGTATGTTAGAAAACCGTGTATTTTTTAAACTTAAAATTATGTATTAATGCATCAAGAATATACTTATGCCTCATGGCACAAGTACAATCTTGATGCATCTAATTGACTAAGTACTTTAAAATCGGTCCAGTAGTTTTTGAGTTTATCCATTACAAACAAACAAAAATACAAATTTTTCCTCTTTATAATATTAGTGTAGAATTGTAGATAGATGTAATAAGATAGATGACAATGATATAATAAGACATTCCCTCCATTCCATAATAACTTATACCCTAATTATTTTTCTCTTAGCTAAAGAACCTGAAACAATTGCCCCAAGTATTCTAATTAATTTCGTTCATCTGATTAACATGAATTATATCCCCAAAGTTCAAAGGCTAAAAAATAATTTTAACTTTATTTATCTTTGGGTTAAGAATGACTTTTGACTTTCAAGTTAACATTAGTCTTTACGAGATAATCTAGGAACGTTTTGAAAGTCGTTAGACTTTCACGACATTAGTAACTGCTCAGCAATGGTGAGAATTTTAACTCCATACAACAAGATTCCTACCGACTTCAATTTAGAAGTTCAATGCTGCAGCAGTGTTTACATTTTCAAAAATTAAATATTTTCACACTGCAGATATTTTAAAAACACCGTCAACTAAAATGCCTGTAATTTTAATTATGCAAAGAATTAAGCAATTTTTGTTTCGGCTTCCATCTTACGACAATTGACCCTGCGCTACTGCTGCTCAGTGTCAATAATTGCTCATCAACGGTATCGAAATATCACCCATTACGATCTATGTAAAGAAAGCAACACTTTAAAACACGATTAATGAGTCTCTTACTAGTTATTAATGTCACTCGATCGTCACTCACCCGTAGAACAAAGATGCCATAAATTACTTTCCAAGTTCCAACCACAGTGAGTCGTAAACCTATAGTCCGTAAAACTGTTGTAAACATTAGACCTATTAGCTGAGAAATACCACTGATCTGCTTCTGGTTTCGTCAGTCATTGGCATTAATTGGTCTCTGTATTGAAAAAAATATCAGTGCATGGTGGGTAGCGGGCTCGGGCGGGCGTTCTGTTCGTCAGTTCGTTTACAATACATGGTATTATAAGCTCAGAGTGTATATTTGGGGGGCGCTGTGGCGTATCTCATCGAAAGCGAGCCCTGCCACCACTAGCCGGTCAATTGTATAGTGCTATGTGCGTCGATCAGTCGCGCTCGCCTCTCCGCACGTCGCCGCCGCCCGCGCCGCTCGCTCATCAAAATGACATTCTCAATACATTGACGTTACATTAAAAACATTGAACATGTGTTGTGCCAGGTTCACCAACTACCTGTTCCGTAGTGTTGTGAAGTACACATGTGGACTAGCCAGCCGCGAAAGTAAGTAAAAACTGCGCCAAAACGTCCGGCACACACGAGCCGCTCAATCTGCAGTGTTCCCGACGCTAAAATTAAACCCGATAACGTTCTGTACATTATAATTAGGTATATGTGACTACAAAATTCATTGTAACTTATCAACGGCGATGGAACGTAAACTTTACTACTTTGTGTGAGGTTATGTTAGTTTAATGCTTGTTTTTATTGACGCCTCTCGTCAAATTAGAAAACTATAAACAGTTTTCGAGGTGCGAATCGTTTGTGCCTGCGTCCTAGTGCAGACAGACAAGTTTAATGCACGATCATTACCAAGCGTCCAATGCAACTTTCTAGAACGTTTCTGAGAATTAACTTATGTGTATAAGCACAGTCTTATGCAGTACGAACACATCGTATAAGTAGAAACTTACTCATAACAAACCGTTTGTATTTGAAGCTGAAACATGCAGTTGTAATATTCGGAAGCCATGAGTGGGTGCACCGTAAAAATTATCCGAGTAGGTATTAATCAGACTTGTGCATGAAATCACGCGAAATGATTGTCGCACTGAAGCATTGTGGGCAATATGGTCTGTTAAAATAAAACTGAGTAAATAAATGTGAATGTTTTATTGACTTATAATTTCCATGCTTGATACAAAACACGCACATTGTACAACAATATTGTCCACATCAATAATGACTTCATAACAATAATTATTATTATTGAACTACAAACAGTACACTGGTTTATAATATAAATAAAGTAAAAATCGCACGTCAATGACGTTCGCGATAATAGTTCAGAAGTCAAGGTCCAATATGTCATTTATTATTGCATGCGGCATTATAATGAAAGTTACTTAACAATAGCAATTTGAAGTACACTGAATGGTTCCGTAGCAAAACAACGAGTAATTTAACAATATTTTACGGTGATATAAGAATCCAATACCTTTGTGTCACCTCGTTGAAATCGTAAATAATGAACCGTGTAATTGTAAGATGCAATTTACTTTAAACTGAGAGGGACTAATTAGTATTGAGACGTAATTGAGACTGTATAGAAAAACTCTGTATAGAATTAATTTAAGTATATTAACTAAACTTAATTGAAACGATAAATATTATACTAAAGTGAAAACAAAAAAAAAAACATCATTTATGATTACCTACGCACATCAAATACACTCTCCCGAATAACCGGCAGTTGAAATGTCAAAATATAAGTTTGACATTTCAACAATATTCATTGCGTTATTTACATTATCAAGCAGACAAATGCATCAAACTTATAAGGCAGTGGATTATGAAATCCCTTCAAAATCCTTCGGTTTGAGATTGTAAGTGAGTTACATAATTAGTCACCGAGTCCATATCATGTCGACATTTACTATACTCCAATCAATGGTTACTTACTGATAGTTACCTGTTTATAGTGCAACTTGCTAATTACAGCCTTGTTACCTGTAATTATTCCATAAGTAAAACCGTAGGATAATGAGGTTACTGCGTACTTACTTAGGTGGGTACTTACACGTTTTATAGGAATAATTATGAATTCAATAGTAGGTTAGGTACCGGAAAAAATAATAAGGAAAATAATATTTATATTGCCTACCTACATATTTTTTTTATTTATGCTTATTAGATGGTTCGGTCATGTTGAGAGGATGAGTGAAAGACGATTAACAAAAGGTATTTATATGGCAGAGGTGAGTGGCAACGCAGGGAGGGGTCGCCCTAGGAAGACCTACACTGACCTTATTGGTGAGGTTCTTCAGAAAGGTCAGGTGCGGAGTACTCGTAACCGGCGTGCTTGTATGACGATGTATGAACGTTGATGAGGCGAAAAGAGTATGTAAGGATCGTAGCAGGTGGCGTTCTGTGGTTTCTGCCTACCCCCATGGGAAAAAGGCGTGAGTTTATGTATGTATGTATGTATGTATATTTGTTAGGTAGGTAAATAGTGATTATTATTAAATATATAAATAAGAAAAGTAACTTAATAAAATTAATTACACTTGATATCTACAGATATAATGACATCTCCCAACAAATTAAAATAAATAATTTATTAATTAAATTAAAATAATAAATAAATAAATCTAGCGTGTCAATTTTTATTTCCAATTGAACGTATAAAGCGCGCTGACCTTGACCAGGCGGCCAAACATTATCCTTTTGTCTCAATTGGCCCGTAATTGCTGGGGACGTCTTCTGTTCTATTCTCAGATACAATTTGCACTTTACTGTTCATGTCAAATTGCACCTTAACTGTAGCTCCGCGTTAAAACTTATTATGCCACGACAGGACAAATTGAATGAAAAAAAACGGTTCTCGATCCACCGACCTAACGGATGAACGACCCACCATTCATAGCGTTGTAATATAGTAGATCTTGAAATAGTTCGGATGCGATAACGTCAAGCAACGTTTTACATTCAACAATTTATTTTTTATTTCAGCCAAAATATAAAGCCAAAACAAAATTAGTCAATTATACTTAGTCATTGGGATTAATTTAAAGCTTAATGCATATAGTGTAAATATAACTAATATAATATAAAAGTGTCTCCGTGCTGATTGTGCTGTTTCCCGATGTGTGTAATATGTGATGTGCTTGAGAACTGCATGGAGCGCCACGTGGATTATATTTATAACTAACCGCTAACCACAAAACGTCACGTTTACTGGAAACTAAAAACTGTAAAGATGCCTAAAGGTAAGTGTTGCTTTATACAACGAGATACACGAATATCGCAGGTACATTGACATGACTCACTTCCATCGATGGATTTTCCTTAAGATTCTTGCTAATACCAAGAAGTTGAGACATGTATTAATAACCATTTTGAAATTATGTTAATTAACAAAGGACATGCTATGATTACATGTTTGTATTATTAATTAGTTGACACAGATTTTATTGGAACACCACGAGCAGTCAGCTCCTCGGCTATACATATATTCGTGGAATGTTTATAATTCCCTGGTGTTTGCAGCCTCACGTGTCCGCATCTCGTGACATCACCGCCACTAAACTATCGTCAACTGCTGATTTCAAGGCTCACAGTAATAATCTGCAAATGCAACTAATCTAATAAAGTCAATAATAAAAGAGCTAATCAATCAAGTGTCTATGTTGCCTCGCTTCATGCAATAAGCAATTAATTCATAAGTTCTATAATTGTTTAAGTGCTTCTACAGAAATTGTTGGTGCATCAATCCGCACCAGCCCACCTGCTACTGAAACCATTTCGTTTCGAATAAAACTTCTTATTTAATTAAAGTTTTTGAGCTCTCAAACAAATAAAGTAGCGTCGTAACAAGTTATATTTCCTGGAAGCTGAAAGCTGCTTATTGTTTCTGCGATAATGAATCACTATTGTTTATAGTCTTTGCATCTTTGCCTTTTCATTTCTCAGTTTGATACTTTGAGATGGCGTATATCAAGATTATTATGTTTTATTCTACTTATGCTCATCATAAAATGAGAATGAAGCAATCATTTATACGTATGTACCTACCCACATTGGCTTGCACACATTATATATTATCTATTGTGCTATTGCACATTTATGCGGAGTGCATCTCGTTGAACACATACTGCAGTTAATAAAAGATTCAATTGGAATACGATATATTCTAGAGTTTTCATAATACCATCTTGAAATTGTGTGTTCAAAAATAATGCAGTGGTGAATGCATGCTTGTACCACTAATAACTAAATAGATTTAAGGCTAAACATATTTAAAACATAATACTGTATCTGTCAACTTTTAACAATTGAACAGGGATGCAGTTATATCCTAAATACGTTTAGCCCTCAATGTATTTAGTGGTCCATGGTTGGAAGTATGTGTTGAGATGAACTTATCCTACAACTGCGTTTATAAAACAAAACGCGAATGCAGAAGAACAGCCAAGTTTACCTCATAACAGATAATTTGAAAAGGAACAGGATGGTTTCATAGACTAGGCTTGTTAAAGACGACAAATATATCATGAGTGAAACGATTTTGCTATTAGGGCAGTGTCTCACGCACCACTTGATTGGATGTCTCCCGTTTCACTGTTGACGCCACTTGAATCAATGAAGTGCCATTGGCTCATTGTTTAATCGTCTGTTTTATCAGCTGTAATGAACATAGCCGAGATGTTCGTGCATGCGGCTCGTTAAGGCACCCAATCATGATACATCGACATTCAGCGTTCATACGCGATACGTATTGTTTGTAGCTTTGCAAACGTGCGATTTTTTACGCTCGTTTCCAAGAATGTGTTTGTTTTGATGTCTGAACTAACGCAACTGTTTGGCTAATTAAATTCCTGTGGATTGGGTTCAGTTCTATTCTGATTTCGTAATTGTTTCACCTTTTGAGATTGCTTCTCTTTCTAGCGACCCCGGCGGCATCTGGTACCACAATATCGTGTGTAATACCGTCGCAAACATTCATGATATACCGAACCATAAGCTGGTTTGCTTTAGTTCGACCTCTGAAAAAGTCAATGTTATTTTTATAAACAACTCTTTGTAGTTCAATTGAGTGACAATCGGAACCTCAGGCTCATTGTATCTCTAATGTGTTAACATCCCACTTAGAATATAACAATATTGGATATTATTAAACTTCCTTGCATCATATACCTAGTATTCTGCAAATATTTAATGTGAAATAGTTCTGTGGAAGCGAGAGCATTAAAAGAACAATAACATTGGCTTGATTGGTGCGCCTCGGGCGTCGTTTCTGTGGGCGTCGCTTCTGTAGGCCATGCTCCGAGCTCACATCTCTATTGATTTTGGAACAATTGTGCACAAACGTCACTGACCCTGGCGTATTGTTGGAACATGTGAATAGTGAACTATTGCACCATTCCGGGGTTCCCGTTACATTCAGCAGTTTCGGTCATATAACTCTGAATAGAATTTGTTATGTCCTTGTCGTTGCTTTATTGAGTGCACGTGTCGAGTTTCTAGTGTGCTTACACAAATATTTATAGTAAAGGAAAAATATTGCGAAAAGGTTTTAGTATTTTTAATTCATGACAAATGCAGCCATAATGTGAATCAACATTGGCTCGATAAGAAAGGTGTAATTAAATTCTGCATATTTTTGCAATAGCGGCAACGTACCTAGTATGTATTGTTGACATTTGCACATAGGTAGGTAGGTACGTCTATCATCCTGTATCCCCATGAGCATGCATCAACACGGCACGCATGTGAGAATGCACATGTAAACGCTCCAACGACATGTGTTTCTGTGCCCGGCAAGCCGGAACCGATTCGCATCGAGCTTCTTCGTCGTTTATTATTGTCACGTTCCTGGTACAGACAGGAAACTGCAAATGGGATTTATGTGCTTGAATTTAGTATAAGAATATGTCAGGGTCTTTGGGAGAAGAAGGAAATCCTATAAGATATTAAGCTAGCTGGAAAACCAAGTAAAGATTAGTACTGAGTGCCAATTCTTGAACGGAACAGTAATTCAGATAAATCTGGATCCGTCGCACGCAGTTCTCTGTTCCAAATTCAGGGGTCGAAAACATAAACATATTTCAAATTTATAATGTTACATTTTGTCCACAGGCGACGCCGATATGTCGCTGAAGCAGGGCAGCGGCACCGGCAAAGTCCACTTCGGTGGTTTGGACGATGTGTCCTTGTATGGCACGCCAGTGGAACCAGCGCCCCCTGCGTCAGATGCCAAGCAAGGCTTCCTGCGAAACCAGCTGCAGGCCCTCTTCCAGCCCACCGACAACAAACTAGCAATGAAACTGTTCGGGTCTAAGAAGGCGCTGATGAAGGAGCGCATCAGGCAGAAAGCTGCGGGCCACTGGGTCATACATCCGTGCAGTAGTTTCAGGTGAGTGGCTTTTGTTTTTGGATTGTAATAAAAGGAAATTGACTAGGTCATTTCTTTAACGTTCTGCTGCCCTACCATGAACTCTTATTGCGATCCAAAAAACTGAATTGTTCTTCAAATAAGTCAATATAACGCATCAATTTATGCGTTATATTGACGTATTTGAAGAACAGTTCAGTTTTTGGATCGCGATAAGAGAAAATACGTCAATAAATGACATAAATTGATGCGTTATATTGACTTATTTGAAGAACAATTCAGTTTTTTGGATCGCAATAAGAGTTCATGGTAGGGCAGCTGTTCAATAATGGTTCCATAAAGTGAATTAGATAATGAAATGTAGGTATGTTAATTTTGCCTATATCATGAGAAATTATCAATCGTCGATTAAATAGACAAAATAAAGTAATGACCTAAGTACATTATTTCAGCTAAAACGAACAATTCTTGTTCGCTGTTAAAAATGTAATTAATTAATACGATAGTCCAATAAATTAACAATTAGTCGTTACGCATAAGGAGTTTCCAATAGACCGTATTTTAAACCATACAATCAAGTACACTTTTGTGAATTAATTACCTGCATTAAAAACCCATTAAAGATTCCTACTTCAATATTGTAATAATTAATATCGCTTCAAGAAGAAAGCTCTACAGATAATACCTGTTAACGAGCGATTAACTAATAACGTGCGGTTCATTTGTTTACTTGTAAAACATTGGTAAAGTTTACTATAGTTTATCCGTCTACTATTTTTACGCCCGCCATCTTTGATGACTGATCGTAATTTTTGACGTAAACTCAGGCATGTGCGTTTTGTTCGTTTCGTTCAATGTCAAGTTTTTATTTCAAGGAGACTTTTTGTTTGGTAATGAAGAAATGATATTTTCAGTTTGATGCGTTTTGTTTTATGTTTTAATAACTTGGTGTGCGTTTTTGTTTACAAACGAGGGATAAGCAGAAACTAGAGAAGGTCACCAACCTGCTATGATTCTCATATATGTGGGTACTAGCCTTTGCCCGCGACTACGTCCGCGTGGAACTTGTTTATATCGTACTTGCATAGAAACTTCCACCCCCCTTTTCACTGCCTTAGGGGGTGATTTTCGAGATAAAAACTATCCTATGTCCTTCCTCGGATCTTAAACTATCTCCATGCCAAATTTTATCAAAATCGATTCAGCGGTTTAAGCGTGAAGAGGTAACAGACAGACAGACACACTTTCGCATTTATAATATTAGTATGGATACGTTTTAGGGTTCCGTACCCAAAGGGTGCTTAGGATTATTAATCCTCCGCTGTCCGTCTATCTGTCTGTCAGCAGACTATTATTTCTTGAATGGTAATAGGTAGAGAGACAAAATTATCACAGTGTATATTTATTAATATCTAGAAAAAAAATAAAGTTAAAAATTAAAGGGGTCCTTTTTTTTTGAGGTGGTAAAAATCATCAAATGAGTCCTTACGCCCTGGGTGGGGCGGAAGGGACTGTCAGACTTTTACTGACTAAAAAACCACCCTGTTTCTTCTGTTGCCCTTTACGTTCCGGGGCCATGGTATCCTAACACAAGAAAGGAGTAATTTTTTGCAATGTATATTGTTTTGTGCTACGGAACTCTTCGTAAGCGAATCAGACTTGACTCGGCCGCGTCTTTATACATTATCCCACGGCAACCGTATTTTTTCGTGATAAAAATAAGCCTAAGTATTGTCTATTCTAGACTATACTCTCCGTGCCAAACATCCAGATCTGTTCAGCCTTTCTCGCGTGATTAAGTAACAAACACCCACCTATGCAACTTTCGCATTTATGATAGGTAGTATAATAATAATAATATATTTATTTGCGTAAAACATGGTATACAATGGTGGTAAATACAAATTTATATGGCACAAACATGTTTAGCTAGGATAAAACATAGCATGCAAAATTATAAAGTTAGATGGAGAAGGCATTATTCACCATCAACATTTTTAATAATATACATCAGCATTTTTTGTCCAGAAATTTTTTAAACTATAAAAACTACATTCAAGTAACCATTTATAAAACTTAATTTTAAATAATCTTGTATTTAATGTTTGTTTAGTAGTAGGTTTGATATCCCATTTTTTTACTATTTAACTGTACCTACTGAACGGATCATAGAAACCCATCACAAAGCAGTGAGGCTAGGTTATTTTACCTGATAAACGCAGCACTTAATACATCTGCCGATCATTTTGTTCAGCGGACCGTTGAGTAAGTGTTGAATGAGTAATAATTATACAGAGCTGTTATCTCTTTGTCAGTTGACATATTGAGCTGACTGTACTGTGTATGGATTGCGATATTATGTTTGTCTGTGATGTGACGGACTGAAAGCAGCTGAGAGGTCGCGCATCTTCATAATATCATAAATTCTATAAAAACCAGTTTGTCAAGAAAAGCGAAACGGTCTTATATTCATTTAATTCTCTATGTAAGTATGTATATGTATGTAATTGTAAAAATATGTTGTCTGCTACACAGTTACTAAACCAGTGTACCTCTCTTTGTACTCTATCAATTATTATTAAGTTGTCAAAAGCAGTGACAAGCTTTTGCATTTTTGTATGTACACTAACGTTTTTTTAGACAATACATGACATAACATCACTCCTGTAATCCCCTAAGGGTTTGGTGTAGGTACCCATTAGTACATCCACATTTCACCAGTTATGTTTAAGTTCCATGGATTAGGGGGCGAGCATATTTCCATCAACCCTGCACAAATCCGAACTCCGAGGCTGCTACTGAGAAATTCCTAAAGAAAAACCCCAATAACACTTTTCCCGACCAAATCAAACCCAAGGCCTCATGCTTAGCATTCGCAATTTTTCAAAAACAACAAACCAAACAAATAAATAAAAAATTGTTTTATTATTTTAATTTAAAACTTAAATTAACACGTTATACTTGTCACTTATTTGATGGTAATCTATAATGTAGCTGCCTTAGTATATAGATAAATGTATGTACAGTTGTTTACGTAGTGTTATAAGTTCTTAACATATTCTATTATATGTATGCTCACGGGTAGACAACATAATAGAAAGGGTTTAAGTAACCATAACAATACATTTAATAACTGGGCCCGGCTACCTTTTGAAAGTGAAGGTACTGAAAGACAATGTAATTTATGATCCTGAATTATTTTCCCTTACTTGGATGTGGGTAATGGTATATTCAAATACTAATATGAAACATTATTATACTTAAATGTTTAAGAACTGATAACCATACCAACTAATACAACTTTTAATATAATAAAGAGTAAGTATGCTTAGATGGTTCGGTCATGTTGAGAGGATGAGTGAAAGACGATTAACAAAAGGTATTTATATGGCAGAGGTGAGTGGCAACGCAGGGAGGGGTCGCCCTAGGAAGATCTACACTGACCTTATTGGTGAGGTTCTTCAGAAAGGCCAGGTGCGGAGTACTCGTAACCGGCGTGCTTAATTGTATGACGAGATGTATGAACGTAGATGAGGCGAAAGGAGTATGTAAGGATCGTAGCAGGTGGCGTTCTGTGGTTTCTGCCTACCCCCATGGAAAATAGCGTGAGTTTATGTATGTTTGTATGTAATATAATAAAACTGAAGACAGTTTTTTTATTTGTTTGTGTAAACGCGCTAATCTCTGAAACTACCAGTTGGATTTGAAATTAATTTTTGTTTAATTATGATAGCCGCACCCAGGAGGAACAGTATAGGCTACATAACATCACGCCACGACCTACAATAGATAAGTTGAGGCCAGAAGCTAGTTAAATATAAAAGTTTACTCTCACTCTCTGTTATCTAAACTACTTTTAATCCTTTATTAAAAAGTTAAGCAAATGACAATATGAAGTGTTTCATCGGAAAATGAAAAATGACAGAATACTTTATAGCAAAAATATCACTTACTAACTTCTGCCGACGCGACTTCCTCCGCTTCAATGACGGTTATCGCGTTCGCAGACAAAGTCGCGGAATAACAAGTACGTCCTTAGTTGGGTTTCAAACTTGCCCCGTACAAAATTTCATCAAGATAGGTTCAGTGGTTTATTCGTAAAAGCATAACAGACAGACAGAGTTACTTTCGCATTTATAATATTATAGTATGGGTTATGATGCAAACAGACAGCTCATAGAAAATCTCACTTAATAATATCCCAGCTGATGTTGGAAGTAATTTCCATAGGTTGTTGCGCCGGCCGCGCCTGCCTGACCTTCACAGTGCGGTTCAGCAATCCGTTACACTAAACGGAGCTAATATTTTCATACCAACAAAATTTTAGTGACTCACTCACATCTGTTTTTTTGAAAGCCATTTACAGTCACTACGCGTGTCAAATCAAAATACTTTTTAAAGCAGATGACATTACACATACCTAAGCAGTTTGGTGAAAAAAAACCTGCCTATTATTGTTCGATTGGATTCGATTCCCAGCTCGGGCTAAAGTGTTATTGGGATTTTCCATCAGGAATTTCTCAATAGCAGCCTCGAAATCTGGATTTGTGCCCGGTTGATGGCAATAGGCTCGTCACCTATTTTAAGGGAGTTAAAAACATAACTGGCGAAATGTGGGTGTACAATGGGGTACACCTCTGCGTAACCCTTCGGGAATTACAGGTGTAATATTATATTATGTTATGTTATGCAGGGTAAAGACCTTTTCTCATACACAAGACACGAGCATTGATCCACGATTGCTCAAAGAGGTTTGGCGATTAAGAAAAACACTGCGAAAAATAAAATACTCTATTTTCAAATAACGAATTGTGCTCCTCCCTATTTCCATGAAAAAAAAGGCGTGAATTTACGTATAAATAAATTATCTCATTGAGCAAAAATGTTAGTCACCTATGTTGTTCCCGTTACTAGATATTCATAGAGCATTATTTAGTATAGATAAAAGATCACTATCACTGCATTACTAAAATGCGCAAACAGATCACATAGAACGATAGGACTATGAATATGAATAAATAAATAAAAACATGAAGTTATAAACACAGTTAAAAATAGTTACATTAAACAGTAACATCAGAAGGCTTTATAGGAAATTTATTGTAGGAAAATTTCTCAAAATAACAATAATAACATTTACATAAAAAACAATTCTTGAACAGAAACCGCAAAAACATCATTTGCCTACACGTATTAAAACACATTGGTTCAAAAATAAACACCACGTCATTCATTGCACCTAACCTTTGTAAAAAATATACTTAAGTTATTGCAGATATTGTTTAGACCAATAAATAGGTAAAAAGTTTGCTATGCGTATTATAAAGTAGCTCCTCGGCATGATGTTATAAAATCTATAATCTTCCTCGATAAAAGGGCTATATTTCGCAAAATATATTTTAAACAGGACTAGTAATTCCTGAGATTAGCTCGTTCAAACTAACTTTTTAGCTTTATAAATTATTAGTATATATACATAGATACATAAAGTTACAATTAATTACAAATTCATCTCACAGTCATGCAAATCTTTTACAAAACACTGAATCCCAAAGAAGGCAGCTTTTAATTCTTAAACCAACTTGAACACAGAACGAACTGAAAGTTGGATGTTGCTAGAACTGTACTTACGAGTACAAAGACCGTATTGTAAGCCTAATTCGGACTAGTAATTAGGCCGCCATTGCAAATTCCTATAAAGGAGAAAAGCTTGTTAACTATGCTAGGGAAACTTCGCAATTAAATCCGTTAACGAGCTTTTGGCAAATAGAATTTAAATCCATCTTGCAGTCTTCCTAGTTGGCAGGCCAATAGTTGTATAAGACGGTTTTATAAGATTTCTTTTGTGATAAAAACGTGTTTGATACTGACCTAATATTGCCTGTATTAAATCGTTCCAATCTCAGTTTATAGATATGATTGCTATATTTTTTTAAACTTCCATACTAAAAACAGAACTTATTTATTATATCACATTCATTAAAATAAAATTGCCAAAGGTCATCGCAGAATAAAATTCTGGTAAATAGGTTAGCAACATATTGAAACTACCTATATATTAAAAATTCAAAACATTCGAACATGCATAAATATTATCTGTATTGAAGCCATGATGTGATACACATTAATCATTGAAGCAATTAGCAATCATTTTAATATATATGTCACTGTATTTATGCCCGCAATATATTTTAATACCAACTCTGTGCTGCGCTATAAGGATAAAAAATGTATTATTTTTTATCGCAATGACACAGTGATGTTGTAAAAAAAAGAGAAAAATCAAAATTGTCATGTGTCATGGTTTTGTGAAAGGTAACATGCATAACTTTCTAGCAATAAATTATAATAATTGTAAGTTGTTAGGTACCGTAAAGTGAAACCCAACGTTAGTTGTTTATCGGACGGTGTCGCCCGTCCGACATCCGACAGCTTCCGGTCGAGTTGCTGTCTCGATTAGATACCGTCAATCGATCGAGCGATTCGATACTCGATATCGAATTCATGCAGACACTATAGCGTCTTCGAAGTTTAAAAATCTTTTTCTTTTTTAAACTTCAGTCTGCTTACTAAGTCTGCTGATGAGACGAGATCAACCTCATCAACTAATGAGGTTGATCTTGAAGGGTAGTGGTTGAATTTTTACTTATCAGTGAAAATGTAGCTGACGGTAAAGATACAAATTGACCTTGGCATCCGTTTTTTATCCGTTCGCACCAAATAATCCACTTCTCGAAATAAAATTCAGTTCTTCTGAATTATACATTTCTACTTTGTGTGTTTTTTTAATCTTATTATAAGTTCGTGTCTCTTTTTTAGGAATAGGTAAGGTGTAAGTATTGCACTATAGTATTCTATATTTCAACAGTTATGTGTCAGTGCTATATTCTTTTTAGCACATGAAATAAAAGGGATGACATTTGCTGTCAATTGGGCAGAATCCGAACTGTTAACTGCCTGAGACATTTATTCAATAGAAAATCATACGTCTTGCCAATCATGGACATCAAATCTAGGACACTATGCTAGACCGTGTTAGTCAGTAAATATCAAATAAACAAGAATGCAAAAAGCTTCAATATAAAAAATTAATATCGTTCAATCGATTTCATATTGAGCGTAGATTCGTTTTATTGATTATCAGTGTCGTTTCACAAGACATGCCAACAATAAAACAAAGGACGATTTGAAGAAACAAATGCCGCATGAAAATGTAACAGACGTTTGTTATTTGATTGATGTCTGAAGTAAATATGTCGCATCATTGATTTATAAAATAAATTGTTCTAAAAAAACTTATACACACACATACATAAACTCACGCCTTTTTCCCATGGGGGTAGGCAGAAACCACAGAACGCCACCTGCTACGATCCTTACATAATCCTTTCGCCTCATCTACGTTCATACATCTCGTCATACAAGCACGCCGGTTACGAGCACTCCGCACCTGACCTTTGAAAACTTATGTGGATACTGTAAATAAAAAATAAAAACATAAATAGCGCAATGGTAAAGGCATGGAAGACGTCTTTTGTTTGATGCCATACCCGTTGCCAAGCTTAAGTTAGAGGGATTAGCAAAAATGCTTGTTAGTGTATTTTTACAGCACAAAAACTTATTCCAACTTGACCGTTCAACCACTTAAACCCACAAAAAAGACGTCAAAAAAGCTAAAATCCTTTTAAGTACAAATAAAATCACAAAGAATACAGACTAGCGAGTACAATCAGTACACTGCCACTAATAGAATCAACAAAGTAACAATGTTCATCAAAAGCTATTGGCAGAACAATGGGCCGCGTGTGCTCTGCGTAATGACCGGACAATGCATGAGAACGTGTATCCACGTTAGCCGCTCAGAGTGCAGAAAAGAACATTTAGGGATTAAAAGGCATTTAGGGACTTTCTCGTTGGTGTAATGATCGCAAAGCACGACTGCTGAGCATGAGGTCTTGGGTTTGATTCTCAGATCGGGCAAAGTGTTATTCGGTTTTTCCTTCGAGAATTTCTCAGTAGCAGCCTTAAAGTCTGGATTTGTGCCCGGTTGATGGCAATGTGCTCGCGTCCTATTACATGGGTCTTAAACATAACTGGCGAAATGGGGATGTACTATACCTATAGGTACACCTCTGCTTAACCCTTTGGGGATTACAAGCATGATGTTATGGTGTTACAGTTACTAAGGTAACAGAAACGTCAAAAACTACTCCACAATAAGTGTAATTTGACATTTTTCCTCTGTTTTTATATTAATTCCTGCGTGCGATAAAAAGAAGAAAATATTTTTGTCCTAAATTGGTATTTCTCATTATACAAGCTATATTACGCGGGTAGTACATGAGGCAGGTGCCCCGAAGTTTGTTTTTGTTTTTGGGCACAGTTTGCGGCATGGAATTATGACCGTAGGCCCTTTCTGGTTTGTTCTGCATTCTGTGGTTCGCCTGTGTGCTGCGCGGAAACAATTTCATTGAAAGGAGATCCAGCCGGTTAGGGGTGAGCAAATCTTGATTTCAGTGTCAAGTGTTCTTAGGAAATTACCTATATAGGTCACACGTGTATGATGTTTAGAATTAGACAATTATTGTAATGGTCGGGCAAGGTACTACTGGGTGTTCCCGTAGCTTGAATTCGATTTTAGGGAACGTTAAGTTAGCTGGTAATTGGTAAATTTAAAATATAGGCACCTTTTGTAGACCTCGGTGTGCCCTTTCTAGAAATATAGACAAATTGAGACTATGCTGTGTTTAAAGACAATCAGACAACTGCTTCAAATAATGTATACTTTAACTAATTTGCCTTTGTTGAAGTCGACACGAATGCAAAGCAGGGCCACTCACTAAAACTTGTACTTCATGAATTTATTGGGAAACTCCCACGCTAATACTTTAAGTACTCAAGTTTAAATATAACCCGAACTTCAAGATGTGTGAACTTGCGAAGCTTTTTACTGTAAGAACACTTTAACAAGTGAACGAAAAATTGCAAAAAAGCTTTGACTTTCATTGAGATACGTATTATTATACATATACAATTATACATACGTAGTACGTAGGAAAAATAGCTACATATATGGCCTCTGGCCTTGCTTACCTAAAAAACATGTATTTTTAGTTGCTTTTTTAGCTTTATAAGTTTTATATTAAATATTTGTTTTTTATAACAAGCTCTTATATTGCTTTGTCATGCAGTGTGCATATTAATTCAAAATTCCAGCTCGATCGAACACAGTGAAGTTGGTTTTTAACGTGTAAGATTTAATTAAGTTCCCATGGCTACTTTCCAGCTCCATCATCAGACCAGATCTGTGATATCATTATATTGCATTGTCAAGCAGATTGTAGGTCTACTGCGCAAAATTGCAGCCCAACCCAAAACCGGGAAATGGCTCAAATCTAATTTGTATGATTAGATTAACCACAGACACAGGGACAGGTGAAAGTAAATAAAAGCTTGTAAAAAAAAATATGTTTATCCCGAATCCATTAAAACCATTCACCTAACTTTTGCATAATTAAATTCAAAATCTAAACAAAACTAAAACTCAGCCATCAAATAATGACCTCATATTTAAAGCAGTAAAGTATTCAACCAATTCTTCAATCCCGAGAACGGTATGTAAACAGTGGGTTCCCATTACGCTGTTCCAACAGCCGTCAACCGTCAGAGGCATCGTTTAACCACAAATTGGATCGCACCTGGTCGAGTCTAGCTACAACAGAATCGTACATACAATAGCTCTCAAGTTCCGCCTCTGGCTGCCATTTGCACATGATTGCTCGAGACACCTTCATACGACACCTGAGGCGAACATTGATACCTATAAGGCCATGTCAATTACCAGACATAACCCTTATGACACTCCTAAACGGCCAATAGATTTCCGGCAATATATACCATACTTTGCCAACCGGCCATACTTCTATTATTATAATTAGCCCGTACTGTTCCACTGCTGGGTAAACTCGTGACTTTGCGCTACCTCTTGCCAATCCTCAAGGAAGCCGACCAAGTCGTCCCGCCATCTTCGTCGTGGTCTGCCGCGTCCCCGATTCCTAATGCTTCTAACGACTGGAACGCTGCTGCTATGATATTTCTAGTTTCTGAAATACTCGGTAATATTTTCAGTGTGGCCCAGCCACTCAGCCACGTCTCGGATTTTGTATTCTGTGGCCACGTATTGCTGCAAGTCTACAACGTTTTTTATATGGTCGTTCCACGCACCATATTTTTTCGTAGGACATATTTTCCGGACATGATTATATTAATTGGCATAGCATTTAGATAAGTACACTGTCGCATTATGACAAAAAAAAACTGTAAGATGAATGGAATGAATAAGTAAATAAATATTTTATATTGTCGGGTAACGTACTTACTTTGCTTAAGCTTAACATTAACGTAATAATGATGGATTAGATCTGAGATATACCTATATAATAATATTGTAGATTGGAAAGTAGTTCAAAGTAATTTCTTTGAAATGGATCGTAAAACACGAACATAAACTTAGTACTCTTGTGAGTAGTGACGTAACATTATAATTAACTCAATATCATGCACTTTGTTATATTGCTCACTCAGGCACATGACCGCGAGACGAATGCGAAGAGCAATGAAGAAATTACGCTGAAATGTACTGAAATTATTGTCATTGACGTTTAATTTCACGTGAAAAATACGTGCAGTGTTGAAAGTTAGCCGACAAAAGTGCTTTTTCGTTTAAAAACACACCCATTTAAATGGAGCAAAGTAAATAGATATTGATTTTTCATCAGATTGTTTAACGAGTCTGAAAACACGGCCGATTCGTATAAAAACTGAAATTCATGTCTGTTTCGGACAAAAATATTGCTCCCAGCGCGGGATAATCCGTTTGTTATTTTATTATTGGCTGAATACACCAACTTTAGTTAGTAAAACCGGTCAATTGAGAGTTGGACTCGCACGCGACTGATTCCGTACTACAATACAATATTAAGATCGAGCAAAAACGCCGAAAAAACAAACTTAGATCATTTGTTGTAGCAGCCATTGTTACACACTCTGCGAAAATTTTATATGTCTGCCTATTACGGTTAAAAAGATTAAGCCTTATGACAGAAGGACGTACAAAAGACACAGTACAGCGCAATCTTAGTAATAGGATCCCGTTTAGCATCCTGAACCTTACGAACCCTAAAATTGTACACGAGTATTTTAGACATAACGTTATGAATTTTGTAATAATGCTCCTCATAACATTCTCTAGGGAAATACGCCTAACAGTTTTAACGCTGCACACAAAAACTAGAAGGCTAAATTCTATTTGTAGGTACACACAATGTTTCATCAATAGACCGTCTTCCCAGGCCTGGTACCAAGGCATCCATGCTACACTGTAGGTAGAAATAAAATAGTTCACTATCGGGTTGCAACATAACTTAAATCAAGGGCGAACAACAACAAATGGCGCTACTAGGAAATGAAGAAAATGCTTATCGATATTGTTTCCTATACGAACCGTATCGCGAGTAATGTTTTATAAACATTAGCCGTATGAGAAGCACGGACAATGAGAACTCAGTAGCTGTACAAAGCTCTATGACTCGACTGTAGGTACAGTAGCGGTCATAAGTGGAGTAGCAATCTACAAAGCAAATCGATTGACACTTTGGTTTAATTACGACCTTTCGACGTCGTGTGCGAATTTTAAGGTGTACGTAAGTACTGTGTTATTACGTTCAAAGTGCCTTATAATGGCCTAATTAAATAAATGATTTCACTGTGACTATAACTTTGAATACATCACTTATACACACAGATGTAGGTATAGCCTGTACCCCGTGCTCACAGCAATTCAAACCTTAGCATGCTACTGCACTTATAACCGTTACTGTACATACAGTCAAGTCATAGGTACGTAATCTGTAGGTAGGTACAGAGAAAATACACGTAATGTAGATACAGTCAACAAAAGTGATAGGTATGCAGGGTCGTCAGATATAGTTGAAGTTTTCTTATAAACAGACTGATGTATGTTTTCAAATGCAATTTAATTTAAAAAGTAGATAATAAACAGTTAATTAACTAAGTTAAGTTTAAATCGAAGATATTTATCGGTTTCTAAGAAAACATCAACTATATCTGACGACCCTGGATAAACATCTCTTTTGTTGACTGTACATTACGTGTATTTTCTCTAGAATACCGAAAGAAGGTACAATACAGTACAACATAATGCGTTTGTTCTCATTGTAAGGGAGCTTAAAATATTTAGGCACGAAGTCCGTAGCCCGCTATACATGTTACGTAACCGGTATAACACAGAGAGAGCCAAATTATCATGCTTCAGTGTTTATGATGCCTCTTCACGGTTTGAAGATTGCCTCAAGAAAGTGCGGGTATGTTAAGAATTTGAGCAAGAAATGTGACATTCATGTTTACAAGGAGCAGTTAGGATCAAACGTATTTAACCATGTAAACATAACATAACATCACGCCTTTAATCCGCGTAGGGTAAGGCAGAGGAGTACCCATTAGTACTCCCACATTCCGCCAGTTACGTTTAAGTCCCATGATTGTAATAGGGGGCGAGCCTATTGCCATCAACCGGTCATAAATTCAGACACCAAGGCTGCTACTGAGAAATTCCTGGTGGAAAAACCCAATAACACTTTGCCTGACCTGAGAATCGAAGCGAACACCTCATGCTCAGCAGGCGCGCTTTGCGACCACTAGAAAAATAAGACAGTCAGTGTTATTGTTTGTAGAATTGGAACTAACCGACGGAAATTCTTAAATTCTTTAACTTGATCACGTGTAATATTATATATTATCATTAAGTTCCATAATAGTGCTGTGCAGTTCTGTAAGTGACGATCTCACTTTACCTGAAACTGTATGTGATTTGTGTTTGTGTATATTTTAGTGAGTAAGTCGTTGAAGTGCCTTTTTAATAAACAAATAAATTATCATTATGATTCTGTGCCCTCATCTTGCTAGTATCATTGACTAATCCTCAAATTAAAAATATAAATGACCGCATACTGATTTTTTAATATCCCTCTGGGCATAATAAAATCATGGAGTCCCTTCACTTCTTATCTAAATGGACGTAAATCACGGTAGAACATAAAATGTTATCAAAGTTTATAGGGAACTTGTTTGATGACTTCCTTGTACATTGTACCCTTATGGGTCACGTAGCACGGGACCAAGGAACTTTATAATATACCTTGACTGCCTTATTAACCCTGGACGCGGGTTACTGTACCGAGATAAACAAACTACGTAACTGAAACACTTCTGTATTATTATGCATGTATACCTATATTTAGCTTATATTTTAATTAATCTACAATGCGTCTTGACAGCCCTCATCTATAGGTACTAATATTATAAAGAGGTAAAGTTTGTATAGGGCGTAATCTCTAGATCTACTAAACCGATTTTGAAAATTCTTTCGCAAATTGGAAGCTACGTTATCACTGAGTGCTATTAGGCTATATTTTACAATAAAATATTAGGGATCTGTAAGAAAAATCACGCGAAGGAGGAGGAGGAGTGGTATTATAAGGTTTTATGTGGCTAAACCAGACAAAGTCTCTTACTTACAGATATTGTGAGCTTATAAAGGAGTCTAGTCACTATATCGTACCATACAATGACCGTGCTAAGAACGTATTTAAATTAAGGCACCGAAAGAAACACGAAATATCCACTATGCCCACTTGAACGTATCGACACGTGCATTGCACGCGACAGTGTTGGTCGGTAACGGAACGGTCTAGTGCAAGCCTAGTGGACAAATAGTCTAATACTTTGAAATACAAAGAATTTTTTTGCCTGACACGTTGACACGTTCGGGTAGTTTCTAACCATTTCTACACAATCAGAAGAAACACTTATACGTCATCATGTTGATTGAGTATTGTGGGGTTTCCGTCCAACTATCCTAGCATTTCGTAGTACCTACCATACCATATGCCTAAGACGCGCTTCAAAAAGCATTTAAACATTCATATTCCGCCGTCAACACATAAGTAATGACCTCTGTATGCAAATAAACATAACATTTAGTGGAAGTTTCCTCCACTTGACATACGGACAGATCACTGCGTGATTGCTATTCAACTATTAATATCCGGAGTTCGATTTTACATCCTGTGAAACTGTGCCAGACTGATGAATATTTGATTAAAACGCCAAAGAGACAAATGGTGATATGGGTACCAGTTAGACACTGGAAATTAATCTCAGAACATATCTGCAAGTGATTGGTTTTACAGGAACTCTAGGAATAAACTGATCCAAGATCCCAGAGTCATCAAAGGGACAATTCTACTAACTTTTAGAAACGATCGCTATCTAATCTCAGTCTGAATCTCTCAAAATTATCTCTAATAAACCTATTTTTTTTACATTGATTCTTGAGATGAGATTGCGAATATATTTTGAACGTTTTTAATTATTAGAGTTGGCCTTCAGCCGTTCGTCATTTTTTAGTACCTATAGCTGAAATTTTAAGGATAGATAGAAGAATGCTTTTAGCAATGCTTGGCTTTTTTTCAGGTACGAGTCTGGTGAATCAGGGATCTTAGTCTGAATGTAAAATGAGAATTTGCTGAGTTTTGGAAAACAAATGGCAATTTTGTACAGAGACCTCATTTATTTCAGACACATTTTTCCATTCAAACTATTCAATAAAAAAAAAACCCATGCTTACTCGCCTGTTATATTTCTTCTTCAAGAATTGCAAGCACCTTGTAACAAGCATAATACATAAAATCAGATACTTCATCTCTTGAATAAAAGAAATGGTCGCATGCTCCATAACAAGCTGGCGGCAAAGTTAATCCTCTTTCCGGACCGGAACAGTACGATTTCTCCTGGATTCCTAGAAGAAAGAGTAAGCAATAACTCTTTGCAGGTTATTCCGCTCAGTGATATTATAAGGATTCTTCAATTTGTGCATTGCGTTTGGTGCCGGACCGCACACGGACTGTTGTCTTTTTTCATACATTTGACACGTGACGTTTGTCGTGCTGCCGTCGTGCGTACGCGGTGTGACTGATGCACGGCACTCTCGATGTGGCTATACAATGCGTCATAATTATGAGGAACAGGGTGTATAGTTTCTTGTCCTCCATTAAAAGAAGAGGATCCCCCGAACATACGGGTGTTGTGTCTGGTGGGCTACTGCCCAACGGTTTTTGTCGAGAGATTTTTATCTAAATGCCAACGTTGCGGAGAACTTTGATAACACGGTGTAGAAACGCCAGTTTTAGTTCGCATTGTGTGCGATAGATGTCGCTATAACTGTATGAAAAACTATAACAGACACAACACAAAAAACAGAACAGAAAAATATAACAGAGATATGCAGTCCGACACACGCACTGTTGCAACAGTCCTGGCACGAAACGCATAAATTGTATCCCTAAAGCTTTACGCACGCTTACATTCTAACCAACTACTTATACCTGCACGTGGATTTAAGAAGTACCTACTAAGAAAATGAGCGTAAAATTATATGCATGCCTAATGCATAGGTAAACATAGACATCGACCTTTATATTATTCTGCACGTGCGCAAACGCAGATTGATTAAAAGTATCGAATGCTGACGTCACAGTCATTGGGTACTGCGTTATGCACATGATTATGTAATTTGTTTGCTAATTAAGGGATAAGTATTTCAGTATAAATAATTTATTCTATTTTATTTAATTTAAATGATAAGTATAATTTATCACATAAATTAAATTAAATAAACGTGACTCACATTACTTGTTTAAGTATGAGCATAACTACTTACTATTTAATAAAAATATTTATTCTAGTAATTTATTGACAGGTGTTTTTAAAACTAATAAAAAGTTTTCTGTACAGTATTGGTATTTTACATAGTAGGTACATACCTATCGACTAGTGACTCAGAGACGAGCTCATCACTGAAATAAAATACAAAAAAACCATTTAACCTATATTTAGACTAAACCACCTACCAGTTAAACTATATTTTAGTATCAACTAGCGACCCGCCCCGGCTTCGCACGGGTGCATGTATTATACATATAAACCTTCGTCTTGAATCACTCTATCTATTAAAAAAAACCGCATCAAAATCCCTTGCGTAGTTTTAAAGATCTAAGCATATATAGGGACAGACAGACAGACAGACAGGGAAAGCGACTTTATTTTATAATATGTAGTGATAATGCCCGGTTTACATTATTCCAGTCGAGTGATCGAGCGAGAATCCAGTCCAGTGCTGGACTGGATCTGTAACGTCTACATTATTCCAGTTATTTAGAAGCCGTTGAAGTATGAGCACTACAGTGACAATGAGAGATGACGTGAATGGCACTGGATTGGCCGTCTACATTATTCCAGGTGCACTGGATTGGTCGCACTGGATTCAAAAGTAGACCGCCAATCCAGTCACTGTACTAGAATGCTAACTGGATTCAAAGCATTCCAGTGCCGGTTTGCATTGTTCCAGTAAGCAATCCAGCGCTGGATTCGACCGCTGGACTAGAATAATGTAAACCGGGCATAAAATTCACACGGTCGAAATCACAGGCAAAAGCTAAGTAGTTGATCAATATTTTCAGACCTCATACCCAACAGCTTCGGTACAATAACCGTAGCTACCCAGTAACCCAATCCAGTAATTCGACCTAGCCAGCGAATACGGCTATCAGGCAAATGTAGCCTGCATAATATAGCCCATGTGGATCAATATCGTGTGCGCCGCACTCGGTTCATATACAGCTGGTGTGTGAACCGCTGAAAAATGCTGACTCAAACTAATGTAATTGAATTTGAAATCGCATCTAATTTGTTAACGAGCACAAATATTTTATGTTTGTTCAGAATTTTTTATTCAATTTGATTTTGTGGATATGTTTGTGTATGTTACTTAATAAAAAAAGTTCATCAATTGATAATACAATAATATTATAATTGTACTAACTTTTAAAAAGTAGCCTATGTACTTTCTTGGGGTTCAAGTGTGCACCATATCAAATTTCATCAAAATCGGTTAAGTGATTTAGTTGAATTTAGTTGTTGATTGACAGAGAGACAGATTTACTTTCGCCTTTTGTCTGTCTGTTACGCTTTCACGCCTAAACCACTGAACAGATTTTGATTAAAAAAAAAACCCAACAAAGGACATAGGCTACGTTTTATTTGACTTCGAAATCAACTTCGTTTGAGTCCGCAATAACCGACATTTACGCGGACGAAGTCGCGGGGTAAACCTAATATCTGAATATATATTTCAACCTAATTCATATTAATATGTATACTAGGTATTTCAACCATTGTAAATACTTCGTACTTAAGTCCAATCAGAAATTACGAATATAAATCATGCAACTCAAATGAAATACCAATGGAACATAGCTAATACTAATCAATTACCCATGGCATAGGTCCTGGCACCTATTATTTATGTGATCAATTTAGAAGTTACCCAAGCGTGTGTACCAAGAAATTGTTATATAAAAATCGTTATAGGTAAACCACAAATCGACCACATCATTGACTTTGTGCATTAAAAAGTTTTATATAAAGGTGCTTCTAAACGGTAATGGGGTTATACAAAAACGTTGCGGATTAATTTCTATCTTAATATTGATGTATTGTATGTATATATTTTATTTCTATGGGATATATTTTTGAGACTGTACTTTGTAAAGTCCCATTGTATTCATATATTCAACGTGAATAATCACCATGGAGTGCACGGAGTTTTAAAAGACGATGGTAGTGACAAGGATTGAAAAGAGTATGCTTAGAGGATTCGGTCATGATGAGAGGTCGGCTGCGCAGTACTCGTAACTGGCGTGCTTGTATGACGAGATGTATGAACGTGGACGAGTCGAAATGAGTATGTAAGGATCGTAGGCGGCGGATTTCTGTAGTTTCTTACTAATTACGTACCTGCGACTTTTTCGCGAAACACAATAACGGGATAAAATTGATGTTAAAGTCAAGCTAGATTAATATCTGTGTGTATAAAATTTTAGCTATTTTCTTTGAGCCGTTTAAACTTGTAAGAGTATCAAACAATCATCCATCCATCCATCCATCCATCCATCCATCCATCCATCCATCCATCCATCCATCCATCCATCCATCCATCCATCCATCTATCTATCCGTCCATACATCCTCGCAAACCTTCACATTTAGTAAATACTCAAGTCAGCCGAACTTTAGTAGGTGCTCGTAGTGCTCGTGACGATTTTCAAAGTTTTCCTACAGAAGAAGTATTAGCAGGTGGCAATTGTAGACAGGTTCATTAAGTAATTTATGAAGTTGTTTACTCATAAGCTGATTAAAATCTTACGACGCATCTAATACTTGTATTTTTATAGGTTACATACCTATTAATAACGAGCAAGCACCTGACTGGCTTCGACGAAATATTTTTTAAAACTAATTCCAATTGTCCGATTATAATTAGACGCATGCAGATTAGGAGAAAGACGTGTATAAAGGCAAAATATACCATAACTAGCTGCTCCCTGACAACACAACATCGAACGCGTGGTTTTTTTCATCCGTTCTAAGTTATGTCTTTGGTTACTGCTCCGCTCCCGTGAGTCGTAGCGTGATGTTATATAACCTATACTATTTCTTATGAATCTAGCTATCATATACAAAAAGATTTCATCCAATCGGAGTGGTACTTCCAGAGATTCGACACAAACAAACAAAATGTTCCTTCAGCTTCTATACATATTATTAGTATAGATATCATTTTTGTCATAATATGCATACTACCTTACGTGTTATGTAAACAGGTTTCTACATAACGGAAAAATATTTTGTACCACAGCATCTAGCACAAGCGTAACCGCAAAACAAATTCACATTACGTACCTATGTTAATCGTGCGGTTTATGCCAGGATAAAACACATTAAAATTAACTTTCTAAAGTCTTTTGAGAGAAAAAAAATATTCTCACATCATTTACTGAAGAAAATCTATGTGTGTCAAAGCAAATTAAATATTTATATATTCATGCTAAACTTTCTACATCTACCGGTTTTTACTTACTTATATTTATTTGGAAAATCCTTTAGCTTTACTAGTGAATGAAAATCCATTTGTCTGGTAAATACATACCCTTCTCAACAATAATAAAATTTCATCTCGACTAATATTTAACACCCAGCTGAATGAAAAAGAACAATTTATTCATTAAATCCAACGATCGTTTCTGAACAACCATTTGTTTGATGGCAAAATGAACACAGAAAAGCTTTTATTTTTTGCTAATATCAATTAAATTGAACCAAATGTCTGAATGCATTTTGAAACCTTCTTAATGACGGAGCTTAACTCGGTCTGGTTGACTTTCATTAGTGTAATGGTACACTAGTCAGCGGGTTGTAATAATAGGCAATCAACGACTAAAATGGTTTCACACTATTTTCATTTTGCTGAAATAAAATTTTGCCGCAAAGCTTTTGAATTATATACCTTTTCTACTGGAATTTTGATACGGCTTGTTTTCTTAAAGGCTGCAAAATTATATTTAGGTTATTTTCGTTTTTTATATAATATGGGTTTGCTCTTGACTCTTAGTATAGGTCAGAAGTGACATAGACGAAGTCTACCATGGAGTGAGCTTAGAAGAAACCTGTTCACTTAAAGAGATTAGGGTCGAATGCGTTCGGAAATACAGACGCAGGCAGAGAGTTCCACTCCTTTGCTGTGCGCATTATAAAAGACATTTGGAAACGCTTAGTGCGAATAGGTGGAATAGCCACAAGGTAGTTCAGTTAAAACTAGCCTTGCCTCGTGACTGGAATTCTACTTAAAACGATAATCACTACACATTACAGGGATATTATAAAACGTAAAACCTATTACTCTTATTCAAAAAATACTTTCAGTTAACGTCCTTACGAGTTACAGTATTCATAGAATGAAAGGGGAGGACCCACTCATGACTAGACCCTCGACAAACACAATCAACAAACGACACAAATCGTTAACAACATTATAACTTAAAAGATCGAGTGATATGCTTTTGCGTCATTATGTGCATTTATAAATGCTGTCTACCATATTGTAGTACGAACGGTGATTTGGTTGGCGACGTTAGGTAATTTATTCATCACTGTGCACTTGCATTCGAGTAATGGCACAATTAAAATGACATTCTGTTATTTCCAGTGCAGTAAAGTTTATGTAAAGATGTATTTCATTATCTTATAGAATGCTAATAGAAACTTCGTGAAGACGATAATCGATTCTGTCGATAAATGAGTAGTGTTTCACTTACACCTTGTATAATTGTTCTGTTTTTCTAAAGATTATTTATATTTATAAATATTATAAAGCTGAAAGTTTATTTGTTTTTTTTTAATGCTCTAATCTTTTTGCGTTATATAACCCGTTTATCGAGGAAGGTTATACCTATAACTAACGCTACGAAGACGGTGAAACCGAAGGATATAGCTAGTTATATAAAATACTAGCTTTTACCCGCGACTTCGTCCGCGTATATGTCGGTTATCGCGGACGCAGACGAAGTCGAAGTTGAAGTCGAATAAAAAGTAGCCTGTGTCCTTTGTTGGGGTTCACACTTACCCTGTACCAAATTTCACACAAATCGGTTCAGTAGTTTAGGCGTGAAGAAAAGACAGACAGACAGACAGAAAGACAGACAGACAGAGTTACTTTCGCATTTATAATATTAGTTAGGATGAGCTGGCTCTGTTTAGATAAAACTATTCAGAGCCATTAAGACTAGGATCCCTTAGTCGCCAGACTTTACGTCAGTATAACATGGCTAAAACGCTGAAATTTCGAAGATAAATAGATCTCGAAGAACATATCGTTTAGTCTTTAATTCGATGCCGTCTTCCTACAGACAAAATTCAGATGCCGTTCTCCTAAACAAATACAGGGCTGCCAGCAATTGAAAGTTGGTACAGCGAACTAAATAAAAGAAGCGGATAGGTAGATAGGTCTGTCAGTGCCGGGTATGCACAACTTCTGTTCAGGACCGCATTTTTACTCACTGTCACACGTAGACCTTTAACTTTAACTTACCTTACCTTCCTTTACCTTGAACTTTATTGCAATCTTACACATTTAAGTTAACGCAGGTCGATTTAAACTAAAATATGTGAAACTATGTGCTAAGCATTTCTTTTTAATAATCCAGATCCGTATAGCCGTTCTGGCGTGATTAAGTAACGAACATCTAACCAAACTTTTGCATTTATAATAGCAGTAACATAGTAAGATATATCACTTATCATCTCAGTATTCATATCTTTTTCTACTTACATTATCATTATGTAATCAATACATCCAGCTAAGCCGAATATACCTAATAACAAATGAAACTGAATCCAAACACTAGAAAATAAGGTTCACCGAACTCATAAAGACAAATGATTACTAATAAATATATACCTGAAGTACATAAAGTCGTAAAACAACAGTCGCAATGAGCCAAACATTCCCTATCGGCTCCTTCTGACGAAGTTTTAATTAAAGAAGTACACACTACAGATATCTTTGTCTTTCCACTTTGTCTTATTGACTGGAACTTCGGAACACAATGGTACCAACGATTCTGACCTTTAGAAATAGTAATTTACACGACTAGCTGTAAAACGTGTTTATGAACGCTTTCAGCAGAGAAGTAAAGGTCAATTGTACTAATTAAGAACGTTCAAAATCTTGTCACAGTCTTATCTCAACGACAATTAATGTAAATAAAATGTAGGTAAATTAGAGGCATTTTTTGACAGATTGAGAATGAGATTAGATTATGATCGTTCCTGAAAGTTAGTAGAATTTACCCCCTAACAATGAAAGTTCATTGGCCTTTGACCTATCAGCCATTAGCAATAGTAGTTTTAATTAACAAATGCATAACTCTTCTCAATGCTTCAAAGTTTAAAAAAAAACCATAAATTTGAATTTGGAAATAGAATCGAGAGCAGAGAATAGACCACTCAAGGAGTAAGTACCTATTTATAGAAATCTACATTCCATTCGCACATTTGAAACTGTATCGTACCTTTACAAAACATGAAAATCTACAACTTTCGTACTTAAGCCACTATACTTACGTACTTAAAGTTATTCCAACACAAATGCTTCGAAAAATAATTGAAGCTTGACCTAATAATACACAAACGACATGCATAGCTCACCAATTAAAAACTTGAGAAATGTCGGAACTTTCCCCTAACGACGTTGTAATAGTAGGCAGGTACCGCGTAGCCGACCTACAAAATGTTACACTATAAAAATATTACCCTACATTTATTTCACCCAACTTCGCTAAAGCTCTTCGATCGTCATACCTAATCTGTTTCTCTGAACATCGTTACAAAAGACTGAACAAAAAATAAATGTCTGAAACTGAAGAAGATTAAATGTTTAGCGAACTTCCCCAAGTCGTGATTGTTTTAAATTAATTAACTTCTGTACAAAATTAATCATGGAACATTGAATTGTGATTAATTAAACAAAAAATTACAAAGTTAGAGAATTTAATAAGATAGGTATTTATAAATTATTTAGATACAATTCTTTTACAACAAAATTCCCTGCGGCTGTTGTACCTAAAATACTTTAATTATTTATATAACAGTTATCGCTTCAGTGGTCTGTGGTCCATTTTCACAGCAAAAATGTTATTGCGTTTTCTTCAAGAAATTCTAGTAATGTAACCCGTACCTGACATTTAACGTTAAAATTGCCCACTATCGGCCATCTACGTTTAATAGACTTCGACTTCTTACTTCAAAAGTGCTACCTTTGGCCGAAATTGTGTTATTTGGCTAAAAAGTAATGTTTATCGATTCGTACCTATCTGAAGGGAGCTAAAACACTGAATGAAACATGAAGAGGAAAGGGAAAGGTCACTTATACCCGCGAGAACTTCAGTCGAGACCGAGGCCGACGTCAGCTGACTGAGGGTTAAATATTGACGCTGCAATCTGCCTTTGATAACGCCTACGGTTACAGCGGGTGAGGTTCATTATTTTCAATGTTAATGTCAAGAGTGTTTACTTATTTAGACTTGAAAGTAAAGAAAATATTATAAAGACAATCGGATGCCTTTAAAATTTGAGTTACCATGTTTCTACACTAATCTATACTAATATTACAGAGAGGAATGATTTGATTGTTTGTTTGTTTGATGGTTTGCATTGAATAGGATCCGAAACTACAGGACCGCTTTGAAAAATTCTTTCACTGTTGGGAAGCCCCCGGGTGACATTAGGCTATATTATATTTAAAAAAATTAGGGATCCGTAAGATGAATTACGCGAACGAAGTCGCGAGAAGAGTACTAGTAATAAATATAAACAACGTAGAACTACGTGTGTACTTCGTAACAAGACAAAAAATAATTAATCAATTAATTAAGTCCTAAGAAAACACAATCGACTAGATTAACTTCAAAAACCGGAACCGGAACAACTTGACATTATATATTTTCAAAACTTCAAAGACACATTAAAAGAAATTTAATTTCAAAGCCATAAAATTGCAAAGTCTATATAAGCTTACTCATAAAGTTCATTTTTAATGGCGGCGAGAACGTTTTACTGCAAAGATTACGGTGTTACGGACGTCCAGTAGAAATCACTCTTGACTCAATTTATGGTCACTGCGGGCTACTACTATGATAGACTGTTATGTCTATGGAAAAATATGGGTCAGGTCCGTAGACTGTCTATGGATTTATCGTTGAAAAATGGAAGCTTAAAAACTTTGACGTCGATAAAGATAGGGCTTTTGACTTTCAATGCAGAACCATGTTTTTTTACTTGTAGGTACAGTCAGCAACAAAAATCGATTAACATTAAAAAAAATTAAATCCTAATTATTGAGCACAATAATAAAGGAAATACGAAATGAATATAAAATTAAGATAGAATAAAACCTTAGCTATTAATAATTGTCTGAAATACTGAGAAGTAGTGCATTGTGTTTTGACTGGCTATTTAAAGGATATAATAAAGTAACATTGTTAATCAACTTTTGTCGTTGACCGTACGTAACAGTAGCAAATAATATGACATTTTTCAAGTTTGACATACTAAATATCAGGTCAAGGTAAGTAAAACATTTTCCTACAACGAAATTATGCTTTGATGGGCGACCAAAAGCATACCAGAGCGCTGTACACAAAAGCTAGTTACACATTCTAACTAGGTACTAGTTCACAGCCCACAGAAGCGGATACCGGAACTGTTTCAGTTAGAAAGAATAACCGCAGTGCTGTGCAAATGAACAGGTTTCTGCAGTTCCCAGTTTACGATTTACACGAACTATTGTTCGCTTTGTTCCAATTGTTGCTTTGTTAATGCATTTTTGTAACATTTCTCGTTAACCTTTGTTATCTAGCTTAGAAATGCAAAGTGCTAAACTTAGGTACATTTTATTTTTGTAGCAGTGAATACCTGCTTAATACACGGCTCCGCCACAGCAAATAATCTGCCATTCAAGTTAGAGCTTTAAATCGTTCGCGTTAAAATATTTTTTATAATGACAAGATAAAAAGGTGACAGTTTGCTGGCGGCACGCTGGCAGCTAACAGGTGGATTTTTAAAGGCGATATTGGGCGATTTTAAAGACAGTTTGTTGGTTAGTATTAAACTATTTCCTAAATGTATAAAAATAGTAACGTAATTTAGAAAATATAAATTATTCTATTTTGTTTATTTTTGATAAACTTACAATGGGTATAGGTATTTTACAACTTTTTACAGAAACCGTATGATAGCAATCAACTTTCTCCCTATTTTAAACATCCTAAAAGTACTACAACCAAACTTGTAATCCGTTTTAGTCGCAAAAAAAAAGAAAAAACCACTATCAAGGTGGACTGTATTTAAATGAAACATAGGTTTTTCTCACTGGATTTAATCTGATTTTAATTTAGCTAACAATAGTGACTTAAAACTGAACTACTAACAAAGACTAATATAAACTTGAAAAACAAAGCAAAAGGTAATGACAATCTAGCAATACTAAGAAACACTAAAAACACTTTTCGCTACGCGGACGGGCAGAGTAACACCTTGTCAGAGGGCTACTGCGAGACTACGCTGCGGCTCCCAGCCGCGCTTAATTTATTCTCTCAGACCGTAGGTGGACGTAGTGGCGAGCGGTTCACAAACAAAAATCTTTCCACCAATCCTATCCCTACGTTTGCTCTACATATACTTAGGTGTATGTGTAGTTATATATATTGACCTTGAGCAAACAAAGGAATTAAACAATTTCAACAAAAACTTAACTAAACCCTGTGATTCTACCTTAATTGAGTAGTCTAATATCATGCTAAAATAGTTACTGACTTGTTTACCCTAAATTATTCACAGTATACCTACAAAATCACATATAAGGTTTTCTTATGTCCTAACGTACTTAGATTCTAGATTGCTGTACTTCCTAACACTAAGGGATAATAAAAACAACCTTAATCGACTTACAATGTATCATTAAACCCTAATTTCAAAATGATCTTTATTTTAATCAATCCTTATACTATTTCTTATCTAAGCGATGACGTCCGTGACATCCTCCCCCCGGCGCAGGGCTACCGTAGCCTTATCCTCCACGCAGAGGACGGCGAGCTTCGTGACTGGGCGCCGTAGGACGCCCGCCGGAGTTCTGATGTCCGCCGACCGCACCTTGCCGTCTGGACCGACGTATGTGGTTTCCACGACGCCTCGGGGCCACGTTCCTCGTGGCAGTGTGGGGTCGATGATGATGACCAGGTCGCCGACTCGAAGGGGCCGTCGTTGATCGTCGGATGCCCCCCTGGGCACCAGCGTCGGCAGGTACTCGTCCACCCAGCGCCGCCAGAAATGGTCGGCGAGCGCTTGGGCAGCCCTCCAGTGTTTGCGGCTGGCCTCCTCACAAGGCCCGGTACAGGGAAGACCTGAGGAGGTTCCAATAAGAAAATGATTAGGTGTGATTGCCTCCGGATCCTTGGGATCCACAGAGACATGGGTCAGAGGCCGGGAGTTAATTGAGTGCTCGGCCTCTGTCAACAGCGTCAGCAACACTTCTTCCTTCAGTGCTCTGAGATGCAGGGTCGCCCCCAGTGCTGTCTTTACGGAGCGTACTAGGCGTTCCCACGCTCCCCCCATATGCGGCGCCCCTGGTGGGATGAATTTCCACCTCATTCGGTGCTCTAGCCCAAAGTGAGCGAAGTCTTTGGCCCATTCCTTGTAAGCCATGCGTAGCTCGGCGTCCGCTCCCCTGAAGTTGGTGCCATTGTCTGAATACATGACACTGGGCCAACCCCTTCGCGCAGCCATCCGTCGTATCGCCATTAGAGCCGAGTCGGTAGATAAACTCGACACCAATTCTAGATGAACTGCCCTCGTGGTTAGGCAGGTAAACAAGGCTCCCCATCGTTTTTCATGTCTTCTTCCGATTACTACAGTCATCGGTCCGAAATAATCGGTTCCGCAGTGCGTAAAGGGTCGCTGCGTCTCCATTAAGCGTTCTAGGGGTAGATCCCCTGGAGTCGGTTTCACCGGTGTGGCCTTCCTGACGCGGCAGAGCTGGCATCGTTGAGCGATCGCTCGTACCGTGGGGCGTAGATTGACCACCCAATATCGTTGCCGCAACTCATTAATCACGCGTTCATTGTTAGCGTGACCGGCTCTGCGATGTGCTTCCTCTACCAGTAGCCGCGTGAACGGATGTTTGCCGTGCAGGATCACTGGCGTCTTCTTCGTCTCCGTTACAGCTGCATGTCCGATCCTTCCTCTGACTTTAAGGATTTGATCTTCTAGATAAGGGTCCAGCTTATATAGACTGCTGGACTTGGGTACCGGCTTCCCCTTCTGGAGTAGCTGTATCTCTTCGGCGTAGTCTTCGAGCTGTGCTTGTTTTAGCCATAGTTTCTCGGCCTTCTCTATAAGGTCGACGGTCATCTGGCTGGTCCTGTCCTTGCATTTTTCCTTGAACAGGAAGGGCACAGCGGTTGCTCGTAGTAGCTTTTCGTATGAAGAGAATCTTCTTATGTTGGGCAGGTGAGATGGACATTCTCTTTCTTCTTTAACTGCCACATAGGTTACTTCGTCGTTGGCGGTGTCATCTTTGACCTTCTCCTTCGGCCAGGACTCCTCGTTGTCGTACAAAAATGCGGGGCCGGTGAACCATCTGTCGTCTGGCTTCATGTGTGTGGTATATTTAGGGCGTGTGGCGTCGTCTGCCACGTTATGCTCGGTAGGTACCCATCTCCACTGGCTGGCGTTAGTTAACTCCGCAATCTCACCCAGGCGATGCGCCACAAACGGTGTGTACTTTAACGCGTCCTTTTCTATCCATCGTAAAACGGTTTGAGAGTCTGACCAATAAGTCACATTTCTAGGCTTATCTCGGTGCTCTCTTAATATTGTTTCCGCGAGTCGTGCGCCGATCACTGCCGCTTGCAACTCCAGTCGCGGGACAGTTACAGGCTTCAAAGGGGCCACGCGTGCCTTTGCAGCGACCAGCCTCACGTCTACTCTTCCGTCTGACTTCTGGATCCTCCAATAGGCGGTCGCTGCGTAAGCTTGCTCACTGGCGTCGCAGAATACGTGCAGGTCCATAAGGTCGTCCGAGCCCTTGCCGTACCACCTGGGTATGCGTAGCTTCGTTACTTCATTCAAGCTTTGCATCCACTCTTCGAAATTCTGCGCGTCTTGCTCTGGGATTGCTTCGTCCCATCCTATGTCTTGCCTCCACAGGTTCTGGAGCAAGACTTTTCCGGCAACTGTGAAGTGACTGATGAGGCCCATAGGATCATAGACTGCCATTACAGCTCCAAGGGCTTCTCGCTTCGTCGGTACTCTGTCTCTAGTCTTCACTTCGGGTGCCAACCGACTCATTCCCGTGTTAAAGCCTAACTCGTCTGAGCCTGTTTGCCACAGTAAACCCAGAGTTTTGTCTGTGTTCTCTTCTCTTTGTCCGAGTTTCACTTCTGTGTCGTGTGCCTGCTTTTCCAGTGTAATGCTCTTCAGCACATTGTGTTTATTCGAGCACCATCCCCTCAAATTAAAATGCGCATTCTGGTGAATCTTGATCACTTCACTCGATGTCTTGATCGCTTCGCCTTCGGTCGCAAAGCTGTCTACATAATCATCCATGTAATGACTTGACGTTATAGCTTGCACGGCGTTAGGGTATTCTCGAGCGTACAATCTCGCATTTGCATCTCGTACTGAGTGTGCGATGAAGGGTGAACACGAAGCTCCGAAGATCATTGAAGTCATTTTGTATTTCTTCGGTGGCTTAGTGCGTTCCTCACCTCGCCATAGGAACATCTGCGCAGCTTGGTCTTGCTCTCTTATCTTCACTTGAAGAAACATTTCCTGTATGTCTGCAGTAACGGCTACTGGGCGCTCTCTAAACCTGAACAGGATCCCTGGCAGTGACTTCAAGAGATCAGGTCCCTCCAGTAGGTAATCATTCAGGCACACTCCACTATATCGGTGTGCGGCGTCGAACACCAGCCGCATCTTCCCTGGCTTATTTGGATTGACGACCGGGAAGTGCGGCAGGTACCATACTCTCTTACTTTTGTCTTCTGTTCCATTACACTCCTGGGCGTACCTTTTGTCTAATAGGTTTTTAACCAGAGCGCTGTACTGTGCTGCGAAGCTTGGCGATAAATCCATCTTCCTTTCAATTGTCTTCAATCTTCTGAAGGCACAGTTGTAGTTGTTGGGCATCGTAGCATCTTCATCACGCCATGGTAACCCGACTTCGAAGTGATCACCGACTTTTCTCAAGGTGCCCTGAACCGTGTCAATCGCTTTCTGATCTTCTGGTTTGATCTTCTTTGCCAAAGAGACTCCGAGGGCATCAATCCTGAAGTGTGATTTAATCAATTCTTCTATACGACGTACATCGTCTGTCTGCCTTGATGCAGACACATCGAATAGATGAAGCACAACTTGTCCCTCTTGTTTCTTCAGCGTTGCGCGCGGTGCAGTCCCATGGATCACCCATCCTAGCTGAGTGTACGAAGCTGCGGGCTCGCTCCTTTTGCCCATACGTAATTCACGCGTGACTATTAGGTGCCAATTATCGGCACCTATCAACACCTTTGGTGTGGCTTCTTCAAAGAACGCATCTCTTTGTATGTCCTGGAGATGTGAATAGTTACTTAACATCGACTTGTCCACCGTTTGACCATGAAGCCGTAGGTCTTTCATTGTTCGTGCTCGCAATTCCTGAAATTCACCGCTCTGGTCGCGTATCTGTAGCTTGACCTCCTGGCTATATTCCTCGCGTTGTTGTGAGTTCACGCCTTGTATGCGTAAAGTGGAGACCGGCCCAGTCACTTGTATACGGCGCGTCAATTCTTCGTCGATGAGCGATATTGTTGAGCCTTCATCCATTAAGGCGAACGTCGACACTTGCCCGCCGGGCCCTTTTATTATCACGGGACACATCTTTAATAATACTCGCTGCGATGCTTTGCTCGGCGCGGAGACGGTCATCACCGATTCTTTTGGTTGTAAGTTCTCGGCGTCGGTCGCTTTATCTGGTTTTTCAGTCTGCGACGTCTCTTTTGTCTCACGTTCTTTGTGCAGCAACGCATGATGCGGACGGCTGCACGTTCCTTCGCCACATCGTTTGGCTCGGCAATGCTCGCGTCGATGTCGCTTTGTCACACACTTGAAACATACCTTTGCAGTGCGCGCCCATTCCCATCTTTCATCGACAGTCATCTTCAGGAACTTTGCACATTTAGGTACTTCGTGATCACCATCACAGCACAAACACTTTTCTTTCTTTTCTTCATTCGTCCCGTCGACAGTGGTGTATACCGTTGCCTTCTTCTTCTGAGTTACGACGGGTCGCGTCTCCCTCTTTTGACTTGCGGTAGCACATGTAGACGGGGCGTAAGTGTATTTTAAGGCCCTGTCTGCTTCCCTCATTAAGAATCGGGATATCACAACAATTTCAGGGTCGGTCGTACCTTCATTATCGTAGGCGTAGTCGCACCAACGGGATCGTAGATGGGGACTCAGTTTGTCCAGCACTTCCCTTGTTAGCAGCGGATTAAATAGATAACCTCTTTGATCTATAGTCTTCAACACACAAATAATATTCTGCAGTTTCACAGCGAAGCTGTTGAGGTCGGCTGCCGATGCACCGGGTTTCGGGAGTTTCTTAAGATCTTCCAAGGCTCGGTCAATAATTACCTCGGGTCGCCCGAAACACTGTTCCAAAGTTTTCATCACATCCTCTGGATCGGTGGCTGTGTGCAACAACGCAGCAACTGCGTCTCTTGCCTCTCCCTTAAGGCAGCTCCTCAGCCTATGTATGTTCTCTGCGGCTGTGATCTGGTACATGAGTGTTGAGTCTCTAAAGGCCGCTTTAAAAGGCAACCACTCGTTGGCGGCTCCAGTGAAGGTTGGCAAGTCGATATGACGTGGCCTAGGTCTAGCCATCTTCTCAAGACTAGCGGTCAATAGCTCGATACTATTTCGGGTTCTGGTCGGCGTCGGTGACCGCGCTCGAGGCGTCTCAAATCTGATTTGCCGTGGTTCGTCTCTGTTGCCTCTTGCTGCCTCTTCCTCCCCCCGTGAATCGAGCGGGTTCCTTCTTAACCACTCGTCCACCTTTTGGTGGTGTTCTTCGATGTCGCTTTCCTCGTCTTGGATAGCAGACACTTCGGCAGCCAGTCGCTTCTTTATTATGTCCGCGTCCATCTCTAGTTGCTTCCTTTTGTATGACGGCCAACTTCTCTGCGGCGTTTAATTCCGCTAGCCGCAGCCGTGTTGTCACGCTAGTGGTCGATCGGTGTGACCTCAATGATCGTGTGGGCGATCTCACTCGTGGTTGCGTGGTAGCCATTGTCTGGGTTCCAGAAGGTCCAGCCACACTTACTTCTGTTGGCCTTGAATAAGGCGAGGCTGGCGGGTCCAAGGAGACTCTTCGAAGTCGCTCTCTCTCAATCCGCTCTTCATCTCTGCGGCGTGCGGCTTCTCGCTCCTGGACACGTTTCTGTTCCTCCACCTCAGCCAAGTCTGACTGGCTACGGGTGACCACCATGCTTGATTCGATCTTGTCTTCTAATTCAGATCAACACTGTTCGATTCGGCACTGTCTAGTTATTAGGATCGGGCGGCGGCACTAATTAACGTCTAGACGTTACCCAGATCCTAGTATCACAGTTAGGTTCACTAGTCCAGTTCACTATCGTTCACTGTTCACTATTGTTCACTGTTCACGATCCGGCTCGAAGGACCAGCTATCAAGGTGGACTGTATTTAAATGAAACATAGGTTTTTCTCACTGGATTTAATCTGATTTTAATTTAGCTAACAATAGTGACTTAAAACTGAACTACTAACAAAGACTAATATAAACTTGAAAAACAAAGCAAAAGGTAATGACAATCTAGCAATACTAAGAAACACTAAAAACACTTTTCGCTACGCGGACGGGCAGAGTAACACCTTGTCAGAGGGCTACTGCGAGACTACGCTGCGGCTCCCAGCCGCGCTTAATTTATTCTCTCAGACCGTAGGTGGACGTAGTGGCGAGCGGTTCACAAACAAAAATCTTTCCACCAATCCTATCCCTACGTTTGCTCTACATATACTTAGGTGTATGTGTAGTTATATATATTGACCTTGAGCAAACAAAGGAATTAAACAATTTCAACAAAAACTTAACTAAACCCTGTGATTCTACCTTAATTGAGTAGTCTAATATCATGCTAAAATAGTTACTGACTTGTTTACCCTAAATTATTCACAGTATACCTACAAAATCACATATAAGGTTTTCTTATGTCCTAACGTACTTAGATTCTAGATTGCTGTACTTCCTAACACTAAGGGATAATAAAAACAACCTTAATCGACTTACAATGTATCATTAAACCCTAATTTCAAAATGATCTTTATTTTAATCAATCCTTATACTATTTCTTATCTAAGCGATGACGTCCGTGACAACCACAGTCTAACGACCAAGTTAGTGTTGTCGTGCAGTTCTACAATTCAGTTCACAGTTTACACGAGGAACTTTTGTTAGTCTTTGTACTCAGATAATACATTTCACATTAGTTAACCTTAGATATAGAGAGCATAAAATACAATGTATGAAAGCTAAATACTCCAATATATAATAATATGAAATGAACTATTTTGTTGACGCTGTGATCGTTATGTATTCATAGTCAACATTCAATATTGGCATACTTTTTGAAGAGTTTGTCTATTAATATGTACCTACTTGTGTTGGTATAGTCAGCGACAAAAGTCGTTTGACACTACGGATTTTTAAATGCTTTATTTGAGCACAAGATCGAAGGAAATACGGAAGGGACCTGAAATCCTGAAAAGAAAAAGTGCAGCGTATTATTTCGGGAGCTTTTAGATGAAATAAAAATAACAGTGACAATCAACTATTCTTGCTGACCGTATATACGTTACAGCTGATTCTCAGTTATTCAATGAGGTTTATGTATTAAACGGTTTTCATACATTTTCTTCAATGCTTAATGTAATTTTCCTCTAACATGAATATCTATGCGGCGCCATGTTCGGTCAACCAGAATATTTTATAGATACTGCAATTTTTTGATGTTACAATCCTATATACTTAATACCTAATTCATAAATAGGTAGGTAGTAGTAGAATAACTATCTTATTTTCGCTTCCAGTGTTCATTTGAGAAATCCGTGATATTTTTTTGCATTCCAACATATAAAAAAGTTCCGGTATTCGGTCGTGTAAGTATGCTGTAAACTAGTATTAAGGTTCCGCTAATGTGTAAATAACTGTAACAAACTGCATGCTAAAGTTCTAGTTTGCGTTTTGCCTTCACTTCAAAGCAAACATTAATGTGTTCCATAAATGTTTACTTTGAAGTGAGGGCAAAGTTTAATCTCAGTTTCGATACAAATCAATCTGCCTAGCGTTTTCTCAACTATGTTGGGGTCGGCTCCCAGTCTAATCGAATGCAGCTGAATATCACTATTTTACATGGAGCGACTGCCTATCTGACTTCCACAGCTCAGTAACTGGGTAATACAATACCCCTTGGTAAGACTGGTTGTCAAACTTTCGGGCTTTTGACGATCCGTAACGGATGTCTAAGATCCACGTATGACAGCCGAGATGTGCTTTCCGGGGCACGACGGAGTCTCGGTCTGCAAAAGATGGTCCATGGACCAACCCCGGCAAGCATACCTTACCTAATGGATCGACCAATGCGGCTGTTATTACTTAGCCACGAGCTCTTAGTTTCGATACAAATATTTCACCCTAAAATTGCATTACAGTGCAGAATATGGAACGAAATTCGATGAACACATCAATTTTGTGTGGAACTCACTCAATTGATATAAACTGCAGTAAGAGGATTACGCGCACCGATGGGAAAGCATTGTGTTTGCATTGAGTGATCTAAATGGGTAATTTAATTCGTGAATAAACTTTGTATTTCAATGGAAATTATTATGATTTTAACTGACATCTCAGTATTTAATATCACGCCTGTTTCGAAGGTTAGACAGTAACTATAACTAGACCCACATTTCGACAGTTAAAATAAAACCTTTATTAAAACCTAAAAACAATTATGAGTTGAATAAGAAGTCTATTAGAAGTCTATTATTGGCCCAGGGTATACACTGGATGGTACTTACATAAGTAAAGAAACCAGTATCAGAGATCTTGGTGTAATACACGATAGTAAGCTGCTTTTTGATGATCACATTGAAACGGTTGTCGGCAAGGCGTTCAAAGTCTTGGGCTTTATTATTAGAGCTTGTAGTAGCTTTCGTTCCCTAAAACCATTGAAAGTTCTTTACGGTTCTTTGGTGCGTAGCCACCTTGAGTACGCTTCTCAGGTTTGGAACCCTCAATACGAGATCTACAAATCTCGTATTGAGTCTGTTCAGAGGAAATTTTCGCGGTACTTGGACTTCAAGGCTAGACAATCCTCAGTCGACTATGAACACCGTTGTAAGCGATATCATTTCTTACCGTTGGAAATAAGGCGTAATATCAGTGATATCTGTTTTTTAGTGAACATTGCAAACGGCTCGGTCGATTGTCCCGAACTACTTAGCAAAATACACCTTCGTACGAATCAAAATAACTTGAGGAAACGGCCGCTACTCCATGTTCCATTCGCAACGACAAAGTACAGGCGCAACGCCTTTTGCATACGTAGTGTTATAGCCTTCAATAGCTTACCATCACACCTGGAAATCGACCTATTTTGCACCAGCGCACACAAAATCAAAAAGATTTTAAACAGTGAGTATTTTGGTGACAACAAATAATAGCAAATAATAAAAAAAATAATAGCCTTTAATTTTAACTTTTAACTTTGACTTTGATTTTGCACGACTTGACATACCTTAATCTCAACTTTTTACATTGTAATAGACATAATTATTTGTTCACTTAGTCGCTGTATCTGGTCATCGTAAAAAAACGTAACTAAGCAAAGTATACATGTGGAAGCTTGTAATTAGCAAATGTCCCTACCTATGTATAATATTTATGTCTGCTATTAGTCTGTAAGCTTTCTTTAAAAAATAAATAAATAAATGTAAATGAGTAACTTCGTCCGCGTGATCTCTTTCAAGCAAACAAACAAATAAACAAGTTTTGTTTTTTAATAGGTATATTATATTAGTGTAACAAGGAATATTAGTATTAATACTTAGTCTTAATTATTACTTACTTAGGTCATTTAAAACCAAACTTTTACGGGCTTCCGTAAAATAAGAATATTAAAAAAGTATAACAAGCAGTCTTGTTCATAAAACTACCTGAAAAAGCCTGGCTCTCAAGGGATATGAATATTTGTAAATCATTTATTTAAATATTACCTGCTTTGTTCAGGTGCTTTCGGTTCAGTGTTAATGACTCAGTCACAAAAAAACCCATATTACCCATTATTACCCATATTTATCGTAAATACGGATCCAAAAACGAAAAAGTATCCTTTACAAATAAATTTTTGTATGTCTTTGAATGGTTGTTTCATTAGTTTTTTTTACTTTTCCTCAGAGACGAAACTTTAACAGTTTTCACATGCTGAAAGAACGTAAAAGTTTTAAAAAGTCTTTTAGTAAGTTTTATAAAAATGTTCCTAAAATCCTAACTAATTTAAAATTTTCTTGGCCTCATTCTTTATCTGACCCAATCAGCGGTGTAACCACCTATTTCTTTGAATACATAATTTATTACGGTCATAAAACATAAAAATTAAAACCACTGTGGCTTTAATTTTATATACCTATACCTACAGCAAAAAAAAATACTGACACCCAACGTCGAATTTTAAGAATCGGCATAATCGATTATAACATCAGAATCGGTACCACCCAGTACATGTTAAAGTCAAAAATATTCGTGCTCGGAATTTAGATCATAGGACAGTTACCGAAATACCTAGCATTGGAACACCTGCCTAGTTCGTTTAAAGAATAGCAGTACGACACGTAAGGTTTCAAAGATGTTTCGAATTTTAAATAAGTAATCCAATCATAAAATTGAGTAATAACATTCGCGAATAAAAACTATTCTTGTCTACGACCGCGTAAATTTTAAAGGAGAATGGCGAGACTACATGTAATTTGGGACCCAGTGATAGAAGTAGTGTGTAATATTGAAACTGATTTGTAGTTAAAGAACGACTTACGGCTAACCAAAAATCAAATGGAAAGTAATTTGAAAAAGTTGGGAGAAAAAAAATATGAAAGGTGGAAGATTACAACCTAAAATAATCTAAAAGTAAACTAAGACTCGCAATTATTGGTTATTATTTATTTATACATACTAAGTATATTATTATTTATTTTTATTCCGGTGCTAATTATCAGTCATATACCCGTTTAGCCAGATTCACCTGTAATTCATATTTTTGCATAATATCACAGGATAAGGAGGCAGCTTTATATCTCCTGGAATATTCTTTAAAAGCACAGTTGATGTACTTTTATCTACATTTACCAGAGTTTTGTTGAATAAAACAACATTTATTTATTTAAACCTTTATTTATTTTGTAATTACTTATAAAATATTCAAGACATACAAACATTGCATCTTCCTTTAATCTTGTTTTGCGTTCCTAGATAGTATTTTATGATAAATAATCTTTTAACCTAATTAAAAGATTATCTAAGAAGCTAGCTGGTGCAGCGACATAGCTTTGGTGTCTGGAATAATCCACGTACTTACCACAAAATGCTCATACCATGTGAGCAAGAGTCCACATTCATGTCCCCAAAAGGCAATGGTGATAACAACAACAAGAGCAGAGTTTCTGTGAAAACTGTCCACCACCCTGCCTGCAAATAACATGGCACGCATACTTTATTGTTAAAGATTAACTGAAACAATATACAAGTAAAAAGTTGTCAAAAATACAAATGTAAAATAATAATATGGATAGGTAAGTACAATATTTATTAATTTCATAACCAACCTGTCGGGGTGTTTGACCATATCTTTTGGTCAATAATAAATAGTTAAAAATACTGCTTGATAAAACTTAAACCATTTTTATTGCTGTTGTAAAATAATTAATCTTAATTTGACATCTTTGTTATATAATAGTTTCCATGGTTACGGTATGACATTACACTTTACTTTCTTTTTAGGTTTTTTTTCAAGCATAAATACTTTTTACATTAATATGTAACCGTTGAAAATAGTGTTGCCTATCGATAGTCGACTATCGCTAAACTATCGATAGCCTATCGATAGTATCCATATTATCTATAGATAGTAGTAGTAGTTTACGTATTTTTATAATGATATACAAAAATAGTATCGAAAGTATTAGTTCCGATAATATCGATACTATCGAAGTCCAGCATTTGTTTAGGAGCAATACTGTCGATAGTATTGATGGTATCGATAGTGTGAGCTATCGATAAAACTATCGATATTGTAATACTATTGATAGTTTTACAAACTATCATTAGTATCGATAGTATTACTTTAAAAAATCGATATACTATTGATAAGATTATCATGTTATAGTATCGATCCTATCGATACTCTCGCTTCCAATCAATAGTATTAGTTAATTTGTGATATCGATAGTATCAGTGGTTTAGCATTGTTACTAGATTTCGAGGTCATCTATCGATAGAGAAACTATCGATAGTTGGGCAACTCTAGACAAATAGTTGACAAATGTCAACAAAAATGTCGTCAGTGTCAATTTGATAATGACGTTCCGTTTCTCCGTTTCATATAATCCATTACGTATGTAGCAAAATAATGAGTCTTATTTTTTTTTACGGTCTATTTACATGGTTCGTATGTTTCATCGTTATGGGTTTTCAGAATATTTAACAACTTTTTAACAAGATGTATAAGTATAAAAGAAGGAAAATCACCAAGCAAAAACGAACTACTTTTTATCTAATCATTAGCCTAGAAAGGAATGTAACTATATGTTTCGTTTAGAAACTGCACGATGATTATTTTTTGTTAATTATGAATAATTAATAACTTTTGATTCCCGTTTTGTAATAACTCAGTATTTTTTTGTTCAACACTTATTTACTTGATATTATAATTGATATAAAGTAGACCGTGCACAGCGCTCCGTTCATTTTGGGTCCACTCTTGCCATCCTTCTTTCGAACACGATTTACTTTAAGTTGATTGAGTAGGTACATGAGTCGTCCATTTTGGAAAATTTTAGTTTTGTTGCATCTATGCTCAAGGTAAACATGTAGCAAGTAAACGGCTTGGGCCGAGCTCACTGAAGCAAAATAAGTTATTTTTTATTGGAAGAGCTCGCAGACTGGGGCATGTTATGCATTCCTCGTGCTGTTTACGACCGACATTCAAAATATTGCCGGAATAGGTAATACTTCACCAAACGTGTATCTATAGTAGTTTTGATCTTTGCTTTCATTTCAAGCTGAAATTAAACTTCTATCAAATAAACTTTCAAGTCAAATGAATTTAGTACAATACTACCAACCTACATGTAAGTATCTAAATCATATAACTTAATGTTGGACAGGCGGAAATATAAGCGACTGTACAATAATACAATTTAATTATTTTTTAATTAACTTTTGCTTTTGGGTAATTCTTACGGGTTCCTAACTTCGTTGTTATTAAAATATAGCCTGTAGCACTCAAGGATAACGTAGCTTCATATTAACTAAGGAATTTTCAAAATCAGACCAGTATTTTCGGGGATTAGAGCTTTGAAACAAAAAACAAACAGACTCTTCTTCAGCTTTAAAATATATTAAATATAAGTATAAGTGAAAATTTTATCAAAAATGTTAAAAAGGGACATAAAATAAAAACCAATACGTAAATACAAAAGTCCAAACGCAATAAATTACTCATTAGACGCGTCGCGTACGTTTTGTACCGCAACGCAGTTGTATAAGTACTAATATATCAGCCATTTCTCACACAACAGTGCGGTTGTACGTATCGAGATTATTCTGCCATTAGTCTTACTTTATCCCGTGTCCCACCTTCAAACTTGTTAGATTTATTACTAGAACCTACTACGTTGATAAATAAAATACGTATGTCTCAAAGGAACATTTGTGATTAGTTTTACTGCGTGCTAATGTTACAATTAATTTAAGACCAACTTCATACAAATTATGCTTTTAGTAGCATAGTCATTGACAGGTTAAATGTCAATTAAATTCTACTTTATTTACGAGGACTTGTTGGTCCTGTGAATTCCCAGTTCGATCAAAATATTATTGGGTTTTTACATTAGGAATTTCTCAAAGTCTGTACCCGGATAATGGCAATAGGCTCGGCCACTATTCATAATTTGCGAAATGTGTATGTAGGTCATTACTATAGGTTGATATACTTCTGCCAAACCCTGCGGGCAAAATAGCGTCATAAAATATATGTGTATCTCTACATAATACAAAGAAAAGTCGCTTCCAGCCAGTCTGTACGCATACATCTTTTAAACTCCGCAACGGATTTTAATGCAAATTGAATAGAGTGATTCAAGAGGAAGATTTATACGTATAGTTATTATCTACATGTTAAACCCATGCTAGTATGTATGAAGCCAGCCTATCACAGCAGCCTGCTTGCTGGGCATAGGTCACTCACTTTTAAGTTATGTCGTAATACCCAGTTCTTCACCTTCTGCGTCCAAGTTGCTTCAGCAGCCTTACTCCTTGCCAAACTCCTTGGTCTTTCTAACTTAAAGGCGTCACACGCCACTGTCCCAGATTCAAGGTCTTCAAACAATATCAATTTAGGTAAGTACTTTATGGTTCTAAAAATAGGCAGGTTGTAAACGGTAGGAATGATCTTAAATTAACTTCTGAAAATAGCTTGATGTGCTCTTTACAAATTATCATATTAACGAATATTAAACAGATTCATTCAACTCCTTGACATATTTAAAGTATAAACATTTATTATAAGTTTCCTCTTTAGCAGTTCATCTCTAAGTAGGGTATCACGATTCACGCGACAAATCGAAAATACCAATTCATTTATACGTTGGTACACCAATTAGCATGATATCGAAAACCCAGGATAATTTGTTTATTCCGGATAAATATTTAGGTACATATAATTTTGGATTTGTGTTCGATTAGCCGATTGAGTTCTTTGTTTCTGAATTAAACATCGAAAATATATGTCTATGCAGACGTTACTCGTTATTTAACTTTAAGCAGCGTTTATTAGTAAGGAGGTAAACCGTTTTCGATGCTAAACTAGGTCAACGAGAAGTTGCGACTATAATACATATAAATACATATATATACATATATAAATACTTCTTTGTTGTTGAATAATCTATGGGTACCTAAGTGTTTCGAAATTCCTTGAACAAGTTGGTACTGGCTGTTGGCATTTCATGCTAACTCCTATAAAAAGTTTGACCCTCATGTGAAACGAACCTGAACTGTCCAAGTTTCAGAAACTTGCCTCTACAAACATCAACTTGAAATGTCCACAGTGACTAGCGCGACTATTATTGACGACAAAATAAATATCGAAAATACTTATGTATTTTTATTGAAAACGCCAACGCTCTTTTACATTTTGTTTTAGAATTTGCAAAAGAACGAACCTTTCTTTGTCGTGGTCTCCTTTACTTCTATCGACCAAAACCCCATACACTTTGCCCTCCCTGAGAATCAAACAACTTTTGAATGACAGTACTAAACACGTTACTTACGATAAGATACGTCAAAATCATTCATGCTTACCACAGAATTAACTAAGAGAATAGAGCGCGCAATACTCTCTGGTCGTGCCTAAACAAAAGAATGTGTAGAATTGGGTTGGTGGAGTAAAAAGGCGGTTGTGACACGTTCAGGTGGCCCCCTAGTACCCTCAAACAAGTGACTCTCGGCCACTTGGCCCTGTCGAGGCCACTTGAAGCTCTGCCGACGTCGACGTCAAAATTCTCCTTACTCTCGATACCTATTTCCGTTATAAGATTGGATATTTCACATAATCAAACGCCGATATCTTGAGGCAGATGTAATTATCCAGGTTATTACGTGATCTGTAGTGGTTCATCTATATTGCGATAGCAGCTGGTAGTTAAATCGCTTGCTAGTCCAGTGGTAAGACCAACTAGAATCTTGGTGACCTATTTTCAATGTTGACTTATAAAACTTGCAAATTATAGCTTTCAGCGTTGATACATTTAAATTTAAGCGTACGGTGTTACTTTTAAGTGCTAACTTAACAATAATAATGTCCCACTAATAATGTTTTATTGTCCCACTGGAGGGCAAAGGCGTCTTCTCATGCAAAAAGCAATGATGGTACGAGCTAGGTGGATTGGAGATTTCAGAACTATGTATATTATTCATAAAATAGAATAGCAATATACTTACCTACTTTTTATAAATCAGATACACATTGCAAAATTATAAATTGACCTGTAAGCAAACTGTCGTCTGAAAAGCTTTTCATTCACAAATTGTGTAAAAGGTTACACAATCGAAGTACCGCTGCAAGTCTTTTGATCATGCCAATGCGGTGTCAGCACTTTCACAGACGAGATGAGAACACTCCAAACATGATAAAGATATCTCGTCTCGACAGAACCAGTCGAGCTCTCTGGGCTGCAGTAGGAAATCTATGTATTTGTTTAGGCTATAGGATAGGATATATAGGATATAGACTACCTATATGTTGCAATGCAGAACCGTTTAATCTTATTATCAATTCTAATTTTCCAAAGATTAATGCATTATAGGTATTGCATATAGGTATATATAGTTTTTTTATGTATTTGTAGGACAGAAAATGTAAGAACATACCTAAAAGAAAATAATGTGTTGTACATTATTTTCTTTCATGTTCTTACATTTTCCAACAATACCAACATACTTACGTTCCTGTTCTATACTCGTTATCTGCATAACCAGATTTTATTTTCAGAGATTAACACAAAGATATTAAATAAGACCACAACCCCATATAACAGTACCTACCAACATTTAATTAGGTAATCATTATCTTGGAAACCTTTTCTATTCATCACAAAGAAGGTTCTTGATCTTAAACGCACTCGCATCTTTCATCAAGATTAGAATTTAATCCAAATAATTCCATAGTCATTTTTCTTACGAGTATAATCCAAGGGCGTTGTGCTCGGGATAAAGCGTTGAATAAAACAGTAGGTACGTATTAAATAATCAAAGAGTATTGAGGCTATATCTACCGAGGTAGGGAGGTAGGTACTCGAGTTACCTGTGAATCAAATCATCTTATTTATTTACGTAACCAGAATCTGGTTCAATGCCTACTTTGACTGTTTGAAGGATGAGAACTGCTGAGTGATGGCCGGTCTCAACCGTTTTTAGATTTATTCGTGCATTGGGTGCTGAATGAGAATTTTACAGTAAATTGAAAAGGGTCATAAAAACAAAACAGACACTAGAGATTCAATCATAATGATTTCCGTTTTTACCTCATAAAGCATTTATCAGTATCTCCTAGGGAGGGACTGTATTCATCAATATATAAACCGATAGCATTATTTTGAGCCACTGTTTTCATATTTAAACGGGTAGTGAAACGTGCCTCAGACTTTTACGATTAGAAAAAGACCTCAAACAGAATAATAAATAAAGATAAAACTAAGATTACACTTGATTTTATTGCGAAAGTTGAGCTTAAATTGCAACAGAAGCCTTATCGTGTAAACTGAAGAATAATAAAATTGTTCTCCAAAATCAGCAATCGTACTTTTACATTACAGAAGGGTTAGGCAGAGGTATACCCATTGGTACACCCCCATTTCGCCACTTACCTATGTTTAAGTTCCATGTAATAGGGGACGAGCCTATTACCATCAACCGGGCACAAATCCAGTCTCCGAGGCTACTACTGAGAAATTCTTAATGGAAAAACCCAATAACACTTTGCCCGACCTGGGAATCGAACCTAAGACCTCATGCTCTAGACCAACTAGGCAGACACTTTTAAGTTTTTGTAAATCTAGCTTTCGCTGTAAACAGTCACCGAAACGGACGCAGTAACAAAGTCAGGTAGCTCTCAAAAATCTCATTTCTCTGTGTAAGCCGTTGTAGGTAGGTAGGTACAGGAGATGACAGTTAGGCATTATCCTATTATGCAAAAGCCTGGAAGGCTCAGGCTAGCGTGACACAATTGTTCGGAATGGTATGTACACAGTATACAGGTATCGCACCTTGCTTCCTCCACAGATATACGCTATGAGAGAGAAAGGGATAGCAATAAGTCCGTTACGGTCCAGTCGCTAACTGCAAGCTTAACGAGGTGATGCAAATTTCAGCTGTATCACACAAAGGAGATATAAACTGTTTGTTGTACCTATTTCTTTTAGACTATCTATGTTGTCATTACATTCAAATTAAAGCTGCAGTTACAAGAGTTCCCTCTATTTGTCTTAGAAGCCATTTTGCTTCATTTTGTACGGGTTCGGAGATGGCTGTGCTAATTGAATTGTAATTTGAACTTAGGTAACAAAATACACACATCAAAAGTGTCTAGGGATCAACATCCCTAATCAATGTTAGGGATGTTGATCCCTAGACACTTTTGATGTGTATATTTAGCGAAGCTTTAGATTTTGGTAACTAGATATTATTTGACATTTAGTTTATTTGAGTGCCCTATTGGTCCCGCGGTTGCAAGCGCGATGGTTGAGCGTTGGGTTTTCGGTTCGACTCCTAGGTTGAGCAAAGCGATATTGGGTTTTTCCATTATTAATTTCTCAGTAGCAAGAGCAACACGGAATTCGGAAGTTGGGGTGTAGTACCAACTTGATCTCTCCTCGGTCATGTCGGATTGCTGTCCATCGGGCTATGTGAGTGGAAGAAAAGGAAGTGCACCTTTATTTGCGCACACACTTGTGCAAATGTGCACTAAAATATCTTCTGCGTAATTGTCTAACTTCCATTGAGATTGAACGCCTTGACCAAAATCCAGTCGGGAGAATTATTATTACTATTCAGATATTTACATTTTGTGTATTAACGCCTGACCCATGACAAACATAAGGCAACAGTTACAAAGAATTCAATATTTTTAGTTACCTATTACAACGCCAAAAAAAAAATCCTTTTCAAGGTTCCGAGACCTTTTACTACTCATAAAATGACCCTAACCCAACCCTGTGTCGTCAAATCAAACAGCTGTCATAGAAAATATTTTCAGAGAAACAATTTATCAACATTTGCATATTTGCGAGGGTAATTTGGGTGTCGTTCCGGCCCCCTAGCCGCAGAAAGGTCAGCTTTGACATTTCCTTGACTTTCGCCACACAGAAATGTGAGGGACGAATTGAAATGATATTTCTTTTTATGGAAATACTGGGTGAAAGTAGGTGTTCTAAATTCAAAAACTATGAATAGGAAATTCTGAAGATTGTTATTTGAATTGCTTTCTGATAATACCATAACCCGTGGCCTTTTAAGGCTAATATTGCTAAGCAAGGTTGTTGAGGAAAAGAGTAAACTATGACTCAGAATGGCATAATTTTTTCTATTATTTTCTAAGAATTGAAATGCGCAGTAGCAACATTTCTGATTTGAGGTAACCGCAATAGATGTAGGTTAATATATTATCCTTAAATAATTAATACTTTAAATAATGTTTACTTCTTCTTCATTCAAATAGGTACCAGAAACCACTGTTTAATTTGTTTTACTATAAAACCCTTCTTAATAAGCTCTAAGGCACACAATCCAGTAACAACAACTAAATGCATGAACGAAGCTTTATTACCTTGATCTAGTTGTTCTGAGATATGGTATCTCTAGAGGATGCTACCAAGCTGTTACGCGAGACAGCCAGGTGACTTTGATTAACAAATCCCCCGTCGGCTTCCGGCGTACAATCGACTTTGATAATGTATGAATTTTGAATTATACATAAGTTCTCACTTTACCTATGCCAGTACATATTTTCATTAATTAGGAACTAGTATGTTATTGACAATATTGATATATCCTTAATATTGTTATTCTGGTCCGTATGTTGCACTCTGGAACAGTTATTTTGTATAATTATCCAACAAGCTTATTTCTCGTGAGTGGTCACGAAAAAAAGTAATGCTGATGGAACAAAAAAGAACCAAGAAATTAATAAGACAAAAAAATATTTTTTGTTTTTAGATGTATCTAAGTTTTGTTTTGCAATAAAATATTGCTTACAGCATTTAGAGATAATGTAGCTTCCTATAAGCGATATAATATTGAGAATCAGACCAGTAGTTCCAAAGATTAGCACATCAAACAAACAAACAAGTTCTTAAGCTTTATAATATTAGTATTTAGATATAACATAACTTTGACTGCCTCGTTGGTCTAGTGGTTGCGAAGCGCGACTGCTGAGCATGAGGTCTTGGGTTCAATTTTAGGTCGGGCATAGTGTTATTGGCTTATTCCATCAGGAATTTCTCAGTAGCAGCCTCGGAGTCTGGATTTGTGCCCGGCTGATGGCAATAGGCCCTTATTACATGGGACTTAAACATAACTGGCGAAATGGGGTGTACAACTCTGCCCCTTCAGGGATTACTGGCGTGATGTTACCAGTGTTATGTACTTAACTTATTTGATTGTATAATTAATATTTTTTCAATTCAAACCTCTAGTAGTTTCTACATACTAAACTAATCTAAGCTTCACATGAGCTTGGTCTCGTGTATCTGAGACGTGGCATCCCTCGAGGATGCTAGCAAGCTGCTCCGCCAGTTTGACGGCTACGACTTTGATTAACAAATCCCTTAACAGCCGCAGAACGGTTTGGCTGAATATGATTATGTATAGTCAGCGTGCATGTATGGTTACTAGGGTTGACAACCGTAAAGTATAATATAGTATTAAACTTTATTTCAGGTCTGCAAATAAAAATTTGGATTTTTTTTTTATTTTGCAACAACTTTGAAGGCAATAAAAAAAATATCACTCTTTAAAAACTATAATTGTATAAAAACAAATAATTAACAAATATATCTGTCTCTTTTTCTCATTCTATAAAATACATTTTTTTTTTCTATGTGCAATAACTGTCTGTAGGCTATACAAAATATTTGCTACGTGCGGGAATCGAGCTTGTCACACGCAGCACAACAGTCAATCGCTACACCACTACACCAACCATGTCGTCACGTTTTCAAATCCCGAATATGATCTCATGTTTACAAGTAGCAGCTCAACAAGTCAATAGTGGCGTTACCTTTCATAAGTACTCTTGAACTGTAAACCACGTTTAAACAAGTTACTTATCTTACAAGTAAGAGAAATCTAACCCTTAACCATATCGCGTTACGTCGTTAACAGTTTCCGATGGGTTTCCTGTTTCTGAAGAACATTTGAAGTGGTCTAAGCACTTGAATAGTAGCCTATCACGCTATGACAGCATTAGGCACGGTGTTAACCTCGCTTGGTCATAAGATATGGTGGAACCTGGGTTTGAACCGAAGGTTTTATATTTTAACTTACTTTTTATCTTTTTAGTGCACAAAAGAATTTATTGAAATGCGATTCGCTGATGTTTATTTATTTTTCTTTATATGCAACACAAACAGTAAGAGAACAGTTAAAGTGTCTTTTATGATAACTTTTCAAGTTTTAGTTTACTAAAGCATTCAAAGTAAAGGCGTACAGACACACGACTCGTGAGTAGAGATGGGTTTATGCCCTGACATATTGGGCGCATTGAATAAACGCCGGATAAATGCCCGTAAACGCCGAATAAATGCCTTTTGCCTGGGCAAAAACTTTAACAGAACTTTTGTTAAAATTTTCATTTAAAAACATTTTCGACTATAGCTAATATATTGCAATAAACCTTAACAAATTGATATAATAGGGTACTAGCTATAATAGTAAGTATTTCGGTTCTCCGGTCGAGTCGACGCGGGCGCGGGACTGAGCAACGAAAGCTGAAGTTTACGAGGGGTTGGGGGAGGGGAATAACCGCCACCGCGCGCCCCGCTGCGCGGCTCTTTTAGTGATGACGATGATGACTGAAGCTATCTTCATTATATTGAGCGATTTCAATACGCAATAGACATTAAATCAATCCAAAATTATAATTAGGACGATGATGATTGTAAAAATTGAGATATACTATTTATTTTATTTTCTATAATTACGTATTCGAATTTTCAACTGTGATTTTATTAACAAGACTGATTATTTTATGACTGATTACTTGATTAAAATTTTAATTTACAAAATACTGACATTAAGTTTCTTTTTTACAAAACAAAGTTATTAGTTTTTGTGCCCAGTGATTGGGCATTTATTTGGGCGTAAACTCATTTATGCCCAATATGCCAAGTTTATGCCCATTTTGTCCATATTTGTTTTTGCCCTCGACCCATCTCTACTCGTGAGTGATATTCTCACGGCGGCGATGATGATTGCAGATGATAAGGGTAGATAAATATCGCCCGGTTATCATATCGCTCGTGTGTAGAGATGTCTTTCATGTAAAAGTACCTATACTCTATTTATTATATCATTTCAAAAAAGGCAGTAGTCGCGTTATACTGTTGAAATTACTACAGTACGAGTACTTACAGTCTACGAAGTCTGAAGTCCATCAAAATATTATTTCCATAATTAAATTCAGATGTCTAATTAAAAAATAAATAAAATAAAATTCTTTAATTTCAGACAAAGTAAGCAATTAAAATGGGCGTTTTTAAATGTTAAGCTTTTTTATAATTTTAAAAATATTCCCTTTGAAAACAGACAATCACAAAGACCCTACTTGCCGCAAGGGCGCAAGCCCGCACAAATTAGCTTCCATTTCAAAGCAAGTACCATTCTGAACGTACCTATAACATCATAAATGTAAAATTTGATGCTCCTCTTGAGATATAGCGACATAGTCGTAAAGTGTAGATCTAGGTTCACTGTTTTAACCTAGGTTACACTTAGATTTTGTTATGTAAGTACAAAATTAAGTAAGGTTAGTCTGCTTATGTCGGTGTTTAATAAAGACGTAGGTAACATATCTAGGTACGTATCTTCTATGTACCTTTGTACATAGGTATGTTTCCATCTAACTATGTATATGTAAAGATATTTATAGATTTCTCTAGTTTAACGGCAGTTAAAACAAATAAAAATTATGTAATACTAACTTTTACCCGCGCAATTTTTTGAAATAAAAAGTATAAAGCTTATGTGCTATTCCAGACTATTATCTATCTCTGTGCCAAATTTCATACAAATCCGTTCAGCCGTTTTGGCGTGATTGAGTAACAACCATCCATCCAAACTTTTGCATTTAAGTATAATAATAGTAAAATTATCAAAAATGTATTACTAATATTATCTAAAATTACATAAAATCACTGTCATGAATGGTCCTCCTATATGATTGCTATTGAAAAAAGTGAATTACCTATTACAGTTAATTTCCCTATTATATTTTTTATACAATAAATATATATAATTAGGTAGATAGGTGCCGTAATTTACATAATTGGCCCCAAAATGTTCCACACTTATCAGTCTAGCCAAAAAATCGTTTATAACTGTATAGGTACCGTATAACGGGATACATCGGGATGCAGGGTTAAATCGGGACGAAACTTTAAAAGGGATTTAAACGTTGAAATACTATAGTTTTTTGGTGAAAAAAACTTTAATGTTTTTACTGAATTACTAGCTACTGACGCGTATTTTTTTTCACTCGCTTTAAGTTGCGTCTTTGATTACTACTCCGTTCCCTTGGATCGTAGCGTGATGTTATATAGGATATACCATTCCTCATAAATCTGGCTATCATATACAAAAAGATTTTTTCCAATCCGTCGATGAGTTTCCGAGATTAGGGCGATTAAACAAACAAAAACTCTTCAGCTGATCCTGTTTTCCTATTGGCAACAAACAACACTGTTGTACCACTGCATTTATATCTTGCACCACGCTATATGGTACCTACATGCACACTAAACAACCTTTTCGCACTTCACAGATCCATTGTTATAATTCACCATTAATCATTGACTAACGCCACTATGACTAGTGTTTATGCATCTAACTACGGATAAACTGTTTACCTAGTTATTTTCAATAATAGCACGTGTTCCATTATTTCCCTATACCTACACGCTTCAAGCTGTTTGCAATTAATATAGTGATAAATTGCTTGTTGCTATTGTTTCTGGATGGAGTCATCATCATCATAGTTCACCTGAAAGATATCTACCAATTTATGGAAGAGTCTGAACATTCATTCAATCTATTGTTATGTTCACAATTTTTCAGGCCATGCCATATTTCCACGATCTATTTTATCGTGTTTTCGATATTTCCTTGATTTTGTTGTCTAAATGGCTAGAATATAACATAAGTTAACATAACATCACGCTTGTAATCCCCGAAGGGTTAGGCAGAGGTGTACCCATTAGTACACCCACATTTCGCCAGTTACGTTCGTAGGTAAGTATGTTTTTTGGGATTTAACATCTATAGGAGATATGTATCTATAGGAATACGCCAGCACATCATACTATACCTTTTTTTTTGTAAAATCGCTCCTTTAACAACCGCATAAGATGCCGCAGTGTTTGCCTTAAAGCGCTGTTGTAAAGTAGTGGTTTTAACTATTAAACACTACGAGATAGTCCATCCTATGTAGGTAATACCTAGTTCTTTTACAGACCAGTTTCCGTGTAAATCTGGCTTTGAAGAAACACATTAATTAATGCTTTAAAATTCGCTTTCTATTTTCCTTCACAATGTACAGTGTATGGACGTGGCTAGTCATATTTGCTGACGGCTCGACGACCAATGTTGCACACAACAAACATTGCGCACTGTCTACGCAACATGTTTATTAGTATCTATATGTGTAAAACGATGGAAAGCTTCCTGTAATAAAACGTCGATAGCACGTAAATTAGCGGCACAGTGGTGGTCATATCAATAAAGGTATAACATTTAGTTGGTTTCCGTAATTATTGCTATAGTGAATGTAATACGTAGACCGTACATTATAGTAAATGGAAATAACTTTTCTATTTTTATGATAATTTATATCCATATTATTATTATAAATGCGAAAGTACCTCTATCTGTTTGTTTGTTACGCTTTCACAAATAAACATTATTTTTTTGATGGAATTTGGTAAAGACTAAGCTACCTAAGAAAGGACATAGGCGACTTTTTAGTCCATGACTTACTACAACCGCGATAACCAACATTCACCTGGACAAAGTCCGGAGCAAAAACTAGTATCCTGTATATAGTTACTATACTACCTATAGTTCAGTACATATGAGGCCTGAAGAATTTCAAAATACTGAGGTCTGAGGTTATCACGATTACCTACGTGCCTGCTTAGTTCTATTTCAAACATTTGAAAAGTTAGCATTAAATATAAATTTTTATTATAAATATAAAAGTGAAACGCCACATCTAATATTAATCTTTATGTTTATTTATTGTATTTGCACGTAGATATTAAATATAAAATATTAATGTTCGTAGGTACTTTGTAACATCGTAACAAATAATATTTAATGAACTAAGACTTATGTAGGTATAATATCGGTAGAAAAAATGTTGTATAAAAACTAACTTCATTTATTTTCTTTTGTAGATCAAAAGGAAACAAAAGTATAGGATTGCTCCTACTCTGTCCCTCTCTTGGGCAATGGCCTCCCTCCACTTCATTCATCTTTCACGAATCCGTGCTTCATCCCTCCAGTTCTGGAGGAATCCATTTAGTCCGTCCTGCCACCTCCTTCGTAGTCTACCGCGACCCAAAAAATAACAAAACAAAATCATAACGCAAATAATAACAGTACCTACTACTAAAAATAAAACAGAAACTGTTATACATAATTATAATGTAATATATCAGGTAGCCGACATCAAACAACAAAGGTTAAAGGAGAATGGCGAGAGTACACGTAATTTGGGACCCAGTGATAGAAGTAGTGTGTAATATTGAAACTGATTTGCAGTTAAAGAACGATTTAAGGCTAACCAAAAATCAAATGGAAAGTAGTTTGAAAAAGTTGGGAGAAAAAAAATATGAAAGGTGGAAGATTATAACCTAAAATAATCTAAGACTCGCAATTATTGGTTATTATTTATTTTACATACTATATTATTATTATTTATTTTTATTCCGATGCTAATTATCAGTCATATACCCGTTTAGCCAGATTCACCAGTAATTAATATTTTTGCATAATATCACAGGATAAGGAGGCAGCTTTATATCTCCTGGAATATTCTTTAAAAGCACAGTTGATGTACTTTTATCTACATTTACCAGAGTATTGTTGAATAAAACAACATTTATTTATTTAAAAACTTTTATTTATTTTGTAATTATGTACTTGTAAAATATTCAAGACATACAAACATTGTATCTTCCTTTAATCTTGTTTTGCGTTCCTAGATAGTATTTTATAATAAATAATCTTTTTACCTAATCAAAAGATTATCTAAGAAGCTAGCTGGTGCAGCGACATAGCTTTGGTGTCTGGGATAATCCACTTACCACAAAATGCTCATACCATGTGAGCAAGAGTCCACATTTATGTCCAATGGCGATAACAACAACAAGAGCAGAGTTTCTGTGAGAACTGTCCACCACTCTGCCTGCAAATAGCATGGCACACATATTTTATTGTTAAAGATTAACTGAAACAATAAACAAGTAAAAAGTTGACAAAAATACAAATACAATGTAAAAATAATAATATGGATAAAAAGAATATTTATTAATTTCATAACCAACCTGTCGGGGTGTTTGACCATATCTTTTGGTCAATAAAAATAGTTAAAAATACTGCTTGATAAAACTTAAACAATTTTTATTGCTGTTATAAAATAATTAATCTTAATTTGACATCTTTGTTATATAGAGTTTCCATGGTTACGGAATGACATTACACTTTACTTTCTTTTTAGGTTTTTTTTTTCAAGCATAAATACTTTTTACATATTAATGTAAAAAGTATTTATGCTCGACAATAAACACGGGGTCTTATCCATTCAGATATTATTATAATGTTTTCTATTCGGATTACCATTTCAGTCATGTCAGGAGGAAGAAACTGATTTTCAACTACTCCTTATTCTCAAAATAGATTGCCACATGCAGCACAGACATTACAATGGTCGAGTTGTTAGTTGTTGTAGGGTTTCTTGTTCAGAAATTCAACAAATTAGTTTACATAATTATATACTCACATCGCGCGGGTACACCCATCTCTGAACTCTTTTAACAATTTGATGACTTTTTCGGACAAGCGATGTCTTCTGTGTAATTTACAATAATGCACCGCATTTGAACAGTTGGACAAAGTCCAAATCACTTGCAAATCGTCATTCAGTAGTAAATGCCGTAATTTAGGTTGGTATACAGCATAATCAGTCCAAAGGTAAAGCCAAGTCGTCAAGAATTTACAAAATCGCCGATATATTATTTATTTTTTTTACAACGCTAACCGTTGAAAATAGTGTTGCCTATCGATAGTCGACTATCGCTAAACTATCGATAGCCTATCGATAGTATCCATATTATCTATAGATAGTATGATACAGTTTACGTATTTTTATAATGATATACAAAAATAGTATCGAAAGTATTAGTTCCGATAATATCGATACTATCGAAGTCCAGCATATGTTTAGGAACAATACTGTCGATAGTATTGATGGTATCGATAGTGTGAGCTATCGAAAAAACTATCGATGTTGTAATACTATTGATAGTTATACAAACTATCATTAGTATAGATAGTATTACTTTAAAAAATCGATATACTATTGATAGTATTATCATGTAATAGTATCGATCCTATCGATACTCTCGATTCCAATCAATAGTACAATTAGTTAATTTGTGATATCGATAGTATCAGTGGTTTAGCATTGTTACTAGTTTTCGAGGTCATCTATCGATAGAGAAACTATCGACAGATGGGCAACTCTAGTTGAAATCAAAAATGTCAACAAAAATGCCGTCAGTGTCAATTTGATACTGACGTTCCGTTTCTCCGTTTCATGTAATCTATTACGTATGATGTATCAAAATAATGAGTCTTATTTTTTTTACGGTCTATTTACATGGTTCGTATGTTTCATGGTTAAGGGTTTTCAGAATATTTAACAACTTTTTAACAAGATGTATAAGTATAAAAGAAGGAAAATCACCAAGCGTAAACGAACTACTTTTTATCTAATCATTAGCCTAGAAAGGAATGTAACTATAAGTTTCGTTTAGAAACTGCACGATGATTATTTTTATTAAATAGGGATAATTGATAACTTTTGATTCCCGTTTTGTAAAAACTTAGTATTTTTTTTGTACAACACTTATTAACTTGATATTATAATTGATATAAATTAGACCTTGCACAGTGCTCCATTAATTTTGGGTCCGCTCTCGCCATCCTTCTTTAACCGACACGTTAAGGCCGTTGCCAGATTAATCATGCGGCCGGCCGACACTGCCCGACAGACTTTAACTTGGTAAGCCGCAGACCGGGGCCACCGGGCCGCAAAACTAGACGCGAATTAACTTGCTTACGTCACAAGTTACAGTGACTTTTTGTCAAGTTATGCAAGTGACCAGCCCCTCCTCCCTCCCAGTTCTATTTTCGAACGCGAATTCAAAAATGTATATGTGTCAAATTGTCAAACACGCGTAAGCTTCTGTGATTGGTTGACATAATTATCAACAAGCAATCTAATTTTTGCGTTCGAGAAACCAAGGGTTAATGAGATAAATAGATATTATCTATGCCTATTATATTTTGTGATTGGACCTCGTTTTGTTCACTGATTTGTGTCTGAATTATTCGTAATCATCAGTTTTTAACCGACTTCAAAAAAAGGAGGAGGTTATCAATTCGTCTGTATTTTTTTTTTATGTTTGTTAGCTCCTTACTTGCGACTGGGTGAACCGATTTTCATGATTCTTTTTTTATTTGAAAGCTGGTGCTTACCGTGTGGTCCCATTGTCACCATTTCAATATCTGATAATGAACTTCGGAGATATGGAATGGAACTCCTCACAGAATCACAGCAGCAATATCGTAACAAGTGAAATTGCTTTGTTTATACGTGTAGTCGATGACTGACTGAAGGAAAAGGGGGGGGGGGTACGTCAACCCCTACCAGTTTCCAAAATTAAATATATCGTGTGAGGTATTGTTTGAAAGGGCTTTTTGTAAGGATTTCAAACATTAATACACAAGCACTAAAAAGTGAAAAATAAAAAGCTTCTTTACAAAAAAAGATAACCGCCTTCAAAAACTACAAAATAAAAATAACTTTAGTTTTAAAAGTCGGTGGCAATACTTACCTACATAACAAAAAACAAAACAAAAGCCGCCGACTTCCAAAACTAAAGTTATTTTTATTTTGTAGTTTTTGAAGGCGGTTATCTTTTTTTGTAAAGAAGCTTTTTATACATAGCAAATTAGATTATAGTGTTACGTAATGAAGATCTAATTTCATATTATTACGTAAAAGTTTCATTGTCTTTATTGTCTCTTTCCAAGCTTTTATTTAAATTAATAAAGAGCAAGTAAAACATGACGCTTTTCTCTTAGATATAAAATATTATTTTTAACATTCCACCTTTAATGGAAAACGCAGAAAATTTAATATTGTTGAAACCTTTTTTGGCAAACAACATTTCGTTGTCCTTGGCAAAATATTAAGCAGATAGGTGCTTATTACAAAGGTCACAAAACAAAATGCTTAAAATGTATGTAGGTATTTCAACCATTTTCTTAATAGAAAACTGACAATATCTAAGTATCTATACAAATCAAAGTTATATCCGTTATCTGAACATTTCAAACAAGAATTCTTATTGAAAATCTTAATAGCACTATCTCTTCACAAAATCTTTTCTGTAGCACAACAATGCGTTCCGCAGCGAAGGTATCTATCTGTCTTAGTACTATTCAATACATCTTTTCATCAGGTGCCATTACCGGCAATGTTATTTTGTATTTATTCAAATGTAAAATAAGCCCATTCGTTCACAAAATAAATCATTTAATAGGTACAACAAAAGCGTTTCATTGCGAATTATTAATGATCAAACGTAACGCATCATTAGACACTTTACTAGTGATGTGCAATGTTGATAGAGAAGACGATTAGTCAACAGTTACGGTTTATAATTCGATCATAAACTGAATGAAAACAACATAAATAAGAGTCATAATAACATAACACTACAGAATGTATGTAGCTGCAAAGCTGTTCGCCGCGAGCTGACATTACCCTAGTTTTAGTCGAATTCTGCAACCGAATCACCGTACTCGACTAAATTATGTACTTGTACCCACATGATAAACACTAGAGTGTAATCTGATCAATACAGCGAGCTCACGTGAACTACGATATAATTAGCAATATTGCCAATTCGGTCGGGTCAGCGCACACGCGTATCTCTGTACGGCTGTCTGAGTCTAATTTGACACGGAAATGTATCGAATTATCCGTTACCTGCTTATGAATTACACCTCATTTGATAATTTCTGCTGAACTGAATAATAGGGGCTGTCGAACTCGGATACTTTGCTGTATAGAAAACATAACTAGAGTTAAACATGCTTAAATTGATTTAATCTGCTATTAAACTACAATAATTTTCTGCATGAGGTATTTTGCTTTGGTTTGACTCCAAGGTTGACTGTTATTCATCATAGCTGACCTTAAACTGATATCAATTTACGAATTCAATTGCTTTCCAAGTATTGATGCACGTTTAGATTGTGATTGGATCGATATCACTTTAAGTTTTAGATTCAGCTGACCATTTCAAATTACCTAGACTAGAATTCAATTGGTAAAGTTTTACCAATGAAAGATGGTCTTTATCAGTTTTTTTTTTGAGAAAATTACAAGACACCACAAAAGACAACAAGTACAATAAAACAGTAAGTAGTAGTAGTAAGCAGTAGTATAGTTTAATTACAAGGTTATTTTTTTATTTTTGGAACTTAAGTCGGCATAATGTACTCGACCATAGATAAGCTAGTCTTATTAATGTATCCGCCACTGGAATTTCTGTGATCATGTACCTACATTTAACCCCGACAGATTATGTTAAGTTATTCACCTTGATTTTTGTGTTTTATCAAACATAAACATGATCGCTGTTACCTGTCGAATTTTCACCAGTCAGCTTTATTCAATACAGCACAGGTATTACTATTAACCGATGTCAGTGATGTCCAACATCAATTTAATAAGTCCATATAAATTGAAAATGCACAGTATTAAACCCACAACCTACTATCATTAAGGTGTTAAACCCACCACACTGAATCAATTCCGTATCATACCCATATCATCGATATATGCCTAAATCAACAGCCCTCAGGCATAGTCTATGGATTACATAGATATAGGATGTTATTACTAACATTGTTACGTCATCTTCAATGTATTGACATACCTAAGCAGTAATGTAAGGAGCTAGTGCCGCGAAATAAGCCATCATGTGTTATGGCCGTCAGTTATAGTCCATTTCGTTTAACGACCTCTTACAAAAGCTACGGAACCAAATATCTGTCAAAAATTCCCCCTGTAATGACATAATGAGTGTAATTAGTGCGTAATGTTCCTGATTACACTTCCGTATTGCCGTGTCGTTTCTAAAGGCTCTTTTAATTGATGTGTTTGGTCCCGGATTGCACACAAACGGTTGTCATTTTTAGAAGCTTATTTCACAGTTGTCAATACTATGAGGGCAATGCGACACCTGACTGCGCACGCATGACTGCATAATGACAAACGTCACTTATCAACTGCATAAAAAAAGACAAATGCGCCAGTGCTGGAGCAGTCCGGCCCAAACGCATAAATTGTAGCAGCCCCTAACGCTAATAGAGAAAAAACATTCCTTTCTTCTTTCAAAAACACACTTTTGTGTCTCTTGCTTATTTAGTTTAATAATTTAATTATTTAAAGTTGTTTCCACAATTTACATAAACTGGTATCTTTACGTACAATGTAACCTCTAGGTTTTATGATCTTTCTCTGGAAAACATCCCAGCGGACCACTAGTACTACCTTTAGACCTGTTAACTAATTCAAATATGTACTACACACATCGTATCGAACTTGAAACTGTTTATTCTCACAACCACCATTTTAATAGGGATATAGGTGCAGAGGCGTATCTAGGGTGGGGCAAGTAGGGCCCTGGGCGCCTATCGCAGGGCGGCGCAAAAATGGACAATTATTTAAAAAATCAAAATGCACTACCATAAACCATTGCATTCCATTTATCTGTTATATTAAGTGTACCTGTTTTTAATATAAAGAGGATTCATGAAAGACGTAATTATAATGCGTGCCCTAGGCGCCATTTTATATTGGTACGCCCCTGTATAAGTGTTATACCTAAATATGCACAATTGCACAGCCAGCTTCAAAAATCCCGGGAGATAGAAGGTACAGAATGAACGTCTAAAAAAATAAAGTATACATATAAATATCCATTTTAATTCAATTTTGTGTGTTCATTCTAAATTACCTCCCCTATGAATTCAAGTTTAATTTCCTGAGTTGTTTTGATATTTTTTTTCTTCATATTTTTGGCAGTGACTGTACATCAGGTATACAGGTATATACGAGTACTGATTAGGGTCGTAGTCTCACGTGATGTGATCGTTAATCTTACCTTTGTTTGAGCTTTTATCGACGCAGTATAGTTAGGTGAGAGCTCTTTACCGCTTTAATTAACGAATGCGTACAATTTGACGATTTGTATGTACTTTTGCGGAAACAGTAAAAAAAACGTAGATTCTACTTATTTTTTTTTATTATATTCTTCTACAGTGTAGAAAAGAGGTTCCCTAACTTTTTTCTTATACTTATTTTCCCAATTTTTTCAAAAATTCAGAATATTGAATCTTAAAGTTTTAAAATAATTTTCTCCAAGTCTCAATACGACAATTTTTTACCGAAATATAGCTTGTAAAAGCCTGTCTTTTTTGCTCCCTTAATTTTTTTCAGTAGTTTATTCCTATTGATAGGTAATAGGCCAAACCAACATTTTTGTTCTTTACTATCCCAGATAATTTTTCGTCGACCCCTTCTTACAACTTATGAAGTTATGAACCCCCATAATTTTGTACGCCAACGTAGACCCCCGTCGGGTCTCTCATGGACCCATGGGGGTCCACCAGGACCACTTTAAGAATCACTGGTGTAGAAGAATAGACATTAACATTGTTTCGCCGGTATGAATTTAAATTACATACTTAGGGGTGTCACTTCAACACAGCATTTTAAAATTCAGTGTCACTGTAAAGTTCCTCTCGCCCCAGAAATTAAAAACACTACGTACCTACTTACAACATAAAACAATATGCAAGATTAAACAAAACATCTTTATTTAAATATGCAAAACTGCTACTAAAACCAGGCCTCAGACCGAATATTGTCTACATTTCATGAATTTCCGACTCATTCAGATTTTTCTCAGCGTCTGTGTTACTTTTATTATTTAGTTCAGTATCTACTTCATTTTAGTGGACGACTTCATGCGCCTTTGAACTTTATTCATTGAATGAAAAGTTTAAAGCTTTAAAAATAGTCAAATTGCTTTTAGATTACGGTCTCCTTACATTGTAATCACATGAAATCTGAACCATTACAGTTAGTTCCTCATGCGATTGCGCTATTTGAATATACCACAATAGGTAAGTGCATCGAATTAAGGTTAATTAAACCAATGACTATTAATGTTTGCAATGAATACGATGGACACAACAAAATAAACTCTATCACGCACATAATAGAGATTACACCGGACGAACTAATGTGAGTGCAATCACGTAAATTGATAGCGATACTCTAGATAAATGTACGCATATTAGCTGTATAATGTTGCGATTTTATGAGCTCTTCATTCAACATTTTATCAAAAGAAAATAAGCGCCATGTTTTTGAAGTTACAACGTTATAAATGCGTCGATAAAACTATAATAAAATAAAAAAATTGACGTTCGACATAGGAATGTTATTTATATTTTAATATAAAATGTTATTATAGAACTCCCACGCGGTAATATCCTATAAACACTGATATTTTAACAGCCTTTTTCTATCGGCCGCCGGCCGTAACTCTTCAGAGAGCTTTACGACAGCACACCGACCCGCCATTTTCCACTAGGCACCAAAAATAAATGTTTTCAACTTTGATACACGGTATATCATGTATTTCATTTAAAATGAGTTTAATTATCAACCTTACATCTACCATTACAGTTACCCAATATGATAGTGTAGTTAATAATGACATACATACATCTTATTCATATATATATTAAGTCTATTATTACAATATATACAATACCTACAAAATATTTTGCAGCAAAACCTACATTCATGTTGTTTGAAAACCGAAAGCTAAAATGATCAAACGAAACCACTGAAAAACATAACTGGAAGAGGTCATCAAAACGTGGCACTTCAAAGGTCGTTCCCTAATATAATTATCCTTCGCCCTTATTACAAATTCCCTTTTCCAATTAATTTTACATAAATTATCTACAGAACAATTTCAGTTTAATCAGTATAATTAGCCATGTTTATTAAGATGACATTAGAGAAGCACAAAGGGAGATAAAGCTAGTTATACATCCATATAGACGAGCTAATTTTGGCGAGAATGCCCGTTGTTTTGTGTCGGTGTTAATCTTTTGTAAGCCCAACAAAAGACGGAGATTGAGTAATGCCTTTCTGTAAGTTGAGACTGATGTAAGAACAGAAGCAGTGCTGTTAGGCTGACCTACAAGATATGTTTATTAAAAAATATGAAGTTTAGCAATTATACAGCATGTAACAAGAACCCTGTCCGATCCTTAAGGGTATTATTCGGCATCGTACTGCGTACACATATACGTAACCATTTAATGGATTTGAGATTATTATTTTTCCCCAGTGAAAAAAAAGAAGAAAGAAGAAGTAATTAAGTAAATTAAAATAAAACATAAAAACTGATCAACGGCAACACTGATCTGACAGGGTTTTTGTTACATAGTGTATAGCAACCAAAATATACAGAGTAGAGAGAGGTAAAAATACATAGATGGGGAAATACAACAAATTAATTATGGGACGAGTCTGCTACTTTCTTTTATTTTATATCATTACCGTCATTGGTGAACTACGAGCAGATACTGCTAACCTATTTAGGTACATATTCAAGGCAAGCACACGTAAACTGAGGAAAGCGGATTACAGCAATACCGCTCCAGCATAATGCTGCCAGTGTGCACTGTAAATAACAACCAACTTTAATATAAATCTTCTAAGTCAACAGCTTTGTCGGTACAAAGCGAATACACAATATACTTGTTTTGAGGTACATACGAGTATTGTTCTTTAGACTTAGAGTGTTAACAGACAATGTACAGGATAAGGTATTCGTAATTCCTCTAATGTTCAAATGTCGTCCCTTATCTCATCTTAAAACGCACGACCTTCCTCTGAACATGTGTCAAGACCCTAAGGTTCTCAAGGTAAAAATATCTTAGAGCAAGACAGAGGTCAAAATACCTTTCAGAAAGAATCTAAAAGCAAACATTGACACCATTAAGTCAATTTTGAAAGTCATGTGTGTAAACAAATATTTGACGTGGAATTTGCAGGTCAGCATCGATCGGGTTGTATGATAAATCACAATGACAAACTATAACTAAACTATGCTATATTTAACTAAACTATATTTAAACAATTTATTCATTAAAATCATCAACAAAATTCTCCAAGTCAAGTATAATCCGTAAATATGCCTATTTAATGGAAACATGACGTCGTTTGCGGAAAATTATAACTTGTAAAGTTACTTATTGACAATTATAATTCTGCAAATACATTCGTAACAGTCGTATCGATTTTTTATAACCATATAAACTGACATTTAACTGTAAATTACAAAAAACCTAAAAACAAAGTATTTCACGTGTTCCCTTCGCGCATTTCCTTAATCGAGAACTTACCAAGAAATAACATTTAAAATAGGTAGGTCAACGAAATAGAAAAACAGAAGATTTATAAGCCAGTCTCTTTCTAAATGTAGTATTAAAATGATAAACTTAGAATAAAGTGGAAAACTGACGAAAACTAGACCTCTCATAGACAACTTAATTAGGTTACTCAAGAAGCTGCTACAAACCTTATTTTCATCTCTTTATGGATCAATTTCACTTATACGCGCCATTAAAAGTTTTAAGTTGGCTTTCCCAGCTTCATAGCGATCTCTTGAAACCGGAGTTATAGTGGTGATTTTTCTAGCTTATTGTTCGAAATTGCCATCATTTACCTCTTTATATATTTTCTGCGAACTGCGGCCGGCTGGCCGCAGCGCGTCCGTTGGATTTCGTGTAATTTCAGTAAGCTTCTTGGAGAACTGCTCGGTTTTATTAAAGTAGGTTTGTAATATAATAAATAGGATTAGGGTAGTCTTTTTGATAGTTTTTAACAAACAGTATCAACAGGCCAGGACTCGATTAAGCAATTTAGTTTTAGGTCTTTATAAAGTTTTAATTCAGCATGAATGCTAAAACATTAAAGTAATTATAAAGCTAACCTCGTACAAAACGACTTCAAACAAAACCATAACTAAATCTTGACGACACGGTAGGCGCAGTGGCTAAGGCTCTGCGTGTTACGGGTTCGATTGCCGAACGGATCAAATATTTGTAGTCTACAGATGTACTAGGTCTCGTTGTTTGTGTATGTAAGTTTATGTTAGTAAACGCACCCACGATACAAGAGAAATTCCTACATGAATTAAAAAAAAAAGAAAAAAGAAAGGGTCTCTGCCACCCGCAATAATATAATACATATCGCACCAATATTGCAAGTGTAGACCGCACGCGGGGGGGCAGCACAGGTGCGGCCAGATTATAAGCCAGATGAGATCATTCCACAGCCAATTGCTGGCTCAATCGCCTCTCAATTAGGTAATTGTAGTTATGAGCACGCTACGCGTCCTGCCCGCCTCCGACTGACAACAATGTAAGTGCTTACTGCTCCATTACTCACCTGCTGGAACGGATTAACGGGCTAAACAACTATGAAATGTAGCTCGAAGCTGTTTGATTCGAAGATTTTTAGGGAAGACTTGTTTACGCTCGCAACTGTAGCCCTAATTGTTTTTCTAAAATAAAAGTAGAACTAAGTTATTCCTTACATCAGCAGCTCAATGAAAGTTCCGCCAAAATCTTCCAGCCGTTTTGGAGATTAGCCAGAACAATTAGACGAACACAAGAAAAAAAGCCGCGTGTCCGTTCCATTAAATGTTAAAAGCTAATCTGTCTTTAACCGGACGCCTAGCAACCCTGTGCTAATACAGTGATAATACCACCATGTTTCTTCCATTATTCATATCGGAATACCTTATAAAAAAACTTTAGTTAACACAGCTATTTAACTATGAATAAAAGGCCATATGGTAACGTGAAAGTTGGCGAGTTCGGTCTCAACTTTATTGGAAAACTTTGACACATTTTACGATGAACATTTTGAATTCCATGTTGTCAACGTGCGATCGTAAGTGTTTGGTCTAAAATAAATACTCTGTTTTACGGTTTTTTTGAAACTTTTTTTGCGTCCCTTTGTGACTGAAACTTCCTATGTGGATTAAACATCTCAACTTATATTTTCTAGGTTATCTTTATCAACATTTCCTTTAACTTTGCAATCATTGTGTGTCTTATAACAATTGTCTTTAATTGCTGTATCTGTTTTGTCTGCAGATTCTACTGGGATCTGTGTATGTTACTACTGCTCGTGGCCAACTTGATCATCCTGCCAGTCGCCATCTCCTTCTTCAACGATGACCTCAGCACGCGCTGGATCGCCTTTAATTGTCTTTCCGACACCATATTTCTTATAGATATCGTTGTTAATTTTAGAACAGGTACGTATTCCTTTATTATTTACATAGAATGTCTAGATTGTGTTTAGGACAAAAGATTTGATGATGTTATTCTGATCTTTCCAGGAATAATGCAGCAAGATAATGCAGAACAAGTGATATTAGATCCCAAGTTAATAGCGAAGCACTATTTGAGGACATGGTTCTTCCTTGACCTCATCTCTAGTATACCACTAGATTATATATTTTTGATCTTCAATCAGGTAAACGTACGTTGCAATTTGGCCGTGTTGTTCTTATTACTATAGTTTTAAACTGTCTTTTATGTTGTTGATATTCTGTTTCAGCTTGGGTGTTCATTTGTTTTATAGACAATATGTTGTTATTGTTTCCATTTTGTTTTTGTTTCTCATTGTGAACTTTTACCCAACCGCCACGAGAACCTGTGCGTCATCGTGTATTCAATTTAGTATTTGTGTTATCAGGGTCTAAGAGAACATGCAAAGGTTTGATTAAAGCACACCACTTTCATTTTCATCGAAGTCTCTTTTATTTTCTTTATTATAATTTCGACACACTCAGAATATCACCTGCACGTCATCATCAGTAACCCATATGATTTCACGATGTTATTCTGTTCTCCGCTGTGTGAGCAACCTTACGTGTCCGATTATATGATCGTATGGGATACTTAATCCTTTTTCTAAAACTTTTGAAGATTTTAATCAGCACTTTCCAACTTATTGCACGAGCTATTCTAAAATGCTTCCACTAAATTGCACTCTGTTGTTCCGAATTGATCTTTATAATTTGGTAATTAGGTATATACAGTTGTATTTCCTATTCTAACTGTACATTGGTCACATGCACGTCGTCTTCTACCTCCTAATATTTGGTTTCCTACCTTCAGGATTGTGTACAGCATGGTCTCAAAGCTTCCTATTGTAACAATTACCAATTCTGAATACTTTTGGTTTCCTATTTATCGTAATTTTAACATGTCTTGGGTTTTATATACGTATATATCTTTGATTTGTCTTTTGGTTTTTATTTTATAACAGCTACAACACGACCAAATTGTAATATTAACAGCCTACACTGACAAGTCTAAATGGCCCTCTATATAACTTATGAATTGCATTAGTACTGAAGCTTAATATGATAGATTAGCCACCGAAAGATATTTACAAGCCTATTATTTACATAACTACTATACAGCTTTCACTAATAATATACAGTATTTCCCACTTGAACTCAACTAAAATTGTAAATTTACAAAACATAATTATAACATGTTTATTATGCTTCAGCACTTTTCTTTGGCTGACAAAATCTTTTAAATACTGCAATTATGCATGTCTTCAACACTTCGTCTGTATAAAATCAATAAGAATAGCGGCTGGATACGATGCTCTGAATATTCATTCTAGAGCATCATTAGACTAATCATCACCATTTAAATCGTGTGTTTTATGTCGACAGGACTTTAGTGAAAGCTTTCAAATTCTTCACGCGGGTCGTGCACTAAGGATACTTCGGTTAGCAAAACTACTATCTCTGGTGCGGTTGTTGCGGCTGTCCAGGCTCGTCCGATATGTATCACAATGGGAGGAAGTATATGTAAGCCATCACGCCCTTCTGACCCATACCGTGGGTTACCCCAACTACTAGCCACTAACACTGCTCTAATATACATTACGCTCACATTTACTAACACGACATGACTAAATACGCTACTAAAACTTACTATAATATTGGATTAATTGTTTGAAATAATTACCGTAATTTTCTAAATTTTTTATCTACTATGAAACCTTGAAATTGGCTATTTACTATACGTGATTTTGATAAAAATTGTTGTGATAAAGATGAGTAATAATGTTAACTGTTTTAGCGTAGTGATCCTAATGACGTTATATGGAGTTTTGTTGTAATCCTGTATTATACCATTGATCCCGCCCCCACTGTATGTGAGCCCCACGTCCCGCTCTGCACTTCTCTACTGCTTCTCTGCAAGCTTCTTTCTGCCTGAGCACGCTCTCACTCGTCAAGTCTGATTCTATCTCTTGTTTCTGCGCCCGCGCCGCGAACGACGCCCGCGACGTGTCCGCCGACCCGAACCGTCCCACAATTGCCAACATGACATATTATTTGCCAAAATATTAATATTATGTTGCCGCTTTTTCAAAGCCTCTAGTACTACTGGTGCGCTGAAGCTGACGTTCTGCAAATACATAACTAAAAAATAAACGTCATAAACATCGTACCTGAGTAATCTTACGCGATTAAAGAAATCGAACGCCTTCTGATCCAAGTACTTGCCTGTTCAGTAAAAGTGAGCACGTAGTTTCCGAATAATAATTTATGTAGACCTTTAGAGGAAAAAGCAACTCTCATTCCGAGAATTACACCTCGCCTCATAAGAAGCTAATGAAACAAATCATTACCAGCAACTGTTGCATAACATTAGAAAGTTAGAATTGGCAACACAAAGAGTAGGTAGTGGTTACGTCCGAACAACGTACAACCAACGGTAACGAAGCGGAGAGTCAGTGAGAAGTGGAGTACGGGGAGGGTGGCGGCGACAACATCGCAGTGACGGTGTTGTGTGCAGATGAGCCCCGCCCCGCAGCCGCGTGACGAGCCGGGCGATGCGGATGGCGGCTCGCGCGACCTCGCCTCGCAGGTGCAGCATGCCCCGCCGCGCGCTAGCGCATCCGTAGGGGACTAGCCCGCGTCCGCTCGTCTCGGTGTTAGTGCATCCTGTGTGTGCCTGCACGCGCCCCAGCCCCGCCCCGCACACCTCGCGTCGACCTTTGCCCGCCGACCCCTCCGCGCTTCGGGCGCGCCTGGCTCTCTTCCTACTATCTCGTGTTTCTCGCTTGTTTTCTAGATCTTGCAGAATCTTCAAAAAAAGCGCACGGAACGGAGGGGACGTCTCAGCTCCGACGTTGCCAACAAAAAGAAGGGTGGCACCAAAAGCAATCTAATCTTCAAGGTAACCAGGGTCGGCACGAGCCGGCGCGCATGTGCTCGTTCGCCCGCTTAGCATGTTGCCGGAGGCGCCACCCGGCGTCCCTTAGTCCGCTGCGTTCGCTTTGCTTTCTCTCTTTCTTTGGCGTTTCTGTTTCCAACCCTCGTCCCGCCGGCGGCCGCGCGGGCTGAGGCGCGCAGGGGTGAGGTCGCGCGACCGCGCGGCGGCCGCGGCCGCGCGACCGGCACCACGCCGCCACCACGCATGCTCGCTCGATGACTCGTCTCACGCGTTCATACTTTATTTCTCACTTCTTTACGATTCCATCGGTAGAGAATCATCGCGATGCTTGACCTCGAGCATCCTTGTCGCGCGCAGTCCGCACGGCTTCCTTTAGAGGCGACATCACCTCAGTTGCCGACCTAGTTAATGTATTTTCTTCTCTTTCCAGTTCCTCAACATGGCATCGGTTTTCATGCGGATATTCAACTTGATCTGCATGATGTTGTTGATCGGACACTGGTCCGGTTGTCTTCAGTTCCTCGTTCCTATGCTGCAAGGATTCCCACCAAACTCCTGGGTTGCAATAAACGAACTACAGGTTGGTATTCAAATGGTATTGTAAAGCTACAAACAATAGTACTTCTTTATTGAAATATAATGTTATCCTAATCTGAATTGGAACTTTGCATGATAAACAAAAAATAATAATTGTACCCCTTTTCACAAAACACCCGTCTTCAGCTACTTAAACCCTTCGAGATTACGACGTGTGTTACAACGCGTTAAGTACAATGATGCTGGTGAATGAGGTACAGTATTTATTACTTTATTACTGCTGACTCTTTGCCATTAAGTACCCTAAAATAATAAGTTAAATGGAAGTAAAACAAAGAAGTAGGTACAGTTAAATTACATACATATAATAACTATAAAATATGGTGACTTTCCAGGAGGCCTTCTGGCTAGAACAGTACTCGTGGGCACTGTTCAAGGCCATGTCTCACATGCTGTGCATCGGGTATGGCCGCTTCCCACCGCAGTCGCTCACAGACATGTGGCTCACCATGCTGTCCATGATCTCCGGGGCCACCTGTTACGCCCTCTTCCTCGGTCATGCCACTAATCTCATCCAGAGTCTTGACTCTTCACGAAGACAGTACCGAGAAAAGGTATTATGCCTGCAATAATTTCTAAGCATTACGTAACCATTTGCATAAAAGACCTATCACCCTTTTTTAGTGGATTGCTCCTCCTAACCTCTTTTCTAATGTCGAAGATAAATCGTTATGAACACCTGCAGAGTCAACTTTAAAGCACATAGATTGGACAAAGTTTCAGTAAAAGAACTTCTGACTAAGTATTGTAAAATAAATCCAAACTATACCATTACATCAGAATCGTACATGCATGTGTTTGACTAAATTTTCTTTGTAATATCCCCATCTAATAAATCGATCACTAAAGCCTTCATTGCCTGTTTCAGAGATTAGACGTGAGTACAAAGTGAATGTTTGTTTAGTGTTTCACTGGTTGTTATTACAGATTCAATCATCTGCACCAATACTCATGTCTCCCATCAAAATAACAAAGTCATTATTTCGTACATTTCACAAATATTAACGGGTGTTCATAACTGTTTACTTCCATGGGTACTAACTGCTGGACTCTGTTCGTTAGGTTTATACATACGTGTATGTTGATGAGTCGGTTGTTTGCAGGTGTGTAGTTTGTCCTTCAGTGTAAAGTGAAGTTGTCGCTAACAGTCAGTGGTTTTTGATGATGCATGATTTGATATTGCTATAGGCGTGTGTGATTCGCGACATTCCATTGTTTCACGTTTGATAGCTTTTTGTGTACGTATTCTAGGTGAAACAAGTAGAGGAGTACATGGCGTATCGGAAGCTGCCGCGGGAAATGCGACAGCGGATCACGGAGTACTTCGAGCACCGGTACCAAGGCAAGTTCTTCGACGAGGAGCTGATCCTGGGCGAGCTGAGTGAGAAGCTGCGGGAAGACGTCATCAACTACAACTGTCGCTCGCTCGTCGCCTCCGTGCCCTTCTTTGCCAACGCCGACTCAAACTTCGTGTCTGACGTTGTGACCAAATTACGTTACGAAGTCTTCCAACCTGGTAAGTTTTCACAGCATACAAACAGTTCTTACAAATATATGCACATATTTTGATCTACTTTATAAAAATACACATGCTAATGTATCGAACTTTATGATTTCAGGTGATATCATCATCAAGGAAGGAACCATCGGGAGCAAAATGTATTTCATCCAAGAAGGCATCGTAGACATCGTCATGGCTAACGGAGAAGTAGCCACGAGTTTGTCAGACGGTTCCTATTTCGGTGAAATCTGTCTTCTAACGAACGCTCGTAGAGTGGCCTCCGTCCGCGCCGAGACGTACTGCAACCTGTTCTCCCTGTCAGTGGACCACTTCAACGCCGTGCTCGACCAATACCCGCTCATGCGACGGACCATGGAGAGCGTGGCGGCCGAACGACTAAACAAGATAGGGAAGAACCCGAACCTGGTGGCGCACCGGGAGGACGACACCACGTCCGAGGGGAACACGATCAACGCGGTGGTGAACGCGCTGGCGGCCGAGGCCGAGCACGTCAGCCTGTCGGACGACAGCGTGGCGCGCCTGTCGGAGCGCTCGCTGGGCCTGGCGCTGCAGCCGCTGCAAGCCGCGTCGTGCCGCATGGCGGGCGTGGCGCTGCCGGGGCTGGGCGTGGCGGCGCAGCTGCCGCGGCCCAAGTCCGAGCACGACTTCAGCTCCGCCGCGCCGCTGTCGGCCGCCGCCGCCGCCTTCCACAAGTCCGACGCGGGCATCGCGCCCTGACGCCGCACGCTGTGCTAGTGCGCGACATAGCAATACTAGGCTTAGTGCGAGCGTCCCGCGGCACGCTCGCTAGTTGTAGCGTAGACACGAGTATTATAGCTGCGACTTCGTCGGGCGGACTCCGTGCCGCCCGTTGAATCTCATTTTGTGATCTTATACTTAATTCTCCTGTGTTATAATTTAGGTTAAATTTTATATCATTGACGCTGTGAGGAATCGACGAATACGTGACGTATTCCGATTGTATAGATATACCTGTTATATATTGAAGAATGATACTATTGAATCTTTATAGAGATACCTTGCCATTAAAAGAGGAAATAATTATATAGACTAGACTGAAATGTAAAGATATCACTATTTTATGCTTTGTTGGCGTATGAAATAGACCTCTATTGTTGATGCGGAATATTCGATCGCGAAGTTAAGTACGAAGTGTATAAACGTTCCTGATTATCACGATTCAGAGATTATTATATTGGAAGCTCTTTAATTATAAAGTTGGATCGTGGGAGGATACACGTGGAGTTAGGCGAATGGGTGCGGGTCGCCCGCGCCGCACCACGCACCGAACACAGCGTCAACGAACCCGAGCAGACTCGCGTACTCTCGGCGCCCGTGCCGTGATTATAGTTGATACATTTTAGCAATAGCAGTAGCAGTCATGACAATGCACAGATTCTAGTTTGAAAATATAAACAAATTCTGTTATTATCTTGAATCTATATCTTTGGTTATCATTAACATCTATCATTCCAATTCCAACGGAAAGCTATCAGCGTAAGTGAAATGACGGCTTTTGCTATGGTAAAGTGCATCAAACGATAGCCAGCTGCACGGACGGGACTCTAGGCGCGCGGGGCGGGTGCGCCCGCGCCGCCACTGCACAAGCGACGCACAACTAAACAGAGCCTCACACGCGATTCCAATAGCACACGGTTGCTTTCTTCATTTAATTATAAGTAGTATCTACCGATAATCGGCATAATTAGCGCAAACAATTCTCTCAGTTTCTTAAGTAGAGGTGGATCAGTAGCGCTTCGAATCTTTTGAGAGTTCTGTATGTAAATATTGTATTATCGAGGTTTTGCCTTAGCGCGGTTCGTTTGAGCGGAGTGTTAGCGGGCGTTCATTCGAGCGGTCCAGTCAATTATTCCGAGCGCTCGCATTGCGCGATGGACGTCTCGGTTCTCGATGCACTACTACACTTCATACCTTGTTTTAATTGTAGGTGAAAATAATTTATTGTCGATAGTGATCATTTCGTAGGAGTAAGTAGGCAGGAGCGTTAACAAATTCGGACGAATTACATTATGTGATAGAGCAGCGGTTGGCTGCGCGCGGCGTCCCGCGGCCTCCGACTCGGCGACACAGAGTAGATGATCCAGTAGATAGCGCAGTTACCGCATGTCCATGACTCTTTGACTTGGAACTTATCTATCGTTTGATTCTTTCGATAGCCACTTTAGTTACTTCTGGCAATGAATAATTATGGCTTACTGCAAACGCTTTACCTTTTGACTAACTTAGCCTTACTTAGGTACTATATTATTATATTGAGCGACATATCCTAGCAAGGCTCAGTCCACATTAGATCTGTCGCCGAGCCGACGGCCGCGCCGGCGTCGCAAACTTTGGCACGAATCATCGTTGACTAATTCTTATAGTGTCATGACAATTTGTAAAGATGGTTTTGCAAATGTTGACTTTTTAGCCAAAATAATAGTTAATGAATGACGAACCAATACGCAGTAGCTTACTTGTAGATGAACGCAGCCTAGTTCTCAGTTTTGGCGACTAACACCAATAGATACTTTGTACTCGTAAGATATTTATACAATACATTGGTCTTAGCAGAGTGACTATCTGTCAATTTATCTACAAAGAGAAAATATAATTGCGTTTCATTCCCAGAAGCATTTATTTGTTGTTGTTTTATCAACCTAACATTACTGCTTTTGTAAATTATATAAATTTTATAGAAGAGATCTATTTTTATTGTGAAGTTGATCTACTGGATGTAAGTAAAACCTATATAAAATTTATTTCTTTTTAATCTGAACTGTTATTTGTTACATATTTTAATAATTTCTGGTAACTATTGTCACCAAAAGTGCTCATCGCTGTCAAGAAAATTAGAGAAAAAATGCATTAAAGAATGAAGAAAACCGCTCCGTTGTTTGAATTACTGACTATTATTTACCTTACAGAATATCCCTCCTGAAACCAATCTAACCTATCTACCAACCATCATGGCCCTTAGCTGGGCTAGCAGCCACTTAATTTGGGGGCAATTTATTAATGATTTCCCTCAAATAAAATTATTAGGTACCTACCTGAGTTGACTACCAGGGGCCTACTGAGCCTGACATGTTTAAACTAGGTATCCTATTCCTAAAAATCTAACAGGGGTACCTACTTACAAAAACACTACCATCAGCATAGTCTAAGTAGTACGCAACATTTTATTTAAATAAAAAATAAAACTTTGGCAATAGGCTTGCTCCCCTCGCCCCTATTATATGGGACTTAAACATAACTGGCCAAATGTGGGTGTACTAATGGGTACACCTCCGTTTAAACGTTCGGGGATTACAGGCATGATGTTATGTAACATATTTTTTATATGTTACAACATTTTTTTTTGCCAAAGTTTTAACATAACTTATGTTAAAACTTTGGCAAAAAAAAAATGGGGTAGTAGCGATAACTTTGTCCACTATGTTTTAAGTAATAGTCCTGCAATACGAGCAAAAATATTATTTCTTTCTTTATTGAGTGGGACAGTAATAGGCTGGTATAAGTCCAGGTTTCCTCACAATGTTTTTCCTTCACCGATGTCCGTGATGTCCCAGATAAACTTTAGAAAGTACATATGAATTGAAAAAGTCACCTTGGTACTTGCCCGGATTTGAACCCACAACCTCATGCATGAGAGGCGGGCGCCTAAACCACTGAGCTATCACGAGACATAGCAACAAAACATTAGCAAACTGAGTCTAGAATCCGGCGGATGTTGTACCAAGATGCCGGGGTCGCGGGACATCAGGATACTGTGGCCCCGGAACGCAAAGGGCTACAGAAGGAACAGGGTGGTTTTTTAGTCAGTAAAAGTCAAAAAACAAAAAACTCGAAAAAAAATGTACCAAGATACTAATAGTGGCGCCAATCAATTTAGGGATAGGACTGTGGACGTGTGGTATTAAGCGAGTCATCATGGTGTGAGAGCTTTGAATATGAGTGAAGAGCCTTTGTTGCGATTTATAAACAAAAATATAAGCAAACTATTATAATGTTTACACGCTTTAGCTCCATTTTACTTGTGAAAATTATTTTGTCAATAAAAATTTTATTGGTCTATGATAATAAAGTTGTCTATAACACGGTTTGGTCCCGTGGTGTTGTTTATACTATAAATTTTACCCCGGTTCATGGAATTAAAGTCAGCCACTTTTTCCACCAAAAAACTACAAAATAAAAATACTGCGTACTTAGAAACTGAAGGCCAATTCTTGTAATATTTTATTGCAGTGATAATGAATGGTAAAAATTTTGGTAAAGTAGAGGTTCCAAAATAAAAGTGATGAGATCTCCGCTAGTCACATTTTAAAACAAGTTCAAAAGCTGGCAAATAAACAATTTATGTTAGGCAACATTGCTAAAAGCTGTCAAACGTTATGTCACATGTTTTTGTCAACATCATCTCAGTGAGATTGTCAATGTCACTGTCAAACAACGCATGAACGCACGCAAGCTATATTTTGTCTCACGAATTCTAATTTATTATTTTGATTGCGCGTGGTGTTTTGTAGTTCAGAATGGATTAAGCGAATAAATGATTTTTAGTGGTATACTATAAGTATTAATCTATACGTACAAATATTAACAGAAGTGCACTTTAAATAATAGGTTTATAAATACGAAATAGCTGTTTCTAAATAAAAGTTTGCGGTAACATCGCAATGTCGACAAGACGAGCAAGAATTAAAGCTGTTACCTCATTACCGCCCCGAAGAAAGAATAATGATGTCGCAGACAACAATAAAGCTAAAATTCTTGAGAAAGAAACCAATGAAAAGCCGATTAGAAGTCCTAGAACGCCTAGAGGTTCTATTAGGACTCAAGATAGCATTGACAGACGTTCCCCTAAGCCAGCTTCCCCATTAAAATCACCACGCCCTGTAAATAATGTATTTAAATATCAAGTAGAGAGAGTACCATCGCCTTTAGCTCAGACTGAGGTTATAAAAGAGGCAGCAGTCACACCAAAGAGGTCTGAAAAAGTGTCGGTGATCACAAGTATCTACAGTGTTAAGTCTAATGTGTTTGTGTCGCCAAGAAACGTCGGGAGTCCTCTCAGAAGGCATGTGGTGTCACCTCTGGTACAAAGCTCTAAGGTAGAGGTGAATATTCAAAGATTGACACCAGTTACACCTGAGAAGGTTCCTGTGAAACAAAAACAAAAGAGTGTTGAAACTAGACCTGTGGAGATTCATGCTACTGATGGAAAATCTAAAGAACTCAATAAGGATGTGGTCAGCACTAATGCTACATCAGATGTTCCAGATGGTATGTGTGATATGGGTATTTTTATAGATTATTACTTTGCTTTCTATCATATTGACAGCTGAAAACAATTATTATTTAAATATTTAAGCCATAACCCACATTAAACAAATCAAAAGTATGCAACCACTTACTAAAGTTTAAAACAAGTTTATTTTTCATTGTATGAGTAAAAGACCTTCACATACTTATTTTATATCTTAATTAAACAAATATTTAATAAAGTGCATATTATAGAAAACTATTGTAAAGCATTAAAATATTATTTTGGTGCCCCTTTAAACAATAATAATACCAGCCTATTATTGCCCCACTGCAGGCCATAGGCCTCTTCTCATACAGAGAAGGCACAAGCCGCACAAGCACCACCATGCTTGCTCAAGATGGATTGGCGATTTTAGACTTATAGTATTTATGATAAAGTCCAAGTTTCCTTATGATATTTACCTCCACCAATAAGCACATAATATTATGAATTGAAAAAGTCACATTTGTACTTGCCTGTTACTTGCCTTAAACCCGGGGCCATCGTGACAATCTTTCACAGTAAACCTATCATGAAATAAATATTTTTCAGATTACAGTGTTCCCAGCGTACCTGAAAGCATCACTGAAGATACCGTTATGGATGGCATTGTGCCCCTCCAAGCGGTGTCCAGTGCCCCCAAACCCCTTGCCTTGTTAAAGAATGAGATTATATCAGAAAATGCTGAAGTTTTGTTTGACCCTATTGTGCCCCTACCTTCGCCAAGCAAAGTGCGGCCGAAACTGCGGCCTGTACCGAGACTTGCGCCTTTGAGAAGAAATAGTGTGCAGGTAAAGACATTTTTTTATTTCTGAACTATGACAGACTTATGGTCATTGCTCATTAGGGATCATTACAGCACAGCTCCGACACAGCAAATAATTTCATTCAAGTTAGGGCTTTACATCTTAATTTTTTTTATATTAGTAAAATAATGCAATTTTTGCACAAATACGCCAAGTGATGCCCGTATAACATCTTAGCTATAAAATCGCCCATTGTCATATCATAATTATGTAGTTATTAAACAAATTGTCGATTGCGGTATGGTGTATAAAGAAGTGTTTATTTCAGGGCAGTGCATCAGAATCAGAGGATGAAAGTCGTCGTGCTCTCCTAAGCGGTGGAGGCGGTAACACGCCGGCACCGGCGCGACAGCGACACGACTCCCACACCTCACACAGCACCATGCATTCATTGCCTAACAGGTGACTGAAAACTATGTGAAAAATATGTATGCAATATAAGTTGATTTTGCAATGTATGGGCCATTATTATAATAATCATGCTTAAGTCTAACCCCCCTGGTTTCTCTTAACAAATTATATTAAGCTCGCGTTAGCTACAGTACTGTGTTGTTGATAATTCTGCATATTATGCATGCTTGACAATGTAGCATAATATTCATTTATTGTTCAAGAAACTGGGGGTTACCAGCAACATACTCACGTTTTTTTTTAAGTTAAATATTGTGCCTATTTTTGTAATATGAGAAGAAGTAATAAGTGTTTATTATACATTTCACATTTATGTCATATCAATTCATTCATTTTCATACGAAACCAAAGATAGTAGTCAGTAGCCGAAATATGCTACTAAAAGTAAAATTTTATTTGTTTCAGGGAAATTAACCGTATCAGGAATGACTCTGTGTGCTCGAGTGTCAGCCAGGCAACCACGCAGCCGCCTGCCGCATCGTCCCCCGTTAAAGAAAAACACTTGTCTAAGTAAGTAAATAAATACATGAATGAATCTGCCTAGCCTTTTTCCGACTATGTTGGGGTGGACTTCCAGTCAACTGGATGCAGCTGGAATACCAGTATTTTACATGGAGCGACCGCCTATCTGACGTCCACAACCCAGTAAGGTAAGACTGGTCGACAGACTTCCGGGCTTCCAACGACCCGTAAAAATAAATAAATGAATAAAAAAATCAAATACTGTACAGTTTGGAGGATATTTTTTGAAAGTGTATCCTTGGTATGCAGTTTTTCTTTGCCGTGTCAATTAACCAACATATTTCTTGTAACCTATTATTATGTCATAGAAAATCGTCCTTTTCAGACCATTAGAGAGTGTTTTATCAAACTCGAGTGGAAAATACTTGAAACCACACCTAAATACACATTTACACAATCTGAATTGAATGAATTCATTGGATTTACTTATCTGTGTAACTAGGTAGTGTTAACTGTCTGTTTTCTTCAGAATAGAACGGAACACTTCTCTTGAATTATTGACCCATATTTGAAAGGGCATAGGCATTAAAAACTATACCTACAGACCAAAAAAGTGAATGTGTTATTATGTTAAAATTATTATAATGTTGCCGTGCCCTAACCGGGTGGCGGGTTTCATGTTGGAACTTACCTACTTTTAACACCTGATGTACACTTCAATTATTATTGCAATAAAGAGATTTGATTTGATTTTGAAAAAAGAACTATAACAACCTGTCCATTTGGAAAACCTCTTGTCAGGATTTTATTTTATTGCTTATTTCCAGAACTCGTCGCCTGGACATGTCCCGGCGCATGGCCGCCATGCGTCGCCGCCGTGAGACCGTGAAGAAGGACACCCTCACCATGTACGACCTCATCTTCTACAACCCAACCAGCAACCCTATTGTGTGAGTATGTTGTCACACTTGATTTATATTTTAAGAACTATGTAACAGACTTTATGGTCATCGCTCATCGCTCATTATTATTTATTTACACACACACAATTATTACATCCTGGCAGTGAAAACCAAAGCGATACTATTAGTAATATAAAAAAAAACACTATAAAATATTTCAACCAAAAATAACACCTTAACATACTATAATCTCTCTAAAAGTAACAGCTTTTGCAGCTTGAAATAATTTCGGCAGATGCAAATGATTAAAACCTCTTCTAAACTTGTGTAATTTGCTTTGCAGTCCCGACAAAGACGAAATCAAAGCTCAGCAAGCCAACGAGAAAGAGGAAGCAGCTCGCAAGGCTGCCAAGGAAGACAAGGTGGAAGATCAGCCAGAGACGGATACGAATGCAGCACCCGTGCCACAGATCAAACTGGGACCTAACGGGGAGATCATGTTGGATGAACAGAGCTTGGTATGTACAACTATAGATCTATAAATCTTTTCTATACTATAATATTATAAAGAGGTATAACATTTGTTTGTAAGTTTGTATGTAGGGGGTAATCTCCGGAAGTAATGAACCGATTTTGAAAATTGTTTCACAAATTGGAAGTTACGTTATCACTGAGTGCTATAGGCTATACAACCTTAATTTTAATTCGATACAAATCTTTCAGGGGGTGAATGTACTCATGAATATGAACAACTTTTATTAAGGGACATAGTACGAAATGTGAAAATAAAAAACAGCTGATCCATACATTTTGTATGGATCAGCTGTTTTTTTTTTTCACATTTAAAAATAAAAACACAAATAAAAAACAGCTGATCCATACATTTTGTATGGATCAGCTGTTTTTTTTTTTCACATTTCGTACTATGTCCCTTAATAAAAGTTGTTCATATTCATGAGTACATTCACCCCCTGAAAGATTTGTATCGAATTAAAATTAAGGTTGTATTTTATTATCAAAAAATTAGGGACCCGTAAGAAAAATCACGCGAACGAAGTCGCGGGGAGAGAGCTAGTTTCTTATAAAATCGTTGCAAGTTTAAATTACGAACATTAAGCTTTTAATATTTAATGTTAGCTAGTTGTTAGCTCATTGTGCATGCTGTGGTCTCCTATAAGTGAAGGAGTACATCAACATAATACTTTTTGTTGACTATTGTTATGTCTTGAGAGAGATCCTAATAAATAGACAAATAAAAATATTAAAAACGGCCAGTTTAGTTGTTGCAAATCAAGCTTAAATTATTTGCGTTATTTACATTAAAAATACACATTTTGAAAAATCTTACGTGAGATTAGAGAGTCGAGCAAAATGTCACGTCATCTCACCAAGGGGAGGCAGGGGTCGAAAAGTCGCCTTACAAAATTATTCATCAATTTCACTTCCCCCAGGTAATAAAACAATCGGACAAGCGCAAGGTGTCGTCGAGCGTGGTGCACGAGGGCGCGTGGGGCAGCGCGGGCACGGGAGGCCGCTACCGCCGCACGCCGCGCACGGCCGACTGGAGCGACGGCGAGACTGTGCGCTTCTACCGCGCGCTGGCCGCGCTGGGGACAGACTTCATGCTCATGGAGAGGCTGTTCCCCGGACGGACCAGGAGAGATCTCAAGCTCAAGGTTATAATTTTATTATTGTTTTAGAAATATTTAGTACCAAAAAAAAAACCTAACTTAATTAACTTAATTTTATTTTTGGGTTAACTTTAGATTTGTCGAGCCACCTCGGAGCTTTCTAATACTCCAGAAAATTTTACTTCTATCTGCCAGCCCCAAGCAATAATATGTGCTCACTGCTACTTAAACTTGGCAATTCTTGGGGCATGTACCCTTATTACCCCTACTTACTACCCCCCCCCCTCCCCCCTACTTGGTTACCCTTACTTCACTGGCCATCAATGTGTTTAAACCTTAATAATAACTATATATTTAACTGTGTAACTGTCCTACAGTTCAAAAAAGAAGAGCGTGTAAACATGGCACAAGTAGAAAAGGCACTTCGCACGACTTGTAAGTGGGACGCGACTCGACTGGAAGACGAGTTCCAAGCCGAACGAGAGGAGGCGATGAAACTCGCGCGTGCCGAGGCCGCCGAGCTACAGAAACGTGCCAGGGAGCAGCGACAGAGGCAGAAAGAGGCGCGAGAGCTGCGTGTGCGCATGAGTGAGTACTTGTTGCATTATTATTACATCAACTGCCGCAGTTTAAAGCTTGTGTTTTAAAATCTGTCAACAAATTCGTTTCCTTGTCTTTCTTGTCCCATGAAAGAAAAGGAAACGAATTTTTCGAATTGGGAGATTTTAAAATTGTTACTGAAATAAATTTCAAGTTCTCGACTCAAATGTAAATGTTACTCAAATAGCAAACCTATAGTCTTTCTTAGAATTGACGCCGACGCAGAAGCCTACGAGAGCGAGATTTAACCACAGACTTGTACATTACAGGTCGAGGTTCAAAAGCCTTGGGGCCCTCTATTTTCCCTTCGTCAACCGTCGGTCTCACTGCTAACGAAGTTATACTCCGGCACCACGAGGCTAAGGCAATCGGCGACAAGGCCACGCTACCGAAAGGAACTCCGAAGATCCGACCAGCGAAGCCGAAGTCTACCACCTCATCACAATTTAGCAACCTCTCACGCATCATGCCCAAACCAAAACCAACCAACGACGTGTCCGCAACACGAAAAATTGACTCTACAGAATCACAGGGCAAGACGCCCGACAAGCAACCTCCAGCCACACCGGTAGTGCCTTCTAATATCGAAAACGGGTCCTTAGTTGTACTCACGGTCAACGACCCCAACTCTCCTTCCAAAAAGATGTTACAGACGTATATAGCAAGCGGTGGAGGTAGATTAACCCCCGTCGCTTTACCGACTTCGTTCCTAAACTCCGTTGTTACTTATATGAAGAAAGGTGGTACGCCTAAAAGCAATATGTCTACGGGGTCGTCGCCTCATTTGACGTCCCCTAGCAGTGTAGCGAGTCAGGATAGTCGGCCGTGTTCCACTCCAGGAGTTATTCAGATGAATAACAGTCCTGCTAAACGAAAGCGACATAGTTCGTACACCATCACGCAGCTTTAAGATTAGTGTACGGTACTTGACGGTAATTGTAAATGAGCAACATCGGGCAGAATGAAAAGACGGTCTACTTAATTCTGTTGTGCAAAGCGGAGTCCCTTATCTATACTAATATTATAAAGCTGCAGAGTTTGATTGTTTGTTTGTTTGTTTGTTTGAACGCGCTAATCTCTGTAACTACTGGTCCGATTTGAAAAATTCTTTCAGTGTTAGATAGATTAGTTATCGAGGAAGGCTATAGGCTATATACCATCACGCTACGACCTACGGGAGCGGAGCAGTAACCAAAGACGCGGGTGTAACCGCGGCGGACAGCTAGTAATGCTAATACATAGACAATAATAGGCTGGTATTATTGTTCTGCTCATCATGGCTCATGAGTCATGAAAGTATGTATAGGAAATACGTTATTAAACCAACCTTTGCTGTCTTGGGACCCTAAAGAGAAGTGTCCAAGTCATAACAGTGCAGCGAATAGAGATGGAGCACTCCAGGACGTATAAATCTACCCTATTTTTGCTCTATGAGGCTAATTTGGATGTTACTATCGAACCTTGCTTTGTATGACAGAGACAGCGCTCTACATAATCTAATGGTGCTTGTGTACGATGCATGCGCATGTTTATTGTCGGTCATGGCTAGCCCATGTGTCACTGCTGTAACATGATTAAATAACTTGCAGAGTCTACAAGCGCCTTAACCAGCGCATAACCGCTTTTTTTTTCTGCCCAATGTTTCTTAATTTATGGTAGACAAATGTTGTGCAACATTGTTGAAGCAACATGATTGAACAGAGATGATTGTGGGACTGCTTCTACGTATTTATGTGGAAGCGATGCGAAGCAGTAGTGCGTAAGGTGCGGACCAGCGCCAACAGCTTCAATTGGTAGCTGCTGCAAGGTTCGGCTGAGTCATTGACTTTTACTAACATAATTTATAGGTAAATTGTTGCTTACACTATATGAGTCTTGGTACTTGAAATTAAATGGTTAGCTGGATGTTGCTGGAAACACACAATGTTGCTGGTTGCACACCTATTTATACAGTCTTCTCAGTGAAACGTTTCGAACAACTCAAAAACATGTTGCTGCAACATTGTTGCGAATTGTTACAAAGAGTACAAAGTTTTACTGTCAAGTACTGTAACCGAAAATACCTATAATAAGTTGATAATTTTAGTAAGATCAGTGAGCGAAACTTTACCGACGCGTTGGGTATCGATTAAAAAACCCTTACAATCTCTCCCCCCCCCCCCCCCAATCCGCCACTGCATAATTCGATATTTATCACGAAGGTCAAGTTCCGCTCACTAATAATTCTAATTAAGATCTTGTGCAAATGCAAAGTGAATTGTTTACGCCTAAAGCAATAAAATCATGTTCAACTTTTAACTAGGCTAGTAATCTCGATAATTAATCACTGCCCTGCTATTGCTAGTAACCAGCTGTTTTAATTATCACAATTTTAATATTAGGGTAACATTATTATTATTACACCCACAGGATCGACGTCTATCGATGGCATTTATTTCAACGTCGATTAATAGACTATTCAGTGTTGGTTATGTTATTGCTTATGTGCCACGTTGTGCGCTGATCGAGCATTGACTAATCGATTATTGGCAAAGTTAGAACCGTGTACCTGCCAAAGCAACCGTTACCCAAACTTCATCGTTCGTGCATAGTTCTTACCTGTGTTGGGAGCATGCGCTGACAAACTTTCAGCTTTTATAAAATAACGAAGGTCTGGCCCTCATGGGCTCTTAGGCTATAAAGGTCGCATTCTGATGTTGGCGACCATGTCGACAGGTCGCGCGAATCACTGCTTAATATGCGGTCGGCTTGCTTTGTTTAGGGTTCTATATAAATTCATACAAAGCAGTGAGTCGCGCGACCCGTACGCGGTCGTCGGTCGCGGTCGCCAACATCGGAATGCTACCTTTAGACGTTAGACATTGATCAAAACATCGATGCGACTTCGATCTTGTGGGTGTAATAACAACTTTAGTGGCATTATATTGTCATTGTGTTTTACGCTGAATTAGATACGTTTGTTGTATGTTATATTCGTAAGTTATAGACGTAAGGGTTTTAATTTATTTTACTTACAATATTGTATGTATTGCATTTTAGTTAGTTTTACATTCCCCAAGGTACACAGTTTAACTAACCATGGTATGTAGCATTTAACCCGTTAACTGCGGGCGAACATTCGCTACGCCAAACCCAAGGTGCAGCTGGCTACGCAGTTGGTGTGTTCGCCGTTAAAAAACACATAAGGTTGTGCGTGCGCCGCACTTGCGTTTTTTAGTAGACACACAACAGGTGTCCTTTCCCGCAGTCAACGGGTTAAGAAAGACGACATCCATCACTTTCTACTTAAGAACGGTAGTCATAGGTCATTGTATGATGCGTTAGTTCTATTTTCTTTAGTACTAATGAAGTAGTTATTTACACGATAAGAGTCACCCAATTCAAAGAAGCGGCCGGTCGGTCGCAGACGAACATATAAACTGCCAAAATATTGACTTTAAAAATAAAAAAAGTACGCGTCGTGAGTTATACGGGGTGGAAGTGACATCGTAGCGGAAAAAATGATGATATTTTTCGATGGTCATTAAAAAACATCAGCTGTTCCATGACTGGCTGGCGAGGACTGTCTCGCTGGTGTAGTGGTCGCAAACCGCGACTGCTGAGCATGAGGTCTTGGGTTCGATCCCCAGGTCGGACAAAGTGGTATTGGGTTTTCCGTCAGAAATTTCTCAGTAGCAGCCTCGGGTTCTGGATTTGTGCCCGTTGATGGCAATAGGCTCGCCCCTTATTACATGGGAGTTAAACATAACTGACGAAATGTGGGTGTACTAGTGGTATACCTCTGCCTAACCCTTTGAGGATAACAGGCGTGATGTTATGTATGTATGTTCCCAGCTAGCTTCAACCAACACTAAAGGGCGAGACAGACTTATAACACGCTACGCCATCCCACGCGTGCTAATTGGCCAAAAGACAAAGAAATGTGACATGTGGCCAATGAGTACGCTTTACAGACGTGGCGTGGCGTAGCGTGTTATTAGTCTGCTGCCGCCTTGACACTAAAACGGTTCTGACGTTCCTGTCAAAAATCAGCTGTTGCACATTGTGTCGGCCATATTTCTGTTTAATAAAGGTTTATAGTAGGGTCCGGCCTGTTTTAAGATATGAAGCCGCTATTGAATACTTACAAAGCTTTTTAGCGTTATAGAACGTTTATGAATAATGCTTTTCGGGATTTTTATTATAACAAGCTAATAAATCAGCTGTTCCATCCTACCTTTTTATTAATAACCGACGAAAATTGTTAGCACTTGTCTAGAATCATGTATTGAATCCATAGTAAAGTTTTCGTTACGACGTACCTTCTACCCGTTATACTTATCACCAGTGGCGTGCTTAGAGAAACCCCGATAGATTCTATACGTTAAAAAAAAACAGAAAATTCAGATACGGCTCAAAAATGTTGCATTTTCAATAATTTTCTGTTGGTAATGTAATCAAATGTCCTGATGGCTCAGCGGTTAAGGCCTCGCATATGTACATGAAGTTGTGCGTTCAAATCTGAGCAAGTACCAATATGACATTTTAAATTCATATGTACTTTACTAAGGGTACAAACATAAAGATACAGGTTTTTCGGTCCCGATATGCCAGTACGGGTCGGTACTGATAGGTACTGGTTCAACAACATATAAAAAACAGGTAAATCTGTTCTTGACGGCGAAGACGACACACTGCGCTGGCAATTGTTTAAACCCGTACAGATAGTCGGTACCGACAAGTTTCCACCTGTTTCTTTATGAACGAGCACATATTGATTGTTTGAGCTATTTTACCCGTACCAATCGGTAATGATCTGTACCGACCTGTCCGTACCTGTAACCTGTTTCTTTATGTAAGCACCCTAAGTTTTTTCTTAGAGATCACTGACATCAGTGAAGGAAAACATCGTAAGGAAACCTCGACTTTTCATTATAAGTCTGAAATCGCCAACCCGCCTTGAGCAAGCGTGGTGATCAATGCTCGTGCCTTCTCTGTATGAGAAGAGACTTTTGCCCTGCAGTGAGACAATAATGGGCTGGTATTATTATTATTATATCTGTTGGAGCAGTGTCTGAATTTTTAAAATATTTTTAATCGTATAAAATCTGTCGTTCTAGCCCCTAGGCACGCCATTGCTTATCATTCTCGTACTCCAATATCGCTTTAAAATAGCATAGTTTTAAAATAGTTTAGTTTTAAAACTACAAAGAAGTTCAAAAGAAGTGTAATATTTTACCATTAATAGATTCGAACGTAGATATGTGATATAAACATTTATTACTTAATATTGAAATCTTGTGCGATCTCAAATGAATTTTATATTTACAAATATAAAGCTTTTAATATTTTGACAGCAAATTGTATACAAAATATATTCAATCAATAGAGGGAACTTGAGTGTATTACTGTTAAGTATTTTAATAATTTTATAGGACGAACGCAAACCTGATAAGCAATAAACATCGAACAGATTTAGGAAACTTAGCCGTAGACCAGTTTATAATGTTATAAAGTATTGTTCCAAATAATAAATGAAATCTTATCTACATTCAATTTTTTTATGAGCGTTGGGGAAGCTGAACAAATAATACAACTATAAAAATGCAAAGTCATTTATTTACAATTAGCTTACTTACTTAATTGGTAGAACAAATCTCAGCACTCCACAACTTCATGGGGAAACCACTGCGAGTCTTCCAGACTGTCCCACAGTGACAACTCAGGGTCCAGGAACTCTTGGTTCAGTAGATCAACGTCGAGAACTTTCTTATGTTCTGGAAACCAAACGGCATACATGTTATAACCAGAACATTTCATCGAAACCAAATATATCAGCAAAAATGACGTGATGGTCCAAGCTATGTAGTCCAGACTATGGAAAAAATTGACAATGCGTTAAAAAATGCAGGTCAATAATATAAATAATCAGATTTGAGTCAGATTTCAAAGGTACAGTCCTACCAACTTATCTGTGAACTGAACCGTCCTCTTTATGCATCAAAAGTACAAAGGCGGACTTAATGCCTTAGGCATTCTCTAACAGTCGACCATACGTGGTGAAGAGATAACATGGTAGGTACAGATAAGTTGGTAGGACTGTAAGCTTTATTTATTCAAATATAATATGAAGGAAAAAGAAAGAAATAAAAACTATTTATTCCTGCGAAAGAGACGCACTTATTAAGTACGTCACACACTCATTTGTTATATTGTAACAATTTTTGATGTTAAACATAAAAAAAAAATTTTTTACAATGTAACAAATAAATAGGTACAAGCTTAGTACTTGTATATTTAGCCCCTTTTCACAGGGTCTGCGCCCGGCTATCCGGCAGCCGGAGTGTATGAATAGGAGGCTAAGAATGATCGATAATTAATAGTTGATAATAATAGCCATTTGTGAGTATAGAGGCATGCATCAGTGACGTCTCATATTCGTAATCAAATTAAGCTAAGCAAATCATTAAGCATTTTCGCTTATATTGCGAAAAATAAATGACAAATTGTAAGATCGGTGATGAGATTTGCAACAACTTATAGACAATACACATTTATGTACAGAGATAAACATTTAGTACCTTTTGATGGATCAAGGCTGACTTATTTGTTAGATTACCTACTAAGATGGTATATTTTGTGGTAAATTATCTTCCACTAGCTTCTGCCCGCGACTTCGTCCGCGTCGAAGTTTTTTTCATACAAACTTTTGACCCCCGTTTCATCTCCTTAGAGGGTGAATTATGCAAAATCCGTTCTTAGCGAACGTCTACTAATTATAAACTACCTCCCTACTAAACGTACGTCAAGCGATTTGAAATAGTAATAAATTGATTTCGCCATAACTTTCAAACCAAACGTCCAATTTTAATGAATAAAAGACTAAATATTATCTTCATAAACAGTACTTTGTGACAAAATAGTTTTTTTTGATAATAAATGCGTTTAAATGAAGTCCTAAAAAAATTCAAGATTTTTAAACAAAAAAATGGTTGTTGTGCTTAACTCGAAATAGATAGGTATAGTGTGTCGCGGACTTTTTTGTAGATATTTTTAAGGTCTTTAATTAATTAGAACATTTTATGGTTCTATCTTTTATAGTTTAGGCGGCGTACGCAATATAAAAAACTTTTTTGGATGATTTTTTACACCTTGGGTTCGAAAAACCCAAATATCTTACGGACCCCTATTTTTCCAAAATAAAATATAGCCTATGTTACTCGCAGATAATGTAGCTTTCTAATGGTGAAAGAATTTTTAAAATCGGTCCAGTAGTTTTTGAGTTTATCCATTACAAACAAACAAACAAACAAACAAACAAAAACACAAAGTTTTCCTCTTTATAATATTATATATATATATATATATAATATATATATATATATATAATATATATATATATATATATTATATATATATATATATATATATATTATTATTATTAGTGTAGATAGTGTAGATAAGACCATCAAGCCTATTCGAAACAACACCACCAAAAAGGCTGATGGAAAAATACTGTATGGAATTGTGTCTAGAAATAAAGAATCATAGACATGTGCGTCCATAAGCCCGCGCTGCGCCCGTGTTGGTACGGCCCGGTCTCTCATGTCCTCTCAAGTCCAAGCCTTTATCCATACTTCAGTATAACCAACTTACCAACTAGTGCCAGCTCGTCGGTCTGCGCCTTGGCCGCAGGCACCTGCGCGGGGTCAGCGACCGGCACGGTCTGCGCAGGCGCGGCGCCCTGCTCGCCCTGGCCGTAGTAGCCAGACCACGCTGAATAGTTCTGCCAGTATGCAGACGGATCATAGTATTGATTGTACTCCTATAAAGTAAAATGTTACTTTATATGTACAACATCCTGACAATTTATCCGTCAAGCCATTATCCTGATACAGGGTCCGCTTTTTCTTTAGTTTCATTTTGATGAAAGTTTTTTAAAGATGCAAGCTTGTTCTGAAGCAGAATTCTTCTTGAATTTTTCTGGATAAGCAATAAGCGGTTGGCCTACAGATATTGTCAGTGTCGTAAATTGTAATCATTGGCATATTAATAAGTATTTAATTTTATTTTACTACTCATATTTTTGATTAATTTTTATTTTTGGACAAATAAACTTGAATAATGCTCAAAAGGGTGTCGCCTTATAACATCAAAATGTTTCAGAATATGTCACAATGTTGTTGTTGGTGGCACCCCTAGAGCATTTCAGTTATGCCAATAATTTCAATTCAATTCTGTAATTTTTTCATCTTGCTGTAAGTGTAATGTTCATTCCCCAAGCCTTCTGCATGGCCATTTGTAGTACTGAAAAGCAAGCTATACAATGAAAGATGTTAAATATTCAAGGTGAAATTACGATCATTTGGCACCAGTAGCAGGTATAACATAGGTAGCATCCACACTTAGAAACACACAAGCAAATGCATTTGTTCTTATCAACAAAAAAACATACCGTTCCACTGCTAAATGTAGAATTAGGAGTTGATGGAGCTGATGGGTTCTGTGAGGTGATGTTGCACTTAGGCTTTGGCACTGCCGTGCAAATCTTCAAAGGTTTTGACCCAAGCCCTGTGTAACCGTTCATAGCATACAAAGCATTCCTTTGCTCCTCCTCACTGCCGAACCTCACAAAACCATAGCCTTTTGTATATCCTGAGCTGTCCAAGATAACTGTAATAATAATTTTTCATTTTAATTAACATGTCAAAAGGCACTTAGGGAATTGATAATGAAATTAAAAGAGTACCTTTTGCAGTTTTTATTGATGAATACTTAGATGCAAAGATTCTGTAGAGAGAATAGTCATCAACATCAGGGCTCAGGTCTCCAACCCACACTGAGAACTCTCGTTCCGTTTGCATGTTGGCACGGGCTTCCCGGGATGCTGTGTTGAGGCGGAACCTCACTACAGGAAATGTCCCTGGGATTGGTTTACCATTCAGTTTGTGCATGGCATCTATTGCTTCTTCATCTGTCTGTTATTAAAAAAAAAACATTTAAATCATTTTTTTTTAACCTGTTAAAACGGTAAAACCTAAATTTTTTTTTAGTAATTAGGTAAGTAGGTACCTGAAAATGTACAAAAGCATATCCGGCTGGTTCTCCAGTAAACTTATTTCTCATTACTTTTACAGCCAGTGGCCGCTGTCCCATTCGATTAAAAGCAGCCATGATGAAGCTCTCCGTCATATTGGGCTCCAACTGAAAGAAATCATAATTTATATTGGGGGCTAGAGCAAATATTCTTTAAATGGTCATCAATGAAGCTGTCTCTAAAGATGAATTTTATACTACAGTGAGCACGCAATGCCTTTGACGTTATGCCTTGATAATGAGAAAGATGAAGTAAACTGTGATGATGAGATGGTCTGAAATCTGAATAGTACTTAAGTAATACTTACGCTGCCCATCCATAGCTGACATTGCATAGCCATGATTGAAATTAAAACTGTTATCAAGACTATTTATTTAATAACTATCGATTGTCACCACAACAAAAATCGTATCCAGCGACCTAGCGTCCTCCTTGCGTGCACAAATTCAAATTGTCAAAATAAAAACCATTTCTGACACATAATGTCATATGTCAAGTCAATGTCAAAAATAAAATGTGCACAGATAAAATTAAAATTCTACTGACTAAATTCATTCACCTCATCTAGTGATTGATTAATCGACTAAAGTTTTGACATTTGTGAATTCCTAAACGACGGAAATATGACGAAAATATGTTACATTTGTTATCACTGAATTATAAATTGCGGTCCTTGTTAAATTTCATCGCTAATTGCGTTCATTCCTATAATTGTTGCATTGTGCGCAGTGACATTATGCATTATGTTAAAATTTTAATCTGTGGTCTGCTATAAATTGCATGCAGAATGCGGATTTGCAATCTATGGCTGACTATGACGTGTGAGGGTGAGGAGAACATGTCATCATCGAACCAAAGCAAGGCGGACGAGACAAGTGGATTAAGATAACAATTAAAGCATTTCTATTAAATGTGTAGTGACTCATAAAGGAATGTAATTTTTATATAAGAAAAATATTTATATTAAGGATATCTCCAAAAAATATAAGGTAAATATTATGAACATTCATTTGCCTTTCTTACATTATCAGGTCAATAATATCACAGAAATGTCACGACTTGATAACATTGACGCATTGGAAAAACAATTAGCTGAATTACAAATGGCTAAAGATTTAAATAACTCTGGCAAAGTTAAAAAGATACCACCGGCCGTACCGCCAAAAAAGAAGGCTCAACCTCAAGTTCCACACAGTGCTGTTGTCAGCACTATTTGTGAGCCGTCGTATTCGGCGATGATCATGCCGACTACAAATAATAATACTACGTATAGTAACTCACTTCCAGGCAATGTACGTCCTCACATTCATAAAGATTACGCAAATGTGAACCAATTGAATCTGGCAACGTTTAATCATTCCTATAGGCAGAACTTACCCATGCCATCTAAGAGTTACAATGCAACATACAGTAATGTACCTCCGTACAGAAGCAATGATAACCTGCCTCCAGTACCACCGCCACCGCCGCCGCCACCTCCACCACCATCAATTTCTATCGCATCATCGAAACCATACAACGTAAGCCAAAATAATGACGAATATTTGCCACCACCATCGCCTGTGAGCTCTAATTATAGTGAGTTGGTCAGAGCTACTGCAAACTTGAACTATAACCAAGAAAGGCCATCTTACCCACCTATATATCAGAACGAGTTTCCTGAATATGGGGTTTCACAATCTTCAAATTATGAGTCACTTTATGAGCCTATTAACCCTCGTCCTCACAGCAACATGTCATCGCAATCTAATTCCTTACACAATTATCGCAATAATTTGTCTAACACAAGTAAATCACCACTGCATAAAGAAGAAGAGGTTGATGCACTGACTAACCTTCTTGTGAAGTCTATAACGGACAGTCAGGATTTAGATGTGTTTGGAACATGTGTTAAATGTGATGGTAAAGTAATAGGTGAGAGTTCTGGATGCACAGCAATGGGAAACATGTATCATGTGACATGCTTCTGTTGCCACCGCTGTAACGTGAACTTGCAAGGGAAACCATTTTATGCAGTGGAAGGTCAGCCATACTGTGAAACTGATTACTATGAAACCTTAGAAAAATGTTCTGTATGCGACATGCCAATCTTAGATAGGATTTTGAGAGCTACTGGGAAGCCTTACCACCCCAACTGTTTCACTTGTGTTGTGTGTGGTAAAAGTCTGGATGGAATACCATTCACTGTTGATGCCATGAATCAAATTCATTGCATTGAGGATTTCCATAAGAAATTTGCTCCACGCTGTTGTGTATGTGAATTGCCTATTATGCCAGAAGAAGGCGAAGAAGAGACTGTTAGAGTGGTGGCATTGGATCGTAGTTTCCACGTGAGATGTTACCGATGTGAAGACTGTGGGCTCTTACTGTCTTCAGAGTCAGAAGGTCGAGGATGTTACCCACTTGATGATCACATTCTTTGTCGAAACTGTAACGCTCATCGCATTCGTCTCCTCACAAATGTTATGACGACTGATCTTTAAATGTTTTACTCATGATAACCTAACTAAAGCTATATTATCTTTTTTCATGCTCTGAATAATCCAATAATGTTAAGTTCTACTTTAGCTTAATGTCATCATTATCTTCAATCTTATCATATCATTTATTTAATAACTTATTTTTATGTTTCGTAATATTTTGTAGAAGTAGACAGCTATAGTTTGATCATTTTAGCTGGTTCTAGTTCTGTTCTAGTGATATGTCCTAAGTAGTACAGTAATAATGAATATTTTTATATGCATATTTTGAGCCATTGTATTCTAGAAGAAGACTGTTGTCAGAGTAATATTTATCAATTTTATTGTAACGTTAGTGAATAATGGAAAATAATTAAATTGGTTTTTATTATAACTGCATAATGTGATAATTGAGACAATATTGTTGTGTATCTTCTATTTATAAAGCATTATAAATGCTGTAAAATCGTTTATATTTAAATAAATTAGTGTAGTTACATGTGTAATCTGTTTTTGTGGCAGCATATTATTTTTATATTATTATAATAAATATTCTATTTTACATGCTTTATTGTGGATTATTTATAAAAATAAGAATAACCTTAGTATATTTTAATAAAATTTATTTTACTTCTATAGAATTAGCTAAAAAGTAATGATAGTTTACAATACTGGCTTAACATAGAAATATAAAGGCAAGTTTTCGATATGTCTTAGTTTCATAATTTCACAATGTTACTAATATTATCACAAATATAAAAACACAGTCATGACACTCACAATCATTAAGGCAAATCAACTTTTCTAGACACGTAGCAGCAAATTTTTCGACATTAATATCACATAATGGAAGACTATAACGGTCATCAGTACATAGTTACCATAATTTTATTCTTAATCATATTATGTTACTAAAAAGTCTAAACAACACAGACAACATTTTAAACCAACGGAAATTTTCTAAATTGTAATATAATGGTAGTATAAAATGACTACACTCATTTTGAGATCAATGTTCACATTGACTTTATTTTATGCGGCGATAAAATAGAAAAAATCTAGGAACAATATTCATCACATATTGTCTATAATAATTTACACCTTATGTCTTAACTTCGTGTTGAATTTTGGTGGGCTTAAAACTTGTTTCATAAACAAAGATCGTTTTTCCTTAATGTTTTTAGACATTATCAAGTCGCATCCAGCGGCACATGGAACATTTTCACTAGTTTCAAAAGATGAATTATCATAATTATGCTTTCGTGGAATTGTCCTTATTCCTTGATCTAGGTCAAATTGGTTTTTTACATTAACAACGCTAGGGTCAGTTTGCGGTTGACTTATTTCACTTGAGCGGTATAACATTTCTTCGTCAGAGTTCAAATTAAGCCTAGGCTCGAACCTTTCTCTCAAAATCGAAAACTTTCGTCGTGGTCGACTACGTGCTCCTTTCTTATTAACGTTTGAAATTTTCGATGTAGACGTATTTACTACTGCCATTGCAGTATCTTTTTGTATCAGTGACTGTAAAGAAGTCGATATTTTATTTGAAGAACAATCTTCACCAGAGTTGTTGGGAGCAGAGCTTTCTGAAACTAACTGCCACAAAAAATCAATATCCTTATTTGATAAATCGTGTTGGTTTTGTTCAGGCTTAATATTGATTTTCTTGCCTTGTAGTTTAATATTACTTGAGTTTGATTTTTGGCGACGCCTCGTATTTTTATTGAAAGCAGTAATGTTTTCTCCGCTATGTAATTCTGTAGATGTTGATGATATATTTGAAACATTTAACCCTTTTTTTATCATCTCAAATTTTGATCTTTGGGTAATGTTCATACAGTTTTCTTTTTCCGGCAAAGATTCCATTATATTGCTTGGGTCAAACTTGGACGGTTCTTTCCATAGTGCTTGTTTTAAATCGATTTTCGTAGACGTGTTGAATTGAGGCGAGTCCCACAAATGTTCTCGTCTGTAATATAAATTTCTTGGAGAATTTGTTACAGTTGATTTACGAATTTCATCTATTGTTGCAACTAGAGAGCTTTCAGAGTTCAGTCTTTTCTTACTTGAGGGATCTACATCTCCCAAATCATCTAACTCTTCCATTATAGGTTCTAAATGGTTTGGATCCTTGCTAACATCAGCTATGCAGGGTTTTGCTAAGAAGGTATCATCGTGAGAAACTAATGTATTGGCATAATCGTCCTGATTTGTTCTATCAAACTTTACGAATACATTCGAATATGTATGCGGCTTTTTAGGAAACGGCGGTGCAGACAAAATTGCATTCTTAAGATCTTGTGAGACACAGCTACTTATCTCAGAGCTTCCTGACGTCAACGTGTCTCTTCTTCTGTCTCTTACCACGCTTCCATCATGAAGCCAGTTTTCTATGTCCGAATATCCATTCCAGGATCTCAGTCCCCAAGCTTCTCGAGCAATATTTACAGCACATATATTTTCGTAGTCGTGAACTGACAAAACCTCCGTCGGAGTGTCTAATTCACGTGGTTTCGAAGGGAATAAGTCCGTTCCTATTCCATTCTTATTTTTATCCTTTTTGGCATACATTTCCTTGAGGATATCTAAAGCTATTCTTTGAATGTTTTCGATATCTGCATCTTGGTTCCCAACTTTAATGTTCTTTAGTGCACTTAAACACAACTTTTGGACGATATTTTCGTTAAACGTGTTTATATCGGAGCTATTAATATCGCTGAAACTTAAGTCTAAATCCATATCTATGGAGTCAGAAGAAGTCTTTTTATTAGAACCATCTGTATCGTGACTTATCTCTGAGCTATCCGTTTTCAACATTTTCATAAATTCTTCATTAATTAAATTACAAACATCCAGATTTATATTAGTTAAATCATCTCTTAATGCATCTGAAGAACATATACCTCTACGTTTGTGCAAGTTTAAATTGCTGGAGGTTATTTCATCTATAGAGCTTTCTAAATTCTCCATGGAACTTAACTTTAATGTTAACTCTGTTGGAGAGCAAATAGCTAATTTTTTATTGTTTTTATGGTTGTATTCATCTTCATGGGAAATCGATTGAGGTGTATTTTCAACAGTGTAAAATTCTACGCTAGAAACCTCTAAGCTATTATTTCCGATTGGCGCTGATGTAAATGTAGGTGTACCAGATCTAGCTATCCAATGTTCCAATAAAAACTTTTTGTCGGCATTCTCACTTTCCAGTCTTTGAGCTTGTTCTGTTGACACATTTTTACTGAAAATGTTAAAATAAGCATATTATAATAAATATAAGTATAGTTTTGTTAAGTTAGGAACGCAAATGAGGTTTTTTTCGTACCTGGGGCTGATTTTGGTTTCTTCTTTACTAGAACTTTTAAATGACCTGACATGGTTAAGACCGCTTCCTCGAACTCTTTTATCATTTGATTCTTGTATATCCACTTTATTGTTCAATTCGATGTCGTCATTTTTCCATGAAATAGGTCCCGTTGAATGAAAATATCTGTAGTATAATATCATAGAAAGAATGCCTGAAAACGATAAAAAAAGCTTAATAATCATATTGTGTTCACAAAAAAAAATATTATTTTTAATTATTTTCGTTTGTGTTAACTTACCAACGATTGTACCAAATATTATACATATGCCTGCAGCAATGGACCATAATTTCTTTTGCTGCTCAGTCTCCGAAATAAGCACATACAAAAATAAGCTTCCAAAATTTTGTGATATCATCAATGTATAAAAGAACATCAAACGATATCGCGTGTGCCCTTCCCGCAAATTAATATAACAAAAACAATATACGAAGCCCATGACAACATTGTAAAGAGTTTCTTCTAATTTATTCGGACAAAATGTAGTTTTTTGAACTACAATCCAAAAGGTCATCGCGAACCAATGTAAACCTGAAAAAATAATGAAAGTAATTTAATTTCAATTCAATTCACTCCAATTATTCCTACATATTGTGTAATTTAGCTACATTTTCTAATAATTATGTAATGGTAAGAGATCCGAAATGAATTAAACAATAATATTTCATACCTAATGGTATCAATGTCCAAATACCAAAAATTATAGCAAATAACAAAATTCCTGGAATCCGTCCGAGTAACATCCCAAAATGCCATATTAATTTTAGCAGTAATGAATTCCAACTGAAATTCTCATTGGAAAATGCTGTAATACTGTAGATGTACGTCGCGCAACCCCAAATAACCGACGCAAGTGACGCAGATAGAGCAAACACTGAAAAAAACAATAGCTTTTATTAAACTAATGTCTAAATTTACTTTTGCATCGTCACAACTGTTTCTCGAAAGAATAGACAGAATTGTAGGTTTTAAATAATTATATTAATTTACCTTTTGTATAGTAATTGTCATCTAAAGTGACGATAGCATACGTTTGTAATATTATTTGTGGTACAGTACCAATAAATACATATAAGAAATGTAACAAACTCAAATCATTTCTTTGAGAAATTAGTTTATGAGTTTTTATAGATTCTAGGTTTTTGCATACAAATACTTTGCGCAGAAATATTATATATCTGAAACAAAAATATACACATTAAATTAAGAAAAAGAAAGTACCAAGGTAAATTAATCCATTGTTATCAAAATCATAAAAAGCGATCAAATATACTTTACCTCTCTAGTAAACCAACAAGGCAAATATGAGTAATCCAATGACGCAAACTTGATTTTTGATCAGTAACAAACCACCGAATTGAGAATATGTTTATCAGAATATTTGGAGCTACTATAAAAATTAATGTACCAAATGCCCAGTAAAGATGTCCATCTTTACAATATTCGGCAAAAACTATTACATCTGTAATAAAAATAAATATTAATTGGACTTCGATTGATTTCATACATCGGTATATTTTTAAACCGGCTTGAATTCAAATTATAACAGAAAAAAATAATAAAGTAATTAACTTTATAAATAAAACAAGTTTATAAGATTATCTCACCTGTGGTTAAATCAGCTAATATCGTAACAAGTGATATAAATACGCATAAAACATGAATAATACAAAAGTTTTCATCGTGATTGTTTGATGTTTTACTGTCTATGTTATGGTTTCCAAATCTACAAGCCTCCGCCATTCTAAAAAAATATTCTTACACACATATTGAAAACAAACAAAATAAAAACTTTATCCTTTTCTGTTCTGCCGTCATTACTATTTTCAGAATCTACTGTTATTTCATTTATAGAAATGTTTGCAGTATCAAGATCGCTATTGTACGTCAAATTCAACAAACCAATACAATCAATACTAGCACAATACTAGTTCAATGTCGTAAGTCACAGCGCAGCGTGGGCGCATAAGTTTATAATAATACAGGTATTATACAGACAGGCAAACTTTTGTTCACGCTTTGTATTTAGGGCGAGTTGTGCCTATACAGATAATAATAAGGCAGAGCTTTAAAGCTTTGTGTTTGTGACTCATGACAGCGACTATTGGTCATTTGTTATTACATTACTATTTTTGTTGTTCATCTATAAAAAATCAACCAAACAAGTGTCTATTGAAATGATCTACAGCTGAAGTTCCAAATATGTTATTTTATATTTTAATTTATGGGCAAATAAATTTTTATATAAAATAATCGACTAAAATGACAACGTATGTTGACGAAAGTATTGTATCTGTGGGCACTGCTGTGTTTATAACTGCAGAAAAAAAAATGTAAACGTCAAAATAATTGGCAGTAAAAAAAGTAACGAAAATAATAACAAAAAAGCGACATGGTGGTTGTAAACAAGTTAATTATTTTATTATTAATTTAAAACAGGCCACATAAGAGATTAAAAAAATGATTCACGATGCTTTACTAATCCTTTGGGATTGTTCTCATATAACTGAAGAACAAGAATCAGTAAGTAAACTTAGTGATTTATCTTACTACCTACTTTTGGATCGATGGATAATATTTGTTGCTATTATAAAGGATCGGCTGAACGAATCTTGATGAAATTTGGCACAGAGATAGATTAAAGTCTGGAGTAGTACATATGCTACTTTTTATTCCGGTTCCCGTGGGATAAGTACTATACTTTGTAGCGGGTGAAGCTTGTTGTTAAATCTCTAAGTTAAGCTAGGTACTTTGGCCTGATAGAGTTTTCTATTAACAATCAACTAGCTTCAACTTTCGGACTAACTGACAGACTCCTTGACTATTCAAAAGTGCCTGTATAATTATGGCCTAATTGGGTAGATGACACTATTAACCAATAATTCCAAGACATAACTTCTATAAAGAGACACTTTATTTAGGCCCTGAAAACCTGATTAATTTTCAAATCACTGTAAAATTGGATTTTTAACTGCTTTCAAATTAATAAATAGTTAGTCAATTGAGTCTACTCAAAAGTGACGTCATAGTTATCACCATACAAAATCTATGGGAGAATAGCGTTTTGACAGATCTTAAAAAGTATGTCAATTGATTGGTGGTGTCATCTACCCTATTGAAATAAATGTTTTGACTTTAACTTTGACTTAATTTATTAAATAAAATTATACACCCTGATAAAGTAACCTACCTGATTTATTACATAATTTACAGAACGAGCTTGTAGCATACGCCAACCCAGGAGATCCAGAAATATTTGATAGAATAAATGATATTGCAAAGAGCCACCATAAAATTCAGCGTTTTGTTGAAGCTACAGGGTTTCGCTCCAGGAAGACTCATGCAGGTGACACTTCAAAGCTATCTTATTTTATTACCTAAGTAGAAAAGTAGACACATGAGACAGAACATTGACTTTTGATCTTACTCACAAAGAGCTTAAAGTGCCATTATGTGAACTGTTTGAAAATCAAACAGTTTATCTATAAAAGTTTAAAATTACCTGTGCTTTATTTAAAAGCTGAAAAGTTTGTCTTTGGAAGGATTGTTCTGATTCTGAAAAGTCTTTCACTAATAGGAAGATAGGTTATTTCCGAGTGCCATTCATGCTAATATCCATTCTTATATTAAAAATACGGAAGTAGCTCTGTCTGTCTTTGTTACGCTTTCACGAACTGACTTGATGAAATTTGGTACCAGGTAAGTTTGAACCCCAAGAAAGGCTATAGGCTAGATTTTATTTCACGACTTCGTCTGTGTCTGCGACAATCGACATTTACGCGGAATAAGTCACAGGCAAAAATCCTATCCTAAATCATAAATATAGAGAAAATTTTAGTGGACGAAGTGCAAGGGGGAGCTATAATATTAAAATAAGTATATTTCAAAGACTTGAGTTTTTCTTTGAAATTGCTTTCATATTATTAAAATCTAACTTCTACTTCTTACTCTGTCTTTCTCTTTAATTCTTACCTTACTTGCAGGACTCAAGTTGTGTGGTCTATACTCACAAGCACTCAGTGAAGGCTTCAGCGAGGTTCTACGATCATACAAACAAAATCTAGTGGAAGTGGAGAGCTTAGTGATTGGCAATCATGACTACACGCTGTCATTTGTGTACAGCTACGTAGAGAATTACCGTGGATTGTTTGACACTTTGAATAAGATTATAACAGCTATTGAGCAGCGGAAACTAACCGGATGTGAGATATTGAGTTTGCTGCATCAGTATATTTTGAATGGCAATGAAAAAGTACATGAAGCGGTTGTAAGGTAATTTCTTTTTTAAACTTGCTATATAAATTACTAGGAAAAAGAAACATTTGATTTATTGTATTTTTTTTCACCATTGTTAATTGTTATTTTATTTAATTTTTGATTTTCACTGAGTTAAAATAAAAGTGTTAATTCCAGAATATTTTCATGTGTTAACAAAGTATTTGTGAACCAGTTATGCACATGGCTTTTATACGGTGAACTGAAGGACCCATACCAAGAGTTCTTCATACTGCATAACCAGACTCATAATACATCAGAGACGTTCTTATCTTCTCCGACATCTAACTGTGAAAAATCACTTGTTTCCACTGTAAGTATAAAAAAAAAACATATTTTATTTTAGGATAAAAAATAGGAGTACAATTCAGTTAGAGAAAACTCCTCTTTTCTTTTTAAATTGAACATAGGGCATCAAAAAATTAATCCACATTGTAAAATAATTATGTAAGTAACTGTTACAAGTCAGTTAAGTTGATTTTATCTCTTACAGCTCCAAGACACGAGTTTAGAATGTGGGTACACACTCAACACGGACATGATCCCTTATTTTATGCCTCTCTCCCTTGCTCAAGAGATACTGTTCATTGGGAAGACTATTATCTTGTTTGGTTTTGATCCTAAGAAGGTGAAGAAAAGCAGTTGTTTTGTTGCCAACAGGACTCTGATGCCTTTGCAGAAGTTAGGGGTTGAATCTAGAAGGTATTTATTTAATAAACTAGTACTGAAGTAGTCTTTATTCCGTGTTCGCCCAAATTGTTTATTTTGTCATTGTCAACTCTTATTTGTGATCAGAGTCTATTACAATGTTTATTAAAGATATCTTTAAAAAAAATCCTCACATAGTTTGCCAAGTAAGGGGTTTGACTAGGCGGGCCATGTCCGTCCGATAAGCGACAGGCCATGTCACAAGAGTGGAGCTCTGACACAGAAGGGGTCGCGGCAGACTAGTGTTGTAAAAGAACTGAGTCTTTATAGTCCTAATATTGAGACTCGAGTCTTTTTTGAAGACTCAAGTCAAAAAAGAATAAGTAAAAGCTCAAGCCTCTCTGAGTTTTTAGTCTTCTTAAAATTGACTCCAGTCTTGCTAAAGAGAACTCGAGACTAAGTCTTTTAAAACAGCTCACTCTTTACAAAAAGAACTTAAGACTAAGTCCTTTAAATAAAAACTTAGCTTTCCTAAAAAGAACTAGCAACTGAGTCCTTTTAAAAAAGTGGTCAGTCTTACGAAAAGAACTCGCGACTGAGTCATTTCTTTCAAAGAGCTCTAAACTCAAACGTACTCGTACAATGTAGGTATAAGATCAATGAACGTCAACCTAGAATGGATTTCGCATTAGCGCCTTGCAAATGGAGCACAAAATCCTGTGCTTCATGCTCACTGTTGCTTTCAGTCACGCGGTCTGCTCAGTCTGCCCGGCAGACTGAGCAGACCGCGTGATGAAGATGGCGGGACGCCTTTCATGGCTTCCTCAGTAACTGACGAGAGGAGGCACAACACAGAGAACACAACATAGATATGGGGGAAAGCCTTTACCCAGAAGTGGACCAGTAAAGACAACCAAATAAAATGTTACTCTGCCTTTTTATCATCTCTTTCTTATTTTAAGATTCACAATTTGGGAAGATAAAGAAGCAGAATTCCATGAGAAGTTACAAAAACTGAAGAACCCTGAAGTGTTTGAAGTTTGTAATCTTAGAGGGGTCATCAGGGAAATTAAGGAATGTGTTACTAAGGTCAGTGAAAATAAGAACCATTGTTGTCTGGCAAATCCTAAATATCCTATTTTTAAAAGCTTTTATTTAGCTTGCACTGTTCGTATATATGTAAGTTGTCCTTTCAAAATTTGCAAACCATTTTTCAACCATTTGTTGGTATCCAATTGAGCTGAAATTTTGCATACTGGTCCAGTCCCGATGACAATGCATGTTTTTGATAAGCATGACATGATGCTGCTGCCAGGATTGGCTCCAGACGAGGGAACTCCTCAACGGTTAACAGTAGGGACATGAAATTTTACATACTGGTCCAGTCCCAATAACAATGCGTATTTATGATAAGTATGACGTGATGCTGCTGCCAGGATTGGCTCCAGACGAGGGAACTCCTCAACGGTTAACAGTAGAGACATGAAATTTTACATACTGGTCCAGTCCCAATAACAATGCATGTTTATGATAAGCATGACGTGATGCTGCTGCGAGGATTGGCTCCAGACGAGGGAACTCCTCAACAGTTAACAGTAGGGACATGAAATTTTACATACTGGTCCAATCCCAATAACAATGTATGTTTATAATAAGCATGACGTGATGCTGCTGCCAGGATTGGCTCCAGACGAGAGAACTCCTCAACGGTTAACAGTAGGGACATGAAATTTTGCACACCCATTTAGAAGACATTGGATGATGTTAGTGGGTCCATCATGAAATTGCTACCACCTTCAGAATTGGCTCCAAACCAGAGAACTTCTCAACGGTCGGCAGTAGGGACTTGACATTTTGCATACCCGTTCGGATATGATAGACAGTTGGTGGGTTCACCATGAAATTGATGCCACATCCAGGGTTGGCTCCAAACCCAGGAACTCCTCAACGGTCAACAGTAGTAACAGGCATAAGAGGTATACCATGACTTGTGTAATTTGGTGAGATGGGCGTCAATAGCATTGGTTTGCAACCTGTCTAGGAGACGGAAAATGAGCCAAATATAATAAGTAAAGTGATGTCAATCTAAATCCAATATGGCGGACGTCACAAAATGGCGATTTATAATTTCCGTAGTAACCCCTATGATATGGGTATCAAATGGAAGGGCTTGGTGAGCGAAGTACAATAAGTAAAGTCACGTCATTCTTAATTCAAAATGGCAGACGTCTTATATATGACATTGCAATATTAAATATATTATGACATGGAGCAGCTGCCCTACCATGAACTCTTATTGCGATCCAAAAAACTGAATTGTTCTTCAAATAAGTCAATATAACGCATCAATTTATGTCATTTATTGACGTATTTTCTCTTATTGCGATCCAAAAACTGAACTGCTGCCCTACCATGAACTCTTATTGCGATCCAAAAAACTGAATTGTTCTTCAAATAAGTCAATATAACGCATCAATTTATGCGTTATATTGACGTATTTGAAGAACAGTTCAGTTTTTGGATCGCGATAAGAGAAAATACGTCAATAAATGACATAAATTGATGCGTTATATTGACTTATTTGAAGAACAATTCAGTTTTTTGGATCGCAATAAGAGTTCATGGTAGGGCAGCTGTTCTTCAAATACGTCAATATAACGCATAAATTGATGCGTTATATTGACTTATTTGAAGAACAATTCAGTTTTTTGGATCGCAATAAGAGTTCATGGTAGGGCAGCTGACCTGATAATGGACCTGGAATATAGCCATAGCTAAAAAAAAATTCCTCGTGGCTAAGTTAATCTTGACTAATGCTAAATCTTATATTGATTGTAAGATTTCAAAAGACTAAAAAGTAGAAAATAAAATATAAATAAAAAAAATATTTTTAAAAAAAGCTTTTATTAAAAATAAAATATTAAAATGTACTAAAAAGAAAAAAATAAAATTTTGCTAAAATTGTAGGCTGAAAATAATACTTTTATAAAATAATTAATAAAATAGTACCTCACTTTTAAAAAAAGGTTTGGCGCTCATTCAATTTTAAAATTATAATAAAATAGCAGTAGTCAATGAGCGCCAAACCTTTTTTTAAAAGTGAGGTACTATTTTATTAATTATTTTATAAAAGTATTATTTTCAGCCTACAATTTTAGCAAAATTTTATTTTTTTCTTTTTAGTACATTTTAATATTTTATTTTTAATAAAAGCTTTTTTTAAAAATATTTTTTTTATTTATATTTTTATTGCAGAGTGTTACATGCTATGTTTTATGTTAAAGTTGATTTTCACAACTAGTTAGTTGTTATATCTTGATAGTTCTTTATGTAAATTATACTTCACTATTCTAGCATCTTTGGACTGTAGCAGTAGAAGAGGCACAGCTGATCCATGAACTGCGGCTAATGAAAGACTTCTACCTGCTTGGTCGCGGGGAACTATTTCTGGAACTGTTGAGACTGACTGCCCACATGTTGGACAAACCTACTGCTAGGACTTCCACAAGAGGTAAATAATATTTAATTTTGGTGGTTTGTGCTGGTTAGAAACATTAGACCGGCAATTCCCCAGGGTTGTATTATGGGACTCAAATTAAACACTGCAATTTTTATTCACTTATTTAAATTACTTTGATAAGGATTTAAAAAAATATATTACCCTACTACTTATCCATCGGCGTGTAACGAAACCATAGGTAGCGCTTTATCGCAAATATTCAACAGTTTTGAGAACAGCAATGAATATACGAAGCACCTCGTTTATTACAGTGTGGTATTGTTCGATGACATTTTTTACTGATAAAACTGTAAGAGTTTATTTTCTTCATTTAAACTCGCTAATCTCCGAAACTACTGGTCTGATTCTGAAAATTTATTTGCTCATAGAAAGCTACATTATCCCTGAGTGCTACTATGTTTTATGATACAGGTACTCTCCTACGCGGACGAAATCGCAGAATATTGAGATAAAATTATTTCACTTAAAAATTCTCGAAATATTTTTCAGATATGAACCACGCCTTCCAGTTAGCAGCAAGAGCGGTGTTCCTAAGCAATAGCGCCGATATAGAGAAGTTTAGCTTTGAGCTGCCGTATGTGAAGCCTAATGTTTCTACTAATACTACTACTGAAGATGATAGCACCACTGGTATGTATAAAACTACATCAGAATTGACATACCTTACCTCTTTTGAGAGGGGAATAAATGATAAGTGTGTAGCAACACTTATCATTTATTCCCCTCTCAAAAGATTTTCGAGCTTTTGCAATATTCCGGGGTGATATTTTTCGTCATAATGCAATATGCAAAATATTATGCTGAGTCCTGGCGTTGCGGACACCAGTTATACAAAACAATAATGTAGGTTGATATTTTTGGCAATCTTCATTATCGTGTGGGTAGTTGTGTTTGGTAATAAAATAGGTTAATAATTTTTGTAATAATACAGGTTGATTTTTTTTGGAAATAATGTAGGTTGATATTTTTTTAATAATACAGGTTGATATTTTTTGTTGTGATAATAAATAAATAAATGAATAGTTTTGATAATAAAAATAATAGTGAATTTTTTGTAATAATATGAGTTGGTGTTTTTTGTAATAATCCAGGTTAAAATTTTTCGTAAAAAACAGAGTAATATTTTTCGCACAGATTTTTGACTAAACCAGATATTATTCAAGACCATTATTGTGTTACGTATGCCCAAATTCAAGCACATAACTCCTTTGATTATTTTTCACAGCTTACGCCGTACTGCGGTACCTTTTTAAATTTCCGTGTAATTACGAATTATAATATCATTATTTATTTAATAATTAATATTCAATTACAGTATCGGATGGCTGGTCTAGTCTAATCCTCAAGTACGATTTCAAGTGGCCGCTCCATCTATTATTTACCCCAGAAGTGCTCGCGCGGTATAACGATATGTTTCGTCTACTTCTGAGGATTAAGAAGACTCAGCATGATCTACATGCTCTGTGGAAGGCTTATAAACAATCTACTAGGTAAGTGACTTTATAAACCTAATATTATTTGTAGGGCGTACGCTACAGGTCACACGGGTACACGGAGCAGCTTTTCGCTTCAGATGTCTTCTAAAAACCCGTCGTATACCCAAAGAGTTTGGACCTTTCATTTATTTTCTTGGGGAAATCCTCATGGATACCCTCCGTCTGGGGAGAACTGAGGGTCAACCTACATAGTTCTTTTTCGAAATTTAATATAATATCTATTTAATTTTCCAGTTTCTCAATGTGCCAACTGCACAACAAGCTAATGTTCCTAATGGACAACCTACAACACTACATGCAGGCCGATGTATTAGAGACCAACTTCTCCCGTCTCATGGACGCAGTGCACAAGACAAATGACTTCGAGAAACTCAAGAAGGCACACGCTACCTTCCTTGCTGATATTCTTAGTCAGTCATTCTTGACAGTCACAGTTGTAAGTTGTTTTTTTTAGCTTGATTGTATCGACGGCAGCTCCAGCAGGGAGTAACCATGTACACAGAAATATTATAGTGCAAAAGTGTGTGCGCAGGCGCGGATCCAGCCCTCAAAAAACGATAATCGTACATTAGAGCGCATAAAATCCGCCATTTTGATTATTTTATTTTCTATTGACGTATCATTTGCCAATAACGATCGAGCTGTTGAGTAGTTACGAGCGGACGTAAGAACGATACATACATACAGGTCAAACACATAACCCTCCTTTTGGATTAACGCCGCAGTCGGGTTAAAAAAATAGTTTTCATTGCAAGTTTTTAAACTGTCCACACATTTGCTGTTAACAATAGGTATTTAAAATGGACTTGAACTTTGATAAAAAATGCCATAATTTAATGTTTTCCAATGTTCCAGTCGTGTGATGCCGACTGTTCAGGTGACACTGATTCGCTGAACAACCCAGTATTCTGCAACATAATGGAACTGGTGAAGCTGTGCCACTCCTTCTGTGGGATGAACGACAGTGTCGCGGATAGAGAGGCAGAGGATTACTATATTAGAGGATATTCTGATAGGTTTGTATTCATTGTTATGTTTCGAATAGAGAGAATTTGAATCCTAAATGTAATCTAAATTAGGTTAGGTTTATGAACCTTAAAACGGAACTCATACTGTGATACTCTTGGGTGAAATACGATAATATGTAAAAAATTAAGGTAGTCTTATATACTTTTCTACGCAACGCATTTCATTTCCTCTCATTTTTCCAGCCTTCTCTGAAATATGGCCCTTTTTCTAGAACTATTTTATAACATACACATACATATCACAACTGATACTTTTTGGCACATCAAATTGCCTATTTTGGCCCTATGAAAAATAAGTTTATATTTACGTTTATCCGCGACTTCGTCTGCGTTCCTAATAACCGATATTGAGGATACAGATGAAGTACAGTAGCGGTCATAAGTGGAGTAGCAATCTACAAAGCAAATCGATTGACACTTTGGTTAAACTTACGACCTTTCGACGTCGAATTTTAAGGTGTACGTAGGTACTGTGTTATTACGTTCAAAAGTGCCTTATAATGGCCTAATTAAATAAATGATTTGACTTTGACTTTAACTTTGAATACATCACTTATACCCACAGATGTAGGTATGGCCTGTACCCCGTGTTCACAGAAATTCAAACCTTAGCATGCTACTGTACTTATGACCGCTACTGTACCTAAATTGGGCTCCTTTACTGCTTACCGAATTGAGTGGTCACCATTATAAGTTCTAAGGCACAGGTTCTAAAAGAAAAAAACTAAATTTATCCCTGAAACCCTAATGTTCAATTAACTGTAAATCGAGTTGACAAAATTAAATGTGTGACGTCAGTTTGTTATTGCCATACAAAATCTAATGGACGTGTTTTGAGAACTCACGACAATTAATTGGTGGTGTTATACTACCCAAATTTATTCAGTAGTTTAGCCGTGACTGCGTAACAAACAGGCAGTTATTTTTGCATTCATAATATGAGTATGTATTCTATTGTCGGTCTGAAGATAGCTGTTTGGCTGCGCAATGGATCTTAAAGAAACGAAATTGTTTACTGCGCAGCAATCGGCTAACTTCAGGGCCGCCAAGATACGTCGGCCGTATTGTACCAACAGGAACGCTTTTACCATTTCAGGTTCAGCAAGCTAGTGAAGCAATTGATGCAGCTTCTAGTATCTTTACGCGACCGTCCTTGTGGCGTGTACCTAGCGCGGCTGCTGATGAGGCTCGACTACAACCGATGGCTCAGCGGAGAAGCGCAGTTGACGCAATCTGTTACTAATATGTTACGATGCTGATTGACATTTAATGTGGGATGGTAGAGATAGCCTGGACTTTACGATCTGGAAGTGCACGAGCTGGCATGGTGATTAGTGGTTATTACTTCAAAATCAGAGCATTGAAGGTACGAGCCTACTGTATCGAGCTGTAACGGGTCGGGGCAGGCCGCATAGTAGTGCAAAATGCGTACTTAGCACATAAGTGACGGGCCGGGTCTCAGCGCATTGATGGATACAGTACACTGCCGGACGTTGAAGATTGAAAAATTGTAATAACACGTGTTCGCGCACATTCTCTTACGCTTGGTATTGCACATTGCTAACGATGCGCAGCGAGTGAGGCGGGTCGCACGCATCAAAATAATCCGCGCAATAATCCGACCCGCTGCGCTATGGTTTTGTAATTCATATAAAATACATACAAGCAATTTGAGCGGGATTTTTCGCTGAACTCCGACCCGTTGCGGCCCGACACAGTATGCACTTACCTTAAAAGGCAAAAAAAAAAGAATTTTATATTTAGCTGCCCCTTAAACACGGTAGTTTTGTATAGAGGAGAATGGGCAAGAAGACCTTTTGCCTATAATGCAGTGTAACAGGCTGGTAATAAAGGAGATTATTAATTTGATGCATAGTAGCGACTACCATTAATTCCTAATGCACAGTCGCACACAAAGCAGTAACTCGAATTAATGACCCAAATACTCATTACATTCAAAACGTTACTTGAATAAAGATCTAACTCTCAAATAATATTACACAATATTATGAAAATAATTTATAATATTACACTTTATATTTTTATAAATAAAACCACAAAACTTTCAATTCGTTTTTTTTTTAATCATCATCATCGTCAATCTCTTCGTCTACTAGAACATTGTTATCATTTTCTTCTTTATTATTTTTGTTCAATGCATGTTCTGCATGTTGCATCATGAAGGTTTTAGTCAATATACACTTGGTCATGTGACACGAACATGGGAGTGGGTGTTCTACTGCCTCAGGGTCTAACATCGTCATTTGTAGATTGTATCTGTGAAAAAAGTACATAATATTTAGTGTCCGACCGAAGCTTCGGCTTCGGCCACCTTCAGCCAAAAAAGCACCTTCGGCCAAATCTTCGGCTTCGGCCAAAAATTTGCCGAATGTTTGGCCGAAGCCGAAGGTTTGCTAGTTGTCAAAATTTGAAATTTACTGAACGATGCTAGAGCGAGACGGAGAGTGTGCAGAGCAGCAGAGTTTCGCCGCGCCGCCGCACCGCCAAACGAATCGCCAATATTTTATTACCTACTTGTATATGTTGGTCACTTGGCTCGTTATTGGGCTAAATCTCTAAGGGATTTGTCACACTGCATGCGTTCTGCGGTCTCCGGTCAGGTCAAAGCGACAATGTTGTTCATACATGATGCAGGCTGCGTTCGTTTTGACCTGACCGGAGACCGCAGAACGCATGCAGTGTGACAAATCCTTAAAGCTCTCACAATATGTATCTAGTATATTCTGAGATCAAAGTAACTATCGTATTTCTCAAGGTCAATGACACCTTCGGCTTCGGCTTCGGCTTCGGCCGAAGGTTTTGGTGAATACCGATTAATCGGCTTCGGCTTCGGCTTCGGCCAGAATTGCACCTTCGGTCGGACACTAATAATATTATTAAACATGTGGCAATATTGTGGGTATGGGTATTGATAGAATGGTGGACAAAATAATCTATACCAATATAAATGGTCATTATTTCCGTCTAAACTTAAAAAGTCCATGCAAAACATTCGAATTACTGAAAACGAATTTACAACCAACAGATATAAGAACGATAGCAAATAGTATTTCTTTCTATTCCATTTAGGAAATGGTTTTAGTGTTTTCCTAACCGTTGTGTTTTGTGTTAGTTTTCTGATTGGTTTCACAATGTTGTTCCTTCTGGATATTATACCAATATAACAAATCTGAAGAGATTTACTTGTCTGTAGAACGCGTTAATCTTTGAAACTAATCGTCGGATTGGAAAAAGTCTTTTTGTATGTGATAGCCAGATATATGAGGAAAAGTAAAGGCTATATAACATCATACTACGACCCACGGGAGCAAAGCAGTAACCAAAGACTACCTGAATGGGGGTGCAACCACGCTAGTATAACATTGATACATATTTAATTTTATGAATAAAAGGCTCATCTTGCATCTCCCTCAATAAGATAGAATTTAACGCCAGCTAAGTACTACTATTCGTGTGTTGAACTCATTGATGAACTATTTAAGATACACCATATTTGACATTGCAACTTATGAATGCTGAATATCATAAAGACAGACAAAAGCTAGCATAAAAGCATGTTAAAGATATGCACCTTCTGCTTGTAGCCTCCGCTCTGTTCATATCCAACTGGAACGCAATAGGTTCTCCTTCTTCCACCTCCTGCTGCTGCGGCAGCACTATGACCGTTTGCCTCCAATGCGTAGGCGCGCTCTGTGGACTTGTGTCCAGAACTGTGCGATTGTCTCCTGCAGCGTTAGGAAGCTCGGGGAAATTACACTCGAACCATAGGCAGAGGCCTTGGTAGTAACCATTTTTACTTGCACCTGGAATTAAAAAAATAATATTAAAATAGGTAGTCTGTTCATGTTTTCTTACTCTCACACATATAATGATAGCACGTTTTTTATATTTATACTGATTACCTACTACAGGATAATGCATCTTCTAAGACATTCTATTTCTGAATTTTACACTTTTTTATAACATACATGGAAATAATCTGAACTATGAAACTAAGTAGGCTGACACATCTTTACCATGCTCTTTAAAAGTTGTCTTAATTTTAATATAACAGCATTTTTCAGTTTTTTTCTTAATCTGATAATTTCATGGAGTGGGAAACAAAACATCTCATAATGGAACAGCATATTTGTATTTTTCACGTAATTCAGTCATTATGTTTTTTACTAAACTTAGGTAGGTACATTCATTGATTAACTTTATCTTATTTTAATTTCCTTTTTTTCTGCCCATTTGTTTGCTTTTGTTGATGTGTTTTGACAGTTCTATTTTTTTTTATTGACATTTTAGACGAAATATTGCTGACCAGCAATTTAACATACTATGTAGTGATGTACAATTTGGTAATATTACTAATGAGAATTAAAATCCAATTTTTAACCCACAGAGTAAAATGTCAGTAGCCATGAAGTTCAAAATAGGGGTTGTAGCTTCCTGAAAAAGTACACCTTAACCCATTGACTGCGGGCGAACATTCGCTACACCAAGTTCACAGAGCGGCTGGCTACCATTGGCTTAAGCCATTGGATGAATGCCCCTCACAAGCCATTACCAGATTGTTAGTCCATCTTATCTACTGGCTGTGGTATGATATTCTTCTTCTTCTCTAGTGTACTTACCTACAACATGTTGTATGCTGTATGCATTTAAATCATGTGATTCATCCTCTCTCAAGTTGACCCAGCAGAGGGCAACTTCGGTTCCTAACAAGTCTTCAGGCTTTATAGTAAGGATCTCTGGCTTGCTCCCCTTACTTGCTCTCAGCTCTCTTGCAAACGTTGACATAGATACTCCATGTAAGCTGTCCCATTTGTTGTATAGTGAGGGAACACTGGAGAATAATAATTATTGTTTGAGATCTAATGCTGATTGTAGATGAAATGGCTAGGAAGATTAATTTGATGTAGTTTTTTGAAAACTTTCCACTCCTCAAGAGTCATGTCTACAATGTCTTCCAAACTATATGAAGTATGTTGGACATAACCTAAGACGACCCACTGACCAAAAATTTTGGAACATTTTTGCATAACGACATCCAATTTTCATACTTCTAATAGTTTGGTAAATTAAAATTAGGCTTCAATCAGGTTTTTTGTTATTATTTTAAATAATTTATGGTAAGACATCTTACCTACATGGTGCAATGTAAATAGCAGCACTTTCAGGGAATATTTCTCCTCCATCTTTGAGGAAGCGGTCTCTGGCAAACAAAACTGAGTCTAACATACCCTCGTGGAGTAGGTAGAAGCCCATCCACTCTGATACTATGGCATCTACCTTCATGTAGTTTGGTAAAACAACATCTTCAACTCTACTGTGAATTACCTGAAAAATATTTAAGCTTTAATTTTATTGCTACTCTAGCAGAAACAACAAATCAACAAACCACACCGAGCCGATGAAGTCTCACATAAGTAAGTAGTTATATTATATTGTATGTTAGAACTTAGGATATTAGAGATTAGAGCTCTAAGAGAAAATTAATTTTAAAAAAGCAGAAGTTTACCTCTACAACATTTTCAAATTTGTTCTCTTTTACTATTTCTTTAGCTAAATTCGCTAAATTACTAGCTTCAACAGCGAACACTTTTTTAGCACCAGCTTGAGCACAAAATATGGACAAAATACCCGTGCCACATCCAACATCCATCACAACCTTGTCTTTAAAATATGCCTTGTTATTTAAAATGGCATTCTTATAAGCTAAGGTTCTTGGCTCATCTTCTAGCATTAATTTATGCACCTAAAACAAACATTTTAAGAGTTTTGTACATAGTTTTATATGTGAACCTGAAAATTTATAATATGTTTTCGAAATTCTGATGATAATCACTTCTAAATCTTCATAACTTGAAAAATATTGTGCCGAATCCACTTCCATCATGTAATTCTTCTAATATAAAAGACTGTTTTGCATGCACTAAAAAATATACCTATATCAAATTCAATATAATTGATGATAGATCTTGATCACGATACATAACCTAGAAAAACCTCAAAATTCAAATCAAAACATTGAAATATTAGGGATGCCCAATACGATGCGATATATCGAAATATCGATACAGCGCTATTCGATATATCGATATTTAATACGATATTTTGGTCATACGATGAGCCTCGATATATCGTATCCCAAAAAAATATCGCATTTAACGTATCCTATCAAAGTATAACTTGTTTTAAAATTTATGTCTTTTTGTTTATATTACCTAACCTTTAGACATAATGTTGTTATTCGTAATAAGCAGAGGTCGGGATTATTTAGAGTTATTTTTGTACTTACACTACTTTCATACAGCGAAAGAATAAATTTAAGTGCTGATAAGTGGCAACTGTGATTTTTTAAAATGAATAGGTACACCAACCTTTTATACATATTATATAGCTTAATTAAAATGTTTTCCCCAAAATAAAAAATAAACTAGTACTTAGTAGAATCTTCGATTTATACCCTATACCTTAGATCACAAATCTGTGTGTGTTATTTATGATTTAAATCTTGCAAGCTTTTGTAACATCGTTGTGTCTGAGTCGATGTATTCGTTTTGATTTTTGTTTTTCATGTGAAGGCGATGAGCAAAGGCTACTAAAGAATACTGGGTGTTAATTATGACATAATTAAATAAAAGACCGGAAAAATGTACAAAATAAAACAAGAGTTAAAGCAATTATTATAAGTTCCCAATTCACTTCACTATGATAATCATAATTCGCAATTATGTAAAAACCATGTTTCACGAATTTATGATGTGGCCTAAAAAAGTAAATTTCACTAGGCCTAACGAGAATATCTTTCTCAGAACTCGACTAAATCGTTCATAGTTTATTTTTAACCTGTGTCGCTGTCTAATTTGACAAAGCTTTGTTTTTAATCTGTATTCGTTTTATACGAGTACGTGCGTTGTTGTATTTCAGGATTTTAAAATAAAAGTTATTAAATTTTTTTCGATAAAATGATTTCTAATTGATTAAATACAAGTATAAACTTAACGTTTGCGAAAAAATGGCTAAGGAAGGAGATATGTCACTGTTCAATGATGTGTTAGAGCCGTTTAGACGGGTAATAAATACAGACCCGCCGAAAGACAAATTGTCGTCCGCAACGAAACTGAATTTTTCTGATAGTAATCAATCTCTGAAAGAAGGTAATATTTTAATTTGTATATTATGCTAATGGTTATCATAATTCTAAAAGATTTCCGGTTTTAACAATGTAAATATTTGCAGGTCTCAATAACCTATTAACACTTGGTAAAAGAAAGTCAAGCATTTGCATGAACGATGTCTGTACGCCTGAGAAACGTATACGGACGGAGTCTAGCTCCACGCCGGCGTCCGCCCCACCTTCGCCGTGGGAAGCAAAGAGGATGAAGATAGATCTGATAGCTGCTAAGGCTCAGGTAGACACACGCATGTATTATGTTTACATTACTTGATATAAAGAATGTTACACACAGTTACGTATAAAGTAGGCATATCTCTTTTCATTGTTTTGTTTTTTTTTTACATATAAGTGAATGTTTTTCAATGCTGAAGTTTTACTGAAGTTTATTCTGTATTTCTGTAATGAAAAAACAAACAAACTTATTATACTTTATTTTACTGAGTATGGGCAAGCACACTTTTTCACTCTTTTTTTCATAGGATAGTCTGCATCATTATCCTATACAAAAATAATAAATGTCTCAATATTTATCACAAAAATCCTCAATCATTAAAATACCTAATTTAATTATAGATAACAAAGTTGGAGTCCCGCATAAACCACCAGCACACAATACGCAAGGAGATGCAGATCTTATTTGAGGAGGAGAAAGGGTCTCTTATGGAGCAGCACAAGAGAGACGAGAGAGCTCTTGCAGATATGGAGGACCGGCTGCAATTGATAAGGAGAAGGGAACAAGATCTCAAAGACGAATATAACCATGTAATTTATTATTATTTACAATGACTATGTGACTGCTTTTTCAACCCCCGACGCAAATACGACGGGGTGCTATAAGTTTGACGTGTCTGTGTGTGTGTGTCTGTCTGTGGCATTGTAGCTCCCAAACGGATGAACCGATTTTGATACTGTTTTTAATGTTTGAAAGGCAATTTCAATATGGCAGTTGGTATTTAAATTTTACTGTTTCTTTTAATATTAGTGAAAAGGGTGTTTGGTAGGACTTGGGGAAGACCTTTTGCCTCGCAGTGAGACTGTGTGGGTAAAAGAAAAAAGAAATGTAGACAATTTAATTTCTTCTCTCTCTTGAACAAATCCTGTCACAATGGGTTTTGAAGTATAAAATCACTGTCAAGCAAAAGGATTCTTATATAAATTGAAGTCTTTTGTCTTATCTTACAAACTAAGTTTATTTCGAAATTTAAATTAACTCCATTTTTCCTGTATTTAATTTAGAAAACTATATTAAGCCTGTTGAGGACTAGTTCTACTGGTTTTTATACATTAAAACTTGATGCAGGTCATTAAAGAACACACGGAAAACAAAGCTCTGTGGGATAAAGAGAAAGGCGAGCTTTACAAACAGATAGGTGATCTGAAGGACAAGCTGCTTGAATGTAACGTTAGCAGCAAAGACCAGCTGTCCGAGATGAAGAAGGACATGGATGAACTGCTGCAGGTAAAATTATGTATCAATTTTGAAATACTTGTTTTCATGACTTAATATCAGAAATTGTTGAACGAAAAATATAGTCTAGCACCTTTGTTATTCAAAGTTTACTGTTTTTGTCATTAATAGAGATTGGATATTTGTATTCATAGCATGGAAAAGACTGATAAAAAAAAAATCCTACAATACAAACATTGTTGGGAAAGACCAAATTAGTGTACAACTGCCTTCTTGAAAGTATCAGGCAGGTATGCCAATAGGGAATATGCATGATTTTAAAAAATATTGTTATTCGATTATTTACATAACTATAAATAATATAGTGATGTTGTAAAAAATCGAATAAAAATATTTTTATACCATTATATTATATTATAATGGTGATGGCAGAGTAGTGAGGCAGTAAGAATCTTCTACATTTAAAAGTTACGAACTACTTTCTTATTTTTTTTCCTACAGGCTTTGGAAGGCGCTCAATCCGAAGTTGAAATGTTAAAGACAGAAGTAGCGAAACAGACGAGTCGTGCGGAACAGTGCACTACCTTGAGGACTCAGCTGGAGAAGCAGACATTTGAGCTACAGAGCGTCACCAATAAACTCAAGGAGCTGGAGTATGAGAGAGATTCTTACAAAGACTGGCAACAACAAGCTAAGGTTATAATGTTCAATTAATAAAAACCAAAATATATATCGCGGAAATAATATTAAAATGTTCAAAATTGATCCTGAAGTAAAATATACCTGGTCTGGCATTACCCGTGGATGCAAAAAAATCGTAAAATACTATCTACTATCTCACTCAAACTGTTAGGCCGTACATTAAACTTTCTGGGACAAAATAAACTTAATGTTTCTTTAAAAAAAATCTTGATTGACACTTCATTTGGGCTTTCGCTTTGGCTATGGGTAGAAGGCCCCCTAAAAAAATCTTGATATAGGGCTCGACTAGGGCAAGCTACGCCATTGGTCTGTTTCATTCAAAAATCGTTCTTACGTGTAGCTAAACTTCTCAACATAAGGTTCAGTGATATTTTTGCCATAAACAATTTTCACCCTTCTTTTTCCTTTCACCACAGACTGCACAAAAACGCTTATCCAACATGGCGGATTTAGAAAAGGAAGTAGCTCGTTTACGCGCGCAAGAGCGCTCTCTACGAGATTCTATATGCAACAAACTGTTGTTGGAAGAACAAGTACATCTGTTGCAGTCCAGGGTTGATGCATTACAGCCTGTACAGAATGAGCTCCATGAAGCCAAGGTAATGTAATCCTTATAGTATAGACATACTATTCAATTTCACTTATCTATAGGTGAAATTATGTATATTGTATTTTTTTGTTTGTAAGGTCAGACTAGAAAAATTCCTTCACTGTTAGAAAGGTACACTACTGCTGAGTGCTATAGGCTATGTTTAATATTATACTCGACTTCCACGCGGACGAATTCGCGTACAAAAACTAATCTGCTACTTTAATTAAAACCAATGTGATCGTATAAAAATTCAAATTAAAGTTCAAAATATTCATTCTGTAAAATAGATTTATACGTATTTTATTCAGTCAAAGCCAAAGGCAAATCATTTACTTCAAGTAGAGTAGACTATTAAAAGGCACTTTTGAATGCCATTCGTAAGAAAAAATAGAAGCCCATTCCAAAAGGTAGCTTCGTATGGAGAAAAACAGGCAAGAAACTCTATACATAGTCGTATTTCTTTACAGGTTAAACTAGCTTCTCTCGAGTCATCTCTAGAAGAATGGACGACAGCTGCGCGGCTGCACGGCGTAGAGAGCGCGCGTGCTTTGTCCAGCGCGTTGGACTCTGCGCTCAACAGTCAACTGAACGCCACAGAAGCCTCGGGCCACACGCAATCACAGTTATCGCAGCTTACTGAGGTACGTGACTTGCATCTTATTCAAGTTTGCTCGAGAATTAATAATACTAGCCTATTATTGTCCATCATACATGTAATATAGAATTAGAAAAGGTTAATTCTTTAGAAATCGGGTTTATCCATTACATAATAATCTGCCATATAAGAAGAAATTTCCTAAATTAGAAGTCCTCTCCTTATACAGAGAAGGCATGAGCATTGATCACCACGCTTGCTCAAGGCGGATTTCAGACTTATTTTAATTATGGTTTACTTAAGATGTTTTTCTTCACCAATGTCTGTGATGTTTAATGATAAACTTAGAAAGTACATATAAATTGAAAAAGTCACATTGGTATATGCCCGGTATACAACCCGCAGCCTCATACATGAAAGGCCCTAACAACCTTTTTTTATCTTAGTAATTAGAATCTTGCTAAATAATATGTCAATAACTTTTTGAGGAGCGTAGCGGGTGGCGTTCTCTGGTTTCTGCCTACCCCCATGGGAAAAAGGCGTAAGTTTATGTAACTTTTGTATTCATTTGTAGGAAGTAGCTTCGTTAAAGTTCGAGCGTGACAAGGCAACGGGCAAGCTGAACGAACTGCTCATAGTACGTAAGAACCAAGAGAGTCTCATACACAGGCTGCAGAAGAGGCTTCTACTCGTCACGCGCGAGAGAGACAGCTATAGGTAAGAGTGGCAACAACAGCTGAAATTACACCCCTTTTTGAAAGCTTTTATTTTTAGATAACTGGTCGTGGTCGCGGTATACATGTGTATTTGATACTGAAATCGTCACAAAATCAAGCTCATATCATTCGGCATCTTCTTTCCCAATAATTTGCAAACTTGGGAGCCCGCGAATAGCATTGGGTTGTACAATAGAAAAGAAAAGAAGCGTCATCAAATATTTTGTTTGTACACATTTATAATAAAATCATCAATATAATTCTTATAATACCTAACCTAACCAGGTATTACCTAATAATTACCTGTTTATGTGCCTATCTAATGAAAACATAACTTTTGTGGCCAATTATGACTTAGAGAGTTATATTGACGATTGAAATGATTATTATTCTGTAAAGACATATTTTTACTGTCGAGTATTTTTTTTTATAACCACACAACCTGATACTGATCTGCAAATTGGAAAAAACGTAAGATATTTTAAACCTTAGCCCATCCCCTTAAATTTTATTTTTGTTTCGTTCCCAGACAACAATTAGACTGCTACGAGAAGGAGCTGACTGTGACGCTGTGCGGCGAGCAGGGCGCGGGCAGCGCTGCACTGCTTTCAGCGCGAGTCGAGCAGCTGGAAAAAGCGCTGCAAGGGTACCGCGACCTACTGGCCACGCACGACCAAACTGCGCATACTAAACGTAACTATACATTATTTATAAGTTTATAACTATAATAGGTGGAGATAGCGTTGCAATGATACCTCGATATTGGAAACTGTAAACTATTCACAACTAAGAGTCAGCGCAATTATACAAACTTTTAGAAACAATCAATTATTAATTGATACTAAGCAAAATAGAAATTAATTATGAGAGAGAGATGTACATTACAAAATAATAGAGTTGAAAATTGAGTGCAAGATATATTTCCGCAAGGCATGATTATAAATGCCGCCCGGAATGATATCTTGTACTCAACGCAATTATCAACTCTATTTCTGTTGCATTTCAGTTCATTATCAATTAACAAATGAAAAACTGCTCGAAAATATTGCTGCTTAAAGATGTTACATAGAAAGTTAGTATCTTTTAAACTAAAACCTTTTTTCCATTCGTAGTGGTGGAGAGTCTACGCGCTGAGTCGAGCAAATGGCGCGAGGAAGCCGAAACTCTGAAGCGTGACGTAGCCAAGCTGCGCGCGCAGCGGGACACGCTGCACGCCAACCTAGAACGTATCGGTGCGCAGTCACAGACTAAAGTAATTGTGTCTTTTACAAGCTATTATTTACTTTCACTATTTTAATTTATTTATGAGCTAGCTAAGAACCTAAAAACGTAAATATTTTTACTTAACGATTTAGTTATCCTCCGAAATTGGCCGCCATTTTGTGACATGTCGCTAACTGTCAAAATCTTGGTGGGTTGTACCCCATGCCAGTTTAATACATCTTAAATATTGTATGGGATCTATACATACAAGTGAAAATAATGTCGATTAAATCGTTAGTACATAAGCTAAGATTAATTCTAAATTAGCGAGCCGCCCCGGTTTTGCACGGGTGTAAACCGACTTTTCTTGGAACGTTTCGAAGATAGATAGATAGGTAATAAGTTGACACAAATCATATGATGTTTTGCCTCAAATTTTTTTCTTATGTTCAATCGTTAAGGTGCTGCATCTGACTAACAACCCTGCCGCTGAAGCTCAGAAGCAGATCCAGGCAGAACTAGAAGCTGCCCAAGAAGAGGTATGTGAACTTTTATGTTATCCCTTATGTTTTACACTTTATTGTGTATTTTGTCATCGGTAGTAAAACACTTGAACTACAAAAACCACCCTTATTGCTTTGTAATTAAAGCTCCTGCCTAACATTTGCCATAGAAGTGCGGCTGGCTAAATGTTCTTAATTAACGCATTATTTTGCTGTCTCCTGATTGGCATAGGCTCACCTCGTAGGCTCCTCTGAAAAAGGCAGATTAACAATGCTTTTACTATCATATTCGTTGCGAACACTAGCGAGGCAGTTAGCGAAATTTTGGATTACTAGATTTTTTTGTGTCTAGGTACACATTGTTGTGGAGAGGTAGTGATATGCCGACAAGGAAACACTTGACGCAAGTAAACACGAGTTAAAATTCATGTAAATCAAGTTTAACTCGAGTCGGCAGAACAAAGCTGAGCGAATGATTTGTTACAAATTATGGATATGTCAAAGATTGAAGACACATTGATCTTTTTATTACAACTCCATCTGTGATTCAAAAGTGGAACTAAAAAAGTGCAACGAGGTATTATTTTATCTGTGGGTTAGCGTGGCCGAACACGAGCGACATACGCGACACACGCGACAGCCACAAACTCCGCCACCTGAAGCTAGAAGCGGCAGAGTGGCGACCATCGAAGTCAACCGTGTGCGACGAGACCATCACTACATCACTACATAATTATAAAATAAAGTCGCTTTCTCTGTCTGTCTGTCCCTATATATGCTTAGATCTTTAAAACTACGCAACGGATTTTGATGCGGTTTTTTTTAATAGATAGAGTGATTCAAGAGGAAGGTTTATATGTATAATACATGAACCCGTGCGAAGCCGGGGCGGGTCGCTAGTAATTACACTAGTCAACAAAAAAACAACTTTTGCATGTAACATGAGAACTTTTGTCTAGTTATGTTTAAGACAAGGATAAGGATACTAGAAATAAATTGAAAATGCTTCAAATACGAATAGTTTTTTTGTAACATTTTTGAAATTTTGAATTTTTATGAACAAAAAGAAGTTTATTTCGATTTATTGCTACATTAATATGAATTTACTTTTATGATTTTCGTCTGTATTTTGCTTCAGGAACGTCTCGTTTTAATGACCAACAGTAATCCGCTAACATAAGTGGGCTCCACTTGCCCTGATATCGTTTTTCTATGGTAGAAATGTCTTGATGGAATCTTTCACCGTGTTCATCGCTGACGGCGCCCAAATTTTCAGGAAAGAAGTCTAAATGTGAATGAAGAAAGTGTATTTTCAATGACATATTACAGCCCAAAGCCTTATAAGTAGATAAAAGCTCCGCGATAATACATTTATAGTCACTTGATCGGCGATTTTCTAGAAAATTTAATTTAATTAGAAAATATATAGAAAATTTAATTCTTACACTTTCTTGACATTATTTAAGAATCACTTCACTCTTAAAACAGAAAAAACCACTACGTTCTTCAAATAAACAAATTCTCTGGATGCGAAAGTGAAACAAAAACGGTTAATTTTCAATTTTGTAGGTAGTAGCTGTAACACGAAAACTAGACCTGATGGAATCAAAATAAATATGGTTATAAAATGAGGTTAGGTAGGTAATTTAAAATTAGCGAGCACCTTTCTTGTTACAAAATTTTGTTGACCAGTGTTATTATAAAATGTATGAAAACTTAAGGAAGGCGTTTTGGTTGTGGTCGCTAGCTCGTGTGCGGCCAGGCTTAGTTTTGGGTGAAGTGTTAGTCTTCATTGCACGCAATCTAGTCTAAATTAGAGTTGGTGAGAATCCATCTCGGATTAGTAAGTTGAGTTGACCTATCATTATGGAGTAGTGAGTCGTGTCAAATCCTAACATTTGACTAGACGTGATGCGCACATAACGACATAAGAGAATAAGTGTGAATATGCCAAAAGTCTGTGTCAAAAGTCATCTGAAAAACGCATTGCGCAATTTAATGGCTGTCATCATAACGCGCCATGACACTGCACAAATATGTGAGCTTTAATAGACCAAGCCAATGAGACTTGAATGGAGATTCACACACCCAGGGCCCGATCTAGCTATTTAGCCGCTTCGGGCAAAATAATATTCGCCGCACTTTACACTAACACCGCAATAAGTCATGAGCTTATTATTCCAAAGATGGGATGATAATTTATGTAATGTGATATTGTTTTAATAGTATAATATTCACATACGTTAGTCTACTACGGCTTCTGAACAAGTACCTATACAAAAATTCATGAGAGTATGTTGGACTTCGTGCAACCGCCCGGCAGTCTCAATTTTGCCGCTCTGGGCATTTGCCCGGGCCGCCCCCCCCCCCCCTTAGACCGGGCCCTGCACACACCAAACGCTGTTCAGCGAGCTCGGTGCTTTTGTTTTGTTGTGCTGTTTTTCATTTGTCTTATCCGACCGCACCGTAAAGCTATCGGTGTGGTAAACTCTTTAGCCCCAGAAGAGGCTCATAGTGTGTTTTGTTTTGTTAGCATGTCTATCACCTCTTTCTCCGAAATGGATGAACCGATTTAGACCGATAGATTTCAAGGTGCTTTCGCCTCATGTAAGTTTTTGAAAATAAATTATTAACCTCTCCCGTTCCACAGTCGCCGAAAAATGTCCTCTAACTCTCATTGTCTGAGTTCATCGAAAAATCCTAACTAATATTATAAATGCGAAAGTAACTCTGTCTGTCTGTCTGTCTGTCTGTCTGTCTTTCTTTTCTTCACGCCTAAACTACTGAACCGATTTGTGTGAAATTTGGTACAGGGTAAGTGTGAACCCCAACAAAGGACATAGGCTACTTTTTATTCGACTTCGACTTCGACTTCGTCTGCGTCCGCGATAACCGACATATACGCGGACGAAGTCGCGGGCAAAAGCTAGCACATGAATAAAGCCCCCCGATATCCACTTAACTGACTATCTATTTAAAATTCTATGTTCATTGTTTAAAACTTTAAATAATAATTATAATTTCTACCCTCTGTGATATTAAATTCAAGAAAAAGTAAGTTGTTTATGAAAGAAAGTATTTATATTGCTACGCCTGTAAAGGAGATGCGATAGGGTTAACAGCGAAATTAGGACGAGACAGACTTATAACACGCTACGTCATCCCACGCGTGCTTATTGGCCAAAAGACAAAGAAATGTCGCTATACAGACGTGGCGTGGCGTAGCGTGTTATTAGTCTGTTGCCACCTTTCCGTCCTCGTCAGACTTTTTGAAGAACCGATTATCGGATCGAACGATTATTTTATAGTTTCGAAGGAACGACTTTCTTGGAACATCAGTCTTGGTTGCTTGATGTTCCATTTCTCTGCGACATAAAATCGGCTACCGATTGTCTCACGTGTGTGGAGGCCCTAAATTGAATGAGCCCTAGCGACCGCTTGCTATGCTTAGTATCATCATGCAAATGCTACATAAATCCAGTAATTTAAAACTTGTTGACACGTTAGCATTGAATATATCTTAATGTATTGTATACTTCTGTTTTCAGTTGAAAAGGCTAAAGGCGTCGTTGCGAGAAGGAGGCGGTTCCCGCGCTTGTCCTGAAGAAACGCAGCAGTTGCGCCAGCAGTTGGAGAGCAGCCGTATTAAACTCAAAAGGTACACAACCATTTCATTGTCTCTCTAGCGACCCGCCTGTGCTACGGACGGGTGCGAGTGCGACCTATAGAAAATACATTATGTAGTAAGAACCTTAGAGAATGACACACATACACATCAAAATCGACTTTGTTTCATAGTCAATAAGGTTCATAATCTTCCTCTCTGCCATAGGGTAAAAATGTGTCTTTACTTTAACTATTGGCGTTCCTTTGTAACCTGCCTACCTTTCTGATTGGTAAATTTTGTTGCCACAAGGAAGGATGAAACAATTTAAAATTAAATGTTATTTATTTCAGGTTGAAAGAAGAGTTCACATCTTCCGCTCAAGAATACAGAGATGTATGTTATATGCTATTAGGTTATAAAATTGATAGAACTGGACATAAGAATTACAGGTGAGTCATTGATATTATACTTTTTGTAGTTTTTTTTTAAACTTGGTCCTTTCCGTGATTTTTTTAAATTTTAAATAAATAAATTCTTCTTACAGAATATCAAACATGTATGCCGAATCTTCAGAGGAGTACCTAACATTTACTCTAGACGACGACGGAATAGAGATGGTCCACACCGAGTATTCATCCACTCTCGGCGAGTTAGTAGAGTTGCACCTACATCAGCACCGCTCTATACCACTTTTTCTCAGCGCTCTTACCATGGAGCTCTTTACAAGGACTACTATGCTGCAGGTTCAATAAGAAAAGGTATTATAGGGCTGTCGTACGCTTAAGACTTTGTCGTGCGACTATTTTGTTTATTTTATGACTATTTTTGACATCGTTCACTCTCCAGCAGTGTAATCGACGCTTAAAGGAGCCTGTCCATTACCCGTATCACTCTATGAAAGACTCAAGCATACAAAAATTAAATAATTAATATGTATGAGACTATGCCCGTTAGACCGTTCCGTCACCGACCAACACTTGCGTGCCATGCACAGAGCGTCAACAATCGGGTACTTGATATCACCAGTCAATTACAACCAAATATTTTGTATGGAAATAGTAAAATGTGACGTCATTTACTTACCAATTCAATAGATTAACAACAAAAACAATAAAAAAAAGAAACAACCAGAATAAGAAAATAAAAAGAGAAACTAAAACTAAATGGCATCAAAAAATTCATCCGCATCGCCGTACACTGGAAATGTACCCAAAAGACTGGCCGCATTGCCACGTTGGATGGCAATGCTTAACCTCTGGCCAAGGTAATAACCAGCCCTTGGGTCACGGGAAGTGTCAACCAATTCATTAGATTAGATTTCAAAGCAGCTAAAAATAAATTTTTACTGTTAATAAAAAATCAATCGGGTTTTGAGGGCTAATATAAAGTTTTATTTTTATTAGTTGTCTTGGAATTATTGGTTTATGGTGTCAAGTATCGATAACTCAATTCTCGATTGATACTCAGTTGATACGTTCTAATGGGCATAGTAGTCCGTCTCATGCTTCTTTCCGTGCCTGATACGTTCATAGCACGGTCATGGTATGATACGGTGTAATGGGCAGACTCCTTTAGTAGTAACGGATATTTTGGACAAGTACTTCGTGATAGTAATACATATTATTTTTTCGGCACAAAATACCTTTTTAGGATAAGTGTAATTGGATTTCGTAGAATCTGTGAAGGATGTAACATTGTTTCTGTATTGTTGATAAACTAAACATTTTTGTCATAGTTTATAATGTATGGTCGCTTTGTGTGAATAGTGGTATAGTTATTAGTGAAGTGTAAAAATGATTTCCTCTTCAAGTATTGATTAAAAATGGCGGCTTTCATAAAGTCTTTGCTTAAACGAGGTTTAAACCTTCGAGCAAGTTTTTTTAATTTTGAACTTTATTTCGATAAAGATAAAGTTTGTAATACAAAAATTGGCTCAATGGTTCAAGCCTGGTTTAACCAAAGACTTTGTTTTATAATAAGGCCTATAATCTTAAACCTTCTTACTTCAAACTCTTCCAATTATCGCCATAGCTTACGAAGTTCCCTTATAATAGTTGTAATAATAACTTTTAAATTTAGATAGGTACCAATTAATAATAAAATATTGTTAGAATTGTCATGATTATAATAAAATGTTTTATAAACTGATTCATTGTTGCATTCTTCGAGTTTGAAAATAGAATAAGAATTTCTACTTCTGTTTTCTGATAGGTAGGTTAGATTTTCTTATATCGGATGTAACATGACACTACACGTAGCTAGAAGTTCCATGGTCTTCGACTCGTTGCGGTCATTTGGCTGTTCTAGACCAGGGATGGGGAGATATTGTGGGTCTAAGTTCCAACGTGTTTTTTACGAAAACAAGTATTAAATGTTCTAATTTAACTTTGAATACCAACGTCCCCTGTAGTGTTGTGTACACCCATAAACACGATAATTTGCATGTGTTACACATTAAAATAGGGGTTCTAATCTTTGACAGTCTTTACGTGTCGTCAGAATCCCGAAAGTCTGACAACCAGTCTTACCGAGCGGTATCGTATTACTCAGACTGGATTGTGGAGGTCCGATACGCGGTCGCTCCATGTAAAATACTGGTATTCAGCTGCATCCGGTTTGACTAAAAGCCGACCCCTTGGGTTTTCCCAAGGGGTCGGCTAGGCAAATTGATTGTTAATTAACTATGAGCTGTATACGTAATTAACGGCTATACTTTTTTTTTTGAGATGGTAAAAATCATCAAATGAGTCTTTCCGCCCTGGGTGGGGCGGAAGGGACTGTCAGACTTTTACTGCCTAAAAACCACCCTGTTCCTTCTGTTGCCCTTTACGTTCCGGGGCCACGGTATCCTGTTAAGACGTCCCGCAACCCCGGGGCGTCCCGCAACCCCGGAATTAACGGCTACATGTGTCTTTTTACATCCGTATTATAGTTGCCGTGAATGTTTAATGTATTATATGCTTGATCGTTATTGTAAGGAACGTAAAGAACTATTTAATAAGGGCTTTGGTAGACATGTTGCTTTTAAACCGAAGACCTATTTGACCACCTTTGAATACGTGCCGATTAAATTATTTGGCAGATAATTTCATATAAATTAAATTCCTTTTTATTCTATATGTTTTGATATCGCACCAGATGCGATATCAAAATATCGATGCACGTCTCGAAAAGAGACAATATCGCAAGTTGCTAATGCTAAAACTAACATGTCTGCCAGTGCCCTTAGCGGAAGACGTGACAACAAAGTATTGACATGGTTATTCATATTTCAAAACAAACAGATCGTATTTATCGTTAGAATTATTATAAATTATTATTATAATTAGCCGACGTTTTGATTGCATAAATAGGCGATAGCAAATGAGCCACAACACAAGAAATTGGTATTTATTGACAATGTTATAAGATCTTAATTGACTAGTAGAAACCACTAATTGACACCACAGTTGACATACTTTTTATGAGCTGTCAAAGTGTGATATCATGTACTTTACGGTTACTTATGGTTTTTTAATGGCAATAGCAAACTGTCACGTCACTTATTTGCCAACTCAATTGAGTAACTATTTATTGATTTGACAGTGACTTAAAATCTAATTTTATGCAGCTAATTGTAAATTAATTGGGTTTTCAGGGCTAAAATTAAGCGTTTTTTAGAGAAAAATTGTGTCATGGAATTATTGGTTATTGGTGTCTACTAATTAGTGCAATTAAGATGATGTTTGTCTTATTAAATTAGTCTAAGCTTCATCTTTGACGCTAGTTATTCGCTATTAGATTTCGTGTTTCAAAATATATAGTACAAATTGTTTTAGAGACCGTTAGAAGTGGTCTCGAGAATGAGGTTTATATACAGTATGGAACTCACTTCTAGGCAATAAATGAAACCTCAAGTAATACTAGTCCACAGAAGTATAGCTTAATTAAATTTTAAATCGAAAACCGAAAATTAAAAAAGTAAAATTTTCAAACAAAATAAATATCAAAATAAATTCAGTTGAAGTAAACACTCTGTTGACAACTTACCTTGACCCCAGGAGCGAAGAACGGCAACGACGCATGTCGGCGCGGCTTTTTGATTCGTTTGATAATTGATCCAATTCTACAGAGTGTTTAAATTTGTTCAAAATTAAAACTCTACCTTTTGACCTAATTACTGGACCGATTTCGTTAATTTTTTGTATATCGTCAGAAAAGGCGATAACAAGTATGTCGTATAATTTATTGCATATATGTGATCCCCATACCGTATATTTAATTTATTGATTGAACAGGGAAAAACGTTAGATGACTTAAACAAAACATTCAGTTTTCAAATAGTAGACTGCGATTAATTCTTGGACTTATAAAGCTCTTAACGTGGCGCTGCTAGATCATGATAACGGCAACGTTATAAAATACTAAAAAACACTACTTCATAGCGTGTTGTCGTCTATACATCGCTGGCGATTGAAGTCCCAATCTTATAAAAGAGTGATTAAATAAATAGAAGATCCGTTGATAGATATGATACGAAAAAGAAATGTTCTGTGAATATTAAAAAAACATTACACAGTTCGGCTATCGGCAAACATATTGAGCATGCGCCATTAACGATAATACGTTGTCATTTATAGAACGTATGAACATCGTCACCTCGTCACCCTGACACGAGGAGTCGGTGACAGGGCTGTTCAGACCCTTGCCCGAGGCAATGGGATCGCTGTGCCTAAAAATAGGGACTGGGCGTTGGGTTTTCTCCTCCCCCCCTTCCAGTGAAGAGAGGTTGGGGGTCCTGCGCCATAGAGCAACACGGGTACCTGACGGAAGGGGAGACGCCATAGGCAGGCGTTCCCCTCTGTCGAAACATATGACCAAATGGTCCACTGTTAAGTCACTGTTACCAAGTGCGATAGTGTTGTTATTTTGTAAATTGTTTGTTTGTTATCGATAAAAATATTTACTTACCATCAGTCGATGTGTGACATTTGCATTTGCAAAAACTAAAGACTAAGTTGTAGTTATGTAGTATGTTAATGGAAAATTATGCTGATACAAGAATTACTTACTTAATGACAAAAGCAAACCCACATAAGTGATAAATCTAAAAACCAGTAATAGATAAATCCATCATAATACTTTTTAAGTGCTAGTGTATGATTTAGTAGTTTTTAAATAACATTGCGTTCCATTTCACATTTACATTGCATTCACGTGCCACTATGTATGATTCTGTATGCAAATATTGTAAACATTTTTATATTTCATCATGTCTAAATTATGGTATTTTGATTTCGGGACTGGCTGCAGATATAAATTCTATCTTTATCCTGCAAAAGAGGGCTGCAAAAGGATTGGTCATCTCTTATCTGCTATGGCTTACATATTTATTTTTATTATATTTTACTACTGTTTTATATTCATCTTCATTGTTTTCACATGTAGAATCAACAAGAATAATGTAAGCAGGATTTTGTAAAAACCTAATTTAAAAGAGTGCCGTGGAGATTCTTGCTCGTTCTTCTCCATAGAGGCCTACCTCCGTTTTGGAACGAGCAACTAGCTTCAACTTTCGGACTAACTGACCGACTCCTTGACAATTCAAAAGTGCCTGTAAATGGTCTAATTGAAATAAATGTTTTGACTTTGACTTTAAATTTTACCTACATGCTTTTAATTATTTTTAAATTATGCCTACATGCTTTTAATTATTTTTTAATTGACAACTGTTGAAAAAGTAATAAATGACATAATTAAAGTAAAAAACCTGATTTCCCTAACAGAGTTCTTTAATTTATCGATAATGCGTATCGACAGCTGTTACAGCAATGTTTGTCAATGTAGTTGCATCATGTCGTTACACTGTTATGACACAAAATGTATCTATGTGTGTACGAAATTGTTAGTGTATTATTATTATTTCTATGATGTGTGAGTTTCGTAGCGACAGACGATTGTTTTTGTGTGGGGCATTGAAAAGTGTGTTTGTGTGTGTATTTCCCCCCGCAAAAAATGACAGACTTTTCTGTATTGAAAAAATACGCTATGGCGTCTCCCCTTCCGTCAGGTACCCGTGTTGCTCTATGTCCTGCGCAATGAACGCCATGATTGTTCAAGATGTCTGCCGAATATAACCTGTACATTTCAACACAACATTGTTAATATTTGGCGTTGAGCTCAACGCTACGTGTTTTTATACGTTTGTTCATGTATTTGCGATAGTCTAAAAGGTAGGTAACCCGCAACTATTGCTAGCGTGTCACTATTATGTTGGTTGTATGTCAAAGTCTTAGATATTAGGGGTAGGATGCACGTTTAATGTTATTAGTGTAATCTAGGGTTGTACTATGAAGTAGGAATGCCTCGCTAGTCTGACCACACGCACGTGTTAAAAAATTAGGTCATTCTGCAACGTCTATAATTTCCTCGTAGTCTCTTGATTTAATTTGTTCAAAGTTTGTTTTGTAATGATATAATTAGTGTGTGTTTATCTTTATACGCTTTTTTAAATATAATAAATTTAATTTAACTCAACAAGGAAATCGCTATTGAATTTTGCCGAGTCCAAAAATAAGTCAAAATAAGTGTAATTTCGAAGCACGTGGATATATTCTTACAAATGAATGAATTCTATTCAATTTCGTTGTTACTATTTTGTACACAATTCCGTGATCGTCCGTCGCTGATCCTGAACCACGGACCTTACTCAATAAGTCAATGTAATGGGTGCTTTTTATGTGTGTGATAGAATGTATTAGAAACGAATAGATTTATATATCGTTTCGATCATTTAATGCTGTAGAGTTTTTTTAAGTAGCTTATCAATAATAATAACAATGGTGTCGATTCTATTATGCACGAGCTAAACTTAATTAAGACTATTTCTATCTTTTTCTCCAACAAAACAAGAAAGGGATGATCATATTATAAAGGTTGTCAATTTTAGTAAATCTGAATTTTCTATGCAATTTTAGTTGACATCTCTTCTGAGATGTCTTCGCATGGATTAAAAATACGGAAAAGTTCAAGGCAGACATCTCTTACTTAGTTCTAAAATGTCACCGTCCTTTTCTTTCGCTGTATGTTAGTAAGAGATGCCAATTCTCTAATTTTAGTGTAGTTTGTGAACAAGGGAATCGGCACCAATAACAATTTATTTTATTACCTGAAGGTAACGAAATTGTAGTGGAACCTTCATAAAAGCCATAGACCAGAAGTTAAATCCTAAATCTGCGCAAAGTTGTTAACAGTTGCGTACAAGCACACGCATCCGTTTGTCGTATCGTATTTTACTGCGCGGACACAAACGTCTTTCTCGGACCGATTAAAAAAGTTTAAAATCTCATTGAAGAATGAAAAACTTCATGGTACATCCCTAATATTTTTTTATTCTTTAGTAATTGTACCTCTAGCTGTTAATTATTTACTTAACTTTCAAACTGTACTCTATTTCGCCTATTCGGAACACCAATAGCAGTAATTGTGATCCTCTACAATAGATTATTTCTAGATAATGTCATATCCATTTGGAAGATAAAGCTTGTCGCGCATTAAGCTTCTTATCATTGTTATTATAAATAATTGTTTCAGTGTAAGATAATATAATATTTACTTAAGTTAAAACGGTAATAACAATTAACAATTTATATACTTCAATAAATAAATATTTTGTAGAAGATTGACATTCCTTTGAAATCATTTTTGGTGCAGAGACTGTTGGTATAAATTGGCCCATTTTTACATTAATAAAGGTGTCTTTTGTGTCAAGTTTTGGTTTTATTTGACAAGTTGTTCAAAATCTTTCTGGGAAAATAACAGTGTTACGTCATTTCTGTCTTTGTTAGGGACTTGATCCAACGTGTCCCTAATTACCGTATTGCTAGTTGGGACAGAAAAATATCTAATTTCAAAATGTGACAGCCTTGATATTGCGTCCCAACTAGCAATACAGCAATTTGGGACATGACATTAGGGCTGTCACGTTCAAATGTATTTTTTTGTGTTTTGTACAAAATGAGAACAGTTTGTTTCTAATGTAATTTTTGTATGTTTTTTTTTGTGTGGTCCTATTTTTTTTTGTGGTTGCATTTTTCGATTTTAAAGGGATGTAAAATAATAAAGCTGATACCATTGTAAAATATTTATGAAGAAACAAGGACAATATATTATACAAATCATCTAATGTTTGCAATGAATTCAACTACAACAATTTAGTATTATAGTCAGACACAGTTAACAACGTGATTAGCACTAGGAAATAATTGACAAGAGCCGAGCTACTGTATTATGTATTGTTTTGTTCACAATATTAAAAATAAGTACACATATATAAACAATAATTATTTTTCGTTTGTTGAAAAATTAACATAATATAATTAATTATTAAGCTTTTATGACTATACAATGACTTCAACAACTATTGAGCTGCGTTTTCCCTCTTCGAATTTTCAGAAAACATAAAACAAATGTACTATGCACACTGAACGCATCGCTCACCAGTCACGACACATTGAATGGCCAGACTAAAATAATAAGTAGCAATAATAATAGTCCAAATAAGATGGATTAAATTATAGTATTAAGTATGCATTAAAGCTTATGCCATCCGCTGTCCTGTATTTATACTATTACATAATATAATGAATAGTAGAAAAACTTGTAACTATTTAAAGCTAAGAAGGACGCCGAGAAAGTTGTTTCTACCACTTTGACATCACACATTGCTTTGATTCATTAGAGAAATTCACGAAGATAAAACTCACATACATATAGTCTTGGAAACATTTTTGGAAATAATTTAAAAGTAACAATAAATTACTTTTTACCTACAGTCTATAAAAATCACTTAATTTTCAATGTAAAATGTTTCGAAAATAACGATAGTCTAAAAATCTTACATACACATAATACTGAAAACGTATTGTATAACACTCACCATATCCGAATGACGTTTTGACGTTTCTTGTGCTACGCATCACGAGCCATGTGTAAAGACAAACAAAACAAAACATATAACATAAATTTCATACAATTTTCAATAAAATTATTGCACTAAACTTCATAATCGTAACTTAATAATAAATATTGCATTAAGCGTTAACCACATCTCGTGAAGTAAAATTATTTAAGTCTTAAAGTACTAAGAGTTAATTAAATTTTAAGAACAATATGTCAGTCCGATGAAAGTAAACATTTCATCCTAATACGAGCTTCGTTCATTGTAGCGACGTTCAACAACACGGAAATTAGAATTTTATTAATATAGAAAGTACCTAAGTTCCAAATATTGTGCTAACTATTATAACATTTTGACTAAATATTAAGTACGATTTGGTGCTCAAATTTAATAATGTAAGTGTTAATTATTTAAAACTAGGTATATAGAATTATTTATCTACAAAGTTCGAAAGGGTGCATCAGCTCGACAGATTTATCTAAGTCTAAACTAGCTAAGAATTTTTGAATTTCAATATCTGACTCGGACTTTGAGTCAGAAGCTACGGGCAGTCACTAACATAGGGCTACGATTTAAAATCGATTACCGAAATAAGTAAATTGGATGAAACATTACATCAATAAGTAGTTATGATAGCTAGTATCTACTCTTTAAGTTCAAGGTAGCCGAGAGTGACCGCTTTCTAAACAACAGACATAATCTCCTGCACAAATAGTAGAACTCCTCATTCTGAGTATTTCAAAACGATGACCCTTTATTCACGATGAGAAGAAATTGCTCAAAGACTTGCGTATCGACGGGTGATTCTCCAGGCCTTGCGCACTGGGCGCCAGGCTGGCCCATCGTCTACGTCAACCGCACACTACCAAGCCAGTGGATCAGTCCACGATACTAGAGAGTCTATGACTATAGGACGCGCGTGGTGTCCACTTCGCTCACACTTCTCTCAATCACACTATTGTCCGTTATGTTTTTGTTGCCTGTGGACAAAAGAAATACGTATAAATATCCTTATAGTTGATTTAAAGGCACCTCTCCTTCGGAAAATTTAAAATCTAGGTTAGGAAGGGTACCTACCTTTACAGGGTCCAGTATGTAACGGATCGACGACGCGTCCGGCGTGGCAGGCGGCGCGCTGCAGCCGGCACCAGGACGGGTAGGTGCGCCGGTCCGAGCCGCACAGCTGACGTCGCGCCGCTGCGCCGCAAGCGCCGCAAGAGACGCATCGCGCGCCGCTCGCGCCTCCCGCCACGCATCGTTGTCCCGCGCCGCATGATATTGATGCACATGTTGCGTTCGCTGTAACAGTGTTAGAGATTTAGGAGTATGCATGTACAGTACAATCGCGGAAAATTGTGATGATCCACTTTTCACCATTATGCCCTGAGTAATAAAGTCGAAAAGCAGTCAACCGCCACAGTCCTCGGTTGTACAAAGGTACTAGAAAGTGGTAAATTACAGTCGACTGTTAGTCTACGGTAACAATTTCACATCGACAGCGCCTTTATTTCGTAGCAGTATAGACTGTTTTTGTACTTCAAGTGCTAATGACGTTTAGTTAACGGTACTGGGGAGTGGTGAAGGGTGCGCTAGGGAGATATCTTTTAATCTTCAAAAAGTTCTGATTTTCATCCATATTCATATTTTAAACAATGATTTTTATTAAAATAGGTCTTCGTAAATATGATTTATCGTCGGTAGATAAACACGCATTAAGTTTTTGATTTTACCATCCACTTTATTTGTTTGTTTGTCAAAATCTTCAAGTATGATACGCGTTATTATGTGTTACAGGTATTATCTATCGATTGTCTGTGACTTGTTAAGTTGCGCATTGCAATGTGTTGAGTACAATATTATTGTTTAGTTTTGTGTAATAGTGAGAACTTTATTAGAAACTTAAGACTGAAGTGAACAAGGCTACATACGAACGGTGTGGGCTACATCCTGCTGTGAAAAGTTTAGTTTATCACACTTATGGGTAAGTGTATTTGAATTCTTATTTCTTTTCTTTCCTGAATAGCATCAAACAGACACGTTTTTCTGTCTATTTTCTCGAGGAGGAGGTTTTCAGAGGAAAGGTTTTGATGCGATTTTGACCATCATTGACGTAGGATCTACCTAAGGATTTTAATAAAATTAAATTGGTATTTAATTACTCAAATAAAGCTGGAGTGAGTTGCTATAATGTACGTTTATCGGGACTCACCTATACAAGGTCCTCTATAAGCCAGCGGCAGGGCTCTGCCCCGCTCGCAAGCGGCTCGCCGCAGTGCGCAGGCGCCGGCGTACGTACGTCCGTCTACGGCGCAGACTGGCGTACCGGCCACGCCGCACGCGCCACAACGCACGCAATGTGCGCCAAGTTCTGCGTCAAGCACGCAGCGCTTGTCGCCGCCGCAGCGTACGCCCTCGCAACTACCCTCTACAACACATGAAGTGGAAAATTATGATTAAATTATGAAATACTAGCTATGACCGTGACTCCGTTTGTGTTGCAGTCATGAAGGTATATCATAACATAAAACATAGCACTATAAAGAAGCCTTTTACTAGTGAAAGGATTTTTGTTAACAGACTAGTGTTTTCGGAAATTACCTCTTGCAAACAAACCAACAACAAATTACCATTATATAATTTTGATTAAATTTCTGTTTATTTGGCAAAATAACGGAAGCGGCCACAGATAATAATGCCTATTACAGCAAAAAAATACTGAATTATTAACCTCTCGATCGAAGCTTATTTTTGCATCTAGCACACTAGGAATTCTAAAGCAAAGCTAAAGGATTCTTCTAGGGGTGGAGATGCATAATTTATCCTGTACGAACCACCAATATTTTAATTTGGTTTAGTATTTTAAAATATCGCGAAGTTAAGCAGTAATTTACAATTCGTTCAGAAATTTTGCATACCTACCTAATTATGCGAAAAGTTAAGCAGCAAGCTTTTAATGTAATTGTAAGCTGGCTTAATCAATAATTATAAAACATCCTGTATCTAAGTGCGCAGGCGCATTTAATTTTACAGTTATCATTTCAATCGCTGAACAGGAGTACCATAGTTAAACATAAAAGTCTGCAGCTCCAACGACTATACTTAAAAGCCATAAATTCGTGCAAGATAAAGTTAATTGTAACTTTCTTAGGCGTGGCTTTTGCATAGAAATGTCTGGGTAACATTATAACGTGATAGAAATCAGTCAAGCCAGCGTCTGCGCATAAATCCTGCGCTTTTCCCTGGATTGTATCGATTGCGGTTTATGGAGCGTTGGTTTGGACTTAGACGATCGAGTGTCCGACTTTAGAGTGTAGATTACATAGAATTTATCGTCTCTGATCGGACGTGGCTGGTACACGTCTGCTTTGTGTTATAGGATAGGTACCTACCTACTCGCTGTCGAAGTTTGATACTGCACAGAAAGCTACAGTCTTTGTATTTGAACTGGGTCCATTCCATGGAACTGAGTTTAAAAAGGGATTTTTAATAAGTTTTTTGATACCTTTGATAAAAGTAGTGAATACTTATATGAGCTGTTTTAATGTCACTGTTCAAAGATTCCAATTAGATGACAATCCAGCCCAATTAGTGGCAAGATGCTAACTTGTTAAGATGCTATCATTCCCACATTGATGTAACAGTAAAATTTATACTTATACTAGTTTCTGCCCTCGACGTCGTAAGTTATATTTACCTATGGGAGACGTACATTTTTCCCCGATAAAAGTAGTCAATGTGCTATTCCAGACTACTTATCTATGTGCAAAATTTCATCCAGATCCGTTCAGCTGTTCTGGCGTGATTGAGTAACAAACATCCATCCAAAACTTTCGCATTTTTTTAAAAAAAGTAGTAAAATTATAAAGTCCGATTTAAAAAAACCTTTTTCCATTATATGTAGCCTGTTTATCCAGAAACGTTGGCTTAAAACATCAGGCTGCGACCCACGCGGGATTAAAGCAGTAATCAAAGTCGTAACGAAACGCGGGTAAAACCGCGGAATATTGCTAGATAAAAATAAAATTGATGCAGGTCTACAATTTCATTATTTTTATCTATATTCCTGGTTCAGAGCCAGTCCTTGATAGGCCTCGTTTCTTAGCCATGTGGAAAACCATTAGACATAAAACGAAATCTGTCTTGTCCTATAATAAGCAACTTCGTAAAATGTATATTAAGCCAGTTACAATGAGCTGTTTAAGTCAGGTAGGTACCTATAATGCGTTGCGGTTGCAGGCCTATTCGCTCGTAAATGCAATGAAGTGGTGTGGCGGCGTTTAGAACCAAGTTTACGTCGATATTATCGCGAATTATTATTCATAAAATATGGAATGAGGACGTCTGGCGACTGCGGTTATGACAGCACCAAGACGCCGCTACGAGACGAGGTTCAAACGCCAAGGTGACACGCGGATGTGGTGTTAAAGTTACCATAATTAATGGACAGAGGGCCTTGCATACGGTTGCCAAGCCTTCTATATTAGAGGCCTCCTATCCTAATATATTTCTGAAAAAAAATATAGTAGGCTCAACTACTATATTTTAAAGCCATCAAACTTAAAGCTATAATATTCATATAAGCGTAAAACGAAACAGCAAAAACTATTTCTGGACATTATTCTGGTATGTCAAGTTGACAGTACGTTCACTTTCTACCTACTTATATATTTTTTTCATCTTTTCACTATCTAGGTACACTTATATTTTTATCGGTGATAATTTTAAAACTACCATATTTGATAGACAAAAAGTTGGCAACCCTAGCCTTGCACGAGCTCGCGTAGTAAACGTAACTGATAACGTTGGGTATCTCTAATTTAAATTCGATCGATTTTTCTAATAAAATATCCGTTTTTTTAATGTCGTGATGGCCCTGTGGTTAAGGGACGTCTTAACTATTGGACAATTACTACAACTATCCTCTCGTGTACGAGGTTGTGGGTTCAAAACCGGGCAAGGGCAAGTACCAATGTGACTTTTTCTATTTCATATGTACTTTCTAAGTTTATCATGGACTTCACGGATAACCTGGGTGTTTAATTAATATAAGTCTGAAATCGCCAATACGCCTTGAGCAAGCGTGGTGATCAATGCTCGTGTTCTCTCTGCATGAGAAGAGGCAAAGGCCTCTACTAGGTACTACTTAATACATAAGGCTGGTATTATTATTACATTTTATCCGTTTTGCACGTTCAAAAAGAGTATTTAAATTCAGACAGATTGGTGTTGCTAGGTTAATATTCTACATATTCTGCCTACCCACTTACAATTGCGTAAATCCTTGTTTACCTTTTGTAAAACCGTAGACAGTAACAGTAACACGAATATTCATAGGGCCGAGCCTATGAATATTCGGGTAGGTAATTGTAATTCGATTGTTTTCAGGTCAACTGAATATATTGAGCCATATGCAAAATGCAGTTCTACTAGACAGAGCAGACTGCGGAGTCAAGTCATACTGTTCTAGATACCTACCAGCATTTTTTAAGTCTAGCAGTCTATTCTAACACTCCCACCGGCTAACCAACAAAATAAAAAAATAAAATTGATTTATTGTTTAAATTGTTTAGTAGGTAAAAAAATCACCTTACCAAAAATTTTAACGATTTTATTCACAAAAAAATACTCGTCAAAACATGAATTACTATGTGTTTAAAAATTGCAGGTCAATACAGAAAGGTACAATTACATTAGGTCCTTACCCACTATTTACCTGTAACACTGCTATTAGTTAGCTTCAGGGCCTACCACCAACAAAAAACGACTACTCACAGTGGTAGTAGCGCAAGGGTTACTACGGAAACTCGAACTTAGACACTATAATTTCTCATTCGTTTTAAAAGGTTATTTTTCATTTTGAACAATGTTCAGTGAACTAGAGTTTGGGGCTGGTGATTTTCCACGTTTCACTTCACACTAAATAATAACACTAGTTTATTAATGTTCTACTGCTGGGCAAAGGCATTTCCTCATCCAGAAAGATACGAGCATTGTGCACACGCTTGCTATTGGCTAGTTCAAACTTATTTTTAAACTTTTTCCAAGTGGTTCCTGGGGACTATCTAAATAAATTAGTCTATGATTCGAATTTTTGGGCTTGCATTGCTTCGTTTATGTAAGGAGACAATTAATCGAAAAGCGATCTTCACTATCGAGACGAGAACCAATAGTTCCTAGTAAACTCTCATTCACATTCATGCACCTCGGGCGAGACGCGTTCGTCCAGACGTATCGTGCATCGCAATGAGCCATTATTGAGTCGCGATCCCAATAGAGATGTAGCTAGCCTTCTGGGAACACGCGGGCAATTTACAAGCGCGATAGTAGGGGTGTGTCCGGTCATTACGGCAGTCAGGATTAATGCACCCGACCGCGAACGAACAAAAGAAAATCCGCGAAGCTCCCATTTAGCGAGGCAAGTAAAAGTTCCGTGACTTTCAATAGGCGATTGTTCTGTGCAGGCCTAGGCTAGGCGGTAAAGTGGAAAAATAAATTAGGGTCAAGATTATGTAGGTACCTAGGTAAGTTGGTACCTATTGAAACTAGTTGATCATTATACTTTTAGTAATGGATAAATTATAATGGACTAAGTCCCATTACCAAAATCAAACAAGTGGTTAGTTTGCTTTTGGCAAAATGTGGGTAAATGTTACAGAATTTTCCGATAACACGCTACTTTTTGGCGTAATATTTAGCTTTCCTTTCAGAAGTCATTCAAAATTTTCTGACACCGAACTAATGTAGGAACCAAAATTTAAATTTCCAATTCGAAGGCAAAATTGAGTGAAACGGTGCAGGGCCATCAATGCCATCGGTTCGTTATACGTTTGCATATGCGCACTAGAGGTGCAAATGACGCTATTGTGCGCGACCGGCCGCTGCGCAGACGCAGCCTGCGCGGTGACTTGCGCGAATAATACGAAAGCTCGCCAACACGCCATTATCATTATGGGATATGACAGCGACAACAATCGGGAATTGCAAACGTAAACATGTTCTGAATTGTCATGCTCCGGTAATTTCTGCACTTGATGAGAAAAGTGACCGTGGCGGTTGCAAATGACTTAAAAATGCACGTCATTCATTATTTTGTATGAATGAATGAAGCCTAATGCGTCGCCAGTGACTTCACATCTGCTTTAGGTAGGTACTTTTGATGCTTATTGTGTAACATTTCCATCGCATTTCCTTCACACTGACGTTTCTGCCTATATAATCTGAATACCAGATTGTTGCACCCGCACCTTAAATTAGAAATGATTATTTGTTAGACCTAGATATTGTTATTCTGGTGGATTTGCGTCAGAGCTTTGTGTATTGCATTTCAACATTCTGGGGGCGATAAGCGTGGCCATAGCGTTTGCTTCGGTCAAGCATGAGCGCGCCAATAATTTGCTAGTAAACTTTGATGGGGCTTTAAACAGTCGGGTTTGTTACAGGTATTATTATATTTATCCAGTCGGCTAGACAGTTACTAGGTGCCCGCGATTGCGAATGATGGATGGTCGAGCTGTTGCCAAGTGAACGGCAATGAATCATTTGTCTATTTATAGATGTAAGATTAATATGCAACATAAGTGCAGATGTTATAGATAATAATTGAAAGGTGATGTAGCTATATGCTTTAATTTGTATATGATATACACCAAGGTATTAATAATCATAGTTCAGATTATGTGAAGGTAGTGGTAGGGGCTGATTCTGCGAATAGTCGTGTCCATGATCAATATAATGTATTCAACAGTTGATTAAACTATCGTCAACTGGCATAAATTGGCTTGCGCTGTGGAGTTTATTGTTTAAATGCGGTTGTACTTATTGTTCTATTACTAATTCCAAAGCACTACAAAATTAAAAATAGATTCAAATGTTTGATTTTTTGTCATTATCAATCATGTCAAGCTTTAATTTACACCTTCATGTTATTTAACTGCGAGCTCATCATCTCGCTGCTAGCAGATTTATCTAGATAGCATTGCGTAATTTAGTAGGATGGATGACTGTGACAAAATGCATCTCCGACAGTAGAAATCTTCTTTGATATATTAGTTATTTGTCTTATGCTTAGTCTCCTGCATGAGTCCTGTCGGCACCAGGGGTGATATTATGGCCTAGTTTATTTTTTCTAGACCTCTTTTAACATGCACCCGTCGGTTCAACATGAATGATGTAAACTAAACTTGTAATATTTGGAACGAGTAACTAGCTTCAAATATCTCACTGAACAGCTTTGAAATCTCAGTAACCTTTTAGGTCTTCAAATACTCTAACCAAACTGACGATACTAAACGTTTTGTGTTGGTAGACGCATAATAGACGCCTGGTTCGCCGTAGTACTTGCCCTAAACAAGGATGATGGATCGTCGAGATGTTGGCAACTGAACGACAATGAATCATTCGCTGATAATTAGGTACCTACTTATATTATTATAAATGAGTAGGGACGTAATATTATATCTACTACCTGCTTATGACAGACTCACGAGCCAGAGATCATTAGGTGGATAGTCATGAAATACTTACCTAATATTATGGTCACTATAGGATTATTTAGGAAGATTTCAAACTTTTGACTTATACCTGAGATCGGGGTGACGCCAATGTATTGCAGGGGTAGGAGCGTACAGCTGTATCAAAATACTGCCGCCCCCCCCCCAGCGATATCCCCTGAATCCGTGTAAAATAAATGCTCATTCTATTCAATGCGAGAGTTTTTGTTTCTTTTGTGAAAAATCTTTACCCCCCATTCGGTCTTCGCCGTAGTTAGGTAGGAGGGCCCCCCAAAGCATATTAATACAAGGCCCGTCTAGGGCAAGCTACGTCACTGAGAGGATGGCATACTAAACTACGCATAAGTTGATATTATAAAACGCCTTACCTTGGCAAGGTCCCGGGTAGTCGAGCACGAGGTGTTTGGCGGGTCTTCGGCAGGCGCGTCGTCTAAGCCGGCAGAGCGACGGGTAGGTCCGGCCGTCGCTGCCACACACGGCACCGACGCGGCGACAGGCGGCTGCACAGACGCATCGTGCGCGACCGCCTCTCACCACGCAGCGCCGCCCGCTACCACATGACACTCCTGCGCATGATTCTGTCAAAAATGACGATATTAGAATAATAGATTGGCGCAGACTGGGGATTTCCACTACTACTTAGTTCTTGTGACGATAAGATATATAGGCGGGATCATTGAACCATCTGGTCTTTAAAGGCGAAGAAGGATGAGTAAGTTCAGAAAGATAAACTTTGCTTAATCTACCTCTATTTATATTCGAAAAAATCAGACTTGATGTTATGTTAAACGTGGATAGAACCGAAGGACCAATAATTGCATAGCTGCAAAGACCATAATTTTCACTATAGGTTACGGTGGGTTTAATTTTATTTAAATATTATATGTATTATAGGGTCATCTACCTACTATTGCTAAAGTGAGTGATGATGATACTAATATTATAAAGCTGAAGAGATCGTTTGCTGAAACCACTAATCCGATTCTGAAAATTCTTTTTCTAATAGAAAGCTACGTTATCTCGGAGTTCTACCGATATTTTTTTATGAAAAAAAAGGGAGCCGTAAGAGAATTCACGCGGAAAAGATAGTCAAACATATAAAAGCTGTGAAAACATCCGCAAGGTATAATAACAACTCGGATGTCGTTGCTGGCGTACACATGTAGATATAGAGATCGAGATATTTATGTAGATAGCATCGAGTATTTTATAGCTTACGTGGTGGCCTGACAAATATGTAGCCGCAGATCAAAGTGAGATATCAAAATACTCCGTTTTTGAATCGCTCGTTAAATTAAAACTAGGAATGGCCACATTTGCGATTTTGTTCAAGAATTTTGTGTTTACGTATTTACGACTCATTAAAAAGATGTTCTTTCGAGTCTGCTCTTCCCCCACGCATTTTGTAAATTAATTTGTACTTAAATATTCATTAAAAAATATAAGCTCATTTATTCTCACAACACATTCCTATTACTTTATATTTCCTTCATATTAATAAAAAACGTAATTCTTTGCCTATTCAGCACTAACGTTAATTAGTTTTATCACAGACATTACCTATATAATATGCAATGGACGACAAATGCCCTTGCGTAAGATCTCTCTCTGCCAAAACAATTCATTTATTTGAGAAATTATGTGTTTATTTCAAAAATAACATATTTGACGTTTTGCCAACTCTGTGTTGATTCGATGCGCAGCGTTCATCTATCGGACGATGCACTCGACGTCCCAATTTTATTATTTGCTGAACAATGATGCTAGTTGTTAGCAGTCGGATATAGTTTATCTGTTTGTTTAGTTGATTGGCGTAATTGGGCTTTAGGTACGTCTGTCTTTGGTCTGCCTATTGAAGCAATTGTCTAGGATTATTTTGTTTTAATGGAAGTGTCTACTAGTTACGCCCAATGTTGCGTACCGCTTAAAGTTCTCCTTTACTTTACAAAGAAAACTTGTTTGTATTTTATTTGTTTAAGATTCACATAAAACTGGTTTATCAGATTGAATTTTCAGCATAGGCTGTGGCAGAAGGATTTTCGCCATTCTTTTGCAGATATATCCAGGCGAATACAGTCCGGGCTTTAAATGCATCTTAATAAAAAGTATAAGTATATAGGAATTTAGTCGTAGAACGAATATAATATTAAGTATTTAAATTGCCTTACTTAAGATGAGCTGAAGAGGCTTTCATGAATTTAAAGAAAAAAGTCCAATAAATTCTATCATTATTATAAAAAAAATAATGAATACCAACTAATTACTTATCAGGATAACGGCAACTAGATTGTTTTGACGTCCATCTTGGCTCACATTACTACAAAAACAATACCTTGCTTGAATTCTAATTGGCCAGTATTTTTCCTAGAAGCAGCGAGCCCGGAAGGATGTGGCCATGTCTTTAATTAACAAAGGAAGCGGCTCCACCTAACTGACGCAAACTATCGCGAGAAAAACATTAAATATTTAAATATGCATTGTACCGGCAGCTAACTAGCTCATTGTCTACAGGTTAACTTCGCCTTGCTTCCTTTAGACCATTAAACTAAATGATGAACGGAAAGCCTGGACGGTTCTCGTTCTTCTTACATTATTCTCTAGTCCAATAATTTTTCGGTTTTTTTTGTCGGTATTTTATTGTGGTCTTTCGAGCCGGATATTAGCTTTTAACGCAGATTTTTGTTTTGATCTCAGTGTTTAATTGGCATAAAGTTTGATTATTGAAAGATTTCTTGGCCTAAACCACATTGACTTATTTTTTAACGCGAAAGAGAATATTTACTAAAGTAGGTAGGTCAGTGGTGTTTTCTATGCGCAATTTCGAAGAAACGTTCTCATTAAACTGAGGAGCAAAAGGGGTTTTAGTGCCTAAGTAATCGGTATGGTTATGAACCATACCCACATTCCTATATACTCGTTTAATGTACCCGTATCGAGCAATGGTAGAGCAGCTGCCATCACTTAAATTGCCGGACAAAAACTTCAAAAACCCCGCACATGTGGGTGAAATTCAGTTATTTTTTAGGACACTATTAAAACTCCTTCCGGACACCCCCGGCCGCCGCCTAAACTAGGACAAATCCGGTAAATCTCGGACTGATTGCAGCCCTAAGCAAGGGGAAGTTCTCGTCTAATTTTTGGCACTTTCCCTGAAACTTTTAAAAGTAAAGAAACAATTAAAGGTCTTACCAGCACAAGCAACACAGGGTACTCCACCAGAAAGCGCTTTGTAAAAGAATATCTCGCCGCTGTCGAGGTCACGGGGGCTCCAGGCAGCGGGCGCGCGGGATGCTCCCGCGCAGCACTCAGCCCGGCCCACGCGAAGCGCAGCCACCGAGCTGCATCGCCCGCCGCGGTCCATCCCCGTCCAGCAGATCCCGGCTATAGACAATATATTCATTTTAACCTTAACTCAGACTAATTGTCTATAGACGTTGCCTATATAAACCTCTTTAATCACTCGTAACCATATCACGATAAATTTCCTTGTTACCCTTTATATATTTTTTTCTTAGAATTTCTAATAATTATAAAGCCAAATAAGTAAGCCAAGTAACCCGAATGCGTTGGAAGCAGCTCTGTCTTACAATGGATGCCTTTCGTTAATTTTGAAATATTGTCAACAATCAAACAAAACCCATTTTCTCTTATTATCATTCACTTGCAGATAACTGCAGGTTAGTATGACGTTAGTATAAAAAAAGCGAATGTAGAAATAACTATACGTAATAGGTGTGTGATTTGAAATTTCTATAGACTCCTATCTTATAGGTAATTGTCTACGTTCCAGGTAGAGGTCATTTCAGGAACAGACGTTTGCATACGAAATGTAGGACATCAAAGTAAGTGGGAGATGAGAGTTTTATAGATTTTCATGTTATTAGATCATAAAATTTTATCAGCCGAAAACTTCTCCAACGGAACATTACAAAATTGCAATACGAAAGTATAATAAAATGTTCGCTCCGGGTCCAGACTAAACATAAATTGAACAGATGTGTCTGGAGCTCTGGACGCTGCGCAAGCGGCTAGCTTCGAGCGCCGTATTCGGTCGGATTCCTGCGCGTGAGTCACGGGGCACGGCGGGCAGTGCGCGCCGGCCGCGCTAGACGACCGCCAGACACTATTTTTCAATGTGCGCCCGCGCCGGTCGGCGACGCGACCGAACGACCGCAACCCGACATGCCTATAACTAGGTAGTAATCGATTGACTTTTTACAACTATTCGCTCGAAAATACGGATCTAAGGACCAACTTTATAAAAGTTCCGCGTGTTTATAATGATCGATGAAGATAATAATGTAACATGCTAACAGTTTTGATTGATCGTAATCTCTTAAAGTTAGGTATTGTTACGCCTTGTCGTCTGGCTTATACCTAATTATTTTAAGTAATTTCGTGTGGCTGTAAGTTTTAATACTTTGGGAAGTTCTGGCGACAAACTAGAATGTGAGGATGAAACATGTTTATGAAAATCAATTTGTCGTTACACACATTTTTCGTAGAATGTATACATTCCTTGACAGAGTGATGTATTGAAAAACTGTATTTTTTCCTCCTAATATTTTAAATCTTGCAATCTCAGAACTGTGTGGGCGGAATTAATGACAATGACTTAGACGAATTAATTTATATGCGTTTCACAAATACTAATGAATTAAATTAAATTAATTCATGCTCCCATCTATTGAATAATTTTAATCATTAAAAGTTGATTTTATTGTATTGAAATTAGCCGATTTTTGACTTAAAAATAAAATAATAAATTCCATTTGCATTTTAAAATGTTAATGAACGAATTTTCATTACGTGGATTATGTATGAGCAAGCATCGTGTCTAGGACCGAGTAGCAGTATATTTTAGAACATGTTTTTTTTTAATTGTTCTGTCGATATTACTAGGTAGGTGTAGGTAGCCTCAAACTGTTTAGTCATAGTGCATAACAAATTTTCAGACAGTTACGTAATCATACGTACCTAAGTTTGCTTAAAATAAATCAATGCAAAGGTGCAGATTACTGCAGATATTAGCCGCGAATGTCTGAACCGATATTAATTATTATTATTGGATGTTCATATTTGTATGTTACTTTATTCAACACATAGTACTTAATACCTATATTATTTCGCAGCCGTCTGGGACTGCAACGGTTTCCATGGTAACCGGTTGTTGTTGGGCCTACGTGAGAGAACTCGACTCTCTCATCCTGTACCGTGTTTTCCCGGTTTTTACTAGGTTTAAAAGAAACAAGTCATGTTTTTATATGACCTAGGTCTTGACCTTCCTGGTGAAAGCGCTAGGGCTGCCCGAGAAATTAATATTTTATGTTCGTTGCCATTTGCAGCTTAGCATTGGAGTAAAAAAATGACGCGACTGAAATGAATCTATCTAGACACAATAAATAATTCAAAAGTGCCTTTTAATGGTCTAATTGATATCTAGTCTAAATCAACAATTCTAATATTTACAATTACACGGAAATTTTTATGTTCCAGTTAATGGAAACATGGCGTTTGCGCAAAATAATATCATAGAAAGTTTTATTGACGATTGTAATGATTAGGTATAATTCTGTTATTGATTACCATGGAACCAGAACTATTAAAGTATAGTCGAAATCTCATCTCGTCAACAATCAATGTCAGAGAGCAAACGCTAGATCGAACAAAACCAAGACAAAAAAACAATCGAATAACAATTAATGAATCATTAAAAGGAATGAAGGTTTTTTTATCAGCCTGATAACTCCAACTGTTGCAAGCGACATAAATGCTAATAGCCAGTGGCCTTTTAGGTCAATCAATGTAGCGACAATGAACGTTCGAGAGGGATTTGCAAAGCTGAAACGTCTAACCGCCTCGTTGGTTACACTGTGGTCGCAAGCGCAGCTACCGTGCACGCACGATTACTTGATGCGATTCGGGCTACGCGATGAGATTTTCCTTCCAAGAAATCTTCTCTTTTGCTTATATCAGTGTGATGCTACATTTTTAATGAAACCACGAAAGTTTAAATTGAAATACCTATGGTCCGCGTTAATGTCCAGAGCGTGCTTGACCGGTTCTCGGTATTCGGACTTCAGTACTGGCAGTAAAGCACCTTGGGAGAAATGTAAATATATTCGAATATGATTTTAGTGTGGCGAGTGAGGACGTTGACTCCGGCGGCCATAGAAGCATGTTGCTTATATCTTTGGGGGCTTGAGTATTGATAAAAGCTATAGAGCGCTACCGAACTTATATACGTACTTAAATATATAGGTACCGTATTCCAAAAATTGAAATTGTTTTCTAACCTCAAATGCCAGAACAGTTTTGATAGGTCTGTACGTAAATAATAATGAAAATAAGAAATAAAATATAAATAAAAATTACTAACGATTCAACAACGCATTATAATTATTTTTTTTTTTTTTAGAATTAGGTATATTTACTTTACAAGCTACTAGCTTCTGCCCGTGGCTTTATTCGCCTGGCAGTCAAGCATAAAATGCCTATATAGCCTTATGACACTCGGAGATAAAGTAATATTCTATCAATTAAAGGATTTTTATAATTGGATCAGTACTTATAGAGATTAACATTTGTTTAAACTCATTATTCCTATAAACTCTGAGTTCTCCAGTCTGTTTCTATGAAATATTCTACATTCACGTCTAATTGTCTAATGCCATCTTTTTAAACTTCCTCAAGTACTCTACAAAGCATCTAAATACTCTGCCTCGTCCTCATTGGTCGGTTCCGTCAACTTTGGCGCCACAATTTGGAGCTGAGATCCGGCTGTGATTGTGTGGGTGTGAGAAATTGCGACAAAAAATGTGTAGCGTTCCAAAAGTAGGCTGTGCATGGCTTGTGCGTTTTTATCGTCACGCATTGAGGGGTTAGAATCCTCCTAATGACAGACACGAGGTACTTTGCGGTTTTACTATGATAAACATTATAAATATAGAAATAGGTACTATTTAAATTGTAGCTATGCGTGAGCAGTACTCGCAATTGTGGACAAGAACTGAGTAATAGCACGTGGTGCGCTTTATATCTGTTTTTCGTTTAAAGCATAATAATTGTAATGTCACATTTATGCAAGTTTAAACAATCCTAGTCTGTTACCGGGGTTCCAACTACACCTTTCTGCTTGAACGTGACGTAAAGGTATTTATTCCATAACACACACAAGAGTTTCAGGAATCATGGCACTAGAATTGCATATTAATTTGCTTTGATAAAAGGAACTGAACGTGAGCTAAATATTAAGTGTGTAATATAAACCCGTGATATTTCTATTCTCTGAAAGACTGTTTTATTCTGTTGATATTGTACTGCTGTCTGAAGTCGCCTCGAAGAAAACCAGGTCAAGAGCTGAAGTGGCTTCGTAGACAAGGACCCTTCAAACGTTAAAATGTAGGTCCTATTGTTTTAGAAGTTTCACAAAAACAATAGATATGGCGATACAGCGCAGACACAACAATTTAAAAATAAATTTAGGGTTCACAGGAATAGTTGGTTTGTTCTAGAAAACTGTGGAAAATATTTAAGTAGGTACCGGAATTTTCCTAAGCTAGAAAAATTTTAAACGTACAAACCGATACTCAGGAAATCTGTTAAAGCTTAAAGTAGTTTTAATGACAACCTGTACTGTACTAATAAGATTTACAAATCGAAAAAAATATGACATAATATCATTAATTATATAAAACGTTCAACCCTAAACGTCGTTAATAAAGTTTTTAACTAACGTTTCCGCCACATTGAAAAACTAGAACAAGACATAAAAAAGCTATAGGTAAGAGTCGTTCACAGCCTCCATGAAAATAGTGCGGTTACAATCCGATGTATGTACAAATAATATTGTTGGAGCAATTAGCGGGAGAATTCTAAACGATCGCGAAAAACAAACAAGCGAGGAGTCAAGAGCGGGCACGCTGAAAATAGATCAGAGGCGCGTCATTGGCGTCATCGTGTCAACCGTGTGATGAACAGGCACAGGGTTGACTGACGCCCAAGTCATACAAAAATTCCTGATTAAAAAACCTATCAACCAAAAACAATAACAATTGGTGGAATCGGACTGAATACAAACTTACAAAGTCAAAAAGGATAAAATAGATAGCCGATTTGAAAATAGAATTAAAAATAAAACGTTGAAATTCGAAAAGAATTTTAAGCTTGAATTATTCATGCTCTGTGGTATACAATAAATGTAAGAGCAACCCTATTTGTGTGATATGAATGGCCCAAGAATAGTGGCGTCTAAATCGGTCAAACTAAATATATTCAGTGGCCGTTTTATTCGCACTATCAACAAATCATTGAACAACATCCGCTAGCTTGATTACGTCAAAATAATAATATTAAAGAATGATTTACGAAACGCAGCTTATTAGTTTTGGCAGAGCGTCGGATATAAACAAAATGTCACAGGTAAATGTTGATTAATTTTAATTTTAGAAGATTTGCGAAATGCTGTACCTACATCCTGTTTTTCAGTTTATTTTGATACTTTTGATAATGTCGTCGTAAAAGCAATCTTTGATCAATTTTAGAATAAAGTCAGATTTTCAAAAATCGAATGGCTATTTTAATGGGTCTCTTTTATTAGCTTTATTTTTAATTTGACTTAGGTAGATATAATTTTTTCCTTTGCTACTATTCTATTTCTGCGTTACTTTTAAAGCCAATAAAAAGTTATTAGAATGTATAAGTATAAACTTGGAATAGGTAAGTACCCAATGTTACAACCCAAATCAATGCACAAAATAACTTTCCCATTTCCAAGCGAAGCACTGCCCAGGTTTAATACAAATTGCGCAGCTAATGGAAGTCACGTCATAAAACCTACAAAACAGTTAGTAGCTAAGATGATCACTATTAATGAGCCGTAAAGTTTTACCGTCTAACTTCAAAGTGGCTTTGACAAAGACGCGTCTAGAGTCTGGCTCCCAGACGGCCTAATAAAGCCTCCAGTTAACTCGAGACCTAGGGATGGCTAATGAAATGCATTTATATACGTATTGTAAAGTCCGTCTCGCCTTTAAAGGGTACCTAATTTAAAATTGTGATTGTCTGGCAGCCTCCCGCCGACCTAGTTCTTGTTTCTGGGACAATGAAGGACAAATTTAACCAGGTGTCTGGGTTGAAAGCACATTTTGCATAATATGTTAAGTCTACGTCTAGCCGTTTGATTAAATATTTTAATTTTGGAACGTTAAACCAGAATAATTGTAAGCGTAAACGTTATAATTAATGTTCCCGTAAAGTTTGTTAAGCGGCCAAGCCGACTTTGTTAACTTATTCATATTTATTAACATTCAGACATTAACTATCATAGTTTACATAGTAATTTAATTAGAATATTTCGAGAACTAAGAGATATTTCTTTTAAATTGTTTTTTTAGAAGTTTTGAGAGCAAAATTTAAATCATAGTTTACTGCCCACGTAAACAGCTATTCTGTTGATAAAATAATTTAAATTAATTAAATGTTATAACATTTTGCGGTTAATAAAATGAAATATTTGTGGCAAGTGGAAGTCATAACTTTCATTTAAAATATCAAACGTCATGGTTTTATTATAGGAAAATCTAGAAATAAAATACGGCAATGACTATATTATTCACGTCAAAATATAGGTAGGTACCTATGAATGTGTTGTTCATTTCCTCTTATGAATCATACAGATTTTATAGATACGAGGTGTAAAAAGTCTCATCACATTGTCGTTAACTACGCATACTGCCCATCAAACTAAAAATATAGGTAGTATAACTAAAATACGTAACGTAATATAAGTCGACTAAAATGACACGACTTATGTTTTATAAACTTATATTTTTTGTTTTTCTTAGGGGTGCAGCAACAATACATGGGTCGTGGGGGATAGTTATAGGAACTTTTATTAAAAAGCCTTCTTGTAAAATACATAAAAAAACATTGGTTCTTTGACTACGAGTTACGCAATTATGGGGAAGAACATATAACTTCATTATGTGTTTTTGTTATCCTTATAGTGCCCTTATAATTATTATCTACATTGATCAAGAATTATAATATAACTTATTAAATAAGACTTATTATATATGTATTAGTTTATTTTTATAAGATTATTTTGTGTATTTTTTCTATGGGCCACAGTTGCCTGATAATAAAATGATTTATTATTATTATTATTAATGACCAATATACCTACACTACGTTTTGTATGGAGCACGGTGTCGATAAAATCTTCTTAAATAGCAGGATGGACGTCTACTAGTCACCTTCAAAATCTAGGTTGATACATAGTTCATCAATGTTAATAAAAAAAGAATATTATTTAAAGATACATTTAAAAGATCTCGTAGGTACTTAATTCTTAAAATTGGCGCCGGTTGAGATAATGCTGTTCACAAAATAATTTATAGACCAACTTTTTGCAATATTATTGGTAAAAGAAACAAGTCGTAAATAACGTGGTTTGTATAATCACGTGTTAAAAATAAAAGGATACATGCGGAATTTAACAGTAATTTTAACTTTGATACCAAAACAATCGTCGTTGACAGTTTGACACCACTAACCAGTAATTCCAAAACATAACTTCTTTAAAAAAAACACTTTATTTTAACCCTGAAAACCCGATTAATAATCAATTTACTGTAAAATTAGATTTTTTGTGGCATTGAAAATAATTTGAAATCAATAAATAGTTAGTTGAGTTGCCAAATAAGTGACGTCACAGTCCGATATTGTCATACAAAATCTATGGATGAATCGTGTTTTTACAGGTCATAAAAAGCACGTTAATTGATGGTGGTGACATTTCATACAAACTTTCAAGTCCTTGTTTTTCTAAATGAATAAATCGATTTTAATGAAACTTCCTACACATATGCAGGATACATAGGTCTAACAAAAAGTTAGTAGAAAATTGATGTCACGGTTGGCGCAGTGGCTAAGCTTTGGCTGCTGCATTGCGTGTCGCGGGTTCGATTCTCACACGGAACATAACGCCTGTAATACCCAAAGGGTTAGGCAGAGGTGTACCCAATTATTACACCCACATTTCGCCAGTTATATTTAAGTCCCATGTAATATGGGGCGAGCTTATCAACCGGGCACAAATCCAGACTCCGAGGCTGCTATTGGGAAATTCCTTATGGAAAAACCCAATAACACTTTGCCCGACTTGGGAATCGAATCCAAGACTTCATGCTCAGCAGTTGCGCTTTACAACCACTATACCAACGAGGCAGAAAAAAAGAGATGTAAAAAAAAACTACTTTTAAACACAAACGCTTCATAATCTCGTAGTACATCAAATATCGTAGCCGATTTGCTACGCGTGCTACGAACCTCCATAGAGCTATTATAAAAAAAAATAACACGATTTCTTTTTAAATGTAGAAGGACTATAGAGAAGGATTGTAGGGAGGGTGCGTGGTTGCTTATTTGTAATCGTATAGTCTGCATTCGGTAACAATAACATGGGCCTGAATACCGCCAATTAGTTATGGTACGAAATTACGAATATGTTTCAACGTGAAATATGATATCATAATAACTTCCTTAATTAGCAATTATTTTGTCTATCGAAATAATATTTTGACTAGCTTTGAATGCTATTTTGTACTTTGACTTTATGTAAGTTTATAGTGAATAATCTTATTAATACAGAAAGATGCAAAAATTATATTTTCTGATATTATCGGGAAAGTTCGGAAAGTACAAGGCTTCGGAAAAAAGATAATTTGGAAAAAATATCTAAATAATATTTTACTTCATCCTAATTTTCCAACAGCTTCGGATATGTAAATGATATTTCAATATAGTCCCTAAAAAATCTGTCTATCAGTACTCTATCTGCCGTGAAAAATAATCACGAATACAGCCAGTCAATATTTCGACCCAAACAAAATACTAACTTACATTCAAAAGCGAGTTTTGTACACAAGTAAATACTACGTCTAATTAAGGGCAGGCGAGACAATAAGTTGAAGTGGCGGGACACAAAATACTCCGGTTTGGCAGGACGCGGTCGAGCGGTCGCGCGCCACTTATTTTTTCAATCCCTACTAACAATAGCAGGAGTGCGCCGATGCACCGCCGACTGCACCGCGCTTGCATTCACACTAGTGATGCGACACTTGCAAACTTGTTTAAGATATCGATAAAATTAATAATCGTTTTTTACTAGAGTTCGTTAGATGAAAAAAAAAACATTCGTGATTTATATATCGACTCTAAAATAGAACTTAAAAAAATATTTATCTTAACAAGCTTCAGATCATAAACAAGTCACAGTATAATCGATTGGACTTGTTATAGCTTGTAGACATATTTACTTAATGAATTCGAATCGATACAACTCAAATATACCGTTGTAATCGATTACATCAACATAGATAACAAACAGGTTCTAGACGTTATGATTAATAACCTCTTTGAAGTCAACAACTACACATTACGCGCTGAGGAGTTTACCGCGCGATAACATAAAACAGATGGAGTGAAATGATGTTAGTGTAAGCCTGCACAGAGTCGGCCGGCACACCGGGCTTCTCACGTCGAAATTCATGGAAATATTTGTATGTGGCAAACAGGCGGGACACACATAAATCTCGAGAGGCGATTGAATGCAGACGCGTAAGCGTGCCCGTGCGCATAATTCAAAGGGGCGATCACCAGGAATCGCCGCTTGGCATGCAGACGGCCGCGTTCATTCCAAAGCAATAAACCCGTTAGTGGCGACGTAATGTGCATATTGGAGAACAATAAACGACATACGTAGACCTCCGCTCTGTCCGTCGCGTCGCTAAATTCATCAAACGTCATATTTCCCGAAAGTGCCGCTATGACTCGCCATCGCAATTTCTTCCTTAAAATTTTGCAGACAAGGGCTATAAGTTTAATTCACTGCATCATAATTGCACTATAATTATATTTTAGTATTCGTCTTAAATGTAGCCACAATATACAAAAAGAAAAACAACATTATTATGTAATATCATAATTTATCTAAGAAACGTTTACCTAATCAGCGTTTACTACCTCCTGAATGGTTAAAACATTACAGCTAAAAACCCAAATGTTTTTGGTCCTCCTATAATTTCTGTAAGCTTATCGATATCGATAAACCCACCGTCACCAGCCCGCAGGTGCCCGATATGCGGTTCCTCTGGAATCATTGCCGGCGCCGGCAGATCGCCGTGCCCAGACGACCGAACTCTTTAATATTTATTTACAAACACATGCAAATATGCACCCAGCCAGCGAAAACATTACCGAACGGCTCCAATCCAGTCTGATGACTAATTTTTGTGGAGTTTTGTTAACATTACGCTGAAGACTTTGTCATTATAATAATTGCGAACGTAATTTACGTTAGGTGACGCATTAGTTTTTATTGTGACGGTTTAGTTTTCGATGTATCATGTAATATCGTGGGTAAGAATTTTTGGGAAAAATGAATTGCATTGTATTGATTTTACTTTATATTTTAATTAAGTGTGATAATGATCGATGCAAATTACAGGCAGATACTATATTTATTATTGAATACTTACGCTTTTTTGTTGATGTGACGTCTGTTAACGTACCTAATCTTATGTATTTTAATTGGTTTTGTCAATTGGTTTGTCTGACTCATACAACCCGTCTACAATTGGATTCAGGTTACATTAACATAACCTAAAATCGTGATTTATTTGCATTTTATATTATTTCAATTACACAAAACGTCCATAAAAAAAACAAAGCTTAGGAACAACTCTAATTAAGTTACGTATTTTAAAAACAAACGCGTTTTTTGCCTTATTACTATCAGTTATCATTTTACGAGGTTTTCAATAAAGTCATCAACGTTCAAGTACCTACCTTTATCCACGACCGTCATGAAATCAACCAGACGTCGCGTCGAAGTTAATTAAGTAAAAACAAGTAGTTAACATATGCATTTGATATCGACGGCTAGGCACTAGGACACAGAATAGATAGTTACAGAAAGCCAACTTTACGACAAACGAAAACGCACACATAGACGCGAATGTATGGCGATTTATTTATTAAAACTTTATGCAACAAAAAATACATAGCCAGACTTATTTATTACCTTAGGCATTCTCTAACAGTCAACCAAAGGTGGTTAAAAGATAACATGTTAGGTGCAAATTATTGTCCTAACGTAAAACCACAAGACAAAAAAAAACTAAATGTATTTACATAAAAAAATTGAAGTGTACACTAGTACAAAATACTTAAAATTCTACATACTTACCTACATACCTACTTACTATTAAAATTAAGCGATTGGGGATCTTAAACAAACGACAGTCGTGAACTAAGCACGCTTGTGTTTGCTGTACGTAGACGAGTGTTTAAGTATGCGTGCGTTTAGCTACTTATATGGAGCCGGCCTTCTGTACCTGTGTATTCTGTGGCATTAGGCTGCCCGCAGCCGCGCGGCGGTCTAGCCAACGGATGTTTCCCAGACAGAGAAATATTATGTTATTCAGTTAAGTGGATATTAAATACATAGAAGCAGGCGCTAACTGCCGCTAATTTCACTTAAACGCTACAGCTGCGTGTACGCGCCTTAACTAGTCAGTTTTATGGGCAAATTATACAAAGACGACGCGACTCAAAAATTAGGACGAAAAATAGTTTCATTCACCACATTCAGGTTAGTTATTTAGTGCGTTGCGAGTTTACAAGCCTTTGCGAGATCTGCCTTACGTTTTATAGCCTATTAAAATATACGACCGAGTTTTTGGGACTCGGATGCGGTGCTTCGGAATTTATTTTGGGCACGCAAATGATGCTGCACCGACAAGCAAATATTAAGACTTTAATATCCTTACAGGTACAAAAAAATGCAGCAATTTTGAAATCAATTAGTCTGAAGTTGGACGGTGTTATGGGTGCTATAAATGTAATACCTTATTTTTAAGGGTTTCGTACCTGAAAGGTGCCAAACTGGACCCTATAAATAAGCCTCCGCTATCTATCCGTCCGTCTGTCAGTATCATGAACCGTAATATGTACAGTAGCGGTCATAAGTGCAGTAGCATGCTAAGGTTTGAATTGCTGTGAACACGGGGTAGAGGCCATACCTACATCTGTGTATATAAGTGATGTATTCAAAGTTAAAGTCAAAGTCAAATCATTTATTTAATAAGGCCATTACGTACACCTCAAAATTCGTACACGAAGTCGAAAGGTCGTAAGTTTAACCAAAGTGTCAATCGATTTGCTTTGTAGATTGCTACTCCACTTATGACCGCTTACTGTACAGAGTTGTTTTCACAGAATATTTATTTTATTTACAAAAAACTTAATTTTTTTCTTTAACATAGTGTTAAATATTGGACGATGGTACAGAACTCTTCATATGTGTGTCCGACTCGCACTTGGCCGGTTAATAAATATAGCTTAACTATATGCTATACCTATGTTTTACTGGACATAATATCCTTAATTTATTTATAGTTTAAATTGAATTCTTGCAGCACTTGAGAAATATGCTGCGTACGTAAAATGTCATAATTAAAGAAAGCGTTTTATACATTTTCCTTCATCAAGTTCTCCCTTTATTTTAGCGTCCATTTTTACGTAATTTAACATTTTGACTGCACTGTTGGTCTCTTGGCTGAAAGCGCTACTGCAGAGCGTGAGGTCCTGGCTTCAATTCCCAGGTTGGGCAAAAAGTGTTATTGGGTTTTTTCATTACGAATTTCTCAAGAGCATCCCGGAGGTGGAAAGTTAGTCGTGTAACACCCCCGTGCCTCGGAAAGCACGTAAAACCGTTGGTCCTGCGCCTGATCCCTTCCCTGTCACGTCGGATAGCTGTCCCATCGGACTATTACGAGAGAGGGAAGAGTGAGTGTACCTGTGTTTGCGCACACACTTGCGCACTATAATTTATCTCCTGCGTACTTGGCCAGTCTACATTGAGATTGGCCGCTTTTTTTTTTAAGGTGGTAAAAATCATCAAATGAGTCCTTCCGCCCTGGGTGGGGCGAAAGGGACTGTCAGACTTTTACTGACTAAAAAACCACCCTGTTCCTTCTGTTGCCCTTTACGTTCCGGGGCCACGGTATCCTGTTAAGACGTCCCGCAACCCCGGCAGGCGCCCGCAACCCCGGCAGGCGTTTGGCCCCGTTGGGGCCCCGTCCCTGTGCTGAAAGCTCTTTGAGGCGCGCGCGAACAGAACGCGCCGTCGACCCGGGCATGGTCCTGGATCGGACGGCGAGCTACCCATTACTCGCCGTCCGCAAGCCCGCGCCTACGGTGGCCGGATGTCGCCTCGCGACGTCCGACGCCCTGGGCATCTCCGGCGGCGGCAAGATTGGCCGCTGCGACCGAAATTCGGTCGGGACTCGGGAAGATATTATTAACGTTTTGACACATGAGTGCTCTCATCACTGTCAGTGGAACAAGTGCGCGACTTCCTGTGGGTTCCGCATCAATGCAACTATGTGCGCCAACAGCCAAACAACAAATTTTTCTGTCGCATTCTTTTTGAGAATATTTTCAATTATAGCTCGGGGTTGGAATTGTGCCCGGCGAATGGTATTATATAGGAATTTGTAGTACACATTCTGTAGTGAGACCAGTGACAATTCTTTACTTATGTAGTTCAATTATTAGAAAAAATCTGCTTATTCTTATGATATCTTTTTATTGCCAAACTAGCTTTTGCCCATGGTGGTGCCATTGGTTAAAGTTGATATTATCCCACAGAAATTGACAACGGAGTCGTCGGGAATCGGTGACTGGATCGTTTCCGATGTAAACTTCACTTCTAAACTTGATCGAACTTCGTATGTAGGTTAAAGTAGGTATTAAATATTATACATTTTCGACTTTCCTCTTATCGATACTAAAATTGCTATAGTTTACATCAAGTTACGAATGTGTTAACAAAGTCATACGAGTCTTTGGCTTCGGGTGTTGTGTTTTATAGAAGTAATGACAATGAAAACAACTAAACAATATTTCTAAGCTAAACACTTTTTGGGTCGATTTTTAAAAGCCAAGTGGAATAATGCAGATGACAGCTTTTATATGTATATGAAACTAGCGGACCTAAGAGACGTTGTTCTGCCCGAACGTTGGCTTCCAGCGCCACCTACCGGGTTCAACTGTGAATCTAAGCCATCCAGGGACCAACACAAACACACCAAATAATGACACACTTACAGAGTTATTATATGTAACTATAATAGTTATATAGATAAAAGTCAAACTGTCATTCAGATAAAAGTAATCTGACTATTGAAAAATCAGGCCCTTGTTCTTAATAAAGAGTACCTATGTATGGATTTTTTTTCTCATTCTTCTCCATACGAAACTACCTTTTATAATGGCAACTAAATTCATCTTTTTCTCTCTTTTGTAAATGACATTCAAAAGTGCCTTTTAATGATATAATTGAAATAAATGACTGCCTCGTTGGTCTAGTGGTCGTAATGCGCGACTGTTGAGCATGAGATCCTGGCTTCAATTCCCAGGTCGGGCAAAGTGTTATTGGGTTTTCCATCAGGAATTTCTCAGTAGCAGCCTCAGAGTCTGGATTTATGCCCGGTTGATGGCAATAGGCTCGCCCCCTATTACATGGGACTTAAACATAACTGGCGAAATGTGGGTGTACTAATGGGTACACCTCTGTCTAACCCTTCGGGAATTACAGGCGTTATGTTATGTTATGTTTTATGATTATAGACGTGTAAATCAAGCTTTGACAGTGAACTGTACTGCAAGTCTGCAATACTGTTTCTGCTTTACCTAAGTACCAAGGTACTCTCGTGAGAGTTATCACTTCCTTTGATAGTGCCGGTGTAAGTAAGTTTATCGAGTAGGTAACAGCGGGAAAAGCTTGAATGTAACCGACGTGTTCTTTGGCCAATGTAAGCGGTATATTGACGGTACGGTCGAACAAACCATTAGATATAAAGGCAGCTAACTTGCAACTAAGTACTTTCAAACAATGTTTCGAGTGTGTCAATTATTTTCAATCACTCTAAATAGTTCAGCCGTTAAAGCATCTTCAAAAACGTTCGTTTTTATTATCTTCTTTATCGTGTGGGCAGTAAGGTCTTACGACCCCACACACCCTTGTGTCAGAGTTTCTAAACCGCCTCAAGGGCCTCTGACATGGTTTGAGTAGAACAGTAAGTCCAGGTTTCCTCACGATGTTTCCTTCACCGATGCCAGTGATGTCCAAGATAAACTTTAGAAAGTACATATGAATTGAAAAATTCACATTGATACCTACTTGCCCGGATTTGAACCTCATGCATGAGAGGCGGGCGCCTTAACCACTGGGCCATCACGACACGTTTTTATTATAGTATAGTAAGATGAGATGAGACATTCGGGAATATCTGTCAATTAGCGCTTAGGTACAGTCAGCAACAAAAGTCGATTAACATTTATGATTTTTAAATCCTAATTATTAAGTACAATATTTAAAGTAAAGCGCAATTAATATAAAATTCAGATAAAATATACCCTTAGCTATTGCCTGAAATTCTGAAAGCCAGTACATTATGTGTTTAGTGTCTGTTTAAATGATATAAAAAAGTAACATTGTTAATCGACTTCTGTTGCTGACTGTACTTTACTTAAAAGTTGAATATCCATTTTGATTAAGAATAATAAAATTACGGAATTCTATTGAATCACTATCTGGTACCTAAGTACTCTAATCCATACTAATATTATAAATGCGAAAGTAACTCTGTCTGTCTGTCTGTTACGTTTTCACGACTAAACCACTGAACCGATTTTGATGAAATTTGGTACAGAGTAAGTTTGAAACCTAAGAAAGGACATAGGCTACTTTTTATTCCGCAATTTCGTCTGCATCCACGATAACCGACATTTATGTGGACGAAGTAGCGGGCGAAAGCTAGTCTATAATAATAAAGAGGTAAGATGTGTATGTTTGTGGGTTTGTTTATTGCCTATTACTAAAAAGAATTTCAGTGATAGTAAGTTACATTATTGCCGAGTGTCATAGCATATGTTTTAAGGTATAATTAACATCCGGACAGAGTCGCGGGTAGATGCTTGTATATTATAAGTAAGACGTTAGGTTTGACATTTCATAAATATTATCAATACAAACAGAAATAACGAAAGAATAGTATGTGTACCTTAACATACTGAAATAAACTGTTTCAAACTATTATCTATACTAATATTATAAAGCTGCAGAGTTTGTTTGTTTGTTTGTTTGTTTGTTTGTTTGAACGCGCTAATCTCTGGAACTACTGGTCCGATTTGAAAAATTCTTTCAGTGTTAGATAGACTAGTTATCGAGGAAGGCTATAGGCTGTACCATCACGCTACGACCTACGGGAGCGGAGCAGTAACCAAAGACGCGGGTGTAACCGCGGCGGACAGCTAGTTATTTATTAAAGTTTCAAATAAGTTTTACCTATCGAAACCGTCGTAATTTAATGAGGTTATTTATTTATTTCATAAGTTCATTCTAAACAGGCTTTAATAAAACCAAAACGTTTAATGCTAGAACAGGGTATCAAATACAAATATTAAGTAGTAAACGTAGTACGTAAATTAATGTTAATTAAAAAGTGGTTTAATTGAAATAAATGCTTTGACTTTGAATATCAGAAAAATTAAATAAATTAAAATAATAAGAATATAATTGTCATAATAAAAAATAAGTTAAAAATAACTAAAACCCGACTACGACAAAGTCGCGCACTGAAAAGTATAAAACAAGAACAATATTCATTTGACCGATATTTTCGAAATTTTTAAGTAATAGCCGTGGTAGTATGCCACCTGCGGTTGTTTCACACAATCTTTATTGACTAGGTGGCATACGACCACGGCTATTACTTAAAAATTTCGAAAATATCGGTCAAATGAATATTGTTCTTGTTTTATACTTTTCAGTGCGCGACTTTGTCGTAGTCGGGTTTTAGTTATTTTTAACTTATTTTTTATTTACACTATTTTGGGGGTTACTTATATTATTTAGGGGTTATATTATTTGAAGGAATAACTCTATTTAATTATTTGATATAATAATAAAAGCAAAGTAGCGAGTGAATTTCAAATGTACTCATTAAGCCTTTTCATTTGATACCCATGTTGACACTGTTAAAAACAGGCAAAGTAGCTGGTAAAAGCTATATAATGTATATATATTTCAAATGTGCTCATCAAGCCCTTTAATTTGATACCCATGTCGATATTGTGCGAAAAATTTTTTTTTTTTTGATAACGACTTCACATCCCCTGGAGGGCGCCATATTGGATTTGGTGACACGTCACCTACCCTATAACCAGCGGACAACTGAGACGCTTCTAACGACACCTCATTTGTCATGTAATGATAAGGAGTTTAGAAGTTACGAGGGAACAAACAAACATACATACAAACATACATACATACATACATACCGGTCAAAATCATAACCCTCCTTTTGGCTTTGCCGTAGTCGGGTAAAAATAAAATATATACTACTACTCGTATATTTAGAATGTAGGTAGGTACATATTTTAATTATGTTATTTGTGTTTATATATTTTATGTTATATACTTACCTTTTTATTTATTCTTTTAAACTAATTTGATTGTAGATATAGTTTCAGTATTGAATACGTAACGCTTGTGTTTAGGTATTCATTGTTTCTCTAAAGAAAGGTCAAGCGAGGTTTCAACGTGTGAAATTATATTTAAAGTTACTTTTCTGTGAAGTACAAGATTTATAGGTAGATATTGTGTTTATTTGGTAAACGAATATAACGATAATAATCAGTAAGAGTTTGAAGGCACCTAAGATGTGTTTTAAATTAAATTCATATTTTATCCATTTGACGCCTAAAGTACTTAAAAGCTCATTCAAGACGGTGACATATATAACACACCTACAGTGTAATTAAATCCAAAGTATTAAAAATCTGTTGATTTTACAGACGATTTTCCTTAAGACTTTTAAAGAAAGTTTCCAAGAAACTTATGAACAAAATACCTAACAGGATACGAATTTAAAATTCAATTAATTTTATTAGGAATTTATTTTATTTTATCAGTTAGGATTTAAGCATTGTAATTTAACAATGTTTATTACAAGCTTTTATTTTATTATGAAATACTGAATATAATTATTTAGTTATTTGTGGTCGTAGATTTACAAATCAATAATGTGAGTTCCACTTTTATTTTATTCCAATTTCTTCGTTAACGGTTCAAATAGAAAATCAAATATGAACAGGAAATAAATAATGACTATGGTTTTGATTATACGCAAAATATATTTCTGGAAAAGTGTTGAAACTTACATCTGAGGGGCAATTCTCGTATTTTTAAGAAAGGTCGCATTTTACTCGCAGTCTCAATCTGTCAAAAATACCAATATTCACCTAATATTTTGTCAATGTTTTGACATCGATTGTCGCTCAAATGAGATTGCGATTAGATTTTGAACGTTTTTAATTAAGGGACGTTTTTAAATAGGCCTGTAAATAAAATAAAAAATATTACATAACGATATGACAAGGTTTATAATTTACCTAACAGTCTCTAGACGTGTGTGATAAACAACGTAACATTTAAACGTGTTAATATAAGTTGGTGCGTTTAAAACGGTTCGTCCCGCGTAACGTCGCACGGAAGCCGTCGTACCGGTCCGTCAGCCTGACTTATCACCATGTCCTGATTAATACACCACTATTCATTATACCCAGCCCACTCAAATATTCAACAAACATTATACTACATTAATAAATCACTACACATCCTCATTTATCACTCTACTCGTACCTATATAATTATTTACAAAAAAAAAAACTTTTTGAAATGATTAGGTAAAACAATTACCACATGCAACTTCTGCCAAACAATTATTCAAAGACAGAAATAAAAGCAAAACAATTACGTACCCATATAGAAAATGAGTAAACGGAAACTTTGCCAAGTAACCTTATAAATACGGACGCACGCTGAAAGTTCACGAATTGCAATTTCCCGAAGCTTAAGGAAAGTTAGGTAAACTTTTGTAAGAAAGTTTTCACTGTTACAGTGTGTAAAGTGTGATGATATAATTTTCTTTTAATGCTAATTCATGGATTGCGATATTTTAGAACTGAAACGAACTTTTTCCTGATGGCTACTATATATTAAGTTTTTACTTTTTAAAGTTTTCAAATAGTGTTCAACGAAAATTTTCAAACCATGTGAAATTAATTTATTTTTTTGTTTTTCGAAAACGAGCCAAACTTGAAAACTTTTTCAAGTTAACAACTTTTTTCTGACGGAGTCGGCAGCGTTACGGACGCTGTGAAGTTCTGGAAATGCAAATTTCCGAAAAAAACTTATGTAAAGTTCAGTGGTGATGTGTGGTGTGTTTATAAGAAAAAAAAGGAGCTCACCTGCTGCCGGGCGCGCAAGCACGAGCGGCAGCACGAGCAGCGGCAGCAAGGGCAGCCGCATGCTCGAGCTAGCGGGGCATGCCGGCGCGTGCGGTCCGGCGGCCGGCGCGGCACTGCGCCCGTGCGGCGTGCCACCGGCGCCGCGCACACGTGCCGCAACAAGTCACCGCTGCACCTCCCCGGCCACGCGTGCGACCACGTACCCCTGAGAGCCGACGCGGACTGAACGAGACGCGGCCGTCAGCGCGCCATACGCGACGGTGCAAGTGCAGCGAGTGGTGGAGTGTCGACGACCCGCGCCGCCACGCGCCCGGCGGCCTTCCGCCTGCCGACCGGCCGCGCCAGCACCACGCCGCGCCGCCGCACGCACCACCCGCACCAACACACACTGTCGTCTGTGACCTCTCTCTTATCATCACGTCATTACACTATCTCTATCGATCGCTACTCATCTTCAACAAACTTTCCCGCCTAAAACATCCGATGACACAACATTATCGAACTTCGATATTGTTCAAATTTGAATAATTTATTACACTACGTAATAACGAGTCACATAGTTGTATTGAAGTTAATCTGATTAAAGCATGTTCAATAATAGCGTTGGATCAATGAACTTCATGTCGGTTAAGCGTTGAAGTCTTTTCAAGGGCGCTTATTACGTTACATTCTTAAAAAAACAAGTTTGTCTTGTAACGCAAAATACTTCGTCTATTACAAACTTTATTCTATTACTGCTTAATGTACATCCATTTATCATAATGTTGTGTTTACATATGCTTGGGATGTATGGTTGTTTTTATTGTAATTATAATAATTGTATGAAGATTAAGATAAAACACACGATCGGCATAAAAAGGGTAGGTCTTATGTGAATTCTTGAAACATTTTGTCGTTTATTTCTGTGGCTAATGATTTTGAAAACGCACAGTAGCCGGTCCGATTATTAGTGGTAATGGTTCAAGAAATCCGCCTTGATTGCGGGGCTGGGCGTGCAGTGTGTACCTGCGACCATGTACTGCGGCGACAGGATATAATCTACGTTTCGTGATTGACCACGAGACTTACATTAAACGGTACCATTGGATTTAAGAGGTCCACTCCGCAACCCGAGATCGGACGCGAGAGAATCAAATGTTTATTTGCTGAGGCATATAGATCTAAAAAGACACATTAACTATTTTTTTTTGTGTTTTAAATCACGTTTATATATAACGTAACACATTACTTATGCAGATGATTGTGCATATGGGTGCATATAACAGTGAACATTTAAAAACCATTTTTATAAAAAAATGTGTAAAAAGACCTTCAATATCTGGCGTTCTGTGGTTTCTGCCTGCCTGCCTGCCCCATGAGAAAAAGGCGTGAGTTTATGTATGTATGTATGCGATATCTCCGTAATCAGAAGGTTCCCAGGCATGGTACAGACCAAAAAAAAATCGCAATGATTAGAAGACCATATAACTTTCGTCTCCGTTAAGTTTGTTTTACGCCCGATATATCGGTTTCCGAGAGTACAATACTAAACGTACTACCTAGAGATAGGAACCATTAGTTTACGTCAATTTAAATGGTCACAAGCACAGTCACTCGTGATTATCGTGTCCTTTACCATGTAAATGTCATTTTTTGTCTATAAACAAAAAGGCAGCAGACTTTGACGTATGAGTATGCACGCTAGATGCATCGAGTCTGCAGACAAATGTCCTAATTTATGTGTTGTTCTTGGAAAAAATAAATTAAACCTATGGTGTAAGAGTCTAAAGTCGCTAGACTTATGTCATTTATAACATACTAGTGCTTACCCGCGACTTTGTATGATGTTATGTATCTATTTTTTTTTGTAACTGAAATTCTTTAAATTATTATCTACATAATGTCTGAAGTCCATTCGCATGATTTACACAATATGTTAAAAATAGGGAAACCTATTATTAGCCTTATAAAAGTGTCTTATATTTCTGTAATATTTTATGTGTATCGATGTTGGTTTTCTGAATAAAGAAAAAAAAAAACAACATCAGAGCCGTCATACTAGAACGTTAATATAGGTACGTATTTGTATTTGATACCTGAAATAAGTCATAGCATTGAAGTTAGTTGCGGAATTTGTTCGAAATAGTTACCGCGGCCCTGGAACGCAAAGCGCACTAGAAGGAACACGGATGAGTTTTAGTCAGTAAAAGTCTGACACTCCCTTCCGCTCCGCCTAAAGCGGAAAGAGTGATTTGATGATTTCCCATCCTTAAAAAAAAGGCATTGAAGTTAACAAGGCCGTTATATCTTGATAACAAAATATTCCTCTATATTTTAAGTTTCAGCTTAGCTGAAAAGACCTAAATGCGACGACTGTCGGGTTCTCGGTCCAACGTAAAAACAAACGACCTATTAGTTCCAGTCAAGAGTGAGTCATGATTACGCAAAAAGGTTTCATGATCTAGATTTGGAGATTATTCTGCATTCGACTGTTTATTTATTTATTTAAGATCTCCAACAATAGGTAGATTTACACAAATCATGACATAAAATAGTCAACAAATTGTATTACGTGTAGTCCATCACTTACATGCAAAATAAGGTTAAGAAAAGTTAAATATCTACTAGCGAAAGTGCTTTGTCTGTCACGCTTATCACGATTTAATCACTGGACCGATTTTGATGAAATTTGGTACAGGGTAAATTTGAACCCCAAGAAAAGACGTAGGCTACTTTTCGTTAAAGGAAAACTTCGTGAGGAAACCTGAACATATGAGTCAGAAATCGCCAATTCGCCTCGACTAAGAGTGGTATGGTGGTATATGAGAAGAGGCCTTTGCCTTACCGTAGGACGCTGATTTTTACTACCCGCTCTACAAAGTTGTAAGAGTCGGTACACACAGTGTCGTCTCTACAAGATATTTTGTCAATATATTTGCGCAGCATTTCGTTTTATAGCAAGACCGATTACTAACTATTACATAATATTGGACGTTGGAACAATGCTGGACCATTGGACGGCATTCAGCCGACATGATGATGATGATAAAATAATTAGCGGAATTTAGTTACTTATTGAAAACTTCTCTTTTTTCATGGAAAATGAAACAAATCACTATTGAACCTTAAAAATTTTGATCGAATAATCAGTAAAATTCGTCACGTTTTTCGTCATAACATAATTATAATAATATCATACCTACATAAACCAGACATTTAAAATAAAACAAAAAAGAAAAGGGAAATAACAGTGTTTTCCTATAATAACAGTAATTTGTTCAGGTTGGAAAATACTATTGCATCATGAGGATCTGTTCTATATGCCAAACATATTACAAAGAAAACTAGATGACATACAAAGCATACAAAGTGCAATTGTGCATCCTCACCAAATGAGATAGCCAAAAATTATATGGACCTGTACCCCAGATTTTATGGGCTTGTACAGATATAAAATGGGTGTCATTCAATAGTAGAGGTCTAGGTAAATTAAAAAGGTGCATACTTCCCAGCAGTCGTGGACTAAAGTTATGAAGGTTTAAGAAGTTGATTTTGTCACTTCCTTTCAGGAGCTATATAAAAGACATATTAAGATGATCTCAGAGTTTAGAAAATGGCAGTGTGAAAATTGACCGTCAATTTTCCGGAATTTTCCACGAACATTTGCCGTTATCACTACCATCAGCCGTTGTTACATAATTGTCGCCTATTTATGACTGTCGCAGAAGCATGTCTACGACATTTCTACCTTGCAAAAATACAACATTTCGGCTTCAGTAAACCAAAAAAGCAGGGTTGACAAAAAGATAATTAAAAACGAATAACCAAAATGTAAATTCATTAATGTACTTTTTTAATTTAACATTTTCTGTGCAGTCCGTGCAAACCGTTACGTCTGACCTGTGCAAGCCTGGCCGTAATTTCACAAATGACAGAGTTTACATTTCCGCCTGAGTGTGTGATCCTCCATCATGTATTCCGTTCCGTTAATTTCGCAAATAATACATCGAAACGAAACGCGAATGTGTAATTTATTATCAAACTAGCTGTGCCCCGCGGTTTTGCTCGCGTTATGTTATGTCTTGGGCTGCTGTTACCTTCCCGTGGGTCGAAGCGTGATATTATCTTCAACGATAACAGAGTATATAACGCAAAAACAATTTTTCAAATCAGTCCAGTAGTTCTTGAGATTAGCGCGTTCAATCAAATAAGCGAACAAACAAACTCTTCAGCTTTTTAAGACTACTAGTTTTTTCCCGCGACTTCGTTTGCATGGCTTTTTTCACGTCCGTACGTTTGTGGTTTGAAAGCTCAGCGCCGAGAGTTGCAAATGAAACAACTGAAATTACAAAGTAATATTAAAATAAAAAAATATTTTTAAAAACGAGCTTTAAAATAATTTTAAATTATTACAATATTGAGTATTGGACATTGTATTGTCACCAGAACTAAAGGTGTATGCAAAATTTCAGCTCAATCGGATACCAACAAATGGTCGAAAAATGGTTTAAAATTTTGAAAGGACAACTTATTCACATACATACATACGAACAGTGCAAGCTAAATAAATGCTTGTAAAAAGCTTGTAATGATACTGTTTTAAGAGATATTACCCCTTTGTAGTTCCTGAGATTTGTGCATTCAGCTTTTAATAGTAAGTATAAATAGATTAGACATTATTTATGTTGATTTTCGTTTCTATTACTTGTTTGTTATTGTAATATAATAATATGTTTAACGTAACATGCGCACTGCAAGGTATTTGCATGTCTGTTTGTTTTGCCCTGAATACCGGGATGGGTTTAGTTTAGGGCAACGTGAATTCACACTAATGGGTTTACGACGGAAATTCCACTATAAACATGACAGACTGACTCGTCTGTTTCATCATAAAATTGTTTGATGCTGGTAAAATGATCCGTGAATTCAGTACCTACTATAGTGGCTTCTTAATAATATCATTAAGATCAATGAAATATTTTTGAGAATTTACGTTTAGTCACTTACGGGCCTAATATTGTATTTGATAATAAATATAGCCCATAGCACTCGGGGATAACGAGCTTCCTAACTTGAAAGAACTTTCAGAAACGGTGTAGTCGTTCAGGTGATCAGCGAGATCAAACATAAAAACGTAAGTATAGATTTCATCATAATGCAATATTGACAAAACAGAAATAATTAATCAATAAAATTATATGATATGTTTTGAACAAGTCTTCAATGATTTTATAAAAAGTAAAGACAAGATTTCAGAAGTTAATGCGCAGGTAATTTTCTTCCACTTTCATCTAAACTAATATTATTAAGAGAAAATATTTGTATTTTTGTTTGTATAAATAGATTAATACAAATTTTCACCACAACATTATTTTACCAATGGAAAGCTACATTATCAGGGAGTAACATAAGCTATATCTTATTTTTTTTAAATTGGGTTATTCTCTGGAACTTTGTGTGTGTCCTAAGCGCATAGACAAGCGCACGCGCATAAAAAGCCGACATTCAACGGAAAGAAAATTCACGCAGTCGAACTCGCGGTCAAACGCTAGTAATCTATAAATTACGTGAAGAGCTGAAGACTAAACAATGTACAAAACCTAAATCTAGATGCACATTAGTGCTCTAATTTGTCTTGAACAAGCTTTACAAGCAAGCAAAACACATCCTGCTCGGTGCTGACCGTCTGTAAATAAACAACACTATCGCACATTATTATAGTACAGGTACTTATGAGTACAATCAACAGCACTACAGAATAACCCTCAAACTATGAAAACCCCCTTTGTATTACAAAATAGGAGCTTTGTCAAAGTTAAGTTACTTAAGGAAGCCGAAAGTTACATGTTCTTCCCATCGTTGCGACTATTTTTATCTTTTGAGCCATGACTTCTTCTGGTAACGGCGATAACCTCCTTTCTGTTACGAAATAGGAGCTTTGTCAAAGTTAAACTGTTACTTAACGAAGCCGAAAGTTACATGTTCTTCCCATCATTGCAACTATTTTTATCTTCTGAGCCATACCTGGGAATCTTCTGGTAACGGCGATAACCCCCTTTCTGTTACGAAATAGGAGCTTTGTCAAAGTTAAACTGTTACTACTCAACCGAAAGTTTTTTTTCCATCATTGCGATCATTTTTATCTTCTGGGCCACACCTGGAAACCTTCTGAATACGGAGATACTGAAACTCAAACTGTCAGCTTTTTTTTACAAACTTTTAAGCGTTGTAACTAAACTTGATATACCCCCAAGGCCCCTGTTCTATAGCACACATCAGTTTCCACTAGGTTTTACAGTGCGCGCTGAAATAAACAGTGATTTTTCACACCAAAAATAAAAGCAACATTTTTGCTCAATGACCAATTTAAGTAGGTAATAAAGGTTATATGTGATGTGCCTTTTTACACTCTCAAAATGTGCGGTTGATTGTACGTACTTGAACCCGGTACGCACAACCCTAATCTCGGTGCTTAGAACACTTGTTGAGCAATCCGTGTGTTTATAATCAGAGTCGCGTCTGTCTGTCGGTCGCTCTATTTGGCATCATGTGTAATTAGAGCTTTTATTCGACATCCGGATCCCGATTAAAATCCGGATAGTTTGAAAATAATGTTGATTTGAATGGGGAAAATAGATGAATGAATGAGTCGTCATCATCAACGAGTCATCATTTCGAAGTGACTAATACAAGCCCACATATAATTTGTTTATTAAGGCGATTATATACGATACGACGTTAACACCGGAAAATGAAAAGAATTTACTATACATACTATAGTTTACTTTAGTGTACTTTTCATTTTCCGGTGTTAACGTTTTCGTAACAACGGCTTAATGATTTCCTGATGTTAATACAATTTAGAAAATAGTTATTCTTTTAAAGCTTAATTTAGGGTACCATACAATTAGGGGGTATCACATAACACAACATCACGCCTGTAATCCCCGAAGGGTTAGGCAGAGGTGTACCCATTAGTACACCCGCATTTCGCCAGTTATGTTGAACTCCCATGTAATAGGGGGCGAGCCTATTGCCATCAACCGGGCACAAATCCAGACTCCGAGGCTGCTACTGAGAAATTCCTGGTGGAAAAACCCAATAACACTTTGCCCGACTTGGGAATCGAATTCAAGACCTCATGCTCAGAAGTCGCGCTTTGCGACCACTAGACCAACGAGGCAGGCAAGATTAGGAAAAATAGAGTCGGACATGTAGATAAGTAGGTACTTCCCGTGACCCAAGGGCTGGTTATTACCTTGACCAGAGGTTAAGCATTGCCATCCAACGTGGCAATGCGGCCAGTCTTTTGGACACATTTCCAGTTGACGGCGATGCAGATGAATTTTTTGATGCCATTTAGTTTTAGTTCCCTTATTTTTTATTCTGATTGTTTTTTTTTTGTAATTAAGCCTGTAAATATTGTACATATTACTTAAATAAAAATTGAAGCTTGATATTAGTACTATATGATTATTTATAGATACTATAATTATTATTAGTAGCATGACCTACTAATTGTAAGAAATACTACTGCTATTAAACTTCAAGTACCTTAGAAGGTCTCAGTTATTACTGCCTTATACCTGTTACCTACTTTAGTATCTTCATAGCTTGTCATTAATGCAGCACTTAGTACTAAAATACTTAGATTATATTATTACTAATTGCTCCCTACGACATCGTACGCGTGGTTTATCTTCTTCTCGTATCTTCTCTGTATAAGAAGAACCTTTGCCCTGCAGTGGGACAGTAATAGGTACTTTCTTAGTACATGTATTAACAATATCCAATGATTTGATTGAGATTTAAAAAGGCTTAGAACAGTATTTTTAACTGATGTAAGATTTGCTTTTACAGTTTTTTTCCATTCATATTTTCCTGAGATCTTACGGCAAATAACACGTAAACTAAAGGTAGTGTACGTAGTGCAATTTATATATTGAAATTATTACGAATCAACCTATTTTTAGACCGAGACGTGACATTCAAAGCGGTGCATCGCCAAAATCAACACACTCATGCCCCCCTCACTAATTGCACTGACATTTGGCAGCCAATCAGCATTCAAGCGGACACTCGATCGGAACGTAGGTACGCTACGAAGTACGAAACTTACGAACATTAGTTCCGTTCGGTCCCCGTTCACCATCAACTAAAGACCATTAACAAATACCGCGGGGTTTAAGCTGAACAAATATGCGGTCAGGCGCGCGATGCCAAGAATTTGGTCGAATCGGCAACTTTACATAGCACTTGTTTACCTCGCTGTGGCAACGGCTATTTCTGAATGTACACTATATTTACGGACACAATACCGGTACAGTACCGTTAATTCGTGTTCACACGACAACTTTGTATCGTTATACTCGATGCAGCGAGATGCTATCGAGAATCGATCGGTGTGAACATCTAAGTCATCGGTAATGGTCAGGGGGTTTTAATGCACGTTTTGAAAGCTTTTCAGAGTAGAAATGAGTCTAGAAGCTATCAAAACAAAGATTTATTAAGGGTCGTATTAAAAATTACTGAAAAATAACGACAATTCTGTAAATATTATTTAGCATTGGTTCATAAACCCATCGTAGTCTCAATTTAACAAGAGTTATTAATGGGTGGTTTACCCATATAAGGCAACTAAAGGCAATTTTTGAAAATTATCTACATGATTGGAATATGATATCGCAATCAAAACAATACATCGGTACCTACTTAAACGAACGGCGCTGAAAACTGACCACGGCAAGTCGGCAACAGGCGACACACCGTTAAAAATTTTTTTTTGAAGACATTCGTTACACATTCCAGACGTTCCCAGGTGATTCACAGTTCTATTCCAAATTTAGCAGCAGCATACATAGAACATAGATACAGTCAAAAATTCTAAATTTGCCAAACATTTTTGGCAAACTCCAGACCGTGATGCGCACGCGCAGCGGCTTGTTAAATGAGTTGTCAACGTTACCTGTCAATCATAAGCAATCATGTGCTTACGAATCTGTGTTTACGTAATGAAAAGACAAATTAGTGACAGCTATTTCCTGCGTAGATCAAAGCATTTTCCTTATTAGTTTTTCCTCAACACTGAGTTTTCAGAGAAACAAAATAAGTCACCACGTGTAAAAAAAGTTTAATCTTGGTACTACAATTAGTATATAATCTTGATATTAGTATATAAAAGCAAAATGTCACTCACACGTTCACTCACTCATCACGAAATATTGAAAACCGCCTTTTTTTTTAGGTGGTACGTATAAAGATGAAATTTGGCAGGGAGATAGTTTATAGGCTAAGAAAGGATTTTTCAAAATTCAACCCCTAAGGGGATGAAACGTGGTTCCAAAGTTTGTATGGAGAAATCATCTTTGAAGCGGACGAAGTGGCGGGCAGAAGCTAGTAACAATATAAAAGTGTTTCAATAGTATAAATTTCTTAATCCCGGTACAAGTAACAAGTAAGGCGTGTATGTACATACACACACATACATAAATTACACACACACATGTAAAAAACAAATGAATGTATGTGTAATTTATGCATGTGTGTGTATGTACATACACGCCTCCTGATTCGGAAACCTGATCCGGAAACCGGACGTTTGCGCCCAGCCTTAGGGTTTACAGTACAGGATACAATTTCCTGATATAACTGCATCGTAAAAAATAGCTGTCTACCAGATAACTAAGCTATACTTAACTAATAAAGTTAAGTTACAGTTCAACCAGACGGTAGATTCATCTCAACGTTATAAAGACGAGCCATCATCGTATAATGGCCCAAGAAATTATATCGTAATACCAAGCCGTTGTTCCACAAAACACTGTATAATTATGTTATCATTTCTTTATAACTAGGTACAAATTATAGGTAATTTTGTATCAGTTTTAAGGCTTTATAATTAATCAATTAAGGCTTAATGTATAGATCATAAGTGGATCGTTATCTGTTGATTGATTTATTGGCTTCGTTCAGACGGAGTTGCTTTTGATAAATCATTTATATGGTCATTTCCTTTGGCGTTTTAATTTCTGTAAATATACCTGCTTCCCACTCAGGTGATGCTGTTTTCTATTTTAATTAATAAACGTACCTACCTAAGGTTAATTGACTAATAGACCATGTGCGTAGATAATGCCTATGATTAAACTTTGTTGTTTTCCAGCTTTCTGGAAAATCTATTTATACAAAAATCAATAATTTTAGCATACCTATACGAAAGATCACTTCGGCTCAACCGATTTGGCTGTTTTTTTTTGTAATGTTCGTATTTTGTCAGGACAACGTCTGTATGAAACTTTGTTTCGAAAATCCACCGGTAATGTCGTTACTTTTGAATGAAAATCTCAACAAAAAAAAATAAGTTAAAAATAACTAAAACCCGACTACGACAAAGTCGCGCACTGAAAAGTATAAAACAAGAACAATATTCATTTGACCGATATGTTCGAAATTTTTAAGTAATAGCCGTGGTCGTATGCCACCTGCGGTTGTTTCACACAATCTTTATTGAATAGGTGGCATACGACCACGGCTATTACTTAAAAATTTCGAAAATATCGGTCAAATGAATATTGTTCTTGTTTTATACTTTTCAGTGCGCGACTTTGTCGTAGTCGGGTTTTAGTTATTTTTAACTTATTTTTTATTTACACTATTTTGGGGGTTACTTATATTATTTGGGGCTTATATTATTTGAAGGAATAACTCTATTTAATTATTTGATATAATAATAAAAGCAAAGTAGCGAGTGAATTTCAAATGTACTCATTAAGCCTTTTCATTTGATACCCATGTTGACACTGTTAAAAACAGGCAAAGTAGCTAGTAAAAGCTATATAATGTATAATTATATATTTCAAATGTGCTCATCAAGCCCTTTAATTTGATACCCATGTCGATATTGTGCGAAAAAAATTTTTTTTTGGATAACGACTTCACATCCCCTGGAGGGCGCCATATTGGATTTGGTGACACGTCACCTACCCTATAACCAGCGCACAACTGAGACGCTTCTAACGACACCTCATTTGTCATGTAATGATAAGTAGTTTAGAAGTTACGAGGGAACAAACAAACATACATACAAACATACATACAAACATACATACATACATACCGGTCAAAATCATAACCCTCCTTTTGGCTTTGCCGTAGTCGGGTAAAAACGTGAAGACTAAAAAATGTGACTAGCAAATTGCACCCGTGTGAAACCGTCGAGCCCGTCGCTAGTCAAGAGTATTTTTGGACTCATAGAAGTGACTTATCGCAATCCCATGGCGAATAGTTTGGCTAGTTTCTCAGATACTGTCGTAAATTATCGAAATATTCCTATAAAATCACGGGAAACGGAAATGCTTCAAATTCTCCACCCATTAGGTAAAAGTAGAGCGACTGATATGATACATTATTTTTATAGATAAATAATGATTCACTTTTAATAAATCATGTCAGTTTCTACATTCGTTTACTATGGTGATTATCATTGGCGTATATTTTCTCCTTGGATCGCAACCGATTTATATTTCCGTACCATTAAAGCCATAAACAATCTCTCTATTTAAAAAAAAATATCCTCTCTGAGCGATTGGCTGTAGCGGTACGAGTTGCGGGTTCTATTCCCGTACGTAACAAATATAGCCTCAGGTAGTTGTTCCGGGTCTGATTGTGAGTTTATATGTTTTTAAACGAATCACCGATACAGGAGATATTCTTAAAATGGTACAACGCTTGAAAAAAAGAAATAAAATAGGTAATTACGCGTTGTTTTTTCATTTGTTTCAATATTCATCTGGATGGATGGATTGTGTGAAGAATGATATGAATGAAAGGGGAGTCAGTGATTGCATGACGGCTGACAGGACAGAGTGGAAGAGGAAAACGTGTTGCGCCGACCCCAAGTAACATGGGACAAGGGCAGGAAGATGATGATGATTCATCTTTAAAATTTCACAATCATCTTTAACTACTTACATATAAGTCCGCTTTTACATTCACTCAGGTATGTAATATATCTTATTTCAGCGTTAATCAAACTACCGATTTCACTCCTTCCGCGACAGATAATGTTTATTTCTTATGACAATAAAAATGCTAAATCATTTAACAATATAATCATACTGGCAACAGCCTCAAGCGCCATTTCAATCAATTTAAGTGTCGACATAAACGTCATTTAGCGTTATAAAGCCTCTGGTTTATTTTAAATCCTTGCTATAATTGCTATGCGTAACTTTTCCTTCGAAAGTGGTGTCTGACGACTTTCTTCGAGTAATTTACAACAGATTTGGTAAATTGCCTTGCGTGTTTTAGCTTTCCATCTTAAGTACTAAGTACTTGTTATGATCTATGTTGAAGGAATTTTCCTCAGCTACTAAGTTTGTACTCAAGTTTGATTGATTATTATGTGATAACTTTGTAAGTCGATCTAGTTGTTGACAAGCGTTACTTGGTGATGTGTTGTTAAAATAATTAGGAATGTTGACAATTCCTGTAAAGTTTGTAAGTTTCCAGACAGTTGTAATAAGTTATTCAATTAAGTATAGAGAGTTGCTTGATTGTGTTAGGTATCTTATTTTCCTTTAAGAAAACTATGGTATAAGTTAAATCGACTTCCATTCTTGTTTTGTCGTCTTCCAATAAATTTTCATTAGGTACACTCTAGGAACTTCATAACGGTAAAAACCGTTCGCAAATTGATTTCCGCTGTTTCTTATTTTACGATAGATTTTTAATAAAAAGTAAAATTCTGCTTTTAGGAATTTTAGAGTTTAAATTCTTTAACACTTCTTAAGTAACTTTGAGGTGCATACAGTTCCGTAGTTACATCTCAATGGCAAAAAAGAATGAAATACGAGTATAAAATAAGTTCACTTTTAATTTTAAATAATGAAAATACTTTTTCCGCCAATTCTATTTTTATGATACGCTTGCTGTACTATAGACATTACATGACAGAGCAAAATGTTGTAGTTAGGAAGTTTTTAATTGCAAAACATTCAAATTAAGGTAAACTCTGTCAGGGTTACCGTTTAGAGAAGCATGATTACATTACAGCTAGATAAAAAAGAAAACAATAATAATACCGGCTTATAATTGCCCCATTGCACAAACGCCTCTTCTTATATAGAGAAGGCACGAGCATTGATCACCACGCTTGCTCAGGTCGGATTGGCGATTTCAGACTTTCATTAATTAGTCCAGGTTTCCTCACGATGTTATCCTTCACCGATGTCAGTCATCAGAAAAAACGAAACAGACTTAAAAAAATATGTTTTTTTATAAAACGAGTAGTCGTAGCGAGCATGCACCGGTGACCGATGCAGACGAGCATTATGTCATCTCGTCTAGACACGAGACGACAAACAAGCATCACCATATTTACTCTAAAACCAGTCAGCTAAAACTTTGATTTTTACTTATATGGAATTGTCGACGGACATTGAAAAATATGATGCAGTTATTTCCCCGAATTTAAGAGGTTAATCGGAGACCTTTATTAAATAATTATTATCTACTGATACACACACATACTGACGCCTTTCTTCAATGAGGGTAGGCAGAAACCACAGAACGCCAGCCACCTGCTACGATCTTTATCCTCCTTTCGCCTCATCTTACTGATCTCAATAGAATAAATGACTTATTTACTTAATTAATAATTAATGATACAATTATTTGAATTTTGTTGATTTTAATTTGTTTCTTTTGTTTTTTATTTTTAGAATTAATTTAATAATAATTTCTAACTTTATAGTTAATATTTTAAATTTAAGGTAATACTATGTTGCTGTGCCCTAACAGGGTCCATAACTGTACTTTAGCTGTATGTAACATCTTTTATACACATTATGGAATGCAAATAAATGAATATGATTCTTTATTAGATAGAGGTAGGTTTACTCTTAGACTGGGATTCAGAATTTTCCCCGATGAAAAATACAAGTTACCAAGAGGAAAACAGGTAACTTGCAACTTATATTTTTCCTCTATCTTATGTTATTTTTTATTTGACCGTTTTATTTCAATTTTTCCTGTACTTTTGAAGACAGGAAAGTAAACTACTTAGGTACTAAAATAATAGTAATACCAGCATATTATTTTCCAGTTGGACATGTCAGGGCAAAGGCCTCTTCTCGTACAAAGATTTGTGATTAAGGATTGGTGATTACAAAATTAGTAACTGTTACTCCGGGTGGTAACGATGTCGTCCTTCACCGATGTCAGTGATGTCCAATATAAACTTACTAAGAACTTATGAATTGAAAAAGTCATATTGGTACTTGCTCGTGCCCGGTTGCGAACCCACAATCTCGAGCACGAGAGGCGGGTGCCTTAACCGCTGGGCCATCACGACGTTACGATTTTAAGTGCTTATTTGATGCATTTAATTGATATTATGTATCTATCGTGTCACTCTTATAAAGAAAAGTGAAGTCCCAACAATCGTCATAACACGATATCAAAAGACAATCGTCATAACATTATGTGTAAATTAAGAATAGGTACCCGCCAAAACAAATGACGGAAATTTATAAATAAAGCGCTGAATACAGCGTTTCCACGATGCTGGGTTTCATCGAAACGTGGTGCAAACTGCAAACATAATATCGCGTGTCAGTCTCAATAGCTCCATTGATCACATGTGTTTGTGATAACGAATTACAACATCGTGATTAAGCGAACCCTAATTGTTACTTGTACCTATGTACTAAGTAATTGGAGTAGAGAGTATAATAAAGCCTTTGATGCCGCTTACAGCCGATTTATTGAAGTAATGGGGCTTGTTCACACTCTGGTTGAAGCTCGGAGAGTGGGGTAAATGTGGTTATTAAGTTGTCTGATAGGTTTTATGTCAATTATGTGCTAATGAGGTGTTGTTGCAGAGCTTTCACTAGCAACTTATAATACGTTATTTTTAAATTATTTAATTATTATCTGGTAATTATAGTTAGATAGGAATTTAGGAAATTGGAAAATAGCATTATTTTTTATGTTTAAATACCGTTGCACTGCACTAGGTATTTCTCTTATATCGTGGCGTGGGTGCGTTTACAAATAAAACTTATTAATAACAAAACTTATTTCTTAGAATTATATCCACGGCGCAACAATACCATCACGACCGCCCGCTATCAACTACCCTCCAAAACAGTGCCCGGATCTCTGCCGAGTCACCGCAACTGTCTCCCGGTGTAGCCAGTGGCGTCCATTCAATCTCCTATATAAACTCACATACACAAACCACTAGACCCGGAACTCCCCGTAGGCCATATAAATATTTGTTTCGTGATGAAATCGAACCCGCGACACGCAGCGTAGCAGGCAATCGCTTAGCCACTGCGCCAACCGTGTCGTCAACACACGACACAACATTAACAGTCGTCGTCGTCGCGACGTCCATTAATTGAGAGAATTAGATAGAAACTTTAAATACCTTGTAAATAAGAGATATTATTGTTTGTTTATGCTGCTCTAAAAGACGTTGAATAACGACCTTGACCGAGCGATGCCAATCAACCTTGAACCTTAAAGATTAAAAGATTTTGCGCGAAATACACGTTACGTGTATATCAATTATATTTGTAGGTAAGTAGGCACATCTTTCATGATTGTCTTGTCATATTTTTTATGACGTTGAATAAAACAAAAACGAATCGTGGTTAGAAAAAGTGAATCACGAGCCTTCATACTGATTATCAACCTTAGGTGTACCTACTCAGGGGCGCCGACTCCGTGGGTGCTCGGGTGCTGGCCCACGAGAGGTAAATTAGTGGGTGCCGAGCACCCACGATTATGAATATCTGAAATAATTCTCTTTCTCATCTTTTAAGATAAATAAGATATTTATTAACTGGTGCACATGTCAAACTGCTGTGTAATACAACCAATTATCTTTTCTAAATATCTTGTATTTTCTTGTGTCTATTAAATAACAAAAAATATATAAGTAGCTAGGTAATATGTCATTAAAAAAGCTGGACCACCCACGGGAATTTTAAAAGCTCGGCGCCCCTGCCTACTTATTGAAAGTAAAAGAATAATCGACCTATGTATAAAAAATAAAGTTATGAGCTGCGTAACGACTGCGTAGTTTTCAGAAGTCTGTCTGCCTGGATCGTGGGAAAACAAGAGTGTATGAATATCCTTCAAAGAATTTAGTAGATCGAAATTATGGTATACTATGAAGAGACTGGCGCTTCAATCTACGATTTTTTTTTACTTGTATAGTATCGACTTAAAAAAAATTAACTGGTTCTCAATTCGACTATAGTTTTTAGGTTGGTATATTTAAGTAATAAGATAAGCTAAAGAAGAAAGAAGATACAGAATAACTTAGATGAAGAATATAGGTACATAACACACATAACATACATAACATCACGCCTGTAATCCCCGATGGGTTAGGCAGAGGTGTACCCATTAGTACACCCACATTTCGCCAGTTATGTTTTAAGTCCCATGTAATAGGGGGCGAGCCTATTGCCATCAACCGGGCAATAATCCAGACTCCGAGGCTGCTACTGAGAAATTCCTGATGGAAAAACCCAATAACACTTTGCCCGACCTGGGAATCGAACTCAAGACCTCATGCTCAGCAGTCGCGCTTTGTGACTACTAGACCAACGAGGCAGTATAGGCACATGAAATGAATATCGACGTGCAATCTTTTACCATGGATTCAGCACATGATTAGAGCCCCAATGGTTGAAATAATATGTCGTCGCATAATTAAAAATACAGCTGTCTCACATAAAAGTGCAATACCTACTTATAAGGTCAAAATGTATGGGACCGCTGATATTTCCGATGTCCTCTCCAACCTCATATACTGTGATTTTCGACAAAGATTTTGATCGTGTTGCTTTCTATGATTTACTCATGGAAAGCTACTCAAATTGTTGTGAATTGACTTATTTTATAAGGATGTGTACTGTACTTAGGGTTGCCAACCCTACTATATAATATAGTATCCTACTATATTAAAGCCCCCGCCTATATTTTTGGAAAAAAGATATAGTAGGCGAAACTACTATATTTTGAAGGCATCAAACTCTTAAGCAATAATATTCGCTTCAAAATGTCTAAGCGTAAAACGAAGCGTACTTAATTATTTATTTCTTAACGATTCTGGAATGTCAAGTTGACAGTTACGTTCAATAGATAGTTTGAGTTTAACAGATTGTCAATTTCGATTTTCGATTTTTTTAGAAATAAAGTACTTACTCGTATTTTGAAACCTACTATATTTTTTTAAATATTTTCCTTACCTACTATATTTTTATGGGTAAAAATTTTAGAACTACTATATTTGACCGACAAAGAGTTGGCAACCCTAACTGTACTGTTAAGGTTGCATGCCAAGGCAACCTGGCTGAAATTATTTTTATTCTAAACTCTAAGTCGGCATTCCTTTTGGAATTCGAATTTGGAAGAATAAACGAATAGATTTTTTTATCAAGGCTATTGTTTTGGCCTCTGCTCAGCTGAGAGCACTACAGTCAAAGATACAAATCAAAAATCCGATTGCTCGTTTGATTGTAGTTGGAAGCCTTACACATAGTTCAAAGCCAGATTCGGTAGCTCGGTTACATATACAAGTGATCACAGTACCGACATCCTATTTACATGTCCCAATCGTTTTCTAAACTAACAATCAAGCAGGATCCTGTCACGAAAGCGTAGCGTGACAGTCCTCTAAACTAAATCCAGCAATCACACACTGACCAATACAAATGAGCCAAAAAACAGCAGCTACCTAAAAACATTCAAAAAACCAACGATGACGTATCCGCAAAGATCTTTTAAAATAGCGGATGTAGACAGTAGACAACTATTTATCTTGTTCTTATTGTAACAGGATTTGTTTTTATTTGTGGCCGTCCCACGTGTATGTGACCTACCTTAATTGTCAGTGATTATCATGCGTCCTGACTGACCTTGTGTTATGACTGATGCTGATCAGCATGTGACAATACCGGAATGTTTGCTTGTTTGCTTTTGGACATCGGTTTTGGAGGACGAAAACGTGATTAGAGGACGTTTTATGGATTTGGAAATTTTGAGCAGGGCTCATACAGGATGTTTTTAAATTCATTGCAGATCTTTTAAAGGGTAAAAGTACTTATGAATATACGCAAGTTTTACTATGGGCCAACTCTAAAATATATAAAAGAAGAGCTGTTCTCTACAAAATAAACCTAAATTGTAACATTGGTACCTACTTATGTATGTGCGCCTGTAGTCCTTGTCAGTGTTCAGTGCAAAAGCCAAACTGATGTTTGCTGTCGGTTTTACAGGTACAGATCAAACGATGGCTAATTCACTATTACACCGTTCAGCAGATAGGACAAATCCACAGTAATCAACAAAAGGACGTTCCGACTCCCAAATATTGTGAAGCGATCCTTATCCAACTTCGTAGCGTACGCATTTTAAATTCACGTCAAAGAAATAAAAAGGAACACGTAAATATATGGGTATTCCATAATATTATTGCTTAATGCAGCCATCGGTAAACGGCGGACATCGAATTAAATCTTACTTAAGAAGCAATTTATTTCTGATTATAATTTCTCTTTAATTATCATTGTCGTAAGACATAAATGGATGGACTCGTATCCTTTATGGCGGACAAGAACGACGATGTCAGTAAAAAATCGATTAAAAACCCATTATCGATCCAGTGACTAAAAACTATAAGTTTTTACTGCGTCTACGCAAGTGCTTGCGTAGCCATGTTGGTACTGCGAGTATGAGGTAAGCTTATGTAGGATCTACATACCTTTTGTAATTGCTTAGTGATATAATATTTTCTGCTTCGTTTAACATTATTTTTTCCATGAAGGATTTTATTGTAATTCTATCGGTATCGATTCGGTGTGTATCTGGGCGAGTGGAAGTGTATTTTTAAAGCTTTTTAATTTTCCGACTTTTCCGAGTTCTTTGGTTTATACCTACATATATTCAGCCAGTGTGTAAAATTCAGATGTGTGAGGTATGGCGTTGTCAAAATATAACCCTTGTTTGTTCCCAAAATTGAAGCGTATTGAAATGTTTGCTTAAGTTTTTGCACATCGTAAAACCGTGTGCCGGATATTGATCAAACATTTAAAAGGGACTGTTAAACGTTTACTTATCAGCATTCTTTATGACCCTTAGGCAATAATAAAGGGTAAGGTACACTTTCCTGTGCCGTTTAGTTAATCTAAAGCACACGAAACGATACAAAATTTGCAATTAAATAGCTGCAACACCTGGATCAGCTGCTGATAGAGTAGCTGCTCGGTATCGCATAACTTATAGCTCGTGATAACACTACGTATACCGCACACCGCCTTATAAGGGTGGCGTGATTATGAAACTGGTCATAATTTAATTTCGACTTTATCAAGTCGACAACTCGCTCTAATAAACTATTTATCTACAGCACCAATTATCAAGTCGCCGGTTGCTCGGTCAACCATTACCTACTATTTATTGTATGATACTAGATAACGTGTATATGAGTCGATTTTAGTTTAACAATACTTTGTAATTCTGTGTGCGAGTTTATACTAACACAGAATCTTAAGTGACTGAAAGGAGTAAGTTACGGCTCTGATTTTTGAATTCAATTTCGAATGCTGAATAAATGCATGCGTTATTGTTGTTGCAGATTTTTGCAAGGTACTTAGCAATTCTTAGTAGTTCAACGGTCGTACTGAAGAGGAGTTTTAAACGTTGATGGTGTGGAGGAAAGTTCACGTTTCATTGAACATGGTAAGTTATTGTAGTTTTTGCTGCGTTGTGGTCTCGCACTGGCCGCCGGTCGCCGGTGGCGATGGCGGTGCAACTCTCAGTGCGCGCGAGTCACTCGATGCAACTGCTTTTTTGCCCGCTCGCACATCCGCGTCTGCGCCACTTTTTACCCCTCCTCCGCATTGGCTGTTTTTCTGTCCGATCTCGATTGATGACCGTCTGGTCCCTCGTCTGTGTTTACAAGACGCGTTCTATCCAATGTATTAGGATTACTGTGCGTATCACGGTAGCCGTAACAAATGATCATATTACTTTGTAAATAAATGACTTCGGAATATGCGGACGGCCGCTTCACAAAAAGTGTTAGTCATACACGTGTACATTAAGTATTACAGCGTGAGGATGGTGCGTTGTTATTATCTTCAAGTATCTAATTATTGCTATATACCTATAATAATTACCTATATATTTTAATGTCTCTTACTATATCGTTAGTTTGTAACCAGGGTCTGACTTTCCCAACCATATGTAGATAACGAAATGTCATTTTTTTTTTTGCAAATCATCATTTTTTTTTAAATTATTTAGGCACCTCATTTATCTTACAAGTAAATTAAAGTGGAAATAAAGCGATTCATGAAAATGTCTCTAACTTACCCTCTACCTATAAATGAGAAAATGAAATTGTCAACAGGACCTTACCTACTAACTTGAAGTCCACACAACCCTAACAAAGAGTTAAGCAAAACACATTTCCACGATCACATCTCAAATGATAACAAAGGTGTTTTTAACCCACAAATTGAATTGAAACCTTTATCATTCGATAGTTCATTGACCGCATGAAAAAGTCGGAGCATATTAATTAACATCTGTACTCGTAACAGACGCGTGGCGTACATTGAAATATGAACAATACGGGTATAGCCATTAGCGTCGGCCACTGGATTGGTAATTGGTGGCTTTGTATGGGCTATCAGACTACGGCTAGGCTAGACAGGCGGCCTCCGGCGTCTAGACAGACCATTGCGATTTGCGAGATCACGTTTCGGCCGGCCGAACATGCTAAGTGCACGTCTGGCAGCGTACATGAGACCCGTCGATGTACAAACTCCCTGGATGTGACTTGAATGTGTTACCGGTTACGACTCCTTGTATAATGATCGTTAAATTTTACCATGTGTGTCTTTGTAGGCATGTGTCGCGGCTGCCGAGCTCATAAATCGATCTGCGAAGTCAATACCCGGTTTCTGAATCCTGGCAGATATTTTTTTTCTGAAAAAGAAAAATCTGTTACAATTTTTGTCGTATTTTGATTAACCAATCACAACAGGTCAGCAGCTAACACAAGAATTGACTCTCAGAAACTTGGGTCTTCATTTAAAGTTATTGAATTTTCATTGACCGAAGACATTGATACAATATCAATGACCGGAGACCATTCGATACCTAAGTTGTTCGAAATAAATCATAGGTACTGTGAAGGTTGTATGCCACTGCAATCTGGCTAGAAAGTTTTATTCTATCCAAACACTCTGCCCCGAATTCCATAAAGAATTCGAATTTTAAAAAATAATAGGCGTTTGGTTTTTGTTTTATATTGGGCAGTTGTTTGCCCTGGCTCAGAATATATTTTGTAAGTGGGGCATTTGATTTTATTTTTACGAAATCTACTCGCATATAATTTGGTAATTTTGACTGCCAAGCTATGCAATAGTCGGTTATACAGTTTGTGCAGGACTACGTTTAATCGCGATACTTTGCTATAGTTTTCAGCATACAAGATTTTTTCGGTCATCTTATTAGTTCCTGCGCCCGCGCTGACTGCAGATAAACCCCTTGTTACGCGGTTTTTAATTATTCTTAATTGTGCTTATCCAAGGTGTTAGTGAAATGGATACCTACTGATATAACTGTGCAATAATAAAAAATAAACGGTAGACCAGTGAGTGAACAGTGACATACCTATGGCCTGATGGTGAAGTTAGAACACCAAAGGATTACCCGTTGCCACGTGGTGACCGTTCTGGCTCCACCTCAGAACAAGCACAACTTCGTGAGTATCTCTTCATTACTCTTATTTTGTAGATTTAGTTCATAAGTAATTTTGTGAGCCCGTTAGTTTACCTATCCATCCCTCGTCTACGATGGCATAACCCGAAAATCCCATTTTTAAATTCCCTTTTTAGTCAATACTCCATTTAAAATCCTGTTATAATTATTTATCCATTTTTTTCTGATTACACTGGAACTTAGCCAAGTAGTAAATAATCGAGCCAGGTTTGTTAGATTGTAAGCGTGTCTAGAAAAAAAGCTAGGCGTGCAATATTTGGTTTTTAGTTAAATCGGGACTTTTTCTAGTTATTTGTGACGATAAGTAGTGTGCCTACCAGCTGAATGCATTTATGTACTTAAGCCTTGAATATATTCGAGATGTGTGAAATTTTATGTTGCATATTAATGAACAGTCACGAATTCGCAAATTGATGAAAAAATAAATATTGAAATAGACTACACGTGTAGATTTTAGGTTCTATCTATGGTGTATTGGTGTATCAAAACGTTTAATGCTGAGAGGTTCCAGTTTGAATTCAACCGATTTTAGTACTTAAATAAAGCATTCTTAGGTGCATTTTTGATAATAATAATAACAATACCAGTCTTACCTAGGGGTACTGTATTACCCAGTTTCTGGGTTGTGGAGGTCAGATAGCCAGTCGCTCCATGTAAAATACTGGTACTCAGCTGCATCCGGTTAGATTGGAAGCCGACCCTAACATAGTTGGGAAAAGGCTAGGCAGATGATGATAACCAGTCTATTATTGTCCTACAGCAAGGCCAGGATCACAACGCTTGCTAAAGGCGGATAGGCGATTTCAGACTTATTTCAATTTGTGTGTTTTCAATGTTTTTCTTAAGTCATTTCCTTAAATGTAAGTCTGGAATTGCCAATCCGTCTTTAGCAAACTTGGTGATCAATACTTTTCACATTTTCCTTAAATGTAAGTCTGGAATTGCCAATCCGCGTAGTAACACACAACATCACGCCTGAAATCCCCGAAGGGTTAGGCAGAGGTGAACCTATTAGTACACCCACACTTTGCTAGATTACTAAAAGTATTTTATTTATTTGTCCACATTCTTTATTATGTATAACATATTTTAACACATTTTTTTAAGAAATTACAAATAATATAGTTTCTTTTTTAAATAAGTACTAAAATATTAGTTTTTTATTTATTATTATTACCATGTCACATCTAGAAGACCGTGTGAACTATTCCAACATCCACGTCCAGTTTGTAGTCTCCAATGACTATGTACATAGTTAGCACACAGTTACGGTAGGCCTAGACCACTGTCCGACACACGAAGATTGCTTAATGCTCAGATACACACGTTAATGACAAATAACAAGCGTGACGAATTATCTTAATGTTGTCTTTGGAACCGTCTGCTTTGAGTCTGTGACGGTTTTTTTTGGTTGCCACCAATGTAAACAGATGACGAATCAAAAGGTTAAATTGACTGAAAATTTTTGAGTGATGATTTTTTTTCTTATGTTTTTTTTTTCAAACTTTACAGAAACATTTGTTTGTTTGTCTCATGCTGTATTTGTGTCTGTAGATATTTCTTTCTATAGTCCATTAGATCAACTTCAAAAGTAGGCCTCAATCTTTACAACTACTTACCTAACTTCTATAAGTAATATTAACGTGCGTTCTATTAAGTAACATCTTCTCTATTAGGTACCTGAGATCATAGGTTATCTTGAAAATATATAAAATTAGATCAACATCGTAAATCGTAACCTATGTTTTAAAGTTGGTTCATTTACAAGAAGATTAAAAAAACAAGTCACAAAAAACTGTCTTGTTTACCTACATTGTCGGTAACAATGAAAAATCTGCGGTACGTACCTGTAATTTCGTAAGCACTATTTAATTGAACCATACAAAAAATGAACACTACTTTACAGAATCGTCTGTTTTCCAACGTTTTTTGGACGTAATCATACAAATTGGCCACGATATCATCTGCATTGTAGCAGAGGTGTAGCTTAGCTCGTCCTAGAGCGGGCCCTGTATCAATCAACATTTGTTTTGGGCCCCTTCTACTCCTTCCTTCAAATTAGAGCAAAGATTTTTCACAAAAGAAACAATTTGTTTATTTTTCTCAGAAAGTTTAGCGTACGGCCTAAGAGTTTGAGTGTGATTTTTTGCGTATACGGGTTCGGGGCCCCTGTTGCTGGGGCCCGTATCTACGGTGGTAGCTACGCCCCTGGCAGCTAGATATATTGCAAGTCAAGTTTAAATTTATAATGAGCGACAGGACAGACATATCAATTTATTTGTGCAAATCTGTTGGCAGGTGGGCTCGACTAATTGGTTCAGTTATAAATCGATTTCTACAAGTGTTCGGTACATAAGTGCAAGTATTTACTGTCAACTTTGCTGTAATTATTTATGTCAGGGTAACATTATTAAAGTGGTTTTATAATTTATGTTATGGCACTAATACACAAATACATACGTAAAGTAACTGTATTATTTAATTTATTTTTCAACTGTAATAACTTATTTACTTTCAATTAGAGGCGCGTTTGAGCTAACAAAGGTCTGTTTGATAAATTCTAGACATTTTGCTGACGGTAAATTTAATTACCATGCATGACTACGCATAGGTAAATGATAGAAGATATTTAAACAGAGAATATTAATTTAAAATGAATTTTGGTTGACAGAAACTGGTAAATGCTAAATTAATGCTACGATATTTAGAAAATAGGACAATCGTACCTATATACCTGCTTGCTTGTAGGTATAGGTATTCTGGTACTTCTATCAATTAATACATTTAACCTGATATGATTCTTATTTCTAAGTATTATTCAACGAATTAATGACTATCAAAATCGAGTATTTCCGTTGATGTCGTGATAACCCTGCGTGGCTCGTAGCTCGTCTCTACGGATAGACTCGGCAATATCAATTTACACCCCTGCCAGGGCTATCCGATATTCCTTTTGATTTTAGCTGAAAAGCGGCTGTAGACGTCTGTGAGGGCTACAAGCCCACTGTTCTATGAAGGAGAAATGTTTTGGTTTTATGTATGTAGACATGTATGTCCTGTAACTCCAATGCGTCTATTGTTTCACCTTTGTGAGAAAGTTACATGAGCTAAGCTAAAGGCCAATTCTTCTAATTAATAAATAATACCAGCTTATTATAATATTGTCCCACTGCAGGGCAAAGGCCTCTTCTCATACAGAGAAGGCATGAGCATTGATCACCACGTTTGCTCAAGGCGGATTGGCGATTCAAGACTTATTTTAATTATAAGTCTAGGTTTCCTCACGATGTCTTCTTTCACCGATGTCAGTACATATGAATTTTAAACGTCACATTGATACTTGCCCAGATTCGAACCCATATGTAAATTAGAAGCATTTTTGACAGATGGGGACAAATTAGAATGCGTTCCTAAACGTAGAATTGTCGCTGTTCTAATTGAACCGTCGAACGCGTGTACTTACTTTTGCTTTGAAATTGTCTTATTGTTTATGCAATTTGCATATTTTTTATTTATTTAGTTTAAGTGTCTAGACAGATAGACTGCATTCGAACTGCATGTCAACTGCATAATTGCAGATTGGATGCACAGCCTGCTTGCAGTTGGAATGTTCACAGCGTTCGTGAACTGCACGCGACTGCAAGCGGATTACGCAGACGATTGGCTGTTTTGTTCAAGGGGCAATTCTACTAAATTTTAGGAACGATCGCAATCTAATTTTAGTCTTAATTTATCAAAAATGACTCCAATTGAGCTACATTTTTATATTGATTGTCGCTGAGATGAGATGAATAGATTTTTGACGTTTTTAATTAGTAGAATTGGCATTTAGTTACGTCAAATGCAATAAAACTACATTAAAATAAACAAAATAAATAATTTGGCTTTGACTTTGACTGTGGCTTGTAATTCAAATGCAGTTCGTCGGACATGGTGTTGACTCAAAGGAAAACCAGAGTTAATTTAAATAGGTTACACATAACGAAAAATTGAGACAATAGAGGGCTCTGAAGCAGCATCTCGCTAAGAGGTATGTGCCTAGGTATATTGCGTAGGTGCATGTTGATACATGAGTAGGTACCTACTATAAGTATCTACGTAACTGAGCAGACAACAATGTTAATTGCCAAATGCTCTATGCTTGTCAGACCAAAGACAATTTCAAATATTCTATTGTTTTCTTATTTCAAATTCAGAATGTAGACATTTTTTTACTGTATTTACCGATTTCGTTTTTACAGTTCCATTTTTTGCTAAAAATTAAATCGAATAAACACTAAAACACGTTTAAAAAAAGTAAGTAAGTAAGTAAGTCTTTTAAAATGGAGAGAAGCTTTTGGGAAAGATTTTTGTTTTAATTATAATCGTGCAACGCGTCTGGCCACAAAAAGACTGAAACCTCTTAAACGTTGATTTTCGATTAGCGGCCGTATGTGGGACTAAGGCGGGTTATACACCCAAGGTCGTTCGGCAGACGGCCGCACCTCTGGGACTCGTTACGCCGTCTGCAACCTTGACACACACCTGTTCTGCCCACCTCCATTCACCAGTGTGCTCTTGTCCTTCGATAATGCACCTTTTTGCACCGCAGCCGCTTTTTTTTTTCTTTTTCATTTTAGGTGCATGACACATTGTCTGTCTATTGTCGTAACATTGACGTGTGTTTATAAAATATGACTCGACTCATATTTCTTAATTAGGTAGGTACTGAACGAATGCCATTGCTACCTAGTTTAAAAAAGATGTGATGTGATTCGTAATTTTGTTTTTAAAGAAGCTTAATTTTAACTTTTAGAAACTTTCTATATGCCTAATGTGGCGATCGATAAGTTTCGAGTAACGGTCGTCTATTAGAGACTTTTTTAAAAAGTCTTTAAATTTAAATGTCTGTAAATGTTTCTTTAATAGGAAAAGCTTTCATTAGACAACTTAACACCTAATCTAAACTGGACACTAGACAGTTGTCCATTTTAGCAGCTCATTGCTAGGTAGAGACATAGACAGTATTAGCCACCTACACACAACTAATCCCAAGTTTGCTATAGGTATCTCTGATTCATTCACATACGGCTCGGTGATTCATATCGTAGATCAACGTAAAATGGGCACTGTACAGTAGCGGTCATAAGTGCAGTTGCATGCTAAGGTTTGAATTGCTGTGAACACGGGGTACAGGCCATACCTACCATGGGTGGCCAAATTATTAGGGACAGCACTCATAGAAATGTAATATCTAGTTGAAACATTATTTTGAAACAAAGTAATAGATTTATTAGGGGTTTTTTTTATTTGATGTTATTACTGATATTAATATTATGTTTTGATGTGAAAAAATTGTAGAGCTGGGACAATTTTTTTGAAAATTGATGTGACTTTGTCATTTCGTTGATTTTTGTTGAAAATTACTCTTATTACAGCAGTGTAAAAAAAAATTCAGATTGACATTGCAAGTTTATTTCAGCTACCCGTAGTCAGAACGTGAGTAATGTTTCGTATAGTGGTACTATTTTAAATCTTAATACTTGAATTTTAATTTTATTAAAGTTATAACTTTGAAAACCTCAAAATTAATTTTTTTCTAGTATGGGCAACGTTTCAGACACGTCTTCAAGAAAAATTGAGAAATAAAAACATTAATACTGCACTCTACACATGCCCAGAGAGGTATAGCAACTATTGCAAGTGTTTTAAGGTTTGTAGTTATTCTAAGAAAGACAACCCATTTCCCTGAAAAATTTAAACAAACTAGAAATTATTAAAATCTCGGCGCTGTCCCTAATAATTTGGCCACCCACTGTACATCTCAAATCAAATCAAATCAAATCAAATTTTATTTCTGAACCAAAAAAGTTTTACATTAGTTGGTGATTGGAGCCTCCTGTTAAGCAAGTAATGCCTGTGTTAGGAGACTCCGCTCTTCCACAGCAGTATACAATTTTTCAGTACCTTAGATTTAAACAATATGTGAGGGGGTGTGGGGGTGTGTTGGGGCGTGTGTGAGATTGTGGGGGTGTGTGGGGGTGTGAGCGTTTTTGCGCGTGCATGGGTGTGGGGGTGCGTGTGCATGTGTGGGGGTGTGTGCATGTGAGTATTATTTTGTGTGTTGCAATAGTTCCTCAGTATAATAAATAAAATAATAAATAATAAATAATAAATATCTTGGGACAACTCACACACGGCCATCTGATCCCAAGCTAAGCAGAGCTTGTGTTATGGTAACCAGACAACTGATATACATACATATGTAATTTATAAATATATACATATTATAGATAAATTACACCCAGACACAGAACCAACAATTATGCTCATCACACAAAGTTTGTCCTGGGTGGGAATCGAACCCACTACCTCCGGCTTTGCAGTCAGGGTCACTAACCACTAGACCAACGAGGCAGTCCAAGCGTAGTAGCGTAGCGCATCTGCGTAGTTTAGTGTCTTTATCCAATTTGTTAGTATTTTTTTACATTCGTGTAATTGTTTATTGTGTATATATATCTTTTTATTAATCCTATTATAAAGTTGACATGATAGTTTACTGTACTGAATGGCTGCAAATTTACTTTTAGTTTGTGGAACCTGTGCTATAAGGTCTTTACGTCTTCTTGTTATTTTATTCGGACATCTGTGTGTATAAGTGATGTATTCATAGTTTAAGTCAAAGTCAAATCATTTATTAAATTAGGCCATTATAAGGCACTTTTGAACGTAATAACCGACGTAAACGTAACGTAACGTTTTGAGGTGTACCTACGTACACATCAAAATTCGCACACGACGACGTCGAAAGGTCGTAAGTTTAACCAAAGTGTCAATCGATTTGCTTTGCAGATTGCTACTCCACTTATGACCGCTACTGTACATTTCCCGAAATCGAATCTGGATTTCGAAGCATATCTATCTTGAGTTAATGCGAGCTGAGCTATTGTGAGCAGATCTTCGAATAAACTAACATTAAATAAATATGTTCGCAGTCGGCACCATTTCAAGATGGTGAGTGAGGTAAGTAGCTGTTACTACACCTCTGGAATTCGGGCAGAAGATTTCTATTCTGAAATCGATAGTAGATATAATAATACTTTCGACTCAGAAGTTATAATTTATATTAGATCTGTAAATTGAAATGATTATGTTGTTAGATTGATTGTGTTATGTTTATTAAACATGATCATAAAAGCTTTTTTCACGCCGTTCCCAACAACACGTCGTCTATATTAGACAAAACAAAGTCGCTTACCGCCGTCTGTCCCTCTGTTCGCTTAGATCTTAAACCACTCAATGGATTTTAATGCTGTTTTCATCAATAGATAGAGTGATTCAAGAGGAAGGTTTATACGTATATTGTGTTGTGTTAAGTATAATAATTATGACGTTGTTATAATATGATTGTTGTTGAAATATGACGATAACATCACGCTTGTAATCCCCGAAGAGTTAGACATCAGAGGTACATACATATTCACATTTCGCCAGTTATGTTTAAGTCCCATGTAATAGGGGGAGAACCTATTGCCATCAACTAACTATTGCTACTGAGAAATTCCTAATGGAAAAACCTAATAACACTTTGCCCGACCTGGTAATCGAACCCAAGACCTCATGCTCAGCAGCCGCGCTTTGCAACTCTAGACCAAAGAGGCTGTCAAAAACAAAAAATAATGACGATAATTGTTACTATTATTAATCATTCTACACTGACACCACATTAGTATCTACATTGCATCCGTGTGAAGCCGGGGTGCGCTAGTATTATTATAAAATCTGCAGTTTACCAACTAAACCTGCGAAATAAGTATAGCGTTTAATAAGAAGATAGTGTACTTAATTTTCTCAATAAATTGCACAGTTGCGTATACCTCGACTCCTCAGGGACGTCTCGCAGACGACTCGACCCCGATTGCACCTGTTGCATACGCACGATAAACGCAGACTATTGTGACAGCTCAGTACAATAGGTAGATATGTAGAGGTGCCTACATATCTACCTAGTATGTAAGTAGATAAATGGCTATAATAGGGTTTTTATGCTTGGGTACTAGTAGAATAGAATAGAATATTTCTTTATTTATTTATTTATCTCCTTACAACTATCATTACAGGCCTCGACACTTGCGACAGTGCAGTTATCAACTAATAAGTACCAGCTTTTTTATAGTAAACCAATCAATGCAAATACTAATCTATACTTCTATACTAATATACTAATACTAATAATATATAATATATAATTATATAATATAATAATATTATAAAGAGGTAAAATTTGTTTGTAAGTTTGTAAGTTTGTATGTTTGTAAGTTTGTATGTAGGGGGTAATCTCCGGATCTACTAAACCGATTTTGAAAATTCTTTCGGAAATTGGAAGCTACGTTATCACTGAGTGCTATAGGCTATATTTTATTTAAAAAAAATAGGGGTCCGTAAGATATTTGGGTTTTTCGGACCCAAGGTGTAAAAAATCATACAAAAAAGTTCCTTATTTGGCGTACGCCGCCTAAACTATAAAAAATAGAACCAAAAAATGTTCCAATTATTAATTAAAGACCTTAAAAATATCTACAAAAAAGTCCGCGACACACTATAAGGTGCGTTGGGGTAAGATCGGCGCTGGGGTAAGAACGTAGGAATTAAATATTCCACTTATTTGGCTATATTTTTTAATGCTAGTCACATGAGTGGCTACGTCATTTTGTTCCGCCCCGCCCCGCAGTGACCGCCAGTCCCTCCGGCAACTCGGACGAGTACTATCCGCCGTTATAGGAAACAAGGTAAGTTTTGTAAAATATTTGTCCGTCCGGTCTTTCACCTTCATTTGTATTTGCATATATTAGCAAAAGTATAGCTTATTTTGGTATTATTTTGCCCAAATACTAAGTTTTAAGCAGTGATAACCCGACAAAACTAATCCAGAAATGTCTACTATCTCTCTAGACTGAAATCCGGTGTTACCCATTCCGGGTGAAGATCGGACAAAAATATCCGGTCTTAACCCGTTTCGAAATTGGTAGTGATTGTCAAACTTTTATCACACATGATTTTAATTTTAAAATCGCTTCAATATGGGGCTTAAGTTAGGGTTTGCTTTTTTGGGGTGGCAATCATTCAATGACTTCTTTCCTATAGCGGTGTAGCAGGAGTGAATTGGTGCATGCGTGCTAGGACTAAGGGTTTGCTTCTGTGGTCATATTTTAGATACATAATAACATCAACAATTCACTTGCAGATGCCACGTAAATACTCCCGAACCTCTTCGCGGGCTACTTCCTACACTAAAAAAGAGCTGCAATTAGCCATGCAGAAAATAAATATATTATATTGTATAATTATGTATATTCTATACTTTATCTTTTTCTCCACATTCTTTATAATACCATATTTTTACACATATTTTCTTTAAATAAATTACAAATAATATAGTTAAAAAAAATTTGCTTACTTATTATTATACTTTATTATTATTACACAATATTTTTTTCTACTGTCTTACACATTAGTTTCATTATTGGAGGACTTGGAATGGTCTTCTTAAAAAACGGTTTCTTAAAAAACATAATTTTGTTCCTATCACCCTTCATCCCTCTTTAAAACGTACAGTAGGTATTCCGATTTTATATGACGCTTTATCATACGCTTAATTTATTTGGTAGTATGCTTGTGGATAAACCAAACTTTGAGAACCTTAATATCTCCTAAATTTGGTATGTGGGGTAAGATCGGACAGTTTAAACCAAAAAAAAGGAATGATTTGGAACATCTATGTTTGTAGTATTATGAAGATTTTTTTGATGTCATTTAAAAGAAGAGGAAAGATCGGATACATTCTTTTCGTACATCTTGTGCTCCTAGCAATAGAAATAGTATTAAATTGTTGTCCGAACTTACCCCTTGACGGCCAGATCGTCATTATATTCTCAAAAATTGTTTCCTGATTTTACAGGCTTCCCAAACAAAAACTATTGTGTTTTAATAAATAAATTAATATTAAAATTGCACTGTGAAGACTCATTATCAATTTCCACCATTTCTCAAGAATGTGGCATTTACCAAAATTGAGAAAAAAAAGTTTTTGCAACATCCTTGCAACTATTCCAAAATCCGTCCGGTATTACCCCAACGCACCTTACCTATCTATTTCGAGTTAAACACAACAACCATTTTTTTATTTAAAAATCTTGAATTTTTTTAGGACTTCATTTAAACGCATTTATTTTACACATGTCATTACTCCTTATCAAAATAAACTATTTTGTTACAAAGTACTGTTTATGTAGATAATATTTAGTCTTTAATTCATTAAAATTGCATGTTTGGTTTGAAAGTTATGGCGAAATCAATCTCTATCTCTATATATAAAAATCAATTGCTGTTTGTTAGTCTCGCTAAAACTCACTCGAGAACGGTTGGGCCGATTTAGCTGATTTTGGTTTTGAAATGTTCATGGAGGTCTAGGGAAGGTTTAAACGGTGAGAAAATATGGGGTAAGGGTAGGATTGGGGTAGGGTGGGGGCAGGATACCACGCGAACGAAGTCCCTAAAAACAGCCCTTTTAATATGAAGTCGGGAAGTCGGTGTCAAGGGTAGGGGTATGGGTAGGGGTAGGGTAGGGGTAGGGTAGGGTAGGGGTAGAGTAGGGGCAAGGTAGGGGTAGGGTAAGGGTAAGGGTAGGGTAGGAGTAGGGTAGGGGTAGGGTAGGGTAGGGGTAGGGTAGGGGTAGGGTAGGGGTAGGGTTGGGGTTGGGGTGGGGTACGGGTAGGGTAGGGTAGGGGTAGGTGTAGGGTAAGATAGGGGTAGAGTAGGGTAGGGAAGGGGGTAGGGTAAGGCAGGGTTAGGGTAGGGGTATTGGTAGTGTAGGATACCACGCGAACGAAGTCGCGGCGGGTCAGCTAGTTACTAATAAATAACTAACTAACTAATATAACTTTATTTGCAAATATGGATACACAATAGTTGTACATTGTTGTAGTTGTACATAAATCAGTCAGCCATACTTTATAATTCGGCATGCAAATATGAATTTAACATTGCAATTAAATTATCAATTAAGTTATCATCACAATTATCATTCTATAATTAATTATTAATAAATTATCATTATCGAATAGATCAATAAGATGAATCAATCATGTTTTTTTCTGTTAAAAGCTTAGTAACACTGTAACTAGTACGTTTTTTCGATCAAAAATTTACGCAGTCTACTCAGCCTACCAACCTACTGTATTTAAATCTTTCCAGCCACTAGTCGTTTGTTACTCAGTCGCAGAGATTTTCTTTTTGTAGGAATTACTCCTATATACTTAGTGCGTGCATTTACAAAAACATTATAATCTCACATAAACCAACAGCCGGACCCGTAATAACTATTTACCTGTAGGTCATACAAATATTCGTTCCGTGCGCGAATCGAATCCGCGACCGCGACTCGCAGCGCCGCCGTAGCCAATCGCTTATCCATTGGGCCAATCATGTTGTCAACTAATTAGAACCTAATGTCTTTAATCTTAAGACCTTTATTGGTAGACTTTACAAATCCATATTTAATATGCGAAAGTAACTTTGTCTGTCTGTGTTACACTTTCACGAACAAACCACTGAAGCGATTTTGGCGAAATTTTTAACAGGGTAAAGGAGATCGGACAATTTAGTATGGACCTTGGTCCAAATAGCGTCGGCTGATGAAACCTAATCTATATGATAGTTCATGAGTGTAGGATATTTTCATACTACGGGCACCATAGAATTGGCCTATGGAGAAAAAAGTTATACAGTCCAGAAAAATGGTACATTGTAGACGAACAATTCCGATTACTCGAAGACGCCTTAACCGATTTCGAACATTCTTTATTTATTTGAAAGGGTATAACTGCCCAAATAATCCCGTATAAATATTGCTATGATCTGATAATGAATTACGGAGATATGGAAAGGAACTCCTTATAGAATCATAGCAGAGCAGTCGTAACAAGTAAAATTGCTTTGTTTATACGCGTAGTTGATGACTGACTAAAGAAAGTGGGACAGGGGGTACGTCGACCCCCTACCACTTTCCAAAATTAAATATACCGTGTGAGGTATCGTTTGAAAGGGCTTTCCCTAAGAATTTGAAATATAAACGACTACTTGTCCTATCATATTGCACTAAAAGGTGAAAGGTTTGAAAAGTGGTAGGAGGGGGGTCGACGTACCCCCTCTCCCTCTTTCTTCAGTCAGTCATCAACTACGCGTATAAACTTTTATTAATAGTATTAATTTTACTTGTTACTACGACTGTTCTACTATGATTCTATGAGGAGTTCCGTTCCATATCTCCGAAGTTCATGATCAGACCATGGCAATATTTCTATGGGATTACATGGGAAGTATACCCTTTTAAACAAATAAAGAATTTTCCAAATCGGTTCAAGCGTCTTCGAGTAATCGGAATTGTTCGTCTATACTAATATTATAAAGAGGAAAACTTTGTATTTTTGTTTGTTTTTTTGTTTGTAATGGATAAACTCAAAAACTACTGGACCGATTTTAAAAATTCTTTCACCATTAGAAAGCTACATTATCTGCGAGTGACATAGGCTATATTTTATTTTAGAAAAAATAGGGGTCCGTAAGATATTTGGGTTTTTCGGAGCCAAGGTGTTAAACTCGCTAAAACTCGAGAACGGCTGGGCCGATTTAGCTGATTTTAGTTTTGAAATGTTCGTGGAGTTCTAGGGAAGGTTTGAAGGTGAGAAAATATGGGGTAGGGGTAGGGGTAGTAGGGTTGGGGTAGGGTAGGGGCAGGATACCACGCGAACGAAGTCCCTAAAAACAGCCCTTTTAATATGAAGTCGGGAAGCCGGTCTCAAGGATAGGGTAGGGGTAGGGTAGGGGTAGGGGTAGGGGTAGGGGTAGGGTAGGGGTAGGGTAGGGTAGGGGTAGGGTAGGGGTAGGGTAGGGTAGGGGTAGGGTAGGGGTAGGGTAGGGGTAGGGTAGGGGTAGGGTAGGGGTAGGGTAGGGGTAGGGGTAGGGTAGGGGTAGGGTAGGGGTAGGGTAGGGGTAGGGTAGGGGTAGGGTAGGGGTAGGGTAGGGGTAGGGTAGGGGTAGGGTAGGGGTAGGGTAGGGGTAGGGTAGGGGTAGGGTATGGGTAGGGTAGGGGTAGGGTAGGGGTAGGGTAGGGGTAGGGTAGGGGTAGGGTAGGGGTAGGGTAGGGGTAGGGTAGGGGTAGGGTAGGGGTAGGGTAGGGGTAGGGTAGGGGTAGGGTAGGGGTAGGGTAGGGGTAGGGTAGGGGTAGGGTAGGGGTAGGGTAGGGGTAGGGTAGGGGTAGGGTAGGGGTAGGGTAGGGGTAGGGTAGGGGTAGGGTAGGGGTAGGGTAGGGGTAGGGTAGGGGTAGGGTAGGGGTAGGGTAGGGGTAGGGTAGGGGTAGGGTAGGGGTAGGGTAGGGGTAGGGTAGGGGTAGGGTAGGGTTGGGTTAGGGTAGGGGTAGGGTAGGGTTAGTGTAGGGGTAGGGTAGGGTAGGGGGTAGGGTAAGGCAGGGTTAGGGTAGGAGTATTGGTAGTGTAGGATACCACGCAAACGAAGTCGCGGCGGGTCAGCTAGTAAATAAATATAAAGGAGACGAATGTGCTTTCATACAATCATGGCCTACTAGCTGTATATGGATGAAAGCGAGTGTTATTTCATATCATTTGGTCAGCGCTCACCAATAATAAAGCAGCTTATTAACTCATTTTTCTTTTGCACCTGCAGCTTTTTCTCGCTGTGTAGTGATTTTATGCTAAATTATTTAATTTTGTCGTAAAACGTATCCTATGGCACCCGTTGATAAAGCTTTCTGTCAGTATTTTTGAAGTGAAAACTTCTTTAGCGGCGTTGAGCACTTTTTCTGTAATGGGTATAAAATCTTAAACTCGCGTCAGGACACGTGACCTGATCGAAAAAGCGTAAGACGGATGGAGAGTAGACAGCTATGGGGATAGCTGTCTACTCTCCATCCGTCTTACGCGTCTCTACGGCGCGGCGAAAATGTATGCCTGGGCCTACTGTTTCGTTTAGACAGCGCAGGGCGCTTGCGCGAATGATAATTGTAATAGTTTTAAAGTTAAATTTTTAATCTATACTAATATTATAAAGAGGAAAACTTTGTATTTTTGTTTGTTTTTTTGTTTGTTTGTTTGTAATGGATAAACTCAAAAACTACTGGACCGATTTTAAAAATTCTTTCACCATTAGAAAGCTACATTATCTGCGAGTGACATAGGCTATATTTTATTTTAGAAAAAATAGGGGTCCGTAAGATATTTGGGTTTTTCGGACCCAAGGTGTAAACTCGCTAAAACTCGAGAACGGCTGGGCCGATTTAGCTGATTTTAGTTTTAAAATATTCGTGGAGGTCTAGGGAAGGTTTGAAAGTGAGAAAATATGGGGTAGGGGTAGGGGTAGTCGGGTTGGGGTAGGGTAGGGGCAGGATACCACGCGAACGAAGTCCCTAAAAACAGCCCTTTTAATATGAAGTCGGGAAGCCGGTCTCAAGGATAGGGTAGGGGTAGGGTAGAGTTAGGGTAGGGGTAGGGTAGGGTAGGGTTAGGGTAGGGGTAGGGTAGGAGTAGGGGTAGGGTAGGGTAGGTGTATGGTAGGGGTAGGGTAGGGGTAGGGTAGGGTAGGGGTAGGGTAGGGGTAGGGTAGGGGTGGGGTAGGATAGGGGTAGGGTAGGGGTCGGGTAGGGTAGGGGTAGGGTTAGGGTAGGGGTAGTGTAGGGTAGGGGGTAGTGTAAGGCAGGGTTAGGGTAGGAGTAATTGGTAGTGTAGGATACCACGCGAACGAAGTCGCAGCGGGTCAGCTAGTCTACAATATTTTCATTTTTCTAGACTGTATAACTTTTTTCTCCATGAGCCAATTTTTAGGTGCCCATAGTAAAAAAATATCTTACACTCACGAACTATTATATAGACTAGGTTTCAACAGCCGACGCTACTTGGAACACTTCCGCCCGAAGGCAAACTTTTTCATTGTTCGTCTACAATATTTTCATTTTTCTAGACTGTATAACTTTTTTCTCCATGAGCCAATTTTTTGGTGCCGATAGTAAAAAAATATCTTACACTCACGAACTATTATATAGACTAGGTTTCATCAGCCGACGCTACTTGGAACACTTCTGCCCGAAGGCAAACTTTTTCATTGTTCGTCTAAGTACAATATTTTCATTTTTCTAGACTGTATAACTTTTTTCTCCATGAGCCAATTTTTTGGTGCCCATAGTAAAAAAATATCTTACACTCACGAACTATTATATAGACTAGGTTTCATCAGCCGACGCTACTTGGAACACTTCTGCCCGAAGGCAAACTTTTTCATTGTTCGTCTACAATATTTTCATTTTTCTAGACTGTATAACTTTTTTCCCCATAGGCCAATTTTTTGGTGCCCATAGTAAAAAAATATCCTACACTCACGAACTATTAGATAGACTAGGTTTTATCAGCCGACGCCACTTGGACCACTTCCGCCCGTTCTCCGTTCTTTTTGACCCCCAACAAAGGACATATAAGCTGCTTTTTATTCGACTTCGACTTCATCTGCGGCCGCGATAACCGACATTTACGTGGACGAAGTAGCGTGCAAAAGCTAGTGTTTTAATATACTCCCTCGTGTATTTGCCTATTAGACCGTCTCCTAAGCGTTACATGATTCTGTGAAGATTAGCTAATTTTCTGTAAAAGCTCTCACGGGTCAACTAAAGAGTCTAGCAAGCCTCGATTGTTCAAATAAAATTGGATGGCTAATAGGTTTATCGATTCTAGAAATAGCTGTATGTATGTCACTGCACACCTGACACTATATTTAAAGCTAGCTAATTAGGACTCCGCTGATTGAAGTATTGAAGAACTGTAACATTTTGTTTGTGAAAAAGCTGTGTGCCAAAACGGTACGTTTTATCTGTTTTCTTTTACATGCAGTAGTGCAATGTGTAAGAAAGACATAACTGCGCCTTAATTAAATAATTTGAAGGGAATTTATAATTTACTAGCTCCTGCCCGCGACTTCGCATCAAAGTTGATATCATAATAATATTATTTCACGGGAACCGTACATTTTTCCAGGATATAAAGTAGCCTATGTGCTAATCTAGGCTATAATCTATCGCTGTGCTAAATTTCATCCAGATCAGTTGAGCCGTTCTGGCGTGATTGACTAACAAACCCATCCAAACATTTATGTAAGTATTACTAGCTTTTGCCCGCGACTTTGTCCGCGTAAATGTCGGTTATCGCGGGCGCAAACGCAGTCGCGGAATTAAAAGTAGCCTATATCCTTCCTTGAAGTTCAATCTTACTCTGTACCAAATTTCATCAAAATCGGTTCAGGGGTTTAGTCGTTAAAGCGTAACGGACAGACAGACAGTTACTTTCGCATTTTAGATAAGAGTGATTCATAATATATTTGAAGAATCCATCTGCGCGACGAAGTAAATAAATAAGCATTGTTGTAATGTGAAAATATAAAGGATTGTAAAATTGTTAATCATTTAAACATGTGCAATGCAGCTTTTACTTAGAAAATCCAAGAATCATATTCATTGAAATCTTTATTTAACGTTGCAACTGAAAGATTTTACAGTTGAACCATATTTTAAAGCGATCATCTGATAAATACATGAGGGTAATTTTCCCAGAATTTTATGAACAGACGGGCAGCCGTCAGCGTCTGGAACATATCATCAGCGCTTTATAGTGATCAAAAGTCTATTGAATGAGCTCAGAATTGGTCACGATTTATTTGGACAACATACATTTAACATTTAGAACATGCATAAGAGACTATAACTCTTCATAAGTGCTTAGCTTATGTAAACAGTGTAGATTTTCTAATGTTTACTTGTCTGTCGGCGTGGAAAACGTATTCAAGACGAAGGTAAACAGGCGGAGAGGTCGCGTCCTGGACTGTTTAGTGTTTTTATCGACTAATTTTAGACATTGTTTAGGCGAATCAAGTTATAAATGTTTTTTGTAACGTTATTAAATATCGGTTTGCAAAACGTTCGAGTTGTTTACGCGGTATAGTAAAAATAAAATACGTGTGTATTTTACTTCGTCTAGACATATTTTTTTAGTTCTTTTCAAGCACGATAATACTGTGTGTAAACAACTTAACATCGTTATTTTTATATTCAAGTCAATGTTACATCTAAGTGGTGCTTAAACAGTGCCGAGAGAAATAAAGATTAAAGTATTTAACACTTCGTTTAATTACGATGTTATTTTTAACTTCTTGTAACATTTCGTAGGTAGGCAGTAGCTATTGAAATGAAGCTAGGTAGGTATATGTATTAGGCACTGTAAGAACCACATTGTCAAGTTGATTTTAAATAAATGGTTACGTACATAACGTATTGCAATTGACTTGCTGAATCCTACTAGGTGTTATTATAATCGCGAAAGTTTTTAAGCACGCATTGATGGTTGAATGAATGTTTGTTACTGTTTAACGCCTAAGCGGCTGAACGAAATTTGATGCAATTTGGCACAAATATTGATCTAGCATATAGTACGTAGGTTTTATAATTAAAAAAAAAATACATACATGCCAGGCCATGTAGGCTCGCCCCCTATTACATGGGACTTAAACATAACTGGCGAAAGGTGGGTGTAGTAATGGGTACACCTCTGCCTAACCCTTCGGGGATTACAGGCGTGATGTTATGTGATGTTATGTTACATACATGCCAGTCAAAATCATAACCCTCCTTTTTGCTTTACCTTAGTCAGTTAATTAATTTTTACCCCCTTTTTGTGTTTCTTATTCTGAAGTCTGTGCAGACGAAATCGTATGCAGAATCTAGTCGAATACCTTTTTTTATTATTGCTACAGTAGGATAGCCATCGTCGTCAGTTCTTCTTCTTACAGAGCCGGTTTTTATCATTCAGCTATCAGTCGGAGACTAGACCACTAGGTTAGTCTAAAAGTCAATTGCAATGTAGATAATTGAGATAATAAACCTGGGATGAAATGGAATTGAAAACTAAGAAGCAGTTGTGTGAAGATCGTTGCTATCATGCAGGTTTTATATGCAGAATGCAAAGAAATATTATTCAAGAAAATGTTGGGTTCCAGCCTCACATTATTTGCTCAAAACCTCTTTTTTATGAAAATAGAGTACTTACTTACCTATAGATATTTACTTTTCTATTTTCATTCTGATTGTTTTCGTTTATAATTAAGTCTGTAAATATTGTAAATAGTTATGTACTAATGTACCTATATGCTTTTTAAAATTTCTTAAAGCAAATATAATATTATTATAATAAAATATAGCAGCCTAATAATTAGCGGCACTTATATTAAATTTAAATTATTTAATTGCAACCTTAATTGTGTTTTATCCAGTCAGATAATTTAAGAACATCATAAACTGCTCAAAAAGGCGAGATACCCTAATTAATGAAGATAAAGTCCTTTGAAGCGCGGTGAAGCCTGCCTATAGGTATTTACCGAAAGGATTTTCCAATCAGAATTTTAATAACAGGCGGATTACCTACACAATTTTCACACACGTTACTTTCATCAACCATTAATTAATTAAACAATATAAAATAAGTGTAGAGATATTGTGTTTTTCCAAAAGGATATCTCAGTAACAGATCGGTGTCAAGTCAGCCGGTTGACGGCAAATAGGATCGCCCTCTACTTATTACTTATGAAGGAAGTTCTCTCGTCCTGCTTATCCCTCCGGAGAATAAAGACTTGATGTTTATGTTATTTTTATAACAAACATATTAAACCAAAGATTTTCACGAGAATAATTAACTGAAACAATACAGGATGAGTTTCGCCAACGGTCGCGTGGGGGGCGGGAGGGGCGCGGGTGCCGGGGCGGTGGGGGTGACAGGAAGCGCGGCAGACGGCGCACCCGCCACGCATAACTAATGCCCGTGGCGCCACCTGGTGCCGAGGTCACCCTGACCTTACACATTCACCTGGAAAAGCTTTGGAAAGTGCTAATGAGACTGTAGACGAGGTAAGGGAATTTTGCCGGTCTGCTGCGCTGCGAGATGCGTAGTTATTATTTTTGGTAGTAGTAGGGATCTTGTTAAGTAGCCTTATGGATGGGGTAGGTACATACCTAATATTCCAACCATAAGTGCCTATTTCTGGTACTAAGCGCCAGCGTTACTATGTCTCGTTTAGAAGGGTATGGGTGCTGGCGTAATTAGACATTTCATGTTCGCCTCTGGGAAGGTAATGCATCAGAAATGCCCCTACACGCACCACACACCTAGAAAAACTGTAAAGGCTTAAGAAAAAGTAGCCATGATAGGGACGCGCTCTTTACAATTTTGCCAGTCTAGGAAGATAGTATTCTCTTAGATGCTGATGCTGATTTGTTTCAAACAAGTGAGGAAGCTTTTCCACCATGCCTTGACGGAAGGATGACCTAGCCATTTCTGCTGTTAAGCAGCTTTGCTTTGTTCCAATTTGACAGTGCGGGCGCCGGTGCACAACTGGGTGCAGCTAGGTAAGAAATCCTTTTATAATGAACCATTTATTTTACTCACAACAAAAATTTTACGTTAACTGTATCATTTCTAAAAAACCTGACCTCAATCCACATCAATGACGTAATCATCAGGTTTTTTTCTGTGTCTAACTATATAAAATTTGCCGGTCATTTGTAGTGACTAACACAAAAATCCTTCTGCGAAATCATTTGTCTCGTCTCCGACCAGCCATTTGGCTTCTACGCTCCTTTCCACCGCCATTTAAACCAACGAGCGATAATTAAATAAATGCTGCATATTACCTATGTCGAATGCGAATCGAAATGATATAAAACATGTTGTTTACGAGCACCGGGACACAGGGGTGATATTCGGCGTCATCCAGACTCCATTTGTAGGTGGATGACCCATTGTTTTATAATTAAATTCGAATTAATTCGTTGACGAAATTATCATTGTCGTATTACTGCAGTGCGTGGGCTAGTTGCCGGCGGCTGTGTATATTCGTATTTTCTTAGGACGTATATATTTTAGAAAAAAAATGACCGGTACTAGGTATACCTACCTGATTCTAAATTTAAACAAGTCGACCTACATAACTTCCATCTTTAAAAAATGAATAAAACGAAAAAAGAAGTCTAAATCCGTGTGCAGCTTTTTTAAAAATCGATTTTATTGCGGTTTTTATACGGCCAGTGGTAGGTATTCGCGTGCATGCCACCATCGAAAGCCGCCCAGTGTTTCCGTACCATAATCACGGCTGTATGAAAGTGCATGTCGCCGTGTCGCGTTGCCTACACGCGAGCCACATCCCGCACACTGATTTCCCACATCACGATAATCAAGTCTTGCCTATTAGGTACGGCATTACACTATAGAATCGTCGGCTAATAAGAGGAACTTTAGAGAGTTGAACGCTAAAAATATCAACAAATTCAACGAAAAGAAATCGTAGAAATAAAATCTAAGCACTAATTAGTTTAAAAGCTAAGTTGTTTTTGTTGTCGTTTAAATTAAGACTAACATTTATTTTTATCAGTTTTATTGAAGCAGACATTAACAAAAAAGGTGTTTTTATGAGGTGGGAAGTATGAAAATTTAATTGGTCGTAAAATCTCTAAGTAAAAGATTATTACATAATATTCACTTAGGTACCTACAACGTAGATAATAACTTTATTTACAAGTATAATGATATGTATAATTTGTAAGTTTTGTTGGACTTTTGTTGAATATTTTCCATCATTATTGAGTCATAATTTCGAAATGGTGCAATCAGTCGCATTTCCTCCGTCAGTGTGCAGTTTGCAGAGCAGTGGCGATATAATTATTTTCTAGAATGTATTACGACAAATGCGAATGATTACTGTCCATTGAAATATGGTAGGTACCTACTGTTTAGGGTTCAGGACAAAAAAATTAATGAAATGTTTAAGCGGACAAAGTTGGGTTATTATACAGTATGGGGATCACATATATGCAATAAATTATACGACATACTTGTTATCGCCTTTTCTGACGATATACAAAAAATTAACGAAATCGGTCCAGTAATTAGGTCAAAAAGTAGAGTTTTAATTTTGAACAAATTTAAACACTCTGTAGAATTGGATCAATTTTTTTTCGTAAATCTCAAATTTTCAAACGAATCAAAAAGCCGCGCCAACAGAACAGTCAACAGAGAACTGTCAACAGAGTGTTTACTTTAACTGAATTTATTTTGATATTTATTTTGTTTGAAAATTTTACTTTTTTAATTTTCGGTTTTCGATTTAAAATTTAATTAAGCTATACTTCTGTGGACTAGTATTACTTGAGGTTTCATTTATTGCATAGAAGTGAGTTCCATACCGTATATCTTCATCGTACTTTCGACTACTATCTATCTAGGTATTGTACTAATATTAAAAACCTGAAGAGATTTTTTGCTTATATTGTTTGTGTTTTTTTGAACACGCTAATTTCTGGAACTACCAGTTTGATTGGAAAAGAATAATTTTGAACACGATAGCCAGATTCATGAGAAATAGAAAATGCTATTTATAATATCACGCTACGGTACACAGGAGCGGAGCAGTAAGCCACTAACATAAAACGGGTAAAAAAAAAACACGCGTAGGTACGAAATCGCAGGTTTTTTAGTCAGTAAAAGTCTGACAGTCCCTTCCGATGAAGGGAGCGATTTTCGCGTTTACCTATAAACACGAAAAGTAAGGATGGATGGATGTTTGTTTGTTACTCTTTCACGCTTTGACGGTTGAACAGAATTAGCTGAAATTTTACGTAAATGCAGTCGCGAACGGAAGCTAGTATTAAATAAAAATCTAGATATTATTATTGTCTGAATAGGTACCTATATCAAAATGTAAACGATGCAGTTTAGTTATTCCAACATTAATTTAACAGCCGGGGTAACAGTCGCTATCTGGAGTATTTTTCACAAGTTCATGGACACACGGTTGGTTTTTACAAAAATACTGAAACAAAACTAAGAATGTCAGAATTTTAATTAGTTTCACTGGCAACGATTTTAATTAATAATACTCTGTGCTGATTAACATTGCCGTGATAACTGCAAGGTGATAAAATTGTCATGCATTGGTAAGTAGGTACCTACTCGTTATTTTTGGTCTAGTTCTGTTGAAAGCTCTAACTTAAGCTCATTTCAGACTACGCTATAATTTATTAGCACAACAATATCGCTCACCATTCATTTATTTAGAACTCTCGTCACACTATACCTGTATTACACTAACTAGCCTCTGCCCGCGTCAAAGTTAATTTCTCCATACAAACTTTGGACCCCCGTTTCATCCCCTTTAGGGAGCGATTTTGGAAAATCAGATAAAGGTTTGTAAGTAATTTTTTTTTTGCAAATTCTAACGTAATATAGTTAATTTGCACGCATGTGTATCTGGGACGGGTTGCTAATTTTTAATAGGCAAGATGATGGCTCGAGTGACTCCTCAGAAACAAACGACGACAGATGTCGTAATTAATGTGGTACTAGACGAGGGTTTTCGGTAACATTCACAACTTACCAATTCTATCTGCTTACCTACGGAACCTCGCCTGCACCAAGCATTGTCACTCATTTTTTATCGCCAACAAAATTGCGGAGCGGCGAGCTGACAGGACGCGGGCCCGCGCGCCGCACCTCGCCACTCGGTTCTAGGAAACGCACTGCAAACGTGTTGTCTGTCATTTAGTCCGATTCCTCGGGAACTTAGATTAATTGTTACCTTTCGCAGCTATTAGCCAGCCGGCTTTAATGCGGAGTTTCCTCAATCGACTGCGGTTATTTCTCCTTCTACACGTCTAATGTGATACACAAATGACATGCTTGCTACCAACTGCCACTTGCTCGACTCCGCGAGCAATAAGTTAAATAGAGCCTTAGATATTGTAGATATTTATATAATTGCCCGCTTCCTTTACAAGTTAGGTATGACGGTTTAAATAGTAGGTGGTTGTAATCGTAAAACAAGTGAGTGCGACAGTCAGCTTTGAAGTAATTATATTTCCCCGCTGATCGTGCTCAGTTTAGTTAGCTATAATTAATTTTAAGTATTTTTATTTGCGAATTAAAATTCTTTGGCCATGATATACGCTGATGCAGGCTGTGGGAGTTGGGCCTGTGAATGAACTTCAGTAGATGCCTTCACATGTGTTTATAGTCTGTAGTTTTTCTGCAGACCAACCCATGTTTGATTCAGCGAGCGTATAGATAGGCATCTTATTCAACGCCAGGATTTCTTGGGAATTCCTTGGCTAGCTTTCTTGACTCCCGTCAAAGTCCAATTGACTGACAACTGACAGCATTATTTTCAACTAAATATAAAACCAATTTTTCCACAAATCAAAATAGTTACTTTAATTGCTCTCAGAAATAAAAACCAAACAAAATGCTAGATAACTAAGTTTATTTCTTGACAATAAATACCTAATTAATAATATATAAGAGCATAATCTAGAATAAAAGTAGTACCTATATAGACACCAATAGTTTATTGCTATTAAATTCGATTTAAATAGCTAGTGCTAAATAATATTTACAACATTTTCAGTGATAGTACACATTCTTGTAGACAATTGCTTGAAAATACAATATAAGTGAACAGTATAGTTCAATTTCTTGATACTTAGTCCCAAAAACTAATTAATTAATAACTAATTCAAAAAATAACTAACTAATTCAGTGCCAGAGGAAACCATTCAATATTAAACCTTATATTTACACAATAAAAGTCATGTTATCTCTTTGTCTCACATCTTCTATTATGGCATCATCATCACTCTATTTCTTCTTCGTCTTCTAAAGTGTTTTGGAATGCTTTGGCTGGTGGTCTCAGCATCTTGGTCCTGGTTGCCAGGCGCATGGTTGCTGGGCCTAGTTTATTTTTTGCAATAGGAGCAGATGGTGGGGCTCGACCCGCTCCCAGACCAGCTGTACCCTCGTTGGATATTAGTGGCACCTGTAACAAGAAAATGGTGATAAGAAGACCGCAGAAGTACTTAACGTAAATATGTCCAAGAGCTGGTATTTTCGCTCCTAGGGATTGTTTCTTATGAGAAGGACTTTCTACCGGTCATTAAATAGTTCCTATTCCCATTCCAGACTTAGATTTTAACGCAAAGATTTTTAAGGTCCAAGGAGTTAGTATTTTTGCTCCTGCGAAAGTTCCTAATAAGAGGACTTTGTACTATTTGTTAAATACCGTTCCAATATCGTTTAAGATTTTGTATTTACATAAAGAGCTATTTAACTTAAACTAATATCATGTAGATATTTAGTTCAGATTCAGGAAATTCATCCAAATTATTTATTTTTAAAAGCGATGCTGTTTTTAGAACTAAATTTTAATTATTTGCGCACTTTTACAACGGGATCTCCTCTAAAATATGAAAAAGTAAGACAATCTAATCCATACAAAAAAATACACTGCAACACGATCAAAATGTATGGGAACAGCTTCTGTTTTTTTTATATTTTGTTCGTATTCATGAGTACTTTTAAACTGAGAACATTTAATTAGAATTAGGTAAGTTAATCCTTTTCATATCAGAGTTATTAACGGACTGTAAGCCGGATTATTTAGTCTAGGTACCAACAACAGGATTCTTGAACCTGTTACAGAAAAACCTGGCAGTTTATCTAGCCCATAATGTATGGGAATTAATCCTACCATGGAATAAACTTTAAATACATAAAACGCGTTCAAAATTAAGAAATGTTAAAGTATATTTTCCATTTACGTTATCTTTGAACGTCATATAAAATTAAAAGCGAGATAGCGGCGAGCACAAGGCGGCTAATGTTTTCCTTTTTATAAGTAAATTCAATACGTGTTTGGTGTTTTAATGTTCCTCCGTCAACTCTTTATTTACCTTTAAATGCACTCAAATTGTGTGAAAAGCTTGCTCGTGACCCTTAAGTTAGACTGATGCTACTGACGCACAACCATAGTGCCCTAACGACCCTATTCTGTCCCTGCCCATGGACGGCTTCCATTCAAGCCGACCTGAAGAAAAAGAGCGCACTAAATCACTAGACCATAAACGACGCATACATTACGTTTAACGACAGACAGACGCACAGACAATGTGTTATTAGCGATTCATTGTCTAGCCAGGTGAATATCCTAGGCGGACGGAAGTCCAGGTTTCCTGTGCCATACATACGAGCGCGGTGTATGGTGATCCGCGGGGCAACGGCTTAGGGCCAAACAATACCATGTATAGGGGACTCAATGCCGCTCACTACATGGCTAGACGGTTTTTTGCACGCAGGAAAAAATACCAATCAGAATTGCGAAGTGATGGATAAATTTTCTTTATTAGGACCGTGCAAGTCAGTTGCATGCATGTGGGCATTTTGAGTGTGAAACAACAACGTGGTCACGAAACTACGTAATATTATACGTATTTATTTTTCAGAATCAGTTGACATTGTTTTGCGTTTAACCTTGCACATGGGCCATCAATTTGGGCCATTTCAATAAGTTAATTTTTTTTTTGACAACGTTTAGCTTTTTTATCTGCTTATCAACTTTTTCTGGTTATTTTTAGCACCACTTACTTATTTACGTCAAACAAGGATCAGATGGCTACAAGTTCAACGCTTTTAAATGCCCTAAGGACAAAACCCGTCTAGAAAATCAACATTGTCCACAAAACATTCTATTCCTTGATATTTCATACCTACTATTAATCTGCTGCCCCTAAAGCCTTTCTAAGCCATTGGAGAGAGTACACATAGCACATTAAGTGCATACCAACATACAAGAAAGTGACCACAGTAACCCGATCACCGGTATCGTCTGCGGCGGGCCTAGCCGGGGCAATCCCACGCGACAATGTTGCGCTTGCGACCGACCACCACTAATGTACCAGATGATATCGCACCCACAATCTCATTCACCGATGACAATTTATGCTGACGTAATTACGTATATATTGTGGTGGATGTAGTGTGGTGCGGAGAAGTGGGCAGATACCAGTAGGTAATCATGATTGCAATGGACTTTTATAACATCTTTTTTTGTGTACGTAATCTGAAAGATTTTCTCGCGGATATAAGGTTTTTCGATTTTATAAGTTTTATTTGAGGTAAATAAAAGTTAGAAATTTATATTCGTATATTGTTTGATCGATCAACTATTCAACTCTGTAATCAATCGCCTACTCTCAGCAAGTGGTTACTCTAAATTCAAAGAAAGAAAAAAAAAACATGAATAAGAATGTTCTGGACTAAATATAGAACAAACGACACCATTTAAGTATGGCATTTTCCATTATGACACAAAATCCGGAAATACCGCCAAAGGAACACGCTTAAAAATTCTACGAAAGTGGAATAATGGACGGGACACGTTTATGATTCAGATGTCAGACCCACCACATATCATATTGCGAGGCGCAATAAAATAAAGATCTTCATAATATTGTGAATGTGCATAATTTAGAATTGTCGGTTGTCTTAATATGGGCATTAAAGACAATTACGTTGGCTGCGTGCGGCTCGCGAGGCGGTGCATATGCGGCGAGCGCGGGCGCAGCGGTTCGATGCAGTTTAGATAGCCGCCGACGACGACTGACGCACTGACGGCTCCACGACCGACAGTTTTGTTGCTGCTCTCTCAGAAAACTGTTATTGTAGCATTGTTACTAACTGGTACCTATTTAATGTAGCGCACTTTGAGTGAACCAAATATAGTATTCAAACAGACAATGCTCGAGTATGTAGAATATCTGGACAGAAGGAAAACTCATTGCCTCGAAAAGAGACAACAAACTTTTTCAAGAATTATATATTTTTTGGCTTTGGTACAAGAATCATGATAAAATTCGATAAGGTAGCCTAACCAAATAGTAGATCGGGTAGGAACTAGGTCTTGAAGTGGAGTCGCAGAACTGGCCACAGGAACGTGGACAGGCCACAAGGCAGATGGACAGGCCACAAGGCAGGTAGATAGGCCACAAGGCAGGTGGACTGACGACCTGGTCAAGGTGGCAGGAAAAATTTGGATGCGAGAGGCCCAAGACTGGAAAAAATGGTGTGCAATCAAGGACAAGTTTAGTACACTCAACATCAAGTGGATAGAAGGTAGTAGGTACTAGTTTCCAGTTAGGACTATTTTAAAAGCAGCTCCATTTATTAATATTGCTTCTAGTGGACATTATAATTACAACAAATAATAGCATTACAACTAAAATATTATTGTCAAATAATATTGAGCTACTTGAGCGGAACTAAAATATTGAATTCCGACAACACATAAGTATGTTGCAATGGAAATCAGAATATGCAGATGAGGCGAAATATGTATACCTATTCAAGATTTGATTAGGTGTGTCATTTTCTATATCTACGCAGTTACATTACTCGAGGACTGTATGTAGATCTCGAGGGAAAAATATTCGTATTTCTGGAACATTCGATCTTGTACAAAAGGTAATGCAGACTTAACGACATGACCTATTTCAACAACAACACTGATACACGTTTCAGATATGCACTGATGTACGTAGAGCAATTTAAATTAGATACCGCGACTCTGTGGGAATACTTATTTTACTGGACGATGATATCTTGGGAGTTATCGTGCGAAGCATCCGAGTGTCTGGATGTGTCTATTTTGCATACTCGGTGTGTCAAGGCTGGGTACTGTGCCAACAGTATGTCATTACCTTTGCAGACTTATTGCAATTTCATTTGTGCTAAGAATTTTTATGCGCCGTGAATCAGATTCTCTTATAATCTACCTCGTCGCGAATCTCTTAGGGAATTATTTAAAAAGATTAATATTATGACAGTGCCTTGCCAATTTATTTATGAAAATATTATGTATGTGAGAAAAAATTTAAATCTCTTTAAGAAAATAAGTGATAGACATAATATTGATACTAGAAATAAAGATAAAATAGCTCAACCATATTTTAGATTGTCTAAAGTAAAAACATCTTTTATGGGGTACTGTGTTAAATGTTACAATAAAATTCCTGCTGATATATTAAAATTAAATGAAAGAAAATTTAAAACTCACATTAAAAAAACGCTTTGCGAACAAGCATATTATAAATTAGAGGATTATATTCAAGATAAGAATGCTTGGAAACATGCTGGTCCTGCTCCATGGGACAATGACACATTCTAAACTCACTCATCAAACTGGTTATTAATGTTTTTCATTTTTCTTAATACTTATTTTGTTATATTTTTATTCTTGTTTATTTTTGATTTTAAAGTGTGATTGATTGATAGATTGCACGGACTCACACACTATTTCATGTTGGTTGAGATGTTAAGAGTGGTCGTCTGTAGTTCTAATATTTGTAAACACGTGAACACTATGTATATTTGAACATATATTTTACCTTTAAATTCTTAATTTGTAATACCTTTAAATTATTATAATTTAGTAGTTTTTATATAGAGTATGTACATTGCTTTCACGTGCCATGTCGTGTATGATTCTGTATACTTACAAATATTGTAATCATTGATTTTAAAAGAGTACGTATGGAGTTTCTTGCCCATTCTTCTCCATACAAAACTACCTTTTGGAAGGGGCAACTAGATTCAATTCCTTTTTCTTTTTGTAAATGACGTTCAAAAGTGCCTTATAATGGCCTAATTGAAATAAATGATTTGACTTTGACTTTGACTTTGACTTTCTCCTTGCATATAAAATCATCGGGTCAAGTAAATTCTGTCTGAAAGATTTGATGCGCGGACCGCGGCTGCGAGGCGGTGATAAAATCAGAAAGATTTTTGAGCAGGATACCGAGATAACTGTTTACGGTTTCGATAAATGTGAGGATAAGAAGAACCAGAGAAAATAAAATTTTATATGGAACTAAAAGTAAAATTAAATTCGTAGCATTAGGTAAAAGGTTCGTTTTAAATTCAAGACCGTAAAAGTACACGAAAGCACACTCGTAGTAATTTCAGTTATTTTTATATTCTCTGTTATGAAGGATATTTTTTTTATATTTTTACTACATCAATTCAGTTTCGTGGTGTTGCGATATTTGCAAAGCCGATTCTTAATCCCTTAAACTTCGTGTTTTAGTATGTAAGTATTAAAAGTTGTAAAATATGTCAAGTTATGTAATTATGCAGACGATGCGAAATATTCATTCTATTTTTGCTGTCTTGGTATATACCTAATTTGAATAGGCACTGCATTATTTTTCTATGCATAATCTTGGAAAAGATAATTGCTTAAAACATTCAGACTTCATTTCGTTGAATAAGTACTCGTATATTTATGTTCAACATCATACATAGGATTCATGGGTACCTACTATGTGAACTAGTGATGTTCTCACGACGCAGACAGATCCCCTACCAAGATACGCAGCGCAGCTGTCATATAACTTATCCACCTTAATCACGATGACACACATGACGAGCTAACTGCTCAGCTTAGAAAATAGTATTTGAATAAAATTGCTATAGCCATAAAATCAAACGATCCTGTAACGTAATACGAAAGATTATGAAAGTACATAAATAATTGATTAGTATGTTTATACTGATATTTTTCTAGCTATTCCTATCAGTGCAGAACTTTTTTATGTGTCAAATATAATACGAGTATGTGGAGAGATAAAATCTAGAACATGTTTTAGATTTCTCGTTACAATATTTTTATTTATATTATTATATTCCTATGAAAGCAAAAGGTCCCTTATTCCCTCGAAAACTAGTCTATGAAGCTGAAATTTGACAGGTTAGGTTAGAGACGTCAACTAAGCTGTTCATAACTTTGTGTGACTTCAACGCGGACGAATTTGAGGACAAAAGTTACTCTACTGCCATTGAAAAATGGTACTTACAAAATTTAAACAAATTTTTTCTTTGGCTTTCCTCTTACTAATTAACCGTTCGCCCCTGCTACCTGCTTTATATTCTGACTAATGCTGTAGAAAGTTCATTCGTAACCATATTTTAATAAATATATGCTTTACTTTACAAGTTTAAGTTTGACTTTTTGTAATTAGAATACCGTTCCAAACATCGTTTCAAAAAGTCGATATTCATTAATTTTTCTCTGGCGTCAACGCCGCAGAAGCAAACGTGTTGCACAAACTTTATTGCAGTTCATAATAAAAATGCAATAAATCTTTCCCTAAGTATTACGTGCAACTGTCGCTAATAATAGTGTGCACATAATAATATATTAAAGATATTACTAGTTTCAATGTCAAATAAATAAGTCTTCCATGATTGGCGTTCGTGTAGTGTTTCCACATCTGCATACGAATTGCGAGAGCTCTGCTTATATCGCTTTATGAGCGACTTGCACACGAATGCGCCGCCGGTGACGGACATGCAAATACTGCACACCCACTGATTACACCCGCGCCCCCATATTATATGCATACTTTTTAACCAGACGGACACCTTCACCTCATGAAATTTGATGACGCGCAATAAACCAGCAGTACGTATCGATACGACTTAAGCTTAATGCCACACACAAATTGTGCACTTTATGTCAATAAGAATTGACGCAAAGTGCGCAATTTTAAAATACCACCATGTTGCTACGTATGACACCTCAAAATGAAAGGACATGATCGTAAAAAATATTCAGTGTAAAAATAAAAAGCTAGATAAGCTCTAAACGATGCGTGTCCGTCCATTCGTGCCGTGCATCGTTATGTTTTCACATTGAAGCATACAGTCGTATCGATAAAGACAACCGTAAAGTTTCGATTTAAGTGTCTCGAGCCTACATTCAGCTCATTTCAGACGGCGGCCTTCGTCCGCTTACGAGTGGCGAACGTGCTAAAAGGCGTACTAAATAGGTCCCTACCGAGTAGTCACACATTTAAAAATGTAAAATACATTCGTACTAAAACGATAACGGAGTCTGATCTGATAATGTTTCGATTTTACGCGTCCCATAAGAAATGCGAAAGCGACATATAGACTGTACGCATATGAGTATCTGCTATGCATGGTGCTTATTTACTTCGGTTATGTACGCGTTGCTGTCATTGTTAATTCTAACTTAAACGAGCCCGCGGGCCACGGCAACGCGACTCCTTGCTCACTATGGCTAGAATAGGATATCAGCTTAAGCTTGTTTACGACCGACTTATTGAGTCGCTGTACTTATTTCCTTGGACGCAAAATCGTCTAATTTAGAGATCAAATCGAGGAGCTGGACTTAAGTTAACCTGTGCTGCATGAAGGGTGCCGGTGCAGTGACCTGTAGTAATGAAATAAAATTCATTTGTAAACGGTACGAAATAATTAAACAGTGCAAAGTGCAGTGGTTGTGTTGTGTGCAAGCGGGCAGCGGGTGTGGTCAGCGAACGCGGCCAATTTACATTGTGTCTGGAGTGTGGCGAACTGCCGGACCACCCCCTCACCGCGTCAACATAATGCTCCTTGTATTTTAATTAATTTCGATATTAAATTTCGATGAACGCGAGAGCTCAATTAATCTTCAATTAAATTGAAGTTAACCCTGTATAATGATGCGTCGGTTTAAGAAAATAATATTTTTTGTAGTCCCACAGCAATTTAAATTGATTGTTAAATGTAAAGACAACCTTACACAGTTATTATGGTAAACAATTTTGGTGTTTTCGAGAATTGTTTAGGCAAATAAATACGGTTGGGAATGTAATGGGTTGTACAGTGGAGTTATTTTGAGCCTCGAAGCGTGGTCAATTTTAGTTGTGTTCGTTATTAAAGCATGTTTGACAGGAGAATTATGGTATCCTATTAAAATGTACAAACAATGTGCAGCACGAGGTAGATAGTAGTGAGCGTGTAAAAGATTGAGCGCGCCGAGCGGGGCCGGGGCGATTTGTAATACGCCACGAAGCGGCTTCAAGCTACATTGTTGCAAGTTTGCGAGTGCACGCTATTAGTGAAGCGGATTATCTGAGCTAAATCCCGGTTGCTAATTCTACACATTGCACGTTTTTGTGTCAGATTGACATTGAAAGCTGAATTTTAAAAGAACGCTACATTCAATTCTACTGATGATTTTCTTGGTCCTAACCAAGTAGACTAACTTCTTCCTAATGTGGTTTCTTTCAACTAAGTAACAGATTTTTGATATACAATCATCGAAACATAAAACATACTATCCATTTTTCTTAAAAAAAATAGAATAATTTCCAGTCACATTTCAATTGTTAAGAAGTCGGTCAGTTAGTCAGAAAAATGAAGTTGGTTGTCCGTTCCAAAACGTAGCGTTGGTAGGTTCAATCATCATCCAATCGAATATCAACTTGTATACTACTTAAGTTAGTACTTAGACTTTGTTGCTAGCTGTAATAATGCATTATAATACTCATTAACCTCTTATATCAGAGTAAGAGTGCTAAAACTAATATAGCGTATGTGTAGAAATATTAATCGCAGTAGGAGTCAGGTCTACCTTTATTGGCGATGACAAGACTATAGAGCAGATAATTGAGCAATCAGTTACTACAAATACTTCAACACTTACACAGTATTTTAATTAACGAAATGCCTTCCCTTTGCCTTGCGCACTAATGGATTTTGAACGCTCGGCTTAGCGCAGAGAGTTGAAAATTCAACAATTGAAATTACATAGTAATATTAAAATGGTACTGTTTTAAGAGATGGTGGTTTTAAAGAGTACAAAAGAGCAAAAACAAAAAAATGCATCCAAATTAAAAATGTTTGTATTTTTAAAATAGCACAAAAAATAATAAACGGCTGCAGTTAGCAACAGCTAGTTCATTATCAAAATCAAATTAGAAACTGCACCATGTAATAATAGGCAATATCAAATATATTATTATAGTTTTAGGTTTTGTAAAACTCAAGTGACGGAAGTTCAACAAATTATTAACATTGTATGAAGATTAAGGGCAAGTTCTGATCCACAAGTTACTTGTAAAGTCTATAATGCTCTTACTCCCTTCGTTATGACAACTGTGCTGATTATACCACAGAAATGTCATTTAAATGTCTGCAGTATAAATGGGGTCCGAGCGAGACATTCTTGCAGTCAGCGAAATATTTCGCTTGATTTACGGAGGCTAGAGGCGTAATGTGGAACTTATCTGTAGTATACTTTCGCTATTTATAAATTGAACAAACTATTCAACTCCATAGTCTGTAGGTTATTGAAGATTCAATAGGTGATCTGGAATAGGCAGGTATCAATCAACTAGCTTTTTCCCGACACAAAGAAAACCTATTTATTCCCGAGAAAGTGACGAACATAACATACCTAGTAATTTTTTGTTTACAAAAGCTCAAGCCAACTATCTTACGGATTCCTACTTTTTTATAATAAAACATATCACTTAAGGATAACGTAGCTTCCTATTAGCGATTTTTGCGAATTCAAAATTCGAATTTTCAGAATCAGACCAGTAGTTTCGGAGTTTAAATAAAACAAACAAACAAACTTCAACTTTATAATATTAGCATAGAAAAAGACACGTTAAATTAAACAAAAGTTAATGTATCAACGAAGTTTCTCAGAAAAAAACAAATGGCATAAAAGAGACCCAAAGATTTGACTTCACGGACGGCTCATCAAAAATTGCATAATTTATAAACAACACACAACAATCGGATGACCTTTTTTGACTTTGCAAGTCAAGAATAATCCCCCTGAAAGTAAATATGAATGCAACAATGTTGCAGCAAAAACAACAAATGGAGCAACAGTCAGACCGTACTGTACCATGTAATGAGCAGGTAGAGGAACAGCTAACACTATTACTGGTAACAGCTGACATGTGGCTGACATACGAGGGTAATTTGTATGTATTGTAGAACTACTCTAGTAAACTTTGCAAAGTTTCAAAGAGTGTAAGAAAATATTGGAGTAGGTGAAATTCTGTTAAATTAAAATACAGTGAAGAGATGTATGATGTTGGCTTGAATTCTTTCACATTGTCAGTTTTCAGAAGTTACTTGTAGGTATTTAGTCTTGTATTATTGTTCCGAAATTAACTTTCTTTTTATTATATTAATTACTCAAGTCCCACGTAATGAGACACAATTGGTTTTCTATTGTTCTGTCATACCGGTATGACGCTCAAAATCTCCATGCTAAAAGTTTTAATTACAATGTCCCTTCAATACCCAATACATTGCATTAAAGATTTAGAATAAGGTTGCAGATGCAGACAAATATACTGCAGTGATTTCTCATGCTTCTAACTGAGGAAATAGCAGTTAAGACATATACAACTGACAAACATGTATTATCATAGATAAACTGCGAATCTGACAGTGCACCTGCGCGAAGTCCATCCTGTGTGTTTCACACGCGTGGCATCTAACATAGACAACACAGGAAGATATGCGCGTGATCTACAGCTTCACAATAAAACATTATGCTCTAATACATTATTACGAGAGCCACATTATCACTTGGACCCAACATCCGCCGTGCCAGATTGATGTTAACATTTACTCAAACTTTATCTTTTCATTTTTGTGCCTTTCCGACCGGTTAAAAGGCGGTTTCAGTAAAAGTAAAAAAGAGTAGATTTTTAAGACATCGCATTTTGTGGAGTCCCAAAATAAAGTTTATTGTCAGCGTGCGTGGGTTGCGGCCCTTTATTTTGGAAAAAAAAGTTATCTTTCCGATTTGCACGTCCACTTTTCATATGAAGCGCAGAATATTGGACAGCACTGGCCAGCAACATTGTATAAAGTTATTCGTACAGCGCATATTAATGATACGCGATTTAACCAATTTGAATATTTTTTATTCAAGTGTAATTTATTGATATTAAAATATTCATTTGGGTTACTGTTTGTTGTCCATCTGTAATCTTAATTTGTGATTATTAATGCTTAATGAATTCGGATTACCTTTTCATAATTTTATTCTGCCGGAGTAAAGTAAAATGTATTTCGGTCGTTGCACAGTACTTATTACTTTGATGCATTTATTTGTGTTTTATATTTAAAGGTTTTACATAATGCAAGATGGATTGATGAGAAAATAAAAGATATTAGAATCTTATACAGCATGAGTTTTAATTCGTTATAGATCTTTTTCAGGGGGTGAAGTACTCATTTAGAGCCACTCTCGTAACGGATCTATTTTGAGATATGAAAAAAAAAACAACACGATCAAAATGTATGCAACAGATTTTTTTTTATTTCAGTGTAGGTCCCGTAATAACATGTGTTCATACTATTCATGAGTACTGAAAGTTTGATACGTTGATAACAAATTAAAACTCGTGTTGTATAGTAGACGTAGGTACTAAATTCATAAAATTATACTTAGTGAAACAAATCACTCTTTCGTTCTATCGGAAATCTAAGATTAGATTATAAGTTTGTCTTATCAGATCTTTTGCAACCCCCCTCGACTACAAATGAACATAACTTACTTAAAGCGGCTATAAGTTAAGAGCTTAAAATACATTTATATGCATAAACTTCATTTACTTCCATCTTTGTTCCAACTTATGTGGTAAACAGTAATATTTTCCATAGCTTTACTGTTTCCAATTTTACTATAACATTGTCACCAAAGATTTAACATTGAAGATTGTCGTAACTTCTCTACCTTACGTTTAGAGCTTTTGGTCTGCCGTCGTTTACAGTCCGCCATGGCGACGACAGTAGTTTTATATTAATAGTAACTCCTCGTATTCATGGTAAAGAAAGTGCTCATGAATGTTGCAGCAACAATTATTTATGATGCTGGAAACATGTTGCTGTAACACAACAGTGCTGTAACTGTAAGCAACGTGTTCCTAGCAACATACAAACATGTTGCTGCAACTATGATGGTTTAGATTGGCTTTAGGAAAGGTGACACCTGGGTTCTATAAGATATCTTTTATTGAGGTACTCATAAAATAACAAATGTTATTGAATCTAATAGAACTATAAGAAAGTGTTTTAGAATATTAAGTTGTACGATGTCTATTTTCTTTAAGACCTCTTGCGCAGATAAGTGGTTCAATCGATTGGCGCTCTGCCAGTAATGTGCGAGGTGCTCCAAGTTTCTAAACTAGCACATTAGGAATGAATTCCGGAGTGTGAATGTAAATACTTGCAAAGGGACTCTTGACGTTAGTAAATTCTTTTAACTTCCGCGCATATTTTAACAAATTTTGTAGTAAGTTAGCTACTTTTGTGGTTTACTCTTTTTTTATTGGTATTTTTAATATTTTTTAACGCTACCAAACTAAATTGTATAAGGGTTCTGTTTTTTCAATCTGACATACGACCAATAACCAACGACGGTATCCAATACGGTTAAAATTTATTAACCCGTACTAATGTTAGTTAAAAATGTGCACAAAAATACTCTTAAAAATTAGAATTGGCTGAACACAGATATAGATCTATATTGATTTAGTTTAATACAAAGGATATTTTTATCCCGTTTTTGTATTCCCTTAAGGTAATTTGAAATACTCTAAAGTAAGGCGACCCATTCTTATAAAAACTATGCGGAAATGTTAATATGTTAAAGAAGCTAATTTCGAGATTATGAGGAGTAAGTAGGTTTTACTTCACAATTGACTGTATGAGTGTACGAACGAAAGTCATCGTGAAAGCATCTTGGCAATCATGAAGGGCCCTACTACAACTTTTTAAACACATTAGGCCAGAGTGCGAAGACACGAAGGCGCTCATCATATTGACACACCACTTGGTGCATTCACCGCAACGCGACGAAGCGTCCGCGGACAGATGTGCAAACTCATCAAGGACATGCCAATATGCATGAGTGCAGCGATGCGCGCTGACGCGACCAAACGGACATAAATTTCAATATTACCTTAGCAAATGCACTGACTAAACTTTGGCTTGGAAGTTATTTTGGAATGGGGCTTTGTCTCTGGATGATGTAGGTGAATACATCATTCAGATATATAAGAATTGAAAGATGTAGTTTTGATACATACACGCCTGTAATCCCCGAAGGGTTAGGCAGAGGTGTACATTAGTAGGCACACCCACATTTCGCCAGCTTTATGTTTAAATCCCATGTAATCCTATTTTCATCAACCGAGCACAAATCCAAACAACGAGGCTGCAACTGAGAAATTCCTGATGGTAAAACCTAATAACACTTTGCCTGACTTGGGAATCGATCCCAAGACCGAGCTGACCTGAGCTTTACTCAGCAGTCGCGCTTTGCGATCATTAGGGCAACAAGGCAGTTGAATAGGTACTTATAATAGTTTTGATACATTACGTATTAAACGAAATATGGTAAGTGCAGTGTGATTTATGAACGCCAATAGTAAACGCTTTTTTTTTTTTTTTTTTTTTTTTTTTTTTTTTTTTTTTTTTTAATAGTAAACGCTACTTTAAAGATACAACTACGAGTCATAACATTTAATCTAAGTAAATTTATTCGATGTAAATATGTATATTTTCTTCATGATGTCACACTGCCATAGATCACGTTGTACAACCAGCTATAAATCAGACAACAAACTTATTATTTACTTAATACGACTTGTATAAACCGCAAACCTACACTTAAGGTAAGATTGAAAAAGACTGCCATTTAATTTCGCATCACCGTCCACAACTTATAATCATCGGCGGGGAAATCTATAATCTAGGTAATTGTGATATTCTATTTAAATTGCTTGTATGCACTATTATCCGTTAATAGCTAGGCTAATCACCGGCGGCTCATTGAGTACATAATATACGACGTGTTGTCGCCAAGTAGATAGAATACAGAAAGTCGAGTCCATTCAAAGAGCCAGAACAGGCACACTCACACACAGATCAGTACGTATGTATGGCGATTTCAATTGAACGTCAGTATAGCTTGCACTACGGGTCTATGTGTGCGTGCGTTGTCGCTTGTCGTATGAAGCAGGCCTTCTGTAGCTATTTATTTTACGGTGTGGTTGCAACAATGTAAGGCTCAGGTAGTGGGGGGTGCGGGGCGCAAGTAGCAGACTGTGAGACGGCCCACGGCAGACACCCGACAAATGACTAAATTGCCTCGGAACCAATAACGGTAAGATATTTTATGTGAGATAGTGTTACCTGTCGGGTGACCATGACTTTGAATGTGTGATCTTTAATACAAACATCCTTTGGAAAATTCAGACATACGAAATGAGTTAGAGGAATAATGAACGTTATGCTGTAGGCGACTTGTCCAAAGTTTTTGAAACTGAAAACACCCCATCGAAAATGAAGTTCACTACTACTAAAGTTCGCTTGGCAAAAACCTGCCCATACCCACATATTGTTGCACACTTGCAAACTGCGAATATCACTCCAATGAAAACCATTCATAAAAAGTCAGCGAGGGCAGTCTGAACGCGGAAGGCGTTGAACCAGATGTCGTAGCGCTTGGAAGAGTTTCTGTCCAGCAGGACTGCGAAAAGTTGAATTGGTTCAATTGATGGGGAAGCTTCCATTGTACAATAGCCAAAAGATGTTCTTCTTTTTCCGACTTCCCCCCCCCCCAAAAGCACCAGAGTTCGTCCGTGACAAATCTCAAAGTAAACTTGATATCATTCCAATTAAACTTTTATGCAAGCATTTAACTATTTTGTCCTTATAAAAAACCTACCCTCATCCTCAACTGGTTTGCGGGATATTAAACTATTTGTCAAGAGACTTCTAGGGACTTCTGACAAAACTGGTAATCATAGTGACAGTAGCTCTATGTAGCAACGCGTTTGTCAGCGATTTCATCACGTAGGCGGTTTCTATTTACAATTAACTGTGATGTCCCCTTTGCATAAGTCCCTTGCATAATTATTTTCAAGGTATACAATTACTGTTGTATTGTTATAACTAGTAAAATACGTAAATGAGGGAGAAGATAATGAGTTTCATTTAACTTATCATTATTCGTTAAAATGTATTTCAGATGTATTTTATTTTTTATCATAACATAAGTTTTGCTTTTTGTAAGTTGAACATTTTTGAAACAGAAAATCTATTACATTTTTTAAAGTTATGGATCATGGCAATTATTTGAACGAAGTTCCCGGCTTGTGGTAGAAGTTAACTGGCAGAAATCGTCACGTAAGGGAAAAGCGTTATTCCCCCTCCAGGCGACCTCTCTTTCTCTTTCTTTCTGCATCTTTCTTTTATATATGGGGGTACACCGACCACACTTTTTTTTAACCTGTTTCCTCTTTTTGTTATCTAATCACAAAACAATCGGCGTAATATATTTTATTTTTAGTATATTTTTTAATATATTTTTTTTTGATTTTTATTACCCGACATAAAATTTCTTGTATTGCCACATTTCGCAAAGGATAGGAAACTCTTTAAGATGTAGATGCTGATGTAACTCACATATAATATTGCAAAAGAGGTCAGATGTTACAATAATTAATGATAAACACATGCCCTGAGCGTTGCACACCTAGGAAGCCATGTAGGTACTGAAGAGACTGGCTGGTTCAGCTATATCCAACATTATTTCATCTGCGTAATTGTCGGTTATCGCTACTTAGGACTACTTAGGTTACATTATATTAGAAAAAGGGTAGTGTGAGTTCCGACAAAAAAAGTCATGAGCTAATATGAATCAATCATTAAAAGAATGTTTCTATCACGTTGATTATCTATCCCGGTACAGTAACCCACGTCCAGGGATTACAGTACCTATCTACCTCACGCGAAAACGAAGCTCCACAGTTCTTCGCACTTCAATGATCAGACACCTCGTTATTTATTATTCCGCTTATAAAAAGCCTTATTACAACAGCAACAAAAAACAAAATTACATGTATTAAAATTATTTAAAAAATATGAAAAGGTTAAATATAAAGGGTTGCATTGTATTATATTCAAGTTAGTGTGAACATCGACGAATGCAAAGGGCCTTATTACTGAGGTCCTTGTATTAATGATTGATGACATACGACTCCGCTGTACCTAAAGGTAGGTAGGTATGTGTAGGAACTCAAATAATGAGTCATACAGATGTCTGGGTCCTTATTCAAAGACAGATTCGTGATGTCTGTGAATTTTTTTCAATCAATCAATCATTTATTATTTGTAACACATAGATAACAAATAAAATACTATATATATAATATGAGCAGTTTTAAAGTTTTCAGTAATAAAAAAATTAAATATTTAAAAAAAAGAAACGTCAAAAAATTGGCACAGGAAATTAGAAAATGTTGAAGTTACTAAATTAATCGTTCAAGAACTCAAATTCAAATTCATTTATTCATTTTGTGAACATAGGGTAAAAAATATACAGATGTTTATAAAAATATAGTGATCCATACTATGGCATACAAAATAGTGTGGAATATTAAATTTTAATGTCAATATTTAACAAAATAAAACCAAAAAATTAATTAAAATACTAAGCAGTAGATGTCACTATTACATGCCAAACACTAAACGCTAATAATAAAATATGTAACTCACAAATATAAATATGTAACTCGATTGTTCAAAAACTTTTTGTTGAAGTAATCTCTTGGTCGTAAGCGCAACTGCTGATCGTGGGGTGGGGCAAAGTGTTATTGGGTTTTTACATTCGGAATTTCTTAGTAGTAGCCCGAAGTTTGGAAGTTAGTAGTACGGACATCCTTGTGCCTCGGAATGCAAAAACAGTCAAATAAACAGTCATTACGGGTAGTCAGAAGCCCATGTCTGACAACCAGTCGTCCAGTCCTACCAAGGGATATCGTTTTATCCAGTAACTGGGTTGTGAAGGTCAGATAGGTAGTCGCTCAACGTAAAATACTGGTATCCATCTGCATTCGGTTAAGACTGAAAGCCGACCCCAACATAGTTGGGAAAAAGCTAGCGAGATAAAGTATTGGATAACGTTGAACATAATGACAATTAAGTCAAATTTCCAGGTACCTATAACAAATTTGCATGAGTTCGTACGAATCGTGGTTACTCGCACATCCATCACACCCGTCTGCGTCGGGAGTGATCCGTGACACGCGGTACTTACGACGGTCGTTTATTTGCGTTAAATAGCCCTGCCCTTGTGACGTCTAAATGCACCAATAATTGCATTACGACTACGCGCGGTGATGTGTGAGACGCCCTAATAAGGTACCGCATACATTAGTAATGTTTGCATCGGAATACGCGTAAATTAGCTTAAGGATAAGATATGCGTAGACTTATTTTATGCATTTTAGATTTGCGTTTTAATTTATGTTGAGAAATAGTTCTAGCAGGTGTGCCTTGTAGCAGGTATTAGTAGACTGGCGACATCCCAGATCTAGTTCCCATAGGACTTACATATTATGTACCATAAATGAGGGTTTTATTACCCCTGTAGGAAAACATAACATTACCACGCCCGTAATCCCCGAAGGGTGAGGCAGAGGTGTACCCATTCAAATAATATAGTTCGAATTTTGAATTTTATTGTACTGTTATTTTACAAGAAAAGTTCTAACGTTTTACTGTTTTGAGCCAGTTTCCATGCAGGTGTAAAGGAACCCTCATTTACCCCGTATCTAAGATATTTTTAGGCACTGTTCTGGGCCTCAATTGTGTAATACGTTAATATGTAATATAATTTAATTAATTCTACAATCAACAATTATGTTCTTTTGTTCTCATATTTCGTATATATTTTTTTTTTGGTATTACTGGTCTTTTAAATATTTCAATTGTATTATTTATCTGCGCATAATGTAGTGCATGCTGTGCTTTTCTATAAGTGATGAGGCGCTTAGACTTAAGTTTGCAATGTACAAATTATATAGTAACAGTGTACTCATCGTTGAAAAGCCTAATAATAAATAAATAAATATAACGAATGTAGTAGCAGAAGGCAGAGCGAGGCGTGTGCGCTTACCTATGGATTAAGCATAAAAAATCATAACCAAACCATAGTATCAAAAGTTCAAGCACATTCTGCTACCAAAACTTGAGCATAATTTTGTTCCGTTTATTAAAAACGTTCCCCCCACACTAGTAATTTCTCCAGTATCGTTGGTGCGTTTACAAACATATATATATATAAACTCACATACACAAACAGACAGATCCGGAACAACTATCAGCAGGCCATATTTTTCTTAATAGTCTTGTATAGGTGCATATGTAGGTATATTGTACAGAATGTAAACGTCATACTACGCTTAAGTTAATGGCGGCCATCACTCAGACTCTAATGCGTTGCGCTTGCGACGCAAAATAAAACAAGTGCACAAATTGTTTTAAATGGGCAGGTAGGCTCATGCCCGCCTGACCTACAGACGGGGTTTATTGCTAAAAACGAGTAAAAAAGCATTTTTAGAGTACCGTGTGGAATTTTGAAAATATTGTGGAATATGAATATTTTTGGGGTGAAAAATTTGATGGGAAAATAATAATTCTGTTGGATTAAGAACTTTGCTTACTTTGTTATGAACATAGGTACTTAAGGTACTGGCTGATCCATACTTATAATAAATAATGTTCACGTTATAAATCACACACATAACAACACGCTTCTAATCCCCGAAAGCTTAGGCAGAGGTGTACCCATTAGTACACCCACATTTTGCCAATTATGTTTGGTTCCTAAGTAATACGGGGCGAGCCTATTGCCATCAACCTAGCACAAAATAAAAAAAAATCAGTTGCTGACAAACTTATTTTTTCAGAGTGGAAATTTTGTGGCTAGAATAGAAATTAATGTTTTGGTTTTCCATATCTGTGCTTAAAGTCAAAATACAACATGGTCGACCGCAATCATTTTAAAAATAAACTTATATTATTTTTAACTCAATTGGTATTTTTTTAATACATACAATAAAAATAAATTGCATATATTTTGGAGTCACATATTATATTGTTATTATTTCCGTGCAAAGGTGAGCACCTGATAAATATTATTCAGAACAGCGTTTTATAAAAACAAGGCACTAAATTTTTATGACCACAATGTCTGTGTTTAGGATGTAATAAAACAGAAATAAGATCCAATGTAACCTTTCTTGACTCTGTCAAACGAATAAAAAAAAAACGAAAAAAAGCCTCATTCTAAAATTCGATGTGTTAGACTTGTATTATATGGGTGTATCATTGATTTATCAATCGATCAATCAGTTTACCAATCGACATTAACATCGATCGCCACCTGTATTAATTATAAAAAAAAAGTATAAAAAACGTCTACTTGAATAGAAAAAAAGTTTATCGTTATATCCGACTCGCACTTGACCGAAGTTTTACGATTCCGTAGCAAGAGCAAGGTCAAAAATATTATTTGGTCTGCACTAATTAGTCACGTCAAAACGAAATGGAGTTATAATTCATTTTGTAGTTTTATTCGACGGCAGATAATGGATCGTTTTATTTTTTCTCAAAACCATTACGACTAATATTCTTTTATAATAATAGTTTTGACCTACTCGCATTCTTTGGGATGTATGCATTTTGATTTTCCTTATTGGTCACACTGCTGTGACAGCATGAGGCGTGTGCAGCAAACGGTTTGACGATACGTCGAGCGTGTCAAACCAATCGTGGCGCAAGCGCATGACTCGCGCATGTCTGAAGCAAGTTAGAGCTGGACGCGTCACGTTTGTCGTACTGCGGTCGTGCGTGGTACGGGTGTCGCCCGTTAAACTGTATAAAATAGACGACTGTCTGAGTGCAGTCCGACACTCGGACTAAGATTTAATTCAATTAATCAATTAACTTACCAATCGACGATAACAAGTACAATCGTCACTCGTATCAACAAATAGATAAGGTTATGAGATAAGTGACTTACCGGCTCCGTTTCTCCCTGACTCGCCTTGCCGAGTCCTTCGCCCTTGTTCCAGCCCATCTTCTCTAATAACTTGAAGCCTTTGTTCTCCGGTGTTATCGATCTGTCAAATAATACGATACAATTTATTTTAAATTCCATACAAAAAGACATTCACATGCGCAATATATCATAAGCATACTTTAAATAACTGAATGAATAGTCTATGTGGAAATAGCTCTTGAATGTTGCAGAGCGGCCTAATTTTTTTACACGTAGGTATGTGACCCACACTTTTTTTAAGTACGAAATGACTTTTCTAAGTACTACCCGTTAACTTCAAGTTGGCCGTCATGACAGATGTCATACGCGCAAATATCAAAGACAGATACGAATTTGTTATCGCTACTAAGCGGGTCAGACTTGAAGCGTGGGGTGGGGAAGCGGGCAGGAGGTAATGGCCAACTTAAAGTGAACGCCTAATTTCTATCCCTTTGAAAACCATAACTCTAATTATTCTTGATTTTGTTTTCATGCGATATAAAAATAATCATTTTTAAATGTTCTACTTACACGTTAACATCAGTGCTCTGAGTCTTTTCAGAATGATGGGAGGATCCCACAGTTTCTCTCCGCGCCTGCGCCCTATCGTTGTACGCCGTTTCTTCTATAGCAAGTGGTTTCGGCGCGTATTTATTCTTCAAGCGGGCTAGTTCCAGCTGATGCTGCTTCTGAACATTGCAGGTACGTGTGTACGCGACTTTCTTCTCTTTTTCTATAGCTGTAGAGTTGATTTTTGGTTAACATCATTTTTTGTAGTGTTTTGTCTTGTAAGACATGATTAAAATTTTGCTGATCATTTCATGAGTTATCACAAGAGTACAAATACAGTACCTTCCATTAGAAGTCCCGGTTCGCAGTGTCCACAGGTATCGTTGCCAGGGTGGATATGGCATAGCAACTTTGTTTCACCAAGCTGTAGGGTACTCCCGTGTACTATCTATAAAAGATAATAATTAGTACCTGGCTACCTCTTATATATTTTTTTATAGTATTCGATGGTTTATTTTTTATTTTGCAATACTACAAACAATTTTATCAATATCTACAAACTACTGATATACTTGAAACTACTGACTTGTGTAAGTGAAACCAGCGTGTATACAATGCACGAAAAATGTTAAGATACCCCTTTGATAGATATCTTTTATTATCAAAGACCCTGATTTTCGTAGTTATTCATTCAGATTGTTTTATTTTATTTAAAACTAGCGACCCGCCCCGGCTTCGCACGGGTGCATGTATTATACATATAAACCTTCCTCTTGAATCACTCTATCTATTAAAAAAAACCGCATCAAAATCCGTTGCGTAGTTTTAAAGATCTAAGCATATATAGGGACAGACAGAAGAAGCGACTTTGTTTTATACTATGTAGTGATGTGTAGAGTGGAGAATGACTATATCAGGTAACACATTGACTATATTATGTAGAAAATTACCTCCATAGGTTTGCTCATAGCCTGGCTCTCTGACATTCGAGTGCCGTTGAGTACCGTCCCATTCTTAGATCCGAGGTCAGTCGCCATGTACAAGTTGCGCGATGGGTCGAATTGTATATCCAAGTGATTCTAGAAAAAAGCAAATTTTATGGCGTTATAAATCATCTTCTTTGAAAAAATTGGTCGTTTCCGTCCACTCCGTGGCAGATAGACGACCAAGGACGATGGAAAGCAGTGTTTGGTTATCCACAAATAGAAATAACCAAGCATCACGGTTATGGCAACATAGGGATTGCAATATCATTCAATAATAAGGTTTATGAAGATATTCAGCATTAGACATTTCAATGATTAACTGAACGCCTATTCTACTAATTTAAAAAGTTCAAAATGTAGTCGCAATCTCCTCTCTCAATCAATGTCAAAAAGATCTCAATCAATGTCAAAAAGATAAATTAGGGGCATTTTTGACAGATTGGAGACTGATTCTCTAGCATTGCCATCGATCCTAAAAGTTAGTAGTATTGCCGCCTGGTATTTTTAATGATAACCATTGACCTACTGTCTAACCAACTACTTCCAACAAAATAAATATGGCATTTTTAATGATAACCATTGACCTACTATCTAACCACTTCCAAGAAAATAAATAATCTGTACTATAATAATTTATTTCTGTAATCTTCTTTTGAATCATTAGCAGCCATGTAGGTACTGCAATTTAAAAAAATGCAAAAAGCGCTCACCCTAGACACATTATGATCTTTAAGCAGAATAGTGTGCTGTTCGCCTTCCCTGCCGATGGTGCCGCCATCTTTAGTCACGATGAACAAGTTGCCCACGCGCAGCTTCGGCAACGTCGTCTCCCGCACAATCACGCGCATGCATGGCGGATGATGCTTAGCCACTGATTCTGAATATTGTGAAAAAAAAAAGTTGACCATTTTTCGTAAAATAAAATCTTTAAATTACTGTCATAACAAATCACAAACATTCAAATAAAAGCAATTGAATTTGGCTTTTACAGTTATTCGTTACTTTTACAAACAGAAAAATACGTAGTCCGAGTGTCCCATTTCGACCCTGACTTCAATACTAGTATGTTATTTGATATAAACTGACCTATATCAAATGCAATAATAAATGTATGTAACGCAATGTTACATACATTTATTATTGCCTCACTGCAGATCAAAGGCCTCTATTCAGCAGTTTTTAGCAGTTTCAGACTTGCATTAATCATAAGTTCAAGTTTCTTCACAATGTTTTCCATTACCAAAGTCATATCAATAGAAAAAGGCACATCGGCACTTACTCAAATTCAAACTTGTCTCATGTATGAGAGGACTTAACCACAGGGTCATCATGATGCATTATTATGAAACATATCTTAGACCTAATAACTAACATGCAGATTTTATCTGCAAAGTCCCTATACGAAATTTCGCTTAAATCAAATGTATCACAGCAGTGACATAAAATTTACCATCGTCACTAGCTGTTGATGTGCTAATGTTTGACTTTTTGTCTTCATCTTCATCATCAGAATTTTCAGTACTTGTATCACTGCATTCTCCATCTTCTAGCTCTTCTGCTACAGCAGTTTTACCATTAGCATTTTCATTCTTCTCCTTATCATCATCTGGAGTAGTAGTGTCAACATTGACTTCTATTTTTTCTTTTTCTTCAGCAGTCTTTTCATCTTTAGCGGTATCCTCAGAAGAATCATTCTTATCTTTCTTTGTATTATTCTTTTTACGTTTAGGTTTCTTTGTTTCATCTGCTTCCTTTTCCTGTAAGATAACATTTAGAATGTTGGTATGGGTGTAACCATTCATCATTTAATTACCTAAGGCTGTTTGGCCTCGGAGTGAAACCTGAGATAAGTTTTTCGTCAGGTTATCAATGTCGTCTTCTGTTTTTCTTGCCTGAAAACATAACAGAGAATTGTGGTTAGTTTATATGAAAACCACTATATTTGTTATCATAATAATTTCTATTGACTTTAGATATGGACAAAAATGCTTGGTATAGTTTTCTTTCATAATTTTTGGCACAACAGACATTGTAAAAAAATTTAAAACAATTAGTCAGCTCATATTTTTACCAAATAAGTTAAGAAAATCACACAAATTTTATTTTTATCTTAGTAAACTAGATCTATTCTCGTATTTACAATATTATTTTGACAAAGATCAACTAACCATTTTATGTTTTCTAGCTTTCCTTTTCTCGTGAGCCAATAATGCCGCATTAGTGGAGCTCCTGTCTGGATACGAGTGAAAAACAAATGACTTCTTCTCATCCGAGTAATAGTAGTAGCATTCTGTGTCCGTATGGTAGTAGAGCCCTAGCTCCTGAAAATGACAAAATATAACGTGGTAGGGCAGCCAATAAATCTGGAATAAAGAATAAAGAAAGGACAGAACATTTTATAACAATATGTATGGATAAGAAAATAGTAAGAATAGTTTAGGAGTGTATTATACGAAAATGTTCTCTGATTACTATTTAGAGCTATCTATCCTGCTTGTGTAGGAAGTTTTATCAAATCAGTTAATTCATTTTGAAAAATAAGAACTTTAAAGTTTGTATGTATAAAATGCCATACTGCATAAATGCTCTTAATGATTTAGATGAGTATTTTAAAATCTTTGAATTATATGGAACATGAAAAATATCAAAAATTTTACCGAATTATAATAATATCCAGTCTTATAATCATAATACATTCCTGCAGACTCCACATACACCATCCCAGAGTCTTTCAAAGCATCTTGTGCAACCTCTGCCACTTGCTCCGCTATGCTCTTCATTTCTTTGTTATCATTTATATTCCATCCCGAGTCTTCAGGCTTTTGTTCGGGTTTTAGTATATTTGAAGCATTTTGTTTAGTTTTGTTTACTAATTCTTCTGTTTGCGTTATTTGATCTTTAGTATAAACTGGCATGGCTGATTTTGTTTCTTTTGATTTTGGAGAGTCATGAGACTCTGTTTGTGTTGATTGGTTGTCATTGTTAGCAGTTTCAGAGCTTTTTGGTGTAACATCAGTGTTAGTACCATTATCCATTAGATCTTTTACAATCAATTCATCTTTGTATGTCTTACTAAGAGCCTAAAAAATATAATGCATCTAAAATAATATTCTTTTGAATTTTGGTATGGAATGCTAGCTTTATTCATTTAGAAGGTTATGGGCGAAAGTTTGTGAAAAAGTATGAATATATATGCAAAAAAAAAACTTTTTTGTTTACTTACCATTTCTTTTATGAACCAATTTAGCTTTGCTATCACATGCTGTTTTCGATAGATACGCGCTTTCAGATTTAGTATCAGATTTAGAATTTCGGGCCGGTACCGCAGAGATAGTCGTAGACTTCTCATGCTGAAACTATGTTTTCTTCTACGCGAGTCAGTCATATTAGTTACGCTTATGTATGACAAACCTAACACAAACAAATTGAAAAACACTGCAATAATCTTAATCACAGATGAATAATTATAATATTAGAAATTAAATAAAAATTTTATTAGAATTGTTTCACTTTTTGACAGTGATTGAACAAAACAAGGACAACTTGAGTTGTCATGTCATTTCACTGATGTCACTGTCACTGTCACCTGACTTGGCTCAAATTGGCTGTCAGTTTTATAAGATTGTTTATTGTTTATTTAAAATTAATATTTACATGTCAATTTATTTACACTTAAACATAAAACCTTAAAGTAAATGTAAATGCTGTCAGTTTTTGATACAAACGCCGGCACGTAAGTTGGCAAGAGTTTTTGTAGTGGGGGCAGTTTGCGCACGCTTTTTTTTTTTTTTTTTTTTTTCGGTATGGCATCTCGCAGGTCAACCTATGAGGTTGTCGGCTGCTTAACCGGGCAATCCTGTGGTGCCTTAAAGTAAATTAAGGCCTCCAGCCAGGGCTTAAAACTATTTACAAACTAAGCGACTACACGCTAAGGGCACCCCCTGTGGGGTACGAGCCTCGGCTTAGGGCGTCGCTGGGGGAGGGCAGCAAAGGGACAGGCTGGATCGGATTAATATTATTTAGGGACGAATTTAAAGCTACAGGCTCAGCGACGCGGGCTGGCACGAGCAAGGGACGGGGCGGAGACGGACAAGGGCGTCGCGACGGACCTCGGCGGCGAGGGCGGAATGACGGCGGTCTGTGTCTGTGTTTGCGAACTGTGCTAGTTTCTTTGTTACTCTCCTGGAGGAGGGTAATGGCGTCATCGGGGTCGGTCAAAGTATGTCTCGGTCGGCGAGTCTTACTGATGCGGGAGGGAGTGTATCGGGCGGCCGATACGATTAGGGGATTGGGGTGTTTTTCAGCAGTGTCGAAGAAGCGCTTGGCGGTGCGTTTCATGAACTGCTGGATGGTGGGGATTTTGAGATCGAGATGGAGATTCTCGTTGCGAAGGTAGTACGGGGCTCCCGTGGCCTTTCGCAAGAAACGGTTTTGGAGGGTTTGCATCCTATGGAGGTGATATGCCTTTGCGTGTGCGAATACGACACAGGCGTAGGTCATGATGGGACGAATGCACGCTGTGAAAATGCGCAATTTGCACTTGAGTGACAATTTGCTACGTGCATTCAGCATGGAGTGAAGCCTACCGAGAGCAAAAGCGGCGCGCGAGCGCACCGTCTTTATGTGCTCTCCGAAAGTAAGGTGTTGGTCGAGGATCACACCTAGGTATTTGGCTCGCTTTTCCCAAGGGATCGGCTTGCCATACATGGTGATGGGACTGGGAGGGGTGGGGGGTAGACGCGGTTTGGAAAAGAGGACCGCTTGACTCTTGTCGGGGTTAACCTCGATTCTCCACTTCCGGAACCAAGCGCCCAGGGCGCTTGCGGCGGATTGGAGAGTGCGAGCGATGGATACTGGGTTGCGACCAGTGTAATAGATGGCCGTGTCGTCGGCGAATAGGGCCAGATGGGTCTTGCTACTCTTAGGGATGTCGCTGGTGAACAGCGTAAAAAGGAGTGGGGATAGGACGGAGCCTTGAGGGACTCCTGCGCGTATGGGGTGGGGGGAGGAGAGCGCGCCCTCGATGCGATAGCGGAAGGTGCGATTTGACAGAAAATCTCGTATGATGAGTACGAGGCGATCGGGCACTCCGATCTGGTAGAGCTTATATAATAAGCCGTTGTGCCAGACCTTGTCGAAAGCTTTCGCTATGTCGAAGAAGAGGGCGCCCGTCAAAGAGCCACGTTGAAAACCAACGCTTATGTGCTCGACGATGCGGTGGACTTGTTGGACGCAACAATGGTGGGAACGAAAACCGAATTGTTCGTCCGGGATGAGGCTCTTTGCTTCGACATAATCTTTGAGACGCTTGTAAATAAGCCTCTCGTAGATTTTGCCAAGAACGTTGAGCAAACTGATGGGACGATAGCTCGAAGGCTCTGACTTGGGTTTACCAGGTTTATGAATGCCGATGACGGTGGCCTCTTTCCACGTCCCGGGGAAGATATTGTTGCTCATGGCGCCATTGAAGATGGCGGTCATAAGCATTATGAGAGGGGCAGGGAGGAGTTTGAAAACCTTGTTGGTGATTCCGTCTGACCCGGGGGCTTTCCGGGGTTTAAGGTTTTTGATGATGTCTTGCACCTCGTCTGGGGTGACGGGGGGCAGAGGATCATCGGGGTCTTCAACTGGTGGGAGGGATGCTCTACGTTCGACTTCGGCGTCGACCTTAGAGAGGTGAGCTTTGTCTACTGGTTGAGAGCTGGGGGTGCATTGGGCCTCTAGGCTGTCAGCTAGACATTCAGCCTTTTCGTCGTTATCGAAAGCGACGCTTTTATCGGGGCGGGTGAGAGGAGGCATGGCAGCCTCGCTAGTGGAACGTAACTTCCTCTGTAACTCCCAGAAGGCTTGGTGGGTGGGCTCCAGTTCGCTAAGCGTCTTGTCCCAGCGGGCGTTACGCAACTCATTTATGCGATTCTTTACAGCACGCTGTAGAGATCGCATGTGAGCTTTGTTTGCGTCGCAGGGAAAAGCGCTATACGCACGGATGGCCGCGTTCTTCTCGGTCATCAGTTCGCGTACATCGTCCGGCAGTTTCCAGCGGTGATCGCTCACCACCGGAACCTCCCTTGAACAGTCGTTCAGGACAGATTGTACGTGTTCTGTGAAGGAGTCGATCGCGCCCGTCGTGTCTGCGATTGAAACTATGTGGTCGGGGATAGAGTCCAGGTGAGGCGACGTGATGGACTTTAAGCTTTCGCTTACTTTCCTCCAGTCGGTTATCACTTGGGTCGGGGGAGGTTGGCTGGGATCAGAGGGACCTGAGCGGGAAGCTAGTTCCATGATGACCGGGCGGTGGTCCGAGTCGAGCTCGTGTAGCGCCTCAATAGAATGTAAGCGGAGATTTACATTCTTGAGGAGTGCTATATCGAGGATATCGGGAAGATGATTGGGGTCGTGGGGAAAGTGAGTGGGAGTCATCGGAGCGATGACGTCAAAGTTGAGAGTGGCACAGAGGTTGAACACGATTCTGCCTCTGGTAGAGGTCGTGTTGCAGTTCCAAGCGGGGTGTTTGGCGTTGAGATCGCCCGCTAGTATAACGGAGTCACTCAGTCCAAGAAGAACGGAAAGATCATTTGTAAGGAGGGACGGGTCCTCAGAGGGCGAAGGAGGGATGTAGGCAGAGATAATAGTAATCGGCTGATGACCAGTCATGCCGAGCCGACAGAGTGAGACCTCGACGCGAGAGAGGGGAGGAGGGTCCATAGGGATGCAGTACAGTTCCTTTCTGTAGTAGATGAGGGTGCCGCCCTTATGGCAACGCGACCTGTCGTTGCGAACTAAGCGATAGTTGGCAATTTTCGGGTCACGGTGGCGGGGCTTTAGGAAGGTTTCCTGTATAAGGAGGATGTCAAGTTGATGATCGCGAAGGAAGGTGGCGATCTCATCACGCTGGCCATTAATGCCATTTGCGTTGAAGAAGCCTAACTTGAGGGAGCGGGGTTTGGTACAACACAGACTTTTCTTATCCATTAGGATTTAGGTCGGTACAGTTTTTCTAGGACTCGCGTGATTGTGGGGTACGCTTCGAACACTTTACCTATAGCTGTAAGGTCGGCATTGCATGCAATGATTTCCTTTGCCATAGTTACAGCATCCGGGTTGACGTAAATGCTGAAGGCGTCCGTTATGATTTGGACGTGTTCAGCGTTGGGGATGGCGGCCGTGGGGCCAGTGCAGACAGGGAAGGGCGCGGCTGAGGCTGCGGGAGCGGCTTTTGGGGGAGGAACCTTTTTAGGAGCGGGTTGTGGTGCGGGTGCGGGGGCGGCGGGGGCCGACGGCGCTATTGAGGGAGTGGGTTGAGGGGTCGCGAGAGCTGGGAAGGCTCTTTGGTGGTTCAATGTGTTCCACGGGGAGGGCCTTTGAGGGCTGAGTCGCTCGGGCAACTGTGAAGAGGGAATCTTCACCGAGGGGCTTTCCCTTTGTTGACGGGCGTTTGCACGCTTGGTCAGTTTGGGAGAAGAAGACTTTGGGGCCTTTGGGCAGCCACGGTAGTTAGCCGGGTGCCCGGATTGGCCGCATAGCACGCAGCTGGGAGGCTCTGTGCAGAGATCACGTTCCTTGGGACGTGGACAATCGGCAGTGCCATGCTCGCCCAGACACTTTACGCATCTTGGGGTCGCAAAACAGTTGCGCTGTACGTGACCGTACAGTTGGCAACGGTGACATTGGCCAACTACGTTAGCCTTGTAGGGCTTCTCTATGGAGATGCCAGAGAGAGAGCAGACTGATTTCACCTTGAATATAGGGTGATGGCCTTCCGTGGGGTCGCAAACGACCAGAACGGTGTCAAAAGCGGGGCCGCCCCTCGCTTTGTGCAGGCGATGGACTGCTGAGACGGGGACTTTCTGGGAGAGGAGGTCGTTGAGAATGTCCTCAACTGGGATTTCTTTCGGGATGCGTCGGATCACCACTCGGGTGGGCGCTTCCTCGGGAAGGGAGTAAGTATGGAACGAAACGTTCCTTAGTTTTAGGAGACTGGTTAGTTCCCTGTGGTCTTTCGACGTTGGAACTTGAACTTTGATGCCCTGCTGAGTTGCACGGGCATTGGTGTATGTGATCTTACGATCATTACACCATTTGGACACTTCTGTCCACTTTGCCTTGTCTTGAATGAACAAGGGCGGCGGGGGTTTTAGCTTCTTTTTCGAAGCTAGCGCGGGGTTAGTAGTAAGAGGGCTAGGGGGGCGGCTGGACTCGGAAGTCGAGGCAGCAGAGACGGGGGGACTAGAGGTCGAGGGGGTCGCGGGGGAGGTCGTTGCTACGACCTTTTTGGCCTTGGTTGCCTGAGAGGGAGATTTTCCCTTCTTCCTCTTACCTCCACTGCCGACGACTTGGTAGTCATCGTCAGATGAGGCGGAGGAGGATAGGGAATCCTCAGAGTCGGAGACGGAGGGCGAAAGGTGATCAAGAGGGACAGAGGTGTCCATGCTCTCGGTCGTGTCGAGTTTTGCAGCTGCGACACGCAGCTGCGAGGCGCCCATTGTTTGTGAAACAATGGCGGCGGGAACAGTGGCGGCCGGTACACAGTGTGTTTCTGCGTACGGGTTTATTGTCTCGATGGACAATAGCGAAGGAATTTCTAGTGAAGGCATTGATTGTGCCGCCACTGGAATTCCTTTGTCTACAGTTGGCGGAGACGCGGGGCTGTCGAGTACATCGCTAAAGTTTGCGATGCTTTCCTCAGACGGAGAAGAGTTTTGCTGTAAAGCAGCAAACTTTTTGCCATATTTGGCAATGAAGTCCGGGTCCTTGAAGAGGACTTCCTTTACGAACGCAACGATAATTGCGTCCGACATTATCGAAGAGGGAGGGAGGGTTAGAGACAGGGAATCGCGGGAGAGTTTATTAGAAACTCTAACGGGGAGCCTAACTTAACCCTAATTGCCTATCTCCCCGGGTGGATGGGCCCGGGGATGTGTGACCCTCCCTGCCGGGTGTAGGCAGGGAGGTGAGTACCTACTGGTGAGCCCTAAGCTTGTAAACCCGTCGCCAGTCTTATTGTGCGAACGGGGCCCTGACCAGTCTAGTGCGAAGGGTGTAGACACGCCCGACCGACACTAGGTGTGTTGCTGTGAACGAAGTCAGAGACTAGGCACGACTAGGAGATCCCCCAAGGCCGAGACACTAGCTCCCGTCTCCAATTGACTGCCTCACCCTGAAGGGGATTGGCGGGTGTGATTGGGGCAACACCCCCTCGGCTTCGTTGGCACCGTAAGGTATCCACCGAGGACCACGAAACTGTGGTTTTAACCCTGAAGGGGCCAAGTGAAGCTAACACAACAAAACGCGGGTTAAAGAAATAAGATAATCGTCCGCTACCTTGAAAAAGGCGGCTTCGGATTTAAAAGGTTGTAGTCTGCTGACTACAGGAGTCGTCGCGGCGAGCGCAACGAGAAGTGACGAGAATCGTGAGCGAGCGCGGAGCGAGGTGCAGCACGTCCGTTCGCGGCGAGCGTCGGGCGGAGAGTCTTTGCGCACGCTTTTTTTTTTTTTTTTTTTTTTTTTTTTTCGGTATGGCATCTCGCAGGTCAACCTATGAGGTTGTCGGCTGCTTAACCGGGCAATCCTGTGGTGCCTTAAAGTAAATTAAGGCCTCCAGCCAGGGCTTAAAACTATTTACAAACTAAGCGACTACACGCTAAGGGCACCCCCTGTGGGGTACGAGCCTCGGCTTAGGGCGTCGCTGGGGGAGGGCAGCAAAGGGACAGGCTGGATCGGATTAATATTATTTAGGGACGAATTTAAAGCTACAGGCTCAGCGACGCGGGCTGGCACGAGCAAGGGACGGGGCGGAGACGGACAAGGGCGTCGCGACGGACCTCGGCGGCGAGGGCGGAATGACGGCGGTCTGTGTCTGTGTTTGCGAACTGTGCTAGTTTCTTTGTTACTCTCCTGGAGGAGGGTAATGGCGTCATCGGGGTCGGTCAAAGTATGTCTCGGTCGGCGAGTCTTACTGATGCGGGAGGGAGTGTATCGGGCGGCCGATACGATCAGGGGATTGGGGTGTTTTTCAGCAGTGTCGAAGAAGCGCTTGGCGGTGCGTTTCATGAACTGCTGGATGGTGGGGATTTTGAGATCGAGATGGAGATTCTCGTTGCGAAGGTAGTACGGGGCTCCCGTGGCCTTTCGCAAGAAACGGTTTTGGAGGGTTTGCATCCTATGGAGGTGATATGCCTTTGCGTGTGCGAATACGACACAGGCGTAGGTCATGATGGGACGAATGCACGCTGTGAAAATGCGCAATTTGCACTTGAGTGACAATTTGCTACGTGCATTCAGCATGGAGTGAAGCCTACCGAGAGCAAAAGCGGCGCGCGAGCGCACCGTCTTTATGTGCTCTCCGAAAGTAAGGTGTTGGTCGAGGATCACACCTAGGTATTTGGCTCGCTTTTCCCAAGGGATCGGCTTGCCGTACATGGTGATGGGACTGGGAGGGGTGGGGGGTAGGCGCGGTTTGGAAAAGAGGACCGCTTGACTCTTGTCGGGGTTAACCTCGATTCTCCACTTCCGGAACCAAGCGCCCAGGGCGCTTGCGGCGGATTGGAGAGTACGAGCGATGGATACTGGGTTGCGACCAGTGTAATAGATGGCCGTGTCGTCGGCGAATAGGGCCAGATGGGTCTTGCTACTCTTAGGGATGTCGCTGGTGAACAGCGTGAAAAGGAGTGGGGATAGGACGGAGCCTTGAGGGACTCCTGCGCGTATGGGGTGGGGGGAGGAGAGCGCGCCCTCGATGCGATAGCGGAAGGTGCGATTTGACAGAAAATCTCGTATGATGAGTACGAGGCGATCGGGCACTCCGATCTGGTAGAGCTTATATACTAAGCCGTTGTGCCAGACCTTGTCGAAAGCTTTCGCTATGTCGAAGAAGAGGGCGCCCGTCAAAGAGCCACGTTGAAAACCAACGCTTATGTGCTCGACGATGCGGTGGACTTGTTGGACGCAACAATGGTGGGAACGAAAACCGAATTGTTCGTCCGGGATGAGGCTCTTTGCTTCGACATAATCTTTGAGACGCTTATAAATAAGCCTCTCGTAGATTTTGCCAAGAACGTTGAGCAAACTGATGGGACGATAGCTCGAAGGCTCTGACTTGGGTTTACCAGGTTTATGAATGCCGATGACGGTGGCCTCTTTCCACGTCCCGGGGAAGATATTGTTGCTCATGGCGCCATTGAAGATGGCGGTCATAAGCATTATGAGAGGGGCAGGGAGGAGTTTGAATACCTTGTTGGTGATTCCGTCTGACCCGGGGGCTTTCCGAGGTTTAAGATTTTTGATGATGTCTTGCACCTCGTCTGGGGTGACGGGGGGCAGAGGATCATCGGGGTCTTCAACTGGTGGGAGGGATGCTCTACGTTCGACTTCGGCGTCGACCTTAGAGAGGTGAGCTTTGTCTACTGGTTGAGAGCTGGGGGTGCATTGGGCCTCTAGGCTGTCAGCTAGACATTCAGCCTTTTCGTCGTTATCGAAAGCGACGCTTTTATCGGGGCGGGTGAGAGGAGGCATGGCAGACTCGCTAGTGGAACGTAACTTCCTCTGTAACTCCCAGAAGGCTTGGTGGGTGGGCTCCAGTTCGCTAAGCGTCTTGTCCCAGCGGGCGTTACGCAACTCATTTATGCGATTCTTTACAGCACGCTGTAGAGATCGCATGTGAGCTTTGTTTGCGTCGCAGGGAAAAGCGCTATACGCACGGATGGCCGCGTTCTTCTCAGTCATCAGTTCGCGTACATCGTCCGGCAGTTTCCAGCGGTGATCGCTCACCACCGGAACCTCCCTTGAACAGTCGTTCAGGACAGATTGTACGTGTTCTGTGAAGGAGTCGATCGCGCCCGTCGTGTCTGCGATTGAAACTATGTGGTCGGGGATAGAGTCCAGGTGAGGCGACGTGATGGACTTTAAGCTTTCGCTTACTTTCCTCCAGTCGGTTATCACTTGGGTCGGGGGAGGTTGGCTGGGATCAGAGGGACCTGAGCGGGAGGCTAGTTCCATGATGACCGGGCGGTGGTCCGAGTCGAGCTCGTGTAGCGCCTCAATAGAATGTAAGCGGAGATTTACATTCTTGAGGAGTGCTATATCGAGGATATCGGGAAGATGATTGGGGTCGTGGGGAAAGTGAGTGGGAGTCATCGGAGCGATGACGTCAAAGTTGAGGGTGGCACAGAGGTTGAACACGATTCTGCCTCTGGTAGAGGTCGTGTTGCAGTTCCAAGCGGGGTGTTTGGCGTTGAGATCGCCCGCTAGTATAACGGAGTCACTCAGTCCAAGAAGAACGGAAAGATCATTTGTAAGGAGGGACGGGTCTTCAGAGGGTGAAGGAGGGATGTAGGCAGAGATAATGGTAATCGGCTGATGACCAGTCATGCCGAGCCGACAGAGTGAGACCTCGACGCGAGAGAGGGGAGGAGGGTCCATAGGGATGCAGTACAGTTCCTTTCTGTAGTAGATGAGGGTGCCGCCCTTGTGGCAACGCGACCTGTCGTTGCGAACTAAGCGATAGTTGGCAATTTTCGGGTCACGGTGGCGGGGCTTTAGGAAGGTCTCCTGTATAAGGAGGATGTCAATTTGGTGATCGCGGAGGAAGGTGGAGATCTCATCACGCTGGCCATTAATGCCATTTGCGTTGAAGAAGCCTAACTTGAGGGAGCGGGGTTTGGTACAACACAGACTTTTCTTATCCATTAGGATTTAGGCCGGTAAAGTTTTTCTAGGACTCGCGTGATTGCGGGGTACGCTTCGAATACTTTACCTATAGCTGTAAGGTCGGCATTGCACGCAATGATTTCCTTTGCCATAGTTACGGCATCCGGGTTTACGTAGATGCTGAAGGCGTCCGTTATGATTTGGACGTGTTCAGCGTTGGGGGTGGCGGCCATGGGGCCGGTGCGGACAGGGGAGGGCGCGGCTAAGGCTGCGGGAGCGGCCTTTGGGGGAGGAACCTTTTTGGGAGCGGGTTTTGGTGCGGGTGCGGGGGCGGCAGGGGCCGACGGCGCTGTTGAGGGAACGGGTTGTGGGGTCACGAGAGCTGGGAAGGCTCTTTGGTGGTTTAATGTGTTCCACGGGGAGGGCCTTTGAGGGCTGAGTCGTTCGGGCAACTGCGAAGAGGGAATCTTCACAGAGGGACTTTCCCTTTGCTGACGGGCGTTTGCACGCTTGGTCAGCTTGGGAGAGGAAGACTTTGGGGCCTTTGGACAGCCACGGTAGTTAGCCGGGTGTCCGGATTGGCCGCATAGCACGCAGCTGGGAGGCTCTGTGCAGAGATCACGTTCCTTGGGACGTGGACAATCGGCGGTGCCGTGCTCGCCCAGACACTTTACGCATCTTGGGGTCGCGAAACAGTTGCGCTGTACGTGACCGTACAGTTGGCAACGGTGACATTGGCCGACTACGTTAGCCTTGTAGGGTTTCTCTATGGAGATGCCAGAGAGAGAGCAGATTGATTTTACCCTGAATATAGGGTGATGGCCTTCCGTGGGGTCGCAAACGACCAGAACGGTGTCGAATGCGGGGCCGCCCCTCGCTTTGTGCAGGCGATGGACTGCTGAGACGGGGACTTTCTGGGAGAGGAGGTCGTTGAGAATGTCATCAACTGGGATTTCTTTCGGGATGCGTCGGATCACCACTCGGGTGGGCGCTTCCTCGGGAAGGGAGTAAGTGTGGAACGAAACGTTCCTTAGTTTGAGAAGACTGGTTAGTTCCCTGTGGTCTTTCGACGTGGGAACTTGAACTTTGATGCCCTGCTGAGTTGCACGGGCATTGGTGTACGTGATCTTGCGATCATTACACCACTTGGACACTTCTGTCCACTTTGCCTTGTCTTGGATGAACAAGGGCGGCGGGGGTTTTAGCTTCTTTTTCGAAGCTTGCGCGGGGTTAGTAGTAAGGGGGCTAGGGGGTCGGCTGGACTCGGAAGTTGAGGCAGCAGAGACGGGTGGACTGGAGGACGAGGGGGTCGCGGGGGAGGTCGTTGCTACGACCTTTTTGGCCTTGGTTGCCTGGGAGGGAGATTTTCCCTTCTTCCTCTTACCTCCACTGCCGACGACTTGGTAGTCATCGTCAGATGAGGCGGAGGAGGATAGGGAATCCTCAGAGTCGGAGGCGGAGGGTGAACGGTGATCTAGAGGGACAGAGGTGTCCATGCTCTCGGACGTGTCGAGTTTTGCAGCTGCGACACGCAGCTGCGAGGCGCCCATTGTTTGCGAAACAATGGCGGCGGGAACAATGGCGGCCGGTACACAGTGTGTTTCTGCGTACGGGTTTATTGTCTCGATGGACAATAGCGAAGGAATTTCCAGTGAAGGCATTGATGGTGCCGCCACTGGAATGCCTTTGTCTACCGTTGGTGGAGACGCGGGGCTGTCGAGTACATCACTAAAACTAGCGATGTTTTCCTCGGACGATAGGGGCGAGGTAGGATTTTGCTGCAAAGCAGCGAACTTCTTGCCATACTTGGCGATGAAATCTGGGTCCTTGAAGAGGACTTCCTTGACGAACGCTATGATAATTGCGTCCGACATTATCGAAGCGGGAGGTAGGGTTTAAAATAGGGAATCGCGAAAGAATTATTAACTAACTCTTACGGGGGAGCCTAACTTTACCCTAACTGCCTATCTCCCCGGGTGGATGGGCCCGGGGGTGTGTGACCCTCCCTGCCGGGTGTAGGCAGGGAGGTGAGTACCTACTGGTGAGCCCTAAGCTTGTAAACCCGTCGCCAGTCTTATTGTGCGAACGGGGCCCTGACCAGTCTAGTGCGAAGGGTGTAGACACGCCCGACCGACACTAGGTGTGTTGCTGTGAACGAAGTCAGAGACTAGGCACGACTAGGAGATCCCCCAAGGCCGAGACACTAGCTCCCGTCTCCAATTGACTGCCTCACCCTGAAGGGGATTGGCGGGTGTGATTGGGGCAACACCCCCTCGGCTTCGTTGGCACCGTAAGGTATCCACCGAGGACCACGAAACTGTGGTTTTAACCCTGAAGGGGCCAAGTGAAGCTAACACAACAAAACGCGGGTTAAAGAAATAAGATAATCGTCCGCTACCTTGAAAAAGGCGGCTTCGGATTAAAAGGTTGTAGTCTGCTGACTACAGGAGTCGTCGCGGCGAGCGCAACGAGAAGTGACGAGAATCGTGAGCGAGCGCGGAGCGAGGTGCAGCACGTCCGTTCGCGGCGAGCGTCGGGCGGAGAGTGACTTTTGCGCACGCACAATTTCATACATTTTTATATGCGCGAACTTCCCCCACTACGAAAATCTCTTGCCAAGTTACGTGCCGGTAACTGTACTAGTGATGCACCATGGGAACATATTCCTCTACCTGCGATAGTTTATATTATGGCACCTATTTACTTTGACCTATTCAATAAAATATCGAAATTCACGCGCATCTGGTTAAAGGTAACTTCGGTTGATTTTTTTAACATTATGTAAATTCAATGTGATTAGCGATTATTCTTTTCTTTGCACGTCACCATCCGAATTCTATTTTTTTTAGAAACGGTAGGTACCTCATTGGTGATCCCGTATCAAAATCTGATGATAGGATCCATGACAAAACTATTTGCAAAAATATTGACCAAAATAAGGAACTAATCCTTTACCCTTAGATTATATAATGTTATATAATCTAAGCCTTTAACACGTCTATTCATTTTGACAATTTCGGTTTTGACGATTGATTTTGGCGGGAAATTTAATATTTGTCTCCAAAAAAATGAAAATGAAATAAATGAATGAAAGAAAAATGAAATAAAATTTTTCTTTAGTTTCGAAACATTGTGGCTTTAGTAGTTCTGTTTGTATTGAAACAAGAACGTATATATAATACAAACATAAGTTATTTTTCACATTTTAGTTTTTGAAGTCGGTCGTTTCTTTTAAAAAGTTATTTATTTATTCACTTAGTTCACTTAATCAAGTTATCATATTCCCATCTTTTAGAAGGTACCCAAACTATTAAGTAAGTAAGGTACTTCAGGTTTCAATACTTAACAGAACTAAAGCCACAGTGTTCAAGTTTTTTTGTTACCTAACGAAACGTTTCTCTGAACGAACACGGTTGAAAGTCTTACGTCCTGTATGTGCTGAGGTCGGCCCCCGTGTGGCACGTGTTTATGCTCCGCTTCTCGCGTATTGTAAAGCCCTGGTTTCGATCCCGTCGGTCAATAGGCTCTATTTTTATCTTTCTTGATGGTGCCCTTCACTTCAATAGTAGTAGGGCCTACTAGCTACTAGTGGTGTCAGTAGTGGTGCAATAGTAGAGCTCCTGGTGATTGTAGTAGAGTGGAAATAGAAGTAGGAGTAGAGTGGTAGTAGTAGTAGTTAAGTGATAGACGCGGTAGTATAGAACAGTACTTGTAGTAGACTGGTAGTAGTTAATTGATAGACGCGGTAGTATAGAAGAGTACTTGTAGTAGACTGGTAGTAGTAGTAGCAAAGTAGTAGGTATCTGTGGTAGTATAGTAGGGTAGTGTAAGTGGGTAGTCGAAGTAGTAGAGTGGTTAGATGTTGTATTATAAATAGTAGGGTAGCATTGTAGTGCTAGCAGAGTTGTAGTAGGAGAGACTGTTGTAGTAGGGGAGGTTGTTGGTATCACGGTTGCAAGTTGCTAGCCACTGTTGAACGTGGGGTCTTGGGTTTGATTCCCAGGTCGGACAATAGTGTTATTGGGTTTTCCGTAACGAATTTCTCAGTAGCAGCCCGGAAATTGGGTATTTGTGGGGTGACACCCCGTGCCTTGCAAGGAAGTAAGCCGTTGGCTCTGCGTCTGATCTCTCCCCAGTCTTGTCGGATTTCCCCATCGGACAATGAAAGTGGGGAAGAGGGAGTGCACCTATGTTAGCGCACACACTTGTGTACTATATCTCCTGCGAACTTGGCTAGTCCCTATTGACATTAGACTGTGACCGAAATCAATCTGGATAATATTATTATTAGTAGGAGAGAGTAGTATTTAGTAAGCGGTAGATGTGGTAGTATAGTAGGGTAGTAGTATCACCCACAAAATGAAACATAGCTAATCTAGACCAATTTTTATTTATTTAAAATAAAAAGCTCATTAATTACATAAATTATGTGCGTTTATAATTAGAATGGTTTAAAAGAAAATAAAAGTAGCTACTGTGGATAAGTTTGAAAGAATGAAAAATGGTACGGTCTTAGATGGACATTTAAGTACTCCTATTACACAACTTGAGAATAAAGTAAAGATAAATGAAATCTTGAATGTACCTGGCCTATAAAATTGTATATTAATAACACTAAAAAGATCTATAAATGCAAAACTCTAAATGAGTATACAGTAGAAAAAAATACATCCAAAGGAAAAGTTATCATTATAGCTCATTTCGTTCAAGTCCCTAAGTTTACACAATTTGTTAACCTTACAACTATGGTAATATTAGACAAGTACAAAATGATATTCCATCCTTAAAAATATCTATTCGTAGCCTATAACTAGAGTCAGTTGTATATTCATTACAATAGTATGTTAATTGTAATTTATAGTTTACACACCAGCTAATCATGATCGATTCATGCATTATAAACAGCGATTCGTTAAAATGGCGCTCGAGACTGTGACGTCATCGCCGCCTTACTCAACAGTAACCTCATATGTACTTCTCACACACACACGCACTACCTATAAATATAATGTGTATGGAAGATCTACGCTAAAGGCTAAAATGTTACACTTTCGATATGTTTTATTTTAAATATTACATTAAATAACAACTGTGAAACAATGGCACATTTTTAGCCAAACACTTTAATTACTGTTGTTTTGGTACGTTAGCAAATAAATAAGTTGTAGTACTTATCGGTAATTGACAATATGTCAACGTTAATCTTTTTTAGATCAAAATAATGCGTATTGTTGTCTAGATTTGCGAATATTATGAGCATTCAGTTCACATTGTTCAATAATATTCGTGTAGTTCACATAAATCTCTCTCTTACTGCCATTTGTAAATGATTTGAGGTTTAATACGAAACCATTCACACATTTGATTGAACTTCGGCTTATACTAAGAGCTAATGTAACATCATCTACTTCAACAATAACACTAGAGGTACTTTATCATATCGTGAAGTCTCCAGTTTTTACATAATTGAAAAATCGACATCACGTTACCCTAATAGTCAGGTATATTTCGTGACGTACTTACATTATAAGAAATTCGTAGTCACATTAAACTGTGCACAATTCCTCGTTACGTCGACATCGGGTTACTCCCCTACCTAATTTATAAATGCATCTCATTATAAGTGCGCAAATACTGCCGAAAAGTTATAATATTATAAGTAAGACAGCTCACGAGTTAGACAAATAAATAAATCGTAGAAAATAACCGCCGGCGTTCGAGTCGACTAGTTGAAACCGTATCGCAGTATTTTAATAATCGAAAGTATTTCGTAAATGATTACTTGACTATGATGACGTCACGTATACTACAACCCCCAAGGTAGCGTCGTCACAAGCAAGATCGAAGTCGCGTACATACTAGGCGGGCGGGGGGATTCGTGCGAGGCACGGAGCTTAGGGGGGCACGTAGGGGGGCGGCTTGCGGTAGGTTGGCGTGGCCTTGGGGCGAGGCGGGGTGCGCGAAGCAGCGAAGGGCGGCGGGGGGCGGTAGGGCGCGTCGTCGCCGGCGCGGTAGTCGGGCGCGGGCGGCAGCAGCGGCGGCTTCTCCTCGCGCATGATGACGGGCGACTTGTGCACGGGCTCGGCGTCGCCGCGCTCCTCCAGCTCGTCCTGGAAGATCACCGGGATGCCCTTCGAGCGGAACGCTTGCCGCTCCTCCTCGTCGCCCACGCTCATTTTACCTGAAAGATTACATTAGTACGTTTTGTGTTAAGATAGTGAAGATTCTAAAAAGCAAGCGCATTACTGCTGCCTTCCTGTCAGCTAATAGATAGATACAAAAGCACGGCTCTTTTGTAAACGTATAGATATAAGAATATTAAATTATGGCGAAAGAATACCAATCGCGAGTGCGCAAGCGCACTCGCTGTACCTACATAGACGCGTATCTAAGTGTGCGCGCAGCCGACTATTTGTATCTATCTAATTTGTGTTTCTGTGCTTAATACTCTCAATAAGACTTTTATAGCCGATCTGATAGTTAGTGTGCTATGAATTTGTGAATGTTCAGATTTATTTGAACAAGAGTATCGTACGATGGTGGCGCACCCAACGGGAATATTAGGCAACATTCAAACTATTTTTGACGTTGTACTCCATGACACCAAAATATATTTACACAAACTTTTATAGCAATCAACTTTTAAGCATTTGGTATTAAAAACCTTGGTGTACTTTAGCATAGGCAAGCGATACTGTGAAGTTTATTGTTCGATATAATTTAGCGCACAATTTTGACGATTAACATAATTCCAATACGTGAGAAGCAATGACTTTCAATCAAAAATAATGTGGAACACTAAAATATGTTTTGTATCTTTTTAAATCACCTTATTATTCAAGCATTGTCACCTCCTACAGAATTAAACTAGATGTTAGTTAACCTTTATTATGCTTTTATCCATAATTATTTTTATTTTACAACTATGACCGTTAGGCTAGGCGTGTTTAAACACTATGTCTGCATTTGCAGCTGCCTGAATGTTGGGCTCCATTTGTGCATCGAGGTTTTAAAACTCATGCCCGCCTAACCTAACCAGTCCATTAAAAAATATGATAAATATAAGTACCTGTCCTCCGCCGCCTATACAACACGCAGGCGATGATTGCAGCCAACAATATCATGCATACGATCACAATGGCCGGAATGATGAACGTCACCAAATAATTGGGGTCGGCGGCTGCATTGCTTGTCTTACTATTCTGAAGGTTCGTCGACCTGTCTGAAGGATGTTGTACTAGTATCGGGGTCTTAGCTAACTTAGTGTTTTGTTCGGCGCATAGGCCAAGAGGTATAAGTCTTATGGACATGACTTTAAGGTCTTTATCGAACACGTGGTCGACGTTTTCTTTGAGCGCGCCGCCCATGGAGCCTCGCTCGTCAACTATGATCATTTTGCGTAGTTCCTCGATCTCTTTTTTAGGGCATCGGTCCATTGGTAGACTTGTGTTGTACCTGGAGGAGAAGAGTTTTTGTTTTCGTGAAATCATTATAATTTATTATGGAATCGATAAATTGACGACTATTCGTTGGTTTGAATTGACAATGTTTGGTTAGCTTGGAATTTGGGTTTGTGACGATTGATTGCAATAATAGGCCTATTTAATAGGAGGTCTAATACATAGGACCTCTTTTTGAAATCATAAACCTGCTACCAGGTTGGTGGACTAAGACGAAGTCGTTACAAGGGTATCGACTAACCCGTCGAGAGTCAATATTTACCAAGATCCAAGTATTTCACAATGACTCACCAAATGATAGTAGTTGGATTGTTAGTGATGCTTTGTATCCTGATGTTCTCAGTCTCCTTCTGCCCGAACAGGGCGGCCAACTTCTCGACTACCTTGCGCTTGTTGTTGGCATCGTACGCGAGCATCGGGAACGGATACTCCATGGTCATTTGGAACTCTACTGTGGGTCTAATCGTCGGCGCTTTCGCTACTTCTACTATTAAGCTGTCGTAGGCACTCTTCTTGCTGGAGTCTTCAGCAATCTGGAATTGTTGATTGAATTTATAAATATGAGAAGTTACTGAATACTTGAATCTCTTTTTAGATGGTGCTATGTTCGCGTTTCAGTAACGGCATTTTTATTCTGCTTGAAGTTAGTTGTCAACCTAACTGATGTTAGGAATTGATAGCTTATCTGAAGCTCAAATCATCTCAATTTATCGAGGGATGTTTTTACAGAACAGACTGGCAGCTTCGCATTCACGGAGTATAATCTTGGTGTCAGCAACGGAGAACAGAAGCTCAATCTGTTTGACAAGGCTTTCGAAGTCATCCTGTCATTATTTCGCCAAATATGCAGTATGGGAGTTCAAAATAGCCGACCCGGAGATTACCTTCCCTCTTTACCTGCGATAGCTCTGCACTTTTTTGAAAAACAAGGTACTCGGGCTAGTATACAAATAATAATTTCTCACCAATTGGTAAGACACACTGCCTTCGTCGCTGGGTGCGGGTAAGCCGTAGAACTCTTGGTTCTTGGCGTCAAACTGCAGCCAGTGGCCAGCCGGCAGCTCGGTGCGGTCGCTGTACCGGAGGGACAGCGCTAGGTTGCGAGTGCCACCGTCTTCGGGGTCGAAGAATGTATCCTGTAGAAAGTGGGAAGAATGTTATATGATGCAGGTATTTTGTCAATACTTACGACTTTTAATCATTAAACAAAATGTCTCTCTTCATGGGTGTTTTTTTCGTGTCGGATTGGATGACGCTGACAATATTCTACCCACTTCGTAATGAATTCCCTATTCTTTATTTTAACAATTTATACTTAAAACGCGAAACTAATTTTTGGAACTGCCGGTAGGATTGCAAAAACCCCTTCGTATACATGATAACCAGATTCATCACGGTACGAACCACGGGAGCAGAGCCTAGTAACCAAAGACGTAATTTAATACGGATGAAAAAAAACCACGCGTAAACTGTACAAAGTCTCAAGGACTAGCTAGTTTATTATAAAACAGAAATTACGTTTTTTTTTTATCAATACTTACAAATTAATCAAAGTGGCCTGTGTTAGAAGCATGTATAATGTGTATGAGCTCACCTCGGGCACCTTGTAGACCAGCAGGTGTCCGACGGTGGCGGTGAAGTGGTCGACCTGGTTGCGCGTGACGGGCGGGTAGGTGTCGGGCGCGCGCGTGGCGGGGGGGGCGCGCGCGCACGGGCCCGCGCCGCGCCAGCTCACGCCGCCCACCTTCAGCTCCGGCTGCATGGCGCGAGTTAGGCCGGCGGACGGACTGCCCGGCTCTGTGTCGGATTCCATTATCTGAAAGAGAAGGTAAACACAATACCGCCACTTGAGTACAACTTCTGGTAACGCGAGCAACAATCCTTTATCTGGGGGACAATTCTACCAAATTTAAGCAATGATCGCAATTTAATCTGACTCTAAATCTGTCAAAAATGCCTCTAGTTTGCCTACATTATTGAAAAGTTTTTGACATTATTTGTCGCTGAGATGATATTGCGACTAGATTATGATCATTTTAAATTAGTAGAATTTGCCTTCTTAAGGCCGATTTCCGTAATAGAAACCGTTCAAAATGTAGGTAAAGAGGCATTTTTGACAGATTGAGACTAAGATTTAAATATGACTGTTAAAATACGAGGATTGCCCCTCAGTTCTTTGCAGTCCCGGTTATCCAAAAGCATATGCAACGGGCGAGTATTGTGTAACAACGTACCTTCATCAACCTATTAATATCATCCATAGGACAGGCAGGATCCTTGGGCAGCGTATCATTGGTCCATACGAACTCACACATGTCACCGTTTTGAGTCGTATTCAGTACTGTCAGGTGATCCATATCCGTATCTCTGGGGAAATCACAAACAAATTAAATTATTATAAAACTTTTGTACTATAGTTGGAATTTCAATTTGGTTTGATTTTTAACTGTTTAAAGCAAAATAATGTGACTATATAAACCTAATAGTTATGGAGTCTTGGGTTCCCCAGGCGAACAAAAAAAAATAATACAGGTTTAATAAAGACAATAAGCTCGCCTTTCTATACATGGGACATTAGTAAAACTGCCGAAACGTGAGTGTTTGAAATTAACTTACTACATTTATTTATATTATGTAACTGCCTACTACTTCAGGAAAAACAGCGTGATGTTACGTAAAAAACCTGTAAAATAAGTTACGTTACTGTAAATCAATGTGTAAATACCTGAACAGGTTGACAATCCCCTCCAATGCTCGTATCTGCCAGTCAATAGCATTATTAAACTCCTTGAGCAGTTTGAACTCCATGGTGAACTGATGGTTGATAGTGCGTCCACTCTTGTGCTGCTGCACAGTAATGTCTAGGGGTCCGCGAGCGACCAGTCCTTCGATGTCCTGAGCTTCTACTATGAAGTTCCAGCGAGATACGTGGGCTTCTAACGGCCTGGAGGGTGAGAAAGTTTGAGTAGCATGTTGGTTGTCTACGATCACAATATTGTGAATATTTGTGAGCACCATGTATCTTTAAAATGGTTAGGGACATCGTCTTCACATTCATTTAATTTTAATTAATGTGCCTATACAAATTACTGTATGACTTAAAAAAAGTGTAGGTTATGAGATTCTCGCCCATTCATACAAAACTGCTATTTGGAAAGGTAACTAGATTCTTTGCTTTTTCTTTTTGAAATGACTTTTTAAAGTTCCTTACAATCTAATTAAAATAGACGATTTGACTTTGATTTTATTTTGGTCAAGCAGTCATGCGCCAACAATTGTGACAATAAGTACAAAAACGCACACAAACGGTTTTACCGATAACTATGAGTTTTACGATAACCCGTAATATACATACGGGTAATAAAAACCACCTCTAATAAGATGAAATGTAAGACATTTATGTAAAAATTAGTGAAGGTATACTCACAATCCATAAACTTCTCTAGCGGCAGGTATAAACTGTATCCAGGAGTTGTTGCTAAGCGGCACATTCTCTGCTTCGTACATCGTGAAGGTCAGGTTACTGCCCTCCTCCGGGTCCGTGAACAGGTCCGCAGGGATTATGTACCTGAGGAAGTACAGATAGTTAAAACCACAGAGTACTAACATTGTCTTTGGATTGCTGTTGGTGAACCAAAAATTGTGACTGCTGACAAATTAATATGTAGATTGTTTTGTAATAATTGTGGTATGAATTCCCTAGATGCTAAGTTCTGAAAGTTTTTATTAAATCACGCGCCATAGACATATGCACTTTATTTGGCGTATTTGTTTAAATATTGGGGCGACTTGAGTAATATATAATATACCCTATACACATTAACATAAAGTCGATTTTGTATAACAGAAATGACGCAATTATTTGCACAAATATTATACTAGATTGCCGGGTCTAAAGGATAGAAACAAAAGAAATGAAAATCGATATTCTCGTTATCACATTGTAACAGTTTTCGCCACTTACCTGAAAGCTTTGCCAGCAGTGATAGCCAGTTTCTTCATGTGGTGTTTGAGCGTGGGTGGTTGGTTGACAGGCATAGCCCATGTCACTGTTTCCGTTGTCTGACCGATTATTGTGCTTCTACCTTCCGTCGGGTTCACTTCCTAAATGATCGAGGAACATAATGAACAATTTATTGAAAAAGATTATTAAACGACTATGATTTTTATTTGTAGAGAATTTGAGAATATAATACAAAAGTAAAATAAACATTCTTTTTTAAAGGTATTTACAATTTTAAATAAGGAACTGATATTGAAATTGCCAGACCAAGAAAAAGTTAAGTAGAAAGTAGTTGAAGAATTTACACTATAAAGGCGGAAACAGACTGATAAGACGCTACGCCATCCCACGCGTGCTTATTGGCCAAAACACAAAGAGTAGTTTCACGAGATGAAATGTGGCCAATGAGAACGCTTGAATGCCGTGGCGTGGCGTAGCGTGTTATAAGTTTGTTTCTACCTTAATACCTTGCCTTGTAAATTAAATTAAATTAAAATGATAAGTATCATATTCATTTTTACAATCTATAAGTATTTAATTTTACCTGCTTGCCAATTAATAATTTAGTATTTTTTATATGTTAAATGCATGAAACCAAAAGACGTCCAATCACAAAATGAATCCGCACACACGTTTGGATTAGTTAGTAAAATACTGTACGTAATACACCGGGATGTGATGATTCGGGAAGCTACATGGATGGATAAGTACCTATGTTCATTTGCACCGAGCCCATATTTCCGATGTTCTTATCGTTTTATCAAGTGTAGTTAGGCTGATGGTGAAACCATTGTCAAGATATAGAATTGACTATTTGACACCAACTTCTAAAAAAATCATTTTAGCCCTAAAAATCCAATTAATTTAGTTGCTTTGAAATCAATAAACAGTTTATCAACTGAGTTGGTATAAAAGTGACGTCACAGTTTGTCATTAGCGATACAAATCTATGGGGGAATCGCATTTTAACAGCTCACAAAAAGGAAGTCAACTGATCGATGGTGTCAAGTACCCAATTAGGCTCTTTTTGGACGGAAGGAAGAAGGCGACTAATCGTAGAACCACCAACTTAACATTATATATACAATCGGTAATATGTTCTCGGACGCAACTTGAATCCTTTACAGACCTGTTTAGTGACCTCCTGTAAAGTGGTCTCAGGTATCGGCGTGGTAGTGGGCATTGTGGTCGGCGTAGTGGAGGGAGCAGCCGTCGGCGTAGACGCGGGCTGAGTCGGCGTTGTAGGTGTAGTAGTCGGCATCGTCGGCGGAGGTGGGGGTGCCGGTGTCGGTGTAGTCGTCGGTATAGGTGCCGTTGTCGGCGTCTCGGGTGTTGGGGATGGTGACGTCACATTTTCCTTCTCCGTCGATGACGACATCGGAGGTAGTTCGTTCGACTCACGTATTATTACGGTTTGCTGAAAGTGCCATGCGGACGCTCACACGATGTGTTGTGAAAAATAGACGTTAAGACAACGTTGGTAGAGCCCAGATTTGTATGTACAGAGATTTGAAATTGGAAATGTATAGAGTTAGACCCAGAAAGATAGAATATTAGGAATCCCAATTCGGCCTTTTTTTAGTTTGTTTTAACAACTAAATGCGTGCTGACTATACAAACGCAGTCTTCATACAATTAATTTCGTACCGTTGTCAAAACGTCGCAGATTAGTCGAGAACATATTTACAAACAAAGTTACTCTAGATGGGGTATGAATCGTGTGAAACCCTTCACTACCCAATGTTAAATTAAATCAACTCACACACGATTAGTTTCAACTTTTACAGAAGTGAGTTAGGATGATAAAGATAGAATTTTACGTACCAATTCCGGCTCTAATGTTGTAGTTTCTTCGAAGATGACGGGTGCGTATGAGTTGAAGCGGCGTGGGCTTATAGGTATCGTCGGGGCCACCGACATGTTGATGTTCGTTGTCTCGGAAGGTGACGCGGAGAGTGCGGTGATACCCACTTCGTTATGCTGTAGAAAAATATGCGTTTACTACTTGATGTTGGTTCGTGTGAGTTCTGTGTAGTGTATAGTTGAAACTATGTGCTGTTAGTCACTGTCTGTGTGTGACTGTCGTTCGCTTACTATGAAAAACTGACGACGTTAAGTATTTTAATGTAAATTAATTTGATTTGGTTTTTTAATTTTTACGGGGTAGAAATGACATCGTAACGAATACTTTTTCCGTTGATTTTGTACATAATTCTAGAGCCCCAGTGTTAACTGTAATAACACAAGAAAAATGCTAACACTGGGTCAAGAATAATGTACCCACTGCAGATGGTAAAAATTCAGTATCACGTTACAAATAATTTATCCATATTTTTTTTATAAAACCAAGTAAACCGTAGCTGTATTAAAGTTTCTTTTTCACACGAGTTTTCATAGTATGCGGTCAAGAATTGCATGTATCTATGTATTTATTAATTAGTTAAAATAAAATGGTATCTGTTATGGTACAAAGTTTTTTAAACTCAATATTATCACAGACATGCTAGTGTTCACAAACACAGTCTAATTTCTACCACAAATGCAATTTAAATACAATTTTTATAACACATTGACAAATCTTTGATAACAAATGTACTAAGTTGACATTCCAAAACTAAATAAATCATCCTCAATACATATAAAAAGATAAAACAAACAGACAATAGGTTAGAATAGCAGTAATTACACGATATAGTAAACATAGGTATATACAGTACATATTTCAAAAACTTAGCATTCTTTATGTAACAAAATACACACTGAAACAAATATAGTTCATTGGGGTTAGCATAATTTTGTTGAAAGGTTAGTTGAAAGCTTGCACAACTTTCTGAGACCTCTACTTGACAAGAATGTAGCAGCGGCACATACAGTCATCGTATAATATGAACGACAAGACGCGATTCAGTGCAATTAGATTTAATGACCACGACAAGTCGCAGGCGCAGGTCTAGCCGATAGAAGTTTTTAGTTGTGCTAGCTATACAACTGCAGACCGACTCCTCAGAGCCAATGCTGTTAAGTTATTAAATTAATTTAAACAAATCTAAAACTACAATTCTAGCTGCATACGTAGCATGCGACCGGGCCACAACACGCACATGCATATGACACGTAAACTCGAGAGCGGGTTACGACAAACCTCCGTGGTATACGAGTTAGTTGCGGACTCAGGAGTGGTATCCTCTCGGGCATCCTCGGTGGTAGTGGGCGGGGCACTCGGCGGAGGGGGCGGGGGCAACGTGGCGGGCGGGGGGGAAGAGGGGAGAGGTGGCAGGGAGGCGGGTGTCGGCAGCGGGGCGGCGCTCTCGGTCTGAAACGTGTCGGTGCTTGTGTGTGGCGCGCCGGGGGTGGCAGGGGTGGCGGGGGCGGCAGGGGATGGGGAGGGGGGCGCGGGCTCGCCGTGGTGGTGGCGGTGCGGGTGCGGGGCGGGGGTGAGGGGGTCCACCTGCGGCGGCGCCGCGACACACACGCACGTTAGTACGCACACCCTTACGTACCCAAGAGCGCTGTCTGTGGTTATTGGTATTGGCTACATGGACTCAGATATTAAAGCTGCGTCATCATATTTTGTATCCTCACGAGAGATCATACGGCAACAGACTAACCTTCCAACTCGATGCTACAATTACACGCCATCTATACCAGTTTTATTCTATTCGCAGAATAACTTAGATTTATGTAACAAATGCGGCACTCTAAATTAATATAGTTATTTTCATAGTCATTAATATAGTGCAATTTCAGTGCAACGTTCTTATATTTTGCATTGATTCAGTGCAAATATTTTGTAAGTCAGTGAAAGGCTTGAGAGGAAAATGGGGTAAAGTGCGCTAGAGTTAGTTGTATTTAAAAATATTTTAGATCAAATGGTCGAAGCGCGTTTAATTTTCTTAGTCCATGCGTAACACGATTACGCTTTAGCTTCCATTATTATGCTCCAGTTAGTCTGTTTATATACAGTGATGGACAAAGCAGCGTTTATGTAAAGCGTTGTTATAACCACACACAAAGCTCACAATTATGTTTATAGTAGGTAAACTTAATTAATAATATTTATGTTAGATAATGTTGTAGTTATGAAATTGGATGTCAAATGAATGTTATGTATGTCAAATTAAAGTGGGCTTTTGGATGTAGAATGTGTAGAGAGGATGGTGCCGATTCCCTTGTTCACAAACTAACACAAATTAAAGAATTGGTGTCTCTTATTAGTGTACAGCGAAACAAAAGGACGGTGACACCTTAGAACTAAGTTAGAAATATCAAATTAATTTTGCCTTGAACTTTTCTGTGTTTTTATTCAATGCGTTCTGACATGTCAATTATAATTGTATGAAAGTTTCATTTCAACTAAAATTGACCGGTCTCTCTCATATAAGTCCGCCCCTTTCTTGTTTTATTGGACAGAAAAAAATAGAAATAGCCTAAATTAAGTTTAGTTCGTGCATAACAGAAACCGATGACACCAATGTAACTTAAATAAAAATAAATAAAGGTGGGGGGACACAACATAAGGTGGGGGGAACACAACATAAGACACTTTTGATTTGTTTATATGTAAAGGATACATCATTCAACATTCCATGCTATGTGGTTCCCAGTACGAACGCTGCTATAATGTGGTGACATTAAAGTGCAAGATATATGCATTCCGTAGTATATGTGGGATGACTAAACTTACTCATTGGGAAATACGTGCCTATTTAACAAACAAACACTGTCTTTGTCAAGCTTACTTCCATAAATTCATGACTTATTTCAATATTACTTGTAAGTTCTAAAAATTTTTTGATAACTAGCTTTTGCCCTCGACTTCGTCCGCGTAAATGACGGTTATCGCTGTCGCAGACGAAGTCGCGGAATAAAAAGTAGCCTACGTCCTCCTTTATTTTACCCCGTACCAAATTTCATCAAAATCGGTTTAGTGGTTTAGTCGAGAAAGCATAATAGACAGACAGTTACTTTCGCATTTATACCTAATATTAGTCAGAATTCATTGTTTAGATGAACAGTTAAGTAGGTATTTCCCAATGAGTAGAACGAATGATGCATAAGTACTAAGAAACAGAATGTATGACAGTTCCACACTAGAATAAAATATGAGTTGCACTGATAACAAAATTAAATGATTCATACTTGACTAATTAGGTTTTATTTAGTCTTAGTTCCCTCAACGCTTATTGTAAGTGTGAGAATATTTCAATAGTATCTACTGTTATCCTGGCCCAAGATTTTAAAACCAATTAGATATTAAAACGAAGTGAATAAAGCCATTAGTTGCCTTACTTTATTATAAACCGTATCACCAGTAATTTCGGCTCTATTTTCTATGAGAAGGTATAACTCGATACGATCCTTCGAACTAAACCCAATTATTTAATATTTCTATTAATTTTAAGTAGACATTCAGTCATTGTAATAGAGATTAAAGCTTTAATTTAAAATATTAGTATGCTCATGTCATAGACATAAATACGACGATACACATCACAACAATTATGGTCATTTTCAACAGAATTTTAACAATGTCACATAGTTACTCACTGCTTTTGTGTTTCACAAAACTTGTATTTGCGGTCATCAATTCGCTTCCCTTGTATGGAAAACTTTTTCATACAACTTGTCCATTTTATCCATAACATAATCCATATAAATAAAAATAAATGGCTAAAAGTTTTGCTAAGCGCAAAACTCGAGAACGGCTGGACCGATGGCGATTTGGCTGATTCTTTTTTGTTGTGATTAGTGTAAGGTTTAATAAAAGATTTTTTTTTCGAAAATCTTTCAAAAATAGTTGGGAATATACTCTCGTGGGAAGCCGGGGTGGCGGAAAAAGTGGACTCAAAGACTGGTAGAAATAAACGTGACATTGTCAACACTCTGCCGAACATAACCCGAGTGCAACCGAACATTTCCGAATGAAGCTGCGTACTCACCAGGTCGGTGATACCGACGTCGTTGTTAGTGTACCCGTCCTCGTCGTCGTTGTCGTCGTAGCCGCTGTAGTCGGCGTCCGCGTCGGCGTCGTCTTCCTTGCCGTCATAATCGTCGTCGTAGATACCGCCGCCTGAACCCTCCAGCTGGGGAAAATGTTACATTTCAGTATTTGAGAAAGGTATCTTTACTTGTTAACAAATACATTCCTTAACGCTTATACCCTTACGCACTTATACAACCTTAATTTTAATTCGTTGCAAATCAAAACAGTAAAAAAAAATAAAAAAAAAAAAACAGCTGATCCATACAATAATGTACTACATTACGATCAAAATGTATGGATCAGCTGTTTTTTTTTTTCACATTTCGTACTATGTCCCTAATAAAAATTGTTCATATTCATGGGTACATTCACCCCCTGAAAGATTTGTAACGAATTAAAATTAAGGTTGTATACTAAAACGTTGTTCTAAATTTTAAAAGTCACAATTTATTTGTATGATTTGTTGAGTTACACGTAGTGACATAAAAAGACATAGACGATCAAATTCATCAGCTAAAAAAAAATCTCAAATCGAGTGACTATGTTACACAGGTAAGCATTTAATTACCTGTCTCTTAATCCTGGGCGCGGGTTGTATGGCCTGTAGCCTCCATCCAATGACAGGCAGCCGCAGAACGTGCGCAAGCGACCCGTCACGTGCCTGCTCGCGCAGCCCGGCCACCAGCACCTTGTGGTGACTCCACAGCTTGTTGCCGCAACCCACCTGTAAAACAAGGTGAAAATATTCAAATTATGTTACACTGCAAAAATGTTATTACTTGTTACCATTTTTGATGATACATAAAAGTTATTTAGTTGGTTAATGATTTTTTAATTATAGTCTGATAACGTTATTCATCATTTATTTTGTAATAATGCTGGGAAATATTTATGTAGTAAGTAAGTTAGCACTAAAGATAAGATATCTTTAGATTTAAGTTTATTTGCACAACATTTTAAGGTCTTAAAAGTTATTTCAAAATTCAGTTCAATTTTTATGTAAATTCAGTTCAATCTTAAAAAAGTATTAAATTTGAAAGTGAGTATGACTACTACATTTTTTTTTAAATTTTGTCTGAAAGTGCTGCGTAAAGATTACACGGTACTTTTCGTATCGAAAAATAAACTTTAACAATGATCTTAAAATAGATATCAAATTCAAACTATGGTCACAAAATTATTTTTAGGCAGAGGTCGGCGCGAACGCAGACTTATGCGCCGCGATGAATATGCATGTGCATCAATATTATTGGTATACAATGTATATTATATTGCCCATTGTATTGTAACACCATTTTCATACTTTATTTTCGCTATCCTTTAAATACAGTGTGCAATAATATGTTGTATGTATGTCAGACGCATGTGTCGTACGTGACTAATAAGTCAAGATGTTCCAAACATTTAACACCGTTAAATATTTAATCTGCGTAAAGCGTAATCTTTGTTTTTTTTTGGCTTTGAGACATTAGATTAATATGCAGTAGTGGTGTCTTAGTTTGTGCGTGTAATTTTAATATTCTAATTTTGTACAATAAGTTCTCTCAAAAAACGGAAGTTAGCTGTAAAACCGCCAAATAAATGATTATAAAAAGGTTTCTTCCAACTTGAATAGGTAGGTATAGAATAGACTAAGAGTTTGTCTCGCTACTTTCCAATGAATTTCGATTAAATCACTCAATAGATCATTTCATATAAATTTTGTACCACTTTAATATATCAGGGGGGGCAATTCACTAATGTCAATCTGTCAAAATAGCTTCTATTTTATTTACCTTCACTTTTTGAATCTTTAACGTTTTTAATTACAAGAATTGGCCTTCGAAACAGGCCCTATGTATAGGTATCTAAGTTAGCACCTAGTAATCTAGTCAAAGTCTAGTCCGCTATCATGCATTAGATCACAAGTTTTATTCTTCTTTTCGATGGTACAAGTCAAGATTTTTCTACCGTTACCGTTTCGATACTGTGCAAGTACCATTGTGATCTTTTCAATTCATTAGTATTATCTAAGTTTATCTTGGACATCATTGACATCGGTGAAGAAAAAACATTGTAAGGAAATCTGGTCTTATAATTAAGTTTCAATATATCAATGGCCGTGCGTGGCCTTTGGCTTGTAGTGAGACAATAATAGGTTGGTATTTACATTGAGATAGATGGCAGTAGTGGCGTCTCCGTGTTTACGCTGTGATGAACCAGCTCCACTCATAATGGTGTCAGTGTGCGTCTCCGCTTTGTATGGCTCCATCCAAAACTCGGTCTGGAAATAGAAACAAGAGAATTTTAATAAGATGAAGAAGACGTATTTGTTTGAAGTATTTTAATATCTTCTATCTCAGCCCACAATTAAGGCATAACCTTTCCTCTTCCTCCAATATTTTCTCTGCCAATTGAATAATACATCCGGCAGAAGGAGCCCTTCATCATGGTGTCCACCACCAGACGACTCTCTACACCAACACATAACGGGTAAACAACAGACAGGTGAAAGTTACATTTTCTTTCCGATATGGCAATTTTGTTTTTGTACTCGACCATCCACAACTGGGAACCTCCTTTCTGTTTTTACGAAAACCAGTTTTAAATTTTTAAACTAAACTTTATCTACCCCTTTACCCATAAGCACAGCGTTTTACGTACGTTACCTACCACAAAAATTGATTTATCTCACCAGAAATAGAAATTCGTTTTCGAGCAATAATTTTTGCTCAAACTTCCTTAGTCTCAAGGGCACTATGCGTAGTTGACGGTTACGTGATGTGTTTTCTGACACTTCGTATTTACAGATACAACACCATTTAAGTAAAAACTTACGCCATCAAGCGCCATGAAGCTGGCGAGTTGCATGAGCGCTCGTATCCTCTGCCGCGGCGCCACGCTGTGGAAGGAGCCGTCCACCATGATGACCAGCACCAGCCGACTCTCCTCACCGACGCAGGATCCATATTTAGAATGAGGCTTGTCTTGAGCTTTCTTAACCTGGAGTTGGAATGAAACTTCGTTATTAATATACTCCTGCTAATAAGTCTACTGTTAAGGGACCTTTAAATAGATTTAAATCAAAGTCAAATCGTTTATTTTCAATAAGACCATTAAAAGACACTTTTGAACGACATTTACAAGAAAAAAGAAGAAATTTTGAATCTGGTTGCCCCTTCCAAAAGGTAGTTTATAAGGACAAAAATGGGTAGGAAACTAGACACTTACTCTTTTAAATAAACACAATTTTAAATAAAAAATAACGATTTTTCCTGCGTCTACAACAATAGAAGCGAAAATGTTTTCAATTTACTGAATAACAGCCTTTACCTATTAGTCTTTAAGAAAAGCAAAGTAGTAGGTAGTAGTAATAAGTCTTTTAAAAAAGAATCGCAAAGACGGCTGACGGGCAAACTTCAGGTAAATCTTGACAGGTAAATCTTGATTTCAAAGAAAATTCTCTTTCTGACTTCGGTAAGTAAATAGGTACTACACAGACTCATTTGTTTCTCTGTACAAGTTCCAAGCGAGTCTTTTTGAGACTTCCAAAAACCTTCATACCGGAAATTAATGTAATTGAAAGTACATGAACATTGCCAAAGTCAATCACTTTGAATTTCACATTACAGAAATGAAGACACAATTTCCGAGATATCATTACTTTCATGAGTTTCATGACAGTTCAAAATGGAAATGATCCTCGCTTATTGAAAAGTGCTAGCGTAGTGAAATAAAACTCATTTATTACACCGCACCCCTGTTGGTTAATGTAATGTCAATAATATAATTGAATGGTCGTATGAACAAGCCAACTGTCGCTAACTTTATTGGACACCGCCCTCTACAGTAAAATATATGTATTCTGTACATATGTGACAACATTGCATTGAATTAAATAGAGCCGACATCACTTAAAATTGTCGATGCCGGACAAAAACTTTAAAAAACACCAAACATTTGAGTGAAATTATCATTTTTTTCCTGGAACGACTCTGAGAAAAATATTGTTACAATAAAAAACATTGTTTACATTTTAATTAATTTTTCGATTTTGGTATTGTTCCATTTCTTTTATTTAATCGAGATTCCCCTGACACAATAAGAACACACCCCCACACACCCTCTAAACTAGGACAAATCCGGAGAATCCCGGATTGGTGGCAGCCCTACACACGACCAGTATAAAGTGACCTTTCATTGTACGGAAAGCCTTTACAAAGTGAGGCCAATTTTTACTAGAACTGTATAGCTTGATACACCGTCGTGTGTACATGCACACCTACTTTAATTTTCATGGTCCCATGGACCCAGTATCTGTCACCATCAAATAAAACGATTGATTTATGTTGAGCGATCTATAACGGTAGGTAGGTAGGTACTTATGTTTCATATCATATCGTTTATAAAAGCCATTTGTTTATAACTGCTCATGTCTGTCTGTGCATATTTTACTATTATGCTATTAAACGAGCAATTCTGCGCGGGTGTACTCATAAATTGGTGGTTGTTTCAGTGAAACTATTAATTACAATTATGTAATCACGCTATATCATAATGTCGTGATTGTGCATATTACATTTCAGTCGTATGATGGGCTATCATTTACGATGAGTCTAAGGGCGCGTTCCCATAGAACGTCCGTTTTACTGGTCCGTTTAAACGTATATGTTATTAGCGTATGTAGTTGTATGAGCGAGTTCACACAGAATACAGTATTACGGATCCAGTAAAAAATACCGATCCGACAAAATGAGCAGCATTCCGTTTTACTGGTCCGTTTAAACGTATATGTTATTAGCGTATGTAGTTGTATGAGCGAGTTCACACAGAATACAGTATACCGGATCCAGTAAAACGGATCCGTTTTATCGGATCGAAACTGCGCGAGACTTGGCACGGGGGTGCGCGGTGGCGGTACACAACACGACAACGTCCATCTTCGTAGAAAGTAGGCGATACACTGAAGAAAGAAAGTCCAGTAGCGTCGGATCTGTTAAAATAGCTCCTGTAAACGCTGTGAATATTACCTCCAGTAGCGACGGATCAGTTAAAACGGATCCTGTAAATGCTGTGTGAATATGACCTCCAGTAGCGACGGATCAGTTAAAACGGATCCTGTAAATGCTGTGTGAATATTACCTCCAGTAGCGACGGATCAGTTAAAACGGATCCTGTAAAATCGGACGTTCTATGTGAACGCGCCGTAACCCAAGCACGGTAAAGCTAAAATATTGGATTCGAGACGATTTTTTTAAAATTGGAATTACCCCTTTCGTGCATTCATTTGTTTATAAAAAAAGAAAACTGAGATTAATAAACTAACAATAATGATATAGAATCGAAAATATTTGCGTTAGCGTGCTAGGCCTACAAAACATGATGCAGTACTCATTAGATATACAATACACAGAAGGCACTACACAGGAACTAGTGTTTATTAGGAAGTGCATTCTTAAGACGTCGTAGTAGCTACTCACTTCAATAGTAAAGGAAGCGGGAGGTGTGCCTATGACGTCACTAATAAGACAGGAACACCAACCAACCAAAGAGAATTAACGTTAGGTACATGAACTCTACAGGACGTGCATGTTTCTATGATGTCATAGAACATTACGCCGGAGTGCTGTGATGAATTCGCATGTCTTAATATCCGACTATTTAAGTTAACGGTTTTGTAGGCCTACGCTTCTCTTATGGTGTATGATAATGTGCTGTTAATGCTCTTTTATAAAGAACTAGAAAACACAAGTGGTCCACGAGAGCAGCAAGTCTTTGAGCTAGCATCCAAAAAATTTGGACTACCGAAGTTGAAGAGGCATCATCGTTTCTTCACAATAGTTAGGTAATGTTAAGGCCAGATGCCACGCGAGAGGATACAACAGTGTAAACTGACCTCAATAGTGAAAGAGTCGGTGGCAGTGAGACCACGCGTGCTGCCATGCGCGGTAACAGTGAAGGTATGCGTGCCTAAGTCCTGCTTCTGGGGCACACCGCTGATCAGACCGTGCCTCGAGTCCACGGCCAGCCAGCTCGGCATGCGCCGACCATCTCCACTTCGAACCTGGTTAAAAATATTTGGGTTATGACTTTAGGAGATAAATCTTTGGCAACGTGGATTTGGCCCGCCTATCAAACCACGCTGCCAAAGTATGGTAGCTTTTTAAAATACTAGAAGTGTAATCTAGGCTCGCTGTCCTGCCAAATTGCCAGTTTATCTGGCAGGTTCAAACAAAATATCTTGTCCATTTTATTTAATTGGGACAAACTTGTCACCGGCCACAACTCCTTTCTTGCCAGAAATCTACACTGGCTAATAATCAGAAAGCCAAGACAACTTTTAAAGAACAAAATGATTCAACTGTCATGGAACTGCTTAGGATTTACAAAGAAAAGAAAAATTGGAGCAGTCAGAAATATTTTCATTGTGAACTTCTACGTTTTAGTAATATTTTCTGCTGTATGTTATAAGCTCTCCAAAGCATAAGCGCTAGTTTTCCTTTACAGCGTCAGCGGCCCGAGATCGTGAACTCTTTAGCGATCAGCCGAGCGAAGGACCTGAGTGCCTGCAGACGTCTTGTTGTGTACGACTTTCCAAGGCCAGGAATGTAAGATGCATGTTTATACATACATATTATGTATTATACTAAACATAATGCGTGTTTAAACTATAATTATTATACTAAAAAATTCTCAACTTGTTTCAGAATTCTGGTCATTCCAGCACATCAATTCAGTTCTTCAGAATTTTAAATCATTCTTAATATAAATTCTTTAAAAAAAGAGTGAAAAACGATTTTTCACGTACCTTATAAGCTAACACTTTTCCCGAGAAAGCTTCCTTTGGGATTTCCATTCGGAACAGATGTCCCACATAGGCCGATGTGTCGGGCACGCCCCATAACCTTCTTAGGCCATTTTTTGCTATTTCTGAGTGGTTTGCTGTTAATTCAACCTGAAAGGTCAAACATAAAACTTTACGCTTCTATTGTTCAATGGTTGTACGAGGAGTAGCTACGATTTGTCGATTGTATGACGTAATATGATTAATATTCTGGAATAATACATGGAAATCCTGTTGGGTTAATAGTTAGTATGTAGTAGGAAGTGAATGAGAGAGTGCACTGACCAGGAATTCTTCGCTGTTATCAAATGCGAAGTCGTCATCGTGCCTCGTGAGCGCGAGTGGACACAGCATGAGCAGAGCGCACGCGATAAACCGCGCCCGCCCCATCTCGCCTCCCCACCACTACCACACTCATAAACACATCTTGATCATCTGTGGACAATTATAATACGATATTTTATTACATTGCTAATGTTTGTAAACAAGTTTCGTTTGCAGGAAATCGATTGTTGAATGTTTGCTGTGAAATATCGTATAATTTGTTGTAAAATGTAGGCGGCAGGTGACGGACAATGCAGTTTGTTTTTCTCGGGAAAACAATGTCATTATTATATCGCTGATTAATTGATTACGTGCGTTATTGCAGGTTCGAGAACACGGCAAGTATTTTTATAATTTAAGTTTAGCATGATGCTTAATTTGTACGATAATATCAGTGACTGACGATGTAAAGGCGTCGTGACGATAAAACTGAATAAAGAAGATGAGATTCGATGACTTTATCAAAAAGGCCGAAGTGTGGCGAGAATAGGGGACGGTCAAAGATTTTAGAGAGCCCTTTGTCTGCTATAGACGACGACGACACGCTAACATAAAGAAAGTAAAGATTTTAATAGATGTGGCGGTGATACTTTTAAAGCTTTCTCTGTTTTATCAATTTCAATATCACCCTCTAGGATAACAATGGAAGTCAAACAACGATTCAGTCAGTACTATAGGTTGGTTAACCTAATGAACATCAAGAAACAATGAAACATTTATGGCTATGTAACATGAAATATGTATACCACATGTTAAACAGAGATGGGCGTCATAATTTAAACATTGTTTAGCTCTGGATGCTGCTTTTAAATATAGACAAATTTTCGTTAAATATCGTGTACAAATGACTTGGTAATAAAGAAGAAAGAGAAGGGAGGGCAAACGGAAACGACTCGGGTACTGTTACACAGTTAAAGGCGCGTGTTGGCGCATAATGATTGGACACAAATAGAATGAGCTTTTGAACGCTCCCCGCCTTGCTTAGCATGCTGTCGCGAAACCACTTCAGGGAATACTTTTATATCCCTTTTAGAATAATGTGGCTTTTACTTTACTACCACTCGAGACGAGAGCCAATATTGTGAGAGCAACGTTTAATTCCAAATATACTTTTAATGAGTTCCAGTTAATTGTGTTGTTATTTAAGGACGTAGACTTTTCGGCTCCGGGAAAAAGTCCTGAGACAACAAAGCTTAGGCGTGGTCGTTAGTTCGCGAGACGCAGTAATCTGGAAGGCAAATACTAATGTACCCAGGATCCGTCGGGAATAACAAGCCTAAACAAGTAGGTACTATGTTAATTTGGTAAACTACGGAAATTCGGAAGGTAACGAAGCGCATTAATGATAATTTAGGGAAATAAAAGTCTAAATATTTTTTATGAAACATAAACAAAGTCGTTAAAAAAGATTTATGACGATTCCTGAGATTCTGGACATAACTCGGCCACTCCAATTATTTTCAAAAAGAGCGCGAGTCGCGGAAACGTGTTCAGCGATAAACGGTTAAATAAGAATCTCCACGGCATTACAGTAACAAAATGTTTTAACAACAATATTATTCCAGCCAGCTGTACTGACCACTTTTCAACATAGGAAGTTTCTGAATGATAAACATTTTTGCGGTAATCTGACCGAGGGGAAAAATCCTGAGCCGAATGTGCGGATACAGGGGTCGGTCAATTGGTTTCGATCGGAAAGTTTTTATCAAGTCGGCACTATAAAGATGAGAGGAAACGAGAGGAGTTTCGTTCAAAGTGCTTCCACCCAGCTGTACAGTGCAGTGCAAAACGTAAACCTCGGTTATTGAAATGATGAAATCACACACAAGAATAACTGCTTCATAAACCTGTCAGTCAACAACATTGTATTGTATGTGCCATTGACAAATTTCGCAGAATATGGGCGAGACATATTGGCTTTATTAAATTGTTTGCGATTGTTTACTGAAATATTCTGTTACATAATGTTCGTTTAAGGTAACTAAGTGTAACGATAATGGATAAGTAAAATAAAGCAACTCTGCACTAGGCGGCAGTGACTTTCTGCTGAGTTCGTAATGTAAATAAAATCTTTAATAACTACGAAGAAACAGGTTAGTTACAGATGCAGCAAAATAATAAAATTGCAGAATTAGGATAATGTTCAAGGTAGCAAAATAGCAGAGAAAGCAAAAAATATGTTATTAAAAAAAAGTATTCTGCCTACGAAATGTAATATAGACAAAACTGGAAATAATATTGTTGAGAAGAATTTAATATTACATAAATGGCGACATACCAGAAGAGACGAACTTTGGTCTTTGTACGAATAAAAAAAGGTGCTCCGAAAACTTTTTAAGGAGTAAAAATAAAAAGAAAATGGCAAAATTTGTCCCAGTTCGAGAACAATTTTTTTAGGCATTTACTTTTCTAAAACTTTACAAACACTTTTGAGTAAAAATATTTTTTGCAAGTTTTTAACTAAGTAATAACTTTTAATAATATGTCATTTTAATTTCAAAGCGAATTAAGGTCATTATCGTCGCTAGGTATCGACCGAAATATTATCGTATGAGAACATTTCAGTGTAATTGGACGATAAATCTTGGATCAAAATGACAGTGATATTTCTAAACTGTTGTTTGGATACAGGCACTTTCTATTTCAAGTTTGTAAGCATGTTAAAGGCAGGCAACCACTCTGGCAGCTTACCCTTGGGTTGTGAGGGGACCGACGAGTAAGAGGGTTACCACAATGGATCCTTTCCCCCGACAAAATCTCGTCTGCGTTTATATACGGCGGCGGCGTGTAGAGATTTTGTTCAATACCAAGCGGAAGACTTAAGTTCTATGTATAGGAAATAACATTTATTTCAAAATGTTGTGAACGCCCAGTGGTTGAGGCGTCCGCCTCTCATGCATGAGGTTGTGGGTTCCAATCTGGGCAAGTACCAATGTGAGTTTTTCAATTCATATGTACTTTCTAAAGTTTATCTTGGACGTCACTGATATCGGTGAAGAAAAACATCGTGTGAAAACCTGGACTTGTAATTAATATAAGTCTGGAATCACCAATTCGCTTAGAGCAAGCGTGATCTATGCTCATGCCTTCTGTATATGAGAAGAGGCCTTTGCCATACAGTGGGACAGTAATAGGCTGGTATTATTATTCACACCTCACAATAACTTAGCCTACGACATAGTAACAATTAAAAGTGTTGTAGACCAATATTTACAAAGTCGGTAAATATTTGTTCAGTAATCACTGTTGGTTTTGGGTACAATGATATTTACCATCATTACTCATTATTTTCGTTTAAGGAAAATTGAAAAGAATATGATCCCTTCTTGAGGGGCGAATACACGAGATCGAAAATCGTTCAAAGCAGAGGTCCCCTTAATGTTCGGGGTTTGGGGTGCAAATATTATACAACATTTTATTGAAACTTTTTGTTTCGATAATTAAATATGCTGTGGGCTAAGAGAAACAGGGGTTGTAAATAGGAATTTAAGATGACAAGAAGTTAATGCGCCCGCTCGCTGTCTCATTGCTCGCAAATGCTTACGGAACCCCATGCCCTGAGCTTGATTGTCAAGTGTGTAATAAATAGGCTGTCCCGAGGAGAAATTCTGTTGACCCCTGATTTATGGGGCTGTAATTATACCCCATGACCTTTACTCATCCCTTTCACATGAGACACGATTTCATCATTACTTTGTGGACATTCGACGTTTCTTCTTTCTCTCTTTCTGTAATTTAAGCATGTAATTTGACAATTGGGACGGGCTTGTTATGCTTATATACCAATTTATTTGGTCCTCAGGCAGTAGAGGAAGCATTGTCATCCTCCGAAGTCTGTGAATAGGAACGGGTAATGGATGAAGAGATCATTAATGAAAAATAAGACATGCGAGTTGGTGAACCTTCCACATGGAAAAGTTGCTTTATCAACTAAGAACTTTCCTGCGTGGTACCTATATGATCCAACGTGCGCCGCGTCGTCAGGGGTATGAGAACGGCACTACATTCCGCATCGCGTATTTAGGTCAGCTGGTAATAAGGCTCGTCATAACGTGAATAATTCACCGTATCAGATTGAATTTACTTCTGAAATGTTCTTTGCGTGCACGATGTTATCTGTTCACAACAGTAACTCAAGTCGGTTCAGACACCGCTCTTTTTAATGATTATTACTATTATAAATTCCGGGGGAAAGTGTTTTTGACCATGAATTATATATATTTCCCATATCGATTTAGTTAATTTAAACTTTACCATTAGCTGATTGGATACCGAATCGTTTTACTTCCGGAAGATAATGTTGATAAAATATTTATTCCGAATTGTAAAGACTCATGAAAAGATCGGAGAATTCGTTTTAAAAGAGTTTTCGTGGAAATGGGCGAGTTTCGTGAAATCCGCCTTAAAGCTTTTCCGTTCTTTTTTAGAATCAGGAAAACGGAACAGGAAATTATAAAATTGACAACTATGTAATAACAAAATGTCAGTGTGCCTTGTTTATAAAATCGTAACAAGACAGAATACCTACCTAGAAATCTTCATTAGCCTTTAGCCTCTTTTCAAACTATTTCGGTGTTGGCTTCCAGCCTAATCAGTAAGCTGCAGTTATAACCAGAAAATGCATTTAGTCTTAGGTAAGTACACGGTGAGAATTTCAGGAATTAGGCAGCCGACGTTTGTCAAGAGCTGAAGTAGGTCTCCGGAGCACGGTACAGTTAAAAATTGCATTACTAATATTAAAATTGCAGTCGTTACCATTACTTACATAGGTAAAAATGCTCAGAATAAAATCATCTTTAGGCTGAGAAGGCGGACGCAGCGTCAATCTATTTCGACAGCGGAAGTCACGTGGTGCACTTGCGCGTGTGTGCATCATAATGTCATGTTTCTCAGTATCCAGCCGCTATAAATATGCATGTGTCTCTGTGCGTCCGTGTGTTTATAGTTCTACGTTCACATTGGACGCCAGTCATCGATAGGAGCCCACCCAAGCGAGCATTGTGTGTGTGTAATCGCAAAGGGCAAAAAGGGGTATTGTTTCGAGCCCTACCTACGGGGTGCAAAAACTGTGCAGGTGGCGTTCTGATAAATTACCCAGCTTAAAAAAAAGATACGATTCCTTTTTTTGATATCAACCGTGACATTTTTTGTGATTTTTGTCGAAGGGCAAAAATCTTGGAAGCAATTTAAGAAAGAAAATTATCAGCCCGCTAAAACATAGTTCAGTGGTTCGTCTAATAAATTGGCGGTTGGTAACGCCAGGAGGAAGTCGGGGGTTGGGCGTTTTACGAGTCGACTTAATTGAGTTTTCGAAAGAGGCTGTCATTTGCGAAGCAGATTATTTGCAAAATACGATAGGTTTCTCGAGAGTTGTGTTCCGTCCTCGATACATTAAGCCAGGTTAGATAGTCACCTTTGGCTTTATGACAATATTAAAATGGCACATCTATTTTCATTGCGATGCTTTATAGTCTAATCGTAAATTATCGCCGCCGCGCCTATGCCTTCAGTTTATGACAGTACGTTTAAATATATTGTTGGCACACGTATACACAAATGTTTATGCTGGCTGAACTTAATACAATTTCTTTATAATCTAACCGTGGAGGTGAGACTAGATATATTTATAGCACTAGTTTCGGTTAACTGTTCTGCGATGTGGAATTAATTAAGGTAGACTTCATTCAGGCCGTGAATAAATTTTAAATAAACTGGAGCAAAAAGCGGTTTGTACCTCTGGTAGAGAGAGATAATAACACAATGGAAGAAGTAACTATTGTATATATGTATTACGAATGCGAATATGGGTCACTATTTTTACCCGACTACGGCAAAGCCAAAAGGAGGGTTATGATTTTGACCGGTATGTATGTATGTATGTTTGTATGTATGTATGTATGTTTGTTTGTTCCCTCGTAACTTCAAAACTACTTATCATTACATGACAAATGAGGTGTCGTTAGAAGCGTCTCAGTTGTCCGCTGGTTATAGGGTAGGTGACGTGTCACCAAATCCAATATGGCGCCCTCCAGGGGATGTGAAGTCGTTATCAAAAAAAAAAATTTTTTCGCACAATATCGACATGGGTATCAAATTAAAGGGCTTGATGAGCACATTTGAAATATATATACATTATATAGCTTTTACTAGCTACTTTGCCTGTTTTTAACAGTGTCAACATGGGTATCAAATGAAAAGGCTTAATGAGTACCTACATTTGAAATTCACTCGCTACTTTGCTTTTATTATTATATCAAATAATTAAATAGAGTTATTCCTTCAAATAATATAACCCCCAAATAATATAAGTAACCCCCAAAATTGTGTAAATAAAAAATAAGTTAAAAATAACTAAAACCCGACTACGACAAAGTCGCGCACTGAAAAGTATAAAACAAGAACAATATTCATTTGACCGATATTTTCGAAATTTTTAAGTAATAGCCGTGGTCGTATGCCACCTATTCAATAAAGATTGTGTGAAACAACCGCAGGTGGCATACGACCACGGCTATTACTTAAAAATTTCGAAAATATCGGTCAAATGAATATTGTTCTTGTTTTATACTTTTCAGTGCGCGACTTTGTCGTAGTCGGGTTTTAGTTATTTTTAACTTATTTTTTTTTCATTTAAGATTCGGTTGACTGATTTCACTTTGAACATTGCATATTGATATTTTACAAGGAAATGAACCGCGTAAACGTATTGGTACTCCAAATAGCCGGAAAATCTGAATGTTTCGAACATAAATCTACAAAACTTTCCTAGCACCGATTCGCCCTGTCTCCGAGAAACTGCCGTTTTATAGCCAAGACGTATCTACTCGCTATTTTATGGTTTTAGAATAGCCATGAAGAGAAATAGACTTTTGAGGACTAAAAAGAAAAAGGAACAATGCTAAATTACGAAGCGCGTTTATTTTTGTACTGGGTAACGCGGAGCGAATAAAAAAGCAGGTCGTATTGGCACTTTCCTACAATAACACCGGCCGTCTGAAACAACCGGTATATTATTTCAACAAACGCGATATTGCCGCGGCATGTCTCTGTGCAAGTGACGAGAGAAGAGCACAAAGTTTTAACACAAAGTCGTCTTTAGCCTTCAGTAAATTAGAGACAAAGAGATTAAACTTCCTAAATAAGGCAAAATGTAAGGGAGTGTGCGAAGAATGTGGATGTAGGTATATTCGTACAGACCCATTACGTCGAAACCGAAATGGAAGAGGCGGGCTCTGAATTATAAGATGATTTGGATTCTGTGAATAATCTTACAACGTGTTCTCTTAATGTCTAGGCACCCAGATTGTTATTACCAGTAAAACGATTTCTGTGCGAATTGAATATTTAAGTGAAATACGTATTGAATTCACTATCATTCTCTGAACAGTGAATAAACGCATAAGATCCAAATGACGTCAACAAAATTCAGGTCAATAAAATATTCGTTTGCTTGCATACAATTGCATTACTAACATAATCTAGCTGCAACTCTATTTTGCGCTACAGCACTCAAGAAACCATTCGAACCACAGGTCGATTATCTACTACATTTCTGTATTCACTCTTACATTGCAGCATTTGTTCCACAGTAGTTTCATTCAATAGTTTCTTCAGAAGGCTTTCATTTACGTACACGACTGAGTTTACAAGAGGTTTAAAGTGATATAGCGATCATTGTTCTGCGTAAAAGAGATTCAGCTTTCTAAGATACTTATGCTTTCACGGCTGAAAGATATGGCGGCATAAAAAGAAACTAGGGCATCGTATAACTACTTGAGTTGTCATAATAGGCAACATTGTCCTTCGGGTGTGCGCTTGTCGTTTAAGCCAGGCAAATCTGCGATATTGTTGCCATGTGTGCGTAGGGGCGGTACACACGGCTGCATCAGACTGTGATTTACACGACACTGGCCCCAAAACACCTCTCCTTTATGGCCAGACATTTCGGGGAACGGCGATTTATTTGTCTGGCTGTAGATAGATTGTTATCAACCAACATACGAGTTTTATTTGCAGTCAAATTGATGTATGTATATTTGATGCTATACGGTCAATATTAGTTGGATGAAATTGAAATAGCTTGCGCAAAGTTCCATTAAAACGGAGATGAAGCGTGCACGTTAAAAGCAATGAAATGGAAAAGCATTTCAAACGGATTTTTTACTGTGATAGAAAATCGTGACCCCAGTTTATCAAGTTACTGATCTCACTAAATTTTACCTGTTACGAAGTTTGGAAATAAAGGTGAATAAAAGTAACCAAGTTTTTTTACTATCACTCTAGAGACAATTTGATTCACGTAAAGTTTTACTGAGAAAACGAGCAAACATTTCAATGTCAAAGTAAATACCTCATAATATGTAATACATTAGTGTGCAAATTGGGGAGGCTTTTATGTACATCAGCACAATGGCTGTCTAGACGAAGCACTGAACCCAGCGTAACCTACCACCGACACTGATTTACATATAGATATCGGGATCACTTGGGATTCCGGGACACATGTCGCAAAATCCTATCAGATTATGCCTGTTAAATATGTGAAATACATTATTGTTACCTGTCATGTATAATAAATGAATAGGTAATGTGAATAGCTGAAACATTGGTGACAAAAGACAACCAATATGCACACATTCAACAAATACCAACGAATATAATATTAATCTGACAATTACCAACCAACTTTGAACTTTCGTGGTTTTCTCAAAGTTTTGGCAAGCCAATCTCATAATTGAAACTGATACACTACACAATACAATCATGCACTTTAATATTATAAATTCTGAAGTGTTCACTACAATCAGACATTCTGAATAAATGAAAACTACGAGTATATTCAATAAACACTGAAATCCACTCTCAAAATATTTCTCGGTAATAATTTTGTAACACGGCAACACAAGTATTATTCGTGGAACTTCGCATGAGAATCCGAGCTGCATTTTGCACATTACGGGGATATTGCAGCGATACTGGACATTATAGTCAGACGCCGTTAAACTGATTTACGATAGTCTTTATTAAACGAAATCCAACATTTATGTTCTGGAATCATAAGCACTGGGTTTAATGCACCTTTTTATTAGGAGGCAGTAAAAAACGTAATAACTTTGTTGCATTTTCATAGAATAAAATGTTTTTCATATGAAAATTAAGGTTTACCACGAAAGGGTGAGAAATTTCTGAGTACGAATTAGTTTTCGGAGTCACTTTTTGTGCAATTTCTACGTATTTTAATTTCAGCGATTAGCATGCAGACAGAAAAAGGCGAATTAGAAGGGCATAAAACCGACGACTGTGTTGTATTAGAGCTGATTTCAGCAGAACGTGGCGAAGGACCAAATAAAAAGATGAATGCAAATGAATTCAGTCAAGAACTTACATGTATTTACTGAACTAATAAATTGACAAGCCTTGCAGTTGAAAAATATAGGTAGTATGAAAGCAATGGGCTTGCCAATCTGCAGTTATTTATGTTCCATTGTGGCCCATATTAAAATGGAGCACACAGATGTGCGTAGTTAGTTTCAATTGATACCCACGAGTCTAACGTTACGAATGCAACATCTGAATGATTTTATGAGGTTACAAATGGTGAAAATGTTACTGCTTAAATTGAAATTTAAGTTCGAATCACCATTAAAATTAAACAATCATTTGGAAATTGCGCACGGAGGATAGTAAATTAGTGGAGACTTGATTAATGGATTCAGTAGATTCTTTGGTATCTACAGGCCATTTGGTTCGGGTAAATGAAACTCCACCGTTATAAAGCGCCCTAACATTAGCTTCTTAAGTCTGGCCGTGGCTTTGAACCCTAAAACCACAGCCGTAGTTCGGAAGCAAATAAATAAGTTTGCTTTTAATGTTACCTACGCTTCTCGTTTGAACTAAATATAGAATGAACTGAGATTTTTCAACAAATTAAACATTCATAACGATTATATTCGGCTAATAAGATCAAGCAAAAACATAAAAAAGAATATCGTTCAATAACACTTACTTGTTTAAATTAAAGCCGCAATGGACGGCGTTACAGGAACTTTTTTGACCTGAAAAGATAAAGAAAACGGCGTTATGTAAATGAGATCTTTTTAGAAATTAACACGAGAATTTATAGCTGCCTTTGAATGGAATTAATCTTGAGGTACCCTTAATTTTAATTTATATTACAGAGAATGTTCAACATCACGTTCATGAATACTTGAAACTTGAATATCTCGCTGTTTCACGAGTTTGCTCTTATTTTTGTGAGAAACTTTTCAGGATTAGTGGGTACAAAAACGCGAAGATGTCTTTTCGAACTTCAAAAAATAATAAATAATTGGGTGGTCCTTTTTATAAGAGGTCCTACAATGTTTTTCTTATTTCTAGATTTCATTTAACAGGTATTGTGCCATAGATACTCTCGTTGTGTTCGTCGTCTAACAAAGCAAACCTTTGTTCAACACTGCAAATAGCATTTAGCACTGGTCCGTTGCTTTATTACAAGTTTGTTGGACAGTGACTTCTCGGCGCTACATCCGTTGCCTGCCAACTTTACCCGTAGCCTGACTCAATCCTGACCCAGTTCGGGATATAACAGCTACACTATGAATAAAATCATTGGAATATTGTTTCAGACATGTATTTATTGAGGTGAAGTTTCTCTTAGCAACAGACCAGTGGCTCGAATTGCATTATTCGAATCCATTTTGAGTTAATGATCATGTTACGAGTATTATGTCTGAAGCAAGTTACTGTCAAGATATATTTCCCCCAATATGACCTTTACAAGTTGCGCGGTACGTTAAGCAACTGGTTTACTCCACTTTTTTTGTCAACTTGGATCGTTTTGAAGGCAGATATCGCTGAAGCTTATGAATATAGTATTTACAATCGTGTGGGAGTAGTCGATGCAAACTCATAACGAACGACACACTGCGGTTACTAAACCGCTTGGCAAGCGAGATGATTATGAGTATGTTTCACAGATCGTAGTACAACACACAGACAGACGGTATGTAGATACTGGAGAGATTCAGGTTAAGCAGCCATTGGAACTAATAATGAATTCAGATCAGGCTCCGTCAGAAGTTCTGCTTTCGGCTTTCCTCGTAAGGGACAAAGAGAATAAAGATTTAGATTGTATTTCATTACAATAGTCATCGGTAGGTACAGCCAAGGGACTGAAGATGAGCTCATTTGTATTCAATTCGATAAAGGATGAATAATAAAAGTTATCCATATAACTTTTATAGTTTAACTCCAATTTAAGCTTGGGTTAGCGAAGGATGATGTCATCTGGACGAATAGGGCGAGAATTAGATAGTGGCGTTAGCTATTGTGTTACTTATGTAGTATATGTATGTAATTTATTGCTGATTAGCTTCTGTCCGCGTCTCCGTTTCTGTAGACTTTAGAATCAAACCAAAGAGAACAATCAAATGAGAAATGGAAAGTCATAATTATAGAAATGTGCTAAACTATGCCACGCTTACACAAAAATGGGATAAAAAGTTATCATAATTATGTGTTAAGCAAAATTTTAGCTACCTTATTCTATTAATAAGATAAAGTGCGATTGTGTAAGAAACATCTAAATATACAAATTATTTAATATTAACTATGAGAGTAAGATTCCGAGCAGTTGTGTCTATACTGTCATTAGTAATAACGGCACCTAGTGGAGCGTACTATGTTTACTACTCTTTAAAAATATCTGGTGCATGCTATGATTTATCAATTTTGTTTTTAGAACACAAAAAGAAATCCTGAAACATTATTAAAAGCTCTGTTGGATAAATCGCGATTCGCGATGCAGCTATATTTTATAAACGTTGTAAATCCAATTCAGACAGAACGAGCTAACGTTTTATGATTTAACTATACGCTGAAGATTTATAATGGAATGCTTTCTTTACGAGCTTCGGCGGGTGCCTCATGGAGAGTTAAGTTAAGGTAGACACCGAACTAAAAATAACAGCCCAATTGAAACAATTCTATTGGAAAAATAAAAGGACAAATAAGTTAATATCGGGTGTCATAAACAGGAGGAACAAATTAACAGCGTTCAGCCAAGTGCATGTGCAAAACGATTCGTGTGTAACCGTCCGCTTATCGGCACCACCCGCACCGCGACTACCATTTAAAACCTCCTCGCATATTCATTCCGAAAACTTTCGCAATTCCCTTTGGTTTGCAGCGGCTCTAAATTTATGTAAAGCGCTTTTTGCTTCTACGTTTACTGTAAACAGCCGTTACATACTCTTTTGAACGAGTTAATTGCAAAATATTTCATTTTAGTGCTTTGGAGGTCTGAGGTGTGAGAATTTTATAACGTTATATTAGTAAAACCTCGAGATAAGTTTAATTCAAGGTTTATGATTCAGTATGAGCTCATGTCAGTTAGCATGCGTGAATCATTATTTGTATAACTACGCAATGGGTACTCTTTAGCTGATGCTTTCGACACAAGTCATGGATTATCGGGGAATAATAAAGCTTCTTGTTCGTCCTTCAATTCGCGTAGGCTTCCTTATTTATAAACATAGAGGCACTGCTATCTAAAACGTTTCATAACTCTATTTCCACGCCGCCAGGCTAGTTTTATTTAGAAGAAATGACAATGACAGATAACTGCAATTAATGGTTCCGAATAACCGAGTTTTTCTTCAATCTTCACTAGCAGGTGTGTCAAAAGTTAATTTATCGATTTTAATTTCAAAATGATTTATGTTTGCCGACAATATTCAAAGGTCCGGCAGAACCCTTCCATTCCATTTAAAAGATTAGTTGGGTTTTTGACAAATAGGGTATGTACAAAACCACCGCGTGTCACCAAATATTTAATACAATTACAATTTACGAGTGCACCGATAAATCCTTACAACGTTTTAATTGGCTCGTAAATCGATAGCAGCTGTTACTGAAATAAATATAAGGGCCAATTTAAAAGAAATTGATAATACGGGCACCTACTGGCAGTATGTGTTAACGGTCGTTCAGTTAGATTTAGTTTATTGGTACTTCACACTAATTAAGGTATGACTCAATTAATTTCTAGCGAGACTTTCCGTTCAGGAGAAGAAATTTTAGGGCTATTGTATCAAATTTTCACCTCTTTTATTGGGTCATTGAGGAATATAAGTACAACGGTCGATGGCTACCTGTTTTACTTTCGAATGCATTTTTACGTCGTTGATTTCGGTTTAAAACTACATGTTTATTTTATCCCTATCTATACTTATATTACAAAGCTGAAGAGTATGTTTGAATTATATGCGCTCATCCCCGGAACTACTAGTCAGTTCCTTCAGTCAAATTCTTTTGCTAATATAGAAAGACACGTTCTTCCTAAATGCTTGAGGATTCATTTGCTTCTTTTATTAAATAAAAAAATCGCGGCCAAAAGCTAGTGTAAGTATAAAAGGGAGAAATATCAGTAATTTATATCAATGGAGAGAAACGATAAAGCCAACACTGTTATAAAACAAGTTCAGTAGACCGTAGATAATTACAAATGGACGGCTCAAATTAATATATTATTACCGATGGATGTTGCGACACCGCCGAATGTCGATATTCTGTGACACTGCGCAGAGATGGTATGGAGTCGAGGAGGCAGGGCAATGATGTCATCTGGGCCGGCGGGTAATTGTCGCCGCGCCATCGCTTGCGCAACCTTTGTGGGCTCGTTTTATGGAAATGTAAATTACCCAGTGCCGGTGATAATGATGCTGCACAAACACTGCATTTCTATAAAGGTGTACACATATTTGTGTTTGTAGGTTTGTGTTAAATTGTAAAGATACGGATAAGCGATAGCGATAAACGGGTATCGGTAGCTAATAATGGACGCGGTAAACATTGCCACATTACTACTACGATGGCAGTGATACCGTGTGCGTAACCGCCCACGTTATATTATCATTCGATTCATGATCAACCTGAGTTAGAGCTAGCAGCAAAAAACATAATGCTTCATCAGGTCGGCTTCTAGGAGGTCGATCCTCGCTTATCGGTTAGGTAAAAGCGAAATTGACACAGAATATCTCACTGTCAGATAACGTACAATTTATGTACAAATATATTGTGAATCAGCACATTCAACCGCGTATTTCGCATAGCGCAACTTCGCACAAGTTTGATATATGAGATTTTCGTCAATGTCGACGTGAGCATGAACACTAGCTAAAGTAACACGATCTCAGCGTAAAATTACGTGCGTGCTGATTGTCGGCTTGATTGACAGAATGAGAATGAGTGCGAGGGAAATAGCGAAGCTTTGTAGTGAAATTGAGACAAAGACTTTTTTCATGTATTTTGCTTCGTCCGCAAAAACTGACATTGACTGGCTGTTATTTGAGAAGCGGGATATTGAGTTTCACCCTCAAATAGGCATATTATTGAATGGCTGTACACAAAAGCCACGCTCTATTTACTGCACTGAAATGTTACATGCAATTCGAAAAGTTAATTGAGGTGAACAACACTCTGTGTTTTTTTATTTAAAAACGTTGTCCCGCACTAGGAATTTCTCTGGTATTGTGGGTGCGTTTACAAACATAAGTATAAACTCACATATTAAAACAATCACACCCGGAACAACTAAGTATCTGTAGTTTATCTGTAGTGTGTTGAGGAATCACCTCTATTAGAATAAATGTGGAAGTAGAGGCCGAGATCAAGGAAACGAATGATTATCGAAGCAAAAGGTTTAGTCTTCTCAATTCTCGGGGTTGAAATAATCAGAAAAAATATAGTCTTACTTCTTCCTCGTCTTCCCTCTTTTAAACCTCAAGCTTTCATCAACGTTCAATAAATAAATACATAAATATATTTCAATCAAAGAAACTCAATTACGGCTGAACGCCACAAGGCCGTTGTCATCTCGGTATCTCTAAAGTGTGGAGCTAATCCTGTCTTGCCAGGCGGTCTGTGGGCGCGGCTCTACGCGCCGGTGGTTGCTGGCGAATTAATCGGTGTGACTGAACTGTCATGCACTCGACTCGACTCGACTCGATTCGCGATTCGTCATATGCACCGCACTAACTCGACTGACCATGTTTTACTGGTACTTCGACCTCTTTCGGCTGCATGCTTTGTTAAAACTTAAACTCGATTGGATAAGGTTATTATTGTTAATTCGTTTGCTCTTTGATCGTTACTGTGGAATCGTAGTTAATATTTAAAAGGTTGTGTTATTCATGTCCTTTGTACTTAAAGGTTAGTTTATGATTATGTATGGCAACCTTCATTTCAGAGACCTTAATGATTACGCCACGAGAAACTGCCTATCGTCGCTGTGCTTGCAAAATCCGCTATGTGTTTTTTTTTGATTTTCGGTTTTTGATGCCATTTTATAGTATTTCTCAAGCCGCATGTGCCTGTGAAGTCCGTTTTCTAATAACTCATTTGGTTTCGAAGATAACAAAATCAGCTATGTTATTTTGGTCAAAAATGGACTTGAAGAACCCTCTATGTGTGCAAGAGACACATAGCGTATTTTCGTTTCAAAGCGAGTCTTTTAGAGTGTGTTTAAAATTTCGCTTTGAAATGACACATAGCGGGTTTGGTCAACAGGGAAAATATTTTCAGGTGTTTTAAAGTGTTACAAAACTCATTATAGGTACCTGTTTTTGCGTAATACTTATTATTATTACTAATAGGCTATTATTATTTTCATTATTTTATTTTAATTTATGTAACTCGGGACCCGAATCCAGCTCGCAGATGCCCCTTAGATAGCTTAAGATGAAATTAAACACCAACTGACAATTATCCCTGTATGCACTATGCAAGTGCATCCAAGGATAACCCCTGGTTGGCGCAGGACTATTGCAGGATATGGTAACTAAGAATGGGTCTATGGGTTTGGGACTGATTAACTGGTACTATGGCAGGACTATGGCCCCTGCCTGACCAATACTTGTTTACACGGATAAAATGGCAGGGGGTAACTTGCACACTCACTCAATGGGTCCCCTAAAACATTCGCTAGCACGTGTTGATGTAGCGACAAGGGGGTAACCTATCTTGAGATGCTTGAGAATGAGAAGTGGAGAGGTATTTCACGGCTATCAGTACAATCCCGGAAGTACGGTCTAGTACTTCCCTACCAGCGCCTTACTGGAATATTTCCTTTCCCTAGCCGGCCAATGAAGGCAAGCCAGAGATGAGGAGATGACTTCTCCCGGGAAATAATGTCACTACTGCCCAATACTTAACATCCCATCCTCCGTCGACAACCATGCGGGCCAAATCAAGATTCTTTATCTGCTTACATCTTTCTCGACTTTCACGAGGTTCACGTCAAGTGGGACGCCTATGCCAACAATCACTGGGTGCCTCTCTAAGCGATCCATCACCACTATATCAGGCTTATTGGCCAGAATAATCCTGTCCGTGGTGACGATCCCAGTACAGTGTGACATTGCTATTTTCAAAAACTGGGCCGGGCACATACCTGTGATACTGTACTTCCGATTTCACGAGGCAGTATAGAGCAAGTATTGCTGATAGATAACCCTGGCTACAAGGTTGTGCCTATGCAAGTACTCTTCGTTAGCTAAACAAGAACATAGAGGTAAGTAATCTGACAGACTGATTCTCTCGGCCGGTGGCATCACCGACAAATGACAACCGTGCCATCTTTCACAATAAATCTTCGGTAGTTATTCGTCATAATAACTTCGTCCACAGAGAAAACCCTCAATTTACCCAAATAGGTCACCGAATCGAAGCCAGGATAAGGACGCTAAATAATGTACATCGGGCCCATGCTACATGGCCCGGAAAACGTGAAGCTCCTTGCTCTGCCATACTTCCGCGATCTTTAGTCTCAAATCCTACAGGCCTGTGCCGTTCTCATTAACCAAGGAGAGCGGGGTGAAGCTCTTATCTACTGCAACCACATCTCGGTGCATGTCCACGTCAGCTCCAAGGAAATATTCCCTTAGACTGCATATCTTGCGGTTGTGGAGGGACTTAGCATTTAAGAAGCTACGATCACCCAATTTCATGTTATTATATAGTCTCATTCTCGATGACCGTGGGTGACGCATTCGATATGCCATCAGCAATGTATGGACCCACCTAACCAGGGCGTCAAGTAACGTTTGAGTCCATTTGAGTATGCTGAAAGAGTACCTCAAAACCAGAAATACCAGTGGTAAAAAGTCACATAGAGGTATTTACGACTCAAAATAAAACCGCTAAGTGCCCAAATTCACTTAAAAAAATTCTAGCCCCCATAATAACATAGTAAACGTCAAAAATTTTATATATCTGGATGTCTCGACATAAAGTCTAATTTTCTGCATATTTAGTTTTAAAATGTCATCACCAGGTCGAAAAATAAACAGTTTTTTGCTTCTCCTGAAAAGTTGGGTTTTTTTCCATAGCGGATTTTGCAAGCACAGCGACGCTATGTAGGTAATCTTCGCAGAACGGTAAGACACAACACAAGAAACTTCTCAGTAACGAGGGCGCGATAACAAATGTTGTTTTCTCTTGTTCAATGGGATAAAGTTTTTATTAAATATTCATTGCTCTCATTCCTTGTGTAATTCTTACTGAAGATTTATTTTATATCTCAGCTTTTGTTTTCTTTATTTTCAAAAGTAACGAAGGTAGGTACATTATATGATTACATATTGAAGGATTGACGGTTATTGTTTCAATATTTTTAAGCCTGCGGAAGTTTTTTGTTTTGTTTTCTCTAGTTGCACTGCTTAAAAGCTTTCGAGTTTTTGACCAAGCGATAATCCTTCTACTTCAAATAATAAAATCGGGTTATATTATATCAATGAACTAATGTCGGTAATAAATTCTTATTTATTCATATTCATAATTAGTATAATTGGTCTTGACTCATGTCTTGAAGGCCAATTCTACCAATTGAAACGTTCAAAATCTAGTCGCAATCTCATCTTAGCAACAATGCAATCAATGTTAAACAATGTAGGTAAATTAGAGGCTTTTTGACAGATTGAGACCGACATTATAGATTGTGACCGTTCTTAAAAGCAATCATCCACTTGGGGACGACCATTTTTTAAAACAGTATTATATATTTTAACGTTATTTAGCTTTGCGCACTGTTGAATTTTCAACGCTCGGCTCAGCAGCAGCGCCGTATTGAAAATCCAACAATGGAAATTACAAAGTAATATTGTTTTTAAGACATTTTTTAAGCATCCCGGAAACAAATGAAGCGATAATACCTACCTACCTACTAACTGCTACGAATAACGGATGTAAATTGACAATGATACCGAAAGTTATGTTTTTTTTTCTACAATTGCGATCATTTTTTTGTTCTTCCTTCCTTTTAGTTACGGAGAAATTTAAGATCAAAGTTTCTACATTTTTTTTACGTATTTTAACGAAAACAAGTTTGGAAAGTCCTAACTAAATTTGAAATACCCCCAATGACCCCTATTGGCTGCACTAGTAAGCAATTTTTTGCGTGCGTTACAAAATTAAAATCGTTTCTTCCCAATAATTTTTGCTTAATGTTATTTGCTTAGTTTGATGGGCAGCATATGTATGTATCTGTGTATCTATTATAGTAATATTGTACTATTATTCTATTATACTTTTAATTTACACCATTGACAACTCCCATTTCATGTCCAAAAATTCACTGTCCATTCCAAGGTTGCCTGGAAGAGATCGCAGTAAGCGATAAGGCCGCCAATATTGTATGTTTTGTAGTTAATAGTTTATTTTTAAGTCATATACCTATAATCTGGTGTACAATGAAGAATATATAAATATAAATAAATATGCGTAGTTGACAGCGACCTGGTGAAAGTAGCGGGTAATCGCTGTCGTAGGACAGGAACACATCGTAGGACCGGTCATTATGGCTATTTTTAGGGGAGGCCTATGTCCAGCAGACGAACTCATTCAGCTGAAATGGCTACATGATGTGTCTTTTTACATCTCGTATAAACAAACAAAACCTTCCTTATTTAAAACATATCATGATACTAATATAGTTCAACAGTTCACGTAACATAGATCATGTGCACTATTACCTCACTGGACACGGCAACGGCCGATTAACACTCATTACTAAGACTATTACTAAAGTGCATAGCGAATGCTATACTTACTACGGCCCTATATTAGATAATGGTGCTTCCAGTTCAGTGGGGTTAATAGGATTAGTGCGTGCTATTTGCCATTGTTTGTTTCAATGAATTAATTGACTTAATTATTTATTGTAATGTGGGTATTGTTGTGGTTTGGCAAACCTTCTTAAGTAATCAGAAAAAGGACTGAATGTGTTGAGTTTAATTACAGTTGTATCCTTAAGTAGGTACTTAATAATATCAGCCCTTTTATTGCTCTACGAGAAAAGGCCTTTGCCCTGCAGGCAAAGGCCTCTTCTCATACAGAGAAGGCACGAGCATTGATCACCCCGCGTAATCAAGATGGATTGGCGATTTCAGACTTATTTTAACTGTAAGTCCAGGTTTCCTTTATCGATGTCAGTGGTTTTCATGAATTTAAAAAATCACATTGGTACTTGAACGGATTTGAACTTACAACCTCCCGATGAGATGCGTTCCTTAGTAGCTGGGCCATCACGACATTAGGTGCTTGTTTTATCTGTCTGCATATTGAACTGGAGAAAATTCAATGAAATAGGTTGCTACTTTGTATTTGTTCAAAAGTGATTAAGCGTTTTTGGAACCTTTTTCTATGATAGTAGAGTATCATTGTAAGTACATTTTAAATAGGTAAAGAAGTGTTTATCCTGCCGAGATAGGTATTCAAATACGACCCTTAATTACGAGCTTATAAACCTTATCCGATTCCCAGAGGGTCTAATAATGAACGTAATTATTAAGCGCGTGGTTAAAGTATCTAAGTAAAACAATTTGTTTAATTAGGTTCCTAAACTAACTCTAGTATTAGTTAATTAAATTCCGTAAAACTTAGAAGCTTTGCCGACCCTAACTTGGCAAAAGGATACTTACTAGGTACCTAAGTACTGCAAAAGAGAAATATTTTCACAAGTATTTGCATAACTATTTCCTAAATAATTTATCAGTTTCTGTCTAAACTGTCAATTAATAACAGGAAAACCAGTTAATTGTTACAGTAATTAAATTGATAACTGATTAAAATTATCCTAATTGATAGGTTATTGTATTAGACGATTAAATAAACGTTCTCGTGTTATATCACGCACACACACTGATTCTGATCATCGATTAAACTTAGTTGATTCATTCACGGTAAGTAAAAAGTTGTAACATAGACTCGCGTGCTCATCTAACGATGAAAATAAATACAAACAAATGGACATACATTATTAACAAGGTATTAATGTCCCTGGATAGCGAGTAACGACTTCTTCTTTGAAGTTATCAGCATAATGTGAGGTGACTGACATACGCCCCTGCTACAAACGTGGGGGAACAACTCTATTTCTCGGATATCAGAGCTGCGCCAATTACGGAGTAGAATGTATTCGTTGGTCTGTCCGTGAATTTTTCCATGTCCATTGTCGAATTACTGGGTTTAGAAACGTCAAGGGATACAAAAGGGTAGTAAAGGTCGACTGGAAATTTACTTAGCAAAGACCTACATTTTCTAACGGATTTAAAACGTAAGCTCATTGGCCCTTGAAAGTAAATTTTATACTAAACACTTGTATAAATACCTAGCCGTATAAGCCGGGTCTGGAGCAAGACAGTCCAATCCCTCTGTGAACAAGTTGTTTAGGCAGTAAGCCGAGAATTCCTCGACTGCGTAATTAGTATGTTGGCCCCACACACGCCGCTGTAATGCGCTTTATGCGCTAACTAAATTGCCCTGAGGATAACATGGCGACGAGACAGCCTTATTCATTAAAACTCTTCATAATACTCCGTTTAGACAGTTTTAAACTTTCAGAATGAGTTAAGATTTTTAATTTTTGTCCTTTTATTTGGCAGACTGGAATAATTATCCTTTGTTAACGTCAGCTCTGTAGTGGCTAACGAAACAACCAATTAAAATAATAAACAAGGCTCAATTACGAGTAAATCGTTGCTGGTGCTGACGCAGATGGAAATGCTTTTAATAAATGCTAGAAACAAACGAATGGTTACAAACTCGCTGAAAACGTAGTTCGTCAAATAATTTGTAAGTAATTAATTTCTTGTGCGTGTAAAAATAGCGACTTAGACTTTGATTATCAGTAATTAACAACAATTAAACATGATTATCAATTATTAATATACACAGATTACGCTTTTGTTTTTGTTTACACAACACTATTGTACGTTGAACAAAAATCTGCTACTTTTCTAGTAACGTAGATAACGAGAATGTGTAACAATACTGTGAATTTTTAATTCTTTGTAAAGGAGTGGACTACCCGTTAATGTATGACGGACGTCAGATCGTCTACCGATAACCGTTTAATCATGGTCGATAAACAGATTCCGAAGAAATCGTGGAATCCTTTATACCGTGTTTAGACCATGAATAAACAAACGAGGCCACCTGCTCCGAAATAAAGTAGGATATGCCGGTCACAATCGATACAGAGATGCGAGGTGCGTAGTTCGTACCACGTCTACCTCCGTTCGCAGTTCGTTCTCGTGATCTCGGTAGAAGCTATCGATTTCATGCTCACTGATTGACTTGACGTGACGGGCGATGGCAGAAAAAACACACTCGAGCAATGTAGGGTCAAAACTGTCAGATTTCATGCGACAGGTGAATGATCGTCCCGAATTGGGTGACGAAGAGTTCTTTCGGGAAAAATATTATTATTCTTGTTTTTATTCGTGTTTGGATTACGAAATCAACTAAAAATAGACTGTAAAGTAATGTTTGCCGAGTAGGTACACAAGACTCATTTTTTTAGGGCAATGCACAGCTGCCAGTGAAATGAGAAAATGCAGTTATATAATTTGGTACATGGTCGCTATTCGATTAGAGTTTCCTTTCATCGAATGTCTAAAACTCGGCAAGCCGCCCTTGGCTAAACCTACGGGGGAGGATTGTAGAAATTGGATAACACGGTTTGTTGCTCTATGACAAAAGGTTCGCTAAATCTAATACGATTTTACAAACTTTCAAAGCCTTTTAAAACAGATAACCAGTATCGATCTACCGTAACTTTACTAGTGAGAGGAATGCATGTAATCGATAAGTGAAAACGAATAACGAAAATAATTTATCGACTTTTTTGCTAACTGTAATGAGACAGCCATTATAGTTCGCAATTAAAATCGATAATAACAGTTGTCACGACTAATCTTAAACTCAGACACAAAGTGTTGGAGACGCTAAAAATTAACCGTCCGGAACATTCATTAGCGGCAGCAAAAGAAGAGGAACTCAACCATAAATTAAATAATGTAATTGCTCTAGTGCCACAGAAGAATGTTAATAAATAATAGACAACTGTTTTTTTTATCACTTCGATTAATACTTACCTATTTCCTTACAGCTGAGTTATAGCACCATTACTACAACTACTTCTAATCACTTTCTCAAAAATAAACCTTATTATAATAACTGTTATGAATATTATAGCCGATCAATTTATAAATCCGATAAATTCTAAGTCTTCCTACAATTATAGAACACTATAAACACGATGGAATATTTAACAAGTTATAAAGGTGGCAGTGGCAAGGGTGAAAATGTTCATCATGTAATTGTTATGAGACTGTAAAATTGAAAAGGGGATTGGAACCTCCGAAATACCCTAATGTAATTGGAATGGATTGAAAACAGTGCATTTCAGTAAACACGAACTGATTGGAACATGATTACCGGTTGATTACAATGATAATGTTGTTGAGGAAGCGTTCACAGCTGGTAATGAAAAGATTTTTTTGCTGATGAATATGTTTAAACTGAGAGTTTCTTGCTAGGCAGAAGGCGGTAACAGACGGAACTCTTATAGTATATTCTCCTATATATATTGCATATTATATACCAAAGTAATCATAGCAATTACACAAAAGCTAGAGGATTGTGAAGGCTGATAGCACGTGCTTGTCTTGCTTGTTCGTTAATCCGCCGCAGGAAGTTTGTGCTGAGCAGATTTTCCTGAAAATTTGGTAGTCTTAACCCGGATTAACATAGAGATTACTTTATAAATTCACGTAGATAAACCTCGGCTATAAGCTGATGTGGCATAAAAGCAAGCTAGTGTTATGTAACCATTTTCTCTGGAAATCTGACGCAGAATTTCAGATGCGACATACCTACCCAATAAAGATTTGACGGCGTGAAACAGGAATTGTGGCTGAACGTTCAAGTTGGCTGTGCGTGACGGAGTTGCGTGCCTTCTTCAGTCGTCATGGCAACCAACAGTTTCTAACTACCAAGAAATATACTAGCCAGCACCGGATGGACTTCCAGAGGGCAGTAAACTATATAGGTGTATGCAGAGTAACGTTAACCTATAGTACACTATTGTGGTTGAGTCACGCTCTGTGCATAATGATTGTAGTTTCCTCGTCGAGGAGTAAGTTATGCGTACCTAATGTGATATAATCATATAAAGGGTGATATAATGCTATACGCAGACGAGGAAAATAAGAAAAGGCATAATCCCTTTTCTTACTCTCGATTTATATACACGTTTACGTATGTATATATTCTGTATATTGGAATTCTTATTGTCCTCTCTAAATCCTGAAGGCACTGATCTACTTCTGAAAGATTCATAACGGACGTGGGTTATAAATGATAGCAAAGGAAATTTTGGACATACCCATTTTATAAATGGTACGCTTTGAATTGACTGATCTTAATCCAAAGTGAACCCGAGGTGAATGCGCGTTCCCTCTCAATATATGAAATAGGGCTGCTCTCAATACGCGAATTTTATTAGGGTTGCGAATCAATAGCCCTCTATACATATTTCAACCCCTTTTTAAATGTTTATGACGGCAATAAATATTGTAACGCTAATAATGTGGCGTGTGATTGAAAAACGTTCAATTATAGCAAAATTAAAAGCATAAATAATATTTCCAAAAACTTATTGTCAAAGCAATAAATGTTTCTTAATAAAATCAGTTCTAAACAAGTAACAACGTTTGCACAATTTATCAATGAAAGATAAGATAAAATTGCATCTATAGTTATCTATTGTAGTGTGTTTAACCTGAAAGTTTTACCTTGAACCGGTGTGCAACTAAGTTCCAAACGTCGAATAAGAAACACGGTGCGTTGAAATACTACAATTAGCGTTCACTTGACACACCAACGTTCACATAAAATCAACAAACTGATAAAAAGACACTGTTTTTAACACTTTAATTCAACCATACCGAGTTATATGTAAAGATGAAAGTACGAGAGCCGGGGCGTCGACCGGCATCAACGACGCGAGACAACTGACTGAGTAACTGAGTGCTGAACTACTGCACGCACGGAGAACCGCGGTGTCAGTGTAATCCCGCCCCTCGCATCGAACACACATCAGCTGAGCACACCTTATCATAGATAATAAGTCCACCGCGACAATTTTATCTAAAATATTCTCAAACAAACATTCGGCCTTAGTCATCCTGGCCGGCTGCTTCACCATCAATACAGACCTCATTAGCAGTTTCTACGTATTTCATAATGAACTAGTTATTTGAAAAGTAATTATGGAACCGGCACATTACTCTTAGAATTTCAGGCAACTTAATTGGATAGGAAAATATGTGTTCGGGTTGGTTTTGAGAATATAGCGTAATATAAAACATGAAGTCACAAAAGTCGCGAGTGATGAAAGTAAATTATTTAGTACACATGCTTCGCTTTTATGAATGAGGGTTTGGTAACAAAAGACAGAGTCACAATAAGACTTCTGTAAAGTCTTTCTTTGGTCACTTGTACAATGTTGGTCAGGACAGAATTTTTTTTTTGCCACGAGGCTATTCGGCCCGCACTATTTTAGGATCGTCCTCGTTTTGGAATGCCATCAATCACTGACAAACGAAAAAACTCGGACCTTTGCATAAAAAAACATATTCGATGTCGTTATGGATTTACTTTTATTTCAAAGCGGAGCGGTAAAATTCACGTTAAACAGAGTCCTCTTTTGATGTAGCCCTGAAGGCAAATAAAGTAAATACCTATAGAATAATGTTTTATAATATTACGAGCAACCTTTTTTATGGAATTCTCCAATTAGAAAAGCCTTCTTTGTATTTTATATACGCTGCGAAAACATTCCTATCCATTATTTTAAATTATTTTGAATAAACTTATAAAAAACTGTAGGATGGGTACTAATTGTTATAAACAATATCTTCACAAACAAATGGTACGACAAAGTAAGTACGTACTTTGCACACTTACACGAATTTGTTAGAAAGAGCAACGTAATTATATTGAACAAGATACCGAGGGAGAAATTAAACCCAAAATGAGCAATAAAGTAATTTGAGCAAAGAGTACAATGTAAAATTAATTACGGACCACATTATCATCTAAAAGAAATTTGGTGGTTTGAATTCTAATGAAAGCTTTAATCATAACGACATCGATATCGAAATCACCATTGCTTTGAATATCAGGAAGCCAAAACAACACGCGATCACAAGCGATCGTCCAAATAATTGACGCTTTAATAACCTATGTGAGAGTGACTGCCAATGAAACGATACGACGAATCAATTAACGAAAAACGGAATTTCTTTATTGAAAATGTGTGTAGGTTTTTATTTAACTTTTCCAGATAACATAGAAATAATAGAGGACAATGGGAACCGGACATTGTAAAAAATACTATGGTAGGGTAATTAGCACAACAGATCGATAAACACGGAAATGTTATAAGGCAGTAAGGCATCAAGGGAAGGGTATAACGTATAATATATTCTGTGCTTGTGATTACAGAAAATAACAAACGGGCCTCGGAGCCAGCTTTGAAGTGAAATTACACGGCGAGCCGGGGCGACGGAGCTTTTTCATTAACAACTTGGAAAATTTAGGCCAGAGGAGACAACGCAAACAAGACGTAGACACGGATGGTAACGCCTGACAGACATTTATGTAAACTTGATGATGTATTTTCAGCCAGACAATTATATTCTTGAACAATGACAATCGGTAGTATTGAGGATAGATATCCGAAAGTCTTTGCACAAAGACAAATAATATGCATAGCATACTGTGTGCCATTTGAAAATACATGTCAACAATTGGATGAATTTTCCGACCAAGTGGTACAAGTCGAGAGTCAAACGAGTTAGTTAACACAGAGTAAGTAACGTGTCAGTCCACTCGAGCTGCTGACACTACTGTCAATCAATCCATCATTTGTCTGTGCCTAGGGCTTGGGCATATCCAAGCTGGCAAATTGGATGCGTCCTGTTATTTGTCAGTTTGCGGCAGTTTTCTATGTTGTCCCTATGCTGTAACACAGTTATTTGTGAAACGACATGCAGTTCTCGGAACTGCTATTAATTTCTTTAAAAGAATCTTTCTCTACAAAGCTGGTGACATCCAAGCGATATCCATTTCCTGAACAGATAACTTTGTCTATAGTGACTGTAAGTAAGGTTGATATTTCAGAAGCTGCTTGCTACGCAATTCCCCATAATGTAAAGATTACACAATGAGCAGTACAATCGTAAAGGATTTCCGCAAAGCTTTCGACAAAGACAGGTAAGCACTAATTTAGTGTTTTATTAGAGGAGCGCAACAGGTCGTAAATGTTGCGGTCACAACTGAAATTACATCGCTTTGTTTTCTTAATACGTAATTCAATAGTGTTCGGTCAGGACACGGAGGTAGCGCTCGACATGCTTTGGTGTCGTATGCTCCATTATTATGTCTCTTTATAAGAGCTTATTCATTATGAAATATAATTTATTTATGAACTTTTAAGATTTACTTAAGAAGCAGTACCAACACCAACCGAAACATCAAGGCAAAGGGAAGACAGAACTGCCACAGCATAGAAAATGTTAGAATGAAGCCATATGGCTTCATTCTGCATTTTTCAACCTGCTTTGAATATCAAAGCAGGTAAAAAGGAAAGATAATATGTAAAAAAAGAGTCAAGGACGCGGAAGATCGCGCACATTTCAAAAGTTTCGAGTAACAGCAGTATTCATATTGGATGGAACGAGCTTGAATAATAATAGAAAACTGTATGTCTCTTCCAATATATGTATTTACATAATATAAAGAGATTTTGATACTGCGGCGAGTGCATTGCATATTGTTTGCTTGCTAACCGCAGTAACCGAACCCAGTACCTGTTCAGAAATCAGAGCTAAGTACTAACGAGTTTCGTAATATCAAGCAGCAGCAAACAGCAGCAACAACCTTCATATGCACAATTTGGTTTGTACATTTTAAACCCTTTTGCTACTGGCGTTTCAATTAATTTCATTTTAACTATTAAACCAAGCCGTAACTATACAGCAACTAGGAATTAAATTTATCTTTAAACAACAAGTTAAATAGAATAACAAATGTTAAGTCAAACTCGTTGAATATGCAAAGTATCAACAAAGAGCCAAGACTAACTTCAGTTACATTTAAAACAAGCTTTAAAAAATGTAAGTCAACAATCGTCTCCGTCCAGGTGGTTGAGTAAATATATAATTTCAGGAGGCCACTGGAAATCGGGTTGAGTTTACCGTTCAAACTCAATTATTCACGTTTGTATGATAGACCGACGCAGCCGGACCGTGGAAGTTCAGAGGATCCAACGAAACACTCCAACGGTGAGATTCGATTATGTGAATATTATTTGAGTTGACACGTCCGACAGAGGTCCGCAATCAACGCATATGGTAATAGAGAACGAAAGATAAATTGTTCAAAGTTCAGTGTAAAGGGAAATGTTCAGGACAACTATGAGTATGAGACATCAAAGCGAACGTTTCTTTGTACACCATACATCAAAGTATTCAAATGCTGCGGTGAATATGTTTATTAATTAGTTTTTATGAGTTCAAATAAATTCTTATTTTCAGGCAAAAGGAAAACCCTAACGAGGTCCTGACCAAAGTCAGGTATATGTAGAAATTTAAATGCGCGAGGACTAATTAAGGCATTGTTTCAGGAAGTTTTTCAATTAGGCGAATAACGTCTGGAAACTTTGTCAATTATCTACATATAATTACAGACTAAGCACATACTTTCAGCCGCTATTGATTTCTTACTCGTCTGTATTCGTTTAATTAAGTACCACTTACCGTCTATAGTACTGTTATTAAAGTTTGAATAGACTTTGTATTAATAACAGAAGTTCTTTGCCGCGGGGTAAATTAATACTCGAGCGGCAACCAAAAACGGACGACCTCTACGTTACAAAGTAAGAATCCGTGGCCTTCCAAAATATTGTTAGCTCACTCTCAACAAATTCAAATCAACGTCTACATTTCCAGAAATCGGAAGTTTAAAATCATTATCGTTTGATATGAAAACAAACAATTGCTCAGGTAGCGGTGTTGTTTTACGTTGTAGAATGTATTAAATATTTCCAACTAGCTCGCATGGAGGCAGTGTTGCCAACTCCAATCGAGACTAAAACTGCAAAGAAGCTTTCATAAAGCTGTAGAAAACTGTAAAATTCTATTTAAAGAACTGTAAATCTACAGCTTTTCATACTTTGAACTATTTAATAACTTTATTATTTTGAATTATCAATAAAACCACATAATAAAGCAAAAAAATAATACTTTCCTTTATTTTACATTATTTCTACTAATACTGCTTCGTTTTCAATTTGTACATCCTTCCTATTGGTTTTCAGTTTAATTTTATTTGAATTTGAATTTTTTTGTTTTTTTTTTTTGAAATTTTCAAAAATTTTACTTGACATTTAGGTGTATGTCTCTAGATTTTTGAAAATTACAACGTATCAAATTATCCACCGTGCCAAGAATAGGGTTAAAATCGTACATATTTTTATCAAATTAGCGTAGATTTTGCTAAAATCAAGTTGGTATGGGATACGCAGCAAATAAAATAGAGGCGCTAGCATCATAAAGAAAAAAACTGTAGATTTGGAGGTCTAAACTAAAAACTGAGGAGATATCGAAAAAACTGTAGATCTACAGTTAAAACTGTAGGGTTGGCTACACTGCATGGAGGTCGGATTTAGAAAATATCCCACAGGAACGGATGAAAAGTATCCAATGTGTTAATCCAGAATATGGTCTGTCTGTGTGCCAAGTTAAATCTAAATCCGTTCAACGCTTTCCGCGTGATTGAGTAACAACCACCCAAACATCTACAAACTTTTACATTTTTATAATATTAGTAGGATCTCTACTCCTACACAAGAGCGAAACAGATTTGAATAAAAAATCATGGTCCAAAAGTGTAAGCCATAAATTGTTTCAAACAATTGCAGATGGGGCACATTGTACTCAAACAATAGATAAACATGGACTCAGGCGGCGACCCTTGATGGGATGAAACTGATTTATTATACTGTTGTAACGTTTAAAGGTAATGACGCTGCTAATATGAATGACGACGTTTATAAAAATGTCAGTCCACCCATGCAATAAACATATAAAAATTTCATTAATGCGGACGTTGTATAAGGAACACAACATTTGAAAAACGATGAATGCATCTCCAAATGCAGATAGTGAGCAGGTCAACGTCTTGAAACAGAAATAGCCCGGTGCGGTCGGGTAGCCCCTGGCCCATGTCTTTCATCGCGCTTACTTAGCAATTCGTTCCAACATCTCGTTAATATGTCAACAAGGTTATCAATAAACAATATCTATGGTATGGTCTCCCACTACTGTTTACTTCAAATATATTTAAATATAATTATAATGAAGTTGTGTATACTATCGGATCAGGCATAATAAAAGGCGTAGGTCGTCAACCGAACAATGGCGACCTATTTTTTTACAAATGGCCACTAACAATCGAGTCGTCAACTCATTTGCCTCCAACAATATCTCGTTCACTTCACATTCCTTTCATAACTCGTCTGAAAGTCCATTTGTGAAATGAGACGTGGCCTACTGATGATGAAATTAATTTCAATTCAAGCGAATCTAAAGAGTATCGTCGTTTTCTTTTTATAGCTTTGTCAGATTTATTGAGATCTGTGGGCTTTGTAAGCCATTACGAAGTCAATATTTACGATGTTTAATAAGTGCTTTGTCGAATACCACAGAAAACGTTGACTTAATTATGGTAAAAAATAGTATTCCATCCAAAGCTGGTTTCTTTTTTTTATATCAAGGAAAATATAAACGGCATTCTAGTAAATCCAACCAATCGTTGTCTGTGAACATTGCGTTAAGTTAATTCTAGTGACAATAACAATATGCAGTAAAATGCTTTCACTTACATAAGTCACGTTTAGAGTTATAGTAAAATGTTGGGAAAGTCAGCAGAAATTAAGATGGATTTACACGATTTTCAACAATGTCTGTGTAGACGTACCTATTAGCAGATTGAATTGCTCGTGTACTGTTCAATTTCCCTGGAGAGTATAGATGAGACACGACACACGACGCATCGTGATCCTATGTCGCGGGTTTAAATCGAGACAATGCTGTAAGCTCGATCCCTTTAGGGGAGCGCCCAAGTTCGTAAACTGTATTGCTTTTTACGATCTTTCGCCTAAAAAAAAATACGGATTTAAGTGTAGCCAAGTGTGGTTCAAAATGCAGTGCGGATTACTAAGATTTTATAGATCGAAAAGTTATAAATTGATTGTTTCGTATTTTTAGTTTTTACCGCATTCTAGATCATTTGAAGAACTAGAAACTGTGTTTCGATGATCAGATTTATTTTCGTTATCACCGTAGGAATTTTATTGCCAAGGTCTGATTGCCCTACTCAAGTAAGATAATGGCGAATTGTGTGTTCAGAAATGATGCGAATAGAAAAGAATGTGCCCAAATGTTGGCCGGCCATGACATATTTTCCTAGATGAGGTTAATCGGTGAATCGTCCTATCAAGCAGTGCAGTATTGAGAGCAATTTAATCACTATGGTGTACATAAGGCGTAATAAATTAGGCTTATCTAGACAGTGTGTCTATATGGCTGCAATTCATCACTGTCTCACCACACGGGACTTCGACGAGCATTAGCGAAAGTGAATTGATTGTCTGCGAGACAATCATTATCAAGTTAATTACGTTATCGACTGCCATACGGCAGTTACAAGTAAGTACTCACAGGAACGCGGAATGTTTTTGTTGGTTCAAATTGTTTGAAGGTTGATAACTCGATACGATATGTCCAACAATGTACTAAAGTTGTAAGAAATAAGAAATCTTTCTCGGTACTATAGTGTGAAGGTACAAGGAAACTATAGTAAATTAAATTAATTGCTACTGCTTTGGGGGCGGCCTACGTTCAGAAGTATACGGCTATAGGGTGAAATGATGATGCTTACGGCGCGTACACATAGAACGTCCGATTTACAGGTCCGTTTAAACGTTTATGTTATTAGCTTATGTAGTTGTATGAGCGAGTTCACACAGAATACAGTATTCCGGATCCAGTAAAAAATACCGATCCGACATCCAGTAGCGACGAATCAGTTAAAATCGGTCCTGTAAATGCTGTGTGAATATTACCTCCAGTAGCGACGGGTCAGTTAAAAAGGATCCTGTAAAATCGGACGTTCTATGTGTACGCGCCCTTACGCAGAAAGCAGATCTATCGAATGTGGAGCTAGCGGAAAGCCGGGCAACAGCTAAGATGTAGAACCATGCCTCGTAAATTACAGAAGCTAAAACTAGTCTCACTGAATCAACAGATAAATATACACAAACGACTCTCACTACACACTCGTTGAAATACACTCAAGAGTGCAAGTAGTGAGTAGTATAACCTTCAGTGGACGTTTTCGTACGAAAAAGACAAAACACAAGCAAAGGATACAGCATTTTCGCCGAGCACGAGATTAGGGTCCCAGTTACAATGAGAACAATGGTGTAAGAAACATATCTAACTAAACTTAAGTAATCCAGTGCTCATATAAACATACATCCTCTTCAATGGCTTTGGGGACTTCTGAACAACTGTAGTGAAATATTTAGGGAGAACAATATACGTGAGTACACGCGGGAACATTGCTCGGTGTTCAATTTAGTTTATTGTTTTTGGAGAAAAACAGTTCGCTTGATATTATTTTTAGCTAGGTATAGTTATGCTGTATTTTACTACCTATAAAAAACTTTCTGCAGAAACTGATGGTCGCTATATTACCATAAAGTGAAGTTCTCATTCCTTTTACAAGTTTCTAGTTATAACGACCATCTGTTTTAGTTTTATAGTTGAACTAGATTTTACCGGTGGTTCCGTCCGTGAAAACGTTGGTTATTGCAGGTACAGACGCGAATAATAAAGTAGCCTAATGTCTTTTATTGGGAATTTGAGATTAATGCTTACCCCGTACCAAATTTTATCATAATTAGTTCAATGGTTTAGTCGTGGAAGTGTAACAGACACGGGGAGAGCTACTTTTGAATTTCTAATATTAGTAGGTTCGGATTGTAGTCTGCATCTACTCTTCATCCAATATCGTCCCTTAGAAACTTCTTCACAAAAACACGAGAGATTACGAAAACCGGAAAAGATTATATAATAAAATAATACAGTTATTTGGCTCAATTTGAGGCAGGATCACTGCTGAATACAGGCTTAATAGCAGTACGAAAATTGCATACGTTTATTTCCTTTATTACATCACACACAATAAAATGAAATGCGAGAAACATCCATTCGCAGGGCCCCGTGAAATAGCTGTGTAAGCTATATTGTGCGAGTTTGAATGTACCATAACAACAACATGCTAAGAAATGGTTATAATTTTATTTTTACGACGCTAATTATAAATTATAACCAGTTCTCGTTGTTAATTAAAATTAACAAGTTTTAAAACCATGTTTTACTTATTTGCCCGGTAGCAAATTGGCAGGACCTGTTCTCGTGACCTTTATCCGGCGATCCAGAGAACATTTTCGGTAACTTTTATAAATAATCTGAAATATATTTTCTCTTTTTACATAATTTATATTTGAAACATATAGGTACAAAATACCTTTGAGAATATTGCCGGAGATAAAGTCTTATTTTATGTGCGTGTTTTAAAAAGGTAAAGGCGCCCAAAAAAGTAACAAAGAGGAAATCAATTTGCCTGTCTGTCTCAGCAAATTAAATTCTTTCTTACTTTCCGGCGGCACAGCTTACGTTCGAGAGCACAATGTGTGGGAAATTGTCACGTGACTTTTAAGTAAAATGCGTAATTCCTACGAATACGGAGGAGCGTGACACGTCCTGCGCCGTTCACAACCGCCTATTGTATGCAAATTAAAGTCGGGACATTTTTCAAAACGATGACTTCAAGTCCCAGGATTAGTATTCGCAGTTTCGCGTTCGCATAACGTTAGTTGCTTATATTTGGATTAGGCGGCAAACGGTATTGCGCGAGTCACTGGCCGTGCTTATGTTTTCTTTTCGCAAAATGCAACGTTACGTCGAAAAAGTATATCTTCGTGTCTAAACAATGTCGCGTGGAACACAAACCTAATGGATTGAATAATTAAACACGAACGATTACTTTGTTGCGATTCAATGTGTTCTTTGTTTTGTGTAACATAACATCACGCCTGTAATCCCCGAGGGGTTAGGCAGAAGTGTACCCATTAGTACACCACCCACATTTCGCCAGTCATGTTCAGTTGTGTTAATGTAAAATTCTACCTTTTATATTATAATGTAAATAATGTAACTGTATCAAAGTAAACCTACTCGTGCAAATAGATTGGGATGGGACGTGTGTCAAGACAAAAGGCCGCTGATGAGTGGGACAGAGCATTGTTCCTGGGAATCTGGGCGTTGGAGCAATCACCGGGACCCAAATACCGGGCTCCGACCATTTTATGTTTCAAACCGTCATAGATTATCTCAACACCAATCAAAAGGATTAACGCAGAGTACCTACGAACTATACAACTAATAAATGCAACTGTAGCTTATAAAGTTAGCAACAAGAAACGCTAGTTGGATGTCAATGACCCTCGGCTCAGTTGCTCGCGATCAAATTGATTAAGCGATATTATAATACGAGTCTTCACGCGCGTCGATGCACTGTAATTGGCTTTAATTAATTGTTAACCAACGCACAGAAGCTTCCAACATAGTAACAACGCGTGCCTTTGTCAAAACACATTACAATCATAATTTTTCCCATACAGTCTTGCGTGCGCTTTGTATGACAAACTATTAATAACACAGCTATCTATCTATCACATACCTACGTATAATTGAAACGATTAATGCCGCTTTTGAGATTGACACTAAGTATCTGTACAAATGATGTTTACGTATAAAGCAAATTGAAATAGCTAATGAGTCACACATTAGCCGCAAGTTCATTAAAGGATCAGCGGTGAAAATAACTTTGTTTCGGTCTGTTTCTGTATCAAAGTGGCATTGTGAACTAGAAATAGACGCTTAGTCACTTGACCACGAACCATTAAGTCATTCTTGCAACTCTCGACTTGAATAATGGATTAGAAGACAGAAGCAGAGATAATAACAGATATATTTTTTATAGCAATATCATAAATTTATTAGAATTGCAGTTGCTTCCTTATTGGGGAGACAGTCCACAGGCGCCGACGACACCTAAAATGGATGAAGCAAGGGCCTTAACGAGTGAGCAACTCGCTCTAAAGAGCCAGCCCTTTACCACACACTAAGTACAACTATCCCATCCCTTTCCAGCTCCTTGAAGTGTAAATAGCGCTCAGCACACGCACAGTTCGGACCGCGGGAAACAGCACGCGCCTCGCTCCGAACTGTACGTGTAGATGTGCGGGTCATACATTTTATACAGTTCGGAGCGAGGGATTGGAACGGCGCGTGCTGTTTCCCGCGGTCCGAACTGTGCGTGTGCTGAGCGCTAATGAGAAAACGAGACGACAAATGGTCAGCAACACAACTAGTTTTTTAGTATAAAATGTAACACAAAGTTTACTCAAGATTGCTAAAGTATAGTTTTGCTATAATTGCCTAATTTGATTAAATAGGTATCTGACCACACGTATCTATTTTCATCCCAGTATTTTGAGAGTAAGTGTAATAAAATTAACGGAGTGTGACTAACCTAACAGTTTTTGCTGTGAAATTCTCCAGCACCTCTAACAAAGCTTCAAGGCCATTTTTAAATGGTAATTAGTTGCAGTTACCAGTATTTTATCTGGCTTATTTATAGGCAAGTGGCACGCACTGCTGTCCTTATCGGGACGGACGAGTGCGGGTCGCAGGCGACTTGGCTCGACGGATCAATGTCAAGTTGCGCTGTTGCTTATCCTGATGTAAGGACTCTGAATGGTCTTCCGACTCGCTATCTCCATTTTCTAGTTATCATCTGACATATTTGCCCCTGCTTTGCAAAGTATTTGGCAATATTACACAAATATTTTTAAACGAGAATACGATTTGTTTTTTTATTGATAAGATGTCTTTGTAATGCCGGCCATCCACCATCCAATCTATCGTCCAATCGGCAGGACGCTACCGATTGGATCATGCCGATTGGACCGTGGATGGGAGTGAATTGGCATGACAATTATAACTATCATGCCAATCCACTCCCATCCACGTTCCAATCGGTAGTGTCCTGCCGATTGGACGATAGATTGGATGGTGGATGGCCGGCATAAGTATACGGGAGAGACTACCAATAGTTAGGCACGTTGGATACGGATATGGACGGACATCAATAAAATTATTATTACTTCCTAAAATCGAACTCTATTGTTAGATTATATTCAGACACGCATAATGTATGCAGGCAGACAGACATAGTACAATGCAGAACCTTCCATACATTTTTGATAGTCCTTAATTCCATAATGGTTGTTTATAACCGACACACGCGTTTGCTTAACAAATTAAGGATTTGTATCGAAAATAAATATTAATTTGCTACGAATTCAGTATCTCTTTCCGGCGCGAAGGAAGACGGACATTGATGGATTGACGTTTGTGGATCGAACTTTAGAATGGGCAGCGCGTGCGCCGATACTCTCGCATCCGGCGTCAAAGCGGCGCTCCTCTTGTTTGGCGAGGCCGGATGCCGCGGAATAATATACAAATACTTGTTAAATATTTATTTTTAGTTTTAAAAAAAGGAAATGCACACATATTGTTTATGCACATCCTTGATATTGAGATTGATTATGTTCCTAAAGGATTGGTAGGGCCAACAAAGAAAGCATTACAAACTGGACGAATAGATGAAGATGACGTTGAAAATGAAGAAAGAACACTACCTGACCCAGAGACATTATTGGCTGATATAATTTTAATAAATTACTGGCTTCTACTACAGCCACTTTCAGTTTATTAGCTTATTATGTACCTATATGCTTGATGATGGATGACGCAATTTAACATGAAATTAAGTTTCAGAAACCTTGACCATACCCTTGTGAGGCAATTACCTATTAATAAAGTTGAAATAATTGACATGGGCATAGCAAACTTCTAGGGAAAACAGCGGTTAATTCTACCAATATGTTACTACAGTCAACTTAATGCGAGCATGGAAATTATAGAGTACCTACGAAGGCCGTAAGTATAGAAAAAAGAATAAAGAAAGGCACTTAATAAAACTTATTAGGAAAGTGGCTTTATTGCAAACAACAATAGGCTATTTGGGGCGTTATAATGTGAATACAAAGGTGGTTGAAGGGCTTATTTTCACAGCATTGATGGGTTTGATCCTTTGTTCTTCTACCCGTGCTCAAGATTCTGCGAAAAATCCATTACTGATACATGAAATCAAAAAACAATGTTGCTACTGAATTCATAACTTCACGATCGGGTTTCATTGAGAGTTTTGAACAGAAATTTGGACAGTCTACGCTGAATGAAGGATTTGTTTGAAACATAAATGGACACAGAACTTTTGAGTAAAATATGAGCATAGGTATGGTTGTATTGATCATATTCCAAGTATGAATCATAGAGAACGGACATATTGATAACTTATGACTGTACCTAATGAGGATATTATAAAAAAATACACACAATAATAAAGCCTAAGTAAATAAAAACAAAGAGTTCCTCAACCAAACTAAGCATAGTTTTCCCAACTTTGATGAAAAGGAAAAGCTTTCGATGACTTTTCGTTGACGATTTACCCCAAAATGAATTCTCTAACTTGGATCTCGATAGCGGATAAAGTCGGATGTAAAAGTATACAAGTTCGAGACCAAGAAGTTTCCAAAACTTGCTAGTAGAGGCCCTGAAATTTAAACTACCAACTTAAGAGTTGTAGTGTACTCGATTTGTTTTAGGCGAAAAATTGGCGTGTAAAATTTTATGTTCCAACTCCGAAACTCCTTCGGCAAACATACCGGCCTGGTCTACTCTTGTGCGGTCTTTCGTTGCAAAATCTGTGCATAAAATATGAACAGGACTTAAATGGTATAAGTTTAAAGGCTAAACAGTCTTAAGAATTTATAAACCGGTTCTTTGTTCATGACTTTTCCTTATTTCTCTTAATTATTGCGTCACCTTTTGTGAAATTCACGAAGTTGGCGAAAAGAATTGCCAGAAAAAAATAAACTTGTAATTGCGACTATTGCGTGCTTCAGTTTTGCTTCATGATGTTTTCAAACTCAAAACACAGTACATAAATATAGGTTTTAAGCTTTACCTAATCATAGACAACAACTATTCACAAACATAGGTAGTGTAATTACCTATGTAATGAGCCAATTTTTTTAAAGCATTAGGTAGGTAAGGTACACTAAAGAATTCCGTTACTAATAAATAAAGATTTTAATCTAGCATTTGACTTGTAATTATGATAAAACTGTGTGAGATATAAAACACTAAACGTCTATGATTAAGTTCCAGTTTCGGTAGGTAGGTACTATATGTTCTAGACATAGGTATTTATTTGATTTGGTTGAACCAACTTTAATTAAAACTGTTCCAAAGAAGTTCTGTGTTGGGAAATCATTCTTGGGGGTCTATTGGGTACTATAGAATATTCTAGCAGAATATAGTACCTACGGCCACAGAAATGGCACGATACCTCAAGATTTTTGTAATTTCATCTTGTAAAAGTGCATTCATGACTTTCGTTTTTGTACTTAATTCTTGGTTAGTCTAATTTGGAGTCACTTTATCTATTGATGAAAACTGCATAAAATCCGTTAAAAGATCTAAGCGTACGGTCCGTACGGACGACGGGAAGCTACTGTGTTTTACACTAAGTAGGTACTTAGGGATAGTGAACCACGGCTATGCGAGCGATTGCAGACCAAAATTTACTAGAGCCTAATTTTGAATTCCCAAACTTCGCACTAGTGATGTACAAATATTCGTTCAGCCAGAATTACTAAATTAGGCAAACATTGTAGGTACATACCGTATAAGTACAGTTACTAGGGGTAAGTATACACGTGGGATTTCGAAGGTCAACCTTGCGGTTTCGTTGAAACTTTGGACGTAAATTTTATGGTATAGGTACCTATGGAAACTACAGGTACATAACCGGTAGGGTTGCCCTGATAGCTTAGGACGGAATTCAGAGGTGATGAAGGAAGGCATCAAGTATAATAGTGACAGTTGTACGTTCCGTCCCGGATCCTTTTGCCTCCGGCGGCGATGAGTTCGGAACAATAGCGAACGCATGGGAGATATCAGGATATAACTTGGCAACCCCGGCAGTTTATTCACGTAAATGTTATACAATGTTCCCTCTGGCCGTTTCCGGACACTCAGCTTTTTTGATAGTGCGGGTTTTCATATCGATTGGGGAAAAACGGACACTGATATTTTTCTCTAATGAAATGTTGCAAAGCCGATACTACCATCGGGTTTTTCGAGCGAAAATCAACGCTAAATTAATATGACAGTTAGACAAGCGAGCGTAAGTTGCTGTGATTGGTTGAGTGAATTATTACCAATCAATCACAGCAAATTACGCGAGCATTAATTCTTTTTTGTTTGAGAAACTAGAGGTACTTAAAGTTATTAATTGTGGATATTGGATCTACTTTAGATGTTGTATATAAACTAATTAAAATCAATCGCTAATCCACCTTAACCCGTTGAATGTCTAATTAGTAACACAATAGTAAGACAATGGCTTATGTCGAACTGTGTAACATAAGACATTCGAGAGGTTAAGCAAGCGTAGCGTTTTTTTTTTCGTGACTTTGTCCTGCAGTGGGACCACAGTTAGGCTGGTATTATTATAATAAACTAGCTGTCCGCCGCGGTTACACCCGCGTCTTTGGTTACTACTCCGCTCCCGTAGGTCGTAGCGTGATGGTATATAGCCTATAGCCTTCTTCGATAAATGGACTACCCAACACTGAAAGAATCATTTAAATCGGACTTGTACCTAGTTCCAGAGATTAGCGCGTTCAAACAAACAAACACTGCAGCTTTATAATATTATTAGTATATACACACATCAAAAGTGTCTAGGGATCAATATATTATTATTACCAATACATCTTTGATCCCTAGACACTTTTGATGTGTATATTAGTATATTAGTATAGATAATAATACCGGCCTATTCTGTCCTACCGTAGGGCAAAGGCCTCTTCTTAAACAGAGAACGAAAGAGCATGAATTACCACTTTTGCTCAAGATTCGCGATTACAGACTTATCTTCCTCACGATGGTTTCCTTCACCGATGTCAATGATGTCTAAGAAAAACTTAGAAGGTACAGTCTGTTATAGCTGTTATCTAACCCACCTAACTGGTTCAATAAAATTAGGCGAATTTGAACCTTCTGCAATTAAAAACAAACGAATTTGAACCCTCTGTCAATAACGTTAAGGTTTATTCAATTTATATAAGTTCATCACACTAGCGCTGCTTAATGAACGAATACAATAATATTATAGATACGCCAATTTGATCTTTAAATCGTTAGCAATAAGATACTTATAACTTGTTATGCAATTTTGATTTTTATGCCATATGATTTAAAGTTTATTAGAGTATTGTGATATAATTTAATGTCATTACTACTAATTGCTTATTTTAAATAAAAAGTTCAAGTAGATTTGGTCTCGTGGTCCGTGTATAAGGCTGAGACGAACGAGATGCGAGTTCAAATCCTGCATTGAGGAATATTGTTTTGCTTTCAATTTAGAATTGATTAAGTAAATATTTCTTGCATTATTGCAAAGAACCGGCCACATACTTCAAAAATATCTAAATTGTTAATATTTTCGCCTAACTTGTAATAAGTGGGTAGTTGAAAGACAAAACTGGTATTCAAATGTTAGTAAGGATGTGGGTAGGAAAATAAAAATGAACCGTGACAGTAAACCTCAAGCCAGTCTACGCGCAATTGCAGTGACTACGCGCAAAAATTTCTTACCTTGACTTGGTAAATTGCAAAAATCTTCTTTTTCCAATGTTTTTATATATTCTATTGTTTCATTATCATGTCTCAATTGAGTGATTATTTGAAATACAAAAAAATAATCTATTTGCTGAAGGAGAATGTTGGCATCAGAGAGATTGCTTGGAGATTTAGCAGTAAGTGTGTTTGTCTAATTTTATACCTAAGTATTCCTTAGGAATGATATATAATTATTTTTTATATACTTAAACGTAAAGTGACATCCGTTTTTATTTATTTGTTTCAGAGAAATACAGTCAGATTGTGGTTAAGACGTTTTAAAGAAACAGGAAATGTTCAAAAGGGTCGTTCGTGAAATCGTGACCAAAACCTGTAATGTTTACTCCCGTATTAGAACGGATTGTTAGTAGACATATTCATGCATGCTGCTGGACTGAAACAATACAAGCCGGCACGTAAAATTCAATGAACCGCTGTTCATCGCCAAGCAAGAATCCGCTTTGCCCAAGAATATATAGATTTTAATTGGAAAGAACATGTTGCTCAAGAGATGGTGCAGGCAGCACCACCGTCAGCAGCCCACAATACTTAAGTGTCAGTGTGTGTTTTAAATAAACTGTTGTTATCATATATTCTAAGGAAGTGTTTCATACATTGAATAAGCAGGTCCTTTTTACGATCATAACCATATTAAAAAAATCAAAAATACTTATAAAAATCTATGTAGTAGGTAAAACACCAAAGTATGTAATGCTATTTTCACTTTTATTTTATAAGTAGGTATGACAGTTAATGTGGTGATGTTATTGTTATGAAATAGAAATATTATATTTCTAAACATGTAACATGTTGATTCACTACATAATTTTTTACCTACTTTAAAAATAAAAATATAGGTATTTTATAGACAGCATTGAAACGAAGACACTGCTTTTTTATCAAGTTCTAGCTCAAGTAGTTTATTTTATATATATTCTAACTTGTTTTATATGGTTTAGCTTTATAATATGACAAGTAATTATTTTTGTCAGTAATTATTTTACATTTAACCATATTGAATAAAATCGCAATAAAAATTATTACTGTTTTTCATTTCTGTTGTTATTTTTGTATTTAAATAGTCAATTTTTGTTAACTATTTTAATTTAATATAAATAAAATTTAGAACGCAAAAAATATAAATGAATATTGTAAACAAAAAGTGACAAAAATTCATACTTAGGTTTGATCTCACTACCATGTTGCTACCACTTGGTCAAATCGTCTTTACAAATGAAGTTGAAATTAACAACTCCATTATGTGACAAAACAGTATTCAAAAGATTATCTACCCTAACATAACGTATTAAAGATCAAATTGGCAACAGTATTCTATAATATTTACGTCCTTGAACAAGTCGTTCTAGCTCGTTAAGCTCGTACGTATCGAATTCATAATTATCTACCGCTAATTGCAGAAGGTTCAAATTCGCCTAACTTTATTGAGCCAGTTAGGTGGGTTAGGTAACAGCTATAATAGACTGTACATATGAATTAGAAAAAGTCACATCGGTAGTGTACTATTTGTGCCTGCCCGTTTGCGAGCACACAGCCTTGTGCATGAGAGGCTGATAGTATGGATAGATTTTTGTTACCTACTCAATTACGCTAGAACTGCCGTATCTGGATGAAATTTAGCACAAAGATAGATTAGTTATTATTATATTATATTATTATTAATTAGCGTAATTGAGTAGGTAACAAAAATCTATCCATACTATCAGCCTAGTCTGGAATAGCACATAGGCTATAGGCTACTTTTTATCCCGTAAAAATGTAAGATTTCTATGGGATAATGCATCAACTTGGACACAGACGAAGTCACGCTAGTAATTTATATTTACTAAAGAGTAGGTGTTAACTCAACCTATGCCATGATATTAAAAATACAACAATCACCATCACTTATTTAAAGTTTCGTGCGAGTACACACGGCCACACATCAAGCTATACAAAACCAGTTTTAGCTGACCTCGCATTGTATAAGCTTTTCGTACAATCAGAAGTCAGCTTATACTGGTTAAGTATAGCTTGATGTGTAGCCGTGTGTACAATTTATTTTGTTACGTGCGCACAATCGCAAAGTTTTACGTCTGGCGTCTAATGATGATTGATGAAATATTTATAAGTAACGCCTTTGTAACGCATACTTTGAGTTGAGCCCTTAATATAACATTAATTGCCATACCCAGCAAATTGCAAGGGCTTCGCGTGAGACTTTGTAAATTACATGGTGTTAGAAATAAGTTAAACAATTTTCATGATTCCTGAAAATGTTTACAATGTTATCAGATCCGTGTTATTTTAAAATATGTAAGTAGGTATTTTTTTTAAATTATATGTATACACCGTGAATTTTAATTCGTTGTAAATCTTTAAGGGGGTGAATGTACTCATGAATATGAACAACTTTTATTAAGGGACATAGTACGAAATGTGAAAAAAAATAACAGCTGATCCATACAATAATGTAGGTACTACATTACGATCAAATTGTATGGATCAGCTGTTATTTTTTTTTAAATTCACGGAGTAGGTATATCACACAATATTTTTCACACAACACAGATTTTTCAATTCATCATCGAATAAATCGCCTATTATTTTAATAGCACAACGAATTGTCGCGGAATAAAAAGAGCCTATGTCCTTTTTTGGGGTTAAAATTCCCACCTTTTATCAAAATCGGTTCAGTAGTTTAGACGTGAAAGCGTAACAGAAAGGCAGATGGAGGTTACTTTCGCATTTATAATATTGTTGGATAGATTATAGTAAAAATAGTTAAATGTACCTATAACTTTTTAATTATTGAGTTTTGTATCAAGACTTGTTACAATTACAATGAATTTTCCCAAAACATTTTCTCGTCCCTACTCGAATTAAACTCACAACACATCCAAATAACACAGCAGTCAAGTACAGTCGAAACATCTCATAAACTGTAGGTAGGTACTTAACGTCCTCAAAATTCATCATTGACACCGCGTGCGAGTAATAACACGACAGTAAAACATGTAACAGGCTTTGCATAACATGCGATACATATTTTCATAGCTGACTGTACAGTGATTAAAACGTCGATCCGAGGAAAGATTAAAATATAGGTACCTTTTTGAAGCTCTGAAGCTTTGGAAGGCGCTTAAATTATGAATTGTTTCTTGGGAAAGGAATTTTGTAAGTCTCGAGAGATTGTATTTAGTACCCGATTGTACTTGTTTCTTAATAATAATACCAGCTTATTGTTGTCCCACAGCAGTCCTCTTTAAATACAGAGAGAGCACGAGAATTGATCACCACGCTTGTTCAAAGCGGATTGGCGATTTCAGACTTTATACTAATTAGGCCCCGGTTTTCTTACGATGTTTTTCTTTTATCGATGTTAATGATATGTATATGTAGAAACTACATATGAATTGTACGTGCCCGGTATCGAACTGGCTACCTCATGCATGAGAGGCGGGCGTCATAAACACTAGGCAAGCACGACACTAACTCACTTACTTACTTCTTAAACCTTACAATACAATGTAATTTAGAAGTACTTGTACTTTTATTAATTAGGTAGGTACTCGTAATTAAAGGTTATTAATTTAGCAGGAACATTCCTTCTGGACGATTGTCATGTGTGTTTTCGATTAGGTACTCAAATTGTTAAACATAAATGAGATCACTTGAGGAAAGAATAATGGACATAATCGGAACATTCGGAACTTACATTACCTTCTTGTATTTAGGTAGGTAACTACTTAATTTATTCTTTTGTTTATGCATTTAACATTACCTACTATATGTAGTGGTGCTACATAGTCATGTTTTAAAATAAACATGATTCACGTTTTTGTATAATTATGCATTTAAAAATCTCCGTCCATAAACTGTTCACAAGTCAACCAATAAAACGACCTTTACTTATTAAATCATTTCCATATGAAATCATGCCTATTACACAGTAACGGCAGCATTGATAAGTGCCATCCAATAAAATGTGAAGAGCTTACCTTAAATCAATGGAATGGAAGCCTCGTTCATCAGACTAGGTTGATGTGTAATTGACCTGAAAAGATAAAAAAAATAAATTGACTTTAGCGTCCGCGGAAGCTGTTAAGAGAATGGCTGTTCTTTCATATGAAAGCATAATTAAATTCAACATGAATCGCGTATATGGCGCCGACCTTCTCACTCTGCAGACGAGAGACGCCCTTCATTCATATTCCCTACTTGTAGGTACGAAGATTGTACACAAAATATTTTCATATTTAGATTAACCTAACGTATCCTGTGTTGTTTCAGTATAATAAGTTTTTGCAGCGAACTCGAACAACGGCCTCGTATAATAAACTATGAGTATATTCACTAAGTATAATTTAGGTAAATATTCTCTAGCTTCTACCAATATTTTTATATGAACGCGTAAACTGTGACATTACTGTTTTATGGATGCCAAAAAGGCGAGCATAAAAAGTCGCCATACCTAAGTCAAGATTTGAGCACAATATAATATCGTATACCCTACGTAACTCAGTGTTGCGCTTGTGTCATATTAGTGAAAGGAAGGAACTTGAAGAAAATATTGTAATTTAGTGAATATCAATAAAGTTAGGGTAATAAGTTTTTCGTAACTCAGCGGTAAACAAACCAGCTGGTCTATTTTGTAAATATCTCTCACGATGAATTTTGGTGAGGTGAGCTGGTGTCAATCCTTAGTATTGTTGGATGACAGCTCACCATAATTTCGTACACCTAAATGACTCACCGAGGAAGTTTTTTTACAGAATAAGACAGCAGAACAAATAACCATATTCCACATTTTAGTTTCCAATAGGTAGGTACCCGAAATGAGCCATTTCAGTTTCACAACTTAGTTCATCAAAAATATTTTGCCACATAAAAATAGCTATATTTCGGTGCCAGCTAATGGTAGTTTATGTGAAGGTTGTAAACTCCTAACGAGCTTTGTTTACAGTAAACATTAACAATAATATCGTACGACCGCATACACAACATTGCTTTTAGGAATATTTGAAAAAACATCCCTTGGTAATATTTGATCAATATAGGTGTACGTGACGGGTGTACTTGTGTGTATTCTTTGATATTTTTCCGTATGAACTTACCATATACTCGTACTCTAATTCTTTAAAGTGGTCCAACTCGATCTTAAGTTTTTGGACAAACAGTAAATCTAGCAATTGATTCAATTACCTAGCTAAAAGCGTAGGTACTTACTATCCGTACACACAATCAAGTATTTTCCAACCGAACGATCCCTCTTTTTTTTTTTTAAATTGGCACAAATTGCGTTCCAATAACGCAATTGCTTGAACTCACTGCAGGAACGAGACCGACATCCCGGACTTATTTTAATCAAACGTAGCCCGGGAATTTCATTACAAGTCCTGTAACTTATTGCCCGCGTTTGTTTTAACTTAGATGAGAACTGAGAACAGAGTGCTGGATCAGATATTCCTTACACTGTGGAGCAAAATGTGATTTGAGTAAACATCTGGTTATCGTTACAAACATCATCACTAACAACAGCAATCTCCGATACGATGTTACCTCTGGAACCCATTATGATTCAGGCACGGAAATACCTTCGACATTCACGAGTGACCCCACACGCACGCCCAACGATTCGCCAATAAAAGTTATATTGGATCCACACCGAGAATAGAATAATGACAGTGAAGCAAAGATAAATAAAGGGCTTTGGAGAACACGCTGCCAAAACTTTAATGCATAAAATAATAAAAATTGCCACCCGCTTAGAGGTAGGTCACACATTTCTGCATATATGTTTTGTGAAAAGTTAGAATTCAAAGACGTGAGTGGCACAAAAGTCGTTCACGAAAATGTTTTTCTTCACTTCTCTCGCATCAAGGCGAGAGCTCGGCGAGGTGCGAAGTTAAAGTGTTCACTGGAGGAGTTATGATTATAAATGATGCAGAGGGTCGAAGCAAAGAAAGCCGGTAGTCGTTTACTACATCCCTGAGGATGAAAATGGAAGTGCGCGGCGCAACCTAGAAACATCAACTCGAGTAATCTTACATTACACTGTGATCCACTGAATATTTGATCGAGTACGCGCGGTTGGAATTAAAGTCACCTTGAAATAATATACACGCGCATATTTGTCTGTAACAATTTCGATACCCTAATTCAGTAGGCCTGAGCTAAATAATAATATACTGCAGTCCAATCAGTCTTCAATAAATTACAAAGTAAAATCAGATCGTCATAATTATGAAATAGCTCTGATCCCTATTAAGGATAAGAGGCTGAGGTTTATAATTGCGTCCCTCATTAGGCGGCAGTCGCGTTTTGCGAAATAAGATTTTATTTATGAAATTCCATTGGGTATGACCTGAATCAACTTCAGGACACGGGACGCGATTATGTTTAACTTTTCATACTGAAATTTTCGTTGAATATAAATGGGTTAAGTTTTTTCATTTTAGGATTCATTGAACCGTCGCTTAGGTAGGTAAGGTACGTGATAGATGTGATGTAATTAAGAGGGAAAGTCTTTTTGTTTATGTGGAACTGGTGCCGTGCTGCCGAGATAGCACCATCTATCTTCACGCCTATCTACCTCTATGTGGGCCACACGGCATTGTTTGCGCACGCGATGGTTTTAACTTGACGAGTAATCTTTTTAATGCTGCTGAATATGTGATAACAATCTCGGAACTTGATTACAGCTCTAAACGCAGTCTCCATGAAAATATATAAAAAAATTAAGTAATCATGTACTCAGAAAAAAAGTTTATGAGAATGGAGGCTTCCTGGGAATTTATTCTACGTAAATTTTCATGTTATAGCAACGGTATTAAATTTGAGGGCAGCAGTACTTGACGATAAGTTTCTGGGCATAAAGCTGAGAACGCAACGAAGCGTATAAATAATTTGTGGAACAGTGTTGTCATTAATTTTATATTGTCCTTCATAGTGGTTCAGGCGTAGTAGTGTAGTAATTATATAAAGTGTATAGGTACCTTTGCAAAGCACTTTAATTCATACAATTATTTCAACTGCAATTGCTTCAAAGTTAAATAACATTGATCACGGAAACAAAGACGGTTTGCATGTTGTTTTAAAAAGACTTTCTATCAAGTTAATACAGAAACGGCTTTAATCGCGTCATAAAAATGTAGAGGTGGCTAACACGCCATGTTTCTTTTTAATACGAACATTATTTCAAGGTTTTAAATGTGACTTCGAATAACCTGCCACGAGTAATGTTACGTTTTGCATACGTGTCCCCATAATGTCCCCATATTTTATGAGGCCTGAGGCCAAGCTTCGTTAAGGGTGAAAATTGATTTTTAGATGTCCTTTAATCTCATCTATTGTATGCATCATGAAATGAGTTAGTTATAGGAAAAAGGATGATTACTTCAATAGACAATGGAGACGAAATCTGAAAACCTATAGACGTAACAGTAGATGTTGACAGGCTACAGAAAAACCCGTCTTTGAAAGAGAAAGGATAATTTGATACTCTTCTAGAAGGTTTTATAGGGTTCAGAGAATAGAAGAACTAGACATTAAATCGATAACGTTATTAAAGGCTATAAATCTAAAAACTACTTAGTGCCGGAGCAAGGAACTAACATTATTCTTAAGAAGCATAATTAGTCGGAAATATAAAGCCATTGAAGCAATGAATTATGACAAAATCAGAAGGCCAATTTTCTTAATTAAAAACGTTCTAAATCTAGTTACAATCTAATCTCAGCGACCATCAATGTAAAAACTTGCCAAAAGTGAAGGCAAATTCGAGGTATTTCTGACAGTTTGATAAGATAAGAATGGGAAGATTCTTAAAAATACGGAAATTTCCCCTTTGAAGCTTCGAAAGATCAAAAGCAATTATGTCGTTTATAGTCAAGTAAGGATGACGAGTGCACTAAATCTTTGAATATATCGTGTATTATATCCTCTACATTTCATCGACATGCACTCTTAAATTTGTAAGAAAAAATACAAAAGATTGTATTCCTTAACAACAGAAGGTTATAATTTTAAACTCGAGAGCATCCTTGATGGACATTATCCACGTATACAAAGATGATGGACAGTGAATCATGCGCCGCGTGTGGTCCAATGTTTGTTTAAGAACCAAACTCCTTTCTGAAATATCATAAAAACTTGAGTATAGTTTACAAAACTCGGCGATGGTTTGTGTAAAAAATATTTACAGTAACGTGGTTTCTTTTGTATTGTTTTAGTACAGATTAAGATATTTAGTGGTTGATATTTTAAGTATCAAAATATATTGGCATGAGAGCATGTGGTTAACGCTTATCCCGAGTCTTAAAATGCAATTAAGATTTATCTACGAACCACGTTTCATAAAAGCACGTGTAGTTTAGATTTTAATCCTTGTCTCTAATAAATACTTAACTTGGAATTCGAATGTACTTTTTCTAATATCATTAATAACAAAAATTGTTTTGTAGGGAATACCTACCTTAAACATAAACATTGACAGTAATAAATGAGTGTGATTACGAAAAATAATTAAGGAGTAACACACATGTGGTAACTAAAAAGAATAAGACAAGTGTGAGAGATTTTTAAAGCTAATAAGTATAATAAAGCTAAAGTGAACTCTAGACTCTACTCTAGTAGGATTGATTTTTATTTGAATAGTAAAAGCTATATACATGACGCTATGACCCATGGAAGGGTTTATATGCTTGTGATTGTGACCAAAGACGTTACTTAACACGGGTGAAAATAACCTATGCGTACGAGAGCAGAGAGCAGCAAGATCGAGAATATCCCAAGATTTCAAATATCTAAATCCGTAAGTAGTTCAGACGATTACGATAAAACCAAATAAAGAATGCTACGTATGTATAAGCTAAATCGAACATTGTGCAATGTAAATAGTTAAACAATCAAAATAGCTGAGTGTTTCAACATTCATGCTAAAAACTTCATCGGACAAATGTGCGTTTTCTGTAATCACCTAGTTTTATAATAACTCGATCGGCCGTTTTCAAACGTTTATGTTTTCAATGGATGTTAGGTACACGTGCGTTAAACATATTCGATAGTAGGAAACAAGAAATAATACAAGGTGCAGTTAAACATAAGACATAAATAATCAAATAAAATCCTACACCACCTGGTCAAATAACTAATAAATAGTTTGACAGTATTTCAGAATACACCTCTTCCAAAGAACAGAATTGCCACGTTGCGAATACGGTAGGCAGTGTCGTGTGACTACATCAATGTGTGCGTGCGGGTGAATTGCCCAAGATTGCTAGTTCGAATTCGAAAATAACGTAATAAAAAAAAGACTTATTTTATTATTAATTCGTATTGAGAATCACTAGCATTACCCCCATGAATTTGAAGAAGTTGCAAAACTGCATCTAGTAAATACAAACAAACAGACAAACAAAGAACGAGTAACAGGAACGTGTAAGCTTCCAGACGACTTCGATCCATTCAGCTCGCGAAGAATAGAAGTCGATGAAACTGCAGACGATGTCTATCGTCTGTTTTATTTTCGCATAGGGGACCATCCATCATCGGATATTGATCCATTAAGACTTTGCCTGTTTACTATCGCAACAATCCATGCATCTTGATCGAGCAAGTGTTAGGGTTAGCGCAAACTGTTTTCATTATAAATTGATAAAATAAATTTGAAATGGAAATTTAGTGCTACATATTATAATTCCGCGCTGAATTTAATATCTGACACGTAATTATTTCAACTCTATATTTGTAGTTTGTTAGTTTATTTTTAATTATAAGTTGCTCTGTATGCGCTTACCGTTACCTACACGAAGTTTCTGAACAAATTTAGAATTCAACGGCGAAACAAAAGTGATACATCAAGGCTAAGGAGAAATTCAACACAAATAAGAACAGCAAACGCTTTCTGGCGGATGAAAACTGATTAGTCATCAAATTCATTAATATTACAGACAATTCTATGGAATTTACAGTGGGCCTTATTTGGAAATCAGACCAGCTCAATTGTATTCATTTAGATATATTATCAGAAACAACTCATTAGAATAATGATGATATATGTTTATTTGTATGCTTCATTCGTTCCAATGTTCATATTAATTTAACACTAACTTGTAATAAGAATAGACCAGAACAAATTGCCTTAGATTGATTGGAATCAATATGCAACCAACAGATACAACAAGCAATTGCAAGCCATGAATACAATCAATTTCCATTTAATACTAGTTGATTGGTGTTCTGAGTCGTGTTACTTATTGGTAAATAACAAACAAGTACTATTTCTCCATGATTTCGTTGACGAATTCGCGGAGAAATAATTTTTGCACTTAGGTTGATGAGCAAGTGATAAATTCACAATGTAGCGCTAAGGCCGATAGTGTGAATGCCCTCATTGTTCTATCAATAAGAACAATTTAGAAGCGTGAGAAGACCATCGACACAGGCCGTGAAGAAAAAATTAAGTTTCAAAAAGTAGTCGAGACTTTTGACGTTCCTCTCCATTTTAGTGGAAGGACTGTTAAAAATTACATCAAGGCTATTGTTTAGCTGTAAATCATCGATTAAAAGCTGCTTTATTCATTGGTGCAGAAGAGTGTGATTCAAACAGTCAGCTTTATCACAAAACTACAGCGATGAGTAGTGACGTCACGAAAGCCGGAATATTAGCAATTCCTTCCACCACGTTCTGTCGTTCCGCCCGAACGCCTGTTTTATGATCAGACACCTCGCTCCGAAGCATGTCTCGCGTTGCTATCATAGCTCCGGGGAAATTTTGTACACCTCGTCGCCTCGCACCTGACATTAGCATCTGTTCAGCACATACATTCATTCGGAGCTAGAAAATTGATCAGGCATAAACATGTGATGCAGATATGCTGCTTCTTTATAACAAGGAAGCGCAATGTTAAAGTTGTTCCTAATACAGAAAACTGAGTTCTACTGGAAGTTATGACTCAGTACTTATACCGTAGTAAATATAAACATGACAAGTTGGTAGATCAGCAATTCGACAAATGCGCTGTCGTGTCACTTCAACGCACATTTTATGTGGGATTGACAAGTTAGGTTTTTATACGGATATTGCTTATGATATATTTACGGCTACCAAGTATGCAGTAAGAACATTTTCGAAAAAGCAACTTGACATTGTGTATCGCGGCCAAGGGTATGAGCAAACACCACGTTTATGTATTTTAAGTCTTATTTTTATTTAGGTATAGTTCATTACTGTCAAGTAAGATACAGTATTGTTTTTGCAAGTTAAATAAAATAGATAAGATGTCACATTATATTATCTAAATAATGAGATTATTTTTTAATTTCGTACACTTAATTAACGAAAAAATTACTACTGATAAAAATGAATGCATCGAGTCGTCGGTTACCAGATACAATGTCACTTAACGAGATTATGAAGTTAATTATAAGATTGACACAAAAATCTCTTTGAGTTGTATCTTTGTGTTGTTTGAAGTGTCCATAATGTCCATAATGTCTGGGTGATCTGCAATGGCTACCTTATAAATTTCACTGTAGCTTCTGACGATGACGGTTCGAACGAAAACAATTTTTACAAGAAAATCAGTTTCCACTAACAACCCGTGCATATTATGTACAAGATACCACCATCATCCTCGGGTTTTTCACTACAAGGCAAAGCAATTATTTTTCGAATACAGAGAAAACACACAGACCACGCTTGGTCAAGGCGGATTGGCTGTTTAAGAATTTTATTAGCTATACAATACAATATTTTTCCGATGTCAGTAATGTTCAAGATAAACTTAGAAAGTACATATACAGAGAAAAAGCCGCATCGGTGCCGAACCCGTAACCTCATACATGACCAGCGTCACGTCATCGTGTTCTTTAATCCATTTTTATACATATACAGCAAGTTCTGTTTTTAGGGACCTGCCCCTGACCTTCGCAACGAAAGCTTATCAAGGTATAATTTATATAATTAGCAACGGATCACTATCAAGAATAGGCTCGTCTATTCTTAGCTTGGGCAAGAGGTGATTTTTGTAGCAGGTTCACTGCACTGATGACATCATACTACGAAGACCTGGGAGAGTATACAAATAACTCATCGTTTCAATTTAGCCTTGTTGTAATTTGGATTGATTTAGTACTCCAAACATGTTTACAACTCAACTGAATAAAATCTAAGCATGAAATCTTATAATTTTGAGCTTTGCATCGACTTCCTTATGTGAATAACTAGCGAAAATGCTGCCATAAAACCCATAGTCGTTAAACATTATGTCTTTCTACATAAAATTGATGATTTCACTCGATTTCCTACGTTCAAAACTCAGGCGGAGAACATTTCTATCAACATTTATGTTTAGTACTAGTGTATCTGCTTTTATACTCACACTCGTAAGACTTCGGCGTGAGCAGTCTTTGGATATGGCCTCAAGAATAATGTGCAGCAGTAACGTAATAACTTAAGGTTTATTGAGATAATACAATATGCTTGTAAGTAGAGTCGTTTCCTTCTTTGAGTTACCAATTCGTGGAGACAAAAGGATTTGTTGCAACCGATATTTTTCCTACTTTACTGATGGATACGAACCGAGGAGACTACAAGTCTTTCACAAAAAAATCTAAGAAACTGCAAACTGTAATCTTAAAATTCTGTACAACGATAAAAACAGTTATTACGAGTATATTATAGTCAAAAGTCAAAGCATTTATTTTAATTAGACCATTTGCAGGCACTTTTGGATTGCCAAGGAGTCGGTCAGTTAGTCAGAAAGATAAAGCTAGTTGCTAGTTCCAGAACTCTCCCAAAACTTGTATCTCTTTAATATTTGTGGCAACTGATGCCATATGTCGACGCGCTGACAAATTGGGTTCACCTTAAAATATACGACTTCGTTCGCTCTCGACAGCTTTATTACGTTTCAGTGTTAAGACTACTCCGAATGGGGTGGTGTTAAATTAAAACAAAATAATGATTGATACCTTTTACAGTGACAGAGACTAAATGAGAAAAGTAAGCCTAGAGATAAATTAAGCTTGGTGTGTTTACATCAGCTGTGACGCAATCGCATATCTTCACGTTGGTTGTAAGAAGGGAGACGAATAACTTGTCAACTTTTATTGCGTTATCTGTTTCTTTTGAGTGTTGAGCTTGCTTCCTTGTTTATCTGGGAATAACAGAAAAACTTCGTAACACCTGCATTCTTTGCTCTAGAGTTGTGAAACTGCAGTATGAGAATAATGCTATCGGCTGATGACCTGCAGTATTATTCTTTAAGTCTCCCTCAGTGAATTCACTATTAGCGTCAGGTGGGATGACCCGTAACTTAAAGCTGATGAACTTAGAGGTGATACTAGGGCTGAAAGCCAGCCACCTCAAGTTCACGTCACATAATTTCACCGAGAAAGATTTTTACAGAACAGAAATTATGAAAGTTTAAGTAATTACGAGCATTGACACTGATAAAATTGCGACTTTATTTTGAACGTCATTGTATATTTAGTAGAAGTGACCTTCTGACTCCGATTCAATAGTTTGTATTGTCTCTTCAAGTTTGAATAGTAATACAAAATATTAAATGTACGTTGTTATGTAATGCATAACTAAATATTTATTAACCATTACCCCCAAGCCGCGTGTTGTAATAAACTGTTCAGATTAAGTAAAGATTAGAGTCACGCATAAGTAGTAAGTTGTAAGTCTATCGCCCACCCACATTCCTTTTAGTCTTTCCTCTTTGTTTACTTCAAAAATTTGCTGTGACAAGCTGACATTTTGTTTTTCTTTTCCGTTTCTTTTTTCACGTCAACGGCTACGCCTGAACGGCTCTGACGGACAGGCGAAGATCTTTATTGCGTGTCCGAATTTTTGTAACGACAAGTACTTTATTTGGCCATTTACTTTTTAAATAAACGTGAGTCCCTGGCAGTAGATTACGATGTCGAATGAATTTGATGATGTTTTTTCGTGCACTTTGGGAGAATTCGTAGGAGTTCTATTAAATGTACTGATTAAGGTTACATAAGTTATTTTAAGTTGAATATTATTGTAATTAGGTAAGTAGGTAACTTGTATTTTGGTTTTGTATAATGTGTTTAAATTTTTGAAGTGAAAACTTCTTTAGCGGCGTTGAGCACTTTTTCTGTAATGGGTATAAAATCTTAAACTCGCGTCAGGACACGTGCGCGTCAGGACACGTGACCTGATCGAAAAAGCGTAAGACGGATGGAGCGTAGACAGCTATCCCCTCTCTACGGGGCGGCGAAAATGTATGCCTGGGCCTACTGTTTCGTTTAGACAGCGCAGGGCGCTTGCGCGAATGTTCGTGTATGTTAAACGTAAACGTAAACGTAAACGTTAATAATCAAGTTTTCACTTCTGCCGGCACTCCCGGAGTGCAACCCGTTTTTTTTGTTGATAACCCCACTGACGCACTTGGTTAAGGCCTAAAGATAGCTGTATGGCCGAAAAAAAAATTAAAGTACAAAATAAACGAAAAGTAGATACTCTCCTCTGATTATTATAGGCCCCTTTATTCTTATAATATTCCTGTTTAATGTTCCATATCTTTTGGCGGAAGCCGATAATGTTAAAGGAAATTAATACGATCAATCAACATTACTTAAATAATTTAATCACATTCATTATGTTTCCCTGTACTAGAAAGCCGAAGGGATATGAAATGAAACAACTATTCTTACCTATAACCAGTTGCGTAGAAATCTCGTTGGCGTGGGCGTAAGCGGAGTTGCTTCACCGGTGGATAACTTCGTGAATGGGATCGAATACGGGATGAATAGCTATAAAGACAAAACTAAATTGGGTATTACCGGACTTTTCCTTTTAGCCAACCACTTCGGGAGTAGTTAGGAACGGAAGATACAAGTTATTGTACTTATTAGATTATGAGAAAAGAAGTTCTATTGTCTTGTAGACTCTCAATTGGGCTATTAATGTCTGTTTTCCACCGTAATCATCCTAAACAACGGTTTATTACTTTTGGTAAATAGTTTCTTTGTATTCCAAAGGGCTATGTTTCTGACAATGATTGTTATAGATCCATATTTCTGTACAGATTAAACCAGTATTAAACCTGTAAACGTATCATCGGCTCGTTAAATCCGATTAGTGATCCCATAAGGTTATCATATTTTTTGTGCTCTCATTGCATGCAAGGCTTCGAATCTTGGCGTATCTATTGATATTCTTGGACCGTGCCAGATGTGCATATGGTTTCGAAACCATGATGAATTATATAAGTACCTATAACGGGTGTAAAAACACTTAACGAAGCCGAAAATGATTTATTCTTTCCATAATTGCGATATCTATTTACTCTAGATCGTGGGACCTGAAAACCTTCTGATCACGATGATATTGAAGGTCAAAGTTCTAACTTTTTGTCAGGTTTTTTTACTAAAACCAGTTTTAAATGTTAATTATTACCCAACTTTAAATACTCTCATGACTGAAATAATAGTAGTTTCCCAACATTTTTTTTTTCAAATGTAGGTACCTACCTAGTTGGTTGGACAGTTTGCTCAATTAACGGCTATGTAATGTCTCTTTATACCCCATATAATAATCACAGCGAAGTACCTACTATTAGGTAGGTAGTTTGTGTAAATACTCATATTATTCCTGTTCTTGTCCCATGTTGTTTGGGGTCGGCGCATCACGTTTCTTGTTCCATTCTGTCCTGTCAACCTTCATGCTATCACTGACTCTCTTTTCTTTTATCTTATTTTTCACATAATCTTTCCATCTTTTCTTTGGCCTTCCTCTTACTATCCATCCATCGACATTTACATTTACAACTCTTTTAGTCACTTGCGGTTCATCCCTCCTCCTCAGATTGTGTAAATACTACTTAAGTACAAATTTAAATTAAACGTTATAAATTGGTATGGAAAGTTTAAAGAGACTCTGCCAATAAGCAGCTCTTGACAACAACATTCAATACTGGATAGTAATAGCACAATGTACATTTCTAATGCAATACAATAATACTTGTATCCGTCAAGTGCGTTTCTCTTTACGATCGTCGCACGCGTCAACTACTCAGCATATCCGAAGCCCTTAGTAAGTTCATTGCACCCATTCGACGGTACCAGATAACTAATGTGAGAAAACACATTCCCAGAATGGAACTTATGACAGTTATGATAATATTTAGTCGCTCCACTAATTAGAATTACACTGGTGACGATCACTTGAGAACCTTTTTATGCTATGATATTTTGGACAGAGAAAGTTATATTTCATAGTCAATGTTGTCTGTGACGGGAAATAAATAACTGAGGAAGTTTTCAATGGAACTTCGTTAGCACCGAGTTCAATATCAAGTAAACTTTTGAACCACGACCATAAATTAACTTGAGGTGGGTAAGTATTATCACTTCATAATTTATATTGTAATCGAGGAAGTTGCACATTCCTATACTTAATAGGAAATTAGTTTGACTAGAAACATTTTGAACAGTCGGTGCCCAGAATTACTTGACCTCAGAAAGAAGAGGAGATCAGGGTCAGGTAATGGCTCTGACTGTAAGTATCTATAATTAAAAGATGAACTGATGACTAGGGCAATTAAATACTTCAATCATTTTGCCACATATTAGTTCTAGTTAGTACGGTCTATTGTTATTGCTCTCTAATGCGTAACCCAAAACATATACTAACCAAGTTATTATTTGTATACTTGTGTCAATATGGGTATCAGAATCACTACAATTTATTCCATTGCAAAGAGATGAAGCATAACAAACACGGGTCAATGAGATAACCCTTTTACTTCAAAGTCAGATTGAAAGTAAGTATTATTGTTGTTCATAATAGAGGTACTACAACGTACATAAGCACTTCTTCATCGACATTCCAATCGCGTATAAACTCAGAAATTAGATCTGCAATATCTATTGCAACTATCAACCAACCAATCATCGCGTTCAATATTGAAGCTATCATAGATATCCATAAAGTACCTACTCAATTCCGCCGCCAATTGACTGACGCGGCAAGATGGTGCAACTAGCCAGGGTGGCAACACTGACCTTAATTCGAAATAGATCGGCGGAATACATTTATGGGCTGAATTAATCACTTTATTGGCCACAATGACCGGCATTGATGACAATGCGAGTGGGTTGGCCCCAGGACCGGCCGGGCTCGGTCGCCTCGAAAGTGGAGCGTATGTTGACCCATACATTGTATTCATCTAAATTATATGCCGCAGATTCAAAATAGAGTCGTTATTAGATTGAGAATGGGCCATAAGACATTAGCGGCACATGATATTGCGATATAATGTGGCGACGTGCTCAATTAAATCTGAGTTTTGAGAATGAATCAAGTCTTCACCAGCTGTGCACTACCTAATTAAAATCAGGAAATCACAAGTTAAACTGTTCGTTTTACAATTGATCCTCCGGTGTATAACCTAATTGTGGAAAGGGATCAAAGCTTGGTAATGGCGATGATGACGTCACTTTTGGTCGTAACCGATCCGGAATGTCACCCATTCAAACAATGAGCGATCCATTTCGATGGGTTTGCCGGACCATCGCTCGCTTTATTTGTCGTTAAAAAAGCTACGGGAAGCACTTGTTTGTCTAATGCTTTTGAGATGTTCGCAGGCGTAATTGAGATATAACGTGCAGGTTTGCCATTACTAAAACGCTGTTACATGAAACGGCGAGTTGATTTTAATGTTGACGCCAATTTGACCTCGGTTAATGCAATAGTACGGTACGTCTTCGCCAAACAGAATGAGTCACAGACGCACAAGACGGTTCAGTCTATCGTGATGATTCAATAGCGCTATTCTTGCGACGCGGCACGGTTAGCCAGTGACAGTTTTATGTACAAGCATGTTGTAACAAACTGTATTGTACCACAGCCAAGCAGCAAGAAATAGGCCAACAATACTCTTCAATCACAGGTGTGCAGAAAAGTTACATGGATTTGCGTGCTCCACGCTAGTCTGTGGCAAGACTACCTATTTATAAAACTGACTTCTGAACTTTGAAGTTCTACAAGCGAGTTCCAATTCCTAGCGGACATAGAAACACAACAAAAAGGCAGTAACATAAATATTGGTGTACAAAAACTTGCTGCTAGCTCAGTTTCTGGAGACTTTTTATAACCAAATTGTAGCCACCTACAATTTGGTCACCAACAAAAAGGTCCTATAATTCTTGTCCGACAAGCGGTCACGGAGATCACTCGTCTAGATCGCGACAAAACAAAACACCAACAAAAAATACGCCGCTATGTAGGAGCAAAAAAAACGTCTATGAATATAAACGACCTATGCACAGATGGTATAATAAATTAGTCATTGTTCGATATGGCGCCTATATGTATGTATCGTGACAACACGATCACAGCATCTGTTTCAATAGCGAAACGATATCTTCAGCACGCGTATAAAAATGTATCGATACTAGGTAATTACTCGCAACTGCAGCGGAAACAAAATTTCAAAAATTTAAATGATGCATATCTTTATTGCGAACGTTTAGTAACCGAAGTTTGTTAAGCGTATTCAGAAAACATTCGTTTTATGAACGTCGTTGCTGAAAAATAATAGCTCAGTTTTTTTTATTATCTGAATCTGAATAATGGCAACATGATTTTTTGCCATTATTTTATAGCATTCGAAGGTCTTTGTTGTCTGCTTTATTTCAAAACAGTTTTAAATGCAAACAAGGCAGTAAAACTTTGATAGCAACTAGAATCAGTTTCTTCAGTATAATCTAAACATTAGTAAGCTCTTTTTTGTGGTATTTGCGTGAATCTATTTAGTTTTAGACCCGACTTTTTACATATTACACTGATTTATTTGTCGATTCTACTATTTGCTGATATCGTCATCTGTAACGGTTACGCCAAAGATGTCTGCTACATACATGAAGTTAGGTAAGTACCTATATTGAATCAAAACCACATCTAGACACTAACAAATCAATCCTAACCAAAACATTCTTAACCAAACATGGGATATGAATTCCTAGTCCGAATCCGAACCGCTTCAAAACTGGGCCAACTAAAAATACGTTCCGATAGATAGCGTGATTCAATCGAGTCTTTCATGTTAGGCAAGATAGTCCTAAATAGGTAGCAAAACGCAAATGAGTGGAACTGGGTCAAGCAGGTTCCGAGACGAGAGTCAGACGAACGATAACCAATCTTTACTAGCCGCCAGTTAAAATGTAAATCAGCAGTTAGCTTACTAATGGAAACTTGTCTAACGATCGCGTCGAACGGGGAAAAGTTTAGGAAAATGGGTGGTCGTAAGTGGAGTCCATTTTGTTTTGTAGTCGGCTGAATGTTATTATGTAAAACTAGCTTATGTTCCCGACTTCTTTCGGGTGAATCGGCTACCACGGGGTTTTATTGTATTTTGCGCGGTACCCTTATTCTTTTTCTAAAATAAGAGTAGCCTAAGTTACTCCGTATAACATCAACTTTCTGGCAGTGAAAGTCTCGTCAAAATAGTCCAGCCGTTTCGGAGATATGCCGGAAGATACAGACAGCTTAAACAGCTTTTTTCTTATAAGTCAGCGTAAACATTCACATTTACTTTGTAAAACGTTGTTATTTTACCATTACAAACAGACACTTCACTTTTATTTATTTGTGAAGATGAATAGTGTTTACCCAACAAAGAAGTTTCGGCCGTTTTTTGCGAGAGGTAGGTAATGTAGATAAATATGACGGATTTGGATGTCGACAAATCGATACTAATATTATAAAGCTGAAGAGTTTGTTTGCTTTTTTTGTTCGACGCGCTAACATCCGGAACAACTGGTCCGATTCTGAAAATTCTTTCTCTTATTGGAAGCTAAATGTTAACCCTGAGTGCTTTAAGGCTGTAAGAAGTGTCAACGCAGACGAAGTCGCGAGCAAAAGGTAGTCTAAAATTACTAAAATCCTTAAGTGTTTTTTTAAGTATTTGTATTTTACAAGTCTACAACTGTAGTGATCGACATGAGAGATACAAAGACAAGTGAAAAAGAGAGACAGAGGGAGAGAGAGAGAGAGAGAGAGAGAGAGAGAAGGTATGACGTTGCATTAATTGTTACGATGTCGTTGTTCGAGAAGACAGTCTACAGTAGAAAACCTCTAACAACTATTACATAAAGACAAAATAGTAAAGTTCAAATAAATATACCTATATTTAAAGAAGTACCTAGGTATCTACCTACTAAGTCAGTTTTAACGAAAACAAAATCCAACTCATGATGTGTCGATCGTACCTACATTGAATTATAAACAAGTGTGATAATGTATTTAATGTATTTATTATTATGAAAACTGGCAGCGTGACTATTTTTTTTTTTGTTTTAATACGTATAATTGGCAATACGTCCGCGGCTTTAAATGTCAACATTGTAGCGTTATTGCACTTAATCATGACATTATTTAAAATAAATCAAAATAAGATAAAAAATATGGGGTGTTAACTTTGTATATTGCTCTTCAAACTAAATAACTTCTAGCAAAAATTATTGCTGGGGAAACCACTTTTTTTTATGTGAAATATCACTATTTATGATAGGTACCATCCGTTGTATTGTAACACGCGCAAAATCTGGGAATAGTTTAATTGGAACATTTAAAGTCTTGTTTTCGAAAAAAAAGTAGCGATTTGTAACTTTGATTTTCAATATCTTCAGAACCAGTGGAGTCCTTCCCAGATATATATATATGGCGTAGTAGAAAAAAAAACGTAATAATGGGAAGAATTTTATTATGTAACTTTCGGCTACGTTGAGCATATTTTTACAACTGTTATACCTACGTACCTAGATATATTTCAAGTTTTGTTAGCGTAATAATTTTAGATGAAAGCCAGTAATTCCCCCTGCTTTTATCTAAAGCCCTGAAATACCTCTAAAATCCTAGTTCATCCCTGTCCGAGTATATCTTTAGAGAAACGATCGTTTCACTTAAAAGCATTTTAGAATGCTATAAATGTTTGCTTGAAGATAATATTGTTAAACTTTCTCTAACATAAACTAGTCAGTTTAAACAGTTTTTATGCAACTGCGACATTCGTAAACAAAAGCCAATTCTACTAATTAAAAACGTTCAAAATCTTGTCACGATTTCATCTCAGCGACAAAAATGTAAGTAAACTTTTTTAGACATTTTGACAGATGGAGAATTGGAGACTGAGATTAGATTGTGATGTGATCGTTTCTAAAAGTTAGTAGAATTGCCCTTCTGATCCATCGCAATAAAATCGCTGTTGGATTTATTCGTCACACGGTACGAGTTTTGCATCACTGACACGAATATATGTATCTAGGTGGCTTGGCGTCCAACCGACCCAGGTTGGGCGCCGAAAAAGCTTCACCTATTTCATTTTAATAACACTTGAATGTTTTATTATGACCACATTTTTATTTTAATATATTAATTTTATGTAAACACAGCGACTATAACAATGCGAATCCATTAACAATCTAGACCAGTTTCCCAATAATGGGAAGCTGTCGGTTGTTGTTGTGGTTGTTGATTGTATTATTTGTTGTAGTGTGTATATAAAAGTATTTTATTGGTATAGTTAATATTATTTTACAGAAGTCTAGATTACTGTACTAACTTGTTTTTTTTTCTTTTCAGTTTTTAATTAAAGGTCAAATGTGATAACCGAAGACCGATAAACGTTATTACTGTCCTCTACAAAGTTCATTCAGATCTATAATCATTTAAACAATTCATTTTTATTGTCACAAACAAACCTGGTTTATTTAGACAAATTAATCTGTTTTTGTCACATCTAAATATTCTGTCATAATCAGCCTTTACTGTCTCACTGCAGGGCAAAAGCCTCTTCTCATACAGAGAAGGCACGAGCATTGATCACCACGCTACACGAATGCGGTTATTCTGGCATATTATTATTTTAATACATCTTTACTAGTTTAGGTTATTATTTTAGAAGTTGTAAAATGAAATAATAATTTTAATTAAAAGCAAAAAAAAAAACTGTAAGAAATAGGTACTTAAAGTTATTTAACAAGTGAAGTAGCAAAGTAATTTTGCAAATTGCTGAACGATTTCAACACAACCGTGGCAGAACTTCATAACATGTTACTCACGAACTGCTGGGAAAATTGTGCTTGATTTTCTTTTGATATTCCAACGCTATTTTCAATGTTTGAAGGCAACTAGAATATTTTTATGCATGCGACCTATTTCCGAGCACTGACATTTAAACAACACATGGCGCGCAATATGTATTCAGATATTTCAGGTGAGGTCATTGACCGCAGGATACGGCTGTGACGAGGTGACGACGCAGTCTGAACTAGTGTGCTTTGCTCAAGTTTAATGCACTGTACACGCGAAATGCGTGTAGAATTAGATATAATTTGGTGGAGATGTGTGGTGGTGTGGAAGAATGGACGAATAGGTGTAGAAGACCTGACTTAGAACAGGAGGATAATACCTAAGTTACCTACCAGTTTAGATAATATGTTATCTACACTCTATAAGCTAAAAAAATTAATTAAGTATCTGTTTGCAATGTTAAAATAATAGCTTTTTACTAAATGCGTATGAATATTTACACAGTAGGTACCTACCTACCTACTTACACGAATATACCTATGTCTGTTTGTTTCAGCTGATCCCCGGAACGGTTAGACCGACCCACACTAGCATTTAGCTGATGATATACGGACTAACTTATGCTAGGTCCCTATATTTAAGGAAAAGGGGTGCCTCGGTGGTAAACGATGTTGTTAACAAGTGCTGCTGTAAATAATCATCAAATAGTCTACCAAGCTAGGTGATTAGCAATGGTAATTACTAATTATTGCCCTCATTTTTGTCATTATCGCGATGCTGACTGCTAAGGCCCACGTTCGATACTGGATGATCCATTAATTACGGGAGGCGATTTTGATTTTGATTTTTCGACCCCCTCCCCCTCACCCCTTGGTGCCATGTCGTGAAATTCTGCTCGACACCCTCCCCGCTCCCTTAATCTCACATGAGATTTTTCAAAATATGTCATGTATTTTTTAATGTAGGTAAATAACTTAGTTTGTGATAGGTAGATTGTGTGTGATTTATTTAAAAAAAAAACAATTTGCTTAATACTTTTATATTAACGACATAAAGGGCCAACTAAAATTAAACTAAAAAATCACGTGATATTTGCCGAGATCCCCCTCACCCCGTTGTAAGATTGGGTGAGATTCGGCTCGAACCCCTCCCCTTCCCCCACTTAACACCTCACGTAATTAATGGACGCCGCCTTAGCTACTACAGGAAATATTAGACAAGCAAGGGGACTGAATTCTAAAGCATTTATACTTAGTAAGTATTTATGATATTTCATTGAGTAATGATGTGGGAAAAAAAATATGAAAAGTAATAAAAATATTTACTATAAACGATAAAGAATGGAATGAATGCTATTGAACAGTTCAACCATGTGCTGGTTTATAGACAACACTCAAAATGTACTTGACTGAATTTAATGGGACTTTTATTGATAGGTTTTTTATTTTATCTATTTACAGCTTGAACAAGTGAAGCCAAGTACCCATCCTTACTGTTAATATTATAAATGCGAAAGTAACACTGTCTGTTACGCTTTCACGACTAAACCACTGAACCCATTTTGATGAAATTCGGTACAGGGTAAGTTTAAACCCCAAGAATGGACATAAGCTATTTTTTATTCGACATTTACGCGGACGAAGTCGCGGGAAAAACTTGTTTACAATAATTGGGTAGTTGACACTATTAATAAATAATTCCAAGACATAACTTCTTTAAAAAAACGCTTTATTTTAGCCCTGAAAACCCGACTAATTTTCAATTTACTGCAAAATTCGATTTTTTGTGGCTTTTAAATCAATAAAATAAATATGTAGTTAGACAATTGAGTTGGCAAATAAGTGACGTCAAAGCTTGCTATTTCCATAAGTACAAAATCTATGAAAGAATCGCGTTTTGACAGGTCATAAAAAGTAGGTACGCCAATTGATGGTGGTGTCAACTAGCCTATTAAGTACCTATATTGGTTTCATGTACCCACTTTTACAAGGAAAAATGGAGAACTTTCATCCATGCCAACTAATCTTCTTGAAAAGTATCTTCTCCTAAGGCAAACACTACCCCTATTATTTCTAGCTCAGATTGAAGATTTTTTAATTCAAAGAATTTAGGTTTGGGAACTATTTATGGTACTAATATTCCTATTTGATGTTATATTACCTAAGTACTTAATTGACAACCAAACATAAAATATGGTAAATCTATTAAATAATAATAAAACTTAAAATATTAATTTTAAATATACTTATATATTAATACTTTTCAAGATTACAATACAAAGACAAATGTTATTTGTTTTTAAATACATAAATAACAATTTATTATATATCATTAATGACAGAGAGAATTTATCAATAATGTTTTTAACCTCGTAATAAAATCTTAGATAAATAATGTTTATTACTTTAATTTTAATAATAACAATACTTGCATTATCAAACCAAGTAGGCATTGTTGAAATACATGTCCTACGGTGACTTTGTAATTATTAGCCATAATATTACTGTTTAGGTAGTTATAAAATAAATAAGTAATACCATAGATAAGGACAATATTTGTTATATACTCAATTAATTAATAATATTTATTATCCCTTACAATAATAGGTATCACAAGTTATCCTCAACAAATAAAAACAAAATCTTTCCTTTCATAACGGGAAGTTGATTACTTACTTTGATTGAATTTTAAATATTATACATTTTGTCATAGATTAAATAATGAAAGATAATTATTGCAGATTAACATGAGGAAATTTAATGTAATGGTATTGAAAACCTGTACCTAGGCTGGTAGGTGTATCTAGTGTAAGTTCTAGTTTTATAAGTAAGTCTAGTCTCAGAATTTGGAAAGTACCTACTAAGTAAGTGAATCATTTTCCTTAGAGTCATGTTATTAGTCAGAGATCCTGTCATGTTTAAAAATGAGGTGGAAAACAATAGGTGGGATTTATTTATGAGGTGCTTTTTAGTTAAAACATTTTTTTTTTGGTTTAAGTTTAATAGTAGGATGAAACTTGTAAATGACCTTCCTTTTTGTATTTTAATGAGTAGGTACTGTTTTGTGCTAGCTGTAAGTTTCTCAATAAAAAAAATACCTGGATTTTTTGGAGTAGAACTTTCTGTAAAAGTTTATTCTAAAACTAAGATTAAGTGTTTTGTTCCCATTCTTCCGTTATTCTAGTTAAATTGGAGCAATTATTTCCTACATAAGCAGGTATTTTGAAATTTAGCCCACGTACCTACGCGAGATCTTAAATTTATTCAAGATTTTGGTTAATGTGTAGGTGCAAGGTACAAGCACAAGTTGTAAGACAGGTTATAGATAAGTTTTCTTAACTGTAAATACGCGTGTACTTGTCACACAAACTCAATGCGGCCCTTTCTCAGTTATAACTCGCCCACAATGAAGCAATGAATCTTAATTATAGTTGAACCATTCACTCAGTAAAATGTTTATAAGATTTTAAGTAAGTATGTACCGCATTTTCTTGACAGGGAGTCCAAGGAAGTCTTGCTTGAGCAAATATTTATAGAGAAGCTAGCGTCCATAGTTAGATTTTTACACCTAAACAATAAAATAACCATCCGCCAGACCACAAAGTTAAGGTTTTCTTTAATTAAAACATGCACGTCTGTGAGAGTTTGATGACTTCAAAAATGTTATTTGAACACACTTACCTTGTACTTCGTTTGTTTCGATGCCGAAAAAATTAATAAACAATATTTTAATTCATAAACAAAACACTACATAAATCGACAGTCACACACCAAACCACAGTCTAGCCAACCAACTCCACGGTTCTCAAACTTGACCCATCCCGACTCCGAATCCCGGCCGGAGAGAGATCCTTGCCAAAAAAATAATTTCACCTTTCTTACCAGTTACTAAAATGAATGAAGAACGATAAGATTATTTTGAATGAAACTAAAAAAAATGTTTTATAGAGAATATTACTATCTTCATCGTGGTACATTATTTCATCATAAAATAAATTCAATTATATTTTTTGAAATTTTTCTTAACTTTCTTTTTTAACATAATGGCAATACTGTCTATTACAGCGATATCTATTGTTCATTTCCATCATTTCAGTAGTTTAGATCAGCGCCATCTTTTGTCAACTCGCTGCAGTAGTAGTATCTATGTTTATTAGCGCCATCTATGTTCATTACCATAATTTTTGTTTTTTTATAAGCGCGACCTATTTTGCAAAACTTGAAGTTTTATAACGAAATCTAGCGGCGAGTAGAATTGGAGTTTTGACAGCGACATCTAGTAGCTAGTAGTAAAACTAGTATTCGGGGTTTTATTAGGGTCACTAGATGGCAGACAATGACATGAAGTTTTCGTTAACATTAGTCTACTAGATGGCAGTATGTACTATTAATTTATCTCTTGTGAAAGTGACCATGATTGTTGTCAAAAAATTGCGGAAAATACATGAATTAATTTTTGTATTCGTTATTCACAGTTTTTATCCATTTAAAACATACCTATTAAGCATAATGTGTTCTTACCTACTCCTTTAGGAAATAAAGGTGTGATGTGAATACGAGATTTTATATAAGAACTTATTTTATTCCTAAACAACGAAGACTAATATCCAAACAATAAGTAAATTCCCATTAGGTCACGAGCGGTCACCAACGTGGCATTAGGTACGTCGAGCATATGCTCATATTCCCAACACGCTGGTCCCACTCTAACGAGCTGTCACACGTTTGTGACAACTGGCGACGTTGACGGCCTATCTCAGGGCTTTATCAATTTCAACGAGATACGGCCCGTCGCCCGTTACTCGTAGCTAGTAGGTACCACCCGTTATTTTTGTTTCGAGATTTTAATCTAAGATGTCCGTTTGATGACAGATGACAATGTAGTGTCAGCAAAGAAAATGTAGTGTGAAGTTTACGTGACTGTAATTTTTATTATTGCCTCTGAATGGGATTTTTTCTTAAACTTAAAACGGGAGGGAAAAAGCATGGAATCGAAAGTTCAACAGTAGCTGTAGGTACTTTTTTAACACTTTGGCCCCAGTAGTTGGCCACACTCATTGCGGCATCAGACGCGTCCATGTCACCTGGATCACAAAAATATCACGTTTTCGGACACTTGGGGCATGCTACCAAGTGGATCATGTTCTAGATATTGGCACCGCATTCACACTGGGCGTTGGCCATTCTCCATTTTGCGAGTCTTTGTTTGCAGCAACCTCGGATACGCAACCAATTAAGGAAGAAATATAAGCATCAATCTTAATACTAAGCGGCTTTAACGTTTTTCAATTTTGTTTTCGTCGATTAATCCTTTAATAAGATTTTTAATGGCTTATCTCAATCAAAAAAATAATAATCGGTACCTAAGTACTTACTAAATACAAAGGTACAATACCTAGTTGAGTTACGTGCTGGCCGTTTTAAAATAAGAATATTATGATAATTATTTATGAAGTATGTCAAGATTTACTTAAGTAGTTATCTACTTACCTAACCGAAATGTTACCCTACATACTTAATTTTTGAACCGTCTCTTACTTACCTAAAATATTGCGCAGAGTTCTAAAGAATAAATCTACGACTTCCGAAACCCACGCTTCAAAAATCTAAGGAAACCTTGTTACTGAAAAAAATGGTTGCGAATTTCATCACCTGGTTATAACACCAGAAAGGTGCATGTTGGAGTGGTACCCCTCCACGTGAGCTCCGCACGTGACCACGGCCACCCCACCACCCCATCTCTCCCAGCCTTTATAAATCCAGCTTTTGTCATAATTTTCCCTTTAAAAACTTCCCGCTATTGTCTACGCAAAACTCCCGAAGTAGGTACGCGCTGAAGTTGAGGTAAAACAATCTACTTTATATGGACTCCCTTTTATTTCTAACGAGAATGAAATTGCGCAAGCAAATAAACTGCCATGAATTTCACTATCCGCCTTAAACGTTTTGACAAGCGTATACATTTGCATTAAGTCGTCGTCCGCTCATCGAGGCAGAAAACTTACAATTAATATTAAAACATGCGCAATAAAATAAAGCCAAGCAGTCGGAAAGTATTCGCGTCAGTCGACCAGTGCTTTTGACATGGCTATTATTTTAATGGAAAATTTAAATGCACTAAGTGCCCTGTCAGTGCGTTAGAATTTTCCACCTTATAGGAATCACATTACAGGTTGTAATCCTTTGATAACGATGAAGTGTAAGCCTGTAAGATGTTGGAGTATTCATCACTATCCTGGGTTACGAGCACAGGGATGCAAATGATACAGTTCTGGATTATTGTTGTTCGCCGGGACACAGTTTCCCGATACGGGTTAAGTAACCAATATTATGTGCGCACGAAATAACAAACATAGATTATAATAAAACAATATTAGTATGTATTTTGTTTACCTGTATTATACGATGCCTTCGGGGTATGACCAAACTTTAGCTAATGTATATGTTGTTGTTGCTATGTTGTTCAAATTATACGACATTTTGCATTGATGTATGTATTAGCTACGGCAAGTCACGTGTACGAGATTTTTTCAATCAGCGATAAATTCGTTTCCTTCAGTTATTTTCAGAAATGAGAGACATTTATTGACTCATTCACTTTCTGCGCATGTAGGCCTCGGCTGTAAAGTTAAAGAAAACCTTTATTTCAACTAGCTTCTACCCGCGACTTCGTTTGCATTATAGTTTATATGTATATACTTCAAGGAAACTGTACATTTTCCGGTATAAAAAATAGCCTTAGTGCTATTCCAGACTATTATCTATCTTGGTGTGTGTGTTTCATGGAGCCGTTTTGGCGTGGTCGAGTAACAAACATTCATCCATCAAAATTTCTCATTTATAATAGTATCTAGCTCTGAGATAATCAAAAGTAGAATGTTACACTACTACGTAAATATAGTACAATGTAGCTAACAATTAACATGTTTCTAATTAAAATTACCTAATTTATTAATTTAAAATCAATGTTAACTGTAGGTAGAACCTCTTTGGCGACTATTTGTAGTTTACTTTCCGACATCGAATCATCACAAACAATAGAATAACAAATAACATATTTCCAGAGTTACAAAAAACAAAACAACTTTTTGGGCTATTGTTGGGAAATAAGTTGTTTACATGTAACTTATTAAATTAAAATACACTTATGTTACAAGCTTTTATCTGACTGACATCTGAGACTGAGATTTGACTGAGACTGAGACTGAGATCTCCAAACTAAGTGGATAGTAAAGTACCGTACCAGTATCATGGGGACCGGAGAAGCTATAACCTAATGATTATTGCGCTTAATCGTGTAAACATGTCTCTAGTAATTAAGATGGTAGTGTACCTGACTATTAAATGTGATTATACAGCTGCTCTCAGATTCTCATTAAAATCCTTTGGTGTTAATAGTCAGAGATAAAAATTTTACCTCTCACGCAAGGCAAGCAAGCAGAATGGATCTATTTTCTAAGTCTGAAATAAAAAGTTTGTTACACAATCATTTTTCACAAACACGTTTCTATAACATTTTCTTATCAACCTTTACATACGTATAACAGAAATGGCAGCGGAGCATGCATAGTGCTCGTCGGTAGGGGTGATCAGAGCATTTGACCCGCAATCAACCAGAGTGCACCTACTTGTACATAGGTACCTTCATATGTAAATACGCACCCGACGGAGTAAGATTTCTAATGTAATTGACAGCAAAAAGATTGTTTCGGACTTCGGATCTTCCGATGAAGCTACCATTGGATTTAAATAATGAGTTTGCGGTGCTATGGTTACTGACTCCAGCTGTGATTAGAATTTCTTTTAGAAGTTTGCTCCAACCAGCATTTAAATTTTTTACGTAATCGTTACGTAATCTTTGTACCAACATTACATAACTAAAAACCATAAAATAATGACGTTTTTAGTTCGTCACGAAATCATTAAAAGATTATTTTGTCTCGGTGTCAATTTGACGAACGCAGACGAGATGATAACGACAAGGCGATAATGATAACGAGGAACTGATGAATAGAAAGAGCCGTCTTTTTATCCTATCCTACTAATATTATACACTAGCTGTCCGCCGCGGTTACACCCGCGTCTTTGGTTACTGCTCCGCTCCCGTAGGTCGTAGCGTGATGGTATAGCCTATAGCCTTCCTCGATAAATGGACTACCCAACACTGAAAGAATCATTCAAATCGGACCAGTAGTTCCAGAGATTAGCGCGTTCAAACAAACAAACAAACACTGCAGCTTTATACAGTATAGATATAGATAGATAGATAGATGTGAAAGTTTGTGAAGATATTTGGATGTTTGTTTTTCAATCAAGATAAATAAGTATGGATCATGAAGGGAAGAGATAAATAAATTTTAATTAAAATAATATATTTATTATCCTTGAAACAGTCCTCAGTCCGTAACATAAGAAGTATACTAAGTACGTATCGAGTTTGTGACCACCATTTCATTTGAGGAGTTCTCTCCAAGTGGAAGGACATGGCCGGCCGTCCTCTCGAGATTTAGTTCCATTCCATCGTATTAGCAGATTGGATCGCCGTCAGCCACTATAAAAACCCGCCCCTGAAGCATCCCCACCACTTCATTGAACAACGCTTTTTGTTTTATTTAAATTTTGTTTACTTGCTCAACGTTAGAATTAACGAATACTGGCAGCTTTACACTCTAGTGCTGAAATGATTATACATTCAGAAATATGTAGTAGGTACCTAGGTAGGTAAGTTTAATATAAATATATAAAAACAAAAGGTTACTAACTCATCACGAAATATCAAAAACCGCTTGACGTATAAAGATGAAATTTGGCGGGAAGGTAGTTTATAGTTAGTAGACTAGATAGAGTAGATAGATTTTTCAAAATTCCCCCTAAGGGGATGAAATGTTTGTGTGGAGAACGATGCAAAGTGGAGAAATCAACTTTGACGCAGGAGAAGTCGCGGGCAGAAGCTAGTTTACTTATATCTACTGCTACGTCCTTATCGAGACCGTAATTAGGTAAATTAAAAACGCTCTTTTAGTTACTAGCGACTAATAATCAGGTGTAATAAAGTATCAAGAGTCGACGTCAAAAAGAGAGAGAAAATTATCGATGTAAATGTTAAATTGTTCGCACGATAAAACAATAATTGTAATAATAATTGTTGAATTCACGCATTAATTCAAACAATTGTCGGGCAGTGAAGTGTCGCGGGTGTCAACCCGGGTGTGGGACGGAGGAAGGGTGAAGCTAGCCCTCACTCACTTTATTACTGCAATGACTTGACATTTATTATCAGTTATGAAAATAAATTCCTCGTCGTGAAACAAAGGGAAAAAAACTTGCTAAGTACGAATCTGACTCGTACACGTAGGATTCCGTATCCTACGTTAGGTTGCGGATCTGCCAGCGTTTCGTATCTGTCAGGTTGCGGATCTGTCAGGTTGCGGATCTGTCAGGTTGCGGATCTGTCAGGTTGCGGATCTGCCAGTTTGCGGACCTGCTAGGGTTGCGGATTTTGCTCGAAAGAGCCACTGAGGCCCTGGAACGCAAAGGGTATTAGGAGGAACACGGATGGGTGTTTTTAAATAATTATTTAAAACACTACATACAAAAAACGTCTTTTTTCTCCCTCTATAATTTATAACTTTAATTTTTATACTAATTGATGTTATAGCGGTTATTATGTTATGTTGTACTCTGTGAAAATTTCAAGTGTATTATTATGGTTCAAAAGATACAGCTTTATGGCAGAGACGGACGGACGAACAGACAGCGGTATCTTAGTAATAGGGTTTTGTTTGACATCCTTTGAGTACGGGACCCTAAAAACGAAATAAACTCAGTCGGCCGCAAAGGAAACGTGTTTAAGACTTAATTGTGTAATATATTTGGAGTAAGGGTCGCAGTTTGTTGCACTTTTATTATAATATTTTAATAATTTGTGTCATCGTTCCAGTTGTACGTTTTTTATGCGGAGCCGGCCCTTAGCCGGGAAATCGTTGGGCTTAACGGTTTGTTTTATTGTCGACAAAATTTGATGTTAATGTACTGCGCACTTCATAGACAGCCATTAGGAACCGCCATTTTCATTACTGGGGTGAGAGCACAACGAAATGAAATATTGAAGTTCTTGATGAAGTGGGATTTTGAAAATATTAAGCCGTGGATGCTGTGTACGTGACCATTTATTGTTCGAAAACTTTTATAATGGATGGAATAGGTGATTTTTTTTTACAGTGAGCTCGTGTGCTTGTGTTCCGTGACTGCGTCCAGTTTGTAGGGTTTAGCACCTTGTAAATCTTCACATAAAATATACAATGTTGTTTGTCACTATTGTTTTGGCGCGTGTCCCTTACATTCTTGCTTTTTAGTTTCGATTTAAATGAACCGCGAACAAACAGGATTTATGAAGGTTTTCCTGCATTTTCAAAAAATAGTGGGTGTTAGTTTAGTTTGAGTTATATGTTCTGCTGCCCTACCATGAACTCTTATTGCGATCCAAAAAACTGAATTGTTCTTCAAATAAGTCAATTTAACGCATCAATTTATGTCATTTATTGACGTATTTTCTCTTATCGCGATCCAAAAACTGAACTGTTCTTCAAATACGTCAATATAACGCATAATTTGATGCGTTATATTGACTTATTTGAAGAACAATTCAGTTTTTTGGATCGCAATAAGAGTTCATGGTAGGGCAGCTGTGGTGTTAGTGTAACTGGTAGCTTAAAGAACATAAAGTCTTAAGTAGTCACAGTAAGAACCTATTAATTAATGTTTATTGTAAACCGTAATAATTGGCAATCTGGGCTTCTCCCAGTTGTAAACGTTCCTGTGTGCCTATTGGCCTAGTTCTTTTCTATATCTTACTTGTTTGGAGGTAAGTGGAAATTACTTTTTCTTACCTCTGTTTTTTTCTGGTTTATTTTGTTGCGGGATCCAAAACACGTTTCTCCTTTTCTGGTGGTCATTACTGTTGATTTTGGCTTTCAGGTGTTGTCATGTTTGGGAATAATGTGGAGGGCTTATCCCAAAAACTGTAGGTACAAAGGCAAGACGAGATTTCTACAATATAGATTGGACCTAAAAATGAAGGACCTTATTTTAAACTTTTCTTAAGTCCAGTGCAAGACCATTAACAGGGTGTTTCAATGATCCCCCGGCAACCGTTTAAGGTCAGCCTTCCGATTTACGGCAGCGGCGGCGGATGAAGATTGAGTCGGTACTGCTAACAGTTTTTTTGTGTAGGTGTAAATCTTAAAGCGCGTTTACGACTACCCTATAATATGGTGTAAATGATGAGAGTTCGCGGCCAAGTGTAAAGGAAGAGTTAATATCCTGAATTGGCGCAAATGTCAATGGCGTTTAGACTTCCCGAGGCAGTCAATCATCTTACCATTAAATTTTGTGGCGGTTTTTGGAGAGGATGGTCAATTTGGAAGCTTATTTTTTTGGACACTTAATTCATTATGTGGCGTGTGTTGTTTGTTGTTTTGTATTACCAACTCTAGTTAAAAGGTGTTTTTACTAACAAGATGGGTTGTATTTTTGTCCGAAATTAATAAATAAATTAAAATGATGCTTCAATCATTGTATTTTCTCCATGGTTTAGAAAACTGGTAGTTCCTTCTTTTTTCATGTCTAAGTAAATCAAGCACTGCACTGTTGTTAGTACCTTCAAAGTAATAATAATAATAATAATACCAGCCTATTATTATCCCATTGCAGGGTAAAGGCCTCTTCTCATACAGAGAAGGCACGAGCATTGATATTGGAGGATTGGCGAATTCAAACTTATATTACCTATAAGTCCGTTTCCTCACGATGTTTTCCTTCACCGATGTTAGCGAAACTTAGAAGGTACAAATAAATTGAAAAAAGTCACATTGGTACTTGGATTTGAACCCTCGTGAATGAGAGGCCTTATCAGTCGGGCCATCACGACATTGATCATCACATTTACTTACAAAGTATTTAAAAGAATTTCTGTAATACCTCGTCGATGGCTTAATGGCTTACGTATCGCACTTGAGCCATGGTGTTACGGCCAGACCTTTGCCATAACAACCTGAAACAGTAAACCAACACTTTTAGAGGGGTCGTGAAATTTTTAATGTCTTCGTGGTCAGGATTTAAGACTGCATGCAGTGTAGCGATCATTTTTCTTAAAATACTTCCGATGTTATATAATTTGATATGGATTTTATGGTTGGTTGTGCTATGCAAGAATAACTAACTATGTGGAGTGTTGTAGTCAGCGAATATTTTGTTTCAAAGATTAATGATCCTTATGTAAGTAGGTGACTACTGATGCAATTTTTTTATGCTGGTTCATATTAGGAATGTTGCGGATGCAGATTTTTTTACAGCCGTGGATACTGATCAGAGTCTTCTATAAAAATACTATATGGGTGCAGAAATCGATATAAGTATATGAAGTGAAAGGTTGATGTATAAAGATGAAATTTCACAGCTTTCATTTATTATGTAGTGAATTTTTGTATCCCTACATAAGTGCTAAAGGTTGACATACTAATAGCAGCACTTTCAAAATCCTCTTAAAAACTTGTTTGCCAAGGAAAACAATTGGTATGACATTTATTTTATTGAATTTTTTACACCTTCTGTAATCGTGAAATGTAATAAACATTTGGTGTGTAGTTGTGTGGTTATAAAGGTATAACATATCGATTTTATACATGTAAAACTTTAAAGCAAATTACCTACAGTAGTAACTACCAAAATTATTTAGAAATGGTCAAAATTATAGGAATAGTTGCTATTGTGTTTGTGTGTAACCGTGAAATTAATGCAGGTGCCGGTTAGTATAATTTTTTTCTGTAAGGATTATGTACCTACATATTGAATTAGGTAATTACCTACTAGGCCCAAGAACATGTGCCAAATGTGTTATAGAACTGTACCTATATCAATAACAGATCAATAAGTTTAATGAAATTTTATTTCTCAATAAGAAATTACACTGATTTCACTTACTTGAGAACATTTTGTAACTTAAAATACACTAATTTTTACACTTTGCTATACAAACTAAGTAGACTAAATTGTATAATAATATAGGTATATCCAATAACTAAATATGCTTAGAAAAGATTAAAATGAATCAGTGATAAATAATCCAAAATCATTATAATTTCTTCGGAAAATGGGATAAATTTGGACTTGGTGGGTTGATTCATTTTGGTAAAACTAAACCCTATAAACACAAAAAATGGTTACCTAGATACTTTTACGAATGAAATTTTGTAATAAATAAAATATACCGTAAATAAAATATACATTTTATATAAATAAAAACTATTTTTCAGAGGCCTTCTTACACCAGAATATGTAAGTATTCTGTTGTTGGTACCTATAATCGAATGACGAAAACTTACGAGTAGGTACCTATAAACGAACAAACAAAGGGATCTGCATACAGCTAAAATGAGAATGCTAGGAGGGATGTGTGGTGTTACGCGAAAGTGGCGCCTGGAACTGAGAAACAACTACTCAGTCAATGGCGCCATTTTTGAGGAAATCGGTTGTCATGGTATGAGCATATGACACGGAGAAATAAGGACCATATCATGAGGAAGGCTTGAGTAGGAATGTGGCTTTATGATTAAAAAGAGACCTAATCAACGATGAATATACTATGTTAAAGATGATAATAATATGGCTGCAAAGAGACCGTGGATATGACGGAGAAGACGGCTATATATCAGCAATATGTTTTAATTTATTAATTAGTATATAATAAACCAAATTTAATTGCCAATAGATTTGAAGATTGTCTGCAAGATAATCTTACAAATAAATAAGCAACTTCCAACTCTACTCTAAAAATAATAAAGTTCATTATCAATTAATCAATGACGCATATTGCTGGCCTGTCTTCGCTGTTCGTAAGTTAAGGAGATATGGGGTAACAGAAGACATGCCGACCCCAAATGAATTGCAAGAGAAGGAGTGTGAGGACGACCTATAATTGAATTAACGTTAAAATCCAAAACTAAATTATTTTAGGTATAAGAGAATGAGAACGGATGACGCAGATGGACAAAGTTTATACACGACGAAGAGAAAACTGGAACCAGATTTACAACAATCTAAGTAAACATTCAATGATATTTATTTACAGAAAGATTACTAATAATTATTATAAATTTTGAAAAATTAACAGCCGCTTTTTGCAACCAATCAAAGGTCCAAGATAGCAGCCTGAAATTACAAAAGTCGCCCTACTAAAAAACTGTTATTTGTAATGATGTACAAGTCCTAATAATGACTTGTGTATCTTGCCTATACATGTCTTTAATTAAAATCAGTTCATGAATTTCCAAGATAACTTAAAAGTAACTCAAAAGTTTATCTGAAATGCGGTACTGCGTAAATGTTTTTAAAGCAGAAACTTTCGTGGGATAGGTCTTTACTCAGTAGCCGAACGTGATAATGAAGAAAATATTTTTTGGATCAGGTACACCACGAAACAACAATGGGGCGGCCGTATTCAAGAAAATTCAAAGAATGCACCAAATATAGAGCCTTTTTTAAGCAATGATCAAGCTCGGTATAATAATTTGTATCATGCCGCAGTTGAGATTTCAAAATTCAAAAAATATGAGAAACAAATTAGAGATGAGATTGATGACGACATCAAATTAAGTAGAAAACCTAAAAAGAAAGAGAAACATCATGAACAGTTTCATAAGAATCATAATTCAACAGGAAGACACAAGCATGATAAAAAAAGAATTGATACGGAAGAGAGTCGTGATATGGATAGAATATATCGCGAAAATAAATATCGAAAAGAAGAAAAGAATCACAATGATAAAAGAAACACAGTTAGTAATAATTATAAACATTCGAAACATCCCAAGGAACCTACATCGTCGCATGAAGAAAAAAACGATTACATGAATACCAAAAATCCATTTATGAACGAGTATAAAATAAGTAAACATAAATTGAAACTAGACCGTTTGAATCGATTTAAATATTCCATAAAACCACCTCTTGCATTCTCCGAAGATCCGAAGCTACAGCTAGACCAGATCGAAGAACGAGCTAAGGACATGGAAAGCAAAGAGCGCCCAAAGCGTATCCGACATGACACCACGAGGTTTAAGAAACACTCGTTACACGACAATGTTGAACTGAAAAGACTACAGCTAAGGTCTTATAATTAGTATATAATTTCTTGTTTTCTTGAGTTGAAAATTCAAAACTGCAATAATATTTAGGCTTTACTTAGGTGTTGCGCAGTGTGGGTGAAAATGGGTTTATGGTTATAACAATATGGCGACGGCCCTGCTAGAATGTCTCGAAAAATCCAACCATTAGCTGCCAGCGCAACGCCTGCAAGTCGTCACCTTTTATCTTGTCATTAAATTAAAAAAACTTTAAAGCACACCATTGAGTGGCAAATTATTTTTTGTGTTGGAGCCATGCTGTTATATGTACTTATAAGTATATGAGCGATGACCACCTTTTGTCTCACTTTAAAAAGAGTGCACTTGTCCTACACAGAAGGAATGAACTCCATTCATATCCAAGTATTTAAAGGGTTGATAAGGAGATCCACCTTAATTTGTCTACATGCGGTGCAACACCTACAGCATCAGATAGATGTATTATTTGCAGTCACCGACATTTTTTTTGCCGTGTAATGGTTTATGCTTTTATTTATTAATATTTAAATTAATTTCAGATCAACGAAAATGTTGGCTCTGTATCAAGAAGATGAAGAGTAAGTAGAATGAGAAGGATGGAAGTTATTATGCATTTTAGGACCTCTAAATATGTAGGACAGCTCTTCAGACTCTGAGGCTAAATTATCTATTAGGCAGTGTTGGCCTCGCATCACCGTAGTGTAGGCGTAGTGGCCTCGCGGGGTCCCGAGCCCGAGACTAAAGGCAGACAGACAGAACTACATATAATATTAATTTTTAACAAATAAAATGTGTTTTTGAATGATTTAATTTGAAGATTTGTATGTGAAAAAAGAACCATTGGAAAACAACTTATGAGTATTAGAATTGTCGAAGCTGAAACATATGATTAATTATTAATATTATTGCTCATTTACTACAGTGCCCAAAGTGTCCCTACACGTGCACTTTAGAGAACACTAAAGGCTAGTAGCCACTGAACTCAACTGGGCTCAAGAACACTTTAAAAATGAAAGAGTCGTCGAAGAACTCGAAAAGAAGATTTGCACAATGAACAAAATTGTTAACACACTTTTCTTTCAGAACCAAAAGGTTGAAAAACACCGCAGCGCCAGGGCAGTCGTCAGTTCCCATGATACTCAGTCCTTACGCTGTAAGTCAGTCATACCAACAAGGTTTATAATTTATTCAGTATATTTTACAACGAGACGATATTCTAAACCTAGTTAAGCCTAGGTATATGCCCGTCGGTGAGTCATAGCGCTTTTTAACCGTAGCCAGTTAAAATTTCTCGATATTCGCGTTACTAATATACTCGTATAATAAATAAAAAATCCATTTATTTCGGGTAATTTACACCCATAGAATCAAAACACAGATAAATACTTACATCCTATAAAAAAATTAATATTAAAAAATACAAAACAAGTTCAACTAATATTTTATAAATTAGAACATACATCAATTAAAATATAGAATTGAGTTCTCAATATATTAATTATTATTAAATCACTTATTTCAGACTGTGAATGGCATATATGTTAGCATCAGTGAACTTAGAACTATGTTAGTAACAAAAATAGTCTCTTAAAACAATAATCCATCCAATAGGTTTTTTTTTTGTTTGTTTCTTTTTGTTTAAAGGCGCTAATTTCTGGAACTGCCGGTCCAATTGAATAAAATCATTGTATATATATGATAGATTCACGAGGAATTCTATTAACATCACGCTACGACCCACGGGAGTGGAGCAGTAACCAAAGACGTAACTTAACACGGGTGAAAAACACCATGCGTACAAAGTCGCTTAAAGCAGCTAGTAATAAAAATAAAAAGTTGTATCAGGTAAAGTTGACATTCAACACTGCAGCGCCATAAGCCACGGTATTGCGGCTCGTATGTCGCGCCTCGTTATGGCCTGTAACCTTAAGAAGTCTGCCCACTTTACCATTAACTAGTCAGGCAAAAAAATAACTTATTGAAAAGTATGATGCCCACTAAACCGTTCCGTTTTATAGTCTGGAATAGCACATAGACTTTTTATCCCGAAAAAATGTACAGTTACCGTGGGATAGTATATTAACCTAATTAATAGGTATCTATTTGTATGAGCAGGTGCTTCAGTAATGAACTTTATTACAGATAAAAGAACAAATGACATCACTTATGGAAGACTTTCCCCACGCAAACGCAACCTTCGAGACGCTAGGTCGCACCATTGAATACAACGACATACTGGTCGTCAAGATTACAGATAAAGAAAACCAAAATTTCTTCCGAGTCAAAGAGTATAAATACATTGATGATGTTCCAGAAAAAAAAATCATATTTTTAGTTCACGGGTTGACCGTGATGGGAATGCAGAGTATGTCAACTCTAATTATAGGATCAGAGCTGAAAGTTCTCTTATCATATTACTTGAACCATTTAGACAAATTTGATTTCTACATAATACCGTTGGCGAATCCCGACGGGTACTCCGCTGCGGTTGCTGTAAATATATTTCGTTATTGTGTTTTGCTTATTACACTTTTCATCCGAAATCCCAGTCGCCTGATCTTCGTCTTTTTGACATGGCTGAAATTTTGAGAATAAGTAGGTGGAATATTTAATTAAGACTACTGATTAATTAAAATACTGGGTTCGATTCTCAGGTCGGGCAAAATTATATCGTTACGATGTCCTTTTCACCCCGTATAGCGTATACACTGAGATGAGATGTCATTATGCGTCAGAGGTGGGGGGCACTGTGAGCGTTGCACGACATGTAAGCTTTAGTGTAAGTCCACCGGCTCACGTGGTGGAGGCCCGACTACCGGAGAACAAAATAAACAATTCTATTTAAGTTTCTATCACTAACTCTGATTAAACACACAAACAGTCGGAGACCCCAATATGGAACAAGAATGTGTCACCGCAAAGCGTGTGCTCTGGCGTGTGCTTGGACCGTAACTTCGACGTCGCATGGAACGCCTCACAGAAAATCAACTCATGCAGTCAACTATTTCCTGGGGCCAACGCCTTCTCTGAGATTGAAACGAGGGTCATCCGAGATGTTTTCCACCGCTTTGGTCATAAGATTCTGGCATACATTCACGTACACCCTGGAACGTATTCTCCAACTGTATTCAAGGTATTTTTTCACCTCCCTTCTTAGCAAGTTTAGGTTACTCATCATCATCTGCCTAGCCTTTTCCCAACTATGTTAGGGTCGGCTTGCAGTCTTACCCGATGCAGCTGAATACGAAGTCAAGCGAAGTGTGCTGAAGTTTAGGTTAATAAAGTAACTAAATAAGCTGTACAGGATCATTGAAAATTAGGGGTATAATAAGGGGTCATTGTACTCATGACCAACCTTGAAATATTTAAAAAAACACTGTTCCCTACAAAAATCCGATACAACTCGATGGTAATGTATGAACAGCTGATATTTTTTTCATGATTTCAAGGTTGATCCCATAGTAAAACTTGTTCCTCTCCCTCCTCCGACCTCTTTTCAGGTTTCGGTTAAATTTTCAATGACCCTGTATTCATAAACTAGTTTCTGCCCGCGTCAACGTAAATGCCGGTTAATTATTGGTGATGTAATCTTGTTTCTCTATACAAACTTTTGACCCCCGTTTTATCTCATCTCCAGGGATGAATTTGGAAAAATTCTTTTTAGGGTCAGTCAGGTCAGTCGTTTGAGCTGTGTGTTGATAGATCAGTCAGCAACAGTTACCTTTTATTCTTTAGGGCGACGCAGTTTTATATCCTCGAGGCTTTACTGAATCGGCGGCAAGCGATGACATCTATATAGACATAAAAGCCGACATCGATGAGGCAATGAAGAACGCAAGCTTCCGAGTTATGTCTGTGACCGTGGACACCCTGCACAGCTGGTATGGACTTGTAAGGGGTACTAGTGTGGACTATGCTGCTTCGGTAAGGAACTAATTTGCTTCTTGTTTCCTTTAGTGCTATTGGGAGGTACTGCTAATGACATCAGAAGTTACAGATTTCTTTACGTTAAGAAATTATGGGATTTTCTAATTTAAAAATGAATCGTTTCGAAACGTAACTAGGGCCTCAGTTCAAGGTATAATGAGGTCTTCTGTTGCCAATTTGATTCAGCCTAACTATAATTAAAGATATTTTGATGGCATGAGGGTAGTTCTTCGAAATTTGATTCTTTGACTGATTCATATGGCCAAAATTAAATTTCATTTTCAGCTCTGCAACACATGTTCATATGAAAATAGGTATACCAAATAACGTATATTTGAATGAGGGACTCGTTTTTAAAAAGTAGTTTTCAAGATATCGACGTTCGAATATTTTGTGCCCAGATGAATCAGAATTTGTTACAGATGAATCAGAAACCGAAATAAAAATGAAAAACTTTATGTAAATGAGCTCTGTATTCAAAAAAATATCATATTTTAACAACAACAATAATGATAACAATTATCAGTGATCATATCATGGAAAAAAAATCTTATATTTTCCATCCTTCTACGTTCTGCCAGTCTCTTTTTCTCCTTCTTTTGATCCTCACTAAGTGGCATTGTTGTTAACTGCAATATTAAAACAACAGAAATAAGATAGAGACTTTGACTTATGAATAAATAGGTTTTAATGATTGCTAAATATAAATAATAATAATACCAGCCTATTATTGTCCCACTGCAGGGCAAAGGCCTATTCTCGTACAGAGAAGGCACGAGCATTGATCACCACGCTTGCTCAAGGCGGATTGACAATTTCAGACTTATATTAATTACAAGTCCAGGTTTCCTTACGATGTTTTTCCTTCACCATTGCAATGTCAGTGATGTCTAAGATAAACTTAGAAAGTACATATCAATTGAAAAAATTACATTGGTACTTGCCCGGTTTCGAACCCGCCACCTCATGCATGGCCACCTCAGGCACCTCTTAACCACTAGGCCATCATGACAGTTACAATTGACATTACAATAATAATTATTAATTCTTATCTAAGACTAAGACATATCAAAAGTGTCATATTTAAAATAAGTTTACACTCCTGTGATTTTTGAATTATTGAAAAGGTTATAGGTAGCTAAGTAAATAGAAAATAAGACTAGTAAAAAATTGGACAACGCCACAAAAGCACTCCTTTCGTGCTGTAGAGAAGAAAAACTAATTTATTTTATGATTCATATGAGGTTTTGACCATACGAATCAGGCACAGATGAATCAGGATTTTGCCTACAATCATGCATAACTCATCATACATACAGAATTCATTCTTGTCATTTTTCTACACGAATCTATAACCCAAAAGCATCACACGAAACACAGATTGAAGTTTTAAAACTATAAAATAAATTTTATAAAGTAGGCATTGTAATCAGGATGCCACCTGAACCAAACACAGATGAATCACATATTTACCTTAGTAACACCGGGATCTAAGCCAACCAGCCGCAAGTCCGACTTCTAGCTCGTCCGTTGCACGACTGGCTTCCCCCCGCACAGGAAGCCAGACTCTCATTATGAATACCCGACCAAGTACGGTCAAGCGCAGCTTACGCCACATTAATCAGTATTATACGCCGGACACTTCTTATTTATTTATTTATAAACATACTAACGTAGTTATAACTAATACACATTTTTTTTAAAGAGGACAATTCATTGTCTTTCGATGTAATTATAATTTATATTGAAGTATCAAAGGGAAAATGCGACATCGACCATTTTGTTCCGGAAAATGGCAAACGGACGCGCTATGTGAATCAGAAGAACAAGCTTCAAATATTTTTATTTTGTACCTAGACAGCAATTATTTTAAAAAAATCATTTGTCCCAGTAACGGACATAGGTAGTTAAACTATACAAAAAAAAGTTACATGCCGTTTCGTTAGTTAGTTAGGTACAGAAATATACCCACAGACATCGAAAATTTTGTCTCTGAAGAACTACCCATGATCACTTAAGAGTTATTAATAGTACCTACCAAGGTTAAATTGACCTTTGCATGGTCTGGCACTGACTAAATGAAGGGGTTAATATGGACATCTCTGCCTACTTCTTGGTGGAATACTGGTACAATTCAGAATATGTGATATTTTCAGGTGTACGGCATTCCTTACGCAATGGAGTTTGTGATGCAGCCGTATGACGATGAACTCATAACTAATCAGGCTCTTACCGAGATATGGAGCCGCATTATAGACATAACATTCAGAAGCATGTGGAAGAACCTACACAGTGGCAGCGACGCCGTCAGACGACGACGAGTGCATTGAGTCGAGTTTATGTACCATTTTGACAATTCATAAAATAATTAAATTCATTAAGCACACGCTTCATTAGAAACTTATTCAATAAACTAAAAAAAACTGATAAAAGCAGCTGATTCATCCATTTTATTAATAGATACATTGCATGTATCAGCTGTTTTTTTTTCTGTTAGTGCGTTTATAACTCTTGATACACTATACACAATATTATAACCGACATTTATTAATATGGTTTTTTTTAATGATATGGCGCCTTCAATGCTCGAGGTTGTGGGTTCGATACCAAACAGTCTGTTGGCAGCATTAGCTGACCCTTAACGTTGCGTGTAAAAGATCAAAGTGGGTCAGATAATGCTGCCAATAGACATGTGACTTTTTTAATTCATAATAATTATGTACTTTCTAAGATTAACTTCTTCTTCTTAGTGTCGCTGGCATGACAGTTTTTTTTTGGGTTGCCCAAATCATTGTCCTTTCCACGGCATCGTTGGTGGCAGCACATAGGTCATTTGGGCTTCATGTTTTGGGGCACAGAGGGCAAGACAGAAGGTGGAGCATTGTTTGTGACCCGGCTCCACATTATTATTATTATTTTATTATGATTATCTTGGACATCACTGACATTGGTGAAGAAAAAACATCTTCAGGGAACCTAGAATTAGAATTAATATTTATCTGTAATCGCCATTTCGCCTTGAGCAAGCGTGGTGATCAATGCTCATGCCTTCTTTGTATGAGAAGGCTTTAATGGGGCAATAAGGCTGGTACTATTAATTATATTTATTAATTGATATGTCTTCAAGAGACGATATGATAACACAGCGATTTACAATTCGTTTCTTTATGGTCGCGGGTAATATTATAATTCCGTTTCAAGATTCGGCAGTAAGTACACACTCACGTAAAACACTCTTTATTCAGCAAACAATGACGAATATTATGTTGGGTGACACTTTCTCGCGCTTGTAACCCATGCGTCACCGATTATCGTGTCAAAATATTTAGTTCAACAAGACAACTAAATTGTGATACACGCTTTACACTGAAGCTTCATAAGTATTGAAATACGTTGGCGTTGATTTAAATCCGTCAATGAATTCGAAACTCATCAGTTGCATTGTTTGCTGGTAAGTATGTCAGGTGCGTGGTCGCCGGAACTGGTTCTGCATACAAAAAGACTCATGAGAGAGAGAATGAAGAAAGTGAACGTATGGTTTTCGTAGATGTTAAGCGATTGTTTGTTATCACTTTTGTTTAATACCATTCTTGTTTGGCTGTTATTCGGGGTATACGTGATGCACGTGGTTGGTCCCGTTCCAGCGTTCAACAAGCTAGTTTGTCTAAGGTACCAATATTGATACTGTACTGCTACTGATTTGAGCTGTTTGTACTACCCATACGATGGCCGACGATGTTCCTTACCGCGGCTTGTTTTAGTTTACTTGCAGAAATAGTTACGTAAGGAAAAGTATTATGCCTCCTCCAGGCGATCTTCCCTCTCTTTCGACGTCCCGAAAAGCAAGGTGGGCTCGGACGCCATGTCTCTAGTGTTTCAACCCCAAACGGCTCACACATTATACTGGTAGCTTCCAAGAAGGTTGTTATATTTGCGCTGATTAAGGTTTTCGGCACCAGCGGCAGCTGCCCCAACACAGCACATCGTGCTTGAAAGATGAAGTTTTGTTTATAAAAAGTTAAATAAATATTAAAGAATATTTACTAAATGCTTAGGTATTGTAAACATATACATACATAACTGCCTAATGTTCCTTATTTTTGTTTTCTTGTACAGTGTTACTGTGAAGTAGGTATTGATTTGAATAAACATGTTATTCACGGTGTGCCAATGCCACGCTAAATTAAATGTAGATTCGATTGTACTTAATTCCTCGCTTGTTACGGGAAATTTCACAGTACTTGACTGGTGTTAATAATTGTTTTTTAGGAAAAACCTCTCATTCTGTTAACTTCAAAACAATTTTCGAGAAAATGATTTTTTCTTTTTTGCTCAATCACTGGTTCTTAACAGCCAGCCGGCCAGATTCAATGAGTGCTGATATATCTATGAATTAATCACAACCGCTGACATGAAAGACATCAATTTGGGTCTACATCTACAACATGCCCCAATGTAGCCTCGTTGGTCTAGTGGTCGCAGAGCGCGACTGCTGAGCATGAGGTCTTTGGTTCGATTCCCAGGTCGGGCAAAGTGTTATTGGGTAGAAACCCAACGTAACGTAACGTCTAATGGAGAACCATTACAAATTTCTAATGGAAGAACCATTAGGAATTTCTCAGCAGCAGCCTCGGAGTCTGGATTTGTGCACGGTCGATGGCAATAGGCTCGCCCCCTATTACATGGGACTTAAACATAACTGGCGAAATGTGGGTGTACTTAACTAATGGATACACCTCTGCCTAACCCTTCGGGCAGGCGTGATGTTTATGTATTTTTACGGGAATCCTTTTGAATTTAGCTGTCATATTTTTTTTCCAATCTGACTATTATTTCTAAAGAATAGCGCTTTTCAACTTTAAATTAGGTATTACTATAGATGTACATACGTTTAAACATTCAATGTATCCCAAGCACAATGCACTGGCGAGTATATTTATTCAGTGCTTTAACTGCACAAAGAAGTTAGTCTCGGTTCTTTGAAGATATATACTATGTACTTACTTGTTATTCATACGGTACCTAAAATAATACTGCAGGGCTACGAAAGCTTTACTGTAAGTTAATGTAAGTCGGTATTCTAAAATTTAATCTCATCTAATATTGTACTGCGAAAGTAACTTTGTTTGTCTGTTAGGAAGGCTAAACGACTGAACCGATTTTGATGAAATTTGGTTCGGAGAAAATTTGTACCCAAGAAAGGATATAGATTGAAAAGAGTAGATTGCTGTCATTTCTAAAAGATAGCAAAGCTGGGTACTAGCTGCCACAAATTAATTGTAGTAAGCACATACTTTTTATTGCGGTATTGATATACAACCTATTTCGTTGGTTGTTATAGCTGGCTGGTTATAATATGTTTATTTCTTTGTTGTGAGTGTCATTTGTTTTTTGTAAATAAATCAGTTAGACTCTAACCGGCGTTTTCATACATTTATGAGCTGACAAAACTCTATTCCCCATAGATTTTGTATGGCAATTGTAAAATTTGACGACATTTATTCACCAATTCAATTGACTAACAATTTTATGAATTTAAAGCAAGTAAAAATATATTTTTACAATTTATTATTTCAAAATTAATCGGGTTTTTAGGGCTAAAATAATATGTTTTTTTCGAGAAGTAATATCTTGGAATTATTGTTTAATGGTGTCAAATTATCTCTCAATGTTCGTCGAGGAGTGACCGTGGTCGTGTCATGACATGACAATGGAACCGTTATCATGTAGGCGGCTCCTAACCGGTATTACATCGGTTCACTAAACCCTGCACGACTTTGATTATATCGTTCATTTGTTTATTGGTATAATTGCCGGCACGTATCTTGAGCACAGATAGTACAACTTCGCGCATGTACACTTTTGGCCAAATTTATTCAGTCCCGTTTTTATTAAAATTATTGTTAGGTAGGTAAATACTTACACAAAGTATAAAAAAGTTTTAAATATTAGTGGTACTTAAAATTTTACTTTGATAGGTACTGTAATGTTGTAGGCCTTCGTGACTGAAACTCATCTCAATAAAACAAAACAAAACTGTATTCTTTCTCCTAGGCATTTTCAAAGTACGAAAATGACTTTACAATAAAAAAAAAAAATTAAAAACACAGTACTTAATTTGAAAAATGAAATAATAAAAATGAACTAAATTAAACAAAAAACAACAAATAAGAAAAACGAAATTATACTATATAAAAAAAAACAACTATTACGTAATAACAAAAATAAACTATTTTAAAAGTCAAAATGTAAGTCATTAAAACTGCACGAAAGTGTACAAGTAGCCGAATGACACGCGAAAGTCCAATAGACGATGAGCATCGACTGACGAACCAATCGCGTGCATCCGACTGCAGGATCGGCGCCCCCCGCCTTCTTCATTCCGCCAAAGAGACCGAAAAATTAACAACTGCGCAGGTGACATTTGTGCTCACCACTGGTGCCGGTAACTATACTTACGGTATTTTTAAGCTTGACATATTGTCATGTCAGAATAAGAAAGATGGGAATGACGTGCGATTGGAAAGGTTGTATACAGCAATAGCCTGGTTTAGCTTGATAAAAGAACAGCATGATAAAAGGCAATAGATAAACATTTTTTTTTGTGAATGTTAAAGGATGGCCCATATAAATGACATCCGACAGTTTTTATTTGTATAGGCGGCCTAAAACATGTTACTGTTGATAGTTTTATAGGAGCTGTACAATTTTTTTTTTGAAAAATTTTCACCAGACATTCAATTTTTCATTTTTTGTTGTTTTGTGTTGCACTTTCTTGAAATATTTTTAATGATAACTAGCTGACCCGCCGCGACTTCGTTCGTATCCTACCCCTACCCAACTATAGAATTGATTTTTATAGATTTGTGTTACAAAAAATGTGATAAATGAAGAACCGCTCGACCGATTTTGTGCAAACTTCACATAAACCATCTACTAAATAGTCCGAATAAGGCCTAAACATTTGGTTTGGATAGGTGAGCCCGTTCTTGAGTTATAAAATCACAACGAAAAGTGGCATTGATTTTTTCTTTTTTCTTTTAAATCGTTAAGGTCTAGTTCAAGGGGGAACATTTTGCTTGCCTAAGGTCGTTCCCTAGGTTTCCAGTCATTTAAAAAAAACTTTATAGGGTGGTAATTACCTCAAAGTAGTTTTAAATACTTCTACCATGAAACTTTAGCTTTCCAAAATAATACAAACAACCAATATTTGACGAGTATTATTCGCTGCAATTGGAACATAGTAAGGTGAAAAAAGCAAAATTTTTAAATTAAACTATTTTTTATTTAGTTTTTAATACAATATCTAGATGCTCTAGTTTCAAGTGCTTCCTACACAAAAACAAAGCGATATAGGTTTTCCATGGTGAAATATTTCAGTCGGCATGTCCTTTTTAAGTATAGCCTAACTAATGCAATTTAAACTACACATGTTGCAATAAAGTTTCATATTTTGGAATGCTAAAATCATTTTATTATAGACTTATGTATCAAACGTATGGGAGACGAGGCTTTTATAAAAGCGTTGTTAGACTAATTGATGGATTAGCGGAGCTGAATAGATTGTATTGTACTGCAGCTTTTACATATCCACCTTTAGGCTCAAAGGGCGTATCCACCAAAACACGACTTTTCAGGAGAGCCAAAAAACACGACCCAAATTTTAAGAAAATCTATGTTTAGCGAACCAAAAATTATGGCTGTATCCACCATTTTTTTGCAAATATCGATGTTTTAAATATACCAATCGATAGAGGACGAAAAACTAAGTAAGACTGCATTAAAATCTCATTTTGGCCAAAATGGCGTTTACGTCCTTTGAGCTTAAAGGTATCGATATTGTACAATCCATCATCGGGTGGCTATCAAAACTATACGCCTATTCTAGTTCAGGTCTAGTTACGACCTAGATACCTTTGTTTGTGTTGTAGTTATTGATTTCCGAATCCGTACGTTCATATCATTGGTATATAGTAACGATAAAGTTATGTTTGTATGTAGAAGTTCTCTTTTTACCCAACTGCAAGGAAAGGTTATGTTTTTCGCAACTATCTTTGTATGTTTGTTTACGTAATATTCTTTATTCCCTTAAATAATTCCAAACCACTCGATGGATTTTTTAAATTAAGGCATCGTTAGATTTGCCTCATTAGTCCGTGCGTTCTTAGATAGGTGAGATAAAAAATAAATAAATATAGGGGCTGCTAGATTTTATTGTTTAATGAAATATTTTTTAAATCTAACTACTATTCTTAGGACTTGTCGTGGTAGCTCGGTGGTTAAGAAATCACCATATCATGTACGAAGATGTGGGCTCGAACCCAGGCACGGACAAATGTCTATTTGGTTTTTTTTATTTTGTAATATATACGCCTTCTCTGCATGAGAAGAGGCTCTGCAGGGACAATCATGGGCTGGTATATGTATAGGTATACATATATTAGTGTTTGCCTGCAACTCCGTAGGATGGAGTCGCGGAATAAGAAGTAACCTATGTCCTTCTTTGGGGTTCAATCTTGTACTGTTCCAAATTTCATCAAAATCGGTTCAGTGGTTTAGTCGTGAAAACGTAACAGACAGACAGAGTTACTTTCGCATTTATAATATAACATTAGTAAGAAATTTTATATAAAAAGGGCAGTGCAATATGCCGAAAAAGATTGTTACACAAAAACGAATGACAGAGCTGACGACAGTGCCAAGCAATGTTTACTTAAAAAAAAAAGTGTGTGAAATGCGATTATAGTGCAAGTAGGTAGTTATTACTATAACACAGTACAAAAACATCTACATTAAGGCAACAAAGCGTATAATTAATGCGAAATCAATCACGTTTAGCTGTTCGGAAGTGAACCGGATTCGGAAAACTTTTCCTATACTTACCAAAAAAATGAACATAAAACATAAAAAAAACATAACATCACGCCTGTAATCCCCGAAGGGTTGGGCAGAGGTGTATCCATTAGTACATCCATATTCCGCCAGTTATGTTTAAATCCCATGTAATAGGGGGCGAGGCTATTGCCAGCAACCGGGCACAAATCCAAACTCCGAGGCTGCTACTGAGAAATTTCTAAGGAAAAACCTAATAACACTTTACCCAACATAGGAATCGAATCCAAGAACCTCATGCTCAGCTGTCGCGCTTTGCGACCACTAGATTAACAAGGCAGTCAAAAAATGAACACTGTTTTAAAAACATTTTCAAATGAAAAAAGGGAACGCTGTACTACTTTTTTTTTTTTTTAATTTATTTTTTCAAAATCTACAGAAAATAAAGTTATACAAATTCTGCCAAACTGCATAACAGTTTGTCGGCAGTTGTTCTCGCAAACAATAAAAATAAGTTGTTGTTTTACAAACGTATGTGTGTAACATACAGTTACCTACTAAAACTTAATGGTTATTAATAAACTTACTTATATCCTATTAAATATACTTTAGTAGGATATACTTTTGAATTGTCAAGGACTAAGGAGTCGGTCAGTTAGTCAGAAAGTTGAAGCTAGCTGCTCGTTCCAAAACGGAGGTAGGCCTCTATGGAGAAGAACGAGCAAGAAACTCCACGGACACTCTAGAAAAATTGTATTCTTTTTCGTTTTACACCCGACTACGTTGTTTTTTAATGTACCCTATCCCCTTTTAAAATTTAAGAGCCTGTGATAGATAAATGACCGTTGATTATTTTCAAGATTTGGTGTGTTTTACCTACAAAGAATTTTACTTTTGTATTTCATATAAAATACACCATGTGTAACGCTTGTAATCTTTGCGTTTATGGGTGTTGACAACGGGTTGAGGGCATGATGATGACCTAGTTTGTGATATTATGAGAATGTCTGATATTCGAATGATCTTGTAAACTCACTTGAGCATATTAGCATTTAAAAACACAACTAATGTTAATAAGAATAAAACATAATTTACGGTAAAAACAGAAAGGTTACATAAGTCATAGGTTACAAACATACCCACCTACACATACTTACCTACTATACTTACCTTTACATATTTTACAGTAAAATAATTGCATTGCTAAGATAATTGACACTTAATATTTTAGCACACAATTTTTCAGTAATTATTTAATGTATGAATTTTACGACAATACACTTACGCCAATTAACGATCTTGGGGCCGCACCGCCGTACGTCCTTGGTTTATGTGTAATTATTAGGGTTGCAGTTAACCGTTACGTTCGTTTAAAAAACAGATTCCCTCGTGGCCTGGATCCGAGACGCATGCGCGGGCGCAGTGCACAAGACTATACGGCGACGCGCACACGCGCGCACGGAAATCATTTTTGTTTTTAACTTCTTTTATAATTGAAAGTTTATAATCGCGTGAATAAAGTTAATGAAGTGTACAGTTATGGCGCTTTTATTAATTGCGTTTGGTGAGTGTTTCTGTATCAAGAAAGTTTGATTTTAAAGAAAGAAAGAAAGATTCGTTTTGTGAGGAAGTAAGACGTCGCGTGTATAATCTTAAGAAAATTGAAATTTTCTGAAGAACCTAACAGTGTGCATGTAGAGGTAAAATAGATTTAGGTACGCTGGCATGGTCGTTACGCTCTTTTTATTTTCAGGAAACGTACAGCACGTAGCGGTTTCTTCGTGAGCTAAATTCACTTTCGCTTAAATATAATATAGAATCGGAATATAGTGAACAAACGCTTATTTTTAAAGTTGGAACGAATTTGTTTTTAATCAATATTTTAGTCCAGTTTATCGTAAATAGTTTTAATTTCATTTTCAACTGGTTTGTGCTGATTATAGTATAATGTGTAATTATTGTTATTAAATAAGAAAAATAGGAAGAAATAACTGCAATTTATTTATAGCCAGTATTTCATAGAGAAAACGTAACTAATGTAAAATTCAACTGGTTTTCTTATCGTATTTCTAAGTGCTACTTAACTTCCGTAATTTCACAGTTTCAATTTTGTTTTTTCTACTGCGTCAAGTTATTATTATTTTTTTACATAATTTCACATTCAGAAAAGTAGTCCTTATCCAATGCAGTGTGTTCCATGCAAAATAAGTGAATTTTTAAAAAAATAATAATAACTTGACGCACACACTTCATGTATGACCAACTTAGGATTTTAGGAAAAAGTAGGAAGGTATCTAAATGAAAAATGGGCATTATTCATATATATATGTAAAAAAGAAAGCACGTTTTCGAGTATTTTTCCAATTGGGTAGACACAGACTACTAATAGCCACGTACAGCAACGAAATTCTATTAAATGTATGATTTTTTTATATTATTTTATATATTATATTTTTTTATATATTATATATTTTTTTATATATATTTTTTTATATTATTTTTTTATATTATTAATAGTAATATAAAATAATATTATTGATTATAATCCTATTAAAAAAATTGGATTAAACACAATTAAAACACCAATAACTATTTTTTTACATATGTACTAAAAGGCATTATTTTTTATTATTTATTTTGAACTTTAAGCAACAAAAAGTACAAAGGCCGACTTGCATCAATGAAAGTATCTGTTACTGGTAAAATCTGAACATCGATAAATCTTATAATTTGCGTATCAAAATAAATTGTTAAATATAAGGTTTGATACATAATTTACTTACGAATGATTTCGATTCAATTAAGATAATTATGTTAAAGTGACAATGTGATCGACAATCGATAAACCTGCGTTGCTGACCAAGGCTTACTTACCTACCGACAATCTTCACAAGAAAATATTACCATAATTATCGTGCTTGGCAAACGGATTAGTAATGGAGTTAATATTAAATATAAATAAATAAATAAGTATCTTGGGACAACTCACACACGGCCATCTGATCCCAAAAAAAAAAAAAAACATAAAAAAAAAACCTAAGCAGAGCTTGTGTTATGGTAACCAGACAACTGATATACATACTTATATAATTTATAAATACATACATATTATAGATAAATTACACCCAGACACAGAACCAACAATTATGCTCATCACATAAAGTTTGTCCTGGGTGGGAATCGAACCCACTACCTCCGGCTTTGCAGTCAGGGTCACTAACCACTAGACCAACGAGGCAGTCACTACTATATACAATATTGAATTAATAATACTTTATTCTATGGAATTATCCATCGATGCACGCACATATTTATAGAATATTAATTTGTAAGCTTCTAAATAACGAATAATTTTAGATTTAAAATCACAATATACGGGATGATTTTTTAGTCACCGTCCAAATTTTGGTATATTAATCTTTGGCGAAAATCATTGAATACGTGTTTTTTCTTTTAGTATCACTTAATACAAAAATATTGAGAATTATTAGTGAATGATACCCTAATGACTAGATTTTTGTTTTTTTTTCCATAATATAACGTTTTCCATCATTAATTTAATGATTTAACGTATACTATGGTATGGGTATAAAACATATACCTACAATGTTTTTTAGTAATTAAAAAAATCACCATATCTTTTTACCAGCATTTTTCAACAATTATTTAGAAATACCCCTTTTTTAGCACATTAAATTAACTTTTTGCATTAAATTGAAAATTGCTATCAATTTGAGTTGTCTCGGTGGAAGATATATCATAGCAATTTTTTTTACCATGAGTACACGATTCTAGACCCTAAAATTTTTCGTCAGTTACTCCATTCAAACAGCTCCAAAAATCTCTTGGTCGAGCCATCTCTGTATGAGAAGAAGCCTTTATCCTGCAGTAGGATAAAAACAGGCTGGTATTATCTATATTTATTATTATTATTATTATCTTACATAGTTCCAGTCACGGCCCAGAACTACTTAGAAAATCTCAATACCACCACACAGAATATCAAAGTAACATCCAATAAATGATGAAAAATGCACAAATTCCCGGATACTCTCGCTCGCATGCCATAAAAGTGTCCACAATAATTTCAAAGAGACTTTTTATTAGAGAGACTCCAAATTAATTTCCCACGAACTAATATGAGATCAAAGAGCCATCTCAATTCAACTTTAATTTCATACTCTTTTTAATTTCAATGGGAAATGTTTTATTAAATTAAAATCATCGGGGATTCTCGATCAAAGGGCCTGTAACGATGTCAATTGCTACGAAATTGGTCTAAGAGCCGAAGCCGGATCACATCTCTGTAAAGAGAGCTCAATTACTTGAAGCCAAAGAAATACGATAAATGTCACCACAAATTAAAGAATCGTTCCACGCAAATAATCTGCCCTCTGAGCGTCGTGACACAAATATGGCGGCCAACGTTTAGGGTGAACATACACTTAACATAATCAATCAACATTGATGTGGAAAGATTGTGATAACGCATTTTGCGCGCATGCAAGCGAAATAGCTATAAAGTGTTTGATTTGTGATTTTGAACCAATTTGACTCACTATTGTGGTAAATTGTGGATTAAATAACTAATCGTAAAGAACTTCATTAAAATAATTACCTAACTAAAAGATAGAGATAGAAAGAATACGACTTTTTGTAATTCTATAAATATTCTGTAATTTCGATTCTCACTAAAATAACTGCAAAACAAAACGAAAGAGAACTCAATTGTTTTTTATTTATAAACCATTCCAATTTCAAAGTGATGTTTAGAAAATTTATGGTATATCCTAAACATCACTTCGAAATTCGAATGCTTGTTATTTATTTAAGTACAGTTATCAAAATAAATCAAATTATATTGATATACGGTGTAGTTATACCCTAATAACTTTTCAAAGGAACTACTTCTTCCAACGCTAAGTCAAAGAGAAAGTAGGTACACCGCTCTTTCATTAGATCGGCCATCTTTAAACTAAAAATAAATGATTTTTATAGTAATTGAGTGATCAACTGGAAAGTGATGCGCATCATCATTCATAATTAGTATGCAAATTATTTAATTGGGCTTTTAAAATAATAGGTATAGGTATAATTGCCGGCACGTATCTTGAGCACAGATAGTACAACTTCGCGCATGTACACTTTTGGCCAAATTTATTCAGTCCCGTTTTTATTAAAATTATTGTTAGGTAGGTAACTACTTACACGAAGTATAAAAAAAGTTTTAAATATTAGTGGTACTTATAATTTTACTTTGATAGGTACTGTAATGTTGTAGGCCTTCGTGACTGAAACTCATCTCAATAAAACAAAACAAAACTGTATTCTTTCTCCTCGGCATTTTCAAAGTACGAAAATGACTTTGAATTAAAAAAATAAATAAAAACACAGTAATTTGAAAAAATGAAATAATAAAAATGAACTAAATTAAACAAAAAACAACAAATAAGAAAAAACGAAATTATACTATATAACAAAAAACAACTATTACGTAATAACAAAAATAAACTATTTTAAAAGTCAAAATGTAAGTCATTAAAACTGCACGAAAGTGTACAAGTAGCCGAATGACACGCGAAAGTCCAATAGACGATGAGCATCGACTGACGAACCAATCGCGTGCATCCGACTGCAGGATCGGCGCCCCCCGCCTTCTTCATTCCGCCAAAGAGACCGAAAAATTAACAACTGCGCAGGTGACATTGGTGCTCTGCTCACCACTGGTGCCGGTAACTATACTAACATATAACCTAATACATTTTTTTGCCATTCCTATTATTATTGAAATATGAATTCACCTGTTAGTACATAATTATTTACCTACCTACTACGTATAGTATACGTACGTAGTGAGCATACCGACACAAAACATTCAATGACAGACTAGAAACGTCATACAAGGAAGCTAATTGCGAAATGCTTAATTAAAGCATCGTGTAATAATCCACAATATTTACATGCCATAGGTAGATCATAAAAATGTTTTTTTTTTACCCGATTATCTCGATTATTAGTTTTGAATTAGCGACCACAAAAAGTAGTATTATAGACGACCAATTAAAATAATAAAGTAGCAGTAAAAGTATGTTTTTTTTTTGTATCTACTATTAGTTCCTCAGAAAAAGTGTTACCTATACCCTGCCATTCGCAATACTACAAATAAAACTCTAAATCTAATCTAATAAATCTGCAAATAAATGCATCCTGTATATCTGTTATGTAATCAAAGAGGCAAGCCCCTGTCCACATGTCAAGTCCGCAATCCTCATTGGTTTGTATTATTTTATTTCAAAACAATGCAATTAATAAAATGTTTCGGAGGCTGACTGTCCTGGACATTTCATGACGGGTACCTATGTCAACGAGAAATAACGTTGTGGGTAATAATTTGTTATTAAGTAGATTTTGTTTGGCATGGAATTTTATGTGCGTTAGTTATAGTATAAGTAATTTTTTAGTGTGTATGATTTGTATAGCGGTGTCATGTATGATCGCTTAATTTAACATGCAAGGTTAAGGTTTGATTCTCAGATATAGTATAAAGGGTACCAACTATTATAACTTACGGTTTAACCAAATGTTAGTCGTAAAGATTTGTGATTCTAAGTATTTTGAAAGAATCATGTTTCTTTACGTATCCGACTTTCTCGTAATTCCACAAAAATCACTAGCGTTTATTTTTCTATGAATGCTTTTCTTAAAACATTATGATATAAGCACCCAGAGTCGCAAGGCGATCGTCATTTTGTCATGATATTTCGTGAATAGATAGAGGAATATATTATTATTTTTTGCCAGCTTGGATGCTGAGCCCTTTTTCAAGTATCAGGTTCAAACCCACTTACGTTCAAATGTGATAATTGGTTTTTATAGTATAATAAAATATGTTGTACCTACAGGACATTGAAAAATACCTTTGCTCATTATTACATTGTCTCTTGAGACATACTTCAACTAGATACTTTCGTAAGCTATGAGTAGACTATTCGGTAAACTTGAAAATAACAATAAAAATTCTTAAAACAGAATTGAACACAATTTAACGGATAAAAAGAAAATATTACATGGAATTATTGCATAGAAAAAAAACCATGAAAGCAAGTAAAAACAAAAGAACAAACTTCAAACGTCAAAATAAAAAACAATAACAAAAGAGTTAGCTTTAAAGGTCGAATTTTCAAGCATCTACTACTATCAATATACTACGTATTCTAAAAATTTCAGCCATGTATATTGACGTAGGTGTAGCGCCTATCGGATCTTGGACTATTATTTCATCAAGGTATTATTTTTGTTGACAGGTATTTCTGGCCTATTACAAGTTCACTGCAGCAACCAGTACGAAAAGTGAGTGTAAAATTTTTTTATTAGCCTGTAAACGTCCATTGGCAGGGGAGCAATTTATTGCACTAACTTTTTGGAACGATCGCAATATAATTTCAGTCTTAATCTTTTAAACTTCTTTTGACATTGTCGCTGAGATGAGATTGCGATTAGATTTTAAACATTTTTAATTATTTTAGTAAAATTCTTTCGTCTTTTTTACATGTATCGGATTTATTGTGATAAGGTTAAAGTCGAAAAGGGTAAAACGTTTTTTTTTAAGTTGACTGTGCGTATATTGCTACACAATTTCAACAAGGCGTTTATCCCTTATTAATTTACATTAACTTATACGAAAATAGTTATTTGTTATACAAGAGTGCAAAGTTGCTTTTTAACCGCGTGTTCAATTTTGATGACCGAGCAAGCGAAGGATTCTAAAATTGAATCACGAGCGCAGCGAGTGATTCAAAATTAGAATCCTGAGCGTTAGCGAGGGAATCAAAAGAGCACGAGGTGAAAAATCTTTGCACTCGAGTGCAACACGTAACTTTTCATTCCACCTCAGCGAGGAAATGACTAAATGCAAAAAAAAACGTTTACAATCACAAGATAGGTACACTTTTATTTCAGTTTAGGTATTAATTACTACATTATGACAGGTAAGTATTACAGAATAATCTTTAAATTATTACAAAATAATACTAGAAGGTTCCGAGTCTGAGTTTTTAACAAATTAAAAAAAAGTTGTATGATATATTCGGCACCATAGAGGTAGCAGTAAATAGGTTTAATGTTTTTTTTTAATTCACAAACTTAGTGCACACGATGTTCTAAATTCAATTTACTTTATCCTCTAGAGAATAAAAACGGCTTTTCCACTCAGATATTGAAGATTAAAAATACTCTTTCCGAGATGGTGGGATGAAAAAAAAATTATTCTTAATCCTTTACCAATTCGTTTTTTATTAATTATTTCAATTTTGAATTTGGAACGCGACTAATAATCGCTGATATCCATTAGAGATTACTTTATCTGATGAATAAATATTGCGGTTTAACAGTTTTTTAAGGAAAATATGCCACGCTGTCATATTTATTTTTAAGACGTAACATACCCGACTATTCAAAAATCAACTCTAAGTGGAGTACTTAGAGTTGATTTTTAGTTATGTTTTTTAGTACAATTATAGTATTTATACGCCATATGGCCAAGCATAGAGACTCTGTAAAACTAGTGTAACATCATCACAACGTTGCAATCTATATTAAAGATTGATTGATTGCCCATATTTCTATAGCGAAGTTAAAAATAATTGTAACGATTTATTTTGCAGCCAGACACTCATACGCATACACCCAACATCACCTGATAGCATTCAAGCGATCACAAGTTTCCATGACCCATCGGGAGAGGTGACGGTTTTGAAGGAAAGCAGAGGGGTCAATGACACCTTAGATATCTTAGTGCCTCCAAGTAGGTTGAAGTATATTCAGGAATACGCATTTAATAATGGACTATATCTTGAAGAAAAACAAAGGAATTATGGCAGGTAAGACTATGTCATAAACAAAATAACATAGTTATATCGACAAGTAACCTATCTGTCTGTCTGTTACGCTTTCACGACTAAACCACTGAACCGATTTTGATGAAATTTAGTACGGATTATGTTTGAACCCCAAGAAAGGGCATAGGTTTAACTAACTAAAATTTCAGATGTTATTTTAGTCTTATTATTTCATAAACTAATTGGAGTCTATGAGGTCCTCCCCCTTCCGTTACACGTTGTATTTGACAATCGGCAAGTGTGGTTTTCTATCAGTGAAAGATATTTTGGAATTGGAACAGTACACACTCCGTTCAAGTTTGCTTAATTCTTTTTGTAATTGAAGTAATAGACGTTTTAGTTATATGGGTTTTTTAAATAGTAGACACGGCTGGTTGTGCCATCGAGTTGTAAGCCAGGGTTGGTCCGTGGATGGGTAACCATTTTTAATTACAAACCGAGACTCTTTCGTGCCTTGAAAAGCACGTTAAGCAATTAATCCTGGCAGTCATACGTGGATCTTTGACAGTCGTTACGGGTCCTCAGAAGCCCGAAATTCTAATAACCTGTCTTACCAAGGGGTGTCGTATTACTCAATTTCTGGGTTGTGGAGGTCAGATAGGCAGTCACTCCATGTAAAATACTGGTATTCAGCTGCATTCGGTTAGACTGGAAGTCGACCCTAAGATTGTTGGGAAAAGGCTAGGCTGATTAATAGGTGTCCTCGCCACTGATATGTTTAATAAATTAGTTAATAATTATATATTTCTGAATTAGGGTACTGGACGATATATCCGAGTCAGGTCGTCTACCTAGAAGAAGGGTTATTCGCAGTTTCCACGTGTTTCAATATAACTCATACCAAACCGTAAGTATTTTAAATTGTTTTATTTAAAACCGTCTTTAAAAGCCTTTATTTACACCAGGATGCAAGCCAGGACTGGTGTTGGTGTCCATTTGTATAGCTGCATACGTGCCTATAACATAAAACAATTGTTTTATAATACTAACCTGTTTTCATCTCACTGCAGGGCAAAGAGTTCTTCTCATACAGAGAAGGCCTATTTTCGTTTTGTTATTTTTTATCTAACTACCTATTTCGACATATAGTCTTATAAAATTGTGGCAATAATCTGGCCAAAATTAAATAGATATTGCGTTTAATAAAACAGATGATCTATTTGATTATAAATCTAGCTTTAAATTACCATTTAAACCGGTCGAACCTAGGTTTTCAATAGAGAAGATTATATGTTACTGAATTAATTAAAAAAAAAGTGTAATTAAACAGAAAATGAAGCGATATGTGATATATATTTTTTGAACAATAAACAGCCTCTGACTGCCCTGTCAATTACAATATTCATGACAAAGCACATAAAATATTCCATATTTAAAAAATCCATTCCTTATTAAAAAAAAAACGCAGCCTCAGCCTAGTTTCTTTTGTATCGTAGCTAGGTATGTTTACCAATATATAAATATAATACAAACAACCAACCAAATCCAGAACAAAATACAATTTCTCGAAATAACTCCATTACGATTTCTTTTTAGATTCAAGAACACATGGAAGAGGTGGCACGAAAGCACCCAAATATGGTAGAACTTCAAGATCTAGGGAAGAGTTTTGAGGGACGTTCGATGAAGCTCGCTAAGATATCAGCTCAACCCGACGCTGGCAACCCCATCATATTTGTTGACGCAGGTAAATAATCCTTCATTCAAGGCCACAAAGTCTTAAATATACTGCGTTTTGTCCTAAATCGGCAGTTACTAATACATAAAATTAAAAAATCTTACTATTGTTTATAAATGTGAAAATTTGGATGGATGGATGTTTGTTACTGCTCGGATCTGGATGAAAGGCACTGAGAGTTTTCGTCTATACTTTGGATACTTAACCATAATGTTTCTGTAACAAAATAACATGCGCCGTACAATATTCTGTTTACTAAGAAATGAAATAGTAGGAAATATTTCAACCAAACTGCGAAATTGTTTTGCTAGATCAGACTTAGAATGTGACAATATGTATGTACTGAATTAGGCCAATATCCTACCTGTTCAATGAACACCTTTCAATTCATCCTTTCAAGATTGAGAAATCTTACGCAATCCACAGCAAAATAATGTTGGAGGTACGTCTTCAATTTTATAACAAGTAACAAAATTTTGTGATTCGAGACTTAATAAGTCAACTTCTTAGGTATCCACAGCAGAGAATGGGTGGCACCAGCGATGGCTATGTACCTCTTCCAACGTCTGACCAATGACCCCGATGCCATTCAAGTAGGAGGAATGCTGGATGGAGTGGACTGGTACATCTTACCCGTCGTCAACCCAGACGGCTATGAATACAGCAGAGGAGGCGGCAGTGTTAGTATTTGAGGATTAATTTTGTATTGCTACTAATAGAATATTTTGCATAACGTGTTAATGTGAACATTCAAAAATAAAATAGAGAACAATAATTGTGCGCAGAAAACAATACATAAAAAACCCAATAAATATATGATTCGAGTTACTTTTTTGCTACAGAAACGCATGTGGAGAAAAACGAGGTCAAGACACGCAGGAAGTCAATGTTATGGCGTCGACGGCAACCGTAACTATGGCTTCAAGTGGGCTGTGAGCGGAGTGTCCAAGGATCCTTGCCACGCGGAGACCTTCGCTGGTCCCAAAGCGTTCTCAGAGCCAGAGACACGTATGGTCAGTAACATCATGATGGACAATAAGGAGCGGATGAAGTTATACGTATCTTTGCATGCGTACGGACAATATTTAGTATACCCCTGGGGATTTACAGGAGAGTACCTTCCAAAACAATGGCATAAACTGGATGATATGGCGAAATTTGTATCGGCCGCCGTCAAGCGAGCTGGAGGAAAGCCTTTCAAAGTTATGAGCGCGGGCAAGTGGTACCCGGCGGCCGGTGGCAGTGATGACTTCGCTTTCGGTGCTGCGGGGGTCCCTTACTCTTATACGATGGAGCTGACTGAAGGTTACGAGTTTTTATTCCCAGAAAAACTACTCCGTACCGTTTTACCGCAATTTTTTGAAGGTTTTAAAGAATTTGGTGCGCGGATCAGGAAAGAATTTAGTTATCAAAGAAAAAGGTCGAAAGAAATCTCCGAGGAACATAAAGAAGACTGATGTCATGTAATAGGCTACTCTACGACTATTGTGAATAAGTATAAACTTCAAAAAACGAATTTGTTTTATTGTTTCTCCAACCGTTTATTGCTATTGCAAAACTTTATTCAGTCTTTGTAATAAAAATGTTGACACGTGAGGTTTTGTAGCTACGTATTAAAAAATCCAAAGAGATGAATTTAATTTTATTGTGCCTAGTAACGTTTTTTGTTGGTGCGTAAGTCTATGACATGACTCTTTACTTTTACGTATCTTATTTAATATTATATTATAATGCCTAAATCTTTTTATTTTAGTGAATATTAATAAAAACAATGCTTCACGGTGTGGGTAAGTAAAACATATTAACCTAGCTACCCAGCTAATCTTGGCACAATTTTTACCTATCCTCAATTTTGCCTTAAATTGTTATCTGCAGTTGCAAGACTTTAAGACGTTGTTACGATGAGATGTTATCGACCTTACTGGACAGAGATGAAGCTGCATGCATAGAAGATGCTGCTATTGGTGCCAGCACTGTAAGACCAAATTTTTTCTTACAACCGAAATTAATAAAATCATACTTCATCTGATTTTTGCCAACCAAATTAATATTTCAAGATTGTCTTTTGAATTATAATAATTATGCAGCAGTCTGATTCGGGGATCATTGAGAGAATTTATTAATTTTGGTTGTTACTTTATAAAAAGCCACGGTTTGTTCATCTTGGTACGAAACATAATACTAGCATTTTTTATTAATAATTTCGGTAAGTAAATCCGCCATTCCTATATCTCTTTATTACCACATATTTACAATAGACAATTAAAAATATAAAAAACATACCCAGAATGTACCAAGAGATTATTTTATTTTTGACTTGCTGAATATGTTTATAGGTGACAATATTCTTGAAGGCCCTAAAGCAGTTCTGTGGTTCTGTATTGAAGTTAACAAGTGAACACATGACGTATGAAGGCAGACATCTATATGAGGTAATTTTCTCATACGATTAGTGACAAACTCAGTCGGTAGGTATATTCTGTAAAATAAAGAGCAATATGGCGTAGTATGGGAAGGCCCCCCATGAGGACCAACGACCTGGTAAAGGTTGCGGGAATCCGCTGGATGCGGGCAGCACAGGACCTGTCATTGTGGCTATCATTAGGGAAGGCATATGTCTAGTAGTAGACGTCGTTCGGTTGTGTGATAATAATGATTCTGTAAAATTCTCCTTAGGTGAAATGAGCTCATCTCAATGAGAGTTATATCCCATCTGCCGATGTATTCTGTAAAAATCTTCCTCGGTTTTTGATGAAAGAGCTTGAAGAAAGCTACTTAAATCTAAAGATTGACAGCTCACCTCGAGCTCACTTTATCTAAATTCACCAAAGGAATTTTACAGAACAGACGTTACTTACTACGACCTTATTTCTCACGATATATTCCTTATTAACCTGATGGTGTATGTCCATTGTATATTTTTATCCATAGGTAGTTTTAGCCAAAGAAGTCTCCGTCGAAGAAAGCCTCAGAGATTCAGAGAAGCATCCAAAGCCGATCGTTATTATAGAGGCTGGTCAGCAGGGCGGCACAAAGCCTGTAGAGCTGGCCCTGTACTTGGTGGAACAGCTGGTGGCCTGTGAGGAGTACGACGAAATGCTGCAACGCGTCACGTGGGTGGTGCTGCCCTGTACCAACCCCGATGGACAGGAGTACGCCAGATATGTATGTTGGTCAAACATTATCAGATAAACTTAAATTTCGGTCCTCAAGTATAAATCAAGAATAAATCATTGCTCGAAATTTTCAGGTTAACCAAGTTTAACACATTATCCGATATTATTTTATTCACATACCTATTAATTAATTACTATTAAATATATATTTACTTTCTGTTATTAGAGCCCAGTCCCATGGAAAAAGAATTTAAAACCCTCAGCAGACCAGTTAAGTTACGGTGTCGATTTAACACGAAACTTTGACATTCAATGGAGTTCATGTTCGAGAATCGAGTCTGGATTCTCACCAATCTACCCTGGTCCTTATGCTGCTTCAGAAAATGAAACAATATTTGTCAAAAGCATTATCGATAAGTATAAAAAAGATGCGAAAGTGTATATTTCCATTAGACGTGATGGTCATTCCATTAGCTATCCGTACGCACACATGAAGGACGCCCCCCCAAATTCTGATATGCTGCACAAAGTGGCAGGTGAAATCGCCACCCGAGTTAATCAGAGAACTGGAGGTTTGAACTCGTTTGAGAGCAGGAGCCTGTACGATGCGGAGGGCAAGATGCACTGCGGGCATAGCGTCGACTATGCCTTCGACAGCGGAATCCCTCTGTCGTACGAGATGCGAGTGTTCCTTGGATCAGACGGGAAAATAATGTCTAAGTTCCTACCAATGCCGCGGGGTTACGACACTTCCCTGAGAAACGGATATTTCAGCGGCATAAGAGAATTGTTTAAAATCCTCACTAATGAGAAGAAATACGGCCAAATTGTATAATAAACCTTATTTTTATAAACCGTAAGTCGCCTTTTAATCGGTTCTACGAGTGAATTACCTATGCGTATGCGGGGCGTACATTAGAAGTATATAAGATGGAGAAACGTAATCGTGCCCAAGATTATAACTACTCAGATTGCTTCAAATGATGTGCTTCAAATCGAGCATAAAAAATCTTCAACTGGGTCAAAATTATGTACTGGGATCGGCATCTATTACGATACAATATTTATTTAGTACATAATGGTGTATCTACGTTGGAGGAGTCACTTTTCCACTTTTCGGTAGGATGTCGGTCATGCGCGGTGGAGCGCCTGAAACGCGCCTGCGCTAGGGGTGGGGCCCGTAGCCGTACAGCCCGCTACCATTCTGTAGTCAGCCACGGTGGCGGCACCGCGCATTGCTCTGGCAGCTCTCCCAGTACTCTGTCTTCCTAGTACCTCTCTCGACTCTAACTCGAACTTACTCTGCCGCCGCTCGCGCTCTAATTCGAAACATTTTTATTCATTCGTTTCTTTTAATTAATTCTACATTTAATTTCTAGTTAACGATTAATTTGTAGTGTTTTTAGATTTATGAGTTGGTTTTTTAAAAAAATATTCCAAAAAACTTAAAAGACATTAAAAATCCATTTGGTAGTTTTTTGTAGTTTATTAATTTTGTGTTTTAATTGAAAATAAAAAAGAAAACGGGGCCATCGGGTTCTTCTCATCGAAGGTAAGTAAAAGTTAGAATAGATTTTTCAGATGCAGCCGGGAGTTTTTGAAATAAAAGTCGTAGCAAAGTAAAGAGGAAAAGCGCCGTTTCGAATGGGGCGGAAGGCGGTCCCGTCGGCAACAGGTTGGTGGCGAGCGCCGGGCGTCGGGCGCGGAAACGGAGCCTTCTGCCGCTTGCTGAGCTCCGCAATTCTATTAACGGTTAATAAACACCCCAGATAGCAGCCTTTAGCGCTAATTACCAACGAGGGACTTCAATATTAAATTTCTTGCCATTCTCGTCGAAAATTCCGGTAAAATATGAGTTTTCTGCAACATGAATCCGGGGAAATAAATTGGACGGCCTTTGTCGTCTTCGCGACATATATTTTTATGAAACATAGAAATATTTCGGATATTGTTACTGAAAGTAACTGGGAACGGTTTAAAAAAAAGTAAAAAATGACCCTATGAGTCTTTGTCAAAGGGGAAACATGAATTAGACGTGCTAACTGCGTGCGTGGTAACTTTGTTCAATTACTATTTTCTGAAGTTGTTATGTCTTAACATGATAGTAGAATATTCGTTCTTCCAAAGTCATCGGTACATAAATCAAGAGAAAAAATATTTCATTGGGTAATGAAAAAATTAACAAGTCGATTAAAACAGATTATAACGTTTAAGACGGGAAATATGATTACAAGACTCTTTTCGCAAGTCCTTCTACTAATGTCGATATTTGCGGGTTAAATACCAACTAAAATATAACTCCAAATAAGAATTTTAAATAATAATGTAATAAACTGACTTTACTTAATATTGTCAGTTTATTATGTTCGTTTTTAAAGTTCCTATATAGAAAAGTTTGAATTCACGTGTCTTGTCTGATTTATTTTAACAAAGATTAAAACACAACTCAAAAAATGAGAAGATTTTTAAAGGTTAGAAGAACTTTTTGAACTCGTATTTAGTATAATTTCACGACTTAAAACAGAAACTTAATAAAATCTCTTTTTGATAGATTTCAAATAACATGAAAATTGATTTAGAACGGTATAAATTACTATTACGTTTTATTCAGTTTTCTTAATTTGGTTTTACTTAAATCTGGAATAGTTGCAATAAAATTAAACTATACGTTGAGTTCGGTCAGTTTAAAATGATACGTTACGAAATAATGTTACTGATAGAAGTTATATAGGTAAAAGCCGTGAACGCCTTCTTTTTCAATTTGGTTCTACAATTTTAATGTTTCCAATATTCGGCTTTAAAACAAAGTTATACGTGCTTATAAAAAAATTGCACTGTATTTCAATATTCTCCAACGATAAAACGGTTTGCTCAGTTTACTCACTAACGTGGTCCAGTTTTTGTAAGTTACATTGGGGTTTTTACACGTCATTTTGAGAGAATAAAACAGTATTTCTCAAAATAATTGTAGAGTAGTAAAACAAGACTTGAAAGGAAAGTATTTGGGTGTAAAAAAGAAGTTACTAATTTTATTGACTGACTTAGTCCGTTTTTCCTAAATTCTTGGAACCTATTTGTAACATTGGGGTTTTTTTACACGATATTTTTAAAAGTAGGAAAAGGGGTTTCTCATAATAATTGTAGAGTAGTAAAAAAGGACTTAAAAGAAAATTATTTATTCGCCAAATTATAGTTACTTACTCGTTTTACTGACCAACTTAGTTTTTTTTTCTAAATTCTCGGAAACTACTAGTTACATTGGGGTTTTAAACACGGTGTTGCAAGTATTACATGATATTTCTCAAAATATTGTAGAGTAATAAAAAAGGACTTAAAAATAAAGTATTCAGGTGTAAAAAAGAAGTTACTTATTTTACTGACTGACTTAATACATTTTTCCTAAATTCTCGGAAGCTACTAGTTACATTGGGGTATTCTACATGGTATTTTGAGAGTATGAAAAGGTATTTCTCACAAAAAATGTAAAGTATTAAAACTGCAGTTTAAAGAAAATTATTGTTTAGTCAAAAAAGTTTTTTCATTTTACTGACTAACTTAGCCTTTTTTTCTGAATTTTTAAAATCTACTAGTTATATTGGGGGTTTTTAAACGGTTTTTAAAAGTATAAATTGGTATTTCTTTAAATTATTGTAGAGTAATAAAACAGGACTTGCAGGAAATTATTCAGGAGTCAAAAAATTTAACTTATTTTACTGACTAACTTAATCAATTTTTCCTAAATTCTTGGTACCTATTAGTTGCACTGGGGTTTTCTACATGATATTTTGAGAATATATAACGGTATTTCTCAAAGTATTAGTAGAGTAAAAAAAACTGGACTTAAAAGAAAATTATTTAGAAGTCAAAAAAATTACTCATTTTACTGGCTAAATTAGTTTATTTTTTCTAAATTCTTGGAACCAACTAGTTACATTGAGGTTTAGTACATCGTATTTTGCCAGTATAAAAAAGGTATTTTTCAAAACATTTGTAGATCATTAAAAATAGTGAAAGGAAATTATCCAGACGTCAAAAATTTTTAGTAAGTTAGGTAGCCAAAAATTAAAGTGCCAGAAAGCAAAAATGCTTTTTACTTACGGGAAAAAACATTTATTTTTACGATTACAACGAAAGTCCAAGATTATTGCCGTAATCGAAAGCAAAAAATATGATTTTTGGCCTTTTTAAACTCACATGGCAGTTAGGGGTTAACTAATAGGTGATAAATTTCCTTGTGACAGTAAAAATACTATTCTGGGCTTAATTTAATATAAAAATCCCAAAAAGATAACACAAAGAAAAAATTAGAAGACTTTAGAAAAGACCTTTGTCTAACAGCTGTACCTATAAAAAAAGAAACAATATTCGTACTTAGCTCGAAGTTTCATACAGGGTTATACCAATTACGTCCACTATCAGATAGAGGTAGATCGTATAACGGGACAAACAGAGGGGACACTAGTTACTTTCATAACTAAAGTTTGGAGTGTTGATAAGAACTGTGCTGTGTATCGATCGTTCTCATTAAGCAGTCGAGTCGCGTATCGTCGCGATAAGAGTACCAAGTGTACTATGCGGGTGCTTTGCGCAAAACATTATAGTCGCCCACATGCTGACATTACGAGCATTGTATATACGTATTTAGGTAGTTTTAGTTACAATTTTTTGGTTATTTTATAGGTGAAATAGCGAGTCATTCATGATTTTAGTCTTTTGTTGAATTATGGAACGTCTCAGGCTTCTAAAACTGGTCTAAAATACTATTCCCCGTCGTTGTCATACAGATACGTGCTTAGGAAACCAGCAGCATTGCCACGTTAAATGGCAAAGCCAAGAACAAGCCAGTCGGTCAGATTGTGAGAAATTTAAAAAAAAAAATATTTATTTGAGTCCATTAGGCATTGAGAAATTTATTTAAAATAGATTATTGTGAAAAGGACGTTACTTATCAAATAATTTCAAAAAGGGCGTCACAGTATCTTGAAATTATTATTACCTTGATTTATGTACCGACTGAAATAGAATCTGTTTCATATACGGACTAAAATAGAATCTGTTTATCGGTTAGTGTAGAGTGGATATTTGGTTTTTGTTAAAAATCGTTTTTACCTTATATTTACGTACTTTTCAATGACTTGTTAAAAGTTGGTGAACAATAGATTTAGGTCGGTATTAATTTTACCACATAGCAAAAAAAGTTTAGTTTAATTTTGTTGCAATACCTTTTTAATTATTGAAGCTTGTCTTTTGTTTAGACTTTAATCGTCGTTTATTAAATTTGTGATGCATCAAAAAGATTAATTGGATTGAAATATACAAAAAAATAAAAAAACAGAAACGAAACTAACAGAAAAATACCGCTTTAAAATTGTAAAAACCACATTCACAAGTCCCATTTGGGCGCCACTAAATCCTTAATGGCGCCCAACAAAAAGTAAAACAAAATTAAATTTTTACATAATGTACTAAACATCCTACCGCCACGTTAGTAATTGTTAGTAAATACATTTTAATTGTGCAAAATAAATTAAAACCCTTTATATTATAACAAATCCCCTACCACATTGACACGTCATGTATTCGTAAATATAAATACATCTATAATTATTATATCTAAATAGTGGAGCCGCTTTCGGTTGGCTTTGGAATTTAATTCGAGAAGTTACAATAGGTTAGTAGTCGACCCTTTCGCTACAGTGGCACTTCAAAGGGCCTCGTAGACTGATATTTAATATTTATTGGGTCGGAACCCAAAAGAGTTGAATTCAAGTTTTCTTCATTCATTCAGTTAAGTTTGAATAGATCCTCATGATCTGTAACTTGTTTAAGTTTAATTTAAGAAAATAATTATAAAATAATTGAAAAAATTATGGAAAGCGTTATTTATGAGTTTACAATAATCACACAATGCAACTAATATCGTATCATAATGCTTATCACTCCAAGTTATAAAATCCGAGTGCGGATTAAGAGTTTAATGCTGCATTAACTGACCACAAGCACATAAACTATGTTGGGCCAAATATAGGAAAAGGTATTCATTTAAAATTCACCACAAGGCACCAGAACTTTATCAAAGCAAAAACCTAGATCTTGAAATAACTAAGAAGCTAATTTTAGCTCCCCTTAACTTGCCAGACTCATTTTATATTACAAAGATATAGTCGGGTACTTTATAGAATGTTCTAAGTCCTTTCGTCTATTTATTTGCCACCGAAACTCGAGTTCGTGGTTAAATTCTCACAAACACATATTGAAGTATCACAAAGACAATTTAAAAGCCAGGCAAACAGGAGGCAGAGTTCATTTAAAAGCAAGTTACAGAGGATATTGGATTTCTAACTCTGACGGTACCTATGAATTCCATACGGCCAATTTAGTATTAAAGCTTGTCCGCGGCGAACCGTGCAGAGCAGTATTAAAATTTGAAGCGTTCAAACTTGCCTCCTTTTAGTGTTCATTACGTCGGAAAGTTGGTGAAAATTCATACAAGTCTAAGTTCTAATGAACACCGGTCGGCGAAGTTGGTCGGTTGTAGCGATCGCTCATACCAACTCACACGCGCGCCTTTTTGTCGGGCCCGCGCCGCAGTATGCCTTTGTTACTGATATTAAAGTAATTAACGCGAGTATGCAGCCATATATCGATTGTTCACTTTTAATGTGTATCGTATGACAATTTAAAGTTCAATTAGACTTAAAACTTTGGCGCTGAAGTTGAATGGGTGAAGAAGGATGTGGCGTTGCTCTAAAACGCCTGGCACCCGAGGGATATCAACAACTTGCCAACTCGGAACTGCTTCAAACTAATTTCCCTCAAAATTTCAAACGTACGAGTATATATCGTATTTGTTAAACACCGCGTTTAATAAAACTTTAGCAAAGGGCATTTTAGAGAGTTATCTGCTTACTTTTTGGATATTTTTGAATTATTAATCGAAATACGACTCGGATAGTAGAATAAAATATGTCTTAGCAGTATAGGTACAGTTAAAACAATGTAAAAATTCCAAAAAAACCCGATTGCGTACAATAAGAACTTGAATAAATAAAAATATCGGGGTTTTTTTAACAGTTAGGTTTTTTTATCGGCTATAAAGCATACCATAGAAATATACATACATACCATCGATACACAGTCTCCTTTTGACGTAGTTATGTAAAAACAATAAAGTACCTTTAGATTGTACAGTTTACATTTAAAATATTACCAAAAATATATCCCCAAATGTACTACAATTACAGCAATATTCTTCGCCTGTCCCGGGAGTATGTACAACTTGTTATAAATTGGCACAAAATCCCAGAGACACAAGACAATAAGAAACGCCGAGGTTCTGCGGGGGAGCATTAGCCCTGTTGTTATTTTAAGTGGATTAAGGCCAGCGCATTTCAGATCTGGTTAAGCTGGAATCTAACATTAAGTCTGACAGAAAGCTTACAACCGACGGTTGCACTTTGTGCTCGCCGCTCACGAATCTTGTTTTTATTTTTTCTACCTTTAATAAATGGAGAAACTGAAAATTCGTCTTTTAATGTCCTTAAAATTCGTAGATTTCCAATTCTGTTGAAACTGTTGTAGGATATATGATTCTGATTGACTTCTTTCTTACAACAGTACCTTTTGTGGGCAGATAGTAAGGCGATTAACACACGTCACCGCGCACCGCTGCGGTAGGCGGTGCCGTGTGTTAATCGCCTAAACTAAATTACAGACTCTTGCTGAGATAGATAATGGAAAATATTAGTGTTATGCTAGGTAGTATTAAAAAGGGTCATAAGGTTGAACTGCATCAAGATTTAAATTAGAAGATTACATAAAACTGGCGCTGGCGTAGGCATGTAGGATGTGAATTGCAGAAAATGAGTCTACAATTGAATAAAGCACAATCATGCATCTACTTATATATATAGAGAGAAATGAGGATACTTAAGTACTTCTAAATATAATAAAAAGCTTTTTCACAAAAAAAGATAACCGCCTTCATAAACTACAAAATAAAAATAACTTTAGTTTTGGAAGTCGGCGGCTTTGGCTTTGTTTTTTGTTATGTAGGTAAGTATTGCCACCGACTTCCAAAACTAAAGTTATTTTTATTTTGTAGTTTATGAAGGCGGTTATCTTTTTTTGTGAAAAAGCTTTTTATTTTTCACTTTTTAGTGCTTGTGTATTAAGCGCAGGCCACACCGCCAGCTAGCGGGCGGGCGGACTAAGCAGGCGGGCGAAGCGAACGAAGGAAACTATACAAACTACGCGAAATATTGGCGAGCTAAACTATGGGGTTCACACCGAAAACTACGGACAGACAAGCGACGGATATTTCGTTAGCTTAGCTCGTTGAATAGTCGGTAGCTCGCGGTGTGAACCGAAGTATGTAAAGAGGTGAAACGATGTTCGCCCGCCTAGCCCGCCCGCCCGCTAGCTAGGAATCGTCGGATATTTCGTTAGCTTAGCTCGTCAGGTTAGTCGGTAGCTCGCGGTGTGAACCGAAGTATGTAAAGAGGTGAAACGATGTTCGCCCGCTTAGCCCGCCCGCCCGCTAGCTGGCGGTGTGGCCTGCGCTTTAATGTTTGAAATCCTTACAAAAAGCCCTTTCAAACAATACCTCACACGATATATTTAATTTTGGAAAGTGGTAGGTTGACGTACCCCCCCCCCCCTTTTCCTTCAGTCAGTCATCGACACGTATAAACAAAGCAATTTCACTTGTTACGATATTGCTGCTGTGATTCTGTGAGGAGTTCCATTCCATATCTCCGAAGTTCATCATCAGATATTGAAATGGTGACAATGTGACCACACGGGAAGCACCAGCTTTCAAATAAAAAAAGAACCATGAAAATCGGTTCACCCAGTCGCAAGTTAGGAGCTAACAAACATAAAAAAAAATACAGTCGAATTGATAACCTCCTCCTTTTTTTGAAGTCGGTTAAAAATAACTTTAAAATATAATTTTAGCGTCCGTGTCCAAATTGAAGAATTTAGCGCCCGTGTCCAAATTAAAGAATTTAAGGGATCTGTTACTTTTTGGAAAAACAACGGTAAGTAATTTTACCTTTTTATTCTACAAAAATGTCACACAAAGGCGTAACAAAATATTCAGCATTCACTTGCACCCCATAAATACTTCAACGACCTTGCAGCCCCATTAATTTCAAACTAAACACAACAATATTCGATCACAGAGTTTCAACAACCTACTTTCGCATCCTCAATAAAGTAACTATGTAAGTACGTAACATTATTAGAACGTTCATACTCGTTTCCACCCGATTAATTCATCAAGACGTGTCGAAGTGCGACCCCGCCCGACAAACAGGGGGTGTGGGCATTCGGAACTCATTAGATAAATGAAAGAGTTCAGGCAATGATCGGTCGGGTACGGCCGGGCGATGATTGATCGACTTTACACAAGTGAGGGTGAGTTTCCGAAGTTGTTGCTGCTCCTAAGAAATATCGGAAGCCGGTGTCGAATTACCCATTTATTCACTTATGTGGAGTGCGTGTTTGAGTTGTGACGCGATATGTCGGTACCTACTCGTCTACTTGCTAAGAGCAATAAATTAGCCGTCGTGTTGTTTTGTCGGTTTTGGGTTGCAAGCAGTTTGATTGTCACTTGTTTTTTTTTTATGAGTTCTTCTGGTTATAAAAGAGGGTTGAAGAGCAAGTCAAACTGTGGTAAGATATAGGATACCTTTGGTTACCAAAAGCCGTATGGTAATTAAAAGGTTATTGCGTAACACACTTGCTATATCAATTCAAAGATTTTTTGATGGAATTAAATAATCCTCCGCTTCGCACTAGGTGTCAAAAATTCACACCTTTTTTGAAACACTGCCGTCTAACCTCTTTTATTTATGTTTCAAACCATTGGTAAGGGAACTATTAAGTGTCAATCAAGTATTGTCAAATATTAAAAAAAAAACAAAAGAAATTCGGTTATGTGTAACAAGAGAACGTTATCTATGATAAGAATGAATACGTAATGGATGGGTCACCGACTGTTATCAGTGGATCGATATTTTTGGCAAGCGCTATAAAATAAACTGTGTCATTAAGTAACATAAATTGTGTTATTTTACAATATTATGCGTAAGTTTACAGTCATCTGTTAGTCCACTAATTTGTAGAAATACTAATATAATAATCTAAACAAATAAAAGCGAAAGGTCACTCACCCACTCACTCATCACGAAATATCGAAAACCGGTTGACGTAAGTAAGTATAAAGAAGCTAGTTTATAGTTAGTAGACGTCCGCTAAGAAAGGATTTTCCAAAATTCAATCCCTAAGGAGATGAAACGGGGTCCGAAATTTACGCAGACGAAGTCGCGGAAAAAGCTAGTACTTTTATAAAACTACTATTATTACTCGATAACTCAACTAGACAAATTGAATGAGCACTTCTAATGTAATTTTAGTTTTAATATTTTTTTTTGTATTATTACAAAACCAACCTTTGCCTCGTCTAGTAGAATTACTTTATTACTTCAAACCTATGAAGGTCAATCAGGGATAGTAGTTAATTATTAGAAAATTCTTATTCTAAACAAAAACAGTATTTGAAAAGCATTTTTTTCTGTGTTGTGTAAAATAATATTTTAAAGTAAATAAAAATAAAGCTGTTAGATAAGTACCTACTTTAATAACGAAGATTAGTTCACTCAAAATAATGGAGATTCCTATTTTTAACCGACTTCAAAAAAAGGAGGAGGTTATCAATTCGTCTGTATTTTTTTTTTATGTTTGTTAGCTCCGCACTTGCTGGTGCTTCCCGTGTGGTCCCATTGTCACCATTTCAATATCTGATGATGAACTTCGGAGATATGGAATGGAACTCCTCACAGAATCACAGCAGCAATATCGTAACAAGTGAAATTGCTTTGTTTATACGTGTAGTCGATGACTGACTGAAGGAAAAGGGGGGGGGGGGGTACGTCAACCAATTTCCAGATTCTACCAGTTTCCAAAATTAAATATATCGTGTGAGGTATTGTTTGAAAGGGCTTTTTGTAAGGATTTCAAACATTAATACACAAGCACTAAAAAGTGAAAAATAAAAAGCATTTTTACAAAAAAAGATAACCGCCTTCAAAAACTACAAAATAAAAATAACTTTAGTTTTGGAAGTCGGTGGCAATACTTACCTACATAACAAAAAACAAAACCAAAGCCGCCGTCTTCCAAAACTAAAGTTATTTTTATTTTGTAGTTTTTGAAGGCGGTTATTTTTTTTTGTAAAAAAGCTTTTTTTTCATTAAAAAAATCAACTGGCACGGAAGTACATAGGTATCTATGAACGAACTCACAAATATCGAAGTAGCTCTCTACTAATAAAAGGTCCCTACCCTGCCTACCCAATTACTAACAATAAAAATAATAATAAACTACCCCCCTCAAAACCAAAGCCTCTTATAAACATGAAGAATGTTCCTCCAATAAGGCTTGTATTTCGGCCATTCATTTTTTCAAGTGGGGTAAACTATGCCTGTGGGTACCTTCTCACACAATATAACGTGAACTACTCGAAAACAAAGTCAACAGCCTTGAGATCGGTTTCGTCATGTATCCTTACATTGTGCAATATTTTGGGGTCCCCCGTTACTCCCTAAAAGTTGGGTTGTAAGTATAAGTTGCATAGTCCTCTTATTTTTGTCATATTTCCACTTCAATTTGGTGTCTATTCAGTGGAATAAGAATGGGGTCAAGAAATGTCATGGTATTTTGGTAGTGGCGACATCTACTGGTAGTAAATTAGATAGGGCGGTACTACGTTCGCATGAAAATTAAAAAAAAAAAATCTCATAGTGATTTTGCTTTTGGTAGGTAATAGAAAAATGAGGCCATAATCAAAGCTAGAAATTCCTCAGGTTCATGCGACATCTACTGACCGTAAATTGGATAGGTAGGTACATCGCATAAAAATCGAAAAAAAAGTCCAAAAATGATTTTGTTAGTCTTTTTGTACTGGAAAAATGAGGCCATAATCAAAGTTAGAAATTCGTCAGGTTCTACCAGGATACCAGGGGGGTCAATTTTACTAATTTTTAGGAACGATAGGAATCTAATCTCATTCAAAAATGCCTTAAAATTAAGTAAATTGGAGGCATTTTTGACTGACATTAGATTAAGAAAAAGCCTTAAGGTAAAGTTACCTTAAGGCTTAAAGCCTTCGTAGCACATAAAATAGTAGATTATTAACCAAGGGGATAAAGCAGTGTCTTCTGTCGCGGGTGACGATTTAAATCGCGAGCGTAACGAAGGACTCGAGGTTTACTCCCGAGCGTAGCGAGGGTGTTAAAAACTTAAATCACGAGCGAAGCGAGGGATATAAGGCGAGTCCTGAGTGTAGCGAGGGATTTAAGTTCACCCAAGACTAAGACAGCTTTATCACCGAGGAAAATACTCTACTTTTCGTACCATTTGCGAAAAAATTAACACAATAATAATATGAGATATGCATTTTAGAACATTAAGTCATTTATAAAAATAAATTAAAATAAACTTAACGTTTATGTATTTGAAGGAAACAAAAACGCGGCAAATTCCTAGACTAATATTTTTTTGTCGGAAAAGCAAACGCATCAAGCTCATACGGCCTCGTCGGTTTTCGTAATTTTATTTAATAATCATAACTGCATAATAAATGCGTATTCCTTTTTCAAAAAGATGTATAATGCTTTATAATATACAAACTCAATGGTGTAAACACAGATGTAGTGCAGTATAAATTTCGGTAAGTATTCCAAATTTAAATCACATTCTCTCCCTAGAGGATGAATGAAATTCAGTACAATATTCTTTCCCTGTTTTTAACAGATTAAAAATGACTATTGTTATGTTCGCTTTTTGTGGCATAGAATGTCACTTTTTTGAGCAAGTGGTACGAAAAGGTTCATACAATTTCCCTACTCCTATACGCATAAAAAACACTACTACGTCATTTCTTCGCATCATAATTCGTCTTCACACAGTCCCCTACAATTGGACTGTAGGCAATACAAAGCCAAGGACACACCGTATCGAAGAGAACGGAAATGGAGTCCAGGCGAACGGAAATAGCCCGCCCGGTGGGAAGCCGAGAGGCCGACACACAACCTGCAAGCAAATAACATGCACGGTTGATCGAGCATTTGTGACCTAGGCTTTATTTCCTTGTACAATTAGATTGGGGGCGCATGTTCGGATAAATTGAAAGTGTGACGTGTCGGTCATAAGTTAATGACGATTGTAGGTCTTGTTTGGATTCCTTTGTTTCTGTTTAGACTTGCAAAGTTATGTCTCAGTTAAATCATTTTTTTTTTTATAAACTCTAGTTATATTGAACAGATCAAAATCGAATAAAACTCTAATTTGAAAGCAATGATTATTTAGAGAAAACGAAATTATTCAACATCATTGAAAGGACATTGTAAAAATATTTTCGTACCACTTGCTCAAAAAAGTGACATTCTATGCCACAAAAAGCGAACATAACAATAGTCATTATTAATCTGTCAAAAACAGGGAAAGAAAATTGTACTGAATTTCATTCATCCTCTAGGGAGAGAATGTGATTTTAATTTGGAATACTTACCGATATTTATACTGCACTACATCTGTGTTTACACCATTGAGTATGTATTTAAAGCATTATACATCTTTTTGAAAAAGGAATACGCATTTATTATGCAGTTATGATTATTAAATAAAATTACGAAAACCGACGAGGCCGTATGAGCTTGATGCGTTTGCTTTTCCGACAAAAAAATATTAGTCTAGGAATTTGCCGCGTTTTTGTTTTCTTCAAATACGCAAACGTTAAGTTTATTTTAATTTATTTTTATAAATAACTTAATGTTCTGAAATGCATAAGTATCTCATATTATTATTGTGTTAATTTTTTCGCAAATGGTACGAAAAGTAGAGTATTTTCCTCGGTGATAAAGCTGTCTTAGCCTTGGGTGAACTTAAATCCCTCGCTACACTCAGGACTCGTCTTAAATCCCTCGCTTCGCTCGTGATTTAAGTTTTTAACACCCTCGCTACGCTCGGGAGTAAACCTCGAGTCCTTCGTTACGCTCGCGATTTAAATCGTCACCCGTGACAGAAGACACTGCTTTATCCCCTTGGTTAATAATCTACTATTGTTTTTCCCATGGAAAAAACAAATATTTTTACACTACTATCCATCAAAATTGTTACATTACTATCCACCAAATATAGATCACTCTACATTCAAAAATCATGTACATTTAGAATAAAATAGCGTTTATTATCCACAATCATAACAATTTCTTCAAAACATGGAAAATTGACGTGTGTTGGTTCTTTTCCCCAGAACTAAACCAAATTATGAAAACACCAACAAATACATGAGTAAAAAAGGTACTTAAATAAATAACTAAACAAGCAAAGCAATAAACCGGACAATCTGCACTCACAGCTGTTTAAAAACCGTGAAATAATTCAAAAGCGAGTTCTCGTTAAAATGCAGCTTGAATTTACTAACCGCGGAGTTCACTTTATCACCTGAGCTGTTCGCACTTTATGGCAGATCCGCGGTCCCATAAACTTGCTGTTCATAAACGCGCACTTTCGCTGACATGGAAAATAGTTTACAGGCTGTCTACGCCTTACAGAGTCTGTTTATCTCTTTTACTGCGAGATATAGTCCTCTAATCTTAAGAATAAAACTTTATTCGCCATTTTTAGGGGACGCTTTATGGCAACACTTTGTAGACGGAATTAAAGATTAAATGGTTAATGAGTTGTTTGTGCGGTTTGAAAGTTTTAAACATGTTTTCGGTTTGGTAGTTAACTTCATTTTATTTGGACAGTCACCGGTCTGACTAATTAAAAGGAATAGTAATACTTAGTAAACTTGCTCGAAATTAGAGTGGTTGTAAGTAAATGAATGATCTACTAAAGGACTGTTTTACCTCTGAAATGACACTTTTCACCCGCCATATTAAAAAATGAATCAAAGTTTGTAAATGATCTGCCAAGTAATAGAAGGAACAGGGTGGTTTTTTAGTCAGTAAAAGTCTGACAGTCCCTTCCGCCCCACCCAGGGCGGAAGGAGTCATCTGATGATTTTTACCACCTAAAAAAAAAAAAACTAAACAGGCGCTATGTTAAGAAAAATACTGGCGCGTAATAATCATGTTTCCCCCCCAGAAAATGAGGGTTCATTTTCTATCAAAACCATAACCCTCTGTATTATTCTTTAATATTTCATAAAATACCCCTAACCAACTCATATGACTTTATCATGTAACCACCCAATATAAATATATTGCAGGTACAAGTACATTCTACGGAGGAACTCAGTAATCTCAGTTTCTAAGTCGTACGTCTTTCTTTACGTGAACGAGACGCGACCGTGGTTGCGGTCGCTCAAAACACTAGACGATCGAAAACACAATGTTCCAATGTCGGCTTAACGATTCCTCGCTTGACTCCTTTCCATTAAAAGTTCCATAGCAGAAACAAATGGGGAATGAAAATCTCGTTTCGCTTACTCATTTCTCGCTCATCTTCTTATGTAGCGTCACCCCAATCTTCCGATATAAGCAATATCAGACCGTTTACGTTCCCCTGTCGACAGAAAAACTCTTATTGTACAATAAAAATGTTATGAGGTAACTCTATTCAATGAACTCTTCTGTTATTGAAATTGGCCGCGTTTCGCTGAAAGTAGCCTTTCTTATGGAGCGAGGATAATAAACAGTGGTTTTGTCTGTATCGTAGCTATTGTTGGAGTTTGAATTGTACAATTTGGTTTCATTGCTTTTTTTTTTAAATAAGTCGTAATACTGCAGTGTAGGCTGGAGGTTGCATTTTGGGGGTATATTAGCGATCAAGTATGTTTCAAATACCAAGTAACTACTTAGCTTAAAAAACGATCTTAATCCGGGATGTTATAATATATCTTTTTATTGGTAACTTGTACAAATACTAAAAACATCTGAGATACGGATCAGCTCATGCAGACAAGGCGTATTTACTTTACATCCTCTTGTAACAGCTACATTTCCGTTCAATACAGCATTACATTCATATTTTATAAAACAACCAGTACCCCACGTTCCATCAATACCGGAACGCCAATAAGCTAAAACCGAAAAGCACCGAACAACAGTATCGCCAAGTATCGATGCAATTCCCGAAAGGATGCGTGCCTCTATTTCCCCGTCTGTGGGCGAAGTCAATATGTCGTAGGAGATGAGTTATTTTTCCATAATTCTGACTTGTCGGCTCCGACCGTCGGGCGTCGGGCTTCGGAGCTCCGAGAATTCCCAAATAAATAATAAATACGTCAACCCACATAAGTAGACATGTGCCTCACAGAGCAATGCAAACACCGCCATATTTGTTTTTCGAATTTAATATGCAGTGGCTTAGTTGGTTTCTCTTAAAGAGCACGTTTATTTTATAGTTAAATGGAATTTAATCTGAATGTTTAATAGTTAAGTGGGGTATAAAATATGTGATTAGTTTTAACAAAGTGCAAATGCACATCATGTTGATACCCTCTGGAATTGCAGTGGACGGTGATAGGTACATAACTAATTTAATCGCCCTAAGTGCGGTTAACGTTATGCTTGAAGTGTTTGAAGTAGTATAAAGAATAAAAACCAAACACTAAGTAATAACATAAAATAAAAATAAACACAAATAATATTGGGCATCGTTCTGATCGTGACGTGCTCTGTGCACTGTTGTTTATAGGAGCTCAAGGGATGCCATACCACGGAATAACTTCCGACGAACTAGTTGCACCCTCCTCGTCTCGTACGTTCTACTGGGACTTATGCTCTGCTCAAAAACTTTCACATTTTAAGACATTATTTAGTTTCCTTGCGGCACCCCAAGGATTTTGTTGCTAAATTATTAAATTTACCAAACTTCAACGTTTAATATTAAAGTGCTTGACTTCACTTTTGTTGGATTCAATTGAAAGTTTTGTTTTTAAGTTATCTTTACAGTTTTGATTCTATTTAATTCACATACTTAATGGTATAGTAGTTATATTTTGCAATCTAATTAATGCACTTATATTTTGGGCGCAATTTTCCGATGGTCGGCTAAAGTGCGTTTGGTTTATGGAAGCGGAAAAGCACTTTTAAAATTTTAACAAAGTTATTAAATTATGCGTTGTTGCAAAATAATTGGTCTACCACACACATCGCTTCGCATATTACTGGGTTTAAAATAATTAAGGCTATCGTTAATTTTGTAGCTTGTTCCAAAATCCAATTTAATTTTGTAAGGACATATATACACTAAAAGGGACTACGAATATTAGTAATACCATAACAAAGGTAAATTCTCGCCAATACGTAGCCTATAGTTCATAGATGACGGTGCATGCCGATGGTCCGGCGTTCACGTGGTCGGGGCAAAGCCCCATTGTCCCGCTAAGCTGCTATATCCGGGCTAATGGTCGCTGCCCTTTGTGATTCGGTTTTCATTTCTATTGCAGCATCCGACACACATGCTGCGCTAAATAATACGTGATGTTTCTCTGCCATTCGTTGTTCTGCACTGTTTTGATCGTAAGTAATGGCTGATTGAGAAAAGGGAGTTATTGTGATCTGTTTTTACTTAAGTATGGTTATAATCACACATAAGTAGATTAAAAAAATACTTTAACATCTACAGCACAGTTTGAAGATATAACATAATGGAAAAAAGTGTGCGTTTCAGATTATGAACACTTAAAAATAACCATGAAATAATCATGAATTATAAAAACCCAACTACAATCCAATAAACGAACTAAACCACCAGTATGTAAGTACAAGAGCGCCCACTAATGACCCGAGATCTGACCTACATAGCACAAAGAGCAATTTCTCTCAGTCAACTCTCACCGGCAATGTACAAATTACAGCGTCCCATTTGGCTGTAATTCGGGTTTTGTCCGTCTACCCTCATAGGCGCACGCTACAATTTACACCGGACGCGGCCAGTCGTGAACGAGCTGTCGTCACGGCGGCACGTGTATTTTACTGCAGCCTGCGTTTTATATGGCATTATTAGCGTAGTTGCCGGTTAACAGATAGTTGGACGTTTGCTGCATGCAGATCTGTGTTCTGTAATAAAATGGAGCGTAAACGTATGTTTTGTAAAAAAATTCAAACAGTTTTTCTAAAATTCATTATTTTGTACTTACTTATAAAATAATTTACGAGAGGCTCTAATTACGAGAACAATCGACACATTGTCTAAAGTTTATAAGCTTGAGCCAAAACAAAACTTCTCAAATAAGTAACATTCATAATCTCCCCAAAATCTACAGCGATAATTAGACGGGTAACATTTTAATAATTCCGAAGTATCAACATTAGACAATAAACAAATGAGGGCTGAGTTTCTTAAAAAGGGAGATTTCATTTTTATGAAGAGACGTCTATCTGACGAGCTCTGAGCGACGAGGCGAGCGAATTAAAGATTGTCAACAGATTTATTACTCGGTCCGGTGAACTCCCCCCACAGGGAGATAATATTACTTACCTATTTATTCTGTTCGTGCGATTCTGGCCTGTTTTCGTATATTTTTAGGGGACCCGCCAATTAGATAGAAAGTTTATTATATCTTGGTTTCTTGGCAACAGAGTTTTAGGTTTCAGTTACGTGAAAATTATGATTACAGCTGTTCTGAACATAATTTTCTCCATTTCGTCTTTTATGCGTAGTCACTTTCAAATACTAAACTTAATTTGAAAAGCCAAAATATCACAATAGATGTAGCCCTAACCCAGTCATCAATATTTATTACCTTAATTTTCATTTGAGAAAATTTCAATAACTTTATTTCACACAGATCGATAACAGATACTCAAAAATTAACACGGCGGAGTAAGTCAACTAGATACAGTATGTTTGTCGGTCGTGTGCGCCACTAATAGGGTATTATGAACTTCGGCTAAGAACTCAAGGGCTGAAGGGTGCTATAGGGAAGCCGCGGGGCTGGGGCGCGGCGCGGGGGACGAGGGCGCGGGAGGTATTTGAGGTATCTTCTCCGCAGTAGGCAACGGGGGCGAGATTACAGATGGCAAGATAAGCCTCGAATTAGATACAACGAATTTTGTATGATGTTGTAAAGGTATTAACCGTCTTGCGTATCCTTGCTTTGAGAATAAAATATTAGGTTTGTTTTACAAAAACCTTTTAAGCGGGCATTATGGTACTAATGCATCTATATTCGGTTTTGGTGTAGTTAAAATTATGTTTAATTAATAATGAAAATGTTCGTCGTTGAATTTTGGTGGAACGTTGTTCTGATAAAGTTGCCGGAATGAGAACACTGCCTCGGGGGATAAATGAGCTTGAAAATGGAAAATTATGTTTTTTTTGTATACCTACCTGTCTATTGTAAAAAGCTCTCTATTAAAGAATATGCCGACGGTTTTGTTCCAATGTTTCTGGTAATACAATAAAAATAAGACGAATATACGCAAATGGGTATTTTTTTTTCCTAGTCCTTTTGGTTCTCAGAATTGCGTTAGGTTAATACTATTTTCTATTATCTTCGTGTTATTATAACCAGTGGAAGGGGACATCGAAGACTTTTCGTTGGTTAATAAAAGAAAAATCAGCTGTTCCATACGAAAGAGCAGCACCTAGACGGTCAAAATGTATGCAAGAGCAGATGTTTTTTTATTAACCCCATTAACGCCGAGAGGAAGGTATACGATCATTTTTTGAATATGATAAAAAATTTCAGTGTGATGTCCTTTTTACTGTATATTTATACATGCGGTATGCTTTGCATCTCAAGAATTCCTAAAAGCCTTTTAAATTTTTTCACACCCCTCCTTCGTTTCCACCTACACTAACGCATTCCAATTCCAAAAAAAAAAGACAAGATTACAAAGCGCTTTTCCGAAATACGCATCCACAATAAGTCACTTAACATTTAATTAGGCAAGCTAAAAGTGCCGCGGCGCGCAAACAACTGAATTATAAAAGGCAAAACGGATACCTATATAACTACCTCACCTTACACGAGAAGGAATACCGGAGGCTTAGAGGGAGCGTCTTGCCGGAGGCTGCATCCAAACACAAAAACATCCCGCCCCAGAGCCGTTCTTAAATCTCAATTAAGGTTAAAACCGTGTCTTGGGCGCACGTACACTGAATTAAATTAATGGCCTCACATATTGCAGTGCTGTGGCGGTCCCGATTAATTGCGTATTTTTTTTCGGTCTTCTTTTGTTTCAGGTTAAATGTTTTATTAGAGAGTAGAGAGTCCTTTGTTTATTTACAGGTGCGTGGGCGAGAGAATTGCTCTTTGTATTAATTATTGGGCTTAGTGACTTACAATACGACGTTAATATTGATCCAAGCAATTTAATCAGTCTTGTAAGAATGAAACCAAAAACTTTATACGTGTAGGTTTATGAGGTACTAGCTTTTGCTTGTGACTTCGGACGCAGACGAAGTCGCGACATAAAAAAGTAGCCTATGTTCTTTCTCAGGGTTCAAACTTACCCCGTATCAAATTTTATCAAAATCGGTTTAGTAGTTTAATCGTGAAAGCGTAACAGACAGACAGTTACTTTCGCATTTATAATAATTAGTAAGGATAGTAAGGATTATTATTGCTGGAGTATCCAGAGTAGCTTTTCGTCATTAAAATAGAATAGAAAATCATACAAAAAAAAATTAAGAGTTTGTAGTTTTTTTTATAAGCTTCTACGACTTCTTACTTCGAAAGTTAGTTTCTCCATACAAACTTTGAACCCCTGTTTCATCTCCTTAGTGGAAAATTTTACAAATTCCTTTCTTATCGGATGCTTACGTCATACAAAGAACACACTCTCCAAGTTTCAGGTCTCTACGATCAACAGTTTAGGCTGTGCGTTGATCCGTCAGTCAGTCAGTCATTCAGGACAAAGCATTTTATATGTTTAGATTATTATGCGATAAGAGATTTTTTTAAGATAACGCCCCCTATTCTATTTTATAAACTAAAGCTGATATAAAAAAACTGATAACATATTTGAAATCAGCGTCAATAATTTGCTTAGAATAATGTAAAATATTCCATGCACAGACATACTGTAGTGCTGTGTTATTATTGAAGAAGCAGGTACTTAGCTAATAACTTGTGCTGCCAGGCGAGTAGGTAGCATGCACGGTGGAGGCGCCGCCGCCGCCGTGGAGCGCTAAATCAAGTTGGGAACTCCACCGCTGACATTACACGAAAATGACTTTATAACGCAATATTGTGTAACAACAACCTCGCAAACTTAAACTATTTACCTAGTGAACAAGTTTGGCGTGCCGACCGGATGCCTGGAGCGTGTTCCCTACATTAAAATACGGGATAATCTGTATGCTGTGCGTCGTATTTTCGCCAAATCTGGCGTTGCCATGACGACGGGCCCTTGAAGTAAAACCCCACAGTGAAGAGTCAAAGCGTAAGGCGAAATAATGACGCGACGAGATATGGCAGTTGAGTACGTGAGTTCACTATACAACGTGTACCTACTCCAAAAATATATATTTTTCAGAGTATCAGCCTTTGTGTGTTTGTTTATGGATGTAAAGTTGGATCAGTGGGACAGGTTCTTAAGACTTTCTATTCTCTGTGTTCAGTGAAAAATAGAAAATAAGATTTAAAAGAAAGTGTTATTGGGTTTTCCATCAGAAATTTTTCAGTAGCAGCCTCGGAGTCTGTTGATGGCAATAGACTCGCCCCCCATTACATGGAACTTAAACATAACTGGCGAAATGTGGGTATACTACTGGGTACACCTCTGCCTAACCCTTCGGGTATTACCAAATTGAAATTATCAAATCTTAACAAACCATCACGCCTGTAATACCCGAAGGGTACTAGCTCTTGGCCGCGACTTCGTCCATCGTATATGTCGGTTATTGCGGATCTCTAAATAGTCTATGTCTTCTCCATAACAAATTTCATCAAAATCGATTCAGTTGTTTAGTCGTGAAAGCAAACAGACACACAGACAGAGTTATTTTCGCATTTATAATATTAGTATAGATGTCTACGGTTCCCAAGTAGTAGACATAATAGTAATTTTAAACTACTTGGAAGGTTACATAAGATTACATATTATGTTGTAGCAAATTAGAACCTAATTAGCTAATGAGCTATCTGATAAGACTACGATATAATTAGTAGTAGGACACTACGCCGCAAACCCTATTCAGTTACACAGCCATATTATTCTGTAATGACGTCACAATTAGGGTACTATACGTGTATAACTTTCGATTTTAGTCTGAGAGACCAGTAATATAAGGCCCAGATTCGATTGCTTCGTCACGATTAAAAGTCGTCCTATTTAAAATGAAACTATGATCCATATTATGAAAGCATGATTAACAGACTTATTATTAGGTACTTACAGACAAAAAATTCCATCAATTTTTATATTTGGAAAACACTCTCAAAGATATTATTTATTTAGTTTGAAGTAAAAAGTACTATAATCGTATTTCCAATTTGAACATCGATTCGAATCGGAAAGATTTAGGTTAGCGCTCCTTAAAGCTCTATTTAATTAGCGTTACAAACTGGGACCATACCCTTACTTGTAAGTAGGTAGGTAAGTACACATACTCCGTGATTATTACTGATAAATGAGGTACTAATTACACAGTAACATCTAATAGGTTACTAGTCAATCTGTCACATACGGACATACGTATAGGTGTATTATATGGAAGTCTGGATTGCATTGCGATGCGGTCATCACACATTCCAACGTATATTATCATAGATATGTTTGATATTTGCAGCTTCATTAGTGAGGGTGGGCAGCGTGGCCATTTTGAAGTATTAATTACCTATCTATTGGTACGTATAGTAATAATAGCTAATTAAGCTTTAGATTATGAACCAAACATGATGACTTTTAAGAATGGTAGGAAAATTAATTAGGTTTTACATTGTGGGACTCTGGGAGTGTCCAAAAAGTCCATTAGGCGCCGTTCAAACAGAAGTGGTGGCGGTCACTTGTCAGTTTGACATAAAAATACTGATCTGACATATCATGTCAGATAGTAAAATTATGTTACAGTGGCAAATGACAGCCACGTCTATAGTCCACCCTTGTCCAAACGGAGCTTTATATGTAGCTGTACTTATTCTTAAAAAATTATACAGACTTAAAATTTCATATCGATCGGGAAAATTAAAATCTTCAAAAATAGTACGTTATGTTCAAATTTATTTTATTGATACTTATTTTATAGTTTATAAATAAAGTACATTCATATCTGTCCAAATTCCAAATTGAAAAAAAGTACAATCTATAAAGTGACAAAGTAAAAAATACTCGACAAAACAACAAACAAAATCATTCATCACTATAAACGTTAATAAAAATTGTAACATATGGTTGGTCACACAAGTGATTGCGATCACATCACTACACTAGTGTCACAACGAAGGAGGGGACAACTCTATTATTTTTAACGAGCAAATAAATATTCGGCATTCGTTTACATTTTCATAACGAATGGGCGCATTTTAAAAGCCTTATTACTGGGTGTCACGCCTTGACGTACGATGTACGGTTTCCCGATAATAACTTATCGATTTTTTCAGTTATTCGGGAAATTAATACTTAGGTACGGTGCAATATTTCATCAATAATATTAAATAAATATCTGTTGAAGTAGATATCACTACCAACCTACATAAAGAATCTTAAATTTTTAATCAACGTGTGGTCAGCACGCTGTCAAAAAATAAATAAATAACTCATCGAATAAATTAATCTTCATTCATTTCCATTATTTACAGAAAAACAAGTGACGTCCGTTAAATAAGTATGAGTTTTCCATTAACTACGAACGAATTCTCCAATAACTTGCGCCGGATCAATATGCTATTTACTTTTTTAACTACTAATTGAATTGGGCTCGTACTTATACAGCCCCGTTCAAATTAATTAACTCGTTCGGCAGGGAGCCACTCGCAATACGGCCGCATTCACTTTTATAGGTGATAAAAATCTGCTTCTCTTAATACTCCATATCTTCCACAATAATACTCCTTAAATTTTATTTGACAAAGTACATTAAAATATGTAGTGATTGTTCGGAGTTTATTAGCAACGTTTTATTACTCGTCTCCGTCGTACATACACGGGAGAGAAAGCTCCGCACAGATATTGTAGCTTGTGACAATAAATAAGACGTAAAATTTTATTTTACAACGGTAAACGAAAGAAGCTAACGAAATTACATTCAATTACGGCACTGTGCCCGCGGCATTCCACCGTCGCAATAAAGGCCGCAAAGTAACGTTCCTCGCGTAAATTTTTCGGACATAAAACTCTGTAAAAGTGAAGTTAGTGAGATGTAGAGCGACAATAAATGTTTATAGAGGTTGGAGCGAGCTGTGCGGCGTGCCTGCACCGCCGCGTCCCGCCGAGTCACCACGACTCTCCTCGCCCCACTCAATTAAGTTTCGGCAGAAGAAAAATAAAAATTCACCGTAGCAAAGGTTCTTCATTCGCAGAGCAAACACGAATGAGGCAAATTAAGTGAGCAAAATAACGTGCCCTTAAATTAGGTCACGCAACCAAAGTGAGACTTGGAGGGCCCTTGCATCTCGTTATAGAAATGAAGTATCGCCGCCGCACCGCACCGCGCCGCGGTTAATGTAATCAAATTTTTAATTTTTAACTTTTTTTCGTTTCTTTGATATTCTTGGAAAGCTTTGTGCGTAATTCAGTTAAACGTAGAAATGTGAAGCTTTTAGTTAGTTTGGAAATAAACTCAGCAATTTTCTTCTTTATTTATTTTTACAGTTTTCTGGTCGGCTGGGCTCGTAATTGTCAGTTTTCCGCTGTGCGGAAATAATAACAGCATTTTTCTACCAAAACGTTCTGTTTTTAAAAGAGAAAGAGATACAGTTCAATGTACTTATTTTGTACAATGAACTGTCGATGTCGATCAAAGAACGAATTAATAAACTGTTGTAAAATTATGTTTCAATGGATAAAAAATGTATAAAATAGAATTTTTCTTTGAATTAAACGAATTTGCAACAAGTTACACTCATAGTGCTTTAGTTACAACACTTTTATGGGATTCTATGTTAAGTCGACATTCCACTGTACACCATAGACCGCCATTATTTTTATACGTATTTTATAAACTTTTTGTTTCTTTAGAACACAATATATCGTGTTCTTTGATGAATTGTATAGAATATACAGGATGTTCAATGAATAGCAGACATTTTTAAAATTATTGTTAAATTAAAATACCAACTTACATAATATTATTATTTTAATTTTGAAAACGGAGGACCCTAAGATTTTTAACAGTAGGTGGGTAATATTGTATACATATAATTTAGAAATCCTAACATTTTCTTTAAGAAAAGAAAAAGTGTTGTTTTGTGTAAGTTTTTTATTTAAGCTTGATGACTCAAGGATTAATTACTATAATTAACATCACATACTGTATATCGGTCTGTAATTACGTCGTGCCTACGTAGCGGACGCTACGTGATAATTAGATGACGCGAATGAGGGAAATAAGATACATCTTAATATGGTAGGGTGGATGCTGTGATAGTGGATAAATGAGAAGAGCCTATGTTTACGTAATTTTGTGTTAATGAAAAGGATAATTCACATTAGTGTGTTATTTTAAATCCAAACTAATAAGAGTGATAAGGTTTGTATTTTTGTTTGTCAGGGATAAACTCAAAAACTACTTACCCCTTTTTAAAAATTCTTTTACCTATGGAAAGCTAAATTAACAGCGAGCTACATAAGATATATTCCTTTTAAAAAAATTAGAAATCCGTAAGAAAATTCACGAATCGGACGAAGTTACGGGCCAAAGCTAGTAAGTACCTAAGGAATACAAAGATGAATAGCAGTGCTATTTTATCTACAGATTTAGATGAAGCGAGCTAGATATCAGATGTCAATTCCCAGCAGGCGGGTATGACAGTAGCTCATCTCAAACTCAGTTCACCTAAATTCACCTAGGAAGATTTTTACATAATAGCTTTGCTGATTCACTTTATATCACTTTAGTTCGATCAACGATGGATCAACTTTAAACAAAATATCTTCACATTTAAAAGAGACAGGAAATTTTACTTTTCAAGTTTAAAAATTAAAAGCTTTCCTTAAAATCTCATTAAAATTACTCACATAACGTATATTAACAAATAGACCCAATATACTAAGTATGCTTCACGACTTCTACCAAAACTTCCATAATTACGTGGCAACACAGTAAAATAAAATCTTCGGATTAATCCGCAGACACATAATTCACGTTTATCTCGGTAGCCGAAATTACCCACTAACGTAACCAATTTTCTTACCTTTGACAAAATCACGGCTCTTACCTATTACGTAACATTACCCAAAGGGCGCACGCGGCGCGAATACGGCGCTAAACACATGTCTGGCCACTCATGCGTTTTTGAGTCATATTAATAAGTGTTAGGGTGTATTTTACTGTGGGATGTTATGACGGCAAAAGGCGAACGTCGAACGATGTATAAGACACTCTGTGAGGGTGGCGGTAGGCCTATAATGGGTCCTTGCGAGAAGGGCTTCGGGACCGCATGTGTTCGTGCCTACGGTCCCCGCTTCGTAAAGGAGTCTGTGGAACAAATTAGAAAATCTTTTGGAGAATAATTTAAGAAGTAGGCCCGCGGTTGTCGAGTTAACTTTGTTTTGCGGCGCAAGCAATAGGTTGAGTTATAGCTTTACAAGTGCTTATTTTAAGTCACAGATTAATATGTTTTTATTTATTTATTATTCAAAAAATCCGCAGCTCCTTTTCATTTTTACTTTAAAGTCAAAGCCAATGTCAAATCATTTGTTTCAATAAGACCATAAGGCAATTTTGAAAGTCATTAAAAAGAAATTCTAGTTCCTTTACTTAATTTAAGCGGATTTACAATACAGTACCTAGCTGTACATAATATGAAAAACAGGATGATATAATATGCTAGCACCATCTAGCATAGCCAAGTGTGCAGTGTAGGTGAGTGTGTAGGAATGTGCATTAGGAAATTCCAAATTGACAGTTCAGTTCGTCACAAAATATTTTGTTGGCTTTTGTCTGTTTTTTTTACAATATTTCTAATGTTTACGTCTCTCGCGGTCCAGTAACAAAATTCTTGAAAGCTTGCGTTGCTTGCTTTTTTATTTTTAACAACACCCTGTAACACATTTAATTGCCGCTGCTCCTGCTCTTATTTCCATAATTATATATGTACATGTAGGTACATGGCGGAAATCACGGTTTTTCTTACGGCTACCGTAATCCTGTAATTGAGATGCCACGTTTCAAGATTTGCATGAACGAAGGACTGTGAAGTTTAAACATAACATCACGCCTGAAATCCCCGAAGGGTTAGGCAGAGGTGTACCCATTAGTATATCCACATTTCGCCAGTTAGGTATGTTAAATTCCCATGTCACAGGCTCGCCCCTATTGAAATCAACCGGGTACAAATCTAGACTCCGAGGCTGCTACTGAGAAATTCCTGATGAAAAAAACCCAAAAACACTTTGCACGATCTGGAAATCAAACCCTTAATCTAAACCTCATGCTCACCCGTCACGCTTTGCGACTACTAGACCAGCGAGGCAGTCGAAGAAGTTTTAAAGGGTTGTTATAATATCTTTGTGGTACTGACACTGAAATTTTCCTATACCACCTACTTACTTTATTTTAAATAAATACCAGCTATGATATTAAAAACTAATATCCTAAACCACGAATGAAAATACTCGGAATATTTAAATACAGCAACTCCACAATATTTGAGATTGTTTCCATGCGGCGCGCGTGAACGCAACCTCAGCCTGCTACTCGTATCAGCAGCTATCCAAACATCGCCAAACTTTCCTCGTCAAACTTCCTCTCAACGCGATCATATTTTCGTATTTTTCTTCACTGAGACGCGAACCGTGAACCGTTTTAAATGTATTCCATAAATCAGTACACTTACGAATTTCGAACAAGAGGGCCCAACAAAAATACTTACTTAACAATTTGTCGAGAAATTCGTTGAACGATTAACAAATGTGTTCGTTCGTTGTTAACACAACGTCTTAAATTAATAAAGTTTTGGAATGGCGCGCGTGCGCTGGCGGGTAATGTGACACGGTATGATACTCAGTGGCGCCCACTACACCGCGGGTACTCGAGCCGGTATCCTAGTACAATATTGACACAAATCCCTTAACTTATAAAATCGTGCTTCCGTCCCCGATGTAGGCAATATGGGATTTCCGTCGTCATTTTGATGTGGACCCCGGGGCTGGGCCGGAGGGGGTCGTGTTTGCGCGGGGGACACCTGGCTACTCCTGCCGCCCTGTTTGCTGATCGATATGTGCCCACTTTTGTGGATGACACACCGCTAATGTAACACTAAAATATATTTTGACACTTTTCGTCTGAGGGCCTTTAAAAAATAAATAGTTTTTTTTTTTGTTACAAAATTGTTATTTTGTGTCATACTTATAGATAGGGAATAGACAACATGTACCTTCCAGCTTCCTTAGGTATATCTATCTTCTAAATATATAAAAGGGAAAGATCACACACTCTCATTACGAAATATCGAAAACCGCTTGACGTATAAAGATAAAATTTGGCAGGGAGGTAGACTATAGTTAGTAGACGTCCGCTAACAACGAATTTTCCAAAACTCACCTCCTAAGGGGATGAAATGGGGGTCCGACATTTATACAGACGAAGTCGCGGGCATAATCTAGTAGAATTTATAAATATCATGTCTCAAAATCAGCTTACTTATTTAGACACTTAAAGGAAACATAACCAAATACAGAAACGTTAATTTGTAGGACAACTTGAACACAAAACCTCCGAACATTAAGCTCAAGCCGGTGCACTTGCATATTAGTAGACACTCATTGAGCCAGTTCACCACACACGATTTACCAATAAGTACGTATTTGTAGCAATAACCGACGAAACAAAGCATCCGGCTTGCACGCTCCTAATCCTCAATTTGGGGAGGGTCTGTGTGGAAATGGAAAAATATTTGTCTGGCAACACTCGGCAAATGTACCGACAGCCGATATCACGTAGCGTTTTATTTTACGCTAAGACAACTACAGGTTGTCGACTTCACGTGTGGACGGGTTTATTTTTCTGCGCTGGTAACACGCTCGTTCTTTTACAACGTGGTTCGTTCGGGTAGTTTAGCGTGTTTAAAGAACGAGCTGTAATGCAATCTTTGATTTTTACACGGGAATTCTCTTGGAGTCTGACTTTTATAAAGATCTTGACAGCGTTGTGGAAGAATATTTTTCGATGGGAATTCAATTTATTTGAAAACTGACGGTTTTACAGATACAGCACTTCGTTCTTAGGTATTTAAAAAAATATTATTTGTTTTCAGAATAGTTTTTGATTTTGCTGTACCTAAGTATATTAACAAAAACTTTAAAGCTTCGTTTAACTAAATGAGTGATTAAATAGTTAATAATTACCCTCACAGACATCCACTTTTCCAAACCCTCAATATACTAAAACTTAAAATCAAAACAAACATACTTAATCGTAAAACAAAATTCAAAACTCTAATATTTCGGATGGAGTTAGTTAAAAACATATTTGTGAACTCATGAACAAACAAAATCTAAGTGGTCTAAGCTCATGATATCGTTTGCAGTGCAGGGTTCACTTTGCAACTTTTCAAATATCTGCTAAACCACACTTGCTCTTATGACGGCGCGGCGTTATGACCGAAGCGGATCATATTATTATTGGAACACGAACATCACTGGTTAGACTACTTGTGGTTCGAAATTCGAAAGTTACTCTGAATATTTGAGTAGAATTTTAGAAGAGATTTTTGAAAAGAGAATGATTTTAGAGTTTAATTTTTTATTTTTGAGTGTGTATTATAATTTTCCATAAGTATCTCCACTATGACCGCAAAGAGGTTGTATGGAAATATTTTTCGTCTCTCTTGAACACTGAAATCCACAATTACCATAGGTTAATTAGAAAAAAGCTGCATCTGTTATTAGCCGAATGCGTTTCATTTTCCATTGACATATTTCTATACCTACTCGATCATTAACAAACGTACTGAAATAAAAGAAAAATATTTTCGCCGATCCCATCCGCGTCTGTCTTCTTCCCTTGCCCAGACGTGCGTCTCTTCAATACTTCCATCTACGCCACTTTATGCCTCTTTTACGCCGTGTACGCCCAGATTGCGATCCACACTCGCTATTTCAACCGGATCGCTTTACACTCTTCACGGCCTTAATAGACCTGTTCGCTTTTATACCCTAATGACCGCGTAAAATGCTCTGCGTTTGTTTGCCCTTTATTAAGCGGTAAGCGATGCAGCTGCTTTATTCGCAATGTTATTATATTTAATGGTTTGGCCTGTGATTTTATGAAGCGATTCAGTTTAAGTACCAACTGAGATTTTAAATGCTTATATTTAGTGTGTTATGAAGAAAATATTTGCCTTTTAATCCATATACAATCCCTATTGCAAATCTTAAAAATGTAACTTCTATTGGCTAGAGTATCCCATCCTACTTACAGTTTATCGAACAAAAGTTATACAAACAAAACTTATACCTTTATAGAGAAACTACCCTCAATATCTGGTCACAGTTCAAGTGTTAAAAAGCTCAGATTTATAGTGGTTCAATGGGGAAGTTATTGAAAACAAAACAAGTAAGAAGAATACCGAAACGCAAAAGTTGGACTTGTTGCACTGCGAAGAAAACTAATAAATGTTTCCCGCGGCGAGTATAAGAGCGAGTCGGTGGCAGAGCGTGACATTAAACTTGGGTATAAAGTGAGCGTGCAATATCGAGTTAGCGAGTTTTACAGACCAAACAAGACGGCATCGGACTTCCTGGCGTAAACTACTTAAATCTTGACGCGTCTTGGCTCGCTGTCCGCTGCGGGCGAGAATAAACTTGCCGCGCCGTTTATGTGCGACATAACTGCGGTATGCGGCGAGAACTTCACGGTACAATCATCTCTGTGTGTACACAATAATATCTAAAATCGCTTGGTGTGAAAAGGCAGCGTACAGTGGGATTACAGAGCGATGTAGTCCGCGTACTTTCGACAGATAACGCACAGTCCGGACTGGAGTGGCTTTCCCGCTTGATTGACACTGGCTCAGTGGCTTTTAGTTGGCAAACGTAGCCATTACACGCGGTGAAGTGCTCCGAGTCACATGTTGGAGTACGCTTTGAGCGCCATTTTGGGACGTGTGTGGAACATTTCGAGGTATATTTGTGGGTAGGTGTAACAGACAGAGCTGTCTTGTTTGCGTTGAGCTGTTACGTGTCATGTTTGTATGTTAACTGTACGTACGTAATGTTTCAGTTAGTTCAGTTACTTTGTGTACATAAAGTGTTTATTGGCACAAACAGAAGAGTGTGGTCGGTGATTGGTTTCAAACGCTATTTAAACAGTTCTATATTCAAAATTACTTTAGAAACGTTGACATTTAAACAACTGTTTTAATACGTAATCGGTTGATTGAAAATTGGTGGAAAACGGGCTTCAGTTTGTATATTTAATTCACGAAAATAGTAGTTACCATACATCTTGGAACGTCAAAGACATTTAAATATCTGTCGCTTTGCATTTAAATAAGCAAGTCTGAAAGTCGCCAAAGAGAAAAAAAGAAACAAAAATCTCCAAAAGGTTTTTTACAGCCACTTAACATCCGTGTCCGATCTAAATGAAGACACCATGATTACAGAGACCAACAAAAACGCAAGCAAACGGCAATTACATTGGAATTGCTAAAAGGACCCACCTGTTGACTGCTGCAGACGGAGAATGTTCTCGAAAAAGATTTTATTGGTGGAAAACGTTGGCTTTCCGCGACAGATGTTCTGCGGGATTTGCTTTCTACTCGGAAAACTTGTATTCAAGAACGCTTTTCAACTGTTTAGCTCAGTAGCTCTTTAGCTTATTTTTTGTGACTGTTTAACTTTATCTTGAAACTATTTGGAAAGAATATCTTTGCATTGAAGCGAAGATGTGGTAAAATGATAAGCAACTGGCTTTTTCGTGTATTCTCAAGCAATAAGTACTTTAGTGTATAAAGTTGAGTATTTGTTTATTACGAGTGTAATCAAGATGTCTGTTTGTTCTTTATACTAGACTAGCTTTTGCCCATGACTTTGTCCGCGTAAATGACTAAAATGAATGAATAAAAAGTTAATCCTACTTATGTCCTTGTTTGGTTGGTGTATTATATAAATGACTGGACTTCAATCAAACTTGGTTCTTTATTATAAGTTCTAAAAGTATTACAGAGTTAGCTGTGCGTTAGTCCTTTCTTGACGTTCAAATTAACCCCGTACCAAATTTCATTAAAATCGGTTCAGTGGTTTAGTCGTTAAAGCGTATCTAATACACAGACAGAGTTACTTTCGCATTTATATTATTAGCATGGATTTACAACAGAACTTTATTGATTTATAGTATTGCTCAGTACTTCTAATTGCGACTCATTAAACAAAAGAACCAACCCCTGAAAATATAGTCAAACAAAATCAAATTCATTAACACATTATAATGAAGTTAGGAAAGTCCAAAAAGCATGATATTCCGGTGAAATTTATAGGAGAAATTTCAACAAAAACTGTGGGCCGTAAGCTTGTGCGGGGAACGCCACACACGGAGCAATTATCTAAAACACACACGACGTTTAACCTCAAATTTCACTAATGAAAATTTCCGTGGGTTCGTGGTGAAGGGCGCACCTTATCGCTTATCTGTGGGATTGTTTTCGACCGACAGTCATTATCGTACGGTGTTTCCGTGTCCGACAAATAGGTCGGACGATTGCGTTCTGATGTTTCGATTGGTTAGTTGGTTTTGGAACTTGCGAACTTGAAAGAGAAACTGAATGACTGACCGAAGAAGAGAGACTAAACTTTGACCCTACAAAAAAAGGAATATTACTGTTTTAAAAAAAAAGCTTCTTTAGTAATACAACATAACATCACGCCTGTAATCCCCGAAGGGTTAGGCAGAGGTGTGCCTATTAGTACACCCACATTTCGCCAGTTTATGTTTAAGTCCCATGTGCGGGTGCGAGCCTACTACCAGACTCCGAGGCTGTTACTGAGAAATTCTTGACGGAAATATCCAAAAACACTTTGCCCGACCTGGGAATCGAACCTAAAACCTCATGCCCAGCAGTCGTGCTTTGCGACCAATAGACTAACGAAGCAGTCTTACAACTTTGTCTTTGTAGTGTATTACAACTTTTCAAATTAAAAAAAGCTTTTTACAAAAAAATAAAACCGCTTTCAAAAACTACAAAATAACTTTAGTTTTGGAAGTCGGTGGCTTTGGTTTTGTTTTTTGTTATGTACTTAGATATTGCAACCGACTTCCAAAACTAAAGTTATTTTTTTTATTTTGTAGTTTTTGAAGGCGGTTTTATTTTTTTGTAAAAAAGCTTTTTATTTTTCACTTTTTAGTGCTTGTGTGTTAATGTTTGAAATCCTTACAAAAAGCCCTTTCAAACAATACCTCACACGATATATTTAATTTTGAAAAGTGGTAGGAGGAGGGTTGACGTACCCCCTTCCTCTCTTTCTTCAGTCAGTCATCGACTAGACGTATAAATAAAGCAATTTTACTTGTTACGACAGTTATGCTGTGATTTTATAAGGAGTTCCGTTCCATATCTCCGAAGTTCATCATCAGATCATGACAATATTTCTATGGGACCTATTCGGAAGTATACTCTTTCAAACAAAAAAAGAATCATTCAAATCTATTCATAATTGGCTGAGAAATCAGGTAACATACATAAAAAAAAAAAAAAAACATACGCGCCGAATTGAGAACCTCCTCCTTTTTGAAGTCGGTTGAAAAATCAAAATAAAGCATTTCAATTTACATTTGAATTAATGAACAAAATGTTCTTGTTAGTTATTATAATGGGTCCTATACACAGTAACAAAGTGGACTAGCTTTATTACACGAATGCTACAATAAGTAAAATTAAATGAAGCCACAAACAAACGCAGAGGGTCGTCGGATGCACGACACTATTTATGCCGCCATTTCCCACCGGCCGCCTGTATCGATGTCGTTTGCATCTAAAATCTTTCGAGCCACGACTATATTAGAGAGGGGAATTGGCTGGGATCTTAATTTATCGAAGTTTTTATGGTTTAATTAACGGAATTCACTTAGGCGAGGGTCGTGCGCGGCGCGGCGGCGTGCGACGCGCCGTCGCCGCGGTTTGCGCTTTATTTTATACTAATAGATGTCCCTGGGCCGCGCTATAATTAGCGCCAGGACGCCGTTGAAAGTTTTAATTGAAAAGCCTTTGTGCAGTTTTATAGTCCGTTAACAATTTTAGAGTGTATTTTCATGCAGTCGCCGCGCCCGCGCCGATGAACCCGACGCGCTGGCTGCTAATCTTGACACCTCCGCTTTGTCCGCCTTTCAGACGCGACGCGCCTACGCGTTTATATTGTTATTTTAAATATTTTGCGGAAGCATCCATTTTGCTTTAGGCTCATTTGTATACGTCTTTTGTGGATCATATTTACCCACTGAAGAATTTTTCGTTTGCTATTCAATGATTCGGAACTTGTTCGGGAAACTTTTAGAAATTAAATATGGCGACAGGTACACAAGGTAAACGAAACCTATCAAATTCAATAAAGCAGGGCGCACGCGGTGAAACTTTTCATTGTATTATTATTACAACATTGTTCTTGAAATACGTAGTAAATTAATTCACCCTTTCAAAATTTGGAATTCAAAACTGTAAATTTGTAGCCTCTTGCCCCAATTATTATAACATTTATTCTTTATGGGGTAAACAGATCCCTATTTATTAGGGTTCATTATTCGAATTAATTTGTTTGTGTTATGTTGCGGGCGCGGGCGGTAGATAGAGGTTGGCTAACCGCGCGTAAAGAGGCTGTTTTGATATTTAAATGAGGGTAAGGCTTGATTGTGGCCATTGAGTAGGACCGCGGGCGGTCGGGTCCAGGCCCGGGCCGTGCTGCGGTGCGGCATACGTACACGGTCAACCGCAAACGGACTGAATACTTTGCGTGTTAATTATTATAGCCGTGTGAAAATGTTTTTCGTTAAAATAATGTGGATTGCGGACAATACTTTCAATGAATGGCAAATACCAGGCATACCCAAATTTATTCTTATATTTACGATTTTCCTTGAACAAAAATATCATAACACAAAATACCTTCATTATCTAACATTTTATCAATGTCTTGCTCTGAATAAAACCTCAATACACTAAATAAAATATTAAACCAGTTTAAATTAAGAACTTCATTAACGGCCAGTTGAGGTAACAATAGAATCGCTAATTTTCAATTAGGGTTCCGCAGAGCGCGCGCGGGATCGGTGGGTTCCGATTACAAAGCTAATTACAAGTGTCGCTTTCGTTACACCACCCGAGCGTTTCCGAGTCAAGAGCCGAGCTTTTTATCGTTGTTCGGAACTTGTAGGAAATGTTGTTGAGTGGTTCTATTATTAGCGAGTTGGGATTTAGGATCGGTAATTTATTAACTGTTAAATTTTCGAGTAAGTAGCTATGATAATAAAGATTTAAACTAAAGTTATTTAAATAGTCAATTGAAATTCAACGTTAAACTGAATTTCGATTTTTTATTTATTTTAGGTGTATTTTTGTTTCGTTATTTTTTTTTTTGCAAGACACTGTAACACTCTGTAAGATGTAAGTATAGGAAAATAACATAAAGCAAAATTCACTCAAACATCTTTAAGTATTCATAAAAATAAGAAATAAAAACTAATCGTTAAAGCAATAGTTACCTATCCCTTGCACCAATAAAAAGGCAAAAGCACAGTCGATATTGTGCGGAAACACAAATCTCTATTTGCGGGAACGAAATCACATATTCAAACAGACGTCAAGCTTTCGACAAGCGGAAGAATGAATGAATGCAAATCTTCCACGATTTCAGGCCCGTTTCACACTGAATACATTTCAGAAGGACATATTGTCGACTACACTCAGTGGGCCCCACAGACCTCCGCCTTTTATAATAAATATTTTTTGCTTGTAAAAATATGAGTAGGTGGCACCCACCGTGTAAGGTAAGGGATCTTTCTCAACTTGACAACTTTTTAATAAAAGGAAGATTAGGAAATCGGCTCGTCGCTTACATTTATAGTAGATGTGAAGAATGTCATATAAGGCGTAACGCGCTCGGATACATTTCACACCTCGCTTGACGCTTTCCCTAAATCTGTTGTCATTTCGGCGCGATCCCGTGGAAATAGGGGCAGGAATCCCTCGGATAGTCGCCAGATATTCGGAGCTATTTCTCACACGAGTACCCCCCGCCCGAGCCCCCCTACCCTCGCAGCAATGCCAACTTCTCCTTTAAATATTTTAGCGTGTAAAAAGTGAAGTCGTGTTACCTTGTTACTGTACCTGATTTTTCTACAGTCCTACAAATGTAACGTGACGTATTTGACAAATCTCTCGTTTTCCTCTAATATGAAGTGTGATATGATTTGAGGAAGTACTGTTCATTATAAATTTACAAAATTGCTACGCATTTTGCCTATTATAAGCTTTCGGCGTCGTTTTACATTTTAGCCTATCAGATTAATATTTTATTATGCAATTTACGCTGAAATTTTCCTGTTACGATGAGAACACGTCAAAAATCTTAGCTTTATTTGGGAGATCAACAAGGGTTCTACGAGCATGGGTCTCTTGTGGGCATTGAACTAAGCTCTTTGAAGTATCTAAGTAAAGTGTTCTTATGGTTAGAAAGTTATAGTATTATCTTGAACATCTCGTACTGAATTAAATGCTTAAAATGAAGTTATAAATTATGTAAAGGCTAGAGGACTTATAGATAAGATCTACGGAGCAATAGGAGGAAACGTAATTCAATTTTTCCAAAATAGGAATGGGTTACGTAATTTACCCAAGGATGGCATTGTTTTGTTTACCTACCTTACCATGGAGAACGTGTATTTCAAAATATGAAAATGAGCCTGCGTATGGAAATTCGGCATTGTGTTGACAATCGGTGGTGAATGAGACGGTCCGAGCGACCGCGGGTATCGTTTACATCGGCGCGGCGTTCTATTAACAGACAGCTTAACTCGGCTCCGCGCCATTTGTGTTTTTCCGTGCAGACAAATCGGTAACAATAAAACGAGGCCCTCCTTCACAATGCCCGCACGCATGGCCTGCTTTTAATTTGCCGAACGTATATATCGGATCGTGCGCTCCGCCGGGGATCGCTTAAAAACACTCCCCGGAAAATCCCGACGGTCTGCCCTCCGCTTAAGGCTCTTGTCTGTTTTTAATACCTCTATTTTTATTGCGTGTGTAAATTTCCTCATTCATCCTTTTTTTATTTGTTCTATAAACAAATCCAAGCGTCCGCAATTAAGGGCCGATCGATTACTCATCAAATCTCATCGGATTTTGAGATGATACGCCAAAGAGAGTAGAAAGTAATTAGAGGCGCGTACTCTCTCAGGCGTACGATGTTTTGTTGATAATTCAATAATCCGGCCCCGGGCGGATCTCTTTTCACGACGCCTCTTGTCATCCCCCCGGCCCCTCGCACTCCACTCGATTCCGATAGCATTCTTATGTAATCAGTTATCTTGTTTTTTCATTTCCTACACCATATTTAAGAACGATAAAGTACTTGCAAAAAGTTATTTAAGTCGCAAATATTGCTCGATACAAATAAAGTTAAATTGGCAAAGTTGTCCAACGAAAAGAGGGATAGGAGGCACAGGTGACATCCATTACAATTCTTCAAAATTATTTTGTAGATATAAATTAGTTTGAGGGCTCGTTAAGGTTCTCGGTACAACATTTTGGCGTCAATGAATATATTTTTCAAGCCGTAAACAGAGCAATAGCTGAGCCAATTTGTGTAGTCCGCAAGTAAGTGGAAAATATTGTGGTTTGTTAGTTGCAGGTCGGCCACCTGCGGGGCTGGGGGTGCGGGGGGCGCGACGTGGTGCGTGTTTGCACCTTATATAGGGAAATGGAACAATTAATTAAATTAGCACTTAAATGTATGGTCGCGGTTAGGACGGGCGCGCCGCACACTGGTACACCGCAGACAACACTTTTATTAAAACTATACGTCTTTCATATTGCTTTCAAAGGCTTAAGCGTTATGCGTTTTATGCTTCCCGGTCTTTACAACAGTGTGTTTTGTGTAATTTTATAGTAGTAGGCGATGTAAACAGCAATTAACTTGATTTAAAGTTTCATGAAACACTACCTATAATATTTTTTTTATTAACAATATTTTTTTTTGTTTAACTCTGCCATAAAAAATCTAAGACACTCAACCACCTGACCGTCCAGTTCGTGGCTAATCCACTTACTGAATTCGATTCGCGGCCACACCCCCCCATTTATCATACTACCATCGACTACTCCATTCATTAGCGGTATCATCACTATCTAATTTACACCTTATACAGTTGACAATAAACTGGTATTGCTTTAACAATGTACGAATTACAAGTCCACTATCCTAATGTGGTAATGGACAGAGTTCTTCACGACTTTATGGGCTGTCCTACGTCGACACATTAGGCGATTGCCGTTTTTCCGTTAAATTAATTACTGTGAGTTGACGTATTTATGTTTTAATGAATGAATTTAGGTTTTAGATTAACGTGGAGTTCTAGTTTTGTTGTCCTAAAAAGTTTATGGGTGGGTAAGTAATTAAATATTGGTGACTATCGTGAATTTCACATGTCTGGAATCGGCTCAACAAGGTATACTCTTATACATACGTGTACCTACTGTTACATTAGAAACGCCATTGATGATGCCACGATAAACGTGGCCACATAATGGGACCAAGTACATAACATCACGCCTCTAATCCCCGAAGGATTAGGCAGAGGTGTACCCATTAGTACATCCACATTTCGCCAGTTAACCAACTAAGGACCAAGGGACCAAGTACTCTAAAAAAACGGTTCTTTTTTTAAACTATCGTTTCTTAAAGAAAAACCTACTGTTACGAAATGTTCATTATTACTGAGAAAGACATAATTGTGTCTTTTAGACCTTCATTTCATATTGTTATTGAAAAAAGTCATCACTTACATTGACACACAGCACAACAAAACCAAGTCGCATTCTACAAAAATATTTGACGAGCCAAAAATCCAACAAATTGTCGTTTATTTCCATGTAACATTAGTAAACGAGTGCACTCGAGTGCGTTCTGCCTCGGGGTCTCGGAGACCCCGGCTCAATCATCCACTCGAGACGTTTCCGTTGTCTGTGGCCGAACGATTACTTTCCGCGGTCGATTGCTACTGAAACTAAGGAATAAGGACGCAGGAGGGGTTCGACATTATGGCATGTCACTTGAGTTTTTGGGGAAGTTAAGTAAGTCGATTTCATCAACTGTTTTTGATTTGTTCAGATTGAACATTATGGAGACAGCTTGATAGGATGAAAGAATCTTAATAGCATTCTAATTGTTAAATCACGCCTGTAATCCCCGAAGGGTTAGGCAGAGGTGTATACCCATTAGTATAGTGCATTGGGGTAATTACGAAACCGGGTAAATTCCGATTTTATTAATTTGCACCATTTACGTACCACATCTTATTTTGACAATGTTTTAAAGATGAAACACGTATAATTATTTATTAGCAATGCACGGCAATGTTTAAATCTGTGGCAGCGTTTGATTGAAATTAATAGAAATCGGAATTTACCCGGTTTCGTAATTACCCCAATGCACCTTACACACATTTCGCTAGTTATGTGTAACCGCGCACAAATCCAGATTCTGAGGCTGCTACTGAGATTCCTGATAAAAAAACCTAATAACACTTTGCCCGACGTGGGAATCGAACTCACGACCTCATGCTTAGCAGTCACGATTTGCGACCGCTAGACCCATGAGGCAGTTAATTAATATTGTTCTCTTATATTCAATAAGAGTTAATAACATATTTTTTACTCCGTATTTTGTCAGTGTTTCTAAGAAAAGAGAAATACGGAATAGATGAAACAGACATTTTGTTTTTCTTTCATTTCCCGGAAAAATCGGAAGCATGTTTTATGTAACGTATTTCCATGTCATATTTTAACGAAATATTTAATAGAGCCTGAGGGAATACAAATTTGGCAAATTTACTGTTTATCGTAATTAACTTTAGGTACCTACACTTACATTTGATGATAACAGGTTATACAGGAATCTATTGTGAGTCGTTTTTAATTGACCTTCATGAGTGCATTAAGGTCAATTAAAACGGATCATAAACAATGATTGGGTCATTGCTATTGTTGCTTTTCAAAAGTACCTATATTGTGATTAAATTATTCTAAAATAACAATATCAATAAGGTAGAACCAATGACCTACATAACGGTATGCCAGAAAAGTATATTTCGAATATACACAAACAAAATAAACACAAAAGTATTGTTAGGATACTTTCGTTTCTAAAAACACAGACTAAATAAACATAAATATCGAACCGAAGTTTGGGAAGTTTCCAAATCCGTACTCAAAAATATAAAAATGCCAATGAGATTAAAACCGCTCCGATTTTCGTATAACCTAGCGGAGAGCTCTCATTCAATATAAATACCTACCTATCATTGGAATGAATATTAGATTTCACTATCGTAACAGCGAAATCTGTGGAGTCGAACTTGGATTTTCACTTTCAATATTTTTATTGCACCTCAGAAATATTTGACATGGAGAATTTTATACTGAGTTTAATATTGTGTTCGAGTTTATTGAAGAGGCTGGATTGAGCTTGATGCCTGATTCGAATAAAATTAAATATTATTTATTATTTATTTATATATGCTTTATTGTACGCCAGATTATATATGACTTAAAAATAAACTACAAAACATACAATTGGCGGCCTTATCGCTTACTGCGATCTCTAAAAAAAACAAAACCCCTAAACCCCCAAATCTCTCTCTAAATAGTTCAAGAGCTACAAACATTCTTGTTTTCCTCTTTGATTACAGAAAAGATTGTAATAAAAATTATAAACTATATAGGTAAGCAACATGGGAAGGTGTGGTGTGTCCACCACGACACAGTAATATTACACTACGTAATCACTTTTTAAATGCTCGTCGTTTGTCGTTAAAGTCGTTTATACAATGCACGTTATAAGTAAAATAATGAGCCAACATAATTCTATAACTTTAAAATATTACCTATTTATAAAAATTAACAAACATTTTTTTAAATTATATCTATTACAATCGACAATTATCAAGAACTTGCAAAAATACATTGAAGTTCGATTAACTCTTCACATTTTAACGATAAAAATCTATCATCTGATCAAGTATCTAAGTAATATTCTTCATATTAGTCTAAGTAGTAATACATGACAGTTCAATAAAACTAAACGCACGATTCGACTCCACAGCTCGCTGGCTATTCGTTTCGGTTGTTTAGGGGCGTCGAGTCTCCCCTATTGATTACCCAAAAAGCGGAAAATAAAATTGTGTACCTCTAGGCCTCCTCGTAACACAATACTGTGGTCGATGGGCCCCTAGAATTTATCGCAAAAACATACTAAGCCTGCCCCTCGGATACGACCACTTAAATGAATTAAATCTCAGTTTTTGTGGTACAATTTCATTTTACGACATTTTTTGTTTCATAATGAATTACATTTTTAATCCTCAGCAAGATTCGGTAAGCCAAGATGAAACACCGCGATGTCGAAAGTTGGAGAGCAATTTGTTTTACTATAAGAACTCGATTCGAAAGTAAATTACTGAAATGCGTTGTTTATAGTCGTTAGTAATTATAGTGACTTCTGAAAATTAGATCATTGTAATCCTGGATGTGTTAAGGTTTCCCAAACTAATTCGACATAATTACATATTACTTAAACTAATCCATATACTAATATTATAAAGGGGAAAGTACCTAACTCTGTTTGTATTTTTGTATGTTACGGTTTAACGACTGACGACGACGATTTTGATGAAATTTGGTAAGAGGTTAGTTCAAACCCTAAGAAAGAACATCGGCTACTTTTATTTCGCGACCTTGTCTGATATTTCCACAAACAAATAATACTTTAGTTCTAAAAATGCCATTTTACAGTAATGAGAGAATCATACGTTTACGTTGGCCTAAGTGGCCAAAAGTTATAACAGTAAAACAAAAACATAACATGAGTACATACCTACGTGGGAGTATTTAAAGTTCAGATGGCACATTTAAAACTTGTTTAGACTAAAAAACGTAGGTATTGTAAGTTGTAACTTTAACCCTCAGTATTTACAGAACTAGAGGACTATCAAGTATGACGTAGTAGACAAAAATGATCGTAATAATATAACATAACATAACACCGCGCCTGTAATCCCCGAATGGTTAGGCAGAGGTGTACCCATTAGTACACCCACATTTCGCTAGTTATGTTTAAGTCCCATGTAATAGAGGGCAAGCCTATTGCCGATCTATGATCGTAATAAGGAGTAAATATGTGGTTATCGGAAATGTGATTCGTTTCTTTACACCCCGTATATGTACAGTAGCGGTCATAAGTGCAGTAGCATGCTAAGGTTTGAATTGCTGTGAACACGAGGTACCTACAGGCCATACCTACTATAAGGCACTTTTGAACGTAATAACACAGTACCTACGTACACCTTAAAATTCGCGCACGACGTCGAAAGGTCGTAAGTTTAACCAAAGTGTCAATCAATTTGCTTTGTAGATTGCTACTACACTTATGACCGCTATTGTACAAGTACAACAATGAGAAAACTTTCAATAACCCCGACATCACCTCACGATATTCGACAACTAGTGGTAAGGCACGCGCGTCGCTCACTGCCGACAAACTTCACCGACGCGGCTTCCTCTCCGCAATCTTTATCGAATAAAGCAGTTTAGTAAACCGCCGCCGAACTCCCGCCACCCTTTATTATCTATTTATGAACAAATTTAAATAGACCGGCACCCCATGAGACTAACATTCGTTTAGTTTATAACCTCACAGGTAACAGCCTTTTCTGATCATATTTTATGCATATGGTTGGGATATTACGGTTTCTGATTTAATTTTTTTGGGGGTACATTTTAGGTAGTTCGATGTCTTTAAGAAGGTTATGACTTTTAAGGGATAATTGAACACTAGGTATACACACTAGGTATTATTGCACTGAGTCCGCGGCAGTCGAAGTGAAAACCCACAAAATAAGTACTGTTCATCTACTTCAACAGATGGGCTTTCAGAAAAGCAAATACTCGTATCAGTATTAAATGTCAAAGATATACCTAAGTTAATAATAAAGAAATTAAGTAGTTTTGTTCTTATATGTATTTTTAAACATGTACCTAATTTATATGTATTTAAAACGAATTAATGTGAAAAGTAATACCTAATAGCTTTAAAATTGCATTACTACTGTAACTCTATTTTAATTACTTTCTTTCCTTTGTAGATACTCCGTCACAAAACTACAACTTACTACAACATCATTATTTTTGATAAAAACATATCCCCGAACTTACCCCGCGTCGGTAGCGGAAAACCGTGAAGTAATATTTTGATGTTCATAATAATAATAGAAGGAGCGACATACACAAGGGAGGAGGGCGCGGATTTATTTGTATTTTATTACTTTTTTACGGGTCCCGTAGTCACAGCCTAACATCTCCTAACGTTACGACCCGCCATATTGTGCCAGATATAGCACCTTTATTAGTGTTATTAGTATTTATAAGTTAAAAATGTGTGGTGGAAGCCAGGAAGAGGGTATGTATGTTGGGGGAGATTTTAGAGAGCAAGGTCTTAAAGCTACTCTTCTTATAATGATAAAATGGTATTACCATCCCTACCTTTTCGCTATTCCAACAATACGCACTAAGGTTTCCAAACGTCCACGAAACAACAATTCTCAAACATCAACAGTTTATCAGACAAATATTCAAACAAAAATTTCTCGTGTATCTTGTATAACATATTCAAGCGAAGTAACCCTTGCATACCCTTCTCATTCTCAATAAAATCTCACTATCGACGTTAGAAACCAAAGGAGTGTAAGAAACGTCGATTTAATCCAAAACGTTGTATCAGAGCGCGTAGATGTGAGAAAATAAAAATAATAGCAGTGGTGTTCGGGCCCAATGGCCGGAACGAGCCGCGAGTGTTTGCATTTGATAAGACGATACTACCCTCCCCCGCCACAGAGGGTTCCCCCGATACGCTACATACACCACCCAATGTTTCAGACGCCTTTTGTTTTTATTTAAAATTCTCCTCTTATATTATTCCTTTGATTTATATTTGTTACTACTGCATAAAATACTCTTGTCAGTGACCATGTGACCCCAAACAAAGTTATTTCGTCACTTTCGTGCTCTAAAACAAACGAAAGCACAGCTACTGGCCCGAGTTAGCCACACGTACAGTGTACACAAACAAATAAAATATGAGCTGACAAACGCGGGATTTTGTTCCGCCACCAAAGGGAGCTGATGTCCGTACACTACAAATATTAACCCGCGTTATTAATGCAGAGCATTGCGACCGGCCAAAGGACAGCGCTCCACAAAAAGACCAAAACCTAAACACAATTTAAAAGAGAATTCTTAAAGAGCGAAGACGTTGCCCGGCAAAAAGATAATTTGGAGCGTCTGCCCGGGGCGGCAGGCAGGGCAGGCGGGCGCGGGCACGCGGCTTGCGTTTGTCTTTGCTATTGTGAACTTTTATTTCGCTCACTTTTATGAATTATTTTCAGTTGTTTTTATCACCGGCAAATTCAAATGGAAGCTTGAGGCGAGTTCTTTTAGTTTCAACCGCAATGTTTGAAATGTTGAATTTAAACCGTCCTTTTGTTTTAATATTTAGCTACGTTTAGAGCAGGTGGCGCGCGCTCGTGAAATACCTCAGCGACACTTATTTGAATAATTTTGATACAGAACATAAATTGTCAGTTGAAAAATAAGCTCGTATTCATGATGTATTGCATTTAAATTAGTCTAAATGTATTTGGAAAATGAAATACGTTCGTAGTTAATACCTTTTAGTCGTGACAGTCGAAATTAGTGGAGTCTGTTTGTCGCGGCGTCATAGATGGCTTGTTAGCTCGCCTTGTCATGTTAATACATGTTGTGTGAGCTCGCGACTTAAATTACAGAACAGTGGGGTTATTAGTAAGCTCGTACCATTGACACGGGTAATTGGTACGTGAATGCGAGCAAGCCAGTAATTGCATAATTATTCGCAACCGTCTAATTTACTTGTATTGTCTGTATTGATATGTGGCAGCGTATAATTTGGTAACAGGATATGTTTCTGCATTTCGATACGGTCTCATTGATGGATTAGCTCCGACATTAGAGGAAATTCACACATTGAACGTACAGATAAACACTTAACGTAATAATTCATAATGTCGTCTACTTAACGAACTGCTTATGAAATATTTTTGAAAATATGTTTATTGAAAATGAAAATCGCCAATTTGTCTTGAGTACGTGATAAATGCTAGTACCTGCCTTTGCCCTGCAGTGGGACAATAATAGACTGGTATTATTATTATTATTATATCTGTTGGACAATACCAAAGAAAAAGTTTATGAATGTCCACTTCCAAAGTTAAAGTTGTATCGAAAACTTTAATGAACAAGTATGAGCACACAACATAACAGTCTGCAACATGCAACTACAAGAACGAGCTAAAGTAAAACCTCGACAAAGGCAAAGATGCAACAAGGAGACAATTGCAAACGGTGAACACTTAAATAAAAGAAACGAACGCAATAAAAAAATAAACATTACGAAGCTTAAAATTTACACGCATAGTGAACATGCAGCCGCCCGTGAGGAATTCTCGTCTCGTGCAAAACAAGCGAATAACGTGGACAAACAATATACAGAACAGTTGACGAAACGAATGAAAAAGAAGACTTGAGCAGTCTCAAATCCAACAAACGTAAAAGAGATTACCCACGCTCCAACTGCTCTCAACTTGTATAAACAAAAAAAAAGCTCAATTTGCCCGTTTTAAAACAAGGCGGAATTGCCATAGAACGGCAAAGACGGTGAGGAATATTAAAAACGCTTTTAAAAAACAACTGAGTGTGAGGGCAAGTAATTTGAATTTTTATTGTGACAAGTGTTACGTAAAAATTTTGGAAAGGTTTTGGTTTTATAAGTAAACGTTTTGTCGCATGTTTTGTTCAATTCCTGGGCAAACGCCACACTACCTTAATTTTATTTTTCCAAAGGTTTAATTCTCGTAAATAAGTATGTTCAAAATGGAATGACAATCGATGGTAAAATAGAGGCATTTTTGAATGCGAACCTTCATAAAAGTTAGGAGATTTGGTCCTCTGATCTTAGGCCTCTTCTCGCTAATTTTATGGTAATCATCTAAGGTATCCCGCCATTTACTCCGCGGTCTACCATTACATGCAGCTAAGTAACGTCTCAAAATTTTAGGTTATGAATTTAAAATAGATGAAATCAAGGAACTAAAGACAACGTTCTAACACAAACTTTCTCTAAAACTTAATCGTTCAGGCTTGTATTAAACTAAAGTTCAATAAAAAGTCTATAAAGGCTACTGATGAACATAGTATGATTCAAATCTAATTCTTGTGTAGGTGTTGACCTATAAAAGATGGTGGGTGTCAAAAGTTAATCAAAGAAAGTTTTGAATTGCCGTAATCTTATCTTTTACTTAAATACTAGCTTTTGCCTGCGATTCGTAAACGCAAATGTCGATTATCGCGAACGCAGGCAAAGTCGCGAAATTCTTGATGGAAAAACCGAATAACACTTTGGCCGACCTGAGAATCGAACCCAAGACCTCATGCTCAGCAGTCCCGCAGTCAAAACCCTAACAAATAAACTTAAATCGATGCCCCAAATTCTTAACCCACGAACATCTTCCCCCAAACACTACAACAGTAAAACAGATCACTAGTACATAATTACAAGCCCCCGTCTTGCCGAAACAGAGCTCATTTCCATTTCTAACGCTAAGCGATCAACTTACTCTGCAATATAAAGCGAGCGCGTATTTTTGTGTTAACCCCCCCTCAGATTACACACAAATTGAAATAAATTGAATTTTAAACCTAACCGCCTTGCCCGAATCTGGGGAACAAGAGCCTAGCAGCGGTAGGGTTATTTGTTAAGTTTAGGGCTGTGAGTACTTTCTTAGTATAAATGTTATTGTGATATTTTTAATTTTATGTTCAAATATTACGTTAATCTCTTATTGATTTGTTTTTTTATTAGGGGTAATTGTTTTTTTTATATTATTAAAATTAATTGTCAAAATGGTAGAAATTGATAAATATTATTAAATTGTTTTTAAATCAGAATTTGAGGTAAAAAGTGTGAATTAATTTCAAAGATTTAATTCCAAAATTAACTGACAACTGACAGCCCTGCAACATTAAAGTCAGTATAATGGCCGCGATGATTTCTTGGCTCAAAACGGTCTCATAACAAGTAACTTGTACCCTCGTCACTCACAGTTAACTTTGTTTTCACTTATAAGCTCCGTTTTGCCTATCATTCAGATTTGAGTGCTTTTAAGTTAAAGTAAATTGTCAATCGTAGTTATATAGGAATTAACAATCTTGACATGTCTTGAGGAAATTCAAAGAGAAATAACTGCAAACCAGATAAAGGACATTTTAGACAAATAATTCAACAAGAAATTCTATAAAATAGTTTTATAAACTAACAAAAATAATGTGACAAGACAATCCCGAACTAAATCAGTGCAAGTAACCCAAGGTCCACATAGGTACAAGCCGACAGCTTACCATTGGTGTAAATTAGTGGTATAGTTTGAGCGTCGGACAGCGATTCTATTGTATTACTGCGGGAAGCCAGCCTTTATTGCTCAATTTGACTTTATTTAACGCAATTCGCAGGCGGGCGGGGGTGAGGGGGCCACCCCACGCCTCGCCTGACGGGGAACAGATGAGGTCCCACTCCAATCCACTTAGCACGCGGCAAGCCAGTAGGTGATCGCAATCTACAGACTAAGACGCCCGAACGCTTTCCACTATATTTCTTTGCGGCGTCCTCAACGAGAATTCAATCGAGTGTTGCGAAATGAGCAAATGTTTTTCTCAATATACGTACGAGATGAGCACGTATAAGAGATGACCGCGTCCCTCCAGGAGACTCTAGTCTGCTTAGGTCCAACTTTATGCAACGCCAAACTAATGTTTCCGCCAGAAATTACTGTAACATTCATACATCTACGTCAGTGTGAAGCCGTGTCTACATTTTGTGCACGTGCACGCAAACTTGGCAGAACTTTGTGACTATCCAAATTTAATTTAGCCGCCGCCACATCACGGGCTCACTCGGAGTTTATTTTGGTTAATTTGTGAACAAGTTTGCGCTATAGAGTGATCTCCTTAACCATCATGTTTATTATCCGAGATACAGTATCGAGTCGGGCCTAATCTGGGGGCTTGAAGGGGAGTGGGGGGCGTGAAGGGTGTCATTTTCACGCTGGCATATTGCTCGCCACCGAACCATAATTGAATAATAAAATTGTTGCGAATTTCGGCACACAGTCCTTTGATTCGTTGCATTTGATGGGGGACACCGGGACACCGCTCGTTTTTATGTAAGACGGGTTTTGTGAGTCCCGTGTTCGTAAAAATGTCGGTAAGAGATTCAGTAACGATTTGGGAAGATGTAATTTGTTTGTATTACGTGATTACTTGTTTAGATCTTTTTAAGGTTCCTTTACTCAAATGTTGTAAACGGAATTCTATTACTCTGTTCGTCCGTCTGTTACAAGGCTGTATCTTATGAACCGTAATAGGGAGACACTTGAAATTTTCACGGAGTATTTATTAATATGGCCTCTATAATATAAAATAATAAAAATAAAATAAAATGAACAAATTAACGGGTATTATTATTAAAAAAGAATGGACTAATAAATATTGTACGGTAGTACGGAACCATCGTGTGCGAGTCCAACTCGCACTTGGCAGGTTATTTACTGTATTCATGACATAATTTGGCATTGAGGCGATTGTTACTTAAGATTTATGAATGTGGAAATTATCATATTATGATCAATATAATAGCTTTAGATATTTGGTACACGTATGGCTCACACACATCTGGGTCTCGGCATACGTATTCACTGCACACCTCATGGGCCTCGCATGTTTCCTAAGAGAAGTCCTCTCCCACCTAATTTCACAACGCTGCATACTAAACAAAAATTTCCATTAACCGGGCGGTGTTTACAGTGAAATTCTTTTTTCATCAAACGAGATTTATTCCCTCAAAAATATGTAAAGTTGGGTGTGCGAGACACCTCGGATAGCGGCCGATGGGGGCTGAAATTAAAATAATATCTCAGCATTCGAGTCACGCGAAACATTAAGTTCGCCCCGCAATAAACCGCGCCCTTAAAGAGCTTCATTCAGAATTAAAATTTGCCGCCTGATCTCTTCACGGTGACGTTTGATGGATCACCGACTTGCCTATTTTGTTTAATTTCAGAGGACGTCGAGTTGCCGCGTCTCGTGTCAACTGTTCACGCCGTCACTCAAGTTGCCGTGTAAAATTATGTAAAAACAAATTAAAAGTTAATTTCAACACATCACCGGCCTGTTATAGCGATGTAATCTAATTAATTTTAATTATCAGGCTGCCCTAAAAACTTTTTATATTGGTTTCCTTGTTCATATCATATTAATATAATGTCTCCAAACTTTCATTAATATTTAACACTAAAATTAACAATTACGTACGTTATTTGAGCTTTAGTCGACAAAATTTTATTAGTCTACGTAATTTAAAGTTTGTCTGTTTGCCGTAGCTTCGTAGCAAGTGCTACGGCGTAGCACTGAATCGTAACCGCCGCAGCCGTATAAGAAAATGACCGTGTCTAACAATATTTGAACTTGTTTAATAAACCAGTAATAGCATTACAGTAGGTACACACAAACTACAGCGTAATATGATTGCTGAGTATTAAATACGTCGTAAAAGCGCGCGGGTAGCGGTAAAATAATGAATATAAAATGCAGTAAACGAGTTAGAGGGCGGCGGACGGGGGAAGACGTTTTTTAAAATCATTTGTAGTTAGTCGGTGTGGCCCACTTGGTATTCAAGATGGCGTGGTGCCCCGGCATCGCACATATTTTATATTTATTACCACCAACAACGACGCGATGTGTCGTGAAATTGCAGCGGCTTCAATATGCACGCACGCACACGTTTTACTTAATACCGCTTACGAGCTAGATAACACGATGATCATATTGAGAGCTTGCCTCCGACAGACACTTGAGAACTGCGCGAAACTTACAAACTAACAGGATTCCTATATCCTTAAGTTACAAAAAGTATTTTCGTAAACCACAGTGATTTGCATTTTCTCAATAATGTACAGAACCGATAAAGAAATCACATTATTTGCCAATAATAATTGTTTCCAAATATAATTAAGAGGAAAACATACGAACGCAGAGAACATCTTAATGAACGCCTGATGGAATCAATCATCCTATAATGAGATAATCAAACAATGACCCTCGATAATATCCTGATACTGGCGTGTTGGCACAAGAAATTTGTCGGAGCAATATCGCGGGAATCCCTCGGAGGGAATCGCCAATTTTAGGGGAAATCGACGAAGATAATTATGTTTGAAGTTAGTTATTGAGTAGAGTCAACATGCGAGGAGATTAGGTGGTCCCGTCCGCCGGCCGTCCGGCCCGGACACGGACGCTCTCATGTGAGCACACATTTATATTTGGGACGAGCCTCAATACTTAATTATCTACATGTCATTTATTATTAGTTGATATTTCCCTTCGTTGAATATAAATATGTTACGTACGTATCTAATTTCATTACTCGCCGATAATATTTTCGAAATAGTATGAACTAATAAATCTTTGTTTTAATAATGTAAGGTATTTTTAAACGTTACTAGAATTCTATTTTCCTTTCATTAAGATTCGGTTTCATGCCAATATCACATAATTTTTATTTAAAAAAATCCAGAGTTTTTTTTGTACCTACTATTCTTTTTTTTCGACCTTAATTGCATAACAGCTTCTTGATCTTGTTATTCGACTGGTATGTTATAAAATGATCATATAGGAGTTTCAACCTTCTCAGTTTTATGACTTCACTAATTAATAACCGCCGAAACATACCTACGAATTAGGAAATTGGGTTAAACATCACCTCGGCTCGGGGACCGTCCTAATCACTCGCGGCTTTGCTTACATATAAATAATTTTCACGCGATATTAGTAAAAGCGAGTAAGCCGATAGACTGCCGAGGCCTTACGACGGCTTTAATTTTGTTGATAGGTAATTTGTGAGCTGTTCCCTGGGGTGTATTTCTTAGCGAATCAACACTAGTGTAATTAATGAATTCATTTAAAGTTATCGTTGGGATTATTTCGGGGTAACCCTTTATCGCTGAGCTCTTTGATGTGTCGGGCTGGCGGCGTGGCGTGGCGCTGCCGTGGCGTGGCTCGACCCGTCACTGTGCTCACTCAACTTGTGTTTTCAGCTTCAAGTCACATGTCACCGCATAATTTAAATCAAGTTAGTTTGATTAATGACTGAAGCAAATTGTCTTGGTGTTGATTCCGGTTGATAAACTGAAGTGTAGGGATGAAATTTATGATAAAATTAATGGTGTAAATAAAATAGTTTGTGTCTAGATTTTAACAATGCTTTTTGTTTTACAGGATCTGCACAGCGATGAAACAACGATGAAACAACGATGAAACAGCGATGAAACAACGATGAAACAAAGATGAAACAGCGATAAAACAGTGATAAATGTCTGTCATCACTAGCAGCGTTATCAAGATTGTCACCATCTGCACTCCGATTGAGAACCACTTGATAACTTTTAACGTTCGACTTTTTTATTCGAATCATCCTAATATGTATTTTATTTAATATTTTTAGTAGTTTTTTTTCTCCTATGTACCTACTTGCTTATTTCATTGATTTGAATGGAAATTGTCATCATACCGAGTGTGTCATACCTACTTGTTTGCCATAGAAAAAAAAGTATTTGAATGTTATCGGGAAGTACTGAACTAGAGGAGCGAGGTGTGAAAACGTATCGTCTGTAACTTCATAGAAAATTGAATTGAAAGAGTCTTGACTTTGGTCAAACCTGTGTCGAAGAATGTACCTAAAATACGTAAGTACCTGTAAAATTCCCATGCTTAAGAGACACAGTAATATACTTATACCATGCTTTCATTAACACCACAATCTTCTAAACAATAGATTCCATTATCGGGCAAGAACAATTCCTTTGATGTCAGCCACAATATCCGCGAAAAATATAAGAAAAATAAAAAAATATTAACTTGTAAGAAGGCGATAAAGGGGAATATCTAGGTATCTTCTCGCCACGGATGTTTCAGAGTCGCAAATTAGATATCTTGAGCATCCAAAGGCTAAACGCTGGCGTTGCGTCTCTCGGTTCATTTGCATTTTAATTACCTGTCGGTCTTGCACAGTGCTGCCACCTGCGAACCCTTTACCGACTCATTTTTGTTTCACTATTAGATATTATGCTTATTTTTAGCGGAAAAGTTGAGCGTGTGGTGGATTTATGTGGTTTGAGATATTTTTTTCTTGTTTAACTCAGTATTTTATTAAGGAATTCGCTTTTGCCTACTACTTCGTCTGCGTATACTTCAAAATTAAGCTTATGTCGTACGGGAACACAAAAACGGTATTAAAATTATGCCAGATTTCAGTAAATACCATTCAACCGTTTAATCGTGAAGGAGCAACAAAAATCCATCCTTTATCCTCACAAACCTTTACGTCAATAATCTTGGTAGTAGGTATCTGCAAAATGGTAAATTTCTAGTAAGGTCTATAACCATGATAAATCATATTCACCATCATCATAAAATAATGATAAACCGGAAAGATTAATCGTAGACTTTAGCAACACTAAAAAAACCATCCTATAGGTTATTTAGTTTCCATCTCAACTTTGCACACAATTTTATAAACACGCTTTTATCTTCAATCGTAAATCAAGTCCAAAACCAAGTGTAATAAAAAACTTATAATCACCCACCTGTTCGATAAATATTTAAAAATAAAATTCTCCATCCGAAACACGCTCAGGGGAAGATAGTGAACAAAAACAAAACACTGCAGCTTCACTAAAGCTGATTTATTATAAGCATCCTAATAGTTCCGCTAGCCTCCTTTGTTCCAAGTCGGGATTGGCAGTTCGATTATCCTTAGCTCTTGCAAAAAGGCATATAAAAATTAGTCTATAATGTCCCAGACTGCTTAAGTACACCGCGGGGAGCGAGCGAGCGCTACGTTAAATTAAAACGTCTGAAATATGAGACGCTGCTCAACTGTGAAAAACTAAGGTAGCTGTTAATACTGCTCTTACAATTTGTTAATTAATTTTTTGATGGTTCATGTCTTCTAAGTTTTTGAGTGGTTGGGTTTTGCCAGATTTAGATCTTGCTGAGTATTTACTGTTATTTGTGTATAGGTAGGTTATAAATCTTTTAATGTACTTATTTATTTGAGTTATGAGTTGAAGGTATAGATACTACGTAATATGTTAACCTAGTTAATTGTTGATAGTACTTAAATGAGTACACATTTTTCTTCCTCTTTTCAACAAACGAAAACAATAATCACTAACAAAAATAATCTAAACAAAAACAAGAAACAATTACAATAAAACAGCAAAAAAAACCTAAGCACTTATTGCCAAAATTACCCAGAAGCCTTTTAAAAATCAGGTTTACAAAAAACATGATGGAGTTCAAAGCAACAATATAAACATGGGATTGTCCCCGGCGCGGCTCGCGTCCGCTTTATTATTTTTAAGCCGTTTCGAGTGCTCTCTCGTTTGGAACTTTCACCTTTTCCCCCAGACACGACTGAAAGTTAATTTCTTTTGGTGTATTTTAAAATTAATTTTGCTTTTGTGGCGACCGCGACCGCGCGCCCCAGGACAAATTGTAAGCGGCCAAATGGTAAAAGCTCTTGGTAATAATAACGCGGAAAAATGGTTGGAAACATTTTTATACTTTTGAACAATTGCGTGATCGGACGGCCTATAACTTAAAATAGGTTTTTATTTTAACAAATGTTTCATTAACTGACTATGGTAGTGTTTAATATTTGTGGCTAAATAGCAGTCATTTAGTTCTACTCTAAAGAACAGAGTAGAACAGCAAAATGTACCCAGTCAACAATTCAAATGAAGTTACCATCAAATGTAAATTGCAAAAAAAACACGTAAAAACACAATATGTTGATTCCAAATTCCAAAAAACAATATAACAATTAAAAGCTCGCAATTCGATATAAAAAAAATGTAAAACAAACGTTGTAGTTTTATAGGCAATGTGAACATGCTGTTACTTGTCATAATATTTTAGTTCGAACAATAAAAGCGGACAAATGAACGACACTGTAATCGCCACGCGGCGCGACTGCCGTAAAATACAAAAGGATTGTGAAGCTAGTTTTGTACTGTCAAAGTATTTTAAACTTTATTCGTACGCTTTAAAGATTTAAAATTGTTAAGCTTTGACTGTTAGTTGTTCAAAGAATATGACAAAAATTAAAAATGATGTCCACGCAATAAAAATATAATCACTACTAAATGCCTAATAAAATGACAGTATAGTTGCGAGTCGAGCATGAAAATGTGTCATCAAAGCGTTCTGAACTCTATGAAAATGTGATACGATTTAATTCTGATTGTTTCATATGTGTGTGATTCCCGCAATGTAGGTAAATATTCCAGGGGTGTTTTACGTAAATATTTTAAAGGTTCCATTCACTGCAATATTTGCATGGCTTATAAAGGGCAGTTGTGTGGCTTGATGCAACCGATCGGTTTTTGTTTTCAATATTAATTAATTGAAACCATGGCAGAGGAAAAACTGCTCTCTCAAAATACGTTTCAGAAGCGGTTTATAGAAGGAAGAAAAAGGTTCGCCAAATATTTTAGGAAAAGTATAAATAAATTATGAAGTGAGTCCGGAATTTACGTAGTTTTAAGGTGAATTTTATTTAAGAAACAAAATATTTATTTATTTCTTTAAACTTAATGCTTAAAAAATGTACAACGGCGGACTTAATGCCTAAGGCATTCTCTACCAGTCAACCAAAGGTGATGAAGAGATAACAAAGCAGGTGCAAAAAATTGTACATGCGGCAATAATCAAATATGAGAATAATAAAATATAAAATAAGTAATGGAATCCCATGACAAACATTGCAAAAATACCTACATTTTTATTAAATAGTTTTATAATTAAAGATTCCTTCGTCATCATCATATTAGCCGTAGGACGTCCACTGCTGAACATAGATTTCCAATAGGACCGGTTACTAGCCAACTTCACTACAGCAAAACACAAAGTTCATAAATTTTCCTTTAGCTTCTTTCAGTCATGCATATTTCACACGTACTTGGTAATTCACACCACAAAAGACGTACCTACAAACCAACCATCTAAAAACTGCACTAAAACTTTCATGTTAATTTTCCGTGCGCTGCATCCAACAGGTGGTAAGCAGACAGACTGCTCACTAATTATCTTTCATATTTATGAGACTTTTCAACTTTTTGCTCCCGCGCTTCTGCACCTAGCTTTATATCATTTTACTTTGCACCCGTGACCTCATATTGTGATTACAGTTTAAAAGGCTCGCTCGCCACTGAAACCGACCATTACATTAATTAACCGTTACTGTGTAATATTGAAACCAAAAGTAATCATCTGTAGTATTTCCGTTGAAAATTTGTAGCTTTTAAATTAAGTTGATGAATGAAAAGGGATTTTCAGAGTAATTAACTAAAGGTATTTTTAATTTAACTGCAAACTTAAAGCAGTTAATAACCATGTCCCATATTGTGTATCTTCTTCTTAAATATCCTTAATCGTCTGTGCAGGTTACACGGAGGCGGCGGCAGGCGCGCGGTGCGTCACAAAGGGCGCGTGCGACTTCAAAGCGAGCCGCGCGGATCAAAGAGCTGCCCTCAGATAGCGGAGGCCAGATAAAACCTCCGCTATCGGGCGAACGCCGTTTGATATCTGATTGTCGGTTAAAGATCGCGCCACCCAACAAACATCGAATAAAAACGTGTTACACATTTTTCTCTTCACAACTTTCCAAGTCTTTTGTGTCAATTTTCTTATAATGCGATCAAAAGAGCTTAAAGCGCTATGAATGGAAAGGAAAATCTTAACAGTTGGTCCATTCATACGCGAGTACTTAGCACAAAGAAGGTTAAAGTGAATGTTAAAAGTTAGAGGTCGCAAACATTTGATAAAATAAAGTTAGCTTAAACATTCTGCTAACTTGGATAAGTTCTTTTCAATAGAACATGAAAGCAGAACTTTTGTTTATAGTTGAAAGTATTTAAGGCTTTTGCAATGCATTAGTATCCAGTGCACATCCAACAAAAACTGAACAGTTGCAATAAATCGTAGATTGTTCACCAAACAATGGTAAATCTCTCTAAAACGTGATGGTCCGGGTGCGCTGCGTTTAATCTCGACAATCAGCTGTGTCTGTTTCGTCCGGCAGTAAATCCGGAGGTGTACGGCGCCGGGTCCGGTGGTGCGGGCCGGATTACCGGCTGTATGCGGATGTGCCGGCGAGCTCGTTCGTGCCGACGCACTCCGACCCGCGATTAGTCCCACCGAGGGCAGTGGGACTTGTCGGAAAATTCGACCCGGGTCATAACCCGGATAATACTCGCAGATAAGTACAAATAAATATTGATTGTGTCATTGTTTAGATTTTTGTCTTTTATTTGATGATGTTCTAATATATTTTCTTTCGGGAATTATCCGAAGATTTTGTGACTGTATGACTTTGTTTCTGTCATTGATTCACATGCTAGTGTCTTTATGTCGATGCCATTATACAAAATGTGTACTTGACACATTTCAAATAAGGTCTCTTGTCTCTTGCCTGTCTATCAGATCTACAAATACTTCATACTTGAACTCAAATACACATTTTGTATTTTATTTGTACATGTTAAATTGTATGTTAGTACTTAGCTTAAATGTACTTTGATATACATATTATGAAAGTCTTGTTTGATCTTTAGGTTTTACAAAACTATTCAATACAGCAAGTAAGTAACAAATAAAGCAAGTAGGTTATCCGTGCTACTAAATTCAAAGATGGTAGTGGCTCTCCATTATATTGTTCTTCATCCAGAAGGAAGTTAGATAAGAACTAAACACACACGAATCTACTTAGGTACCTACTTGAACAAGTACTAAGCATATTGTAAGTCTGCCGAGGATCTACAGAACATCGGCTACGTACGTTTCCGACCGCGTTTGAAAACGTCGTTTGAATCCGATTGCGTTGCTTTCGCATGCGTTCGGGCCCGTCCGTAGTTCTGGCATCTACTTCGCCAACAATACAAAAATGAGTGTGAAAAAGATAACTTGAAGATACTTAGTAGGTACGTATTTAAGTTGAATCCTAGTGTGTCTAGTATCTTACTTTCTTACAAATTAGTTGATTTTTATTTTAGTTTTATTTTTATTTTATCGTCTGCAACGGGAACAGCTGTAGACCTGGTGGCTGAAGAAATAAAGGATCCTTTATCTAACTTGGAGGTCACGCGTATTCTTGGGGAATTAACACACATTACGAGATGTTATTGCTTGAGAATACACGTAGCTGACGAGGAGAAATTCATCTGAAGAGTCCGGAAGGATGAAGATTGAAGAATTGAAGAACATTTGTTTTATCTTAGGCTGGTTTTGAAGTTACGCTGACGGCTGACCGTCGTCACTGGCGGCTCAATATGTTTGACAGCGCGTATTTCCAAAACGCTCCTAGGGCAATACATATCGGGCCGTCAGTGCTGACGGTCAGCGTGAGTCTAAAACCAGCCTTATGCTAGACGAACACTGGTGTTTTCATACCAATGCGCGTTCGTTCTTATGTGCTCTTATATGTTTACTATCTCATTGTTGTTTCATTAGTGTAGGTACCGTGTACATTTAGGGTCAGTTAACATCGAGACGCGACGCGACGCGACGCAACGTGACGATACTGGAAGAGGCCAGTGACATCGCGCTGCGCCACGCTGCGCCGCGCGCCGCCGCGAGACGCATCGCAACGTCGCCGCTCTTGCACGTCGCGCGTACCGGTGTAACGTATTCTAAATTCTCACAATGAAATGTGTATCTTTTCGTGTAGAAAATAAAGTTATATTTTGAGTCGCTCTAAAGTGTGCACGCAGCGTCGCGTCGCGTCTCGGTGTGAACTGACCCTTACGAGTATAGACACCACAAATTAATTGACATCAGCTGTCAACAGCTGTCAAAATGCGATTAACTATTTATTGATTTAAAGCAATTGAAAATCTAACTTTATAGTTAATAGAAAATTAACCTTTTGAACGCTAATGTGATATAGAGGGGTTTCCGGGGTTAGGCCTGGTTCAAATTAGGTCGGACCGACAGTTTTATCGGACCGACAAACAACTCACAAGTGCTTTGTGACGATCCCGGGTCGTCACAAAGTAGTTGTGAGTTGGCTATGGTAAAACGACGGTAACGACGGTGGTGTTCACATTAGGATGGATCGGCAGCTTCTTGTTGATACTGAACTAAAGTATATTAATGAATCAGAAAATGGAATTTAAATGAATAAAACTTATAATTGTGTTTTTGAACTTATTAGAAAGTTTTTATTCACTTTGTTTGAACGGTGTTCGCAGGTGACGAGAAGCTGGTCGGGAAGGTGGTCTCCGTGGCATGCTGTTCAACTACGCAGCGGAAATCGAGTGCCAGAGTGACATCGCTTACAAAAATGTATCAATAATACAAACAAGACTTGAAGAATATTGTAAATTAGCCAAGCATTGTAATATATGTACTACTTTTTATATATATAAGGATAGTATTATGTAAAATTCCTAAATTGTAAAACTTAATGTAAGAACACTGTTGCACAAAAATTATTTTCGTTTTCGGTACCTGACTTAATGATAAGAGATTTTTTTAACTTTTTCATGTAAAAACTTTTATTGAAGCTTAGAATCAGATGTTTGATTTATATTCAGCGTAAGTTCGAGTTCATTAAAGCTATTGTTCCAATATTTAATGTTAATAAAATTTGTTTCATTTTCTTCAAACATTCAGCTCGATGATTTAACAAACATAACTTTGTAGTTCAAAGAGTACCTACCTAAGTAACAGAAAAATAAAAAATATCGTATTGTTTATATTTAGGTAGGTAATGACTTTATTTACTTACGTGCAATCCTGAATTCAGAGATGTGTTGTTTGCTTCCTAAAAACTGCAACCGAGCGACCACTTCCGAGCAACCCAACGAGCTACCTATAACACTTTCACTCAGATGCACTGTAAATAAACTAACAAAAAAATTAAATGGTACCTATTGAAATCTTTTACACTTTGATATCTGCAATAAATGTAATTTTCTGATGTAATTTTCATAGTATATACTTTTCGTGAATTAATTCTTGTTTTTATTATCTCACGATATTTAAAACGCTGTTTTAAGCGCCATGATCGCGAAGTGACTGGAGTAGGTACCCTATATCTTATAAAACTCTTTGGACTGGAGATTTGTCAAGAAAAATCTACCTACCCTCTTTCTTTATCTTGATAGGCGCATTCAATGGAACTCGATCAAATGTCACAGCAAAACAGTGTAACAAGTTTTTTCGTAGATAGCAAGAAATCATGAAATATCCCTCGACTTAAATAATAAAAAAATAGGCATAGGCATTTATAAAAGATTATACTTTACAAAAATCTTGCAGACTATTCCTTTAGCTTAAGTTAGATGACTAAGATGTCGAAAAGTTAATGTAATATTGAGGCTTTCATGTACATGAAGACACTTAAATAAATAAAGACAAAAATTATGTACTTACCAATATTTTTTTATTTCCGGGGTGCGCCCGTAGGACTTGGTACAAGCAAAGCAAGTCACTTTTTTCAACTCTGGAATCGACCTTTTCACAGAGACACTTACTACTACTTACACATTGCTGTAATATGTCCAACTATTACATTTTCTTTAATTATACTGAAACATAAGGGTCTTGCCATTAAAACTTAGGGCGCTTTCAATACAAAACGCACGGTGCGGCAACAGTGCGGCCGCCGGTACCGCGAACGCTCGACAACCGGATAACGTCCGTTGCCGCACCGTGCGTTTTGTATGAAAAAAGAGGATCGTCCGTGCGCTGTACGTCTAACGCACCGCTTCGGCACCGCAGCAGGCCGCCAAGAAACTCATAAATTGAAAGCGCCCTTAGACATCTGTTCAACACGTGTATAATGTCCTAAGTCAAACTCCATAGATAAATATCATGTTTTGCGCGGGGCTCTGTAGACCGGGCCTTCGTCGGCTACGCTAAAACTAGATAGTCCTAGGCTCCTCATTGCACGCTGTGCTGTTAACACCTGCGTTGCACGCAGCGGAATGAAATGCAAGAAGGTAAACAACAGTTGTTGAACTTAGACAACAGATAAACAGTTTTGTGGTAAGGGTATTTGTCTCTTATCCCTACGACCATAATGGTGACTTTAATTACGTCTTTTGCATTAATTGGATTGAGTAATAACTAGTCTTAACCTTTTCACCGCCACGGACTTCAATAGAAGTTCCGGATTTTCGTGCCACCAGCGCCACGACTTCTTAGAAGCTCTTCATTTTTAACTATTATCATATAGCTTGGCGCTGGGGGAGGCATCGCGTTCTGTGTTCGCTGGCGGTGAAAAGGTTAATGCTACTTTTATCATGACTGCAGTGAATAGATACGACTCACGCGTACAAACAGACGTGGAATAAAGAAGTAAAATAATAATACCAGTCTATTATTGTCCCATTGCAGGGCAAAGGCTTGTTTTCATACAGAGAAGGTACGAGCAATGATCACCACGCTTGCTCAAGGCGGGTTGGCGATTGCAGACTTACATTAATTATATGTAAGTCCAGGTTTCCTCACGATGCTTTCCTTCACCGATGTCAGTGATATCCAAGATAAACTTAGAACAAAGAAGTATGCAATACAAATAATTGCTTCGCCGGAGGATCTTTATGACAAATGAGTGCCTTAACCAATGCAGTTCTGTTGTTTTAATTGGAAGCAATGAGCACCGCAATTACGTTACTCATAATTGCAATCCCTTTTTGTAATCAAATAAAAAGTTGAATTTAAATTTAACGAATTAAATCCAATCAACGAAAATAAGGCTGATTTGTTGGATATTTTTGGATTGTTACTACTTATGTAGTGCTCAATCAGGATACTGGTTTAGGATAAATAAATAAAGTTACCAAAATAATGGACAATTTTGAACAAAAAATATTTAATTGCTATAAACTAAATCACTGAATAGAGTATGCCAACCTCCAGCGCCAACCTCTAAGCATAATCAAAGTAACACGTTATTTCATTAACACAAAGTTCTAATACATACAATATTAGAATACCATAAATATTTACAGATTTACTTTAGGTAATGGCAGAATACTTCTTACACTACAATCACCTTTGTAACATACCATAAATTAAGATTTTTTTCTATAAAAAAATAAGAACATCGTGAACATATTTTTGATCAATATATTTACTTAAGATTCATCCGATATATTGTGACTTACTTATTTGACCTTATTCAAAGATAAAATTCCCTAATAAGTTCTTGAGACAGTATCATCTACTAGATATAATATATTAACATCGTTATCGTTACGGCACAATCTTTACTTGTTCACAAAAGCGGTTACGATTAATCGGAACTAACACATAGATAGTATTGCGAAACGACCTCGGAATATGTTAATGTTAGTCTAATTCGTCAGCCTCAGGGGAAGCTCTGGGAGCTTGTCTATCAGTAGCCACCGCCACGTCGCTGGGTGCCAGCGGTGGATCGTCATTGTTGAGCACGACGCTCTCTTTTCGTCTACGATCTAAAGTTGACGTCTCATCTTTAACGCCCGACACATTAGTGGGATCGCTGTTAGCTCCACTCGGCAAGACTGCGTGATCAGTTTCGTTGTTAACAGAGTTACCATTAGCAATATTGATTTTATTGTTAGAATCTTTTTTCCTAGCGATCTCTTCTATGTTGATGTCGGCGTCACCACCAGGGGTGCCGGAGTTATCCTTATTAGTAGTACTTCTTACATCTTCAGTAGGACGCGTGGCAAGATCACTCTCCTCTGTGTCCCCACCCGAGTGGCGACTGCGACTGTTCATCGCTCTCTGCACCACTTGGTCAAAGATTTCAGGCGATAACATATCGCCAGAGTGAAGAGTGTTTGTTTGTACGGTGGAGACGGACGGTGAAGTTTGCGTAGTAGACTGCGCGGTGTTCTGAACTGTCTGTGTGGTAGACTGCGTGGTAGGAGGAGTGGCCTGTGTGCCGGTACCGGGAGCGTCGTGGTAGGCAGCGCCGCTCGCGAGGGCAGCAATGCCCGCCAGCCCCATCACGCCGGCCATGCCGCGGTGAGTGCGGAGAAGCAACTGCTGCAACTGTGCTTGCTGTAGTATCACGGGTAGCTCGTAGTGGTGGAAGAAGTACAGCATGGAGTGCTGCAACAAAATGATTGAGTTATGGAACATTCTAGACCATTTTTAAATTCCTATTCATAAAATTAAATGAAAAAGAATGAGAAATGTAGTTATAAATGAACGGTAAAGAGATAAGCTGGCAATAGATGTGGCAGGTATGGCGCCGGGCTAGAGCGGCGGCGCGCTATGCTTGCTCACAGATAGGTGTGGTGAGTGCAGACTATGAGGCACGTCCGTCGAACTGAGCAAAACTCCTTTAGACAAATAAATGAGCGACTCGTGACGGTGTCCTCACTCCTCACTCCTCCCCAGTCTTTATTTATTTATTTCTGGGTCAAAGTTCCCCCTCGCGTCGTCCGACGTAAGTTTTAATTAAGAAACTTGTGACCGCGCCTGACTCAACTTTTATTTGAAATTATATTTTCTGATCCCCTCGTTTTGATTTTTTCCAAGTGGCGGTGTAACGGGTTACCTGCGCAGACAAGTTGCGACACCTTGTGATTTATTATTCGCGGCGTGGGCTGCTTGACAGATAATTGAATGAATTTTACATCATTTTTTTACAGTGAATCTGCATTCTTTTGGTTTACAGTTACATTCAACAAATTATTATCTGTCAGTAATTCGTTATTAAGCGATAGAAAGTAATTAAACATTGCTCATTATTTCCCAAAAATACACTTTTAAACCGGATTTTATTTAAATGGCACACATTTGGGTACAGGACGATAGGTCAGTAGAACACCGGCTACATATGTATATTGTACAGGCTTAATTAACACCATCCGTTCATGCCCCAATCTGTTCGGGGATCATCGCTACAGCAGCAAAAATAAAATAGGATCAAACGTTTAAAAGGTATTTAATGGAGAGATGACGCCCTTTTATACGTCCATTAAAATCGGCCGCTTTGAGATTTACCGCCAGCCCTGCTAGATAGATACGTGAATAAAAAACGAGGTCATTTTTATCAATTTTCAGATCGTTTGTAACAGATTGCGTTGGCAGCGTATAGACGTACGAAAAGTTTTCTTCGGGTTGGCCGGTTGGTACCTAATATTTAACATCGACGGTTGTTTTTTAGGAATTTTATATCTCTGCTTAATTGTTTAGGTTTTTGTTCAACTGGCAAAATAAATGTACCCAAAGCGATGCGAAACCTAAGTAGATTTTGGCGAAATACTTTTTCTTTCAATAATTAACTAGAACCTACACAAGATAAGAATTTCTATTATATTTTTTAATAAGGTTATCTCGTTGTTATTTTATGACTAACATTTAGAAAGCATAATAAATATGGGGTTTGACGCATTTGGTGCACTTCTCAACTTGTACACCATGCTCAAATGGTGAACTTAACAACTGGTGCACTTCTCATATGGTACACTTCGCAACTGGTGCACTTCTCAATTGGTGCACTTCGCAAAAAGAGCATTTTTTACGATGACTGGAGATTTGGAAAAATTGTACAAAAATGAAAGAATCTTTAGTTTTGCGTAGGTAATTTTCTTAAAAATACGATCAACAAAAAATTTAATTAAACTCTACTCAATGTCATTTGAATGTATCCATGACAATTTCTATAATATGTATACAATTTCCATTACATGTATACATTTTGTTTACATGTTATAGAAACTGTCACGTATACTTAAAAATGACATTGGAAGTGTAAACTTTTTACTGATTTTGTATCGTATATATTACTGTGAAACTAATGTATACCCAGTTTTGACACATTTCGATGGTTAGATGATTTAGAAAAAAAATGTTGTACACATATTTTTTGAATTGGTAGATGTATAGATATTTTAGAAAATGTGACAATGTATACATATTATTGCTCGTGACTGTACCATATGAGAAGTGCACCAGTTGCTAAGTTCACCATTTGAACATGGTGTACAAGTTGAGAAGTGCACCAAATGCGTCAAACCCTAAATATGCAATGCATTGATAGTGCTATATAATTCACAACTTTATCAAATGAGTTGCATGTAGGTACAGTTATAAAAGATTAATTCATTAAACGAGTAGACACGAGTACGAGTTCATGTGGCTACTTATACTTTAGTAACGCCAGTCAAGATCCGAGTATCCGACACTTCAAAGGAGACTGCGAGTTCTTTGTGAAAATAATTTTTTTAGCCGCAAAATTGTCTTAAACACTTTACGGGCGGCGCGTTGATTATGCCAAGACGGTAGAAAACTCTGACAAAAATAAAGTTATTTTGATTTAAAATGCAAAGAAAAAAATAGCGGACGACGGAACGCGAGAGCGACCCCTCCCCGGACGAGACATTTTTTTAAATCCCTTTTCATTTTACAAATCCTTAGACGGGCATAGGATGACTACGTTTCAGAGTTGAGATTCTCCAACATTGCTGCCATTCATTTGACCTTTTATCTATGGAAAAAGGTGCATTTAGGGTTCTGTCAGCACTTGCCCTAAAGGTATGCCCAGCATAATGTACACCACAAAGTAAGCCGCTGAGAGTGTTTGACTTAAGTTTAACTATAATTTGCAAGAGATCTGGAAGATTACAACACTTTACATTGTTCCATGATGGCGGGCCTTTTCTGTTGATTTAGGACTTGACAGAAATTAACTGAAGCACGCTTATTAAACCTCCACAATAATAGGGGTCTCGAGTTAGTCTTACAACCGCTCTGACGGACGATATTATTTGACGGCATCAAAAATTTACAGACAATAGAAAGTTGGGTAATTATTAATTGAAAGTGAAATCCTACTTGAGCCTGTTGTCAACAAGCTGTTCCGACTGTGAAAATTAATGTAAGGAGGATCGCACGTCGGTGGCAGTATTATGCGTGGCGCGTCGCGCTGGCCCGACCTCATGAAATATGATTTTTAATAATAAGTTGACACGCTCGATGATTATAAGATAAGCCTCCACTTTGCATTCCGAAGGGGCTTCTTGTTTTTCGTCGTCGCCCTCTCGCTGTAATCCGGTAGAGCCTACTCCCCGCGCCGCCTGAGCTTGCTCGAGGCGCGCCTAATGTTATCTCCATACTCAATTATAACTGCGCTTCTGCTGTCAGCATGTATTGTTCACAACATGTACATCGGAGATTACGGGGAGATTTCCGAGATTAAAATTCCTTATGTCAAATACTTACAGCTGAATATAACATTAAAATGAATAAATACTTAATTTGAATATTTACTACAATACTAGAAAGAACCACGATCCGCCTAATTAATTTTAAACTTCAATCTTTAAATATCAAATCACATAACATATTTTTAAAAATAAGTTTATGTACCTAGCTGACTATGAAATTTGGTTGGTACTAAGATTAGCATTTATTTCTTATTCAGAAAATACTTTTACCATCACCCATGAAACTTTTCAGTGTAGCACTAAAACTTGCTGCGAAAAAAATAGGCATGTACACATCACTCGTATTACAATATTTAGGTAGGCATGTAAAACGTATTGCCAACATTCAATAGCCTCTCTATTGCAATCTAAGACGAAACGCACTGTCATCATCAAAGACCACAATTTAGATAGCTTGGCCACTACTAATTTACTGCTCAAACACAGAATATCGATACATCGCCTTGTGTACTCTATGTATGTGTTGTTGTTGTGTGTTGTGTGTACTTGTGTAGTACCGGTGGAAGGCCGAAATCCGTTCGGCGTGTTATTAACTTCCGTGCAGCATGGAGGCCGGAAATCGACGCCGGAGTAGTTCCGCTTAAGACACACAGTCTGTACCCCGAACCCCTAACATTCACGTATCAACTACATTATGTTATTATGTGACAACAGTGGAATCTAACACTAATCCACAGGTGTGCTCAAAGAACTCGTGATCATTTTATTTTATTTAATATCGATCTCATATTAATGTTTCAAATTAAAATGTATAGGTTCCTGGTTGGAATCAAATTAAATGTTCCGTTTATTTGAATTCGAGGAAAAGTAAATGTTTGATTTTCTGGTTATCGATAAAATTTGTTTTAGCTCGCGGATATTAATATTAATGGTTGATTTGATATTAAATTAGTGAATTATTTGATAAAAGTCGTTTAGTAAACAATTTTCCTACATTTCAGTTATGATAAGTACGTAAGTTAATAATTATTGTCATTTAAAATGGAATACCAATTATTTTTATAGTTCATTCATTTTTACTTCTCACATATGATAGTAAAAATAATCATAAAATTACTTTTGTCCCAGCCTATAAATTATTATCTCACTGCAAGGCAAAGACCTCTTTTCATACTGAGAAAGCATAAGCATATTCATTATAAGTCCAGGTTTCCTCACGACGTTTTCATCCACCGATGTAAGTGATGTCCAGGATAACAAGAACGTAGAAAGTAATTAATAAAAATTGAAAAAAAGTTACATTAGTACCTAACCGGTACCGCACCCATGAGAGGCGGCCATCACGACATTCTAATGGTTCATCACGACATTAAAACAAAACTAAACTGCCTAAATACTCTACAGTTCGTAAACGTCATTTTGCGGTCAGTCACAAGTTGGGCCTTGTGTCCACAAATCACTTGGACGTAATGTGTCAGTGACGCATCCCCCCGGGCCGGCGGAAAATATTACACGCACCGCCGTCATTTGAATTGTCCCGGGACACATTTGACAAAACTTTGACGTAAGAAGACACGCGCGTTTTTTTTCGATACCTTCGACGTTCTTTTGTGTATTTTTGTCATACATTAAATGTTTTTGAAAACAGTTTCAAAATGTTCATTAATTATAAACTCATATTGGAACAAAAAGACTTTTGGAAAAAATAAGATTTAAAACAATTAAGTAAAATTAAATAAAATAAAGAGACATTGAACATTCAACCTTTGCATATAGTTCGCAACATTGAAATATCATTGTCTCATGAACCCAACAACAGTTGTGCACAACTTGACACTTATTTCATGAAAATTGTGTTTTATATCTTAAAAAATATAGTCGAATTTTCCGTGATGTGTGTTTTCGGCACAATCACAAAAACGTATAGGGACGTGATATGTTGACAAATGCTCGCGGCTCGACCCCGCTTACTAGTAAAGTTTTCTTTTTTAGTTTAAAAATAATAATAACTCCCGAAGTCGTGTGCATCGATGATAGAAAGAAAGTGTGCGGTAGGGTGAGTGGGTGTGTGTGTGTATGTGAGCCCCTTAGGCGGCTCGGCGACCCCGTGACCGGTCTGCTATTGTAATGGCATACATGCTTATTTTGTAATAAGACGTTATTTTTCTACTATTCTACAGGAACTTATATAAATATAAGTGGATACATTTTTTGGTGTTCAGTCTGACTACTTACAATTGGGGGTAAGCTTGAAGCAGATCCCACAATTTACTTGAAAAAACAATCTAGGCGTATGATGATATTCTGTTCTCAGTAATAGATACCTTACATTTTAATTGAATATGAGGTTAGACAATATTTGGATAATTCTCATGATGGCCCAGTGGTCACGGCACCTACCTCTCGTGCATGAGGTTGTGGGTTCGAAACCCCCACCTTATTCGTTCTTTTATCTTGGGTATCATTGACATCGGTAGAGGAAAACATCATGAGAAAACCTGGACTTATAATTAATGTAAGTCCGAAATAACTAGTCCACCTTGAGCAAGCGTGGTGATCAATGCTCGTGCCTTCTCTGTATGAGAAGAGGCCTCTATCCTCCTCCTCCAGTGGGACAATAATAGGCTGGTATTATTATTATTATTTTATCATTATGAGGATATAGACATTGCCAAACTAAATAACGCGACGCTTAGCTTGACTTATCATCAGTAAGTACACCAATAACAGTGTGGACCAACGGAAAGCTAATATCGCTTTAGACAAACAGTTTATGTATAAACGGGTCTGCCTGCGTGGTGTGTGCGTGGCGCCTGCGGGCCCTGACCGACATCAAAGTGCTTTCGACAAACACACGCCACTGCACTTGGTAAATAGGCTAGTTGCGAATTAACATAGTCACATTTGACTACCTACGTCGAAATTAATATCATGATGTGGTCAGCAGGTTTAGCCATTGCCGTTTTTGTTTTTTGTAAAATTATTACCAATTACAAAACTTTTTTTCTTATGGGCGGTGATCTCTAATAGATGAGTGTACCCTACGGAATGCAATTAAAAGGGGGCGATTTTTATTAAACACAAGCTATTTCCCGCGACTTCCCGCGCGAGTGTTTTTTATTTTATGATAATATAGCCTTTAGCACTCAGGGATAACGTAGTTTCCTATTAGCAAAGGAATTTTAAATCCTTTGAAATGAATTGCGAGTCTAGTCGTCATGATACTTGCCTGTATGAAGAGCCACGACGTGACGAGGGCAAGGCTGCTGTACTGTCCGTTGAACCGGTAGTGGTACGCGTAGAACGAGAAGTGGTACAAGTAGAAGAATCTGTTGACAAAGAAAAGTCATTATTAATAAAAGCACAGATTAACAGAAGAAAAATCTTTATAGGTACCCCTTTTTACGAAAAAATACGCTGAGGGAGGAGTATGTTTGGTGCAGTTAGAGTTGTAATGAAGAAGGAGTGCAAAAAGCTAATCTGTATGAATAAAGATCTCTTGTCACGCTGTTCGACTTTTTTTATGTAGGTATTTTTGGTAGGTATTAGAATAAGTCGTAAAGCATATTTCATACAGCTAAGTGATAGGAATCAACTTTGACGAGGACGAAGTCGCGAGCAGAAGCTAGTTTTTACATAATATACGTTACAAATAAATAAAATTAATAACAAAAACATTACACACGCTAACATACGTATGACACACACACACATATATACATGTAATACACACATCAAAAGTGTCTAGGGATCAACATCCCTAACATTTGTTAGGGATGTTGATCCCTAGACACTTTTGATGTGTATATGTCAATTCTATGTCGTATGTCTTTGAAAATAGAACGTTCAAACTTAAAATAAATTATGGCCGAATTTGGACCACTATGTTCGACAACTACAAGTATTATTAAATAGTGCTAAAACACTAGGTAGCTTCACATGTTGTAGTAGGTGCGGACAAACATAAAAGACGTTGAATTGAATATCCATTACGGCAGCACTAGAAGACAATAGCAAGGTAATATAAACAAGCGTGTAGTAGCAACCATCACATAAACTGTATTCTAGTGTTATCTCGTTACGGACAATGTTGGAAGACTGCACAATGTATCGATTCAGAAGGTTTAGGTACCTATTACTAAACAAAATTTAAAAAAAAGTGACTCCCTCATTGGTCTAGTGGTCGCAAAGCGCGACTACCAGGAAAGCCACCAGGAATTTCTCAGTAGGAGCCTCGGAGTCTTGGATTTGTAGCCGGTTGATGGCAATAGGTTCGCCCCCCTATTACATTAGACTTAAACATAACTGGCGAAATGTGGGTGTACTACGAGTATTATGGGTTCTTTGCCTAACCCTTCGGGAATTACAGGCGTGATGTTATGTGAAAAAATAAGGAAGAAACCAGGCTGTCTTCGGACAAAATAATAATGGACGCTGATTTTTAATTGACTTCCGATCTTATTAAGGGGTGAACAAAAATGAGCGACAAAAAAAACTGTATGGAGTAACATTTTTTTTTTCATATTTAAATAATATTTAATCATATATTTGTATTCAATTATAGTTGTTCATATTCATGAGTACTGAGAGATAGTGAATTAAGACATGTTGTATATCAGTCGTTATGGCATAAACTTTAGCCCATTTTAGGCAAGGTTCCAAAATGTAATTTTAAGTTATCTGGCACATAACTCTCGAGCCTTTGCGGAGGCTGTGATACAAGCCATTAGTGTTTCATATACCTACCACCCAATATTTAGTAACTTACTCTAGAATTGAAAAGTTGACACCATTATTTCTAAGACTTCATTAAAGTTTTTTTTTTAAATACAGTTTATTTTAGCCCTAAAAATTAATTAATTTTCAATGATCAGTTAAATTCGATTTTTAGTTGCTTTGAAATCAATAAATAGTTAACCAATTGAATTGGAAAAAAACTGACGTCACAGTTTTCTATTGCCACAAAATCTATGGAGGAATCGCGATTTGACAACTCATAAAAAGTGTGTCGATTGATTGGTGTTGTTACCAAATTATTTGGGAAAAGTTTGGATAGTATTGTTAGCTCTTTGTGCCTGAATTTTAAGATGCAAAGCGAAAGCCTGAGCGTCCTAGCACGTGACGTTCTGTATTTTCAGTGTGTCGTAGGGACGTGTAACGTTTCAGTATATAAGTGATACTTCTGCATCTTTTATTCAGTGGCATGGCGTCGAGTCAAGCAACAAGTATACGTGAAGCAACGTCGCAGTGGGCGGACATCATTAGGAGCTTATTGAAACACAAGACGCCATGTTTGATTATAAGTTCCTATGTACGGCGCTAGCATAAATAGCTGTTGATTTTTTATGTGAATGAAAATTGTGCGATGTTATTTTTGTCAGGAATAAAAATAGATTTATAATTTACAATATTAAGATATTTAAATTATTAGATTTTTACAATATCTATCTTTATACCTAGGAGGTACCGAGTTCTATACTAAACCTAGACCGTTAATAATTCAACAACAACCTGCATAAGACTTTCTGCTTTCATAAAGAATTATCGAGGAATATTTCTTAGAAGAAAATATTCCACGTCACAGACGATCTTTAAACTAAGAGAAGCTTCTAAAGCAACGCTTAGCTATTTAAAAAATGCAATCAAGATAATGAACAGTGCATTATTATTATAATAAGAATCTCTTTAATTTCATGTTTTAAATGCCAATCTTGAATCTTGATACAACGAGAACTCATGAACAACAAAAAGAAAAAAAGAAGCTCACAATCCAGTAGGTATTCCTTTAAAACGTCAGGGGTTGACAACAATTCAAGAATGCAGCTCGACAACAAGCCGACAATACTTTACAAGCGACTCGAGCCAATCGTATATTTCTCTTGTATAGATGCCATTAGATTCGTTATCTGCTTATTTCGGTGGATAAATTTCCAATGTACGACAAGGGCGACAAACGGGCCCCGGAAAAGGGGAAATGTCACCTCGTTATCTGAAAAGGTTGCAATTTTATTTGAAATCGATATTCGCTGAGTTATACATTTTTTTCTGCTTTCTTGTTCGAATGCTTTTGTAGACGTTCCTCTTTGAGATGTGCTTCTTATGAAGTGCGTTTTATTGCAATGGCTCATATGAAGTAGGGAAATAATAAACGTCGAGACACGTAATGATTTAACGGAGAAAATATAAGGAACCTTTATAGTTCATCGAATTCTATATTGATTCATTATTTTATCTCGCTTATTTGGACGAAAAAATGTTGATTGAATAGAGAATCGTGTAAACACTCGTAGTTAAGTAAATAGAAGGCAAGTTAATGAAATCGTATAAAACTAATAATTGACCAAACTGTGTAATTTAAACAAACACATAATAGCAAAAATAGCCAGTTGAAATAAAAATTTAATATTTACTTGAGATTTTATTATTTACTCGCGTGCCAGCCAGGTTTATCTTGTAATTCCGAACCAGTTGCTAACATGAGTGGATTTTGTATGACATTCTGTAATTTAATTGGATCATAACAGTTGGCATTCTGTGGTTTCTGCCTACCCCCATGGGAAAAAGGCGTGAGTTTGTATGTATTCTGTAATTTAACCTCGTGTTAGAAGCTAATTCTAGAGTTAGTTTTTGGTGCTAGTGGACCTTAGCAATCTCATACGGTTTCACATTTGAACAGCCATTGAACAGGGAAGATACGATTAACACGGTAATACGAGCACAAGGAGCTAATTAGTAGCTTGTGGCAAATCAAGTGAGTGCACGAGTAAGCACGGCGTGTTACATGCGGTGAGCACGTTACACGGCGGTTGCGAATACGTCGACAAGTGACATCATTTGAATATATGTATGTTTGATTATAATCTAGCTAGACTGTTACGTATTTATTATTTTCAATAAACTGTGGTGTAATATGAAGCTAAATTAATCAGCAAACAATTAATTAAACGTATGAATAATTATCTTTCTTGAAACTATCTTCTCGTTCTATATATCTACCACATCATAAAATTCATCATTCAATTCATCTTTATAAAACACCGCAAATATCATTAAAATTACGTCAAACGATCACAATACCATAAAATAACACGAAAAACAAATTGAAACCAATTTAAAATCAGAGGTAAAAAAAACACAAAAGAAGACACTAAAATTGGAATTCAATAAAATGTTGTTTGAAAAAACATCTGTTCCGCAGACAAAGAGCAACGCGTCGATTAAGTTCTTAGGTAATTTCAGCGACAGATCGCTCCCGGAATAATTTAAAGAGGGGTAGGGACTGGTCCTCCGTAGTCCAGCTAAGCTCTGTAGGCGTCGGCTCTTTGAGCAACATCAAACGACGCGAGATTACCAACGCATTAAACATACATGTTAGAAGAAACAAGCGGCGTTTTCTTAATGTTATTTCGTCCATAAATATTTTATCGTCTCTGTAATGGAAAATGTAAATGACGTCTTGACGTGGACGTGTGACTTTTTTGTATGGGTGCTTTCAGCTGATTAGCGGATGCACTGGCCTGAATTTATGAATTTGAAATTAGAAGCCTCTCTTTTAACAAAAGTTTTCATTTGGAAAGAGGGACAAAGATACCAATTTAACAATCATTATGGGAATCGAAACAGACCTGCAAGTAAGTATACGTCAGGAAAACGATGAGACACATACGGTTCAAAAGGGAGTGTAAGTGCGGTCAATGGGCTCCACATAAATAGCATTAAAAAACATATTTACAGCGTACAGACCAAATTAAATATTTTATTTCTTCAAAAAAATTACAGCTAGAATACAGATAGTAAATCATTAATGAAAGAAGGCCAGTTACAAGTTTTCACAGACAAATCCGAAAATAGAACAAGTAGACAGTAGACAGACAAGAAAAAATAAAATCACTCGGAAAGAATTAAATAGAAAGAATATATCATTGAAGCTCACCCGTTATATACAAGTGAGTTGTCATACCGCCGCTGAAATAGGCTATATTAGAAACTCAAAGAGTCGAATGCCCATTTACAATTTTCCTTATTACACGAAAATTATTCAGAAGCCTGATAGGAGCGGAGCGAAACTGAATCTTGTTGAACTAACTCAGTGCGAAATCACTTTCGCCTCGGCCTTTGATCTCGACTGCGCCAAAGGAATGTTATTCAGTAAAAACATGCAAATTCGATAAGGTATAACACAATATTATGGAGAGCGGCTGCCGGCGCGACGCTCTCTTTACAATACTTGGCGAACATCGGGAAATGCTTTGAATATTATTTATCAGATCAGGAATCTACGGGTGCCCATTAATCTTCTGATTATTTTCGAAATCTTATTAGCTTGTAGAAGTTTAAAAAAGCAGGTACCGTAACATCTAACTCTTAAATGGACTGGGTTCTGGCTCAATAATTTATCGCACATTATTCGGTCACACATTTATTAATTTAATAAATATTGAGGAAAGATTTATGATAACTATTAGCAAAAAATATTGCACAAACATTATATTAAAAAAATATACTAGATAGGCAACCACCGCCGTAGAACTAGGCAAGTATGAAAAATACTTTTGTGTTAAAATTATGATCTTTATTGAATATTTCATCACCGAAGCTCAACTTTTAATGGCGCTCTGAAAAATATGAAAGGATGCTCCCAATTAGGTTATACACTGTTCCTTTTAACGTAAATTGCCTTATCTCAATCTTCAATCAATGTTCTCCCTGTATATTATGATAATAACGTTTTTTAACGCCGCTCAATTTGCAAATAAGGTTTTGGAAAATGTTTGTAGTAGGCAAATGAAGTTAGGGACAATTTAGTGGATGTTAGAAGCACGTTGAGAAGTTCGTCAATATGGAACAGAAGAACTGAATGTATAGGGCGCTGGCGTGGAGCTTCGGGTTGACCGCAGGAATCCGCAACCCCGGCAGGGTGCGGCACTAACGAAATGAAATTCCGCTGACATTCCACGCGACGGCTGCGTTCGCGACTATGACCACTGACTGCTGACAATACCAACTATCTAATAATTCCTCGCTGCCGGTACGAAAAAGGCTCCAAGTTTATTAATAACAGAGTAACAACACACGCTGGTGGCGGTTCGATTGTAAAACAGGAATTGTATAGTGAAATGCGCTAGTGATTATGCGGCACTTATTGTTGGATGTCCGAGTTCATTTCAAAGCATTTTTAATAAAAGCAAAGAGTATTTCACGAAATATTATCGGATGGCTTCACCATGATGAACGCCTGTCTGACCTTTTCTTAAGAGAAAAAATGACACATGTCAAGTTAAAAGGTTTATCTCTCTAGAGCCCTTAGCGCCGGTATAATAGCTTAGCCCGATACCAGTGTGATACTACATATTTTTAAATAGGTACATATGACGCCTTTTATGAACAATAACGTTTGTTATCCGCTACAAAACATAGGCCACTTAAATATTTTGACCATTTTCAATTCCAATTTTTCTCAAGAATAGGCTACCACAACTAAAATTTCTAATAATAATGATTTTTTAAGTTTCGACCAACACCTCGAGAAACTATCGCTCAACAGCTGGGTCAAAAGTCAGATGCAGAAGGCGGTTGTCTTGGACACGGCACGCATAGTGAGGAGGTTCCTCTCTCTGGATCCCTAACCGCCGGTAGCTTGGGTTGTACCACCTCGTTGCGGGCAGAGCACTATTTTTACACATATTTTTTTTTTAAACCATATTATTTGTAATTTCTTTTTCAAAAGTTGTTATAATAAAGAATGTGGCGAAAAATGATTGTTTGAAATCTAAGGTATCAGATTAACAAGTTGTTTAATGAGACTGATAATAAGCATAAAAATCCAATCTCAAAAACTCTCATAGTTGTCGACAAAAGTGACTTAAACAATCTAAGCTCCAATCGCTACAAAGTCTATTAGTGAGTTTAGCTCCATGAATATGTAGTGTATGAAATTAGAATGTCCATATTAGGAGCAAGTTGGTGTCGATGCTAATCGCAAGCAGAAGTTGCGATCGGCCCCGACAAATGCGGTTTAACACACAAACTTGCTCCAGTCGCAAGTTTAGTACGACAAGTCGAGATATACTGGAGTGTTCGCTGAGAATGCGGCTTTAATAGACCGGTTTGGGAGGGTGATGATGGACATGTTATGTTTCATAACAACTGAGTGTGTAGTTCTATTGCTTTTTTTTAAAAGTACACTTTGCAAAGAAAGAAACATATTGCAAATTAGAGGATTATATTAGTTGCAAAAACCTGCTGAATTTATAACTAATGATTTATATTTTATTTATTTGTTTACTTTAAATTATTTATTTTAATCAAACCTTATCAGGCACTTTTGTACGTCATTTACAAGAAAAACGAATCGAATCTAGTAAAGCCCCGGATACACTAGGGAACATTTTGTCCCGCAACATGACGCGCAACACTCAATCTACGTGACGCTGCAACGTTGCACATTGTCCCGCAACATGCCCCGCAACATTGAACGTGACGCGGGGCATGTTGCTTGCTCCATTTCTATAAACACTGACTAGTGTAGCCAGCAAAATGTTCCATGACAATTGTCGCGGGACACTTCACGTAGTTGTTGAGGGACATGTTCCGCAACATGTTTCTTCATTTGCCCCCTAATGTATCCCTGGCTTTACTCTCAAAAGGTAGTTTTGTATGACCAAGAATAGGGTAGACACTCCGTTGCTCTCTTTTAAAATCAATGTTATATAATATTTTGTATACAGGAATTTAATATAAGGTCTAGTGGTCGCAGAGCGCGACTGCTGAGCATGAGGTCTTGCGTTCGATTCCAAAAGTCGGCAAAGTGTTATTGGGTATTTCCATCAGGAATTTCTCAGTAGCAGCCTCGAAGTCTGGATTTGTGCCCGGTTCTTGGCAATAGGCTCGTCCCGTATTACATGGGACTTAAACATAACTGGCGAATATTGGGTGTGCTAATGGGTACACATCTCTGCCTAACCGTTTAGGGATGTTATGTTATGTGACCATGATGTCACTTAGACAAAAACCAGTATGTTAGAATATGTACAAAGTACCTACTAATAATGAATGGTAAAAAAAACTTTTTATAAACAAGCTTTTTTTGTGATGTTACTAACTTTATCGTTTTCTACTCTTCAAGCCCTTTAATTTAAAACCCATATCAAGGAGATTAAGAAAAAATATGTTATCCGCCATCTTGGAACGGCGGCCATATTGGAATTATTCCAATATTGTGTATTGGACATTGTATTGTCATCAGAACTAAAGGTGTATGCAAAATTTCAGCTCAATCGGATACCCGCAAATGGTCGAAAAATGGTTTGAAAATTTTGAAAGGACAACTTACATACATACGAACAGTGCAAGCTAAATAAAAGCTTGTAAAAATTAAAGATGTTTCTATGCCAAATAGGCACAGGATGACTCCTCGATTTGTCGCCAGGAAGCCACATTACTACATAGATGCCAACTTGGCCGGCAACTACGTACCTCCGTCTATTTCGCCGAGTTTCGTAAGGCGCAACTTCCAACCTCTATTCAGAGTTAATAAGGGTTGCCAACTCCAACATATTGTGAAATTTCACCCGTATTTCTACGACTTCCTTATGTAAAAATTCACAAGTTTTTTCTATTGTTCTAAAAAACGTTTTTTTAAACAATACTTAATGGTTACGGTTGTTTGAAACTTTCGCAATTGGCGAGAGGGTTATTGCTTAGTTTTTCTAAGTTATAAAAACATACTTTTTATGGCTTCGTTTTGAAATGAGGGGTTTTTTTTTTGCTGTTGTAAACGAATGTTGGTCAACGTGAGCTGGGGGACGTAAAGGGGAATTATTTAAAAAATAGGTAAAAGGTACGTTCTTAAACTTTTATAATTAGACTTTGTAATGCTTCCTTTTAAAAATTACTTTTATTGTTTACAACGAATGTTAGTCAACGTGACAAACAAATTGAATTTTATGTTATTATAATGGGCCATTTCAATTTGCCACTTGTGTTTGTTTACGTAATTAAAAAAAACAGTAAAGGATTTTTTTTAGATAATAAAAAAAACTATATTTATACATAATTAAAATACTGCGAAATATAAGCAGGTACTAACAAAAATAATAATGCTATGATTTATTGTTAGCAAAAGTAAAGCGCTACAGCAACTTCGTAGCGTCGTAGCACCGTAGCTCCGTAGAGGGCTCGTAGCGCTTGGTCACGTGCGCGGCGATCACGAAACGTTTTTACCGCATTTCCGTTTTTTGAACTGCTCACGTGGCAATCGCGTCGCAAATTTTAAACCGATGCTTTTAAATTCTGTACTTTACAAAATTGTATGGAAGCATTTAAAATTGTAAGGGAAAATGCGGGATAAAATATCAGATCGACAGTTGAGTAACATCTGTTTCGTGGTTTGGACAAAGATCAAGTACAGTGAGCTAGATTAGAGTTGTACAGCCATGGATGCGTCGTGTTGGGACTGTTTGTTCGCGAGACGTGTGTCGGTGGTGTTATTAAATTCCCGTCTTTTTCCCTAATCTCGTTGTCGACACGCCCCGCGGGCCCTCATCGGAAATGGCATTATTTCCCGGCCCGAAGCAGCCCGGAGCGGGCACTTCGTCCCACTACGGACACCGGATACTCCCCGCTAGCAGAACGCACGTAGTCAACCCCGAAAACTCGTTGTTTGAGAAAAATTTCAGCTATTTCCTTCGACATCCGTTTTTTTACATTACTTTGTCGTAGATGTTTGAGTTTTAAAATTAACGTCACTGAGTTTTATTGGCATATGACGACTTGAATGTAAATTCATTTAATATCGATGTGGTCTTGATACTCGGTAATTTGTCATACATAGAATAATTAGGATCCTAAGGCATTATACTACAACATTAAAATCTATTCTAATATGATTAAGCTGAAGAGAGTTTATGTTTTATAGGAAAGATTTTTTTTTTATTGATAGCCAGATTCATGAGGAATAGTATAGGGATATAATATCACGCTACGACTCAGGTGAGCGGAGCAGTAAGTGAAAATGTAACTTTAAACGGGTTAAAAAAAACACGCGTAAGAAGTCGAGAGTAGAAGCTGATATTATTCGTATTTATTACTAGCTCCTGACCGCGACTTAAGCATATCTATTATAATAAAATCGTAGCGAAGTCAAAACTGTACATTTAATATTTTTGTAAAAGAGTAGGTAATTGCTATGAGTTCGGGGAGTGATTCTAATACCGAAAAAAACTTTTTTTTAATTTTTGTCTGTATGTTTGTTAGAGCATCACGCGAATACTGCCGGACAGATTCTGTTCAAATTTTGTATGAATATTCAACATTGGCCAAATTAGTCTATAGGCTATAAATTATCACACTATTTGCTTTGGAGGGTGAGCAATGTTTCATTATGACTATGCAGTAACAAACTTTGACGCGGACGAAGTCGCGGGCAGAAGCTAGTCTTGTATTATTCAAATTAATAAGGTTCATTATTCTCATGTAGAATATTGACCACACACGCATACATTCTATTAAAATCACTAATAAATATTCTGTACGAATAATTTAATCTTATTAGAGGCCTCATTAGGCGCGTCGACATAAGTCAATCGCTAATGAAATGAAATACGATTCTTGTTTACTTTCACCGCTAGAGGTATTGTTGGCGTAGGTTTATACTAGCCAGCGGTTATCATAATATTTTCTATTACCCTCGGTATTTGGGTTACACCAACATTCGATATTACTCGAAATAAAAACAAATCAGAGGCAAATCTATATTGAAATAATAAGGTAAACAACATTGGTTCGGTATCGGTTACACATATGTACAAGCACGGTACAGACGAACAAGCTATTTGGTATGCAGGTACAAATATCTATCTTTCTACAACACCTTTATTGTAGGCGTAGTAACTTTTAAGTTTACGGAATATTTAGGGCTAATTTTCCAATTGTAAGACAAGTTTTTTCCGAATAATAAATATGACGGTTTCACATTTTTTCTTTTCAAAACTTAGCAATCTGTCATATTTGTACATCAAATAAAAGTTATCTGAAGATTAAAAAATCAGGCCTTAACGACAGTGATGGAATAACTACAACACTCAAAGCGCACATTTAAAAGTAATTTCAAGTTTGCAAGTTAGCCTGGATACCAACTAGTTTGGTAGAATGTACATTACGTGTACTGGTAACAACAATGCGTCCTCGCGGACAGGTCTCGATTTCATCCTGCTGGCTATTTTTCTCTTTTGTTTTGCTATTCCCCAGATATAAACGAAAATATTTCATTATTTTCTTGTGTTAACGTGTGTTGTTTATTTTACGCATGCCAACATTGAGAGACTGTCGTAAAAAAAAAGGCAGTCATGGGGACTCCGACAGAAGTGAAAACTTAATGTCAGCATGTGTGTTAATGTTAGCATGTCGCTGACGCGGTCACATTAGCATGTCGGTGACGCAAATTACACATAAGTTTTACCCCAACCAAAAATAAAAATCGTTCAACACAGCTAAAAAAGTTTTCATTACAAAGATATTTGCGATCCTTTTAAAAGTGATCAGACATTTTGTAATCGATAGCCTCATTAAATGAGAATCTTTTATGAATTTTTCCCGAGTGTGCACTTGCAAGAATATATCAATTAGTTTTCAGACAAATAGGATGAGAAATAGCCAATAAAACAAACAGCTCTTACAAAACTCTGACACAAATCTTAGTATTAATAAAAGCGTTTTTAACAAATAAATAAAATAAAAAAAGAAGTACAGTTGTCTCTGGAACACATTCCCGGTTCTCACGTCCCCGATATTCGTCGCCGTGTCGCCTGGCGACGGTATTGTATGGAGAGGAAGCAACACCTGTGAAGGCTTATAAGGACTATGGTCCGCTTCCATTGTGCCATAACACCCAACATAATAACTTCTTACAACTCTTATTGTGAAACACACTTATCTGTTTGAAATTTAGTAAGTAACTTCAGCTTACGTATTGTTTGAAAAAGATTTTTTTTATCTTCAAATGCCACAAAGAAGTAACGCCGAAAATCGTTTGTATTTATAGCGAGAAAAAATTTCAGAAGCAGGTGTCCAAATACGTAATAAACAGACAAAAACTTATTGTTCCCAGCTTTGTATCAAATCACCAGCAACTTTCTAAAACAGCAATTTGTAAGTACGACTACGTTTTATTCTCAAGAATATTGCACTTCAGGCTTCTTACGATGATGATGAAGCATTGCTTACGCTGTTCTATTTCACAACTATAGTGCTTTCGTCGAGCGGTGCATTGTTATTTCTTAGTAAAGTGCTGAAATATTGCGGCGGCGCGGTTCGGAAGCGGAACAATGGCGCTACGAAACTGATCTTTACCGCAACCACTTTAAGGAGACCGAGATATTCTCGTTTAGGGTATAGTTTTTGGCTGAGTGAGCGGTGTTTTTCTGAAATGAACCTTAGCGTGTCTTGAATAAAAGTTGTTCTGAGATAGAGGATGAAGTAGCCGCAGGTGCTGGCAATCCCGCAACTACGGTTTGAATCACGCCTGTTGCACAGCGCCGCATATATCTTAGCTCACTCAGCACGTCACACCTCGTTGCTCTTTTTATACACTTAGTACTTCATACAATGTTACTTTTAAAATATTACTTGTCGTGTGCTCGTGTATCTCCGTTGTAGGTACAGAAGCACAGGAATAAATCAATACACTGGCTAGTTAAGGTTTTCTAGGACACCTACTTACACGTTCAGGAGAAAACAATGACAAGGTTTGCCGAGACATGAAGTGTGACAGTCCATTAAGTTCTCATTGTCACACACGGGCAGACAATGGACGTCGAAAGGCTTGACGTTTTGTTTTCTTGTAACACGACACTGATACACTAAAGAAAAGATAAATAGCTAATGGTACATTGATATACAATGCGTATGTGCGAGATGCAAGGCTAACAAAGGAGAAACTGTCTAACGCCACATTAATAAGTTAACACAGTGTTTATGAACAGATCATAACTACATAGATGCAAACGGTGTGTAAGTGTAGCACCGTATATCAAAGAGCTCTTAGAAGCTTCTCCGGTGAAAGACAGCATCTCAAAGTAACTGCACTCAATTCGATTTGGCTGCGTCTTGTTTAAACATCTCGACGGAAAGCGCCAAACATATCAGTTACAGAGACTAGGCAGCGCACCTCCGCGTCTTATTTGTGGCGCAAATACGAGGGTGGAAGGGTAAAGTAAAAAATGGAGAAACGCGTCCCGAATAAACACAAGAGAAATAACGACATCAAACAATAATTGAAATCATAGGTCGCGGCGGGAGCGTGGCTGATGCCGCGGCGTCGCATGCGTGCCGCGACATATAACTAACTATACTGTATAGCTGCACGTGTCTACGTCTTAATACTGTAACTCCGCGTATCAATTTTCTTTGAAAAATGAAAAGAAGATAATGATTTTCATTTTCAGCGAGTCGATAAACAATTTATCTTTTAAAAATCAGCGTTAAGACTAACAAATCCATCATAATCCTATTAAACAGCTGGTAAACACAATTTTCCTTCTCAATTAGTATCTGATCCATCAATTTCTTTACACAAAATCTTGAATTTAATCCGCTTTGTTGCTAATAGTTTAAGCCGATCTAATGTTTCTGAGAAACGAAATTGTAATAAAAGTTCCGTATTCAAAACATCATTACGTAATGGGCAACATTTCGCGAGATATACACGTCGTGGCTATTAATCTCGACAAATCGAATAAAAAGGATGATAGAGGCTCGCTGGGAGGGGAAGGAAAGATTGCCTCTGTCCTCAATGAGAGAGGCGAGCCCTCTGCAGCCGCGATACCATTATTAGTGAGTTAACTCAATTTGCGGCATATTGTTTGAGAGGAGCTTAATAACAGAGGCGAGAGGACCTGAGACAACGTCATGACGACCCTTGATCCGCTAACCGTATCCGACATAAGACTTGTCGCAACATGTTGGTAAGGTAAACTATGATAGTCATTTTGATACTATTAAGAGTTAACGTAACATGATGAACAGGAACGCAGAGATGAATCGGGACAAGACTTTATAAGGGATTTTAACGTTGAAATAATACAGTTTGTTAGCAAAAAGGACTCTAATGTTTATACTGAATTAAAATTTACATAACATCACGCCTGTAATCCCCAAAGGGTTAGGCAGAGGTGTACCCATTTATAGTACACCCACATTTCGCCAGTTATGTTTAAGTCCCATGTAATAGGGGGCGAGCCTATTGCCATCAATCGGGCACAAATCCAGACTCCGAGGCTGCTACTGAGAAATTTCTGATGGAAAAACCCAATAACACTTCCCGACCTGGGAATCGAACCCAAGACCTCATGCTCAGCAGTCACGCTTTACGACCCCTAGACCAACGAGGCAAAAATTTACAACTTATTATAATATTGTTTTACTAGCAAACCGCCATTCGCATGGGTGCACCGACTTCCAAAAATATTCTTGCATAAAATCCTTGCCCAGGAAATTACGATCACAACCAAAAAGAATCAGGCAAATCGGTTCAGCCGTTCTCGAGTTCTGAGCTTAGATACACATTTAGCCATTCATATTTATTTATTTACATTCACCCCGTTATATGCTAGTTTAAAATTTTAGTCAAATCATAAAACTTTGTAGCCGATTTCATAGTTTGAGTAACTAAAAAAGCATTTATACTAAGCTCTGTTATGTTTGATACCTATAATCAATTTAAAATAGAATAGTTAGTTACCAAATAATTATGGGCCTCCATGAAAATGTGTTCTAAAACTAATAAACCGGAATACATAATTACGAAGCCTGATATTCGCGGCCTTTTAATCGTCACTGCGTATAATTACTTGAAAATTCAGTTGAGTAATAATATAATTACAGGCCAAATTAATACCCATTAAATAAACAAGTGGATCGTACCGAGCCTATCTTGAAAACGATACGGCTCCGCCTTCGGAAGTTGATACAAATGCTGTTGAGAACCGAAAATAATTTGTCCATTGAGGGTTATTTAACAGTTGTACGGTTGTTTATTTGCACCGCGGCGCTCCTACAAAAACTACCAAAGTAAACCCGGTCACAAAATTAAAAGCACCACAATACTGGACTCTATAGCGATGTCGTAAAGTTGATAATTACAATTTTACGCACAGCAATTACGAGCCGAAGTCGATACAAGTCGGAGTGAATTATTAAAACGAGCTGTCGAACAAGCGAAATTAATCGAAAGTATTCCGTTTGAATTTGAAACGAAGTCGGCGGTACACTGGTAGTTTATTAGTTAGTTAGTTAGCTCCCTTTGCCTGACTAGGGTACTAGGCTGACTTACTAGTAAGGTTGAATATTTGTTTGAATATACATATACCTACCGTATTCCCGAATTTCCGTACCGAATACCGTTTTCAATAAATATAAAATGGAAATTACCCATCTACAATCCTTATAACTTATTTATATCACCATTTATGGTTTACTGTTCCGGAAGCACCGAGAAATATGCTTCCAATATTACAGGGACGATATTATCTATTCTTCAAAATTGTTCATTCGTGATTGGGTATGACGGACGATCTTCTTAGTCGTATGAACACGTCCTAGATTTAATATAAACGGTTCTGGTAATATTGAAAGCCGGTCGGAAATAAATCATCTGTAAAATCGGTATTGGGGCGGTAATAAAGTCCAATAAAAGCGACAGAAACCTTGTCGACAAGTCATTTAGCAAGCGTTCGAGCATATCGTTGAATAGCATTAGCGGAACAATATTTTATGCAGTGTTGGGTGTGCGAAGGGAGGGGCGCGGGGTGAATGCCGGGGACAGCACGGCGGGGTGCCCGGATGTCATGGAAAAATTGCTACTTCCGAGCCGGAGCCCGCACAAAAGGGCCCGTCTGCGATTTTATTATCAAGTGTAGTGACCTCCACGGTGCTCTGTTACAAGCAGTCTATCAAAAAATATGACAGTTCTTTTAGTGAGTAACAGTCCTGTTGTATCCTAGCTAAAGGATATTGTTTTCTCTGGCGTTTCTTGCAAGATTGTTTCTAACATATCTTTTTAAAATAACATGGCCAATGTTGTAATTTTGTTATCCGTAATGAGATAACAAGCTGCCAGCAAAGATGTTGACTTATTAACTTTAATTTAACAGCTTTGTACGTTTCATTACGCTCTTACATCAACGCGGTCATAATTTTCGGAGCAATGCGCATACATCATAGAGAGGCTGCGAGAGCGCTCGGCGATTGTTTACAAGTTGATACGTTTTCAATTGCAGAGGCTGTCAGTGTGCCAATTTCGCGGCATTCACAACAAATTACGTATTAAAGCGAGTGGAAGCGCAAACAAAACGGTCGGTGTTCGTGACGTGAATTGAGCGCGTTGAACGTGCACCGCGAATAGATGCGGACACAGTGGGTCGGGCGTACAGCGGACAAGCGCGCATATTTAGTATGAAGACAATAGTGCGAAATTTTCAAATGATGCTACAAGTGCTGCTAAGTTGACTATTGTTTGTTTAAATTCTATGTTGCTCGAATAACGTATTTGGATATCATGCTGTGGGAATAGTGAATAGCCTAATTTTTAGCTCTGACACAATGCAAATAAATGAAAATAAAATCTGCACTTAATTCCATGCTTTTGACAGCTTTCATCAGGAATTGACTTCACCATGATTTTACTAAAATAACCATTTTTTTGTTTTACTTCGAATAAAATATTTTTTTTATGCGATAAAATATTGTCACTTAATTATTTGGAATGTAAAATAGGGTATTGATAGTTTTTTTTGTTCTTTTAAGGCATTATTAATTTTTACCTTTCCTAGTTAAACAGAGAAACCCATTAATAGCCATACAATACTGAAATACTTGGTTGGTTACTTTTATAAATAACAAAATGTTATAAATATTTTATTTAATAACCGGTTAGCAAAATACTCGTAGTATCCGCTATTTCAATCACTATGGCCAGACCCAAAGTGGTACACGTTTAATTTAATTACTCATGTGCCAGACACCGACCCGGCTGGCCTTAGGAACACGTGACAGCGTTTCAAGGGCCTCAAATGTACGACACGGCCCAAATTGGACTCCACTTGGTTTAATAATAGCTCTTCGAAACTACTACAAATGTATCGGATTTCTGGAAGAGTTAAGGGCTATTTAATTTAGATTATTTGACGGTATAATTAGAACAGTTTAAGCATGATATTTTAATTATTGTAGCGGCGTACTTTCGGAACCGGTACGTACAGTCGAACAAGTTCTTTGGTATACAGGCAGATAAATTGCAACTACTTTTAAGCAATGTTTTGAGTGTGTCAGTTCTTTTGAATCATTCTAAATAAGTTTTAAAATTATTAGACACAAGCTTAAAAAGTCTACATAAAATAAAAATGAATTGCAACGTAGCAATAGCCTGTTCGGTTGGTACGGCCAACCTTAACTGAAAACTATAATTTACATGAATGACACATACCGATAGACTGTATTGAAATATTGAATATTGAATGAAAAAGAAAATAAACTACTTCAAATCTATTAAAGAATGTAACATAAAATAAATTTAGTTTCACTCTCCCCTTTTCTCAAGGGATACCAAGATGTATGCCATCGTAAACCACCAATGGGGGTGACACGCCTCTAACCGTGTGAAGTGTCAAACGTGGATCTTCCTTCTCAACTAATTTTTACCTGGCTGACAAACCATGTACCCATATTTATAGCCAACATTAACATAAGCAGTAAAGCAGAGAAGAAAACACATTACCTGCATTATTAATTAGTATGAATAGATGCACTAAGTCAACAAAGAAAACACACAATGACAATAACAAATATATTTTCCAGTGTAATCCCATCTCTAACACCTACCTAACAAAACCTACACATATTTTCAAAAATAATTCTGAACAATATGTTATTAAGTCCTTCATCAAGACCATCAGACATCTAATGTTACACGAGCTAGAGATAAACAAGAAAAAAAATCGAGGACGACGGTCTATTTTTGCAAAGGATATTGTGTATATTTGCTAATTAGCAATGGCAAAGTAAACAAGTTCTCGATAAAAATGAAACTCAATACGATAAACAAGCTTATGGATGTTTACATCGTTATTTTCACAAAAATAGTCACCATAGTATCAGAAGCTACTCGGAAATGTTTTTGATGATTTTCTTTTATTGTTACTTGTGGCGGAGGTGGGTATTATAGTGATGTGACAAACATTAATTTTCAAGTATCTGTCGCTTATATTTGCGAATGCGAATGCGACATAAATATGGCGCCATTATCTAATTAGACAACTGACTTACCATGCGATTCGCACGCACAAAGAAGACGGATATGCTTTCATACAATCTTGGACCAGGGTTGTAAAAAGATTAAAGTGGTGTAAATTAATAGCTTACATATTACTTAACCTTCGCTGAAAATTCTATAGATTTTGTCAATCTTTCTCAGATTGACAAAATCTATCAGTTTATTTATTTTAGATTTTTTTGGTCAGAATGATACTTATTTATTTATATATAAAAAAGAAAAAGTAATGCTTTTCTCAAACCATACCTCAACTTATTACAACTGAAGCCACAGTTTTTATTTTTGTCACAGTTTGCATTATATTCCAAGAAATGCCGATATTGCTTAAAAAAAACAGGACAGCACAATCAGAAACAAGTGAATTTTAGGGTTAGAATGTGTGTATTTCCGACGTTCATATTTGTATGAATGTTGCGAGTGCGAATGTCCAGAAATATGCGAATACATATACTTTTTACATCACTATTGGGTATTATGCCCACCAGTATTTTGAAATCAGACACCTGCCTCGACATGTTTATGGTATTGTTGGGTACCCAACAAATATATAATATTTACTTATAATTGTTCCTTTGAGCAAAGGAAAATTTTATCAGAAAGTAACAATAGTCACAACAAATAATGCTCAAAATACTTCCATTGCGACAATTCGAGAATAACACGGCAAGTTGAAACCGTAAGCGATACTGAGCTGACACAGTAGACATAGCACTAAATAGCTGGGTTTATTCTAGCAGACACAATTACAAGTTCCGTTGCAAGCAGGCAGCGTCGGCTCGATATCGGAAAGAGATGTTGTTATCTAGAACACGAGCACTCGGCGTAATCCCTTTAATTAGCAAAGCAAGACGAAATGACACCCTCCATAGATCTACGACTGCCGTAGAACAGGTATTTAAATGACTTTAAAGTGTAACTGTTTAGAAAGGCCATAGGTTCCTTGGAATACGTTTGTTTTTACGCATTTTGATTAACGTCAAATATGCAGTACCGTTTCTTGTCATGACTTCATCATTCTAATATGACAAGCGTAAAAATTCACGAGCTATTTCTAAAGATGTATGCAGTGTTTCTGAATTGAAGTAATTGTAGTGATGTGTGTAAGGAAATAGAAGACATCTGAATGAAATTAACAGGACGCATTCAAAGCAGACAACCGGTCTAGTCGGCGACAAAGCCACGCAGACAGCCCGCAGCGCGAGCGACTCGTCGTGAATGCCTAATTACGACGCTGAGTAAATAACTTTTCTATTTGCCTCGGGTCGGGTCGCGTTCGGTAAAACATTAATCATGATTGAGCTAAGTGGCTTAATACGGGAGGGATAATGGCGAGCAATGATCGCCGGCAGGGGGTGGCGCCGTACGGTCGCGCAGTTGGACGTCCACGGTGCGTCACGCCGTCGACGCCCAGATGTACGCCGTCACACACGATACTATTGTGCCTCTACCCGATGACACGTTACTTTCAGTGACGATTGAAACAGGAAAAATATCACACATCACATTGCCTTAGTTTTGACAGACGTGTGACGTGTGATCCAAAGGATCAAAAATATTGCAATTTTCGAAAAGAGCTATGCGCTGCTTGCATGGGTCTATCTGCTTAATAACCAAAGGCGAAAACTATCGGGTCGGACCTTTAAGTACAGAAATGAAGCCGCGATGGCTCCTAAATAGAAAACACAAACATAGGGGTGGTGTGCCGCGGGCGCCCCGCGCTGTTATTGTTTGTACACCGAAACTAAAGCCAGTAGAGGAAGCCATACACGGGAACAAACGGGAAACTTTAAAAGAAACCATCAAGATAAATGTGAGCTGAAGTAGGTAGGTAAGTAGGTACTCCCCCAACATTTTGATATGAAGCATCAATTAACGTCGCTTCTTAAGAAATATGCTTTCAGTTTCAGGTTGAAAAGGCTTAATTTCAAAATTAGGGTCTAATTAGTTTCAAATTATGAACGTGAATGTTTCATCATATAATTATCATATAGTTCTTAAGAGATACTGAAGACGAGTGTTTCATATTACTCGTACATTTTGTGTTCTGGAATATACTAGGTTTATTTTGATGAATAGTGTATTTTTTTTATAAATGAAAAGCAAATTGCAGTACCATCAGTGTATGCGAATATGAGGTAGAGAGGTGCAATATCGATATCGGGGTCTCGACAAAAGTGGGCAGTATACCGCACCGCAGGCGACGTCAGGGAGAGCGCGCCTCGCCCAGAGAGCTTTTCCTTGTCACCGGGCATAACACTAAACGATAATATTGCGATCGACTTCCGATCCTTAAACGGTAACAATTGTCGTATGTAACGTTAATGGAACCGCTGCTCCGTCGGTTTGCGAACCGCGCCCGTTTTATGCATATCGCCGTCTATCGAGATTTAACGCCGATAGCAAACCATTAGTGAACGCGCTTGATGTAAGATTTTATGTGAAAAGGTCATTCCGGTATATTATCGATAAAAAGTGGGACATCTCTTTTAAAAATAATCCAAAGCCCAAAATAAATTCCATGCACATAGGTAGGTATTCCGTAAGCGGTTTATAGAACACGTCTGCTATTTTGCTGAAGCAAATATGAGCTTTAATGTACGAAAACAAAAACACCAACTGCCAAAAAAGCAATATCGAAAGCTAAAGGCTACGAAAAAGAGCGCGTTGCAAGGATTCTTTCCAATTGCGCTTCGATAAGGATTCACCTTTTAACGTGGCTCGCCGGTTAACAATATCAAACATTTCTCACTTGCCTCGCGGTGGCTTCTTTTCGATACAAGCTCTCAAAATTTAAAAATCGTAGTTTACGAGGTAATGTGAGGAGAGTCAACTTTTCAAGTTTGATAGAAGTTGTTATATTCTATATCTGTTTGAGTATTTGATCGCTGGAAGATGAAAGGTTTTTTGGCAAAACCAGCAACCAGTTATACAAAATAGTTGTTGAATCAAATCGTTTAATACGGCTTAAAGATTGGGTTTAATTACATATATTAAATACACAAAGTAAAAAAAAAATATTTGGTTCGAATGACTTTGTATCATAGGCATTTAATACTCCACCTACTAAGTTTTTTTTAAGAATATTGTGTTGTCTCAAAATATATCTTTCAAAAATACAAATTGCAAAAGCGATTAGTCGAAAAAATATATATCACATATAAGTACATACATAAACTCACGCCTTTTTCCCATGGGGAAACCACAGAACGCCACCTGCTACGATCCTTAGCTATAAATAATAACCAATCCTACTGTATAGTCTATCTGTACTATGTCTGATAAATCATACATGGTCGTTATAGAATCACAAGCTAATGCTTCAGGATAGTAAAAATATATTAAGCTTCAAAATAATCCCAAAGCTCAATTTCACAAAACGAAATATCATAAACATTATTTATTAACACAATTTTTTTTATTAATTATCTAAAGGATGTGGAAGTTCGCTTGTCAGTACTGGGTACGTTCGTGAGCAACAATACCGTAATAATTGGCAGCTTACGGAAACTATAGAGCACGGTTCATTGGCGCGAACGTCCCCCCCCCCCCCCCCCATCCGCGACAATATTGTTGAACCAATTAATATCTTATTTTTCTTCTATAGCAGACGTCCGTTTCCTGCTTAAGAAAAACAGAAATGTGCTTCAAGAAACATGTTAAGAAAAATCTTATTAATAATTAAGATAAATTTTATTAATAATTGAGAGGAAAAACCGAGTCAATACACAATTTCTCAAAGCACTTATATTTTAGCACTTATATATTTAACTGCATTTTGTAGAAATATAATGTAATGCAAGTTTGGGTTGGCAGAATTCAATTTGACTATATTAAATTCATGTCAAGCAGATTTTATATGAAAATATCTTACGCCTGACTGCATCATAACTGTAGAAAATATTATATCGTGTCACGAAGCGAGAGTTCGTTGAAGGAAATTAATATTAACTCGGCAGCATCAAATTCAATATCGAATACCAGAAAATACTTACCCAATATTTCATAGATTTCCTAAAATTTATTTAGTACTTTAAAAAAAGGAAAAGCATAAAAATCTTCGTAACTCAACAATAAACAGCATCCGAAAACGAAACCAAACAAAATTTGCTTCAGATGGTAGTGCGGGACTGTGGGGTTTGGGGCGAAGCACGAGGGCCGGGGGGAGGGGGCTCCGTGGTGTTGCCGGCTCACAATGCTGATTGAAAGCAAATAATGAAATCATAGGGAATGGAACTCCGGCCGCACCCGCAAATACTGTGAAAAATTGCACTCGGCTCTCACAACAATGAATGCACAAAATACAATACTGAAACCTGGTCAAATACCGACCGCGTTCGTTGTTTCATACCGCCAAAAGCCTCGCTGATAGAATGCTGAAAAATATTTATGTTATAAAATATTTTTTTTGGTTCAAATATGATCTCCATAATATGGAACTTCAAATGTAGATATCTAGGTATCACAAATGTAGACCGATTTAAAAAAGTAAGTAGCCTTATCCTGGGTGTTTTCAAGAATTTACTAATAGCGTCGGGATCATGCTATTCATCTTAATATTTCCAGTCGAAACTCGTAAACAGTTGGACATAGGCCTTACCCAAACATCATCATTATTAACCGAAAATTGTATAGCGTTATTCCACAGAATCACCTCAAGAGTATAACAAAAAAAATTGGGAACATTTATGTAGGTGGAACGTTTCTGAAAACATCTTTAGGCTCTTTGAATGATAACAGAATGTTATATTTTATAACGACGCGCAACCTCTGATGTTAACTTTTGTTATAATTCAAAATACAATATGTTTTATGTTCGTAATGATTTGCACGTGGAAAAGATTATACTTAAAACATGTTCATAAGTGGAATACTTCATATAAAACCATTATTATTGTGCCAAAATATACACAATGAACTATTGAAATGCTTTTGCGAGAGCTTTTCACACAATTGGCACTTGGAAAATGAAATATATATTTCCGTAAATTCTGAATGTGGTATGGAATATCAGCGTTGTATAAAAGTATTCGCTGAATCGACCGCTCATTAACATAACTATTTACAAATACTTCATTTCATGAAATTCGCACAACTATTTATTAATTAATTATTATATTTACAAAATAATGGTGGCGAGCTTCGCTCACAATTTTCCTACTATCGATTTCAGTCTACCTGGCCGTTCCGGATCAGGTTGTTTATAATTCTAAACTTTAAGTCCTAAAAACTTTACTGCGTAAATAATCTAATTCCAACACCTTCTACGAAGAAACCGTGAGCTGCAACATTGAATCTTAAATCAAACAAGAACGGCCACCCTCGATATTTACATCATAATTCACGAAAAGCTACACAAAAAGGTGTGTTCTTCCAATTTTCAAATACGCTAGACCCAGTATCGTAGCAAGGCGATGGGCGATCATAAAGAAGGCGGTCAAACACTGGCGACAAACAGAGGAGCGTCTGGCCGCGCCTTAGTTCAAACACCACTTGACCGATCATCCTTACCGCGACCATATTTTACCAAGCCAACGATATAATATTGCCATGTTTCATTTAGATGTTTTTTTTATTATATTTAACTGAAATATGTTTATTGTCCAGCCTAGGTATGTTTAGAAGCATCATGACTTTCGGAAGATGTTCTACTAGCAACTAACTGTTAGGCTCGGTTGAAGCTTAAATTATTTTAACACAATCTCTACTTATTGTAACAATATTTGTTTACTGGAAAAGCACTAGTAACTAAAATAGAACAAAAATAAAAATAATCTATTCAGTAGAGACAATTCAGTTCGTGTTTGTGCCCCATTGTTTAGTCGTCCGTCGATGGCGTCGATTATGAAAATGACATGTCAGCGATGTCATTGCGCCGCGCTTCGTCGAGACATGCGCCCTGATGCTAATGATATACAAATGAAGCGAGACAGACTGCCACCGCACTTGATAAGTATAAAACTTGGTGGGTTAAAATGTGCATGTTTGTTTATGAGTATACAGAAAGAAATACCTACTTAGTTTTTTCGATGACAAAATATTATTTTACAAAATATATATATATTTTTTTTATTCTTTAGACTTCCTTGAAATGCATACCTATTCCGTTACAAAATGTACATTACATTAAGTACATTTTGACCATGCTGTAAACGGGTTAGACGGGAATGTAAACTTTTACCATAGACGTTTCAGTACCTATATGATTCCAAAACGCCCACCGGTTTTAAGAAAAAAAACAGCTGTTCCGTACATTGAACGAATAGATGTTGCAGTATTTTATTGAACACCGACGAAACATTTATTTTTGTAATATATTTTTTTACAGTATCTGCATTAATGCAAAATTATCTTACAATTAGTAAACTTCTTACAGTAAAATTAGACATGATTAAAAAAAAATCTTTTTCTGTGATCTAATTAAATTTGTCACTAAAATGTAAAATTCAACTTTGGACCCCAGTCATTCACTTAACAACTGTGTCGCATCCCAGTAATAGTGGACTCTATTGCGTATTAACCATAATGAGATTTTAATTGAGGCGTCGCGGTGATCTGTCCTCGGATACGGTTAAGTTCATTAGGATGGTCGCCGATTAACTTGCTTAATGTAATTGTGATGTTAAACTATTTATCAAAAACATGCATGTTTTATGTCTCTACTAGGTTAATGTAATAAGAACTAGGTGTTGAGTGACAAATTAAAAATGATAAATTAACCTTTCAATAAGACAACTTTTCGATAAGCTGGTCCTTCGAGACGAATTCTTGATAGTCTATAAAAGACCACACATCTCTACGTATACATTTCACGGTGATAATTTAGAACCTAATTTATAATTATAATTTTCAAAACACCTATAATATAACGTAACATAATTATTCTCCCAGCTTGATTAAACTACTTGTAATAATATTAAAATAAATGTAAGTAATCAACCGAAATAGAACATCTATTCGTAGATCTGGAATTAACATGATACGAGGTGAATGTTGGCTTTAATTGAGTTGTAAATGGGTTATGAGACATATGCGACTGACATGTCATGCTCCGTTCATAAGGAGACTAACTTTAGTTGGGAAACAGCGTGGGCAGTGGAGGGTTCTAATTTTCAGACTGAGTATCTGGCTAATCCAGTCGTACTTTCTAACTTATACAGGCGTTTGGACAGTTTTGAGCAGGACTACTAGTTAAGGACTGGGAAGCACGAATCTCATAATAATGCTTCAGAAACGAGGTCAAAATCATAACAATGTAACGGATAACTAGACATCACACATTTTGCGAAATTGTAAAAGTCAACAAATTAAAATTCACACTCTGTAATAGAAAATTACCCGTCATTATTTGTCTATTCCCTTGAAGTAATAATCTATTTTCCACCATTTTATTTTGTTTTAATTACGATATAGTAATAAACGGTAAACTCATATTTCTTGAAAACTGCTCGGCACTATATTCGTGACAATTTTGAGGGAGCCATCAGTGTTCAAGTTGTCATCTATGTGGAGATGCAAATGAACGGGCGGCGTCAAACGTGGCGCCGCACTGTGTTCCCATTAGTACAAGGTAGCTGGACAAAAAGTCACTTGTACATTTCTACAAAAAATGTTAAGAAATTGAAACAAACTATTATTTTACCAGTTTTTGATATATCTTCTTTTTTCATTGAATTGAAAACTATACGATTTTCAGCATTTTTGCATTACAAGACCTTTGGTTTTCATTTATGCAACCCCATGGAATACCGATTTATATTTAATTTATTTGTATTCTATATAGTAAAACTATACATAATAAATATAATTATGTAGGTAAATTCAAAATTCGAATTTAGTTGTTTAACGCTCGTGCAATAATTTGCACCTACCGTGTTATCTCTTCACCACTTGGATGACTAGAGAGTGCCTAAGGCATTAAGTCCGCCTTTGTATTTTTTGTAGCCGTGAGATTACTTTTGTAATTTAAATGTCGCATTAGCTGTTTTTTTTATAATTTTTTTTTTGCTGAGAAATTCACAAATCTCCCGATATTTGCCCTTGTCTTTGCCATCTTAAAATAAATAAAATTATACTACTCGAGTGTTGTCTTAGTATCGACAAGATTTAAAATCAATGTAATATTATTTTTGACTAGCTATCATGTGTAATAAGAGCACAGTGCACCGCCCGGGGCGCCAAACTGACGGCCGCGACTAATCGCCGCTACGACATACGCCGAACGCACTCATTTGCGATTTAATTGTGGATTATTTTGATTTATGCACATTTAAGCAATTTTGAGCGCTATCTTAGTTAGGAGTGGTCATATTGCAAGTGTGATACATGTGTTTCATAAAGAGAGAATCCAAAAATTAAAAGTACTCGTATATTTAGGGAGAAAATCAGATAAGCACAATTTTTATAAATAATGAGAATTAAAAACAAATTGTAAACGTAATCATAAAAGTATATTCCTTATTCGAAATCACGAGTTTACGTCACAAAATCTTTAAAAAAGCACGACCTTTTAAGAAACTTCTCACTCATCCTTATACAAAAAGAAATAATTTCATTGGACGCTAAGCTGTCCTAAGACCAGTAAATGTTTTCCGGCAGTTTACAAGGAGCTTTTAGGGACAGTTTGGAGTGTTTTAGGCATACGTATGTTGTTTGTTGGAGCGTAATTAATGTTAGCTGCCAGCCGTCATCACGCATTCGGTGCACGGTTGAGTGAGTCCGACCCACGGCCCCGTGTGACTGGCGACAATCGGCCTAGCGTTACAGCACCACCAAAACACTGGCGATAAACCGCATTTAAACGAAACGCGGTTATGTAATGGAAGTTAAGCGGGCGTAGGAATTGAGTCAAAAGAATTTATAATATTAAATAGCTATTTTCAATTAATCTTGCCCAAATTTCAATTGAATTTGCCACCCTCAGACCTTACTTGGCTTTCCAATCAATTATGTATCGCAATTGAGTGAAAAATCTGAAAAGCCTTAAAAGATTTTAATTAGGACCACGATAATGAAGATTTTTATTGAAACATAATCTTTGCCTACCACTCAAAAAAAGACAGCACCTACAATACTTACGTGTCGTTTCGAGTACACGTTTATTTTAAGTTGATCTGAAGGTTGTCAGGACAAAATTACTTTCGTCGAAATAACCGCCTACTGGAGCTTTGGAAAATTAATATTTTTACTAAAATTATGTATTATACAGAGGCAGAGGCATTACGGCAGAGGTGAGTGGCAACGCAGGGAGGGGTCGCCCTAGGAAGACCTACACTGACCTTATTGGTGAGGTTCTTCAGAAAGGTCAGGAGACTAGTAACCGGCGTGCTTGTATGACGAGATGTATGAACGTAGATGAGGCGAAAGGAGTATGTAAGGATCGTAGCAGGTGGCGTTCTGTGGTTTCTGCCTACCCCCGTGGGAAAAAGGCGTGAGTTTATGTAAGTATGTATGTATTATACAAAGTATTTCACCCACTAATCCTAACAGCATTTCAACAAAATTTTCAACGACAGTAAAATTTCCAACTACAATAATATAAAAATGGTCATTACCGCTCACATTTTTATAGTGAACACTTCCAATTAACACAATTGTCCTGTAGTGTCTCATAGCGTGTGGCGGACATAAAACTATAACAGCGGTAACGAGCGGGAACGTTAAACCGTTGCAAACTTGAGACAAGCAGGTTTACTGCCGCAACAGACACGCTGCGTTTATTGCGTGTTGCTGAATATGACATTTATTTGGCACCTGCTCTTATGTGAATAGAGTTTTCTTATTTCGCGGTTAAAAGATTGGCTTTACTTGATTGTCGGGTTAGTGTCGGATCGTGCTGAGCATGAGATCTTGGGTTCGATTACCTGGTCGGCCAATGTGCTATTGGGTTTTTCTATCAGGAATTTCTCAGCAGCCTCGGAGTCTGAATTGGTTTCCGGTTGATGGCAATAGGTTCGTCCCCTATTACCTAAACATAACTGGCGTAATGTGGGTGTACTAATGGGCACACCTCTGCCTAACCCTTCGGAGATTACAGGCGTGATGTTATGTTGTCAGATTGTCATACTGTGTTGAACTTACCTACTATCTAGTATTATGACACGTAGCTTCATCATAGTTCATAATTAACTAAAACATGAAAAGCTAAACCACCTACTCATTAAACTTTACTAATATGGAAGGGTGCAAATCGAAATATTCGTAGAATATGTATCTAGTCTTAAAGTTCTAAATTATAATTCTAAGATTTTCATCTGAAATTGAAATCTATCCACCTTCTAATAATTGACAACGCGTTACTTTGATCATAAGTAATAAGGCAGTCTGTTATTCCGTCATACTGCACACCGAACGCATCAAAGCTATGACGTTTCCGACGAGATTATTAACGCGTTATTTTCGTAGCCCTTATAATAAATGCGGCCATATTACTTCGTCGTTGGTATAAGAAAACTGACCTCGGCCGAGTGAATAAACCTCTGATCGAAGGCGCGGGGGCGCGCCACGGTCCCGGGGCATAAATCAGACTCCCCTCGCGATAACGCTGGAGCCTTCAATTTGGCACATCCTTAAAATGACACACGAGAAGCACACCCCTAACGACACCCGCGTCAACTCTCACACCACGCTTATAAATAAAATCGCACACATATTACCGCATTATATGTCATTGGCTCAGTTGTAACGAGCGATCCTTTCAACAGCTAACGTTTTTGAGGCTGTGAGTTTGATCCCCGGAACGACGTGGTATTCTATTGTATAGGTGTTCGGTTAAAAAGCTATCAGTGGAACAGTTTTTAATACTAGCTTCTACCCGCGACTTCGTCTGCGTCAAAGTTGATTTCTACATACAAACTTTAGACCCCCGTTTCACCTCCTTAAAGGGTATGTAAAATCCTTTCATTAGCGTCCGCTAACTACAAACTACCTCCCTGCCAAAATTCATCTTTATACGTCAAGCGGTTGACGATATTTAGTGATGAGTGAGTGACTGAGTAAGTGAGTGACTGACTAACCTTTCGGATTTATATGCGAGTATTTAGATAGATACCATCGAAACGCTGAGAAAAAGAATAAGAAAACATCTAAAAGCAAACTGAAATCTATTTAATGTTAAATATATAAGTATATTGTAATCTTCAATCAGTCAATTTCTGTTGCAGAACCATTGTCAACTCGTATATCATATCACTACTACATAAGTTTCGATCATACATTGCCATCACATTATTTTATCGTTACACCGAACCGAACCTTTCCGCTTATCCACGAAATGTTTGAAAAGAAACGTCACAAAAACCAATAACCGTTTGTGTATTGGTAGGTGTACAAATAAAGGGTTATCGATCTGACAAGGGCACCGGGTAGTTATAAATGGGAACAGGGGTGCACTCAATGTCAGAAGTCAAATTCGTAATTGAATGCAAGAAGGGTGTTAGGACAGTTAAATAAATGTGTTTAGTTTGTACTGTAAGATTGTTTTACGACTTTTAATTAGAGAATTAAGGTTACAATTTGGACGTATCCGGTGTTTCTGACCACAAAGTACTTCAAGATGAGACAAAAGGCATTTTTAATTCCACAGGGACTTTTAGCTAGATTTTTCCAGGATTTTCTTGTTTTATTGGAACCGTATATTCGTCAATTTAAGAGTTGTTCCACACATAGATGCGGAGAGGTTGCTCGTGTCGCAGTGAAAGCAATCAGGGCGGCGTCGTAGACAAACTGTCGGGGCGGGCCTTAATTGGCGGTCGCGGAGATTTATGCGGGGAGCCGCTCGTCACGCGGTCGCCGATTTCGCCCGACCGCAGGGTCCCGGATACCCCGTGGTTCCGAGCAACGTAACACGACCGCGTCCACGACAAGTCGTGGGTTAACCCTTGGTAAACACTGGCCGCGCACTTATTAACACATTGCATTTGAACTGAGACGGAATCGTTTTGTAAACCGCAATCTTACGACTGAATATTGAAGTGCGAAAATTTGTGGACATTCTCTTATAATGAGACGTATCGTGGTGGAGGATTAAGAAACTTCTTTAGCTATAACTATCTGAAAGACTTAGTTAAGAATGAAATCGTCAATAAGCAGTGAGTAGGCTTAGTAATCAATACTTTGTTCACTGTTTAGTAAATGAAGCTTTGGTATCATTACAGGCCAAAATTACATATATTACTAGCCCCCTCTTCTCTCCCCTGGGCACGGCCAGGGTACAATTTCTTTTACTATTAAGATTTTTATACACAAATACTATACAAATTTTCCAAACATTTTCTATCAAACAAACCTTGTCTTGTAATAACATTGTACATACATACATATACATACATACATTACTTACATTGTATTAATTAAACCAATACAATGTTAACAAAGTAATTAAAATGCAACCCTTACGAAATTGAAATGTCTCTTCAAATCATTGAAAATGAAGAATTCCACAACAGAAATAATAAAACGGCTATGAACTCGAAATATGCATGTTGGTAAAGACTAGTCAGAATTGAATGGTTAATTAAAACAGCACGCGCTTAATTAAATAACGTATTGTTTTTAATATACCTACCTGTCAAAACTGTCTTGCTTGCCTTTTCTGATACTGCACTTATTTTCAATTTTCACATTACTTCAAAATTGTTAGATTTATGAATTGAATTAAACATTTTTTAATATTTAAAGGGACCTTGTTTTTTCTCTGAGCTATGTGAAATCTACTGTCATAGTTTTTTTTTATGTCCGAGCATTTTGTAAAACGACTAAAACTTTTGGATTAAAAGTTTGGAGCCGCAGAATTTAAAAACTGGTCCTTTAACCCAATAATGTTTCGCAACGTTCCTACTACCTATATAGTGTTTGATTAAAGCGAATTATGATAGCAGTTTTAAACTTTACAATATTTTTAAAGTTACAATCCCTTTATGTCATTAAATTAGCTCTTTTACCAGTGACTGAGGCCCTGACACAACTTTCAAGCGGAAAATTGCAATATTTTTTAATATTTATCTTACATCACAGTTAATATAATGGGACACATGGAAGAGGAGAGCACTTAAACGTATAGAGGAAAGCGTACACGGAAAATTAAATTGACAAAGAACTTGCTTGTAACAAGAAAAAGTATATTATTTGCTCTGTTGTGATACCTGGCATTTTTATTATAATGTTTAAAAGCAGCGTATATTAAAAAGGATATGTTATTTAATAGCCTCTGGCCGTCTTTGTGAGGTACTTTTTAACAAAGTTTTTATGTGATGAAAATATACGTAGTTAAAATATCATGTTAGATAGTTATATTGTTATACTTCGTAAATAAAAGCTCAGAGTGTAGCGGGTAAAACGAACATGTATCGTGTCGTGGAGCGGTACACGTATCGATAGTTCTGGAGATATATGTGGCAGTTAGATGAAGCAAGAGGTTTCTCCAGACGACAGTCGGTTGTTTTTGCGGGGCGCCCGAGGACGCGGGGCCGGTACTACTAGCCCTCTCCAAGGGGGGAAACGGTGCCGTTTTCAATTTGCTTTATTTGCGCTTGTTTTAATAGCGCTCACTCCTTATTGCCCGCGCGGACGGCCAGCCAAATTGCTTCGTGCCCGGACGCCTTTTGATTAAGGAGAAACACGCGCGACAGAAGTAGGCGTAAAAACAAAGTGCTCGAACAAACAGAAAGATGCCACTACTGTACCAGAGTAGAAGTATCGTAGAGTATGATAATATTTAAACAATTAGACTCGTGAAAATTAGTCCTGTAAATTATACAGACTCAAAAGAGCAAACCCCTCATAATTATGTATAAGTTAGCAAATATTAAAAAATCATGAATAATACAATAATTATTAAAAGGCCCTCTTAAAATATCCCTTACAACGAAAGCATAAAGTATTGCCAAACTTCCCCTCACGAATGCGATTCAAAAGACCGTCTCCAAATAAAATCAGGAAATATTCTTGAATGTCAAACACGTGCTTGTTAAACATCAATCGTATAATAAGTAAATACTTAGACGTGTAACACTCGTCACGGATCGAGCAATATGTCGATATTTACACGAACACACAAATGCCACAAAATAATGAGCCCAGTGCAAACATGAAGGATATATAAACAAACAATTACTGTATACATTCTTTTTTATATAAAAAAAGGTAGCGAAGTATCGATATTCAGCTGAGTGCATGGTTTAAGGAATGTACAACAAACGAGCAATTTTATCGTTACAGATTTTTAGAAAATGTACCGAAGTTAGTCGACTTTGATGGTCTTTATTATTGGGCGAATAAAGAAATTCACTTTAATTTTGAACAACATGGGTGTCAATGTGGAAACAGGTAGAGCGTGGGACACACCAGGATTAAGACACGAAGATGAGTTATAGTTGCAATCAATACACAATGCGAATTATCATGAATCAACTCAATATTTTCTGCATTGTGACATTTCATTTTCAGTTTTTGTTAATGTCCACAAAAATGTGAAATGTTGACACTCAGTGGAAGCGATAACAGCGGATTCATTTAATTAACTCGCCATCGGCAGCGTTCCATATTTTACTCAATACTCCAAGTTTTGTTTTTGTTTCGTTTGTAATTTTGTACACGGCATAATAAAGAATCATAATGATTCCAATCAAGATAATAATTAGATGAATGTCTAAAAATAAAACTCGATACATAGTCGTGGCTTGATTAATATCAGTATTTGCTCTAACTAAAGTGATTAGTCCTTCCATCTCATCAATCGTAGCAAAAACAAACCAGACGTAATCGATCGTATTCGACATCCCAACATATGATATGTTAGTAATAAAAGTATAGTCCAAAAGTTATCATAATAAGTTATTTGGTCCTAAGGGTCGCACTTACCTGAGCCAATGTCTTTTAGCGATGGCGGTATGGCAGCAGATTGCGTCGTACTGGTCCGCGATCCAGACTATCAGGATGATGTAGAACGCCGTCGTCGTGTCGTTGAAGAATTCCGACATTATCGCCTCCATACCTGCAAAGAAGACGTTTAGTTAGAAATGTTATATTACCGTGGAGTCAATGATAAAAACATGACAAGAGATTTTACGATATTGAAACGATAATTAAAAATTAAGTCATACAATATCTAATTCTAAACCTGAACTATCAATATTGGAGAATAATTTTCAGGGTCTGAAAAATGGATCATAATTTGATCAGAGTTTCAGTACATAATCAAGCGTAGTGACACATATTAAAGCGACCGTTGCAACTTTAGTACTCGCTCTAAATCAAAGGTAGGTAGACAAAAGGCAGATAATAAAACATTTCAACCGCTGTGTAAGTATGTACTAGCACATCGCTGTCGGTCGAGATGGCGATGCCGCGTCGCGTTAAATATCGCGGGTCATGTGTGAGCTCGACATTGGAGACCCGTACTCGAGTGTCGCGACTAATTAGGTGTCGACAATTACTCGCTAACGACCGAAATCTGAGCAGCCAGCCAGGAGCTTATTAAACGACTGCATGCAGCTTCGCCCCGAACGATTCATTCCTGTATCTTTCAGACGAAGACGCTGCAAGTATTGAGTTTATAAGCTCCTTTGCATGTGTGGTGTGATACGTTTGACATGCAGTTTGGTGTGTTATTATGATTAGGTCTTATAGAACGCATTGATTGCGGTAGGAAGTGGTGGATAAGACTGTTGAAGACGACATAATAATGTTATATGTCGCCAAAATATGAGTAAGATGAAGTGCTGCTCATTGACAACGTGTAGGGTAAGAAAAAGGTGCCTATGGTACCCTAATTACTAAGCTTCCGGTGTCCGTCCGTCAGTCTATCAGCGGGCTGTATCCGTATATGAACCGTAGGTAATAGGTAGATTTGAAATTTTCTCATGGTCGCTAAAACAAAAAATATTAAAATAAAAAAAAAGTTAAAAATTAAAGGCGGTCCCCATACAAGTAGGTTTTTTTTTGTATGTAGTTTTAAATATTTTACGGTGCAACGGAACCCTTCGTGTGGGAGTCCGTTTCGCCGGTTTTAATAATTAGTCTCTAAAGTACTCAAGACAATACATTATTCATGACGCAGGTCCTATTAAACATTTTCCAAACTTTGTCAATTAAAAAGAATCACACATATTTCTCAAATTGAAAGCGCAACATCGTATAACTACCGGTAGCATACACAATGCGGTCGAAACAAGGGAACATAGGAAACAGGAGTGTAGTGAGGATTATAACTCAATACAGTGCCGACAACTGTCCGGCGCCGCGGCCGAGCTTGGGCGTGCCTTATTTGCATTTTGATGAGCCTCGACACTGATACAATAAACACGCCGGGTGCGATCGGAAGTCCGGGCAACCGCCCGACACTCGACCCGGCTCCGGCGACGTTTAGCCGTATCATTCATAACCGTGTTCGGTCAATTAACTCCGGCTTTGAATTATAATACGTGCGATGTCTACGCTCCAAACTTTGCGATATTGATAATGTTTTATGTGCGGGAATAAATTGGTATTTCTACAGCTTCTTGTTAGATGTATGCTGTTGTGACAAACGCTGTAGCTAACTTCTGAGTTTTTGGGAAAAAAAAAACCGATGATATAAAAATATTGTGACACAATTTTTACCTACCTACACATTGACGTGTCATGTTTAAAAAACAACTAATTATACATCTAATCTTTAAAAAGCTAAGGCACGTTTCGTTAACATTCAAGAAAACAAACGGCCATTTTAAAAAGCTAAACTTAAAAAGTCCAAGAAAAATTAATGCACGTAAAAAAAGTTATTAAAACGATAAAAATTCATTAACAGAGCAAAGTGGAGGTTGACTGATACTTATGAAAAGTCACCGGGAGTTACCTATTCAGCGGAGCATGCGACGTAATCCTGAGCGAGACGAGTAAACAAATTACTGGGACCGGGTCGGACCTACCACGACGTGCCTTCGCCCGTCCGCTATTAATTTTAATTCCGGCGCTAGCGAAGATCGCCCAAGATGAGCGTGAAGCACGCGCGACAGACGTCGACTCGAATCAGTGTAACATTATCAAAACATAGATCAAACGTCAAATATAATGCAAAGTAATAAGTAGGTTTGCGTTTTATAGTGTTTATAATGTAACATTAAAAAATAAGGCCGTGAGCTTATTGTTAAGGGTGGGTTACACGTGCCGACTAGCGAGTAAAGTTCTGTGTTTAAAGACAAAAAAAAATATGCTATAATTTTTTTTGCTAAATGATAAATTTGTATTTAATATCCATGAAAAACATAGGCTTTTCAGAAAAATGCTGTGTTCAATTCAAACAGGCTTCAAAGTCCGACAAACATCGATACGTTTACGTAGGCTCGTGTCATCGACAGGGCTGGACTGCAGGCGGTCGCGTCGCCCTTGTCAGCCCTGCCGCCGAGGGGTACACGTCTATATGACGTATCAGGATGCCCAATCGCACACGATGGACATTTACATGATAATTTATTAATCATTTACGTTATTTTTTGCACAAAATTATGCTGGTGTATAAAATTGTCTAGGTAATGCTACATTAGGACATAAATCGAAAACCTAATCTACAGCTTACTCAGAAATAGATTATTAAACTTACAAGCAATCTCAACAAAACCACAAGCAATCATAACTGGAACAAAATTGTGCTAAACTTTCGTTTAGTTAACATCTTCAAGAAGTGTCTTTCAACAACAAAATAAAGTAAGTAATAAAACTTATGAAATTGTAAGGTAAAATGGAATCTAGTAAGCTGAAGTGCAATTCAGCAGCTAGTGTATAAACCGGTGGGGAATGTAGGAATGCACACAAATTGTTACTTCTTACTTCCCGGGGTTTAATCAAGGGGGACACCCGCCGTGTCTGCCTGTGCCGTCCGCGCTCGCTTCAACTTGGCGCAAATTGAGAATAATGGATCCACTATGCCGGTTTAGGGTTGGTTGAAAAAAAAACTGTTACATCTGATTGTTCCTTTTTCGAAGCTGCTGTTGGTTGAACAACGAATGTTACTAGAAAAGCATTTAAAGGTACTTTACATGTTTCGGTTGTTTCAAGTGATTGCTTCATAAAATACGTGCCGTATCCGGCAAGGCTCATATATCAAGTGTGTAGCCTACCCGCGGCGCGCGGCGCTTATGTTTCGGCTAAGCCGTGCATTGGAGATCCGTCTTTACGATCTCGTTAGTGCCGGTAATCGCGACGTTGCACGATCCGGATTACGTCTGTGCATTATTAGTGTTTTTATTGATTCACTCGGCTGCCGTCGTAAACTGAGATTATTATTCGCGACGTAGCCCGCGCCCCGCGCCCCGCCCCGCTACGCCCTCCAGCCAAGTTGTTTTGTTACTTAATCGCGACGATAACAACATTTAACGACGGCTAGGTGACTGGCGAAATTCCGCTTCGATGTTTAGTGCTCATTCTATTTTCATTAACCATTTACCCACTTAATGATCCAGATCCTAAGGGAGTGATTCAATGACTTGGACCCATAAAATTAAACCTTAGCGTGACCTGGACATTGTAATTAATAGTTGTTACAAGAAGATGCTTTACTACCTGTAGAATTTGAGAGGATGTTAGGTTGGACTAAGTCCAATTTGAAGAATTTCGTTTCGAAAAGAAACACTCAGTAGATTTTCGGTCTCTAACTAACATTGTTGTAAATCATGTGGCGAAATTGAATTATGGGAAAAAAAACAAACCTTTCTCGTGGGACTACTAAAATAAAAGACAACTCTATTTCAATTTAATTTATTTGTGAACATAGGTTCAATGTGAAATTAAATTATTAGATTACAAAATTATAATATCAGTAACTATAAAAAAAAACCATAACCATAATAAATTATATTTAGTGTTCTGTTTGTGAAACTATGTGTAATAACTCACTAATTTAATTTGTAGAAAGGCACACCCGAGCATTTTACTCAGAAAACCGCAATCCTAGTCGGAAAATACCTATACAAACGAAAATTCAATCTATCAACGAATTCGCGAGCTATTGTACTTTTTGGCAAGACCCTGTACAAACATAGGAAGCCAGGTCAACAGGAACATCCCACTTTAATCAAATTAAGGGAGCAAACGGCCAGCACTTTCAGTTGTTATAATAAATTTAATAATGTATGCGCTTAAATACTCATGTGTGGAAAGTGGGTCATTGACAAACCTTTTCCGTAATGACTTTTATGGAACCGAATAATTATGTGTCAAGGCAAAATAGTATTTTATTTTAAGTATGCGGCCTTTATTTTTTTTTTCACTTTCGTAATGTTATATTTTCGGACCAATACTTTCAGACATTACAACTTAAAAACAAAAAAAAAACAAACAAACTTTAGCTCATTCCAATATTAATGTAACAAGAAAAATAGTTTGAGTTTGATACGCAGAAAACGTAAAATCTATGTTTAAATAAATGCTTCTTTCAAATCAGCCAATAGTCTACATCGAGGGAGAGCATTATTACACGGTAGAATCGTCTCACCGCACGGCGCCAGCGACTCATCGCCAATTTGTATCGAACGGGCCGCATGCATGTTAATAAAGCCTATTGTAGTCCCGTGCCCGTAGCAGATTAGGCCCCGACTGCAACAACCTAATATAGCCTTTATCCCCTAACCTATTATGAATAGTGCACAATGGGAAGATTTACAGATTGAATATGTTCATAGAAACCTTGCGTTGCCTTTGATAAATCAATGTAATATGTACCTAGATAATGTATTTTTTTATCAAAATCACAACTCCCAAACACGATATTTCAAAAAATATTTTGTATTGTGCGTCACTTTCACGTGAATAAAAAGTTTTTCTTTCTTTTTTCTAAAAATTAAATAGATAAGCACCAATAGATCTTATATCGGCATAAGATACCATTATAAATAAATTATATGGGTATATTAATATAGACATTGTGTCATGCACGACCTTATCAAATGTTACCTCCAGTAAAATGTCGAGTAGACAGCAGAATAAGAAAACATTAAAAAAGAAAAACTATTTTAACTCCGACATGCAGATAAATGGAAATAATGTATAATTCTACTGAATTGTTTTAAACCTAGTTTGTTTTATCGACGTCACAAATAAATACCTAAAAGTAACAAGCATATTTTAAAGATGGAGTTATGTTTTACTAAGTAAGTGGGTATTATTAGCGATTGTGCCGGTTGAGAAGAACCCCCGGCACTCGAGTGGAAGAGTCGATCATTAGAGCTGTTGAAGAGGTTAATTTCGATAATCCGCTTTGCCACTCGCCTGAAATCTGCTGCCTGACTCCCTCCAGCCAACGTTGAGCAGATTATTGTTATGCGTACACGCTACTAACGGTTCTCGACGCGATTATTTTGTGAGATAAATCTCCTTTTATATCGATTAATTTTCTTTGAATATTTTGTTCTTAGTACATAAAAGCTATGTAGATACTTGAACTATCATTCACAGTTGGGTTTACTTCTGCCAAAACAAAGCAAACCTTGTCAATATTTCTCCTATTTTTGGAAAAAATTGTATGGATTATTTTTTTATGATTCTTCAACTACAATATCGATTTGCTATTTTCGAAATTATGTCTGAAAGAAAATTCGAATCAGTTTTGCCGAAGATCAAAGCATGAACTTGATACGTAATTATAGGAAAAAAACTATGTTCATGAATTTTTCAGTCATCAACCATTCAGTCCTCAATGAACAACGGCTGCAAACGGTAATACATACCTAATTAAGCCTATTAAACGAGCTGTCAATACTAAAAACAGACGTACGTATTTCGAAATCCATTTGCGAGTTAGTTACGTGTTTGATGTGCCCAGTTTAATTAAGGCGTAACATTTTAGGTGAGGCAAAAGTGGATCAGTGAGTCGTGTGCATGATGGCTCGGGCTGGCGGGCTAGCTTGCCACCACCGACGGACCTGCCCCGCGGTCGAATCAACATTTGCCGACGGATCGAATTACCGCACCGCCGCGTCAACGTAACGTAATTGATTCAGCGTCCGACGGGCGCCGCCACGCCTTTTTGTCTCACAGTCAGGAAAAAATGCAAAATCCGCCACTAATTCAATATCCTCACACTTTGCCAGCGTTTTAAGCAGTGGAGCGAATTTTTTCTAAAAAATGCAAGGGATTTTACCGAGGTTGCACATAGGTTATTGATTAGCGATATGCATCGGTGGCTACGGGGACTAACCACTTTATGGGTACTGGATTACGCTAGCAGTTATCTTATAAACCATCAACTTTACGGTATTTTGTAAAACATTTTTAATGGTCGAAGGATATTTTTTAGTCTCTCCTCTGGCGTACGTGTAGTATAAAAGTGGATTCATTAATGGAATACTTTATGAGCAACTAGTTCCTAGGGATGTAACGACTTTATGTGGATGAGATTAACCAACTGTACGAGTAATCTCATTATTTTATTTAGAGCAACAAGCTTTAAAATGTTAAACCTTTTTTTTTAAATTCATTATGACCTGGTTGTTGATCTGTGTGGATGCGGACTAAATTTATAACTTCTCAGTGATTTAATTATTACACTTTTGCGGCTATTTTATTCCAATCCCAATATTTACTAATATTATAAAGTTGAAAAGTTTGTTTGAACGCGTTAATATCCGGAACTACTGGTCGGATTCTGATTTTTTTTCGCCTATTGGAAGGTATGTTATCCCTGAATACAATAGGCTATATTAATTATTTTAAAAGTATTAGGAAGGCTAGTGTAGATATAATGTTCGATTTTTACATATCTATCGATTATCCTGAAACTTGGCATACACTATGGAGACTGGGATGACAATAAGTAGAACCAACACAAGTAAAACCACAACCAAAAATCGAAAATATAGTACAAAATATATTCAATTCAACAACACAGGCAACGAAGTAGGTACGGAAAGTACATCAAAATGCAATCGCCCGATGACTACCATCCCATCACGCAACACAACACTAAAGAAGCCTGAAATATCTCGAACATTTTTCCGTAAAATACCTCCGTGTATCAGTCATATAACGGAGGACGGAGGTCCATTCCGAGTGCAATTCGACTTCGTGCAATTGAACACCATGCGACTTGGAAACTGATACAACGAATGCACTCGAATACGAGTGAAGAGGCCATACTCAGGAATCGTACGTATGATAAGTTATTTTGTATTTTTTTACTAAAGAATTTTTACCTGAGACTTTGAAATAAATATTATTTGTAAGTGATTTCATATTTTTGAGGTGCTTACATGTTTTATCGAATTGTGTTTCAAAAGAGTAGTTACCCATTATGATATTTTCAGTTAAGTACTTTTACAAACAATGCATTAAAATCGCATTAAAATCGATATCTCAGTAAACAAGAGAAGAAGAAGAAATAATAAAATAGATTATTTGCGTGCCACGACAGTAATGCATATTGGATTTCATAAACTAATCCAATGACAATACACAACATGAAAACCGACATATTGATGTCACAATAATAAAGTTCATATTAGTTTGATAAAAGAATCCCCGTACAGTAGAGTATGCATTGCGAAATGAAAATCAACCAGGTGGAATCACCAGGGAGACTCGGGCAAGCAATATTGCGGGATTCGATTTAAAACTACGATAGGTATCAACACAGGCAACCTATAAAAAGTACTCCGGTGGAAAACTAAATAATATGAGCTATATTGACTTCCACACATGACCGATTCAACATTGTAAGAGCAAATATGACAAACTAGCTTTTTCCCGCGACTTCGTCCGCGTAAATGTCGGTTATCGTGGACGCAGACGAAGTCAAATAAAAAATAGCCATGTTCTTTCTTGGGGTCCAAACGTACCCCGTACCAAATTTCATCAAAATCGGTTCATCGGGTCGTTATAGCGTTATAGTCAGACATACAGAGGTAGTTTTATTAAGTAGGTACTAGCTTTTGCCCGCGACTTCGTCGAAGGTTTTATATATTTTTTTATACAAAAGATCAAAGTCACATTAATCGCTTAAAAAAAACTGATAACTAAAAAAATCCTCACTGAAATGAAAAACATCGATTTCGTAACTTCATTATCTTTTAAAATAAGATAACCTAAATTGAAAGTTATGTAACATCAATTTAAAGCAGATAGGTACCCGAGGCCGATCGCAGCATGAATGCGGCGCTACATACTCAAAAGTTGCACGTCCGATGCGGCCTCCCTGCAGCTTCCGGTACACGCCGGATGTTCCCAATTTACACAAACTGACTTAATTCTTCAATACCGGCAACTCACTAGCCTAGGCTTTGAACCGTGAATAGGATGTTTCAGCGCAGCCCCGCTGTGGCTGCCAATATTAAAGTGTCCACCGACAATATACAGTGATGAAACAGAATTTCGTTGAAAATAAATTTCAGCACTATTCCGTATACCGGATAATTCGGTTTTCGTTTTTTTTTTTACTTTGAAAAGCAATACGTACACAGTTGCCAGCTAACATTTTTGTAGTAATACGCAATTTTGCCGCGGTTGTACCATGGAATGAATCCTGATTTTGACTTGATTCTGTTTATTTGTTATGTTGATAATGAAGCCGGGCAGCGAGTAGAGCGGGGTGTGCAGCGTGCAGTCGCATATGCTTCGATATCCGTGTTTTGTTTGACTTTTACCCGTCCGCCGGACCGGGCCGCGCCCGGCAGCCGATCACGAAACTAATTATACCTCGAGGCGAGCACGGAGTCGCGTCCGTTCTTCACAAACTTCGAAATGAATCACTAAACGCATGTGTGGGCCGTTGTGCGGTGAAAGCGTCGCAAACACTGAAAGGTTTTTCACAAAACTTGTGGAACTCCAAAAGGACAATATGGCGCATATTCATCACAGACTACGAAGCGTATGTTAGCAGTAGACGTCGTTCCGGGGTAATACGAGGATAATATCAAAGGTCTGCACTTCACACCCCAGTTTGACTTTCTGATCCTATTTCAAAGTTCAAATAACTCCGACTACCTTCTACCGAGCTCTCCTTATCTTTACAGCCAATTAGGTCCACGCAAGCGTCAAATAGCGGAAATAAGTCTGTTGATTTTCGTTACCATTTTCTTCGCCTTTTTCAAGAGACGGCCCGTTCAGCGTCTCATCTGTGTACTTGCTCGGGGGAACGAATGCTCTATCTAATTAACTTTATCATAAAGCGTGGGTTATTGCCTTGTCGGCCGTCCGAAGGTTTAATCGAAAACTCGCTACAGTATTATAACGTGGTATTTTTCGTTTAGGGATTAATGTTACAGCGATGTTTGACATTTCGAGTTTCTCGCTAAAGTAATATTGCAGTTGTTGCTTATTATATGTCGTAGAGGTAGTAACGTAGTAGTGCCGAGCACATGAGTTGGGATAAAGCGTAGATTTATTCTTCATCTCAACATAATTTTCACATTACAAGACTTACAAGACTCAAAGAAAATCACCTCAAACTTCTAATCTTAATCCAGTTCAAACTGACAGCACGTAAATCTTGTAAAATCGCCAAAAACCCAAAACGTCGATACAATATGTATCGTCATAATCATATACCATAAACACGTCGTATAGGGCGGAGTGCGGCAAAGTGGCAGTTTTCACGAGATTACGTCGGATTTCGTCGGGGTAATTCACTTGGCAGATTGGTGAGGCTATGCGGGATCGTCCGGCTCGGTTTACGTCCCGTGTCCTGTTACGAGCACTCCGTACGATACGGCTGTTCCATCATCGATTTCGACACCGTCGATAACCGCATGAGGGACACCTATTTCTGACGTGCCATTTTGTAAGCGTGTGAATGAATGACTTAGGTTGTGTTGTGGAGTAGTGTTGTTTTGTTTTGTATCGAAATACATAAATAGTCAGCGATATGGTTTAGGTTACGTATAGCTACATTTCTGAATGAAGGCCTATGATCACTCTCCGCCCGACGCTCGCCGCGAACGGACGTGCTGCACCTCGCTCCGCGCTCGCTCACGACTCTCGTCACTTCTCGTTGCGCTCGCCGCGACGATTCCTGTAGTCAGCAGACTACAACCTTTTAGATCAGAAGCCGCCTTTTTCAAGGCAGCGGACGATTATCTTATTTCTTTAACCCGCGTTTTGTTGTGTTAGCTTCACTTGGCCCCTTCAGGGTTAAAACCACAGTTTCGTGGTCCTCGGTGGATACCTTACGGTGCCAACGAAGCCGAGGGGGTGTTGCCCCAATCACACCCGCCAATCCCCTTCAGGGTGAGGCAGTCAATTGGAGACGGGAGCTAGTGTCTCGGCCTTGGGGGATCTCCTAGTCGTGCCTAGTCTCTGACTTCGTTCACAGCAACACACCTAGTGTCGGTCGGGCGTGTCTACACCCTTCGCACTAGACTGGTCAGGGCCCCGTTCGCACAATAAGACTGGCGACGGGTTTACAAGCTTAGGGCTCACCAGTAGGTACACACCTCCCTGCCTACACCCGGCAGGGAGGGTCACACATCCCCGGGCCCATCCACCCGGGGAGATAGGCAGTTAGGGTAAAGTTAGGCTCCCCCGTAAGAGTTAGTTAATAATTCTTTCGCGATTCCCTATTTTAAACCCTCCCTCCCGCTTCGATAATGTCGGACGCAATTATCATAGCGTTCGTCAAGGAAGTCCTCTTCAAGGACCCAGATTTCATCGCCAAGTATGGCAAGAAGTTCGCTGCTTTGCAGCAAAATCCTACCTCGCCTCTATCTTCCGAGGAAAACATTGCTAGTTTTAGCGATGTACTCGACAGCCCCGCGTCTCCACCAACTGTAGACAAAGGCATTCCAGTGGCGGCACCATCAATGCCTTCACTGGAAATTCCTTCCCTATTGTCCATTGAGACAATCAACCCGTACGCGGAAACACACTGTGTTCCCGCCGCCATTGTTCCCGCCGCCATTGTTTCACAAACAATGGGCGCCTCGCAGCTGCGTGTCGCAGCTGCAAACCCCGACTTGTCTGAGAGCATGGATACCTCCGTCCCTCTCGATCACCCTTCTCCCTTTGCCTCCGACTCTGAGGATTCCCTATCCTCCTCCGCCTCATCTGACGATGACTACCAAGTCGTCGGCAGCGGAGGTAAGAGGAAGAAGGGAAAATCTCCCTCACAGGCAACCAAGGCCAAAAAGGTCGTAGCAACGACCCCCCCCGCGGCCCCCTCGTCCTCTAGTCCCCCCGCCTCTGCTGCCACGACCTCCGAGTCTAGCCGCCCCCCTAGCCCCCTTACTCCTAACCCCGCGCTGGCTTCGAAAAAGAAGCTAAAACCCCCGCCGCCCTTGTTCATTCAAGACAAGGCAAAGTGGACAGAAGTGTCCAAGTGGTGCAACGATCGCAAGATCACGTACACCAATGCCCGTGCAACTCAGCAGGGCATCAAAGTCCAAGTTCCTACGTCGAAAGACCACAGGGAACTAACCAGTCTCCTAAAACTAAGGAACGTTTCGTTCCACACTTACTCCCTTCCCGAGGAAGCGCCCACCCGAGTGGTGATCCGACGCATCCCGAAAGAAATCCCGGTTGAGGACATTCTTAATGACCTCCTCTCGCAGAAAGTCCCCGTCTCGGCAGTCCATCGCCTGCACAAAGCGAGGGGCGGCCCCGCTTTTGACACAGTTCTTGTCGTCTGCGACCCCACGGAAGGGCATCATCCCATTTTCCGGGTGAAATCAATATGTTCCCTCTCGGGCATCTCAATAGAGAAGCCCTACAAGGCCAACGTAGTCGGCCAATGTCATCGTTGCCAACTGTACGGTCACGTACAGCGCAACTGTTTTGCGACCCCAAGATGCGTAAAGTGTCTGGGCGAACACGGCACCGCCGATTGCCCACGTCCAAAGGAACGTGATCTCTGCACTGAGCCTCCCAGTTGCGTACTATGCGGCCAATCCGGGCACCCGGCTAACTACCGTGGCTGTCCTAAGGCCCCCAAGTCTTCTTCTCCCAAACTGACTAAGCGTGCAAACGCCCGTCAGCAAAGGGAAAGTCCCTCTGTGAAGATTCCCTCTTCACAGTTACCCGAGCGACTCAGCCCTCAAAGGCCCTCCCCGTGGAACACATTGAACCACCAAAGAGCCTTCCCAGCTCTCGTGACCCCACAGCCCGCTTCCTCAATAGCGCCGGCGGCCCCTGCCGCCCCCGCCCCCGCACCACAACCCGCTCCCAAAAAGGTTCCTCCCCCAAAGGCCGCTTCCGCAGCCTCAGTCGCGCCCTCCCCGGTCCGCACCGGCCCCGTGGCCGCCACCCCCAACGCTGAACACGTCCAAATCATAACGGACGCCTTCAGCATCTACGTCAACCCGGATGCTGTAACTATGGCAAAGGAAATCATTGCGTGCAATGCCGACCTTACAGCTATAGGTAAAGTATTTGAAGCTTACCCTGCAATTACGCGAGTCCTAGAAAAACTCTACCGGCCGAAATCCTAATGGATAAGAAAAGTCTGTGTTGTACCAAACCCCGCTCCCTTAAGTTAGGCTTCTTCAACGCAAATGGCATTAATGGCCAGCGTGATGAGATCGCCACCTTCCTTCGCGATCATCAACTTGACATCCTCCTTATACAGGAGACCTTCCTAAAGCCCCGCCACCGTGACCCGAAAATTGCCAACTATCGCTTAGTTCGCAACGACAGGTCGCGTTGCCACAAGGGCGGCACCCTCATCTACTACAGAAAGGAACTGTACTGCATCCCTATGGACCCTCCTCCCCTCTCTCGCGTCGAGGTCTCACTCTGTCGGCTCGGCATGACTGGTCATCAGCCGATTACTATTATCTCTGCCTACATCCCTCCTTCGCCCTCTGAGGACCCGTCCCTCCTCACAAACGATCTTTCCGTCCTTCTTGGACTGAGTGACTCCGTTATACTAGCGGGCGATCTCAACGCCAAACACCCCGCTTGGAACTGCAACACGACCTCTACCAGAGGCAGAATCGTGTTCAACCTCTGTGCCACCCTCAACTTTGACGTCATCGCTCCGATGACTCCCACTCACTTTCCCCACGACCCCAATCATCTTCCCGATATCCTCGATATAGCACTCCTCAAGAATGTAAATCTCCGCTTACATTCTATTGAGGCGCTACACGAGCTCGACTCGGACCACCGCCCGGTCATCATGGAACTAGCCTCCCGCTCAGGTCCCTCTGATCCCAGCCAACCTCCCCCGACCCAAGTGATAACCGACTGGAGGAAAGTAAGCGAAAGCTTAAAGTCCATCACGTCGCCTCACCTGGACTCTATCCCCGACCACATAGTTTCAATCGCAGACACGACGGGCGCGATCGACTCCTTCACAGAACACGTACAATCTGTCCTGAACGACTGTTCAAGGGAGGTTCCGGTGGTGAGCGATCACCGCTGGAAACTGCCGGACGATGTACGCGAACTGATGACCGAGAAGAACGCGGCCATCCGTGCGTACAGCGCTTTTCCCTGCGACGCAAACAAAGCTCACATGCGATCTCTACAGCGTGCTGTAAAGAATCGCATAAATGAGTTGCGTAACGCCCGCTGGGACAAAACGCTTAGCGAACTGGAGCCCACCCACCAAGCCTTCTGGGAGTTACAGAGGAAGTTACGTTCCACTAGCGAGGCCGCCATGCCTCCTCTCACCCGCCCCGATAAAAGCGTCGCTTTCGATAACGACGAAAAGGCTGAATGTCTTGCTGACAGCCTAGAGGCCCAATGCACCCCCAGCTCTCAACCAGTAGACAAAGCTCACCTCTCTAAGGTCGACGCCGAAGTCGAACGTAGAGCGTCCCTCCCACCAGTTGAAGACCCCGATGATCCTCTGCCCCCCGTCACCCCTGACGAGGTGCAAGACATCATCAAAAATCTTAAACCCCGGAAAGCCCCCGGGTCAGACGGAATCACCAACAAGGTATTCAAACTTCTCCCTGCCCCTCTCATAATGCTTATGACCGCCATCTTCAATGGCGCCATGAGCAACAATATCTTCCCCGGGACGTGGAAAGAGGCCACCGTCATCGGCATTCATAAACCTGGTAAACCCAAGTCAGAGCCTTCGAGCTATCGTCCCATCAGTTTGCTCAACGTTCTTGGCAAAATCTACGAGAGGCTTATTTACAAGCGTCTCAAAGATTATGTCGAAGCAAAGAGCCTCATCCCGGACGAACAATTCGGTTTTCGTTCCCACCATTGTTGCGTCCAACAAGTCCACCGTATCGTCGAGCACATAAGCGTTGGTTTTCAACGTGGCTCTTTGACGGGCGCCCTCTTCTTCGACATAGCGAAAGCTTTCGACAAGGTCTGGCATAACGGCTTATTATATAAGCTCTACCAGATCGGAGTGCCCGATCGCCTCGTACTCATCATACGAGATTTTCTGTCAAATCGCACCTTCCGCTATCGCATCGAGGGCGCGCTCTCCTCCCCCCACCCCATACGCGCAGGAGTCCCTCAAGGCTCTGTCCTATCCCCACTCCTTTTTACGCTGTTCACCAGCGACATTCCTAAGAGTAGCAAGACCCATCTGGCCCTATTCGCCGACGACACGGCCATCTATTACACTGGACGCAACCCAGTATCCATCGCTCGCACTCTCCAATCCGCCGCTAGCGCCCTGGGCGCTTGGTTCCGGAAGTGGAGAATCGAGGTTAACCCCGACAAGAGTCAAGCGGTCCTCTTTTCCAAACCGCGCCTACCCCCCACCCCTCCCAGTCCCATCACCATGTATGGCAAGCCGATCCCTTGGGAAAAGCGAGCCAAATACCTAGGTGTGATCCTCGACCAACACCTTACTTTCGGAGAGCACATAAAGACGGTGCGCTCGCGCGCCGCTTTTGCTCTCGGTAGGCTTCACTCCATGCTGAATGCACGTAGCAAATTGTCACTCAAGTGCAAATTGCGCATTTTCACAGCGTGCATTCGTCCCATCATGACCTACGCCTGTGTCGTATTCGCACACGCAAAGGCATATCACCTCCATAGGATGCAAACCCTCCAAAACCGTTTCTTGCGAAAGGCCACGGGAGCCCCGTACTACCTTCGCAACGAGAATCTCCATCTCGATCTCAAAATCCCCACCATCCAGCAGTTCATGAAACGCACCGCCAAGCGCTTCTTCGACACTGCTGAAAAACACCCCAATCCCCTGATCGTATCGGCCGCCCGATACACTCCCTCCCGCATCAGTAAGACTCGCCGACCGAGACATACTTTGACCGACCCCGATGACGCCATTACCCTCCTCCAGGAGAGTAACAAAGAAACTAGCACAGTTCGCAAACACAGACACAGACCGCCGTCATTCCGCCCTCGCCGCCGAGGTCCGTCGCGACGCCCTTGTCCGTCTCCGCCCCGTCCCTTGCTCGTGCCAGCCCGCGTCGCTGAGCCTGTAGCTTTAAATTCGTCCCTAAATAATATTAATCCGATCCAGCCTGTCCCTTTGCTGCCCTCCCCCAGCGACGCCCTAAGCCGAGGCTCGTACCCCACAGGGGGTGCCCTTAGCGTGTAGTCGCTTAGTTGTAAATAGTTTTAAGCCCTGGCTGGAGGCCTTAATTTACTTTAAGGCACCACAGGATTGCCCGGTTAAGCAGCCGACAACCTCATAGGTTGACCTGCGAGATGCCATACCGAAAAAAAAAAAAAAAAAAAAAAAAAAAAAAAAAAGGCCTATGATCAAAATGTTTGAGAGTCGGGTTGGCTAAATATGTAAGCTCATTTATACTGAAATGCGAGGGTAGACCAAAGACCAAGCTTTTTTTTAAGTTACTAGACAAATATTTTCGATACAAAGGCAATAATAATAATAATAATATAATAATAATATCTTGGGACAACTCACACACGGCCATCTGATCCCAAGCTAAGCAGAGCTTGTGTTATGGTAACCAGACAACTGATATACATACTTATATAATTTATAAATACATACATATTATAGATAAATATTACACCCAGACACAGAACCAACAATTATGCTCACCACACAAAGTTTGTCCTGGGTGGGAATCGAACCCACTACCTCCGGCTTTGCAGTCAGGGTCACTAACCACTAGACCAACGAGGCAATAGATTAATATTGTACTACTATAACAATCATATTATTATAACAATAGAACCTCGAGTTCTTTTATTATTATATCGGCTAATATTATTGTATTGCTTATAATTTTAATCAGACGCTGTGAAATATCGAAAATAATTATACATTTTATTCTGTATTTTACAGACCTAGAACACTTAATACATGCACATAATATTCACATACCTCAGATAACTTTACAGTTGATATATTTCGGTGTATTTTGTATCGTCACAAAGCATTGTTTTCATTACATGACAAAACGCGGATCAAATGAACTGATTTTATTTAATGAGGCACATATCAAAGGCACGTCGCGGTCCGACAAATATTGTGCCGTAATTAAATTTTATTCTGATGTGCGAGGTACTCTTCGTTAAAATGAAATAAGTTTTATTGTACGTGTTTGATTGTCACTTTTTCATCTGAAATATGAGGTGGAAATATTTTGTCAGTTGTAAATTATTTTCATCTGGTATTCGGATTTACTGTGCATAAAAGTGTATGTGCGAAAAATTCGGTTATTTCATTCCATCAGCGAAAGGAACGTAGTGGAGGTACCGACAGAGTAATTCACTTAGTAAGATTAAGCCCGACGCTATCGGGGTTTACACCTCGGAACGTGAGTCCACTAAGCATTACCAACACTTTAATGTGTTGTGCGAAGCTTTGTTTTTATATATTTTGTGAAAATACTCGGGTTGCAATCAGCTCTAAGGCGTTAATTCAATTTAAAGAATGTACATTCGTGGGTATTTTCTAGGAATCTCACACATGCTAAAAGTATACCCTGAAAATAAAGAAAATATCTTTCAAACGTAGGACTTGTATACTAATTTATTAAGCACCAGTGCTACGCTATTTTGCTACGAGTCTACGGCGTAGAAATATTGCGATGCTAAACAAATATCTTATTGATTTACTAAACAAATCGCAGTAAAACGTCCACACGATCGAATTTTCAAATAAATGTATTTAAAAAATTGGACATTTAAAATCAAATTAATGGCTGCTACGTCAGTGCACCGCAATATGCTACGACGACGCTACGGCGTAGCAAACTAGTTTATTTTTATCAGCGACGACACTAATATGACAACACAATTGGATAATTTGCAAGAATTTAGCTTCGAAAAATAGGTTTCAACAATCGAGAGGTGAGAGGCATGTTTAATATCAAAATTAGAAAGTGTGTTTTTTTTTATTACAAAATATCAAAGTGTCTTGGTAAGTACATAAACTTAAATTTTAATTTTCGCTTGTATTCTACAAAGGCATTCTGTAGCTACAGCAACGATGATTACAATATAACTTAGGCGCAAACTAATCTCTTAAATTGTTCCCGAGTAAAAATAAAGTTTTCTCAATTAAATGCAAAGGAAAGAACGTACGGGCAAAGTTTCAGCTTTCATCTGAGATAAAACTGGGCGTCTGGCTTAGATTCTACCGAGTGTGGATTAATAATAAAGGAGATAAGCATTGGGTCCTATTTCAGTTCATATCGAAGTTATTATCGGGTCTGGAGTTAGGTGAGAAGCAATTTTCGATAGATTTCCTGCAAACCAAATGCGGCAGTGATGTGATTATGGCAATGCCCGCTGGGACTGTTCGTCGGGCGTGATTTCGGTTAATATGGTCAACGCGGGAGTTCCGAAAATTGCTAATATTATAGGTGGAAAGTCAGGCCAGAAATAGTTCGCTTGGAAATTGACCGAGTCAAGAGTCAAGTGATTTTTTTTGTGATCTGACTTTTGATAGTTTTGATGCGTATGAAACGTTGCCATTGTGCCCTGATTTACATGTTTGTTTAACTATACATAGATTAACTAGGTGACAGAACACATGAAAAAAGGTCAGTAACATGTTTTAGAACATACTGTAAAGGTCACAGTTAGGAACATTATAATAGAACTTTAAATACCCCCACGACTCTTGTACCTACGACTTCGTTGCGCGCAGTGATTTTTCATAACAAAAATAAAAGTCATTTCCCAGCCACAATTTTTGCTCAATGTGCCACAGCCACAAATTTGATGAGCAGAAAGCATAGTTATCGGATATGTGATATGTCTTTATACACCTCGTATATTAAGTTCAGTCAAGAGAGCAGGATATCAGTAAAGCGTACATGATTAAATCAACTAGTGCATCGCGAGAACCTATCAATTATAGTAATTCGGCTCAGTGAGTACCTACCGCTCGAGATTTTACAGACGGCAATCGAGATAGTTTTCTGCTTGTTATGCAACAAGAAATATCTAGAAAAGCTGTGAACTAGGTCGATTATTACTTTCGTGATTATTGGTGTTTAAAGGCCGATTTCTTCAATCGACGGCTCATAACGGAGGAATAAATATGTAGGTAGGTTGACAGCTGTTGTATAGAAAATGATGTCATGTAGAACTTCCATATCAGCCCTAAGATTTATTATTTAGTTAAATTAAGTTGTAAAATGTTTAAACATATTTGAAGTGCAATATATGAAATCGAATGATAAAATATATATTTTAATAAATTAGAAGTTTGTTCTAAACACAGTTTTTGACCAAAGTTATATTTTCGAACAATCAATTTGACAAATAAGACAATTTGAAGAAGACCCATTATTTGCAAAAAAAAAAACGATTTAAAGAAAAATTATTACTCCTAAAATCACTAAACTGTAATCAGTTTAGTGATTTTGTAATCAAAATGATATTCAATACAGTACCGTTCCAGTTTCATAGAAAAATATTTGTACAAGAAACAAAAGCATTTGCTCAACACAAATAAACAATAAATTCCATTATCTTGTACAAGTTGGAAACTTGATTGCACCAGTCCATAAGGAAATAATAAAAGTATCAGTGGCACTCATTGCTCCGGTCGAAGTATCGGCTCACGACGATAGAAGAATCAAACAAACGGGACGAAAGTTCTCAAAACTCCAACTGGCGAGTTGTTTCCACCAGACACTAACTCTTATTACAAACTTACGCCCACCTCGTCTCGTCTGCCGATAGACAACTTATAACTAGCAAAGATATCGTATTACAAATTACTTAAGATATTAAAACGGTAATGACGTCACGGAAAGTTTTTCGCCGTTTCGCGTTTAGAACGTGTGCTGTTCAACACTAATTGGCAGCTAAGTTGCAATTTTAATTACGCCACGCCTTGCTATACATACGAAATACTTTATCGAATAATAATGGAGAGGAAGTAAAGACAATAAGTTTTAGAGTGGTAGATGAGCCAGACTCTTGTTCTAATGGTCGAAATAAGAACACATACCATTATGGTTAGGACAATCCACGACGGTAGTTAAAAACAGCTCGTGAGGTGATAACGAAGGAGGACGACTACTAGTAAGGGAACCATGCTAGCAGGAAAAGGAAATGATAATAATGCCATTGCGTTTTTATCAAAAACATAAAAAAATTAAAACACCTGAAGCATGTGGACTTCGTATGGACATAAAAGTTCCAAGAAAAAGAAAATCCACGAAACATTTTAACGCAGCAGGTTTAAATGTAATAAAAAAGCACTCCGGCTAATTTTCCAGTTCTGTTGAACCAACAAGCCGGACTGAATCCGCCATAAAGACAGTGCTCCCGGCCAAACAAGCCTCTGTGCGGAACAACGAGACAAATTATTGAGATAATCACATCGCCAGCAATTGCGGTAAGAAATAACATTTCTCAGAACCGGTGTTTATTAGAACAACAAGCCAATGTAAAAATATTAGCTGTCAAGAGATGAACAAAGTTTATCCGTCATCCGTTCCGATTTTCTTTGAAATTGTATTTTGATTACAACATTGTTTTTATTGATGTAGTTTAAATTGGAATTGTTACGACTAGGTTGAAATTGTAAAACAATAATATTGTAAAAATGTAGATAGCTAGTTAGCTAGATAGATGTAGATATCAAGCAAGAGCAGGCAGGGAAGTAGGTGATCATGTCCGGACAAAGTGCTGTCAACGATCTGTGGGGAACTGTGATATCGAGACCGCCAGGAATGCATCTATGTCCAAACAGACGTTAGACAGATGAACTAGCGTCCGATAGCCAGCCCCAAATAAATCTAAGTCTGATACGATGACCATGTCAAAGCATCCTGATGACTGACATAACTCATGAAGCAAGAAAACGTGTTCAGAATATCCAACAATATGGTAAAATAAGAAGCATAATTATTATACACACACAGTCCTTACTAATATTATAAAAGCAAAAGTAACTCTGTTACGCTTTCACGACCAAATCACTGAACCAATTTTGATGAAAGGAACGGGGTAAGTTTAAACCCCAAGGAAGGACATAGGCTACTTTTTATTTATTCCGCGACTTCGTCTGCGTCCGCGATAACCGACATTTACGCGGGCAAAAGCTAGTAGAAAATAAAGAGACATTACTTGCAGTGATATTTTGTAACTTCAACAATCGATTCCAGGTATTTTGCATGAGCCAATTTCGCCGGCTATTGGACAGCCGAAAAACTTGGGAAGCTTCATAATAAAAATGCACTCTATACGATGTGATGACAGTAAATTGAATGAGTCGGGCGCGGCGTAGTGTGTTTGCGGCGCTCATCAATCATCCCCGTATGGATTTCATTTTAATGCGACGTCATCGGCGTCTCGTATGGCCGCCCCGTCATGCTACCCGAGCTCACGGTTTATTGTTTTACGAGACCGACACCCAAAGCCTAACCGAATATTTAGTCGTATAATTAGCTGCGACATTGCTAAACATAATCGTAGTATTATGTAAGTATTATCAAAGGACTTGTCAAGGACAGGAGACACAATTAATACGACAGCAGAAAGTTTAAAGCTTCATGCATCTGCCGCATTTCATTAGTATCTCCACTGCATTGGACATGAGTGAGACGATGGGGAGGCAAACAAATTTCCGGCTATTGTATTTACGGATACGGCAAATTAAATCCCCATTTGTAGGAGCAGGACACCTAAGGGGGGCGAGGGAGGAGGGCAGTAATCCAATACCGTGGTCGCCTCCATTGTCGTCCGGCCTGCGCTAGTAACGGGCTTAAGAGCCTCGGCACGAATCGAAAATCTACGAGCATTTTGCAAATTAATAACCGGTTTCACCGATACTCGACAATATTTCATACGGAGTGGGGAATTAAACGATAAGAACCGTTCGATAGCTTACCAGGTTACCAGGGATTTCGACGTGTAACAATATTCATCTTGCTAAAATTATGTACAGACATAAAAGCTTCCGATTTATTCGCTGAATTCAAAGGCTTATTTAGTAGAATCAAACCTATAGAGGCACAGCAATATTCGTGGAAAATACCGGGAGGCCAAAAAAAGCTCAAAATGAAAACGACAATCAAATTCAGTGAGCGGCTCTGTACCGGTAACCCTGTGGTGCAACGCACAAACAACGCCGATTCATGCTCCGCACTGATGCTCTGGGATTACTGCTTCGACGCAGATTATAATTCGTCACGCGCGTTCCACAATCCTTATTATGCTACACTGCCGAAATCATTGCCCAATCGAATATAACTGAAATAAAAATAGTTCATGCAATTTTTTATTTTTCTACATTTCATCACAAAAGCTAATAGAACTTCAATCACATCACGCCCGGACTAAAAAACATTTGTAGTTTTAAATAAACTCTAGCAACCAATCGGTATAATAACTAGATGGGAGTGTGAAAGGCGCACTCCATTTGATTGGGCATTGTTTCGGACGGCCGGGCGTTAATACTATGTGCAGTGTATGCGATGCGAATCCAATTTTCGGACGCGCGACCTGAGCGGCGTCTATCCGCTGCTATTCATTAGTATTCAGCGTGCGCGTCGGTACGTGCTCGCGGAAAACGTGATGCGATGCACAAGCAAACAAAAACACGAGCGCAACTGAAATAGGCTCGCCCGTGTCGCCTCACCTTTGCTTCAATGCTATTGTTTTCGGCGTTCAGCGAATATATTGACGAGATTTTTATTTCACCATTTTGGAAGGTTTAACAACGAAAATGCTAGCAGTAAAAATCAACGTGAAAGTAACAAGCCACGCTATCGGACGGGCAAAGTCTAAGAAGTACAAAATCTGAGGCGAGTGTAATTGAAAAGTCTGCGCGTCGCGGACAAGCGATGTAGATAATAGAGCTTATTAAATATGCCGAACATCTCGGTGGCTGCCGGGAACGGATTGAAAATAATCTCTTAGGTAGTCATTTTTCAGAGTTCACGAGTGGCGACCCGGAGACGAGTAGCGGGCGTACGATAGCATCGTCGGGGACAGATTGAAATTTAAAATGCGTAAGCCTCCCGAAATGACTACTAAAAGGAACCTCAAAGAGATGAGGAACGGAAAAGATGACATATTTTTTTATGGAGTTTTATTAGTTGAAGACTTATTATCTAATCTACTTTGTGAGATTTTCTGAAAAGAGAGCTCAGACACACTATTCATATTATGAGTTGGTGCAGTGCGCAAAGAAGCACACATACAAGCAAACTTCTGTCTATGACAAACCCTCACATTACGTTTTTAACTCTAACCTTTAAATATAATACAGACAGTAGGTACGATAACATTTTCAAAATAAACTCAGAACGTAAATAAATTCCACGTCCTTCGGGTACACGGTCGCGGTACACAATATGCGGTAGAATTAGAAAGTTGTCTGAATCCGGATGCAGACGACGAAGGACGATATTAATCAAACGATATGCAATACAGGGCCACACGTGTCCAACTTCAAGATTAGAAATTCTGTGGAAGCTCGTAACAAATAATTGAGTTGGACGTACCTATGTTTTATGTTAACTTACATATGCTTACATATATATTATTTTGAGTACGAGAGATTATGGAAATATTTCGACTATTTTCGATTTTTTAGGTTTGAAATGCTATGTGGAAACCACTGATTACTGTAGCAAAATACTGTCTTTGTACCTGGCAAAGATTTAAAGGATATGGGAATATGTCTTTATGAAACTATGCGTAACTTCAAGCTTTAATATTGTAAAACATATACGGGGTGGAAGGGAGATATCATAACGAAATCTTGTACCATGGATACTGTATGTGATTGTAGACCCTCCAAGAGATGACAATTTGATGATGAAAGTGGCTTTAAAACCTGATACCTGAAAAAGAGCTACTTATTTTGTTGTTGCATCTGTTTCGGAGTAATTGAATGTATATATGTATGTGTTTTTCGGTTTTTCCAAAATCAAAGTTTCGTACTTACAAACGTAAATTTTGGAATAAGCAATCCCATCTAAAACGTAAATGTGAAATGAGAGCAAAGTTTAATATTATGTTATATGCCTTGATTGTTGACTTCAATGACAAAAGAAGTGAGATATAAATGGGTGCTAAGTTTAATGGTCAGTCCTGAAATTGATTTATAACAACATAAAATATTTTATAACAACTTAAAATATAATTTCTTCTTATAACTTAGGACAATATTATATTGAAGCCTAACGTCTGACTTGGCTAAGTTCTCATATACGAATTCAAGTAGTGGATGTACCTACTGCAGGCATACTAAAATATTACCACAAACAAGAAAAAAAATTACAGTAAAATACATACTTCAAGAGTAATTGAAAAATATCTAACCTGAAATCTGGCCTAGTAAAATGTTAGCAGCACAAGTTTATTTTTTATTTCAGCTCAACTTGGCTGTCAAAAACAGAGCATACTTTTTAGAGCGAGCTTATCGTTCCTTTTTCCATTTTACAACAGCAATTCTGTGTCGTTCTTTTTTTTAAACGTACATTTTCAACTTTTTCAGAATAATATGTACTTATAGCTGTTTACTGTACTTTATGGTTCCGTACCCAAAATGCCAACACGCTCCTATTACTAATGCCCGCCATAGACGTTCAAATAATTTGATCAAACAGGCTAGTCCAAACAGTTTTGTCAAATGGGCATGACTGTCTGTGGTAAAATTTGATCAAATTTATCAGAAGTTTGGTCGGTGGAAGATCATGAAAATTTGATCAAACTGTTTGAACCAGCCTGTTTGATCAAATTGCTTGAACGTCTATGGCAGGCATAAGCCTACGTCGTCTGTCTGTCTGCATGCTATTTTATGGATGTCACTTTTGGCATGTTATTAGCTATTAGCTATTTGTATAGGCACTTGTGTTTATAAGTGTTCATTTCGCCTGACACAGGATAACCTAATTCAGGCAAGTAAGACTTTTTTTTTAAATTGAATTCATCATGAGTGATATTCATACAATATCTTCAATGTGAATGTTTCAACAAGGTCTTAAGTTATAGGTTGCTAATAATAGATGCCACAAACTAAATTTTTATTTTCGTTTAAGGCTGGGCGCAAACGTCCGGTTTCCGAATCAGGAGGCGTGTATGTACATACACACACATACATATATTACACACACACATGTAAAAAAAAAAAGTATGTGTAATTTATGCATGTGTATGTATGTATGTACATACACGTCTCCTGATTCGGAAACCTGATCCGGAAACCGGACGTTTGCGCCCAGCCTTAAAAACACAAATAAATATTATATTTTTTAGGTTCCAAAATAAATAATTTTGCAGAATAGTCATTTTTTTATTATCATTCATTCATATTTCTTGTTTATTTATTATATTTTTTATCGCAATGTTACCCTAAAAGCGGTGCAATAAGAGCCACTTTACGAGCAAGTGTGTAGAAAAAGAAAATTTCGTTATGTCTTTAAAAAAAATTATACTCACTATAAATGAGCATAATTTTGTTCCAAACATTGTTTGCTATGGGCGGAAATGACTGAATAGCACATGAAGGCGTGCTTTTATTCTCTTCTATAGATGACTTGGGGACCTATAGAGTCATCACCATCTCAAGACAAACAATTTGTACAATCACCTCTATGGTTGTACAACTTCTTTATCTTTCAAATGTCTATTTTTCTTTCTTTTTAATCCATTTAAAACAAGCTAAGTGCCCTTAAGAAATGCAATTACAAGAAGACAAAACTTAGGAATACCGTTTCTTTGTATCGAATGATGTTTAACATTCTCTTTATTTTATTTCTACAACTACATCTTCAATTACTTTCATAGAAAGAAATTGCTTGTATTCATCTTGTGGAAGAAAGCTACTTTATACACAAAGACTTTAGAAAAAGTTAAATTGGTGTTTCGATGTAATCTGGATTACAAACATGAGGTTCTACAAAACTATAAATAACGTTAGGGTTTCAAGAAAAGAGATGAATGGAAATACTTCGCAAAAAAGACTATTTCGTACTTCGTCCTAGTTTGGGAACCTTTGAATATAACCCTAATAAAATCTGTACCAAAGTAAATGAAGTGTCTGTTTCTATTATAAAAAAAAAACAACTTTTTTTAAAATGCATAGAAATGTTTACACAGTACTGCTACCAAAAAAAATATTTTTAAATTTTTTGTCTGTCCAAAGTCAAAGTCAAATCACTTATTTCAATTAGGCCATTATAAGGCACTTTTGAACGTCATTACAAGAAAAAAAATTGAATTGAATCTAGTTGCCCCTTCCAAAAGGTAGTTTTGTATGGAGAAGAATGGGCAAGAAACTCCATACGTACTCTTTTGAAATCAATGTTTTACAATATTATTATTTCCTGTCCGTCCATCTGTCTGCCTATTAGTTCCGGCTAATCTCCGAGACCCCTAGACCGATTTTGACGGGACTTTCAGTGGTATATAGCTGATGTTATAAGGAGTGAGGCTACATTTAACCCCCGAAGCAACAACGGGGCGTTATAAGTTTGACGTGTGTGTGTGTGTGTGTCTGTCTATTGCATCGTAGCTCCCGAACGGATGAACATATTTTGATTTTTTTTTTTGTTTGAAAGGTGAATTAGTCGGTAGTGTCCGTAGCTATGTATTGTCTATGATAACGCACAAGCATATTATAACCCTAACCCAGCAGGTAGGTTATTGATATTCACGCGGGCGAAGTCGCGGGTATAAGATAGTACATAATAAGGCAAATTAACCGTTCATCAGTAGCAACTTCACGGAGCTTTTAGCTTTGCTTTTGTTATTGTTTACCAAGTACCTACGTACAAGAAGAAGCTTTTGCTTGTTTATTATTGAATGAAATTCGACCCTGGAACTGCTTCCAAGAACAAATTGAATAATTATTATTATTAATTTTTACTTCAACGAATAGCTTCCTGCTATATGTTTTATTACTTTTGAGGTTTCCTTGCAACAATGCGATCATACACATGTTATTTTTTGGTGTTCATGACCTCCATTTTTGTGAGCTTATATCAAGTATGATTTTAAAATAGTAGGTTCTTTTCAGTTAACATTGGGTGCTAATCTCTCCCTCTCTACTGCTGAGGGACCATTTATATCCAATGTGACATACACCAAGCCAAACTTAATATGAATATCGTTGAACTCTGCACTTTACTGACACTTCCAAATAGCAAACTTTTTTCTATAACTACAGGACAAAAGACCAGGGCCAGGACCAAGACCAGTACCTAGGACCCAGGAACCAAGACCCAAGATTCAGAACCAAGGACCCAAGACCTAGCACTAGGACCACAACCAGTACCACACAACTACCATCCAATTCTGCCAAGTTATTGCGACCACAAATAAACTTAAAGCTACTAAAAATAGGAACATGGAATATAATAAATAGGATAGTGAGTCATCTGACCAGTACAATTCCAGATAAGCCTTCCAACCCAAATAAACCAAATGGAATTCGATCATATCGAGCCGCACACACCACCATTCGACTATTCAACTCGAGCCCGTTTTTCCGAGCCCCATATCGGTATATCCGCCATCCAAATGTACGCTCATGTAGAAGTGGGTCAAAAGTATCTCCATTATGGGCAAAGCACAGGCGTTACGTGGTGGGCGGTTGAGGCGTCTGTGAGGCGCAACAGGCGCCCCGCCCCCGCCCGCCGCGCGCAACAGGCGCCGGGCCCGACTTACTTGTTGAATCGACCGACCTACTAACGTGCCAAGACACTCGACACACCAAATTCTCGTCCATAAGGAAAAAGGAAAAAATGGTAAGGTTACCAAAGGTAAACGTGGTAGGGGCAGCTGGATCCCAGCATGGGGCCAACGCACTCTTTCCAGAGCGTAATGGCGCTGCAATCAGCGATACATGACATCCGTTATCTGAGACATCACAAAAGGTCCAATTTTTTAGACGAAGGTGGAAAGTTCAATTTCTGTCTTAAAACCAACAACTATGGCAACATCCATGAAACATTCAACTGTTTCAATAAAACCACCACATTCTATTTCCAATGATAATATAATAACGGCCAGGCAGCCTTTTTATTCGACCATCTGGACAACCTCATTATAACCCAGTACACTTCAGCAGAACATAAACCACATTTAAGATCGCTACCACAACCGATCTCATTATCTTCTACATACTAACAGTAAAATACAATATAGCCCAAAGCTCATACAGGGTCTTTGCATTGCAACACAATTAATTAGACGGATACTACACTAATTCGCTAGTTGCACTAAGAAACTTTTCGATCTCGAATCAGCAATAACATATTTTTACCTCCAAGCTATATAATTTCTACATCCCTATCACGAACTCCTACAATGACATGTCTCGTAACAAGGAGTGCAATCCGAACACTTCTCAAAAAGATTCTTCTACACCTTTACAAAAGCTGTGAACGTCAAAGAGCCGAGCTGTGCACCGAACGTGTTCATTTCAAGTGACATTGCAAGAGCTGCTTATATTGTAAGTATCACGCCGTGCAATGATAATATGTTTGCAACTTACAGGATGTTACAAAAATCAGGAATAGCGTTGACCGAAAAAGATTACGTTTTTCAAGATTTTCTCGCTTTTTGTTACACTACAGTTTACTCAATTATTACCGATTTTAATAACACTGATAAAAACTGCTATTATAATCTCTTTTAATACTGGTAGATACCTTCTTTTACCTAAATTGGTTAAGATCTAAAAAACCACATTGGTCCTTAGATCCTAATCACTTAATTGTTGCACAAAAATTGGTCCTTTACTACCATGAATGTCCTCGTTACTTTTTGTTACACCCTGTACAAGTATATGCTGTGTGTTTGCACGGCACACTTTGCCGCAAGCACCGACGTTCCCCTGAGCCCCTACGATGTCGCAACTATTAATTTGTTGGCTCGAAAAGCAGCTTGAGTTATTCACGTGTTACGTGGGGCGCTAATTTGCCTCAACATAATAGTGTGCAAAGACATCACATGTCAACACCTCTTATGTGCATAATGTATTTCGGGAGCACTGAAGACACTTTACACATGACTTAACAAGGTGTTACAAAGAAGCTTTGAATATATAAAAGCTGAGGAAAGTCGTATGTAGCTGCTTTGATATCGTAAATCTTTCTAATGATGAAAATCCCCAAACGGTTCGATTTCTGCCAAAAAGGTTCTGCACGGAGAGGACAATGTAATGTAACAATAGTAAAAAAATACCAAAATGTTTTCTCAAACTATGTACACGTCATGGTGTATAACAACTTTCTCTCCTGAACCATCCTCACTGGAAGAAGGAATATTAAAACAATCTTCCTTGATGTTTTTGTTAGTTTTAGACACAACAAAAAATGAAGCACTTACCAACTAGCGCCAAAATTACTGTGAGGAGCGGTGCAGCCGGGAAAGATACTGTCACGTTGAACTCTAGCATCTGCAGTAAGTCCACTAAAACAAAATTATTTACCATTATTAAAAAAAATCGTGTTCAAGCAGGTTACGAACATTTTTAAGAGAACAATTAACAAAAGATCTAGGCATTGATTCCGACATCGCATCTGACTGCGAGAAAAGTTTTAGTTTTTAGTAAGATTATGATAAATGTTTTGCAAATCTTCTTGATTTTTTAAATAAGTAGTAATTAAAAAAAAAAGAATAATCCTGAATTCTGCATTAATAATAAAAGGATTTTATTACTTTACTCTGCCTCTGTCACAGACTGAATATTTAAGTAATGAAACCTTATTATCCCCCAAACGGTTCTCCGAGGATGCGTTTTAGTACCTTCCTGTATCGATATTTCATGAAATAACAACTACTATTATATATTTTACAGTAAAATTATGAATAAGTGTTATAGTGCACATTTAAAACAAGCATAAGAGAGCGCGGCGTGCCGTAAGCCGCGCTTAGCGCCCCCTGGAGGCGTGCGCGCGCGACGACACCGCACGTTAACGCGATCAAACGGCTGCTATATGAATTTTTCATGTGCCACGAGAAGTAATGGTGTCGCCCGAGACGTCGGATCATTCTTTACGAGCCGACAACGGAAACCTTTAAAAATATACGATTTATCTATCGCAGTATTGTATATGTTGCGCCACCGCACGCCAGACAGTGCACTCAGACTTTTGAAAATCAAATCCAAAGTTGGCAGTTTTGAAAAAAGTGCGCTAAATAGATTAACCGCTTCTGAAAACTGCCGGTAAAAATCCTCCTAAATAGGGTCGAGTTCAAAGTGACGCACCATGTCACGGTTTGGGGAGAGTAGATCCGTAATAAGATAAAGGTTTTATCGTCTTTTCGTTAGCATAGTTCTCGTGTGCTCTCAGTTTGTCTGAGCTTTGTGGACGGTTGTTTGCTTAAGGTGGGATAATCCCGGTACAGTTTCAGTATCGAATACATACGCCTTTGTCCCCTCTGTCACATCTTTTGATGTTGTCTAGCTGAATAAAGGGTTTGATATGACGAATCTAAGGAGATATTATGCTAAAGGTCATCCTAAGTACGTCTTAAGACCAGTAAAGGTCCTTATTATAAAGAGATTTTTACTTAGATTCTAGGCATATTATTTAAGTTAGTTTTTGTCTACTGAAACATAAACAGCAACATATTTTTTCATAACCCTTAACAAGATGTTAAAGAAAATTCGTTGCACAAAAGACACTTTTTGATATTTTCAATAAAAAAATTGTAAATTGCAACGTCATCGTTCATCATTCATCATATGAAATTAATTTCGCCTTCGCTTCCCCCGTTCCCGTTTCGTTGCGTACTTTCTACGATTTACTGCGCGGATTCATATTACCGTAAAGTATTGGTAGCAAAGGAAGACGACGATATTAAATACTGTGCAATATGCGATCCTGGAGTTATGTTTCAAATTCCATTTAGGAAATAAATTGTGATATTTTAAACTGAAACGTTTTCCGTTACAAGCAATTAATTTGAGTATATTCTGCGAACGAGTAGAGTTCAGTAGAGCAATCTCTCTTGACGCGGCGGAATGGTAGAGGTCGGGGCGGAGATACTTGACGCTCGGAACAATGGAGCGAGCAGGTAATTGGCATTAAACCGTGCTTGAAACGGTTGTTAGTGCAAGCCGGAGCGGCGAAAGGGCGGCGCCTCTCCGATACCGCTTGCCCTAATTAGGTAGAAATACGAGAAATAAGAGGAAAAATGATATTGTCCCAGAGCTATCGTTAACACGAAGCGCCTTACTTTTCGTGACAAGTACCTACTTATACCCTAAGCTAAATGATGTACTTTTATTTTTAAGTAACTACTATAAAAATGTTTGTGTATACATATAAGTAAGAAAACAAAAATTTACACACACAGCATACATCTACAACTCATAGGAACTAGACATTGTAACAATACAAAACAAAATTATAATGCAAAATAAAGTTAGTCGAACGGTGAAGCAGTCATGAAATTCAAACAAAAACAAAATGAATTTCTGCGGAGCGTGGTTCGGGCGGAGAAAATAAGTCAGATTTTATTGACGTCGGCACATCATTATTATCTGCTTATTTTCGTTTTCGCCCCGATACCTTCTAATACCTTATTGCTATGGAAAATTACGTTCTATTTGAGAGCTAAATAATTGGCCAAATTACATCCCAAATCGGCTTAGAGAAGGAAAAATTTGCAAATTAGATACTTAAAGGATTTTCAAACCTACCTTGGCGTCGATAAATTTATTTTTTGCTTTTCATATAGAACAGCCGATCTATTATGTAAGAGTCTCCCTCGGTGAAATGAGGTGAAGTGAGCTCGAGGCGAGCTGTCATCCCTCTCCTGACGGTAGGGATTGCAAACTCACCTCAAACTCGCTTCACCTAAATTGACTGAGGGGCATTTTTCAGAATACCACCGCTGGTTAAAAATACATTCTTTGTGACAAGGTATGTCTATACAGGGACTTAGTGGTTCTGAAGATGAAATATAATGCTTCATTGTAGTAGGTTCACCACAAAGAAAAATAGAACTCAATATTGGTAACATCATTAGATATTTCCTTTTAACATAACAGTTATGCCAAGAAAATATATGAAAATAAGTTCAAATCGACACAACAAAAATAGAAGGTACGTACATACAGAATATAACTGTTAAAACTTCAAACGAAATAATACCCAGACACTAACAAGGATCTTAACGTTTTTATCTTCAATAAAAATAACGTAAGTACAATATCTTATTTTCAATAAAACGTTTCCAATTAGTAGTGTCTTCATGGAAATTCTATTTCTGCGATAAGTAGCCTCGTGCTTCACCGTAGCTACTTACCTATATTTTATTTTTACAATTTTCTCAGACATCATGTCTGAGAAAATTGTTATAATTATAGTCGATGAAGTAGCACAAGAGCTACTAAAGACTCTCAATCAAAGCTTATAGAAACAGGAGGTTGTTCCTTTTCAGGTTAATTTCTGTTACAATTTGTCTAGGCATTGAAACCTACTTGTATAACTTACCTAATTTTGTGAGCAAAATACCAACATAAGCGAACTTCCACGTGTAAGGATTCATATAGCATTATCGTGTAGCCTTGGGAAATAACTACCGCTAACTCCGATAACTAAGATTACCTAGATTTAATTTGTTTACTAATTTGCGATTAATTAGTTTAGTAATTGTATTTACTGTCTACTACGAGTATGTTGCAAACCGACTCAAAAGACCAATACAAATTATAGTTTTCAACCGACTTCAAAAAGGAGGAGGTTCTCAATTCGGCGCGTATGTTTTTTTTTTGTATGCATGATTTCTCAGCCAATTATTTTAAAAAATGATAACCGCCTTAGCCAATCCTGACAGCAGCATCACGTCATGCTTATCATAAACATGCATTGTCATGGGGACTGGACCAGTATGCAAAATTTCAGCTCAATCGGATAACAACAAATGCTCGAAAAATGGTTTGCAAATTTTGAAAGGACAACTTATTTACATACATACTTACTTACATACGAACAGTGCAAGCTAAATAAAAGCTTGTAAAAACAAAACCAAAGCCACCGACTTCCAAAACTAGTTATTTTTTATTTTGTAGTTTTTGAAGGCGGTTATCATTTTTTTATAAAACATGTTCTACATTTTATGATAAAAAAAAGTAAAACAGAAATTAGAGCCTTATTTTTCCGTAATATTCCAAGAAGAACGCTAGATGAAAAAGTATTAACTCCCGAGAAATCAGAACCTAGTCGAGTCTAGGTCTCTAGAAATAAAATATTCGTAGAAATAAAGATTTCCTTTTTCTCGCTTTTTTGTTATTAGATCACATTGTGGATCATGTATACTGCTTGGGACTATCGTTACATGTAATTGCTTCTTTGTAAAACAAGCTTAAGGTGAACTGGCAATCTCTAGCATCAGATGGGAAGACAACTCACATCAAGGTAGCTAGCTAAATTCAACGACAGAGATTTTGATAGAATAGACTGTTGGTAAAAATATTAATTTTATAAATCCAAGATATAAACTCTTTGACTTGAATGAAAAGTTGGTAACGTATGTTAACAACACCAAAACTACATCCAAAAGACATCAAGTGGGTAATTCTACTATCTTCTTGGTACAATCGCTATCTAATCTATGTCTCAATCTGTCAAAAGTGCCTATAATTTTCGTTCATTTTTTGACATTGATTGTCACTGAGATGCTCACTTCTAATATCAGATATCAACGAGTTACTCCATTAACATAAATTTCGTAATTGAAGAAAAATACCTCTATACCGCTATCTTTATACTATGTCACCCTAAGGAAGCAATAGGGTGGTATATAGTCTGTATCGATTTTGATTAACAGTTTTATTTTTACTTGAAACGACGTAATTAACAAGTAATTTATTCAAGGTAATATACATTCTTGAAGACTGCGTCTCGAAGGCAGCAATAGTAAGTTTATCGCCAAAGGAGCAAGTGAAGCAATTTGCTGTGTGAAGCGGAGCAAGCAGAGCGGGTGAAGCCGTGCAAACGAGCACGTCTCGAAAACACCAATTGGAAATTACCAGTTGCACGAAACTTTCGTATAAATTCTACATTTACATGGGTGTAACTATTAGTCGGACTATTAAATTGGATGCATTTCTGACGAGAAACTGTACGTTTAGCAAACACCCGAGTTTGGTATGCCTGATCAGTATGTGATAACAAATTAAACAAAACCAATCACGTATAAAACCATGTACCGTTTAACTAAAAAAATAGTCACGACAATTTTAGATTTGTGTGAAAGATTTTGTTTTCAGTAAATTGCCTACATAAATACCATTCAAACTTTACAAGTCGAAAATTTTCACGGTAAGTATTTTTGACACACATTTTGACCCGTGCGAAGCCGAGGCGTGTCGCTAGTTTTACACCTATAGATATCAATATGTAAAGGTAAACGGATATCGATCAATAACACCTATAGTTAGATACCATGCAATTATCTTTTGAATAAGGGGAAAGATAATTATACCTACACACATCAAAAGTGTCTAGGGATCAACATCCCTAACATTTGTTAGGGATGTTGATCCCTAGACACTTTTGATGTGTATACTACTGGTTCCTAGAAATATAGGTTTTATATTAACAACGTCACGTAGAATGATGTAAACCGCATACGCAGTATTATATGAAACTTAACGAGGAATTACACAATACAAATTAACCTCAATCTCTGACAAAGTACTCTTTTAAAACTCTACAGGGCTGCTACGTTCGGTCTCATTTCCATTTAATTATCAAAACTCGTGGTTACCTACCCCACTATATTTTCATTGCGAACAAACCATTTTTGTTCATTAAAATCAGACTAAACAACGTTTGTTGTATAATCTTAAAATACGGTTGTTTTTCTTACCATCCATTAGCGGCGGAAAAGCTCAAGAAAATGTTAAAGCTTTCGAGAATTACAAACATCTAAAATACCTGAAAATGGCGAATAAAAGATTGATAAAAATATCCCGAGACTTTTTTATAGAACACTTAATTATCTCATCGGGATCGTCGACTTAATTCCGATATTTAATTATGCAAATGATGAACCCTTTTTTCCGGGACTGTTCTGATCCTTTAGTAGGTATTAATTGAGGGGAGTCAATCAAATTCAAGAAGCAGGAAACTAGACTGTCTTTTGTTACTTTTAGTCAGAAATAAGTTATAATTCAAGGCACAAACAAGACTGTAACAACAGCATAATTCTTGATAAAAAATGCCTGAAATGTGTAGTTGCACCTTCCCCAGTTCTTGAGACAATGACGCTATTTTTCTCAACCCGCTTTCTAACAGTTACATTTCATGAGTAGGTATGTTTTATTTAAAAAATTGCGATGCTTATCGCATAAAAATTTAAGTTGATATTTGGTTAACTTTTCCATAGTTTAAAACAGCTAACATAATCGCAATTCCAATAATGACCAACTTTATTAAAGGTATATCGTCAACAAATAAATTAGTCGCAACCAACAGCGGTCTGCCCGTCGCATACCGCACAGTGCGGTTCTTTTGTATATCCGAAATATCGACATGGAGGTATTTCGCGTCAATAGGTACTAATTATAATGTTACTGGTCTAGTGAAGCGAGTACCACATTGCATGGTATTAGCGCCAATTTAATTACAAGCCTTTGTGGAATCTATGATAATGATGGATGATAAACAGTTGCTGTGATGTTTAACCGCAACTATTATAATAGACGATTTGATTTGTTTATCTGATAAAGCGTTTGAAAGTTTTAAAAGAGAATGATTAAGTACCAAAAAGTCTCGTGTGATCAATAATGGTCATTATTTTCATATTTTTTTACGACATTCCGTGCCGGCGATTTGATTTTGGACGGGGAATTTAAAGTGAAAATGTATTGTTATTCCCAAAACATGACGTTCCGTTTCACTTGATATATGATTAATGTAACCTTGAATTTGAAAAGAGTCATGATCACGTCTTTTTAAAAACATCAACAACAACCGATTCTACATTAATTTAAATAAATAGAATAGTATTTATTTAAACGATAATCATTTTTTTATCTATGGTTAATTGGTCGTTAACAGCCGGCCATAGTGATAAAGAATGCAATAGAAACGATTTTTGATAAATCGATACTATACAACTATAATGTTTGCTTGAAAAACATTTCACAAATTATATGCATCAGCTCCTTTAGAATTTTTACAGAATAAACCTGTTTAGTTACAGGGGAACATCAATGAAAGCATATAGCAAGTAAATGTACAGAACACACACAACAAACTCGTAAAAATACTGCAATAAGTATTTCTTTAAATTCCATCTTCAACTTTCTTTTATATAACGTTCACGTCATGTATCTTCCACTAGAAAAGCTTTAAGGGTAATCAAATGAAAACAATCTAGACGTATTATTGTACAGTTCCAATCTACTGAACAAAACAAACGGCAAATATGAAATAAAAATACGTGGAATATATAAAATCAATAGAACCACAAAACAAAGTGAGAATGACAATCATACTGAAAGGCTGCTTTGTAACGAAGACTTATTAGAATCTAAAGTATTAATTAGGAATATTGCATTCTCGATTCAGATTTAATTAGAAAAATTATTCAGTGCAAAGCCTTCCCGGTATCCTTTTCAATAAACATTTTCCTTTATAGATTTTTTTTTGGTCCTAGTAATAATACCATGATAATAATATCTTATATTCATATTTTAAATTGCAGTAAAACGATTCGATATCGTAATATAGCATGAATTCACAGTAACATTGTGTTTGTGATAATTGATACCAAAAATTTATATGATTGAGTGGAGACAGAGGTTGCGATAGTAACTGAATATGCATAGGCATGTACGTTATTGAATGCAGGGAAATAGGTTAGGTACCTGGCCGAAATTCCGATAACTCAATAGTATGTTATAGTAGTAGATACCTATCCTCTAACAAAATTTAACTGATTTGATTGCAATACTTTGTGTAACATAGTTTTGTGTGGTCTATGATCAAATAAGTACAAAAGAAAAGAGCCCATAATAAATAATTACTACATTACTTACTCAAATGTAATAATTAATTACTCTTTTCTTTGTAAAAAAATATTTTAGGGTACAAAATATAACTCATATTTTTCAAAAGACTAAAGTATCGTACTACTGAAAAAAAGATGTAGAAAGGTATTCCTAGAGATTTCCTTTTAGGGAAACAGCGAACAAACTCCTAGAGAAACAGCAAAGAATTTCAAAAATATATTCCAATATGGTAACCCCATACAAAGGCTTTCAACAGAGGATAGAATACGTTTGTGACGTTGCACAGGGTGTAATCCTCTAAGCGTCCGAGCGTCCATGAGTGGCGGATCGTACACAACAGATCTGCGACCTAAAAATATCTTTTTATTCATCCGATAAGCTGCTTGAAGCGTGGTCTACACAGTTTGTGTTCTGTGTTAAAACCTTCTTTGTTGTAACTTAAACTCTCTTATATTCTTTTAGGCCAGTGTTTGGCCAATCTATTGTACAATTTCTTGAAATACAAACAATCATCCAAACCCTCACAATAGATTAAGGCTTTTGTGTGACTGTTTTTTCGTTTTGCTACGTATTAAGTGTGTGTACAGGGAAAGCCCTGTACACACATAAAGATATAAAGCAACGCCTTATTAGTGACTTAACTTCGATCATTTTTTGGAATAGCTCGATTAGATTGAGACTCGAACCGAGTAATTATTTCCCTTTTGTCGTCCCAAACATGATCATGATTACCAGTATTGCATATCACATATAGGAATCTACGCCCTTTATTATTGTTTAATATATAAATTGCAGTACCTAAGCTTTTCCAAGTTTTAAAAATATAGCTACCTTGAATAAAGAGCTCTTTTTTTAATCTTCACGTTTTTATTCATCGTCTAAGATAAACGCTAAAAATAAACGCAAAAACAAGCAAAGATCTTCGCATTTCACAAAAAGAGAAACCTCTTTACATCGATAAAATAAAATGTACTTTTGAAACATCTTTATAAAATAAAAACGAAGAAGTAAAAACAACGTCAAAGAGATGTTCGCAGGTAAGTAGGTACATCTCTACACAGGGATGAGTCGTCATAGAGACCAACTGGATCCCATTGAACAGATTTACCCTTATCTGATATTGTGAGTTGAATAGTTTATTCTACAAACTCGAGCTAAGAGCTCCTTTAGATATAAATCTTATTTTACTGTTGGGGTTCTATACAAAAATGATAAAAGGTGTCCCTTGGAGGTGGTACGCGGATGTCTCGTTTGTCGCGTCTAAATGCGTATCCTAGGACCAAATTTTGTAATATTTTTACAATGAAATGATTTTGAATAATATGTCTATAGATTACGTTACATCATCATTTAGTTACACGTGCGTGAAAGATATAAGTAAAGCGCGAAAATGTATTTATTTAATATTATTTTAAGGATAATAAGATACCAAGTAGATCCCCTAAAATAACAATTTCATTAGTAAAGATATCAGTAGGAACAAACGCTCAAATTATCCCGTACCTACATTATTATGAAATCATCGTCGCATAAATCCCGGATATTACTAACGAACGAAACACGTAATAACTATCCCTGCCTAATTAATACGTCGAAGACTTATTTTATTTATTATTTTCCTACTAAAGCTCGCTTGTTTTTCAACAAATATATAAATGCAGAAACGTAATCCGAATTCATCTGAAATCCGAACAAACAAAAGCAATGGTTGGAGAAAATTGAGATTTTCCATTTCCAAGATAAAAAAGAGATTAAAAAAGATTTTAAAACAATCATCGCATTGAAACACTACGGCAAGTGGCGTTGCGAGGTAATACAGAAAAAAACAAATTATCTCTATCTGGCTAATTGTCGACAGATCAAAGAGGAGGATGGGGGGGGATTGGCTAGGTAAATCCGAGTATTTTTTACAGTCGAGGGTGGGTCGCGGCCGCGGGCGCTATTCGCAATTATTGTTATTACAAAGAGTTCTCCTGAGCCGGCTCACGACTCGAGAATTTTTCACTGAAATCATCCTCATACCGGCTAATTGCAGCACGAAATATACCGACTGTTTTGTAAATCAAAAGCGACATTACTCATTACGTACCTAAGCACTCATTAGTAATATGAAAACGTTACTCATGTTCCAGGTTTAAAAAACCGTAGCTGAGAAAACTCGTGTTCGTTCAAAGGATGTTAAAAATAAAGAAAATATTTATTAATTAAGGCTTACCGATGAATACGAAGATCTGATGGTGGGCGTAGCGCAGCAGCATCGATATGGACACCGTCTGCAAAAAGAAAAAAAAAATAAGTAAAATTGTTTGAAATCAGATATTGCTCTTTGAGATGCTGCAAGGAATATATGCTTGTATAATTTACATATTAATTCAATTCAGAGACTGTTTAATCAACTCCAATCGATAAGTAACATGTATGTTCGCAGTGTCTTCTTTTTCTTCATTTTGAGAACTCTTTTTATCTTATTTAGTTAACCGACAAATATAATTTATTTCATGTTTCTTGCTATTCTACTTTCTAGTCCTTTATCATTAAAATGTGATACTCCCGACAGCTTTACTGTGGGAACAGTCCATAAATGAGCTCACAGAGATTCCAACAAAGTACCGTGTCCAGCCACAAAATGAACGCTGTTAATAAAACGTAACATAAAATTGAAAATTCCTGTAGCTTTCAATCGTATACAATGTTACTGCATAAGGGTACATTTAGGAGGGCCAAACCCACTGTTACTTAAATGGATTCAATCTGCACTAAGCGTTTCGTTAATGAAATTCAATCGCGGCGAGGCGGTGCGGGGAGCAAATGATGTGGCGAAAAGATTGATAGCGGCCTCAGGGACGGGACCAAGACCGACTACCTTTAGGTACATGTTGTTACAACAATTCGAGAGTTTTAGTGCTAGTTCGGTCAGCTCGCCTCGCTTCTACCGTTCAAATCTAAAGTAGTGTCCGTATTTCGATGTACATTTTGCTATCAACTGAAGGATTTTCCGGTTTTGGCTTGACAATGAAAGCTGCAGCAAACCTACAAATGCGTATCCCAATCAGCTTTTCATGCATCTACCATGAACACTTCTCAATACTGATTCATAAAGGCACAATTTAACCTAAGTGAAAATATATTTAAGGAAGATGCAATGTTCTAAAACATTAAACTTCTAAATACCCAAAAGACTAACAGGCTTATTATTTAGTTTTTAGCAGCGGAACTTTATCGAGGTGTTCCGAACTATTTTCGTGTAGGTCCGGCCGCTGCAGTGTGACGGCGCGCCGGACCGTGCGGTTGCCGCAACGCAATGGGCCGGACGTAATCCTCTACCGAGCTGTTAGTTTTTACGGCACCGTAAAGTAAAGAGCGGCTCACATCGATCGTCTACCACAGTTAATATTAAAAGGCATAGTGGTTAATGCTCCGGCTTCTGCTTTTATTATAGGTCCCAACAGTGATCGATCAAACGCGAGTTCCGACAAACGTCTCATTGTTTCTGCTTCCAAGTTCGGGTGCGGAATTGTTACGATTTGGATTTACCTTGATGAAGCACTAGTAACAATACAACTTTAGCATGTAGCAATTAAAATGTGGATACGGTAGGTATTCCACAACTACAGTGCTTCGAATAACATGGGAGTAACTTTGCAAACATGAATTTATGTTTGTTAATTTTAATACCAGTTCAGGGCGTCTTCTCACCGTTTCTTCACAAAGACGGCACAAGCAAAGATCGCCACGCTTACGGAAGGAGAATTAGCGATTTCAGATCTAGGTATATTAATTATAATTCCAGGTTTCCTCACGATGTTTTCCTTCACCGATACCAGTGATATGATTATGTAGCATAAGAATAACAATAAATCAATTCTGTGTTTACTTTTTTAATTTATGTAAGAGTAATTTTTGAGCTATCGTCTCTATTTGATTTCTCTTTTCTTTAATGACAGGATTATAAAGCTAAATAGATAGAAATCAATAGTAACACGTTATAACAAACCACTTGACCTAATTAGAGGCAATTATTCACTATTCAACAAACTATATACCTACCCTATTAATAAAAGCCTGTACATCCTATTCGCTTGCTGTATTGAATCAACGTCCCTGTCGGATTTAAGCACAGCAACGCAATAGCCAAATCGAGTTACGAAAATCTTTTCAACGTCCAAAACTATAGCGAGTCAGCGCGAGACATTAATAGATATCTCGCATGCAGCATTCCCAATCCACTTTGAGCTTTGACACCATAGCATGTGAAACCGGATACATGTTAGGCAATACGTGGGCCGTTTGACAATTGATTAATGCAATTTCTCTGACTACTGACGTCGGCCATGGAATTAGTTCCTGAAACGTATATTGCATGTAAGCTGTCACACACAATGCCGATGGTACGCCGCATATGATACAATGATAAATAATTTAATGGGAATCAATATTAATATGATATTGATGTTTATTAACGACTATGTGCCATGTGGCACATGAAAATAGAGCTTATATTAACATTAATTTCAAATAGAAACCTAGTCCTCAGTATGCTTGCTTCATAAGATATTAAAAAATAAAAGAAGACTCGTTTTAAAGTGAGGCATCTTGTACCTACCTACCTAACTACTCTACCGTTTGTCTTATAAAAAGGGTTCGGATTATAAGATGCATATTTACCAAAACTTGAGCTATTGGTTTAATATTTTGGACATATCGTCTTCGCCTTAATATAATTATAGATACATATTTACCTAAACTTCAGCTGTTGGTTTAATATTTTGGACATATCGTCTTCGCCTTAACCGAAAAAAAAACAAAACCGTACAAATTGCTGTAAAACTATATTTTAAAGAAATAATATAGAGTCTTTTTTGACCATTTTTTTTTTAAACGAAATTAAGTTTTAGAAGGGCCAAATAGATTATTTTCTAGTCAATTAAGTTTAAAAATTGCCTTTTACTGGTGTAAATTATTTTAACATTATACCGAAAAAATCTCACAACTGGATACTTGACACCTGCAACCAATTGACACACTTTAAAGTTGGCAATATGCTATTCCCCGTAGATTTTGTATGCCAATAATAAACCGACGTCCATTATTAAACAACTCAATTAACTTTTTATTGATTAAAAGCAGTTGAAAATATAATTTTAATTAAAAAAAAATTGGGAAAAAAGAAAAATTGAAAATAAACCAAATTGTTAATATTATTTTAAGAAATTGTCGGATTATAAATAAAACTCTTTTTGTAAGTGATATTCAGATTCATGACGAATAGTTTACACTATGTACCTAAGTAAGGACTACTACTAAGTATAGGCAACATTACGCTACGACCCACGGTGGCAGAGCAGTAACGAGACGACAAAAATAGCAAGTAGCAAGTTTCATACGTCATTGCGTAATTAAATTTTCAAAAATCTACCTTAATAACATTAGAAGTCGTTTAAAAATATCCTTAAAACGTTACGTCACGTTTTAAGGGTATTTTTAACCTTAGTACTCTACGGAAAGACGTTCCTTTACATAAGTTATATAAGAAACATAAGGAAGGCTAAACTGTTGGGAAATGAAAGCTTTTCAAATCTATTTAAAACAAGAATGACGCACTAAGAAGCAGTACAAACAAATCTTGCTTTGGATAGGTAAGTTACGACAATAACATTTTACAAAACTGTTGGAAAATAAAGGGTTTATTAATCTATTTCAAGCAAAGAGGTTAGGTAACAATAGATACCTAAGTCGTAGTACCTAATCGATACTCACATTATAAAGTTGAAGAGTTTGGTTGAACACGCTGATATACGGAACTAGATTCGATTCCGAAAATTATAGTATACTAGCAACTGCCCGTGACTTCGTAGCGGTATGAAATATACTTTACCATCTATTCTCATACCTACCAAATACATATAAAAAATTTCATAAAAATCGGTTGAGCCGTTTCGGAGGACGACATGTCGGGAGCAACCACAAACACCGTGACACGAGATTTTTATATAAACATAGATGTATATCTTTATTATTTTATTTATTTATATATTCTTTATTGTACACCAGATTATGTAAGTACCTATATGATGATGATTGATGATTGTGTATATTAGGTATCCGAAAATAAATTCACGCGGCTGAACTCCCGGGCAAAAGTTAGATATTCATATATTTTTTTTCCAAAAACACTTATTTTAGATTTAAAAACAAATATTTTTTAATTAAGTGGTGTGGTAGGAAAGGAAAAATTAAACCGGCGATATGCTCCTTTCATTTTAAAAACTAAAGAAAAATGAAGAACTTCCTAGTTTATTTTTTTCCTTTTAATGCAATGGCATCCTCCGCCCGTTTAGTTTGCATAAGTTGTGAAAGTAATCTGAGCAAAATGGATTACTATGACTTGGCTTCGTGTTCTGTTACCAACTACTGAAAATTGCTATCACTGAATTATTTTTGCAGTTTTTTGCAACTCTGAAGTACTTTACTATACTTCATGTTGCTTGAAGACCTGGAAAATTTCTTTTAATAATTATGTTTTAACTTTCTTAAATGTGAATTTAAGTAAAATTCATATCTTAAGAGATCCAAGCGATTTATGCACTTATTACGGAACGGACCCGTGTTACTAAGACTCCGCTCTGTCTAGGTATCTGCCACGTGGGTGTATTTTTTTAAACCGTAAGAGGTCGCTATAACAACAAATAAAAAAAATAAAGTTTAAAAGGGAATCTTCATATAAGAAATGAATTTTATAGGTGGTACGAAACTCTTCGCCCCTTATCACATGCACACGGTAACGGCACGGTCGCCGTGACGTGTAAAGTACCTATACAATGAGAACTTTCACATGGCATTTCTACTATACCGATAGTAGTGACCGTATGCATGTGAAAAGGGTCTTCGTGTGCTAGTCCGACCCGAACTTTCCCGGTTTTTTAAAGTCCAGTGTCTTCCAAGCCTATAATTTGCAGTTTGCGTGTAGAAGAGCATTTACAATAAGAAAGTTCTGCATCTAATCCCAGCAGAACATTACACAAGTGTCGGACACTTGTAAACAATTCCGGAGCACTAAATTCAGCCGAATGCAACCAAAACTTCCGACATCACCTGAGTTTCAAAACCAGAAGTGGCTATTCACGTAAGGACTTTTGTAAAACAAACATAAGGCAGGTTACGGTGTGAGCGGGCGTCAGAATTTGGAACCGTAATAAAGTTTGAAAGGGCCATAAAAGAGCAGTAACTGTAACTTGGCGAGAGAGCCTGATTTTAGTGGGGTAGGGACCGCGCCTCGCGATAACCTATTAATTGATCTGTTATGTCTTTGTAAAATGCAACACGCTTTTGGGACACATTTTTTTTGTGAATTAAAAGGTAACAATTATGAAGATGGGAGAGGTATGGTACCGGCCAAGGCAAAGTCGGACAATAAAGTTATCGCATCAAACTACACACACAGAGCAGTCAATACACGTAATTAAATAAAAAAGTATCAAAGAAAAAAAAAACTTGTGTGGCTTTGCTAACTAACGTTTTTTATTTGATAAAGATAAATAGATTAGAGGTCTAAATGCAAGCAAAAATATTAATTAAAGCTTTTTGGATCGTAAGAAATTCTATTTTTTTTTTTCAATTCTTTTCTCTGTGTGCGTGTAATAAAACCCGAACCATTTTAAGAGATACATTTTCAAACATTATGTTTGAATCCAAAAGACCGAAAAATATTTTTTGTTGTACTGAGGTACAAAATATTAAAAACGCCATCTGAGCATTCTCACATGAACTGCTGTTATTTGAACTGAATAGACCGTACGGTTTACAATAACTTCAACTATTCGACGCTAGGGGGATCAAACGGCACCAACGTGGAACAAAATATTGAATATAGTTTCTTGAAAGCTGTAAGGTTCCGCTACTTGACACTAGATGGCGCTTTTAGTTTGTGATTAAAAACCTTTGAAATCATCGGCGAATATAAGAATAGTTTAAAAAAAAAACACTAGATATAAATAATAAAATTTGTTGGAATAAAAATAGACGAAATGTACTAATCTGAAATAAAAGTAAAGTACACTATCAAATAATATAATTGTGTATTATTTTTTTTTATAAATATTGCTGCGATTTGTTGTTCACCTTTGCATTTCATTCATTGAATATGGATGAAAAAAATCAAACTGAATCAAGTAAACATTAAAGTTATGTGTGATAGGGTTACACCATTCAATTCTACGCCTTTCAATCAAAGTCAATCAATATAGTTGAACCGTGCGGGTGCGTTATTGGCGAAACCGCTTGACCAAACTTATTATTGAACATGATCTTTTATTTCTGAATGATAAGCCAAAGTCGAAAATCGTAATCATTGTTTGAAGTCAATAACGTCATTTAAATATTGAAGGAACAAATATTATTCTGCAAAATTCTTTATTGGAACCTAATCATTTTTCGTATTTAAATATTTAAGTAGAGTTAAGCATAGTTTACACGAAGCCAACACTGGCTGCCAATAAGACTGGCAGCCAGCGCTGGCTTGGTATTTGCCTAGTGTAAACAGTTTTTCAAGCCAAGCCAGCGCTGGCTGCCAACGCTGGCGAGGATAGAGCGCCCGTCTATTTTTCTAGCCAGTGACCTCCGCTGGCTTGTCTGCAGGACTGGCGCCAGCATTACTGGCTTCGTATAAACTCTGCATTAGAGAGACACGTCATTTGTTGACTCAAATAATATATCCTGTTGCTCTCTCTCTCTCTGTTGTTGATCAATTAGAATGAGGCATCAAATGACTAATTTAAAAGTTGCTAGGTATTTTCCGGTTAGCGTCAACAAAAACCAATTACCAACCTTAACTTTAGGCAAAAAATATGCAGGCAGTGATTTTCACAGATTCATCAAAAATAAAATTCGTTTTCCAGCAATATTTTTTGTTTGAGTTACATAATTATTTTGCTTTTCAGCATGCGTAATCAACGGTTAAGTGATGGTTTTTTCACACCCCGTATTGGTAATGGAAGTTATACTTACGAAGACAAGCATAATGAAGAAGGCAGCTATGTAGGAGCTGCGCGCCGTCAGCATCGATACAAAGCGGTAGTGCTCGCCCGTGATCACGTTTCTAGAACAATATGTTATTGATCGTGACAGACAATATTACTAACAAAACAATAAAAAATCGCTTCGAATCCCAGTGCGAATCGGACTCGCACATGAAGGTACCACCACCGTACAATATTATATAGAGTAAAATACTTTTAACTATTTAACTTTCATCTTTATTATTTGTACTTATAGCGGCCATAGTAATACAAACCCTGTGAAACTTTCAGGTGTCTACCTATTACCTTTCAAAAGATACAGTCCTGTGAAGCCTAGTGGGACAGACAGACGGACGCATGAGCTAGAGTATTAAAAATAAACAGAGCTCCCGTTTGGAGTCTTTGGGTACGAATCCCTAAAAACTAATTAAAGCAAGTATTTATTTTTTTAATCGTAAAATAATTGTAAATTACAAAGCTTTGAGAACGGTTTATTTATATCAACTTATTTAGTCATCAACCTCAAATGTATTCGACGTAAGAATCATCATATTTATTGTTTGTTACGTCAAACACTTGAAAATTTAAAACATAGAACCTTTCGCTTATATCGTACCATAAATTAAGAAATATTTAAATGCATAATCACCTTAAATATCCCTTATTATCTTCCTGTTCGGCCAGAGTCTTGATAGACGCCATGAGCAGATCATCATAGCCGAGGAATTCGTCAAGCACGAACCGCGAAAACGGATCGCCGAAGCACTCGTCATTTTGAGGGTCCAATGTTACGATTTTGACAGGGATTTTGAGACGCAGACGAGCGCTGGGCGACAGTCGAAGGAAACCATACTCCAATGAATATTCGAGGATATAGTCTTCATCTGAAATAGGACAGAAAAGGAATGTTTACTAATATTACAAAACTGAATAGTTTGTATATTTAAACGCAGTAATATCTGGAACTGCAAGTTGGATTGAAAAAAATGGTTTTGAATATAACAGCCAGATTAATTTTTGTATGAAAATGAATTCTTAAATTAAATACAAAATCACGTTTAGCCTGACACGGAAGGGAATAAGAATTAAAACGAACTAATCTGACTATTTTTTATTTTTGTTGAATATTATGTTACGTATATTTTATAATATAGTTGAATTTATGTGAATAGCATTGTCTTAGAGTAGTCTGTAAGATGTTGTACTTATTGTTATGAATAAATAAATAAAGTATTTTTTACTCAAGTTTGCTGTCGAGCTTCATATCTGAGTTCAACCAAAATGTTTGTTCAGTACCTATATATTTGTCGTGAAATAATATTTTCATTAACAAGCACTATGTCATACGCGTGGCATTTCAATAAGCTTATTAGTTTTTACGTCAGCTGAAGCCGGTTCAATGCTTAATTGCGTATAACTTCAAATAAAATCCCTACGTTTATTGAAGAGTATTCAAGATTTCGTTCTAGGTTTTCTCTCATTTTTGTTGACATCTAACTCAAAATTTGGTTATTTTGTGATATTTATGCCGTCGTTCATCTAGCTTTAAAATAAATCCTGTCTCCTATACTAATATAATAAAGCTGAAGATTGTTTCTTTATAATCACTAAAATTTCTTTCAACTTACCCCGTAGCAAATTTTATCAAAATCGGTTCAATGGTTTAGTCGTCAATGCGTAACAGAGAGACAAACAAACTTACTTTCGCATTTATAATTAGTATGGATAAGTCCAGGTTTCCTCACGACACCTTAACGACTCACGACATTACCACGTAAAATACTAAATTATTGTTGCAATTATTTTAATGTGGGTACTTAGTGTTTTTTAAGTATAAACGGAAATAAATATCGTATGTTTTTTTTTAATGAATAAACATTGACGTGTCATCTATGCCTTGGTGTCTTTATAGTCAAAATTATGACGCAGTACGTACCTTTTGAGGAGTCGTTAGAAGCTGACTCATCCAAAGATTCCTGAAAATAAAGAAAAGGAGAATTTAATAACAATCCAACTGGACACAATTTTGCTACCCTATTGAAAGTGAAGTATCTATAAGTACTAAATAAAGCTAAAGTAATCTCCGGAACTACTGGTCAAATTCCAAAAATATTTTGGTTTCAAATTAAGGATCCTTAAGAAAATTTATGCGGATTAAAGCGAATTCGCGGGTTAAAGCTAGTCTATAATAATGTTAACAAACAGGTAAAGTTATTTGTATGTTTGTAAAATCGTTTACTGATAAAAGCTTCATTAATTTCGAGTTAGGAAGAATAGTTTTTACTTGTATGAAAGATAAATGCATGGCATGTGGTAGTCTACAAACAGCTAGTCTAGATAAATGAGTGTGTTTATTTAGTATGTGAGTATATGTAAACTGGTGTCATGTAGTCAAAATAAAATATATTATTGATTTTTGCGAAACTGAAATATAAACATATTTATTGTAATTAGGTACACCGCTGTGTGGAACCCAAACCATAAAATTACAAAATTATTGCTTTTGTCTTTAATTTTAAACACGATATTTTTATTGTACATACTTTTGCTTCAGAGATTATTAAATACATACATTGTATACATAAACTAACGCCTTTTAAATAATATCAATACTTAAGCAAAATACCAAATCTGGGTTTCAAATGAATCCTCAATCAAACACAAGTATGGTAATTATAAGATTGCGTGAGATGCGAGTTGCTTATTAATAACACGCATCACAGTTTTACTAATTATAAACTAACATTAAACGTTTTTCTACTTGATATGAAACCTCATAATCAGAATAAAGCCTCGAATAAAACGCGGAAATTTACAGACATCAACAAGGATTTTTTACTTCATAATTATTAAAACAGAACAGTTCACTTAATAACAATAAAAACAGTTAGGTATAACTACCGGCACGTAACTTGGCAAGAGATTTTCGTAGTGGGGGAAGTTCGCGCATATAAAAATGTATGAAATTGTGCGTGCGCAAACTTCCCCCACTACAAAAACTCTTGCCAACTTACGTGCCGGTAACTGTAGGTACTCATCTTTTGCTTATTTCGAACTTGAACTTTAAATACCATTGCATAACTATGGTATTATATGCCTTATATCTATGCACATAACGTGTTTTCTTGATAGATAAAATAAAACAAAAAGCTTATGATGATGATGTGATGGTCTAGAATTCTAGATACTTGTATCGGATTTTTCTCACGCGTTGCTGATGCGGAATACTTTCCGCATCCCAAATAGAAGATAAGCAACAGAGGCTTGGGGCAAACAACAAATGCGTTTAACATTGTCTTACAAATAAACCATTACAAATGATAGAAAAAATAAAAATATGACATATTTTACATGTAGTCCACTTTTAAGTAGGTCAGTCAGATAGTCGATAAGATTGGACAGCAACAACAAATTCGATCAAGATATTTACTTGAGGTCAATGCACTCAGATGTCAAGTAAACATAGTAATAAACTACAAACATTAGGTGCCATTGTACTTTAATAACTGATAAACTTGGAGGAAAGAATCTGTTGAGCATAATTAAATACACTTAGGTACATAAAGATTATTTAAACTTTTTATACTCATGTGATGTGATATCGAAAAAATTATAATGACGTCATATGATTTGGGGTCATATAATGACACTTACTGCAGCCATATGTATATGACAGGTAATAATCAACTAACCTCTTTTGTCAGCTATGAGGAAAATCTCTCAATTTAGACACTATGATAAAAACAAATTAGCTGTACTCACATCCACTATTTTGGAATCTCTATCAATATCCTCAACAAGTCCCATAATTCCTTCCCAAATAGACGATGAAGGTTCTACATCTTCTCCGGACACTATGGTTGCATTGAGATCTGTCTCCTCATTTGTACTACCTCCTTCTTCAGTAGGTTTTACATATGCAGTTTCTATGACTTTATCTGTTGTAGGTGCTTCAGCTTCATCATGAACCCTGGTAATATTGCCATAGTCTGTTCCATCCCGTATGTAGTCATCGTCATCTATGTCGTCATTTGTTGATGACTCAATGTTAATGAACCTGAAAATGTAGATTTGCCCGATGTTAACTATACTGCAATTGAACCAAGGTTATTTGAAACATGACCACATATGAAATGATTGTGAAGTGCTAACTTAATAGCAAGTCTATTTTTATAGTGACTCAAAACTCATTTGTATCTTGTGAAACTTGAATACTCATTAATCTTAATTTAAAACAGGTTTCATTATCCATCAAAAGTATAATATATTTAAGCAACCTTTATTTTTGGTTGCATCTTAATTATTATGTTAAAACGAAACTTCATAACATTGTCTTTAATAAACAGTCTTGATAGTTGATGCCAGACAAATACAATTTTAATACTTTTTCAAAAAACTTCAGGCTCATAAACCACAATTATAATGATCTTTAGAACTGAGAAGCAACTCGGTTCAAAACATGTGTTTAATAATGACTTAATAACATGATAGTTATACATAAATTATTTATTAATTAGTCATTGAACTTATATTTTCATAAAGCACTTTTGTAAAATTTGAATTGCAAAGTCCTGGAACTTTGAAATACTTATAAAATTACAATACTTAATTACAAACACTCAAACAAAAAACAGGTAACAAATCACAATTTACTTCATTATATTAATGTTTTAATTAACATAGTACTCTATATGCATTAATTATAGATTAAACAAAAACACATAAATAAATAATAAATATTGTAGGAATGGCTGTGAAATTTAAAACAATAAGTGAATAGAATAACAAACGCAAGTCAGACAAGGCGTGCTAAAAACAAATAAATACCTACCTATATAAATATTTGACCTACGACTTTCAGATTATGGTTATCTCATACATAAATTATGGTTCTACCATAGTTATATTAAAGTTGTTGTTTTTATATGTTGGAAGGTATTGTTGTAAGTAATAAATAGATACCTACTTTCAGTATAAAAGAATTTCAAGATTCATCCAATCCATTTTCATATTCTTAAGTATTCATAAACATTCCCAATTGATCAAAACAGCGAAATAAGAATAATTTCGCATTAATGACAACACCATTAGTTTTTAACCGACTTCCTATACATACTAAAATTTAAGAATTTTTTGGAGTCGGTGCCATACGGTTGGATATAATATCCTCGGTCTTGGCACCGACTCCAAAAATTTGTTAAATTTTAGTATCTAAGGTTAATCGTAGGTTAGGTTAGGTTTATTAATATAGATAGGTTATAGTATCATTTTTAACTTTTTAGTGCTTTTTTTTTGAAGTCGGTTCTTTTTTTTTGCAAAAAAAAATTTTTATATAGGTAGGTTATCTGTTTGATTACTGATTATTTCATCATAATGATATTTAATCTAATCTAATATGAACTGTAATACCTAAATGAGTTCCTGCTTTCTTTATTTAACTATGAGCACTAACTTTAACAAAACATTTTTATTATTAAGTGTGTAAACAGACCGTAAATTCTATTTCAAGTCCAGAATTCTTTACGAACACTACATAACCATTCAATATGCAAAAAATGCTAGTCATTGTTCAAAGTAAGTACAAAAGTAGTAATAAATTATAATAATTCTAAACAATATCTTACCCTTCTGTGGCTAACATCCCTAACATAGAATTGAGTTCTTCTTTGTCCTTTTTCAATTTTCTTTCCTTGGCATAGCTCTGTTCAATAGTATAGTCCTGTGATGGGTTCCTCAAAATCTCAACCCTTAAAATCCCGTCCCTCGGCCAAGAGTCCTTCACATGGTTCAAGCATGTTGTAGGAGTTCTTGAAAATGCTATATGTATATACGCGAGGACAAAAAATGCTACTAGCGCTTTCAACAACACAAGGAACTCAAAGAATCTCCGCACAGGCCTCGGGAATGTCCGAGCATAAGCCAGGGCAAATTTAAAAAACAATGCATGAAATAACCTCTCTCTCATATTAAAAAGTGGATTTTGATTATTATTCCTATTTCTATTCATTGTTGGATTTATTATGGGACCTCCAGGCAACAAGTTGTTGTCCACATTGACTCCAGGTGGTAAATTATTCATTATCTGTGGCCCACCAGCACTCATATCTTTGTTATTGTTTGTCTGTTTTCACCCAATTTGTCCGTCAATTTGTTATAGCAACGGCATTCTAATTATCTGCAAGTGAAAGTTTTACCTAAAATTAATAACGAGTATTTAACCTCTAGTATAATGTCAAAGTTAGAGGACACAGAGACAAATGTTGCCAAATAAACTAACTGTAACAATGAATAGGGACATCCAATTAATAATAAATGGGGCAGTAGCCGCATGAATTATAGATCCAGCTCGGGTGTCTCATAGTGTCATTGGGCGATTTAATAATAACGACATATGGAAGAAGAAACCCGGATTTATAGAAAAAATTGAATAATAAAACGAAGAAAAACAATTGCTGCAATATGGGCGATTAGCAATAAATAACAAGCTTTACTGATGAAGTGAATGAGTTTAGTATCCAATAAATTTTAGGCCAGAGTAAAAGTGGGTAACATGATAACATACATACCCCTGAACCTAAGTTAAAAACGATATAATCACTTGTTGATTCGTATTTCTAATATATTTTGAATTAGTTTCTACCATTAATTATTCTCTAAATTATATTTTAAACTCGCAATTCACTTTCTATTTGTTAATTACGAGATAAATAAAAAGGAAAACTGTCAAAATCTTGACATAACAACTTGTCATTTGACGTAGAAAGCATTCGTTCATCTGCAAGTCGTTGATTGGTGCGTTCATTTTGTCTACTTGTTTATGGTTAGTACAGATTAAAAAACAGAGGTATCTAATGTTTATGGGATCAAAAAAAATACTCCAAAGGTCCTTCGATTATGTAAAATAAGAGTCGTCCTGCTAGATAGTAGTTATAGGAATACTATCTAGCACATAAATGGTCTACGTCGCATCGCGTTGATAGAAATAGTGAGACGAGGAAGGAACTCACTATTTCTATAAAATAAATGGAATGCATAATTTTATTGTACTAAAAGATATAACGTAAAAAGTACAAAAAAAAATGGATAGTTTAAAAAAGATTATAATAGAACATTCACTTTTTATTTACTTTTTATACTGTCAAGTTTAAATTTCCCTCTGAATTGCCTTAGTAGTTCATGAGATGGCACCTAGATGGCACTACATTTCGGTTTCAAACTTTTATTTGTTGTTTTAAAAAAAAAAGCACCGAATAGAATAATTATGTAATTATCATATATAATGAATTTAACTATTATTCTAAATAAGTGAATTGACGGATGTTTTTACGGTCAAACCTCTAAAACATGTGCTTTTATAAGTTTTTACCTACCAACGTGCTTAGATAAAATATGTAGGTAGGTACCTTCTTATCTGTACTTATATACTTATACTTATACTTATAATATTATAAAGCTGCAGTGTTTGTTTGTTTGTTTGAACGCCCTAATCTCTGGAACTACTGGTCCGATTTGAAAAATTCTTTCAGTGTTAGATAGATTAGTTATCGAGGAAGGCTATAGGCTATATACCATCACGCTACGACCTACGGGAGCGGAGCAGTAACCAAAGACGCGGGTGTAACCGCGGCGGACAGCTAGTTCATTGTATATACATAAATTAAACAATAAAAACAAATTAGAAGCAACTACATGCCAAATAACAACCTAATAATCACTTGTAGGTACCTGGTTTATTATACAAAGACTGTAGAATCAAAAGTGCAAATGAATGCGTTCACATAAAGAAGCAGCAATAATTTAACGGATCATTTGCAGCACAAAGCATGGGATTTACAACTCCCGTGATGCAGAGAGCCTACAGAAAAGACGCACCACGTTCTATGGCTTCGGAACAAAACCCATGGAATTATAACAAGACCATTAGGTACCTTTACAGAAAGTGTGATTGACGTTTAAATTGTGCACGAGACTTGTAAAAGGATTTTTTCATAATACTCATGTCATCTATTCATAGATTTAATAAGGAGAGACTGAATGATACAAAAAAAATGTTCCTATTGAAATGTCGATCTGAGGAACCTTTTACCTGAGCACGTCACGTGTCGTGTGAAACGGAATTAATGGGCTGAAAATAATGACATTGAAATTCTATACCCAATCTTCCTATAAAGATTTTTCTCGTTGCATACTAGCTTAGTACTTATGCTCGAACTGTCAGGTTCCTAAACTTTCATAAAAGACAAGAACTGAATCATTTTCACCTTTATGCCGAGAACTTAACCGATTATTAGATAGAGCCCACTTATACAAGTACAAGTCGAAATGAACAGAGTTAGATAAAGGCATCGAGATAACGAGAGGTAAAACTTAAATTACGGTCCGCTCAAGTTATAAATATTCAAAAAGCGGTCCCGGCCGGCCTCTGCTTAGAAAAAATTGACGTCTCAATTATCGAAGGCTCGGCTTGGTTGGGACGAAGCTGTACCTCTTAATTTATATTATTCTCACGACTTTTATTTCCTGTTGGCAGCTCACTATACTTAAGATCGCACTGTGTGTCGAGTTGATCATCTCGTGGATCGTGGAAAAAAATGATTAAAGTAGGTTTTTTTTTATTTAAATTATTTGAGGGTTTTCTTTTGTACTTTTGAAAATCTCTGAATAGGTACTACGAATGTCTCCTAAACATTGAAAATCATAAACAGCTAGTCCCAGAACGACTAAGTATCTAAAGGTCTGTAATTGTTAGGTTTAAAGACTAAATAGGTGGTAATCGTTTAAATAAAGGCAACAGTAGGTATGTATATTAGAAAAGCAATTGTTTTATTTTATTAACTTTATTTAAGCAGAATAAAACTCTATGCATGAACTCAAGCTTGAACATCATTTTCCTGTTATACTTAACGACTTTTAGTGATTTCGTAGGTAGTTACCAGACTACCAGTTTCAGAGAAGACCATTTATATCCTTCTTTTTGATGAAAATATTAATGTATTTTTTTTAGTCTCTAACTCAGACTGTCTCTGACTCTGACCCTCAATAAATTCTTCCTGTCAGTCGAACGTCGCTTGGCTCGTAGAAGGTGCTCGTGCCGTCTTAATCATTATTTCTTTGAATTATTACACACTTGTTATTGGAACTGTCATCGTCGTTAATATTAATTATCTGGCTGTTTTATTAGACACTTATTTTTTATCGCTTTCTTATCATAAGTTACCATTGTATAGGTAGCAATGTCATAAAGATAGTAAAATAGTAAAAAAAAACATTTTAAGGTAGATAGGTACCTTAATTAAAATGATTTTTTTATTCGTTATGAAAAAAGTAAAATATTTATTTTGATTGGCAATGTAAATTCTAAGTAGATACATTTCAACGAGATTTTCTGAAATACTTTATTTTATTTATCTTTAAATTTTCAGAACACAGTGCGGTTACCCAGCGGGTAGGACATAAGATAACTTTGTTGAAAAGTTTACAATGTTATTTTAGGATTTTTGGTAATAGTTTTTACCATTACCATCATCAATAACTTTGTTGATGAAAATAATAAAAAAACGTAACTCTTTCAAGAAGATATTAACAAATATTTGTAGACCAGGTACATTCAAGAACGTCACTTACCAGAAGACAGAATCTTACCCAAAAAGGAAAACCGCAAGCAAAACATACAAACTGCACAAGTAGTCAAGTACCTACATAAATATGCGCTTGTGAGACTTTTTACACCAAGAAACAAACTCAATTTAACGGGTGCCTTATAGGTACAACCAGTTACGGCAATATGACACAGAACTTTTATTTTTTTTTACACCGCTTCTCCGAAAGATTTTATCACCTTATGAATATTTTATTGGCTCGAAAATCGTATGCACCATAAATTATTGTGTTAGATAAGTAAGTAAATGTTAAGAACACAATTTATTTGGACGTTCTTAAACGAATGCTGGCAAGGTCGTAAACTTGACTGATTCACTTAGTTTACGGATTTACGGTTGGAAATGTCAGACACCTACGAGGTTGTAGTGGAAGGTGAAGGAAAAACATAGAATATATTAACTTATAGAAGGTTTATTACCCAGCGCTAGGAAAGTTTTCGTACACCTATACCGTAATGAAACCAGACGCATTAGGCGCTTTGCACACGGAGCAACTTAAGTTGAGGCAACTCTTAAAAAGTTTCCTGTAAAAGTTGATAGTTGCTTTAACGTTTACGGTTGCCGCAACTTTATGGCAATCTGTGAGCAACTTTCACAGCCGAGTTGCCGTATGCCGTTGCCGAAGCGACACTGGCATTGCCGGGCACAGGGAGAGGGAGGGAGGGTGTGAAATCGCGCGTCGCGTTGCGATTGACGGTTGTGGTAACCGGCAACATTGAAAACCGGTATAATATTTAACAGTTGCTAGTTGCGGCAATTAGCAACTAACTTAGTCATCGATTGCAGCAACTGAAAACTGTTGACGATTGCCGGAACTCGAAACTCGAGTTGCTATGTGTGCGCAGTCCAATTAAAATATATGTAAACAGCTAGTTGCCAATTGCTGCAATAGTTGCTCTGTGTGCAAAACGCCTTAAAGTTCTTTTTAGGGTGCCAACGGGATCCTGCTAAAGGCTTTGCTTTCTGTCTGTCTGTCTGCCACAGGGCTGTATTTTTTTAACCGATTTTGACGAAAGAAAGGACATAGGCTACTTTTTATTTCGCGACATCGTCTGCGTCCGCGATAACCGACATTTACGCGGACAAAGTCGCGGAATAAAGCTAGTTCCTCAATATGTACTTATTGTCAAAATTTCAGACATCATAAAATGACTTAGGTCTACCGACTCTGGGATCTCGGTCCATATGTAGATATGCTTCTTTCTTATGCCTTACATTGTAAACTATCGCCGGTTCACTAACCTGTGGATGTTCATCTCAATTAAGAAGTAACATTGTTCGCGGATGACAATGTGTCTGGTCGTACAATGGGCGTCTGCGCACCGCCTACTCGTTCCAAATGCTTGCTTTAGTAATAAGTAAAATGGATGAGAAGCAGCTGCCTTTGTAGAATTTCTATCTGTAAGTACCTACATTAATTGAAAAAAAAAATAGTTCAAGTATAAAGTAACTGCAAGTAAAAAGTTTGTAAGTGTGCTGATGAAAGGTCCATCAGGGCTTTGTTTTTTGCGAAAGTTCCAATTTAAAACGGAATTTTGATATAATATTAATTCAAAGCAAACTACGTCAAATTGAAACTTTCCAGACAGTACCTACTACAAAGAAAAAAGAAGAACTTCTTTTGTACCTATGGGTTCTGCAGTAATCGAAGCTCCAACATCTTTTATAAAACATCTTGAAACTATGTACTTGTATATTCAACTGCGCCCGCGCCGCAGGTGAAACAAACAAAAAAAAAGTTTCTTACACTCATGTTTCTATTCCCGATACTGTACGATGATAAGCCTTACTCCATGATTAATCACCTCACCATGGATCGGTTATGGCCACTCAAAAAAAGCAATTTGTTCTTTATTTTAGGAATGGTTCAGATTGTGGTCATGCTTTTTTTGCCCTATCAATTTATTGGTTGACGTAGATGTGTTCTTTTTTTTAATTGTCACAAATACAAAGATTATAGATTCTATATTCAAATGGTTGTTTTTTTTATTTGGATTAAAAATATTCGGCCGGTTATATTCTAGGAATGGTAAATATGCTAATAAGTTTTATTCCGAATCATGCAGTGCATAAAAAGTTAATAAACTTGTCTGTTGTCAGCGATATATCTATGACATTTATTTACTTACCTATTATATGTAAGAGTTTTATTTATGTTTTGCTATTAAATGATTACATGTGGCCTGTGGCCTGATACTGAGCGAAAAATATAGCATGAGGAACTTTAAATTATTTCCAATAAAAGTTTTGATCTATCTATAATAAGGTATAAACCATGGTTTATCATAACCATCCAACCGCAAACGTTACTTGTATCAACAAGAATAATATCAGCCTATTGTCTTACTGCAGGGTAAAGGCCTCTTCTCATACAGAGAAGGCACACCACGCTTGCTGATTTCAGACTGATATTAATAATTAAAAGTCCAGGTTTTCTCACGATGTTTTTCTTAATCGAAGTCAAAGATAAATTTAGAAAGTACCTAGTACGTATGTACGTATGGAAAAGTGACAATGGTACCCTGCCGTACCCAGCCTTGTGCAAGAAAGGCAAGAAGAAAATTAAAACATTATTTAAAAGCAATCCACATTCAACAACAAACAATGCCTAGATCAAGTTATTTCCGGCTCACAGCGCAAGGTGAATAAGATAATCCGCCAGTTTCAACATTACTAAGATTGCTCTACTGTTTGACTCCCACTTCACAAATATTTACACAGTACTGTGTAAACTAAACTTATACCTTCACAAAAATAACTTTACCATCCAATAATACAAAACTACACTTATGTTTAAAATTCTAAGGTTCAAAATCCAATGTCAGGTTAGGTTGTATGTGTAAGGAGGTTTCTTTACTTATTCAGGTTGACAGCTCCCGTTTTGGGAGCATTTCTTTGTTTTTCTCAGTAAGTCGCTAATCTGTATTTATTTTTGATGTTAGTTAAGTTGACGTTAGTACTTATTCGACTAATCATGATGACATGATCGCTTTGTTTGCTTGCTACCGTTGGAGCTGTTACATATAACTCAACTGTACCATTTTTATTTTCTTTTTTGGTTTATTGTAGGCCTTATTACAAAGTTGAATAAACCTTTTTCTTGAAATTAAAAAAGCTTTTACTTATGGCGTTATCTATGAGTCGAATCACTTTCATTACTATTTAATGCAATCATCTTCTTTAATGAAGTAAATCTTATTCGTAGCAATTATATGCAAGTTACAATCTCAAAATCATCTCTGTGTATCTAATAAAAACCTACAACACACACATAAACTTTCTTCCTCAAGATGAAGACGAAGAAATAAACATATTTATTTGTAACTGCAGGAACTCGACAGAAATAAATAAAGCCTTCACCAAAAAAAACTTACAAACCTTACTAAAGCTTTCCTACAGAGCCGAGCACAAAAGAAAAAGAGAGATAGATAGGAGTTGGCGAGAGTGCGCGGGAGATAGGTAGAGCGGGACCACGTGACACCTGCCGACCGCCAAATGAAGATATCGCAGCTGGATGCGAGAGGATCATGGGCAGGTATAGTCAACATTTTTGAACAAGACCAAATTTTAATAAAACAAATATAATAACTTGAAGTGACACCCTGAAATTTTTCAACGCGACTGTGCGCTGGCTTAGTCCAGTAATAGAATACTTTTAACAGTACTTTTTAGTCACCAATACAGCCTACTTATTGCTAAATACTAGTGTTAATTAATTTAAAAGACTATAATTATATTTAAACGTATATGGCAAAAGTAATGGCCTTTTTTTTTACATGATTGTCATTCCTTAAGTCGAATTTCACTTACTTAATAACTGTAACCGAAAGTGTATTTAATTAAGCGTAAGACGTATTTGTAAATATTTGAAAAGATTTAAGAACTCAACAACAGTCTCATTGTTCCTATTACAAAGTTGAATCTTCAAAACAAAATTTTAAACTTTATTAAAATGAACCTAAGATTGTTTACCTGCGCCTGAACAACAAGACGTATACAGATGCTACCACGGCACTAAGGCTGCGGTGTTACCGGGACTTACCTATAAAACGAATACAATACACATGCAGGATGCACGTTTGCATTTATCGACGAGACTGTCGTTCCACGTCGTAAACTAGAAATATTGAATGGTATATTTGAATGTATTGAGGATCTCCTATTTGAAACATTTTAAATAAAGCTGGCTGCACATGTAACTGCAAGCATGACAATCATAGGGTGAAAATCATATTGTGCAAGCGGGATTAAATGTCTGTATTATGATTTTGTGCAAGCACAAGCAACTATCTCATACAGAAGTGTGGAAGCTTGAACAAAATGACTTTTTGCAGTCACGTATGCGGGCTTAATCCTTTTCCAGGTAGGTTTTTTTGATGCAGATGTAAAATATAGTATGTTGTAGAGATGTACAATATCTACTACACTTACATTAAAGACTTAGGTACCTCTACCGTGTTCAAATAATAAAAAATAAAACATTGCACTTATTGAGCACGCTTAAGTTTTATTTTGCGGATTTTTATTATTACAAACCGGATAATTTCTTGAAAGGCCTAAGCGGCTTAATAGCTTACTTGGTTCCCTTTAAAAGCTACTGATGAGCACTTTGACATTTACTGCTAATGAAGTTTCTCAATCATTAAGTCAAGGTAATTCAAAGTTTAATTGAAAGCTGTTAACTATGAACAAAGTACTATATTTTCAGGTACTAACAGTACAAATAAGGAATGTAAAGATTACTTTTTAATGGTTTTCTTTCTAATTTGAGGATACAATAAAAGGTTACTGCACCTAAAATCTAGGAAGTTTTTTATAGAATAGGCCTCCTAAAACTTACATTTAAATAAGTTTAAATGTACCCGCGTCCTGCCTTAAAATATTTATGTAGGTAGGGCAGGTATAACTGTTACCTACATTTTCACTTAAATAATGATAAAAATATCTTTTTAAAGATAAAAGTCAAAGCATCTATTCTAATTAAATCAATTACAGGCACTTTTTATTTATCAAGGAATCGGTCAGTTAGTGAAAAAGGTATTTATATTATTTATGTCTACATTTCAGTTTTCTATACATATAAAAGACATCAACGACTTTATAAAAAATAATTATATCAACTTTGCTGATTTATTGATATATTATTGTAGGAATTATTGTAGGAATTACCTTACTGCCTCGTTGGTCTAGTGGTCGCAAACCGCGACTGCTGAGCGTGAGGTCTTGGGTTCGATTCCCAGGTCGGGCAAAATGTTATTGGGTTTTTTCATTAAGAATTTCTCAGTAGCAGCCTCGGAGTCTGGACTTGTGCCCGGTTGAAGTCAATAAGCTCGCCCCCTATTACATGGGACTTAAAACATAACTTGCGAAATGTGGGTGTACTGATGAGTACACCACTGCCTAACCCTTCGGGGATTACAGGCGTGAAATTACGATATTATATTGTATAACCTTACTCCAGATATTTTCTTTTTTTTTATTTCATATAAGATTTTAAACTCCTTAGAATAATTTTAAATTTAGAAGCATGGCAATACAGAAAAGGGCTGTAAACGGCATCCTACCCACTAACTATGTAGTATAAAATGATTAAGTTATCAAGTTATATTGGACTCGGCAATGAAACATATTATACTGCATCTTTTATTGGCAGCTCGATATACACATTTCTTAAAACGGGATTCTCTACCTTATATTTAGGAAAATAGGATTCAAAATTCGATATGATTAGTAATTTAACCATTTAAAGAAAGCCAAAATGAAATTGTCATTTTATGACTGACATAAAACGTTGTTTTGCCGTCATTTATCGCTTCACCAGTTAATGAGAAAAGTCGTTAAGGAAGTTTGTCCTCTTGGTCCGAAAATAAACATAAATGTTTTGGTAACAACATTCTTTAACACTTTTAAGCATATACCTATTTTTTTTTTATGTGGTAAAAATCATTAAATGACTCCTTCCGCCCTGGGTGGGGCAGAAGGGACTGTCAGACTTTTACTGACTAAAAAACCACCCTGTTCCTTCTGTTGCCCTTTACGTTCCGGGGCCACGGTATCCTGTTAAGACGTCCCGCAACCCTACCTACTTGGAGTCCTTGGTTCGATTTTTAGGTCGGGCAAAGAGTTGTTGAGTTTTTTTATTAGGAATTTCCCGGTAGCAGCCTGCTATCTGGAAGTTGGTGATTGTGTGATAGTCTCTATGGAGATTGGCCGTTGAGACGATGCGGAGAATATAACTACTTATGGTATAGGTACCGGTACGAGTCGTGAGCACCTGCGCATTTGTAAATTTTTTGGTCTCTTTGGCGGAATGAAGAAGGCGGGGGGCGCCGATCCTGCAGTCCGCTGCACCCGATTGGTTCGTCAATCGATACTCAACGTCTATTGGACTATCGCCAAATGCGAAATCCTACAATCTGTGCTCACCACTCGTGCCGGCAATTATACCTATTGTCCTTATGTTAATTATTATAATTCTTCAATACCTAATGGCAAAACTTTTAGAACTGCTAAATTATTTTTGACATTCGAGTATTCAATACCGGTTAGTTTAAAATTACTGATTTGCTTTTTATTGTGTAAGAACTTTACAACTTTTTCTCATTTACACTGTAGTTTGTAACTTTCAATCTGTTTTTTCTCAGTAATTGCTGGTCCAAGATCTCGTCTTCATGTCCTCTCGTTAACTGTAATGAACTCGTTACGTGGGACATCTAGTTACTATAATTCATACTAAAGTAAGTATCTATACCTATATAACCGGGCCATTCACATCCAGTTTTTATTTACCTACTTGCATAGAAGAAAATCAGACATTTTCTTTTACTATATTTTACACACAATATCCATTAACACAGCCTTCTTGATGTTGTTGTTCTTCCTTTTTGCTATTGTTCTACGGTACATCTTCTTTGAAGTTGATTTAGTTCTTTTTTTATATAATTATGCCTTTTTGGTTAACTAAGGGCAAATTTTTCAATAGTCAGATAACTTTTATCCAAAGAATAAATATGACAGTTTGACATAGTTTCTATACAAAAGCTGTCAAACCGCCGTATTTAGAGTTGTCTGACGATTGAAAAATGAGCCCTAAATATGATAGGTCCATAATCAACCATTTGCGAAGGAAGTCAGGTGATGCTACACAAGTATTTCTACAACTAATTAAAAACGTTCAAAATCTAGTCGTAATCTCATCTCAGCGACAATCGATGTCAAAAAATGTAAGTACCTACCTAGTAAATCAGAGGCATTTTTGACAGATTGAGGCTGAGATTAGATTGCCATGTTGAGTTAGTAGAATTGAATCTGAGTCTCTCACCAACTAATACCTATTACACAATTTTTAATTCTATTTCCAGTACAACATTATTGTTGTGAGGCTAAAATAAATCAATTTAGAAAGAAGTCGTAGACTAAAGTCTACAGCACGGCTGATTTAAACTTACCTTTCCTGATAAAAAATAATAATCTCTCTATAAATAATTACATGCTAATAAACAGCTTTACTTAACACACACAAGTGTATCTTAATTTAAAGAGAATCTTACCAACTTAATGGAAAAATATATATCTTGTGTCTAGTTTGTTATTTTTTTCTCTCGCTGTGTCTATGTAGATAAGGTGGCGATACAGAACTGGTATTCGCTCGTTAGCGCCGATGAAGTTGTTACACGACACCTAGCGACTACTACATCATCTAGGTATTTAACTAAAACCTGACTAGGGAGAATATAATGGACCTTGATAAAGAAATAAGCTCTCTGAATACCTTGGGATTTTGCCAAGGCATATTGAGTTAAATTGTCGAGTTTTTATGTCGAATTTTGGCGAAATACGAATACATATAAACTAAAACAATAAAGTAAATACGGAATGGATTTAAAATCAAGATAAAATCAAATCTAAGGTAAGTATTATCTGCAATGCTAAAGAGCAGTGCATCATAATTACTTCATGCCTAAATATAAGACATGTAAGCCTTGGCTTGGTACTATGCGTTAGGCTTGGCACTCTGCTGGTGCCAATCCCAACGCTTAATTTTTTAGCCTCAACCGACTGACCAAGTATTCGGATAGCCAACATTTTCCCATTAAAAAGCAAATTAAGTATCGGAAAATACGCCTTCTTTTTCTATCAGAGGAATAAAGTTGGACTTCCAATGGCCCACTTCACCGAGCCAACTAAACCAAAGCACAGTCAATTTAATGAGAAAGCTGGACACATTTTATATATATTTTTTTATACGTCGCACGATTGAGGTGGCAGCGCCGCACTGTGGTCCGGATTTTGAATATGGAGGACTTAGGACCCAAGGTCAATATTTCAGGCTTAAAAAAATCATATGGACAGATAAGTAAACGCTCATCAACGTTTGTTCTAGCGGTTTTCATGGAATTGTTTAATTTCGCGAAAAAAAAATATTGAAAAAAAAAATGTATGGAGAAAAAGTGAAATAATTTTTTTTCTCGACTTGTTTAAAAGTGTTAGCAATGAAACCTTTTGTATGCTATTATATTACCTTTATTGATTAATTTCACAAATATTTTTTTCGCATATACTTGCAGCCTTGGCTAAAATAAGCATCGGAACTTTCAATATTTTTATTTCAACTATTTGTGACAATTAAAGGTTTTTATTTATAGTCACATCATTTTCGTATATTTTCAATATTATAAATATTAATAGTCATTATTTGCCGACGATTTTTGACTTTCAATTATTTTGAAAAATAGATACATTTTAATTTCATAATAATATTTTACTTCTTTGTTGTTAGCGCTGTTACTCAAAGCGTAGTTAGTGACAGAATGACGCATTGCCTGCTCACCTCCCCCCACCCTTTTTCTCTAAGGGTCTTACACCCTTGCTAGTTGCGCGCTAATGAATCATATAAAAGATACGAGAGCTCCTGCTAGGGCGTCATTAGACATTCAACCCTTGAAGAGTCAACATACCTGAAAAATTTAACGTGAAGAAAACTACCTACTTAATCATGTCTGGATTTGGTACTTACCTGGACATTTATATGTTTCTACGAGAAGGAGACCTCAAGGACTACAAAAGACTACATCAAGCAATTATGGACTGTATTTCGCTTGAAATTTCGCAAGAAGATAGTGAAAAAATATTGAATTTTGCAAGATCTCTCACTGTGAACTTAAATCGTCGATGGACCGAAGCACATAGAGTACAAAAAACATTCATGAAAAAGCATATGAACTGGTTAGAGACAAGAATTAAGTGGCCTGAATGTGAATCTGCAAATCTCACCGAAATCTTTGAAGCGAGCGAAAATTTGGATCATCATTTCCCAGAAGAAGGAGCAACTGTTCCTTTTGCATCTACTTCGAAGGCGACTAGTGACATGGGCACTTCTACAGACGTCATATCAAGGAAGCCATTTGAAGACTTGGGAAATAAGCAGAAGAAAAGGCGATCGGGTACTTTACTCGACTATCCGGAAGAGGAACTCGCTTTTGCTTTTGTTACAAAGCTAAAATCTAATGGGAAAGAAGTTTTTGCACGCATCATCGATCATCTTATCAAGAAACCTGAAAAGGTTGAAGAAGTTGAATCATTTTTATTAATGAACAGAAAGAAAGAGACTATGCAGGAAGATCGAGTTTTGGCCCTTACTACTTCATTGGATCTATCAAAGTGGAAGTACCTCACTTTAAGGTCGGCATTGTCACAACAATTGAAGCTTCCGTCTTACTACAAGTTGTTAAAAGCTAAGAAGAGGTGTTATCCTGATGCCAAAGATATTGATATATCAGAAGATGGAGTGAAGGTGAAATTACAAGCACTTTTAGATGTGACAACTCGAAGGATTCTGCAAGTCGTTGGTGACGATTTAAACATTTCTAGTGGAAATTTGAAGCTGACCAGCAAATGGGGATTCGATGGGTCTTCAGCACAGAGCAACTATAAGCAAAGAAGTGAACTGGCCGAATTTGACGACTCCTCTGTGTTCATGACGAGCCTCGTTCCTCTGAAGCTAGAGGCTGGAAATATTGTTATTTGGAATAATCCAAAGCCATCTTCAACATCTTATTGCAGACCAGTTAAATTTCAGTTTACGAAGGAAACGAGTGACTTTGTTAAACAAGAACAGGCGGCAATGGAGGAAGAAATACGAAATTTATCCATTTCAAGTTGCGGAAACTTCGAAGTTACTCATGAGTTGCACATGACAATGATTGATGGAAAAGTGACTACGATAATTACAGATACTCCATCTGCAGCTACTTGCAATGTTTGTCTTGCAAAACCTAGCGAGATGAATAATCTTTCCCAAATGTTTTCAAGACCTGTTCGGGAAGATGTATATCAATATGGACTGTCAACTCTTCATATGTGGATTCGAAGCATGGAGTGTCTTTTACACATATCGTATAACTTAGATTTCGAAATGTGGAGTGCCCGAGGTGACAACAAGAACCTTAGGAAGTTTCGCAAGGACATGGTGCAATCGGAGTTTAAAGAACAGATGGGACTTTTGATTGATGTTGTGAAGCAGGGATTTGGAACGACAAATGACGGGAACACGGCCAGAAGATTTTTTCGGGAATACGAAAAGACTGCTCAAATAACGAAGATTGATGCTGATTTGATAAAACACTTCGCAGTAATATTGCAAGTGTTATCTTCTGGGAAAGCTGTCAATATCGATGAATTCCGTGAATACTGCAAGGAAACTGCTGAGCTCTTTGTACATCACTACCCTTGGTACAACATGCCTTCCAGTATACACAAAATGCTGATACATGGCGCTGATATATGCAAACATTTCTCTTGCCTTCCTATCGGAATTTTGTCAGAAGAAGCAGGAGAAGCAAGAAATAAGGATTTCCGAAATACCAGAGAGCGCCACACGAGGAAAACAGGAAGATTGCAAAATAATGAAGACATTATGCACAATTTTTTGATATCTTCAGATCCATATATATCTCATCTGAAACCTAAATACACCAAATTGAAGTCATCAAGTATGTTTCCAGAAGCTATCCAATTATTAATAGCAGAAGAAATAATGGAAGTTGAAGAAGAGGAAATAGAAGTTGAACAAGAAGCTCCAGAAAATGTGCCAGATCCATTGGAATGAAGTTTAAGTCATTTTATTATTTTTAAAAATGTATTATATTTAATTTAAAATTTAAACGACTTTCGATTATTATATTGTACTATAAGAATTATATTTTGTAATTTGATCTCTGTATTGATATAAATAATGTAAACAACCTACGATTATTATATTTTTTGTACTAACTGCAAGAATTATGTAATTAACAATTTTCAATAATTATATTATTTTGTAATTTGATGTCTGTGTTAAAATAATGTAAATGACCTTGGATTATTATATTTTATTGTTTTGTAAGAATTATGTAATTAACAATTTTAAAAAATTATATTGTCAAAAATTATGTCTGGATTGAATAAATAATGTAAACAACCTTCGATTATTATGTATATTGGTACTGTAAAAATTATGTAAGTAATTAACAATTTTCAATCATAATTATTATTATTTATTTTTTTTGTACTTATATAAATATTTTTATTCCTGTAACCACTTTAAAAGAGCAAGAAACTACTGATTTCATGTAATTTCTTTTATATTAAATATTTTAAGTTAAACCGCGTATAAACGCCAAAGCTGCAACTGCATGCAAAAGATTTCTTAGTGAAATTATCAGATAAATGTAACCTAATAGCATACAAAAGGTTTCATTGCTAACACTTTTAAAAAAGTCGAGAAAAAAAAAAATTTCATTTTTTCTCCATACATTTTTTTTTTCAATATTTTTTTTTCGCGAAATTAAACAATTCCATGAAAACCGCTAGAACAAACGTTGTTGAGCGTTTACTTATCTGTCCATATGATTTTTTTCAGCCTGAAATGTTGACCTTGGGTCCTAAGTCCTCCATATTCAAAATCCGGACCACTGTGCGCCGGCGCACGTGAACGGGTCGTTCGCGCCGATAAAGTTGTTATACTCGCTGACTCGCGCCTGCTTTTTGTTCAACACCCTGTTTTTTAAGCAAAGACCAGGTAAGAAAGTATGAGTGTTTGAAGTTTCTGTGAACTGTAAATTGCAGTGGAGAAATTTGATTATGTCCATTTGTTAATTTTGAAATTTTCGCAGCATCAAATCATTTTTATTTCAATTATAGATACCATAGAGACATAAGAACGTCATACACAAAAAAATAAAATTGAAACTAGTTGACCTTCTCAAAAGGGTATAGTTTCGTATGGAGAAGAATGGGCAAGAAACACCATAGGTACTTACTTACTCTTTTAAATATTTGTTTACAATATTTTGGGTACAGGAAAAAAAACAAAAATTAAAAAAAACTTTTCCGGTAAACAAAACCTCTGACAGACAGTTTCACCATCGGTTTTCTCCTAAGCGTACCAAGGGTAGAAAGATGCAACTTAGCTCTTCGTGTATAGAGAAACAATCTACACATTAATTTTTTATCAGTATCCTACTGAACGTCACAATATTATAATATCACGTTGATCCTATAATATTATGATACTTAATTTCTTCCGTAACACTTCTATAGCCTTCGGGCTTCGGCCTCCTTGTAATGACTTCGTGGAATATTTACCATGTATGTGTTGATGGAAATTATTAATTATGTTCAGGCCTTGCGATATTTTATTCAATAACGGAACACTCTTTTAGAACATTTAAAACGTATGAAGTACTTACGAATTTGCGTAGCCTGTTGCAGGTACTTTATTTATTTTTCCAAAAGAATCTTTACACAAAAGCGAAAGGTCCCTCAATCACTTACTGAATATCTCAAAACACAACACACGAATTAACTAAAATTTGGCAAAACCAGGACATTTTTTAGGACATTAGCTTAATTCTGAAAACAAAAATTCGCAGGCAGAAGACAGTATTAAATCCTTAATTCCTTAATCTGTATCATTATTACCCCATACAAGCAACTACCACATAACACGATCGTGATTCGTGAACGACAAAAAGCCATCAAAGTAACCAATAATTTACATATCATTATATAAATTCGAGGGATAACATCCGGCACACGTGTGGATTGTACCCACCTACCTACCAACGTAACTACCTACGTACTGTCCACCCACACCCAACCCCCTTTAGGATAGGCGCCTCAACTTAAACATAGACAATTTAAACGCAATTGTATTTTAATTAGCCTTCAAGAGCATGGATGCCTTATCCTTTTGGAACAATCAACGGTATAATTTTGTATACTAATTTTGTTTGTGGAATAAATTAGGATTCTAAAAAGATAATGACCTCGTTTATTTCATAATAGCACTCTCCCCTGACTTTGTTCGCGTGATTTTCCTTGCGGATCCCTAACTTTTTTGAAAATATAATATTATTAGCCTATGTCACCGTAGGATAGTGTAGCTTCTCAACAGTGAAAGAATTTTTCAAAACGGTTCAGTAGTTTCGGAACCTATTCAATGCAAAAATAACCAAATCTTTTCTCTTTATAATATTAGTATAGATATAATATAATAGATATAATATTAGTATTAGTTTAGAAAAGGCCCGTCAAATACTACCGCTATTGTTTCCTTTCATTCCACTAAATACAACTTCTTGACCTCTTCCTCTGTCCTAATTTTTACTGTCCCCGACAGGGTCCATATTGATCTCTTTTACTTTGTCTGTCATAAATAATGTAGAGGTACAAATGGAATGCAATACAAAATATTGAGTATTAGTATTTCTATTTTTACTACTAAAAATTTTGGACAGCGTATTAATTCTAAGTTACCAAACAAAAACCAAATAAATTATATTTATTTTGTTAAAATTCAACAGAGCGTCTTTAAGCTTGTAGATTTTGTAGATCGAAAGTAGACATACCCTCATCGCAGCACCAAGTTTACTTAGTCGCCGAACGAGAAACAATAAGCAATAAAAACGTAACCTAAGTAAAGTTTACAAAGTTAATAACAATAACAAAACAGTACCATAACAATATTTCGTTGAATAAGTCATACGCGAAAAGTCTTCAAGCCGAGCTGAGAGGAAGCGTAAAAAAGGCTTGCCGCAAGCTAAGGCAGGAAGAAAATGATATACATTATGGTTGGAGGCAAGCGGCCTCTCCCCGCAAACCACACTGCGCCCGCGCCGCGCCCAGCTCGACGAGTTAATCAGCCATCCGACTGAGGGGCTCAAAGTTTCTGGTTCTGTTTTAATACTTTAGTTTGGGTAAATCTAGACTAATAACATTAGGTAAAACTTTAGTTTTGTATTTTACGGAGCGTTTGATGCAGTAAGTACTATATTTATATCTTATGTAACATCACGCCTATAACCCCCGAAGGGTTAGGCAGTAGTGTCCTCTTACACCCCCATTTTGTCAGTTATTTTTAGGGCGAGTCTATTGCAAACAACCGGACACAAATCCAAACTCCGAGGCTGCTACTAAGAAATCCCTGATGGAAAAACCCAATAAAACTTTGCCCGACCTAGGAATCGAACCCAATATCTCAAGCTCAGCTGTTGCGCTTTGAGACCACTAGACCAACGAAACTACGAGTAAATCACAACCGTATTTATATTATTCTGGCCCCAAAAGTTTGAGGTCCAGTGTAGAATAATGGAACATAATGACTCTATCGGCGGCGGCGAGGCGGCCAGCGCTCGCGGTCCGGCTCGGCCTTTTTCTACTACCAAGTACCAATGAGTAAGTGCTCATTCTCAGAATAATGTGTGCCTGCCTTTGAACGATATTCAGACAGTGTGCACTGTGCACGCAACACGAAGGCGTTTAAAACTGTATAGCCTATTCAAAAACTTTTATGAGAATAAAAGTTAGGACCAAGGACTCATCGAGTATAACACCATACTTAACCCATAAAGAAACAAATAACATTTAACAAACTTACCAAAATTATCTACAATAATCACACACCCAACGGCCATTATAAGAACATTCAAACAATTACCCAAACGTCAAATATAATAATACGAAGCAATCAAACACGTAACCAAACGACAGATCAAAGCTGAACTTTTTAATGAAGCCTTCATAGGCGCGCGCGCAAGCGGCTCCACAAAGACATACACCGCTTTGATGTCGCCGACGCGCCACGACGACAGCGGAGGCGATGATGCTTTTATAAAAACTCCATGATTTATTTCGACTTTAGGACTGTTCGGTCGTTTGACGAGTCTATCAACGACTCTATCCGCGCTTGCGCATCCCTGAACTATAAATTATTGTAATAACCTCACGGCGGCAATCGCGATTTATGACTACAGTTCCTTTCAAATGGGGCGAGGTGTAAAAGTTTACGGTTTTTCAATAAAATTTAAATAAGTGAGCAGATGCTCTGTTATTCTCGAAAATCATAAACCATATAAATTGTGCTTTATATACCAAAGAATACATAAATATTAAATCGAATAAATATACTGCATGAACAGAAGACTACACTTTTTTACTAGTCTTCCATCACGTCTGTAATCCCTGAGGGGTTAGGCCAAAGGTGTACCAATTAGTACACCCACATTTCGCCAGTTTTGTTTCAATCCCATATAATAGGGGGCGAGCCTATTGCCATCAACCGGGCACAAATCTAGACTCCAAGGCTACTGAGAAATTCCTGATGGAAAAACTCGAATCCAAAACCTCATGCTCAACAGTCGCGCTTTGCGACCACTAGACAAACGAGGCAGTCTTCTATTAAAATATCTAAAAAATCCTAAAGGTGCTCCCTCACCGGGAGCATTCGCGTGTAATGTAACATTATATATTCGACTTTGAGCATTACATTACAATACTACCTCCCTGACCGACGAGCGTTTGTGTGTAATGTAACATTATAGATTCGACTTTGAGCATTACATTACAATACTACCTCCCTGACTGACGAGCATTCGCGTGTAATGTAACATTTAGTATAGATTTGAATTAGGAAAGCGCATTGATGTTACAAGTTGTATCAAAATATTACACATTGTATCATTACAAGGTGCGCATTGTAATGCTCGGTTCTCCTCCTTCACTGATGTAACGTCGTTTTGTATCATTACAAAGTGCGCGCTGTAATGCTCAGTTCTCCTCCCTCACTGATGTAATGCTCGACTCTGTAACGTTACATTACACGCGAATGCTCCCGGTGAGGGAGCCCCTTAATATAAGTTTCTATATACTTAAGATTCTAAACAAATTCATAATACCCAATGCACAACTCACGTACCTTGCACAACTCACTTAGTATTCTACTTTATTCTGTAAGTGTAAACAGAATTAATGTTAAAAGCTGTGTCTTGCATATTCCGTAATAGTGTTAGTGCATAATTTCTCACTCATTGGCATGCGAGTCCACGTCTACGATTTTTTTGTTTTAACAACAGCCTAAGTATGAGGAAATCGCCATATTTTATAGTCGGTTGCTAAAAGCTTGCAATGCAACATCTATTATTTGCTTCATGGAAATAGAGGTCAGTTATGTAATAGGTGAACCGGAAAATATGAAAAAAGATAAAAGTATACTAAGAAATACAGTATAAAAGCCTACATCTGGTTAGCAGAGGTTATATAGCTTTAGCTTTCAGAAAAGGATGCAACTACCTACTTAACATAGAAAAGTAAAAAGTATTGGGATTTGAATTTATATAAACACCAATCTTAGAAAAAGACAAACCTTTAAGCGAAATGTTTATGGTGTCTGTGAGATAACTTTCTGAATAGGTATCCACGCAGAAAATGTTAAGAATTATTTTAGCAATATTGATCAAAATAAAGTAATAGTAACAACCTATCATTATTCATTATACAGGGCATACAGATAAAGGATGAGCATTGATCACCAAGCGTTCTCAAGGCGGATTAGGGGTTCCAGATTTATATTAATTACTAGCTGTCCGCCGCGGTTACACCCGCGTCTTTGGTTACTGCTCCGCTCCCGTAGGTCGTAGCGTGATGGTATATAGCCTATAGCCTTCCTCGATAACTAATCTATCTAACACTGAAAGAATTTTTCAAATCGGACCAGTAGTTCCAGAGATTAGCGCGTTCAAACAAACAAACAAACAAACAAACAAACAAACTCTGCAGCTTTATAATATTAGTATAGATTAAGTCTAGGTTTCCATACAATGTTTTCGGCCACCGATATCAATGATGTCCAAGATAAACTTAGAAATGTGATATTTTTTTTTTACTTCAATTAATTTTAATACAAAGCTGTAAAAACTCTCATGGTATGTAGTGATTTTATGATATCTACTTATATATTATATAGTACACTTTTGCTTACAGCCTCCAAGAAGCCTAAAATCTAAAACAACTCTAAAAACCTTTAAAATTAAAATATAGATTCTGAAAATAAAACATGAGCCTCCTCCATCTTAACGTGCCAACTCTGCATCATTGTTTATTTCTTATTGTTATTATTATACTTAGTGGTTCTCGGAAGGGTGAACCAGAGCAATAATAACAAACCTCCAGTGGCTCCTTATCTCTACAATAATAGAGACACAACTCCGTTTGTTTGTAAACTATCATCTGTATAAGTTGGACCATATTGCTAGATAATAATACCACCATAATATTGTCCCATTGCAGGGCAAAGGCCTCTTCTCATACACAGAAGGCATAAGCATTGATCACCACGTGATGGCCCTGTGGTTAAGGTGCCCATAATGTCATGCATAACTATTAAAATTTTTCATAAGTACTAATATTTTCTAAGTTTATCGTGGACATCAGTGACGTCGAAGAAACATCGTGAAGAAAACTGGATTTATAACTAATTAATGTACTTAGATGTTAAATCGCCATTGCTAGATACTTCTGGGATAAGACAAAGCTGAAACTGAGTTTAAAGATGTACTTAGGAGTATAGAAAAGTTTGACCGAAAGTAGACATTGATTAAAGAAAGAGGGCAGTTAAAAAATACCCAGTCAATGAGGAACAATGCTTAAGATGAAAATATTTTTTTATGATGAAATGAATAACTATATATAGATCTTGAAGGACCATTTATATATTGCCCACACAAATATGAAACGTTGGAATAATATAGCCTTTTATTCTAGTCTAAACAAAATATAATATTGAACCGACAATTAAAGAACCGTTTTAAAAATAATTGTGAGGATTACTTGCTTAAAATTCGCAAAAAATGATAAACTTGAAAACTCTCAATATTAAGTACCCTGTAATTACGAAGATTTTAAAGGGTCTTCTATTGTAAGAGAAAAAGCGCCAAGCGACGGAGACGGACCGGTACAAAATACAATAAATACAGACAATTTTTTAGAGATTAGACGGTAATCTTTAAAAGCCGGCAACCGATGTTGAAATAAGCAGGAAACGTACAATACTAATAGGCCAGTATTAGTGACAATAAAGAACATAACCATCTTTTAGCCGACGCGGTAGAGTAATAAGTAACGCCGGTAGCGGATTGAGGTCGGAACTCTTTAGAACTTATTCGAAATTTATTATTCAAAGATGACATAAACCGGAGATAATTTTAGAGTTTTTAAGAGCGTTTGGATTCTGGAAATCTTATTTTTTGTGGACGACGTATTGTGTTTGTTTCCTTTTCTTTTGCTCGTAGTATCTTTAGAACATCTGCTATTATTTTGAGTGCTTAGTGTCTGTGCAATTGGTAGTAATTTTTTTGTAGATCCAGATAAACTTTCGCAATCTCATGTCATGCTGCTCGCGATGCTGACAGAGAGATATGTAATTTTACCGCGAGCCCGCGTCAAATCAAGAGAAATATGAGACCCAGTCGGCCCAAATGCACTAGTCATATGCTTAGGAATATTTCTGCTTAAATACCTATATTAGGTGCGGATAACTGTTTTAGGATAATGGGTAAACAAGGCATTAAGGTAAACTCTGCGGCATCTTATGCGCTTGTAATAGGAGCTATTTTAAAATAAAAATTAATTGTCTGATGTGCTGCCAACTGTACAAGTAGATTAATAGCTACAATGTATACTTCAAGAGATAAAGCTGTACGTAAACTTACTTACTCACTATTCCACATTTAATAAGCGGAACGGATCATTAGGTTCAGTATTTTCAATACAACGTTATCAAAGGCTGTATTAAGAATACCGAACCGAATATCAACACGTTTAGTGTATGGCGACCCTCAGAGACGATAAGAAAAAAAACAATAAGTAAGTAAATTATTTAATGTTAAATAAAAATTCTAAACAAAATGTTAATAACTGAAAAGACAAGTCAATCTACAAAGAATGCGATACGAAACAAGTAAGAACAACTATCAATAATGATATGCTAATTCCAAACTATCCACCAAGATAATGACGCAAGACGCAACAGAACCCAATCAATTATTCTCGTTTTTCGATAACACAGCCCTAGTTACTTGTGAAACACGACATTCATATCTCAGATAGTCGCCACCACTTCATCAACGACCCGTTATAAACATATCCAGGTGAAGACAAGTCGTGATTCTACTTCAACTACTCTAATACCCTTGGGTAACGGTTTTAGAATATCTACATTTACACGGTAAAGTTTAGAATGTTGAATGTTTCGAGTTTGCCGTTTAAGAGGCAGCTATGAGTGCCTTGCGTCATGACGCAGTATTTTTTTTGGTATTTGGCAATATGGAATGTAGTCTGTACATGCTTGAGGTGAACTAATTAGAATTGACTTGCTATGCTGTGTGTGTGTCTTTTACATGTACAATTTGAGCATATACAGCCTTAAGCAACTTTTACTTTTTTTAGGCCAGCATTACCTAAAGCTTGTTGGTCTAGTGGTCGCAAAGCGCGACTGCTGAGCATGTGGCTTTGGTTCGATTCCCAGGTCGGGCAGTGTTATTGGGTTTTTCCATCAGGTATTTTTCAGTAGCCGCCTCGGAGTCTGGATTTGTGTCCAGCTGATGACAATAGGCACGCCCCCTATTACATGGGACTTAAATATAACTAGCAAAATGTGGGTGTAGTAATGGGTACACCTCTGCCTAACCCTTCGGGGATTACAGGCGTAATGTTATGTGTATCTTTGAAATTTCAGCCATGTCAAAATGACGTAGGTCTAGCGACTGTGGGGTCACAGTGTATAAGGTAAGAACACGCTTGTGGTATGTGGTACCTAATGGCGAAAACGACTTTTAATAAAAAGCTTTTTTACAAAAAAAGATAACCGCCTTCAAAAACTACAAAATAAAAATAACTTTAGTTTTGGAAGTCGGCGGCTTTGGTTTGGTTTTTGTTATGTAGGTAAGTATTGCCACCGACTTCCAAAACTAAAGTTATCTTTTTTTGTAAAAAAGCTTTTTATTTTTCACTTTTTAGTGCTTGTGTATTAATGTTTGAAATCCTTACAAAAAGCCCTTTCAAACAATACCTCACACGATATATTTAATTTTGGAAACTGGTAGGAGGGGGGGTTGACGTCCCCCCCCCCTCCTTTTCATCGACTACACATATAAACAAAGCAATTTCACTTGTTACGATATTGCTGCTGTGATTCTGTGAGGAGTTCCATTCCATATCTCCGAAGTTCATCATCAGATATTAAAATGGTGGGACCACACGGGAAGCACCAGCTTTCAAATAAAAAAAGAATCATGAAAATCGGTTCACCCAGTCGCAAGTTAGGAGCTAACAAACATTAAAAAAAAATACAGTCGAATTGATAACCTCCTCCTTTTTTTAGTCGGTTAAAAATAAAATATTATTTTATTAGAGATCGAATACAAGTTTTTACAATGGAATGTAGGAATAGAACTGAACTGACTTAAAATTAGGGACTCGTATTTATACGAAGAGATACACGGGAAAAGTAAATAACAACTTAAATTGTCACTTATTGACTAATTACCTAATACAATCTTTGACACAGTGAGAACAGTAAATAGTCGTTAGCTAAATGAGGTACATTAGATATTAGTAATACATTAAATAAATCATTACTAAAATAAAGTGCAAAGATTAAAAGATAAATGAAATAAACAATATTAACAATGTAGATATGTAAAATAAAGAACAGGTAAATAATATACCTAAGGTAAACAAGCATACTCTATGGGAAGGAATGTTATATTATATAACACTTGCAATGTTTACTGCGTTACTAAACGTTGACTATACTGTTAACTTTAGGAACCATTGAAGAATTTACTGTGTCGGAAATTGCTTAAGGGTATTTTAAGAGAACATGTTCATTTCAGCTCATTTAAATAGTGTATTTTAATAAAGCATGGCCTCTCATGCACGAAGTGGGTTTGCAACTAAGCACAGGCAAGTAACTATATGACTTTTTCTATTTCATACTAGCTTATAAGTTTTTCATAGACATCAATGACATCGGTAAAGGAAAATATCATAAGTGCACCTAAGTTTTATAATAAATATAGGTAAGTCTGAAATCGTCAATACGTGTTATAGCGTGGTGATCAATGCTGTACAAGTAAAGTATTTTTACGTTTAAACGTCAAAGGAGATGCACAAAAATGATATGGGCCTGTACTCCAGATTGTACAGCGAAATGCGAGCTTCTCTTGTTACACAATTCGTTTTGGGAAATTACAGCCTTAGTTAATGTGAATGACATCTACGCCACACACGCAGCATCAAATCGTGGCGCAAGCGCAACAATGATAGAACTATTCGGCTGAGGCATAATTACTGGGAGAATCATCAGCGATCATTACGTGCTACAGGCGAGTAATGTTTGGTGACTAAAGGACCACCCACCAACATACATTGTAAAAATTAGCTTCACAAAATACTGGCCAATTTTTTTTACAAATCGTCTCTTAATTTCTCAGAAATAGTAACTTTACAGATGTGTGAAAAAACTGCATAATTTTGCATAGATAGGTATATATTTTATATACACCTGAAATTAGATTCTATTAAATATTAACTTATTAATATTTAGAAAAACAAATACTACTTAACCCGACATTTTTGGCAAACAAAGACAGACAGACAGTCATTTTCGCATAAAATTTACAATAATGAAGTATGGAAAGTATAGAGCATATTAAGTTTATGGAACACTGGATTTTGTTTTTTTTTAACAAGGAAACATATTTTTCGAGTTCTTCTGGATCCTGATCTGTATGGCTAATTTAATACCCAATTATACATATATGCTCTATTTTTGCTGGCAGCTTATTTTTAACTTATTTTTCAGCACAAAATGAGCTATTTTTGCATAACTCATGCCAACAGTAGAGATGATTAGTGTTTGTCTGCCAACGTGTGAAATAGATTAATTGACGACATTATGTGTGTTGCAAACTGTATCTAAGAATAAACTATTTCGACTATGAGTAATACGCAAATTAATTATAACGAGCAACTAAAAATAAATGTTTCAATTAAGCTTGTGGAATTAATGTTACTGAGAAGCTTGTGTTTTTCTGAAATTGGTTCATCTGCATCTATGGTTACTTATTCATCAGTCTTCCAGTACCTACCCATACATTCACGAGCATAACTTTAACTAAGTATATTATTACAGTACCCGGCGATAAATATTGCACATCGACCTTTGGAAAGAGACAATCGGCTAATTTCGGCTTCGCAGAGCGTTATCTCGGTCGCACGAAATACAAACAGTCCGGTATCTATTAGGAGCTGTTAAAACAATTATGATTTGCTTCTCTTGATAATTATTTTTATTCTTTGTATAAAATACGAAATACGATAAAGGTCGATGTGCAATGGGTATTTATCGCCGGGTACTGTACGCAAAATTCAAAAGAAATTGTTGAGAAAATATCGATTTTATAATAATTAGGCTGGTGATTGCAAGTTGAAAGTTGAAGAAAATATCGTAACTTGAAGGGTTCCGTACTACCGTAACAACATACAATAATAAAATTTTGTAGAAAACGCCGAAAATTTTCACTTTATTTTATTTTTATTAATTTTTCCTACACACTTTGTGAAAATTTCAAGTATCTTCCTAGTACAATTCAAAATATACAGTCCAGTTACAGACGATACGTATACTAAGGAAGAGCGACAGCAAAAGTGCACCGTTTGGACCTTTTGAATGCGGTCCCTAAAAATAGTCATGAAATATAGTCAACTAAATTTCCAGCCCCAACTACTAAAACGTTAAAACTCATGTAAGAATAGACTTAACTTACAAGACATTAAAACATAACATAAAAATTCAAAGCACATAGATTACCAATCTGCTTTTGTATTTTGCCCATTGATTATACATACAGGCTGTTTCAACAATTGCGGAACTTAAGTCTTATGAAAATAGATGCAAATTCCTTTGTCACAACTAATTGTAGAGTAAGCAAGGTGCTTAAAAACCGCGGGAGGTTTGAAAACGTTTGTCAGAAACGTGTGAAAGAATATATTTACATTTATTTGTGACAGGCGTATAGAAAGTAGGTACAGTTCACAAAAGAAATATGTAACCAGAGTCGTCAGATACAGTTGAAGTTTTCTTAGTACTTAATTTAATTTAAAAAGTAGATATTAAACAGTTTATAAATAAAATAAAATTCAATCGAAGACATCCATCGATTTCTAAGAAAACTTTGTCTATATCGGACGACCCTATTTACATATCTCTTTTATTGACCGTACAGGCTACGTGGAGGTTTAAGGAGGCTGTAGGCCCAACAACGTACTTTCGAGATTTTCTCCAACGTTTTCCTAATAATAACACGGGACTTACACATATGTAACTGGCGAAATGTGGGTGTACTAATGGGTACACTTTTGCCTAACCCTTCGGGGATTACAGGCGTGATGTTATGTTATCACTTTCACCCAGACTGTTTTTCCTTAGTCCTTTTTAGTTTTACCTTTAGTTTTAATTAGTCAATACCTACTCAATACCTCAATATCTTTATTGCTTATAGTCTCCATAAACTAAGTATACTTTGGTGGTAACTTAAATAAATAAGATCATTATGGACCCTGTAGGGCACAGCAAAAAGGGTAGGGTAGGAGAGAGTTAAGAGGTCATTAATAGAAAATTAAATAATTTATTCCTAAGAATAATTAAAATTTGGATAATCATGAATACATACATACATACATAAACTCACGCCTTTTTCCCATGGGGGTAGGCAGAAACCACAGAACGCCACCTGCTACGATCCTTACATATACTCCTTTCGCCTCATCTACGTTCGCTCGTTCGTTCGTTCTGCGTAATTACGCAAAGCAAAGTAAGCAAAGTTATAATAAAATTTATTTATAACTTTGCTTACATCTATAATCTATATATATACAATATGTCGTTTTGCATCCTCGTCAAAATTTAGGAGGTTGTCATAAAAGTCATAAATAATCAATTAAAATTACGAGACCTGAATAATAATAATAACACCCTTTTTTATTAGTTGTCTACGGTCAGCTGATTAATAAAACGTTAGTTTTGCTTATTACGTTTTATTGCAAATTGCAGATTTTATTAACCTTAGATGTTAATTAATAACACTTGTTTTTATTATTAAGATCTAAGAATACGTACTAGGATTTATCTACTTATCTACGTTATCAGCTGATTGATAAAATGTTAGTTTTGCCATTTTGCTTTATTCTGTTTTATTGCAAATCTACCGATTTTGCTAAGAATACATACCTACTAGGATTTAGGTACAACCTGAGACGTTTTGCTAGGCTGTGGCACATTTATTTGTTGTGAGCGCGGGATTTAGGTTAGGTACCTACTTGCTGCCGGCGGCGGCGGCGGCTTCGGCGGCGGGACGCTCTTGGCGCATTGTAGGTAAATTCATGATTTATGAGTACCTAATTATTAGTAATGATTTTGTTTTTATTTGTAGATTAAATTGGTTGATTTTAAATTTCCCTTCCTACTTTAACGGGCTGAGGACCGACAAAAATACCTACCTTAGTAGGTATTTTTGTGTGCTTGCCCGTGGCTCTCGCTGGAAGTACTCCAGGATATCTTCCTGCAAGGCGACAGGCAGACCTTCACTGCCGCGAGCTTGAGCATGTCGGGGTACGTCAAACTGCCGCGAAAATCCCGCAGTCTCTGTGTAGCAGACAGCATAACGCTCTGCGTTGGCGGTTCCCTATTGGGAAACCGTTCTGCGAACATCCGGATGGCTCCACTGATGGCATCACAATCACATAATTCACGTATACGACCGAAAACAACCGAAGCAAACGCACCTAAGGAGCGAAATTTGCGATACACTCACGGCCGGCGGCGAAATCACTTGAACTAATTTAATATTTTTTTTGCTTTGCGCCGCGCCGGGCGCCCGGGCGCGGGAGTGGGGCACCACAGGGAGAGGGGTGCGCGGGCGGCGTCTATTGTGTTGTGGTTTTATCGTTTGCGATTCTTTGTGTGTGTGCGCGCGGTCAGCGATCCTAAACCTAGTCTTAAGATGGGCCGCATTTTCACCGGGGTGGTTTACTGATTTCCGTAATTAAGAAAACATTAAAAAAAAAACACCTACCTATTTTATTATTGATTCGGGTCTAGAATCACTAGCATAGTTACCTCCTTGAATTTGACGAGGATGCAAAACGACACATTGTATATTATATATATATATATATATAATTTTAGCTTATTCTTTTTCACGTCCATCTTTTCTTCCCTATTCTGGTCCTTTTCTGTATAATCCTTAAAATTACTAGATATATAATTTTATTGCCATCATTAATACCTATTTTTTAAGGTTACAAACTCGTCACATTTTATTACCACGATCACTTTTCTGACTTTACCTGAAAACCCAACATTGTCTTTGATAGCACGTACACCATAAACGCTAGATTTGCTATAATGCCATAACATTCCGGAGTCGTTCCCATGGAGCATAGCAGGAAGCTGTAAAACATGGAAGCTGGAACTGCGATCAAAACGACAAAATAATTGAGATTGCCAGTGCCAGATAAGCACACCAAACTTGTTTTAACATTTAACGATATTTTTCTAACACCATATGTAAATTAAACACAAAAAACTAATTGATTAGCTCTGTTGAGTATGTGTGTAATATTTTTTTGACATGACAGAACGTTAGGTACACTTATAAAATTAAATGTTAATCTACCATCATAAACTTAGTAAATATTTTGGGACAATATTTTAAAGTTTAAAATTTTGATTTAATGATTTGTGACGAGTTACTTAGTTACTTTATTAACTATGTACGCATCTTTAAAAAAGCTAAATATTTGACTAATACCTTTAGTAAAGGAAATGGGATTCATTATCTAAGTTATAATCAGAAGGCAAATTCTAGCTACTAATTAAAAGCTAAAAGCCCACAATCAATGCCAAAAAATGTATGTAAATTAGAGGCATTTTTGACAGATTGAGACTGAAATTAGATTGCGATCGTTCCTAAAAGTTAGTAGAATTGCGCCCCCCGGAGCCATTCAGAAAAACAAACTAAACACAAGTAAATTCTTATTTAGTTTCTTCATATATCTACTTAACTTCACTTAACCAAAGCTCTCAAACATTCAAGTCGATTAAGCTTATCCCTTAATACTTTTCCATCCAAAGTTATGAACATCTAAACATGTAAACATCGTGTCGTGCATTGCGCAAGAGACGCGGATTAGAGGCGTGGAGCGTCGTGCGCCCGCGCAGGCTAGCGCGGTGGTCCACCAAAGACGACTTCATTGCACCACATTTTAATCTCGCTGATGATTCACTGCCTCCTAAAAACTTTGATAGACGAAGAATACTGTTATTAATGTAATATAGATATCAAGTTGTTTTTGCAAGATGGTAAAATAAATTACAGGCGAGGTATACATATGATATAATTGATACATTTATATGCACATCATATAGATATTTTAAACATAATTGGGTACTCGTAGGTCTTCGTGATTCTTGCTACAGTAATGACTCTAAAAAATATGGTCATGCCAATAAACCTAAAGTTTACCAAAAATAATTGAGTATTACCATATCGGTACCTTTTGTAATATTTTCACCATTAACGACTCGATCATGAGGTTAATAATAATTATAGTAAATTATATGGCCATTACTAATTATGATGACCAAAAATAGTTGCCTGATTAAGCTGTTGTTCGAAATGTTAAATATAAAGCTGCGGTATTCATAAGAAATAGGTAAGATAAGTCAAGAAATGCCGTGACCGACAGATCTACGGAGCCAATTTAAGAATTCCAGCTATATCTAATCATTATATTTCATAGAACACGCACAATTTCGGTTGGTTTTTTGTCTACCGCGTTTCTTCATATACAAATGGTCAACTTTACTTGAAGTGGTAATAATTAGGGTTACGTAAGTCGTACGTGGAAGGCTCGCTACATGTAATTGGGACCACCCGCGGAGCCCTGGGGCCGCGCTGCCGGCTCGGAGGGTAAAACAATGCATTATGCGAATTTAGAGCGAGCTCTGATTAGATAATATGGTCATAACCAATAACTGCTTCTTTAGAACTGCAATTGAGTAATTTAGCTTAGCCATGCAGCTGCCGATTAGATTGTGTTGTTATGAAATTGTTTTCTGGTCAGCATTTCTTTGGAACACAGCATCGTTTGCACAGCATGTTCTTAACCAATTCATGATTGCACGTGCTACACGTGGGTACTATTAACAGGAATGGATAACTATTACTATTGACTTTTTAACCGACTTCAAAAAAAGGAGGAGGTTATCAATTCGTCTGTATTTTTTTTTTTATGTTTGTTAGCTCCTTACTTGCGACTGGGTCAACCGATTTTCATGATTCTTTTTTTATTTGAATGCTGGTGCTTCCCGTGTGGTCCCATTGTCACCATTTCAATATCTGATGATGAACTTCGGAGATATGGAATGGAACTCCTCACAGAATCACAGCAGCAATATCGTAACAAGTGAAATTGCTTTGTTTATACGTGTAGTCGATGACTGACTGAAGGAAAAGGGGGGGGGGGACGTCAACCCCCTACACGTTTCCAAAATTAAATATATCGTGTGAGGTATTGTTTGAAAGGGCTTTTTGTAAGGATTTCAAACATTAATGTACACAAGCAATAAAAATAACTTTAGTTTTGGAAGTCGGCGGCTTTGGTTTTGTTTTTTGTTATGTAGGTAAGTATTGCCACCGACTTCCAAAACTAAAGTTATTTTTATTTTGTAGTTTATGAAGGCGGTTATCTTTTTTTGTGAAAAAGCTTTTTATTCTATTTCAAATTATATGCTTTTTAAGTATATCTTGGACGTCACTACCATCGGTGAAAGAAAACATCGTGAGGAAATCTGGACAAGTCTGTATTGGCCAATCCGTCTTTGTCAAGCGTGGTGATCAATGCCTGCTCTACAGTGGGAACATTATAGGCTGATATTATTATAATTATTAATTGCATGAATTCTGACTGGAATTACCCAACGGTCTAAGTAACGTTCCACCAAAAGAACCCATAACGTGACGAACAAGTCATCAACGTTTCAGTAGCTTGCTCTGATCATTTTTCCGTTTCACTTCACATGTTCCTAAGTAATTAACTTTTTTCAAACATTTCTTACACTATGCGAAATGTACAAAAAGTACATTGACCACAAACCGCAGGCTGTCCAGCGATGAGCCGCGCTCGACTTTGTCAAGATAATTGACCGGAATCGCCGTAACCACAATACACAAAAAATATTTCTTATATTCGATAAAAATTGTATTGTTATCGGAAATATTGTTATAAATAATTTATAATTGAGACATTTTATAGAAGAAGAAAAAATTAGAAAAAGACGAAAACGTTTTCCTTTACCAATGTCAGTGATGTCCAAGATAAAAATAATTGAGGCTGATATTAATTTACGTTTTAATGTGACCACACCGGATTTTTTATTAGTTTTAACTAGTTACTCGGAACGATGCAAGGATTGTAACGATACATATATCTAAATCGGTTCAGGCGTTTAAAAGTTATGGTGGAATAAAGAAACTCACATACATACATACATACATTAAACCTGAACACATAACACTCCTTTTTTTTGGGGGCAGTCGTGTACAATACGTGAAAATACAATATGTGAATTGAAAAAGTCACTTTGGTACTGCCTGGTATCAAACCAGTGCCTTCAAGCATAAGAAGCGGGCTCCTTAAGCACTCAGTCGTCACGACATAAGCAATCATCTGCAGCTGTTAAACCAACTTCTCACCTTTAGTTGGTAAGAAATATTACTCCGTTATTAGCAACGACAAAGATATGAAGTTAATTTTCATCAGTACCTAGTATTTTTCAAGATTGAAAACCAACGAATCTTCGGTAGTCATTGCCGTATACCATTCGTTGGATTACGTGTACCTAATGGGCGCACCTACCCAGTTTGTAGGCGTAAGACTAAATTATGTAGGTACAGGAGGTACCTTCAATGAGTTTTTAATTACGTTACCACAATAATGATGACAACCATATGCCGTGTAGGAGTAGACCACCCAAATGTTCGTAGGTGTTTTAAAAGGCGAAAGTTAAAACCTGAACAAAATAACGTTTCTTTTGTGATACGCTGTTATAGTTGACGACGATCCATACATACCTACATACATACATAAACTCACGCCTTTTTCCCATGGGGTTAGGCAGAAACCACAGAACGCCACCTGCTACGATCCTTACTCCTTTCCCATAATTAGAAAAATGGACTTTGTATAGTTTACAAACAGCTCAAAACGAAAAAAAAACTGTAACTGTAAAATCTGTAACATGAATTTACCTATAATGTATGATGGTACTATAGTTACTTTTTATCATCTTCCTGCTCTTGTGACATGTTACATGGGATCGGCGCAACACGTTTTCTTCTTCTTCATTTCGTCTTGTCAATCGTCATTCTAGCACTGATTCCTTTTTCTTTCATATCTATTTTCTCACAAGACCCATCCATAATCTCTTTGGCATTCCTTCCATATTCATTCTTTTTTAGTCACATCTGTTTCATCATGTGTCAACTACTACTTTCTTTTATAATATCAGAAATTTTCTTCGAAGCTATATTTTCACACGCTCCTCAGATCAGCGGACGTAGCTCTCAGGATATGCGCCCTAGCGTTGAGTGCTAATCCTCAAGCACCTCTCGACGGTCCCTGAGTTAAGTGGCTCCGTTTGCTCAGTGGCTGCGCAGTTCCGTGGTCCTTTGATCCGAGTGCTCGTACGTGATCTTTTGGCGAGAACGGATTCGCAACCCATGGGAACGGATGTGCTGAGTTGCGTAACACTGCTGGGGGTAAAGTTGCAAAAAAATGTTTCAGATTTTGTGCCACCCTGTAATTTATATGTATAAGCTTCAATAAGTACTAAGGTAGCTTTTTGATGAATTAATAAATGATAAAAAAAATAAGCTTGTTTTTTGGGAAATACAACAAAACAAAGTTTAGAAAACAGAAAATTTATTGCAATTTTGTAAAATAAATACAATTAAAATCCTTAAAATAATTGTACAAAACGAAACAAAATACAACAATTCTTATTAACTAAGCTTCTAAGTAATTCAATAAATTATTCGCTTTATTCTAAAATACTTTGTACGAATTTTCATAGTTATTAAACAATGCGACGTAAAACTAAACTTATACACTAAAGCTATTTACAAATGTTGTACTAGACTAATAATCTCACTTTGGTAAACTGTGGTTAATGAGTTTCTTCTCTTACAGTAAAACCTAAATATTTATTTACCTACTTATTCTAACGAAAAACTGGAAAATCGAGTCCGAATGCACTCGAAAAAACTTGCAAAGTTTATTCGCAACCATTATTCAAAACAGTTGAATCAATTTAGAATTTAAATCAAATCAAAAACAGCGTTTGAAAAATGAAGTTTTTGAACTTCACACTCGATACATAACACACGCATACAATATCACACGCACTTACATAATAAGCTAATGAACACATACTTACAGAAAATATTTATTTGAGGTATGTATAATCTATACTGATTTAAATATATTAACAACTGTACTACCTATATTCTGTACAAAATCTCCCTCGGTGAGTTTTAGTGAAGCGAGCTTGATGTGAGATCAGATGAGATAACAGCGCAACTCACCTAAAACTCACAGCTCATTTCACCTTTACTAAGGCAGATTTTTACAGAATAGGCATATCAGTTTCAGCTAAACTATGACACACACATATTAAAAGAACTATTTCATAAAAAAATGCATTAATAAAGAAATTGTTAGACTGTAGTATCATGATTGTCTGGGTTAGGTACATGAAAATTATAAACACAAAGAAATTAAAATTGGCAAGTCATACCTTGCAAATTTACAATACCATGTTACACAAATTACCTAACAAATTCATCTAATGAACCGTGTAAACGTTTACACAATAAATTTACAAACATGTGTTTGATTTCTCGAAGGTAATAACCACGTACAAAGTCAAAATCCACGCCACTTGGTATTCTGCGCAATGCTGCTGCATTATACATAAGGACATGATTCAGGCGACGAGACATTAGTTCACCGTAGTCTGCGAGATGCATACAAAGTGTTCCATGACACTTGTATGAGAAGATATATGGCTGTGACGTCAGCACCTTTGGAGTACCCGCGCAAAACTACCTTAAACGTAACTTCTATGCAAACTGCGCACTTGATGCTTGATATACAGCTGTCGCAGGCGCATCTCATTAAGATTTATATCTTGCAGTTGTAAGAATAATATGAAGAAATATCTTATGCATGGGAATCGGCTTTTGAAAATTGTATTACGCACTTCATCGGCTTTCCATAAATTACAAGGAGCTTTCGAGGATTTGTGAAGTGATTTCAATATGATTAGAATTGACTCGTAGACGAACCAAAATTACCGACATAGCCCAGCGAATTAGCAAGTTGAAGTGGCAGTGGGCAGGCCACATAGCACGCAGAACGGATGGCCGATAGGGTCGTTTCTCGAATGGAGACCACGCACCGCAGCGTAGGACGTCCACCCACAAGGTGGACGGACGATCTGATAAAAACCGCGGGATCGCGCTGGATGCAAGCCGCTTCCATCCGGTCTTATTGAAAATCTGTAGGGGAGGCCTATGTTCAGCAGTGGACGTCCTACGGCTGATATGATGATGATGATGATGAGAATTGACTACACTTGGATTTGTAGGCATTGTGGTGAAGTATGGTGCATCAAGTATTGATTGTGCGGCAACTTTCGACGAAAAGTTGATGACAGAAAAGGAAACCATTTAACTGGGTTCTGAATTAGATTTACTGCTGTTACACAGCTTAATGCATCACAGTCATTCAAAACCTGGAATGGGTTTGTGACAGATCTGGCGAAATGTGGGTGTACCTCTGTCTAACCCTTCGGAGATTACAGGAGTAATGTTGTGTTATTTTATTGATAGCGAAATGCGCGAATAAGAAAAGTATATCTAAAGAAATATCTAGCCCAACTGTATCTTTTTACCAAATACCAATATTGATAATAAATGAAACGATTTTGGGGTTCTCAAATTGGACCAAATCAGGACCAAATATACAAGAGTTAGGACTTTAGATTCCCGTTTAAAACACTAATTTTTCTTTCAAAACCATAACAAAACTATTTCATTCACCTTGCTCTGATTTGATCTCGTGTTGCCTGTTCTCTGGGGCCTGGGACCGGTTCCCCTCTTCATTACTGACACACGGTACCGAGAAACGGACGTACCAACAATACGCACATTACGTTACCACTACTTTACGAGGTTCACGTACGCTCTTAACATTTTAAATAAGATACTTCGAAAAAAAATCAATGGCTTCGTGGTAAGACGGATATCTCAATCTTCGAGCACAATGTGGGAATTGGATGAGAAAAAATGACTTGGAATGTGGTTCAATACTTATTGATAAATTGAGAAGACGTCACCCACTTTGTATTAACCGAAACCAAATTACTTGGTCCAGTTTTCTATTAACCCAGTAGGTCTACACACTCAGTCATTACTGATATTACACCACTAATTGCTGACAAATCTAATTAAGTATACAGAAGAACACACATTCATCTCTCAAAAGCAACAAATCTACTTAAAAAATAAAACACTATTTCAAACGGATGTCAAAGAAAAGAATCAAAAGAAGTTCTGAAAAAAAATCTGACATCCCATGCCGCATATTTGTAAAACGTTAACCGACGCCCTACATCACTGGGAACGATTAGTGCCGTGTACCGGATTTAGCTACGACTATGTCATTAGATCAGCCACTTCCCTAATTCATACAACATCTCATACACAGCTCAGCTAACTCTCTATCCTTTTCAGGTTCGATATTTAGAAAGAGATGCAAGAATTTCTCTTTGACGTAAATATGTGAGGATGATGGTGTTACCGGAACAGTCGTTAGATCAATCGGCGTGGCGCTACATGGGGAACAGACCAGCATTTGTCACCGGACCACCGGCGCCGCCGTATTTATAGCGACGCCTGCGCAACCCGTGGGCGGCGACACATCCACGACACATATTAAGACAATACTTAAAATATAAACAACAATCTACATAATTACCCTTGATTCCCTCACGATAGCCTTAAGTTAACTAATACTGTTTTTACATTATGTACACTGTTCTGTGTTGTACTTCAATTAAAGCCAACTTAGCAGAATTTATTTCTACCTAAAAACACATGAATAGTCTCTTCTATGGCAGTGTCTTTACAAGTTCATGAATATTACACTTTAAACTATTAGAAGTATAGTCCTATCACGTTATAAAACTGTAAATGCACACACATATCAACGCGATAAGTCTTGAGATCGGGACGAAGTTAGCGGCACTGACAGACGGCACTTCTTCTATAGGAGGTTTCTTATGTTTCTCTCCATGCCTATCATGATTCTTTGTATGATTCTTCATCTTATGATAGCATAACCTCGCTAGATTGTTCTGCATTCTTGAACAGTCGTAATCATTGCCGTCGCATTGGCACGCTGTTAGCGCCGCAGCTTTCTCTTGCTTTCTTAAGATTTCTATGGAGTTGAGGCACTTGTTGGAGCACTTTCTGCCTCTGAACATGGATCGGCAGAGTCTGTGGTAGTATTGTAGGGCGGTGGCACACTGTGCGTCGGCAAGGCAGATGAGTTGCGACAGATTACATGAAGATGTAGCGTTGGCTGCTCCTTTCAGGACCTGAGGTCGACAGATGTCAATCCGCTGTTTCGCTTCTAAACAATACTCGTCTTCGCATTCACACTGTAACAAAAAAAAACAAAAAATTAAATTTTTATTGCAATTAATCAAAATGTCACTCGTGTTTGTTTTAATTAGGATATACACACATCAAAAGTGTCTAGGGATTAAGCATTTTTATGCGGATTTCTTGAGATTGAGATGTGGCTTTGTAATAAATTTATGATTTTATAAATTTATATGGATCCTTTTTGGTGCATTTCATAATTTGAATCAGGAACTGTGAATCAAATTCGAGTAAAAGATGAAAATCAGCTGTCAATATTTCCCCTATAAAAACATACAACGCATTGAAGACATTATTAGTGCTACTGTTTCCCTACTACTGATTAAAACCAACGTTATTATGGAGCGGCGACGTCATTTAAGCAGGGAAGAAATGCTCAGAGCCGTGGGAATGATAGAAGCTGGTTCCCGGCAACGTACTGTGGCTTTAGCTCTGAATACAAGTCAGAGTGTTATCAGTCGACTTTGGACACGTTACCGAAGCACTGGTACCGTGGCTGAGCGCCATGGAGGACGGTATCGCTGCACCACACGGAGACAAGACCGATACATTTAAATCTTAACTCGAAGAGCTCCAACAATAACCGCCATGATGTTAGCCGTGAGGCTTCATCACTCTTCAGGGAACTTAATTAGCGACCAAACAGTCAGAAACCGCTTGCATGAAGTGAACCTTCATTCCCGAAGACCGCTACGGGTACCACCTATAGCAATGCACAATCGTAGGATTCGATATCAATGGGCTCTTGAACACAGAAATTGGGCAGAAGAACAATGGCGTTTCGTGTGCTTTTCTGATGAGTCTCGTTTTGGTATGAGACCGGATACAAGACGTATACGACACTGGAGAACCCCTGGACGCCAACAGCGATTAAAATCCTGCCAGGAAGTCCATCCTTATAGTGGTGGAACCATCATGGTATGGGCGGGTATTTGGATCGGCGGAAGAACTGAGTTGATTTGGATCAGAGGCAACCTCAACGCTCAAATTTATGCTGAGACGATTGTATCAGACGTCATCGTTCCTCTACAAGTGCAAATCGGTCCCTTATTTCAGTTAATGCATGATAATGCACGACCGCACACCGCAAGAGTTGTAAGACAGACTCTCGCCGCAGCTAACATCAATGTCCTGCCCTGGCCTGCTCAGTCGCCAGACTTAAATCCGATTGAGCATGCATGGGATATGCTACAGAGAAGAGCTCTGCCGAATATGGAGGGTATCCAGTCGCAAGAAGACCTTTTTTTGTTGTTGCAACGAACATGGGCGGCCATTCCACAGCGTCATTTGGATGAACTCATTTTGAGTATGCCAAACCGATGTTCTTGTGTTGTTAGTGTTCGCGGTAGAAACACGGATTATTAATTGTTTAAGTTACCCAATAAAATTTTAAAGAAAACTGTTATTTCAGTCTTTTTTTCGAACTTTTGTGTTAGTGGTTCAAATGTCAAAAATCCCTTTATTAGGAAAATGGCAAATTTCTTTATTAATGCAAAGGTGACTTGGTTTATCGTTACTGTGACAAACGAAATCACTTTATTTGATGAATCCTTAAAGAAAATTTTAATTAATATTAATCAGGAGAAAAGTTATTGCAAAAATATATGTTGATCACTAGACACTTTTGATGTGTGTAGTTTATATTACTTAATGCAGCAGTAATTCAATTAGTTAAACATGATATTATGAACGTGATCGAATCATAACTTAGTAAATTACGTTTACAATTATTGTATTATATAGTAGTAGTATCTGTTCAATGTTACCTTTGGACATTGACTGATAGAAAACGTAATTACTGTGTACTTCTAAATTGTTACTATAATCATTATAGTAACAATTTAAAAGTACACTGTAATTACAAGGAAAACGTCAAGAGAGTATATGCTGGCTTAACAGACAATGTCCAGGTAATATACGATAGACGAGTAAATAAATGTATACCTGATTTACACACACACACACACACCCCGATAAGGAAGTAAGACACAGTTTTCCTTCACAACAAAGTCATATTAACCATGAAGGTGGTATAAAACACGATAGGTAGAGAGGAAACATAATATCGAGTAGGAGTTCCAATGATATGCCTACACCCAACACTCTCTATTCACAAACTGCATTCAAGATTATAAAAAAAACACGTTATGTAAAAGAAAATCTATCAATAATTCAATGTAATAAAGTTTTAGGGAAACTCGTAAATCCACGCGGTCCATGGCGCATAATAATAACGTTGTACGAACGTAAAATACATTTTACGACACTAAACATTCCGGAATCTATCCACTATCAAAACATGGCGTGATTTGTGAAATTTATAACTCAACTCGTATTAGACTGGAACATTAACACAGCTTAAATAGATGGCCCATTAGTTCAGCTTACTGAAATTACTATTGAGATTATTCCAAGGCTTTTAAAACAAACGACTGCGCATTCAAATGGCTTGCATTAACACTACAATTTAGCAGAACAAACGAAGGATCACAGAACACATAAGAATGCACTCATGAATAGCTAATACCGTATAAAATCGCAGTCTCGCTCGAAACCAAGAAACGACCTCGGAAATTGGCAGTTGGTTCTTAAGATGCAGCCATTCGTTACGCTCTCAAATTTAAGGTCAATTTACCGGATATCTAGCGCGGATTAATGAAGACACGGCCGCCCGTCTTACGCTTAGTTTTTTGTGAGAACGCAGCAACACCTGCGCAAGAGTCGACGCTGCGGTAGGTCCCGATCAAGACGTCAAATCTCAAGGCTGTGCGCGGCCGCTCCTTTGCTCTGCCTTTCGATATACATTGCCCAACGTAGTACTCGTAATCACACTCGCTACTACGATTACGATATAATTAAAGGTTCAACCGGTTTATGTTCAAATTGTTGCTTTATCTATGCATAGTACTGACATTGTAGAAAATAAGATATTTTGACGACTAGCTTATACCCGCGACGACATTCGCATGAATGACGATTTTCAGCGGGGTTTTAATTTTTTTCTAAATGAAAGTAACTCTTTATAACATCGGCTATCTGCCAATGAAAGTTTTGTCAAAAGCGATGCAGCCGTTCCGGAGATTGGCCGGATCAATCAGATAGACCAAATAATTAAAATTTTGTTTTTTTGTACAGGTACCAAACAAACAGACACCTCAATATTATTTATTTGTACAGATGATGAACACTTACAATGAATGCACCTGCTGTATGTAAAAGTGTAACAGCAAAACTTAATGGTTATTTAATTCGATAGTACGAAAGTAGTCCTTAAAATTCGTATGTAACATGTAAATAAGTTCGATTATGGTGTAATGTTTTCTGTAATTTAGTGCGAGGAAGCACCTGCGCGACCGGGAGGTCCATGAGTGGCAGATAAGGGAAGGGTCTTTGTTGATACAATTGCGGATGGTGATAAAATTCTACGTTGATTGAAATAGCACAATGTGCTCGTGTGCTGTGTTTGTCAAATGTCAAGTTTGAAAAGGTTTTAAGAGCGGTTTCGTCTTACTACATTTCATACATAATACTTTAAAGTCCTTGTTTTTCGAAATGAGTGTACCGATTTTAAGAGTAAGTAAGCAAAATTACCAATCTTTTTTTTTATGTTACATGAACAATTCTAGATTTCTAGGCTTAAAATACAAATGTATGAAAACTACATGATATTTTCGAGGGTTCTCATAGATCAAAAACATAAAATAATAACATTTTCTCGATAGAAAAACATCACGAAGTAGCCTCTAATTTTTTGTTTTTTTTTTTCAATTTATACACTATGTATAATGACTAATAATTATGACGAAAATTTGATAATTAGTTATATTTATACATGAGTGAGGGTTTTGTCTAGGCATTTTAGGTAATTCCTTTTATTTTTGGAGTTATTACGATAAAACACTTAACACGGGGCGCGCGGGTGAATTATAAAAATTTGCTGGCTTTTGGCGCGCCCTTAATGAAACTTCACACATAAGCAGGATACATACCTACCTAAGTCTAAAAAGTTAGTTGAGAACATTTTCCAAAATTCGACCGAATTTAAGTTTTCCATTGAAACAAAGTTTTCCAATTATCTTTTTTTAAATTAGATATTTCGAAAATGTTCTCAAATAACTTTTTAGACCTATGTTTATAGTTTATAGCTTATGCGTAGAAAGTTCCCGGCGTCTGTATATAGGCTTAGTCTTCTCTTCTCTTTCTTTTAATCTTTTAATGCTGTTTTCATTAATAGATAGAGTGATTCAAGAGGAAGGTTTATGTATCTACATTGCACCCATACGAAGCCGGAGCGGGTCGTTAGTAGTTTCATATAAACTAGTCAAACAGTTCCAACATTGTTGCACAAGCTCCTAAAGAGTCATCTTTATGAACCTTTAAAATTACGAGTTTATACAATAATAATCAGACGCTAATTAGGACTACGTGCTGCAAATCTTATAGAAGTTACTGCTAATCATTTATAATGTTGTCTTAATCTACGTAATGACAATGAAGATTAAACAAAGTATGCTATAAAATATCTATAGTTAATAATATTACAAAGCTGAAGAGTCCGTTTGTTTGAACGCGCAAATTTTAGGAACTACAAGTCCGATTTGAAAACATCCTTTTACGTTATTTAGCCCGTTTATCGAGAAAGGTTATAGGCTATACTCCGTGAATTTTAATTCGTTGTAAATCTTTCAGGGGGTGAATGTACTCATGAATATGAACAACTTTTATTAAGGGACATAGTATGAAATGTGAAAAAAAAAACAGCTGATCCATACAATTTTTAAACCAAAGACGTAAAAAACCACGTCAAAAGCTAGTAATTTTTATATTTCGAAAAAAAAATCTCTTTAACTTTATTATTTTAAGTATAGAAGATACAAATGAAATTGTATCGTTCAAATAATCAGTTATACTATAGTAACGTTTCATGTTACCTGTGATTACCTGGAAATCGTTTTACAGCCGTTAAATCAAGATAAGATGCAGTACCGCCAACAAAATTATTTAATTAGGTGTAGGACGTTTGAGTGCAATTATCTATGTCAGTTAATGTGCTGTGTTAATGTGAGGCCATTTGTTATACCTTATGATCGTTTATGGGTTATTTCGTAATGGCCCAGTGGCCACCAATACCACCGATACCGAGCCAGTACCAATGTGACTTTTTCAATTCATAAGTACTTTCTAAGTTTATTCTGGACATCACTGACATCGGGGAAGAAAAACATCAAAATAAAACCTGGATTTATAATTAATATAATCTGAATTCGCCAATCCGCCTTGAACAAACGTGGTGATACTGGCGTGCTACTACGTGCCTTTTCTGGATGAGAAGAGCCTTTGCTCAGCAGTTACACAGTAATAGGCTGGTATTATCATTACGCAAGTTTAGAATATGGTACCTATAACTGTTTCTTCAGGTTTGCCGAAGCAAGTACTTCTTGCTGAGGTGGAGTTTAATAAACAGTTCTATATTTTAGATTTATTGAGTTACAAATCTTGGCCTATGTCTCATCTTACCTTGCTTACTGAAACTCCTAACTGATAAAAAACGCCAGTGAAAAAGAATCTCAACTTTGTTTTGATAAATATCAAGTGGTCTACTATCTTATAAGAAGACTTAAGCTGTAAGTAATATGATGATCGAAATGAAGCCTGCCATTATTCGCTCCCAAAAAAATTCAGTAAAGTTCCATCTCCATTTATATTTAGACCACATTTCCAGACATTATTATGACACTCTCTCCTTACAGGAGTACCAGCTAGCTGTCTCACTGCTTGCGTGTAAGTGCATTAGCACCACTTGAGACCACATGTAGCAGAGACGTGTTAATTGAAAGATCAAAATTGTGCATAAACAGTACCAGGTTGCTCCGCCTACACTAAGTAACACAGTTATTGAGATAGACGTTGATTTGAACGAGAGTGCTTCTGAAATCATTGCAACAAGAAAAGTAGAAAATCCTATTTTCTACTTCTATGGTTTTTCTGCTTCAGAGGGAATTTTGTCGTATTCCCTTTTTTTTTAATTCTAAAGCTATGGTTATATTTGAACAGTTTTACAATAACTTGACAAATATACAAAGTAAGATTCCATCATAATATTGTATCGCCTAACTGATGTTTAATTAGACCATTAAAGAAGTTACAAGTACGTGCAATTAACTTTGTAAATATTACTGGGAATCCAAGAAATATCTGTTACGAACAAGTAGGTACATCATTTTCCATCAAGTATAAAGAACAAGCAGGTTTGACAGTTTCATCTAACCTCGACCGTAATTTTCCGCCACCGGCAGCCAAGAAGCGTTTCACACATTCAGTATACAAACATTCAATAAAGTTTGTGGAAACAATAATAAAACCAAAAGTAGGTACGCCCGCTCTGTTTATCACGTGCCTCCACCACGTGAAGTGATTCGCCAGCATTCTTTACACATTTCCTCCCAGTTTAGATTCATGAAATCTTTATAGCCCACATTAAGATGGAAAAAGAATGCTGCATGCTAAGATAGCTATTCAAAATAGCGGCTTAATTCAAAATGGCGGTTTAATATTCAAAATGGCGGTTGAATATTCAAAATGGAGGTTAAATATTTAAAATGGTTTACGGAATTCTCAAATGAGTTTTGTTTTTGTTAATATATTTAATTTTGTCGTTGTTAATACCGACTGCAGATTTCGCTTTAATTTCAAAATTGATTTTTGCAGGCTATGAGAATAGAAATCGTTATTGATTTACAAATTTTACGAACAGCTTATTGATTGTTTCCATATAATGTTACTGCACTCCAAAAATAAATTTCCGATCCTATTTTCTCCTTTCATAAATAAGAGCATGAAAACTTCAATGTGTGCGAACACAATCATTATTTGACGGCACTTGCAGGCCGGTCATAGAATTGAAACAGTCCGATGAGAGCCGCGCTAGGTACCAAAGTTAGTTCACGAACGAGGTCGTCAACCGCGACCCTCAACGTTCCCTCGTGTCGGACAAATCTGCCCACAACGTCTAAATTAGATTTTATTGCGGGGCGTCTGCTACATGCACCTTTACAGAACCAAGTAAGCAAGACCTCTTTCCTCCCACCCTGGTTGCCGGACAACGGCTCATAAGTTACTGGTCGTATCCCCAATTGAGTGAGGCGTAAGCTGTAAACAGCTGTTATAAGGAGTAATTGTGACAAGTCTGAACTTTTGAATAATCAATCTGAATAGATTCATGCTGCAGTGTATAAATAGACGATGATTGCAGTGGACAAATGCTACTGTTTAGTAAAATGTTAAAACGGTTGGAAGGGTAAATGTATGGAACAGCTGATTTTTTTCTTTAATAACCGTCAAAGATGCTTAACACTGTCTAGAATTATGTAGGTACTGAATCCATAGTAGTTTGAGATGTCTTTTTCGCCCCATATTTATAAGAACCCTTTAAAATTGTCTCCTTGAAGCATAACTAAGTATTTTGATTCCAGCCAGATTGTTTGTGCCTTTAAAGGCACTAAGTAACATTTTATTCCTTTACAAATTACCCATTTGAACAACTTACCTATGTCATGGAAATCTAAATTCCGACTGAAGAGTTTTTTGTTTGTTTGACGCATTAATCCCTGGAACTACTATTGGAAAAATAACCAGATTCTTGACGAATACTAGAGGCTACACGAATAACATCACGCTATCCACGGAAGCAGAGCGGTAAATAAAAAATTCGGCCCACGCATTTGGTCTCTAGAACGCCACATAGAAACAATCATACATACATAGACTGATAAACACATTACCCTCCTTTGCGTCGCGCAGTCGGGTAAAAAATGTAACTTAACACGAGTGAAAAAAAAATTACGCGATCAAAGTCGAATAACTATATCTAGATAAGGCGATTAACCCACGGCACCGTACGCCGCTCCGGCATGCGGTGATGCGGTTCTCACGTCGCACTAGCCTCTATGAAATCCGCTTGAACCTCGCACACGAGCACCGCACGACCGCGCGGTCGAGCGGTGTTCTCGTCACAACCGCATTACCGTGCGGACGTCCGCGCGGTCGTGCGGTGCTTCACACACGGGGCGCCGCATCACCGTGCGGATCATCGTGCAGGGTTCCCAATTTAGGGGTTTTCTCCCCAAATTTAGGGGGTAAATATATGTAATGGAATTTTTTTAAGGGCGTTATATGTTATTTGTTTATGACGATGTTCACAACATTCATACAAATTTTCAGCTTGTTGCGAATTTTTTACTCTTGAATATCTATTTTGACCGGAATAACAAGAAAAGAGTTGATATCCAAGCGTGTATTCACAGTTGCTACGTATTGCGAGAAATGGAACGCACCCATAGCAGTTTGTTCTCTATTCCGCCACCTTCCGGGATGTCAATATTTGCGCACTGCATTAAAAAAATTCATTCACAAATCATTTTTCCCCAAACTTACGCCAAGAAATAATGTGTTCCCCAGAATTTACCCCGCAGTTTTAATTTCAAAAAATATTCCCCAAAATTTTTCCCCAAATTGGGGGAAAAAAAAACCCCAACCTGGACACCCTGAAAACTGGTCAAAACCGGTAAAAAATAACTGGTTAAAACCAAAACTGGTCAAAATCGATCCGTGCGGTCATGCGGTCGAACCGCATCGCCGTGCGGACAACCGCATTGAAATCCGCTTCACCGCCACCGCATGCCGGAGCGGCGTACGGTGCCGTGGGTTAATCGCCTAAACCATAAGTATACGTTACCTATCTTTACCATAAAATGTAATGACATTCACGTGTCATAAAATTATATTACAAGAAGTTTGCTTTCTAATACAATTTCAGTGCGTGCCACGCGTAAATGAAGATATTCTTTGAAACAATGGTCCATTACTAGACTCAGTGAATGAAGCCATCGGATACATATTCAAGAATATTATTAGATTGCGTATGGCGGAAGATACTCTTGTATTTCTAAGTCTAGATAGGTACGGCTACAGGGATATTCCTGGGATATGGAGTTTCTTGCCAATGCTTCTCCATACGAAACTACCTTTTGGCAACTAGATTCAATTCTTTTTCTTTTCTTGTATATGACGTTTAAAGGTGCCTTTTAATGGCCTAATAGAACTGCGACTTTGATGCAGATAATCTCAGTAGTAGACAGTGAAAATGAGGTGAGATGTAGTGTGGTAGAACAAATGACTATATCTATGGAATGGAATGTGGATATTGGCTAGGCCATTTTTAAAAACGGAAGAGACACATGTCTTTGTCCCAATTTAAACATGGAACTTTCCAGACACACAGATAATATAATACTACGTCTACGTATCAAATCACATCGAAAATGTGCATCATCATTAAGATTCGTATAGGACACCAATTGCATATAGGTAGAAGCAAGAACTGCAACATATGATCGGGGGACATTTCTACTAACTTTTAGGAACGATCGCAATCTCATCTCAGTCTATCTGTCAAAAATGTCTTTAAATACCAATAATTTTTTGACATTGATCGTCACTGAGGACTAAATTATGTAATTAGTAATATTAGCCTCCTACTACTAACAACCAACGGTCTCGACAAAATAAAATGTTCCAATTTCAAAAGGCTATGACCACAACAAGAATAGGTAATCTGTTCTCAAAGTAAACAGGTATAGGCACAAGAACGTCCTACTCTTTACGTTGAAGCTTTATAATAATGTGTGTTTACATCCGCTGGACGGCTAACTTGTCACTACATACTCGTACATAATCGTTAAATCTCTCAATGTTAATGTTGGACATCCGCCAAAGTATCTCGGGCCAATCTTATGTTAATTTACTTTCCACGTTAGTATGAAGTAATGTTTATGTTGCAAATAATGTAACGAGGTGTCAAAATATTTATTGGCCAGTGAAAATCTGCATGACAACACACCTGTGCTGATTTTCGCGAGTATTTCTGCTAAAATTGTGACGATACACAAACAGATTATTACAGATTATTTATTGGCAGGTACTCAACCGCCAAATAAAAAACCTAATAAAAATCTAGTCGCAATCTCATCTCAGCGACAATAAATGTCAATAAAATGTTGGTAAATTAGAGACATTTTGACAGATTGAGACTGAGATTAAATTGCGATCGTTCCTAAAAGTTAGTAGAATACCTACCTAGCCTCCTAGTACGTAGTGATAGATGGACTACTGTGAGCCTAGTGATTTGATCACAATAACGTAACCGGTAACTTCAACTTATTTCCATGGAATCAAATAGAGAAATTGTGTTTCCCATTATTGTCACCAAACCGCGATATTTAATATTCAGTACAAATTCAAGTCTACTTTAACTCGATCGAAAAAAAAAAGTATTAAAACTAGCACTAAGTCCTCAGTTCACCTATTTGAACTTCAAATTTGCTTTGCTTTGAAAGAAAACAGATCTACAGATATGATTTTTTAGTCAGAATCAAACAAAACTTACACTCATAAGCTCCTTGCCCTCTTCAGTGGACGTCAAAGCTATTAGCGCATTCCCACACTCTCTAGGACACATGCTGGACTCTGTGGGCTCAGCCAGCACGGCTTCGCACATCATCATGTAGTTGCCCAGCGCGGCGCCGCAGCCGGTGCGATAGGCGCAGCGCGTGCGAGCCTCGTTGCAAGACATCGCGCCACCGACCGCTGCGCACGCGGCCAGCAACGCCGCTACCAGCCACATCACCTGCAAAGAAGATTTGAACGTTACATTTTGATGATTAAAGATCTGTATCGTCTTGGAAGGTTCTGGCACACTGAACTGATGCTGGCGTCAAAGCCAATACGCTGAAGGTAGGACTTGAAACTTCTTCAGCCTTTAGTCAAGCTAATAACAAATAGGTAATAATAGCATTTCAATGGAAAATTTAGATTTTTCTAGTGTCAACGCAATGTTGACCAGATTTTTTATGAAATTAAAAGAATTCCTGTTAAGAAGATCCTGAAAGTTCATGACGTCATTAATAAATGCACAAATGTTCTTTAAAGCAAAAAATCTATCATAAGAGGGCTACCTCTTAGCTTTAAGCTTAAGTTGCAGTCAAAATTAAAATCCCGCTCTATAAAGTATTGACTACAATGTATCAATATAGAAGCCGTATCCAACGTTCTCTAGGAGACTCTCGACATCTCTCGGAAACTCTCGGTTAATCTCGCGCTTACTCGGGCATGTTCTCGGAAGAGGGTCGCTTCGTAAACAAATAGAATCGCGTCACGTCCACTCGTCACTCGCTACTAACTTACACGTTTACCGTAACAGTGAAATAGGGTTGGCGGTAACTTGGTCTAGTGAGAGTCACTTATAGAAAGAATGAGAATTACTTATAGAGATTGTGTTAATAGATGTGGTGAGAGCCACCAATAACAACCACTTTAGTTATAAAATATATGAAAAGCGTAGGTAATCAAGTGAATATACCTGCCGATCTTGATGAAGTAACAGTGCATAAAATTTACATCGTGTAGTCTTAATTTTTTTATAACTACGTAGGTCTTCAGTTACATTAATTTTCTTACGGATTCCTAGATTTTTTTACAATAAAATATAGCCTCCTTTAACAGTCAGTATCTTCCTGATTAAGGGAAGAATTTTTAAAATCGGATCAGTTTTTCCGGAGACAACAAAACAAACAAACTTTTGGAATATATTATAGAATGCGAAGGAACTATCAAACTATACAAACACTATTTTATTAATTTCACAAAAGCACGTACGAGTGTCCCATATGATTAAAAGTTTGAAAAAAGAAGAACCTTTTGACACCCCTAATTCAGAGACAAAAGTTTAAGGTCGTCGTCCGCTGAAGAGTCCCCGATGCAAAAAGAAAACAAACTGACAACTTAAGATGTCCACCACTCCGGCACAGGCGCAGGAGTGAGTGTAGCATTACAATAACAATTGTTACCTGCATTAAAACATAGCCCTTATTTGCATACAAATAAAGACTACGCCGTAGTAGCCACAGATAACAGCGTACCTTACGTGAGCTGTTTGCTTTAGTAATTCAATTACATAATAGAATTACAATCAAGTTTAATATTTGACTAGTACTTGACGTTTAATTTTTAGAGTTGAGGCATTATGACTATGCTTTATTGAAAAAACATTCCGAGTATGATTCTCTGAATTGAATCTCATGAACTCTTGACGTCCAATAATCCCCGAAGCTCATACACTTTTGGTATAACACTATTCTATTGAGTCAATGTTTGTGCAACATCTTAAACCCGCTGGAATGAAAGTCCCCAAACCGATTTCGGTCACGGACTCACAGCGGCCAATCTCATTGGAGACTAGCCAAGAAAGCAGGACATATTATAGTGTGCAAACACAGGTAGGTACACTTATACTCCCTCTTCCCTGAGTATCATAGTCCGATGGGACGGCCGATACTACTGGAGACAGATCAGGCGCAGGGCCAACGTCTTTACTTGCTTTCCGAGACACAGGGGTAGTCACACCACCAACTTCCAAACTCCGGACTGCTACTGAGAAATTCGTAATGAAAGAACCCAAAAACAATTTTTGCCTGTCCTGAGAATCGAACAAAGGACCCCATGCTCAGAAGTCGCGCTTGCGAGCACGAGAGTAACGCTCTCTAAAATCTGCAGACTTAGAGTGCGTTTCTGCTTGATCTAAAATGTCTTAGGGGATACTTAAAAATTAGGGATTGATGGTGAAAACGGGCATTACGGTGCAGTAAACCATTACCTTAATAGTATCATTGTAGCACATGATTCGTGCAGTTAGAACTGGAAAGCGCATTCCTTAACTCAGGACAATTCTAGGTAGAAGATTGTATACGTGAGATGACAAGAACTAATGGACCGGCCACGTCCAGATAAAATCAAACGTCAATATTACACAAACCGAGTCGTGTAACCCGTGGTCGTGACGACTAACCCAACACTATATCTTTGGCACCAAACTCGGGGCCGACACGGTAAACATTATCTAAATCGAAATCCGAGAAAGGCATCACTGCGACATTTCTAGAGTCGTAATCCAAACGGCGAGCGGTTAGCGGGCAGGTGTGAAAAGGGCCTAGTAATTGCTCGCACACAGTCAACAAACTTGGCTGGCAACGCACGTGAAAATGTTCCATATACTCCAACAGTGCGTAGGTATGTGTACGTATTGTAGCTATGCAGAGACTAGGTAAATGACGTCCAAAACATTTTGCAACAGGCTCAAAATGCTTTCGACCACACAAAAAGTGTCTTAAATTGGAACCGTCTTGACACCACTCCATATCAAAATTCGGAAACAGTTATTGCTACCATTATTGCTAAATTTTTTATATCCTTGTTCATGTCTTAATACAAACATAAATTAGCCAAAAGTAAAAATGGACTTAAGATTAAGATGTAGCATAAACGTAGCATGACTACATTATGATGTAGTGCGGCTGCGCGCGCGCCGCTCTAACCAGAAACACAAACAAGTCGTGTTCCCGCGCAGCTCATTATTGCATGTCGTTAGGCGCCAACTACGAGGACAAATAGCTACCGAACATGTTCACAGACCATACTTGCATGCTTTTGGAATACCAGTTTTAAAGAAATTCCGTAAAGAGCCAATTTTGTTGTTGCAAACTAAGTCAAGTTTAAGCCAATTTGAGGGCGAGACTGCAATAAACATTCTGTTTTCAAGATTAAGACTTGTATTTTCTGTATACGGTATTACTTAATCCCAGGCTGTAACTTAGACTTGTGCATGTTCTGTTGGCCCTATTTATGGCCTGTTAAAAGCCTTATAAGTCTAGTTTAATACGACTGCAGTCTTGCGTCCGTAATCCCCACGTTTGTGGGAAAATACAGACTAGATTCCAAACTAAGCTAAACTTGGCCTGAAGCGTTGTATTAAGACAAAATAATTACCAGTTTAGCAGTAATGATAATGACTAGCATCCACGGTTCTATTCCAGTCAATTTCTAGTTCAACCGACACCAGTTTTAACGGTAGACGGTAAGTACATTTTGATTTATCACCGCTACATACAAACTAATGATACTGAGTATATTCCTCTGACTAAACCAATGTCTATAGTGCTGATTTACGATGCTCGTTTTTATGGAGTCGGATATAGAAGTATAGAATCGTCTCCACGACACTTTATGTTCGAATATAAATGATCGTATTATACCGCTTTCTAAATCTTGTACACCTGCTTGCATATTGAATTGTACACGATTTATAATAAATATTTCTATAGAAATGGAAATGATATTAGATATAGTACATACACAAACGTTAGAAACTTTACCGCTTATTTAGTCTAATAGATTTCATATCATACAGCAAACAAATTCGCAAATTGAATTTTACAACTTTTTGAAAACATTCCAAAACCTAAGATTAATATTGTTTGCAGTATATTCCTACTTGAGAAAAGCGATAGGCTGACAAATGATGTAATTTTCCCAAAAAAATACGATAATTTTCCGCAGTACCTACGCACCTACCCACTTACCCAGGTAATTAAATACATAATTCATAAAAATACAGAACTGTACAAACTTTGATAAAGTATCTTCTTATAATAAAGTAACATAAACCTAAGATAAAGAAACCTAATACCTACTGAATACCTACGTACAATGTTATCAACCGACGCGCCATGTTATTCCAACAATGTTATAATTTCCATTTTTATAAAATCGTGCTGGATTACATTGGGATGTGAAAAGCGTCAGATGTCATCTCTCACGAGCTGTGGCAATAGACTACTAGATAACCATTTTTGAGGTACAAAATGAAGTACCTAGATCATCTGACGGAGATTTACCTCCGAAAAAGATAGGAAATAACATCATACTTTGATGCAGCGTTTATACTAAGAACTTCATCTTAAAAGTAAGTTAAGGATTGTATTAAAATATGAAAATACTAACCGACTTGGTTCGCATAAATGTCGGGAACTCTACATTTTTTTTAATAAAAGTAGACTCAGTTACATCTTTAACATCAGCTATCTGCCAAGAAATGGTCCAGCCGTTTCGGAAATTAGCCGGAACAAACATAGAGACAAAAAGAAAATTGGTGCTTGTAAGCTGTTATTGTGACATTACAATCAGACGCTTCAATTTTATTTATTTCTATGTTTAGATATTCCCACAACGTACGATAGCAAGTTGTAAATCATAAGCATTACGAGCATTTCATTCTTAAATCCATCAACAATAAAGCGATTCAGTGCAAAGTCCTTAACAATTAATTTATTAGCGTAAACAACATTCATTCAACACTTCACACTATCATATAAACGTCCTATTAATATTAAATCAAACTAAACACAACTTACGCAACGTTAAATGAAGTAATTACAAGAAAACAAGTGATTTAGATATGGTTATCTTATGTTTCCGAATGTCTGCAATGCGTTATCTTAACGACCAATATTGTTAGGCCTATTAACTGACCCGCGCGAAATTATCTTGAAATGAATAATAGAACATTTGAAGTGTCAATTTAATTTGGGGTTGCTTGAAGAGATTGGAATTGCTGCAATAATTGCAGATAATGTTTTTTGTCACAATCAATTTCCTTAAAGATACTTGTGGCCAATCGATTTGCCATTGGTTGGTTGTAAGTTACATTAGGTCGTCTTGCATCATGAAGTTAAAAATAAACAGACCAACAATGATTAAATCTTGGAGGAAATATACATTCAGTTAAACTGCATGAAAAAGAGCAGAGGGGCAACTCCTGTAGTTTAACAAGTTGGATTTTAATCCCAGTTTACAATTTTTCAAGAATGCCACTCAAATGAGTGAGAAAAACTTGTTAAAGTTTTTGACTTTAATGTCGCTGAAATGAGATTGTGACTACATCCTAAAGTTACGGAAATTGGTCTCCATAACACTGAAACTAGATTGCGACTTGAATTTAAACGTCTAAATGACGTTAGTAGAATCAGCCTTCTCATCAAATTCAGAGTTATTAGGAATGGACTTCTGTCAAAACACTGCGTTGGCTCAAAGGGTTAAAAAGATATATGATCTTTGACAATTTATGGCACCATTATAATTTATAATTTCTATTCTTCATGCTACATGTAATGAGCTGTTCTAAGAATGTTTCTGCGCAACCACGTACAACTGCTTCCAAATAATATTTTGAAACGTTAAGTCTACGGCGAGCTGCCGAGTGTATGCCTATTTTTGCATTTCGCAGAATATTGTGGCCTACATTAAAACAAAAATGTATTCCTATTGAAAGCGTTGGTTATCATCATCCATAGGTAATTTCACACTATGATTTGTCTTAAATCTGGAAAACTCTATATGAAAATTCACGAAATCTCATAATCTTTCATTCGTTACGTTTGGAATATTTTTATTAATTCTCCTATTCATCAATACGTCTACTGGTTTATCCCAAAGTTTATGTAATTGACCAGCGAATTTTGTGTTATCTTGAATTTAGCGCGTTCGCTCAATGTCATAGTTTTGTAAACTCTTTAGTAGGTAACACTTTATTGAGGTTATCGCTAATTGTTTGTCACCCGATTAACGCCTTTGTTGGCCCTTGGTAGATAAAGGTAGTTAAGATACTGACTATGTTTTAATTGAAATAACGTATAACACAGATAAAATTGTAGGTCACAGGCTCGCCTCCTATTACATGGGACTTAAACATAACTGGCGAAATGTGGGTGTTCTTAATGGGTACACTTCTGCCTAACCCTTTGGGGATTACAGTCGTGATGTTACGTGTTATGTGTTGTAGGCTTGTAGGTCACAGCCGAAAAACTCCCACTGGTTTCCCCAATTTCAGTATCTACGTACAATGACAAATGTCGAGATTTCAATAACAACAAGAGAGAAAAGTTATTACATATAGTATACATCCAGAAGAGGAGATTCAAAAGGTCCTTAAACTATAGGTACCTCCTTTCTATGTATACAAATCACAGAAATGGCTCTACAAATCCGTTACAAACATATCGTGTGTCAATAACTCATAATTACGTTTCTTGGTAATTAAATGAAGATAATTCCGCCGTTGAAAGTCCATGGCAACAGGACACTTAGTATAGTCGCATACAATGCAAGAACGCAACGCAAGCAAGTACCTACAGATAGGTCATGTTCGCTGCACTGTTAGATAGCGAGAAGGTATTGAAGGATCCGTCATGTTCTGATGCCAATTGCCGTAGGAATGTTGAAGAAAGATCGCATTCTAATCTCATTTTCAATCTGTCAAAAATACCTCCAACTCACATAAATTTCTGACAAGTTTTTGACGAGTATTGTCGCTGAGATAGGATGGCGACTAGATTTTGAACGTTTTTGAAATACGGGATTGACCTTCAGATCTCCTAAAAAATATTTTACAACTTGGTATCTGTTAAACAAAAATAACCTCTCTCTCTCTCAAAAATCTCCTCTGAGTCTTGTTATTTCACATTTACTCTTATCCTAGCTTATACAGAACAAGTGGCAAATTATGCGGGCAACACTAAGGATGTTTGGTTTCACACAAATCTCGTGTTACCAGTATAATAAATCATACAAATCAATGGGGCTCTCAACGAGGCGTAATCCTAAGCTGCGTTTGAACATATTCGCAGGATTCAGCTCTTATTACTTCGGGAGGTTGATGACTTAGATGCAGGAGCTACTGGAGTATAAGATTTTAAGAGTAAATATATTGAAGCTTATGATTACGAATCAAATGATGATGTGAATGAGGCAATTAACCAAAAGATGAATGGCGTTTATTAACGTCAAAGAATAACAAATGACAAGTTGCCAACATTTTGTCTTTATGATGTCATGATTGAAACTGAATGAAAGCCTCAATTGCAATAATTTAAGAAAAAAAAATATATAATGATGTATTTCTTCTCTCCATACTATCTACAATCGAAAGAGGTTTAGATTTTTTTTTCGTTTGTAAGTGGTAATCTCTGAAAGTACTGGTCCTGCATGTTATATGAAAAATCTTCAACTATGGAAAGCTACATTACTGCCGAGTGTGTTGTATGTTTTTGGTATTCATGACTTCCACGCGAACGAAGTCGTAGGCAGAAGCTATACTATTCACAACCACACAGAACGAGTTTCAATCATATGATCATCTTTTAAGCTATCCTAAAAGCAAAGACTGTCCCCACCTAACACCAAATCAGTTGAAAGAAAATTAAAATATTATTTGTTGTAACACGAACGGAAACAAACTGATTGGCTCCAATCCAAAGGATGTCCGGCTCAACACCACTTGAGCTCTTGTTTTTGCAGAGCGAGCGGTCCAACGAAAAACATATCAATATACATGAAAGTGTTCACTACAATATTGTTATACAAGCTTCTTGGAACTTCACAAAAACATACACGAAATTTTGGAAGTGATACATTTTTTTCATTAAACATGTCATAATCTTGGCAAAAAAATCAAATCCAACGTCTTACTCAAAAGTTGCATAACCTTCAACAATAAAAGATCATCTTAATACTTATTTCACGCAGGTAACATCCCTTGATCTCTACGACAGGACACGGTAAAAATAGAACTGAAAAAGAATTAACAGTAGCAAGTAAAAAAGGGCAAGTCAAAAGGGCCGCAGGTAGCAACTCTTAACACTTTATTATAATTGTCTAGTTGTGCGTTCAAATAGAACACATTAGCTACTATTTCGGATTTTAAGACGAGATGAATTTTATTGTTCCTTTACCTTTCAAACTAAGTACCCGAAAGTAATAAAGAAAGACTTACGATGTCTCAATAAACATGCGTTATGTGCAAGACAAAGACGAGAAACTGCAGTTATCTACCGGTTCCCTGAAGGTACCTAATGAACAATAAGTTCTAAGTTGGATAATGGATAGACTGGAGCGATGGCGACTGCTGTCTCATATTAACAGATGTCAATTTTGACTCTTCTCCGGAACCCACAGATTCTTGGGTTCAGTTCTAAAGAACACACCATGCTGCTCATAAATCATTAAAAAGGTCGGTTTGGGAGACAAATTAAGACATGTGGCTTGCAGCTGCAAGGGTCAGAATAGTAAATGCGCCGTCCATATTTTTTGTTTCCAAACACCGAAATGAATACGGCAGTTCTAAATCAAGGATGGAGATCATTCGCAATATAGCACGCGTGACCAAAAAGAAAACAACGTTTGAATATAACGCGATCGGTTTTAGTAACGCAGCCGATAAAACGGTCGTAACCGTTCAAACGTGTTACCGTTTCGCAACGAGACACCTCGTAAATGTTTTGTTAGTCCTTTCAATTTTTCACTTAACTTATTTTCTTAAACAATTTAATATAATAATATAATAAGAACAAAGGCGTCAATAAAAAAACATATTTGGGTTTGCTTTCAATATATGTAATAAAATGTACGTTTCATTTCAATACGAATTGAAACGCATCATTGCTACCAAAAATGACGAGGAATATAAAATACTTGGAAAACAGTTGCTCACTTCGGTGAGATAAAACCTGCTCTATTTATAGTCCCTGTACAATCAAACGCCCGTAAAACTATCATCCAATCATGTGCATTAAAACTGTTGCCTCGTGTCATACATATCATGCCACTATCAAATCATATTAAAGCTTAAACAAACATAACTAAAAGGAGAAGAACGGTATTGTGTACCAACAATCCCAGATAACGCACGTCGGTAACATGATATTCTTGAAGCCTAGTCATCAACTGTTAATTACGAAGGTAAACACAGATTAGAGACAACCGATGCTGCTGAAGCTATCCAATTTCTCGCTTCGTGAAAATAAAATAAACATTTCGGAAGAAATCATTCTCAAAGCTGGACAATTCCCGGTTCATTTGTTTAGTTTGTAAACTCAGAGCACAATACAAACGTTCATAAGATCTAAGTCAAACATCAATGTAGAATTTTCCGGTTCTGGAAATATTTGGAAGGAATTGAATAAGGTTATCGTGTTATCAAAATAAAGAGAGTTTGCCTGAATACTTCAGAACTGGGTTACATACATAATCATCACAAACTGACTCAATGTAAGCCAAAGAGCCAATTAAACACGTAGACAACACCTAAAACGTTATACAAACATGACTTTATCAACAACTTGGAACCATTGGTAACATTCGGACAAGAGAAAATGTGCATTTGTAATTTCAAAGTCAACATCAAAATCGGCATCCAACACGAACACTGCGGATTTGACTTACAATAATTATTATTTAATTGGTGATATCTTTGTAAGTAGAATGAGAAAATTTTATTGCTAGAGCCCTGACTCAAGTTAATTCATGCCTTGGGTGCCAGTGTTATAGTATATTTATAATAAGGGCCATTTCTGTTTATATTTTATAAAATGTAGGAAATAGGAAATAAAATTCTATTTGCATTCTAAAAAATATATACCCATTCCTTTCTAAAATAAGAAGATTAACTTACTATGAAGAATCTTTATGCACATTACGTTTGCTTTCCTCTTTGTCTTATTATTTTTCGCTGGTCAATTCTCTTTTTCGCTAGTCTCGGTGTTCCAATGTTCCATCTATTGGTACTTTTACAGTTTATTTCTTATAATGGGATTCTGCCTGAAGATAACCTAATATGTATTTTAGTTTCAGTATTATAAGTTATTCCGACATCTGCCACAACGTTCGTCTATTGTCGGATACCAAAACCGAAATTATCATAATTTTCCGCTCGCCACTCGTTCTGCGAAACTCATGAGACGTTTCGGTCGTAAAATAAAATATCTTTTTAAAACGTCGACAGTTTACTCTGACATTTATTAGTGTAATATTTTAAAATGGGTCTAAGTTGCTCTTTCGTCTTGCGTGACAAATTTTTCAGACTAATTATCTACCGTCTAATTGCATAGGTAATATTTATGCTTAATTACTTTCGTGTACCTAAGTTCTTGAAGAACTTAGAAACGAATTAAGCAGCGGCTTGCCTCTGATGCACGAGGTTTTGGGTTCGCAAGCGCAACCAAGCAAGGGCAAGTACCAATATGACTTTTCCTATTTGATACTCATGGACTTTCTAAGTTTATCTTGGCCACAACTGACATCTGTGGAGGATAATGTCGTGAAGAACCCTTGACTTGTAATAAATAAAAGTCTGAATCGTGGTGATCAATGCTCGTAAATGATTTTTGAGTTTGTGAAGAGGTCTTTGCCCAGCAGTGGGACAATAATTGTCATATGTATAATGTAGCATACCAATAATCTGGAAGAGGAGGACAAGGAGGTCTACAATTACCTCCAAAATAGCAAGAGGTAGGTATCTGGATATTTAAGGAAAATCCCATTTCCAAAACCAGCCATGCCTGCAATAAATTATTGTTCTACTTCCAATCGTTATTTCGCATTTGTTGTTTATTAGTTTGTCCTTGACGTACACTACCTTACAGGTAAGAAGGGAAGATAAACATTACTATGGACAGCGTACGGCAATAAATCAATCGAGGCGCTGAATACAGCTTTATGTGCGGAACGTGCGTCCGTCTAGATTAGAAAATTGTCATGTAATGACTAATTCATATGTCGACAACTGTCCGACATCCTCGGTCCATTCTTGAAACAGAAGTAATAAATGCCAATCTTCTAAAGTTATCTAGGTACTACATTTAAGTATTTTGAATAGGTATTAGGTATCGAGGAGAATAAATTGCAGTCGCTTGCTGAATCTGAATTCTAGTTGCTTATTTTTATGCCCCATTAATATTCACAGAGCGAAATAAAAAACACATTTAGATACAGATGAAGTGCAGTCCCAGATCAAGTGTCTGGAATATTGTATTTTTAAATTGCAACATATATAAAAGGCGTGCGAAACTGTTTAAATATATTCCGGAGTCATTATCATTCGGTGTGCGATCGTGTCCACTCAAAATCTGTATAAAATGTCGTTAAGCTATTTGTCAAGTGATATATTTACGTCAAACATTTAATAGACCATCTCATTAGTTCAATACACGTTCACTACAGCTAAGGACACGGGAAAGGCGAGGACAATACAGCTTTGCCTCTAGTACTTACTCGATCAATTGAGTTATTTCTATGCGATATCACGAATATGCAAATGTGTTTTACTATGCGATGAATTAACTTGCGATCCCTGTTATTGGTGCTACGTACCGCATTCATTGTATAAATCATGACATGCGTGACCTTAAATCTTACGGTAAATAATCAATTCATTACTTACAGATAGTTGTCCTACAATGTAATGTAATGACTTCATTCATAATTATGTATCGTGATTTTTGTTAATAGAGATCATACTTACGAGTATGATCTTAGATCTTACGATCTGCAAATCCTTACTTTCTTGCAATAGTTGCAATATTATTAATGCGAAAGTAACTTCTGTCTGTTTACGCTTTCACGGCTAAACCACTAAATCGATTTTCATGAAATTTGGTACAGGGTAGGTTTGAACCTCAAGGAAGGACATAGGCTATTCCGCGACTTCGTCTGCGTTCGCAATAACCGACATTTAGGTGGACGAAGTAGCGGGCAAAAGCTAGTTGGTTATAAGTATTTAGGATCTCTAAACCGCTCTACTTTTAGCATTGATTTCAAAGTTGTCATCAGCTTGTTAAGTTTTGTTAATTGCATTTATTCTAGAAGTAGGTTAGGCACCAGATAGGCTTACTCTACCATTATTGTCCTCTCTAATATCTACCATTAGTGCATACCAAGATACAAATTAATTAAGATTAAAGAGCTTATATTTATACATAAATGGTTGGAAACTTGCAAGCAGTGCGTCAGCTAGATCTACTCTTAACGAACAAGTAAGTGAACAAGCAGAATTCCTTCGTCCAGTCTATTATTAGAAACGTTACAATAAAGTTAAAATAAGATAAATGCACGTACAAATCTTGCTTCGCCGCTCTCGCCGTAGTCACATGGCTTGTGTTCATTGGAAAGTTTAGAACTCCTGTTTTTGTTAAACTTTAACGATCTCCCACTAAAATATCACTGTTTTATGACGTCACATGAAACCATCACTATATTCTTGAATTTCCACGTAAAGTTTTATTTATAAACTCCGTTTTTCAGGTTGCGCTTGTATGATAACTTGCGTTGTATATGTTTGCGTTTTGTTTATGGTGAACGCAAAGCCGGGTGCGTGAGTACGTTCGTACGGGCCGCGCGCGCGCCTCCGATTGAGTTGTGTTTAGAGTCGAGAGCCCCGCCACACCGCCAGATGACAGCTTCATATCTTCTTCCCTTCCCGACCCCACTCCCACCTCTTATGTCTCTTCGGAATAAACGCTCTCTGAACGAAATAGACTTGTTGCATTTTTATTTTATTTTATTCCTCTGGCATCGACCGGACAAGTCCGAATGAACTGTCTTCGACTCTGTCGGATCTGTAGGATTAAGATGAATGATTAGAGGCTTTTCTTGACTTATATTTGTTGAAAGATAATAATAAGTTATGGGGGCGTAAGCATCCCCCAATATTGAAACTGTATGTAGGTACTTAATATTGTAGTCATACAATTTTTGGGTGATTAATGAACAAATATTACAAATCAACAATCAATTTTACCTATAACGGTTGATAGGTACCATATAATTATTTAAATGTCTGATTGGACGTCTTACTTAGTACTTAGGTAGATATTAATCCTGATTTATCTCTCTTTAATTTTTAACTCATAAGGTCCATAATCGCTTGCATTTACAAACCTGCACATACGACTACTATCCACTGTCCACATGTAACAAGTTCTCGAGAAAGTCATTATTAAGACCTTCGCCGGAGAATATTTTTTGTTCAAGGCGGCCAGTGTTTGTACGGCATAAAAAAAAAGTTTATTTTAAAATTGCGTTGATTGAGTTGTTATGGGCCGGCTTCGAGTATCGGAGTGATTTCATGCTTGCAGCGTCGCTTTATACACAACTGATTACGTGTTGATGCGGATGAAATAATTGTGGTGGTAATCTGCGTTGGGAATTTATTCCGGAGTGCTTTTAGTAAGACATTAATAGTAATTACGATTTTTGTTGAGGTGATTGCACTTTGCTTTTAGTTTAGGAAGAGTGATTAAGTCATTATTTTTGGAAAGTAAGTACTTACAAAATTAATACATTGTGGTAATATAATTACGAATAATAGATATATTATGTAGGGAACCTTCCGTTTCGAATCTATAGTAGGTAAGGAATAGTAGGAAACTCCAATAAAGAATGAAGAGACACTACCGGTAGTAGATTCTGGTAGGTAATGCTTTAGATAGCGTAGGCGATTGCGTTTCGCTAGGAATTATACTTGTTTTTATCAAATAAAATACATTCTCAAACTACAAATAAATGCTATTTTATTGGCTCTGTACTTACTTACTTCACATTTCCAGTTTTCAATTAATATTTTATTTTACTATAACCTAATAAAAATCCTTGTATTCTTTGCTTACGTGAATTCAAACAAGATTAAATCAAATTTTAGAAACTGTGAATATTCGTTTTTTTTTCGAATGTGGCGGGAAGACATTATAAGAAAAATGTTGCCACTACCTCTGATTTGACTAGTAAAAAAAAACACTAACTTGAGCCCTAGTAAGATGGTGTTTAACTGTTAACATCATTATTATTCTAAGAAACGTATATAAATTAACAACACACTTATTTTAGAAAATACAAGAAAAATAACTCATGTGTTATAAGAATTAAATAAAAACTGTGATTTAATTGATTAGCTAGTCTAGTGAATGAACTACATTCAGACTTGAGAACTTGAGCTAAGAAAAATACTTCAGATAATCTCGAATCAAGGAGAACAATAATTATGATGTTTCAACTACTTTGCAGTTGCAACAGGATTATTTATTTGCTAGTAGACCAATTTTCCCCCCAAGGGGAAGAAAATTGATATTTCGGGTCTTGCCGTAGGCCTGACCTCTGAGATTACCTCTTCTATTTACGTTCACGAGTGGGTGTGTGCAGCCATTATCTATCCCGTTCCTCCCTAATAACCTACCTATCGCTGTCTCTTTCTCATGCTGTGCTTGACGGCTAGCTAGAGTCGGACCGTACAACGGTCCGTTTCTTCAGTACCTACTATCGATCAGCCGGCAAGAAATTGCCTAGGTCAGGCCTACGGCAAGACCCGAAATATCAATTTTCTTCCCCTTGGGGGGAAAATTGGTCTATTTCGGCTCTGTGCCTATGGCCTGACCTCTGAGATATGTCTTAAATCTGCCGGCATGTTAGTTATCAGCACAGCAGCGTACTGTGATAAGATACCTAAGGAATGATAGGTATATTTAATTACTGGAAAGATTTTAAAATTTGAAGACTTGCCAAGAAAGAGTTTATAGGAGATAACAATAGTTCATTCTAAACATTGAAGTTTCTTATTAGGTAGTTTTAGTTTCACTTCTTAAATCAGTCTTCTTCGTAGCAATAGGTAATGAGATAAAACATGGATAAAACAAAACAACGCCTTGTTATAAAAGTAACAGACCAATAAACTTCCAAGTAACTAATAACTAAATAATAGTCACTCCTGGGGATAGATACTAGCACAAATAGTACAATCATTGTCGTTGTCAGTGTAGTCTAGACCTATATTTTGAGTCCAGACAAATCAAGTTAATAATATAAGTTATAAACGCACTTTAAAAAATGTAAAGTGAATCACATCTCAGATATTACAATGGTACAAAAGATGTAGTGACCTTGTTATTATTTAGCCTCACGGGTTGCAGACCAAGTTATCAATCTCAATGTGTGTAAAAAATAAAAAAAAAAAAACAAAACATGGTTTGGTCTTGCCAATTTCCTCTCTTCAATTCTTTGTGTATCGGCAAACACCAGCTGACAATAAGCTATTACCGAACGAGAGGCCGGTCCTGTCATTTCCACGAGTCTTGGCAAATAATTAAGAAACATTCTGATTATTGGCGTCTTTTTTTTTTTTTTTTTTTTCGTGATAATTATATACTTTTTAGCCCAATCTTCAATATCCTAGTTCCTGATCGTTTTTTACTAATTTCCCTGTTGATTGTATATTTTTGACCTTATCAGTCTTCGGCTCGTAATGTGGCCAGGAAATCACCTCATTTTCTGACTGTACTAGGAAATTGTCTTACAATCTTGGAAGGGTCAAGCCATGTACTCCCTTTCTAGATGACAAAAGCATTAAGTTATTGTCTGGAAACTTATAAACGTTCTGAAAGTCTGGTATCCCATATTTTTGGTCGTGAGGTGATATCCTTTTTGTTGTGGTTTGTTTGTTTTTCCCTTTTGAGATGTTAAAGATTTTGCTAGAATTTAGAGGATTTGTTGATTTACGTAGATTGTTAGTTTTATACAACCTATTTCTTATAAATAGTAAAAAGTATATTGTGCTACTTCTGTGGGATCTGGGTTATTTGATTTTTAGCCCACAAGCACCCGTTTTTCCATGCTGATGAATAAGTTCCAAGAGATGTTTTGCGCTATGAAGTCTCTGTTATTTGTTTGACCAATTCTTCAACAAATCGGCCCACTCCGTACTTTCTATGCTTCCAGGTACCATTTTAGTATTTTGGGAGGAGGGATTGGTTTGAAGATTTATCCAATTGGTGGCCTAAGCCCCGTATTGGGAATCGTCTGGACATAGCTTGAAATGTTTTAGGATTCTGGATATGAACGATGGTGAAAAGAATATCCATCGTGGTTTGTAGTCCCAGGCCATTGTAAATGATTTCACAAATTCTGCCCGCCTGTATGGGAACCGCGATTTCTGTGTTGCAAATAGGTGGAGTGCCCCATATTCTGAAAATCATTTTTAAGTAATATCCCATTCGGCAGGTTCCAGGCTGGTAAGCTCTTGCCCTTTGGTAGATGATCTGATATTACATTGTAGTGACCTAGAATAATATGTTCTATTTGCCATTCTATATTCTTGCGTATAACCGTAGTCCAGATGTCGCCAGCTACCTTTTTTGCAGAAAGTGTAGAACTCATACAATATGTTCATGCGTGGTGAAGAGATCCTGAGCGGGGCGCAGAGGATACACGACCCGGAGTTCCTGACGGACAGGGCGAAAAGTGTCCCCCCCCCCGCTGGTTCTTTAGTACGGTTACTGGTTCTTCAATACTACCTGTTTTGTTGTCGCATTGTATAAAAATGCGTCTGTTCTGTAGTATGCTTTGGTAGTTTGTCAATTCAATATTTTGTAAACAAATTACTTTTTATTTATTTATTTTTTTGTTTTTGTTTTAGGAGGTCGTCCATAGTCTCGAGATCCAGTTCGTCTTCTGCTCCCCAACCCTTGTTTGAGGCGTCAGTCACTAGCATAGATTATACAGTATGTCACTAGGTACCTAGAGCTGCGGCTCTATCGTGATTATTTTTGACCTTTGTCTTACTTAGGTTTTCTGACCACGATTGCAATTCTTGAATAATTTCGGGTTTTATTTTGAAGTGTAAGGTTGGGCATAGATTCTGGTAATTGGATTACGGCTCGTTGAATCTTCCGCCAGTATAGTCAAACTAGCGGTATCACGAATGAAGCGAATTCCATTTTGCCCATTTTGCCCTGCTTGTTGCCTGCTTAATTTTTATTTTTTCTATAATGATTGTTCTTTTTTTACAGATAGGCTTTTCAAATTCGATTCTGTATTCCAGATTATTTCGGAGAACGTTATTTCCTTTGTTGGACTTGGCACCAACTGAGCCAGATTATTATGAAGCTCAATTTTTCTAACTATTAACACCTCATCTCGATAGATGATTCACTTTTATAAAATCGTTATATAAAAACGACTAATCGTAAGTTCTGATTTTTGAGTAGCTTGGCAGCCCAATTTATAATTTTTGAGAATAATTGAGGCGTGGAACTCAGGCCAAAAAAAGTGCTGTTAGTGCGTGGGTTGAATTGCGGTAATTGAGTGCTACCGTCAGTGTCTATTTGTTACTGGTACATGAATTGGTAATGTCTATTTTGTCATGTAGTCTCCTCTTTGTAGGAAGTATTTTAGTTTGGGATGATTTACTAGTCGAAGCTTTTATAACTTGACACATTCGTTCAGTCTTTCTCCATTGCCCGCCTGATTTTGGTGTTCGACATCTTTCCAGTAATAATGGTGATACGGATGTGATTATTACTGGCTTTTTTTTTTTTTTTTTGGGCACGGTATGGCTTAGTCTTTTATAATACTTATGATGGGATTTGTGCACCAAGATTTTTCCACACAGATGCACCACATGATTTATAGGCCTAGATCGTGGCTGGCATGACATGGCATGGATCAACTAGGCCTAGATGCCTAGCATGATCGGCTAGTTGTCCCGCCTAAAGGCTTTGGTTGTCAAACATAACGCCGTCGGTCCCCTCCGCTCCTATCCTTAAGATTTTGGAATTTATGATCCTTTGCTGACTGTAATGTTTGGGTTCGCTGTTTGAACTCCAGCTTTCTAATTTATGTCTTCTGAAAGGTAACTTTATATCTTCTGAAAGAGTTAAGTACTCGGGACTGCTTTGATTTGTCTTCCTTTTATGTTTAGATATGGTTCAATAATATTCGAGCAATTTTGGAAACACTATGTGAGTTCCCGATGGCGGAATGTCATTGAGGACCGATCGGGACTCAATTACTGCGGCACGATTGGTACAGTAGTATTTAAGCAAGTCGTCGGATATTGAACAAAACTCGCTGTCCGATGCGAGCATCTTATTTTTTTTTTTTTTTTAAGGTTACCGTGGTCTCTACCACTACATTCAACGGTTTCCTGAAGTTTTAGCCGCTGTACCTAAAGTCCATGAGTTATGGTAACAAACACCGAGTCACATTTCCCCAGTCGGAGACTTGGAGTGTTAATTACATTTTTCATTAATTGTAACATTGTTGCATTAATTTAAAGACAATGGAAAACTGGTAAACTCTGAAGGGTTTTCCTGAGAGTTAGCGTTGCGGATTATTCCATGTTGGCTCTCCAAATCTTTGACATTTCAAACCTTGTTGTGCCAGAATATGGGTTCGGTTTTGGTATGGCAGGTTCATTGTCTTTTGTAGAAAATGAGAAAACCCAATCATTATTGGTGTTCTTATTAGGGTCTTCGCCAGGTAGGTAGGGCTAGGACCTTAAATTACCAACTCGAACTATCGAGCCTGTTTTCGTTTTCTTTGTTTGTGATTATTGTCTCTTATATGATTTGTATCATGCCTTCCATCCGGGCTAGTATAACATTTGTGGTATTAATTTTTGATGAACAAGAAGGAGACATCAGGAGGAGTGATCCATAGGCTCGCCCCATATTACAAGGGACATAAACATCACTGGCGAAATAAGGGTGTATTAATAGGTACACCTCTGCCGAACCCTTTAGCAATTACAGGCGTTATATTACAAAATAGATGACAGGTAGCGACCGCGTTTGGGTAAGCTTACCGTTAGTGATGTTGAGATAAAGTGATTCCGTGAATTAAGTTATCTTTTGAAGGAGATGATAGTCTGGGTCGCGACCGAAACCGATTCGTCCGTTGTCAAGGCGCCTGAAATCTGTTCTTTGAAATACACAGACCTTCTAGTTGTCTTTGCCGTCCTCGCAGTTTTGCTGCTACATGAGGTAGGTTCAAAATATCAATATAATATAATATAATATGGTCCCAGCCTCAAAGCTTGGGTTTCATATTTTTGAGTGATTTTGCGCGGATTGCTTTAGCTTCTAGAGAGAAAGCCTGATCCAGCTCTACTGACGGGATAGCGAATCTGGTTTCATTCAGGACCATAGACCAATGACCTTCCTGTCTCTCCAACTAACGGGAAGACTCTTTTCTATTATGGATTTAATTTTACCCAATATTTCTCCGTCAAATCCGCTTCTAAGACGACCCACTGACCCATTTTCGAAACAACAGTTCACCTAGTGCGACTAGTTCTCGTAAATGGTTATCGACCATAATTAAATATTTCGACGTATCTATGTCCTGCCCATGGCATCAATTGGTTGGTCGGGTTAATTTCAGGGCCCGGTCGGATAAATCTTAGGACCTGATCGCATCAACTTTAGCCGGGTCGAATTAGGACACGGTCGAATCAACTTCAGGACATGGTCGGATCAACCTTAGGATCCAGTCGGATCAACTTTAGGGCCGGGTCGGATCAACCTTAGGACCCGGTCCAATCAATCTTAGGATATGGTCGGATCAACCTTAGGATCTTCTCGGATCAACTATAAGGCCGGGTCGGATCAACCTTAGGACCCGGTCGGATCAACCTTAGGACATGGTCGAATCAACCTTAGGATCCGGTTGGATCAATTTTAAGGCCGGGTCGGATCAACCTTAGGACCCGGTCGGATCAACCTTAGGACACGGTCGGATCAACCTTAGGACACGGTCGGATCAAACTTAGGATCCGGTCTGATTAACTTTAGGGCCGGGTCGGATCAACCTTAGGACCCGGTCGGATCAATCTTAGGACACGGTCGGATCAACCTTAGGACACGGTCGGATCAACCTTAGGATCCGGTCGGATCAATTTTAGGGCCGGGTCGGATCAACCTTGGGACCCGGTCGAATCAACCTTAGGACACGGTCGGATCAACATTAGGATCCGGTCGGATCGACTTTAGGGCCGGGTCGGATCAACCTTAGGACCCGGTCGGATCAATCTTACGACACGGTCGGATCAATCTTAGGACACGGTCGGATCAACCTTAGGACACGGTCGGATCAACCTTAGGATCCAGTTGGATTAACTTTAGGGCCGGGTCGGATCGACCTTAGGGCCCGGTCGGATCAACCTTAGGACACGGTCGGATCAATTGTCGGGGCCGACCACGGTCGGGCCCGCTTTCTTGCCCGGTCGGGCCACTCACGTACATACGTGATTCGAGACTATAACCGTCTGGGCCTCAACCCGAGATCGGGGTGTCTCCGTTTTCTTGATTATAACCGTCTGGGCCTCAACCCGAGATCGGAGCGGCCCTGTCTTTTTGACTATAACCGACTAGGCATGAACCCGAGATCGGAGGGCCCCGCTTCCTTGCCCCGACGGGCCATTTACGTACATACGTGATTTGAGACTATAACCGTCTGGGCCTGAACCCGAGAACGGAGTCTAAAACGAATTTAGGTTTAATAACCAAAATCTGAGTCGGAAGCGGTACAACACAAGTATTCACGTGCAAGAGAGCAGTTTCCTGAGAAAAATAAATATTTATATTAGTTTACTCACCTGACTCACATAATTATTTCTTTTAATTTAAACCGAACGTTACTCAACGTTTTTTGAACTTTTAAGTTTTACGCGTACAACACACCACTCGCTTACGTAAACAAAAGCGTACTGAAGAAACGGACCGTTGTACGGTCCGACTCTAGCTAGCCGTCAAGCACAGCATGAGAAAGAGACAGCGATAGGTAGGTTATTAGGGAGGAACGGGATAGATAATGGCTGCACACACCCACTCGTGAACGTAAATAGAAGAGGTAATCTCAGAGGTCAGGCCATAGGCACAGAGCCGAAATACATAATTAAATGCCATATAATTTCGTTCAAAACTGGTAACACTCAACTCACTTGTCACTATCAAATTGACATAATTATCCCAATCCCACTTGCTTGTCATATTTGACATAATTATCCCAATCCCACTTGCTTGTCATAATAAAACTTTGCTGTCAAAACTTTTTATTGTAAACTTCTTGTAGGTAAGTTAAGAAAATTAATACTTTTTGTGATCCCTAAAATAGGTTACTTTTAATATTTCGGAATGGCTTTAAACCCGCGGAAATATTTAGTAAAAGATTTAGTGAACAAACCCGCGCCGCTAGACGTTTGGTTGCAGGGCACGATCGAACAAACTGTCGGCGCGGATATATTGATAATTTCCGACTGTACAGGACGAGCGAAGATTACTAAATGTGAATCCGCACACGGTATTATTGATAAAACTTCCTTGCGAAAAGGTAAGTATGATTTAAAACCATCTTGTTACAGCATTATGACGTTTCCATATTCATTGCTTGTATTGCTCAGCTTTCTGCTCTTATTTTTTAGTAGTTATATATTATATCTAAATTAGAACTAGCTTTTATTATGTACAAATTCGTAAATCAGTTGACAGGTAAGTACCTACTTGGAGCATTTTTACTCAAGGGTTATGCCCACAGATATATATCTGTGGTTATGCCGTATTGCAAAGCTACAGAAACTATATAAAAATATTCAAATCTATATAGGTAAGTAATGATTGATTAAGATTAATTAATTGTGTTAAAAATTAATTCACTTTCTTTTATGAGATAATCCTTGATGTTTTTACCTTTTGATCATCTCAATATACTATTATGACTTATATACTATTATCATAATAATTAATTAACCAATATCATGATCAACCTAAAGGCCAATTGGAATGCTCACTTACGCTTTTAATCCCCTGCTTAATGCTTTTTCATAACATTACTTTGTGGCTGCACAAGTAGAACTTGAAAACTACTTATAAATAAAGCACAATTTTCAGGTACATATTGCTGCATAATAGGTACTGCAGTTAAAACCAAAGGCCTGCCTGAAGTCCAAGCTAGCAAATTCATAGACTTAACAGCAGAACCTCACATGAAGATTGCTTGGGAAACCGAGGTGAAAGAAGCAGATTTGTTCTTAGAAGGAAAACTAATACCAACTGTATAAGTAAATAAAAGAATACTTTTATAAAACTGGTGTTTATTTCCATCACCATACAAAATAATATTATACATTCTTCACTTTGATTGTGACAACAAAACGGACGAGCCAGAAATTGCCCTCCACTGGAATTATTCGGTCTTCTTCATATCACAGATCATCGATAACAATAGTATTACACAAATCACTTACAACATAAATGCAATTTCTGGCTTGATTTACAGAAGTCTTTGAAACAAGTATAAAGTAACATTTCATTATTTAACAATTATTGCTTACAATACTTGGCATCTCATGCATATTACTGAAAATATATAAGCATTTAATGTTTATTGTAAATAATTTAAATTATATATCCATTTCCATGACCATTACACACAATATTCTTGCTAACTTAAATCTTGGCGGGTGACTTCAGGAGTGGGCCAAGTTTTTGGGCCAACATGATGTTGCCAGCGATCTTTAGCTTTCCTTTCAGGTATGCAACCTGTGGGCTGAGTGAGCCAGCCGCAATTGCTACCATATCTTCGTCAGACACGGTCAGGGTCGTGTCAGCCTTGCCACTCTTTGGTGTGCCTTCATATACTGCGGGAGATTTGAGGTCCAAAGCTGTGAACAGAAAGATGCATAAATGTTATGTTAAAACGTAACTAGAATGCTATTTTGCGATAATTGGGAAAATCATACTGATATTGTGAATAGTTAAAAATGACTTCAGAACGAAGCTATAAAAATCGGCCCATGGATAATAAGTTGAATTAATCTCATACTTACTCCAAGATTTAACAGTCTTTCCATTCTCGGAGATATTGTACTGGAACACGCCACCAATGCTCTTGGCCAAATCCTTGTTCTTGCCGACTTCCTCTTGGATCTTGGCAAAGAGCGCGTCACTCTTGAAAGCACCACCAGATGGCGCTGATGCGGGCGCGGACGAGCTTGAGCCAACTTGACCGGATACTACGTTCTTCAGATCGACGTAAGCACCTAGAAAGAAGGAGGATACGGTTATTGTCTGGCACAATTACTACAAAATAAAAGGTGAACTTAATATAGTGTTCTACTAAGTTAAGTGAACTGTTAACACCGAATATTTCTTCGTTTCTCGCCGGTTATAACAATTCTACTTATTCATTTTAAAAGTAAGAATTTTTCCTTGGCCTATTAAAAATGGCAGTGTCAGCTTTTAAACTGAGTGGCATTTTTTGCGCGGGCGCTTATCTATGAGCTTTTGTACCTATGCGGTACACGCGACATTCTAGAGATTTAAAAAAAAAATTAAGTAAATACGTACTAGCGATGACAACATTGCCGGTGTCCTTGACCTTAGTCTGAAAGTGCACGCGCTTGCCTTCCAGCCACATCTCAGTGACGAGGGTCTGTCCTGGCAGCACCGGTTTCACGAAGCGAGCCTTTAGAGCCTTGAAGTTGTTGGGCTCGTTGCCTCCGTACCTGGGTGATGGATAGCAATAAGATAAGATTGATAGATGCTACAATGGAATACTGATTTCCTTTTTTACTTCAGAACTTGGAAGTCAATGTTTCTCTCCAACAGAAATAGTATAGTTTTCGAAGTTTTTGTGATCTTGTGGGTGTAAATAAGTCTGGTTATTATTACACTATCAGTAACCACATTGGATGTTATACTTTCCTGTGATATTGATGCCATAGTTGTGATATTCGGTATAGCTTTAGTTTTTAAAAATAATTACTTGAAAGGTACTTACTTAGCCAGTACATGTCTGGCAGAGAATCCAAGAGACGCCATTCCGTGGAGGATCGGCCTCGGGTAACCACTGACGGCCGCTACGTTAGGGTCAATGTGGAGGGGGTTGAAGTCACCAGATAACCTAGAAATTAGAACATTATTAATAATAAAGAGAAAAATAATGTTATACGCTTCTTATAAATAATTTTATATGCTTCTATGTTGTTTATTAAATTTTAACAAAGATTTTTAGCTGATTGATTAGGTAATCGATCCTAAAGTACGTAAAAAACGAAAATAAAACTATGAAAAAAACATTGCTCAATATCTGTTAATAATTTATCAATTAAAATAGTGTCCCAAAATGTACGAAAACAAAAACCTTTCTTATTTAATTAGGTACCTATAAAGTGCCGCCTGGTCTTCAGCAGTGCGTTGTTCAATAACGGCATCAGGGGCCCTCTTGGGTGCCGGCTGTACTTCAACAGCCTGCTTGCTGTTGCGGGGGCCATTAAACCCACCCTGACCGAGCACGAAGATGTGTTGCTGTGTGCGGGCTATCAACTCCTTGTTCTGGTAGATCTCGCCTGGAGAGTAAGGAGTCGAGGGTTATTGATTCAGAAATGTTAGGTTCATAGGATTCAAATATTAGCAGCAATGGTGCACTCTAAGATCGGGGAAAGTATCATTGGGATTCGCAATTAAGAATTTCTCGTTAGAAGCCGGGAATTCGGAAGTTGGTGGTGGGGGTGTGTGTGTGTGCATATATCGACGAAAGTCCTGCGCTTGTCCTCTCATCGTTCATAGGACGATGAGAGTGCGGTAATCGGGAGTGCACAGCTGAATTTGTACACATACTTGTGCACTATGCGTACATGGGTAGTCTAAATTGAGATAGGCCACCGTGACCGAATTTCGGCAGAGAGAATATTATATTAACATCCAAGAACCATTTCGTTGAAGATGGATAGTGTTGGCAACAGTATAGATATAAATAATATAAATATAAATAAATATAAATAATATAAATAAATATAAATATCTTGGGACAACTCACACACGGCCATCTGATCCCAAGCTAAGCAGAGCTTGTGTTATGGTAACCAGACAACCGATATACATACTTAATACGATATAGATCTTACACGAATATCAAAATCTCATCCATAATATTGCATTATGATCACATAACTTCCCTAAGAGTTTGTTTTACAACTAGATTCATTAATAGTGTAAATATTCCGAAAAAACACAGTATCTAGCCGCTTATTATGAGATTATAGACAAATCCATGATATATAAAATATCTAATCTAATCGTAGGTATTAAATATCTTATCAGGCATAATATTTTAATTTTATAATTTATTATCATTGCATAATGATAAATAATAAGCCACATGTTTTCAATACGATATTACATATCTACAAAAACAGTGGGTGCAGGTGACCTTAGCGAAACTAATATTTTACTTCCAAGGCGACTACTAAATTCATTTTGAAGTTTTGACTTTTAAAATAAAATAAATTACATCTCAATTAATAATACCAGTAATTTCCGTTATGATTCCGGTAATTCCCGTTAGGATTCCGGTAATTCCCGTTATGATTCCGGTAATTCTCGTTATGATTCCGGTAATTCCCGCTATGATTCCGGTAATTCCCGTTATTATATCGGTATTTTCGGTACCAGACTACCGGTAGCAACACTTTGATAAGAGATCTTTCAGCAGTAGCTGTTATTATGTGTATTTTAATCATACTATGTGCATTTGCAATTTCGATTCAGTGCTATGGTGGGTGTGATAGCCCAGTGTAAAGGGCCCGCCTTTCATTTAAGAGGCGGGCAAATACCAATGTGTCTTTTAATTTACCTTTTCAATTCATTTGTGCTACTCAATATAAGTCTGAAATCGCCAATCCGCCTTGAGCAAGCTTAGTGATTAATGCTCGTGCCTTCTGTCTATGAGAAGTGCCCTGCAGGCTGGTATTTTTTGCTATACTGTAACGTGTGTTTACTTTACTACCATAGACAACTGCAGTACTTACTGTTAACAATGGAGACAGCGCTGGATCCCTTGTCCAACGTATCGACGACGTAGCTGCGGACTTTGAAGTCACCCTCTGTACCGGGGAAGTCACCCACAAACTCAATAAACTGTTCTCCGTGAAGGATCTAAAAAGACCGTTAAATTTGTAATTTTCGTTTTACATATTTGCAATTACTTTGAATTCTGGGTGAACTTATAAGCTATGTCCACACCAGTGCGCTTTCACATTCGTCTTTCATCTTCTTTTAATTCATCTCTCATCAAGCGCATGCAATATTCATTCATGCCTTATTGCATGCGCTAATTGCGCTTCATGCATGCGTCAGACGAAAAGGCAAGATGAACGTGTTTAGTCCACACCAGTTTAGTGTTTTTTTAAAACGGATGAGTTTTATATGGCATTAACAACTAAATAATAGTACAATTTTAAATACTTACGTTAGTAAAGTCGGCGTGTTTGCCAGGTGGCATGGAGTTACCCACGAGGGGAGATTCGATAGCCATACCAGGTAGGATGAAGTATGTGGGCAGAGCCGCGAAACCCTCGTGACTCTCATACAAGAACTTCAGATCAGATTGGTTTTCTACTGACGCTCCGACTGAGGAAGAAAGATTTTGTTTATAAATCTAGATCTTTTTCATAGTTGCTAAGATTAAAATCTTAATGAATATCTTATTTTTTTTTTTCTAATTCTTATTATTTATGCACAATACCCGATTCTGTGGAGTCATTGACGAAGATGATAATGATCCAAATTGTTGAACAGTAATATGAGTAACAATCATAGTGTAGATGTTTTTTATTTGGCCAGGCGTTTTTGTGGCGCAATTTGCAATAAAAAATTGCAAATTGAGGTCAATAATCGAGATAAAAACAATTTAATCTTTTTTTTTATCAAACTGCACACAGTAAGCTAAATTTCATAAAAAAATCTGAAGTAGTTCCGGAGTTTATCCTAGACAAATATACGCGAGATTTTTTTTTGAGATAAAACATGTAATACTTACTGCCAAGAGCATACAGCACGAGGTCCTTCGAATCGTATTTGTATGTTGACCAGTATGATTCGCGGTCACCGTCCATTTTGCTGCGCTCTTCAAAGTCCTACAACAAATTGTGAGTAGCATGATCACAGTAAATTCTCTTCTCTTTTTTCTTGCACAAATAAAAAATAATCTTACGGCATTAGGTTTAAAGTTCAATATTGAGTGACGAACATATTAACAAAGTTAAAATTTTGGTCTTATTAAAACCTTACAAAACCTTGGGAATTATTTGTTTATTTTTTTCAGTTCTATAATAGAAATCTAAATTATTTAAGATGTTTGTATATTTGTTACTCAATCACGTTTAAACCGTTAACGGATTCGGATAAAACTTGGCACGTGGACAAACCATGATTTGGATTAACCCATAGGATAATTTTTCCCTGGTGAATCCGCAGGCAAAAACTAGTATTATATAATAAGAGCTCCCTACCCAAGCGTGTCAAACGGAACGCTATTATTAAGTCTCCACTGTCAGTATGACCATCTGTCTGTCACAGGGCTGTATGAGTGTAGCGTTTAATCAATAAGAGAAAAAAAAAAATAAACATGTTTCTTTTTTGTTTGAAGTGTTAAATATTGTGTGGTAGTGGTAGTGCGAGTTCGACTCAACGTGGTCGGTTTTTATTTTGGTATTCTACAATAAATAAGTACCTGTAACTTTTCAACAAGGTCCACTGTAACTTCGGCCATCTTGTCCAGGTGGACGGCATTTTTCATGCTTGTAGCCTCAGGCCAGAACTCTTGCACCGACTCGATGGTCACAAGGTCTGAAGGCTTCTTCCTATTGACAAGAAATAAGAACTATTGAATGATCAAACCTAAGAATTACCTGGTTATTTTAATAATGGAACTAGGGCATGCAAAACCGGTTTTCCGGTTTTGCGCAAAACCGGAAATCGGCCAAAATTTTACGATTTTTGAAAACCGGTTTTGAGTGCCAAAACCGGAGCTCAGCTCCGGTTTTCCCATTATTGAGTAACAATTAACATTTTGATTTTTATCAACATTTTTTTCGAACACTCTCAAAAAATTATTAATTTTGAGGCATCAAAAATGTATCCGAACCGAACACAGCCTGCATCCACCCACTTACACGCCTCCCTCCACTACCCCCGCAGTCCCGCACATTATCAAGAACAGCGATCTCTTGAAAACAAGTGATTTATGCTTTATTTAAATTAGTATACATCATAGTTGATTATTGATCTCTTTTTTGGTGCAATATGAATCATATTATAATAAGTAATGTTATTTTGTAGTTCGTCTTCAAAGTTACAAAAATGTTGATTTTTTTGGTAATTGTGGGTGGCTGTGTTTAATATTTGAAGATGTTGATTGTGTTTTCTATGTTTAAAATATATTATTTTTGATAGCAGACTTAATAGGTACCAAAGATACCAAAAACTTACTTGTTGTTGATTTGATCTCAGTTAATTAATCTATATACTATTATAAGTTCATTGTTATCTGTACAATTATATGGTTTGGATTAAAAAGAAATGCATCATACAATTTGTTTTATTTGTAGACTTAGTGGGTATTTAAAAAAATGGTGTTTCTTTTTAAATTATACTACATTCGATTTTTTTTGCTAAAACCGGACCTAGCTCCGGTTTTCGGTTTTGGTCCCAAAAAAACGATGTTCAAAACCGGTTTTGATGACTTTCCGGTTTTGCATGCCCTAAATGGAACTTCTTTTTTTGGGTGTAAGGAAGAGGTGTAACAGGTTTGCGCGGGCGCAATTGGGTAATTGACACTATTAACCAAAACATACTCTTTATATTGGTTACTTTGTTTTCTCGGAAGACTAATAAAACTCTGGAACTTAATTAAAAGGAGGAGGCCGAGAAACTGCCCGAAATACTTAGGCGGTGACTTTTTTATTTGAAAAAAAAAATATTATACGAACATCAATACTAATATTATAAATGCGAAAGTGTGTCTGTGTCTGTCTGTCTGTTACATCTTCACGCTTAAACCGCTGAATCGATTTTGATGAAATTTTGTAAAGAGATAGTTTAAGACCCGGGGAAGGACATAGGATAGTTTTCATCCTGGAAATCACCCCCTAAGGCGGTGAAAAGGGGGGGTGGAAGTTTGACAAGTTCCACGCGGACATAATCGCAGGCAAAAGCTAGTTTTCAATATTTCGGTTAAGGTTTCTTGGTTTATATCGGGTGTCATAAGACACTTAACGGAGCCAAAAGTTTCATGTTCTACTAAACATTGCGATATTTTTTTTATTCTGGACCATAAATGGGAACCTTCTGGTTATGCTATCATATTCTTTCTTTCTTCTTTATCGTGTGGGCAGTAAGGTCTTACGACCCCACACACCCTAGTGTCTGAATTTCTAAACCGCCTCAAGGGCCTCTGACATGGTTTTGAGTGGAACAGTAATAGGCTGGTATAAGTCCAGGCTTCCCCACAATGTTTTCCTTCACAGATGCCATGGTCGCAAAGCACGACTGCTGCGCATGAGGTCTTGGGTTCGATTCCCAGGTCGGGCAAAGTGTTATTGGGTTTTTCCATCAGAAATTTCTCAGTAGCAGCCTCGGAGTCTGGATTTGTGCCCGGTTGACGGCAATAGGCTCGCCCCCTTTTACATGGGACTTAAACATAACTGGCGAAATGTGGGTGTACTAATGGGTACACCTCTGCCTAACCCTACGGGGATTACAGGCGTGATGTTATGTTATGATGCCGGTGATGTCCAAGATAAACTTTAGAAAGTACATATGAATTGAAAAAATCACATTGGTACTTGCCGGGTTTGAACCCACAACCTCATGCATGAGAGAGAGAGGCGGGCGCCTTAGCCACTGGGCCATCACGACACACATTGCTATCATATTGAAGGTGAAAGTTACAACATTTTCATACATATTTTTATTAAAACAAGTCCTTTAAATACCCCTACGACCCCTGTACTGTTGCATGAACCCATTAACCCCGTATAACATTGGATTTTCACACAGCTTTATATTACAATAATATTTTATTTTGCATCTTCAAACAATCTCAGGCGTAATTTTAATGTAAGGTTTTAATCATCATCATTAACTCATATCAACAAAACCATTGTTATTGAGTGTGCATGAGAATTTCAGAATGTATAAATAACCGTTCCAACTCTGGTTCAGTATGTTTATTTTTGCAATTAATTCTTACAATAACAATAATTGATTACAAGGACAATCTCAAGGACGTTCTCAAAAGCAAAACTGTGTTAATTTTATATACTTATTGCAACTTTTTGGAAAATTTAATTTATTGTTATATTATATTGTACTTTGCTGGGAATTCGTTGGATTTTTAAATAATATCATTCTTTTATTTCATACATTGTTTAAAAGATGATTAAAAGAGTAAAATAAAGTCAAATATACTAATTCGGTACAGGCAACCTAAGAATTGCATGTTTATCAGAAATCATTAAACATACATACAGAGCTGGTAAATCTTCTTCATACATTAAAGATACAACTTTTTTATTTAATAAAATTGAGCACTAATTGTGATAACACGTTGCAATTTTATAATGACAATGATAATGAGACCACCTATTGTAGATTATGTAGTTTTTATTGTTACGTATGTCTAATTAAATTAAATTGAGGTGTTATAGTTTTATGATATCATTACGTACGGGTGTTACTCATGGGCCGTAGTGGCAAGATAATTATCAGTTCATATTTGTCGCCATACGATAAGCAGGGCAACGCATTATTTATTGAAATTAAAATGACAGGGACCAAAGGAACCTTAATAAAAACCAGTACTAGTACCGATGTAACATACACTATGTAACAAAAACCCTGTCAGATCAGTGTTGCCGTTGATCAGTTTTTATGTTTAATTTAATTACTTCTTCTTTTTTTTTTCACTGGGGAAAAATAATAATCTCAAATCCATTAAATGGTTACGTACATGTGTACGCAGTACGATGCCGAATAATACCCTTAAGGATCTTACAGGGTTTTTGTTACATGCTGTATAGTGTCACTTAGGCTACTGATCAAGCAAGCTATTTGGTATACAGGCAGCTAACTTGCAACTACTTTTAAACAATGTTTCGAGTGTGTCAATTCTTGTCAATCACACTAAATAGGATTCAAAATTATTAGACACCACAATCTTAAAAAGTGAACACAAAATAACAATGAATGACAATGTAGCAGGAACATAATTATTGTTGTCTGTAAACCAAATAGTTTGTAAAGGTCACTTTACTTTGTTTAAATAAGGTTATTACATGACTACCTACATAATTATGAGAAGCATCTTCGAATACCGGTTTAATACCAGTATTTAAGAAAAGTACCTATGTTTTGCTGTAACAACTTGAAAGTCATATAATAACAGTTGAATTTGTGACTAGAAATGACACACATTTTAAATACCGGTTTCGATATTTGCTTTCTAGTTTCCGAAATATTTATTTATTTATTTTAACTTTATGCACATGTAAAAAATACACTGTACAAAGGCGGACTCAATGCCTTGAGCACTTTCTACCAGTCTACCTTAGGGTGATGCAGACAAAACATAGTAGGTGCACAGATACAGAAAATCTTCGAGAGTAAAATATATTCAAGAACTGAATATTCAAGTACTAAAAATGACTGGCATAAAAGAATACTTACTTAAGCACAGCACCGGGACCCCTGACGTAATGCGTCTTCGTGGCGTATCCTAGCGTGGAGTCGATGACCGCGCCGGTTTCGGGGAACGATTCGTGTACCATGTACGCCTGCAAAAAAAATCAGTTAATAATACCGAAACTTGACAACAAGAGATTAAATAAAACTTGTTTCCAGAAAGTAAACAACTGAAAGAGAGAGAGAGAGAGAGAGAGAGAAAACTAAATTAAGCACAACGTACGCGCCGAAGGTGTAGGTAAATACATTTTAAATGCGGACAGACAAACAACTCACAGCTGCTTTTTGACGACCCCGGGTCGACAAAGCAGGTGTGAGTTGGCTGTGGTATGGTAAAACCACGGTAATGACGGTGGTATTCATATTAGGCCGGATCGACAGGTTCTTGTGTGAACAGCAACACCCAAAACGGCAAAACTGTCGGTCCGAATTAATGTGAACCAGGCCTTAGAACTGAAGACTGACCAAGTATCTGCAAATTTTCTGTGTATGCTTATACTTACAACAACAGGTGCAATAAGTTCAGGCTTCATCGCCTCGAACATCTCTGGGGGCAGGATGTCCTCTGTCAGCCGGGACGCAGCCGTAGGCACGATTGTGTTGACTTTGATGTTGTATTTCGAACCCTCGATGGCCAGGGTGTTGGTCAAACCGATCAGTCCCATTTTTGCAGCACTAAAGAAAAATGGAGACAGAAAGCAATCTTTTAAGAATGTAATAAAAGGTAAGGTAAGACTGGAACCCTGACATAGATGGGAGTCGCGGCAGACCAAGGAGAAGATGTCGGGACGATTTCGATGGCTTCTTTAGGAATTGGCGAGATGAGGCAGAACATCTAGGGAAGTGTAAGGCATTTTTCCAGGAGGGCGACAGTAACGGCTTAAAAATAAAACTAATAAAAAGTATATGTTTATAAAAGAAAGAAGAAAATAAAATACTTTTTAATATAGGTACTTATTCACAGTTTTTCACACGAAAAAGTATTATTTTAATGCGCGTAAGTTGTTGTGATGACTCTAAAAAAAAATTAAGTTTTCAATTCCCTGTTAAGTAAGGTTTTTAGTTGTTTTGAAATCAATAAATAGTAACCGGCGTGCTTGTATGACGAGATATATGAACGTAGATGAGGCGAAAGTAGTATGTAAGGATCGTAGCAGGTGGCGTTCTGTGGTTTCTGCCTACCCCCATGGGAAAAAGGCGTGAGTTTATATATGTATGTAAATAGTTAGTCAATTGAGTTGGCAAATTGCGACGTCAGTGTTTTCGCCATACAAAATCTATCCTCGTAAGGCCCAACGACCTAATATAAGGACAACATAAAACTAGTCACTCCGGCCCAAGATAGTTTTCAAAATAATTAAATTACGGCCCAGCGACCTAAAATTATGACATGATAATTATTTAAACCCTTTTTTTTAGCCCGGTGACCCAAAATAGGAAAAAATGATATTAACATTTTTTTTTTTCATGGAGTAGTAAGGGGTATAGGAAGGTATTAGGTATTGGGTATTAGGTAGAAATACCACCTAAGATTAATCAAATCAAAAGCATTCTATTTAAACACTTTTTAACCAAATCGAAGTTCTGGGCCGCAACTACTTGCACCTATTTTTAGTACATTGGGTCCTAATTTATATCGACTTAAATTTAGTTTGGGCCTTACGAGGCTATGGGAGAATCTCGTTTTAACAGCTCATTAAAAGTATGTCAAGTATCCAATTAAGAACACTCAATGACGCAGCTTACGCGCGCTTGTCAATTTGTCCCATATTTTTATTCGATAGATCAGGCTTAGCAAAACACACAGGTGTATTTCATTAGGGTGCCTTTACTTGCGGACGAACATTCAAGTTCAAATGGTGACCTAAAACTTGTACTTTAAACTTCCGTTTAGTATGCATGTATAATTTGCATTCTACATTTACGCATATTTCTTCATTATTTACAGCACCTACTTACATCGAAAAATCGAAACTTCAAATAGTATTAGATAATGTTTAGTCATTTTTGATTCAATAATAGGTATGCTTTTGTACAATGGAATAAGTAGGTAAGTATAAAATGTATGTACAATTTTTTGTATTATTTTTTGTGTTAATTCAGTTAGAATTGTGTGATAGTCATCACAGTTATTCTTCTTTTCGTATCGATAATATATCTATAATTAAAACTATTTGGCCATAGTAGGACATCCCAGTGTGCTACTATACTATAGCATCCACCATAAGCGTCGCCACACTCGCCACTCGCCAAGGCAGGAGTAAAGGCAGCTGCCCCCTGTCCCAAATACCAATATAACTCTAATGTTTACTGGTCTGTACCTACAATTCATACTTACCCCATCCTCCATTCATTCATTTTATATTAACTTGTGTGTTCCCCCCTCCCCCTGACCATCGGCTGGCGTCGCCCTTGGCATCTGACACTTTACTCAATTTTTTTTTTATATTCAAATTATTATTTCCGACACGTGAGAAGAAACTTATAAAACAAAGATTTAAATTAAACTGACCTGTAGTTGGCCTGTCCGAAGTTACCGAAAATACCGGCATTACTCGATGTCATGATGACGCGGCCATACTTTTGCTTTCTGAACTGTTCCCATGCGGCATGCGTGGTTTTGAACGCACCTTTAAGATGGACAAGGTGAATCAGGTCCCAGTCCTAAATTAAAGAACATATTATAAAATATTGTAGCATTTTGGAAGCACCCAATACCTTTGAGTCAAAGGTACAATGTGCTTTAAGACCTTTGAGCCCAGATGTATTGGCACCTAACATAAGTACCTCAGAAACTGGGATGGGTGTATGTATGTAGGTGCAAAAAGTCTGGCTTTCCGAAGATGCTTTAATGTAACAAGATAATATATGAAAAGGGGGTTATTTTTAAATTAAAAATTCTCTTTAAAAGTAAATAAAAGTGTAGTGTCTATTTGGAATGTCAAAATAACGATTTTTTTACAAAATTAATATTAATGATTATGCAAAAAAAAACAATGTATAACATTTTGTGTCTGTTTGTTCCGGCTAATCTTCAATAATGTTGCACAGATGTTGATGAAGCCTTCTATGGCAGATAGCTGATGTTATAGGGAGTAACTTAGGATATGTTATGCAAAAAAATTTAAACCCCGCAGAAAACTGACATTCACACAGACAAAGTCAAGGGTATAAGCTTGTTATTAATATAGTAAATAACCCCTCAAAATTGTTGACATAACCATAATAATAGCAGTATTTGAAAAGATTCACAAAGGTCAATCATAATAAGATAGCAGAACAACAAATACAGATAGTAGAATATTGTCATATTTTCTCTTAGATAAACTACATCTTCAAGTACCTACGTACCAACCTATAATTATGTATCTTGTTATAATGTAATCTTTTACAAAAGTATTATGACCGCAGCTGTTAATGAACCATTATAGTAACCTACAAGTACAGATAAAATCAGTAACATCTACCTGATCGGTCATTTTTCCGAAGCTCTTATCACGAAGAATGCCAGCATTGTTGATAAGGATATCAATCCTACCAAAGTTATCTAATGCGGTTTTAATAATCTTCTCTCCTTCGACGACATTGTTGTAATCGGCGACCGCGATACCACCTGAAGAAAAAGATTCATTAATTAACATAAAATTATGTAAGAATGGAAATAAGCATTATTTTTACAACTGTCGAGCCCATTGGCACCGTCGCACGGCACGTTTACGAGTTTTTGTATATCAAAGTATAATAAACCGTAAATTTAGGACTTTATAGTTTAAATTTCAAATATAATGACATCACATAGTACTTATTATTGTAGACACTGTGATTTTCATTGAAATTCCAGTTGTATTAAGATATAATAGGCTTTTTCTAATAATCCCTTGCCGAGGCGCATTGCCTCAACCGTGATCAAAACAGGAAGTCTTAAGTAAATTAAGGTTGAGTCTTCCAAAGTAACAATGTCAGCCATTAATGGACACAATGGTCTAATAAAAAAAGGTAGGTATATAATTAATATAATTTTTGGCATATTTAAGTGTGCATGGGTGTGTGTATTTTTGAAACTCTATTGTATATTACATAAGAATCATGAATAAAACAAGAAATATGATAATCCATTTACACACAAAACGTCTCTATAAGTGCTGTGTGTGAGAATCTACATTGTATAAAATATTTTCAAACACAAAGTTATAAAATAATCATTGATAAAATCTAAAAAACACAAAACAATACATACTATTTGTAATACATTTGGATTTTCTATTACTTATATGAAAAATGAATAAACTAGTACTATTTGATAAAGCCAGCTTATTGTTTAACTTTATCAGTGAATTTGAATTTATTTCGTTTATAGGTATTTATAAAATATATTTCGTTTATATAAGTATTAGAAAGAATGGCTGTTTTTATTTAGGAAACTTTTTTTCTACATGACTCAGGGTAGAAGGTCGAAGTCCCAATCAGTGTCCAAAGGTTACTTAACATAAAGTTTAAAAAAAAAGATATCAATCATGTAGGTATACAACGTGTACATGTATGTGTGTATATTTATGTTCAACTCAATACCCAAAATAACCCCGACTAATATCTGATTTAAACATTGTTAAGTCGACCTACAAAGTTCAAAAACATAAATAATAAAGTATGAATTAGCATTTTTACCTTTGTCCTTGATTTCCTTGACAACGGCATCAGCGAAGTTTGACTGTCCAACGCCATCGCGAGCACCACCGAGGTCGTTGACCACGACTTTAGCACCTCTTGACCCCAACAGCAGAGCGTAGGCCTTGCCGAGACCTCCACCGGCGCCAGTCACCACCGCAACACGACCGTCAAAGCGAAGCTGAACCATCCTTCACGACAAACGAAACGTAAATGAGAAAGAAACCACCCGACGAATTATAACCCGGCGCAATTATCAGTATCAAAGTCCAACTTAACATTCGCTTTCGATAAACAAGTTATGTGCGTTCCACTTAAAAGATAATATTTATATTGATCTTCCGTTCGGGTTGTTGTTGTAATATAAACGGAATACTTACATACCTTCAATCACGAATTGCGATGTAAGAAAATGTCTATGATTTGTTTAATGCAGAAAGTAGAAAAGACTTGTTAATGTTAACAATAAACGAAATATTCGAATAACAAATTTTTGTTCTCGCTACTGTGCCCAACTTTTCTCTTTCGTTTCAAGCAAGGAACTTGACGTCTTGACGATTGAAGACCGGAAGACGTCATTACGTCAATGACAACAATGGTCAGCTGTCAGATGTCTTTGCTATCAATGGACATCTGACAGCTGTTTGACTTAAACATAAGGGGCAGTTCATATGATTCCAATCGTAATAATCTTTTGAAAATGAAATGCTGGCATCTATGTCTCTATTGTACATAATACCTTGAATCCTTAGAGTATACAATTACAGTAATTGTATACTCTAAGCTTGAATCACTCCCTGAATGTAGTAAAATATATTATAATATATAGTAAAATATAAATATAGTAAAATATATAATATATCCAATATGTTAAGTGCAAAAGCAGTCTGTTTTAGTACATACCTACATTTTGTAAATTAGTTCATACATACATACACATACATAATGCTCACGCCTTTTTCCATGCGGGAAGCAGAAATCACAAGGAAACCACAAAACGGCACCTGCTATGATCCTCACATACTCCTTTCGCCTCGCCTCGTCCACGACCACGTTCAAATACATCTCGTCATACAAGCACGGCCATTGCCGGCAAATTAGTTCAACAAATAATCTATACTATAATATTATAAAGCTGCAGTGTTTGTTTGTTTGTTTGTTTGAACGCGCTAATCTCTGGAACTACTGGTCCGATTTGAATGATTCTTTCAGTGTTGGGTAGTCCATTTATCGAGGAAGGCTATAGGCTATATACCATCACGCTACAACCTACGGGAGCGGAGCAGTAACCAAAGACGCGGGTGTAACCGCGGCGGACAGCTAGTTCAATGTATATAAGCAGCTACAAATATTTGTTTTTGGTTAGAAACTTTAAATACCAACACGAACAGACTTAAAAAAAAAGTTAATAATTTGCAAAGACAACAATATTACGATGATAATAGGTAAAATTAATATCTTCAGTTTCAGAACGTTATAGGTAATCATAATAAAATAACCTAAGATGTTATTATCAAGCTTTTATGAACAGATATTTAAGACGTGTTAGAAACAATGTTTATAACAACATTTATCGCGGAGAACGGCACCTTTGTGTAAACTGGGTAAGCATTAAAATTGTTCCCTGTACAATCTTCTCGGAAAATCAGTTTAGGAAGAGGACGAAATCTCCGGGCACTGTTTGGGGCTGTCAGTATGCAACAACAATTATTTATTGCGGGCTGCCGAGAATGTCCCACGACGCTATATTTCCGCTTAACTTTCCAAATGATTTATTTTCATATGTCAGAATAACGGAACTTTAAAAGTTTTAACGGTTTCATGTGCATTATTAATCAGTCCGTATATGTGGACCGTTCATTACATCAAATATTCATCAATATTCTTCACTACATAGTATAAAACAAAGTCGCTTTCCCTGTCTGTCTGTCTGTCCCTATATATGCTTAGATCTTTAAAACTACGCAACGGATTTTGATGCGGGTTTTTTTAATAGATAGAGTGATTCAAGAGGAAGTTTTATATGTATAATACATGTACCCGTGCGAAGCCGGGGCGGGTAGCTAGTTATAAATAAATGGGGTCGATTCTCACTCGTGCTTGAAAAGCATTTAAGAAAGCGTACCTACAAGGTGCGGGTGGGCGTGTTTTTGGTTTTCAACTATTATTTTTTATTTTTTCACATTCTCGTCCGCGTCCGGTTTGATCCTAACAGTCAAACTATTTCATTTCGTGGAACAGAGAGAAAAAAGTGTCAAAGTCAAAAAATAACCGTCATCGATTGCTTTGAAAGTTGTGTTTACTTCTGAAGTTCTGAACTTGATAAAAATATCAACAAAATAATTTTAATAAATACTAGGTATGTCTTTATATCGGGCAGAACCTGCCTGGCAGCGGGAAAATAATTCAACCACAAGAAATATAATTACAGGCGACCCATTAGCCGGTAAGATAATTTGTGATGTGATGTTTACGAAGCATTTACGTTTTATTTACTAAAACTTGGATTATTTCACAGCGATTTACAATGAAGGGACGTGGCGGCTGAGTAAAGTGTCTCCGTTATATAATTTACAATACGGCACAGTGAAACTGAAACAGTATGCGTCTAAAATTCGACAAACTCTCGTAAGTGCAGTACCAGCTAATTCGTCAATAAAATATGTCGTTCAAATCGAAGAACAAGTTAACTTAAAGTATTCTGAAGATGATGCTAGTGCTCTAATAGTAAGTATTCTTTCTTTATGCTTACTTTACAAATTAATAAAACTTAAGAGTGTTTGACTTTTCTGTTGACATTCACACAGACAGAACATACACCAAAAACCAACTTCTAAAATTTTTTGTCCGTCTGTCAGTTTGTTCCCCTCAGTAAGCCTCTGGCCCCCTAACTATTACTTCACTGCCTTTTTTTTCTGGCTCTGAAACAGTCTTCTGCTGGTAGCAAAATCTAAAACACTGATTTCTAATTTTCAGATAAATGTGTTATCATCCACCCAAGATAAGAATGGTAAAAGCAAGGTATCCTATGCAGCGATACTCCTGTCTTGGGGTGTCAGTATCACTGTAGATAAAGCCACTCATCTTCCATACATGTTAGAAAGAGGTGAACAAAGGATCGGCACTTCTGTCAAAACAACTTTACAAACTATTTTTGACTGTCAAATCAAACAGTTTTGTTTTACACAGGTATGTATAGTATTTGGGGAAGTTCACTGGTAGTTAGCTCTGCTACTAAAATTATATCTGGTTCTTCAATATCATAATTAGTATGCAGTAGGTACTTATAACTGGTGTGCTAGTATGAGTAGATTATGAATGTGGATGAGGCAAAAGGAGTATGTAAGGATCATAGCAGGTGGCGTTCTGTGGTTTCTACCCCCATGGGAAAAAGGCGTGAGTTTATAAATGCATGTATAATTTGCTGCAGATGCAGAGACTGTGCTATTGCCTGGTGTACTGCATGTTGCAGGTTCAATTCCAGCATGAAACAAATATTTGTAAAGCCAACAGAGTTTATATGTTTGTAAACACACCCACAATAGAGGAGAAATTCAGCTACAAGCAACATTATTGTATAAATAAATACAAGTTCAAATTACATAATAATGTGTTGATTCATTATTTTCTAGCAACAATTACTGTACTTTGGTTTCAATTTTGTGGAGAATGACTCATCCCGCAACACGGATCCATTTACACTAATGTACAGGACACCACAAGTTGATTACAAGGACAAGTTGAATTTATCCTTTGAAGTTGGTGACATCCAGATTATATGGAATGGGTATGTTTCATTCAAAATAATTAGTCAAATCTAAGACTGAGATAAATAAATGGTACTTGGCACACACTTTTGACTTACCAGGTTTTCCGTCTCTGCCTGGCGCCCGTAGTTTGACAGTTGTGCAATAGTCACAGGCATAATTCCTAGCTTACATACATAATCCACCCATACTTAGATTTGGTCCAAAATTAATAAACATTACTGTTATTATAATTTTTATACTATTTATTAATTTTGGACTAAGTCTAAGTATGGGTCTGGTTTGTGTGTGTATACTATTTCTCTAAGGCAGCATTGCCAGGTGCAATTGTTAAGCTATGTTGCCAAAAAAACCAAATGTAGATTCATTCAGGGGCGTGTGTGTATCAAACTTTAGGGTGCAAATGAAAGCTTGAAGAACTAGGTATGCACATAACATTGTTTTTATTCCCATTTCAGAATCAAAGACGACGAAGCCAAGAAATCAGATCTGGTGACATTAGCATACCAAATGCTACAGAATCAAATCTTTTATATGATCATGTTAGATATTACTGTGTTTGACTTGTGTGAAGTGATGCTGCCAAGAGCTGAAGTAAAGAGCAGTGGTGTGGTGAAAATGAAGACGCCAGAGATAGTCAACTGTGTGTTTACAGTGCTCAATGAAATAAACCACAATTACTCTGATCATGATTCCAGCAATGCTTCCGATACGTAGCAGTAATAAATGTTATATAATAGTGACTATTGCTTGTTGTCATTTACAAAAATATCAAGATAGAAATAAAAAACTACAATTGTTTTTCAACATTTACTCTCATGAATTACACCTTACAAATGTGTCTGCATATTGTAACCTTACAAAATATTATATCATTACAATGTGCTAAACTTAAAAATAACCTATTTTGTAATCATGTCTTTCAGTACCTTGCAAGCAGTCCTCTTTTAAGAATTACAATTTCAACACTTCAAAACCATTCCAAAATCGGTATCTTGTGCATAACTATTTATACTAGGCCACCACCTAAAAGCATACTTGGTATTTTGATCTAAGCAGCTGACAAATTGGTCTCCATTCTTCGATGCAAGGTATAGAAGGTACCAGAAATCAATCACAATAAGATGAATTTAAAACTATACAATGGTACACCGCGATTCACTTCACAGGATTACATTTTTCCAATTTGTACAGATGAATCTTCATAAATTAAAATGTTGGCATAAATAATAAAAATATTTTCCATTTCACTAATAATCCAATATATAAACCTAAATATATAATGTATGTACTTGGTAGATATTGTAGCTTAGGCTACAAAGTATAATACAAGTAAAAGTTTCGACGCATACTTTGACGAACATTCAGTCGCATCCAAATAACGATAAGACGTAATTTTTACACTCCCCAGACAATTTCCTATATTGATGCAGTTTCATCCATTGAGTAGCAACTACATACTCGTCCAATTCATTAAAAACCTTAGAAATAGTGCCAATATAGGTGATTGTGTAGAAGAGGCAGCATTATACATAGATGCCTCATCTATATAGCACATTCTGCCAACACGACGATCATGACAATGAAGATATACAACATATTATAACACGATCTTTAAATAAATGCCAGATTACGAGATATTTGTGAAAGTTTTTATGATATTTGCAAATAAAATATACACAGAGTTACATACACACAAAATTACATAGAAGCTTAATTAATCGTATGAAGAATCTATTTAATTATTATGTATTACATACGACTATTTAATTTTTCACATCTGGTCCATTCAGCGTAACCATTATCTGCCATCTGTACTCGTTCGAATAAAACTTACAGTATTAAAGATGCCTATTTATTTATCGAGATTAGATTTTAATTGCCACCAAGTCTAGGGGACCTAACAGTTATCGCAAAAAGGAATGAGATGAATGCTAGAATTTGATCTGTCTGTAATGTTGTTCATTTACATCTTCTTTCCGAATTGATGGTAACAATCATCTAAAGCAGTGATTCCTAAAGTTGACTGGACAAAAAGTCCCAAATCAAGTCAAAGTCCCAAGTCTTGGTTTTCACGAAGAAAAAGGGCCATAACTATATGAATGAAGAACAGGGGGTCTACCCCCTTTAAAACAGTATTATTTTAATATTGCTTTGCCTTGCGCACTGTTGGATTTTTAACGCTCGGCACAGCGCTGAGAGTTGAAAATTCAACAACAGAAATGACATAGTAATATTAAAATAGTACTGTTTTTAAAAATGGCGGTAGGCTCCCCAGTTTAGGGCCCACCCAATATTCTCTCACGACCCATACTTTGGGAATTACTGCTCTAAAGTACTTGGGCCCAGTAGGTGACCACGTTAAACGCAGTATCAGTAGTGATTTGAATGTCCTCTAAGGTGTAGGTGAAGGGACACATTGGGCACTATCAAAGCACCGCACTCGCACAGGGTGTCGGAGAAGGATTTGATTTCATCTTAATAATGATGGCATAATTTTAAGTTAATTGAATATTTCTACTAAGTATAGATGTGCCTTAGCGGCGTATATTATAAATGTGAGTCAGACGCAAGCTATTCTGTAGCATATATAAAATAATTCTATGAATCCGGCATGCAATAAGTTCCGTACCAATGTTCGTTGCACACAGCTGCACCTCCTCCTGAAAAATCAAGAAGTCAAAGTCAAAACATTTATTTCAATTAGACCATTTACAGGCACTTTTGAATTGTCAAGGAGTAGGCCAGTTAGTCCGAAAGTTGAAGCTTGTTCCAAAACGGAGGTAGGCCTCTATGGAGAAGAACGAGCGAGAAACTCCACGGCACTCTTTTAAATTAGGTTTTAACAAAATCCTGGTTACATTATTCTTGTTGATTCTACATGTGATCACAATCTTTAGAATAAAAAAAAGAACATCAGCTCAGTTATACCTACAGCGCCTGTTTAAAAACCATGCTCTTATAATTATTATGTTGATGTACAGTAAATTTGAATAAACTATTTGTTATACAGGTAAAATATTCTAATGTCATCTTTTAACTCCTCTACTAATATTATTTTTGATTGTGTAGGTAATAACTTTTAGGCTTATGGCATAATGCATAAATATAGGGTGACTGTTCAGCAAACTCACGAAATTCTTTTACAAGAAGCTGTATACTAAATAACTTGTTTGAGTGTACATTTCGCACCCTAGTCTTGATAACGATTTTGCTTTCCCCATTCAACAGATGGAGCCATATCGCGAAATGAGCACATTTATTATCGTCATTGATAAGGATTATAAATCACGTTCATGCCTAGTTCATGTTCCCACAGGCTTAATAAACTGTAATCTATGTGAAAGGATTCGTAGAAACCATTATGACCTTATGCCTTATTCCCTAAGACATAAGGTTTAAATTCAAATGCTTGAAATATGGTCTCTGAATAAAAAAAAACAGCATTTTTTTATTATTATGAAAGTCTCTTTAATCTGAGGGAAATGAAAGGACTTTTCTTCATATTGTCTTTTATAACGGTTGGTTAGAAAATGCCAAAAATTCCGTGATGACCAAAATATGGCTATATTGAAGTCTTACCTCATCAGCCCGATCTAAAGGGCAGCGATCCCTCCTCAGTGTGTGCAGTGCAGTACCTAACAACAGCCACCCCCCGCAGCCCCGCCCGCGCCCGCGCCTCCCGCGCCACTCGCGCCCCCCGCCGTCGAGTGCTGGGGGCCAATCTTGATGCCGTTCGCCTGTATGATAAACATACAAATTACGTGTTTGTTCCTTCGTATCATAAATGGCTAGAAGTACCGAGCCCCTCTACTTATCCCTTTGAGGAATACAGGGGTGATGATAAATCTTTACTATAATATAATAATGTTATAAATGCGAAAGCAACTCTAGTCTGTTACGATTTCACGACTCATTTTGACGAAATTTGTTTTGGCAGAAAAGACATAATATAGACCACTTTTCGCGACTTCGTCTGTCGCGGGCAAAAGCGAGTATGAAATAAAATAATCGTAAATATCCGTCTGCTGGTTACTTACAGGTATGAAGGTTTTTATATCTCTAATCTCCAAACCACAAGGGTCCAAAGTAGAGAGGGAAGTTAGAAACTAATGCCATCTCTGACTCATATTCCGATTATGTGCCCGAGCTCGTATAAATGCGACCATGACCGACGATCTTAGGTATATGTATTTCAATATCAGTCAAAACAGAAGCCCAACGAATACTTACCTATTATGTGATAACAAAACATGAATGTGTTGCTAAGTAGTTGTTATTCTAACTTGAAACATTAAAACTATCAATATGGGGGCCTCAATGTGTGTTACTAATATTTCAAATCAGGTCGCTACTGTTTTTGTTCTAAAGGCTTGATTCACAGATCGTACTATGACTTGCTAACTTAGCGATTCATACGAATATAAACATTATTTTTATAATAATATAGTTCATATCCCTATGAAATGCCTGTTCACATTAGCTTAAACAAATACGTACATTATTCGTATAAGAATAAGGTTTCAAATTCAAAGCAGTCTCTGTCTACAAAACAAAAAACTGCCGACTGCCTGTGTAATTCTACGTCAAATTATCATCAACGACTATCGATTAGCAGATAAGCTCGTAATAACTCACCTCGTTGTTGATATCGAATACTCCTTCCTGTATTTTCTCATAGATCTCTTTGGCAGTGTTAATGAACGCCTCCTCGACATTGGCTGCAGTCTTGGCTGATGTCTCCATGAAGACCAGGCCGTGTTCACGGGCGAAGGCTTCGCCCTCCTCCTTCTTTACTTCACGTCGGGATTCCAAGTCACTGGAATTTTATGGTTGCTAGTATATCACATCAATAATCACAGGTGTAAGCATAATTTGTTTGGTAACGGCATGGTTGGCGCAGCGACTGAGTGATTGGTTGCTGCACAGCGAGTCGCGAGTTCGATTCCCATACGAAACAAATAGTAATATGGCCTACAGATAGTTGTTCTGGGTCTGGCTGTTTGAGTATGTGAGTTTATATGTTTGTACCCACGATACATGAGAAATTGATAGTGCGAGACAACATTCTTTTTATTATTACAAGCTTTTATTTAGCTTGCACTGTTCGTATGGAAGTATGTAAATAAGTTGTCCTTTCAAAATTTGTAAACCATTTTTCGACCATTTGTTGGTATCCGATTGAGCTGAAATTTTGCATTCACCTTTAGTTCTGACAATACAATTTCCAATACTCAAAATTGAAATAATTAAAAAAAAACTTGTTTTTAAAAATATTTTTTAAATATTAAATTTTTAAAAACTTAAATAAAATAAGTAATCAATCTTAGCTTTCTTACTTTATTACTGTACTAAAACTATTAATTAATTAGTCAATTAGATAAATGCCCTTCTGTTAGTCAAAGTCAAATCATTTATTTTTAGGCCATTACAAGGCACTTTTCAAAGTCATAATACAAAAAAAAAATAAGTTAAAAATAACTAAAACCCGACTACGACAAAATCGCGCACTGAAAAGTATAAAACAAGAACAATATTCATTTGACCGATATTTTCGAAATTTTTAAGTAATAGCCGTGGTCGTATGCCATCTGCGGTTGATTCACACAATCTTTATTGACTAGGTGGCATACGACCACGGCTATTACTTAAAAATTTCGAAAATATCGGTCAAATGAATATTGTTCTTGTTTTATACTTTTCAGTGCGCGATTTTGTCGTAGTCGGGTTTTAGTTATTTTTAACTTATTTTTTATTTACACTATTTTGGGGGTTATATTATTTGAAGGAATAACTCTATTGAATTATTTGATATAATAATAAAAGCAAAGTAGCGAATGAATTTCAAATGTACTCATTAAGCCTTTTCATTTGATACCCGTGTTGACACTGTTAAAAACAGGCAAAATAGCTAGTAAAAGCTATATAATGTATATATATTTCAAATGTGCTCATCAAGCCCTTTAATTTGATACCCATGACGATACTGTGCGAAAAAAATTTTTTTTTCGATAACGACTTCTCATCCCCTGGAGGGCGCCATATTGGATTTGGTGACACGTCACCTACCCTATAACCAGCGGACAACTGAGACGCTTCTAACGACACCTCATTTGTCATGTAATGATAAGTAGTTTAGAAGTTACGAGGGAACAAACAAACATACATACAAACATACATACATACATACATACATACCGGTCAAAATCATAACCCTCCTTTTGGCTTTGCCGTAGTCGGGTAAAAAAACAATTGAATCCAGTTGCCCCTAGTCTAGTAATTGGTGAAAGCGTTAAGAATCCAATTAAGGGCGACCAGAGAATAAAGGTAAGTTAAGTTAACAATGAAATACGTTTCCGACCAAAAACAAGTCGTAAATTCGACCTCATTTACTTAACGGTGTATCACCTCGAGCCTTAACGTAAAAACGCCTCAGCTTAGTTAGTCATACAAGATAACGGAAAGTTGAACAATGCACTTTGTAATACAGACATCTTTTGAGAATATTAAGATTTCAGGTCGTTATCACTAAGTTGCTCAGGGCATGACGTTTTTACGTTACGTAGTGTTGAGAACAATTTAAATAATAAAGAGATTATTTGGCGGCTTGATGAAAAGAAATAAACCTGCTATGAGTAATCGAGTTTTATTTTATTTTTGAGTGCGGGGACGCCATTTGTTTTCCTCTAATAAAAGTAAGTAGTCTAAGTTACTCCTTATAACACAGCTATTTGCAAGTAAAAGTCCCGTCAATATCGGGCCAGCCGTTTCGGAGATTAACCGGAACAAAAAGACAGACAAAAATTTTAAAAACTTTTCTTTTTCGTGTACCTAAGTATGTAACTTGTTGAACATTCATATTTATTTGTAAAACGCTGTTATTTTAACATTACAAACAAACACTTCAATTTATTATTATTCCTATAGTTTTTTTAGTAATTTGAGCGATGGCGCTAAATGTCAATAGGCTAGTTGACACCACCATCAATTGACGTACTTTTTATGACCTGTCAAAACGCGATTCTTTCATAGATTTTGTATGGAAATAGCACGCTGTGACGTCACTTATTTGGCAACTCAATTGTCTAACTATTTATTGATTTCAAAGCCACGAAAAATCTAACTTTACAGTAAATTGAAAATTAATCGGGTTTTCAGGGCTAAAATAAAGCGTTTCTTTAGAGAAGTTATATCTTGGAATTATTGGTTAATGGTGTCAACTACCCAATTTCACAACATTCCTCGTCCAGTTGACTGAGCGCTGAGAAACAAAACAATAAAGAAAGTACACGACCCACCTCTTGTTACCAATCAACATGATGACCATGTTTGAGTTAGAGTGCTGGCGCGCATCCTCAAGCCAGGTGGTGAGGTGGTTGAATGTGTCCCGTCGGGTGATGTCGTACACTAACAGTGCGCCTGCCGCGCCCCTGTAGTATGATCGCGTAATTGACCTGCAAGGAAAATATCGGAAATTCTATATTGCACACGCATGAGTACATAAATAATAATCCTTCCGACCGAATTTCGGTCGCGGCGTCAAATTTCAATGGAGACTAGCTAAGTAGGCAGGAGATACACTGAAGGTAGGGCTGCCATCATCTAAATTGTTGACACCGGACAAAAACATCAAAAACCCCGGACATTTGGGTGAAATTGAGTTTTTTTACCGGACATCCCAGAAAAAAAATACAGTAAAATTTAATTAATCGGGATTCCACTGACATTAAAAGTGTCCTGGTGTCATCCGGACTCTTTTTGACAACCCCTCCCGGACGTGCCCCGGACGCCCTCTAAACTAGAACAAATCCGGGGAAAACCGGACGAATGGCAGCCCTAACTGAAGGACACAGGTGCACTCGCTCTTCCGGTCTTCCCTCACTCTCACAGTCCGATGGGACGGCAAATCAACACGACCAGGGAGAAATCAGGCGCAGGACCAACGGTTTAAGTGCTTTCGGAAGCACGGGGGTGTCACACAACCAACTTCCTAATTCTGGGCTACCTATTGAGAAATTCCTAGTGGAAAATGAGAGCAGGATCAACAGGGCAGCCAAACGAGTTCATTATAACACATACCTACTTAATTAATTTGAGGTCAAGGTAGTTTGACCCCAAATGCTAACACTTTTGTGTGCCTAATTGTAATTAACGATTAAGCGTCATATTTGTAACATAAAATATACATGATATATCTGATACATAATATCAAATAAACCGATAAATTAATTAATTAAACAAAGCGAAAACAAATGCTCATCCTTACTAATATTATAAATGCGAAAGTAACTCTGTCTGTCTCGCTTTCACGCCTAAACCACTGAACCGATTTTGATGAAATTTGGCATGGGGATAGTTTAAGACCCGGGGAAAGACATAGGCTACTTTTTATTAGACTTCGACTTCGTCTGCGTCCGCGATAACCGACATTTGCGCGGACGAAGTCGCGGGCAAAAGCTAGTGTTAATTATAAAATGAGCCGTCAAGGACCAAGTAAAGCAATTGTGTTCCGTTAACTTCCGTTATATCCGGCGTAATATATCCCAAATAATAAAACCAATCATAACTTTTGTTTACTTCATACTAAGACCTGCATAAAATACGAATACATAATTTAAAATCAAGGTCAATAGAAACAATGAAAATGTTTGAATCAGAAGTTAGCAGCTGATAATAAGTGATATGGGTTTTGTGAGTTAGATTATGGATTCAAATTGAAACTAAGTGAATTAATTACTATGTGGGTCTTGAATAACCATGCGTTAATGCGTATTTTTATTTATGTAAGATATTTTCTGAATAACATTTTCTGTCTATCTTTAACAGTCAGTGTTTAATAATAGGGTAGATGACATCACCAATCAATTGACGTACTTTTTATGACCTGGGGTCCTACCATGAACTCTTATCGCGATCCAAAAACTGAATTGTTCTTTAAATACGTCAATATAACGCATCAATTTATGTCATTATATTGACGTATTTTCTCTTATCGCGATCCAAAAACTGAACTGTTCTTCAAATACGTCAATATAACGCATAAATTGATGCGTTATATTGACGTATTTGAAGAACAATTCAGTTTTTGGATCGCGATAAGAGTTCATGGTAGGGCTGCTGTACTCAAAACGCGATTCTCCATAGATTTTGTATGGCGAAAGACAACTGTGACGTCACTTTTGTGCCGACTCAATTAACTAACTATTTATTAATTTGAAAGCAATTAAAAATAAAATTTTATAGTTAATTGAAAATTAATCGGGTTATGAAGTCCAAAATAAAGTGTTTCTTTAGAGAAGACATAACGTCTTGGAATTATTCGACTCAGGTCAACTACCCAATTTAAAAAAAAAATACAATTGTAAGCCAAAATGGTAATTTTTTAATTTTAAGCTCAATAAAAAAGTATTTAGCAGGTTTAAGATCTAACATGCCTAGTTAAAACTAAAAATCTAGAGGAGGTTAGATCCCAAGATAAAATATAATTTATTGTGCCTATTTAGGTTACAGTAAATTTTCTAGCTTTATATTTAAAAAGCCAAAACACTTTATTTTATGCCCAGTAAAGCATAAAATTCGTTGTTATTACATTATTAGCATTTTTAATTACAAACACTGAATTTAAATAACCTAGAACGGTCTTATAATCTAGGTTAACGGTACAATAGATTCTAAGATTGCTCTATTTTTTGTCTGAATTGCTCAATAATTTGTTTAGTGTGGCTCCGGGTGTAAAAAACACTTAACAGAGCTAAAAGTTATGGGTTTTTTTATTTAATGCAATATTTTTTTTGTTCTGGATCATACCTGGGAACTTTTTGGTTACAGAGATATTAAAGGTCAAAGTTTAATTTTTCTATGTTTTTTTACAAAAATATGTTTTAAATGTTCTTACTTAATTTTAAATAACCTGAAACCACTGTGCTGTTGTAATCACCCATAAGCATAGTAATTTGCGCGTTACATTGCATGGTACAATAAACAGTAGTATTTCACACAAAAAAAGTTGTTTTCCAACAATTTTTTGCTAAATGTTACTTAGTTTGATGGGCAATATGTGTAGTTCATGGGTATGTGATATGTCTTTACACCCCATATATTTGTGACTGAACAGTTGACTGACTCATTTGCTATCAGTATCTGCTGCCTGCTTACCTATGCTGAGTCATCAAAGGATAATGAGAAGTTTAAAAAGAACAACATCCTTTATTAATAGGTGGGAACCTCTAACTAAAAGATCTTGATAGGTTTGTTACAAGGGATTGTAAATTTGTAACAATTATCAATAAAAGTAAAGCTATTAAAAAGGTCCAATAAGATTCATACCTGAAAGCTTCTTGTCCAGCAGTATCCCATATCTGGAGTTTGATCTGCTTGCCGTCAATGGTGATCATGCGAGCTCCAAACTCTACGCCAATCGTGAGATCGTGAACAGGCTGGAATCTTTTGTCAGTGAACTGGAGTAGTAAGCATGACTTGCCTACACCTGTGAATGAATTTAATACCATAGATAACTAGAACTTGACACATAAACTATAAATGTTGTGATAATATTCTCATTAGTTCATGTTACCTACTTATATAAGTATCAAATCACATTGTTTTCTTTCATTTGATGTTGAATTTTTGTTTCTTTTGTTATGTTTTAGCTAAAATATCAAGTCACTATGATCACAATAACAAGTTTTGTTCAAAATAAAATAGGTATCTATTACAATGTGGGGTCATAAAATGAAGTCAAACAAAGGAAAAACAGGTGATGTCTACATAAACAAATCATTAACATGATTGACCAATAAGAGCTTTGAACTCTTATCACTGACATTAATCACACAATATGCAGACTTGTTCTTCAAAATAATAATTTATGTATTATCTAATTTGAATAGTTTGGACCAGCTTTTAAAATAATAGATAAGTCATAGATGAAATCTGTTCTACAAACAAACAAAGAAAATCCTTGAAATAGCCTCAAAACAACATACAAATAAAGACATGTTGGTATCAATATATCTATTGATCTATGATGAACTTATTTATTTACAGTACAACGAATATGAACTGCACAATTTCTAATGATATGCGCATTAGACTCCTAACTTGACGTTCTGACGAGACGGCGTAGGCGGAAAAATAATATCACAAAATATTATTATCCACAACAATGAAGCATCGATCGATCTTGCATTTAAGAATAAGTACGACTTAAATTTCAAGATTCTAACGCCAAAAACTGTCTAAATACACTGCACAGTAATATAAAATGTCTAAAATAGAATACCACGAAATAAAATCAATACCTGTGTCGCCAATGATGATGTATTTGAACAAGTAGGCGTATGCCATCTTCTTTGCAGTTCTTTGTAACTGTTGGAAATTACAATTAACAACGACGATGAACAAAGATTTATGGGAAGAATTTATAATATTACAAATAAGACGCAATTTTTAGAAATCTCACAGCTGGTTGAATCAATTTGTCATTGTGAAATGCATGAAAGAAATTTTGACAACCATAGAAGCTGGCTTTAAAAGGTAGTAACATACATGTTACACACAATATCCATTAAAAATGTCACTACTGTCAGCCGATCCTAATTCAATGGTTACACGAGCGTGTAACCCTTGAATTAGGATCGGCAGTCTGGCGTCAGTCTGGTCAATCAGTCTGCTCAGAATGACGGGAGAATTATCGTCTAACCGGTTGACTGACGGACTGATGGTCCAGAATGACAAAAATTAAATATTTTAAATATTTTTTATCATTCTGTTGTGAATGACAGCAGACTGATGCCAGACTGATCGTGTAACCGCCCGAATCATTCTCGCGTCAGTCAGTCACCGTCCCCAACGCAATGGAGCAAGACGTGCCAAGCGACGAAGCGCTGCCGCCGCCGCCCGCTTCATTCTTTTCGATTGCGAGATAGAAAAAAGAATTCATTCTCACATTCGAGTCTTTGCCAGAGTTATGGGATAAAACACATCTATACTAATATTATAAAGCTGCAGAGTTTGTTTGTTTGTTTGTTTGAACGCGCTAATCTCTGGAACTACTGGTCCGATTTGAAAAATTCTTTCAGTGTTAGATAGATTAGTTATCGAGGAAGGCTATAGGCTATATACCGCTACGACCTACGGGAGCGGAGCAGTAACCAAAGACGCGGGTGTAACCGCGGCGGACAGCTAGTACTTTATATTGTAATAAATACAAGAGAAATGATGCTTTGCGAAAACTCCTCGACATACAGGGTGGCCAAGATAAGGACGTCCAAACGAAAATTTTGGACTCTTCTCTTTTTGGGCTATCCAAACCATAACCATGTATGTTCTACGATTTTTTGCGGTTTAGGAGCTAGACGACATTTTAATATTTTTTTGGGATATTCTTCTTTACGTCAGTTTTTGGTGGTTTTTTCTTTTTGTGTCGCATTTTTTGAAAATATTTTTATTGATAATCTATACTTCTATACTTAATATTATAAAGCTGCAGTGTTTGTTTGTTTGTTTGTTTGAACGCGCTAATCTCTGGAACTACTGGTCCGATTTGAAAAATTTTTTCAGTGTTAGATAGATTAGTTATCGAGGAAGGCTATAGGCTATATACCATCACGCTACGACCTACGGGAGCGGAGCAGTAATTATTATTAATCCTGAAAGTATGGTCTTTGATCGACAAAAACAACTGTCTATCTTATTGTCACCCGAAATTACTTAAACTTATAGTTCAAAGGCAAAAATGTTGTTTTGTAAATTTCGTTGCAGATTTTCGGCTCTTAAAGAAAAATCACAATAAGGGCCCAAATAACCTTCATCCTTGTCGTATTTGATTTAATAAGTTAAGATGCGTGTAATTTTCTTTTTTTTTGTAGCCAGGTTTTCATCCATCGCTTTCTTTTTACGAGTTTCTTTAGCAGTAAAGCGATAACTATAATACCACAGGCTCTTTTTTTTTTTTCAAAATATCCATGGCTAGGCAGGATCAGGTGACTCACTTGACTATCGTCTTCACTTTACGAATGATGACTAACGAAAGTTTTATCAGTCTGCTGACAATCTAGACTGAGCGTGTAACAGTGTCTTTCATCCGTCATTCTGGCATCAGTCTTAGCCGGACCAAACTGATGGACTGAACTGATGCCAGACTGAGCGTGTAACTTTGAATAAGAGCCGATTAGTCAAAGAGTTATTTAAATACTAGTACCTATATTATCTTCTATTGCATGTCTTTTGTTTGGATATTTCTACCTATGATTAAAAATAAAATTGTCAATTACGTAATTAATTATTAAAATAATGTTATTTTACGATAATAAAATGAATGATGTCATATAGTCATCTATTCATATGTGTTTATCTATACTTCTATATCTATACTAATATTATAAAGAGGTAACATTTGTTTGTAAGTTTGTATGTTTGTAAGTTTGTAAGTTTGTATGTAGGGGGTAATCTCCGGATCTACTGAACCGATTTTGAAAATTCTTTCGGAAATTGGAAGCTACGTTATCACCGAGTGCTATAGGCTATATTTTATTTTAGAAAATATAGGGGTCCGTAAGATATTTCGGTTTTTCGGACCCAAGGTGTAAAAAGCCATCCTCGTTGAGACTGCCTCGTTGGTCTAGTGGTCGCAAAGCGCGACTGCTGAGCGTGAGGTCTTGGGTTCGATTCCCAGGTCGGGCAAAGTGTTATTGGGTTTTTTCATTAGGAATTTCTCAGTAGCAGCCTCGGAGTCTGGATTTGTGCCCGGTTGATGGCAATAGGCTCGCCCCCTATTACATGGGACTTAAAACATAACTGGCGAAATGTGGGTGTACTAATGGGTACACCTCTGCCTAACCCTTCGGGGATTACAGGCGTGATGTTATGTAAAAAAGTTCCTTATTTGGCGTACGCCGCCTAAACTATAAAAGATAAAACTATAAAATGTTCTTATTAATTAAAGACCTTAAAAATATCTACAAAAAAGTCCGCGACACACTATACCTATCTATTTCGAGTTAAACACAACAACCATTTTTTTTTATTTAAAAATCTTGAATTTTTTTAGAACTTCATTTAAACGCATTTATTTTACACGATACTCCTTATCAAAATAAACTATTTTGTCACAAAGTACTGTTTATGTAGATAGTATTTAGTCTTTTTTTCATTAAAATTGGACGTTTGGTTTGAAAGTTATGGCGAAATCAATCTCTTCTCTATATATATAAAAATCAATTGCTGTTTGTTAGTCTCGCTAAAACTCGAGAACGGCTGGGCCGATTTAGCTGATTTTGGTTTTGAAATGTTCGTGGAGGTCAAGGGAAGGTTTAAACGGTAAGAAAATATGGGGTAGGGGTAGGATTGGGTTAGGGTAGGGGCAGGATACCATGCAGTCCACCACCCGATCAGATGCAGGCCCGTGTAGGCGACGCACGTGTTCCGCGTGCGCCACACTAGAGGATTCGGCGGCGCTTAGACCGCCGACGTAGACGGGACCCGCCTAGACAGGTGGCGGGTCAAAGCCTGGCGGGGGCGCGGTAGAATGCGCGAGCGAATCCCGTACCCCCGCCGAAAGGTATGTCGAGGAACACCGTGGTGGTTTTAGCCGGTAAGAGTCCGGCACACCCCCCCGTCCTCCCCTAGACGGGGGATAGTCCATGAGGATTTCCCCACGATAAAAAAAAAAGAAAAAAAAAAAGGGGCAGGATACCACGCGAACGAAGTCCCTAAAAATAGCCCTTTTAATATGAAGTCGGGAAGTCGGTCTCAAGGGTAGGGGTAGGGTAGGGTAGAGGTAGGGTAGGGGTAGGGGTATTTGTAGGGGTAGGGGTAGGGTACGGTAGGGTAGGGGTAGGTATTGGTAGGGGTAGTGTAGGGTTTGGGTAGGGTATCGGTAGTGTAGAGGTGGGGGGATACCACGCGAACGAAGTCCCTAAAAACAGCCCTTTTAATATGAAGTCGGGAAGTCGGTCTCAAGGGTAGGGGTAGGCTTAGGGGTAGGGGTATGGGTTGGGGTGGGGTAGGTACGGTAGAGGTAGGGTAGGGTTAGGGTAGGGGTAGGGTAGGGTAAGGCAGGGTTAGGGTAGGGGTACTGGTAGTGTAGGATACCACGCGAACGAAGTCGCGGCGGGTCAGCTAGTAGCTTTATAATCCATTAAATTGTCATGTTGTTTCTATATAAATCATAGCCATTATGTAGCCATTAGCCAAACCAATGTAGAATTTCCAGTGTTACCATTCATTTTTAGTAAATAATAGTAATTAACCTTTTAGGGCCTCCCTAAAACGGAGGACGGTCCCAGTTTATTGTCCGATCTACATGCTTCTTATTCATAATTTTACGGTAAGAAATCTTCACGGTATTCCCGTTATAAGATATTTTAGATTGTGTTTTAACTATTATTAAATTGTATTCATCATTGATGATGTTATTATGTTAACACACACATATACACTTTTGAGTATTTTATCATTGAGCCTGCTGCGTACACACCGCCCCAACGAATGCCAACGAAGGCATTCGTTGGGCCGGTGTGTACGCAGCATTACGCTTGGCTTGGTTACATGTACGGTACACAAAGGACATGAAAAAAAATGGGCCAAGTAAACAACTACAATACCTATTCCTATTTCAAATGTGTGAACATAGGCATCATAGGGGTAGAAATAACAAATTACTACTAAATAACTTGAGTTTCAGTTGGCAGAAATGAAACAAATCAAAGACACATATTCCGGAAACATTTTTTGTAAAAGGAAATCGGAAGAAAGATTGTCTTTTCTCTTCTCTCTGAACCAACTGTCAATGCTGTCAAATGTAATGTCAAATTAGGATTTTGATCTGATTATTGCGAATTGGTTTGTTATTATTTCCTTTTACAGATTGTGTCCTAAATACCCAGTGTTTTATATTTTCCCCTGAGTATTGGTTCACATTACGATTAAACTTTGATTTAGTAGCTTTAAATCTCCTCCATTCGAATCAACAAGCCATTGGTAACCTTAAAAAATTAAGTGAACAATGCCGACTTCTATGATGTATTTGTAATCATGGATTCTTCTAATGATTCTTCGTCTAAGAGGAAGTCTGTAAAACTCGATGGCGAAGGTGAAAAAAATAGGAACTACAAGAGTACTCCTAGTCAGTTAGGACAAAGAGATAACGCTGAAAATCTATTTACAACGACCTCGAATCCAAGCTCGAGCTTTGTTCCCTTGAATGGACCTCGGGTGAATCACATGAGTTCATTACCTTGCAATGAAACAGGCCCTCAAACAAGCCGGTGTAGCGAAAATAATCCTGAAAATAATAAAAACTTAAATAATTCTGCCCAGTCACAAAAGTGCAACAACAAAGTGTCTAACTCGATTGCTGAATCAGTGGATTCTGCGGTTGCGGGCAGCAGCAGGTCTACAACCACCGTGTATGACAATGGCACAGAATCCAATCAGGATAAGCAGACATGTCAGAGACACAAAGTGTGCCAGGACATGGCAGGAAGTAGCAGCCTTCCATCAACAAGTGGCACTAGCAGAACTAGTGAGAACCCAGAGACTAGCTCTTTCAGAGAGAATAGGAAAAGACCTTCAAGTCTGAAGCTAAACAGACCAAACATAGAAGATGAAAGCTCCAGTGATACTGGCAATGATGACTATTCTTTGGGCTCTGAAGATGGGTGTATATACACATACAGGGGTGGCGAACATTTGGCTGACTTGCCAAGCTCATTTTTTAGCCTTGACATGGGTTTACCTTTAGACAAGCATCTTCCCATGCCTAACTATGTAGGGCCTCAGCAGGGTGCAGCTGGAGGCAGGGAGCAAGCCTCCAGGGCATCAAGTCCAGACATGGATTTTTTGGAAATGGATTTTGACCCTGGACCTTCATGTGAAGTGGATACTGGTGATGAATCGTCTCCCGATGCTGAATTGGAAGCTGCAAATAACATGCCTGAGGAGATAGAGCCTGTACTAGTGAGAGGGACGACTCCAGAATACGTGCCTCCTCCGGTTAGGTATGTCCCAGTGAGTGTACCGGTAGCGAGTACGTCTGGATCTGGATCACATGGAGATGCCGATTTATACTCATATAGTGTGCCATCAACAAGCCGAGGTGTTGTTATGGGTCAAGGAGATGCTGCAGAAAGCAGCAGTAGTGCACATAACTATGTAGACCAGAACTTTAGTTATGGTCCATACATCACTCATGTGAACTCGAGGGGTGAGCAGCTAGTAGTCAGAAGAACGATGTCACATGGACCCATCATTTATCCTGGCAGCCTGCATTTCACCAGCGGAGATTTGGTGTCACCATCAGAGTTACTGAGTTGTAAGTTTTTCTTTCTATTCAAATCAAACTTTTGTGTTGTAGTGGGACAATAATGGGCTGGTTTTCTACTGTCCTCTACATCCTTTATATCTTTCATGCCAGTTTTGTATGAATTTACATTGAATCTATACTAATAATATTATAAAGCTGCAGTGTTTGTTTGTTTGTTTGAACGCGCTAATCTCTGGAACTACTGGTCCGATTTCAAAAATTCTTTCAGTGTTAGATAGATTAGTTATCGAGGAAGGCTATATACCATCACGCTATGACCTACGGGAGCGGAGCAGTAACCAAAGACGCGGGTGTAACCGCGGCGGACAGCTATTAATAATAAAAAGATGAAATTAAACCCTAATAAGATATCACTCTGTCTGTCTGTTGTAAAGGAATTTTTCTAAGATGTCAATTTATAGTCCAATGGTCAGAATTTGTAAAACGTCCCCCCCCCCCCCTTTTTCCCCTAGGTTCAAAAGTTACAATGTTGATTTTAATAGAGTAAGTAGATATTAAGCCAAAGATTACAGAAAAATTATAAACATTTGCAACAATGTTTTAGTTACACAATCTGAAATTACAAACATACCAAAAATAGATGGTTAATTGCTTACTTACTGAGGCCTTTTGACCTATGCAGTATTCATTTTTTTTATCAAAATAAAAATGTTATTTAGCTCCGAAATATAGTGTCTATATTTTTTCTTATGTATACACAATGTTTTTAGATGTGACCACAGGTTTATTTTGAGTAATATAGTCATTATGGCAGACCAGCAACTGCTCCATAGACTGTATGATAGACTGCTTATAGCTTGATTCGAAACCCGGCCTAATTGTGCATGCGTTAGTATGATGACAATGAGTTCTCTATGCACTCATACAGGAAATACTGAGCTTGTTTCCTTCCTATATATATACATACATATTTGTTTGTTCTTTCTATGTTTTTAATTGTGCAACTATGCTCCTTCTATGTTTGATAAAATAAGTTATATTTATTTCCAGACGATGATGAACATATAGAAGCATTTGCTCATCAAATCAACCAATCCACACATGATACAGCAAGTCTGTCATCAGCATTGTTTCACGTAACAATGGCTAAGAAATTGATTGCTGAGAAGGCTAGATTTGATGCGGAGAACCAGGCTACTGCTAAGGTACAGTTTTATTGTGACTGCAGATGTTTAAAGTAGGAATGGGTGTCTTTTTTTAAATGAAGTGGTTTACATTGTCCTTGGTCAGGGGGGGGGGTTACCTAACTTATTTATGACGCGCCCCCTTTCTACTAAGAAAGAATATCTGCGACCTCCTGCCCAGATAATACAATTTTAGGTTACTATGAAAGATTACACAGATAGTAAATTAAAGTTTTTTATTGCAAACATGTTTAAATGTTTAACTTTTAAACCTATAGTACGGCCGACGTATTTGGCGGTTCTGAAATTAGCTGTTTAGCTGCGCAATGAATCTTTTAGGAATGAAATTGTCTACTGCGCAGCCTACGGCTAACTTCAGAACCGCCAAGATACATGGGCCGTATTGTAAGTATGTAACTTAGTTTGTATAAATTGCTGAAATGCTGCTAAACGCTCATAATCTGTAAATAAGGTTCTTAATGGCACCATTAGTCCACACCCCCTTTGCTGGTCTGTGCCCCCGTTGGGTAGCGCGCCTCCCTTGAAAACCCCCGCCCTAGATGCTGCTGATGTTGCTGTTTCAATAATAGTCGTGCTGTATGTACACATATTTAGGAAACACTGAAATAATTTGATCGGCTGACTTACTGGTAAGTCAGAACAATAGAAAATCAATTGTGTCTCATTACGTGGGACTTGAGTAATTAATACTGTGTTGTCTATGCAATAAATTGACTGTATACTGTTTAGTACTCACTAAAAAAATAGTTTTCGCATTTGTTCTAGACTAAAAATCCTGACTTAGGACTTGGACATTCATTCTGAAATAATTATTTTCAGCATGGGGCCGTTAATATGGCCCATCGAATTTTAAAAATTCTACGTAGAGGACGCTCTGCTAAGCCGAACTCTGAGGTACCAATTACATGCAGGTATAAGTGATAGAGATCATGGTATCTCTAACACTCATAGCTGTTACAATCTGTCTCTAAATCTAGATGTGCCATATTAATGCCTAAAGGAAACTGTAGTTTGTACTGTGTTCATCAACATTCATAGTGTGTGATCTGTTAAGATGGAGATACAATGTTGTTGTAATGACATTGTTCCTTAGAATTAATTTCTTTACTTCTAAGGGTTCAATCAGACTAGCTTCTTTTAATAGTATAATATCAGCGATTCATCATCTGCCTGACCCAACTATGTTGGGGTCGGCTTCCAGTCTAACCAGGTGCAGCTAAATACCAGTATTTTACATGTAGCGACTGATCTCCACAACCCACTAGGTAATACAATATGCCCTGATAAGACTGGTTGTCAGACTTTCTGGCTTCTGACTGCCTGTAACGACTGTCAAAGATTTAAGAATAACAGCCAGAACGAACAGCTTTACATGCTTTCCGAGGTACAGGAATCGGCTATCGGCGATTGATGTATTGAAATCTCCCGTTTTAACGATTGCTTCGATTCTGCATCGCGTTTTCGTGGCTTTCTGCGTTCGTTAGCAATAGTATTGAAAGTGCATAGTATAGCGTGCAGTTCATCCTAGCTTCCAAAAAGCGACTAGAACGCAGTGACTTGCGTTTGTATTTGTACGGAAAGAGCGTTTAAACGCGGGTTGATGTTCTAAAAAGCATCGCATTCGCCGATCGCCAATAAAGAATAAGGAAAGCTAGTCTCCGACTCTCCGTTTTGGTCGGTTTTAAGCGTTTTAAAGTTGATGCTGTTTAAACGCTTTCCAGAAACGTTTCACCTATGTTACTTCCATACAATACTTTATTGATTTTTTTAGTAGACACTGTTTTTTTGTGCCTAGTAGGCTAGTAATTTTTGTCCTTCGTAAAATGATCAGTAATTGTGTCCTTAGGCGAGTGAAGCAGCAGCAAGCACAAGTTCCAGTACTGCGGCGTGCGTGGAACCTCCACGATGCATGATCTGGTCGGAGTGCGAGGCTTGTGAGAGGCAGGTCACGCAGATTAGCACCTCGGCTTGCGGAGTTACGGCTGTTGTCAATGTTTTTGTTAGTATTTCTTCATTTTTAATTATTAGTATGAAAAATAAAAGAATTTAACATAATGCATAGGGTTGTAAAAAGAACTATAAAAAAAATGTTGAGCATCACTGATTAAATTAATTTACTCAGAGTCAACCTAAAAAATAATCACAACTTATCGTCGTCTACTCATAATTAAAAACTGTAAGAAAATGTTGAGTATCACTGGTTGAAATTCATTCAGAGATGCTCAACCTTCCAATTATTCATTAAATGAAAAAGAGTAATACAATCGTGACTCAATAAAGCTCTCATTGTATTTGCAAATTCTAAGAACCGACACAGTAGAAGATAAACAATACGATAATTTGTTACATTGAAATATATAGGTCACAAATAAAAGAATTTGTCTTATTTTTAATTTCAGAATGCATTGGGTGTGCCTGTGAATTTGGAGAAAATAAGCTCATCTGTTGGCACACGACAAAGAGCTAATAACGCTGCATTACCCAGGTACCTATTTAGAATTTATATCTTACTAGTTTACTACTATTATAAATGAAAACCGACGTGCTTGTATAAAGAGATGTATGAACGTGGACGAGGCTAAAGGAGTATGTATGTGATCTGGATGAAATTTGGCACAGAGATAGAATATAGTCTGAAATAGCACATAGGCTTCTGTTTATTTAGAAAAAATGTACGGTTTCCGTTTGATATTATAGCAACTTTGACACGGACGAAGTCGCGGAGCATCTAATCATATTTAAATATTTTAGTTTCAGGGATATCGCCATGCTGACAAAAGTTATAATACTTGCGACTCGTCGGTTATTGCTGACGCAGACGAATTCGCGATTATATAAAAAGTAGCTTATGTCCTTATCCAGATACCAAGCAACTTCTATGTTAAATTTCATTACAACCGGCTTAGTGATTTTGCCGTGATGAGAAACAAACAGACAGAGGGAGTCACTTTCGCATTTATATTATTAGGTTGGATCCCTATCTCTATATTCGACTAGCTTCTGCCCGCGACTTCATCTGCGTGGTTTTTTTTCGCCCGCACTAACTTACGTTGTTGGTTAAGCTCGGAGTGGGTCGAAGTTTTAGCCTAGCCCTTCCTCATAAATCTGGCTATTTTATACAAAAAGATTTATTCCAATCCGGCTGGAAGTTTCAGAGATTATCGCCTTTAATACATACAACCAACAAACAAAAAACTCTTTAGCTTTATTACGTTAGTTCATTGTAGATTAAAATTTCACCTTCACCAATTTTTCAGATACTTACTATCCCGCGCCGTAGCCGGCTGCACGGCTGCCGACCTGGTCTCTGGCATACACCGGGCCTCTGATGGACTGGTCACCGCCCGGTTCTTCCCTACCTACCCAGAACGAGCTGTATCGCTGTCACACTGGCTGGCTGACTGGATTACTGTTGGTAAGTAAGAGAAAAAAATTTACTGCTCGCGCTATAATGTTGTTATGGCTTTTAGGCTAGTCTATAGGATTCTATTTCTTATTCAATCATATCTTATGACTATACCGTATTCAGGGAGCCGTGAGATAAAAGGTAAACAAATCATAAAAAGGGTACTTCGAACGCATTATAATACTAAATTGGGAAGATGACAGCATTTACCAATAATTTCAAGACATAACTTCTCTAAAGAAACACTTTATTTTAGCCCTGGAAACTTGATTAATTTTTAATTAACTGTAAAATTTGATTTTGAATTGCTTTCAAATTAATAAATAGTTAGTCAATTGAGTCTACTCAAAAGTGACGTCACAGTTATTTTTTGCCGTACAATATCTATGGGACAATCGCGTTTTGACAGGTCATAAAAAGTACGTCAATTGACTGTGGTGTCATCTACCCTATTAAAGACCACAGATACTGCGAACATTTTACATTAAAATGTGACGTTTTGTAATCGGTCGGGTTATATCCGCCATTGTTTTCTTTGTTTACATTTTGTCTCAAGCCCAGATGAATACAGTATAGGTAATGCCCGCGACTTCGTTCACATAAAAGTAAGCCTAAGTTACTCCATAATAATATCAGCTATCTGCTAGTAAAAGTATCGTCAACATCGGTCCACCCGTTTGGGAGATTTGCTGATAAAACAGACAGACTAAAAGTAAAAAAAAATATTTTTGACATTACAAACAGACACTTCAATCATAACATTTATCGTTTTTTTTGTATTGATAATTTGTAATTCGTACCGTATGATAATTAGGGTTATTTTCGGTTAATCAGCCTGTTTCTCGTTGGGAAAATGCCAATAAACACAAGTCACTTAGTAAAAATGCAAATAATGTAAGGAATTTTATTGACATCGGCAAGTAAAGTAATGGTCGGGTCATTTACATACATTATGCAAATATTCATGCATGTGCGTATCGACTTGATGGTTATTGCGTAACTAATGTCATTATATCCGTACTTGGCGAGTGAATGATGATTGGAGCAAATTGTTTACTATAATAATATAATCACATGTAGAATCAACAAGAATAATGTAACCAAGATTTTGTAAAAACCTAATTTAAAAGAGTGCTGTGGAGTTTCTTGCTCGTTCTTCTCCATAGAGGCCTACCTCCGTTTTGGAACGAGCAACTAGCTTCAACTTTCGGACTAACTGACGACTCCTTGACAATTCAAAAGTGCCTGTAAATGGTCTAATTGAAATAAATGTTTTGACTTTGAAATATAATTATATTAATATGAAACATTTTCAGGGTTCATATTTATATAACCGCCGCAAAGTGTGACTGCTGAGCATGAGACCAAGATCTCAGGTCAGGCAAAGTGTGCCCGGTTGATGACAATAGGCTCACCCCCTATTACATGAGATTTACTTAAACATAACTGGCGAAATGTCGGTATACCTCTGCCTAGCCCTTCGGGGATTACAGGCTTATGGCAGGATTATGTTATGTTATTTTTAGTGTTTAATTAAAAATATTATGTCGTGGATAATTTTTCGAAATGATCTAATTTCCCGACCTCCACGCGGGTGAAACCGCGAGCAAGAGTTTATATAGCCTATACATACATAGCAATAACAAAGTTTCCTAATAACCAAAGAATTTTCAGAATCGGACTAGTACTTTTGGAGATTACCGCGTCTAAACATAGATACAAAGAAACTCTTCAGCTTCTTTATAATATTAGTACAGATATAAACTACTAGCTTTTGCCCGCGACTTCGTCCGCGTATATGTCGGTTATCGCGGACGCAGACGAAGTCGAAGTCGAATAAAAAGTAGCCTATGTCCTTTGTTGGGGTTCACACTTACCCTGTCGGTACCAAATTTCACTCAAATCGGTTCAGTAGTTTAGGCGTGAAGAAAAGACAGACAGACAGACAGAAAGACAGAAAGACAGACAGACAGAGTTACTTTCGCATTTATAATATTAGTTAGGATTAGGATAAACATTGATTTTAAAAGAGTACGTATGAAGTTTCTTGCCCATTTTTCTCCATACAAAACTACCTTTTGTAAGTAGATACTCGTACAATTCTGTTTTTTTTCTTGTGTATGACCTTCAAAAGTGCCTAATTGAAATAAATGATTTTACTTTGACTTTGAACCTTTTAAATAACCAAAATAAAACATTCCAAGTATACCATCCACAGGTGCAGTACCAATCCTCACTCTCAACTTACAATCTGGCTACGAGCATGACATCCCCGACGCCTGGCACCATCAGATGGTCTTCGGCGTATCTCCCCGAGGGATCTACCTGTGTAACCCTGTGGAGTGCATCCGAGAAGCGACCTTGTGGCACCATCTCACGTCACCGTCGACCCTTCTCATCAAAACTAAGGATGTACTGTCGCGGTTCACTGCTGATACGGATCTGACACCGTTGATGGTTGTGCCTGATCGACGCTTCCATTCTTTTAATGTGCTTGGTGAGTTTATACCGATTATGCTTTAATGATTATCATAAAGGTCCAGTTGCAAACCAGCGTCAGGCACAAGGGGTCTGGCATTTTATGCTGAACTGGGCCTGTTTGGCGCTGCTGTGGGGCACACAATAATGATTTTTGTTTTGGTTTTTTTTTATTGCCTTTTTGTTTTTCTTATTTTTGTGTGCACATGGCCTGTGTCAAATAAACTTTTTTCAGTTTATTATTATTTGATTGGAAAGGAAGGAGGACACATAGTATTATTTTGTTATAATGTCAAACTAACGACTCGCCCCGGATTCGCGCAGGTGCCATGTAGATACACAAACCTTCCTCTTGAATCGCTCTATCTATTGATGAAAACCTCATTAAAATCCGTTGCGCAGTTTAAAAGATCTAAGCGTACGGCTGTAAGCGTCTTGGTATGACAGACAGATGCCCAATTCATTTGACGATCAATCTGATGGATTAATTTATGTATGTGTAGCGATTTGAGGAAACCTGCCATGATACTTATATTGTGAGTAATAAATCAATATTTCTTTATAACATTGTTGTTTTTAACAAGTTAATTTATAACAGGTCAAGTAATAAACGTGATCCGCGAATGGCGAGCTATCGGCTGGGGCGAATACAACACTCGAACCCGTCACATCCGGATCCCGGCGTCTTACCAAGCAGGGATCACCGTGGCTGCTCTCACCGGATCCGAAGCACATCGGCGACTCATGCTGGCTCCACAACTCCCGATACTGACACAAACGGACCCCGCATGAAGAAAATGTTTGTATTACATTTTATACCACTTTTGAGTTCGAAATTTGAATTGTCGGTTGACAGATGAGCGGCTGAGTATTTTGCCGCGCATTTGAAGTGTTCACTTAAGGAAAAGGGTTGTTGCTCCGCCTCGTCGGATTTGTGATGTTACGGAAACAAACGTCTGCTGGTTGGTTTCACAACTTAAGATGGGTATTAAGAGTGAATTTTGTCTGTTCTTGACATATTGGTGATAGGTATTATTGGGACAATGTGGCTTACGTTTCGCGCGACGATTTATTCAGCTAAAATCTTTAAATTTCTTAAAAAAAAATTGGCAAATAATAATAATAACATGATTCTATTGACTGAATTGGTAGAGCTACCCTAAAAGACATTAAATTTTCTCTCTAACCCCCTATCATGGTTATGACGATGGAAAATTATATTCCGCTCGTGACTGATTTCTGTTTGGTATTAAAAATGCCAATTTGTGCACGCCAAATAGATGTAGATAATCTAATATGGATGTAGTTAATAGTGTTATGTAGGAACGTTATTTAACAATGGCAATACAAACGATTTATTCGGCATTACAGAGAGAGATGGTGCTATATGAAACAGCCTAGCGCGAAAAAGAGATCAAACATCACTCGGCCATTCACTGCCATCGCTAAAAAACAACCTTCATTTTGTTTATTTTACTCTATATTCGTGTACAATGCATAATCGCATGGGATTAATATTTAATAGAAAGTTTCAAAACTAATGTCGAATAATTAATGATACTTACTTATAATTATTATTGTTCTATTGGAACATAAATTAAATTAGTATTGTCGTTAGAATCAAATGCAGTTTACACGTCTTTAGTTGCGATGTCGAAACACAGTTAACGAGGACCACCGAATTTAACAATTTATTAGAAGTAAACTCGATCTGATCGCGATATTAATGCCAGTGTAAGATAAAATTGATATCGCGCGTGTATATCGAAATAGGAACATCAGTTGGCGTATTTGCACAAACATTTGCGTTATTGCGTTAGTACTAAATTAAACTTTATTTTTATAGAAATAAAATGTAATTTTTAATGACGAAACAACGCGAATATTTGGTCGAATAAGCCAAGTGGTGGGCCAGCATAAGAGCTTACTCAAGTTTTATAACTTGACACTCGCAAGCTTTGTATTTGTTGTAAATACTTTAACTTTATGTATTATTTTTATTTTAAATGATTTTTTTGCATGTTTTTAATTGTTGCTGTTATGGGCAAGTTTCGTTACTGAAAAATAGCTCGTTCGATTTTTAAATAATCATTTTAGTATCTGAGAAAAATAAAGTAAAAAAATGTTTGAAAATAAATACACACACAGTACCAGACAGAGGATAAGTTTATCTTTGAATCGATTAATAACGTTGATCGAATGAATCGAACAAATCACGACGCATAATTAAGGCATGCCTAACTTGCAAATCGAATATAAAAAAAAAAATCTTATTTCCTTATAGCAAGAAGGTAGAAATTTGAATAATGGCACCTCTGCTTTTACTTCTACAATTCATTTAACACACTTGGATTTGATTTCGTGTTTAAATTTCACTATAATTTTGAACCTTATATCGTTGACATATAGTTCAGATTTCTTCGTGAAATGCAGCAAATGAAATGGAAGAGGCGATGCCAACAGATATCTGACTTTATTTGGAATTGTTTATTAGCCAGCAAAAAAACCGTTTGTTTAATTAAACGTACAAACTAACTAACATACTATAATCATACTGTAATTAGGAATATGCACAAAATAACGTATTTTATTATTTATGTTAAAGCTTGTTATCGTGTATAGGGCTACTTCGAACGTCGCTCAAACATTAATTTGATAATTTTCACTGTATAATAATAATAGTTATCTATTAATAACCGAACGTTTTCGTATGAAGCTGTGTGATTGGCTAAATTTTATTAGCCAAATAAGATTGTACATAGATTTTGTAAGGGATAAATATTGTTAGTCAATTGGTGCTTACTAGTCAAAATTATATTAGCACGTACTATAGTTTGCTATTTGAGTGGGAAACACAAAATTGTATTTCGTTTTTGTTGGTATTGTATTGGATTAAGGCCGCTTTATATTGAAATTGGAATTAAAGATAAAAGTGCCTCTTTCGTTAAAGCAATATGTGAACGCTCACCTTAACGCGCCACAGAAGCAGACTAATACGGGTCAATCACTAATCAATTGACTTACTTTTTATGTGTTGTCAAAATGCGATTCTTCCGATTTCCCCCACACGTTTTGCATAACAAAAGTGTGCTGTGACGTCACTTATTTGCCAACTCAATTGATAAACTCGTAACTAAAAATCTAATTTTATAGTTTATTGAAAATCTGTTGACTTTTCAAGACTAAAATAAGGGCTTTTTTAGAGAAGTTATGTCTTAGAATGACTGGTTAATGGTGACCCGTATTATGTGTATCACGCCGCAAAACCCGGCCCTGTGTTGCGTCCAGGGCGTCTACCGCCATCTACCGTCTATCGCCATCTTAAAACAATATTACTATAATGGTACTTTGTAATTTCTGTTGTTGCATTTTCAACTCTCGGCGCTGAGCTGAGCGTTGAAAATTCAACAGTGCGGAAGGCAAAGTAATACTAAAATAATATATGTAGTTTAAAGACATGGTGGTAGGGGGGCAGGTGTGCATTCACCCTTACTGATGTCTTCTTTTTAGGTAATAATCAGAATAATGCATCAATTGGTCGATATTTACGATTTAACGGTTATAAACATATTGAAATCGCAATTATAATCTTTAATGTTTGAATCACTCGCTTTTATCGTTTAGTTCTTTGTTGCATCAAGAACGGTATAAGTAGATCTTGCATAAATATTCTGTTGTATAGGATTAATGGAGGTAGTAGCAGAAGGGTCAAAAACGAAAGTTTATGATTATAAATAAGTTTTGTGTTTCATATTTGTATAGCAGACGCACTGTAGTCATTTAAAATTTTCAACACAACAAATATACCTACTTTTGTAAACATTGTGGCACTCGATGCTAACGCTTAACTCTCTATATTCGGTACTGTTAATATGTTATGAGGGCTTTTACGAGGTGATGCTAAATGTTTCCGAACAATTCCGAATATTCCCGAATAATTCTGAAAGTTTTTGAGTATTTCCGAATAAATTTATGACTTTTGTGATAGTATCTCACATTTTTTTTTATTATTTAAATAAAGAATTAGTACTATCTCGTAACAAGCAACTCAAATTTTATTATAGTGTATTATATTTTGCAAAAGTGGTTAAGTTAAAATTTTGCATTTTACTTTAAGTAGGTACCTACTGCTGTTTATGACGGGTCAGTAATACTACCCCTTATACTCGATTATATGAAGCAATGTCATGTATAACATTATATTTTTGGAATATACTATGATAGAACCCATAACTGATTTTTATTTTTGCAGAATTTTAGCATAGTTGCTGCATTTTTTCACGATGTGTCTGCAAGTATTTGAGGAATAGTAGTCCGCAGATTTTCTTGGCTGCAGCTTTAAATCAAGGCTACCACACTATATTGTCTTCCAACTACATACTCATCTAGACCAATCGACGAGAGTCCAAACTTGGTTGGTCTACGATTACTAAGGCCGAGTCCCTGTGACCACTTTCCTGCTCCATCATCATACTATGTTCACAATCTCTAAGTCAACGACTTAATGAATTGCCCAAACACGATAACTATGAGCTATAAGTTGTTGAAGACTTCCTCGTCGCCAATGTTACGTACGCGGGAGCAGGGACAGGGACGCATACAAGTGAAACGCTCGCTAGCAACGCACTGATTTATTGATCGGTTAGACTCGATGACAAGGGAGCGGGCGCGTGGGGGCGCGCGCCTTGCACACATACATAACAGTTTTTGTCACGGCAGTACATGTAAATATCGCTTACTTACATACATACATACATACATACATAAAATCACGCCTTTTTCCCATGGGGGTAGGCAGAAACCACAGAACGCCACCTGCTACGATCCTTACATACTCCTTTCGCCTCATCTACGTTCATACATCTCGTCATACAAGCACGCCGGTAATTCATAAAATAGAAGCCTCACTACCAAAATGTTTTTTTTGATAACTTTATATTATCTTTACAGGGTAATTGAAAATATACCCGAAACCTTAAAAGGGGTCATTGTACTCATCATTATGAACAACTTTTACTATGGGACCAAACTTGAAATCATAAAAAAAAAATCAGCTGTTTCATACATTACGATCGTGTTGGGTAGCATTTTAGTAGGGAACCTGATTTTTTTTCATGATTTCAGGGTTGGTCCCATAGTAAAAGTTGTTAATAATGATGAGTACAATGACCCCTTTTAAGGTTTCGGGTATATTTTCAATTACCCTGTATATAAATAAATAAGAGTGTTCATTTTGAATATATTATGACGTGACCAATTAACAGTAATTGCCTTCCTCAACCAAAAATATTGGCCACCATAGTTTTATTGTATCTAATATTTTTGATTTCGGCACGCCTCCAAAATTCCTAAGCAGAACTGCTTCTCTCCTTCAATCGGCAGCGCGCGTATACGACGTTCTAAATTTTCGTAAAAGGAACATTTAAACTTTTCGTAAACCTTTTCAATCTGCAATTCATTGTAAAGCTGCTTGATTCGCTTTACATGTTCTGGATCTTTGCTGCCGTAGTATTCTTCAAATATGGATCGCTGGGCTTCATTGCAGCGCTCCAGCGCTGTTACGGAGATCCAGGATAATTTTCCTTCTTGAATATCGGTGCCTGCCTTCCCTGAAGCTGATTGGTCCCAGTAGATGTCTTTGTGATCATTCTGAGAAAAAATATCAGATTATACTTTTTATACTTATTCTATAAGCTTTTCGTGTCTCAGTTTTATCAGATCCAGTAATTACTTAATGTCAGTTGGCATCAAAAGAGAAAGTAATATTTCTTATCTAGTTACCTGGAATTGTAGAATTTTACCAAACTCCAAACAGATGTTGCTTAATTCAGTCGTATCTCTTTCTTTTCTATTTTTTGTTAAAAACAGACCTGCGAGCGTCGGTAGTCTGAATGAATAGTAACTGGTCTTTTGTACGGCGATAGCATTGAATCGTTCCATGGTGAACCCATTAATGTTGTTTTTTTCTTTAGTATATCCGGATATATGATCTAAATATTGGCCTATTGTTGTGTACATTATAGCCTGAAAATAACGGCAAACTCGTAAGTAATAGCTCCCATTGCACAGATATTATTTAGAAGACACTGTCCCGTATTAGGACTTAGTGTCTTAGATAGGACTTAGGTAGTGCCTTAGATAGGACTTCAGTGTCTTAGATAAGACTTTCTGGACTCAGTGTACTAAATTAGGGCCAGTGGCGGTGTCCCAATTTAAAATTTAGTGTGCTAAATTCAGACTAGTGTCTTAGTGTCCTAAATAAGGATCCTCTGTTTCTTATAAGAATTACTAATCGTCCATTATTTGGCCTTTCTCAGAATCCTGTGTAAGAAATTAGGGCTCTGTCCTACAAAAGAATTACTGGTTCCCCTCTAGAAGTCTTGAAAACATTACTGAGCGTGTAAGTAGCGTGTAAAATTCTGGCAATAAAATAAAATATTCGAATGACTTGGTATGCATATTTACCTCATTGATAAGTTTTACTAAATCAGCATAAAAAGGTTCTTTTCCAAATTTAATATCAACGACTTCCATGAAACAGTGGTATATAAGTATACAGTCGTTGACCGCAGAGGTCCCTACTTTAGGTAGGAGGTACCAGCACGTTTTACCACGCCGAGTCGTTGAGACGTCTATGATGTCGTCTACTGCTAGTATGTATCCCTGCATCTGTTGACCAAAAAGATGGCAAAAAAAAATTGCAGTAATTATTTATATTTACCCACTTTTCGTAATCTTGGCTGGACCCAGGCCGTGGACATTTGAAAGTCGCGCGAAACCCCGGAGCAAACTCGCAACATCCCTTTGTGCCTATTAACCTAGTTTTATTCTGTTCTGCTTGTTTGGAGGGAAGTGGAAATTATATTCTTACTCCTCCACTATATTTTTTGATTAATTTCGTTGCGGGATTCAAGACACTTGAATCGTTTTTTCGGGAATCGTCTAGCTTCATTGCCTCGGCGCTTTTCTGGCGGTCTTCACTGTTGATTCTGGCTTTCGCAGTGGATGGGAACAGAGTGGAGGGCTTGTCCCAAAAAAAAAATGTCGTAAGGGGCTGACATAGTTAGTATCTACCTAATAAACAAGGTTTATTTACCATTTCCATGCACCATCCTAAGAATCGGGCTGAGTGTAGTTTTTCTTCTGTAAAATATTTCGGATCTTCCATCATTTGATACGCGAAGGGAACAGCTCCTGCTCTACCTTGCTTCCCTCCAGTTATTGTGTATCTTATTAACTGTAAAATAATTAGTTGGAATTTTTAATATTATGGTAACCATATGTTACAATCAATAAAACCATCTTCAAATGAAAAATTAGTATGAATTTGATTTTGAAAATGTTTTTTTTTTTATTAATTAAATTATACAAATTCGAGAATAGCTGCCGTTTACTAAGAAAGCTTAAACTATATTTGACAACCCTGGTAACAAAAAGTACCTACCCAAAGGCTGGTAGCATTGCCACTTTGAATGACGATGCTGATTGGCTCTAAAATAGGCAAACACGTTAAGCAAGCACTAAAGAGTCTGCCAACTCCTTGGTGATGTCCAGAGAAACTAGATGAGCTCTCAAACCCCATGATTCAAGTGTTACAACCCAAATAGGCTTAAACATATTATGAACATAAACATTAATATTATTAAGCCCTTTTGTTTGCTTATAAGTTACGTAATATAAACGATGGTTACTATAATTAAATAATGATAATATATGTTTATGATTAGTTAACCATATTTTTAGGTACTTATGTGAAAGTAAGTAAGTACAGGCGAAGTTAACTCACCTGTTCTACCCAAGTTCTAACTTCAGGCAATTGTTGTGTGAGCTTAGGACTCGTCATTAAGCAGTCGATTACTTCTGGCAAAACCTCTTGAATATTGGTTTTATTATCTTTGTACATATCGAAAGCGGCCGGTATATTAAGGGCAACAGCGCTTCTTTGCAATGTTCTCAACTGGTTGTAAAATATTTTTTTACGCAGTAATATCGTTGCCATTTTAACAGAACTGTCGAAACGTAAAACTGTAAATTAAAAAACAAATAAGAAATATAATGGCTTCCTATCATTTTATGTTTCTTAGTTATTTTAGAGATGAATGTAAAAAATACGTGTTCGTCAAAAGATGGCGAGACACTGTAAATTGCATACGACCATAGAAGCATATTTATTGCCTATAGGTAACATGATACATCGGTTATCACTTATTTATTATTTACATAATCATGATTCATTTCTTAAAAGGCAAATGATCACCAGAGGTCGGAATTAGGTAGGTACAGTACCCGGCGATAAATATTGCACATCGACCTTTGGAAAGAGACAATCGGCTAATTTCGGCTTCGTAGAGCGTTATCTCTGTCGCACGAAATACAAACAGTCCGGATTCTATTAAGAGCTGTTAAAACAATTACCTATGATTTGCTTCTTTTGATAATTCTTTTTATTCTTTGTATAAAATACGAAATACGATAGATAAAGGTCGATGTGCAATATTTATCGCCGGGTACTGGAGAGTTAAAAAAAAAAGAAAAACGGGATGACTGCTAGTAAGTGACCGAGTTTAACAATACTTTAATATCTCTTTTATTTCACGAGGGACCCTCATTGCTTTTTTTTTTTTTAGGTGGTAAAAATCATCAAATGACTCCTTCCGCCCTGGGTGGGGCGGAAGGGACTGTCAGACTTTTACTGACTAAAAAACCACCCTGTTCCTTCTGTTGCCCTTTACGTTCCGGGGCCACGGTATCCTGTTAAGACGTCCCGCAACCCCGGACCCTCATTGCTTCTAAAATGAAATGGTAGTCTATTTCAAAGTAGTCAAATGCTTATTCAATTAATACCATTTCAAGTGAATTTGATGCGTGGTTGCTATACTTAATGCTAACGTAGGTACCTATTAGTTACAGGACTTACAAGGCTTACATTAATCGCATTACATTAGATAATGCAAGGTCTTGTTTCATTATTTTTTGTTAGATTTTGTCATAATCGGGGTTTTAGTTTTTTAAACTTCATTTTTGGACATCCTCATGGACTTTCTCCGTCGTGGGGGTGACGGAGGGGCATGCGGACTCTTACCGGCTAAAACCACCGCAGTGTTCCACCTCTGTCTATGGCCGGGAGTGCGGGATTCACATAAGCATTCACCGCTCCCCCGGTAGAAACTTATGACCTTACCGTATGTATTTACACATACCTAAATATGTAGGAGACTCCGTGTGGTTCTCAAATATTACTTCTTCTGGTACACATTCCGGACGATTTTTTTATACAAGGACCGACGTTATATTTTTTGTTTCCAAATTGAGTTGATGCAAATCAAACCGTTCTATCGGTGCACTCCGAAAAAATGTGTTAGTTTATCCCTGACTTAAGGTGATCCGTCACCGGTGGGCGCACAGGTGTAGACAATTATTATTTATATTTATTAAAAAAACTCGATGCTAAGCCGCAAATTGCAAAAAATGTAAGAATTTTGAATAAACTCGCAAGCAACCTTAGCAATTACTAGATTTGTTCTAGGGGGGATGCTCTTAGTTTAAAAATCTAGTAATTTTATGAAAAAAAAATTTTTAGGTAACCCTTTTTTAGGTAATTCGGTGATATATTCGGCTTTGTATCAGAGAAAGATTTTTATAAGTACCTAATCGAAACAGAACTCACTGATTACGAAAAACAAAACCTCTTCATGAAAATTATTAAGTTTATTTTTATATTGTATTAATGTTTCCTACCTTGGACTGTAGACTGCCAAAGACCTCTATCGAATGCACATTATAGAATGTTTTTCAAGTGTTTATCATTATTTATTGGGTATTGTACGTTTTGCATGCTTGCAAGCATGTTATCAGTGAAATAAATGTAATTAAGTCTTTATGACAAACGTTATTATCATGTCATTTATTTAACATGACCTATGTATGCTGCATTTATACTTAACCTGCCCCGCGTATCGCCTCGCGTGGGAAAGCTACCGGTTTCATACATTCAGCAGTTTGCGCCACGCCACGCGGGGCGGGGCTAATGTGATCAATCTTCTATACATATAATAAAATTCTAGAAAAGTGGTGTCTGTACAATGAAAATATATAAAAAAAAAGTAGCAGGGGTTGTTAATATATCGATACCGAACCCGAAACTGTAATTAATTTTTTTTTTGTCTGTTTGTCTGTTTGTCTGTTTGTCTGTTTGTCTGTTTGTCTGTGTGTTTGTGCACGCTAATCTTCGGAACTACTTGACGGATTTGAATGATTTTTTTTTTGTTGTATAGGTATTAAGTCCGGGCAACATATAGGCTATAATTTATCTTGGAAACTTGAACACCTGATGCAGAACCGCAACAGACCAGCTAAACTATAAGATATACAAAAATGGTACCATAGCAAAAATTGTTTCACGTGATGAGCATTTTCTGCTAAGAGAATAAATTTGAAGATCTGGAACACCTGATGTGGAACTCCAAGAGCCCAGCTACACTATAACATATATAGGAATGACGTCTTAGCAAGAGTTGTTCAGCCTGATGAGCACTTTCTGTTGTCGTATAAAATTTGAAGATTGGAGCAGCTGATTTCGAACTCCAAGAGCCCAGCTATACTATAACATATATAGCAATGACGTCTTAGCAAGAGTTGTTTAGCCTGATGAGTACTCTCTGTTGTCGTATAAAATTTGAAGATCTGGAGCAGCTGATGTGGAACTCCAAGAGCCCAGCTATACTATAACATATATAGGAATGACGTCTTAGCAAGAGTTGTTCAGCCTGATGAGCACTTTCTGTTGTCGTATAAAATTTGAAGATCTGGAGCAGCTGATTTCGAACTCCAAGAGCCCAGCTATACTATAACATATATAGGAATGACGTCTTAGCAAGAGTTGTTCAGCCTGATGAGTACTCTCTGTTGTCGTATAAAATTTGAAGATCTGGAGCAGCTGATGTGGAACTCCAAGAGCCCAGCTACACTATAACATATATAGGAATGACGTCTTAGCAAGAGTTGTTCAGCCTGATGAGCACTTTCTGTTGTCGTATAAAATTTGAAGATCTGGAGCAGCTGATTTCGAACTCCAAGAGCCCAGCTATACTATAACATATATAGGAATGACGTCTTAGCAAGAGTTGTTCAGCCTGATGAGTACTCTCTGTTGTCGTATAAAATTTGAAGATCTGGAGCAGCTGATGTGGAACTCCAAGAGCCCAGCTATACTATAACATATATAGGAATGACGTCTTAGCAAGAGTTGTTCAGCCTGACGAGCACTCTCTGTTGTCGTATAAAATTTGAAGATCTGGAACAGGTAATGTGGAACTCCAAGAATCCAGCTACACTATAACATATATAGGAATGACGTCTTAGCAAGAGTTGTTCAGCCTAATGAGCACTCTCTGTTGTCGTATAAAATTTAAAGATCTGGAACAGTTGATGTGGAACTCCAAGAGCCCAGCTTCACTATAACATACATATATATAGGAATGACGTCTTAGCAAGAGTTGTTCAGCCTGATTAGCACTCTCTGTTGACGTATAAAGATTGTAGATCTGGAACACCTGTTGTGGAACTCCAAGAGCCCAGCTACACTATAATACATATATACAGGAATGACGTCTTAGCAAAAGTTGTTCACCCTGATGAGCACTCTCTGTTGACGTATAAAAATTGAAGATCTGGGTTGGAGTGTAGCCTTAGGGGCGCTAGGACTTAGAAATTTTTTGATTTTTTTACGAAAAGTTTTTTCGGAAAAGTTCCAATTTTATTGCAGCATCTTATTAAGCTAGTCCATAGAAACAAATTAAGCTCTGAGAAGTATGGCCCTACGACGCACCGTTTCCGAGTTATGGGTCTTCGAAATTTTTAGTTTTTTATAAAACACTCTATATTTCCAAAATGGTAGGTCGGATGAAAATCTTTTCTGGAAAGAAATTGTTGCTCTAGTCGAGAACCATGAGATAGTGTAAAGAAACACGCGAAAATTAGTAAAAAAAAAAATTTTAGAAAATTTGACTAAGTCCCGTGCCCCTAAAGATACGCAAGCTGACGATCCGACACTTAGAAAATTTTTCATATTTTTTTTTTACTAATTTCCGCGGGTTTCTTTACACCATCTTATGGTTCTCGACTAGAGCAACAATTTCTTTCCAGAAAAGATTTTCATCCGACCTACCATTTTGGAAATATAGAGTGTTTTATAAAAAACTAAAAATTTCGAAGACCCATAACTCGGAAACGGTGCGTCGTAGGGCCATACTTCTCAGAGCTTAATTTGTTTCTATGGACTAGCTTAATAAGATGCTGCAATAAAATTGGAACTTTTCCGAAAAAACTTTTCGTAAAAAAATCAAAAAGTCCCAAATTTTTTTTTTTTCAACCAAAAAAAAATTTTTTTTTGTTTCTTTGCTGTTCATAGTGCCCCTAAGCGTATACTCCAACTCCAACAAATCCGCCCCTAAGACGACCCACTGACCAAGATCTGGCACACGCGTTGTGAAATTCCAAGCGCCCAGCTACACTATAACATATATAGGAATGACGTCTTAGCAACAGTTGTTCAGCCTGATGAGCACTCTCTGTTGACGTTTAAAAATTGAAGATCTGGAACACCTGATGTGGAAATCAAAGCTTAATTTCACTGTATAATTATAAAATAACATAAGCTGGGAGTACCTCCACGCGGTGAAGGCGGTAACAGTTTAGGACTGATTTTCGATGAAATCTCGCTCATCCCGTTGTTTTCCCGTCCCCAGGCCTTAGAATTCTACATCAGACGTTTCAGATCTTCGATTTTGACGACCCCGTTGTCGCTGGCATAAGCAACACGATCCGCGTACGAAGTCGCGGGCAGAAGCTAGTCCTATACTAAATGTATGAAACCTATAGCTTTAAGCAATGATAATTTTACAGTAAAGTAAATATCAACTATTTGTATGTCCCTATGTTTTTCTTTTCAATGCATTTTTATAAGCACCTCCCATAGAAAATGCTCAGAATTGCCTATTTATTGCCGTTGATCACAGAGTCGTAGTGTACCTACTATTTTGAAAACTATGAATGGATAAAGAAAAACATAGGGACACAGTAAGTATATACTTATTCACTTGATGAAATATTTTAATATTGGTTTAATATTTATGAAGAAAATAGGCGAGAGCGAAACCCCGAAATTATGACTTTTTACTTAGGCTATTCAGTCCGATCTACAGTTGCCTTTTCGCAGCCGAGCGATCGCAGGCGACAACGAGTTTCTTCTTTCGAAAATCTCTCCGCCTGTTTCCTGTGACCACACAAAAGGAATTTTATTTATAGTACGTACCTATAGCATAGTTTCGTCGTAAGTTGGATGCGCTTTTGATAATTATTAAAACAAGTCGGCATTCGCAAATTGGTAGGTAAGTACCTACTTATAATGAGATGAACTTCCTATAGGTAGTGTAATTGGGAAGTGTTTATAAAACGGTTTAATTGGTTGTTGTTTTTAATTTAAAATATATTTATGTATGAAATACCTATAATGAATTAAGTAATATAATTATTTAATAATAATATAAATAAACAACTCAGCTATAAACATCGAAAGCGAACGATTCTGACATACAGAAGGATCATTTCTTTTTCAGAATAAGGTAATCTAAAAAACTAACTTAAAAAAAACTAAATACCTAAGTACTTATTATTCAAAATAAAACCAAAATAATACTTATTATTTCAAATAGGTAAGTATTCCTAGGTAGTTTGATTTATCACCAACTTTAGCAACTGCATATAATTAACGATTTTTTTTACAGTTTTCCTATTAGTTCCTGTTGCCAACTTATAAGGTCTATTCAATGCGATGTATTCTTTTTAAATAAAAAAGTTTTTGCAGGATTTAATAATGCCGTCTAAAGTACAATAAAATTGTAACATTCCCAAAAAGAACATCGTCTCCCTTTCAGTTGGCAAGGCGCGTATTCGTGACATTAAATCGACATAAACTGATAATTCATGCTGCTGATACCCAGGTACATTTACCTTCTTGAATGTCTGTGCCTATACCTTTCCTAATTGTTGCTTTGTCTCCGTACACATCGAAGTAATCCTTTAAAAACATAATGATTGCGTTAATCAGTGAATAGTCTGTTAGACTAACATACTCTTGTTCCTTCTTTGTGATAGGTTGGCAATCTATTTTATATACATCTACTCAGCAAAAGCTTTTTGCCCAGATACTCTACGATTTTGGGATTTGTGGGTCCGGTTTTCAAGGACAGAAGTTGTATCTGGCATTTGATAACACGAATCAAGCAGGAATTAGGTACCTAATCAGGAAATAGAACCGAATTTGATGACCTTTGTGATAGTATCTAGGGTTGCCAACATTTTTTTGTCTGAATATAGTATTTTTTTTAAAAAGCCATAAAAAAATATAGTACGCTTCAAAAAAATATAGTATTTTAGTAGGGAAGACTAAAAAAAAAACATAAGGTATTTTTTTTACATTTAACATTGTAAACGCTTTCGGGATCTTTAGTAACCCAGTCATACACTCTTTCCCACTCAGGTTTATATTTTAGGAGCTTATTTTTGTATTTTCCTCTTTTTAGTGGGTGTCAGTGGGACACTTTCGCTATCGCTACAACTTTCCATTATTTTACTACGTAATTTAATGCAGGACTAAAACCATATTAACTCCACTTATACTCAAAAAAAGCTTTTTATAAAAAAGATAACCGCCTTCAAAAACTACTAAATAAAAAATAACTTTAGTTTTGGAAGTCGGTGGCAATAGGTACTTACCTACATAACAAAAAACAAAACCAAAGCCGCCGACTTTTCTTTTTATTTTTCACTTTTTAGTGCTTGTGTTTTAATGTTTGAAATCCTTACAAAAAGCCCTTTCAAACAATACCTCACACGATATATTTAATTTTGGAAAGTGGTAGGAGGGGGGTTGAGGTACCCCCTCCCCCTTTTCCTTCAGTCAGTCATCGTCTACACGTATAAACAAAGCAATTTCACTTGTTACGATATTGCTGCTGTGATCTTATGAGGAGTTCCATTTCATAACTCCGAAGTTCATCATCAGATCATAACAATATTTCTATGGGACCTATTCGGAAGTATAGTCTTTCAAACAAAAAAATAATCATCCAGATCTATTCAAAACTGGCTGAGTAATCAGGTAACATACACACAAAAAAACATACGCGCCGAATTGAGAACCTCCTCCTTTTTGAAGTCGGTTGATAAAATTAACGAAATCCAAAACAAACGAAAAAGGCAAGCAAGATTAGAATAAATAAACATTAGTTTGATGTTGTCAAGTTTGACATTGACGTATCAATTAGGAGCGAAATATGACAGAGACGCATTCATTCGATTACACGCACACGCACAATACTTCTGTCAAACGAAAGACGCGTTCGAAAATTACAGGAAGCTTTTTTTATTTTACTAATTTTAGTATTCCAAAATATAAACATTGAGCTATTGTACTGAAATATAGTATTTTCGCGTACTATATATTTCTTCAACAGTATATAGTACGGAGACCCTAAATACAGTACAATACTATATATTATAGTACGGTTGGCAACCCTAAGTATCTCACATTTTTTTAATTATTTAAATAAAGAATTAGTACTATCTCGTAACAAGCAACTCAAATTATCGTGTATTATATTTTGCAGAAGTGGTTAAGTTAAAATTTTGCCTTTTACTTTAAGTAGGTACCTACTGTTTATGACGGGTCAGTAATACTACCCCTTATACTCGATTATATAAAGCAATGTCATGTATAACATTATATTTTTGGAATATACTATGATAGTACCCATAATTTAGTTTTATTTTTTTTGCAGAATTTTAGCATAGTTGCTGCATTTTTTCACGATGTGTCTGCAAGTATTTGAGTTTGAGTTTTAGTTAGTCCGCAGATTTTCTTGGCTACAGCTTCAAATCAAGGCTACTACACTATTGTCTTCCAAGTACCTACATACTCATCTAGACCAATCGACGAGAGTCCAAACTTGGGTGGTCTAGGATTACTAAGGCCGAGTCCCTGTGACCTCTTTCCTGCTCCATCATCATACTATGTTCACAATCTCTAAGTCAACGACTTAATGAATTGCCCAAACACGATAACTATCAGCTATAAGTTGTTGAAGACTTCCTCGTCGCCAATGTTATAGTACGGCCGACGTATCTTGGCGGTATGAAGTTAGCTGTTTGGCTGCGCAATGGATCTTATAGAAACGAAATTGTTTAATGCGCTGCGCAGCAATCGGCTAACTTCAGGGCCGCCAAGATACGTCGGCCGTATTGTACTTGTACGTACGCGGGAGCTGGGACAGGGACGCATACAAGTGAAACGCTCGCTAGCAACGCACTGATTTATTAGTTGGTTAGACTCGCTGACAAGGGAGCGGGCGCGTGGGGGCGCACGCCTTGCACACATACATAACAGTTTTTGTCACGGCAGTACATGTAAATATCACTTACTTACGTAATTCATAAAATAAAAGCCTCACTACCAAAATGTTTTTTTGATAACTTTATATTATCTATTTATAAATAAATAAGAGTGTTCATTTTGAATATATTAAGACGTGACCAATAACAATTGCCTTCCTCAACCAAAAATATTGGCCACCATAATTTTATTTATCTAAAATTTTTGATTTCGGCACGCTTCCAAAATTCCTAAGCAGAACTGCTTCTCTCCTTCAGTCGGCAGCGCGCGTATACGACGTTCTAAATTTTCATACACGGAACATTTAAACTTTTCGTAAACCTTTTCAATCTGCAATTCATCGTAAAGCTGCTTGATTCGCTTTACATGTTCTGGATCTTTGCTGCCGTAGTATTCTTTAAATATGGATCGCTGGGCTTCATTGCAGCGCTCCAGCGCTGTTACGGAGAACCAGGATAATTTTCCTTCTTGAATATCGGTGCTTGCCTTCCCTGAAGCTGATTGGTCCCAGTAGATGTCTTGGTGATCATTCTGACAAAAAGATACCAGATTATAGGTACTTATTCTATTGTCATATTGTTAAGTACTATATATTGACAAGTTTTCGTGTAGCTCTGTTTTATCAGGTTCGGTAAGTACCTAATGCAAGTTGGTTGTAAAAGTAATATTTCTTACTTACCTACTAACTAATAACTTCTTTCTTAAGGCCACTGCATACGTTACGGGTAAATACTTCGGACGGGACGTGATCAGGCCGACGTGCACGTGATTGCCTCGTTCAAAACGGGAACGTGGTGCAAACGCATACGCACCGTGACATTGATTCGGATCTAACGTGCTATAGTGTTGTGAATAACGAAAGATGGATTAATTGCTATAGCTCTAGATGACGAAGAAGCTACGACCGTCAAGAAAAAAAGGAGATTTTCTGTACATCCTACATGGCATAAAAGAGAACAAGAAGGAGAATAGCGGGACGGGGCACGCGCGGGCCGGGACGGGACGGGGACGTGCTAAACATCGTCGCCGACGATATTTTTCACGTCCACGTTCCCGGCCCGTCCATGTTCCCGTGACATATACGTTTTTGGATACATTTTGTATGCAACGATGTTTCCAAAACTTTCCGTCACGTCCCGTCCGGATAAAAACCCGTCACGTATGCAGTGGCCTTTACTTAGTAATATTTTTGACTGCCTCGTTGGTCTAGTGGTCGCAAAGCGGGCGCTAGCGGTTGGATTCCCAAGACTGGCAGTGTTATTGGGTTTTTCCATCAGAAATTTCTCAGTAGCAGCCTCGGAGTTTGGATTTGTGCCCGGTTGATGGCAATAGGCTCGCTCGCTATTACATGGGACATAACTGGCGAAATATGGGTGTACTAATGGGTAGGTACATACACCTCTGGCTAACCCTTCGGGGATTACAGGCGTAATGTTAAGTTATGTTATTTCTTACTTACCTGAAATTGTAGAATTTTACCAAACTCCAAACAGATGTTGCTTAATTCAGTTGTATCTCTTTCTTTTCTATTTTTTGTTAAAAACAGACCTGCAAGCGTCGGTAGTCTGAACGAATAGTAACTGGTCTTTTGTACGGCGATAGCATTGAATCGTTCCATGGTGAACCCATCAATGTTGTTTTTTTCTTTAGTATATCCCGATGTATAATCCAAATATTGGCCTATTGTTGTGTTCAAAATAGCCTGAAAATAACGACGAACTCGTAAGTAATAGCTCACATGGCATAGATATTATTTAGGAGACACTGTCCCTTATCAGGGCTTAGTGTCTTAGATAAGACTTAGCGTCTTAATTCTGGAGTAAGTGTCCTAAATTGGGTCTAGTGGCGGGCGGTGTCCCAATTTAGAGTTTAGGACTAATTTTTCAATCGTCGGATAACTTGTAACAGATAGATTAAGTATGGCGGTTTGACCGCTTTTGTATAGAAAATATGTCAAATTGTCAAATTTATTCTTTGGATAATATGTAAGTTATCTGACTATTGAAAAATCAACCCTTAGTGTGCTAAATTCAGATCAGTGTATTAGTGTCCTAAATTAGGATCCACTGCTTCTTATAAGAACTAATCATCCATTATTCGGCCTTTCTCAGAATCGAGTGTAAGAAATTAGGTCTCTGTCCCACAAAATAATTTCTGGTTCTCTAGAATTCTTGAAAACATCACTGAGCGTGTAAAATTCTGGCAATAAAATAAAAAATTCGAATGACTTGGTATGCATATTTACCTCATTGATAAGTTTTACTAAATCAGCATAAAAAGGTTCTTCTCCAAATTTTATTTCAACCACTTCCATGAAACAGTGGTATACAAGTATACAGTCGTTGATCGCAGAGGTCCCTACTTTGGGCAGGAGGTACCAGCACGTTTTACCACGCCGAGTCGTTGAGACGTCTATGATATCGTCTACTGCTAGTAAGTATCCTTGCATCTGTTGAACAAAAAATGGCAATAAATGTGGACTTTCGAAAGGCGAGCGAGACGCCGAAGCCAACTCGCAGAGGCCCCTTTAAAATAAAATGAAATATCCCTGTATGTGCTATGCTAGTGCATCCAAGGTTAGCGCAGGACTACGGATAAAATGGCATAATATTTATTGGATCGTCTCAAATATCTCAAAAATTAGATCATAATGATTGTAATATGTCGTAAGCAGCTTGGGAATCTGGGCTTCTTCCAGTTGTAAAAATCCCTTTGTGCCTATTAGGTAGTATAGTTCTATTCTGTCTCCTGCTTGTTTTGAGGGAAGTGGAAATTATATTTTTTCTTACTCCTCCACTTTTTTCTTTGATTAATTTCGTTGCGGGATTCAAGACAGTTAAATCGTTTTTCCGGGACTCGTCGAGCTTCATTGCCTCGGCGCTTTTCTGGTGGTCTTCAAGGTTGATTCTGGCTTTCACGAGTTGCAGTGGATGGGAATCGTGGCGGGCTTGTACCAATTAAAATAAAAAATGTCGTAAGCGGCTAACATAGTTAGTAACTAATAAACAATGTTTATTTACCATTTCCATGCACCATCCTAAGAATCGGGCTGAGTGCAGTTTTTCTTCTGTAAAGTATTTAGGGTCTTCCATCATTTGATACGCGAAGGGAACAGTCTCGGCTCTACTTTGCTTCCCTCCAGTTATTGTGTATTTTATTAACTGTAAAAGAATTAGTTGAAATTTTTAATACTCAGGTAGGTATAACCGTATGTCAATCAATAAAACCGTCTTCAAATGAAATTTAATTTGGTTAATAAAATGTTTTTTTTTTTAATTAATTAAATTAATAGTACCTAATTAGAAAATAGCTGTCGTTTTCTAAGAAAGCTTAAACTATATTTGACACCCCTGGTAACAAAAGTACCTACATATTAAAAAAAAGGGAAGAGCATAAGTTATCTATGTAATATATTATGTAAACGACGGTTACTATAATTAAATAATGATAATATTATATGTCTATGATTAGTTAACCATTATTTTTAGGTATGTGAAAGTAAGTAGGTACCTACCTAAGTATAAAGACGAAGTTTAACCCACCTGTTCTACCCAAGTTCCAACTTCAGGCAATTGTTGTGTGAGCTTAGGACTCGTCATTAAGCAGTCGATTACTTCTGGCAAAACGTCTTTATAGTATTTATTATTTTTGTACATATCGAAAGCGGCCGGTACATTAAGGGCAACAGCGCTTCTATGCAATGTTCTCAACTGGTTGTAAAATACTTTTTTACGCAGTAAAATCGTTGCCATTTTAACAGAACTGTCGAAACGTAAAACTGTAAATTAAAAAACAAATAAGAAATATAATGGCTTCCTATCATTTTATGTTTCTTATTAATTTAGAGATGAATGTAAAAAAATACGTGTGCGTCAAAAGATGGCGAGACTGTAAATTGCATACGACCATAGAAGCATATTTATTGCCTATAGGTAGGGCTGCCATCCGTCCGGGTTTCCCCGGATTTGTCCTAGTTTAGAGGGCGTCCGGGGAACGTCCGGGAGGGGTTGTCAGAAAGTGTCCGGGTGAAAACCGGACACTTTCAGTGTCAGGGGAATCCCGATTAATTGAAAGATAGGCGAAAAATCAAAATAAATCTTAGTTTTAAAAAAAGCTTTAACCGGTGTGGTCCCGCGCGACTCATTTTGACGTTATTACCTATTATTTTCTTTTTTTTTTTAATATTTGTTTATGGTATGTCCGGGAAAAAAATTCAATTTCACCGAAATGTCCGGGGTTTTCGAAGTTTTTGTCCGGCGTCGGCAATTTAGGTGATGGCAGCCCTACCTATAGGTAACATGATACATCGGTTACCACTTATTTATTATTTACATAATCGTGATTAATTTCTTAAAAGGCTAAGGCACTATGTAACAAAATCCCTGTCAGATCAGTGTTGCCGTTGATCAGTTTTTATGTTTTATTTTAATTTAATTACTTCTTCTTTCTTCTTTTTTTTTTCACTGGGGAAAAATAATAATCTCAAATCCATTAAATGGTTACGTATATGTGTACGCAGTACGATGCCGAATAAGTAATATAATACCCTTAAGGATCGGACAGGGTTTTTGTTACATGCTGTATAAATAACTCTACCTAATTCCGACTTCTGCTGATCACATTTCAAAATCTTTTCCCTAAGCACTATAATAATTGTGTCTTACATAGTTACATTGTACGAGTTGCACTGCCAGGGTTGCGGATTTTGTTCGAAAGAGTTATAACTACCGGCACGTAACTTGGCAAGAGATTTTCGTAGTGGGGGAAGTTCGCGCATATAAAAATGTATGAAATTGTGCGTGCGCAAACTTCCCCCACTACAAAAACTCTTGCCAACTTACGTGCCGGTAACTGTACCGCGGCCCTGGAACACAAAGGGCATTAGGAGGAACACGGATGGGTTTTAGTCAGTAAGGCGATTGGCACATGATAATTTACCGTCCTTAAAAAAAAATCGGGGTAACTGCTAGAAGTGACCGAGTTTAACAATACCTACTTTCATATCTCTTTTATTTCACGAGGGACCGGCCTCATTGCTTCTAAAATGAAATGGTAGTCTATTTCAAGGTAGTCAAATGCTTATTCAATTAATGCCAATTTCAAGTGAATTTGATGCGTGATCGCTAACGTATTAGTTACAGGCTTACATTAATCGCATTCGTTTTTTAAACTTTATTTTTCCCCATCGATGGATAAGAAATAGTAGATTATTAACCAAGGGGATAAAGCAGTATCTTCTGTCGCGGGTGACGATTTAAATCGCGAGCGTAACGAAGGACTCGAGGTTTACTCCCGAGCGTAGCGAGGGTGTTAAAAACTTAAATCACGAGCGAAGCGAGGGATTTAAGGCGAGTCCTGAGTGTAGCGAGGGATTTAAGTTCACCCAAGACTAAGACAGCTTTATCACCGAGGAAAATACTCTACTTTTCGTACCATTTGCGAAAAAATTAACACAATAATAATATGAGATATGCATTTTAGAACATTAAGTTATTTATAAAAATAAATTATAATAAACTTAACGTTTATGTATTTGAACAAAACAAAAACGCGGCAAATTCCTAGACTAATATTTTTTTGTCGGAAAAGCAAACGCATCAAGCTCATACGTCCTCGTCGGTTTTCGTAATTTTATTTAATAATATTAACTGATAACTGCATAATAAATGCGTATTCCTTTTTCAAAAAGATGTATACTTAATGCTTTATATACAAACTCAATGGTGTAAACACAGATGTAGTGCAGTATAAATATCGGTAAGTATTCCAAATTTAAATCACATTCTCTCCCTAGAGGATGAATGAAATTCAGTACAATTTTCTTTCCCTGTTTTTAACAGATTAAAAAAAATGACTATTGTTATGTTCGCTTTTTGTGGCATAGAATGTCACTTTTTTGAGCAAGTGGTACGAAAACTAATATTTCCATTTAAAAAAATTACCGTGACTTATGACTTTTTGAAGTGAAAACTTCTTTAGCGGCGTTGAGCACTTTTTCTGTAATGGGTATAAAATCTTAAACTCGCGTCAGGACACGTGCGCGTCAGGACACGTGACCTGATCGAAAAAGCGTAGGACAGCGCAGGGCGCTTGCGCGAATGATAATTGTAATAGTTTTAAAGTTAAATTTTTAATGTAATATAAATTGTCATGTTTGTGTACGATAGCGCAATAAATGAATATTGTATTCTACCACATAAATGATAGTACTTTTATACTGATAAAGCAATTGGTGCAAAATTATTCCCTAACCATTCCAAAATATCAAACATGCTCAACGTTAATAATCAAGTTTTTACTTCTGCCGGCACTCCCGGAGTGCAACCCGTTTTTTTTTTCGTGCGTGGTGGAAATCCTCATGGATTTCTTCCATCGTGGGGGTGACGGAGAGGCATGCCGGACTCTTATCGGCTAAAACCACCGCAGTGTTCCACCTCTGCCTATGGCCGGGAGTGCGGGATTCACATAAGCATTCACCGCTCCCCCGGTAGAAACTTATGACCTTACCGTATGTATTTAAATATGTAGGAGACTCCGTGTGGTTCTCAAATATTGCTTCTTCTGTTACACATTCCGGACGATTTTTTTATAGAAGAACCGACGTTATATTTTTTTGTTTCCAAATTGAGTTGATGCAAATCAAACCGTTTTATCGGTGCACTCCGAAAAAACAGTCAATGTGTTTGTTTATCCCTGACTTAAGGTGATCCGTCACCGCGGTGGGCGCACAGGTGTAGACAATAAGCTGCATGCGTCTTAAGGCAATCCATATTGCATGCAATTGGATTGCGTTAAGACGCATGCAGCTTCATACAAGATGAATTGAAAGTTGAGGATGCAAGATGAACATAAAAACGTACTGGTGCTGGTGGCTTTACAACTCGATGCTAAGCCGCAAATTGCAAAATGTAAGAAATCTTGAATTTCGCAAGCAACTTTAGCAAATTTTACTATATTTGTAAATTAAGGGGGATGCCCTTAATTTACAAATCTAGTAATTTTATGATATAAACAGAATCATAGGTATTATGGAATTCGGCGATATATTCGGCTTCATATCAGAGAAAACTTTTATAATTGAAACTGCTGCCCTACCATGAACTCTTATTGCGATCCAAAAAACTGAATTGTTCTTCAAATAAGTCAATATAACGCATCAATTTATGTAATTTATTGACGTATTTTCTCTTATTGCGATCCAAAAACTGAACTGTTCTTCAAATACGTCAATATAACGCATAAATTGATGCGTTATATTGACTTATTTGAAGAACAAATCAGTTTTTTGGATCGCAATAAGAGTTCATGGTAGGGCAGCAGAACTCACTGATTACCACAACAAAACCTCTTCATGAAAATTATTAAGTTTATTTTTATATTGTATCAATTAATGTTTCCTACCTTGAACTGTAGACTGCCAAAGACCTCTATCGAATGCACATTAATAAAATGTCTTTCAAGTATTTATCTTTGAATGTATTGGGTATTGTACGTTTTGCATGCTTGCTTGGCATTGGCATGCATGTTATCAGTGAAATGAATATAACAAAGTCTTTATGACAAACATTATTATCATATCATTAATTTAACATGACCAAGTATGCTGCGTTTATACTTAACCTGCCCCTCGTGTCGCCACGCGTGGGTAAGCTACCGGTTTCTTACATTTAGCAGTATGCGCCACGCCACGCGGGGCGGGACTATTAGTGTCCTATACTAAATGTATGAAACTGATAGCTTTCCCACGCGTGGCGACACGGGGCAGGTTAAGTTTACACGCAGCTTTAAGTACAAAACCGGCGAATAAACGAGCTCGAAAAAACGACAAAGAAATATTGACATTGACTTTGAAATACGGGTGATCTTTTCTCCATAGAATCGCTTCGTTAGCGCAGCGTTTTCTTTTTTGTTTATGACTTTAAAGCAATGATTTTATTAAGTACAGTAAAATTAATATCAACTATAATATGTATGTCCCTATGTTTTCTGATGAATGATTTATTATTATTATAAGCACTTTTGAACTCATAGAAAATACTCCAAATTTCCTATTTATACCGTTGATCACAGAGTCGTAGTGTACAATTTTAAAAACTATTAATGGATAAAGAAACACATTGAGACACAGTATACTTATTTACTTTATGAAATACAATATTGGTTTAATATTTAAGAAGAAAATAGGCGAGAGTCAAACCCTAAGGTCTTGTTATGTACTTACATTAATTGGTCAGAAATTCGTCAGCATTCGCAAATTGGTAAGTATTGAGATGAACTTCCTATGGGCCATAATTGAGGAGTGTTTACTTATAAAACGGTTAAATTGGTTGTTGTTTTTAATTTAAAATACATTTATGTATGAAATATTTATGTAAATAATTATGTTAATAATAATAATTTAAATAAACAACTTAGCTATAAACATTTAAAGCCAACGATCCTGACATAAAGAAGGATAATTTTTTTTCTGTATACAGTAATCTTAAAAACAAACTTTAAAAAAATCTTAATACCAACTTATTATTCAAAACAAAACCAAAATAATACTTATTATTTCAAATAGGTAAGTTATTCCTAGGTTTAAGTTTGATTTATCACCAACTTTAGCAACTGTAAAAACGACTTTTTTACAGTATTCTTATTAGTTCCTGTTACCAACTTAAAAGGTCTATTCAATACGTATAATAATATGTATGCTTTTTATCTAAAAAAGTTTTTGCAGGATTTAATAATGCCGTCTAAAGTACAAATGTAACATTCCCAAAAAGTACATTGTCTCCCTTTCAGTTGGCAAGGCGCGTATTCGTGACACTAAATCGACATAAACTGATAATTCATGCTGCTGATACACCTGAGGCATGTGCAAATCGTCATAAAGCTGCTTGATTCGCTCCACATCCGCTGGGTCTTTGCTGCCGTAACATTTTTTGAAGATTGAACGTTGCGTTTCGTTACAGCGCTGCAGCGCAGTTACCGATACCCAGGTACATTTACCTTCTTGAATGTCTGTTCCTACCTTTCCTATTGTTGCTTTGTCTCCGTACACGTCGAAGTAATCATCCTTTGAAAACACAATGATTGCGTTAATCAGTTAATAAAGTCTGTTAGACTATAAGGGCCTCTTTCACCACCCTTAAATGGTTGGGAAGTAACTACTTAATCAACACTTTACTTGAAGATGGTGAACGAGGCCCTTACACTCTTGTTCCTCTTTTGTGATTGGTTGGCAATCTACGACTGCCCCAAAAAAAGGAGTGTTATGTGTTCAGTGTTAATGTATGTATGTATGTATGAATGTATGTGAGTTTCTTTATTCCACCATAACTTTTGAACGCCTGAACCGATTTAGATGTATGGGGTATCGTTACAATCCTTGCATCGTTCCGAGTAACATAGGCTAGTAAAAAATAAAAAGAAACCGGTGTGGTCACTTTAAAACGCAAATTAATACCAGCCTCAATTTATTTTTTTCAATGAATCTGGTCGTGTCTATGTTTATCGTCTAGAATTTGACAAGTAGATTTAAAAAATATAAAACACTGTTAATATAAAACGTCGTAAAAAAAACTGACGAGTAAACAAAGTACAAATTTAATATGTGCAATTTTTGCAGTCGTGTTTTTTATTTTTTTTATTATAGTAGCTTGTTTATTTATAAGTATGTACCTATATATCTCAACAAAACCTTTTTGCTTTTTTATCCGGTTTTTAGGGACAGAAGTTGTGTCTGGCATTTGATAACTGATAACACTTATTTTTCACTACGAGTGGGTAATCAAGCACGAATTAGGTACCTAATCAGGAAATAGACCTATATTTGATGAGACAGAGGACTCTCTCATCAAATTAAGGGCTATTCAAATAAAAAATGAAATTATTTTTTCTTACCTGAATTTGTAAAAGTCTCCCAATTTCCAAACAGATATACTCTATTTCTTTAGTAGCTTTTTCTTTTCCATTCTTTACTAAAAGCAGAGCTAATAGTACAGGCAATTTACACGAAAAGTGTGCGGTCTTGGCGGTAACAATATTATTATAATGTTCCAAAGTGAATAGATCAAGACTGTTCTGATGTTTATTATTGTAATCTGATGTTAAATCTAGAAATTGACCCATGCACGTTTTGAGTATCCCCTACAAAATATTTTTTGTTATAATTTTTGATGCTTTAAGATAATAATAAAATTACATTAATTACTTATTGCTTGATATTCTTTTTCTAGAGTTGGGATTTCCTGTTTTCAACGAGGTTTTGATTATGGCTAACTTATGGTATTCGCCGCCATAAAGTAGAATTCGCGGTCCCAAACTAGGATATTCCGTCCTGATTTAGGATACGCCGTCCTAAACTAGGACGGGCTGTTCCTAAATAGGACTCCAAACAAAGAATTAAAAAGAAGGTTTCTATAGGAAGATTAATGCTTGCGTACCAACCTCATTAAAAAGATTTATCAAGTCAGTGTAGAAAGGCGTTTTTCCAAAATATATTTCCAGTACTTGCATCATAGATTGACAAATAAGTGTGCTATCGTTGATTGCAGTCAACCCGATACTTGGCAGTTGGTGCCAGCACAGCTTACCACGTCGCATTGTTCCACCATCCATCATGTCATCCATTAACAAGATATATGTCTGCAACTTTGTAGAAATATGCATGAGTCTTAGAGCAATAGCGCACTAGCGGCCTGGCCGCTACGGCCAGGCCGCTAGTGCGCTATTGCTCCGAGCCGCAGCGGCCAGCGAGATCGAACGAACTTTCACGTAGCAAGGGATGAACCCAATATTTTTTCCTTTTCTTTTTCCGCTTCTTACTTAGAAGATACAATAGCACTGCTATTTCTTTAACGTCCATTTTGAAGCGCGCTGTATGTGCAACTGACTTTCATATTATATAAAAGTACTCTGTGCAACTGACGATCGATCGTGGCCGCGGTTCTGGCCGCGTTGCAAATCGCAACCCCTGCGGCCGGGCCGCACGACTGGCCGCTGCGGCCTGGCCGCTAGTGCGCTACGGGTCTTATGGGAACAAATATAGTATAGTTCTAAAAAAGTAATTTGAGTTCTAAAAATAAAAGTGCCAATGCCTTTCATGATGTTGTGTTCTTTGAGTGGTGGGAAGAGACAGCTTTCTGGTAGGTGGGTATAGTTAGTAACGTATTATGATTATAAATAGTGATGTAAGAATATTTTACCATTTCCACAGTCCAGCCGAGAACATAAGCCGAATGTTGTGTTTCTTCAGAGAAATGACTCGGGTCTTCTAACATTCTATATCCAATGGAAACTTTTAATCCCCGGAATAGTTTCCCTCCACCCATTGTGTAATCCAATACCTGTGACATTAGTAATTCATCTTTCTATAAAAAAATAAACAAAGCGTAATTAAACGATAAAATAAAAAATCTGCTGTATCGATTTGTATGTGCTTAGGTCAATTATGATCAATTTTGATTGAATCCATTTTAAATTAGGTATTTGGTTTGATAGTTATTTCTGGTCAATGAATATAAGTATGTACCTACATGTTGTAGGAAGGCTGTGATTCAAAAGGGAAATCATATCGTTAACTTCCCGAAAAGCATGTAAAGTTGTTACCTAATGCATGTGCAATCCGTACTTCAATAAATCATAAGAATAAAAATATCTATCAGCCTATTATGGTCCCACTCTAGGGCAAAGGCCTTTTATACAGGGAAGGCAGGAGCATTGATCACCACGCTTGCTCAAGGTGGATTGGCAATTTCAGATTTGTATGAATAAGTAAGTCCAGGTTTCGTCACGGTGTTTTCACCGATATCAGTAACGACCACATTGTGATCACATGTAGAATCAACAAGAATAATGTAACCAGGGTTTTGTAAAAACCTAATTTATAAGAGTGCCGTGGAGTTTCTTGCTCGTTCTTCTCCATAGAGGCCTACTACCTCCGTTTTGGAACGAGCAACTAGCTTCAACTTTCGGACTAACTGACCGACTCCTTGACAATTCAAAAGTGCCTGTAAATGGTCTAATTGAAATAAATGTTTTGACTTTGACTTTAACCATACGGTGACTGGTAATTAGTGACCAATATACTCAAACACATGATTGTACTCATGACACCAAACAATTGTCTTTTTTAACGATCGGCTGTTAATCCAATGGTCGTACGGCTGATAATTGAATTAATAAAACCGGTACCGTACCGTACCATCGTAGAAGATTATAACCAGAGGTCGGAATTAGGTAGAGTTATTTATGTACTTGCATCGAAATGTTGATATTAATATGGATCTTCACGGGATTTATAATACAATCCCGTGTGGCCAACAATATTACAGATAAATAATAATAAAAATAAAACAAAGATACATAATTAACATACAATTTTTATTAGTACTAACATTAATTCACAATTCAATTATTATTATTTTTATTTACGTTGCCCCATACTAGGATTATGGTTTAAAAAATAACTTTTTTATTTAATAAATCACGGGATTTTTCCGCTCTTTAAAATAAATCTCGGGATTTGAGGCATATCCACTTTGTATTCTTTCGCTGTATGAAATCAGTGTAAGTAGGTACATAAATAACTCTACCTAATTCGGATCTCTGGATATAACATTAGGTATAATCGCAGACTTAATGCCCAAGGCAGTACCTAAGTCCGCGTTTTCAAATGTAATTTAATTTAAAAAGTAGATAACAAGCAGTTCATTAATTAAGTTTAGTTTTAATCGAAGACGTCTATTGTTTTCTAAGAAAGCTGCAACTATAGGTATACCTAATATCTGACGACCCGGATACCTATCTATCTCTATTGTTAACTGTACCATAAAAAGATACCATTTTTTAACCGACTTCTAAAAAAGGAGGAGGTTCTCAATTCGGATGTTTGTATTTTTTTTTTTAGGTTTGTTCGCGCTTAACTCCGTCGCTTGCCAACCGATTTCAAAAATTCTTTTTTTGTCGAAAAGGTTATACTTCCCAAATGGTCCCATGATATCGAAATCGGACAAAAATATCGAGCCATTACCGCCGACTTAGTGTAACCGACAAAAACCAAATTTTACAGGAGAAGGTTTTTTTTAAATATTTTTATAAATAATTGCGCTATTAAATTCAAATTTGACATATAGTAATGATTTTTGAAACCTTAGGTGTAACGGTAAAAATTAAAAAAAAAACGATAGGTTTTGAGGCTTTTTTGGCGTTTACAATATTTTTGCTGTCTCAAACAAACGAGTAACCTGGTTAAAGTTATAACGCAAGCGACAATAAGCCATTTAAACTATGGATCTATTTTCATAAGTTTAATACATTGTTGACTGTCTCGTTGGTCTAGTGGTAGGAAAACGCGACTGCTAAGCATGGGGTTCGATTCCCAGGTCGGTACACCTCTGCCTAACCCTTCGGGGATTCAGGCGTCATGCTATGTAGGTCATCATCTGCCTAGCCTTTTCCCAACTATGTTGGGGTCGGCTTCTAGTCTTACGGGATGCAGCTGAGTACCAGTATTTTACATGGAGCGACTGCCTATCTGACCTCCACAACCTCACCACATACTCACTGCAGCGACAGTAACTTCTTTCTGAAACACTATCACCAAAAAAAAGGAAGAAAAGTATAACAGGAAGTTCGCTGATAACTTCAGGGCCAATGTTAAACTGTTCTGGAAACAGGTAAGATTGGCTCGAGGGGTGACAGGAACATCAACTATGAACGTTGTGAGAGCAGAAGATGGATGCCTATTAAGCGAAGAATGTAAGGTTTTGGAACGCTGGAAGGGATATTTAGAAAGTTTGTTTCGTGATCAGGATAGCATGCAAGGAGTGGGCAACTGGGCGGAAGCCAGTTTTGAAGACCCATACTTAGATGTAGATGAAGAGAATGAAATAAAGGTGGATGAGATTGTAAGAGCACTGAGAGGTATGAAAGTTGGCAAAGCTGCAGGCTATGATAGTGTCTGTCGAAATGTTAAAGAACGGTGACGGGGTGGTAGCAAGGCTGTTGTGCTTGATCTTTAATACTTTGTTATAGTTATGGTCGTGTGCCGGATGACTGGTGTAAGGCTGTAATTGTTCCACTATAAAAAGGAAGAGGCTCACAGCAGGAATGTAAAAACTACCGCGGCATTAGTCTTAAGCGTTGTCGGCAAACTGTATGCGAAAGTTTTAATTAATAGGGTGATAGGAGTGACTGATGAGAAAATTTGAGATGTTCAAGCGGGATTTAGATAGGGAATGGGCTGTATGAATCAGATCTTCTCTTTAAGGTGTATAGCCGAAAGACATCTGCCAAAGTACAAGAAAGTCTGTTGCGCTTTCGTAGATTTGGAGAAGGCCTATGACAATGTGTGGAGGGAAGAATTATGGTCGACTCTATCCATGTATGGTGTGGACGGACGCTTGATATGAGCACTGAAATCTTTATACAAAGATTCCAGTGCTTGTGTTAGGATAAATGGGGCATACACTGACTGGTTTTGCATCTCAAGAGGTGTAAGACAGGGCTGTGTAGCGTCTCCTTGGCTGTTCAACCTATACATGGATAGTTGTTTGGCTGATTTAAGAGAGAGTGTGGATTAAGGATGGATGAGTTGCTTGTCAAATGCCTGTTATAGATACGCAGATGATCAAGTTCTTCTTGCATCGTCGGCAGAGCAGTTGCAAGACATTGTAATGGTAAGTAATGACGCGTTTAAGAGGAAAGGGATGAATATAAATGTGAACAAGACGAAAGTGATGGTTTTTGAAAGAGAAGAGGATGTATCAGCGTGTGATGTGTTAATAAAACCTACTAACCCTAGAGAAAAGAGATAGTTTTGCATCACAATCTTCATTGGAATGAACTCGTCGCAACACGTTTTTTGCCACTTTGTTTAATAGTCATCATCATCTGCCTAGCCTTTCCCTCCCAACTATGTTGGGGTCGGCTTCCAGTCTAACCGGATGCACCTGAATACCATTATTTTACATGGAGCGACTGCCTATCTGACCTCCACAACTCAGTAACTGGGTAATAGGTACGATACCAGGGTACGGGTACTGGGTTACTTTGTTTATAGTAAACGACAAAATTTTGATGTACTGAGTCAGTTGCGATAACAAGTAGGGTCGCTTACGCTGCAATTCTTAGATAATTACGCAACTTACGATAATTTTGATTATGTCGGTTACTGTAAAATATAGAAAACTGTTGTGCTAACGATAAATTTAGCATTTGCTATAACTTTCTAATTGGTTGTCTTTTGGCGGGAAAAGTCAACAAACCAAGTCCGTTATAGTTTAAAAAGTCGTCTGCGATAAAAAACGCTGTTTAGGTAAAAATGTCGCTTACGATAAGACGGCGGTAATGGCTCGATATGTCACTAAAAATTAACAAATAAAAATTTTTTTTGCAAAAAAAAAACCGACTTCCAAAAAAAGCACTAAAAAGTTAAAAATAATACTATAACATACCTATATTAATAAACCTAACCTAACCTACCATTAACCTATACTAAAATTTAACTATTTTTTGGAGTCGGTGCCATACGGTTGCATATAATATCCTCGGTCTTGGCACCGACTCTAAAAAAATGTTAAATTTTAGTATAGGTAATCGTAGGTTAGGTTAGGTTTATTAATATAGGTATGTTATAGTATTATTTTTAACTTTTTAGTGCTTTTTTTGGAAGTCGGTTTTTTTTTTTTTATTAAGGTAAGTACTAACCTGTTTTACCCGGCTTGAAACTTCAGGCAGCTGTGATAACTGAGGACCAGTAATTACAGAGTTTATGACTTCAGGCAGGACTTTTAGAAAAGCTTCCCTTTCCGTGTTTGTGTTAAAAGTTGGTACACTACATGCATCTGCATGTTTATGCACCGAAATGTTATGCAAACCCTTTAAAGAACTTCTATACTGTTTGCAAAGCATTGCACTGTGACTTCGACGAAATAACGAAACCATGACTTGTAGTGATCTGCGGCAAAAAGAAAATTTTAATGACCAATTATAATCGTGAAAATAATTATATAAGCAGCTTCTATCTGAGTTTCGAAACAATTTCTCAAAGGTATTATAGTGGGAGGTACCGATATTACATAGTGCATTACATCACGCCTGTAATCCCCGAAGGTTAGGCAGAGGTGTACCCATGAGTACACCCAAATTTCGCCAGTTACATTTAGTTTGTTTTAGTTACAGAGCCTATTGCCATCAATCGGGCACAAATCCAGACTCCCCATCATCTAGACCAGGAGTCGGCAACCTGCGGCTCTTTCGATATAAAGTTGTGGCTCTCCGGTTCCATACGTAAAAATAATAGTTATTTGTTATACAAGAGTGCAAAGTTGCTTTTTAACCGCGTGTTCAATTTTGATGACCGAGCAAGCGAAGGATTCTAAAATTGAATCACGAGCGCAGCGAGTGATTCAAAATTAGAATCCTGAGCGTTAGCGAGGGAATCAAAAGAGCACAAGGTGAAAAATCTTTGCACTCGAGTGCAACACGTAACTTTTCATTCCACCTCAGCGAGGAAATGACTAAATGCAAAAAAAAAACGTTTACAATCACAAGATAGGTACACTTTTATTTCAGTTTAGGTATTAATTACTACATTATGACAGGTAAGTATTACAGAATAATCTTTAAATTATAACAAAATAATACTAAGGTATAATTAAGAAAATTTTAAAGTAACGTTGCTACAGTTATTTAAATTGAGTGTAATATTTTATTTGGTACTGTAATATTGGTGTTAGTCACTTGTGTACTGTTTTTCGGTAAACTATCTGTCATACTTAATAGTTGTACCGATTCATCGGATTCCCTTGGCGTGAATGTTGGAGAGAGAGGGAGATGGTTAGGTGTTTCATAACGGCTTATTTTTGATGTAGAAGGGCCAGTCCAAGGATCCGATTGAGGCTCTTTCAGTGTAATGGCTCCTACGATGCCTTCACATATTTTAGACTTATTTTGGATGGAATCCTCTATAACTGCATTGGACTTCCAGCCTCCGTGGCGCTTAAGGGACAGGAGATCAGCTCCGGAATCAGCCAAAAGTGTGGCTGAAGTTCGTCGAAAACAATGACCCGTGTACAACAGGGGTTCTGGAAGTTCAAGAAATGTTGCTATTTCTCGTGGGATACTGCCAATTTTATTAGTACCCATAGGCTGTCTAACACACTTTCCATTGCGATACTGTAGAAAAAATCGATTGATTGGAGTGTTAGGCGGGCGTAAGGCTTGATATTTCTCAACAATCGTTACGTATTCCTTGCGAATGACGAAGTTGCGGTCTCTTTTTGTCTTTGTATTAGGTAAATTAATTAATAGTAAGTCATCTGAATGTTTCTTAATGTTTTTGACATTAAGTTGTGTTAGTTCATTAGTTCGACATGCTCCGTTTATTCCAATAATAAGAACAACCTGTAACGTAAAGAGTATTCTAGTAGATAAATGAATAAAATTGATATGAACGCATAATTATGCCTATCAACATCTACTAAGTATACTATTTAATTAAGATTAATATACTTAAGTAGATACTGAATGTGCAACTGACTTACTTTTGCCGCCAAATATACGGAATCGGGTGCTTTTTTAAGAAACTTTTCAATATCAGATACTGTGAAAACCTTCGATTTTTTTGGTTGATGACCAGATGAGGCTCTTTTTAAAAATGCCACTAATTTAGGATAGGTATCGATATGTTTGTCTTTTTTCATCTTTATTGTTGCTTTTAGCATCGAATACGTACTCCATAGAGTGCTTGCTTTCTTGTTCTCGGATAATTCTATAAAATATGCCAGCAATACGTTTTCTGAGAAAGTTTTGGCTCCTTTTGCTAGTCGCCACGTGTTGAACATATCGTACTGTTTTAAATACTTCTCGCGTGATTGTTGAGGGAGAAAGCTCATTTGCGCATTATTAACAGTTTCAGTCAATTCTGTTGGCGTCAAGCAAACTTCCTCGTCGCTAGAATCACTCATTTTAGTTTTTTCACTTGTTTTCAAGTTTCTTGTTTTTAATAGGTTTAACAATGACGTGAAAAAATGCCGCGTAAAGAACCGCGTACAAAGCAAATTGAAAAAAGAACACCAAGAAGGTTCCGAGTCTGAGTTTTTAACAAGTTAAAAAAAAGTTGTATGATATATTCGGCACCTTAGGTAGCAGTAAATAGGTTTAATGTTTTTTTTTAATTCACAAACTTAGTGCACACGATGTTCTAAATTCAATTTACTTTATCCTCTAGAGAATAAAAACGGCTTTTCCACTCAGATATTGAAGATTAAAAATACTCTTGCCGAGATGGTGGGATGAAAAATAAATTATTTTTACTATCAAAACCCTTCAAATCGTGCAATCTATCCATAACGAAATACTGTCGTGTCTGAATTTCTGAAATACTGTCCGTCGGTCGTGTCGTGCAATCTATCCATAATGAAATACAGCACGTCGCGGCGATTTTGACACCGAATTTGTTGATTTTATTTAATTACTGCTTAAATATTCTTCTGTACACTTTACGACTAAATAAATCGTAATCACAAGCATTCGAGCGTATGAGGCAGTGAAAATGTTTTTGGAAACAGCGTCTTTCGCGACTACTTCATTCGAGTCCATGAGCATTCGAACCTGTAAGGCAGTGGAAAAATAATTCGCAACAGCGTGTGTCGCAACAGTGGCGTTCGAAACAACATAAGGGACCCATCGTAGTAGCGTTCTGTGGTTTCTGCCTACCCCCATGGGAAAAAGACGTGAGTTTATGTATGTATGTTTCCAATATTTATTGGGTTATCTAAGTAGTTACAGTCGTCAACTCATCATCATCATCATCATCATCCACAGCCCGTCTTCACCCACTGCTGGGTATAGGCCTCTCTTTGTTTGTGCCAAGCTCCACGGTCTTGCGCCAGCCTCATCCAGGACACTCCCGCAATGGCAACAATGTTGTCAACTCACGGAGAATAAATAATTTTGGCATATAACGGCTTTACCTACATTTTCCCCCATAATGGCTAGACTTTTTTAAATGTAGGTACCTACCAACTGCCTGATGCAAAATTTATGGCGACCAAGCTATGGCATCTTACAGTAAAAGTAGTAATTCTATTTTTTTTTTAAAAAGTAATAAGTTCTTCTCATCACATATTTTGCACTATTTCAAAACAATGTTTGTAACCGTGGTATTATTTAACAGCTAATCCTAACTTCCTAACTATAATATTATAAATGCGAAAGTAACTCTGTCTGTCTGTCTGTCTTTCTGTCTGTCTGTCTGTCTGTCTTTTCTTCACGCCTAAACTACTGAACCGATTTGTGTGAAATTTGGTACAGGGTAAGTGCGAACCCCAACAAAGGACATAGGCTACTTTTTATTCGACTTCGACTTCGTCTGCGTCCGCGATAACCGATATATACGCGGACGAAGTCGCGGGCAAAAGCTAGTAATAAATACTGATGAGTATGCTACCCACTTCGGGAATCCCTGGTTTAGAGTCTAGATGCGAAAATGTGATATGAGCGTGATTAAGTCCACATCCATTTTTGAGGGCCGGATCCGCGCTTGCCAGTGCTCCGTAGGCGCCCGCCTCTTATGCTTGTGGTTGTGCGTTCAAATCCGGGCAAGTATTATAGAACGAATATAATATGACTTTTTCAATTCATATGTACTTTCTAAAGTTTATCTTGGACATTACTGACATCGGTGAAGGAAAACATCGTGAGGAAACCTGGTTTATACCAGCCTTTTACCGTCCCACTCAAACCATGTCAGAGGCCCTTGAGGCGGTTTCAAAACTGTGACACTAGGGTGTGTGGGGTCGTAAGACTTTACTGCCCACACGATAAAGAAGAAGAGTGTGGCGTCGTATTGTAAACATCATCCTAAACTTGTGAAGTTACTGTGGACTCTACGCATGGGCACTTTGTACGAGTTTGGAACTGTAATTGCGAATCATATACAATTGGTGCAAAGATGTCATTATAATGATCTCACTGACAAAATAACCTCTTGGGATGTTTAAGATCTAATAAAAGAAAAGGCTAATCGACTAATCGACAATCATCGACTTCAATCACAGAGGGAGAAAAAAGAAAACAAAATTATTTAATAAATTAAATGTGTATTTTTTTTAAATAAATATAATTTAAATAATATAAGTACTTATAATAGGTACAATAATGCCGTTATTTGTATTTAATAATAACTATGCAGCGTGCAGTACATACAGCAGCTATATTATACAGCGACTTACCTACGCTAAACGAAAAACCAGATGGCTCTGATGTTGACAACTTAAAAAGTGGGAGTTGCGCCTGTCTATAGCCAGTCAATGTCTAATGTCCGGTTTACACGGGCTTTGTAGCTAAGTGCTTAGTACTTGTCACTATACTAAGCCTCAATATGACAAGTGAAAAGTAACCGTTTACACGTTGGAGCCAGTAAAAGTTATTAGTGACCAGACATTCGAAATGGAGCGACGCCGCCTGATTTTGCGCAGTGTGTTTAAGCAATATTCAAACATTATTATTTCAAGCATGATCGAAGAGCTTGAAAGACAAATATAACGTTTGTGGACAAGACAGGTTACTGCGCAGAGATGAACGGGGCCATTCTGCTCTTCTATTAAAAGAACTAGCAACCGAAGATCCAGGAGAATATAGAGTAACTATAACCAAACTAACTTGTCGAGCTGTTTACACACGGTCAGCAAGCGACAAGTGCTTAGTAAATCGTGGTGGGGGTATCGACTTGTCGCTTAGTAAATAGGATCGTTTTCTATTCATTTGCACTATTCACAAATACTAATACTAAGCACTAATCAGCGTGTTTACACATGAGGACTTAGTATTAGTGACAAGTACTAAGCGCTTAGCTACGAAGCCCGTGTAAACCGCCCATTAGTCATTGATGGCGGCTCAGAAAACGAGACGAATCACTGCGCAGGAACAAATCCACGTGTCATAGCTTCACGTTTAGATACTGTACTTTTAAAAAGACAGAACGTTAGGGAATAGGTATATTGGTTATGAAAAACCACGCATTCCGCGTATCAAATTAGCTAACATTGAGCAAAAAGTTATTGTTGGTTTTTTTTTTGGTGTGAAAAAATCACTGTTTATGATAGTGTACAAAGTACCTAATGCATGCAAAATATTTTGGGAAATAAATTAAACAGAAATTATAACTTCAACCCTCGATATAGTAAACCAGAAAGTTCCCAGGTAATTGGTCTAGATTCTAAAGACATTCGATTCTATTAGACACTTAACGAAGCTGAAACTAACATGTTCTCTAACTACTATAATTACGAGACTAGAACTACGATTTAATATAATTAAAAAGACCGTTTAAAGTACAAATTTAAAATTCCCAAAAAGAACATCGTCTCCCTTTCAGTTGGCAGGGCGCGTATTCGTGACACTAAATCGACATAAACTGATAATTCACACTGCTGATACACCTGAGGCATGTGCAAATCGTGATAAAGCTGCTTGATTCGCTCCACATCCGCTGCGTCTTTGTTGCCGTAACAATTTTTGAAGATTGAACGTTGGGTTTCGTTACAGCGCTGCAGCGCAGTTACCGCCACCCAGGTACATTTACCCTCTTGAATGTCTGTGGCTACTTTTCCTGTCGTGGTTGTATCTCCGTAGACGTCGATGTAATCATCCTTTAAAAACATAATCAGTGAATAGTCTGTTCAAACAATTATACTCTTGTATCTCCTTTGTGATTGGTTTAATGCACCTATTATACACATATATACCTACAAAACCTTTTTGCTTGGATACTCTACGGTTTTGGGATTTGTGGGTCCGGTTGTCAAGGTTAAAAGTATAGAAATTGTTTCTAGTATTTGTCAACTGATATGAGTTTTACTACATGCGTAATCAAGCGTGAATGAGGGACATAATCAAGAAATAGCACTAGATTTATTTATAAAATTCCTATTAAAAAATAAAAGAAGAAATCGTAAAGTGTTGTTACCTGAATTTGTAAAAGTCTTCCAAGTTCCAAGCAGATATAGTCTATTTCTTTAGTATATTTTTCTTTTCCATTCTTTAATAAAAGCAGAGCTACTTGTACAGGCAATTTAAACGAGAGGTGTGCGGTCTTCAATGTAGCTATGTTATTAAAATTTTTCAAAGTAAATACGTTAAGATTGTTCCTTTGTTTATTGTAACTTGATGTTAAATCTAAGTGCTGTCCCGTAGATGTTCTGAGTAACGCCTACAATATAAAGTTTTGTGTAAAGTTTGGTGATTTTATGTTTTAAATGATAAAAACTGCAAACTGCAATTTTGCATAGGTACATTTACAGACTTTGATTGTTGCTGGGATGAGATTGCGGCCACATTTTGAACGTTTTTAAATTAGTAGAATGAATGTCCTTAAAAAAATATTTGTTGATTTAAAATAAGAATAAATTATATTAAATGAATGATAGTATCCCGCTTGATATTCATTTTCTAGAGTTGGGATTTCCTATTTTAAATAAAATCTTGGTAAGGCGATTAACACACGGCACTTAACTTACGGTATTCGCCGTCTCAAAGTAGAATTTTATTTAAGGTTCAAACTAGGATACACCGTTCTAAATTAGGATGAGTTTGCGCTGTCCCAAACTAGGAGTCCAAAAAAAAGACCGTTTTTTTTGCGTGTCTTTTCATGTATTTTTTTGTACTTAATAACATCATTGTGTTATAAAGCTAAATGCAATTTTTTGGGAACCCTAAAAATCAGTTTATATGGTTAGATCAATGACGAATGATTAATGCTTGCGTACTTACCTCATTAAAAACATGTAGCAAGTCAGTATAGACAGATGTTCCTCCGAAATACATTTCCAGTACTTCAATCAAAGATTGATAAATAAGTGTGCCGTCGTTGATCGCAGTCAAACCCGTACTAGGCAATTGGTGCCAGCACGGCTTGCCACGCCGCATTGTTCCACCATCCATCATGTCATCCAATAGTAAGAGATATGACTGCAACTTTTGTAGAAATATTCATGAGTCTTATGGGAATAAATAATCAGCATCTACCTTGCCTTTCCCCAACTATGTTGGGGTCGGCTTTTAGTCTAATTGGATGCGTGTGTTTCAAAGTCAAATCATTTATTTCAATAAGGCCATTATAAGGCACTTTTGAACATCATATAGGTACAAAAAGAAAAAAAGGAATTGAATCTAGTTGCCTCTTCCAAAAGGTAGTTTTGTATGGGGAAGAATGGGCAAGAAACTCCATACGTACTCTTTTAACTCCTTACCTACTCTTTTACAAGGAGCGGCTGCTTATCTGATTTCCACAACCTAGCGACGAGATACGAGGCACGATACCAAGGGGTGGTCTGCTATGGATATCAGGCTTTTAGCTTACCCGTAACGTACGACTGTCAAAGATCTATAGTAGGGGAGCCCAAGATGCTAAATGTGGATTTACTCCAGCGTCGTGGGAACCTTTTGGATTGTAAAGATTAGATGCTAAAAAGTAAAAATAGTTACAGATAGGACCCTTTCACTGGTGGAGGAAACGCATAAGTACATATTGAAAAAAATGAAAAAAAAATCACAAACTACTACTCGAGCGTGTCAGATACTAATGGTGTATGCGCCCCACGTGTTATTAATAACCGAGGAATATTAATTTGCCGGTTTGCATGGTGGGGGTGGCCGTACGAAGGGGCTGTAAATGGTTAAAAATGGAAGAAAAAATTATGACATTAAGGCTCTAGACAGACGGACTGCATTTCAACTGCAATCCAACTGCAAATTTGCAGTTCGGATGCAGTTTGAATGCAGTTGACACGACTGCAATAGAACTGCAAACCAACCGTGCGGTCCAATTGCAGTCGGCGTGCAGTCGTGTGAACTGCACACCGACTGCAATCGAACTGCATCCGAACTGAGCGGGGGCGGAGCGTTAAAGTAGTGCGGACGGGTGGGTATGGCGCAGTTCGGATGCAGTTCGATTGCAGTCGGTGTGCAGTTCACACGACTGCACGCCGACTGCAATTGGACCGCACGGTTGGTTTGCAGTTCTATTGCAGTCGTGTCAACTGCATTCAAACTGCATCCGAACTGCAAATTTGCAGTTGGATTGCAGTTGAAATGCAGTCCGTCTGTCTAGAGCCTAAAATACTCGAGCGCGTCAAATTAATATACAGACAGTTCAACTTGATGTCCTTGTCGTGCTGACCCTTAATCTGACAATTATGTGCAGGGACTTCTTCAATCTGTTGGTTTGAAAAATAAAATCCGCTGCTCTAGACGCGCGGCCCTATATACAGGGCTCATTTATGGTGGAGGTACTTAACAGGGTGCTAGGTATCCCCCCTTAATTAATCTGCCGCGCTCGAGTAAATCCAAAAATCCCTTTCTGGCCTCCCCAACTACTACGAATGAAAGAGCCTTACGTGTTTTCCGAGACACGGGGTTTTCACACCACCATCTTCAATACCCCGGGCTGCTACTGAGAAAGCCCTAATGAAAATAAGTCCTGATAAAATAAGAAAATCCTGTCCCCGTAATATAGGTACCAACCCGGAATCACCCAGCTTATTCGAGGGTTTTCTACATTCCTCGTTCAGATGTTTCTACTAGTGTTTTGAGTGGTGGGAAGAGACAGCTTTCTGGTAGGTGGGTATAGTTAGTAACGTATTATGATTATAAATAGTGATGTAAGAATGTTTTACCATTTCCACAGTCCAGCCGAGAACATAAGCCGAATGTTGTGTTTCTTCAGAGAAATGACTGGGGTCTTCTAACATTCTATATCCAATGGGAACTTTTAATCCCCGTAATAGTTTCCCTTCACCCATTGTGTAATCCAATAGCTGTAAAAGTAGTAATTAATTATTTTCCCATGTTGACTGTGGGCGAACATTCGCTACGACGAGCCGCCACGCGCCAGTGCGGCTGGCTACACAATGGTGTGATGGCCGCACAATCGAAACGCTTTTTCGTATTCGAGACGAGAGTGCGGCCGCACACACTTGTCGTGTTTAATGATTTTGCGTCGAATGAGTGGCAAAAATTTCGAAAAATTCACCCGATTTATAAGTTATTTTTTTTAAGACTACAAAATTAAATTAAAAACCCACCTAAGTACTTGCGGAGCAATGAAAAAACACATCAAATGTATTTTCCCGCAGACCCAGACGGAAACACGCGTTGCGTGTGAGGCAGCACTAACGTAACGTGCGGCCGCCACACGCAGAGCGTGTATTGCCGCACAGCCGTTTAGCAAAATACTAAAAAAACACGTAAGTACGGTTGCGAGTTTTCATCTACGTGTTAGTAGGCACTAACCTGTTTTACCCGGCTTGAAACTTCAGGCAGCTGTGATAACTTAGAACCAGTAATTACAGAGTTCATGACTTCAGGTAGGACTTTTAGAAAAGCTTTCCTTTCCGTGTTTATGTTAAAAGTTGGTACACTATATGCATCTTCATGTTTATGCAGTTCTCTATACTGGTTGCATAAAATTGCACTGCGAGTTCGACGAAATAACGAAACCATGACCTATACTGATTTGCGGCAAGTTTTATTGAGTCAAACTAGGTAGGTTTGACTACTTGACCTACTGACAACTATAAAGTAAATGACAAGTTATAATCTTGGGAGTAATTATATAGGCAGCCTCTATCGGTGTTTCGAAACAATACTTATAGGTATTAAAGTGGGACTTACCGATATTTATTTAATTCAATAAAAGCCTTTATTGAGAATAATTAGTTGTCATAGGCCTACAGGAAAAAAAACTTATGCAACCACTCCCACCTACTCATTTTATGACCTTCTAAACTACAATTACTTAAGTACCTAATTATGATAAATATCTACATAAATCAAAGGCTAATAATGTACACAAACATTGATAAGTACTTAATAACATAGATTGTTATATTTATAATAATAATTAATAATTATTATTTTTATTTGCATAACATTAGTTACAGTCTTTGTGAAGCCCTGACTCCAGAGCTAAAGTCCCCGTCACGAGAAGCTATAAATTTTGTTAACACATTCAGGGGATCGCAACCTTTAGTTTAAATACTGCATCAACGTGAATTTACTTCAAAATGACGGCCAAAATTTTTGCGTTCCATGTGTCAGATGTGTTCCAGTACCACAAAACATCAGACGACAGCGCTTTATATTGCTATTCGCTATAATATAACTCGATCAAGTGAATTGATCGTTAGTTTGGTATTACACGTTATGTTACTTTGAGTTTTGAGTCATGATGGCCCCCATGGTACGCCATTGGTCGACTCGCTGCACAGTAACATAAACATGGTCGTATCAACGGGGGCGAGAGGCGAAGTACACTGCTCATCAAATAGCGCACTCCAGAACCCCCATATAGTTTAGGTAATATACCTACTGGATATAATAAGATACTTTACACTCTGCTGTTACCTACGCATTCTGCTCGTCTGTGCAACATTGAGCGAAAAGTTATTGCTGGGATTGTTTTATAGCAGTGTGCAATGTAACACATGCCAAATATTGTGCTTACATACATTACATGTAACAGTAAATGGGTCGTAGGAGTAAGGTAAAACACCCAGTGTTCGACAGAGCCCCAGTGTTCGACACTTAAAAAGTTAACGAAAAAAAAACAAGAGTTGAGTCTCGCTTCGGAACGTATTTGAACCATAAAATAGTTGAGGATTATCTAGCTATCATTGCGAAAGATATTTCATAGATTCGGCTGTTTTAAGGAAAATGGCGTAGCTGAACATACCAACCGGCAGAGATCTCTAAATAAATTCCTGTTTCATTAGCGAAATCGCTAAGGAGGTGAGCATGATATAATGCCCATAACTTTTAATTGTTTTGCTTGACCGAGCATGTAAATTATTTATTAAGTTAGAACCCAAATTCTTTAGTTTTTAGTAATGTCTTTGCAATTGTAAGTTTATAATATAATATGAAAACACGCTTGTCGATAACTAGTTATTTTTTTCGCATGTTCCTATAATCGACATAAATGCTTTTTATGGCACCAAAAAAAAATTCCACACTTTTTCAAATAATACAGGCAATAGAAGTTGTCAGAAAGGTGAAAAAAATAGAAATTAAATCAAAGGAAAGAGAAAAAAGAAAACAATTAAAATTGAGGAAGATAGAAAAACAAAAAACAGAAAAAACTAACAGATAAAAACAATAAAAAAACAACAAAAGGCGGATACTAAACCGAAACTAAATGACACATCTTCTACATTTATTGTTTACATTTAAGAGATGTATTATATTGCAAAAGTGTATTTTTTTAGAAACCTACGAATTACTAGCCACTATATTTTGTTAATTATAAGATTGTTTGTTGATTAAAATGATCAAAATACTGATTAAGACTAAGTTTTTATTTCGTCACATATAATACTAGATTATCTCGGCTTTTCTATTGGGATTTATTGTTTAGAAGTGTTAGGAATATGTCGATTATTGGATGTCGATTACTGGAACATGTCGATTACCAGGTGTCGAAAAATAGAATTCTGCTGTCGATCACTAGACCAAAAAACGTTAATTTATTTCGATATATTATTACTTTATTTATTTATGTGAAACTTATGTTTGCTTTCAAATATTACGCAACGAAGTCTGAAGCGTTACCCAATGCTCCAAAATACCTTATTATGAACGAAAAAATTGAGGTTGTGTGGTGTCAAGTCTCATCTTTCGTTGCACATACATATTGTACCCAAATAACCCTGTCTTAACAATAAAGAGGAGAAGAAAGAAATTTAGAATTCCACACTTAGATTCTTTATCTTGCTTCACAATAGAATAAAAGACATCTGGGTTTTTTTTGACAACTGCTCCTACCGAAGCCCCTCAATAATTTTATCTATACGACGTGTAACGTTAAATGCGCAAAACCTGAAAATAGTTTGATCAGAGTAACGAGCAGAATCAATTGAACCAATTTTTAATATAGGTCACATTTTCCAAAAAATCTTCATTAAAAACGTTGCCGCGTCTATTTATTAGTAGGTCAAGCCATCCGGCGCGCAGCGGCCCGGTGACGACTTCTCCCTCGATAGAGCGTCGTCGCAGACGCAAGAAACGATCAGAATTGCCAGTAAAACTAAATCAGCACATAAAACCTTTACTTTTGTTTTAATGATTTTTTTTTCTGTGAAATCATCATCATCATCATCATCATATCAGCCGTAGGACGTCTACTGCTGAACATAGGCCTCCCCTACTGATTTCCAATAAGGCCGGATGGAAGCGGCTTGCATCCAGCGCGATCCCGCGGTTTTTATCAGATCGTCCGTCCACCTTGTGGGTGGACGTCTTACGCTGCGCTTGCCGGCTTTCTGTGAAATATGTCAATTTAATTAAAAATCAGTTGGGGTGTCTGAGGTTTTGCGCATTTAACGTTACACGTTGTATAACTTACCCACTTCTTTAATGATTATAACAACTGTCGAGTAAATAAGGGTATTCCCAAAGTATATATCCAGTAATTTCATCATACTTTGGTATAAAAGTATAGAGTCTTTGACCAATTTGAATGATTCTTTAATGTTGTATTCGAATTTTCCGGAGAAGGGTCTTATGGAAGATATTTTTTGGAAAGCGCCCGTGCGAACTGCTGATGCAAAATTTATGGCAACCAAGCTATGGCATCTTACAGTAAAAGCATAATTCTATTTTTTAAATAAGTAATAAGTTCTTCTCATCACATATTTTGCACTATTTCAAAACAATGTTTGTAACCGTGGTATTATTTAACAGCTAATAATAAATAATTTTTGCGGAACCCTGATGAATATTCTACCCGCTTCGGGAATCCCTGGTTTAGAGTCTAGATGCGAAAATGTGATATGAGCGTGATTAAGTCCACATCCATTTTTGAGGGCCGGATCCGCGCTTGCCAGTGCTCCGTAGGCGCCCGCCTCTTATGCTTGTGGTTGTGCGTTCAAATCCGGGCAAGTATTATAGAACCAATATGACTTTTTCAATTCATATGTACTTTCTAAAGTTTATCTTGGACATTACTGACATCGGTGAAGGAAAACGTCGTGAGGAATCCTGGTTTATACCAGCCTATTGCCGTCCCACGCAAACCATGTCAGAGGCCCTTGAGGCGATTTCGAATCTGTGACACTAGGGTGTGTGAGGTCGTAATCGTAAGACTTTACTGCCCACACGATAAAGAAAAAGAGTGTGGCGTCGTATTGTAAACATCATCCTAAACTTGTGAAGTTACTGTGGACTCTACGCGTAGGCACTTTGCACGAGTTTGGAACATTGTGAATCATACACAATTGGTGAAAATATGTCAATAATGATCTCACTGACAAAATAACCTCTTGGGATGTTCAGGATCCATTAAAAGAAAAGGCTAATCGACTAATCAACACTACTTCAATCATAGAGGGAGAAAAAGAAAACACAAAATTACTTTAAATAAAATAAATGGATATTTTTTATAATAAATATAATTAAAATAATATACAATTATGCTGTAGCTTTTTCCTTTTCAAATTCCTTAAAAATTCTTTGCATAAACGTTACTTAAAATATAGGTACGTACCTACTATAATTACGAGACTAGAACTACGATTTAATACTTATAATTAAAATAACCGTTTAAAATACAAATTTAAAATTACCAAAAAGAACATCGTCTCCCTTTCAGTTGGCAAGGCGCGTATTCGTGACATTAAATCGGCATAAACTGATAATTCGCACTGCTGAAACACCTGAGGCATGTGCAAATCGTCATAAAGCTGCTTGATTCGCTTCACATCCGCTGGGTCTTTGCTGCCGTAACATTTTTTGAAGATTGAACGTTGAGTTTCGTTACAGCGCTGCAGCGCAGTTACCGATACCCAGGTACATTTACCTTCTTGAATGTCTGTTCCTACCTTTCCTATTGTTGTTTTCTCTCCGTATACGTCGAAGTAATCATCCTTTAAAAATATAATGATTGCGTTAATCAGTTGGTAAAGTAACATACTCTTATTTCTCCTTTGTGATTGGTTTTATGCACCTATTTTATAGGTTTTAGGATTTGTGGGTTTTCAAGAATCCTTTAAAGGTATAGAAATTGAAATTTATAGAAATTTGTCAACTGATATGAGTTTTTTCTACATGCGGGATAGCAGGTACTTAATCAAGCGTGAATGAGGGACCTAATCAGGAAGTAGCACTAGATTTATTTATAAAATTCCTATTAAAAAATAAAAGAAAAAGTCGTAAAGTGTTCTTACCTGAAATTGTAAAAGTCTCCCAAGTTCCAAGCAGATATAGTCTAATTCTTTAGTAGCTTTTTCTTTTCCATTCTTTAATAAAAGCAGAGTTACTAGTACAGGCAATTTAAACGCGTAGTGTGCGGTCTTCAATGTAGCTATGTTTTTATAATTTTTCAAAGTAAATACGTCAAGATTGTTCTCATGATTATTGTAACTTGATCTTAAGTCTAAATGTTGTCCCTGAGACGATTTGAGTAACGCCTGCAATACAAAGTTTTGTGTAAGTACTTTCATTTTATGTTTTAAATGATAAAAACTGCAAACCCCAATTTTGCAGACTTTAGAAATGATCGCAATTTAATTCCAGTCTCAGTCTGTCAATAATGCCTGTATTTACATACAATTTTTGACTTTGATTGTTGCTGGGATGAGATTGCGGCCACATTCTGAACGTTTTTGAATTAGTAGATTAATTGTCATATTTCAAACGTCTACCTGTTGCCGTTATCAATATCGAGCAAAAAATCACGTTTGTTGTATGGGAGCCCCCTTAAATATTTATTTTATTCTGTTTAATAGTATTTGTTGTTATAGCGGCAACAGAAATACATCGTCTGTGAAAATTCTAACTGTCTTACTACCACAGTTCATTTGATACAGCCTGGTGACAGTCCGAAAGCGAAGTCTTAGTAATAGGGTCCCCCTACTACTAAGACTTCGCTTTCCGTCTTACCATTTCGGTACGGAACCCTAAAAATGAGTTTATATGGGTAGATCAATGACGAATGATTAATGCTTGCGTACCTACCTCATTAAAAAGATGTATCAAGTCAGTGTAGATAGGTGTTTCTCCGAAATACATTTCCAGTACTTCAAGCAAAGATTGATAAATAAGTGTGCCGTCGTTGATCGCAGTCAAACCCGTACTAGGCAATTGGTGCCAGCACGGCTTGCCACGCCGCATTGTTCCACCATCCATCATGTCGTCCATTAATAAGAAATATGTCTGCAACTTTTGTAGAAATATTCATGACTGTTATGGGAATAAATAATCATCATCTGCTTAGCCTTTTCCCAAGTTCTATGTTGGGGTCGGCTTCTAGTCTAATTGGATGCGTGTGTTTGACATGGAGCAACTGCTTATCTGACTTCCACAATCTAGTGACGAGGTAGCACGATACCCCTTGGTAAGACTGGATGTCAGGCTTTTGGCTTACTCTTAACGTACGACTGTCAAAGATCTACGAATGACAGCCGGGACCAACGGCCTTACGTGTTTTCCGAGACATGGGATTTTCGCACCACCATCTTTAATACCCCGGGCTGATACTAAGAAATTCCTAATGGAAAAACCTTATATAACTTTGTCTGACCGTGCTTGCGACCACAAGACCAACGGCAATCATCGGAATAAGTAATATGCCTGTTCTAAAAACAAACCCGGAATTACCCAACTTGTTCGAGGGTTTTCTACATTCCTCGTTCAGATGTTTCCACCATTTTGATGATGTTTGTTTCCTTTGAGTGGTGAGAAGAGACAGCTTTCTGGTGGATACAGTTAGTAACGTATTATGATTATAAATAGAAATTTAAGAATAAGTTACCATTTCCACAGTCCAGCCGAGAACATAAGCCGAATGTTGTGTTTCTTCAGAGAAATGACTCGGGTCTTCTAACATTCTATATCCAATGGAAACTTTTAATCCCCGTAAAAGTTTCCCTTCACCCATTGTGTAATCCAATATCTGTAAAAGTGGTAATTAATTATATTCTCATGTTGACTGTGGGCGAACATTCGCTACGACGAGCCGCCACGCGCCAGTGCGGCTGGCTACACAATGGTGTGATGGCCGCACAATCGAAACGCTTTTTCGTATTCGAGACAAGAGTGCGGCCGCACACACTTGTCGTGTTTAATGATTTTGCGTCAAATGAGCGGCAAAAATTTCGAAAAATTTACCCGATTTATATTTACTTGAGTTTTTTTTTTTAAGACTTCAAAATTAAATTAAAAACACGGAAACACGCGTTGCGTGTGAGGCAGCACTAACGTAACGTGCGGCCGCCACACGCAGAGCGTGTATTGCCGCACAGCCGTTTAGCAAAATACTAAAAAAACACATAAGTAGGTACGGTTGCGAGTTTTCATCTACGTGTTAGTAGGCACTAACCTGTTTTACCCAGCTTGAAACTTCAGGCAGCTGTGATAACTTAGGACCAGTAATTACAGAGTTCATGACTTCAGGTAGGACTTTTAGAAAAGCTTTCCTTTCCGTGTCTATGTTAAAAGTTGGTACACTATATGCATCTTCATGTTTATGCAGTTCTCTAAACTGGTTGCATAAAATTGCACTGCGAGTTCGACGAAATAACGAAACCATGACCTATACTGATCTGCGGCAAGTTTTATTGAGTCAAACCTACCTACTTGACCTACTGACATCTATAAAGTAAATGAAAAATTATAATCTTGGGAGGAATTATATAGGCAGCCTCTATCGGTGTTTCGAAACAATAACTTATAGGTATTATAGTGGGACGTACCGATATTTATTCAATATTCAATAAAAGCCTTTATTTAAGAATAATTATAGTTGTCATAGGCTTACAGGAAAAGAAGCTTATGCAACCACTCCCCATCCACCTACTTATGTTTTGACCTTTCAAACTACAATTAAGTACCTAATTATAATAAATATCTACATAAATCAAAGGCTAATAATGTACATAAACATTGATAAGTACTTCATAACATAGATTGTAATATTTATTATTAATAATAATAATTAATAATTATTATTTTTATTTGCATAACATTAGTTACAGTCTTTGTGAAGCTCTGACTCCAGAGCTAAAGTCCCCGTCACGAGAAGCTATAAATTTTGTAAACACATTCAGGGGATCGCAACCTTTAGTTTAAATACTGCATCAACGTGAATTTACTTCAAAATGACGGCCAAAATTTTTGCGTTCCATGTGTCAGATGCGTTCCAGTACCACAAAACATCAGACGACAGCGCTTTATATCGCTATTCGCTATAATACAACCCGATCAAGTGAATTGCTCGTTAGTTTTCTATTACACGTACTTATGTTACTTTGAGTTTTGAGTCATGACCCCCATGGTCCCCCATTGGTCGAATCGCTGCACAGTAACATAAATATGGTCGTATCATCGGGGGCGAGAGGCGAAGTACACTGCTCATCAAATAGCGCACTCCAGAACCCCCATATAGTTTAGTTTAGGTAATATACCTACTGGATATAACGCATTCTGATCGTCCATGCACCATTGAGCAAAAAGTTACCTATTGCTGGGATTGTTTTATAGCAGTGTGAAATGTACCTAACACATGCCAAATATTGTGCTTACATACATGTAACAGTAAATGGATCGTAGGAGTATTTAAAGTTTAGTTAGAACTTTTGAAATAAGCTTTCGTAAAAAAAACTGAAGAATGTTATAACTTTGACTTTTAATATCTCAGTAAACCAGAAACTTCCCAGGAATGGTATAGATTCTAAACACTTAACGAAGCAGGAGTATAAATAAAAATTAAAACGTGTATCCACAAAGGAAAAAGACCTAGGTTTTATTTTATTTAACCCGTTTATAGGTAACATTTAAAACTTCTGAGAGAAAAATTCTCTCCCGTTCAGTTGGTAACGCGTCTATTTGGTGAACAATATTATCATAAAGAGTACGTTCACACTGCTCATACAGTTGAGGTAGGCGTAATTCGTCAAACAGCTGCTTGATTCGCTTCACATGTTCTGGATCTTTGCTACCGTAGTACTCTTTGAAGATTTCACGTTGTGCATCGTTGCAGTGCTGCAGCGCTGTTACTGCCACCCAGGAACATTTGCCTCCTTGAATATCTCTGCCAGTCTTTCCTGTGACGATTTCATCTCCATAGGCGTCCATGTAATCATCCTTTTAACAGAAACGGTGCATGTTTATAGTACCTACTCCTGACTCTTCCTAGTTATAATGAATGTTTAAAGTTAATGCCACATCGCAAGATTTGGAAATAGAAATTGGTTTGACGGGGTGTGGGGAGGCCAGAAAGGGATTTTTGGATTTACTCGAGCGCGGTAGATTAATATAAGGGGGGGGATACCTCGCACCCCGTTAAGTACCTCCACAATATATGAGCCCTGTATATAGGGCCGCGCGTCTAGGGCAGCGGATTTTATTTTTCAAACCATCAGATTGAAGAAGTCCCTGCACATAATTGTCAGATTAAGGGTCAGCACGACCAGGTCATCAAGCTGAACTGTCTGTATAATAATCTGACGCGCTCGAGTATTTCAATGTCATATTTTTTTCTTCCATTTTCAACCCCTTCGTACGGCAACCCCCACCATACAAACCGGTAGATTAATATTCCTCGGTTATCAAAAACACGCATACACTATTAATATCTGACACGCTCGAGTAGTAGTTCGTGTTTTTTTTTTTCATTTTTTTAAATATGTACTTATGTGCTCCCTCCACCAGTGAAAGGGTCCTATCTGTAACTATTTTTACTTTTTAGCATCTAATATTCACAATCCAAAAGGTTCCCACGACGCTGGAGTAAATCCACATTTAGCATCTTGGGCTCCCTTACCTACTATTGGTGTGACCATAATAAAAGATTCATAAAGTCGGTTAAAAATAGCTTAGGTGATACATGCTTACCTGACACTGCATCAATCTCCCAAAGTCCATACAAATATTATTTAATTGTTCAGTAGCTTTATTTTTTCCATTCTTTACTAAAAGTAAAGGTAGAAATATCGGCAATTTGAAACAATAGTAGGCTGTCTTGTATATAGCAATATTTTCGTACATGTGTTCCTTATTTAAAACATCAATATTGTTCTTAACTTTGTTGTAGCTTGACCATACATCTAAATGTTCACCTATAATCGCGCTGTATACTGTCTGTAAAATAATGATTTTAAATGTTATGCTCACTGTAGATTCACAGTAGATATAATACGTGCCACTAAAGATAAGACTTGACAAGCGCCAATAATGGGGAGCTTGCACAGGTATGGATGTACGAAATAGTTATCCATAATTTGTGTATCTATTCAGGGATATTTCGGAGACATTTAGATTAATATTCTTAACAATATTGTAATATTTATTACGAAAAAATTTAGGTTGTGTGGTGTCACGTCTCATCTTTCGTTGCACATCATATTGTACCCAAATAACCCTGTCTTAACAATAAAGAGGAGAAGAGAGAAATTTAGAATTCCACACTTAGATTCTTTATCTTGCTTCACAATAGAATAAAAGACATCTGAAGGGCACAGGGAAAAAAGGGGCTCATCGACAAAATCAAACAAATGATCGCACTTGATAGATTTTGAACAGGCCTTTGATATGACATATTCAAAACAAACTAAAAAGGGCCCATTGCTTTGTAATCCTCAAACACGTCAAGGAATAAAAAGAGCTCATTTCGTATCGAACTCGCTTAAAAGGTGCTCATTGCATCCCAATGAGTTAAAAGGAGCACATTTTACGTTTACAAAACAAGAACGCGCCCATACCCCCGCCATCTTGAAATAAATGACATAACACCATGTAGATTTTTAGTATAAATTAGCGTTTAATTCAATTTGTGTTAATTGTTGATGAGCCCCTTCTTTCCCTGTGCCCTTCATCTGGGTTTTTTTTGCCAACTGCTCCTACCGAAGCCCCTCAATAATTTTATCTATATAACTTACCCACTTCTTTAATGATTATAACATACCTTATTAAACTGTCTTAATATGTCGGAGTAAATAGGGGTTTTCCCAAAGTATATATCCAGTAATTCCATCATACTTTGGTATATAAGTACAGAGTCTTTGATAGCGGATAGCCCGACATTCGGCAGTGTGTACCAGCACGGCTTGCCACGCCGGATTATTCCACCATCTAATAAATCATCCAATATCAGGAACTGCGTCTGTAACTGAAGCGGAACATATGAAATCAATGTGCTAGGTACCTATCATGGGAAAGGAGTCTCAAGGAGTCCCACACAGCCTAGCTTCATCAACGGTGTCTTTTTGCACAAGTGCATCAAAACCAAAAATCATTAATGGTTTTACCATTTCTAAGGACCAGCCTAGAATGCGAGCAGAATGCTGTTTTTCTTCTGAGAAAAATTCGGGTTCTTCAAACATTCTATATCCAACGGAAACCATTAATCCTCTGCCAAGTTTTCCTCCATCCAATGTATATTCTAATAGCTGAAACATAAATAGGTAATTTTAAACCTGATATTCTTTGGCAAGGTAATTGTTAGGTTAGGTTAGGTTAGGTAATTAGAAATCCAACTAGTATTTTCCAGCAAATACACTATAAAAAATCACTAAAATGGAACCTTCTGTGAACCTCAAATGGGTCGTAGAATACAACTTTACAAAGTTGAAAAAAATGGTCAATATACAACATTTTGAACATAATAAGCGGAACTCCTGGCGAAAGACAGCCTATTAGCACAGAATAAAGCAGTATTTTAATGGGTAACAATCGACTTTCAACTTTATATTGTTGATCATACTTAATAATTACGTAAAAGTTAATTTGCTTACATGTTTTATCCAGCTTCGAACTTCTGGCAATTTTGATAATTTGGGACCAGATATTACGGAGTTTATGACTTCAGGCAGGACATCCAGAAATGCTTTCTTTTCCGTATTAAAGTCAAACGTTGGTACACTTAATCTGTTTGTATTTCTATGCAAGTGTTTCAGCGTGTTGTGAAGCATTAGTTTTCGGCGGAATATGGCAGCCATCGGTCAGACTTGGACAAATAATGTGCAAAAAATGTTTCAAAATTATTAATGTTTTCAAATATATACCAATATTTTGGGTAGCAATCATACATTATATGTTTGACTTGTCAGTAAAATTATTCGAACCTTATTCTAACCAGGCATTTGCAACTTTTTTTTTGGAATTTAGGAAACGACGCCATGCAGCAACAACAGAAGGCCAATTCCAGTAATTAAAAAACGTTCAAAATCTATTTACAATTTCGTCTCAGTGACTACCAATGTGAAAAATTAAAAGAAAAAATTTATTACTTGAAATATGTAAATTTCTGAGTCCCATTTATTTATATAAAAGCGTGTTACATCTTTATTTCTACTGACGCTGACGTCCTAATGTAACATGCTAATAAGGGTGTAAAAAGACACTCAATGAAGTATTAAATTAATGGTCTTCCCAAAATTGCATTCATTGTTTTGCTCACCTTCTGGTTACAGAAAGATTGAAGGTTTTATTCAAACTTTTTTGCTACGTTCTTTTGCAAGATGAAACATGTTTTAAATATTCTAATGAAATAATAAATCCTCCCATCCATGATCGCTGTATTGTTAGATGTGCCTGTAAGCACAATATTTTACGAGCTACCAATAAACAGATGATTGGTGAATAATTATGCACACACAAAAAAAAAAGAACATTTCTCAGTAATAAATATTTCTTGCCTAATGTTACTTAGTTTGTTGGGCAGTGCACTATGCGTAGTCAACACAGATGTCTTTGTAGTAAAGGTAATGATCATTTCATTAGGTTCGTTAAAATAAATTGTTCTATGAATGAATGCTTGAAAACTACAAATAAGAATTTTGGATTTTTTTGTGGAAGAGATATTTCAATATTGTTAATATCGAGTAAATCTGTAGCTACGACTAGATTATTAAGTTTAGAAATGTCTCGCTCGGATGGCATCAGACTCTGCTCTATAACGATTATTACCTACCCAATAAAAAAGTCGCCCCATATCGGATAAATTGGATCAATTCTCCCAAGTGATGTCACTTTCTTTTTTTTATCGATTCTGAGGTGAAATGAGGATACCGGATTATTTCACTATGCGTCAGTCTGTCGCCCAGAGACAGGCCCGAGAGATAAGCGCGCGTGGCGTTCACTACAGGAACGCCACGTAAGCCAGGAATTCACCAGGAATTCCTATTCTTTTCTTTCACATTGGCAGCAATCAAGCTGGACCCTATATTTCCTTGCCTTGGTTGTTTTGCTTTGCTTGTCGTGGCCATGGTGAATTAAAAAAAAAAAAACAAAAATTCAAATATTATCCTTTCTTAGCGCATGCCTACGTCATAATAACTATCTGCGTGGCGCATTTTAGCGCAATCTGCTTAGTGGCTTGAGCTGTGTGTTGATAGATCAGATATCAGTCAGTCAGTAACGGTGTTTGCCTTATTACTACTTACTTTGTTTTTGTTTTGATTTTTCTATCCTGTTTATTGAAGCAGACACTGTATCACTGTAGGAACAACCTGTATCACTTAAGTTCGTAAATACTAGAAATTTCTACAGTAACATCTACTTATCTAACTTCAAGTTTTACTTCATGTCTTTGTTTTTAGGGTTCCGTACCTCAGTCGGCAAAAACGGAACCCTTACAGAATCACTTTGTTGTCTGTCTGTCTATACTGTTTCTCAGGAACGCATCAAGCAGAAATTAATATTAAATACTCGAGTCGGCTATCCCTTGAAGAAGTGAAAAAATTCAACTGCTAAGTCGACGCAATCTAAAGATAAAGGCGCCTACCGCCATCTCTTATAACAATATTATTTTAATATTACTACTATATTATGATCCGAGCGTTGAAAAATATATTGTTTTAAGAGGTTGTGGTAGGCCCCCTGGTCGTTTATGGCACTATTTTGACGTGTTAAATATTGTATGGTGGTACGGAACCCTTCCTGTGCGAATCCAACTCGCACTTGGCTGGTTTTTTTCTTAAGTTCTAAACGCTGTGAGTTTGTTTTTCAAGTCATATTAAATATAAGTAACGACCCATTGTATCTATAATGTCGTTTAGTGCACCTTGTACGAATGGCTTTAAATGGATGTGTGTCTTTTAGCTTTCGTATTTAGTGCCAAGATACGTACACAATACAAGGTTATTTTGCAACACCATCCAAAATTTCAGAAATGATTTAGAATCGATAACCTTATTAATTAACGAAATTAAAAAAATAAAATTACATGATTTTCACCATTGTCCGCTACTAAAATCACAACTTGTGGAATAAATACAGTTCAACAATAGGTTATTGTTGAACTTGACTGCACACGCACTTACCTCAAAATTCGGAAACGCACACAAACAGCACACACTGACCCCCCCCTTGCTGCGTGTCACATTCTGATTTTTTACGGATATTTTCTTTTGAATGTTTTTTTTTTGTTTTTGTTATTATTTGATTATAATGTTTCACATAGGAAAATAATTTAATTAAGAGAAATCGATTTTAAAATTTGGATGATGAATGAAAAGTATCCCTGTATATGGATCTAGCGGTTCAAGGTGTATATAATTATGTCGGTGCCTCACCAGCCTATTTGGCACTGCGAGCCTGTGCGAAGGATGGATGATTCTAATGTAAATTTGAGGAGCGGTAACACCTAATACAAGCAAATCTTTGCATAAAAGGTGACTCCAAAGGCCAAACGATGTTATTTACATTATGTTGCTGAAATAAACATTTTTTTACGTCATCCAGTGGATACAGCAAATGACATGGAATTTCGAATAAAACACTTACCTACAGAAAAAACAAAACATGTATATTTTTCAAATAAAAAATCGAATGGCGATTTAATTAACACGTTTATATTGAGCGTTTAAAACTTCTAAGAGAAAATTTCTATCCCCTTCATTTGGTAAGACGTCTATTTGGTGCACTAAATCTCCATACATAGTATTTTCCCACTGTTCATACAATTGAGGTAGGTGCAATTCTTCGTAAAGCTGCTTGATCCGCTTCACATGATCTAGGTCTTTGCTACCGTAGTTTTCTTTGAAAATATCTCGTTGTGCATCGTTGCAGTGCTGCAGCGCTGTTACTGACACCCAGGTACATTTACCTTCTTGGATATCTCTGCTGGTCTTTCCCGTGGCGATTTCGTCGCCATAGGCGTCTATGTAATCATCCTTTAACAGAATCATATTATCTAATTTACAAAAACATTCTAGGTACTTAGATGACAAAATTGGACAAGATTTGATCTGGTATAAATTAATCTCAGTAATAATTGCTTCTGTTTGACCTTACCTGACATTGCATTAGTCTTCCAAATCCGATACATATATCATGTAATTCTTTAGTAGCTTTCTTTTGTCCATTCTTTATTAAAAGCAGAGGTACAAATATCGGCATTATAAAGGTATAATATGCTATCTTGTTTAAAGCAACATCATTGATTAGGTTCATATTGAATACATCAATATTGTTCTTTTTTTTGTTGTAGCTTGCCCTTAAATCCATATGTTCACCCATGATTGAACTGTACACTGCCTGTAAAATAATGATTTGAAATTATTATTTTTTTCCAACTAAAACTTGCCAAGGTACAGACGCCAGCAGATCAACCTATCCGAATCTGTCAAATTTTACCAATCGAATATTAACCTTCCAGTATTGTGATAAGGTTGAAAATCTATTAAAGAAATTTGACAGATTGAGGTAGGTTGATGTGCTGTCGTCTGTACAAGGTTTTGCTTTTGTGCTTTTACAGGTTTATGACATACCTAGGTACCGAAAGGATTTATCCACCTATCTATACAACATTATTTATCGTATATGCGAAACCTGAATATAGTTTGTTCAGAATCAGTAACTGATTCGATTCCAAAAATTTTTACACCATGTTATTTTTTTTTTCAAAAATATTTTAATTAAATTTTATTACCAGTTAATTACAATACAATCACCGTACGGTTAGGTACCTATTGCCAAACTATTATCACGAGTGTATATAACACAGGAGACGCGGTTTACGCGGGTGTACCGCGAAATGAGCATGTTTTTGAACGGACAACCAGGTAATATACAAGTTTATAACTTTGTGATTTTTTATGATACGGTCTTAAAATTTTGTACATTATATACTTTACACAAAAATACTAGACAGGTGTATCGGGTTTCGCATAAACAAAAAATAATGTTGTATAAATAAAAATGAATGTCCAAATGTGTTGCTAAGCGCAAAACTCGAAAATGATTAGACCAATTTGAATGATTCTTTAATGTTGTAAGTATTCGAATTTTCCGGAGAAGGGTCATAAGGAAGATATTTTTTGGAAAGCGCCCGTGCGAAGCCGGGGCACTTGGCTAGTATATTATAATAGATTACGTACCTCGTTAAAATATCTTAATAAGTCAGCGTAAATAGGGCTTCGGCCAAAGTACATATCCAATACATACACCATGCTTTGGTGTAAAAGTAAAGCGTCTTTGATGGCTGAAAACCCGACGTTTGGTTGGAGATGCCAGCAAGGCTTGCCACGCCGAATGGTAGCATTATCTAATATATCATCTAATATCAAAAATTCTGCATGCAACTGTTGAAGGAATATTAAATGGGTGATAATAAGTTCAAACACATGTACACACACATTTTCCCAGGTATGTTTAGGTCCCACGATAAAGGGGGCCAACCTATGGTTATTATATCAACATAACATAACATCACGCCTGTAATCCTCGAAGAGTTAGGCAGAGGTGTACCCATTTGTACACCCAAATTTCGCCAATGTTTAAGTTTAATTAATGTTTAAGTCCCATGTAATAGGGGGTGAGCCTATTGCCATGAACCGGGCACAAATCCAGACTCCAAGACAGTTACTGAGAAATTCCTGATGGAAAAACCACTTAAAAATTTGCCCGACCTGGGAATCGAACCCAAGACCTCATGCTCTGTAGTCGCGCTGTGCGACCATTAGACCAACGAGGCAGTCGCCAGTCGTGGCAATTATAACAATTGTTTAACAAATAAATTAAATAATGATTTTACCATTTCTGTGCACCAGCCTAGAACGCGAGCAAAATGTTGTGTTTCTTCTGAGAAGTTATCGGGTTCTTCAAACATTCTATATCCAACGGAAACCATTAATCCTCTGCCAAGTTTCCCCGCACCCAGCATGTATTCCATTAGCTGAAACAGAATGATAAACCAATAAAGAAAACTGCTGGCAGTTTCACGGTATTTTCCTCACGACATGCAGTTGGACACCATTGAAATAAAAACAAAGCGTATGAATACCACAATTAATCTCCTATTCAGCCCTAAATGAAGTAGATGGCACCATTAACCAATAATTCCAAGTCATAACTTCCCTAAAGAAACACTTTATTTTAGCCTTTAAAACCCGATTAATTTTCAATTAACTGTAAAATTTGATTTTTAATTGCTTTCAAATGAATAAATAGTTAGTCAATTGAGTCAACATAAAAGTGACGTCACAGTTATTATTTGCCATACAAAATCAATTGGAGAATCGTGTTTCGACAGGTCATAAAAATTACGTCAATTGATTGGTGGTGTTATCTACCCTATTTCGGAGCGGGTAAATTTGGACAAATCAAAATTAAGAATATTGCGGGCCTGCAACGAACCAACGTTCGAATACATACTTAACTGAGTCACCCATTTTTTTTGGGTTGGTAAAAATCATCAAATGAGTCCTTCCGCTCTGGTTGACGTGGAAGGGACTGTCAGACTTTTACTGACTAAAAAACCACCCTGTTTCTTCTGTAGCCCTTTGCGTTCCGGGGCCTCGGTATCCTGTTAAGACGTCCCGCGACCCATTGAAAGAGTCGTGATGGCTCCCGTCTCTCACGCATGAGATTGTTCAAATCCGGGCAAGTACCAATGTGACTTTTTCAATTCATATGTACTTTCTAAAGTTTATCTTGGACATCACTGGCATCGGTGAAGGAAAACATCGTGAGGAAACCTGGACTTACTGTTCCACTCAAACCATGTCAGAGGCCCTTGAGGCGGTTTAGAAACTCTGACACTAGGGTGTGTGGGGTCGTAAGACCTTACTGCCCACACGATAAAGAAGAAGAAGATTGAAAGAAAATTTGATTAACAAACCTTTTTTGTCCACCTTTGCACTTCGGGTTGTTCTGTTAACTTAGGACCAGTCACTACGGAGTTGATGACTTCAGGCAAGACATCTAGAAAGGCTTTTCTTTCCGTGTTTATGTCAAATGTTGGTACAACAAGTCTATCCGTAATATCTATACTTCTATGCAACTGTCTATACTGAGTGCAAAGCCATGTATTACGACGAAGTAGCATAGCCATTGATCTGTCTTGACAGGTACAGTAATCTAGAAAAACTGAGGTTCTTATAAATATTCTTTAATATATACTCCGTATATGAGGAAAATGGTTCTAAGCATTTTAATTAAAATGCATAGAATAGTCATTATTCTTATACCTTTAAATATAATGCTACAACGCTCTGTCTATGTATCTGGAAGTCTTTAACCATTTGATACATTCGGGTAAGTAGGTAGGTACTGTCAAGGTTATATGCCAATGCAGGTTGCATTGTCTGAAAAGTTTAATTTTATTCTTAACATTCAGGTGAATTCCAAAAGGAATTCAAATTAAAAATAATAGGCGATGAATTTTTTATTTTTTATTTGGAGCAGTGGTAGGCACAGGCGTAGGATGCCAGCACGGTTTTTTAAATACAATACTGTCGTGTTAAGTTCAAAAGCGGAATCTCAAAAAAAAAGTACAAGTTGACGCTCCGCACTAGAGTGCGGAGCGTCAACTTGTACTTGATTAAAAGGCATACTTTTATTTATATAGCTAGATATATTGTTGCGTCCTAAACACAAAAGCGGTTTCTCACAGAAAGCTACTTTAAAGAAAATTTAAGTTTTGTAAATATCGTTTTTTTTACTTGACCTACATATTGATTTTTAGCTTATTAAATAGAATTAAATGTTTTAAATAAGATACCGTCATTTGGCTTAGTTTATTGGATTTGTAGTTCTGTAGTCTATTCGATGCTATAATAATAAACTTTTTTTTTTACTGAGCTAATGTAGACATTAGCTCAGTACCTTGATCACTTATCACACAGTGATCACAGTACTTTTACTCAATAAACTTGTTTTTTGAAATACAAATGCGCGAAATCATTTTCTAGGTAACTCGCAGCATCGACTTAAGGAATGTTGTATCTATTAAAAAGTATGTATGTATGCCTTGAACGTACGGAATTTAATTCCTAACTAGTGAATATTCATTAGTAACACTTAATTGCTAAAGGTTCCGCTGCTACAGCATCTGGCTTCATCCCTCATTCGTACTCAAGTGTAGATCACCATAGTAGCTGCCCTAGATCTCCAGTTCTCCACCAAGCATTAGGTCTATAGTGTTTTAGACCATAACTCATCATAGGGCAACAAAAAGAAGAAAATAAATATGCGATTAATTTATTGGCACAAAAAAAATTACAAAATTAAAACTTGTGCTAGATGAGTTCTAGAACAGCATAATGCCCGGTGGCAAGTGTTATTACCACAATATTATAACGGGGCCATAATGTCACAGACTGTCAATATCGTCGCAGGCGAAATAGAAATAGAAATTGTTCAGCGACAAAGTTAATATCGCGTCAAGAGTGTTATACTTACGTATGATTCACAAGATTTAATAATTCATCATGCATATGAGTTAAAGTAATGATGACAATGTAATAAAAGTAGGTGAAGTTTATTGTTCCATTTTACTTTAGTTCCAGTACCTATCTTCAGTGTAGGTTAAGATAATTTAAATAACAAAGCTGGGAGAAGAGGCATAAATCATTCATGTAAACAAAAAAATTACGTAGGGCCAAGAATATTTCCTTGAGGTGCTTAAGGTGCTTGAGGTGCTTGAAGAATATTTGCTTGAGGCTTCATTTATTTATATCATCAATCCTTATCCTTATGCACCGAGACTGATTCACGACATAATTTATAAGTAAATAGATTTAAAGATAGACCATGAATTGTTATAATAAATTACTATAATATTATTCAGTTTGATAAGTAAGTATTGACTGTGTCAAATGTCTTAGACAATTCCAGAAACAAAATACCAAAAAAAAAAAATATTTTTAAATTTTTATTCTTTTAGTAAGCGAAGACTTAAAATATGCACATATTCTAGTATTTAAGAAGGTAGTATTTGACTTAACATTTATTAATGATCTTCTCTAGCATCTAGATTTTAGATAAGATGTAGAATTAATTTGCTATTGTTTTATTTTTATAACAAAACGTTGCCCTCACTAGTATTTATTCTATATTTTTCCTGTATCGCTGGGTGCGTTTACAAACACATTTAATAAACTTACGGACACAAACAACCAGACCCGGAAAAACTACCTGTAGGCCATACTGTAGGCCATATAAATATTTGTTCCGTTCGGGAATCGAATCCAACAAACAATCATTCAGACCGCGACAACCGCGTCGTCAAAACGTATTAAGTATCGTTTATTAACAAAGTCTCTGTTTCCACTCTTAGAGCAATAGCGCACTAGCGGCCTGGCCGCGGCGGCCATCGAGATATACCTTAGTATGAAATCGCCACAGAGCGCGCGCACCTGGCCGCACGCGGCCAGCGGCCACACCGAGCCGCAGCGGCCAGCGAGATCGAACGAACTTTCACGTAGCAAGGGATGAACCCAATATTTTTTCCTTTTCTTTTTCCGCTTCTTACTTAGAAGATACAAAAGCACTGCTATTTCTTCAACGTCCATTTTGAAGCGCGCTGTATGTGCAACTAACGATCGTGGCCGCGGTTTTGGCCGCGTTGCAAATCGAAACCCCTGCGGCCGGGCCGCGCGACTGGCCGCTGCGGCCAGGCCGCTAGTGCGCTACGGGTCTTATGGTCAAGGATAATTAGTGGAATTGATTAGCATACCTACACCATACAGTCTGTTTAATGATTTCTGGGCTTTTGCAGGAAAGATAAAATAAAACCATTTTTCTTATTACAACGATTTTAATTAATTCGCTTATAGAGAGCGTTTAAAACTTCTAAGAGAAAAATTCTCTCCCCTTCAGTTGGTAACGCGTCTATTTGGTGAACAATATTATCATAAAAAGTACGTTCACACTGCTCATACAGTTGAGGTAAGCGTAATTCGTCAAACAGCTGCTTGATTCGCTTCACATGCTCTGGGTCTTTGCTACCGTAGTATTCTTTGAAGATTTCAAGTTGTGCATCGTTGCAGTGCTGCAGCGCTGTTACTGCCACCCAGGAACATTTACCTTCTTGAATATCTCTGCCGTTCTTTCCTGTGACGATTTCATCACCATAGGCATCCATATAATCGTCCTTTCAACAGAAACAGTGCATTTTTATTAGGTAGGTACTCCTGATTCTGAAGTTATAAGTAATGAATGTTAAAACTCAAATGATTAGACAGTGGACGACCATAATAAAAGATTAAGTCGTATCTTAGGTGACGCATTCTTACCTGACACTGCATCAATCTCCCAAAGTCTATACAAATATTATTTAATTGTTCAGTAGCTTTATTTTTTCCATTCTTTACTAAAAGTAGAGGTAGAAATATCGGCAACTTGAAAGAATAATACCCTGTCTTGTTTATAGCAATAGCCGAGATTCGTTTCATGTTTAATACATCAATATTATTCTTTTGTTTGCTGTAACCTGAATATAAATCCAAATGTTCACCTATTACTGTTCTGTAGACTGCCTGCAAAAAATATTAGTGTTATAAAAAAACCTTATTTGCATTATTTGCCATGATAGTAGCACGTAGGTTTACTGTGAACATTTTAACAGAATACTTATTTATACCAAGTTAAAGCCTTAAGTCAAACAGGTGGATAGACAGACAAACGGTGGCTTAGTAGGTAATACGGGACCTGACAAACTTTGAATCCTTAAAAAAAATCCCATCTAAGAACTGTCTGTTCTCTTAACTTGATTAACCGGTCAAGCTCCGGCTGACTTTCCGGTAAGTCAGAACAATAGAAAATCAATTGTGTCTAAAGAAAGAAAGAAAGAAGAACTTTTTATTCACGTGAAAGTGACGCACAATACAGAATAATTTTAATACATAATAAAAAATTGAATGTCCTGAATCATGAATGGAAATTTGCGTCACTACCGCGCGAAACGGCCGACGCTCATTACGTGGGACTTGAGTAATTAAAATAGATAATTATGTTATGAAACATATAATTGAAATAAGGGCTTCTGTAGGTACTTTTGATTGCGGTTTTTGTTATAAGTAAGTAAAAAAAAGTACCTACCGAATATCCAAAAAATGTCATACTACCAGCCCTCTACTTAAATTGAAACTTACCTCATTGAAATATCTACACAAGTCACCGTAAATAGGCGTTTGCCCGAAATACATATACAGTATATCCAACGTGGCCTGGTACAAAATGAAAGTGTCGTTGATAGCCCAAAGACCGATATTTTGTTGTAAGTGCCAGCACGGCTTGCCACGCCGAATTGTTGCACTGTCTGCTATATCATCCAATATAAGAAATTTTGCCTGCAACTGAAGATAGAAGATTTATGAAGCCGGTCCAAATAACTGCAAGAATAATTATTTTATTTTAATCTAAAGGAACAGCAGGCTGGATCAAGCAGGATATTACGCCAAAGAAACGTGTTCTGCTTGTAGAGCAGGCAAAGCGATCTCGAACGCTTAACCACTCTTATTCCTAGGGTAATTTCCTCGCATTGTTTTCTGAGTGCGACCACCACCACCACCACTGCTGGTGGGCGCGGATCATACGCCAAGCGAATGCTCCTGACTAATGGCAGTAAAAGGAACCGCGGGGTCTAAGTCGGTAAAAGTCCGACATTCCATTCCATTTTCCTCAGACGAAGGGTATCCATAAGGATTGCCCAACGATAAAAAAAAATACTTATCAAGACCTCAAGTGATTACGAGATAGGTAACAAAACAATACTACTGAGTGATAGAAAAGTAGCCCATAGTAAGCCATGTTGTTTTACCAATAAGATAAATAGAGAAATTATACAATGTGCAGTTTTGTAACCACGTCAGATTTCAGTCGTTTGTCATAAAAGACATAAATAATCTAAGAAAATTACGACACCTGGTCAATGATGAATAAATACATGTTTTTTTGTTGTTTATATTTGACAGCATTATAGAATACCTACACCTCTTTCAAAGAACAGAATCGCTCCGTTGCGTAGGACTAGGAAGTGTCGCACGACTATTATAAACCCAGCGGCAAGATGGTTAGTTCGACATGAAAACCACTTAATAAAAAAAAGATAACCGCCTTCAAAAACTAAAAAATAACTTTAGTTTTGGAAGTCGGCGGCTTTGGTTTTGTTTTTTGTTATATGTATAGGTAAGTATTGCCACCGACTTCCAAAACTAAAGTTATTTTTTATTTTTTAGTTTTTGAAGGCGGTTATCTTTTTTTGTAAGTAAAAAAGCTTTTTATTTTTCAATTTTTAGTGCTTGTGTATTAATGTTTGAAATCCTTACAAAACGCCCTTTCAAACGATACCTCACACGATATTTAATTTTGGAAAGTGGTAGGAGGGGGGTTGATGTACCTTCTCCCCTTTTTCCTTCAGTCAGTCATCGACTACACGTATAAACAAAGCAATTTCACTTGTTACGATATTGCTGCTGTGATCCTATGAGGAGTTCCATTCCATATCTCCGAAGTTCATCATCAGATCATGACAATAATTCTATAGGACCTATTCGGAAGAACAAAAAACAAAACAAAACAAACAAAAAAGAATCATTCAAATCTATTCATAACTGGCTGAGTACCTAATCAGGTAACATACCTACATACAAAAAAAAACATACGCGCCGAAATGAGAACCTCCTCCTTTTTGAAGTCGGTTGAAAAGAACCTATTTATTCTTCTTGAGAATCACTAGCATCGTTACTTTCTTGAATTTGACCTTGTATAAATAATTGAGTAATGAGTTTTCCTACCATTTCTGTACACCAGCCTAGAATGCGAGCAGAATGCTGTTTTTCTTCTGAAAAGAATTCGGGTTCTTCAAACATTCTATATCCAACGGAAACCATTAACCCTCTGCCTAGTTTTCCTTCACCGAGCATGTATTCTAATAACTGCAACAGAAATAAATACAATGTATATAAAAAGTCCGGTTAAGCGGCCGGTTTGTGTCGGTTGACCTGCGAGATGCCATATTGAAAAAATAAAATAAAAACTGGTTTATTAGATACAATATGCGCCTCGAGAGATGACACTTAATACACAACACAAACTTTATTATTTCATAATATAATATTATTGTTGTGAATTTAAAACTAAATATCATTGAAAAATCCCTGAATAGATACACGGGGCGTCGCCCACACGATTAACAGTCGAGGTGCAGTTGAGGCGGAGGCGCATAAGAGGCACGCCGCAACAAGGTTTTCTTTACAAATGAATGGTAGTGCGCTCACATACAAGAGTTGCGGCGAGGGCGAGGTGAAGGCGGGGCGGAGGCGAGGTGCAGGCGGGGCGGAGGCGAGGTGCAGGCGGGGCGGAGGCGAGGTGCAGGCGCAGGAAGGGCGCTCAAGGCGCGACGCTCACTGGTAAAGTCGAGGCGACGTCGCGTCAGCGGCGGTGCGGCGTCGCAGCACGGTCGAGGATAGGTCTCTGCGTAGAGTCGAGGCGCAGGCGGCTATGCATTTTGAATGGCAAAATGACAAAATGGCGGTGGAATCGTGGCTTGGGCACACTTGAGCGCCCCTCCTGCGCCTGCACCTCGCCTCCGCCCCGCCTGCACCTCGCCTCCGCCCCGCCTTCACCTCGCCTCCGCCCCGCCTTCAACTCGCCCTCGCCGCAACTCTTGTATGTGAGCGCACTACCATTCATTTGTAAAGAAAACCTTGTTGCGGCGTGCCTCTTATGCGCCTCCGCCTCAACTGCACCTCGACTGTTAATCGTGTGGGCGACGCCCCCAAGTGTGCCCAAGCCACGATTCCACCGCCATTTTGTCATTTTGCCATTCAAAATGCATAGCCGCCTGCGCCTCGACTCTACGCAGAGACCTATCCTCGACCGTGCTGCGACGCCGCACCGCCGCTGACGCGACGTCGTCGCCTCGACTTTACCAGTGAGCGTCGCGCCAAATTGTGGACAACTACCTACCTTGTGGAGGTAAATAGGTAGTTACCTATTTCGTATATAGGTATCCATACCTGCGCAAGTTCCTCACTGCTGACGCTTATCAAGTCTCGTCTTTCGTGGCTCGTATTGTACCCGAAGAAGAGTAATAAATAAACTAAAATGCCTGAAAGACATGGCATCCGAAGAAAGATTCTAAAGTCTAAAAATAAAAAACTAACCTAGGGAGGTACGACACGTGTAGGTACCTACGTGTAGGCACTATTTAAGGAAAAGTCAGTGATATTCCTGTATATATATTATAGACTGTGTGACAAACTTGCGGTCTCTTTCAGAATCTCGATGTTCCATATTATCGCCCGGGTCCTGGTGCTATTTTTTTACATCCAAATACAGGTGCTTAAATTACAGGTAATGTTAACAGGTCCATCGGTCGGTGTTTGTCTGTACCAAGGTTGCTATGCGAATGTTGCTTTGCCCCGTTAAGGAAAACATTAACAAAATTGAAGTGTCTGTTAAAGTTTTTTATTGTGTCTGTTTTTCTGACTATAAATCTTCGAAACGCCTAAACCGATTTTGACGGGACTTACACTAGGTACCAGATAGCTGATGTTAAAAGTAGTTTCTCTTACTTTTATTAGCTAACTTATATTTAGGTACCAAAGAATTAAGAGTTCCACGCAAAAACAAGAACGCCGTGATAATCAACATTCACCCAAACGAAATAGCTAATAAATAAGCAAGTAAGAAAATATAGTTCATTTACTAACCTTTTTTGTCCACCTTTGAACTTCAGGCAAATCTGTTAACTTAGGACCAGTCACCACGGAATTGACGACTTCAGGTAGCACATCTAGAAGGGTTTTCCTTTCCGTGTTTATGTTAAAACTTGGTACACCTTTTCCATCTATACTTCTATGCAATTGTCTAAACTGGTTAAAAAACAACGTACGACGAATAAATTTAGCCATTGCACGAACTTACACGAACAGTACAAGTCACATTCAGAAATGTTCTCAAAGTTATGGTTAGGTACCATATGTAATACCTACCTTCTACATATTTCGACATACCTACTTACAAATACATATAGGTACAGCCTTGGCTGTACCTATATGCTTACAATAAAAATGTTGTGCACCAACCACACTGGGGCCTTGCAATCTGCCACATTATTATTAAACCTCAATGAAATGGTGATTTGGTAAATGCACCATTGCGTACTCTTATTAGTGTACTAAAAGCCTCGGCTCAGTTGCATGTTCATTCAACAAAAGAGATAGGTATCCAGGGTCGTCAGATATGGGAGCGGTGAAAGTTTATGAGAATTGTCAATTGCCCCGGTAATAGGTACAGGATACCGTGGCCCCGGAACGTAAAGGGCAACAGAAGGAACAGGGTGGTTTTTTAGTCAGTAAAAGTCTGACAGTCCCTTCCGCCCCACCCAGGGCGGAAGGAGTCATGTCATGATTTTCACCACCTAAAAAAAAAAGAGGTCAACAACACACTGCGAAACACTTAGAAACCGATTGTAACTTAATTAATGAACTGTTTATTACTTAGCTAATTTTTAAATTAAATTACATTTAAAAACATGTACACCTTTTATAAGAAGAATTCAACTAAGCGTATCGGACGACCCTGCATATCTCTTTTTTGTTGACTGTACCTACTTACCTAGCTGTAAGTTCTAGGATCAGTAATTAATTAGGTATCTATAACATTTTGTTTGCATACGCGCCTGTCTGTTGTGTCAAAAGTCAAACCCTAAGATCCACGACCAAATAATATTATACTCTGCACAAATCAATCTGCCTAGCCTTTTCCTTATGGTCTAACATCCTCAGACTTGTAAAGCATGTAAAACCGTTGGTCCTGCACCTGATCTCTCGCCGGTAGTGGCATCCCATCGGACAATGAGAGTAAGGCAAGTTAGAGGCAGTGCACCTGTGTTTGCACACACACCTGTGCACTATAATGCTTGCGTAGGTACTTGGCCACCGTGATTAACACTCGGTCGGCAGGAAGATGGAGGCACCCGGTGCCTCCATCTTCCTAGTTAAAATTCCTTCGTAGTTAAAATTAGTAGTTAAAAAAGTAGTAGTAAGTCCTTCGTAGTTAAAATTCTCTTGAAAGAGGTGCTTTTATCAAGCTAATTTAACCTTTTGAACGCCATTGTCACATATATGTGACAAACGAAATCTTACCCTGAACTCCAACGTCACAAATATATGACAAAATACACGTCGCACCATATTATGAAATAAACAATTTAATCAAGTTTTGGAATCCCTATTTTTTATGAAGGTCATTTGACAGAAAAAGTGGCCTGGCGTCAGGGGTACGGCGATACGTTTATATTCTGGCGTTAAACGGTTAAAAGCCTCATAGATAAATAAGCATTTGGTACGCTAATGTTTTACGACAGACCAGATAATGAAATTTAAAAAAAAAACGGTACAGAAAGTTCATGAAATATAATAAAAATAAAAATACAAATTAAATAAGTAATAAAATCATTTATTTATCCAATTCCCATGTACTTTAACTCATATGCAAAAAAATTATACGCAATTAAATGTAGATATTAATTAATTTTGACCTTCATCAACATCTTACTTAAAATAATGATTATGTGAACAAAGTTTAGGATCTAAGTTGTATAGATTTTTATCGTTAGGTACAATAAGCCGACAAATTTCAAGAAAGAGATGTTTGCAACAACAATAAACATTATAAGATCCATTATGAAACATATAAATCTTTACCGGCATGCGTTACCTAGGCTTTACTATGTAAATCATTTTGGCCTTGTTTAATATTTAACATTCATGAATAAACCTTTCGGAAAATAGCATAATTTTACAAAGTAGGCAAACAGTGTATGTATCCTTATTTTAATAACTAAACAATTTGATACTTTGACTGATAAAAAATATGACGTAGGTAGTCTACTGTAAATTCTCATTAGCCTCGACAAAAACTACTTACATAACGTCGTCTATGCAGTACAGGTATTAATTAGTAAAATATAATAGCTGCCACTCTCAAGATAAATTACAAACCTCGACTAACATTGACGTAAGTAGGTAACCAAAAAAACAAAAAAAAAAACATATATTAAATATTTTAAAACGTCCAACAAAATGAATACGAATTTTCGATATTTAATTCAAAATTTCACAGTTGTCATTTTTTGGATGAGCTGTCAAAACGCAATTTCCCCCCCATAATTAATAACAATAGACAAAAGGGTGCTTTGGCGTCAGTTACAACTCAAGTCGCTATCTATTTATTGATTTTATAGAAACTTAAAATCTATTTTCAGAGGTAATCTAAAATTAATCGGGTTAACAAGGCTAATATACAAAGTGTTTTAAGAGAAGTTGTATAGTAGATTTTTTTTTTAATGGTGTATACCTACCATCTTGTTCTCTTAATGATCGAAATAGGGACTTTAATAAAAACAGACTCTTTTAGAAATAAATTACATTAATTTTTTCGTTTAAAAATAAAATAAAACAAAGCCTTTTTAACCCGTGTACAAAAAGAATAAGACAATTTTGTAATAATTATTTTTTCTTTAAAATTATAATAATTGCACAACACAAAAAGGCGCAAAAAGTATTTTATTCGAGAATACAATATTATTTACAAAAAGTGTGCTCAAGTCTACATTCATGTATAAAAAAACGCATTTGCCTGTATTTTTTATAGCTACCTATTATGTTCTATACACATCAAAAAAGTCTAGGGATCAACATCCCTAACAAATGTTAGGGATGTTGATCCCTAGACTTTTTTGATGTGTGTATTTTATTTTATATTGAAAATAAATATGACTTCAAATCTGCTATTAGTCTAATAAAAGTAGTTATTAGTTTCAAGCACCATAGGTAAAAGGCTCATTTATCAAACGTTTTGGCGTCTTTAGTCATAATCAATTTATGCGTAGGTAAGGCTGGATGAGCCCAAATTGGCGAATATTAAGTTAGGTCCCAGAGAGTTGCTCAAACGTCAACCTTAACTACATGTAGAAAAGGTCAAAGGTTACACGTAACGAGAGAGAATGAGTTTCTGCTGAAGTATTATTTTTCATTACAACGAGAAGATATTACTAAATTGACTCATATGGAAGTGTGCATAGACAACCTGCTGAAATGCCGAATGTTCAAAGTCAAATCATTTATTTCAAAGACCATTAAAAGGCACTTTGAAACGTTCTTTGTAAGAAAAAATATAATAATTAATTCTAGGTGCCCCTTCCAAACCGTAGTTTTTTTTGTAGAAGAATAGGCAAGAAACTACTCCTCTTTATTCCGCAATAGTTTGTGAAGGTACAGTAATCAAATAATTATATGAAGAAAATCTTTATAATTTCACAAATTGACACAATCAGGCTATGCGAACCTTTACTGTATTGTGGTTGGCACCTTAGTTTCCTTTCGACGAGCCATATAATACAATTGGTACGTACAAAATGCGTACCCCTCTTTTGCGTCGAGGGGTTAAAAAATGACTTACAGATTCTGTAGGTCCTAAGACCTATGTTATAATCATTATTTGTAAAATAATGATTATAAAATTTTAGTTTTTTTTAAATACTTATACAATCAATTTTTAAGTAAATATGTCGAAACAGATTCTTTATATAATAAAAAATTATGCTATTTGATATTTATTTATTGCGACGTTTTTATAGGTATTATATACACACATCAAAAGTGTCTAGGGATCAACATCCCTAACATTTGTTAGGGATGTTGATCCCTAGACACTTTTGATGTGTATACTTATAACTGCTTATAACAACTATAATTTAAACAAAACTATCTGAAGTTTTTTAAACTTTAATGACGAGCCTTTAACCTGCTATAATACTTTTTTTTTCTGTAATGTCACACACAACACAGATAAAAATTAAAAAAAATTAATTACATTTAAACATTACTAATGCGATAGGCTTTACATAATTATTGTTATATAAGAAGACATTTCGGAGCTCTATGGGTATTATGACGGTTACGGAAGTACACAAGATGGACAATGCGTAAAACACAACAATTACAAAACTCTTATGGTCATTAATTATTCAATAATTGAAAATGAACTAAAACAGAACAGAAATAGGGTTGAAAATGCGTGCAGAATAATAAATGCCAATAGATGCCATGAATTATATATCTCGCACACTATTTTCATATCTATTTGTTCATTATAAATTGATATTGAAAACTGCTGGTCTCTTACATTGGCAAAGATTATATTATATATCATACGTAACTTCTTCATCAACCCATTTTTTGTCTTTAGATCAAAGACAGAGGTGGTCAATATAATAACTGCATAATATTGCATGGTATTTACATTTTGTCTTACGAAGGCGGGTTTATCTTATTAGTGTGTGTGGAATTGTGGGCGCATTTACACTTAGATTCTGTGTGCGTGAGGTGGCGCGGCCAATACTGAGCGTTCCAGAGCTTGCACACAGAGAAACAATGTGAACGTACACACCCAATAGAGATGCATCTGCCTTCATCAGATAAAACAACTATATTTCGTTGTAAAACAAGTACGGTCATTCTCAGACAGATGTACATACGTAAACAATTACCGTTAAAATGTCGACAGCGATTGCATCAGAATGTTGTTTTCATATATTGTTTGGATGGATGATCATCAAATGTCAGAATCATCAAATGTCAGATGGATCATCATCAAAAAGTGTCAGACTCTTACTGACTAAAACCCATCCATGTTCCTCCTAATGCCCTTTGTTTTCCAGGGCTGCGGTAACGCTTTCGAACAAAATGTGCAACCCTGGCAGGCACTGGCCCTAGCGGGCGTAGTCCTCTATGCTGACATCTCTTTGAGGCGCGCGTAGAACACAACGCGCCGCCGATACGGGCCTGGTTCTTTGGATGGCGAGCCACCCAATGCTCGCCGTCCGCAGGCCCGCATTCATATGACCATACATGACCATACAATTCTGCAGTTTTACTTTTGCAGTTACTTAGTTTAATTGGTTAGTTGGCGCCATTATACACCAATTCCAAGACATAACTGTTTATTGTAGCCGTGAAAATCCGATAAATTTTCAATTAACAAAAATTAAGATTTTTCCTTGCTTTGAAATCAATAAATAGCTAATCGATTGAGTTGGCAAAAAAGTGACGTCACACTTTACTTTTGTCATACAAACTCTATGGGGAATCACATTTTGACAGCTCATAAAAATAACATACAGAGTAATAACGTGATTCCATCAATTGACATCAACTGATTGGTAGTATAAGGTACCCAAAATTATGAATCAGCTAGGCTTTCATAGATTTAAAACAGATGTTGACTAAGAATTGTCAAGTTATAGTAAATAGTATTAGTTACTAAATAGATGAATATATTATTCTGTTGCAATGGATATAGGACTCATTTTAATGGGACTTCACGTTTATATATCTCTCTGAGGGCGATTGTACAAAGAAAGGTAACGTTAATTACTTAGTTATTATTTCACTTTAAATTAAAAACAAACTCGATAATCTCCCAGTTGTAAAATAACTGCGATAAACTAAAGCAACTTGGTAGACTGGTTGACTAGCGTAGCGTGTCAAACTAATATCAACCTTCAACTGTTGCAATAAAGTCTATAGATTTTAGCGCCAGGGCTACGCATGTTCTAGGGTAAAATACACATACGCAAAATGTACTTATGTACTACTCCGAACGTTCGGCGGAAACCTTAAAAAATACTTTATGAACAGGTACATAACTCGATAGATTTTGTGACTTAACATAATCATAAGAAACAGTATTTTGCATTACATACCTAAGCTGCAAAGATCTGTTATAGGGAGGCAATGCCCAAAGTTGCCACTGGTAATCAGTTAAAATTAGTTGGTAGTCAGTTATTATTGAACATTAGTCAAGATCTCGGGGGTATTGACCTCTGAATCAAATGACCCTGAATGACTTCGCGTAAAACAGCCTGGATTGAGATTGTTTTATAAAAAAACAAACAGATGAAGTTAAATAAAACCTTTAATCAAAGGCATGTTTAAATTTTTTGTCTAAATACCATGATAAGTACCTGCTTGATAGATAGTTTTTACTTAAATATATTTAGGGTCATTTGATTCTGTAGTATACGAGCTAACCGGACTAGAGTATATACCAGCAACAATTTGAGGGTTTGTGAGGTCATTGGCTATTTATTACCTTATTGCCCCCTGTCCAAAGTGTCATAGTAACAGAAATGGAATGGACTCTCTCCTTTATGTTATCATAACTTTTTTTACTTTGGAAGCGCATAGTCATTTTCTTTGAACCATTTTCATCAAATAATGATTTATTCAGCACTAGCGACCCACCCCAGCATGGCACGAGGGCAATGTAGATACCAACGTTTCAACAAATTAACATGAAACAATATTAGACTATACGTATAAATCTTCCACTTGAATCACTCTATTTATTGTTGAAAACCTTAGTTTAAAAGATCGAGAAAAGAAGTGAGGTAGATAAACATATAAATCATCTCCATATTAGTTGAGATTTTGGATAATTATCAAAACAAAACCATATCTTCATTAGCAATAGGGTATAGCTAGCCAATGACCTCCCAACCCTTCAAAAATTGTATTGGTTCAGCAACCAACCACACTGTATATATATACAAGATGTTGTTTTGCATCCTCGTCAAATTTCAGGTGGTTGTCCTAAAAGACATAAATAATCAATTGAAAATACAGTACCGGGCAATAACTAATAAGCGCGCGCGGGAGCGCGAGCGTGGCTAGGCACGTGCGCGAGTAGTACCTACGAAATTATTGAATGATCGTTGCGTATGCGTTGTGTATGTATTGTTTGCGTTTGTTTGTGTGTGAAAGCGCGGTTATAGCTAGTAATAGACGGGCCGCTTTTAAATACGGCTGGTTTACAATTATGGATTTCAGTAAACAGGAGGAAAAAAAAAAAAAACCTACTCATTTTATTGTTGATTTGGGTCGAGAATCATTAGCATAATTACGTCCTTGAATTTGACTAGGATGCAAATCAACAGCTTGTATATTATATATATATTATACTATACTTTATTATTCACCATCATCCTTCTTCCCCATATCCCAATTCATTCTTATATTATTGTCATGATACAAACCCGAAAGTTATTAATACACGTAGATTAATTATCAAATTACTAAATATAACACTATTTTTCGCCAAAGAAATATAAACTTAATTTACTTTGGGAATCAACGACACTTCGATCGATTTTCGATTGTTAGGTATATTCGCTAGAAAAAGACACTACTTTTCTGAACCTTTGCAGAATTTGGAAGAAATGGTGATTGAGAACTTTGATTACGATTACAAAGTTCGACAAAAACATACCTACACTATGTTACAACACTTACGTCATAATTAATGCTTTCTCTTATAAGTCCTATCTATAAGTTTGAAGAAGAACGACGGGGCGGTCTCCGAAGGTAACGCACGCACCCTCTGAATTATATCATTATAAATATCTGTCTCTTTCTGCTTATACACTTCTGGTATAAGCAATTCATTGTATAGCCGCTTTATTATTTGAACGTGAGCTGGGTCCTTGCTACCGTAGTATTGTGTGAAGAGTGCTTTCTGTGATTCGTTGCAGCGCTGTAAAGCGGTGACAGCTAACCAGGAGCACTTACGTTCTTGGATGTCGGTTCCTATTTTGCCTGTTACTGATTCGTCGCCGTAACAGTCTATGTAGTCGTCCTGGAAAACAAAAGTTTGAATTTGTATTTTGAAATTATTGAGCACATCCGATAAATGGATTTGTTTGAGATTTGTTATTAATGAATGCATAATCTTAAGTTTTTGATCACGGGCAATGCGGTTATGACACTTTTTAAAATCGTTTGATATGAAGAGGTATTGCCTACTTTGTTACTAGCTTCTAAGTTACATTTTTGGTTACTGCTTCGCTTATGAATCATGGATCTGGTTATCATAAAAAACAAAAAAACATTGCCAATTCGACTTGCCAATTGCCAATTCGACTTCGTTCTAGAGATTAGCACGATAAACATTTTTTTTTTCAGCTTTCAGCTATTAGTAGGTATAGATTCAAAGCTTTCTTAAAAAAAATTACACATTATGATCATCGCATTGCTACAGCACCGCTCCGTCACGGCACCGGCCGAAAAATTTAATCGTTTCCTACCAGCGCGCCGCCTGCGAGCCGTCATCTTTTTATCTTGTCCTCTAACTTGAATAGCAAATTGTTTGCTGTGTCGGAGCCGTGCTGTTATAAAGAGCGATGACCCTAAACCCTAAAACGACATAGAAAATAAATAATTCATATTTAAATATCTTACCTGCATTTGAAACAGATGTCCCAACTTCATACAAATGTCGTTAACATGGCCGTACATAGATTCATCCATATCGTCGACTAGCTTCAAGCCTAGCAAGACAGGCAATCGGAACGTGTAGTAACTTGTCTTGTACTTTACAATAGACTCAAACCGGTCTACTGTGAAAAGACTGTAGTCTTTCAGGTGCTGTGCCGTCGTGTAGTCTAGGTGCTGGCCCATTGACGTAAACAATAATGCCTGGAAATTCAAGGTAAAATATGGGTGCTTAAAATAGGTCATTGTAATGAGGTGAGATTTTGATTGTCACATGATAGACTATTGTCCTCATTGATCTAGTGGTCGCATGGCGTGACTGCTGAGCATAAGGTCTTGGGTTCGATTCCCAGGTCGGGCAAAGTTTTATTACATTTTTCCGGAGTCCGGATTTGAGCCCGGTTGATGGCAATAGGCTTGCCCCCTATTACATGGGACTTAAATATAACTGGCGAAATGTGGGTGCACTAATGGTGTACCCCTCTGCCTAACCCCTCGGGGATTACAGGCGTGATGTTATGTTACATAGACTATTTAAAAAAGATTAAATAGTTATCTAGCCAGTGTAGCTTATACAATGCCCTTGGTCTCATGGTCGCAAGCGCAACTGCTGAGCGTGGACTTCGATGTTGAGTTCAAGCGATGTTTTTGGGGATTTTGCTTTAGGAATTTTTCAGTAGAAGCCCCGAGTTTGTAAGTTCGTGGTGTGACGGTCAGGAGAATAATTATTACGGAAATGTTCTTAGTAATCGGAAAGGTATATAGCTTAAGTCTATACTGCATTTCAGGTTCTTGCGTTTACAATTCAGTTTCCAAACATGTTAACAAAATATCTATATTATGATAAAAATACTTTAATACCCACACACAAAGTTTAATTTTCGCTACAACTTCAAATCTTCAGGGCCATCATTTGTGGGCTTGAAATAAATGATTAATTCAATGACACTCACCTCATTGAATAGTCGAACAATATCAATATAGTGTTTTGATTTGCCGAAGTAGGTCTCCAATGTTTCCATAATAGAGCAGTGGATGAGTATGGCGTCGTTGATGGCGCCGAGGCCGACGTTCGGCATCCGGTACCAGCATGGCATGCCGCGCCGAGTCGTCGACCCATCCATTATATCGTCCGCCACAATGAAGTACGCTTGCAACTGTGGGTAATAATAATAATCTTCTTTTTTATCGTTGGAATGTCTCCTATAATAACAAGCATGTGGACTGCTGACACATAAACTCACGCCTTTTTCCCATGGGGGTAGGCAGAAACCACAGAACGCCACCTGCTACGATCCTTACATACTCCTTGCTGACTTAACAATTATTGTGCTCTTACCACCTCGCAGCGGGCGGAGTACAATTTTTACACATATTTTTAAACAAAAATATTTTTTGTAATTTATTTTATAAAAATTGTGTTAAAATATGTTAAAATACAGATAACATTTTTATATAAATATTTATAAATGTAATTTATATGTATTTTGCAAGAGCAAAGGAGAATTATAATTATTTATTTAAATACTTAGACGAAGTCACTTTGAAACAACACGCCTGTAATCCCCGAAGGGTGAGGCAGAGGTGTACCTCACACGGTGATAGTACACCCACATTTCGCTCACATTTTCGCGCGCATTTTTATTACCCCTGGTATAGATGTTTATAGTATGCAGTCATGCAGATATTTGCATCCGACGTGAAAATGCAGAAAACTGCGTTAAAGAAGTTAAGGCTAGTGCAACGTGAAAAAAAAATCATAAGGAAAACTGACCAACATACCAAAGCAAGAATGAGTCATACAATCTGTTTAAACGAATTATTTGTTCTAACGTGTTTGTTTAACAGGCTTACGGCGCGTTCACATAGAACGTCCGATTTACAGGTCCGTTTAAACGTATATGTTATTAGCGTATGTAGTTGTATGAGCGAGTTCACACAGAATACAGTATTCCGGATCCAGTAAAAAATACAGATCCGACATCCAGTAGCGACGAATCAGTTAAAATCGGTCCTGTAAATGCTGTGTGAATATTACCTCCAGTAGTGACGGATCAGTTAAAAAGGATCCTGTAAAATCGGACGTTCTATGTGTACGCGTCCCTAGTTTTTTTTTCCAGCGGTGTGCTGCAAGTTCTCAAGATAATATATGGAAAGTGTTTGCTTTTATTTATTGCTTAACCGAGAGTTTTTTTAATTTACGTAACTTCACATCTGTTTTTCCAGAAGATGTAGCTACAAGTGTATTACTATACACTTGTAACAAACATATTTTGACAGTTAGGTTTTATATAGTAGGGTAGGCAGAAACCACAGAACGCCACCTGCTACGATCCTTACATACGCCTTTCGCCTCGTCTACTAGTCTACTACGTTCATACACCTGGTCATACAAGCACGCCGGTTAGGAGTAGGTCCTCACCCGATCTTTCTGAAGACCCTCACCAATAATGTCAGTTAATGGTACACTCGAATTCTATGCGAAGTCGCGTGCAAAAGCTAGTTGTTTATAAAAACAAACAAGTATGGCATAGATATAGACACATAAAATAGCGACTTGCCCTGGCGTTGCACGGGTGCAATGTAGTTATATAAACCTTCCTCTGAATTTTAACCGCATTAAAATCCGTAACTTAATTTAAAAGCGACTTTGTTTTATACTATGTAGAGATGTGACATACACGAGGGCGAATTTGGGTGCAGAAGCTAGTCTACCATTAACAAAATTATTATTATTATTACCATTTCTACACACCATCCAAGAACCCTGGAAAGTTTGAGTTTCTCGTCAGTTATATTTTCTGGTTTTTCAAGCATTTCGTAAGATAAATTCGTCATTATTCCTCTTGAATGCTTGCCGCCACTCAGATTGTGCTCTAAAACCTGCGAATAACATTACCAAAAAACATTTTAATAGCGATTCATCACTTAAAGAGGACTTCAAACTTTGAACAACAGATTTGTGTGCATTTTGTAAAGTAATAAATACTCTATTTATACAACAATTTAGTTCAATGTTGTACGAACATAGATTTCGACTCTTGCCTCGCATATTCACGCCTAAACCTTTCACATCGGATTGGCGAGACGTGAATTGAAATACATATTTGTACAACATTGAACTACATTGCCGCATAAATAAGAGTACTTATTACTTATACAATTTTGTATTTTCGCCCATCCAATACACTCCTCGCCTCTCCGGTGTGAAACCACTTTTATTGAGGACCTTCCTTTTTTTAATAGAAGGAGTTGTTAGAGATTTTTTTAAGTTTTCGACAGTCAAAAGTTGCTGGTTCTCAGCCGAAAATACACGTTTTATTTATTTTTACAAAGAAGATAAAATAAATGCATAACATCATACACAAACCACGCCTGTAATCCCTGTACCCATAAGTACACCCACATTTCGCCAGTTAAGTCCAATATAATAGTACCTGATAATATGGTACTTAAAATAAATCTAACATTAAAATGACATACCTTTCTAACCCAGCTTCCTACTTCAGGTACTTGTGATATCTTGGAATTGGATTGCAGGTTGTCTATGACACTGGGCAGCACATCATCAAACACTTCCTTTTCCTTCATGATTTTCGATATAGACACGCTACTTTGCATGGCTCTCTTGGCAGACTGCTGAATAAAACTGTAAATAAAAGTGTAAATACAATGATTTATTTGAATAGTCAAATATTGTTGCACAACTAAAACCCATATCAGACAAAATTACTATTTTGACTTGACCTTAGTTTGACACCATAGTGACCTTTCCATCTCATTTTGAGGTCAATTGTTATATTATCAGACTTTCTAACGCTGGGCTGCGCAATAAAACATAAATATTTTATTTATGAGAATAGAGAATTTGCATGAGGTTCAAAATTACAGTGAGCAAATATGGCGCAAGCATCGCCAAGGATGAATCTTAAACGAATCTTAACGAAGGGGTTTTTGATTCATCTAAGGAAGATGTAGTCTTGAAATGTGCAGTAAGCCATCAAATTCAATCCGAGAGATTTCCAGTAATGATAAGTTTATTTTGGCCCAAATTATTATAGTTTTTTTTACTTCGTTTATATTTGTTTAGTATAATATTTTTTTTCGTATTTAGCTTGCTAAAATCTGCTAAAATAAAATAAATAAATAAAATATAATTACTCGAAATCTCTCGGATAGATTTTAATGCCCTTTTGCATGTTTGGCCTTTTTCTGTCAAATAACAAGAAAGGGGCGGAAATAAATTAAATCTTTCAATTTTAGTTAGATAATCTAAAACATCCATGCAATTTTATTTGACATGTCAGTCAGAACGCATTGATAAAAACACGGAAAAGTTCAAGGCAAAACTAATTTGACATTAAGTGTAGATTGTGAATAAGAGAAAAGGGAATCGGCACCATTGTGTGCCCTTTCGTTTGGTATATGATTTATCCTTGGCGGCACTTGGATCAACTCCCATACATTTTCGCCCACTGGGCACTATTATTTACTTTTTTCCCGAATCTTTATTGTCCTGACATTAATTATACACTTAATTGGATTGCCAAATTACCATCCTTGCGGGTTAAGTACATCTGTACATTATACCTAAATTATTATTTTCTTATTTAGTTTGTTTTTAATTCCATAAAATATTAGGTTTCTGCTGGCCGTGAATTCGTCTGCGTCAAAGTTGATTTCTTCATACATACCTACTTTGGACCACTGTCTCATCCCTGTAGAGAGTGAATTTTGGAAAATCCTTTCTTAGCAGACGTCTACTAGCTATAAACTACCTCTCTGCCAAATCTCATCTTTATACGTCCAGCGGTTTTTCGATATTTTGCGATGACTGAGTGAGTGCCTTTCGCTTTTATATATATTAGAAAATTAAAAATTGCAAAATAAGCGAGCGAAATTGCAAATCGCATCACCATTGGTCGAAACGAAACGTGACGTCAAAGCTAAGTTATCGGATTTATCGGTGGCGATAGTCATATTGTGCTATAGGATTTCCATAAAACATTAAAAAAATAACATTACAACACTATCGTTATTTTAATGTTATCGTATAATAAGCTCCATCATTTCACAATAAATATGTAAGTACAAAGCAATATGGACGAAACGCCTGAATTAAAAATAAATATTAAATAAAAAAATACATGCATATTCTTAATAAAAGCCTTATAGGCAAAGAACAACTTGGATTGCAATATTTTTACATACATAATGTAAAGAAAAAAGCTAACACTTGACAGGTATAACAAATAGCTCGCTTGCAACATATTATTATTATGGCTTTGGTTATCATAATAATTATTGGCTTATGGTAATTATAATTATTGGCTTATGGTAATTATAATTATTGGCTTATGGTAATTATAATTATTGGCTTATGGTAATTATAATTATTTTATTATCGTATGTTTTATTTTTTATTAGGCCTACGTTCAGCAGTTGACGGCATTAAGCTGATATGATAATGATGATGATGACGTTTTATTTTAATAAACATAACATAACATCACGCCTGTAATCCCCGAAGAATTAAGCAGAGGTGTACCCATTAGTACACCCTCATTTCGCCAGTTGTGTTTAAGTCCCATGTAATAGGGAGCCTATTGCCATCAACCAGGCACAAATCCAGACTCTGAGGCTGCTACTGAGAAATTCCTGATGAACCAACCCAATAACACTTTGCCCGACCTGAGAATCGAACCCAAGTCCCACTCAGCAGTCGCGCTTTGCGACCATTAGATGAATGCAGTATTTTAATAAAGAATTCAGAAATAAAATAATTATTGGATTTTTATTATTGTTGGCCCTGAATGTGTAATGAGAAATAGTTATTTATTGAAAGGCTGAAAATTAGCAAGCACTAGCTTCTGCCCGCGACTTCGTCCGCTTGGTTTTTTTCATTCGCGTTAAAGTACGTCTTTGTGTTCTACTTCGCTACCATGGAACTTAGCGTGATGTTGAATAACTACCCTATACTATTGTGGCTGGCCCTGGATTTTTTTTCTGCGCGAATTATCACTATTTATGATACCATGCATTGTAACACACGCAAATTATTGTGCTTATGGATGCATACAACAATACATCGGTCGTGGGAGTATTTAAAGTTCAGTTGGAACATTTAAAACTTGTTTTCGTAAAAATAAAACATAGTAAAAAGTTGTAACTTTGACATTCAATATCTCCATTGGATTCCCAGGTATGATGTAGTAGAAAAAAATGTTCGTTATAATAGGTGGACTATGTGGTTTTCAGAAATATGATTGGTCTCTTTGCACCCGATATTAGTACAGATTAGTATATCGGCTACTGCGATTGGTTATTGATAATTAAATCAATCAATCACAGTACCTTACATGCACTTGACAATTAGTCACATAATATTTTTGTTTGATAAACCAAGTGTTAATAATCTACCTCAGTAGTTCTACATTTATTTTTTTGCCCACGGAACTCTTTTGGAACACGAAATATTTGACGGAACACTAAAATAAACAAAAACTGGATTTATGTGTTCCATAATTACTTTTACTTTTACAAACATTTGCATGGACGTAAATTGTTTTGTTTGTTGTCAGGTTTGATAGAAGAGAATTAACATCACATGTCAGGTTTTTTCATTATGACCAGTATTGTCACGGAGCCCCCACTGCGGCTTTGCAGAGCTCTAGGGCTCGTGGAGCACACTTTGAATGTGGCAGATCTATCTTGTTTGATTTTGGGAATTCTACTTATGACTTTGAAAAGGTAATCAAGATATGGCAGGTGTGATAAGAGTAGGAATGCCAAGGACGATTCGTGACTGATTTAGTTTCTTAATTATTCTTAGTAACTCTTTTTTTAAAATCCTGCTTAACACAGCAATTTCTCATTTTGTTGGAGACATTTAGCTGCTTTTTTATCTTTTTCAGCCTTTTTTCTTTTTTTTTTTTTTCTTTTGACTACTCACTATTCTTTGGAGAATTGGTTTATAAGATTTCGAACAATAATCCATCTTACTTTTGTGAAGTTTACTTCATGTACTGTTAGTTTTTGTTAGTTAGTTGTTAGTTGCTCTGAAAATATTACCAAAAGGAGTCATTCCTTTAAAAATAACTAACCTTATTAATAACTGTATAACTCACAAGTATGTCAGTTATTTGTCAAAAAGCGGGTTAGCATTATCAATGATGATAAACAACCACTATCTAACTGCTAATGGCATCAACGAGCATCGTTGTTTAGTGATACAGATAACTGCATTCCGTTAACTCAAATTATCTATTTCAAATTGAAGAATAAAATAGTTGTGTCAGCTAAGAGATGACTAGTCTCAATTGACGGATGCTTGGATTGACACCAATTATCTTAACTATTCTAGAGGAAGCCAAATGATTTCACATATTTGACCCACATGACGGCTCAATTGTGCCAGGCAGTTAGAAGCATGCAGCCCCCAGCTATACCCAGTAAATGCTTTAACTCTTGGTGTAACTTAACTTTTAGTTAATAAAGGTACCAATTATTGGGTTTACTAGGTACTTGAGAAAAATAATAAAGAGTTGATAGGGTGGCATTACACTGTTCTTTTTTTTATGATATACAAACTACCCCAACTTCCAGAGATAACCTATAATGTTTTTAAAGAACGTCTTTTCGTCATCACAACGTTTGTTTACAGTATGAATCTGTTAGGAATGATAAACTTTTGCTATTGTTTTATATTTACAGAACTGGATATAAACAATTAGTTTGGTCAACTTACCCCGGATGATTGACATAGCCGCCGCATAATGTTCGCGTTCTACTCAAAAGTCGAAGGAATTTTATATTATTCATCTTTAATTAAATAATAGCTACGTGCCAACTTTCTCTGACCGAATTCTTGAGGAATATACCTTAAAATACAATATAGAAAGATTTTTAAATGTCCATTTATAGTCATAGAATGTTTGTTTTAAAGTATTTTCTCTTGGGTTTATTTAATTAACTAAAATTGAAAATAAATGCACACGATTTAATTTTTATGAAACGAATTATTGACGACCACAACCTCACAACGTCCACCAAAGTTGGTAATACTTTGACACTGACACTGACTAGTGACAGACAGTATACTTCATCATGACTTGACGTTGACAAATACGCTGTTTCTTGCTGTCACACTCAGATGTGTCGTCGTGACAGTACTGACAGAAGGCTAACAATTTATGACACTGTTGACAGTGTGACTATGGTTGTTTATGGAAATTATAGAACGGCAACTAGTCTTTTGAGATTACATAACAGGATAAAATAAATAAAACAATGTCGTACATACTAACAATATTTCTTTATTGCTTTGAGCCTTCCTATTTCTGGTACGAAACGCCGGTATCATTTTAACTAAATTAATGTTTTCTGCCATACTGGCTATCTAAAACTTTTAAATACAAATCGCGTTCAGCACTTGAAGAAACAGCTTGTATTCTCTGAATAATATTATTGTAGATTTCATTTTCTTCTTCTTTATAAAGCTGTGGAATCTTGAGCTGGGTGTAAAGTACCTTGATGCGCTCTATGTGTGCCGGTTCCTTACTGCCATAACAAACTGTAAATACAGCACGATGATTGGGTTTGCACTGCTGCAGCGCTTTCACTGCCAGCCAAGAACATTTACCTTCCTGAATATCAGTGCCCAATTTTCCGGTCATATTTTCGTCTCCAAAACAATCGATATAATCGTCCTGTAAAAAAAATATTTCATGAAATTCAGTGATACATTTACTTTTACAGCTGAACCATTATTAAAGTTTAAATTAATGTACTTGTAAACCTCCTCACCTGCATTTGAAACAATCTTCCCAATTGCATAGAAATATCATCGGCATTCTTATGAGTTTCTTTGTTAAATTGGTTAGCCAACATCAATCCAAGAGTTATGGGCAGTTTAAATGTGTAATATGCAGATTTGTGCTTAACAATAGCATCATAGTGGTCCATCGTAAATAAATCATAATTCTTTTTCTTTAGTCCGGTCATAATATCCAGATATTGTCCGAGGCTTGTGTAGAAAAGCGTCTGTAACAAAGCTTATGTGAAAAAATTTGCTACGCAGTTAATGTTGTAAATAATTATGTATTATAATATCAAAGCGAACGAGATTGTGCTTATAAGTTTCTTACTCGTTCTTCTCTATAGAGGCCTACCTACGTTTTGGTACAAGCAACAGTAACTAGCTTCAACTTTCTGATTATCTGACCGCCTCCTTGACAATTCAAAAGTGCCCGTAAATAATCAAATTCTCTAAAAATGTAGTTATTAATGCCTATATAGTGCATTGGGGTAATTACGACAACCGGGTATATTCCGATTTATTTTTTATACCAATGCACTAAGGTGCATAATTAATAAAATCGGAATTTACCCGGTTGTCGTAATATTACCCCAATGCACCTTATTTAATTTATTTATTATGGCCCTATATGATATCTATTTGTAAACACACATACCTCATTAAAGTTATGAAACATGTCCACATAGTTGGACGATTTCTCGAAATTAGCTCTTAATATTTGCAGCAGAGAATAGTGTATAAGCGTAGCATCGTTGACTGCATTTGCGATACCGACATCTTCCCGAAGGTACCAGCAAGGCAAGCCGCGACGTGTTATAGACCCGTCGGCTATGTCGTCCAGCACTAAGCAGTATGCCTGTAACTGTTGTATCAAAAACTTTACTACTGGTTTTGCAGTAAGGAGGTACTTATACATAGGTAAGTAGGTACTGTGACCATATTACGTGATTACAAACCCCGATTAATTTGACTTAATAATATAATAATATTAGCCTATTATTGGTCTACTGCAGGGCAAAGGTCTCTTCTCATACAGAGAAGCACATGCATTGGTCACCACGCTTGCTCAAGGCAGATGTAATGTAATACCATTACCAAACCATATTTGGCGTATGGAATAAATTTTAACGTCCATTTGAAAGATTGTGGGTTAACTTGTTCTGACAAAACAAGCTCAATTAAGGTTTGTAAAAATAGACTTACAATTTCAGCACACCATGCCAAAGATCTCGCCTGTCGTAACGTTTCTTCTGTGATATTTTCTGGCTTCTCAATCATTTTATACGCCAGTACCGTGGTCAGACCTCTCATATTCTTACCACCGATTATATTACCATTTAAAACCTAGAATTAAAACATGAGCATCATTGAGGTTATTTTCAATCACAGTGAAGAATCTGTGTGGAAACCCGTCACGATTACTGTCGCAGCAATAGGTAGTGATATTTTACAAATTTCGTAATTGTTCCGTATTTGTTGCTTGGCTTCAACTTCAATATACCATCGCACCGCTCGCCATGAGCAGGGTGCTGATCCTCACACCTTGGAACATAAATGGTCGTGTATCGCATATTTCGGTGCAAGAGGAACTGATCCCGTGAACGTTACAGTTGCCCAATGAGCGAGTAATAAAATTTCGAAGGTTTTTCTAGAATATAATTTGTTCAAGTGGTGTGATTAGGTTTCTAAAGGGTCGGCAACGAAAGTGTGATGCTCCCGGTGTGCTTACAATCAGGAGGGCCGTATGACTGTTTTCCACAACCATGGAATATAAAATAATTGTGGGCGAATTCCAGTGCGATAATGACATTATATCTGTGCTGAGGGAACAGCACAGGTCTCTCTCCAGAGCACGGGCCAAAGAGCCAAGTGTTCCAGTATTTCCGCATGTGCCCTCAACCTTCAGAGATATCAGTAGACGGCAGTACCTACGAGTGGCGCAGTTTTTTGGGGGGTCTGGCTATCTCATCAGATAGCATTAGATAACAATATTATCTACGCAAATCACGTAGGTACTTTAATTACAAAAACATACTTCGTGACATAGGGACAATAAAAAATTCTCACGATAGGTGTGTCAAGTGCTAATTCTTCGTGTGCTGAAAAATTATTATAATATTGAAGAAATTATCACTCAACACAAAAGGTTTCCAAAGAATTTTCGGTGTATCCTATTTGGTTAAGGGGCGTGTGTATTTTGACTTTAAATTACCACCACATGTTTATATCAAGAAATTAATGTTAATAGTTTAGTCAGTTCGGTAGGTACCTACTACTAATACATGAGATCTGATGTATTTGCTCTTTATTTATAATCTTGCCTCTTTTCTGAAGAAGCATACTTTCATGGCAAGCAATGGACACTTCTATCGAGTTATAGACTACAAGCTTATGCCCGTGGTACGCCCGCGTTAATGTTGCAGGTTATCGCGGACGCAGACCTCCAAGCCTATGTCCTTGCTAGTTTATTCAAACTGAGCCTATACCTTTTAGTGGTTTGTGAAAGCGTAACAAACAAAAGAACAAAGACAGATAGACAGGTTACTTCGCCAGTTATAATATTAGTTTGGAATACTCTCTCAATAAAAAAACAATAAATCATGATGAAGTTCAGTCCCACACTCACATTTCGCATCCACTTGTCAGCTTCTGGAATTTCTTGAAACTTTTCATGCCTAGACAGTACATCAATGACTCCCGGTAGAGCCTTATGTAATTCCTCTCTTTCCTTGTTAAAGTCAAACTCATTTGAGTTAGATGGCACGGAACTGTGTAACTTTTGGATGGCGCTGGAAATAAAATACGTAAATTATTCGGCGCCTAAAATTCTAACGGTTTGAAAACAGTTGCAATGCATTTTGTTTTTACAAGGCGCAGTGGCACGGTATCATAAGTTTGTCAAAGAGCTATCAGACTGACCCAGAGGAACAATGGAACTGGAAATTCTGCTGTCATCACCTTAACTTGTCATCACTTAATACATACCTATATTTAATACTAGCTTTTGCCCGCGACTACCTAAGTCCGCGTGGAACTTGTTTATATCGTACTTGCATACAAACTTCCACCCCTTTTCACAGCCTTAGGGGGTGATTTCCGGGATAAACCCGGGTCCTTCCCCGGGTCTTAAACTATCTCCATGTCAAATTTCTTCAAAATCGTTTCAGCGGTTTAAGCGTGAAGAGGTAACAGACAGAGAGACAGACACACTTTCGCATTTATAATATTAGTATGGATATATATAGAGTGTTTGTTTCAAAAGTCTTGGTAAGCCTGGCCGCACACGGCCCACCGACCACAACCAAAAGACACCGCCACCGAAATAAGATAAATCTCAAGCTAAAATCCATCAAGCCGGTTAGTCTACAGAGTTCACTCCAAAAACATAATCTTCCTTCTGGCACAGTCGGGTAAAAATATAAACTACAACCAACCATTATTATGTGGACTCGCAACAGTGGAATATTTGTTTGAATTTCCTACCTTTCAAACAACTCCTTGCACGAAACATTCGCTGCAATTTTCCCGACCACCAAACTATTGGACGTAACCATTCTTCTACAAATATTCATCTCTAAATGGGTTCACTTGTAAACTCAACGGGAATTGACACAGGAATAGGTGCTCAAGCAACCAGTCGGTTTATAAGAAGCGGATGTAGCATTTTATCTGATTGTACCAGCATTGTTGTTTGAAGAAAATAGACGACAACTATTATTATTGTAATGCAGTTTTGCATAACAAAGTTTGTAATTTTGACCTGAACCTAACAAATCAATATACCTTTGTATAGCTACAGTGGCGTAGCTTATCCTAGACGGGGCCTATATCCAAATTGGGAGCCCTTCTACCTAACTGCGGTGAAGATCAAATCGAGGGTAAAGGTTTTTTTTTACAAAAGAAATAGTGTATTTAATATTTTTGGAAATTTGCGTGAGAGTTTGAGTGAAATAGGAGATCATATTTGAGGTTTTTTTTGTTAGGGCCCATCGCTGTGGGGCCCCGTATCTATGACACGGCTAATACGGCGGTAGCTACGCCCCTGTGCAGGCGATATTGTTAGATATTCGAAAGGAACTGCACAATGCACAAAGACTCTTATTCTAATGGATAATCTTCGACAATTGGTGTGCATTGGGTCGTGAATATGATCCACGTCAGGACAGATTCAGTTTTTTTTTTAAGAATTCTTGATTCGTTATGTTGATATTTCACCTCGTTCTATTAGGATGGCTGTTATATAACAAAATATTAACCGTATATACGTGTGTAAGTCCCAATGGTTTTATTGAATGCAATTGTACAGATTAAGTAATAAATAATTTTTCTAACTAGGTAAGTCCTGCAGATAGGTAGTCCTGTATATGGTGGAGATTGGCTGGTTTAACCATATACTCATACAACCCTATAACAAGCCTTTATTTATTTTCACCTATAGTACCGGTGTCTGTGACTGGTCAAATCGAAGCTAAACTATAACTAAGCCATTTCCCGGTGTTCGATTAAGCATACCTACATTAGCAAATTACGTGACAATGCATTATAATAATGTCACATGTCTTTCTAGCTTTTAAAAAACACATTAAATTAATACAGATATGACCGGATTTACGGAGTCCACGGCATTGCAGCAGTAAATAAGGGTGCAAATAAAAATCTCAAAAAATACAATCAACATTTTAATATCATCATCGAGAGAAATACATGCTTAATTAGGTTTTCATTAAAAAATCATATTAACCTTTTCACCGCCAGCGAACACAGAACGCGATGCCTCGCCCAGCGCCAAGCTATATGATAATAGTTAAAATGAAGAGCAAGTAATGAAGTCGTGGCGCTGGTGGCACGAAAATCCGGAACTTCTATTGAAGTCCGTGGCGGTGAAAAGGTTAAAAACATTATGTATAGTATCATTAATTAGCTGATAAGGTAAGTGTAGGAAAAGTATTTAAAAGGTTTAATAATAGGTTCTCTATAAGTTCTAAAGTCTATCGATGCGTGTACGCATTACCGCACCGCAGTGCAGCCTATCATAGATGGCTATCGTATAAAAGTTCATAAAATACATCTAAGACATTAAAGTTCTTATAAATTAACAGTTAAAAGTACTAGGTAAATGCCCTAATCGGATTTAATCCTCGTGTTCTCCCGATGTTCATCTTCCCTCTTCGACCAGACTCCTCGAATGTCCAAGGACCTCAGTTCTGACAAGTCTTACAGTCCCTTACTTTAATTATAAATTCTTAATTACAGTGCATAAACACCCAGCGCTCATGCATAAAAATCGACAGCACTTTAGATAACTTTATTCTTCATAGTACGTCTATTTTATCGAGGACTTCAGTATACCTTAAACACAAATATACATCTACTAGGTTTTTGCACCTTTCTAAGTCACTAACTTAACCGATATTTCTATGTCTAAACGCTTCGCCTGAAGATGTTATCTAGGATTTTGAAGAACAGTTCATGGGGCAGACCCCTGGTGACTTGCTGAATTTGTGTCCTAAGGAGATCATAGGTGGCGTCTTCGAAGACTGAGTAAGTGTGTGGGAGTTGGAGCTCTTCATACAAGTGCTTGATTTTGGCGACTGCGTCTGGGTCGGAACTGCCATAGTTTTCTTCCATGAATTGTTTCTGTCGTGGTGTTGCCCTCTGCAAGGCAACGACTGCCAACCAGGTACATTTTCCTTCTTGAATGTCGGTTCCATCCCTGCCTGTTACGGCTGGGTCTCCGAAGCAATCCAAGAAGTCATCCTGTAAGAAGAAATAATTGTTATTAGTCGCGTCTTATCATGATGATATATTTGTTCTCATTTCCCATTAATTGTGAAAGAGAACGATGAGTGAAATTCGTAATCGTGACGTTTACAAGCAATTGTGTTTAAGTCGTGTGACTTTCTTGTTATTTACACTTGAGTTATTCTTGAAACTTAAGCTGTTTGCTTTGTAATGAAGAAAAACCCACTCTGCGATAAAATTATAATTTGAGAGCGCGTGAAAGTGTTTAAATAAGTCTTTAAACAAAGACGTAGAGTTTTTATTCACATAAGGGCTTAAGTAGTTAAGTAACTAACTGCCATTTTCAATTTAAAGATAAGGGTATTAACGTCTATCAAGTTGGTATGAGAAAATATATACTCATTACTAGTATCTCAGTGTATATGACATACCTATAAGAAAAGAAAAAATATAGCTTTTAAAAAGTTAACTCACTTGAATTTGGAAGAATTCTCCCATCTTTAGCAGGATCGTTTTGGCTTGTCTATGGGTCTCAGGGTCTTCTACACCTGTCATTAGCAGAGCTAGAGTCACTGGCATCTGGAACGTGTGGTATGAAGTCTTGTACTTTGTGATGGCTTCGTACTTCTCCATGGTAAACAGACTAAGGTCTGGCTTGTTCGTCTTAGCTAACTGATTCTCCAGGAAGTGGCCGATCGAGCACTTTAACAGCATCTGAAAAGAGGTTTACTGTTAGATATCTGTTACTGGCTGAAAAATTAATCGGGGGCTGTACCACCAACGTAGCTTTATTTGCACTTGAAAAAAAAAGATTAGATAAATAGCTATGGTTTTCATAATACAGTAGGGCTTAATTAATGTGATAACAGGTTTAGTTATTAAGATATTTCTGTGTGCAATGTGAACGTGTGAGATAACAAAACTAATTAGAAACATTTCATAAGTAATTAGGTAGTTATAGTAGTTACTGTTTATAAAAATCAAAAAGTTACAAGTATTCATTCAATGTTCATTCTTCCTTTCCGAATGAAACAATACCGATACCGATACCACCAATAACAATGATGAATATACCAACCTATTGATTTATTAGGCGTCTGAACAACACGATAACAATACTTCGCATAAACGTTACTGAATGTTTACGCAGTTTGTTTAATTTTATCACATTATGGTATGTTTATGACCATGCGCTATATGAATGAAATACTTAATAATCATTACGACGTAGGTAGTTACTTATACTTAAGTAGGTACTTAGGGCGTCTTTTGTTTTTATATTGTGTTTTTCATGTGGCTAACTAACTCATTGATAAATAACTTTGCTGTTTGATGGTGACACATCACGCAATAATTTTTAATTGTTGCAGTTAACGAAGATAACAATTTGTTTCAAGCACATGTTTGTGTCGTGTTGAGTTTAAAATAGATTTTTTATCTATATAATTGGTTTAGTTTCATAATTATCTTATTACCACTGTGGCTAATTAAACAAAAGTAATACTACCTAACACACGGTATCTCGAATGAAAATTAATGCAAAAATTGATGTAACAAATTGTCAAGTGACCGTGAGTTACTGTATTTTTTTTTTGTGTTTGTTACTGTAATTATTCAGTAAATAATTTGCGGCGCGTTTAACATTTTATCAAATTAAATTTTTTTATTCGAGAATCCTAAGTGAGAAGGCTACGTGAAGTCTTTCTTTACCTACTCAATTTGAAGTATTCAGATTATGTTGTTTATTGACGGAATGCAGTCTATCTCAATTCATATTCAGTTTAGAAATGTCAGTCCGAGTCTAGACATTGAAACACAGGAAGTACAAGCATTAACTAGATAGCCAGATTCAATTCCTAAAATTAGAACCACGGAAATTCGAATGGTAAAAAAAAAGTTAAAAACTTCAAAGCCTAAACCAGAATGTTGTAAACAATCAACATACCTCATTGAACGTCTCGAGGATAGTTCTGTAGTACAGTTTGTTGTTGAAATGACGTTTGAGTGTAGAAAACATGGCGGCCTGCACTAAGCCGGCGTCGTTAATTCCAGTGAGACCGACTTCGGGGTGCTTGTACCAGCAGGGCGCACCGCGACGCATCTCCGTGCCGTCCATGATGTCATTGAGAAGTAATTGGTGGGTGTGGAACTGTGGACAATAACGACTGATTAGGGACATCTCTCATCTTTACTCATATTATAAAGAGGAACAGTAAGTTTCTTTGTTTTTTGGTTTGTAAGAGGTGACCTAGTGGTAAAGGCGCTCTCATGCATAAGGTCGGAGTAAGGAGGACGATTGAGGGTTCGATACTTTCAAAATTGTTTTTTTGAAATATATAAATAACAACGGTGAAGGAAAACATCATGAGAAAATGAATAGTTACTTAGTATAAGTTGAGCAACCGTGGTGGTTAATGCTCGTGCCTTCTCTGTGTAGCCTTTTGTGTTAAGCCTTTGCCCTGCAGGTGGAACAACAATAAGCTGGTATCATTATTATTTTGTAAGAGGTACTTCTGGAAGTACTGGTCCAATTACAAAAAAAACTTTCACTGATAGAAAGCTAGATTATTGCTAAGTGTCATAGGATATGTCTAATGGTATACTTGACTTTCACGTGGACGAAGTCGCGGGCCATTGCTAGCTATGTTATTAGTATACCATATAATTTGAGGTTTGCTATGATAGAGTCAGAGGCAGACGTAACGTGTAATAAGCTTCACAAGTCGACTGGCATTTAACATAGGTAGGTATCTAAAAGTTTATAGGCCAATGTAACATGTGAGCCAGTGCTAATATAATACTAAAACACCGATAAATGCTTACAGTAGTAAAGTTTATAGATTTATTTTTAGATAAATCAAATGCCAACATTTTACCGACACAGCTAAATAACGGCAAGATTAGTGTATAGATTATATTTACGAAGTACAATTTACACGGATTTACAGTCGTCAAACTAAACTGGATTCTAATCTGAAATATTATAAAGGGCTTTAGACGTTCCTCAACTAAATAGGTTAGGTACTGTAGAAGCTCTGGCTGACTGGGCCAGATGCAACCTCATTTAAGTTGTCTATGCCGAAGAGAAAAAAATATTAAGTTTAAAATAATAAGGTAATGACAGACCGTGTCTATGGCAGACAGGATAATATTTGTAACTAGAGATAAAAATATTCGTAATAAAATATATATTTTATTCAATACAAATAACAAAAAAATAAGTCTTTTAATCACTGTAGATGTAGATTGATGATAGTCCTTATAAGTAGTGATCCTACGTCTTGGGGTCGCTACAGTACATACCTAGATAGGCAGGATTTGCTAGATGCTAGTTACGACTAGATACTAAGTATTACACGTTTTCTAAATATAGAACATTGCAAGCACTAAGAATGTTGCTTTTTTTACTGCGACATGCTTTTTGAGGCCACTGGCTTTGCAAATAACGAATAGGTACTAGCTTTTGGCCGCGGCTTATTTCGCGTAGAAGTCAAGTACACTATCAATAATATAGGTACTCTAAGACACTCTACAATAGTGTAGCTTACTGTAAGTGGTGATAAATTTTTCGTAATTTGATTAGAACCTCCGGAGATTAAACCTCTTACAAACAAAAAACCACTTTTTTAACCTCTTTCTAAGTTTAAAATACAGAAGTCATTTAGGTGCTTTGCTATCCAAATAAAGGCAAGTAGACATACGTGGGACGTATTGTTAAACACAGCTTGATAATAAAAATATTCGTCTGTTGAATATTTTATCTTCTGGATTGGGTGTTATGAATACTAATAATAACTCAATGAAGCTAATATGAATAACGAAGACGAGTGTTTGGGCACGTGAATTGACAACAATCGAGTATCAATGATGAAAATATTGTTGTCGAATATTGACCGAGCGTTGGCGAGATAAGCAGGGGCGTAGCTACCGTCGTATCAGTGGGCCCCCCAGCTACCGGGGCCCTGAACCCGTGTAGGAAAAAATTGAATAATATTATCCAGTATCTCACTCAAAGCCTTGGGCCGTACGTTACACTTCCCGAGGAAAAATAAACATTGTTTCTTTTGTGAAAATTCTTTCTTTCTCCATTTGGGCTTCGGGGCAGTAAACTGGAAGGGCCCCCAAAAAAATTTTGCAATTATCATTAACTGTGACTACTGCGTATGAGTGCCAGAACATAATCCCAAGGCCAAACTCATGGAGGAACTTGATAAACTTGTTTTTTTTATTTACCTACACGATATAACGCCACAAACGCAAATTATTTTTTGTCGTAGAAACTTCCAATATGGGAACGTAGGTATTTTATTTAATACTAGCTTCTGCCCCCGACTTCGTCTGAAATGATGTCAAGTCAAAAGCTTGTAAGCCTATGGGGTATGGACCTCGGCAATAATGGAGCTTTATCAGTACCTAAATAATATTTCTAATCGGATTAGTACTTCCAGATATTATCTGTACACAAACTTTACCTGTAAATATTAGTATAGATTGACAGACTTTATCATATTATTAACTATCGACATCGAAGTATTATGTGGATTTGCCATCGAATTCTACTAGGTATTACAAATTCTTTGGCGATTAGGTGTTTTTGGGCCTATCGGAAGAATGCCAAAGATTGCTCATGGCGTTCTGTAAGTGTTCTGTAGGTGCTTGTAAGCAACCATATCAGCGTTTAACATCAAATAAGACCTTTTCTAACGTGATGTTCTGACGCCTAAATCCTATCAATCTATACATATTATTCTAAAAAGGTAAAATTGTTTGTTTGTTAGAGGTTTGTAATCTCTGAAAGTGCAGGTACAAAAATTCTTCCACTGATACAAAGCTACATTATTGCCAAGTATCATAAGCTTGCAAGTTTTTTATGGTATATTTGACTTCTACGAAGACAGAAGCTAGTAATTAAAAAACCGCCTTCAAAAACTACAAAATAAAAAAAAACTTTAGTTTTGGAAGTCGGTGGCTTTTTTTTTTTTTTTTGTTATGTAGATATTGCCACCGACTTCCAAAACTAAAGTTTTTTTTATTTTGTAGTTTTTGAAGGCGGTTTTATTTTTTTGTAAAAAAGCTTTTTATTTTTCACTTTTTAGTGCTTGTGTGTTAATGTTTGAAATCCTCACAAAAAGCCCTTTCAAACAATACCTCACACGATATATTTACTTTTGAAAAGTAGTAGGAGGGGGGTTGACGTATCCCCCCCCTCTCTTCCTTCAGTCAGTCATCGACTACACGTATAAACAAAGCAATTTTACTTGTTACGACAGTAATGCTATGATTCTATAAGGAGTTCCGTTCCATATCTCCGAAGTTCATCATCAGATCATGACAATATTTCTATGGGACCTATTCGGAAGTATACTCTTTCAAACAAAAAAAGAATCATCCAAATCCATTCATAATTGGCTGAGAAATCAGGTAACATACATAAAAAAAAAAAAAAAAACATACGCGCCGAATTGAGAACCTCCTTCTTTTTGAAGTCGGTTGAAAATACAGTAATGGTAAATTCTCATAAGCTTTTAACTTACCATTTCAACGCTCCATCCCATCATATTGGCAAGATGAATGTTCTCTGGCGTCAATTTATCCTTCTTTTCCAACATTTTGTAAGCTAGCACAGTCGCCAGACCTCGATTCTTTTTACCGTTCGGCACATTGTATTGTAACAGCTGCAACAATACAATACAATTTAAATGACACAAGCAAATAAGAAAGTTGAAACTGCGTAAAGAGTGTGTTTTTAAAACCTTTGTTTAGTTCTTGTAAATGGCATGATATTATAGACTCAATAATAGGTAGGTATTAGAAATCTGTAAGTAAATAGGTATTTTGAATATTTTGCCACCCATGCCGAATGTTGAATTTAACTAGTTGTAAGTCAGCCTTGAAAAATACAGCGCAGTTGATTTCGATTTTCTACAGACGTACGGTCTACGCATTAGGATTAAAAAATGTTGAACAAACTGCTTAGATGTTGATACGGTCCGGATACCGTGACCAAATATCTTTGATACTTTAATTTTTTTAGAAACCTGTTCTATTCTAATTCTAATTAAAATACAAGAAATGACAAAATTCAAACGGAAGATTCTATACTTTTATATTTGAATTAATTTTGTCCGAGTAAGCTACCTATGTGTGATTTAATGAAACTGTTTAGGTAGTTTATGTGCAAATTAAGTGCAACAAAACAGAGCTACTTTGACGTCAAACTCGTTAACTTTGTTTACGTTGCAAAATAGGATCATAGGATGTGACAAGTATCATCATTATACGATTGCCGTTTTTATGAGGAAGTTTATATTTAGATTACCTAAGCTAAAAATAAAAACATGAATATAATTCTATAAAGAGACACCACTTTCCTGTTTTGGTAACTAGCATAAGTCAAGTGTATCTACAAATGTATATGTTAGCATTATTCTTATTTAGAAATTATTATTCAGCTGCTATAAAAACTGCTAGTACGCAGCAAATGCCTATCTAAGGCATGAATGCTACATTAACTCATTGCAATAAACACAGCTATTAATGGTTAGGTATAACCAACAAACGATCTGTTTGCGGATGAATGGACGAAGATTTTGATGGTATGTCAGAAGTACTGTGAGGTGAATTTATGAAAGGGATGAAGTTGTTTTGTTTTGTTTTTAAATGTATATTTGTGTTTTCTTTCTTTTTTTTTTATATTTTGATCTGTCTTCTGTCTTTAATTATTTTAATTGGTTGTAACCGTTATAATTAAAGTAAAATAAATAAATAAATAAATAAATAATAAATAAAGTCCATCCAGACGCGGTGGACAGACAAGTTTCTATTTAATTTTTATAACAGGTTTCAACAACGCACTTCACTTACGACTGACTGCAGCGACATATAACGTACCTTAGCCAACCACTTGCTGGCTTCTGGCACATCAATGTGCTTGCCAGTCTCAGTGAGGTCCCTCACGATGTCCGGGAAGCAAGCCATGAACTCCCGGGACTGATCCTTCGACACGGCCAGTCCTCGGGTAGCCATCGGCATTTCCTGCGTTGTCAGGGTCGACAGGTATCTACACATCAAAAAAGTGACCATTTTCATCGACTGACTTACTATAAAAAATAAAAAGTTGAGAAAATTCATTCATGATTGATTAAAGTTATCTAAGATATGTATTGAATGATATGCACGCTGTTTTGTTTATCAATAATTAGGTGAAACGATAAGCTTTCGTTGTTGCTATAGTATTTTCTAATTTAAATAATCAAGAAACAGCTAAGGTAAAGTCAGTGCACACTTTTACCATTTATTATGAAAACACTAGCGTTGTTTTAAAGAGTGTTCATTTAAAGTTTTAAGTAGGTGAGTAGCTTGAAGCGGTATCACGCTCTTTTCGCATGTTAGTTATCGCCGGATCAAATTCACTATTTTAATCGTAAATGTCATGCAGTCGCTTTGTTTGTGTTATTTTTAGCGTGTGTACCCACATTCATGATGTAAACTCAATGCATGATACGGCTTCGACAGTTACGCAAGGTTTAAGTCGTAGAGTTCATATGAGTTCACTGACCTGTGATATTTTTGCAACTTCAAAAGCTTCTTGGGTAGACCCTCTTCGTTCTGAGGTGATTTGGATGCTGGCTGATCAAGCCTCGGGACCATGGCATCAGAGTTGGTGACACTGGTAGTCTTGCTAATGTGCCGACGAATCTCCTTCTTGTAGATCTGCAGGATCCTATCCAAACTTTTCTTTGTCGAAAACATCTTGAATTATCTTCTTCCAAATAAGTTTGTATCTTTAAGAACTTTTTTCTGTACTTTGTAAGTGTTTAATTCAATAAAATATTGCTTCTCTTTAATAATAGTTGTAGCGTCTGTTCGCGTTGGGTTCGTAAAACCGACTGATTCTTTGTTGTGTTTTGCCTCCTTACGAGCTCCAGTGATACGCTAGCGACGTTCGAAATGTTTACATTACTTGTATCGATATCGACATTGTAATCAAAACAGCTTTACTAGCACGTGATGCTGACATGATACCTATCTTACTTCGATAAAATAGCTGTAATAAATCAAATCTTTGCGGTTGCCCATTTAAATGCTATTATAACTAAGGTATTTGCCTCTTAATTTGACCAATACTCATTCTGTCTAAAACCACTACGAACACAACTATAAGTACAGAAAATAAAATGTAGTATCGAAAATTTTCCAAAATGTGTATACTATGTATACAACAAAAACAATGTCGGTAAAAAAAATCATAATAAAGGCCCATCACTACGATGCGCACGCAACAAAACAAACGGGCCCGCGCCCCTCGCCCCAAGCCTCGCCACGCGGGCCGCGTCACGTAGGCACCCGGCAACCGGAGCGCACAACTCACCAAATAATCAGTACCGAAGGCCTACTTCTAACAACAGGCGATAAGATGCTCATACATAATACCTTGATAAGATTCAAGAAAAACCGTAACTGTATCTGCTGGTGGCACATGTGCAAAATACTTTTAAAGTAATATTGGTCTGAATTCTGCGTGGGCTATTAATTGTAGATTGTTTTAAGTAAAGCTTCTCGTGGTATTTACTTCATGGCTAAGCGCCGCTCCTCACCACCATCGTACCGCCCGTGACCCAAAATATATGCACACAACTTCTAGAACGGCTTTCAGATCACGTACACTCGAGACACTTTGTGAGAAGGTGATCAGCGTCCGAAAGCAATTCCAATAAATGCACCGTTTCTGCATTGCCAATGGTCGTCGCAATGCAACTTTTTAAGGCAATCAATCAACACTTCGGAAGAATGTCGTCAAGATCTCGGTCAATGGTATAAGAATAATATTAAGTAATGGTGTATGAATTGGTTAGTAACGTATTGTATTAGTCATCGTTGAAATTGTTTAAAAAGGGTTCATTCATAAATAATTTAAATTTAACGTAACACAGGTCATCGTTTATGTTATCTTTGAAACAATACATTTGAATTTTTCATCAAAAAAATGAATTATTTCACTATTATGTTCATGCTAATCACAATTACCATGACGATTATTAATATAGGTATGATAAAGATAGAAATAGGCTATTATGGTAACTGGTAGGTGAACAAGACGCTGAATGGAATTTAGATGAGAAGATTAAAATTGTGTGTTGAATTATTCTGGCTGCTGTCTGTTGGCATGGCAATACAATACAAACATAAATTCATGCATTTTAGCAAGGACTAAAGCAATTACAATGAATTGTCTGTCGCCAATTAAAAAAATACTGAGCCCAAAATAAAGACATCAATCACCTTGTTATCAGAATTGGGACAAGGGCTTATTAAATTTCTTTCAGCAATTAAAAAAGGGAAACTAAAATGAAATTATCGGTTTCATAACAGAACGTTTTACAATTGATTCCGATGGTGTTGCAACCGGTTTCGGTGGCATTTTCACAACTTTTGTGCAATAGAACAAGCTGAACAAGTGAAACATAAATAAATGAAAAAGACTCCATTATGATAAAATATTCTCGATTGTTCGATTCTCACCTGGAGTGAAAATGTGATGGTATTCTTCAAACGATGGGACACTAGAATTGATTCCCTGGATGACCTATACCGCATGTTACGGGAAATAATGGACAATAATGGTAAAATTGAGATTACCCCTGGGCTTCTCAAGAAGACATCTTCTTTATAAGTAAAATAAATATTTACAAGTCTGCAACTACTTACGATTTCAGAAAGAATAATTTCATCTCATCTTAATAGATCTATCTGTAATTGAAATAAGATTCCTCTAAAAGCCATTGATTGATTGATTGATTGCTACATCAGTCTAAAACTCAATCTTTAATCTCTTATCTCAATTTAACCAAAAAATGGACAAAATACTCACTAATTATAATTGCTCTGGGCGCCTACCGTTTGTAATTTTTGTTGTTGCATTTTCAACTCTCGGCGCAGCGCCGAGCGTTGAAAATCCAACAGTGCGGAAGGCAAAGTAATATTGTTTTAAGATGGTGGTAGGCCCCCTGATCATTTTATGTAGACATATTGGGAAATGCATAAAGAGTTTAAGTATTGTTTCATCATTAGGTATAAGTACTTTCTAATATTTTAGATAATCGGTACCTTCCTTCTTATACTGTAGGTAATATGCGCAGTTTCACTCAAAGTATTACTCGTTTACCTACACATAAAATTAAAATAGTGAATCTAATCCGCACAAAATCATACATAAGTTGAACGGATCACGATTAAACAGCGTGCAAACATTCTTCAAGGTCAAGTTCACGATTCAAAACCAAACTAGGATCAAGATTGTTTACAGATGCTTTAATAACTACGTATGCTTTGTGAACAGTTAAGGAATACATTGCTGTTTTTAGAAGCAATAAACATTATGGTTTACGGTTCCAAAACACAATGTATTATATTATTGAAACCGGTCTTGTGAACACGGGAGCCTTGGTTGCAGATAATTATTTAATTGTTTACCCATACGCGGTATGGTTACATAATGATAATATTATGGCTGTTTTGCAGTGTTTAAATAGAGCTTTAAGTGCCATGGTTGATGAGTAAGGGCTAATTTTTCAATAGTCAGATAACTTTTATCCAAAGAATAAATATGACAGTTTGACATATTTTCTATACAAAAACTGTCAAACCGCCATATTTATCCCTCCGTTAAGAGTTATCCGACGATTGAAAAATCAGCCCTAAGTCTCATTCAAATATTTATTGTTAATTTATTTACGTTTTGTTTACATTATATTCAGCACGTAGGTAGGTAAGCAGGAATGCTTTGTTCTAATGATAACTATCAGTGGTATTTAAGTTGGTAGAGATAAAGTTCGGACAAATGAGCATATAGGTAAGTCAGTAATGCCATTGTCATATAGCACTTAGCAGTAATGGGTAATTGTTCGTTAGCTTATTGAGATATTAATTAATTAATTATCAGGATCATTAAAATGCAAACTGAGTAAATTATGAGTAAATTAAAAACTCAGTATATTATGAGTAAATCCATTTTTTTAATGCAAATTAGCTTTTGCCCTTGAGTTCGTTTGCGTAGACTTCAAAGTTAAGCAAAAGTTCTAAATTATCCCACCGGAACACAACATGAGAATCCTAATCCTGTGTATAAAATTTCAGCTAATTCCGTTTAGCAGTTGAGTCCTGAAAGAGTAATAAACATCCATCCATTTTCACAAACTTTCGCGTTTATTATTAAGTAGGATTATAGCAGAATCCAAATAAAACATGACTAGGTCAAGCACCAAAATCATTGCAACACAGACAAGATCGATTTAGTTCAGGTAATTGCAGAAAGTGACCTTAAACTGTATAAGAAGCTTCGAGAATGTTACTCTATACAGACTTGCATCAGGTAAGTAATACTGGTAGTAAAAAAATAACAATAGACCGTAACAAAGAAGTAAAAATAGTTAGCTGTATATAGTTTTAGGTAGTAAGAACAGTAACAATACATCGGTAATAGAAGTTTTTTCGAATGTCTTAGAAGATAAACAAAATAAATATACAAGTTAAAAATATCTCTCCTAACAAAATTAACGCATTAGCAACGGGGTGGTAGCGGCACTTTAAAAATAAATTTTAATCAAAAATATTATTATTGATTCTGAAATAACAAAGTTTATAACAAAAATTGTTGACTGTTATTTGAATCACATGCATATTCCCTATTGCGAGCAGGTACAATGAACCCTTTTCAGGTTTCTTGTAAACAAAACATAAGCTTGTAGATAGCGTTATGCAGAAGATGCGAGCAGCGCAGGACCGGTCATTGTGGCTATATTTACGGGAGGCCTATCCTATGTACAGCAGTCGACGTCCTTTGGCTGTTAAGATGATGATTATAAGATAGCCTTTGTTACACCTGTAAAGGACAGCTAAATGTACTTTAGAGTTTTTGGCAAATATCTATTCAAGACAGTGTAGAGGAATTTTAGAAGAATTGAAGCATACACGTGAGAAATGAGAACCCAGATAACAGAAAGAGGTGATAAGATGAACTGGATGCGTAACACGAGGGCTGCAGTTCGACGTACTGCGAGAAAACAGTTACTAGAAAGACCTCGGGGAGGCCATAACCAACCAAAGGGACAGCGTAAACTTGAGAGAAAAAAGAACATTGACTAGTACCTACTTCCTTTTTTTAAAGTTCATTGTTTGATTTGTATGACATCATAAAACAAGGAAGAATGAGTTAATGACTAATTAAAAATGAGGATAAAAATGTTGACATTCCTTTCAAGGTCCACCTGCACACTGCAAATTAATAGTATCGTCGCGTCGGCGGCGGCTCGGAACGTCATTTCCTATTAAAATAGGAAACAATAGGGTTATAAATTAAAGTACTACAAACATTTTTTTATGAAACCCATAGATCATAATAAAATTATAACCCACTGACTAACTAAAATGGCAGAGGGGAATCTATGGGGCATTACAAAATTCATCCGCATTGACTGTCAATTGGACAACTGCCCAAAAGGGCTACCCTTTGAGCATTTTTTTCTTTTTAAAATATCATCTCAACTTTATAATATGTTTGTAAACTCACCCACAATACAGGAGAAATTCTTAGAGTGGGGGCAACGTAATTTAAAAAACAAACAACACAATAAAATCACGCCTCTAATCCCCGAAGGGTTAGGCAGAGGTGTACCCATTAATACACCCACATTTTGCCCGTTATGTTTAAGTCCCATGTAAAAGGGGGCGAGCCTGTTGTCATCAACCGGGCACAAATCCAGACTCAGAGGCTGCAACTGAAAAATTCCTGAAAAAATAATAATTAAAAAGCCTTTTTAGCTTTAGACCACAGAACATTTTGGAAATGTCATATTTTATTTCGAAATGTAAAAGTAAAAGTGTTAAAGATTACAAAAATAAAGTTATACAATATTTGTATCTAGATAGCAGAACATACATAATTATTTATATGACTGACTACCTAAGTACATAACCGACTTGTTATTTATAAATGTTTTGTTCTCTACCATTTTAACTTATTATTTGAATAAAACTCGTCAATGTTTAACTTCTTAACGTTTACAAAACAAATGAAAGCCGTGACTACAATATTTTATTACTTACTAGCTTATGGCCGCGACTTTGTCTGTGAATGACGGTAATCCGTCGTGTTTTTGTTTTTTACCGCTAACCTTATATTTTTAAAAAAAAATAAAAATAGCTTTAGTAAATCCTAAGGTTCGCTATTTGCAAAGTCCCTTCAAAATCGGTGAAGCCGTTTAGAAGGTTAGCCGAAACAAACAGCAAAACAAGTTTTAAAAATTGTTTTTCGATAATAATATACTCGTAAGTAACGTGTAAACATTTTTAGGTATTTAGTGAAAAGTTATTATGACGTTACAAACAAACACTTCAATATTATTTATTTTTAGGTATGTATAAATAGCCTATTTTAAACTTTATGCCTACATTTACACGTAGGTATTGAGTTCATTGTTGCATATCCAATTTGTCTCCACACAAAGCAACGTTATTTTTAACGCAGTTATCTATAAGAATTATAGTTTCCCAGTATCAAAAAAAAGTTTACCTACATACTTTAGTGTTTACCATGAGCTACTTACCTATCTATTTTTTTAGCAGATGTAATAGCTTAGTTTTAAATTGAATAGTAGACACCGCCAATTAATTGACTTACATTTTGTGAGCTGATAAAACGATGCTCTTTAAGATTTTGTACGACAATATTAAACTGTGACATCACTTATTTGTCAACTCAATTGAGTAACTCAGAATCTAATTCTGCAGTTAATTGAGAAATTTTCGGATTTTCATGGCTTAAATAAGGTTTTTTGAGAAGTTTTCTCTACTACCAAATTACGTATAGGCATAGAACAGAGATAAAAGTAACATTGCTTTGTTTATACGTGTAGTCGATGACTGACTGAAGGAAGAGGGTGAGGGGGCACGTCATCCCCTCCTTTCCAAAATTAAATATATCGTGTGAGGCATTGTTTGAAAGGGATTTTTGTAAGGATTTCAAACATTAACACACAAGCACTAAAAAGTGAAAAATAAAAAGCTTTTTACAAAAAAAGACAACCGCCTTCAAAAACTACAAAATAAAAAGAACTTTAGTTTTGGAAGTCGGCGGCTTTGGTTTTGTTTGTTGTTATGTAGGTTCTGCCGCCACCAAACCTTTTTTAAGTATTTACTTAGTATCTAAGCTATGTTATTTATGAAGCTTCATTATAAACCTAGCACATGCACCATATTTTTTGCCAAAAAATATGGTGCATGTGCCATTAGGAAATGTAATATACTTACGTCATCCAGTCATTTACAAAAATAAATATTGCAACGAATTCTTGTACAGATTAACTAAGATAACGTATTCCCAGGATTGACATTGTTGATAATATTATAACACGGTGGCGAATCCGCCCACCATTATCGTGGCCATTTTGTAAATCCTGTGAACCATCATGGCGACCGGTAATCACCATTTTGGATCAGCGATGATGAGTGATGACCGTGCGTCCGCATTCAAGGTCATGGTGTAAAACAATATCGTTGGTGGGTAATTAATTGGCTTTGACTACTAAGCGACTGTGGTTTTACTTGTGTCACATGTTGCAAAATGGGAAAGATTTTTCCGTAGATTTTAAAATGTTTTCTAATACACAATGACCATAAACTCTTAACCATGAATACATCTAAACTAAATTAATATTATAAATATAAAAGATTTGTATTTTTGATTGTAAGTAGCAAGTAAGTTGGGGATTTGTATTTTACTTAAAAAATTTAGAAAATTGCAATAATGCAACCCAAGGTACCTATTAATTTGCCTGTAGAAGTCATTATTTGGCGGGCCAAGCGAATACCTGCTATAGCCATTGGGTTTGTAGAGGAAGTATGAAATCTAATTATTTTTCTCATAGTTAATAATAATTAGTTATAATCTGGAATTCTTATAATTTTTGTTTCTGGAGTTAAATGTTGAAAAGTGCGCCTGTTTTTAACTACTACAGATTATTTATAAACATTGTTTTGTGTTTTTTCTAAGTCCCAAATATAGACTTGTTATTTTCCATATTTACTTTAACACTGAACTTGATCGAGGGTAAATAATAATATATAAACTATATAGGTATTATTTAGCTGTATTTACACATAACTGTATTAACAATTATATTCCTATCCGATATCGGTAGATTGATCTGAAAGAGCAATTGAAATACCGTTATGGACATTGTGAAGAACCGGAATTTAAAAAAATACAAATATAGGTATGATCATGGTAGGTAGGTACAGTAATATGAAAACGACTGACTTTGAGCTTATTCACTTGAAGTTTTGAATCACATCGAAACTCAAACCACGTCCTGAATTGTATGATCTATCCAAAAACTTAACGTACAGGACTACATAGAACGAACCATTTTGTTAAGAGAACTGTGTCGATATCGCGTTCCATACAAAACGTAGGACAGTCTGGTCATGTCTTAAGTCAATGTAGATAGGATAAGGACACGAATAACTTATTATAGTAAATATGATTTTTAGAGTTACTGACTATCTTAAGTAATTTAAGGGAAAACTGACTTACCACAAGCATTATCAATGCCCTTGTCTTATTTACAAAATTTTATCGAGTAATTATTTATTGATTAAATGTGACTGGACTACGTTTGTATGGAGGGTGCAGAAACAGAATGATTTAATTTCTTTAATAAGAATATGGTAGAGTAATCACAGACAGACATTCATTAATTTCATTGTTTTAGATTAAAATCTACATGGAGCATATACGATGGCTGACGCGTAATGGCGGATGGCGCGAACTGTCGCCGCCATATTGGATGGTGAGCGCTCGCGCCGACGACTCATGTCATTGTACGTGGCTTCCGGAAAAGCGCACTCTTTGGGGTCACTGAATGTATGCTTGTAAAGTTTATTGAGATCTCATACTTTCATACATTTCTCAAATTGACATTTTGGATGAGCTACGAGATGCTACGACGGGTCTACGAGGTCTACGCGTCTACGAAGAATAAGAACATAGGTGACTATGAAAGTTTATGCTTCAACATTTCTTTCATCTGCATACTCATGTCCAGCTTTATTGTGATTGGCAAAAGGTATGCTATGTCGGTAGCTAGATGTGTGCACTTTCGTGCTTTGGTAAAGTTATAATGACCACACAGGTCGCTCGCACTGAATTTGTTAGTAACACAATGGTCCACGCATGTCCACAAAGTATAACAAAAATTGTTCGGCCACCAACACCCAGTAAAAACGGATCTTTATGGAAAATTAGCGATGCGTAGCGATGGTGTGATTCGCTCACATCGATGCTCTCCTATTGTCGTCCCCCCCTTAATGTGATTTAACTGAATTATGAAGTAGAAATGGCCACAATTTGGTTTTGGCTGTCCAGTGGTTAGCCCGTGCAGTGATCCCGGTGTGTTGGGGACACTTAGCGACCGTGTGTAGCGTGATTGCTTGGACTTTGTGAGTGAAGACTGAAGTGCTACGAAGCGGTGCTACGTCTCGTAGAGGGCGCCTTGACGGAAAAGCTCAAGTAAGTTTGCCACCTCAGTGTAGCGCATAGTTCGTAAATTCGTAGACAGTTTTTTGTGTATCGCAAATTTCATTTTGTATTTCTTTTTGTGTGAACTAAACAGTTAACTAAACTAAAACACGACTAGAAACTGTTCATATTATTGTTTAGGAAACAAAGTTAATTTGAAAACCTGAAAATGATCCTGAAAACACTATATTTATAGTATCTTATATTATAAGATATTGCAATCCGTTTGGTTAAATTAATCATAATGGAGTAAACTTGTACTTAGATGAGTTTAATGGTGGATAAGAACAACCATGTTTGAAAACCCAAAGCCTAACATGTACCAATGGTAGATATAGACAATGAGTATTTATTTTTATAGTTAAAGCTTTGAAAACTTGGATTATGCCTTCTCGACTCCTGCCTTTCTATCACTCCTTGCGGAAACCTGGACTAATGACAAGCTCAGTTTTAGCTCAAAATCTCTTCTTCTAAGCCTTTAGTTTGCTACATTTACGAAAGTTTTTAATAACATTCAATTAAGTCCATACTTTCAAATAACGAATAATAACAAAAACACCGTCGGTTAGGGCGGCGCCGGCGCAGCGTTGTGTGACCGTATTACGCAACACTGAGCGTGCCCCGCACACGTGCATTAAAAGAAACAATTGTTAAAAATAAACTTTATTCAATGTTTTTTATTTCTGATGATTTATTTTATTAAACTATGAGCCTGCGATTTAATTCAATATACTATTAACTAGCTTCTGCCTATGATTTCGTCCACGTGCAAGGTACATGTACCATAAAACCTAGTACTGAAAGAATTTTTGCAATCAGACCAGTATTTCCAAAGATTACCTCGTACATACAAATAAACTGTACCTCTTTATAAAATTAGTATAGATTTGCTTTATAGACAGACCGACAACTTTATGAAAGGAGTTGCTTGGTCACTAATTTAAATGAGATGCAAATGCGTCGGGTTTTTATCCTCAGAATTTATTCTGCTACTATTATAAATGTGAAAGTTTGTGAGGATGATTGGTGGATGAATGGATAGATGGATGGATGTTTGTTACTCTTGCACGCTTAAACGGCTAAACGAAATTAGCTGAAATTTGACACACAAAATCAAAGCATTTTTACTTCAATTAGACCATTAACAAGCACTTTTGAATTGTCAAGGAGTCGGTCAGTTAGTCAGAAAGTTGAAGCTAGTTGCTCATGACAAAACGTAGCCTAGCCTCTATGAAGAATAACGGACAAGAAACTCCACGGATACTCTTTTCAATTTGGTTTAAAAAAGTCCTGGTTACGAAATTCTTGTTGCTTAACGTTTTAATGTAAACTAGCTGTCCGCCGCGGTTACACCCGCGTCTTTGGTTACTGCTCCGCTCCCGTAGGTCGTAGCGTGATGGTATATAGCCTATAGCCTTCCTCGATAACTAATCTATCTAACACTGAAAGAATTTTTCAAATCGGACCAGTAGTTCCAGAAATTAGCGCGTTCAAACAAACAAACAAACAAACACTGCAGCTTTATAATATTAGTATAGATAAAAAACAATAAAAAATAATAATAAAGTTGCTACAAAGTTAAGAGATGACCAATCCCAACTGACAGCGCCCGTTCACAAACGTTTATCATAGAGTAATTTTAATCCCGTCTTCACGCATCTGTCATGTCACGGTAGAATGTAATGACAAGTAGGTACCTATTTGTTTTTAATAGACAGTAGGTACCCTTGACGATATCTTCAGTTGTAAATAATATCGGATTTTCTACGTTATCTCTTGAAACACTACAAATAGTTGAACGTTACTTGTGTGATACTATGGTGATATCATTCCGTTATATGAATGATACACGCGTGATCAAAAATGAAGTGGGCTTAGTATGTCTTTAAAGTGAGAAGATAAAATCATGGGTGAAGGCTGCTTGTAAGTTGTAAATACAGAATAATACTAGTCTATTATTGTCCCACTGAAGGCAAAAGTCTCTTCTCTTACAGAGAAGGCACGAGCATTGATCATCACACTTGCTTAAGGTGGATTCACGTGTTTGAACTGGACTTATATTTACTTAATTATAAGTCCAGGTTTCCCCACGAGGTTTTCCTTCACCGATGTCAGTAATGTAAGACATACTTTTTATGGTCAAAATGCGATTCCCTCATTGATTTTTAATGGAAATATCGAATTGTGACGTCACTTATTAGCCAACTCAATTGACTTACTATTTATTCATTTGAATGCCACAAAAATTCTAATTTTACAATAAATTCAAAATTAATCAAGTTTCTGCTAAAATAAAGTGGTTTTTTTTTTAGAAGTTGTGTCTTGAAATTAATGGTTAATGTTGTCAATTAACCAGCAATTTATTGCTGACGTCAGACAGGCAGTTGCTCCATGAAACAATACTTCTGTCAAATAAATGTCTGAGTATTTTCTACAAAGTAATAATCATTATAAATGAAGATGTTAACCCTTCGAATTTCAATGCAGTGAATTAATTTCTGTTAACCCTTACCAGAGGGCCCTCTACTAAACTGGTAATGGTAATCCTGTAAGTGGGTCACCCCAATTATGACACAGGGTTGGAAAAGCCTTTGGACTCATAGCTTTATATTGATCGCGGGACTAAGCAAGATTGTTACATTATCTATATACGTGTTGCTCATTTTAAGGATTAAAAAGGCAAAGGGCATCGGCATCGGCAGTCTGTAGTATCTCATGAACCGTAATATGTAGAGAGTTGAAATTTTTACAGAGTGTGTATTTCTATTGCCGCTATAACAACAAATAATAAAAATAAAATAATCACAAATAAAATATGTGGTCGTAGATTTTGTTTGTAATGTTAAATATTGAACGATGGTACGGAACACTTCATGTGCTATTCTGACTCGCACTTGGCAGGTTTTTTACAGTGTCAATCAACTTGGTAAATCCATGACAACTGGGCGTAAGAGGTAGATAATGAACTAAAATAGCAGGTTTCATTTTTGGTCTGAGGGTTTCACTTATCTCATTTTTTTTCATCTTCTATTTTCACTATTTGCTTAAAACAAATAGTACCTACTAGTCTTATTCGTTTTCCTTGTCAGTTATTAAATGCATTTGAATGTTTACATGGCAGGCTAGTTCGAGTCGGTTTAACAGATTTTCCTGGGATTGTCCCTGTCAGATACCTAAGCAACTGATGATCTAAGACTACTTTTATTTAAGATCCCCCACCCCGCCAAAAAAAAACCCGCTTTCGGACGAAGTTATGAGCATAGTAAGCCATATAAAAACACTTTCAACATTAAAAGCATCGTTCAGTTTTTTTCCCCAATTAAGTAGATGTGTATGCAAATATATCGCTTAGCGTTTAATGCCAAGGCGTGGTGGGACACGTGAGGCTAATGCATATACTCATAGAGATTATAGACTGACCATAGTAGGCAAGACGTGAGTCTAGACTGCTAGTCAGGTCAACAACTGTACAAGGACGACTGGCTAAGCTGATGAGTTAGGTAGTTACGAAGCCAAATGTCTCGGTTTTATTATACACAGATAAAATTTAACACACATAAAAAAACACATAATATTATACACACATAAAAAAACAGCTGTGCACTTTGACGAGTTAGATGAACATAAAATGTACTAAACAGCTGTTTTTTTTATTGTTATTTTTGAAAAAAAAAGGTCCCAATCGTTTCGAGTTTGATGATCGAGTTTATGGCTTTCGGTTCAAGAACGACCTAAAAGTAAGCGTGTATACCTATTGGGATCTAGGGATTACTATTAGGTACCTACCCTTTCATTTGACGGCACGGTTGGCGCAGTGGCTGAGCGATTGGCTGCTGCGCTGCGTGTCATGTGTACGATTCCCGCACGGAACAAATATTTGTTTGGCCTACAGCTAGTTCTTCCGGGTCTGGCTATTTGTGTGTATGCTAGTTTATATGTTTGTAAACGCACCGGCGATATAGGAGAAATTCCTAGTGAAAGGCAAAGGTTAAAAAAAAAGAAATATCTATTAAAAAAAATGTTACCATGACAAAGTTCACATCACGTTTAGTGAAAGTTTAGTTTAGTGTAGCAAGCTTTATATTTCTAGATAGGTAGGTGAGAATATTAAAATTATTGCAAATTTCATAGAAAGAGACAAAAGCTGTTTTTGTTTCGACGACCGGTTAATTGAGACCATTGAATTTATTGTCTAACAACTGATGAACTAATAATAAAATAATATGCCGAGTCCTAATACAAGATCATAAAAAGGCTTTGAGGCTTTTAGGGATTTGCTATACATGGTTTACAAACGATAGATAAAACATTAAAGCAAGCAAACAAAGTGATAGTAAAAGTCCAGGGGAAAACCCGAAACAACAATCTCTGTGAAAATTCAGGCTAAATTATTGCACAATACTAAGCAAAATACTTGAAAATAAACACACTTATATAAATGAATTACAAGTACCTACCTAGGTAGTACCTACATAGAATGCGGCAGTCATTATTATTTTTTGTTAAAAACGTTTTAATGTCATTCTTTTCAGCCTTGACAGCAGACAAAGAACGGAATTTTTCCCACGAAAAACATCAAATGGACCTGGTTGTGGCTAGGTGTTATCCATTTTACTAGTTTTGATAGATATAATCGACTATCCTATTTCAAATGTGGGATTTAATTTTAAACCAGGAACCTGTCTCCATGTTGCAAGCCCTTGCGTCACAGTTTCCCACGAGCCCATCCTAGCCCAGCCTAGCCCATCCCAGGCCCTTCAATGGTAACTCGAACATTTTTCACACCATTTCGTTGCGCGTGATTGGTTTCCGTGAAAAGTGTTCTATTTGATCAGTGATCGTCCCTCATTGTACGCTTTGAATGTCAGAAATCGTTTACGAACAAAACGTTGGACTTTCACTAAAATAGGTTAATTGCTTATCTATTATATTTTTTATGTTAGTAGGTATAATGTTCCATGAGGTACTTTGTTTTTTTAGGGCGTATAGAATATAATAGGATCCATAAATTCTCGCATAGGACTATACGTGCTATTTTTATTTAGTTAAACATATTTTAAGACCCTTCAAAGACATTCGAATCTGTGAATCTGGCAGTTATTTTAACTCACCCACCATACTAACTACAATACTTCCAAATTCCTGACAATACCTATCTAAAACATTGTATTATTCTATTGTTTTAACTAACAAAAAAGATTATAGTTAATATTTCTAGATTCTAGTTTGCCAGGAGCAAAGTTATTGTTTTGGAGTACCCCAAGGACTTTGTTAGGCCCTGTCCGCTTTAAATTATTGGACTTCGCAAAAATGAAATTAGCCCAACTATGTTGAGAAATCTTTCCGACTCGTGTATTCATCTCATCAGTGATTCAACTTATAAAATAGAGTAATTTGTGTGATTCACAAACATACATGAACCTATCGGTAAAAGTACAAAATTACGCCTAATAGCACGAACAAAAGGACAAACCTATTCAAAATCCATCGATCCCATTCTGCAAACAGCCAGACAGTGATTTCATGGTAAAGATAACTGTATCAAAATTTGGATGCTACGTCATTTGGCCAATTGGCCCGGCGAGGACATCGGTCGGAACACAAAGAACCGGACGCCGGCATCCGCTTTCCATCGGCACAATTTTTTGGAAACACCAAAATTTTCATAGTCCAAACCTTCAGCCTGGCATTGTCATGTAGATTCGAGGTTCATTATATTGCTAGTACTAACTGGCAGATAGCAGGTACCTGCACTATCAAAATTTTGATACTTGCGAATTGGACTGAGTGCTTGTACTGCGTAGATGTGCGAGAGAAAGCGTGAAGTCGGGTGACCGATAAGCGTTCGTCTGTACTCAGAGAGCAATCAACTGACATGATTGTTTTCTTTCATTGACGAAGAATTTATGTATTTATTAGAGTCTTTCCCACTGATGGGCAAAGGCCTCTCTCCTCTCCTTCCATTTATCATGATTCCATGCTTCGTTTCTGCAGTTTAGGAAGAATCCAACTAGTTTGTCCCGCCATCTTCTTCGCGGCCTGCCGCAACCTCGTCTCATTGTCTTAGGGCACCAGCTCTGTGCTGCTTGATTCCTAAGTTTGTACGGCATACAATAGAAGTCCTAAGCTGTAATAGGGGAGCGTGGGGCTAGTTGTAACAGGGGTAAGTATTAACAGCTTAATTACTCAGCAGGTTTCGAATATTTTGTTTTAAATTGACACTTAATCTACTACTTATAACGAGGCCTACGACATAAGCACAGCCAGGGTGGCTCAGACGAGCGCAGAGAGTAGTTATGAGCAGACCCATGATTTTTGCCAAGTAACGTAAAAAATAATAATTCTTAAAGTTTGATTCTAAATAACTGCAATGTCTTAATAAAATCTGTATCGTTTGATTTGTATAGTCAATATATTAGGCTATCTTATATAATTATTTTTATTTGACAATAATATAAACTTTTTTTTAATAATTAAAAATGTTCAATAATTTGGCATGGGGCTAGTTGTAACGAAATTTCGGGGCACGTTGTAACTAGTTACAACTTCGTGTTTTTATATGAGCATTTTGTCGTTATATACACAATCGATTGAATAGAGAATGAACCAAAAAAGAAAACATTGATAAAGTGCACAAAAAGGATTTCAACGACGGATCAGATTCAGAAACGGAGAGAGTGAGTGGTTTTGTTTAATTAGTGAAAAAGAAAACAGCAGATGACGGAGAAGCCTGGGGTTTGCAAATTGTGGTCACCAGTTAAATGTGTAAAAGATGCTCCTGTATCTGCTGTGTATGCTCGTTTGTGAGAACTGTGATTCTGATGAAGACTGAATTTGCATTTAATATCAAGCTAGACTAGTTTGTCATGTTGATTGTGATAATTAAGTTTCAAAACTGATTAAGGATGATTTTTAACTAGCAAAAGTTAAAGGTTAATGATGATTTAGGTAAAATAAAAAAAAAGCAAGATTAATGACCAAAAATTAATATAATAAGCTTCAGAAATGATTTTGACTGTTGATAGAAATGTTATAACTTTGTTTATAAGACTAAATCGATACTGTACGACAAGAAAGATCTCTAAATGTCAATAAAGAAACAATGTTAACCTTATTAGTTTGTAATAAATAAGTACGTTATAAGTAATAAAAAAAAAAAGCCTGAAAACCATATAAATATGTTGTTTTATTATTTTGTTACTACTTGCCCCACGCCTGTTACAACTAGCCCCAACTACGGGGTAAGTTGTAACATGCTACTTCTTTCACAAAAAGTCATTTTATACAGATTTCTTATTTTAATTTAAGCCCAGTTATCATTCTAATCGATACCTGAATAGATGCCCTTTCATTTAAAACTGCTTTATCATGAAAACACTCAATTTTTTGAGATCCCCATCGAAAAAACTAAAAATTGTTACAACAAGCCCCCCGCTCCCCTATATAGAGGAGCATGGTTCCGTATTCCTTATTTTATTAAATTTGGAACTCTAGTAACCATGATAATGTAACTAATGCGCAGTTAGAGTACTGTTCTTATCATGTTTTTGCTAACAAATGTTTGTGATATTGTTAACATTGTTTTCATTTTCATACCACATGAAATTAGTAGCTAGTATTTATTATTAACTAGGTACCTCTGATACAGGAAGGAAAACATGTAAGAAACTGATATATGTTATAGCCCAGTACCAATTAAACGCAAGCAAAACAATAGTAGATATTGATAATAATGTTTTGTATTCAACGTCTAGACCATTATGTACTTAATTTGTTTACGTACCTTGTGTCACTATTTCGTAATATTTTCTAATAATAACTGCAAGAAGTGAGGATTAAATATGAAATGAATTTTATAACTCTCTTCCGAGAAAATGTACATTTAGTTAACAAGCTTTCTGCAATCAAACTAGTCGAGCATTATAATTTGCAATAATGTCTTCTGGGTTTTGGTAAATTTTTAAACAACATTTTTTTTGTTAATAATCTATAATTAATAAATAAGCAACATTCGTTTTAAAAGGATACAATAAAAGCTAGTTTAGTTACATTTTTTGTAAATATGTAATTAAAAACGATATCGGATAGGATAAAGGCACATATCTTGACTTGTCACTAGTCAGTTCCCGTCTAAGTGCTATTTTTTATTAAACTCAAAATAGCTGCTACTAGCTGTCCGCCGCGGTTACACCCGCGTCTTTGGTTACTGCTCCGCTCCCGTAGGTCGTAGCGTGATGGTATATAGCCTATAGCCTTCCTCGATAACTAATCTATCTAACACTGAAAGAATTTTTCAAATCGGACTAGTAGTTCCAGAGATTAGCGCGTTCAAACAAACAAACAAACACTGCAGCTTTATAATATTAGTATAGATGAGAAACTGACCAACCATAAGCCTAGATTATTATCCAATGCCCAAAATTTCATGAAGTTGAATGATTTATTTACCAAAAAATGACTACCTACCTTCTTTTGTTTAGAGCATGCTGTCAGTAAAGTTCCTATAAAAAGGAAGTTTGTGTCATTATCTACATGAAATATTAATTATCATTCTGGTATGTGATAGAGTTTAGATGAGAATATCATTGCCAACAAGAGAACAAAAATCACCTAAAACAGGTCAAACATAAAATTCCCAGTAAAACGTGTCCAATTGAAATATTTCGCAACATTTTATATGAATACAATTAATTGCATCTATTTCACGGGTGTGCGCAAAATAACGGTGTCGATGTCAGTGTCCATTTCAATATGGATGCCATCGATAAAGCGAGCAGTACTGTTATAGTACAAAGAGCAAAGAGTAGTGATGCATGGGTTTTGTATATCACTAGTTATAACCCAACACTTCGTGCTCCGATAGTTGCGAATGTTATAAATAAGCCTGCATTGTTAGGAAAGTACATCGGTTATACTTGTTAGGGCTGTTGGCCAGTGTTTGTCATTTATGAACTATGGCTAGGTTTTATGACCTCTCGTTGAACACAAATTCAGCTGCGGAATAATTAATTCTGGGATTATTTGTGTTACTATGCGAGCGTATCTCGCAATGACTTTACTACCGAACACAAAATTTCATCCTCGATTAATCAGTACTCCTCCTATGGGATACATACTTGTGATACTTGTACGGGATGTAAAAACAACACCGCATACCCGTTAACTACGTAATGCCCATCAAATTAAAGAAAATTGAGCAAAAACTATTGCTTGGAAATGACTTTTATGTTTATGTGTTTAATGCATCCAACAGTTCAGGGGCTGTACACACAGCAAAACAGATAGGTATGCAGGGTCGTCAGATATAGTTGAAGTTTTCTTAGAAGCCGATGGATGTTTTCAAATGTAATTTAATTTAAAACGTAGATAATAATTAATATTTCTTTATTTAGGTTAAGTTTCAGTCAAAGACATCAATCGGTTTCTTAGAAAACTTCAACTATATTTGACGACCCTGCATAAAGATCTGATTTGCTGACTGTACTTAAAAAAATAAGTCGGATCTTTGACCTTCAATATCTCTGTAAACAAAAGGTTCTCTGGTATGTCCTTGAACAAAATAATGATCGCAATGATGAGAACTTCTGGCTTCATTAAGTGACTTTTTACATACAAGAGACACAATGTATAAAAATAATAGACATACCTACTTATCTTTATCCAAAAGGAATTTTGAATGAAAAGTTGTTGCCATGCTTCATTAAGTGTACTAGTTCCTTTAGTAATTCATGTCAGATCAATATATAATAAAGTGATAAATAAGAATGCACGCAGAATCATCTAAAGGCGGCCATAGAAATTACGGTCAGAATCATCATAGATGACGAAGGATTTGATAATAGGTAAATTGAAAACATGTTGTTGTGTTCAACATTATTTGTCAAGTTGAGATATTGAACAAATGTTTTGGCTTTGTCTCCATAAATAATATCACTCGGGTTTTTCTGTTACAATGAAGACTTCTTCATTGTTCTTACTTTGTTTACTAGATACAGTATTTGGGGTGATCGTACGTAGGTATCTATGTTAACAGGTGACAACATGAGCGCCCTGTCAGGAAAGAAAAATAGAAAAGATTTTAGAAGATTTTTATTTATTTATTTTATTAAACTTTGCGCACATATAACTTTAAAAAAATACATTGCAAAAAGGCAGCCTTAAAGCTTTGGGCATTTTCTACCAGTCTCCTTAGGGTGATGCACAGACAAAACAAGAGTAGGTACGTTAAGTTTATTAAGTTACTGACATTTTGTATTTAACTAGTTAATAGATACACCGGGGGGTGTATCTATTAAAGTGATCCTGGAAAACCCATGAGTGACAATGAAAATGATAATAATGAAACTTCTCTCAAATGCTGGTGGTCTTGGAGACGGCACCCATAGTGAGGAGTATCCTCACACTGGACCTCTAACCGCCGTTAGCTTGGGTCTTACCACCTCGCTGCGGGCTGAGGGTTATTTTTATACATATTTAAAAGAAATGTATAATTTTTAATTGATTTAAAAACAAATAATATGGTAAGATAATATACAGGGTGGTTTGGATAGCCAAAGAAGAGAGGCTTTCAAAATTTTCTTTTGGACGTCCTTATCTGGGCCACTGTGGATATAACAAGATAGACAATACGGGAAACTACGATTAAGATTAGAAACAATAGAGCTGAAGAACTTGTAACCCATTAACGAGATGTTATTTCGACATCTAAATCAGCCGAAATTACTCTAGCAAAAACAGCCCAGTAACAAGCTTCACAGTCTCGTTAATTACTCTGACTCTAATCAACGGCCAAAAAAATATGGCGCCAGTCTCACTTGTCAACAATATAATCAGGGGTGTAAGACACTTAAATTAGCCGAAAGTTACAAACTCTTTCCATGATTGTGATCATTTTTTTGATACACTATCATCATTTATTTTTTGATTCTTGGTACACCTCTGCCTAACCCTTCTGGGATTACAGGCGTGATGTTATGCTATGTATAGTTGTGATCATTTTTTTGTTCCCTGGGAACCTTCTGGTTATGGAGATACTTATTGAAGGTACTTTTCTTTTTAATGTCTGAGTTTGTTGTTTTACTCTCGTACAATAACTGGCACCTACCATGTTAACTCTTCACCACCTTTGGTTGTCTGTTAGAGAATGCTTAAGGCATTAAGTCCACCTTTGTAATTTTGTTGCATAAAGTTTAATTAATAAAGAAATAAAATAAGTAAACGTTCCAACTTTTTATCACGTTTTAAATGTCTTAACTAAAGTCAAAATACCCTCATGACCCCAGTACGGTTGCATTGTACAATATTAAACGTAATTTTTCACAGCAAAAATAAAAGCCCCAGCAATAATTTTTGCTCAAAATTGCTTACTTCTTCTCCTTCTTCTTTAACGTGTGGGCAGTAAGGTCTTACAACCCCACACATCCTAGTGTCAGAGTTTCTAAACCGCCTCAAGGGCCAAAAAAAAAATGCTTAGTTTGATGGGCAGTATGTGTACTATGTGTAGTGATGTACGGGTATGTGATGTGTCTTTTTATACTTTATATAAATAGAGTCGACACAGACCCTATTTACGTGCAGAAACATCATAATTTAGATCTATATACACTGCAATCATCATACGCACGGCCCCATGTAGATGACCACCATAATTTCCCATCTGAAGGCCGTAATTATATACTAAACGTTGAACCTATGCTGCATATGCTATCGACATTATATTTGTTCTGGCTAACCTTGCTCTCGATTGTCTCATGTCAAGCGATTATTGGTTTGCGTAACGATGATGGCTTTCCGAATGACTAACTGAATGGTCGAGTATATGTTAGCGAATTGTTTTGTTTCATGAAGCTGTTGGTCGCTGTTATTATGTCTACTAGGAACGTCCTTTGTACTCTTGGTTAACCATTTATTAGATTTCTTCGTCTTCTTCGCCTTCGTCTGCGTAGATTTAAGAATAAAGCCAAAAGTTCTTAATCATCCCACTTACTTTTTATCCCAGAAAAATGTGTGTTTCTGGGATACAAAATTAGCCTATGCGCTATCTATCTCTGTTCTAAATTTTTATTCAGATCCATTCAGCCGTTCTGGAGTGATTGAGTAACAACCATCCATCCATTCAAACTTTAGCATTTATAATAGTAGTAAGAGTAGTATACAATTTACGTACTCATAATAATAATGTAAGTATAAGATTGTTTGACCAAATCGAAAGTTAGATGAACTTACTTCATGAACAGAAAATTTTGATGCACGTTGGTATGAAAAGTTGTTGTTTAGAGTAATTGGAGTTAAAATTACCCCCTTTTTAACGGTACCTAGTAGAAGCAGTGCTATTACATGACAGCTCACTCCACATGAGTCCAGCGATGGAGATTTTTACCGAATACCGCACAGCAGGTGACTAAGACGCCAGCCTGCAGCTTGTGCGTTTCATGTTTCACAATATGTCATAGTGTCGATCGTTGATAGACGATAAAGACTCAACACTTCACCATCAGTAAAGGAAGTGTTGAGTTTTTATAAACAAATGATCCTAACTCTAATGATAATGTTATTGATGCAGGTGACCATATGTGTGGTCGGTGACGCGGTGGGACCACAGTGATAGAAGATGAAGCCCCGGGGGGCGAGTGTCATGCACGCCTTCACTGCACTTACTATGCTCACCATGGCTAATGGTAAGATTAACTAGAACCTGCACCTGTGAGGCACCCAGCATTGGGTACCTCCTGTTTCAAATAACATCTTACTCTAGTAACATCGTGTTGGTTACCTTATTGGTTCAGAATAGGGTTTATTTTACTTGATAACGTATTGTAGTACCTGCAATAAGAAAATAGTTAGAGTAGAGGCATTTCGCTGTAGCAATTACCTACAAATGATATTAAAATTATCAAATAAGAACATCCTACTTCTGTATAATTTCCTCTTCCGTGTAAAGCAATATTCGTTATCAAACACTAGGAAAATCAATAACAAAAACAAGGACAAGTTAGACCGATAAGATACTTCTATTAACATCACGACGAAGTGACCCTGAAGTAGAAAAAGTGAGAACATGAGTGTCCTAAGTTTAGTAATAAAAGACCCCGGCCCCAAACGTAAAAAAGAATAATCTAATAACACAATCTAAATCAAGATTATTATGTAGCTTAATTTGAAGACGAGTGTTGATCTAACATGAGATAACAACTCTTTGTTTACAAACTGACGCATGATGTTGAAGCTAACTCTAAAAATAAACAACATTGTCCTCAGCTCAAACGACATGCAACCAAGGAATGGGGAGAGTCATGTATGAACGATTACCTAACCAACAGCTGCATGGATTTGACGATGACGTTGTAAGTATAAAAACAAAAGAACTGCGATATATTTGTGTAAAGATGCCTTGAATTTGATTATTTGCTTTAAATTCCTCAAGGCTATTAGAACATTCGATCATACGTAACGTTTGTTTATCAAAGAAACAAGTTGATGTTGACAAACAAAAACGTAAATCTTCACGAATTTCAAACAGTCTAACATCATTATGTTTGCATTATTCATTCCTTATTAACATAGGTTCGCGAAACGGCGCCACCTTTCCGTGTCTTGGAGAAATGTCAGGATCTATGCTTGCGCGACCGCTCGGGAAACAGCCTCGTCAGGACTTGTAACTCCATAGACTTTCAACCTGGAGCCCGCATAGCAGCCTTCAGCCCTGAACCTGAATACGAGGAGTCGACTTGCTATTTGACGCGGGAACAGGCCGCACCCGAAGGCATTGGAACTCTTATGATCGTACCTAACAGCGTCCACTTCAATGAAATCTGTCTTACATGTGAGTATTAAACGTTTATCAACATTATTATATCGTGGTACCATAATTTTGTTGCGGGCGACACAATGGTTATTGTCATTGCATTGTTTTAGCGAATCGTCCGGAGCGTGAATGCCCATCCCGTCGATATGTTTTCGAACGACATGCTCGTAAACGACTCAAACTTCCACCTTCGGATCTCAAGGAAATGATGGTTGCTAACCGAACGGAATGCGAAGATAAATGTTTAGGAGAGTTCAGTTTTGTATGCCGTTCTGCTACATATGATTCTGCTTTACGGACTTGTTCTTTGAGTAGATTTACAAGGAGGACACATCCAGAGCTATTGGAAGATGACCATAACGCTGATTATTTGGAAAATACATGTTTGAATGGTAAGAATTTTACAAGAGCGTTTCAATTCTTATTTATTCAGGCCCATCTCTAATAACTCTGTGGCATACTTGTAGCTGAGAGACGCTGCGATGGGTTAGCAGTTTTCATCAAAGAAGAAAACAAGCGTCTCGGTGGACCGTTCGAAGCTGATGTTTTCTCGAACATGACTCTCGATGAATGTCAGGCAATGTGTGTTCGGGCAGAAAAGTAAGTGACAATTTTATTATAAGTACTTTCTCTTGGTGCAAGTTTGATGATCTCACTTGCATACGGTGTTTTTTCTAGATATTTCTGTCGCTCGATCGAGCATGACGCTATGACTCGCCAGTGCGTTCTCTCTGAAGAAGACTCGGTTTCGCAAAAAGACGACGTGACTGTTAGCGCCTCTCCCACCCATCACTTCTACGACCTTGTTTGCCTGGACAATCGTGAGTATTATCGTGATCGTTGGTTTGCCTTTGATAACAGCTGTAGATACCTATTATGTAGTATGTATTTAACTTTATATACGCTTTTTTTTCAAGCGTACAATGCTTGGCAATTAACATTCTAAAATTCCTGAATTAACGATGCATGAAACCACATTAAGGTTTTTCTCACGATTATGATCAGTCTCTCATCGGGTGACAGCTCGCGGCACGGAGTACCCAGACAACAGTGTGACGTCACACCTATTCTCGCCCGGGCGCCGGCCGGACACGGCCTTCCAGAGATACCGGAATAGTCGGATCACCGGAGAATTTCATTCAGAGATCACCGGCCGCTCGTTGAGCGAGTGTTTGGACGAATGTTTGAGGCAGACAAGCTTCCAGTGCAGGTAATGTACCGAATCATGTCACTGTGCCGTTTGACCACGATTTCGACATGCGCATGTCCATCTCTTTTCAATTGACGCCCGTATATTTACATAACTTCTCAACCGTAAAAGGCCGTTTTGTAACTCCAACCGATATTGTCCTAACATTCCAACTGTTGAGTTTAAAGATAAAATATAATAAGTAGCTTTTATTTTCAAGTAGCCTTTATTATCTATTCCAAAAACATCAACAACGACAGCTTTATCGTCAATAAACTCCAAAGCTAAGATAATCAATCATAACAAAATCTGACCTATAAAAACAAAGACATTATCTTTTGGGCTTCGGAAACAAAAAACAGTTTATTTATCTGTTTAGCTTTATGTGTCACAAGTATATTACTGAGATAAGGTGTGACAAGTTCGTTGTACGATTGCGTGCGTGTGGGCAATTCAACAACATTCAGCAACATTGAGCATTGTTGTTTGTCGCAGGTCGGCGGTGTACAGCGACCGGGCCAGGACATGCCGACTGAGCAGATACAATCAAAAGGATGGCATGCGACTGCTTTACGATCCCGATTTCGATTATTATGAAAATTTGATGCGTGAGTATCGTTTGGGTTCGCATTGTTGATGGTTAGTCGTTAGAATTTACGAAAAATCGATACTGAATGAATTGCGGTTGTTTCGAAACATTTAAATGGAAGAATTTTAGGGCAGCAGTAAAGTAACCACATTTTTGGGTCATCATATTGATATACAAGTACAAAAATATACAGTGGATTTCGTCAATATTCTCATTATCATAAAAATGCCAGAACAAAATTATGCTAAAGTAATAAAGATTTATACATTACTATTCTAAGCCAGCAACACACCAACGCAAAGTGCCACTAAACTAGCAGTAATCTGCATAGTAAACCTAGACAAACTAGGTCATGCACAATTGCACATGACATGAGACTCATGAGAATGTTTAGACGACGCGTGACGTATTGCACTTGTGAAAGAGTGGAAGGAAGAAACCAATAAACGTATCAGTACAAATTGGGATTAATAGAACTGAGAACAGCGTAGTACGGTTTATTGTTAGGAGCTATTAGGGTTGTCAGTACACCTCACAAACTGAATAGTCAAATAGAATATTAAATTTTCCTAAAGTCTGTAACTGTTTAATTGGATATTAGACACCATTAACTAATCATTCCAAGACACAACTTCTCTAAAGAAACACTCTATTTTAGCACTGACAATCCGATTAATTTCCAATTAACTGTAAAATTCGATTTTTAGCTGCTTTGTATTATTGAATAGTTAGGCAATTGAGTTGGCAGAAAATTGACGTCACCCTTTACAATTGCTATATGAAATTTATAGGGGAATAGCGTTTTGGCAGGTCGTTAAAAGTAAGTCAATCTTACGAAATGTTGTTTGGTTCTTTTATTCGTAGGTAAAGGATAAAGCGAAATTTGCTAGGGTCTTATAATAAATTGTTTATAATAAACAATTTATTATAAGACCCATTGTGACGAAAAAAGAATTTGTACAATAATTGTACAAATTCTTTTTTCGTCACAATGTGTTTTTTTTTACTCAGTAGGTTGATAACGCAACCTTTAATGGTCGTCAATTGGCTCAACAACGCAGTTGAGAATCACCCGACATTGACCCTCATGTGTCTATAAATAGATTTTCTTTATCTACCTTATTAGTGCAGATTTCAAGGTAGATAAGTATATACCTATATTTCTGTAAATAGGTACCTATATATCTGCCTCGTACAGTCGGTAAGCAATGTAAGCATACAGTGAGTCTTGAAAAATGCATAAAGAAATGGTGATTGAGTGACAAGAACGGCCGAGGTTTTTTTGTCATACACTTCAATTGATTAAAATGAGGATGGCTACTTTTTAACAGGATTGTGCTCTGAGGCAAAACAGCTAGAAATAATAGGTATTGGTAGATACTGCAAGTACTAATTTAAGTAAGTTAATTATGTAAACTGATACATTTGAGTAGTTAAATTAACTTGATAATCGATCTATAAAAATATAAAAGCGAAATAATATCACTCATTTATTAATCATGAAATCTCAGAAACTGCTTGACCTATGAAGCTGGTAGTTTTAGGTAAAAGACATCAGCTAAGAACGAGTTTAACTGTGACTTTCAAGCGGACGAATTCGCGGGCCAAAGCTTATATTCATGAAATTTTAATCTAAGAAAATATATTCGAAAAATGATTTTTCCACAAAAAACAAAATCTATCCTACTCGGGAAAAACAAATGATGACAAGTATGGTTTGGGCATTCAGATCAGCTAGTTGCGGGTGAGGCAGAAGCTGGGACTCCTGGGACTGGTTCACAGGGCAATTGGGGGGGACGCCCCGCCACTTCCACAGGTTCGATGCATGATAGACAGGAGCCGGGATCAGTCTCCCAGTGATTGATGAATGTTATAAAAGTATCAGATTCCTTGATTGCTTTGAGTCATAGAATCCAAATGCAATCGAATAAGCAAAATATTTGACTAATAAACATTCAACAATTACTGGAGACGTGTTATTGTAGTCGAAATAGGAACTGGTTCAGGGGTTTTATGGGGAGAGTAGATATATGATGTAAGTAGTAGTATTTTTTTTGGTAGTTTTTAGATATTTTGTTGTTATTTGTGCAAGGTGAGTATTGAAGGTCGTTGTAGTCTTGCAGTAGAGTAGATATTAGTACCTATAAAAATTATCTAAGTAGGTGAACTATACTATGTAGATGTTGTTTTGTTATTTCTAGGAATAATTTATTATTATCAGCATGCTGAACTTGTAAGGTAATTGTAGTTAGTTATTTATAAACATTGGTTAGCAAGTAGTTAGTTGTAGAATAGATGTTTGTTCGCATGCTGTACCCATCTTCGAAAAATCTCCTTCTAATCTCTGCTTTTGATTTCAAGGTGGTAGTAATGGAGGCGACCGGGATCGATACCCGCCAGGCGTAGACCGCTACCCGGATGATGACCGGTACTCAGACGATGACCGGTACAGCGACCGTCGCCCGGATCGGTACCCCGATGACCGGTATCCGGCCGGCCCCGACGACCGCTACCCCGACGACCGATACCCATCCGGCGTCGGATCAGACCGCTACCCGTCTGACAGATATCCCCCCGGCGTTGCAGACCGATACCCCTCTGATAGGTATCCACCCGGTATCGACCGGTACCCATCCGGTATTGATCGGTACCCATCTGGTCCTGACCGATATCCAGCTGGCCCCGACCGATACCCCGTTGGCGTAGACCGATATCCGGCTGGCGCAGACCGATACCCAGCCGGAGTCGATCGATATCCCGCTGGTATTGATCGATACCCACCACCAGTCGATCGGTACCCACCTGGGGTTGGTCCTACAGTTGATAGATACCCTGCAGGCAGTGGAAGGTATCCCCTCCCTAGTGGTGATCGCTACCCAGTTGACAGCGGACGATACCCACTCTACGACTATCCTACTACTAACGACATTGGAAGGTATCCAGTTGACCGATATCCTATTAGCCGATACCCCATCGACGTTTACCCAGAAAGATTCCCACAAGATAGATATCCAGAAAGATACCCGGTTCGAGGCAGTGGGCGATACCCGTCCAGACCGGGGTGGATCCCTAGCCGCTATCCTGAAAGATTCGATCAGGACCGATACCCAGGGACTAACGATTTTGGACGGTACCCGTTCAGTAGGTACCCGGTTGGGGTGAACCGAGACCCGGTACCGCTGGGCGGGGACCGGTACCCGGATATGTATAACAAATATCCGCCGACCGGATCATCATATCCTGGTGAGCACAAGACCATTTTAAATATGTGTGTAGTTAGTAGTAATGAGTATCGATCGTGATAACATGAAAGAGATTTTTTACAGCAGGCTACGGACGTGGAGGTTATTATGGACCAGATTATGTAGGACCGGAGCGCTTCCCAGACAGAGGAATTCGACCTGGTACCGACAGGTAAAAAGAGTAAAAATACAGCGTGTTTAATAGTGTTTTGACTATCGATTTCATATTTTGTTGACATTTGAACAGATATCCGGTGGAACCTAGACCAAGTTTTGGCATCAGAAGACCTATTGAGAGGCCTAACGGGTACCGAGGAACGTATCCTCCACCTGGACCAGTAGAACGACCTTTAGGTATGAAATTCTTAAAGAATAATAAATATTCTTAATTAGCCAATATGACACCTATTCTATTTAAATGAATGAGATCTACTAAAATCTGTGTTCTCTTTAGGTGGACCTGTGTATGGTGGCGGCGGACCTTCATATGGCGGTGGACCTGTATATGAGCCTGATGGTCCAATAGGACCAGTTGGACCCCCAATTAACGGTCTCGGTGGGCCCATAAATGGTCCTGTTGGCGGACCAATTGGTGGATCTATCGGGGGTCCTATTGCCGGCAACGGAATAGGCGGACCTCTTGGCAGGCCTCCAGTAGGACAAAGACCTTGGCAAGGATCGCGATGTGAGGAGGACAGCTTTAGACAAGTCGGCAGACAGCGAATGCAAAGACGATACGTTCGTCGATTCACTACTGCTCAATCCTTGGCGCATTGCCAACGCGAGTGTATAGAGGCTAGAGACTTCATCTGCCGGTCGTTCAACTATCGGTAAATAAACTCAACAAGACATGATGTAACTATACTAGATATAGCGACTGTATTACTGACCCGCATTTCATTGACAGGGGCGCGGACGGAGCATACGCAGGGGAACCTCGCGATAATTGTGAACTGAGCGATCGAGACACTCGGGAGCTAGATGCTGCAAATCCAGCGCATTTTGATAATACAGCCAACGAATATGATTTCTATGAACGAGCACTGGGAAGGATGGCTGATGATTGTTTAGATGGTAAGAAGACCATTTAGTAAATGGTTAGTGTTAAAAAATGGATCTTATCATCGGGCTTTTGGTACCTAACCATAAATATGTAATTTTGCAGTATCCCAAGTATGTAATGAAGACGGTATGGAGTTCACTCTCCGACTCCCTGAAGGGTTTTACGGTCGGATGTATACATACGGCTTCTATGATCGGTGCTTCTTCCGCGGAAATGGCGGAGTAGTCAATGCACTGCGTATCACTGGAGCGCACGGGTATCCAGAATGTGGGACACAGCGGGTTGGTACCAAAAAAATATTTTTGAATTAACGTTCTTTGAGACATTAATTTGGGACAGCTTTATATGCCAAGATTTAAAGATAATGTCTTTCCATACAGAAACATAAGTAAAGTAATATCATTTTTTCAGTACGGAGACACGATGACCAACATTGTAGTGGTCCAATTTAGTGACAACGTGCAAACTTCTCGCGACAAACGGTTCAACCTAACCTGTTTATTTAGGGGCCCGGCAGAGGCTGTAGTTACGTCCAATTACATCGGTGCCGGGTGAGAATTGTGTTATTGATAACCAATTTGTGTCTATTTGATAATAGAGGATATTGTTTTATGGCTGCGACGGAAGAATACTTACATAAAATAATTTTTGATTAGCATCATTAGAGCGTTCAACTGACGTGTCCATGTTATTTTTAGAAAAAAAAATATCAGATAGACACAAGTTTATAAAATTAACATTATAACAGATTTGGAGTGGTTTCATGAGTTCGCTTCTGAAATTTTCCTATACATTTGCATTACAAGATTGTTTATTTCAGGGTGATTCGTAAACATATTTTATGTATATTTCGCTGAAACATTTTGTTTTAATGGTGGTGTATTTTGGGAGAGTTGTAGATTCATAATTAGTTCTGGGTTTTCCGAAGCGATGTTTTTTTTTGTTTTTGCCAGATTTTCCTTTATATGTTGCAGTTACTGGAATTACTGGAATGTAGACATTAACATTATGGTTTATTTAGTTAGTTGAATGTTGGTTTTGAGTGCTGTTATCACTAACAGCTACTAACGGCCGACTTTGAATGAATCTGTCCATTTTCAACCTTATGTTTATCAATGTAGATACCTAATTTTTAATGATAAATTCATTCAAAGTCAGTAAAAACAACCCAGAAAGTGTATCTTCGAATCTAACCGTAGTCTTGGGTATGATTTGGTCGACAGGTCTGGAAGTCCCATACCCATCGAATATCTGCCTGAAGAGAGTTCTTTGAACTCGAAAGTACGTCTGATGATTCTGTACCAAGGCAGACCGACTACTACCATAGCTGTTGGGGATCCACTAACGTTTAGATTGGAAGCTCAAGATGGATACAATTATGCAACAGACATATTTGCTACAAATGTGATTGCTAGAGATCCTTATTCTGGACGATCGGTGCAGTTGATTGATCGAGTTGGGTAAGTCGATCAACCTTCATAATTAACTCGTCTCTTTTTATATTATTATCTAGTTTACATTGCAAATAAACTTTCATTCATAAGTTTATGGGAAAGTGCTATATGTTTTCTATTCACAAATAGTGTGTGACTATGTCTTGGGACACAATGTAGCCAACTAATGTAGGTACCTAATTGTTCTTGTTTCTTGTTTTCCAGATGTCCCGTTGATCCCGATGTGTTCCCTGAATTAGACAAAGGTCGTAACGGAGATTCTTTGGAAGCTCGATTCAACGCGTTCAAAATACCAGAGTCGAACTTTTTAGTATTCGAGGCTACAGTACGTACGTGCCGCGATGGATGCCAGCCGGTCAGTACCAAATTTTTTTACACTATTGAGTAGCAGACCAACAGGCGGCGGATCTGTTTGTAAGTGGTCACTGCCGTCTATGAACGTCTATATTGCCATAGGCATCACAGATGCATTGTTATACCAGAGCTAAAAAGCTAAATTGTCTCATGCGTTTGTATTTTGGCACCCACACCCACACCCACGGTGGATCTCTACTGGAGTTCTAAGTGCTTTACGCGGTGTAGGCGTAACAAAGACTTCAATTTACTATCAATTACGAGAAAATCGTTGTCAATATTAAGACGATAAACGAAGTAAATGGATGGATTGGGTCCAACAGTTTTATAAGAGATTGCCTAATAATTGTCTCAATAGAGCATGGAGCGAAGTAACAACTCTTTATTAGAACAATTTGTTCCAATAAAGGGTTATAATGTAAGAAGAACACTTGTTCATACTTTTTTATAAGTATCTATATTATTCCAATTTTGAGTTCGTATATAGTATGGCCACCAATATAATTAAGGTTGCCATCATGTATGTATGTATGTATGTATGTATTAGCTTCACTTGTAAGTATGTATGTAAGAAAATCTTGGATTCTTAATTTGACCCACTTCCCGGTCTTCGATTAGGATGAAATTTTGCACACGCTCTAAGTTCTGATGACAATAAATGACTAGCTAAGAAACGTCATTACAAATCCAATATGGCGGCCTCTCCAAGATGGCGGACTGGCTGTTTGAAATCCACCCCCATGATATGGGTATCAAATGAAAGGGTTTGCTGTCAGGAATACGAAAAAATAGTCACGTGACTTAAATCCAACATGGCGGACATCCAAGATGGCGGATTGGCTATTTGAAATGCACCCCCATGATATGGGTATTAAATGAAAGGGTTTGCTGAATGGGATACGAAAAAAATTAGTGCGTGCTATAAGCGTATTTTTTAGTTTTTTAAACTATTAAAAAAAAATATTTAAAATTGGGAATACCGGTATCGCACATAGTTTATGTATTTAGTTTAAAGGCTTTTATATCAATAGATGCTATTATTAATTGTTCTCGTCGTAAATAATTAAGCCAACATGTTAAAAGATAGTCGTTTTTACGATTTAAAAAAGGAATCCAATTGTTTATTTTTACCTTGGCGCACTATTTTTAGGCCTTCAAGCAATTAGTTATCTGATTTTTTTTATATCTTTGCTAGTTAGATATGATAGCAGTTTTGATAAATAGTCTTTAGTTTTTCACCATTGAATCATTATAACCAATAAAGCCTTTGCCACATAGGTAGAATACCTAGTTATTATAATGAAATGAGTGAAAACAATTAAGTACCTACCTGATGAGACATGTTTTGACCATCATTATCTAAATGAACTTATCCTATAACAGACGATTTCAATTACGTCAATGCAAATAAAAATAAACTTTATCAAGCAACATTCAGTTAGCGGGTTATCGCGTCTTAAGATAACTGTACCTATACTTATCTTCAGATGTAGGGTCGTGTAGGAATAAAATTATGCTGTTTATGCAAGCTGCTTCGCCTATTCGACCTCCTGACCTTGCTTATCTATTTGTATCACGTGAATAACAAATGGCATTATGCGTTCGTTTTTCAATAGATAGGGTAATAGATGTTACCCAAGTTATGTAATCGTAAACGGGAGATTACCGTCGTAGACGGTAAGTTGAACCCATTTATAACAAACAAGCGACCCGCCCCGCGTTTGAGGGCATACTTATCCGTGGCGTAGTTTAAAAGATCTAAGTAAGCGTAGGTACAAACAGCGGGAAGCGACTTCGTTTTATTTATACTATATACTACTAGGTAAGTAGGTATTCTATGTAAAGAAGAAGCATGGAAAACCCGAAGCCTTTGATAAAGAAGGTCGCAAGTCGCAATTAAAATAAGAAAATACCTACTTACGACCAAGTTAATTGAACGAAAGATTGAATGGTTGTTTAAAATAAAAATACATTAAGTTCATAATCAGCTTATCAGCTTAGGTTACCCAAGGCGGATGTTTATAAATTAGTATTATCGATCAACTTGAGTCTTCCGGAACTGCACTAAGTCACAGTGACGACATCATAAAATATTATTAACTTATTATTGCCGACGATTTTTTTGTCGTAGGGGAAGGTTTGGTATATTGGACCATTCGTTAAGTTGGACCACCATCAAATAACAGTTTAGTAGTTTGTTGATTTTATTATTGGCAACACCAAACGATAATCAACTAACTTCACTACACATCGGCTATTTTGAATTTCTCATAAAACAGCGCGGCTAGTTGTCATTAATAAAAAACGAATTTCATTGTTTTTAATGTAAATTTTGGTGTTCTTTGCTAGTGGTGTAATTAAGGCAAAGTTAAGCTGTCTATATTTATATTTTTAATTGAGATTCGTTATTAATTAACAATTAACTGGAGATAAACGTTAGCCGGATTAGATAGGTTATGTTCTTGTCAAATTCGTTTTTTTATGCGAGTAAACAGTTTGCTTAATTGGACCACACATGGTCGGTTAAAATTAAACTTTTTAAATTAATCTTTTTCGAACTTATTCAGAGTTTTGACTGTTTTTTTAGCCAAAGTTAGATTTTTTATCGTTGGTTTTTGTAGTACGAGAAATGTTTTTTTTTTAAGTGTTTTTGCTTAGTTTTATAGGTAAGTTTTCTCAAGTCCAAATTACCAATAGCGTGGTCCAATTAATCCTACCGGTTGGGTAAATTGAAACAAATATCTGATCTCAGAAAATGATGATTATCTTAAGTTTTGGTATAATTATGTTGATTTTTATTAATTATATGTGAACCCAAATAAATAAAGTTTCATTTAATACAGCTGTTGTCTGTGCTATTTTTAAAGAAGCATTTCAAAACCGCATTTTTTCAAAAATGGTCCAAAATAACAGACTTTCCCCTATTAATCTGGTACGAAATGTGATTAAGATGCAAAGGTATTTCTCCTATAGGGCTATATGAGAAATACCACATCATATAAAATAATAATAAATAATGCCTGCCAGCCTCTTACCGTCCCACCCAATTAAAATTAAATAACTTATAACTTATTTTAAATAAACCATTAACAGGCACTTTTAAATTGTCAAGGAGTCAGTCAGCGAAAAAGTTAAAACTAAATGCTTGTTCCAAACAGTGTGTTTCTCTCTCCGGTTGTGTCTGATTAGGTATCTATTACCGTCCCATATTATGAGAGTGAGGGAAGAGGGTTGAATGAAGGAGGTGTGAGAGTGCATCTGTGTTTGCGCACACATTAATTGTACACTCTAATTTCTCCTGTGTACTTGGTTAATCTCTATTGAGAATTCTCAATTCTGGAGAATATTAATAAACTAAATCAATTGTATAATTTCCAGGCATACTGTCCCAGCCATACAGGACGATCAGAACCATCATTTGGCAGACGTCGAAGGGACGTCAACTCAACAATGGGAGCGGAAGGCAATGACACTGCAGAAGTTAAATCCGATGAACGCAATGACACAAAGACAGAAAAACCAGATGAGAAAAATGCAGGAGCAGTGTACAAAGTGTCATATGAAGAGGCGAAGGTTGATAAATATCTGAAGGATGAGGTCGAGACCCCTAGTCATGTTCGGAAGATGATTGAGGTAAGGAATATTAAAATATCTCATTGTGATAAAAATGGTCAGGTACGGTTTTGTTTAACTACACCTAGATCAGGGGTTTCTTGGAGCTATCCTGGAGGCGATGTGAGATACAGATCATACTCATCTCAATTATGGCCCCCCTTCAACCATCGGGCATCTAGAAGCACTGCAAATTACCATCCCTACCTTGTGGCTATTTCACCTATTCGCACTAAGCGTTTCGAAACTTCAATGAGCATAGTTAAGGGAGTGGAACTCTCTACCTATGTATTTCCGAACGCATTCGATCCTAATCTCTTCAAAGTTAGGGTGAACAGGCTACTTTTGGAGTTGTTTTTCTGAGAAGCAGTGCATTGTGTTATTTAGTGTCTATTTAAAATGATGTCAGATTTTTGTTGCTGACCGTACCTACCTATATGAAATTGATGACGTTCGCTACAATTTAAGATATTGTAGGTACTTACCAACATATTTTGCATTAGTAAGTCAGTTAATTGCTATGTACATTGATGTGAGTAGGTACCGTACTTAATTTTGGTTGTTTTTTTACCCATAAAAACACAATATTAGAACCGTTATTATCAGCTTTATCAGTTGTTCCAAGAACTAATAGTTACCGACCTTTAATCTACGCTGATATCCTAGATAGGCAGGTACAATGCCTCTCTGTGCAAGGGCGGATCCAGCCTTCAAGTCAGGGGGGGGTCATCCAGGGTGACCCAGATAAGGACGTCCAAACGAAAATTTTGGACTCCTCTCTTCTTGGGCTATCCAAACCACCCCCATGTATGTTCTACGATTTTTTAAAGTTTAAGAGCTAGACGACATTTTAATATTTTTTTAGAAAATTCTTCTTTAAGTACATCAGATTTTGTAGATTTTCTCTTTTTGTGTCTCATTTTTTTGGAAATATTTTTATAGATAATTAATCCTGGAAGTATGGTCTTCGATCGATAAAAACAACTGTCTGTCTTATTGTCACCCGAAACTACTTAAACTTAGTTCAAAGCCAAAAATGATGTTTTGTAAATTACGTTGCAGATTTTCGGCTCTTAAAGAAAAATCACAATAAGGGCCCAAAATGACCTTAAAGTAATTTCAAAAACTTCCACGGACCCTCAGCTCTGTAAAACAGTACAAATAACTAGTATTATTCGGTGCAATTAAAGCTCAAACATGGTAAGGAAAAAAAAGCAATATTTTCGTTTTCAAGTGAAAGCCGATGAAAATTAATTAAAACAAACTTTTATTAAGTTTTCAATAAAGTTTGAGCTCATTACTAATTTTAAAAAAATTACGAAACTTTGGTTAGGTTTACCTAACCTAACCTAACTTTTTTCGTGGGGAAATCTTCATGGACTGCCTCCACCTCGGGGAAAGCGGAGGGGTGTGTCGGACTCTTACCGACTAAAACCCCACGGTGTTCCTCCAATTACCTTTTGCAGGGGCACGGGGGCGCTCAGAGCATTCTTCCGCAGTATTCCGCACCCCGGCAGGTATCGACCCGCCACCGCCACAAGGCGGGTCCCGCCATCCGGTGCGGCCGTCACTCACCGGCCGCACTGACTCTAACAAGGCGCGCGGGGAATACCACGCGCGCCTTACTCTCGGGTCTGTTCGGGCCACGGACTGCCCCCAAGTCTGAGGAGGAGGAGGAAGCCTCCCTCTCCTTTTCCGCCGCCTCTTTAGCGGTCATCACCTCCTCGCAGGAGGCGACGGCGTCCCAAGCACTCCCGCTCCCGACAATCGACAGAACTACGTCCGGGAACGAGAGGCTACCCTCAGTTTTCGCTGCAATGAGATCACGGCGCTGCGCTGCCCAAGCTGGGCACTCCTCCAGCGTATGCAGCGTATGTCAGAGCTGCGCCGTGTTCTCGGGGCAGCTCTGACAATGATGGCACCTAGGCACCGTCTCCCGGCCTATGCGACACAGGTACTTCCGAAGTTACGAAGTTACGAAGCATCCATGTCCAGAAAGCACCTGCGTCATCCGTAATGTGGTGCCCATGACACCTCTCCAGCCACTCCTTCCTCCTCCTCCACACACGGGACTTACCGCCGCTATAGCGGCGTGCCCAATATAACATAACCTAACTTTTTTTTTTGCCTATCCAGACCAAACCTAACCTAACCCTTTTTTTTATCGTGGGGAAATCCTCATGGGCTATTCCCCGTCTAGGGGAAGACGGTGTGCCGGACTCTTACCGGCTAAAACTACCACGGTCGGGATTCGCTCGCGCCCCCGCCAGGCTTTGACCCGCCACCTGTGTAGGCGGGTCCCGTCTACGTCGGGTCTAAGCGCCGCCGAATCCTCTAGTGTGGCGCGCGCGGAACACGTGCGCCGCCTACACGGGCCTGCATCTGATCGGGTGGTGGACTACCGCTAGGTCCACCGCCCGCAGGCCGGCAACTCATGGAGGCCGGAGGTCATTTTTCGCCCTCCGGCGCCCGGTGCGTCTTCTCCTGGAGGAAAGCGAGGCAGTCGATTCCCTCTCCCTCTATGCCGCCTTCTTTGCGCGCATGACGTGCTCGCAAAAAGAGGCGACAGCCTCCCACGCACTCTCGCTCCCGACCATCGAGAGAACGATGTTCCGGAGCGAGAGGTCACCGACTACTGCGGAGAGTTCACGGCGCTGTTCTGCCCAAAACCTAACCTAACTGTAATAACTACTCCAAATCACCATTGTGCAAATAATAAACATGACAAAGAGCTCATATTGCATTGAAAACTTGATAAAAATTAATTCTAATTCATTTTCATTAGGGTTCACTTGTGTACTAAAATATTGCGTTTTTCGCCTTACCATGTTCGAGCTTGAATTGCACTGAATAATGTCCTGTAAAATAGTAGTTATTTGTACTGTTATAAAAAGCTAAGGGTCCGTGGAAGGTTTTGAAATTACTTTAAGGTCATTTGGGCACTTACTGTGAATTTTCTTTAAGAGCCGCGAAAATCTGCAATGTAATTTGCAAAACATCATTTTTGGCTTTGAACTAAGTTTAAGTATTTTCGGGTGACCATAAGACAGACAGTTATTTTCATCTATCGAAGACCATACTTCCAGGATTAATTATCTATAATATTTCCAAAAATGCAACACAAAAAGTAAAAATCGACAAAATCTGATGTAAAAAAGAATTTTCCAAAAAAATATTAAAATGTCGTCTAGCTCCTAAACCGCAAAAAATCGTAGAACATACATGGAGATGGTTTGGATAGCCCAAGAAGAGAGGGGTACAAAATTTTTGTTTGGACGTCCTTATCTGGGTCTCCCTGTATAATAAGGTCTAGTCTAGTCACTGTCAGGACAGGCTCCGTTTCGATTACAATAATAATTCTAATTAAAAGAAAATAGCCCAGGGGGGGGTCATGACCCCCATGACCCCCCCCCTGGATCCGCGCTTGTCTCTGTGGGGGTTTATCTAATAGCGACGTTAGGTAGGTACCTACCCAACATACTTATCTAGCATAGCAACTCACTGTCAAAACGGAAAATAAGAAATTATATAGCTTTTTCGTACCACTTGCTCAAAAAAGTGACATTCTATGCCACAAAAAGCGAACATAACAATAGTCATTATTAATCTGTCAAAAACAGGGAAAGAAAATTGTACTGAATTTCATTTATCCTCTAGGGAGAGAATGTGATTTAAATTTGGAATACTTAGATACCGAAATTTATACTGCACTACATCTGTGTTTACACCATTGAGTTTGTATATAAAGCATTATACATCTTTTTGAAAAAGGAATACGCATTTATTATGCAGTTATGATTATTAAATAAAATTACGAAAACCGACGAGGCCGTATAAGCTTGATGCGTTTGCTTTTCCGACAAAAAAATTTTAGTCTAGGAATTTACCGCGTTTTTGTTTTCTTCAAATACTTATACGTTAAGTTTATTTTAATTTATTTTTATAAATAACTTAATGTTCTAAAATGCATATCTCATATTATTATTGTGTTATTTTTTTCGCAAATGGTACGAAAAGTAGAGTATTTTCCTCGGTGATAAAGCTGTCTTAGTCTTGGGTGAACTTAAATCCCTCGCTACACTCAGGACTCGCCTTAAATCCCTCGCTTCGCTCGTGATTTAAGTTTTTAACACCCTCGCTACGCTCGGGAGTAAACCTCGAGTCCTTCGTTACGCTCGCGATTTAAATCGTCACCCGCGACAGAAGACACTGCTTTATCCCCTTGGTTAATAATCTACTATTGCCAGAGTGTTTTTTTTCACCCGCGTTAAATTACATCTTTGGTTACTGCTCCGCTCCCGTGAATCGTAGCGTGATGTAGTAAGCCTATACTATTCCTTATGAATGTGACTATCATATTTTACAAAAAGATTTTTTCCCATCTGACTGGTAGTTTCCGAAATTAGCGAGTTACCAACAAACCGATGGGGCCGATGGGGCCGAAAAGTTCTCGAATGGAGACCACGCACCGGCAAGCGCAGCGTAGGACGTCCACCCACAAGGTGGACGGACGATCTGATTAAAACCGCGGGATCGCGCTGGATGCAAGCCGCTTCCATCCGGTCTTATTGGAAATCAGTAGGGGAGGCCTATGTTCAGCAGTGGACGTCCTACGGCTGATATGATGATGATGATGATGACCAACAAAAAAAAAACTCTTCAGTTTTATGATATTAACATCTATAAATTAGTCTTCGGTCCTACCATTGCACTTGGTCAATCTTCGGCCATGTTTAAAATTCTCAATAACAACGAAAATAAACCATAAAGCAACTATTATAAAACATCAATTTTTTTCCAGGTGTTTGACAACCGCAACGAGATGCTTGAAGAAAACGGCGAGAGTGACTCTTCGCCCGTGGTTGCTGCAGCTGGTGTCTGCATACCTCCGTATCATTACAGAGCTTTACTTGTGGCTCTTTGTGTCCTGCTATCTTTGTTGCTAGCCATGTTGACTGCTGCCCTGTATATTTATAGGTATGTAGCATAGATTAAAAACCTATCTATTTGCAGAGGTAGGTAGGAACCGTGAAAGTTCTATACCACTGCACAACCTTGCCGAAAAGTTTTTACTTAACGGTTGTTCAATTTGAATTTGGAGATTCCACCTGACCGTTTAGATTTTAAAAAGGCAGGATAGTGACCTATTCTGAGCCAGGGTCAAGCAAGAACACCTAAAACACTAATGAATTAATTATGACTATTAACAACCTTGATCCTAATCGATTTGTTTCTTACAAACGATTAGATCAAAATGATAAGGAAAAGGCATGCACCTACTTATCATGTCAAGATAATAATTATGATTATCCATAATTACCTAGGTATTATTTACTGAAACATAATAGCATCACTTACGAAAGGTATCCTGACCTGACATTTAGCTCATAATTAGAACCAATTCCGTTTACATAACAAGCTTCTCTTTTAACTGATAAACAAACCTAATAAATGCAATGTGACGCATAAAACATAATCCTGCCCGATGTCTATTTTTAAACGCGTAGGTATTATTGGACACGGTCACATGCAATCCATGCAGGGGACTCGTGACATGTGCTGTGAGCGTGTGGCTTTATTTTGCATCTCAGGGACAATCAATGACAAAAAATGTAGGTAAATTTTATTAGAGGATTTTTTGATAGATTGAGACGAGATTAGAATGCGATCGTTCCTAAAAGTTGGTAGAATCGCCCCTCAGATAGGTACCTATTGTACTCTTTGATTATATAATGTCATTGTAGGTACTTAATGTGTTTTCTCTTTTAAACACAGTTGTATTGTTTATACTTTTATCCTCAGCTTTTATCTTTATAAGTTTTATGAATAAGTAGGTACCTATATATAGCAAGCCATCCTTGTTATTAAACAATCAATTGACCTACATTAAACTTTTCCTTATCCAGGCGTTATTGGCGGGTACTGCGCAAAAACATTCAAGCATCGTCGCCTGCGCCGGCGCTGAGGCCAGTGACCCCGGGACCTAGACCTACGAGACCATCGCTCTTCTCCGCTTCACACCTGCATAAACCCTTCTCTTTGAGGTAATTAATTTAATTAAATATAAGTCATATGGAAAGAACCAAATACACATCGAGATGAAACAACGAAATGTACTGATTATAAGATACCGTAAAACTAAGTAAACGAAAATACAGTTTTAATTAAGATAAAGACAAATCAGGGTAGTGGTAGCAGATAGATATCATTGCCTATTTTTAACCGACTTCAAAAAAAGGAGGAGGTTCTCAATTCGGCCGGTATTTTTTATTTTATCTTCTCAGATATTGACAAGTCAAATGCTGAGTTTTTATTAAGTAGAATATAGCTGTAGCCGTGCTGACATCCAAATCTCAGAATGGATAGGCAGGCAAGCATAACATTTCTGACAGAAAAATTGAACGACAAACTCATTTTATACCACTTGGACATCGTGCATCAGAGGAAGACATTTTAATCGAGTGAATATTTAAAAATAGGAATGTAGGTACTATGCAGGTGTTTATGGCCAGACTATTAGTAGTCTGGCTTGTAATCTTCTGACCTTTGGCTAGCCAAAGGTCAGAAGATTACAAGCAATTGCGTCAATGGAATATCAACACTGTTAAAATAAAAAAAGTGTAAATACGAGCAAAGTCTGATAAGGATTAATTATATTGACGGAAAAAATCCATCATTGTAGAATTTTCACATTGTGAATCATGTGATCGACTGTCGGGCCCTATTCTTTGTTATACTTATCCATACTAATATAAAAAATGCGTCTGTTACGCTTGTACGCTTAACCACTAAACCGATATTGGAGAAATTTGGTACGTTTGAATCCCAAGGGAGGACATAGCGCCATTACCGACATTTAGGCGGACGTAGTCGCGGGCAAAAGCTAGTAGGTAACAAATAATAGCCAAATTACCGGAAGCCAATTAAGTTCATCAAACTAATTCTATCCATATCATGTTTCAGTGGATTAGGAAGAACATTTGCCGAAGTAGGCGAAGAAGCGGGTTCCTCGGGACGACTAGCAAGTGCCTTCGACGACGGCAGCGAGCCTATCTACACGGACCCTTCTCTGTTCGAGCGCTCCCGGTCTCTCCGCTCCCTCCACTCCTTGGACATGAAGCCCGACAGACGTGACCACCGCGCGTAACTTCGACAAGCCAACGCATATTAACGTTTTATAAATATTAACTCAAAAATTAATAAACATTTTGATATGTATTGTATCTCAACTTGCAACAGTCACGCAATGTATTTTTAATGCCATAAATGCTCAGTCTTATTCCGTCCATTATAATCTGTAAGTACACATTAAAGTACAGTAATTTGTTTTAACATTTCTTTTTATGTATTAATTTGAAACTTACTGTAAGTTGCTACTAATAAATATTTTACAGTGATTGTTTGTTTGTTTATACCCTTTTACGATAAAAGTAAATATTATGCAAGGTTAATAAATTGATAGTCTGATTTATTTAAATAAAGTTCATGTTTACATATGATAGGGTGCTGGTGTTGGCACACTCATAAGTGGAGAGTCTAGATATTCCATTTCACTAGTGCTAGGCACTGGCTCTGTCTGAGTAGTCATCTTTTGTTGTAACGTCTCATACAACTTGTGGACAGATTCATTGTGCTGCGTGCCAGGCTGTAGAGCTTTCATAAGAGTCTGTATTCTTGTCTCTGGTAGCTTAGGGTGAATATACCACAACAATTTTAGTAAATGTCTAGTGACATTATCTTTAGATAACCCAGCAAAAAAGAATTCATCAAACAATACAGTGCTGAAGTCTTCTCCTTGGAATTCATCAGGTAATTGTACTAATAAGGCCACAAGCGCATGTAAGAAGGGGTCTTCATAAGCCCTTCCATCTTTGCAACTACCCAGGATGCTAAGAATACGTAATAGAGCTCCTCTGTCACGTAATTTAGCTGCGTGTAGTGTGTAATACATCGCAAGGACACCACATACAGAACTTTCTCTCATATAAGCTTCACATGCATCAGGCGGGGGGCCTGAATGTTCAATAGTAGTAATAGCCGATTCTCTCTCATCTGGAGGCAGCTTATTATGCAAAGCTCTGACTTGGTCATCAACCATAAGTGACATCAGTGCTGGTAAATATTTAGTAACGACTTGACTATCAAGTTTAGGCTCTTTAAACTCTTGAGAATCAATCATTACCCAGGCACTTAAGCCCAGTGCTAACATCCTTAATAAAAGTATCAATATAGTATTATCTCTTGGTAGCCCTTCAGTGTTTATTAGGTGTTGTAATATTTTAATAGCAGACGTTGCTAAAAAGTTTATAGCATACGGGTCACATAGTGTCATTGACAGATCACCCAATACTTGTTCCTGTCCTCTTTTAATACTGTCCAAAAATCCTTGTAGTTCTCTCGACCTCTTAATATCAACATTTCTCTCTCTAATACATGCATCTAAGCACCATGTGAACTTGTGACAAGGGTCTACAGATATAATGTCCTGTATTTCCAAGTCATGCAATGCCATCAACAGCTCGGCTCGTAGCGTACAGTAGTGAACATTTCTTGTTCTTAGGAACAATGTACGAAGAAACTGTAATACCATGTCATACAATTTCACACTATTGCCAATCATGTGGGCAAGTTTTTGTACAACAGCCCCTTGTCTCCTAACCTTAGGGGATGGGGAGAAGAATAGGTTGGTGAGATTCTCATGGTCAAACAATACATTTTCTTTCTCTCTGATATATTGACTCAGTAGCGGTGATACTTCGTCACCGAATAGAGATTGGTTGTCTTGCCATATTTGTCTCTTTACCTCTGTGTCAGTGTCATTATATAACTCCCGATCCCTTACCAAAACTCTTAGGAATTTGTCATCAATATGAGGAGTGTTTTTCAGTATACTCATTATAACTGGCCTTAGGGCCTTTACTCTGACGACGGGAAAGCTCTTAGCTAGCAGTTCCTTTAGTTTCTTGTCATGCTCCTTACCATCTTTTGTACCAAGCTCATTAATGTGGGCAATCAGTTTATCTCTCAGTTCTTCCAATACTGAAGTATGAAAATCAAGCCGGCGCACTCCGTGAAGATCGAGGAGAGGAAGCATAGGTCTCAAGGAGGGTAATAGTATGCCATTTTCCAGTTGAAACTCTTCAATAGCTTTCAACGGATCAGTGCAGCTTGTGAGTGCATCACGAAGGTATGACTGTCCTGGAACCCCGACTTCTTCCAAGCCCGTGCCGGGCAGTTTACTAGATGAAGCCATGTTCTAAATTCACGATACTGTTTACAAAAACATTTAAAATTATGTATTTTACAATAATTTCATATTGTTTGTTAAACAGTTAGCGCGGAAACTTTTTATTATCTGTGGACCAGCCAGTCAAACAAACCATAGTTCAATCAATAACTTTTCAAATATTTTATGTTTGAACTCATGTCTTTTTACTTCTCATTATTCGCTATTTTCATAAATGGCAACAATATCAGTTGTTATTTCACGTTGGTCCAGTTTGATTCAGCAACCGCAATCCAATATCACTAGAGCTTATTACATATTATTATGCTAAAAAAATTGGCCAACTGTACTAAATAAAAATTGTTAGAAAAAATATCAAGTACTAATAAAAAAGAGCACACAACAATACAATTTGAGCCCTTATTTGTATATTGTCTATGTTACCGGCAATCTGTGTAATCCGGTATTCTATACAAAACCTAGGCAATGTATAGAATACCTAAAACGAACAGGTAATGTATGAAATATTGTTTATTTTATACTTTGCCTAGTTATTCTATACAATACCGAAAGCGCAGCCGGCAATGTGTATAAAAGAGAGTCCCGGTCCCAGTAGACGGAGCCCCGCTGTGCGGGGCTCCTATTTCTGGGTTATTTAAAAAAATAACCAAAAATAACCTAACCTGTCCAAGTCGGGGTGCCCCAAGTCTTGAGTTTGCTCCGCTCGCTTAAGATGAACCACATATTTTCTATACAAAAGCTGTTAAACCGCCATATTTATCCCTCCGTTACGATTTATCTGACGATTTAAAAATTAACCCTAAGACATATGTAAGAATCTTAGACCCGAACCAAAAAAAGGGGCAAGAATTTGACTAACCATTCCACAGCCAAGTTGGTTACAGTTCCTTGGCTATTATCAATTCTAAGATTTACTTGTAATATGATTATGATTTACAGTAACATATAGACCAAAATCTATTTATTTACACATTGCCGATGGACCAACAGGTACTCTATACAATCCCTAGGAATTGTATACATTACCTAGGTAAAGTATGTAATAGAGAATAATATTCATAATGTTTCATACTTTGCCTGTACGCCCCAGGTATTTTATACATTGCCTATACAGCTAACATTGTAACAAGCCGGATTTGACAGCTATCAAAATCCTTTGTGTAGTGTTGTCAAAACGTCTTGTCAAAATATAAATCGGCAATTAATTCGTGTTTGTGAGTGTATTTTTTCAAAATTAAGTTAAACTTAATGTTTACAAGTGATACTCGTTGTTATAGTGTATGGGTAACATAGTAATTATTCAGGATTGTGAATTGGATTTTTCAAATTATTACGTAGGAGAAACGTCAAATCCGGCCTCTTAGAACGTTAGCAGTTTAGGTATTGTATAGAATACCTGAATTATACCGGTTACATCTATATTTTATTTGCAGAATGAAGCTATTTTAGTAAGTGTCTATGATGATGAATTTGTATTATCTGTGACTATAATCATAACCAAAATAAAGCGAACGCCTAGTTTTTTTTGTGATTGTCTACGATGAAAACAATAACCTCAAAATAAAACAAAAATATTTCATTAAAAAAAAATGGATAAACAAAAAACGTAAGTAAAACCCAAGTTCTTATATATTATTGTTTTCCGAAAATAATAAAAATCTGTTTACTCTTATCCATAATAATTGCAGAGAACTATTCAGGATAATGACACTATAATATATAATTTATAATAAAATTAATATTGTATTTTGAGCCTTCAGACATCTACAAAACCCTGACTAACAACTTTATTCAACTCTCATTTAAGGTTGATATGTGGAGATGTGAATGGAAACTTTAAAGCGTTGTTTTCCCGCGTAGAAACAATAGTTAAAAAATCTGGACCTTTTGATGTCCTCCTATGTGTCGGAAACTTCTTTGGAGATGACAATTCAGAACTGGATGCCTATAAAATGGGCACACGGAAAGGTGAGATACCACTGATAGATTATTTTCACATTATAACATTATTTTGTTTTTCTGCTGACTGCGATGAAAAGAACCCACTGACCAAAGATTTCAACTACTATCAAAGTCAAAATCAAAACATTTATTTCAATTAGACCAATAAAATTACAGGCACTTTTGAATTGTCAAGAAGTCAGTCAGTTAGTCAGAAAGTAGAAGCTAGTTGCTCGTTCCAAAACGGAGGTAGGCCTCTATGGAGAAAAACAAGCAAGAAACTCCATTCTTATTGGTTCTAACATGTTTCATTATTCTTATTGCTTCTATGTTTTTGATGTGGAACATTTATAAGCGCACTTTGGCAGTAAAATCAATTAGTTTGCCGTGACGACAAACGGCATGACATTCTCTCATGCAGTCATGCTCACTCTATTCCACCGCTCTAGATAACCTTGTGTGTGCAGACTATACACACCGATGCTTCTTTATTTTAATTATGTATGTATGTTATATTTAATTATGTTGTTACAGTACCAGTGACCACATACATTTTCGGACCATCTAAAAGTGAGCATGTGCCTCTCTATTGCGAAGAAGGATCCGAGATTGTTCCAAATGTTATCTATATGGGTAAACTTTTATTTTTAGTTTTTAATAAAATGTTATGGCAAAACTGTGGCTTGACTTAATTAATGTCTGTTTACAGCTTTGGTAATGTAATCAAATGAATGCCTGGTAGGTCTTACAACGGTCATGGGGGCATATTGCACAGAGATTGGAAATTGTTGGTGTGACACCTCCGTATTTCCAATATAAAAGCTGTTGGTTCTGTGCCTGACCTCTCCCTACCGTGTTGGATTACAGTCCCATCGGGAATATGAGAGTGAGGGAAGAGCACCTGTGTTTGTGTACACTATAATATCTTCTGCATATTTGAGATTAAGGGAATCAAACCCAAAACCTCATGCTGAGCAGTCGAGACAAATTCAAGATCAAAGTTTCCTGTTTATTTTCTAGGAAAAAGAGGATTGTTTACAACTAGTGCTGATGTTAAGATAGCTTACCTAACTGGTTTGTCAAGGAGAGAGCTTGGGAAAGAAATACCAATGTGTACATTTGAACCGAGTGACTGCAGTGCGGTGAGAGACGCTTGTTTAAGAGGTCAGAGTGAGTACAGAGGAGTGGACATGTTGATAACCACACTATGGCCTGCTGGAATACAGGACGATGGAACTACGAAGGTAGGTTATCTTTTTTTGACATAACTTCTGTTATTTCGGTGTAATTAGGTATTAATTAAGAAAATAAAAGTGAAAAAAGAAAATTAAGTGCTTTTGTTATTTTGCCATTGAGTCTGGAAAATCTTGTTTATGGGATACTAATTATTTAGTCATCATTTGTCACTACTTGTAATGGCCATATTGTAAATGATTAAATTTTTCAGGTAAATATAGGTCAAGAGAACTTATCAGACTTGCTATCATGGCTCGCCATACACATAAAACCCAGATATCATGTTGTACCGTCTCCTGAAAAACATTATGAAAGACGGCCTTACAGGTAACTATTGCATTTGTGTTTTTCCTAATCGAGCTTAGTTCTCTATTTAGTTTAACTTTTTGTTATTTTATGTTAATATAGATGAAATATAAAGAAAGAAGTTCAACTAATACAAGTTTGGATAAGTTAAGGATCATAATTAGTAAAGGAAATAAAAAAGCAATGTGGTTTTATGAGCTTTATGTATAAAAGTCTGTCATGTAGTCGTGACTGACGTGCTAGGCACATTTTGGTTTGTCATCCATACATGACTGTGGCAGCCAAAAGGTAAATGATTACTTATCTTCTTTTTTTAAATAAACAACATCGTTTTTTCAGGAATCTTTCTATGCATCAAGACTACAGAGAAGGAGCAACTAGATTCATAGCGTTAGCTCCAGTCGGCAACAAAGCAAAAGAGAAGTGGATATATGCATGCTATTTGCAACCAATCTCTAAGATGCGAGTCACAGATTTGTTACAAGGTACCACTGATGAGACTATGTGTCCGTATGATCCTGAACTGCTAAAGCAACATCAGCCTGGTAAAGTTGTCAAGGTAATTTTTTCATTGGTCTATAATAATTGAACCCTCTTCGCCTCTCCTAAATTTTTTGCTGTGCCCGACAGGGTCCATATTGATCTCTCTCTTATTATATAATGTATGTAATAGGTTTATATGGAATGCAATAAAAAATTGAGTATTGTATGGCAAAAGTGTCATCTGCAGTAGAAAGACTTGCAGTAGAAGGCACAGGATACAGTATTGAAGGGTAAATTTTCGTCAGAGGGTAGCCAAAGCAAGAATTGTTTAATTCTTTTAGTCACAATTATAACAAAATACACAGAAGAAGTTCCAACAAAGAAGCAGCTAAATGTCCCATGACAGATTGCTGTGACAAGCAGGATTGAAAAAAAAAAGTCACAATTAGGTATAATACAGCTTCACTTTTTAAAATGTAACACCATTTATCGTCAAACCAAAAGTGTTAATAACACTGGTTTTATGACGTTTTTGTTTGCTGGTGTTATTAAAATTCCTGCAATCGAAATCGAATCTTTTTCATTTGCATTACAGTAGCTATTGTTATAAACTTCCGAAGCTGTTAGGAATTGAGTTGCATGGAGCCCTCGCCACTGCTAGGAACACATAAATTTCACATTAATTTACAAAAGGATGACTACAATGAGAAATAGTAAATTGAATTACTTTCAAAATGTTTGTTTTTGGATGATTACAGTTTACTGGCAATGGACAGTACTTCTTCAACATGAATGGACCAGAAGATGATCAGAAGAGAAAAAGAAAAGGCAGAGATGACAACCCTGAGAAGAAAAAGAAAGAATTTGATCCAGGTATATGGCTGTAACCCATTAGCCCTCCCTTTCAATGTCTACTTAAAACGGTTTAAAAGATACAGCTCCGTGGCAGACGGACGGACGGACAGACGGACAGCGGAGTCTTACTAATAGGGTTCTGTCTATCAGCCTTTAAATACAGAACACTAAACAATTATTCCTATCAATAATATAACATAACCTTAGTTAAGGTGGATGCGACGACCCCTCCGTCCATACATTTTTCATTAGAGTTTTACACTAAACACAGACACTCTTTCTTTAAAACTAATCATTTTATCACTTCTTTACAATAAAATGTGCTCGCGTCCGAAGTTTTTAGCCAATAACTTCATTATTCACTGAGAAAAACAATAGTGAAATCTCGGCAAAAATTGACACTTCTTTAGTAGTGTGCGTAACACTGCGGGACTTTTGAGTACTTTTGACAAGCAAACGAAAGGCGAAGTTTAAAAATTGGCACACTAGATGGCGTGCAAAATAATTTCTGATAAATCAATATCTTAGTTCAATAATTGGATTTCCTTTCCAACCGTATCAAAACAAGAATAAAATAACATAAAACTAATGACCTTCGACATCTATGTTTTTTTAAACAATTTTACTTACCTATTATTTATTATTGTTGTGTGGCAACATAAATACCAATACTCGTAGTGTAGGTTATAAGCAACGTTGCCGTTCTTTCCTAAATGGAATACGTTGACAAAAAAAGCGTTGCCAAACTTCGTTCACTTGTTGTTTGGGACTTGTAATACCTATGATAGAAAAATAATTCCTATTATATAATATCTAATACATTCTGATTTCGGTTGTCACGCGCTATGATTTGCGCGCGGAATTTCTTGTGTATTTTTTGTATGCTATGCATTTTCATTGATTAAAATTGCAATTTTCCTCCAGTATGTATTTGAGACTATATTGTAACTAATTTATCGTAGGTATAGTAATTAATTATTCTAAATACGCAATTATATTTTTGGTGGTAGGTATTAGAAACTAAAAACAGCATGTTGGCCCGTGATTTTTCTGAAATATCGTCACAATACTGATTACCTACGTCATACGTGTCAGTGATGATGAGTCAGTGTTTCATATTTGAATGTGTTTGAATATGTTTTTGGTCAACCATTATAAATCGGTAAACTAGGTACCTACTAAAGTAGTCACAAAATTAAACTTGCAAACATTTGCTAAATACCTATGGTTTTGCCGGGTTACGATAAACATCTTTTACGCATTTTAAAATACTAAAAAAAAAATAGTTTCAGACAGACAAACATTATTATTAGTTTGTTTTATTTTGTAGTAGGTACCTACTAAGCTCACGTTCACGGTAATGCATGGTGCGTTCAGAAACAAATAATGTGTGTTGTTCATTCCAGGGTGACTTGAATTGTGCACAGCGTTAGTAGGTACCTATGGTCGAACGTGTGACGTAGACGTTTCGCAGAATATTGAGAGTGTTGGTACCGGGTAGGTATGACGATTTTCTTGAGATGAATAATTAATAATTATTCATCTCAAGAAAATCGTTTCTGGAGCTAAAATTACGCTTTATTATTAAAAATAGTATAAGTAAAATAATAAAGCGTAAATAATAAATCAAGTTTCCGTAGTGTAGCGGTTATCACGCGTGCTTCACACGCACAAGGCCCCCGGTTCGATCCCGGGCGGAAACTGTTGCTTTTTGTATTTTATTGCCGATCATAAAAAGTATCTTCACGCTTTTTTCTTAATTGGGTGATCAGAGAAATCTGAAAAATAAACATTTTGTTAAAATAAAAGTAAACTACGTACTATTTCTCGCCTTGAAACTTACGTTTAGAAATCTATGATTGTTATCAAGGCCAAGTACCTACCTATGCCGCAAAACCAAATTATTTGTCGTACTTATCAGATTACGATAGCTCACTTTGTTATTTTTTTTTGTTGCTTTGTGGTTGCTTTGTATGAGCTACCTACCTATGTTATGAAATACCACGTTACCGATTTGGGGTAACATGACATGTAATGATAGTTGTATTGATCTAAATAAATAAAAAAAATATTTATTTAGATTGCGTCGGGGACAGTGGTCAGTGATTGACTGACGCGAGAATGATTCGAGCGGTTACACGATCAGTCTGGTATCAGTCTGCTGTCATTCACAACAGAATGATGAAAAATATTAGACATGGGTTAAGGCGGAAACAGACTGATAAGACGCTACGCCATCCCACGCGTGCTTATTGGCCAAAACACAAAGAGTAGTTTCTCGAGATGAAATGTGGCCAATGAGAACGCTTGAATGCCGTGGCGTGGCGTAGCGTGGTATAAGTTTGTTTCTACCTTTACACGCTCAGTCTGGTTCATGGGTTACACGCTCAGTCTGGCGTCATTCTGGTCCATCAGTCTGGTCAGAATGACGGGAGAATTATCGTGTAACCGGTTGATTGACGGACTGATGGTCCAGAATGACAAAAATTAAATATTTTAAATATTTTTCATCATTCTGTTGTGAATGACAGCAGACTGATGCCAGACTGATCGTGTAACCGCTCGAATCATTCTGGCGTCAGTCAATCACTGACCACTGTCCCCGACGCAATCTAAATAAATAAATTTTTTATTTATTTAGATCAATACAACTATCATTACATGTCATGTTACCCCAAATCGGTAACGTGGTATTTCATAACATCGGTAGCTCATACAAAGCAACAAAAAAAAAATAACAAAGTGAGCTATCGTAATCTGATACGACAAATAATTTGGTTTTGCGGCATACTTGGCCTTGATAACAATCATAGATTTCTAAACGTAAGTTTCAAGGCGAGAAATAGTACGTAGTTTACTTTTATTTTAACAAAATGTTTATTTTTCAGATTTCTCTGATCACCCAATTAATAAAAAAGCGTGAAGATACTTTTTATGATCGGCAATAAAATACAAAAAGCAGCTGTTTCCGTCCGGGATCGAACCGGAGGCCTTATGCGTGTGAAGCACACGTGATAACCGCTACACTACGGAAACTTGATTTCTAGAGCTAAAATTACGCTTTACTAAGTTATGAATGAAGTTTTATCAGTCTGCTGGTAGGTATCTATCAGATGGTGGCTTGTGATCGGTGTAAACAATGAGTTCTCTTCCATCGAACATTTTTCTGAAGTGTTTGATTGACATACCTACCTACCTATAAATTGATAAGTAGGTAGGCTAATAACTCTGTCGAACGTAGACCGTAGGTATAGGTACTGTATGAACTGTATCGCTGTTGTGTTTCGGAGAATTTCTTTGAGAAATAGGTAGGTACCTAGCCAAGCAGTACTTATATTTCTTGTTTACAAGTTATTGAAGGACAGCTCCTGCGCAGGTGTTCGTTGCGTCGCACGTGACTACCTACGTGAGGGAGTTGGCGTCGGTTGGTGATGGAGATGGATGAGCAAACAAGCTGCGTTTTGTACCTATGCTAACTTTACATAACTCGAATGCTTGTGAGTGTGACGCTTCTGTGTTCCACTTGATCTTTGTTTTATCTCGCTTCTTGGAATTGTGCAGGACCGCGTTGAGCGGTGCTTGTAAGTAGGTACTTATGTGATCTGCGTTAGGTACCTACCTACTATGCTGTCACGGTAGAAATTTATCATGCCGATAAATCTACGTAGGTAGGTAGGTCTTGATCATGAATTGTCTCGGGTCTGGGCCAGTCTGGGGTAAGCAGAGATAGCAGACTTTTCCTTGTGGTGGTTTGATTCCGTTGCTTGACAGTTCATAGACCAGGAACTTGAGGTTTTCTTTGCCGAAGACGCATTTTGATGGATTTACAGTGATATCATACACCTCTTATCTGCGTAAGACTTCCTGTAAATCTTTGATGTGGCTTGCTTTACTTACTTCCGCCTTCCTTAAGCCGGAGGTAGTGGGTTCGATTCCCACCCAGGACAAACTTTGTGTGATGAGCATAATTATTGTTGGTTCTGTGTCTGGGTGTAATTTATCTATAATACCTACTGTATGTATTTATAAATTATATAAGTATGTAATGTATATCAGTTGTCTGGTTACCATAACACAAGCTCTGCTTAGCTTGGGATCAGATGGCCGTGTGTGAGTTGTCCCAAGATATTTATTTATTTTTATTTTACTTCATTTTCAGATGCGATTATTGGGTAGGTAAGTACCTACCTACCTACCTACTTACCTACGTCGTCGATGATGAATGGAAATTTATGCGTAGATACCTAGTCTAATCCGATAAGTAGGTAGGTAAGTAGTACTTACCTACCTACCTACTTATCGGGTACTTACTAAGTACCTAAGTACTTGATAGATGAATCGTTGGAATGTCTGTCCGGCATTCTTGAGACCTGGACATACCACAATACATTCGTGTAGGTAAACTCGAATATGCCAAAAGGTGTTGTGATGGCTGTTTTCTTGATGTCTAGCTCGTAGACTGGTAGGTACTTACCTACTTAGTTGTTGATAAGCACGGTTTAGGTCGAGTGTATTGAAGATTTTCTTGCCGTGAAGTAGGTAGGTACCTAGGTAGATAGATGAAAAAATATTGAATACCTAGCTAGTGTAATGTAATAAAATAAAACTGCGTTATATTGTAATCAAAATTAAGTGTCGTGATGGCCCAGTGGTTAACGCGCCCACCTCTCATGCATGAGGTTGTGGGTTCGAATCCGGGCAAGCCAATGTGACTTTTTCAATTCATATGTAGGTACCTACTTTGCCCTACAGTGGGACAGTAAGAGGCTGGTAGGTACTTTTTTATTTTTTTTTATTTTTATTTTTTTCAATGTTGACATAATTTATTTCCCAAAATTATAAATTATGTTGCTTCAAATACTTCTGTTTTGATAAACGATTAAAATAGTGTAATGAAATAAAATAAAACTGCGTTTTATTGTAATCAATGTTGACATAATTTATTTCCCATATTTATAAATCAATAAAATAGTTTACGCCAACAAATATAACTTATTTTTACTTAGACAGAAAAATTTAAACTAGTTTTTTTTATATTCACGCCATCTGGTGTTCAATCTTCGTAAACGCAGAGGTATGTATGTGTGTGTAAACGACACTGTATTCAATGACAGAAGTTCTAAACAAGTTATGTGTCGAATTGGGTAGATTTTGAGGGAATGATATGACCTATTCAAATAAAATGTAATATCCGATAACCGCTAAGACTACTCCTATGACTTAATAATTGTCCAATTACACAAAAACTCAAATAAACTAAAAATGTTGACTTCAGCGCCATCTCTCGGGAGAATGGCTGGGAGCAGCCCGTCGGTTTCACCTTAAGTGTAGTAAATAATTACACATTTATAAATCTTTACTTTTTATTTCAGAGACATGCTGGTTCTGTCTGGCCTCTCCGTCTGTGGAGAAGCATCTAGTAATATGTGTCGGTACCCACTGCTACCTAGCATTAGCTAAGGGACCGCTGACACCATACCATGTGCTTATTTTACCTATCGCACATCATCAAGCTATCACAAGGGTAAGTTGAATTTTATGCTATTTTTAAGGTTTATCTTTGCCACAGACCAACAACTTACAAATCTATACATTTTACTGCTCTAGCTGAATAGAATTTGTTTTGATTTACTTTCGTTCATCTATACTTCTATACTATATAATATTATAAAAAGGAAAGATTTGATTGTTTGTTTGTTTGCATTGAATAGGCTCCGAAACTACTAAACCGATTTGAAAAATTCTTTTACTGTTGGGAAGCTACACTATCCCCGGGTGACATAGCAATATTATATTTTCTAAAGAGTTATGCTCATTTTCACGAGAGTGTGTTTCTGCTTGATCTAAAATGGCTTAGGGGATACTTAAAAATTAGGGATTGATGGTGAAAACGGGCATTAGGGATCCGTAAGGAAAATAATATTATTATAATTTTACCCTGTTTTCAGGTGTCCGAAGAAATAGTAGACGAGATAAAGAAATTCAAGGAGGCTTTGAAAAAGTTCTTTGCGTCGTTAGACATGTATGTTGTATTCTTTGAGCGCAATTTTCGCTCGTCACATATGCAGATACAGTGCGTACCTGTGCCACGCGCTTGCGAGTCGCAGATATTAGAGATATTTCAGGTAAGACTTTATTTTGTATGTTTGAAACAAATTAAAAAAAAAAAAAAAAACTTGACTTCCTTTCGGTCTAGTGGTCGCAAAGCGCGACTGCTGAGCATGGGGTTCGATTCAAAGGTTGGGCAAAGTGTTATTGGGATTTCCATCAGGTATTTCTCGGTAGCAGCTTCGAAGTCTGGATTTGTGCTCAGTTGGTGGTATTAGGCTCGCCCCCTATTACATGAGACTTATTACTCAAGTCCCACGTAATGAGACACAACTGATTTTCTATTGTTCTGACTTACCAGTAAGTCAGCCGGGGCCTGGCCGGTTAAACAAAAGTTTATTTACGATGTACTTTGTGCCTTCCACCTGTTATAATAAGGTTGGGGGTTTTAAGGACATTGTTTTCAAACTATATTTTTCTTCTTCTAAATATTGCGTTACTATGAATGTCACTCATTTAAAAGTACTATTGATTAAAGAAGGATGCCATAACGTAATCATCCGTCTATCCAGGACGAAGCAGGTATAAACAGCATACAAATGGAGGTCCTCCCTCCGTACGCGGACATACGGCAGGTGGCGCTGCCGGGCGCGCCGTACTTCCACGCGGAGCTGCCCTCCGGGGACCAGGTGTACGCCAAGGCGAGGCAACACTTCCCATTGCATTTTGGAAGGTAAATTATTGATTCTTTATGCGTTATGTACTGTGGAAGATTGGAATAGTTAAGTAATTTTCAAAAACATTTTCTTTAGGGACCTTTCCCAACTATAATTTGTATATTTATAATGTTTATAGTACACATTAGGATAAAAAATGAACCTTGTGGTCTGTGGACCTAAAAATGGGACAAGTGGTTAACATTTTCTTTCCCCATCTGTACTTTTAAGTCTATTAGAATGGTTATTGATAGTTTTGGTACTTTTGTGGATTGCGCATGCGTCTGACGGCTACTTGACGAGTATCAATATTATTTTTTTATTGTGCCGTTGTGAACAGCAACAAAAAAATTCAAAATTCATAAAAAAATTACGTTAAAGACAGAGAATGTTACCGACCATTGTTGTCTAGCTTAGGCCAGCTTGGCTTGAAGTGACTTCCCTAAAGGCGTTTGACCATCAATTTCATTTCAGGGACGTATTATCATGCCCATCTATCCTGAACTGCGAGGACAAAGCCGACTGGCGGCAGTGCCAGCTATCTCGAGAGGAAGAAGTCGAGCATGTGAAGAACTTCAGAGAGAGATTCCTACCTTTTGACTTTACGGCAGATGCGGATAGTGACAGTGACTGACACAGGAATGACGCGTTGGCGTCTACTCACACGCTCCCCCCGCGCCCCGGCAGACGCCCCGCGCGCGGGCGCTGGTTGCTGGGTAGCGAGTGTAGGCGCAAGTCGGGGATATGGTCCCGCTTTTTTTAAACATCATCTATTTGGGTATTTGACACCGCCAATCAATTGACATACTTTTAATGAGCAGCTGTTAAATCGCAATTTCCACATAGATTTTGTACAGCAATAGTAACTGTGACGTCACTTATTTGCCAAATCAATTGCTTGTCTATTTATAGGATTCAAAGCAACTAAAATTGTAATTTTACTAATAATATAAATGCGAAAGTAACTCTGTTTGTAATCACTGAATATAGGTTTATATTTTACTAGCTTCTGCCAGCGACTTCGTCCGTGTCAAAGTTGATTTCTCCAAACAAACTTTGGAACCCTGATTCATCCCCTTATGGGGTGAATTTTGGAAAATCCTTTCTTACGTCATAACATATACCTGCATGCCAAATTTCAGCCCGATCCGTCCAGTGGTTTGGGCTGTGCGTTGATAGATCACTATGTCAGTCAGTCAGTCACCTTTGAGTTATATATATTTAGATTCCGCGACTTCGTTTGCGTCCGTGATAACCGACATTTGTTCGGACGAAGTTCGGGTTTTCAGGGCTAAAAATATATTGATTTTTTAAGAAGTTGTCTTGGGATTATTGGTTAATAGTGTCTAGTACCCAATAATACGCTTCACCATCGTGTAACCAGCGCAGAATATGCGACGGTCGGAGCGTGTGTAACGAGCTTAATTGTTAAGCTAGACTGACACGAGATATTATTATGAATAAGATGCAAACACAATGCCGGTTTTAGCACTACCAGCGCCCTGGGCGAGATTTCTAAGGCGCCCCCCCCCCCATCTGCCATTCAAACCTATACCTACTGCCTTGAGAGAATGAAAAAACATTTTGTAGAAAAAATCTAAAAAAAAACTTTTCTAGAGTGTTGTCCCCTTGTTTCGCAGAAAGATAATTATTTCATAGAATTTTATTTCGCAGATAATGTTTCATAGAATATTCGGTTCTTGTATCTTTATTTCGAATATTATTGCTTCAAAGACTATTTACTTATATTAAACATATTGAAAACATTAAAATCAAAACAATCCCCTCCCCCCCCCAAACCCAAAATTTTAATAGTGGTGCTGCTCTCATGGGCCCTTCTAGGGGGGAGTGAAATTTCGGTTATTTTTCGCCTAAGACGCACCGTTTTTGAGAAAAAATACATAGAAGCCTCCGCTGTCCTAGACAGTTCAAACTTTCACAGATGATGTATTCCTGCTGCCGCTATAACAACAAATACTAAAAAACAGAATACACGGAATCGAACGAGCTCAAACTCGACGGGGTTGTGTCGTTCTATTACGCAGTTCCTATGGCCACCTTCCAGCTCCATCATCAGACCCTGGTTACCATGTAGGATCACAGTACTCGTCAAGACGAATCAAACGAGCCATGCTACCCTATGTTGTTTGAACAGAAAAATATTTGAAAAAAACTTGTTTTTTTTTCATATTTCAAGACATTTTGAGAAAAATTCGAAAGATTCCCGTTTTTCCTAAAGGATTCTGTCTGCGAATTTTTCAATGTAACATGTGAAAAAACGGAAAAAAACACAAATTGTTATTTTTCGTGAAAGAAACAAATTTTTTTTTTTAGCATTTTTTACGCTAGTCCGGACAGGCTCCCACGCCTATTATCACCATCGAGGCGATCCGGCCGGTGCTGGCGGACTGGCTCGGAAGAAGGTACGGCTCCCTGACGTTTCGGGTGACGCAGATGCTCTCGGGGCATTGCTTCGGAAAGTACCTGTGTCTGATAAACAGGGAGCCCGACGCCCGGTGCCACCACTGCGTGGACTGCCTGGAGGGCACGGCGCGGCATACGCTGTCAGAATGTATGGCCTGGGAGGAGCCGCGTTGTGTCCTCATCTCTGAAGTAGGCAGTGACCTGTCGCTGCCGGCCGTCGTCGCTTCGATGGTCGGCAGCGAAGGGTCCTGGAAAGCGGTGGCCTATTTCTGCGAAACGCTTATCTCGCAGGACTCGCTGCGGAAAAGGAAAGAGATATTACGACCTCTCTTCCGGCCCGCAGCAGGCGCCCCAGGCGTCGGCGGCGCCCTCTTACCACCCCCTAAATGGGCTAGAGGCGGCGGACTTGGGGACTCCATCAACCGAACCCAAGGTGGTGGTGCGTAGTGTTCTACGCGCGCCCCTCTCTGCCGTCGCGGGGCGAGTTAAACACCTCCCTCCCCTCCAGACCCGAGGTGGCCCGCGGAGGGCCAGCACCAGTCGGGAATCGCGGAAGGAACGTGAACCCGGCCTAAGTGTGGGAGGGGTACACCGGGGTCGCTTTCAAGCAGTAAGAGTCTGACAGACCCCTTCGACATCCAAGAGGATTTTCCACCCCGGGAACAAAAAAAAAGTCGCATGGTTTCGGCGATAAGATTTGTCAAGTAATTCCTTATAGTAGGTACGTTCGGGTTTAATGGGGCGATGTTATTCGGTGATATACTTTTCGAAATCACGAAGCCTGAGCTAAGCGTGTTCCGCTTCGTCAAAAATAAAGCCAACTCTTTTTAAATTAAATTTTAAAAAGAGATAGATAATGTAACGTGTCTTGTTTGTGGCCACTTCCCGGTAAAATGAACAACAGTGTTAGTGTTCCGGCCGAACGCTGAGTTCCACTCTAGTGTTGTCGCCATAGCGATTTTGTCGCTAGGCTTTGAGAATTTACAAGTACTGACTCAACGAGCGAGCGGCCCAAAAGGAGGCGCCGCGGCGCCCCTTTAGGTCCGGCGCCCGGGGCGGTCGCCCTACCTCGCCCTACCCTAACGCCGGCACTGTGCAAACAGTATCACTTTTAAAACATTGTACGTTAATGTATTATGTACACAGTAGTATTGCTCTCATAGCTAAATGATGAACAACTTTTCCGGTGTCAACTAACAGTTCGACAAGGATGACATTGTAATTTTAATGTTTTAAGCAATTTCATTTTTAATCTTTTAATACTGCTCTGCTTAACGCAAAAGCGGTATCTGGTTTCGAAGCAATTTCGAGCAAATTAAAGTTTTGTAAATAAAGTTTTTCTTATGTTACATATCGATTTTTTTTTTACTATTAAATGGAATTTAATGTTTTAATTAAGATACCGCCGTTTGGTTTAGTACATTGGATGCGTATTACTGTAAGCTATTCGAGTCATAAAAATCAAAAGATTTATTTAGGTAACGCTTTTAAGCATATCACGGCAGTATAGAATTTGGAAATGTAGCTGTCCATGTAAAAAACTGATAAATCTTATTCTAATAGATAGGTAGGTAAAATAAATAGATCAATTTCAAGTAAATGATTTTTATTTTCGTTCACATCATGCTGTCCTAATAACTCATTTGTTTGCATTATAAAAACATATCTGTAACAACATGATTAACTAACCCTTATAATATACTCGTGTATTCATTTATATTAACAAAATGTTTAAAAATGATATGGTACATTGACTAGAATTCAGAATGATTTAAGAGTAAAGTTATATAACGATTTTTTGCTCCTAAAATTGAGATAATGAAATATAGGTACATGTAATAAATTAAAAAGTATTTAAATGGGCCTTTTGTGTCTATATCGTCCATTCTTTATGAATAGTTGACCAAAAGTATGTAAATAAGTAGGTTTTTTTGTAAGGTAGACCATATGTATGATTTTTCACATATCCCAAATATTTGAATTTCAAAATCCTGATGCAAAACAAAGAAGATCATAAATGATTGAAACATTAACATTGTTAAAATCATTACTTCATGATTACTAAAAAAATCTACATTGTATTATTGACTAGCATTAGGTAATTGTGTCTAGATTATATAAAATAGATCTCAATTAAATATAGGGCAGTCTTCGTTGGAATTACTAAAGAGTGTCAACGTAAACAATTGTAAATCATTATAAATCCACTCAACTCACTTGAAAAACACTGTGTTAGTTGAACACGAACGCGGTATGCGTGTCAACACTCGTAGAGATAAACTACAATAACATTGCGCGCCCCTCCACAATTCAAAACGTTTGAAAGTGTTTGTGATAGTATTTAAAAGACTCATAACGCATGTGTGCGTACTGAGACTGATCTCGAAACAAAAACAAATCACGAATTTGTTGCTCGACTAGCGGCGTCATTAATCACTCATCATGACTTGTATGACGCTGCACTGACATACTCTATGAAAATGGCAAGTTGCGTTGTCTTGCGCGGTCGGCTATTTATTTACTTGACTTTATTAGTTGACAAACAAATCTGCCGGCCTGCTACTGAAGACGATTACTTACAACTACATACAAACTCTTTCATACGGATGTGACTACACACATTTAAATAGTAATATGGAGGGGCGCGCCATGTTATAGTAGTTTATCTTTAAACTATAGCTACAACATGATACAGTTTATAATGTACATACAAATTGTAACTTTCTGCCGTATTCACCAAACTATAGGTAAGTGTATTGTCACGTGTTACTGATTACTGAGGATTGTATAATACTAACGTTCCATTAATTTACATCGCTTATTATGCACGAATTGATGAATATAGACCACATTGAACTCGCGCTGTTGGGTAATACAATTTCAATGCGGTCCTCTGTATCTTATAATACAATAGTTATGTTAGGTAGGTTCCACATCATTGTCAACAGTACAAGAAGCAAGTATTTTCAAATCACATAAGTACAGGAAAACATAATTTAATTATAATTTATCGTTATCCAAGCAGTCTCTGAAAAGTGATAGTTTTAAGCTAAAGTTGGAAAGTCTGGTCAAAATTTAGTCAATAATTTTGTCTAACGGTTTCTGTGTAACGTTGGCAAATATGTGTAAATGGTGCACTGTATACAGTTCATAAGTATATTGTTGCATATTGAACAGATTATGCGGTGATTTACTGTTGGCACTTCAACAAATACTTATCATAATCCTAAGATATAAATAGTTACTTGAAAATTCATTTACACACTCCAAAACCTTAATGTTATAGACAATGATAAGATTTGCCAATGAAAACATTATTGTTTTCATAAACTTTACAACAATCAAACAATTCGTATTTAATTAAATATGGGATATAATTACACAATTACATCCGTAACTAGTTTTAAGACTTTTGGTCAATAAGGCATTAAGTTTAAAATATATATTTTTATTTTAATTATTGTTCTCCTTATTTTTTATATTCGATAGTCATTAATGTGTACTTAACATTAATTATATTAATATTTACACAACGATCAGTGGTTTTAGAACCTACAACTTTAACAGCATTTAAAGCCGTTTGTTTTAAAATACTCAGTTTCGGAGTACAAAAAGGATTAATGAGTTTTACTATTACATGTGGCACTAAAGAATAAATATAATTATATTGGCTAAACCTATCTATCTACACTTTATTTACATGTCTAGCAGTATGGAAGTTTATGGAGTTTGGCAACCGTTTTGTAAAAAATATTACATGCAAAATGTCATACAGTCGCAACATTAGAAAATTGAAAATGCACCGATTTACCACGAGCCGTTAGGGCGATTTGTTGGTACTCAAAACTATGATAAAGCGCCTCTCTTAGCTTGTTGCCTATTATTTTTTAAGTACACACTTAAAATACGTATTTGGCAGTGTTGTAGGTAATAGTATCATTTATACATCCAAATCCAGCTATTTCAATAGTGCAGATTTGTTTAATAAATTAACCCGATTGACCATGCCTTATTACCTACTCTCATAGAGTAACAAAACCTACATCCCAATAAAGTATCTACATAGATACAAGACATTATAACTCTGAGAATACGACTCAAAATCATTTATCTTAGTCTTTTCAATACATTTTGGCTGACATTAATGGCGCCACCAGCGTGCGTCCAACCGTGGTCCAACCTCATTGGTCAAAACGTGTTTGACGTTGGTGATGTCAGTTTAACACGTCCTGATTGGTCGTAGGTACGGCGGCCATCTTTAATAGTGCCGTTCCATTTGTTCGTTATTTTCAAACGTTGATCTGGAAGGCTTCCCTGGTGACTTTGGGGTCGTGTGCGGTATGTGTAGGGTGCGAGGGATGCGGGTGTGGTGCCCGCTTTCTTCGGTGATGTCCCTCGCACTCCGTGTCGTCGGAGAACCGTGATGGTGGGTGAATGTGCTCGTTGAAAGATGGGTAGTTTGATATACTGCGAAGGAAATAACTATATGGGGTAACACTGTAGATTAATTAAATAACTATTTTAATTTAATAAAATATTATTAGTAACTTATTTGTAATCTTTTGTGCTCGTACTAGTACTAGACTGCAGCGATGCCAAGAAATGTTTTAACACTTAAACTTAACTAGGTTTTATTATATGAATATTGGATACCTAGAATGTTTCATCTGTGTATAATGTTGTAAATATCGTGTGTTTGAGTGTAAATAAATAAAGAAAAAAATATTTTATTTGTTTTACTTCGACACTGCATTGGTGTACCCAGTATATTTTATTTTAGCTACTTAATCTTTTAATCACTCAAAAAAAATTAGTTTTCTAAGACTTCCACTTTCAGAAACATAAATCTGAATTTACGTTATATTTGCCACTGCCGAAGATATCTGCGTTATTTATTTATTTATTTATTTTAAACTTTAGTGCAACAAAAGTACAAAGGCGGACTTAATGCCGCTTGTTACTGTTAGGTAATAGAATGGGTCATGCGTAGTCAGGCTCAGCGCACATAAAGCAGCAACATGCTTGAGCAATTTTGCATAAACTGAGGAACTAAATCACAATTTAAATCACAATATTGAGTTAAAAATAATAGCATGCAAGAGAATATTCCCTGTGTCTTGTGGATTCATTATGAAAAATTTGACCGCTAAAAACATACTCTCGTGTATTTTACTGCTCAGTGAGCGCTGACCGTTATAATTTACAGAGAATGGTAGATAACTTATACTGTTCGTTATAGCGCTTTATTTTCGTTTCTTGTGACTTTTTTTACCGACTTTACAAAAAGGAGGAGGTACTATTTACTATTTGCCATAGATAATTATTGTTGCTTTTTGTTTATCATACGTAGAGTATAACACGACTTTTCAGCTACCTTCCTCTGATACTAAAATTAAAACTAAAAGTAAGTAAACATCATCTACTGCTCACAGTGTCTACAGGTACCTGAAGGTGGTCTCGTCGTTGTGGCTGCTGTAGCCCGAGGAAGAGCGAACATGTCTCTTGCCCAACGCACCTGCCTTGCCCTTGCGAGAAGGAAACGCCTTGCGGACCACTCCGCCTACCGAGTTCTCTGATGATGATGATGATTCTTCGCGCTCTACGCTTGGATCTGAGATGTGGGGTATGTTATAATTTTACATTATTTGGTAATTTTTTTTATGTATGATTTAGTCTCATCCTCTGCGCTCAGCGGCGAGTTTAAAAATGTATATAACTTTGTGACTGTCAAGAATTACAGTCTCGGATGGAGAAAATTCAAAAGCCTGGATACAGTATTTTTTTTCTTTTAAGTCCGCTAAAGAATAATATTGCTGTAAAATCCGTCAGCAAAATTCGGACGTGTTATACCTAATGTCATCCTTTGTAAAGGGCAAGTAAGTATAGAATCGCCACAAGGGTCTTTTACCATACGGCGTGGAGAAAACCTCCACGGCCCTATAGGACCTCTTTATTTGCGACATTGTCCAGATTATAATTGACAGGACCACAAGGGCTCCACATAATTCACCACGGCAAGAGCGTACCAATTACTGCCACGTGTTTTGGTAAGCCGTTCCAGATTTACAATGTCAAACTAACATGAAGTTGGATGTGCGGGTCTGAGCCGGGCCTGGGGCTCGCTGTCGGAGTGCGGCGCACTGGCGTCGTCGCTCGCGTCGTCTTCATACTCTGTAATGGGCAGGTGCAGCGTTAGTATCTTCTTCACCTCCGAGTCCGTTGAGCCCAAGTTGTCCGACTCTGCAATATCAACGCATAAGTTAGATGGTGGTAGAGGAATGTGGTAGCAGTGAACACGCCACGAATGGGTGCTACGAAAGTGCGGATGAAAATTTTAGTTTTTGAAGACTGATTAGGGGCCTTACCATCATCATTTGCAGAGTAGTTTAAGTGGACGGCAAGTAAAGTCAAAATCGCTTGACACTTAACTTTTTGTCTAATATTGATCTGCTTCATGAATATGATAACTCCCCAGAATATCGAAAATGACAAAATAATATCCAGCGTGAATTTATGAAACTTTCGTAGGCACCCTATCTGGAGTTAGATTTGATTTTGGACACGTCATCTGTCGTCTTTCGTGGCGTGGTTCACAGCAAAGCACATGACATGATAAAAAACATGGTTGATGTGGTAAATGGTTACAATGGAACTGCGTACGACAAAGACTAAGGACGGGGCGCCAACACATAGAAGCGGGAACGTTCACACTAAGTCATGACAATGAGTGGACTACACACAAACGAAACAAAGGTATGTCACAATACATACTGTGTGCATGCTTACCTTTATAAATTACAACACCATTTACGCTCCCAAAGGTTGCATAAAAGGCGATCAGTATGTCAAATTACAATTCAATTACTTAAACTTAAATGGGACAAAGTAAACTTAATTAATAGAAGGTGCAATCTACGTAAAATAAAATGTAGCTAACTACGTCATAGATACTCTGTAAGCTGTTGCTGTACGGGGATCGAAGGGGGTTCGTACCTTGGCTCTCTGAGTGCGGGTCTCGGAGTCTGTTGCCTTTTCTTCTCACTTTTGTGTACTCTGGCTCTTTGCCCTGTAATAAATATTTGTATTCGACATTTAAAGTAAATACGTAACGATTCTTTTGTTTAATAAGTTTGAAATTATTTCTACTTACATTCTATTCTGTTTGAGGTCCTTAAATCATAATTAACGAAAATTAAACAAAGAACCACGGCCTTAAACCTTGTTCAAAATGTTGCCTGCTTCGAATTTAATCTAAATATATAAAAGTAAAAGATCATACACTCATTCATCACGACAAAACGAAAACCGCTTGACGTAGAAAGATGAAATTTGACAGGGAGGTCAAAGTCAAAGTCAAAACATTTATTTCAATTAGACCATTTAAAGGCACTTTTGAATTGTCAAGGAGTCGGTCAGTTAGTCCAGAGGTAGATTATAGTTAGTAGGCGTCTGCTAAGAACGGATTTTCCAAAATTCACGGGGTCCGACATTTACGCGGACGAAGTCGCAGGCAAAAGGCAAAGGCTTTATTATCGACTAGCAAAAGCTAGTCGATAATAAAGCTGTCAGGAGGCTTTAATATTAAAATAACAATAGCATTCAATTTGTTCGAAGACAAGGCAAGTTCCAGTTAGAAAACGTTAAAAATAAATACGTAGGGTATGGTACGTAGGGGGTACCCTGGTAGTCTGATAACCAGTCTTACCTAGGGGTACCGTATTACCCAGTTACTGGGTTGTGGAGGTCAGATAGGCAGTCGCTCCATGTAAAATACTGGTATTCAGTTGCATCCGGTTAGGCTGGAAGCCGACTGGAAAAGGCTAAGCAGATGATGATGACGTAGGGTGTGGTGCAACTGTACCTTATACTTGTCGTTCTGCTTCAGGTCGTGGTACACGAAGGAGCCCCTGACGGAGTGGTAGGGGCCGCTGTACACGTTGCCGCTGTAGCTGCTCTCGCTGTAGGCTGTGGGCTTGGTCAGCTGGAACGTCGCGTACGGACAGATGTCTTCTATGTACTCTGTGGAAAGAAACAACTGTTGAGCTGTGGCTTTATGAGAAATAGGTAAGTGTTTTTATAAAATTGCAATTGAAAGATTAGTTTTTTAAAAAAGATTTTACATAATTATCTGATCCATAGGTTCTTTCATTTGCATTAAGCCATTTGCATTAAGCCTATATCAGGTTCAAACTATTAAGTTATAAAGGTTCTTCTACCGGTGTACGGTCGACAAAACAAAATAAGTAACCAGGGTTGTGCGATAGAGTCGTAGTTGAAGTTTTCTTATAAATCGATAGATGTCTTTAATTGAAACTTAATTTATTAATAAATGAACTATTTATTATCTACTTTTTGAATTAAATAACGTTTGAAAACATCCATCGGTTTCTAAAAAACCTTCCAACTATACCTATCTGACAACCCTGGTTACTGTACATATCTAGTCTTTTGGTGACTGTACATATTTTTCCAGTTAGTTAAGAGTAGTTAGGTACTTATTGTCACTATCGTAAAGGCTTTTTTAAAATGCAGTTGTCACATACAAATATCTGAGTTCCTTACCATTGGAAGCATGTTTGTAGTGATGCTGAGGGGGCGGGTGTTGCGCCCGCGCAGCTAAGTACTGTTGGTCGCGGTTCACTTTGTTCTGCAGTTGCGCTACCGATGGAGACTCGCCCACCCCGCTTTCTGTCGCCACTGTCTCCGTGGCACCAGCTTCTATGACCAATTATAATGTGGTGAACGAAATTTTTGTGCCAGATTCTGTGTGTGCTAATCGTTTACAATGTAGGTGATGTGTAGTTATGCAGGGTTGGTCAAGGTGTAATTGATGCTCACATAGTTTCGTATGACACTCCACTTATCGTCTAATATTGACCATTACATCTGTCTTTGTAAATATCATATGTGGAATATAAAAATTCTGTTTTATAGTTACATGACGTAAAATTTTGGTTAAGGGCGGTGTTTATAGGCACCGAATGAATTGCAAATTGTGATTAGCTATGATAATAAAGAAAAAATGAGCAAGTGATATATCTGTAAGTAAACTACCAAAGCTAGTGTACTGACTGTTCCGCCGCACGAGCAGCACGATGGCCAGCAGTGCGCCCAGCACCAGCAGCGACAGCGCCGCCGGCAGCAGCACGCGCGCGCCGCCCAGCGCACGCGAGCCGCCAGGTGCTGCGCCCGACACCTCGCCCTCCACCACTGCACCACATACATGTACTGAGTTACATTTTGTGGACGATATCGACGGTTGGCAAGCTAATTTGTTTTAAATGACATTTCTGATTTAAAAGACAGAAGACACTTTTTATTGGAAAATTTATTGTATCAGACACATCGATTTGCCAGTGAAACATTCATTCAAATCATTACCAAAGACTATTTCTGAATAAATAATGCCAGCCTCTCATTACCCTATTCCAGGACAAAGGAGTCAAAAGCTTCAAGAGAGCTCAAAAGATTTCAGACTTGTATTCCTTCGAACTACGATGTTTTCCTTCACCATTATTAATGATGTCCAAAATAAACTAAGAAAGTACATAAAAACTGAAAAAGTCGGGTGCCTTACGTGACTTCAATCAATTGCCACATGTATGAAAGACTTCAAAGTCACGTAACGCATATGAAAGAGTCACATTGGTACTTGTCCGGTATTGAATCCGCAATCTCCCGCAAGGGGTGCAGGCTTTAACTTGACTGATCAGGACACTTTTAGACTCTTTCGTTGTAAAAGGTTGATTTCTTTACTTACTGCCACTAAGTGAATGCGTGGTGAAGTTATAAAGTGCGACGGCATGGCCCGCGTTGTTGTGTGCAGTGATTCGCAGCTGGTAATGTGTTGCTGGTGTGAGGCCTGGGACGCTGAAGACGCGTTCTGTTGCCTGCACGCTGTTGGATACTAGGCGCCACTGTGGAACAAAAGCTGTATTAGATAAGAGCAGTTTTGGTTGGTCTGGAAGAGTATTATTGCTACATTAATGCTTCATTTTCTATACTAGTACTCATATTAATATTATGAGGCTGAGTTTGTTTTTTTTTTTTTACGTGCTCATCTCAGGAATTGCTGGTCCGATTTAAAAAAATATTTTTGCTTTATATAGCCCTTTTATAGAGACAGCATATAGGCTATTATTTAACATTACGGCCCACGGGAATGGAGCAGTTCCCAAAGAAGAAATTTAGTGCAGGTGGAACCTCGGGGTTTGATAGTAAAATTGTACCTAATGATCAAAGATGATTAATTGCGAGGTTGGTGTGTCCGACACCAACCTCGCAATTAATCATCTTTGCAGCTGCAGCTTTTAAATAAATTAAAAGCTAGTTGAGATGTAATTTGGATTTCTTTAGCAAATCCAAGAGAAGAGAGAAGAGAATATAGGTACCTGTGATTGACTTATTTCTCGATACTCAATTACGAAGTACAGAATCCCGCAGCCACCGTCACCCCAAGAGTCCAGCCACACCGTCACCGTCGTTGTATTCAGAGTTATCATCTGGGAATGCTTCGGTTTTACCGGTACTGGAAAATAAACTTGGGTTATTAATTGGGTCATTTAAATTCAATTTAAAATGATCTTATGTAGTAGATGAAAATCTTCGTTTCTTTTTTTCAGGATGGAATGCTATTTTGACTGCCTCGTTGGGAAAGTGGTCGCAAAGCGCGACTACTAGGTCTTCGCAGTCGATGAATGGTCGAGGGTCGATTCGCAGGTCGGTGTTATTGGGTTTTGTGTTATTGGGTTTTTCCATCAGGAATTTCTCACTAGCAGTCTTGGAGTCTGGATTTGTGCTCAGTTTATGGCAATAGGTTCGCTCCTTAATACAATGGGACTTAAACATTACTGGCGAAATGTGGATGTACTAATGGGTACACCTCTGTCTAACCCTTCGGGAATTACAGGCGTGATGTTATGTGGAATGCAATTTTATGAGGGATAAAAACTAATTATCGGTAAGTAGGTATTGTTACTAACCAGTGCCCTTCGTATATGCGTGTACAATGTCACAAGGCAGACCGGTGCCAATGCGGTTGAAGGCCGTGATGTACAGCTGGTAGCGGGTGCCGCACCACAGGTTCGGGAGCACGTGCTCAGATGTGCCCGCTTCTACTTGTAACTCCTCCCAGTCACCATGCTCGCGCTTGTAGTTGATCACGTATCCTAGAATGAGGAGGAGCTTAGCATCAATAATATTTAAGACTAAATTTTATAGATGCGGTAGTAAAAAAATGTACGTATTGTCACGGTTGGACAATTCATTCCAAAACATGGCGACCTTGGCAATAAATTAATTAAAAGGATAAGTCGCCTCTTGGTTCTTCTGACCGTCTTCTTTTTGTCGATGATAAATGTAGGCATTGTAATACACGACAGGATATCTATATGTATCTGGAATTCTGGACAGCATATTGCTCACTATATGGCTCAAGACGCACTTGCACCCAATCCCTTCGCAAGCTTAAGGAATACGTTACCTAATATAGGACTGCCACCATCACCCTGGTCGCTCCATTGAAGATGCAGGGAATCCGCGTATGAATCCACGACAGCCAGTACAGGGGGCTGTGGAGGCACCTTCACTTCAACGCTGTAGGTGACCTCGTCGCGCCCGTGGACGTTCTCAACTGAGCACGTGTAGTTCCCACTGTCCAGGTACTGTGTCATGCTGTGTCAATGGTGTGAAGGGATATGATGAAAATTGAGTACATAATGAGAAGAAAAATAACGGCGAAATTTGAATAGCATCGTAAGAAGTTTGAAAAATTGAAAAATAAGATACCAAGATCTTAAAGATATAATTCACAAATTGAATCTTTTCACAGAGCTAAACCAGCTAAAATAGTTACCTGATGATTAAAGAACCGTCGCTGGTAACGTTTTTTCTCAGTGTGGACTCCAGGGTAGCCCCATTCATACTCCACGTTGTAGACGGAGTGGGGACGCCAACCTTGTTGCATGGCAACGATATGTTCTCCTTCCAAGGAGTAACGATGCTGCGGCTAAAAGACGTGATCCGAGCTGGCACTGTCAGGAAACGGGCTTTTTTTGAATAGAAGAAAATGAACACCAGTAACCTAATCTGGCGTAGAAGAGACGGTTTGACGGTTTTATATTTCAAGAAAAAGAATCATTTTAAATGTAGGGTCTCTGAAGATATTTTATTTTCTACTTCGATATCAAATATATTAAAAAACTGATATAAAAGAATAAACCCCTAAATCCCTACTGGCTAACCCTAATGGCTATTAAGATGGATTATAGACTAACCTGATTCAGAGGGTAGCACTGTGACAACTCGAGTTGCCTCTCCTTCTCCAAGTCTCGTCGACGCTGATACCCAGAACTGATGAGTGGCCCGCGGTGGTGATCGCGATGTCTCGTGGGATAATGTGCTTGGTGACAGCATGCGTTTATGGGTACCCTCCTAAAGAAATATTAAAACAAAAGACTGAGCAACTCGAAAATTCAAATCTTGGAGCCACCTACATTTTTCTAGGATATCCTAAAGAGCTTTAGAAAAAAATAATGAGGGTTGATGTGGAAAAATGCAACGATATTATACAAAATATCAAAATAAAAATGCAGGCAAGACGAAATAGTGCGAAGTGGTAAATATGGTATATCTCCGAAGTTCGTTTTCGAGCGGTTATTGGATAATGCAGATGAACAGAAACTTGACGCGTGCTCGGCATGCGGCTGTCGGGAATGAAACTATAGCGAAAAGTAATCTTCGTTATATGTATATCTTGTAGGTGGTATATTGAGCATGACAGTAGGTTGAGGTACCTACCTTGTGGTGTCAAAATATTGGTTCAAGCTAAAGTCAGTGAGGTGTAAAAAAGAGTGGGAAGATAACGGAATATTCAACTTTGGTGTGGTAGGAAGTGAAGTGGCATATAAAAAAGTGTGCTGAAATGATTTGGTTATGTGGAGAGGTCAAATAAAGGACGATTACCAAAAGGAGTTTAAAGGGCAAATACGACTTGATGCCCTTGGAGGGTACACTAACCTTATTGGCGGTGTCCTTAAAAAAGGTCAGGTGCGTAGAACTCGCAACCGGTTCGCATGTATGAAAAGATGAATGAATGTGGAAGAAGCAAAAGGGATCGTAGCATGATGAGTATTGCTGTATTATCCCACCTCCATGAGACATTAGCATGTTTTATGTTAAAGGTTTCATGTAAGACCAAAATGATTGAAAGCAGCATGTATTCATTTACAGAAATTATGAACCAGAATGGAAATCTTCAACGATATAGGTTACTCTTAGAGAAACTGTAGTCAATCAACCTTTCATTGTCAGAGGTCCCAAACCACTGACTGCATTATGTGTACGTAAGCTTTACGTTAAGCTGTCTAGAAGAAACATTAATTCTACTTCAACAATAATAATGAGAACACAAACCTCTCTTCCATCTTCTATGACGCTCATGTAAAGCGTATACCCGACGAGGACTCCGTTGGGTGCAGCAGGTGGAAGCCATGATACTAATATCTTGTTGCGCGAAGATACAACTGCTTTGATGTCAGCGGGTGCAGAAGGTACTGAGACGAGATAGGTAATTTTTTGTAAGCAAAAGCACTTCTGGCTTCTTAAAGAGGTGATTTTTTTTCCTTAGAAAATTCTTAAAATTACAATGAGTCAGAATATGAGCAAATCAAGAAGTTGCAAAACTTTTGGAAACTAATTCAATTTAAAGAAGCCCTAAATTAAGACAACATTTTCTCACCGTCTTCTTCTGTGTGGCAATATACAGGAGCAGCCCTGACACCGTCACCAGCGGCAGTAAACGCACACACCGTCACCGAATAATTGGTGTATCTTCGGAGTCCTGATAACGTTGTATGTAGTCCTGATATTTGTTTCGTCACTGCTTCTTCGTTCCCTGAAATCGAAGTTACTTCAGGATTCCGAAGTAAAGAAAACCAAACTGAAGTAGTATTTTTAAAAAGAACAATAAATGGAAAAGTGTCTAAAATATAGTTTACTGGAAGAGGTAAATAGGATGCTTACCGTACCAATCCGTGACGGGTGCGTATGTTACCCGGTACCCTTGTAAGACTCCGTTTCGTCCCCTAAGTGGTGGGGGTTCCCAAGCTACGCGGACTGATTGGGAGCTCAGCGCTGTGCACTGCAAAGCTCCTGGTGGTAAGCTTGGAACTGTAATTGAAGAAATAAAGCCTCATCAGCCTTTGCTCATTCTGGATTTCTGCCACCGTCTGATTTTGAATGAAGAAGTTAGCTCGGCAATGAGTTTTTACACTTAACTTGTGCAATAAAGAGGTCTATGCTGTGAATCTTAAAGCAGACATTGGCTTGCAACTCACCATCTTCCATCGTAGTAGCAGTGGTAGGAGGCGAGGCAGGGCCCGCACCTCTACTGTTATAAGCCTGTACCACCACTGCATACGCGGCATGTTTCTGTAAGCCTGAAAGTGTGGTCCTCGCGCGGGCAGTACCCGCCCCCTCTACTGTGCGCACCGTGTAGGATGCCCCACCGGGACCGCTTGCGCTTAGAACTGTGCTGTTGCTATTTAACTGGGAAAGGTTGGAAAGTTAATTTCGGAATTTATGTATTTATTTTACACTTTACGAAAAATTACTAATGATATCTTAGACAATTTCTGCTAAGACAAAATATGCAGAAACAAAAAGTTACTTTCTTAAATCATACGAAAGCAGGAAGCAGATAACTACACACATCAAAAGTGTCTAGGGATCAATATATTATTATTACCAAATACATCTTGATCCCTAGACACTTTTGATGTGTATATGTTGGCTTTGTGTTGACGTGACAAATGAAATGAGCCTCGTGGCTCTAGATTGACATAATCTAGGAACATCGTGAACTAACCTCTTGAAATCCCACGTAGTAACCTAGAATATTTCCGTTCCATAAGTCTCTTTGTGGTGGCTCCCAGCTTACGACGAGTTCTGTGGAACTTTTTGCTTCTACTCTCACATCCAATGGTGGTCCACTAGGAACTATTAGAATTAAAGAAATAACATTTTCAGTACATACGAGTTTGTCATCGAAACCTATTAAATACTAAAAATCAGTACAAAAGTTAATCGATTTAGAAAAACTAGGATACTCTTCCCTTGAAAAAGCATTCTATGTTTCATTCCGGGTGAGATCAAAAAGATTATCCTCTCCATTAAATCGAAAGCCGTGGGCTGTGATAACATTAGTCGCCACATGATCGTGACGGCTCTTGACCAGCTCCTCCCTGCAATCTCCCACATCGTTAACTACTCCCTCTTCTCCGGTGATTTCCCTTCGCTGTGGCGGAAAGCCCATGTTCGACCACTACCTAAAATTCCTAACCCTACCCTTCCCAGTCACTTTCGACCAATTACCATCCTACCCTTTTTATCCAAAGTCCTCGAGGCCTGTGTCCATAAACAATTCTCCCACTTCATTCACCGTAACTCCCTCATTAGTCCATTCCAATCCGGTTTCAGGCCTGGCCACAGTACCGTCACAGCTCTCCTCAAAGTGACTGACGACATAAGGCGGGGAATGGAAGACAGTAAAGTTTCCGTTCTAGTACTGATCGATTTCTCCAATGCTTTCAACACCGTCAGTCATGAAGTCCTTTTATCCATCCTCTCCCATCGAATGGTCTCTCCTGAGGTTTTGAATTGGTTTTCATCCTATCTTCGGGGGCGCCAGCAGTCAGTTCTGGCGGGAAACTCTTTTTCCAGCTGGCGTGGTCTTGAAGTTGGCGTCCCTCAAGGCGGTATTCTATCTCCACTTCTGTTCTCTATTTTTATAGATCTTATTACTACCGAACTTCAGTGTGCGTATCATCTTTACGCTGATGATTTGCAGCTCTACAGTCAGGCAGGTGTTGACAACTTATCCGATGCAATTGAGGAGCTAAACCGGAATTTAGCAACGGTGAAAGATTGGTCTGATCGTTTCGGGGTAGCGGTCAACCCAACCAAGTGCCAGGCTATTATTATAGGGAGCGCCCATAGCCTGAGAAGGCTTAATGATTTAGTGGTGCCGCCGGTAACCTTTGATGGCACAATTATTCCGTTTAGCTCCGACGTCAAAGATCTGGGTTTGTATGTTGACACTTGCCTGAGCTGGCGTAAGCAGGTCGCGAATGTGAGCAAAAGAGTCACCGGGACGTTGCGGTCGCTTTATAGATTGAAAAATGTTCTCCCATCACACATAAAGGCAATGCTGGTTCAGTCCCTTATCTTTCCCCTACTCGATTATGGTGATGTGTGTTACTATGACCTGAATGCAGATCTCCTCAATAAATTAGACCGACTTCTTAATAACTGCATTCGATTCGTTTTTAATCTCCGTAAGTATGATCATGTGTCTGCACATCGGTCACTCTTAAAATGGTTACCCATCAGACAGCGCAGAGCGTTAAGGGCCTTAACAACCTTATTTTCTCTCCTGGACAAACCTAGTTCTCCTTCTTATCTGACTTCTCACTTTCAATATTTATGCTCTGCGCACAGCAAGAATCTCCGTTCCTCCAATAATCGTCTTCTGCGATGTCCTTCCTACCGCTCCGGTTTTCTCAAATCTTCTTTTCCTGTCCAGGCGGTTTTCTTATGGAATGCACTTCCTCAGAATATCAGGATGGCCACCAGTCAGTTCACATTCAAGGTAAAAGCTCGCGAACACCTGCATAAGAAGTTAGCAGACTCGTCCCACAATTAATTTGTTGTACTTCACCACCTATGTATTTTATCACTCTCCACTTTATATATTTTGTTTGTATGTATGTATATATGTATTTATTATTATAATTTATTCTCGTAAATTTTCTGTATCTGTGCACCTACTATGTTTTATCTCTGCATCACCCTAAGGTAGACTGGTAGAAAATGCCTAAGGCATTAAGTCCGCCTTTGTACAGTATTTTTTTTACTTGTGCATAAAGTTTTAAATAAATAAATAAATAAATAAATTCTAAGTGAAACTTGCGTTGTCTTGCATTTGCATACCTTCTTCAGTCGTAGTTACTTGTATCAGTTGACTTGGCTCGCTCTGTCCAAGTCTGTTCTCTGCGATTATTCTGAGGTGGTACGACGTCGCTGGCTGGAGGTTCTGAACGCTCGCTGAGGTGACACTACCAGGGACTATCACTTTCTGAGGTGTTGTCGGCCAGGAGTCTGTTCAAAACGAAGAATGTTATTGGAACTCTTAATCTGCAGTCCTGTATCTATGTACAGTAGCGGTCATAAGTGGAGTAGCAATCTACAAAGCAAATCGATTGACACTTTGGTTTAACTTACGACCTTTCGACGTCGTGTGCGAATTTTGAGGTGTACGTAGGTACTGTGTTATTACGTCCAAAAGTGCTTTATAATGGCCTAATTAAATAAATGATTTGACTTTGACTTTAACTTTGAATACATCACCTATACACACAGATGGTAGGTATGGCCTGTACCCCGTGTTCACAGCAATTCAAACCATAGCATGCTACTGCACTTATGACCGCTACTGTACTATATAAAATAAATAAATTCACCTGGAGCTTCTTTATATTGGACGATGTAGTTGATGATAGGACTGTTGCCAGCATATGGTTGCGTCCAGGAAATTTGTATAGAACGCGATTGTTGATCTATTATCCTTATATTCTTTGGCATTTCTGGTACCTGAAACACGACACGCGCAATCAAGATTTTGGTCTTGTGGAATGACTTATTTGAACTAAGTTTAAGATGTCCTCACCTCCTGCACAACAAGGTGTATGAGCATTTCATCTTGTCCATAAGCGTTTGACGCTCGGCACGTCAAAGCCCCGGTGTCTTGTCGATACGTTTGCAGGATGCTCAACTCAGAAACTAAGCCGTCATCCAAAACTTGTTCTCGAATTGTGTATCTGAAAAACACGTCTTAATTGGAACCTCACGTGACAAGCTTTTCTAAAGCCTCTTGTTGATGCGAGTACTATTTTTTAAATTGCTGAAGTGGAGCCAATACTGGCTAAAACTGAACTTTTATTTGTCTTGCGAATCAATTAATTGGAGACCTAGGTATTGGATACGTAGCATTGCTAATATCGTTAAGTACCACAAATCCTTTTTCTAGGCTTTGATCAAAGGCTGTATGAAAGATGTTACCTTTGATCCAAATGATGCGCAATAGTATGATGATGTGGACTTCTCCAGCTGACCTCCAGTGGCGCGTCTCCTGATGCTGCGCACTGCAGGTGAGCCGCTTCCCCTGCCGTCACCTGCACTGTCTTACTCTTCATGGGAAACCTGGCCGGTGCTATAAGGATAGAAAATATTATTAAATATTGAAAAAAAGCAGAAACTGGATCAGTCTAATCTAGACTCTAAACACGTGTTACCGAAGAACGAGGGATATTGCGGTCGATTTATTATTATTTATTGGTGATCTTGCTTCAATGTTATATAGGTAGGTAATGTTATTACCTATCAGTTGTAATACTGTGTACGTGTAAGGAATGTTAGTTTATCAAAAATACTATCTTCGCCAACATCACAAAATACGGAAAGTACCAAAATATCATGGTCTTAAGTACTTCCACGCCATGTAAAATAAGACATTTGCCTTATAACGAGGACGCGTTATGCTCACTTTGCATCACATTAAACCAGGACAAAGGACCCTTTCTCTAAAGAGTTCCCTATATATTGTGTACCTTATAAATATTATCTCCATAATAAATGTGAAGAAAATTGCATTGTTTTTTTTTACATAACTGGCAGCAACCGACCTAAAAGCAAAGTCAAGCGGATACCTAGTTAATTTAATTAAAATAAATGTTTATCTAAGCAGTAAATCCGAAGGTCTAAATATAGCCTCCGAATAAACTAAATATATTAGGGACACAAGGCAGGTACACAATCAACTAACCTAATCGACCTCGATCGTGCTGTGTTTCGGTAACTAAAATTCTGGGAAAATAAGAATTTGGCAGATAAATGCCTTTTGCCTATCTCTAGCTAATAAATCTTGTTATATAGGACAGATTCTGGTGAATCTACCTTGATTAAGTTTTTTTATAGAATATAAATACCAGCCTATTATTGACCTACTGCAGGATAAAAGCCTCTTCTTATACATAGAAGGCACGAGAATTGACCAAGAGATTTTTACCTATTAACTAAAAATGAAAAAAAAAGTATAGGTAATATTGTCAAAATATGTCCAAAAGTAAGAAGTAGGAAAGTTAATAATCAAAAATATAATCGGGAAAAAATCTTATTCAATGTCAGAGTCTGTCAGCGTGGCTTTTTTTGTTAGAAAATAAAATGTCTATGTTATTGTTTGTACCGATTTTCATATTGGCAAGAAATCAAGAGCTGCGGCTGGGCACAGAGATTGCTCTACCCCCACTCTACTCGATATTTCCTTTGAGTGCGGTAGAAGTGAGGAAAAAAATATTTCCATAAAGGCCGGCTCGTTATATTGTGCTTGTGTAGACCCAATGTTATTTATTGGCGAGTACCTTGTTTACGAAACCCTCATATTTTTAAGATTTACCGCTTGTTTTAAACATTACTGCCCTATTTGCGACGCAATGCAGAAAATCTGTTAAATTTTTTCGGAACACGAACTAGAAACCGTTTTAGATCTATTTGTTTAGGTTCAAGTGAACGTCGGCAAACTTTGTTCATGTGTAAATCCTGGTGAACCTTGTGTCAAACCGAAATAAACAAGCGAGAAATACGATTACGGCTAGAAGCGGAACTGTTTACAAACTGTTCGCAGACGTGACGGGTTTAGGATCTGCCGTCCGCCACAATCGAACAAAGTTTTACTGGTGTTTGTACAAACTACGATTTGTTAACGGTTACATACGTATAAATACCCATCTTTCGGTGAGTGAAGACGGTACACTTTCACCTCAAAAAGGTTTGATTTAAACAATCATAAATAAAGGCTTTGTAGGCTTCACGACGGAAGATATTTCATGATATTTGCTTCTCAACAAAAGCCAATATCGGCGAATACAAACACGTACACCGCGGACTTATTCTAGTGGAAGCCAACTGTCTCGTTTTCCAATAAAGAGGAGACGTATTGCGACGTACGGTCATTGAGTTTTCTGCTCAGACGCGCTCGGCTCGTGCTGCCGACCGCCGACAATCGAATAAACTACATCGTCGCCTTTATTGTGTCTACACAAGGGACAAGTGGACGCTCTTTAATTATTACCTACCGGAGGAACAGATGCAGGTGTTAGATTGAATTTTATGACACAACAACCAATCGCTACAAATACGTAAGTACTAAAATGCGCGTCTTAAATTATATTTCAATTTACAGAATTGGGACTGGTACTGCAGAGCTGCTAATTGAGAAAGTAACTTTGCCACCACTTAAAGTTTTCATAAAAGTTAGCAATAGAATGTAAGTCCAACCACCGAACAGATCTAAATTAAGTTTAAAAGTACTGACAACACTATCAGGAACTTAGCAAAGTGGTGAGAAAATGGACTTCCTTTAATTTTATAATACATAGAATCTTAGATAGGTACCATAATGCTGGCAGCTCAGCAATTTGAGCGAGTTATCGGCGGGTCGCCTCGCGGAATTCTATAGAATTAAATAAAGTGACGAAGGTACGGTTGGCAGCGATATTTATTGGAATGCTCTATATTTGATTGTTTTACTCGCGCTTTCTCAAAGCATTCTAACCTGCTCAGTGTCACACTTTGATTTAGGTTGGCTTTAAAACGTAAAATTGTGAATCTGCTTATCTTTAGACTTTATTGTAGTTTTCGTAGCTACTAAAAGGTACCCTCTTGCTTAAATTGACATTGTTATTTTGTCCTTCCCATACCATTTCATTCCATTCCATATTGCAAAAGACGTTGAATTTTATAACAAGAAGTTCCGAACCCATTATTTCCAGTTAGGAGACAATGCGTTCTTAACATTTATTTTACTAAGGACAGCTCCATTTCTCCGCAACAAAACAATAATGACGCAAAAGAATTTTCATTTGAGTACGGCTCGGCTTGTCCCGGCGAAACTCATCGCGACGGATCCTCCATCAAGACATTCCACAACTTTTCACAGACCTTCGACAAAAAGATGCTTCCTTTTTTTTATATAGTACCTACCTACGTATAGCTATCTTCGCGGTAAAAATTCTATTTCCTTCGCCAAATTGACTGACCGAATTTGAAAAAGATTGGAATCACAGAGTTCTGTGGATCACACAATTTATCGTTATGGAAATCTTTAATAAGTATTAGATCGTCAGAGTATTATTGAAGTCCGATATTAAATTTTTGCGATTGAGTGACAGCAGTGGATTATTTTTATTAATTAGGAATGAAAAAAATGGCCTCTTGGATAGTACTTACCGTTGACTTTTAAGAAGATGAGCTTGCTTAATCCGGCGCCTATGTCATTTCTTGCTTCACAAAGATAATGTCCCTCGCTGTCTTTGGCCACTCGCTCGAATACGAGCGAGCCATTCTCCAGGACCCTTGAGCTCCCTTCAAACATGAAGTCTTTGTATTCACCAGGAGTGTTACCTGTTTGAAATTTGACCCAGTTGTTATGTCAATGTTTCGTGAACAGCTAAAGTAGAGAATGCACCAAACGTTCTTAGACAGTTTCAGAGAATTGGTAGACTTGTTTTGGATTGCGGAAAAGAAAAGTATATAATTTCTGGAGATCGTAGCCAGAAATAAATTATCTACTGATAAGTTACACCTTTCACAAAATAAACCGCGTAGTTTACAACTTACCCACGGCCTTCTTCCACGTGATTGCTGGTTTTGGGTAACCATCAGCCTGACATTGCAAGGTCACATCCTGGCCTGCGGCTACCGCCACGTCGTTGGGTTCCAACCGCCATCGAGGTGGCACTGAAAATTCATAAGTTATAATTTCATCCGAAACAATTACAAGAGAATTTAAGTAAGAAGGAAATTGAATTACCATTGACGGTTAACGGTATGGTGTATCGTTCTGAACCCGCAACATTAGAAGCAATGCACGTGTAATTCCCGCTGTGAAGCGATGTAACCTGCTCTATCACCAACGACGCACTGTATTCATCCATTCTTCGTGTTATTATACCACTAGGCGCGTAAGGTGATGACGTCACTGGTTGCCCATTTTTCTCCCACCGAAATGCGACGGGCAAATCACCCTCTAAGATCTGGCATGATATTGCTGCTCTCATACCTTCCCGTAGTAAATTTGTTAGCGCCGGTATGGGCAGGATTTTTGGCTGAACTGCAAAAAACAAATAACATGATTGTTTTTTTAAGGGTGTATTTATTCCGGGAACTCAACTGGTTTTTATTATGCTTCAGATTCTGCTGAAGTTTTATTTTCTAAAAGTGGAGTCAGGTCAAGGTCAAAGTTAAAGTCAAAGCATTTATTTCAATTAGAACATCTAAAGGCACTCCTAAGTTTTCAAGGAGTCGGTCAACTTATCAAGAAAGTTGAAGCTAATTCCTCGATAGGGCTCTATGGAGAAGAACGCGCAAGACACTTCAAGGACACTCTTGTCACTTAGGTTTTTACAAAATCCTGGTTTCAATATTCTTGTTGCTTCTAGTCGAAAAATTACACCTCGTTTAATCGTTTAATCGAAACAATATTGTAGCAACCCTAAGAATTAGGCCAGAACATTAGTCATCCAAAGTTCTAAGGTTTAAACGCTCAATTTGGCCACGTAGACACTTAATTTGGCCATTAATTTTTTACGTAGGTTAACTGTTAATTAAAATCTTAATGCTACGTTCTTCCCTTGTTTTCGTGGACCTCATTTCAGAGGGTTGTTTCTGAAGTTTCCATTCACTTTTTTAATATTTTTTATTTTATTGCCCTATTAACCAGGGAAAGCTGAAAGTTTACGCCCCTTGGATGGCGCGGTAATGGTAAACGTGCTAACTTTAATGAATTACGGATGAGTGACTCCACCCCTCTTGAATTCGTGATTTTATAGCGCTTTAAATCTTAGCACAGAAAATGAGAAAGTTTATGCTCTGATTTCTCTTCTAAATAGGTAAAGGTCGGATTAAGATTTAAGGTTTAAGAGTTGCATTTAATTCAATATGTTTCTCAGAAAAATCTATACAGCTGGCTTTCAGTACAAGTTTGTTTTATCCAACTTTGTTTATTTTCAAGTACCTACGCTTTATGTTTGTTCATTCTGAGAAAAATCGTACATGTATATTTTCAATTTATATTTGTTTGTGTTTAAACACGCCAATCTCTAGAGCTACTAGTCGAATTGGTATAAATCTTTTTGTATATGATAGCCAGTTTCATGTACCTATGCTATATAACTTCAAGGTATGACCTGTGGGAGCGGAGTAGTAACCGAAAACGTAACTTATTGCGGTTGAAATCTGGTTGCTAGTGTAAAATTTGAATACAAGCTCTTGTAGCGACTTAAAATGGTAGCGGCACTCAATTACCCCATTTGTATCGCCTAGTTCCCGGTATCGACAGTTCTCTAACTTAATATTTGCACTTCGGCGTCTCGTCGGTGGCGCGGTGTTGACTGTAATGGCTGCCTGACACGTATACGTGCCGGCATTCTCGTCTATCTGCATCTATATCAAGATCTATGTGCTTTTGGGGTAAAACTTCTGCTGGCTGTTCAAATTTTCCCAAAATTTGCACTGCGTTGTTAAACGTTGGTATCGGTACGTTGGTACCTTATATGCTATAGGTATAAAGCAGCATAATAAGATACCAATATACCTGGTTACTTTAATGAAAATAATTTAAAATATCTTTCATCAGCAAACCTTTGAAGGACAAAAGTTACAAAAGATAACCAAATCGTCCAACATTCAGCATTTCCTAATGTTATAGCTGGTTTTACATATCTTTGTTACAGTATAAAAAACAAATCGTTGTTGCTTCTATGTGGAAACAATAAAGGTGGAATAGAAAACAAAAAATAAAAAAGATGTAAGCCATGGCAGTTAAGAGATGACCAATCTCAGCTGACAGCGCCCGCTCACGAACATGACGCGTGGATTATCAAATCATGTACACTTACCTAATATTTGTACTTCAACGTCTCGTCTCGCAGCATGTCGTTGCCTATTGGCTGCTTGACAGGTGTAAGTCCCAGCGTCTTCGCCTCGTTGTGTCTGTTCCACGATCAGGGTGCCGTTGGGAAATACCTTCTGTCTTCTGTTCAGGGGAAGATTTTGGCCATCTGTTGGAAGAAATTTGTTGTTTGAGAATTCTGCTACTTATATTCTAACACACATATAAATTACTATAGCTAAACCGCTTAATTGAGTTCTCGCCGCGGGGTACAGGGGCGCAGGGGTAAGACGAGAACCTTCACCGTTATCAGTGATGAGAAAGTAGATATGAATTGAAAAGTCACATTGATATTTTCTCGATATCAAACCCGCAACCTCAAGCATGAGAGGCGAGTGCCTTAAACACTGACCCACCAAAACATAAAAGAAAATCTAAAATCCATAATCGTACCTTTTTAAAAAAATTCCTATATTGTGACATGATGCCAGCGAAAGAATATGAATATATCTTTTAAGTTTCATATAAACATACGGGAATACGTAAATAGTTTTATGTTCAGACGTTCTGAGCTTACTTGTAGATCCAAGCTTACTGAAGAATAATAGGTATGTGTCTTTCAGAGAACCGTGTACACGTGTGCACAAGAAATAAGCAAGTTACTTATCTGAACTTATTGTTGGTTTAGCGAGCAAACAGAATATGTGATACAATGCCTTGGGCGACATCAAAGCATCTTGAACACCTGTTAGTGTTCCGGATCAACAATATTTATCTACAAACAGTGTGCCTGGGTTATATTTATACTACTTTTGTGTAGGTATAACTAGTGTTTGCCCGCGACTGCGTCCGCGTCAAAGTAAGGCTGGGCGCAAACGTCCGGTTTCCGGATCGGGTTTCCGAATCAGGAGGCGTGTATGTACATACACACACATACATAAATTACACACACATGTAAAAAAAAAGTGAATGTATGTGTAATTTATGCATGTGTGTGTATGTACATACACGCCTCCTGATTCGGAAACCCGATCCGGAAACCGGACGTTTGCGCCCAGCCTAAATATATTCACCCGAAGGAAACTACATTTATCCGGGTTAAAAAGCCTATGTGCTACTCCAAACTTTAATCTATCTCTGATTCAAATTTCATTCAGATCCATTCAGCTGTTCTGGCGTGATCGAGTAACAAACATCCATCCAGATTTTCGCATTTATAATAGTAATTAGTAAGAAGTAAGACTAGCTTTTACCCGCAACTTCGTCCACGTACATTTTCCTACGGATCCCTAATTTTTTGATAAAGATTTGTCCCTACAGCATCTAGGGATAACGTAGCTTCCTATGAGCGAAAGAATTTTCAGAATCGGATCAGTCGTTCCGGAGATAAGCACGGTTAAACTAAATGAACAAACAAAATTTTCAGCTTTATAATTTTAGTGCAGATAAATTCACCTCAGGTACACTGTTTAAGCTTTGCAATTCCAGAGTACATTATTACATGAAAATTACAAGTTTTGTGAACCAAGTTCCGTTTGCTGTCATTACCGTAAACTTCGTTAAAGTAATTTAAATTTATAATACTTCCACCAAGAGTTGTATAGATGAGTTGACCAGTTTCAGGGTAACGTAAAGCCTTTCAGTCGGCACTTTAATAAGTTTTTCCTTGTATAATTAGTAATCGATATTTGTACGAAAGAGCCTAGCTATGAAGGGATTCCACTCAATCTTGTTGGAATTGCTAGTCAAGAGTTATAATAGGTACTTACATCGAGTGAGTTTCAAGGTTTGTAATAGATCGTCTACCTACTTTGAGAAACTTTGGTATTCTGAAAATATTACGCTAAACCATCAAACATGACAAGACATTTACGAGACGACGATGTAGACGAGGATGTCATAAGACATAAATAATCAAATAAAATAACAAAACCTGGTCAAATTTTTTTATTTTATTCAAAAATCCATACTTTACAGAATCGCCCTTGTGAATAAATCCAATACTGCTCTCCCACGGCCTTGTAAGGACTAACTATGTATATGTAGGTAATTTAAATCAGCTTTTAAAACACGAACCGATTTATTACACTATGTTGCATAATTCTAATTGAAACCAGAGTACGCAGTGAAATTTTCTAATTTAAAATAGTCGGGGCAAAACCACGTCTGGTTTAGCGAACTCGGCCAAAAGTTTGCCGGTGACGGCACCAAATAAAATTTCAACAGTTGCTGGTGGGGAGTAAGTTTAGTGAAATGTGCACTGCCTTCAAATATGCCCAATTTTAAATTTAAATATCGGAATGTTAAACTAGGTCAGCGCTTAGCGTACCTATTTAAAATTTTACTGCTTGGTTTTGATGACTGCCTCGTTGGTCTACTGGTCGCAAAGCACGACTGTTGACCATGAGGTCTTGGGTTCGATTCCCAGGCCGGGCAAAGTGTTATTGGGTTTTTCCATCAGGAATTTCTCTGTAGCAGCCTCGGAGTCTGGATTTGTACCCGGTTGATGGCAATAGGCTCGCCCCCTATTACATGGGACTTAAACATTATTGGCGAAATGTGGATGTGCCTAACCCTTTGGGGAATACAGGCGTGATGTTATGTACTGCTTGGTTTTAAAATGTCTGGTGACTGAATGGATGTGTCTTTCATAGAATACGCGAGGGGATTGAAGGTAAATAGATTTTCTCTTATGCAATTTGTAAGACTTATTATCCGGCTTTTATTCCCTTAAGATATAAAAATCTTAAGTATCAACTGAAGCATACGTAAGAATCTGAAACATAATTCTTGAACATGATATCAGGCCTGTATTTTTCATAGAAGGAAGCCGAGGTGTAGGTTGTACACCCACATTCTGCGATCAATGTTTAAGTCCCGTGCTTATTTTGGGCTGGTACTGAGAAATTTCTGATTGTTGAACATATTAGAACAGAATAGAATTTTATTTATTCGAGTAACCAAGACTCAATACACCAGACTGTTAGCAAAACTTACGTCTATGTTAGTAAGCACTGACACTAAACAAAAACAAGAAATAACGCTCAATTACAAATTATAATGTACTGTACAATTTATTTATTTTATTTTTTAGCTTACGTTTTGACGTTTTTTGGAGGAAGACCCTTTCTTCTTTCCAATCCTCTCTAACCTGAGCTAGTATGTATTCTGACTTTTCTACATTTTGATTTTGTGTATAAAGCTAAAATTAAAATATTTTATTTTAATTGGACCATTAAGGGCACGTTTGAACGTTATTTGCAAGAAAAACCTAATTGAATCTTAATAGTTTGTATAACAATTATACTCGTACATATTACTCGTTACAATAAAGCACATTCTATCTATCTACTTAATATAAGGTGATCTAATCCCATCTAAGTAATCTTGTGATCCACGGAGAACATCCCACCGATGCAGGTATCAAAGATGAGGTCAGCTTAATGAGAGTGCCCACTCTATGAAAAGATAAGACCCGTTGTTGACAAGGGTCAGAAAAAGGGAAAATTACGAGGGAGTGACCGAAGTCTTAATTTGATCTTTTCTAGTAATACCGGTAAACGAGAGGCGGGTTTACGGGCTTAACAATTTTATTTCTTGTGAAATTCATCGGACCTAAATTGAGAACCTTTACCTACTCAAATGTGTTAGTCTAAGTCAGGGGTGGCAAACCTTCATTAGTGAACGGGTCAGTTTTTACAAGCTTTTATTTTCATAATAATGTGACTATGACGTGCCATCAAAGAATCTTGGCTAAGTGATATACCTAAAGGAAAAAAAAGAAAGTTTACTGTTTTATATTACTGAAAAAAAAGCAGTCAAAAAAGAAGAAAAAGAAAAAAGGAACATACGAAGTTAAAAAGGAAAAAAAAAGTGTGCAGTAGAAAAGGTTAGTGTGATTTTGCTGTCGCAAATTAGTTACGATCAAATGCCAATTGATTTGTTAATTATTATTGTTAATTGTGTGTTTGTCAAGACAAATTATTGGCATGCTCGAATCATTTTGTGCCATTGGTTTGCCATCCCTGTCGTCAGAAGCTTGAAAGTCTGACAACCAGTCTTACCTAGGGGTATCGTATTACCCAGTTACTGGGTTGTGGAGGTCAGATAGGCAGTCGCTCCATGTAAAATACTGGTACTCAGCTGCATCCGGTTAGACTGGTAGCCGACCCCAACAAAGTTGGGAAAAGGCTAGGCAGATGATGGTTTGCCATCCCTGGTCTAAGTACTACCAATTTATTTGGCGTGTTCGTGTTAGATAGGTACCCAGACATATTATTATTTTAGTCCAGTATTTTCGGGTTTAAAAGAATTCTTGTTTATTTCTGAGGAAAACCTACACCTAATTTCGGACTTTCTAGCTGAATAAAATACTATACCTCTAAGCTTTACTCTTGTGAAAATGATGTGAAGAGAATCTGTGTACCTACGTACTATAAGTTTGTTTTAATAAAATGTGATAAATTACAGATCTAATCTAATAAATAAAATATAAGTAACTGTGTCAAAATAACAGATTTTTACTAAATGCAAATAAATGTTTACACGGCAGATAAATTAAAACGAATAACCTTTTTTTTTAATTTATTCGCGGACGAAGACGCGGTCTTAGCTAGTTATAAATAAATAATACGTAGTTGTCTACTTACAGAAAGCAAACATTTATATTAATGTAGTGAACGGTACATACTTTTAAATTTTAATTTTTGGGCAAAGTTTCCTTGAAATAAAAACAGCTTTAAAAGATTATATTCCGCGTTTATTATTTTAATTTTACTTTCCCAGTATTCGGGGCCCTTTATTTCCCATAGACGGTACCTACTATAAAGAATGAAAGAACCTTTTTATAGCGTCATGGTTGGAACTTGGACGGGAAATTAAAATAAGAAATAAAAAATTATCCTGCGAGTCGCTTTGTTTTTTTTTCAAATTTGTTTGAAAAAGGAAATTGGAACGGAATAAACACACAAAAAACGTTAAAATTACATAATTACTCATTTTTAGGTTATGTATGCATGAGGTGGAGACTTAACTACCTATTCATACCTATTTGGCATAATAACAGCTTAAGAGCTAAAAAAAACAAGACTTACCGAAAGTAGTAATAATACCAGCCTAATATGATCCCACTGCAGGGCAAAGGGCTTTTCTCATTCTACATACAAATCACAAGTTTTGATCGCCACGCCTTTCGAGGCGAATTAGTAGTTACAGTCTTATATATTAATTATAAAGTTCAAATTTCCTTACGATGTTTTCCTTCACCTATGTCAGTGATTACCTACTATACCGCCTAATTTGCGCATTTCCGCAAGGCAGCTATTTAATTTCCTGCTCCAATATATTTCATGTTATTGTAAGCCGTAACTAAGGAAAAACAAGATACGAATAACTTAGATTTGTCCTTAATTGGATGTTGCGAAGGTGTCTAGTCTATTAGATTGTGGAACGCAATTTTCTCTGCAACCGGGATATAACCAGGGGAGATATAACGAACATATTTCCAAGCCGACGTTTTGTACCGACTTTACAAATAAACAAAGAAAATATATTGGACGCGGCGTGTTTTTACATTTATATCTGAATGGTTTTGTACCCCTGGCGTTGGGGCGCTAAACATTGAATTAATGTGGGGGAAATTAATAGAAGTGTCTTTCTAAATGTTTAGATATATATTTTTTGCGTTTAGATAATTGGTAAGGCAAAAATCGTAGCAAAATATTTTACACTAAACTCTGAATCTATCGAATTCGATGTTACTGATAATACCTAATCACACAATATAAGTTTACAATCTAATACCTACTCATTGCGAAATGCAATTTTTAATGTATAAAGTATACCAGCAGTACTATTCTGTAAAATTCTCTCTCGATAGTTTAGGTGAAGTGAGCTTCAGATGAGCTGCCAATACTTAGCACCAGCTGTTCTATTCTGTAAAATCGGTGTAGGTGGAGTGAGCTTGAAGTGAGTTCAGAACATATTAACAGAATAGGCCACCTTATTAAGCTTAAACATTTCCCAGATCATGACCTTCAAAAAATAAAAACCAGGACAGCATCGCTTCTCAAGTCACGGAAGATAATCTTATACTTATAGTTATTTCGTTTCACCTTCGGCCCGTATCTACGTACCTGTTGCTAAAAGACGTACCTACATAGATACCCGACGTCTCCCCGGGGCCTTAATTCGATACTGTTTGACTAAAGTGTCGTTCGTTTCATCGTAAATGTCCTGTTATATTTAGGAGACATTGAGGACCTACTTTTTTTCAAATACCATATCGAAAAATAGTGTTTTTTAGCTTTGTCTTAGGTTCTATGTGTTTGCGATAAGTGTATTTATGATAGGAATTGGGGTTATTTTTGCTAAAATCTTACGTCAAAATTCTATTTTCCGAAGTAATTTTGAATATAGAACACTGATTAACTTATCTATTCTAAGTATGAACTAGAAGCGCACTGAGAGGGCTGGATCGAGATGGCGCAAGAAAAGAGTAGGTACCTGGAAGTACTCTAGCCTTTGCCCAGAAATGGCAAAGGCAAGTTAAAAAAAAAACATGAGACGTACATCGACCGAAAACCAGTAGGTATACTGGTTTTTATACTTATTAGACCAAATGTAAATGTACCAGAACAAACAAATGTACACACATCAAAAGTGTCTAGGGATCAACATCCCTAATCAATGTTAGGGATGTTGATCCCTAGACACTTTTGATGTGTATACATTAACATTTACTTTTCGTGGTACCAAACACGAAAAGTTGAGTCAATCAATCAATCAATTTATTTGTGATCATTAAGAAGCTAATCCATCATAATGATGGGTCAGGTTAAGTTCGTTAACGGACAAATACCAATATCACTTTTTCAATTCATACTTTCTAAGTTTATCTTTGGTAGACGGAAAACATTGTGAGGAAACCTGGACTGGAAATCGCCAATCTGCCTTGAGACAGTGTGGTGATCTATGCTGTACTTTTTCTGCATTAGAAGAGGCCTTTGCCCTGCAGTAGATCAATAATAAGGTGGTACTATTAATTATTATACTATATAGGATCAGCAGTTATTAACTGTGTATATAGATAATGTTTGAAGCTATAAACACGAGTAATTAGGTACGTGACGCAGAAACATGTAGCCAAAGATTTATAGTCTTTAGAATGTATGAGCGTGTTTGCGATTGTTACCTAAGTTAGTACCTAAGTGTACGTATGTAAGTTAGAATTTTGATTACAAAATTCAGGCTTGCGCGAACACTTCTAAAAGTTAGGTAAAAACGTTGATTTACAATTCTGCGAAATTGATTTATTAGGTTTCAACGAAGCCCAACTTTTACTAAAAAAATTCTTCATTTAAATATGATTTTTTTGAGTTTTTATGATTTTTCAACAATGAAAAAAAAAGAGAACATTTTCCAATAAAAAATTCACAAAGATTATTTCAATAAAGTCTAAATAAATTAATTTGTTTGAAGCTATACCTACATTGTTTCTATTATTACCAGTAAAATATATCCAATTTACTTAGTATGAATATAAAATGTGATATAATTATACTGAATAAAAATAACGCGTACCTACGCGTTATTTTTATTCAGTATAATTAATTTATTTCATAAACTTATATTTTTAAGAGATAGAATAAGATATCTAAGAAAGCCTTAGATTTTTTTGTATAAAAATATAAATGAGAAATCGCTATTATTAGTCACTTAATATAGTCACAATAAAAAATTCTAAGTACGTATCTGATATTAAATTGTATAGGTGTATCTATATGTAAATAAAAAATATTTACTGAGAAAAAAAAGTAAAAGTAAAATAAAATCATTTTCACAGAAGTCCCGGGGCGACAATTCAATTTCTGTACGTGAGGCTCTGACGAAAATTATGTCAATTTCGTATCATTAGCGCAGGCAGGGTTGCCATTCCTTGTGACATACAGTTTCGCTGCGTGCAATGTTTGATAAAGACACAATCTTTTTCGCAAACAACTAAACGTGTGCATAACTGAAATTAAATACTTTATCAGTATTTTAGGGTTGGAGGCGAAGGGTGAGTGCGCTACACAACCAATACACAATTACTATACATTTTTTTTAGCGCGGTCGCGATCAAGCTTTATTTGATTCCATATTTATTTCATAGTCTAGATTCTATAATTTCAAATGAAAATAATTAGTTGTACTTATTATTAAAACTTATTTAATTTGTAAAGTTTTAAATGTAATTTTTATATTTAAAAGTTACAAATAAATAGAAAATAAAATGATTAAATTACGAATTTGTTTATAATAAACAAATTAAAACCTAAAATTAATAAATAAACTATTTTGATTATAATACCTAGACTAGTTAAAGTATAAGTTAAGTTTAATCATTGAATTAATGACTTTTAAATTCAGAATAGGTATTTAATAAATAAAATAATAGATACTGACAGATGCTGCAGTAGTATTTGTATGGTCAGGTCCACGCCAACACGGACAGCGGAACGTTACCCATACATACTACTGTAGTACCTGACCACGCCCGTGATGGCAACCGCACAAGGGCCTGCATGATATTATTATCTGCTTTGGTGGGGCCGAACCTTAGTACGACGGCTCGTCACAAGCGCGCGGCTTTTGTTTTCGGCTTCCCGAAGCATCTAATGCGTGTGGGGTATGACGGAAGAGATCGCGTGATGTCTTCAGTGTTAAGTCGCGTTATATTACATTATTTGATGTGGTTTCGGGATTTGAGATGAATTTATGAGATGTTTGTTTTCGTATGAATGCCTAAAGCTTTGTAGGTATTATTTTATGGTCGAGACACCTGTTTTGTTACAATAAAATGTTATGGAATTGGTACAGTCAACAAAAAAGATAGGTAACCAAGGTCGTCAGATATATGTTGAAGTTTTCTGGGAAACTGATGGATGTCTTTGATTGAAGCTTTAACTTGATTAATGAACTGTTTATTATCTATTTTTTAAATTCAATTATATTTGAAAACATTTATCGGATTCTAAGAAAACTTCAACTATATCTGACGACCATGGTTACCTATCTTTTTTTTTTGACTGTAAATAAAAGAAGAATATTATATTCTGGGAAATTGTGCATATTTCCCAGGTATAAAGTTTCAACAAAAATATGTTATTGATATCAAAAGAACTATTTTAACTTGACAACCCTAACAAATATTGTATCATTAAGACGCTGGAAACAAGACTTTTATAAGTTCAATGCCTTTTTAGTACTTCTCATTTTCCATATTTACTGTTCCCGGGGGAAATATTAGTCTCGTAAATAATTATTATGAGCTTATATTATAGGTAGGTACTATTGAGTTAATATTTTCAAGTAATTATTTTAATTTCTTTCTTCTTTGGTAATGGTTTCTTTTATGAACATTTAAAGATCCACTGTATCAGGTCAGACTATGAAAAAAGTGTAATAAAAGACGCTTTACAAAGCTACTAATTACATATTCTTCTTATATTGCGATATTTTTTTTTGTTTTCGACCATACATATATTGAACGTCAAAGTTCAAACATTCTTTCACTTTGTTTTCAAAAACATAGTTCTATATGTTATAACTAAACTTTAAAAACCCCCACGACCAAAAATAAAAGTTGTTTTCCAGTAATTTTGCACAATGTTACTTAGTTAGATGGCCAGTATACATAGTTAACGGGTATGGCATGTGCATATTTCTACCCCATATGTATGTGCAGTGTGTAAACTAAATTTAAACGAAAATAAAAACTATTCACTAAAAAATTAGGTTCAAAATTTTTTACCAACATTTTTCTTTTTGTCAGCATAGACGATAGAACACTAAAGAAAAACTTTCCCTCGTAAAAGGCATTCAGATAAACAGCAAACGGCATCAAATAAGGAAATAGTGGCAGTACAGTAAATAAAGCGCATCATCATCAAAATGCGGTGTCTTCCGAATGAGATCGGGAGTGGTGCCAGAACGCGCGTTAAATCAGCGGCATTTGGCAAAGAGTTGACGCAAAGCATGTTATACTCAGCTTGAATAACCCAATAAATGCTCCTTTCATATCTAATAGATAAGATTTTCTTGCTATATTGGAAGAGTTATGGGTTAATTGTATTCTCATAGCGTTCACTATCGATTTTTTGTTGCATAAACATCTTCTAGAAAATATACTAAAGTTTTCTTTAGAGAAAATACAAAGCAAGTCAGGAACCACCTGTTCATATAATTAGCGTAAGAAAAGAAGCGACCGGAAGGCAAAATGTTCTTGGAAAAAAGAAAGTAAGGCTCTCAAAGTAAAGCGTTGCTCGTACAAACTTACTCAGTAGACTTGGTCTAGTAAAAAACTTAGAAGTTCACAAACTTTCAAGTGAAGTTAACAATCTTGCAATCCGGAAAAGCGTTTCATAACCCCACCTTGTTCAGCAAACGAGTGGTGAATAAGTTAGGAGAAGCTTACCTCTTTCCCACGTGATTGACTCGATCGGGTAGCCAGCGACGGGGCACTTGATATTCAGGTCACTTCCAGCCACGGCTGTGACTTTGGGCATCTCTCGGATGTACGGAAGTCCGTATACGTTGACTCGCGCCGCGTGGAGCGCCTTCCCAGCCGTGTTGGAGGCGACGCAAGCGTATTCGCCGCCATCTTGCTCTGTCACGCGGCTGATGTTCAGGTGGCTCACCACGTCGTCTTGCAGCGTCACGTGTTGCCCGACTACGAACCTAAATGCGAGATTATGTTGGTGTCTGAATACAGAAAAAAAAAGAAAATTTGCAAGTGCTGTTAAAATTCTTATTTTACTCGCCAGTGTAAAGAAACGTGCGGACAAAGATTTAGAGAAACGTAAGACAAGAGATTTAAAAAAATGGTATTAGAAGAAGCTATCACTGTCGCTCTGGCGAGCCTCGGCGTGCAAAAAGGAAAACTGCAGATCCGAATGAATAGCTTCAAAAAGTCATAATTCGGGTTTTCGCTTTCACCTATATCCTTCTTATTCATTCTTTCATTCATTCTTCTTATTTATTTGTAGAACCCACAGTGCATAAAAAAATAATGTATCATTAAAAAGGAAAATAAAGGGCAGACAAATAGTTGATATCTATTTTACTGTAAAAAAAATATTGCTTTAAGGTCATAAACCAGAAAGAAAACAGGCGGGAGCGATTGTATGGAGAAAAAAGATTAAAGAGATTGTACAAAAACTAAGATTCAACATAAAAACTTCTACTTTCGTAAAATGTGACCCTCTTTGTTTTACAACTGTCATCAAATAGTTTATTTTAGAGATAAACGTATCAATCCTACTGAAAATCCGATCAAAACGCGTTAAAAACTTTTATGATAGGAGTGTAAACAGCACGTGTGGCTGTCAAAAGTTTGTCAGTAAATGGAACTTTTATTACTATATCCTGCTTTGATTACTTTTGATACCGGGGCCAAAATTGGCAAACAAAAGCTAGTTACTGATTTTAAAGCCTTGCTGGCCTACTTTACTTTCTATATAAGAGAAACTAAAAAGACAATTTAGTTAGTGTTTCAACTAACATCAATATAATCATATTTTTAAAAATAATATTCCTTCTTAGTTAAACTCTAAACACTATTCTCGCATAGTACACAATAGCGGCGCCGGTGTGCGCTACGAGCACTATGCTACGAGCTACGGCGTAGCACTGTGCTACGATCGCGTGATCACAACGCTTTTGTACTTTAGAACATTTTCCTTTGTGTGATTTCTAGACAATTAATTAAAAGAGTATTATATAAGTAAAAACGTATAAGATTATCGTTGGCTTACCTTGAGTTGGTAGGAATAGGGAAACCGTCAAGCAACCACGTAAACTGCGGTGGAGGATGACCCATAGCCACACATTTCAGAGACACACTCGGTCCTGGCTGCAACGTTTGTTCCGAGAACCAATATACCAGCTCCGGCTTAGACTCTGCAACAAACAAGATAAATATATCTTCCAAGTTCCACAAATTGTTTAATCCATTAGATTTACACTCGATTCCGTTGAAACTATATTTCAAGTTAACCGGGTTATTCTTTTAAAATACTAAGAAATTATGGCGCACGATGTAATATTTTCTCACCGAGTTAAGTTTTAGCGAAACAGAACTTATATGATACGGTTGTGGTATAACTTTTGCCTTCATCTTTTTATTTTAACAAGAGTTAAATTATGCATTAAAACCTCAAGTATCTCAGTACCTTTGTCAAAGGGGACTTAATTTAGCATTTGTTAGAAATGTTCCTTTTTCTCTCATTCAAACAAACCCATTAACTGGCGAGTATTAAAAACAAAGGCTAAGCTTATTATCTCGGGGAGAAAGGGGAAAGAATAATAACCCCCTCGGTCTACGTCAGAGTGAACTGGGCAACGCAGTAGGTGCAGCGGGTTCCGTCTGATTAATATTCAGCTTAACGCTGTTTAAAGAGAACTCTAGAGTTTCCTTCATCTAATGTTTGTATGGAAAATGAATGTATTTTTTCTTTTATCCAATCTATTTTCACAATCGCTTTGTTTATTGTAGTCACAGTTTTAATATTTTTCAATATATATGCAAACAACATCAAATTCTTGAAATGCTTTTTATGAGCTGTCAAAATGTGATTACCCCGATATTATTTTGTATTCCAATCGGTTGCTCTGACGTCACTTATTTGCCAACTCAATTGACTAACTGTTTATTGATTTGAAAATAACTAAAAATCAAATTTTACAGTTATTTAAAATGAAACGGGTTTTCGGTGCTAAAATAAAGGGTTTTTAGATAAGTAACTACACTCGTATTATGGTGATTATTTTTTCTGTGATTTTGCATACCGTTTAAACAGTGAGATATGTATCACTGTGCAATATTACGAACATCTTTGTAAACATACCATATTTCTGGTAAATATACTCTCTATTTTATTCTATTCTGGTAATTCAATGTTATTTCATTTGTGAATTGCTCGATTGTTTTTTTTTTTAATTTTTCGTTCCTTTCTTTGCTTCTCGCTTGCATCAAATCCTCTTGTTGTAAAACAATCAGACCTTCATTCACTCATAAAGTACGTACAAAGGAGCAGGTTTCCAAACCAAGTAAGCTGTATAAGTAGTTAAGGTCGGTATTACCGAGACAGACAGACGGGTGGACGGGCAAATCCGTCCGGCCGACAGTACGGCACGCGCGCTCCGACTGAGTATAATTTTTTCACCTCGAATGATAAAGCAAGCAACGGCTCAGTTGAGTTATACAGCGTGATTGTTAATTTACCTAAAACCCGAAAAGGGGGTCATTGCACTCATCGTTGGTCTAGTGGTCGTAAAGTGCGAATGCTGAGCATGCGGTCTTGGGTTCGATACCCAGGTCGGGAAAAGTGTTAGTGGGATTTTCCAAGTAGCAGCCTCGGAGTCTGGATTTGTGCCCAGTTGATGGCAATAGGCTCGCGCCTTATTGCATGGAATTTAAACATAACTGGCGAAATATGGGTGTACTAATTGGGTACACCACTGCCTAACCCTTTAAGGATTACAGTCGTGATATTATAATGTTATGTACACTATGAACAACTTTTACTATGCCCCGAAGTCATTATAAAAATAATCAGCTGTTTCCTACAAAAATGCTTTACAACACGATCATAATGTATGGGAAAACTGTTTTTTTATGATTTCAGGGTTGATCCCATAGTAACGGTTGTTCATAATGATGAGTACAAGAACCCAATTTCAGGTTTTTCGTAAATTAACATTCACCTGTATAATTGTTTGAATTAGATTATAGATACCCAAATCCGTTTGGTTAACCTTTAAAGTTGGTTTTAGAAAACGGTTTGTTAAACAATATCGGTATATTGTTTTGTAATAATTTGTTTGCGGTTACAAAGGGCGTTTTCGAATCGTAAAACAATGAAACTGAGAGTGTTAGGTTACGTGTTTTGTTGATGGATTAACGGGACTCTGTCGACAGCGACCAACTAAATTACTGACTTGACTAATATTGTATGGGGGTACACTCCACAAAAGAGACAGGTATGCAGGGTCGTTAGATATAGTTGAAGTTTTCTTAGAAACCGATGGATTTTATCAAATGTAATTTAATTTAAAAAGTAGATAATAAACAGTTTATTAATTAAGTTTCAATCGAAGACTTACATCGGTTTCTATGAAAACTTCAACATTAACTGTCGACCCTGGATAGGTACCTATCTCTTTTGTTGACTATACATACAATATTAGTCAAGTCATATCTTGGTTAAATAGTAATTACAATGAATGACTTGCTTTAGATACGATAAAGACATTAATTATGTTTGTGGTTAGTCAATTTATCCATCAAGTAATTTAATTTCAATATGATAACTATTTTTCATATTATATCTACAAAAATTCATTGAGTATTTACAAATTAACCAAAATATGACTGTTTCTATTATCGTACGGTGTCGATAAAGTCTCAATCAATCAATCATTTAGAAGTCTATTTTTTTAGATATATGCCACAAGACGTAATAGCTTTCCCGAAATAAAAAAATCTACATATATTCATTAAAGATGAATGTTACAAAAATAGCTTCCATTTCTAATTAAAATTCACACAAAAAAATAAACAAAGAACGGATCAGAAAAGTTGACGTATAACAAAAAGGAAATGAATTGGACGTTTTCAGTGGCATATCCTTCGGATTACTCTTTGACCTTTATTTCAAAAATTCACGCTCGCGAACACATGTCTCTCGTTAATTCTTTTGATTGTGCTTCATAATTAAAGGGAGATCCGAAATTCTAGCGGTGCTCAAACTTTTTGTCGACCTTTTTGGAAAACGAAATGTTTGACCCTTGAAACAGTCAAAAGCTGGTTTTATGTTGCATTCTTTACTAACAATAATTTTACTTGACGTTAATATTTGCATTTGGAGGTGTGATATATTAATTTTTACTTTTAATCTTTAATCGATTGTTCATCAATAGGATCGTTGACACCACGAATCAATTGATATACGAGTATTAATATGTAATCAACAACAAACTGTATCTATCTGTTGTATGCTCACTTTTAAGTTTCCACTCCAATTCTTTACGCGAAGACTTGTAATTGGCTTCCTGTCAACTATGATCTCCTTTTTTACTTAGTTTTTAAGCTGTCTTCTGTTCAGTTCATGCTTCATTAAATAAATAAATAAATACTTTTATAAGGTGTCAAAACGCAATTCCTCCATAGATTTGGATGGCAATATCGAACTGTGAAGTCACTTATTTGACAACTCAATTGACTAACTAAATCTATCTTTACAGTAAATTTAAAATTAATCGGGATTCCGCTGAAATAAAGTGTTATTTTTTTTTAAAGTTGTGTCTTAAAATTAATGGATAATGGTGTAAACTACCCAATTGAAGTCGTTTTTTTTCATTACATCCAGCATATTCACGGATACCCACAGAGCCCTAGAGCTCCGCGAAGCACACTTTGAGTATGACTATTTTAATCCATTCAGCGAAAAAAAAAGGCGAGAATACTAAGCTTGTAATCTCGCCATTATCACGCTTCTATTTGTATACGCTTAGATTAAACAATCTACATAATTTATATGCATAACATTTCTTTGCATAATTCAGAGCTGTAGAAAGGAAAGCGGGCCCATTAGTATTCTAATACAGTGCAATAAGTGTCTACTTAGTTCCGGAATTTAAACTGGCTATTCAGTGGCTCCAAACTTAATGGTTCCGTATTTTATTCCGCTGGTTTTAGAATCAGACAGTGTTTGTTTTTGGTGTTCGGTTTGTAGTTTCGTTTTGAACGTACGTTCTTGTCTGTGGTCTTAATGATCGCATTAGTAAATAAGTAGCTTGTTGTCTTTGTATGTACAGTCAACGAAAGAGTTAGGTATGCAGGGTCGTCAAATGTGGTTGAAGTTTTCTTAGAAACTGATGGATTTCTCTCTCCGATTAAACCTATCTCTTATACCTATCTCTTTTGTTGACTGTACATGTATGTTTGAACCCCAAGGAAGAACATAGGTTACTGTTTATACCGCGACTCCGTCTGCGGCCGCGATAATCGATATTTACGCGGACGAAATCGTAAACATAATTTCATGAATAACATTTGTTATTGAAATTTCAAGCTCACAAGTCATTGCACAAAATAATAATTAGACAAATATCTAAACTGCTATTGTTCTTATACAAACTCGCATTGTTTCGCCGGTGTGGGCACCCCTATAAATAGGCAAATAATGTGTGGATTAGAATTATGTGTAGTTCGCGATACCTCTGGGTTCCGCGTAAAATGTAATAATGCAGAAGGGTTCCGTCCCTTCATTAGAGACCGCATTAAATTGCGACATTTATTCGGTTACTGTTAGTTGCCCATTTTGGGTCCAACCTTAATGGTTGGTTTTAAAACCACTTCGATTTTGTATGCGTAAACTATGTGGAAGTTGTTATTTATGGGGTCCATCTGATGCTGCAATAGAGGCTTAAGTACATATTTTACGGAGAACCCTAAAATTAAATGGACGTATAATTTAAAACCGTCGTTAGTTACTTTAGGTGTGTGATCATTTTGAGATATGTACCGTAGGACTGACCGTAATTTGCCCAAACCCTCACCTTCATGGAAGTTAACGGCTTAAACTTTTCCACACAAAAGTTTTTAATCCATTCGGTTTGCCCTACGTCAAAGAATTGCTGAAATATCACCCTTATTGACGCCATGTTCCCCGTACCATAAAGTAAACAAACCAATTATAGCCAAGTCTCAACAATTCTCGTAAATTCTATTAGTCTGTGATGCACAAAGCGCCAGACGCGACACGAAGGCATGATTGTTGGCGCACAATAGTTTACCTGCCGTTAGACGTGTCTGTGAACTTGCCCGACGCTATCAATAGATGCTAGATACAAGACTGCTTTGAATTTCGTACCATGAGTGTAATAGTTAGATCGAGTTTATTATGTAGATAGGCGAAGTCATGGAACAAGTACAGTTTTAACAATGTAAGAATATTAATTATATTTATACATTTATAAAAATATAAAATGTTTTCTTTCTCAAAACTTAATATAGGATCTAAAAATTAAAAATATACGTGTATGAACGATGACTCATTATGCAGTCATTAACTACGTATACCTACTGTCCATTAAACTAAGAAACATTGAGCAAAAAATATTGCTGGGAAATGACTTTTATTTATGGTGTGAAATCACTGTTTATGGTAACTTGTAAAGTAAATCGTTAGTTAAGTTAAAACATTTAAAACTCGTATCGACCTTCAATATCTCCGTAACCAGAAGGTATGGTATAAAACAAAAAAAAAAACAATCGCAATGATCAGAAGAATATGTTGCTTTCAGCTCGTTAAGTGTCTTTATCCATTCTTTATAGCCAGGCACTGTTGGTACTATACGTAAGTTGTTTAGTGGCTTTAGCAAAAAAAAAGTAGGCGAACAATTTCTAAGAAATCGAGCTTTGTTGTGAACTTCACCAAGTTAGTTTTCTACGCAGGGTCTAAAGAGGCTCTAGGGATTCTAAAACGTTTTTGGCCAATGTGGAAAACACAGATAATGGGATTAGCGATGGTCTTCAAGGTACAGTTGAGTATTTCTAGCAAATAGCATAAGACCTTTTTGTTGCGTGGAATAACATAGCTTGAAAAAACATACAGATTAGGTAACACCAATAGGTGAAAAGGAAAATTTTACTAAGCGACAATTTGGTCGTGTTGTGGATCCAAGCTTATAGAAAGTTATAGTTTGTACTCTTAACTCTTTCAACAGAATAATATTGGAAGCAACTATTTATTTATTTATTATAATCAAACAGCTTCTTTTAGAAAAAAGATCGAGTAAATAAGAATAGAGTTAAGACTACAAAATTTAACTATATCTTCTTGTTATTAATAGACTGATAATAAAAACTTACGGCTGGTACTCTTTATAACCTATCTAGGAACGACCATGGATAGGTCACAATTTGGTCGTATTTACGAGAAAACGACCAAATTGTCGCTTGGTAAAATTTGCCTTTCCACTGTCGATATACTATTTTTATTGAGTAAATGATCCAATAAATTAGATAACATAATTCGTTATTGATATTAGTTCGCCCATTCTATATATCATTTACCCTGAACACACTAGGATACCTTAATGGTGTCGTGAGGTCCAGCCTCTTCCACCACATTACATGTGTAGAATATAAAGATTCATCAGACATTCAATCCACAAAATCATCATCCACGTTTAAATAGCAAAATTCATAAACACGATGTAATATTGCAGATGCAGTATTTCAATCACAAAAAGGCCAATACACTCGAGTGTTTCGACTTCCAGACCATTCTAAAATGCAGCGTTTTATCAATGGTAGTGGTTCGGAGTCATTCCTCCCTGTCTGCTCGGGTTTACTTCGCGGCGTAACAAATGAGGCTTGTTAACAGAAGGTCAGCAACTTGGATAATTTATAGATACCAAGACCCACACACTTGTGGGTATATCGACTTACCTTCTGATTTTAGCTTGGTTTTTTCTTATCTGTTTTTGAGTTACGTCTAATATTATTGAAGGAAAAGGCTGTCGTATACAAATTTTTCGGGTTATTTTGCAAAGAATTTTATTATTTTCTAAGTTTGTTAAATGGGATCAAAGAGCTAAGTTTGAGAAATTCAATTTTTGTTTTTAGTTGAGTACGGTCAAAGAAAACGATTTTGTTTGGGATTTATTTTTTAGCCTTTGTTTTGGGGAGAACTGGGTTTGATGGATATTTAAAGATGGGAAACTGATCATAACATGCTATTTATGTTTTACTTTTAATTTAAATGTTATTTAGTTATTCAAGATGTAATGAAAAATCGCGACAGATAGAAGGAATGGATGCCTTTGGGCTAATTATAATAAAAACATGAGCATTTTTTAAAAGTAGATCAGATTGAATAAAATCAGTACTTAATCGTTTCAAGGAACTGACTTTGACTGCCTCGTTGGTCTAGTGGTTAGTGACCCTGACTGCAAAGCCGGAGGTAGTGGGTTCGATTCCCACGCAGGACAAACTTTGTGTGATGAGCATAATTGTTGGTTCTGTGTCTGGGTGTAATTTATCTATAATATGTATGTATTTATAAATTATATAAGTATGTATATCAGTTGTCTGGTTACCATAACACAAGCTCTGCTTAGCTTGGGATCAGATGGCCGTGTGTGAGTTGTCCCAAGATATTTATTTATTTATTTTATTTATTTAAGGAAAGTAATAACTGATATTCTGTATAGCAACACCTACTTAATTTCCATACGTAACTCTTCGCTCACACGTTAATACATAAATACATATGAATCCATATTATTCATTCTAAACACACGTGTCAGGTTGCCAAATCCATTAAGTTCTTGAAAAGGAGATTTCCTACACAAGGAAAACAAAATAATGAAAAAAAATCGGCATAGAAATAAGTGGTTGGGTGTAACGTCACGGCCCTACTTATTCTGAACCCCTGAAGAGCAGCGACACCAAATAGCGGGGAACGAATTAATAATGAAACAAAGCGGCTTATATTTCGCGGTAGGGGCGGGCAAAACCGACCTTATGAGCTGCGAGATACGATCTTAATTGGTAGTACCGCGGTTAGTATTTAGTGCGGCGGTTGGATGCGCCCGCGGCAGCTGCCTACGTCACTGAAGCTCTTTGTTTGAGCTGAAGAGCTGACTCTAATAGCTTGCACCGGATCCGCGCTTAAAAATGGACTTTTAAATATTTTATGAAGAAGTCGAGCGGATGGATAAAAAGTTTAAAATTTACATATCTACCGTATGCACTCGTGTATAGCAAGTAATGTGGAAACAGAACGTAAAATATAGAACTAAGTTTCTTTTTATATTTATACGCCCATTCTGTGTTGCCAGGATTGCGGCGGGCGGAAACTTCCATAACTGAAAAAGGTGTCGCCTTCGTAAAAACTGTGGTAGAAAACTTTGGAATTTAGTTTGAATTTACTAGAATGTCATTGAAATGCATGAAGGTAAGCATTTTACGAACAAATGAGTATCATAACAATACTTTTATCATGAACAGGGTCGCATGTTTTAGAGCAAAAAATAACAGAGTCGGGTAGCACAGGGTTGGTTAGTTAGACAACAAAGAACAGTGGAGATAAAATGAATGCGGTGTGATTTCCACAAGGAAAACAGTTCTAGCATTAGATATATATCACCGTTAGGTAAACAAATTAAAAGGATCTGCGAGTGAAGGTTCATTTATAAAGCTGTTTAATTAATTTGACTAGACCGGCAGGAGACCACACCCAACGAGCTGTGCACTTTGTAAAGGAATACCTAGAGGTGTACATAAAGCGCACCGTCCGTCGTCCGTGACCAGTCTCCCATCCCGCGTGTTCTGTCCGCGCTTAACGCTCTCTTGAATGCTAAGCCTGACTGTGATTTGTTTGCGGACGAATGAAAGTCTTCTCAGTATGTTTAGAGTATTGTGAGATGAGCGTGTGAATGTCTTTAAATATTATATATAATGTCCACAACTAAAGCAATAATCCAAGACAAATTCCTTTAAACAAACACTTTACTTTAGCCCTGAAAACCTGATTATTTTTCAATTTACTGTAAAATTAGAGTTTTTGTGGCTTTGAAATCAATAAATAGTTGGTCAATTGAGTCGCCAAATAAATGACGTCACAGTTCTATATTGCCATACTAAATCTATGGAAAAATCACGTTTTGATATGTGGTGTCAACTAGCCTATTGCATAATGGCCGTTATTTGTTAAAGTAAAATAAATAAATTACGGCACTTAGTTCTGGCCCAGTTTCAACCTTCAAATACATATATTCAACCTGGCCAATTCAGGCTGCCACAAACTTACGCAGTAAATATTTGTTTGTTTTTCTTCTTGCAAGATTATAAATGCGTGGCGTCCAAACATTTTGTAAAAACGCGCTTTAGTATCGGGGCCACGTCAAAACTTTCAACTTTGTTACCTTCTGTTTATGATAAAGTTGGGAGCTGACACCGGCAGTAAGTGGAAAAGTTATATAGAACCCTTGTTTATTTCAGATAGTTGTAGGGGCACACTAGATAATTTGTTGAGCAAATTACCACCTCGCCGCCTCGTTGGTTTAATAAAATACGAGTTGTAACTCAGCGAAGTTTTTAAATTAATTGTTGTGGCGCCAAGTGGGAAATATCAACAACATTTATTATGTAACTACTGAAAAATAGACCTTATGCTTTGCTTTTCCTTGAGTTGAATTTATTTTGTCGTTGTGTGGTCTACCTGGTAGAGAAATCTTAGCGAAGGAAATCTGGGATCAAATTATTTGGTAACATGAAATGTGTGCAAGGTATCAAACTGCGGAACGGATTTTAATGTAGTTTTCATCAATAGATAGATTGATTCAAGAGGACGGTTTATGTATTCACATTGCACCCAAATAATAGCTAGTACTAAAATAAATAAATAAATGTTAGTAGGTACCTCTAGTGCCAGTGAAGTTCCAGTCTGCGTCGTGTGTGTGAGTGCTGCGAGCGTAAGGCGTGCGCCGCGAGCGGTTGCCCGGAGATCGCAACCGACCTTCGGACACTGCAAACATACACCCTTTTTACTCAAGCATTCTAGAGAAGTTTTCTGCGCAAAAGTTGTAATGGATATTTTTGAGGTTTGGGACATTGGAATTATAAAAAAAAATGGGTCGATAATAGAAACCTGACTAATTTATTTGCCTTTATTATTGTGGTTCGGTTTGTAATACCAAACGTAAAAATGATTAAATTAATTAATTATGATATATTTTTGACAAATTGACCATTAAACCACATTGCTACTGTACACAGATGCATGTTTTATGTACAGTCAATGATTTTTGTTACCTGACCTCCTCATACGCTATTTTCTAAAAGGGTCCAGTCAGGTAATGCCGGACACTGAATGTATCAACAGGAAAATAAAAGAAACAGCTGTAATTCTAAAGACTTATGTCAAACTTTATAAATGTAGGTTATACTTACATTTAAGATAACTTTATAGGGCACATAAATTAGCAATTAATGTATAACAGTCCATTAAATGTTTCAACTCAACCTTTTCAGTTAAGTAAAGTTCGCGCCCTTTAAAAACTTTTCTGCTAAAACAATATAAAAGTTCGAAGTATTTTACAAGAGAAAAGTTATCCAATCAATTTTTTAATTACAACTCTTTAAAGTTGAAGAAACAGGTTTGTGATTAAAGTGAGCAGATTTTTATCCAATTGTAATAATGTAATAGAATTACGAGAGAACAGCTGAGGTTCAATTACTGTGAAAATTTGATTAAAGTGAAAATTCATACTAAGCCTGAAATAGGTAGCTAGCATGTACCCGTGTCTTCGTTCACATAGGAGTCAAGTATAGTACCATAAAACATATCCAATGGCACCGGTAATAGTGCAGCTTTCTCTCAGTAAAAGACTATTTAGAATCGGACCCGTACTTCTAAATATTTACTATTACTATTTGCCCAAGGCATTAAGTCCGCCTTTGTACAGTGTATTTACATGTGCGTAAAATTGAAATAAGTAAATAAATAAAGGGTCTTGACAAGCAGACAGACGGACGGACAACAAAGTGATTCTATAAGGGTTCAGTTTTTTCCTATTGAGGTAGAGATAAATTACTATAATATGGCGCGCCCCTCCATATTACTATTTCAATGTGTGTAGCCACATACTTATGGGAGAGTTTGTATGTAGTTGAAGTATTTGACTGTAGTAGCATGCTGGCAGATTTGTTGGTCAACTAATCATAAACTAGCCGACCGCGCAAGACAACGCACGTGTCATTTTCATAGAATTTGTCTATAGTATGCCAGGGCAGCGCCGTACTAATAATAATGAGTAATTATTGACGCCGCTAGTCGAGCAAAACAAATCGCTGATTTGTTTTTATTTCGAGAGCCGTCTCAGTACGCACACATGTGTTGTGACTCTTGTAAATATTTTCAACGTTTTAGAAATGTGTAGGGGCGCTCCATGTTATTGTAGTTTATCTAACTGATCCCTAAAAACAAAAAAGCTTTACCTCTTTAGAATATTAGTAGGTATAGTTAACCTAGTTTCTTACCATCTATTAAATATTCGGAAACACCATAAGCCTGATCCTTCGTATTACTAACAAAACACTGATAAACTCCTTGGTCGTCCTTCTGTGAATTCTTGATATGTAGTCTTAGGCCATCTTCAGAAATCTTGAGTCTTTCATTCGGTTTCACAACCTTCGCGTCATGCACCCAGTAGACAAGCTCGATTGGATGCCCCGACACTTTGCATTCAAATGTGACGTCAGCATTCGTTTTCGTTCGCACGACTTCGGGTTTTATTCGGACGGAGATGGGTTCTATAAAAGAGAAAAATGTTTTAGAAGAAGTAATACGTTATTTTGTGAGTAATAAAATTTTACGATTAGTCCAATTGGAAGGTAATAAGGAAGGTATCGTGCTCAGGAAGAGGAAACTGTTTACATAAATTAAGGGGATGTGTTTCTCACGTATCCTAGCTGGGGTGAACCTCGGCTCTCAATACAAAGTGTTTTTTTTTTGCGTATTTTTTCCTTCAATGAGGAAACATATACCTACCCTGCTACGAGTGAGTTTTCTTGTTATTTCTACATACATAACATCACGCCTGTAATCCCCGAAGGGTTAGGCAGAGGTGTACCTACATTTCGCCAGTTATGTTTAAGTAATAGGGGGCAAGCCTATTGCCATCAATAGGGCACAAATCCAGACTCCGAAGCTGCTACTGAGAAATTCCTGAAGAAAAACTCAATAACACTTTCACCGACCTGGGAATGGAACCCAAGACCTCATGCTCAGTAGTTGCACTTTGCGACCACTAGACAAAAGAGGCGGTCAGTTATTTTATTCTACATTACTAATTATAAGATTTGTGAAACATGTAACACGTTTGTAAGTAATAATACAAATAAATATAAAGCTAAATATTGTATTGAAATTATAGATTTCATAACCAGCTATTGTACGTTTATGACAAAAGTTATAGACGGTTATAGATATTGAAATAGGGGCAATCTCTAGCTCTAAACCGTCGAGTACCGTTGTAACTGAAATATACGCCAATTGAAACGTGTAATAACACTAACTGGAAATGTTGAACTAAAATCAAAACATTCGCACGTAGATACGGATTTATTTTTATGATGAATATATAAAATATTAGTACCTAAAATGGGTAAGCTTTTACAGCTTTTGGATTTTGGTAAATTTTATGGAAACTGCATGATTGAATTGAATGGTCATTAATTTTTTGTTGCACAAGTTTTTAAAACTATAAGTATACATATCTACTAGCACTCTCCCCGCGACTTCGTTTGCGTGATTTTTCTTACGGATCCCTGATTTTTTATAATAAAATATAGTTTATATCACTCAGTGTTAACGTAGCTTCCAATTTGCGAAAGAATTTTCAATGTCGGTTTAGTGGATCCAGGGACTACCCCCTACAACCTCACAAACTTTACCTGTTTATAATATTAGTATAGATTATCTATATTAAACATAAACACTCACTTGAGTTTGTCGAGAATTGATTTCTTTAAGCATTTTCTTAATTTCAGAAACCTAAATTGGTCCGATATTGAGAAATTCGAAATGGGAAAAACTAATAACTCTTCGTCCGACCTGCCGTCCTATTCTATAAAATCTTACTCATCGAATTTAGGCGTAATGATCTGTCAATCCCGAGCATCAGTAAGGATGACTCACTGCAATCTCACTTCACCGAGGGGGATCCTTATAGAATAGTACTGGAGATTATGCTCAGAAGTCACCCTTGCAACCCTTGCAACTACTACTTAGTTGCAAGGGTTGCAAGGGTGACTTCTTAACGACCAGATCAACGAAGTAGCCCAACTCATTAGTCACTCTCAGTTTACCCCATCAAGCTAAAGGCTATATTAAAATCTACTCATAACGAAGAACGGAAGAACTAACCTGTGACAATAATCGTGAAATGCATAGACTCTCCTCCAACGGTGTTGTTGAGCCAGCACACAAACCGTCCAGCGTCTTCCCGACGCACAGCTTGAAGACTCAGCAGACCGCTGCCAAGGAGCCGTGTCCTCGGCCACAGAGATGTCTTCTCTATGGGGATTAGCTCTTCGTGGTGTTCGCGAAACCATCTGGACAATGTGCAAGAAGAATTGTAAGAACTATGAGATCGATAGCTTTTGCCCGCGACTTCGTCCGCGTAAATGTCGGACCCCCGTTTCATCTCCTTAGGAGCCCTTTCTGATCGCATGCCTACGTCGTAACAACTATCTGCGTGCCAAATTTCAACGCAATCCGTTCAGTAATTTAAGCTGTGTGTTGATAGATAACTTAGTCAGTAACGGTTACCTTTTATATTTATACAGATTAATTTATTCATATTTAAAGCCTTAAAAACTACCATTACAGGTATCTTAACCTAATGCGACAGCCTAGATACACACACACATAACACTACACAATTTAATTTATTGCAATAATAATAAAATATAAGTGTGTATGATTTACTCGTCGGCACTATTTTTTCTTTGGTACTAATCTAGATTCTAAATAGCCTTAAATGTGAGACCAAATATAAAAAGCTAATAAAACCGAAAGTTCAGTTGATTTTACGGACCAAAACAGTCTCTATAAAGATACACATATTATCCCTAAAAGTTAAACCAATAAAACATGGGTCTGACTGTATCTTTAAATAGTACAGACGTGTGATTCCGACGGACAAGGGTATATTCAACAAGCTGAAGACATCAATAGAGAACAAGTTGTGACAAATAGCGTATTGTCATGAGAAACATTATGACATGTTGCGCTTGGCCTTTTACCATCGTATAGATTCATCGTCCCATACAAATTGTTGCCAGCAATTTTCTTTCTACTTTTTCTCGAATTTCGGATCGGATCTTTTTTATTTAAAAAGAGAGAAAAAGAAATATCATAAAAACTTGTTTTATCGCACATTGGTAGTCCTCGAAATTTTCAAAGGCAAACGTAATGAGATAAACTTTTGTACGAAAATATGAACAGGAATAAGTTTATATGTTAGTATCAAGGATAATGTTATCACATACGTAAATTAAGGTGATAATAATATCAATCCAAACTTGTGTACATCCCACTTAGCTTATTATTACAGCTAAAGCATTATAGTAAGCCTGTTATTGTTATTAACTAACAAGAATTAAGGACATTACGTCGTTTAATTAATGGCAACATGACCTTGAAGTTTGGATAGTTTAGTTATGTTTAAAGAGAGGCAATGTTACATAAAGAACCAATCAACAATATCATTATTTAGAGTACCTGCCTTTATGATTATGGTGCCCATGATTTACTTTGTATAATATGATAAATACTTATTATTTTATGGTTACCACGTGTAACTACGGATAGGAAAGTAATGTAATATTCAATATGAAAGAAAACGAGGAAGCAATATCTATTAAATACTGGTAGTCCTTTTATGACATGCGCAGACACTTTTATCGGACGAAGTAATGGGAAATATTCGTAATGCCGTTTCAAGTATTTAATAACCCTTGACATAGTTTATGTGGGGGGTTTGTGTGGGATTGAATTACACACTGCGACGTTGAATTAGAGCAACTTATTTCGGATCTGTCCAGATAATGTTACGCGAAAGAGACCGTCGCATAGTTTCAGCTTTCAACTCGTTCCAGAACACTATTACATGACGGCAAAAGCTTTGTGAATACGGTCTAATATCCTATGCGCAAATTCAAGGAAATGAAATGGCTATGTGGCGCGAAATCTTCAATGTTCTCCAAGTTAGGTTCCCTTTTAGAAATAGTTTTGAAAGGAGTTGAAATGCACTGAGACATTTGCATTCTAAAAGGTTCCACGAACTATGGTTGGATATGAAAGTTTATGGCGTATTCAGAAGCTCGCCACAGTAATTCTTTGAAAACATAAAATGTTATCAGTTCACTGAAGAAGTTTGTGAACTTTTATGTTGACTATAACTCTCAGTCGTTTTGGAATCACCTGAGGTTTTATTATGGTTTAGTTAGTTCTTTATTCTCACGGAATGTTAGTTCATTTTGTACATATAACGTCCTAATAGTGGTCTGTCTGAATTTGAGGAAACTTTCGTTTGAGTAGTACTAGTCGCAACCACGTTGAAAAGACAAATACAAAGCGAAGGAAGTTCTGCCAGCCATCGACCCATGAACTCGGTTTGCGCGGTTATTTGACTAAATATGGGCAAGTTTGGCCGGTGAAACTTGGCATCATTTTCACCTGTGTACTTAATTCTTAGGTAGGTACAGTCAACAAAAGAAATAGGTATCCAGGGTCGTCAAGTATAGTTGATGTTTTCTTAGAAACCGATGGATGTTTTCTAATGTAATTTAATTTAAAAAGTAGATAATAAACATTCATTAACTAAGTTAAGTTTCAATGGAAGACATCCATCGGTTTTTAAGAAAACTTCAACTATATCTGACGACCTTGGATACCTATCTCTTGTGTTGACTATACGTAACTAAGTCTGAACCGACCTAGCTATTAATTCATATTGCTACAGAATATATTAGGTTTGCGGAGAAATTCTAACTAAGTTTATGTATTTTGTATGTACTTAGTAAGATACTGACTCAAAGCTGCTTTAAAATCGGTGACCCTTTCTTATTGCTCTTCCACACACTGCGGTCTAAATGGCGACGTAACAGCGGTCTGAACGATAACATTATGAAAATCTATTTAAATTACGCGCCATTTTGCTATCTAGAGACGAGTAAAGTACAACAGCAACATAGGTACCTAACCTAGCTATATTTCCAAGGGTATAATGCAATTTACCGGGTTTTGCGGGCTAAATTGCTCCTTGGCAGTTAAAACGAATCACGTTGCGTGGGGATTATAAAATTGCGGTTAAATCTCAACGCGAGATCAAAATGCGTTGACGGCGAAATAAAACGGACAGTTTGACCGTCCCATGCATTGGCAGATTTAAGGGATTTCAACTGAGAATTTTAACATGTTGTTTTCCAGCCAAATGCCTCTCTTCGAGGATACCTAGTATATAATGTTCACTTTGTTTTAGCGACGTGAAAAAGCTAAAGGATTACAGTAATAGCATTACAGCGTTACAGAATACATTTATTAAAATGGTTTCAGTCTTTATTTTGATACATCGAAGTGGCAAGCTTTTCCGGTAAATGGCAGAAATATTAAATTTCATTCGAATGGAGTGCACGAGTTAAATTTTGCAAATATACAATTTTATTGAACTAAAAGCCCACGTATGTTAGATGCAATCATGAATTTTATAGGCACCATTTGATTGAATCAATATATTTGTTACGCACATTAAACATATTTTGAAACTACAAATTAGGAGTTAACTTTGTATTAAATAGGTAAAACTGAGCCAACTTGCAACAAAGGACCAAGGGCATATTTGTATGAAACCTAGGCCCATTATTTAACATTGCCCAACGGTGATGAATATCATGTCATATGAGAGCTCTTAGAGTATATTTCATTTCATTTAATGGCAGTTGAGATTAAATCAGACAGACATTTAAAAAAATACAGTTAATTAAAGAATGAATGCATGGAGCCTACCCAGGCTAAATATTAACGTATTTTTTCCAATTTTTCGCACTGGTATTTATCTTAGCTGCCATTAAATGAAATGACGTACACGCTAAGATTTTTCATATGAGATGGATCTCATTACTATTGGGCAATGTTAAAAAGTGGGCCTAAAATGTCGCATGGTCCTTTTCATTCTTTATTTATAATTTTTATTTAATTTTCTATTACTTATTCTCAAAAAATTACAAACCAAAATAAATACACGTTGTATCTGTTATCAGTTAGTAAAGCTAAGGATAATGGTACAAAGAACGTTTTATACCTGAAACCTTTTAAACGAATCAGCAGCCGATGGCCATTACGCGCCCACAAGACCTATTTCTGAGGTAAAAACTAGGTCTTTGCCTCTTTGCGAGTGATGCCAGTCTCCACGACTCCGTTGTTTGCTTACTGAAGGGATACCTTTTAGCTAGAGGATACAACCGCAGAAAATGTTACTGTGTTTTTTTTTCTACGTCGAAAAGTATTATACTGGGTGACTTTTTTTGTGTGTTGTAAAGTGGAACGTTTGCTTTGGAACGAAGTTTATAAAGCGGTTTGCGGTAGGAGTTAAGTGGCAGAAATCGTCACGTAAGGAAAATACGTTATGCACCCGCCCCCCGGCTTTCTTTCTTTATATAAGGGACAGGAAGATGACACCATTAACCAATAAATCCAAAACATAACTTCTCTAAAAAAAATTTTAAATGAAAACCCTATTAATTTTCAATTAACTCTAAAATTTAGTTTTTGATTGCTTTCAAATCAATAAATAGTTAGTCAATTGAGTCGACATAAAAGTGACGTCACAGTTATTTTTTTGCCATACAAAATCTATGGTAGAATCGCGTTTTGACAGGTCATTAAAAGTACGTCAATTGATTGGTGGTGTCATCTACCCTTTTATCTAAATTACATGTGATACTAGATACGAGTAAAACATATTTTCAATTCAAATTTAGAACTCACGTTCGTTCTGAATTTGAATTCGATACGTAGACACAAAGTTTTCACTGAATAATTATTATATCTAATAAATAAAATTCTTCTGTCGCGGTGTTTGCTACCAAACTCCTCCGAAACGGCTGAACCGATTTTTATGAAATTTTGTGTGCATATCGGGTAGGTCTGAGAATTGACCAACATCTACTTTTCATACAGAAAAAAAATTCGCTGGGTCTGGTCAGCTAGTTTTTATGTAAAAATAACGAGGCAAGCCAACATTGTTCAGCTGTATTTAAAATGTTATTCGAAAAGCACTGTATTTAAAATAATAAATCCGCCCCTAAGACGACCCACTGACCTAATATCAACAAAGAATGTATTGAATTCATTGTTTAATGTATTCATTTACAAAAGTATTAACCTGAATACGAGTATTACTGTAAAACTATAATCAAAAGGATTTCATGGAAATTAAACTGAATATTATTTTGATTCCAGGAAAAACTTCGTACGTGGATGCATTCGCGATTTATGTAAATACTAGCTTATACCCGCAACTTCGTTTGCGTGAATATCTGCTATCACGAGGTGATTTTTTTAGAAACACTAATTCTTTTTCTAAAATATATAAAAGTCGCTTAAGTTACTCCTTATTATATCAGCTATCTACCAGTAAAAATTTCGTCAAAATCGGTTCAGCTGTTTCGGGGATAACATTGTCGGTACAAACAGGCAGACAGACAGACGGACAAAAATTTAAAAAAATGTTTTTGGTATAAGTACCGTGTAAACAACATAATTATGCATTTTGTATGAGGCTGTTATTTTGACATTACAAATCGACACAGTTTTATTTAATTGTATTTTATTCAGTTTTATTTAATTGTATAAATATACAAAAAAATGTTGTTCTCACCTGTAACTAGGCACAGGCCACGCGTGTGCGGCGCACGGCAGCCGGACGTCCTGTCCGGCCTGTATGCGGCGCGTGCGCGGCTCTATCGCCACCCGTGGTCTCACGCCACCCTTTGGTTCTGTCACTATTATGTGACCTGGTAGACAAAACATATTAGATCTATTTTTGTACACAGAAGAGAAGTGAACATTATTAAAATATATCTAAATATATATAACTCAAAGGTGACTGTTTACATAGACAACGTTCTAGTGACGTCATTCACCGCTGTAATTACGGCCGATAAATGACGGCACCGCTATCCTAGGAAACCAAAGCTTTAGGGTCAACTCACTCTGTCGCGAAATTTTGCGCAATAGAACTGCATGCACATTGCATATTGAACTTTATGTACATTGTTTGACGTACAAACACAAAAAACTTTCAAAAAATTCTCACAATATTCCACGAATTCGTACACAACAAGCTTCCATTCCGCGGCGGTGTGAATTGAGCCTAAATAGCTGTAGTAATTCTAAATAGTACTTACCAAAATATTGACTAGTGTACAAGGTCCCGGTGACCCGGTCCCGTACGCGGCACCGGAACGCATTGTGCCGGTCTCGCGGGCTCACTCCGCTTATGTACAACGAGCCGTCGTCTAGACGCTGGTACTTAGAGCCTAAAGCAAAGGTTACATTGATGTTTACACAACATTACACAATAGGACCCAAAAAAAGATCGTGATTCGTGTTTCCTTTTTTAAATAATCATGAACCCCTATTACTCTATTGAAATTGTTATTTATGCAAAGAGATTTAGAAAAACAATAAGGCGCTCCGCAGACGAAGCAACTTTGTTTTTCGTGTTGTGGTAACTTACAACTAGCTGTTTACGATGATTTTCATATCATTATTGTAGGTCTTAATGGCTCACTGGCAAGACGCCCGTCTCTCATATTTTTTTTTTTGAGGTGGTTTATATTGGTAAAGTACTAAGTAATGTGACTTCATCAATTCATATGAACTTTTTAGTTTATCTTGGACATCACTGCCATCGGTGCCAGGGAAGGTAACAGGGAAACATCGTGGGGAAACCTAAACTTTAGTTAATTTAAGTCTGGAATCACCCATCCGCCTTGAGTAAGCCTGGTGCCTTCTCTGTATGAGAAGAAGCCTTTACTTTGCAGTAGGGCAATAATATGGTATCATAATTTATAATAAAAATAAAAAATAAGTTGACAGGCATCAACTAAATTGGTTTTGTCTGCAAAGGGGCTAAAAGTCTTTGTATATTAGCCGTTCAACTTCCATTTTAACACCTCAATTTATTTTTCCTGAAAATAAGATTCCATATAAAAATGTAATTGCGTGTGTCACCGGCTGACAAGTGTTTTGATGGGAAAAGCAACAATTTCCTTTCGGCGCGAAATTCTTAGATCATAATCAGAAAAAAAATTTTTTTGACGCGAAAAATTGTCCCCCTATTTTATGTAGATGGACAGAATGGAGACGTGACTATCACTATATTATTCGTACAATCGACTATTTCATATAACTTATCTTATGAATATCGTATAATTTATCTTATGAATATCACGTTTCGTATTACGTGATATCTCGAATAGTTATGTTATTGGGACGTGTAAATCAAATTGACGACCACAAAAGCACACTTTATTACGTCCATTTAATTGATTAATGTAAGACCATTGGATGTTATATCATTTTCAAATACGATTGAGTCAATAATTGCCTTACATTTACATTCGGTCCGATTTTTACATTGCGTCAAATCAAAATTCAATAGAGGTTATGGTTTATTTATGTCACTATTTTTCAGAATTTCTATGAGTGGTGTTTGAAGTGGTTTTTTTTCTTCTTTTATGCTAACTTATTTTTTTAAACTACTCGTATATAACAACATTCAATAGTCAGGTTACTTTATGATATTTTTTCTTGAAAAATGTTTTACACAATTAAATGCAATGATTATTATGTAAACGCTACTCCGATCCCCTAGATAATACAGGTATCCACTTAATTTGGAGATCACCGTCTTTTAAATTGATGTAAATGTAATAAGCTGCAAGCCAACTAGTATGCAATTGTGTACTTACGTATAAACCCAATAAGGTACATTTTTTGTAACTACGAAAATAAAATTATCTTTATAGGTACCTAGGTACTATATTTTTACCCTACATTTATTGCAAGTATTTAGAAGTTTTACCTAAATGATGCGGCACATTGATCTGGTCGTCAGTGAACCAGTCAGTGCTGCTCACCCGGTCGGCGCAGTGTGGTGGGACCACACACCGCAGCACGACGGCGTTTCCTGCCATTACGTACTCGTCTGGCACGTGGATCTCCCAAGGTATGTTTAATGCTGTAAATAAAAGTACAGGTTTATTTTTTCTGTAAAGAACTTCTTTCAGGTAGGTATATCTATAGTGATGGTGATCAAAATTATAACAGAAGATGAAATCAGTAAGGCCAATTCTAATAATTAAAAACGTTTAAAATCTAGTCACAACCTTATCTCAGAGGCAATTAATTTAAAACAAAAATTATTATTAAAGGCTTAAAAATTAAAGGCTTTCTTTTTACATTTTGAGACTAAGATTAGATTGCGATCGTTCCTAAAAGTTATTAGAATTGCCCCCCAGTTATTAATCTAATAAATAAATGTAGTTTTCCATAGAAATAAATCACATTTCTTGTAATATTATCCTCTTAGTAATATGATTGAATTCGTGTTCTTAATTTGCATCACAATTTATTGAAGAAAAAAAAAACATTTTGAAGAAATGTTTATATGAATTTCAAAATAAGAATATGAATTTGAAAATTCAATTAAACCTTCAAAAAATTGCTTCGTACTGACACGTAGTAGAATTGTATTAAGTAAAACATTTTTCTTTCTAAAAGGTGAAACTGCTACTTGTAATTTAGTAGCAAACGTTTAAATAACAAAAAAAATAAGGTTAATTAAAGTGTCACGGGTTCTTAGATAAATCGACTACTTGATACCCTCATCTCGTTGAAGAAAAAACTAATCCACTACTCGAGACTTCTTGTCAACAATTTCCTTCAATTTTCTCAATTCAATTTTGTGAGGGCAAGATGAAGGCAATTTTTTTATTTGGACTCTTAGAAAACGTATTTAAATGTAGCTTAAATTGTTAAGGTCGATTTAATAGTGGTACTTTTATTATGTTACACTAGCCTCTGCCTGCGAGTTCCTCTGCGTAAACAGGTAATAAATTATTTCATGGGATCACATCATCATAACATCACGTCTGTAATCCCCGAAGGGTTACGCAGAGGTGTACCTACTTATTTAGTACACCCACATTTTGTCAGTTATGTTTAAATCCCATGTAAAAGGGGGCGAGCCTATTGCCATCAACCGGGCACAAATCCAGACTCGGAATAATGATCTCTTCATCTAAAAGATTTATGTATATGTGTGCTAAATTTTAGCAAATTCTGTTCAGCCGTTTAAGCATAAAAGAGTAACAAATATCCTACTTTCCAATCATCGCGTTTATAATTAGAAACAGGATAGTAGGATAAAAAATAAGTGTAATCGAATGTAAAAATCATTTATATCTGTCATTATTGTGCCAGTACGTAGGTACCTACACAGTTAGAGTAGGGCACAATTAAAAGACTGCTGACTTCGTTTTATCTCAGTAATCCCTTTTAACACAAACGGCAAATTTCTTCTCAGGCCTCTAATTGCGGATTTCAAATCGCTTTCATCTACGCTTCATTTAGTTTATTTTCCATGAATTGTTACTGGGGACACGGTACATTTTATCTAGAGGACCTGCAATTAACATTTTGTGGTATACGTAATACCTCAGTGCTACTAATTAATTAGTAATGTTTTTTAGTATTATTAAGGTTAGTTATACTATTTTTTGTTAGTAAAAAAATAGTGTTATTTTATTGAAGAAAATAACTCACCCATTTTAAAAAGCAATATTATTGAATTCTGAAATGACAGAAACATAAAAAAACAAATGACTGCCTTCAAAATTTAGTTCCATTTACGAACTTTTGGCCTGTTGTTCATAGGTCCAGCCAGAACCTTTATTGTTTTTGGCACATAATCGAAATTCAGGTAACCTTTTTATTGAAAACTTTTTTGAAAATGTATTTTAGTGAAACTTTCTAAATCAATCTTCAATCCTACTCAAGGATAAAATAACTAGGGGAACATAGCTTTTAACGCATTAGTAAGTTGTTTTTCCCCTATTACATGGGACTTAAACAACTGGCGAAATGTGGGTATACTAATGGGTACACCTCTGCTTAACACTTCGGGGATTACAGGCGTGATGTTATGTAGTAAGTTTTTTAAACAAAGCATTTTAAGGTTAAAAGGTCCAATATAAATTCGTTCTATTAATCGAACAACCACCAAATTAAATATCAACACCACGAAATAACAATGTTGCATTCTAATTTCTAAATTAATTTTAGTGTCCATATTTAATGATTTGCCATAACGATTCATAGGATATTCCTATACCAAAATTAATTGATATGGGCAAACATAAATTGCCTTATGAAATAATTAATTGACATGGGCAAACATAAATTGCCATATGAAATAATTAATTAGAGCTGGCAACATTTAGTTAATGTTGTTAGAGTTTAGAGTATTTTATGAGCAAACAGCACAGCATTTCCGCAATTAATTAGTCTGTGCTCCAAGATGAGGTTGGAGATGCCTTGCTGAGATTAGGATCTCGACTCGAGTCGTGGTTAACCGAGACGCAAAACAACTATTTAGCTTTACTTTAGTTTGTTAGACTACGTCGGGTTTTATGCAGAAAATAGCAGAATGCGCAGTGCTGTTATGTGGTAAAGAAACTTGAGCCTTATTGAACTGTAAGTTCGTAGCTTCGTCGAGCCAATTTTCTGGTCAAGTGCAAGACGAACTTGCGAGGTAGGCGAAGTTTTTTAGAATTTATCTCTGTTACATTCTGTTTTTCACGGAATTTGAGATTAATATTTCGAATTGCAACGTTAGCACTTTAGACTTTGTTGCTAGTTTTGTTCACTTAGCTGTTATGCAACTTTGAGTGTAAAAGTGCATAATGTAAGAACCATTTTCCTTTCAATAAACAAATGGGTACCTACTGGAATTTGAAGGGGTTCCCTGCAATTGTAGCTCCAAAGTATTCTAACAATAAGTGCCAATAAATCGTTTCCTTGATAAGAAAATCTGATTTCATGATTTTCACCATTCATAAACAATTGAGTATCTTTTTATTACTTACCAGCATGTACATGAATGTTCTTGGAGAGCACTGCGAATCCGCTGCTGAGCCGCAGTCGGCACCGGTACGTGGTGGCGTGCACATCTCTCCTGAAGTGCTCCGGGGGGAAGGGAGGCAGCTCCAGGGACCCGTTGGCCAGCACCCGGCGGAGACCTCCCAGGGAACCGGCCACCGTATTGTCTGCGAGCAGCCAGTCCAGCTGTGAAGAATAATGGTTTGTTATACTAGATCATAAAGTGAGTATTCAGGACGCGAGTTCCAGATACCTATACTGCCTAGCACTGGATGAGTTAGGAACTGACGCTACCATATTCTTATAGTACTCATCAAGAGAACTTTTCAATCTTTTCTATACAAACTTTCTCGGCAATGTGTGGTTCCAATAGATTTGCAGAAATGTTTTAAGTATGGCCCGGCCACTCTAAAAATGTTGCTGAAATACGTTGCAATAATTTCAGTATGGCCCAGTCAGTCCAAGTATTGCTGCAACACGTTTTATATGCCGTTGCACTCCTATACGGACAATGCCTTAACATACCTACTACGTTAAGTTTCAGATTGATAAAGAAATTATACTTAATTGCCGATACGTATTGGCGTACATACGCCTTATAACCTGTAGGTAATAAAAGCAGACATTTTAGAGAAAAAACACAATGCTGCCATGTTCTATACTTCAGGTTAGTTGAGTATTACAAAAAGATGATTTGTAAAAATACTCTCTCTCAATGTCAACGTCGACAAATAAATTCACATCCGTTCCCCGTGTTTCTTACTCAAAGGCACCGCATTATTTGCTCTCGTCGTAACGGGTTTATAACATGTACCAACCTGATACGCTAAGGAATAAATGAAGCCAATAAAAAACATTCCGTCCTCGAGCAATAATAAGAAGCGGTGGCTTCATAAGAAGCCATGATATTACCCTTTATAGTACCAACCTACTAACGAAAAATAAGAGAAATTTAATGTCAAATAAATCGGCGAATAAGACTTACACTCGTTTACATTACAGTAACATGGTTTTGGGGAAATACGGGGATTATGTCGGATGTCTTCATGTTATAGAGCAACATGAAAATTATGTTTATTTGAAAATGGAACCTTATTGTTTTAATTTTCCTTTGTGTTATGACGTGATAACGTACCGTGATAACAATTGTTTCTTTTTATTTCCACATCTGCTTTCATGATTAAATCCAGGTAATTCTGGACAGACCATCTAAAGAAAGAAACAGATTGTGGGAAGTGAAATATCCGCCACTTTACGACTACTTGAAGCTCCAAGAACACCTGATTCCTGGTCGTGAACTACAGTGGTCTGTATGGAAGGCAATAAATCAACTGCGCACCCATGTAGGCTGCTGCAAACATAATATGGCGATACTCGTCCGAGACCCAGTGCGTCTACGGAGGTTCCGATCAGACTATGTCCCATAAGCTAAAGTGTCTCCTAATTGCCCTTTACGACCTGTGCAACGCCTCTGTCGTGGCAGTAAACGTGGCCACCTATTGGGCCCAAGTAGTTTAAATGATTTATTTATTCATATTTAAAAGCCTTAAAAACAACCATTATAGGTCTTTTAACCTGATAATATAGCCTAGGCTCACACACATAATAAAAATATATTACCTACGACATAACATAAACAAAAAATAAAAATAAAAACATAACCAACAAACAAAACTTGACATGCTAAATATAAATGAAATAAAATATAAATACCAAATCTTTTCTTATAAAGATGTATCGTCGATTCGAAAAAAAGATGATTACTATTAAACGATTACTCAAGGTGGCTATACTAAACAAACTGTTAGTTAACGACAATAAAAAGTAACAAAAACTCCCATTATTTAAAAAGTAACACACTCCTGAAGTCCAAAATTCAAAACTCTCACGAATAAAAACGAAAGTTAAGACATAGCGGTTTTCGTGACAGTTAATACGATACAACGTGATATTTATACCTCTCCGGGGCATGTTCGGAATAGCTATAAGCTACGAATCCACATCCCTTGAGTGTCTTTCTCGTATCGCGCAGTTTTTGCATCCCTAGCCGGGTTTTTTAGGTAAATATGTATGTATGATCCTTTAGAATTTTTTTAGAATTTATTTATTCATCTTATAATATACAGTACACCAGAAGTAAACATAAAATCGTTGTTAAAACTAAAGTACAACTTACATACTCGTAGTTTCTAAGTTTTCAATGTAAGTACACTAACGAACTTTACAAGGTACACTTGCACAAATATACCTACACAGTAAAATCAAAACTTAGATAACAATTATTAAATATAACAAAGCGACATTGTAACTTCTAATAACATTAAACGAATGATAAATGTTCATTGACGGTATACGTAAATAAAGTTCTTTACCTTCCGTGCTAGTTAAAACTGTGTTACGGCAAGGTAAGATTCCCGTTCGATGATTAATTTTCGATCGTATGGTAATGAACATAAAACACAATTTTGCTAAAAAAAAAATTCTTACAATGATGAATAGACGTCGACGGCGAATAAGAGAATTAGCGAAAACAAGTAGTATATGCAAAATTACTAGACAAGCATGATGTGTAATAAAATAAATATATATTATATTAGATTTAAATGTGAATACTAGAATAAATATAGTTTGGTAATAAACGTACGACATTTTGCGTATATATTTATGTTATGTCTGTAATACTTATGTTGTATATATATTATATTGATACGAATGTTAACAATTAGGAAACGATAACTATTGTAAATAGATACATAACATATTTTGGATACTAAAACAATGTGTACCTGTACTTATACTTGTATACTTATTAATTTAAATATTTTAACATATAAAGGTATAAAATAAATACATAGGAAATATCTTATATACATATTTTTATGATTTTTTCAGTCCGTTCGTAATCCAATTGACCCAGAAACTCATCCAGTGCCTTTCTACAAACATATCTAGACATATTTTTTAGAGGTTTTATTTTACTAATTCGATTGTACAATAGCGGAGCAAGGAAAAAAGAGAAACTCTGTGCAAATGCTGTTTTACATGCAGGGACAACGAACACCTCATGTGATCTTCTGATAGATTTATTAGTTGGCATTTCACGGATATGTTGCTTTAGAACTATATTCTGTATAAAGAGTTGACGAACGTTTAGGACTTCAAATTCTTTGTATAGTGCAGTCGTTGGATACCTAAATCCTTTGAAATTAATAACTTTCAGAATACATCGGTGTACCCTTTCTATTTTTATGATAATACTTTTCCTAGCGCCACCCCAAGCAGAGATACCGTAAGAAAGTATTGATCGACACAGTGTAAAATAAATAGTTTTGTTAGTGTTTATATCTTTTAAATTTCTTATTTTTTTGAAAATTGGTATCAGTTTGCGTATTCGAGATTTTAAATTACTAATATGCTGTTTCCAATTTAAATTTTTGTCTATTTCGATGCCAAGATATTTAATACTATCTGTTGAAGATAACAATGAACAATCGCAATTATTAGTATTCAGACAATAAGAGTAATGAGCTTTCAATGTGAAATCTGAGGAAGGTTGTGAATTATTTTTAATACTGAAAGTTATATATTTTGTTTTTGAGAAATTTAAAGTAAGTAGGTTGTAATCAAGCCATTTAATTATTTTTTGAAGTCCCTGCTCGGCTGACAACTTGACGTCGTCCCAAGTATCTTGTTGGAATAATATTACTGTATCATCAGCGAAAGTAGTTACCTTAGCGTCGGCTATTTCAATATTACAAAGATTATTTACATAAATCAGAAACAAAGTGGGTCCAAGGACTGATCCCTGAGGAACACCGAAATTAACAGGTTTCTTAGAGCTACAGATGTTACCAATTTTTACAGTCTGTGACCTGTTTGTCAGATAGTCCCGGAAAAGATTAAGTGGTATTCCTCGAATACCTATGGCCTCCAATTTGCTTACGAGTAGGGGAATTGAGACAGTATCGAATGCCTTGGCTAAATCTAGAAAGACAGCAAGGCATTTTTTCTTGCAGTCAAGATTGCCAGCTACAGTCGTAACAAAGTTTTCAACTGCATCTATGGTCGACTTATTTTTTCTAAACCCAAACTGGTTTTTAGAAAGAATATCATTCCTATCAAGATAATTAATTAGCCGGTTATTTATAATTTTTTCGAGAATCTTAGCTAAAGTAGGCAAAAGTGATATCGGACGATAATTTGTTATACTATCTCTTTCCCCCGATTTAAATACAGGTATAACTAATGAGTCTTTCAGCATGTCTGGAAACTTCCCGTTAGAAAAACATAAGTTGAATATGTGTGTTATGGGAGTAATGACAAATTTAGAGGTTTTTTTAATAAACTCAGCGGATATTCCATCCCATCCAGTAGACTTCGTATTTTTTAATGACAAAATAGTTTTATGTACCTCAGCTTCATCAGTCTCCCACAACATAAATGAGTTCATTTGGCTATTTGTAAACTTATGTTTGTGTAAAAGATCATTCTCAGTAAGCTGTAGCTTTTGTAAAATATTGTTTGATAATTTAGAGCCCATATTAACGAAAAAATTGTTTATGAAGTCCACAGATTCTTGCGGTGTTGACTTTAATTTTAATAATTCAGTCGGTACCTGTGACTTATTGGATACATTTAAATTACATACACGTTTTATAACGTTCCACGTTTTTTTTATGTCATTCCTGTTATTATTTAAATCTGATTTATCGTGATCATTTTTCAAATTGTGGAGAATGTTGTTGCAGTGATTTCTATAGCGTTTGTAGGTGATTTGCAGATCGCTATCATGCGGTGACTTTAGACATCTTCTATGCAACAAATCCCTAAATCTAATGCAACGCAATAAACCCGGCGTTACCCACGGTTGGAAAGTTTGTCGTCTATTGGGCACGGTAATCGTTTGGCTGCATTTTTGAATGATTTCAGATATGTTCTCAATAAGTTCTTCAGCAGCTTTATTGGGATCTTTTAAAGATGTTATATTGACCCAGTCTAATTCTTTCATCAATTTAAATACCTTTTCATAATTTTGCTTTTGCAGAGTCTTTTTTTGTTTGTTATAACATTGCTCAGTTAAAGGTATATTAAAATAAATACTATTATGATCAGTAACCGACGATACACAGACAACAGTTAATATTTTGCGCTTTGACTTGACAAAACAATGATCAATACACTTATTAATACGCGTCGGAAGCTGGTGGCTCGGTAGAAGACCGTGAGTTGCTAGAAGATTCAGGTAATCATCAGATCTTTGGTCAGTACTACTAACACTGATATCAATATTGATGTCTCCCGTTAAGTAAACATGAGGTATGTATTTTAAATCTAGCAAAATTTCCTCCAAAGAACCGAGAAAATTGGTGAGAGATGCAAAAGATGGTGATCTGTACATGCAGATAAAGGCATGACTGGTGTCAATTTTTACTATCAAGCAATCAGCGTCAGCAAAATTTGGCTCATAAACTGTGACATCCGTCAGATGACTTCTTATATAGACGACTACACCACTGTTCTGATTTAAGTGCTTATTGGTGTGAAATACTGTATATTGGTCAAGACTCGGTATCATACTTGAACGTTGTAGCCAACATTCCGTAAGTATTATAATGTCATAATTAATGTTGCTCCTTGCAAGAAATAACTTGAAGTTTTCAAAATTCTTGTGTATGCATCGTATATTTTGTACGATAATTCTCAAAGAATAATCTGTTCCAAGTTTGTATTCCGAAAACACATCTGGATCCTCAACCAAAAACGAGTCACCGACGTTGATATTTCTATCAACTTCGGTGACAACCTCATCTATATTATCCATAGCAAGAAAACATTAGTATGTATACTTATAATAAAATAAAGTTTTTGGCTGATGATAAAAGTTTCCGCAATTAGTATTACTTTACCTTCTGTATTGGACTTGTGATAAACATAATAGAATGATATATTACGAAAATATAATAAATATAAGATATAACTTTTGTAGAATAATAACCTACCCAGCATGCCTGTTATTTTGTTACACGAGATAAAACTAAAAAAACAGATAGAGAAACGAGAACAATAATGTAATATAACCAAAATAGAAAAAAAGCAAAGTAGAATGAAATACCATAACTTTATATGTTCTTCTTCAATAGATAGTCATTCCGAGGTGAGATCTATAATTTGACCTAGTGATTTGATGACAATGGCAGGCTGTCCTTCCTGCTTACGCAGCAGAATATTTCCTCTTGAAGCCCAGCAGTACTTAAACAATCCATTCTTAACCAGCTCTTTAGCCGCTGTTAAAATCTGCTTCGACATGGAGGTTAGAGACTCAGAAATATATACTCGTGAAGAAGCTCCTGTAAATCCTAGGATATCGGTGCTAAGCGGTTTGTCTTTGTTATCAGAGTTGTATTTTCTAGCAGCTTTAATTAGTGTTTCCTTGCTTCTGCTGTCCGGATACTCGATAACAATTGGTCCATTTTGTTTGCCTCTTCTGAATATAGTTGCATTTTCATTCATTTCGAGTATCCCCAAGGTTTTATATATATTGGTGACAATATTACGTACATCTTCTTTGTCATCATGCGGGATATTTCTAACTTCAACCGTATTTTTCAGAAATTGCTTTTGTAATATGTTAAGCTGCGTCTCCAATTGATTAATGCGTTCCACAGCTGCTTCATGCTTAGTTTCAATTATTTGTACTCTGTCGTAAATTTCCTTATAGTAGGTAGCATTTGCTTCCAGTTGACTTTTCAATTCTGCATTAGACTCCAGTATCATGGTATTTTGATTCTTAATAACAGCAATCTCAGCAATCATCATTTCTTTGAATGATTGTAATAGGTCTTCTTTTAAGTCCGCCATTTGTTGTTCATCGGGGTTTTTCTTCCTTATGTTTTTTCTTATGTTTACATTTCTAGTAATTTCTTGATCTTGGGATTCCATTTCAGAGGAAAGATCTGGTTGCGACGAGAACTTTATTTGTTGTGGTGATCGTTGCATTTTATCCGAGTTCCTTGCATATACTACACGATGACTCAAAACGACTAGATATTTAAATGTCGTATGTAGATTCTGGCACCAAACAGAATTATACTTTAAAACTGTCGTAGTAAAACTTAAAATCGGAAATCTTCTTATATTAAATATTTAAACACGTCGTACCTCAACGGCGCTACAAGCGAGAATGCCTTTGATGCTCTGTTGTCGTGTTCAAACTGTGACTGGTTTTTTCTAAAATACTGTTTTGGAATTATTACACGACTGCCCCATTGAACCCCCCCCCCCCCCTCGCCCCCTATTACATGGGACTTAAACATAACTGGCGAAATGTGGGTGTACTAATGGGTACACCTCTGCCTAACCCTTCGGGGATAACAGGCGTGATGTTATGTTATGTGTTGCCCCAAAAAAAGGAGTGTTATGTGTTCAGGGTTAATGTATGTATGTATGTATGTATGTATGTATGTATGTGAGTTTCTTTATTCCACCATAACTTTTAAACGCCTGAACCGATTTAGATGTATGGGGTATCGTTACTATCCTTGCATCGTTCCGAGTAACATAGGCTAGTTAAAAATAAAAAGAAACCGGTGTGGTCACTTTAAAACGTAAATAATTACCAGCCTCAATTTATTTTTTTAATGAATCTGGTCGTGTCTATGTTTATCGTCTACAATTTGACAAGTAGATTTAAAAAATATATAACACTGTAAATAAAAAACGTCGTAAAAAAACTGACGAGTAAACAAAGTACAAATATGTGCAATTTTTGCAGTCGTGTTTTTAGGACTCAGTTGCTAGTGTTTTGCTAAGTCATCTTGAATTTGAGTTTACTTAAAACATACATTTTCTTTGTGTTTTTAAAATCATTTGTGTTAAATTGTGCATGATATAATTTGACACAGAATTTAGAATGTCCATAATCCAATAATATTAATTGCTATATAGGTATAATAATTATGTCTACTAATATTATTATCAAAGTGAGTGAGAGAGTGAGTGAGTGAGTGGGTGAGTGATGATTATGTCTACGAATATTATTATCAAAGTGAGTGAGTGACTCAGTGTTATTATTAAAGTTTGTTTGTTTTTTTGTTTGTTTGTAAGAGATAATCTTTGGAAGTACTGGTCGGTTTGGAAAAACACTTTCACAGATAGAAAGCTACACTATTGCCTAGTTTCATGGTATAATTGACTTCCCCGCGGACGAAGTCGCGGGCAGAAACAAGTTTACTTAATAAAAAACTTCATGCAAAAATAGCAACTATGTACCTATATTTCAAAGCATGAAGTTGTTAAACGTTCTTATACAATCTCGAAGGTCTAATTTACCGTGAGTAAAGATGTAAAATATGTACCATGATAGTGTGTGCGTTTTTTGCTTTGCATTTTTCCGTGCCATTAAACGCGGTTCGCCGAACCACTCGCCGGCCGGCCCGTCGGCGAACACTCGTTGTTTTTCACAGTTATTTCAATATAATTCACTGATTTCGTGCTGACATGGACAGTAATTGCATGAAGAAACTTAAGTACAATTGGTTTGCTTACATGTGTGTGTAGCAACTATCATTCATTTTGGTGGGAGTGGTATTTTTTCGTGGCAATGAGCCAAACGGTTCACTGATAATGTGATCTCATATTTTAAAATAACTTAGTGTTAGGCGTGCAAGTAACCTACCTGTGTATTTGTAAAAATAAAATGGTTACTTTGGACTACTTTTCCTTTACCGTTTTTAGTAAACAAAATCTCATCAAAGACTTAGGTAATCTTTTCGAAAGCAACAACCACAAAGCCATCGCGTTTCGCATTTAAAAATCCGAGTGAAGAATAGTGCGAGTCGGACTCGCACACGAAGCGTTCCGTGCCACCGTAAAGAAACACGCTTATTGATACAATAAAAATGAATACCATATCCTTTAATTGAAGTGAAGGGGATGACCACTTTAATTTTTAAGTTTGTTTTATTTGTTATATAAAATACTAGCTTTTGCCAGCGACTTCGTCCGCGTAAATGTCAGACCCCCGTTTCAACCCCACGTGGGGTGAATTTCTGAAAATCCTTTTTTAGCGGACGTCTACTAACTATAAACTACCTCCCTACCATTCATCTTTATATAATATGTCAAGTGGTTTTCCGTTTTCGATATTTCGTGATGAGTGAGTGAGTAAGTGACCTTTCGCTTATAAGTATAATATATTTAGATTACTACGGCCACTATAAAAATCAAGTTCAACATTCAAGTATGTAGGTGTAGGTAAGTGCTACGGTTAATGAGATACAGCGTTGTGACAGACGGACGGATAAAAAGACAGACAGCGAAGTCTTAGTAATAGGTTCTCGTTTGACACCCTTTGGGAACGGAACCCTAATAAAGAGCTTCACAAAGTTATCTTAGCTACAAAAATCGTTGTACCGTAGTGGGTTTCTCGCTCAATACCTCCAGGCAAAGCCTTTACTAGCACCGTAGTTACCTCACGTACCTACCGAGGTAGTTACCCAGCCTTCTAACCCCCGGGAAGATAATAACCGATAGGTACTCTAGATATTTTTCTGTCATTTACAGCACGGAAACTTTCCTATCACCTTTGCGGTAGAAAAGGCAACATTACTTGAGCACCGTAAAATAATATTGCGCATGTTTTTATAAAATGCATGGTGAAAATGAAATGCTCTAACCACGGTATGCAAAAGAATTTAGGATGAAAATACTGAATAACCGAAGGCAGATAACTAGGTTTTTACAAACTAGCGACCCGCCTCGGCTTCGCACGGGTGCAATTTTTACTGAACGTCACATTTTTTTAGATTTTTATAAGACTTTTATTTTTGGTGTTTAGGTATATTACTGTTTATGGTAGCGTATATAATACCTATAAAGCACACTAAATTTTTGTGCTTATGGGTGCACCTAACAATGGGTACAGGGGTATTTATAGTTTAGTTACACATAACATAACATCACGCCTGTAATTCCCGAAGAGTTAGGCAGAGGTGTATTCATTAGTACACCCACATTTCGCCAGTTATGTTTTTAAGTCCTAGTCCTGGAGGGCGAGCCTATTGCCATCAACCGGACACAAATCCAAACTTCGAGGCTGCTAATGAGAAACTCCTGATGGAAAAACCCAATAAAACCATGCCCGACCTCGGGAATCAAACCCAAGACCTCATGCTTAGCACTCTTGCTTTGCGACCACTAGACAAAAGAGGAAATTTAGTTTAATAAAACCTTCTTTAAAAAACGTACAAAAAGCTAGACGCTTGAACTTTGATATTCAATATCTGCGCAAACAGAAGATTCTCAGGTTTGGTCCGGAAATAAAAACAATATTGCATTAATAAAAAAATCGTAAGTAATACTTTCATCTTTAGTAAGTTTTTTTATTACACCCGTTATAGATACATAGATGAGCAAGTTCTTTTGAAAGCTTAATACAAAGTTAATAAAAATAGATAATAGGTAAGCTATCTTTTCTAACGTTTAAAAAAAAAAACCAGCGAATCAGTGTGTGAGCCATAGTCATCACCAAATGTAGAAGGGTGATTTTCAGAAAAAATGACCCGTGACGATCAGGAATTTTATTTTTTTCATTTCATGAATTTTTTTATATTGACTCTGGTATTAAAGAATATATTATTAACTATCTAATTATGCTATTTAAATAAAAATTAAACCATAAATATCAGAAATATTCAAGTTTTTCTGTTAGCATTATGATACAAAGTATTCCTGTGCGTCACAAAATATACCGAGAGCACCGTGGGACACGCGAAATTTTCACCTCCTATTTTACTTTTTTTTAATATAAAAATAACTGTCTACTTTTTATGGTATTTTTTTATTTAATTCAATTAAGAAACTATTACTTTAATCATATAAAATTACATTTCCACACGTGCTATAATAAAAAACTTTAAATAAAAATGTTTGAAATCGTGGGACAGCCCGATTTTGCTATGGTCATTTTTTGTGAAAAACACCCAGAATAAAAAGTCGTAGTCAAAAAAATAATAATGACCAATACAAATCATTTAATTGAATTATTAGCAGCCAGTTGATTAAATTTTGTCAAGACTTTAAATTGCCCTATGGAGCAGGACCAGCATGTTTCCAAGCATTATTATCTTGAATTAATTTAATTAAAGCTTTCCTGTACCTACTGTACTAATAAAGGAACTGTTCTTGGAATAAAAAAAAAAAATTACAAAACAACAAATCAGAGAGCCACTCCACAACGCAACGTTACGTATTTACGTAGAACATAAGATTGTCTCTCTGAAAAAAAAAAAGTTTAAACCTCATTTAATTAAAACCAAAGCTTTTATTCAAAGCACGTTTCATTTACGTAAAAGACAAATTCTTCTTAATTAATTAAATAATTTCTAGAGCGGGGTTTATTTTTACGTTTTTCTCTCCTAATGATGTTTCGTGTCCTCGACTAGGTTGCGCCGCCCGCCGTCGCCGGCGAGTCGGGCCCTGAATATTTTAAGAGGGCTCAGCTTTTCCTAACTGACACATGAAAACCCCGACTAGTATATTTTGTTTGGGGTCCTAATACTGGATTTAGGTATTTAGTTAGGCTTGATATAGGTCTGTATAAATTATGTTTGAAGCATCTCTTATCAGAATTAAGTGAAGGTTTTAGTATATACATTTAGTTTGTGTTAGGTCCTACCTAATCATTTTAATTAATTAGTTTTTTTATTATGTAGGACTAGCTTTTGCTCACGACTTCGTCCACGTGGAGGAAAAGTATACCATAAAACATAGCCAATAGCATAGCTTTCTACTTATCAGTAAAAGATTTTTTTGTAGTCGGCACAACAATATTTCTAGAGATTAACTTTTATAAACAAACTAAGTATTTTACCACTTTATTCAATTAGTATGGAAAAGCCCGCCACACTTTTCCCAACCAATGCAACTCTTGAAAGCCAGAATCAACAGTGTGCAGTGAAAGCCAGAATAAAATAGTTGTCTAAATTTTCAAAACCAACTCTTTGCTACACTCTAAGTCTGCTGTCCCGGTCACCTCACCAAGCTATTGCATCCAGAAGGTTAATATTAAAACGTAAACAAAAGCTGGTCTTTATTTAATAGATGTCAAAATAAATCCATATTACTTGTTTTTTTTTGTTTTTATTAAAAGGTATCGCAGCAAGGCGACAGAGCGTTTGACATGTTGACGCCAAATTTTATCTTTTTATCTTCATAGCGAACATTTTTTTTCATAATTCTCGAAAGTAATTGTATATTTTTCTGTTAAATTTTCATGCCTTTTATCTTCATGACTACAGATGTAATACTGAGGTTTTTATTTTAGTTATAATTTTATTTATAGAAATACCTACCTAAAATTGCTGAAATACAACGATCATTTTCCGTTGTATTTTTTCTTAAAATACATTGGAATTTTTCTTTTTTTTTTAACCATGTCGTAATGGTGTTTATGTAATTGTATCGCGAAGTGATTTTGTGCACTGGTGTACAGCCAAAGATTGATTTAGTTCAAATTCCATTACTTATTCAAAATAAATAGTAAAATTAATGAATAATAATAAAAAAACCTAGGTATATGGGGTGTAAGAAGGCATATTACATAGTCGTTAACTAAGACCATCAATTAATTAACATACCAAATTAAGTAAGTTTGAGCAAATTTTATTGCTGGGAAACTATTTTCAATTTTGTAACTTTCGGCAGCGTTAAGTGTCTTTCTATATCTGTTATTATTTTAATATTTTCTCATTTGTCTTCAAAACAACTAAATCATTCATGAAAATAAACGTAAATAATAGATTCCAAAAGTTTCAAAATAAAGGACCATTGTTTTCGTACCTAAAGAAAAGGCGAGGTACAATGATAAGTTTTTAGAATGCGAAAAGTAACTTTACTCCATTATTAATTAATTGAGTATTAGGCAAAAAGCGGCCATATTGCGATAGTTATAAAGTTACTAGTCATTTATTTCGAGTTGACCGTCGTGACAGATGTCATAGGCACAAGCACCGTTGATAAACAAAATAATCATTGTAGTTTTTTATTGTAAAGGTTTTGTAAATTTATTTATTTATAGAATGTAATTATAGAGTTGCGTGTTACTGGTCCATAAAATCAACACGAGACATTTCTCCTTTCATTTCTCATTTTCATATTTTTTTATTTTAAATTGAACGAAAACCATATTTTTTTTAAGATTAACAACAATAACAAACAATTCACGCTTAAACGATTGAGTTGTAGCGGATCTTCCGCATCTATCAGTGCGGAACTTCCGTATCCGTAAGTGCGGAACTTCCGCGAGAAATCAAATTTCTATTTCTTTAATGAATCATGAATTAATCTTTTTTCCACTTTCACTTCCGCATCTGCGGAGGCAAAGCCCTTTACCTCCGCATCCGCCTCCTCTAAGAAGGCTTCGATATTTGTCTAATGTTAAATTGAATGGAGTATAAGTCACAACTGTCTTTTAAACTGTGTTTTATTATGTTCTAAAAGAGAAACTCATTACTCTCAGTTCCCCTCGATTTCAATGATACCTCGATCTTTCTCTGCACACATCACTTACTGCGAATCCTTTTTCAATTTGTCTAAGAGGCGATACTTTGCTAAGAGTGGCATCACACGTGTGCTCTGTTCCGCACGAATAATTTAAGCTTACTTAACAAAAGATTTTAGATACATCGGTATTTATATACGTATGTGAGAATTGTATGTGAGACATTCATCGGAAAGATTACGTATGTTATACGTTTTCAAACCATTTTGGCTTTTTATTTTTAACTAGCACTCTTCACCGCGTCTTCGTTAACGTGATTTTTCTTATGCATCCTTAATTTTTAATAAGAAAATATAGCTTATAGTAGGTACTCAGAGATAAAGTAGCTTCCAATTCGCTAAAGAATTTTCAAAATCGGTTCAGTAGATTCAGTGATTCCCTCCTACAACCTCAAAAAACTTTTACTTTTTGTAATATTAGTATGGATGTGTAGGTTACCTACTCATGTTATATTACCCAGTTTTGATCTGTCTCTTATTATTTAAACTTTGAGTAACAATTTTTATTGTTCCGTACACAAAAAACGGAACCCTATTACCAAGACTCCGCTGTTTGTCCGTTTGTTAGTCTGTCTGTTACAGGACTGTATCTTCTGAACCGAAATAAGTGGACATTTCAAATGTTCTCAGATTGTATAATAATAACTATGCGAAAAAAATAGATATTAAAGTGTCTTCAAACGAGAAACGTTTTTTTGTATGTAAACTAATATGATTAATCCTAGAAAAAAGTATGTAAACTAATATGATTAATCCTAGAAACTTTTGCTTGTCATCTTTTACACAGGGACTCACTCCTATTAATAAACCATCCAATTGTTTTTGTTTAATACCTACAAAATCAAACGACACCCGATTTCAATAGATACGCCGCCGTTTCCATTGATATGCACGAATAAATTTTAATATCTGTTTGAAACTAACCTTTAGGCAATTTAGTCATGATTGCAATATTCTATATCAGTACCATTTTGGTATATTTATAATAAATGATTTGACTTAGACTTTGACATTAAGTTGTTATATTTGGCACTAGCTTTTGCTCTCGTCTTCGTCTGTGTAGAAATCTAATCTCTACATAATGTAAAACAAAGTAGCTTCCTGCCGCTTAGATTATTTACATTACGCATCGGTATTGATGCGGTTTTCATTAATAGATAGAGCGATTCAAGAGAAAGGTTTAAATGTATAGTCAATCAATGCATTCTCCAGAGGTACAGTCGCAGTCGGTTCGTGAGTTCTAGTGAATAATTGGCTTCTTGACTGTACAGGTAAGAGGCGTGTCTCCTTATGTAAGATTGCGTATCTATTATTCGAACATTGCCGGGTTAAGATTAAACTACTTTCATTTATATTGGACTTTCAATATATTTTGGCGGAAATACGTACCTACTGTGAAGTATTTACATAATGGAAATATTTCTTAGGTCGCAGTCGCAGTGTCTGTTCCGGTAAATTATACAGAAATTATAAAATTCATGCATAAACATAAACAATAACGATATATAAAGGGAATGGCATTTGTGCATCTACAATATCTATACTATATAATAATAATATTATAAAGAGGAAAGATTTGATTGTTTGTTTGTTTGCATTGAATAGGCTGCGAAATTACTGAACCGATTTGAAAAATTATTTCACTGTTGGGAAGCTACACTAGCCCCGGATGACATAGGCTATGTTATATTTAAAAAAATTTGGGGATCCGTAAGAAAAATCACGCGAACGAGGAACGAGGTCGCGGGAAGAGTGCTAGTTTACGATAAAAAACTACACTGCCTGACTTTGTTATTTCATCGAAGACTCTTCACTCAGCATTCACGTTTGCGACTAAAAGACAAAAGTCAAAGCATTTATTTCAATTAAACCAAACGTCACGACTTGGGCCACCCTGTACTTATGTAAACAACTAGCTTCTGCCAGCGACTTCGTCCGCGTCAAAGTTGATTTCTCCATACAAACTTTGGATTCTGATTCATCCCCTTATGGGGTGAATTTTGGAAAATCCTTTCTTAGCGGATGCCTACGTCATAACATCTACCTGCATGCCAAATTTCAGCCCGATCCGTCCAGTGGTTTGGGCTGTGCGTTGATAGATCACTATGTCAGTCAGTCAGTCAGTCAGTCAGTCACCTTTAAGTTATATATATTTAGATGTAGGTCATCATCTGCCTAGCCTTTTCCTAATTCCTAGCCTTTTTCCCAATTCGAAATTGTGTAAACAATGTAGGTGAATACTTAGCAATAAAAAAAAACTACTAAACCAACTGAGTATTCTTTCATAACTTTTACTTTAGTTTTGTGTTATCTATTCTTTTCTTTCGTTAGTTATGAATGTCAATCATGTTCAGGTCTAGATTGAATTATCTATATTAACTTTTATAATAATACTTTTTCTATTTCTCCATGATGGAATAACAAGATGTAAAGGAAGAAGAAAAACAAATAGATTGTCTTGGAACTGTACCAAAAGGTGACGCAAAATCGGTGACGAGATTTCCCTTCGGATTTAATTCACTATCGTCATTGGATTTGGCAGTTATAGTAATGCACAGGTATACTATGAAGCTTTTCCATCTCAAATAAGTAATGACTCGCTTATGCCCGTGACTTTGTCTGCCGGAATGTCGGTTGTCTGTGGGTTGGACTCTAACTATTTTTTAGTTACTCTCTATAACATTAGCTGCCTGCCAGATAAGTCTCATCAAAATCGGTCTAACTGTTTCGGAGATTGGCCGGAAAAGATAGACTGTCAATTTTTTTTATTTCAAGAATAAGCTACATTGTGACTTGTCTGTGCCCAATTGCGAATCCACAACCTCATGGATGAAAGGCAGGCGCCCAACTACTGGGCCTATTGTATAATTATATAAATACTATTCGTTCTTCTACGCTACATATTGGGAAAATAGTATGGATGTTGGTTTCTGACACACGGCCAAACCAAATTCTTTTTGTCCTAATTATATCCAATTGAATCGAAAGACTTTGTCAAACAAATCAAACAAAAACATCCCACAACAAAACATCTAGGTACACAATCCAACACATCCCTCGATAAACATTTATCATCTATCAACATGACAGAACAAAGCCGAAATCCCTTTAATAAGATTTGTTTCTTTTAAGGCATCCAACACAATTCATCATGGGTATTCCATTCCCGCGTAACAAAAAGAGAACATAAAAGGATCATCCCTTTGAAACTTACAAGTTTTATATTTTTCTTTGTACTTCCAGTTTTGATGGAAGTTCGGCTTTGTTTGGAAGGACTGGCCGGCCGTAAAGAGTTCAAGAAACCCGCCCTCGGCATTAGCCGGGGGAGGTTTTCTTCCCTTCTATAGACGTCGCTAAATAACAAAACAAGAAATGACTTGCTGAATGAAGTTCTGATATCAATGGAGCAGCGGCACACTCCGGAACTTATTACTGGCTGAATATGATGTCTTGTATTTGCATGGGGTTGGAGATAGATGGGTTATGGGACTTTGTGTCTTTGTTTAATGTTAAGGTGGATGCGACGACCCCTCCGTCCATACATTTTTCATTAGAGTTATACACTAAACACAGACACTCTTTCTTTAAAACTAATCATTTTATCACTTCTTTACAATAAAATGTGCTCGCGTCCGAAGTTTTTAGCCAATAACTTCATTATTCACTGAGAAAAACAATAGTGAAATCTCGGCAAAAATTGACACTTCTTTAGTAGTGTGCGTGACACTGCGGGACTTTTGAGTACTTTTGACAAGCAAACGAAAGGCGAAGTTTAAAAATTGGAACACTAGATGGCGTGCAAAATAATTTCTGATAAATCAATATCTAAGTTCAATAATTGGATTTCCTTTCCAACCGTATCAAAACAAGAATAAAATAACATAAAACTAATGACCTTCGACATCTATGTTTTTTTAAACAATTTTACTTATTATTTATTATTGTTGTGTGGCAACATAAATACCAATACTCGTAGTGTAGGTTATAAGCAACGTTGCCGTTCTTTCATATATGGAATACGTTGACAAAAAAAGCGTTGCCAAACTTCGTTCACTTGTTGTTGTTTGGGACTCTTGATAATACCTATGATAGAAAAATAATTCCTAATACATTCTGATTTCGGTTGTCACGCGCTATGATTTGCGCGCGGAATTTCTTGTGTATTTTTTGTATGCTATGCATTTTCATTGATTAAAATTGCAATTTTCCTCCAGTATGTATTTGAGACTATATTGTAACTAATTTATCGTAGGTAGGTATAGTAATTAATTATTCTAAATACGCAATTATATTTTTGGTGGTATTAGAAACTAAAAAACAGCATGTTGGCCCGTGATTTTTCTGAAATATCGTCACAATACTGATTACCTACGTCATACGTGTCAGTGATGATGAGTCAGTGTTTCATATTTGAATGTGTTTTTTTGGTCAACCATTATAAATCGGTAAACTAGGTACCTACTAAAGTAGTCACAAAATTAAACTTGCAAACATTTGCTAAATACCTATGGTTTTGCCGGGTTACGATAAACATCTTTTACGCATTTTAAAATACTTAGTAAAAAAAAAATATAGTTTCAGACAGACAAACATTATTATTACTTAGTTCGTTTTATTTTGTAGTAGGAACCTACTAAGCTCACGTTCACGGTAATGGTGCGTTCAGAAACAAATAATGTGTGTTGTTCATTCCAGGGTGACTTGAATTGTGCACAGCGTTAGTAGGTATGGTCGAACGTGTGACGTAGACGTTTCGCAGAATATTGAGAGTGTTGGTACCGGGTAGGTATGACGATTTTCTTGAGATGAATAATTATAATAAATTGTTTGTATAATAATAAAGCGTAATTTTAGCTCCAGAAATCAAGTTTCCGAAGTGTAGCGGTTATCACGCGTGCTTCACACGCACAAGGCCCCCGGTTCGATCCCGGGCGGAATCAGTTGCTTTTTGTATTTTATTGCCGATCATAAAAAGTATCTTCACGCTTTTTTATTAATTGGGTGATCAGAGAAATCTGAAAAATAAACATTTTGTTAAAATAAAAGTAAACTACGTACCTACTATTTCTCGCCTTGAAACTTACGTTTAGAAATCTATGATTGTTATCAAGGCCAAGTATGCCGCAAAACCAAATTATTTGTCGTATCAGATTACGATAGCTCACTTTGTTATTTTTTTTGTTGCTTTGTATGAGCTACCTATGTTATGAAATACCACGTTACCGATTTGGGGTAACATGACATGTAAGTAATGATAGTTGTATTGATCTAAATAAATAAATAAATTATTTATTTAGATTGCGTCGGGGACAGTGGTCAGTGATTGACTGACGCGAGAATTTTAACAAAATGTTTATTTTTCAGATTTCTCTGATCACCCAATTAATAAAAAAGCGTGAAGATACTTTTTATGATCGGCAATAAAATACAAAAAGCAACTGTTTTCGCCCGGGATCGAACCGGGGGCCTTGTGCGTGTGAAGCACACGTAATAACCGCTACACTACGGAAACTTGGTTTCTGGAGCTAAAATTACGCTTTACTAAGTTATGACTGAAGTTTTATCAGTCTGCTGCCAGTCTAGGTCTAGAATGAGCGTGTAACCGTGTTTTTCATCCATCATTCTGGCATCAGTCTTAGCCGGACCAGACTAATTGACCAGAATGACGCCAGACTGAGCGTGTAACCTTTGAATTATGAACTCGCTAATAAACAACAGCTGACGAGTGCGCCGCCCCTTTGCGTTGCGTAGGTATCGTTACGGCCGTTAGGTAGGTATCTATCAGATGGTGGCTTGTGATCGGTGTAAACAATGAGATCTCTTCCATCGAACATTTTTCTGAAGTGTTTGATTGACATACCTACCTACCTATAAATTGATAAGTAGGTAGGTAGGCTAATAACTCTGTCGAACGTAGACCGTAGGTATAGGTACTGTATGAACTGTATCGCTGTTGTGTTTCGGAGAATTTCTTTGAGAAATAGGTAGGTACCTAGCCAAGCAGTACTTATATTTCTTGTTTACAAGTTATTGAAGGACAGCTCCTGCGCAGGTGTTCGTTGCGTCGCACGTGAGGGAGTTGGCGTCGGAGGTAATTGGTCTAGTGGTTAGTGACCCTGACTGCAAAGCCGGAGGTAGTGGGTTCGATTCCCACCCAGGACAAACTTTGTGTGATGAGCATAATTGTTGGTTCTGTGTCTGGGTGTAATTTATCTATAATACTGTATGCATTTATAAATTATATAAGTATGTAATGTATATCAGTTGTCTGGTTACCATAACACAAGCTCTGCTTAGCTTGGGATCAGATGGCCGTGTGTGAGTTGTCCCAAGATATTTATTTATTTTTATTTTACTTCATTTTCAGATGCGATTATTGGGTAAGTAAGTACCTACCTACCTACCTACTTACCTACGTCGTCGATGAATGGAAATTTATGCGTAGATACCTAGTCTAATCCGATAAGTAGGTAGGTAAGTAGTACTTACCTACCTACCTACTTATCGGGTACTTACTAAGTACCTAAGTACTTGATAGATGAATCGTTGGAATGTCTGTCCGGCATTCTTGAGACCTGGACATACCTATTCGTGTAGGTAAACTCGAATATGCCAAAAGGTGTTGTGATGGCTGTTTTCTCGATGTCTAGCTCGTAGACTGGTAGGTACTTACCTACTTAGTTGTTGATAAGCACGGTTTAGGTCGAGTGTATTGAAGATTTTCTTGCCGTGAAGTAGGTACCTAGGTAGATAGATGAAAAAATATTGAATACCTAGCTAGTGTAATGTAATAAAATAAAACTGCGTTATATTGTAATCAAAATTAAGTTTCGTGATGGCCCAGTGGTTAACGCGCCCACCTCTCATGCATGAGGTTGTGGGTTCGAATCCGGGCAAGCCAATGTGACTTTTTCAATTCATATGTAGGTACCTACTTTGCCCTACAGTGGGACAGTAAGAGGCTGGTAGGTACTTTTTTAATTTTTTTAATTTTTATTTTTTTCAATGTTGACATAATTTATTTCCCAAAATTATAAATTATGTTGCTTCAAATACTTCTGTTTTGATAAACGATTAAAATAGTGTAATGAAATAAAATAAAACTGCGTTTTATTGTAATCAATGTTGACATAATTTATTTCCCATATTTATAAATCAATAAAATAGTTTACGCCAACAAATATAACTTATTTTTACTTAGACAGAAAAATTTTAACTAGTTTTTTTTATATTCACGCCATCTAGTGTTCAATTTTCGTAAACGCAGAGGTATGTATGTGTGTGTAAACGACACTGTATTCAATGACAGAAGTTTTAAACAAGTTATATGTCGAATTGGGTAGATTTTGAGGGAATGATATGACCTATTCAAATAAAATGTAATATCCGATAACCGCTAAGACTACTCCTATGACTTAATAATTGTCCAATTACACAAAAACTCAAATAAACTAAAAATGTTGACTTCAGCGCCATCTCTCGGGAGAATGGCTGGGAGCAGCCCGTCGGTTTCACCTTAACTGTAACTTTTGAAGTTAGAGTTTTAGTTATCAGAGTAAGAAATTACCTAGGAAATTGGTTCAAGTATCAAGATTATAATTATGTGTTTAATAAATATAAAGGTTTGGATCTAAATGTACCATTGTTTCCACTTATAAGTAATATGTATTTATTCAATTAGTTCTTTTGTAAGTATTCGTAAGTACAAAATTTCAATAATAAAAATGGTGCGGTCGAGGTTTTCGTCAAAGTCCCGTATGGGTCGATTAAATCAAATTTACACGTGATTAAAATTAAGGTTATACAGCTGGCTGCTCACAATGCTTGCTGCTCGAATCTCGATACTTGCACGCACCCAACCCTACACTCACCCATTTATAATAGAAAGAAAAATAGAGAAACGGTCGCCTGGAGGAGGCATATCGCTTTTTCCTTACGTGGCGATTACTGCCAGTTACTTTCTACCGCAAGACGCGTTATGAATTTCGTCCAGATATTTTCTTCATTAAAACATTATATCATGATATACAGAGTGATACCATCCGCCATGAACGTAACCGATCTTCAAAGACCGCTTATCTACGGGGGCAGTAATGACATTTAGTGTCACCTTTGGCATCGCTGATCGTATTACGATCGTACTCGTAAATATCTATCAGAATACCGACGTACTGCCCACTTCAAAGAAATAAATTTATTATCCTTTAGTCTCCAATAACGAAGCCACGTGTAAGGACTACAGTAGATTGAATAACAACATAACATCACGCCTGTAATCCCCGAAGGGTCAGGCAGAGGTTTACCCATTAGTACACCCACATTTCGCCAATTATGTTTAAGTCCCATGTAATAGGGAGCGAGTCTATTGCCACCAACCGGGCACAAATCCAGACTCCGAGGCTGCTACTGAGAAATTCCTTATGGAAAAACCCAATAACTCGTCAGATACAGCTTTGGTTATAACCATATCGTTACCATAAATCTTTTGTTGCAATGTGCCTACAAAAAGTTTATCAATGCCATGCCTACAGTAGCGAGGGATAATACAGATGTGTATGTCTTTTCTGTACCTTAAGCTTATAAAGTTGGAAGGTATTTAGAGATCCACGAATTTTGAGGAGTGTTTCACAAATCTCTTTTGACTATTATTCAAATAAAAATAATAGTTTAAAAAACTAAAAAACACGCTTTTACCACGCACTTAAAATTACAAAATAATTCGAACATTTACTACGATTTATTATGAAAGAAAGCATGGAGCGTTTATGTAATCTTTACTCTTCTTGGACAAAACGCACCACGCTTTCTTTTATAATAAATCGTAGTAAATGTTCGAATTATTTTGTAATTTTAAGTGCGTGGTAAAAGCGTGTTTTTTAGTTTTTTAAACTATTATTTTTATTTTATACTTTTTAGTCTTCTTATTATTTAAACTTAATTTACTACTTACTAATTTAAAATATTAATAGGTATTTAAAGATATTTATTATTAAAAAACTTAACAAAATTCACCGTTTTACGCATCCAAATTTAATACGGCGTCCGCCATATTGGATTTAAGTCACGTGACTATTTTTTCGTATTCCTGACCGCAAACCCTTTCATTTGATACCCATATCATGGGGGTGCATTTCATATAGCCTGTCCGCCATATTGGATTTAAGTCACGTGACTATTTTTTCGTATTCCTGACAGCAAACCCTTTTATTTGATACCCATATCATGGGGGTGCATTTCAAATAGCCTGTCCGCCATATTGGATTTAAGTCACGTGACTATTTTTTTCGTATTCCTGACAGCAAACCCTTTCATTTGATACCCATATTATGGGGGTGGATTTCAAACAGCCAGTCCGCCATCTTGGGGAGGCCGCCATATTGGATTTGTAATGACGTTTCTTAGCTAGTCATGTATTGTCATCAGAACTCAGAGCGTGTGCAAAATTTCATCCCAATCGAAGACTGGGAAGTAGGTCAAATTAAGATTCCAAGATTTTCTTACATAGTTACTTACAATTGAAGCGTGTTAATAATAAGTCACGTGACTATTTTTTTCGTATTCCTGACAGCAAACCCTTTCATTTGATACCCATATTATGGGGGTGGATTTCAAACAGCCAGTCCGCCATCTTGGGGAGGCCGCCATCTTGGGGAGGCCGCCATATTGGATTTGTAATGACGTTTCTTAGCTAGTCATGTATTGTCATCAGAACTCAGAGCGTGTGCAAAATTTCATCCCAATCGAAGACTGGGAAGTGGGTCAAATTAAGATTCCAAGATTTTCTTACATAGTTACATACAAGTGAAGCTAATATAAAGCGTGTAAAAAGGAATACGAAAATCCATAAACGTTTTGTTGAGATCAACCCAATTAACTCCTATAATAGACCATAAGAAAAAACCAGTGAAAACTAAACAATTGACGGTACAAAGATAAATTGCTAAGTTTAGCGAACGAATTCAATTTTTCGCAAGACGATACGAACATATTTCATAAGATCAACCAAAGAAATAGACCTTGTATTATTGCGTGGAATTTCTTGGACAATTTGTCGAAGAAAAATTGAAATAAGTTCTCTATTTGCATTAGGGGATTGCGACGGGGACCCTCTGCAAATAGAAGTTGAAACTACTCGACCGATGATGTCCTCTATAGGCGACCTCGCTTACGTCAACCTGTATATTGCCAGATCGAACGCATATTGCCTCACTGCTCAATACTTCAGAATGCTTTGCATGTTTGCGTACCCACACATTTTATAGCTACTTTTTGAAGTACATAATATGTTGGCTTAGTCGTTCGTCTAGTGGTCGCAAAGCGCGACTGATGAGCATGAGGTCTTGGGTTCGATTTCCAGGTCGGGCAAAGTGTTATTGGGTTTTTGCAGCCTCGTAGTCTGGATTTGTGCCCAGTTGATGGCAATAGGCTCGCTCCCTATTACATGAAACTTAAGCATAACTGCCTAAATGTGGGTGTACTAATGGATACACATCTGCCTAACCCTTCGGGAATTACAGGCGTGATTTTACGCATATATTTATATAAGTTAATGGCGCAATAGAACCTACTTACCAAGATAATTTAACATTTTAAGTTTCTACGATTTAGGAGTAGCTAATACAAAGTCAATTCTATTAATTAAACATCTATAAAAAAGTAGGTAATAAGAGGCATTTTTGACAAATTGAGACTGACATTATATTGAAATCGTTTCTAAAGTTAGTAGATTGGCCTCCTGTTTTCCCCACATTTAGATTAAAAAAGGCAAGAGTTAGGAAGATAGATTCTTGAAGAATACAAAAACGAAAACGATAGATACTAAGCTCCAAAGAATTCAAAAAGACACCATTATTGATGACAAGATCTCTTGAAAACGTTAGAAAGAGAAGGCAAATAAAATGGCGCACGATTTATTTCAGCGCCCCTTCAGTTTGAGTGCAATGTTGCAGTTTTTAACGCAGTATAGTAGGTATGGCACGTGACTCCGGACTGTAACAACCTACTTCTGCAATCGGTTGCAGCTCTATATTTCTCGTAAACGTAAAGTGTTTACGACACAGCCAATATCGAGAAAATACTTAGCAGTCGGAAGTAAGAGGTGGGTAAATACAAGTAGTTAGCTTGAAAGAGGAAGATAATAAATACAAGGCTATTCTGCTGTCATAAGTAATAGTTCGTAAGAAGGTAATCTGAAGGTACCTATTCTACTAAACGTTCAAAAAGTTGTCATAATCTAAATCTCAGTCTCTTACATACGACATACATAAGCTTATTTTCTAAATAACTAACTATTCGAATTAATTAACTATGCCCCTCATATAATATGAATGTATACGGTGTTTTGTTTAGCTTAGATATATCTTTTATCTGAAATTATAATTATGTTACTAATGAATAGAAAACGTTTATTTATTGATTTAAACATACATAACATCACGCCTGTAATTCCCGAAGGGTAAGGCAGAGGTGTACCCCTTAGTACACCCACATTTCGCCAGTTATATTTCAAGTCCCATGTATTGTAGGGCGAGCCTATTGCCATCGACCGGGCACAAATCCAGACTCCGAGGCTGCTACTGAGAAATTCCATAATTATTGATATAAAAACCCAATAACGCTTTGCCCGACCTTTGCATCGAATTCAAGACCTCATGCTCAGCAGTCAAGCTTAGGCGTTCTCTGCCAGTCAATAAAAGGTGAAGTGAAGCGATAAAATAACAAGTAAAAAAAAATGCAGATGCATTTAAAATGCAATTCAAATTTTGTAGCACTAAAACTAATTATTCCCTTTCTAGGAACCCGACATAATTGGAAATGCGAGGCATTCTCTGCCGTTACTAGGAAACCAACTACAATCAGGCGCAAAGCCTTTTGTGAGTACGGTCAGCGACAAAAGTCGATTAATACTTCAGATTTGTTAATTTATATTATTGAGCACAATTTTTAATTTTCTATTTAGGGTGGATTTTTAATACAAGGTTTAATTTTGAATATTCATCAAATTCAAGGAGGTAATGGTGGTTGTGATTTTTGACGTGAATCAATAATAAAATAAAAAGGTTTATTTTTAGTGTGTATTTTTTAGATGTTTCGACTTCAAACTGGCTATTCCGCCACTGGGTTTAGGCGGGCGGGGCGATAAATCCGCAAGCACACAGTGCGATTCTGTTCTTTAAAAAGGTGTATTCTGAAATACTGTCAAACATTAACAACAAAAAAATAAGCATTTATTAATTACTATACCAGCTGCCCTACCATGAACTCTTATTGCGATCCAAAAAACTGAATTGTTCTTCAAATAAGTCAATATAACGCATCAATTTATGCGTTATATTGACGTATTTGAAGAACAGTTCAGTTTTTGGATCGCGATAAGAGAAAATACGTCAATAAATGACATAAATTGATGCGTTATATTGACTTATTTGAAGAACAATTCAGTTTTTTGGATCGCAATAAGAGTTCATGGTAGGGCAGCTGGTCTTTTATGACAGCCTGAAATTTGACAGAGGTGCAAAATTGCGCCTTATATAAAAACTAGCTTCTGCCAGCGACTTCGTCCGCGTCAAAGTTGATTTCTCCATACAAACTTTGGAACCCTGATTCATCCTCTTATGGGGTGAATTTTGGAAAATCCTTTCTTAGCGGATGCCTACGTCATAACATCTACCTGCATGCCAAATTTCAGCCCGATCTGTCCAGTGGTTTGGGCTGTGCGTTGATAGATCACTATGTCAGTCAGTCAGTCACCTTTGAGTTATATATATTTATATAAGATATCAAATTCTTTTTTCCATTACACGCCAGTTTGATGTCAAATGAACCACTCACATATCTCAGAAAAGGGTAAATACAATTTAAATTACGCATATCGTTGCCTTCAGCAGAAATTGTACGGAAACAAAATTGATAGGATCAATTTAAGAAGAAAGACGGCGTACTTACAAAACTTTTGCAATTACACTCGTCTTGCGTCGTTCTAGTTAAACAATAAAGTTTAATATAACATTGAGAACTCTTTATCAACAGTTAGAAACGTTTCCAAACCTTTTTACAATTAAAGCTTCCAATTACGAGCCGTGTGTGACTTGGAACGTTAATTAATAGTATTTGCGTAAGTAGGAGATTGTGAAACAAGTTCGTGAACAAATAGTAAGTTGTGCGATATACGACTTACAGGAAATGTTCGCTGAAAACACTATCTCAAGCGTAAACATAAACTCAAGCTGTGTATTCGTCGAAGTGAGAGATAAGTTGGTAACTAAAATATTGTACGAATGTTTCAACAAGCTGTGATATTGGTGCCGATTCCCTTGTTCACAAACTAAACTAAAATTAGACTATGTCTATCTTTTTCTGTCCAATTAAACAAGAAAGAGACGAATGTAAATAAGAGCTGTCAAATTTAGTCAATTTGACACATCCATACAATTATAGTTGACATCGTAAAATGTGTAGATTAAAAATATGGAAAAGTTAAAGGCAAAACTAATTTGACATCTCTAACTTAGTTCTTAAATGTCACCGTCCTTTTCTTTCGCTATATGTCAGTAAGAGATGTCAATTCTCTAAATTTAGTTTAGTTTGTGAACAAGGGAATCGGCACCATTATCTGTTTTATTAGTTAACGGTGCTATAAAAGTTTGGCTTATCGTGTAACATATTTATATATTTCTATTACCGTAAAACAAGTGTTCACTGTTCACACAATATCCATTATAGTTTTCTTATACGATTGAAGCAGTTTTAATTCTAAAATAATATATCAACCCTACAAAATCAAGAAAACAAAGTTTACCACAAGCAAAAAGTATACTCAACATAGGTTCTTGCAGAAACTCGAAAAAAATATAATATTTTCTTTCCATGATTTAGTTGCGTGTTTCCAAAAGTGCGTGAATATTATTTATCTTCTAAATACCTACATAAAAGCGAAAGATCACTCGCTCACTCATCACGAAATATTGAAAACCGTTTGACGTATAAAGATGAAAGGCAGGGAGGTACGAGTAGTTTATAGTTAGAAAACGTCCGCTTAGAAAGGATTTTCTAAAATTCACCCCCTGAGGGGATGAAACGGTGGTCGTTAGAAGCTAGTTCAAAATAAGCGATTGATTAGATTTTTTATCTAGCTCAATCTTTTGCGTGGTCTGCCGCTACATCTTCTGGCTGTATCATTTGAATTCTATATCACATAATAATTATAAGGTTCTAAATATTATAGTTAGTAAGTAATAATAATAAATAAATAAATATCTTGGGACAACTCACACACGGCCATCTGATCCCAAGCTAAGCAGAGCTTGTGTTATGGTAACCAGACAACTGATGTACATACTTATATAATTAATAAATACATACATATTATAGATAAATTACACCCAGACACAGAACCAACAATTATGCTCATCACACAAAGTTTGTCCTGGGTGGGAATCGAACCCACTACCTCCGGCTTTGCAGTCAGGGTCACTAACCACTAGACCAACGAGGCAGTCTCAAGTAGTTCTCATACCACCCCTACAAAACATAGTACACATGCACATGCATGTACTATATAGCTTGTTGATTGTGTGAGTATTCGTGTAATATTATCTGCATACGTCGCGTTCATTGAGAATGTCATTTGCGTAATGAAGCTAAGGAAACATGAAAAGCGTCTGAAGCTTTGTACCAATTTCAATTACAAAGGATTTGCAGAGTAATGTGCTGTTATTACTGTGAAATATTTTTATGCTCGGTTTGTGATTACATTTGTTTGTGAAGCAACACAGTAACTCGTAACTATAATAAACTTTGCTTTTTCCGCGACTTCACTTGCACGATTTTTTTACGAATCTCAATTATTAAATAATAAAATATAGCCTATAGCACTTAAAACGTAACATAGCTTCCTACTAGCGAAAGAATTTTCAGAATCGAACCAGTAGTTCCGAAGATAAGCGTGTAAAAACAATAAAGCAATCTAACAAACTCTTCAGCTTTATAATATTAGTATATACGTAGATAGCATCCACGGGGGATTCTAAAAATCTAATTTGCGGTACACAGCATGTATTGCAAGTCAACACGAGGCAGCTCGCAATGCATTTAGAGATTACGAATCGATTTCCACGAACAATGACTAAAATATCGGCATTGGCTTTTGTTCCAAAACAACTGGTATTATCGGAACAGTTCAGTTCGAGTATGTATTTCAAAGGTAACGGTTCAATTTCTTAAAAGCTTCATAGCGGTACTTCATTAGTTTCCCTCCGACATCTGCGACCCGCATTCACGATTGTTTGTTTGGCCCGCGACTCTTGTCCTGCATTGCCTGCCACGTTTTTACACCCTCTTCATTAATTCAGATTTTACAGCTACCATTTCGTAGATATATTTTTAAAATATCGCTTTGTTTTAGAATATAAAAACTTAAATGAAAGGAGCTGAAAGTAAAGAACATTTTGGAGATAATGTAGGTTTCTGTTTCTATTCGGGAATTTTATGTGATCCTAACGTGAAAAAGATTTTATGACGCTTTATTGAATTGATAGTAAAATGTCTGCCTATTCCAATTCGAAGGCACTCTTTTAGGGGCAGTTAAAAATTATGAAGGTCGACGAGGACTATAACTATCAAATGTTATTTTTAACGTAGGTACGTATTTTAATGTGTTTACTTTACTGTGTTGATTTTCAGCATAAGCGAAATGGCCGTCAAATATTATTTACAATGAAAAGTTAGGGAATTAATTGTAGGATTCTGGCAGGCCCCACATTGAACAGGTAGCCAGCATCCCGAGGGAGCGTTCGCAGCCAAATTCCGCCAAACTCCACCAAACTCTGGCTGAATGTGAAAACTTTGCGGGAAATTCTCGCAACCGTCGAGTTTTTGCTTTAATTCGTATAACTAAAGACCCGTAAAGATTCTTTGATTAAGAAGAATTGATAACAATTCTCGTAGTTTTAATGAAATTTCTCCAAACTTTACAGTCTTTTCTTAGTTTGGAACTACAAAGTGAAACAGTAACAGTACTAAGATTACGTAGTTATTGCCTCAGCAGCCACTTAGTGGCCATGTTTTCCTTCTTTATGGGGCAATCAATGTCGACACCTGATAACGCCTAAAGCCACAGTGTCGTGTCCTAACAATAGGGTGTCAAGTTTAATGTTTGCCATGGAGAATAATTGGGATGACAACAACAATTATATCGATACCCTTTATTAAGCATTATTTTGAATCCATACTAATATTATAAATGCGAAAGTAAGTCTGTTGGTCTTTCTGTTACGCTTGGACGACTAAACCATTGAACTGATATTAATAAACTTTGGTACGGGGTAAGTTTGAATCTCAAGAAAGGACAAAGGCTACTTTTTATTTGACTTCAACTTCGTTTGAGTCCGCGATGGATAACCGACATTTACGCAGACGAAGTTGTAGGCAAAAGCTAGTTTACATATATTTTGTCCTACCAAGTTATTAAAAATGTTTAAAAAAAAACACCGTAATATTTTGTCGATACTAAGCAAGCAGCATCTGCAAGCCATCTCAGTGAGCGCAACTCATTAACGTAATGAGCAAAGATGAGTTAACCAGGCACGAACCAACACGAACAAAACGTTCACCCATTACGTATATCTTTATTTCCCAGTTGGGTCTGTGACCGTAAACTTCCGAACTCTGTAGAATGGAAAAACTTTATTTATATTTGAGTTAGGGAGCTGGTTTGTGAATACTAAATCAGATTGGCTAGGATGCGGAGCTGCGCGTTGTATTTCATCCTACGATATCCGATTCTTGGAGAGTAGTTCCACTTTGCCCCATCAAGCCGCCACTTTATGCCATACACCATTCTAATATGTAACCCTGATGGGGCCGAATCCACCAAGATTTTATACTAGTGGAATCTGCCCCATTAAGTCAAATTAGTGGGGCATATTCCACTGCAAAATTTGAGTCAGTCTACTTTACCACAGCAGGGTGGCGGCTTGATGGGGCAAAGTGGAACTACTCTTCTTGGAAACCTTGCGTGGAAACAAAATAACAGGCTGTGGGGATTGCGTATTTGCTTACATGGACGAGGAATGAAAAAACGGCTTTGAACATTTTTTAGCTAGTGGACAGTGGCCGAAGATTTAATTAAAACGTTTGTATGTCGCGTTTAAACAGTTTCAATTTGTTAAAACCAAACATGAAATAGGTACTGCAGACTTGTACAAGGTACCGATTCCCTTGTTCACAAACTACACTAAAATTACAGAATTGGCATCTCTTACTAACATACAGCGAAAGAAATGGACGGAAACATTTTAGAACTAAGTTAGAGATGTCAAATTAGTTTTACCTTTTTTCCGGGTTTATAATCAATGTGTTTTGACATGTCAATTAAAATTACATGGAAGTTTCTGATTAACTAAAATTGACAGGTCTAATTTATTTCCGACCCTTTCGTGTTTTATTGGAAAGAAAAGGATAGAAATATCTAATTTTACTCAATCGGCAATCGGTACCAATGTTTAAAAAACTATACAGCTATTAAATTAAACGGATTTTTTACACGCGCCTCTTAAACATATTGCAGTACGTTGAGACCATCCATCCCCAAACAAAAGCCATTCTGTCCACAAAAACATCGGAGTAAAACTGCGAACTAAATTCAATTTTTTAAAAGTAGAAAGTTTTACTGGTATTTTCGAGTGTATAGAAAAAAAACATAACAGAAATAATTACAGAAACATATAAGCCCTTTATAGCAATATATAAACGCAAACAATAAGTAAATGGGTCAAGTTGACACGAATATCTCACGACGCGATAGAATATCCGGCAGAAAAGGATTTTGTTTATTCTTTTGCGAAAGAATTATGAGAGAGGAAACAAATTGGGAAATATTCCGTTTAGCCGCTCACTGTCTCCAATTTGTTACTGCGTCTCACTCCATTAGATACACGCTCCTCGTTTGATTCCTACTGTACAAAGGAAACGGTTTATATAGTATGAAGTTATTCCCAATAAAATGTAATACGCCCGAAAAAGACTACGAATACGACTAAGATGAATTTCTGCAGTATTATTCTGGAAAAATCTTTGGTGAATACAAGTGAAGTGAGCTTGTGATGAGCTGTCAATCTCTAGTATCAGCTGGTCTATTCTGTATATAATAATATTCCCCAAACCGATTTTGGTCACAGTGACCAATGTCATTGGAGATTAGCCAAGTACGCAGAAGATTTTATAGTGCACAAGTAAGTAGGCGCAAACACAGGTGCACTCTCTCTCTTCCCTCACTCTAATAGTCCGATGTGATAGCAATTCGACACAAACAGAGAGAGATCAGGCGCAAGGCCAATGGCTTTACGTGCTTTCCGAGGCACGGCGGTTGTCACACCACCAACTTCTAATGCTGCTACTGAGAAATCCTTAATGGAAAACCCCAATAACATTTGCCCGACCTGGGAATCGAACCCACGCTCAGCAGCCGCGCTTGGAGCCACGAGACGAACTGGGCAGTTATTCGATATATAAATCTCTAAAGGTAACTTTGGGGGAAGTGAGTGATCATCCAACATCATTCCACATAGGGATCGACACCTTTCTTCAAGATCACCTGAATTCACAGGACATTTTTACAGAATACCTACCACTGCAATTAGAGTGACAGCAGCAGCTGACCTCAGATGACAGATGACCTCAAGCTTTACTTCACCTAAATTCTTACCAAATGAGGTCCATTCGACAAAAATTGGAGAATTTGTTTTATTGTTTAATTCATTTCTGCGGTAATTTTTATTACGGTGTTTTTTATGGTGAGTTTTCTTTGTTCAACGCGAAACAATTACATGATATGTACATCGTTTATCTTTATCGGCAAAAGCTAGGGATGACTAATGGGCATACCTACCTGGCGATAAGTGATTACGGTCTCGCCGTGGAAATATTAATGTTTTTCTACATTATCTAGAAAACTCTTTGTCATTTTTATTTTTTAGTCGGAAAAATACAATTTGCATAATAGGATTAGGTGTGCGGTTAAATGCCGTTTTCTCTTCCCTTTAAAAGAGTTGAGAAAAAAGATTTTAAGATTGTTGCTTATACAGATTATTTTATTCGTTTTTATTTCATAATGGTATTAAGTTTAAAATAACAACGGCGTCGTCTGACGAAGTTGGAATCCCAGTATTATTATTTTCTTAAATGAGTTTCACCAAAGTAAAATAGAAGTTATTATTTAGGATTTTGTAAAAACAGACTTCATTTAACTCGTTTTTAAAATTTGTGTAAGTAAGTATTACATTTTATTAATTTTGGTAATGATGCATTCGTTTTGCAAAAATTAAAAAAATACGAAAGTCATCAGAAACCAATTCTACTAACTTGTAGGAATGATTGCAATCTGATCTCAGTCTCATTTAATTTACCTGGATAATTTGAATGTCTGTTGTTTAAATAAGATCGCGACTAAATTTTGAAACGTTTTAATGAGTAGTATTGACCTACTAATTTGCGTAACTAATCATTAGGTAGTTAGTGATATCCTAGGATTTAGTTGAAGATGTCTGAAGACTTTTAGTCAGCGGACATCCTCGGTAGGGTATATCGTGGCCTCACCTGATAATCTCCCCTGGTAGCACAGCTGAGCAGGGCCCCGGTGTCGTTGGTGAAGTCCACGTGATGCGGTGGCTCCAAGATACTAGGGGCCCTCCGCGGCTCCGGAGACGCTCTCACAGCTGCAACAATAGAATGGTCGACGTTAGGTCTAGGAAGGACTGGTAAGACTTTTGACAAAAGTAAACATTTGTTTTTAAAATATATAAGAACTGTTTCTGCTGGTTACATTTGGCATAAATTTACTCTTTCTCAAAAATAAAAGATCTAGGCGACTAAAAATAAACTTAAAGAAACTAGAAGACCTAGAAAAATAGTAGATAAAATAAATTAAAATTAGTCCTGAAAGGCTAGCTGCTTTTAACTTAAGTAAAATATAAAGCCGAGACATATTGAAATATAAAAAAGGTGCCTACTAACTTCAAATTAGTGTAAAAACCTTCACAATGCAAACAAAATTCTCAACAATACCCACCCATTTGTTTCTTTGAACAAATTACCCAAGTTAAACTAACCTAAGCTCAGTTAAGTACGTTTGTAAAATGATAAAATCGGCTTAAACGACTCCCGCATTTGATAGCGCGAGTCGGCTTGCACTTAACTTATCGATTTTATCTATGCAAACTTTAACTAGTTCCTTGGCACAATGGGGGCTTAAGGCGGTGGTTCACGCTGTCACGTAGTGTGCGGCAACGTCGTGTCGGCCTTAATAGAATAAGGTCCCAAAGTTCGCATTATAGCGGTGGTTATTCTCGTACTCGGTCCACTCATTTGAGGATGCGGGCGAGATCTGGCTGAATGTGACGTGACGAGAGAGTCCTAACAACTTTTTTGTTGTGTAGATTCTCAGTGGATTCAGTTGGGATTGGTCATCTCTTAACTGCCATGGCCTACAGCTTTATTACTTTATTTGTTATTGTTTTATATTCGTCTACATTATTTTCATATATAGAAACAACAAGAATATTGTAACTAGGATTTTGTATAAACCTAATTAAAGAGTGTGTCAGTAGAGTTTCTTGCTCATTCTTCTTTCCTACCAATCTTTTGGATAACGCAACCAGCTTAATCTTTCTGAGTCACTGACCGACTCCTTGACTATTTAAAAGTGCTAGTAAATAATCTAAATTAAATAAATGCTTGGCTCTGACTTTAAGGACACGTAAAGTCCAAACATCGTTCGTACGTTTCATTAGATGCACGGAATCCTGAATGCTGCCCGACTAAAGTTTGGACATTTCATTAGGTACGAGTATAATAATGTTCCAAAATATCACACAGACAAACAGTCTCAGCTTTCCCGAAAGCTTCAGTTCAGTCAGTTTACACGGTGAAACGTGAGCTATTTCTGGCTAAATTCAGTGCACAGATAATACAGGGAACATTGAGTATTCAGTAATTTGACAGTGATGTGAAATTATTAACAGACACTAAAGTGTAGCGTTACCGGATTAATTGGATATTTGGAAATGTACCGATTGTAGGCTTGTGAGCACAATTCAATTTGTTCGTTTGTAATTTAGTCAAACATAAACTTGAAATTGAAATTCGAAAACGATACGCTTTGTTTAATCCTATATTGTACTTTCAGCTTTATCTTTCTAAAATACTTTGATATCAGCCTGTTGTTTCATTGCGGATCAATTGCCTCTTCTCAAACAGAGAAGACACGAGCATTGTTCACCACGCTTGCTCAAAACAGATTGGCGATTTTAAACTTAGAAAGTACCAACGACTACATATGAATTGAAAATCATAATGGTACTTGCCCGGTATTGAACTTGCAACCTCATGCATGAGAGGCTAAACGTTAAATGCTTTAACACAAAGTAATACAAAACAGACAAAGTCTCAATACGCTGATTGCGGATTCAAAGTAGTAGTACCTAATTCCATAAGTTTTCAATTTTCTTATTTACTAATTGAATTTTTTTTTAAATATAGCGTGTAAACCTCGACTTTATCGTAAAAGAGAAATTGCTTTTTATCTAGACATAAGAGAGATTATCTAATAATTATCATAATTTTTCATTTCAATTCTGAAATGAGAACAAATTCTTTAAGGTTTGTTTTCCATTGATGAAATCTGTGTTTTTCCAAACTCGGGATTTCCATTTTCCTTAACTACTGACCAGTCCGACTCATTGACCGTCAGCACACATAGAAATAAAACCTTTTTACCGATGAACCTCGATACTGCAGGCGAGTACACAATGGTCCTATTTACGTGTAGACCTGTATACAATGGCCCACTCAGAGGCGGTCACAAGCCGCAGCGTTCGATTTCCGTTTAATTTCGCGACAACCGCGGCTGCCTGTCATGTCTGTCTGTCTTCATATACAGCTATAAGCTTCCGCAGCATTGACTAATCGTGTTATAATGAATTAATTGAAGCGAATAGAGATGCTAGGGGGCGATTATGTACGAGAATATGCTGGGGAATTGATTTGTTTACTTAGAAATTGGTGGTGTTAAGATATCTTAGTATTTGTCTTGGCGTAATTGTATATGTTATCTGTGAGATTGGAAGTACGATATTTTAATCTATGTAGGTCATTCATAGTCTCTAGTTTAATATTAAACATTCTTCCTTTTAATGAAAATAGGCCAGAATATTTACAAGCAACAACTTTTAGATTAAAATCATATTGACTATTGTAGTAAATTGTTTTCAGACTTGCGAATAAGCTAGATTAAAAAAGTATGACCTTTGTTAGAACTTTAGCTACATTCATGCTGTTATAAACATTGCGAGCAATTCTAGTAACTTTTAGGAAAGTTCGTATTCTAATCTCAGTTTCAATCTGTCCTAAATGCCTCTATCTTACCTGGATTTTTGACAAGTTTTTGACGTTGTTTGTTGCTGAAATGAGCAACGAGATTACGATTTGATTTTGAACGTTTTTTAACATAACATAACATCACGCCTGTAATCCCCGAAGGGTTAGGCAGAGGCGTACCCATTACTACACCCACATTTCGCCAATTATGTTTAAGTCCCATGTAACAGGGGGCGAGCCTATTGCCATCAACCGGGCACAAATCCAGACTCCAAGGCAGTTACTGAGAAATTCCTGATGGGAAAACCCAATAACACTTTGCCTGACCTGGGAATCGAACCCAAGACCTCATGCTCAGCAGTCGCGCTTAACGTTTTTTATTATTATTATTCAGAATTCGGCCAATGGTTTCGAAATGCTTTTTAAAAATCAGTTCACGTTTCGAATACGACTTTTCTTAACGACTTCGTTCACGTGTAAGTCTAAGAGACTCATTTAAACACAAAATACGTAAACAAGCAAGCCCAATAAACACAAAGGTTGTAATAAACACACTGTCAACAAACAAACTGGTGTTCAAACAGGCAGTACGCGTATACACGGAAGCTGCACAGACAGCCCGTATCTGCATCCGAAGCTATTTCAACCCCTGCCTGCACACTCCTGCATCCGACTGCACCGACACTTTACAATAAGGATGTTACTTCAATCACCTGTACCGTTATAGGGTTGATAGTACAGCAGTGTACACTTGGTTTAGATTTTCTATTCAAAGCCGAAGCACTCACGACATTGGGTACCTATTTTACAACATACTTTCTGCATGTAGGTTCCACTGAACTTTAAAATATTTTAAATTTTGGATAGCTTTTTCGTACAAAAACAGTCGGATGTCAATTTTGTTTTACGGATAAAAGTCTTACCTAAAGTAATATTTTAAAGAGATAAAAGATTTGTATTTTTTTTGTGATGGATAAATTCAAAACCTACTGAGTCGCGTTTAAAAATTCCTTTATCTATGAAAAGCTACATTATCAGCAAGTAATATCGTGTTACGACCCATGGGAGTCGAGCAGTAATCAAAGGCGTAACTTAACGTGAGTGAAACCGCGGGGTAAGTATAGTTATAAAAGTATGGGAAAATTTAACCTTACATACTTCAAAATGTCTAATCAATCAGCAGCCAATACAAAGATTATGATATCAATCACGATTACCACCACCTGATAAGACGGTTAAAAATCCTTTGTCCTAAGGGTAGGTCCTATTCGGTTCGGCAGCCTCGATACAACCTTTGATAACGTTGTCTTGAAAATGCCGAACCGAATGCACCGACCCGCTTTTATTTATAGCGATCTAGAGTAAGTCAAATCATTAATTCAAAGTTTACTTTTAGTAGCGAAACACCAATATAAAGACGGAGATATAGCAGACTCTTCAGTCTACTTGTACAGATACTACCAACAACAACAATTACTTATTTATTGTTCCCTCGTAAAAAACCTCATACTCTTTCCGTAGCCACAATTTGTAAGCGCAATCAGTTTGATAGTCTACTACTTTTTGCATTGCAAATTAATTGAAAATTCCCCGACTCTAATTGCGGCATTTATAAAACGGAGATCAGAGGAAAGGGAACAACAAACGCATGCTGCAATGTTTTTTTAATTCATTGTTTTATTTTCTTTGTACACGTTTGATACTGTAGAGACTCTGGCTAGTTTAGCCGTATCCAATCTTATTTTATTAGTTGACTAGCTTCCGCCCGCGACTTTTTCCGCGTCAATGTTGATATGTTATCCCACGGAAACCTTAATTTATCTATCCCTATCCCAGGCTATAATCTATGTGTGCTAAATTTCATCCAGATCCGACCCGAAGTTTTTGCGTGAAAGAGTAACGCAACATCCATCCATCCTCACAAACTTTCGCATTTATAATATTAGTAGGACTAGCTTCAAACAATAGCTTCATAAAAAATCGTAAGTACTTTCACCCTTAAAAGAATGTCAATGAACTGTATTTTCGGAGTATCTATCGTTAAAACGCAATGTTTACAAAACTTAAATCAACGTCGAGTAGAATAGAATAAATGAAACTAACAAAATTCAGTCAAAAACACCATCCAATTTCGTAGATAATATCGTTCGACAACCACATAAATCACCAATCGGATTTGTAAGAGTTCCACGTTCACCTTCTACAAAAGAACGGAATAATGTAAGCACACTATAAAATGTCATCATAAAATAGATAGAACATAATTTATTAGGGTTTCAATGAAGATTAAAATCATAGGGCTGCAGCTATTCATAGAGGTTTATCTCTAGATATTGAATATTGATAAGGAATGTTCTAGTAGTAGTAGCTGTTAATAGTATCGCCCCTATTACATGGGACTTAAAGACAAAACTGGCGAAATGTGGGTGTACTAATGGGTACACCTCTGCCTAACCCTTCGGGGGTTATAGGTGTTTGATTGTTTAAACGCTCAAGTCTCTGGAACTACCCGTTGGATTGGAAAAAAACTTTTTGTATATGATAGCCAGATTCATGAGGTATAGTCATCATCTGCCTAGCCTTTTCCCAACTATGTTGGGGTCGGCTTCCAGTCTAACCGGATGCAGCTGAATACCAGTATTTTACATGGAGCGACTGCCTATCTGACCTCCACAACCCAGTAACTGGGTAATACAATACCCCTTGGTAATAAGACTGGTTGTCAGATATTCGGGCTTCTGACGACCCGTAACGACTGTCAAAGATCCACGTATGACAGCCGAGACCAACGGCTTAACGTGCTTTCCGAGGCACGGAACGATGTCAGTGATGTCTAAGATACACTTAGAAAGTACATATGAATTGAAAAAGACACATTGGTACTTGCCCGGATTCGAAACCACAACCTCATGCATGAGAGGCGGGCGCCTTAACCACTAAGCCATCACGACACTCTTCACTATTTATGAGGTATAGTATAGGTTATATATCATCACGGTACCATCTACGGAAGCGGAGCAGTAACTAAAGGTGTAACTTGACATGGTTAAAAAAATAATAAGTAATGCCAGAAAGCTTCCTTCATTTATTCTTAAATGTTTTATTTACTTTTGTGACAATTCAAACAATTATTATTCTATACAAGCCTTTAGAATCTTAAAGTAAGTTGGTATCTTTATTATTCCTAGGTAATAGTTTAATTGCCAGACAGGTAGATATTATAAATTTACTTAAAACGTTTAAATGGCTCCAGCAAAATTCTCACTGAAACTTGCTACCATTATCTTTAAGTCCTAATAACTCTTGTAGGTTCAAGTTACTTACCTATTAAAATTAAATTTGGAACGGGGAAGAATTTCTTGTACTTATTATATGAAATTGAATATTATTTTTGTTTAGGAAGGTAACTAAGATAAGGTTCTATGTGGGTAGGTATTATTACCATTATTATCCACAGAAAGTAGGTATAGTTAAGACTGCGGGAAAAACTACCCCTACGGGAAAAGGTCGTGAGTTTATGTATGTATGCATGAATGTTACTCTTTCACGCTTAAACGGCTGGACGGAATTAGCTGGAGGAATTAATCTAGTTTAACAGATATAGCTCAACTTTTATCCCATTTTTATGCTCCCATGAGATAACTTAGATTAGGCTTAATTCTGAAGCCTTCGCAGACAGAAGCTCGTATTATAATAATTTGTATCAGCTGATTAAAAGAAGTATTAACTCAATCAGTGATTTAGCCTATAGTTGGTCGAATCCCAATCTAGTATCGTGATCACGTCAGAATACTCGCAGTAAATACGTATTAGTAAACATGGCCTACGAATATCTTTTATTCATAAAGCCTGATGATAATGTCATTAATCACCCAGCAATAACCATAAAACGTTGCGATAATTTACAATCATTCATTACTCAGAAAACAATAAACAATTTTATTATGATAATCGTATGCGTTGGGCCAATTACAATGTAAATCATTCTCATTGAAATTAAATGAATATGGAAATAAAAACAAATGAAGTCTACTAATAAGTAATCCTTACTAATATTATAAATGCGAAACTCTGTCTGTCCGTTTTTACGCTTTCACGACCAAACCACTGAACTGATTTTGATGAAATTTAGTACGGGGTAAGTTTTAACCCCAAGGAAGGACATAGGCTAAAGTCAAAGTCAAAGTCAAATCATTTATTTCAATTAGACTATTAAAAGGCACTTTTGAACGTCATTTACAAGAGAAAGAAAAAATATAATTTTGAATCTAGTTGCCCATTCCGCGACTTCGTCTGCGTCCGCGATAACCGACATTTATGCGGACAAAATCGCGTGCAAAAGCTAGTCAAAAATATATTCGTTTACTATCAAAACATCGTTGTAAAAAGCGTCGCCCGTTCAGCGATGAAGCGCTTTAATGGTGCAGTTATCGCTAAATAAGTTCATTCAGCAGCCAGAAGTAGACGGACACTTTTCTTGAAAAGCCGTAAAATACTGAAGTGTGGAGACTGCTGTTCGTCTTGCAATTATTGTGTTCGTTATTATGTGAATTGCAGGGGAAAAGTCTGGTAAATACTTAGTAAAACGGGGTGAATAGAAAGGCAGGGGTGAATTGAGACGGAACTTTAAAAGGGATTTTAACGCGTTTAAACTAATAAAGTTTGTCGCCAACAAGGAGACCAATATGTACATTATAATTCAGTAAAAACAGTAGAGTCTTCTTTGTCAACAAACTATATTACGTATATATTAAGGTTAAAATCCCTTTTAAAGTTCCGTCTCGATTCACCCCTGCCTTTCTATTCACCCCGTTTTACCGTTATGTAGTTAGCAAACTACAACAAAAGTATAAAATGATACTTAGCAAAGCCGAAAGTTACTATTCTTCCATTCTGAACCTTCTGGTTACAGCGATATTGAAGGTCGAAGCTGCGACTTTTTTTTTTTTTAACAAAGCAAGTTTTGAATGTTATAACTAAACTTAAAGTACCTCCACAACCTATGTACTGTTAGATATGCTCCCGTAATTACAATGTTTTGCATTGGATTTTCACACTAAAAATATTTAACCGTTTCCCAACAATCATTTTTGCCCAATGTTAAATATGTGATAGACGTATAATGTTTTTTTTTAAACCCTGTATATTATGTTTGTGATCTCAAATATCTCTAGAAAAACTCTTAGTTATAGATTTCAAATTGGGTTCGGTAGGTACTCGAGTTTGCCTATGTTTATTTTATTTTAAACCTTTACGTGTGTTAGCGATCATTTTTAAGTTGTTCAGAACACTTTCATATTTAATTAAAGTAGTGCTTTATTACAACCTACATAAGTCGTTATTTCGAGAAGCATTTACTATGTATGTGTGTATTATTAAAGTAACCTAATAGCTTCGTATATCTTAGCTTACACGAGCACTTTGAATGCAGCTGAACTGTAGTTACTTAGTAAAGAGCTGCATAAAGCGGAATACAGCGAAATGTACGAATATAGCGCTTTAGCGGTTCAGCAGATAATCTGTTCAGTTACAGCTATGTTGAACATCTTTATTCAACGTCTCTTGAAAGCTTTGATTTGTTTTTCCCGATTTTTAACGCAGTCGGTAAGAGCTATGAACAATTATGACGAATTTTGGCGCGTTTCGTCATGGTAGATAAAAGTTAACTTTGCTGAAGCTGCGTGCTCGAAAAAATCGAGAAATAGTCAAATAAGTAGGCTGAAATATTGTAACAAAAGATCCGTTTCACTAACTTCGATTAAAAAACTACTTGGTAGATCATTTTATACAAATTCTGTTCTATTTTTGAATATAGGTGGTAAATAGTGTCAATTTACAGGTATTAACACCGGTTTTAATAATATAATAATATCAGCCTATTATTGTCTCACTGCAGGGCAAAGGCCTCTTCTCATACAAAGAAGGCACGACCATTGATCACCACGCTTGCTCAAGGCCGATTTGCGATTACTGACTTATATTAACTATAAGTCCAGGCTTCCTTCACAGATATTAGTGAAGTCCAAGATAATGTAAGAAAATGCAAGTGAATTGAAAAAGTCTCATTGGTACTTGCTCTGAAGTGAAGAAGTGCCGTATGAGAAGTGGGCGTAATTAATCCTTCAATCCTTAAGTTTATTTAATATATGGAGGTACAGAATAACGATGTAATTACACTATGGTATGGTAAGTTGCGCAGTTACCATATAAAAGTGCAACGGTTTCTAAAGTACCCTTTAAATAAAAAAAACAATGTTCGTAAAGACCACGTGCTGTTCGAAATACGAAATAGTGCATTGTAAATATGGCGCTGCATAAAGCTGTAGGAGTGCTGCATACTTCATCCCTTCAGCGCCAACTGGCAGGGCTGATTGCCTCCATTCAACATTTCAGCTCGTTGTGATTCTCGACATAAGCTCTTATAATCCTCGTATTTGACAGTAACGAAACATTCGTACAACGTTTAAGAGTTTTTTGTGTATTTTACTTATACTTGTAGGTACTATCATTATTAAAGGAGAGCTACTATAATAACACATCTACATATACTATACACTATTTATTATAATATAAGAAAGCTAAAGAGTATTTTTGTATGTATAAACGCGCTAATCTCGGAAACTCCCAGTCGTAATGGAATAATATTTTTGTATGTGAAAGCCAGATTTATGAGGAATGGTAAAGGCTATATACGCCACGCCACGCTAATACCCATGGGAGCGGAGCAGAAACTAAAGTCGTAACTTAACGCGGGTGAAAAAATCCAATCATATATCAATCAAAATCATAGATTAATACTCGTGCTTTCTTTGACTGAGATGGGGCCTTTGCCCTGTGGGACTTTAATAGGCTGATATTATTAAGGCCTGTGTCAGTTAGGTGAGATTATCAATGCTCCACGCTTTCTCGAAGTGGATTACCTCTTCTCTGTATGAGAAGGGGACATGGCCCTACAGTGAGAGAGAAGGTTCTTCAGAAAGGTCAGGTGCGGAGTACTCGTAACCGGCGTGATTGTATGACGAGATGTACGAACGTAGATGAAGCGAAAGGAGTATGTAAGGATCGTAGCAGGTGGCGTTCTGTGGTTTCTGCCTACCCCCATGGGAAAAAGGCGTGAGTTTATGTATGTATGTATGTGAGAGAGAAATGGGCTGATATTATTTTACGATTAACTATTACATAATTACATACTCGTATTTCGATTTCTCTCAAATAAATCTTTATAAGCACATACATAACCAGAGCTGCCTACTAAGTAGATATTGTTTCTAAGTAATACATCGCTTGATTGAGGATAACGCTAAAGAGGAATTACGCTCCTCATAACATATCACATCACGTTTCCGTTTCCTAAATTACATTATTTTGTTTATAGATTTATGATATCAATTTGCTGGGAACCCTCTCCTTGATATCTTTTAATGTGAAATGTGGGTTTTTCGATTTATTTCTCCGTATTCGGTAACTGATTAATGTGTTTTCGTTATCGTTTCAAAGAAAATCGTGGGAAAATCACACGTTTCCATGTATGTACATATACACTATGTAACAAAAACCCTGTCAGATCAGTGTTGCCGTTGATCAGTTTTTATGTTTTATTTTAATTTAATTAGTTCTTCTTTCTTCTTTTTTTTTTCACTGGGGAAAAATTATAATCTCAAATCCATTAAATGGTTACGTATATGTGTACGCAGTACGATGCCGAATAATAACCTTAAGGATCGGACAGGGTTTTTGTTACATGCTGTTTATATCTCTATTTACGAGTACTACATAGATCTGGATGGAAATTAGTACAGAGATAGGTTATAGTCTGGAGTAGTACATAGGCTAGTTTTTATCCCGAAAAAATGTGCTCCCATGGGATAATTATGAACATAACATCACGCCTGTAATCCCCGAAGGGTTAGGCAGAGATGTACCCATTATTACACCCACATTTTATGTTTAAGTCCCATGTAATAAGGGGCGAGCCTATTGCCATCAACCGGGCACAAATCCAGACTCCGAGGCTGCTACTGAGAAATTCCTGATGGGAAAACCCAATAACAGATTGCCCAAGAGCTCATGCTTAGCACGATAATTATGAACATTTCGCTTAATTCGGAAATCTACGCAGACGAGGTCGCGGTCGGAAGCTAGTGTTGTTTAAACAGGTTGAGTGAACTTTGCTTCTTCACCTAAAGGTTAGTTAAAGATCAATAGTACTAGTAAGATGAATTTTCGGTTTCCAATATTATGTTTAGCTCTATTTCAATAGTAATAGTATAGTAACCCACCCACACAGCATCGGTTTCAATGAAACGCACTGCCCTTCTATAAAAACATCTATTCAAAGTTGTCTATAAGTCTATGGAGAGGGCGGAGTTGCGTGAAGTGAGTCGCGGTGATTGCTCATTAGTGGCACAATAGATCGGGCTACAATACCCGCTATAAGTATACATAAGTACGGCTTATAAGCGAACCCTTTCGGACGGAGACGGGCGAACGCTTTTAAACAACAATACAGACGAATTATTAGGAAGATCCTTACTTGAAATGCAACAATAAGATAGAAATTAGAACTGGGATTTTGACATCATTGTGAAAAGCAATTAGAAATTGAATCCTGTATTCGTCTGTCATGATTTGAAAGATTCATTTACAGCTTAGAATGATGAAAGTGACTTTGAATTTGGTGTCGAAATTCTAGTTTTGAATATTCTCGATAATACGCAAAAGTACCAACTAATCCTTGCCTAAGGTATTAACAAAATAAATTAAGAAAAGGAAATCTGACAATTTATTTTGTATGAAAGCCGGGACCAACGGATTAGCGTGCTTCCCGAGGTACGGAGGAGTCTCGGTGTGTAAAGATGGTCACCCTCCCACGGACCAACCCCGGCAAGCTTAACCCGTGCGGGTGCTATATACTTAGCCATGAGTACCTCCTGTATTTTAGAAAGTACATATGAATTAAAAAGGTTACATTGATAAAACAACCTCATGCACGAAGGTCTGGCGTCTTGACTACTAGGCCATCAAATTTCCGTAAATAATAGTAATGTGTAAATTACTATATAGCTTCTGCCCGCGCCTTCGTCCGCGTCAAAGTTGATTTCTCCAAACAAACTTTGGACCACCGTTTCATTCCCTTAGGGGGTGAACATTGGAAAATGCTTTCTTAGCGAACGCCTACTAACTATAAACTACCTCTCTGCAAAATTTCATCTTTATACGACAAGCGATTTTCGATATTTCGTGATGAGTGAGACCTTTCGCTTTTGTATATTTAGATTAGATAGATTAAACATATTAATGTTAGACTGAATATTAATAGCCACATTGTAAGCCCATGAAATGCTATGGCACAAAGTAAATAAGCTTCGCCAGCATATGCACTAATTATTTGGCTTGGCAAAACACAGAGTGGAAATGCGGGCTGGCAAACTAAGTTTCAGTAGTGCGGTTACAAGAACAAGTAGGAATCGCTGAACGACACTGTCAATATTTTAGAAGAGGGCCAGTTTATTATGAATTGTGTTGGATATTGTTGGACGAGCATTACATATAACAGTTGGCGAAATAAAAAGAAGAAATTGATGACTCAGTTGGAGCGGTTGCTGAGCAATTGGTTGCTGTGGTGCATTAAAGGTTAAACTAACTAGGCTTTATTATAAAGAAAAGTTTGTAATACAAAAATTGGTTCAGTGGTTTAAAATTAAGCGAAACTTTGTTTTGTAATAAGGCCTACTAAGTTTTGTGAAACAGACCCTTAGCCAGATTTTTTCACGATCCATCTTGATACCACAGACAATAATAAGCTGAGAGACATCCCCGGATTTGTAAGAAATAAGTCAACCCAAAACTATATTATGTTAATACAAAACGGGAGAGGTAATATTGTATTCAGATATAAATAATGCCTTGGACCGAAATTCAAAGAAATTGCCTGCCACATATCAAATGTGATTATGTCGGATGAGCGGTTTAAGGCCATTTGTGGCAATATTCGGCGTTCGTAATAGAATGTGAGCCTTCGAAAAGTCTTTATCAACGAATATCGTAGGTAGGAAAGCAGCTTTAGAGTCTTAGAATTTCATGGTTCTTAGGAAAAGGTGGTCTATTGATGATGTCAGGTGACCGAAAAATTAGACTTGATATAATTATAGATTATAGTAAGAAGCTGTAAGATTTAAAGAGCTTGTCTTCGTTCGAGTTCAACTAAGCTTTTTTTGTGTTGGTTGGTTAAAAGGGTTCATAGGTTTTTCATTTTTCATAGGTTCAAAACTTTGCCCCACCTTTGCTGCGGGACGTCTTAACAGGATACCGTGGCCCCGGAACGTAAAGGGCAACAGAAGGAACAGGGTGGTTTTTTAGTCAGTAAAAGTCTGACAGTCCCTTCCGCCCCGCCCAGGACGGAAGGACTCATTTGATGATTTTTACCACATCAAAAAAAAAAAAAAAAAAAAAGGGTACAGGGTGGTTTTATTTTAGTCAGTAAAAGTCTGACTGTCCCTTCCGCCCCACTCAGGGCGGAAGGACTCATTTGATGATTTTCACCACCTCAAAAAAAAAAGGTTTTTCATATAAACTCACATAAACAAACCGGAACAATTATCTGTAGGCCAAAGAATGTTTTTTTTGTGTACGGGAATCTAACCTGCGACACGTGGCGCAGCAATTAAAATAACCAAGAAAATAAAATGATATCTTTTTAAATTTCATTTGGAGGAAAGAGATGAGATAAAATAAGGCGAAAGGAATATGTAAGGTTCGTAGCAGGTGGCGTTCTGTGGTTTCTGCCTACCCCCATGGGAAAAAGGCGTGAGTTTATGTAAGAATAAGAATAAGAATAAGAATAATTTATTTTGCCAGAAACATGGTTACATGATGTTATAAATATAGGTATATTGCACAAGTTCAGCATGTCTCACCGTATAATCGGTATGCAAAATTACACAATACAAAATTCAATTAATTCAATTCAATTTACAGAAATTAATTATGTCAGAAATTCATTACTTATTATAGAATATTTTAAAATATGTATGTAGTACCTATGTATGTATGTAGTACCTATGTATGTATGTATTTGATGAATATTACGTTTCATTAAACACATTATACTTTTGCAAATTGCAACTTATTACTCTTACAATAGCTTAGCTTAGCTTGGGATCAGATGGCCGTGTGTGAGTTGTCCCAAGATATTTTTTTTTTTTTTAATATAACCTTTCTAACCGACTTCAAAAAAGCAGGAGGTTATGTAAGTCGGCGGCTATGATTTTGTTTGTTGTTTTGTATTGCCACAGACTTCCGAACCTAAAGTTATTTTTCACTTATTCGCTTACGAAGGCAACTGTCTTTTTTGTAAAAAAGTTTTATTTCTCATATCCTTTTTAGCTGAGATTATTTCGGAGTTGATTTTGGTACCTACTTACTAACTTTCGGTTTTAAACATTAAAGCTTGCGGGGGATTATTTTTTTATTAAATTTCAAACTTTTATGGAAGTTAAAATTACGCAGGCAAAATCTTGTATTTAAAAGTAAATTAGCTAAGCGTGGAAGGTTATGTTGTATTGGTAAAGATTTAGTAATACCTAATGAACATAACATCACGCCTGTAATCCTCGAAGGGTTAAGCAGAGGTGTACCCATTAGAGCACCCACACTTTGCCAGTTATATTTTTAAGTCCCATGTAATAGGGGGCGAGCCTATTGCCTATAACTGGGCACAAATCTAGACTCCGACGCTGCTACTGAGAAATACCTGAAAATAAATAAGTAACTAACAAATAACTAATAAACAAAAACAATAATAAAATAAAGTGAAAAAATCAATCTTAGGATGATTATTTCCAAGTTTGTACCTAATAACCGTTATAATCTACTATCATCCGAAGAATGGCGATAAAAGCAAAGAGGTCTGCAGTCAGGTACCTACGGAATGTCATCAGCACGGATATTGCGTCGGCGACGCCCCGGGCGCGGGCATGCCTGCTCTCTACTCCACACATTTTTCCAATAATCTATTTTTCATATTCTTACATTAATGTAAACTATTTTATATCAAATTACTTTCAAATAATAATCTACGCGTGTCTAGGGTTTGCCTTGCATTACGATCTAGATACCTACTTAAATACACCTTCTGCTATGAGAAAGAAGAGAATTAGAGATCAAAACGCAAGTTTTTAGATTAAGTTTTTAATTCAAAGTTGCATATCGGACTCAGGCCAAAGATTTAATTTTAGTCAAATTCACCATATCTTGTTAATGATAATCCAGTTTTGTTTCGACAATTTTATTTAGACATAACGCGTAAGGCTAAGCGCGCACCGCGATAAAAATCGTTGCGATTTTTTTAATGCGAAATAAAATCTATAAAAAAATTATTTTCGCAATGCGCGGATTCTAGTGTATTTCTGTGGTTCACAGATTTGCGATATTTTTTCGCAACGATTTTTTATCGTAGTGCGCGCTCGCCCTAAGTTCATTAATCTTAGTATTGCCAATTTTTTCGCTTGATATAAAGTACGGTGATCTAACTTATTTAAAATGATACGATTGGCCTGACATGTATGTTTTACTGTAAAAATCCCTTAAAAATAAACCTAATTGAATATTTGACTTGGATACCTACATATTTTCACTTTTACTTCATAATCTATGATACAAAATTGAAATAACCCTTATCTTTTGCATACTACTGTAAACTTTAAGCAAATTAAAATTCAACCTTCATTCCGTAGCTCGTGTATATCCAAAACTGTTTCTGTAAAACTAATTTTCCTTCTGTTATTCTGTTAACCTAACTCAAATTTCTAAATCGTTCCACGTTTTAATTAATAAATAATTAGCAACAATATATAAACAAACAGCCATTTGCATTTCTAAAAGGGTTGTGGAAACGGAAATAAATTCTCACATAAAAAGAACTCGACCTGAATTTGCTTAATTGGCGAAGTTAATTACCTCGCAGCGTCCCAGCCAACACTTGCCAAAGTGAAGCATAAAATAGCTTTGGAAGAAAAACAAAGAGATGTCGATAGCTGTATCTCATTACGATTATTTTTGTAAACAGTTTTCTGTAAACGAAATGCGTAAACATAATTTTATATTAATAAAAAAGAAAATTTCCTGATGGCCCAACGGTTACAGCTGGATTCACACATATCAGTGAAGTCACAATTCCGGCACCGTACCGTGTCAGTGATAAATTATTCTTTCAAACATTCTCTATGAACGCGTTTTCAGTGTCGTGTTATCACTGATACGGGACGGTGCCGGAACTGTGATTTCACTCGTATGTGTGAATCAGCTTTAAGGCGCCATCTCACATGCATGAGGCTGTGGGCTCGAAACCGGGCACTAGTAAGTATCAATGTGACTTTTTCTAATTTATATGTACTTCCTTAGTTTATCTTGGACGTCAGTGACATCGGTGAATGAAAACATCTTGAGGAAATCTGAACTTTACTAATAAATAACATAATTATCTCGAGTATAGTACCTTCTTACTAATATGGGACGAACGAAAAATACAAATAGACTTTACATCATAACATCACGCCTGTAATCCCTGATGGGTTAGGCAGAAGTGTACCCATTAGTACATCCACATTTCACCAGTTATGAGACTTTATTTAGCTAATAACCACAGTCGTTTCATAAAGTTGCAACGCAAACGGATTTGTGTGTATCACGCTACACAGTCGATCGACTCTGCGTAACGGTACGGTATCGATAACGTGAGAGCTGCTATTTCAGGCTTATGACCGCATTAATTTGTTTTGTGAACCAGTGGTGAACTGCCCGAGCACCCTGTATATGCACATATACAGGTTGACTTTAAAATCACCGTGACCTTTCAAGCGATGAAAGTATCTACTCATAAATACGAACAACAATAATATTATATACAATAAAAAAAATGTAAAATGTATTGAATAGCTGTATAGCTATATAATTGTATTATTTTTATAAGTTACAAATCTACAAGTTTCTGTTTAATAAATAATACGACTTACAAATTTAAAATGGTGGAAAACTTACAAAGTCGTTGAATTGTAACTACAATTTTACATATTCCTGTCTAATAAATTTTTTCTCTTTGCAGGCGACAATTTATTAAATAATTGTAATGTTTTTACTTGTAAAATTCTTACATAATTGTAAGGTTTATTCAGCACTTGTCATACAACTTTACAAATATGTCACTTATTTACAAAATTGTCAGATTGTATAACCAACGTTAGTTAGTGGTAATACTATCATGTGTGAGGTTGCGGGTTTGATACCGGGCAAGTAATAAGATATATCTTGGATATCGTTAACTTCGTTGAAGGAAAACGTAGTGAGGAAACCTGGACTAAAGATTTATTAAAAGTCTGGAATCGCCAATCCGCTTAAGCAAGCGTGTGGTCAATGCCTTCTTTCTATGGGAAGAGGACTTTGCCCTGCTAGTAGGACAATAATAGGATGGTATTTATTCATATTTTTTTTCTTTAGTTATTCATTCAACACATGTCGTATACTGAACGTGTAACCTTCATATAAGTGCGTAAAACCACGCCGTGGTACTGAACCGCTTTTAAATCACGCTGCCAAATGGTTACTGTGTAATAAATCTAAAAAGAAACGGATTTACTTCCTCGATATATAATGTAAGCTTATTTTCTTTGCGTTGAAAGCGTATAATGTAATGAATTTCCAGCTTAGACGTGTTGAGTCTGCCAAATATGTAAAGTAATAGCAGTATTGTAAAGTATGGTAGGTAGGTGGAAGCTAGTAGGCCAGGGTTGCGGATTTTGTTCGAAAGAGTCACCGCTGTCCTGGAACGCAAAAGGCATTAGGGGAACACGGATGGGTTTTAGTCAGTAAGAGTCTGACCCTCCCTCTCGCTCCGTTCAGAGCGGTTCTTAAAAAACCCGTTCTCCTTATTAACCAAATATCTACTCCTTTTTTATATGTGCAATGTCTAGCGATTCTGGATGTTATCTATCTAAATATATATAACTCAAAGGTGACTGACTGACTGACTGACATAGTGATCTATCAAAGCACAGCCCAAACGACTGGACAGATCGGGCTGAAATTTGGCATGCAGGTAGATGTTATGACGTAGGCATCCGCTAAGAGGATTTTCCAAAATTCACCCCATAAGGGGATGAATCAGGGTTCCAAAGTTTGTATGGAGAAATCAACTTTGATGCGGACGAAGTCGCTGGCAGAAGCTAGTCTAAAATAAAAATGCAGTGTTTAAATAATTCTTATAATAAAAACTCAAATACTTCTTTAACGCTCTAGCAGATGCAATATTACGCTTCACATTCAAACAAATAAACCTCAAGCAAAAACTTCAATTTCTATATCCGTTTTTGCATTACACACGACCCAAGCTCCTCAGCTGCAGATCTATATTGAAGATAACACATTCACGTAGAACGAGATAATCACTAGATTCAATACACAGCATGGAACTTCTGTGAGTACCTACTAGTATTGGAATTAGTAATCAGTGCAGTAACCGCGTGGTCACCGCACCGCGCCTTGCCGCGTCATGCCGCCTCGCGCCGCGCAGAGCAAAGCACTCAACCGTGGACCGGTAGCTTTCACTCGCCAAATTACTGCCGTCGCCGCTTTTTAGCCCTGAATTCCATAAAAATGCTTTCATGTCATCATTTTTCTACGTGATAACCCTAATAGATTGACGTCGTTTGTGGAAAAATGTTCGTATCTGTACGTTTTGCGTTTGTTCAGCCAATTTCGGTGTGAAAAAAATCTTTTGGAATAAGTTATTTCGAATAGAAATATTAAAACAACATAATACGGCGAAAACTGCAAAACAACAGAGTAAAATTAACCATTTAAATGTAAAGACATTCATTTAAACTTTTGAAAGTCAGTTTCAGGTGAATTAATGAGTCTTAGTCTCCATAACTTCGCTACAATTTACGAGATTTAATTAGCTAGGTACAACAGCTGTGTAGAAACTAAGATGACGAATAATCTTCTAGCATAATAATTTCAGTTTCACAACTTACTACAATAGCTTCTTGAGAAGATGAACACGCAGTATCAAGAACGGGTGCCTAAAATGACGCTTACGCAGCCACTCGTGTCTCAAATACATTTGATGGGCAATTCTTCTCTATATGAAAATATATATTCAGGTCACAAAGTACAGACATGCGAATGTAAATTTTATATTTATGAACTGTAGTCAATCTGCTACGCCGTAGCGCTTCTACGGCGTAGATGCTCTACGAATAAAGTTGCTACACATTGAGCATATTAGTAGCTGATTTTCGTGCTAATGTTTGTGATTATGCGTCTTTGAATTTACTATTAAACTAGCTTGTAACCGTGACTTTGTCTACGTAGACCACCGAATTAAGTCAAAGTTTTATGTTATCCCACTGGGACATTAAAACAGGATAAACTTATTTTATGTGTTAAGCTAGATCAATAGGTTACTTAATACAGCAATTTTACCATATTTATTTTTCGTTATGTTCAAATCATTATGAATGGTACGAACTGAGGTGACTCTTTTGCATTTATTATATTGTCCTGAAATAATGGTTAATAACCTATTTCAGGATGGACTGCTTTTATGTAACTGTGTTAGTTACACATGTTGTTTTCAATAGAAAACTATTATTATTAAAGTATATTCATCTATTTCATGTTTTTACCTTTTCTCTTTCCAACCAATTACTTTGTGTCATCTTAAGACCAAAAATTATCATCTAAATAAACGTAGCACGTCTCCATGTCAAAAGCGCCATTTTACCCGCCATTGCCACGACTCAGGGTCGCGGTTTCAATGTCGGCAATTCGGCGCCTCAACTCACGTACCTTAATCTTTACAACATTCCTGGCAAAATTAATCTGCACTGCTAAGACTAAAGATTACTCTGTCTTGAAGAATATAATCTGGGAACGTGACTCCCTGATAGGGGGTCTCTTATCTTGGTATAAAGTATTCTAGGATTTTGTGAGTTGTGTGACGTTCGTTTTAATGAAATCTTCTGCAGGTAAGTTAAGCTTTTATATCCTACTTCTATGTTGATTTATGAGTAAGGAGTGTGTACTCGAATGTACTTTTACACTTTAATCAAGATATATAGCGTCGAGTACGAATCTCGTGTCGTGTAGTTCCAAAATACAATTTATGCATCTAAATATATAAAAAGCCAAAGGTCATACACTCATAACAAAATATTTAAAACCGCTTGACGTATACAGATGAAATCTAGCAGGGAGGTAGATTATAGTTAGTAGACGTACGCTAAGAACGGATTTTCCAAAATTCACCCCCTAAGGGGATGAAACGGGGGTCCAAAGTTTGTATGAAGAAACAATATTAGATCGAGAATAACCGACATTTACACGAACGAAGTCGCAGCAAGGAGCTAGTTGGTAATATATTCAGACATTGAGTGGCATTAGTTTATGCGTTGTCTTCCTTGACACATTTTAGCTTTGTCTACTGGATGGTAATGCGTCTGCGATGATATTTCATTTTCGAAATCGACGTCGCAGCCTCTCATGCATGAGAGGGATTTCAAGAGATTGCGGGTTCGAGACCGGACAAGTGCCAATGTGACTTTTTCAACATATAATTATGTACTTTCTAACTTTATCAGACATAACTGACATTGGAGAAGGAAAACATCGGAGATCGCGAATCTGAGATGCGCAAGCGTGGTGGAGAAGGCTTTTGCCCTACAGTGGGACAATAATAGGCTAGTATTATTATTGTATAGGCTCATCTGGCTCAACTGGCTCATCCAGCCAGAGCCTTTACAGTACTTAATTTTCCTTTTATATAAACTTTATTTCCACCATCCATAAACCTATAAGAATATAATTTAAAAAGTTGTATTTAATAGCAATAGTATTAATTTATGAAATAAAATAAATATTTCAGCATGGACGAAAAGGTTACTGAAACAAGAAATTCTTACGTAATGAAACTGGAATAACTTGTTGTTCTGTTGAAAAATCTTTTTGAATATATTTTAATTTACACTACAGCAATCGAGCTTAATGATAGGTATTCATTAAAATTCCGTAAAACAAATGAGGTTTATTTATTTCGCAGTGTTTATTGTTGGTGTTGCCAGAGGAGAAAATAAACATGAATACTTTGATACAATTTTACAGCAACGTGATGTTGGTGTTTTATTATTATTAAGAAAGTCTTTATTATTATAGATCTGTCCGCTGCCGCCCGCTGACTATAACGAGAAAGACGAAAGTTATTTGTCTAGTCTATCATTGCGCTTTTTTGTTTTTTTTTTTGGACGTTACCTGGACGTAGATATTATAGTTTAAACTTTTTTCAAAACATATTGTAAATCCACAATATTTTACATGGAAATTAGAATGCGTATTTTAATTTCCATTTGTCAAAAATGCCTCTATTTTACCTACAGTTTTATTTTTACATTGATTGTCACTAAGATGAGATGGCGACTAGATTTTGAACGTTTTTAATTGGTAGACTTGGCTTTCTGCTTTCATAAGACGTTTTGGCACCGCTATTTTTTTGAATAGAAAAAAAAATCAAAACTAGCAGGGATCACCAATCCATCTACCAATAGTACATTGAATAATTTCCCCTTTTGACCTTTTATTGGAACAACTTATTCAGCGTTTTCGAGCCAATACGAATTTTAATAAGACCCGCTTTCCACCTGACCTCATACGGAAATCCACTCTAACTAAAGGTTCGTGTAACGTGCACTAACGACCTCCGTTGCCTAGCAACGTAAGCCGGTGGCGACCTGTGGCTACTATATTCCTTCTCTAGTTACTGACATACTGAGGTCATTAAATATGGATTTATTTTCAGATGAAGGTAGGGACGCCATTTTTTGTATCTGAACCGAGATTTTATGTTTATCAGTGCACAAATTATTGTGCATAATTGTGTGCAAATGACAAAACGCACTGTGCAGTGTTTATACGATACCACATGTCATAGTATTATATATATAATACATATATATGTATAATACATATATATATATATACAACCTTAATTTTAATTTGATACAAATCTTTCAGGGGGTGAATGTACTCATGAATATGAACAACTTTTATTAAGGGACATAGTACGAAATGTGAAAAAAAAAAACAGCTGATCCATACATTTTGATCGTAATGTAGTACATTATTGTATGGATCAGCTGGTTTTTTTTTTCACATTTCGTACTATGTCCCTTAATAAAAGTTGTTCATATTCATGAGTACATTCACCCCCTGAAAGATTTGTATCAAATTAAAATTAAGGTTGTATATATGTATTGTATAATTATAATTTCTGCATGTAAAATTGAGCGTGCAGTCAGGTCTTATATGGTTGTCACAGTTCATACTACCACAGTTACCATTCAAGGCTAAATATGCCCACATAGAATACGTCCAAAACAATATGGGAAGAAACTGCAGTTCCATTCTTGTAGTAACTTATAATAGGTCATAAGCTCCTTAGTGTAGAAATTATACCGGTTTTCCCTAAAGGCTAACTAACCTGTCATTTTACTTATTTACGGAATTTAACAAAAAATTGGCTTATTGTTAAGTTCAATGTTCCGAGTGCTTGAGTAAAAGTTACGAAGTGTTTTTCTTTTAAATTTCCTATTACTTTCTTTTAATTTCCTGGTCTTGTTTGCTTCTCCGGTGAAATTACTGTCGTAAAATATTTTTTATCGCCATTTTTATACTTAGTACTGAAGTTTTAACTTCTGAAACAACGTTAAATTGGAAAGGAAAGAAAAATAAGAAGTTATTAATCTTGAGTAATTTGTAAAGGTCTCTATAGACTATGTTAATATGATATTTTTAGGAACTGTATTTCAGTCGGCAAAAACGGAAGCTTTATAGGATTACTTTGTTGTCCGTCTGTCAAGACCCTATTTCTCAAGAACGCATGGAGATATCTAACTTATATTAATATCAGGAGTCAAGTTGGCTACCTCTGGAGCAGCGAAAAAATCAAACTAGTCGTACGAAATCTTTTGTGTACGAATCCGACTTGCATTTGACCAGATTTTTTTTTACGTAACCCTGAATCTGATTCCTGGGTTCTCTGTAAAAGAAAACCATAAAAGTTAAATAGGAAATGGTGTATGTATTGATTGCTTGCTCGGCTGCTTTTTACGTTCGCCGTTTACACTTTATGGTGTAAAGGCTATAGGGCATTGCCAATATCAATCTTTTTCATTGACAGTAAAAGTTCACGGCTGCTCCTATCAATCAATCATAATGAAATCTATTCATAATGGAGCAAATATTGGTGTAGGTACGTATTCTATGAAATATCTATTAAATAAATATATACTTTTCTCTCTCAACCTTACAAACTTTACCTCTTCATAACATTAGTATAGAAAAGCTCCAAAAAATAACCCGTCCCTAACAACACAGCTCTAATACAAGTAAAGCCAACAGTTCTCTGTTTAACGAAACGAAAATCATTAATCATCTTCCAAGGAGGCTTTTCGACATAATAACTTATAATTACGCCTGTAGTCAGTTTAAGCCTTCCGAATTTCTCTTCTCTACACGTAAATGGATATCATTTGTCTGCCGTTCTTAGTTTGATACCAGCTTTAGGACGTTGTATCAATTTGCTAGTCATCATTTCATTTTAGGATGATAATGAACATTGTTCTGTGGGTAACAATGTTTATTGTTTTGTATGTGAAGTCTAGTGTGGACAGCAAACGTCTGTGGTACAGTTTTAGATTGAAGCAAGGTATCGTTTTTCTCTTTTAGGTATGGATCTAAAAAGTACATATATCCTACATAAACATACGCCTTTTTCCCATGGGGGTAAGCAGAAACCACAGAACGCCACCTGCTACGATCCTTACACACTCCTTTCGTCATACAACTACGCCGGTTACGAGTACTAGCACCTGACCTTTCTGAAGAACCTCACCAATAAGGTCAGTGTAGGTCTTTCTAGGGCGACCCCTCCCTGCGTTGCCTCTCACCTCTGCCATATAAATAACTTTTGTTAATCGTCTCTTCCTCATCAATCTCAATCTCTCAATCTCTCTCCTAAAAACTGTAAAGATTTAAATGTAAACAAGGTTCAAAAAGGGTCAGCGCATACAGAGTGGCAACCAGATCAAGCTAGCTGCTAACGGTTGGATTTTTCAAGGCGTAGTCGACCGCGCCGTTACCATGTTAAGGCGGTACTGTTGTAATGTGCAATGATCATAAATCGTGCCAAGCTTTCGTTTCGACTTTTTAAAGGTCGTGAATTCAAATTAAGAACAGTTATGTCAAGTTAGTCAAAATTCTTTGACTCATCCTTGTTTTAATGTCATAAGCCTCTGCATCTACTGAAGTGTCGATCAATCTACTTAGCCTTTTCCCAACTCTTTTTGGGTCGGCTTACAGTCAAACCGGATGCAGTAGAATACCAGTATTTTACATGGAGCGACTGCCTATCTGACCTCCACAGTTCAGTAACTGGGTAATACGATACCCCTTGGTTAAACTGGTTGTCAGACTTTCAGGCTTCTGACGACCCGAAATAATAAAAATCTTTGAGTCATCTTCGTTGTCTTAAGCGTCCGTATCTACCTGAGTTTATTATTCTTTTTAATAGCCTTTGGTGTTTTCCTCGTAAATTTATTTGTACGGGACTACTCCCTCACTTTACCGCTTTGGGATTCGTCTGATGAAGATAAATGATAAAACAGTGTCGTTGTCGTCTGAAGTCACACTCCCACTCAGTCTTCTGACCCACATGTCAGATAAATTTTATTGTAGGTATTATTATTCTCATTTATTCATTTTGCATTTTATTGTATTATTATTCTCATTTATTCATTTTGCATTTTATTGTATTATTATTATTAACTAGCTTCTACCCGCGACATCGTTTTAAAATATATCATATGGTACTCGGAAATAGTTTAGTTTTATATCACTTAAAGATTTTTAGTAATCGAATTAGTACTTATAGAGGATTACCCCTTACAAACAAACAAACAATTTTATATTTTTATAATATTAGTTTCGATAGTAGACGAACTAGTTCTACTTTTTTTCTCCTACTTATCCTACTAATTACGCAAAAGTTTGTGAGGATGGATGGATAGAGATGGATGGATGGATGGGTGGATAGACGAATGGATGATGATGGATGGATTGTTTTGTTAATCTATCACGCGTAAATGGGTAATCGGAATTAGCAGATATTTGGCAGGTTAACACATACTTAGGATAATTTTTATCTCGTTTTTGTGTTCTCGTTTATTAAGGGATTTTGGGACCTACGCAGACGAAGTCGCAGGCTAAGCTAGTAGAAAATAAACAGCAGTAGGTAACTAAGAAACCAAAGTAATGCTTTGATAAATGAAATTGTATATCATGTTTGTTTTACTAATTAATTCCACTTAAGCGTTACAGTTTCGCGTCCATAAATTTACCGATATGCATTTAAAATTCCACGAACGAAAATTCTATTTTCAAACCTATTTCGTTTATACATAACTTCAAGAGAAATATGATCCATGTTTCAAGTATCTTTTAATAATTAATAGACTTACATAACATAGGCAGAAAATGATAAGAAAATATTTGCTTTACTGAAAAAAATATATGACATTTATGAAGACAGAATATTTCCTTTTCCCATTTTTTTTACACAATGACAAAAACATTGACACAGTGGTTTGAGTGCTCGTTTCTTAAGCACGAGGCTGTGGGTTCGCAACCGGACATTGGCAAGTACCTACCAATGTGACTTCTAGCTCATAAGTACTTTCTAGGTTTATCTTGACAACACTGATATCGGTGAAGGAAAACATCGTTATGAAACCTGGTGGCCTACCGCCATCTCTTAAAACAGGACCATTTATATTACTTTGTAATTTCTGTTGTTGGATTTTCAACTCTCCTCGCTGAGCCAAGCGTTGAAACTCTAACAGTGAGCAAAGCATAGTAATATTAAAATAATACTGTTTTAAGCGATAGGGATAGGCTACCTGTAATACTTATAAGTCGCCAATCCGCCTCCAGCAAGCGTCAATACTCATCGCTTTTCTGTATAGAAAGAGGCCATTGCCCTACGGTGAGACCATAATAAGCTGGTATTATTTTTATAAAAGGTTTAACCCTGAAAACCTTGAGCAACACGATACTCAATGCTCTAGGCTATATTTCCTCGCCTTCCTCGATTTCCTGGACTATCTATCATCGTATACCAAAATAAACCGTCATATGATGCCTTGAGGGCTTCATTCCTGACCCACTTTTCTTTGGGATTTCGTACACTATTGATTACAAGTTAGGAAGTTTCATAAAGCCTTTACTCACAGATATTTGCAGAATGTGAGAATAAGGGTCCTAGACATACGAACAAAAGCTTATGCAAATATTAAATTCAATAATAAAAATACTTATGTACATAACATAACGCCTATTAATCTCCGAAGGGTTAGGCGGAGGTATACCCATTATTACACCCACATTTCGCCAATTACATATAAGTCTCTTGTAATGTCAAAGTCAAAGTCAAAGTCAAAGTCAAATCATTTATTTCAATTAGGCCATTATAAGGCACTTTTGAACGTCATTACAAGAAAAAATTAGAATTGAATCTAGTTGCCCCTTCCAAAAGGTAGTTTTGTATGGAGAAGAATGGGCAAGAAACTCCATACGTACTCTTTTAAAATCAATGTTTTACAATATTATTATTTGTATACAGAGTCATACGTAATTACATGTGAATGCAATGTACCTTATATAAAAACTACTATATAATAACACACAAAAAGAATTTATATTACAAATTAGGAATTGAATAATTGAATAATTGAATATATTTAAAGTTACATAGTGTTCACATGTTAACAAATATTGGAACTGTAGACGACCACTCTCAACATCTCAACCAACAATGCAACAGTGTGTGAGCCTGTGCATTCCATAGTAAAAACCAAATAGAAAATAAAATATAATAAGTGTCAAAAGAGAAAAAAAATAAAATAATAATAATATTAACAAGCTTGATTTTGTCTGGAATTAATAGTAATTGTCCTATGGAGCAGGACCAGCATGTTTCCAAGCAGTCTTATCTTGAATATAATCCTCTAATTTGTAATATGCTTGGTTGCAAAGTGTACTTTTAATATGTGTCTTAAATTTTCTTTCATTTAATTTTAATATATCAGGAGGTATTTTGTTGTAACATTTAACACAGTACCCCATAAAAGATGTATTTACTTTAGACAATCTAAAATATGGTTGAGCTATTTTATCTTTATTTCTGGTATTAATATTATGTCTATCACATATTTTCTTAAAAAGTTTTAGATTTTTTCTCACATACATAATATTTACATAAATAAATTGGCAAGGCACTGTCATAATATAAATCGTTTTAAATAGTTCCCTAAGAGATTCGCGACGAGGTAGATTGTAAATGGCTCTGACAGCTCTCTTCTGTAAAATAAAAATGGTTTCAATGTCAGCAGCCCGACCCCACAATAAAATGCCATAAGACATAATGCTATGAAAATAGCTGAAATAGACTAATCGCGCAGTTTCTACATCTGTCAACTGTCTAATCTTTCTAACAGCATAAGCTGCTGAACTTAACCGTCCCGCAATAGATGTTATATGAGGTCTCCATTGTAATTTGTCGTCTAGCGTGATTCCTAGGAAAACTGTTTGATTAATAAATTCCAGTTTTTCTCCATTCAATATTATATCACATTCGCTACTTCTAACGTTTGGTAAACTGAATCTAATACATTTAGTTTTTTTTTCATTTAGTACTAAATTATTAACTGTAAACCAATTTTGGACCTGAAGAATAGTAATAATGGGTCTTGGGGGGCAATCCTATTGCCATAAAAATATTTAATAATCTTAATTTTATTATACTGATTAATTAATTAATCATACGATGAAATTAGAAAAGAATCCGCCTTGAGCAAGCGTGGTGATCAATGCTCGTGCCTTCTCTGTATGAGAAGAGGTATTATTCTTTTTATTCATTTGTTTTTGTAGTTTTCTACTACTATCACACTTGTGTAATTAGAACTTTACATAAGTTTACACCGCAGTCAGATAGACGATAGATACCACTAAATATACACATCAAAAGTGTCTAGGGATCAACATCCCTAACATTGATTAGGGATGTTGATCCCTAGACACTTTTGATGTGTGTATGTATATACGTGGAATCTATTTCACTAATGGATTTCAAGGTTTTAGTTTAGCGAGTAAACTGGATGTTGTAAACCATGACTAAGTTACCTTCGGCGACTTATCGGCTACTAAGTCGCCCGCACTTTGCAGATTTTGTTAAAGGCAGTATATGCACGAGCGTTTGCTAAATAATAATGATATTACTACTACTGACAAAACCAATTTATGTAAATGTAAATAGTATGCCCATAATATTATGGTCTCCTGCAAGTATTTGACTTTTGGGGGATATACACTCTTATAGCAGGTCAATATAAGATAAAAAATGAAGTGTCACACACAAAGATGAATCACATGAACCTATGCTTCAACTATTAACCGTCATCTTGCCATAACTCGGCTCATTTATTTATCTAAACTTCATGCAAGAAAAAAAAACAAAGGCGGACTCCGTAGGCATTCTCTACCACTCAACCAAAGGTGGTAAAGAGATAGTATCACCTAAACGCACACACACCCTTACCCCTCATTTTTTCAATGATTATACCAATGCCATTCTATAAAAATCATTGAGTTACGGTGAAGAGAGCGATCTATCCTTTTCCATCTCACCTCAACCTTACACCACTAAACTGTTCTATTTTTAAAAAGGTGTGAAATTCGAACTAAGCTCGTGTTGTCTCCCACGTGCGAAAGCCCTACGTTGTTTACGTTGAGTAGAGCCTGCTCGGTGACCGCGTAAGGATTACACCGAGCCCTTCCTACTAATTGGAATTTTTCGTAATTAAAAGTGCCTCTTAATACTACTGCGGCATGAAGTTTAGAGACGTAACGATATTAAAAACGTAAGCATTATTTTTTATTACATTGACTTATCTCCACCGTAAATGGGATCCATTATTTAATATAATGAGTTTAACAGTTCATTCTTAAATGCGAGTTTTTTAGATTATGTAATGATAAAGTATTTACGGTAAGTTATGGGTAACTTAGCTATTGAAATTTTCTTGTGTTTTCAGATAAATAAACTGTTTATAAAACGTACAAAAAGAAAGAAAGCGTCGCGACTGCCATGTACAAATAGATTTTTTAAACAGAAGTGTACCATGTTTGAGTGTCCTTAGTTTGATTATCCTTTAAAAAAGCTTCTATTTTATATTTCTAACGCTTGATTGACCAGGGTTGAATATATTCAGCTTAAGATATATTTTAGGAAATTTCCGATTGAATTTTGTCACGGCGCCAATCTCAATAGGGGCGCATAGTGCAGAAGTATGTGCGCAAAAATAAGTGCATTTGACCATTGCGGCCGACCAACGGCAACGGCTTTACGAGGCACAGGGATTTCAGACTTCCAACTTGCAACCCCCAGAAATTCATATTGGAAAGACCCAATGACACTATATACCTGACTTGGGAATTGAACCCAAAACCCCACCCTCAGCAGTCGAGTTTGCAACCACAAGACCAGTCTGTGATAAGCAGTATAACGGTATAGTTAGCTATCCAAAACTCGTTTATGTAATAACGTTTTAAATCGCAAGACGGATTGATCGACTGTTCGTTTTTACGACTATTTGCTCGCTCATCGACAGAACGTTGCTTGGCGCACACTTTATCGACAACTCATAGTTTGGGCAAATCGAGTTTCGATATGACGCGTCTAGCCAGTTGAATGTACGAGTAGTTTATTAATTAATTTACTTTTATTGATAGAGGCGGCTACTGCCCAGTTACTGGGTTGTGGAGGTCAGATTATCGCTCCATGTAAAATACTGGTATTTGGCTGCATCTGGTTAAACTGGAAGCCGACCAACATAGTTGGGAAAAGGCTAGGCAGATGATGATGAGATAGGGGCGGCCTTATAGCAGTAAGTAAGCGGTAAATAACTTCACTTTTACAAATCTTTAACTTTTATTGTCAAAAGTTTGATGGACAAAACAAAGTTTAAAAACGATTTTTTTTTGTAATAATAATAATATATCCTTCCAACCGAATTTCATGGCGGCTAATTTTAATGATGCTAGCTTAGTACTCAGAAAATATTATAGTGCACTATGTGAGTTAATACAGATGCATTTCCTCTTCATTTGCTCTCATAGCCTGATGGAACGGCATTACTACACGACCGAGGAGATATCAGATTCAAGGCTTTACGTGCTTTCTGAGGCACGGGAGAGTCACACCACCAGCTTCCTAACTCCGAGCTGCTACTAAGAAATTTGTTATAGAAGAACTTAATACACTTTTGCCCGACCTAGGAATAGAACCCAAGAACCAACTTTAAGAAAATCGGCGTTTGCGATCATAAGACCAGATAGAATTAATAAGTTTTCAAATCCGATCATTAAAACTATCTTAAAAATAATGGTGAAGAAGTCCACGCTAAACGAAAACAAACTTGTTTAGTAGTAAATAAGAATGGCGGGCGGGTGGCGTGTAATGGGCCATTCATGTCGAACTGTACTTGTTTACTGGCAGTGTAGACGCAACTTTATTAAAGGTACGGGCTACGAACAGCTGGCTACTGGATGATAGGACCACGGCTTTGTTTGTGATGTCCAATTAAGTATGGTTGGCGGTGGCGCCGAGATAGTATTAGATGAGAAAGAGATGAAGGGTACATCGAACTACATTGAAGGTTTATTTTTTGTTCATTTGGTCACTTATGTTTTTATTTTAGACTTTCAATACCCCGCGGTTTCATCCGCCTTAAGTAACGTCTTTATTACCTACTGCTCCGCTCTCGTGAGTAGGTAACCTAATCAGCCTTGATAAACACGCTGAACGCAAAAAGATTTTTTCAAATTTAACCAGTAGTTCCTGAGACGTGTTCAAAAAAACAAACAAGCTCTCTGTCTTTATAATATAAGTATAAATGCACGATATAAACCATATCCATGTATTCAATATGTAAGTCTTAGAAGTAAAGGTCAAAAGAGTTCTGGGAAAACATTGTTAAAACAAGCTTTACGAACTAGGTATACCCAATCAAGTCACAGCAACTTTCCTTGATAAAACTTTAAGTAAACATTTCCCAAGCTGACATAACAAAGTCAATCTCTCCATCTTCCAATTTCCTTACGAGATAAATGCTTAACCCGCTAAAATAAAGAGCCAATCAAAATTCTAATATCCGCGAGTCTCGTCGTGTCATCCGCATCGCAGCGTATAAAAACCGTTCGACTGCCGCGCTGTAGCGGTCCAGATTGAAATAACCGAGCCCAGAAATGGGTCAACGATCTCTTAAGTAATTGTTCGATGGAGGCTATTGGTTTCAAGCTTGCCGCACTCAAACGTACACACAAACCGCGGTGAACCAGAAATATGAGGATTAAAATATTACATACCTAAACATAACATCACACCCTGTAATCCGTGTACCTAATAGTACGTCCTTATTTCGCTAGTTTTATTTTTGTACCTTATTAGGCTCGCCCTCTATGACATGGGACTTAAACATAAAGTCCCATGTCATAGAGGGCGAGCCTATTGCCATCAACAGGGCACAAATCCAGACTCCGAGGCTGGTACTAAGGAATTCCTGATAGAAAAACTCAATAGCAGTTTGCCCGACCTGGGAACTAACCCATGACTTCATGTTCAGTTGAGGCATAGATAAAATTATTCTACACTAGCTTTTGCCCGCGACTTCGTCCGCGTATATGTCGGTTATCGCGGACGCAGACGAAGTCGAAGTCGAATAAAAAGTAGACTATGTCCTTTGTTGGGGTTCACACTTACCCTGTACCAAATTTCACACAAATCGGTTCAGTAGTTTAGGCGTGAAGAAAAGACAGACAGACAGACAGAGTTACTTTCGCATTTATAATATTAGTTAGGATTAAAAATGCTTCGTACCGCTACGGTAGCCACGTTTCTCGTTCCCTTCTCCCTCGCTAACTAAAGACTAAAGTTTTAAGTTTTACAGCGAACACAAGCTAAGATTTCTTGCTTATTCCAGTCTTTGTAAAGCTTTGTCCAAACTTGTGTTGGCTCAGTTTGTTTCAAAAACCTATACATTTGTCGTAAGCACGTGTTACTCTTATGTATAAGCCGTCGCAAATTGGCGCCATTTCAAAGTTAAGACATGTGAGGACGTAATATATGGACGCGTCCACTTTCGGAGCCGGGTGAGACAATGGAGGAGATTGGAACATTTCCAGCCGATAACTCAAATGAGGTCAAACTCGTCTTAACTTTTACATTTTTATACATTTCTAGTGTAGACGTATTGAATTTTTTATACTTGTAACTCTGACGTAATTATATGAGATTTTCTTGGAAAACAGTACCTATTGAATACTAACGTTTATTTACTTTATGTTTTAACATCAAAGGTATGAAGTAGGGAATCGTGAAAGAAGGAAGAAGTGGAGGGTGATCTTTGCCCAAGAGGGGGAGAAAACAGGCTAACAAAACTAAAGCTTTAAATGACTTGATGATTCGTAAGTGCTGTGCATTCCTGACCGTTTTCGCCGTAAAGGCATTTCATACAAACTTTCAAGTCGTTATTTTTTGAAACAAATGAACCGATTTTAATAAAACTTTCTACGCATAAGCAGGATACATACAGAGTTTAAAAAGATATCAGAGAATATTTTCGAAATGTTTTATTTGAAAAAGATAATTGGAAATCTTTGCTTCTATGAAAAACTTAAAATTGATCGAATTAAGCTGTAACACAATCGGAACATTCATTTAAAAAATAAGGAGTTGAGAGTTTGTATGAAATGCTGTACGGCGTAAACTTACTATTTTAAGTGTATTACTAAGAAAGTCGTTGGAGACCCTTACATAAAATAAAATGAGCTTTATAAAGCATGTTATCAAAGTTCATTTTCTTTCTTATCTACATGCATATGAGTGTATGAAACCTACTTAGCATACGTGTACCAGGGAATTGCAAGAAATATTCTTGCAAAGTTACTGAACTGCGCACCGTCGGAATTGCATACTACACCATCATACAGTTCTCAAAAGTGACGCATCACCGGTTTCGCAATCTTGCATTGTTTTAAAATTCGTATGAATTATGTAGGAAAAATGTATTTTATTCAGTCGTATTATTTTCATCCTATTACTGCAGTTATTCGTGGTTGAATTTATTCCGCGACTCGCGGTAATCATTAGAATAGGACATCTATTTGTTATATGTTTATACCTATAGGTACTTTATTACCTTTGCAAGTAGGTACTTAATGTTTCACAGCTGTATCTGACGAAAATTTTAAAAAAATACCTTCCACAATTACCAGAACATACAATAATAGAATTAATATATCAGTAGGTACAACAGTTCCATTACCCGTGACGTTCACATATTCGTTTGACCGCACTAATTTGCGATACAAATGGCATACCTTTGTCACCGCCGGTGACCCTACCTGGCACCTGCGATGAAAGGACCGAAAAATCCATGTCAAAATGTACCCGCTAAAGGTCGCATGTTACAGGATTTAATAGAATAATGGGCGTGAACCAGCCTGTTTTATTTGGGTACAATTCTGAATTATACTTCGGGTTTCCAAGTTGAGTTTTCGTAAATGTATGGTAAGTGATGGTTTGTTTAGTTAGCGTGTGTTTGAGGTACGAATATCTAATTTTTCATTCAATTTTTATAAGTAAGATTCGGGTAGACTGGAAGCCGACCCCAGCATAGTTGGAAAAAAAGGGTAGGCAGATGATGAAGTAAAAACATAATATTATAAAAAGTGCACATATCTAATTTATGTTCAGAACTGCACATTCTTGATAGATTGCGATAATTTCTAAAAGTCAATAGAATACCTCGCCTAATATTCAAAGTTAAGAACATTTGTTCAGACTTATGGTCTTGAACCACCCGTAGCGACTGACGTTCGCATACAACCAGAAAAAAAATATTATTCTAAATTAAAACTTTAAAAAGTTAAGCAAGTAGAATTAACATAGGATAACCCGTAAATAACTTGATTCATAATTTTAAACTGACGCCTACATCGTATCTTTTTTATCCTCATAACACCCACCACATTTTAATATTCAACCTTAATAGGTACACGTAAACACCCGAAAAAACAAACTTTAGCATACCATATAGCTACTTTTATACATGCCAGGGTTGCGTTTATAAGAAAAGTTTGGCCCTTGAATATTGTATAGGGCACGGCATTATAAATACAGCGCACAATTTAACTTGGAGCATGAAACCGCCGCTCGATGAGAATAATTGTACGTAATTAGAAACACAGAGTAAATTAGCACAGAGGGTAAAGATAACGAAGGATAAGACCAGAACTCTTTCGTTAAAGCTGCGTTAAAATGATATACTTAAGACTCATTGTAGCTTGAGCATGAAACTAAACAGAAAAACATTTGGCCAATCTATACTCCATTTTATTTATTACTAGCTTCTGCCCGCGACTTCGTCCGTGTTAAATTTGATTTCATCATACAAACTTTGGACCCCCATTTTATCCTCTTTGGGGGTGAATTTTGGAAAATCGTTTCTTAGCGGACGTCTACTACCTAACTATAAACTATATCCATGCCAAACATCTTTATACGTTAAGTGGTTTTTGATATTTCCTGATGAGTGAGTGAAGGAGTGAGACCTTTCACTTTTATATTTTTAGATTACAAAAATAACAGCAGTTATTATGTTATATTGTTGAAATGACTGCATTTTAGTGTTTATTTTTTGCTGTAAATGGCTAATAGTCTACCATGCTTTGTATTTATCGGAAAATAGCAGAGCTTATTATAGGTACGCTAACATTGAAATAACGATATCGTCGAACTGTTATTATGTTGTTTCTTTTCAACAAGACTTTTATGAGAGACTATTATCGTTTCTAAATTGAAATGGTACTTTATACTCTATTTCAAGGTAGCTAAATAACTATCCTATTGATACTAATGTCAATTGAATTAAATGCAAACTCTAAAACTGAGTCACATTTTAGTAGGCGTGATTATTTTGACGTTAAGTGTGTAATTTCAATCGATGATGCTTTTTTGGTTTGCGTGATGTGCTAACAACTTACTTGTTTGTAGTTGAATCAATCAACAACTCATTTATTTGAAGTCGGTGATGTGTGCCGAAAGACTGTCTTGTTTTTACTGTCATTTTCTACGCTAAAGTCTCAATCAACATCTCATTTATTTGAAGTCAGTGATGTGTTCCGAAAGACTGTCTTTTGTTTTTACTAACTTTTTCTACGCTATAAGTCGACGCGCCCCAGTCTTTACTTTTTTTATTAGCCTTTGCAACTTTCTCACAAACCATTCATCTTTTCTTCGGTCTCCCTTTTTCTTAACCCGATCCACATTCATACTTTTCGTAAATGGGTATTCTGTGTGTCTTTATTCTGTGTCAGAAGACTCAAAACAAACTCAATGGTGACACTAATTAATGTTATTTAACTCGACTTCACATCATTTACTTTGAATTTTGTTTGAAAATTATGTTATTTTATAAACATGTACACACGGCTACACATCAAGCTATACTTAACCAGTATAAGCTGACTTCTGATTGTACGAAAAGCATATACAATGCGAGGTCAGCTAAAACTGGTTTTGTATAGCTTGATGTGTAGCCGTGTGTACCTACTTATCTTTGTCGTACATAAGTTCATAAAGTAGATTTATAGTACTTGTTATTTGAACATAATGTCTAGAGTCGCAATTAAGGACTGCTGTAGTATTATATATCGCTTGATTAGGATCGTTAGCAGTCCCATTTTCCGTATGTTACAGATATTATAAGCTCGTATTTTCTTAATGTAGGTAGGTATACCTATATTAATCTTATTTCCGTCAAGTAAAGCTGTATATATTGGTACTGTCACTCATGTAAAGCTTATTCCTAACTATGTGTACCTAGAGGTACATGGATACTGAAAGACTTTTGTTACGAGTAGCCTGTTGTAGTAGAATAGTGAAAATGTAAAATCCAACTGCACAACAATGGTGTCTTGAGGTTGGCGGTACCGAGCAATGACCAATGTGACGTTTTCAATTCATATGTAGGGAGTAGATACTTTCTAAGTTCATCTTGGACATTACTGACTTTGGTGAAAGAAAATATCGTGCGAAAACCTAGACTAAATTAATATGTCCTTTTTATATACCTAACTAGCTTTTGCCCGCGACTTCGTCTGCGTATATGTCGGTTATCGCAGACGCACACGAAGTCGAAGTCGAATAAAAAGTAGCCTATGTCCTTTGTTGGGGTTCACATTTACCCTGTACCAAATTTCACACAAATCGGTTCAGTAGTTTAGGCGTGAAGAAAAGACAGACAGACAGAAAGACAGACAGACAGACAGACAGACAGAGTTACTTTCGCATTTATAATATTAGTTAGGATATGGGTTTGCTCTTGATTCTAACCTAGATCAGAAGTGACAGAGACAAAATCTACGATGGAGTGAACTTACCCAAAAGAAGCCTGTTCACTCTAACTTTAAAGAGATTAGGGTTATCTGTACGAGAATAAGCCTTTGCCCAGCAATGGGACAATAATAGGCTAGGGTTATTATTATTAAAATTCAGCCACGTTATTCAACTTAAAACATAATCAAACCTAACCACAACAAAGCATATATTGAAACAAAACAATTGTCGACCATAAAATCCTCAATAAACATACAGAGATAAAACAAACATGTAACAGTACTAAAAATTCAAAAGAGTTCGGAATAGAGTTGATATACACGTTACATTTGTTAAAAGAAAGATACGTAACACAGAAAACAATGTCAAAAGAAAGAATACGACTGTATTATCATTCATCGATATACGACGGAACTACGGAGTAAAAACTGTAGTTCGGCGAAAGATGAGAATATCGGGGATGTTCGCGGAGGCTGCGATTGCGTGGCTTTGACGCCTGCTCGTATGATAACAGCCTCTCAGATTTATCTCTGGTGTGTATTCGTCTTGTGTCACATTTTATTGTGTGCTCATGTTTTTTTTTGTGAAAAGGTGTTGTTCGTAAATAATGCGTTTTTGCTGGAAGTAAGGTTTGGCGCTTATCTATATGTTGATATGTAAATAAGTACAATAGGAAAATAGGTTTAGGAAAAATGTTATTGAGCAGTCGTACAATGTTAGATATGAGCGCACGGAGGGCTACAATAAGATGATACTGAGACTTAAGTGCGAGAGAGAGAGAAAATACAATATCACCCAAAGACATAATGATAATCCCCAAAAGCGTAATGGTTATAATAATAAACACGTAACATTCAAAACAGAAAATGTTATGGAGCGCTTTGTTAATGCAAAATTATTGAAGATACAATTTTTATCGGGACAACCTCTATTTCGTACCACACGACCAATTTAATTCTTCCAAGTCATTCTAAGTCGTAACTTCACCTGTACTCGTCTCCGTCAAACGTCTCTGTCTCCGAATGTACAGTAGGGATCATAAGTTGTGTAGCAATCTCACAAAGCAATAGATTGTTATTTTTTAACTTACGACCTTTCGACGCCGTCTACGAACTCTGAGGTGTTCGCAGGTACTGTGTTAATACATGATCACTTATACGCACAGATGTACTCGTAGGTACGGCCTGTACCGCGTGTTCACAGCAATTAAAACTTTAGCATGCTACTGCACTTATGAACCCTTACTGTACATATACGGCCAACAAAGAGATAAGTAATCAGGGTCGTCCGCTAAAGTTGAAGTTTTCTTAGAAATCGATGGATGTGAAATATCATCTTCTTTTTAAATTAAATGACATTTGAAAATATCCATTAGTTTCTTATATCTTTTGCTGACTGTACAAACACGGACAGAACTGGAACGCGTTTTTTATTTTTGCACAGCAGAAGATCTATAGCCGGTACTGGCGTGGACAGTCAAATTCAGAAGTTGGCCGCGGTTCCTACCTTAATTGAATACAGACCAAATAAACACAATAAATTAACTTCAACACAGCGATGGAAAATAGACAGGTGGGGTACTCGCCAGACACATTTTTGTATTAATTATACTTTATATTGAACAATTTTTAACTGAAATACGTTATATTAATACTGGTAAAGGGTATTTTCTGGGATAAGCTTAATTAATTTGGGCGTTGGATATTTACACCGGAATTTTGGGCGCTTTAAAAAATAATCTCTCTCTGTTTTAATATCGGATGGAACGTGAATAAAGTTAAAAATTAGAGTTCCTAAGTTCAAAGGGAGAAGAGAGAGGAGCGAGGGAATATTAAGCCCATGTTAAGATGGCAAAATTATGTCGCGCGTTTTCAAATCGTGCCACTAGACATCCTGGTATTTACATACAACCGATGACATGAGCGCGCGTTAACGCGGCGCTTAGAGAAAAAGCCTCTAGAGGCAAGCAATCGCGCGTTGACGCGCGCTTTAATAGGCAAATAACGTCCGTTGATTGTTCAGATGAGCGCGAACGCGAACTTAGCCTTAACAAGGAAGCTACAAATGTTTTGTTTTCAACTGACATCCGGAACCTTACTAACAGTTTATATAAACAAACTTACAAACTTGTTTCTGACCTCGCAAGCTCATGTGACTTAAATTATTAATTTAAACAAACAAAGCGGAGAAGTTGAAACAATCAGGACGTAAACTGAAGATAGAGTAGCGCTATCAGTTTGTACGGAACAACTTCGGGAACTTCCCTTCACGAGTCGCCAGCTAAACATTTCCTCTTCTTAATGAATTTAAGAAACTGCTGGTGGAACAGAATGCCTTGTTTATTTCACTGAAAATTATAACTTGGATCGGTCTCCTGTGTCTTGTTTTAAAATAACTGTTTTGAACAAGATCTTAGTTGTGTTCAAACGTTTGTAAAGAATCTGTGTTGCTTGTTTCACCATCTCTGGAGTTCTGGATATTTCCTTTGATATTTAAGGAATACCAAACAGAATACAGACAATATATTGCATTAGTAAAACAGAGTAAGTAGGTATTAAACTTTAGGTCGAGACTGTATTCCGAAATATGGGTACACAGATTAACTAAACTTAGTACATACACCTCCCAGCGGATTCGTTTCTAAATAACATCTTATCATGATTATAATTATATTATATTTTATAATTTTGACATAGCTTACGTAACCTTCTTTTTTTAAATTCTGTTCCCATTTTTTATTTATCTGGCAGAAAATGCGAAACTGAAACTTTCCCTTACTTACAGAAAACTGTTTCAAAAACAGAAAAACCTTGTCCCCAAACTTAAACCAAATAGAAAAACAAACATAATGGCAGATTTATTAGGTTCAATTTGGTTTTATTGGCTAATTCATTGGCGGTGGATGGCTGTCCGGGCTCTCAGGGGCTTTACAAAAATATTTGGCAAATCCCTGATGTACGGGACCACGGACCCCGTAGTAAGTCTCACTTTGCTGTTCAAACGACGTTTTATTGCGTCGTGCTTTACATATAAATAGACTCCTGGAGGAATTACTCTTTTACTTGCAATAAAATTCCGCGGTTCTTTGATAAGGAAACTAACTTATCACTTATGTTAATATGGCGCGTGTGTATGCAATAAATATCATTCGTGCAAGAAAAATAGTGTAATATGGAAAGTTGCAAACCAGCAGCTGCAAAGCGATAAAAAACTACTTTTTTTCTCTAAGTGGATAACAGAAAAGCGATAATAATCTAAATTTTCTCTAAGTGAATAAAAGGATTTTTCAGTTTATTGTGTCAGAGTTTTTATAGCTGAATTAAGCCGTGTTAAAGAATCGTAAACTTTTCAGATGAAAGCAGCCGGTCATTGTTGCTCTAAATCGTTTTGTATAAACTGGATATAAAATGGATTAACTTTAATCTTTGTGGAAATTGGAGCGTTCTTATTATAGACTTCCATTTCAAAAAAATCATTCTATAACATAAGCTTTTGCCCGCGACTTCGTCCGCGTAAATGTCGGACCCCAGTTTCATCCCCTTAGGGGTGAATTTTGGAAAATCCTTACTTAGCGGACGTCTACTAACTATAAACCACGTCCCTGCAAAATTTTATCTGTATACGTCAGGCGGTTTTCGATATTTCTTGATGAGTGCTTGGGTGACCTTTCGCTTTTATATATTTAGATATACATTGGGTTTCAACTTTCCAACACTTAGGACCTAAGTACTCTTACTTCCCTTGCCTAGTTCACATTCATACCAATACACATAACACAGATTTTCTAGAATCATCCCTACTAATGTTATAAATGTGAAAGTAACTCTGTCTGTCTATGTTACGCTTTCACGACTAAACTACTGAACCGATTTTGATGAAATTTGGTACGTGGTAAGTTTAAACCCTAGAAAGGACATAGGCGACTTTTATTTCCGCGACTTCTTCCGCGATAACCTACATTTACGTGGACGAAGTCTTTCAAAGAATACCTACTTAGATAAAAACACCCCATGACTCTTCTCCAGTCCACCTCTGCGACGTGTAAGTACTGTACTTAGGCAAAATTGGCGGTCAGTCAATTTTCAACCTTCTTACAAAGAGGGCAAGAATGAAAAGTTCCAACCACCAACGTTCACAGTGATTAATATCCCCACTACTATATTAATCCGGTACCACAAACTATCTATTTTAAATAAAATCCCGTGAAAATACCTTTAAAACCTATTCACACCTAAAACTGAAACAATTAAAATCCCTAAAGGTACATTTACATTTACAAGCTCCAAACACCTTTTCTAATCAAGGTAGGTACGGTTTAACAAAGGTTTATATAATAGTGAACCGTAATTCATAGTTCGTGTAGGCCAATAATCACCGCATTGTTTATACCATCGGACTAATTAGTCTTGCCGCGCTTCCATTGTGATCTTGAAATAACAACGCGATCCGAATAGCGGATTTAAGCGTGTCCCACACTGGCGCGGCCTGCGGTGGCGGCCAACCGCGGGCCGCGGCTCCGCCCCCTGCGACAACACACTGCCGCGGTGGCGGTGGCGGCCTTATGCGTCATTATTAAATTAGTAGGGGAGCCCAAAATGCTAAATGTGGATTTACTCCAGCGTCGTGGGGACCTTTTAGATTGTAAAGATTAGATGCTAAAAAGAAAAAATGGTTAAAGATGGAACCCTTTCACTGGTGGAGTGAGGATGAAGGATGAAATCTCTCTAACAAACATGATAAATTAAATGAAAGGAAAACCAGGAAATCTTAAATTAATTTAACTATTTACAAAAATTTAGATTTCCTGGTTTTCCTCAGAAAGAGATTTCATCCTTATAATTGACCCTAACGATCGATGCAATAAAAGTACAGGGTACAATTTTTTCAGATTTAAGCCGGTTCGATTCCCGGGTGTGGGAGAAGAGAATTTTCGAAAATCTTTGAATGCAGTTTGCTTTCTATTCAAAAATAAGGCGATTATCACACGGCACCGCACGCCGCTCCGGCATGCGGTGGCGGTGAAGCGGATTTTGATGCGGTTTTGGTTTTAGCCAGTTATTTTTTACCGGTTTTGACCAGTTTTCAGGGTGTCCAGGTTGGGGTTTTTTTTTCCCCCCAATTTGGGGAAAAATTTTAGGGAACTTTTGGTGAAATTAAAACTGCGGGGAAAATTCTGGGAAAAAAATAAAAAAATTCTGCGAATCCACTAGCGCGAATGCAGATAAGCGCGAAGTATATTTTTATAAAGGATAATGGGCAAAATTCTTAAAATAAGGTTCCGTACACATACCCACATCACTTTATCTATTAGATAAAATTCATAACGGCTAATTACGCGTCATGGGTGTCGTGTTTATGGTTTTCGAGGGTGCTGATGACGAAAATGAGGTCAAAATGAAAATCCAAGATGGCGGCCGCAAAATTTTACAAAATATGCTTCATGGGTGTCGCGTCCATGGTTTTCGAGGGTGCTGATGACGAAAATGAGGTCAAAATAAAAATCCAAGATGGCGCCCGCAAAATTTTACAAAATATGCCACGACCATGGACACGACACCCATGAAGCATATTTTGTAAAATTTTGCAGCCGCCATCTTGGATTTTTATTTTGACCTCATTTTCGGCATCAGCACCCCCGAAAACCATGGACACGACACCCATGAAACATATTTTGTAAAATTTTGCAGCCGCCATCTTGGATTTTTATTTTGACCTCATTTTCGTCATCAGCACCCTCGAAAACCATGGACGCGACACCCATGAAGCATATTTTGTAAAATTTTGCGGCCGCCATCTTGGATTTTCATTTTGACTACATTTTCGGCATCAGCACCCTCGAAAACCATGGACACTACACCCATGACGCGTAATTAGCCGTTATAAATTTTATCTAATGGATAAAGTGATGTGTGTACGGAACCTTATTTCAAGAATTTTGCCCATTATATCCTTTATAAAAATATACTTCGCGCATATCTGCATTCGCGCTAGTGGATTCGCGGAAGTATCTATCGCGCAAGTGTAGGCGCACAAATGTCTATCGTGGAACTGTCATTCGCGCAAGTGACCTATCGCGCAAAGGGAGTCGCGCAAGTGTCCGTGCGCGCAAAGGGTCTCGCGCAAGAGTCTTGCGCGTAAATGTCTTTCGCGCATGTGTCCTGATACCCACTATGCTGCCTAGGTCAACAAATAAAAAAATAGATTTAATAATATAAGAAGCCAAAAGTCCCTAAAAATACACCTAAACATATAACGCCCTTTTAAAAAATTATATTACCCCCTTTTGGGGAGAAAACCCCTAAATTGGGAACCCTGCACGATGATCCGCACGGTGATGCGGTTGTGACGAGAACACCGCTCGACCGCGCGGTCGTGCGGTGTTCGTGTGCAAGGTTCAAGCGGATTTTATAGAGGCTAGTGCGACGTGAGAACCGCATCACCGCACGCCGGAGCGGCGAGCGGTGCCGTGTGTTAATCGCCTAAAGGAATGTTTCCTTTGAGTAAAATTTTCTATCTGCAGTGTTAAGAGTACTTTCCCTCCAGGTGGCATTACAAAATTCCGCCCTGTATATGGTGGAGGTACTTAACAGGGTGCAAGGTATCCCCCCTTATATTAATCTGCCACGCTCGAGTAAATCCAAAAATCCCTTCCTGGGCTCCCCTACTATATAGTTTGACCGAAACTGCTGTACGGCGCCTTAGGTATGTGCGCGGCGAGACGCGGGGGAGTACCGGCCGCTCCGTGCCGTCAGTCTGCCGCCGACGCTCACGGCGGTAGCTAGCATTTGTTTGTACCGGACCGTCTATGACAGACGCACATGAGATAAATATACAAAGATGGGTCGTGCGTTATCTCGTGATGTCAAGACCGTCATTTTTAAAATGGTCGGATATTTTAAGAAAAGTAGACCAAAAGCTTTGAATAGAATAGTGATGCGAATATTGCCAAAATCGTAGCGGAGGCAATTTTCAATTCAAATGAAAAAAACTTTCTAAAGTTTATCTTGGATGTTACTGACATCGGTGAAGGAAAACATCGTGAAGAAACCTGGAATTCTAATTAATATAAGTCTGGAATCGCATCTGGCTTTACATAAAATATTGTAAACCGATATCGTAAGATCAGTCCGACAATATTGATCTCATGTGAACTCATGGTCTTTTTTCCTGGGACCCCACCTCCCCGCGCTTTCCTAAGGGGCGGTACAACACTTTCGGTCAAACTATAATTAAACATTATTTTGATGTGTGAGATTCCTATATTATCTATTATTGGCATCTCATAATATTACTTTTATGAACAGAAAGTGCGAAATTATTATTTAAATTTACTATTTCTGTTACAATATTCGTATTTGACGTCATTTTTCAACGTGGTACACGCGGCCTGTTGCAAAAATTTCCAACTGACCGCGTGGTGCCGCGTGACAGAAGCACAGAGTATATTCTACTCATGTGGCAGAAGGGGCGTGGCATGGGTAATGTGACCATACGTCCCGTTTTGAACGGGACTGTCCCTTTATTCGTGACTTCGTCCGGGTGTTCCCGAACGATGCTTTGGGACGCAGAATTTTTTCATTTTTTTTCAATAAACATAAAAACTACGCATCCTTTAACAGTTCTCTGTAATTTTCCTAAAGATAAAATATTTTTTAAAGTGCATAAAAACATTACAAAACCTCAACGAAATAGCCTTATATTTTTTATCGTTTAGCTAATTATTCAATATCTACTTAATTTTCTTAAAGAAATGATCTCAACAGATTTATTTTATTACTGCGACTTTACTGACGTCGTACTTTTGAAAATGTCCCGTTTTAAGTCAAAATAAAATGGTCACATTAGCATGGGGGCGGGGCTTGCGCCGCGGTCAGCCGCTCGCGGGCCGCGTCTTGGCCGCGCGTGTCTGAAGGCTCGCCTACATTTCTAACGAATGCAACTGACCGCCACCGCGGCCGCCACCGCAGGCCGCGCCAGTGTGGGACACGCTTTAATGGCTCGTTAGCTGATGCACGGGAGTGTGTGACAGAGAAAAGAGATGGAGGTGAAAAGAGTGAGAGCATGGTTAATATTTATTTGTGGTTGTGGAATCGAATGATTGTAATTCTGTTACTGTTTGTTTAGTCAGTTTAGTTGTATATTCAAATTAGTTGATAGCATCGTAATTGTGCAATCAATTTGATGGTTCAACAATTTAAGGCCAATTCTACTAATTTAAAACGTTCAAAATGTACTCGCAATCCCATCTCAGCGACAATGAATGACAAAAAATGTTAATAAATAAGAAGATTTTTGACAGATTGAGACTAAAGTTTTAAGGCCATTCCGTAAGGACATAAGATTAGAAATAAAAGTATTCTTTAAAGAAAGGAATATTATAATATTCTTTTGTCATTACAGAATCCATTGAAATCAGTTCAGTCGTTTCAGTGTAATTGCTAGACAGACATCGCATTTATTATATTAGAGAGCACGTTCGGCCAGCAATATTAATTAATATTCACGTTTCATTTCGACGATTACTCTACTCTCACTTATTAAATAGGTAGTTTTTCGAAAATATAAAATCTTATTTCATTTATATTATAATACTAGCTCCTGCCCGCGACTTCGTGTGTTCGTTTTTTGGCTTGGTGCCTTCCCAGGTGTAAGCTGTACAACCAAAGTTTCATCACATTCGGATATTCATTTTTATTTAGGTAAATAGCCTATCAGAAGTAGATATCAGCATAGGTAGAACACGTATTTAAGTCATATACAACTTACAAAAAAGATTTCTGAAAATTTTATATTCGTTTCTTTGTACCTATTTTGTTAATTAGTATTTCAGCCACATACGGTCACATTTCGACTTGAAAAATAAGTTATGAATTAAAAACTCCCCAGTGCACCTAAATAAATATTCCCGTTGCATAAATAATAAACAAACTGTGAACTTCCTCCTTTTTATTAAAGTAAGTTACAAAGATCAAACAAAACAACACAACGAGGTACTGATGATAATTTATTTTACATATATGTTTTAATATTTATACAAATATTTCAGACATGTACATTTTTACCCCGTTTATTCAGAATTATTTATTTTCACGCGAAAAATACGTACTTTTTTAATAAATGCGAGCCTCAACCGACACGTATCTAATTTTGGGCCGAATAATGGAGTTCTTTTTACGTGCAAACGTTTTTTATGTACCTACACATGTACGTGTTACGCCCCCGATTACCCTCGGCTAGGACGTGCGCCCATCACTTGTTTAAACTTTAAAATCACGCCAGTTTTTTCGGTAATTTATTTACATTTTTGAATATTTAATTATGTTGTTGTGCGTGTCGCATTTACCTAAGAACGTTTTGATTTTGTGTATAAACGTGATTTAACCAAAATTTTGGTTGTTTTTTAATGACCACTTTTTTTTGTTAGTAGCAGCCTTTGAATCTGTATTTGTGCCCGGTTGGTGGCAATAGGCTCGCCCCCTATTACATGGGACTTAAAAATAACTAGCGAAATGTGGGTGTATTAATGGATACACCTCTGCCTAACCTTTCGGGGATTACAGGCGTGATGTTATGTTGTTGTGTTATTTTTTTTGTATTTTTGCTGTTGTATATTTTATAACCATTTATAAATGTATGTCATCGTTTTTTATTAATATCAATACTATCCAATAAAACTGGATATAATAGCCTATCAGCTCTGTATTTGAACTTATTCATAGCTGTAATAATTTTGCATACAAAAGTTATTACGCATATCAAAATAGCGCATGTGAGTTCTTTATTGACCATAAATGAATTTCAGATGAATAAATACCATATTATTTTTACATTCGGTAAAATAATGCCGAATATAAAAATAATATCATACCTACTATAATTGAACCCATTCCAAAAATATCGAACGAGATTATGCATTTCGAATCGAGTATTTAGTTCAGTAAAATAAGTAGTTAAGCAAATATAATTTTAAGCATAACTTCAATCTATAGAATACCATTTTGGGTACCATCAACGGCGAATCTGTCGCTAAAACCTCTTACCCAAAAATAATTCCTAATAATAACACCGTAGCCTAATAAATACAGTCTAACCACCCATTTACCCGGAATTGATTACGCGTAAATTACTCGATTTTTTTTTGTTATCATTAGGCAAAACAAAGTTTTAACGATCCGCGTCGAGGCACGTTGAGGTCGGCTCTTTGATAAAAATCCTCGCCATTTTTAATTACGGATCGGCGTCATTGTCGACTCCCGACGTATTCTCGATGGAGCGTGATCGACGGCAGCCATACTGCGAAATATTACTAGCTACGACACAGACTGATTGATTGCAGTGTCTCGTAATACGGGCTTTTACTCTTTAATCGGCTTCTTTATGATGAGGCTTAGTTTAGGAAGGGTAGTGGGATGGGGTGGGGTAGCTGATTTTGCTCTGCTGTGGCATGGTGTTATGTTATGGAATAGATTATCAGACATTATTTGATTCAATTGCTTCAGATTATAGATGCATAAAAAGTAACGATAAAAGTAATTTGTATGTTTAAAATTTTCCATTTCCTTTACCTTATCTGCACAACTTATTGGCTCATATAAATTATAAATTTAAGTTTAATTCTATAGGCTATATTTTATTACCAAATCGTAATATTATTTACTCATAATTAGGGAAAAACTACTAAATCACGAATGTACCTCGAATACCGAAATTATACGAATAGAAAGAAAATATACTTATTCTAAAAACTTGCTTACTTTTTCTAAGAAGAAACGTTTAAGTACTTATTCCAATTCATTGAAAGTAAGTAGCTACAAACTGTTAAACTATTAATAGAAGAAATAAAAGACGATTCAAATATATTAGGAAACAAATGAACATTTTAGTCTGCGTAAAATAATACAAATAAGTAGGTTAATATTATTGTGTACAAAACATATTTTGAATTTATATTAGACGGGAATTATAATGTTACTGATTGGGTAATGATTGTCGAAATTAGGTTCTTTAATGAATGGGCTCCAATTATACCTACCAACTGCTTTTCGTATATTCCTGATGCTATTTTGAGAAGGTTACCACTGCCAGTGGTTAACTCACTCCCCTGACATACACAAGGTTGTGGGGTCGGCGGGCACGTGGAAAGTACGGATTTGGCTTTTTCTACTTCATATAATACGTTCTCTGTTTATCTTGGACGTAGGTGAAAGAAAAACACCGTGAGGAAAACTAGATTTGTAATGTAATCCGCCTTGAAGTCTGCTAATCGCCTTGAGCAAGCGTGGTGATCACTGCTCAATACTTTCAGGCCTTACTTTGAGGCCTTTGCCATGTAGTACAATAAGGCCGGTATATTTATTATTATAAAACTGTTGACTGCCTCGTTGGCCTTGTGGTCGCAAAGCGCGATTGCTGAACATGAGGTCTTGGGTTCGATTCCCAGGTCGGGCAAAGTGTTATTGGGATTTTCCATCAGGAATTTCCCAGTAGCAGCCTCGGAGCCTGGCAGGCTCGCCTCTTATTACATGGGACTTAAACACAACTGGCGAAATGTGGGTGTACTTATGGGCACACCTCTGCCTAACCCTTCGGGGATTACAGGCGTGACGGTTTGTATATTACTGTTATAAATATAGGTATACAAAACATTTAAATAACGTTTAAATGAAAATAGAACGTCCCTTTGCTTAGTGTTTACCTGGAACAATTACTTCTTTAAATTGCCCTTACATTTTTTTACAACAATGTAAGCAGGCTAATTTTGAAATATAAGGGTAATCTTCCGGTTTGTTAGTGAAGGGTTTAACTTAATCCACGTTTTTTTACCCTAATGCTTGAACAAATAAACGAATTTTCCAAAAACCGTTGTTGCTGTTTTGTGTCCAGTTTTGTAACAAAAATGCGTGGCTTTTTAATATTTTTTTATAACCACTTTATATTTGTTTTTGATAAATGTTCTGTAAAGGCAGTTTCCACATGAATTCTCAAGTTTTTTCACCACCACACACGCCAGAAACCAAAATTAATTAGCATATTTTTTGCACGTGTTTACTATATGGCGGAACTCATGTCTAATAAAAAAAATATACTCGTATCTTTAAAATCTTGGAAAAATCCAATTAAACTAACGTACGACTTGGGAATCGTACCCAAGACCTCATGCTCAGCTGTCGCGCTTTGAGACCACTATACCAATGAGGCAGTAGGTACTTATGCATATTTTCAAAATACAATAGACTGTTATATAACCTATCTACCTGTTTACCTACCTTATTTTGTCGGTTCTATGTACGTTATTTCTAGAAATAAATAAATAGGTATATTTTGTTTTCCTCAATTTTTTTATATAACTCAATAAAAAAACACTTTGAATGCATCGCCTCTGCGTCAACACGTTAGTATTCAATCACATTAAGCGCCATTTCCTATTCACCCCTCAACGCGCGCCACACTTGTACATCCTTCCTCATTACCTTCACTTTAAATAACAAGGCAACTCCAATATACGACTAATAATAGGGATGTAAAAGGAATATAAATGATCCTTAAAGCAGATATTTTCGCGCGATAGGCCGGTCGGCGCCACCAAGCTTGGCCAGATAGGGCACGTTGCGCCACTCAACCTACCCACCACTTGAGGCGAGGAGGAACTTGTACACAGGAATAAGTTTTGGTTAATTCGCATAAAGGAAAGATTTTTGCAAGATGTAGGGGAGTTGGTTTCGTACGGAAAAATTAAGACCAGCACTTTTAAGGGAACTTGGAAAGGTAAATGCACTCTTGGAACGTACTCCAATTAATAACAAAGAAGACCCAATGCTTTAACATATGTTTAATTAGATAATTTAAGGTTGCTTGACTTTTTAAAATAAATAGGTACGTGTATACTGGATGCAAATAATCGAATTGTTATTGATTGTAAAAATAAAACATCTATCTACACTTGTCTTATTTATTTTGCTTACTTACTTAGGAGTGTAATTGTAAATACATAACTTGATAATACGGTCAAACAAGCTATTTGGTTCACAGACAACAATAATATCTTTCTGCTACATTGCTTGGTGCTTGCTTGCATTGATTGGTGTCTTATAGACACCACAAGCTTAAAAAGTGAGTGAGTAACTGACCTATTTAGAGTGATTTAAAAGAGTTGACATACTCGAAACAATTTGCAAATTTTCAGTTTTAGAGTTCAATTTTAGAGTTTCGTATCCTTAGTAAGGATCCTTAGTAAGGATACGAAACTCTAAAAATGGTTAATTAAACAGCCTGAATCTTGAACTTTTCTTAAAAAAAATAAACATGATTGTAACAACTAAAAAGATTCGGATACGGGTTCGAATGTTGCCCCTTATTTAGTCTCAAAGCACTTTGCGGTAATCACAAACAAGGCATCTCTTAATTGCCCCACACATTACCGTTTCTTGCCGCCTTTATCTTAGCGTATATTTAGAACAAAAGCTATTATTTAGTTTAGACAGTCCAGTTTCCTTAAAGCATGGCAACACTGCATATTGTAGGTCTTAATTAACACCGACGAAGCTAGGTAATAAACGGACTTTGGCACTATTATACGTTTTATGTAAGTACCTGCCTACCTTTGTGCATATAGATTTTAGTTTAAACTAGCGACCCACCCCGGCTTCACTTGAGTGTATTTTACTGATGAAAAAAATGTGAATTATAAATACCATCCTTGTCCTGAAAATTACGAACATAATTAACAAAGTGAAAATCAGTCAAAGCCGTTCTCAAGTGATGAACTTACATACAATTGATATTTATTTATACAAGGTGTAGTTTCTACTGCTTGTCAAATGTAAGGAGGTAACCACGCTAGTGATTCTAAATACGAATCAATTTTTTTTATTGATTCGATTGATATTTTTTTTTAGTACCTACCTATATGATTTTCAAATTTGACCTAGCTAACTTGCCGCTGGGTTTAGGCAAGTGGGACGTCGAACCAGCACGCATACAGTGATAGACGATTCTGTTCATCCAAAAAGGTGTATTTTGAAGTACTGTCAAAAAACAACTATTTAACAATTATTGACCGGTTGTCATAATTTCCTTTGATTTATTTATGTTTTTTATAACAACCTCTTGTTTGACGAGGATCCAAAACTACACCTTGTATAGACTAAACTGATAAACATTTTCCATTTTAGTTTGTATTGTAATTGTACCTAAATGGAGCTAATTAGTTCAACTTTTTGCTAGAATTAATTTTGTAGAGCTCCAACATTTTGCAACAGCTGCAGCTCATGTCGGGCGAATGAGGCAAAACAGCTAACGTTAGAATCACATTTCAAATTGTAATTTTAGCACAAATAAATGCATCAAAACTGAACACAAAAAAGATGGGTTGACTGCACTTAAAATAAATACGCAGTAATTCTTAGTTAAAATGCATTACATTTTTGCTTGAATAATAAGACCAGCCTATTAGGGGTCATCCATAAATTACGTCACACGAATTTCATGATTTTTTGCCCCACCCCCCGTCCTTGTCGAAGCTTGTCACATTTGTGAGACTCCCCCCCTCCCTAGTGTGACGTCACATATTTTGCAAATTTACATTTCTTTCTATTCAATTTTCAATAAAATTAACATCAAATCAAACAATTAACAAAACAAAAATCGAAGAACTATATTAATAAAAAAAAAATTTGATTGAATTAATCGATTTAAACTTCATTTTTGGCGCATTGTTTTTGAGGACAATTAGATTATAATAGATTTTGAAATGTGACGTCACGAAATTTAGGACCCCTCCCCCCCCTTGTCACACATTGTCACACTTCGTTGACCCCCTCCCTCCCCCTTAACGTGTGACGTAATTTATGGATGGCCCCTTATTGTCCTACTGCAGGGCAAAGGCCTCTTCTCATACAGAGAAGGTACGAGTATTGATCACCACGCTTGCTCAATTGGTGATTTCAGACATTTATTAATGATAGCTCCAGATTTACTCATAGTTTTTTTCTTCACTGTCAGTAATGTCAAAGAAAAACTAAGAAAATACATTATGAATTGAAAAAGTCACATTGGTACATGCCCGTGTTCGGTTGCGAACCCACTGGGCCATCCCGACAGTTAATAATATCCAAAAACTGTTTTTATTCACAAATAAAAGGCAAAGTACCCATCAATTACATGTCAATAAAGATTATGTCACAATATTTATTACAAAACAATTCCCAAATCACCCTGTATCCTTCATCAACAATAATTAATAATACCTGACAACTAACATCACAATTGTAGTAATAATTCGAGTTACAAACGATTAATTGTTGGTTTAACAACTAAATTGAATGTCATTAGTTAGTAACAGTCGTTTGTGAGAAGCCTTAGGCGGAAACACGTGGCATAGGATACAATTCAGGTGAGTTTGGGGCCATGTTTGGCTTCTAGTCGCATATTGTGTGACCCAGTTTCGGTTTTGAGATGAATAGGAACAAACACCTTGAGTGTATTGAATGGTAAGTACATGATGTTTTGTGGCATGTATAAGCGATTTCATACGCGTGGTTTTTTCACCCGTGTTAAGTAACGTCTTTGGTTACTGCTTAGCTCCCGTGGGCCATAGCGTGATGTTATATAGCCTAAACTATTCTTCAGGAATCTGGATATCATATACAAAAAGATTTTTTCTAATCCGATTGGTACTTTCAGAGATTGCAGGTTTAAACGAACAAACAAAAAATCTTTTTTATTTTTTTTATTGTTGTTTGGCAAAAATGTGTATAAATTCTGTATAATGATAATGTTTCACCAAAACGGTTCTTTTTTCGATGTTTCGCAATAGAGATTCATTTAAATAGATGAACAATAATGTAAATATTTTGACAAGAACACAACCGACCTGACGTATTCTGAACAGCCACAAAATTTTCACTTGACCTCTCAATATCGGTTTTCTATCTAAAACCTTTAACCGAAACGGCGCTATTAATACCTCATTCCGCCGTGAAGGATTTACCCTTATAGCCCACCAATTTAATACCCATTCGCTGCTAATACCGTCGACATTTCATTAGTTAAGTTCCAACTATCCTTCGTGGGTAAAATTCAACAAGTCGCTACGTTGCCACGTCGCGCGTCGCTCTGTCGCTTCGCTGCCACGTCGCTTCGACGTCGTTGCGTCCGCGCCACGTCTCCTAGTCGTTTGTTACACAACACTTATTGAATTTCACGCCTCAGTGTACCCGAGGTCCCTCGTGCTCAGAATTAATATTAGGTTTTTAAACGATCATTCCTCAAACATAATTGGTCGTCGAAGGCGGCACTTTGTAAAAGGTATAAGTTTTTGTTTCAATTTTCTTTACCTTATCATTTCTTTAAGGATTTTTGAAAATTGAGGTAGTTCGGAGTAGAATTTGGTTCATAAATGATACACTACGATGCATTGAGACTTTCAAAGGGACTTTCTACACAGCCATGCACGTTTTGTGTCAGCCGTCAGAGGCTAAAGCAAAGGCTACATACCTACGTATCGAGACAGAGGCACTAGTATTCCAATTTCTGGCTAGCTCTGTCAATGGTTCTAACAGGAAACCTGTCTAAAGCATGGCGTATAAAGGCCGAATAATTGCTATTTGCGTGGAACTGTAGTGAAACTATCTATCATAATATGGCAATCGGTTAAATGACCAATAAAATAATCGACAAAGGAATAGCAAAACTGTATTGTACACAATACACGTTTGGTCATCCATTGTTGATGCCGATAATGCTTGTTGGTTTATAAACCAAAAGCGTGTTAATCTGAAAATATAAAAGTTTGTTTGGAATCAATTTTTCCGGATATGTGGAACGATCAATGGGCCCGTAGAGCCCAAGATTGGTGCCCCGAAATGTGACCACGAGTAACCATATTATTTGAAATGGAAATAATACATCATGAGTGAACATACACCAAAAAACAGATAGTCAAACTAGACTACATCATCACAAACTTGGACTCAAAACAATAAACAAAAACAAACACACGAACAAAATTATAATAAATTGTAAAACAAATAATTATTTACGAGCCTCGAGTTATGTTCTCAAAACAATATTAAATTAGAAACAATTAAGGTAACAAAAGGTCGGCCAATCCGTTTTAAACGAATCGTGTTCTATGTTAAATTACTGAAGGATAAAACAAATAGAGAAGTTACTCAGACAAAATATTTGGCTGCCAAAACTTTCAGAGAATACCAGTAACGGAATAAAATCAAAATTTAAATATGCCCCTTTAAACTCGGATTTAGTTTGTTAAATCCATTTACAGTCACAGAACTTTTGTTTTGTTTACTTCAATATTTAGTCAACAATGTAAATAGCTCGTTAAGTTTCAGTTCATGGAATTTCCTGTCTAAAATTAACCTTGAATTGAACCCCACTTGAAGATGATCGGTTTACTTTCGATGTTAGAAGAGGCCATTTCTACTAAATCTTGCGACTATTTAAGCACTAAAATATTGAATTCTGATGCTAGGAGTGTTAGTACATGCAAATTAACTCCCCCAGCTGAGTTTAAGCTAAACTGCTAGTATTTGCATTTTATTTTTCGATAAAATTTCAGTGATTCTATCCTTTTCATGAAGATTGGTTTCACTTTATTCGTTTATTTTTATACCGGCATGAAATATAGGTTTTTGGTTGGCAGAATTTACATTTTGCACCCATTAAAGCCATTAATTACTATGGGCAACGGAGAAAATACACACCGTATTGTGCGAAAATGAAAAATACTCTGGGCTATATTTTCCGTGAGACTGTCTCTACAAGTAACTTATCACAATAAAACGGCTCACTGCAACGTTATATAATATTGCAGCTATTTTAACTGTAGTTGTGAAAATTATGCTCAAATAAACTTTGTAAAAACCATAACATAACGCCTGTAATTCCCGAAGGGTTAAGAGGTGTACTCATTGGTACACCCACATTTCGCCAGTTATGTTTAGGTCCCTTGTATGGGCGAGCCTATTGCCATCAACTGGGCACAAATCCAGACTCCGAGGCTGCTACTGAGAAATTTCAGATGGAAAAACCCAATTACACTTTGCCCAACCTGGGAATCGAACCCAAGACCGTATGCTCAGCAGTCGCGCTTTGCGACCACAAGACCAACGCGGCATGTCGCTACAAGTAACTTATCACAATAAAACGGCTCACTGCAACGTTATATAACATTGCAGCAATTTTAACTGTAGCTATGAGAATTATGCTCGTATAAACTTTGTAAAAACCGTTTCAAAAATACAGAAGAACTGATATGAATCCTCGTCTTTCCACCACATAAATAATTCTAGCAGGAACATTTTTACACGCTGAGATTGCGTGCGGGCCTTAACTCTCTTAAAAACGACTTTTACCTCGTAAAAGGTGAGTAACGGCCGACGCGAAAGCTTCCTAAGTATAAAATAAATTATTCCGCCAATAATTTGATTGCACTTTTAAAGCTGACATCACAGTTTTACTACAAACTCACTTAGAGATTCACGTTCCATGAACCTCTTGGAAATGCTTATTGATTTTCGTCTTAGGCGATATTTTTCGCGTTCAACTTAATTAAAACGTGGGTTCTCGACAGATACTTGAGACACCCCGAGGGTATTGCAGATAGTTGACGCTTTAATGGGTTTACTCTTTTCATAATATATTGAGAGATCCAGTCTGTTAACAGAGAGATACCTAATTATGTCCTAATTAGTAGTGTGTCTTCATTATCAACTTTCACTCGCAATTCAAATAGCTGTCGAATAATAATAATAGCCTATCATTGTCCCACACACGGCAAGTGCAGTGCAGGACGTCCACCCACAGGGTAGACAGACGATCTGATAAGCATCGCGGGATGGCGCTGGATGCAAGCCATTTCTAACCAGTCCTATTGAAAATCTGTAGGGGAGGCCTATGTTCAGCAGTGGACGTCCTAAGGCTGATATTATGATGATGATGATGATTTGCCCACAACAGGGCAAAGGCCTCTTCTCATACAGAGAAGGCCAGAGCATAGAAGCTCTTGAACCCTTCTCAATGCGAATTGGCAATGCAGACCTATATTCATTATTATAAGGTACAGGTTTTCTCAAGATGTTAGTAATGTCCTTGATAAACTTAGAAAGCACATATGAATTGAGGAAGTCACATTGATATTTGTCCAGTATCGAACCCGCAACAATAGACAATCACGATACTATAAGAACTCTTTATTTTAGCCCTAAAAACCTGCTTAATTTTTGCTTTGAAATCAATTTATAGTTGTTCTATTAAATTGGCAATGCAAAATCTACGAATAATCGTGTTTTGACAGCTCATTATAAGTCTGTCAATTGTTTGATGGTGTCAAGTACCCAATTGTATTGTACTTATGAATGACAGAACATTGCAGTACAAAACAAGTGTTAGGCGATTAACCCACGGCCCCGCACGCCGCTCCGGCATGCGGTGGCGGTGAAGCGGATTTCGATGCGGTTGTCCGCACGGTGATGCGGTTCAACCGCATGACCGTGCGGATCGATTTTGAACAGTTTTGGTTTTAACCAGTTATTTTTTACCGGTTTTGACCAGTTTTCAGGGTGTCCAGGTTGGGGTTTTTTTTCCCCCAATTTGGGGAAAAATTTTGGGGAACTTTTGGTGAAAACTGCGGAGAAAATTCTGGGAAAAAAATAAAAAAATTCTGCGAATCCACTAGCGCGAATGCAGATATGCGCGAAGTATATTTTTATAAAGGATAATGGGCAAAATTCTTAAAATAAGGTTCCGTACACATACCCACATCACTTTATCTATTAGATGAAAATTCATAACGGCTACTTACGCGTCATGGGTGTCGTGTTCATGGTTTTCAAGGGTGCTTCAATACCATCAACGATTTGTTTCATTCAATCCAATATCACTTTGTGAGCTTTGGTTAACTAAAGTATTAAACTTTAGTTTTATTTTTGATTTTATTAATTTCGTTTGTGATTTATGTAGGTATAACGTTCTGTTTATTTTTTTATAATGCACATAATATTACAACATGTAAAATAAATGTTAAGCTAAAAAAAATGCCTTAAAGTTTAATTTCGTGATGCAAAATAATTCGTTTGCATAGGCATCTATATGATGACCCACATCACTTTATCTATTAGATAAAATTCATAACGAGTAATGTGTGGCATATTTTGCGGCCGCCATCTTGGATTTTCATTTTGACCTCATTTTCGTCATCAGCACCCTCGAAAACCATGAACACGACACCCATGAAGCATATTTTGTAAAATTTTGCAGCCGCCATCTTGGATTTTTATTTTGACCACATTTTCGTCATCAGCACCCCCGAAAACCATGGACGCGACACACATGAAGCATATTTTGTAAAATTTTGCGGCCGCCATCTTGGATTTTTATTTTGACCTCATTTTCGGCATCAGCACCCACGAAAACCATGGACACGACACCCATGAAACATATTTTGTAAAATTTTGCAGCCGCCATCTTGGATTTTTATTTTGACCTCATTTTCGTTATCAGCACCCTCGAAAACCATGGACGCGACACCCATGAAGCATATTTTGTAAAATTTTGCGGCCGCCATCTTGGATTTTGATTTTGACTACATTTTCGGCATCAGCACCCTCGAAAACCATGGACACTACACCCATGACGCGTAATTAGCCGTTATAAATTTTATCTAATGGATAAAGTGATGTGCGTACGGAACCTTATTTCAAGAATTTAGCCCATTATATCCTTTATAAAAATATACTTCGCGCATATCTGCATTCGCGCTAGTGGATTCGCGGAAGTATCTATCGCGCAAGTGTAGGCGCACAAATGTCTATCGTGGAACTGTCATTCGCGCAAGTGACCTATCGCGCAAAGGGAGTCGCGCAAGTGTCTTGGCGCCGAAACGTCCATTCGCGCAAGTGTCCGTGCGCGCAAAGAGTCTCGCGCAAGAGTCTTGCGCGCAAATGTCTTTCGCGCATGTGTCCTGATACCCACTATGGTGCTAGGTCAACAAATAAAAAAAATAGATTTAAAAATATAAGAAGCCAAAAGTCCCCAAAAATACACCTAAACATATAACGCCCTTTTAAAAAATTATATTACCCCCTAAAGGACTTCAACCAAAATGGGCTAACCGGTGAACAGCTGTATTGGGAAAAAATAAATTCATAAATAATTTAGTAATAATATTTAGTAAATATTGGTTTCTTTTGGGAGTGTCAAACTAAATAATATTAAAAACGAATAAAAAAGATTTTTAATTGATTATTAGTTGTGTATGGTGACAGTTGCTGTGCAACTTGCCGGGATGCATTGAGTTAGGGTTGCCAAAATAAAAACCCAGAAAAAATAGTATCGATATTCGATGTTTCGATTCGAGAGCTTCAAAACATTAAAATGTTTAATGGAAGACCGAGCTTTATCTAGCCGTTGGAATATTCATCATTAGCATCGTCATCATCTTAACCTCACACAAATAAAAAAATATAGTTTATGTAGAACAACATTTTTTTTGAAGTGTTAAAATCATCAGGTTGCCTACGCAACGTAGAACGAACGAAGAAAGCTTCTATCGGGAAAAAAAATGTAATAAGTAAACGTAACAATTGTAATAATCATTCGTAATTGGTATTTCGTCTTCGTTCATTTGGGTTTTGTCCGTCATGGTAGCGGGTATTATTAACGCGTGATTTTCTTGAAGATTCTAATTAGAATGCAGCATGGGCCATAACCAAAATTATTACGCAAAGCATAAGAGCTCAGCATAATATATAAAAATAAAACGTAAAGCAAAACAGCTCATAATATAATATGAAATCGATTCCGTAAGAATCGATTTCAAATCGTGTAGTTCGACTGATACCTAGTATAGAGAATTAGAGAACTGGCAACCCCGATCCAGAACCAGAATTGGTGATCGATTGTCAATGTCAATGTCATTCGCTCTGTGTTCGTGCCCTTGTTCGAATATTATTGTGAATATTATTTCGACTTTGGATATTTTTGACGACTTGCGCTATTCAAAATGAATTCTGATGATTTTTTTACCTAACGACCCCGGCTCACTCTTGGACTCAGTAACCGCTTTAAACGTTTACCATGGCATTTCTTCGGATAATGAACCCGACATGAACACACACGACGACCCGCGCATGATCATGGACTTCCCGATTTTGCCTAGTAAATCTATAAATTGTGCCTTGTGGTGTTGAAATCACTCACAGGAGAAGACACATTATTAATCTTGTGGAAATGCAGCTTAGTGCACGTTTTATTAACTTACGAAAATGAATAATTTTACAAATAAATCATTTATTTTAAAGTGTTAAAGTTTTTATTTTATTATTATATTAAACAATTTGATACAAAACTTCCTATATATATGTTTTCTATGTACTGTAAGCCACTCAATAAAATCAAAAATAGTACAATATTTTTATGTTCATGTTCAAGCCCAAACGCCATACAAAACGGTTGATGTCCTTTGGGGAGAAAACCCCTAAATTGGGAACCCTGCACGATGATCCCAAGGAGGTTAAAAATATAGGGAGCGAGCGCTTGGAACATTGATAACCGTTACTCATTTTTTTTAGAAAGAGAGGCACTGAGTTCTGTATTTTATCTCGTTCTGGCATTGTTAAGTGTATTAGAAATTGTGTATATTATATTATATATTATATATAATATATTATTATTGTGTGTATTAGAAAGAAACAGAACGCTTAACTCGGTGCCTTTCATTCATTTCAAGGTCACCGAGTTAGGACCGTTTCTGTAGTATGAAGCGCGCACTCCATAAATTTTTAACCTCCTTGGATGATCCGCACGGTGATGCGGCGCCCCGTGTGTGAGGCACCGCACGACCGCGCGGACGTCCGCACGGTGATGCGGTTGTGACGAGAACACCGCTCGACCGCGCGGTCGTGCGGTGTTCGTGTGCAAGGTTCAAGCGGATTTCATAGAGGCTAGTGCGACGTGAGAACCGCATCACCGCATGCCGGAGCGGCGTGCGGTGCCGTGTGTTAATCGCCTAACAAAGATTGTCATTTTGTCGAATTCCGTGTCAAAGCTTCCAGGAAGGCCGGATAAAGGATACAATAGACTAGCGTCATTCCTAATGTGTTTGTTTTAAAGGGACGTGTGTCAATATGTTCAGCGGCCGACGTGACGCCGTCACGGGGTCATTGACCTGTGACGCAGCTACATAGCCCTCTAATGATCAGTTAAACGGATAAAGGGATAAAGGCAAGCCTTTGTCAATAGGCTATCGATATTTTCCAATTACCGTCACGTTTAGTGTGTTGGCTTTAGGGGATAGTGATCAGGATACATGATCCGGCTTTTAAAGGTGTCCCAGGGAAGTAATAAAACCTTCCTCTATAATGTAATGTTTGCAGTGTAAAACGAAAAAAATTGTTTCCCGACTTTTATTAACATACCAAACATTTGGTTCAAACAATTTTATTTGCCAGTGTACCGGTTTTTCATGAGCCGGATTATAAATCTATGTTTTACACACCATAGAAATAGGTACGTGTCGTCCGCTGTAAAGTTACATCTGTATTATGAATACAATACAGATACGGACAGAAGAAAGAAAGAAAGAAAAACTGTTTATTTACGCGAACGTGACGCTCATAATATTAAAAAAATGTGAAAACAGCATAATGTCGTGGCCCATGCACATGCACATGCCTATGCCCAATAGATGTTTTCGAATGTAATTTAATTTAAAACGTAGATAACAAATAGGTCTTCATGTAGGTTAAGTTTCAGTCAAAGACATCCATCGGTTTCTAAGAAAACTTCAACTATACACATCAAAAGTGTCTAGGGATCAATATATTATTATTACCAAATACATCTTGATCCCTAGACACTTTTGATGTGTGTATATTTGACGACCCTGCATACCTATCTGTTTTGCTGACTACATGCTGTACCTAATAATGTTGATCGTGTTACCATCTTGCATACATGTATTTTCTTGGAGTCTGAAACGTTTTACCAACAGTCGATTGGTCCATGAACTATTGGCCAACAGAATTTTTAAACCATTAACTTTTCATCCAAATAACTTTTCACCCACGAACGTTTCGCCAACATGATTTTTCGTCAGTGAATGTTTAGCCAACAGAATGTTTTGACCATTAACTTTTCATCCAAATCACATTTGGCCCATGCACTGTTCCCCAACAGAACGGTACCTACGTCAGTGATTGTTTAACCAACAGCATCTCTTTTTTTCCCAATGAACTTGTTGAAAAAGTTATATTTCAACCATTCCATTACTTCCCGAATACAATATCCACTAATTTGTTTAATAATGCTGCTTAGTTTATGTTTCGTTATACTATTGTTGTTGTTAGGTACTATAATCTACTGATTACCTTAAAATAAAAATTTTATATAGGTACTAAAGATATTGTAAGGGCTGTCCTATTTAAAGTCTTAGTAATGTCACCAAGGGAAAAACGTCACTAAGCTTGTGAACGGAGATCGTAATTGTATAATTATATTTAAGGTGCCATCGTCAGAGCATTGCAACGCAACCATAATATTTTAGATAGGTTGATGAGTGCAGGTACTGTCAAAAATTAAAACCACAATTTATAAAAAAATAGTATTCATTTTACAAAGAAAATAATAATAATAAAATAATAATACTCATCAACCTATCTAAAATATTATGGAAAAAAGAGATGCTGTTGGTTAAACAATCACTGACGTAGGCTGTACCGTTCTGTTGGGGAACAGTGCATGGGCCAAATGTGATTTGGATGAAAAGTTAATGGTCAAAACATTCTGTTGGCTATAAACATTCACTGACGAAAAATCATGTTGGCGAAATGTTCGTGGGTGAAAAGTTATTTGGATGAAAAGTTAATGGTTTAAAGATTCTGTTGGCCAATAGTTCATGGACCAATCGACTGTTGGTAAAACGTTTCAGACTCATTTTCTTGTATATATGACACATGTTTAGCAAATAAAATATTATCTTATCTTATCTTATCACGCAAGATGGCACGAAAACCACGGCGTTTTCAGCGTAAGCCGGCGGCGTGTCGCTGTCGCGGACTATAGGTAAAACATCATTCTCCTTTTACTCTCACGAGTCTCTGTGTATGTATTTTCTCACGAGAAAATACACAAACAGAGTATAAACACAAAGAACAAAGTCGGTTAAAAATACATGTCATTTTCTTCCGCATATAGGTATCTGCTACAGAATAAATAATAATACACTTTAACTTAGAAAATCTACCCACAAATAACTCCAAGTTAACGAAAACACTTCCCCACACATTCTATCTAAAAATCTAACAGGTCACAGCATAATAAAGCGATATAACAAAACAAGCAGTGCGTTAGTAAGCGGCGTCGGCGTAAGTGTAAAATATAAAAATATTCTCTTTTGCATCGCGAAACGTTTCCGCGCAACCTATATCAGTGGTGGCACTCTAATGTATTCCAACAGTTGCTACTCTGTGGCGCATAAAATATGTCGCTATCTATTATCTCAGCCGTTTCATATTTTTGCTGAGAATTAATTAACGATTCCCTGTAGATAGTTGGAATTGTTTAAGTACTAGCCTATACCTCCGACTTCGTTCGCGTAAATGTCTGTTATTGGTAGGGTTATTTTTTCGCGGAACCAGTAAATGTCCCGTCAAAAACGGTCTAGCCGTTTTGGAAATTAGCCGGAACAACCAGGCAGACAGACCGACAGACACAAAATTTAAAAAAATATATTATTTTGGTATAAAAAGCATAATACATATTTAAAACAACTCCAAGATTATCCTCCTGTTCTGACTTTAAATTTTATAAAGGTAGAGTTATTACATAGCTTTCAGAGACCACAGCTACTTGGCCCTGAGTCTTAAGTATTGGCGACGGAAAGTTGAAGTGCTGGTTGAATTGTAAGGGTCCATAATTGTACCAATTAACTCCGGTAACTGGCCCATTGTGTAAGACCTTTGTCCAATACTCATTATTTGTATGAGTGCTCTTACTTTTCTTACAAGGGCATGGCCAGCTCATTATGTCTGGGGAAGTCTAAGAGCATCCAAGACAGTTTGGTTACCGAGAAATGTCTTTTTAGAAACTTATATAAAAAACCGCAAGTCGGGCTCACACGAAAGGTTCCATTTCGCTGTACAATATTAAACACTACTAACATAGAAAAAAACACGTTTATTGTATCCTTTTGATTTAATTTTATCTTATTATTTGTTATTATAGCGGTAATAGTGATACACAGTCTGGGAAAATTTCAAATATTTACCTATTATGGTTCAAAAGAAACAGATGAACGGACGGACAGACCGTGTAATCTAGTTGTATTAGAGTTCAGTTTGGTACCATTTTTTTCCCGTTTTTTCGAATGGGAAAAAAATGGATACCATTCCTAAAATGTAGAAGGTGATGCATCGGAAAGCAAGTAAAGCCGTTGGTCCTCCGCCAGATTCTCCCTGGTTGTGTCGGATTGCCGTTCCATCAGACTATAAGAGTTTGAGAAGAGTGCACCTGTGTCTGCGCACACACTTGTGCACTATAATATCTCCTATATACTTAGCTAGACAAAAAAAAAAAGCAAAAAAAACAAAAAAAAAAAACTAAAAAAAAAAAGACGAGAAGAGAGTTAAAATAGACTGAAATATTACTCGTAGGTATCTAAATAACTATTTCTTTAAAAGCACGACTATCATTAGTGATGGTCTGTTTGTGAGAATCGTGCATTCAGTTATTTTTCCAATTTCGCTCGCAGCAAAGCTAGTTATCGAATAATTCTCTAGAGACCGCATTAGATGATGATATTTTCTCTATTCATGTTTGTTTTATATACCTTTTAGATTTTTATTCTAGCGCACTGGTAACCACAATTCATTATATGATTCCTCAACAATTTATCTGTATATGTATTTTATCCTCGTTGGTCTAGTGGTCACAAAGCGCGACTGCTGATCAGGTCTTGGGTTCGATTCCCAGGTCGGAAGTGTTATTCTGTTTTTCCATCAAGAATTTCTCAGTAGCAGTCTTGGAGTCCGGATTTGTGCCCAGTTGATAGCAATAGGCTCGCCTCCTATTACATGGGACATAAACATAACTGGCGAAATGTGGGCGTACTAATGGGTACACCTCTGCCTTACCCTTCGGGGATTACAGGCGTGATGTTATGTTATGTTAAGTAATCAATAATATTATTAACCTACAACCAAATCCTTGACCTATCTACTGCACTAAATCAGTCAATAAAAAATCATTTTGCAATCCAATCACTTTAGCTCTCTCACGTAAAAATCAATTTTATTTAGTCCCTAGAAGCTTCAATCCATTGGGTAGCCGAACGTCGACAGATGTCATAACTTCATATACCACATAAGCAACTGTAGTAGCCCGGAAACCAACACGAATGGAAACAGGCTAATGAAACGTCTGTCAAAACAGTCCAGTTCAAATTTTAATTGAAAATTGCTTTTTGAACCTTTCATACTTCGTGTTGTTTAAATTAGCTGGCGAGTTTCATGCTATTCTACCAATCTATACTAATATTATAAAGAGGTAAAGTTTGTTAGGTTGTAGGGGGTAATCTCTAGATCTACTGAACGGATTTTGGAAATTCTTGCGCAAAATGAAAGCTACGTTATTATTTAGTGCTAAAGGCTATATTTTATTATTAAAAAATTAGGGATCCGAATGAAAAATCACGCGTACGAAGTCGCGGCGAGAGTGCTAGTTAATTTAATAAAACATAAAGAATAAGTTCTGTTATTGGTTCGTTTTTAAACGGCTGAGTAAGGACAGTCTATTTTGTTTTGAATCTTTAAATAAGAGAGTTTTATATGATTTCAAAGTCAACCCTAAAAGGCTTCCAATGTGAAATATTAAAGTACGTACCTACCTAAGGACGAGCGAGTACCTACTCCTTTTGTGAACCTAATTCAATTGGTACCTATCTACATGAAAATGACTTCAATTCCAAATCGTTTTACGCTGGTTTGATATCCCCAATTGAATATTTGGGACTTTTATTAAAATACTTTGTGAGAATGGCGATAACACTGCCAGCTAGCATATTGAATCAATAAAAACTTTGTAAATATGGCTGTGGAATTCCAAATACGAAAACTCCAAACCGTTCGATGTCGATTATATGACCTATAAACGTATTTACGTTCTTAATTTGAAAAATATTGCCTAAACTTAGGAAGAGAATGCCGGTAATGGCGTTCCTGCCTTAAATAAGTTACTGCCATAAGTTATTCCGCCTTTATTAATGATGCAAACAGAACAGCGATAAAAAGCATGAATATAATAAAAGGGCAAACAGTAAAACCAAGACGAACGAATGGAATAACCTTAAAGGAAATGAAAATTTTCTCCCTGATGAGAAAACTTACGGAGTGTAGACAAGAAACCGTGAAAAACCACTAGGAATCCAGCTAATGGAGTTATCTGGCGAGCTCAGGCGTATTAAAGAAAGAGCAAATTAAAGAGGAGGAACCAAATGAATAATTGTCTGCTTGTTAAAATATTTTCCGTCGTTTTCTTTTAACTGAAAACCCTAGTTAGCTGGAAGATTGGTAGGAAAAATTTCATTGAATCCTTGAACACTTTATTTTTCAGCTCGTATTTTTTTACTGAATACTCAAAATAAATAAATCTTTTACAAATCATGAGCTGCGGAAATTGGAAGATGCTTTTTGCAAACAAAGAATTCTTTCTCTAAAAATAAATACGGCGAACGATGAGTGTTATTTTGGGGACGTCGATACTGGCTGGGCGGTACTCTACTCTACTGTATAGTAAGTTGGTTTGTCTACTGGCAACGTGGGAACATTCGAGTGGCGTGTTCAAACGATGGCTGACGCGTGACTAAGGGCCGCTGCTCACCCCACACCGGATCGAGTTACTTGCTCTGTTTTTATATTTTTTCTGTTCATATAGGACACTTGCAACCTTTTCTGTTGTGCCTATATAAAAGGTTTTTAACCCTTTTGGTAAAAAATCGTGCAGTTTGTATGTTTTTCGGCGTTCGCGGAAGTGTGTTCTTTTCGGATAGAAATGGAGTGAAAAAATACTCTTTTTTTTAGGATTTTTGTTTTAATGTCATCCATCCATGCTATTCCATACTAATATTATAAATGCGAAAGTAACTCTGTCTGTTTGTGTGTTACGCTTTCACGACTAAATCACTAAACCGATTTTGATGAAATTTGGTATGGGTTAGTTGAACCCTGCGTCCGCGATAACCGACATTTACGCGGACGAAGTCGCGGGCAAAAGCTAGTGACATAAAATAGCTGAGACGATTCCTGAAGCGTTATCACTGTAACGCTTTATCTGATCCGATAACAAATCCATGACGCAACGCTTCATGTTCTTTTTCCATTTTTTTTTATCTAATGTTTTGTAGTGCGATCTTCATAAATTAGGGTGAAAACACAATCAATCGATTTAAGTAGGTACCCGTACATTCAAAGTCTTTCAATAACAAAGCAACTTGGTACAGCTTACCTATCTGCGGCGGAGTGCTTAAAGGACGATGCCCTTGCCAAGTTGAAAGTAAATAAGTGGCAACTGCTTGATCTCGACGTTCGTGTTGTTGATATTTTATCGTAAGAACGACTTTTCAACGCGAAAATTTATGTTTATTTTCGTTGCCCTTTTTGGGACCGGAGATTTATTATTATTACTTTCAAAGTAATCTTATTTTAATAATATATGATGTTCTATTTTCATTATTGATCTGAATAATTGCAAAGTTGGAAAATAAGCAATAGAGCAGTAAGTTAGACAACATTTCCATACGATCTTATTAATGTTTAAATTATATAAAATCTCTTACTTATTTATTAATTTTTCAGGTGACTAGTGATTCGTAGTACGAGTTCCATTTGTGTACACGTGTCAGCGACTAAATTATTTAAAATATATCTGCTTGCTCTTATTAATTTTTGAATTATATACTTAAATCTTAACACGAATATTTTATTAAGTAGATATCATTGCTTTTAGATTGAATGTTATATAGATTTTACTCAGTTGGCTACTGATACATAGTGCGAGTTCCATTCGTACGTGTAATAGTGACGTCACGGCGACGGACGTTGATGAACACGCTGCGACTTGCCAAGGGGCTCTAATTACACCCTACACACCTACATATCCCACATAACAAAATTAAAATCCTTTTGTGCCTACTAACTAGATTCAATTATTTTCTCTTGTAGGTAAATAACTTACAAAAGCGCAGAATGGTCAACTTGAAAACAATGACTTTGACTTTGACATTCGACATTGACAGCGTAAGAAAAACATCTGTTGCAATGTCTCATTGGTTGTTTACAATCCTCAGTTGTCTACTAAGAATTTAGCATTGCATGCGACAAATGAAAGCCAAAATGACACCGTGCGAGTTCCAATCGTACGCGCAATGGTGACGTGACAGCGGCTGACTTTGATGAACACGCTGCGGCGTGCCAAGGGGGCCTAATTACAGTCGCGCTACACTCCGCAATGTTTTCAAGACCGATGCTACACCGCTCATTTATTTGTACCTCACTTACAACATGTACCTATGTGGGTATGTGTGGTAATGACAGGGGTATGTTTACGCACATGGCAGTGTTGAGCGAAACAATTCTTAGGACCAAAGTCATGTATAGGTACTCATGTATACAAAATGCAATTTTGCAATCTCGTCTTTCAGGCGGTTGTCAAAAATGACATCAATAATCAAAAAAATTACGACACCAAGACAACAATTAATAAATATATTATGCTTTTTTAGTTGTTTAAGTTTGTCAGTATTTCAGAATATATAACTATATGTGGGTACCTCTTTCAAAGATCAGAATCGCTCCGTATGCAGTAGGCAATGTCGAACGACTATATCACTATGTGCGTGTGGGTTCATCGCTCTCAACCCAGCTTCAAGATGGACAGATCAAATTCTAAAATCACATACCTAAAAAAAAACAATTAGCATAATTACCTTCATGACAAGGATGCAAAGCTGCACCTTGTATACCTAGTACCCTTGTAATTAATGCTGCGGCCCTGGAGCAGCGCGGGTGTCCTGAGCCTTAACCTGCTAATAAAATTTGACTTTTCGATATATTTTTCATTCAAAAACTGTCATACTTCAATTTTATTCCACGGAAAATACCTATATTATGCATGTAGAATTGAAAAAAAAAAACATATTCAAAAAAATATATATAATATATCTAAACAAAACAATTTTTTTTATTTTTTCTTGGAATTTAATTGGCCTCTGTTTTGTTTTAACTTTCAAATATTACCAATAATACTGTTTAGAGGCCCTCACCACCTCTGGAAATTCACCTCTAGAAACACAAAACAGCATCAGATAGAGAACCTTGCGGGTCACAGAATTTTAGGGACGTATACCATGTGAAGGGTCAGTATGTATACACGCATAAAAATATATAGGATGAGCCATAACATCTGTCTGTCTGCTAACTCTGCTAGTTAACTAGTACCGACAATAAACATGTTACGACCTCCAAATAATTGTAGCAATTTCATTGTCATGCCGTGATGATACAAGTCGTGGCCCACTGGTTAAGGAGCCCGCCTCTCATGCACGAGGTTGTGAGTTCACAACCGAGCATGGATAATTTAATCTATACATATTTATATAAAAATCTCGTGTCACGGTGTTTATGGTCACACACCTCCGAAACGGCTCGACTGATTTTTATGATTTTTTTTATGTATTTTTGGTAGGTATGTCGTAAAGTATACCTATTGTATGAAATAGGTATACTTTACGACATACCTACTTATGCTATCACCTAGCGGTAGGGATCAACTTTGACGCGGACGAAGTCGCGGGCAGAACCGAGTTATTAATATGTTTTTTTCTATTTCAGATTCTTCTAAGTTTATCATGGGCATTACTGATATCAGTGAAATCATCGTGGGACAACCTGTACTTACAAAGTAAATAAGTTTCGCCAATCCGCCTTAAGCAGGCGTGGTGATCATTGCTCATGCCTTCTCTGTATGAGAAGAGGCTTTTACCCTACAGTGGGACAATAATAAGCTGGTAGGTAAAAAACAAAAAAACAACACAAAAAAAAAACAAAAACAAAAAAACACAAAAACTGGCTGGAAAAACATGTTCGTTTCTTAGCTTTTTAGCTAGTTTTAAGCTACGTTAACTATTATTATTTATTTTCATTGTTCGAAAATAATCTTATAGAACTTAATTGCAAGGGTTTCCATTTAAATTAAATCTCAAACCATCTCAGGATTTGTAATTTGTTCCCAAATGATATTACATAAACTGCACCAAAACACAGACATTCATGGAAATAATGGAGCAGCAGCGAGATGTAGGTACATATGTACACAGTACATCGCAAACTCGTAGTTTCAACATTTCAATGCATGCATTTCAAATGTGTTTATCCTTCCACTGTACGGAAATGACGTAATATTAATGTTTATATTGTTATAAATTGAAATTCGAATAACAATTCATCATAATGACTAAATTCCATTAGCGTTGCGATTATTGTGGCCAGTGCCATTCATGAATTAAATGTATAAATATGACCTACAGATACGTAAATGTTAAAAGTTCTTCTGAACGTATTCAGTCAGTGTAGACAGTCAGAAGATATTGTGCACAGTCAACTAGAATCAATATTATTAATATCCTTTTTTTTGTAAATGACGTTCAAAAGTGCCTTTATTTATTAATGGTTAAATTTAAGTAAATAATCTGACTGAGACTTTAACTTTGAAAAATGTGTGCAAAAACACAGATGCACGCAATCTTTTTTTCACTCCCATCGATGGGACAGTAATCTAAGAAGACCGGAGAGAGGTTTAGCGCAGGACTACTGGTTTAGAGCTCAAAGCTTTACATGGTTAATTGTCAGCAGTGAAAAAAATGTAGTCAATAATATGAACAAAGTAAAGAAGGCTACAGAAGCGATGTGTGGAAAGATGATACAGCTAGTATGTGAATATTTTGATGATGACTGATAGAAATGTACATATGGAAGAAATAGACACACTACGCCGACCTCTAATAATTTTGGATACTGCAGATGATTTTTGTTCAAGCATTGTTGTGATAGCTTGTACTTTTATTTATTTGTTGTTATGTCATCTTTGTAAAAATCTTACCGAGGTGAGGGTCCTGGTGACCTGTGACACAGGTTTTATTAATAAAACCTACTTCAGGCACCAGTCTCTCACAAAGGTGGAAAAGTTATACAATTTTAAGGTTACATTCTTTATAAGACCAGTTATTGTGAAGAGAGAATAAATTGAATATTATTATATTATTATTATTATAGCATCCATTAAATATAGTAGCCATAAGCAAGAAACAACACTCAGACAGCAATCTGTAACCCAAACTGCACAAAATCCTAACTTAAGTCACAAATTCAAAGTTTACACAATATTTCCATCAACGGCCAACTGCTTTCTGCAACAACTTACAGACTTTAGTTTCCAAGGTGTTTTAAATGCAAAATATCTTACACATGCGAGCAACAACGTTACAAGTTACATTTAACATTTTGACGGGTCGTTTGGCGCCCGACAGTGTACCAACCGGTGCACAAAATATGACCAACCTTCACATCATATTTTCTAGGAGCTTATCTTCGTTGAAAAGTTTTTAAACTCATTTTATACTAAAGTTTGTTCGATTTTCGTTAGTGTTAAAGTTGATAGTTGGTTAGTTTGTAGAGATTTGTGTCAAAAATTGTGTACAGCTTTGTAGATTTAAGTTAAAGTATTTTACTTATTTACTTACTTATATATTTTACTAATGTGACTTTTTCAATAATTCATAAATGTACTTTCTAAGTTTATCTTGGACATCACTGACATCGATTCGGTGAAGAAAAATGTCGTGAGGGACTTAAAATTAATATAAGTTTGAAATTGCCAATCCGCCTTGAGCAAGCGTGGTAATCTCGTGCCATCTTTGTTTAAGAGGCCTTCGCCTGGTATTATTATTTCACATTTAGTTTCTTCAGATGTTATTTCGAAGACAATGAAAGGGAGAATTTGAAGGTTTATTAATTTGACTACCTATCTATATTTTTATCTTGAATATTATGTATTTTTTTGTTTAGTTTTGGTAATTTCCCGGATCAGATAACCGCCTATATTCCGTTAATATAATTATACAGTTAACGACATTTCAATGCTAATAATTTAAAATTCACACCACCTTGACCAGCATTAAGGGCGATTTTCATAGTTCAAGTGTTAATATATACAGCACGGCTGAGAGTACCTTAATACCATTTGTCCGACACTATAGCCAAGAGCATAAATTATCCTGAAAATTGCGTAGGTACGCAAAACACGGCTAATGATTTTTAAACGAAGTTAAACAAAAAAAAAAACGAATACCCTTTTTAAAATCGGAACGTTCGGCATCCAATACTCGTTCACCCTTCCCAGTGATAAATACGGTACCTCATAAATTATATTTATTAAATTCGTAAACGTAATGGCGGTGGTTGTCACCCGTTGATGAATGAGCTCATCAGTCCTAAGGAATACCGTATCCTGAGTACTAAATTCGTATCAATCATTCTCACGCATCGCTTCCTATGTAAATACGAGTTTTATGCGGCGACACGAGGCATTTCACTCGTAATGTGCGTAAATGTGCTCCTGTGGGACACAAATGTAAGTGCTGTGTTGTTCGCAACCTTCTATGCGCTAATATGTTGGAAAATATATGTCGTTGTGTGTCAATACTAAATTATGTATAGCCTTTTTTGCAAGATAAGTGGTATAAATACATGTTGCCAATATATTGTATGAATGTTGGTAGCTGTAATGTGTTTGTGATATTATGTTGGCAGAATTAGGTCTTATATTTAGTAGGGTTCCCATTTTTCCACATGATTGACAGGATCGTAAAGTATCCCGACCGACTCTTTTTATAGTTCATTTGGTCCAGACTTATTCTGCAAATAACATTCTATCCAAGAGAACTTCATGTTCAGGGTTCCGTACCAATACCGTCACAGGGCTGTATTTTTTTTACCGTAAGAGGTAGACAATTATCATTGCCACAAAGGGTGTATTATTACTATTGTCGCTATAACAACAAATAATAAAAATAACATAAAGATGTAAATTAAAAGGGGACCCCTTTTATTTACATCTTTACATAATTTTATTTTTCATGTAAGAAACGTGTTTATTTTGTAGTGTTTAATATTATACTGCGTTGTAGGATATACTTATGTGGTAGTAGGTACCTCTATAGTTTAAGATAAATAAAGAAAATCTATAACAAGTAAATTCGAAAATCGAAATTATTAAGATTTTCATTTGTTTTGGTTTTACTCTGAAAGTAGTGCAAACTAAACCCAAAAAGAAGTCTTATTACTAAATACATCAAAGAATAAGAACAACCCTATAACGGTTCTACACGTTTAAATACAACAATTCTCTCCAGCCAGTCATCTGCAGCAACATTTACGATCCAAAGAGGTTTTTGCAAAGAGTTCAACCGTAACAACTAGATAAGAAACTACAACGTTTATACTACAGCGCTATTTTAGCTAGAATATCTTGTAAACTGGGCAAAATGCCTAAGAGGTAAGAAAATAGAGAGATAAAAAGGTATATGAAATGTCTTAACAAATTAGGACTGTGGTTCTGAGAAAGTGGCTGGCATAAAATATATGTTAAAAGAATTACACACAGAACAATTCAAGACTTATTTTTATTAGCAAAACTAGAAGGCTACATGTTACTATAGTTATAAATTTTATTACGTTTTTTTCATCAACGGTTAAGAAAATATAATGAAAAACAAACCCATTCAAAATCTTAAAATTAACCTTACCTTGCCGTAACGTAGTCTTTGACTATAATGGCCTTTAACAGTATTTAATTTTCTGAAAACAGCATTTTTGTTGCTTCGTTGTACTCATGGTCGCAAGCGCAACTGCTGAGCGTGCGATTTTAGATCCGATTTCCAGGTCATGAAAAGTGTTATTGAGTTTTCCATTAGGAATTTCTCAGTAGCAGCTCGGAGTTTGGAAGTGGGTGGTGTGCCTCGGAAATCACGTCAACCCTGATCTCTCCTCGGTCGTGTCGGATTGCCGTTCCATCGTACTATGGCAGACAGGGAAGAGGGAGGCATCTGTTTTTGCGCACACACTTGTGTACTATAAAAAATCCCTTACGCACTAAGCTAGTCTTCATAGAGATTCGAAAGTCGGGTAAAAACGGCACCTTTTACTAAAAGCGTCCAAAAAATCAATACAAACATAATTATTTTCCATAGTACGTATAAGACACAGAGTTTGGTTAATTTAAACAAACGTCTCAAACACAAGTCATCTCACCACAACATGTTCTTTAATAAAGCCCTTTATTATAACTTATATCAGTTAAGTAGATGTCCACATCTCGGTACCCGGGTCACGTTCTGTTCGTATCTTCCCGAGTATATCCGATGCTAACTGAATATTTGGTACACAGCTTGAAATGTACCACGTTTTATTATATGACCAAACGTGAGCCGCTTTATTTACTTAATATTATATTATGTCAGTGTTGTTTATGTGGAGCTATATGAGAACCTATTGCGATCCGGAGCGTTTTCAACGAAGCTTATCAACTGAGCCATGTAATTTTGACACTATGCGTGCTCATATAAAATAATGTTAGTGTTTTATACTGTATATTTTACTGTCTGTTTCAGCCTGGGGTATTAAATTTTGGGCTGGATTTTCAATCTAGAATATGTTTGAGTAAATGTAAAGTAGAAGTTCCATAGACTTAAACATAATTGGCGAAATGTGGGTGTAGGTACTAATGGTACACCTCTGTCTAACCCTTTGGGAATTACAGGCGTGATGTTATTTTATGTCAGCAATGTTACGTAATAAAATGTTTATTTTAAATCTGTTTGAAATGTATTTCATGATATTATTGAATTTAGAGTTTTTTATTGATGATTGCAAAATAATCTTATATATTTCTAGATTAGATTAGACTTAAAATTACTAGAGACACTTTTGAAGTATAACAATATTTTGACGATGGATCAAATGTCATTAGACAAACACAAAGTGGATTGAGGACTTGAGACTTACATAAATTATTACAAGTCCAGGTTTTCTTGCGATACTTATAGGTACTTTCACAGATCTCAGTGATGTCCAAGATAAACTTAGAAAGTATCGAAGCCATAACCTCATGCATGAGACTCGGGCGCCTTAACCACTGGGCCATTGGGCTTGTTTATCAGTTACGACATCTGAAATTTTGACCGCCGATTTATTTATGCTTGAAATAACTTTGATCTTTGACTTTAAAAACAGTCTAAGTTTACTTATGCTGGTCTCAAAACTCGCGAATTACAATTTAGACGAAAACTATCTAAATCTACGCCAAGAATATCTTTAGCGAAGAATATCTTTATGTAAAGATAAAGTAAGCAGCCAACTTTTCTCGAGGTAAGGTTATAAAAACAGGGTTAAAAAGAATTCATAGAGTAAAGTTAGTGAGCGTTAAACTATGTTATCTAGTTCAAATCCCCTGGGCGTTTACGTTTCAGATTAACCTTGGAGCTGCTTTAAAGTTTAATTTAAGTTTTTGAACGTGTGTTACTAAGATTATACACACATCAAAAAAGTCTAGGGATCAACATCCCTAACATTTGTTAGGGATGTTGATCCCTAGACTTTTTTGATGTGTATATTTAAATAGGTTAAGTTTATATTGTAAGAGGTTATGGAAGTGGTGGCCCAGTTTTTAATATTGTTAACATCTATAATTGTGTGTGTCTATGTGGAGTTTTTGCTCGTTCTTCTCCATAGAGGCCTACCTCCGCTTGGGAACGGGCGGGCAACTAACTTCAACTTTCTGATGTCTATGTAAATGGTCTAATTGAAACAAATGCTTTGACTTTGAATGGGCAATATGTAGAAATGAATTGTATAATCGCGGTGAAACACTTTTCACCCTTATGCCCTTAGTAATAAGGTAGAAGAATGATCAACCGCCATCGTCCGTTTCTAGGAATGGTCGGCTTCGTCAAGTAACTTTTGCACCCTCCTATGTAGGTACTGCACAGAAGGCTTTTCAGGTTTTATTTACATTCGTTATCTGAACGAGGCAGTACTGCTATTAAACTAAGCACATAGCAAACAAACATTAGCTATCGCATACAAATCTGACAGTTTTCAAAAAACAAAAGCAGTGCGACAACAAACCAAATGATCAGAAAATATAATAAAAATATCGAAAAAATAGTTGCAACACGATTTTTTTTTTAAACACTATCTGCATACAAATGTGATAACAAAACAAAACGAGGCCCGATAGGTAGGTACAGCTGTCATTTTCCCTGTGAATTGGATGAACGTACCAATTTTGGCACAGAAAGGTTTTAAAATAAAATATTTCGTGTGAACTGATTTATAAAAGGGACCTTTACCTATATTTTTTCGTTCGTACTTCAAAGGCACCGATCTCATATTCAATGTATACGAAAACGCCCATTTACGTTTGAAAATAAATTCTGGGAAATAATAAATGTATTTCGTATTTTCAAATTGAAGGTGCTGTGTAATAAATCTTGTATGTACAAATATGAGGTAGGTTACCTACTGGTGATTGATGACAGACCGTTTTTTAGCAGATGGATGGGAATTGTAGGCAAAATAAAAAGAATTTGATTTATTTATAAAAGATTTCACAGATTTTTAGGGTTCCGTACCTCAAAAGGTAAAAACGGAACCCTTATAGGATCACTTTGTTGTCCGTCTGTCTGTCTGTCTGTCTGTCTGTCTGTCAAGACCTTTTTTCTCAGGAACGCGTGGAGGTATCAAGCTGAAATTCATATCAAATACTCAAGTCTATGGTCTCTTGGAGCTGTGAAAAAATCAAACTTCTAAGTCAACGCGATCAAAAGATACTCCCGTTTATGCCGCAAATTTTCGACACTCGCAAGGGAATCAAAACCTACAGGGTACTTCCCGTGAACTCAGAATCTTGAAATTTGGTATGAAGCAACGTCTTATAGCAGAGATATAGGAAAAATTGCGAAAAGTATAAATTTTTAGTTACATCATATAATAAAAATATTTTTAATAATTTTAAACTTACTACTCCTTTCCTCATGAACGCGTAGTGGTATTATATTGAAATTCATATCAAATACTCAAATCTATAATACCTTTAAGCTGTAACAAAATCAAACTTCTATGTCAACGCAATCAAAAGAAACAGGATTTAAAACCGCATATTTTGAAACTCGCCACTACTCGCAAGGGAATCAAAACCTACAGGGTACTTCCCGTGAACTCAGAATCTTGAAATTTGGTACGAAGCAACGTCTTATAACACAGATAAAGGAAAAATTGCGAAAAGCATAAATTTTTAGTTACATCATATAATAAAAATATTTTTAATAATTTTAAACTTATTACCCCTTTACTCATGAACGCGTAGTGGTATTATATTGAAATTCTTAACAAATACTCAAGTCTATAATATCTTTAAGCTGTAACAAAATCAAACTTCTACGTCAACGCAATCAAAAGATACAGCAATTAAAGCCGCATATTTTGAAACTCGCAACTACTCGCAAGGGAATCAAAACCTAAAGGATACTTCCAGACGACCTGGAATCTTGAAATTTGGCATGAAGCAACGTTATAAAGTACACATATAGGAAAAATTCCGAAAATCTTAAATTTTTAGTTACATCACATAGTATATTTTTTTTAATAATCATAAACTTACTAGCTTACCCAGCAAACGTTGTTCAGCGATTAAAAAAAAAAACAGATGTTGGCCGATTCTCAGACCTACAGGTTTGTACGGAACCCTCGGTGCGCGAGTCTGACTCGCACTTGGCCGGTTTTTTTTTTCTAATTACTTTGACCTTCTTTTGGGATATAACATTTTTTTGAATATTCTCTCTGTGATAAAAATGGCGGGATTTATCGAACTCTCATCGACTTAAACCTCACGTTTTTCCTGCTATACTAATTTTCGAAGTAATTGTAGCAATTTTGAATTAAAATTCTGTATTTTCACACTGCAGTGCAGAGTTTTTTGATTTAGATATTTCAAGTTGATTGATTTGAAATCAATTCAAACCATATTTTGATTGTAAATTGAACTGTCTGAGTAAATTGAATGCCTTTTTAGTCTAGTGGTCAAAGCGCGACTGCTGAGCATCAGGTCTTAGGTTCGATTCCCAGGTCGGGAAAAGTGTTATTGCGTTTTGTCCGTCAGGAATTTCTCGGTTGATGGCAATAGGCTTGCTAGTCCCATATGTAATAGGGATATTACATATGGGACTTAAAACATACAAATGGGTACTCCTCTGCCTTACCCTTCGGAGATCACAGGCGTGATGTTATGTGATGTAAATTGAACTATTATTACTAGTAATTGTATAGTAACGTAACACGTTTGGTAAATTGAATTATTATGACGTAATAAATTTAATTATTGGAAGATTGTGGGTTTGCTTGTTATAATATAATATAACAGAAGTGAACCAAGATCAATTATGTCTGTACAGTTATTGTCACTATGAACACCCGAGCGATGATGTAGTATGTTTATAGCGGAGTCTAAGCACGTCTGTACATCCTTTATCCCTGTCGTTTCCTATGTATTATTGGGGGTCCGTCGTATCATAATTTACAAATATAATATATACATATACAGGTTTATTCTTATATTGTTTAGTTTATTTATAAGTGTTTACTAGGTATTAGTTAATAGAGGAGGATTGGTTAAGCTATGCTTGCCGGGTTTGGTCCGTGGATGTATGACCATTTTACATACCGAGACTCCTCCATTGGTCCCAGATGTCCTATGTGGTGGGAAGCCACAAAGTCTGACAACCAGTCTTACCAAGAGGTATCGTAATACCGAGTTACTGAGTTGTAGAGGTCGGATAGACAGTCGCTCCGTATAAAATACTGGTATTCGGTTGCATTCGGTTAGACTGTAAGCCTACTCTAACATACATAGTCGGGAAAAGGCTAGACAGATAGATATATAGCTATTATATTAGTCAATTACCTATTATTATTTTATTGTTAGTGTTATATATTTGATTTTCTTTTTTTCTTTTACACACGGTCTCGACATAAAGGTGTAAAAATACACGTATATTACATGTTTTTCCTATAATTACGATCATCTTTTTACCTGGGAACCTTCTAGTTGGAACACTGATTAATATTTGCCAGAACTTGGTTTAAGCTGTGCTTTAGGCTAGGATTGTATCTGAGATGAGATTGTGACAAGATATTGAATTAGTTTTCTGTCTTACCCCACACAAATTTTGCCTAGAACTAATATAAATCCATACTAATATAATTTAAATGCTAAAGTAAGTAGTCTGTCTGTTTGTCTGTTACGCTTTTACGACTAAACCACTGAATCGATTTTGATGAAATTTGATATGGTGTACCTACACTTGAACCCTAATAAGCCAGGAGGAATAAGGACATAAGCCAAGAGTTAGGCCACTTGTCATAAGCCACTTTTTAATTCGCGACTTCCACTTCCGTCCACGATAACTGGCTGAAGTCGCGTGTGAAAGCCAGTACTAAGTATTCTGAATGTGCTTATCTGAGTATACTTACACCTCTGCTGATCCCTTAGAGCTTTACCTACGTACGTGTACCATCAACACGTAAATCATAAACTATTATGTGGGCATAATATACTGATTGAATCTCACATTTGATCCTGTGTCCCGAAGGAGTGTAATCGCGTAGGTGAGAATATTAATTTGCCATCACCATTCATGTATGCTCGCCAAGTACCTACCTAATTTTATACAAGAAAAACAAATATGTACCGTCGAACAAACTATTTGGTTTACAGACCACAATAATTATCTTCCTGCTACATTTCCATTGATTGTTATTTTGTGTTCTTTTTTTAAGCTGTCTTATAATTTTGGAACCTAAGTATTTAGAGTGATTTAAAAGAATTAAAACACTCGAAACATTGTTTAACAGTAGTTGCAAGTTAGCTGCCTGTATTCCAAACAGCTTGTTCGACTGTACTTGTATGAGCAAGTATGTATATTGAATTACCACCTGCTTACGCTGTGTTTATACTAACTGGAGGTTTGCTAGCGTAAAATAAAATGGTAGTAACTTATTAAATGTAAGTTTTACTGCAAGAAGAATTAAAAAGTAGTTTCATTGCTTAACTTATATTATAAATGCAAAAGTAACTCTGTTTGTCTGTCTGTTACACTTTCGCGATCAAACCACTGAAACGATTTTGATAAAATTTAGTACGGGTAAGTTTTAACCCCAAGAAAGGACATAGGCTATTTTTTAAGCCGCGACTTCGTCTGCCTCCGCGTTAACCAATGGACGAAGTCGTAAGCAAAAGCTAGTCTATGAATAAATTTAACAGAGAACAGAGTTCGAAAAAGCGAACAAAGTTAAACTTTATTCCATTGGTATTTGTAACATCATTTTATCTGCGCCTTCGTCTGAGAAGGCCTAACTTCTAAACAAGATGGTGAAAGTAGCTATGAAAAATTGTTAGCTGTTGTGTTATATTATTTTTGTTACATATTAATTTCTAACTTTGGTATATCCTTATAGGGATGGCATGATCACTGCGTAATCAAACCCTTTTCATTCGAAATAAAGATTTAAAGAAGTTAAATAAAAGCTTTTAATAATAAAAAACAACTATTTTAATTAATTATATTAAATCTGTTTTGATGCGCGGTCACCTGTTTTTGCTGGATTAATCTGCTGTGATCATATATGGCACATTAAATTTATTTTACACAAAATTAAAAGTAAAATTAACAGTAATTTTACATTATAAGCTTTGTTTTAAAAAAGAAGTCAAACCAAAATCTACCTTACTACTTAACCTTTAATTAAATATCAGATATTTTATCACGATTCATCGTGATGAGATATCGGCAACAAAACAGGCAACAGCCTATAGCCTAGCAACATAGCGCATGGAAATACCACCTTAAATGTCAAAATATATACATCATCGCAACAGGTGGCCTAAAACGACTTATCATTAACTAACAACAATGAATAACAGAGCACCATTAGCAACATAATGTTTATCCCTACTAACAAACAAGAATAATATGTACTTGACTCACAAACAAAAACATCACCAAGTTTCAGAAGAAGTTCATAATTCCAGGCTTTACCAATATAATACGGCGATTATCGTTCCATCGCATACGGAATAAAAGAAAAGATGACACGAATAGAATAACCATAACTACCATTATACGTGACAAAAGCCAACAACAGACTACGGTCAATGATAACGATATCTAAACAACAGAACGTCTGACAGTAAAATATAATAACAAAACACTTGACTTGCAAACAGCCGACAGTCACTACTGACCTTCTAAGTTACATCATTACATAAAAACTCCATACGTAACACAGTTACACACTGTACGTAATATCTACGCACCGTCGGCGATAAAGACGGTTATTTTGAGTCACAGAATAGGTTGGTACAGAAGGTTAACTCCATATAACGAGTACAATCGCACACACACACATAAATATGCGTAATATTTGCACTTCTTAATGTAAAAAGGTAGAATTGAAAGGGGTTATTTTAATTTTAAGATCATTCTACTACCTACTAATATTACAAATGATTCCGAAGCTTATTGTTTTGCTTGTAGCAGGCCTTCTGTACACATCCTGTTCAATGGATTCCCGTCATACTAAGAACTCCCCTGGTATATTCCGCGATCTCCCCGCTATTCCGTGGATTCCCCCCATCGCTCTAATGGCGCACGCTGAATGACGAAAACGCGGCGTTTATGATAATCGTCGTATTTCACGACCGCATAAAACCGAGTGGTGGCGTGGATGGGATTCTCCTAGATTATATCCTCCTTAAAAATGTAGTTAGGCGGTACGCCGATACATTGATTTTTAAGGGAGTGTGTGGAGCGGATTATTACGAGAGTACTTATCTACTTATGACGCTTATTATCTTTGATGATACATAAAGTGAAATAAAAATGTATCTATACTAATACTATGAAAAGATAATGTTTGTTTGTAAGAGTAAATCTGACGAAGTACTGGCACAATTACAAAAAATCTTTTACTGATAGAAAGCTAGACTATTGCCGATTGTGTATTAGACTTTACTTTAAGGTATACTTGACTTCCTCGTGGATGAAGTAGGGGGCAGAAGCTAGTTTGTTATTATATGAGTCAATTTCAATACAAGATCAACACATACATCGAATTGTGTTAAGTATAACTAACAACTTTTGGTAAAACTTTAAGATTCAATAAAACCAGTTAATGACGATATAATTTTAATTAATAGTAAGCCAGTCAGAGGGTTAATTTATTACAAAGTACGTATAAAACTGTTTTCAATTAATTCTGAATTCATTGGAAAAGCTTTCAAATGAACACTGCAGTAAGATGAATTGCTATGATTAAAGCCTCGTATTCATGGTAAACATTTGTTTAGCAACATGGTTGCATAAAGCCCCGGATACACTAGGGGGCAAATGAAGAAACATGTTGCGGAACATGTCCCTCAACAACTACGTGAAGTGTCCCGCGACAATTGTCATGGAACATTTTGCTGGCTACACTTGGTGACAAATGGCGCGACTCTGACGCGAGACACGTGCGCTTGCTCTCGAGGCGGGAGCAAGCAACATGCCCCGCGTCACGTACAATGTTGCGGGGCATGTTGCGGGACAATGTGCAACGTTGCAGCGTCACGTAGATTGAGTGTTGCGCGTCATGTTGCGGGACAAAATGTTCCCTAGTGTTTCCGGGGCTTAAATGTTAAACAGTATTTAGTTATAATTAATTTTCCAAGCTAAATCCAATATCGTTCGTTCAAATTGCTTCAAAGAATTTAGTTTTGACACTTAAACGTGAAACATTACTAACTTAACACTTTAAAAGCGCTACCCAGTTTCACAGTAGTTTAGTTGATTAAATAACAAATCTATCTAAATGTTTGTTCCTCTCATTAGGCACAACAAAACTTTATACATAACAGACAAAACATCACGCCTGTAATCACCGAACGGTAAGGCATAGGTGTACCTATTAGTGCACCCACATTTCGCCAGTTATATTTAGGTCCCATGTAAAAGGGGGCTAGCCTATTGCTATCAACCGGGCCCAAATCTAGACTCCGAGGCTGCCACTGAGAAATTCCTGATGGAAAAAACCAATAACACTTTACCCGACCTGGAGATCGAACCCAAGACCTCATGTTCAGCAGTTGCGCTTTGCGACCAATAGATCAAAATGAGGCAGTCAATACAAAACGTTATAACCAATAACTAAATAAAATTACCAACGAAATGTAGTGTTTCATTAGTGATTTCATCATATTATTTTTATATAGCACAATCATCCCAAATTTTCGCACCCATTCAGAATTCCATACACAAAAAGCCACACAAATATCACGCGGTAAACTCCAATCTGTAATATTAACATAACAAAGTCGTAACAGACAGATTATGTGTTATTATTTGTATGTTTATCACAGCAAAGAGAGGAAATTGGGGGCAATTTCTACAAATCTCTTTCTTATTTTCCTTGCGAATCAACAGTGGGATTTTCTCTAAGCAATTGGATTACAGCCGTAATCGGCATCGCAGTCAACTGTTTCTGTTCTCTTTTAACCAGAAACCTAGATTTACTTTGAAGATTCTGTAATAAGCTTTATTGGAAGTGGCTTCAAGTTTACTAATGGATTTGAGGTGTTTTGTGCTTTATTTTCAATTATTCTTTTTGGAATATTGTAGATATTTTGTAGAGAAAAGATGAACCTAGTTACGACTACTAAACTCTCTAATAATTTTCTCTCTACTAATAATTTTTTATCATTTTGATAATAAAGGGCTTGCCGGGTTTGGTGTTTGGATGGGTTTCCATCTTTACACACCAAGACCCCTCCGCGCCTAGGAAAGCACATTAAGCCGTTGGTCCTAGTTGTCATACGTAGATCTTTGACAGTCGTTACGGGTTCTCAGAAGCCCGAAAATCTGACAATCAGTTTTACCAAGGGGTATGGAGGTCAGATAGGCAGTCGCTCCATGTAAAATACTGGTATTTAGCTGCAACTGGTTATACTGGAAGCCGACCCCAACATAAATGGGAAACGGCTGGGATTTTGATATTAAAGTAACCAAAACAGCCATAATTATCCTATCTTGTCCTTACAAATCTCCAACTACATATACGTCTTTGAAAGATTAGGCTCGCGTTGTCTCAGGCAGCCTAAACCGTGTTAGGTTTTAAACCAACCAGTCAAGTTAAAACACAGCGCGCCAGAACGCAAATAACCGTAGCTCAAGCGTGCGCCAAATTGAAGCGGAACTGGGCGGGTTATATCTGTCGCGTGCCGGATAACCTATGGGTTTACATGGCCACCGAGTGAACTGCGGGACTGTAAGACACTAGGACATATGGAAGTTGGTAATATTGTAACAAGAAAGTTCATTTGCTAAGGATTGAGTAAGGGTCAGTTCACACCGAGACGCGACGCAACGTGACGATACATGAAGAGGCTAGTGACTTCGCGCTGCGCCGCGCGGCGCCGCGAGACGCATCGCAACGTCTCCGCTCTTGCACGTCGCGCGTGCACCTTTTCGACGAAAAGGTGTACGCGGTGAATCGTGTACGAAAAGTTTTCGTACACGATTCACCGCTGCGTCGCGATGCGTCGCTCTACGCCTCGTGATGCCTCGCGGCGTAGAGCGACGCATCGCGACGTAGTGCTGCGTGGTGTAACGTATTTTAAATTGTCACAATGAAATGTGTATCTTTTCGTGTAGAAAATAAAGTTATATTTTGAGTCGCTCTTCTAAAGTGTGCACGCAGCGTCGCGTCGCGTCGCGTCTCGGTGTGAGCTGACGCTTACTGTCTGCTGCAAACCAGTATTGTTAGGTTTTCTGAATCAAAAAATTGTAACTTAACAAGTTCATACTTAGATACAGCTGCCGAAAAAGTAATGTACAGTTTTCATTATATGTATAAATGAATCACCATCTTATTCAATATGTAAAAAAAAAATCAATCAAAAGACTTTTGCCGAAAAAAAAACCGACAAGGTGCGAGTCGGACTCGCGCACGAAGGGTTCCGTACTATTATCTATAAAAACGAGCAAAAAAAAAAACACGTTTGTTGTTTGGCAGCCCCCATTACATATTTATTTTATTCTGATTTTTAGTATTTGTTGTTATAGCTGCAACAGAAATACATCATCTGTGAAAATTTCATCAGTCTAACTACCACGGTTTATGAGATACAGCCTAGTGACAGGCGGACAGACAGACGGACAGCGGAGTCTTAGTAATAGGGTCCCGTTTTACCCTTTGCATACGGAACCCTAAAAATAATTTAAATATAGAACCTTTATTATTATTCGTTTTTCATTTAATTCTCAGGAAGTAGGTTCACTTACATCTCGTTTCCACTTTCACGGAACAAAGGGGGAAATCATTAAAATGTGAACTCCAACAAGTGTTGTGAGAGGAAATTGCCTTTTGATATGCTATTGTTGTTGCTTCGATATTGTAACCGAAGATTACAACGAAATATACCAATCTTTACGTAAATATACCAGGAACAATATTGATTACAGGTACTGGTAAATAAATTGAGAAAAAAAATAAATTTGTTTGGATCAGTTATGTACAGTCAACCAGGCTTGCAGGGACGCAGGGATGCAGGGTCGGCAGATATAGTTAAAGATTTCTTAGATGGATAAGGGTTCCGTATTTGCCAACCCTTAAAACTTCCCTTGATCAGTTAAAATTACCTTGAGGTAAGCTGTCAATCCCTAACATCAGGAGTGGTATTCTGTAAAAATCTCGCTCATTGAATTAAGGTGAAGTGAGCTCGAGATGACTTGTCAATTTACCAAGAGAAGATTTTTACTGAATAACTCATAATCAATAATCATCTGTCTAGCCTTTTCCCAATTATGTTGGGGTCGGCTTCCAGTCTAACCAAAAACTGATTTAGAATCCGGATCCGGATTTTTACTGAATAACTATTCCCCTCAAACTCACTTTACCTGCGTCACTAAGGTAGATTTTTACAGAATTGCACTTGGTACAGAATTGAATACGTTCCTCCAAACTTACAAACTCGACCTAAACTCAAGAGAGAGAGAATTCAACTGTTAAGTGTAAATTTCGAGCCCAATTTCCGAAGCACGATCATTTCAATAGTTGGCGAGTGAACGGGAGAAACCCTCCCGTTTTCGGTCGGGCGTAAAATTTGCTAACAGACTGCAAACCAAACAAACTTGCTTCGAGTTAACTGACAGTCGCTGGCAAACACTCAAGGAAACTTATTTAACTCACAAATGTCCTATGTACACATAAATCTGTAAAGTCGGACGCGTGAAGCAGGTGTTTCTCACTTCTATCAAAGTTTGTGATTTATTTAGCTGAGGTGTTACATAAATGTGCGACTGGGGGGGGGGGGAGAAGGTGGGGGAATAAATACACAAGGTAAAAGTAGATATAACAGTTTTTAATTACGAAAAAAATGTTTCATATCATTGTGAAATATTTTATTTCTATATCATACTGAGAATCCCATTTTTTAAGTGCTGCTAACTAAAATTGGTTAGAAAAAAAAGGAATATCATAACAATTACCTAAACGAAAAAGCTTTTTTACAAAAAAATAAAACCGCCTTCAAAAACTACAAAATAAAAAAAAATAACTTTAGTTTTGGAAGTCGGTGGCAATATCTACATAACAAAAAACAAGACCAAAGCCACCGACTTCCAAAACTAAAGTTATTTTTTTTTATTTTGTAGTTTTTGAAGGCGGTTTTATTTTTTTGTAAAAAAGCTTTTTCGTTTAGGTAATTGTTATGATATTACTTTTTTTTCTAAGGCAGTTGTCTTAAAGTCTTGGTAGCTATCTTGTTTTGTTTTGTGCTACTAACTAAATTCTAGCTAAAACCTTCCAGATATCAAAATTACAGCTAATATTAATAATTTACGGCATAAATTTCAATTTACTTAATGCACCAACAGAGAGCTTAGAATAAGAAACTTTTTAGAAACATATCTACGAGTAATAACAATACCAAAATATGATTAGTAGCAAACTTTATGCAAAAGTTAGCAACACAACAGCATTACTACGCCCGTCTGAATTCAACATGAAGACCACAGTATAGCGAAGTTGGCTCCCCAAGGCACAAAATGCATAACAGACTACAAACAAACTTGTGGCGCTGCGGCTGACATGTTCTCCTCCTGTGGCCCGTTATTGGCTAGTTCATACCGAATAGTTAATAACGATTAATAGCTTAGCTTTTGAATTGTGCATTCGAAATAATGAGCCAATCGGAACCATTATTTCAGGAAGCGAATTTAGTTTATTGGTGTATGCAAAGCCGTTTTGCTAGGCTTCGATATTTAAATTTTGGGGATAATAATATTATTATCTGTTTTTGGGGCTGCTAATTTGTGGATATTTTTATTCAAAGCAAAAATCTTTAAATGCGGACTGTTCTATGTATAACTAAATGAAATTTAATAAGAAATTTTGGGAAATAAAAATAAAGCAGCTTTCTTTTTCGTATCCCATGAATTTTCGCTTAAACTTCATGGGATGCTAAATTTTAGAAAAAGTGTCATAGTATTACGTCCAGGAAGGAATACGCCAAAATACAAGTCACCCTGTGTAAACTAGTTGGAACAACTAAATGAAATATTATATTTGTACCTTGTACACAAAAATAGGTCCTGTAATGACAGGGGCAATACTTTTATTAACGATCGCAATCTAATTTTAATCTCAAACTGTCAAAAATGCCTTTATTTACTTACATTTTTGACATTGTCACTGAGATGAGATTCCGACTAGACTTTCAACGTTTTTAATTAAATTTGTAATAATAAAGTTTAGAAACTAAAGATATTGAGATTTACATTCAACTTCGTCAATATAAATTGCTACAAAACATTTTAATGTCGCCAGTACTTTGTTCAAATCTCTCTCAAGACAAGAATTTTAATTGTAAACACAAAAGCCAAACGTAAAGTGTAGTGTTAAATGAAATAAAATGAAACTTGTCTCATCATGAGATTCAGAGATCAAAGTTTAGAAGTGAAGGAATAGAACATTCCTAATTGCTTTTGAAAGTTCCTTTGCCGGTGAAATCACGTTCAGAGGAATTCTAGTGCTTAACTAGTTCGTTAGTAAGTTTAATTGAAAGAATTCAGTGTTAAATAATATATCTACGGAACAATTAACTCTAGAAAAAAAATAGTAGTAATCTAGAAAAATTGTGGAATTAGACGATACGTTTTTTTATTTGTTTACTTTATGACTTTCTTTTTTTTTACATATTTGCACTGTTACTTTACATAATAACTCTTTTAGATTATTCTCTTTTATTATTTATTAATATTTTGTAAGACTACTTTAGCTCTTCTCGCCTTAATCTCAGGATTACCTAGTTCAGGCACGTAACCTTAGGAACAAAATTGACATTTAAACTGTATTAATTTTATTTCTTGTAAATTATTTTGTATTAAAATTATTATTATTTCTTAAGCCCACTTGTGCCAAAAATTTTACTTCGAGGTAATTGCTAACGTGAGGTTAAATTAATGTATTGTCATACATAATGGACCCGTTAGTAACTACCTCGCAGTTAAAAGATTACCCTGACTGGTGGACTTTATTCGTAAAACTTCGGAAGCCTCATTCCTGAAAGTGTAAACTGTGACTACATCGCGTTCATGTGGTTTACGTAGCACGAGAGTACATTTTTATTATTATTTCTTCGCTGTCTCATTAGTACAGTGATAAAAAGCAGAGCTTTATCATGGCGCCGTCGACGTTCTAGTTTTCATAAAAGAAAAATCTTAATTACTACTTTATTACGTGGAAAGTTTTCCTCTGTTAATAAATAAATAGTAGGTTAAATAATAATAATAATACTGCAGAAATGACCTAAATGATTTGGTATATCACTACATAGTATAAAACAAAGTCGCTTTCCCTGTCTGTCTGTCTGTCTGTCCCTATATATGCTTAGATCTTTAAAACTACGCAACGGATTTTGATGCGGTTTTTTTTAATAGATAGAGTGATTCAAGAGGAAGGTTTATATGTATAATACATGCACCCGTGCGAAGCCGGGGCGGGTCGCTAGTAAGTATATAAAAGAGCAGATAGTTAGGAAAAAACTTAGCGGCGAAACTGCACTTTACTATGTATTTATAATTATATTTTATTCTTGGGAATATTTTGTACCTGTGCACGTACTATGTTTTGTCTCTGCATCACCATAAAGTAGACTGGTAAAAAATGCCCAAGGCATTAAGTCCGGCTTTGTACAATTTTTTTTTTACATGTGCATAAAGTTTAAATAATTAAATAACTTTGACGGGGACGAAGTCGCGGGCGGATAATATATTTTAATCTAGTCATAGGTAAGATTCAGACCAACCGGCTCGGATCGGACCGCATCGGAACGGATCCGTACGCATGCCGCGGCAGCCGTACGCATCCGTACGCATGCCGCGGCAGCCGTACGCATCCGTACGCATGCCGCGGCAGCCGTACGCATCCGTACGCATGCCGCGGCAGCCGTACGCATCCGTAGGCATGCCGCGGCAGCCGAACGGATCCGTACGCACGGCCGACCGGCTCCGAACGGACCCGACGGCAGCCGATTGGATGCCGTCAGCGCCGTACGGAGCCGGTCGGAGCCGGACGGAGCCGATCGGAGCCGTACGGAGCCGTACGCATGCCGCGGCAGCCGAACGGATCCGTACGGCTCCGATCGGCTCCGATCGGCTCCGTACGGCTCCGACGGACGCGATCGACGGAGGTAAAGTTGCATGCAAATATGAACTATAATTACTGTTGATACATTTCAATGTTCTTTACCGCATTGTAAAATGCCGTCCGGTCCGGCCCGATGCGAGCCGGTTGGTCTGAGCTGTCAGCCCTCATGACAAAATGTCAATTTTATTTTTCATTTTAAAATAGCTTTTATCTCATAGGCATAAAGTACATTAATATGGATCAGCCATCCAGAGCCTTTACAATACCTACCTAATCGGTAGGCACCGTCAACATATTTCACGATCTCCGCCAAAACTTTCTCAACGTACCAAATAAAGCAGTGGAACAAAAATCAACCAACCAGTAGTCGAAGAATTGAACAGCAAAGGCAAACTTAGTTGGCTAGAGAATGTCTGCGCTAGAGTACGACATGTTTGCGCTTGTTCAGTAACCGCACTCGAGGGGGCCGTCGTGAAGACTGCCACATAGATAGGTATGGTGGTGAACCGAACTGCTTTTGTTTAGGTCCTGAGGAAAAATCTAGATTTGTTTGCTGCTGTTTTGTAATGGCGCCTGGATCTATGGGGTATTGTTTCTTAGTCAAATTCTAGTATAATTAACACTTTTAAAATGTATTTTTTTATAGCTCAGCAACAGCGCTAACCGTGTCGTCGAAATGACCTTTACTTATGCCTAAATCACCTTTACTTATTTACGTGACCTTTTGATTTCAGAACCTTTTGGAGTTGTTAGAAAAAAAGTTTGTTTGTAGCATAACATAACATCACGCCTGAAATCCCCGAAGGGTAAGGCAGAGACGTACCCCATGTCTAATGTAATTGTGGGCGAGTCTATTGACATCAACTGGGTAAAAATCCAGTCTCCGAGGCTGCTACTAGGAATTTCCTGATGATAATACCCAACAACACTGCCCGAACTGGGAATCGAACACAAGACCTCGCGCTCAGCATTCGCATTTTGCGATCAACGATACAGTCAGATTGTTTGTGTATGTGACTTTATATGTTTGTAAACACACCCACGATACTGGAAAAATGTCTAGTCTTGGTAAAAGTTTTTTTTAAGAAAAGAGATCATTAGCGGTCTTAAAAGGCGTTAAAAAGGTTAATTATGTAGTACGTGATCTTTCCAAAACTTTACTAATCCAACGTGATATCTTGTTACCCCTCCCCTTTACCTCTCCTTCTATACAAATTATATACACGTGCACAATACAGCAGTTTACAGCACTAACTTCTCCGCTGAGGTTATGAACGTGTCACAAACTGCGCGCTGCACTCGAGTTGTAATGACACGTGTTTACGTCACCTAGTTACTACACTAGCACTTATTTGTTCATTATAATGTTTAAATAGATAGAACTATGTTGATAGAATTATGTTATAATTATAATTAAATCTATACCTAACAATTATAATAGGTATACCTATAATAAAATATTATAGATAATAAACATAACTAACATCACGCCTGTAATTCCCGAAAGGTTAGGCAGACGAGTAAAATATAAATAAATAATCTAAATATATAAAAGCGAAAATACCGAAAACCGCTTGACGTATAAAGATGAAATTTGGCAGGGAGGTAGTTTATAGTTAGTAGACGATCGCTAATTTCAATTTTTTTCCGTAGATTTCCCAAAATTCACAAATCTCAAAAAAACATCTCAAATCTTTATTGCAATCCATGTGAAACATACAGGTGGTAAAAACAAAAGCTTATGGACATGGCGGACACGGTAAATTTTAAATAAAATTGAACCTTCGACCTTTACTATCCGTAATCAGAAGGTATGGACCAAAACAAAAACATAATCGCAATGATGGGAGGAGCGTACATTTATAACTTTCGGCTTCGTTAAGTCTCTTTTTACACCCGTTACATATACGTAATACGACGTAAACATAAATTAGATTATCGTAAACATGCTACTTTACAGTAAAAAAAGTGTTGTTGTGTAACAATTTAGGTTGAGAAAGCCAAAATTACCAGTCCCTATACACCATATTAATTTTATTATCATCTTACAACGGCGACCCTATTAATAAAAGCCCACTTAGAAATAAGGCAAAAGAAAGAGACGGACATACATGTGAGAGGAACAATATAAACATACATAAATTCACTGTGAGTACGGTAGATATGAGCCCGAAATAAATAAACCCACAATAAAAAGTAATTGTTGGTTAAAAGAGCCTGATTAATAGCCCTGTCTAGACAAAACAAATTAAAACGGAGGTCAAACACGAGCCTATCTGGACGTTTCCCAGCAAATTACATTATAATGAACTACAGATGTTTCTAGGAAAACAAAAGAACTCGAAAATACATGAAACTGTTTTTCCCGAAGTGCTTGTGCCACCTTTGAAGTTAATTTTTCTGCCCAATCTTACGTACCTAGTTGTATGTTTACAAGCGGGGCTTTTAAATTTTAACGGTAACCGAATTACTCCGTGTTTTTCCTAAAGGTCCCTTTATACTTGGCGCTTACGGCAGCAGGTAAACAAGGACTCTTTACAAAGAAAGTCGTATTTATGTATGAAAGACAAACAAACAAAATGTAGGTAGTTAGGCGAAAACTCTTAAATGAAATTGCTAAAAATAGTCCATTTATGGACTGAAATAGTGCTAAACAGAGCATGATAAACACACAGTTTTTCCTAAAGGTCCCTTTATACTTGGCGCTTACGGCAGCAGGTAAACAAGGACTCTTTACAAAGAAAGTCGTATTTATGTATGAAAGACAAACAAACAAAATGTAGGTAGTTAGGCGAAAACTCTTAAATGAAATTGCTAAAAATAGTCCATTTATGGACTGAAATAGTGCTAAACAGAGCATGATAAACACACATACACATTCCTAATGGATTTTTATCCACTCCGTCCCATTCTTATAGAACTACAGTATTTTCTTTGTAAGTTTTTGCTTGTAATAATCTAATTTTCGTTTATTTTATGCTGTCTTTTATGAGGAACATTGACAGAGTGAGAAGTTTTATTTAGAAGCTATATTTCGATGGGTTCCAAGAATAACCGTAATAATAATAATTTGGTTGTTGGCTTATACTACCCACCCACGGGGTGGATACTGCAATACACCCACCCACCCCGGGGATATTTCGTTATTTTAAGTATCTACATCACATTACTTGAATTAACTTAAGCAGGAAGTTTTTTACAAAAGAAACCTTCTAGTGTTGATTTTAATTCGTAAAGGCGTAAATTATGAAGTATGTCAGTGACATCATCCAACTATTAGAAAGTGTAAAGTCCCCAGCGAGGCGGATCCACCGGGATCCCATGTTCGGTAAGTTACTTGTGCAAACTTGCCCCAACTTTTAGCTAAGTGCCTTAAATTTTAAGTCAATTTTGTGTCCGCTCGGCGGTAGTGTCACTCTCCAGCGGATTTCGAATATTTAAATATGCTACTAGGTATTCAGGAGCTACAAGGTAAATTTTCGCACTCAGAATTACTCAAAAAGTAATTTTTCTTTTTTACTTTATTCCACGGATATCTCTCGAGGATAACAACTTTAAATTAAGCGTCGACGTTTTTTCTAGGAATAGTGTTGGGAATTATTTTAAAGTAAGATAACAAAAGCGGTCATTAGGGTTCGCAAAGTGGACTGATAAGTCCGAGAACCGGGAGTCCACGGGACACGTTTAGGGATGGTTGTCACAACTTGTTCAAGGTTCGTTCGTGTTCTTGTTAAGTAATTACCAAAGTCTCGAGAAAGTTGGGGATTATTTTTTGTTTACAATGAGGGGCTAACAAAGCTTGGGTGTTTTTTTGTTACGCTAAAAGTTTTGCCTTAAAACCACGTAATCTTGACTCTCTGAGGTAAAAAAAGAAAATTTTGTCGGCAGTAATTTTGCTGGAAAGGAAATTCGTGTGTTGTCTCTAGAGCCAGCAATTTGTTTTGCCAAAGATTATTCTCTGTGTTTGAGGAATTGAACAGCGGTACTCGTTTAAGTACAGTCAACAAAAGAGATAGGTATGCAGGATCGTTAGATATAGTTGAAGTTATCCTAGAAACCGATGAATGTTTTCAAATGTAATTTAATTTAAAAAGTAGATAATAAACAGTTCATTAATTTAGTTAATTTTCATTCGAAGACATCCATAGGTTTCTAAGAAAACTTCAACTATATCTGACGACCCTCGATACCTATCTGTTTTGTTGACGGTACATGTGGTCCAGATATTGCAATATCTGCGCTGTTCAACATTCAGACCGCGTCGCGATAGTTCGGGAAACTTGTGCCAAACACTACGTGTGTGCTTCCATGCCATTTGTTAATTACGATATTAGATACATTTAGTACGTTAGCGATCCAATATCAAAGCTGAATAGAGTTGGGCCGAATGTTTTGGTTTGTATTAGAAATAGATGCAGCTTGTATAAAGTTTAGAATTCGTATTGTGTTTATAGATAGAAGAAGTATAAAGATAAAATTTGGCAGGGAGATAGTTTATAGTTAGTAGACGGAAAGGATTTTCCAAAATTCACTCCCTAAGGGGATAAAACGGAGGTTGAAAGTTTGTATGGAGAAAGTAATTTAGACGCGGACGAAGTCGCGGGCAGATGCTAGTCTATTGGATAATAACAGTTAAACTTCCAAGACATTTTGTGGGGTACATACTAACTTATAAAACATGGTCTTACGGCGTTATCCGAGGGCAGGTAGCGCCACAACTACCGTCCATTACTTACTATAATCTCTTAATCGCTTAGCGTTAACCAATCGTAAAGATGGAGTGTCCTATTAACAGTTACCACACTGCCCGCGCCCGATTACCTTTAGATTAGATACCTACTACACGTAGAGGTACATAACCTACATAGTATACAATATGTACGGTCGGGGTCATAAGTGGAGTAGCAATTTACAAAGCAAATTGATTGACACTTTGGTTAAACTTACGACCTTTCAACGTCGTCTGCCAATTTGTGTTATTACGTTCTAATGTGCTTTATAAAATAAATTATTTGACTTTGACTTTAACTTTGAATACATCACTTATACACACAGATGTAGGTATGGCTTGTACCCCGTGTTTACAGCAATTTAAACTTTAGCATACTACTGCACTTATGACCCCTACTGTACGTATGTATATTATAAGATAAAGTTGTTGACCCGTACAAGATCAATATGAAAGCCAAGTCCGGTAATTAAAATCGTTCAAAATCTAGTCACAATTTTGTCGTAATCTCAACTAAGTGACATTTAATGTTAAAATATTTTGAAACATTATAAATATTTTTGACTGATTGAGATTGGGAAGATGTACCTATGCGAACGTTCTTAAAAATACTGTAATCCTGGCAGGGTCGCCATGAAGTATGGAGGTAAAAGTAAACACGACTGGTCGAGACAAGCGTTTATTAAGAACTGCTCGAAGGTTACAAGGTGGCTTAGGTACTAGGTACATACACACTTCATGCCCCTCTGTTGTAATAATGATATCGTATCCCTATTACTGTTACTGTTTGTTACTGTTAGGGCAAAGGACTCTTCTCATACAGAGAAGGCACGAGCATTAGTTCCTACGCAGTGTCAATAATACATATTTACGTTTTAATAAACAAGTTTACGATTTTAGTAAAACAATTAAATTGGAAATAACATGCACGGACACTTCCATTTTCGGATTAAGTACAATATTTATGTAGATAGAGTGAATGTTAATAAATTTTGCAGAAACCATTACTTGCTGCCGAAACATTAAATTTTTTACTCAATTTAAGCTGCAAAAAGGCTCACATTAATGTTTTTATGTTCTGCTGTATATAAAAGAGTATACAAATTACATCGAGCACCTAATCTACATGTTAAGTAATTAACGAATAATGTCCAAAAACCGGGACGTGCTTAGAATGAATGAGGGACAAAATAAATGAGATACACCGCCTTTTTATAATTACTTTTACATCTACTGAGATGAAAAGATACGTTAAACTTTTTGCGTGGATATAATGACCACGATTTAATATGAATTCATCTCATTTAAATATGGTCACACATTAGTTAAGTAAGCACCTTGTAAATTGACACACGTCATCTTCGAAAAATTACTTTTGAGCGCTTTTTATTAAATCATTATCTTACTATGTATGCATAATTATAATTAAAAATGCGAAAGTTAGAGTCATGGATATGTTTGTCACTCAGAACGACTTAACGGATCTGGATGAAATTCAGCACAGAGATAGATTGAAATTCGGGGATAAGTACTGGAAGTCTTTTTATCTCGGAATTATTTATTGTTCCTGTAGGATAATATATCAATTTTGACACGGACGAAGTCGAGAGCAGAAGTTAGTTATTATATAAATAATACTAGCCTATTTGTCACACTGCAGGGCAAATACCTCTTCTCATACAGAGAAATCACGAGCATTGATCACCACCACACCTGCTCAAAACGAATTGACGATTTAAGACTTATTTTCGCAGCGGCGACGGTTTTGTTTATTATAACCTTCACAAATAGGTATTACTTTATCTCAATCGACTTCGTGATTTGTGGCCCGGAGTCAATAAAACGAAAATCGTCGTCGACGAAATCCAGATTCTAGTCGAACAAATAAAAAATGACGTAACCGATTTCACGTAAACTGGAATGTTGTTAAGCCAAACGGCAAACGTGCATCCTGCGATTTATAGTCAACAATATGAAAATCTGACATTCCAATTGAATAAACCAAAATATCGTTCGTCTAATATAAAAACACAGCAATTCACCTATACAGGGTTATTTTTAAAACACCAGAAACCTGAAAAGGGGTTATTGTACTCATCATTATTAATAACTTTTTCTGGGACCAACCCTGAAATCATGAAAAAAAAATCTCCTGTTTCATACATTATGATTGTGTTGTATAGCATTTTTGTAGGGAACAGCTGATTTTTTTTTCATGATTTCAGGGTTAGTCCCATAGATAGCTGATGAAATAACATAGGCTACTTTTATTTTAGAAAAAAAAATAGGGTACACACGGCTACACATCAAGCTATACAAAACCAGTTTTAGCTGACCTCGCATTGTATATGCTTTTCGTACAATCAGAAGTCAGCTTATACTGGTTAAGTATAGCTTGATGTGTAGCCGTGTGTACCACGCAAAAATATAAAACCTCGCAGAAAAACAATATTCACGTAGACGAAGTCACGGGCATCAGCTCTGTGACAAACAGACAGACAAACAGCGGAGTTTTAATAATAGGGCCCCGTTTGGCACCCACATTTATGCAGATAAAGTCGCGGGGAAAAGCAAGTAATGTCATATTATTCACACCAATCTCAGTTGAACAGTTTTTCTTGTTGAGCGAGTGAACTAAGCGAGTTAGATCTTAATCTAGAACAAGTTATAACTTTAACCATCAAATCTGGAGAACATTTTTGAGTAAAGAGTTTAAGCGTCAGCTCACACCGAGACGCGACGCGACGCGACGCTGCGTGCACACTTTAAAAGAGCGACTCAAAATATAACTTTATTTTCTACACGAAAAGATACACATTTCATTGTAAGAATTTAGAATACGTTACACCACGCAGCACTACGTCGCGATGCGTCGCTCTACGCCGCGCTGCGCCGCGCGGCGCCCCGCGAGACGCATCGCGACGCAGCGGTGAATCGCCGGTACGCGCGCACAGAATGACGTGCAAGAGCGGCGACGTTGCGATGCGTCTCGCGGCGGCGAGCGGCGCAGCGCGGCGCAGCGCGAAGTCACTGGCCTCTTCAAGTATCTTCACGTTGCGTCGCGTCGCGTCGCGTCTCGGTGTGAACTGACCCTTAGAGTCTAGACTTTGGATAACGTCTATATTTGATAAAGTCAGCATATTATTTTATGGTTAAGAATACCCATGGCTGGAACTAACAGCACTTTTGTTTATCTATACAAATAAATAAATAAAATTGAAGTGAATGTTTGCAATGTCATGTTAAAATAACACCTTTTTAAAATGTAATAAATATGAATGTAACACTGTCTATTACTGTCTACCTGTTTGTTTTAGCTAAGCTCCTAAATTACTAGACTGATTCCAAGGGGACCTTCATTGGCAGATAGTTAATGTCATAAGGAGTAACTTAGACTACTTTTTACAAGCTTTTATTAGAATAAATAGTATTCCACGCGAAAAAGAACATCCCCAAAAATCGATATTTCTTTTTTTATATAAATTTTATGCAACAAAAATGTCCGACATTTACGCAACCGAAGTCGCGGACACGAGCTAGTGTGACATAAAAAGGAAACCAAATAATAATATTCATAAATCTTTGACCTCTCTAAACTCTACATAGTAATTGACCTAATCTTTGCTCCTAACATATTGACTTCTAAATCAATTGGAGCAGTAATTTGCACGAATCTATCCCTTAATTGGTTAAACCTAGATCTTACAGCTAGTCCCGCTCTACCTATGGGTAGATAGATATAACCTATCATCTAATTTAATGGCGTCCGTTCGGTTAAACTGAATTTATACATCTATACAAATCAATAAAATTGAAGAGTCGGTTTTGATATATCAAAATAACAGATTTTTACTAAATACATTTAAATGTTTACACGGTATTAATAGGTTGGTACTAATTTTTATTTTAAAATATTTTTCTGTCTACCTGTCTTTCTGGCAGTCTATCAGCCTGCCTATCTGTCTGTTTGTTCCAACAAATGCCCGAAACGGCTGGACCAATTTTGACGGGACTGGCCTATAGCTACTATTATAAGAAGTAACTTAGGCAATTTTTATTTTAGAAAAAGAATTAGGGTACCACGCAAAAATAATGACACCCTACTGACTGACAACTAAACAAACATATGTTTTACAACACTACCACGCGAATTCTTTTTTCTACTTTAATAGCTTAGTAACAAAAGATATCGAATTAATATTATATTATGTTAGAGGTGTGAATAACACCAATTAGTGTTATAAATATAATTTTTATGTGAACAGAATATGTATAAGTTGACCTTTAATTGTAAGCAACAGTAATATAATTAGAAAGGACAAGGTGTCCTCAATTAGAATAGTTATGTTAAACATAATATTGTCAAGTCGTCCCACGATGAATAAACAATTTCATTCATGTTTGATAACCAAGCTGAGGTTTATGATTTACTAGTATTATACAAGACTATGTTTTGAAATTCGTACCTATTAGAACGGCTATCTAAATAATTACGGAGTAGAATGGATATCGTAACAATATTTTTCGTATTTAATATTTTTACAGTAGATAAACGATTGCAGAAATATTTTTCGACAGCTATAATATTATATATATTCGTGTAACGCTCTTATGACTTGATCACTTGACATAATTATGCATAGTGCATGTATTTGTATAATGGCCACGAGTAGGTACTTTATAAGACAATTTAAGATATTTCATGGTTTATTTTCAAAAACAATAAAAGTACCTAGGTACTGCAACTAACAATCAGAAAGCAATAATTCCATTTGAAAACACAAATCTTCTTAAGACATAATGCAGCTACTACACAAAGTATGACAGCAGAGGAATACAGAACACTTTGTAATTTACCTAAGCATTAAATATTAGTCTGAATAAACAGTAGAAACATTAAACTGAATTTAACTATTTTCTAGCTGACAGTTTTCTGTTAGCCGCTTTAAAACAGAGTTACTGTTACCAAATGCGATTTCTGTTGCAATAAGCTACAGCACATTCTGAGAATAATATAAAGTGGATGTAGTCGCAAACACAATGAGATAAAACAGACAGTCTCCTCAGGACCCTTTGGTACTCGCTCTCAAAGCCGTTATAACTGGCTTTTGACTATAGCCTTGGGAATAGTAGGTGGTGTGTAAGGTTTCACGTTCAGGTACTTTGTTAAATGTTAAAACTTGTGGTTTTACTGGTTTGTTTTATTGTCTAACTCTGTAGTAAAACTGTTATTATTTGCGACTTTTTTTTGTGGTTGCATCAATAATTAATGGGTAAAGCTATCGATAATGTAAACCACCCCTTGGTTAACATTATCGAATTACCTAGTTTTTGGGTTGTGGAGGTCAGATAGGCAGTCGCTTTATGTAAAATACTGATGTTCAGCTGCATCCGGTTAGACTAGAAGCCAACTCCTCCAAAGTCGGGAAAACGCTACGCAGATAGATTACTATCGATAATGTTTTAATTCCACCAAGGTTTTCATAAAAAAACTTACTGTTTTCTGAAGAATTTACAAAAAGAGTTTCTCTCATAATAAATTAAATTGTGAAATTGGCAGTTATCCCATCGGCGGATGAATTTTTTGATGCTTGAGCTTCCCCTCCTCTTTTTTTATAATGGATCTGGATCATAACTATTTATAAGTTTTATATATTACATTATGGTTTTAAGTTGGTCCAAACGGGAATGCAGTATGCTTAGATGGTTTGGTCATGTTGAGATGTGAGTGGCAAAGCAGGAAAACGCCCTAGAAAAACCTACACCGACCTTACTGGTAAGATTTTTCAGAAAGGTCGGATACACAGTATTTGTAACCGGCGAGACGAGATGTATGAACGTGGACGAGGCAAAAGGAGTATGGAAGCATCGTAGCAGGTAACGGTCTGTGGTTTCTGCCTAACTCCATGGGAAAAAAAGCGTGAGTTTATGTATGTATGTAAAAGGTTTACTAAAATACCAAACAGAGTCAACTAACCGCGCTGTATCGGCCTTTGTACAAAATTATGCAACATTTCAATTCAATAAGTAAATACAAATAGAAAGATAAAAATCAATATTGGTGTAATATATATCACAAAACCAGTAGGTACAAAGAAATTAGTTTCACATAGAAAAACTTTTTCCAATTACATTCCCATTTGTCCTAGTTTCAAAACAAATTTCATTTGTTTATATTTTCCTTTAGTGACCATTTTCCTTTTATTTCCCATAGAGAGTGGTAGTTACCGAAGTGGATAGTATATTTTTATTACATCCACTTTGGAAAGTTTCATTCTCTATTTTTTATCAAGTCGAGAACGATTAGTCACAGTATACTGTTTTTTTTTTTACTTTCAGGTTAACTATTTAGCTACTTTAATGAAGCGTTTTTAATAAGCGTTGGGTACTGGGTTCGATTTCCAAGTCGGGTAAAGTGTTATATGGCATATCCATTAGGAAGTTCTCAGTAGCAACTTAAACATAGAATGTTGGTGTGGTGAGTCGATCATTATCAAAAGGCTACTAAAGGCTTCAAAAGCCAGTCGCAATCTCAGTGTCAATCAATGTCAATAAATATGGTTAATTACGGACACTTTTGACAGATTGAGACTGAAATTAGATTCTAAAAGTTAGTAGAATTGCCCCCGTACCTACTTTCTCGTGCGTACGGTTACAATTTTTTTATACAATATTAAAAAATATTTCCACAGCAATATTTGCGTCTATAATAAATCAAAAACGTGTCGAAAATGGAGGTACCTACGTAAAAGGTATCTACCTATGTCGGTAGATTTAGCGATCTCCAAGGACTACGTTCACTACGTACCGTTGCTCTCAAAATTCAGTTCGACACTCCGCTCCACAAAAATATGTCGAGAAAAGTGAATAATGTATTGAACGGAATAAAGTTATGTGGCATACTTCAACTTTAAGCTTGATTTACCTTGTAGCTGGCCATTTTGGCTCGGCTTCATGTTCAATTTATGTTTTAGATTCCGAATGACAAATTGGTGGTAGATACGGGTTAGGTTTCTGCTTATTGAATTCTAGAAGCTTATTTTTTGTAAATGGAATGTATAAATGGATCTTGCACCGTATCCATTAAAATTAGATTTTTAGTTACTTCGAAATCAATGAATACGAGTAGTTAATCAATTAAGTTGGTAAATAAGTGAAGTCACACTTGCCTTTTGCCATACAAAATGTCATAAAAAGTATATCAATTTATTGGTGTTGTCAAGTACCTACCCTATTACACTGGCCCTAAGTTGAAATTCGAACTCTTTTGTTTTATATCACAATCTACTTAACTTATAAACAGAAAAGATTTTAATTAATCAAACGTTTTTTCCACTATCTTTATTTTAGCTTTACATAATCTTACTCTCATTTTTTTCTCATCCCTAAGTAACAAATTATAAAAAGATAAACTCACCTAAAAAACTCAGCAGCAAATACGTGCAGATCTTCATTTTCCCGGGATTCCTGTAAAAAAAACAAACCTTGTTGAAATCTTTTTTGAAACTACATTAAGCGTGCTCGTTTTTAAAGAAATGTCTTCAGCAAATATTTTGTAAAAGGTGATGCCGTAAATTGTATCGTCAACTTTACCTTAGGATAAGTCAGCATATTTTTTTGTCGTTTAATGGTAAAACAGACTAACTTCAAAGTACTTTTAACATCGACATGAATTTATGAACACAGAGGTAGGTAAAATTTTAAGTTCAATAAAAAGTAAGTAGATAAACTTTAATATTATGATAATTCAAATTCCGAATTTTTTTTTTTGGGAAAATTAAACCCTGACTGAATTTAAAAAAAAACTCATGATTACGCACATAAAAATTATAGTCCGTTGTATACCATTCACATGTCTGATTACGGAACGTCTACAAACTCAGAACTAACTTGACTGAATCATTGCACATTATTTATTGATAACACAATTTACTTATAAAAGCGCCCTCTTAACCTCTTTTGATAAATGTTATTAATATCGCCAGAAGTTCTTGGTAAGAAACCACTTTATAAGTATCGACAGGAGAAAATATTTGCTAAGTAACCTAGGTATTGGTAACTAAGAGATGGATGGGCATAGGGGGGAGGGGGGTGGAAGTCAATACACAACAACGGGGTCCGATGCTCAACGACAAACTTAGATCACCATAAAGATTATCGAAACCTAACTTGTAATCAATAATGGACAAAATTACAAACAAACAGTATCATCAATATTTCCTTTGTTGCAGGCAGGTACAGAAGGACCAAACATTATTATTTCACAAAATAGTGACCCACAAATTATCGCTTACAAGACATCGGTCCTTTATCACAGCCCCTTGTTACGAGTGACTATCGAATTGGAAGCCAGTGACCTGGCTAAGTGCTAATACGAGATGGGAAAGAGGATTCCAGCGATCCGGTCAAGATGAGCCGGTACAACCCCTAACAATTTGGTTATTGAGTTATAACTTTATCTACTTGTCGGGGAACATTCGTGGTCCTTGTGTTTGCAGATTTTTTTTTCTGAGATTGAAAATTGTGGTCCTTTGTGATACGGTTCACGTAATACTTGAAAAATAAGTATTACTCCCAAAAATATTATTTTAATCTACCAGTTGGTTTTAGTAATATAATATAAATATTTAGTCGATAATTTTAGACTCCAGTCAAACATGATTTCTGATTCAGTGATTTTACGAACCTATAAGTATTTGAAATTTAGGCGGGCATGAATTAGCATGTTAAAAGTAATTATTCGAAATCCCGAATTATGTGAAACGGTCTTCAGATTAAGGTATTCAGGCTTGTAAATCTGTAATTTATGCCCTTTTGATGTAGGCACTAAAATGGATTACTTAGTCGAGCGGTCCGCATTTAATGAATTTCTAATTTTAATATTAATTTTGTGTAATATAAAATATATGTAACATCTAACGCATAAATGCCAGTTTTACAAAACCATATTACAAACACTTGTTTTTTACATTTCAAAGCAACGCATGCAAGTAAATCTTACTGCCCTACAATTCTCCAATACCTTCTAACTATTAATTTAATTAATTTGCCATTAATTTAATCAATTGCCCATTGATTTAATGCGTTGCCCAAACAGTACATTTTCGTTAAGCACGTACTGCACGTTACGTCATTACGGTAATTGATATGAATCGATGATATGATGACATAGATGGCGCTGCGCTGTCACGTAACCACTGAGCTCCGTATATAAATAATCGTAAAAATAATAAAACCAATAATTTCTTTAAAATTATGTGTTCAATCTTGAATAAATAGTGTAAATCATCCGTGATATTGTTATCTACTCACTAATTAAACCGTGGACAAAATTATTATCGTGTTATCGTGTGAACAGTTATAAGTGACTAAAAACCATTATTTGAGTGAAATTTGTACTCATATGTATGCGAACATACTAGTTACTATCAAACAATGTGTGAATGTGCCAAAATAAATTAAAATAAAAGAAAAAAGTGCAAAAAAGTGAAAACCGTTGAAATTTAAATAGCTACCACAACTACAATAATAACATTCGATCAAAGCCAGAAGCCGAACCTTTATTTCGACACTATCACTCAAGCAATATTAGCTGTAGTGGTAAGGACGAGTATAGAAGAATCTCGTGTCACTCGGTTCAAACCCCGCCGAGTGCATGCTCTTTTTGTAATTCACAGAAATTTGGTCTATTAGTTTATTACGATGAACTTCCTAAATAATATAACATTGCGACGAAAGCGAACAACCTCGGACCCAAACTCAAGTAATGTGAGCGAAATTTCAACACATACCCTCCACGATGAAAGTGTATCAAGTGTATCCAGTATGCCAGACTTGTCAAACGATGAATCACAAAACGAACTAATGTATAAATTAAAACAACAAATTAACAAACTTGAATCTGAACTTACCAGTGCGCATCACGAAATTGAAACTCTTTCTATTGAAAACTCAAACCTCAAGCACGCGAACATTAAATTACTGCAACAAAATAATTTATACAAAACGGTTACCCATAGCCCCATAAAAACCATCAAAACAAAAACACCTCTCAAAAATGAGAGAACAAGAAAAAATAAACAATTACAAACACAATGTGAACTACAGTCTACGATGGAAGATAGATACAAGGAAACAAAAGCCGACACTCTCAATAAAGAAACTCAAACTACTGAGATGACTAATGTCATTTTGACACAAAAACAAAACCTGACACCAATAGCACACCTGGGTAACGTTGCTTCCATAAAACCGGCAGGCGTTTCTCGACCAAAAGATAAAAACAGACTCGCCATAATAAGTAGTAGGTGTACCATAGGAACACTGCCGTTAATCGAAGAAGTCTTCTCTGATCAATTTGACTACTGTCATTATTTGTTGCAAAACGCCACCACTAGAGAGTTGTTACGAACCGTCGAAGATAAACTAAAAGACTTCTCAATGCAAGACTATTGTTTGTTCTTCATTGGAGAAAACGATTTAAAAAATAACGAATATCTAGATATCCTTGATAACGTGAAAGACTCACTGAAAAACACCAGACATACAAATATTATTATATGCGCTCCGACTTATATAGGAGGTGCCCTAATACACAATTATAAAGTCGAGCTATTCAATAACCTACTCAGCTTAGACATAAAAAACAATGAATATGCATTCTTTTTCGACAGTAATAAAACCCTGACTTTTGACATGTTTTCTCACACTACAGGGAAAATTAACAAATACGGATGGAAACACATCTTTGACCAGATCAGAGCAAACATATTTATTGACTACAAATTATTCAGCTCTCAAGACGCTTTGATTAACAGAAATATCGAGATTGAAAACAAATTACCTACAATAAATAGTATTGAATATATCAAAGACAAAGACGCTACTAAAATATCAAACGATCAGTTTTTTCTATTATAAACATATCAGTATAATGCACCAAAACATCGCCGGACTTCTTAACAAAACAGATATGCTGACGCTTTATATCCAAGAGTTGCAAACGGAAAAAGGCATAGATATCGATATATTATGCATTACTGAACACTTCGTAACTGCAGGACAGGAGTCATTAATTAATATACCAAATTTCAAGCTTGCATCATGTTTTTCAAGAAATCAACAAAAGCGTGGAGGAGCGTGCATCCTTATCAAAAATAGGTTTGAATACAAGGAACTTCCTAACACGTCCATACCAGGCGTATTTGAATATTCCTCAATAGAATTAAGCCAGGAAGGACTAATTGTTATCTGTGCTTATCGACCGCCAAATGTATCGAGTATTGATATTTTCTTGGATAATTTAGATAGATTACTGAATAAACTATGTACTAAGGGCAATAAAAAGATAGTCTTATGCGGGGACTTCAACATCAACGTACTTAAAAGAAATAGTACAACTCTAGACTTCGAAAATGTACTGTTTAACTATAATCTTAAATTAGAATTCTACCAACCGACTAGACCAAAAAGTGCCACTTGTCTAGATAATATTGCTCATAATTCTAGACAAAAATGTGTGAGTGAAGTAATCGATTTTGCTCTATCCGACCATACTGCTCAAATTGCAAAAATACAGGTTAACAAAACGTGCAGACTACAATCTTGGCGAATTAATAAAACCAACTTATCAAGGCAAAATTTAAAATTATTTAAGAGGCACCTTCAATGCCTATCATATTCTGATGTGTTTGAAACAAATTGCCCCAATGAGGCTTATAACAATTTCATTGATATATTTCGTTTATTGTATGATTTATCCTTCCCCAATCAATTGATTAATGTTAATCCTAATAAAAAAGTTAAATGGATTTCACGCGGAATAAAATTGTGCAGCAGAAAACAAAGACACCTACTTTGGAAATACCGAAAAGCACCTACAAATGAAAATAAAAATACATTTAAAAATTATTTACAGAGGCTTAGAAAAATCATAAACCTCACTCAAAAAGCTCAAAATAATTATTTAATTAACAGCTCACAAAATAAATCTAAGGCATCATGGCAGCTTATTAATTATAACAATAAAGTAAAAGAACCTATTTTACGAATCAATTATGGCAACACTTTAATCAAAAACCCTAAGCAGATCGCTAATTCATTTAATGATTTCTTCATTGACCAGGTAAAGGATATATCTAGTAATGATACGGGAATTACATATAGCATTAACAAAATCCCAAATTCTATGTTTATGGCTCCGGTGGTACCCCAAGATATTGTACAAGTAGTAAAAAAGTTAAAAAATAAAAAAAGTGTTGGATACGACGGCGTTTCTACCGTTGCTGTAAAATATGTTTCTGATATCATAGCAATGCCATTATGTCATATAATAAATGCATGTATAAGCTCAGGTATATTCCCTGATAAACTTAAGACCGTTATCATAAAACCAATACACAAAAAAAAAACAATAAAGAAGACATGTCGAACTATAGGCCTGTAGCTTTAATTTCAGTATTTTCTAAAATATTTGAAAACATAATATACGAATCCATAAACCAATTTATAACTAAAAATAATATATTATGTGACGAGCAAAAAGGCTTCCGAAAAAATAGAAATATAAATATGGCAATATTTGATCTTATAAAAGTGATTATGAATAATGTGGATAAGAAGAACCCTGTATGTACAATATTTACGGACATGACCAAAGCATTCGATTGCGTAAAACATGACACCCTTTTGACTAAGCTTAACGACTACGGTATTAGAGGCAATGTATTAAATTTAATAAAGTCATATCTTACGGATCGTAAACAATATACAGAAATATCAGAAATATGTACTAAAACTAAACGCGAATTCAAATACCTATCCACTTGCAGAATATCAAAATTTGGGGTTCCGCAGGGTAGTGTTCTTGGACCACTGCTGTTCTTACTTTATATCAACGATCTACCTTGTCATATACATCATCCAATGACATTATTTGCAGACGACAGCACAGTCATAATTGAATGCGTAGATAAAACGAAATACGACAAAGATATAAACAGCACACTCAAAACATTAATAAATTGGCTTAATAAAAATAATCTTGTTATTAATTTACAAAAAACCACAATCATGCACTATTACCAGCGTCTACAGCCAGATAATATTATGACCAAATATAAAGACCAAAACGTAGATACAACCTCAGTGGCTAAATTCTTAGGAGTGTTTATTGATAACAAACTGACATGGAAACCACAAGCTGAATCTGTGTGCCAAAAATTAAGTAAAACGGCCTATCTACTTTATAACCTTGCAAAAAAGGTTAATACAAGCACACTAGTGACAGCATATCACGGACTAGTTGCTTCACAACTAAGATTCGGTGTCATATTTTGGGGTAACTGCAGCGAGAGAGAAAATATATTTAAAGCCCAAAAGCGCTGTCTTCGATCAATGACAGGTCTTAAAAGTACAGAAAGCTGTCAACCTTTATTCAAATCTTTGAAAATTCTTACATTTCCATCCTTGTATATATTAGAAGTGGCCTTATTCGTGAGAACGAACAAACACCTGTTTACGTCTATGGTTGATATAAGACAACATACAAGAACAGTAAGGCCCCAATATAAAAATCAACTTTACACAGGTGGTCATAAAACAGCCTTATCCAAAAAAAATATTTTATTCATGGGTCCGCTTATTTACAACAAACTACCCAAAAATCTCAAAGAATTACCCACCAAAATGTTTAAGAAGCAGTTAGCAAAACTGTTACTAGATAAGTGTTACTACACTATCAAGGAATTTTTAGAAGATAAAACTTTCAATAGAAATGTTTGATACAGTAATTGATTTTATTGACGTAATAATTTGTAAATCCCGATGGTTTTTTTTTTTGATGATTTTTGACTTTATTACTATATTTACTTTTCTGACATCCTGTATTGATATCATCGACTTTTTGATTATTATTGACAATATTACTACATTTCTTTATTATTGACACTTTTGTAATATTATAGGTTTTATTTTAAATGAATGATGACTCACACTCAAATGATGACTGAATGGTGTTACGTGTAAACTAATAATTTGGCTATTTGTTTTGTTATTATTCATTATGTAATTATTTTCTTTTTTTCCCATTTCTTTGTATGTCAAACAATTTTGCATGCCGTAAGGTAAAATGTATTGGGACTGTCCACAAAACCACCATCTTATATGTATACCTACATTATTAGCAAATAAATGATTTCTGATTCTGATTCTGATTCTGATTCTGATGCGCGACCAATGATCCTGGGGCACGTAATTTGATTATGCTGACGTACACACGCAGGTGTATAACGAACCTAATTAATGGAGATACCGATCTTAATGGGGAACAGTTTATGGGCAAATAACTGGTGTTTAATCAATTGAATTCCATGGAGTTAATTGTATTGAAGTTTAAAGTTGCGCTGTCGTGTAAATCCACGTTGATTTGATTGAAATACCTTTTTTTCATCTAGAGAAGGTACGAGCATTGATCACCAGCTTGCTCAAGGCGGATTGGCGCTTCCAGACTTTTGTTATTTTTTTGTCCAGGTTTCCTCACGATGTTACACTTCACCGATGTCAGTGTCTTAATTGTACTGTTTTATTTTATTTTTACGGTATTGTTCACCTTAATGAAAACATTTAAAATTTTTACTGGTTACTGTGACGCCATGGCGACAACATTATGCAAGTTTTTTTTTTATATTAACACTAGTTTCCACCTGCAACTTCGTCTGCGTGGTTTTATCATCCATTTGAGGTTGCGTCTTTCGGTTACAGCTCCGTTCCCATGTTAGCTATATAGCCTATACTATTCCTAATAATGAATCTGGCTATTATACACAAAAAAAAACTAATCGTCTCCGACGGGCAGTTCCAGAGTTTATCTCGTATAAACAAACATTAAAAAAGCTTTTTAGGTTTATTATATTAGTATAAAAAAGAAAACATTAGGAAAAGTAAGCAGGTACAGAAGTACATTTAATTTCTTTCCATTAAATTAAAGCCCAAGAAACAAACCAGTTTTAGTTTCTTACAAAACTATTCTACAAAGGTCTTAAACTAGTCTGAAAAGAAATACGGTTGACCACTTTCATGTGGCTTTCACAAAACTCCATTTTTTGTACCTACATAAGTTTTTAAAGTAAGTTCTTTTAATAACAAAGGCAGCAAACAGCTTAAATGGCCACCTGCTGCTAAAGAGATTTAGTACCGTAACATTCCGTACCTTTAAGGAATTTGCCCACTACACCGTGTTATACCATGATCGTGCCATGAACGTGTATGGCACGGAAAAACAAGTCAAAGCCAAAAGTCAAATCATTTACTTCAATGAGACATTTAAAGGCACTTTCGAACGTCATTTGCAAGAAAGAAAAAAAATGGATCTCGTTGCATGTCACGGATTACTATGCATAGTAAAATCAGTAAAGTATCCACCCACAATTATTGACACTACGTGCGACTCTAAGCAATGGTATTGATCAATGATGGAACGGTCTAGTAGGCATAATCTCTTTTTAATACAAAAATCAATTTTTTGCATCACACTTTCCTAGCTAGCACGGTTTTAGTATGATATGGCGTGAGGCGTGATGGGCAGGCTCCTTTATACTGCGTACCATAAGATTTCGTACCGAAAGACTTCGAAACTTTTCTCAAACCTTCACATTTTTGAGGACAGACGAGTATTATGCAGGATCCAAGATATGTAGATGGATTGAAATATCAAATCTGCACCTGTTACTCTATTCGATAGCATTGACGTATGTAGGTGTGTTGAAGAAATATGTATGAGAATGGAGAAAAGAATTCAAGTTTCAAGAATGGAATGCGATGTGTTTTTGTTAAGCTTGTCTTTGACTTTACTACTTTTGTTTTTAACAGTCAAGATAATAATAAAGTTACCTATATTTATTTGGTAAACTATAAGTAGGGAAATAAGATATTAATTTAAATTTTAAAAGTAGCCACATGGTTTCCCGTGTGGCGTACAATATTTTTTTAAGTTCACAATCCAAAATTTTGAAGAAATGTCACAAATATATTTTTTTTTCTTAATATATTAAGAATAAGAAGACTCAGAATAAGAGTACTTAACAAATAGTATCATACCTACATAAAGTTGACAAAATGTCGAAAATATAATAAAATTAAAACTTTGTCTTCAAAATATTACGAAATATTATAACCAAAAAAATCATTTCACTCTTCGACCTTTAAAAGGAACTCTCACCTATAAATTGTATTTCTGCGTAAACAAGTCCAAATTAATGAGCAAAGTAATAACATCAATTCGATCGTAAATTCCAACCCATTGTTACGAAAAGTGCTACCGCCTGTAGAAACGTTGGAAAAACGGTACAAAACCCAATAAAAGAACATAAATTTTGTTCACAACAGGCCAAATATCTCAATTTATTGGTATGCTCTCGAATGGGAGACTTGGGTCCCGTTGCTGGGTTAATGTGGGATCAATACTGGCCCGCATTCATTATCATTAATGTTAATTTGAACGGAGTTTGGGAGCAAGATTGTACGGAGCACGTGTATAGTACAGGTCATTGGATTATCTGATAATAATGTGGCAATGTTTTTGTTTACTGAAGAAACTTAAGTTAGGCTTGAGAGGTTTATTTTGCGAAACTTATAGATTTCATAACATTTCAATATGTCTGATAACTTCAAAATTAAATAACATTTTTCAACACACGTAAGCACTCGTAAAATGTCTCTTATTGCACAGTTATTAGCTTCATTATGCAACGTATTACGCACATATGCTTTTTACATTATATTACAGCATTAGGGCGTTGATGAAATATAAAACAAAAACCTCAGCACAGAGTTTTGAATCTTTTGTCCCTAATATTTTTTTAGTAAATAAACTGTGTTACTTAATAAAAAAATATAAATAACCATTAACCAATAACCATCTTTAAATAACACATTTACAATCAACAGTTATTTTTAATTACCAATTGGTACTAATGTGCTACTGCTACTTATTGATTGCTTATTGAATATAGGTACTGCAGCAGAAAAAATCGCTTTGCTGCAAAAATGCGTGAAAGCACTTTGTTGGTCAACAGCCCAACAACAACAACATAATTAGCAAAACCAAACAGAATCCCCACAAACCGTCCCGCATGATCAGTTTATGAGCGGTGCCCGGACGCACCAGGTGCTTCCAAACGGCACAACTTTTTTATACGCCGCCCGTAAATCTACCGGCAGTAAACGATTCGCGCGAAACACCCGTAATGTCTGCTAAAGTGATACAATAACACCAGGCAAACCCTATTTTTAGCTTGGCATTGGATTTCGCTGTGAATTTACTTTAAAGGAAACATAGCATAATATTATGCCAACATTCCATTAAGGCCTCTCGCCCACGGCGACTTTTTGTACCGATGCTGTCGCGCGCTTCGTAAACGTGCAACAGCATCGCTACTAACGCGTGTTAGTCGCATTTGCAACGCGCTACAGAAGCGATGCCAACGCGCTACAGCATCGCGACTGTATCGATGCAAACGCGCGACATTTGCCTCAACGGAGTCCATCGTGCAACTGTAGCGATCGCAGGTATTTTTGTGCCGTTACTGAATCGCGTTTGCATCGCAACAGAAGCGCGACAGCATCGCGACTGAATCTGGGCCCGTGGGCGAGGGCACACAGCTAGCAACCGCTTCGCGACTGTATCGATGCGGACGCGCGACAGCATCGCTACAAAAAGTCGCAAAGGTATAGGCAGAAGTGAACAGTACAGCTGTATTTCGCCAGGGTTCCGTAAGGGTGCCAAACGGGACCCTATTACTATAACTCTGCTGTCTGTCTGTTACAGGGCTGTATCTTTTGAACCGTAATTGGTGGGCACTTGAAATTTTCAGTCTTTATGCTATGGCCGCCGTAACAAATAATAATAAAATAAAGTAAATATCTTTGGTCCTTTTTATTACAACTATTTATAATTCCATGTATTTTTTGTTTTTAGTATTAAATATTGTGGGGGTTACGGAAACCTTCGTGAGCGAATTCCACATACACTTGGCCGGTTGTGCTTTTATCGATACGCTTACGACAAAAAATCATAGCTTTGGTCTTTAGAGTCATGTACCGAATCCATGGTAACGGGTAGCGCGTCGATATGACTTCCACCCTGTATATCGTTACCAAAGGGTCTGAGCCTATATTACCGTTTACCGGACACAAATTTAGACTTTTCGGGCTTCTATCTTTATATATAAACTCAGCTTCCTATGTTTGAGTCCGCAGAACTCAAAAAGTATTCGATAGATAAAGAAAAGTATTGTAATATACATTTTTATTTATTTATTATTATGATAATTATGATCAGACTGAGCCATAGCGAATCGTGACAGGTATAAGCTAATCTTCCTACTATTAAATGAAAATGTTTGGATGTTTGTTACTCAATCAGGCCAGATGGCTGAACTAATCAGGATGAAACACAGAGACAGATTATAGTCTGGAATAGTACAAAAGATACTATTAATCTTTGACGCGGTCAATGTCGCGAATGGAAGCTAGTTTCTTATAAAAATTCTATCAAGTTGTCGACTTGGGCATCGATCTTAAGACACTAGCAACGAGACACTTAAATAAATTATGTTTATACCCTTATTTTACCTGTTAAAAAAGCGACCTTTGAATTTTGAGTGACAAGGAAAAGAAGCTCTATCTAAAAGGTTAGTAATATTCTAAGTACAAACACGTTTTAGCGAAATATAAGTAATGAAAAAAGCCACGGTTTAAAAAATCCCGATCCTTCGCTAACGACCTAGGTACTACCTAAGTACATCATTATAGGTACAGCTCATTAAACTAAAGGTTTTAGAAAATATACCTCCGTCATCGTAAAATCAGACGTTTACTGCTTAAAGTGTTTGTTTTTGCGTATATTTTTTGTTCATAACTAAACTAGGGATATACTGTTCTTTAACAAACAATATATCTACGTTAGATCCTAAAAAAGTGATAATCAAGTTTTAAAAGTCATAACTATTCTTTCAACTCACGCCTTTTTCCCATGGGGGTAGGCAGAAACCACAGAAAGCCACCTGCTACGATCCTTAAGGCGGAAACAGACTGATAAGACGCTACGCCATCCCACGCGTGCTTATTGGCCAAAACACAAAGAGTAGTTTCACGAGATGAAATGTGGCCAATGAGAACGCTTGAATGCCGTGGCGTGGCGTAGCGTGTTATAAGTTTGTTTCTACCTTAACATACTCCTTTCGCCTTATCCACGTTCATACATCTCGTCATACAAGCACGCCGGTTAGGACTACTGCGCACCTGACCTTTCTGAAGAACCTCACCAATAAGGTCAGTGTAGGACTTCCTAGGGCGACCCCTCCCTGCGTTGCTACTCACCTCTGCCGTATAAATACCTTTTGTTAATCGACGTGGGCAAAAGGCGTGAGTTTATGTATGTATGTATTCTTTAAATCCCCCCACGACCCTTACTATTACATGCACTCATAAGCACAATATTCTGCGTGCGTTACAATTCATACTTTCAAAGACAGTGATTTAAAACACCAAAAAGAAAGTCGTTTATCAACAATCTTTTTTTCTCAAAGTTACTTAGTTTGATACACACTACACTGACCTTATTGGTGAGGATCTTCAGAAAGGTCAGGTGCGCAGTACTCGTAATCGGCGTGCTTGAATGACGAGATGTATGAACTTAGATGAGGCGAAAGGAGTATGTAAGGATCGTAGCAGGTGGCTTTCTGTGGTTTCTGCCTACCCCCATGGGAAAAAGGCGTGAGTTATTTATGTTACTTAATTTGATGGACAGTAAGCGTGGTTAAAACCTATGTAATGTGTCTCGATACACCCCATATACCAAAGGTTCCGGGCAACCACACTCAATCACTTTAATACATAAGTGTATTTTATATTAGTGAAATGGAAAAACTGCACAAGTACATTGAACGCGACGAAAATCCAATCCATTGTGGCTCAACGCCGCGAAAATCCACTCATGTGAGTGCTAGAAGAGGAATTAATAGCTATTCATTTCTCATTTCAGGCGCACGTGTTACACCCGGGCATAGAAAATGGAGAAGATTACTTATTTTTATAGAAAAAGAGTTTTTATGACCTATAGTTATGTTGTAATGGAGTCTGACAAAAATTGCTGGAATTTAATTATACAACACTGTTGATTTTGTTCGTGTAAAGGTCACAGAGAAGGCACCAGGCGATTTCAGACTTATGTTAATTATAAGTCCAAGTTTTCTCGATGTTTTCCCAAATCCAATGTCAGTGATGTCCAAAAAGTACATATGAATTAAAAGTCACATTGTTACTTGCATGATACCAAATCCGCAACCTCATGCTTGCGAGACGGGCGCTGTGACATTCTATTTCCTCGCCTCCTTCTTAATCGATATTTTATACAGTTATTGATCCATCTAAATTACGAAATTACGCGATTACTTACAGGTAAGTAGAACCACTTAACGCATACCTAAATAAATTACTAAAGATTTCATATTGTTTGATGTTAAAAGTAAGCGTGATTTTGATTTTAGCTTTTCTCTTTTTTTGACATGTTTTAAATTCTATTGCTACTTATTATTAATTTTTATGTTGGATGTGTGAAACTTTGTAATTATTTGAATAAATAAATAAATGACATGATATCAAGGCCTATGACACGCGACTAATAAAAAATTCAGCAGGCATTATTTAAAAGGTGAAGGACTCAAAAAACTAACATGACCTTTTAATTTGTTTCAATATTTAGTTTTGAAACCTAGGTTACCTAGATAGGTACTTAACCTAGTTAGTTTACTTTTGTTGTTTAGATAAACAACAAAAGTTTATAGACTAACTAATTAATAAAGGTTATTTATTATGCCTAGGTAGAACATAAACTCTGTTGATGTAAGTACAAACATATTATTATAGTAAACTTTACAGACTTACAGTTCAGTTCAACTACTCCTAAATGCTGAAAACAAAACAGAATGTTATCAAAATAATAATAAAACAACGTGGTCAGTATCCATCATTAACAATATTGTACATTATTTTACTAATAATAACACCACCACCTAATATTGTCCCACTGCTGGCCTCTTCCCGTACAGAGAAAGCACGAGCATTGATCACTACGCTTGCTCAAGGCGGACTGGCGATTTCAGACTTATAATAATTATAAGTCCAGGTTTCTACACGATGTTTTTACCAATCAATATCGGTAATGTCTAAGAAAAACTTTGAAATTACATATGAATTGAAAAAGTCACGTTGGTACTTGGCCGGTATCTATCCCACAACCTCAAGAGGTGAGCCCTTTAACCACTGGGATATAATGTACTTTGACTTATAAGGTTTAAAATTCAAAGTTCTTGTAAGTTTATCATTTACTTTTTAACTGAATATTTTTACTGATCCTAAAAACCCACATATAAGAGAACTAGATGTGCTAACCGAAAATTAATAGCCATTCATTTCTCATTTTGAGCGCACTTGCTCTACCAACCCATAGTTAATGAAAAATATAACTTATGACTAAATGATGACAACTTTTGTAAAAATCTGGTAAGCTTTTGTTTGATTAAAAATCTTGGTTTGGAATCAAATTGATTTTTAATGTGTTTAGTTGAAAAATTTTGTAGAAAATAGTAGCTTAGCTTTTAGACAGTGTAATTTTGTCAGACCGTTTTTGGATTTACTAATGATTTTTTTGTATTTTATATTTAGAGTGAATAGAAGAGTAATATAGAAGGGTAAGTCTGAGACTCAGACCTACTTTCTTAGCCAGAAATACGAGTACCTATATGCTTTAATTATTTCATACTAGCTTTTGCCGGCGAATTCATCCGCGTAATTGTCGGTTACAGCGGACGCAGACGAAGTCTCGGAATAAAAAGTAGCATTTGTCTTTTTTTGGGGTTCAAACTTATCCTGTACCAATCAATATCGAATCAGTGATTTAGTTGTGAAAGCCTAACAGACAGACAGATAAACAGACAGAGTTACTTTCGCATTTATAGTATTAGTATGCATTTTTTTATATTTTGTGCGTTATGGAAGTTTCCAAATTGTATTTTCCCCAGACTCGCAAAACATTAATTAACTGTAGTTTAAAATATATGTACTTGTATTTTATAGTTTCCTATAACTCAATTAATTTTATGAAATTAGTATTTTACCAAACCACGAAAACAGTTAATTGTAAGAATTTGTACTCCGTCAAGCTGCCATTTTGGTAGCCTTATGTTATTCAGTAACATAGGAGTCATAAGTAATCCAATGGACTTTATTAGGACTCATAACAAGTCCATTGGATGACTTATTAGTGGTCCAAACTTCTGTGGCTGCCCCATTGGTATCATGGCCGACTGACTGCTGAGCGTGAGGTCCTGGGTTTGATTTCCAGACCGTGCAAAAAGTTTTATTGGGTTTTGAGTTTGAAAGTTGGTATGGTGTTTGGAAAAGCATTCAAAACTGTGTTGGACTTTCGTCTAATGTAAAAGTTTTGGATTCGATCGATTTTTTAATTTGAAATACCCATTTCTCTTTTTTTTTTTTGAGGTGGTAAAAATCATCAAATGAGTCCTTCAGCCCTGGGTGGGGCGGAAGGGACAAGGTGTTATCTGACGTAAATCTTTCTCGAAAATATAGATACAGCAGCTCCACATCAACAAAAGCCATTGACACACAAGCAAATAGTAAAACAATATGGAAACAAGTAAAGCAACATAATATGAGCATACCTCCCGTTCGTCCGAATTTTAATATTCTCGTTACAAAATGTTCGCAATACAACCAACAAATTTTTCTTTACTAATTTTATTTGTCTACAGTACATTTTTTTAACTAGCCTTTAATTTCCCATTGCTGGGCAAAAGCCTCCCCCAAACACTTCTTTCATTCTTTTATTACAAATCTTCAAAGGTTTCCAATAAAATTCATTTTTTTTTTATTTAATACATTCACCGCCGGGCCAAAACTGTTGAAGGTCAAACCTCCACTAGCGTCGGTCAGCGTTGACCCGACGCGGCGTGGAATGTGTTAAAAATATAATTGAATCTAGTTGCACCTTCCAAAGGTTAGTTACATATGGAGAAGAATAGGAAAATAACTCCAAAACTCTTAAAAAAATCGGTAAGCAAAAGTTTTTATAAGTACCTACTTATATTAATTCAATTTAATTGACTATGAAGACTGACTAGGTACCTAAAATAGTTATAGCGTATTATAAAATCAACACGTTATCACGACTTCCAGTCGATCGCCTGCAAAGCTGCAATGTGGCTGGCTACTAGCACTAGATGACAGCCATAATCTTCGGATTATTACTTGCATTTCTCACATGAACACCGAGCGAACTATTCTCAATCAACACTTCTATGATTTATGGGAAACCCAACGGAATTCCATTTTTAAAAGTAAGAAAAGAATTGTCTTGTTATTTTTAAACAGGCTTAGAACAATGGAGATGGAGGTTTTATGTAATTTGTTTTGCAGAACGGTTATGTAAGTTTTTAGTATGAAAAATATACTTGTAGGTACCAGTGTTTTGCAAGATGTTAGGGTTTTTAAAAACAAGAGGGATTTTTATGACAGGTACTGAACTAGGTAAAGTTACTAGCTTTATTTATACTCCGCCGCAGTTTGGTTGGTTTCGTAAGCGCTCTTTTGTAGGTAGATCTTGGGTAAAGGTTAGGAAGATAAACAAAGACAATATTAATACTAAAAAGAATACCTATTCAAGATTCAAAATATTGAAATCGAACGCACCATTTGACTGATTTACAATTTATTGGACAAGAACAATGCGACCAGCCTCAACTGGTTTGTCGCAACTAGCAACAAAGATCAGCGGGGACTATAAGTCAGGTCACATATAAAAAAAACCTATTGTTGCTAAAAGTTATCGAAGATAAGACGTGGTAGTGGTCAGTGTATCAGTGGTGATTCTAAAAACTTTTAGGAGCGCTCGCAGTGTAATTACTGTCTTATTTTGTAAAAAATACTTCTAATTTACATACATTTTGAATGAGAATTTGAATGTTTTTAATTAGTAGAATTGGCTTTGAGATATCGCAACGCATATACTGCATTCATTAGATTTCCAGGATGTTCAATTCCGACAAATTTTGTATCATCCACAATATGTTACGAAAACGCAATTTACACCAGTTTGTACTACACATTCCTTATTCCTTGCGAACATAATAACATTGCTAGCGTTCCAACAACATAAACTGAAATTTAATGCAACAGAAACATAATAAGCAGCTACAATAAACAAACAAGCTTGCAATATATTCAGCGCAGCTAAGTTCTGCCGACACATACTCGTGACTAACGCAACATGTTTAAAGTTGGCAAGTCCCAAGTGGCCGTGTCGTTTGCACCGTGGAGTGCAGTAACGCAGCCTACGTATTACGTACTACGGTCCATGTAAATAACCCTGTGCTTCGACGGTTTATTGGTCCAGCTAGACTCAGAAGTTTATTGTTCTACGGAACGGAAGATTGAGTCTAAATTTCTGTACAGCTTACTACCATGGATTTCGTACGTGATCTCTAACGTTGGATTTATTTTTGTAAGTAAGTCAAACACAAAAAGTAAGCTGTTCCATAGATTTTGTCGTTTAAGTAATTGCACTCAGTCGACACGATGAAACTTAAGAAAAAGATGTTGTTCACACAATAATACACCTAATCCACCTAAACACAATGTCCGATTGTTAAGAACACAATTTAAATCCATATCTAAAATGACTTCGAAATAATTATTGTTTATGTCATATTAAAATTGCCAATCCGCCTTGAGCAAGCGTGGTTACTGATTCTCTTGCCCTATTTGTAATAGGCTTATTAGCCTAGTATAATCCTACTGCAGGGCAAAGTCCTGAACTTAAATGATTCAAAATTGAATAAGCACAATTATTTAAGTAGTGGTCTTTTGATACGAAATTTATACAACGCGAAAAAAATATGTACTGTGTATTTTCACGCTCCATGCGTTTGATCTAGAGATTATTAAGGTCTAGCGGGATATGTGTGTATGTGTAAAGTTAACGGTCCAAAACCAAAACTATCGTATAGGTACGATAGTTTTGGCTTTGGACCGGAACATTTTATACGTAACGCAATCTGGGCGAAACATGATTGGGGTATTGTGTTTTAAAAATTATCAACGTATTTTGTTTGAAACTATGTCCAATCAATGTGTACACAACATGACTTTTATTTCGTTTTACATCTTTTAGGAGATATACGTATTCATGAATTTGAATAATTTTTATTACAGGACCTACTCGGAAATATGATGAGAAAAATCCGCTGTTTGTGACACATGTGAAGAGAAGTGGAAGTGTCTTCCTTTCCCTCATTCTCATAGACCGATGAGACGGCAATCTGACAAGACCAAGGAGAGATCAGGCGCAGGACTAGAGGTGTCACACCGCTATCTTCCAAACTCCGGGCTACTACTAAGATATTGCTAATAGGTAAACCCAATAACACTTAGCCCAACCTAGCATTTGTTCCTAGGACCCCACACTCGGCAGTCGTGCTTAGTTGAACTAGCTTTTGCCCGCGACTTCGGCTGCGTAAAAGCCGGTTATCAAGGACGCAAACGAAGTGGCGGAATAAAATATATCCGATGTCCTTTCTTGGGGTTCAAACTTACCCCGTACCAAATGTCATCAAAATCGGTTCAGTGGTTTAGTTGTGAAAGCGTAACAAGTTAGTTACTTTCACATTTCTAATATTAGTTAAGCTATGAAAACAACTCTTAAACTCTCCTTGCAGTAAAATTTCCATTTAATAAGTTACTACCATTTTGTTAACACATCTAAAAGCCAAAGAGTGCAAAGTGCGTACAAATGAATGCCCACAGAAATGTTTTAAACAAAATTTGTATCCCCGTGTTTATACTTTTACTTTGGCCGTTTCGCGGTATAAAAGTTATTCAACAAATGCGGACAACATTTAAACGCGTTCCTGTTATGAATATTGTTCTAAACTGTGTAACAGCCTGTAGTTTAATTCTGAAACACAAAACTGCACTTATAATAATAATACTAGCCTGTTATTGTTCAATTGCAGGGTGAAGGCCCCTTTTCAAACAAAGAAGGCAAGTGCATTGATCACCTCGCTTGCTCAAGGCGAATCGGCGATTTCAGACTTATATTTATTAAAAGCGACTGCCTCGTTGGTTTAGTGGTCGCAAAGCGCGACTGCTGAGAATGAGGTCTTGGGTTAGATTCCCAGGTCGGGCAAAGTGTTATTAGATTTTTCCATCAGGAATTTGTCAAAAGCAGCCTCGGAGTGTGGATTTGTGCCCGGTTGTTGGCAGTTCGCCCCATATTACATGGAACTTAAACATAACTGGCGAAATGTGGGTACACTAATGGGTACACCTTTGCCTAACCCTTCGGGGATTACAGGCGTGATGTTAGGTATGTGTTATTTTTTCCGGTATTATCCATGAAAACCTACCCAGGCTTAACAGGTGTCCATTATTTCTTGGAAATAGCTCTAAAACATCAAATAAGTAGATTTTTACAAGAAAGAACACCTCATAAAGTAAGTTTTTAAAATTTTTGTTACGTACCTAACTACCTAATAAACTTTCTCCGTACTCTAGAGCCAAACTAAGAGGTTAAAGTCATAATTACCTACCTATAACATTTAGTAGGCGCATTAGTGATCGCAGTATGATATTACTAAGCAGCCAGCTGGAAGCTACCTATTCTTTGATGTGATGTGATCCATTAGTCACCTCTTACCACATGACGCAATACATTGATAGTATTCTTAAATAATCGTAATACCAGCCTGATATTGTTTCACTGTAGGGCAAAGGCCTCTTCTCATACAGAGAAGGAACGAACATTGATTATTATTCTTGCTCAAGATGGATGGCGATTTCAGACTATTTTACAGATTTTATGACTATAAATCCAGGTTTCCTCACGATGTTTTCCTTCACCGATGTCATTGATGTCCATGTTAAACTTAAAAAGTGATAAGAACTGATCTGATACTAATTGATTGAATATTCATAGATCTATAATGTGAATTTGAAAGACTGGCAGTTAGTAGTTCGCCCACTGTCGAAACTCCGAAATATTAATCGATTTTTAATCGCGAATCGAGTGAATTGAAACCAAAGCGTGACTAATAATGATCGGGAGGGGCGTGACTCTAATATAGCCTGTGTACACATATGGCCGGATATTAATGAGGCAATCGGCGCTTTGGACCGACGGAACCCGCTCGCATTAGAGCCCCAAATCGCTCATCCATTATCGAGGCCTTGATGGCAAAGTATTAACTTTTATAGTCTTTTATGATTATAGTATCGATGTAAATCATAGTATCGATAAACCTATAGAGTTGGTACGGCACTAAAACTGATTGATATGTTGTAATTAATGTTCGGCTGGTCGTAAAGGAATGAGGTCAACTTTAATAGTAGATGTGTTTGGTGCAAAATGGCTGAAATTAATTTTGAGAGTATGTGATGTCGTGCTTTCAGTAATCCGCTTGTATGCTGAATATGACATCATCATGTCGCTGTGGATTATGTTTGCTAGTTAAGATTAAAAGGTTTAAATAGGAAATTAAAATGGTTTTTAGGTACTCACTTTAATTTAGTTTACCAATCTGGCAACTCGTACCTACACTAGGTAGGCAGGCCGATGCCTGGCGTGGCAGCTAAAGGACCACTAGCGCCCGCTAGCGGAGGTTTGACCTTCAACATTTTTTTGACCAGCAGTGAATGTGTTAAAAAAACAACGAAAAACCATTATACCAATGCCATATCACTGCCATCCCAAATGCACATTCAAAACACCTCGTGTATTCCGATAATGTCGTCATTTGTTCCCACTGAGCATCAACAGTGGCGTTATTGAGCAAAAGCACACAGTCATTAGCATAATGCGCTCCCGAATTTCAGTTCTCGGTTCAAATCGGTATCGATATGAATCGATTTGCCTATCGATATGGAAAGTGGTTAATTCATTGCTCTTTTAGTGGCGATTAAGCCAATATAGTTGAACTGATAGGGAATAAATGATCAAAATACACGCGAGGCAGAAAATTTTGTGTTTTGGTGCAACGAGGTCTTTTGGCCATTGAAGAATCTTTAACCTTCTACTATTATAAACGCGAAAGTTTGTGAGAATGGATGGATGCATGGATGGATGTTTGTGATTCCATTGTAAGAATAATAATATTTAATAAGGTTAGGTACTGTTATAATGTACTATATTTTCTCTACAGAAAATGAAATTGGTATATACGTACTTAACTTATAAGACAACCTTATAACCTCCCGACACAGGGCATCCTAGTGTGGTGACGAAGGAACTTGTAATTAAGCGCTTTATGGATTATTTATGTACAAAAATATTTTGAACATAACATAACGCCTGTAATCCCCGAAGGGTTATAGGGAGCGAGCCTATTGCCTTCAACCGGGCACAAATCCAGACTCCGAAGCTGCTACTGAGAAATTCCTGATGGAAAAATATGTTTATATTATTTAAACCTGTTTATTCATTACCTTCTCAAAAAACTTTCCCTTATATTTTATGTTATTACGCTTTCTCAATGTCATAAAAGTACTACAAGATAAAAATCTAATCAAACTTCCTATTATAGTCATGTTTTTATAAGCGAACGTTCCATTGATCTCCAGATATTCTTAGAACGTACAGACTATATTTAAATAAATTATAGAAATTATAAAAGCTTTTTAGAATACTCCAGAAAAAAAAAACTCGTCCGTTCATTCGTTCGCGGTAGTGGCGCAATCTTTTTATTATTATCATTTAGTTTTTTTTTTTTTTATTCTTTTTTTAGATTAAGTTCCAGCTTGTCTTGGCTGTTGAAAAATTATTTCGTATGCGTCACTTTCACGTGAATAAAAAGTTTTTCTTTCTTTCTTTCTTTTCTATCTTACAACTATAATAAATGCGAAAGTTTGAATGGATGGATGTTTGTTATTCAATAACGCCAAAACCGCTGAATAGAGATAAATTATAGCCTGGTCATTTTTCCGGATGGAAAGTAGCCTATGTGCTATCAGGTAGGCTACTTTCCATCCGGAAAAATGTACGGTTAAGAGTGGGTTTTTACATGAACAATTCTAGATTTCTAGGCTTAAAATACAAATGTATGAAAACTACATAATATTTTCGAAATATTTTCAAAAACATAAAATAATAACATTTTCTCGATAGAAAAACATCACGAAGTAGCCTCAAATTTTTTGGTTTTTTCGATTTATACACGATATTATAATGACTAATATGACGAAAATTTGATAATTAAGTAGAACATACCTATTTATACACGAGTGAGGGTTTTGTCTAGGCATTTTAGGTAATTCCTTTTATTTTTGGAGTTATTACGATAAAACACTTAGCACGGGGCGCGCGGGTGAATTATAAACGTTTGCTGGCTTTTGGCGCCCTTAATCTATATTATATATAAAACTCAAAGGTGACATAGTGATCTATCAACGCACAGCCCAAACCACTGGACGGATCGGGCTGAAATTTGGCATGCAGGTAGATGTTATGACGTAGGCATCCGCTAAGAAAGGATTTTTTAAAATTTTCCCTCTAAGGGGATAAACGGGGGTCCGACAATTACGCGGACGAAGTCGCGGGCAAAAGCTAGTGTGGTATATGTATACCAATTTTTAGCAATAGATAACCACGTGACTGCGTCTGCGTATGAATTAATTGAGTCGGGTTACCGGTGGCTTGTGTCAGACACAATACACTAAAGTGTCTACGGAACGCCTAAAGCTACTGCTGCGGTCAATTCTGAGAACAAAGACCGTTCTTGTGTTTATAGCCTGTATTAGGTTCACGTTTACAAGATTCTAAGAAGTCTTAGACATCAATGACAGTGGAAAACATCGTAAGTAAGCCTCAACTCCTAATTAATACAATTCTGAATGCGCCAATCCGCCTTGAGCAAGCGTGGTGATCAATGCTCATGCCTTCTCTATACGAGAAGTGGCATTATCACAAGTTCAATTCAACGGTTTCAATTTATGAGTGTATGCAGTAACAGCTTCACAACAAATGATAAACAATACAGTAACAGTTGGTGTTTCGTAATTAAATGTAATATTCGCCAGGAAAAAGTGTACGATATCTGGCAACGTGTTACGTGAACGTCTGCCATTTCTCAGCGGCGAGCGATGCATTGGAAGCGAGCGCGCGCGTGCCTCCGCAAGCGGGCCGCTTATTAAACGAATTCATCATAGTTAGAACATAAACACTACATTATATAGGTCACGGATATTCTGCATTGCCTGTGTTTTTGTAATTAATTTTGTGCTATTAATTATTGTGGTATTTTACCTTACTTGAGTGAGCAATTCCGTAGATTCACATTTTTGACCGGGATATCACGTACCGAAGGACCAAAAGGCCACGAATTGCTACTCATGAATCAAAATAAGATGGAGTCATCCTCTTTATTTTATAATCCGAATATTTGTTAGTGAGCGTGTTGTGTTTTTTTTTGTATTATAATGTAATAATGAACAGTCTGGCAATGCAGTGAAGTTTACCTGAAAACTGAACATAAAAACAAGCTTTATTTAAATAAATCCACAACAACAATACGAATAAGTATAGGATCTAACAATGCAATAAAATAATCCATACAATTATAGCGTGTTGCGTTATTGCACACGACAAATTCTCATTCACAAGAGATCAAAGCTTTCTTTGTCATTTGATTTATAAAGTACTCGCAGAGCCCCTTTAAGTGGGGCTCTACAGAAATTCTTTACTTTTCTCACTGTTATTTCCTCCTTTCATCACTTCTTATGTATACATGGTTATTGTAAGTTGTTTTTTGCAAGGGGTGTTGCCAATTTCTTTAAAGTAGAACAAGTTACTTCGAGTTGCTTGCAGATAATGGACAAGCCACTTACCATTTTAAAGACGGTTCTCCAGTGCTTCTTAAGATGGAGGCTTGCCTGGAAAGTACATACTATACTTATATACAGTCGAGCAATATTGCTGTATTAGGTGAATTTTGAATCCCCAATACGAAAAAGATCAATAGAATTTGAAGTACCTATAATATTAATTAACTCATAGATCAGTCAACTGCAAACGTACATGAGCTTGATGCTTTGATACTGTCAATCAAAGTGGTACTTGTTTGTCTGTCGAATTCACATATTGCGATCGTGGCATGTAATCTAAGCATTCAACATTGAACTTAATTACGCCTTCCCAAATGTTAGTTTACGACACATTCAATCTCTGCTTATTCTTTACTTACTTGAAAAAACATATTTGTTTAATACAGAAACAGAACAGAAAAACATATTATTATCAAGTCTACATTTTATCAAATAAAACTCAATATAAGGTTGAGTTTGTAACAAAAAGTTTTACCTGTCAGCATAAAAATGTTCGGACTTTTTATTATTATATTATTCACTTTTAACTTTTTCCCTTCGAGAATAAAACATCGCAGTATTTTTGACTTAGGGTAAAATCGACTGTAGCGTACATTAAGGTACACGTATATTATATGACTGTTTATGGATGCCAATTTGATCGTTGATCTGAAAAAGAAAAATACGTGCCTGTATTCGTAAATACTTCTACTACTTCAGAGAAATATTTTCAACAAAATGCTCATGGCGATAAAAAATTAACTAAATAAATGGTTGGCATTTTTTCTAACCATTACTTATATATTATTACTATATTCCGTCAGTTGGTATTCAATAAATTCCTAATAATTTTAATAAAAATGAAATAATAAATTACTTATTTTGATAGGAATGAAGTAGTTCAAACCCTTTTGAATTCATTTTCGATTCGTTTCCTGGCAAATTAATTTGGTCTTTCGGGAAATTGTTGGTCCTTAACACTTCGATGTGCCCGTCATACAATCGTGCTAGAAAATCTAGGTTCTTTTCAAAACTCGGTCCTAGTTCTAAAAGTCCACTTAAAAACAAACTTCCAATTACCCGTCCTAATTAAACTTCTCAGTCAGTCGTCGACTTTACTAAGGGAAACCGAATCACGTAAAATGCTTTAGGTACTCATTTCTACATCAATAAATATGTTAAAAGCACCAAATTCTGAAGTACGTACGGAATCTACTAAGATGGAAATATTAATTAAGGTGACTTTTATAACATACAAAAATGACGGTTGTATAGATTCTTTCAAATTGGGAATGATGTATGGGATAATTAAATTCTTAACATAAAATTAATATTGAAATAAACTCTATATGCCTGTAGGAAATACCAGATTCAATATCCTTTGTTATTTATGATAAGGAGGGTAAAAGTACCACTTAAGATATAGTTTGCGCTTCACTTTATCGTAGTCTGAATTCCAAGTTATTGGTTCCCAATCGAACCCGCCTCACTAGTTTGGGGTTTAATATAAATTATTGGAATATCCTCGGCATTAAAACTTGAATTGCCTCTAGGACCCTCGGTATTTAGTAGATAAACCGAATCAAAAGTTCTTTGTGATCTCGACAAGCATTCTTGAGTCAATACTTCCTAGTATAGGCGCGGTTTTGTTTGGTTAATTAGAAAGTTCAAAACGCTTTATAGAACGTAATTGTCTCGACCGATTTTGAACTGGCGCCCGGATATTGGGAAGAGACACCCTATGATAGAACTTAATATTAGCGCGTCATCTGGAAAATATCGAACGTTTCGACCTTCCTCTTGGGGTCAATTATAGGTGCAAGGTCCAGAATTTATTATAGTAGTACTTAGTATTCTTTCAACATGACTTTCTATTCGTATCGTGATGGCCCAGTGGTGGTGGTTTGCCTCTCGTACACGAGGTTGTGGATTCGCACGGGCACGAGCAACTACCAGTATGACTTTCTATTTCATATGGACTCAGCTACTCTCTAAATACCTATATCTTGGATATCACTGACATCGGTGAAGGAAAAATATCGTGAGGAAATAGACATATAATAAAATATAAGTCTGAAATCGCCAATCCATCTTAATCAAGAGTGGTGATCAATGCAAAAGATTTTTGTCCTGCAGTGAGACACTATTAAGCTAGTATTATTATTATAATACCGTCAACCCAAATTAAAAACTACAACAAGAATCAAACTCAGAACACAGCGTCTTTAAAATTAATCAAGCTAGCGCAACAGAATTTGCTAAACATTTCCCCAGAGCAAGCGCGGGTAAGATAGCCTTGAATCATGAACCGATGTGTTTCAGCGAATTGCTTCCAGGTTCCCTACTGCAATACCCGTTTGAAAATGTAGTAGATACCAGGGATGAGATGAGATAAAGCTGTAGGTATTAATCAGTCTTCTAAACATGAAACGATATTTTTTCGGGTTATCCTTTAAATGGTAGGCATAAATAAGCATCATTGGACTTACTCCATTTCTCTATGACGTAACTAGCCTATTCTGTAAAAATATTGCTCAATGAATTTGGGTAAAGTGAGCTCGAGATAAGCTGTCAATCCTTAGGATAGCTCCGACTTTTATAGCCCACTGATAGTATCTGGCAACAATGCATCTTGGTTTTTAACACTATCCTGCAAAGGATACCAACCAACCCCTTAAACAAAACGATTAAGGATACCTGCGAACGGCCTCAGCATAGAAACTAGTGAATACGCGTACCTTCAGGACAAATTCCTCTATGCATCCCCAACATGTCAGCAAAATTGTAATGGCGTAGGCCATATATTATTGTAATGGCGTATGGCGACTCTTAAGTCTTAATTGATTTACCATTACACTCACGATACGAACGAACAATGTTAAGATAACAAAATAATGTTTCTGTTGACTCTATACTATTACAATGATTTCTTCAAGAAAAATAAAAAACGACAAAGAACCACTGATCGAAGCCTGGTGTCGTATCTTTACATTACTGATAATTAATTATTGATCGTTAAATTCATTAGTTGGCTAATTAATTATAAAAGATTTCGTGGTAGGTATTAGACAGTAAATTGAAAGACCACACTTATACGTATATACGTTTAACTTTTGGTCCTTTTGTGATCCACAGAAAGAGAGAGAGATAGTTGAACATTGTTTGTATGGAAGCAAACAACAATAACTTCTATATCCTCGATTGCAAAAAGTTATTCGCGTGGGATCTAGGAGATATTCCTTGAGTGTAAAGTGCGAGTGCAATATGCAGTAACTACTGCGTCCGACAGTTTGTTGAATAGAAAACCACCGGTACGGCCACACGTAAGTTTGGTAAGCCTTGTGGTGTGCGGTCGGCACCAGATGCGAGCTGCCGAATATTACACATATCTGTTACAGTGTGTATATTTACCTATAAAGTTTTTTAATTAAAACCTTTAACCAAAATGCTTTTAGCACAAGTAGCAAATTCACACTAAGTAATATTAATTCATTTGAAAGTGTTGTCGTCAGCTAGGTTTCGTTTCTAGGAACGAAGGACCAGTTTTGAAGTAAGACAAACAAATTACTAGACTATAAGTACGTAGTTATTAAAATAAATAGAGCTTTAATTTAGAAAAACAACAACCACGCAGCTGGAGCTGCTGCCACAACAAGGATCAAGTAATTTCTTTTTTATGTCGAACATATTTTATGCCCGCACGAGTTCAGCACATATTTTGTCACATGAACAAATAAAGGACATCTGTTGGGACCCTAATTAAAAAGTATAACTCAACAAAAGACCAGCAGCCTATTACCGTTTCTTCGAAAATGAAGGGTTAAAATTGGATGTTCGGATCGTACAGTAAATTGAACTGTCGGAAGCTATTTACACAACATATTACTAAGGTTACATTGTATATAACACCACAAAGTCAAATGTTGGCCACTGTTGACAGTAGCGAAGACCCTTAAGTTACAGCATGTTAAATTAAGTTTGAGTAATTGGTAACACGGGTCAAAATGTTTGGGCGTATACAGAGTACCAACCTGTTATATATTTAGTGGTGTAACGACGAGCGAAGGTTGTGCCACGGAGGAGTGAGCAAATGGAGTAAAAATGGAGAAGTGATGTGACAGTTTGACAGACCTGTACAAAAACAGAGTAAACGTACCTAGTGTCAGGTCGCTCAATAATTAACATGTATAATGGTTGGAAAATAGGTTAGTATTTTAGCCATTCTTTAGCGCTATTCAAAGATAATTAAACACAGAGGACAGGCTAGGCTGACAGTTTCCTAATATAGTAGCCTAGAATGCAAACAAATTCCACACGTCAATACTACGGAAGCTTTTATTTTGTTAGTCGTTTTGCGACTTGTAACGATTTTAATTAGTAAACAAGCTTTAAAAAATCATCTGTTTTCTAAAGTACCATGTCTTGTAATTGTTTGCACCTAACATAATTAATAAATTGTATTGATTTACCAAAACATGACTTTTTCTTAAAACAGTTAATTAAAGCTATAACTACAACTGCGAATCAGTCATAATCATGTATGATACTCTATTGAAAGATCTCCAAAAGTTATTTGTGAAATATTTGAAACACCTCTCCATATTTATTTCCTCCGTGTTGCTAACCCTTTCGTATAATGTTTCGAGATGTTATTGTGTTCCCTTGATAGACGATAGACGTTGCTAAGGTGACATCAACGCGAGGTGAGAAGGGAATTTTAAGCAATTGTCAGTTATGTAATACGACAGGCTTCTAGGTTCTGAGGAAATTCGTGAGAATATGTACATATTTAAGCGCTCACCTACATTTTACGGACTGGTATTGTTCTTGTATGAGAAGAAAGTTCCATTCGTATAATGGTCCTTGTAGGCGCTGTTTAAAAATACAATAGCGTGTCATTCACTTACATTTCATGAGATTTCAATAAACATTTGCTGGAACAAGAATAAGATAAACGACACAAATGTTCGATCTTGCAGCAAGAAGAAGAAACCATTTGTCTGTAGGTAAGTATGTACACAATAAGTAAAATAGAAATAAAAATATTTTTATCCTAAATTTTAATACCAAATTCAATAAAACCCAACGTATAAACCAAAAAATTCAAAGAGAGTCAATGCAAATCCTTTATAGGAATTTATTTATAGTCCAGAAATATGGAACAAATATTATTTCATAAGTGCAAGCCGGCTGTTCGCATGTAGTAAGAGTGGCACGTCGGTCCGCGGACGTGCCGCCGCATCAGCACTTTTATTACTTACATTTTTCACTGCACATACTCTTCACACTACCTAGTGACGTGCTAGAACTTATAATTTTGCCACTTACTTACGTGGGAAAAATGCAAATTCATATTGAGTGCTGTAGCATATTGGAAATAACCAATGAAAACAAAACAAGGATTTGAAATCCAAAAGGTGTACACGTGCCTAAAATAACGAATATTTATTCCAAAAAAACTAAGTCTCCGTGTGTCTCACTTTATTCGACGTTTTGATTATTTTTTATGAAATTCTTTGATCTAAAAACAACAAACTATGCAAAATCTCTTTGAATTTTTAATCATTAAATTAAGGAAAAAGTGAGACATCGTTAAGCCTTCTCTTCCAATACAGGCAAGAGGCTTAATCAGATGGATAAGCGCCATCACTCATCTGTATTTATTCATCGCAAACCTGCTGGCCGAAGGAAGTAATAAATCTTCGGCATATATTCAGCTGAGCACGACTCTTAGTATACAAGCCACCGGACTGAAAAATATAAGACCTAAAGTTAGGTATGCCTAGATTTTAACCCGCTTTTATGGAATCAAACCAAGTTCTTAATAAAATCTTTTGTTCCGCAATAACTGTAGGTGTAAAAAATGAGAAATGCGACGTTGGACTTTCAATTGAAATTTTATAATGGAATCTCGTCCAGCTCAAGTATTTAAAGATTGAATATTCTTATAATTACTTATTCTTTTCGATACAAACGCGGACATTTCCCTAATGGTGTCCTTTGTTTTATCTGTCGACATTAATGCCGAAAGGTTATGAGACAAGTCCAAGTTCCCCCCGGTATGTAGCCCTCCCCCCTCACCCATGGGCCAAGTGAATAACTTCTTTCACGTCACTTCAAATGTGCCATCTATTGTTTAGACGCGAATTTTATCTGAGCGCGTCGTGTTCGATAAAATTTAACGTTTATTTGAGCGTTTGTAACAGAAGCGCGCCGGGTGTGGGGCAGCCCGGGGCTGTCAGCTTCGCCCTACAATATTCATTATTGACAATTTGAATGGAAGAGAAAAATGTCAGACCCGTGTTGTAGGTAATGTAAATATTTGATCAAAATAGAGCGCCAACCCTACCCCGCTGCGCAGATGCGAGATATTTGACAGTTTTAAATTTACTATGTGAAATAGGGGCTTTCGGGGGCCGCGTATATTAATATATTATCCCGCAGATAATACGCACATAAACCTGCCAGTTGTTTCAGAAAATAATCTGCCTGGCCAGGCCTTAATTTGCAATTTTTCTGCGGGAGTTTTAAATTTAAATTGACTTTTTAAATGTGGACGTTCTCTCCGGAGTTTTGTATTAGCATTTCGCGGAATTAATTTTATTGGAGTAGGGTATTTAGGCAATTGAATTACACAGTTGCTAGAAGCTTAATTAAATTAGTAGACAGAGGCCATCATGTCAAAAATACGTTGAAAAAATATCAAATAACCGCCAGAATTATTCAGCTTAACACACAACCGTTTCAAAAAGGCACACAATCAGCTGAGACAGTATTCTTCAAGTAAATAACGTAAGAAAACCTCGCTCTAACGTTAATGTCGCTATAACCAGCACTTGTTGCGGTAGCCTGATTTATGAAGCAATGTTCAGCTTGATGGCAAATTATATAACAATTAAAATTAATTACTATCTTAAAATATTTGTAGGTAGTCTAGCACACCTGCCTCGGCAGAAGAAATCACTCTTTGATCGTGACATTTAAACGTCCTCTGAAGAATATAATATGACTTCTTTTTGTAATTCTCTACTAATTAATAGCTATAATTTTCATTTTCTCTCGTTAACACGGTTTGCGTAGTGGCTAAACGATTGGCTGCTGCGGTGCTTGTTGCGAGTTTGACTCTCACACGAAACAAATATTACTACAGGTTTTCGTTCCAAGCCTGGTTGTTTGTATACTTATATATGACTTTATATATTTTTTAAACGTACCCACGATACACGCAAAATTACTAATGGAGGCAACGCAAGAAAAAAAGCATAAACCTTCCTTTGCAGTCGGGTAAAAATAAAAAGCACTCCTTTTGCCACCGTGACTCACGAACAATGGTCCATCTTAAGGTCTGTGTGAAAACTAACTCTCTAACATATAACATAGAAGTTATAAAAATAATACATAAATAATAATTCTTCCCAATGCCTTTATGGAAGAAAGATGAACCAAATCCGAAAGGTTTGTAGTGTTACTCTACAAGTTACTCTAGACGTAGTGCTACTCGTGAGAAGTATTTAAATGCACCCCTAGGATTTAATTGCAATAAGCAGACTTATTGCGATTTGTTACCATTCAGACAAGCAGTTTCATTATTAAGACGCTATGTTGTGTCCTTCCGTGGTATTTCGGTATCAAAGGACCAGATTTTCTTAATGTTAAGGAAGTAATTAGAAACTTGCTAGCCAGAATGTTACCTATAAATTCAAACGTTCACCTTACTGACATTAAACATATTTTATTATGTAGATTTAGACTTAGCTCAACACTTTCCTAATTTATCGCTTTAAACTTCAGTGGAACATTTTTTATCACTTTATATTATTCAGGATTGTACGAGTTCATAGTTCTACTAACAAGCACTTCCATGGGCTGAAATTACTTAACGCGCACATAGTTTAAGTTTACTATATACACGAGCATCAATCCTCGAAAATAAACCTGAATGCAACTTACACTTAAGATGCACTGTAAACGTACAGCACAGGTTGAAGGCAAAAGGCAAGAGATATATTTCATAGCTTTATTTGCTTTTTCAACGGACTGCATGTCATGAAAATGAAACTACCCACAAATCCTAAATAAACCATTTCGTAGTCAGAAATAATAAATGTAAATGTCTTACGTAAGTAAAAACGGCCATACTACAACTTGTTTGATTGCTGACCGCACGTATCACTTTAGTTCAGTACTTTAGAATGGAACAAAGTGGGACATCTTTTTGAAATCCGTAGTATCACTCAAGATGTATTTTTCTTAATATATTTGTAACAATTTTTTGGTCCTTTGCCTCTAGTTTTTAAAACTAAACTATTTCTTTATATCGACTTTATTATGCGTAACATAATTATCTAGCAGTCTATTTTAATATATTATTGACATTCTTCTACATCGATTTTTTGTAATAGAAGAGTTTCGAAGCTAGCCTTGCATAAAGGCACATTCTTAGTTACTATCGGCTGTGACGTCGCATCTACTGATACACTTTAGACTACACCTCGCTTGATGTCTGGTTCTGGCCATTCCAGTACTAGCTTTTATAGTAGCTTTGGAATGCATTAAACATAAAAACATTTTTGAATGACCTTCAGTTTTCTATATACCCACCTATTGTGTAAAAGATTTTCTGTATACGAAAGAAAACTGACATACTTCTTTGTTATTTAATGCTAGCGATTATCTGATTACAATATTTTATGTTTTGAAGCTTGCATTGCTTGTCTCTGTTTACCGTCGTGACATCGGGTTCTTACATTTACGTTCTTAGGTAGTGATCACTTTGCTCCGCACTTAGTTTCCCGTCTACTGCTGCCCACTTCAGGTTAATGTCTTTTGAAATTCAGCGGACTGGACCATTACAGGCTCTTTCTACAAAATATTTGGTGGCATGTTACTGAATTTATAAAGTAGAACTTTGTTAAGTTTGGTCCTTTAAGCGGTTTGTTTATTTTTGGAAGTTAAACATAAACAGTTATTATTTATTTCTTTAATAAACTTTATATAATATTGTCCAAGTATTCACTAAATGTGAATAACTTAAGTAAGAAACATAGAGAACGATTTACAAATCAAAATTTGTTAAATATTTGCATTAAAATTGAACAAACTTAATGTAGAATTTGTAACTACTGTCATAATATTTCATGTTCACACCATTACAATATGAAAACTAAATTCGTGCAAATGTATGCCGAGTGCTTTTTGTGAGAGAACGTATTACAGCCTTGATACCGTAATTCAGTCCGTCAGGTGCAGATGCTGCCAACGACTCCAAGCGATTAACCCATTTGAGGGCACGAGCCACCACCAGCCAGTTAAGAAAGACCTCCCAATATCCTCACAAGCATCCTTCACCCCCTTACAACCATATAGGCGAGGAAGGCGAGGTAGCTCAACCTAAGATGGTCTTTCATCGCGCAGAAATGGAATGTTTGTGCCAATACTTGAATATTATTGATATTGCACTTAAATATTCGAATATCAAAATCCCTTGGGTGTTTACTCTGACACAGATGTAATAGATTGCAACATTTATTTGTAGTTACCAAAATGCCATTTATTTAAACATAATAATGTGTATTTGTAATCAAAACGCATGAATTTGTATGCGACCATATACATTTCGCACGAATTTTCGCTAATGAATAAAATATTTAATAAAACAATCGTGTTTATTATTGTGAATAAAAGTTTTCATTAATATGAATAATTGTGCAATCTATGCTGGCTAATTTAATTAATTAACAATTAATTTTTATTCAGATCGTTTGCTTCCAAATTTCAATATTGTTACTACTGTAATTACCAATTAAATTAATAAAACCATAACATTTCTTATAGGAATTGTATACAAAATGTTTCCTATTTCCTTTATAACCACCCTTTTAAAAAGTACCTAAATATTCACATTTTTAACTGTAGGCTACTTTACAATTAAAATTAATTGAAAAAATAACATCATTGACGTATCTAGCAAGATGATCACTTCCGGAGCTCTAATCACGGTCTCGGCAGACCACACAAAATCTATGTTTAAACATAGTATTACTTAATACTATACTTAATAAAAACAGGCTTAGTGTGAGAAGTTGTGACTGACCAGTTTGTATTTATCTTGGACATAACTGACATCGGTAAAAGAAAAACATCTTGAAGAAATCTGGACTTATTGTAATTATTATGAGTCTGAGTTCACCATTCAGCTTTGAGCAAGTACCTCGTACCTTCTCTGTATCAGAAGAGGCCTTTGCCCAGCACAAATGGGCTGGTATTTTTTTATTACTTAATATTTCTCTTGCAATCCAGCATCATATTTTGTGCCTACTATAACCACATTCTAACACGCTAACGTATCACATCAACAACAGTAGACGGGGTAAATGAGACAGCATTTTATCATTTTATCCGCGTAGTTAGACGCGTTCGGACGTGTCGACCCACGTCACGGAGGCTAAGCCAGTTGACAAGCTCTACCAATATGTCGTAAGGATAACGCTGGATCTAATAACAGTTAATTTAATTACATACCTACGTCCTAAAATATAAAAATGATAGTTTTGGTTGTTGATAAAAAGGGATTGGGAGTAATAAAATGTTGGATATGGGGTGTTGTTTGGCAATCAAATCTCGTAGAATATGTATGATAGTGTATGGATTGCAGAATAGTATTTTAAAATTAAGACTTGCTTCTGTATCTTCTATTTAGCTAAGTGGGTTCATTTAAATATTAGAAGAGGACCCACAAAACAGTTCTCCAAAACGTAAAAAAAAATAGTTGGTCAACTACGACAAGGTTCTTTTTCCAGCGAAAACTAAGTAGCATCCCCCCCCCCCCTCCCCTATTACATGGGACTTAAACATAACTGGCGAAATGTGGGTGTACTAATGGGTACACCTCTGCCTAACCCCTAGGGGATAACAGGCGTGATGTTATGTAACTAAGTAGCATCTGTTAAAAACATGTAATTTAACTTTTCTAGACATTAATTTTGTTAAAATGTGTAACATTTGGGAATATTCTGGCGGGAGTTTTGCAAGCGGGTCCCTTGTCACATCGCACTCGCCGAGCTCAACCGACCGAATTTAATTTAAACGCTACACCCACTACACCATTGCACTGCCTTTACAGGGTAAATACTTACGAAGTTGGATTTATACTGAGCTACCTACGGCATTTTTGTGACAGATATTTTCTAGGTATACATTTTGGGATCAAATTATATCGTAAAACTAATTTCTTTCCTCGAATTTATTAAACCAATGTCCTAAATTTTTCCACGGTAGGACGACAGAATAAAAAATATACTATGTGTTAAGCTAACTATATCAACATCTATACATATGTGTTTTAGTTTTAGCTAATTTTATTCTATTCGGCCGTTCGGGCGTATTGATTCGCAAAATCATATAAAAGTACAATTTTAAATAAGATTTTTTGAATTTTTCTATCAAATTGGACCCTTGTGTCAAAATACCAAAAAGGAAAAATTCACCCATCTGACCTTCAATTTAAATTCGATTTCACTCGTTCGATTAACACGAGCAACTTAGTTTTAAACTCAGTTTTACAGTTCGATAGAAACTACGAAACTAGCTATGATTTATTGTATACAGTTTTCGCAGTAGTTACTCAGATTTATAGTTACAAATTGGTCTATCAAGACGGTTAAACAACTTCCGCACGCAGGGGCCAATTTTACGGTCCACGATCCTTCTCTGTAACTTAAGTAACTAAATGTAGTTAAACTAAATATTGTTGATCGTTATTAGTTTGGTATATTTTAGTTGGTTTCAAGATTTTGATTAATTCTGCGACTATAATTGCCCGTTAGTAGAGCTTTTGTTTTTGGTCCTATTGTCCGCATCCTATTCTTGATTAAATGTATGGTTATTTATACATCTTACTAGTGACTAAACGTTACGTAAAAGCTGACAAAGAATTTTATGGTGACATTCAACCCAGTTTTTTTTATACATGATCACGCTAAAAATAAGAGATGATAAAACTTAGGCCTACCCTACCAAATTTGCATCAGAAACATGTACCTCTTGAGTGAAGATAATGGGAACAAAGTTTGGTAATCTCACGGCCGCCAGAGCCGATTTGAAAAATCCTTGACATGATTGATAGCTCTCAAACTTTTGGTACAGATATCCCATCACATCCAACGGGATGAGATCGCAAAATTACGTTTATAAAGAAATCTACAATAACATTCTTGTAGTTAAAGAAAATTGAGGAAAAATCTCTGTAAGCCTGATTTTTTCCTCAATGTTTTTTTACGTGTGTTTGTCTTGTCATAGGCTCGTATTCAAGAATGCTGCTCAAGCATGAATATCCAATTCGATTGTTTATTTAGTTTTGAACTCAATCCTTAGCAATGAACTGAGCAAAATGCAGCTCAAATTGTTTATACTTTTCTATTATATAAAACGTTTAATACATATAAACTACGGGATCAACCCCTACATCGCGAGAAAAAAACAAGTTTGTGTAATTACATCTCATAATAACATTATATCATGTCAAATCCACAAGCTCGCGTCCCCTCCCAGACATAGTTAACTTATTTATACCGACACGCAGTAACGTTATCGAATCAACGAGTTAGCAGTTTTGATCCAGGTATAACAATGTTAGTCCCAGGTGCGAGGTAAAATTAAACTCTATCCAAAAAGGTTTTGTAAGCAAAATAAAATTGGAGGAGGTAAAGGGTCGGGAAGGATGGCCCACAATGATTACTCTTAGGTTACCCGAACGTTACCGCGCCCCCAACCTTGAATACTGATCAGAACTCAGCGATGCTGATTGATTCCAATTTTTTTCGTGTAACAGATTTCGGAAATCTATTTTATCCTTATTGTAACAGAAGGGAGGTCGATTGAATTTAATATTATTGCCTTGTTAATTCTTTGGTTGTTGGCTTTAGGCGTGGTTGTACTTGATGAAAACAATGTGTTCTACAAATGTTTTCTTTTCTTGTAACTTAGTAACCGTTACATAATTTAATTGTTTGTTTTGTTTGAAGAAAATGAAAGAGTTTTTAGACTTCTAACAATTTTGTTTTATTCTTATTAAGTTATGTAATTTATGTGTTTTTAGATTATTAATAAATACCTCGACGTAACGGGGATCTTCCTTTATAAAGGGTCAGTCGTATATCTGTATTTTTGTGAGGGAAGCAAACTATGATCTACAACGGTATCTGAGAGAAAACGTCAAAACAAACGTATTCCCGAAGAAAATTAAACTTCCTTTGAGCTCACCACTAACTTAATCAAAAGAACGGAATAGAAGAAAACAGTTTCAAACTTCGCCCTTTGGCAACAATATCGGTTTTCTGCTTATTATTTTTCAGTTGCGTGAAGTTCGGTGATTACGTTATTGAGTATTTCTTCTCCAAGATCGTTTTTCGTCTTCTTCTTTGGAAAGTTTCGTGTACTTCTATCCACGTTTAAGTTACATTCACGGACTTTGTGAATAACTTGATTGAAAAGCAATAAAAGATCACAGTAAACATAATGTTCTAAAATACAACATTGGTTGAAGCGACTGTTTAAAAGATAGTAAAGTTTCGTATTTTTCTCATCATTGCGATCCTTCTGATTACGGAGATATTAATTTTAACTTTTCTTTTTACGAAAACAAATTTTAAATATTATAATTATTTTAAAAACCTGTACAAAAGGGGCCCCTTTTGCATGCACCCGTAAGCACAAACTTTTACGTGCATTACATTTAAAGCTACTAGATAATTTTTTTAACCAGAAATTAAAGTCGTTTACTAGCAATCATTTTTGCTCAATTTTACAGACATAGTTTGATGGACAGTATGCGTAGCCAACGGCTATCTGATTTGTATTTTTATACAGTGTATATTATTATAAATATAAAAATAACTTAATAGTAAATATTTCTTTAAAAACTACCGCCTAGTTTCAGGGTTTGCTCTGGTTATACGACTGTACATCGTATTTATAATAATACCATTATTCTATACATACACTCATGTTCTTGCTGCGACAAGTTTAAAGTTCACAATATACGGGTGCCTACCACAAGTACCTAGTTATCTACCTCTCAGCTGAGTTTGAAACTATCTCACTACGATAAGCTCTATGCCTTATACTGGATCTCGACAAATCCTGAAAATGTGTAGTTACAGGCTGTGTCCCAAGTTTCATACTTGGTTAAATTTGTCGTATATTAATAATATTCTATTAGACGTCTATTCTATTAGGATCTTATATTATTAAATCGCGATCATTCCTCAAAGTAAGTTAGTTTTAGGAACGATCGCTATCTAAGTAATCTCAGTCTCAATCTGTCAAAAATACCACAAATTTTTTTAATATTGATTTTCGCTGATATGAGATTGCGAACGTTTTCATTTACAGAATAAATTCGCGTTGATAATAAAAATAGTCTTCCGGTTTCGTTTTAATAATTTTCAGATTACGAATTTATCTTTTTTTTTTTAAATTAAGTACCTATGTTTCTTTGAACGGCCAAATATTTTTTTCTTTTGTCTACTGACTAGAGTCAAGAGAAAACCCATATTATACAATTATAAAATGGACTTTATAAACCATAACTAAATAATACCACGATTTAAGATGGTTTTTCTTTGTAAACGACGTTAATAAAGCTAAATACTGACCAATAAGAGCTACAAATTAAATCGACTCGACCTGGCATATTATTTCAAGCATATATTTTGATGCGTAGCCAGCGTAGTGGCGTAGCCAACGTAGCGCGTAGCCATGAAATTGTAACATCAGCTACGCCGTAGCAAACGTGCCTTTATTTTTACTAAATTACGTTGCAACAAAAAGTGGGAAAACAGAGGGATAATTCTAGTATCTTTAAGTCTGTAAAAACTTAATTCGCATTTTAATCTCTATCAGTCTCAATCTATCAAGAATGACTCTTTTCACTGAGATGAAATTACGGCAAAAATTTTTATACTGCCTCGTTGGTCTAGTGGTCGCAAAACGCGACTGCTGAGCATGAGTTCTTGGGTTCGATTCCCAGGTCGGGTCAAGTGTATTGGGTTTTTCCATCAGGAATTTCTCAGTAGCAGCCTCGGAGTCTGGATTTGTGCCTGGTTAGTGGCAATAGGCTCGCCCCCTATTACATGGGACTTAAACATAACTGGCGAAACGTGGGTGTACTAATGGGTACACCTCTGCCTAACCCTTCGGGGATTACAGGCGTGATGTTATGTTTTAATTACGACAATTGGCCTTCAAATCTTTCCACCTCATAAAACTTCCAAATAATTACATTTATAATGAATTAAAGTAATACAAAACGATCCTGCAATTAATGTCTAACATAATGAGTTAGATAAGGCGGTGTGTACCCGGGGGTATTGTGCACAGTGTACACAATTCATGTTAATGTAATGTTATTGTACTCACACTCGCCTCCCGTAATACCAGACGTGTACAGAATATTCATAGTGTACTCGTTAACGAGTATAATGACATTAAGAAGTTACACTTTTAGTTTAAAGTAGGTCAAATGTGTGAGATGTGCTGACTTGATCTTTTGTGTTCGTGATTCTGTATACCGATTTCCGTAGCATTTGGTGTCGCTTATTGCGAAAAACACGAACAACATATTTTTAAAATTAGGTGCACGTAAGCGTTAATCGTAACATAATTTAAGAGGCTAAAAATGGAACCTACCGCCGCCGCTTTAAATGGTGCATCATCATCAACATTTACTTTGTGTACAATATAATAATTTTATTATACGTTTTGTCTAAAATAATCTTACTTCATTTTTTTTTTCTTAGCCTACGCTATCCCACTGCTAGGCAAAGGCCTCCCCCAAGGCTTTCCAGAAACTTTTTTCCCGCGGCGCCCCGATCCAGCCCACAGTCCTTTTCTTCATTTCCTTTTTTAAAATATTTTGCCTAAATCTGCCTTAGTATGGTAGGTGCAATTATTGATGAATACGGCATTGAATCTGTGTATATGTTAGGTGATTACAATGCTGCGCCATATGGATTATTTTTCAATGAGCTTGTGAATTATTGTGCTGAGCAGTTTTGGTTATGTGTAGATGTTGATATACTGGGTATTGACTCTGATACGTTTACTTTTGTTAGTGACGTGTACGGGTCCTGTAGCTGGTTGGACCACTGCTTAGTAACTCAGTCTGCAAGGCAATCTGTTACTAATGTGTATGTAGACTATGATACCGTATGGTCTGATCACTTCCCACTTATTATTGAGTGCAATTTAAGTGTCATTTCACAGACGATGCATCACAATGTTATATTGAATAAGGATGTGGTGTGGGGTGTACGTAATGAGCAACAGATTGCTTTGTATACGAGCGAAAGCAACAAGAGGCTAAGGCTAATTGACTTCCCCGTTGAGTGTATGAAGTGTGCTGACTTGTATTGCGGTGACCACGGTCACAAGCGTGCCCTTGATGGACTATATTCTGTTATTGTGACTGCTCTTCGTGATGCATCCTTGGCGGGTCGAGGTGGCAAAAAGACGGTGTCAGTTGGCTCGCGTGTAGTTGGGTGGAACAAGAACGTCAGCGAGGCTCACCGGGTTGCCAGAACTAGATTTATTGATTGGGTGATGTGCGGTAAACCGAAGGGCGGAGACATATATCGGGATATGTGTGAAAGCAGAAGGGTGTTCAAGTCTAGACTTAAATGGTGTCAAGATCATCAGGACCAATTAAAAATGGACATCCTTGCTGAGAAGCACTTAAAAGGGGACTTTCGTGGTTTTTGGCAAAATACCAAGAAAGTAAATATGAGGCCTGGTCTTCCGGTGAGCGTCGATGGCGTAAATGAACCAAGAGACATAGCTAATTTATTTAGGTCACATTTTTCTGTACAACCCCTGCTGGGCAGACAGGTTGAGGTGGTCAATGCTGAGGGCTCCATGGGCAAAATGGAGTCAAGGTTTTCAGCCAAAGAGGTAGGGTCAATAATCAAGTATATGTCGAAAGGCAAGTCTCCTGGCCTCGATGGCCTCAGTATTGAACACTTGCAGCATGCCGGCCCACATATAGCTAGAGTTTTAGCTATGTTCTACTCGCTATGCCTGAGCCATTCTTATCTGCCGTGCGACTTCATGAGAACAGTGGTAGTGCCTGTAGTGAAGAATAAAACTGGTGATCTTGCCGATAAGACTAACTACAGGCCTATTTCTCTTGCTACTGTTATAGCAAAAGTGTTTGACGGTTTGCTGGATGCACAGTTACAAAAACACGTGACGTTGCACGACAATCAGTTTGGTTTTAGACCCAAATTGTCTACAGATAGTGCAATACTGTGCCTCAAGCATACCGTCAGATACTATACTGATCGTAAAACTCCAGTTTACGCGTGTTTCCTCGACCTGTCCAAGGCTTTTGACCTGGTGTCGTATGACGTGCTATGGCAGAAACTTGAGAGCACGAACATGCCACGTGAACTTGTGAACATCTTCAAGTATTGGTATGAACACCAGGTCAACAGTGTCAGATGGGCGGGTGTATTATCAGAGTCGTACAAGCTTGAATGTGGAGTGAGACAAGGTGGGTTAACTTCCCCCACACTGTTCAATCTGTACATGGATGCACTCATCGTCGCGCTCAGTAGCCACCATGTTGGCTGCCACGTTGATGGTGTATGTGTTAACAATCTGAGTTACGCAGACGACATGGTGCTACTGAGCGCGTCGGTCTGTGGAATACGCAAGTTATTGCAAGTGTGTGAGGGTTACGCGAACACTCACGGCCTCATGTATAATGTCGCTAAAAGCCAATACATGGTCTTTCAGGCCGGAGCCAAATGCTCTCAACATGTACCACCCATTCGCCTGAATAATGTACCTTTGGAACGGGTGGACCAATTTAAATACTTGGGGCATTGGGTAACAGCCGACATGAGGGACCATGTCGACATCGAAAGGGAGCGGAGGGCACTGTCGAAAAGAGCAAATATGATAGCCCGTAGGTTTGCACGTTGTTCAAATCAAGTTAAGATAACGCTTTTTAAAGCCTTTTGCACTTCTTTATACACGTGCAGCCTATGGGTTTCCTACACACAAGCGACTTACGGTGCCCTCCGTATCCAATACAATAACGCGTTCAGGGCGGTGTTGGGGCTGCCCCGCTTCTGCAGTGCCTCGGGCATGTTTGCGGAAGCGCGCACCGACTGTTTCCACACCACCATGCGCAAGCGGTGCGCGTCCTTGGTGCGCAGGGTGCGGGACAGCTCCAATACAGTGCTGGCGATGATTGCCGGGAGATTTGACTGCCCGTATATCGGACATTGCTGTAGCAGGCATGTTGCTAGCTGTGTCCGATAATATGTCTGTTGTGTGTATTGTTTATGTGGGTGTATATGTCTTTTATGTATTCTGGTTGCTGTATGGGTGCTTTTTGGTTACCTGAAATAAATACTTTTTATTTTTTTTTATTTTTTTATTTTTTTATTTTTTTAAATCCTAAACAACACAAATTCATGTTTATTAAAAGAATGCAAATCAACTTATCCTAGTACATTATTATTCGAAGAAAAGACTTCAATTTCAATCCATTGTATCAACCCTAAGCTTATAGGCTAAACCAAAGCCCCTCCGTTTTCGCAAGCGCGCATCTAAACGAATTTTCCTCAACAACTCCCGAAGTAAAGGCCGAAGGGTCCCGATTCGTCACGAACTGCCCAATCTCAAGAACTTTGAATTTCGAAAGAAAACATTACATCTCACACGCGTCTTGTCTTAAGACTCTTCCCTTTTAAGATGGCGGTAAACACTCTAAGCAAACAGTTTAAAGATATCATGTGCTTATCAAAATAAAGCTTGATTGACAGTAAACCAAAGATTGTAATAAAAAACACCAGTTAATGTTGGTAAGTAGGCATATTTTATTAACAATTAGAATACAAATTGCGAAACATAGGCAGGTGTAAAGTGGAACCTTTGGAATGTAATTTGTTTCGTGTTACTTTAATTAAATTTAATAAAGAGCCCCGGTCTCTGCCCAAAAATAAAACGATTTGAATTGTATCCTAATTTTCGCGTGGGACACGCCAACTTATCGATATTGAAATTCTTTACTCACTGTAATTTTAATATAACCTAGAGCAGAGTATACTATCTTAAGTTCAATAATTGTTGGAGTTTCAAAATCAACACAAGTTGTACAGAGAAGCATACAGTTCAATGTTTGTGTTCCTTAAACATTCACGCAATATGTTACAGTAATAAGTTATTATTATAAAGACGTACAATATTTGAATAACAAAGTCTTTACCAGACATAATTTTGATTTTCGAACACAAACTCCTGTCACGTTTTCCCGCCTTAAGTGGTGGCAGCCGCCATCTTGGAACGTGACGTTGACGGCTGACGAGCGCGCGTTGACGCTTCTCTATTTAAATTTCGCGCCTCTTTTATTCGCCACCTATTTTGTTTTAACAAATAGGGGATCTAATTTATTGTGTGGATCCTTTGTTAGCCGGTCTATTGAACGCGAGCATTTGCTTTGTTTCAAACTAGGTGGGATATCAGCAGTTAACGAACACTTAGGGTTAAAATTATTTTCTCGCACAATTTATTTATCTGACGGATGTTAACAGCGTCCTACCGTTGTTTTGAATTTTTATTTGATAATTAAATTATTTACACAAACACAATTATGGCTATTTTATCAATGGAAATTAAATCAATAGTGTTTTTAAAAGTATGATTTATACATACTTTGACTTTTTTAAATGATGACCTGGATTGTTGAAAATAATATAGGTCAACTTTTTTATAAACACCTCATTTCAAATCCAGTCACACAAAGTCACAAACAAGGCAACGATAAATCGAAAAAGCCGTTCTTTATCCAAGCTTTTTGTCTTGTCTACCATGTCAGTTACAATCGAACGCAGGAAAAGTAACCGGATATCCTTTTCAGGTCACGTATGAGCCTGCTACGTAGATAACAGTGAAAGCGATACACCTTGATATAAAACACGAATAAGTCGCACTTCATGGTAGTACGAAGCTTATATTAAATTCATCCGACATCTGTTCCTGACACTCTCAAACGCCGGTTGGAGGCAACTCGCAGCGCTTGCGAAAATTAGTTGCCTTTAGTTCTAAGGTACCTTGGTCTCGAGAACCCAAAAACAAAGGATCGTTAACGCAAATTACGCTCAGAAATTTAACGAGGACGTACGTAATTATTCTGATATAATTCAGAGCACATTCATTAAGTTGTCATAATTACCAAGGTAGTTACTACCCCTTCGTAGGTATTCTAAGAAATAAATTATATTTATGTGCTTCTCAAGTTTTCGTTTTAATGTTTATGTAGTACTATTACACGACCTTATTTCTAATTAAAACATAAAATAATAATGTGGAAACTTGTGCTATTTAGTTTATTTTTAAATAAAGAAAGAGTATACAGTAATTTAGAATCTTTGAACAAAAACAGCAGTAAAATATAGCATGTTACCACTGAATCCACAGACCTAATTATTCCGCGATTTATTCCGAGCCCAGCGAACTAGGGACGCGCACTTGACCTGCTTTTTCATAAACAATATACAATACCGCATTCTGTCCTGTAGAAAAGGGTAAAAGGATAATAAATGCCTTCTAGCAAAGGCAGTTGATTTACGAGAACTCACAATTCAGATTATTTGGGTGCTTGTGGCATTATTTATGAGCTAATTTGCATTAAAACAGTTTTTATTCTGAGAAATATTGTGAGGAGGTTTTTTGTGCCTTCGTCGCGAATGTTAATGATTTCAGGACTGTGTTAAAGTGGCAGTCCATCGTTCAAGTTAACCTACCAAAAAACGCTTTAGAAAATAGCTGATCACCATAAAATATGTGTATGTAATTTTGAATCCCACGTTATAGCGTCACATCAACCATTTTTTACATAAAATATGCTAACCTTATCAACCCTTCAAATAACAAAGTAGTGAGTTTCAACCGAAAAAAGGAGAAAATGTACCTTACCCATGTACCTAATAGTATACTCAAGTACATAATAAAATTACTGTTACCCTGTTGTCCTTATTTTTTTCTCAAAAAACACAAATTAAGCTGTAATTCCCCTGATAACGAACATCGACCGTTCTCCAAAAAAGCTTCAGAACTCTTAACAAAAAGTGCCTTTTGTAATTAATAACGCGTTCCCTTTTAGTGGCTAATAAAATAGGGATCGCCAACCCTTACTTCGATTACACCCATTCATCGTAATCGTCGATCGTCACGGTAGTTGTATATGTAAAGGACTCGGGAGGATAATTGGTTCGCATTAAGGCATCTTCCCGCCTGGCCCGGACATTGACTTACTGAAGGGCCGTGCCAACTCAGCGTTTCCCGCGCCGACGCCGCCGCCGCTCCAAGTCATCATTTTTTTTTATAACGACGCCTGTTTTTAACACTACGATCCTTGTTTAATAGCGGCCTTCGTATAAAAAACGTTTTAGCTGAAAATTATGGGATTATTCGAAGGATGTTTTTGGAGAATTTCGGTCCTGAGATCCGCGTTATTGGTCCTTTGTGGAAGTTAATAGGCAGGAAGTCAAGTAGGCCGGAAAATTCCATCAAAGCTTCCATTGTGCAATTGCAGATCTCAAGCATACGTGCCATTGTTCTGTGAACCTACAAGGGATGTAAATGACCTGTGAATGAAGATTAAATAGATTAACTTAAAATCAAACATCCTTTCTACAGCCATAAACCGCTCTAGAATATATTTCATTACAAAACCGCAATAAAAAATAATCCACCCAGCCTACGTCTTTTCTAGAATATTACGTGTTTATGTTTATAACTTAAAGTTACGGGAGAATCAGCGGGGAATGCTTAGCAAAAATCCAGACGGTTACAGTTTACGACCTGTATTTTACGAGGCATATTTTTTAGGCCATCCTGTATAATGTCTGTTTGTGGACCATATCTCATGTTCTGTAGGTATTTCAATTTTCTTTATGTATTGTAATATATTTTTTTAAGAATTTTATAGATTTGATCACGTTGATAGGGATATCGTACATAATATTCATGTAATGGGAAAATACGATGGAAAACTTGGATTCTTTTTATTATTTAGTACTTATGTTTTTAGATTAAGTGGATACCTATATCTACACTTAAAAATATTTGTAACTATGATAATGAGGAAACTCGCTAACTAATCAATGTAATTGAACCGAGAAACCCGTATGTGCATTATGGTTGGTAATTAATCCACTTCATACCAATTAGTGCCAATGTACCAATTCAACCTATAAGTAGATCATGTATTAATAGTCTATATAATAATTATTATTACAAAGAGAGTTAGAATATAATGCAATCTGTATTGTATGATTAAGAGAAGTATTGAAATGTGCGTTATTAAAATTAAAAAAAAACATTAATAAGATATTAAATAGGATCAATCATTATTAATTCAACTAGGGCAAGTATCAGCTCGGTTCACCATACCAGTTGGGACATCTTGTTCACTATCAAAGACAAGCATATCAAATTATAATGTAACCATAGTAGTAAAGACATCAACGCCAATTGACACACCAAAATTCCACCACATTGGCTTCCCTGACACATTTCTGCATAATAACCTTCCTAACCACACTTACAAATCCTAATTCAACCGTGAAATGCCAAGAAAATGGCAATTTTCCGCGACAACGACATCAAAAACGAAATAAAAACATTGAAAGTAAGGTTATCTTTAGTACCTACTTACTAAAACAAAACTTTTGAAACAATCAACAGTATTTACTTACTTGCAACCAGGCAGAGGCAACGTCACGGCGCACATTGGAAACACGAAAAAATCGTCAACACCCAAATACATTGATATACATCATGTCACAAACGTAGTAAGTGTAGTAACCGAAGCACATGTAGAGGCGTGCCGTAAGTTCGCCGGTGCACGCGGCCGCACTCTATCAGCTGATCGCGTAGGACAGTTAATCAATCGACAGTGGGCCGGCGAGGTGCTAAGTCCAAGCGCGGTTGCCACACTACCTGAGTGAAGAACCTTTTCCCATTGACACTAGTACTGGAGGGTTGGATACGAGTCGGCGGCGGCATTTTCGAGCTCCAAGCGGGCGGCCCCGCCGCACTCGCCGCCACACTAATCAGTAATCGTTGCTGGAGGGAGGCTGCGTCGCTCTCGCCCTCGTCCCTCCCTCTCCCGCCGTGTACCTCGCCCCGCTCTCACAACCCCCGCGCGTAGCCTACTACATCCGACCAGAATCGGAAGACGGGAAAATCGGTAAAATAAGGAAATTTCTGCCTTTTAATTTTTCGTGCTTTTACTTGGAATATAAATCGGCGCTTTTATGTAAATCACGGTTCATTTGGAATACGTTTTTCAGTTTCCTTATTGTGTCACCTGTTTGGACCATTGTGAAAAAATTGGATCAAAGTGTCAAGAAATAAAACATGCAAACCAATCAAAGTTCATTGTTCTTGTGATGTATGAAGCAGCTTCTATAATGCGGTACAAATAAATCAACACTGACAAGACTGCACTTTCTGCGCATTTCGCCATAACCGCCTACTCTATGGCAAAGGAGCCAAATTTCCAGGGGTGACACACTCCCATTAAATATTCATTCGTGGATTGTAAATTAGTGAATTCTCAGAGATAACAGGGCGCCTCGGGAGGCGATAAGGCCCGAATGAGACCGACACTTACCGTGGATTTAACCAGCCCTGGGTAGACCGCGATCACTCACGGTAGGCTGGGCATAGACCGATACTGTTAATGATGATTAACTGATAAACTTTCGTACTTCCGAGAGGTGATTAAGAGCACAAAGATAGTAAACAGGATTACCCAAACAATATTGATAGCTTTGCTGAAAAACTAAAGGTGTAAAATTAAATTTGGTGTCTAAAACAATTAAGGACTTAAAAATATAATTTATAATAAACGGTAAGCCAGTTAGTAATTTATATAAAAGTAAAGTTATTTTCCCCATCTTATTAAAGAAACAAAAAATAATTATGTAATATAATTTTATTTGGGTAGACAGTAAATTACGAAATATAGAGATTAAACTTTCTTACATAATTAACTTCAAACATTTCTGAAAGTTACTTTCAACTATATTAATGTCCAAGTTTAATAGCCTATCTTGAATAAATCGTTTTTGACTTTAACATCCGTTCAGGCTTTTCTTAATCATATTAAGGCTAGCTTCAGTCAAAACTTTTGGGTAGGAAGTAATTGAATAATTTACCAATAAGCAAAAAAAAGTTAATTATAAAACCGGTCCTTTGAGTCACGGCTCTTCTAAGTACGCCTGCGCGATGGCTCCACGTCAAGTGGCGATCTTAGCTCGCACATCTTTTAAAATGCACCGATTCGTCCACTGCCGCCGTACTCCTACAATCTGAACATTCAAATTGAGCTTAACTTGACACCGATCGAAACTTCCGCCCGAACGACATTCAACTTTATACCAACTAATTAAAATCTAAATTCAGTTTCTAAAACTTCGATATCGGCTGGGGTGTGTGTGTGATAATTTTGGACGCTGACCCTGCATCGTTTGCACGTCTCTTATATATGGCTGTAGTGAAGTTTAGCACTGTTGGCAGTGAAATAATAGTCTACGAAAATTTTGCATCTTATATTCCCTTAATAAAGTCATTCCACCTTAATAGAAATTTTGTTGAAATTTACTGGACCGGCTAGAGGTGTGATTTATGAAAATGTACCGGTTGGTTCAAAGGGCTCAGTTAAGGACCAATTTATAGCGTATTTATAGAAGGAAGAGGATAGAAGCATCTTGATTAATCAATAAATTCAAAGTGAATTAGGTGAGGTAACGTTTTCAGGATAATGTTCGGAAAAGTCTCCTTTACCTAATCATTGATAATGCCTTTTTCTGTTCAAGTTTAGCGAATACATTTGTACGGATAGGTCTCTGGGTATTTGGGAGTTTTTGGATCTTCATAATGTACCCATTTATTCGCTTTTTTGCGAATTTTGCTCACTGCTCTTTATATAAAACAAAATGCAACTGATCAAGCCGAACATTAACCTTCTTTCGTTCTACCATTACCACAAATTATAAATTCAAATTCCAGAAAATGTTTCATAATTTCATTTATCACTGAACTCTAAAACCAAAGAGCTCTGCAGAAATTTATCCATTTGCTAACGAACCGCTTCGACGCTCCCATTGCGACTGTCTGTCCAAAAATCATACGTAAAAAACCTTTTGAGTCAGGTCACATCAAAATTTCAAGTCTGAAATTTGCCGGTGCATGCCGCCAGGCGAGCGAGGGGGGGGGGCGAGGCGTGGGGGAGGCCTATTGTTCTGTCACAGATGAGTGCAGCTGGGTTGCGGTTGCCGAAGGACCATAGAAGGGTTCGGCTAAATTTACCGATGTGAATAAGTTATTCGGTTAAAATTTTATCGGAATGTTTTTGCTTTCACATTAACACGGCAGGTGTGGGTTGAGAAAGTTTTAGTGAAAGGGTTAGCGTTAATTTCAGAGTTTTTGTAACGAATCAGTTTTGGGAAAATGTAAACATAGGCAATGTGGGTTTGTTGCCTTATTTTATCTTTAACTAGCGACCCGCCCCGGCTTCGCACGGGTGCATGTATTATACATATAAACCTTCCTCTTGAATCACTCTATCTATTAAAAAAAACCGCATCAAAATCCGTTGCGTAGTTTTAAAGATCTAAGCATATATAGGGACAGACAGACAGGGAAAGCGACTTTATTTTATAATATGTAGTGACAAAATAACACTTTAAATAAATAAAGAGAAAAGATTTGTATTTTTGTTTGTAATGTATAAACTCATAAACTACATAACCGATTCAAAAAAAAACCTATGGAAAGCTACATGAGCGAGTATCATATTATTTTTTTTAAAAGTACGGATCTGTAACGAAAATCCACGCGGACGTAGCCTTGTGCATTTTTTGTTTTGTATTTCTAAACAAAAGCAACTAAATCATTTTTTCCTGTAAAAAAATTTACTTCATTAGGTACCGACTCATTTATCATGCTACCTACTAACTGCCAATTAAAAGTATCGATCGCATACTCGTAAACTTGGTAAAAACAAAAACAACACAGTGTAGTCAAGAGTAAAATCAAGATGTACTGTGAATGATTACCGAGTGACCTGAATGAAATCATTAGTAATCGTTAGAGGGTGAACTTTGTTCCCCAAACGTCTAACTCGACGAAACTCATCAATCAATGTGTTCCCATACCGAACGAACTGAAAGTAGGTATCGACGAGGCGTAACTATTTACTTCTTGTTTCGGGTTACTAGTTGCTATACTCCATACAGTTCAATACGGTACGATTAAAAACTTGACTAACGGTCATCGCTCAATATAACAGTAGGATTCCGAAGCAACCAATAATTTGCCATTTAAGTGAGTGCGTTATAATATCTTCTCCTATCTAAATAAGTAGAAGCGAAAGGTCAAACACTCACTCATAACGAACTATCGAAAACTGCTTTACGTATAAAGATGTTCGGCAGGAAGGTAGATTATAGTTAGTAGACGTCCGCTAAGATAAGATTTCCCAAATTCACTCCCTTTATGGGGATGAAACGGGAGTTCGACATGTACGCGGACGAAGTCGTGGGCAGAAGATAGTTTTTTTTATAATCATTAAATAAAAAAGGTGAGGGCTCGCGAACGGCGCGCTTCCAGCTAACGGTTGGATGTGAACGGGCCGTAGCCATGTCGGAGCGGTGCTGTTATAGTAAGCTATGAACGTAAAGGCCAACAAAGCAGCAATTGTTCAAGCAGTTTTCATTCTGAACTGAAAAACGTCTCAGATAGAGCTTAAAATCGCTTGCAAGATACGATACCACGCGGTATTTATTATCTTACACGTAGTTACGCAATTTTCAACTCTTTTTCTGTTGTTTTTGGTTCATTTAATCAATCAATGAAAACTGCTCGAGCGCTGACCGTAGGGCAAAGGTTGTTGTGAAAACAAAAAATGATAAAAAAAAAATTCTGAAATCATGCTCATGGTACTCCGTACATAAGTAGCCAAGTATTAATGTTGTCTACTACCCCAATTTTCGGTCCTTTGAGACGCAGCGATGAATCAAAGTCGGTCTTCAATTTTATAGATTCTGATGAAGATTTCTTTTGCTCCTACAGAAGGAGATTGACCCGGAAATTACTAGGATGCAATACTATCTAGGTTTTTTTTCATGACTTTCCATCTAAGTTTTTGAGTTCCTTCGTCTAGCAATGAGTACTTGTGTTTTAGTTATGCTCGTAGGTTATCTTTACTTTTTTAATTTGATGGTTTCCCTTGGTAAGGAAAACTTATCTTAACTAATATTATAAAGAAAAAATATTTGTATTTTTGTTTGTAATGGATAAACTCAAAAAATCCTTAACCGAGTTAAAAAATTCTTTCATTTATGAAAAGCTACATTATTGACGAGTACCACAGGCAGAATTTTACTTTCAAAAAATTTGGAATCTGTGAATAAAATCAACGCAGAAGCTAATAATTAATATAATTCTGAAATCGCTAATCCGCCTTGACCAAGTATAATGATTTCGTGAGTGTATGAGTGCCTTCTCTGTATTAAAAGAGGCGTTTACCCTACAGTGGGACAGTAATAGTCTGGTACCTATTTATTACTAATTATTTTTTGGTCTTTACCTACATTTTAATCACACCTTAAAGTAGCAAGAATAATGTAACTAAGATTTTGTGAATTCATGCTCATTCTTCGCCATCGAGACCCAAGTTTTGAAACTAACTTTCAACTTTCTTACTAACTGACCGACTACCAATCAAATCGAAAATGTCTGTAAATAATTTAATTGAAATAAATGCTGTGACTTTAGCTTTGTCTTTGACTCGTGTCCTTCTACTAGATATTACGTCATCAATCTCTAAACTTAAGTCTGTAGTTATACTAAGAATTTTGATTAAAATTGTTTCTTCAGATGTGTGTTATATTGTATACATCATACAGCAACTTTACGGTTTGATGAAACACGAGAACAGATTTTAAGAGCCATAGAATTCCTAGTGAAATATCTTAGCTTTATTTGGGTCTGGAAATTTTCTATGTGCCTACATACATACATAGTAGAACTCCGATTACCCTGTTGATCACGTGGTCGCAAGCGCGACTGCTAAGTGCGAGGTTCTGGGTTTGATCCCCAAGTCAAGCGATTGGGTTTTTCCATTACGAATTCCTTAGTAGCAGCACGGAGTTTAGAAAATGGTGGTGTGACACTAGTAATTGGTCCTGCGCCTGATCTCTTCCCAGTCGTGTCGAATTGCCTTCTCGACAATGAGAGCATGGGTAAGAGGGAGTGCACTTGTGTTTTCTCTCTTCCTCTCCTGCGTACTTCTACTGCTAGTCTTCATTGAGATTGGCTGCCGTGACCAATTTCGGTCGGAAGAATATTTTTTGTAGGATTATTGTCTCTTTTTATTTCCACTACCAACAAAGCACATTATGTTCTCACATCAATATAGTTTAAAACCCTCTCTAATGTTTACTTACGCAGAAACTTTTCTGGATCCATCTGTTGTACCATTTCCACCAGACTGCCCAAAAAACGGCCACATTTTGCAAGCTTACTTCAAAAGTTTGAAAACTATTTCACACAAAAAGCCACAGAACTCTCACATTATGTGAAAACTTTTCGAACCAAAAAGTTGAATGTATAATAGTGCTTACACGACGGCTTGGTGGAATGCTGGCTGTTTACGCAAAATGCTTTCATAGTTAGAAAACTGAGTTTTAATATTTTTTTCTTTGTTTTTGATCATTGTATATGTGCTTTAAAAAATTGTTAGTTTTAAAGCTTTACCGGTCAAAATTGTGTACCTTGTATCTCGACCTTTGTCCCACTGCCTTGCTGGTTGAATAATCTTGTCACAAATGCTTGAGCTATTCTGATTGCTGTAGGAGTTCATTCAATGTCTTTATTAGTCATACTGAAGTACCTACCTTATACCGATCTTATTTAAAATAACTGTCCCACGCTAGCAATTTCTCCCGTATCGTGGGAGCGTATACAAATACAAAACTCACATACACAAACAGCCAGACCCAAAACAACTATCTGTAGGCCATACATATGTTTATTCCGTGCGGAAATCGAACCCGCGATGCGTTTAGCAACTGCACCAAAAGTGCCGTCCTACCTAGACTATGGTGTCGTGCAGTGCAAATTATAAGGTTCATAACTTTGTAAATAAATAAAAAATGAATTTCCCATTTTTTTTCTAGCCATTGATTGAAGTAATACTGGATGGAAAAATTCAAATAAAATATATTGCATCAGAAATAGGTCAAATAAATAATATGTGGCTTCATTGGCCTGGATATAAAAGAACTTTGAACAGGGCACGTGAAAAAGTAAAAAAAGTGGCTTTATCGGCTCTTTGTACTTCTGATTCGTGTAAAATTGTGTATCGTAATGAAAAACTGCTTTTTCAACACACTTGCTCGTAAAGTGGCTTTTACTGAAGTTTATGAAACCTTTATAATTTTTTCAACACGTTAAACAGACAACAACAATCACCTCACTAGTATGACACATGACGTAAGGATTTTCTGTCAAGTTTTTCTTGGAGTAGAATTCTTGATACATGAAAAATCCGTTACGTATACGTTGTATGGGACTTAAATATTAATGGTGTATTTTAGTACCCACACACACCTATAGGTAATTCCAGGAATATGGAAAAGATGTTATGTTTTTTTTTTCAACCCGCTACACTTTTCATTGAAAATTTTGGAGCCCTAGAGAATACCATTATATTATATTTTGCAGCAAAATACTCTAAAAAGTGATGTGATATAAATTAAGGTCTTAATCCAACCAATCAATATGTTTGCTCCTCTTCAAAGAATCACTTTACCGTGCCTAGGTATAAATGGCTTGTTTAATATAAAAACTAACCGAGAAAAGTGAATTAACAACCTGTTCAATGGGATAAAAATGAAGTAATCCGCACATTATGACATCCATTAAAGTCAATGTCTTGTGGTTACATGAACATAAAAGACTGTTAAGCCTCCGTTTTCTTTTATCTACTCAGTTTTTCTACCACATGTTGGTTTATATCATTACATAGTGAGCCTTGAAGCACTATTATATAATCTGTGCCTAAAAGCCAATTCTTCTAATTAAAAACATTCGAAATTTTGTCGCAATCTCTTCACAGTGACAGTCAATGTCGAAAATAGAGGCATTTTTGACAGATTGAGGCTAAGATAAAATTGCCTCGCAGTTCATATAACAATGGAATTCGGAAGTCAAAATAATGGCGTTCCTGCTTCGGCACCGATGCTTATTTTTGGTTAAGGAACCAGATATGTTCGAAGCGAAAAAACAGAATTATGCCTATTGAAAAATAACTTTACAAGGACCCGTACTACGCGGGCGTCACGACCACGACTGATCAGGGTCGTGGTCGCAATCTTGGCCGCAAGAAGAAAGTTAGGCCGCAACTGGTCGAAAGGCCGGTCGGTCTAGTGGACGACATTCCTAACATAAACGGAAAAGTAGGTAATGGATGTACATTATATCACGAGATCTATTTTAAGACTGACATTCAAATAAGCTTACTTATCACTCAACAACACGCTTTCAACAAAAGTAAGTATTTTTCTTCTTACATCTCAAAATACAGAGATGTTTTCTATCTCGCCTTGAACTTTCATATTAAGTAATATCGTTATGAAAAAACTTTTGCTCAAACACCTACAAGACTTTAAACGATAAGAATTTCATTTCTTATTTCATAAACTCGTGTCTACTATTAATATACGTTTCTCATCACTTTCACAAAATGTTATATCTTGTAAGTACTTATACAATATAATGTGGGTACACACCTTACTACAATAAAAAGTTACAATTATTTTTCACACCTAAAATAAAAGACGTTTCCCCAGCTATAATTTTTGCTCAAGGTTAGGTTCTTAGTTTGAAGAGCAATAAGTTTATTTAACGGCTGGGCTTTTTTACATCCCGTATACTTATTTAATTAATTTTAATGAGTTATACTTGTCGTATAAAATAATTTAAAAATGCTACAAGATTGTCGTATTTCTAATTTGAATAAAGAATACCTCACACGCCCCACCTATGTGTGAAGGAACGCGCGAGATATTATAGAAATTATTCTACGGAATGATATCTCTATATTCTCCTATATGGAGAGGCCTTAACCACTCTCCACACTTACAACATTTAATTTTATTTATTTATTTATCATCACTTACATATTCGATATTATACATACTGGGCGTTAGTGACAGGTTGGCAAAAACTGAAACTGTAGTTTCAGACCACGATTTGTGATTGAAAATCGTTGGAATTTTTCTCCGAAAAATTCTCAAAATTTTCGACTGATTTTTCACTTGATTCGTGATATATTGATATTATTATGTAAGTACCAAGTCCAGGCCTCTAAACATAAATTTAATGAAAAAAACAATAAAAACTTAACTCGCAACCTGGGATATGATCTCCACAATGATACTATCACTCGTGTGAAGAGAAGCCTATGTCGTACACAGCTATGCCAATTCAGTAGTATATAGTCAAACTGAAAGAGTTACCGCGGCTTTGGAACGCAAAGGGCACTAGAAAGGAACACGGATGGGTTTTAGTCAGTAAAAGTCTGATACTCCTTTCCGCTCCACCCAGAGCGTAAAGAGTAATTTGATAAATTCCCAGTCCTCAAAGTTGCTAAATCCTAAACATTTTTCATAGTAAACACGTTCATATATTTCATAACAAAGCTAACCATTTAATAAAAAAGCCTTTTATCTTAATCAAAGGCAACTAAACAAAATGTTTGTGCAACAATATCTGTTGTGTTTCCGCAATGAGTGATGTGAACAGTGCACGTCCAGTCAGGGGAATAAACAATCCATCAAGCACGTACCCTACGCAGGGCCGATGATTAGCAAAACAAAATGAACAGACATGCGAGAGAGAATTATGTCGCGACTGTTATGGAAGTTTTGTTTGTCTTTGGTAACGAGACCATGCCAGTTCTACTAATTAAAAACGCTCAAAATCTAGTTACAATCTCATCTCAGCGATGATCAATGTCAAAAAATTTAGGAAAATTAGAAGCATTCTTGACATAGGTATTGATAATAGATTTCGATCGTTTCTAAAAGTTTGTAAAATTGCCCCCTGATCTTACATAATTTTGAGCAACATTCATCTACTAGTAAAAGGGTATTTTTTTAATATGTTTTACAGAACTGTTCCATATTTTAGACCTGACTTTATGAGCCTACTTGGTCTTTTTTGTCAAGAAGTTTTGCTTATCGTTTTTCCACAATATTTTTGAAATATTATGCTAATAACTTAAGCCCTTTAATTTGAAAAATCGACTTGAATCCAATACTTTTACGTTAGCGTACTAGGCTTGCAGTTATGAGCGGACCCGCTTGCGCCATTTTATTTAAGGCAGCCTGCCAATGAGCGGATGGCGAATAACTATAGACATTCGAAAACTAGCGCAGTGAACCAATTAGACAGAGTTCGTTTTACACTGCGAGGTAGTAAAAAGTGGGGCTAGGATAAAGTGGTTCGAATTGAATTAGATGTACCTACGTTGTGTAGTGTACCTATGTGTTGTAACACATACAGTGTAATTTCTTAGAGATGTTAGTTTTTACGATGTAATTTGTGCTATCGCCTGATCAGGAAAGTTATTGCTTTTTATACAACTCGCGGTGATAATTAAGCACCAGGTTAAGTTTAATGTAGTCTAGGAAACTTGTTGTGTCTGATATAATATTATGTAAGAAGATCATCATGATCTCTATGATAAGTTTTGATTAAATTACTTGGCTGATCAGTTTATAAAAATGTTGTTCCAATTTTAAATCTGTTTAGAAACGTTTGCATTCTAACGTCATTCTCCCATCTGTCAAAAATGAAGAAAAATGAGTTTTTTTTTAAAGATTCAAAATGCAGAGTTTCAATGTTTAAAAATAGAACAAAATTTGTATGAACTCATCCGCCATTGCGATCGTTGATAAAAATCCGAGAATTTCCTTTCTGGCTAGTAGTACTGTAGATATCTATGAAGAGGTGAATACAGATGAAACAGGTCATTGTCTTACTATCCTCTTGCGAAAACGAAAGGCACAAACGATACACATTCTCGTCTCGACCATCATATGGCAAGGACAAAATTTTAACTCATTCTATTTCTACGGCAAGCTACGATCCCGAAATTAAATAAATTACCTAATTACGTAAATCACAACCTAATTAGAAAACGTTAGATTACACTAAACAACTAGATCGAATAAACCACAAAACGACAATTAAGAACTAACTATAATTTAACAATAAATTATCCCGTTGGTACCTACATTATTAAGTTAGAGAAGATACTTAGTCTTAATTAGCTAAGTAAATTATACACCTAATTCACTACTTATGGAACGTACATATACGAGGTCAATTACCTACGTTCATGAGGATTATTTTCAAAGATCATAATCTATACAATTAAATTGAAATGTCTGCTTGTAAGTTGTCAAAATAAAAGCTTTTTACTTGAGGCCAAACCGAACCAGCACACGTTAAACTTTCTCTTATTTTTCGAATATTTTGAATCTATTCTATGCACAATTTTTGGTTGTGTATTGAACTGATATTGTTGCATAGTATATAGCCTATTATTGTCCCATTGCAGGGCAAAGAACCTCTTCTCATATAGAGAATGCACGAGTATTGATCACTACTTACGTTTGCTCAAGGCAGACGGAATTAAGCCTAATAAAATCTGGCAATAATCTACTTCACATTACTTAGAATCTTACTTAGCTACTTACTACTCATAGATAAAGTTATCGATCTTAATAAATCATTCACAAGCCGTCCACATTTGTTTTTGAAAAAGAACATAACTGTGTAACCACCTTCAACCATTTAATTACTACGTCAATAAATTAATTAGGTAACCGTAAAAAATATCTGCACCTAAATATAAACACTTAACCCATAATATGATCTATACTTATTATATTTATCCTTATGCAGAGGCGGCGAGTCGAGAACTGGAGATACTTATCGATTTTCCGCGGTATTTTGGACGAGCCTAAATCGGGAACCGAACAGAGGTAGGTCAAGCGAAGCGGACTGATATTTGTATAGACATGTAGGTCTTTGTTTTGACTAGCTGACGGTTCATAATTTATTAATAGACATGTCAAAATAATTGAAAATTAGACGTAAGTATTTATTTATTGCTTTGTATATAATGTGTGTTCTGTCTAGATTTTGTGGTAACTTTATCTGTTTATAGATTGCTATTGCAATGTTATATTCATTTGGCTTTACCTAATGCTGGCAATCATTAGAGTTGCTGAATAATTTTTAAGTAGGTACATAATTTAAATTAGGTATCAACATACCCATTTATGCTCTATAACACGTCATAAATATTACATGGCGTATAATAATACAGTTTAAATTGAACAAAAATACACTATAACAGAATGCGATGAGGAAAAACATGCTGTAACCCATATGTTAATAATAAATTCCATATCTCTGAGAGCGGCGACAGATTGCACCACCTGTCACTACACCACGAAATGGTGCTATATTATATTTATATATGAGTGTATGCATATTAAGGGCATGATAAATTATAATATAAAATTGTATGTTATGGGGTTTCTGACAGCCGTGAGGGCTCATAGTTAGTATCATTCTGCCTTTCCGTGGCTAATGGTAGCCAAGACAATTTATTCTTATTTAGACGTTTATGCAATATATACATTTTTGGTAAGTGGTTTTTATCCAGAATAGTGCTAGTTGAATACTAATAATAATAATAAATGTGAGTACAGCAATCATTGTGCCGATAGTCGTGACTGCCAATGGCATAATAGCCAAGAGCCTCGACCAATACCTTAGGAGGCTCTCGTTGGGCGGTTGGATCAAGGGCTTGATTCAGAAAGCGGTACTCCTGGACACGGCGCGTATTGTTAGGAGATTCCTTTCTCAGGAGCCCTGACCACCGGTAGCTTGGACCCTGTTCCCGATGCCGGTGGGCTACTATTTTTTATATTTTTAAATGTTTTTATGTTTTTTATATTAATATTTAAAAATGCAATTTATATGTATAAAAAATAAATAAATGAGAATAATAATAATAATCTCCAAGTTTCGACCAACATCTCGTGAAACTTTCGCTCAAAAGCTGGGTCAAGAGTCAGATGCAGAAGGGAGTCTTGGACAAGTCACGTATAGTGAGGAGGTTCCTCGCTCTGAATCCCTAACCGCCGTTAGCTTGGGATTTTTATGCATTTTTTTTTAAAGTATATTAATTTGTAATTCCTTTTTTTTTAAACTATGTTTGTTAAAATAAAGAATGTGGAGAACTTAATATTCTGCAGACGAGTAGGGAGTACCACACCACGTTCCAGAACGCAAATTGTCGACTTACCTCAAAAAGCTGCACTCATGGGCATGTGTGCCGAATGTAACGGACCCTCATATTACAAGTCTAGAGCCCTGACTCAGATACAAGGGGTCACGACAGACCGATGAGAAAATGACAGCACGACCTTGGATGATTTTCTCAAGAATTGGCGAGATGAGGAGGATAACACTCAGAAAATGGAATGGAATAGGGGAAGGCCTTTGTCCAAGAGTAGGATACAGCTCGGGCTCATAAAACGCCCTGACACTCTTCATCAAGCTCATTTATATCCTCCCAGCTAAGAACTACGAAGCGGCGAAGGCAAAGTTGGACTGGGCTAGTCTATTATACATTTTGATAACTAAAACGTACCGAGTTTCATAATATAAATAAATAATAATTTGTTAGGTACTTACGTTGTTGTTTGAAATTCTCGCAAAACAATAATTTATTTGAAATACAATTTTCAGCAGTTGTTTCAGTGACCTCAACTGAACTTGAGCGTGTAACATTATATTATATTCATAATGTTTCAAGTTGAAAGGTAGGTACCTAAGCTCCTAAGATATGGATAAAGTACCTGAGTATGTAAATGTGAGTACATAGAACGAGTACATACTCAAAGGCTGCGTCATAAATCAAAATGAAATTGCATTACACGCAGCAAGGTTATATGTAATATTCCAACATGTTCTAAGATTACTCACAGCTTTCAGAATATTCTGGCACCTAATATAAGGATTTCTTACATTTAAATATCACAAAAATACGTCTCGGCGCGTATAGATTAACATTATTATTTACTTTCAACGTTTTCGTAATTGAAATCCAAGTGGGATTTCAACGGATTTATTTAAAAGCATAGTTACATAAAGTACCTACTTGCTAAGTGGTCTGACATTCAAAACTAAGTTACAATAATATTGTATACATTTTCCATGTCTGTGAATCATAACAGGTTTATTTGGAGTTGGGTTAGCTAAGAGCTGGCCTAAACGACGTAGGTACCTATAGGCTTTTTTAACCGACTCCAAAAAAGGAGGTTCTCTGTTTGACCTGTATGTTTGTATGTACGTTTGTTTTCACTAGTGAATGACAATACTTAACAACTTTTGCAAAACACAAGTTTGTTTTTAACTGACGAATTATTTCACCGCTAGTCTAGAATTATGTACAGTCGCGGTCATAAGTGGAGTAGCAATTTACAAAGCAAATCGATTGACATTTTGGTTAAACTTACGACCTTTCAACGTCGTGTGCCAATTTTGAGGTGTACGTAGGTACTGTGTTATTACGTTCAAAAGTGCCTTATATAATGGCCTAATTAAATAAGTTATATGACTTTGACTTTAACTTTGAATACATCACTTATACACACAGATGTAGGATGGCCTGTACCCCGTGTTCACAGCAATTTAAACTTTAGCATGCTACTGCACTTATGACCCCTACTGTACCTACTAAATATAATATTATAAAGCTGAAGAGATTGTTTGTTAAAAAAAATATAAATTAACGTTATGATTTATTGAGGAAAAAATAGGGTAGATGACACCACCAATCAACTGACGTACTTTTTCTAACCTGTCAAAACGCTATTCTCCCATAGATTTTGTATGGTGTAAATAACTATGACGTCACTTTTGAGTAGACTCAATTGACTAACTATTTATAAATTAGAAAGCAATAAAAAATCAAAACAGACAGTTAATTGAAAATGAGTTGGGTTATCAGGGCTAAAATAAAGTGTTTCTTTAGAGAAGTTATGTCTTGGTATTATTGGTTAGTGATGTCATCTACCCTATTTTATAACATCACGCTACAAACCACGAGAGCGAAGCAGTAACCAAAGACGTAACTTGACGCGGGCTATAGCTGTACACTACTGAATAAACGTTAAAGTTTGTGTTACGATGTTCCTTTCATCCGTAATACAAAAAACAATGTGCTATTTCATACAAATTCTTACTTGCTTACTGATATTATAAATAAGCGTAACAGACATTACGGTTTTAGGACTAAACCACTGAACCAATTTTGATGAAATTTGGTACTGGGTCTCCAAGAGGCTACTTTTTATTTCGCGTTTTTATATGTGTCTCATTTATGCGGACGAAGTAACGTGAAAAAAGCTAGTATGAAATAGTCTAACAAATCTAAATATTCACAAATAGATACCTAGAAATACGAAATTTATAAGTAAGTAAGTAGGTATATAAAACCTCGTCTCGCAGAATAATTAAAAATCTCGTGGTGGGAGGTTTCCCAGTGGCGCAGAGGGCATGGTTGCACAATGGTTGCACTTTGCAATTAGCTGTAACCCCTACTTCCCCATGCTATATGGTCCTACTATAGCGTAGCTGCGGAGTGTTAAGACAAGGGATTTATTATTTATGGTGATAATTACCGCTATGAATACCACATGATATCGTGGGTAGATACGTACCTAAGGGGACTATTATTGAGTACTTCAATTTGTTCTTGTGAAGTCTGTTGACTGTCAAATTAATCAAAATCAAATCTCAAACCTTTATTGCAATCCATATTATATAGTCTATCCATAATCTAAATATACATAATAAAAGCGAAAGGTTAACGAAACATCACGGAATATCGAAAATCGCTTGACGTATAAAGATGAAATTTGGCAGATTATACACACATCAAAAGTGTCTAGGGATCAACATCCCTAATCAATGTTAGGGATGTTGATCCCTAGACACTTTTGATGTGTATAGTTAGTAGGTAGACGTCCGCTAAAAACGGATTTTCCAAATTTCTACCCCTAAGGGGATGAAACGGGGGTCCGATATTTATCTAGTAGATTTAAGCTAGTCTATACTATATATAATATTATAAAGAGGAAAGATGTGATTGTTTGTTTGTTTGCATTAAATAGGCTCGGAAACTACTGAACCGATTTAAAAAATTCTTTCACTATTGGGAAGCTACACTATCCCCGGGTGACATAGGCTATATTATAGGCTATATTTTATTATAAAAAAAATAGGGATCCGTAAAAATCATCACGCGAACGAAGTGGCGGGGAGAGTGCTAGTATAAAATATACAAATCTGTAACTTCTAAACTGTATGTAGTTCTTTTTTTTCTAGACAGACAGGCAGGCTCTTAAATAATTTCCGACACTTTACGTACTCTGCAATATTCCACAGTACATCCCAGTCAAGGCAAAACATTCTGCCTCAATATTGCAAGATAGATTTACATTGCTAACAGATTGTGGTTTATTTATTGGTCAGGAAGCAAGCAACGGCGCGGACATTGATTGGATTAGAACTAAATTCGATTCCCAGGCCGAGCAATAACTATAATTGGATTTAGGTACCTGTTGAGAAAATACGCAGTTATTGCGAACGTCGGACTATTGGGAATAGGCTCGTTATTTTTGCCTCTTAATCTCGTGGGACCGATATTAAAATATGGTGTTATCACTAAACAATGGGTTTGCAACACCAATACTTAGATATTAATTAAAAAAAACGAGCGGTCGTGGGACCCCCTTCAGTAACGAACTTCCAGGACGTTGTTGCACAAATGCACACACACCCGTATATGTTTAATAGGAAGAGACAGAGAGAAAGAGAGGGAAGATTGCCCAGAGGGCCGGGGCATAATACTTTTTCCTGTGATGATTAAATTTCTGCCATTTAACTGCTACTGCAAGAATTTGTTAAGGAACTTCGTTCCAAAAAATAAGGTCGAGAAAGAGACGGAAGATCGGACCCCGAGAGGGCATAACGCCTTTTCCTTACGTGATGATTTTTCCAGTTAACTTCTACCGCAAGGCGGGTTAGGGAACTTAGTTAAAAAAAAACGGTAAGAATTAAGATTTTCTCCCGTATGGTGGATATGTTTACAAACAGCCAGACCCGAAACAACTAGGTATCTATGGACCATACAAATATTTGTTCCGTGCGGGATTTGAACCCGCCACGCGCATCACAGCAGCACAATCACTCAGCAGTGTGTCGTCATCAATTCAAAAAAAAAATCTTATATCTTTTTCTTTTCTATGAATGGAACACCATTTACCTACGACTAATAAAAATCATTAATTTAATCCAGTATCATTATATTTCAAGGTATTTTCCTTCTTCATAAGTTCCAGCCATTTTAAAAAGACTGCTAAGTAGGTACACTAATCTAGCTCTAAATGTACCACAAACAGGAAAATTAGGGTGTTTGGAAGAAAAGTATTCCATAATGAAATTTCCCTGAGTAACAAAGAATTTAACTATAAAAAAGTCAAAAGGTAATGGTCCCAATTTAGAATCATGCTTTAAGCTAAGTGTAGGTACCTAATTCAAGCAGTAGGTGGGTAGGCTAGTACCTAAGTATACCCGAAAAAACCATTGTAAAAAAATCTCACGTGTGCGTTATATGTGTGTAAACGTACACACATCAAAAGTGTCTAGGGATCAATATATTATTATTACCAAATACATCTTGATCCCTAGACACTTTTGATGTGTATATGTGTGTAATGTCTTGAGAAACCGATAGATAGCAAGTCAAGAGTTGTTCGTTAGTAATGCATGAGCACAGGGCGTCGCCAGCCGATGGTCCAGGGGGGCAAGTTGATATAAATAGAGAATGAGAAAAGTGAGTTTCGACGTACGGAAATGATTGGTCAAGCAAGTCAAGTGAGTGGACTATATAAGCACTTCGGTTGCTTTGCATTTGGTAAAAAAAAAATCTCTGTGAGGGGCAGCTGCCTCCTATAGCCCTCCTTGGCGACGGCCATGAATGAAAATTATATGTATATAATGTACGTATTTCTGTCACAATTAACAATTTTTCTTGCGTCTTTCACCTTGGACTGAGTCCATCTCATTGTCTTTATCTTTACCTACGTTTAGAGTAAGTACTAAGAATTAAGAATAAGAACTACTATTGAAAATCAGACTTCCCAGTAGGTACACTTAAGCCTAAATGGTTATTGATTTTATTCAATACTAGCTTCTGCCCGCGACTTCGTACGCGGATCCTGTCGCTTATGCCAGCGACAACGGGGTCGTCAAAATCGAAGATCTGAAACGTCTGATGTAGAATTGTAAGGCTCGGGGACGGGAAAACAACGGGGTGAGCGAGACGATTGCAGTCGTTCCAGATCTTTCATTTTTGTATGTCAACAGGAAATGCCCATCAGACTAAACAACTTTTGCTAAGACGTCATTCCTTAATATGTTATTATAGTGTCGCTGGGCTCTCGGAGTTCCACAACAGGTGTTCCAGATCTACAATCTTTATACGTCAACAGAGAGTGCTCATCAGGCTGAACAACTTTTGCTAAGACGTCATTCCTATATATGTTATAGTGTAGCTGGACTCTTGGAGTTCCCCATCAGCTGTTCCAGATCTTTAAATTTTATACGACAACAGAGAGTGCTCATAAGGCTGAACAACTCTTGCTAAGACGTCATTCCTATATATGTTAGTGTAGCTGGGCTCTTGGAGTTCCACACCAGCTGTTCCAGATCTTCAAATTTTATACGATAACAGAGAGTGCTCATCAGGCTGAACAACTCTTGCTAAGACGTCATTCCTATATATGTTATATTGTAGCTGAGCTCTTGGAGTTCCACATCAGCTGTTCCAGATCTTCAAATTTTATACGACAACAGAGAGTATTCATCAGACTGAACAACTCTTGCTAAGACGTCATTCCTATATATGTTATAGTGTGGCTGGGCTCTTGGAGTTCCACATCAGCTGTTCCAGATCTTCAAATTTTATAGGACAGCAGAGAGTGCTCATCAGGCTGAACAACTCTTGCTAAGACGTCATTCCTATATATGTTATAGTGTGGCTGGGCTCTTGGAGTTCCACATCAGCTGTTCCAGATCTTCAAATTTTAAACGACAACGGGGAGTACTCATCAGGCTGAACAACTCTTGCTAAGACGTCATTCCTATATTTGTTATAGTGTAGCTGAGCTCTTGGAGTTCCACATCAGCTGTTCCAGATCCTTAAATTTTAAACGACAACAGGGAGTACTCATCAGGCTGAACAACTCTTGCTAAGACGTCATTCCTATATATGTTATAGTGTAGCTGAGCTCTTGGAGTTCCACATCAGCTGTTCCAGATCTTCAAATTTTAAACGACAACAGGGAGTACTCATCAGGCTGTTCAACTCTTGCTAAGACATCATTCCTATATTTGTTATAGTGTAGCTGGGCTCTTGGAGTTCCACATCAGGTGTTCCAGATCTTCAAATTTATTCTCTTAGCAGAAAATGCTCATCACGTGAAACAATTTTTGCTATGGTACCATTTTTGTATCTCTTAAAGATTAGCTGGTCTGTTGCGGTTCTGCATCAGGTGTTCAAGTTGCCAAGATAAATTATAGCCTAAATGTTGCCCAGACTTAATACCTATACAACAAAAAAAAAATCATTCAAATCCGTCAAGTAGTTCCGAAGATTAGCGTGTACAAACAAACAGACAAAAAGACAAACAGACAAACAGACAAACAGACAGAATTTTTTTTTTGGTTTCGTGCTCTATTACTGTTTCTAAACCCCCCTCAATTATTTTTTTTTTAATATATTCAATGTACAGACACAGTTTTTTTACTGTTTTATTATATGTATAGATAGATTATGAATTAATGACAGATTTAGATTGTACCGGTTGGAACTACCATTTCCGTTGGTAAAGAAATCAATTACTTAGAGGAGTACTTATTTAGATAGCAATAAGCTATCTGGTCATAAGTACCATCCTTCCAAATAAATCCACTATAAGCACCTACTTATAAACGGCCTATGTAAATACTTAGTCGCTGTTTGTAAATAAGGAAACTCTAATTGGTAGTCGGCCAGCTATGTGCCCATTATTGAAGTTAATAAACTCGTTCCTAAGCCGGAAACTACACTTGTTCGGAACCTTTGAAGAGTTGGCAAGATTTCCTATTACCCACAGCCTTCCCGGCTTCAACTTTGTGTAGTTCACGGAATCCAACAGTTTTATTTACTTGCCTCAACTACTGGCCGACAATCCGACATAGTTTACAGAGGAACTACCGCGGTACCAATTGTACTTAGCTAGGTTCTTTACACTTTGTAATTTCCACTAAATTTAGAAGTTGCATTTCTTAGTCAGGTTTTAATTGTGCCTGTTCTTTGGGTTACCTACTATTATTTTTATATGTCTTTTAATTTCTAATACCGACATTTATTATTAAAATCACAATGTATCATTATTGGTAACTTTACTTAACCTACTCATTTTGCAAGGACATTTTATATTTTCAGATTAAAGTTTCCGTTGCGCGACCCAACTACAAATACCCCTTTAAAATGACTTATGATAATCCACTTGTCTACCGGGTAATAAATAAGGGTAACATTAGTTCACAGGTGTACCCAGCTACCCATCTGCATGATAACAACCTTTTGTCGCCATTTACGACCCCCACAGGTAGTGATAACCTTAGACCCCTTTTAGGAACTACCCATTTTTATGACGAAACTATAGATATAGGTAGAACAAACAAGATTATTATTGGTCATTAAACATTATAGATATTATGCGGTTAATGGCAACCTGATTCAGATTACGGGTCCTTGTCGGTTTATTGGCTTGTTGAGTGCCCTTTTCGATACTTAATTACTTTCATGTAACGTATTAAATGATAGTACCTATACCTTCCTGTTTTGGCGGTGTTATTTCGTGTGTGCGCAAATCCGAAATAGGTGGACCTATTTACCTATCTAAATATTACCTAACTAGACTCGTTGGTTTATTGGTCGCAATAGAACTGCTGAGTGTTGCTTCACTGGGATCGATAATCCCCTAGTCAGGCTAATTGACAAAATACTAACGGTGCGCTAAATCAGAATATACCACGAAAATAAGATCTACATTTCTATGTTGACTGCAACTAGGTAGGTACAGACAGCTGCATCAATTGGGTACCCCTCACGCACTTAAATACCTTAGAAAAGGGGGTAACTATAACCAGACCTAATGAACAGTTCGTTGGGGGTCAATCGCCTCGAGGGAAATCAGCATTCGTCACGCTGGTCTAAATTAGCAATCATTTAGATGTACCCGTGCAGACGGGGGAAAGCGACTCTGTTTTATACTATGTAGAGATAGAGAAATGGGTAAGTAGGTGTAGGTACCCAATGTTTTCTTGTACAGTAATTGTGCCTATTCAAAATACCCAACATAAGACAATGCTTCGGCACCTAGGAAGAAAGGTTATTGTTACTAATCTACACGTATCATCGAGGTGTAGAATTGGCAAGGATTCGTTCGGAAATTGGCTCTTTTGTGGCAGCCGTGTAAATCTGTGCGACGTACTTAGTTGGGTAGGTAAGTACAGGGCCGGCCTTAACTACTTATTTAGGCGCCCCGAGCGAGCACTTCGTTAAGCGCCCTTTATTATTTTATATTTCAATAAAAATATGCTTAGGTACATATTTTAAATTTGGTACCTACCATATTTTTTAATAAATTGGAGTATAATACAAAAGATAATATATGTACTTATGTATTTATTAATATTTCGTTTCGCTTAGGGGGCGCTGCGCAAGCCAACGCAAGAATTTCGTTTGTTTAAACGACTGAATAAACGAAACTTTTGCGTTGGCTTGCACAGCGCCCCATAGGCCCCGGCGCCTCGGGCTGTTGCCCGGGTCGCCCCCCTAAAGCCGGCTCTGGGTAGGTACAAGTGTGACCGAGTCGACAGCACCAGACTAATTAGTACTCAGGGTGCTTTGTAAAAACGAGTCGCAGCCTGCGTACCACCTAGTGTTACCACGCGGATGGAGGCTCAGGGTTGGAACGGTAGGTGTATCTTAATAGAAGTTACAGTAACTTGAGTAAGAAATGTTCACAAAATTATTGACCAATGAATTTCTGGACTATTATGTTATGTCTGGATACCGAAATAATACGTAATGGACAACCTACATAAGTTAGATATAACTTTATATAAAGGCACCTAGTTATATTATACTAGCTTTTGCCCGCGACTATGTCCGCGTGGAACTTGTTTATATTGTACTTGCATACAAACTTCCACCGCCTTAGGGGGTGATTTCCGGGATAAAAACTATCCTATGTCCTTCCTCGGATCTTAAACTATCTCCATGCCAAATTTCACCAAAATCGATTCAGCGGTTTAAGCGTGAAGAGGTAACAGACAGACAGACAGACACACTTTCGCATTTATAATATTAGTATGGAAGTATGGATACGGCCTGTATCAACGACTTTCTTTAAAATCCTAAAACTCCTGCTAGAGCGACACGGCAGGAATTTAGTCTAGGTTCAATTGGAAAGTTTTAACTAAGTAGGTATTTAGCATTGTTTAGCTGAGTGGGTCCGTTTCATTCAATGTTCCAGTGAAAATTCCTATAAATAAAATTAGTAGATGGTAACAGCTACGCTTGGAAAAAGTTTAGAGGTTGACAACCCTTCCTGTGCCTTACCTACGTCACAAAATTATCTGCTTACGAGACAGTTCCTACATTAATTAGCGACGACTAATGATAAGAGCAAAACTCGTCATTCAGAGCTCTTTTATAAACACACTAGTGTGTAGGTAGGGCACCTACCGACGAGAATTGAGTGAATGGATCTCGGTAACGTAGATAGGTACTAAGTATGAATCACAAAATAAAAAACGAGGTAGATACCTTTTCATCATAAATCTTAGGTAGGTATGTTGAAGTAATTTATGATCTTTCATGAATAGGATATTCAGCATACATAGATGCTTGGTAGGTACCTACCCAGTACCCACTACGGATTGCTTATGTAGGTACATTCCTACTAAGGGATTTTTTGTAGGGTAGTTTTGAATCGAATAAATTGCAGTTGCTGGTAGGTAACCTATTATTCTTTCGACAAAAAGTGGCGTTCTGTAATTTCTAACTACCCCCGTGGGAAACGTACAATAATATGAAATTTTAAGAGTTTCAATAATGGAAAACGGAGATAGGTTCTGTGGCTGGTGACACGTTTGCTGTGTATACAATGACGTCAATTTTGTGACACAGCATCAGCTGACATCACGGCACTAAGCTACAGTTTTTATAAAGCGTCAGTAGTGTTTTAATATTTTTGTTCACAGCCACTCAACAACCATGCCTTTTGCTTGAAGAACCAGTCAAAAACTGGCTACAACATACGAGACAATGAGTAAAACAATACCTACCCACTTAGTTTAAATGTAAATCAATCTACGAAACAATATTGCTACCCCACTTGTACCTAATTAACTCGAGTTTGGCGGGATTTTCATAATATATACCTACTTTTGGTACAAATATTCTGGAATAGCGCCATCTGTTATGATAGCTACGAACTATTGCATGGCGGCTGAAATGCTAATCTTACTACAAAAGATAAATTAATTATCTACTACTCCGAAATAGATATAAAATACTTTTATTTGATTCAGGTATAATAGTCTGCCTAGAAATAGCCTCACTTGTCTGTAAGTTTCAATAATAACATTATTTTTGCTATGGTCTTGACATTAGCTTTAAGATTAGGTAAGGTTTGTTAGTAAATAAATAAAATAAACATTATATCAAGACTCTATATTTGGTAAAAAGCTGGAATGCAATATTAAATGCCTCTTAATAAAAAAATCCAGCTAGGAAATTAGATTTAACATGAATTGAATATTTTATTAAAATCATAAACATAATGTTGGAATTAAATGTTTCCTCCAATATTCGCCACAAATATCATGCTTAATATTTCATGTAGCTACATTTAGTTACACTTATAAAATAGGCATACTTAGTAAGTCTCTTTAAGTAAAATAAATCTTAAAATTATAAATTCATAATTGCTTAAAAATAGTCAACATTATTATTGACTGAATACTGGCAATGAATTACAATATACATTTATGTCATGGTGCCAAATACTGGGTTGTGCCTGCAAATGCTGGGGCCGTACTCCATGTACGCCTGCTTCGTGTGGCACACTTGGTAGAATTCAGGTGTCGAGCCCAACATGCTCCCTCCAAACCAGACAGCATACCGCTGCATGTTGTGGGAAATGACCTGCACATCAACAGGCTTAGGCGTGATACGACCTTCTGACAGAGTCGTAGAATGCTTCAATCTCGCATCAACTGTCCTCTTGATATCACGCTGCAGTCTCCTGCCAAAGTCTCGGAACATTGTTGATCCACCTGACAACACAATGTTCCCATATAAACCTCTTCTCACATCAATTGGACACGACTGGATGACTTCATCTACCATCTCATTCAGAGGCACAGTGAAATCAGCATTAGAAAACTCAGGGTGGAAGAATATCTCAGGTCCCAAAAATCTCTCATAACCAACATCAACAGAAAATGGGTTTTTGGTTATAGCATTAATACCAGTGTAGTTCTTCATCCATTTACCAGGATCTGCATCATATTTAGCAAACTCCTTTGCTATGTCTGGGCAAATATAACTGTACCTCTCTTTGATAGCCTTTGCAGTTTCCAAACTCTGCTCTGGTGGGATACCTACTTCTCGTTCACGAAGTAGAGATTGAATAAAAGAGGTTATATTTCTACCAGCAATGGGTATGTGTTTGATACATGATCCAATGACATATCCTTCCGCTACAGGCACTATGTGGGTGACACCATCTCCACTGTCCACTACAATGCCTGTGAACGTACGTTCAGCAGACGTGCGTGACTTCCATGACGCTGCGAGCGCCAGCACGGCTTGCACAGCAATATACAAACCAGGCACATTGAATGACTCAAACATAATTTCAGCTAAATACTCTCTGTTCTCTGGCGTGTTTAGTGGAGGCTCAGTGAGCAAGAAATGGTGATCTTCCGGCTCCGCCCTCAGGTATTTGAAGATACACTGTTCAATGTAACGTTCCATTAGATCCCAATCTTCGACGAGACCGTGGCGTACTGGATATTTCACTGAATACCCAGTGGCGTCGAACGCTTCATCGCCGATGAAGAAATCTAGATCTTCAACGGCCTTAGTCATACGTCGAGTGCTTTGATCGCCGACTTTCGCAGTTTCTTTTATCGCTATGGCTGACGGAATGATAAACTGCGGTTCCTTGTTGCCAGCAAAGCCCAGCTTCGTGTAACCCGTGCCGACATCGATGACACACGCTGGTAAATGATCACCCATATTTCTATATTTGCTAAATACTATTCCAATCAGTAATTACAATAAATTATAAGGAAAACTTAGTGGGTGCGGTACAATCACTGTGAATTCACGAATTTTGACGTGTAAGAAACGTCAAATCAGCGGAAGATGATTAATTTACATTCCATTTCACGTAACAATAACGCGAAGCAATAAATTTAAAAAAATATAATTTATTATGTAAAGCCATTGAACTAATTATTATAATATTTTTTATTAAACAATGTTTAACAAAATACATAACAATTATTTTTCCAAACTGTAATGCAACGTTTCTTACAAAAATTAGAACAAAGTCGGAACTCGAGTAAGGACGCGTTCCCACTATGTATCGTTGGACGAATGTAGTCTCTAGCTGCTGCAGTGCTGCCACATTCCACTTGACAACCTGTCGTGCTTATTGGTCCTAAACTGCTAACGTTCTAAGAGGCCGGATTTGACGTTTCTCCTACGTAATAATTTGAAAAATCCAATTCACAATCCTGAATAATTACTATGTTACCCATACACTATAACAACGAGTATCACTTGTAAACATTAAGTTTAACTTAATTTTGAAAAAATACACTCACAAACACGAATTAATTGCCGATTTATATTTTGACAAGACGTTTTGACAACACTACACAAAGGATTTTGATAGCTGTCAAATCCGGCTTGTTACAATGTTAGCTGTATAATAAGACTGTGAACACCTCCATTTATTACACAAGCCACGAGCCCTCGACGTTTTAAACGATACGATAATCTGTCGTTACGACATAGTGGAAATGCGCCCTTTGGATTCGAAACAAAACTCCTTTAAAAACTAATCATGCATCAAGCTAGTTTCGTAATGTAAATTCGACTTTGTGACTAGCTGAACATAACGTACCGCTTCTATGGACTACTTCAGCACTGGAGCAGTCCGATTGTCAGACTGTGCGCGAACGAGGTTCTTTTTTTCGCACAGCTGGCACTTCGAGAGCATACTCATGTGTCGAGAGCTATGCGATACCTGTATTGCATGTGCAAAAAAACAAACACTCCCAACATGATTAAGCTGGGGATTAAAGGCGTGTAAATAAAATAAAATGAAACACCATTGTATTATAAAGCAGCTGATATTTATTGTGACCTGATACTAACGCTATATTTACACAATTTACATTACAGGAATGTAATCGAATAAATTAAAAATCGTCCAATGTTACAAGATTTATTTTACTTTTTGCCGAATGTCATAAGTTATTGCTTTATTAAATAAAAATACCTCAACCAGTTTATTATTCAATCGTTTTTACTGTACCAAAACGTCCTGTAGTCAAGTTATGAAGTCACAGCGGAAATGTTGTTGTACTTTACATTACGCGTTATTACATCGAATAGCAATAGTTAGCAAAACACGAAGTGCATTCCGTTCCCTTTTTTTATTCAGCCTTGGAATCAAGCAGCGCAACAAATACACGTTGGGCTCGAAAAATTACATTGCCGCACTACATTAACATTTCTGTAATGTATTACGTATTGAATATTCATAATAATTATCATAGCTCTGACAATAAAGAAAGAAAATGCTTGCCACCCCAATCAGAAGGACACAAATCTTTCTTGCCTCTGACCTCTTTCAAATTGTTGCAGATACTACAGAAGCATAAGTCAGTGTATAAATCTCATATTATACTATATCAAAACTCATTAAGGCAAAGGTTGTGTATCCCTGATCCAAACAATGTTAGTTTTCCTATTAATTACGAAACAAATATTATAGATCTCATTCCGGTGTTCAAAATTTTGAAAGTACCCAAATACTAGGTACTTATATAATTAAGAGCCAACTTTACTTTGCCTGAGAATTGAATAAAACTGATAATCCTAAAAACGACAGCATGCATAGCCAACAAGCCTAATAAAATTTCAATATTCATGATACAAGCTCATTCTAAACATAGGTAAGTATTACAATATTATTAAGAGTTGTTCAGAATTTCAATTGATGATAAAAAAATATTTCCAATTATATCTTATACTAAAATTTCTCTTAATCCAAGTTTAAACAGTAATAACAAATAGAATATTGTTTGTGAGTAACATATGTTATATTATAAAATTCACATAAATTATGTTGATTCATAAGGGTTAAAAGTACAATAATATTATAATATCAGAACATGAATTGTGGTGATAGATTGTAACTGCAAAAATATAATATTGCCTCCCCAAAGAGAATGTTAACATAAAATTAATGAGTAATTGTTACATTAGCGCTAGCTCAATAGCTTGCTTTTTTTACTCTATTGATGCTAAGTCTTTAAATGTAGCAGGCTGCTTGTAGCTGCTTCATATATAAAATACATAATATGTTACATACAAACTGCAAAGAACAATCAAGTTTAAATAAAGCCATATATCATTAAATTAAAACAATCATTGCAAGTTACAAGCTATCACAAAAAAACCCATTCAAATGACAATTTTAAATATTTCTATGAGCACATTTATACTACTCCAAATACTGGACAATATAATAACAGATGTTTACTAACTCCATAATTCATAAATTTTAAAAGAAGAATGTTGTTAACATCATTTTCATAGACCACCTTCAATGTTACACTATCAGTATCATTATCAGACTTAATCATAAACAAAACCACAACATTGTCTTACAATACAATATTATTTGCCTAAGATCGTCCATTCATGTTGCAACAACATTTAGATTTCTCACCACATCGTGTAGTCAGAGTCATCCATGTCGAAGATGGTGAAGAAGCCAAGAATTGTGAGGAACACTATGACGTTACCTGCCAGTGTTAAATAACAAGCACCCCACGCAATCTGAAGTAGAAAGAAAAAGAAATATGATAACACATTTTATTAGAAATCAGTTCAGAAAGTTACAGGCTCTCTTTTCACTTATTCTCACAATCCTGTAGCCACAGTGGATTAGGTTTGCCAAGTTATCGCCCTTTCGAGTTGGGTAAGTACATCTAAATTCTAAATGATCGCCAATTTAGTCCAGCTTGGCGAATACTTCCCATGAGGCGTTTGACCCCCAGTTGAATAAACTAACTAGACTTTTTTTTTTCTAATTAACTGAATTTTAAGTTTCTAGTCAAACTTCTGCACTCTATTTTAATTTCTGCCAACATTCTAGCCAAATCATCAAAACAAATTAACAATTTTATATTTGTACAACTTTGTAGGCCTTGGTTTTATATTTTAGTATTCTACAAATCATACTTTACGACAGATTTTCTTCTTATACCTTGCCTTGTATTATCATTCCCATTTGTGACAGTGGGCCTTTGAATGAATGTATAGGTAAGATATACCAATACCAACTATTTAAAAAACATACACTACAAGCACTACATACCACTGAAGCACGAGCTAGAACGACGGGAAGCGCGAATGAGCTGACAAGGAAACCCATGGTGAGGAAGATGGCAGTCTCCATGCAGGTTGAATTGCCGCTTGTGCTGTCCGTGTGACGACGAGCGATCATAGTCGGTATTGGGCACAGGACGTAGAACAGGACCACGAAGAACGGCCACCATAGTCTGTTAACAAAGAAGAATAAATTAATTACGGAAAAAGTATTATTAAAACAAAAGAACTGTTCTTTTTTCTCCCAAATTAAATAATTTGTGGTTGACTATTAATAAACTCTTTTACAATTCTTTGTTCTAAAAACATACTTAGGAGTTTATATGTTTCATCATACTGACTAATTATTACAAATTGCATGTCCCAAATCTGTTGGATTCTAATGACAGAGTCATTAGTTCCAAGGTAACAAAACAACAGTATATAATTAAACATCATATTAAATAAAAAAAAACTATATAAGTAATAATATGAAAAAAAACGTAGCACAAACTAACAACCAAGAAAAGCAAAGTTACTAATATTATTTTAGCTTATTGTGGCCAAAAAAATGATTGAAACAAGAAAATAAATCTATGTACCTTCTATAAATAGATTTTATTGGTATGTGAAAAAACTGTATCATTGTAAGATAAACAGTGTGAATGACATTCATTACAATGACTGATTAGATCTAGACTTGCAGAATATCATCAGTATTGCTTGTACTAGTTATTATTGCAGCCAGTAGCAACAATTAATTTCATTAATACAATAAAGAAGTCCCATTGTTTTAGATAAATTGAAGTCAAAGTCATAGTATTTATTTCAATGGAGTCATTTACAGTATTTTTTTTAATTGTCAAAGAATCAGCCAGTTAGTCAGAAAGTTGAAGCTAGTCGCTTGTTCCAAAACATAGGTAGGTCTCTATAAAGAAATCGGATTTTGGCAGAAAAGGAACAGGGAGTGCATCTGTGTTTGCGCTCACTTGTGCACTATAACATCTACCGCTTCCATGGTTGATCTTTATTACAATTTTCCGCGTGACCGAAATTCGGTCCAGTGGATTTTATTATCAGTTAGCAGATAGCAAACATTGAAATGAGTATTTACATTTCAACACAACAATTTTAGTTGAAACTACAATTTAAAAGATGTTTGCATTGATTTGGTATTATCACTAAGAAAATGGGCAAGATAATTTAGAACCAGTTTTCACCCACTTCTACATGGAACGCAAAAACAGCTATTAACAAGCTACTTGGTCAATTTTAGCTTCATAGGTCCAGTAATTTTCGACATGTCACATCAAGCCAATGAGTGACGTTTCACTTTACATATAAACGAGTTGATAAAATACAAATAAGTACCATTAAAATTGGAGAATCCTAAATGACCTACTTACTTATATTGTGGTAAGGCACAGGCGAGGATAACAAAGGTCATTCCAATGGAGCCAGCAAACGCCAGGGACACCAGACTGAAAATTAAAACATCTGTTTTCATATTTGTTTATTAAAAATAAAAATCACTGGCAAACAATATCTAAGATTTTAATCTCATACTGAAATTTTATATTTTGTATTAAATAGTTATTTTCTAGGTAAGTTTATATTTATTTTGATTTGATGATAAAATAAAACTAGATCTAATGAATAATCTAGTTGGCCTCAAAAGCCAGATTGTGTGTGTTAGTTTAGTTTCTCTCTGACCATATATTCTACTGACATTAATCATCACATTTAGCTGCAATAATATTTAATCTATTATGTTTTAAGAAGCCTGGTATATGTATACATCTAAAATAAGCATGAACTAATCATCAGTAATGGTCAGATATATAAATACTATGTGACATAAGTAGATTACTCCTTTGTTGGAACCTTATTTGTCACTGTGTATGTATGAACAACGGAAAATGATAAAACTTTGCATCAATATCAGGTCAACAAACAGTAGATACTGAGAAGGCTGATCAAAAATAACAATAGATGGTAGGTATTAAATATTTAGAAACTAATTATTGACATGATGGAGTTGATGATTAAGTATAGGGTTTGCACCAAAACTTACCCTGATCCACGGAAGTGTTGAAAAGTACATGAAAAAGAATAAAGCTGGAATTAGACAGCTGTAATAAAATAATTATCTAGAAAAATATTTGTAAATAACATGAGTCATTCTATCTACAATGATGACATTGTTTTACAGATGAAATATCTTATACCTAAAAAGACGACGCTATTAGCTTCGATTACGATAACATACCCTTTATTCCAGCCATTTCCTTTATTTTATGTTGCTATCAAGATTATTTTACAGAAAACAGACTAATCTGAAAATCTCAATGTTAGGACAAACTTCAGCAAAAATCAACCAAACCAAAATCCAATTCGAACTCCACAGACAATAAAACAATTCTCATAGATACAAAATATCATACAATTAAATTGACACACCCATAGAGTATTTAGGAGAAAGGAAGGAAGCAAAATAATACTCCAATTTTATTCTAGCTAGAATATGCCTGTGCTTTACTGTCTCCCAGTGGCGGATCCAGGATTGTCACCATTTAATTTTATTTGAATCTTATCAAGTTCACTTTCCTTTTTCCCAAGGGGGTAGGCAGAAACCACAGAACGCCACCTGCTACGACCCTTAAGCCGGATTTAGATTTGTCTGACGGCTTTACAGTCTCTTTTCGCCCCATCTACGTTCATACATCTGATTTGTCACCGGAGAATTCAAATACCTTTGGGGGGGCTTGAGCCCCTGAGCCTGTCCCCTCAACCTCTACCAAAACAATTTCACCGAGGTCGCATAAATAAAAGAACGAGGACGAATATTAATGACATCGATGATTTATCTGTTATTAATAGACGAAAAGTAAACTTTGAATTTTGATGATTATCGCGTACCCATATTACTATACTCTTTGCGTACTCGTAAACCGAACTCGATTTTACTCGATGTGACACATCACTATGGACACTTGCTTCAAGTTGTTTCATGTTGTTGTTGATCGGTAAACACACATTGTTTTTTCGGAATAATACTATTACTATAAGTAAATTAACTCATTAAACTAACAAATAATTGACTAAATACCATGGATGACGATGCGGAAACATATAAACTTTGGCGTATACGTAAAACAGTAATGCAAGTAAGTGAGGTTATGTTGTGTGTGAAAAGTTATGAAACTTTTGAATAAAGTTGTAATAGTTATTATGTACGAGGATGGAGGAAGTGGGTCGTCTTAGGGGTACTAAGACGACCCACTGACCATATTTATTGCACATGTAAAAGATGAGAAGTAGATTTGATTTTCTCGTTTCTGTTATTACAGTTATGCCATGACCGTGGATACTTGGTAACGCAAGATGAATTGGATCAGACGTTGGAACAGTTCAAAGAACAATTCGGTGATAAACCTAGGTAAGGAAAGTCATGAACTTATAGCGTCTAATTGCTTTGGCTGCAAGAAGGGGGCCAAATCCAATAGGCAGCAATATATTGGTATAGTAGTTGGACAAGAAGCATGTCATACTTACCAATATGTATTCTAGCTGTCTCTGACACTGTCATATCAACAAAGTTTTTCTTAATCTTTTCATCTAGGATCTCCATAGGTACTTCTTATTAATTTTGCATTTTCTCAATGAATTGAAGTGTTTATTTGATTAGTAAAATGCACACAAAATATAATTCTAGCATTTATGCACAAAACTATAGTTTTGTTAATTCAAAAATTTGATTTAAATCAGGTGTTTTTGACTCAGGTTTTTGACATAATTTATTTTTTAAGCCATAGATTATAATCTTTATTGCAAGTTACAGTGTTAGAGTTTTTAAGATTTTATTTATGACCATCCCATAAATGTGTGTATTTGAAAAGTTATAAAATTTTATTTTAATACTATTATAGATGCAAAAGCTAGGATGGATGAATGTTTGTTACTCAATCATCCAGAATGTCTGAACGGATCTGCATGAAATTAGGCTCACAGATAGATTATTCTGGAATAGCACATAGGCTACTTTTTATCCTGGAAGAATGTACCTTTTCTGTTCCTATATTATATAAACTATGACGAGTTACATAGTAAAATATGATTCTGCAAAAATTTTAAATTTATAAAATCTTCCATTGAGCAGGAGGAGTTGTAAGTCAAGTAAAACATTTTCTGCTAATATTTTCTAAATCTAACATTAAATTTTCTGTTCCAGTGAGAAGCGACCAGCCAGAAGTGATTTGATTGTACTTGTTGCTCACAATGACGACCCCACAGATCAAATGTTCGTTTTCTTCCCTGATGAACCCAAAATTGGTATCAAGACTATAAAAACATATTGTACTAGGATGCAAGAAGAAAATATTCACAGAGCTATTGTTGTTGTCCAAGCAGGTAACAAATTACTTTACTGCAAAAAATTTAAAAAACCCCCCACGGTGGCCATCTTGGAGCAATTTTCATCAAACATAGCTAAGAACACTCCCAACTAATTCACCTTTCAAACAAAAAAATCAAAATTGGTTCACCTGTTCAGGGGCTACAATTCCTCAGACAGAAATTCACCAATCCGTCTTGAGCAACTGTGACCAATGCTCCTGCCTTCTCTGTTGTAGAAAAGGGTTTTGCTCTGCAGTAGGGCAAGTCTTAAAGTTTCTTTGAGAATAATATCTCCCTTCTCTTTCTATCAGGCATGACCCCATCAGCGAAGCAGTCGTTAGTAGACATGGCACCTAAGTACATTCTAGAACAGTTCCTGGAGTCAGAACTGCTGATCAACATCACTGAACATGAGCTGGTGCCTGAACACATTGTACTGACTCCAGATGAGAAGGCTGAGCTGTTGACTAGATAGTATCCTTTTTTACTTGAGTAGTTATCATTGATTAATTGATAATGAACTTAAAATCGTGAGGATTAGAGTTGAAAATTGCGTGGAAGATTTAATTCCGTGCAGCGTTTGTATCTTGTATGCAATTTAAAATTTTAAACCCTATTTCTATTGAATTTAGTTCATTATAAATGTGCTACGTTTTTTAAAGACTTGGTACCTATATTATAAAAGGTTCTTATTCTTCTACATTTTGTTAATACATTAGTCTCGTCAGTAGGCTCTCATAAAACTAATTATATACATAATAGAGGGCAGTTCTTTTCCTACTAGGCAGTAGGAAACTTTTTGCATTGCTTGAAAGAGCAAAGAATTTTTTTACTCTTTTCAAGCTCTATAAAATTAACATTCTTACTTGAATTATGTGTCAATTTTTCCTGAACTATTGAAACAGTAAATTGAAGGAGAACATGTTGATGAGAATACAGGCTGGTGACCCGGTAGCGAGATATTTTGGACTAAAGAGAGGACAGGTTAGTTGAAATAATTTTCTATTTTGATATATCTACGCTAATGTAATGCTAAAGCTATCTCTCTCTATATCTGCCTAGCTTCTGTAAAACCCAATATTTTGCCTGTCATGATAATCGAACACAGGACCCCACGCACTACACTTACGCTAGCAAACCACGAGACCAACGGGGCAGTCAAAGCCATGGTCGTAAACATTTAGCCAAGTAATTTTTTTTACTTACTTTACCTATTGAAAGATACTTTATCCAAAAATATGAACACACTGCAAATAGTATCACTACATGCATAATGTACAACCGATGACAATGGCCACTTTGTACACTTTTCAACCTTATTCCTAAGAGCTTAAGGGCTAAGCTTAAAAGATCAAAATTTATCGTAATATCAAATAATATAGTAGTTAACATCACGCTATAGCTGTCAATTGTTTATTCATATATCCATGTAGATTGTGCAAGAAATTGTGCGTATCTATAATTTGATTATGATTTGCTTTCGCCTATGTGTGTCAGTTATAATTTTTGCATGTTGAATGCGCCAAGGAATAGGAAGGAAATGGAGTGATAGTTTGATTTAAAAAAGAACAGCTCAGCGGATAAGATATGAAATATTTATGTATCTAAATGACACAGAGAAGCAGAAAATATGAATACACGTCATTTATAAATTACTAGCTGACCCGCCGCGACTTCGTTCGCGTGGTACCCTACACTACCAATACTCCTACCCTAACCCTGCCTTACCCTACCCCTACCCTACCCCTACCCTACCCCTACCCTACCCCTACCCTACCCCTACCCTACCCCTACCCTACCCCTACCCTACCCCTACCCTACCCCTACCCTACCCCTACCCTACCCCTACCCTACCCCTACCCTACCCCTACCCTACCCCTACCCTACCCCTACCCTACCCCTACCCTACCCCTACCCTACCCCTACCCTACCCCTACCCTACCCCTACCCTACCCCTACCCTACCCCTACCCTACCCCTACCCTACCCCTACCCTACCCCTACCCTACCCCTACCCTACCCCTACCCTACCCCTACCCTACCCCTACCCTACCCCTACCCTACCCCTACCCTACCCCTACCCTACCCCTACCCTACCCCTACCCTACCCCTACCCTACCCCTACCCTACCCCTACCCTACCCCTACCCTACCCCTACCCTACCCCTACCCTACCCCTACCCTACCCCTACCCTACCCCTACCCTACCCCTACCCTACCCCTACCCTACCCCTACCCTACCCCTACCCTACCCCTACCCTACCCCTACCCTACCCCTACCCTACCCCTACCCTACCCCTACCCTACCCCTACCCTACCCCTACCCTACCCCTACCCTACCCCTACCCTACCCCTACCCTACCCCTACCCTACCCCTACCCTACCCCTACCCTACCCCTACCCTACCCCTACCCTACCCTACCCCTACCCTACCCCTACCCTACCCCTACCCTACCCCTACCCTACCCCTACCCTACCCCTACCCTACCCCTACCCTACCCCTACCCTACCCCTACCCTACCCCTACCCCTACCCTACCCCTACCCTACCCCTACCCTACCCCTACCCTACCCTACCCCTACCCTACCCTACACCTACCCCTACCCCATATTTTCTCACCTTCAAACCTTCCCTAGTCCTCCACGAACATTTCAAAACTAAAATCAGCTAAATCGGCCCAGCCGTTCTCGAGTTTTAGCGAGTTTATTACACCTTGGGTCCGAAAAACCTAAATATCTTACGGACCCCTATTTTTTCTAAAATAAAATATAGCCTATGTCACTCGCAGATAATGTAGCTTTCTAATGGTGAAAGAATTTTTAAAATCGGTCCAGTACTTTTTGAGTTTATCCATTACAAACAAAAAAACAAACAAAAATACAAAGTTTTCCTCTTTATAATATTAGTATAGAAAAAACGAAAGAAAAGCGCTCGACACATTAAAAATAATATATCTCGTCTTGAAATCACTGTAACACTCCACTCAAAACTACTATCGAAGTTACAGCGCAGAATACCTATATTATGCTCAACCTGTTTCCACAATAGTTAACAACATATTGCTTCAACTCGACATGGAGGGTTTAGCACAGCCCCTCCACTGCTTTACTGAGTAGACACGGACTGTTAAATACATTACATACATTATCCTATGTAGGTACAGAGTCACCTAAAATTATCTAATGCCGTCATTTTTGAATCCCAATATTTAATCTAAGACTAATTTGGATTGAAACGGCTGCTTATTTATAAGTAGTAGGCCTTAGGTAATCAAAATAGATAAACACTTCAAGGGCAGCACTTAACTGGCAGTATTAACACTAGAGTCTGGCCAACGAAAGATGAATACATGAAAAGGCGGCAATTTAAAAAAATCTCAGCTGAAACTTCCCAACTTTCATCTGAATAAACTGAATTGATACTGTTTAATTTCCTAATTATTTAATCAATTTTTTTAGTATCAATTTCGGGATTTGGCGCATTTTCTTTTTTTTTTACTGCCGTTATTATCATGTGGTCAGCTTTATTTGGCCAGACTCTAAAGAGGCGTAAATTCCGATTGTAACTCCATTTGTTAATTATTCTGTGGCGCAGTAGCTGCGGATAATTTCACATGCCAATGATGATGTTACGTATCAAGACGAGTTATGATATTGGTATGTTATGCTGATTACCCTGTAGGAAACTTGAATTGTCCAGTAGGCTGGCACTACTCGTCACTCAACCACTACAAAAATATGATATTTTTGTTTACTTGGTTAGCTGCCATTGATATACGTTGTATGTGAACCCTGAAGAATGGTTATTTATTTATTAATAATAATTGTTTACACTATTATCTTGTACTTACATAAAAATAACATGACTTTAAAACTTTAAGCAGTGTAACAATAACTTAAAGGTAAACACCACCTAGTAAATTAAATTACGTTAATTGTTAACTTACTCCATACATGTAAAGTTTACTAGCCAATTTAAAACGAAGATAACAGAGAAAAAAAAACATATTTTATTTATTTATTTATTAGATAATCTAGTTGCCCACACTTACAGCCTTCTTTTGTTTTCAGGTGGTGAAGATCATTCGATCATCAGAAACTGCTGGGCGATATATTTCTTACAGATTAGTATGTTAGTTTAGAGTTATTACCAATAAATTTATAATATTTTTCACTTTTATAGTTTTTTTCTTACACCCACGTTCATAATGATTTTAGTTCTGCCGTAATGACCCGCGATGATACGATTATGAATATTTAACGTTGATTAATTCTAAATCTGTTCTAATCATAAGTTTTGGATGAGCATTCAACTGTTATTAGGTACTTAGATAGTAATATCGGGGGGCACGGCAGTGCCCCCGCCAAAGTCGAGCGCGAAGCAAACACTGCCGTACCATCCTTTACTGGAACCATTTCGCCGCATTTTCAGGCCCCTATTTGAGAACCTCTGGATTAAACCAGAACGCAGAAATTTTCGTCATTTAGTAAGCTGTAATCATATACTTAAAATCCAAAATTTCAAGTCTGTAGGTCATTTAGTTCCGAAGTTAAGCGAAAGCAAAGTTTCGCATTTATGACACTCACTCACTCATGATCATCAAAATAGAACTAGTACTTCCCATAAACTCAGAGAGCTGAAATTTGGTACAGAGTTAGGGTTTAATGGCCACATAAAGGGAAAACTATAAAAACTAGGACAATCGAAGATCTGAAGTACCTGGTGACCCTGACTAGAAAACACAAGAGCCCAACCAAACTATTAGAGATCGCGACATACCGCCTTTACAAAAAATATACAACTTGATGAGCCGCTTCATTAAAAAAAAATACAAAAAAAAACAACAAAAAAAAACAAAAAAAAAACTGTGTCAAATAAGAAAATCTAATAAAATAAATCAATATGCCCACTTTTCTACAAAAAGAAGTGAAATCCCACCAAAAACATTCTGTAAAAAACTAGCCAAGTCTCGATGGAGCTGCTTGTTTATCTCTAAAAAGTAATGAAATCTAAACAAAGTCGTGCCAAGTCTAAGGTTCCTTACTGCGATTTCTTTATTATTATAGTTAATGTTGTGTGACTTGGCCGTGGAAGGGTACAAAACCAGGTGCTCCATGACACCATTGCACCAATCTGTCGCTAGAACCGCTACCCATTGACGATGGAAAATTGCCACTTGGAAAACGTTGATTCAATAACCAGTCAATTGTTGACTTGTACACACTAATAAAGAATGTTCAACGGCCAAGTCAAACAACATTAACTATAATAATAAAGAAATCGCAGTAAGGAACCTTAGACTTGGCACGACTTTGTTTAGATTTCATTACTTTTTAGAGATAAACAAGCAGCTCCATCGAGACTTGGCTAGTTTTTTACAGAATGTTTTTGGTGGGATAACATATTCAGCATATACATTATTAGCTTGACGTCGTTGATTTCATTAATGAGGTTTGGCTGGATGCGGGCAGCGCAGGACCGGTAATTGTGGCTATCTTTAACCTTTTGAACGCCATTGTCACATATATGTGACAAACGAAATCTTACCCTGAACGCCAACGTCACAAAATTAAATATATGACAAAATACACGTCGCACCAAAAAGTCAGTTGTACATATCGATATAAGTTTTGGAATCCCTATTTTTATGAAGGTCATTTCACAGAAAAAGTGGCCTGGCGTCAGGGGTACGGCGATACGTTTATACTCTGGCGTTCAAAAGGTTAAGGGAGGCATATGACCGCATATGCCCAGCAGTGGACGACATTCCGCTGATGTGATGACGAAGCCTCAAAAACCCTAGACTAAAAACCAGATCTAAGTGCACATTGCACAGAGGTTTTTTTTATTATGTTTAGGTAGGTTTTTTGTCTTAAGTTCTGAAATAAATCTGCCATTCACGTATACGCAAGACACAAGAACGCATTGCAACTCATCCGCCGCCTAGTTTTGAGTGCTGCAAAACAAACATGAAAAACGACGTCAACAACAAATTCATTGGTTATGTCATCATTGTGTTTACGAACCTAAATAATAAAGAGCTCAACAATTGAGTCACTGCTATTCACCAGTTAGGCATAGGATAACATTCTGTTAATCATACATGTGTAAAATACACACAATCTAGTCCACCGACTTTTCTTTCAAACACTAGGGACAATTTCGTATCCACACGTCCAAATTATAATATACGCCGAACTCACTAGTCCACAGAAAAAACCCTACTATAGCTTCTGTCCGCGTCAAAGTTGATGTAATTACTCCGCTACCAAACATTTTTCCGGGATAAAAAGTAGCCACTTCTTTCTTTATAGTGCGGGCAGTAAGGTCTTACGACCCCACACCCTAGTGTCTAGAGTTTCTAAACCGCCTCAAGGGCCTCTGACATAATTTGAGTGGGACAGTAATAGGCTGGTATAAGTCCAGGTTTCCTCACGATGTTTTCCTTCACCGATGTCAGCGATGTTCAAAATAAGCTTTAGAAAGTACATATGAATTGAAAAAGACACATTGGTACTTGCCCGGATTTGAACCACTGGGCCATCACGACACTCAAAAGTAGCCACTGTGCTTTTCTAGACTATCTCTATCTCTGTGCCAAATTTCATCCAGATCTGCTCATCCCTTTAGCGTATTTGAGTAATAAACATTCATCCATCGAAACTTTCCCATTTATAATAGTAGTAAGATTAATCTTGCATAGGCCGTGTGAATCCGTACCCTAAATGCATTCCCTTACTGGGAACATGCATCTGTAATGTAATAATCCAAGATTCAATTTTGAGTATTACATTACAATACTGGGTCACTGACTGTCGATCATTCGCCTGTAATGTAACAATCTAAGATGCCATTTTGAGAATAAATCTGAACTGTTACATTACAGGCGAATGTTGCAGGTGAGGGATCGCTTTAAAAGACAGAGTCCCTCATGTATGAGGTTGTGGGTTCGAATCTGGGCAAGTACCAATGTGACTTTCTTTCTAAGTTTATCTTAGACATCACTGACATCATTCCGTGCCTAGGAAAGCACGTTAAGCTGTTGGTCCTGGCTGTAATACGTGAATGTTCGACAGTCGTTGCGGGTCGTCAGAAGCCCGAAAGTCTGGCAACCAGTCTTACCAAGGGGTATCATATTATCCAATTACCGGGTTGAGGAGCTCAGATAGGCAGTCGCTCCATGTAAAATACTGTTAGACTGGAAGCCCACCCCAACATAGTTGGGAAAGGGCTAGGTAGATGATGATTATTGCATGCAAGCAATAACTTAGCCTTAACTAAGTAATCGTTACTGCAACCGCCACGGCTACGCTTACCTACCCAAAAACTGGCGTACAGCTAAGTTTACAAATTAAACAATTAGGCATAGACATCAATTTATTTGATATTTTGTTATGAACTTTCATAAAATACCATGATCTGTATATAATGTAATCACGCAATGCTTATTGTACTTACTAGGTAATGTGGGCACGCGATGCGCAAGCGCTTCACACGGCGCCGGCGCAGCATGAGTTGCGCACGTCGCAAAATTCACGCAATTACAGTACTTACGCGCAAACCGACGGATAGGCTTGCGATCTTTCTGTATAATGCGAAACGATATAATGTTTTGATTTTAAAAACATTTTAGAAACGACACAAGTGACTGAAAATTTTCTTTGATGAGTATTTTCTTTAAGTTTTTCAATCCTGAAATAATGTTAACGAAAATGTAGAGAAGGGATTGTAGATTTTCTAATAAAAAGAGATTCCTGGTTGTGATTTGGTGATGGTGAAAAACACAGAAATATTTAATTACTTTTCTGTTGTGGTAACTGACAATAATTAATGTTTGTGAACTTCACCGGATAATTATCTGGTAAGTACTTATCTACTATCAATCAATCATTTAATTGCTGCAGACAAACGTTCTATTTTCGTCATTGTTATGTTGGTGTTACAGGAAGTGTGATGATGTTGTGTTTTTCAGTACCGGTTATAAAGATGTCAGGATATGCTTTTACTTTTATTATATACACATCAAAAGTGTCTAGGGATCAACAACAATGTTATTTATTAGGGATGTTGATCCCTAGACACTTTTGATGTGTGTAGTTTGAAAATGGCGATAAGTTAAGCTTTCTCCGGGGTTGCGGGACGTCTTAACAGGATATACCGTAGCCCCGGAACGCAAAGGGCTTCAGAAAGAACAGGGTGGTTTTTTAGAGTCAGTAAAAGTCTGACAGTCCCTTCTGATGTCTTCTGTCATTTGATGATTTTTACCACCTAAAAAAAATCGCTTATTGGTATGCAATTCGAGCATGATCACTCACGAGTTCACGATTCTCTTGTCAAATGAAAAGGATCGAATTTTTGTCACGGCTTTTCAATAAAAATGGAAATGTTATCTTTTTAGGGTTCCGTACCGCACACGGAGAGCTACTACTCTTACTGATCCACTCCGTCTCGTCTGTCCTTCAGTCACAGCGCTTTTTCTTTTGAACCGTAATAGACATATACTTAAAAACAGTGTGTATTAGGACCTACTTATGGGCATTATACGCATTACCGACTAAACTCACGCAGCTCATCTACATCTTCATTTCGTGTCATAATACACACATCAAAAGAGTCTAGGGATCAACATCCCTAACATTTGTTAGGGATGTTGATCCCTAGACACTTTTGATGTGTATATTTACATGTTAAGGCTTAATTTACTTCTATCTAAATAACAAACTTTCACGGAATTCTGTACAGCTCGGAGTTCTATTAGCTATCCATCCAACTAATCCCGGACGGTCGGTCACGAGAATCGATTTAGAAAGTAAAAAATATGGTTATAAAATAAATTATTTTAACTTGAATTCTAAATTCAAATCAAACCGGTATTTCACAGTATGCAAAAATGTTTATCATTTTAGTGTTAAAGATGCACAAATTATTAATTACTAGCTTCTGCTCGCGACTTCATCCACTTCAAAGTTTTTATATAATCCCACGCGTATATTTGTTACTAGCTTTTGCCTGCGACTTCGTCCGCGTATATGTCGGTTGTCGCGGACGCAGACGAAGTCGAAGTCGAAGTCGAATAAAAAGTAGCCTATGTCCTTTGTTGGGGTTCACACTTACCCTGTACCAAATTTCACACAAATCGGTTCAGTAGTTTAGGCGTGAAGAAAAGACAGACAGACAGAGTTAGTTTCGCATTTATAATATTAGTTAAGATGGATAAAAAGCGTAGCCTACATATGTGCTGTTCCAGACTATAACCAATTTTTGTGTTAAATTTCATCTAGATTCGTTCAGCCGTTCTGTCGTGATTGAGTAACAAACATCTATGCAAATTTTCGCATTTATAATAGCAGTAAGATAATTATGCAAAGAGGTGTTATACCTACTACGTATTAAGTATCTCCTCGAAAATAAATTAATATAAAACCGTTATATAAATTCCAATGAGTAATCTATATATATATATATATTTAAATAAACAAGGGATTGTAATATCATCTTTGGCATTATTCATCAGTTAATTAAGGGTGGTGGAAGGGGTGCAATATCTACTTGTATGTTTGAGGGTAGTTTAAGACCTATTCTGACCTAAGTCTGAAAAGTGTTATTTTGAGTACCTACTCTTCGGAAATCTTAATGTACCTACTTATTGTATGGCTCATCACTGGTTGTTTTTTTTTTTAGTTAAATATGTATTTGATAGTTTCTAGTAACAAGGTATTACATTGCAAATTAGGAAAAAAAATGATCAACGAAAAGCGTTTTTTATTTATTAATAATTTTTGCTTCATATCAGTTTAGGTATTAAATATAACAATTAATTAAAGAAGATGAATAATATTTAGTAACAAATATTTAACAACTTGCGTTTATCTACACAATATTTCACCTTCAGAAGGCAATTGAAAAAACTAAATTTCGTAGTGAATTTACAAATAATTAATTAATTTGACTTTACAATTATTTTCGCTTCTCGTTATGAGCATCGAGGCAGCCATTGAGGCAAAGATGGTACAGAAATAGATGACATCAAAACGCTTCACTGCTGGTTTTGTCAAACATTGTTGCGACTTCTGACCCACAAAATTTATGCAAATCATGGATACAAGTAGAGCTTAGCAACTAAGTTTTTATATTAATAGCCTTTTAATGTTTACGATAATAAACCGTGATATTTTAATAGTTAATGATACTTCATTAGCGTATTAGGTACAGTATTCTTAATTAAATATAAGGTTTAATGAGGCTTAAAGTGTGTCGAAGTCGCATAATGAGTTTAGTTTAGCAATAAAAGTAAAAGCTTTTAAATATACCTTTACTAGATCATCCTAATTAATTAAGTATATTTACTAACTTATTGAGAGGTCTTCTTTTTAAGTTGCTCCACTCTAGGAATTTCTCTTGTATCGTGGGTATGTTTACAAACATGTAAACTCACATACACAAACAACCAGACGCGGATCAAGTCCCTATATGACACAAATATGTTTTCCGTGCGGGAATCAAAGCTAGAAAACAAGCCAATCGCTTAACTACGTCGACCTCGGTTGTCAACACTTGCATTAAATATATTAATATGTATAAACTAGCTTTTGCCCGCGACTTCGTCCGCTCCCCTTAGGGGGTGAATTTAAAAAAGATCCTTTCTTAGCGGGCGTCTACTAACTATAAACAACCTCCCTGCTAAATTTTATCTTTAGCAGGTTTTCGTTATTTCTTGATAAGTGAGTGACTGATCTTTTGCTTTTATTTATAAAGCCTTTTTCACTTTATATTGTTCGTCTCGCGAATTATAAAATTGACAACTAAATATTTTTGCACCCAAGTTTCATAAATAAATATAGACTTACAGATAATATAGACATTTGTGAACACATACATATTACGCAGCTTTTAAGATAACGCTACAATTTAAAAAAAAAAAATGTATTTATATTGATTTTAGTGTAATGTAATCAATGCGTTAGTAACAATCATTGTACACAATGATGAATGTCTTACAGGTATAAACTGTTTGATATTCCATATTTTCGACGATTTACATAAAGAAAGTTTTACATTGCCGAAATTGATTGATCATCATCATAATGGAGTGTTAGCAATTTTTTTTATGGATGCATGTAAAGTAGTTTTCGTTTGATAAATTGAATTTGGTTGTTTATTAATGGATAAAATGGATAAGTGCAAAAAAAAAATTCTAGGGATGAGTCAACGCGTGTTTGATATTTTAAACGTCGTATTTTTTTTTCATTAAATGTAATATTAATACGTGCCTATTACTCTCCCACTGCAGAGCAAAGGCTTCTTCTCATACAAAGAAGACACGAGCATGGATCATCATGCTTGTTCAAGGCGTTTTGGCAATTTCAGACTTATATACGAGTTATTTAAAGTCCAGGTTTCCTAAATACAAAATGTTACATTAGTACTTGCCTATGCCCGGTTGCAAACCCTTAGCCTGATGCATGAGAGGAATGGCATTTCATTACAATAAACAAAACACTACTACTTGTAGAGAATAATAGTGAAGATGATGTCATAAAAAACCATCATCAACGTTAAAACAAAGAGTGAAAAGAATTTATAGGATTCTTTGAATGTGTTGATCAGGTGAAAATGCCTGGGATGCTCACAGCTCACTGTAATGATCGCCAACATATTAACTCACGCGCAGCGTGGAACAGAAGCGAACATCCGATGTGCGTGCACGCACGGTAAATACGATAGTAGGTACAGTCTACCGCATATGTGCATTATCCATAGTGTGGTGGATTGACACATTTCGCAAGTATAGGCTTTTTAATTTTTGCCGCTCTTATTTCTACAATTTTCAGTTCAAGTTATGAGAGTTTCTTACAAAAGTTTAATACAAAGTGTTATGGCCTATTAGTAGCAGCGGCCCGTGTACTGGGTATTTCTCTATAGGATATTGGAGTTCGCAGTAGGTACCATTGAATGTATAATGAAAGGAAAAAAGGAAAAGTCATCGTATTTTTTTTTCTTCAAGACATCAGAAACTATCTAAAGAAAAAATCCTTTTTTTAAATCCGCTCCTAAAATCTACCGCACTAGGCCCTAGACTTACCTACTTAGCCTGCTGATAAATCAGCCACCTATCCAGGTCCTATTTGAAATTGACAGCGCCTTTATTTAGCAGCTAGAGGCGGTTTTGTCAGTTCAACTGTTTGGTAGGTACCAATGACGCGACATGACAGTAACATAAAACTGTACCAGGCACGTCGTGTAATCTATGTCCACGCCTATATCCATTGGTAAATACTGCGGAACTTATTATACTTGAATGGAAAGCCTAGTTAGTTTAAATATTGTGTATAGCTTCAGGTAAAATGCGGAAGAATGCGGTGCCTACAGTTAATGGCTGAATATTTAAAACTAAACAAATCCGGTGTTGTTTAGTCTGACTAGAATGTTAATAAACATGGTAGTCGAATTTGATACAATGGCAGCTCATAGTTCTGTAAACAGTTACTCCATTTCTGCGTACCAATCAGGTTGTGATATCATTTGTTTTTTATTATTAACAATACACTGTCTTACTGCTGGGCAACATCTCTCCATAATTTTCTCAAAGTCAAAGTCAAAGTCAAAACATTTATTTCAATTAGACCATTTACAGGCATTTTTTTTTCTTTTATTCACCTTTTTCGGCCTATCTTTCAAGGACGACTCCAAGTCGTAGCACCAATTTTTCCTAGGCCTACCACAGTGATGATGACGTCTTTAGGTACCCACTAAATAGATCATATCATCAGGAAAGGAAAAAAGCAAATGGACTCCGCACAATAAACCAGGGAAGAAATATGAAATAAAGAGGACTATGGGTCCTAATCGGAGCACAGTGTAAAGAGCTGGGGGATGCCATTGCCAAAAGGCACAATCAGGAAGAGAGGATAGACATTTTAAAAACAGTATTTTTTTTGTTGTTGTTATTTTTATCTTTCTTAGTAAAATGGCGATTTATAAAGGATGGAAGGAGTGGAGGGAGGCCTTTGCCTAGGAGTGGGACAGAATAGAATAAAAAAATAGAAATGAAATTGTTATTTAGTGGCGTTTATTGAATGTTATTTTTTATAACGAACGTTGCCAAATATAAACGTAGGAATGGGGATATTTTCAGACTATTTACTTCTTGTGCATTCAAACATTTGCTTAGAAATTGTAGAAATGGCTTCTGTGACTGTCATTCTCGTTAATGCTAGTCAATTAAAACTTGTAACATAATATAATATCATTTCTACAGTACCGTAATCGCCTCTTAATTCCAGAAGTAATAAATATTTTTCAACCTTATCTCAAATAATCTGGCTCCATTACCGAATCTATATGTAATATTTATGTTAAATAAACTTTTCTCTATTTTCGCCAATAAATATTTGTCAGCCTATTAATGAAATCTGATACTATCTTTGAGATCACCTTAGTGAATAAGATAAGACTGCATTCTGAGGGAACATAACTTTCGTAAGCACGTGGTGGGAAGTCTGGATATGGACTTGGCAAATAATTGTGTATTATGGGGTAATAATACCATAAACAGTCTCTTGAGTTAATTAATGTAAATCAAATCTACTTGCGCAAAGGACTCGAACCTACAAGTAGGTATATAAAGGGTGGTTCAGTTCATGACAAAGCCTCTCTTCTTGGGCTTCCCAGAAAACCCCTATGTATGTTCTTCGATTTTTCGTAATTTAGAGGCTTGTTTTTGGGATATTCATGCCCGGCGTCAGATTCTGTTGATTTTCTCTTTTTGTGGCGCATTTTTGGAATTATTTTTATTGATAATAAATCCTGAAAGTATGGCCTTCGATCGATAAAAACAATCATCTGCCTTATTCTCACCCGAAATGTAGGTAGGCATTTCGGGTGAGAATAAGGCAGATAATTAGCTTAAAAAGTGAAACTAACTTAAAGTAACTTAGTTTAAAAAGGGAAACATATTTTTTAAGAACTATTAAGTTGGTTTATACAAAAAAAAAATCCTCTTACCATAAAAATCGTATCTAGGAAAAAAAACACGTGTCTCTTTTTATGCGGTAAACGTTTATATCACTGTGGCAATAAGTATAAATATAAAGCGCAAGCGATACTTTTTCAAACATTTTTTCTCGTCGCCTCAAGAATTCAATCATCGAGATTACTTCCAGAGTTGATTGGTTGGGAAAATTGCGCAAGAGAAATGTCGATACCATTGCTAATAGGCGCGTCTGATTGGCGTATAATTTGTACGTAACGTAGGCGTTTATAAATATTTACACAAGTGTATTTTTTAACGCAATTATAATAATACCATCCTATTACTGTCCCACTGCAGGGCAAAGGCGTCTTCACATTTTGAGAAGGCACGAGCGTTGATCACCACGCTTGCTCAAGGTGGATTGCCGATTTTATTCTTACATTAATTATTACAATTCCAGGTTTCCTCATGACATTTTCCTTCACCGATATCAGTGATCTCCAAGATAAAATTAGGAATTATGTACATATGAAATTGAAAAGCCACATCGGTACTTGTTGCCCGGTTGCGAAGCCACATTGGGCTATCATGGCTCATTTACGCAATTAAATTCGAGTAATTTATCGTAATTAAGTGCTGTATGATTAGACTAACTGCATATTTGAAGGCAGGATATCGTTAATGCCTACACATAATTATCTTTGAACGTTATTGATATTATCTCGTTGCAAAAATTTCTTAGTTTCTAAAACAAAGATTTAGGTTTCCTGTTAAATTAACTCTGTTCACTTGTACCGGATGATTATAAAAAAAGCGTGCGCAAACCTTCCATTTTGTGGCGAGATTAAATCTGACGTTAATTAGCAAAAAAGTGACACCATTACCGGCGTCATATTTCACTGCAAGGTCAAAATTTCTTCCCATGCAGAGAAGACATGAGCATTGATTACCACTTGCTCAGGGCGGATTGGCGATTTCAGAATTATACGAGTATTAAGTCTAGCAGTCCTACACTGTAAACAAGTGAGTTATAAGTAAGCTAGAGGTGAGTTACTAAGGATTGTCAGCTGACCTCACCTCAAGCTCACTTCACCAAAATTCACCGAAGATTTTCTTTCGAGAATACCGCCATGTTTCTATTAACGATACAGGTGTATGTAAGTTTATATGTTTGTATATGCACGTACAATACAGAAAAAAAAACAAGTGGAGAGCAACTTTAAAAAAAAGCTTTTTTACAAAAAAAGATAACCGCCTTCAAAAACTACAAAATAAAAATAACTTTAGTTTTGGAAGTCGGCGGCTTTAGTTTTGTTTTTTGTTATGTAGGTAAGTATTGCCACCGACTTCCAAAACTAAAGTTATTTTTATTTTGTAGTTTTTGAAGGCGGTTATCTTTTTTTGTAAAAAAGCTTTTTATTTTTCACTTTTTAGTGCTTGTGTATTAATGTTTGAAATCCTTACAAAAAGCCCTTTCAAACAATACCTCACACGATATATTTAATTTTGGAAACTGGTAGGAGGGGGGTTGACGTACCCCCCCCCCCCTTTTCCTTCAGTCAGTCATCGACTACACGTATAAACAAAGCAATTTCACTTGTTACAATATTGCTGCTGTGATTCTGTGAGGAGTTCCATTCCATATCTCCGAAGTTCATCATCAGATATTGAAATGGTGACAATGGGACCACACGGGAAGCACCAGCTTTCAAATAAAAAAAGAATCATGAAAATCGGTTCACCCAGTCGCAAGTTAGGAGCTAACAAACATAAAAAAAAAAAATACAGCCGAATTGATAACCTCCTCCTTTTTTTGAAGTCGGTTAAAAAACTTATACATAATTAATTGGGGACCAGCCTATCATATGTGTGTCAGTGTGTTGATACTACATATTATATCAAACAAGAGGACGTTGCCGCCCCGCTGCGATCCTGACACCATCCGTTAGTTATCTTTAACGATACCATTAGCTTAAGTATTCTTAGTTGGCAGTTGCGTGAATAATTATTATGTATTATCTTAACCATATTATCTGAGCCTGTCAATTCTGCAGTGTGCTAATATCTATTTACAAATGAACACTTAGTTGTAACTGTTATCAAAACGGCACACAACGCACAAGTGACACATTATTGGTAACAAGAACATTTTCTATTTAACCCTGCTATATGTCTTGTGCAGTTCACAGAAATGCTCATTACAGTTGCCGTTGTGTGTGTTATGTTTGCCGTGTAACCTAGACATGATGTAATGGATTAACTACGGAAATAGATAAGTAATATGAATGCGAAAGTTTGTTAATCAATTACGCCAGAATGGCTGAACGGATCTGGATGAAATTTGCACTGGCACAGAAGTAGATTGTATCTGGAATAAAACTTGCTTTTTTTTGTCGGAAACATATACGATTCCGTCAACTTTGTTGAAAACAAGTTATAAACATTATTACTCAACTTTAAATACCCCCATGACCCCCTGTATTGTTGCTTGCACAGTTGCACCCATTAGTACAATGTTTTGCGTGCGTTACATTGCACGGTGCCATAATACAGAAGAAGAAGAAAACAAGTAAGAAGTTGGCAGACTCGTCCCACAATTATTAATTTGTTGTATTTCTCCATCTATGTATTTTTATCTCTCTCTACTCTGTATACAAATATTTTGTTTGTATGTATGTATAGTTTTTATTATTATATTTTATTCTTGCAAATATGAATTATTTTTTTTACATGTGCATTAAGTTAAATAAATAAATACAGAGATTTTTCACACCAAATATAAAAGTAATTTCCCAGCAATTTTTTTGCTTAATGCTACTTAGTTTTATAAGCAGTATACGTAGCAACGGGTATGTGTTGTGTCCTTTTAAAAACCACTTTATATATGATGGGTAAAAGTTGTAAATCAGCTAAATCAATCATAACCAAACAGAATGTAACTGCGTAACTCAACTAATTTGCATGAAGAGGTCAGTTACATTGATTGATACATTACCAATAGTATGTGTTTAATTACGTAACATTGTCTGTATGTTATTAATTTTCGCGTAACTTAGTTGTTACGTACTACGCTTTGTTTTAAAAACTGTTTTGTTTGATCTGTATGTATGTCTGTTCCTATGTCCGCTCGTAACTACTTAACGGCTCAAAAGATTTTAATAAATGACACGTCATTTGACTCATTATGATGCCACGAGCGACACTGGGTCCTAAATGAAATTTAGCCTCATCCACGTACATACATCTTATCATACAAGCACGCCGGTTACGAGTACTGCGCACCTGACCTTTCTGAAGAACCTCACCAATGAGGTCAGTGTAGGTATTCCTAGGGCAACTCCTCTCTGCGTTGCCACTCACCTCTAAAACGAAACGAAAAAATGTAAAAAAAAAACATCACAAAACCCGAATGCATTTTTTTTTTATAATAGCTCTTTTTAGTCGGACGGCTGTGCGCACGCGCACGGCCTTAGCAATGTAGAGAGTCTACCACGTAGTTTCCGGAGTGATCAGCATGATGATGGTTTTTCTTCTAGTACACATTACCGCTACTCGGAAATGAATACGGTCACTGTGTTAAAAATCTATTTTTTTTTGCATTTTTTTAAGCTTTATGACAGACAGACAGTCTGTCAGTTTAACGCCAATCATATTAGATATGGTTTTTATTTTGATTTAACAAGTTATTTTTAGAAATTTACTTGATGATTCATATTTTGATTACTTGCTGTGTTGTTTTTAACAAGGGTATGTACTGGCATACATTTATTTATACACAAATACTGTTCCTTTGTATCAAAAACAGTTATGGGAAAAAAGTAAAAGTAAAAAAAACTTAATGAGAAACAAAAATCCTACTTATATTATAATTGTAAAGTTTGTGAAGGTGTTCGTTATTCAATTAAGCGTAACCCGTTGAACAGATTTGGATGAAAATTGGCACATTTCCTGAATACTTAACACATAGGATACTTTTTGTCCTGGTAATGTGTTTCCTTGGGATAATAGTCACACTTACTTTAGCGGAAACTTACTTTTTGCGCGAGCGAAGCCGCGGTCAGAAGCTAGCAATACATAAAAAACGCGTTGATGTCTTTTGTACTAACAACTCGACGTATCCCAGCAATCCATTTGAATTATATTGAAATAATAATAGTTACAAGCAGGAAATAATAGTTGAGGAAATGATTGATAACGTTACATTAAGGTGCAAGTTCATAGATAGTCAACCATATGATTAATTGAAAAATAATGTATTTGATCCGAGCGTCATGCAATAAAAAGCCTTACCACTTTTAAAATAAATGTCATTTTTACTTTCCACGTCGTGTAATTATAATTAACAAGTGTATTATTTATTACGCATTGACGTAATTAAAAACGTATTTATTATAATTTTATTGGGTCGTAACTTTAAGTATTAATACTTGAGTTGACTTAGCAAGGTATATAAAAATGAAACTGAAATCGATTTCACTATCACAAGGTGAAAGAAAATTATTTATATGACCATGCTAGTAGATTTACTTCCTCATAAATGCCATATTTGTTGCGTGGTAAAAATTTACTTCTTATATAAACCTTTTATACAGGTGATTGTTAATTTACCTAAAAACTGAAAAGGGATCATTGTAGTCATCATTAAATTGCTAGTGATTTTAAAGTTAATTGAATTATCCCTTTTTACTTCTATTCCCTTTTTACTTCTCCCTATTTAGGTACTTCTTTTAATATTATTTCTTTTTAACATTTATTTCTTTAAAAATCAACACGGAGTTAGTCGCACCGCCTTTATAATAGTGTTGTTGTGTTGTTTTTATTAGTTATATTGTTTTTGTTTTTATTTAAAGTAGGTTAAATTGTTGGATGATGGGTTCGTGTTAACAAGCGGGCATAACTTTGTTGCTATTCCTTTATTGTGTATGAGATTTCGTTATTTAATTGATAATGATGATATTATATGATTGATATTATATTACGAAAATTTTAACATCATTTCTGAATATTTTACTAGACGAAAACTGTTTAAGCATATTGCCTACTACTGTGTCTGTACTGACCCTTATAATGCTCCAGTTTACCTCTCCATATCAGTATTTTACAAAGATAGCGTGATGATAGCAATGCAAATAACATAATGATTGCATGTAGTGTGAAATGTAGCGCACGTCGCTTAGATGATTAACCGATTTGATTGGCTTTCGTCAGAGCGGCGCAGGCGCAGAAAAAAAATAGACTTATGAGTAGTGCAATAGTGAATTTGCAATTCTTTTTCAGCTGTTTCAGCACTGCAGTGTAAGCGTTGTAATTAGCCGGTATTTTGTTACGTTTGTGTAAAAAATGTGTGTTAGCTCATTAGAATGATTAAATTGAAATTTTAGCTAAAATTGGTTTAATTAAGACTTACGATGGATAGCTGCTTTTTTATGGCCTTGGGTATTCGTCCAGTACTAAACCAAAGGTTAATAATGTATGTGGCACTATGATACTGATAATTCATTACAGCAATCAATTAAACAATTCTTTAAAGCAAAATATGAGCTGTATTATTTGCGCCACCTAGGTAATACCAACAATAGGTCAGCAGGTCAACAATAAAATCAATCGCAATTATTCCACCCTTTTTTAATTTTTCATTGAAACCAAAGCAATGTTAGTATTGGCACAGGTTTTAAAATTCGTGATGCCGACAGCTATTAGGAAAGAAATGCATAAATTCAGATACGACAAATAAAAATATAACACATCATAGCATAATTCTGCAACCATCAACCACCAACCGCAATATTCGGTAAATAACCATAATGATGAACTAAATCCGAACTCTTCCGAACATTTCCGAACGTCCCGTATAGTTATCAGAGCATCCACACCTAATGGCAGCGACGTGACCACGCCTAGACATCGCGGTTTTAAATAATACACCAGATGAAACCGATACTTTCTACTGACGATTATTGGTTAAAAGTGAGCTTGAGAAACTGTTGTACTTGCCAATCGTTGTTTTCCTACGACACAATGGATTCCTTGCCCTAACATTAGGCTTGGTCCTAGGGTCAACACTAACGGGCGAATGCGATTCTATACTCAGTTGCATGTTGTGTTTACCTCTTGATTGTATACCTTTTGAATATCAGCAATTGTACAAATGGGGCAATCGTGGGTAAAACAATAGTACTTAAATAAAATGTCATATAACCAATTTTGGCAAATTACAAATGACCGAAGTGAATAAGATCTATAATACATATAAATGAATCCCTATTTTCCTTGGTGACGGCATCACGTGTGAGCGGCTGGATCAATTTCACTAAATCTTTTTTTTGTTGTGTCTTTTATTGTAAGGAAAAGGTTCTTATGAAAGATACTTAAAAATAAAAATGGCGGTACAAAGTTCGCTGGGTCAGCTAGTTATTGTAATGTTATACCGAAATTGTTTCTAACTACTGCGGTCCTTGATCCCTCAAAATAATCATTAATCAATTTTGTAATTTCAGGGACTTGTCCTTTCGATATGTTGCTAGGTGGTACATGTATTTATGTAACGCCAAGTATCTTATCTTTGTATTTACGTGATCACTATACGTTAATCCAGAGCTTAAAGTGAGTGGTCATCCCACCTGCAGTGGTATATTGTAAAAGTCTACCTTGGTGAGTTAAGGTGAAGTGAGCTTGACGTAAACTGTCAACTCACCGATGCTGGAGATTGACAGCTTAAATTCACTGGTGAAGTTTTTTTTCACCCACCATAGACCGGCTGGTCCGTTTTTTTCTATAGATGACTAACTGACATGTAACTAGAAACAATAAATAAAATTATGTTTATCTAAGAGTATGAAGTAACTGGTTTTATCATTTAGTACTATATCTAAGAACCATAAGATTAATAGTGGCAAATTATCTCCTACGGTGCTTCGACCATCTACTAACAAACTGCACTTTAATGTGCTCTGATACACAGACTTATTGTTATTTATTATGATAGATAACTCGTCTATAGATCATCTACAAAACACACTAATGAACAGGGTCAATTAGATATTTTAAATAATCTATTACAGTTAAATTCTAAGCCAGTGGTTCTCAATATTTTTTATAAAAAGAACATAACATCACTCCTGTAATCCCCGAAGGGTGAGACAGAGGTGTACCCATTGGTACACCCTCATTTCGCCAGTTATGTTGAAGTTCCATATATTTTTTATACTGCGATAATTACATATTGTAATTACCTATATTTTAGCGACGCCTTTCTTAAAGAAGATATTTGTGTGTAGTGTTAACAGACATAAAGATTACTGATCTTAATAATTAGATTTTAATTATATCAATATAATAGAAAATATAACAGTATAATGATAGCACTACGCGCGACGCCGTCAAAATCAAAGTATTTATTAGTGGTGTTTGTTTCTAGGCAATAAATAAGTAAAGCTGTAAAAAAGATAGTCTATAAATAAGAACAGTTGTAATCAATAGCCAGGCAATTAATGAATATAGTGTTAATGACTAGAAATGCTGATTTTATTAATAAACAACTGTAATTATTTCTGTCAAATTAAATTCTTTCATGATTATAAATTCTCCCCCAAGGCTACTAGTATTTCTTTTTTTGCTAGTGGTCATATATCTTTATAAGTTGTAGTGACCAGTTTAAGATTCTGTTAGATCAAATAATATATTATCAATCCATACATCTATACAAATAAATTAAAGTAAAGTGTCTGTATGTAATGTCAAAATAACAGCTTTTTACAATATAAATATGTATAAATGGATACTACACGATAATATAAAAAATTTTGCCTGTTTGCCCCGGCTAATCTTCGAAACGCCTAGACCGATTTTGACGGGGCTTTCAGTGGCAGTGAGCCGTTTTTTTAAGGAGTAGGCAACTTAGACTACCCATATCATTAAAAAAAAAATTAACTCGTGATAACCGACATTCACGCGAAGGAAATCGCGGGCGCAAACTAGTATTCAAACAATCTGTAGCGAAGATACGTTCTTGTGGCTTTCTTCCCGGATGTCTTCAAATGATAACTCAGAGCTTACATACACACAAGTAATACTACTACTATTTTGGATGAAGACCAAAATATTTTCGTATTTTACACAAAGCTTCAGCTTTCAGTGACAATATTTAATAACATGTAAAAATCTCCTAAAAGTAATTTCAGATGGAGAAAATAATGATGAGCAATGTTTTGCAACATCCGCTGTAGAATTGTTGATCATCATTACGTATGTAATCTAAAATGACAAAAGTGACATTGTAATAGAATCTATGTAAATAAAAATGTTTGTTTCGATGTTTCTCCTTGTAAACCATTGATCCGAGTGTGATTAAACTTGGGTGGGTTGGTTTTCTCCATAGAGGCCTACGACCGTTTTGGAACGAACAACTAGCTTCAACTTTCTGACAAACTGACCGACTCTTTGACAATCCAAAAGTGCCTGTAAATTATTGAAATGGATGCTTTGACTTCGATTTTGCGTACACCAGCGAAGGGTTTCCATACAAAACTACCGATTGGAAGGGGTAATTAGATTCAATAGTTTTTCTTGTATATGACGTGAGGAAAATGGAAGGAATGGGGGGAGGCCTTTGCCCAAGTTTGGGACAGTAACTGCTAATAAAAAAAATGACGTTTAAAAGTACCTCTTAATTGTCAATTTTTTTAAATTTGAAATTAACTTTAAAGGTTCCAGCCCCATAAAACAACACTAAACTTTAACATATTCTTAAATGTATTTGTGTAGCTACAATGCACCTTACAGTGACAGAGATAGCATAACACAATTTTCTTTAAGAAAATTGAGTTGCGTTTGAGAATGTAGCCGTTAGTTTTTTTCTGGTCGTACCTGAAACGGCTTGCAATTTTCTCTTTCAATGCAACTAAAACACGTCTCATATTCTGTGTCACACACGTGCCGTTCTCAATCCCTTTGAATTGAGGATGATTGAGCAGTTTCAAGGGCAAATGAGTTCCACATTTATCACTAATGGGATACGTTATAACGGAAGAATATTATTAAAACTCATCGTTGAAATGAAAATAAAAATGTATTTTTAATCAAGTTTTGCCCGCGCCTACGTGCGCGTGCATTTTCTTTCGGGTCTCTGTTCGATAATGAAGAATTTTCTGAATCAAACCAGTAGTTAGTAAAATTAGCGTGTTCCAACAAACAAACTTTTTAGCTGTATAATATTAGTATAAATTAAGATCGGATGGGTCAACTTTTATAATTACAGTTAGTTTTTAATAATTAGGATTTTATATCTATGTCTGAGTCTAGATTTTTTAAAGATATGTTTAAGCTACAATCTTGATGTTCTATAATGAAATTTCGCGATTCAGCGTCCGGTACATTAGCATTCATAATTGCTTAACTAATTCTAGAATCTAAAACTCAGCTTCTAATCAAAAATATATCCCACCAAACTATTTTCTTAATTTTTAACTAATTACTTTGTATTTTACATACCGATCAAATTATCTTGAAACAGATGCAGTTCAATTAACTAAATGATGAATAATATTGAAGAAGCTCATAAAGAGAATGTATGATAAGAACGTGATTAGGTGTCGTAAAGTTAATCAACTGTACTGAAGATGCAAGGTCGATATACGAAGAAATTAATCAACGAAACGGGTTCAGAGATAATTAACATAAAGTAAGTATAGAACATGAATCACGAACTATACCTTTTTAAGCCAAAGGTTGTAAATAACGTTTGGAATGTAAATCAAATAGGTTTAGGACTCCTTCAGTCTATAAGACAATTTTTACTTCCGTGTTGCGGCAACAGGCAACTCGCAACCAGCAATTATTGTTACGATTTTCAAATTATTTTAAGATTGCGCAGATGCAATAGTTTCATACAACTGGCAAAGTCAAAGTCAAATCATTCACTTCAATACCATTAAAAGATCATATCATTGGACCATTCCAAGGGCACTTCTGAACGACATTTACAAAAAAATAATATAAGTAATATGAAATTAATAAAAAAAGGCAACAAACTCCACTCTTCAAAAAAAATACGTTTTGCCATAACATCACGCCTGTAATCCCTGAACAAGTTATACAGGTACATGAATTCAATAATTATTCGAATATATAAGCAACCTGCAACGAGTTTTTTATGAGGAAAACCATACAATTTGAAGAAACTGCTCAAACACAGCAGTTACTGCAACTGGCAACCGATAACAAAAACTTTTAAAGTTGACATTGGTGTCAACTAAAGTAGCTACGTCTGCGGATCACCTAAGCCCCCTGCAGGTGCAATTTGGACTGTGTCGCGAACCGTCTATCCATGTTATCCACCCATTTTCGAGAAAACTGTTGTTTGGAGAGCCATAATGCCTGTAATAGAGCTTTGTTCGGCCGCGATAGATCGTCCGCTGTTATTTCCTTGAATAAAGCCATCGAGATTCGGATCGCAGTAAACTTTGATACAATGTGAAATTGTTATTCGTAAATTCCTTGTAATGGCGACAACATATTTTACAATTCAACGGGTTTATATTTACAGGAGCAGGGTGGCAATTCCTGTATTTTTAAGAACGTTCGTATTCTAAGCTGTTTCAATCTGTCAAAATTAGCTCTAATTTACTTCCAATTTGCAATGCTTTATTTGTTATTAGTTATAAGTTACAGTAAAGTTAGAATAAGTTAAGGCGCATTTACCGCATTGGGATGTCCTGTAATGGTATTTGTAAGAAGATAAATAAATAAATAAATTTTTACATGATTGTCGCTGAGATGAGATTTCAAAATCTATTGAATCTGTTATTAAACATATTTATAATTTGAAGTATAATCTTTTCTATTATATCTGTAGGCCAAATCCTTTAGGATTTTTACCATATTGTGACCGTTCCTATAACACTCTAGGATGACATAATTTTAGATTTCTCCTAAATACGTTTTTGTGTTAGGATAAGCATTAGAAATGTGGGTACACCTCTGCCTACACCCTTCGGGGATTACAGGCGTGATGTTATGTTATGTTAAGCTTAAGAATTTGTGTTAAGGTAGGCTTCCCTCATTAAGAAGAACCTAAGCTACTGTTATGGTTACGTTATTAAAATGAGGTTATAATATATTTTCGAAAGCAAATAAATTATTGAGATGAGTCGTAATAGCAATAAATGATAAATGATTTATTACAAAAATATATTTAGAACATTGCGTAACCTAGCTCATTGACTGACTTTCCTTTCATTAAGACATCAAAAGGGTCTGTAATTAAGAACTAAGTAATTATGTAATTAAGACTAAGAATAAAAAATATTACGTAAATATCAATTCAGAATTGAATTTGAATGATGCGAGCTTCGTGGCGTAAAAAAATAAATGCTATTATAAAGTGATTTTGTAGCATCACGAGATAATTTATGTTTGTCGGTCCATTCGGACGGTAAATCATCACTTTCTCTGTTTGTTTCATAACTATGAGATGAAGATAGTCTCGGTGTAATTGCTACTGTCAGATGTGGGGTTAGCAGAAGGCTCGTGTTAGGCCTTCACCAAATGTCACGTCCTCCTTTTGAATTCATGTTCGCACGGCATTCCGGATGTGACAACATGGCTGGGGAATAAATTTTATTTTGAACGCATCTAATATGATAACGATCTTATTAATAACTTAATTTATTTATTTAATAAAGCTTTTAAAGTGTCTTGTAAAGGTTAGAATCACGGAGAATTGTTTATGAAAACATAAGCGACGTTTTGCAGCCAGGTAAATTTCATCCGTAGGTGCCGATTACATATCCCTCCAGGATAGGAAAATATCTAAACTCAAAAGAGGCATAAAACTGTCTCAGCTTCTATACGTACTAAAACTAGCTCCTGGCTGCGACTTCGTCGGCGTCAAAGTTGATTTCTCCATGCAAACTTTGGACCCCCGTGTTATCTCGTTTAATTTTGGAAAATCCTTTCTTAGCAGATGTCTACTAACTATAAACTATTTCCCTGTCAAATTTCATCTTTATATCTATGTCAAATAGTTTTCGATATTTTGTGATGACTGAGTGACCTTTCGCTTTTAGGTATATATTTAGACTAGCTTCTGCCAGCGACTTCGTCCGCGTCAAAGTTGATTCCTCCATACAAACTTTGGAACCCTGATTCATCCCCTTATGGGGTGAATTTTGGAAAATCCTTTCTTAGCGGATGCCTTCGTCATAACATCTACCTGCATGCCAAATTTCAGCCCGATCCGTCCGGTGGTTTGGGCTGTGCGTTGATAGATCACTATGTCAGTCTGTCAGTCACCTTTGAGTTATATATTTAGATTCAAAAGCGTGACGATGAAAATAAAATAATGTAAGTTAATAATTATTTATCACATGCGAAATGCAACCCATTAAACTAATCATAACGGGAATATTTTGGCCAAGCCAAATCGTTCCTCCGCGAGAACTACAATAAAACCTGACGTGTGAGAAGAACTAGCTTAATAACACAGGCATTCACACGAACATGTCTTAAAACAATCGAAATGTTAATTTTGATGAAACAGAAACGCCCACATCCGACAAACTAGATTTAGCAATGCAAACATTTTTTAAGACACGAAAAAATTTACTTTTAGTTCAAGGTGCTGTAAAAAAAGTGTTGAATTTTACAACTTGTTAATTCTTTATCGTGAACGGTCAACTTGTTCTCAAGACCTGCTATAGCCCGTAATTTCAGTCGCGTGGAACACGAGAGGCAAAATAAGTCAATGGCACTCGAAAATAAAACAGCTTTCTGTCAATGAATTTTTTTTTAATAATCGGATCAGTCTTCCAGACAATACCTCGTATAAGCAAACTTTACGTCTTTATAATATTAGTAAGATAACTTTGTTAATTTTTATTCACAACAATGGACTGAACGAAATCTCATAATTCTTTTCTGTTTTCTTTTCTTTCAGTGACTAATAAAATAATAGTAATATATAACAACCCTTTCCCTGTTTCCGCCTCCGGTGGGCTACTATTTTTTATATTTTGAAATGTTTGTATTTTTATATTAATATTTAAAAATGTAATTTATATGTATGTACAATTAATAAATGAGAATAATAATAAATATCTTGGGACAACTCACACACGGCCATCTGATCCCAAGCTAAGCAGAGCTTGTGTTATGGTAACCAGACAACAGCTGATATACATACTTAAATATAATTTATAAATCCATACATATTATAGATAAATTACACCCAGACACAGAACCAATAATTATGCTCATCACACAAAGTTTGTCCTGGGTGGGAATCGAACCCACTACCTCCGGCTTTGCAGTCAGGGTCACTAACCACTAGACCAACGAGGCAGTCAAAAGGACCTTTTGTTGTTTAAAATTTACTTCTTAACAAGATCTCTCTATTTCCTTTTTGTCCTGCGTTTTCTCTTTCCGCGCCATCCGTTCCGTTGACTACTGCGACGTTCGGTTGTCTTTATGAATCTTCCTCACATTCATATTATTATAATCGTTTGCATACACTTATTCTGCTCAGTCACTACGACCACCCTTATTGAGATTTAAAGCCATCTTCAGAGATAAGATTCACATCTTACAATCTAGTTCTTGTACTGGAATACTATTGGTATTAAATGCAAGATGATGTTCATACAATGGCTTGTAATTGCTTATCATCTTGTTGCATTTGAGATTAATAATCTGTCATACTTATTTTAGAGAGTCATTGCATTCATTTGTATCGGCACATTTTGTGTATCATACCTTCTTTTAATTGAACTAGAATTATTTTCAAATACTGAATTGTATGAAGATGATTCTTTTGAAGGCAAGGCCTAGTAAGAGATCTCAACAGGGCAAAGAAGAGAAATGTCAGTATGGTAAAGTTATGTATAGTATCATGAAGTTTCGGACTTACCCATTTATTGAGTGTGCAAATCATGCACCATGCCATTTTGTACGTGCAATACAAACGTTGATCAGGCAGGGGCTAGTTCTTCCATAGTCCTAGGTAACCAGTCCACTTTAGCCACCCAAACCTATAGTTCATGTTTTTTTCCATATCCTGTATTTATTTATCCAAAGTAATAGATACAGGTTCATAATTCATAAGCATAAATAGCTGTTAATACATAAGTGAAGTAAAAAATGTTATATTAAACAAAAATGAAACCCTGCCTCTTTAACTAAAGATCTGTATCTTAAGATACAGATGTTTTGTTAGGTATTATCGATAAAATACTTCCCACGATATCTGCAGTAAAAGAACTTCGGATTTTACCTTATATTTACGTAATTCAGCACCTTGATTACGGCGAAGTTGTTACATCGCTGTAGAGCGCGGGCTCCCAATTAAACACTTAAAATCAAAACAGTTAGCATTAAATTTAAGCACTAATCACCGTATGTTAATACCCAAAGTGACCTGAATTTACCCACAAGTAACATGTAAAATGGAAACAAAATGCAACTTTTAGTTATTGAAACTATTTTTAATACTTGCTAGACAACCTAGATTGACGCTGTTTTAGCTAAATTAAGTCTCAAAAAACACTAGTGTTTTTGAATATTTAGCTATTTGCATAGAAATAGTCGATAGAAGAAATATATTAGAAAGGCGCTTATCTAGACGATTTATTGTTCAAATTTGAATAAGTCTAGATTTTACAGCGAAAAAATCTTGTCTCCGTGGCTGTTATTAATGCTTCGTTTGTTAGTCGTGAGTTCTGAGTGATTCTTCAAAGAAATATGATATTAATTATGTGTATAGCAGAATAATTATGCACTCCGGTAAACTGTTGTGGCCAAATTGTTGTCAATAAATAACTTTATGCTTTCGAATCTCATCTTAGAAATCATATTTTTAGAAAGATTATAATTATATTTATTCACATTTATTTTAATTTATGTGTAGGTATTATTTTCACAAAGAATTTTGTTGGCACTTTTTACAGACCCTTAGTGCCTTCAGTAGCAATGAAACATCTCGTGAGAGTGTTCTTCCGGGTTTAAATTCAGTACTTTTGTACCATCTTCCAAAATGCCAGCATTGGCACTCTGTATAAATGTCCTTTGGTGAATTAAGGTGAAGTGAGATTGATCGGCAGCTCACCTCAAGATCATATGAAGATTTTTTTCCAGAATAGCACTCCAGGTGCAGGGTTCAAGATTTAAACAGGACTTACTACATCCCATTAGATGGGTGACCAATTGACCATCTAATAAAACACAGGTCAACGGGGTTATTTCCATATACCCATGGAAATCCCCAATACAAAAGAATCATTGTGATATAAATCATTCCTGCACAAATGATTAAGAATTCCTGATTCTAAACATCATCGAATTACAATACAATAGTAATAAATAACTGGAAAAAGGTGTGCCCACGAAATCAAAAATCCTTTTCTCAAAAAATATCAAAATCAAAAAATAATGACACAATCTTTTACAGTTAAGCAAGTCTATACCGAACTAGCTTGAAGTCTGCGATTTACGAGTCAAATTTACCATAAAACATAGCCTATGGCAATCGGCAATAGTTAGCTTTCTAACAGTGAAAGAATTTTTGAAATCAGACCTGTACTCTCAGACTACTTTTTATAAACTAAAAACTTCTTCCTCTTATTCTTCAGGAGTTATTCTATCTTTATATGGGGTCGGCTCTCCTAATCTTTCTTCTCCATGGCTGTCTTTTCTGGGTTGCCATTGGGTCGGTTCCGTTATGTTGGAAGTCGAAGTTTTTCCCGCTTTTTCTGTTGTTCGACGAGTGGAGCATTCCTTGTCATCAACTACCCGCTTCCTTATAATATGGCCGTTTCATCGCAGTCGTGTTTCTTCTGATTTATCCTGAAACAGTCGTACTTTTAAGTTACAAACATACAATATAAAAATAAACTAATCAAACTTAACCGCTTTATAATATTGTATGAATATAATCTATAGTAATAGTAATATAAAGGTAATATAGCATATAATATAGACGACCGAACGACTAATAACTAGATGCATAAATATGTCTAACTTTTATGAGTTAACTGTTATTTTTGCATCGTAAATATATTTTCTTTTAGCATCTATTTAGTTTTAGTCAAAGTTTTGGAGACGGGTTCATAAAACATTTAACGGCTGTGTCATAAAAATAGAGATGAGGTAGATTTATACCTTATCAAGCCAGGTAATTCAGACTAATGTTCTTTAACATGTTAAAATGTATACGATTAATTTTGTTTTTTTTTTCACTCTTATGTAGCTGTATTGTTTGTTAACAACTTTGATATTAATTAAAAATTTTTGTTTTCCTTTTTCTAAAAAAACGCTTTTCAGACCAAATTGTCTCATGGTTTTATCTGTGGAGAACGCTGTTAATAACACATTTGTAAAACTTTTGTAAATTATTTCTTTGTGTAATAGTCAACGTGAAAAAAATCTAGAAAATATAAGGCATTTTTAATTGAGATTGAGAACAGATTGCGGCTTTTCCTAAAAAATTGTAGAATTGACTCTAACCCTGTTATCACCACATTCTGTTGTTTGGCTGGCAGACCGGTACTGGTTGTCATAGTGCAAAAAGTGACCTCTTTTCTCTAATGCAATTTTCACATCCAGGATGAAAGTTAGGGTTGGTAGATATGTAGGGTATATTTGTGTCCACCACAATGCAGCAAAACAGTTTTCACAAAAAATTAACTGCTGTTTTCCGATAATTAGATAACAATAGCTTTATAATTGTTCTGATTTTTTACCAAAACAATGTAAGCACAAAATGTTTTGCGATAATAATTTTTAAAACATGAAGTTTCTCGTTTCAAGTCAACGTAATAATTGACGGCAACAATGCATTGTAAAAGTGACTGTTGCTGTGAACAATGTATGGCAAAGTTCAACTGACACGCAAACTGATCCCACACGACTTTTTTTGTTTCTACCTTTAGTTTTAAGGAAAATGTAAGTCTTAATGCGCTTGTAGACCGACCGTTTTTTCATTAGATAACGGACCTTGATTTTCACGGTACTTGCGGTGTTGTTTAGGTAACAATGGACGTATATCTACACGCGCCGGACACCGCCGGATCTGTGTCCAATAAGAATTTACATATCCGGTAGCATGCACCCGTAAGCACAGTGGTTTATGTATGTTTACATTGCGGCCTGCGGGCTATCGTTAATTTGAAACTTTTTACAAAACATAAAACATAACATCACGCCTGTTATCCCCGAAGGGTTAGGCAGAGGTGTACCCATTAGTACACCCACATTTCATCAGTTATGTTTAAGTCCCATGTAATAGGGGGCGAGCCTATTGCCATCAACCGGGCACAAATCCAGACTCCGAGGCTGCTACTGAGAAATTCCTGATGGAAAAACCCAATAACACTTTGCCCGACCCGGGAATCGAACCCAAGACCTCTTGCTCAGCAGTCGCGCTTTGCGACCACTAGACCAACGAGGCAGTCAACAAACAACAACTTTCAACAAACTCAACAACAGAACAACAACAACAACTTAAACAACAACAACAACTTTTTACAAAAAATAAGAAGTTTCCCAACAATTTATTTTTTTTGCTATTTATTATTTAGTTTGATGATTAGTATGCGATTGTTTTACACCTCGTATAATTAAGAACTAAAGGAATCTTAATTATTTCTGCGCTTAATGGTAAAAACGAAAAAGTGACTAATATCACTTTGTTGCTTGCCAGCGGATATAAATGTGAAAATTACGGTCCGTCGTCCGGTAAAAAAAAAACGGACGTCTCAAGCTCTCTAAGGCTTTTCGCAGACTGTCTAAAAAAAAAATATCGTTAAAAAATTAAATAATTTATTTGGCTAAAATGTGGTACATTTCACAGAAAAATATAAACACACACATTACAAAATACAATAGGCAGGAAAGCACATAGCAAGAAAGTAACTTAATTCATTGTACCAAGACATTACTGGGACAAACTGGAAAATGTTCAGTTATGACAAAACAAAGCTGAACATTTTTAAGTGTCCCATTCATTTCTTTATACATTATTTTTTTTTACTACAAACAAACATTTTTTGTTGCTGGTATGCGCACTGTCTTAGAGTCACATTGTGAGATAAACTAAGTCATTCTCATCTCATTTACATGTGACCTGCTTGATTGTGTACTACATAGTTGCTTCTTTTCATATATGGGGTTAGATTGAGTTGTTGTTTTACTTTCATTGCTAATTAGTGCTATACAATTGATTGTTCTTACGTTCCCATATTATCGTTACTAAATGGAATAATGAACGCTGTGTAAAAGTTATATTGCGATGTAAATTAACTTAACGATTTTGCGAAAACCATATTTGAATTTCGAGTTCGCAGGAGTAGGTGACTTGGTAGGTTGTTTCCTCAGTAACATAAATAAAAAAATAAATAATGCCAGCCTATTAATGTTGCAAAACAAAGGCCTCTTCTCATACAGAGAAGGCACTAGCATTGATCACCATGCTTGCTCAAGGCGGATTGGCGATTTCAGACTTACCTACTTATTATACGATTTCTTACGATTGTAATTCTTTTTTTAATTATTACCCTTCACCAATGTCAGTGATGTCCAAGATAAACTTAGAAAGTAACGAATTGAAAACGTCACATTTTATACGTGAGACGCTGGCGCCTTTACCGCTAGGCTATGACGGCAGTGGACTTAAATAAATATGCAAACAAAATAAATGGTTTAAGTACAAGATAATTCTGAAAGTTTTCCAATTTTTCACCATCTTACACCTGAGTAGTCGCTTAACATTTATGAATCGTGTTGCAACATCATTGATGTTCTGTTACAGCCTTCACGCACTAATTTCTTGTTTACTTCCTCACAACAAAGATTACCGAAATAATCGTTTAAGCTTGAGTGTGTGAACATTGTTAAAAGACGTGTCGAATGGCGGTCAGGAGTTTAAGTCTGAACAAAGGGTCAATTAAACCAGTAGGTCAATTGTTTGTCGCAAATAACCATAGTAAATAGTTAAAACAATTTGATGATTGTTATCATTCTCACGGTGGCTGGATATATAACACATTAATCTTTTATTTTGGTACTTTTTCGTGTAAGTGGGTCATAGCCTACCTTGCTTTTAATGGGATGAAAGTAATTTGATGATGGTAATCTTGGTCGTATCGCTTGGCTATGTTTACTGACTTATCTGAGGGTCTATACACGAGTGCGCAGAATTAACGTAACGTTAATTCCTAAAATTGAACTATTTAAGTCGATCGATTGTTTAAGTATCCCTGTTTATTTACTTTTTTTAGAATACTTGGTGGCCACCTAATGGGGCCACCGTCAGGTTTTCACGTCACGTTTATCACAGAATTAGAGGCGTTTTTAATATCATCTGAAGTACCTACCTACACATGTAGGGTAGGGACAGCTTAGGAACTGCAGCAAGTAGGTCATCGTCAGTAGCACCAAATTAGCACACGGTGTCGGTTGAATCTATAATCCCTAATTTCCATGACCATTTAGGTTTATTTAAGTCAATAATCGTAAATTCAATCGACTCTTAAATCGTAAATACTCGTTTCACACAAAATATTTACCCAGTTTTTATTAAAAGCTTTATTCATATCTTTAGGCGATGAATGCTTGGCTTTTCGTATAACATTAAACCAAAATTCTATTGACAGTTGTATTTCGAATTGATGTCGCGATGTCGTGCCGGTTGCATTTAATCATAATTTTAATATTGTTGTCTCTTAAGTCATAAGTCATTTATTCATTTGTTAACACAGGTACAATAAAAAGTTGTTATAAAAAAAAAATTCAAGTGCGCTATGTTATACCCGAAGGCATACAAATATTTATAGGTCATTGACATTAACAATGATAACACAATTACTTACAATCATAGAAAGAAAGACGAGATAGATTAAAGAAAATGATGAAAGTAAAAGTAAATTTCTTTGTAAATCTGTATAAGATTAAGTTTTACTTAAGGCCTAATATACAACACATGCGCATTGACGAAAAAGTATTTGTTACGAGTCGATTTTCGAATAGGAAATAAGACTATCCTACATAATCAAAGTCAAAACATTTATTTCAATTGGGCAATTACAGGCACTTTTGAATTGTCAAGCAGTCGGTAATTTACTCAGAAAGTTGAAGCTAGTTGCTCGTTCCAAAAATATGGAAAAGAACGAGCAAGAAACTCCACGGAAGCTCTTTTCAATTTAGTTTTTACAAAATCCTGGTAACTGGTTGCTTCTACATGTGAAAACAATGAAGATGAATAAAACAATAAAATATAATAAGAATCAAGATGTAAGCCAATCCCAACCTACAGCATTTTGGTTTTATTATAGACGACAACCAATGCGTCGTGATGGCCTAGCGGTTAGGGCGCCCGCCTCTTATGCATGAGGTTGTGGGTTCGAAACCGGGCAAGTACCAATGTGACTTTTTCAATTCATATGTACTTTCTAAGTTTATCTCAGACATTACTGACATCAATCCGTGCCTCGGAAAGCACGTTAAGCCGTTGGTCCCGGCTGTCATACGTGGATCTTTGACAGTCGTTATGAGTCGTCAGAAGCCCGAAAGTCTGACAACCAGTCTGACCAAGGGGTATCGTATTACCCAGTTACTGGGTTGTGGAGGTCAAAATAGGCAGTCGCTCCATGTAAAATACTGGTACTCAGCTGCATCCGGTTAGACTGGAAGCCGACCCCAACATAGTTGGGAAAAGGCTGGGCAGATGATGATGATATAGACGACAAGCACAAATTGTATCACCTGTTTTGGTACGGTACGGCCCTCGACCTCTTTACAGTGCGTTAACGTCACCCATTGCCATAAATAAAGCCTTCAAACTAAATGTAATAATGTAAATATTATGTGCGAAACAGGTATTTTCAATTAAAAAAACTAACAAATTTACGTTAACTTTGAGGTATCGTTTAAATCCTCACATATAAAGTTTAATTTCACAGTTCTAATTAGGTTCCACCTCTTTTATCTATTGAAATGTTGTTTGAAATTTAGATGTTTAATTTAGATTCTCTACGGAATCGGGTTCAAAAGTTCATATCGCTAAACCACGACGTCGCGTGAGAGAATGTTTTAAAAATTAACTAACACTAATGTATACGTCTATATAGGGCCGGATTATCCATTAGGCAGTGTAGTCTAGGGACCTCGCATAGGTAGGTTCAAATTAAATTCCTAGTTACTTTAAATGAAAATTAATTAAAGATTTATGTTTATTTTTTATATATTTAACCCTCAAAAAAACAACGATTATAAAAATACGCATAAGGATTATTATTACTTTCATTTGTTTTAATTTTATTTATTAAAAAGTTGATGGCATGCCTTCGTAATGTAGTAAAAAAAAATGTATTTAGTGAAGTTAGAAATGGGTAGAGGATTGCCGCGTGTATTATCTAGGGGCCCGGCATGGTAAATGCGGCCCTGCTTCTATACCCTTTGCATATCAAGCCGGAACTTAATCATATATACAGACATGCAACAGTAGTTTGCATAATAGGTTTGTTTAATTGTTTGATTGGTCAAATGATTCAGTCTACAAAACGGTAAACGCAGGGGGGTTCCTTGTTTTCTGTCTTCTTAACTACATGTGTAATTAACATAATATTTAAATGAGTAATAAGAAAACTTTGTTAGTGACAGCTTACCTTTATGTTACGCATATTTTAACATTTTTAACAAAGATAAATTAAGTTAGAAGTTGACGTTTTTAAGAATTGAATAAGAGACGGCGTGGCGTGGCGTGAGGCTAACAGGCAGAATTGGTCAACAATAGCAAAAGATACAGAGGATTGGAAAGAAGAGAGGGCTTTTACTCTACAGTGGGACAATACACCCTATAAACAAAATAAATGCATGAGGTCCCGGGCAAGTAGGTACCAATGTGACTTTTTCAATTCATACATGTACTTTCTAAGTTTACCTTGGACATCTCTTAAATTGGTGAAGGAAAACATCGTAAGCAAATCTGGTATTATAATTAATTGAAGTCTAAAATCGGTAATCCGCCTTGAGCGAGCGTGTTAATCAATGCTTGTACTTTCTCGGTATGAGAAGAGGCCTTTAGGAAGCAAGAGACTATAATCACATAATATATATTGTCTTGTTAACAAACTATTAACTATCCACGTAGTTCGACGACTATCTTTCTTTGTTAATTCGACAATTACACGAAACACAATGGCGCTAACTGGAAAGTGTCAATTACTGTCGATAATAAAATAATGCTAGTTTTTAATTGTAAATACAGTATTTTTCTTGCTTCCCTGAGCTGAACACGATATAAATACGAGTATTATAAGTCGATAAGTATCGCCGTCATCGTTTGTTTCTTTTATAATTCTGCTAATTGTTTTATTTTACCAATGGAGAGATTATTGTCATATTACTTCCAAGTAAGTGTATGTTAATTATTCAGCTGTCAATTAATTCTTTATTAAAAACTTTGCCCCGAGATATCATTTTTGACTTGTCACCGATTACTCGATTTTCATCCAAGGAAAATCCCCTTCGAATGAAGTTCGACTAATCGATAAGTGACAAATTGAGTTGCGGTTTTTTTATTTACCGCGCCTGTTTACATTGTTGTATTTCAAAATAAATACAAGTTTTCATACCGCATTCAGGGCCTGTTTCACGTCCTCTGAATAGGTGCTACTCAACCTATTCCACTAATTCGCCTATTTTTAAGTACGTTTGCATTCTAATCTCAGTCTCATTCTGTCAAATACCTCTAATTTAGCAAGGTATGTTATCGATACTGAGTTGATTGTCGTTGAGATGAAAATGCGATTAGATTTTGATAGTTTTAGTTATGAGTATTATTAGCATTTCAAAATGGAACAGAATTTAATTGAAATGATCTGCCAAGTAATTTAATCAAAGCTTATTCAAAGATGATGAAACAGGCTCTAAGCCTTCATTATTTCTAAATAAGCCACATAAGAACTAAAGGCCAATTCTACTAATTAAAAACTTTCAAAATCTAATCGCAGTCTCATCTCAGCGACAATCAATGTCAAAAAATGTAGTTGAATTAGAAGCATTTTTAACTTATTTATTTTTTATTTTATTTATTTATAAACAACCAACCTATACTGACAGTTTGCACCAGACATACAAGTTATTGGCCAATAATAAAATAACTTAATAACTAAACACAAAAAAAATCATAAAAAAGAGAAACATAAAATAAACAATTTAACAGAATTACAGTAGATGAAACAAAAATAGAAAAGTAATAGGAAGATAAAAGGGAATGAATTTACTTAAGTATTTATTTAAGACAAAGAGTTTGTGCTGGGGGTGGCAATAGACTCCAGGTATTGATTTTATTATTTTATATTTTATAATTATTATTAAAATTTTATTGATTTTATTATTTTTTATTTTATTGATTGATTTTTTAACTAATTCAGACCGAGATTAGATTGCGATCGTTACTAAAAGTTGGCAGAATTGCCCCTATGGAATGAAAATTCTAAAACGCTGGATATAATTAAAAACTACTTTCTGTTTCCGTTCAACCTTTTTCATGTTTGTTGGAATATTTGCACATTGATTGGAACAAGTCATGCAGAACAGAACGAGGAACATGGAAACGCCTCACTGGCGATAACAAAAAAAGCCCCTTGTAAATCTAGATTATATGTATATGTAAAAGATATGCGCTATACATTATTATTCCTTCTTCTTAATAGAAGGGGAATTGATGAAGATGACTGATTATGGTCGCCATGACTATGAAACACTTCGATCGGGACTAAACTTTTTACAAGCTTTTTTAGATTTCATTATCATCTTATCAGGCGAACGAGGTCCACAGCTGGACATAGACCTCGCCTAAAGATAGTCTCAATGACCGGTCCTGCCTGCGCTGTCTGCATCCAGAATTAAATTTAATTTGTAGGTAATACAATACATAGTTCACACTTAAGAATAAAATGATTTGGTACCTATTGTTATTTTATATACCTAGAGATATCATCAGTGACAAAAAATGGAAATGGTTAATTAAAAAAGTAAAATGTGCAGCCAGACTGTATAGTTATTACAGGTTTGGACTATTAAATAGTAACCAAAAATACTTCAATAAAAAAAACATGAAAAACATAATCAATAATTATATTAATACGCGAAGGGAAAACTTGGTACCCCTTCTAAAGCATATTGTGCGCAATTATGAGTGTGAGATTTGGTAATATCATTACCAATGTTTACATGAAAAAGAAGGGCCCTTGCCCATGTGAACTATAAAAGGCTGAGAAGGACCTGGGGCCATAATGTGTCAATGTCATTATTGTTCCTTTGCGGAAAAAGGATAGTACTATAGGTCATGTGTAGCTCCGTCTATCTTGCATCGGAAGAATGATGGCATTTATCACTTCATAATACATAAATCTCTGCTCTTTTTTGTGTCGGTGTATTTCCTTTTTATCTTTTATACTGTAGAACAGGCGGTTCAATTGAAAGCTTTTTAAAATATTGATTTAAATAAGGACAATCAAATTCTCATATCTACTTAGTGATTTAAATGTCATTGCCTCCAAATCGACGTAAGTGGGTAGAAATGTTTTATCAATAAAAATAAAAACAATATTAATGACTATCTACTATCCATTCTAGCTAGTTCAAATTATAAATAATATAAGTTGGTTAAAATAATGTTACTTCGAACATAAACTAAAACGTCTACCTACATAATTATTTGCGAAAGTAGTTCCGATTTTAACATTTTATCTACATATTCGAAATTTAATCCGTTACAGACCGAGTTTTAACATACGAAACTAATAATGATTATCGAATTCTACTGGATTTTAGTGTGTATGTAAATTAATTGGGTAACGTACAGATTTATCATTTTATTGATCACTGAGTTTAGCTAGTTTTGCCTCCCGTATTTACTTGCTAAGCTATTTTTTTTTGCTTCTTCTCATACGTTTTAGAAAGTCTTTGATTCGCGAAGCTATTGTCAGAAATTGTTAGTTCTTTGAAAGAACGTCATTCCATTTTGCTTTAATTGTTTAGTCTGGACATCATTTGTGAATTTGAATTGATAGAAAGTTGTTATTTTGAAGTAGGTTTTAATTTAAAAAATATAGTGTTTAGCTTTAGCAGTCTTTTGCATGATAGATAGATTGAAGAGTTTCTAGTATCCCTAAAAGGCTGAATAGTTTGATTGATGATTAGCAAAAATAATGATGATATATTATGAAATCAAGATTTATGATCAACTTTCTACAAGGTGCATTTTTGCATCGCAAATCACCTAACAAAAAAAAAATAATACAATAAACAAAAATAAAAAACATTAATTTTATTACTGACTCCTTGAATTTGACAAGAAAACTGCACCTTGTATAATGCAAGCCATTCGATTTTTGAAACATAAATCCATTCTATTTGGCAGTCGATAAATAAATGAACAAATCACAGCGGACTGCGCACGTATGAGAATTTTTTAGTTAATTTTTGTGTTGACTGTCGTTCCAGAAACTGGACTTTAATATTCCAGTTTGTTGATTCTAATGTCAATAAAAATAATACATTTTACAAACAAATAGACAACCAAATATTGATCATGTATAACTTTCTTTAATCTGTAGGTACTATAGATATTAATATTAAAAAGAGGTAGAGTTAGTTTGTTTATAAGATGTAATCTCTGAAAGTGCTGCTCCGATTACAAAATTCTTTCACTGATAGAAAGCTTAAGACACTAGTGCCGAGCGTCATAAGCTACTTATTTATTCATAGTATTTGCAATAAAATACGAGATGGACTTAGGCCTTCTTTCAGTATATGCATCTGCTACGTTTTATTAACCGACTAAATTGATTTTGGAAGTCAGGCTTTCGCATCTTCTTTCTTCGTCTTCTTTGTACATACATGACTTTCTCGCAGACCAAGTCGCGGCAGAAGCTAGTCTTAACTAATATAGGTACTAAATATAATAAATAAAGAGAAAAGATTAGCATTTTTGTTTGTAATGGATGAACTCAAAGACTGTTTAACCGATTTTATTCATTCTTTCACTTATGGAAAGCTACATTATCAGTAAGTAACATAGATTTTTTGTTAAAAAAAATTAGGGATCCGTAAAGAAAATCCAATCGAACGAAGTCGTGGGCTGGTCAAAGTCAAAGTCAATACATTTATTTCAATTAGACCAATTACAGGCACTTTTGAATATTGTCAAAGAGTCGGTCAGTTAGTCAGAAAGTTGAAGCTAGTTGCTCGTTCTAAAACGGAGGTAGGCCTCTATGGAGAAGAACAAGAAAGAGTTTCAAATAAATCCGACACACTGACCATGTATCTAACGATCAGTAAAAGCAAATCAAGACGGTGTCTCATTTACAAGCAGCTCGCAGACCACGAGTTTTCCCATAGTTAGCAAGACATTTACTAACCTGCACTGAATGCTGTTTTGGTATCAATTTCCCTCGCATTGTGTGGAATATTCGCTACTCGTTTTGGTTCAATTATTTTGTATTTTTTTAATTACTTACTTAATTGCTGGTTGTAAAGTGATTGGATATCAGATATTTAAACGTTTTCAACGACCTTACCAAAAGATTTAAAATAGTCTCTTTGTTTGGCGATCGTCATGGAACGGCTGATTGGTTGAGATGATAGTTTTGTTTGGTTTGGTACTGCGAAAATGAACAAACCCATATAAAAATTTCTCCCATTTGTATGATTTTATGTTTTTCTGTAGCCGTATGTTAAACTGCAATTCAGAATAGTTATGTAAGAATATTTTATCTGTGTAACAGTTAATAATTAAGGTGATGAATGAAGCCTAGAGAGAAGAGATGGATGTGTGTGCGAGAGAGAAGAATAGAAGAAGGCGGAAAGTGAAAGAAGATGCATGTTTGCTAGATTTTAATTTAAAGAATAAATTTATTTTAATAAAAAGTTAAAAATTCCAGCGTCTCATTTCGGTCTGCAATCCTACAGTTATATATTTGGCATATTAAATTAGTATCACTTAATTGAATTATTGATAAATTGTAAGCTGATTTATCATTTTTTATCATAAAATCTTTATCATACTCGTAGGTTGCCTTCGCAAAGAATGGGCTCACACACTCTCCCGAGGATGGTGCTGTAAAAGCTAATCATGGGAAATAGGTGAGATCCACTATTTGCTCTCCTGACTATTAAGAGCATGCAAATACCTACTAAATGATTGGAAGGTCAGAAACAGACCTATTCAAAGTCAAAGAATTTATTTCAATTAAACCATTTACAAGCACTTTTGAATTGTCAAGGATTCACTCAGTCAGTCAAAAAGGCTAATTGCTCATTGCAGGCTTGTATGGAGAAGAACGAGAAAGAAACTCCATTCTTGCTCGTTCTTCTTTTACTTATGTTTTTAGAAAATCCTAACTGGTTGACTACCAGATTATGCCTAAAGCATTCAGTCTGTTCACTATATTTTTAGTAGGTATGACATTAATTACAGTTGAAAGCAGTGAAAACAGCTTCTACTTATGTATCACACGTGTGGGTTCGTATTCAGAGGGCCTAGAACAAGCGCGCGAAGTTAAGAGAGGTAACGTTAATAGGACCGATTTTTTAATTAGAAATACCTGTTTTGAACATATTATTTATTTAGCTTGAAGGTTTTATACATATCAACTTACTACTACTACTACTACTACTATACTATTTTAAACTAATTATGCGTGTCGTATAAAACTGAACTAAAATATTACATTTTAAGAGGATAATCTCATTTTCAATTTGAAAATCAAATACCTTTTCAAGGTTCCGTATCCGAAGGATGCTAACGGGACGCTATTACTAAGCCGCCGTCCATCTTCAGTGAGCTGTAATATGAACTGTAATAGCTGAGTTGAGATTTTCACAGAATGTGTACCTATTTCTATTGACACTATACCAACACACAATAAAAATAAAACAAATTAAAGGGGTTCCTTTAAAAAAAAAGAAAGGTTTTTCCGGCGTTTTTGCTCGACCTTCATACTGTACGGTGCTCGGTGGTATGGATCCCTTCATGTGCTACTTCAACTCGCACTTGGCCATAGCTTTTTTACTCTAGCCTAGGTCTTACTTACTGATTTATACAGGTAGGCTAATATACTTTGCGCAATTTGTTTTACCACCACAGCTCTAAAAATGGAGTCAGAAAACAATAAATGTAATGAGGAGTGACGACCACCAACCCACATTGGGTCTGTGTTGTGGTATTCGCGTCTCACTATGATATATTTTCGAAGAACTTATGCTCTGAATACATTTCCCACACTTAAGTACAGCGATCTGCATAAACAATGCTTCAATAACAATCAGCAACATGAATAAATTGCAAAACGTATAATTTATTGTAAGGGCCTCAACTTTATTGAAAGGCCCAAGTATTCTTGATGACTACTTACAGTGAAGGGCTTCGTCTGTCGTGTTGTACAGTTAATATTGCCCAGATATTAGACTTAGTAAATTGATATAAACTTGTTGTTCCTGATAGAGGCCCTAAGGGAATCGCTGGCTAATCATCGTAGTTGTAGCAAACTATGCGAATGTCTTAGCCTTCGTAAAGTGTTTTATTGGTGTTTTGTTATTTTAGTTTTTTGTACTAAGGTATAAAGTATGAGATGTTGATGATGATGCATACCATGCATCATCATCAACATCTCATACTTTATACCTTGGTAAGCATACCTATTAACAAGGTATTTTCCACAATTTTCAATTTTAGTTTTTTTAACTCGTACGACTTTCATGATTAACTTGTAAGTCTTGCTCAAAATTGTACGTTCCTAGTTCTAGTAGTTTCGACTGTCTGCTAAACATCTATGAGTCAGTGCAGCAATGATATGTACTTAAGCTAAATAACTTAATTTCAGAACGACTATTTGAAAGCTCCAATAAGATTTAAAAAGAAATCATATTAACATTTTGAAATCAAGTTATTAATTTGACGGGATTAACCAAGCAACGATTAATAGTTCCTTAATTTATTACCTGACTTTTAACCAAAATATGACTAACCTATTTGTAAAATCCCCTTAATAACAAGCAGATCCTTCTACATCATAAACACCATGACCCACTTTCTATAGGATCCCTAAACAGCAAATCTTATTCACACCATTATACCATAAACATTCAAATCATGCATAATTCATAAACTTGTAACTTCGGTATAGACTATCTACCACTATGGTCAATTCAATAACTCGTTAGATTCGATGTCCGGGTGAAAATAATAATATGACACTTCGAAGTTTAGAAAGAGATGGACAAGCAAGATTTATTTATTTATTTAAACTTTATGTAACAAAAGTACAAATTTAAGGCGGACTTAATGCCTGATTGACAAAGACGACGCTCTATAAAGTCAAACTTTTTCTAAAACTAACTTTTTAACCAAATGAGTTTTAGACTTTAGTTCACTCCTGCCTTCTCAATATGAGAAGAGGCCTTTGCCCTGCCGTGGAACAATAGGCTGGTATTATTATTATTTTAGACTAGTTCAAACGTAAACCATCGGGTAACTTTTCTAAATTAGAATTTTATTGTAATTGCGTTAGTGTCTTATGAGCTTTACCATCATCGAAATAAAGGTCAAAACACAATAACTGGCTCCAAAGTCTTCATGATCAGCCTCAACTGCTGGACATATACCTACCTCTCCAATTGCGGGTCATTCATCTCGATTTCAGCAACTCACCTCCAGCTGCTAAGTTTGAACTCGTTTTATTACTATAATAATAACAAAACATAGTACTTTATTTCGTCTTGTTAGACGGATAGTGCCATATTAACGGCCGGATACTGGGATGTATGGTCAATTCATTGTAAAGTTACCAATCCTGACTTAAATGTACGATGTTTAAGTAACTTTCGTTGACATTTCGACCATGTTTTATGGTCATTGACCAATAGTGAACGGTATGTTGATTGAACTCAGCCTTGATGTATAAATTCCCTACGCTCTCTTTAAGGTGCAATTGTTCCAATAAATGATACTCTTGATATGTTTCGAGATAATGAAGTCAATGACCTGAAGGTCATTCTGCTAATTAAAAATATTCAAAATCTAGTCGCAATCTCATATCAGTGACAATTAAGTAATCACAAAAAATTTAGGTAAATCAGAGGCATTTTTGAAATGTTAGATGGAAAGTTTCATAAAAAGCTAGACCTAGATACATTTTTGTGTTACGTATATCGTTGCAACTTAAAATGGACCATTTTCGTAACCAATCAATTTACAAAGACTGCTCGAGTCAGAAGTCGTTGAACCTTTTAAATTTTTAATTACTATTGATTAAGCAAAATATTAAAAGAAATACAAAATAGATGTCAAGTTAAGATAAAGTAAACTCTTAGCTATTACTTAAAATGCAAAAAAAATCGTATTATTTTGTGTCTATGTATTTAGATGATAGGTATGTAAAATTAAGTATCAAATAATCAACTTTTTACACCAATTTCGTGGTGTATATTTATATTTGGTTTATATTTTGTATATTAATACAAAATGACATTAGCACCACAATCTAAAAAATTACTTTACCCATCAACCAAATAATGTGAGATGACGGATATTAATATTTTTTAAATATATTTTAGGTTCTACTCACGCTTCGTAAATCTAAAGCCGGACATCAGATCTTTATCAAAACCAGATTTCTATTTGTGAATAACTATAATGATCAATCAATATCACGGTACCTTCTAGGTCAACTAAAATGAAAATTAGATGTTCCTAGTAACGGTGTTTAAGGGAAAGCCGGAGTAATGGCTGATCTAGTACTAAATTAGGTAGCTAAAATACTGACTCACTGACAATGCTGAAGGTAGAAGATTTATTTTATTATAGCAATTCCATTTTTAATTGAAAACCAACAAGAAATCGTAGGTAAAAATAGTAAATTTTTCTAACGAATTTAATATAAAAGAACATTTACATAAAAACTAATAAATTAATAAAACAAAAACTTAATTTAAAAAAAAACATTGGTTTGTGTGAAAGGTCAGTCATTTAAGTGTCTATAATACGACTAAGTACTATTGAATCTTTAAAAAATAATACGTAAAAAATAAAAATATAAAACTAAACTAACTTTTAAAAATAGCTAATGTTTCAGGTGAAAGGTCAGACATTAGTAGGTTTCTACTAAATGACTAAGAATGTATGTTTAGAATGGAAATCTAAGGTAAAGAATAGTGATTCATAGACCCTTCGCCACAGGTAGCTTCACTAATAGAGCTATTTACAATAACAACATTCACAAACTATATAGTTACAAGGTCTACATTACTTATTTAGCTATTCATAACTTTATAAGAGAGCTTTATTGAGAGCTATATTATATAGCTCTGCAATGGGTCAGCCTATTATTGTCCACTCCAGTGCCACTCCAGGGAAAACGCTGCTTCTTATTCAAAGAAAGCACGAGCTGTGATCACCACGTTGGCTTAAGGCGGAATGGCGATTTCAGAGTTATATTTATTACTAGCTTCTGCCCGTGACTTCGTCCGCGTAAATGTCAGTTATTGGCGATTTAACCTACAAATTCTCCCCCCCTTTTCACCCCCTAAGGGGTAGAATTTCGGAAAATCCTTTATTATCGGATGCCTACCTCATACAAAGAACACGCCCTCTAAGTTTCAGGTCTCTACGATCAGCGGTTTAGGCTGTACGTTGATCCGTCAGTCAGTCAGTCAGTCATTCAGGGCAAAGCATTTTATATGTATAGATAGATAATTCCAGGTTTCCTTACAATATTTTCCTTCACCGATGTCAGTGATATCCAAGATAAATTAAGACAGTACCTACATATGAAATAGAGAAGTTGCGTTGGTACTTGTATGTGTCCGATTGCGGACCCACATACATGAGAGGCGGGCGTCTTGACTTTTAATTTATTAGTCATATTGTTATTTGTAAAAATAGTAATCCCTACTTATGATTTAGGGTCATAAGTCAACGGGCAATGCTTTTCCTAAGTACAATGTTTTCTCACTATAGTTTATTATTAACATTTAATTCTCGATTTCCAAAAGTCTCGTCTGTCGAAAGGTACTTATTTATGTGGTTGACCTATGACTTGTTACTTGCCATTAGAAGTCCGGCTTCTAAAAGTCTCTGCAATTAGATAAACTTTCAGGGAGATAAGACATAAATGATGTCGATGACATATAAAAGAAAATTTAGTGCCTGTCTATTGTTAAATAAATTTCTCGTTTTTATTTATTAAGATATAAATTATATCAATCATGCAAATAAATCTATACAACTCTGTATAATTTATGTATTAATCTACAGTTTTATCTTTGCAGAAGTAGGTGATGTACCTATTACGTAAAAATTTTTATTCATATAAAATGTTCCGGTGTCAAACGTAACAGTGTAGGAAGAACAATATTCTCTTGGTTATATAAAACATTCTAGCTCATAATATACAGCAGGTTATCTAACACATCACATGCAGGCTGATTTTAGCTCGAATAAACATAATCTAGAATAATATTGAAATCCTTAAAGAGCAATCAAACAAGTTTTTTTTTCATGAATTTGAAAGTACATAATAATGTTCCTATTACATGTCATTATTTAAAGCCGTTGACAGGCTGTAAACCTACACTCGTTTTTTTGAATGACACTATGCTACGACATTTCTGAATATAGATGCCTAATTTGATTGATTTAGAGATTGTCTTATAAAGAAAAGATACTTAACATTCTTTAGGTAATTAAACCTGTTTTAATAATTAAAAATTCTAAACTAATTATAGGCACGTGTACTTTAGTAATTTTCCGTCTATAAAAATATCTGGGTTGCCAATATTATTAAACCAATAAATTAAGATAAACAAATTCAAAGATTCGCAACTTTCCTTAAAACTGTTGTATAATAGTTTATATTAATTATACTTGAGCAAACATCAAAAACATCTCGATTCGGAAAAGGTTAATGATAACTACACTCTCTTATTTATTGCAATTCTAAATAACATCGATTTGTGGTGGAGGCGGCTTTAATTGTTACCTTTGCTTTAAACTTTCCAAAGCTGAGGTATAAACGAAAAAAAAATAGACACCATGTTTTAAAAGTCACTTGTCGTATAAATTATTTGATAGTTGGTAAGAACTAGATTTGAATACTACCACAAAAAATGAAATAGTGTTTCAGGCACTGTCATATTACGCATACATAAGTGATAGGTTTTTTTATAAATGAAAAATAAGGCCTGGTTCAGATGAGGCGGTTTGGTTATTGCAGCGTAGCTTGGCCTAATAATAAAAGCTAGTTGATCATTTTCACACTATGACATAAGATAATGCAGTAATATTTTACCGATGGAACATTTTCTAAGTAGATATTGTGTTTTAAGCAAGAGTTAGGACAGTACGTACTTGATTAAAAGCTCGGAATACAAGATAATTCAGATTTATATCAGGCCAAGGTATTTTATATACCTACACACAAAACTTAATTATCTTTATCTGACAGAGATAAAACATTGATACAATAAATTAGAGATGAATCTCTCTGATTATCGTTTTAATAGGCTGATGCTTGAAACAAGTTTAGTGCATCTTGCGTCTAAATTGAGCAAGTATGGAAAGCAAACTCTAAGTTAGTAAGAACGCGCGGAGTAAACACGTAACGTAAATTCTATTGATTTTTAAATTGGAAATACCCGTTTTGCACGTAATTTGTATTTAGATTGAATACATAACCAAGCTTTCGCGTATTTCGATTTAAAAATCTACTCGAATCAAATACTTTTTTAGGGCCTTTGAAAACGTTTTTTCTACTTCACTGCTTCCCAACTCAATCTCTTGTGTCAATCGACAATTAGCATTGATACATAAAACGCGTCGTCTGAACAAGTTCAGCCGTCTGATAATCAAACTTTAGAATAAAATTAGGCGTTACGTACGTGTGTATATTTTTGACGCTTAAATATATTTTTTTATGAATTGAATTTTAATACAGTCTAATTAATATTATACAACTTTACGGAACTACCGTTGCCTAGATCAATAACCCATAGCGATAGTGCAAAATAATTATTTACTGCACATATCATAAACGAGGTCAGGACTTGTAAATCTGTATTTGATCGGTATAATAGAAAAACGTACAGTCTGACTCAAATTTTATGACCTGAACAAGACATAAGTCGTTAAATTCACTTGCCCAGCGCGGGTGAGGGGTGGGTTACCACAATAACGTACTTCAGAGTCGATATATATTTTGACGTTTACAAATGTAAGGGTTTAAAGACAGTAGCAAACTTTAAAAAAAAAGTTTTACGAAATAACTTAGTGACGGAAAACCTGAAATGAATGGTCTGAATTCGCCAACACTCAGTGAGTATAGTGATTGATTAATGTCCGTTTGTTTTCATTGCACGGAAAGGCCTTTTTAACTGACTTTAAAAATAAAGAGGAGATTCTCAATTAGGATGTATGGTATATGTTTTAAATATCCAAAACCTCAGAACTCCATCATTTATAAATCGAATTGAAAAAATCTTTTTTTTTAAGCATCTAAGACTACCTAAATAAGCTGATCATTGGTAATTTATGCCAGAAAAAGTCTACAATTTTCAAAATTGAAAATTGTAGGAATTTAAAGAATGAAACATAAATTAATAAGTCAGTTTCATATCCCAAACAATATATCTGCCATCTTAAGCGGCTATAATGTGCATTCTTCCAGTTAATGGGATAAAATAGAATTTAAAATCACAAGAAAGTACAATTTGTCACCTTTAATTTATCAGATTACGTAAATTATGGAACGGAACTAGTTTAAAGCCATCTTGTTTCAGCTGTTGTTAATTATATGCAAGTGAATGGCGATGCTATTTTTAATATTAATATTCGAATATTTTTATATTGCTTGATAAACACATCATGAGGTCATTGGTCGAGATTGTAGACTGCAGAAGCTATACTAAGCTAAACTATAAATAACTTTAATCCAAAATTTACGATAAGTATAATCTGTGAGTTTTTAAAATAATTAAAAAACATGGTTAAAATAATCACAAAAAAAACGATCAAACTGATTGAACAACAGAGTGATTTTTAATTTACCTAAAACCTGAAAGAGGTATTTGCACTCATCATTTTGAACTACTTTTAGTATGAGAACAACCCTGAAATCATAAAAAATAATCAGCTGTTACATTATGATCGTGTTGTAAAGTATTTTTGTAGAGAACAGCTGATTATTTTTTAATCATGAGTACAGATACCCTTTTTCAGATTTTTAGTAAAACAATCACCTTTTATAAAGTGCCAATCTTTGTAAAACTTATCTGAAGTACTATTTTCTAAAAATCTCTCTCATCGAATTTAGGTAAAGCGAGTTTAAGATGAGGATGATGAGATCAATCATGTAATCCCCGAAGGATTAGGCACAGGTGTACCCATTAGTACACTCACATTTCGCCAGTTATGGTTAAGTCCCATGTAATGGGGGGCGAGCCTATTGCCATCAGCCGGGCACAAATTCAGACTCCGAGGCTGCTACTGAGAAATTCCTGATGGAAAAACCCAACAACACATTGCCCGACTTGGGAATCCAAACCAAGACTACAGAATAATACTGCAAATATTTTTAGATACTTACAATAGAGATGTTGGACATTATACTTAATCATTGGAACGAGAACAAACCAAAATGACCATAATAAACTTCTCAAAATGCATGTGGTCAATTAATAAACACCTGAATGATATATACTAGTAATTAACAATATAATAAAAAACCTAACAATTTATTCTCGAACATAAAATGCAAAGACAGCATTATAAAGATTTTATGAACTTGCTAATTGAATCTGGTTTGGTATCTATCATTGCTATTAGCAGACGTGTTGGTCAATATAAATATATTATCGAGTAACGATTTGGCAAACATTGGTTATTTATTGATCCTGTTTATTTTGGCGCGGTTTTTATAACCATAATTTAATACAGTTAGATTTTTAGAAGATGTAATGTTGTTTGTTTTTCACGTAAATAAAGCAACTAACTATTGGTTTTAACTTGTTGTTCATTAGAAGCCTCTAATAATAATAGTAACAGCAGGTCAATTCGAAAAGTGTTTACCAATGAAAGTCTTTATGCCAATGATATTAATTGTCGACTACTTCATGTGTATTCCTGATAATTATCTAAACATAGAAGTTACTAAAAAATAAATAAATATTATTAACGTGATGACGTAAAAGATAAGGTACGTGAGAGGTACGTTTAATCTTTTAAGGATCAAGATTTTCTTTGAACTTCTGAGATACCTAGGTTAGTAATTAGGTACATAGGTGCACATACATTTAACGATGGTAATTAACGGAGAAAACTAAAAAAACTATTTTTGTTTTTTCCTTTTCATTGGCATTTCTAATAAGAAGAACTTTACATTATTGAAAATTGACGTTGTTACACAATTTAAAAAACAAAAAAACACGCTTTTAGCACGCACTAATTTTTTTCGTATCCCATTCAGCAAACCCTTTCATTTAATACCCATATCATGGGGGTGCATTTCAAATAGCCAATCCGCCATCTTGGATGTCCGCCATGTTGAATTTAAGTCACGTGATTATTTTTTTCGTATTCCTGACAGCAAACCCTTTCATTTGATACCCATATCATGGGGTGGATTTCAAACAGCTAGTCCGCCATCTTGGGGAGGCCGCCATATTGGATTTTTAATGACGTTTCTTAGCTAGTCATGTATTGTCATCAGAACTCAGAGCGTGTGCAATATTTCATCCTAATCGAAGACCGGGAAGTGGGTCAAATTAAGATTCCAAGATTTTCTTACATACATAGTTAGTTACAAGTGAAGCTAATATAAGCGTGTTAATTAATAATTAATAATAAAAAAAAGGATATATCCCACGAAAACCCCAAAATTGAATTACACATATTAAAATAATTGTAATGATAATGACAAACACGTCATGTAGGGTAGTACCCTGTGTTGATACAAACTTCATATCTTTGCTTATCTTTAGGTCATTCAGGCCTGTAATCCCTGAAGGGTTAGACAGAGAGGTATACCCATTAGTTCACCCACATTTCACCAGTTATGTTAAGTTTCTACTCAATCAAAATATCGACCTTTACGATTTTGTGGGTTGGGTCATTTTTACGTGACTATGTTCAAATGTGTTGTTAACGTTTACGCTTCACGCGCCATGTTTCAAAAGTGTAACCTACATCTTTTTATTTTATTAACATTTTCGAAAGCCTCCATATTAATAAAATCTTTTATTTCTTCAAATATCGACGGTCTCACGATGAAACATGCTTCAAAGTGTAAATAAAATAGGAATGACAATATTATGATGAAATAAACTGTCAAATATATAGCCCTGTTTAAATTCAATTATTAAAATAAGAAATGTATAATAGCAATGTCTTTATAGGTTGAGAGATAAAATAATGTATTCACGGTGATAGCTTTTGACCTGATTTGCATATTGTCTGCTAATTATATTATCTATCAAATAACAACTAAATTAATATAAGGTAAACTTGTTGCTTTACAAGATAATTAGGATGATAATTTATCACAAGTTATGTATGTTGGGTATTTTTCCAAAAAAACAAAGTCAATGATTTGTTTTCGGAAAACATCGACTTTCACATTATCGGTTTCCTCAAACTTAGGTACTGGCAGAAAACAAGCGCAGTTATGATCATTTTAATGTATAAATTTTATATAACTACGTAAATTTTGCCTATTTATACTAATTTAAATATACTATAAAACGAAAGGTCAGTCACTCTCACTCACTCATCACGAAATATCGAAAACCACTTGACGTATAAAGATGACATTTGGTAGTTTATTCATCCCCTAATGAAACGGGTGTCCAAAGTTTGTATGGAGAAACCAACTTTGACGCGGACGAAGTTACGGGCAGAAGCTAGTATTATTATAAAGCTAAAGAGTTTCTGTTTGTTTGAATGCGCTAATCTTAGAAACTACTAGTCCGATATGAAAAATCCTTTTGCGTTATTAAGAGCGTTTATCGAGGAACGTTTATAGACTATATAATGTCGTCGGTGCGCTTGCCAAATCTGATATGTGCATTTGAAGGACTTTTCTGAATATTATAAAAATACTCAGAATATGGCAAAAAATATCTAATTTAGTCTATTGCAAATTTTGTTCCAGTTATAATTTTCACAATGACAGTTTTTGCCATCGATGTGTCGATAAAAATCAATGCCTTCTGGCCTAAAAACGAATAATCAAAAAAATGCACATATCAGGTTTGGCAAGCGCACCGACGATGTAATGCTGCGACCCTCGGGAGTAGATATACGTAAAATGGATACATAAAACTACGCCCATAACACTGATTAGCAACAAAATACAGTTCTGCATTTCCGAAAACGTTCACGTATTACCTATTACAATACTTCTTGCTTCCATCGCTTGCTCGATTTGAATGTCGCAATTTTTTATACAACAGCTATTAACATTTGAGGAAATGCTCATGTTGTGAGAAAAACGCACGTTTATCCGGGAAGTGAATAGCGTAGTATGAAGGCGAGCCAATCAATGTAACTACTGCATTGTTCTAGAGGCGAACTCGTCAAAACTTCGACGAAACGACGTAAATTATAAACATTTCCTCGGTGTCGCGATTTAGATGCGTATGCAAACATGGCGTGTTTAAGTTTAAAGGTTCGTTTTATACGTACCTGATGACGCAATTAGTAAACTTCTCTTTTGGCGAATCATTAATTTTGTAAGGTAAACATACATAACATTATGCCTGTAATCCCCGAAGGGTTAGGCAGGGTGTTCCCATTAGTACACCCACATTTCGCCAGGTATGTTTTAAGTCCCATGTAATAGGGGGCGAGCCTATTTCCATCAACCGAGCATAAATCCAGACTCCAAGGCTGCTACTGAGAAATTCATTGATAGAAAAACCCAATATAGGTAAGGTATTTGTCCGACCTGGGAATCAAACCCAAGTCTTTCTCAGCAGTCATATGGTGAAGTAAGCTGTTAATTCCTAGCTTCTGGTGGAATGACTGCTCACTCACCTCATACTCGTTTCACCTAAATCTTTTGAGGGCTATTTTAACAGTGATTACTAAGTATATCTGTTAGTTTTCTACTGACGTTGGGAAGGTAGGTACCTACTCAAACCTACAAGCAGCCCAAAATAAATAGTCGCGTCATGCAAATTGGGCGACTTTTAGGAAAAGAAATTCCTAAATGATTAATATTATTCGTCGAATTTCTTGTACTACATTTAACTCACGCACGCATTGGACCAATATTTAAATAGCATCAAAGGTTGCCGTCAGCTGTGACCCAAAATAATGGCCACCGGTTCACGACTACTAAGTAGATTTTGTCGCATTCTTCCATTATAATATTAGAACTCAATCCTAATACGGCTGAGAATAGGCTCGCAAGATCATGATGATTCGACAGTAGGCGCCTAACTACTTATTTACAAACCTGCAATGAGTTCCGCGTTGATTTGACCTCTTTGGTCAAGTGGGCCTTTAGTTAGTCACTGACCTTATCTGTGGTATCTTTTGTTAGAAAGAATAGTGTGGAAAGAAAGAAGTAAGCGCTTATTAGCTCATGACAAGATATTGTAATCAAAGAAACTGATTACAATTTAATTATGTGGCTAGTGTCCGTGATGGGAGGAAACGTTTTCCAATCATGCGTGTCTACTGTCTATGGAGGTTTGCTTCTTCAACAGTGTTTTTAAACGTTTTTTGTTTTAAACGGCTGGGAAATTCTAAGTTTGAATATTCATTCGAAGTTTGATAATAATTTGAAAGGGATTGCAAAACGTAATTGTAACAATATTACTTAATCATTTTATGAATTGTACTCAACAAGATGGTCTGACGAAGACCCTTGTATTTTCTAATCTTCATAAGTAACAAGGATTGTTAAATAGAATGAAAACTTTTTGGGATCCATTTACGAAATGTAAATCACACCATTAAACTGCACGTTATTGACCCTAAAATATAAATGCCATTCCAATCCATCATAAAATCGGCCAACACAGCACTATAAAGATATCTCTAACGCGTTTTGTTTTTTTATTGAAACACAACCGTTTTACTATCTCTGCCATAAAAGAAAAGGGAGTAAAAATATTTATCAAATATTTTATAACCAGTAGCCGAACATTTGTATCTAAATCTATGATATTTGAGAAGATATTATTAAGAAAAGGGCAATAATACCTTGTCTCTATTTCTTCCGATGCTTTCATTGATGTTTCATACAATTTGTTCGACAAAAAACGCAGTGTATTCATATTTGTATATTTATCAAGCCTACATTTTTAAAATACGGTAATTTTAAAATATTTATGTAGGTATGTAATTTATTGGCTAGGTATTTTTTGACCTACTTTAAAAAGTTGAGTTTAAATCTTCTTCATCATCATCATCATCTGCCTAGCCTTTTCCTAACTATGTTGGGGTCGGCTTGCAGTCTATTCGGATGCTGCTGAGTACCAGTATTTTAACATGGAGCGACTGCCTATCTGACCTCCACAACCCAGTAACTGGGTAATATGATACCCCTAGGTAAGACTGGTTGTCAGACTTTCAAGCTTCTAACGACTTGTTTAAATCTTCTTATTAGGTATATAAAACTAAGTCACTTCCCGCCGTCTGTACGTTTAAATCTTGTAAACTAGGTAAGTTCATCCGTTCGGGAGCTACGATGCACAGACAGACACACACACAGACAGACAGACACATCAAACTTTAACATCCCGTTGTTTTTGCGTCAGGGGTTAAAAATAAATTAAAAAAATAGGTAAAACTATTTATAATAATAAATAAAAATAATATTTTGTATGGAGATACGTCTAAAGAAGTCATCTCAAGCCACGGATGGTTCAGTTTTTTGCTATACGTCATTTGCCTAGTATCGTAGCTTGATGAAGCCAAGCTAATGCCGCCATTCCAATCATAGCGACTGGGATTGAAATATTTGTACCACATTTATGTTATGAGAAGCGTCAGTAGGTAGTTAGGGCTATGAAGGGAAATGCAAAGGTTAGTTGCAATATCAGTGCCATTATCTGTTAGTTTTAATGGCGTGTTTGCCTTGAACGGTTATAATAGCTTTGATCGTCAGCAAGTACTTAGAATTAATACTGTTAACTTGCAAATTGAACTGAAATGACGATTGATCTTTACTCTGTTAAGGCCTTATTATAAAACAAAGTCCTTGGCTAAACCAGGCTTAAACTATTGAGCCAATTTTTGTATTACAAACTTTATTTTTATTGGAATAAAGTTCGAAATTAAAAAAACTGGCTTGAAGGTTCAAACCTGGTTTACGCAAAAACTTTGTTTTATAATATTATGGCGGTTAGTGTTTTGAATAGTTATAGGTAAGATTAGTTCTATCAAAATGTGTCAACCCATTCGTCTATTATTATAATAATTAATTATTATAATTATTATAATTATCATTAATTTATTTATAAACAATACATACTCATTACATTTTTAATCATCTATCCTAGCCTTTTCCCAATTATGTTGGGGTCGAATATTATACGAAAAGTATAATACACAAATAGTATTTATTAATATGAATAAAGCCTTCAAACTAAATAATTATGTGGGGGTATTTCCAATCTGAAAATCGATAGAATTTACATACGTTTACTTTGCCCTTAAATCGCACTCAAATTACTATATTACAGTAAGCTTACAGTCCTAATGCAGATCGTCTGCCTAAGCCCTAAGATCCACAAATTAGAATGATTTTCAAGTTAGAATCCCTATTATAATTGACAGATTTCATACTAATACCCATTCAAGTCTAGCTAAGCCACAAGTTAAAGCAGTAGGTACGCACGACGATCTATTAAACGACACATTTCCAGTGTAAACTGACCGCTCATTATACAGAAATGGTGTAGAATCCGAGATCAGCTTAGACTGGAAATATATCCTTTGAAATGACGTCATATGTACTGTCGAACAAACTATTTGGTTTGCAGACAAAAATAATTACCTTTCTGCTATAATACGCGCCACGAAAGATGAGACTTGACAAGCGGCAGTATTGGGGAGCTTGCGCAGGTATGGATGTATGAAATAGTTATCCATAATGTGTGTATCTATTCAGGGATATTTCGATGGCATTTAGATTAAAATTCTTAACAATATTATAATATTAATTACGAAATAAATTAAGTTTGTGTGGTGTGTCAAGTCAAGTCTCATTTTTCGTGGCACTTATTGTACAATGCCATTCATTGTTATTTTGTGTTCACTTTCAAGCTTGTGGTGTCTAATAATTTTGAATTTAGAGTGATTTAAATGACACTGGTGCCGATTCCCTTGTTCACAAACTAGACTAAATTTAGAGAATTGACATCTCTCACTAACATACAGCGAAAGAAAAGGACGATGACATTTAAGAACTAAGTTAGAGATGTCAAATTAGTTTTGCCTTGAACTTTTCCGTATTTTTAATCTACACGTTTTACGATGTCAACTATAATTGTATGGATGTGTCAGATCAAATTGACTAAATTTGACAGCTCTTATTTACATTCGTCTCTTTCTTGTTTTATTGGACAGAAAAAGATAGAAATAGTCTAATTTTAGTTAAGTTGTGAACAAGTCGGCACCACTCGCAACATTGTTTAGAAGCTGTTGCAAGTTAGCTGCTTAAATACCAAATGGGTTGTTCGACTTTACTTTGCAAAACTTGATTATTAAAATGTATGAATTTATATGACTAGGTACTAAAGATTATCCTTACTGAATGCAAAAGCTTCGTGATTTCTATTTTATCTTAAAAAGACTTTCTTTGACCCTTTGGGTGAGTAATAGCGAGCTTGGCATGTACTTACCTGTGTCGTAAAATTTCCAATCATTTGATACTCTTAATACAAGACTGATTTCTGTTTGTAAGTGCAAGTTGTAATAACATTTTAGATAAGTTTCCTTAATAGAAGTTTCCGTAGATTTGCTTCAACAAGAATGACTAAAGGCTGGTACCTCCTAACAACACAAAAAGTATTCAATTTTGTTTTGTTCTGTGTCTAACATAAAATGGCGTCGCAATTTTTTAATGACGTCAGTATTTTTGAGGTCTTTAAACATACACGTTTTTTTACGTCAAACATTTAGGTCTTCCAAAATAATACTTGATAGCTGGCCTGTATTGCTAAAAAACCGGATAGAACAGCCCTAAAATTTTAAGAAATAAAATCTCTTTTTTCGTTATATGTATTTAATGGCATCTGTAATTTTTTTTGAGGTTTTCAGCCTACTCATAAGTTTTTAGAAACGTCACATATTTAGGTCTTCCAAAATACCACTCGATAGCTGGCCTGTATTGCTAAAAATTTATAGAAAAGCCCTTTAATTAAAAAAAATATTTTTTTTTCTTTTCTTTTAATGACATCTGTAGTTTTTTTTTGAGGTTTTCAGCCTGTCCTTATATTTTTAGGTCCTGAAAAATGCTGTATGTAAATTAGGTCGTCAAAAATACTTCAATATACCAATGTCACTGAAATTCAAGCATTTATTTTAGATTATCAAAGAAAGGAAAATTAATTAATAAAAAAAATTATAATATTAATAGATATAACAAGATATAATTAATTTCGCTCTCTGCTGTTCCCTTGTCGTGACCGGTCAATGCCAACGGCTTAGAGTCCCGAGTGGAAGGCGTTAAGTGGGCGATATCCTTAAACATGAATAGGTATACACCTAACTTCACGTTTTTAAGAATAGTCCAATACAAAAAACACTCAAATTAAAAAAAAATGGCCGTCATGGGATATCCAGCAGAATATTATTATGTGAAACATCTCAGTGAATATTCTAATTTCTACAAGTAAATAAAAAAAAACTAATTTAAAAAAAGTGTAGTTACGCACGCGCACACACAAGGAAGTCAAGAGAGGTGGGAGGTGGCGTAGTGGGGGCATGTATACGTGCGAATTACGTTCATTTTTTTATCTTTCTTGTAAATGACATTCAAAAATGCCTTAAAATGGTCTATTAAAATAAATGTAAGTTTTCTACAAAGCTAAGTCCATAGTACAGCAATCTAAGTCTAGGAGCTATTTATAACCATACTTACATCTTTGCATGAGATTAGCAAATAGAACACGTTCTGATGTCCTCGTGTCAAACAAGGGTATATTTACAAAATGGTCGTGTAAGTGCTAATATTTGTTGCGCAATTTATTCTAAAGATACACCGTAGCCCTGGAAGGCAAAGGGCATTTGAAGAACACGGAGGAGTCTGACTAAAATCCGACTGACTGTTGATTTTCACACCAAAAATAAAAGTGGTTTCCCAGCAATTAAATTGTGCTCAATGTTACTTATTTTGATGAACAGTGTGCGTAGATAACGATTATGTGATGTGTCTTTTACATCCCCTATGAAGTTGTTGAGGGGTGAAACGATTCGAGTAAATCTATAAGGCATTGATAAGCGGAACCTTTTCTTCCTACTCTGAGAGTTACTGATTACGTCATTGAAAAAAAGGAGGGCTGATTTTTTTTGTTATTTGAACGCGTTGCAGTATCATGTTGCAACACAACCATGTCATAAAGCAATACATATTGTTGCGTTAATGCCAACTATAGACAAACTTGTAACGCCTTGCTCAATATCCCTTTCTTTAATGAGACAGATATTTCAAAATAAACATCGTATTCCGTATGTGTTGAATGGAATGTGAATGGACCCTAAAAAACCTATCAGATGACTACTTACACGTATGGTACAAATAAACTTAAATCGATTGCTTATATTATTTACATAATTCCACTTTTCCTTAGCCCCGTTTGTATTAAAGTTTATGTAAATGAGCTTTTCATTTTACGATTACATCCTAGAGAAACATTCGTATATAGTTTGTCTAAGTGTTTTTCTATCGGTATATAAATTGATTAATTATTTATCGTTACATACTTACTACTTCAAGGTGAGAGATTTTACACAGAAGAGAAGAGAGTTTACGAATTGATACGTTGCAATAAAATGGTAGAGGTCATCGTCCGGAATAATTTCAAGTGCCTACATTCGCAAATTATTTCGGTGAACCAATGTCCAACTTAGGTACACCATAAGTAATAGGGTTGAAAAGTTGTTAACCGCCATTAACATAAAAAAAGGATAATATAATTATGAAAATATTCAAATTCGCAAAACTTAATGAGATTGTCAATTAAATAGGTATGGTGATATTATTAATGGAAATAATTACAAAATATTTTACTTATTTATTTCAGTTGGTAAGCAATAATTATCTGTAGCAACGTTATTGTTATTATAATACCAATAAATGTGTTCATTTGTTTATCTGTAGACTTCGTCTGTGTCCGCGATAACCGACATTTACACGGACAAATCGCGAGCAATAGCTAGTTTTAAATAAAGCTTTATACCAACTCATTTGGACTGTCCCAAAATTCACTCATTGCAATACTGTGACCTATAACAGTGATGTAAACTTTTATTCTTAAGAAAAAAATAAATTGCAATATGCTCGTTACAACTGCATCGTAAATATGACCAGCTGTGACCGTTGAGTGACGTATTACTTTATATGTACAACTTACTGTTTAACTTACCGTTTTCAACATGAATATATAGAGCAGAATAAGTGTAACGACTTGTATATTTCATATTTGTATCTCAGTTGTAATCTAACGTTAAGATCGCGAACCTACAACTATTAACCGACTATGAATCGCAAGTCCAAGACTAAGATTGAATGACTAGTTAAACTGCCTAATTACGCATTATCTACAGCTGGGAAGTCTAGTTATGTCACGGCTCTAAAATGGTGACAGGAAGCACACTTGGTTAGGTGTCATAGTGTGACGATTGGTGGAGTAGGCATAAAAAGACACATCACAGCTTTACTACACATTGTCATATCAAACTAAGAAACTTTCAACGAAAAAAATATTTTTGGATCCAACTTTTATTTTTGGCGTCAAAAATCACTATTTTTCTTAAACTTTATACTTTCGGGTAAAAAAACCGGGTAAAAACGGTAAAAAAAAAGTCCAGACCAAATGAAATGTCACCGTTATGGTAAGAACATGTTACTTAAGGCTTCGTAAAGTATTTTTAACACACGATATTATGATTAGTACAATGTTTAGCGTGAGATAGACCTGCAGTGTTATTCTGTAAAAATCATCCTCAGTGAATTAAGATGTGACCATAAGGTGAGTTCCCTATCGATTCCTAGCATTAAATAAGAACCTCACTCCAACTATACTCACCGAGGAGAATGCACAGAATAGGGTCACTTCAAATTCTAAGAACCAGTGCCCTCAGAGATCATAGAAGCACATTCAAAATTAGGTAGAATAATTGATAAACTAATACTGATATTCATGCATAATCGACATGACTTACTCATCAATTTCCAACCACAAAGACCATATCAAATTGTTCATACAACTTCAAAATGAACTTAAACCAATACAGCTGTAGATACTGCCACTTACGTCATAAAACATGATAGACGTATATTTAAAAGAACTTAATGAAGAATACTATGAATAGGATACGAGAATCAATCAGTCATAGTAAAGAAATAGCATGTCTGTCTGTCACCTTGACCTAGCGACGAATATACATGGCGTTTTTATGTTACGCGTATTGTGTGTTTTCAAATACTTTAATGTACTTATAGGGTACAAAGACACTAGAAAGTTACATGTTCTGTCTATCATTGCGATGATTTTGTTATTCTGAACCACACTTGGGAACATTTTGGTTACCTACAGATATGCAGAAGGTCTAAGATACCTACAATTATTTTAATTTTATTTTATGAAGAAACAGGTTTGAAATATTCTAACGAAATTACGCCCACGACCAGATTCTGATTCAGATCATGATTCTGTATGCAAATATTGTAAAACATTGATTTTAAAAGACTACGAATGTAGTTTCATGCCCATTCTTCTCCATACAATAGTACCTTTTGGAAGAGGCAACTAGATTCAATTCAATTTTTTTCTTTCAAAAGTGCCTTATAATGGCCTTAATGAAGAAGTGATTTCACTTTGACTTTGGCCCTTGTATTGTAGGATGGACCCGCAGGCACAATGTTACGTACACAAAACAGTGATTTTTCACACAAATATTATTATTATTATAATATATAATTTTCACAAAAATAAAATTTGGTTCCCAGTTATAATTTTTTCTTATTGTTACTTATGTAGTTTGATGGGCAGTAGGCGTCGTTAGCGGGTATGTAATGTGTCTTTTTACACGCCGTATATGTACTACTAAGCAGAATCCACTACAATAAGACGAAACTCGACACAGAAACACGGTTACCTACGATCTTAGGATGACTATATAACAACAACTGTTCTGGACAATAGGCTAAAGAAAGTATGCAGACTACTGACTTAGACATCGGTTCAAATTGAGTTGTGAATGAGCGGAGCAGCTTGGCCATAGACGCCATTGTCACCGTTGCTATCATAAAAAAATGCTGATGTCATTTAAAGCCTGCATTCCTCAATGATACAGACAGAAGTGTAAATGATTGTATCTGAGGTGGACCTTAAGCAGTCTGATATTTTAACTGTGGACAAGGACTTTTCTTTATACAAAAGCAGTCTTGTCATATTTTCCCGAAAGTCTTCTTTACAATTTACTTTTCCGTGTGTAGGTACAAAAAAATGTACATTGCACAATAGTAGGTATCTCCAAAGAAGATTATACAGCAAACGCTGTCGAGTTTGGATTTTGAGTTACAATCCTGAACTATCGTATAAATCTTGTCAAGTGTCATATTTACACGCTAAGATCATTGAATCGAGAAAACTTACATGATGCTGTGAGCCATGATATATCACCTTTCGTTTATTTATTGTGCAATAAAGTATATCCATACAGCGATAATTTACATTCAAGAATAATCCCTATTGTGTATTCTGTAAAGTGTTAAATGGCATAGGTAGAAGTCCGTTAAAGCTCGTTGAAGGTTCCATAATTCAACATTAAAATTCAATTTCGGCCGGCTGTGACTATTTCTATAATTTTAATTATTGATGCTTTTTTAGTAGAACTGGTAGTTTTTATAAGGCGATTCATTATTAGAAACATGAATAGGGTAATTAAAAATATTTAAAGTTGAGTTTATTTTTCAAGCTTAACTTGTAAAAAGATTTTCCATAAATTCATTAGTGTATAATATTGCAAGAGCAAGACAATAAATTAATGAAGAAATTCAGCTGTTGTTGAACAACAATCTTACTTTACTTGCCATAAAAATATATAAGTAGGTGTATTTTTTTATTATAAATTATCCTAATATTTAAAATATAATTTATATTCACACAAATGAATAAACGAAGTAATGATTATCGTTATTAATTTTTTACTTCTAAATGATTCACTGTTAATGTTTCTAAAAAAGGCATTCATTTAAATCAATTCTAGTTTAGATAAGACGTATAAAATTATTTATCCTGTCCTAGTACGAACAAAGAATGGGAGAAGTCTCAAAATGCTAATATCATGAGGTCATGGGTGATTTCTGTGGCGTTTGAATTAATTATCTCAGCCTGTGAAAGTCTGGCCGAAATATTGTTATGTTCAAACTAGGATTAAAAAAAAAATTTGAATATTTTAAGCGGAGATTCACATACTGGTTTATGTGTGGTAACTTTAAAGATCATTTTTCAATGTCAATGGTTCAAAAAGCAATCCACAATATATATATTAAAGCTGAAGTGACTTTTTGTTTGTTTGTTTGTTTAAACACCCTAATCTCTATATAGGACTACCAGTCGGATTGGAAAGAATATTTTTGGATATGATAGCCAAATACATGAGGAATAGTATAGGCTATATAACATCACGTTACGATCCACGGGAGAGATACGTAACATAACGCGGGTGAAAAAAATTACGCGGATAAAGTCGCGGGCAAATGTTAGTGTTCATAATATTTTGCATTTAGCTTAATTGATTGTATTAAAAAGGGATTGCGATATCGGTGATGGATTAGCAAAATTATGGCATTAATACTTAATATGGCCTCTTTTGCGAAAAGTGGCTGGATTATGGTCAACGAGGCTCGCAGCGAAGTGAACAGTCTAGTTTTACGTTATGGTGCGCAGACCTAGGTATATTAATATTACCTTTCATATAAAGACTCTTTCAATTTCGTTACTAAGCTCCCTCTTTTAAGTACTTACCTTTAATTCAGTTAAGGTGGAGTATGTTACCGCTGGTTGAGGACAGCGCAAGACCGGTCATTGTGGCTATCTTTAGAGGAGGCCTATGTCCAGCAGTGGACAACTTTTGGCTGAAATGATGATGATGATGTTAGCTGGCAGCAGAGAAATTTAAAGTCATAGTCAAATCATTTATTTCAATAAAAGGCAACTTTGAACGTCATTGCAATCATGCGGTCGTACTTACCTCCATAGAATTGTCTTGATTAAAAATCTAGCCATTTTACTACATAACGGTGAATGCGTATGTCGTAGCTTAGACATTGATTAAAATATGGCGCGTTAAAGTATCTGATGAATATTTTTATTAGCCATGATTTTATGGGTTTTCGAAGAGAGACATTGTTGCTACTTCACTGTAACGTTGTTTCAAAGAAGGGTGATACGAGATAGAATCCACGTATTTTAAAAAATAACATAAGAGTACCTATAATACCGAAATATTGAGACATTTGGTGTTAAATAAATGAATTTGAATTTTGAATTTGAATTTGAAAATTAAAAAAATAGAAATAATTTAGTTTATTAAAAACCGTTCAAGAAACCGAAAAAAAACCATAATTTTATTTTTTATTATTTGTTATCATAGCGATCATAGTAATAGTCTGTGGAAATTTTCAACTGTCTGCCTATTATGGTTCAAAATATACAGCCCTAATTCTATGACAGACGGAAGGACGGACAGACAGCAGAGTCTTAGTAATAGCTTAGGGTTCCGTTCGAAATCCTTTAAAGATAAAGATAAAAGATAAAGATGCATTTATTTGTAAAAACATGTGGTACGGAACCATAAAAAAAAGCTTATTTACAAAAAAAGATAACCGCCTTCAAAAACTACAAAATAAAAAATAACTTTAGTTTTGGAAGTCGGTGGCTTTGGTTTTGTTTTTGTTATATATGTAAGTATTGCCACCGACTTCCAAAACTAAAGTTATTTTTTATTTTGTAGTTTTTGAAGGCGGTTATCTTTTTTTGTAAAAAAGCTTTTTATTTTTCACTTTTTAGTGCTGTGTTTGAAATCCTTACAAAAAGCCCTTTCAAACAATACCTCACACGATATATTTAATTTTGGAAAGTGGTAGGAGGGGGGTTGACGTACCCCCTCCCCCTTTTCCTTCAGGCAGTCATTGACTACACGTATAAACAAAGCAATTTCACTTGTTACGATATTGCTGCTGTGATCCTATGAGGAGTTTCATTCCATATCTCCAAAGTTCATCATCAGATGATGACAATATTTATATGGGACCTAGTGCTTGTGTATTAATGTTTGAAATCCTTACAAAAAGCCCTTTCAAACAATACCTCACACGATATATTTAATTTTGGAAAGTGGTAGGAGGGGGGTTGACGTACCCCCTCCCTTTTTTCCTTCAGCCAGTCATCGACTACACGTATAAACAAAGCAATTTTTCTTGTTACGACGGTTCTGCTGTGATCCTATAAGGAGTACCATTCCATATCTCCGAAGTTCATCATCAGATCATGACAATATTTCTATGGGACCTATTCGGAAGTATACTCTTTCAAACAAAAAAAGAATCATCCAAATCGATTCATAATTGGCTGAGAAATCAGGTAACATACGTACAAAAAAAAAAAAAGAAAAAAAAAAACATACGCGCCGAATTGAGAACCTCCTCCTTTTTGAAGTCGGTTGAAAAATAGTTATTGCGGTGATATGAAACGCACCATAATGACTTCTCCTTTATAGAAAGACTAGCTATTGCCCGCGACTTCGCATAAATGAAAACTGTTTTTAAAATTAAAAATACTTACATGCACGGTTGCCATGTTTTACCAATAGGAAAGAGGCGGTAACACAGTCGAGTAAAAAGATACCATCCAAAAATTATCAATAATTCACATTGACGTAAAAGTTTTAAATAACGTTAATAACATAGAAGGCAGTTCGTATTGATTGTAATTAAAAGCAGTGATGAACTTTTGTGAAGGTATTTTTTTATTATGAGTGAAAGTCTGTGATTTACTCTGTGTTTCTTGTAGGCCGCTTCTGTGTTACTTAGTTATAAGTTTGTTGGGATGTAACTATGATTATTAATTAAAATAATAAGATGTTGGTTGTTGTCTTTAGATTACGAGAAGTTTTGAACAGTACTTTGCAATACCCATTAGTAAACTCATTAGGTATACATTCATTATTTATTTTTGTTCAATAATAATGTAATTTTTCATTCGTCAGATAACTTTTATTTAAAGAATAAAAAATTATAAATAAATACTTAATACAAATAATAGGACAGTTTGAAAACTTTAACAAAGGAAATATTTATTTATATGTATTATTATTCTTCTTCGGAAAAAAGTTATCTGACGATTGAAAAATCAGCTCCTTAGGTAATAAAAAAGATTGACCTCAAAAATGTTAGAACATCTTTATTAAAATTGATTTCCGGTGCAATCAAAATGCGGAAGCAAGGACGTCTGCAAAAATATGTAAATTGCCGAAAACACGCCAAAACACAAAAATCAACAATATAATATACCCATAAAATCGCGCGAGCAAAATCTTATTAACCCAATTTGTCCCACCAGTCACAACTATCACGAATTTTCATATTTTATCGATAGAGCCCACTGACCGTGTTTCTGATTAACGTCCAATCGATCCGGAATCGAGCGATATGCTGAGGGCGGGTCGGGTCGAATCGATCTGTGCAGAATAAGCAATCGCACCACTTGTACGCCGACCGCTCGAGCCGACGCGTCGCGTCAAAAACCGCGGGAACGTTGACATCTCCGTCCTTGGAACGTTTGAAAAAAGAATGTGATTGTTTATATTTTTTATTATTTAGTGCATGACTGAAAAAGACTGTTGTGGATTGTTATCAACCTCCTTGGAAGTTGAATTGGATAGTGATGTTTTCCTGAATCCTTATTGGTAAGTTTATTTAGAAATAGGGTTCTACTTATTTTTTATGAATGCACTATATTTTTGGGAAGTTATTTACTGCACTTTGATTCTTTAGCCGCTATAAATTTGAGAATTGGCCTAAATACAGGGATAACTTATTAGCCGCGTCTTAATGTTCCCATGGGAACTCTTTACACGTGTGAAATTTAGTAATAAACATAAATATTATAAAGTGACTGGTGAAAATATTGTCATAGGCCTGTCGTTTAGATCCCATAAACTTTAAAGGCAATAGATAAAGGTACAATAAATTTACATAAGAAAACAATAATTTAACTTCACTAAAACGTTATTGAACCAATAAATCAAGTGTTAACTGTTTATGCTAAAATGTTAATATGTCATAAAATATTTCTCTAGTGATTTTATAAAATGGAAGAGTCACTATAAAAGTTAAGGTGAACAGGACTTTGGACAATGAATTTACATAAGTTGGTAACGGCCTATAATTATTTGATTTGTATGTTTATCCCTTTACAAGATAAATAATGATAGGTCCGTTCGAACTTTAACGGTAAAATCGGAAATACAATCTATTATTTAAACTTTACTGACAAGTTTTATTGACCGAAGAATTGACCTCATGGACCTCATGAGTTGCGTATTAATTACCTATTCTTTTTATAAAAAATACCTTAGTTAAAAGCTGAATAAAAGCTAAAAAATAAATACCTAAACTCATAATAAAAAATAATAAATAAATAAATATCTTGGGACAACTCACACACGGCCATCTGATCCCAAGCTAAGCAGAGCTTGTATTATGGTAACCAAACAACTGATATACATACTTATATAATTTATAAATACATACATATTATAGATAAATTACACCCAGACACAGAACCAACAATTATGCTCATCACACAAAGTTTGTCCTGGGTGGGAATCGAACCCACTACCTCCGGCTTTGCAGTCAGGGTCACTAACCACTAGACCAACGAGGCAGTCGTATATAATATTGACTTCGAAATATATTTACTAAGTACCGTCAGCACAATAGTCACCACAATTATTGTCTTTTTTTTTAAATAAAAAAAATACTTTTGCAATACGTATAATATTTTATATTCGATTCATAATTATTAATTCAAACTTTTGAAAATTATTCGGACTTAAATATTGGTAAATATAATTTCAGTAGTAAATAATCAAAGTATACGATATTCACTTTCTCAACTTGCTTACATTAGAATTAATGAATACGTTCTTATGTTAATATTCCTTTCAAACTGTTTCCCGTAGTGTCACTTTGATTGACAAGCATTGCTCGCAAAGATGCTAAGGGTGGCCATTTGACCTCCGGAGACTAAATTATGCGATGTTAATAATAAATTAATAATACAACTTAAGTGCGCACCTTTAATAGCTCTTCTATAGAAAATTCTCTGTGAAGATATACTTAATAAACTGGTACTTAATGGTATGAGACAATTTTATAGCTTGTTGAGTGTCTAAGATTAGAATATTATCCACTGAAAGGAAATTTCACTACACTTTTATGCCTTCATAAGTTTTGAGACTTCTTAAGCTTTTTTAAAAATTTTGAAGTTCTTCCATACAAAAATTATCAGACGGTAGTTTTATTACCTATATAAACAAATGACTTATTATTATTTCTAAGTTTGATAAAACTCGCCCTAAGTAATGATAATCAAAAATAAAAATGTAAAAAAAAAACCAGATTTTTTATTATATTGATATTAGGCTTATTTTAGACATAAAAGTTAATCAAATTCGCCTTAGGTAATAAAAATCCATTTTATTAAATGTTCGTTTTGTGAGAGGAGCACAGGAAAAAAAAGCAGGACAGAAATAAAATCTAAATTCAAAATTATATTAAAAAATAGTTTAAAATCGGTGATAGTTGACAGCCATCATTACTTAGGACGTTACTCAAAAACGACACGTGAGGCAGGTCTATTTGACCCAATTTAGTAAATTAGTAAGTAATACTATAAATAACTTATTATCATAATCATAACTGAATTTCTTTTCACACATTCCAATAGGCTTAACATTTTATTACGCTCTCAATAAATCACTTTTTTTTACTACCACTACCGATGAAACCTACAATTACATACACGCTAAGAAAAAAATAAAGTAACTTTACTGTTATACAGGTTAATTTAATTAATATTGATTACTGATTGAATTAAACGTGCGTAACCACAATATTTATAATTTACATTAATAGATAAAACTTGTAAGTTTGTATAAGAACTTATGCTATTAACCTGTTTAGTATAATATTGTACCCGACTGTGCATGTAAAACATGCCGCGTCGTCAGGTGTCACGTGTTTTTAGTAAGTTACTGTTAACTTGTAGAAATAAACGAAACTTTTATATGTCGGTTAAGCACGTATCAGATAAAATCTCGGGGTCCCGTACGTAAAAGTTAAGATCTATTAAATTTGGAATTTGGTAGGTTGCTGGTTTGTGTTGTGTACACTTAGGTAGATAGGTAATTCATCGAGAACTACAAGTATGGTGTCATGTTAAGGTAGTTATTTTAAAAATGTATAACAACTATAGTTGTTGTGGTTATCTTCGAAAGGGTTTTTGTAAAATCAATCTTTTGTCAATGGTAAAACATTCCTTTTATTTTCAACGGACACGGAACACTAGGCCTGCTTTTTTACTTTCAATTTACGTACTGGGGCTGTGACCGCAAATGGTTTTACAATTTATAGATTCAATAATAATTATGCTAATAAGTAACGGTGATTGTCAGTCGTTTTTTTAATAGACATTAATAAATGTACTCGTATCATAATAATGTTGCCCTATTTTTTCCTAAAAATGCAAGTACTAAATTTTTATCATATGTATCACAATAATAAATAGGTAACTGAAGTATTTATTCTGGCCCACTCTCGACTGCATGACACGGTTGATTCTACGGTTTTTTCTCTTAAGTTTACGGGACCCTAAAATTCGATACTTAGCCTCAAAAGTTGCTATTAATAAGTCTAATAAATAACAGATAGTCCAACTAATGAATAATTTATAAAGTTATTTTTAGAAACAAACTCAGCCTGATATACGGTTAACTTGCTTGTGATTTAATATCGACATTTCATATTTTTTGTAATTTTTTTCACACGATCTATACCGTATAAGATTTCGAATAAAAATATAATTTTCGTACCACTTGCTCAAAAAAGTGACATTCTATGCCACAAAAAGCGAACATAACAATAGTCATTATTAATCTGTCAAAAACAGGGAAAGAAAATTGTACTGAATTTCATTTATCCTCTAGGGAGAGAATGTGATTTAAATTTGGAATACTTACCGATATTTATACTGCACTACATCTGTGTTTACACCATTGAGTTTGTATATAAAGCATTATACATCTTTTTGAAAAAGGAATACGCATTTATTATGCAGTTATGATTATTATATAAAATTACGAAAACCGACGAGGCCGTATGAGCTTGATGCGTTTGCTTTTCCGACAAAAAAATATTAGTCTAGGAATTTGCCGCGTTTTTGTTTTCTTCAAATACATAAACGTTAAGTTTATTTTAATTTATTTTTATAAATAACTTAATGTTCTAAAATGCATATATCTCTTATTACTTATTATTGTGTTAATTTTTTCGCATATGGTACGAAAAGTAGAGTATTTTCCTCGGTGATAAAGCTGTCTTAGTCTTGGGTGAACTTAAATCCCTCGCTACACTCAGGACTCGTCTTAAATCCCTCGCTTCGCTCGTGATTTAAGTTTTTGACACCCTCGCTACGCTCGGGAGTAAACCTCGAGTCCTTCGTTACGCTCGCGATTTAAATCGTCACCCGCGACAGAAGACACTGCTTTATCCCCTTGGTTAATAATCTACTATTCCATACTGGTTGGAATGGTAGGTTTTTCATCATCGTAGCTAGTAATTGTTGAGGGCTGATGGACTGGTGTAAAGTATGGGTTTGATAGAAATGTCGTGAGAGAGTCTGAGGCGGGTATCAGGTTATTGATAGCCCATTAAATGCTTTATTAATTGAAGGATGCTAATAATGAGCCCCTGGTTTCAGAAAACGCATTAAAAGGTTTCTGCTTTTACTATTTATAGTTACCATTCGATTTAACAGCTTAATGTAATTGATTAATCATCTTTTTGCTATTAAATATTTAAGATCATCTCAAATTAATTGTTTTATGAGAGTTAAGTATTACTATTTTCTTTATCTTTCTCCTGGTATGTTTCAGAATCAGAAAGTGCATATTTTCACTTTCTGCTTAGAAATTAGTGATAAAAGTATTAAAACAATTCTTCCACCCTTTTTATCTTTTGTTCCTGTTGTAGGCTCAAACCCAAAATAATTAATTAGGTTACCATAGGTTTTAACGTAACGAGTCGCGTTGCAACGATCGCATTCAAATGTAAGTCACAATATTTCAAAAATATTTCTAATTTACCTAAATTGACAAGTTTTTGACATTGACTATTGTTGAGTTGAGATTGCGACTAGATTTTGGACATTTTGACTTACAAGAACTGGCTTTCAGATCAACATCAATATAACGTTACTGTACCGATATTGCACCATATTACCACAGTATCTGAGAGTAATCGGTTCAGTAACAATTAGAGGCATCTATGAGAAAGAGGATACTTGTTTTTGCCTCTAAATGATGTCTTAATCGGCTGTAAAGTTTTTAGTGCCTTTATTGTTTTAGTAAGTAGTCGTACGTGTTCCAATGATATCTTTTGTATAATGAATTTATGAACTTACGGGACATAATAGTATGAAGCAGCTGAACGGTTATTTTATGGACGAACGACAGCGCTTTAAGGTAAACATTGCGACATCTTATGTGGTTGTAATAGGAGCGATTTTACAACGAAAAAGTCTGATGTGCTAGCGACTGTACCCAATGTTTAAATGTTTATGCATAGTTCTATTTATGATTCATTCTATTGTTTTGAATTTGTTTTGATTTTCTTATCACTATGGTTGCATCTTCGACTAACATTGTGATAGGTCGGTATTTTAATTTATGAGTTATATCGATGACGTAGTGAGTCCGAAACCTAGCGTTGCAAGACCTGTCATTTTAACATGGCTTAAATTTTGAGGATAGGCAGAGAGGAGAGAGAATTAAATGTCTTTGAAATCTTCTGGATGTCCGAAATTGATGAAATAAGTGTCCGCTGGATGCGGGTAGCTCAGGATCTGTCATTGAGGCTAGCTTTAGGGGAGGTCTATGTCCAGCTGTGATCAATATGATGATGATGATGATGAAAAACTTATTTCTTTAAAACAACATATACAACATATTATATTTAAGTAAGACTGAAGAATTTTAAAAGTATATTTCTAATGCAGTCAGACATTTATTAATAGAAAAACCAGAAATAAAGGATTCATTTTTAGCTCCCAACAGTTCCTAAAAAAACAGGTTTCATCAAAACCATCAGAGCTATAATTTTGGGGTTCAATCTTCCCAGACAGACTGACGCGTGCGCAAGGCCGCTTTGGAACAAACGAAGCAATAAAACAGTGAATATTAAAGTAATACACTAAAAGTTTACTAATTACTGCCGCCATGCCGTGGGTGGAACGATGACCCTTTTCTCAACAGGGAGCCCCGAGCCATATTTAAATTATTAACAGTGAGCGCTTACTGTTTTAGTAAAAAAAAACTAGTTTTTGATCTGTCATTTAATTTGATTTGATTGGATTTTGACTCCTTATAAGCAAATTAATGGAAAGAGATGCCTTGTAGTGAACTAATTATTAAAATTTAACATTTTTTAACTAGTTAATGTGAATGATAACGTCTCGTCTCTCGCTAATTTCACTGTCTTTCAGTTCATGAATTAAATGATTTAGATTTTTTTAGTTAATTTCTTTGTCAGACTATTAATTAAATAAGTATGTCAATATTTTGTTAAATAAATCAAGATGTATCATCATCATAAAATAACAGCTAATAGCCTGAGTCATCTGCTACAGGACAATGGCCGCCTTAATAGATCATCACAAGTTATTTAAAAAAAATAGCTGTTCCCATACAAAAAAAAACAGTAGCTACATGGTCCAAACAGTACCTCTAGAACTGATGTTTTTTTTACCTACTAACTTTTTTGTAACTAGATTCAATATTATTATTTTTTTTATTCAAAAGTGTTTTTAATGGTCTAACTGAAATAAATTATTTGCTTTGACTTTTAATTTTCGACCAAAAATATTAGCCTTGTAGGGTCTACAATCATCTACTGAATCCATGGTAAAAGTTTGCGCCACGATTCCATTAATTTGTATATTTAATTGTCGCAGGTGCTAAACTGACTTTCTAATCAATAAAATGTTTGTTGTTGTTCCATCCTCGGCAAGAAATTATTGTGTCTTTCACAATTCATTCCAAATGTTATAAACCTCCTAATTGTTCCGTAGAATGTCGTAGGAATGAAGAAACCTCCCACTTCCCATGGGAAAGAGCAGTTATATTTGAAACACTCACGAACTCAATTAAATAATACATGCACGGCTAACTATCGTCTCTTGCACGCGACTTGCCAATTTTTATGTCACACTCGCATAATTGACTACTTTTATATGAGAATACTATCTTCTGCCTGTGACTTCGTCCGCATGTCAAGAATACAATAAAACAGCCTGTGGCAAATGGTAAAAGTGTAGCTTTTGTATCAGTGAAAGATTTTTATTAATGGGATCAGGACTTCCATAGAATACCTCGTACAAATAAAAACGCAAAAACAATAAACAATATTTACCTCTTTTCAAATAATATATTAGAGTATAGATAATATATCAATTTCTAGCTTTTAATATTTTAAAAATGTCGTGCTATTATTCATGAACAACTTAGTATATTCTTTTCATATAAAAGGGGAATAAAGGTAGAAAAGAGCAACTTTCTAACAACATAGGTACCTATTGCAATCACCAATCTGTTCAGTAGAAACAGTGATTATGGTAATCTAACTACGATTAACAGCCCAGCTTGTAACCTGCCTAAATAATTAAGTATCTCCGTTTAGCGATCAGAATATAAAAGTGAAGATGATACGTTCTACCTCATTTTTTGCGCATAATCATAGAAAGTGTAATCAAGTATCTATCGAGGAATGTTATACGTACATTATAGCTATATTTTACTTACCATTTACTTGTCCTTTTAGACATTATGATTGATTCTATGAAAGTAATTAATGAGTTATGGGAAAATGACGCACTGTCAGGTTGAGTCAAGTGACCCTTTCTCGGTAGATTAGGAGAGGTCACACCTTTCCAGTGAAATGGCTGACTCAAAGACTAGTTGGTGAGTAACGTTGGTAGCTCATAGGTTAGACCCCATAAGTATTTTAATATTAAGTAATATCGTTTTCTTTAAACTTACTGTCGTTAGTAAAGTAAGCAACGGAAACAATGGTTTACTTACGCTTACAAAAAAGGTCTAAAATTACCAAAACAATTAATAAGTTTAATATAAAATTCGTTTACAATTATGTCAATTCTGTGATAAGCATACAACAGCGCAAAGGAAATGCTATTCAAACAGAACGGTACTATAAACTGTAAACAAATTGAATTTCAGGTGTCTGAAACAGTGTTTTGAATGCAAACTGTAGACTTTGCCCGACTATATTTTGCATACTTAAATATCCTTATAAATAACGGGTGTTAAGTAGCCATTGTTTTACATCATTTATTTACTTTTCTTGATTCTCGATAGATACACGAAATTCAGTTTTAAAAGTACATTCCATTTATAACAGACAATATTATAAATGGAATATAAGTAATTTTAAAACGTAAGGAAGTTTATTTAGGTACAATAATTTCATAGCATAAAATTTTTTGTACATTACAATAGCCTAAATAAGCTCATTTCAAAAATCAGGTCTGTATGAAGAAATCAACAATTTTTTTTTTATAACAGCCATATCAATTCATCATTACTTAATTTTTAATATCTTATTAGTCAACGAATTAGTGGTGGATGTAAATTTTGGCATAGTTTGATCAGAGGTGGTCATACTTTGTAGCTTATTAGCTTCGTCCGACATACTTCACGAGTCTCGCGGATATTTACGACTCATCTGTGATCGAAATATATATTAGTTTAAATATTCATACAATGTCGTTGAAAAGCGCATCACTGACCCGATATTCTCGAATACTTAATAACCACTAGATTTTCGAAAGTATTTAATATTAGCTACCAATATTGCTTTTTATTTTTATTGCCCGCTTTCCCCTATTAGAAATAGTGTTTAGAAAAATTTGTCGATTTGGAGTTTATGGGAATCCTTTTCCGAGATTCTTGATGAACCATGATAATGTCTTCAGCTCTTCTAACCCACGTCCAATTAGCGATTATACGGGTTGTAAAAAGACATAACATAACCTTTTTAGTATACATAAGTAGGTACTGCCCATCAAACTAAGAAATATTGATTAGAAATTATTACGTGGAAACGACAGTCTGTTGGCATTTTTTTTCATTTATTTACAAGTACCTCAGATGTTCTTAATGTTGGACTAATAGCAAAAAACAACCACATTTAAAGACAAAAATTACAACAATAAAAAGGGAAACCACAGTCAATAGAAAGCCTCTTCGCGGTTAGATTTACACTCGAATTTGTGATGTGACCATACAAACACATACACATTAATATAGTTAAAGTTTAGTATTTAGATAACCATTTAGTTTGCAATAGAATTAGAAAGGAAAACATAATTAAAGCAATTTGCAGTTCAAGCATCTTCTTGTTGAGGTCACAAAAAAAAACATTTTTTATTTAGGCACGATAACAAAAAATCTTTTTTGTCAAGCGACTGGTCAACTCTTCACATGACCAGAGGGCTGGCCTTTTCTTGTCCCAAAGAATCAGCATTGCTACAAAACGTGTGTAGGTAGTGCTGTCGGCCTTTTGGGCACTTGCCCTATTGAAAGCAATGCGGACTAGTTTTTTGATGCCCGATAACGTTCCTTCTTTCTTTTTTATAAATTGTACATATTTTGTAATCTCATTATTATGTCTAGGTTAATTATTATAAAGTTATATTCAGTTTTCATTTAAAATAAAGTTATTTCCCTGTCACTATTAATTATCTTCACTATCAAGAATAGATTTTCTTCAGCCTTAATACAACATTTTTTATTGTTTATTAGAATAAAGAAAGTTCTGACATGTACCAAAGTATGAGATTTAGTTCATGCTAATTAAAAGTTCTATCATTAGGGGCTACGGGAGCCCCATGCAGTGAGATGCTAATTTATATGCCTATACGCTAATCTACATAATGCATATGGAAATTTTGGTTAAATAGAAACAAGTTTGCATTCTTCAGCCTTCCCGCGACCTTCACGCGACTTGTTCTACAAAACGGAACTTATGGTTATTAGTGATAACTTGTATACTAATAAATAAAATTGAAGTGTCTGTTTGTAATTTATAAATAACAGCTTTTTTTCTAAATTTAGGTATAATAATGAATGTTTAAACGGTACTCGTAACAAAAACCAAAATATAAAGAGCTGGTGTAACTATAAGTAACTTAGACTATAATTTCAAAATAACAGTAAAAAAAAACAATGTAAAAAAAAACTGGCTGTTTATTTCCGCTAATCTCCTAAACGGCTTTACCGATTTTGACGGATTTTTCACTGGCATTATAGCTAAAGTTATAAGGAGTTACTTAACCTTCTTTTATTTTCGGAAAAGAATGACGAGTTCCGCACAAAACAAAAAATACTTGTTGCATCCGCTGTAATCAACGTTGCGGGCATAAACTAGTCCATTACAAAATATCTTTTTACGACACTTTTAGTAGCACGGGCCGATTTTCTTTTACAACTGCGCTTAGTACAGCACTTTTCCCGCTAGAGTTGCTACAATAAAAGCAAGTAGTGATAATAACAGTTATTTTGAGTAAGCACAAATAAACTAGTATAAATGCAATCTGAAAACTTGTTCAACGAGTGTAGTAACGCTTTAAAATGTAATGTTATAGCTATTTTGACTGCCTCGTTGGTCTAGTGGTCGCAAATCGCGACTGCTGAGCATGAGGTCTTGGTTCGATTTCCATGTCAGGCAAAGTGTTATTGGGTTTTGCCATCAGGAATTTCTCAGTAGCAGCCTCTGCGTCTCGATTTGTGTCCGGTTGACGGCCAGTTTAATAAAATAAGGTACCTACCTACCTTGATTTTTTAATTAAATTTCAAAATATATAGGTACACAAAAAAAATATCAACATAGTTATTATATCCTATAACAATAAAACAAAGAATTAAAAAAAACAAAGCGACACCAGTTCTTCCGCAACGCTTAAAATTTTGATAACTGAAAGAAGTTGAATTTTTTTTTTTACTTTTAGTCCTATCAGGAATGGCATATCAATATTTCAGATAATTATTCTGAAACAAAATTTATATTGCGACTTTTGTCATAGTGTAGACGAGGTTTTAATGTTTCATAAAAGATTGTGCGATTAGTACAAACATTGATTTGCCACATTACTCATACCATTATTACCTACATTCCATAATGTTTTACATTGAACATAATGTGAATTGCAGTATTGAGACGTGAATTTTGTAGATCGCGTGTTGTTTATTAATTACCTTTTTTTAATTTGTGAGTGTAGTTAACTATCCGAAAACATGAAGTATTTACGATTTATTTCATTGCTTGACCAGAGAGCATGTAAACAAGTCTTTTTTTAGGTTGTAATTCAATTTCAAAAAATGTTTCTGTTAAAAAAATATCTCACTATGCCTGAGTAATAACGAATAAAAAAACTAAGAAAATTTAAAAAGATTATCTTCCATTCGAAATTTAAAATCAAACTATTTTTTATGAAACTTTTATCACTTTACGTAAATAAGTATTCATATTATATGGAAACGCATTAAAAAAATAGAATCTCTTTGTCTAATCTAGGCGGATAGCTGACATAGGCTGTATATTTTCGAAAACAGGTTTAATTTTTTTTTCAGGCTCTGCATAATGATTATTTATGTTCAACTCCTTGTTTATGTATAGAGAGTAGGCATTGTAGAGATAAAGCGATTAAAAATTTAACGATGTATGCTATGTCTTGTAATGACATTAACAGGCTGATAAAAAAACCCTAAACTATGCGTGGGACCAGTTTTCAAATCTAGTTAACAAGATAACACATTGAAATGTAATCTATTTGGAAAGTTAGAAATAAATGGCCAGTAAGAATTTTATTGATTTTAAAATTTTAAGAGACACAGTCACAGTTTGTTTTTGCTCGGAAAGGATTAGTAGGTAATGATGTTATAAAATAATAATGTTGTTTATCTTTTATTTTAAAGTAAAAACTGGTTATAGTTAAGGTAAAATGTCAAGCAAGCATCAGTTACTTTATTTTTAAATAACGAGCGCCAAAAATAGTAAAACTTTTATCTATAATTATTGTAACTGTACTTTAACGCTTTTATGACATGAATAAAAAAAGGATTTACTTAAACCAACGATTCGAAAAGGGAAAATAGATGCCATATATTTTTGTTTTTTACATATTTTGCTTGGCTTACACGCAGGTTTTTTTAGTTTGTGCGTAAAGCTGCATTTGCGTAGACGGGCACGAATGTGATGACCCGTGACGCATGGCTCACGCGTACGCTACTCAATCTTACTCGTAAAGGCTAACCAAGCGTTAAAAAAAATAGTGTTAATTACTAGCATTTCAGTTTTAAATCTTTAGGCACTCACACAGTTGATCAGAAACAAGATCGTCATAGTCTCACATAAAAAAAACCATTTACCTGAAAACCACTTTTTATCACACCGATGTTATCAAACTTTAATGATTCCCATACATAAGTAGGTACATATAAAAAAAACCGTTACTCCGAATCATTTTACCTGCATTTGATAAATGAGAGTTGTACTTTAAACGCGTGGACAGTCTAATATAAACAGACTACCTACGGTCGTAAAGTTTAGATTATACTCAACTTGTCACTTCGACCATCAGAGCTTCTTAATAGCTCATGTTTTATTCATGCGTCACAGTTTATACCGTAAGGGCCCGTGCGCACATGTTGTTATTGCCGCGAGGCTACACAACGTCGCGTACGGAAACGAGTTTTACATCTAAGTTTATTTATCTATGGTTAGGTCAGTAATCGTCTTGATGGCCTTGTGGTTAAGGCGCCCGCCTCTTATGCACGAGGCTGTGGGTTCGCAGCTGGACATGGGCAATACCTATCCATGTATTTTTTTCAATTTTAAATGTATCTACTTTCTTAGTTTATCTTGGACATCACTGACATCGGCGAAGCACCGTGAGGAAACCCGGGTCTACTCCCTTAATCAAGCGTGGTGGTCAATGCTCCATATGAGAAGAGGCTTTTTACCTGCAGTGGGACAATAATAGGCTGTTATTATTATTACTATTTAATTCAGTGCAAAAATATGTCAAAATAGACTCTATAAAAAAAGCTTTTTTACAAAAAAATAAAACCGCCTTCAAAAACTACAAAATAAAAAAAATAACTTTAGTTTTGGAAGTCGGTGGCTTTGGTTTTGTTTTTTGTTATGTAGATATTGCCACCGACTTCCAAAACTAAAGTTATTTTGTAGTTTTTGAAGGCGGTTTTATTTTTTTGTAAAAAAGCTTTTTATTTTTCACTTTTTAGTGCTTTTGTGTTAATGTTTGAAATCCTTACAAAAAGCCCTTTTAAACAATACCTCACACGATATATTTAATTTTGAAAAGTAGTAGGAGGGGGGTTGACGTACCCCCTCCCCCTTTTCCTTCAGTCAGTCATCGACTACACGTATAAACAAAGCAATTTTACTTGTTACGACAGTTATGCTGTGATTCTATAAGGAGTTCCGTTCCATATCTCCGAAGTTCATCATCAGAACATGACAATATTTCTATGGGACCTATTCGGAAGTATACTCTTTCAAACAAAAAAAGAATCATCCAAATCTATTCATAATTGGCTGAGAAATCAGGTAACATACATACAAAAAAAAAAAAAAAAACATACGCGCCGAATTGAGAACCTCCTCCTTTTTGAAGTCGGTTGAAAACGGAGTTTGTATTTGACAGGCATTTTTCATAGTTATAAATATTCTAATGAAGTGAAAGTACTTGACATTACAAGGTTTTTTAAAACAATGTTCGTTTCACATCAATCAACGTACAGTTGCGAAATATTAAATTAAAAACGAAATACTACTCCGATGAGCACTATTCAAAAACAATGACAAGAAAGGAGAAACGTAGATGTGGAAAATGAGACTTTTATGCGTTGCGTGTTACTTGCGTAGCCGCGCCACGGTCAGTGTGTACAGTCTCTTACAAGGGACCCAAGATCGCTTATCACCGTTTGGCAGCTGCACTGTGATTCTGTCATGTCGCATCTGTTTGATTCGACTTCTTCTTTTATTACATTATGAGCCCTGCATTATGAGCTTTTAAGTATTTTGTCTTTAAGTTTTTTTTTTTTGTTTCTTGTATAATAAATGGCAGCTAGCCCTGGAATACAGAGGGCATGAGAAAGAATATGAATGGGTTTTAGTTAGTAAGAGTCTGACACTGATGATTTCCCATCCTTAAAAAAAGGTATACAATTTTCTTCTTTGGTCGCTTTCTTTTAGATTTCCATTGAAATGAAAGAGTAGTATTGGAAACTAAGTAGGTAAATTAGTGCAGGTTCAATTGTTTGTAGAAATAAATAAATAAGTTTAAAAATAGTAAATATACTTATGTAAAGATAAAAATATTTATGTACGAAAGTTGAGCTTTTCACGAACGTATAAAAAGATAAGTAATTATTTATTATAATATTATGCCTAATAATATTATGCTTAATACTTCAAAAGTGAAATTATTAGCTGGTGATAAATTTTGAACAAGACTAGAGAGATAGAAACCATAGAGATTTGCCCAAACATAAGACAGGCGTGGTTTGAAACTACTGTTACATGGTGATATATTAAAAGAGCGAATAGATAATAATAATATTTTGATCATCTTCATAGCCTTAGGCCTTTTCACAAGTTCGATTTTTGTTAAATTACTTTATAGGGTTACCTGATTAATAATAATTAATGGAGACTCCATAATTAATAAGATACTAGATGTTGCCCGCGATTTTGTTCCCGCTGTTTTTTCTGAACCTTCGCGGGCGTACACTGAACAATCCACCAAAGTTTCATCACAATCGAATCCATGGTTTAGGAATGCATAAAGGACAAATATACAAACTTAATTTTTCTTCATATTGATAATTATAATTTTGCTAGCCCTGACGTAACGTAGTTTCAATATAATTTAATTAAGTACTTAACTTTTTTAGATACCAGAATAAAAAGTCTTAATACATATTATGTTGATGTGTCGAACGCTCGCACGTTGGCCACACCCTGTTGATAGCTTTACCCGTACCCATCATGATTTATGAGTCCATTAACATTCATTATTAATAATTATAAGCGGTGATTTAATTAGACATGTATTTATAAGTATACTTTTTCGTTTATTAATAATTCAGAAACCAATAGGCCGATATTGTATTGGGAGCTTGAAACGCGATGTTATCTAAGTATTTTTTATTTAAATTTTTGTAAGGAAAGCGTGTGGTTGAGTGTTTTTTTAATTATAATGCTGGGGCAATAAAATGCCCACACGTGATATAAGGTACATACACTTGATGCTTATGCATGCACACGATTTTTTATATATGATTAGTACGCAAGGCGTTGAAGTAAATCCTTCTATTGATTAATATTGATTAATGTACATTTAAGCCCCCAGCTGCGCCGGCTACGCCATGCCATAGTTTTAGATTAGGTATTCAAACAAGAAATTAAAAATGTAAGGGCTTCCTAATATTTAGGTAAACAAGTATTTGTACGATGTAAATTTAGTTTCTTTTTTGTTTTAAAATTAACTTGTTTTATGTTAATTCGATGACTGATTTATTGAAGAGCTAAAGCTGAGTTAAAGCTGCTGCTTATGAAAACCCTTTAGAAATATTCTTGAACTTACTTCCAAGAAGATCGTTACTAATATACTAAGCTTAAAGAGCTGCCAGGTCTATGTCATTTTAAATAGCTGAAATTTTGAGGATATATAGAAGAATATGTCGTTAAAAATGTACGTGCTTACTAGCTCCAATGCTGGGATGTTTTTTAGTTATTCGGTTTTAAATGTAGGTACCTTACTCACTTACGTTTAAGGGTGACGACTAGTTTTTCATACGTATTACAGGATGCTGTAAAAATTAATATTGATACTAGCATTGCTGAACACTTTTCGTCGTTCATAACTACAGCCAGATGAAAACTTTCTTTATCTGTTTTCAAAATTTCAGCAAAGCTAAAATGACGTGCCTAAGTCAGGGGGATTTTTTAAATCTTCGACCATAACGTAAGGCCGTCCGGCGACCCAGTACCTATGTTAACTGGTTATTATTTAATCACAGTATGGGCTAGCCTATTCTAAAGCTCATGCTTGCACAAGAGTATAAGAAGAATTACTTTTATCGTGCGAAAGCATTTTTATTCTTTGATAGAGTTTTTGTAGTCAGATGTAAACAGTGGCAGACCTGAATTTAATGACGTATTGTTTTGATTGATTGGTTTTATTTTTTTATTTTTAAAGGTCTTCATTATCTTAATAAGACAGAGTGCATACAATGAGATCTTATTCTTATTGTGTATAACCATAAATGTAACTAGATCATAAGCTCATTAAACATATTATTTTAAGTACAATAAAATGCAACAATACCACCTTATTCGGCCCACCAACATCGGTGCAATGTCCACATGTATGTCACCGACCCCATTCTCAGTAATAAATAACTAACAAGTGCACTACTTTCTTCATTATTATGTCACAGTTATACCATATCTGACTTAACTCGATCAAGTTCTTTCACTTAACTGGTTCAACCTGAACGCGTTTACAAGTTTATGTGAGCTTGTAAATTAACAAAACATTACGCTACGTAATATGGCCGACGTAATTATTGGCTTAATAAACAATTTGTTAGTAATAAGAGTTGAATAAAATTTTATGGTTTGTTGGGTTCTGTATTGACGTTATAAGGTTAGGTAATGGTAGTATGTTGGTTTTTGTAATTGATTTGAAGAAGTTATAATACGGGGTAGAAGGGACAGTCAACAAGAGCGATAGATATTGTTATATATTATGTCGTCAGGTATAGTTGAAGTTTTCTTAGAAACGATGGATGTTTTCAAATGTTTTATTAAAATGTAGATAAATAAATAATAATAATACCTCGGAGTCTGGACTTGTGCCCGGTTAATGGCAATAAGCTCGCCCCCTATTACCTAATGGGTACACGTCTGCCTATCCCTTCGGGGATTACAGGTGTGATGTTATGCTAAGCTTATTTATGACGTCTCTTTTACATTTTCTCTGTTTTGACTGCCCTGTTGGTCTTGTAGATGTAACCGCAATTGCTGTGCGTGGTCTTGGTTCGATTCCCAGGTCGGGCAAAAAGTGTTATTGAGATTTTTATAATGAACAAGGCAGTCGTAAATAAGGTTGTACCTACTAAAACATGGAAAACATGACCTAGTATTCTCAATTTTTGGGGCGGATATGACGTTGACAATTATTAAACTTATATAATGTTATAATAACTAATGAATAGTCATTTCGAAGCGGCCAAAATATATAAAAAGTTGCACCACCTAACTTGCGTAAGGCAGCAATATTTTCTTGAACTTTAATACGGAAGATATGAATATCAAGATATAGCATCATTAACATTCGTGTTAAATGTTTGATAAACTTAATCGTTATTAATGAAAATGAGATTTGATTATATTAGAAACCAAGAAACGTAATTATGTGTAATGACGGAGAACATGGATTGATGGTTTTCCATATTATAGTATGCAAACGAAAGTTCTACTAATTACTTTACTTTTTTATATTAAAGCTTTACCTACTTAAAAAAAAAAGATTTGTTATAGCTTTTACTTCCTCGTAAATAATATACTTGCTCGTATATTCCGTTGAAGGGAAAAAATATCAGCCAAGTTCGAGTCGGACTCGCAAATAAAGGATTCCGTACCTACCGTAATCTTTAACACTAAATACTAAAATATACACATCAAAAGTGTCTAGGGATCAACATCCCTAACAAATGTTAGGGATGTTGATCCCTAGACACTTTTGATGTGTGTATATGAAAGTGTCTTGTATGGGGACCTCCTTCAATGATTAACTTTATTTTGTTTTTATTTATTTGTCGTAACGGCCATAGTAATACACGTTACACGGTCTGTTAAAATTTTAAGTGTCTACCTATTATGGTTTAAAAGATAGAGCCCTGTGACTGACGGACAGACAGACATCGGAGTCTTACTAGTAGGGTTTCGTTGGATATTAAGACCCTAAAAAATATTAATGCAGTGTTTTCTATCAGTTTGTTTCTTCGAAGCTGAAATTAAAAGCAGTTTCTTTATCCACAAGAATCAGTGAGTCAATTTTGAGTTGTAAAATTCGGACAATAAAATACTTCTCATATATTTTAGTACCTAATTACCTACTGTGATTTGAGGTGTGAAGTTGTATTTTATATACAAACTATAGCGTGAGAAACTGATCAAGGTCTGGCTGTCCATGTTAGGAGACTGTATGAGATCGTAAAATAATAACCTATTATAAAAAAAACCGGCCAAAAACGAGTAGGACTCGCATACGAAGGGTTTCGTACCACCATAAGCTTGAAACCTCGCAAACGTTCCTGAGAAAAAGGTCTTGACAGACGGACAATAAAGTAATCCTATAATTGTTCCGTTTTTGCCGACAGAGGTACGGAACCCTAAAAATGGAAAAGGAAAAGGAATTGGAAAAAAGATGCAAAAAAAAACAAAATGTTTTTTATTAAGTACTCATTACTTACTAGATATTGGGCCCATTTTTTTTTCTTTTACACAATCGGCCCTGCAAAGTGAAAGAAGGTTCATCTGATCGAAGGTGAACTGTTTACGAAAACGAAAATACTCAAACTGCCATATTGAAATTGTCGTTTAATTACATACTTACATTCAAGCTCGCTGCATTTCTTAAGAATTTTGAAATCTTCTTTTTACGTCCTTATGTGCAATGGGTCACAAGACTTTGTCCCTTTAGTAGAAAAAAGGCTTATACCTACACAGCTATAGCTTAGACATGTTTTATTATGGATTCAGTTAATGTTTTTAGACTCGATCGTGAGTAAATATTTCGTCGGTTAAGAGATGGCGGTAGTCCCCCTGTTTTGTGTTGACACAAAACAGGGGGACTACCGCCATCTCTTAAAACAATACCATTATTACTTTGTAATTTCAGTTGTTGCATTTTCAACTCTCGGCGCTGATCCGAGCGTTGGAAATCCGTTAGTGCGCAAGGCAAAGTAAATTAAAATAATACTGAAATTCTTTTCCTAATCCGCCTATCTCAGTCTGCCTAAGAGTATTGTTTAAAAAATATTATTACTACTACAAACATTCTACCATTATTTACTCAATCGACTTCTCCAGTGTTTTCCTATTGTTCATCTTCTTCGTCACCATTTCCCAAATGACAAATATCATTGTCTTCGGCTGCAGTACCTAATTCGCTACTCACAAATACTGTAATGATTAGGTACGTTATTTGTATGGTATCAACCATTATTTATATTATTGTCATCGTCTCATCCTTATACTGTTGTTACATCACTGTTTTTATAAATTCTCATACAAATAACACTTCCGTTGTGTCACTATGAGAAAGCGTGACTAAATATTAGGTGACGTGATCTTTGGGTGTTTTGGTCTGTTATTTACTTTATTGGATCGTAAGTATATAGGTATTAACAGAAATTAGAACATTTGTTTTCCAATATCTATGATACTGTAAATTGGTTTTTGGATAAATTTTCTGAACTGATATGATGCTAAATTCAAATGCAATTTCTTCCTACGCAACGACTTCTTTTAGTTCTCAGACATTTGATCACTATAAAGAATATTTAATATTTTGATGACTGCAAAAACTAAGCTTTGATAGCGCTATTTTACGTTGTTTGTTGCTTGAAGAAAAAAACAAAATGGAATTTAGTAAACGCAGACTTATTAATTGTTAGCTTTGATTCACACATAATAGCAACAAAACTTTCCTAGTTGATAACAATCAGGAACAATTAAACAACAAACAGAATGTCAGTCTGTCAGACATTTTTAATGGAACCTGAATATCGTGAATTAACCTCGACTTTAGCAAAAAAGTAATCAATCGCTTTACCAATTTCTTAACGGTTTCCTACGAATATGAGAATACCATCGATTCCACCAGCAGTGTTAAGTAGGTAATTATTTTTTTATTATTCCGTGTAGCATTGGCTTCGACCTTTGAGAAGCTGCCGTTACTCGTACCGTTTCGTTTATGGCAATAGTTCTTTTTAATCGCACTATTGGTGTTTAGAAAACGTAAATTAATAGATCTAAAGTATCTATCTATTATTTGATTGGGCTAAAAATAGCTGGTGTTATATTGTGATGGCAGTCATTCGTCCAATATGAGAGATTATAGCCATCATTCTTTATGATTGCCCATTTGCTGTCCATAAAACGTCGAATGAATATTGATGATATCCAAAATATCGGTAGCATCGGGTTTTTGGTTAATAAAGTGTTTTATTGAAGAAGTCGTATCGTTTATTGAAATATTGTTAAGATTTTGCTAGTTGATGGCTGAGTTTGTGGCACAGTATTTGATGTTTCTGGTGGAGAGGTCACTACCACAATAATGCTAAATTACGGGAGACAAAAAAAATATAATTTCCAAACTCCTTGGAATCCGCATAGAAAGTCTCGATTCTAAACATTACTGCCATACCTAATATCTTAAACATTGAATTTATGGAACTTAGGAATAACAAAAGGACATCTAAACCGAGCCTTTCCAAATTAAAAAAAAAACACGTCATCAACATTTTCTTTGCCCTTGTCCGTTTTTTCTTCGTGTCTTCTTCTATACGTCCTATAATTCTTTCTATCACTGACTCCCGTTTCTTTTGTATCATTCTTCACACAATTAATCCATATTTTCTTTGACTTTCTTCTCCCTCTAAATTCATCCACAACTTTATTCATATCTCTTTTAATCACATGCGTTTCATCCTACCAGTGTTTTTCCCGGACATCAAAATACATGTTCTGTTTCACATAAACATGCAGTCAATTGCTCTTTCATTACTCTAAATAACACCTACAGGCAAATACCTGCCTAGTTAGAAGTAAAGGGCGTAAACACAAGAGTAACTAGCATCCTCGCTATCAAGGGCATGTGGGCTTGGTTAGGCAGGAACCTGTTACTTTCAACGACGTTGTGTACCGGCCCTATATGCCTGGAAGTAGGCTCACCTACCTTAAGCACGTGTTTTATTATAAATCCATTGTAAAGTGTAGTGTTACCAAAGGTCAAGCTCCAGAATTCAGTTGATTAGCATCTGTGAAATGTTAATTTACTGTATAATTATTCGATTGATAATTTTGATCATCACCTGGCCCAAATAACGGCCTGCATTCCAACGTTTAAAGTCCCTTAATACCTAATGACACTACGAGAGTTTTTATGGTCATTCGTCTTCATATATTCAAACTAATTTAGAAGTAGGCGTAACAGTTTCCTAAACTACCGATAATTATAGTTGATAAATTTTCAAAACTACCAACAGCTATATTTATATGGAAACTGTGGAAATTCGAGCCATCTACAACATTTTTACATATCGACACGTCGTTAATGTTGCAGGCAGGTATTATAACACTTATGTGCGTGTGCATTACCGATTCTGAGGTCAACTCGCGCCACAGTCTAATCATTTTCCAAGTTCTCTAAATCGTATAAAACCGGTATACTCTCGTTTTTTACTGCGTGAAACTTACCTGTGGTGTCGAGATGTAGGTAACGGGCCGAACTTGCTTATTGATTGTGCTGTAGCTCGTGGCCTGTGACCAGATGGAACATTTTTTTTATACATCTAATGACCTCGATGAACTCTCACCGAAGTGCTCCGTCGGCTCTTTCATAAACAAATTAATGCTTCGCTAGTAAGAGAGGAGAGTGATAATCAGCGGAAGTAATGTTCGAGGCAGGGATTTATGGGTTCAACTTGATTGATTGGATATTGATACAAAGTTGCCGACAGTACTTTGTCAACTTGGATTAGAGAAGATCCAAGACACTTGTTGAGAGCACGTCATTGGTTTATAATTAAGAGGCATTGGAAAATTATTTAAACAGTTAGCGTGAATTAGCCCGTTATTTGGAAAGGCTATATTTCTTGCATTGATTACCGATTAGCGATAAGCCAAGTTTAATCAATATCTCTTTATATGAATAACAGAAAACGTCAAGATTATAATTTATGAACCTATATAATTATTTAGACGTAGAGGTTTAATCCTCTGACTAAAGCAACATGACATTTCAATGCTGCTTTACAAACAAACAAACAAACAATAGAACAATTAGCAACCACAGTAGCACAAGATTGTGGATTACTCCTTCACTGTAAATCAATCATACTTAACACACGTGTCCATGACAAATAACCATAGAAAATCCCTAAACTCCATTGTATAAATTAAGCATCTTTTACATATGCAAATGTTCGGAAGTTGACTCCCATCATCGGAACAATAAAAAAGTAATGACGAGCAATCAGTCAAAACATACCAATCGACTACTTTGTTAAAGGTCCAAATGCCCGAAACTTAAGACAACGCCCTGAGCCACAAAAGAATCAAAACCAGGATATCTTGAGATCCCATGACGGTACTGTATGATAGACAAAAGTGCAATCGATATATGTTTCACACTTTTCTATATGTCATTATAAATTGGTCTGGAAGTACGTTAGGACGGCGGTTAACCCATGACCTCCCATAGGTTTGGTGGCGAAGACAATTCACACAAGGCGTGAACAACTCTATTGATTATGGTCGTTTTCAAATGAGTAATGAGATTTGGATGCCGGAATATGGTAAAAGGTTTGACCCTTTATTGACTGCACAATTTTAAGCAGTGATACCTTTTACTTTGATGTCTGCGCTGACGGTTTTCTTAAAATTTGTGTTAGTTAAACCATATTTTTAAATAATGCTTTTATCTTGTGTGTTTACTATGAATCTTCTTCAGTTTACCCTTACGGGCCCTGTGTTGTTGGGGGTTGGTTGGCGTAAAAGTTTAAATCTCATCCATTCGCCCTCTTTTCATTCATATAATCCACACATAATCCATTCATCTCTTCTTCTTCTCTTTTCTCTGGTTTTTCTCTCTTCCTCCTATCTATCCATTACTTTATTATTACGAGACAAACAATTCCATCTCAACAGCGATTTCTGTGACCGTCACTTTCAAACATATAATAACTATGATCTTGTTTCATTTTAGTCACTCCACTGCATACATTCTGATTCTTTTGTTCGTCTATCATGCACCATTATGTAAATAATTCTGTATCATTATGTAATTAAAGCTGTAAATCAATCTACCCTATCAATCGACCTAGGTGGTTCTCTAATGATCAGAACGTAGGCAAGAACCGTACCATATAAGTCGGTACCTATACACACCTCAAAAGGCACAAGGTATAAAAGGTAGAAACGGTAAAGAATGACATGCAACTTGTCTTATTCTAATAAATGACTTATGGGTAACTTAAACGATAAAAAACACATTAAAAAACGCCAATTTTGATAAACGGGCCTTCATTATTATATCAAACTCTAAATTCCTAACATTTCGTTTTGTTAGGCCCCAAAGTTCTTGTTGGATTTTTTAAAATAATAGTTATGACCTTTTGAACAGTTCCGTTTTATAATAAAAGGATCCAGTGTGAGTTCATGTCAAATCGAAAGTTGTTGTTGCTTATGCAGATGTTTTGTAAAAGTTTCAATTTATTCTAAGCTGGAGGTTGGTAAAAGTGGATTTTAGCGAAAACTGTAATTTCGGTGTCGTGCGACTGGTTTCATTTAATTTCCGAGTTCATATGAATAATTAATATTTCGATACTACGATTTCGAAAGCGTTTAAAATATTCGGTCGTGATATTTTCTCTCTCGCGTTCATTTATGTTTCTAACATTAATCATGAATATATTTTATTTTATTTTACATTATTTTAACATAATGTTTTGGTTTTTTATTAAAATTTGTGAAGGTCGTATAATTATATTGAGTTTATAACACTTAAATATCATTTTGTGATTTCATATTTTTATTTTTTCCAGATGATGAGGAAAACAGCTGTTCATGGAATGGATGAAAACAACCAATCTCTTGAAAACAATGCCATCTGGCGGACAACAACAAAATGACAAACAAAGCTTATCTTAGAATCGGTTCATTGTTCGAGCGCGAGATGGCGATAGTCTTGATCCTAATGATGGCGGCCAGCGTGGCGGGAGCTTCGAGTCCCGGCGAAGAGGTGGCGCTGGCGAACATCACCAGGTCTGCAAGTGGCGATTATTTCTCTCTTAAAGGTGAGTTTTCCTTTTCTAGTATAATTGGAAAGATAAACTTTTAAAGCGGTGAAAGTTTCTTATTCAAGAAAAAATATATCAAATGGGCAAATGTTTATTTCAATAATGAAACCTAAATCAAACGTTTCTTAGGAGGTTTCGTTTTCGTCTCTATTTCTACAATAAATTCCTTTACATGTGTTTGAAGATATTTTAATAATGTCGTTGTTGTAACTACCAAAGCTATCTACAAAACTTTGACCAGAAGAGTATCCTGTTGCGTGAGTGCATTTATTTTCGACAAGCTGAATGCACAAGAATCTAGATTTGGTACAAAATAATCTATTAACAAACTATTATACGGGAGCCGAACCTGAGAAAGCAGCCTTACCTTCCAAATCCATGTGAAACCGCCGTGTAACGTGACAAATGACTTTAATAAAATTATAAGATATTCACCTTCATAACTCATTCATCTCCCCAGGGTCAGACTGTGGCCCCACCCGCTGCATGGAGGTGTCCCACGGCACCGCCCTAGCTGCCATCGTCGCTGACGACAGCGGCTGTCGCTGCCAGTGTCGCCGAGACACTCCTGCCTTCCGCGAGGATCAGCACATCTGCGTCAATCATATTGATGGTAGGAGTTATAAAGCATTTATGCTATGTAGCAATACTTAGGACCAGCGGCGCAGCTCGCCCTACACGGGCCCTGTATCAAAATTTGTTCGGGGGCATTTAATTAGTATGGAAGGTAGAGATTTTTCGCAAAAGGAAGTATATGGGTATATTTAATACGTGTGATACGACTCCGTGCAACTAGATTCCTATCAGTTTATCTTCCTCGTGGACGAAATCGTGGGCAGAAGTTAATATAATAATATTTGGTTGAAATTTTGAAATTAGAAATGTAAGATAAGTATGACCTTCTCTAGGTCTAAGATCAGAAGGAAATTACCAACAGGAATAATCTCATGACGCGCTTTGAATTGACAATGAGAAAGGGTCAGCGAAATGGGCTCAGACAATGATCTTGATAATGATGATCCGTCATTACGTTATGTTGACATCGTTTAAGTGATTGAGAACAATGACACTTCATGTGCACCATTTAGTAAATAAAGAAACGGAATTCATTCTACATTCTTGTGGAGCTTTCATGATAATAATTGTCTGCCAAAGAATAGGTACAGTCGAACAAGCTAGTTGGAATACAGGCTACTTGCAACTACTTTTAAACAATGTTTCGAATGTGTCAATTCTTTTAGATCACTTTAAATATGTTTTAAAATTATTAGACACCACAAGCTTAAAAAGTGAACACAAAATTAACAATATAATTAGCGGCAATGGCAATGTAGCAGAAGGATAATTATTGTTGTTGTCTGTAAATCAAATAGCTTGTTCGACCGTACTAATATTTTTAATATATTTTTTTAATAACTTTCATTTTCCCTTGTTTTCAGAATGTCTGATGGCCAGCTTCGGTCGTGGCGCGACGAAACCTCAAATTCCCTACGTTTTCTTACCACTCAAAGGACAAATCATTTACCCTTCAAAGGAAATTATTTTTACTGGTAAGTAAAACAATACTTGAAATACCCTAAAATTCTTTGGCGAAATACAAAAAGTGAATATAAAAATGCAAAAAGAATATTCCGATACCGGGAATCGAACCCGAGCCTCCTGGGTGAGAGCCAGGTATCCTAGCCACTAGACCATATCGGATATGAAAGACGTGTTGAAATTAGAGATTACTATGTTTCACAGCAATTTATTAATTTTATAGAAAAAAATATTATCATTTTTTTATGAGGTGTGATAAGTAATGATCTGTTTATGACAAAAAATACTGATATTGTTAATTTTAATAAATTAAAAAAAAGAAGTAGCGATATCTATTATGTCAACATAATGACTCAGCAAGACTTTCAAATACCTTTTGAAGGTCAGACACATAATAAATAAATCGGTTATTTATTACTGGTTCTGATTAAATAGTTCTAAAATCCGAAAGTACCTAACATTTTTATGATGTTTTTATAGGTATCTATTTACCATAGATTAACCAATAGGGTCGTTAAATTAATAAACATAACTAATAAACAATTTAATTAAACTATTATTATGCGTATCATTATTACTAATAATTTATTACCTAAGTATTAATTTCTGTTTAGATGTCGAAGATGCGATATGCGCGGTGACGAGCGCCCAGTACTTGTCCTCATCTGGATGGGTGACCCTTCGCGACCTGATAGACAACGACGTCCCCTTCGGACTGTACCGGGACGAGGGGAGCACTTTCTTGCAGGTTTGTACTTATTATTTTATTTTATCGTGCCATGATGCACTGTTAGGTAAGGCGCGGTCACACAGGAGCGGACAACTTAGCGTTCACACCAAACGCATTGTCAGCCGCCGACTTGACAAAATGTATGAGCAATCATATAGGTATTATAGGCAGCCGCATTTTGATTTGATTTGATCGGTCATACATTTTGAACTTAGAGATCACACGCGGCGGCTGATTTTGCGTTTGGTGTGAACGCGGCCTAAGTGTTAGGTAAGTACCTATTGTATAGAGTTGGGAGCAGGCGACGGTTACCACTACTAGCCCGATAGCTTTTTAAATACATAGTTATTTACATAAAACTGGATTCTATTAATTAAAAAAAATAAGTTAAAAATAACTAAAACCCGACTACGACAAAGTCACGCACTGAAAAGTATAAAACAAGAACAATATTCATTTGACCGATATTTTCGAAATTTTTAAGTAATAGCCGTGGTCGTATGCCACCTAGTCAATAAAGATTGTGTGAAACAACCGCAGGTGGCATACGACCACGGCTATTACTTAAAAATTTCGAAAATATCGGTCAAATGAATATTGTTCTTGTTTTATACTTTTCAGTGCGCGACTTTGTCGTAGTCGGGTTTTAGTTATTTTTAACTTATTTTTTATTTACACTGTTTTGGGGGTTACTTATATTATTTGGGGGTTATAATATTTGAAGGAATAACTCTATTTAATTATTTGATATAATAATAAAAGCAAAGTAGCGAGTGAATTTCAAATGTAGGTACTCATTAAGCCTTTTCATTTGATACCCATGTTGACACTGTTAAAAACAGGCAAAGTAGCTAGTAAAAGCTAATAATGTATATATATTTCAAATGTGCTCATCAAGCCCTTTAATTTGATACCCATGTCGATATTGTGCGAAAAAATTTTTTTTTTTGATAACGACTTCACGTCCCCTGGAGGGCGCCATATTGGATTTGGTGACACGTCACCTACCCTATAACCAGCGGACAACTGAGACGCTTCTAACGACACCTCATTTGTCATGTAATGATAAGTAGTTTAGAAGTTACGAGGGAACAAACAAACATACATACAAACATACATACATACATACATACATACCGGTCAAAATCATAACCCTCCTTTTGGCTTTGCCGTAGTCGGGTAAAAAATAAGTCTAGTCAAAATTTCATCTCAGTGAAAATTAGGTAATGTCGAAAATAAAAGTAAATTAGTAGGTAGCATTTTTGACAGATTGAGAGACAGAGAATTGCCGGGGGGAATACTACTAACTTTTAGGAACGATGGTGATCCATGGCGGTTTTACATCAGGGGTGTTATTTTAGTACCTAACACCACCAGCACGGTATTTATTATTTGCAAAAAACACCTTTATAATCACTTGCAATAGGTAAATATGTAAGAAGCAAAAATAAGACGATACATTCCAAAACATGTACCTAGGTACTTATACTTAGGTCAATAAAAAATCGAACGTCGATAAAACCAACAAGGAAAAAAAGCTTTATCTATCTATACTAATATTATAAAGAGGAAAACTTTGTATTTTTGTTTTTTTGTTTGTTTGTTTGTTTGTAATGGATAAACTCAAAAACTACTGGACCGATTTTGAAAATTCTTTCACCATTAGAAAGCTACATTATCTGCGAGTGACATAGGCTATATTTTATTTTAGAAAAAATAGGGGTCCGTAAGATATTTGGGTTTTTCGGACCCAAGGTGTAAACTCGCTATAACTCGAGAACGGCTGAGCCGATTTAGCTGATTTTGATTTTGAAATGTTCGTGTAGGGGTAGTGTAGGGGTAGGTTAGGGGTAGGGTAGGGGTAGGGTAGGGTAGGGTAGGGGTAGGGCAGGGTAGGGTAGGGGTATGGTAGGGGTATGGTAGGGGTAGGGTAGGGGTAGGGTAGGGGTAGTGTAGGGGTAGTGTAGGGTAGGGGTAGGGTAGGGTAGGGGTAGGGTAGGGGTAGTGTAGGGGTAGGGTAGGGGTAGGGTAGGGGTAGGATAGGGGTAGGGTAGGTGTATTGTAGTGGTAGGGTAAGGGTAAGGTAGGGGAGGGGTATGGTAGGGGTAGGGTACGGTAGGGGTAGGGTAGGGGTAGGGTATGGGTAGGGTAGGGGTAGGGTAGGGGTAGGGTAGGGGTAGGGTAGGGGTAGGGTAGGGGTAGGGTAGGGGTAGGGTAGGGGTAGGGTAGGGGTAGGGTAGGGGTAGGGTAGGGGTAGGGTAGGGGTAGGGTAGGGGTAGGGTAGGGGTAGGGTAGGGGTAGGGTAGGGGTAGGGTAGGGGTAGGGTAGGGGTAGGGTAGGGGTAGGGTAGGGGTAGGGTAGGGGTAGGGTAGGGGTAGGGTAGGGGTAGGGTAGGGGTAGGGTAGGGGTAGGGTAGGGGTAGGGTAGGGGTAGGGTAGGGGTAGGGTAGGGGTAGGGTAGGGGTAGGGTAGGGGTAGGGTAGGGGTAGGGTAGGGTAGGGTAGGGGTAGGGTAGGGGTAGGGTAGGGGTAGGGTAGGGGTAGGGTAGGGGTAGGGTAGGGGTAGGGTAGGGGTAGGGTAGGGGTAGGGTAGGGGTAGGGTAGGGGTAGGGTAGGGGTAGGGTAGGGGTAGGGTAGGGGTAGGGTAGGGGTAGGGTAGGGGTAGGGTAGGGGTAGGGTAGGGGTAGGGTAGGGATAGGGTAAGGGTAGGGTAGGAGTAGTGTAGGGGTAGGGTAGGGGTAGGGTAGGGGTATGGTAGGGGTAGGGTAGGGGTAGTGTAGGGGTAGGGTAGGGGTAGTGTAGGGGTAGGGTAGGGGTAGGGTAGGGTAGGGGGTAGGGTAATGCAGGGTTAGGGTAGGAGTATTGGTAGTGTAGGATACCACGCGAACGAAGTCGCGGCGGGTCAGCTAGTACTTAATATTATAAAGCTGCAGTGTTTGTTTGTTTGTTTGAACGCGCTAATCTCTGAAACTACTGGTCCGATTTGAAAAATTCTTTCAGTGTTAGATAGATTAGTTATCGAGGAAGGCTATAGGCTATATACCATCACGCTACGACCTACGGGAGCGGAGCAGTAACCAAAGACGCGGGTGTAACGCGCGGCGGACAGCTAGTTAGAATAATAAGTAAGGATAGAGACCCCGAAAACATGAAAGTGTGTGTACCGTCGAAAAAAAAAAAAACCAAAATGACGGAGAAACTTTTAAAAACCATTCAACTCCAAAACGTACTTACCTCCTAAGTAGTCCTTCGTACCACCCAAGTAGAAAATAACAATATCAGCGCACACGCACACACCAATAGGTACAAACAGTAAAATGTTTATAAAACTTATAAAATAAGGTAATTATTTTCACTTATTTATTGAACATTTTATTAAGGCAACATAAAACGTGTAACTTCTAAGCAGAAAATAATTGAATTTTGGTAAAATTATAAAATGTTATGCAACCGGTGCGATTACAGAGATCCTTATCGTAAACAAGAACAATATGATGTGGAGCAGTTGTTGTGAACACGGATAACGGGATCCGATTGCAAGAAATACTTGTTTTTTTTTGTACCTTTATTTCTGGTTTTTACTAACTTATTACAAGTACCTACGACCCTACGTTGTATGTACCTACCTATCCCAGATACATCCATTATATTCAATAGAGATCATTTTAATTATGCATAATTGTTATACTTAGTGGTGGAGCCCAAAATAGAGGTTTTTAGTGGGCTCATTTTTGCGAGCATGGTTTTAAAATATCAGGGGCAATGCTTCCTAACTTTTAGGAACGATCGCAATCTAATCTAAGTCTTAATGTTTCAGAAATGCCTCTAGTATGATAGAGGCATTTTTTGAGATGATATTGCGACTAGATTTTGATCGTTTTTAATTTTGACTGATTTTACCTGTATACCTGCTTTTGGTTGTTTCGCTCCAAATTTGGTAAAAGAGAGCACATACCACTAATGAAGCTATCTGTCAGTTTATCTGTCACACTTTTAATCATTCTGACATTGACGTGGAAAGTTGAACTACAGTGTCAATGGCACATGACGTGGACAATTGGACATTCCTACTCGTGTCTTACACTAATTTATCCAACAAGCGGTCAAGCTGTAAATAGCTTTTTAAATACTCAGTCTTTTACGATGTAGGTACTTAGGGTTGTTGTTAACTGAGAAGTTAGAACTGCATGTAACATTTTTTTATTTAGTAGGTAGGATAGCTAGCTACTAGCTGCTTCATCACAATCGGATCAATAGTTTAGGAACGTATAGAGGACAAATATACAAACATTTATTTTAATTTATGTAGAATCATTGAAAGCCGTACAACATATAACTTGGAATACCTTTCAGACAATTAAAGGACACGAGACTTTCTCTAAAAAACAATTGATTTCATAATAAAATAGTTATTGAAATTCATAACAAAATTTTCAACTTTTTCATACGATATCCACCCTGAAATTGCGAAAACAAAAAGTACTTTCACTACCATGAAGATTGCCAATGAATTTCTCTTTATCTCAATCTAATAAATTATAGTTTGTATTTGGTAATTATAGGCAAAGAAACACCACCTCTACCACCAATGAAAAAAGACTAGATTTCCCTTGACATTACGAAAGAAACATTTACCCAGTGAATTTAAAAAAGTAACTCTTATCTCAGGATATTTTTCATAGTCTTTTCAGTACCTACTTCCTTTCTTTTCGGTAAAAAAATTACGTGCCACTTCTTGCATTCAAACTGCACTCGATAACATCTGGGGGCACACAGATATTAAATCTATAACGCGGTTATGCACACGCGTCAAGCTCGTAAATGTTTATCTTCTGCCGGACCAAAGACCGGTCCTTTTGATAGCCAAGGACGACTTCACTTTAACCACTATTTAAGTAAATATCTGGATGAAATAAGGTTGACATTCGCACCTTGACTGTTGATCTGAAGTGAATTAGGAGTGACCATCATATTTTTACATAAGTAATACGGAATTTGAAATAAGTTTGATTAAAGATATGTATTTACTTAACTTAGTTTTAAATGTTAAGTAGATAATATTTTAGAAGAATAAAAGAAATAGGTGAGTATTTACTTAATTCGTACTTTAAAGATAATAAAGTCTATATAGATATATAAAAATGACAAAATAAAAGGTTTTTACTAAATAAGCATTATATTTATTTAATTTCTGTGTGTCCATCAGTCTGTCTGTCTGTCCGTTCGTCCCGGTTAATCTCCGACATGGTCGGACTGATCTTGACAGGACTTTCACTGACAGATTGCTTAAATTATAACTAGTAGGTAACTTACACTTATTTACCTCTGTAGATAACCTACATTCACGCCGGATAAAGCCGCGTGTAAAAGCGAGTCTACTAACATTATAAAGAGGCAGTTTTTTTGTTTGAACATCTCAATCTCCGAAAATGCAGGTCCGAGGTTTTTGAAAATTCTTTCGGTTATATGAAGCTTTGTTATTGCTGAGTCCTATAAGCTATATTGTTTTCATTATAATAAAAAATAGGGATCTGCAGGCGAAAGCCAGTACTTAAATAGACTGAACAAATAAAAGTGTAGCTGCTTCTGGCACAACCCTAATCAGTCGTTCATAGAAAATTGAAACAATAGTGATTACGCAAAACGTAGTAACTTTAAATACACTTAAAAATAAATTGTAATCAAGTACTTTATCGGTCATTAAATTGGAATGTGTGTACATTAATTGGCTCCTACTTAAAAATCTAATTTACATAGCAAATGTACTAAAATCAAGTATTCTGATGAATCCTCTCATGCAGGGGTTCCCAAACTGTGCGTCGCAACGCCTCGCCTTAATTGTAGTACAAATGTACAATCATTGTACTGTTACATTTTCTAATAAATAGTAATAATTGGGATTCTTCGGAAAAATATTTTTTAAATAAAGTATTTTTAATGTTTGTTAGAGCTATACACAAATATATTCTTATAAAAGGGCGGCGTAAAAAAAGTCTTTCTTTAAAGGGAGTAGCAGTATAAAAAAGATTGAGAAACCCTGTTCTAATGATTCTTTTATGTTGTCTGTTCCATTCTTCATAAGTCTTTTTTTTTTCATCAGTCTTACGGTGTACTAAATGAATTCGTTAATATGTTGCCATATTTTAAAACGTAATGTTATAATCTTTGTGTGGTCGTTTTAATTGGTGCGAACGTACAAAGTAGCAATAACATAATTAATTTTGAGGCTTACGATTTCATTCATTAAACAGTAAAACATAAGATATGGAATCAGAATTTGAAAAACACGAATGAGAATTTTAAGTATGTAATAATCGAAATCAATATTGTTCTTTATGACAATATTAATCATGGTAACTCTAACTCTTAGTAGGTACTAGTCGTAAACTTAACTAGCTTCTATTACCGATTTCGTTTGAGTGAATTTTCTTATGGATTCCTAATTTATTTGTAAATAAAGTTGCCTATAGCACTTGAGAATAACGTACCTACCGATTAACAAAAAAAAATTACGAATCGGACCAGTAGTTCCTGAGATTAGCGGGTTGAAACATAAAGAAAAAATACAAACAAACTCTTTAGCTTTATAATATCAATATTATAGATGTTAAAGAAGATACACACACATTACCTAGCTGTAATTTATCCTGAAAGTGTCTACGTGTGAGGTTTCCCGACATTAAAACATTTATTCTATTCCTGACATAGGTACAAGTTACGGCTACTTGGCTACTATAAAACGACATCCTGAGACATCTCGTGTCGCTCTGTAGCTAAGATTATATCTATAATGTTGAAGAACTTTCCATGTACCGAGAATTGACATATATGTATTGCAAGCTTTTTTCCTAGTACTAGGTTCTAACAGAACTGGTAAGGATCATTATGGTCGAGGTGATGTTAGCCATTCAGAGAACACACGGCTTTAATGGCGGTTAATTCAAAAAATGCAGACAACAAAAATTTTAAATTATAATAATATAATATAAACAATTTGGAAGCAACAATATGTAAAATAAAGTTCATTATGAATTTAAGATGCACAAAATAAGTTCGATGTGTAATAAAAAAGGCACGAGACAATTCTGATAATGATATCAATATCTTCAATGTCAAATTAACATGTATACATATACGTAGGTAGATACATTGTATTGAAATAATCCAGTTTCATCGCCAAATCTTTATTGCTTTGATGTCAATATCAAGATCGAAATGAATAAAGAAAACATTTCAATGTTTATCAAGAACAGAAGTTTTGACGTACACTTGACTCCAATGACCGAAGTGTCTCCGTTAACATTTTTAATTGCATTATTAAACGAAGACGATAATCGCGTTAACGACATTTGTGACGTAATAAACTATCATATAAAATAATAATTTCATTTCTTGATATAAATCGGGTCGGCAACGGGATACATCGTCATGAAGATTTTATCTGGTGCTCACAATTTTACTTATTTTTTGGGCGGTCTCGACAAAACGCTACAGTTTTTTGGATCCATCAATCGAGGAACTGTCTGCGCCGGACGAGCGCGTGTTGAAATGCTACACGAACCCGATGTAGCCCCAGATAAAGACGAAGGCGTCAAAGCAGCCATTTGTATAATATGTCCAAATACTTCGCATTTAGATCTGTTCACGGTGATAAAGTTACAAGATGGATTTGCATTTCCATTTTGCTTTTTGCAGGTAAACATCGAGTAGGCTCGATATTATGTTAACAAATGTTCACAAACGTTTTTGGGCGATTCATACTTTTTATTTCTTTAAGCTGTGCCAAGCACGAAGTGATTTGTAACCAAAACTCACGTCTGCTTAGTGACAAATGCTGCAACGAATTGCACCTGATAACTGTTGATTTAATCTGCTTAAAGTTGCGGTCCAAGAAAATAAAGGTGCAAAGCTTAGCGCAATTTTTTACATCTTTGGATCGCATTATAACATTTTGGAACAAAAATCTGAAATGATGTGGAAAATCTTTGCAATTTATTTGACAGTGGCGTGGGTCGGCGGCTCTGCACGCTCGGCTGGAGGGCCGCTTGGTAGCCGCTCATGTTCTGTGCTCCGCATCTACTCCTTCGCACCTTGCTGCAAGCTGTGCAGCGTTCCGCATCGCAGGCGCAACTCAAAACGCTTTGCTTGGTGAGTCACACGTTCCATTATAACTGGAACGACTATCTGTAAAATTAATGTTACTAATCGTTTAATACTTATGTGAATACTAAATTATGATTCATTCACAGACGTACGTTCAATACCCTTCCATGCCGGTGAACTGGTGACGACAGAATCAGCATCGCAGAATCAGGGGCTGAGTGTACTTGAATCACTGGCGATTGGTGTGTGTGTGCTACTACTGATCTTCGTGTATGCGGCAGGAATTATTTTCTATGTTCATTACAAGCAAAGACAGAAACGAAAAGAAAAGGACCCCGAACAAAATCATTCGAATACTATGTCTACCGATAACGAGTCTCTAGAGTCACGAATCGATATGAGCAATGTGGTAAGATACAATAATACTCTTTAGAAGTGTACAAAATTCGGTATTATTTTTGCATTTTTAGTACTAAAATTTTAGTCGTTGCAGATGTTGAAAACCAATCCTTTGTTAAAACTGAACGGTATGGGCGGCGACTTCATGCACGACGGAGGTTTTTCTGACGGCAGCGAACGCACTGAGGATAATCTCGATTCGTCATCAAATAATACACACACACATAATTCAATGCATAAGGTTGGTTTTACGAGTTATAATTGATATACATATTGGTAAATAAAAAACAAAAAGTAAACATGCAATTCTTAGTTTCAGAAATTGAACGCCAACTCAGTGATATCAGCAATGGTACACTCTCGTAGAAAAAAGACTCTCAGGCCATCCATAAGGAACGCTAATACACAGGAACGAATGAACGAACGTATCCAGAGACGGTCTGCATCTCCCGATACTCTGGAACGAGCACCGCATTCAGAACTCTCTATTGTAGATTGTACTGTGGAAAATAATTATAACGCAAACCGACAGCTGCCATCTTCAAATGGAGATTCATCTTACAGAAAGAAATTATATTTTAATCCAGTCTTTTTTGAAACTGAACTTCTCAAAGTAAGATTAAACAAATATATTTTTATTTGATACTGTGATTGATGATTTTAGTTACCAATATGTTCATTATATTTATTATCATTTCAGAATCCACCACCTGCGGCTATTGAGTTTTTAATTAAAATTCGAGAAGTAATGTCCGTCGCTAAAGAAAAGATGACATCAAAAAGATTTACACCTATACTATCAGACATACCCGAAGAAGATATGTATCACGCTATAGACCTAGGATGGGACATCCCTTGTGCAAGACGCGGTCGCAGATTTAGTGCAATAAGTCTTAAACAAGAAAACAGTCGAAAAATTGCTGTTTGTGGAGGATGCCCAGGATGCGATAATAATGCAAGACAACACAAAATAGCCCTCACTAGATCTAACTCTTGTAAGTCATGTGTTAGCGAAGATTATAAACAGAGAATTGTAAGGAAATGGTTAGATGAAGTACCGTTACCAACTAACAACTCTAAACCAGTGAAATCTGTAGCAAAGGTCAGTGGAACTCCAAGAGCTGTTGAGCCGAAAAAGAAAGAAGACGTGCGTCCTAAATCAGCTGAACTGATAAGAAATGAGACACCAAAACCAAAGGTCACTGAAATTAAACCTAAAGTAATAGAAAAGAAATGTAAAGTTACAGACACGAAACCCAAAATCACTGAAACGAAACCCAAAGTTACAGAATCTAAGCTCAAACTTTCTGAAACAATTTGTAAAGAAAACATTCGTGAAATAGAATCTAAAGAAAACTTTACTAAAGAACTGTGTTTACAAGAAATGAAAATCATAAGTAAACCGATTAATCCAAAAGAAATAGAAATTATTAGAGTAACTACGGTTCCGGACCTCAATGGATTAAGCAATATTGTGAACATCAACGAAGTGGAAATAATATCAAAACCTGTAATTCTGACTCTACCGCAAGAGAAGAAAAGTCCATCTAGCCACACATCAAGACGAATTAGGAAGAAACTTCCGCCACCCCCACCTCCCCCCGTGAATCCATCAGAGTCCCCAAAAGCTAACGATGAAGAGGCACCAATACCACCAGAAGTTAAAGTTAAGATGGAAGCAGTTATACGGGAACTGAACACATGCAGACGTGTGGAACCTATAGAATTAGAAGAAATCAAAATGGAAACTATTGCTCCGATTGCACCCAAAATAGTAATACCCGTAATAGCGGCTGACAATCATTACTACAGTGACGATAATACGCTATCCAATAGAAAGAAAAAGCAAATTTATGGTAGTCAGGATAATTTCATGGAATTAGATAGTTTGGAACGCAGCATGATGAAGAGGCGAAGGTTCTCAGTTGCTTGTGGACCAGAATTATTCCATAATGATCGCTTTGAACACAGTGAGAATTTACTTGATACTAGGAAACGGCTGACAAGCAGCTGGTTAGACGTTAAAAGGGCTGTCGAAGAACCCCAAGTAATAAACCAGAGTGAAGTATTTGTTAATAATATTGAGCCTATGTACAATAATATTGACGATCTTTCAAAGCCTGGCCCGTTAACCATTCAAGTGCGCGGTTCACCAATAGAAAGCAGACGTAATTTCGCTAAAGATGATTTTGATCCAGATACTCTCGATAGACGTGATACAAAGAAACGCGTTGAGAAAATATTACTTAAATCTGCTGGTAGCTTCAAGTACAAGTCAACGTCTTCAGAAAGTGAATCTTGCATGAAATCTCCAATAGCTATCACAACACGAAAGATTGGTAATTTGCGGCAAATATACGAAGCTAAAGCAAAGGCACAAGAGGAAGAGATACAATTCTATAGCAGACGTGGAAGCATTACATACGGTCAGGATCTACAGGCATTCATGAGATCAGGAAAAGCACCAGATTTGATCAGACACATCGAAGGACAAAAAGATCCTAAACCGCCCATAGCTCCAAAACAACGCCGCGGATCCGATTTGTCTCCTAAATTCTATAGCTCAATGCGTGAAAGCCCGCCTGGTGATCGCCGCAGGATGTTAGAGGATAGAGATAAATTCCCAGGATACACAAGGCTTGACAACTTGAATGCTCGCCGTTCTGGACGTCGATCTGCCAGGACCAGATCACGTAGAACTGACCTAAGAAAACTATACAGAACCGAAGACTCCGGATACATGAGCACCGACTCAAATGAATCAAAATATAGAGCGAGGTATTTGATGCAACTGAGACCACTAAAAACATCTATACCGGAACCTGCTCTAATACCAGCTTTTAGATCTGCTGTAGTTAAAACGACTGTTTTACCGATTGAGTCCGATACAGATGATTTAGAATCATTGTGTGATGGAAGAAGTGAATCTGGCGGAGAGAGCGTTGAAACAGATTCTGTATTCTTTGGAAACTTCGATGATTCAAAGGAAATATTCGCAGAGTTAGGACTGAGTGCTTTTGAGCCTCAAAATAAAATGATGCAAAGTCATGAGCAAATTGATTCCGGGTTTATGGGAGAGACCAATATCATTTTAAGCGGTGATAGCGACTCGGAGCATAGAAGTGTCATATCAATAATGACTGGACACGATGGAAGAGCTTCGGCTGCGTCGATTAGTAAATTAGACGATGCCCCTTATTTACATACTATAGAGTGTTAAATTAATGTTAAAAATATATAAATGTAAATGAGTTTGTACATAACGATTATTAATTAATATAAATACGACAATATCGATTGTAACCAGTACCATTTAAATGTGTAATAAGATTTGTTATTAAATAGATGATTCTAATGACTTAAAAAGAAAAATTTGTAGAAATCATAAATAATGTAATGTAATGTTGAAATAATTTGATGTATTATGGATGTTGATGTAGTGAGTACGTGTTTGAAGTAAGTTGATAGTCACCGAATTTTACCTCAAACTATTGCGGTGTTACCGTTCGATGGTAAACTGTAAAAACTTACTATTTTCTGTACTATTAATTTCTTGTCTTGTGAGAGTAATTTATTGAGATGTTCGTTAGATGAACAGCCCACCATAAATGTTCGTGCCTAAATGTTTTAACTTATCTTTTAATTAATTAATTATTATATCCCTTCGATTTAATTCATTATTATCCTTATATGCCATTTTATGCTCAATTTATGTTTAATCATCGGATTGTAGTTGTATATAAATTAAGATATAATATGTCTTACGAATTTGTAAATTTTATAGCCGGCCGGTTGTGCAATTAAATTTTTATTAGTTTTTCGGGAAATAAATGGATTGGAGTAATTTTTACGGTGCATGGTATACGTAAGAGGCTCAATTATTTATTGAAAAAATATATTTTTAAGTGAGATAATTAAATGTTTTAACAAAGTAATTTCAAGTAAGTAATTTGCAATATAAATGTAATCATTAACTTAGTCAGTAGTGTGTTCTGAACTGTGTTGTGTAAAGATAATATTTTCAGACTTTGTAAACAAAGTCATCTATTGAAAATATTTTTGTATGATTAAAATATAATAATATGTTGTGTTATAAATCATGTTGTTTCACTTAAACATGTTCATTTAAATATAAGCCCTTCTACATAAGTTACAAAGTGATGGTTATTACATGGTTCAAGTAGGTACCTAGTCTTTCATACCTGAAGGCCAACTCTACTAATTGAAAACGTTCAAAATCTAGTCGCTATTTCATCTCAGCGACAATCAATGTCAAAAAATATAAATGATAAAAAGGCATTTTTTGCAGATTGAGACTGAGATTAGATTGCGATCGGTCCTTTAAGTTAGTAGAAATGCTCCCCTGAAAATTGAACATGACTGAAGTAACACGGAAAAAACAAAAAACAGTTCGAAACTAACTGAAGTCATGGTCGGCGGAAAGTGTCTGGCAATAACAAATAATGGTTTATAACAATGTCTAGTTATCATGTATTAAACTAGTCGTTAAAAAAAAAAAAAAAGTACATTATGAACGCACGTTAATAATGTGCATTTTGTATCTGATATCTGGGAAAGGGCCCAGCATACAAAACTAGCAAGTATACCTTCTATACTTTCTACCTATTCATTTATTTATTTTCAAAATTCCAGCTACGCTAATATAAAGTTGGTCTGGGAGCTCTGGGATCTCAGACCATTAGTTCTAATTTTAAAAACAGCATTATAATTATTTTTTGCGACGCTAAATTTAAATTTGACGCGCCAAACGGCCAGTACTTTTAAATTATCACCACCATCTGTTAACAGTCAGTACAGGCGTCGATTTTATTTCATTCGAATAAAATGTAAATTTTAAAATCCTACGCATTTTAAATCACAATCTATCGAAGTCAAACGATATCTTTGATCGCACCGAATTAATTTATGTTTTTCAATTTGCACTCAACTGCCTTTGATGCGGGTATTTCATCAAATAATTTAAGCTCGATGATGACAAAATTACACAATTTAATTAATGTAACACCTCATTGGTATTATTACCGTCTGAGATTTGATATATATGAGTACTTACTTGAATAAGAAAGTTATAAATAGGTTACCTAATCGTTCATAATGGAAGATGACCCGGAAAATCTTTCGCGATGTAAATCTGAACAAAAAAACAGGAAGGTGATTGGGGAGAGGGCAAGCTGTAGTTACAAAATAGCAAAAGAAAATCAACATTACCAAAATAATGCAATCGAAGACAAAAATGCAGGTGTTAATAACTATCGTAATTTGAGATTTCAGCAATTTATTACATAGGTACCTACCAAAGTAAATTACGCGTAAGTACATTGCAGCAGCAAACTAAGTACTTAATGATTAACGATGGTTTCACAATAAGTAATTGCGAAAGAATATAATAGCAAAAGCTTGTATAAAAGGTACATTTCGTAAAAGTATAAATTACACATTTAGCTTGTACATATGGCAGAAATAAACAATTTATGAAGTATCACTTTTCTGTAGAAGTGTATTATGAACTTTTATAACTTTGCAAGACAAAAAAGGAAAGTCAACCATTTAAAAAAAAATAGCAGTGGCCCACGAGGGGATCGAACCCGCGACCTTCGCGTTATTAGCACGACGCTCTAACCAACTGAGCTAATGGGCCGATGACTTTCATATGCAAATCGAGCGTGGGTTATATGGACAGAATGTTATTGAAAGAGGGAGAATTTACGGTCAGAAGTTTCCGTTTGCAAAAACATTTTGACCCACAGACGTCTTTCTTTTACTGAAGTAGGTAGCTCAATACTCAATATCTTTATTAGATCATTATGGACCCTGTAGGGTACAGCAAAAGGGTAGGAACCTACGGGTTTAGGAGGGCTATTTTAGTACTGTAGCGATCCCTGGACTTGGGGTTTGTATCGGAATATTCAATTTACTGTCATTGAAAGACAGTAGACCGTATATTTACAAATTCGTATAAATGAATGTAAAATGAATTATTGTATTATTTTTTTCTAGTTTAGTCTTTTGCCTGGCAGCCGTAGACGGTCTGTCATTGCCTTCTTATTTCAAAAATGTCTTTATCTCATAACATACTTAAAGTAAACGAAAAAATAAGATTGTATACGGCTCATCCAGCCAGCCTCTACTAAGTACAGTACCATACGACGGATGAGATACCTTAGCACACCTTAGTAAGTAAAGTTTGATTAGAACCATGAAGTTACTTTAGTTTGCTACTTAATACAGAGTAATTTATTAGTTAACCAAACGTTTTGTCAATTCAGTTGACACTTCCTGTGATCCAGAGTGTGGCTTTTAGCTGGGCTAGAGACTAGCATTGCTATTCGCCGCGACAATACCGCCAGTCTCTTGGACGCATTACAATGCTGAGGAATTTTTTTTATATGTATTTTTGTTTTACTTAAATTGGTACAGGGATATTATATTATTTTATGGTGTATAAATAGAAAAATAAGTAGGTTATTTATTGCGTCCAAAGTTTGCAAAGTTTACCACCTTCCTTTTGCAATTTAATTAAAAACCAGCGTTGACAAGTGATACAATAAACTGCAGACCCGAAAATTAATTTAATTACGCAGTTTTTACAGCCGACATGTTAATTTATAAACATACAAATATCGAGATCACATTACAATCCGTGGGTAAGGCATTTTCCTCATTTCAAAAACATTTAATGCGGGGAATAAACGTAATTAACATTGATTTCATTCGCTGTAAATTAAATGTAAAATAGGTAACTGTTATCACATTATCAACATGATTGCAAAAACAAATGAATATCGGGTGGCAGCCTTGTCTTAGTTAGGCACACGTTCAATAAAAAAAAAATACAGTCGAATTGATAACCTCCTCCTTTTTTTGAAGTCGGTTAAAAACTAAGATTCCAACCGAAGTACTGATAGTATTTATCACAATAAGGATGTCAGCACATGTTACAAGTTCATGTAAAGTTGTTTTACACATTTCAGACAGTTTTTGAAAACTTAAAATAAAGCTTGAAGAGCTTGATTTAAATTGCGTTATTTATTACCCATTCAAAGTCAAAGTCAAAGTCAAATCATTTATTTCAATTAGGCCATTATAAGGCACTTTTGAACGTCAAGTACTAAAGAAAAAGGAATTGAATCTAGTTGCCCCTTCCAAAAGGTAGCTTTGTATGGAGAAGAATGGGCAAGAAACTCCATACGTACTCTTTTAAAATCAATGTTTACAATATTTGCATACAGAATCATATATATGGCACGTGAATGCTATGTACCTTATATATATAGAAACTACTAAATCATAACACTTAAAAAGTATTAAAAAATCAAGAATTTAAGGTTAAAAATGTTCAAATATACATAGTGTTCACGTGTTTACAAATATTGGAACTATAGACGACCACTCTTAACAACTCAACCAACATGAAATAGTGTGTGAGCCCGCGCAATCTATGACATACTTTAAAATAAATAAAAAAGAAATAAAATCAAATAAAAATAAAAATAAAAACAAAATAAGTAGGTATTAGGAAAAATTTAAATTATTAATAACAATAATAAGTTTGATTTTGTCTAGAATGTCCTATGGAGCAGGACCAGCATGTTTCCAAGCATTCTTATCTTGATTATAATCCTCTAACTTGTAATATGCTTGTTTACAAAGTGTACTTTTAATATATGCCTTGAATTTTCTTTCATTTAATGTTAATATATCATTAGGAATTTTATTGTAACATTTAACACAGTACCCCATAAAAGATGTTTTAACTTTAGACAATCTAAAATATGGTTGAGCTATTTTATCTTTATTTCTAGTATTAATATTATGTTTATCACTTATTTTCTTAAAGTGATTTATATTTTTCCTCACATACATAATATTTTCATAAATAAACTGGCAAGGCACTGTCATAATATTAATCTTTTTAAATAATTCCCTAAGCGACTCGCGACGAGGTAGATTATAAATGGCTCTGACAGCTCTCTTCTGTAAAATAAAAATGGATTCAATGTCAGCAGCTCGACCCCACAGTAGAATGCCATACGACATAATGCTATGAAAGTAGCTGAAGTAGACCAATCGCGCAGTTTCTATATCTGTCAACTGTCTTATCTTTCTAACAGCATAAGCTGCTGAGCTTAACCGTCCCGCAATTGATGTTATATGAGGTCCCCATTGTAACTTCTCGTCTAGCGTGATTCCTAGGAAAACCGTTTGATTAATAAATTCCAGTTTAGCTCCATTCAATATGATGTCACATTCGCTACTTCTAACGTTTGGTAAACTGAATCTAATACATTTAGTTTTTTTTTCATTTAATACCAAATTATTTACTGTAAACCAATTTTGGACCTGAATAATAGAGTTATTCACGTCGTCAAGAGTTTGTGACCGCCTGTCTATTTTAAAAATCAATGAGGTGTCATCTGCAAATAACACCATTCTCGGTTGATTTTGCAGTAATTGAGGTAAATCATTTATGTAGACTAGAAATAGAAATGGACCCAATATCGAACCTTGAGGAACGCCCATTGTCATTACAGACCCCAATGAGTTTACGCCATTAACATGAACTTTAGCCTGTCTTCCCATCAGGTACGATCTTAGTAACTCAAGTGATGTTTTATTAATTCCGTAGTGCTCGAGTTTCAACAAAAGGGTATCATGGTTAACGCAATCGAACGCCTTTGAGAGGTCGCAAAAGATTCCAATGGCATCTTGGGCTTCCTCCCAGGCGTTAAAATGTTCTTTAGTAGGTTGACACCGGCGTCAGTTGTACAACGCCCTTTGGTGAAACCGTACTGATGTTCATGAAAGATGGAATTTTTATTAAAGTGACGTAACATTTGATTGAGCATTAACTTTTCAAATACTTTACTGAAAACCGGCAGAATCGACACAGGCCTATAATTATTGGGTTCCTTACTATCACCCGCTTTGAATAATGGAACGACTTTGCTTTGTTTCATCAGATCGGGAAAGACTCCTTGATCTACACTAGTGTTAAATATTACCGCTAAATAGGGTGCAATAGTTTCAATAATAGACCTACCAACTTTTACAGACATTCCCCAAAGATCCTCTGTTGATTTAATTTTAAGATCTTTAAAAGTTTTTATGACAGCCTGGGGGTTTGTATGGTGAAATCTAAATTCCAAAGGGCAAGCCTGAACATTCTTTTTAAGTAAGGCAGCAGAAAGCGCGGGGGAGGAATTTAAAGCCTCAGTAGTTTTAAGGGGAATATTAGCAAAAAATGTTTCAAATTCCTGGGCTACTTCTATATCTGAATTTATAGGGCCATGTGTAGTGTCTAAATTAAATTCAGTATTACGTTGTTTTTTCCTACCTGTTTCATTGTTTATTATTTGCCAAGTAGTTTTTATTTTATCATCTGCTGATTTTATTTTATTACTAATATAAAAAGCTTTTGCTATTTTGCATACAATTTTAAAAAGTTTAGAATATCTGGCAACATACTTATGAAAACTTGTATTAATTATATGTTGCTTCAGTCCGTAAAGCTCAAATAGTTTTTCTCTGCTTTAACGAATACCTGGAGTCGCCCAATCGCTAAATAAGAACTTTGTGTAAATACTTTTAGACTTTAGCGGAAAAGTGTCATTAAATTGCGTATTTAATAATGAAAAAAATTCGGCATAAAACTCATTTGGGTCCCCTATGTTATTAAAACTATGAATACATAATTTACTGGATAAAGAATTATTAAATTTCTCTAAGCTTTTACAAGTAATTGGCCTAAACTTTATTTGGGTTTTTTGTAGTGGTACATAGGCGCAGAACGTAATTGCATAAATTAATAATTAATAATAATTCCATTAAATAGCATATTGCTCAAGCAATAGAACCCCAAAACCGTGGATTAGACAGCTGTGTGTGTGTGAACTTACTACGGAATAAACAGCCTCAATGTTGATGGCAACTGAAAGTCAAACGGAGGTTGAATCTCTAATGAAAATTCAATGTGCTCTTGGAGATGATGGATATTACATCTCTATTGTGCTATGATAAGTGTGGGAAGCTTTGCGGCCGCGATCTACATACGCGCCGCTGTTTACAATGTAATGTAACATTCCTCATTGTGTTCATAGTCGTAATGTAATAAAGTTTACTGAATTTATGCTGTAAGGTGAGAAATTATTGAGTATTTTGAGCGATTATGGAAGAAAACTATAGTAATTAGTTAGGTTATTTTCTGAGTATGCACTCAAGTTAAAAATACTTATAGAAACCAGTAATAAAAACCAATAAATCAAGTAGAAGGTTAATTAAATTATTAGAAATTGTCCCTGCACATCACTTCATTTAATTTTAATTGTATTTGTTGTTATTATAGCGGCTATAGTACCTACTAAACACTCTGTAAATATAATTTCAAGTACCTATCTGAAGAAAGATAGAGAAAGAATATGTTTACTGACACAGACCATGTGCGGCGAAAAATAATAATTAAAAGGTAAATGATATAAGTCTACTTATTACGGTTCTATATAGCCTTGTGACAAACGGACAGACGGTGGAATCTTAGTAATGGGCTTCCATTTGACACCCTTTGTGTACTGAATCTTAAAAAGAAATAAACCTGACACAGGACGGTGTAAAGTTATCCATAAAGAGTAAGTTATCTTATAATGTAAAAATAATAATTATTACAATAAAGTAGAGCGTAGCATCTGATCTGTTATGATTTAATTCGGAGTTAACCCCAAAATCACAGGTGCGTGGTAATCGTAAGCTTAACCCTATAATTACGGTGATTAACCAGTGATCGCTTATTAGGTAGCAAGAGGCGCTACTTGATCATGGATTTCAAATTACTGATATTATTTTGATGTGAAGATATTTCGCTTAACGTTAAATATATTGCTCGTTAAAAAATCACTTTATAGGTAGATAATAATATATCGTTTTGAAATTTGAGCCTGGGTTTTTGAAAAAAAGGAATATTTTACGTAGTACCTACTTTTATACGTGTGGCACAATTTTTTTAACATTGAATGTGTCTTAACGTGTAACATTAGCCACTAGCTACAGCATCGTTGCAATATATCTATATTGCACCCGTATTGTATCTACCTACTGACTACGTATAAACCTTACTCTTGAATCACTCTATCTATTGATGAAAACCACAATAAAATCTGTTGCGTAGTTTAAAAGATCTAAGCGTACAGACTGCAGACGGCGAAAAGCGACTTTATTTATACTGTGCTAGAGATTTATTTTATGGAAAACAAACAGTAAGTACCTAGTATACTAAGAATAGAAGTGTCTCAACGTGTAACATAACAAATATATTACACATATTTCCACAGATTGCTTCCATCGCAATGATCTTCACTATGCACTCGTGTATTTCAGTAGACAGTACACATCGGCCCATTAGCTCAGTTGGTTAGAGCGTCGTGCTAATAACGCGAAGGTCGCGGGTTCGATCCCCTCATGGGCCACATATCTCTTTTTGGAATTTTTGGAAGTAAGATTTTAGAGAAGATTCCATTTGTTGACATCTTAAGCTAGTTTACAGACTAAAATGTTGTAGACATTTTGAATTGAATCTAAAATGAAATACCATTAACTGATACCAAATGCTAAGTTTATGAATGCAAAATATCTTAATTTATAAGTAGCACTTATATTTTTCTTTTAGGCACATTGCCTTTATAAATATATTTGATTTAATGACACAAACCATTGTAAACTTTTATTTTAAAGAATAATTATGGAGTGTCTTCCCAATTCTTCTCAACAGGAAATTATCTTTTGGAAGGAGCAACTAAAATTAATTACATTTTTGCTTTATTAATGTTTAAAAGTGCCTTTTAATGGTCTTATTGAAATAAAATGTTTTTACTTTTGACTGAAAACAACTGTTCGGCGATTTTCAACCGACTTCATGGTAAAAGATTCTTCTTATAATTTTCATGAAATCGCAGTTTAAAAAAGCCCAACGTCCAATGTAACTCGTAACAGCTGGCTCATAAATATACAATAGATAATAGACCCTATTCACAAGGCAGAAGGATTGTAAATCTTCTGCGATACTTCACCGTCTCAAACTATCGATATGCATGTTGTGTTGTAACATTTACAAAGTGAGGTGAACGGCGATTGTTTATACATTTCAGTTTATTGTATAATAAACATTATTATCGTACAGATAAACAGCTTACCGTTCCTTTCTTATTTTATCATTTGCCGTACCTAAACTCCTTGAGCCACTTTTATTTTTCACACGATAATAATACCGGCCCATTAGCTCAGTTGGTTAGAGCGTCGTGCTAATAACGCGAAGGTCGCGGGTTCGATCCCCTCATGGGCCACTTCTTTCTTTATGTAGTATCATAAAGTGACAATTTTTTTAAGGTATTTTTATCTTACCTTGTAGGTGTATCGATTATTTTGAAAAAATAAAAACTTGATGACTAACCATAAATACTCAGAAATATTATAATATATATTTGCAGAAACGTAATAAATAATAAAAAAATACGGTAGACTGAAAGTTTGTGCTTCACATAAAAGCATACATTCAAAAATAGAACATACAATATTTGAAAATCGCTCACAAAATCGACCAAACAGGTTTTATATCGCTCAGTTGTCGGCGGTACAAGCAGTTTTCTGAACTTCTAAAATGGTATACTAGTATTTAAATAAATGTGAAGTAGAGTTTACTCACTGTATGTACCGACTTCACGGTCTGACACTGATTCGTGAAATAGTCGCTTAAATACATATGTTTAACTGATGTGTCGCTTCACGCACCAATATTTTTCGCAGTGTTTCCGTTTCACACTAGATTTTCAATTTAGTGTTAGTTAGTTAGTATAGTTAGCGTAGCACTATTATACGGATGCGCTAGGATCAGGATCGTCTTGCCTTATAAATTAGGTTTGAAGCACACTGTTGTGTATTTAATTAAATCTAATAACCACTGAAGTTTCAGTTCAAAGAATTCTTCTTCTTTTTAAAAATCTAGTACAGATAGAAACTATACGATCCAGCCTGTCAATAATGTTCTTCCTCAGTGAACTTATGGTGTAGTGAGCTTGAGGTGAGTTGTCAATGTCTAGCATTGGGTGGGATCCCAACTGACCTCAAGCTTACTTGCTTGAGGTTAGTTGGTTGTTGTCACCAAAGTTCACAAAGGGATTTTTTACAGAATAGACGGGTTAGATCATAAAGTCAATATTCAAAATAGCACTGCGGCTTCGGTAGACATGTGCGACGATCCGTGGAACAATTCTATGAAGTTACCTCCATATTTCACACCAATTCCAGACTTGTACGTATAAAACGTTCATTGGTAGCATGAACCTTTTTTGTTATTATGAAGATCCATTTTATGCACATTTACTAGGGAACAGGTATGGAAACAGTTTCAGTGAAACCGGAACAGTGACAATATTTGTACGGACAGCAAGCTCTCTACTGTTCTGCAGAACTTGAAGTAATAAACACTTCGTGATATTATCACACAATTTAGAGGTACCTGCTACATAGGGCATGTGTTAAGACGAGCATATTGTAGCTGTGACGTCACCACGGGTGGTTTTTGACAATGGCTTTATGTGCTGATGAAAGCTGGATTACGATAACTACGAGTAGATTGAGAGAAAGAAAAACAGAATACCTTTTGAAACCGAATGGAATTTAAAAATAATCAAACAAAAACAAAACAAAGTTTTTTGAGGTAATAATTTAATAACAATAATTTACCTTATAAGGTTATAATAGGGATATTTTGTGATGCAAATCAGTTTTCTGGAAGTTGAAGCAAGTTAATCAGTTATCATAGCTGTTGCGGTCGATTGACCAATATATCTATAGGATGGTGGAATAGATTTGGAAATCGCTATAGAAGAACTTTAAGTTTATTTTTAGTTTGTTACGCGACTATTTTCTAAAAACAAACGGTTTAAAAATACCCAACTCCCACTGTCTTGACTGCCCCGTTTGTCGCGTGGTCACAAAAACGACTGCTAAAACGTGGTGTTCCATGTTTTATTTACAAGTAAAAAATATTTAATTAAAAATGTTTCTCAAGTAGGAATTTTTCAGAGCCGACTGTAGTTCAGAAGTTGGAGGTGCGACACTCTCTTGTGCTCGGAAAGCCTGCAAAGCCGTTGGTTCTATTGACCTCTGCGGTCTTTTTGATATGACGTTCCATCAGACTATATGAGAGATTAAGGGAAGAGGGAGTGTTCCTATGTTTATGCATACAATTGTTCACTATTGTATCTCCTGCGTAGCTATTAGGCTAGTCTTGGCTAAGACAGGTCAGTAGAATAATATAATAATAAGTACTCTGTCTTCAGATAAACCAGATAAACAAAACTATTTCCTCTAGATATAGAAGATCTAAACAACTGCAACTATGTATCGATTCTCACTTACTCGATAATCAATTGCGTATCGATACCAGTTCATAACCGAGTTGGAACTAGTAAGAAATGATCTCGACCTTCTTAAGATGCACGTAAAGTTTCACCCAATATTGATTTGTTTAGAAGATTATGCAAATTGTACACAATATTCGTATTTATGAATCACTTTGGTAAAGTAACGGAAAAGACAAGGGTTGCCGAAGAATCGAACGGTTCTTGTTATTTTAAAACAAGTGAAGATGATAAAATTCCAGCTACTTTTCGAATAAATGATAGCTGAGAAAAATGTTCCTTTTATTTATTTATTTTTTCTTGGGAAATCCTCATGGACTGCTTTCCCTTCGGGTAAGGTAGAGGGGTGAGTCGGACTTCTACCGACCTGACAGACTGATCATTCTTCCGCACCCACCCATGGTAGGTATTTACACGCTACCACCACAAAGCGGGACGCGTCACCAAGAAAAATATACCTACCGTTGCATATTTTGAAGCAATTAACGTAGCTCATTCAATTTCACTGGTCTTTTTTTTTAATTATTTGGTCCACAATTCTTGGTACATTTTGACAGTCTCGTCTGGTAACCCAGACTATGTAACAGTACAGTACACGGTAATCTCACAAAGTGACACCTCCGCATTTTACAGCTTTCTATAGAAAATTATGTATTTTACAAACTCATAAGGAATTGCATCACTTCGAAGAAATTCAGTGTTTGTTTTAGTAAGCGATGTCTAATAGATATTTTTTTAAACGCTAAATAGGTACCTACTTTATTCCTTCTTTATAGCAACTGAACTTTAGCATCATCAGAATTCTTATTGTTAGAAAGACAAGGTTGGATTTTTAACGATAGGTACTTATTATGTGCACCATTTCTCAAGTACTCGATAAGACCTATCACTGTCGTCACTAAAACGGGGGATACCGGGATACTGAATTTATATCTAAATTTTTAAAATAGGGGAATTTTCATCTGTTCAGCTAGTATTACTTCCTCGTTCTCTATTATTACTTGCACGATAAATGCAACGATGAGGGGACTAATCGCTGGCCGTCAGCAAAAGGGGTCAGATAATAATAGAAATAAAAGCATAGGGAATCTGTTCGTCTATTTGGAGTGCTCCTACATGTGGTAGCGTGGCCGAGCGGTCTAAGGCGCTGGTTTAAGGCACCAGTCTCTTCGGAGGCGTGGGTTCGAATCCCACCGCTGCCAAGACTTTTTGGTTCACTATTCCATTATTATTTATGAATCACTTTACAATTTATTGATCTTTGACACTCAAAATGAATGTTAATAGAATTCCACATTATCATTTATTTATATTATTCATAAAAGAACAATGTTGTAAAATTATTGTTAGTCTACACAGCGAAAAATAATTTGAATGTACAATAAGCTGTAATTCATAATAACTAAGCATTACTGTCGCAATTACAATATCTTTTGAATCATCTATCATTTTAGACAGGTCTTACAAATCAATCGACTTTGGTTATCCCTTCATCATTACTAAATTATAATAGCTTATGTGTAGTGATGTGAATCGCTTCTGGAGAATTTAATATAGCAGTGAAGATATATTTTATAATATATTAGCTATTTTATTGCTTTACTGACGTTTAAAAAGAATTTCAAAACGACGATTATTGGATGTTCTATTTGCAACTCAGTAGGTACGTACTTATGTAAATAAATGAATAAAGAAAGATATCTTTGAATACTTAGAACGTATTAACTTATTCAATTCTTTGTGATATTTTTAATTGTTATGTACTTGTACTTTCTAACGTTTATTTTACACATCATTGACATTCGTGAAGAAATCCATCGTGAAACCTGGACTATAATAAAAGTCTGAAATCGAAATGCCTTGGGCAAGCGTGGTGATCATGCACGTGGCTATCACTGTATAGAAGAAGCCATTGTCCTGCTGCAGGATAATAATAGGCTGGTAAGTATTATCTATACTAATCTATACTTATACTAATATTATATTAGGTACCTATATAAAGAGATAAAGTTTGTTAGGTTGTAGGGGGTAACCCCTGAATCTACTAAACCGATTTTGAACATTCTTTCGCAAATTGGAAGCTATTTATTATCATAAAATTAGGGATCCGTAAAAAAATCATGCGAACGAAGTCGCGGGGAGATTACCTATAAACTACCTATTACCTATAAACTCATAACTATTGAAGTAAAGCACTTATTATAATTTCACAAAAACCACGATAGTACATCACTATTCAGCTCGACACACACCTCCACGCAGTAGGTACCTACACTACACACAAAGCACCAATAACTCATATTGAAAGTTGGCAGTTCCAACAAGTACGTTATAATCCCAGTACAATGCTACTACATACTGATAAACAGGTTAATTGATATGATGAGCATCAATCATCATCAATGGCGTTTTTAATTTCGAATTAATAGAACAATTTTGAACTTACGCATTTTTTACTATATTGTTTTTTTAGGCAAAGAAACGTTGTTAGTTCAATTTGCAGTTATAGTTTCTAGGGATCCGTGCCAAAAAGGTACTTCATACTAAGTCTTCACTGGTAAGGTAGGTTTTAAACATAGAAATTCAAATTCAATAGAGGTTATAGTAGTATTATTTACTTTTTGTAATTTCAGTTGGTTTCATGCAAAAACTTGTTAATGTTCTTACTGGGGAAGAACGGAACCCTATTACTAAAACTTCACTGTCTTTCAGTCTGTCACAGGATTATAGCTTAATGGACCGTAATAGGTAGACATCTCATTATAATTTTTTATATAATATGTATGTATAGCTATGGCCGCCTGAACAAGAAATAAAATTAAGTTATGTAATGAAGGGGGTCTCCATACAATAAAATGTTATACGGTGACACGGAACCCTTTGTGTACAATTCCGACTCGTGCCTGGTCAGTTTTTATGTTTTCATTAAAATCGCTTTAAAATGATGCAGTGGTTCTTGCAGCAGTTTTTCTTAAATAAAATAGATTTAGATAGCAATTTCTTTAATCAATATTATGCGTGTAAAAGATTTACTGTAATTTAATAGGCGTTTAACGTTTGAATGTATACTGCGTTGGACCCCCAGGCAGTGGAAATACAATCTGAGTGTAAGTATCAATTGATTTAAAAATTGACCGTGGTTAAGTAAAATCGAAGTCAAAGCCAAATCATTTATTTCAATTAGACCATTAAAAGGCACTTTCGGGCGTCATAATATACAAGAAAAAAGAATTGAACTTAGTTGTTCCACAAGGTAGTTCCGTATGGAGAAGAATGGGCAAGAAACTCCATACTTTTACGGCGCGTTCACATAAAACGTCCGTTTTACTGGATCCGTTTTAACTGATCCGTCGCTACTGGAGGTAATATTCACACAGCATTTACAGGATCCGTTTTATCGGATCCGTCGCTACTGGAGGTAATATTCACACAGCATTTACAGGATCCGTTTTGCTCGCGCAGTTTCGATCCGATAAAACGGATCCGTTTTACTGGATCCGCAATACTGTATTCTGTGTGAACTCGCTCATACAACTACATACGCTAATAACATATACGTTTAAACGGACCAGTAAAACGGAATGCTGCTCATTTTGTCGGATCGGTATTTTTTACTGGATCCGTAATACTGTATTCTGTGTGAACTCGCTCATACAACTACATACGCTAATAACATAATATATACGTTTAAACGGACCAGTAAAACGGACGTTCTATGGGAACGCGCCCTTACTCTTCAAAAAAATATGTTTTACAATATTTTGTAATACTTTAGTTATTTAATAATAAAATTTATCCTTTTTTAGATAATTTTATACATATTATGAATAGCAGAAACAGCTTATTAGTTTGGTTAGTTTGTTATCAAATACTGATACATAAATAAGTAATTTTTATTGTTCTTTTACCTAAAATTGTAAAGCCTCATTCTTTTATGTGACGGGTTGGCGCAATAGCTGAGCGATTAGCTGCAGCGCTGCGTATCGCAGGTTCGATTCCCGCATGGAACAAATATTTGTATGAATAAGTAAATATAGGTAATTTTTCCGTGTCTGGTTATTTGTGTACACATACATACATAAACTCACGCCTTTTTCCCATGGGGGTAGGCAAAAACCACAGAACGCCACCTGCTACGATCCTTACATACTCCTTTCCTCTCTATTTGTGTATACAGATACCTACAACAGATACAGATACAAGAGAAATTCTTAGTGAAAATAAAAAATAACAAAAAATAAAGGTGTGCTATATTAACTCTCACATAAAACTGTTCGTAAAGTTTATTGCCGTTTACATTTTCTTTTTTCAATATTTTTCTATTTCATTCTCTTTCATTGTTAACTTAGCATTCCGTTTGACATGACACATGACAATAAATTATTATAAACACAAAAATTAATAATAATAAGAAAAATACAAAGTATGTACCTATAATTTATAAAAAAGAAAGGAGGAACCATATGGGGCATCTTAATCTCTTTTTATGAAATAGAAAATATACAGCTCGTGCTTGACAGGTTGTCGCTATTATATTGTTGTTTATAGTATTTGCTCTGGTACAATGTGCAGTTAAAACAACGCTTTCCTGCCTTTACAAACATTATAAGTTTCTACTTTTATGTACCTACTTACTACATATAATAAGTACCTGAGCAATACCAACCTACTCAGCTAAATGACCTTTTTATAATAGCTAGGAATAATGGTGAAAAATAGCATTACTAAAAAATATGAAAGTAGGTATGTACAATTCATTTTTGAGATTTGCATATTCATTAGGACAATTAAAATTGATATTAGTTCTGCTAAAACGAGACAACCAACAATATCTCAATAATTTAAATAATTACGTCAAACTAATTCAATATGCCAAATGTGTTACATTACTACTCAGCACCAACAGTTCCATGTACTTAGCAATCTTACGCTTAGAATAGAAAAACATGAATCAGCAATAATAATAAATAATAATACCAGCCTATTACTGTCCCATTGCAGGGCAAAGGCCTCTTCTCATACAGAGAAGGCATAAATATCTAAAATCATTACAATTACTTTTGATGAATTAATCCCAATTTCAAAATGCAAAACTGTACATTTCAGTTTAGAGTATTTATATTTTAAATGGGGCGAATTCTTCAACGGCGGCGAGCGCAAGTTCCGTATCAAAAGAAATAAGTAGTAAAACATTTTATCCGTGTGTAACAGCGCCGGTGCAATACCACATGTCCGCAGATGAGTCGCACAGGTGCTCTCTGCATCCACTCGCCATTTATCCGACACTCGCGGTACCGGCGAGTCACCTCGCGTGCGCACTCCCCGGGAACACACGTGTTTGCGAAACATTCGAGCTAAAAAATCGACTAAATATCCTCCCAAATAGTTTAAAGGAACATCCTTACTTCTCCCGAAAATCGCGCGCCACATTCGAAATTTAAAATTTGAAAAAGATTGCCAGTGGTTTATGGTAAAAAAAAATATAAACAGTGGACTTTATCAATGTGAACAGATTTTAATTTGATTTACTATCATCAGTAAACATCGCCATGTTTCATTGTTCCTGCATTTGAGTGTTCACACGGTCTTCAGAAGAACGAATCGTTAGGTAAGCCACTGCTTTTTAATATTCCTTAACAGGCGCGGTTAATTGAATTGATCTCGTATCTAAAATTAACTTTGACTTAATTACGTCATCCAATTAACTTACTTATCATAAGTATAGCATTACTTTATTTATTTACATAAATATTAAAGATGAAAGTGTTTATTTTAACCTTTTTTTTTCACGTAAACGGTGTGATTTGCATTTGCGAAAGTAGCAACGTTGAAAATAGCACTTCGGTACTGTTCGTTTTAACGAGCACATTGAAAAAATACAATTTACACACCTCCGATTGGCAGAATAGAAAGTTTTTTAGGAAAACTTTTCTCTTCTTACGTGAATTTTGTAATAGTTAAATTAAAACATGGAAGGATGCCAGAGAAAGTGTTAAGAACCTTTAAAATGTATTCAATGTTTACAAGATCGTGTATATGTGCATATTATTATTTACACATACAAATGCATGTATAACACGGAGTGCTTGCTTCCGATAATATTGTTCCGGTGAGTTCCCACAAGACGCCGCGGTAAAAAGCGCTCTCGATAATTAACTGGAGTTAATTGACGCACACACTGCACAATACATTTTGATGCGGTATTTCACGTTGCCTAGATTGTAATTAGCTATTCTACTATTCTTCTAACTTTCTAAAGAACACTTATCGACAGGTGCTTTAGTTCCAAGAACATGTTATTGCTTTACATATCTACTTACCTTAGTAATTTTTGCACATGTATGAAAATCATACGTTTAAAGTTTTATACTTAAGTAGTTAACCTAATGTATGTCATGTGTAATATTCTACTCTTACTATACGAATACTAAAACATGGTACAAAGGTATTTTATTTTAGGATAGCAGTGGTATTATGGTTAAAAAGAAAGCAGACTGAGAATAATATGAAAACGAAAAATATGAAGACATAGTGATCCTTATTTAGTAGGTAATAAGTCTTACGAATATAATGTTTAATAGATACACCAGAAGACAAGTCTTCTGGGCGCCTACCACCATCTCTTATAACAATATTATTTTAAAATTACTTTGTAATTTCTGTTGTTGCATTTTCAACTCTCGGCGCTGATCCGAGCGTTGAAAATCGAACAGTGCGGAAGGCAAAGTAATATTAAAATAATATTGTTTTAAGAGGTTGTGGTAGGCCCCTGAGAAATTTTTGTGTCTTATTTGTATTTATAAGAACGGCTCAAACACGACTCTAGCACTTCATCTCACTTATCAAATAAAAGTGTCATTTAGGCATTTTCCACAGCAGTTTCAAACATTTATTTGAAATACCTATTGCAATTTGAAGGACTAATAGTATCCACAAATTACTATTTTTTGCATAGTATTTCCTAATATGTTTAGGAAACGATATTAAATTAGTATCCAATTTAAAATCTAATTAAGTGCTCTAGAAATTAAACATCGATCACAATCTACGGTAAGGTCAAGGTGCATCTTGATTAATGTTGCAATTTAATCGATACACTAATCTACTTCGTCAAAAGGTTAATTTACTAGTATTTTGTTAAAAACATCAGTTATAAAAATCTATTTGCATTTTAACGATTTCATACGTAAAAGTATTTAGTGATTGACCAAATTAATTGACTGTTCAGATTTTTTTGCTGATTAGTCGATTAATTAACATCGACTAAATCGCTTATCAAAATCAAGAAAGGAAGGAACATTTAATTTGCAAAAAATTACTAAAATAATTCTTGGAATTGCCTTAGATACTTATTTGTTATAACGAATGAATATTGCTTGACCGTATTAATTTAATGATTTGCACATACTCAAACGTCATAGGTAATATTATAATTTATTTTATTTGAATATCATCACCGATAATCAGCTACCGGTAATGATGGTGATCATTCAGTCGATATGCATTCATGGAGTTCATTGACCCAGTTAACGAACCTAACAAAAACCTACTTACACTTATTCGACTAGGCCTTCGGTCCTCATATAGTTTTAATGAGACAAGTCTAATAACAGACTCGGTGTAGTCGGTGCGTCTAAATAATATATCTGCAGTTATCTTTACACCGATATCATCTCGTTACGAATCAATCAAAAGTATTTTGATTTGTGAAAAATATGGTTAAGTTGCATGATCAATAAAACCTATAGTAGGTATGAAACAAAATCGCTTCTCGCCGTCTGTACTTACGCTTAGTTATTTTAAACTACGCAATGGATTATATTGCGGATTTCATCAATATGTAGAGTGATTGAAAAGGAAGGTTTATGTATCTTCATTGTAACCAAGTGAAGCCGGGTCGCTAGTATTTTATAAGGTGCTTATTGATAAGCAAAGTTAATTAACACTTTCTTCTATAGAGTCTTCTTTCCTTTCCATCTGGTCAAAGGTTAGACTATAAAATTGCAAATTCGGTACATTCGCTAATTGCAATTGACGGGCTATTAATAAAGGCTGCGATTAGCAACTTTAAATAAAGTAAATAAATATCCGGTAAAGCAGGTTGCACATTTAAAAAATTCTCTTCAAATCAATTTAAATATAGGTACTGAAAAAAAGTTGTGCCGTGATTCTGTTTAGTTGATTATAAACATAATCACTTTATTAAAGATTCAGCGTAAACTGTTTGGTACTTCACTTATAATCTCTTTCTAACCCAATCCTAGTTTGCATGATTGTATTGCAGTCTGATTTTCACGGAAGATAAAATTTGATAAAGCTGTGACCAACTTTGTCGTGCGAACTCCGAAGATAAACTAACCTTTCTATGAAGATTAACAAAAGATACTAAAATTGCAAACGATCATAACACAGACTGACTTTTAATTTATTACGCATCTTTCATGGGGTGAAAGTATTTGTGAATACCAACTACGTATATGGGACTATAACTGCCTCGTTGCTCTAGTGGTCGCAAAGCGTGACTGCTGAGCATGAGGCCTTGGGTTCAATCGCCAGGTCGGGCAAAGTGTTATTGGGTTTTTCCATCTGGAATTTCTCAGTAGCAGCCTCGGAGTCTCGATTTTTGCCCGGTTATTGGCAATAGGCTCGCCCCCTATTACATGGGACTTAGTATAATTGGCGAAATCCGGGTAGACACATCTGTCTAACCCTTCGGGGATTACAGGCGTGATGCGTTTTAACTCTAAAATGCAACAATACGTGATAGCCTAGCGGTTAAGGTCCACCTCTCATACATAAGGTTCTGAGTTTAAATCCAGGCCAGTACCAATACAACGTAACATTTTCAATTCATATGTTCATTCATTATTTATTAGTTTCTAAGTTTTTCTTAGACATTACTGATATGGCGATGTAAAACATCGTGAGGAAACCTGAACTTATAGTTAAAATAAGTCTGAAACCAGCAATCCGCCTTGAGAAAGCGTGGTGATCAATGTTCGTGATTCCTCTATATGAGAAGAGGCCTAATACCCTGCAGTGGGACAGTAATATAATAGGCTGATATTAATAATAATTCGGCTCTTGATAAAAAAATGTTCGTATTTATGCGTACTTTCACCCCCTGACCGTTGTGCAGTGAATTGAAAAATAGCCTGTATACATATAATATAAGTTCGCCTAGTTAAGGCAATGTATGCAGTTCCAGTTGATCGCACAAACTCAGCCATTGTTACTATCTATTATTATGAACATAGGTAGGTACCTAAGATGGTAGTCTTTGCCTTTTTATGTAATTTAAAATTAAATACTTCAGTGATTATGTTCTGTATGCGTATATTATTATCGTGTTCCACAATCATCACAGTGTTGGCGTAAAATATTATATGCTCTTCTATTTCTGTTCATAAGCCGGCAAATTGCACGTTTGTCAGAATTAAAATGTGTTTTAAATACTAAATTAAGATTCGAAGGTATAGCTGTGGCTTTCATGTTTTAGGTCAGTACGTACTTTACAGTTTGATGTATCTACTAGCTCCTGCCCGCTGGTTCACCCGCATAATAAGTCACATTTCGTAAAGTAAGTTGAACTATTATGCCAAGGGAACAAATTACCGGGATAAAAATCCTATGGGTCTAGGAAATGTTCTATCTATGTGCCAATTTTCATCTAAAACTGTTCAATGGTTTACGCGTGATTGAGTAACAAACATCCAAACATCTTCACAAACTTTTTTTTTGCTTCGTATTTTTCACTGAATTTTTTACCTTTCGCACATCTTCACTATTGAAGATGTGCGAAAGGTAACTAAGGTAGGCAACTAAGATTTATCTATATAAATCTTAGTTTGTACAGTCAACAAAAGAGATGGGTATCCAGGGTCGTCAGATTTAGTTGAAGTTTTCTTAGAAACCTGGATGGATGTCTTCTATTGAAACATAACTTAGATATTGAACTATTTATTATCTACTTTTTAACACATCACTAAAACATCGGTTTCTAAGAAAACATCAATTATATTGATGACCCTGCATGCCTATCTCTTTTGTTGACTGTACATAAAATTGCTAGGCAGACTGAAAGTCTATCTGTTTATGAACATAGTCCTTCAAGTTTATTAACATCATAATCCCACCATATCGATAAGACGTAACACTAATATTAATATTTATCATCATAATGTTTACGCAACTAAATATACAGGTTGCATATAAATGGTCTCATTAGGTCATTCTGCTGATGAAATCTTCGTTTTAGACCTAATATCTTAAAAAAAAAAAAAAAAGACCTAATATCTAATCATTCATCATCATTGCCAAGGTCAGTAAGTAGCTTTACATTCTAGATTTTATTACTACATTGGTAAGGGTGTCGTTAGAATCGAGTAAGAAATTATAGAGAAGATAAGCAGCACTTAGCACTCTTAGCGGGTAGGTCGATAATTTTATATGAGTAGGTATTATGACATTCTGGCTACTGATTTACGGGAAATTATCTAGTACTGTAGACTATACTTATCTAGTATTTAGGTCCTGTAAAGGTTGTACGCCAATGCAACCTGGATGAAAAGGTTTTTTAAAAACACTCAAGTGAATTCCAGTAGAAATAAAAATAAAAATATTCATTTCTTTTTATTTTAACAATTGTCTACTCGGCCCGGAGTCATGCAGTGAACACGTTATTTTAAATATAGTTCAAACTGAACAACTGCCGTTCAATCAAGTTTAACCCCCACACACACGTACACACCCCTGGTACGGTGATCACCTCCCAGTGATATTGATCACCACTCATCAGTAGTTAGAATTCGTTAAGTAAAGTCATTTTAAAAAGCTTCGTAAACGCTCTTATTTCCGCATGAGAGTAATGGATGATAATTATTACAGAAGCCTAATACAGCAGTAAAAGCAATATTTTTGCTGAATATTTCAATCATATACATATCTCATCAATACACGTTTCAGACAAGTATTTTTTACGCTTCATTTCCTTTTTAAGACATACCTACTTTCGAAGCAAAAAAACAAGATATTCTGACAATGCACGCGCCCGAATGTAAATGAACGAAACTATTGATTGTATGACTAATAGAACAGACTCTTTAAAATAAATTGATTACTATCGAGTATGCTTGTAGGTACAAAGTCTTAGTCAAGTGGTTTTTAGAGCTTTTTGTAATACCTATTTGAGCATTGTTCAATAGTTATAAAAGTTCATAAAATGTTCATAAAAGTAGTAGGTTGGGTAACTGCTCTTGGAGTTGTAGACACAACTTCCTTTCAAACAATAATTACATCACAGTTGTGGTTTCCTTTGCTGTTTACAACAAATATTCATAAAACTTGGAAGCTTTCCATAAATCCTTAAAATCCTATGACACTGATAGGCATAAGACTTGAGCAGGAAACGAAACATCAGGAAAGCTAATCGCTGACCGGCTCCGAACCTTATTAAGGTTAATGATGACACAAAAACTGATGAAAACCCCCATACATAATGTACTTAACTGTAAAAACAGAGTATAGTTTACGTACCGCCTCTGTGAAGTACAGAAGGCGTTACCACTTTGCTGCGGCCAATGTGGCCGTCATAACGGTCCACACGAGGTGTTCCGATCCCCACCTCGGCTGGACCACCGCTACCGAACGATAAACTGTACTTAGGTACGTACATACCTAAATATTTCGCAAGTTATGGCCACTTTGACATAGTTGCCCAGCCAAACTGCTTTAACAGTTGCAACTGCTTATTTGTCTTTCAGATTATTACATTGGACATTTGTTTAATAGACTGCATGTAGTACACGGATGCCCTTAAGACAATACGAATCCGGGAAGTAACGGAGTAGTACCGGTCAGTTTCCAAGCTTACATTACAAATATCTATCGCCAAAGGTGTGTTTGATGACTCCTGTTCTCTTTGTGATGTCACGGAAACAGATGTTCCATTGAGTTGGATGCCAATGTAAGTGTAATACGTTAAAATTCATTCTCTTTTCAAATCTTTCAAGATGGCCGTCGATTATGGTTATGCTTGTGACAAATTAATTAAGAGAGATCGATGCGCACACGCAGTGGTGGCCTATTATGGTCAATTCGGTAACGGCACCGCTTAACGAGTGAGTAACGGACGATATTTTATTATGGCACGCGATATTCTGTAACCACTCAGAATGTAGATCGAGTGATTTACTTTATACTGTTTTACATATGGTTTTGTGAAGTCATCCGATAGTTAAATGATTTAGCAGGATTTGGATAAGCTTTTGCGGTTCTGAAGTGGTTGTGCATAGTAAATTTCAATAAAAGGCACGCGTCGTGTGTTTGACATAAACTTGTGAGACTTTAAATATTAGAAAAACTAACACTGCAAAGCGCTTTAAATTTTATATTTAGGTAGGTACTTAGAGTCTGCATGAGTGGTATTTAAATTTTAGATACGGTTACTGAAATACATACATTAAAGTTTAGACAGCTTTTTTGAAGCATTTTATATTCAGTACTGCTTTAGCGGGCGGCTTCGTTGGAAAAAGACATTTTAAACTTTATCCCTCAGGAACAAAAGTATCTTATGTATCAACAGAACATGGTATATGGTGATTGACTAATAAGTAAGCAAACATCTTTACAAAATTTTACTTTTATATTACCTACCGGGCTGTAGGACTTTTTTATGACCTACTTATATTTAGGTACTACCAGCTAAAGGAAATACTATATACTTATTGAAATTGTGATGATATTCAGCTGAACTGCTCTGTACAAACAATCTTTGAATTTCAAAAACATAACTTAGCCAATTTAATTCTATTATATTAGTATAATAATTGTTCATATTTCATTTCCTAGGGTTCGATTCCCGGGTCGGGCAAAATGTTATTGGATTTTTCCATCAGTAATTTCTTAGTAGCAGCCTCGGAGGGTGAATTTGTGCCTGATTGATGGCAATAGGGTCCCCCCCCCCTATTACACATAATTGGCGAAAGGTGGCTGTACTAATGGGTACCTACACCTCTGCCTAACCCTTCGAGGATTACAGGCGTGATGTTATTTAACACTGAATCCACTAAATTCGTAATCACGTTCGTAATTGACGATCAATGATGGTGTAGGTACGAAGTACCTGCTCTTAAAAGGAATCTATCAACACATACATATTATCTGTATAATAATGAGACAATAAAGACATTGTAATGGTTCTCAGAATTCGCTGGTGAGGGTACTAAACATCCAAGTAAGGTATATTTTCTGACGCTAAAACTACATAAGTCCTAAGCTTTATGAAACTTAATGGGTTTTGATATTGATGAAGTGTTAATATTAGGTACTTATTGTAAAGCAACTTTGCCCAACGTTTCCTGTCCTTTCATCACCTAAAACTTCAATCTTAACTCCTAATCCGTGGACAGTTATCTGGTTATTTATTTGAAACTAGTTTCTACCTGCGACTTCGTCCGCTTCCTAGTCAAATATACCATAAAACATCTAATTAATGACACTTGGCAATAGTGTAGCTTTATATCAGTGAAATAATTTTTGTAATCAGAAATGTACTTTCAAGATTTTGTCCAAAATTTTTTGTTACAAACAAAAATACTTGGCTGGTTTACGCTCGTACATTAATTTGCAACTACCATGTTATCTCTTCATCACCTTTGGTTGACTGTTAGAGAATGCCTAGATGGCATTAAATCCGCCTTTGTACTTTTGTTGCATAAGGTTTAAATAAATAAAATATCAAACAAACTCTACCTCTTTGTAATATTAGTATAAAGATATACCTTATAGCTGTTTATTGTTATTTTGCATTTTATTTATTTACTTACCCTTCAAATATATTGCGAGGCTCCTATCGAAACCTTCTTTGATATGTAGGTAAAGTACATCCATTACAACAGTACTACCTATTCAGTACCTTCTACATCATACTTTAACCAATAGAAAATAAGAGCTTTTTGTTATCCTATTACAATATTTATCTAAAATGTTAAATTATAATAATTTGTCAATATAAAGCTTAGAACACCAGCTACTTATAGAACTGTGAACTTAAACTATTTGTAATAGGATTCATTTTAAACAATTAAATGTTCACTTATATTTACAAGGGGATGACTGTGCATCAGATTTTTTATATTTTTTTTTAGTACTTGGTTTTTCATATGCAATCTAGCCATCTTGCCACTAGGTTTAGGTCGTGCAACACTGCCTACCGCATACGCAAAGGGGCGATTCTGTTCTATAAAAGAAGTCTATTCTAAAAAACTGTCAAACATAAACAATTAAAAAAACAAATTATTGACCAGGTGACGTAATTTGATTTTATGATGCCTTTAATGACAACCTTCTGAAATTGCAAGAAGACGAAGATGCAAAACTGCACTTTGTATAAACCATTTGCGAACTTTAAAATTCGAACTGCCAATTACTTATCATAACTACTAAAGAAATATTGTTTCGCTTATTTATTTAACTGGCAACACTAATGTGCGATCACGTTTACGATTATGCTCGCAACACTAGCGGAAAGTCGAATGCGTACGGCACACGCGCCTTGCATAATTTTACTTCCCTAGAAACAGGCTAGCCCTCTTCTCACATTGTGGTCATTCATAGTGCCCATTACGTACGTTATATAGCCGTTAAATGCTAAGACATAGTAATTAGTAACTCTGTTTTAGTGAAGTTGGTTAATTTCTATTTGTATTTAAGTTTACAGCAAGTTTTTGTTGCGTTTGAGTTGATGAATTTCTGAAAGCCTTAAATTAATTGGAAAGACTTCTTGCGAACTGCAGTAAAAGTAAAGTAAAGTAAAAATTCCATGTGTTTGTGGGTCGTATAATGATGATGGTGCAGTTTAGCATTCTAGTACAGTAAAACCTTCATCTTTTTAAGAAAATTAGTGATAGACATAATTTTAATACTAGAAATAGGAACAAATTAGATCAACCAAGTTTCAGATTGTCAAAAGTAAAAACTTCTTTTATGGGGTACTGTGTAAAATGCTATAATAAAATTCCACTTGAAATTCTCCAACTAAGTAAATGAGAGAAAATTTAAAACATGCATTAAACGCACACTATGTAGTCAAGCATATTATAAGTTAGATGATTATATCACGGACAAAAATGCTTGGCTAAATGCTAGTCCTGCTCCACAGCCACTCGGGCTCACTAATTAGTATTAATTTTAAGAGAAAGATGTTTCTTACCCCTTTTTTATTGATCTGAATAACTTGTTTCGTTATCAGTACCTACTAATACTTTTTTCTTTTTTACATACCACAGTTCATCTTACGAATCACTGAAGTGTTAGTATTGTATAATTTAATATCATTTATTTCAATTTTGTAAATGTGAGTACCATGGAGCGTTTTATTTATTGAGTTACTATGTGTTTTGACTTAATGAGCATGGCAGTTGAGAGCTTGTCATGCTCACTCAAATGTCTCGCTGATGGTGGCGCATGTGTTGGATCATTTGGCTCCCTCCATGATGGTTGAGCTAGGTGGTGCTGATCCATGCGTCATGCTCGTGAACGGGTGCTGTCAGTTGGGATTGGTCATCTCTTAACTGCTATGGCTTAGGTACATCTTTATTTTTATTATTTTTAACTACTGTTCTATATTCATCTTCATTGTGATCACATGTAGAATCAACAAGAATAATGTAACCAGGATTTTGTAAAAACCTAATTTAAAAGAGTGCCGTGGAGTTTCTTGCTCGTTCTTCTCCATAGAGGCCTACCTCCGTTTTGGAACGAGCAACTAGCTTCATTTTTCGGACTAACTGACCGACTCCCTGACAATTCAAAAGTGCCTGTAAATGGTCTAATTGAAATAAATGTTTTGACTTTGACTTTGACTAGTTAAATTCAAGGAAGTAAATACGCTAGTGATTCTCAACACAGATGATAAAGTAAATTGTTTTTTTTTATAGTATCTAGGCTATTTTTGAATTCGAACTAGCCATCTTGCCGATGAGTAGGCGGGGCGGTGAACCCCACACACAGTGATATAGTCGCGCGATACTGCCTACTGCAAACACAACTGGGCGATTCTTTTCTTTGATAGCGATGAATTCTGAAATACTGTCAATCAAAAACTAATATTAAGTATTATTGTCCAGGTGTTGTTATTTTATTTAATTAATATTGTCTTTTAAGACGTCCTCCTGAAATTGGTCCAGTATATAATATTATTATGTTCAAACAGACTGAAGAGTTGTGTGTTGGGCATAACAGCGTTTGGCATCCCAGATAGATCAGATGCATGTCTTCACTAAAGGAACTAGCCATGCGCATCATTAACAAGCATGGGACCAGTTCCATTACAGATCAACAGTATCTATATTACTTTTGGATTAGGCAGGAAAATTGCCCACGCGATGAATATATGGAACATGACTTTGACCGAGCTTTTGAATACCTGGCCGTAGGTCGTAGGAATGATGAGAGAAGTGTCCTGTTTTGTGTCCTTAGGGTTGACAAAAAATGATTGAACTTAATTATGAGCAATTTTAGTGTCAGCCCGGTGACTGGATTTCTACAGTTACTATAGGGGGTGCAATCGAATATAAGAGGATTTCCCGGACCGTCGACGTATGGTAGGAACCATAGGGTTTAACCCTCCATTCTCTCCAGACATGTGGTAAGTACCTGTGAGAATTTTCCAGCATAAAAAAGGTGTAGTTATTATATAAACTTCTGCCTATTCCTTTAGCTAAACAGGCCTCCAAAACCTAGTACTAATCTAATGGAAGTGGAAGTAAAGCAATCGTATTCATTATAAAATTCCGTATGTGCCGTAGAAATGGAAATGAGGTAGAATAGGAACGTAGCTAGACAAATCACGGTCTAGTTGTTACAAGACGAAGTAAAAGTCGGGTCGGCAGACATCACGACTTTGTCACTGCGCAGTTCGCATACTAAATGCGATAATAATTGTTTCGTCTGCCCCTGTCTTAATTTTTGGAAATGGGCCTATAGAGTTCCGAGTTGTAATCATTATGTTCTATTAATTGGCTTCCAGTTCCTCTGGCTCTATTACTTTACCGAATAGACAAACTGCTTATCGTCTAGTCTAGCTTTTTAATTTTTCACATTACTTGCTTTCAAAAAACCGTACGCCCAACTAAGTAGGTAGTAAAATACGGAATGTAACAAGATACGTCATAAAGCCGTTAACTGATATAATGCCCATCAAACTAAGTAACATTGAGCAAAAATTATTACTGGGATACGTCTTTTATTTCTGCCGTGAAAAATTTACTGTTTATGGTAACACAACAATAGAGTGCAGTCAGGTGTAGAGGTATTTAGAGATTAATTTGATTTAACTTTTTTTCGTTAAAAAAGTTATATTAAGAAAATGTTGGAACTTGTCTATTGGTAGCTCATATAGGTAGTTATTCCAGAACAAAGAAAAAATACTGTAAACTTCTGCTTGGTGAAATATATTTTAAATCCCGTTTCTATTTAAAATCTTCCAACGCCAAAGGATTTTTTTTCCGTCAATTGATTGCGACACCGTCTCGCAATTTGCCTATGATCATTGATTTGCAAATAGCCAAATATTTTGAGCGTGCACGCATGTCGGAGGAGCGGAAAGTACTCGACTATGAGATTCAGATCACGACGTGCCGTGATTTGAATGATAAACCTATAACTTCAAGTATAAATTAGACGAGAAATACCCAAGTGAGAAAAGAGATAGAATAGATCGATTAAAATAAAGTTTTTATTATAAAAGAATCGAATACCTTTTATTGTTTGGTACTGATATTATTATAAGTACTAATATAATGAAGCTGAAGAGTATTTTGTTTACTTAAATTACCAGTCGAATTAAAAAAAAAATGATAGCCAGATTCATAAGAAACACTGAAATAATATAGGCTATATAACATTGCGCTACGACTCAGGAGAGTAAAGCAGTAACCAAAGGCGTAAAAACCACGTGAACGAAGTTGCGGACAGAAACTAGTGCCCAATACAAGTAGAAAACTAGAGATTTTATCTACAGATTATGACTTTAAAGTATTATATTTATAACTAGCTTTTGCCCGCGACTTCGTCCGCGTATACCTATGTCGGTTATCGCGGACGCAGACGAAGTCGAAGTCGAAGTCGAATAAAAAGTAGCCTATGTCCTTTGTTGGGGTTCACACTTACCCTGTACCAAATTTCACACAAATCGGTTCAGTAGTTTAGGCGTGAAGAAAAGACAGACAGACAGAAAGACAGAAAGACAGAAAGACAGACAGACAGAGTTACTTTCGCATTTATAATATTAGTTAGGATTAGATAACTCTTTATTTTTTAGCGTAAAGTTGTATCCTGTGAATAATTGCAATGGATTGCATAGTTTTATGTTTCACTGTTTGTATACCATTATTATGTAATTGTTATTTATTTAAAAATAAAAGTCTTTGTAAGCTGAGATTCTATAGCTATAATAAATACCATTTGCAAGCGCAAGTAGCTTTATTGGCCTCTCAAAAGCCATAAAATTGGATTGATTGGTTTGCATAAAACGTTACAGCAACAATAATACAGGTTTGCTATTGATGTTCAAGTTAGTTATTGCTGCTAAACAATAAATTAATATATTATATAAACAGCACTTTCAATTAATTAATCATGTAAAATGTTGTTGACACAAAAGCATTTCAAATTAATTGATTAAGTTGGTATGTAAAACAGATATTTTTTAATGATCTGATATTTATCTGAAGGTTTATGTATTACAAAATTATGTGTATTTTTGGAATTTATACATAATATCAAATTATTTTGAGTTTGATGGTTGGTATCAAATTAGTAGAAATTCAAGCAAGGTGAATGCTTATGCGTGGTTCCGCGACAGTGACACGGGCTCTTGACCGAAAGTTAGATCTTGGATGTAGACACCTATGCAAATAACAACTGCAGTAATATCACTTTTTTCTTTTCATTATTATTAAGGTAGGTACCTATAATGGATGGAAGAGACGTCATCGTAGCAATGAGAGTTCCATACAAAAAAGCAGCACTTACACGGTCAAAATGTATGGAACAGCAGATTTTTTTTTAATCGACGTAAAATATTAGCTCTTCTAGAGACATGTACTGGGGCGCGTTGGGTTCCACGTGCGCCACAAAGAGTTTCCAGTATAGGAGACGGGCATATATAGGCATCTGGAATGCAAAGGGCATTAGGAGGAACACGGATTTTAGTCAGTTAAAGTTTGACATTTCCTTCCGCTCCGCTCAGAGCGGAAGAAGTCGTATTTTGAAAAAAGAGTCATGTAAGTACAGAATATATCGAAAAAGTTTCCGTCACAATGACCCTTCCACTCCGTATTATTTTTTAAATAATATTCCTTTTTATGATTTGGTTGACAAAAACAAAAACTTAACAACGTTTACATTATTAAAAGCGTCAAGAAACGGTTTAAAAAGAACTTTTAGATCTGTCCTACGATATGAAAGGGCCAAACATGAAACACATGTCTAAGTTCACAAAACCTTCTCAAAATTCAGTTAACATCTTCCATAATAGCTGCTAACGCATAAATTGGCGCCTCACTCGATTAAAACCATAGATTATAAGGCGGTAAACCTGGCCATGACTTATCGGAATCCACATCGCATATAAACTGGAACATTATTCTTTTTTTAAAATTTTATAGGAAGCTGTACTTCTGCTCTATGCCTGTGCAGACTGTCAAGCATACACCCTCATTACTACGCGGTGAGCATGCTTATTACAGAATATTAGCTGCGATACGTTGCCCTTTGCATTACACTGTGGTTTTTTGAATTTACTCAACTGTGGGAACTTAGAAGTTGTTTAGTGTTGGCGTTAGCAGATTGGTTACGACTAGGACTGTTTAGTGGACACTTAGAATATTGTGATTCTCTCATCTCGTTATAACTAAATTATACTTTATAAAAACACTAGCTTTTGCCCGTGACTACGTCCGCGTAAATGTCAGTTATCGCCGCTGCAGACAAAGTTGCGGAATAAAAAGTATGTCCTTTCTTAAGATTCAAACTAACCCCGTACCAAATGTCATCTAGATCGGTTTAGTATTTTAGTCGTGAATGCGTAACATAGAGACAGAGTTACTTTCGCATTTATACTATAATATTATGGATTAAAACTAAACAAAAGCTTTTTAGCTATCACTACTCAAGAGTTTGCAAGGAGAATAGGTATATAAAGTTGGTTTGCTCTTGACTAGTCTAGATTTAACTGCCTGCTCTGTTTGACTGCCTCGTTGGTCCAGTGGTCGCAAAGCGCGACTGCTGAGCATGAGGTCTTGGGTTCGATTCCCAGGTCGGGCAAAGTGTTATTGGGTTTTTCCATCAGAAATTTCTCGGTAGCAGCCTCGGAGTCTGGATTTGTACCCGGTTGATGGCAATAGGCTCGCCCCCTATTACATGGGATTAAAAACATAACTGGCGAAATGTGGGTGTAATGAGTCCACCTCTGCCTAACCCTTCAGGGAATACAGGCGTGATGTTATATTGCATGTTTATGTAGTCTAGATTAGAGGCGACAGAGACAAAGTCAACGATGGAATGAGCTTACCCAGAAGAAGCCTGTTCACTCTAACTTTAAAGAGTATCTTGCAAATGCATTGTTTTTTATATTTGCACAAATAAAACTTTTTATTTTTTCTAAAAAACAAACATTAATCCGTAATTATTTCAGTGCGGGATAGGTTTTAATACTTATTAGAACTTTTAACCACCAATTAGTTAACTCAAGACATTACAAAAAATCACAAAAAGAAACACCTACTAATAAATATTCCACGATGACTTAATAATAATTATAAAGAATTATTTCCATTTCCTGACGAAAAAACCAGGAAGAGTAAAGTAGCGTAGCTCTGGGCAGTTACTCGCACGCTCCAGCGACTGCAACTCATCGTAGCATATCGCACCCGTCATAACCGCGCAGGTTTTAGCGAAAATCATCTTTAAACACCCGCACTCAAGTACACTGGCATTCCAGAATCATTGGCCTCCGGTAATTGCTCCTAAGTGAATGAACGGGCAATGCGTATCGTTTATTGTTTGTTGAGTATAAATAAGGTAAGGTAGATAATTTTGTGATGCTTTGTAATTTCAATGCTCTCGCCGGCAAGAAAAAATAATATACTTCTTTTTTCTTGCTCTGAAATAGACGTATCATAAAGTTGTAGTAGATTAAGAGGCGACTAACTTTTAAAGTATCATTTTGGCGATGTTCGGATTCTATTCTAATGCCGGCCATCCACGATCCTTCCTATCGTCCAATCGGCATGACGCTACCGATTGGATCATGCCGATTGGACCGTGGATGGGAGTGGATTGGCATGACAGTTATAATTGACGGCATAATCGAATTTCGATTCTTTTGGCATGATCATTCCGATTGGATCATGCCGATTGGACCGTGGATGGCGGTCTGCGCGATCGTAGATAATCTTGAGGTGCAGCCCTCAATTCTTTTAATAAATTTGTATGAGAAAACTGTTTTTTTTTCATTAGCCACTGTTTGCACCACTCTGCTGGAACTTTTCAACTGAACGTCGCTGCCGATTGGACAATTAAACTGATCGTGGGTGGTGTATATAGACGAACTGCAGATTGGATCATGCCTGCAGCGTCATGCCGATTGGACGATAGGAAGGATCGTGGATGGCCTGCATAACTCTACGTGAACGTAGCTTCAAGCTGCATCAAAGATCGGTTCAGCTTTTAGGGAGCTACGTTGTCACAGACGTGCACGTTAGTTAAATTTATAACATCCCTGTTTTCGGTAAAGAAAGAAAAATATTCTGAAGTCGGGCACTATGCTGACTAGAAATACAATCATGTTTAACAGTTATGATAATTTTGCTTCTAATTTCAAACCTTGTCTTATCTACACTCTGAAGCAAATTATTTGTATAACGATCATAAATGCAAAATAAAACACGTTATTAATAAACCTAGCGGTAACGTTACGTTTCAGTGAAGAAGCAGTACTTCAACACGAAATTGCTATTACGTTAGTTTACAAGGTTTCGGCGCATTACATACAGACGTATGTAGTACAAGAGAAGCTAAACAAATAAATAAACATGCGTGTTCAGTGAATGGTCGTGTGTTGTGAGACCACCCCGCGACTACGCCGTGAGAATACCTACGTACAATTTTCCGCGTCCTGTTTAACTCTTTTCAGCAACTGTGAACTTCAGTGGAATTGAGTTGCTTTGTATTTCTTTGTGGGCTAAGAAACTCTTGGCAAATGAAGTCTTAAATACACCGTATGTTGGTTTTTGAGGAGCTGTACACTTTGGAGGCAGTCGTTGTGCTTTTGTTTTGTTTATTGTATTGCATTATGCAATAAGGAACCGTAATGACAAAAGAAAACGAAATTACAGCGTATGGAAATGAAACGATAGACACGACATACCATATATGCATTTACACAATAAAATTATAGTCACTAAAATTATCAACATAAATCTCCAAGTTAGTGTAACCCATAACCTACCTATTTACCTATTTTTGTACCTATTTAATGAAAACATTTAATGAAACATGACGTTTGCGGCCAATTATAACTTAGAGAGTTATATCGAGGGGCACGGCAGTGCCCCCGCCAAGTCGAGCAAATAAAAGCGGCACGGCCGTACCATTATTTTCTCAAAGCAGTTCAGGCCATTTTCAACCCCTTATAACTTTGTTGTGGATTAAACTAGAAGCCTGTATTTCTAGTTACCAAGCAAGCATTGTATAAACACGGTATAGGTATTTCAAATTTCATTCAATTTGAACCAGTAGTTTAAGAATTATAACTAGTCAAAGTTCTTAATTTTGTCACTCACTGACTGACCGATCATCAAAAGTCTAAAGCACTTCTAGTAGACATAGAAGCTTCAAATTTGGAATGCAATTAGTGTTTAGTGTATTAATCGAGGAAAAACTAAAATATTTTGCAATTTCAGTCCAGTTTTCTAGATACACCAACTGTATTAATAACTTTGTAATCCCATATGACATGATATAATCTTAAAGGATTACAAATTTATTTATGCAGTTGGTGTGATCATCAAAAGTCTAAGGCACTTCTAGTAGATATAGAAGCTTCAAATTTTGAGTGCAATTAGTGTTTAGTGTATAAATCAAGGAAAAACTAAAATATTTTGCAATTTCAGTCCAGTTTTCTAGATGCACCAATTCTTAAATTTGAACTGCATAAATAACTTTGTAATCCCATACAATTATATCATGTCATATGAGATTACAAAGTTATTTATGCAGTTGGTGTATCTAGAAATCTGGACTGAAATTGCTAAATATTTTAGTTTTTCCTTGATTTATACACTAAACACTAATCACATTAAAAATTTGAAGCTTCTATGTCTACTAGAAGTACCTTAGACTTTTGATGATCACACCAACTGCATAAATAACTTTGTAATCCCATATGACATCATATAATCTTAAAGGATTACAAAGTTATTTATGCAGTTGGTGTGATTATCAGAAGTCTAAGGCACTTCTAGTAGACATAGAAGCTTCAAATTTTGAGTGCAATTAGTGTTTAGTGTATAAATCAAGGAAAAACTAAAATATTTTGCAATTTCAGGCCAGTTTTCTAGATACACCAACTGCATAAATAACTTTGTTATCCCATATATGACATGATATAATCATATGGGATTACAAAGTTATTTATGCAGTTCAGTTTTTTTCTACAAAAAGAAATGAGATGCCACTAAAAACAAAACTTGTAAAAATTCCAAGTCTCGCAACTCAGTTCTTCTACCGTAAAAAGTTGTGAGATCCATGTAATACCAAGTCAGTCGATTTATTCAGTCCCTACTTAAGGGACCTTCTGTCTTAAGTTATTACGTAATTAGCATTTATGTTTAATTATAATAGATTGACTTGGCCATCGCATGAAAACAATGCCATCAAAAACAAAACTTGTAAAAAACCAAGTCTCGCGACTCAGTCTGCGCGATTTTGCTATCGCACTAAACAATCTTATTACTACAATATGTATTGATTGTGAGTTAAATTGTGTTTTCATGCGATTGCCAAGTCAATCTATTATAATTAAACATAAATGCTAATTACGTAATAACTTAAGACAGAAGGTCCCTTAAGTAGGGACTGAATAAATCGACTGACTTGGTATTACATGGATCTCACAACTTTTTACGGTAGAAGAACTGAGTTGCGAGACTATGAATTTTTACAAGTTTTGTTTTTAGTGGCATTGACAAATGTACTGATTAAAATTCTGTAAATAAACGTTACTATTGCGTCAATTTTTTTATTACCACATAACCTGATACTGGGCTGCAAATTACAAAGAGAGTAAGAAAATGTGAATTTCCGGGCAACCTTAGCGCATTCCCTCCCATATGAGCATTTGTTTCCAAACAATTTTTGATTTTAAAGGACTTGGCCAAGAATTACGTACAAATTGTACTGATACCTAATGGATGTCAGATCAGACATCTGAGGCACATTTGGTCCAACTGCCTTCAACACTTTCTTTACAATGCTATTTTGTTTTAATTAGAAAACGTAGAAGTTCTTTCTAATTCTCTTATTCTCTATTTCAGAGTGAACATCAACCCCCTACAAGATGAATGCATAAGGTAAGACTTCACTTATCTATTATAACATGAACTTACAACCGATTTATCTTACTGATAAATACTACCCATCATCTCACATTATCAATGCTTCTGATTGTAATAATAATGAGTCGGACGGAACTGTTGCGTCGTTTATCACGCGTCGGTGATAGTAAAGTTAAGATTAGATAAGGATTTGTGTCTGAAGAGACGCTGTTCTTGTCTTTATTTAATTTTTATCTTATAAATATTTGCGTAGTCTATAGTGGTATTGTTATTAAAATGGTCAGAAAGTAATAATAATTATTAATTATTTTATGAATACCAGCCTATTATTGTCCCACTGTAGGGCAGAGGCCTCTTCACATACAAAGAAGGCACGAGATCTAAGACAGAAAGTACATAATTATAAAATAGAAAAATCATATTGCTAAGTACTTATCTGTATTCGATTGCGAACACCCAACCGTATGCAAGAGAGGCGCCGCCTTTACCACTGGGCCAGCACGTCAGAGCTAATACGGTACTTGTAAAGTTATAAATAAAATTAAATCTTGCTGTAGTTGATAAAATGTCTTCAGTTTCTGTGTAATAACTGAAAACACTTTTCCTCGACCTATATTTTAGTAAACCTTGACATATCAATTTCAATAACTTGATAAAATTTTACAATTGTGAGACTTTCAGTCACCTTGTTTTGAATGTTTTCAATTTAAATTACATTTTGCACTGTCGCTTTTAGTAATTTTATCCTTGTTGCATTTGGATATCTTGTCGCGATGTCACTTCGAGATAATAGGATAAGTACGCCCCGTTTGCACAGCAGACAAAGCAGGGAACAGGGCGCGTTTCTTACAGTCAGTACACCCAATAGTATTATTGGCGCTAGTAATATATGTCAATGATTATAAATTCATAAGGGAACTCGAAAGTCTTACGAAGAGTGTTATGAATTGAAAGACTTTCGCCCTATCAAATATTTTATTTTTTATTGTATTTTTATTGGATTAAGTGAGATTTGGCCATGTAGTTTATTTTATTAGGAAAAACTGGACACTATTCGGTAGTAGGAGTTTTGCCAAAAACAACACACTTAAGGAAGTGTGTTGTTTTTGGCTCTTGTTGATACCTGGATTGATAACTAATATAAGTCTAAAATATTTTCCTTGTTTCACTACTTATGAGCAAGTTTCACCACTTATCGCTTATGTCGATTCTTGAGAAAGCAATCTATCCCATTTATAAAAACGTAAATATCTTAATAAACATTACACAAATGATAGGTATAATCCATAAACATCACATTACAAATGTCTTACATTACTACTTGCAACCAGTTTCCACATTTATAATACGTTATGACAGAACGGAGAATGACAAGAAGCGATGCAACCGATAGCAAAATCAAAGTATGCGAGGAATTTAAATGAGACGCGATTCTATCTCGTGAATGATGTTAAGTGAGAAACATATGACAGGCATGCCAATACTGATCGGTTATACGAAATAGGCAACATTGAAGTCATCTGTCATCTTCTAGTTTAACTAAATAAACGATTATGGTTGATTGGTTGGGTGGTTGATGGATTTTTAAGTAAAATTGTGTGTGAATAAATAATAAATAAATAAATTGTGAGAATTATCTCTACAATGTGCATTATTGGGTAGTAGACATTATCAATTAATTCGCATATTTTTTATGAGCTGTCAAAACGCAATTCTCCCATAGATTTTGTATGATTCTTGCAAATTGTGACGTCACTTATTTGCCAAAAAATCCGAAAAAAAATCCGTTTGTTCTTACAAAACGGATTTTCAAGGCTAAAAAAAAGTTATTTTGGACGTTCTCTTGGTCTTCTACCATATTGTAGTCGTTGGGCTTTCGGGTCCGGATTTCCTGATCATGAGTTTGATCTGTATCATGGAGTTACTGTATTTGTCTTTTATAAGTTAGATACCCGGAATATCTAACTAACTTGGCCCCAGGAAGGGTCTAACTTGGTCCTAGGTTTTAGTTCGTTTCCTTTCTATTTCGTATTCTGAAGAATTTCGCTGCAGTATTCAACAGGTTATAGCCTATGTCTTCATTGCGGCATTGTAGTCTTAGAGCCAAATGTACTGATCAATTATCCATACTTTAACGACTAATAGTTACCTACAACATTGCTTAACCCCGAGCTACAGACATTTAGGTAACCACAAATCGTTCAGATTGAAATTATCAACTTATGCATTATTTATATTGCAAAATGTTGTATGTTTATGCACTGTCCGGTTCTGCTTGGCCTGATGACCGATTGCTGTGCAATATAAACCCGTCTCTTTTAAGGTGGTTTCACACCGGCCAGGCGAGCAGTGCATTAGATGTCAAGAGTAAAAATTTGTGTAGTGTAATAAAATACTCTATTTATGCAACAATATAGTTCGATGTTGTACGAACAAATATTTCAATTCACGTCACGCCAATCCTTGGTGTGAAAGGGTTGATGTCCGAGGCGAGAATATAATAATTTGTTCCTACAATTTAGACCTATATTGCTGCTTAAATAGAGTATTTATTGCTTCAAAATGGATACACGTCACAAATCTCACGTAAGCCGGCGCGGTACATCATTTGGTGTGAAAGAGTCAGTGATTTCAATTCTCGACCTTCCAATCAACGCCTCGCGACGCCGGTGTAAAACCAACTTTATACTGACTATTTAGGTATCATTAAACAGTTACAATGTACTTATAACCGTTTTGATATTTAACGCTGAATAATTTCAAAATGATTATTAAATTTTGCATCGACTTACCCCATCCTTCACGAGCCTGGAACCAGAACTCTTACCCACAGCCTTTATTCACAACCTATAACCGATCTAGATACCAACTAATAAATAGCTAATTACACGTTACTATAGCTAAAAGCTTCTAGCAACAAAGCGAGGCCATTTCCAACGATAAGCCTAACATACAGACTGACAGGCACTTCCATTAATACCACCGTGTAATCGCTGCCTTATTGTTCGGGAGTGTGAACTGATAGGTCAATGTAGAGGAGACTATGAATGAGTGCAAGTCACTTTGTATAAGCTGGTTGAATTAATTCTGTTGATTGAAGGGATATGACTGTAATATTATGTACATATGAGTTCTAAGGAACATTGTAAAGAAAGCTTTTACTATGGATGAATAAACATGATTTATTTATTTAAACTTTTGCAACAAATAGTACAAAGGCTCGGCATCGGTTATCAAAAACTTACTCTGTTGTTTTAAAATGTACCTATGGAATAGCAGTTTTTTTTCTGATGTATTCTCTAGCTAGTCTCAATGTTTCCAGCAGAATATAATGATGTACTTAGGTCTGACGACTTTAGGATCTTGGACTAATAATAATATAATTTATCCTCCCAACTTCAATCACGGCGGCTAACCTCGGCTTAGACTAGCCAAGTACGCAGGAGATATTATCGATACTGGAAATATGAAATAACGTAAGGGACATTTGGTCTAAAATCTCATTTTCGACCAAATGTGAGGGACATTGGGTCGAAAATGACATTTTCGACCAGATGTCCCTTAGGTTATTTCATATTTCCAGTATCGATATTGTAGTAGGTATACAAGTGTGCGCGCAAACACAGGTGCACTCCCTCTTCCCTTACTCACGTAGTCCGATTGGACGTCAATCCGACACAGCCGGGGAAAGATCAGGCGCAGAACCAACAGGGTATCACTACACCACCAAATTCCACATTCCAGGCTGCTACTAAGAAATTCCGAATGGAATAACCCTCTTTGCCCAACCTGGGAATCGAACCCAAGATACCACGCTCAGCAGTCGTACATGCACCCACGAGACCAACAGGCAGTCACTAAGACAAATATTGTACAAGTAAATAGGTACTTAGTTATGTCGTATTTGTTTAAGCCTGGAATGCCGGATCTTATATTATTAATTCTAATTAGTTGTAGTTAATATTCATAGAAGAAAATCAATATTAAAGTGTGATGAATGTATAACAAGTTGGTATTATGCTTGAATGAATACCTAAAACTTTTTAAAGTACTTTTTAGGTAGGTAGGTACTTGAATTATGGTCCAGGCTATAAATAGACATAGGTACATAACCTCACGCCTGTAATCCCCGAGAGGTTGGACAGAGGTTTACCCATTAGTACACCCAGATTTCGCCAGTTATGTTTAAATTCCATGTAATAGGGGCGAGCCTATATTGCCATCAACCGCAGAGGTACTAATCCAGACTCCGAGGTTGCTACTGAGATATTCCTGATGGAAAAACCCAATAACACTTTGCCTGACCAGGGAATCAAACACAAGACCTCAGCAGTTGCGCTTTACGACCACTACCCCAACGAGGCAGTCTATAAATAAAGTAGGGTTCATATAGGAACTACAATGATAATAATCTAGCATGACTCTTGATATAAAACTAGTTCTAAGTAGAAATTAGTATGCATCATGGTGTCATGATGGCCTAGTGGTTAGGCGTCCGTCTAACCTAACTAAAATAATCTACCATTCCTCGGCATTAACCCTTTAATCACTCAAAGAATGCATAACAGATTTAAACTATACTTCCTATTACATGAACCTAAGAAACAAGTTCTAAAACTCGACTCCCTAACAAGAAATAAAGTAAAGGAAACGCCTAATGATGCTGTGGAGATAGCACGTTGTAGCAGAGTATTATTTTAATAAGTGTACCGACATGCACGCCATCTGGCTGTGTAATTAGTTGCTAAGCAGTAGCTGGTAAACAATTATGTCATCATTTTGAAGCGAGAATGGATAATGGTCCAAGATCCTAGCCGTCAGACCCACGTCGTCGCTCGTATGCTAAAATGACGTAGATCTGGCGAGTTCAGTATCTGTGTCTATAAAGGGTAGGTTAGATACTGATTTGGTTTGAAACATGTACATAAGCCATCTAGCAGTTAGTTGCGGGACTCTTTATAGATTTATACATCTGCGTCTGCGCAGACTTCAAAATCCAACGAATATCCTAAATTATCATCTAAACGAGATAAAAATTATCCTATGTGCTGCCGAATTTCAGCTGATTCCGTTCAAATATCCATCCATACTCACAAACTTTATTAATAGTAGTAGGAAGCGCGGTAATGGTATGCTGCAAGTACTTATTCAGACCCAATGAACCACGACTGGTTTAATTTAGAACAAAGGGGATCAAAGACAAACTGCAAAAAGCATCCGAGATTTTAAAGTCAGTCAAAACATTATACCGTAACTTAACTCAGTTGAAAAGCAATACCTACTATAGTTATAACGATTTCATTGAACAACTAGAAGTATACAAATTTATACAGAACAAAAACTTAGCTACATAAATAAAGCTTGTAATAGAGACAAATGTAAGCCAGTTCTACTAATTAAAAATGTTTAAAATCTAGTCGCAATCTCATCTTAGCGACAATCAATGTAGATAAATTGGAGGCGTTTTTGACAAATTGAGACTGAGATTAGATTGCGATCGTTCCAAAACGTTAGTAGAATTGCACCCCTGATTCATTAGAACACAATTACTGTCGATAGAGAGATATAAAAAACGAGTTTAAATAAGACGGTTTGCTCCTTACAAAGAAACACACTGGCAATCGGAAGCACATAATAATAAACATTCATTAGACCTGCAATTTCTAACATATCATAAATTTATCAGACCATAGCGTCCATAGCGGACTTACGGCTACCATCGCTGAGTTCAACAGTTTATGGGCCCCATAAACCATAAATACTATCATGGCCAATTAAAATTGTAAAAGCATTTAAATGACAATGTTGCTAAGCAGTTTATGAGGCTATGAAGGCTTAAAAGAAGAGAAATATGTATAGGTAACTTATCAAGTATTAACTTATGCCCGCGTCTTCGTCTGTGTGGAAGTCAAGTCAGCCATAAAAAGTAGCCTATGGCACTTAGCACTTAGTGTAGCTTTCTATCAGAGATTTTTTTTATCGGGCTAGTGTTTTCAGACTTTATCTCTAGAAACAATTAAACCTCTTTAAAATCTACTGAATAATCCTTTTTGAAGTGAAAACTTCTTTAGCGGCGTTGAGCACTTTTTCTGTAATGGGTATAAAATCTTAAACTCGCGTCAGGACACGTGACCTGATCGAAAAAGCGTAAGACGGATGGAGAGTAGACAGCTATCCCCTCTCTACGGCGCGGCGAAAATGTATGCCTGGGCCTACTGTTTCGTTTAGACAGCGCAGGGCGCTTGCGCGAATGTTCGTGTATGTTAAACGTAAACGTAAACGTTAATAATCAAGTTTTCACTTCTGCCGGCACTCCCGGAGTGCAACCCGTTTTTTTTTTATTTTTTGTTCAAGCCTACACTGGGCAAAGGCTTTTCAGAAACTAAATTCACTACTATTAAAATTAAAAATTCTTAATTGAAACTTTCGAGTCTTCACAGAAAGAAGTTGATATAATATAATGTACTTATAGGTATTTTTTAATAAATGTAACATATGATATGAGTTTCTCAAAGACACGGTAAGAACAAGATAAGAATTTAAAGTGTTAAAAATGGTTGAGCTTAGTAAATGGGAGGAACCTGAAGTTGATGAAAAAAGTTGATAAAGTAATTAATATTTCTGTTATCAAATTGCTCATCATTAAACACTAAGTCAAAGTAATATAATAATTATTATACTAGTTTTTACTTCAGTTTAAACCCACATTTTTGCAGTTAAACTTTAGCATAAATAACTTTACTCCGGGTTTATTATTAATAAGGTATTAATAATACTATTTGGTGTACCAACAAAAAACTCAAGCGTAACTGAATAATAAAGCATCTTAAGTGTGTAGGTAATATAATTTTTACGAGGTTGTAAACTTTGGTAGTACCTCTGAGGCATTTTATTAGTACCAAAGTAAATACTTAGGTTCATAGATTCAACAATGTTATTTATTTTTAACCCCAAGAGTGATCATTTTTCGTCGGTTAACCAAAAGAAATAAAAAAATAAAAATAAAAATAAATATCTTGGGACAACTCACACACGGCCATCTGATCCCAAGCTAAGCAGAGCTTGTGTTATGGTAACCAGACAACTGATATACATACTTATATAATTTATACAAACATACATATTATTATAGATAAATTACACCCAGACACAGAACCAACAATTATGCTCATCACACAAAGTTTGTCCTGGGTGGGAATCGAACTACCTCCGGCTTTGCAGTCAGGGTCACTAACCACTAGACCAACGAGGCAGAAAGTTACCAAAGTGCAGCATTTACACGTCAGGTACTGACACCGTCTACATCTGGTTACCTCCAAAGCGAGAGGGGTAACCAGTTGATGACGCTGTCTGTACAATGATAACTCTGATTAACAAAAAAGATCATTTCTGAAGGGCCTGCTCCCATCTCTTAAAACAGTATTATTTTAATATTATTTTGACTTGCGCACTTATTTAATAACTGAAGTTACAAAGTAATATTAAGAAGGTACTGTTTTAAGAGATGGTGGTAGGCCCCTTGCATCAAAGGTAAAAGTTTTTTTACGATGTGATTTCCCCCGAGCTAACCCAGAAATCGCGAAAATAAATCAGTTGTTCCCTACATTTCATCAAGCATAAACGGGCTAGGTAAGAGCTAACATTTTGTTTCGCTAAATCAAAAATAACAATAATAATAATCTGTTTAAGAATATTATTGACTTTGAATATATAATATGAATAGTAAGTCACTCACTGTGAGATTTGGTTTCTGCAAAATGAATATCACTAATTGACTTATCCATTACCCCCCGTTGCAAAACAAACTTTATCAAATAAAAATTCTGTTTATCGGTAGGCTCTTCCTATGCGAAGATACGTACTCCATCTAATGCTAATAGTGAAGATTCAGTGGGCTTTTACGTTGTCAATATTAGCTCAGTCATTCGATATGGGCTCGATAGATTCATTATAAAACTGCCTATTTACTTTAAACAACACAAGTGGCACTTAAAATTCTAATACCATTTCCAACAAATCAATAAAGTATTTCGCCTTAATACTTTTCTTGGAAAAGTCAATAACTCAATAAAAAGCTGTATGAAAAACTAATTACCAGGTGCCATTTTACTTTCTTTGTAACACGCAACATTCCTTAAAGCACTTTTTTCAGTAAACAGAGCGTCTCGAATCGTTTAAGGCGCTCCGTACATCCTCCATTAAGTACAGTGCTGCCCATTATGCTACGAAGGTAGTAGGATGTTAGGCTGTATCCAACCGCAAATGGCCGGCATTATCCCTCGCACGGGCTGCGCACGCGATCAATGTCATACGCATCTGTCATGGCGACGATGTGCCGACAATCAGCCGTGTTACAACCAACCAATAGAATGTGAAGGGAATTTTACGACATCGAGAGTGCATTATTGTATTTCTGATATTTCTTCTTTATAGATCATCGATATTTAAACACCTTAAATAGACATTATAGTATTTCAGAGAATCGTAGAGCAATTTTATTGCTACTATGGAATCTCCATCAATCAGGATTTCTCAGTAACACCAGACAATTATATCGTAATCGTAAGTTACAATAAAGCAGAAATTCCGATAAAAAATTGCACGGTTTTCAACTAATGCGCGTTTGATGTGGTTGATGGTGTATTGCGTACCGCAGACAGCGCGCAGATGACGCACGCGCCGTGTGCGCGACGTCTCTGCGGTATGTGGTTTTTCACATCACCTATCTGCCGCAGACAATAATTGAGTAACATGCAACCCTGTCACAGGCAAAGGAAATGGTTGTGTAGAGACGCATCATCCGCATATGTAGGACTGTTATTATATGCTTGTCTCACATTTCCGTAGTAATCAGCAGCTTGTAGATGTAAGGGGCAGTTTTCTGGTTAATTTAAGGTCTGACTTGACAGAAAACTATAAAATAACACTAGTTAGGTAAGACTACTATAAAATCATGCTTTTAAAGGAAACACTGCTAATTACATAATCTAGTTTCTGGAAAGCAGTTAGGTAAGTAAAGTCATAATTAGGTACAAGATTATTTACGAACTTACCTAAGGGAAGTTCTATCTTAATTAGGTATGCCCCTCCCTGCCCACAATGGCATAATTATGTACTTTACTCTTTGAGCCAGCGCTAATGTTTCAGTTTCTGAAAAAAAAATATATCAATATTTCGCTCGTAACATCGTCTATGAAATCTTTATGCGTAATGCCGATCACTGTTACTCTCGCGGAAATTATAAATTACAAGTATCTTATACTATTATTAAGTGTCGTGATGGCCCAGTGGTTAACGCGCCCACCTCTCATGCATGAGGTTGTGGGTTCGAATCCGGGCAAGTACCAATGTGACTTTTTCAATTCATATGTACTTTCTTAAGTTTATCTTGGACATCACTGACATCGGTGAAAGAAAACATCGCGAGGAAACCTGGACTTGTAATTAATATAAGTCTAAAATCGCCAATCCGCCTTGAGCAAGCGTGGTGATCATGCTCATGCCTTCTCTGTATGAGAAGAGGCCTTTGCCCTACAGTGGGACAGTAATAGGCTGGTATTATTATTTACTATTATTAAACGCGAAAGTTTGGTTGGATGTTTCTTATTGAATGACGCCAGAACAACTCAACAGATCTGATAGATTATACTTTTTATTCATATTAATGTACGGTTCCCGTGGGATAATAATATTAATTTTGACGCGAATGAAGTCGCGGGCAGCAGCTTGTTCAGGGCTGTAGCTAGAGTCGAATTTGAGGTAGGACAGCATTGGTTACAGGTAGGGCGAAAGTAAAAAAATAATGTCATAATAATTATGACTTATCAATTATTGACCTGCCCTCGAAACATGGTCTCCTAATCAATCACCATGATATCTGACATCTTAATGATGACTCTGAAACTAGGAACAATCAATTTAATTATATTATTTATCTTGTTTTTGGTATTTTTAAGGTAGGGCATTGTGATTTCAAGGTAGGGCATTGCCCCACAATGCCCCCCCCCCTAGCTACGGCCCTGAGCTTGTTCCTAATATATTCTTTATACACTTTATTTTTATATTTATTACAAAATGAAAAAAAAAATAATTATAGAGTGTCAACATTCAATAAAAACAATTATAAGTAACGAAGAGTTATTTACATAATGGAGTCAAAAGGTATGGCAATATCTCGCTGGCCGCTGGTGACGAAAGAAATTCTTTTTTTTTTCTTATACTGGAATATACTTTGACGCTGGCTCATCCAATCTACTATAGTGTAATACCTCTATGTCATTGTGGACCCATAGTCATTCTGACGACTGCATCTATCAAAATAGAAATCGATGACTTCGTAAAAACTTTCAGAAAATCACTTTGTACGAATCCGCAAACTTACGCTTTCTTGCACTCCTATCTGCAATATCATAACGTATTGAGATTACTTACGTCAAAACGAGTCAAACACACAGTCTCTCAATATTTAAATATGTGAAGAAGAAGAAAAACTAATAATACCAGCCTGTAACTGTCCCACTGCTTGGTAAAGGCCTCTTATAAGGCACGGCGAGCATTGACGACCATGCTTACTTAAGTCGTATTTGGGATTTCTGACTTTTTATATGAATTATAAAGTCCAGGTTTCCTCATGATGTTTTACTTTACCGATGTTAGTGATCATCAAGATAAACTTAGAAAGTACGTTTGAATTTAAAAAGTCACATTGGTACTTGCCCGGTATCGAAACCGTAATCTCATGCATGAAAGGCGGGCGCGTTAACCACTGGGCCATCATTACAAATGTTAATTGCAAATAAATGCTTAATTTGTTACATTACTATCCAGCAACAATTCAATGTTCATCCAAAAATTTAGCTTCGAATACACCTACCTTGCTTCGAAAAATGCGAGAAATTTTGACTTGGGTTACCCACAACCTAAATGAATTTGGAACGTGACAACTAAACATAATACTGCGTTAAATAAAAATCTGTCAACACCTGTCATTTTGTCGCATTACACGACACAAGTCACAATAGCTTAAAACTTTGTTATCAGCCGACAATGAGTCAGCCAGTCTCAAGTTTGTACCAGCCTGTCAATGGTGGTCAGGTGGGTCAATACTTATGGGGGTCAGAAGTCATTTTATAAGGTAGGTACCTACTTTACGTACAATTCTGCGACCAACTTTCCTGGTATAATTGTTCTCTAATAATGAAATCATAGTAATGGATCTTTGATAGCCGTTTGATTAACGAGAATGATAAATTCTACTTACTTGTGTGTTAAGAAGGTTTTTGCCGTTTTGATTAGACATTCTTGTTATGAAGATTCCCTCATACGTAGTTCATTGATTAATGACACTTTCTTATACGTATAAGGTGTGCTCGCGACATTGTTAGTTGTTCTTCCTGTGAACACGGTACCCTGAATGGCAAATGAACAATCATGATTTAATGGATTCTATGGTTTTTATCCATTAAAACATTGCATTTACTGTAACTAGAAAATGCAGAGAAAACTTTTAATACTTCATATTATAAAAAAGGTAAAAATGTTTATTTGTCAGAAGTAATCTTTGGAAGCACTGGACCAATTAAGAAAATTCTGTGACAGATATAAAGGTACATAATATTGCCGAGTTTCATAAGATATGTTTTATGGTATACTTGATACTTTGACTTTCAGAAGAGAAGCTAAAAATATAATCAATAAAGCATTTCATGGTTGAGTAAGTACAATAAGTTAGTGGTGCCATACCTACATGAATAGGCTTGCAGTAAATTAAGATTGTTCAAAACAGTCGTATAAGGGTCGCTACACGAGGCGCCATTTTGCGTGCCCGTCAAATTAAAGGAGGTAAAAAAAATAATAAAAAAGAAGGTAACTATGCTAGTACTGATTCTCAACATGAATCAATAATAAAAAAAACAGGAGTTTTTAGTAGGCGATTTTTAAATTCGAATTAGCTACCTTGCCGCTGAATTTAGTTTGAATTTAGCCGCTGAATACAACCTTTAATAACTTTTGTATTGAAAATTTTGAACCGAATGCGCCGAATGCCCGCTTTCGTGTAGACCCTTAGGTATACATACTAGGTACGTTATACCTACGTTTTGCAGCTTCTGAAGAACATTGTATACAACATACAAGTTAAATCTTTCATCAAAGTTTCTTTATAGATTCACGACATTAAACTAACTTTCTGCATGTAAACTTTTACTGCTACTAGTTCATAAATATTTCAATTTCATTTTATCGCCCATCAAATGTAAATATCGAGCCATTGTTTAAAGCCTATCAATTGTCTATGAGTTAGCACGAGTAGTCGGTGTGATTACCCTGAGGCAGTCCCTAGCGCCTTGTCGAGCGCAATTGCGGGCCGATCAAGTGCACTTTGAGTGCTGTGACAGACGAGGGAATTGCAACAAATTGCAAATAAAAGCGCCGTTTGCGCACTTACCAATGCCTGGACACCACATGCTGTCTACATTTCCTATGATTGTACCAATATGAAACTATTGCTGCTTTCACCATCTCGCGGAGCACGAAGGCGACATCTAGAGACTTTTGCAATGGAAACGAGAATACTTTCTTAGTTGTACGTGTTTGCATTGCTCGCCTTTTTACGGTGTCTCGAGACATGAGAGTGTATTTATATCGTGTTTTATAGCTCTGCTTTATGTGAGTTCACACATGAAGTGAACAATACGTGACTAGTGATCACAGAACGTGAACAAATCACAAGAAAATTAATTTTGCAAAAAAAGCATATTTCTAATACAGTTAATAAAAATATTGACCTGAAATATACTTTAATCAAGAATCATTCAGTATTTATCAATAGCATTTATTAATCAGTCGTAACGTTTTAATCATTTTACTATATTTGAAAAAATAATCAATTTATAAAATATTAAAAAATATAAATTTTAGACATTGCAGTCAGTTGTTAGATAGTAATTGATTTTTATAGTAACAGTGCCTCCATTTTATCCTCATTTCTATCCTAAAGGTGGTTTTACACCAGCAAGGCAGAGCGTGGGTGGAACGGGCATGAATCGCTTACCGTTTTACACCGAGAGATGTCCATCGGTAAACCTACAGCGCCGATAGCCGACGCGCTCGAAAGCCGAAGCGAGATTTTAAAAGAAATCTCGCTTATAGCAATAAATAAGTTCAATATGCTAATAAATATTTCAATTCTCGTCATGCACATCCTCGCTCATCTAGGCCTTTTACACCAAAGATGGCAGAGCATGGATTTTTCGTGGAAATTTCAATTCACGCCCTTTCACGCCACGCCAAGCCTCGTCGGTGTAAAAACACCTTTAGACTTTTTACAAGCCCATAGCTACTCATCAAAATATTACAGCCGAATGGATTCTAATAAACACAGTAACCGTAATTTTTTTCTTTCATTAATTCAACATTATACTTGTCTGCGTAGGTACTTATAGAATAAAACAACATCCACAATAATGACCCGAAGACCGTTAAATACGAACGCTTTGCTCATAAAATATGTTGCTGACAAATTGTTACGAATTGCACAAATCTAAATTAAGTTTTAAATACTTAAAACTGCAGTTAACGCTATAAAATAGTAATTCGCAATTTATTAATCGTATAAATGGTTCTGCCCCATTCGGATTCGTAAAAGTAATAAATGGTCTTTTTCTTAATTCACATATTTGAAACATAATCAAGCTTTTAAAATCCCAAAGCTTCACATTCCTGTCCGTTACCGTCTGGCTGCTACGTGAAGACAATCGTTAGCGTTTATAATTTCTTGAGTTATGTTCCAAATAAGTCTCTGTATTGTTGCTATATCGCTTTCTTAACAAGGTTTGACAATATTGTTCGCGGCACAATAGCATCGCAGCGATGATGACCCACGATACAGACAAAGACTAGCACTGATTGTGATGGAGAAACCACTGAGGTCAAGGTCAAAACCTTTCATGCTTTACGATAATCTTATTTAGCACAATTTTTGCACAATCGCCGCGATAAATATAAGATTTTATAGTCACACTTAGCAGAAGAGAATGCTTCGCTTGCGGAGACAATGTTCAGATTTCTATCGATATATCCGTTGTTAAATCCGCGGATAAGACTTCGCCTGCCATATACAGACTTTATGAATTATTTACTCTTTTATTTCGTTATGGTCATTTACGAGAAGTGCATGCCGATACATACATACGAAGCACTTTTATTATACAATTCGATTCTAAAATGAAAGTGTATAATATCATAGACATTGGCATACACAGTAACTTTGAATCGAATTTACTCTCGACAGCTTTCCGCCAAACAAGCCTATTATGCTGCTCGCATCCTTACAAGGAAACCGCATGTGGAAACTGTGGCAACGAATGAAGAACTTGTATCGTAATACGTCAACGTACATATTAGCATTTGTAACCGGACAAATGAAAGTTTTCCATATAACAAGATTTATTCAACAATCTCGATGGGAGATATATTTGTATGTGCATGAAATTGTGATTCTGGAAGTACGTGAACAATGTAAATTGTGTTACTTTCATATTCTTGTTTAATGTCAAGTATCTATTAGGTAAGTTCAGAAAGTTCAGACAATTGCTTGACGCACGTATTGCTAATGTAATACGCTTGTCTTATATTGTAAATGACATCTCATGAACATACTGACCGCAAAACGTGGTAATACCAAAAAACAAATCCTGGTTATGAAGTATTTTTGACAAACGAATTTTACAGGCCTACTAACAGATCCTTTCTCTTTGATGTTATGTTCAAGCTAACCGAGAAACGACTTTTTCTGAAAATTGTAGGACTTAATTTCCTCCTATAAACCTACGAGTAGTCGCGGTAAGCGATGGTTAACCACCACGCGGATACGATTAAGCCTCTCGCTTCTATCATACCTAACACTACATTTTTTTGCTACTCTTTAATAGCGGTGATAGTCATAACAGACGATACTTCCGCACGTCAGCTGTCTCATTAATATATCTGCAAATGAACGCTCTCTTTTATGCTTTTATAAACAATGGATAGATCTTTGTTAAGTCTGGTCTTCATATAAGTTTTATTGAAAAAGATTTCAACATCAACGCGATCCTTTTTCTCAGTTCAAGCTTTTTATTAAGCGATTCCATGAAAGACCAATTTATGGGACGATTTTTTTTACACTAAAACGCTCGATTCGAAAACGCCATGAACCGCTGATGAGATCAGCTATATAAAATCAATCATGACCATTCTGGACTAGAAATAAAAACTTAAAAGATGGAGATCTAATTTGTGGCACGATACCTGAATCCAAGATCCAGAAATTCTTCTACCCCATTACCGTTCCGTAAAACGCAACTGAAACCATTTACCACTACGTGCAGTTTCTATCTACTTTAAAATACGGTACTGGAAAGAATCTCTTCGTAAGTCCGTTGTCTGTAAAAAATTGACGTCGAAATTGTCTGTACCTGAAGCGAAAATCGGGTAACCGTTTGTCTAGTGAGGCGACAAAACGTTTTTACCGGTCGGAACACAGTAACCGCTTCGGTCTCCGACTAACACAATAATGAATGCGCTATTGTCTCTGCCATTCAATCTACGCATGCTTGTTCACCGTTACCGGTTTAAATTAATATATTTCGGTATATATTTTGTGGGATTGACAGGACCTTAATTGGCGATTGTTTTGAATGCTAGAAAACAAGTACCTTTATCTATAATGAATTCACTTCATAAACTGAAGCTAAGAGTAAATAGCTGGAAGGTAGACTATAGCAACATCTCGAGGTATTGATTGACCAATTAATCTAACGAACAGTAAAACAAATGTGTTAATTAAGCGTATAATACTAACTAATCTAAGTAGTTCGTATATCGGTGGATCATTAATTACATCGGTTGTATCTAAAAGATGTGTGATAAGTGCGACCAATGAACATAAACAAGATGATGTGTCTCGAAGCCCACGACTAGGCGGTTCATCAATCAGCAGTAATGGGCAAGATACTGTAATGACGTTACGTACGTATGTACCTCCCATTTGCATAGGATCGAGGCGAGGATTGTAATGAGGTATATAATAACATTGTTGCCATCTTTTTTGCGGATATTGCTGTTGTAAGTGACTATTAGCTATTAATTTTATGTCCTTATGGATTAGTGAGCCCGCAGTCAAGAACACCGTTAGACCTAATGGTGAGTGTAAAGACTTAAAGTAATAAAGAAACAACTAATAACTTAATAAATTATATGGATGCCATAGTAAATGAATCTTGTACACCTTCTGCAACTGTCACAATCGATGTGAGCACAGTGACGGCGTCTCAATGGCGTCTGATTGACGTTTTAAACTGTCAGTGTCATAATGTACTTTGATGAGCTATCGATTCTTTTAATTTTAACTGTTGAATTTTTTAATTGCTTGTCGTAGGTACCTGTATAATATTTTGAGAGATGGTTTTGATTGATTTTATTTATAAACCTTGTAAACAGTTTTATTGCGATGTACTTCTTTGTAGTTTTCTTTTTATTACATTTTATTAACTGGTAGTAAGCTGGTTATTGATAGTTCACTGATTTATACTTTTATAGTGTTTCTTCTACTCGTATATTGGAAACGAACAACACACTTTTTTATACTGTTATTAATAATGTCAAGAAAGAAAATATAGAAAAGAGAGGAAACGAATAAAAATATAATGTAGGTATTCCTCGGAGCCTACGGAACTATAACTTAACTTAGTTCTGTCTGAAAGTATAGACAGAAATAAGTTGATTTGTTGAGATTGTTGTTTGGTACGTTTCGACAGAACCAAAGACTATACTTACTATATGCTGAAATCTAATATGCGATAAGTACTACATCACATGTATTGTTGTGTCCAAAATTGATGTTACCAATAGATTTAAACATTATTCAGTGTTAAATATCCAAAATCTTTACGACTATTTCGAAAATATATTTTAGCGTGTGTTAGTTCGTTCTGGTACAACTAAACCTATTTACTTAAAAGGTGATAATAAACACGAGGATAGATAAAGCATTGTCTTAACACGCTAGTTCGTATACCAACATGGAGGCAGACATAAATTACTCAAGCCGGTGTCTCGGTAATAAAGCGAATGCAAATTATCTCACTCGATACAATCTAAAGACGGGTAGGTCGGTGATTTAGATATAGTCATTAGTGGGTTTAATTGAGATTCAGCGGCAACACGCCGCCGCCGGTCGACGCGTGTTTCAACTGATATGTCCGAACTAATTTTATTAGTACAAATACTAGGTAAGTCGATTTTGTTTTTAATGAAATTTAAATAAGTAATTATTTAAATCGGTTTTATGTTAAGGTTAATTATTGTATATTGTTTTAAAATGATTAAACTTCAATGGATTTAATTTAATCGTAGACGTATTTTTATTCTAGCTTTATTTTTATTTTTTATTGTTAGCTTCCCTAACTTAGGCAGTGTGATATACTTAAATAAGATATGTGAAATTGATCCGACTTATTTAATATCTAATAAATATAAAAAATCTTTTCAGCTTTTTTATATCATTAGTATAGAGTTATAGATTATAATAACTTAACATCGACCCTCTAATCCCCAAATGGTTAGGCAGAGATTTCGCCAGTTATGTTTTAAGTGCCATGTAGGTAATAAGGGGCGAACCTATTGCCATCAACCGGGCACAAATCAAGACTTCGAGGCTGAGATTGAGAAATTCTGGAAAATCCCAATAACACTTTGCCGACATGGGACCTCATGCTTAGCAGTCGCGCTTAGCGAGCACTAGACCAACGAGTGTTAGCAGTTTAAGAGTGGTAAGGTATGATCGATTGTGATTCATGAAAACTTAAATACTTTAAACAACCGCCTTTTGTTTCCTATGGCGAAGGGCTTAAGTAAAGTTAAAGTAATTTTACGTACAAATGATACTATTGTAGCCGTATATCCTAGACAGTATTCTCGATTTATTAGCAAGTAAGTCCCGTTTTAGCTGAAAGGATTATAAATTAATATTTAATCGTTTTCTTTAGGTCATAAAATACTTGGGTCGTAAGAAGATAACTTTGTATTCTCGTCCTCATTAGTAGGTAGGTACAATTCATCGGTTTGAACCTATAGATTTTACCGCATCAATAGGTTTAAATGTCCAATACTTGTAACGAGGTAAAAAGCCTTTGACGACGCTACAAGTTACCTACATGTTTTCGTCATTACGATATTTTTACAAGCTTTTATTTAGCTTGCACTGTTCGTATGTAAGTTGTCCTTTCAAAATTTGCAAACCATTTTTCGACCATTTGTTGGTATCCGATTGAGCTGATATTTTGCATACACCTTTAAGTAATTCTGATGACAATACAATGTTCAATACTCAAAATTGTAATAGTTTTAAATTAAAGCTTGTTTTAAAAATATATTTTTAATTAGTTTTTTTTGTTGTATAAATACTTGGAAAGTTTCTTGTTAAGGAGATATTTCTAAAGGTTCTAAATGTTACTTTTCACATACAACATCACGCCTGTAATTTCCGAAGGGTTAAGCAGAGGTTTATTCATTAGTAACTACACCCACATTTCGCCAGTTTTGTATAATGCCATCAACCGGGCATAAATCCAGACTCCGAGGCTACTACTGAGCTTTCCGATAAAAAAACCCAATAACACATAAGATCAGCGAGGCAGTTTCTTGTATCACCCCTTTTCATTTTTTTTTCATTTCTTGTTGTAGCGACCATTGTTATACGCATTCCGTAAACATTTGAAGTTTTTTTTTATTACAATTTAAAAGATGCTCCCCTGAGAAAAATGGAAGAACAGACAGACAGCTAGACAGCGAGTAATAGGGTCACGAAACGTTCGAAATTTAGTAGGAACATCGAAAGCTTATATCCTTATGTGAAAAGCCCCCTTCGCTTATACCGTTACAAACTTGCATTAATACTTATTAAAAGCCCACTCACGGCCCTATCAAATATTTCTATTGCTATCACTATCAATAACTTCCCTTTTAATTTTTAATCTGTATGCGACATCACGGTATGGTCATCAGTGAGCTAGATGTAGTAGCATTAAACATGGCTTCAATAAACAAACAACAAAATATGGCCCTGTAACTTTATTCGCGTTACTTTGTAATAAATAAAAGTACTGAGGAATAACGGTTGCTTGTTGTATTATTAAATAACAATAATACCGGCCTATTATTGTCCCACAAGGCAACGGCCTCTTCTGATACAGACAACGCATGAGCATTGACGACCAGGCTTGTTTAAGGCGGATTGGTGATTTCAGACTTATGTAAAGTAAAAATTCTGATTACCTTACGATGTTTTCCTACACTGAAATCTAATTATTCTGTAATTATGATTGTAGTTTAACAAGTTGTTCTTAAATTGGCTTATTCTTTTTTATCAGCCAAATCTCTTAGTACTTTCTTTTTATTCTAATCCGTAAACTGCCAAAAAACGACATGGTGTACTCCAAGATTTGTACTTCTAAGTCGACCTTCCAGCATGTCAAATACAAACAACAGGTTATAACATAAGAACAGGTGAACATGCCGAGCATGTTTCAATTATGTGCTGAACAGAGGCTGTAAGTCGCGGCACGTCGACGGCTCACCAACGCCTAACGCCTCGTTTGCACTAACGCCTCGTTTGTTGTGCTACCAATTGTCGGCCTACTTTGTTTATGTGACGGGCCGTACCGCAACGCCTCTCTCCCTTTTTGATACGTTTGACGCTAGTACTGTAAGCAAACTTAAAGACGTCGTTTCATATTTATGGGATGTTCCAACAGCGGCTCTTGTATGAGTAGATATAGACATAACGCCTTGTTTGGAAAATGTTACTGTGTCGTAAAGATAATGTGAACAAAAGATTAAGATAGATTGACAAATGAATGGATGCTATTAAGCGCTTTATGCGATGTTTAACAAATTATAGCTTACTGCTATAAAATATCGCAATTGTGGTACTTCCTGTGCAAAGAACCATTCTATATAATCTACAGGTTTTCTCTTTCTAATGTATTGTTGTTATAGATTCACCTGCGTGGGTTTTATTTCAAAAGACCCTCAGACATCAACCTAGATCGTTTCTATTAATGTAGCCATTACAAGAAACTGTATGGACTTAAAAAGACAGACCTCAAATAATGTATCTGTGTTCCTTTTAAGAGTTATCGGCTAAGAATCAAAATTAATTCTAATAATAAAAATAAAAGTGTTATTTCTAATTTATTTGCAAAATAAATTTCATTTATCTTCCATTTGTGTACACTTCATTATGGTACTTTTTGCGCAATGAATCGATCAATAAATTACCCATTGCATGAGTGACAGCACTGTAAATCGGATCAATTCAACCGCATGCCAGCAATTAAGTCGTCGTTATCTTAATCGCCCGTCAAAGCTGTCAATGTTGTCATTATGCAGTAAATTGAGCTAATACTGACAGTATTACTTTTTGTTGTAAATGCAGAACGAACAACATCAACCTATGGTAATTTTACAAGTACCTACGTTGCTGTGTACTTATTTACGTAAATTCTTGTTGTTGTCTTCTTCGTTTGTTTGTTGTCAATGCTTACCGTTTAACATTCCATCTCTAATAGATGCAAACGATGCATTTTACACACTTAATGATTGTGTAAATAAGTTTACCAAATCATTTCTAATAGGAGGCGTTACAATATGTTTGGTTTATGTGTTAACCTTTAATTTACTGTCGGTCAAAGTAAACCGCAGATTAAGTGCTGGTTAGTGTCTCATTAAAGCCAGTTTAACGTCAATTTGTTTCGTGTTTACATAATTTGGAAGGCGTAACGAAATTTTGTTTTGTGATCGAAGTATTATTAAATTAAATTGTAATTTGTCAGTGGAAGCGGAGGTTTTTGATTTATCTGCTGACAGTATAAATAATATAAAAGGCCGCCGAGGCAGTTGGTAACCGATTTATCTATTTGAAGTGTGGCCAACATCGACAACTATCATTTTAACTAAAGAGGTAATTGGAAAACCATCAATAAGAAGTGTTTTCTTTAATCTAAGCTTAACCAATTTATAGTGTAAACTAGCTTATACCCGCAACTTGGTTCGTGTAATTATCAGATAGCACGGGGTTTTTTTACGCGGTACCTTAGTTCTTTTTCTTATATGAAAGTAACGTTAAAGTTTCAAATCGGCCCAGCCGTTTCGGAGATTAGGCGGACAAAACAGCCAGACAGACAAAAACTTTAAAAATTGTATTTATCCTGTAAGTACCGTGTATACCTACATTCATATGCATGTAATAAAAAGCTGTTATTTTGACATTAAAAAATATCTAAAGAGCTAGGTAGCAAAGCAACGGCAATGATTTCTGCAATTTTAATCGGGTTGGCTTTTTCATCCTTTTCAACGCAAACGGCTTCTGAATACTCATAACCATTTCATTTAGCACAAATAGGTATAATTTGTCATTCATTGTGCCTGGCAGTAAATCCTGTCCACAAGTAGATGCTAACCAATAGCTAAGCGGCAGAGCTTCCTAAGAAGTTAACTAAGTCCCCACAGCTTTATATCGATGTCTATACAAAATTGAAATGAGATTTTTACATATCCATTTAATTTGTTATATCCTTTTAAGTTTTTAAATGCAGAGCAATTGACATAAATTATTTCTTTGATTAATTTCTTTTGTCCGTTCATCTTTTCAATTTATAATAAGGTGGCTGATGAAATAATTTGATGAGTTATAGCTTAGTCCTAATACAAGTAATACTGATCCCGACTGACTGCCCCATTGGTCTCGTGGCTGCAAGCGCTACTGCCTGACGAGCCTGAGGTTCAATTCCCAAAAAAGAAAAAGTGTTATTGGATTTTCCATTATGAATTTATCAATAGCAGCCTTTTTTTTTTTTTTTCATTGGTGGTGTAACACCCTCCATGCCTCGGAAAGCTAGTAAAGCTGATAGTCCTGTGCTCATCTCTCCCATTTTTTTTTATTGATCCCAGATTGCTGTTCCGTTCCAATAGAGTGAAGGAGCGAACCTGTATTTGCGCACACACTTTTTTTGTTTTCTTTTTTACTATATTATCTCCTGCATACTTAGTCAACATTAAGATAGGTCACCGTGACCAAAATTCAATCAGGAGAACATTATAACACCAGTTAAGTTTCATGCCTCGAATATCCAAAGATTTTTAAACGAGATTACAATGACTGAGAAAATTACTAGGTAGGTACTCTGCCAACTTCTTCAGGGCAGAAGGCATGATGCTTTGTAATACAACAAGGGTTATTATTAAACGGAAAGTAACTCACTGTTTGTACAGTTCCAAGACGTATATGCCCTTAGGGGTTAGGTAAATGAATCCATGGCCGGTATAGCTGTACCGTGTGCTATTATCTTAAGCGCTGCTCGCAGTGGCAAGTCATTAGCTGGCTGCCTGTGTGTTGCTCCCTTATTACACGTCAAGCCGTTAGCCGATGCATCGGATTATCTTAAGTTGATCTTAGAATAATCTAGTGTCATTATCAAAGATCCGCGTGATAGGTGTGACCTTCTTCCTATAGGGTACCTAAGTATTTTTTTTTTAAGAGAAGCTTAATTTTTTTTTTCTGTTGCCATTTTATTTACAACTAGCACTCTCCCGACGGCTTCCTTCGCGTGATTTTTCTTACGTATCCCAAATTTTTTGATAATAAAATATAGAATTTTCAAAATCGGTTTATCGGTTTAACAGTCGATTGGGCCTCTACAACTTCAGAAACTCACAAACTTTACCTCTTTATAATATTTGGTAAACATAGATTCTACTGTTTACAATACAATTTAAAAAGTTTTTAAAAGGATTATTTTTAATTATAAATACCTAAATTTGTTAATAATTTTAGTTACACCTACATTTTAATTCAAAAGGTTAATTGATATAGGTACTACCTTTATACGTAGGGCACACTGAAAGTTTTGCACTCTTGGCATTCAATAACTTTTCGAATTTTGATTTATATATATATTCCTTATAAGATACATTCTTAGGCATTACAAAAAAAAAGATTGGCGGGAAAATCATTTGTCATTTATTTTTTATCGCACATCGAAGTTTGCCATTCGTAGTCAAAATGAAGTTAATGCAAAAAGATTTCAAGGCGATGATTTTCTATGATTTTAAAAGTGCTCTTTCTCCACAAGATTGTGCCGCTCGACTGCAAATGTTTTTGGGAGGGAAGCACCTCTCCTCAGCGCCGTGAAACGGTGGTTTGCCGAATTTAGTCGAGGGCGTGTTTCACTAAATGACGAAAGTCGTGAAGGACGTCCTACAACTGCGACCATAGAGGAAAATGTCATTACTGTTAAGCGGCTTATTGAAGAAAACAGACAAATCACCTATGAGATGATCAGGGAACATTCAGGGATTGCTATGAGACAAATAAAATAAAAATATACACGACGAATTAAAAGTTAGGAACTTTGTTGTCGCTGGATCCCAAACGAGCTGACGTCAGAACAGAAACGGGCTTGTATTGATTGGTGCTCAAAAATGTTACTTAAAAGTACGACCACGGACCTTCCAATGCTGTTTATGACATCGTCACGAGAGACGAAATGTGGATTTACTGTTTTGAACCACAGAAAAAGCAGCAGTCTTGTGAATGGGTGTTCGAAAGCGAGAACAGACCAACAAAATTGAAGCAGGCGGGGAACGTGGGTAAAAAAATGATTGCATTTTTGAAGTGAAAACTTCTTTAGCGGCGTTGAGCACTTTTTCTGTAATGGGTATAAAATCTTAAACTCGCGTCAGGAGTTCAGGACACGTGCGCGTCAGGACACGTGACCTGATCGAAAAAGCGTAAGACGGATGGAGAGTAGACAGCTATCCCCTCTCTACGGCGCGGCGAAAATGTATGCCTGGGCCTATACTGTTTCGTTTAGACAGCGCAGGGCGCTTGCGCGAATGTTCGTGTATGTTAAACGTAAACGTAAACGTAAACGTTAATAATCAAGTTTTCACTTCTGCCGGCACTCCCGGAGTGCAACCCGTTTTTTTTTTTTTTCTCGGACGGGTCCAGTTTGCACGATTCCACTTGAGAATCAAAGGAGTGTTATTGCTGAGTGATACACCACTATTTGTTTGCCCACTGTGCTGGAGAAAGTTCGAGAGAAGCGACCGAGAAGCCGAATCCTTTTGCACCACGACAATGCTTCTTCGCACACAGCCAAGAAAACAAAGTCGTTTTTGAACTCCAAAAAAGTAGAGTTCGTGACCCATCCTGCACATAGTCCGGACCTGGCACCCTGCGATTTTTTAATTTTCCCAAAAATCTAAGATTTTATGAGAGGTGTCACTTTTCCGAACGCAGAAGAGGCAGTGATGGTTTTCAATCAGCACGTGAAAAAGATGCCTTTAGATCAGTGGTCCTCGTGTTTTCAAAAATGGTTCAACCGAATGAAAAATTGTTTAAAATGCAAAGGAGAATACTTTGAAAAACAATAAAAATAATATTTTACTTACAACTTGTTTTAATAATGTGATACGCAAAACTTTCAGTGTACCCCAAGTAGTAATAGAATTATTATCGTAAAACAAGTAGGTATCAATCAGCTCGCCATCACGTGTGTCCTAAATAGACCTGCTTAGGTACCTACCTACCTAAGCAGAACCCATCCATGAATGTAGGTATCAATTCACATATTATACTACTTTATCTACCATACCCCCTAAGTCTACCATCAGAAACTGTTAACACAAATCAATTCACATCAACCGTCTTTCTCATTCCACATTGATATCTGAACGGGGATAAGCAATTATCTGTATAAAGCGGACATCTGCGCCAGCGCCGCCGCCCAGCCGATGTCGCGTCACGTCGGGATGCGGTGCGTGTGTAATCTAGACACAGTCGATTATGCTAGTCGGGGATCGAAGCGGCACACTCACGCGCATCCACCCGTTACATGAAGACGATGGACATGCGAATAAGTGCCGAAGGTTTACTACTGATATGCTTGATGAAATGAAAAGAAAAAACATCTAGGCAAACAATTTTCAGATTGCTGTACTTAAAACTTTCAGAAACATAGGTACTGAACGCATACTAAGCCTATAGAATGCTGAAGGTTATCTTTTTGCCAGTTCTCATTTTCGTTCTTGTTTTTCATGTCTCATTGAAGATGAGTTTAGTTTAAGCACCAAACACTTGATCGAATTCATTTGAGATGAAGATTGAGCTTCCTAATTTTAAAAAGTAAAACACATACCTAAGTGGGAAGAAGAAGGGGAGGAGAGGAGAGAGAGGAGGGAGCGAAGGATCTTTGAATGTTTTCTTAGTGATTAGTGGTGGATTAAATAGTAAGTAATTTATCTTTTATCAATCTATTTAGATACATGGTAAAAAGTTTGTTAGTTTCGCTAATAGGAAGCTTCGTTATCCCTGATTGATACTGTATATTTTATTTTATAAAAAAGGAATCCGTAAGAAAATTCACGTGAACGAAGTCGCGGGCCAAAGCTAATACATACCTATTAAGAACCTAGATTATAATCTGAAATTTTCGAAGTTTTTTTGAGAACTGGACCTTCTGCACCCTCTCTATCCATTTTCCACTAAGAATATGAACAGTATGAGCATTACTAATAACGACACGTAACTAAATTCAAGAGCGCAACGAATCGTTTCATTTTATACGCACAGTATTCGGATTACAAATTAATAGAATAAAATGTTTGATTGAAATGTCTAGCGAACGGGTTCCGCCACGTGCGGTCTTTAGCGAACCGTAAGTTAGTTTATTGGTACTTTGAACTGTTATTGTAATCGGTTATCTGTCAGTTGACGGCATGATTGGCTGCTGCGCTGCATATCACGTGTTCGATTTCCGCACGGAACAAATATTTGTATGGCCTACAGATAATTATTCTGGGTCTGGCTGTTTGTGAATGAGTTTATATTATGTTTGTACGCACCCACGATACAAGAGAAACTGTGTGTGAAGGGGAACTTTAAAAAAAAATTGAAAATTTACCTGAAACCTGAAAAGAGGTCATTGTACTCATCATTATGAACAACTTTTTCTATGGGACCAACCCTGAAATCATGAAAAAAAATCAGCTGTTCATTACGATCGTGTTGTGTAGCATTTTTGTAAGGAACAGCTGGTTTTTTAATTTCTTGATATCAGGGTTGGTCCCATTGCAAAAGTTGTTTGTTCATCCGTTAACGATTAGCAGCTACCTAAACATAAACAATCAACGCACCCAGAATACAAAAGTAGGTACCTACCTACAATGCTAAAGGCAACACTTTTCAAGTACTATAAATAAAGAAAATAAAATAATTTCTTAAAGCTTTTTATAGTTTTCAATTCTCATCTAAAGAATTTCTAGTAATAGTTTTACTAGAAATTCTTTTCCTACAGAGTAACAATAAATCGTCAACCGTTGTGAAGATGTGCGGGTTCAATGTTTAGGCACTTACTTTTATGTGGTAGATAAAAATCAGCAGTTGCAACTGGTTAGTTTTGTAAGAATAACTACCTTGTCTTGTCTTGTTACTACCAGCTATTTGCTTCTGAGCAACTTTGCCATAAAGACTGAGAGAACCACGGCTGGTATAGTAATGTCTACAAATATAAATAATAATATTATTGTCAAACTGCTGGGAAAAGGCCTCTTCTCATATAGACAAGGCACATCCATTGATCATCGCTTCGACGCTTCTTAAGGGCTCCCACACAAAACTACCATGCGATGCGATACGATGCCGCATTGCAGGAACTTTGGGAACTTTAACTTCACAGGAATTCGCAGATATTTGCGATGCGATGCGAATTCGTGGTTTTGTGCGGGAGCCCTAAGGTGGATTGGCGATTCCAGACTCTTAATAATAATAAGATTTCCTTACAATGTTGTCCTTTACCGAAGTTAAAAAATCAATCTGCCTATTATCCAATTTCAAATTTTTAACAAGGTCGATCCAGCCTAATCGGGCCATAAAATACCTAACATAAGTATTAACATACCCCACTCTCCAACATGTTGTCAAAAACATCCAAGCAACAAATTCCGAGTAAAGCTCGGGGGTCAACGGGGCACAATACATAATGGCCGAGGTCAAGTCTAACGATGGTCATTGTCCACTGCAGGCTTGACAAACATGCTCGACACGTGTTGCTGACATTACCTGCGGATACTCATAGGTACAGGTTTACTGACGGACGGCTGACATCAAATCAAACTAACGAAATTTTCGGGTTCCGCGATTCGAATTTTGAATTTGACAGTTGAAACGTAACGGAAATTAGTAGTCAATACGTGGGTGGTTAGGTGTTACTCAAAATTATAATCAAGTAGGTATCAATGTCAATCATACCATAGCACCATGGCCACCATGGCTTGACAAAAAATATTTATTCATTTATTTAAGTTTTAAGGCTCTCCAAGGACTCATTCACTAATGCATTTATATTAGGCAGTATAGGGTTATTTAATTGCAGTGAACTAGCCATTTATAGGAGTGCACAACAGCGCTAGCGATTTGTAATATCAAGTCACTATTATTACATGGACTTATTAATACATGGGACTTAAACATAACTGACGAAATGTGGGTGTACTAATGAGTACACCTCTGCCTAACCCTTCGGGGATTACAGGCGTGAAGTTAGACGTGTGTGATGCGAGATGGAGAAAAGACCACCCGCATTTCCTCTAAAATATAAATATAAAGGTTGAGTCTTCGGAAATTGGGAGGTTTAGCAGGTAAGTAGAATATATATTTGGCAGGGTAGCGGATTATGTTCGAAAGAGTTTCCGCGGCCCAGGGAACGCAAAGGCAAGGAGGAACGAGGATGGGTTTTAGTCAGTAAGAGTCTGACCCTCTCCGCTCAGAGCGGAAAATGTCATTTAGGTAATGATTACCCATCGTAAAAAAAAACGTAGATATATAATATAATAGGTACAGCTATATGTTATTCGTGGCGTCTTCGAAAGCAATAATTTCTAAAGTGAAGGAGATATTTTTTGTACAATATACAATTTAAGTTGTCTTCAATACAGTAAATATTTTAGCATCGTAAACAGTTTTAGTGGTAGTAAATCTGTACAGAGTCTGTAATGTTCTTTCAGTTAAACGGTAGTTCACGGTTGGGTATTACGGGAAGTCTTTGTAAACCGATATGTGAGATATAACATAAGTTTAATGACTATTAATTCGGAAATAATATCGCTTGCAACCATGCCGAGTTATACCAGGAAGTTATAATTTCACTTAGTGCAAGATTTAAAATAAAAAAAAAATTGCTTTTATTTTCTTGACAACATTTAGCACTATACCTACTATGGCACTAAAGCCAGCCTATAGGTAAATTTTCTATTTAGTCAAATTGATAATATTTTAACTAAGGATTATCACCATCATGCAGCCTACAATGTTCCCATTGCTGGGACGTGAGCCATGTTGGCAGATGTCACGTCTTCGATGTCTTTGGATCCTAATAGTTTTGATTTCACTTTTACCAACTTTTTTTACATATTATTTTACTAACTATATGTACAATCACGGGCAAAAACAAGTATACCTATACTTACTTAGCAACATTACGGAGCAATTTTCTTCGAATATATTGATTGAAATGACTTGTTTATAAGAAAATAGTATTTTTAATTCAATACTACTATGAAATAGGTCTTTTAACAAAGTTACAACCATTATTTCACAAGAAAATCTCTTTTGAATTTTGCTGAGTGTATACTTGTTTTTGCTCGTGGCTGTACATATAAACCTTTTTCTTGAATCATCCCTATCTATTGATGACAACCGCATTAAAATTAGTTATTTTAAAAGATTTAAGCGTACAGACGGCGGAAAGCGACTTTGTTTTATAGGTACTATTTACAGATGAAACGGTTTATGAATTTACCTAGAATGTTATAAGTCTGCTAATTGGATTACTTGTTTATTGCTTAGGTATATTGAAGGTGCAACAATCATAAACGTCAACAAGGTCTCGCTGACACCCGAGCATCCGAAATTGACGACCTATAAAATGCAATCCTCGCAAAGCAATACAAATAACATTAATCTCAAGTTTATCTCACTTTTATTAATAAGAATCATCCAATCTGATGATGTAAATTATCTGCTACTGATAAGACATAAAATTTATACGATTTTGGCACAATTTTATTTTTGGCACTTTTTAACTCGATTGGATTGCCAAAAAACTTAACTTATTGGGAAACAAATAGTTCAGAAAAATGAAAATAATATTATGCGACGCCTTAAATACATGTATTATAATAGGCAGGTACCTACATATGCGAGAATTTTTAGTCGACAGTTTTCAGAGTAAGTATTAAACGTCAAAAAGGAAAGAGTCAATAGTAATTAGATTTTTTTAATCGTCGAATAGAAGGTGGTAAAAAATATTCAAAGACAGACCTGTGATTAATAGGTTTAGTATATTACCTAGCTTAATTTACTTATATGAATTAGTAAATAGATATAGTCATCAGTTTGCAGGTGAAAATTCTTGTCCACCTTACATAAATTGTATTATCATAATTATTAGACTCACACCTACTCTGCCATCGCGAACCAAGCCAATATTACCAAGTTAATCACACCGATCAGAATGTACTTTTTCCTATTATATTTTAATCGAAGCACTTACACCAATTTATTAATTAAGAACTTAATTACTTATGTGCAATTTTCTTCATGAAAAAAAAAGTAGTTCATCGCTGCATGGTAATAATATTGCGAAAAAATGTAGAATTTATCGGCACGGTAATAGAAAGAGTCGCAAAGTCACGCGTATGCGCGAAATCTCGGCTTCACCATGAGAACCTTCTCGCGGCGTCTGCACCCAACACAATAACAAGCGATCGACAATTGTTCTGACGTCACTCGTCACGATCACACCAACGTTCACACGGTAACGTCTTCACATACTTTGACAGAAATAATAACTAGACGAACTGACAGCCAGCAATGATTGTTTGTATCTAATTAAAGTTTTTATATGAAAATAACTGTACTGAACACTGGAGATGTTTCCTGTGAATTGTTTCCGAAAGGTTTATTGAAATGTGTTAGTTGGTGCTGGGTTAGTAAACACTATGATTTAGAAGTCAGGTCGCAGACATCAGACCTGACACTGCACTTCAATCATTACGACGCACACGCACTTGACTGCTTTAGCGCCTTGACTTGTTTCACTTGTCTAACTTTAGCTGATTTCTAACCATTAAACGTGTTATTTGTTGTCGATAAAGATACAAAGCGATTTATGGGTATTGATTGATTGCATCTTCTACGAATTCACGTCCATTTCTCTAATAATATCGAGTAGAAACATTTAATGACAATTGATGAGCAACTTCCCAATGAAAGACAGCTAAACTACTTTAATTAGACGTTCAGTTGATTGATTGTGATTGCGCCCTCTACACCTACCTAGTGATTGATTTATTTTAAATAAGTAGGTAATATTTCACGCATTCAATTAATATGTTATTTAAAAAAGAACTACCTAATAACGATACTGTTACTCGTTTCGCAGAAATAATTTATTTAAATCTATCTAGATTTACAACCTACTTAGACAATAATGCTTTTGGGAAGCTGTTCCAAAATTACTAACTAATGATTGAGAAAAACATATTTTAAAATAACTTAGGTAGACGATCTTCAGCGTGTTATGATACGCATTATTTCACATTTGCCATTTTGATGACCCGAAGCTTTTAACATTTAGCCAACCATCCACCTTATGCTCAGAGTGGGGCCTTAAATCGTCGATAAACTTTACGACCTCATCTTACTTTATTGATATTTTAAGGAGCTGTGGACCCAGACGCCGAATAACATATACCTGGTTGTAATTAGCTGTTCGCGATCTGATATTGATACTGGACGTGTATGAGAATGAACCGCAAAATCCCATCCAATGATGTTTGTTCCCTTACTGGCGTACGGAATAGCTTATAAAATTACCGTAAAACGCATACCGAGAAACACTTAACAATTCTAATTTACATTGTATGTTCGTAATACGACTAAAACCAAAAAAGTTGAACCGAAATATTTTAAAGCCGAAAAATTTTACATATCCATCTGCTAAAATATGCACAAACATGTGTTAAAAAATATGTGTAAGTGTATGAACATCTACTATTTTACTTCCTAGAAATAAGTGGTCCCAAGTATAGTTGCTCGACAACTTCCATAAAAGCGTAGAGGCAGGGTTAACAAACATTTCACCGAAAACTTTACTCGGATAGTTCATACATGTCTAATGGTGCGTGGCAATCTTTGACGAGCAAACACTACTATTTGACGATCTATGTTTGATAAACATTACAAGTCCGCAGCTTACTAGACCGATCATCTACTATAATGGAAATCAAGAGGAATAAAAATAATTACTAAGTAGTTGGCACGTGTCCCTATTTACTCAGCTACGGGGTTTGTGAACCTTCTGGTATATTTGTTCGCTTCTGTGTTCTGTTGGCTTGTATTACCATTGATGTGCGTAATACCGTTTTAAATTATGATGCGCATAATTAATCGCCTGTAAAACTTAGTGATTTGAGAAATAATGGAGAAATGTGTTTGGGAAGCGTAAATATTTATGAGCTTTTGTACGTAGGCAAGGCGGATAGGAACTAGTTACCTACAACCAGTCATCGATCAGACCATAACAAGCTTTCAAATGTACAAAACAATCAAGTACCTAATAAGTTAATTAAGTTCAAATATTATACTAGGTACTTGAAGTAGGTACCTTGTGTCCTATGGTGTCTTCAAACACAAGATAACTGCACAGGATTTAAATACGAAAGGAATCACTTTCTAGTAGAAACAAACTTGAAAAACTTAGTAGTAGATATAATTTTAAACTTATAGGGATTTTTTCTTAATGATAAAAATAAGAAAAAAAACACCATTCAAGTACAAAAAAGAAAAATAATCAAACGTATCGAATTGCAAACACGTATTAAGTATTTAAATACTTAGGTAGATACGTTCAATGACAGTGCGTTTAAAATTACAAAGACTGTGATTGTAAAATATGGTCTAATTAATAATAAAATATCATGTTTTAAATAACTGTTCTTATGAATTATATTATAATAATAAATTCCCATAGTCTCTACATAGTATGATATAAAGTCGCTTCCCGCCGTCTGTACGCTAAGATCTTTCAAACTCCGCAACAGATTTTAATGCGGTTTTCATCAATAGATAGAGTGATTCAAGAGTAAGGTGTATCTACATTGCACTTGTGCAAATCCTGGGTGGGTCGCTAGATTTCTCTATAAAACCAAGTTTTGACTAACAGCTAAAGCGGTCGATTCTCAATACTGAATCTTCAGAAGCCTATCCCAGTGGGGTGGCAAATATTTGCATACTTACCTATGAGCTGGGGACCAGAGCCCCGACCTAACTGTCTCAAGTGCCCTCTTTTCTCAAGGACCTCATTAGCTATGGCTGGTTAAATTCTGTTTGTAAATTCGCTGAAGTATTTGGATAAGCAAGACTTAGATCTAAATGGATTTTACTTTATTATCTGTGACTTATTTTTCAACTTCAATGGTTGGTTCATTAGTTTTATCCTTATTTACTTTTATAATTTTGCAGTTGTGGATTTTGTGTAGTGATAAGTGAAAATAGCATATCGTCGTTTGAGTTCTAACACCACTAAGTCAATTTGGATATTAAAAATGAGACCATTGTAATTTAATTTAATTTGTAACTAACCCGACTTTTTTGATGTCAAAACACGACAAAAAAGTTAAATGAATTAATTTTTTTTACAAAAAAAAAATAACAACATTATGTATTAATTTGAAGTGTTAACAAATTATAAAATGATATTGTAATGGTAGTAACAAGGCAATTTATTACTGGCTGTGCGAACTGTCAATTGACAGTGATAACCGGTATAACACGGTAACATTTACTTTATTTTTACGTCTAACAGCATGTATCTACATAATTATGTACCTTTTTTAAAGAAAAAGCTTCGTTAATATCCAGCACCAGCGATGCACAAAAGTGCCTCAGAAAATGAAGATCGGTTTTTTCCATGTAAACAAAACTCTTTTAATGGTCGCAAACACGTCAAGTGCACTAAGAACGTGCAAGCCGAAATAAGTGAAATGCGCTCAAGTTTTAACAGCTTTCATGCTCACTTGAACTACACAGGTACTTACAACCTTAAGAGCAAAATCCAGATGTTATTTTTCGATGGTAGGTACGACGCAACCAGTTTTTCGGCGTTGTCAATGTTAGCTCAGTGGACGGTTAGATCGAAGATGTTCTTACAAAGGACCTGAAGGATTGGATACGAACTTACCCATGGTTTGTGACTTAGTCCCACTTTCCTGTGTTGCATAGTCCTGTTTGTATGTCTAATGTCCAAATCCAAATATTAAAACAAGTATACAACTTACTGAGGATGCCCACAGAGGCAGACCAGCACCAGTTGGGGATCGCGGAAAGCGCGTACGTTGCCAGTATCCCCGGCCTAAGTTACACAGGGGTGGTTTGTCAATAAGAGTCTGACAGAGTCCTCCGCCCCCCAGGGAGAGGACAACAATGAAGATTTCTTAAAAAAAAAGTCTTCAGCTCTCTCAATGATCGAGCATAAAACTTGTACAACTTACACTTGTATCGTGCCAACAAACGGTATCTTAGAGAAATCACAACAAACTACAATGTCATTAATAGAATAGCCATTGGACGTTATGATAAGGCAATTTACGATACAAATGTATCCGGTCTAGTAACTCTTGACCTGATCGGTACAGTACGGTACAAGACGGTATAATAAATGGTGTTCAGAACCAATCAGATTATAATTATGAGGTACATCGTCACCTTGTGCGGCCATATACCAACTTCCCAGTGATAAATTGCTTGTAACATGATAATGACATAGCTGTTAATTTATCAAAGCAGGGACTTGGCAAAAACCAGCATGGATGATGTTCTTATGCGGTGGTACGTAATACTTATGTATGCAACTGCATTCTTTGGGCGGCGGCGGAGACGGTTGGTGGTACAAATTGTTAGGCGGTTGTGTTGATAAGAGTCATTTTTAGATTTAGTTATAACAACAATATTAAGGAAGAAGGATAAAACAAAAGTAATGTCCATATTTTTAAATATCACACATATAAGAATCTAATTCTATCCCCATTAATAATTAATTAAGGTAATGCTTAACTTACAACAAGTAAGGATCGTATAAGGAAAAGTGCAGATTAGCACTGTTTAATGAGAGCGCGGTGTTTCTAAGGGCCTCCCAACGTGATTCGCATATTATTCACCAACGTAATACTAACCAGCATTCCTTACCATTTCAGGAAGCTCAAATACCATCTAGCTTTGTGAAATTAGCCTTAATACGTAGCTTCTAAACGTCCCTTCGAGGTAGAAGGACTGCTTATGAATTAGAAGTCTTTTAACCCAGTAATCAATCTTCATGAGTACTGAGATGCTACTAGGAGTAAATAATGTCTAGCAATTAACCAGTTCGACCGGCGTCAGTCCCGGCGCCTACGGCTTTGAACGAACCTCTGCAATTTTTGCGATGCTGGTACACATGGCACGCATGACCAAATTCTTGCTGCATTTACTGACACCCTTAACTCATGTACTTTAGACCTACATTCCTTTGCATTGCCTCGAGATGTCTTATATATTTAGAGCTATATTTAATGTTTAAGTTTATTTCTATGTGTGTATTTAGACAAACATGAGGCAGTCTCGGTAATGGTTGCACATCAATCGTTATCTGTGTATACGAAATCAATAGATGCATCTGCAAGGTCTGCAACTCTGCATTGAGCGACTTCCGGAGGCGGAGCTGCTTGTAATGTTACTTTGTAAAGGTCTTCTATTTAAATCAATATTACATCTAGCGATAGATCCTCATCTTTTTCTGTCCCTTTTTTTTCAAACTAGTATTTCTTTTAGACAGCCAGACTATACAGCTTAGCTTGACTGAAGAATTCGCACAATGCAAAATAATATGCAGGATAAAAATAAAACGTAGGTACCTAATTATAAAGTGTAATAAAATAGCTGTTTTGAATTGTTTTTATTATTATTATATTTTACTCTAGACCTATTTTTACGTTAGATACTACCTACCCGTAGAATCAACGATAATGATGTACCTACGTAACCTATCTTTATAATATTTAATTGATTTTAAAGAGTGTTCATGGAGTTTATTGCTCGTTCTTCTCCATAGAAACTACTGTTTGGAACGAGTAGGTAGTGTAGCTTTAATTTTCTGACTGGCTCCTTGAAAATTTCTAAGTGCCTGTAAATGGTTTATTTGAAAAAAAAAATGATTTTGATTTAGAAACACACGATTTACTTAACTGCACTTCAAATAACCCATTTCTCTATAAGTAATAACCTACTAGATACTAATTAGTCGCAGGCGCACGCTAAAAACACCAATCATCGCACACTTGACCAAGCACTACGATGCATCTACATGGTGCTTTCAAATGTCAGATGTTGATGTTAATCTCATGCACGACATTATCAATCAGGCTTCAGATTGGTCCATATTACAGCAATCATATCTACTTGAACATCAATAAATATATGTATAAGCAATAATCAGGAATATTAAGTGGCGGTCGGCCAGTAAGATTCTTAAATTAGGTACAGTGATGATAAGTCAGTCGTGAGTCGTCTGTTTATAATTATTGTATGCTGTATTTACTCAAATGTGAGGTTTTATTCTCGAACATAAGGTTATTTCGAATTAATTAGATGCATCAAGAAATGCAATTTCAACAGCAAAGGAGAGGAAATCTCTACCTGCGTCTGTATTTCTGAACGCATTCGACCCTAATCTCTTCAAAGTTAGAGTGAAAATGCAATGGTTCTTCTGGGTAGGCACTCCATCGTAGACTTTGTCTCTGTCACCACTGACCTAGACAAGAGTCAATAGCAAACCCATCTCAGATAAAAAAAATGAAAATTTTATTTGCATGTCTTTACCCAATCTAATCTTTATGTATTTCTGTTTTAATTTGCGTTGCTCTATAAGTAAGTATTTATCCACCTGCCAGCGGCGAAACTTCATACAACTCGATTCCTACATGCTTCTTTTCGGAAATTCGGATACAGATGCTCTACTACCATTGAAATATGGCACATTTAGTAGTATCGTCTGTCTATTATTGCCAAATAACATAGTCACTCTTCAGATATTATAAATACATCATCAACTAAAAACATCCACAGTGTTCAATTTGTTACCTTTTGGTTTGACGATATTTATGGTCAAACCAAAAGTATGATTGATTTTTCAAACCAATGATAAAAGTTAGTTTAATAGGTAGTAGGTATGCGTAGTTAAGGAGTTTTTGATGTGTCTTTTAAATCATGTAGGTACAAGTAAGTACCTATGACAACACACGTCATATACGTTAATCAAAAACAATGATACCTATTCTACGAGTATAAGAATAGATTCCTCGTTAATAATTCTTTGCCTCCGAGCGATTTCATTGTACACAAACGAAGTATTTGCCCCCAAACTATTCATCTTTCGCCACAAACCGCCACATCTTTACTAAAACGATGACGAACAGTAAAATATAATAAAACCCGCGGCATTTTAGTTTAAGCCAAATATCTAACATCTAATACAATAGACTATTTACTGAGCTGAAGTTAAACGTCTCCTACAATTGAAATATTGATAGGTTATTTTACTTCGAGAGACTAAAATTTATGGCTTGGTAGACCAAAATCCAATAGGCCTTAAGGTAATAATAGGTACCCTTCCGTCACATGGTGGTTTTTCTGATAGAATTTAAATATGGAATTGCAAGAAAAGGTTTCTAAACACAAGCTTACAAAAACAAACCTATTAAACTAAAGAGGAACCTACGATTTGAAGTAGGTAGCTAAAAATGCATAGGTAAACTTATCTAGTGCAATATTTTAACTGCAGGTAGGTAATTATTTTACGAGTGTAATCAGAAGGCGAATTACAAAATAGTAACGTTCAAAATCCAGTTGCAATCTCATCTCAGCGACAATCAATGTCAAAAAATGTGTGTAAATTAGAGGCATTTTAGACAGATTGAGACTAAGATTAAATTGCGATAAGTTAATACAATTGCACCCCTGAACTAATTTCAGTTACAAATACTAAAGTACCAGAAAATCTATCACACAAAAATAATTATCAGAAACTAGCAAAGCAAAGGTTCGCAGCGATTAAGGAAACCTATTAGCGCGCAGGGATGGATAACAACAATAAATCGACATCTGTCTAACAGACATACGAGTGTCCATATTTCAACCTTCAATGTTAATATGTTACAAACTGATATTCTGAGAAATGATTGACTGTAAAGTCGGAAACCAGCTTAAATCGACGAAGTGGGTGTCTCTACGTACGGGCCCACCGCTGAGCGAGTTTGTCAGTGTCATTAGATCCTAACATTGTCACTTCAATAATACATTTTAATACCGTTTTTTGAGTTTTAAGTGCGATTTTGTTGGACAGTTAGGTAAACACCTACTACCAATAGCTGGTCGCGCGGAAACTCGGAATTACGAAGAGTCAACAGTATCGACTTGTGCGACACACGTGCGGATGAAAAGTAAAGCAAATATGAACAGCATCGGGTTTTTATGGATTGCTACAGTTGTATAGTGACTTAACAGAGAAATTTTACACACGTAGGTAAATTGAAGACTTTGTAACACAGCTATAAAATGACGCCTCTAATATTTGTCAAATTCACAGTTAATTGACACCGGTTTGCGACATAGGTTTCCGTTTAGGAATCTATAGAATGGTTACCTACTTGTTTTCTGTGATTCGACCTGAGTTATTTTCCATTAAATATCTGGACTCGATAATTTTTAGATTGTAGAAATTATTCGCGAAAAGCTTGAAGTGTCTCGAAATTTTTACTAATATTATAAAATTGAAGAGTGTTTTTTGTTATAAAGCGTTAATCTCCGGAACTATGGGTCCGATTCTAAAAAATATTTCGCTAATAAAAGCTAAGTTATCCCTGAATGCTTATAAAATTGGGTTCAGTAAAAACATTCACGCGGACGAAGTGACGGGCAAAAGCTGGTTTTCCATAAAATTCTCGATTTAAACAACCACCGCCACGTAGAAAAATCATGAGAACCAAGTGAAATTGAACATTGAACAATGCACTTGTATTTTTGCACCGATGCATTAGCTTTCACCATTCTTGCTATATTTTATCTCGTTCCGATACACTATTTCCAATGAATTGCTTTCATTCATACATGTCATGTTAGGTTTTTATTTTTTCTCAAAGCGAATGAAACAATTGATTTGCTATCACTTCGAACTGAATTCCTTTACCCAAAAACGATTCATTTTCCTGATCATTCTTGAACAAATCTAAGCGTCAAAAACTAAGGTCAGTGCCTAAGGTCTGTGAATCAGGTAACAGGGAGGTTGTTATGATACTTCAAATATATCATACTTGACGATTGCGCAAAGTAACCAATATCACTCTTAACAATTATTGAATTCCCATTTAGATTCACAAGAAACATACATACCCAGTAGGGTGGGTGTCCTTCTCAATGTTTCTTAAGATCTAAAAGTTATTGTTTCCTTTTCTCCATCAGGTGGTGCTAGCGATGCGGGTGGCGGGAGGGCGCGCGGATGGCGGCGGCGGGGGGTAGGATGGCCGCCACGCTGCTGCTGGTGCTGGCCACCGCTGCGGCCGGCGCGCGCCTGGGGGACCTCGCGCGGCGGGATACGGGAGACATCTTCACCATTACCGGTAAGTTGGTGACTGAGCGATAAGCTGCTGTGCTAGGTGTCGTGAGTTCGATTCCTGCACGTATGGCCTACAGGTAGTTTGTTCCGGGTCTGTTTGTGTAGGCGAGTTTATATATGTTGGTAAACGCATTCACGATACCTACAAGAGAAATTACTATGGGGCAACGTGCTTGATTAAATAAAAGGGCCTTAGTTTTCTGGCTACCCCTTTTAGGATTGATGATAATTTTATGGAAGGTACTCTTAAGACCGTAGTTAAAAATAATTATTGTTACACAAAGCTGGACTTAGCAACGTAGAATATCGACACCTCGCTCAAGGCAAGCGAACGTATGTTAGTCGTCAAAGCGTGATGTAGAATAAAATTGATGCAGTTGTAATTAGAGGTTGCAATCGAATATTCGAATATTTGAATTATTCGAATTTGCTTTCCAAATTTATATTCGAATAGCAAATAAATATATATTCGAATATTCGGATACTATACTACCAAAAAAATTACTAGTCTAAGTCTATGTTGGTAGAACTTAAAATTGCTTAAAAACACTGCTTGACGGTTTGACTTGACTGACGCCATTTTGTTGCGTTTATTCACTTACAGAACGCGTTGTTGTTAATTTCAATGACAAGTCTTTCAGAAACTTTGTTAAATTTTATTTGATTTTTCCAATTTTAATTTTATGTGTCCAATTTTATTGTTTCGATTTTAATTTTCTAATTGACGCTATTAAGTACATTGTTGTTTTTTTTATTTTTTTTATTTTATTAGATCTTCCAAATTTAATTTTAGTGTCCAATTTTATTATTTTTTGATTTTAATTTTATAATTGTTACTAAGACATTGTTTTTATTTTTTATAAATAAATAAAAGGCTGATTTTTAAGTGGATTTTTTATATTTTGAAAATATTCGAATATTCGAATAATATTCGAACATCACTGAAAAAATATTCGAATATTCGAAAATCAAAATTATCGAATTTTTGCAACCTCTAGTTGTAATATCACCGTTCACCACTAAAAGTAGAATGTCTGGTAAAGTCTTTACTTATATTCAAATACAAGTCGCAGTTGAGCTTCAAATGATGTTGGCTTTTAGACTGTCTTTTTCCTAACTATAAAATTTAATACGATTCTATTACTAGTGGCCATATACACCGTTTACGAGAACTTACGACTGCCTCGTAAATAGACTTAGTTCTCAAGTGCGAACATGCCTAGTTACCTAACCATGTAGACTTAATAAACTAGTTAACCATTTATTTAGTTAAGTATTAGATACATGACATATATTATAATAATAATCCTTTATTTCAGGTAACTAAGCCCACATTAAAGAACTCTACTCCAGCACTGATCGTTAAATTTGTTATTTTATATTTCCAGGAGATGAGTGCAGCGCAGCGCGATGCGCAGAGCATGGCGCCGGCGCGCGCGCACCAGACTCGAGCGGCGAGTGCGCGTGCGCGTGCCCGCAGCGCGCGCCGCTCTTTAGAGAGGACCGAGAGCTGTGCGTCGATGATCTGCCAGGTAATTATAGGATCATACCATAGTAAGGATGAAGAAGGTCAGCTCTCGCATAACTTTCTTAAATAGTGCAGTCCTTCAACTTTGATGCTCGAAGGCTCTTAAGAATTAAATAAAATCAATCTAATCGGTACAAGTTTTGATAATACTTGAGCTGGTTTTTTAAACTAAATATTTCTAAATACTTAAGTTGATATTTTTGAGATTATTTCTATCTCTATCATCTCGTCACCATTTTTTCAAACTAGGGCTTCATAAAATTCACCTTACGATTAGCGTGAACCTTCTGTTTGTCGTCACATTTTTTTAGTAGATTGCATGACCGTTTGAACTAATACTTCCTTCTAACCTATTAATTTTTTAAATTGTCTGTGTCAGTTGAGAGTTTCTATCATTTTGATGATTGTTTAATTCATTATCCTAGCGAATAGCCGGTAAATTACGTTTAACCCTCAGACTTATGTCCTCGCTTTGGCAAACTATTATCGTATCCTAATATAAGTGCAAAATACGAGATGTCATTTGAAGTATTTTACTTCTTATCATCCCAATTCCTTCAAAACGATAGCTGTTCCCAGCTTAATTTCACTTTAAAACATATCGATGGCCGTAATTACTCTTTGGGTTCGAAAACTTAAATAACTTCCGAGCGATGCCGCGTGATAACTACTGCGTTTAGCGACACTTAAGGTGTAAATGCGAGGGGTTCAAATATACACTGTTAATAACACACCGGATTCTCGAAAGAAGCTTATTTTATCGAATGGTACGATATTAGTGTTAATTCCATTACAAATGAGACGTCCAATAAAATGTAACTAATGGCAGGCCCTGCCCTGATCACGTTATACCTATTACGTATTTGACAAATATTTGTATTAAGAGCTTCTGGCAATGTCACTCCCAACTTTCTTATGCTTTTTACCCGACTGCAAGAAAAGGGTTATGTTTTTCGCGCCTATCTTTGTTGTATGTTTGTTTGTTTGTTTGTAATATTCTTTATTCCCTCATATCTTCCAAACCACTCGATGGATTTCTTAAATTAAAGTAGGTATCGTTAGATTTGTCTCATTAATCCAAGTGTTCTTAGATAGGTGACATATAAAAAAATATGGGGGTTGCTAGATTTCATTGTTTAAGGTGTTTTTTTTTCAGCCATGTTGATCTTCACAATTTGTTTCAAGTATGCAAATGTTTTGTTTCACAGAGTGTTCGTTGGCTACGTTTGGGACCGGCAGCGCTTTGCAGCGAATACCGTTTGTTTATTTGCCGCTGAAAGGCCAGATTATACACCCGTCAAGGGAGATTACTTTCCATAGTAAGTGTTTATATTATCGCTTTTATACTCTCGAATAAAATTTGTCTGAAATCATTTCTTTTTCCGGTTCGTTTTGTTAATTTTTGACAAGGGACTTGAAATATTTTCCAGATGTAAAAACGCCGATATGTGCGGTATCAGGCGCTCAATTTCTTACAAGGAAAGGCTTCCTCGATCTTCGGAACACTTTGGATGCTGATGTCCCTTTTAATCTATTTCGTGACGAAGGCAGAACATTTCTACAGGTAATCAATTTTCTCACATACGGTTATACACCTATATCTATAATTTTCCAATACTAATCATGTGATATTCTCAGTGGAGCGGGGAGAACGATGTGCGTGCAAGAATGACCGGACGAGTAATGGTAGTTCGATTGCTGTGTCGCGATGTCGCCGCCACTCCCACGTCGCCACTTGATTTGCGAGGAGTGTTCACACCATGTGTCGCGTTTAGGGTGCAAGGAACTCCACCTAAGCCGTATTCTAGTATGTATTAATATTTGGATAACATTCATATCTTTAAATTTTTCATCTTTATCTATGAATTGTGGCTTGTTTTTAGATATAACAGAAGTTCAATTCGCACCAAACGCACAAACATCAGGATCATCCACCACTTCAGGCCTCACAGTATCAGAGTACGTGGCTATCGGCATCAGCTCTCTACTTCTCGGTCTCATCTACGTTGCATCTGTTTTCTTATTCCTACACATTCGAAAACGTCGAAAGGCAATGTCTGATGAAGACGGCAACAGAAGACCAAAGGGACTCAAAAAGAAAGATGGGTCTGTGATTACTGAACGAGATATCGTTAGAGTAAACAACGAACGAATTCAAACCATTCCGAATGCAATGGGTCAAGATGATAGAGTTGTTAAGAAAAATCCGTTGTTAAATATCAGTCGGCAGCTTCACGAAACCAAAATTTTTCCGAGCGATTCAGGTAGCAATATATCTGATTCGGATGATTTTGGTGACAGCGTACGAAGCGATGATAATTTATACACTGTAAGTTAAACTACTAAATAAATAATTATTTGAAATCTGAAAGATAGTAAATATGAAATATTTAAGTATGTAAAAATACTTTTTCAGAATCAAACAACTTCGGCAGTGATTCATCAGCATTATGGTGATTTCAAGGCGAATAAAAATGAAAATTTAGAAGTAAGTCATCGCGATGAGTCAGGCATTGAGAGGCTTCCAGACGAACATGTGTCAATTGTAGAAACACAAGATGATAGAGAAATAGCGCGACCAGTTGGCACAACACGCAGGAAATTATACTTTAACCCGGCTTATTTTGAACCACAGCTAATGGCGGTAAGCAAACCTTATTTTTAAATCTTATTTCTGAATTATTTTATCAAACCCCATTTTAACTATAATACTAATCTTTACAGGAACCTCCAGCTGCAGCGTTAGAATTTTTGGTAAAAATAAGAGAAGTAATAGCGATAGCAAAGCACAAGATGGCAGCAAAACGTTTCCAACCAATCCTAAACCAAATTCCCGAAGAAGAAACTTTTCCATCTAACGGAAATAGTATTGATATTTATCAAGGTATGGGAAGCCAAAGAAGTGGTAGTGTTGTTAGTCTGAAACGAGAAAACAGCAGAAAAAAGAATTGTATAGGCTGTCCAGGTTGTAAGATAGACGGTGACAATGATATCCAACAAATTGCGAAGTACAATATCCCAGCCTGTGTTAACTGTCTTAGCAACAAAGGAGATAAGCAAAATAGTATACGAGAGTGGTTGGAAAATATTCCCACGGCAAAACAACACTCGTTGTACACCGACTTTTTACCCACAAATCAAAACAGTTTGGCAGAATCATTATTATCGCTTCCTCTCAGTGAAAGTCGGCGTAAAGTTAGAAAGCAAAACAGTTTTTCAAGCTCTAATTCAATGTATATGATCGATAATTTTTCAGTACCCAAAAAATCTTCAACAATGTCTGTTAGATCAGAACCTATGATGCGAAATTATAATATACCATTGCCTGAATTTGAAAACCCAGATTGCCAACGCATTGATTTTAATTTATATTGTCAAACTGTGGCGCGAGCAGATGACATCAGGCCTATAGGCCTACATGGTTACAGTTCAGCTAAAGGAATACAAAATCCAAGAATATCAAAACCTTTTACTAATAACAACGCTTTACCTGATATGGTGAACGAAGCCATAGCTCTCGATCATTGTGCAAAACTGTACAACCAGAGTAGTTCCGATGATGAAAGAATCAGTAAAAACTCTAGTATTCCTATTCCAAGTCCATACACAAGAAACACTTCCGAGAGCCCTTCTGGACATGATTACGAAACTGACAGTTTAGAAAGAAGTACCAACAAGAAGGGCTTGTCTACACCGACTGACTACCCTGATGTGCCATCATCGCAGGCAAGCCCAAGTTTGAGTAGCGCATTGCCATTAGAGGAAGAACTTACAATGAGAAATGCTGTATACAAGATTCATTCTAGCAGCAACAGCAACACTCCGTCACCCCATCGAGAAGTTTATATAGATCCGAATCATTACGAAACAATAGAGAAAAACCAGCCTCCTCCATCTAAAACACCAAAAGCTAGTTTAGTCAGTGAAGTTTATGTAAATAATACCTATAACTTCGGGAGTGCCCCAACGTCGCCCAGTGGCTCAGATTGTTCCATGGGAAGCCGTAAATTAGTAACGACTATTAATGACACTGAATTAAAGCCCGGTTGTTTAACTATAGAAGTGAAAGATCCCCCTGAGAATTATATCAAAATTCACGAGTCTGATGGCTTCGAACCAGATACTTTAGACAGAAAGCATCCAAAACAAAAAGAAGCTACCGATACACAGTTCAGTAGAAAAGATCTAATCAAAAATATTGACAAAGAGGATAGTCCACCAAGCCAACAACGTATTCAACTCCGAAGCAGTGGTACTTTCCAAAAAACGAGTGAGAAATCGGAGTATGCGACAAAATTTCACAGTCTCAGGCATGAATATGAACAACGCAAAAACGGCTATGAGCGCCCAAAGCTGTCTACAGGTATTTATAGCGGTTCAAAAAGTCTTGAAGACACTACTGATGATACTTGGCAAGAGGCTGAAGAGTGGACGACAGAAGAAGGTCGCATATTAACACTAGAGTTGAGGCACTCCAAAAGACAACGTCAAAGTACGCCTCCCACGATTAAGCAATTGAAAACTCTAGCACGACCTGATGTATTGCCACCTTTGCCACCGACAGATGATGATCCCATTTACGAACAGCCAATTTTTCCGCCCAGGAAAGTTGAGACGGATAGGGAACCAATCAACGAAATACATTCAAAAAACGTGTCTGGCAGAAGCCTCAGTCCGAGGATATTTACGAAGAATATGACTATTGACTCCACACCCGATAGTTCTATAACTCCTGAATTCAATTATGGACCTTCCTGCAGTCCAATGAGAGCTTCTGTCCAATCACAATCCTCGGAATATGAAAACATGGAGTCCGTGAGCGGTACAGTTAGAAGAGCGGGCGACTTATGCAGGAATTTAATGAGGAAACGATCAGGCAGAAGTAGTAATATAAATACTGATACTTTCGTAAAAGGACCAAAGGTAGATGGACACTCTAAGGCACGTTTCAGAAGAAAGAAAGGTTTCAACATACAAGACTCAGGGTATTTGAGTAGCGACTCAACGTCTTCAAGACAAGTGCCAAGAAAGTTAGTGATTGCCAAAATTGTGAGTTGTAGTGAAAGTGACGATACTGAAAATGAAGCTCGCAGTGAATCTGGTGCCGAAAGCATAGAGACACATTCCGTTTACTTTGATAGCTTTCGGAAGATGCAAACTGAAGTGGAGGACGATTTAAGTTTTAGTAGTAAAAGTTTTAGTGACGTTAACGGAAAGTTGAAACATTCCGATGACTGTTTATAGCCTGGTCCTATTAATTTTAGTTGTGGTGCAATATTCTTAGGTAGAAAATGAACAGCGTGCAATATCATGTGCAATAAATGTGAAGTGTTTAAATATTATTTAGGTAAAATTTCCGTTTTCCCGTGGATTAGCAGTATTATAAGCAAAATCATTATTTTAGTTATTTTAAGTACATTGACTTGTTATGTTATTCTACAAATTAATGATTATATAGCTAATGTTTATACTTTTATAGAATAAATTGTAACTAAGTTAAAAATCTAAAATGTGTATAACACTCTAGAAAATGCAATGAATATACTTAGTACTGATTTAAATAAATAATAAAAGTACCTACTAATTCATTGCATGGTCTAGCAAGTACCTCTTACGAACATCGATTTTATTTATTATAAGAAAATAGAATAATTAGTCAAATAATGAGGCCGGACGTGCAATGCAAGAATAATTTAGTTAAATAATAATTAAATGTTATAACATTATTTATTTGTTATCAATGTACAGTGTATGAATATTTAGTTAATAAGTTAAATATTGTATTAATTGTATATTTCGTTATAGGCGAAGAGTCAGGCAGCAATGTTAAGCTTCCTAGTACCTGACAGAATACAGTGCTCCAGAGAGGATCAGATAAATACATCCTCTCCGTTGAATTTCAAGAGCACGAATATAATGGTTGTGGCATTTGACGTTAGTTGGGAACAAACAATCGTAAGGCATGATGCTGATTCCGGGAGATTTTTTTTTAATATTAAATTGTTGTGAACGACAAAAAAATTGTATACGGTACATTCGGATGTCCTTAGGTTAACCTATCCTTAAGGTCCAAATTCCAACTTTTCATTTTATTAGTTCGCCATACACATGCGCCAAATTCGTTTCCTTCGAAAAGATTCGTGGTGCAGAATAATAAACAGTTGACACTCAAGTTTTTAAAAATATTGACCGGAATTTGACTTAAATTTTTAAATTTTCCCTTCGTACCTAAATACAACACCATTAAATGTAAAGTATGACAAAGGTCCTTTCAAGGAGTTACGTTTTTTTTTAAATTGGTATTTCTGGATATTCCGGTGTTAGTTTCAGAATATGTAATTATTATATAGTTAATAGTTGAAACCTATAGGTTTACGCGCGATCTATACGAATAACAATTTTAGTCTCATGAAATAGGCTAGTTTAGTTGATGATAACTACTTTTGATCGTAATAATTCTCATTTTTAACCGACTTCAAAAAGAAGGAGGTTGTCAATTTGGCAGTATGATTTTTGATATAATAATTGTCCACCTGGATCGGATTGTTTGTTACCAACAGTCAGGGTTATAAGGTTGTGGGATATTTGTAACTGTAAAACTAATTTAATTGTAAAATTAGAAAGTAGGTAGCTGATAAAATGGTGCTAAGTAAACGCAAAAGGGGGAAACCGGGTACTCGTAGTTTTTAAGCTAGATAATATGTTACTTTACGAATTGTAATGTTTATATTTTGACCGTGCTTTTTAGTTGGTCAAAAAAACTTTTGAGGGAGAATAATGGGCTTAGATATTATTATTATTTGTTAACTAATTTTTTGAGATATAAAAGAAACATAGCTTGCGAAAAACTGAAGAAACTTGACTTGACCTAGCTAATTAAAATTCACCGAGTATGTATGTATATTCTATATACAGTATAGAGGCCAGGTGCGAGTTTTTCTACCGATTCAAACGAACATGAATTTGTTGGGAATAATTGTATTTTATTCAATTTTTTGTCACTAGACGGCGCTAGTTCCACTCTATACTAGTAACTTGTAGTCAACGATAACGCGATCGAACGCGTTTGAATCTGTAAAAAAACTCGCAATAGGCATCCTGAAGCTTGCAAAAATTGGCAACTTATTTTTCTTAGATATTTTAATAATAGAAGAATGTATGCAAATATTTGTACATATAGTACCTAAACATGCTACTGTTTTATTTAATGCAATTAATTAAAACAGTGTTCTAAGCACCTTAGAAATGCTCAATATTTTATTTTTATAGTTTTATTTTTTATAGTATTTATAATTAAAAAGCTCTCTTTACAGCCAGTATTTAATAGTGGCTATCGTTTGTACATTTTATTTGTATTAGTATAATTTGTTATAATGTAACATTTAATTTATTTTATTGTCACCATTAAGTTAATATACCTAGAGAGTTTGTTAAGGTCAGCCTAAAATAAAAGTTGGCACTTTGTAACAATTTATTAAAATGTATTGTTATTATTAAATAATGAGACACGGTTTTGACTATTGATTTGTTATATTCCTATTAATATTCCTATTAGTATAAATATAAAATGCATTACTTAAAAGATCATATTAAGTGTTTCATTATCACAGATACCAACACTTATGGAAGAAGATTATGACAATTATGACAATTTAATTCATTAAATACCTGATAAAATAATATTTTACTCCAGCTTCTCATTAAGGGAATTCATATTTCCAATAGATGGTATCTCTACTCAAATAATTACTAACTTTATATCAGTGTAAATTAAGTTCATTTCGGAATGGCAATCACTATTGAAAAAATCATTTAAAAGTTAAGTATAGCATAAAATAAACTTTATTAAAATTATGTTTTCAAACACAGCTTTATTCACATATTTCTAAGCTTAATTGTGAACATAGACAATCTTCGCATTCTTGTACCTGACTTTGTGGTACTTACTTTTTTCTTAATCATGGTAATAAAATATAATAAAATAAAGCTTTAAATTAGTCTATACACATAACATCACTCTCAGACGCACCCTGATCACCATTTAACGATTTAACGCCCAAAGCAGCTTGCTTCCTCATTCTATTTTTAAATTCCAAGTACATTCCCTCACCTCCAGCAAAGAGGTCGATTTCAGTACCAATCTTATTTTGAACAACGGAATTCTTTGACTCACCCATTTTCACCATTGAATGGTCTAGATATTCTAGAACTAACTTAGTCTGATTCAAGATAGAAGTTGCGTAGTTCTGGTAATTGTATAGACGTTGAGTGTTATCTATGATTTCTTCATTGTATTTTGACATTTTGTCGTCTTTTGCCGTGATTTTATAGTTAGGCGTTGTGATAATTATTGTTAGAGGTACGGCATCGTGTATGTAGTGTATTAGGGCTAGAACTTGAGATGGTTTTCTGAAAATGTAATGGAGAAAACTTGTTATGTTTAAATATGGACTTTAATTCTGTAGCAAAAGATACATTTTTCAATAAAAAGTTCTACTAGCAGAAAATTTACCTTGAATAAACAGAGACAGTAAAAGAATCATTTCCATTTGTCATTTCACCATGCATTACCACCATAACGCCATTCAGTACATGGTATGGAGACTTTTTATGAATAGCAACATTGTCACACTGAGGCAGCCTTTCCATTAACAAATATTTACAGAAGACATCTAGTATCAAAGCTTGGTCATTGTGTCTCTTTATATGCCTTAATATGAGGTCTGTTTTTTCTGCAGTTGCTAGAATGGCTAGCATAATGTTGGAGTCTGAAATAGGAGAAACTAGAGTCAAGATTTAAGACTTCTGTATTAGTATATCTATATCAAACTAGCTGACCCGCCACGACTTCGTTCGCGTGTTATCCTACCCCTACCCAACCGATACCTTACCCAAACCACGAACATTTCACAACCAAAATCAGCTAAATCGGCCCAGCCGTTCTCGAGTTTCAGCGAGACTAACAAACAGCAATTGATTTTTATATATTATATATAGTAGAAGTAGATTAAATTATTGGTAGTTATTTCAGTTTCATCATCATTTCAGCTGTTTAACATACTTTGCTGGACATAGACCGGACCGGTCCTTGTGTCTATAATAGGGGACTATTATAGACGCAAGGACCGGTCCTGCACTGACCGCATCCAGCAGTTTCCTGCGACCTTTATCAGGTCGGGTGGTTATTTAAGTTCAGTGTGTACTAAGACATACTTCACTTCTACTCTTTTACTTTACACTTTTTTCATAATTTAATTTAATTTAATTTACTAGCCAAGCAATAGGAAGGCTAAATTTTTTTACAATCCATTAATACCTACATCATACCTATTCTTAAAAATGTACTATTTTTTAGTAAACACACATTGGAGTTGGACAAACCAAAAAGCTCAGCACACCCAGAGCTCCTGATACTTTTAAACAAGCAAAGCAACCAACCAAGAAACTTTGATATTACACAAATTAATACAAACCCATAGGAACACTAGATAAAACATCAAACTCCGCTCCCATAGTATCTAAAGATGTCAGTTTCACATCCTCAATAGGTAAAAGGAATTCTTTTCCATTCTTCGTATAAAATATGACTCCATTAAATTCAATTTTGCTCGCAACATTGCTTTTTAACTCTTCTAAATTTATAACAACTGCAATAGCAGAGTTAATGTTGTGTTTTAGTATCTGTGTCCCCGTTTCCTCCCAAAGTGGTGATTTATCAGTCTTTTCAAATATCTTAGTAGTATATTCAATTGATTGTCCGGTTGTTCCATGAATTAGTATGTGTACATCTTCTAGTGGCCTGGAATTTATATGGGCTTTAATTACTACAAGTATGGTAATTAACTAGTATAGTAAGTACTGGTTATATCTTTGTGTTATTTTATTATAAGGCTCATATTAATAAACAATAACTATCAACACAAAACTTTAACATCGCATGAATTTAAAAAAAATATTTACTTTTATTTGTTTTTAAAAATGGAATTTTATTTATAAATATTTCCTACCATACTTACTCATGATTCTGATTTCTTACATTCAAAACAATAACTATTTTCTTATTGCAAACTTTGATCCAAGGAGTTTGTGTGTTGATTCTGAGGGCACTGGCCATCTGTAATTTAAAAATATACACTTATAAAATAAAAGTGAGTCATTTTACTGATCTGCGGCTGTTGAATCCCCAGAGATTTGCACGTGTACATGTTGCCCCTCGGGTTCCACAAAGGGTACAGCAAATGTATTCTAATTAAAACCCTCTTTGTATTAAATATATGGTTCAAAATTATTTCTGAACATTTGATTTTGTTGGCCAGTATATCACAACATATCTAAAACCTTTGACATGTTAAATTAGGATCTTAAACAATATTATATACAGTTTCTGATTATTATATTTGTTACTTAATAACAAACATTTTTCATAAATATTTTTTTATGTTATCCATTAGATTCACTAGAATTTGAGTACTTTGGTAATGGTAGATTAAACTGCATACATTAAGTTCTAGTTCAAAAGCAATACCTATAAAAAGTACAGTAGGTAGTAACTGGTAAATATAAGATCACCTCTTTAGCATCTTCCTTGAACACAGAATCATCTAAATTAGGATGTATCTTCTTGTAAGTTGAAAAAGCAACTGTTTGGTGAAGATCTAACAAATCTTTATATGTTTTCTCATTACATTTCACGCTGTACTTAGCCTCAGTTAATTTTCTCATCAAATGTGTAATAATTGGTAGTGTTTCATCATTCTGAGCTTCGGTGAACGTCGTTGATATATCTGGACGTTTGAAATTCTCGAAGTTGTCATCAAATATGAGAGGGACTGCGTCACCTTTGCGAAATACTCTCAGACTTGCTTGACCGCTGCAAGAAGCATCATTGATATCGTACCTCTCTACACTTGTTACTCTTTGGTGTAGCTCAATTTTATCTTTTCTTGATAATATGGTTATTTCATCCTTTGAAGCCACTAAGTAAAAAAGATCACAAATTGCATTTCTCAATATCTTAATTTCTAACGGTTTTGCTAAACCTGAAAGTTTTGTTGAGCATACTAAATCTCTTTGATAATATTCCTTTAATTCTCCGTTTGTTGTGCATATTGTGATATCAATATTCTTATCATCGCTCGGGTGTTTATCATAGAAGACGAAACATTTGATGTCGTTGACAACGGATGCTGGAACTAACTTCACTATCACTTGCCGCACATTTTCAGATAGTTCTGACATTGTTTTATCTTATAAATTGCACAACAATAATCATAATTTTAGAACAAACAATGTTTATTTTCATCATTTTACGGTTTCCCGCTTGATGATGTCAAATTGTCAATCAGTCTATGTCATGTCATGTCACTGTCAGTCATTGTGTCAACGTCAAAAAAGGGCTGCCAGCATCAGACAATTATGAAGATTCGGAGATTTTCGAGACAAAAGGCAGATTTATTTGAGTAAACATTCGCCACACGTTTGCTTATGAATTACACAGAAAGTTTGGAATAATTATTGGCAAATGATACTTTGCTTTCTATCCTACCGTATAAATTATAAGACGTCGAGAGTAGGTACATAGAGGAGATTATATAGGTACATGCAGGTAGGTACATGCATTGATATAATAAATTAATTATTATATCAACGCATGCATGCGTGTCTGGATAAACGAGCTTATCTATTGTAGTTACCGAAAGGCAGGTCAGTCGGATATAAGCGGTTAGAGCAACGATCCGTAACTTTTCAATATCGCAATACAAAAGATCGTTTCCCATCTCACGGAGGCCTGTTATTACGGTGACAGGCTGACTGCATACAATGCACGTGATTTGACTCACATGAATAATGCAACACCAGCTCGTATGAATGTAGGTTTTGTTTTTTACTTGAGTTGGATTAGAATAGTTATCAATCAGTGTCTAGACAGCTTACGGTTTACAAGGTGCTTTTGTAAGTAGGCATAATATTATAATAATTTTAATACATCCTAATCTAGATATTTTTTTTTTTTGTTATAAGCCAGCAATGGACTACTAACAGTGGTTAAAATTCCTACAAAACACTGATAATTATGTAGATAGCTACTTATGTACCTACCTGGATACCTACCTTAGTATGTTATTATTGTTTTCTGATTTTTAATGACGAAGATCTAGAAGTACTTCAAAATAGAAGGTCTGTAAGCTTCCCGGTAAGAACTAACAGGAAAAGTTATTGGTAGTAAGTTATTAGGTAGGGGTCTATTTGAAAGTACTTATTGCACTTACCATAACTGTACAAAATACAATGGGTAATGACTAATGCTAATGAAAGCACGCAGTCGTAGCTTGTACAGTCAGCAACAAAATTCGATTAACAATGTTACTTTTTTATATCATTTAAACAGACACTTAACACATAATGTACTGGCTTTCAGAATTTCAGGCAATAACTAAGGGTTTATTTTATCTTAATTTTATATTCATTGCGTTTTACTTTTAATAATATTGTACTTAATAATTAGGATTTAAAAATCATAAATGTTAATCGACTTTTGTTGCTGACTGTACCTACGTAAGTAGTAAAGTAGGTACGACAAATTTTAATAATGTGTATGTAATAAGTACCTAGCTTGTATAATATTTTGAATGATAAATTACCTTTATACCAACACCGAGTTATTCAAAACATGAAACTAGTTTGATGGTACCTACGTAGGTAGGTACCTACTCCCGATCTACCGAGTTTTGAACTTTCTTACCGCATCCATAAATCTGAAAAGATAAATAAATAATAAATAAATAAAATATCTTGGGACAACTCACACACGGCCATCTGATCCCAAGCTAAGCAGAGCTTGTGTTATGGACAAGATAACCGACCAGACAACTGATATACATACTTATATAATTTATACATAATTATTACAAATAAATTACACCCAGACACAGAACCAACAATTATGCTCATCACACAAAGTTTGTCCTGGGTGGAAATCGAACCCACTACCTCCGGCTTTGCAGTCAGGGTCACTAGACCAAGGAGGCAGTCAAATCCTTGAATCAACAAAGTTTTGGATACGTAAGTAAGTAGTCCCTACCTTTAACCGGTGAATCCGGATTGTATTGTATTTGCAGAAGTGAATACTCTCCCAGGGTTGCGAAATTTGTTGGAGAGAGTCACCGTGGCCCTGCAACTCAAAGGGCATTCAGAGGAACACGGATGGGGTTTAGTCCCTAGTCTGACACTGAAATGACTTATTCTGTTCTGGGCGGAGCGGAAGGGATTCCGCTCCGCCCAGAATAAGTCATTTAATAATTTCCTATTACTTAAAAAAAGGGGGTGAATACTATTAATCCAAAGACCAAACTTTGATAAACTCTGCACTTCTGGACTAACTGCCAAATAAATCGAAACCAGAATTAGATACCCACAAAAATAAACATATTAAGTATTATTATCATAAACAGCTATTTTAATAATTATTTTATTAGACAATGAAGTTCAAGGTTGACTAATTGAGGCATACGATTAATTAGATAATTATGATACCTAGTAACTTTGATCCACTTGAGTAGTAATAAGGAGGACTGCCTCGTAGGTCTAGTGGTCGCAAAGCGCGACTGCTGAGCATAAGGTCTTGGGTTCGATTCCCAAGTAGGGCAAATTGTTACTTATTGTGTTTTTCCATCAGGAATTTCTCATTAGCGGTTTGGGAGTCCGGATTTGTGCCCGGTTGACGGAAATAGGCTCGCTCCCTATTACAAGGGACTTAAACATAACTGGCGAAATGTGGGTGTTATGTACACATCTGCCTAACCCTTCGGGGATTACAGGCGTGATGTCATGCTATGTAGTAATAAGGAGGAACATTGTTAGCACACACTCAAATCTCAACGTGTTACGAACAAATAGGCCGCTAGGCGTTGGGACAAGGTCGCGAATCGCGATGCTGCGCTATTGCACCGCATTGCACCATCTTTATTCTATTCTACGCATAGGGTTGCCATGCGGCCGGATAAAGCTAGCCATAGTGAGGCATTTTGGATGAGTGTCTAAAAGGTGCCCGGCGTGTCCGGCTTTTGTTAGGCTTTTAACGTTTAACCAAACACGCGGTAATTTGTTTTTATTTTTATTATGAGTGGAGACGCCTTTATGATAAATAACCAAAAGAAACAAATAAGTAGGTACAATACTGATAACATATTAAATTCAGACATAAAATCCAACCCGGATTTTATATCAGAATTTTACCCAAAAGTCAAGCTTTAACTGGCTGGTGGTTCGGCTTTCGCATTTACGATCTGGCAACCCTAGCCTCGCATCTGATACATCCCACACTCGGACCGTCCAATTCAATCATGAGTGGTTTAATAATAGCAAGGGAACTTTTGTATCTAGCTAGCTTATCTGAATTTGTCTCAATACCTCCAAGATTTTGTTTGAACAGAATATTATGAACGGCAATGGACTGACTGAACGCAATATTTACTGATCTGTCAGTAAATATTGCGTTCAGTCAGTCCCTCAGGACAATGTGAATAGTCAGTAGCTACTGAAGTGAGTCTGGCTGGTTTCGTAAGTCCAGGTTTCCTCGCGATGTTTTCCTTCGCCAATGTTTTTATATTATGATCTTTCTTCTTTCTTTATCGTGTGGGCGGTAGGTCTTACGACCCCACACACCCTAGTGTCAGAGTTTCTAAACCGCCTCAAGAGCCTCTGACATGGTTTTGAGTGGAACAGTAAGTCCAGGTTTCCTCATGATGTTTTCCTTCTCCGATCGATGTCAGTGATGTCAAAGATAAACATTAGAAAGTACATACTTATGAATTAAAAAAGACACATTGGTACTTGCCCGGATTCAAATCCACAACTTCATGCATGAGAGGCGGGCATTCTTTATATGATTCGATATCGATGATGATGTTACGTTATACATTAAATTGCAAACCAATCTAAACTTATCTGGTTGATAAAAGTTAGGTGCGTACTTACATGGGCACAATTTGCCGGGACGCGAAGTCGTAAAGTCGTGGCACAGGAAGCGCACCGGTTCGTACCACCGGAGACCCCGCAGGCCGTCCTTCTTAGTTAAGTACTGAGGAAGCAGAGGAAGTTCATCCAGTTTTAATTTATGGGGGTCGGACATAACTTTTCTTTTACAATGAACATTATGCACCTAACGGATACCCTTGTGTTAAAAAAAAAACAATATCGCGTGTCGCAGGTTCGATTCCCACACGAAACAAATATTAATTGTATGCAGATTGTTGTTCCGGGTCTGGCTGTTTGTGTATGTAACTTTATATGGTTGTAAACGCATCCAGGTTACAAAAAAGAATTTAAAAAAGCAAAATTAAAAAAGTTATGAAATTATATTATTATTTACTTTAATACCTATATATTTGCCATCGATACGCTAAAAATAAGCAGAATAAATATCCGCATCACTTCACCATTTTCTCCACGTGGCCAAGTTTATTATCCTCATCATAAATAGATGATTCAAACTCATTATTACCAACTTAACATGAGAACTTACACGTGCTGATTGACACCATTTATGTTCCATAAATAAAACTGGTGTTATTTCTAGGTTGGAGGTAATTGTGGCTGAATTGTTATGTGTAGATAGTTTTTTTTTTTCAATGTTAGTATCGCTTTCTAACTGTTATGTTAACTGTTTGTACCAGTTAACAATACGCTACTTATAAAAAAAGAAAAAAACTTTAACCATCACCCTGAATCAGTGAAAAGTTCAATAGATCATCTCGTCTTATCGAGGTCGGAAATAAGCAGCCGAAATAGAATTATGCCAAATTATGATATACATCTCTTCTTGTGTTTTTTCTCTTCTTTTCTTCTTCTTCTTCTTCTTTTGTTTACAAAAGACGATAGAAATATTGTTCCGTGTAAGTGGTCCCAACATTGAGTATATCGTCACTAAATTTTAGGAACAATCGCAATCTAATCTCAGTCTCAATCCGTCAAAAATGTCTCTAATTTACATACATTTCTTGTCGCTGAGATGAGATTGCGACTAGATTGTAAACGTTTTTAAATAATAGAATTGGCCTTCGGTTTAAACAGGAACATAAGTGCAAAAGGAGAGACAAGTTAACAAAAATCATCGGGAAAGACTCCGACGCATCACATTTTTCGCCGAACACTCAGTCGCGGCTTTTTTGCTGATTTTATTAACCTTCATAATCTAAGAAATCATTGCGGTCTGACAATAATGTTTAAGTATTTTTTATATGACTTCTTACATAACACAGTTCGAAGATGTCATCGTCTTTCTTGTTTACGGACCGTGACTGAAGCCTCATTGAAAATTGGAATAGATTCGGTCCACGGTTGGCCGAGCCTTTTTTCAGGAAATTCGTCGCTTGTCATGTGATTAGGAACGTCTCGCTGAAGCGGTGTCGATGATTGGCAACAGATGAGACCAATTAAGCGCTTGATATTTTAATTACAAAATAATTGTTAGGTAAGTCTTTGTTACACTGATAGGAGGTCTTGCGCTTTATGCAATAATATTAAAGCTGTATGAATCTCTAAATAACTTACTCTTCGCGGTTAACAGGTTATGTTGTAGAAAGTCCTGTAGAAGCCTTATTATATAAAAGACAACCTCGAACCTGATTGTTGGCAGACAATAACACGACAGCGTTTTTTAAAAATCAGTTAACGATCTCCATTTGACTGCAGACAAACCAAAGCAAGTAGACTGGTTTACAGTTACAGTACTGCAGCGATCCCTGGACGTGAGATCACTACTTGTAGTTTATTTATTTAATAAAGTAAACTAACAGTGTATACATTAAGCATTGACGGTGAAGTACAAAGTACAATAAACTTTGATTGAAACACATTTTTTTTTTTTTAAATAATAATTTATTAGAATATTATGTTTCTAAGTAGTTCTAATAATCCTGTCACCCATAGTCACGGTCGGTCTGTCAATACCATCTTAAATGAGGTTGTATCTGACTCAGTCAACCAGAGCCTCTACAGTTCCTACATCCACAAGTTTCACACAAAGTAATGGTTTAAGAAATATAAACAACATATAGGAATATTCCAGACCGGCATGACATACCAGTATAGTTAGATTATTCTAATATTAGCTCGGCAGGATCTCCGGACTCCTGGCACCTACGAGTGTGGCCGTGAGCCGACGACAACGGTTTAAAATAGTTACTTTAAATGGCTACTTCCTTCGGCGGTGATTGTCATAGAAATCACTAGAAATGTGCAGTTGACTGAGTAGATTGGAAGATGTAGTAGGTTGCAATGGTTTGAAGTACTTACAGTCTACAGTGTTTAAGACAATGTTCAAGAAACAAGATTAAGTTAAAATATTAGCTATGCTTCGCGATTCCACCCTCGTTTAGTCATACCCATAAAGGCCACCCTACCGCATTAGGAATTTCCTGTAATGGTAGCAGTGTTTGTGACAAATAAATAAATAAATTTCATTGGTTATCTACACGTGATATTATTTGGCCTATACTATTCCACATGAATCTTACTATCATATACAAAAGACTTTTTCTAATCTTACTGGTAGTTCCAGAGATTAGCCCGTTTAAACAAACAAACAAAAATACCCTTCTGCTTTATTTTATAAATTGTTGCTATGAATAGATTTTATAAGTAAAGATTTTTAATTAAAAGCTTAGAAATAAACCAAGTTTTTGATGTTCAGCTTCCAATTTTATTATAATTTATTATAAGTTTTGTGTTTTGGATAATTTTTGTTCTTTTCACAAAGTCATTGATTTCTTTTAAAGAAATCAATGACTTTGTGAAAAGAATCAGAATCAGATATCATCACATAGCTTCTCTATTTCGAATTAAAACACTCAATGTGAGACATAAATAAATTCAATACGAAATAAAACATCTATTCCTTGAACTACACACAATTGTAGGAGAATTCTCAAGAATGCTCTAAAATCCTACGCAGATACAGAGAATGTACAAATCGTGCTAATGTAAATATATTTATGAAAATTCCATCTACATTAAGTACCAATTTATTTAATTTAAAAACTAAGAGTTAAGCTACTTAACATATTATATTTTGGAAACTGAAATTTTTTTTACTGTTACTTTACGTAACTTTTTGATATTTATTATTATTTTTTGAAGACTTGTAGCTCTTCTCGCCTAAAACACAGGATTACCTAATTCAGGCACGTAAGACTTAGGAATATAATTAACTTTTAAGCAAAACTGTATATTAATTTTATGTCTTTCACAAACTTTTTATGTTTATATTTTTCTAAATAATAATACAGTTAATTAAGACGATCTCTATCCTATTAGAGCAAGAGTCATTTGAATTCCACAAATGACTCCATTGATGGTGGAATTTCACTGTAGATTGTCAACGAAGCGATTCATCCATTACCTTATCAGCAGAAACGTATTGCATAATCTCTCACTTCTTCTTCGATTCCTAAACAGTATTAATTTAGGCTACAAATGAGATTTTATTCATACACATAATGTTTATGAGATGGATCAGTTTGTAATTAGCTCTTTTATCATCATTTTCATCTACAGCCGTGTTTTTGTTCTGCTGCAGCCGCTGCAGGGTATAAAGCTTCTTTCATATGACACCTCTGTTCTTCCGTGTTTTGTAAGAATCTGGTTTGTCGACCTTTCAGTCTTCCTACATTTCTTGTGTTAACACTCGGGCCTACTCCGTGAGAACTCTTCTGCCCATCCTCTTGAGAAATAGTTCACTGAATGAGTCAGTAGCATTATTTATTAAATACAAATTCCTCGGGTTTCTTTCAACCTTTAACGAGGAGGTATAATTTCAAAGCTATAGGTTATACTTACTATGTAATAGCTTTGGCTCCAAAAATAAATGGAATTTACTTTACTGAAGTTCTAGTATGAGTTATTAGGTTTACTCACACGCATGAATTTCAGATATTTTTAGAGTGTATTTGAATTACTAATGGAAAACCTATTAGGTACCTACGAATTAAGTTACAGCTATTTTTGTTGATCGTCATGTTAATAAAGACAAAATAATAGGGCCTGTTCTTTACCAACCCACTTTTTACCACTCGAAATAGAAAAATCTTTGTATGTAAATCTTAATATCGCTATCTTAAGTTACATTTTTGACTCAATGTTGTGCTACCTAAAAGAAGTGTTTCATCAACAATAGAAGGTCATACAACTAATGACAGCTTTTTGACCTTCTATTATGATCTTCTTAATTATCATTCCGTTCTCTGACTACTTATCTTCAAATTCTTCGTCATTGATCAAGTTTATAACAATCTCTTTCTTTCTGTGCGTATTTCTCGACATATCAATTGATTCCTTTCAGAGGTTTTGATCGTAAACAGATAACAATTCTTCATTCAAATAACGATTTATACAGTCAATTTGATCTATCAACGCATTCACCATTAAACCGATTCATTCATCGATAACAGGAAACGTTTTATATCGATGGTCTGCTGCCCTACCATGAACTCTTATTGCGATCCAAAAAACTGAATTGTTCTTCAAATAAGTCAATATAACACATCAATTTATGTCATTTATTGACGTATTTTCTCTTATCGCGATCCAAAAACTGAACTGTTCTTCAAATACGTCAATATAACGCATAAATTGATGCGTTATATTGACTTATTTGAAGAACAATTCAGTTTTTTGGATCGCAATAAGAGTTCATGGTAGGGCAGCTGGTCCGATTGTGCCTCGTTCACATTGACAGTACGATCACGTAGTAACCGACACTACTGCACTGTTAGCTAGCTAGCAATGACTTCGATTTTCATTGCCTGTTTGCTATTAACATTCTTGTCTGTGCTAAGTTAATGTAAGCAATGTATTTGCACTTCGTTGTGGGACGTGTGCAATCAATGAATGGCTTATAAAGTTAATTGAACAAAGCTTCTAGAGATGTGCAATCACGGATGTTTGTATATCACAGTCTTGTTGAATGAGTCTCGTAAGCGATTTCTTTTAGAATGGCGCGAAATTATGTTATATACCGATTATTTTCAAATTTCTTGCATAGGTCATTATTGAGTAGGTTAACGCATGAATTCTAGAATTGCTTATATAACGGTATCCACCTTACCGCTGTGGACGAAAAGAAGAAAAGGAAAAGTTTGCAGTAGCTCTTGAGTCTTGAGCATTCACTTTTATTGGATTTTGTACTTGTTTGGCTTTACGGTTTAGTACCTAGGTCTAGGTCTATATAGATAACATAGGTATCTTACTATTCAAAGAAGCAAGTAGGTAAGTAGAATATTGGCGCTGGTCGAAATAAATTTCTGACTTATCCATCATTGTCTCATTTTTAGACCTAGTGTAATTTGTCGTATAAATTGTTAACCAGCTTTTGTTCGCGACTTCGTCAGTGAAAGTCAAGTACCTATACCATAAAACATATCCTGTGAAACTTAGCAATAGTGTAGCTTTCTATCAGTGAAAGATTTGTTGTATTCGGACCAGTATTTCTAAAGATTATCACTAACAAACAAACAATTTAATTAATATCCAATTGCTATGTTCTCTGTATACAGGGATTTGAATGTAGAATCCCAGGTTAAGTACATATCCCAACCTATTATTTCAAACATCTTTGCGTTCATTAGATAATTTTATCCGTACCTTCACTCGTGGGATCCCTGCGACCTAACACGACAACCTTGAAAGGTTTCTGCTCATTATGCCTTCATGAGTATTTGAGTAAACTCTCAAAGGTCAACAATTCACAGCATTGTTCTAGCCAGAGATAGGGTGACGCAGATAAAGGTATGAACATAGGGCTGAAATTCGTTCGGGATTCCTTAGAATTGTCATAGTTTAGAGGGCATCCGGGGGTCATGGGGAAAGGTTATTTAGAAAAATGACCGAGATACTTATTATGTCAGAGAAATCTCAATTAATTTAAAGATAATCAATAAATGACAATAACAAACACATTAAGAAATTTTTTCTCGTTGGTGTTCGTGAAAAAACTCTCAATTTCCCAAATCTACAAAAAATCTTCAAAAAGTCCAGACGGTTTTAGAAGTTTTGACCCGGCATTGGCAATATAGGTGTTCGCAGCCCTAGATGATAAGGAAACAATTTTCTGTTCAGTCCAAAAGATAACAAATAAATAACTGGATCAAAATGTGGGAACAAGGTCATTTAATCAGCTGATACAAGCAAGATACACGGTAGACGGGTAGCCCTCTGAGTCACGCATGCGTAGACAAACCGTCTCTCAGAATTTAAACAAAATATTAAGTATAGAGAAAATGTAAAAGCGGGTGATGAATGTAACCGCAGAATTCTTCAACGCGGTCTCAGGAACCGGGTCAGTGGCTTGGAATTTCGCATGTCACGGACTGTATTGTTGGCACATTTTTGCAAAGAATTGTATGTTTGCGTTGTTAAGTATCGGGGTGGTTGCCAGAAATAAAGCTGCAGTGCAGTAGTGAGCTTGCAGCGGCAGACTGCGGTGCTGGCTCACCATTCATTGTGATGGCGGGAGGTCGATACGATACGTCGTCAGTGTCGCCGCGCCTTCTGTGCTGCGCGGTCGTAGCCTAGCCAGCCATCTGCCGGTACGCGCCGCTCGTCTGACATTTGTGAGCACTGCGCAACTGATTGATATCGACAGTGAAACCTTTATTTATAAACAAATTGTTATTACCTATCTGTGCTTTTAATTATTTTTAACGTCAGTTTCATTCATGATCAAACGTTTCGATACGTCAGCTAAGAGTTACAGTGAAATTGAAGGAGATAGGTAACTTATTTATTTAATTTTTTTACGTGAAAGCGCACGTGACGACAGACTGTATTACATAAATATTTATGAAAATATGGACACAATTATATTTGCGACTGAACCAGTAAGTACTCACACGTGGTTATGGTATGCACCTGGCACACAATGTATGGTTTACTTTACATTATAATTTATTATCCTGAATGACTTGAATTGCAGTCAAAAAAAATTGTAAACAAGGCCCATGAAGATTAAGAATATCTCAAAATATATTCATTTATATGAAAAGTGTTTAAAACAATTTTTGCCAATTACATAATTATAAGGAGACTGTAGTAAAACAAACGACAATTGAGAATTAATTTCCAATGACAGTCGTAGAGGAGCACGCACTCAGACGCCCACAGATCCACTGTCACGGTTCAAACATAGTGACACATTCATAAATCAAATTAAGAACTTAGAAGCCGCACAACAAACATGATATTAAATTCAATAAGACAATACAGTTACTTTTCAGTTTTACAAGCAGATATTGCTGTAACAACGTTATAATTACGATATCGAAAATTTGCGGTGGGAACCGGTTCCACAATTAGGCAGGTACCTACTAATAAACAAACCTAATAAAGAAGCAATGTTTTCTTACCTATCATGTTATTACATTTAAGAGGTTACTGAAGGAAAATCGAATCATCCAGAAGCAACTAAATATTGATACATATTCGGAAATTAATGATGAAGATGAGTTTTTGATGTACTTATTTCCCTTTTATAGATTCGATCGAGGAACTATTAAACATTATCTGAAATACAATAAATGAGCTTAATGAGCGGCATGTATTGTTACATGCAGTAAACTAGCTCTGAACGATCACATCGCGTGTCGAGCTTTTGTTTAAAGCTATCACTGCTTTCATTATGCTTTGTGTTGTACTAAATGTGTAAGTAACTTATTGTGAAAAACTATATCACGATTTCACGATATTGGAATCGATCCTTATTCTGCCTATTCACACAACTTTATCACTAGGTCACATGGAATATTTTAACTCTAATTTCTACAGTAACGAAGCTGTGGTACTTACGCTATTGTTTAAGGTTTAAGATTCTCTGTCTATTTCCAACATACCAAAACAAACATTTAAAATAAGCAAACAACATCGTGATAGATCGGTCCATTATTTTTTGCTCATCCATTCTATCAACAAAGCTTTGAGTAAAATATTGATTTCTTTGGTTCGCAAAATTCTATTCATGTTTTGTAAGAATGGTTAGGTATATTTATCTATCTATTTCTAAATTACTGATAGGTATTAGAGATGAAAAGATGTTGAGTAAAAAATGTGTGTATATTGATTTAATGAATTCCGCCTCTAGCGAATTCTCTCTGCGTGGTGGTTGTTTGAATAATTTTAAATGAATATGACACACATTATTTTGACGAGGTCAACCTGTATCTTCAACTATTAGGCACTAGGTAAAGTTGCTCACCTTTCAAATGGTAGGTAACTATTGGAAAATTAATAGAATGCATCGTTGCGTCCACTGTTATTTAACGTCAAAATAAATCATTAGTCAAATGGAAGTACAAAGTTAGAGCTTAAATATTGGAAAAAAATATGCCAAGGTTGATCAACAAATAGTTTAGATTGTTCCAAATTCTTTTCTTTTGTCTTTTGAAATATGGCATTGCCATTTAACAAATTCTAATGAAAAGTATATCGCGATGTAGAAAAACAGGGTCTTCTTTTTGATTCTCTATCAATTTTATTCAAATGCAATATGTTATGTAAGATCATGATTATAACATTGAGATTTATAATCAAATTCCTATTAGCGTTGTGTAAGAGCTATTTGGCTCAGAATTTGGAAATAAATTATCGGAACCGGTAGCTTTTGTCAAGTTATTCTTGTGACCCTCCTCATTATAATGCGTAGGTACGGTAATAATTTCTTCTGAAGCTTCGTATACAGTAATATCTACGTTCTCCAGTAAAGTAAGCACTTCAATTATAATAAAATCGTCGTTAATAAAGTTATAAGCCTCACGTTCTAAAGTGGTAATTTTAATACTTCAATATCCAGTTCGTGTTATTGGAGACAAATGAAAAATTATTATTATGGATTCTTTTTTATGGGCAATATGCAAACATTGCTTTTTCTGCCTCGTTGGTCGCGACTGCTGAGCATGAGGTCTTGGGTTAGAATCCCAGGTCGGGCAGAGTGTTATTGGGTTTTTCAGGAATTTCGCAGTAGCACTTCGGAATCTGGATTTATGCCCGGTTGATGGCTCGCCGCTATTACATGGGACTTAAACGTAACTGGCGAAATGTGAGTGTATTAATGGGCACACCTCTGCCTAACCCTTCGGGAATTACATGCGTGATGTTATCTCATGCTTTTTCAGTACGTCTATAACCTTCTTTTCCACTTTAGTGACATTCAGATTTCTAAAACTGCATTCTTTTAGATTCTTATGCAAGATGCGTATTAGAGAGGCAAATACATCATCGATCAATATTGTAGGTATTTATCAAAACGTGCAGAAGTGATAGCTACATATCGTCGCTGTGCTTGCAAAATCCGCTATGGAAAAAAACCCAACTTTTCAGGAGAAGCAAAAAACTGTTTATTTTTCGACCTGGTGATGACATTTTAAAACTAAATATGCAGAAAATTAGACTTTATGTCGAGACATCCAGATATATAAAATTTTTGACGTTTACTATGTTATTATGGGGGCTAGAATTTTTTTAAGTGAATTTGGGCACTTAGCGGTTTTATTTTGAGTCGTAAATACCTCTATGTGACTTTTTACCACTGGTTTTTCTGGTTTTGAGGTACTCTTTCAGCATACTCAAATGGACTCAAACGTTACTTGACGCCCTGGATAGGTGGGTCCATACATTGCTGATGGCATATCGAATGCGTCACCCACGGTCATCGAGAATGAGACTATATAATAACATGAAATTGGGTGATCGTAGCTTCTTAAATGCTAAGTCCCTCCACAACCGCAAGATATGCAGTCTAAGGGAATATTTCCTTGGAGCTGACGTGGACATGCACCGAGATGTCATGGTTGCAGTAGATAAGAGCTTCACCCCGCTCTCCTTGGTTAATGAGAACGGCACAGGCCTGTAGGATTTGAGACTAAAGATCGCGAGGAAGTATGGCAGAGCAAGGAGCTTCACGTTTTCCGGGCCATGTAGCATGGGCCCGATGTACATTATTTAGCGTCCTTATCCTGGCTTCGATTCGGTGACCTATTTGGGTAAATTGAGGGTTTTCTCTGTGGACGAAGTTATTATGACGAATAACTACCGAAGATTTATTGTGAAAGATGGCACGGTTGTCATTTGTCGGTCATGCCACCGGCCGAGAGAATCAGTCTGTCAGATTACCTCTATGTTCTTGTTTAGCTAACGAAGAGTACTTGCATAGGCACAACCTTGTAGCCAGGGTTATCTATCAGCAATACTTGTTCTATACTGCCTCGTGAAATCGGAAGTACAGTATCACAGGTATGTGCCCGGCCCAGTTTTTGAAAATAGCAATGTCACACTGTACTGGGATCGTCACCACGGACAGGATTATTCTGGCCAATAAGCCTGATATAGTGGTGATGGATCGCTTAGAGAGGCACCCAGTGATTGTTGGCATAGGCGTCCCACTTGACGTGAACCTCGTGAAAGTCGAAAAAGATATAAGCAGATAAAGAATCTTGATTTGGCCCGCATGGTTGTCGACGGAGGATGGGATGTTAACTATTGGGCAGTAGTGACTTTATTTCCCGGGAGAAGTCATCTCCTCATCTCTGGCTTGCCTTCATTGGCCGGCTAGGGAAAGGAAATATTCCAGTAAGGCGCTGGTAGGGAAGTACTAGACCGTACTTCCGGGATTGTCCTGATAGCCGTGAAATACCTCTCCACTTCTCATTCTCAAGCATCTCAAGATAGGTTACCCCCTTGTCGCTTCATCAACACGTGCTAGCGAATGTTTTAGGGGGCCCATTGAGTGAGTGTGCAAGTTACCCCCTGCCATTTTATCCGTGTAAACAAGTATTGGTCAGGCAGGGGCCATAGTCCTGCCATAGTACCAGTTAATCAGTCCCAAACCCATAGACCCATTCTTAGTTACCATATCCTGCAATAGTCCTGCGCCAACCAGGGGTTATCCTTGGATGCACTTGCATAGTGCATACAGGGATAATTGTCAGTTGGTGTTTAATTTCATCTTAAAGCTATCTAAGGGGCATCTGCGAGCTGGATTCGGGTCCCGAGTTACATAAATTAAAATAAAATAATGACAATAATAATAGCCTATTAGTAATAATAATAAGTATTACGCAAAAACAGGTACCTATAATGAGTTTTGTAACACTTTAAAACACCTGAAAATATTTTCCCTGTTGACCAAACCCGCTATGTGTCATTTCAAAGCGAAATTTTAAACACACTCTAAAAGACTCGCTTTGAAACGAAAATACGCTATGTGTCTCTTGCACACATAGAGGGTTCTTCAAGTCCATTTTTGACCAAAATAACATAGCTGATTTTGTTATCTTCGGAACCAAATGAGTTATTAGAAAACGGACTTCACAGGCACATGCGGCTTGAGAAATACTATAAAATGGCATCAAAAACCGAAAATCAAAAAAAAACACATAGCGGATTTTGCAAGCACAGCGACGATATACAAAATGTTTAATATGGAAAAATACAGCTTCATTATCAAAATTAATCTGTACAATTTATTATGCCTTGTCAGCACCATCATTTTTTACATGTTTAGTTTTTAAAAGATGCTGTTTTTGCTAGCAATGAATGCGGAACAGATTAGATATAATTTATGTCCTATAATAGTTCTTTCATTATGTTCGTTTTTCAAATCATAAATAACACTACTATATAATATTCCTCACGCTCTAGGATGGTGCCGGTGACATTTGTCAAACTGCTGCTTTTCACTCTTGAACGTTACGGCGATTTACAATCAAGATTGAATATTTTAACTGCACACTAATATCATAGTCGTAAAATACGAAATCAGTAAGTAAAGTAAATAATGTCACTGACTTAGTGCGATTCTGACATCCATAGATGAATTGCTGACATGTGTCACCCGCACCATCATAGAACGTATGGAATATTATGTAGATGTAAGTAACACTAACGGATCTGATTTTTTAAAAAATAATTATTCATTCATTTTTTGTTCGTAAGAGGAAGTTTTGGTCCGAATCCAAAAATCCTTTCACTGATAGAAAGTTACACTATTGTCGAGAGTTATAGAATGTGTTTTATGGTATTTTTGGCTTTCACGAGGACAAAGTCGCGGGCAGAAGCTAATTTATTCATCCATACTAATATTATAAATGCGAATAAGTACTCTATCCGTCTCTCTGTTACGCTTTCACGACTAAACCACTGAACCGATTTTGATAAAATTTGGTACGGGGTAAGTTTGAGCCCCAACAAAGGACCCACATTTTCGCGGACGAAGTCGAGGGCAAAAGCTAGTATCGAATACTAGCTTTTGTTAGAGTCTTGTCGAATGGTGGAGATCACGGAGGCAGCAATATTGTATGTTTTTTCTTCGGGTTCAAGTTTAACCCGTACCAAATATCATCAAAAACGGTTCAATAGTTTAGTCGTGAAAGCATAACAAACTGACTGAATTACTGTCGCATTTATAATAATTATGAACATGTAAAATATTCACTTGCCTTTATTTTATTCTAGTTTTTGTAAATACATAATCTTCTTTCTCTTTATTTATAATTTCAACACACGTCATATCTCTATTATCTATCAACGTTATTAACTTTAGCTTAGTTTAAGAAGATATATTGTGTTGTCTAGCAAAGTTAAGTCAAAATATGACATTATTAATAGGTAGATAAGGTCCACATACGTCATCATCATCATTACCAGCCTAACAACATGCACTGCTGGATATAGGCCTCCCCTAAAAATAGCCACAATGGCCGGTCTTGCGCTGCCCGCATCCAGCGGTTTCCCGCAACCTTTACCAGGTCGTCAGTCCACCTCGTGAGGGGCCTTCCCACACTGCGCCTTCCTGCCGTGCTATTCTCTAAAAACACAGCGCCGCGGCAGCGCTGACACTATGGTTTGTGTTTAGTGGATTTTCAACTTTATAATGTAGATCACAACGTTGAAAATCCACTAAACACAAACCATAATGTCAGCGCTGCCGAAGCGCTGCCGCGGCGCTGTGTTTTTAGAGAATAGCATACCTGTACGTGGTTGCCACTCCAGAGCCTATGACAACCCCAACGGCCGGCTCTACGACCTATGTGACCTCACCATTGCCACTTGAGTTTTGCAAGTTTGAGAGCTATGTCGACTACCTTAAGAGTTCTTTTGTAGATCTCCTCATTCCTAATCCACACTCATACCACATTATCATTATCTAATTGATCATTTAAATGAATTACTGATCATTAATTAGTAGAAACATAAAAACTTTTTATTTTAAATTAGGTAATCATTAAGAACACTTTTATCGTCGCATCGCGTCGTTAGTAACATACCTAAGTATGTATAAATTAACTCCATCAACAATTAAGTAAGTATTATTGTATGTACCCATTGTCACGAAGGAACAAAACAAATCTTTATTATTTTTTTCCCATACAAACTATTCAACCAATTTCAACGCTAATTAAAAAAAAACTCACGATACAAAGGCCTCGAAACCGTTTATCTATGACTCAGTAACAAAGTACTGGAACGAAGTAATACGAACTGTTACAGATAGGTAATCTCTTCCATCTCCATCAATTGTCCGATACAGATTGAATGATCGATTCTCAGCCTATTTGTATCAAACTGGCCGGTCCGTATTTACAGTTATAATAATACTAGCTTTTCCCTGCCACTTCATCCACGTGATTTTTTTAATAATTTAATATAGCCTTTAGCATTCGGTGATAACGTAGCTTCTATAATATCAGGTATAGTGTAGCACCGAATTAGCGAAAAAAAAATTCAAAATTGGACCAGGACTTTCGGACTATTGCGCGTTCAAATAAAAACCAACAAACTGAAGAGTTTGGTGTCCATCAAAAGCTTCGGTTTAAAAAAATATATATTAAGTAGGTATTTAAGCAACACTACCGGCTTTGGTTAAAAACTGAGGGATTGTCGAAAATATAGCGCGAACACGTAACAATGTATCATGCGATATGCATATACCAACTTAGTAATCCCAAGATTTTTTTTAATATGTTTTGGTTTAATTACTGGCACATGAGATATTTCAGTTTTGCTTCTGGAATTTCAGATATCTACGAGTATATTCGGTGGTAACCACTTAACATCGGGAGACCATTCCCGTATTTTAGAGAACGATCGCATTCTAATCTTATTCTCAATCTATCAAAAATATCTCTAATTTACCTACATTTTTGGCAAGTTCTTGGCATTGAACTGGAAACTTGGCATCAGCGACAGTTGAGATGGAATTGCAACTAGATTTTGAACGTTTATAATTACGGGAATTGGCCTTCAGGTGGGCCGTCGCCGCAGTTGTTTGTTTGCCATCCAAAATGTTTTTACTTACTTCGATGAGCTTTGAATAGGTGTTTGAAAATTGTATTTAGACTTCTTTTGTTATTTCGAATGACACAACCGAGACCCATTGTTGAGAAGATTTGGGCCATTCTGGATCTACCTATACCTACTACATTTAGTTTTCATTTCAAGTTCATCATCTTCCTGCCCTTGTCCCATGTTACTTGGGGTCGGCGCAACACGTTTTCCTCTTCCACTCTGTCCTGTCAGCCGTCATGCAACCACTGACTCCCCTTTCATTCATATCATTCTTCACACAATCCATCCATCTTTTCTTTGGTCTTCCTCTTGCTCTCCATCCATCCACATTCATATTCATAACTCTCCTGGTCACATGCGTTTCATCCCTCCTGTTTTCATTTGAAGTTCATGTTTTAAAATTGAGAGACATCAAGTTTAACTCAAAATGGTTCAACTGTTCCCCAGGTCAAATAGTTTATCTCTTCCAACAATTTCATACTGTTCATTGTACTGTGATAATTCTGTAGGTATAAAACTGTTACATAAAAAAACACTAATTAAATTCAGCGTTATCGTTTTTGCGAATCTAAACTCATTAATGCTATGACAGATTATTCGTATTTTTGTGGCGCTCATTAGTGCCATTAGCATTGTCGTCAAATTTTTCGCTTTCGTCATTAGAAAATGAGTAGGTTAGTACCTACATAATGTTCATATAGTATGTAGGTCTAGGTACTAACCTACTCAGACTCACATAACAAAAAAGTTATATACGAGCATTTAGCATAACACGAATCAAACAAAGGTCGTTTAGCCTCTTAAAAAATCTTCTTCGGGTAGTTAAATAAGTACCATCTACTATAAATTCCTATAGGTATAAGGGAACGTAGGGTTTGCAAGAGTTCTGCATCACATTTGCAATCCAGGTTAAAATCATCTCTAATTTTATTCATCTTAGGATTTTTTTTCTTTCTTCAATCAACCTGAAATGGAATTTGAAAATATATATTAGTGATATTGTATTGTATTTCTTACGAGACTATCTACTGTAGGTACCTATGTCAATAAAGTTTTCAGTTACGTGATACAAACACAACAGTGCGAATCCAAAAAGTATGTGACAAGAAGCTTTTATGAATTACTATAGCTTTTGCACACGACTTCATCCGCGTAAATGTCGGTTATCGAGTAGACGGAATTGCTGATTATAAAGTAGACTATGTCCTTCCCTGGGGTTAAAACTTAGGTACACCCCGCACCAAGTTTCATCAAAATCGGTTCAGTGGTTTAGTCGTCAAAGCGTAACAGACATACAGACAGAGTTACTTTCGCACTTATAATATTAGTAAGGACTTACGACAGTTGATAGTAATAATTTATTTATTAATAAATTAAATTGTTAGTTATAGAGTTCTCACGTACGAGATATGTTAGACAAGAATTGGAAGATTACGAAATCTACCACCATGATTACTCTACACCTGTTACCCAGAGCGTGATTAACAACGAGGATATGACAACACTCCAGAGAATAGAGGTTTGCACGATTATGTTGACACAACAGATACAAAACATCAGGTCGTGAGAAACGCTCTAGAACTCATAGTTTACAGATTGCATATGTAGCGGAAACCATAATAATGTAGATAGGTAGGATTACGAAATTCATCAATAAGATACACGTGTGGACGCACCGATGTAAAAGTATTACAGTTACCGGCACGTAAGTTGGCAAGAGTTTTTGTAGTGCGCACGCACAATTTCATACATTTTTATATGCGCGAACTTCCCCCACTACGAAAATCTCTTGCCAAGTTACGTGCCGGTAGTTATACATGTTTAGGAACGGGAAAATATGTCAAGTCCCATCGCAGGATCAGTATTGATCGTAAAATAGTAGGTACCTACTTTTAGTAGTCGTGGCTAAAAATACCTCAAAGCTATTATTAAAATAAAAAAGAGGTTAAAGTTCTTGTTTATTTATACAGGGTGGTTCAAATAGTGACGTCATAAAATATGTATTCATCATGTATTCGTCATCAGCGCTTTTCAATAAAAAAATGTATAACTCCACAACTATTAAGAATCGAGGCACATTATGTACAGTCAGAAAAACAGATAGGTATACAGGGTCGTCAGATATAGTTGAAATTTTCTGAGAAACCGATGAATGTTTTCAAATGTAATTTAATTTAAATAGTAGATAATAAACGGTTTATTAATTAAGTTAAGTTTCAATCGAAGACATCCATCGGTTTCTATGAAAACTTAATTTATATCTGACGACCCTGCATACCTATCTGTTTTGCTGCGTGTACACGAGGATTTTTTTTTATGACGTCGCTATTTGGACCACCCTCATGTTTATAAAAGACAATCTTTAGAAATACCTACTGCCCCACTGAAAATTCTTTCTCTAACAGAAAACTGAATGGTAACATTTAGGGTTTCGATGATCAGTACTAAGGATATATTGATTATGAAATATCATTATTTTTACCATAAGACTGCTATAATTATGTGTAAACGAAGTCGGCAAAAAATTAGCATCTTCAAAAAAGAACTCTTTCATAAAACAGATGCTTACAATTAGCAGTAAACTACTGCGAAAAAGATCGCTGTTTCTAATTAATATATGGTACAGTCAATGACTGCTTCTTCCTATTCTTAGAATATGAATATCATGAGTTACAAAACAGCTATATCGAATATCAAAAATAATCCCACTTAACGGTAATATGATGACCATAATTGCGCTTACAATCAGCCATGATTCAGATTCCATTAGATGCACTTAATTCATCAAATATGTCCAGCGTAATTCAGAGACTCGGGGAAACTACTAAGTATTTAAATGACCCTGTAATTTGTGATGGAAACGTGTAGGTAGTTAGTAATTCTCGGAAAATTAAATGACTACTAAGTAAAGCTTTGTTGCAATTGTCTATAGAATGAATTATAAAGGATGTAAAATGACACTTAACAAAGAAAATGATTTTGATCATTTTCTTGTTCTGGACCATACCTGGGAATCAACTATAAAAAATCTAGACCGACTCAAATGTTCCCAAAAATAGGGCCGACTCTTACTTTTTTCTTCTCAGTTTTATATTTAAAGTTCATGTTTTTAGCAGTTGGAATTCTTTTTTTGTCTTCTTTTGACTCGGCACTTCGGCAGTGAGTCGTTTTAAGATATAGTGGTCCCTTGAACAGACCGGTGCAATTTATAATTTTACCATTACACACTCGTGCGAGAAATTCGTGCGGCGCCGCGCCCGCCGCCGCGCCGCGCCCACTGTCGCCGTGCTGCACTATTTATTTCCTTTTCAATTTAACACAAAAGCACATTACAATACATAATATTCTCACACGATAAACACATACTTAATATTACTTCACGACTAACCGCAATGTGCGGTAACAATGACCGTATTGCGGTAGGGACGGACTTGTCACCAAACTGGTAATCTTAGCTCATCTTTACAAATCGTGAAACTTCGTAATGCATCGTTTTACAAAGTAAACTTCAAAATTAAAGTGCTTTTTCATCATCATCTGCTCTTCTAATAAATGGAGTGGCTCAGTTTACATTTAGGCCTAATGTACCTTTTGGTGTAGTAAATAAAGTTTTATATTGTATAGCGATACTTAATGTCATAATGGCCCAGTGGTTAAGGGTACGTGCAAATTTTTCTATTTCATATTATGTACAATCTAAGATTATCTTAGATAGCACTGACGTCAGTGAAGGAAAACATCGCGAGGAAATCTGTACTTGTAATTAAAATAAGTCTAAAATCGCCAATCCGCCTTCAGCAAGCGTGGCTGGTGATCATCGCTCGTGCCTTCTCTGTATGAGAAGAGGCCTTTGATCTGCAGTTGGACAATAATAGGCTGGTATTTTTGTATCATATCGCTATCTTAAAAAGTGCGTGCCTCGGTGAGTCACGGTGTGAGCTAAGCCTAAGCTAAGTTTTTCAAAGCCACGCTTTGTCTAAAATTCTTCTTCTCCTTTGCTTATCCATGTAAACTATTTAATTCTATCTAACGTTGTTATTTAGCCAGATCTGATTCCCCTACACAAGGTTTTGAAGAAAGACATTTTTAAATACAATAATTGAAGGCCACTAAATACTTGGCCAACGATCAATGAGAGCCTGTATCTTTCAGACTGTCCGGATGTTATTTTAATTTTCCAACCATACTTCCAAGTACCATTTAAACGTTTGAAAAAGTTCAAAGTCAATGAGGATTTACTAACATTAGAATTTTCAAAGACATTTTATTTTTTGAATTTTTGGTGCCAAAGGTATAATTTTCTAGATGCATCATGGGCTAGAAATTATTTTTAAAGTATGTATAGGTAACCTGAAAATATTTTAACGGTTGAACAGTTTGAAAGGCTAGAACGTTTGTTCTGTTGATTTATAAGCCTATGGTTCTGCAGTATATTAGTTTATTTTGAAGTCGGAGCCAATGTAGCTAGACAATAATGTACAGAGTAGATACAGAATATATTACCGGTTGGATGTTGAATATAAATACGAAATCCCTTTGGAACCCTGGGGCATAGACCCGTTCTACTGTTTATGTGTTTTATCATGTCGCGATACACATGGGTATTCTTCTAAAGATCGTGCCGTATATTTCCACATAGTGGCCCATAGGGATAGGCTATGCTGCTTCGTAGGAGACACTACAGTGACAAGACATCATTTGTCATTTTTGTCATTTAGAATTTTTGTATGAAATTTTCGACATAATATTTACAAACACAGATTTCTAATCTTGTCACTAATGTTTACTAGGTCACCTGGATGTTTTAATGTGTGTCGTTTAGCACAATTCTAAAAATATTTACACACGCATTCTTTTAAAAATAGATTTAATCCCGCGCAAAACTACACTGGAAAAATATTATTATTATTCCAGATGGATTCAACTGGACTTTTAAACACATTGATCACACCTTGTGCTGGCTTCACCTAAATTGAGGACGACAGACGAAAATTTTAAAAACATCAGCCATTTTTTCCCGGAAACTCAATAAAAATATCTTTTTATTTTTGCTTTTCAAGGCACAAAACACAATATGTTGATCCGAATTCTTTGATAACTGCATTCGGACGATGCGTGACGCCTGGCCACTAAACTAGGGAAAATCCGGAAAATTCCTTAAGAATGGTTGCCCTAATCACATCTAAAATTCGATCTAAATCATTCCGTACCTATCCACTACTCGTTAAACTCTCGACACGTCCACTCCTGCTTAGCAAAAACATTAAAGAAAGCAATGACATCTTTATAGTTTCACTATCGACTTTTGTATGGGAAATGGCCTACGAAAAACATCTCACTAAAGACGTGATAGGGATAATGATTCCATGTACTATAAAATACAACAGTTAATGTACCGTACTGTGTTTTACGACATAGTTAATGATTTGTATAAATTAGACGTTAGTTATACAAAGTGTATCTCCTCATGATGTGATGTGGTGTCACTACAAACAGAAACCTTGGACTGTGGCCAAACTATGTTCCCTTAGTTACAATCGGCAATGTCATTGACAATTTAATAACTAGCTACCTATATGTTATATAATGAAGAGGTTAAATTGTTTGTTTGTAAGAGGTTATGTTTATTTTCTTTTCCATATTTTTGCTAATTATATATATATATAATTATATAAAATAAAATTATAAGCCTCGACATTCTCTATTAAATAATTCTATTAAATTTTCTAAAATTTAAATTAGCTCTCTGCTTAATTTGTAGCACTTGGTACCGTAGTACTTAAACTTTTTATTAATTTAGGTGAATTACCGTTCCGTATTTATTTATTTATTTCTTTACTTATTTACTTATTTATTTATTTATTTATTTTATGAAGCATGGAAGACTTACAGCTTAAATACTAAGTAAAACAGGAGACCATAGTGGACAGGAAGCCAATTACAAGTCTTCGCGTGTAGAAAGAGAATGGAAACTTAAAAGTGAGCATAAAACAGATATAATTTTGATATAATTTAATATAATTTTGATTTTCAGAATTTATTTTGTTTACTTTAAAGTAGGTATATAGGTACTTGTCTTTGCTAGCTCGTAGGTTAGTACCTTCTACCGGGTACTAAAATTCTAATGCAGTTAGGTAGATAATATATTTTTTACTAACCTACTAGTTGACCTACTCCACCCATTTTTCTATCTTCATCATTTTATCGCGTCACAGTTTCCAAAACCAATCTTATCAACCAACGAGATGATATCTCCTAAGATATCTGATATCTCAGCAGTCAAATATAATATTATTCATATTTTCAAGCAAGTATTTATAAACAACGGCTGGGTTATTTGGAATTTCCCTGTACCATCTACGTCAATTAACGTATCAGTATTTGCAATTGAGATTTAAATAATCTCATCAAGTAAGTACATGTTGATTTAAAAACAATAAAAATATTTTAATTTCATCAAACAAATTGGGCTTATGTTTGTAACGGTAAATACAGATATAAGATTCAATTCTGTGGACAGTAACGGAGAAAAGTGACCGTACCTTGGTCAAAAAAATGATTCCGAGTGTGATTTATAACAAATTGACGATACAGTTGGCACAGTGGCTGAGCGATTGACTGCCGCGCTGCGTGTTGAAAACGCACACGAAACAAATATTTGTATAGTCTAGAGATAGTTTTTCCGGGTCTGGCTGTTTATGTTTGTTACTTTATATGTTTGTAAACACACCTACGATATGGAGAAAAGATTTCCAAAAAAAATATGTGTTACACCAGTAAATACCTACTTCAAGTACAAAATTACGTGTACCACATTCTAAAAGCTTGGAAAGTAGGTAGGTACGGCAATCTCATTAAATCTAACAACTTGTCTCCAGAGGAGATAATAACTTGACTGTAAAGGTCTTTCCACACAGATTCGATATTATCACAGGGATGGGTATTCAGATTATCTATTCGTAAAACAATTTGAGGCCTTAAAGGCGCAGATCCATTGCGGCGCACGTGGTGCACGATATGCACATGCATGCAGCTGCATGGAGTCGTGATTCAGATTGCAAGTGCCTACGTTTCCACGGAAGTACATTGAATGCACGAATTTTTGTGCACGCAACCTACGTATACGTGGTTTAATGACGTCACCGACAAATAGACAATGACAACGACAAATAGTCGACCGTCAGCTACACAAATGGATGGACCCACTGCGTGCACATCCTACGCAGCAACTGTGGGCCGCGTGTATAGCGTGCGCGGGCGACATACCAGAGCAAACCACAATGCAAATGCAATGTTTTGCATTTTCATACAGCGACGCGACACGCGACATAGCAAATCCGTGCGTCGCAGTGGAACAGCGCCTTTACAGCTAAAACATCTTCCTACATAATAATGCTGTTAGTTGATAAATAAACTTTCTTTCTAGCTATACTAATATCGTAAAACTGAATTACATAGACTTCTTATGTGTAATGTATAATAAAAATGTTCGCAGTAACCATATTATTTTATTATGTTTGTTATACACCAACTCCTAAGGCGATGCCTGCGGCTTTATTACGTTATTCAGCTAATTTGTCATCATAATGTAATGATCAGTGTCTGGAAGACCGAACGACGAACCGATTCGATTAAGTCCAACGAGTTTTACTGAGTCAACTACTATAGCATTCTAATTGAATCGATGGAAATTATATTAAACTGCATCGGCAGCTTTCCAAAACATTTGTAGTTGTTAAACATGGCACTATTACAATCAAAGTCAAAGTCAAAAACATTTATTTCAATTAGACCATTTGCAGGCACTTTTGAAAAGTCAAGGAGTCTGTCAGTTAGTCCGAAAGTTGAAGCTAGTTGCTAGTTCCAAAACGGAGGTAGGCCTCTATGGAGAAGAACGAGCAAAAAACTCCACGGCACTCTTTTAAATTAGGATTTTACAAAATCCCGGTTACAATATCTTTAGCTAATAAAAGTAGCTAAGTGGTAATGATTCATGAACTTCGGGAAATAGCTATTTCATTTATAGCTACTAGATAGCATAGAACTCTGCCACATTTGTCTCGTGGTCGCAAGCTCTTTGGGCAAAAAGTGTTATTGGGTTTTCCCATCAGGAATTGCTCACTAGCAGCCCGGAGTTTGGACATTGGTGGTGTGAGACCTTCGAGCCTTGGAAAGCAGGTAAAACCATTGGCCCTACGCCTGAACTTTCTCCGGTCGTGTTGGATTGCCGTCCTATTGCTCTATGAGAGTGAGAGAAGGAGTGCAACCTGTATTTGCGCATACACTTGTGCACTATAATCTCTCCTGCGTTTTGGCTAATCACCATTGAGATTGGCCGCCTTGACCGAATTTCGGTCGGGAGCCGGGAATGTAATAACATACCAGGCATGGTTAATTTGATGGCGTGACGTGTTTTTTTTTTAACTAAACAACGTCACAAAAATTACGTAGTTAGGTACCGTATGCAGCAAAGTTTAAGAATGTATGAATAACGGCTATAGTACTACAACGTAATTAGGTAATTAAAATATAAATACAGGTGGTACTCCTATTTAGTTTTTACTGCGACTGTACTCGCCCGGTGGTACATTGACCATAGAGTTACAAAAATTAGAGGCGGCATCCCACCTATTGCTCCGAAAGATCACAACTATTTCTGTCTTACAAAATGGCGCAATGATTGCATTATTTTTCTACCGTCATGACCTGTATGTAAGTAACTAGAACGTGTCTTGGTTGGTAGTAAGATTGCTTTAATTGCGGTTTGCCCTAAAGCGCTTTATGTCAGAATGCTAATTGTAATGGCATGGTTTGAGGTGTGATAATTATATTGTATTGTATTTGTTTGACTAGTCTCTTCTGCGCGTATTTAATGGGTACGACCGGTGTTTAATATTCTTTTGTGCCTTATAGGCCGAGAAAGCTCGTACCTTCAGACTCTTTCGCGAAAGATTTGAAGTACCTTTATCACTGAGATGCTCACGCTAAGTTCCTTTTAGATCGGACCCCTGTTTCATCCCCTTTGGGGGTGAATTATATAAACTACTTCCCTGCCAAATTTCATCTTTTTACGCCAAGCGGTTTTCGATATTTCATGATGAGTGAGTGCGTGAGTCCTACCCTATTTATTTACATAAACTTTAATCAACAAAAAAAGTACAAAGGCGGACTTAATGCCTTAGGCATTCTCTCCCAGTCAACCAAAGGTGGTGAAGAGATAACATAGCAGGTGTAAAAAATTGTACATGAGAAATAAGATATTTAAAAATCATTAAAAACAAAAATGTAAATCGCTTTTATGTATTTAGAAAAGATCTTTTTCGTAATATAAAATTGAGTAGATCTGTGTTAGAGTATCATTAAGCGTGTTATTTTAATAGGTGCAAAGCAATACAAACTATTCTTATAGCTTCGAGTCGAGATTATGGCATTGACCTTCCAGAGCGCTGTCCGCCGGAAGCCTATGTTTAGTAATCGACATTCACGTGCTATAAAATGTTCAATGTTGCTTATAGAATTATACGCGAATCTCGCTTTACAGGATTCACGAATTTTTACAGAACGTTATATCTTACTTCTAGCGAAAGTTTGGATTTATGTTTGTTTTTCAATCACGCCAGAACGCCTAAAAGGATCTGGTTAAAATTTTGCATACAGATAGATTATAATCTAGACTAGAATAGCACATTATAGGCTACTTTTTTATCTCGGAAAAAATACGGTTCTTGTGGGATATTAAATCAACTTTGATGCGGGCGATGTTGCGGGCATAAGCTAGTACCCCATAGTTTATTATGGCTTTCGAAAAATAGAGGCCAAATAACAGTAGTTATTGTGTTGCATTGTTGAAATTAATGCGATTTGGGGATACTTTTTTGAAGTGAAAACTTCTTTAGCGGCGTTGAGCACTTTTTCTGTAATGGGTATAAAATCTTAAACTCGCGTCAGGACACGTGCGCGTCAGGACACGTGACCTGATCGAAAAAGCGTAAGACGGATGGAGAGTAGACAGCTATCCCCTCTCTACGGCGCGGCGAAAATGTATGCCTGGGCCTACTGTTTCGTTTAGACAGCGCAGGGCGCTTGCGCGAATGTTCGTGTATGTTAAACGTAAACGTAAACGTTAATAATCAAGTTTTCACTTCTGCCGGCACTCCCGGAGTGCAACCCGTTTTTTTTTTGTAAATTGCTTATAGTCTATCGGTGTTTTTTATATATCTTGAAATAACGGAGTTTATTATACGCTAACAATGAAATAACGATAGCGTGGAAACTGGTAACGTGGTTTTCTAATGCAATATAAATGAAGTACCTATAGTCTTCGATCCACGATGCACCATATTTATAGGTAAAGGGTTAGGCAGAGGTGTAGGTACCCATTTGTATATTTAAATTTTGCCAGTTATGTTTAAGTCCCATGTAATAGGGGCAAGCCTATTGCCATTAACCGGGCTCAGACCCAGACTCCGAGGCTGCTACTGAGAAATTTCTGATGGAAAAACCAAATAAAAATTTTCCCGACCTGGGAATCGAACCCAAGACCGCAAACTCAGCAGTCGCGCTTTGCGACCACTAAAAATTAGCAGTAGGTAGCTACCCACAATTTAAACTGACGATTTAGTCAAGGCTATTTCAAGGTTTCGCGAAAAGCATGATGTTAATGACAACATTCACAACCATTGCGTGGTGCCTGAAAGTCTAGTATTTTGAGTAGGTATAGAGTTTTCTCGGCTTTAGAAGGCTGAATACTAGTTCCTCACATTTTGAAAGCTGCGATTAAAAAGCGAAATGTTCTGATTTGCTGATCAAATATCCGAACACAAAAAGTAGGTATACACTAAAATCGAAATTTAAATTAAAATAAACAAAAACAAGTGAACGTTTGAAAAAAAAAACAACCAATCTCACCAAAAAGGTAACAATAGATTGGCCAGCATAAAAAGGTTGAATTACACTGAAGGCCGGCTCAAATCCCAACGATCTGATGACGCTGAAAATTTAAAGTCCCAAGCCATTTCCCGGGAAACAGAGACCCACATATCGTCCGAACCCATGCAATTTGCCCGGCCTGAATATTGTACGAGGACGCCGAACGAATTAGATTATGTAAACGATCAACCATTCGCCCCATACGTAATTGTTACAATAATAACTTTTGCGACATTATTACATTCTGCCGTAGCAAAACATAACTAACCTAGTTTGCACAGTTATTCAAAGATGTCACGACTTCTTGGGCCTAGTTTAGTTTTCGATGTGATTGTATGGACAACTACAGGCCAAGATCACGCAAAGAGCTCGTCAGTGAATTATATGGCACTCCGCAGACGAAGCAACTTTTGGTCTCCCAGTTGTGGCAACAGAAAACTCAGAACTAGTTGTTTATGACTATTTTGATATACAGTGCAACCTCGATATAACAAAGCTGAAGGGGATTAGAAAACATTCGTTATAACAAGCAATTTGTTACAATAGGTATGTTTGTTACTAGCGGAGGGTCCTGGACGATTTCGCAAGTTTAGTTAAATCGAGGAAATCGTTAATAATATAACGATTAAGGTTGTAGGTTGTTGTTAAGGTTGTACTGTACCTACTAATTGCGCAGTTGTAGCAACAAGGGGCTGCAATAACTGACAGCTTATCGTAAATGTTAACTTTTGAAAAGTTGACAGCAGCGTCAACTAAAGTTGCTCGGTCCGCGGAGTGCCTAATACTGTAGAAATGGTATGCATGAAACATTAGCAACAATCTAACCTGAAAATCAGTGGTAACTGAATTTGTGATCGGAATTTGATACTTTTTGCCAAATTGAACCAATTCACAATAAAATATCTCTTATTTTTTGTGATAGTTGTACCTACCTAATGATTTTGAATTCCCAACTCTTAGGCGATTAACCCACGGCACCGCACGCCGCTCCGGCATGCGGTGGCGGTGAAGCGGATTTCGATGCGGTTGTCCGCACGGTGATGCGGTTCAACCGCATGACCGTGCGGATCGATTTTGAACAGTTTTGGTTTTAACCAGTTATTTTTTACCGGTTTTGACCAGTTTTCAGGGTGTCCAGGTTGGGGTTTTTTTTCCCCCAATTTGGGGAAAAATTTTGGGGAACTTTTGGTGAAAACTGCGGAGAAAATTCTGGGAAAAAAATAAAAAAATTCTGCGAATCCACTAGCGCGAATGCAGATATGCGCGAAGTATATTTTTAAAAAGGATAATGGGCAAAATTCTTAAAATAAGGTTCCGTACACATACCCACATCACTTTATCTATTAGATAAAATTCATAACGGCTAATTACGCGTCATGGGTGTCGTGTTCATGGTTTTCAAGGGTGCTTCAATACCATCAACGATTTGTTTCATTCAATCCAATATCACTTTGTGAGCTTTGGTTAACTAAAGTATTAAACTTTAGTTTTATTTTTGATTTTATTAATTTCGTTTGAGATTCATGTAGGTATAACGTTCTGTTTATTTTTTTATAATGCACATAATATTACAACATGTAAAATAAATGTTAAGCTAAAAAAAATGCCTTAAAGTTTAATTTCGTGATGCAAAATAATTCGTTTGCATAGGCATCTATATGATGACCCACATCACTTTATCTATTAGATAAAATTCATAACGAGTAATGTGTGGCATATTTTGCGGCCGCCATCTTGGATTTTCATTTTGACCTCATTTTCGTCATCAGCACCCTCGAAAACCATGAACACGACACCCATGAAGCATATTTTGTAAAATTTTGCAGCCGCCATCTTGGATTTTTATTTTGACCACATTTTCGTCATCAGCACCCCCGAAAACCATGGACGCGACACACATGAAGCATATTTTGTAAAATTTTGCGGCCGCCATCTTGGATTTTTATTTTGACCTCATTTTCGGCATCAGCACCCACGAAAACCATGGACACGACACCCATGAAACATATTTTGTAAAATTTTGCAGCCGCCATCTTGGATTTTTATTTTGACCTCATTTTCGTTATCAGCACCCTCGAAAACCATGGACGCGACACCCATGAAGCATATTTTGTAAAATTTTGCGTCCGCCATCTTGGATTTTCATTTTGACTACATTTTCGGCATCAGCACCCTCGAAAACCATGGACACTACACCCATGACGCGTAATTAGCCGTTATAAATTTTATCTAATGGATAAAATGATGTGCGTACGGAACCTTATTTCAAGAATTTAGCCCATTATATCCTTTATAAAAATATACTTCGCGCATATCTGCATTCGCGCTAGTGGATTCGCGGAAGTATCTATCGCGCAAGTGTAGGCGCACAAATGTCTATCGTGGAACTGTCATTCGCGCAAGTGACCTATCGCGCAAAGGGAGTCGCGCAAGTGTCTTGGCGCCGAAACGTCCATTCGCGCAAGTGTCCGTGCGCGCAAAGAGTCTCGCGCAAGAGTCTTGCGCGCAAATGTCTTTCGCGCATGTGTCCTGATACCCACTATGGTGCTAGGTCAACAAATAAAAAAAATAGATTTAAAAATATAAGAAGCCAAAAGTCCCCAAAAATACACCTAAACATATAACGCCCTTTTAAAAAATTATATTACCCCCTAAATTTGGGGAGAAAACCCCTAAATTGGGAACCCTGCACGATGATCCCAAGGAGGTTAAAAATATAGGGAGCGAGCGCTTGGAACATTGATAACCGTTACTCATTTTTTTTAGAAAGAGAGGCACTGAGTTCTGTATTTTATCTCGTTCTGGCATTGTTAAGTGTATTAGAAATTGTGTATAAATTATTATATTATATATTATATATAATATATTATTATTGTGTGTATTAGAAAGAAACAGAACGCTTAACTCGGTGCCTTTCATTCATTTCAAGGTCACCGAGTTAGGACCGTTTCTGTAGTATGAAGCGCGCACTCCATAAATTTTTAACCTCCTTGGATGATCCGCACGGTGATGCGGCGCCCCGTGTGTGAGGCACCGCACGACCGCGCGGACGTCCGCACGGTGATGCGGTTGTGACGAGAACACCGCTCGACCGCGCGGTCGTGCGGTGTTCGTGTGCAAGGTTCAAGCGGATTTCATAGAGGCTAGTGCGACGTGAGAACCGCATCACCGCATGCCGGAGCGGCGTGCGGTGCCGTGTGTTAATCGCCTGATAGTTTAAATTTTATGCTAAGTAAGTTTTGGATGTATACATTAAACTGACATGTCTGGAATATAACACATTTTGTATATATTACGCGCAAATCTCTAAAAGTACTGGTCACATTACAAAAATTCTTTCACTCATAGGAAACTCACTATTGCCAAGTTCCACAGGCCTAGTTTTATAGCATACCTGACTTTCACGAGGACGAAGTCGCGAGCAGAAGTTAGTGTTGCTATAATCGGAGTTAAATATAAAATAGTAAAACGTATCGCAGATTGTTTGCCAAAACAAAACTTATTTTCCTTTTACAAAGACAATGAATGACTTCATAGCATAAAAATCTACAAAACTGTTAAGTTTTCCTGTCCGCTAATACAATATTCAGTAAAAGGCAGCTACGTTTATTAGGTACAACATAATATCGAGTTGCAATCTCGAAGCTATTTTCTACGGAATGCGGAGGTCATACAATACGGAGGCCGAATGGATCCACGGCAAAACCAATTTTCCTCGGGCCAGAAGGTGGATAATCCCTTAAAAATTAAATTGCTTATTCCACAGCCTCTTTAGATTTTTTGCAAGGCAAGGTACCCATTTCTGGGTTGTAAACATTTACGATTTTCTTTTCTTGTTCCATTTCACAGTAATTGGACGCACTCGACGGTTTGTTGTTGTACATTCCTAACTTGCTCCTGAATATTTTTGTATGGAGAGATTTTGAATTTTTTGTTAGATTTTTTCTTGTTTATTATGGATGGATTTTACATATTTATAAACATACTAGTAAAGGCCGCGACTACCTGCACGTGAATGTCCTAACGGTATTTTTACGACGATACGCTATTTCTTTTCCTAAAATAAAAGTAGCAGCTTTAGTTTTCCTTATAACATCAGCCCTGCCCATGCATGTCCCATCAAAATGGTTTCAGCCGTTTCGGAAAATTAACTGAACAAACAGACAGACAAAAAATGTTTGAATTGTTTTTTCGTGTTTGTAAAATGCTGTTATTCTAACATTACAAACAGACACAGATATATTTAATTATAAAGATTTCGTAATAGGTACGTATAAAGTTATAAACTATAAAAGGTTGCGTTTCATAACAATTGTGGCATTACTGCATATTCCAGTTCTTTATTGATTTTCCTAGCAGCACGATGTTGTTGTCCATCAAACCGGTATGCTTATCAATTTATATTTTACTGTAACTTTATGTAAGAAACGGGTTGCCTTTGACTTACTGAGGAGTAAATAAGTTGACAATAATTTAGGATTTTTCCGTTATTTATTTTAATTTATAAAATACTTTATTGTTAATGTACCTATACTACATGGCAGAATACTTAGGAGACAGGATAAATAATTTATTTTTAAAAATAGTGAACAATGTGCGGTCTTATCTATGAACAAGCAATACCACGCGGCTTGGCTCGCGTTAAGTTACGTCTGTGGTAATTGCTCCTCTCCCGTTGAACGTAGCGTGATGTTATATACGTTTCCTCGATAAACACAATTTTTTTTTAAATCGCTAATATCATGAATTACAGTTCCTGATAACAAATCAACTCTTCAGTTTTATAAGCGACCCGCCCCGGCATCGCTTAGGTGCAATGTAGATCCATTAACCTTTCTCTTGAATCACTAGATGAAAACCGCGTTAAAATCTCTTGCGTAGTATAAAAGATCTAAGCGCACAGACGCAGACGGTGGGAAGCGACTTTATTTTATACTATGTCAGAGATGGAGAAGTAGGCAGGTATATGTTGATTTTGAATGTAGGTACTCATATATTTTGCTTATAATTATTTTGTCAGTTAACCCTAACTTTAGTTAAACGATACCTAAACATGCAATCTCATTGATAAAGTTCAACATTTTGCATTTTCCTTAAACTATAAACCAATTGAATGAACCGAAAAGGTATACCCTTTTCGGTCAAAAAATTCAGATATAATTTACATGAAATTATATTCTGTATTCCGATCATTTTTGTGACTAATTTAGACCGTGGTCATAAAAATAAAATAAGGATAAAAACAGAGAACGTCATTAAATTTGATATCATAAATCATTTTTTGTGCGAAACAGAGTCACATTATACCGCGATGATTTGCTATACATTAGCGGCCTGTATCGATGGACAAAAGTATTGCTCAGTCATACTGCGTAATGGGAAATAAAACGAAGTAGAGCTTCCAATGGTATTGTTTGAAATATTCGGCATGGAGTAACGTCCCGAGCAAATAATAGCTATAGAGTAATGGTCATTGTTAATTACGACAGCACCGCTCAAACATGGCAATAGCCTGGTCGGAATTGCCTCGAAAAATCCAACCGTTAGGTGCCAACGCGCCGCCTGCGAGCCTTCACCTTTTTGATCTTGTCAGTATAAAAAATATTTTAACATACACAATTTAAAGTCCTCATTAGAATGGCAAATTATTTGCGGTGTCGGAGTCGTGCCGTTATAATGAGCGATGACCTTAAGGCAGTACCTAGCCATTTCTTTTTCAATGGCCTTTGTTTAATGTTTGTCTAGGTACCTATTCCTTCTTACAGTCTTTAGCATAGTCAATTTTGTTGATTTTATAAAAGATATAAGAACTTTTTTATTTTAAGCCATGCTTCACAGCAGGAAAAACCAATATTCATAACCTTGTGTCGATTACAGCAAAAAAATAAAAAATCTTATCTTAACCTTCCTTAGAGTTTAAACTTACCTCGTACCAAATTTCATCAAAATCTATTCAGTGGTTTAGTAGACAGAGTCTGTTAGACAGACAGAGTAACTTTCGCATTTATAATATTAGTATGGATTAGATACGCTTCCATACATTGTTGTATGTTGTATGGAAGCTATTAGGTACACTTACCATTACCACTGTCATTATTGACAATGACTGTACCTATTTGCGGTAATTGTATGTGATTTGTCAAATTAGATGCTATTCAATTAACAATACAGGAAAAAATTGCCAAAAATAGAATGGAATTGTAAAAAAAAGATGGTTTTGTAAATTTAAATTATTCGACACTATTGTATGGAAGTAAGAAGAAGAAGGAAGAAATAATTATCGTTTCATACAATTCAATCTATACTAAATATTGTAGAGCTGAAAAGTTTTGCTTGTTTTTTTTTATGCGTTTATCTGGAACTAAATGATGAGAATCAGAGGGGTCCAATTCTATTTTTTTTCACTAATAGGAAGCTACGTTACTACTAAATGCTATAAGTATTCTATTATCAAAAAATTAGGGATCCCTAAGAATTTATAACGAGTTTAGCATAAAATCATCGACCTCAAAACGAAAGGGCGAATAACCTCACAGAAATATTATTTTATTTCAAACGTATTTTGAAATTCTTGCCAGCCTGCAGTTTTCCCATATAATCTTGCGTGAACTGTTATTTTAATTGAACATTAATTTACTCTCTAATAAACAAAGGTTTTCTTAACTCAATTGTTTCGATTTTTGAAAACATACTTATTTTTGTGTTTCACTGAATTTAACAGTATAGTGCATTGTTCTCTTTCGTCACGCCATTACCCGTGACATTAGGAACAAAATGGCGGCCGTTCATAATGAAAAGTGCCGTACTTATTCAATGATCAACATCCGTGGTGATTATCTAAATTTAGAACTGTAACAATTTTATTTGGCGCAGTCGTCTCTACGTTGTCAATGGATCTGTTGAATGCACATAGACATGTACATTGTTGGATGTAGGTATGTCGATAGATGCAAAAAATCGAAAAAATATAATATAGGGTGACTGGAATTAGTGACACAATCATGATTGTTCTCATGATAAAAAAACAACATTCAAAAAGTATCGGTTTTATTTATTTGTAAAGCGCATTACCTCATTCACCCTAATCGAATATTGAGTAACAAAAATTACACACAATCAGCTGTAATTTAATTTACTAAGTTATCCCTTTTTACAAACAAAACTATTCAACTTTTACTTCTTATGTATTTTTTGTCATCGTGATCGCGATCAGAGGATCGCGATCTGGATTTCAAAATATCTAGATATTTTTGCGATCAGATACATCAGTCCGTCAATCTAACTCGTACATTATCAATCTGGATCGTGATCATTGATTTTGATCGCGGATTGCGATCTAGATTGACCGTGTAAGGGCCGAAACTGCGTTAAGCGGGCGCCCGCGACGGGCAACCGTCGCGTGTCTACGCGCGTGGACACGCGAGCGGGCTCCGTGGGCACGCGACGGGTCCCGTCGCGGGGACCGTCGCGGTCACCGGTTTTATTATTTTCAACCGACTTCAAAAAGGAGGAGGTTCTCAATTCGGCACGTATGTTTTTTTTTATTTTTTATTTTTTTTTGTATGTTACCTGATTTCTCAGCCAATTATGAATAGATTTGGATGATTCTTTTTTTGTTTGAAAGAGTATACTTCCGAATAGGTCCGATATAAATATTGTCATGATTTGATGATGAACTTCGGAGATATGGAACGGAACTCCTTATAGAATTACAGCATAACTGTCGTAAGTAACAAGTAAAATTGCTTTGTTTATACGTGTAGTCGATGACTGACTGAAGGAAGAGAGGGAGGGGGTACGTCAACCCCCCTCCTACTACTTTTCAAAATGAAATATATCGTGTGAGGTATTGTTTGAAAGGGCTTTTTGTAAGGATTTCAAACATTAACACACAAGCACTAAAAAGTGAAAAATAAAAAGCTTTTTTACAAAAAAATAAAACCGCCTTCAAAAACTACAAAATAAAAAAAAATACTTTAGTTATGGAAGTCGGTGGCAATATCTACATAACAAAAAACAAGACCAAAGCCACCGACTTCCAAAACTAAAGTTATTTTTTTTATTTTGTAGTTTTTGAAGGCGGTTTTATTTTTTTGTAAAAAAGCCTTTTATATTTACGCAGTGTCGCTAGTACAATTTTAACAGTGGCATGTATCAGTCGTTATTATTATTATCCTTGATTTTCTCCGAGCGTGCGTACGACCCGTATCACATATCGTTATTGACTGAATAAGCCCGCACCGCGCGTGCCCCCGCGACGGGTCCCGTCGCACGGAGGCGGGCCCCGTTGCGCGGGTGCGGGGCGCGCTTCCCCGTGACGGACGCCCGCGTGTGACCCCGCGACGGAGCAGTTTTGTATGAACCCGCGCGGGTGCCCGCTTAACGCAGTTTCGGCCCTAATGGGCGCCTAACTATCAACCGTACAAAAAGCACGCGTGCTCACGCCTTTGGGGTGATTATCATGTGTAAGTATCACTCAATAATTACCAGTCACCCTGTATAAGACAAGCTACATCCCGCAATTTCACTCGCGTTTAGAAAGGTTTTTGGCTACTGCTCCGCTCACGTGGAGGCGTGATAATATGTCAATCAAATAGTATACCTATATAATCTGCCTCGATAAACGGGCTATATACTTTATAGCGTAACAGGACTTTTTTAAATCGGACCAGTAGTTCCTGAGATTAGCACGTTCAAACAAAGTCGTCAACTTTATTTTATTAAGTAAAAAAATAGATTAGTTTAAATTATAGTAAGTAGTAACAATCACAAAAACTTTTGATTTATTGTAAGTATGTTGCTGTCAATTTTCCTACGACATATCGGAAAACGTACACACAAAATTGCTTGTGTAAACGAGCCTTGGCGTGACTGTAGTAATCCAAACACACTTTAAGTACGTGATAATTTGTCAGCTTAAATTGACAAACACAATAGTAAACGTTAACACTTTTTGGAGTCAAGAACAACTTGATATGAATCTTCGGAATACAAAACTTCTTGGAAAATTAATAAACCAACATTCTTTAAAGGTGAACATTTTGTTAGGAAATGTTTATTAGACAAATGATGTAAACCATACAAATTGTATGACCTGTATGATAACTCGTAGAATCGGTGAAAAATGGCTTCCGTAACATGTTTACGCCTACCTCCCTAATTAGGTGTGATAGATCTACCGCCAGTTCTCGAGACATCTATCGATAAATATCGATAAATAATCGAGGGAGAACGAATCTCGTTGCGTGCGCTTTCAGTTTTATTTTGGTTGATTTATCGTCATTTTCCGACATTTTGTATTCGTGCTAAATTGAGAAGAAAAAAGTTAAACAAACCGCAAAATGTTCTGTGACTATTTATTTCATATGAATCAATCTTGCTGTTCTTTTATAAAGTTCTTTTAAAATGAAACTTTACCATTTTAGGTCGCACTAACCAAGCTAATACTTATTGTAGGCACGGTAATGGCACGAAACGTGAGCATGAGTTTAAAATTAGAGAGAAATTATCTATGGACCGGTAATAAACATCAAGAGCACCTTAACGGCGCGGCGCGTGCGACGACGTCAGCAACACCGCAAGCAGAATTTGTGCTCACGACTCATGCCGAAAATAATTAAAATTACACTTTTCTGCATAATTCAATTAAATAAATTCAGCAGTTCGTCATCTTTGGATTTGACAATAAAATTGTATCTTAGACATAATAAGTACTCACATCATTCTTTCTTTCACAGATGATATTTTAAGTCGCAGTTGGACAAACAAATGAAGTACCGTGAAGACAATTGGAAATACGCTCAAGATTGTCACGTGTCACAATGGTGGTAGGTCGTAGGAACGTCAGCATGATGCGGTTAGGGCGCTGCGTTGCGTTCCTCGCGGCCGCAGCTTTCCTGCTCCCCTTCACTATACTACTGATGGTGGCAGACCAACAGTACAACCTAACCTACAGTTCCAAAAGAGTATTTTATCAAGAGGTTAGTATTTACTTTTGTTTTTTACGCTTAACGTGCGTGTCGACCCTAGAGAACGTTAATTTCCAAATTCAAAATTGGAAAGTCGTTTTGAAATTGGAAGACATTAACGGTTTCTGGGTGTATAAGGGCAGTGTAAATCAGTCTGCACAGTGCCTAACAAAATTAACCCCCACTACACTTTTTGACTGAACTACACGACTTTTTGCATGAAAGGGTTTTACACGTTTTCCAAGAAAATTCAAACTTTTATGCTATTCGACGAACAATAAAATGTATCGAACTCTTCCATCTAAAATCTTGCGATAATGGAAATTGAATTCATCACAAAACACAATTAATATCAATCAATCAAAACCAAAACTTTTAAGTGAGTTTAAAGCTATGTTGAAGTCAAACTTAAGACATTTACATATTGCGGGATCTCGTCGAGATTCTATTAAACTTCAGTAATATGTAAGTCAATTCTTATAAATTTATTTTGCTGCTGACGATTTAAAGATAAAATATTGTTTTAGGATCAAAATATTTTACATAAATACAACATTCCGTGCAAGAGTTGCTAATTGAACATGAGTTAACACAAAAATTGAAATTGAACGAAATTAAATATCTATGTAATGTTAATGCAATTCAAAGTATGATTGCAATGTTCAATTCGATGAGGCCTCAGTCTGGCACACAAAATTGACCCGAAAAAACGAAAATGTATTCAGGTCAAGTTTTTTCTTTTGCAGAGCGACTTCTATAAAATTAATGGAACATATTACGCGCCTATTAACGCGATAACTTCACCTACTATTTCCAAGACTAAGGTAAACAAAGTTGTCGCATACACCGAGCCAAGGCGAAGGCACGCAGCGGGCTCCTCAAACGTTTTCTGGACGTTACAGTGGCGTATTCTTGGCATTTATACTTAATTTAGAAAAAAAGACTACCATTTCGAACAGTAAGTCAAGCTTGACGAAACGCACGACGATTCCGTGCGATTAAATTAAAAGACGAACGATCAAGAATGCGTCACGAACGCATTCCGTCAACGTCACTTCCGTTACCGCTGTTTGCCCAAGCCAACACCGCACCCCACGCTTTACTTACAGAATTTAAAAAAAAACATGCAAAGGTCTAAAGACGGCTGTGCACGACCAACAAACAAACTACTCATCCCTGTCTATGGGAGAGCCACTGAGCACCTGTGCCTCCAGTGTACGTTTAGAGGTGCAATTAGATTGCGATTGATCAATATCATCGACCGTATCATCAATCCAATGTGTTGCATGGCAGTGCATTCGATCAACATCAACTGTTTTCATCCAACGTCGATTGATGGTGTGAAATCGATCTTTGTATTCGGTTTTCCGTTGATCAATCATCGATCGATGGTCGGTCATCTACGATTGATTTGATCGACCGCAATCTATTTGCACCTTTACGTAGAGAGCGAGTTACTACTGCGATAGGTACGTAACTATACCGTAGCGTACACTCGATAACTACACTACATACACTCGAGGCGCTGTAGACGTGTTTGTGACTGTTACAGTTACTGTTTAAGTGTTGGGTATCTTTGGGATTGTTCATTAATGTTGACTAACAAATGCAGCTAATTTAGTATTTAAGGTGTCATCTGTGTGTTAGTTATTTGCATGGGGATGGGTTTTATTATTAATGTTTAGATTTTAAGATCATTAGTTTTTAAGAAGAAAATGTTCAACGAAGGAATTAGCACCGGATCGACTGGTTCATGTCAGGGATGTTATGGATATGTAATTTCGGATTTGGATATTGATACGGATACATGAATAGTATTATACCAGTTTCAGATACGGGTTACGGATGTGAAATTATATATTTCGGATTATCCGATTGTTTCGGATAGTTTCAGTTACGGATTTCACATTATTAAGGAATTATAAAAGGAAAACACATAATAATGGATCACTGACTAATATGGTGGCTTGGTTGGGCGAAAACTATCCGAAATTATTCGAAACTTTTATATCAGATTCGGTTACGGTTTCGGATATCGGATTATTTCGGTTACGTTTACGTAGCTCCATAACATCCCAGATTCATGCCGAATAAACTTGGTATTTTTTAACAGCGGTTCTTATGCTACATTTCAATTTTACCCAGTAATATACCAAGAGACTAGTTAACGAAGTTCCGCCACGCTTGTTCACAACACGCGAGCTTTACAACCCGATGCTGTTTCCCACACAATCCATCTACAATCGATGGTCGTCAGCTAAGTCATAAAGTTTAATGTTGTGTCAAGTTTTTCATCAATTTTGTATCGATGTCAGGGATATCGATTTTAATTTTGTAAATGTTTAGCTTGCTGATGTCACGGTAAGTTTATGTTGTGTGTGTTTTTAATTAAGCATTTTTTAGGTATGTGTTGCCTTTTTGGCAATCCAGATAAAAGAGGAAGATACATAATAATATAATGGTTGGAAGGTATCGTTACCGTGGCTTCCTAACATGATTCTAGACCCCCAACTGTATATTTTTTGTCGTTTATTATAACACGGTTAAAATGTATAGAGCAGCAATTTTTTTTAATAACCGACAAAAAATGTTAACGCTAGAGTATCTAGACACACACACTGAATCCAAAAGTTTTCGAAACGATGCCTCTTCCATCCCTTATTATATCTCTATAATACTTTTAAAAAAATATTCTTAAACCAAAAATTAGTTAGGGTCGTTCACCAACTATGTATGCTTTTCTTAGTGATTGTGCATACTTCGTAGCATCACTGTGTCTTCAAGTCATGTGTTAATAAGGTAACTGTATTCCGACCGACGCGACGCGACCATAATGTTACTGACTCACTCAGTGCCCGCCAAAATTGCTGGACCAACAGTCATTACTATTAATTTTTTATTATGGCAAATTACTGCAATTGGACTGCGTAAGTACAATCATGATGTAACGGAAAAAAATTGTAAGTAACGGAAATTATTTCCACGAAAACTGAATTTGTTTAACAAAAATAGATGAATGACGTGTTTATGCTTCTGCGTTTTATGTGCAATAAATTCAAAAAGCTGTAGCTGTAGAAGAATACTGGGGTAAACAATTTTTTTTTTAAATTCATTTAAATATCAATACGCTAAGACGAATTAAAGAATACATATTATAACACAATTCCGTATATTGAATACCTTTACTTACCTCTTTTTGCGTTCTTTCTCTGAACAAAGCTTTCCGTGCAAGTTGTAATTAAAGCAATTAAAGGAGCCGGATTGTGCTGGCAAGTAATTGGTTAGGGTGGTGAACGCTTGCGGTATAACGTTTAAAAGATACACATACATATCTATAACTAGCTGTTTGTGAAGACAACCGCGCCGATGTGGTTACGATCGTTAACAATTTATTCCTGAAATTGCTGAACCAACTGTACCTACTAAACATTAGTACCAGTAGGTATTCTATGCTATTACACTTTACACTATCATCAGATTGATGGTAATCCAGTCGTGTAGTGATTGATAAAAGTTAAATTAATAAAAGTCCGGCTATGTAGCCGACAACCTCTTAGGTTGATCTGCGAGATGCCGTTCCGAAAAAAAAAAGAAAATATTGAATTGACAGTCGGCGTAATTATAATCCCTGAGAAAAATTAATGGCCTCGTGTACGAAAGATGAGAACTGCTGGACTTATTTGGATTTTTTTTCTGTTTTGTTTAAATTGCCAGGACAAGTTTTTTACGAAATAATTTTTTTATAAAATTCACCGTTAACGTCGAAAATTTGAATTATATTTTTAGTATGAAAAAAGCGCTCTTCTCATTTTCTTCATTTATATATTGCACCCGTGCAAAGCCGAGGCGAATCGCTAATTTCAAATAAGAAAACTTGCCATTAAAGCATGACTAAAATAAAACTATGTCCCTTCTAAACCCAACAGATAGTAAATTACTCTTCAATTAATGCAAGTGTTACAAGTAACAGTTTTCGTGTATATACCAAAACATTTTTACATACCATTACTAAAGTGTCGATGTTAAATAAAACCGTATATTTGTATGCAAGTGACAAGCTCTGATGCGTGCCGTAACGGTTCAGTGCCGAAGACAATGATGCGGCGATGACTGTGGCTGCAGCACGCCAAGGAAAAAATGACATTGCTCCACATTTCATTAAGGAAAAATTGTAAATAAATAATTGTTAATACCTTCTTCGTAAAAAAGATGATTTAATTTTTTTGACATCTCGAGATTTTTCATTAGCTCTTTTTTACGGGTAAGCTGAAGGTCGAAACTCAAAAAGGTTCAAATAATTAGTACCTATTCAATTAATTAAATCAAGGCTTCCTTTTAAAAAGAGGTTTTAGGTAATAGCATATTATTATAGGTTAAGTACTTATTATGTACTTGGATAATATTAGAACCTTCAAATAGATTCCAATTAAATTAATTACTTCGCGAATCGCTTTGAATAATGTGGTAAAACAAACTTTCAGTCATTTGTTTCGTTCGTACAAGCTGAAAATATTTTGTAACCTCTGTTTATGTGTGTGCGTATTGTTATATACGTCTCCAGTTCTCCACACTGTCAATTAATTCACACTCATTCCACTTTCCTAAATAATAATTGTCCTCTTCAATAGATGATGGCTGACAACAATCTCTTGGAAGCGTGGGCCATCGTGTGAAGGGGTCGACAGATGTGTAAACACAAAATATCACCACTAGGTACTTGAGAGTGTGCCACCGTATCCCGCGTCGCACTAGAACTTCTAAAGTGCTGACAAGTTGATAGTTTGAAATATGCAGTTTCCCTCTTTTATATACCCTCTGCACTTTGCGTGTATAATATCTTACTACTGTTAGTTATATGGGAAAGTTTGAATGGACCTGGATGAAACTTGGCACTGGGATAGATTATAATCTGGAATAGCATAAAGGCTACTTTTTATCCCGAAAAAATGTACGATTCCCGTGGCTTAATTCTGAAATCTATTCAGATGAAGTACGTTACGTTATTCTTACATTAGATTCAGAAATCAAATTCACAATGAGAATTTGCATTCGGAATTAATAAGTACCTAGATAAGTAGGTAGTTTGATTTAAGACATACCTTGAGACTCAAGGTATCTATAAATCAAACTACAGATACTATAATAAAATTCTACTTTAAATTCAAAGACAAAAGGTTCATAAAGCGTTGACATAAAAAATATTTTAACTTTGACGCAAATTACAACCGTGACCTCTTATCATTTTAATACCAGCCTATTGTCCCACTGCAGAGCAAAGGCCTCTTCTCATACAGAGAACTCGTGCCTTCTCTGTATGAGAAGAGGCCTAAGCACGAAGGCATGATCGCAACGCTCGCTCAAGGCGTATTGGCAATTTATACGTCGTTATACGTCCAGGTTTCTTCACGATGTTTTCCTTCACCAATGTCAGTGAATTTCAACATAAACTTAGAAAGAGTATGAAATAGAAAGAGTCACGTTGGTACTTCCCATTGCCTTGTTACGTTACGTTATAAGAAGCTGGCGCATTAACCACTAGGCCTATCTCCTTATCACCTAGAATCTAAACTACAGAAAAGATTTCTATTTTTTGTTTGAAATTGATAAACTCAAAAACTACATAACGTATAAAATTAAAAAAAAAACTTTTAGCGTGTTACTTAGCTATATTTTATTTTCTAAATACATTTGGTATTCGTAAGAAAATTTACGTGAACCAAGTCGCAGTCAAAAGCTAGTCGATAATAAATTCGTTACAGAGATACTAACCACAAAACCACATCAAAACGTCTGAAAAAAGTTACTATGGACGCCTAAGCGAAGATTACCTAAATTCCATCTTGAACAAAAAGTGCTCCTCCCACTTTGCCATCGCCCCTAGCTGTGTCTGCAAACTCCTACAATCTGACGCGCTAATATAATAAGCAGTTATAGTATACTAGTTACTACAGTTATGCTTCTGCCCGCGACTTCGTCCGCGTAATTTTTTTACCTGCGTGACTGCTTTGCTCCCGTAGGTCGTAGCGTGATGTTTTATAGCCTTCTACTAGCTTTTGACCGCGGCTTCACCCGCGTAAAAATTAACTTTCCCCAAAGTAAGTCGAACTATTATCCCAAGGGAACACATTACCGGGATAAAAAGTATCCTATGTGTTAATCCAGGAAATGGTCTATCTATGTGCCAATTTTCATCCAAATCTGTTCAGCGGTTTACGCGTGATTGAGTAACAAATATACAAACATGTTCAGAAACTTTCACATTAATAATATTAGTAGGATACTATTCCTCTTAAATCTGACTATAATGTACAGTCAGCAACAAAAGTCGATTAACATTTATGATTTTTAAATCCTAATTATTAAGTACAATATAAAAAGTAAAACGCAATGAATATAAAATTGAGATATTATAAACCCTTAGCTATTACCTGAAATTCTGAAAGCCAGTACATTATGTGTTTAGTGTATGTTTAAATAATATAAAAGAGTAACATTGTTAATCGACTTTTGTTGCTGACTGTACAAAAATATTATTTCCAATCTGTTCCATAGATTAGCACGTTTAAAACAAACAAACAAAAACTATTCAGCTTTAATATAACTATAGATAAACTCACGATTTATAAACGTGAGTCCAGTTTTACGGTGTTTTTAAACCCGAGTGCGTGATGTGCACTTTTTTATGTTTTGAAAGAAAAAACGTTGTGATTCATCCCACTGACTGATGTGATAACAGTCAATCATCTGATCTCGGCGTCTGTTGTGTACAACGTAATTTGATCATAATGTCTGTTCACATTTGTGACACTATTCAACTTTTTTTTCAATTACATTGTTGTCGATATTTTAATTTAGAACTTTTTTTTGAATAGTCGATGATTTTAAACGTTTAGAAAATTAAATTTCAACTTCCGTTCAATTTATTACAGCCTATTTCCTTTATGTGTATTAAATGGATGTTATATTTACAGTAAATTATATTTATTACTCTGTACTTATACTGAACGCCACACAATTATGCCGTGTCAGAAGTACTTACTTTATCTATCTACTAGCACTCTCCCCGCGACTTCGTTCGCGTGATTTTTCTTACGGATCCCTATTTTTTGATAATAAAATATAGCCTATAGCACTCAGTGATAACGTATCGGTTATCGGTTTAGTAGACCCAGAGATTACCCCCTACATACAAACTTACAAACAAATGTTACCTCTTTATAATATTAAGTAAGTAAATAAGTATAGAAGTATAGATTATTTATCTATTTCTTAGTAAAAATTGGTTACTGCTTTACTCCAGTGTATCTTAGCGTGATGTTATATAGCTTATACTATTCCTCAAAAATCTGGCTATCGTATACAAAATGAGTTTTTGAAATCCAACTAGTAGTTCCAGAGATTAGCGCGTTTAAACAAACAAACAAAAATAACTTCAGCTTTATTATATTACTAGCTTTTGCCCGCGACTTCGTCCGCGTAAATGTCGGACCCCCGTCCATCCCCTTAGAGGGAAAATTTTAAAAATCCTTTCTTAGCGGATGACATCTACCTGCATGCCAAATTTCAGCCCGATCCGTCCAGTGGTCCACCTTTGAGTTATATATATTTAGAAGTAAGTATATATATACTTACCTAGTGACTCTCGTTAATATTTATAGTACTTAGTTATAACACGAACAGACCTCCATGATTAGTAGGTATAGCTTCCTAATAATAATTATCAATAATGAATTAACACTTTATTGATCCCTGTTAACTAACGCCTCGGGAACATTGTAGTACCTAGTAATAATCCTCCGCACGTAATAATCTTATCATTTTATGAATCAGTCTGCTCTTGAGCAATATTATTATCTTATTCCTTGAAAAGCTCGATTGGGGAATCCGCATCTTGAATAATTCATCAGACATGTTTTCCTTCACTAATATCAGTGATGTCCAAGATAAACTTTAGAAAGTACATAATTATGAATTGAAAACGTCACATTGGTACTTGCCCGGATTCACCACCACCTCATGCATGAGAGGCAGGTGCCTTCAACTCTGGGCCATCACGACATAGAAAGAAAAAATACACACACACACATGACACAGACCATGTGCACACAAAAATAATAATAATAAAAAGGCAATAAAAAGAACAAAAAAAATAAGAAATTGTGTGCCCCACAGCTGCGCCAAACAGACCCAGTTCAGCATAAAATGCCAGACCACTTGTGCCTGACGCTGGTTCTCAACTGGGCCTTTGTGTGTGACGTAATTAATTGACTATAAGTATATGATGTGTTTTTTTTTTCACCCTTGAAATGGCTGTGCAGATATCCAGTCCTCTTTCCCCCATTTCCTTGATGTTTGTGTATCACTATACCCGAAGTCCCCAACACACATTCTCACGTATTTGTTGGTCCTACGTGCAACATGGCTCAACTATCTCAAACGACGCTCTTGCACTCTATCCGCAATGACACGTACGTCTTGGTTACCAGCGGCGGTAGTTTGAAAAGGATACATAGTTTATTTATCAAAGTACAACTTTTGTACGTACCTTACTACTTAGAAGCTTTGCGGAAAGTTTTTGGGCTGTTTAGAATACGATGTTATGCAATAATAAGGGGCATGTACTTCTATAAAACGACTAACCTACAACTTAATTCATAACTATGAAACATTTTTTTTTTTTAAAGTAGATAAGTATACTTTTATTTTAAAAAAGTCTCTAAAAATAAGTATAATAACCTAAAAATAGTCGTCCAAATGACTAGTTGACACTTCCCGTGTCCCAACCCCAAGGGCTGGCTTTTTGGGCAGAGGCTACACATTGCCAACAAGGCAAAGTTGACAGTCTCTTGGGCACATTACCAGTTGACAGCAATGCGCAGGAATTTTTTAATCTCACTTTTTTTGTTTTATTATTTATTTATTTGTTGAATGTGTAAATATTGTACAGAGATTGAAATAAATATTGCAGATTCGTTTAATAATAAAAGGACTATTATTATTTATAATTTTTATTATAAAATTTATTTTTTTATAAAATAATATTATCGTTGACAATCGTACGCGCTAAGTGCGCATGACGCGTTTGTATCTTTTCTTCGAACGTTATTAAAACCTAAAGTATTAAACACATCTTTAAATAGAAACGGTTATCATTTAAGATTTTAGGATATCGTTCATTATTATGATTTATTAATAGAAAATCACATTCTCCATTTCGTTCTTATTTTTAAACGTGTTTGCGATTGTAAGAGAAGGCCAATTTTCGTAACTAAAAACGTTCGTAAATTCGGAATCTCAAGGCCAATTCAAGTAAAAAATAGTCAAAATCTAGTCGCAGTCTCATCTTAGCGACAATCGATGTCAATAAAAGTAGGAAAATGAAAAGCCTTTTTGACAGATTGAGACTTAGATTATATAGCGTCAAAGTCAAAAATGCAAACAAATTAGAGGTAAATTGAGACAGTCTAGAATGCAATCCAGCAGCCAGCATGCATGTAGCAACCTCAGAGTCTGGATTTGTGCCTGGTTGATGTCAATAGGCTCGCCTCCTATTACATGGGACTGACAGAAGACAAAATAAATGTGGGCGTACTAATAGGTACACCTCTGCCTAACCCTTTGGGGATTAAAGGCGTGATGTTATGTATTATGAAATCGTTCCTAAAAGTAATGCAGTTTATAAACTTAAGGGAAATGTCGCCACTGCACGGAATACTTCCTTTCTACCAAACGTTTAAACTTTGCGATCAATAAGAACATATTACGGTATTCTCAAAGTGAAATTGAAGTCGAGACACGCACTTTAGATTGTTTTGCGTGTTCAATTTATTGGTTACTTTCCGTTTCGGTTTACATTCAAGTTGTTATCAATATAGGGTAAACGGATTGGCAACCATATAATCATAATCTGAAGGATTTTGAAGTTGATTCATAATCCTTTCGTAACATTTTGTGTTCGAAAAATTTGTCGGATTGCCGATGTTACATAAAAATGTTACGTTAAAAAAATGTGAGTGGATTATTATTGTCAGTGTGTTTAAGCAATTAAGGGTGAATTTAATCAACATATCATAACTAGCCTTAACCTGCAAATAAATTTTGACTTTCTTTCCAGTTAAACACCTACTCTAAATACAAAAATGTTGGTGAAAATGAACCATAAACCTAAAACTCTGATCCGAACCGAGGCGATCATCAATGCTAACAGCTTTAACTAAAATACTTACTAATAAAGTAATAATACCTGTATCAAGATTCTAACACGGTATGGCAACCCTAGCGCATTAGATACAAATTAAACGCTGGAACGTGACGTTCGTGCAGTGCGTGACACCGTGGAACACATTTATCTCGCAAACGGAACAGTTCAGCTTTAAGTTCCGATACTTCCCACGTTCAATAAGTTCTTGTTGCACTTTAGAACGTTGAACTGGAAAAGGGAAAGGCTTGAAACAAATGAGGACTACAAATAAAATGATTAAAAATAATGTTTTTTTTAGGGTAACGTACCCGAAGCGTATTAAGCCTTCGAAGTCCTTCCGTCAGTCATGAATCGTAATATTTATAGATAGAGAGTTGTGTACTCTCAACAGGGGGGGGGCAGGGGAGGGCAGCTGCCCCCTCTTGGAAATCTCGATTGGAGATCCTCGAAAATTACTTTTAAAGTAGAAGCGATTTAAATAAAATAAAAATGCATGCATAGTCAAAACTTTTATTTATTTAACTACCTATATAGCAGGATCATTTGCGGCTGTTTGCCCTACACACTACACTACATACACCTAATGATTCATGTAGGTGTGTTTGTGTAGTGTGTATGATAAAACAGCCGCGGACGATCCGACCTAAAAAATCTGACTTGCCCCCTCCTACGCCAGAAGCTGGGTACGCCCATGATCCCAAACTGTAAGTCGAGGCACCCCGAGGTGTCATGGAGTTATTATCGCGCGACGGTAGGCACATTGACTGTAGTACAATCATTATCTGTCATACAGGTCCCGAACCTAGTTCAGATTCCACCTCTCACAAAGGTTCTAGCATTAGGCAAAATACAAATACAACACTGTGCCAACTGTAGCTTTATGAGAGAAACAAATAAATAAAATAAATAAATTATACTGTTATATCCTAACTAATATTATAAATGCGAAAGTAACTCTGTCTGTCTGTCTTTCTGTCTGTCTGTCTTTTCTTCACGCCTAAACTACTGAACCGATTTTTGTGAAATTTGGTACAGGGTAAGTGTGAACCCCAACAAAGGACATAGGCTACTTTTTATTCGACTTCGACTTCGCCTGCGTCCGCGATAACCGACATATACGCGGACGAAGTCGCGGGCAAAAGCTAGTTTTCTAATAAATAGAATAATACCTAATTATTAAGTAGTTTGAAGTTTTCTTTAATTAAATATCTATTATAGGTATATGTACATTTATAAAAGGCAACTGTTACTGACTGACTGATCTATCAATACACAGCTCAAACCACTGAACGAATTGCGCTGAAAGGCACACAGATAGTTATTATGACGTAGGTTTGCACTAAGAAAGGATATTCCAAAATTCATCCCGTAAGACATTTTCACAGAAGCTAGTAAATACCTTATATAAAAATCAATGAAAGGCGTCGCAAAATAATTACAATAATCTAAAATAATCTAAATCAAAATAATCTAAAGGGAGTCGCAGTATAAAAAAGTTTGGGAACACCTGGCTAGAGCGAAGCCACAATTTCCATAGCCTTAAAAAAAATAAGTACATTTTCTATTCTGTTCCAATGTTTCGATACAATTTTATTGAAACAAGAACTTCTATTAGTGACACGAATCGTTTCATTTGAAGAAAGTATAGTTAGTCACTCGACTGTACGGAACTAAACGGTTTGATCCCCATTATTTGTCTGACTTACTGGGTTCGATTGCTTGTTTCTTTAAAAATGGATGCTCTTTTGTTTTTAAGTGGACTTACTTCTGGTAATTCCGCCTTTAAGTGTTTACGTTCAACTGTTGTTGTTATTGTATCTAGGTAGGTTTCGATTTTTCAATTTAAACCCATGTACAGTCAACAAAAGAGATAGGTAGGTATGCGGGGTGTCAGATATAGTTGAAGTTATATTAATGAACTGTTTATTATCTACGTTTTAAATTAAATTACATTTGAAAACATTCATCAGTTTCTAAGATAACTTCAACTATATCTGACGACCCTGCATACCTATCTCCTTTGCTGACTGTACTATTGATTTATTACTTCAGATAGGTACTACAAATACCAAAATCGATTGATTTAATCTGTTCTAAAACAATAAAGCTGAAGAGTTTTTTTGTTAAAACGCGCTAATATCTGGAACTGCCAGTCGGATTTGAAAAAATATTTTTGTATATGCTAGCCTAATTTATGAGGAAAAGTAAAGGCTATATAACACCAAGCTAACACACACAAGACCGGAGCAGTAACCGAATAAATTAACGCGAGTGAAAAAAACACTTCAGTAATTTAAGACATTTCGTTCACAATCATCGATTATTGCCAAAAGCTACTTTGCCAAAAAACCAGACATTAATTCCACACCAAATAAGCTATTCCCATGCCAAAGCCTCTATAATGTACATAAAAGGACGGTAAATATAAAACAAGAAAGAGAGGCTGAAGGCAATATTTTGCCGTTTTGGGTTGAGGATATCGAACCCTGTCAGTTGGCGCGCGTCCTGCCGCAATGCGTCACCGGGTTTACTGCATCGTCAAGATAATATAGGCCTTATAATATAAGAGCTAAGTGGGTAAATAGGCTGGAATATTGTTCATTATTTAGTATTAGTGGTTAGCCATTCATACTAAGTTAAGATAACTAAGCATACAACGCGAAACAAAATAAACGCAAGTTCTGAAAGTTGTTTTTCTTTTAATTTACCTACTACTGAGTGTCAGTCTTAATGAGAAATAAAAAAAGTATATATTTGGTAAAAACTAAAGACTGCTGTTGAAGTCAGATATACAGTAATTACATAGGATATAAAAAAAATAGGGTTCTCCTTCCCATTTTTTATTCATCTTTTATGTCGATTAACAAAATATCCAATTTGATTATATCAATGCTAAAATCTTTTAATATTTTAAGCTCATCCTCTATTTCTTTTCGTAATTTAATTCTAAGCCTTACGAACCGAATTGGGGATGCCCAAACAAAGACGTCTAAAAAAATATATTTTGCAAAGTTTCAAATTCATTATCAATTTATTGGCCATTATTAATATCCTTTTTGGTTAATAACGGTAAATGAAATGGCTATCGTCACTTCCACAAATGGTGTCCTCAAATTATATTAGTGTTAAATCACTCTCTTTTTATTTAAAAACGTTACTAATAACGTTTTTAAATAAAAAGAGAGTGATTTGATTAGTAAGTAGATAACAAAACAATAAAAGCATGACATGCGCTGTCAATAAAATTATCGTATACACGCTAATTATACGTTTTTTGGAATTCTACTTTATGCATATTTACCATTAAATGTATGCAGGTATAATTATTTTCTATGTTCAAACACAACAATTTTATTTCGCAAAATACCTACCTATAATAGTTAACACATCGATGCGATAAAACATTTTTAGAATTTGACAAACTGGTTGGTCATATACATAAATGAATTATTTGGTACAGGTTTTATATCTTTATAAATAAAACTGGATTTTTTTATTCATATAAGTATATTACAGTAAATCGTTACTCCACTCTTGAAGACGTTGCGTTGAAACTCAATTTTGAACGTTTTTAATTAGTAGAACTTGCCTTTAGTTAGGGCAGTAAGCATTTTTTATGTATAGAAGAAGATAGATAGATAGATAGAAGATTATAAAGCTGAAGAGATATTGTGCAAAAAGACTGAAAACCAACATTTACGACATTATTTTTTACTTTTTTCTACAAATATTAATACGGAAAACTAAAACTAGGTATACTTAAGCTTTATGCACGTTGCACGGCAACACGAAGGTATGTAGTTTATGCAGCATGCCTAAGTACCTACCTGGATATGGGTCCGTAACGTTATTTCGAAAGTCATATGTTCGATTAACGAAAAGTCGACTGAACGTTTGTTCGAATGGACTTTATTACGAAACAACCTTTTCTCGACAAATACTACTTCGACTGAACGATTCTTCGAATATTTATTAATCGATGGACTGCACTTTCGAATGAGTTTTAGTTATTAACATAGTTTAATAATTGAAGTAAAATTAAAAAAAAAGTAAAATTTTTCGTCACATGTTATTTCATACAAAAATAAGTAAGTAGTTTTTTTTTTTAATAAGTATAGAAACAATAAATGGTAATATGAACTGATAATTAATATCGTATAAGTACCTCGATTTCCTCGATTATGTATGAAATAACATGTGACAAAAAAAATACTTTTTTAATTTTACTTCAATTATTAAACTATGTTAATAACTAAAACTCATTCGCAAGTGCAGTCCATCGATTAATAAATATTCGAAGAATCGTTCAGTCGAAGTAGTATTTGTCGAGAAAAGGTTGTTTCGTAATAAAGTCCATTCGAACAAACGTTCAATCGACTTTTCGTTAATCGAACATATGACTTTCGAAATAACGTTACGGACCCTATGTGTTGTCATCATTTCTATAATTATAGAACATGGCAACATGCAGGCGGTTTCTAAATTGTCGGACATAACCTCTAATTGTTTTATTTAATGACTCTAATGTCAAACTGTTTCCATCAAGGTGCGACAAATGATATTTTCCTATTTTCAGTCGATGTTCTAACAGAAAATGTTTAAAATCAAAATAGACCATTTATTCCAATTAGACTATTAAAAAGCACTTTTGAACGTCATATCCAAGGAAAAAGAATTGAATCTAGTTTCTGTGTTCATGAAATCTATCCTATCTTATTAACCTACCCCAAAGGATACAATTAATTATGAATTTTTTTAACTAAAGTATTGGTACTTCTTATTTGAACCCAAAACCTCATGCATGAAAGGCGGGTGGCCATTACGACACTTTACACACTATTAGTGATGAGGTCAAATCAATGAGAAAAAATGCAACTAAGTAGGTAAGTAGGTACTTACTTAATTTTCCAAAAATATGATTATTTCGAAATCTACTGAATACTGATAGATTCAAATCAAATAACATGTTGCGGGTAAAAGATATTCAAGATGACGAGTCGTTAATTATAAACAATAGGTATGTATAATTTATAAGATTAAGCATTTAATCTGTGATTTAATGGAACGTATATCTTTAAGACCTTGGAGGTTCTACGCCGCAGTTTGTCACCGGCCTGTTCAAACTTAAAAAACAAACAAAGGTTATAGGTACATAAGACCGGTCGGTCAAGTTTATTTTGAAGACACTTTTTATAGTAGGTATTATATTTGTCTTGAATTTGATGCAAAATTAATTTTAATGATAAAAACAAGTTCTATCTTCATAAAAATAAAATCTTTAAATGTTACAGTACGGTACTTTATTAAAAGACTAGCTTTTGCCCGCGACTTCGTCCGCGTATATGTCGGTTATCGCGGACGCAGACGAAGTCGAAGTCGAATAAAAAGTAGCCTATGTCCTTTGTTGGGGTTCACACTTACCCTGTACCAAATTTCACACAAATCGGTTCAGTAGTTTAGGCGTGAAGAAAAGACAGACAGACAGACAGACAGACAGAAAGACAGACAGACAGACAGAGTTACTTTCGCATTTATAATATTAGTTAGGATTAAGATGGGTTCATATAAAAGCTTTAGTAAATAGGTACTCATTATTACATTAATCAATAGGTATACTTATGTTACTTAATAAAGTCAATAAGTTATCTCGGTTAGCCTACCAAATCTTTAATTTTAAGTTAATAATATATTGCTGTGCCCTAACAGGGCCCATAAGTATAGTTTAGCTATAAATTTTAATCTATTATACACAAATTATGGTATGCAAAACTTTTTTTTGCACCTGCCATATTATCTCTTCACCACCTTTGGTTGATTAGTAGAGAATGCCTGAGGCATTAAGTCCGCCTTTGTACTTTTTTGTTGCATAAGTAAAGTTTAAATAAACAAATGAATATGAATATGATAGCTGTTCAAAATAGCTGTGGGAGAGATAATCTACTTCTGGAACCATGCTTTTCAATAGTAGATAGGTACTATTTCACTTCTAGTTATTGAGAAAAACTTTATTGACATGACTACATTATACAATAGCGCTCAGCACACGCACAGTTCGGACCGCGGGAAACAGCACGCGCCTCGCTCCGAACTGTACGTGTAGATGTGCGGGTCATACATTTTATACAGTTCGGAGCGAGGGATTGGAACGGCGCGTGGTCCCGCGGTCCGAACTGTGCGTGTGCTGAGCGCTAATAGGTACAGACCCAAACATACCAATAACTAATCGGTTCGATAAAAAAAAAACCTTTTTTATAAATACTATCGACCCGCTCCGGCTTCGCACGAGTGCAATGTAGATACATAAACCTTCCTCTTGAATCACTCCATCTATCGATGAAAACCGCATCTCAATCCAAGCGATAAGATCTAAGCGTACAGAGGACTGGAAGCGACTTTATTTTATACTATATACTGTTTAAATATAAAAAAGAAGTGAAATATCGATTCTAAGTATTCACATTTACTTTTCCGATTAAACAAGTCCACTTAGTACACCCTTTCCCAAAGTGGGCGATAACGCCCCCTTGTGCGCGCTGCAGGCCTAAAGGGGGGCGGTAAGAGAAACCGAAAAAAAATCGGGGCGTTGTGTAGGCTTGGGGGGCGATTTGTCGTTTCATCTACTAGGTGGTTTTTAAGTAGGTGAAAAAATGGGGGCGCTAAAAATTAATTAGAATTTATTCTCAAAGTGGGCAGTATAAGACAGAATAAGTTTGAGAACCTCTAACTTTGTAAATAACGAGGGGATAGTTCCATCATCATTATTTGAATCGAAAAGACAACAAAAGGCAGGTAGTTATTAGAAAAGACTTAACGTAGATAAATTGTTACTTTAGTAACAGAAGTCTATGGAAGCCTAACGACTTTCATGTTGTTTTGTTGACATTACCAACTAGTACTATACATGCCCAAATTACCCAGCAACATAGTAATTTCGGTAGTTAAGGCACATATCTTCATCAATCAGTAGAAGACTAATTTTCTATGTACTAAATTACTACTTTTGAATGTGTCAATACGACACTTAAGTAGATACTTATTAGAGTAGGTAGTAAGGTACAGTCAGCAACAAAAGTCGATTTACACTGTTAGTTTTACAAATGATTTAAACACAATTACTTATACTCTTCGATTTTACTTTGCGTATTACCTCCAAAAATGGCGCGACTTTTGTCGCTGGAAGTACCAAAACTGTAACCCCTAACCGCTACCTATAACCATCAATTCCACCAAAAGAAGTCCTATTCACTTACGACTAGCTTTTGCCCACGACTTTGTCCGCGGAAATGTCGGTTACCGCGGACGCAGATAAAGTCGCGGAATAAAAAGTAGCTTAGGTATATCCTTTGGGGTTCAAATTTACCCCGTACCAAATTTCATCAAAATCAGTTCAGTGGTATAGTCGTAAAAGCGTAACAGACAGACAGAGTTACATTTGCATTTATAATTTATGTATGGATGAGTCAAAGATGTTTATAGTACAATCTTCAACAGAAATAACCTTATAAAAACACAAGTTCAACAATCAGAACCAAACAAAAATAATGACAATTGCACTTGACCTTTGCGTAACAAAAGCGATGACGTCACTGTCCACAAATAGCCACAGACCACAGTACAATAGGCCGGACGTGGTTCCGTATGACAAGCCTGCAAGCCCGGCTCGCGAGCTCTTTTGTTGCACATCCAGTGACCTACTTGCATTGGCTCTTACACCTGTTATATAATAGTAGGTATGAAATGCACGTGTTTTTGTAGATGTTGCAATTTATTCTTCTTTGACAGAGATATCAAAGCTGAGCTTTGAGAATGGTCGTGTAATTAGGCATGTATCGGTCGCTATAAATTTTCTTTTGGACAATGAGCTATAGACTGTGGTTTCAAATGTTTACACAGTCGCGTGTCGCTATGGACTTGTAATACCAGCCTAATATGGTCCTACTGCAGGGAAAAGGCCTCTTCTCATACAGAGAAGACACGAACATTGAGCTTGCTCAAGGTGAATTAGCGATTTCAGACTTATATTAATTATAACTCCAGTTTTCCTCACGATATTTTCCTTATCCAATGTCAGTGATTTCCAATAAAACTTAGAAAGCAATTACATTGGCATCTTAACCACTAGGAATAGGCCATAACGACATTTACTTATGATTCACAAAAGAAGTAGGTAAGTATCTAAGTTTAACATGTCTCCAAGAAGGTACCTACCTAACTACATATGTTACGCTACCATTTTCATATCTACTAGTCAAAAATATTTTAAAACTATATTAGGTGCGATATTGCCTTATACTTATTAAAAACCAAAACATGGCTAAAGGATGCGCACACGCATGTCAACGGAAGTCACCGTATTTGTCGCTTATTCTTGTAGTTATTAACATACCTAGTCAGATTCTGCTTGTTTCGCGGTAAGACGTTTTACTGTCCCTATTCAAACAATGTTTTGGACAGCTCTGTTATTACAGCAGCTTCATTGCGTATCCTTTCATTTTGACAATTCGACAATGTTCATTGCGTTATTTATGTAGCCAAGCATATAAATTTTCCAAACATATAAAGCAATGAATTACGCTCGCCCTTAAAAATTAAGAAGATTGCGATTGTAAGTTTGTTATATAAGTAAGCTTTTATTTACCAAAAAATCTGTTCAAAGTCCAGAAATTAAGAATGTTCAACGAAGATATTTTAGCTAAACCCGTTGTAATGTGGGTAAACATTAATTATCCGTCGTAAAACTCTGTTCAGCTCATAAAATGGTGGACGAATATGAAATTCTTATCTAAAACTGCAGGTCCCATATGCTTCACAGTTACCTAAACCTGGTGAGTTCAAAATAGCAGTCTCATAATACTGATATTATAATTATTTATAGGTCACTTTCAAAAGCGATGAAAGGTATATTTTTTTCCCTAGCAACATATGTGCCAATGAACTCTCAGTGGGTTAATAAAAGTGGATTCGATAGATATCCATCTATTTGATTATTTACTCGTGTAGTCTTAAGAAGGCATAAAAAAACTGTTATTTATTTTAACATAAAGAAAAAAATAGAATTATTAAGTTTCTGCCTTACCCTTCGGGGATTACAGGCGTGATGTTATGTATGTAGGTATGTAGAATTAACGCCGCAGTGCACGCTGGTGTAAGTTCTTTTGTTTTCTAATTAAAAATTCATTAGCCGCTCGGTAGAGATAAAGCTTACGGGTTCACGTCATCAACATGCTACTGTGACCGCGTCACCGAAGTGCGAATGTGACGTTAAGATTTCACTGTCGGCAGTCCTTATGACTGCCTTCTTTTATAAAATTTGAATTGTCAAGGGGTCAGTCAGAAAGTTACAGTTGCTTTCTTCTAAGCACATATTTAGCGATGTAGACACCCACCTACCTACGTATATGTAGGTAGATATGTGCTGTTATACAACGCTTCGCCTAACCCAAATCCGTTTCTCATAACTTAGCATAATAGTCCACATAATGATAGGCTTGCTACACAACTTCTAGGACTGTGCAAGTCAAGGGTTTATCATGGTGGTATGGCGCCTAGATTTGTTGAATAATAATTGTATAGATACCCTAACATGTAGGACTAGTGCATATGGTTCTTTAATTTTCTTATCTTCTCTTTGTTTACGATAGATAACGTTTTATCATAATAAAAATACTCGCTACTATGGAATTAAGCTGCATCTAGTTAGACTGGAAGCCGACCCCAATATAGTTATAGGTAAAAAGCTAGACAGATTGGTTGATGGCGGGGACCACAGCACAGCGCTGGATTTCAGACAATTTTATTTACTTAATGGGGGTTTTGTTAAATATTGTCTCGGTTGCCATGACATAAGCAAAATATTATCCTCGCTTTGAAGTAGTAGACACATAACCTATGACCCTGAGCTCAAAATTCAGACGTTGATTTGTTTAGACAACCTCAATGATTACATACTTCTTTACACAATACCATACGTAACAATATGAACATGTTTGTGGTTTTGTGTCTCGCATAACAATTTTTTTTATGAATTACCAGGAACCTCCTGCCTCGTTGGTCTAGTGGTCGCAAAGCGCGACCGCTGAGCATGAGGTCTTGGGTTCGATTCTCAGGTCGGGTAAAGTGATATTCGGTTTTTCCATCAGAAAAGGCATTGATTAACTTAGTATGGACTAGCGGCGTCATGTTTTTTTTCAGTGGCCACTTATAATTATTATGTTACTTTGTTGTGTTGTTAAGTACACATATATATGTTCAATTATTTTTATCCTAAGTTATATCAAAGTTGAGATATTTGCATTTGAAGATTTTAAAAATGTCGTCAATATAAAAACTTCAATTACTGTCCTGCGTACAGAAATCTTAGATATGTTTTTGAAGGTTGTTTTTAGAGATTGACTTTACTGTTTCACGACCATGTGTCAATGTTACGTTACTTTTGGGTCTTGGGAAATAATAAAGACACATTACCTCGTTGTAGAGCAAGAAGTCATTAAGTGCAAAAAGGTAGTTTCGAGATAATAGTGTTTTAAAGACTTTTTGTTTTTTAATTCGAAATAATACATTAACACTTATAGTTACAAAAAAAACTACTATATCATGACGCGCCCCTCCATATTACTATTTCAATGTGTGTAGCCATATCCATATGAAAGAGTTTCTATGTAGTTGTAGTCTTCAGTAGCAGGCCGGCAGATTTGTTGGTCAACTAATCATAACTAGCAAGACCGCACAAGACACTGCACGTGTCATTTTCATAGAGTATGCCAGTGCAGCGCCATACTAATAATAATGAGTAATTAATGACGCCGCTAGTCGAGCAACAAATCGCTGATTTGTTTTTGTTTTAAGAGCCGTCTCAGTACGCGCACATTGTGAGTTTGTTTGTACGCACACGTTGATACTTTTACAAATACTTTCAAACGTTTTGAATTTGTAGAGGGGCGCGCCATGTTATAGTAGTTTATCTTTAGGTTGCGGTAAGTAGGTAGTTACTAAAAAAAACCTCAGAACTTTAAAAGGGTTAATAAGAATATATAGGTATAATAACTTCTTCGTGTTTAATGAGCTATCAAAACCAAATATCTCCGTTCCGATATGGTTTAGAGAAATGTGTCCATATTAGCTTTTGATCGCATTATTCTGATCTTTCAAAATATCTAAGTTTCATTAGTGGCCATCCAACTTCAAAATGACGCCACTTTTACGCAAACCCCTTTCTCAGTAGCAGCCTCGGAGTCTGGATTTGTACCCAGTTGATGGCAATAGGCTCGCCCCCTATTACATGGAACTAAAAACATAGCTGGTGATATGTGGGTGTAGTAATGGGTACATCTCTGCCTAACCCTTCGGAGATGATGAGGGGAGGCGTGATGTTAAGTTACAGGAAGATTTTTGGAGATACATAATTCCCGCAAACTATAAGGCCAATTCCCGTATATGTTCAGAATCTAGCCGGAATTTCTTCTTACAATCAATGCTAAAAACTCGTCAAAAATTTATACTCGACTACAAATAAACATTTTCAGTTGACATTGTTACTCAAACATTACAATTACGCCGACACTGTTAAACATAATTGCTTGAATGTCATAACACCGCATTTTTTACAATTAAACGCTGTGTTTAAATTAGTGGCCATATGGCCTGTAGCCTTGTTTAGACGAGAATGGTACAGGAAGATGGTTAACTGACATGAAACAGATGAATAAGTAACTAAGAGTTGGTGTAGTCAGTAGTGACTTATAAATACGTGGGTCACATTGAAAATTTTTAGAAAATAAAAAACGGAATGATGTAGAAGCCTGTCATATTTTTATCGAAGTAGTCTCCGTTCCTTTCTAAGCATGCGATGCAACCATTGACTGAAGCAGTGGGCCCATTCTTCTCTATAAGAATCTCTTTCACGTCAATTTGTAAAAATAAATGACTTTACATAATAATAATGTATTTATTATACATCTACAGATTCCCAAAGAGATCCTAATTCGAAATTTAAATAAATTTTTCTTCGGCTGCTTTTCTTACTGGCCTACTATTCTAAAAACTAGTCCTGTACAAGGTGACTTTTAATTCTTCACCGTTCTTTTAGGGGGTTTTAGTACTCATGAATAGGTAACAACAAGTTATAGTTTGGGGCGAACTCTGGAATGTGAAAAAAAATCAGCGGTCCTACTCGTATACATTTTGATCGTCTTGTATAGCCCATTTTTGAAGGGAAAGCAAATTATTTTTTTCATTTTTCAGAATTGATCCCATAATGAAATTTGTATGTACATGAGTACTTTCAGCCCCTAAAAGATGCGCAGTGAATTAAAAGTCAGCTTAAATCACTACGACAGTAACACACTTAACATTCGCCGGTGGTTACTGAAAAAAGAGCTTTAACGAGTAAACTACAAAACTCAAGATTAATCCGCAAGTTTCATGATACGATACCCGTCGCTACAGCCACTCGATTGCTACAAACACTTAATTAATCTGATACTTTACGAGAGAGGCTGGCGGTAACTGCCCGTCGAAACATGTTATTGGGTTATTTATTAAGTCCCTTTATGGTCCCTTTTATTCTGTCTAGGAATTACTGGATAAGAGAGTATCATTTGCTCCACCGTTTGACCTGTATTACATTATCAGTATCTGATTGGAGTCGGTTTCGAATTGGAAATACGACTACTCTATAGCATTTTGGTAATTTTTTTTAACTAAAAGCAAAATAAGTAGGTATCTTTTACCTATTGACATGAATAGAACTTTCAAACTAAGCAAATATTTCAATATAACATTATTTTCAGTGTTTTAAAACGTTTTGAAAAACTAAAAAGACTTCTAAAGGATTCTTTGTCGATGTTTATAACGTAGTAGACCAGTCCTTTTTTTTAAGAATGGGAAATCATCAGATGACTCTTCTTCCGCTCTGGGCGGAGCGGAAGGGATTGTCAGACTCTTAGGGCGATTGTGCACTACACGGAATTTTACTGTCCGGCAGTCCGATTTTTTACGGTCCGATATGGCATGAAAAAAACGGATGATTGGCTTGTGCACTTGTCCGTCTTTACTCGGATGAAACGCCTCAGTTTAGGATAGCTCTGTCTTTGTCTAACTACACGCCACGCACGCAAAATTACTCTGAACGATGAGTTTCTTGGTTCCGTTCCGGAATGGAGAAAACTAAAATGTCGGACGGTAAAATTACGTATAAAAAATCGGACTGCCGGACAGTAAAATTCCTTGTAGTGCACAATCGCCCTTACTGACTAAAACCCGTCCGCGTTCCTCCTAATAGCCTTTGCGTTCCAGTACCGCGGTGACTCTTTCGAATCCGCAACCCTGGCAGTAATTGATTACCCTACCAACATTTTTGGGACAGCTACAGACGTAGCTACAAAAGCTGACTTACAATAATTTTATTAAGGTTTCGTACATTTAGTGTGAGTTTTGTTTTTTGGTGTTGACTACCTAAGTCGTGTATAAGTACCTAACTATTATTTTAGGTGATAATGTCCAGGATCACAATACATTCATGAGAAATTGAGTTATTATAATCTCAGTTCGAAAAATGTCATAAATGTTATATTTATGAAGGTAGCAAGGGAGGATCCAGGATTAGGAGAAGCGTGACCCCGCTGAGATTTGCCCCCCTCCCCCGGATCCGCTACCATGTAGGCATGTAGTCAAAAGCCAAAAATGCACAATATTTATTAAATTTCACTATGATCGTATGATGCTATTGTACTACTAGTCAACAACGTCTTAACACATTGTTTGGTAGATCACTCTCTAATCTAAACACACAAGATATCACAGTATCTCAGTGTCTCCTTCCTGCTGGCGTCACCGTCATCTACTTCAAGTGATAATGTGCTCTTTCAATGCGAACGATAACAGATCATGCAAACACGCCGTACGATCCGTTCGACACGCTTCATAACGGGGTAACACTTTCACGATAAGTGCCAAAGCTTTTTAGCTCCATCCATCGTTATACAAACCTACTTCTAGGTGACTGTACAGACAACGTGCTCTATACAAAAGTAGACTAGCCATTTAGTCAATGATATAATACCAGCCTATTACTGTCCCACTGAAGAGCAAAGCCCTCTTCTCATATGGAGAAGGCACGAGCATTGATCAAAATGCTTGCTCAAGGCAGATTGGCGATTTCAGACTTAAAGTAATTGTCAGTCCAGGTTTCCTCAGTTTTCTGTCACCGAAATCAGAATTGTCCCAGAAAATATTAAGCATTAACCAAGCAAGTATATATTTCACTATAAAAAAAAGGATCCAAATGTAAATATTGTAAGTTATTGAAATAAACATTTTTTTTTATTATTATTATTTATCCATAAGAACATTCGCGCGGGTTAAGTCGCGGGCAAATAAAAGCATGTCTAGCACAATACATATATTGTCGATAAAAGTTCCTATTTGTATAACACAGTGACATAGAAATCCCTACATCTGTATGACACGGTTATATTAACATATTCACGCTCTATCAATGCAGGTCTTCATTTTCAATAGCCTCCCCCGATGCTGACCTACAAATGATAAATAAAATGCTTTGCCCGGCCTTCAGGCAAGCTACCTATTCAAAGAGCCGTGGATCATGTTTTGTTGTAAGTTATTGTTATAATAATATTATCGTCGAACAGATGCATATAAATTAGCATTACAATATGCCTATGTCAAAGAATAATTAATATTTATGCGAAAACCTAAAAGCTATGTGTGATGAAGTGCTTTGCTAATATGAAAATCGCGCCAAGGATTCGCAAACACATTTACTAATTATAAAATATACATAATTAACTCGATCTTTAAGATTTTTTTAGTTCTTCTATTTATCTACTACCCATATCCTCTAATGCCAAAGTCAAATTATTTTATTCTTAAAATTCTCAGCTAATAGCAAAATTATAGAAAAAGATTATGTTCAATTACAAGTTCATAACTATTGAAAGGTATTGTTGAACGTCATTTACAAATAAAAATAATTAAGCCTAGTTGTTCGTTGCAGAAGGTAGTTTCTTCCATAACTCGACAACAAAATCTAAAAGATACTGAAGTACAATTATGGACTTTTAATATTCGCTGTCATATTAACTATCAGGGAAAAGTTTCATGTTTACCAACAAACAACAACCAATACTTCGCCAAACATTTGTCCCTCAGTCAACACTTCCAATAATAAGTTGGTGGTCTTTGGCCAAATGAATCTGAATAAGAATGATCGTCTTGGAAACTTTCCACGTGGACCTTGTAATGACACAAATAACAACAGCTGCATCTCATCTAGCATATTCAGAGCAAACTGAAATTATTTCTGAAGGGCACGTAAGCCCTACAGTTGCTGAAACAAATGAAAATCAATTAATTTTCGTTTGTTTTTCATAATAACTGTCCACTGTTACGTCACTGGATACGCTTGTACTGTGTATTGTGAAAGGTTTTTTAGTTTAATCATATAACATAACATCACGCCTGTAATCCCCGAAGGGTTAGGCAGAAGTGTAGCCATTAGTACACCTACATGTCGCCAGTCCAATGTAATAGGGGGCGAACCTAGTGCCATCAACCGGGCACAATTCCAGATTCCGAGGCTGCTACTGAGAAATTTCTGATGAAAAAATCAATAACACTTTGCCCAACCTGGGAATCAAATCAAATGACATGTTTTATGTAATTTGTTATATTGTTTTTGTGTCTTGTGTTTTGTGTCTGTCTGTGTGTAAAAACACACAGACAGATGCATATCTTTTGTCGAGTCAGGTGATCATAAATATATGAATCAGTTGTATTTATTTTCGCGATTTCAGTTGTTTGTATTGAGGTCAACGACCCCATCTGGGTTCCCAGGTAATTCAATTAGAGCGACGACCCTTTCGAGGGGAAGTACCTACCTATGTGGGCGATGGCAACATGGTGTTTCCTGATTAGTTGCCAAGCCAACACTAATGGCCAAGATACAAAGTCACGGTTGCTTCCACACCCTTATCATGCTTGTGCCTTGCTGATTTAGTATTCGCTGTTTGAACACAGCGATAGTAGGTACTTACCTATTGGTAGTTAGTAGGTAGATGTCCTGACATCGCCGCTTAATTGGTCTTGTCGTACAAACCTGCTTATAGCCGTCTCGGGATGTAGGTGAATCTAAGGAACTGACAAATTAGACCTAAGTACTTGACGGTACAAGACGGGGCCGAGAGGCTGGGAGCTCGAAAGTGGCCTAAAATTTAAAAATTTTGTAAAAAAATAAATAAAAAATATTATTGCCTAAAACAATTAAAGGTAGACCAGACCATCTATTTATTCTAAAAATGTAAATGCTTTTGTAATTTGAATTTATTAGATTATATATTAGTATTAATTTTTACAGGGGCCCCATCCAATGAATTTGCCACGGGCCTCAGACGGTATAGTTACGCCACTGAGATTGACATCCCTTAAGACCACTGACCCCATTTTCCGACAGAAAGAGAGAGCAAAACATATTTATTTACATTCATTTGAAATATTTTGGTATTGGCATGGCATGCGAAAACAATGTCGTGACGGGGCCAACGCTCTAATATGTACCTAATTTATACATGTTGTAAGGTATATCGACATAATACATAGGTATACAGGTACCTATACAACCGTGTTGTTGCGTGTATATGCAGAGTCATAAGTCGCATGACTGTAAATATTACTTACATGAAACCTTGAAGCTAAACATCTGCAATCAACTACAAAAATAATGACAACATTGTCCACTTACTGAAGCCTCGCTTCGGGACTGCTGAAATATAAGTATTGATCAATTTGTCCCCTTGCTTTCTTCTCCTAGCGACGCCCTAAGCCGAAGTACCCCACAGGGGTGCCCTAAGCGTGTAGTCGTTTACTTTATAAGTTTTAAGCCCTGACTGAAGGCCTTAATTTTAAGGCACCACAGGGAAGTCCGTTTAAGGAGCCGACAGCTTCCTAGAATGACCTGCAAGATGACAGTTCGAAAAAAAAAACAATGATTACTTTGTGATGACTACTTTTTATAGCCAATGACTACTTTTTATAGCCAATGACTACTTTTTATAGCCTATTAAGTATGTGTTATTGCTAGGGAAAGACCTCCTAAATAATGCAGATATTCTTTTCTTGCGCCAAATTGAATCAACACTCGCGGGGCGCGTTTAACTCAACTCGCCACCTTTCTGGGCCGACCTCAAATTAAGTGAGGTTAATTTCATTACTGTTTTTCTTGTCACCTAAGTTTCAAGGGAATATCTCAGACTTATAGTAATATTGACTAAAATATTCGACAAGATATGAATATGTATCTACCTATCTAGGGTATTACGAACCGAAAGTATTTATCTGAAGACTATCTAGTCATTTTCGCCTAACGGTGTACTTACACGGGCTACTCAATTGCGCTATTTTTGTTTTGGTTAACTATGACGTCTCGGCAACACCAAGCCATTGTCAGCAATTTCAAGATTGTATAGAAATTACCAGCAATTTTAGATCCCCGTGTAAGAGCACCTTTAGGTAAGGCTATAAATTCCAAAGTTACATAATAAGTACTTGGACAGCAATTGTTCTTCATTATATCATACTTACTGCGAAGTTAGAGACCTGCCTACTTTGTTCTTATTCCGCAGTTGTCAACATCGCACAAATACCTCTATACGTAGCGGAATTGCAGACAGAACTTTCTAGACGCATCTCAGTACTTACGTAGGTCTTCATCTCAGTACCTACATTACTTTCACTTTGGACTTTCCCAACACGGACTCTCCCCGTCCTCATTTAGGCGCAGGTTCGCAACTTGTAACACTACTTTTAATGTAAGCTGGAGTGTTAATCAGTTTATTGCATATTCATTTGTACAAATGGGTCATAATAGACCTGTCCGACACCCCGTGCGATTGTGGAGCTCCTAATCAGACTATGCCCATATTATGCAGAAGTGTCCCAATTGCTCGTTCACCCTTGACGACCTATGCAACATAAAATAGACTGATAGAAGGCATTAAGGCATTAAGACCGCCTTTGTATGTTTTTACATGTTCATAAAGTTTTAATAATTATAAATAAGTGTTTGAACATAGTCCTACGGCTGATATGATGATGATGATGATGATGATTGAACATAATCACACTCAAAAGTACAGGACTCGCACCCGCAACCTCTGGTAATACGTGCTATCACTTTTATCAATGAACTACTGTAGGTACCTTACTTCGAAACCCAGACGTTCGATTCCCGCTTGAAATCGTTCATAAATACCTCGAGACTATAATTATTTAATAACAGAGTACACACGAAAATAAGACTTCAATTCAAGTATTTATAGGATGGTTATTTATTCACTTCTTTTTATAAATACCTAATACGACGGTATCCTTGAGGCGACACGTGGACATCACTACATAGTATAAAACAAAGTCGCTTTCCCTGTCTGTCTGTCTGTCCCTATATATGCTTAGATCTTTAAAACTACGCAACGGATTTTGATGCGGTTTTTTTTAATAGATAGAGTGATTTAAGAGGAAGGTTTATATGTATAATACATGCACCCGTGCGAAGCCGGGGCGGGTCGCTAGTTAAAAATAAACGAACTATCTAATAAAACTGGACTCTTTGCATACCTGCATAATATTCAAATTCCATTGCTGTTAACGATTTATCGAAAGTATTTGCAGCTGATAGAAGTTACAATTAATGCAAATAAATAATTTACAGGCACTTTTGAATTGTCAAAGAGTCAGTCAGTCAGAAAGTTGAAGCTGGTTGCTCTTTTCAAACAGTAGGTTTCTATGGAGAAGAACGAACAAGAAACTCCATGAACACTCAATCAATAAAATGGGATTTCAAAATAATGTTACTTACACAATTCATGTTGAATCTACGGGTACAATTCACAATGTACTTACCTGCTTTCAAAGTTTATCTTAAACATCACTGATATCACTGAAAACTTGAAAAGCATCGTGAGGAAACCTGGACCTGATCCCCAAGATACAGGTAACATCCACCTAGTTTAAGGATCACCATCTTCTAAATGGATGTAATTTTATTAAACTACAAGTTAGTATAAAAGAGAAAAAGAATAAGAGTTATCTACAATTAAACTCCTTTTTTTATGACACTGGAAAAAAATAATTACTTGTTATTCTTACTAGGTATAGGTCTGAAATCACCAATCCGGCTTGAGCAAGCGTGGTGATGTTCATGCCTTCTCTATTATGAGAAAAAACCTTTGCCCTGCAGTGGGACAATAATAGGCTGGTAATATTACATTTACACCTCTCATTTATTACATCAATCGCAAGTATTGTGATTACAAAAGCATTAAAGATTTTATGTCATCGCTTGTTGTTGACGACAGTAACGGGTCGTAAAATTGAAAATTACCAGTTACCACATTCTTGCGTGTTTGAGTGGAGATAGGTACCGGAAAAAAATACTTACGATTATACGAGTACGTACCTACGATTTTGCAATTACCTATGTATTTAGAAATGTCATGTTATGGCTGTGTACTTCGAAATGATGGGACTAATAAAAAAATCATAAAAACTTTTACATTATTTAATTGTTAAGGCAACATCGCAGCGACTAGATGTGGCTGTCGACGACGCGAAGTAAAGGCCAAGCCACACCGGAGCGGAAGACTAAAGGGCGCGGACGCCGTCAGATACTGCAGTATCTGACCTGCAGTAGAAGTTCATCTGACCGAGCCCGCGACCGCGACCTAGCTCGCAAGTTGTCCGCTCCGGTGTGACCTGCCTTAAAGACGAAACCGGACGTAGTGTGCATGGCTGTGGTAGGTCTACTGAATACTTACGCAACAATATATGAGGTGTAGTTTTGCATTGTCGTCAAAAAGGAAAGCAATAATAAAATTAATGTTTTTTTTTTTGTAGGTGATTTTGGAATTCGAACTAGCTATCTTGCCGCTAAGTTTAGGCAGGCGAAGCTTATGAACCCGCACGCACCCTATATAGTCGCGTCATTAGTCGCGCGACACTTTCAACCGCATTCGCAATGGGGCGATTCTGTTATTTGAAAGAGGTGTATTCTCAAAAACTGTCAAACATAACAACAAATAAAAGTAGTTATTAAATATTGATGATTTCGTAATTTTATTTGAAAGTCTTTTATGACAACCTTGGTTGAAAAACTGCGCCTTGTATTATAGTCACACCATTTCACAACTACGCTACATCTCCTCACACACTGTTTATTAGGAAAAACATAGGATATACCTAACGTGACCATACGTCCTGTTTTGGACGGGACTGTCCCATTTTTCGGTTCTCTGTCCCGGTGACCCCAAAAGAAGCCTCGGGACGCAAAATTGTCCCGTTTTCCTAAACCGCGCAAAAAAAAAATTATGGCGAATATTAAAAAGAAGTGACAAGAAACCTACTTAAAATTACTTCTTACTTAAAATCTTCACCAACTGTTTTAAAAGAATTTGTTCCTCAGAGAAATATACCTAAATATAACAAAAAAATTATGTGGCTAACTTTTTACATGGGCAATAAGTACTTAATTAAATAATACTTAGTAAAAAAAAACGTGTTTTATTTTTCATTAAGAAAAGGAAACTCAAGTTTGATTTCGCTACTTAAACTCGCTAAAATGTATGGAATTGGGGAGCATCAACATTGAGTATTATTTATGAATCGGCCAAACTAACCAACGGCAACGTTAAAAACCGATGTCCCGTTTTGATAAAAAATAAAAATGGTCACATTAGATATACCATATACCTATTAATTTCTTGACACGTTTATCCTTCCACTTTGTAGCGAATGTGAATGAAAGCTGCAGTTTAATGGTTTCCTCGCCTTTGATGAAGGAAGGAGAAAGGCATTACGAATGAAATATTACTACTTTTAGTTCCGTTACAGAATAAAGATTCTATAAATAAAATTAGTTTGAAAATATTTTAATAGGTAAGTAATTAATAGGCTCGTCCCCTATTACATAGGACTTAAACATAACTGGTGAAATGTGGGTGTAGGTACTAATGGGTACACCCCTGCCTTACCCTTCGGGGATTACAGGCGTGATGTTACGTTATGTTATGTGTTAATTAATTGAGTTTTCTGGTACTTAAAACTTTTTTTTCTCTCTCTTTTTATTTGTTTGTCCTGTATCCTGGGTGCGTTTAGAAATGTATAAACTCACATTCACAAATAGCCAAACCCGGAAAAACTATCAGTAAGTCATACAAATATTTGTTGCGTAAAGGGATCAAACCAGCGACACGTAACGCAGCAGCCGATCGCCGAGCCACTGCGCCAATAGTGTCGTCCATCCATCGTAACACTTCACGATGTTTTTCTTCACCAAAATCAGTGATGTTCAAGATAAACTTAAAAAGTCCATATGAATAGAAAAAGTCCCAGTGGTACCAACCCGGATTCGTACCCACACCCTCATGCTTATGAAGCAGGCGCCTTTAACCACTATGCTATCACGACAACTATGTAAATAAGATGTACTTATGTAAATAAGGTCACATAAAATAATATTAACATAACTAAAACATTTCCTTATTTCTCGTCCCATATCGTGACGATCTAAGAATTCCTCGTCCGAGGACCGTCGCATGTCAATTTACATTGCATGTCGTGTATTTTAAAAACAACATGTCATTCTATGTCAGTTGTTCTATCATGAAAACAACTTCAGTCATTTCCTGTGGACGTATTTAAATAACTGGAAGCTGTAATTATGTATTGCATGCAGTCGTAGTAACACACGTACGGACAACAACAAAAGTCGATTAACAATGTTACTTTTTTATATCATTTAAACAGACACTAAACACAATGTACTACTGGCTTTCAGAATTTCAGGCAATAGCTAAGGGTTTATTATATCTTAATTTTATATTCATTGCGTTTTACTTTTAATATTGTAAGTACTTAATAATTAGGATTTAAAAATCATAAATGTTAATCGACTTTTGTTGCTGACTGTAATACACGAGTTAAAAAAACCGGCCAAGTGTGAGTCGGACTCGCACACGAAGGGTTCTGTACCACAAAAGGTACCAAAAGTTGGAACTTTGGCCTTTAATATCGTAACCAAAAGGTTCCCAGGTTCCTAAACAACAAAAAAATGATCGCAACAATTAGAAGAATAATAGTATAACTTTCGGCTCCGTTAAGCGTCCTTTTACAGTCTATAAAGAAACTTTTTCAGCAATAAACTAGATAGGGCCATAGGCCGAGTCGTCAGTTATAGTTGTAGTTTTCTTAGAAATGATTTCAAATGTAATTTAATTTTTCAAAAATTATTTGTAAAAAATCGGACTGCCGGACAGTAAAATTCCTTGTAGTGCACAATCGCCCTATCAGCAACAGATTTAACGGGACTTTCACTGGCAGTTAGCTAGGTTTATAAGGAGTAACCAACAATATCCTGAAAATGATAGCTAGCAGGCTCGATTGCATATACATCAATCACTACAGTGCCATCTCGTATGGGATGAAGTAAATGTCAAAAACCTACTAACATTGTTCTTAAGTCTACTAACATATTGAGTCTTTGTTACTTGGATAAATAAATATATTATTATTATGGTTCACACCCCGACTCAGAGCAATCCGGCTCGGATAGGTTAGGTTAAAATTTGGGACCCAGTGATAGAAGTAGCCTTTATTATTGAAACTGATGTGTACCTAATTAATTAAGAATGAATTAAACTTACTGTTAAAAAATTAATAAGAACTAGAATTTCGCGCTAAAAAAAAAGCGTAAAATAAAAGCCTATGATAACGCGAATAAAGCCGCGAGGAAAAGCTAAAAAGCAATATAGAGCTCCTGCCTTCAATTAGAACTTGTCTCAAAGGAATAAACTTAATGAATTTATAGTCCACACATAACGTCATAAACAAGGGAAAAAAAAGTAATTTAATTAGTAAAATAACACATTTGATAACGATTATGATTAACAAACGCCACACCATATACCATGACGATGTTAATAATTAATTAGTGAAGTTAACAACACATGTTGGTTAACGGCGACATTTTAGTTAGTTTAGTTACACAATACTATAGTTGCCTAGGTACTTGATAAGGTTGGGTAGGTACATAAGAATTGAAAAAACAAATGTTGATTTAAAACATGATTTGCAGTAAATCAGTTATTTTTACGGTACCGTATCTAAAAGAGAAAAATGGCACCTTTTTATTGTTATTGGTTGTAAGGATATGCTTAGATGGTTCGGTCATGTTGAGAGGATGAGTGAAAGACAATAATTAACAAAAGGTATTTATATGGCAGAGGTGAGTGGCAACGCAGGGAGGGGTCGCCCTAGGAAGACCTACGCTGAACTTATTGGTGAGGTTCTTCAGAAAGGCCAGGTGCGCAGTACTCGTAACCGGCGTGCTTGTATATCGAGATGTATGAACGTGGAAGAGGCGAAAGGAGTATGTAAGGATCGTAACAGGTGGCGTTCTGGGGTTTCTGCCTACCCCCATGGGAAAAAGGCGTGAGTTTATGTATGTATGTATGTATCCTTACTAATATTATAAATGAGAAAGAATCTCTGTCTCCGTGTCTGTTACGCTTTCACAACGAAACCACTGAACTGATTTCATAATTAACCAATAAAATTTGAACCCCAAAAAAAGACACAGGTTCGTCTGCGTCCGTGATAACCGACGTTTCCGTGGATGAAGTAGCGGCCAAAAGTTAGTTAAAAAATAGTTTTGAACGTGTAATCCATTATTAGATACGCTAAGACATAACGAGCCCACGTTTGTTGCACGCACGCATTCATGGTGTGAAGAAAATATTATATTTTTGCATAGAGATAACGGTCATGCAGCTTACTAGTGAACAGAATTGTGTACCTACTTTATAAAATACTATAAATAAAACCAAGCTTGGTTTAAATGTATATCATTATGACAGCTGTCAATTTTGTATGACATACCTATAATGTCAGCTATAATAAACAATATGTCAATATCAAATATGTCAATTTTGACAAATATGTCGAATAAATAGCAGTTTTATTGAACGGTGCCCTGACGTCTATTAGATAAAAATGTCTGTACCAAAGGTATTGGCAATCAGCCAACTGGCCCAAAAGGGATGCGCAACAAAATGGTTTTATACCTACCTTACTACAGTAGATGGTCTTAGGCCTAGGCGACTATTACCTTCATAGGCACAGTCATGATTGGTGAATAAAAAAAAAACATGATTGGTTGAAATTATTTTGCCAAGCTCGACCCTTACCAAGCCTCGGTGAATTTCATACAGCCAAGTGAGAAAGCCTTGGGGCCTATATCTAGCATATTTCAGAGTAGGTCCCGTAAAGTAGTGTGTACCTACTCATGAATATGAACAATTTGACTCTGACTTTGACTTTTTGCGACAGTTCAGCCCCTTAAATATGTATCAGTCATGGTGTAAAAAAAAATTAAGTAGGTAGGTAGGTAGCTAGCGAAAATATGGCATTTTCTTTGAACCAATGGTTCGAAAAACTTGTAGATCCATAGTCTCATCTGTCACTACACCAATAAAACTGTCTCACAAAGCTATTAAGGCTTGTAAGACGTAAAATATATCAAGGGAGGAGGAAGCCCCGACGTTCAACATCTCCCCACAATAGTGAACGAGTGTCTATTCAAACAGTTTTATGAGCACATAGTTTTCCCCAACAAACGGGCTATTAAAGCTTCCTAAGCTTTATAGACAGTACATTAGTAGATAGATAGTTAGTAACTAAGTACTTATGTACTGTAGAGACTCTGGCTGGTTCAGGTATATGGGAGCGGTGAATACTTATCCGAATCCCGCACCTCCGGCCATAGGCAGACAGAACCTTTAGTAGTAGCGGATCCAGGATTGTCGGTTTTTAAGGACTGTACCCCAGTGAGGATAGGTTTTTAGCGATGATCCGTGCCTCCGAATGGTATTTGACCGCCATTGGCGGGCCCCTTCACCATATGCGGCCTGTCCTGCGAACGCCACTACTTAATACCTATTTAGGTTAAAAAGAAATTACGTATTAGCAACATAATTATTACCTATCTACTAGCTGTCCGCCGCGGTTACACCCGCGTCTTTGGTTACTGCTCCGCTCCCGTAGGTCGTAGCGTGATGGTATATAGCCTATAGCCTTCCTCGATAACTAATCTATCTAACACTGAAAGAATTTTTCAAAGCGGACCAGTAGTTCCAGAGATTAGCGCGTTCAAACAAACAAACAAACAAACCCTGCAGCTTTATAATATTAGTATAGATTATAGTATAGATTATTGGTAGCAGTACCGGTACCCATACAAAATAAATACGTATACATACATACATACCTATACCTACCAACGCTTGAAACCTTGAAACCTGCTTTGAACCTTGAAATTATTTATTCTGTAGTTACCATTCCTAAAATACAATAACATCCTTATACGAAAAACATCACGTAGACAGCTTAAGAAAATAGCCGTAGATATTATTCCTAATAGTCAGTCCGAATAAACGTACCATCAAAGGAAGTTATCTCAATAAAATAAAAGGCTTGAGAGCGCTCGCTCGAGATATTTCTTTAATTAAGCATCCGTCACGGAATGTCTTGGCTCACACGATGTACTTAATTAAGGCGGAATAGTCGTTTAATGAATCTTGCACTCAGTCACCGACGCAATTGAGCTTAAAATAATAAATTGCAGATTGAGTTTTCATTATACTATCAAGGAGCTTCATAAACTTGTGGATTTTTCGTTATTGCTTGGATTAAGTCGGAAGATGGGGCAGACAAAACTCTGTTGAGAGCTTAAAAAGTCATTATAATTTTAAACGACTCAAAGACTTCTTGAAAGTTTAAAAGTGGCTATAAATCATATTACTGAAATAAAAGCATTGAATTTTTAGATGTTTTGTACTCCCAGGGTGCAGTTATACTAACTTTTAGGAACGATCTAAAACTCTAATCTCTATCCGTCAATGATGCCTCCTGCTCCTACATTTTTTTGCATCGATTGTCGCTGAGATACCTACGATTGCGACTAGATTTTGAACGTTTTTAATTATTGGAATCGGTCTTCTGAATTCAATACCTTCATTTTAAAATAACGTTAGTTTCGTAACGCTAGGATTTTAGTTCAGTAGGAAAAATCTGTAAAATGAGTATGTAAACTCAAAGAGTTAATAGGCATGGTAAGTATTTACAGTTATAAATGCAACGTGTTTTTCTAGATTACCCTTACGCTCTTGGCCTGGTTTCTGTTGGCAGCCACAATCCGCTATGTGACACGGAAATGACGGAATAGCCTTAGAAATTCTGGATCGAGAATACTCATGGCTAGGAATCACCATGTATTATCCTTAGATTATATAATGTCTAGATGGAGTGTCGCCCTACAATCAAAACAAAAAAAACGAGCCAACAATTCAAGCATGTGTGCGTGTAGGCGGTGTTTTACACTGTCTTTCTATGTCTCTGTGTGCGTGAATAATGATACCAGCTACTACAATTCTCCCATAAGTCACTATAAAAAAATAGACTAATGAAATAAAATAAGTTTTAGGTGTATGTAGGTATTATGCAGTTTTAGTAGTGGGTAAGGTTTAGAATTACGTCGCCTTGATAGGGGGGTGGGGGCGGTGGGGGGAGGTTATGGGGACTAGTGGAGTCGCCCCCCACGATTTTTCCCCGCCGGAAATGCTCGACGGAGCCCCACTAGGGCTCCGCTAGTGACTTGATACAAGTCACTTAATAGGGTCGTATGGCGGACGGGGAAGGCGGGAAGAGGGGTAGAGTTCCTCCAGACTTTCCCCCCGCCAGAAGGCTCGACGGAGCCCCGCTCCGCGGGGCTCCTACCTCTGGGTGGTTTATAAAAAAGTAACCACGAAGGGGATGGTAGGGTCTGTTCGCTCGCTTCGCTCGCTCACTGGACCCTGCCATCCCCTTCTAACCTAACCTGTCCTAGTCGGGGTGCCCCAAATCCCGAGCTCGCTTCGCTCGCTCTTACGCACAATAATTCATTATCAATGGCAGCAAAATGGCGGCTTTCCGATTCTTTTACGCATTTTGACAGACGCAACTTTCAAAAACGTAAGAATTTAGTGAAATTTACGTTTCGTTTCAAGCAATAGTTAGTGATTTTATCGATTTTTTTGAAAATTGTTTTATAATTTAACGCCGCTCCGGCAGCTAAAATTGCTTGGGGGTGCTTAAGATAACTCCACTTGACCCCCCCACAGTGTCAGAATCCTCAAATTCAGGCGACGTAATTGTAAACCCAACCTAAATTTTACTAGGCATTGACTTCAAAATCACATAAAGAAAGACTTAATACGAATTGATAAACTCCACCTCTTTAATAATGAATAAAGTAGACCAACTAAATAATATAAACGTAACCATAAACTAACTAATATACCCACAAAAAAATGACGTTAAGTTGGGAGAATGAAAAAAAGAAACTGGCAACACTGATAAAATATGGCGTAATTTTATGTTTATAAAAATAAAAACCAAAAATAAATATAATATAGTTTTTTGGTTACTTACCGATGATAGGTGATGTGCTTGGTATTTTTTAGCCTTCCTTTATAATTCCGGCACACTGATATAGCACATGACGCCATTTTATACCTGTTTTTTTTATTTCATAAACGCGCGTAATTCGTAGTGACGCCAAAGCGGCACGATCAGCACTAATCGGCGGGAAAGTACTATTAGGTGAACAGTTCACCAACTTTTTTTTGACAGTTTGCGAGCATTTGACACTCCATCTAGACATTATATAATCTAAGGTATTATCATCACCTACATATCATTAAAAAAAAACCTTAACAAAAAAAATCTTTTTAATTTGGGAGTTAAAAAGATATTTTTCGTACCACTTGCTCAAAAAAGTGACATTCTATGCCACAAAAAGCGAACATAACAATAGTCATTTTAATCTGTTAAAAACAGGGAAAGAAAATTGTACTGAATTTCATTCATCCTCTAGGGAGAGAATGTGATTTAAATTTGGAATACTTACCGATATTTATACTGCACTACATCTGTGTTTACACCATTGAGTTTGTATATAAAGCATTATACCTACATCTTTTTGAAAAAGGAATACGCATTTATTATGCAGTTATGATTAAATAAAATTACGAAAACCGACGAGGCCGTATGAGCTTGATGCGTTTGCTTTTCCGACAAAAAAATATTAGTCTAGGAATTTGCCGCGTTTTTGTTTTCTTCAAATACATAAACGTTAAGTTTATTTTAATTTATTTTTATAAATAACTTAATGTTCTAAAATGCATATCTCATATTATTATTGTGTTAATTTTTTCGCAAATGGTACGAAAAGTAGAGTATTTTCCTCGGTGATAAAGCTGTCTTAGTCTTGGGTGAACTTAAATCCCTCGCTACACTCAGGACTCGCCTTAAATCCCTCGCTTCGCTCGTGATTTAAGTTTTTAACACCCTCACTACGCTCGGGAGTAAACCTCGAGTCCTTCGTTACGCTCGCGATTTAAATTGTCACCCGCGACAGAAGACACTGCTTTATCCCCTTGGTTAATAATCTACTATTTCATCCCACCATCTCGGAAAGAGTATTTTTAATCTTCAATATCTGAGTGGAAAAGCCGTTTTTATTCTCTAGAGGATAAAGTAAATTGAATTTAGAACATCGTGTGCACTAAGTTTGTGAATTAAAAAAAACATTAAACCTATTTACTGCTACCTCTATGGTGCCGAATATATCATACAACTTTTTTTTAATTTGTTAAAAACTCAGACTCGGAACCTTCTTGGTGTTCTTTTTTCAATTTGCTTTGTACGCGGTTCTTTACGCGGCATTTTTTCACGTTATTGTTAAACCTATTAAAAACAAGAAACTTGAAAACAAGTGAAAAAACTAAAATGAGTGATTCTAGCGACGAGGAAGTTTGCTTGACGCCAACAGAATTGACTGAAACTGTTAATAATGCGCAAATGAGCTTTTTTTTGCATTTAGTCATTTCCTCGCTGAGGTGGAATGAAAAGTTACGTGTTGCACTCGAGTGCAAAGATTTTTCACCTCGTGCTCTTTTGATTCCCTCGCTAACGCTCAGGATTCTAATTTTGAATCACTCGCTGCGCTCGTGATTCAATTTTAGAATCCTTCGCTTGCTCGGTCATCAAAATTGAACACGCGGTTAAAAAGCAACTTTGCACTCTTGTAAAACAAATACCTAACTATTTTGTGATCATAATCCATTGCAGAGTACCTAAAAAAGCTACGTCTAAAATTCACACCACAATCTTTAAAAAAAAACCTCTTTTCATAGACTAATATTTAACTTTTGTTTTAGTACATCTACGAGAACGGTTCCCGCGATGACAGCCTATTGACCAGAGACAAGTTCATGGAATTAAATGCAAGGATGGAGGCTCGACGCGACTATATGAGAGCAGAGTGCACCAAGCTCGGTCTTGACACATCCAGTCACAAATCTAACGCCTGGGAGTATCTCATTAACAGACAGTATCATATCATATGGTGAGGTTTTTTTTATTATGATGGGTGTTAGTTTTCGGGAAGGTATGATATCTTCTGATTTAAGAATTAAGTAGGTAAGGTATATGATAGGATTATAAGGGTTCAGATCGGTTTCCGAAACATGCAGGCTAGACTTAAGAGTAAAAGCCATTAGGGCAGAGGGATATTCAACTAGATCAGCTATCATCAGCCTTATAATTAATATCATGACGGTACCTTGGCAATATAGGTACTTTAAATGGTCTAATTGAAATAAATGCTTCGATTTTGACTAATTTTGCATATACTGTAGTGTTTACTGTCACTGATGGGTACCTACGCATATTTAATCAGTTTAAGATCCAAATATTGTGAGAACATCAGGAGACCTTTATAGCTGAGGTGTGTTTAATACCTCTGACACTGTGGAGTAATTACTTTCCACTTTGACTAAGCCGATAATTAATTTGATGGCTTTTCAGAATTACTCCTTTGCGTGTTGTATTAGAAATGAGTTGACCCACCTACAAAAATAAAGAAGCTTTTACTCTTGTAAAAAATTGCCAATTTTGTTTTCTTTCCAGGTGCAATATATTTAAAGCTGCATCCACATCATGGATGTACAACTTCAACCTGATGGCAAACTACACTGCAGCATTCTTAAACAAAACAAAAGAAGTGGCGTTAGAATTGGCAAGGAGGAAATATGCGAGGCCCACCGCAGAAATGATCAAAAAAGCGCAAGGAGACTCGATCACATTCCTCATTGCTAGACATCCTTTGGAGAGATTGGCGTCTGCTTATAATGACAAAATTGTGCACGCGTGGCCTAAATCATTCCATGACAAAATAGGCCATAGGATCATAAAGAAATATAGAAAGGTAAGGCAAAGTTATTGAGCAACACTGAGCATTGTACAGCATGAACCATTTTTTTATTTTTTTCTCAAATATTATCTTTGTAGCCGTCGGATAAAAGCCGCACAGAAAAGTACCCAGTATTTGAGGAGTTCGTGTCGTACGTGTTGGACGAAGCGAAAGCAAAACGTTCTCTAGACATGCACTGGATACCCTACACCACTTTCTGCACGCCGTGCAAATTCAATTTTGACGTGATCCTCAAGTTTGAAACACTGGAAGTAAGTGATTTATATTTAGCTAGACTGGCTTTTCTCTAAATGAGTCTAGTCTAGCCGAGAATAAGTTGCTATCAAGCTATACATTACGGAATGGATCGCTGAAATATTCGAGCATTTCATTCTATAGTTGGCATGAAGCCTGCATTTTTAAGACACCCGTATAAATTTTTCAAATCGTTCGTGCAAGCATTTGGAGCGAATTCTATTTTTATGGCACACTGAACATTCTTGGATTCGTATTCAATTTATCCGACAATCCAAAGTTTTTAAGTGAGCGTGAAATGGGCAACTGGACAGCGGTCAGCGGCGTAGTGATAAATAATGACCGGCTCCCGACCGCACGGTGCTTTTGCCGATGCGGTTTGACATCCGTTTGGCGTCGCATTTACAATTCTATTTTGATAGCGGACTCTAGCAGAGAAACCCTCGTCACGAATCATTGAAATGCAAAATTTAAGGGAAATAAAACATAACTTTAGTAATAAAATATAAACATAACCTTACACCGACTGGCAGGGTCTTTCTCATTATTTATGGAATAAGTACCTACGTAGATTCGATTTATAGTAGGTAGGTAATAGGTAAGGCACAATGGATTTGATATGCTATTATAACAAACCCAATCCTCTATTACACGGGATCCTCCCTATTGCGCTCTCTCTATTAACCAGCCATATTAATATTTTCTCCAAGTTGCTATTGATAAACTCCTGATGGAAACCCCTAATAACACTTTGCCGGCCCCATCCCGGAATCAAACCTAAACTGATGCAGACCATTAAGGTGACGAATCGAAACAGTGACGAATTAGGATGACTGTGTCTGATAACCGGTTTTTTGAACGACAATTCGCTAACGCTGTTTTATTTTTTTAAACACTGTTTTTTATTTGTTTGTGGCAGGAGGACCAAAAGTTCCTGATCCAGTTGGCCCATCTCCAAGAAGTCATAAAGCCTGAATGGCGGAACAGCGGGAAGGGCACGAAGACACTGCATAACATCAGTCATCTGTACTCGAGACTCAAAAGGCGCCAGCTTGATGGCCTTTATGACTTGTATAAGTACGTACATACATTTATGGTGGACGCATAACTGACGGAAAATGCGCTACGCATCATTGGTTGTGTAACGCCAAAACAGTGAAATCCATGCTAATACGGAAGTAGTTTTGTTTGTCAATATGTCTTTTAATTTGGTACGGGGTAAGGTTGAACCCCAAGAAAGGACATGGCCACTTCTTATTCCGTGATTTTGTCTACGTCCAGGATTGACGACGTTTACGCAGACGAGATCGCGGCCAAAACCTACTAAAATAATAAAACATTCCGTTCCATATAGTCGATGATGCGTTAGTGCGCCGAGCATACTAACGACGATACTTCCGACGCTTCTTCCGACAGATGTGCTTCAATACTTCGTTGTGTTTCGTTTCCCATGCTGACCTACCGAATTTGGAAGCCTTGGTTCAGTACAGGGTCACAATAACCTTGATTGGTAAATCTTTCCTGTCCATAAACACATTTATATTTTTGTTTCTATTACAGGAACGACTTCCGACTATTCAACTATACCATAGACAATTACTACGAGATGATTGATAAGGAAAAAATGAGCAACCACGGATGAACTCTCAATCAGTCAGATTGAACGCTTCAAGATAATGTATCATTAACGCAGCAAAGCATCGATGGTTGATAATGAAGAATGAATAATTCATCAATGGCTGGAAAGACTGATCGCAACACAGAAATGATTGATGAACATATTATTGATCCACCGGCCAAGTGAAAACTAGCCCTTTGCGTCAATTTTTCAAATTTGTTATCGCTGCAAATATATATTTTGTGATACGGTGGTTCGTGGTTTCGGTTCCGCATTATAGAATAGTCATAGACTCGGAAGATTTTTTTTTGAGCTGTCAAAATGCAGTTCTGTTTTTAAACACCGCTACGCCTGTGAGGGAATGATGAAATAAGATAAAAAAGTTTTGTTATTTTATAATAATTGTTATACAATATTGTTGTTCAAGTATGTATTGATGTACAAACTTAAACAACAATACAGTTCAGTGTGAATTTGGACTGGTTTATATAGGCGCCTCATCAATCACCTTGATAGTTTAGTGTTAGAGTTAAGATAACGAAAATTACGAACTGTTAAGCTAATCAAAATTATACGTAGAATTAATATCTGAATTTAGCTGTTGTTGACGCATAAGGGTCAGCGCAGGCAGATTAGCAGGACCCTCGAGTAGTTTTTGTTGATTAGTTTAAAATTAACTTAAATGCGACAGGAAAGAGTAGAAAATAGTGTACTAGTCTATTTTGCGCGGCATGCATTAGCATGTTCCTCGAGATTACGCGCGTCGACGCTTTCGAAAAGTTACAATGAGTAAGACCCCACAGAGGCAAAACTTAAAAAGGGTTTTCTAATTGAAATATGTAACCTAACTATCCCTAGAACATTAAATCATAGTATTATAGTATTCCTCAAATACACTTCCTCTCATACGTGCTCTAGGACTTTCAATAATATGTCGTCTTTTTTAAAAATCTTATTTATGAGGTCTTTTTACTCCTCTTCCTATGATAATAAACCAATAATGACCGTGATATTAAGTCTATCATCTCTTAAACTAGCTAGCATACTACGATTAGTTGAGTATTCGGTGAATTAATATTATAAGGTGACGATGACGCGTGCATTCGCGAGGGCAAGCGCGGATGTTCGAACATCCGTCACGTCCGCCGGCGGATTTTGCTCGAACAAGCTCGAGCAGTCGCTGCATTGTCTGCGCTGACCCCGAGACAAATTAATGTAAATAATGTTTTAGTTTTATAACGCAAATAAAATTCCTTAGTGCTTCCATTATAGAAATATGGAAATAATGTATGTACCTATATGAGAAACAAAGTCACTAAGTAGGTATAATTATGGCATTTAAGTTTAAAAGCAGGCAAGCTTGTTTCCTTTGCACCTTCTTTTTTAAAATTAAGAGGCAAAGAGCCAAGTTGGCCTTTTTAGAATAAGAAAAAAATAATTGTTACCGTTGCATTTTATAAGTAGGTATCTATGGTTGATCCATAAACAAAGTAACAATTCACACCAATGAAAAAGTTCCGATTCCCTCTACACGTGTAAATAAATAATTAAGTATTAATATTTATTATGTATTAAGTACAAATTTTATAATTTCTATAATAATGATAAATTACAACAAAAATTGTTTCGTTTTACTTTTTTAAATATAGAAATTGTTGTATAATTATAATGTACCTAAGTAAAGTGTGTTTAGTTTAGTTTTCAAAGTTCATTATTGTAATTTGTCACATTTCAATTCCCCAGTTACCATAGATATGAATTTTAATAACTTATTAATTCGGTCACGGTCGTTTAAGTAGACTATAATATAATTAATTACATAGGTACCTGGTTTTATGAATATATTCATGACCGCGACATTGTGACATCGAAATTATGCCTTTATCCATATAATACAATATGTTCGTTGATAAAAATTTTGAATAAAAAAAAATGTGTAAGGTGTATCAAGGAGTCCGCCAAAGGCGCCAAAGTACCAATTTGAATTTCGAAAAAGAAAAGCAAGATGGCCGCTTGGCCCTTAAATATTTTGCTTGGCCGGCCGGCTCCTTCATACACGGAATATTTTGATAGTTTTTGAAAGGATTCGTTAGCGTTAAAAGACTTTAGAAGTGAAAATGTAGTTGTACGTGTCACTGACTACCTTTGCCAGTTAAAGTAAAGCTCCGTACTTTACAATGGTTCATAAAAGTTGCACAACATTGTTTTAACAACGTATTTTGTGTTGTAGCCATATGTATTTTACACTCAAAACTGTACGAAATGTTAGGTACCGGCAATGTTTTCCGCAACACAAAAACTTGTTGCTAAAACAATGTGCAACTTTTGTTTCCCTCGAATACGGGGTGTTAAGTACATTTAGCTTCTTGTAGAAGAACTAAATTCACTAGTCGTAGCTAACTGTAATTCAGCTTAAGACAAATTTAATTAGCGTTAAATACTTACGCCATTTATAAAAAAAAAAAAAACTTTTCCACATAGTAATCCTACTAATAATTCGCTCTTAGTGAGGTTTACTTAGATACATAAATAGTTGATACGGAATGAATTAGACCAAAAAGTTATGGCCTATGAAAGTAACTGTAATGGTGCTATAGTCCTATAGTTTTGATCTCATATCTGAATGTGAGACTCGAATGCATGCACAATCGTTGCTAATTACGTAATGCGTTATAGATTCCAACGGTAACTGAGTCGATTGTGTTTTTAATAATGTTAAAGAATTATTCTTAGTAGTTACTTATAGAAAAATAAAATTGATTATTTAACATTGTTGTTTTATTCAACTGACCTCTTAACAACCGATACCTATCTAACACCTGCAACCTGATAGTCTAATACCAGTGTCACAAGTTCAAGGAACAAAAGCCAGTTTATTTTTGATGAGCTAGGACAAAAGTGTGTTTTTAAATCTCAGAGACTGATTTGAATACATTGCCTAAGATGCCATGGACCCGTATACAAAGTCTAAGTAGTTATTTCAATGAAACCATTTACAGGCATTTTTTGAATTGTCAAAGGGCCAGTCAGTTAGTAAGTTGAAGAGGTGATAAATCGACAACAGCGCCACCTACTGAGTCCAATTGTGTTTTATCAGGAACCCGTTGAAATATACACAGAAAATTTCATCCAAATCGGTCAATCCGTTTAGGAGTAGTTTGTTGACAAACACGCGTAGGTATGGATTTTATAATTATATTTAGAGCTATCTATCATGGGGGTTTGGATTCCGCATTTAGTCCTTGATGATGGACTATTTGTGCGTGAGACATGATGGACGTCATTCCAGCCAGTCCACTTGCCTCCAGGAGCAGATTAACCTTCCGAGACTGCTCAGGGTATCCGCAAAAGACTTTGGCGATCCTAAGGTTTTTTTCTCCACTGTAGGCGCGTGCTTGCGGACGGCGAGTAATGGGTAGCTCGCCGTCCGATCAAGGTCCAGGCCCGGATCGATCGACGGCGCGTTCTGTTCGCGCGCGCCTCAAAGAGCTGTCAGCACAGAGACGCCGCGGGGCCAAACGCCTGCCGGGGTTGCGGGACGTCTTAACAGGACACCGTGGCCCCGGAACGCAAAGGGCTACAGAAGGAACAGGGTGGTTTTTTTTGTCAGTAAAAGTCTGACAGTCCCTTCTGCCCCACAAAGGGCGGAAGAAGTCATTTGATGATTTTTACCATCTTTTTCTGTTTTCCTAAGATCTTTTCTTTTTTTACCACTATTTATGCGAATTCAGTTTAGCAAATACATGCCTTGGATTAAAATGTTGCAACTGATCTTGAACTTACGGACTAGATGAGGCCACTTTGCATATGATTATTGCGACGCATGTCAGGGACATGATTTGAAACACGTGTAAAGGAAGACTAGGTTTTGCCCGTGACTTTGACTGCATAAATGTCGGACCTCCATTTCAACCCCATAGGAGGTGAATTTTATCCTTTCTTAGCGCATGCGTACGTCATAAGTATCTGTGTGTCAGATTTCAGCGCAATCTGTTCAGTGGTTTGAGCTGTGTGTTGATAGGTTAGTCAGTAGCGGTTGCCTTTTTTTCTAAAAAAGAAATAGATCCGATTAAGCTAGATACTTGAATAAAGTATCTAGCATAATCGGATCTATTTCTGATTATGCAAAAATGTTTCTAGGTGCTTCTAGCTGGGTTTATATTTTATTGCAATGTCATGTCTTATGTGCAAGATTAACTGAGGCATAATAAGTCATTTTAAGGCAGTAAAATATAATAATTCGTATAAATTATTTAATAATTAATTGAAACAATATTAGTTAACAATACTGACTTATACTAGCCGGTTTTTGTGTTCTTGACTAGATGCATTGGGAACTGAGGTAGATATTCTCGCTTCTCTGGCACTTTGGTTTTGTTCCTGTAACAAATTATAAACAAATTATATTTTCAAAGGAAAAATCCATACTTAATTATTATAAATGCGAAAGTACCTAAATCTGTTATTTTTTATTCCGCGACTTCGTCTGCGTCCGCGATAACCGACATTTACGCTGACGAAGCCGCGGGCAAAAGCTGATATATATGACGGAGGGGGGGTACCTCCAAAGTGTTTTTAAAAGGTGTGACGTCAGCATTGCTGACGTCACGATTGTTATTTTCTTGATGACTCATGTTCTGGTCTTCGAAAGAAAACTTCACTCACTGTTTGAATACTTCGCTTATTTAACGGGCAGCGTAATGACGTCACAGAGAGGTCCGTACTGTACGGCGGCTCGAGAGTGAATGCCGTTTGCGTTTTTTTTTTTTTTTTTTTTTTTCGGTATGGCATCTCGCAGGTCAACCTATGAGGTTGTCGGCTGCTTAACCGGGCAATCCTGTGGTGCCTTAAAGTAAATTAAGGCCTCCAGCCAGGGCTTAAAACTACTTACAAACTAAGCGACTACACGCTAAGGGCACCCCCTGTGGGGTACGAGCCTCGGCTTAGGGCGTCGCTGGGGGAGGGCAGCAAAGGGACAGGCTGGATCGGATTAATATTATTTAGGGACGAATTTAAAGCTACAGGCTCAGCGACGACGCGGGCTGGCACGAGCAAGGGACGGGGCGGAGACGGACAAGGGCGTCGCGACGGACCTCGGCGGCGAGGGCGGAATGACGGCGGTCTGTGTCTGTGTTTGCGAACTGTGCTAGTTTCTTTGTTACTCTCCTGGAGGAGGGTAATGGCGTCATCGGGGTCGGTCAAAGTATGTCTCGGTCGGCGAGTCTTACTGATGCGGGAGGGAGTGTATCGGGCGGCAGATACGATCAGGGGATTGGGGTGTTTTTCAGCAGTGTCGAAGAAGCGCTTGGCGGTGCGTTTCATGAACTGCTGGATGGTGGGGATTTTGAGATCGAGATGGAGATTCTCGTTGCGAAGGTAGTACGGGGCTCCCGTGGCCTTTCGCAAGAAACGGTTTTGGAGGGTTTGCATCCTATGGAGGTGATATGCCTTTGCGTGTGCAAATACGACACAGGCGTAGGTCATGATGGGACGAATGCACGCTGTGAAAATGCGCAATTTGCACTTGAGTGACAATTTGCTACGTGCATTCAGCATGGAGTGAAGCCTACCGAGAGCAAAAGCGGCGCGCGAGCGCACCGTCTTTATGTGCTCTCCGAAAGTAAGGTGTTGGTCGAGGATCACACCTAGGTATTTGGCTCGCTTTTCCCAAGGGATCGGCTTGCCATACATGGTGATGGGACTGGGAGGGGTGGGGGGTAGGCGCGGTTTGGAAAAGAGGACCGCTTGACTCTTGTCGGGGTTAACCTCGATTCTCCACTTCCGGAACCAAGCGCCCAGGGCGCTTGCGGCGGATTGGAGAGTGCGAGCGATGGATACTGGGTTGCGACCAGTGTAATAGATGGCCGTGTCGTCGGCGAATAGGGCCAGATGGGTTTTGCTACTCTTAGGGATGTCGCTGGTGAACAGCGTAAAAAGGAGTGGGGATAGGACGGAGCCTTGAGGGACTCCTGCGCGTATGGGGTGGGGGGAGGAGAGCGCGCCCTCGATGCGATAGCGGAAGGTGCGATTTGACAGAAAATCTCGTATGATGAGTACGAGGCGATCGGGCACTCCGATCTGGTAGAGCTTATATAATAAGCCGTTGTGCCAGACCTTGTCGAAAGCTTTCGCTATGTCGAAGAAGAGGGCGCCCGTCAAAGAGCCACGTTGAAAACCAACGCTTATGTGCTCGACGATGCGGTGGACTTGTTGGACGCAACAATGGTGGGAACGAAAACCGAATTGTTCGTCCGGGATGAGGCTCTTTGCTTCGACATAATCTTTGAGACGCTTATAAATAAGCCTTTCGTAGATTTTGCCAAGAACGTTGAGCAAACTGATGGGACGATAGCTCGAAGGCTCTGACTTGGGTTTACCAGGTTTATGAATGCCGATGACGGTGGCCTCTTTCCACGCCCCGGGGAAGATATTGTTGCTCATGGCGCCATTGAAGATGGCGGTCATAAGCATTATGAGAGGGGCAGGGAGGAGTTTGAATACCTTGTTGGTGATTCCGTCTGACCCGGGGGCTTTCCGGGGTTTAAGATTTTTGATAATGTCTTGCACCTCGTCTGGGGTGACGGGGGGCAGAGGATCATCGAGGTCTTCAACTGGTGGGAGGGATGCTCTACGTTCGACTTCGGCGTCGACCTTAGAGAGGTGAGCTTTGTCTACTGGTTGAGAGCTGGGGGTGCATTGGGCCTCTAGGCTGTCAGCTAGACATTCAGCCTTTTCGTCGTTATCGAAAGCGACGCTTTTATCGGGGCGGGTGAGAGGAGGCATGGCAGCCTCGCTAGTGGAACGTAACTTCCTCTGTAACTCCCAGAAGGCTTGGTGGGTGGGCTCCAGTTCGCTAAGCGTCTTGTCCCAGCGGGCGTTACGCAACTCATTTATGCGATTCTTTACAGCACGCTGTAGAGATCGCATGTGAGCTTTGTTTGCGTCGCAGGGAAAAGCGCTATACGCACGGATGGCCGCGTTCTTCTCGGTCATCAGTTCGCGTACATCGTCCGGCAGTTTCCAGCGGTGATCGTTCACCACCGGAACCTCCCTTGAACAGTCGTTCAGGACAGATTGTACGTGTTCTGTGAAGGAGTCGATCGCGCCCGTCGTGTCTGCGATTGAAACTATGTGGTCGGGGATAGAGTCCAGGTGAGGCGACGTGATGGACTTTAAGCTTTCGCTTACTTTCCTCCAGTCGGTTATCACTTGGGTCGGGGGAGGTTGGCTGGGATCAGAGGGACCTGAGCGGGAGGCTAGTTCCATGATGACCGGGCGGTGGTCCGAGTCGAGCTCGTGTAGCGCCTCAATAGAATGTAAGCGGAGATTTACATTCTTGAGGAGTGCTATATCGAGGATATCGGGAAGATGATTGGGGTCGTGGGGAAAGTGAGTGGGAGTCATCGGAGCGATGACGTCAAAGTTGAGGGTAGCACAGAGGTTGAACACGATTCTGCCTCTGGTAGAGGTCGTGTTGCAGTTCCAAGCGGGGTGTTTGGCGTTGAGATCGCCCGCTAGTATAACGGAGTCACTCAGTCCAAGAAGAACGGAAAGATCATTTGTAAGGAGGGACGGGTCTTCCGAGGGCGAAGGAGGGATGTAGGCAGAGATAATAGTAATCGGCTGATGACCAGTCATGCCGAGCCGGCAGAGTGAGACCTCGACGCGAGAGAGGGGAGGAAGGTCCATAGGGATGCAGTACAGTTCCTTTCTGTAGTAGATGAGGGTGCCGCCCTTGTGGCAACGCGACCTGTCGTTGCGAACTAAGCGATAGTTGGCAATTTTCGGGTCACGGTGGCGGGGCTTTAGGAAGGTTTCCTGTATAAGGAGGATGTCAAGTTGATGATCGCGAAGGAAGGTGGCGATCTCATCACGCTGGCCATTAATGCCATTTGCGTTGAAGAAGCCTAACTTGAGGGAGCGGGGTTTGGTACAACACAGACTTTTCTTATCCATTAGAATTTAGGTCGGTAAAGTTTTTCTAGGACTCGCGTGATTGCGGGGTACGCTTCGAACACTTTACCTATAGCTGTAAGGTCGGCATTGCATGCAATGATTTCCTTTGCCATAGTTACAGCATCCGGGTTGACGTAAATGCTGAAGGCGTCCGTTATGATTTGGACGTGTTCAGCGTTGGGGATGGCGGCCGTGGGGCCGGTGCGGACAGGGAAGGGCGCGGCTGAGGCTGCGGGAGCGGCCTTTGGGGGAGGAACCTTTTTGGGAGCGGGTTGTGGTGCGGGTGCGGGGGCGGCGGGGGCCGACGGCGCTATTGAGGGAGTGGGTTGAGGGGTCGCGAGAGCTGGGAAGGCTCTTTGGTGGTTCAATGTGTTCCACGGGGAGGGCCTTTGAGGGCTGAGTCGCTCGGGCAACTGTGAAGAGGGAATCTTCACCGAGGGGCTTTCCCTTTGCTGACGGGCGTTTGCACGCTTGGTCAGTTTGGGAGAAGAAGACTTTGGGGCCTTTGGGCAGCCACGGTAGTTAGCCGGGTGCCCGGATTGGCCGCATAGCACGCAGCTGGGAGGCTCTGTGCAGAGATCACGTTCCTTAGGACGTGGACAATCGGCAGTGCCATGCTCGCCCAGACACTTTACGCATCTTGGGGTCGCAAAACAGTTGCGCTGTACGTGACCGTACAGTTGGCAACGGTGACATTGGCCAACTACGTTAGCCTTGTAGGGCTTCTCTATGGAGATGCCAGAGAGAGAGCAGACTGATTTCACCTTGAATATAGGGTGATGGCCTTCCGTGGGGTCGCAAACGACCAGAACGGTGTCAAAAGCGGGGCCGCCCCTCGCTTTGTGCAGGCGATGGACTGCTGAGACGGGGACTTTCTGGGAGAGGAGGTCGTTGAGAATGTCCTCAACTGGGATTTCTTTCGGGATGCGTCGGATCACCACTCGGGTGGGCGCTTCCTCGGGAAGGGAGTAAGTATGGAACGAAACGTTCCTTAGTTTTAGGAGACTGGTTAGTTCCCTGTGGTCTTTCGACGTTGGAACTTGAACTTTGATGCCCTGCTGAGTTGCACGGGCATTGGTGTATGTGATCTTACGATCATTACACCATTTGGACACTTCTGTCCACTTTGCCTTGTCTTGAATGAACAAGGGCGGCGGGGGTTTTAGCTTCTTTTTCGAAGCTAGCGCGGGGTTAGTAGTAAGAGGGCTAGGGGGGCGGCTGGACTCGGAAGTCGAGGCAGCAGAGACGGGGGGACTAGAGGTCGAGGGGGTCGCGGGGGAGGTCGTTGCTACGACCTTTTTGGCCTTGGTTGCCTGAGAGGGAGATTTTCCCTTCCTCCTCTTACCTCCACTGCCGACGACTTGGTAGTCATCGTCAGATGAGGCGGAGGAGGATAGGGAATCCTCAGAGTCGGAGACGGAGGGCGAAAGGTGATCAAGAGGGACAGAGGTGTCCATGCTCTCGGTCGTGTCGAGTTTTGCAGCTGCGACACGCAGCTGCGAGGCGCCCATTGTTTGTGAAACAATGGCGGCGGGAACAATGGCGGCCGGTACACAGTGTGTTTCTGCGTACGGGTTTATTGTCTCGATGGACAATAGCGAAGGAATTTCTAGTGAAGGCATTGATTGTGCCGCCACTGGAATTCCTTTGTCTTCAGTTGGCGGAGACGCGGGGCTGTCGAGTACATCGCTAAAGTTTGCGATGCTTTCCTCAGACGGAGAAGAGTTTTGCTGTAAAGCAGCAAACTTTTTGCCATATTTGGCAATGAAGTCCGGGTCCTTGAAGAGGACTTCCTTTACGAACGCAACGATAATTGCGTCCGACATTATCGAAGAGGGAGGGAGGGTTTGAGACAGGGAATCGCGGGAGAGTTTATTAGAAACTCTAACTCTAACGGGGAGCCTAACTTAACCCTAATTGCCTATCTCCCCGGGTGGATGGGCCCGGGGATGTGTGACCCTCCCTGCCGGGTGTAGGCAGGGAGGTGAGTACCTAATGGTGAGCCCTAAGCTTGTAAACCCGTCGCCAGTCTTATTGTGCGAACGGGGCCCTGACCAGTCTAGTGCGAAGGGTGTAGACACGCCCGACCGACACTAGGTGTGTTGCTGTGAACGAAGTCAGAGACTAGGCACGACTAGGAGATCCCCCAAGGCCGAGACACTAGCTCCCGTCTCCAATTGACTGCCTCACCCTGAAGGGGATTGGCGGGTGTGATTGGGGCAACACCCCCTCGGCTTCGTTGGCACCGTAAGGTATCCACCGAGGACCACGAAACTGTGGTTTTAACCCTGAAGGGGCCAAGTGAAGCTAACACAACAAAACGCGGGTTAAAGAAATAAGATAATCGTCCGCTACCTTGAAAAAGGCGGCTTCGGATTTAAAAGGTTGTAGTCTGCTGACTACAGGAGTCGTCGCGGCGAGCGCAACGAGAAGTGACGAGAATCGTGAGCGAGCGCGGAGCGAGGTGCAGCACGTCCGTTCGCGGCGAGCGTCGGGCGGAGAGTGACGATTTTTTATTTTCCCGTTTGCGTTCTAAGTGCGGCCGTATTTATAGGGCTCGGCGCACGTGCACGTGTTTTCAAGTTTAGAGGTTAAGTATTGGAATTACAATAACCAATAATGACCTGCAGTTTAACGTTATTTTTAAATCACAATAAGCTCGCAGTAATTAACTGACGATTTATGAACTAATTTTAGGACAATCAAATGACAACTGTCGTAGTTGCGCCGACATATAAATTAAATATAAATAAATAAATAAAACTTTAAGTCTTTTGAAATTTAATTAGATTCCATACCTGACTAACTATGTATAGTAAAGTCTAATAACTTTTAAAAAAGCCTTTATAAACCCACTTCAGAAAAGAAGGCGGTATACTATGTACTTACTCAGGCTTTCTCTTCCTCTTAGGAGTATCCAGTATATCAATAGGGTCAGTAGTGATGATCACAGGGCGCACCGACCCGAAGAAGTCTGTGATGGGCACCTTATCAGGGTCGCGCTTGAACAAGTCCTTACGGACACCCACAGTAGACAGACACGCGGTTTTTGGACACACTGCCAGCTGAAAGCAAAAATATTATACATAGTCAACAAAAGAGATAGTTATGCAGGGCCGTCAGATATAGTTGAAATTTTCTTGGAAACAGATTTAACATTATTATAAAAATAAATAGGTACAGAAGGAGGGAACCATTTTTTAAGGCAGTCTGTGTAGTATTATATATTTATAGGTGTATATAGCGCAATGGAAAGCGGGTTTGATCTTGTGCATAACGGAAATAAATATTCTTTTTACAGCCTAATAGTCTTCCAGCTGTGGAATACTCATTCATGGTAATTTGGGGTCAGCCAAAAAAATACATAAGTAATTATAATAAGCATACTTACAAATTCTGACATGCTCCTTTTGCTGTTAGGGTGAACATTTTCCAAGAACTCAAGCACATAGTAAGTGTATCTGTCTATGATGTATACTCCAATAGCCGAGTCTACGTGGTGCTGCAAATAACAAGGACTTTCGTTACAAAAGATCTCCTTACAAAGAATAATAATTATTGTTATAATTTATCTACCAACACAGATCAATCCAAAATCTGTCAATGTCAATAATTAAACAAGCCGATTGTGTTACATTACCATCCAGCTATAACAGGTCAATGTAAATTAAATAGAAATCCTTAGGGCCTCATTCACCATCTTCAAGTAAAATGTTGATTAGTTACTTCCCAATTAAAGTTAATTGGCAAGTAAAAGTTATGAGTATCTTCTATCAATAGGGTCAGTTAATCTTATGATTAGTGCTACTCGGACATCGTGAAAGTCGCACGTGAAGTTACGGGGGACTTTAACTGACGATTAGTCTACTCGTCGCTTTACTTGAGGGTGGTGAAAGAGGCCCTTAGAATAGTAGAATACTAATTAGCGTTAAACATAAAAAATCAATTCAATTACTTCGAAATATGGGGGACATTTTGATGATTTTTATAATTTAACCTTTGACTGCAGGAAAACACACCTTTTGTGTTTGTACTAAGAAACGCAACTGTAGGGCACACATAACCATGTGTATTTTTCTACAGCGAACACACCATCTGTGTAGCCAACCACACTTTTGGCTAGGCATAGCTGTTCTCGCGCAGTTAACGGGTTAAATGTTGAATGTTTACAGGGTAAGGTATACTTACAGAGAGAGAATCTTCTCCAACTAAACTTGAAGCAGTAGCTAATATATTAGGAGAATAGAATTTCTCATACATAGAGGAGGCTTGGCATGTGTCTATTATGAAAAATATTTCATTGTACCTGAAAATAATACAATAACTTTACATTTCGAATCAATTTAATATCACTATAGTCTTACTACTGCTATAAATGCAAATGTTTGGATGGATGGATGTTTTATACTCAATAATGCCAGAACGGCTGAATAGATGTGGATGAAATCTGGATATTTTTTTTTAATCGATTTATGAATAGCTCCGCCTAACCCTATAGAATACAACAAAACAAGTACTGTACCTTCTCTTCTCCCACATCTGTTCAAGAGCATCAGCTAACTCTTGGCTAGTTATTTCTTCAGAATCCTGGAACTTAAGGAAGCCATCACCACCGTGTCCTGTCAGGTATATCAATATATTGCTGCCTTCATCTGTGAGCAGCCGCTTGGAGCGAGGAGTGTCGGGAGGAACTCTGCCAGTCAGTAAACGGACAAAGTTTTCTACTGATACCTGTAAATGTGAGCAGAAAAAAAGTTTTAATAAAATACTTAGGTTTTGTTATTGACTAGTCTAGTGCAGGATATAGTAGTTACTCTCCAAATAGGTATATTTTTTATTTAGGTATTTATTTAAACTTTATGCAAAACAAGTACAAAGGCGGACTTGATGCCTTAGGCATTCTCTACCAGTCAACAAAAGGTGGTGAAGAGATAACATTTTTCATCCTAGGATGCCTACATTACTACAATTTTATTTTAAGGCCAGGTTTTCACTAAAGCAGAAATTAGAGATGTCTTACAGAAACAGCATCTGATATCTCATTGCTTAGCTTTAATGCTACACAGTATTCTATTAGTTGTTTACGAAACATTTGTTCCTCAGATGTGTTTTGATATCAGACATGATTTTCATGTTTCTTCACTAGATGCGTCTTTTGTGAAAACCAGGCGTTAACTAGGATTCATTTATCATACTTATAATGAACTGATCATAACCATGCATTTTCAAATCTACAATTTAAATTATTCTTACCTCATAACCTCGATAATCCACTTCAACATCATCTCCATACACATTGATTTGTTCATGAGCATTGTTGAATATAGTAGCAGGACGAGGGTTTCGAGGGTTACAAGCCATGTCATCGGATATCATCAGGATAATCTGACTGTCCGGTATACCGAGCCGCTTCACACTCCGGTAAATTGACAACACATTCGCTACATGTCGATAGTTGAACCAAAAGCGAGAAGTGTCCACTAATACTGCCCAGTTGTTCGAATGGTTGGATTTCTGGAAATCTTCTGGTATCTGAAAACAATGTTATCAACTTAGAACAATGATAAAGTTCGTGATCTCTTTGGCAATTGAATTTGTTTTTGTTGGGTGGGCCCGCGTACCTCAATTCCGTGACTAAATGATAAGCTCGCAGCTATAGAAAATAGCACACAACAAATTCTATTAGTAAGATACATTTTTAACTCATTAATTGTTAAATCTAGTGTGTATTTACGAGTAAAATAATTGAACTTATTATTTTTATTTATCTACTGTCATGTCAGTCAACTGCAGTGTTTCCACTTTAAAGATTTCCTTTCCCCACGCCTCAATTGGGAAGATGACAGCATTTACCAATAATTCCAAGACATAACTTCTCTAAAGAAACACTTTATTTTAGCCCTGGAAACTTGATTAATTTTCAATTAACTGTAAAATTTGATTTTGAATTGCTTTCAAATTAATAAATAGTTAGTCAATTGAGTCTACTCAAAAGTGACGTCACAGTTATTTTTTGCCGTACAATATCTATGGGACAATCGCGTTTTGACAGGTCATAAAAAGTACGTCAATTGACTGTGGTGTCATCTACCCTATTCAAATTTCCCCTTCTCAGGGCTTATTTCCCCTCAAAAATTTTTCTGCTGTAGTTTTTACTTTTGGCCCTAGTGTAGTAACTAAAAAAAAAGGGGATGCCTACGTCATAGTAACTTTCTATAAGCAATTTTTTCAATAGTCTACAGTATCCATGAAATCGTTATAATCTGCAAGGAGACTCTGATTCCTCCATTCCCTATTTTATCCCCTTGGGGGTAGAATTAATAATAATAAAATAAATAAATACCTACGTCATAACATCTACCTGCATGCCAAATTTCAGCCCGATCCGTCCGGTGGTTTGGGCTGTGCGTTGATAGATCACTATGTTAGTCAGTCACCTTTGAGTTATATATATATTTAGATTTTACGGATATAAATAAAAACTGATTAAATATTTCCTTATTTGTTTTATTTCACAGTATCCATAATAAGAAAAAACAATATAAATTATAAGTATCAAAGAAACAAATACATATTAACTCAATTAGAGCCATAAGAAATGAGGTACATCTCTAATTGTTTCATGACGTCATTCTTTGACTTTATTTCAAGTCCTTGGCGCTCTACCGCAATATTTTAAGCTAGGTTTTACCCATGATTTCCCCTTTTAATGTCTTTCCCTTTTCCTCCCCTATGGACCCTAATTTCCCCTCAAATGGGGAACTTCCCCTCATTGTGGAAACACTGATCAACTGTCACTGTATTGAGTTGCTTGCTGAAGTAGACCATAGAGAAATCTTAGTGATGTTGTTTAAAAATAATATTTCTTTTTTTTTTTGTCATTGGGAAAATGACACTTTTATTCTCGACTTATTAGTGACACAGTGACACTATTCTCAATAAACAAGAGGTCAGTGGGACAGACAAGGAATTTTAAAAAAGAAAATGTCAAAATAGAAAATGGCTGTCAATTCAAAAGTCAAGCAAACAAGGTAAACATAAAGCTTTATTGAGCGTTTAATTAAATTTAAATCATGAGCAGCCGCAACCCTAACACATTAATGAGTGTGCCGGACGAGCAATTTGACTATTTATTCAAAATAGTACTCATCGGTGATTGCGGAACCGGAAAAACATGCATTGTGCAACGGTTGAAATCTGGTAATTTCATAGAAAGGCACGGAAATACAATAGGCGTAGACTTTTCAATGAAAACATTGATAGTGGATGGGAAGAAAGTCAAGGTTAGTCTATTTATATAATCTAATAATGTATATACGTCGTAATTTAACAATACAAACAATAAACATGTCTTATTTCAGCTTCAGATATGGGATACTGCAGGCCAAGAGCGTTTCAGAACTATCACTCAAAGTTACTACCGCTCGGCGAATGGTGTAATTATTGGTAGGTATGCGATGTACGCCCACACGATATGACATTCCCTGGTTAAGTACATTTTATAGTAGGTATACTATGATGACTAATAATTAAATGTATGACAGTAAAATGAGTGTACAGATAATGAACTGTACTAATTTCATACATAGTTACAAAATAATCGATATTTTCATGGTAACTAAAGATTATACCATGGTAATGCTTTAATTGGATGCCAATATTTCTTTATTAAATTTTATTTTCCCAGCCACACATCAATACTTTTATGCAGTCTATAAATCTGCTGATTAAATTACACATTTTTATTCTTAAAAATAGTAAACTATATCCTATGAACAAACTGCAATTTTTTAATCAACATGTAAATTGTTTTTATTTTGTTTTTACACAACCTTTTTTTCTAAATTCCAGTATATGACATTACAAAGAGGTCTACATTTTTGTCTCTACAAAAATGGATCGAAGAAGTACGAAGGTACACCTCATCTAATGTGATAGTATCGCTCATCGGCAACAAGTGTGACTTGACGGACCAAAGGGAAGTTGAGCCTGATGAGCCACAATCATTTTGCCGCTATGTCCCAGAAATCATGTTTGTGATGGAGACCTCTGCGAAAGACAACACTAACGTTGAAGACTCATTCCGCAGTTTGGCTACAGAATTAAAGGTACCTAATATTTTCAAATTAAAATATCAGCAGTATTTGTAATACTTACATTTATTTCATGATTCTACAAATACAAATTACAAATGTGTTTCTTTAAGCAATTGGGTAGATGACACTATTAACCAATAATTCCAAGACATAACTTCTATAAAGAAACACTTTATTTTGGCCCTGAAAACCTGATTAATTTTCAAATCACTGTAAAATTGGATTTTTAACTGCTTTCAAATTAATAAATAGTTAGTCAATTGAGTCTGCACAAAAGTGACGTCACCGTTGAGTTTTGTTATACAAAATCTATGGGAGGATCGCGTTTTGACAGGTCATAAAAAGTACGTCAATTGATTGGTGGTGTCATCTACCCTATTGTAGTTTCTGCCTACCCTAGTAATGAAAAGATGTGTGTACAGTAACCAGCACATGACTAACATAACGTAAGACACTGCAGTGTTTACCATAAAGCATTGTATATAATAATAAACCGTTTTAGAGTAAGATAAAACAAAAATCAATAACATTTAGAATAATCCAAAGAAAAATAACCATCAAGCGTTCTAATTTATTAGCAAGATATTAAATTATGATATGATTTAATGTTGCAAATTATTGAATAAAAAAGCTGTTAATACTTCTAGTCTATCAGCACAGTGTAACTTGAATAAATGTTAAGTTATTTCCTTCCAGTCACGGCTGGTTACCAACATTAAGAAACACCTTCATGTCTCAATAGAGTTTCATGTTTTTGTTACTAAAACCTGACTATTGTTATGTTTCACGCTTGACTTACACAGCCTACATTATGTCTATTAAGTATGTTAAGTTAGTATTTCGGTGTTTGAATTGATTGTACAATCTATTGTAGCAGTAAATGCAATTTTTTTGTACCTACAACTGACAGTTTTGACTAGTATGAGTTGTAATAACAGAATCAAGGTGTAGACTTGCATAATTGTCAAATTCAAGGAGGTTGTGAGTGATTCTCATCATGAATCAATAATAAAATAAATAGAGTATTTCTTGTCAGTCAGGCGGGGCGATGAACCTACATGCACACCTATTCTGTTCACGTCCACGATTCTGTTCTTTGAAAGAGTTGTATTCTGAAATACTGTCAAACAGAAACAACTATAAAATAACAATTATTTATTAATTATTGACAAAGTGTCGTAATTTTATTGTTTACTAGCTTTTGCCCGCGACTACGTCCGCGTGGAACTTGTTTATATCGTACTTGCATACAAACTTCCACCCCTCTTTTCACCGCCTTAGGGGGTGATTTCCGGGATAAAAACTATCCTATGTCCTTCCTCGGATCTTAAACTATCTCCATGCCAAATTTCATCAAAATCGATTCAGCGGTTTAAGCGTGAAGAGGTAACAGACAGACAGACACACTTTCGCATTTATAATATTAGTATGGATTATGTCTTTTATGACAACCTCATAAAATTTTACAAGAATAAAAAACTGCAACTTGTATAATTTTTTTTAAGGGCATGTAAATAGTGGTATGTGTGTGTGGGGTTAGTCCCTGCTATACTTAGATATTGTATGTTTATATCGTATGTCATAGTACATCGACGTTGCGACGTGGCGGTATGTATTATTAGTCATTAAAACTCCCTAAGGATATACGCTAGGGGACACTAATTGCGTCGCATGTCGCGCGCTCCACCTTCCTCCACCTCCACACAACTTTGAATAGACTAAAGAATAACGAAACTAATTCGTTTTATTAAACAACGAATTAATACAGATTTTTTTTGCACTATTACATTTTATCTTATAGGTATTTTATACTTTGAGTGCTAATGGGTAATATATTTTTTTTACAGAGACAACATGACAACAGTGAAGGTCCTCCAGCAGAGAATGATTCAGTGGTCCTCGGTGAGAGTCACTCGGTAGCTAGGTGTCAACCTTGCCGGTCATCTTAGATCTAATAGAAAATCCAGACCTCTGACCAAATCCTATATATTGTGTACCTACCGTGGTGCTTTGTTGCACCTTAATAATTGGAGGTACGGTGACTAATATTTTATTTTTGCCATGTGATTTAAGCTATGCTTCATCATCGCTGTAATTTCTTGTCACAAAGTTTTTTTTTTTCATGTTACTGTTCTACACTGGCCAATGCCATATTAAAAATATGGATTGAATGAATACATACGTTGAATGGTAATGAAGTTTAAACCGAATGATAATCATAGCTAATAAAAAATAATTGGCGGCTCATTAGGTATGTTTCAATGGATGACTACCTACATAATGTTTCTAAATACATCCATTATCAATTGTAGTTTATTCGCAATGTTGATTATAGGTAACTTCTTCATCTCAACATACTGTATTCAAATGATAATGTTTATGTTGTATTGTTAAACTTTATGGCCTAGAATAACAAGAAAATGATGGCCTTAAAAGCGGCAAAGTTAAAGCTAAATTATCTGTAACTATTGCAAGATTTTCACGTATTTGAGACTCACAGATTTTTGCTGTTTTTTTGCTACCCTTACACTTTGTGAACAAGCATCATGTTTGAAGATCTGCAATTCGTATTATTTTATATATTTACTAAGTTTAGGTTCAAATTCGAGATTAATCAATGTACGAAATTATTTCAACAATGAATTCTTTATTTCGTCAATTATACATAAAACATTTTTATGTAAAATATAATTTCGGGACTAGATAATTATATAAATGTGGCTTTAAGTTATAATTTTAAGATCTAAAATGTAAGTAAACATGTCATTGGTTTCTTTTAGTGTTAAATTTACGAAAATCAGTTTCGATATTGTAAATAACTATTAACTGTAGATAATTCTAATATCAAACCACCTGCTCGAGACTGATTTGAGCCATACCCTTAGTATTGAATGTTGTAACCAGACCATAGATTTTTATCTATAAATGTTGTATGTTATTTCGAATATACAGGGTGTAAATTACGCCTTAAGTTTAAAAAACTGCAGCAATAAACAATCATATTGATTTCCGTAACATAACCAGAAAATATTTTTGCAAGAATAGGTAATTTTGTAAAAACGATTAATTCATATTATATTGCATTACACCTTGTATATTTTTTTATCAGCGCTTATCTTTTATAATTATGCATAAGTTTGTATGAATATAATGGAATTGTAGATTTGACGTCCAATGATAATAATTATCTATGCAATTAAATAATACTCATACAGGATGTTGATTTCAAAATGCACTGACTTCTATAAAATATACCTACGGAAATTTATGATCTATGTAATGATATTTGTGGATTTTAAATCAACACCGTCTAAATATATAAATTACCTAATTAATATAAATATTATAAAATTTAGTAAGAATTCCCTAATAATGTATTAAAGGAATGTCTAAGTTTGACTTAAGAAGTGAACTTTTCTGTTTCTTAATTGTCATATTAATTGTAATAATATTAGAGAGAAAATAATGTTAAAAACTAATCAGTTACAAACTAAAAATCTCGTTTAGTTACCCCCTTTAAATAGGGATGATGACTAATATGAAAAATGTCAAACAAATATTGTCATATCAAAGAAGGCATAGTTAATAATGTGATGTTATCAATCAATAATATAATAAAATCTATGGATTCGGAGAAACTACACGCTTTTGGAAGGGGTATGTCCCGTCCTTGTCCCGCGCAACTGACAATCAATGGCGCTAGAATGACGTTACGCAGACTGATGTGATGTCACTTCTTAGTGTCGTCTCTGTCTAGCAGCTATTCTAGAACGTTTTTAACTCGGATTTTATTAAATTAATTTTTTTTCGTATTTTTAAAGCTGATTTCGAAATCAAAAATTAAAAAATAGTCATCATCTCTTTTATTGTGGTTTTTATAAGTAGGAAATTATATTTTCGTCAAATTATTAGTCGTGTCGTAAGAATCTCTAAATTAATTTTAGTAATGTATTTTTTTATTAAAATTAACAGAAGCTAATGCGTAAATTGAAACAACAGATTAAATTAAATTAATTTTATTTGTATACTTGCTCTCAGTGCTATAATTATCTCAATCATATTTTAATTTACTTTACATTGTGACATAATGTTCAATATTGAAATAAATTGTTATAATTTTAATACATCTGTTAAAAAAAGTTGACGCTGTGGTTTTTAGTATCACTGATGATGATGTCCAATTGTTTGGTGACGTGGATGCCTGAGATCCAGCCAAACTTTCCTGGTTGACTGCCTAGACCTCCGAAGACCCTGACAAGTTGTCCTGAGGGCTTGAAAACCTGAACTCTGCAGTTTCCTGAGTCCCCAACAAGGATGTAACCCATTGGGTCGACTGTTAACACTTCTGGGTGCCTAAACTGCCCTTTCCTTTGTCCCATAGATCCAAACTCTATGATTTTACATTTATCATGTTTGGTGTAAATTTTGATTCTTCCGTTTCCGCTGTCAAGTATGATAACGCGGTCGCTGGTGAGCGCGACGCTTGTTGGTGCGTTTAGTTCGGTGCATAACAACTCTTTGGTCTCCCAAACAGATGGCGCATATGACGCCTGGTGTTTCACCGTTACTCCTAACTGATCCACGAATTTGCCATCCGGTTGGATTATCTGAAATTATTTATACATAACTTAACATCACGCCTGAAATGCCCGAAGGGTTAGGCAGAGGTGTACCCATTATTAGTACACCCACATTTCGCCTGTAATGTTTAAGTCCCATGTAATAGGGGGCGAGCCTATTGCGTTCAACCGGGCACAAATCCAGACTCCGAGGCTGCTACTGAGAAATTCCCGATGAAAAAACAACACTGCCCGACCCAACTTTGCTTTGAAATTATATGAAATTTAAATTAGCAAGATAAGGAGATTTGATGGCAGGAAAAAAGTAATAATGGCTTTATAATCGTGTTTACCGACTTCTGTATGATTCAGTCATTCGTTACGTACATAATATTGAAATCGTAGACATCTATTATGCTAAAACCAACCTATTACTGAGTACGTAAAGAGCATTTTTGTTAAGCTTTAACAAAGAAATGCTATCCAGAATTTTTATTCGTTTTATGTTCGATAATCAGGAAAATTGATTAGAAGTTTATCATCGTTAGTCACGTATTTATGAGCAAATTGTGCGAATTTCAAGTGCAAGGCACCGATACGTTAACTGCGAAAATAAAATGGTATCTATTGCGTAGTGTTATTTAATCATCATTAAAGATATCTTTGACTTTGGAGCCCGGATCACCTGATTTACTTAAAAGGACAATTTGATAAATATCAAAAAGACATTTTACGGGGTTATAAAATTGATTTTGTGACGCCTTTTAACAAAAAATGCCTCTCTTGATTTATATGAAAATAACAAGGACAACTAGAATCTACTTAGCGGTTGTAAATTTTAAGATTTAATGAACTACGGAGCCTTCATATCATTTAAAACAAAAAACGTTGCCCCCTTTAGGAATTTCGCCTGCATCGTGAGTTTACCAACATATAAACTTACAAACACAGCCAGACCCGGAACAACTATCTGGCCATACAAATATTTGTTCCGTGAGGGAATCGAACCCGTGAAACACAGAGCAGCAGTCAATCATTCAGCAAAAATATAAACAAAGATTACCTGCACTCTATCATTGCCAGTATCAACAACGTAGATGAGTTGGTTCGCGTTGTCAACGGCAATGCCCTCTGGCGACCTGAACGTGCCAACTCTGCTGCCCTTCTGACCTATACCGCGCAAATATTCACCGTCTTTGGAGAATACGTGGATACAATGCTTCCATTTGTCTGAAAGAACATAAAATTTTATGCAGAAGTCACGAAATAAATTCTCTCTTTGCACCTTCTCCGAAGATAAGGATGATGTGGTACTTAAGTTCCATTGACTAAGCAGCAGATAATACTTTCTAACTTTATTTATTTAGGATCTCAAACAAAGGATACACAGTTACATTACATTCGATACAAATATTGTTTAAGTTACGTGTGCTCCTTCAATTATAGGAGACCACATCATGCACAAATAACTAGGCGCAATAAGTAAGCGTTTCATACGAATATGAACCGTATTTCCATGTACTTAATGTTCATATTCGTCAGTAACGCTCTAGTACTACCTACTTAGCAAAGTCTAAATGCGTTTTATAGATCTAGAATCTAAGTAGTGAGTATGAATCTACGTAGCCAAAGTACTAAAGGATCTCATCTTTGCACTATTAATCATATCTAGCGTAACAAATCATATTCACGTTTCTGTCATTACGCGCAACGACCTAAGGCCCGGTTTTGACCCGGAGTTCTAGCTAGTATCTATACTACCACAAAGAAATATGTCACCAGAAGCTGTAGCTACTGTTGAAGTATTTATTCGGGGTGGGAACTGTAAAGGGGATTATCCTGAAAAGCATCCATTAGGGGTTTCTTATGACAAATAATAATACTATGTAGGTACCTACGTGACCCATCAGTTACCGCGTAGGTAGGTACGTTGACCAAGTATATATAATAATATGTATTAGATACGAGTATCTAATAAATTATAATGTTATGGGCTAATGTTTCAATCGTCAGATAACTTAACGGAGGGAAAAAATAAATATGGCGGTTTGACAGCTTTTGCACAGAAAATATGCCAAACTGTCATATTTATTCTTTGGATAAAAGTTAACTGACTATTGAAAAATTTGCCCTGAGATAAACATTTATATTTAAAAGTAAATATGGAATTTCTTGCCTATTCTTCTCCATGCGACACTACCTTTTGGCTTTTGGAAGGGGCAACTAAATTCAATATTTATTTTATTTTTGTATACCTATGACGTACAAAACTGCCTTGGTCTAATTGATAAAACGATTTGACTTTGACTTTATGGTCGATCCCTGACAGTATCTGTATACAGACTACTGCTAAAATAATCTAAACAATTTGGCATAGTTCTTAGAATATACAGCTACAAATAAAAAAAATCACCTGTAACATAAATCTCTCCCAGACTCTTCATGAACGCTATTTGGACAGGACACAGCATCTCCTCGCACGTCAGTCTAGTTATGATCTTGGCCTGGGAGCGCTCCATCACCAGTACACTGTGGCTGTCCATGCCGCACACGTAGAGGTGGTTGCTCCATGGACTGACCCCGACGCCGCATGGGCGAGTCGACTTGCGCCATACGAAGTGAGGGATGAAGTTACGAGATCTAAGGAAAACAAACTAAGTCTAGTAACTAAGTCGGAACCTCATAACATAACGTCTGTAATGCCCAATGGGTAAAGCAGAGGTGTACCCATAAGTGCACCCACACTTCGCCAGTTATGTTTAAGTCCCATGAAATAGGGGGCATAGGGGGCGAGCCTATTGCCATCAACCGGGCACAAATCCACACTCCGAGGCTGCGATTGAGAAATTCCTGATGGAAAATCCAATAACACTGCCCGACCTGGGAATCGGACCCAAGACCTCATGCTCAGCAGTCGCGCTTTGTGATCCCTAGATCAAAAGCCATACAAATATTTGTTCCGTGCGGGAATAGGACCCGCGACGCGCAACGCAGCAGTCAATCGTTCAGTCACTGAGCCAACCATGTCGACAATTGGGTAGATGACACTATTAACCAATAATTCCAAGACATAAGTTCTATAAAGAAACACTTTATTTTGGCCCTGAAAACCTGATTAATTTTCAAATCACTGTAAAATTGGATTTTTAACTGCTTTCAAATTAATAAATAGTTAGTCAATTGAGTCTGCACAAAAGTGACGTCACAGTTGAGTTTTGTTATACAAAATCTATAGGAGAATCCCGTTTTGACAGGTCATAAAAAGTACGTCAATTGATTGGTGGTGTCATCTACCCTATTACAAACTTTGGAAAAATCTCCAGTAAGTACCTACCTACCTATCTTATTAGGCAATCACACAATCTTTATTAAATAAAAAAATACACCCAAGATGTAGGTACGTAAGTAAATCTTGTTAATAATTTGTAACGTAATTCTTCCGTGGAATTTTCGCTTAATTAATTTTCATAAATAAAGACTGAGTAAGCCGACAGTGTTGTCGCTTGCACGCGAATCTTGTATGAATGCATGCACATATTTTCGTATTAAGAGATTTTCATCGGTCGTGGTAAGTACTTACCTAATTCTAATCTAACTTTTCGTATTATCAAGCCAGCTATATTATGTAGAACTGTCAAAATTACGCGGATACCAAGATATATGACACCGGCATTTGTTTTTTGTAGGTAATGTTTTCTGTTATCACGTGGTATCGAATCATGCATACATCTATTTCTTTTATTGTTCAGCTGTTTATTCCATTTACATTTCGTATGTTAAATTATTTTCAGTCTATTTGAAGATATATTATTTTGAAAGGTTTCGAATCTCGTCGTTTTAGGTAAAGGCTACACGTAACAGTCGAAATTTTTTTTATTGAAAATGTGCGAAATAATATTGTACAAAATGATTTTGATATTTTTTTTGTCTAAAAGTATAATAATAGTGTAGATACTATTATTATTAAATACAAAAAAATAGTAGTAAGTAAGTATAGTATATTACTGTCCCATTGCAGGGCAAAGCTCTTCTCATACAGAGAAGGCACGAGCATTGATCATCACGCATGCTCAAGGCGGATAGGCGACTTGCAAGTCTTTATTTTAATTAGCTACAATAGCATTTTTTTTAGATAAATACAAATATTTAAGCTATATACCTAGTAGGTCATTCATTATGTATCTATTTTATAAAACTGTTATAAAGTACCTACAAGTAGGTATCGGGGTCGTTACAATTGATAACCAATAAATCATTCAAATGGATAAAGGTAAATGGACACATATAAAAAAAACACGGTTAGGTAATTAAAACTAGCAAATTATCACATTGATGAAATTATGTGATAAAATATTTGCATTATCAGTCAGCGAAGTGGTAGCAGCCTAGCAGAACTGACTGACTGCGGTGAACCGGACGTTCATTTCTTTGTCGACCCTCGTGTAGGCTAATTACTGCACTTCATTAAGCGGTTTTCGCATGGGCGATTTTTTTACGCGGATTTTTTCCGTGCACTGGATTTTCAACGCCCAACTCAATCTTTAACGTTGAAAATCCAATGTGCGGTGCGGGGCATTTTTAACGCAGAGATTTTTTCCGTGTAGTGGATTGGCAACTCTCGACGTTGAGCTAGGCGTAAAAAAATCCAGTGAGCGGATAACTAATTGCCCATTATGAACAATCTTAAAACTTGAGAGCCGTGTTGGCTCAGCGGAGGGATGCAAAACCTTCACGGGAAAACTCATCAGAGAAAACGTATCTCGTAGAACCACTATATAGATCGATTATGTATTAAGCATAAAACATCACGCCTGTGATCCCCGAGGGGCTATGCAGAGGTGTACCGACTAACTACCGATTAAGACTTCGATTAAGACCACCCATCATTCCATCGGTATCCTAAAGACAGCTACAGCTGTTTTATTCATACTAGGAAGGTTAGCGGGCAGCATTCAAGACAACCATACACACTTCGACTATCAATTAGCTGCTATGTGGTTTGGTTTCCATAAAGTCACACCAAGACTCGCTCTTGTCAGAAGGTCTGAGTGCAGCGAACATGTTTATGTTATAGTAATAGTTTTCCAATTAATATTTAAATATGGACTTTCCATTAAGCACCCCATGTCCTGCCATGTGCCGGTTCCAGACATGAGTAATTAAGGACCCAATGGGGGCGTCAGGCAATGGTATTCGTACTAAACTTGAAAATATTTAATGTATTTTTTTTGCTATTGATACTTTATGAAGTAAGATATTTTTTCTCCACTGTTGAAAGAGCCATTTTTTTTTCAAAACAATTGAGAACTCCATCTTGAATTCTGCATCTACAATTTCCTTCTTCACGACCTCCAGAAATGCCAAAAAAGTCTACGTACAAGGATTTTTACTCACCTATAATGCATAACGAGACTTTCTTCACTCTCTAACGGGTTATTCTGTTTTGCATTCTCTATGACTGGATCATCGGATTCCGATTCCAAAGGTGTTGCTGAGTCCATTTCTAACGTGAAGTTTTCTTTGTCGAAGACAAAACGTTCTGTATCCCATTTTGAGACGTCTGATAGTAAGGATACTGCGTTTTGATGGAGATTTATAAATGTCGCTACCTGCGATTAGAAGAATTAATTATCCATTAATTAAGTTTTTATACTGATTATCATAATCAGCCACCCTGACACTCCATACAAACTAACTCATATAATTGCCTACTACTACTTGTGCAGATGCACCGGCCTGACTACACGCAATCATTTTTTGGGTTAGGCCAATCACGGCTCGGCTCTACTGCCTGGCGTACTGCTGCGGGTGTAAGTGTCACTTCTTTACGCAATAATAAGACGATTGAACCACGATCTGTAGGTTTTTAAAGCCACTGGGCTTTAAGCACCTAGAGATCGTCCTTCTACTTAGCCTTGCTAGCCAACGTTTGCCATATTATCAATTTCTTATCTTGGAACCTTGTAACTCGCAAAATAAATAAGTAGGGACTCTTCTTGCAACCAGTGGTATTTCTAAATGACCGTGGTAATAAACAAATATTACCTCTAAAGCAATTTATTTATTATTAAAATCTTAAATTGTCCTCTGGAGGCTGGAGGGTCTCACTTTCCTTCTACTTCTCTCTATTTAGATCTATTTGGGATCAGTCTTTATCGTAGAAGTCTAGCTTATCCCGCGATTTTCGCTTGGGACTGTGACGATATCGTTTGCTATGTAAAGAGACCCGTTGAATCGTCAAAAACATATTTACACGTAATTTTTAAGGTTTTTCAGTAAGTTTATAAAAATTTAGTGTTGTATAAACAAAGGATCTGCCTCAAATCGGAAATCCTTAAAAATATCAAGTACATGTAACAATCTGATAATCAATTATCGCAATAAGTGTGCTATTTAATTTTAATCAGACAAAATGAAGTCATTTATCATGATTTTGGTAATTAGCAAGATAAGGTATAATTTCAAGTAACAGGAACGACTGTGTTATGTTAAGTAGGGAGTAGTAGTAATTAATAATATATAACATACAATTAGCATTCCATAATTTCATCATTATCGCAATATAAAAACGCCCACATAGTTGCAGGACCCGCTCGTTCCTACGCTATTCCAAATTCATAGAATATTGTGCCTTTACGCATCTAGGTAGAAGTAGTGACGTGCCTTACCTACGGCTACAAATCGGAATACCTAATCGTATTTACGAGTACCGTTGCTACCATTAAACCTTTAACGTTTGAGCAGTTACTTAATTAAAGTTCCAATTCCTTTAGTGTCTTTTTGATTAGGTCAAGGTAGTATTTTTAAACGAATGTGAAATTGGCAATTAACATTAAGGAAGCGTAGGTACTCTCCACCCGTAGCTATTGTTTTACTCATGAACCTTTGTCGTCTACCTTCCATTTCTTTTTATTGTATGTAAAACTCACCCTTTCGCTTGCATTTTCGGAACCACACGACTCCATAGCTCTGTTCGCTACAGACTTAGCTTCTTCCAATGAAGTCTGTAGCGCTAATGCAGACATTTCTGATGACTTCTGCATATTAGCTGCATCCATCAGCATTTTGTCTTTACACTCGAAGATAATTGCTATTTTTTCGTCACCTGCTATTTTTATTTGTTCCGCTATTCGATCGCATCGATCCTGGAAGCAAGAGAACATTTTTATTAGCTATAGCGAAGAACATCATTTTGATATCTATATTGTTTGGGGAATCAGAAACAAACAATTCATTGATTGACATTATCTGTACCTACCTAAATAAATGCAATTTCTACCACTTCGGCTTTTCCGGCAAAGCATTTTTTTATTTAGAATTACTATTTCTGGTAACACTTTGGATATAACACATTTGAGAATTCAAGTCTGTTATAAATAAATAGCTTTAGCTCCAAGATACGAGATTTTTCGCCATATTATCCTCATTTCGCGACATGACGACAAAGGATGTTTGTTCCACAGAACATTCGAGTCACGTACCTTATAATGTTCAATTTTGTGTTCAAGATGACTGGAGGCCGTGTCCAGTTGTTTCACAATAGATTTAAGTTGGATCCGCATATCTTCCAAATGCTGTGACCAACATACGCGGCAAAATTTCTAAAAAACATTTTTTACGTCAGTAAACAATAACAAAAGACAAACGAAATAAAAGAAAGATGTTCTTAGTTACCAATTTGCAATGATCGCATTGTGTGATATCAGAATTATCGCACATGCTCTTACAGTGCACGCATCTAGCTCCGGTCGCAAACAAATCTATGTTCTGCGCAGGAGTTGCGACCGACGGGGTAGTCGGAGGCGTCCCTGTATTCTTTGGCACATGTCCATTTTGAATGCCAACCAACTGTAGCAATGAATCTATGTACAAATTAGACGGCAGACTCTCCACAAAGTTGGGGCCAAGCACTTGAACCTTCGTCCTACATATTGGGCATTCGAATATGATTAAATCTGAAAACGAAAACGATTATTACCTGCCTGTCATATTGTGTGTCATACATAGCTATTTTCAATAAGATGTGGAATTACGGTAATTAGTTACAAACCGGCGATGTAGACAGACAGGCAGGCTGTACAGAAAGTGTGTTGACACGGTAACATCTTTGGGTTGTGTAGTACTTCGAGGCACAGTGCGCATTGTATCAGTTCTGTGATGCCGCCAGCCGATAACCTGTTTGTGATGATTGGATTGCATTATTTTTGCACGATACCTAAACGTAAATACAAGGGTACTTAAATGAAACCATTGGACTTTATATTTTTTATCGACTCGTTTTATTGGCATTCGTCGACTTAATAAAAGAGTCTGTATTGCAATTTTCGATACCATGTCTCTCTACAGTTCGATTTTTACATCATAATCATTAGGTATAGATACTACCAATTTAGTTCAGCGATTCAATTTGTAGAATCAGCACTCATGTAGAAGGCTCTACCTACTTAAGTATTGGCGTGCGACAACGACATTCCACTTAGCTAAACTCTACAAGAACAAGACATAATAAGATCGATGAATATAATTAATGTCTACGATATAAGTAGTACTTACTTTCTAGACTTTGACTCTAGATTGAAATTGACTGTCCTCGATATGACTGGCGGAGTGTGTGACCTGAACAGGGCCTGAGGGCTGTCTTGAGGTTGCGGCGTCTGTGGTGTGGGGGTTAAGGAAGGCTTCCTACCGTTCTCCTTCGTACTCTGCCAACGTTTTAGAGTGAAAAACGGTGGCCTTTTAACCTTCTCTGCCATTATAATACACTTAACACTTCAACATACAAAAAGATACTGAGTACATTTTACGTCGATAACTTTATCAATTATAATTTTATCAATTATTATTATCTGATTCCTCAGTAATAAAATAGTTTTCTGGTATTTTAGATTTAATTTCGATTAAGGCACCGACTCATTTGATAAGATAACACTGATTATTTTTTTAAAACGTATTTATGTTTTCTTATATTATCAAGCTTAAAATAAAAACAGCCATATAAGTACATGTCCTGCAGAGTTTTCGTGTGAAATCGAAACCGGTGTAGGACACAAGGTTTCGTTTTGTCTTGTAATAAAACGGAACATAAATTCCAGTGATCCTCTTCAACGACATTGTACTTTACGTATAGCAATTTTGAGAAAGTTATCAAAACAAATGTAGGCTTTTAGGTTGCCATATATTTTAGGGGGAGGCCGATGCATTTATAACGGTGAAAACAGGTGAAGTAAATGCTGGCCCCAGGCTCCTTGCCGAATTTGGTCACATCTGCAAACCAGTCTGGTATTCTTCATTCGCGTACGCGCAATGTTTTTCTATTTTATTTTATTGTGTTAATCGGCCGTCGTTATTGTAATCCCGCTTGCAACCGGTTGATATTTTTTTTGCTAACAACTCCCACTGCCACTGGCAGTTCTAATTATACAGTGTCATGTCGAAGCACTAATTTTAAGTTGATACCAACACCTAAATTAATACAATCTTTCTTTGTTGCAACGTGCTATCAAAATGTCCAAAGCCTCGCATATGCATTTATCTTTATCCATATAAATAAATAAAAAATGCCGCAATGCATGTATCGGTCATGATTTGGCTAATTTATATTACTTATATATTTTTTGGCAAATCCATCGGAAAAGTCAAAAATTTAGATGGAATGTTTGTATGAAAATCTTGTAATGAAAAAAATATTGTGACGTTTACTAAATTGAACCCGTGCGACATCATATATACTTATATTAATAAATGAACAGTAACTATTAGGGATGTATGAGCTAACCGTGTTATACAAAGCCTATCCGACAGATCAGGGTAAGCGGCTTTGCGTTTGCGCAGCCATTCTGTCAATTATAAGGTTTGCAAGATGTTCCTTCACTTCACTCTATCTTTAATCAATATTAACTAAAATTGTGGACGAGTTAAAAGTTTGTCAAATCTCTTGTACTATAAAACAAATGATAGTGAAGAAAAGCTGCAAAATTCTACATCCCTAATGTATTGTAAAGCTACGAAATAACTAAATTATTTCGTAGATAATAATTGACCATTCAGTGTAATTTTTTTTACTTTATTTCCTTCAGCCAAAATTTATGTGAAAGGGCATTCGCACCCAATAAAATGAATAAAGCGAGAAGAATTCTCACTGGGATTACCAATCGGATTGGATAATCTTTTTGTATATGATAGCCAGATTTAGGGACTACTCACACTTATTCAGCTCCATTCAGCTTTTGTCCATAGAAAACGCCGATTTCGTATGGGACGCGTACGCGTCCGTTCAGCTTTCCGCGTCTGAACGCATGCGATACAAAATCGTTGTTTTCTATGGACAAAACCTGAATAAGTGTGAGTAGTCCCTTATGAGGAATAGTAGGTATACCTACTATTTCTCATAAGGGACTATATGTATAACATCCCGCTGCGACCCACGGGAGCGGAGCAGAAGACGTAACTTAACGCGTGTAGAGCGGACGAAGTCGCGGGTAGAAGCTAGTAAAACATAAGGGGGGTAAAAAGACATATCACATAGTCCGTTAACTACGTATACTGCCCATAAAACTTAGTAACATTGAGCAAAAATGTTTGCTGGGAAAGGCCTTTTTTTGTGGATAAAATACTCTTTATGGTAGGGGTAAGTAGTGCGCCATGTAATGACGAACGCACGCAAAACATTGTACTTTCAGGTGCAAGCAACAGTTAAGGGGATGTGGCAGTATTTAAAATTTAGTTAACTTTTAAACCTGGTTTTCGTTAAAAAAACGTATCAAAATGTTGGAATTTTGACTTTCAATATCTCCGTTACCCGAAGATTATTATTATTATTTTATAACTTTATGTATCTCGGGATCCAGAGGCCCGGGCCTTTGTAAGGCGTACGAGGAGCCGAAGCCAACTCGCAGAGGCCCCTTAGGTAGCTTTATATGAAATAAGACACCAACCGACGATTATCCCTATATGCACTATGCAAGTGCACCAAAGGACAACCCCCGGTTGGTGCAGGACTATTACAGGACATGGAAACTAACAGTACTGGACTATGGGTATGGGTTGCTAAAGTTATTATTATTATTTTTATGTTTTTTTATTTAGTACTTGTGTACGTTTAAATTTATTTAGATAATTATTTGTTTTCAATGATTTTTAAATCTCTTTTTTTTAAATTTCTCATGCACAATTTTTTGCACCTGCCATTAAATATAAATATAAATATAAAAAAATTCCCAGGTAGTTATCAACAAAAAAAATATCGCAGTGATGGGAACAAAATGCAACTTTCGGCTACGTTAGCATCTTTTCACACCCGTTATAATAAGAAGCGCACGAAGATGTTTACAAGTAGCACTTAAGTGCACCGTAAGACAACATTAATTTTTAAGTAGGTATATCTAGAAAGTCCTTGTGTGACCAGATCTGAACAGGAAATAAGTAGGCAGGTGTTTTCATAACATACTCTTAGTACTGTAATGTATATGCTGTACCACCCACTTATAAATAACAACAATACCAGCCTCGTTGGTGTAGTGGTCAAAAAGCGCGACTGCTGAGCATGAGGTTTTGGGTTCGATTCCCAGGCCGGGCAAAGTGTTATTGGGTTTTTCCATCAGGAATTTCTCAGTAGCAGCCTAGGAGTCTGGATTTGTGCCCGTTTGATGGCAATAGGCTCGCCCCCTATTACATGGGACTTAAACATAACTGGCGAAATGTGGGTGTACTAATGGGTACACCTCTGCCTAACCCTTTGGGGATTACAGGCGTGATGTTATGTGTTATAACTGTCAAAAGCCTCTTCTCATACAGAGAAGGCACGAGCATTGATCACCACTCTTGCTCAAGGCGGATTGGTGATGTCAGACTTATATTAATTATTAGCTGTTCCCAGCGACATCGTACTCGTGTTTTTTATTACCCGACGTCTCTGGTTATAGTGCTCCGCTATTTCTCATGATTCTGGCTATCATATGGAAAATATATTTTCCAATCAGACTGGTAGTTCCGGAGATTAGCGCGTTTACACAAACACACAAATAAAAAATCTCATTGATTGATTGGATTGATTGGGTTTGATTGATTGGATTGATTTTAGACCTACATTAATAAAATCATAAGTCCAGATTTCCTCAGAATGTTTCCCGTCACCGATATCAGTGATGCCCAAGGTAAACTTAGAAGGTATTGATGAATTGAAAAAGTCACATTTGGTACATGCCCGATATCGAACCCGCAACCTCATGTACGAGAAGCAGGCACCCTAACCAATAGGCCATCAAGACAATCCTCCACCTACTTATATTGTCTTCAAATTGGCTGTCCACCAAATCTCTTAGTTTCATCTTCCAGATGGTTGAACTTACGTGATATGACTGTATTAGAACATATTGTAAAAGATAAAAAAACATGTGTGCTTACCTAGTATGTTCTTAGAAAATATAAGTACCAACGTGTTTTCCTTATTGACGGATATGTCCTGTCCGAGAGAGTTCGACAAAGCTTCGAGAAACTGTGAGTTCGTTCGTTGTTCATTTTAGGTGAGATGAAAGCTCACCTCGGATGCCGTGGCCCCGGAACGTAAAGGGCAACAGAAGGAACAGGGTGGTTTTTTAGTCAGTAAAAGTCTGGCAGTCCCTTCCGTTAAAGGACTCATTTGATGATTTTTTACCACCTTAAAAAAAAGCTCACTTCAGCTGAAATCACCAAGAGTGATTTTTATAGAATAGCACTGTTAACTTAAACATCGGTATTTTCGGTTTCAAAAGTTTTAGGACGAATTTCTATGGGTAGGTCAAAGTCAAAACCCTTTTCAGGCACTTTTGAATTGCTCATTCCAAACGTAGTAGATGCTCTATGGGAAAGAATTAGTAAGAAACTCAACGGACACTCTTTTCAATTTAGTTTTACAAAATCCTTGTTGCATTATTCTTTTTACGAGTACTTCTATGTGTGAAAACAATGTAGGTGAAATGCAATAAAAAATAAAGATATAAGCCACGGCAGTTAACAGATAACTAAGCCCAACTGACAACGCTCGTTCACGAACATGACAGGTAGGTGTGTAATCTTCTAACAAATCAATTTCCTAAGCTTCTATTCAGCCATAAATCATTCATGCCTATAACGTTTATGCTAATCAATTCTAGCCTTTGGCTTTACAATTCCTGCGCCGGCGCCTAGGCTTAGTGTCATTTAAAAAAGCATTGTGATCAGTCTCTTTTCCCTTTAGTCATGAGCGGAATTCCAAACAAAGCTCACATGTCAACTGCATGTTGATGACCTGTGAGCTGTGACTAACCAAGTTGTCTTCATAAGGAAAAGGATAAACTTCAGGCGCAAGCGCAACGTCGTTTCTATTGTGAAATAAGTCATTGCATATGTGATACAGGGTGTAAGTTTGATCTAAGTAGAATATTCAAGACATGTGGAAAAAATAGTTATCAAAATTGGTGTTAGAGCTTTATTTTATTTCTCAAAAATGGATTGTACTTAACCCTTGCCAAGAGTGAGTTTTGGAAAAATCTTCAAAATAAACTATGAGAATGACATTGAGAAAAGAGCAAAAAGGTCATCGCTTATTATCACAGCACAGCTCCGACAAAGGAAACAATTTGCCATTGAAATTAGGGATTGGATTCGTGTGCCTCATAATATTTTTTATAATGACAAGACAAAAAGTTGACAGCTCGCGGGTAATTAACGGTTGGATTTTTCGAGGCAATATCGGCTAGGCCGTTGCCGTGTCGGAGCGGTGATGCTGTAAAATGAGCAATGACCATAAAGTGAAGCTGCTATTGATACTCTTCTCAAATTATACACATTAAATTTTGCTAAGACAACAATAAAACTGTCTTCATTCGAGGTTACAACCAAACAATACCTACACCGTGTATAAGAAATAGGCATTGCACTGACAAGACAATGGAAAGCATACAGTATTGAGCTATTTCTACGGGATCTTCACCTCGTTGTTATTAAAATGCTCGTATTTCATGAAAGATACTTCGTGAGAAATCTGGGTCATGAACAGCGCGCCCTGGTCATGTGCATACAAATTCAGCTTTCCGAGTTTCACCCCGGAACAGAATGCGGGCCAAATTAATTATCATGACAATGAAGCTGTAAAATACATTATTTATATACAGGGTGCGACAACTCGAGTTTCTACTTACATTTGTGTACATTAACGACAAGCAAATCTAATAACAATACGATACACAACCTTATTATGTCGAATTATGCAAACGGCAATGTATGGATCAATTGTTTTTTTTTTCGTAATTTTAGGGTTGGTATAGTAAAGTTGTTCATAATGATGAGTATAATGACCCTTTCAGGTTTTTGGTAAATCAAAATACAAGGTGTATTGAAAGATTTCACGTCATCGGCCTTTAAATCAACATTAATAGATAAATGGGTTGCAACCAATAGTAGACTTAAAAATCAAACTTGAACATGACATTTGACATTGACATTGGGACGAAAGACCTAGAAATAAAATATTGATTTGATTGAATATCGATTATATCATTAACATAATGATTTTGATTATTACAATGACGAATACATCCGCTGTTAATATTATGGGTGACAAACAAAAAACGATCCGATAGAGTTATTTAATCAGACTTGAATAAAATACGTCTTGCAATACCGAGGTTTTCCTTGACGCAACAATACAACAACAGTGAAGGTAATTTGCCTACATATTGTCCATAACAAATGAGGTTAGATAAATCTACTCAGGACCGGATTATCCTTTAGACAGTGTAGGCAATTGTCTAAGGGCCCCGGGGGCAAAGGGTAGGGGCCCGAGCGGTAGAATTTTTTATTTTTGTAGATTTAAGTATATGTCCGAATGGAAAAATACAAATAAGTATCTAATTCTTTTCATTTGTACCTAGTAAAAAAACATCCTAGTTATGAATAAAAATTTTTGGAAAGGCTTAGGAGCCTCAAGACGTGCTTCTCCTAGGGGCCCCGACATGCTCAATCCGGCCCTGGATCTACTAATACGACAAACAACAATAGTTACAATTTCATCATTCTAAACGTTTGTCAAAGAACATTTTGCTTCATTGTTCTTCACCACAGCATTGCTCTGATAAATGAGATGTGGTTCGCTTAAGGAATCGCGGCCTAAAATCATACGCACACAGTTTATGTAATTTACATAATTGGACCACTGCACGATATGTTCCGGCCCGATTCTGTAGTACAATATTATGTCGACAACGCTTTGATTATGTATAATAATTATCTTGTACACAGAGGGTATCATTTGCTTTGTTTTTACTTTCATTGTTGTTTTTCTTTTATGTGTAATCGAAAATTGTAGTTTGATAAGAAATGTATTCTTTGTAACTATAGAAGGTAGTACAGTTTTGACATAGATATGTTTGTGTTCTAGAAACGTTCTGTATGGTTAGCTTAGTAGGACTGGCAAGTTTAAGAGGTTTTTTTTTAGATCCAACTTGTCTGCAGGGAATCTTTTTTCAATGTTCATCATTTCCTTTTTCTATCAGCAATCTCCTGCGCCACATTGATTTCTGGTAAACTACAAAACTGTTTTAATTTCTTATGCATTTATTAGATACGCTCGTATGTCCTTTTTCGGGTTAGGTACTGTGACCTTCGCCACACTTGGGGAGATCTATTTTTTTATAATGCTATATCATTTTATTTTGTTTGTTGTCCATCTACACCAAATTTTTTAGATAATCTATCATTTAAAGCTGTATACTTTCCGAGATAGATCTTATATGTATAGCTTCATGATTGTAGTGATTGAGTGACTCTTGATAATTTTTAAGGTTCTGCATAATGTTGATCTGAGTGTCATGTCAGGAGCATTTTTGGCAATCATCATCATCCTTTCAGCCCAGAATCACCAGCTGGCTATAGATAATTACCTTTCATTTCTCTCATACTTTCTGGATCAGTGCGTCTTTCCTCCAGGTGTTTCTCTCGAATTCGACATCATTGTCAGCTTAAAGCTCGTCTGCAATGGTCATCAGAAAATGCTTATACAGCATGACTGGTATGTCGAAATGTAGGCTTGTTGATATTCATATTGTAAAAGATAAAGGCTTTCTGTATTACACTAATAATGTTTTATGAAATTAATTATGATTAGGTTCCTACGTAGATACTAGAGCAAAGAAAAAGGCCCAGTACCTATATTTTTTAATCCTGATGAAGATATGCTACTGGATTTTTTTATTGTAATGTTCACAATTGATAATTATTATAACAGATGGTGTAGTACTGATAAAACTTGGTAACATGAATATAATCAACCTTTGGAAATCCCCAAATTACAGACTCGCTTGTCTTTTGAAGTACATAATTATATTCTTAGGTAATCATTTGGGAATTATTTAAAATATATCTATAGTCTTTATGTACCGAAATCTATTGTTTAGAGATAACTTATTATATTAGAATAAAATAATCGTTGATAATTTTATCAAAACTATCAATTTTAAACTTCAAAAATTTTATATTGTGTGAGCGCGGCCTTCACGTGCGTGCGAAGGGCTGATTCGCATCAGATTCACTTGCAATGTGTGCTACCTATTAAGAAGCGAAGCAGGAAAAGGAACACCGCTAACCCAGTGGCCAACTGGCGAGGCGACGTCGAACGATTACACCCGCCTGAGCCTCCATTCCGTACCGGTATCGCCGCGCCAGCGCTCGCAACCAGATACTTAACTGACTCTCATTACTAAACACATCGCCACTAAACAACCGACCTTATGACGGGCCAGCCATAAGCGATGAGGACCCACCTGTCACCCCGGGGTGCTGCGCTCCATTGTTTGACAATGCGGAAAGCGGAGGACGCGCCGCGCATCACAATTAGTGAAGAGAGTTTCGGCGACATGTGAATACAAAGTCGTCGTCGATATTGTGGCACTCGAAGAAATTACAGACGTCCCAGGACTCGAGGACGAACGTGACGCACCAACATCACTTTAGCTGTCGATACCAAAAAGAAATTTGTCGCAGATTATATCGAAGGAGGACGCATTTTCGTGGAACAGTGTTTGTTATGCGCAACCGTGCCCGAAAGTTAGCGAAATTTTGGCAGCGCACAGCAAGAACGACGCCTGCGCAGCTGACCCGCAATCAGCCAATACATCCTGCGATGATCGCGGGAAAAGGACATTTATTTGTACAGTGTGTTTGATAGTGAACGATAGTTCTGCAAGGACACCAAATAATCGTGTGGTGCGTTGGTGAGCATTTATCTTCAAAATAATTGTGATATTAAGGTGAGTTTGATTTTAATATAAGTGATAAGAATAATTTCTCAATTATCATCAAGGCTTGTTAACTTTATCACATACTAGTGATTTAAATGCGGCCTCAATTAATTCCTGTTTGAAGTGTCACGCGAAGTGCGCTCGTAGAATCGTCCTGGTTTATAATTGTAATCTATCACTGTTTCAAGTCATTCATCAATTCGGTACTGATTCATTCAGTGTTTTATCGCACGTACCGCGAATACATGAATATTAACGATTTATAACTGTGTTAATTATAAACGAATTCTTAATCTATAGCTAACTAGAAACATGAATTATTTATATTTGTTTTAAAATTTTAAGATTATAATTAGCCTTTAAATCTGGACCTAGTTAGGATTTTTTACTGCAGCTTTTTTATGATCATATTTGAAAATAACTTGTGCCTAGACAGCGTGTTACTAGAAATAATAACAGTTCATTCAACTTTATCTACTGTAAAGAATAAAGTTTGTTAACCCTAAGTTCGTATTAACCGATCTTCACATTGTAATTTCAATTAAAAGTAATTGGAGAAATACTAATAAAATTCAAGTAGGTAATGAGACAAACGACACGATAGCTGTGAAGCGGATGTGAATACTGACATGTAGATGAACGAAGATATGAAAAAGGTTGTAAACAAACATTGCATTGTAATTTGCTCATCGAACTTACATGAAGTAGGGCATCGGTTCATGATAAATATGTAGGAAGCGCTGCCAAACCACAGTACTAAATAAAGCCGGGTCGAAGGTATGTTATAAAAGAGCCAAGCCGGTGCTATAAAACGGTCCACGAGTTAAAACAATAACACATTTGCCAGAGATGAAATGTGGTGATTTGGACCACAACGAGCTTAACTCTGTGAAGCTTTGAAGAGCTACTGTCGAACTAGATATTGTTTAGGTCACCCCAACCTAGATGCTGCAGATGAGGAAAATACACCTGTGTTTTAACCTGTCTTTGTGTACGTTTAATGTTTCTTAAGTAAATAATGAGAATGAATATAAGAATAATTAACGTATATCTATACTTCTATACTACAAGATACCAAAGCTTTAGAGTTTGTTTATTTAAACACGCTAATCTCAGAAACTACAAGTCCGATGTGATAAAAAATTATTGCGTTATATAGCCTGTTTATCGAGGAAGGTTACAGGCTATATAAAATCACGCTATGACCCACAGGAGTGGAGCAGTAACCATGACATAACGCGGGTGAAACCGCCCGGGGGCATAGCTATGTATTCATAAAATAATAAGAACCACAATGCACCAAACAACTAGATGATCATGACTATAAAGGATTTTTTGATTGACCTTACAGGTTCGATATTGCCATACAAAATCTATGGACGAATCACGTTTTGACAGGTCATAAAAAGTACGTCAATTGATTGGTAGTATCATCTAGCCTATTATATCACGCTTATATTAGCTTCACTTGTAAGTATTATGTAAGAAAATCTTGGAATCTTAATTTGACCCACTTTCCAGTCTTCGATTGGGATGAAATTTTGCACACGCTCTGAGTTCTGATGACAATACATGACTAGCTATGAAACGTCATTACAAATCCAATATGGCGGCCTCCCCAAGATGGCGGACTAGCTGTTTGAACTCCACCCCCATGATATGGGTATCAAATGAAAGGGTTTGCTGTCAGGAATACGAAAAAATAGTCACGTGACTTAAATCCAACATGGCGGACATCCAAGATGGCGGATTGGCTATTTGAAATGCACCCCCATGATATGGGTATTAAATGAAAGGGTTTGCTGAATGGGATACGAAAAAAATTAGTGCGTGCTATAAGCGTGTTTTTTAAACTATTAAAAAAAATATTTTGATATAATGTTTCGATTTGGGTACTTTCTTGTGACTCGCGTGACCCGAAAGTCTTTACAATTTGTATCATCAATAAATCTATATTTCTTTATTGATATTGGTTATCTTTTAAAACTGACTTTTTTCGATTATTTTGAACACAGTATTCTGAATTTAAAAATTAACAACAAAAACTGTTAAATAGATAGTGATTGCTTTAGCATAATCAATCAATATTGAATAGCAAATTGAAAGCTGTGTGTGATAAAGTGATAAACAATCTTATTGAACAAATAAAACGTCCATATAATTATAATCGTCAATCGTCAGATAACATAATGGCGTCAAAGAAACATGATTTCATTTATGTGGCAAATAACTCACATTCCTTATCCAATTATGATATAATCTAACGTAACATAACAGTAACACATTCATCAAGTTATTACGGATGCTGTAATCTCAATAGCGGTGCCTTGATCTAAGTTACTTTGCCTTAGTCGTTTAGATATATTGACATTGGCAACAATATAATGAAGCAGTAAATCTGTAAATATAAATTTATAGGAATCGAACATACTGATTATCTACTAATTAATTAATATACTAAACTAACGTAAAAAAGTTGAAATTTTTTTTTTGTTTGTTTCTTAGTCGGTTTGGAAAAAATCTTTTTGTTTATGATAGCCAGATTAATGGTAGTACCTATTGGCTACTAAGTATCACGCCATAACCCACGGGAGCGAGGCAGTAACCAAAGACGTAAACTTAGGTAACAAGGGTGAAAAAACCACGGAGTCGCGGTGTAAACTGTAAAAGATATATAAAAAAAGTACCGGACTGATAAACAAAAGACAATAACAGAAATGATTCATAGAGAAGAGATTCCAATGACAAAAGAAAACGGTATAACAATATATTTTATACCGTTACCGTGTATACAATATTTTTTATAGAAAAACTAGAGAAAAATTTTAGCTTTCAAGGCTAGAACACAAGATTTAATTTCGCACGTTCAAGATCAGGTGGGGCAATTATAGTAACTTTAACGTCTGCATTTTAATCTGTCTGTATATGTCAAAAAAGCCTCTATTTTATTTACCTATATTACAAGCTTTTATTTACTTTCACCTGTCCCGGTGTCTGTGGCTAATCAAATCTTACAAGTATTTGAGCCATTTATCGATGTTCGATTGAATTTGCGTAAATGTGCATAACAATGCAATGTAATGATGTCACAGGGCTGGTCTGATGATGGAGCCGAAAAGTGGCTATAGGAACTTAATTAAATCTTATATCTTAAAGTTGACCCACTTCTCGGTGTTCGAATGAGCTAGAATTTCGAATACTAATGCACATTGTATGACAATGCAATATAAAAGCTTGTTTTTAAAATTTTATTTTGATAAACAGAACTTTGTTTTTGATATTGATTATCGCTGATATGAGATTGTGATTAATTATATTTTGAATATTTTTAATTACGAAAATTGGCCTTCAGATTTGGGACCATTGTTAGGCACCGATTTTTTTAAGTGAAAGTATCGAATGAACGCTTAATGTATTCTTGATGACAATTCGATACATTTGGATCGATTGAACGTAGGTTTGAAGTGACAAACGTGTCATGAATATGAAATGTTTTAACAATCAACAAGGTGATCGATTAGAAAATGACATCGATAGTGTTGATAGCCTTAGTTCAAATGAAGCAGCAACAGGAAATGAGCAATTTAGTTTTACAGCTGTTAAACATTAACTATTAGCTAAAGATTTAGCACTTAGTAGACGTTTGCGTTAACACATGTTGCTAATCAAAGTTTTTGTTTCTTTGGTGGAAACTTAGAGGCAAGGCAATAGAGGCTAAAATGCAACAGCTACGATAAAAAAAACCTACTCGAATGTTTGGTTTTTTTAATATAATATATTTTATATTATTATGCACTTTTTGCAGCAGACTGCAAGCAATTAAATATAGGTTGTCTTGTCCCCATTATCTTAACTAATTAAATTCTCCTTCTTCATTTTCCTGATGCTCAAGAAGGTACTTGGATGCTTTCTAGAACTAATCTACAAAACCAGAAGTAATCCCGGGAACACTGAGTAATGTTTGACAAGGATTAAACCTGTTAACGTGTCCAACCAACTTGTTGTATGTAATACAGGTCAAGTGAGCTGATTGCCTGAACCCGCATAATATCCCAGACTAGATCTACAGGTCGGACAACCGGTTCAGTGCGACAATCGATTATAAATCTACGACAAGTTTGATGGAAGCGATTGTACTACAACACCTTTATTGTGATTCGATTTCAGTGTACCTGTGTGATCGTAAAATTCATATTAAATCATGAATCCTTAACTCCCATTAACTGAGTTACGTAGATATATATTTCCATATTTGCTTTACAAATGAATAAATCTTTACTATTTTGCTTCACATTTTATTTGAAATAATAGATTTTTAAATATTTGAATGAAAGGATATACAAATAACTTCATAAATCAATAACAAAAGTATGGTTTCAACAAGAGGAAGATTCTTCTCTAAAATATTTCTCATTGTAAACCCTTTTAAATTCGGCAGCACACGGTGCTATTACTTCATAAAAGAATGGCGGCACATTTTCATATACAGTTTTATAACCACTGACTATAATCTTAAATGTAAAATGTGCTAAATCTTCATATGACCCAACGGTCAAAAAGTCTCTAGAACAAAATCTCACTATAAAGTGCACAGATGATGATGCAGGCACTGTAGTTTCCATAGGTTCCACGTTAAACATTTTTTTCATTTTTGTAGTCAATTTAATTTTAATATGGGCTAGGTATATCTTGTGAGTGTTGGTAATTATGAAATGATCTTTAATGTATCCATGTGAAACGGGTGAATAGGACATATCTAATATTTCAGGATGTATTTTTATTGGATGCGGAAGCACCTCTGCGAAAACTTTTAATGTTTTTGTCATAATCACTTGTTCTGTATCTATGTCTATAAACTCTAACGCATAGTAACTATGGTGATAGCCAATACGTTCATTTTTAGTCAAATATACTGGGATTTTTACACTCTCATATGGTTTCAAGTACAAATAAGTAGATTTGAATACAAAGGGGTCCAAAGCGAGCTCAACAGTACTTCTTACCATAAAATCCATTGACTCGATAATATTTATTGTTTCTAACGAAGTTTCAATTACAGGTGAAGACACTATTGTATTGACAGCATCATCGTTATCTATTTCTCTTTCTTCATTACTCTCAGTATTCACCCCAGCCCCTTGTAAAGAGAGGCTAATATCTGATTCTTGAGATAAGTTAACCAGACGTTTATAAATATGTAAGTGATAAGAATAGGGGTCGTTAACAGATATGTTTACAGTTGCAGTTGAATACACGCCATTCCTTTTTATGTGCCAAGGGTAAACAGGCGGTATAGTTATAGATTCGGATACCGTCACAGAATGCGCTGCTTTAAAGGCACTGAAGATTGGGATACAAAATGCTTGTGGAGGAATATCGTCACAAACATCACCTCCAACTTTAAAAAATAGCCCTGACTTGAATTCTTCTTGATAATTTAGTTCATATATGAATTTAAATACAATAGGTATACCAGGATATAATCGTTTTGGAATAGCGGGCAAAATCTTTGTCGTCTTAAAATAAGAATTGTTCATCATACTTCTAAATCTAATGTGCATGTATTCACCTGCACAGTTTATAACCGTGAATTTAACAAATTGTTGTTTTAAAGTGTTGTTAGTCAGAATAATTGTTGGGGGAATACAGACCACTGATGACGTAGGTTCTAAACATTGCCATTCTTCTCTATCACTTTCCAACGGTCCCTCAGTGCCAGAGAATATAGATTTGCAACTAAATCCAGAGAATTGCGACTCAAGAGGAGAAACAAACTTGTGAGGATTTGTAATGATAGTCACAGGTAAATATGTCTCGACTGGTATCTCTACTTGTACCTCCATGTCTACTTTCAATGGTTCGGGTATCATCGATGTATTATGGAGAGTTTCAGACGAAATACGGGTGTTGGGATGAATAGTTTCTGACTGTTCTTCTAATCCTATTGACATTTCATGATCAGGGTCCAGTATGGTTGTCAACGAAACCACACTTTTTCGTTTCTTCAGGTCAGCTTCCATTTTACGCCACTTGCTGGCTGTTCTACATAATCCTGAGTTTAATTCAAAGGGTGATAGTCTGGTTGACTGAATATACAACTTTTCTATTATCATAGCTTTTCGTAGACGTGCACCCTGAATTTTTCGCTTGCAGTCGGTAGTTGCAACATGTAAACGTTGCACCAATTCTTGCCATCTTGGTATGGATCGAATATCTATCTTGTGTTTGGTCTCTAGTGATTTAATAAGCTCCTCCACACTGGTGTGATAATCATTACCATCCCTAATACGTATATGAGTGCACTTATTTGATAGCATCGTGAATTCAACATTTATAATAGTTTTGTTTGTTAGTTTTGACAAATTTTGACGTCTCATTGACACTGGTCAATTTGATAACCTACTTTTTTATTATGACTGAGGTTGAGATTATAACTTATAAAGGAAATCCATTAACAAATAAAAATGATGTTGTAATAACCCAAAAAATCAAGCGGCAATGAGAATATTTTGTATTTCCACAGGTAGGCGATGGATGCCTCAGTTCCCCGTGTACTATTAAGCATAGCATTAGCTGCTTTGCTGCCGATGGCTTCTCTCAACAGCCATGATGGAGTGGCCAAAGAGAACATACCGCATTCGCGGCAGAAGAGGATACTCTGGATCACAAACGATGGTCGCTTGGCGCTGCCACCCGGTACTACAATGACTATTACACCGTCATTGTCGATGCCATTCGTAAGGCATCCACCTAAAGGCTTTTTGTCTAATATGACCGTCAGTTTCCCTTTTACAAGTAAGTGTTCTACTGCAAGTATTTTCTATAACGTTTTTATGATTTATCTGTAAGCTGTCGCGTCATATCTGATTTTATAATGAAGATATTTTATTTTCAATGATTTGCAGGTACACTAGAATACAAAGTGGATTTAATGAGTCAGTACTTTCAGGTCTACTAGAATTTGAAGTAGATCAGTCAGAGTAGTTAAAAAGTACCTAATATTAATAAAATAACATAGTTGTTTGTGTGAACTTTAACATGTATTTATTTAGCACTATCGACTGGCCCCGGCTTCGCACGGGTTTACAGTGTATGTGACGGAGTAAGATGTAGTTATTTAGTTGACAAAATCTGTATAGAGCTAAAACAGCCGATAGCTTCTCCTAACAAGTTTATTTGTATTTTCTCGGATTTTCTAAAAATTGTTTTAATTAATATTTGGTAACTATCTTATATTCAGATAAGCAAATCCTAGAGAGCGGAATGGTTTTTTTTTGTAGAATCTCGAAACACAGTAGTTGTATTGTAGCTAGTATCACAAATACCTATTTGATACGCATTACCGTATTGAAAGAGTAAACTAAATTGATGTTTAGTCGTAGTTTTAGTTAGTAATGTTTTATTTTGAATATTAACTGTAGTGTTAGAGAAACAGTTCAAATAACTAGCGAAGAAGTAAACGTACCTAAATACATCTTAGAACGATGTTTTAACTATTTCCCCTCATTCATTAAGTCTTGATATTCTTTAAAGTTTAAAGTAAAAGCCTATTATTCCTAATAGATGCGATTACAACAATTTAGATCTTAAAGATACGAATATATAAGCATAGACGATCGGTAATCGAATGCAGAGAGAAGAGTCGCCGAAACACGATCGTCGATGTTTTGTATCTGCCATACCCTAAATATATTTGATGAATGAGGGTGTAGATATCTAAACTAATTTGTAGACAACATAAGACCTTGTCCATTTTAAGTTTTTCCTATGAATTTCAGTCGACTTTGACAAACTCGGTTTGACGGACAATGAAAATCCTTACGGAGCATTTCCGCCCATCTTGGCCCGATCTATGGGAAGAGCGGCAGTTTCCATGATGGCGGATTATGTAGGACAGTACTTAGACCGGAGACGAGGCAAGCGGTCTACCCATGAAAATATGGCTCCTGAAGTTGAAACGGCAATACTGGACAGATTGCATGGAGGAGAGAGGTAAAATATGATGGATATTACTAACGGTTAACAAACATTGTCTTTTCTTCTTAATAAAGGCAGTCTCGTCTTGTCATGCTAATATTGGAAGATATAACAACGAGACAAACTGACCAATATTAGTAGATAGCTAAGTAATGATAGTACTGAAAGGACCACACACGAAAGCCGTTGTGGATCTCAGACCACGTGGAGGCTAGCAACAGTAACGGATAAGTTATTGGCCCTCACTTTCACCTTCACGTTGATAAATACATCAGGAATTCGACTCACGAAGGATAGTTGGCGACAAACGCAGGAAGTTACTACGAAAGGGCGTTTGAAATTCTTTACGTGATTTGAAAACCGGCGCCTATTGCGTAAGGAATCAAAGAATTAGAGTAAACAATAAATTGTTTCAACCTTGTTTTAGGAGTGTGTTACGTGTATTAGAACATTTCGTGATTCACTCAACAACGAATTCTGAGTTGATCTTTTCACGTCTTTATTACATTCAATAATTGGTAGTCTTAAATAGAATTAGTCTTAAATAGTCACAGATGTAGATAAGTCTATAATTTTGCTATTCATTTAAGTTTGATCCATTTTGAAAGTTTTCTTTGTTATTTAAAGCCTATCTTCATCAGAGAGACAAAAATATCTAAAAAGAAATGTATCCAATTAAAATGTTTGATGACAACGATACGTTGAAAAGAGATGCTAAACTTATTTTTTATATTTTTCAGAGCAATATTGTATGGAATGGCCGAGGATATGTTCTCAAACTTTGGCCTAGATGGAAAAGAGTGTCTTCTACGAGCTATTTGCGAAATACAATCACATCCGCTCAAAAACTTTGGTTTTTTCGGGGAAATTATGAAGCTGTTTTTCACGTACGTATTTTTAAATTATCTTCAAGTTAAGGAACCATATATATTTTGCATGAAGGTATGTTTTTCTTTAACACGTGTGTGTTGGAAGCATTATCGTCGTGGTTTTATCTGAGATAGGGTCAGTTCGAGTGTAACCGGATGCGGCTATATCGGTATTAGAACGGGTGATGCCTATCCAGTTGTAGATAGACTTGTATCTAGCCGACATTGCTACTTAATGACGAATGTCATTGATAAAATGATAAGTCTATGAGCAGGCTTGAATATCAAATACGGGATGGCTTAACATACTGTGCATGATATGAAGAAACCTTTTCATTATTATTATTAGTAGGTAATTACCCGGTATCGCCTCATTGCTGGGTAAATGCCTCCCTCAATTTCTTCCATCTGTCGTGACATTGCGCTAAGTCTTGCTAACTGAAGAAGAGACCTCACTTATTTGCTTTTTATAACAAAAGTTCAATAAAAAAATAAATTATCTTTCCAGGCCGAGCAAGTCCCCGTACGCAAGCCTTCTAAATGAATATGTGGAGGCCCAGAAGGCAGGGGAAGCGGGCGGCGAATGTTGGCCTTATTATAGGCTATGCCCCAAGAGTATTTTCCAATCTTCGAACAAATACGCGTGAGTAAAGCACATTAATATTTTTATGAGTCATATTAGGTTGACCTTTATTGTATTATCGATCGTGTTTCGTTGGAACTTGATATTTCAAGTCAAGTTAAACTAGTTAGTTTTCAAAATTAATAAAAGAAATACATACCTACAGATTATAAAATGGGTAATAGTATTATGATGTCATTTTAATTCATAGGAAAGATGCAGAAGAATTACACAGGCGGCAAGAACACGAAGACGTCGAAGAAAACAAAATAGAAGATATACAGGCAATGTAGAACCATTTAGTGATGTCACTGAAATTTTGGCTCATAGAGCCGGCAAGAGAATCCCAAATGTAGTGGTAGTTCCGACCAAAGCTCTTTTAATTAGACTTGTACTAAAAATATTTTTACATCTAAGTGCCATTCCATTAGGGCACGGGAAGAGACACAACAATGAAAGTCCATTTATATTATCGCGCTAAACGCATGCGCAGAAAATATAAATTTAAAAAATGGAACTTTGTATTAATCGTTGTCTTTCTGCGCGTGCTTTTAATTTGTTTAGTTGAATTATTTTGAATTTCTTTAGATTATATTTTATCCTAATTGTTTGTTTAATTCTATCTTAAATATTAATGTTATTTTGCTCATCCTTGTTGTCACTGTTGTATTAAGTTAAGAAACACGTGAGTCTAAAGTAGCTAGTGATTTTGTAAATTTTAATGTATTTATAGTTGTTAAGTAATATAACTTATTATTCTAAATTATTGCATTTTTATATTGAGGAATTGGAAGTATATTTTATAGGTAGGTAAGTTAACACAAAATCCCTTTTTAACGTGTCGTAAGAAAATAATTAAAAAGTTTTGCAGTACCTAAACAAATATTAGATCGAAATTTTATTCTGATTTAGAGAAAAAATAAGACTGTTCGACTAACCTAACACAAATCAACACCTAAACAAACCCAACCACATCGTCGCGAAAGAGATAATCAATAAAAAGTAGATATCTGGGCCGCGACTACACGTTTGATAATAAAATACCGATAAGCCACGTGAATAGTCGCGCAACCCTAGTCGGAAACCTGAAAGCTCCGTCAGGGGGCGTAACATGAAAGGCAACGCTTCCCGATAATTTTCTATTTTTGGACCAAAACCCTGCTATGATTAAGGTAAGTCCAAGCGAAGGATGTGAACCAAGTATTACCTGTGTTTATTACTGTGTTTGTGTAAACAGTGTCCGTGTATTAAACATTTCAGGTGCAATATGTAATGTTCGTGCTAATACTAATGTTAAGTGGAATGCTCGAAACTGCATCAATACAGAAACGAAGTTATTCTGACCAGTCCGTAAGAGAATACATCACAGAGGTATGCTTTCCAACAATGTTCTAAATTACGTAATTTTTCCTGATGAAACGTGTGAAATTTAGATCGATATACTGTTGTAGAGGACATGCTGGTGGAACGAAGTTTGCAAGGAAGAGTTCCAAACATTGTTCCGATGTAAGTGCCCTTCGTGGTCTTACTGCCGCAGTCCGGGGCGCTATTACAACGCGATATGCTCCATGACAGAGACCGGCTACATCTGGGACCAGCCCCATTCGGAATGGCGCCCGCAGTAGTCAACACAAAAAAACACCTAAAACAAATATTTTAAACATGTCCCAAAATATGATTGACACTTGAACATTCTGTCTTGTTACCGTAGATGTAAGTCTCCACGAAATTCTGAAATTTTCAAATGTGCCAAATTCTTACAACGATTCTAATTTGAGACTGATTCAGTATAAAATGAAATAAAATTTCGTCTTTAACATTTTCAAAATTAGCCTAAGATATGCACCTCATTTCCTTTTTCACCACAATGTATGACACCACAATAAGAAATACGAATGTGACGCGCGTATCTTGACCAATTTTGTTGAATAGGTACACTTGTTCGAGTTATGTGAAAAATAAATCTATGTTTATTCGATATTTATGATTTTAATTTCCCGTTTCCCCAATTTTGACCTTGAGAATTGTATGAGAAGGCTTTGCTGGAACGCGCATGCGTGCGTGTTGTCCGTTGTGAGTGAATAATCAATAGCTGAAGCAGAAGGCAATCGGACACTAACAATACGTAGACCACAACAAATAGCAGGACGTTTATCAAAATGCTGCCAACAATAGTGTTTCTTCTATCTCTAAGTGGAATCTACTGTGAACCAGAAACAGTGAGGGAGAATTTCGACTATTTCAGTTACGGTTCTAATGACGATCTTCTGAAAAACTTGGATCTCCATTTGGTAAGTGACTTCCAACCATGCATAATTAATACCTTCACCTAACTCAGGAAGTAATTACTATTTTGAATACGTAATGTAAAGCTTGTGTTTTCGAACACTTGATTTAAATGTGTTTTCATAAGGAGATTGAAATTCGTGAAACTTTTTAGCCAAAAGATGAAATAGTTTTGAGACCCCAAGAAGTGAAGGACTGGCCGCAAACATCGTTGAACGTGGGACAGATAACCTCTGTATCCATAAACTCTTTGGGACAACCAGTGATATTCCATAGGGCCGAGCGAGTATGGGACGAAAGGCGAGTAACTATATCCACTAATTGTCTCTTTCTTTATCCCAATGTATTTTGGGGTCGACGCAGTAAGTCTTCCATACATCCTTTTATCAGCCGGCATCTTTAAATTCACACCATTCACTCTTTTTATGCATATTTCATCTTACACACAAACTATGTATTCTAACTTTAGTTTTAACCACATTAATACTCAAAAAAAAATCAGGAAATATGTAGATTATTTATTATAAATTGGAACGCCACGTTCTTTTTCGAATGTGGGCGGTAATGTCTGCAACACAGTTTTTAAAGTAATGTAACTGTTAATTAACGCAAATTAACCCCATCTTTTGTTTCAATAAAATATTTTGTAAAAAGTAAATAAACCCTTTGCTGTCGTACTTTTATGTGATTCTTAAAATAATGATGTGTTAAATACTTTGCAGTACTTTCAACGAATCCAACGCTTATCAAAACTTGGACAAGGGCCCGATCATAGAAGACACGATCCTAGTTCTGGATCCTCACACGGGATCCGTGCTGCACAGTTGGGGAGCATATGCTTTCTACATGCCACATGGACTGACTGTCGACCACCATGATAATGTGTGGGTCACTGATGTTGCCAAACACCAAGTGTTCAAGGTAAGCGATATTATGATATATAGTAAACTATGGATTTGTGTATTTGTATTTATTTAAAAAATACATAGATAGTGCCCAAGGACGTAACCTTGACTAAAAGGGCGAGTTCGTACTGCGAAAGCCAGTCGACTTGCACTGGTTAGGCTTCCGCCTAACATTAAAATACTTGCGCGTAGGTTTACTGGCAGATGAATTTGTTTAATGTTTGATTTCAGTACATTCCAAACAACCACAAATATCCGACCTTGACCATCGGAGAGGCCTTCACAGCGGGCTACCCATACAGACGCCGCGTATTACTGTGCATGCCAACCTCAGTCGCCGTAGCCACCACAGGAGAAATATTCGTCGCTGACGGCTATTGCAACAACCAGATACTGAAGTTCAATGCAGCTGGCAAACTGTTACTGGCCATACCTTCCTATTCTGACACGATGACCTTGAATCTTCCGCACAGTGTGACTTTACTCGAACATCTGGACATTGTCTGTGTGGCTGATAGGGAGAATATGAGGATTGTTTGCCCGAAGGCTGGATTGAAGAGTTATGTGAAAATGTTTGAACCGGCGACTGTTATCGAGGATCCTACCTTGGGCAGGGTGTTTGCTGTTGCGTCCCACGGTGATACGATCTATGCTGTAAATGGACCTACATCCCAAAACATTGCCGTCCGAGGATTTACTGTGAACGCGCTATATGGAAATATTTTGGATACTTGGGAACCTACTACTGTGAGTTGTACAATTTTTATAGATAGAGATGTTTTATGTGATTAATAATAATTTTAGGTACTGGGTTACATATTTAGAACTATGAGAACATTCGTGTTTAATACCATGAATATTTCTTTTTATTAACTTTTGAGCACACAAACGTGCCTTATTAGATTCTACTTTTCCTGATGATGATGAAGAAATATTATACACCCAGACCAGTTCTTGGTGAACCTGTAGCTAACTGGATACAGTGGGCTTTAAAAGTGTGTATAATAATAAGCGAATCTATTTCTTTTTCAGGGCTTCACAAACCCCCATTCGCTGGCTGTGACAAGAAACGGATCCCACCTATACGTCACAGAAATCGGGCCTAACAAGATTTGGAAGTTCGAACTGACAGATGTCTACGATAAAAAGTAAATAATCCATTAGAACAAATATATAGAAAACTTCAGAGTATAAATAGAAAATTGCTTGACGGTGAATCAAATTCGCCAAAATATAGGGAAATGTTGGAACGCGATATGCAAATGAAGATTATAGGAATTTAAACGCTCATATTAATATTAACAGTACTAAATATATAACCGACAAATCTGGTAGTTCTAGTCAATCTTTTTAAGTGTTCTTTCAAAAGGCTTCGATATCTCACTGAATTCATGTCTAACTATAGAGAGATTATACATGCTTCTTCATAACGATAACATAATAACTTGTAGACCACCTATGTACTTAAAACTTATATATTATATGTATTTATATTTAAAGGTTCCTGCCATATTGGCTCATGTATCGGGAAATAAAATGTATGATAGTTGTAAAGAGAATTGTTTAATATTGTAATTAAAGGGCCAATATTAAAATAAAATCACGCACAGAATAAATAATTAATTGACCCCTAATTTCACAATACTTGATTGCTGAGGGTGATTGTACACATAAAGGAATTTAGTCAGCACTAGACAAAATAAAGTCTTCCCGTTTACAAATAAGATAATTTGAATTTAGTTCTGTCAAAACGAATCAACCCAAAATCTTTCGAAGTAATTGTTATGATTTTTAATATTTAACGCTAGTTTAAATCTATTGTAAGCATTCGATTTGGATGTAGTACATTAAACTATTATTGCTGGATAGTCAAGTAAGCCACCTGGCAATTTGAATTACGTATTTAATTTAATTATTGAGACATTTATTTATTTATTTAAAATGGCACGTTCACAACATAAGCACAAAGAAGGACGTTATGTAAGTTGACTTAAAGCCCGTTTCACCATTTATTCTAAATTTAATTCATAAGTTAAACAATATTCCCCAGATATATTATAGTAGAAATGGCCAGTGTTTATGTCTATGACAGACATGCACATCTGATTGTCAGTTGTTTTATTTTGACAGAACTAAGCTCATATAAAATGCGATTTATTTGCGTTTGTGTAGAAAGTAAGGTCTTTATTTTCTACCAGTACAGTAGTCATTGGTTTTTAGCGTGAACAAACACCGTTGCCAGCAAGAATGCAAATAATAAATATATTTTCATATGTACTTAAGTAGTAAAAAATTCGGCTTTCTAAATTTCTAGAGTGCAATCTCGGAATATTGTAGTAGTTACTTCAAATTATAGTAGGTTATAAATAATATGGACCAAATTGGCATGTTCATACGAAAATTATTCAAAATATAAATTCAGTAGTAATATTAATAAAATTTATAGAATCGATTTATTAAAGTTTTATTTAACGCTAAAAGTAGATAAAGAAAATATATACTTACATTTGTATATTAGAAATTAAGAAATAGATAAATAGCCGGCATGTCCTCCAAAACATATGGTGTGACGTCATCCAACCCGCACTGAGCTCGCGTGGTTTATTCCGACCCATACTCATGTCCCAGTAGTGGGAATTTATACATAATAAGCTAATTTGTGTGTATACCGTATAGATAGATACATAAACAACATATTACGACAAATTGTTTATTTTATATTCACATTTATAATCATATATTCCACAACACCCATAAGTTAATAAATATACCTACTACAGTAATTATATCTTATTGTGTATGCATACAGTATGTACTTAAATAGGAATGCAACTAGACACATTATGACCTTGTCATCTTCTGCTTATCACTTTGAATACAATACATACCTTCAAGGAGTTACTCTTTTTTTCATAACCTTCATGAAGAGCACCATGTCTGTGGACAAAATATACATGATATTGTAGCAAGGAAAGACATAGGATAATTATTATGTTTTACAGTACTATATTCCATTATTACAATTCTATTATTAGGAATTTTTTTTTTGTGGTTTTATGGTACACTTAGCTTCCACGTGGGCGAAAGCTGCGGGAAATAGCTAGAACAGTGTAAAAAGAAGTCCTACTTACTAATAAATATAGCCATGACTATAGCCAGCATGATCCACAGCCAACATTTCCACGCACTTCGACTATGCTCCTGCAATCGGTCTGACTCCACTTTCAACGACGATAAATTACGATCTGTAAGGTCGGAGGATTTCTTCAAAGCCTAAAAATATAAATAGTAAAAAAATAAAAAAATCGACACATATAGCCACTTAAACTGGACAGCCTAGCCTTTTAATAATTACTAGCGACATCTAACGCGCCACATGCGAACTACAACTGACGTTTTCTACATCGCGATATCAAAATTCTTATTCTTCTTTTCCCATATCACAGCAAGATGTAGGTTAACTAGTCAGAAGGTAAGGTTGTCAGTAAGCGTCGCTATACATTATAAGCGGGTCGGCGCATTCGGATCCAAACCGAATAAGCCGACCCGCTTAAGTGTACAGCATCCCTAAAATAGAACGGTTTAAATAGATCCTTATGGACTATAGTTTTAAGGTGTAATTTTGAATAAAGAACGTCATTCTTACCTCAGTATCGCCTTTTATAATGGTGCTAGCTATCTGTGACTGTTCCTTCAAACTCTTCGTGAGCATCACCATGTTCTCTGCAACCTTCTCCTGCATATTCTGATGGTATTTGAGTAGTGAGTCAATATCTTCTTGGCTGCTACTGTTGCTTGTAAAGTTCGGAGCCTTGATAATGTTCCGCTTTCGAAGTGCATCGTCACTGTCTTCTGGAACAATTTCATGTTTGATTAAAAAGCATTTTTTTCTTTTAGTCCGCATGAATGTTGGTTATCACGGTCGAGCAGTGTTTTTTTCTCTACTTATCAGGAATTTCTGCAAAGCAACCTAGAGTTTGGAAGTTTGTGATGCTCCTGTGCCACAAGAGCCTGTAAAGTCGTTGGTCCTGTGCCGATCAGACTATGTGGGGAAGAGAGAGTGCACCTGTAATATTATTATCTCCTACATACTTGATCTGGTTCCATTGAAACTGAAAATTTTCCTATTCTTATTATTTATTTGAGTTAATTATTTTATACATCTCTCTATCACTAAACCTTAATAAATAGTAATGTAAACTAACCCAATCCAAATAATTCTGATCTTAGTTCCACTCCATATTTGACTCGAGTTTTCTGGTGTATCTCTTGAGCTGATGCATCTGCTGACATGGTGGCTGCACCGTGTGACAACAGCTGAACTGCCTCTAACTGTTAATAAATAAATAAAAACTAGTTTCAACTTTCAAGCAATAAGTTTCAAAAAAACTAGTTTCATTGTATATCACAATGTGCTATGATCTTGATGTAGTATTTTTTGATGAGAAAGATAACACCTATATGTTGTTTAAAATTTAAATTAGACTATTGATAGATAACATGCAATATGAGAAGTGTTATGATTAAAACCTCTGGAGTAGGGGCATTATTTCATAGAGAGAAGGTATGAGCATTCACCATGCTCAGGGCTATTTGGTGATTACAAAAACAACAAATCCATTTTCAATAATTTGTAATGAAACTACAAACCTTCTCGCTAGGTGTATTCAAGGAAGCTGTTTGGACCACACCTTTTAAAAAAGCAGCTCTTTTGGTATATTCTATAATAGCCTCCTTAGTCGGCTTTCTGAAAACGAAAGCAAAATCAGTGACAGAAACTGTAGGAAGAAATTCTAGTAATAGTCATGAATAGTATTGGTGGTTATCAACCATCACATGCACAGTTTTTGCAACATATCTAAGTGATCCTCCGAAATCTCCTTTCATTTGGGAACAAAACATTATTTTCCCAACTGAATTCTGGTCACAGCTACCAATCTCAATAGACTAACCAAATATATAGGAGTTATAAATGCACAAGTGTGTACACAACCACAGGTACACTCTCTCTTCCCTTGCTTTCCATTGTTTCAATATCCTATGAATTAGTAATCCAACACAACCAGGAAGAAAAAAACAAACCAAAATTCCTAATGGGAAAACCAAATTACATTTTGATCGACCTGGGAGTCAAACCCAGACTCTACTACGAGGCCAGCAGGGCGGTACAAAACCAGACGTTTCATTGTGCTCTCACCACAAAAACTTTATAGAGCCACGTAGGTGTAAGTACCAATACACGGATTGTTAAATAGAGATAATTTTAAGTAGGTAGTGTACAAGATGAAGAAAATATTTACATCGCATTCTCAGGTCCATTACCAGTCTTCAGTTCTGTTATCATTTCGCTCAGGGACTCCACGTAATGCTTGAGCCTACAATTGTTATCAATAGGTTCCTGTTTGGCTATTAGTTCACATTTGTTCAGCAGCTGCCTTACATTCATTTCTAGCCTGGATCTTATCGGTAAGGTTACTTGAGGTGGAGGCCTTTCTACAGCCATTTTGGCAAGTTAATATTATGCACAATTTATCAGTTAAAGAATAGTTTCGTATTTAGAAATATAAAATTAAAAGGGTTTTTGCTTTATTTTGAAATCATCGCGTTATTGATTTTCGAGGTTTGACGTTGACATTGACAGGCAATTGACAATTCAACATACTGACAGAAAAGTAGTGACACGAAACGGAATACGATACGCATTTATTTTGTGGCAACATCAAATGCGACGAACGTATAGTCGTATATTTATACGTATTTTTTTATAAACCTTAATGGAATTATCATCATCACTTCATCAATCATAGAACGAAAGATATAGCAGTGCAGTCCTCTGTTGGATATAGGTCTCACCAATCAGAGAAATGCTTTCGACGCACCTGTGCCAACCTACGGCGATGTTCATGGCACAATACCATCTTGCTACCTAACGGCAACTTCTACCTCCTTCCATCCCCGATCGCTACTCAGTCATAGCCTTAGTCCACTTATCATAACTATGCCCTCTCAAGGTGTTCTAACTCCGACCCAACTTAATTTGAGTCACATCACTAGTTTGCCAACATAGAGCAATACAGAGCACCGGCCATTGGAGCCCAGACTTTGATTATCTACTTGAAGCTCAAATAATGTATCGCTATCTCGCTCTCTGTGGTCTCACTCTCTCTTTCTAAGTAGGATAACATCTATAGATTCTCTCTCTCTAGACCACAGAGAGCGAGATAGATGTTTTGTAGGTATTTGACTCAAACTTTTGTTCGAAGTCTTGACTCCAGTTTTACTCTATACCTTCATGGCACCGGCGGCGGCGCGGCGGGCTGGATCCGGGTTGTTAAATAATAATTGTTAACTTTTTCTAAGGGTAACCTTCGGGCTACCGCGGCAATCGTCTCTATAATGACCCATGACGTCAGTCACCTCAAAGTTCACTTTTTACATTTTCTGTATCTAAAATTTTCCCTTTTCTTTAGGAACAGCAGCAACAATCCAGTATTACCCAGTAAAAGGGGTTATTAATAATAAAAACTAGTATATTTACTGTAAAATATTTAATGTACCAATATGAGAACACTTATTCCAAACAGGAGTAAAAGATTACGACTTGGGGGGCTGCTTCTTGGCGGCTTCCGCATCAGCCTCACTCTTCTCAAATGTAGAAATCAGCTTCTCTACTTCAGTGCTAGCTAGAACTCGGATGATAGTCTTGTTGTCTTTGCGCGTAAGAGTCGCCATTTCCACTGAAAAGTTAATAAGACAATTTTTATAAGCCTGTAGTCCCAATGCATATTTTAGAATGATGAGAATTGATGATTATTCAATTGAAAGTTTTTGAATGAAAGTTTTTGCCTATTTATGCCTAAGCACCTCATTGTATGTCAAACTCTCAAAATTTAATTAAAAAAATTAGTTCAAACTGCATGTAGGTGGTACACTTTCGACTTTAATCTGGTTTAGGATATTAAGGAGTTACATGAAAGAAACCAAAGGAAGAAAAACATTGTGAGGAAACCTGGACTTCCAGCCTATACTAAAACCATGTCAGAGGCCCTTGAGGCGGTTTAGAAACTCTGATACTAGGGTGTGTGGGGTCGTAAGACCTTACTGCCCACACGATAAAGAAGGAGTTACATTAAAATAAAAGACCAGAGTAACAATGTACCTTTCTCTGGAGTCAGTTTAGTCATGTCCAAGGTCTTGCTGAGCACCTTGATGGCTAAGGCCTGGGCTTCAGCAAGGGTGGTCTCATTTTCCTTGTATTCCTGTTTCAAACTTGATACTGCAGCCTTAAAAAAAAAACAATATTTATTAAGTTTAAACATACAGAATTACTGATTTAATGAGTTTGATTAAATTCAGGTATAAGTTCTCAACTGAAAGTTCTCTTCGTAACAAACAGCACACCAAAATAATATGCTGGGCTAAAAATGGATCATCTCAATCTTTTAAACTATCTTTCTTTTTTTTTATGCCATTACAGAATGAACTTCAGACGACTCTTAAATTATTCTACGGAAACACAATAACCAGATAAAAATTATCCTATGTGTTAAGCTAGATCAATATCTTTATGTGCAGCAACTTTCAGCTACAGCTTATTCTGCTCAGCCATTTAAATGCTAAAGAGTAACAAACATCCAATCATTTTTCCAAATTTTTGTGTTTATAATAGTATATTAGAATAGGACTGTGCACTGGTACTTATTCAAAGAATCTGGCTACTGCAGCATGATGTTAAAAGTTAAAAATTGGCTGGATTTTACTGGGGCAATATGCTCATAAAATAATATTATTATGTCGTAATATATTTGTATAACACAACAAAATGAACAACTTACAGCACTGTTGTTTCCAATGCAAGTAGCCTTCCATCCACCGTAGTTACCGCTGGGGTCTGATTGATAAAGCTGGTAGCCGTAGTGCTTATCCCAGCCCATGTAGAGGATAGATACACCAAAGGGTCTCTTACCTGAAAAAAACAATATAATTTCTTAATAAAAATTGAAGGGAAAATTAATTACAAAGAAACATTTTACACAAAGCTAATTTTTTTTCTTCATATAAATAAGCAAGAAAGGATGGACAATAAAGATCAAACAGTTTGTATTTTACCTCCATACTGTGTGTAAGCTTGCTTGACGTCACACAGCCAAGACACAAGCTGCTCGCAGGGAATTGATTCACCGTACTGCAAGAGGTATCTTTGAGCAATAAGTCTCAGTTCATTCGTCAGAACGTTGGCGTCTGATGTGATGCCGGCCACTGAGCACACCATATCATCATTCAGCTTGTAGATTTTCTCAGAAAAGAATACTTCATCAAGCAGTTTGTTTGTGTTCCTGCGCTCAGCAGCCAGCAAGATACCATCCGTCGCCAGAATACCAAGACATGTTCCGGCATGACTGATAGCTTCCATAGCGTACTCGACTTGGTACAGCCGACCTAAAAAAATGCATTTTTAACTAATATTCTCATGGTTCAAGTTTTAGGAAATAGAATATGAAACAAGAATTAGTATTTACCTTCCGGCGAGAATATAGTTGTACGTGTATCATAACGCCGAGCCTGTAGAAAATAATGTATAAATCTGAATGATTGAATGACCAAGCAAGATTGCTAACCTATTGAAGTTTGGTTTTACAGTACATTACGTATAAAATATGAATATAACTCACCATTTTTGTTAAGTTTAAATATTAAATCGTGTAATAATCACTTAATTAACTGATATATTGTAACAATTTCCAATGATAAATGAAATGCAACTTTGCCGGACGACTCAAAGCAAAGATGACATTGACAATTTCAATTTGACATTTATTTACAAGAGACTGTTCGTGTTCCAGTCCAAATCGCCGAATACTTCGTAGCATTATATTGTATCCTCACTGTCTTTTGTAATAAAAATATTAGAAATAGCGCCAGTTTTATTGCTCAAGATCTCAACTATTGTTAATTCGTAATAGCAGAGATGACAACAAACTTTTGATAATGTAGCGTCCTAAGGTAGCGTCCGAAACGAAGTTTGAAAAAATAAAAAACCTGCCAGCTGTAAAAATTTAACACGTTTTAGATTTTTTTACGAATTATTACGTATTCAAGATTCCGGGGCTATCAAAGATTTGTTGTCCCAGATGTCCGTGTTCAATATTAATTAATCATTATGGATGCACAAATGCTTAACAGTCCTACCAACTTATCTGTGAACTGAACCGTCCTCTTTTAGTTCATATCTAAAACGTGCATATTTTCTAAAGGAGATAAACGCTCTTTCATTAGATACTTCGGGTTTTGCGGTTTTGCGATATCCACCCTTAGATTGGGAGACGTTCAGCAGTATTTTGGCTACGACTTCTTGAAAGTTCGACTGTTTAGTGATAATTATTGATAGTTCGAAGAAATAGACAATTAAATTCTTAAAAACATTTTAATAACACTCATACATGCATGTATTAGGTTAAACTTACTATTATTATAAGAAAATAACAATATAAGCACCCAAAATTAAAGACAAGAAGAATACATACTTAATTATTTACTTAGGTCTAGTTAGGAATAATAAATTAAGTTCTTAGTTTAAAATGTTTCTTAAAATTAATTAACGTAAATACTTAGGTTATGGTCGGTATTAGTTACAAATTCACAGGGATGTAGTGTGTCCATAAAATTAATAAAAAAATACTAATGAAACGTCAATCGGAGATTTTTTGGGCGTAACAGCTTTATTACGCACAAAAATCAAAATTTGCAAGCACGCACTTCCTCACACACAGTTTTTTTTTTATTTAAGATTAAATGAAAAGGTTGATTTATGATGACGAATTCCTGCTGCATTAGGTATTAAAAAAGGCTGGTTATGGTTAATGGTTCTAGGAACAATTATTATGGTAACAGGTACAACAACAATGAACATCACAAGATTTACGCATTGCTATCGTCGTCAGGAGGGCCCTGCACCTTAATTAGTCACATTGCTTTTCTTGTAGTTGCAACTAAATCGTAAATTGGCTGAATCATGATATACAATAAAATCATCATTGTAAAAACTATAAGCGCCGTCGCTAAGCCTCCTTCTGGAGTAGAGAAGTGATCCAAATGGAATCCCATGGCGATTGTTATAAGGCCCATGGATACAGCAAAGATCCCAACTGCTAAATGTATGATCTTGATGGGCCCACTCTTGACCATCAACCGCACTTTTGCGGAAAATAGTGCGATGATGCCGGTTATGAAACTGGTCAGTGTGAATGCTAACGCGATGACACCTGTAACAAAAGAAAGATTGGGAAAACATAAGAATAAAAAAATAAATGTAACGGATGATAAGGAAGTAGGTAGAAAGTCTATCGTATCAAAGAAAGTCTCTGATAACGACGTCACAGTTTACAAAATTACGTACCAAATCTAATGGAGCAACCGCATTTTGAATTTTTGACAGATCTTAAAAAGTACCTGTGATTGGCGGTGTCTTCAATATTGTATGATTATTAGAGGATTCTATTCTATTCTTTGTTCACTTTATCATCGTTGTAAAGTCAACAGACCTATTAGGTAGGTACCTACTGTGCACAAGGGGATGCCGCTGCGATAGTTTAAAAAAATTAAAGTATTAGGCTACCTAATTGCTATGGGAAGTAAAGGCTCTTACTGGCGATTTATAGAACTGTGTAGTTTGCACATTTTTACTGACAAGGTTAGAATAGACTTTAGAAGCGTTATTGCATTACGTAGCGATAATGTCAAGATATATTTTTATCAACATGATGATGATACTTACTCGACATTTTTTTAACTATTGAGAAATTGCTGACGTATTTTTATAACCGAACCATTTCCATTTCATCGACATTATTTTAAGATTAGTTACAATCTTAAGGGTAATTTCCGTACAGACAATCGAATAGTGCCTTTAAAGGTAAATTAGACCTCTAAATTTCACTTCTATTTTTGAAGATTCGGATTGAATGGGAACGTTCTTAAAAATACGGGAACTCCCCCACTATAAATTAACTACAGATCCAGTCATAAGGTACATAATATTATTGAATTTAACTTTTTTCTTTTTTCCGTTTTGCCTTAATCAATCAGTGATTTTATTCCACCATTTTGCATCAGTTTATCCCATAAAATTGGAATTCGTAGTCACATAGTCCAAATCGGGTTTCTCAACATAGGTTGATAAAAGATAAATAATATGCCTAGCTGATAATATGAGATATATTCCACTCAAAATAATGCCATGGGTACCCATATCTACTAGTACAAGTAATATTGATAGTGCCTACAGAAGAAGAAAATACAACATTTTTAGATTATGAAAAGGCTAGGCAGATGATGTTTTAACAACTAGCAATTAAGGATGTAGAATTGTAGATAATAGTAATTCCAATAATATTTTTAACAAGAGTAGAGCTGTCGGTCCTCCTCGTCGGGGGTCTTCCTATTAGCTTGGTTTATGGAATGGTAATGCGATGATACCTTTAGTTCCGGAACGTGTTGGCACTTAAGTATTCCTCCACCTGTTTGCCATCAAAAAATGATTTTAAAAAGAGAATCTTACCGCAGATGCCATGAGCAGATGAAATAACCATGTCGACTCTAGACAATCCCAGGAAAGTGCCAGCGATCACAAACACTGAGCCGATGAGCTGCAGGCATCCGTGCACGATACGTTTGCCATCTTTGGACATTTGGGACGACCAGGAGTTGTGCCTGTGCAGCGTCAATATTGCTTCTACCAGAAAGAGTTGATACTGAAACGAATTGTACAGTTGTCGTTATTGTGGATGTATGTATGTGGCAAACTGAACTCCTGTCTATATACCTATCTATAACAATTACAATTCTATTTACGATCCACTAATTTCTCTAAAAGGTTTTTGACCAGGGCATGTATCAGTATCCTGGCACTACTAAGTTACTCATTCGCTCATTCATAATGGGACACAAGGGAAGGTCACATCCTACTTGATCCTACTGTCCTACGTTCTATCATATTCTATCCTCTTAGGTATCAATTTTTTTTTCGTGGGATATCCTCATGAACTGCTACTGCCTCGAGGAAGGCGGAGGGGTGTATCGGACTCCTACCGACTAAAGCTCCACAGCGTTCCTCCAATTACCTTTGGCCGCGGCACAGGGGTTGTCTGAGCATTCTTCCGCTCTTCGGCAGGTATTGACCCGCCACCACCACTGACTTCAGAAAGGCGGACTTTGATTTAATTCTGAATTCTACGAATTTTAGAACACGGGCAGAAGCCCACGACTTCGCCTGCGTTTAGTCTTCTAGCGGCTAAAAACTTGTAAGTTATACACTATGTAACAAAAACCCTGTCAGATCAGTGTTGCCGTTGATCAGTTTTTATGTTTTATTTTCATTTAGTTACTTCTTCTTTCTTCTTTTTTTTTTTCACTGGGGAAAAATAATAATCTCATATCCATTAAATGGTTACGTATATGTGTACGCAGTACGATGCCGAATAATACCCTTAAGGATCGGACAGGGTTTTTGTTACATGCTGTATATGTACTTACATCTAGACCTGAATGAATAATAATATCATCTATGTATGACATTTAGAACCATAGTTTTTAACAATGAGTAGGTACATTTATTTACCTACTGAATATCATATTACTACAAAGCTTAACATTTTCCTTTTCAAATTATAATTTTCACGATACATACGCCTGTTCCCGCGAAAATGATGTGCAGTTCAAGATTGGTGATAGTTCCGTTCGGTACCGAGGTCAGTGCAAAGCGCCACAAACAAAACACTACTATCGCAATCTGCATGTGGTGGAGTAGGTTGAAAAGCTGACAGATGGCTCGAAAGGCTGCTACCCACGAGGAGTCGTATATGTCTCCGCTCTCTTGATCATAGGCAGCGGGGGCACGTGTCAGCTCCGCCTGGTAGGGCACGTGCTCCCGAACCTCAAACATTTCCACCTTCTCAATAGACTGCCGACTTGTGCTAGGTCTATCCATCTTTTCTGGCACTAAGAAGTTAAACAACTTCACTATCCCACACAAACGCGCGGTCACATGCGAGTCCCGTCGGCTAAGGAACTAAATTGCAAAAGTTTTTTTTTAAGATAAGCGATACTCTTGTTTATGATAACGGGAGAAAATTCGACTGATAGGTCTCTTATCGAATAGAATTGACGGTTTTGTGATACCAAGTTTGCGTAACGTGAGATAATGGGAGATGATTTTAAACTTATTCCCTAGATTATGCTTTTATCTCAATCATGGAATGTCGAAATTTCTGTAGTAAGCCGATGAAGGTGTGGTGATACAATAAGTAATGGAGTACGTGTCTACTTAGTTGTCGTGACCTAGTTTTTAGTGTTTAGGTGCCACGCTCAAATACATTACCCGATTACCTACTGTGAAGACTGGAGAGACCGTTAAAAGTTCTGCAAAAATTGTGATTTGAAACAGCCGGACTGAGTTTAAAGTTGCAGTTTGAATCCTTATTAAAATGTAGTTGACATAAGTATATCTGCATCAAAACTGCAATCAGACTGCTCGTGGACTGCAAGCGAAATGCAGTTTTCGGTGTCATTATGTTTACTGTATCCAAACTGCAATTTTGAATTGCGTGCAATTCGAATGCTGTAGGTACGTCAGTCTACGTCGGGACATCCAGTGCTGTAGGCAAGGCTGTCTATAACACTTTTGTATAACTTGAAATCGCCAATTCGCCTTGAGCAAGCATGGTGATTAATGCTCGTGCCTTCTCTGTATGAGAAGAGGCCATTGCCTTGCAGTGGGACAATGATAGGCTGGTATTGTTATATTATTTCTGCCTTAAAGTGCCTGACCAATTACTTTTCATGACTGATAAGAATTAGAGCATCGGATGCATGGCGATACGACCTCCGCTGCTGTTTTAAATTGCAAATGATGCAGCGGTGGCGTCTATTTATTGTAATTATGTAAAAATTGATTGTATTTAAAAACGTTAGTTACATAAATAATAAACAATGTACTTACGTTTTATTAAATCACGTCTTTGACACTCTATAGGTTTTATACACAATAGCGCTCCCCACACGTACAGTTCGAACTGCGGGAAACAGCACGCGCCGTTCCATCCCTCGCTCCGAACTGTATCGAAATGTTAGACCCCGCACATCTACACGTACAGTTCGGAGCGAGGGATGGAACGGCGCGTGCTGTTTCCCGCGGTCCAAACTGTACGTGTGCGGGGCGCTAATAGGCTGTTGAAACAGTTCCAGTGTAAGACAGTATTTATATATGTAGAACTCTGCTTACCTCATCTTAACCAAACCTGAGCTCTTCACACATAAATAAATATTATCTTCAGGCATCTATTATTGTGAACACAAACTTTTATAAAACTTGGTAAACATTGTAAGAAATTAGTGTCGCTACTGAACACTAGATGGCGGTTTAAAGTAGTTAAATTAAGTTAACATAGATGACGCTAGTAGTACCATTGTTACATCTAAGATCAAAAGCTCATCAGCTGTTCATTCAAATGAGATTTGGATGCTATAGGTAATAGGTACGTTTTTAATTTTTAATAGGTAAAATTATATTGAAAAGTAACTACGATAGAATGTTAAACAAACACTATCCCCTAATGTTACCATTGTATGTAGTATTCGGAAAAGTGGCATAAAATGAATGATAGCACTATTTCTAGATAAGGTACAATATTCTACGCGGTTCTACGTATATTACACGGTATGTATTTGCCAAAATTTCTGTTGATCCTCAGTCTCGTTTACCATATAACATTGTTATGCTTTCGACCATCGTACCTATTGTATTCTAGCCAAAGACAGACTAATAGAGTAAATATATTTTCCCCCTGGCCCTATAACAATATAATAATTCATTGACGTTACTTGTGGGGCCTACAAGTAACGTCAATGAATTATGGATATGTCATAATAACCCTTAGCACCAGCGGCACCACATAATTATTATTATCAAATCTACGGAAAGAAAATAACTGTATTACTTATTGGGATCTTGCCCCCCTGGGCCACACCATAAAGTCCTGTATTACCGTTACACGAAAAAAAAAAACAAATGAAAACATCCATAGACTACAATCACATCTAAATAAAAAAAAACAATAGAAAATTAAAAAAAAAGGTGTTCAAAGATGCCGTGCGTTATTAGGGAGGGGTACAGGTCCGCCTTTCAATTAATTAAGGTGCTAATGAATTCCTACCTGAGGGTTTAGTTCGCCCAGCGAGGCGTAACCCATTTGTCAACGCAACACATGATAACGAGGGGTCAGACTGGCCTTTTTAGATCGAGGGCCGCGGGGAGCAGTGACCTGGCCTTAATAGTGTCGTCTAACCGTGTAAAAGGATGTGTTCGTACGTGTTTTATTCTGTACCTGTGAAAACCTAAAAAAGGATAATGGGTAATACCTACCCAGTTTCTTGAAAAAGCAATTTAGGATCAAATTTTCTTTTTTCGTGTTCACACTGAATCACAAGCAACTCACGGTAAAAGTAGAAAATATTTACTTACTACTTCGTCTTTGCTCCTAACTAGAGTATCATTACGATCATTATTTATCATTTCAATGTTCATTAAAATAATCACTAAAGAACTTACAGAATAATTTACTAAGGCTAGCATCTGACAGAGAGGGCTTACACTTGCATTTATAGGAGAACCCATCAAGTTACCTGTCATCAATGTAATTAGTGTAAGAACAGGTCAACAGCTCTTAAGTACAAAATGTACGAAGATGTGTACTTATATCAACTAGTTTCTGCCTGCGACTCCGCGTCAATGTTGAGATATTAACCCACGGGAATCGTACATTTTTCCGGAATCGTACATTTTTCCGGGATAAAAAGTATGTGTTTTATTCCATAATCTAAAGGGAGATCCCTTTGCCAATTTTCTAGCGTGTTTGAGTAACAAACATCCATCATCATTCACTCATCATTTCACAGTTATAGGTAATAGTAGTAAGATATAAAAAATATGAAAAAAAAAATATTATGGCGCCAATTCTTAAATAGGACAAAAATCTGCTGTTTACAAAATGTACTTATAGTTGGTACAGTTTTTATATTAATTTCAGAACTGGTTCTTTATTCAAAATTGGTTATATTTTTGTCGAATTTTACCCTATGAAAGATTGACAGCCAAATAAAATTCAACTTGAATAATACAGTCCTACCAACTTATCTGTGAAATGAAACGTCCTCATTTCAAGCTATCTGTCCTTTTTAGCCTTTCTAATTATCTGTGAACTAAAAGAGGACGGCACCATCGATTCATTTCACAGATAAGTTGGTAGGACTGTACTGTCGCAGTTACACGAACTTTGTCAAAGCCTCGGAGTCAGTGGCATCCTTGCTTTGACCTTCCACCAGAAGTAGACGCAAAGGAAGAGGAAGGAAATAAAAAGAAACTCCTTCATTTAAAAATAATAAGCAAGTATGCGCATGCGCATTACGTCACTAAACAGATCTGCGAGCTAGCGGATGCAGTAACTAGTAAGAGTAAGCGCGGTCATTACTCCAATGTGGCGCGTGATCATAAACTGATCGGTCGCGATTGAGATGTAACATTATGGATGGAGGACTTATTGATTCAGAAGGTCTAGTCGCAATCTCATCATCTTAGTGAGAACGTCAAAAAATTAACAGGCACTATTGACAGATTGAGACTGAGATTAGAATACGATCGTTCCTAAAAGTCACTACTTACTTTTTTTTTTTTTTTAGGTTGTAAAAATCATCAAATGACTCCTTCCGCCCTGGATGGGGCGGAAGGGACTGTCAGACTTTTACTGACTAAAAACCACCCTGTTCCTTCTGTTGCCCTTTACGTTCCGGGGCCACGGTATCCTGTTAAGACGTCCCGCAACTGTTAATTTTAGAACTTAAACCCTCCCCCAGTTGTCTTCTATTTCTCTGTTGTCTTCTGGGTTGCTTCGATTCGATTAAAGCAGGAATGAAAATTAGGCACTTCTTCATCATCAGCTTTTCCTGAGAAACTACTAGTGCGAAGCTTCCAATAATGTCTTTATAATTATTGGTAATTATGTAGCAATTACATTGGGAATTCTTATTCGTACTAAATTTACAAAGCTGAAAAGTTTGTTTGTTTTTTGTTGAACATGTTTATTTCCGGAACTCTGATGTGATATTGAATTTTCGGTACCTAATAGGCAAAAGTTAGTATTGTAATATTTTTTCTCTCCTCTAATACAAAGTTGTAGAGTCGAGATAATCCAGATAGATGAGTTGTGTTTGTAAGCTTATTTTAACATCTTCACATTACATCTCATAAACCTATTGATAGCTTTCATAAAGCTTCAACGTAAACCTGTTATACATATTTTATTTACTGGATTATTAATTTTGTATCTATAAATTACCTAATGTTACATTCTACTGAGTAGCAAATAGTCCAAGAGTTCACCTTCCCCTCAAATATTTAGTGCTTCATAAATCTTTAGTATTTTCTACGGTAAACGCGTGTATTGCACGCCTCACGTCATTCCCATGATTGTTAATTATTATAAATCGATGGAGGCTGCGCGGCGGGCTCGTCGACTGCATTCGATTATTATCATTAGATTTATCGCTAGTAACAGACGCAAGCGCATCCCGCCGGGCGACGCGGACGCGACGAAAGATCACGCGTGGATCATTCTTTATTCAAAATTAAGTTGAACGTTATGGGCTTGCCTGGTGTAAAAGTTTGTTTAAATTGGAATAAAAATGTCGTAGAATAAGTAAGCAGGCCTATTGGACTACCGTATACTTTATCACAATACCGATTTTGACACAGAATTTTTATAACAACAGTATAAGACCGGTTTTTATAGTCTGGCGCGTGCATATTCCGACACCTACCTGTTTACGTTGAGAGCTTCTATTCAAAAATATTGAGGAAAACTGCAGAACCTGAATCTGAACTGCTTTTGGGCGACAATTTTGAATAAATTGATAAAATCAAAATAATTAATAGGGCAATGGGATCTGAGTGGGCCGACTCTTCACATGACCAGCGGACTGGCCTTTTCTTAAGCCAAAAAGCTTTGTCATATAACGGGGCAATACTGCTAACCTGTTGGGCAATTTTCCCATTAGTAACTATGTGGACGAGTTTTCGGATGCGCTATATGAACTTTTTGTAAATGGTCCATTATAAGTAATATTAATAATATTTATAAGCCAAGTTTGTATATAAATTTTAAGTTGTAAAATAAAATAATCAACTATTTAATCATACACTAATTCATGATTATTTAGTCAAAGAATGCGGTAGTAAAACACGTGTTTCCCCATCATTGGATAATCATGAATTTATAGAATCCACATGAATTATGTGAAGTTACCAAAGTGGATCGAAAGTGCATCATATCGGGAATCCATTACCGTTGCGTACAGATTTTTAATTTATTGTCATTTTGTCATCGTTGGTAGTACATTCGGAATTTATTTCTAATTTCTAAATGGCTGTAGCGATATTATTGGAATTAATAACACTTTTTAATAGGCAATTCAAATGAACGTTCGATAAAGAAGTACAGTCAGCTACAAAAGTCGATTAACAACGTTGCTTTTTTATATCATTTAAACAGACACTAAACACATAATTTACTGGTTTTCTGAATTTCAGGTAATAGCTTAGGGTTTATTACATCTTAATTTTATGTTCATTGAGTTTTATTTTTAATATTGTACTTAATAATTAGGATTTAAAAATCACAAATGTTAATCGACTTTTGTAGCTGACTGTACTTAAACCAAGTGATTATCGTTAGATGCAAGCTATAAAATAAATATAGTGCTTCACAATCATGGTGTATTCCTCGCAAATGATCCAGAAGGTACATTGAATTCGAATCATAATTATTATTATAAAGTCGAGACGATTGGTCGGCAAGGCACTACCATCAATATAGCGTTTGCGAGCGGTAGTTAATATCTTAATAAGAAAGCAATAGAGATTATAGAACCGTGGCTGTACGGGGGTGGGCTGGGTAATAGCCGAGCCTCGATGTGTGGTCCCGTCCAGCCAGGCTTTGCGGATGTATCGATAAATCCGAGACTGAGTGCGCCCGTAGTTAGTGCAGAATAATACATAAATAATCGCCACACAAAGACCTTTATAAGTGATGTAATTAAATACTATATGACTTCTACTAGTTTTGTAATGAATATCTCGGGTTGTGAATATGAATGGGTTGATCAATCGGTTCTTATATTACAATGATATTTATATGATAATCTTGTTGTCATTGGTACTTTTCATTGCCCATGTTTGTCCCTCAACAGAAAGATATTTTTCTTGACTTTTTATATTTTAAAATCTCTAGCAATTTTAGTCAAACTATGCTTTTTTACTTGAAAATGCTTTTTTTTTTTTTTTTTTTAGCATTTTCAAGTAAAAAGTACAAAAAAAATTGAATCAAAAACAAAAGACAACATCTTTTTAATATTGTAGTCGATTCTATTTAATATTCAATTTTATCGATAGCGAACATCACTACAGCTTAGGTACATAGTTTGTTGGACGATTATCTCCATCCAGTGAGGTAGGTCTACAAAGCTAGAGGATACTAAATAATTATTATTTTTCGTGACCCACATGTTATGTTTGCGAGTAATTTCAACCCGTTGCGTGCGTAGGTATGGTGTTTTTCTTTGTTTTTCATAGAGTACATTGCAATGATTGTAGGAGGAAGAAACAGATACTTAAGTGTTACTTTGGAACGCTTTTAATGCTTTGTACAACTAAGTAGTTTAGACACTCTGACTGGTTTAGCCATATCCAACCTTATTGCAATAGCTCGACGGTAGAAAGGAAAAATTTACCAAGCGACAATTTGATTGTGTTTTATATCCAATCTCATTAGGTGTGTATAGACTAAACTATACGACTAACGTTATAGTTTGTACTCTTATCTCTATTCATGTCAACTTTCTTCTTTTTATTTGGTTCTAAATAAGTAAATAAATATTTCAATGCTTCCAACATTACTTTGTTGACAGAGTACAAAACCATAACTTGTTGGTAATAGTCTATACACACTTAAAAAGGTTGGATAGACAACACGACCAAATTGTCGCTTAGTAAATTTTTCTTTTCCACTGTCGAGTCTAGTCGAGTCGAGTTTATTACTTCAAAGAGATAATGAGATAAATTCTGTTCTAAATTCAAAATAAGGTCTTGACAGTCCGCTGAGACAGGCGGGTTTAGCATAAAATAATATAATTAACTAGTCACAGTACCTAACTAGTATTTTATTTATTTTTATTGAAACTTGTTTTTATATCCAAAACGTAGCAGTCATAATTTAAATCGTTATGACATAACAAATAAAACATCAAAGTAAAACTTTTACTAAGTTTTTATGAAACTATGAAACGCTAAACATAATAATTATTAATTCGCACAGTGCGCAATTTAATATAGTTTCTACGTACAGGTTAGATAAGTAGTATAAATATAATGTAGGTACGTTAGTCCACATCTAGGATGTGCCGTGGCGAATGAGTAAATGCCAGCGGTCGGACCCGAGGGAACATCAAGCGATTTTTGACGAGAAACCCCTCCTACTTTTTAAATTGCCCGTAATAAATCACTTCAGATTGCTTAGAAATAACGATTCGCTATTATGATGTTATTGAATTAATTTTTATTAGTAATCTCTTTACAACTTGTTGAAATTCTCACGGAACTCAAACTTCCTGATGTTGACGGATGGGTTATTAGATATTTTAAATTATTCACGTAATATACATATATGTAGTATCTACCGGTACAGACACACTAACACTGTGATCAGTTGATGAACACGCGTGCCAGTGGTAGCACGCCACAAAATAATTTTCGTACGACAATAATTGACAAATCTATGATCGAATCTAATTTACAACAGGAGAATTTATACTAACCTTTTCTTTTATTTATAAAAATATCAAAATATTGAATTATTGCGATAATTGTTTATATTTCGAGATGCAAATAAAGAGTTTAAATTAAATCGCATCTGGTTTTATTTTTCTCCAATAAGTCAGTAAAGCATAGTTTACACGAAGCCAACACTGGCTGCCAATAAGACTGGCAGCCAGTCTTATTGGCAGCCAGTCAGTGTTGGCTTCGTGTAAACTATGCTTAAGTCTAGATCATTTCATGGCTCGTCATAACATTTTTTTTAGGTACGAAGTTTCTTAACGCCGCTTGTAGTAGGAGTTTACGGGCAGAAATCGTCACGTAAGTAAAAAGCGTTATGCCTTCTCTAGGCGGCCTTCCCATTTTCTCTATGACTTTTTCTTTTGTATACAGGGGTCTTCCGACAACACAGTTTTTTGTCATTATTTTTAAAATGGTTTGTTCTGAAATAAAGGTTCGCCATCATTGGTCTAGGTATTCAGTAGTTGGCTGCCTACACAAACAACAATTTATGTAATATTAATTAATTTATGTAATGTTAGTTAATTTATGTAATGTTATTACGACTCAACTACCGAACCGACTATAAACTAGGCAGATAATTTTTGGGGAAAAACAAATCTGATATTTTATAGGCGCTCTAAAAATAAAATTATATTTACACTTCAACCCTTACGGATGACTTCACAGGCCCAGCTAGTGTAAATAATTTAATTTGCGGTGGTTCAGATAATGCGGTTATTTTAAAAACCTACCTATGTGTCTGTCTGAGGGTCTAGTCTAGAACGAGCATGTGGGGTAAAGGTAACGTAAATTCGATCCATTTTTAAATTGGAAGTATACCAAAAGGCTGTTTGGCACATACCTACATAGTATTGATTTTTATTGAAGACTTTATTTAGTACTAGCTTCAGCCCGTGGCTTGACCCGCGTAAAGAAGAGTAACCTTCCGTAAAGTAAGTTGAACTATTATCCCAAGGAAACACATTACAGGAATAAAAGGTATTCTATGTGTTAATCCAGGAAATGTCTATGTGCCTATTTTTCATCTAAATCTGTTCACAAACTTTCGTTTATAATATTAGTACGATGAAAGAAAAAAAACTGCTGTTCTATATATTTTAACTGTGTGGATTTTGTTGATGATTTTTGTACGGAAAAGATGATTTTATTTTTGATAGTCTTTTAAAAATTTTAACGCTGGGGTTTAAGGTACTGAATCCATTGTCAAAGCTTTTGTTACGATACCCTTTCCATCCCGTAGTACTACTAGTTTCATTTAACTTGGGCAAAGGCGTAAACGTGAGTAGTTAAAGTACCTACACACATTTTAAAGACACGATTGCAACTCACACTCATAACATTTTATACTATTTCCGTAGTACAACATTATCGTCGGGTAAGTGCAGTTTTACACAGTCATGTAATTACTGTAACTTTTACTCACAACATTTTTACTTTCCACTCGACTAAAGTAATAAGTGACTTCTTGTGGAGCCCTTTTTCAAACAGTCGAAAGCCGGTGCCGGTGTCAGTAGGAACGACGCAAGCGCAGACGCGGCGTCATAAAGAAAAACTTGTAATTTAGAAAATTTTTAATGAAAATCTTTATTAACGCGAAAGTTTTAAGACGGTAGTTGGTACATTCTGTTGCGTTTTGGGTGTTAAATAAGATTTTAAAACAGTGTCTTAAAGTGTTTTTTTTTTATTGCGATACTTGATAATAATATTAAGGTGAGTATTCCTATTTCTTGTTATCAGTACTTCAGAGCTTTTGCAGTTATTCAGTAATTTATCGAGCGGTATAAGACATTTGCGGTACTTTGCAAATGTGAATATAACAACCCTTTACCTATTGCATGTCATCGTAAGTCCTCATCAATCTGCCTGTCTTTTTACTAGACCAGATGGAAGTAGTTGGTCAAGCTTTTTCAAGTGTAAGCAACCCTTCTATTGCTGTGGGTAAAAAAAAACAGTCACATAGTTACTTTTTGCGCATCATAATAACTAGCTTCTGCTCGCGAATTCGTCTGCGTGGAAATCAAGTATGTAGGTATGTATATCATAAAATATAAGCAATGGCACTCGGCAGTAGTGTAGCATTATTTCAGTGAATTATTTGTAATTGGACCAGTACTCTCAGAAATAATCTTCTCTTAAAAAAAAAACAAACAAACATTAACTCTTTAGTTTAGACAACACAACCTGGGTTCATCAATAGATTTGACAAACCTTGTCCGATAAAACATGATGGAATAGATACAATTTTCTTAATGCATTTTGCAATATTCTTTCAGAAACATTTCCAGTTTGTTTGCTCGTATTTCCTTCATCATTCAGTTTCGATAGATTCCTGATAGATGCTTTTGTATATTTATTATTTTAATACCCATGTCTGTCACCATTCGTGTTGATTTATTAGTTACTTCCATTCCATTCTTACATCACAATAACGTTTTTGTTATGAAAAATTGGGTTTTTCTATTTGTATTACAAAGTTTCCGAATTTTCCGAATGTGATTTATTCGTCATAGTGTATATAAACATAGATGGTAGTAGGTGTGTCAGCGTCACTTTTAATGTAGCGTATTCTCAGCTGCCAATATCAATCATTTATTAGGTGCTGTCAGTTCCAAACATTCTCGTATTGATTCGTTTACAGTTAGACATGTGTAATTAACTTGATTGTCTCGCGGGGCAGACAAAGGAGTTCACATGTCATCACCTTTATATCGGAAGCGTGAATTTGCACAAGTGTCACTTGCCGTGTTTTAGTGCCGGACGGTTGGCAGGGACGACGCGGCGGGCGTAGGGTTATCATACTTTTTTATGTCAATGAAACTATTTATTAAATATTATTTTTTAGAACCTTGACATTACATACATCGTGCAGTCTTAAAAAGAAAAGTAATGCTGATACCAAAATATCTCACAGCATAGATCACGTTGCAAGATGTACATATGAATACCTATACTCGTACTTACATGACTTTATTGACTGCTCCATAAGCAATAATGGATTGTCTGTTTTGAATTAACAAGTTGTGAATTACAATGCTTTAAATCTTTCAACCCAACCCTAGTCAACCCTAGGCAACCCTAGTCTATGTTTAGCTAAACACCAGATGCTTGAAATCTAGTAGGTAGGCAACCCTAAGCATGTGTCGTGTCCGCACCGGGTCGGCCGCCGGCATGCGGCACCGGCGCGGCGCTCTGTTTGCACTGTGATGCGCACCACGTGCACGATAACAGGTTATTCAGCCTAAGAATCATTACACACTGACAGGCAAAGCGATTTAACAACGGCGGCGGTTTTATTATAACTAATTCAATTATGATGTTCGCTTTTGCGGATTAAATTAAGTAGGTAGGTCTAAATCTACATTTACGAGTTAATCGTGGGCGCAGGACAAATTGCACAGATTACTTCATTTGCTGAGATACGTAAGTATATTAGCTTAAAATGTTCGGCTAGAATCCGGTTTTCTTAACTCGTGAAATTCTAAAACTAAATGACATGTTAATCAATGAAGAAGAAATAAAAAAATATTAATGATGAAGAATTTTTAACACTAGAAATAATCAGTTAACATAATATATAACAAGAAGAGTCCCTTACACATAGCAATAAAGATAGCAATCATACTGTAGAGGGAATGAACCAAAACGGTGGTCGCTAGTATTTGCATAGCCAGCAGGCAGATCGCGGACTTGTGAACTACCTGTGGAGATGAATCCGGCGATAGTAGTGCACAGTTAGGCCGTGCTCTATGTATATGAATGAACATGGACGATGAGAGTACCTGGTAGGGTTTGGAAATAAATTAGATTCTGCTTGCAATAGTCCGAGAGTTAATTTATTTTAAAATTGATTTTGTTTTACGTCGCAAAGAATGTGGCCATCTACTAATGAAAATTACTCTAAAAACAAGAAAAAGGGATGTATGTACTTAAATCGTCGAATCGAAAAGAAGAAGAAGAAGAACTTAATAGTCAATAGTGCTTCACATGTTGATCGGTCGGTCGGTTTATTCAGAACACAGGGCACAGTAACATTTTTAGGTACGAATATAATTTGTATTTAATAATGATGGTCTTTATTAGACTTTATAAGTTGATTATTATCAACTTGAATGTTTTCTCGTGCCATAATATAGTACAAAGTGGTCTTTAAACTAATTTAAAGGTACACCAGGATGTAACAACGTGTATTTCTTTATTATTTTTTGTTTTCTTTTCCTTTTTTGATCTTGATATTGTCTTGCTTTTCAACAAAGGTCTCCCCAAGAATTTTCCACGAAGTAAATGTCGAAAAATTTGTATGTAGAACATTATATAATTCGTTAACATCACTAAGGTATGAGCCTGTTCGATTCAGTTTGCCCCACCTGTAATTGATGTTAGATAATCTGCCGGCGGCTATGACGTGCCTCTTAATACATTAACGTTACATCCTCTAGACATGTTACTTTGGTGTTCGCCGATTTTATCTGTCATTGGTTAAACAAGGTTTTCGTTACGGCGTGCGGCAATGCTCTGATTTTAATCTGCTCTGATATAGAGACCCAGTCGTACTAGAGCAACCGGAATTGAATAATTGTTATTTGTAAAAACAAATTATTAGAGTTTGTAGTGTGTGAATGAGTTCTCAAATGATTATCTACCGACCTCCTAAAGAGATCTTTTGGTCGGTTTTTTGTAATAGTGGTAGAGAGATGAAAAATGTTTTATGACTGCCGTTTTTCTTAATGTTTTCCTGATCATTTTAATTTTTCTTTCGACTTTATTTTTGTACAGTTTTTAGGGTGTTAGCGTTATTGTTATTGGTAGTAAACATGGCAGGTGCCACGTTTACTACCAATAACAATTTACTTACTGGAATCAAATAATTTAATTTATTAAAGATGTATCATCGATACGAAAAGAAGAAGACTGGTACCGCACCTTCAAAGGAAAAAAAGGGAACGCTTATAGTTTCTTCCAGTCCCAGTGAACTCCATAATAGTTCGATATTATCACTTTAATCCCCTTCATACTTTATTAACCATCTCGATTATGAACAAAGTAGGTACATATCTACTTGCAACAGTGTGAAGGAAACATGAGAATTTTACAGCTATTATTAAGACCTTCATCCGGCTTAAAATGGCACCCAGATCCTTAATACGACATCCTGCGTTTTGTAGAATAGCAGTTTTGTTTAATTAAATTCATTACATGATTATACATATTGCTTGTGGACACGCAACATTTTATGATGCAGTTTGCGTAATTAATGTGAGTATAATAATACGTCATTAAGATTGTAATTTTTATTTATAGATATCGTATTAAGTGTGCAGTCAACGACTTGGCTATGCGCATGGCTGAGTCAAGACTGTCTTAAGACAGGCCAGAATCTAGCTTGGTGGTAGGTAGGTGAGCACAAAGACTTGCAACAAGACAAAGCGCCTTTGTACGCTTTTGTTGCATTAAGTTTAAATAAATAAATAAAGTCAAAGTCGTAAACATCTAGGTATCACTGTAAAAAAGTTTTGACATGGGAGTAATCTCTTTTGTTTTCTATAGACCAATCATTGTCTCTGGGGTAAAAAAAGTTTTTTCATAAATAGCCCGTTTTGTGCTCATACTTCTGCCTTGACTGAATCAAAAGATATAAAATCTTTGTTTACCGACACAATTCAAGGTTACAATCACACTGAGGTTGAAATGTCCAAACAGTTTACTCGGTTTTGCATCAAAAATAGTTTTGGCGGTAGTTTATGACTTTACCAAGCGACATAGCTTTTATATCCGTTTAAAAATATTATCATGTGCCTGAAAAAATACTTTGCTACGCTCACGTAAACGAGAAGTTTTTTAATATTATGAGAGCCTCTCATGATATTAAAACACTAGTTTCTGCTTGCGACTTCATCTACATTGACTTCAGAATTATGCTGAACTCTAAATCGGGAGCATAAAAATGAGATGCAAATATTTTTTGTATTCTAAGCTAGACCAATATCTATTGTGTGCTCAGGTAATTCTGTTCAGCTGTTTAAGCGTGAAAGAGTAAACGATTTTCATCAATCCATCAATACGAACTTTTGCGTTTATAATAGTATAGGATCCATCCATTCATACTCACAAATTTTCGATTCTGTTAATAATAGTTGCATATAATTATGCGGAAGGAGGGATACATCACTTCTCACATCCATCGTCATCAACTTTTGCGTTTATGACAGCAGTAGGTTTCATTTGCTAATGCTGCTTAGCTTAGTTTTTAAAACAGTTTTGTTATATCAGTACCTACTATGTTGTATAAAGTTGCTAGTTAGGTGTTGCCAGCTGTTTATTAGCATCTTAGAGAAACTTTTTATGTACGCGGATAACAAGTCTTCTATGTCGTAGAATAGTATATGGTCTATCTTTGTGCTAAATTCCATGCCAATCTACTCAGCCGTTAAGGCGTAATTGATTAACAAACAAACATCCAAATTCAGACACTTTTACTGCTTTATAATATACAGTGGGTGGCCAAATTATTAGGGACAGCGCCGAGATTTTAATAATTTCTAGTTTGTTTAAATTTTTCAGGGAAATGGGTTGTCTTTCTTAGAATAACTACAAACCTTAAAACACTTGCAATAGTTGCTATACCTCTCTGGGCATGTGTAGAGTGCAGTATTAATGTTTTTATTTCTCTAATTTTTCTTGAAGACGTGTCTGAAACGTTGCCCATACTAGAAAAAAGTAATTTTGAGGTTTTCAAGTTATAACTTTAATAAAATTAAAATTCAAGTATTAAGATTAAAAATAGTACCACTATACGTAACATTACTCACGTCCTGACTACGGTTAGCTGAAATAAACTTGCAATGTCAATCGGAATTTTTTTTTTTACACTGCTGTAATAAGAGGAATTTTCAACAAAAATCAACAAAATGAAGTCACATCAATTTTCAAAAAAATTGTTACAGCTCTACAATTTTTTCACATCAAAACATACATCAAACAGTAATAACATCAAATAAAAAAAACCCCTAATAAATCTATTACTTTGTTTCAAAATAATGTTTCAACTAGATATTACATTTCTATGAGTGCTGTCCCTAATAATTTGGCCACCCATGGTAGAACAGCAGAAAGTTCAATGGTTCCCACGGAAGATTACAATAATACCAAGGAGTTATTACCTTCTTTTTTCTACACAGCTAGATCTAGGTATGTGCGGTGTTCTAGACGTCGTCGGCGCAGGCGCACGCGGTGCGGGCAGGAAGAGAACCCGACACCGCGCTCTGCTAATGGCACGCTATGAACTTGTGACGTCGGCCAGCTCGCTACATCGCGAAGGATTGAGTTACTGTCCCCCTAGACAATGTTTTATTATTAAGATTTCATATTCTGTCTGTCGGTGGAATGTGTAGTGAAACTGGTTTTGTAGTTCGTGAGGGTGTGACGACTTTGTGCGTATTTTCTTTTTTTTTTAAATCTTCTATATACAATATTTTATCTTATCTTGAACATCACTAGGTAACATCGGTGAAGGTTAAACATCGTAAGGAAACTTGAACTTACAGTTAGTATAAATCAGAATTCGCCAATCTGCCTTGAGCAAGCGTGTTGTCTTCTCTGTGTGAGAAGAGGCCTTTACCCTGCAGTAGGACAATTATAGTCTGGTATTATGTTACTATTAGTGTCTGCTTACGACCTATCGTCCGAGTCTTCATTGAGAACCAACCAGCTCGTTACGGCGCGGACATCATGTAGATACCAGCTGCTCAATATTTTTATGATGATGTGCCTTGTAATAGCTGTGTAACTATCAAGAGCTGTTAATACCACGTTGAGTAATTTTACTGGTAAAGTAAAAAATACTTAGTAGGTAGATCTACTAAGAAAATACTAAGGCTAAGAACTCACGGAGCGGTTTTCACCCGCGTCCGCCGCGGTTGCGGGCCCGCAGCTTCTGTAGAGTGCAGATTTACATGTAAAAAATTAAAGCACATATTATTTCACGACGCGTTTTACGCCCGCAGTCTGCGCGTTTGTTTGCGGGTCCCGCTGCACCGGCGGGCAACTAGTAGAATCGCGCGGGCCACGGTCACGGCGACGGCTGTGTAACCGCGCAAATAACCGGTCTCGTGAGTTTGGAAATAAAACCGCAGTTCCGCAACCGCGGCGTGAGTTCTTAGCCTAAGAAGATGAGTTTTATTTTTTATGTAAGATGGCTCTTGGACTTTAGTCTAGGTCAGAGGTAACTGAGACAAAGTCTACGATGGAGCAAACTTTTTGTGGAATTTGGCTGAGTATAGAAGTAAACCAATAAACCAATTGCAAAATAACTCTTCTCCATAGAGGCCTACCTCCGTTTTGGAACGAGCAATTAGCTTCAACTTTCTGACTAACTGACCGACTTCTTGACAATTCAAAAGTGCCTGTAATTAGTCTAATGGAAATAAATGTTTTGACTTTGACTCTAACATCTAAAATATTTTCTCCCTAATTAATCCACATAAACTCGTGAATCCAACAGCTCTGTATAGATACAAACTCGTTGGCCGTAACCCTGTCAGTCGATTAACTGGCGACGCACTGTAAAATTAAATTTATTTACGTACAGATACGATACTTGAGTGATTCTGAGTCCGAGCTCCGACATTAACCCGCAGTACTCAGAACATTCCACATGGATGCGTCTCAATAATTTAATTATTTACTCGATAAGTTGCTGTTCATTACGTAATATTGATTAAAGTTATACACAAGTATTAGGAGAGAAATTATCTGGTATTTTTTTTTACGATCAATTTGGTATTTGTAACAGAAAATGTTTTGATACTGTTCCATGTTTTTTCACAGGGTTATTAAACAAGTAATAGTTTAACTAACAATGTTTTTCAGGGTTCTGTACACGAAGGGTTCTAATGGGACCTTATTACTAAACCCTATTACTGTTATTATTAAGCCTTCGCTGTCCGTCCGTCCGTCTGTCAGGGGGGGGGGGGGTGTATCTCATGAACTGTAATAGCTACAGAGTTGAAATTTTTACAAAATGTGTATTTCTTTTGCCGCTATGCCAACTAATAATAAAAATAAATAAAAGTTAAAAATGAAAAGGGGGGTTCCTATACAAAAGATTCTTGTTTTTTATAGTGTCTCTCTTGTTTCTTTTTAACGAAAGCATTTTAAAAGTCCATAGTGTTATATCTTCTACCCTTCTATCTTCTAACCATACGTGTGCAAGTCCGACTCGCACTTGACTGTTTTGTTTATCTCAACTATTGACGTAGTATCATTTAGATTGTGATAAAAGAGATGTCCAGCCGTTACGATAAAAGAAAATATCGATAGACATAACACTGTCAGTGTACACGGGATTACTGTCTTAATTTAACTTGTATCCAGTGAACGTAAAAGTGTGAGTGACTTTAATCTGACGCGTCGACATTTCTGTTACTAGAGTGTTTGTTATTGTGTACTACAGTACACAATAACAAACATTCTGTAGAGTGGATGTTACTAGTAACATCGATATGTTTTATTATTGAGGAAGTAATTTAAACATCACAAAAGATGCATTTGATTCTGTAAAGTACATTTAAACATTTTATTGTCACAATAAAATTAAAATGTATTTTAAAGCCTAATTGGATTGTTCAATGAGGCTTACGGATTTTTAAACAGGTATCATAAATACAATGGACCTTAAAGTAATTTGCTTAAAGGGAGCGAATACTGTATTTTTTTATTACAATGTTCAATTTACATATTAAATTGGGGTTTTGTTAGTCTGACATAACGTTGTTAGTGCGGTCACGATGTGACCCAATCGCGTCACCATGCGAGCAGTTAATGCATTCATAACATCACGCCTCTAAACCCCGAAGGGTTAGGCAGAGGTAAACCTATTAATACACCCACATTTCGACAGTTATGTTTTAGTCCCGGGGGCAAGCGCCATTATCCGGGCACAAATCCAGACTCGTTGGCTGTTATTGAGAAATTCCTGATAGAAAAACTCAATAACACTTTGCCTGACCTGGAAATCAAACCCAAGACCTCATGCTCAGCAGTCGCGCTTTGCGACCACTAGACCAACGAGGCAGTCGTTTAAAAATATCAGAAATGTTTAATGGTCACTTAGCATTAAAGGTGTTTTTTAATTACTCTCAGTCGTCAAGTACATCACAGCTATAATTACATTGATGATAATTGGGAGGTAGGTATTACAATTACGTAAATTAATAACGGTTGATGTAAAACCAATATAATTGTATTTATGTAAAATGTATCATCTTTCTCATTTAGATAATTACACGAAATTATGTAAAGGTGACATTTTGTGTAACCGACTTTAAATGGTGGTTTTCTATTACAATTTTAATAGGTAGTAGGTAGAAATTACATCACACATAAGATGTGAGTCATTGGGTGAGACGATTATGGTTTTACTATAAAAATTCCGCACCTACTTGTAATGCCTTATGGCATTTCAGCCAATGGCAATGTCAACAAACGTTCAAGCTAAATAAAATAAATAATACCAGCCTATTAATGTCCCACTGCAGGGCAAACGTCTTAACAGGATATCGTGGCCCCGGAACGTAAAGGGCAACAGAAGGAACAGGGTGGTTTTTTAGTCAGTAAAAGTCTGACAGTCCCTTCCGCCCCACCCAGGGCGGAAGGACTCATTTGATGATTTTTACCACCTCAAAAACAAAGAAAAGGGCAAAGGCCTCTTCTGATACAGAGAAGGCACGAGCATTGATCATCAGCTTGTTCAAGGCGGATCTTCCGTTTTCCGTTTTTCTAAACCGATGTCATAGACATCGAAGATAAACTTAGAAAGTACATAATTATGAGTAGAAAAAGTCACATTGGTACAGCCAACAAAAGAGATAGGTATCCAGGGTCGTCAGATATAGTTGAAGTTTTCTTAGAAATCGATGGATGTCTTGGACTAAAACTTAACTTTATTTAATGAACTGTTTATTATCTACTTTTTAGATTAAATTACATTTGAAAACATCCATCGATTTCTAAGAAAACTTCAACTATATCTGACGACCCTACATACCTATCTCGTTTGTTGACTGTACTTGCCCGGATTTGAACCCACAACCTCGTGTATGAGAAGCGGGTGCCATAACCGCTGGGCCATCACGACAGTTGTACACATTAAGCTAAATAAGATGTGTGAAAATATGAACCATTTCTAATTGAATCGTGAGATCCGAAAGTTTTTAAGCCAGCAATTAGTAATAACGGATCTATAAAAACACTTTCACTAGTAGTTGAAAGAAACACATTAATTAACAACAAATTCTATTACCTAAAAAAATGTACACGAGTCAGCTGAAAGTCGATTTTCCTTTTGATCTTTCAAATAAACAACTTCATGAAACTAAAAGAAATAATTATTTAAGGGGGATAATTGACGACACGGTTGGCGTAGTGACTGAGCAATTAGATGCTGCGTTGCGTGTGGCGGGTTCAATTCCCACCTGGAGTAAAAAGTTGTATGGCCTTCAAATAGTTGTTCCGAGTCTGGCTGTTTGTGTATGTAAATTTATATGCTTGTAAACGCACCCACGATTCAGGAGAGAATACTAATGAGGGGGAGCAAGATTGAAAAAAATGGTACCTGCTGCAAGAAAAAGTTGTGTCGCATTTATTATTTACTTACGAGTATTATATTAAAAACAAATGATGTTACCTACATACAAACACGAATACTCTTAGCGTAAAAAGCGACTGTATAGAACTAAAATATAGCCAGTCTTAACAAAGTGTAGACACATTCATAATAATTGCAATTAAATTAATGCACCAGAATGTTTCATCGTCCTTATTATACAAACGCAGAATTAGATCATACTGGCAGCCATGCTTGCCAAATACTGGAAGTACACTGGATATATCTGTGTTCTAATGGCACATCTAGTGGTATTCAAATGGTACAGCTTTGTGTGTGGGGTGTCATTGACCCGCTGAAATCACGGGTGTTCAGCAGATAAATGATTATGTCCAATAGTAGCCGATCGTTGTCGCCTGTTGACCTTCGACTTCATCAAGTAGCTAGTGTCTATCTATTTATCGGCCACTTCAATTATTTCCTTTTGCTAAGAACTGTCCTTGAGCCTGAAGTGTCGTAAAAATTCATGAACTATTTATTTATTGATTGGTCTCACGTGGTGTTAAATTAGAAATTAAATGTCGCTTGGTTATGGAATTCAGAATTGGGCAACTTAAAGTCAAAGTCAAAGTCAAATCATTTATTTCAATTAGGCCATTATAAGGCACTTTTGAACGTCTTTACAAGAAAAAATTAGAATTGAATCTAGTTGCCCCTTCCAAAAGGTAGTTTTGTATGGAGAAGAATGGACAAGAAACTCCATACGTACTCTTTTAAAATTAATGTTTTACAATATTATTATTTGTATACAGAGTCATACGTAATTACATGTGAATGCAATGTACCTTATATAAAAACTACTATATAATAACACACAAAAAGAATTTATATTACAAATTAGGAATTGAATAATTGAATAATTGAATATATTTAAAGTTACATAGTGTTCACATGTTAACAAATATTGGAATTGTAGACGACCACTCTCAACATCTCAACCAACAATGCAACAGTGTGTGAGCCTGTGCAATTCCATAGTAAAAACCAAATAGAAAATAAAATATAATAAGTGTCAAAAGAGAAAAAAAATAAAATAATAATAATACTTACTTACTTTTATAAATACCAAATAAATAACAATTAACATCAATAAGGTGACTAAAAATATCTCTTTAAGTAGGCAGTCTGGTCACGTAGACCATGTAATGATGTAATTTGAGTTTGGAGATATATTTATATAGGAATTATTATTTTTATTACTAGCTTATGTCCGCGATTTTGTCCGTGTGAACGTTTACGTTACTGTAATTCTTTTTCTAAAATAAAAGTCCATCTATGTTAAACCATATATTATCAGCTATTCACTAGTGAACTGCCTGTCACGATCAGCTCAGCCATTTCGGAGATTCGCCCGAACAAACAAATTGAATGTTTGGTATAAAAGTACCTTGTAAACATTTAAGTATATTAAATATTATACATTTAGTAAAAAGCTGTTATTTTGACATTACAGATACTTCAATTTAATTTACGACTTTAATACTTCGTCAGCGTCAAAGTCAATATATCATACTACGGGAACCTAAATTGTTCCTACCCTATGTACTATTCCAGACTATAATCTATCTCTGTGTCAAACTTCATTCAGATCCGTACAGCCGTTCTGGCGTGATTGAGTAACAAACCATCCAAACAAACTTTCGCATTTATAATAGTAGTAAGATTCAAAATAAAATATACCAACGTAATATAAATATACTCACGATAATCACGGTATGTTCCTGTTTACTTTCCTCATAAGCCTTCAAGCTATTTAGATATGGTTCAGCAGGCATTAGATGGGTATATGTACAGTCGGATAAGCCATTTGGTATACAGACAGCTAAGGCGCTTTGCACACGGAGCAACTTAAGTTGAGGCAACTGGCAACTCTTTAAGTTTCCTGTAAAAGTTGATAGTTGCTATAACATTTACGGTTGCCGCAACTTTTTGACAATCTGTGAGCAACTTTCATATCCGAATTGCCATATGCCGTTGTCGTAGCGACACTGGCATTGCCGGGCACAGGGAGAGGGAAGGAGGGTGTGAAATCGCCCGTCGCGTTGCAATTGACGGTTGAGGAAACCGGCAACATTAAAAATCGGTATAATATTTAACAGTTGCGGCAATTAGCAACTTAGTCATCGATTGCAGCAACTGAAAACTGTTGACGATTGCCGCAACTCGAAACTCGAGTTGCTATGTGTGCGCAGTCCAATTGAAATATATAATTTAAATACAGCTAGTTGCCAGTTGGTGCAATAGTTGCTCTATGTGCAAAACGTCTTAGCTAGTGTTGTCTAATAATTTTGGGACCTATTTAAAGTGATATCAAAAAATTTACACACTCGAAACATTTTTTAAAAGAAGTTGCAAGTTAGTTGCGGCAACCGTAAACGTTATAGAAACTATCAACTTTTAAAAGAAACTTTTTAAGAGTTGATAGTTGCCTCAACTTAAGTTGCTCCGTGTACAAAGCGCCTTAAAAAGTGCACACAAAATAACAATGAATGGTAATGTAGCAGAAAGATAAATTGTTGTCTGTAAACCAAATAGCTTGTTCAACTGTACCTATAGAAAAACTTAGTACTTGCATAACATCGCTACAGGTTATTTTAAGTAAACAGTGGTGGACGGAATACATTCTCGATTAATGGCGATAGATTGGCTCTGGCTGGAGTGGAGCTTTTTGTATGGTTCACTCGTGTTTAGGATAACTTCATAACGGAAGGGTGTAAGTTTTAGGATAGTTCCTTTTTGTAATGAAGGGTTTAATGCGTATAAATCTTATGTCGTAAGTTAATTCATTTCAATGTTATTGCTTTTGAGTTAACTTTTTTGTATTTTTATTATGATTATATCAGGCACCCATATATTGCAATGTAGAATTAAAAAATAATAGAAAAGAAATCATAATTATATTTATTGAAAACATGCTCTATACAAAAGTATAGGTCATTTAGAAGACCGAATAAGGGCATTTATATCTAGGCTTGTGGTAATTAAATTTTTAGACAATAACTTGATTTAAAAATGACACTTAACACAAAATTTGACAGATGAGAAACAGAGTATAACTACTTATTGACTAAAAACGACTGGAGTCTTTTGTACGGGGCGCACTCTTGGTATATAACTTCTCAATTTTTAAGGATTTGTATAGGTTTACAGACGGTTTTATCGACTAACATAACTGCAATTATTGAAATATTAGACACAAATCTAGTAAGACAGCTAAAACAAGAAATATTTTTACGAAAATCTAGGAAATACTAAATTGCAAATTTTACGACACTCTTGCGGTTAAACTTTTACCTTACCGCCAAGAAAGTGAGCGGTGTGTCAGTAGCTTTACCCACTTGCAGCTGATATGCGGTTTCTGAACTAACGTGAGCTTGCAGATCACTCGAGTAGCCACTTCGTACACGTCAGTATAGTGAAGTATGAGAAAAACTGTTCCTTATTCAAGTATTTAGGTAAAGACATTCATTTAACGAATATTTTAAACAATGGTTGGCGTAGCGGCTGAATAATTGGCTGCTGCATTACGCGTTGCAGGTTCGTTTCCTGTACGAAACAAATATAAATACCATGGCCTACCAGTTCGAGTCTGATTTTTTGTGTATGTAAGTTTACAAGCCTACAAACGCCACCATCTTTAAAAAAAAGGATAGTGGATATATTATGTTTTGTACATAAATCATTGCATTAAGCTTTTATATTTTAAAAGCTTCCCGACAGTCGTCAACGAAAGTAGGGTTATACGCTTCATTTCCAACAATATTTTTTCAAAACACATAAATTAATGCATCAAAGGCTGCATCATCTTTTTAAGTATTTTATTGCTCGGTTCGCAAAATTTTAAAGGGGCAGTGTTAATCGACTTTCATTGCTGACCGTACGTACATAGGTACATACCGATAAATTCTACGATTAATTTGCAGTGATATTCTACTTAAACTTTACGATAGACGCTAACCCATTTACACTCCACTGTCAATTTGTTCTGACATCTACATCTTACAGCCCTTAAAGTAGGTTGCGTTCCAAATGTCAAACGAAAGAAAGCAGAAAACTGACACACAGCCAATAAATGTAACAATAAACCTAACATAGAACCAAGTGGGTTAGTGTATCGAGACCCTTTATGAGGTCAAAGGTTACTGAAGGTTACCGAAGCTCGCTAACTGGTGATAATTGGACCCTAACTTGCAATGCATTCACGTATATATGCGCATGATTCGAGTTTTATTTGTTTATACAGTTCTATCAACCATAATCGAAGATGTCGCGATAGAATTCATTCATGAATAAGTGCTTTGTGAATTAAAAAGGGACATGAGTTTACTCTTTAAATTGTAGGAGAAGCTATAGTAAAAATTAAAATATAATTCCCTTAATATTTTTTTATTATGCTTAATTATACTAATATTTAAAAAAACCATTTGTATTATTTTTTTAGTAGCTTCTTTCGCGAATTAGTCTTAGTAGATTTCAGAATTAAGCCAAAGTTCTAAACAATCCCTGACCTGTCTTAAACTAAATCAATATCTAAGTATATGTCATATCTGAATTTCAGCTTGCTTCATCCATCCAGCCTCACAAACATTCGCATTTATAATATTAGTAGAATTACGCCTGTAATCCCCTAAGGGTTAGGCAGAGGTGTGCCCATTAGTACATTAACATTTCGCCAGTTATGTTTAAGTCCCATATAATAGGGGGCGAGCCTATTGCCATGTAATAGGGGATGAGCCTTTTGCCAATAGAATTATGCCTTAGAAATAATTTATTTGAACATTTTTTTTAAGTTTAATCAACAACGTTGGTTTGTTAACAGTCGAAATATTTGTCCTGTCATCTGGAATCATTGAAGTGTAATACTTGAAATTAATTACAATAGAAGTGCATGAATTTTGTTTGTAAAGGGTCGCTTTCTCTTGCATTGTTAATGATTTTATGATGATTATATCAAAACAATTTGTTACTTATTCACATTTTATTATATCTTAATAATAATATCCCAGCATTGAAACTACAAAGTACGCATACCTTCTGAACGATATATTAATTTATTTATTTTCAATATTTCAGCCACATTAAATGACGTAAGTCTGGCGACTATAAAGCTCTTGGACCACTTACTACTACGTAGGTACAAAATATCTATACTATTAAGTAAGTACTTTTAACATTAACTGAGAGTGTCTGTGCTCGTATTTTGACGACTATTTATTCTCTGGTAATGGAACAAAGTGAAATGAAAGGACAATAAAAGTTATCAGAGACGCGTTAACGTTCACATTGTGTGGTAATGAAACGTACGAGTTAGTGGACCACCTAGCTTGAACGTAAACGTGAACGTTGAAGTCCGATCGTCTCTTGTTAACGTAAGAATCGCCGCGATTCGGACATTTTATTGAGTTTTGAACGATTCACTTTGGTATCAATGGAATTTGTTAAGGGGAAACCTTATTTGAACGGTCACCTACGAAATGGTAAATGTGAATATTTTTTTAGAATACGTGAAATAGCTTTTTTTTGATTGTTTTGTTTGAAAATATCACTATTAATGATATTAAGACGTTTATTTAATCATTAAGTACAACATTTGCAGGCTTAGTTGCAAAAAAAAAACAATCAGAATAAAAAAAGGAAAAAAATATATATGAATTAATTTATTTTTATATACATTTAAGACATTTATTTTTCAAAACGAATAGAAATCACTTGTTTTTTAACAAACATTAGCTTACAAAGAAACGGTAGGTTAATCAGGTCTAAAATAAACAGGCAAATTATGATTTTAAACAATATTAGTGTTGTAGATAGCAAATAAATAAAACAAAATTCATACTAATTTGTGTAGAATGTAGCAAGATAAATTACAGGGAAAACAAACATTAATAGACTATGAATAAACAAAGTGTCTTAACAAATATTATACCACAATATTATACCTATTACATTTTCCACAGACTACCTACTAACTGTATACAATATGTAACAAAAACCCTGTCCGATCCAAGAGGGGCGTATTCCTGGTTCAACATACGTGCTAGAAAAAATTGTTATAAAAATGTAACTCATAACAACCAAAAGTTATTGATTTCTTATTTTTATAATCCATGCGAAATTTAACACTGAATATGGCAAATTTTCATAAGTTGACAACACTCCACCCGCCGGCAAAATCTTTTTATTTTTACCTATTTTTATTTCAAAGAACACCGCCCTACACTACCGCGTTGTAGGCACTCTTTCAACTAGTCGCCGACTCTTTGATGTCGCCGACTGGTTGCCTACCGCTACCGGCGCCGGCGCCAGTCTTTCGTGGAGATAGCTTTCGATCGGACGTCCGTACGTATCACGCGCTATCGTTTCGCGAACAATGTCGTATTCCAATCAAAAATATTTTATTATGTTGATGTGCTTAGAACGCGGATTGTGGCAGCTTTCGGTCAGTGGGTCGTCTTAGGGGCGGATGTGATTTAATTCCAAGATGTAAAAATTACACTATTTACGTCAAAACAATTAATTTTCGACTTACTTAAATCGGACACAAGTGCGCTGCAAAGAGTACGTGCAAATTTATTGAAAAGGTGTCGAATGTGTATTAGTGTTGGAGGTGGACATGTGGAGCACGATCGCCGAAGTATGCAACAACAACAAGTTAACGTTTTAATTAACTGACACCTGCAGTCGGTAAGTACATTGCCAAAAGCACATCACATTTGAAAAAAAGCCCTTAACAGGGGTACATTTAATTCGATTAATTGTTTTTTGATAAACAGAATTATGTCTGAAACACAAAATACAGAGAATGTGTCTGAAATCCGGATCACTATGCCTACCTAATATCAGCTGATACCTACGCGTAGGCAGGTATGACGTAGCGTAGGTTTCTTTCGTTATAATAAGTTTGTTTGGCGGCACGCGACAAAGCGGGTTCATGACACGGGATCATACAAACCGTCTCGCTCAGGCGGCTTCTTTGACAAAAAACTGTAGGTGAACTTTGTCGAGCGATCAGTGTTGCCGTTGATCAGTTTTTATTTTTTATTTAAATTTAATTATATTCACTGGGGAAAAATAATAATCTCAAATCCATTAAATGGTTACGTATATGTGTACGCAGTACGATGCCGAATAATACCCTTAAGGATCGGACAGGGTTTTTGTTACAGGCTGTATATAGCAAATGTTAACTGAATTTACTGTTTTATTGTTGTTTTTTGGTTGTGTATTTAGATGATGGAATTGTGTTTGCTTGCCCATAATTATTTTTTATCATCACGTTTTTGAAGGTAAACTTATAAGGGAAACTTTATTGCAAGCAGTGTAGGTAATGTTCTATGACCATCATCAATCAATACATATAATAATATACATATAATAAAACTGTAGAAAAGTCGTTTTTGTACATCAAAAAAAAATAGCCAGGGTGTTAAAGGACAACCAATAGAACCCATTTCCACCATTTTTAGAATTTTTGTCTGTTTGTCTGTTTGTCTGTTTATATGTTCGGGCATCACGTAAAATGTACGAAAGCAATGTTAATAACTTTTATACACAACGATTGAGCGTAACTTGGAGTAACATTTAGTTTTTGTTTCATTGCAATCGGTTTAGTCTATCAAAAGATATTTGAATTTAAAGTTTTCTAGAAGTAAAATTAGGGTTATGTGCACTTGGTCTCACAAGTTGTGAAAGTTACGCGAAGTTGTGAGTCACAACTTCGCCTAACTCTAATACACAACAATATGTGAAGTTTTTTGTATCATCGTAATCACTTCACACCTTATAAAAAAATGTAAAATAAAATTATAATAATGTTTCCGAAGTAAAATATTAAAACAGCGCCATCTATCGAACTTAGACGGGATCACGGGACTTTAACTAGAGAACAACTGCGTGCAGTATTGAATAAAGATATTCGAATGATGGCGTGTTGCGTGTGACGTCATTTTCTGAATCGCGGCCTTGAAAGAATGACCTTCGCCCATGTCATGGGACAATGGGACCGGAACTAATACTCTTTATTAGTTCCGAATAGGTTCCATAGAAATATTGTCATGATCTGATGATAAACTTCGGAGATATGGAACGGAACTCCTTAAAGGATCACAGCAGAACCATCGTAACAAGAAAAATTGCTTTGTTTATACGTGTAGTCGATGACTGACTGAAGGAAGTGGGGGAGGGGGGTACGTCGACCCTACCACTTTCCAAAATTAAATATATCGTGTGAGGTATTGCTTGAAAGGGCATTTCGTAAGGATTTTAAACACGAACACACAAGCACTAAAAAGTGAAAAAATAAAAAGCTTTTATACAAAAAAGACTTCAAAAACTACAAAATAAAAAATAACTTTAGTTTGGAAGTCGGTGGCAGTACCTACATAACAAAAAACAAAACCAAAGCCGCCGACTTCCAAACTAAAGTTATTTTTTTAATTTTTAGATTATGAAGGCCGTTGCCTCTTTTTTTTTTCCCAAGAATACCAATAATTCCTAACAACTTTCTCTTTCAAACTAGTGCAATTCCCAGTTAGTCTCTGTTATGCCATGACGATTAATAAAGCTCAGGGCCAGACATTATCCGTTGCGGGGGTGGACCTAAGTATTGGATGCTTTTCCCATGGTCAACTATACGTAGCTCTTTCACGGATAAACAACCTTAATAACCTTTTTGGGTACGCTCCAGATGGTTCCACAGCTAATGTTGTTTATAAAGAAGCACTAGCATTAATAAAATAAAAAAATATTTTGTATTGGTATCCTCCAACAGCGCTTCGAACTAAGAATACATTGTTAAGTTCCGACATCCACGCGAACGAAGTCGCGGGCACAGCTAGTATTAAATATTAAACACAGGTTTGACTTGAGCTTAGCCTTAAGTGACAGAATGCAGTTGACTTTAATGCAGGTGGATGCGATAGAATCGCGGGCGCATTAGCTGAGAAACGAATTTAGTTAATATTTATTTTGATTAGAAACGTATAAAATACTAATGTTATTCAATTTCATTAATTCTTAAGCGCAGGCCACACCGCCAGCTAGCGGGCGGGCGGGCTAAGCGGGCGAACATCGTTTCACCTCTTTACATACTTCGGTTCACACCGCGAGCTACCGACTAACCTAACGAGCTAAGCTAACGAAATATCCGACGATTCCCAGCTAGCGGGCGGGCGGGCTAGGCGGGCGAACATCGTTTCACCTCTTTACATACATCGGTTCACACCGCGAGCTACCGACTAACCTAACGAGCTAAGCTAACGAAATATCCGTCGCTCGTCAGTCCGTAGTTTTCGGTGTGAACCCCATAGTTTAGCTCGCCAATATTTCGCGTAGTTTGTATAGTTTCCTTCGTTCGCTTCGCCCGCCCGCCTAGTCCGCCCGCCCGCTAGCTGGCGGTGTGGCCTGCGCTTTAGGTAGGTGGTAACTTAATAATTTTCATGTACAGCGTGGTATTTTCATAATTTCAGCCTATTATTGTCCCACTGCAAAAGCCTCTTCTCATATTGAGAAGGCACGAGCATTGATGACCACGCATGCTCAAAGCGGATTGGCGATTTGGCACTGGTACTTACCCGATATCAAACCCACCACCTCAGGCATGAGGGGCGCCTTAACTATCGCGCCATCGCCATCACGACACTAATTTCATATTTTATATTTTATTTATTTTAGGAAAACAAAAATAAACAGTCATTCCATTTCCCGCGATGTAAATTTAGTTATTCGTATCACATGACTCCGTAAAATCTATCTCCATTATAAAGACACGGTTACATCATTCACAAAAAAAGCTACGGCTGTATCTACACAATACATATTATATCGGTTCAGTTAGTAACCGCAAAAATTTGCCCCGGCCTTACCATGTGATACACAAAACAACAATACTCGATTGATACCGACATTAATGCCCGTTTAACAATTGAATGATAAACGACATTATTGCAATGCAAATAACCAAAGATTGATTCTCGATTCGGTTCACGAACTCGTTTTTTATTACCAATCAAATTTTTTTATCTATTATTCCAGAACAAATATGCGTCACGTACCTCTTTATGGTTCCATTTAAAATAATAAAAGTAAAATTTTATAGATGAATTTAGCATATTATTCGCATTTCGTTCGGACGCATTCATAGGTGATTATTAAAATAGTTTATTTTTTATGGGTGCGTAAATTAATTCACGCTTGTTAATAAATTGTCAGGCGTTGGCAAGGGCCAGGAATGATTTCCTTGTAATACAACGAAGTACTCTCCATCCATACCACTTTGGAAGTTACGGATGCGTTCAATGTCCAGTACGCTAAAAGCAACTCGCACGCGCGTACATCGGGTGACGCGGATGCTCGTAGCGGGATACCGCCCTTAAGCACGTGGCTAGTTTAACTACAACTATAATTATAATTATTCATGAACTAACTAAAAAATAATTTAGATTTTTTTTTACGGCGGCGAAATTTTTTTTGTTGAAGTGGACTGTTTTATCTTTATTGTTGAAAGTAGGCGGCAATATTGGCAATCACTGTTAGAATAGGTAAGTTTGCTTATTAATATTTTATTAGCTTTTTATTACTTTTTTATATTTAATTTAGTCGTAAAAGGATTGTGTCTACATTTGAATAATAATTTAATGTGCAATAAAATTATGTAGGAATCTCTAATGTTTTAAAATTAACTTATAAAAGTGGATGCCGAAAATAGTTTTAAAAGCACCTAAAGCTTAATTTTTATAATGAAACGAGAAAATAGGTTTTGTATGCCAGAATTGGTTGCGTTATGACCCAATTTACGCTCTTCGTTATTTACTTTAACAATGCTGCGCCGGCGCAATGATAAGGTATTGTGAAGTTACCTTAATTCGAGCCACGTGCGAGCTTTCGTGAAAACTAAACTGTTAGTGCGTTAAATAAACAGTTCTACAGTTCAACAGTGCGTATTTGTTTTGGTTTACTAATAGTGAGAAAATAGTAAGATTTAGACTGCTTTCAGCTCCCTAGAATTTAGAATTTTAAATAAGGGCAATGATCGACTAGGTCCATGAAACTTATTGAAGCTTTTTGACAGTGATATAATTTTTACACCTAACTAAACAATTTTGTTGCTCTGTAGTAATTACGTGATTTTTTTCTTACAATTCGAGTAATAAAACGTGTTTTTTAGTTTCAATGATTTATTTATTGTCACAAAAAAAAGACAGACAAAAGTTTTGTTTTGCTTTTTCACGTTTTTTTATGAATGATGTTGTCGTCACGCCATTTTCCTAATTTTCTTTACCACGTAGAGTATCTCAGTTTGTTCAGTACACGTGTTATTGATAACAGGTTGTACGCTAACACAGTGACACAGTGCAGTCATATCGTAATACTTTGGTAACACGCAGTATGACAATATTTGCCTTCATTATTGACTCTGCTCTCAAGGAGATAACGCGGTCTCAGGCAACCGGAGAAATGTGCGATGTTTGTGCTTATATATTTTCTAGGCTGTGGACACGTTTATTGGACGTATACGGGGTGTAAAAAGATATTTAACGAAGCTGAAAGTTACACGTTCTTCACATTATTACGATATTTTTTTAGTTCTGGACTGTATCTGTATACCTTTACTGTATACCTTTACTGTATACCTTTACTGTATACCTTTACTGTATACCTTTACTCTATACCTTTACTGTATACCTTTACTGTATACCTTTTGGTAACGGAGATATTGAAGGTCAAAGTTTCAACTTTTCTTTATGTTATATTTTTTTACAAAAACTAGTTTGAAAAACTTTTTAACATAACATAACATCACGCCTGTAATCCCCGAAGGGTTAGGCAGAGGTGTACCCATCAGTACACCCACATATGTTAAAGTCCCCAGGCCAGTTATGTTTAAGTCCCATGTAATAGGGGGCGAGCCTATTGCCATCAACCGGGCACAAATCCAGACTCTGAGGCTGCTACTGAGAAATTCCTTAGGAAAAAAACCCAATAACACTTTGTCCGACCTGGGAATTGAACCCAAGACCTCATGCTCAGCAGTCGCGCTTTGCGACCACTAGATCAACGAGGCAGTATAAAAACTTTTTAATAAACTTCAAATACCTCTATGACTGTACTATTGGTTGCTCTCTTAAGCACAAAGATTTGCGTACGTTACATTGCGCACTACCATACACAGTACCATGTCCACATTCCAGACTCATAGTTCCAGTCACCTTGGAATTGTTTTAATTTAGGAATGTGAGATGAGTCTGAAAGGCAAGCATATATTTTTTTTACGTTGCCATAAATTTCAGCCTACTGATTTTTCAGGCGCCTAATATGTCATGAAAGCTTTACATTACGCCCCCGCGGGGTACGCTTACGTCATTACAAAGAGATTGAACAATGTTTTCTGCTGTCGAATAATACAATGGATACTAAACAGTAATCTGTTTCTTATTATGAAATGTAGGATGTTCGGGGAACTGATTTCAGTCACGAGAAAAAATACCAGTGTTTTTGAATGCTCGTTAAAAGTACCTGTTTATTGTCAGCGCTCAATATTATTTCTGTTTTTGATTTTGCAGACGAAATTGAGCAAGGAAATGTTTGAAATGTTTTGAATATTATTACTTAAAAATTGTACTTTATTATAATACACTATATAGCTATATTCATATATTATACACTGTATAAATTAGAAAATCGATAGTTCAGTATAGTGAAAACTTTGAGCTTTTTTTTAGCAATTATGCAAAGCAATAATTCCAAGACTTACATGTAAACTTGAAAAATTTTCATATAACTGATTTTTTTATTAATGGTTTGGAATTAATAAATAGTTATAGTCAATTGAGTTGCCAAAAAGTTACGTCACAGTTTACTATTGCCATACAAAATCTATGGGGTTATCGCGTTTTGACAGGTCATACAAAGTATGCCAATTGATTGTTATTATATGTCTTATACCCAAAAAAGTACGGCAAAAACCTACATTTAGTTCTATACTAGTAGTAAATTAGTACAAAGTTGAGTTGGCCTCATTCCCCTAACCCCGTCTCCTACTAAGAGTGAGTCAGTGTTCCTCTCACTGATGAGATGTTTACTTCTTATCTTAGTAGGTAGGTGGCGGCTTCCGTTTCCTAGCCTTCTCACCTTAATGCGTCATTAAAATCAGGAATTACGTGAGAGGTGTAGATAGGTGTAATACATTCCTGCTCTAATTATGGCTTTAGAGGAATAGATTAATACATTAGTGAATAATTGTATGTTAATACATTACATAACATAATACATAAATACATTACATTATATTATATCATTGTATGTTATTTACTGGGAATAGAATTATAAGTTTAAAAGTATGAAGCATTGTAGGGATTGATTGGTTTAGCCATATCTAACCTTATTTGTATTACTTTGAGATAGATTCTATTCTTAATTAGAAATCAGACATAATCCTTAAAAACTAAAACTTATTATCCCCGAGAGGTAAGGCAGAGCTGTACCCATTAGTACACCTACGTTTCGCTAGTTATGTTTAAGTCCCATGTAATAGGGGGCGAGCCTATTGCCATCAACCGGGCACAAATCCACAATTCGAGGCTCCGTGGTTTTTTTTTGTTTTATTGTTTGTAAGAGGTAATCTCTTAAAGTACTGTTCCGATAAAAAAAATCTTTCGCTAATAGATAGCTACACTATTGCCAAGTGTAATATGTTTTATGATATACCTACTTAAACTTCTACACGGAAGAAGTTACGTGCAGAAGCTAGTAGTAATTAAACCTCTTTTTTGTTTCAGAAATCATGAAGTTGGACATTACGTCGACATGGTGCTCAACACTCGTGGAGTGACATGACAGACGAACACTTCCAGTGTTAAATGTTTAGATTATTCTGAGAGCACATAAATCTATCGTATTTAAGAGATAATCATTAAGTTGTCGTTAGTCAATAAAATGAACACAAACAAGCTTAACTTTATATGTAATAAAAATCAACACTGAGGTAATAAAATGGAGAAGAAAATATATTTTCTTAGTAAAAAGTTATTATGGTAAGTATTTTTGTTGTGTTGATAATTAAAACTATGTTATAGAGATGTTTATTTGCTTACGCGTAATGTCTGGAAAATTACGACGCTACTACTAACGGATATTCCAGAAAGAAATAAAGAAAATAAAATATGTTACACGATAAGAAAGTTTGTAACTAAAATGCAAAAAAAAAAAACAATTGGGTGCTCCACAGCTGCGCCAATTAGGCCCAGTTCAATGACATGCTTGACGCTTGTCCAGTCAAAAAACTGGACTTTAGGAGTAATATTGCAAGTGATTGGTCAAACTTACATAGCCGCATGCTTAATAATAAAGTGACCGAATTCAAAATAGGTCTAAAATGAGTTAGATACAGTATAATCCTTAGTACAACGCGTTCTATCGACATACACTAAGAAAGTCTTAAAAAGTTAGTGTTAAAGTGCTCTTACAAGTTTTCGGTCTCTTTCACACTCAGGAGTTTGAAGATGCCATTTTGACATAACACTGACCCATTCAATATTCGTTTAACCGCTGCAAAGTTAAATATCTGTTCATTTGTTTTAAAAGTGACTTATTAATATTTAGGTTTTACATTAAAAATCCTAACTACTAAAATGTTTTATCATTTTTTGTAATAATGTGACTTAAATCTAAAATATACAGCCAAGTAGTATTTGAATTTAATAATAAACTAACCTAAAACTAATTAGGTCTTAATATTTTAGAGCAGACTTAGTATTATATAGACCTAAAACTACAAAAATATTTTTGACAGCCTACAATAAACAAAATAAATAATATTCAATTAAAATTTAAGTTCCAATCAAAAAAGTGGTTAATATTTTATCCTTTAAAAAAAATTTGAACTGTTCAACTAACATCTTGTAACATTTATGTCCAAATAAAGAGCCAAAGTCGTAATTGGAAAACGTTTTTTGCGATTTCCCTAAAAACTGCTTTTTTGAGTTAGGTCAGTCTATTATTAAGCATGCGAACGTTTGCTAACAAAATTCCTAGTGTTCCCCACACACGACACATCACTAGACATAACTGTTGATATACGGTTTAAATGTGATCATCCGCGTTACGGTAGGCGTCTTGATAATATTATACCAGATTACCTCCCAGCTAGTGACCTATAATGCGACATTAATGGGCAAGCCACGAAGCCGCATAGCCTATGTGTGAAAAATAGTAGAAAAGTAGCCAGGCTACATGACACATCAAGTCTTGTTGGTACGACAAATAACGAACGAGGCGAGAAATAAAAGCACACTTCCACTGTTTATTTATCCACTTAATTTAAAGTTAAGGCCTCCCGATTAAGGACTCTCCTGTCACTCGTTAAACCGTGTGAACTGTACCCCACAATGTACCAACTAAATACATGCACAATAACCGCTGTAGAAACATTTGTCCACTATAAATATTTTCCTACGTGTTCAACCGGTAAACTTTTTATGATCACTACTTGAGAGTCCTTTGAGAGTAAAAGTAAATAGAAATTATACGGCCCATTCACTGGGAGGCGCACGCGCTGCGTCAGAAAAAAAATAAGGTCAAGAGCGAAGTCCCGTGATCTCAAAATTGTCCTTTACTTGTTGGGTCCTACCTATGCGTTTGGAACCGGTTCTGAATGAACAGGGACGCGTAGGGCTATCTCATAATTCGTCGCTTTAATGAATAAATTAAGGTGTAAGCTAATTTTGTGACTATTGTTGACAATGTGTTGTTGACGGTCGACACAGTCCAATATTTGACTGTTTGAGTCAAACATTTTATCAGAATTCTAAAAAGGTAGCTAACCTACTACTGCTTTATTTAATGACTTGTGTGCTGACAAAGTTTATGTTGACAAGAAGCTTTATTACGACTTTATAAGTCACATTTAAACGACATTGTAGGGGGACAAGTTATTCCACTACAGACAGTTTAGCCATAACGGCCAATACCCGGGGCGGAGCCACAACTGCATCTAACTGTTAATAGCAGTGTTGAATTGTGTCCATTTGTAACCTGCGCAGATGCAATTATTCTTAGATAACAGTTTGTTCTTGGACAAACTTCGTATAAAGTAAAGCACTTTGTTTTATAGCCAGAGTTATTGTAGACACAGCTGGGATGGTGACCTGGAGCTATTTTTGTCTTGATTCACGGAGTTGTGGCAATGACATAACAATTAGACATAAATCAATCTGAAGACGCTCCTAAAATTGTCTGCGGCGTGTGCCTCTGTTTATTTCTGTAAAGCTAAATTACACCATGATACTGAGTGTTTAATGCTATTTTGGAAGATTCTCGTATGTGGACCGAAATTGTTTGTTTACATACGAATATTATCTGATTTAAATACAGTTCAATTCAGCTTTAGTTCCTTAAAAATGCTTGGGAAGCCAAATAAACATGCTCTCGACGAGATCGTGAAGACGTCCCTAACGACCTCATAATTCCTTGTTGGTTCACTTGTTTATTTTCAAATGTGTTCTTCACCTTATAAAGCGTTATTCTTTGCGCGTGTTTCCGCGCTCAATTGGCCGCGGGCTGCCGGCCGCCGGTTGCCGGCGTAAATCTAATTAGTACTATTGACATGTTTATATTAAATTCTACTAGAAAGCCATTAGTAAATGTTAATTCATTGTTAATTTTGATTTGTATCTTTCTTTGGGTTGCACATTTAATTGGTTACATTACGCGCGTGCCAAGGAGGCGTGTATCAATCAAGCGAGCTAATAACAAGCAACATTTATTTTGAATTATTTAAATTGTTGATTAGCGTATGTCCAACTTCTTGCTTTGAGGCAGGCCTTAGCAATAAATCAATTAAAAATGAGAGCTATAAATTGTAGTGATATAAAATTGTAATGTTTGTTATTTATGACCATAAACTTGCAAATAGTTTGAAGCCATTAAAATTTCGTCACACGGAGACACTTCAAAAACGAAATAATTTCTCATATGGCAGTGGTAGACGAAGTGATTTTAACATAAAAATAACGGCGATCGGCACTTAATAAACCACTTAAGATGTTCATTAGGGCGTTTTACAGAGTCGTTTGATCGTTTTAATGTGGAGTGCGTTGCGGGTGCATTCGGGCGGTGCTTCTCGCTCCAGCCTCAAACTTCTAATGGAGTTGTCAGATTGCGCAACGCGGTGAGAACTGCGTGGGCGCAGTCCGCATAGGGCTGTCCGCTTTCATTCATCAATGACCTGATGATTTGTATTTTTTAACCATGTGGGACGCGTAGCAATTTAAACAAAAATTAAAATATGTATGTGTTAAACGTATAGTTTTATTTTTTAATTTAGCATTAGTATTCCTACGTTCAGAAAGAAGTGCGTTTTTATTGAAAATGAGTTTTAAAATTTTCTCCATGTCAGTTTTGTTTATCTAACGAGTAGATTAGCAAATTTTATCGTAGTATTATTGATAGTTTTTAAAGGGTAATAAAATAAACATTAAGTTTATTTATTTTTTCGTGCGGATATCCTCATGGATGCCGTCCGTTACGGGATAACGAATAGTCATGTCGAATTCTTACAGACTAAAACCCCACGGTCGGTTCCTCCTGCTACTATAAGTCGGAAGCCCAGTGTTCGCATTACACATGATCCGCGCCCCCTGCCAACCCTAAAAACAACAACCCAAATCAGGAAAGTAGTGATAAACAAAGTGTTTCTATGTCACTAACTTCACCCACCAATTTACCCGTGTATGTTCATGCTTGCTTGTTCAACTTTAGACAATCATGTACATAGGTGAATGTTGGTTTATATTACCCGTTTTTCCGTGAGAGCGGTAAATCGTGTGAAACATGGTTAGACTAATACAGGGGTTACTAAATGGCGGACCGCGGTCCTTATCCGGACCATCGTCGTATGTTGTACGGATCTTAAAAAACTGTAAACTTCATACTAAAACTATTATTTAAATATGTCAGAATATAATAATATATAATACCCATAATATGCGAGTAACAAAATAAAACTTGTAGCATTTTAGCCTAGCCCAGTCTTCCTTAATAAAAATATGTATTTTAATCGTTATCACCAAGTGGACCGCGACAGTCTCATATTTTTCAAATACGGACCTCCGATAAAATTAATTGGTGACCCCTGGCTAATAGATTGTTGGACGATAGAGATGATCAACCTCTTTCGTTGTTAAATCAGCTATTTTTCACTGCTCGTTAAATTGTCGTAACATCACCAGCAACGTGCAATTTATGAGATGTACCTCGCGGTTTTGGTGTCCTTTTTAAGGTTCCGTTCACGAAGTGTCCGCCAGCTTGACTATCTGTCAGCGGCTGTATTGTATGAACTGTCATAGGTAGAAAGTTAGAATTTTCACAGTGTGTCTTAGTATGGGCGCTATAACAACAAATAAAACAAACTGAAAACCTGTGGCTCCCCATACCAGAAACGTGCTTTTTCAGTGATTTTTGCTTAATCTTAATATTATACTGTGGTAGGGAACCCTTCATGACGTGTGTGTCCGATTCGCACTTGACCGGTTTTCAACTAGAATTAAAGTTCATAAATATGTATTGTCTACTTTCCTTTTCAGGGCATTCGTGATAGTTCAAATTGCAATGTTATCTTCAGCTACGAATCTGACGACAACAGAATCTTCACAGGTAATTTTCACAGCTTTTTTAATACGTGGAAGAGTTATTGATCATTAGAATGTACAACGATATTCCAGGGACGGATCGTGAATTTGTGGGACCCTGGCTATACCACTACCTACTTGGGGGCCTAACTAATTTATCAACCTAAAGCTATTTTGTCAAAAAACTGTTTGTTATAATAATGTATACAATATGGGGTAGGGAACCCTTTACATTCGAGGGGGCCCGGGCTGCAGCCCAACAAGCCGATATTAATAAAACCTTTGGTGTATATTTCCAGGAGACACCTGTGGAACCGGAGCAAGACATGAAGGTGGAAGGTGAAGAGTACGCCTGGAGTGCTTGGGGTAGCTGGAGTGCTTGCTCCAGGAGTTGTGGCGGAGGCGTCTCCGTACAGGAGAGACAGTGTTTACCCAGGTACCTAATGAAATAGCTTTTAGAGGTATGAGAAACAGGTTGCACAGTTCTTCATCCTCTGTTGAAAAGGGAGAATCCTCTGACCAGACGGGTGTTACGTCTGGTGGGCTACTGCACGACGGTTGATGTCGGGATTTTGTATAGTAGGTAATGCCGCGGTGAACTTTGATTGAGTGATGTAGGAATTTGTCAGTTATAGTTCACATAATGCTGTGCTATATACCTATGTCGCTACAAGCTAATGAATTTGAAATACCTTGGTCTTCTTCGAGTGTTGATCTCATCTCTTGACCGTCTAATGATTTCACAAGTGAATATAATCATGTCCTACTTGTCAGATTAAGTGGTAACGTAAATATCAAACACACGATGTGTGAGCGTGTCTTGTTTACGATGACAAATCATTGTAGAGAACTGCCCCTTTTTGGGGCTTGGAAGCCGCTTTTTTCTTTTATGAGAGTCATCTAATAGGTAGCTACGTTTAGGATGTGCCAGTCTGACGGTCAGCGTTGAAAATTGAGCAGTTTTCATTGATTGAAAGATAATGAACTGAAACGGAAAAGAAAGAGAGTGGAAAATTGCATAAATGCGTGCACGATAGGTAATAAATGCCGCTTGGAATTACATTATTGGTTTTGATCCAGATTTAATTTTTTAATTGATAATGAACTAAAAAATATACACTAATAGAGTTGACAATTGTTTTGCAACTTGTGTTGACAAATTGTGTTGCATCCTGAACACAATCAATCAGTCTTTGCTCAAGACTTCATACATGTGAAATTTTTTATTCGGTTTCTGGATTCGATTACTAATTTAATACAATAAAATATAGCCCATAGTACTCAGGTATAACGTAGCTTTTATTAGCGAAAGAATTTTAAGAATCGGGCCAGTACTTCCGGAGATTAGCACGTGCAAACAAAAAAATAAACAAACTCTTTGGTTTTATAACGTTTTGAGTGAACATAATGTAGATGAGCTAACATGAAACATTCATGCTGTAACTGAAATTTACAGTATTGAGCTGATTGATGTGTAGCAGTACCTATCTATGTATTCTGTTATAATTATAGCAGACTACAACATCTTGCTAACATTTTAAATGCGAAAGTAACTCTGTCTATTACGCTTTCACAACTAAACCACTGAACCGATTTTGATAAAATTTAAACCTCAAGAAAAGACAGACTACTTTTTATTCCGCCACTTCGTCTGCGTCCGGAATAATCGACATTTACGCGGACGAAATCGCGGGCAGAAGCTAGTAATCATATTATAATAACTTTTTTTTAGTACAAAATAGTTATAAATATAATTGTGATATTTATGTGCGTGTAAAAAGTTTTTTGATTTTACCGATCGCATATTTTTTCTTTAACAAATCGTTGTAAGATAACAAATTGCCGAACAAGGCGGTGCCGACAGCACTCCGGCGCACGTTAATATCTCATAATGTACTGCACATAAAAGCAAAAATTGTAAACACTAACATTTTACACGCCTATTAAAGTAATTCGTTCAAGCCCCGTTTACACCATCAGACTTGTCGGATCGATCGCTAAAATGCGAACTCGTATAAATGATCCCACTCTGCTTTTGAGTCACCGCAGAGTAGCAACATGATCAAGCATCTTTTGTTTATTGATATTTTATTTTATATAAAATATCAATACCTAAGTTGACTTCACAGCTGAAATATTGAAATATAATAATTATTATAACTCTGAAAATTTCGGTAATGACGAAGTTCACAAAAAACAAAAATGAGAATGTCGAAGAGTGACACTGTTACCAATAAATATATTTATTAGATGATGCGTGCGTGCATCTGTAACATGTAGTAACTTAAACATATCTAAATCGATTTGGAAATTGTGTGCATTCATCAACTCTATTTCTGTTTATTAAAATTTAAACAAATGAAAACTACGCGACTACTAAGCATGAGGTCTTGGGTTCGATTCCCAGGTCAAGCAAAGTGTTATTGGGTTTTTCAATCAGGAATTTCTCAATAGCAGCCTCGGTGTCTGGATTTGTGCCCGGTTGATGGCAATAGGCTCGCCCTCTATTACAAGGGACTTAAACATAACTGGAAAAAAGTGATGGTCCAAAAATGTATGGACCAAAAACCCAGAGTCGATTTAGACAAATCTGGTATCAATAGCTTTATTAAAATGCACAATTTACCCCACCGAAAAAATTATGCCCATATCCATGGGATATAAAAGTTATAGGCTAACAAAGTATATTGGAAAAATCATGAATAACTGATTATTTTACCAGTTTTTGCAACAGCATTATATTAATAATGAATAACTTGTTATTTTTATCCGTTTTTTCAACAGCAATATATTAATAACTAGCGACCCGCCCCGGCTTCGCACGAGCGCATGTAATATTATACTTATAAACCTTCCTCTTGAATCACTCTATCTATTGAAAAAAACCGCATCAAAATCCGTTGCGTAGTTTTAAAGATCTAAGCATATATAGGGACAGACAGACAGGGAAAGCGACTTTGTTTTATACTATGTAGTGATAATAATCATAGGACAATAATAAATATAAGTAGCGAATGTAGCGATTATATGAACCTATCAAGTATTAAATCTTATATTTCACAGCTTGTAAATCATATGTCAAGATACTTTTGTCGTGAAATCTTTTTACAGTTGAATGTGCCTATTTTGTCTCAGATTATTTATTTTTTCAGTCGCTTATTTAAAAAAAAACAAATACTGTGGGAAAAATATTTAAGTAAGCCTCTCGCTCACTCAATAGAGCGAGAGGTAAGATGAACGCATCATATTCTGAAGTATTTGTGAGTATTTGTTTAGCGAAAACAAAATAATGATTAACAAAGATAGGTAAGTAATTATGCTAGAGAACTTAAAAAATAGACGTAATCTCATTAATAAAGGACTTTGAACTTGATAGTTGCATATGATCGCTAGTTATATTTATTATTGTCCTATGATTATTATTATTAATATAATGCTGTTGAAAAAACTGGTAAAAATAACAAGTTATTCACGATTTTTCCATATATACTTTGTTCGTCTATAACTCATATACCCCATGGATATAAAGCTATTGATACCTAATTTGTCTGAATCGACTCTGGGTTTTTTTTGGACTATCGCTTTTGGGTGTACTAATGGGTACACCTCTGTCTAACCCTACGGAGACTACAGGCGTGATGTTTAAATGAAACTTAATTGTGCATATCGCTGCTATATTTGCTCTGAACCTAACACGTTATTCAGACAGGAGCGTTGATCTACTGTCAATTTGACATAATTGTACTGATCTGACATATGTCATACAATACGATCATGTCAAACTGACAAGTGACAGCCACCGTCTCCGCTCTACCGTCAGAAAGACGCAGCGAGGCACGCGCTAATCATTAAACGTCAGCATCTATATTAATAATTGCCATACTATCAAAAAATAGGCGTATGATTTACAAGTCAACCGGTACAAAAATTGTAATCAACTAGAAAATATTCGGCTGTTTAATTAAGATTGTTTCGGCCACGACTTCGGTGGCATTCGGCTGTCAACGTGATTAGATCTGGCTCATTTGCGTTTATCAAACCGTTGACATATGCAATTTAGTAAACTGACGGGCGGGCGGCGATTGGACCTGAATCAGTTCGGTGCCCGCAATTATTTTATTAGCTTTGATGTTGGTGGTATTTCTGTGACGGGATAATCCTACTTATTTATGTGAATGCCTTTTGAGGTTTGTGAATCAAACATCCTGTATAAATGTGAGTGGAATTTGGTTTTATCTCAATCTGTCTTGAATTTACAAATAGAGAAGAGTGAAATGTATCTACCTATCTAAGAATGCAGTTAAAGACGAGAATACCTAGTACCTACGTAGTAATAAAAAAATATCCGATATAATTTGAAAACATTTTGCTTCTTTTCGTCGATAACAAAATAAAAAAGGACAGAGAAAGAGAGGGATCACCTGGAGGAGACATGACGCTTTTTCCTTACGTGATCGACTTCCAATTGTACTAATATTCTTCGACAGTATCGGGACAATTCTGTTTATTGCAATTGTTACATAAAGATCAACAGAGTGGATTAGTAACATTAATTCCCTTCTCTTTAGTACCCCTACTCAAATTAAAACTTAATTTGTCATTCCATTCGAAAACACGCTCTCAACTACTCTTAAGTTGAGAGCAACATAAAATATTCGCCAAGTGTAAAAGCTTCTATCGTGTGCGCAGTTCAAAGGTTAAACATGCCCTCGCGACCCGGCTCGTACGGTTTTTATCGACTAAATTAAGGTAATGGAAACCCCGTAGCGTGGCTTGTAACAAGCTGTTATTGTAGTGGGAGCATTGATTGCTTGCACTTGGCCGCTTGATTGACACGCCTCAGCTTCGATATAGCCGGTAATGAGCTCGCGATTACCGTCCATTTCACAAAGAAGACAAACTTCATTTTTGTCTACATATTTGTAGTTGCAGCACTAATGAGGGATTGCTTTTTTAACATGTGGTAATTGACGTCAGAACGTCAGTTGAATGTAGTGTTTGGCACGGGGGCCGCTTCCCATGGCGGCTGTGCGACTTGAGTGGTGGCCACGGGTCAGTGTGACGGTCTTGACGGGGCTAGAATGTGTTTGTGTGAGATTTATGTTCAAGCGTCCGAGATTTGTAACTAAATGGCCCTTAAATTGAATATCAAAGGTTCTGCTAAAACTATACAAATAAATAAAATTGAAGCGTCGCGTCTTTTTGTAATTTCAAAATACCAGATTTTTACTACATTAGTGCTGCGTTTGAATGCATACACGGTAAAAAAAAAAACCAGCCGGTCAAAACTGTCAGTGGCAGATATCTAATTTAAATTTTACAAAAATTGTTAGGGATGGGCGCAATAAAATTAAAACCTCCACAGATAACCGACATTCGTCATTTGACAAGTTACGGGCAGTTTCGTTAAAAATACTTCTCAAAAACTAACATTCCAGCCATCAGTCAAATGATAATTAATAATCCAAATAGATTCTTAAAACCGTTACTAGTAATCAGGTCAGGTTATTTACGTACAAATGAATGCTTGAACCGAGATAATTGTAACGAGTCGAGGATCCAGGATTAATACGGCCCGATACGGAGTCCTGTTAGATAGATAAGTAGGCAATCAAAATACCGTCACTCCTAATTAGTGGGTGCCGCCAACGGCGCCGAGCTTTAACGGTCTCGAACGAGACTAGATTAAATACCTACGTATACATGCTTAGTAGGTATAGTGTAACATATGAAGTATAGTGCAACATATGAAGAAAATTCATATTTATGTTCATACTCATATTTATACTAATTTATTTATTGTTCGTCGTAAAAAAAAAAAAAGGTGAAAAGATTGTTCTTAAAATTAGCATTTTTGTATCACTGTAACATAACCATGGGTGATGAAGGGTGTACAATATTCATATAAGAAAGAAAGAAAGAAAGAAAAATAAAAAGAAAGAAAGGAAGAAAGAAAAAAGAAAGAAAAAGAAAGAAAGAAAGAAAGAAAAAAGAAAGAAAAAGAAAGAAAGAAAGAAAGAAAAAAGAAAGAAAGAAAGAAAGAAAGAAAGAAAGAAAGAAAGAAAGAAAGAAAGAAAATATTTTTTTCCTATGCTCTTCATCAATCCAGCTCTGTGACATCGTTATATTTCATTTTCATGTAAATTGAACATTAACGGAAAATTTCAGCTCTACAGAACATCTGATTTAATTAGCCACAGATACCGGGACACGTGAAATTAAATAAAACTTTGTTGAAACAATATTGTACATAATTATGTTCAAGTATATAGAAATGTTAGGAAAAAAGCAATTTGCAAAATGAAAAGGCTATGAAAATATTAGGAGATCGCTCCCACTTGCTCTATTACGAGACTCTTTTCATTGGAGTCTTTGGCAAAACTCAATGAATGCTACTTGTCTAGTCTGTACCAGGATCTAGATTTCAATAGAGGTTAATGAGCTACTAAATATCTCAATAGACGGCCTTAGATAAAGTTCTAGATTACCTGGATCACGAAACGGCTTTGTAGCTATTCCAAACTTAATATACAACTTAATGATACAATTAATCAAATTAACTTCTCAATATTCCGTAAATACATTGGAATAAGTTATAAATTCCTTCATAATGGACACGGACGCACAGACAGACGGTCGATAGTATCCTGCTGATAGAGCGCCGTAGAACATGCTCGACAAATTAGGATGGACGTCGTTTGTCATGGAACTCTCGTGCGCAGGCGCGTACGCATTTCATTTGGACGGCAATAAGGCCGCACATGAAATATTGCCCCCTATCTGTTGCTTTGGGAGATTTTAGTTAGTTTATTAAGATACCTGTTACTTTACGTACGTTTTTAGAGCACGTTGCATCCTACACATACATACACATAAACTCACGCCTCTTTCCCATGGGGTTAGGCAGAAACCATCATCCATCCATTATCATGCATCCTACTTTTTGACTAAAAAAGAGAGATATTTATAATTGACGTGTCACACAGTCTTAACGACTGCCTTTTATGCATGAGGTTAGGGGTTCGATACGGGAAAATATCAATACTTATGACTTTTTTTTTCTAAGTTTATCTTGGACATCATTGACATCGATGAAGGAAAACATCGTGAGGAAACCTGGACTTATAATATTAATAGTCAGAAAACGTCAATCCGTCTTGAGCAAGCGAGGTAATCAATACTCGTGCCTTCTTTGTATGAGAAGAGGTCTTTGTTCTACAGAGAGACAATAAAAAGCTTTTTTACAAAAAAAGATAACCGCCTTCAAAAACTACAAAATAAAAATAACTTTAGTTTCGGAAGTCTTTTCCTTCAGTCAGTTATCGACTACACGTATAAACAAAGCAATGTCACTTGTTACGATATTGCTGCTGTGATTCTGTGAGGAGTTCCATTCCATATCTCCGAAGTTCATCATCAGATATTGAATGGGACCACACGGGAAGCACCAGCTTTCAAATAAAAAAAGAATCATGAAAATCGGTTCACCCAGTCGCAAGTTAGGAGCTAACAAACATAAAAAAAAATACAGTCGAATTGATAACCTCCTCCTTTTTTTGAAGTCGGTTAAAAATAGACTGATATTATTATTCATTCAGAATTGAACTTGTAACGAAGTGTCCTACGTGCATTCCGTTTTAGTACCTTGTCTACCTACAATATTAAAAAGATTATCACTTAATTTGTAACATAAAGCTGCAGGTTAGAATGTACGTTAACGATTGCTTTTCATTTACATCTTCTACAAAGTAATCTTCAAGTGTCATCTTTTAATGGCGCCAAAGAACCTAGTGATGTCGTATGTATCTTTTTAAACACCTACAGATAAGTACGAGCGGAACTAATCTTTCTCTTCTTGAACATGAATATTCAAATTCGTGGTTGAGTTTACATTAAATTAATGTTCTAGTCCTTTTATAAGGCGAAGAACATTTGTAAAGTCGGACTACTAATATGTGGAACGATTTCGTTGGCGATGCATCAAAACTTTTGTAGGGTTCCGTACTCGAATGGTGACAATGAGACCTTATTACTAAGCCTCTGCTGGCTTTGCGTCTGCCTATCAGGGGGCTGTATCTCATGAAGCATAATAGGCAGAGAGTTTGAATTTTCACTGAGTGCGTATTTGTATGACTGTGAAAGTTTGTGCAGATGTTTGGATGTTTGTTACTCAATTATACGTAAACCGTTGAACAGATTTGGATGAAAATTGGCACATATAGGTAGACCATTTCCTGGATTACCACATAGAAAACTTTTTATCCCGGTAATGCGATAATAGTTTAACTCTTAGGATAATATTATGTAGTTTAACTTACTTTACGGAAAGGTCAGGTGCGGAGTACTCGTAACCGGCGTGCTTGTATGACGAGATGTATGAACGTAGATGAGGCGAAAGGAGTATGTAAGGATCGTAGCAGGTGGCGTTCTGTGGTGTCTGCCTACCCCCATGGGAAAAGGAGTGAGTTTATGTATGTATGTATGTATGTATGTTACTTTACGGAAAGTTATTTTTTACGCGGGCGGAGCCGCGGGTTGAAGTCAGTAACAACTAAATTTTATAATAAAAATAAAATCAAGGTAAAAATTTGATGACGTCCCCGTATAAGAAACTGTTTTTTATTTATTACTAGCTGTCCGCCGCGGTTACACCCGCGTCTTTGGTTACTGCTCCGCTCCCGTAGGTCGTAGCGTGATGGTATATAGCCTATAGCCTTCCTCGATAACTAATCTATCTAACACTGAAAGAATTTTTCAAATCGGACCAGTAGTTCCAGAGATTAGCGCGTTCAAACAAACAAACAAACAAACTCTGCAGCTTTATAATATTAGTATAGATTTATTTATTTAAACTTTATGCAATAAACTTTATAACTTTATGTTGTGTTAAATATTATACAGAACCCTTCGTGTACAACTCGCACTTAGTCTGTTTTTATTTTTACTACCACTAAATTAGATTAACGTGTTTAGAGCTATTTGTTAGCGGCTTCGTTGATTTCATTAAAGGAGCTTTTGTGTTGACGCCGCCCGAATGTTTTGTTCTATTTGTTCCATAAAATATTAACGTAATTATAACGTTAGATTTATCACTTTTAATTAATATTGACATATTTGAGTGTGATTTATTGGTGAGGTTGAAAAATTAGGCTGAAAGAGAAATCGTGTCATCGAAATTTTTAGGTTAGGCATTTTAATCATGTTTTATTTATTTGACATATTCAAGTACGTGTAGGTACCTAAATAATGTAGGTAGGTAATTATTTATGAGGTTAAAGCAACGAGTATCATATTAATAAGCAGAAACTCTTGCTTGCTAGTTTATGGATTATTTTAGTTCAAAGTACGCAGAAAAAAAACAATTTTAAGAATAGTTATATAGTTCCACAGTGCACAAAATATCAAGAGCTATTAAGATGCTCCAAGATGATGCTGCACCTAGTCTCATCTAGTGAGAAAGATTTACAACACTAAACTAAACTATATTTGCAAATAAATGCTAGAAAAGAAGCAGGAAGTATTATATGCATTCGACACTTTTTTTAATCTAACATTCTTTTTAATTACTATCTTCTGCCTAGGAATTGCCCGCGTATACATACTATCCCACGAGAACCACACATTTTTCCGGGGTAGAAAAGTAGCTTTTGCATATACTATTCCCGACTATATCCTGTTCCAAATTTCATTAAGATCCGTTTAGCCGTTCTGGCTTGATAGAGTAATAAACATACATCCAAACTTTCGCATTTCAACCAGTAGTAACATGTAACATTTTATTCAAAGACACTGATTACAATGTTCTTGTTACAGATTACGAAACATTCCACCACTGGACAACAGCAGTATCTCACCGCCAGTGATCACGGTCAGAATCACAAGGGAGACACACGAAGCGAACTGCCAGGGAGTCGATAAGAGATATCACGAGTGCAATGATATTGTAAGATAATACAAACTTTAGTTTATTAATATAAACTGCCTCGTTAGGGTAGTGGTTACAAAGCGCGACTACTGAGCTTGAGGTCTTGGGTTCGATTCCCAGGTCGTGCAAAGTGTTATTGGGGTTTCAGGAATTTCTCAGTAGCAGCTACGGAGTCTGGATTTATGCCCGTTTAATGGCAATAGGCTCGCTCCCTATTACATGGGACTTAAACAACTGGCGAAATGTGGGTGCACTATAAGTACACCTCTGCCTAACCTTTTGGGGGATTATTATCTTCTACCTATTCATCTATCTTCTTGCATCTATCTTCTACACCTAGTATAAATAAAAATGAATGCCTAAATGTGTTCCTAAACGCAAAACTGCTGGATTTATTTGGCTCTTTTTTTTGTGTTCGTAATTTCCTGGACAAGGCTTTATGAAAGATTTTTTTTGGAAAATCCACCAGAAATTTCGGAAATTTGCACTCGTGTCAAGCCTAGTGGTTCGCTAGTTAAGGATAATAAGAGCTCCGTTAATATTGGTAAAATTTTATGTCAAAGTTGTTTATAACTGTACTAGCGACCCGCCCCGGCTTCGCACGGGTGCATGTATTTTACATATAAACCTTCCTCTTGAATCACTCTATCTATTAAAAAAAACCGCATCAAAATCCGTTGCGTAGTTTTAAAGATCTAAGCATATATAGGGACAGACAGACAGACAGGGAAAGCGACTTTGTTTTATACTATGTAGTGATTGTCCAGTCGATCGTTATAAAATATCAGTGCTTGCACTTGTCAATTATCATGTCAAATGATTTAATTGGCTGCTGTCATACTAATCGACAAAACCCTGGCATGAGATTTGACAGCAGATCTATGTAAGGTACCGGTATTTAATGATCACAAAAATTTATTGGTCAGGGTTTCAGAAACCAAACAAGCACTCTGAAATATTACCTCATCTTGTTCATACTTTATGGCTTGGTGCATCTTAATGTAACTGATCTTATGGTCTATACGTTATTTGGCCTGCAGTTTAACATCATCATACAAACCAGAAGACGCCTACAATTGGGCATAATTCTCCCTTGACGTCTTGCAATCAGTTTTCTGTCCACCGTCTTCCACTACATTATCGGTCCATTATGTAGGGGGTCTAATAACCCTGTGTTTTACGGTACGGTGTCGCCATTCTAAGCCTTGTGTCTGTCATGTCTACGGGCAATGTACCCAGCCTACTGCCACTTAAGCCTGGTATTTCGTTTGGTTTCTGGTTTGGTTTTGGTTTTAAAATAAGGGGATCCCCATTGAGATCTGCTGATTTCTGGTTTCCAGCAGTTAAGACAGTAAGTAATAATGCTCACAATCTTACTAGAATCATTGTTTAATAAATCATAAAATAATAAATATACTAGCCAGTTTTTGTCTCTTCTCATACAGAGAAGGCACGAGCATTGACCACCACGCTTCCTCAAGGCGGATTGGCGATTTCAGACTTACTATATTATTATGTTCAGGTTTACTCAAGATGTTTGCTTTTACCGATGTGAAGATTACATAGCCACCAGAACCATTGTGTAAGTAACTTTTAATTGATTTGCGACTAATGAACATGTTCCTTTGATATAAAGCCTTTCCTTTTATTTCTTGCTCATACGTCTATAAAACATGATTAATGACCCACAATCATTTGTTCGACTGCTTCGCACTAATAAAGGCCTTTATTACTGAAGCACTTAATACATGCACATTAAAACTGAATACTGATTTTACGAGCAAGTATATCGTAAAGTTTTCTTGATTAGCATTGTTCTATTCAATTTGTTTTGTCACGGACGTCATAAAATATGTTGATTTTACAGTGTTTGCTCATATTGATGTCTTGACACTGGGCAAGCTGTTTGTCAAAGATCGTGGGTCAAAGGACACGGAGAATAATATTTTTGATAGGTTTCTGAGATGAGTCATTTTGCAAATTACGCCTTTGAAATAAATGAAGATAATAAATGCCATTTCGTGGTGGTCCCCCTGCCTCTTATGCATGAGGATCAAGTTGGAGTTCGCAACCGGGCACGGACAAGTACTGGTGGCTTTTTAAAATTTCATATACAGTACCTACTTATACATATACGTCGGTGACGGAAAACAACGTGACGAAACCTGAAAAAAAAATCCTATCCTTAAGAAAATATAAATCGGAAACTGCCAATCCGCTTTAAGCAAGCGTGGTGATCAATAACCATGGGCAAATTCTCGGTCGATCGGTCGAAGGTCGATGAGTACTTTTATTGAGTGTTATTTTTAAACCATTAACAGAATAAATAGAATTTATCACTTATAGGTTTAATTTTTAACAACCCAGGCATACCGCTTGTGTTGGCGGTCGCTGGTACGGTCAGATACTGCAGTAATATTTTTGTATGTACGGCTCTTCACCAACGCAGACAGCGACTGCCCGCAACTAAGTACTACTAAAGAATCTGTTCGCGACCTCGGCCGCTAGTTATCCGCCCCGGTGTGCCCAGGCCTTAAGGGTCACCGTAATCTCAACAGATGTGAAAAAGACTGTTCAGACACTCACGGTAATCTGCGAAATCTGTTCTTGACTTGAATTATGATAGGACGTTCATAACCATTTGTCTTTCCCCTTTTTCTACCCCTTTTTTATTTTCTTTGTGTGTCTTACAGTTTTTTGGGATACAGAACTCAGAAATAGGACTCGACTGGAATCTCATGGTTTGAAATCCCAGGGTCGGAAAACTTATGTCGTTTTAGTATGGTTGATGAAAATAGATAGACAAAAACAGCCATCATTACCAAGGTTTACTACTGAAAATGGGCACAGCATAGAATCTAGCAAATAGGTATTATACCTGTTGTTGGTGCTTGCCTTCATGTAAGAGGTTGCGGGTTTGATACCGGATAAGTAGGTACCAATGTGACTTTTTAATTCATATGTACTTTCTAAGTTTATCTTTGACATTACTAAAATTGGTGGAAGAAAACATCTCGAGGAAATCTAGTTTTTTATTAAATGTAAGTAAGTCTAAAATTGCCAATCCACCTTGGGTAAGCGTCGGGTAAGTAAGGGTCAGGTCAATGTTTCAAGCATTAGTTTGTGCCTTCTCTGGTATGAGAAGAGGCTTTTTCCCCTCAGTGAGACAATAATAGGCTAGTATTATTATTATCGGTGTCTTCTCAAAATTCTAGTCATACTAAGATGACGTAGGAATGGGGAACCTGGGGTCTTGGACCATCAGTATTGTTGTTTATTTTACGACAGCTGTATTTCTAGTTAATGGAGTACAAAATAGAGTGCCGACACAAAGACACGTTGGCGAAAATAAATTTATTTAGATTCAACCTTAAGAGCCACAAGATTAGGGTGGTTTTGTGGGTGAGAGTAAAATATAGCGGTCTGTAATTGGCTATTTTGAGGAAAACGACAAAAGGTACTTGCATACCTCCATTTTTAATGCACACGAAAATGAACTCTATTTTAGTGTCAGTTAGAAGTTAGAGTTGACCGAACTTTCATAACTTATTGTATCGATCGCATTTCATTATGTTCGATCACAGACCTAAGTAAATTCAATAAGTATTACACAGTAGACTTTAAATCCTTTCGATTAGAGTTATTTGTAATAAATTGTAACAAATACAAAGGCGAAAATAGATATGTCAAGATGAAGAAGTAACAAGAATAATTTGAATAGGATTTTTTTTTAAACTGGTTTTAAAAATAGAGTGTCCGTGGAGTTTCTTACTCGTTCTTCTCCATAGAGGCCTACCTATGTTTTGGAATAGGCAACTGGTTTTAACATTCTGACTTATTGAACGACTTCCTGACAATTTAAAAGTGTTTGTAAATGGTTTCATCTAAATAAATGCTTTGAGTTTGAGTTTGATTGAATGTAATATATTTTGTTGTAGCCCTGTCCCGGTGGAGCTAAGAGTAGTCGAGCTGCACAATGTGCAGCATATGACAGAAGACCGTTTCGTGGAAGATTCTATACTTGGGTTCCATATATCGATGGTTTGTATTTATTTGTTTATTAACTTACGGATACCTATTTTGTTTAAATTAAATATAGCCTGCACTTAGAGATTTACGTAGGTACTTAGTTAAAGATTTTTTTGAATCTGACTACTAGTTCCGGAGAATAGCCCGTTCAAACAAATAAACAAAAAATCATTAAGTTATCAATAAATGTTTTAAAAAAAAAATTACAGCATGACTACATATACAATGATCGTATTAAAGCTTTTATTAAAACTTCTCGTCCTATAGTCATATTAGCCAACCGGAAGTTTTCTTAGAAACCGATGGAAGTTAGCAAATGTATTTAAATAAAAAAGTAAATACTAAACACTACATTAATTGAGTTAAGTTTCAATCGAAGACATCCATCGGTTTCTAAGAAAACCTCAACTATATCTGATGACGACCCTGCATACCTATCTACTTTGTTGTCTGTACGTATACCTTGGCTCATTTTCACTAGTCGATAGGGCCCGCATGCGGGGTGTGACAGATTTCTGGAACGCATGCCACAGGGCCCGCATTCGGTGAACCGTTTTCATTAGTCGATAGGGCCCGCATGCGGGGTGCGACAGATTTCTGGAACGCATGCCACAGGGCCCGCATGTCGATATCACGGTCGGTAAAAAGCATGCGCGGCGGATCCCCGCATGCGGTGTAACGACTTGTAACTTTCATTGGTTGTTATGTCGCATGCGGGGACTCCCCGCATGCGGGCTCTATCGACTAATGAAAATGCGCCATAACGCACTAAGGGGCTCACTTCATTGATAAATCTGCAATTATTACAATACCAAAAATTACTAAGTTTAGTTGTATAATGCCCCGGAGTTACGACTTCAAATTCAAAACCATTCAGAATTTCAAATGACGTAAATAAGAAATTGTGCATACACACTCATGAACTAAGCCGTTCGCACCTCATGAATATAAACATATAACCGCTGGAGCGTACCACAGAAGGATTTATACTACACAACACAAGCGAATTTCTTGTGAGCTACTACTTGTGAGTAGTAGCTTATTTATCAGACAAATAAAAAAATGCAATTTCTAATTATTTTAAGCTGTCAAGCCCCGGCTGACTTACCGGTAAGTCAGAACAATAGAAAATCAATTGTGTCTCATTACGTGGGACTTGAGTAATTAAGCTGCACCATATCTGAAGGACAATTTTACTCATTAAAAACGTTCAAAATCTAGTCGCAATCTAATCTCAGCGACAATTAATGTTAAAAAATTAGAGGCATTTGACAAGAATGAGATTAGATTTCGATCGTTCCTAAAATTTTGTAGAATTGTTCTCCCGATAGTATGGTAGGTAATTATCGGAATTGTCTGCTAAAACCACTGTAAGTACTAGTGTGCTTTGCTTAAAACAAATGTAAATAAGGAAATGGCTAAAGAAAAAAACAATATGAAGATACATCATTTAGTTAATCCGTGAAGTAGGTACACAAGCTCGTTCTACGGGTACAAAAACTCTTTTCACGCAAACCAGTGCGCCAATATCATCAACATTCCCAGCCGTTTTGTTCCCACCACTCCCCTTTTACTCCCATCTTCCCTTTATCTATGTAATCTTTAACAAGGGAATGGTTATTCCGCACGGCATGGCGCCAGTACCCTTGCCTATTCGATTACCCGGTCTGTGCCGTTTGGGTACTAAAAGCACCCGCAAAGCGGGGTAGCCCGACTGATTGCATTTTGACTGCAAGCCAACTGCTAAAGAGCTGTTACAATTCAATTCCATGAAGTTGAATCGGCTGCTCTTCGATGCCAAGTTGTTTATTGATGTATTTTCTTATGGTCGTTGCAGATAGAGCAGCACTGTACCGTTAAGCACTATAAGTTTTCATTTACTAATTGATAATGAATAATATTGAACCCCCGTACCCCGGAAAGAACGTAAAACCGTTACTCCCGAGTGCCATTCGTAGATCTTTGACAGTGTCGTTTCGGGTAATCAGAAGACAGACAGTCTGGCAACCAATCTTACCAAAGGGTATTGATATCCAGTAACTGGGTTGTGGAGATCAGATAGACAGCCGCTCCATATAAAACATTGGTATTTAGCTGCATCCAGTTATACTGGAAGCTGACCCTCACAAAGTTGAGAAAAGGCTAGGTTGATAAAATTAATGCCGCGTGGAAGTATATCTTCAACACAATTTTCTACTCTATGTAACTATTAGTGATGAATTTAATATTATTATCAATTAGTAAATTAAAGCCTAATGCGGCTCTGAAATTCTACTGACCAATATGTATTTCATCTTTGCTATACTTCTTTACGAATAAACAAGAAACAACAATTTGCAAGAACACAACAGACGTGACAAAAAACAGAACATACTAATTGTGTGTCGACAGCTAATCTAAGTTATTACATTGCTTGTCTGCGCATTTGATACGCTTGTTCCGTCAATTTGCTCGCCAATAATCTGTCAGAATTGTTAGATGTTTTATGTATCGTATCCGCGATAAAATTGAATTGTTGACGACTCCTAATAAATTCTAATGTATGTTCTGGTAATTTTGACAATATGCGCTTAGCCTGCATCATTTGTTTTCTGACACTATCATGGTCGTACCCTACATTTATGCTATCAAGATGTGAATATTTTGTTTGTACAGATTGAAAAGTCTTTATTTCAATACTTAATAACTAGCGTATGCCCGCGACTTCGTCCGTGAGATTGTCGGTTATCACTGGGTTTTTTTTTGCGGATCTCTATTTCTTTTCTTAAAATATAAGTAGCATAAGTTACTTCTTCTACCATCAGCTATCTGATAGCGACACCGTCAAAATAATGCTAGCCATTTAGAAGATTACCTGGAACAAATAGCCAGACAGACCGACAAAAATGTTTAAAATCGATTTTTTCGTGGATGTACCGTGTAAATATTCATATTTATTTTGTAAAGAGCATTTTGACATTACAAACCGCATTACAATTTTTTTATTTGTATAGACGAAGCTCTTAAATTCTCAATATTTTATCAACCGATAGTGGAAGCTATCTGGCCAGGCCTGGCCTATCAGTACCAGTGTTATGATCATTACCTTGTTTGATAAGTAGTCTTCATTAGTGAAAAGTTTTGAGTTCTTTTCTCCTTATCATACTTACTATGAGCAGTACACTCAGCATTTTCACTGATACCATTAGGTACTAAGGTCTGAAATCAAAAGCGCCAACTTTGAACTTTGCTGACTTTGAGTGATATAGCAACTTCCGTCCTATTCGGATAGAGGGCAGCTTCCCTCCCACTTCATAATACTCAGAAAGAGAGGTCATATTATTTCATTTTCGTTGTTTGTCCAGGTAATGCACCATGCACCCTAAACTGCCGACCTCTGGGGCAGCACTTCTACGCATCCTTATCGCTGGTCGCTGATGGAACTCCGTGCACCCAACAAGGATATCGCGCGATATGTGTTCAAGGGACTTGCAAGGTAAGTTAACTTCCAGGTCTACCGAAAAAGATTGCACGACAACAGTCATAGTTTATATCTTTGAACAGACTACCGAAGCGAATAAAGAGCTTTAGAACTGTGGAAGCAGCATAAAAAACTTGTTTCTTAGACACATCTAAACATCCGTAATGGCTTAACCATTTGAGGAATTCCTGGATTTTGATTGTTTAATCTGGGCAGCGGAATGGTGACAACTGTGTCCACTCTCGGTAATAACGATATCAGTAGGTATATGTTTCGACATTTGAAATATGAATATGAATAAATTTTTATGCAGCTAACCCTTGACATGTCATGGATATTGTAATGTGATTGATTATGTTCATTAGCTTTACGAAACTCCGTAGGTAGGTATCTTGCTTGTTCAAATCTACATTCTATGGTAAGCTGATCAAGTTTTAATTTTCATAATTCCAGATAGACCTTAATTTTCTAAATATACGTTTACTTAATCCTTTTGAGACTTTAGTTGTCACGCTATTAATGCAAATTATCGGACCAATTTTATCATATTTTTATGCAGACCACGTTCTAGCAGAGACATGAGTATTCATTGAGCGTAAGCTTGCAATTATCTAATTTCGTCATGTTTTCGCTTTGACTTCGTATTCATATTCATAGTCATTATTACATACCATAATGTACAGTACCTATTTGATTTCCTAAGATTTTTGACAAAGAGGCTATCGGTGATTAGAATATTATGACTTACAGTATCATCTTCACACGCTTAAAAAAGTAAATCAGTATGAACGAATATTTTTGCTGGGTTTGCAAATATTTTCTTACAACTAAGTATACATATCCATACCTATTGTATCTATTAGGAACCGAAGGAACGCAATTATGTTGGTATAGGTTGATAGGTTGCATAATTGATTTCGCGGGAGGCGCATTATGTTCCCGTGATCCCCGGTGTTAGTGTGGGAAGGGAACAGCGGGGTGGTTTTTAGTCAGGAAGAGTCTGGCAGACTCTTCCGCCCTCCCCAGGGCGGTGGACGTCCGGATTTTCTCAACCAAGGACCAAAAAAAGACTGAATAATTAACGAGTCTTTTGTGTTATGAAATCTTGTACACGAATGAATGTAACCTAAATTTGTAATATTTTACATACATAACATCACGCCTGTAATCCCCGAAGGGTTAGGCAGAGGTGTATCCATTAGTATACCCACATTTAGCCAGTTATATTTAAGTCTCATGCAATAGGGGGCGAGCCTATTGCCATCAACCGGGCACAAATCCAGACTCCGAGGAAGAAGAAGAAATTTCTAATAGAAAAACTAAGAAATTTCTAATAGAAAAACCCAATAACACTGCCTGACCTGGGAATCGAACCCAAGACCTCATGTTCAGCAGTCGCGCTTTGCGACTACTAGACCAACGAGGTGAGGCAAGAAATATTTTATTGTTTTTAAAAGAGTGTGCATGAAGTTTCTCGTCCGTAGTTCTGTTTTGTTATCAAATATCTTAAAGTTGATTTGGCATTCCTTAGTTTAACTATTCCTTGAAGTTTTATATCGGTCTTCGGTCACGGGCAAACTATGGGTAACTACTATATTTAGGATTTGACGTCATACAGAACAGTGTATAGCTTGTTTAGTTCCGCTCAGTTTGTCAATCCCATTCGGATATGTACATGGCATTGTGAGGTGCATTCAGAGCTGTGACGTAAGCACTAGGAATACATAGAAACGCCAATTTCTGCAGACTATGTAACGTTTGTATGTTTGGCATACATATGTGGTATTATTCGCGCGAGCAATAAAGCTAGATGAATTGTCTATTGAGTATTGAAAGGACGGGTGCCGTCTGCGCCACTACTCTATAAACTATTCAATCGCTGCAACACTGTGGCACAAGGACGCCGTAATCGTAAATTATTTAGTGTATCGTTTATTACGTGATAATGATTCGTGTGGCGGTTGTTCATTGTGGTAGTTTACATTTGGTACTTTGCCCTCCTGATGTCGTCAAGCTGAAACTATTATGTATTCATGTCATTGCCACTAGCCTTTAGCCTACGAAGACGCGAATTGATTATCAGACAATATAGGCTCTATGAAATCGGTGGAGAGGTATTTCACAAAAGGGAAAGTGTACCACCATAATCTACTCCTTTGAAAAAAGGGTACATTAAAATAACATAACCCATACTGGTGTAAGCGAGCCGTAGACATAAAAACTAGCGGAGCTTACGACTAATAACAGCTCAATTATTAACGTTTACTGGGATTCATGAAAGAGCTTTCAATTACAGGCACAATAGAGCGTACTATTATAGATATTGCCTACCGATGTTAGAGAGGTGATAAAATATAAAGAGAAGCTTTAAATAAATACTATTAACACCTCTGCCGGCGTGATCAACAACTTAAATAATTGGTTACAGCCCGCTTGCACCACAAACTTAACTCAGAGATAGTTGCTAACACGAGGTTCAATTATAAACTACTAGCTTTAAACCGCGACTCTGTATGCGTGAATGTCGGTTACTGTGTCCTTTCTTAGGTTCCAAGATTAATTTGTACCATTGATTTCGTTGTTTGTATCCATCAAAATCCGTTTATTGGTTAAGCTGTGAAAGCGTAACAAACAAACAAAGTAGATTGAATTCAAGACTTAGGAACTAGATTCAATATTTATTTTTTCTTGTAAATGACGTTTAATAGTGCCTATATAATTTAGTCTAAATGAAATAAACGTTTTGACTTTGACTTTTCATGATTTGTAATTTAACCTCTTGTTACCAAGTAACTTTGGGTAATGTTTTTGATGCAAATGGGCCTAAGTAGTAACTTTTACTTAGTGCTGTCGATGTATGAATTCGAGAGCTTTATTCGTGCATGTCCGGAATTTGCAGTCATTAACTTAATTACAATTAATCGGTTTTATGAGTTCAGTTATATTTTACAACATTATAAACTACTGTAATTGTGAAATTTGTTGATTGAGATTTGTTATATTGCGTACGGTATTTATTGGTCATTATCAATCAATTCTAATTAGTGGGCGTTATTGTCATTAAGAATAGGTACCAATAAAATTATATGCTATTGCGAAAAGCGAGATTTTATGACAAAAGTTACTATTCCGAGCTGCGCTGCCAACTGCAACTGTAGGCGGCATGTGCAGTGACTAGGTGCAGTCGATAGCAGCGGCTCTAGGTACCGTTTTGTTAGGTACATTTCTATGAATTGGTTACCTACCGAGTGCCACGGCAGCGACTACACGGAGTTGCTTCATTTGCAGCCTGGGTTGCAGTCGGCAGTTGAAATGTTCTAAGTAAACTTTAAATACCCCTATGCCCTCTGTAGTGTTGGATCCACGATGCTTTGCGTGCGTTAAATTGTGTATATAAGTACAAACAGAGGTTTTTCACATCAAAAATAAAAATCGTTTCTTTGAAATCATTTTTGCTCAATGTTGTCAATGCGTTGTCAATGTTGGAGGCAGTAATTATGCGTAGTTACGTGTATGTTGCTGCTTTAAATGATATTTTTTTCAAATAAATGTATAGGTAGGAATGTAGGATTATACTTTTTCTAGAGACCTACTAAGGTATATCAGATTTTATAATTTTGCTTAACTTTTTATGCCCGTTTTTCCAGTATTTTTATGTGTCAGTCAACAGTCTAGTGAGCTAGTGAAACTGTCTGTCGAGTGACGGAAGCCGGCGGCGCCAGTCGGTATGCGAGAGATCAGCGATTAGGTACCTACTGCGCCTCGGGCAACGAGACAGTTTCCTATTCCGACACGCTGTTAGACATAAAATAGTGTATGTAGTATGTAAATAATTACTTAAGAACATAATGGGTAGGCCAACGTGAAATGGTTGGGTTGAAAAAAACACTTGTAAGTACGTAAGTGAAAATGTGCCTTAACTTTTCCAATTTAATGTTCAAAATGAGTGACATTTTTAAATGAAAAAAAAAAACTAATACCTAGGTGTAAGTATAATATGAATTGTTCGTTCGTATATTCTTTAAATAAGACACTCACTTTTATATCTAGTTGTATACTTAGGTAGGTACTCCATTGAAAACTAAATTAAATTATATTGCTAGTTATAATATCGCTACCATTATGAACATAATAGACCAACTAAAGTAATATTCACACAACAATAGGCTTCCGGAATGTAGCGTCTAAAGCTTCTTAAAATTAATAATGTCTGCGATAATGCTTCTATTTATAGTAATGTAGATAAAAGCTATACAAAACGTGCAATACATTGCCGCTTTTAGTTCGAATATAACGAACCATTGAGACACCTACACGCAAACAATGAGGTTAACAGGACTTTATGTAGAATAGGTGCAACGCAAGCGCAGGGATTTCCATGCATTCCATCCCCTTTTACGTAGCAAGCCTCGGGCTGACGCCTGAGACAGTGTGACATGATCGGAATGCTCTAGACTTACTGCTACAGGCTAATTAGTCTCACGAGGCATTACTTTGACACTTTGCAAATGATGCAGCTCAAATGTTTGTACATTTATACTCGCGTTAATTACCGGTTGGTAGCCGTCAATCATTTGAGCATTTAGCCTCAAGATAACACATGTAATAGATATATAATTGCACCACCACTGACAGTTATTCCTAGAAACGTGGTATTTAAGTTATCCAAATGTGTAGAACTAGTAATCTCTTATTTATTAGCGGTAATGTAAGTATTATGAGCTGTTTATGATATTTTACTTTATTTAATACTTTGATGCAGACAATTTTGTGTGCAAATGTTTAATTAAAACAGGCATTACTCTAAGTTTGTTGACTCAATGCGAATTCGTATTAATCTGCGGATTAAGAACTTTGTCTACTAACATAAAATCTTAAACATGATTGACTTGAACATGAACATGAATCATTGTACAGGCCACTCTAATCGTGTATTTACAATGTTTGTAATAGAGAATTAAATTGTTATTAATTAAGGTGTGAGTGGAATAGCTACCGATGGCGATAGATACTGTAAGAATATTTCATATCATGAAATAAGTAATTGGTGTTAAATGCATCATAACACTATACGATTGTAGACACTACCAATCGACTGACATGCTTTTTATGATCAGTCAAAACGTGATTCCCCTATAGACGGCAATAGTATACTATTACGTCACTTATTTGCCAACTCAATTGATGACTAACTATTTATTGATTTGAAAGGATAACCTAATTTTACACAAACAGTTAATTGAAGATTTATGGGTTTTTAAAGTAAAAATTAATTGGTTTTTAGACAAATTATATCTTGGCTTAATGGTGTCTAGGTACGCCCTTATTAGTATAAACAGTTGGTTCAAAAACTCCAGAAATTGTAAAGGTCTATTATGAACTACTCATCGTAAATGCGAAAGGTCGTGAACGGTAAGCAATCTGTTCACGACTTTTACGATAAAACCAGAGCTATCTAACTCCATTTGTATATACGCATATAAATAAACTACTATGAAATAATGCTAACCATTCCACTAACCCAGAATCTATGTCAATGACTGAATTAGCCATTTTATGATCCACTATAAATAACAATATAATGTAGTATTCCGTTAGTAGTAGGTACGGTTTTCTAAGCTTACCTATCATAGTTGACTTATTACTTGCTTCTGCTAAAAGTTCATAATAATAACAAATTCTTCGAACGAATTTCGGTCACGTGGCGGTCAATCTCAATGGAGACTAGCCAAGTACCTACGTAGAAGATATTATAGTGCACAAGTGTATGCGTAAACACAGGTGCACTCCTGTTTTACTCACTATCATAGTCCGATAGGACAATCCGACACGATTAGAGAGAGATTAGGCGCAGGACCAACCGCTATACGTGCTTTTCGAGGCACGAGGATGTCACATAGTCAACTTATAGTCGAGGCTACTACTGAGAAATTCTAAACGGAATAAACACTATAACACTTTGTCTGACCTAGGAATCGAATCCAAAATCTGCAAGACCAACAGGACAATCCATAAACTATGACAACAATGAGAACAATGGATTTTATGTCGTTAGGTTTTAAAAATATGAAGTCTGTTTGAATTTTGCCGTTTAATTCAGTAAACAAACAATGATGTGCTGAGATTTCTATTTTAAGAAAAAATGGATACCATAAAAAGTAAAGTAAATAGGTAGTAATACCAATACAATAGGTACAAAGATGCATGCGTGCATAACTAACTCAAAGGCGTGCATATCTAACTTAAAGTGTGTGATTGATGTTAAAATCCCGATTTCGTACATTGTTTGTTTACCAAATTGGACACGTGAAAAAAATACACTTTACAATGCATAATTATGTATATTAAAAGTTAGACATTTTTAAATGTCGGTTATATTCTGTGGATTTTTTTTTGGCGTGGAACAGTAATATAAGATTATTTATGAGAGAGATATTTTTTTATGAGTATTTAAAAAAAAAAAGAAAAAGCTTCGGTTACTGCTTATAACATCAGCTATCTGCCAATGGAATGTTCCGTCAAAATCTGTCCAGCTGTTTCCGAGATTAGCCGGTACAAACAGACAGACAAAAATGTAAAAGATTGGTTACTTACCGTGTAAATATTAATATTTATTTTGTAAAAAGCTGTAATTATGATATTACAAACAGACGATTCAATTTTATTTACTTATATAGATATAGATTTATTTACCCATGTTAATTTCTATCCCTTTGCTATCTATTATTAAGCTATTATTATTGCTTGTTATTTTATTATTATTCTAATAGCATTGTCCCACAAACAACACGATATGGTATAATAATTACTATGGATAATTGATGTCACATTATAGAGAACCATCTAGCATGATCTCTATAGGTTTTATGTGATAGCAGACGAGGATATAAAATACGTTAGCGGTTTGTGCATTATATGAATATTAATTTATGTTCATGATGACTCCAAATTGATCTTTAAACAGTTACACGTAAAATAATTCTTAGGTGACATGTATAATGAACAATATACGTTCTCAATAAACATGTTTGAACATCGGCGTAATAGGCGGTGTGTCTGATGGAGTTTCGCGCATTCGGTTTTACGACCGACACTTTTGTATTAAGACAAATTAATGAATATTTGCAAAGTGTGGCTTTCTAAGAGATCGTTTGATACTACGTTTTCTTTGTAGGGAAATGATTGGTTTGCCCATTTGTGGGATTGTGCCTTTTGACTATTTTTGTCATTTTTTCGATAGCGCTTGTACAAAAGTATTCTAGTCATATTTTAGTACCTAGACAATTATTATGTATGTAATTAATTTAGGTGAAATTTTGTTAAAAGGATACTTCAAAGTCAAGTCATTTTTGAACGTTATATAAAAGTAGATACTAATATGGCTTGTGGTTAGTTTAAGTCAGTACCCCGTCAAATAACCTAATTAATAAATGATAATTATGTGACTCAAAATCTCGTGTGAGGTTTAATTAAAAATTATAATAATTTTGAATTTAAGGTATTTGCTAGCTAGTTTTTAATAAGTGAATCTTTTTTTGACCATCATTTGTGGTCTCCTCTTTTGTTGGAGATCCTAAATAAATAATAAAATATAACTTTACTCAAAATTTTTATACATAGAGGTACTTACCAAATTTTTTTTGATATGCGACAACTTATTTCCATGAAATTGGAATGTTATGTACCTACTATAAAGAGGAATAATTATGTTTGCAAAAATAAGATTACATTTAAAAAATGCACTTTAAAAAGATGAAAGTCTTTTTTTATTCAATTGAATAGATACGTGTCAGGTTTACAGACCCGATGGTGTTGATCAATTGAATAAATCATTACATTCGACGCAAGCTTTAAGAAATTGAATATCTGAAGCCGTGACGTGATGACGTCCGATGCATTAGTGTAAAGTTAGTGACACAACGAGATACGTATAATAAAAGTTGTTGCAGTTTTCTTCTAATCATAGAAGTATCAAAATTTTACGAGGTGGAGGCGACAATTAAGGGACACAACGAAATACTTTACCATAGATAAACATTATTCATAACATAACATAACATTACGCCTCAAATCCCCAAAGGGTTAGGCGAGGTGTATCCGTCAACACACCCACATTGCGCCAGTTATGTTAAAGTCCCATATAATAGAGTGCGAGCCTATTGCCATCAACCGGGCACAAATCCAGACTCCGAGTCTGCTACTGAGAATATCCTAATGGACAATAACATTCAGCCCGACCTGGGAATCGAACCCAAGACCTCATGCTCAGAAGTCGCGCTTTGCACTAGACCAACGAGGTAGTCATTAACATTCTTCCCCATTTATTTAGAAGAATCTGCAGTTTTATATACTTCGACCGTGAAAGCGAAGGTCGAATTTTGTACGAAAGTGCAACAATAATGCATTTTTGTTTAGAACTCGACCTTCCACGAACTTACACAGTGCATGTACTACATTCTTGGTAGATATTTATTACTAAATCGGCAATTTAATTGAAATTGATCAGGGCTGATTTTTCAAAAGTCATAATTTTTACATTTATCCAAAAAATAAAAATATGACAGTTTGACATATTTTCTATAGAAAAGCTGTCAAACCGCCATATTTATCCCTCCGTTAGTTATTTGACGTTATCTTTAATGGACCCCGCATAGTTAATTATGTATTTGATTTAGTAGTTCTTAAACCGTCTGCATCGCGTGCAAAAAACAGTCCCCTGCTTCTTTTAAGTTTAAGTTATTGTTTATAATAGTACAATATTGTTTGAATTATTGGTATGTTTCAATAGACACCTAAAATTCCCAGATCATTGATCAGTATTGTTTTTATTAATGAATAAGTAGCATTGTTAATACACACTTTCTTTGTTTTATAATAATACATAACATTTAGTGTTTGTTTAGTTAGTGCGTGAGACACAATTGTTAGATGTGTGACTGTTCTCGGTATGTGACGGGAATGTCCACTTTGTCAGTTTGTCGGTTTTCCACATATGAATGCGGCAAGCGACGCGTGCTTTACGCGCCAGTAGTGCACGACGACGCGGCTTGCGCGCGACTTACAGCAGCGCATACGCATTTCTGCCGGGAAAACTCGTGCATGTTACGTTTGATTTTTATAAATTAAAAGTTTTATTTTAATAGTAACTGAAGTGTCGTTGTGATTCAGAAACTGGAAGTGTGTTTTTCGATGGGTATTTTTTTTTAGTTGTAATGTGCAACGAAATGCATTTTTTTCATGACATATTGGTTAATAACGTTATAAAAATCTAGCTAAAACATTTTAAAACGTAGAATTTCAAATATTTTACGGTATAATCAAATATTTATTTGCTGGCGCCGAAGCTTTCACAAAATTATCCATCCGTATTAGCGTTTGCTTTGAAGCGAATAATTTAATTTCCGTTAATATATCTTATCGTCTACAATAATTATATTCTCCGTTAAGTGATGGAGCCATCGCGCATCGGTCAATGACAATCCCATGTTAATTTGATAGCTGTCAAAGTTGTTGTTGAGTTGACTGCAACTGGAAAGTCCCGTACACTGTGGATATCTAATCTTATCAGTAACTCCCGTGTAACAAATAAATATCAAAGGACAAGGTAAATTAACGTTCCGCAGTTAAAGAAACAAGAAATCGTTACCTAATTTGGTGGAGACGCCCGCTGATTGTGGCTAATTTTCTTCGATCATTCGGTATGTTGTTTGTAACATGAAACTGCATTTAATGCAATGAGTCTTCCCATTTAGTAACCGTTTATTTACGTCTTCCCGTTTTTCCTTTTTTTTTAGTTTCCTGTGAAGTTTTAGGTGCAATTTAGGGTTAGGTAAATAAAAATACCATTTTGTAAGTAACAGTGTAGTAACTTGTCGAGTGTGGAACAATATTGTGGATACTTGGTTTGGGTGAAAACTTTTTTATGGCGCTCGGTCTTTGGGGACATGACCAGGGAGTGCGGCATTTTTACTTCAGTAAAACCACCCCGATGGTCATGGTTTGCAAATAAGGACCTTTGCCCTGCATTGAGACAATAATAGGCTGATATTATTTTAATTTGCTTATCTTAAACATTCTTAAATGTTTATATAAAAATAAAAACATTTATAAATATAATAATAGTAACCCACTGGCATCGTGAACAGGGTTCAAGCTAACGGTGGTCAGGGCTCTAGAGAAAAAAAACTCCTAACAATACGCGCCGTGTCTAGGAGTACCGCATTCTGAATCAAGGCCTTGACATTAAAAATGCATTTTTTTATAATTTACTAGCTTTTGGCCGCGACTTTATCCATAAAAATGACAGACTCCGGTTTTATCCAAATTCCAAAATTCACCGTTCAATTGAATTTCGGAAAATCCTTTCTTAGCGAATGCCTGCCTAGATCATAATAAATATTTGCGTGCCAAACGGCGCCATCCGTTCAATGGTTTAAGCTGTGTGTTAATAGATCAGTCAGTCAGTACCTTTTGCCTTTTATTTAAATAGAGATAATTTATTTGGTGATTCATCAATTACCAAAATATACAAGACAGTAAATCGAAAGGAATCCCTTCAATTCCGTTCTATATTAACAGTGGGTACATTAATTAATGTCGGCGACAGTCCGTTGATCTCCTTGTCTGATCGACAACAATTTTTGGCCGCGTCATCCGTGACACTGCTTGTGTTAATTTTTCATTAAGAAAATATTAAACGACCACTATAAAAGCTTCATCAGTGATCAACGAATTGGGGTTACTACAAGGTCGATTGACATCTGCTTTAGGGCTGTCAAGACTGAGTTGCGGAACTATATTTGCGCTAATTAGAGTCGTGTGCTTTCTGAATTTAATTGCTTATGTATAACGGTTATTGTCATCTTTAAAGCTCGTATGAGACTCATAAGTGCCACAGTCTTCGGAGAAAATAAGATATATAGTGTCTATAGGCGTAAATCTTGATGATCTTTTTGCTATTTCAACGTTAATTTACATGTTTGTAATGCCACAGTTCCTGGCAACCCTAGATGATTCCTTCTACCTCCTCATAGACAGAGGACATCTTTATTTCAGACGTAATTATTGCTATTCATCATCATTGTTATTCTCTGAAATTTGTAATGGTGCCGCTATTAACATGTCAATAGTACTTTACTTTATGTTCTGTGACCATAGTTTATTGTGGTCATGAACAATTTATTCAGCTCTCATCATGGTTAAGGAAAGCCTTGTAGGTCTAGTATAGGCTTTTGCTCGCAACTTCGTTTGCGTGGATTTTCTTACGGATCCCAATTTTTTTTGTTAATAATTTGTTTCCTATAACACTCTTAGCCTGGCCACGCACGGGCAACTACAATCACAAAACGCCGCTATCGACGTATTTCCTGTAGTTTTCATACATTTTATATAGACTCGCCGCACACGGTTGACGTCGGTGGTCGTCACAACGCCGCATCTAGCTTCAGGTGGCAGCGTTTGTGGCTCTCGCGTGTGGCCCGTGTGCGATCAAGTTTAGATAATGTAGTTTCCTATTTAATAAGCGAAAGCATTTTGAAAATCTGACCAGTAGTTTCGGAGATTAGCGCGTTATATATATATTTTTTGTAGTTGCATAATAATCTACGTTGCTTTAGTTACGAGTACGAGTCCAAAATAACGAAGCTTATTATACATTAAAATAACGATAACATTATTTTTCTGATGTTATATTAAATGGAGCATCATCATCATAATATCAGCCAAACGATGTCTATTGGACATAGGCCTCCCCTAAAAATGACCACAATGACCAGTCCTGCGCTGCCCGCCACCAACGGTTTCCATCGACTGGAACACAGACTACCATTATTATACCAGTTATCCTAAGTAGGACAATGATCGTCTATTTCTTGTATAGGTAAATAATCTATGTGATTTCAGGACTGCCGGATACTATAAATTTTGAATTAGCGTTATCCAGGAGATTCAAACCAGTTCAGCTGTTGTTGAAATTCTATAAATCCAATTCGTAGAAGCTAAAGATCATTGTAGTATATTATTTTGTCGCTGACATATTTATAACAAACTAAAAGCTTTATGAGTAGCCAATGACAGAGTTTACTTAGCTTCCTGTTCTTTTTGCACGCGGTAAAAGGTAAATGCATGTTAATACAGGATGTCTAGTAGCGTTTGAGTATTTTAATTCGAATGACAAAAATAAGCAGTTGCGTTTATTAGGTAAATTTAATCCTGCTTTGGATGTGGTTTGGTGTGATTGCTTTCTTCAGTCTTTGGGTAACTTGGACAAGCAAAAGATGGTATTGAATTACAATAGTTTTACTTCAGTTAGTCTTTTACTATATTAAATTAACAAAACACAGAGTGATATGGCTGGTTCAGTTGATATGCAGTCCATTCGCACAGGCTTCATGTCCACTAAGACTTATCTTCTTTTGTTTTTTTTTTTACTTTTGTACTGGTTCATTTTTTTTGATCTTGTTGATTTTTAACCCTCGAAGCAAAAACGACGGGGTGTTATAAGTTTGACGTGCCTGTTTGTGTGTCTGTCTGTGGCATCGTAGCTCCCGAACGGATAAACCGATATTGATTTTGTTTTTTTTTGTTTGAAAGGTGAATTAGTCGAGAGTGTTTTATAGCTATGTTTGATGTCAAACGGTTCAAGATGGCCGCCGTCGGGGGTTGTTTTAATTTCTTAATTTTTTTTTTAATCTGCAGCCACACGAACTCCGACACCTTGTATAATGTCATTTAGGCGATACTCGTCGAATCTGATGATGCATCCATTACTTGTTATGTTTAGTGGTTGGACAGTCGCCAATGTTGACATGGCGTTAATCCCGATTGTTTATATACTGTTAACGTAAATTATACACATACATGTGTTAGGTAGTAAAACTGAACGGCTTTCACACCAGTTCCTTTGTGGCAGACATGTGTCACAATGTTATTGAAAATTAACTGTTTCATTATTGGCAATGTAGTAGGAATAAACAGTCACTAACAATAAGTTATGTTATGTTTTAAATTTATTTATTTATTTAACCACAAATACTTTAAAGCTAATTTATTTTGATGTCATGATTGACCAGTGGTTATAGCCTCTTCTATGGATTCGCAACCAGGCACGGGCAAATACCAATGTGACATTTTCTATTTTCATAATTATGTACTCTCTAAGTTTATCTTGGATGTCACTGATATCGGTAAAGGAAAATATCGTGAGGAAATCTGGATTTATAATTAACTTAAGTCGAGCAGGCGATCTTGTGCAGGCATGGTGATGAATGCTCGTGTCTTCTCTGTATGAGAAAAGGCTTTTGCCTTGCAGTGGGACAGTATAGGCTTGCATAATTTGTTTCAAATAAATAGGTGTGGTCTTGAACAGTTTCTGGTTCTGAAATAAAATACCATGATATACATAATTGAGTAGCAATAAATTTTTCGTATAATTTAATTTATTAGTTAAAATATACATCGGTATGTATGGAGAAGGTTTATGGTTGTTCGGTCGTAAAAATATGATATATGGACAGTGTTACCTCGGTTAATATCTTTGTCATTCCACAATGATTTTATATAAAACCTTTTTATATCTAGGGGCATACAGATTAGTTCAATTCAAAAGTTTAAGTGGCCAGAAAGCAAACAGAAAAAAAATCCCATTTATCTTAACTATCTGTGGTTCTATTTTATGGTGGCCGCGTCAGCTCGACAAATATCATTATAACAATAATTGAAATATTTAGTGGCGACACGCGACCAAATCGGGGTCAAATAGGGACACTGTCCCATTAGATTTATAGCCTTAAAACATGTCACAGACAATAAAAACTTAAGCGACTTTAAAATAAAAATACGCTGACCATAGATAGGATGGCGTTCCTTTATCTATGGTTAATTTGTTTCCATTTGACGATGAAATAGATAGGCAACACCTACACTGTACAATTGGAAATGTCCTGTAGCTCTGACATCAGAGTCGTCTTAACGTTATCCTATTACATGGATGATTCAGGTTCATAAAGAATAATATTTTCTGCAACGATGAACTCACATGTTGCTCATAGATAAAATTGGCATCATGTGTTCAGTAGCAAAAACCGATTAAATCTTAATTCAAGGTCACTCGAGTGCATTCTCCATTTGTGTTCTGACGCAAGAATACACTTGTGCAGATATAGCCTGAAAACATGATTAATTCTAGGAAATCGTAATGTTGTATTAGCGTGCTAAGTGGCTGAATACCATTAGTTTTAATGAATCGACAATAATTTGTAACATCTGCGTCAGTTTAGTGTCTAATGCAGGGGTTCCTAAACTGTGCGTCGCGACGCCCTGGGGTGTCGTCGAGCTATACTGATTGTGCCGCGCGATTTTAGGCACAGGTCGCCAGCATGCGACGTTCTTCTCATACTTATTTGTACTTTAAAATTGTCTAAAATAACAATCCTAAATGTAAATACTTTTATGCTCTTCTGTTTTAAATTACATAATGGGTGTAATAATAAATATAATAGTTAAATATAATCTTAGAGAGAAATTTTAATATATTAAAATAACTTATGTAGATAATCTTAATACCCCTAGAGCTTCACACAAATAATCTTCTGATAGAAAGGCGTCACAAAAATAAATACAACCTGTAAATGGAGCCGTAGTGCAAAAGAGATTGGGAGCCCCTGGTCTAATGCAAGTTTAGTTACTAATGTCATATTGCAACAAAATGTGACCCACATCTCAATTTAGGTGGCATATGTAATCGTTTTAATGACTGCATTGTTATGACTCTGATTAAGACTTAGAAGTGTTCTTTTGCTTGGTATGGGCGTTGATTTTTGGGGGTAGCAGCTGCATCTATTAAATAGGCGACCTAGACAGATTGCTATCAGGAGCCCACTGTCCTTTTAAGTGTGGTCTATGAGAAAGCTTATGTTACGCGAAATACTTATTGTGGAATTTTAAACATGATTCATGAAAAAAAAAACTATGTATAAAACTGCTACCTATGTCACTTCGTAGCAGTTTTTAATAGGTTTTTTTTTTCTCTAAATACTAAGGCCTATACTATTATCCGACTACTAGGCATAGGTCTCTTCTCATACAGAGATGGTACATTGATCACCTCACTTGCTAAAGGTCAGACTGGCGATTTCAGACTCATATTAAAATAAATCCCGATTTCCTCACGACGATGTATTCCTTCATCGATGTCAGTTGTATCTAAGATAAACTTAGAAAGTAGGTATATAATATTAAATGCAAAAGTCACAGGCACTGGCCCGTGCCTGGTTCCCAGCACAAAACCTCGTGTATAAGTCGTCCACCTCTTAAAAGCGGGCGCCTTAAACCCAGGGCCATCACGACATTATAATAATAAATAATTAATTGTAATGGACTGCCTCTTTAATCTAGTGGTCACAAAGCGCGACTGCTGAACATGAGGTCTTGGGTTCGATTTCCAGGTCGGGCAAAGTGTTTATGGGTTTTTCCAATAGGAATTTCTTAGTAGCAGCCTCGGAGTCTGGATTTGTGCCCGGTAAATGGCAATAGGCTCGCCCCCTATTACATGGGACTTAAACATAACTGGCGAAATGTGGGTGTACTAATGGGTACACTTCTGCCTAACCCTTCGGGGATTACAGGCGTGATGTTATGTTATGTATGTGTGTTTAATTGTAATTTAACCCTAAAGAGTGACGTTCGATACCTTAGTTGAATGAATTCTCAATTCTAAAGTTCCTATTCATAAACGTTCCTAGAAACTAACCTCGTAGAGAAAGGCCCGTTGCAGCAAAGTGTGCAGTAACACATTAGATTTGATGGATGGCATTACTGAGCCACTGACCGTATTGTAGTAAAATTTAGTATAAAATGCACGTTGTACACAGTTAGTTACCTTCATGAAAGGCGGCGCGAAAGCTTGGCGCCAAGCCACCGGCTTCTTTACGATCCCTACGATACTGGTTTAATATGTACCGGGCTCCGTATACATGGGAAACTTATAAAACTCGACCACTTGCACTACTTATACGCCAGAATAAGTTATATCAAAAACAAACGCGACGTAGGTAGGCAAGACGTTGTTTCGCTATCTTTAATACCGTGTAAAACGATGCGTGTATTCTATAATCAGATAAGGCGCAAAAGTAATCCTCCCGTCTCCCATAAGTACGAGGCAAAAGTACTAATACTATTTCTAGAATTTCTTGCTGCCTTTGCCTCAGTTGTTTACCTGTAATCGTATTAAGATTGTATCTGCTAATAATCTCCTCTTCTAAATACAATCTATGCTAAAGATCAAAATGGTCGTGCAGTGTTCTACGGATAAATATAAATGTGAATAAAATTCATGAATGAACAATGTACCTATGAATATAATGGTATTATCTTGAACTACAGGAAAATGCACAATCCGACTTATGCAAATTTTAAAATACAGAGAGTTATGACGAATGCAAATAAGTAATAATGTTGAAGCGAATGCAGGGCGTTGCGTGGTGTGGCGGATTTTACTCAAAGCCATCATATAAAGATATCAACGTGGATTTGGCTAAATACTCGTTTAAAATTCAATTCAATTCACGTACCGAGATCAAAGCGGCCGTAACTCGTGCCAGCGCGTACAACTAACAATAAAGTAATCATTACCAGTAGCACCGATAATAATTACTTTATTTAAATATCTGAGCGACTTTTGGCTCGTCTCCCCTTGGCTTAACCTTCATGGATATTAATTTAATTTATGATGCGAATTGTTATGTTCCATTTATTTTACGTATGTTTTGGTTTAATAAGTATTTTGACGTAGTGGTTTATTTAAATGTGGACCTTTTATACCCTGACGTAAGTGAGATAATCCCGTCTTAAGACGAAATAAACAGTAACATTGAGCACTTTGTTTGCAGAGCTTTATTATCAAAATAATTATCCTATTACATCTAATTCATACGACTTGATGTTTTATGAGTGTAGATATAACAGACCGTTGACATACATTAGCTATTTTACTAGTCGTAAAATTATAAAGCCAGCTAATTTTAATTACGTATCCAATAAGTTAAATGTTAGGTAGGTACACTGTTAACCGACCATGTGTCGTCTGAAAATTATGCATCAAATCGTTTGTTACTCGGCAAATTAATGAAGTTTTGAATTTCAATTCAACATGTGTAATTGAAAATTATTATACCTATCAAGTGTGTCAGAAAGATCATCTTCGTGTGAATACTGAAGATATCTAAGAACTTATCGTGCACAACATGCTGTCTACTTCCGGCCTAGTTTTCGTTCTCCTCGCCCTCGTAAGTACATTGTTTACCTGCACATTTTTTGTTTACTAACCTAGTCCTACATCCAGTGACGCAAAATTAATAGATTAGCAGTAAACCTCCTGCCTAGAGCCATATATCATGATGGATTACCTTAATTAACGTGAACAAACACACTAATATGACAGCCCACCAGTCACCGCCATGCGATGTTTATTACATTTGTGAGTAAACTTTATAAATGATACAGTTCAATGAGCAAGTCCAGAAGTCAAGATTATAATCAGTGCAGTCCAAGAAAGGAGGTTGTGTATTAATTGATTTATAAGAACACATTACGGCCAATTAAAGTTTTCTGACCAATTACGTGAACAGTTTATGGTCTCGCCGCTTTTATTATGTAAAATTGTGAACCGACGTTATTTGAGTTGTCACATTCTGTGGCAGCGGGCATTTGTTTAGTGAGAAAAGTCAAGATCGTTACGCCCACGCGTCATTAGTCAAACTGCTGTGAATCCTCCACCGTTTACACTTCATTCGTGTGTAATTAATCCCACTGTGCTGTTACTGAATTACCTACGTTAAATGTTTTTTTTATAACTTTTTAAACAAACAGGCGTAGTTTGGTGCGCAGATGTTGGGTGTGCGGGTCAATTGTTTGTCTCTGTGAAGCAACTTGTTCGATAATTCAATGAAGCGCATAAAACGCAGTTCAAAGCCGACTGTTACCGCTCACTGACAGGTGATTCGTTAACTCGCGCTTAATCCTAATTAATAGTCTATTAGCGGACGTTTTCAATTACCACTTCAAATGATTTATTTATAATAACCATACGCTAAGTATTTGCTGATTAATGTCCGTGGCATTATTGTGATCACATTCATTAATGGGATTCATGTTTTAAAAAGCGATTAATTATTTATCAATGTTTCTTGAAATTAAAATAACATGAGCTGTCAAAATATTGTGGTATGCGTCTGGTTTTAATTACAATTTAGAATCTATTTTGTTATTTAAATGTTAGATTTTATTTTATTATCAGATCAGTTTGGTAAGGATTGGGTGCTCTTATTTTTAGGGTTCCGTGCCTAAAGGGTGCTAACAGGACTCTACTAAGCCTCCGCTATCCGTCTGTCAGTACCTACATTTGTCTGTCAGGGGGCCTTATCGCATGAACCGTTACCGGTAGACAATTAAAATTTTCACAGAGTGTGTATTAACGCTGTTATAACAACAAACAATAAAAATAAAACCAATATAAAAATTATAGGAGGTCCTTATACAATAAATTATTATATTATTATTATTATTATATGTAAACCTTCTGTGCGAGTCCAACTCGCACTTGGCCGATCTTATTTTTTTTTATTTTACGATTCTCCGCTCATTATTAGCAAATTGGCATCGCATTGACATAAATAGGTATTTTTAACGTCCACTTAGTTTCTTATAAAGTCATTAACAGCAAATAAAAGCACAAACGAAGCTTTTAGGGACATGTTTGAGTATGACATTAAGGAAACCGACATTTTGTGAGCAAGTTATCTGAGACAAAGACTAAAGGTGGCATCGCTGATCAGCGAGATTTGTTTATTCCTTTTACAAAGTAAATAAATACAACTATAAATATAATAATATAATAAATATTCTTAAAACAATAAAGTTCAATATTATACCTACTAACAATTAATATTTCAGTTCTGGCAACGCACTTTCTCGCGGATCTAGACCTTTTACACCAAAGATGGGCAGAGCGTGGATAGAAAGTTTGTTATACAAACAATTCACGCCTATCCGCGCCAAGCCGGTGTAAAAGCACCTTTAAAGGGCTATAAATGTCATTTGTTTGGACCTTTAATGTAGTATTAACATAAATTTGTTGAGTGCTTAATTATCTTGCATTGGTTTGGGTGCAAGTCAACGTACCTATAAGAAGGAAACGTAGGCGGATACAGATACCCCCTGAAGATTTGTTACTCATCGAGTTTGTTGAGAATCGACATCGAGTCGAGTAATTTGGAATCGAGTAAAAGAGACATTTAATTTTCTACATTTCAAGCCCTTTCATTTGACACCCATGACCCCTTCATATAGGTGTCAAATGAAAGGGCTTGAAATTTGAAATTAACAAAAAAAAATGTAAACGTGTGTGATGAATGAATGTGAATGAAAATGTGTGTGTCATATTGAATTTAGTGTGATGTTGCTAATATACCTACACGGCGGAAAATAAAATACGGTGGAAATATCCATTCAGCGCATCGGCAGAGCGCTGATACGCAAGTCAGGTTCCCCATTTTTATATATTGATTTGAGTACAAACAGATATACCTAGTTCTTACAATACTTGCATAATGAGTGCATTTTCTTATATCGAAAAGAACATAATTAAGTTCTATAAAGTGTGTGAAGCTAAAAATAAAGAATATAGATTCTTATTGATCCCTTAACAAGATAAAATGTTAATAAAGACAGTTTACCCTTAAGTGGTTCGGAGCATTTAGGAGTATTATAGGTCCTGGCGCTAAAATTGCCACTTTGCGTGAATACTCAGTGGAGTATGTGGTCCAATAAGTAGATAACACCCGTTCAAGTGAGGAATTTACTACAGTCAGTTGTTTTTATATCTTTTTCGTATTTAAAATGGGTTTAGTAACATTTCTCTAGAAGTCAGCAAAAATCTTTAAGTAATTTCTTAGTTGGGGTTAGTTTGGTTAGAAGACCCTAATTGTACGTAATAATTTTAGATATTTAACGCTAAGTAATTTTATATTATATTTTGAACAAACTAAATCTTAAGTAATTTCGATCTTTTGTTTCAGTCAATTCTAACGTTTTTACTTTTAACCGAACAACATTATACAGGATTTATGTTTTTTTAAATACATGAGTTTAAACATTTGTTTATAAGCGTTGCTGAAACTTAAAACACACTTAAACATCAAAAATATATACGAGGTCTAACAAGGCACATCACATAGCTGTTAACTATGCATGTTGCCCATCAGACTAAGTAACATTAGGCAAAAATTATTGCTGGGAAAACGACTTTTATATTATATTTAGACTGAAAAATTACTCTTTGTGGTAGCGCCTACAAGCGGGATACAGGGATCGAGAGGGTATCCAATGTTTATTGTAACAAAACATTTAAAAATTTACTTAAAAAAAAATACAGAAGTTGGAACTTTGACCTTCAATATCTCCGTATCCAAAACTTCCCACTATCCATGGTACAAGTATAATACAGAACAAATAAAAATTTGCAATGATCGAAAAAACATGTTTGTAACTTTCGGCTTCGTTTGGTGTCTTTTTCAACCTTTAGATGGCTAAAATGCCGGTCATTAATATTTAACGTAAATAACGTTTATAAATAAGGTGATTTGGCAACGTTTCAGTTAATAACCAAAAGAAACGTGTTTACTTTGTAAGAAAAGAATTCATCTGTATACAATTTCATCCAACATACATTTTCCCATCAGCTCCTTAGGATTCCTAATCAAGATCGTAAATCGCACTTTGTTAACATACAATGTATGTATAGACAACAAAGAAGATGTGTGGCCAGGTAGCTAACTACTCTCTTGAACACAGTTGCAACTGCTCAGTAGATTAATGAGTAGTTCCACTATGCCCCATCAAGCCACCACCCTGCTGTGGCAAAGTAGACTGCCTCACTTTTTGCAGTGGAATATGCCCCACTAGCTTGATTTTATGGGGCAGGATCCAGTAGCATAAAATCTTGGTGGATTTTGCCCGATCAGGGTTGACATATCAGAATTTGTGTAGGTAGGTTTTGCAACACCGAAAAATCGAATAATTTATGTTACTCATATCTGCTGTGATTTGCTGACTGAAATAACAACAGCCAATCAAATCACTTGGCAATAGGTTGAACTCAATAAAATTTTAAATACCGCGATGGATACCATCCGCCTGATATACCACTTTTGTTTCAACAAAATAATTAAATATACACATCAAAAAAGTCTAGGGATCAACATCCCTAACAAATGTTAGGGATGTTGATCCCTAGACTTTTTTGATGTGTGTAGTTCACGTGAAAATGCGTATACAAACAGCTATGTTATTTCTTCCCTGTATACCAATCTTCTTTGTCGACAGTACGAGAAGAAATTGAGTGTTGTGGACAGCAGCGAACAATGCATCGTAGAGCGAGCCATTACGATCATGAACCATTGTATTACGATTGTCTTCACTGGGTATCTCGGTCTAAAAGCTCAAGCAAATTACTTTGTTTCTACTTGTTTTACCTACTATCGAGATTACATTGATGGCCGTCTACTTTAAATAGTTTATTAGTTTCTGGGCTATTCGGGCATCCATTGACAGAGTAATGACAAAACATATTTTATAGATAAACAGTTTAAAAAAGATTATGGACAATTGCAACTTATAGAAATTATTGAGTAACATAACGGACTAGTAGATAGTAAGTAGGTAAAGTACAGTAGAGATTATAAAAAGGAATCAAAAAAATTACCACAAAGAGTCCTTTTTAATTTGCGGACTCCGGTATTAAAAAGAGAGACTTGAGATGGTTACGACAGTAATCCAGTCTTTCTTCTCAATATATTCAATACTAAGCACTCGGCATCTGATAAAAATGTTTTGACTTGTATACATAGATGATGTTCATCTTAGCTTGCTATCCTGAATACGTAATCCAGGTATGTGAATTGTGACAGTAATGTCGTCGATATAAAGCGTAGGACCTACATCTGCGATTACTTCACCTGTAGCCGTACATAGTACCTAACTTGACCTTGCCCTAGTTTTTAATGAAGTCAATTTGAAATCAATTTGGAGTACTTCTGTGTTCTTTCTTCTGTCAACAATGTTTTCATGTCATCATCAACTTACTCAGCTTACAGAGAGTTAAAGATTTTTAAAAATTACTCATTATTTTACTGAAAGAAAAAAAGTCATTGATTCCAGATTGTCTGAGTACAAAAAGATGTTTGTCTGATTTTATGAGTTTTTAAGAGGCCTATTGTCTCAAAATTATATACCCATAAGTTAAGCTATCCCCCCCCCCCCCCAATTAATAGAAGAGCAGACCTGAAGTGTGACACTGTTTAGGTATCTGATTTTAATTTACTTTGTCTGTAGGCGGTGGGTCGTGAGGGTGTTTTGTCGTCAGTATCGACGCTTGATCTGCGCTGCGGCCGGCGCCTGGTGTCGGGGCTGTTCTCTCGGCCGCGCTTACTGCTCGGCTACTCCTACGTCACCACCGTCCCGAGGGGCGCCTGCAGGCTTAATGTCTCTGAAATCATGCCCAGCGAGAACTATATAGGTTTGTATGTAGTATATAAGGTATAAAGGGGTAAACGAGTAACATAAAGAAGAAAAGACCAAGATAGGGATGCTAATCATATGGATATTTCAAGATTAAAGTTACACGACCCTTATCCGAAATCAAGACGGCTACACTGTTGTAAAAAACCGGTGTAGGTATCTGTTAGCTATAATGATCACATTTAGCTTCTAAGTTTATAGAAAATGTTGTTGGTTTTAAATCAATCAGACCAGTCGAACCCAAACATTCATCACAAAGTTGTTGAAAAAAATGTACAACTGATGAATGGCGTTTACCTATTTCCTAGACATTTTATTTACAATTCCACAATACTTACTGAATAGTCCTTTGATAAAGGCTAATGGGCCGTGAGGTTGGTCACTTATCAATCAGTATTGTAGACGGAGTGGTCTATAAATCATTTGAGATCGTCTACTGTAGGACTGTAGGTATCTACCAACGCCCACTTTATTTTGTGCCTATAATGAATATGACTTCGTTCTGCCTTGTAATGTGAAGTCAATTCTCAATTTTTCTGAATGATGGGTTACATCATGTCGAGCCTACTCATACATAATGTGGCAATGTAAACAGATTAGCAGGCCATACATTAATTGTTATTACACCAAAGGTAATGTAGGAAACATACTTAGTCTTAAATGAGACTTTGACATCGGATACATTTACAGCTCTGAAGATAGCCAACGGCTCGTACATAATTAACGGCGAATTTGCGGTGTCGGTGCCGGGCACGTACGAGGCAGCGGGCGCGAGCTTTGTGTACACGCGCAAGAACTCGCTCGACAACATCATCGCGCACGGGCCCATACACCACCCCATCGATATCATGGTAAATGCACCTTCAAAAACCATATCAATTCAGATAACATAAACACCCTTTAGGCTCAAAGGGCGTAAACGCCATTTTGGCCAAAATGAGATTTTAATGCAGTCTTACTTAGTTTTTCGTCCTCTATCGATTGGTATATTTAAAACATCGATATTCGCAAAAAAATGGTGGATATAGCCATAATTTTTGGTTCGCTACACATAGATTTTCTTAAAATTTGGGTCGTGTTTTTTGGCTCTCCTGAAAAGTCGTGTTTTGGTGGATACGCCCTTTGAGCCTAAAGGTATCGATATGTATTATTCACAAACAACTTGGTACGTAGCAATACCGCAAACAAACATTTATTACTACTATAAATTGTTCAATAATCTATTACAGTTGCAAATTGAAAATAAATAAAACGTATCTTTTATTTTCAGATACTTTATACGCAACCAAATCCGAGTGTAAAATATGAGTATTTCACGGAATCATTACCCGGTGGTGAAGCGGATAGTGAAGCTGTAACAAAAATAGAATTTCCTGTAGTAACACCTAGATCTAGATCTGCTGCGAGACATTTGCGAAGACAGCATGGTTATGAACTCTTTTCTCGAAAAAATGTCCAGCCTACACCTAGAGATCCGGACATGAACGGAAATGATGATAGTGATATGGATACAGATTTTGTGGTTCTAAATAGAAAGTTTGTATGGAAGATACTCTCATATTCTCAATGCACCAGGAGCTGTGGCGGAGGCATACAAGTAAGTCGTTATTTATAGCTGGTTTACCGAACTTACTCTCGTGATCTCCAAAGAAATATTGGCCAGGCGATAAAATACACTAGACACAGTAACTTTGGCCTACATGCTGCCAATCGGACAATGAGGCGTCTAGTCAGTCTGACCGATAAATACCTAATTGAAATCAATCTGTAGCAATGCTTTATGACTAGCACTGTTAGATAGCGGATCGTTTTTCGGGGCAATTGGTAATGTGATGTTGATTTTTCCACGAATCTTAGTACTTTCCAATTGTTTTAATTTCGATGTTGCTCTGTATAATTCCGACCAATGGAATTATTTTTAACAAGTCTTTTGTCTTCTTGATTGACATTATAGTTTTTGTTACTTACATATCTCAACAGTGAGCATTAAATAAAGATAATGGGATCTTCTTTATGTAATTTCTGGAAAAGACAAGCATTAGGTAGAGTCTTTGGACATTTTGAGCTGATACAAAAATACGAGTACTTTACAGTTGGGCAAGTACCGATGTGTGGAAGCAGTTAACAGCAATCACGAGGTGTCAGCGGTGCACTGTTCTGGCACCGCGCCTGTCCCGCGCCGGCGCAAGTGTGCTGGAGCACCTTGTCCCCCTCGCTGGAGAGCTGCTGCCTGGTCCATGTGCCCAAAGTGTGGACCAGCTACTAGGACCAGGATTGTAGGATGTGTGCAGGACCATTCCAGAGGGATCACTAAGGTATGTAAAATTAACCTTTATGTATGTTCGAAGAATTTGTATAATTTAGACAAATTATTAAAAAAAAATACTGCTGAACCATTGGAAATAATTAGTTTAATGATATAATATATTATATATAAATAATATAAAGAACAACGCCTTGGGAAATGTAAACGCTCCTTGTACAACTTTCTTCTATATATTTTTTCTTTAAAAAATTGTAGCGTTAGAACACTTGGAATTTCTACTATATCGTAAGTGCATTGACAATTATATAAACATAAATACCATGTTCTATGCGAGAATAGAGCCTGCGTCACTCTGCGCAGTAGTCAATCGCTCATTCATTGCGCCAACCGACTCATCAAATCTTCCTTTACATTCCATTTTGTTATTCTGTACATAAGATACATTTCTTATTATTACTTTCTTACTGGGTAGGTATTCTATCAAAATCAGCTAGTTATCATTCAACAACATTTCTTTTTTAGATCAGCGACCAAAAATGCCCTCAAGCAAAGCCTCCGACATCAGAAATGTGTGATATTCCGGACTGTGACCGAGTCTCCGGCGGCGAAGTCAGGCAGATCTCGTCCAAACGTGTGACGAGACCACGGGATCACACTGATACCTTCAGAGAGGGACCTGTGTATACTGTGGCAGTAAATAATACGGTGTTAGACGTTGGTCCTGAATATACTTTTAGTGGTACTGCTGGATGGCTGTACACTGATTGGTCAGAGGTAAGTTAGTGTGTCGTATTTTTATTCAGTCAGATTAATTATCTCAAATCTATATTATTAACTTGTTATTTATTCATAAATAAAACAAAGTCGGGTTAGGTTAGAATAGCTGAACCGATTTTAATGATTTTCGATTTGCTGAATATGTCTCAGTCCTAAATAGTAGAATAACTATTAAAGAATTAGAAAAAATCACATAAAAAATACAACATAAATTGATTCTAAGGCGGTAAGTTCATCGGGTCAGCTAGTAAGGTATTAAATAAGTAGGTATTATAAATAAGGTATTAAATAATTATTATTAAGCAATGAAAATCTTTCAGTTGTTTTTTAAATTTTAGTTCTTACTTTCTTGGGAGGATTATTGGAAATTGCTTCAAATACAATATTTAGTGCAGTGTCATGGTAAGGAAAATTTTATCGAAAATGTAGATTCTGGTCTTAATATGGAAAGGGAACCTAAAGGAAATCAAGTTTTAAGTGGTTAAGTGTATATTTAAAAGCATATCTTATGTTTGTTGAAAATTGGTAATTTAATGGGTCTATAAAAAGTTTTCACAGTTTACATTGAACTCCGTAGTAGGTAGATACTTAAAGTTACGTGTCTGGCTAAAGTTACACAAAGGAGTGATAAAAAGATTAAGTTAAAAAACTTTTAACACTTTTTATTCAAAATTTTCAACATGCTAACCTGAGATGCTAACTGTGTCATTGTTAACTTTTAAAAGTTAAATAACTCAGTTACGTTAGAGTCGCGAAATGTATTCATGAAAGTTTCTTAGTTTTTTTGGAATGATAGCGCAGAATGTCTGTGTCTTGTAGCAGGTGGATTTTAACATTTATCTTTTACAATAGGTTAAAACTATTGTAAAAGATAAATGTTAAAACTTCGCAAAACGTGAACTTAAAATAAAAAACCAAACTACAAACCAAAAGAAAATAGCAAATCCAGTAGTCTACAATTTTGTTTAATAATATTGAATAACTATACAGTTCAAATAGCTTCATGATCGATTCACACATAAAACAAATAATAATTCTAATGTCTTTAGCAGTCGGGACCCAGGTTCCTAATAATGGGTCCCAACTGTTATAAAGTCCCGACGCGCAGTCGGGTCAAAACAAAAGAAGATGGCAAGCCATTTCCAATATTAAAATTTCGAATAAACATCTGTATCGAAGTGCAATTCTAAATACCCATTCCTCAAAATAAACAAACGTTGTATTCCCGCATGGCCTTCCAAATGGTCAAAGTCATTACCTAAGTGCATCATGATTTATTTTGTTGTTCTATTTTTTGCTCCGTGAGTGCTGTTCTTGCTAAATAGAAATAACATGGTGGAAATATTGTAACAATGCATTGAGTAAGACATCGCACGCATGGAGGTAGCTTCTGATTTATTGCGCAGATAAGAGCATGTCAGATTTGCTTATTCAAATGATACTATTGATTTTACTCGTAAATCATTATTATTATTGAAATATTACATTATGCTGGCAAATGAATTGAATTTGTATCTCTCAATTCCGAAACATATGGTTCACTAAATTTATTAAAAATCTTCAATGAATCACTAAACTACTGCAATTTATCGTATTTTTATCTAAAAGTCGATTTTAGTTGCGTCATTATCTTCTGTTTGATTTAGTATAACATTTTTAGATTTAGTTTCAATGAAGAACCCATTATCTTCAAATAACAATGTTTACATTGGATGCTAAAATAGTTAAGCTTTGAAAGAAAATAAACAAGCTTTGTGCGATACTCATTCACTCATTCACTAAGCGATTGCTACCAGACGGCCATTGTGATCTTTAGATCAGTATTTATTTACATTCCTAGCTTTAAAGTGAAACTGACAGACTTAATTGATGCCCTGCATAATCATAAAACGAGAAACGACTATACACATAGATGTATGTGGATACATAAAACAGTAACTATAGAGTTTAATGCAAATTAACAGTTTGTGCAGAAATTTTCTTTCATAGCCAATTTTTAGATAGACAAAGAGAGTTAAGAAAAACAAATAATGAAACAAATTGGCTTTGTAATAGTTTGGAAATTGGTGGTGCGACACCCTCGTGCCTCACCGTTAGTCCTGCACCTGAACTGTTGCCAGTCGTGTCTGGTTGCTGTCTCATCGGAGTATGAGAGTGAGGGAAGAGGGTGTGCACCTGTTTTTGCGCCCACACTCGTTATAATATTTCTTGCGTACTTGGCCGAAATTGGTCTGGAGAATATTATTACAGAAGTCCGTAGGTAAGACTCAGATGAGACTCGGGTACATTACGAAAAAGAGCATAGGGAAGAAAAGGCCTACATACCCCGCAATAGGTGGAATAAGAATGCCAATGATGGTGGTGATGAGACTAATACTAAGACTGTTATCAGTGCGTAGGATGGTGCGTAGGCGGTGGAGTGCAAAGCAGAGGAGTCAGCTGTGCCGACCCTTCAGGATGCTCTCCCAAGAAAGCTCCAGATACCTCTCGCGCTTGCACCCCGAAGACTGAGTGCGAACCACTTGTTGGACAGTGGTTTACTGGTAAATATGTTTTTTATTTGTTTATTTGAAGATCATTTATCCCAATAATGTATTAACAGATACAGTTGCAGGCATATGAGAGATTTTGTTTATGAGATGGCAACGATCTGCAAGGCCTCTGGTATTGCAGATCTCTATAAGCAGCGGCTACTACCTAACATCAGGTGGGGGCAGGCCGTAAGCACAATTATATAAAAAAAATATGGTTCCGATTTGCCTGATGTTCGGTTGCAAACCTGGCAAGGAACAACTAACTAAATAAGCATTATGTAATACAATGGAATGAATAATTATGATAGTAAGATCAGGTTTGTATTTAAGATTATCAATCGCACACGCTGACAAAAGCGGGAATCGATACTCGTCTTGTTATACGATGTTTTAAGAACAATCTACGGTTGAAAAACGACTAAATTGATGATTACGAAGTAACTAATCTTATATCAATTTATATTGAAGAGAGCATCGTATCTGATCACTGGTTATGGATAAACTACTAAACGTTGCTAGCTAATTGCAAAATGCATTGCTTGATGCCCATAAGCAGGTAGAGATATATTGCAAGCACTGAGGTAAATGTCAAATGCTGTGATGATTTATAACAACATTATTTTGTATTATTATAGAAACATATGGTTAAGTAATAATAATATAAATAAAAGAAAAAAATATTTTATCTTGATTGTTGTACCTTTAATTAAAAATTAAAATACAACGTAGTTATGCTTTATGAGGTCTACCATTTCAAATTAGCTACCTACAACTGACTGTATTATCGTCCCGTAAATGTCTATTATTATTGTACTATTGTTATACAGCGCATGTCGATAAAATACATGCAGGTTTCAAACGAGAAAAATCAAGTTTCTGGTTACGACTTATTCTGCGTTGAATTCAGAAATTATCCCACCCATACACAAGTTATAAGATCAGAATCATTCAGCCATTAAGGCATGAAAAAGTAACAAACATCCATCCATCCAGTAGTTGGATTCTTAGTTCAAATAACAAAACATTTTTCTTTCTATCCAAGGTGAATGGTCTCCTTGCTCATCTCCCTGTCGAGGCAAGCAAGTCCGCGGCATCCTTTGTATCGGCGGTACTGGAAGACATCTGAAAGACTCAGCGTGCCGCGAGCCAAGACCGGCTGATGAACAAGACTGTTCGGGTGATTGTAAACCCACCTGGTACTACGGTGATTGGGGAAAGGTTAGCTCACTCTTGATAAAAGTGCCTCATAATGGCACTTTTAACTGATTTGATCCTTAATATTAGTGCGCTTCATCATAATATATATACTAATACATATAATATATATACATAATATATATAATAATAGACAAATAGACAGTTTAACTATCAAAATTACTTCATCCTTGATATTGCTGTAGCTAAACACGAATAGAGATAACTACTGGAGATAAACAAAGGTCCTAAGCGAGAGGATGCTTTGAGATGTACCTACATCATTTACTTTCGACAATTTTGTTCGCAAATTTTGGAGTCATCATCACCAAGCATAGTTTTAGTATTTCTCTTCTATCTTTTTGTAAGAAAGATGTAACTTAACGCGGGTGAAACCGCGGTGTATTGATTAACAAGACACCAGAATAATTGACCTAGTACAGAAATAAACGAACTAACCTCTACAGAGTACCCTGAACAATATTAAATAAACGTGTATAAGGACAAGCTTTGATTAATTGTGCGATATGAAGGGAGCCTTGTGATTGATATTCTAATTAGCGGCGTCCACCGTCAGTTAACAATATAATATAGCTTTTGACACTTCAACGTAACTCTTCATTACTTTATTACAAAGACCTTTTCAATTTGAATAGGATCATGTTTTACGTAATATTCAAGTTCGGATTAATGTGTTGGTTGGAGATGTTGGAAGTGATCATTATTTGTAATGACTTGTAGTCTAACTGAATCTAGTTCTTTGCAAATGAAACTGTTTTGTATTGAATGTATACCTTTTAACTCGCTGTATCTCGCAGTTTCTCGCGTCCTTAAGATAAGGATGCGATGCTTACTCCATAGATTAGTTTTTGGACAAGAACAACTTTTTCCTCAATTACGGCTCTAGTAGCAGTCTATTCACGGTGTAAGAGAATCGTGGCGCAAATGTTTACTATGGTTTCAGTACATGTTGCAAGACTCTACCATCAAAATTATTCGTTAGTTATAATAAAAAACCTACTATTCCCTATTATTTGAACAAAATAACTGACAAAAATTTCAACTGATGTCCAAAATCATGAACTGCTCGTTATTTTAACCATCAGCATTTTATCTATCCTTACATTATTCTGTCACCCAGTGTTCCGGCAACTGCATGAGTGACAGCACAGGCGAGCAGCACCGCTCAGTGGTATGCTCACGCGGCGATACCGGCGGTGTCGTCAATGAGATCGAGTGCGGGTTGCCTCGGCACACAAGACGCACGTGCGATCTCGACTGCGTGGGCGCACCATCTACGTCACGTCCTGTAGAAGTTGCCACTCCTGCACAGACACCGCCGCTGACTATTGGTGAGTTCATCATCATCCCAAAAAAAAGCTATACTTTAGTCAAAATTACTGCTGTTATTCTTGTTTCAAATATTTAACAATCAAAGTGTTTTAGTTCGGTTTCACACATTTTATGATTCATTTTGTAGCTTTTTGTCGAGATCGTAAGAAACTATTGTATTGTTTGGTCGTTATTGAATAAGATATTTTTTTATTAATATTAGTTGGTTCTTTCTGTATATAATTATTTAAACTTTATGAAACAAAAAGTACAAACCCTTTTTTTTTTTTTTTTTAGGTGGTAAAAATCATCAAATGACTCCTTCCGCCCTGGGTGGGGCGGAAGGGACTGTCAGACTTTTACTGACTAAAAAACCACCCTGTTCCTTCTGTTGCCCTTTGCGTTCCGGGGCCACGGTATCCTGTTAAGACGTCCCGCAACCCCGGCAGGCGTTTGGCCCCTATCGGGGCCCCGTCCCTGTGCTGACAGCTCTTTGAGGCGCGCGCGAACAGAACGCGCCGTCGACCCGGGCATGGTCCTTGATCGGACGGCGAGCTACCGATTACTCGCCGTCCGCAAGCCCGCGCCTACGGTGGCCGGATGTCGCCTCGCGACGTCCGACGCCCTGGGCGTCTCCCGCGGCGGCTGGGGCGTGAGGTGGAGGATGTTCTCTCCCTCACGCGGCCCGCCTCCTCCTTCGCTAGCATTACTGCTTCGCAGAAGGAGGTGACTGCATCCCATTCCCTCTCGCCCCGGAGCATGGCCTGAACCAGGTCCGGACGCGAGAGGTCGCCGCCGCCTATCGCCTCCGTGAGGACACGGCGGTGCTCTGCCCAAGCGGGGCAGACCTGCACCGTATGCTCCACCGTGTCCTCCGGGCGGTCCACACAGTGGTGACACCCGGGCGTTTCCTCCCGTGCAATCCGACACAGGAACCTCCCGAAACAACCGTGTCCGGTGAGGACCTGCGTCAGCCGGAAGGTGAGGACGCCGTGGCGCCTCTCCAGCCACTCCTCAAAGAGGGGTCTTACCGCCGCGATTGCAGCGTGCCCGAACTTAGGTTGCGACAGTCGCATCTTCCATTCCGCCATGAGATCGCACCGGAGCTCGATCCGCAGTGCCGCGATTTGCCGCGGCAGCGGGGTTTCGCCCCGGCGCTGCGCGTCCACGCGCCACTCGTAGACGCGCTGGAGGACTGTAGCCTCCAGATCCCACGGCGGTAATCCGGCAAGGAGGTTTGCCACTTCGCCGGAGACCGTGCGGTATCCCCGGATCATCCTGATGGCCATGACCCTCTGGCAGGCGACCAACTTGGCTGGTGGCCGCCGCCTGATGATGGGGGCCCACACAGGGGCCCCGTAGAGGGCCATGGACCGCACGACCCCCGCGTACAACCTCCGGCAGGAGGCGCCTGGTCCTCTGAGGTTGGGCAGGAGCCGCCAAAAAGCAGCCCCAGCCCTTTCCAAACGCGGAGCCAGACGTCTGAAATGCTCCTGGAAGCCCCACCGGCTGTCGAGGACGAGACCCAAATACTTCATCGTCGTCTCGACGCCGATGTGGACCCCTCCCACCGTTATTTGGGAACCCGACGGTGGCGCGTTCCGAAGACCATGAAAGCACATGGCCTCGGACTTGTGCAATGCCACCTCGAGTCCCAATTGCCGGATCCTATCGACGACTGTCGCAACCCCTCGCGTCGCCAAGTCGGCCGCCGCCTGGTGCGACTCTCCCTGTGCCAGGACAAGGGAGTCTAGGATACCCTATGTCCGTGAGGTCCAGCCTCCTGCCTGCAGTGTTTAAATTGTGAGAGTTTAAATGAAGCGATTTCGACTGATTTGACCAATAAAACATTTTTCCCCATTTCTGTTTCAAAATTAAAGACTCTGTTAAAATAATATGTAGCGAAAAATATGTAGCGTTTTCATTTTTCAGGAAGATACTCTGATCATTGCAAAATAACGCAACATTTATTGATTGATAATAAACTTATACATATCACAAATAGAATTGAAAATTGTGTGCAATACATAATTTCGGGAAAATACAATTTTCAACTCTTTTTCTGTTACATTTTAGTTCATTATCAATAAATAAATGAAAACTTGTGAATGGATCTAATACCTGTGTTTTATTTCACAGAGTCACAAAGAGTTGGAGGCTTTGAAACTACACAGAAAAGCACTCTTTCATCACATAGAGCCCCATTCTTTAAGGATAGGACTTCAAAAGGTATGTTTTGATATCAAATATCCCCCTTTCCCCCCCCCCTTATGTCCCCATATCTTATCCCCAGGCGCTGAAAGTTCATAAAAAATTAATCTCATGTCAATAAATTTGATTGGCTTATCATATCGGTCAAGCAATCACAACTTTTATCATTGCGATGCGAATGTGGATTACCTTAGCAGATACACCGGTACTTATCAACTACCACGTGTACCTAAGCCACACGGAAATATAGAATCAAAATATAAAAGCTAAAAGGGATACAATTCGTAATTTTTCTGTTACTGACACAGAATTAAGTCAAAATATTAATATAAGACTAATCTTTATCTATTTGTTATCTTTTTGAATAATCAAAATAGATATGTTTCTATAATCAATCGATAAAGCAATGTTTTGGGCACGCGTGTTCTATCATAGACTTTATCTATCGCTTTTTACCATTGATTGGACTTGTTTTAGGAATCTGCGTTGACATGTTGGACAACTGCATCCTGGCGGTGCAGGCTCGGCTCTGCCACTACAAGTTCTACACGAACAATTGCTGCTACTCCTGCGGCGGCCGGTGAACACACTGCCCTAATACAGTATCCGGCTAGTAATATGGCAATTCGAAGTTAAAAAAAAAACACTTAAAATTTTCAAATCTAGAAAGATACCTAATCCAATTGTTTTTATAAATGTCGAAGATATTATGAATAACACACATAGAAAAAAAAATTATACAGGCCGAAATTTAAACCCCCTTCCTTTTTTGAAATTGATTAAAAAGTTCGTCTTCGTGAAGTGTTGTCTCTGTACTTGTGTGACAATAGCATCTTCTATAACTCGATGTGCTTTATTTATGGCCGGGTATGGTACCTACTGCCTTCATTTGTGTAGGCCGAACGCGCACTATAGCTAACGTTCTAGGGGCCTGACTTATTCATAGACAATTTTTTCTGCTTTCTAGTTTAAGGCCCAAATGGTTTCGTGTCAAATTACATTGTGTTTTTAGGATGTGAAGTGGAAGTTAACGAAGAGTTGAAAGGAACGTAGCACAGCGCGACCGTCAACTACGGTCACCGTGAATCACATTGCTTGTCGAGCTGTGCTTTGGGCCCAAACATGGCAATTTCTTACTTACCTATTTTGCAACCGTTATAAAACTTTTAACCAAGGTCATTAAGTATATTACAGGCAGATTTTTTTTTGTTAATTATCATGGAATTAGACTAGCTGCTTAGAAAAAAATTGATTGGAAAGGGATTTAGGGTTGAGCTCATTGATTGTAGTAGCCGTTAGAGTAGTGTGCGTTTATCCTTAAAATAACTTTTTGACTACTGCCAACTTAATTATATCTATATTGTAAAGTATCTTGTTTGTATTATAATGGTCATCGTAAATTACAACGGCATTACTCCGACATGGCAACCGCCTGGCCGAATTCACCTCAAAAATCTAACCGTTAAGTGCAAGCGCGCCGCCCGCGAGCTGCCACCTTTTTGTCTTGTCATTATGAAAAGTATTTTAATCCATACGATTTAAAGCCCTAATTTGAATGGCAAATTATTTGCTGTATCGGAGCTGTGCTTTTTTATTAAGCGATGATCTTTAGTCTTCATTATAATAAGAGAAAAGTTTTTAATGATATTATGATTTTAAATGTTGCTCTCTGGCATCATTCGTTTTTCTCAATTTTTATGTTATTTGAAAAAAATATTTCTTTTAAGATTAAAGTATAATAGTGTTTACGCACACTGTGCGTTGCACGATTCGTATCCACTGTGCGACTGCGAGAGCCGCGCGGAGCGGGGGACGGGGGCCGTGTGGCCGCATCGCATCGCCGCGCCGACCGCCATGGCAGTCTGCTCGGGTCACTAACTAAGAACGCGTGCGTACACGCATGACGCATCACCGCCTAGCGTCTACCATTGTAAATTGTAATTTAATAATTATTGGTGTTATAATTAATACAAGTATAATAAGCAGCAGACTCGCCTATTTTGATTTATATTGACCCAAGTAAAAACCCCCAACAATTTTTTGGCGACCGTCTATGATAAATACGAACCTACAAAATAAAACATTCAACGACCGAAACTACAAGAACGTTCGAGATCAAGAAAAGAAAACCAGGGGACTCCGGACACGTGTATCAAGGAAGAGATTGGCGCGTATGCTGTTCTTCAGCCACCCACGGGGCCTTCGGACTACGCAAGCTTCAACGTTTCAACGTCTGCCTGCACCAGAGGTCTAGCCCGAGGGAAGTAAGCCCGTTTCCTATTATTCCTGTTTTCCTATTCCGTGTTTCTATTTGTGTGAATAGCCTAGCTGGTTTCGCTCGAACGTATTTGGTCTAAAAATTGCTAATTTTGCCGCACGTGGTGGGCGAGTCTATTTTTGTCACACGTAGCGGGCGAGTCTATTTTGCCGCACGTGGTGGGCGAGTCTATTTTTGCCACACGGGCGAGTCTATTTTGCCGCACGTGGTGGGCGAGTCTATTTTGCCACACGGGCGAGTCTATTTTGCCGCACGTGGTGGGCGAGTCTATTTTGCCGCACGTGGTGGGCGAGTCTATTTTGCCGCACGTGTTGGGCGAGTCCATTTTGCCGCACGTGGTGGGCGAGTCCATTTTTCCGCACGTGGTGGGCGAGTCCATTTTAATAGCTACCTTTGTTTGTGTACTGTGCTATTGGCGCACCTGTTGCGCCTACTATCTGTTTGTTTGGTGGAGGCCTAAATAGCCTATTTATGCGCTTAAATGCCTAAGGCTTCAATCTAAGCACTAAAACCTAAGTTTCACTTTGTACCTACTTAAGCACGTGTGTGTACCTATTATATTGCAGAAGATTATTTCTGTACCTGACTAATAACTATCTCTATTCTTACTGGGAGTTTGAGCTTTAGCTTACCTAACTAAATCCTAGTTTTTACATCCTCAATAGTGCAACCTAAAAGTGACGGTTATTTCACCAAAGCTTGCCGACTATTCCAGGTGAGGTGAGTGTGCATGGCATGAACTGAGCTTCGCTGATCTGCTAGCTACCTGCCTGCGTGTTGTTCGCGTTGCAGTGCAGGCGCCTGGTGAGTGCTGCATACTTCGTGCTGTCACAGCTTCGGGTAAACCGTGAGTTAGCGGTTTTGAGTTAATTACTTATTGCATAGTGACTTATTGTACCCAAATCATTGTTGCCTACTCAAAGCTAGAGGTTAGATTATAGATTTAACTACCTAAAAATAAATTTATTATGATGGATAGTGTGTTAAATAAACAAGAAATGAGTGAAGTTGAACAACAAGAATTTAAAGGGTTAATAAGAAAGCGTAGTGCTATTAAAGGTCAACTAACTAAATTTAAAGATTATTTAAATCAAACTTCAAAGTGTAGTCCGCTCAGTAGCTTGCAAGCCAAAGAAATTTCATTGAAAATAGATAAATTTCAAGCGTTACTGAACACTTTTGATATGTTACAAAATAATATTGAATTGAATTGTCCAGATTTGGATGAGCAATTATTAGAAAGAGAGTTAATTGAGGATCAGTTCTTTTCATGTATATCATTGGCTCAAGAGTTAAATGAATCGGCCAATGTGTCTAAAACTGAACAACAAAAGTCTGAAGGCTCGGACTGTGGTTCAAATAATAATAGCCGTTGTACTCATAATAACTTTAATTCAGTAAAGTTGCCAACTATTAAATTGCCTTCATTTGATGGCAACTATTTAAAATGGTTAGAGTATCGGGATACTTTTGATTCTTTGATAAATTCTAATGATTTAATTCCAAATATAAACAAGTTTCACTACCTAAGGTCATCCTTAGAAGGAGGAGCTTTAGTAGTCATAAAATCTATAGAGTTTACATCAAGCAATTACAAAGTAGCTTGGGATTTAATATGTCAAAGGTATAATAATAAAAATTTACTTATAAATAATCATTTAAAAGCGCTTTTCAGTATTGAATCTCTAACAAGAGAATCTCACAAGGCATTGAGGTATGTCATTGATTTAGTTTCAAAAAATTTAAGAGCGTTGAATACTTTAGGGCAACCTACAAATGAATGGGATGCTTTAATAATTTATATGGTGTCAACAAAGCTTGATGTCACCACTAGTAGGAAGTGGGAAGAATTTAAGAATAGATTACCAGAATTACCTACGTTGGATCAATTTAACGAATTCTTGCGGAACAGAGCAGATGTTCTAGAAACCACACAAAATCATAACACAAGTAAGAATGATCATGGTAAGCCACATGGTCATGGTTCCAAGGAACAAAGGTCTACTAAGTCTTTAGTGAGTTCTACGAGTAACAACTCTTCCAAGAATTCCTGTGATGTTTGTAAGGAAAATCATCTCCTGTACATGTGTACCAAGTTTAGGGATATGTCACCTGAAGTTAGATTAGATACAGCTTTAAAGCTGAAAGTATGTCTTAACTGTCTGCGTAGTGGACATACAGCCAAAAAATGCTTCCTTAAAAGTTGTTGTAAGCTTTGCAATGGAAAACATAATAGCTTAGTGCATAAAGATACTAAAGCGGAATGTAGTAATATTAGTTCTAATTTAAATACAAGTAATAACGACTTAACCCCGAGTACATCACCTGTAACTTTGTCTGCTATCTCTGCGGGACAGGTCCTATTGTGTACAGCCGTTGTTAAAATTGTTAATCCTGTAAATAATTCTACATACCTTGCACGAGCTCTCTTGGATACTGGAAGCCAGTCTTCTTTTATTACTGAAAAACTTAAAGCAAAGATAGGAATACCAACTCAATGTACAGAACCAATAAGAATATCTGGCATCAATAATGTACAGTGTGACATTAAGGAGCGTTGTAGCTTAAAATTGTACTCACGTTTTGACACTTCATTTAATTTACAAGTTAGGTGTTTAGTAGTACCTCAAATTACAGGTACATTACCGACACTAAATGTTAATGTTTTAGGCCTAGGACTGCCTGCTGATTTGGAGCTTGCAGACCCTGGGTTTCATTGTCCCTCCGACATAGATATCTTGTTGGGGGCAGACGTTTTTTGGGACATTGTAGGTACCCAACAAATAAGATTAGGTAAACACCAACCGGTATTACAACATTCAAAATTAGGTTGGTTAGTGTCAGGCCCTATAGGGATTGGACACTCTAAGTTAATTCGTACTAAAAATGCTCACTCTAGCATTAATGTATTAAATTGTAATATTGTACAGGATGATATTCAAGAATTATTACAAAGATTTTGGGAGGTTGATGAACTGCCTTCAAACAAAATATCTTACACTCTTGAAGAACAAGCTTGTGAGAACAGTTTTATAGAAAATACAAGTCGCTTACCAAGTGGAAGATTTAGTGTTAAAATGCCACTCAAGGATTCACCTGAAAAGGCACTAGGTGACTCTTATAATATTGCCAAAAGGCGTTTTTTGTGTTTAGAAAGTAAGTTAGATAAGAATCCAAATATTAAAAAACAATACTGTGATTTTATTAAAGAATATTCGGATCTTGGTCATTTGGAAGAAATAGAGCGTCCAAGGTTTGGTAATTACTTGCCTCATCATGCAGTACTAAGAGAAAAAAGTGAAACCACTAAACTTAGAGTAGTTTTTGATGCTTCAGTGAAAACATCCTCTGGAAAATCACTAAATGATATCCAGATGATAGGTCCAGTTGTGCAAAATGATTTATTTAATATTATGTTACGCTTTCGCACTCATAAATACGTGCTAACAGGTGACATTGAGAAAATGTTTAGACAAATTTTAATTGTGAATTCACAACGTCATTTACAGCTAATTTTGTGGAGGGAAGATTCATCTCTACCACTCAAGGTTTTGCAATTAAACACTGTGACCTATGGTACAGCGTCTGCGCCGTTTTTAAGCACTAGATGTCTCCTTCAGTTAGCAGAGCAATGTACTGATCAGCACATTGCTGAAATAATTAAAAATGACTTTTATTATGATGATTTAAGCACGGGAGCATCTACTAAAGAAGAGCTGATACATATTTATAAGACTGTGACACAAACATTAGGCTCAGCACGTTTTCCATTACGCAAAATACGCACGAATTGTCCTCAAATATTTACAAATGAACCTATGTTAAATGACACATTAGATCTTACCAAGCAGTCATGTGTTCTAGGTCTTAATTGGTCCCCTAAAATGGACACATTTATATTTCCAATAAATATAGAATCAACTTTAAAAATAACTAAGAGAACAATAATCTCAATGACTTGTAAAATTTTTGATCCTTTAGGTGTTTTATGTGCTTGCATTATTACTGCTAAAATAATTTTGCAACGTTTATGGAGTGCTAAGATAGACTGGGATGAACCAGTACCTAACGATATAAAAGATTCTTGGATAAAATTTGTGAAAAACCTATCATGCCTATCTAGCATACAATTAGAAAGAAATGTTATATGTGATTTGCCTATAACCATAGAACTACACTGTTTCGTTGATGCTTCACAAAATGCATACAGTGCCTGTGTATATTTGCGCACAACTGACGTTAATAATAAAGTTACAGTTAAACTACTATGTGCCAAGGCTCGGGTAGCTCCCATAAAACCAACAACTATTCCACGTTTGGAGTTGTGTGGTGCTTTGCTAGGAGCCAGATTGTGTGCAAAGGTCTTACAGTCACTACGTTGTCACATTACTAGTAAAACTATTTGGACTGATTCAACTGTAGTACTTGGTTGGCTTAATATTCAATATAAACAACTAAAGCCTTTTGTTCGTAACAGGGTAAATGAAATAAATGAAATTACATCTGACTATTCATGGCGTCATGTGCCTACAGATTGTAATCCTGCTGACTTGGCCTCGAGAGGTGTAACTCCGCAACAGTTACAGTCCTCATCCCTGTGGTGGGAGGGACCTTCCTTTCTTAGAAGGGAACCAAGTGAATGGCCACAACAAGGTGTCCCTAATACAGAACTACCTGAATTAAAAGTTCTAAATATTAGTTTAGAAAATAATTTTATTGATTTTTCTAAATATTCAAGTTTTACTAAATTCAAAAGAATTATAGCCTATGTGCATAGGTTTATTAACAATTTTATTTGCACATACAGTAGGAATAAAACTTATAAAAGGTTATCAGGTAGTCTTAGCACTGATGAGCTTAGTAATTCATTAAAAACATTAATAAAATTTTCTCAATTGCAATCATTTTCTAGTGAAATAGATATAATTAAAAGAAGCAAGGAGCTCCATAATAAGTCTAAAATATTACCACTTAACCCATTTCTAGATTCAGATGGTATACTCAGGGTGGGTGGTCGTATACAAAATCCTAATTATAATTATGACAAAAGGCACCCAATATTACTAGATTCCAAACATAATTTTACTAAATTACTAATGAGATATGAGCATATACGTTTGTTCCATGCCGGACCACAATTACTTTTATCATCCATTAGGGAGGAATATTGGCCAATAGGTGGCAGGAACTTGGCTCGTAGTGTATTAAGAAACTGTGTTGTGTGTATACGTTTCAGAGGTAAAACGGTACAACCTATAATGGGAAATCTTCCAAATGTTAGAACGAGCCCTAGTTTTCCCTTTTATACATGTGGAACAGATTTTGCTGGTCCATTCATGATAGCAAGTAAAAAAGGCCGAGGTAATCGTGTAACTAAATGTTACCTTTGTTTATTTGTTTGTCTTACGACTAAAGCTGTCCACTTAGAGCTTGTAAGTGACCTCACTACCGAAGCGTTCCTAATGTGCTTGCGACGATTTGTATCAAGAAGAGGTAAACCTTACAAAATTTATTCAGACAATGGCAAAACATTTGGAGGGGCAAACAATGAATTGGGTCGAGTCCTCAAGTCTAGTCGCGATGCTGTGACAGAGTATGGCAGCACTGAAGGTATTCGATTTAAATTCAGCCCTGCATATTCACCTCATTTTGGAGGAATCTGGGAGGCTGGGGTAAAGTCATCCAAACACCACCTAAAAAGAGTAGCAGGCAACGCTGCCTTAACGTTCGAGGAACTTTCAACGTTGTTCACACAAATAGAGGCTATCCTTAACTCACGTCCCCTATCTCCTCTCTCATCAGAACCAACTGATATCCTTCCTCTTACTCCAGGGCACTTCCTTATTGGGCGGCCACTTACTTCAGTGCCGTCTCTGACCATTAATAAAATGAGACCCAACAGATACGAGAGGATAGAGCAACTACGGCAGCAATTTTGGGAGAGGTGGCGTCGAGAGTACCTGGCCGAACTCCAACAAAGAAATAAGTGGCGGAAACCGCAATATGAACCTAAAGTAGGCGATTTGATAATACTTAAGGAAGATCATCTACCTCCATTATGTTGGCGTCTAGGCCGCATTACAACCCTATATCCAGGACGAGACGGTGTCAGCAGAGTCGCTGATATCTACACGTCGAGAGGAACAGTCAAGAGAGCAGTCAACAAGTTCTGCATTATACCTAACGAAGATAAGGACTGCAACAAAAGCTAGATAGCTGAGCTATCAAGGTGTGGGAGGCTGTTTACGCACACTGTGCGTTGCACGATTCGTATCCACTGTGCGACTGCGAGAGCCGCGCGGAGCGGGGGACGGGGGCCGTGTGGCCGCATCGCATCGCCGCGCCGACCGCCATGGCAGTCTGCTCGGGTCACTAACTAAGAACGCGTGCGTACACGCATGACGCATCACCGCCTAGCGTCTACCATTGTAAATTGTAATTTAATAATTATTGGTGTTATAATTAATACAAGTATAATAAGCAGCAGACTCGCCTATTTTGATTTATATTGACCCAAGTAAAAACCCCCAACAAATAGTTTTATGACGTTCCCTAAAATAATAAAAAAGTAGTATTACTATTAACACGTTTATTATATTTTGCTTATTCGGTGTGATATTTAAACATAAGTTTATTTTTATATGTATTAATTTATATTAGGTACAAGTGAAATCATGACTCAATTTAGTACTTAGGTTATTACCGACGCTTCTAAGATAATATGTATTGTATTGTAGTGTGAAATGTACCAACTTCAGCTTAAGTTATGTAAATAGATTGATTTAAAACAAGTGATGATTAGATGAAACTGAAACAAAAGCTGGACTTTTATTTCTGACCTCTTTCTTCTCTAACAAAAAAAATTAAAATAAAAAGAAAAAAAAACAGTCTTAATTCAAAAATAGAAGATAATTTTGTTTAAGTTCGGAATATTTTTTTTCCCTAACGGTCAGTGATGACCGACCAGCAATATACCTATCATCAAGCAGTTTTCATTCATTAATTGATATTGAATTAAAACTTACCAGAAATAGAGTTAAAAATTGTGAAATTATGTCTTCCATTATCTTTTTAACTTTAAAGTAGGTATAACCTAAAACATAACGTTTATGCAGGACAAAGCAAGAATAAACAGTTGGAAGTCCTCTCTTAGTACGCGTAAAAGGTTGACTTTCAAAGTTAATCCAAGCTTTTGATAACGCATATTACTGATCGCGTGCGCAGCCATCGCCCACACTGGTGGGCTCCGATAAGAAAATAATGTTAATACGTAATATTATTCAATTACTACGTTTCGGTATGACCTGACTTAGCCTTTGTCTAGATAGTGTTCTGTAATTGACAATGACCGCATTGGCAGTACATTGTAATGTAATGTAATCATTAGATAGTTCTAATTAAATCGTTTGAAGTGATTAAGATGAAGTGAGATGGATTGCAATCAATTTATTACATGTTTATTGCTCATGTTTTCGGTTGCTTTACAATCTAATTAACTATTGATGTTTGAATATCTTTATCTTTGTGTCATGCGTTATCGAATAATCGTTTGAGTAACTAAGTTGGTACCTAACAAAGTATATTCATTCAATTGAACAATTTTGTTTTCCATCCTTCTTTTTTTTTCTTTATATAAAAAAGCTGCCACACACTAGAAATTTCTACTGTATTGTGGGTGCATTTAAAAAGATATAAACTCACATACACAAACAACCAGACCTGAAGCAACAATCTGTAAGCTATTGAAATATTTGCACCGGGCGGTAATCTAACCCAGGACAGGCAGCGCAGCAGCCAAATGCTAATCCACTGCGCCCACTTAAAAAATAAAATAAAAAAGTTACTATTATTTTTATTATAAATGCGAAATGTTTGAATGGAATTTTGTTCATCAATATCGCCAGAACGGCAAAACGTATCTAGATGAAATTTGGCACAGAGATAGATTATAATCTGGAATAGCACATAATATGCTATTTTTCATCCCGGAGACGGTTCCCATGAGAAAATATCAACTTTGACGCGGACGAAGTCGCGGGCAGAAGCTAGTGAAGAATACCTAAACTGCTGAAAAAAAAACAAAAGAAGTCTTATCTTAAAACGTTTTATTAGACTTAATGCACAGTAAAGTGTTAAATTCCAATGATAATAAAATTACAAAGAATACACATTAAAACTATAATCTTTTAATCTATACAATGTTTTCCATTATTCAACTATCTACTAAAAGTAAGTAGACTGTAATGGAACATTTATACAATCAATTACTCCATATTTATAAGACAAAGTTTCACGATATATTAAAATATAGGAATTTGCCTGAAACTGTAGGTAAACCAAAGACATTATCAAGCCTATCATGTCCAGTCTAAGCTAAACTTGCATTGTATAAGATTTTCTTACAGCAACAGGTCCGTTTATACTGGAAATGAATAGCTTGAAAAATCGCTGTAAGTACCTTTAAATACATAATTATACACACATCAAAAGTGTCTAGGGATCAACATCCCTAATCAATAACATTGTTGTTGATCCCTAGACACTTTTGATGTGTATATTTATCTATAGATACAAATTAATAAAATCGAAGTTTGCGTTTGTAATGTCAAAATAACAGCTTTTAACAAAACTGCATATTTTATGAATCCATTTACACGAGCTTAGATATGTCAGAAAACATTTTTTTTTTAATTTTATCTGTCTGTCTGTCTGTCGGTTCCTGCTAATCACCTAAACATCTGGACTGATTTTGACGGAACATGCACTGGCAGATAGTTGGTACTATAAGGAGTAATTTAGGCAACTTTTATTAAAACAATGAATTAGAGGTCCGCGCTTAAAAAAATACACCGCATAAATAACCAACACTCACGCAGGAAAAGTCGCGGTCATAATCTAGTTTCTTACAAACTAATAATATACTAATAGAAATTAAACGTAACGGTATCGCTAATCTCTGTATGGTTTACTTCATTTGAGAGCAGTAAATACTATAATTTTATACTAATTAAAACTATTTAAAACTAAATTACAAGTTTCCCACCGGCCACGAAATTGGCAATTATCATAGTAAACATACCAACTAAAGCAAGAACAGTGAAAGATATCACCAGGTTTGTATTTGTATCATCGAGTAGAACGTCCCTAAACATTTCAATTGCTAAAATAATTGCTACGTAGGCAATAACGAGTGTTAAAGTTGAAACAACTGCATATATGGCTTTGAAAAAACTATTGTTCACCATATTTGTGCATATCAAATGCACAAGTCCTCCCACGAGGCTCACGGAAGTCAATATCATGGCAACAAAACCTGAAATGATGAGAAAACTGTCAGTTAGTACAAAATCAATTTGGTGTTATCAGAAGGCCAAATGTTTTTGAAAATAATTGATTGTATTTTGTTTCTTTTTTTTGGTAAATATAAAATATAAATAAGTAAATAAAAAATGTAAATGGTAAATATAAAGCTAAATGATTTTATCAATAACAACTAGAATGTGGACCCTCAATAATAGCCTATAATAGAGTCATTATAATAATATTATTTATTTACATATTTCATACATTATGAAATTGTACCTTTCAAAATCTAGTCGCAATCTTATCTCAGAGTATAAATTAAAGGCATTTTTGACTCATTGAAACTGAGATTAGATTGCGACCGTACCCATAAGTAAGTTAGTAGAATTCCCCTCCTGATCTTCCTGGTTTACGTGTAAAAAAATCCCTCACGGTGAAGTTAGCCTATCTATGTGTTCTTTTTTTTAAAGGGTTTGCAAAAACAAGGTTTCGTTCTATAATTCGGTAACCAAGCAATAGTCCGGTTAATCTAGTGGGTACTTAAATAGGTATTTGAAGAAAAAATATATAAACTTACCGACGATATGGTGACGTGTAGCCAGATGAGGGTCTTCTACTTGGATGGTGGGGAAGATAGGTATAACCATGTTGGCTGCTTTATCAACTGCGACTATTCCCATAGCACCACCGATGAGGGCCAGGGCCGAGCCAAGCACTTGCACAAGCCAGTAGATCTTCGTCTTCTGTGGATACTTGAAGTTGCTTGCCCAACCCGTTTGGGGGTTTAACGATAATACAGCTTGACTCAACAGGAGTACATACTGCAAATGTAAAGGCACAATTTACAGGATTTTTTGAAAAAACTAGTATTGGTACTTAATTGTCTTCTTAAACAAAAGTCAACGGATTTATGTGATAAATTGTCAGGTGACGTTAGCTGCTGCAAAAGGTTGACTGACTGAATTAATTAATTAATTAGACGCGCTTCGCAATTTGACATATTAATTTTTGATCGAGAAACCGGGTTTTGTATGCAAGTCAATCAATTTTCGAACTGATGATCTCGTATTTTAAATCATGTCACTCTTAGTTCTTATCAATGTTGTTATTATTATGTGTCGCTAAATAGCGACACAATACGGGTGTAGACAGAGACACCACCAATAAATAGACATACTTTTTATGAGGGGTCAAAAATACTAATAGATTAGTGATCGATGTCTCCCCCACATTTTGTATAGCACTAGGGTGTCGTGTCGTCACTTGTTTGCCAGCTCAACTGGCTAACTATTTATTTATTGACTTTAAAGTAACAAAAACAAGTTAGATTACAATAATTGAAAATTAATCGGGTTTTCAGGGCTAACCAAATAGTATTTTTTCCGAGAAGTGGTGTCTGGAATTATTTTTTAATGGTGTCTATATTCGTATCAGGAATCCTGTTCTGGTAATAGACAAAATCGAGACAGAGTACCTAATTATGTAATTATGTCCTTAATCATGCACTAGGTACTTAAGAATCTACATTTTAGTTTTAGTCTTAGTAAAAAGATATTTTAGGATCTGTAATATCAGTATATTGTGTATAGTTATGGTTACCATAGACATGCATCCATGGTAACAATATCTGTACCAAATACTCGCTGATGACAGTTGGTACAATCGATAACAAACATCTTATTGGCCTCATCATTTTTATCTATTTTGTGACGAAACATGACACTATCGAGATAATGGGAAAAGTCCGCAGGCGCCAGTTCTTTTTGTTTTCCTTTTATTTATCTATATTCATATTTTAAATAGGAAGTTCGATTGTTTTTTTTTTTTGGTTGTAAGAGTACTCTGGGAGTAATGGTCCAACTACAAAATTCTTTTACTGGCAGAAAGACACACTTGTGAATGTACACTTCCACACGGACGATATCTCGGCTAGAAGTGAGTTGCATAACATAATAAAATATTTTAACCACTATTTTATCTGTTTGTTTATAGTTTGTCATGAATCGTCAAATAAGGGAGAAGTACTTCATGATCTGCAAATTCGTCACAAAAGTTGGAACATTAGAGGGCCATAAATATTGTTTTTTAGACAGAGTTCAGTTTTATATAGCTACGTACTTAAGTAGTGCATTATTTACTATAGGAGAAAAATACAAAAGTGTTTCTACTTACCCCAATAACTGTTAAATAGACATGTGCCGTTATTGACGGAAGATCGATTACGTTTGATAGCAAGTTTATGCAAATAAATGCAGTGATAGCAACTGTACCGAGGAGTAAATGTGTTACTGTACTGATCATGTTCATACACACTACGAATAATGGAACTTCTTCACTTGGTGGTGGTCCACCAGGTCTTAACCCCTCTTCTAATCTGGAGTGCGACATCGGGGGTGGAGGTGGCATTGCCATTTTAAGCTGATATTTTAGATTATCTTTTGCGTATTCGCACACTGTGGGATCTTCACGAGTACTGACGCATGTATATGTTATAGCAATCAATAGTTTTTTATCTTCGATTTAAGATAACTTTACAGATAGTCATGTTTCCTACTTTGACAAGTTGATAAGGATGACAGTTATGGTGTAATGGTTACTAATAAATGAATTGAATTCTGTGTTTTGTAGTTTAGTATTTAATATTAGGTTGTGGTACTTTCATAATTATTTCTTCCAAATTATGTATAAGTAAAAGTCTTTTTGAAAGTGAGCTTTTCTTTTAGGAATCAAGTACCTACCGGGTAAATACGGGTTACTTTAGCCCTATACTTACAACTGTGACTTTACCTCAAAACTGAAATAAACGTTTGACAAGAACTTCCCGCTTCTTGAATGACAATAAACCCATTAAATTAGCACGATTAAATCTGGTTAAAATCCTTGAGCCAGTTTTTGAATTTAGAACTTTATTTCGATAACGATTAAGTTTCTAAACATAAACCTAGTCTTGTAATAAGGCAGATTTAGTTCTAGTCATTTTTTTTAGTTCCAGTTATACTCGTATTACTATTTCTGTATTTTTTTAAGAGATGAGTAATTCTAATGTTTTTTCGTTTTGATCCAAAGCTTCCTTACAGGGCTAACCCGCATTTGCGGTGCTTTTATATTTGATTAAATTTACTTTTATTATTGAAACGAAATGAGTATGGTTAAAAAATAATCATAAAGATACTAATTTTCTTATCTAACGAACACATTGTATCCACCTTTTACTTTGACAATAAATCCAAATTACTTAGATAAGATTCCGAATTTTCCTTCCTGTTATTATCCAAAAGTCTAAAGATACCAGTATGGTGAATAACCAGCTGATAATGACGAGGGCAGGTACGAACACAAATCTCCGTTGCCCGTCCATATTTTAAATGAATAGTACTCCAAGGCTGCGCAGAGGCTCCCAGTAGCCAGGAATATGCTGGCGAGACCGGTGATGTAGTGGAAGAATCTGATCCAGACAGAACACGCCAATACAGGAAGTCAGCTTGTAAGGGTACATCGCGACGATTCCACTCAGCAAACTTGCTAGACATAGAAGATGAATGCTGCTAACCCTGGAATAAAACGTTTTGTTAGGTTATGTAGTCTGCTTTTCGCCTCTGGTATTGCTCTAGTATTTTAGGTGGGCCGTCGGCTTGTTCGCCAAACCTACTTTATTTATATCAATGGGTGAAACTAATTATTGTGAAAAGTTGTAAACCAAATCAAAAATCCACTCGAATCGCATACTTTTAAGTTAACGGGACCTTGATAGGCCTATCGAGCTCTAGCGACAAGTCGACGTGATTGTATCATAACTGACGTTGGGTTGACGTTCCTTTAAGGTGTCCCCACGCAAGAGCCGGATATCACCGGTACGAAAATGACGCAGGTAAAAATAGTTCTAAAAATAGTTATTATACAAGGTGTTGTTTTACAACTGAATTCGAAAATCACATAATAAAAAAAAATAGGTATATGTATATAATTATTATTGGTTCATTTTGAGAATACCTTCCTTAAATTTGATGAAGATAAAAAACTACACCTTGTTTATCATCTTGGCGATAATATAGCTCGTGTGTGGTGATGCCACAATGTACAAAAGATTTATCAGGCCATATTCACGTACCTACACAAATCGGGTAATAAACTATCATGATTCAGTATTATTTGCAACTTGTTCACGAACATAATGTGTCTTATCTAGCGATAAGTAGGTGTAGGTATTTAAGTGAAAGTAATGGATAGTTATCTAATACTTTTCAATGTTGGTTACAATCGTTTGTAAATATTGACAGTCTATTGTTTATTTCAAATTATTTTCTAAGAGTTTAAATGTGCGTCTACTTTTCTAGTAAAATCTTCAAATAATCTCAGTCATAGTGAGATATTGTCTTCGCTAGGTATCAATAAGTAGATAAATAAAATCTTAATAATAAATAAGGTATTGTTTTCAAGGCTGCGTTTCACTTGTGGTATCTAGGTAATTAATTTGTTAATCTGTATAAGATCTAGCATGATATTTTGAATGAAATCCCAAATGGCGCAAATTACGCACATTACGGGCAAATGGTTCCGGTGGTTTTGCATCTCAAGAGGTGTAAGACAGGGCTGTGTAGCGTCTCCTTGGCTGTTCAACCTATACATGGATAGTTGTTTGGCGGATTTGAGAGAGAGTGAGTGTGGATTAAGGATGGATGAGTTGCTTGTCAAATGCCTGTTATACGCAGATGATCAAGTTCTTCTTGCATCGTCGGCAGAGCAGTTGCAAGACATGGTAACGGTAATGAATGACGCGTTTAAGAGGAAAGGGATGAATATAAATGTGAACAAGACGAAAGTGATGGTTTTTGAAAGAGAAGAGGATATATCGGTGTGTGATGTGAAAATAAATGATGAGAGTGTGGATCAAATGAATGAGTTTGTATACTTGGGCAGTATGTTTACTAGAGATGGAAAGATTGATGCTGATGTGGAAAGGAGAGTAACTGCGGGAAATAAAGTGAATGGTGCTATACATGCGGTTGTGACCAACCAGTCCATGCCCAAAAAGGCTCGACTGGCTGTTCACAACGGCGTGCTGGTGCCTACACTTATGTATGGAAGTGAATGTTGGGTTTGGCAAACGAGGCATGAGAGTAGGATTAATGCTGTGGAAATGCGTTCCTTGCGGAGTATGTGTGGTGTAACTTTGAACGATAGAGTGAGGAATGAGGTTATACGGGACCGTTGCGGATTAAAAGAGGATGTAGTTACAAAGATAGAAAAGGGTATGCTTAGATGGTTCGGTCATGTTGAGAGGATGAGTGAAAGACGATTAACAAAAGGTATTTATATGGCAGAGGTGAGTGGTAACGCAGGGAGGGGTCGCCCTAGGAAGACCTACACTGACCTTATTGGTGAGGTTCTTCAGAAAGGTCAGGTGCGGAGTACTCGTAACCGGCGTGCTTGTATGACGAGATGTATGAACGTAGATGAGGCGAAAGGAGTATGTAAGGATCGTAGCAGGTGGCGTTCTGTGGTTTCTGCCTACCCCCATGGGAAAAAGGCGTGAGTTTATGTATGTATGTATGGTTCCGGTGATCCCTCATCGAAAACATTTGCCCGTAATGTGCATAATTTGCGCTTTTATGGGAATGTAACAATGTAAGATAAGGTTTTGAGTGCGAATCTGAACTGTTACATTACATACAAATGCTCCAGGTTAAGAAGTGAAAAGCGCCTTTGGACCTTCTTCGTGCGCAGTGGGCATCACGTAGCACGTTATGTTGCTTTACAACCACCACATGCAGTAGGCAACCATCCCTAGACCAGTAGGTTCGTTTAGGTTCGGTTCATTTGAAACGTTTGGGAGGACCTTTCAGAGGACCTACCTACAATAGTATTGTTTTAACATTACACTGAAAAAACGTAACGGCTATAAATAAACAAGTTGCTGCTATTTACAACCAAGTGACTTGCTTCGGAGGGAGCCTGCAATGTTTGTTGTTAAAATTATACAAGTCAACTTTGTTAACGTATGTTGGTAATATAAACCCAGTAAGTTAGTCAAAAAATAGGTATCCAAGGTTAGTTGCTTCTAACCTATTCACTCAGTAAACTTAGCAAACCTATTTACTATAGTGAATCGAGTTACTCTGTTAACAATACCCAAGCTTCTTAGTATTACTAATCAATTCAATCGGTAACTGCAAAGAACTAACTTGGTTAAAGAAAAAAAACCCAACTCTCGTCACAGCCAACGTGCTTTGTTGTGTTTAGCAAAGCAACGACGACATGTCTAAAATTAAATGACTTACATAATAGAAATTAATAATGCAAGTTTGTCTATTATTAACTGGACACTTTATAAATATTAGCCAATTATGGTTGTATCTAAAATTAAATAACTTACTTATTCTAGAATAGCAATGTAACCTTGTCTATTTTTAACCGAACTTGGAGTAAATTTTAATCAAGTAGGAATAATTTTAAAACTAAACATCTTACTTAGTATGAAATAATAACCTGAGCTTGTCTATTTTTAACCGAATTCGGTGAGGGTAAAATTTAACGAGTCGCTAATTTAGAAATAAATAAGTACATTGTTAATAATAGCCAATCATATTTAGCAATACTTGCTTGTATAATATTAGCAAAGCTCTATTGCACATTTTAAATATGTCTTGATTGAATGCAGCCGAATAATTTTTAACAGAGCTTAAGTAATTGGTACTTTGCTAAAGCAAAATTTTTTCAGTGTACTTTGTTACTGTTGGATTTTCAGCTCTAGGCACCAAACCGATTGTTGAAAATCAAACAGTACACAAGAGTTGGTAGTAGACCACCAGTTTTGTAGAAACGTAGGTAGGTATCGACTAACCAGTACGCACATCTATACTAATATAATAAAGCTGATATACTATATAACATCACGCTATGACTCACGGGAATGGAGCAGTAACAAAAGACCTAACTGAAGGCGGGTGAAAAAAACCACGTGGACGAAGTCGCAGCAAGAAGCTAGTATATGTATATCGCAGCTATGCTGTGGCCATACTTCACTTTCTCACATGTTCAAAACTGCATTTTAATACTTAGATGGTTGCCGACCCCAACGCACAAGGGAAACGCAAGGAAGATTACTGCTGAAGCAATATTTCACGACAAGTAAATGATTATTCATACAAATACCGTTTGAAATCATGCCACGTACCCATAGAGGTAATAAATTAGGCTTGTAAACCGCGGTGTGCACACACAAGCCATCTATAAATAAGTGCTATAATAACTTATTTCCTTCAGTAAACTTTTACAACTTGCACAGTTAAGCACAAGTGGTGGTATAGTGGTGGCGCGGTGGCGATTTAAGTGTTAAAATATGTATACAAGCTGAGTTTTCGCTGTGTATCTTTTAGGTGGTGAAAGTACTCTAGAATACAAACAAATTAGACCAACCCTAAAATAAAACTTTAAAACTTACATCTTAATGTATCAATGATGTCCAACTTGTGGAAAGATGGAGGATGTGCAACAAAGCATGGCACATACCTATTGCTGGGATGGACTTAGGGATTTCACAAAATACTTTGATTGACCCTGCATCTGACAAAGCACAAGCATATACCTACCTAGCTGTTAATGCTACGGACCCCAGCACCGGCCGCCGTAGACTTCTTTAAGATTGTAAGATTAAGTACATAGGTTAGATTTCTTGTAAGTACTATGGGTTTGTATGTTATAAAAGAAACCCTAAATAAAAACAAATAAAAAAACCTAAATGTATGTGAACATAAGTGTATGTATCCAGTCAGATCGAAATAGCTCCGTTTCGGTCTGTTCATATAGATCTTTATTTGTAGGTACGATGGCCTTTTGTAAAATAATAACACTGTTTCTCTCCAGTCTGCCCTAAGCGCTGGGTTCAATGACCCGACAAAGGAACAAATACAAATTCCGCATCCCTGATTAGACCGTGACAGTGATTACTTTATAGATTGAAGTCGTTTTGTCCATTTCCTTTCCATGTTCGTTTCGTTAACCGTACGGACATCAATCGCTATTAAGAAATCGTGTTGCCTATCTGTGATTGGTCGCCAAGAGACGTATGGGCAGTTTGGAGCTTCATTTAGAGATGACCATTTCGAATTTTGAAAAGTTGATTTTTTGCACAAAGATTTATATGTCTAAAGAAGTAACGTTTTTAGATTAAAAAAAAACCAAATTCGAGAGCCTGGACGGCCGTAATGCTGGACAAAACTAACTAACGTTTTATTCGCATTCGCTACGCTTTACCAGTGGGATCTCATCCTAAGTTGATAAGTTTATTAACTCAATATAGTAATAGCCGCTTATATCCCAAACATAAATAACATAATACCAGCCTATTATTGTTCCACTGCAGGGCAATAGACATCTTCTCATATAGAGAAGGCACACCCTTGTCCAAGGCGGATTATTATTATTCAATTAGAATAAATGGCTGGTTATGCAAAATATAATAAATATCTTACCCCAAGAACACATAATATAATGTGCAATTCATAGTGAGTTACTACTGTACTGCACGAGAATAATAAACAAATGAACACTGTTAAAAATATTAAAATGTGAATTAAAAGATTAATCGTCAATCTCACTGATTTGTACCAAACACTGTCCACAATTTGCGTTTTTCGCTTTGTTCTATTAAAATCATTGTCTGTATTCTCTGCCATTTTATCGACTTGGGCGTTATGTTTATGGAAACAATGTACATCGACAATTAAATAGAATATAGGCTGTACTCTAGTGCTCTCATAGGCCTAGCGACACACCTGCCGCAAATTACGCCGCGTAATTCGGCGTAGCAATGTACGCATCGACGAAAAAGGTTGTTAAGCCGAAAACTACGTATCGCAAAACAAACGAAATACAAAGAAGGTCGAAGCTCCGATCAATCGAATTTCACGAAAAAAAACGTTATATTTTTTTCCGTCGTGTTATTTCGGCTTGTGTGTCACTCCACTAAACTCAATAAGCTGAAACAACAATTGCCACTCAATAAGACGATACGCATGAAGGATAGATAATAGAGTGGTATCACTTTAATCTGAAGTGCCAATCTTGGTACGTGACAACTTCGAAGTCTAAGGAATTTATAAATACATGTGGGAAAATCTAAACAAAAGCATTATGAAGAAGTTCTGGAGGCGATAGGTACTACGTGTGTGGATTTGTGCAAAGAAAGTGTAGACTTAGAATTTTATTGGTGGGAGTTCTGATGACCACGTTATGGACAGGACAAAGGCTCCATTCGTATAGAACCGTCAGATTCACGGGAGGTTGCGTGACGCACGATTTCACGCGACGACGTGCGCATTCACGCGTCTGGATAGTAGTAGTAGTTGCATGACCCTGAGCCTTTATATTTGCTTAAAATAAATTTGTACGTTACTAAAACGTGATAGAGTTAATAATCGTGTAAATACAAGTCACCACGCTTCGCTTCGGCCCTGCCCCAATCTGAATGGATCCTTACCCAAATGCTTTTTTCCTTACTTTTTATGGGATGTAATTAAGGTTGGAAATAATAACAACAACCAGTGTTTAAAGCTTATTATTTTTGTACATTGTTATATGCATCATTAGTACAGACAAAATTTATTAAACGGTAGGCAAAACTCTAGTTACTTTTAGCAAAAACCAATTAATATAATACATACATTATTGTGATGGTACAATGTTTTAACTAATACAAACATATAAATACTTAACAGCCAGTAAGTAAATGCACTATACATATAAAAATAATTATCTATTTACACAACTCGACTTTAATAATACAGAACTGACTCTTTGATAATAGAATCGGTGTAATAAGTTATTATGAACACTGATGCCTGGGCCACACATCTGCGAATATCGTTCATCATAGTAAGGGATATCTAACGTTTACAGTTTTACATTAATTAACACCCCTCACTGACAAACTTTATAAACTTAATTAAAAGACGTGTGGAGTTGGCATTATAGTTTCTATAAGTACATACCGAAGAAACTATTACAACAATAAGAAATACTATTTTGTTCTTAATCTAGATAGCATAGCCTAAGTTGCATTACAAATGCAAAATGAACTGTAGTTCCAAACATGCTTTTATTCAACAAGTAATTAATCTCCTAAGTAATACATGTATATGAAATTCGGTAAAATGCATTTCCATTACTTGGTTACAGGCAAGTTATAAAGAAATCTATGCGTACAGGTGCTCAACTAGATAACATGTCGTGCAATATAATGTAAGAGATAAACAAAATATTTTTTTTATTATTTTATAATTTTGAAAGTTCTACAGTTCACAGTTTGACTCCAAAACTCGACTAAACAATCTGGAGATCACGAAACTATTCCTAATACTTACAGAAACTCGAAAGTTTATAGTTCACTTATTGAGCCGCGCACACACTACCATGTACCTACTCGTCGTCAATAACACCAAGTATTTTAGTGCGGAGCACAATAAAACATTGAGTAATTAACAATTTCATATGAATGAGTCATTTAGATAAGTCAATCCGATATCTAGTCTTAGTGTGTTTCACTTTGGCTTGATTCAGACTTAATACTCAGACAGTGGCGTAGCTTGCCCTAACTGGGCCCTGTATTAAGATATGTCGAGGGGCCCCTCCGCCTAATTGCGGCGAAGCCCAAATGAAGGGTAAAGATTTTTCACAAAGAAACATTATGTAATTTTTTTTCACGGGAGTGGATATTATTATACGAATTTTCGGGGCCCATGTAGCTTAGGGGCCGTAGATACGGCAGTCGCTACGCCTCTGTACTCAGCATTAGCATTGATATAGATACCGGCACCAGTGGTGAGCACTGCGCATTTGTTAATTTTTCGGTCTCTTTGGCGGAATGAAGAAGGCGGGGGGCGCCGATCTTGCACGCGATTGGTTCGTCAATTGATACTCGTCGTCTATTGGTCTATCGCCTGTCATTCGGCTACTGTACACTTTTGTGCAAATTTAATGAATCACGTTTAAAATTTTTAAATTGTTTTTTCTTGTTATTACGTATTAGTTGTTTTTTTTTTAATATAGTTTAATTTCGTTATTTCGTATTTGATGTGTTTTTTTGTTTAATAAAGTTCATTTTTATTATTTCGTTTTATAAAATTGCTGTGTTTTAAACTTTTTTATTTTTTGAAAAGATATTGAAAATCTATATGTGTTAGTCTTTATTTGGCCAAAAGTGTACATGCGCGAAATCCTACAATCTGTGCTCAAGACTTGTGCCGGCAATTATACCTTTCCTAACGTAGTTATTGAAGCGATGTTACGCGTTCCACTTTCATCGTGAAAGGATTCTTTGTAACAGTGAGTATTGGATCGCGTAGATCAGTTACGAGCTTATGCGTGTGAGTTGGTGTGCGCAGGCGGTGCCGCGGTACTCGGCTTATTAAACATAACGTTACGTATTCTCACTATGCGTCCATTTTGTATCACAATACATGACATAGCGCCTTAGTGTTTCACTGCTTGTACCTGGGGTTAGAGAAATTCGTCAATGGAAAATACAAAAATGGCATATTAGGCCAAAATATTAACAAAGGAGCTTATCATTCAATTTCACTATCACAATATAGCGAGTGAGTGAGAGGACATTCTCAATTGTACCTCTCTATCCTAAAAGTGTCTGGCTGTAACTTTTATGCACGACAAAAATTAAAAAAACTTTTAAAATAACTAAGGTAAACGCAGGTAATAACGACCCCCCTAAGGCAATTTTAAAATCAACAATTTTTTTTTAGTATACTGGTTCCTCTAAAGATTGATAGTTTAATTTTATATGCTAGTGTTATGTATAAATAATGTATTTACTGAATCAAATACATTTAAATAAAGGATTATCCTGTAAAAAATAATTTACAAAGTGACTTAGTCGATTGTTGCTATTACCGACCCATAAAAACGGCTGTGAAGCTATTAACGATTTTTATGCAGCTATTCCCGATCGTGTATGAGGGAAGGCCTTTTTCCAGCAATGGAACGTATAAGCTAGTGATGATCTCTCTACCCTACCTCTACCCTACCTCTACCCTACCTCTGCCCTACCTCTACCCTACCTCTACCCTACCTCTACCCTGCCTCTGCCCTACCTCTACCCTACCTCTGCTCTACCTCTGCCCTACCTCTGCCCTACCTCTGCCCTACCTCTACCCTACCTCTGCCCTACCTCTGACCTACCTCTACCCTACCTCTGCCCTACCTCTGCCCTACCACTGCCCTACCTCTGCCCTACCTCTGCCCTACATCTGCCCTACCTCTACCCTAACTCTGCGCTACCTCTGCCCTACCTCTGCCCTACCTCTACCCTACCTCTGCCCTACCTCTACCCTACCTCTGCCCTACCTCTGCCCTACCTCTGCCCTACCTCTGCCCTACCTCTACCCTACCTCTGCCCTACCACTGCCCTACCTCTGCCCAACTTCTGCCCTACCTCTGCTCTACCTCTGCCCTACCTCTGCCCTACCTCTGCCCTACCTCTGCCCTACCTCTGCCCTGCCTCTGCCCTGCCTCTGCCCTACCTTGCCCTACCTCTGCCCTACCTCTACCCTACCTCTGCCCTACCACTGCAATACCTCTGCCCTACCTCTGCCCTACCTCTGCCCTACCTCTGCCCTACCTCTGCCCTGCCTCTGCCCTGCCTCTGCCCTACCTCTGCCCTACCTCTGCCCTACCTCTACCCTACGTCTGCCCTACCTCTGCCCTACCTCTGCCCTACCTCTGCCCTACCTCTGCCCTACCTCTACCCCATATTTTCTCACCGTTTAAACCTTCCCTAGACCTCCACGAACATTTCAAAACCAAAATCAGCTAAATCATAAAAGTAAGGTGAGAAACTAAATAATCTATATACGATCAGTAATAGCTTCTTATAGTTGCTATTGCCGACCCTCATGGGTCAGTAATAAAGTATGTAAGTATAAACATAAATTGTATTACCGACTCATAAAAAAATGGTTATTTTAATTTAATTGACCTTCGGACTATAAAATAGATTATAATTGATTAATGTCACAAAAATATGAACAAATGCACACTGTTTTAAACACAAAAACAATGATTTATTACTGATACTATTCAATATCGATCCTCGAAAAATATCATAACTTTGGTTAAATTGACAACGCTAAAAGGTAAAAACTAGACAAAAAAGTTTAGTCGCTAATAGATTTTTATAAAGACTGATAGCTTAGATTTAAACTGGTCCATAAAAATACTTGTGTTAGTGTGATATAATAACATAAAAGAAAAATAAAAGGAAAAGTTACTTTGCTGCCATTGCCGACTTATGGGTCGTTGATAGCTGCCACGACTAAAACTGATGAAGCTAACACCGTCCCATTTTAATTTAAAGTTTTATCGTTTCAAATTACTTTTTATTAATAAAATGACGTAAGAAATCAAGAGTTGACACTTAAATGAATACATTTAGTAATATAAGATAAAGTATAGACGTCATTTGTTTGTATAAATGTCTTAAATAGAAAAGTCACTTACTTACTTGAAGGAACAAGGGAACAGTACTACACGCTCTGCGTCCACGCTGCCCCGCAGTAATTAGCGTATTTTATCTGTTTTTTGCACAGCTACTCACAAAAACGTAAAAGTATACGATGCTCAAGGAATAAACGCGTGTGTAACTTTGCCTACTATAGCTAAAATAGTTCTGGAAACGTAAAGATTTCGAATTACTTTTATAGGTCGGTAATACCTGCAGATTTTCGATGGGTCGTTGATAGCTGCGTTTACTCACAAAAAAAACAATTTTAACATTTTTGTTTGTCTGTCGATTTGTTCCGGCTAATTCCTTCAACGGGTAAACCGGTTTTAAAGGGACTTTCACTTTCACGCAGATAGCTGATATAGGTATAAGGATAACTCAGGCTATTTTATTTTAGTAAAATAATTAAGGTTCCGTGCAAAGAAAAACATTGCCGATAACCAGCGGGTGAAGTCGCGGGCATAAGCTAGTAAAACAATAAATCTTACTCCAACCATGGTGGTTTATCGTCCGTGGCAGGATTTGCAGCAGTAGTCGGCGTAGTACGGATAATGACACAGTCGCGCTTGTACCGCTAGCGCGCAGTTGTTCAACTTGTCCACGCATGCTCCTGTGCAGGTAATATTAAAAATTAGTACGATCAATGGTGATGACGTCATTATTCAAATTATGTTAAAATGTCATGACGGAGAGGAAGCAAAGATTGAGTAGGAGACGTTTCTGGACCAAGGGTCCTCTTACTGCGTTTGTCCAAGGTTTTGCATTTCCAGTACCTACTCAATTAATGATGAAAAGAGAAATAAGAATTTATGATTGGAAGGAAATACGCAAAGTGCGCGGGCAAAGTGTTACTGGGTTTTTCCATCAAAAATTTCTCAGTAGCAGCCTCGGAGTCTGGATTTGTGCCCGATTAAAGGCAATAGGCTCGCCCCCTATTACATGGGACTTAAACTTAACTGGCGAAATGTGGCTGTACTAATGGGTACACCTCCGCCTAACCCTTCGGGGATTACAGGCGTGATGATAAGGAAATAAGCTTGAAATAATTACCATCAGCATAAGATCTGTCTCTGACATTCTGCGCGGTATGGCTTTGGTGTCTTGTCACACGTTGTTGAGGGTCTGAAACTAAAGAAAATGAATATGACGAGAATCTTATACGACATTGAAAATCTAACCATATCCTAGTCACATAAAGATGGAAATCCTAAAAAACCAAACCTGAAGGAGGTGCATTCACAATAGTCGTCTTCACCGACGGTCTTGTGGAACATCGTGAGGGTACACAGGAGCGTCTTGCTGGAGGACGCACTCCTGCGCAATCTGCGTCACGAGCCGCGCCTCCCGCGCCCTCTGCTCCGCCGCGAGCGCACCACACTGTCCGGGATTGGACTCCTGCCTCGCATGGACCTTGGCACTAGAGATAAAGGGAGAAGTTAGAGCTTATAATATCAACACGCAAGTATGTTACGCTGCCTGATTTTGTCTTCCAAAAATATTCCTTCTGGAAATTGAGCATTTCCAAACTACTTCACTATAATTACGAATATAGAGATAATTGGCTAAGTATCAAAAAATAAGTAAGCATAATTAAACGAGCTAATAATTTTCATTTTCTTCTTTGCAATTTTCGCTTCAAAGAAAATTGCCTGAAGTCTTTCAGCAAAAAAGAAAAAAGGAAAACTTGCATACAACACAAAGCATTGACTACCATTAGCTTTCCTTTGATATTGCAATTACGTTTTTTATAAATATAATAATATCAGCCTATTATTGTCCCACTGCTGGGCAACAGTCTCTTCTCATACAGAGAAGGCACAAGCATTGATCACCACGCTTGCTCAAGGCCGATTTGAGACTTCTAATTAATAATAAGTCCAGGTTTCCTCACGATGTTTTCCTTTACCTATTTATTTATTCAAACTTTATATGCAACAAAAAGTACAGCGGACCTATGTCAGTGATGTCCAAGATAAACTTAAAAAGTCACATTGGTGTCTGTGTCCGGTGGGCTACCACGATCTACTTTTTATAAGTATGCGATAAATATTTTTGACAGCGGAACAGTCAGACTTCTTCGACAGAATAGGTTGGCGCCATGAAATGTAAGGTTTGGATTAATTAGTAGACATGTTATGTACTCGTTTTCATTAGCCATATTAGTGAGGGCGGTCCCAGCAACATTGGCATATTTGGAATCATTGTCCTAATCGTTACGGACATTCCGCTACGTGAACCTTGATCTTCAATTCAAGGAGTAGTTATGATTCACTGGAGAAACGAATAATGGTTATTTTTCTTTATGAACATTTTGTTCTTTCAAATGTCGAAGATCTTTCAAACATGTGAGCCACGTGTGATTATGCAGACACACATGCTTATTTTCAAATAAAGTCATGTGCAGTCGGCAAGAAAAGTTGACTAACACTTTAGATTTTTTTAAATCGAAGGAAATACGAAATGGGTGTAAAATAAACTCTTAAATACCTGAAATGCTGAGAATTGTATTTCATTGACATGTAAAATTAATTATCAGGGTTTGACTTTTATTGCTGACCGTAGGTGCTATAGGCGTACCTATCGGTCAAACGTTCATTGTATAAACGAACTTCGATGTAGCGTTACTCACTCACATCGTGGTTTTCAAAATGGAACCTACTTATCCAAAACCCAGGCGATCTTCTTTTGTTATCTCAAAAGCTCGATTTTTAAATTTGCAGATGAAGACACACCAACTAACATTGAAGGTTACAAATTGCGAAACCACTGGCAAGCTATACTTAATGGGGCACTGCGGTTGCAATTATTTCCCTTATTTAAATTGATGGGTTGAGCCTCGTAACTACTGGGTACTACAATGTCGATCTGTTGTTAGCTTTACAATCCTAAAGTGAGCTTGTTTCGACATTTGGAACAAGGAAAATTGTCTACGTTCCTTTGTCTGTGAGGATGGACCGTAAGATTGTCTAGATTTTCGTTTAAGCTAGATTCGCCTTACAGAGTCTCTAATCCTAATTTTGAAATAATTGTTCAAGCTTTCATGTCTTTGGTTTCTGTCATTTTGAAACAATTTGTTAGTTTAGTCTTTGGGAATAGTGTAGATTACTGACAAATAAAAATGTTGGCAATTGATTATTCGATTCGAGTCGATTTTTTAATTTAAAAATTATAATCAACATCATCATCATTCATCATTCATTTTAGTTTATAAACTAAAATAAAGCAATAAGTGATTATCGTATACGACAATCACTTTTACTTTGTATCACCTACTATTATGAATAATGCTTACTAAAGATTTCTAAATAACGGAGTTTTGAGCTTAAAAAATACTACCGAATTGAGACCTTTTTTGAAGCCGGTTGAAAATCGATTGAATTTACGTTACATTTACACCACGCGTGCGAGCCTCTCTCTACAGGTACACATGACAAACACAGACTCTATAATTTTCCAAGTTTTATTTTTTATGCACTTACCTCAGACCAATCGCTAAGGTACCACGAGGGGCTGCAAGCGCCCCCACAAGCGCGTTCAGCATCAGGCTTGTTGGCCCTGCAGGAACCGTCTCGTAACCTCCTGCCGTTGCCGCTGATGCAGATCACGCCTCGCACTTGCTTACCACCACAGGGGGCAGAACAAGGAGACCATTCACCTAACAAAGACGATGATGTCATTAAATCTTAGTATCATTAGGGTTTCATACTAAAAGTGTTCCAAACGAGCCCCTATTACTAAAGCCTTTGCTGTCCCTTCGTCTGTCACAGGGCTATCCATTTATCACCGTCTTTTGATAGGATACTTGAAATGATTATTGAGTGTGTAACTATTACTATGGCCGTTTTATGAACAAAAATTAAAATAAATAATAAAATTAAAAGAGACTTTTTCATGTATTGTTGAATATTATACGGTGGTATGAAACCCTTTGTGTGCCAGTCCGACTGGCAATAGACAGGTTTGTTTTTGCTATTTCTTAAAATATTCCATGACAAACAGCCTTGAATTTTTCCTATTGGTACTTTTAAAGAAACACGGTGAATAAGACACAAGGGTATAATTATAAAACTAGTTAACACAAAACGATTACATTCAAAAACGCACATTTGGGACGTAGGTAATATTAGGAATTGCTTTAAAATTCAATTCATCGTTGAACTAACCAAATCTGGGTAGTAGGTATTGAACCATCTGCATTCAATTGAATAGGAATGGCCTTCCGAAAGTAGAACAACATCATTTAAGACTGACGAAGACATTTTACGCACTTATTAATGGAAGTAAGAACTTACTGGTAAACCACTGCGCATCACACTGCTTCCTGACTGCACAAGTTTGGGTTTGTTCTGGTGCTCGATGAGAAGTGCATCCATTAGGATCTACGCAGCGAACTCCGCGAGATTGCACCCCTCCACCCACACACCAACCTACGCACTAAAATATAGGACCTCCATTTAAACATGTCCTAGTTGACCAAAAACATTTGGACTAAGTTAACAGTTCCTGTAGGACCTAGAAAACCACAAAAGTTACGATGTTTTTCGACTAGAAAGCGGTTATAATTCGAGGATCGGGCCGTATACTCATAAATAACTCTAGGGTCAGACCCTTATCACATTTAAGTCTAATTAAATACCTTTATTGGCAAATATAAGCACACTGACCCTTTAGTAGGGATTAAAGATATTACGGTACCTATTTTCCTATTATGAATCGGATTCAATACTGAAAAAATGTTATGGGACTATTTGGATTTATTCTTACCTGAGACCATTCGGTGTACAACCATCCTCCGCCAGCACTGTGACTGTAGCTCGGTGCAGGGGTGGTCCCAATATCATTGTCAGTCAAGTTGGTCGCGAGTGATATCACTGGGCCTTCTCTGAAAGTATCAGTCCGGTCCTTAGGCCGCACTTGACGTCTGGCGTCCAATCGTGGTATACTTGTTGTGGCAGCTGTACCATCACAGTTCGGAATGTCGCACAGTTCACTGCTTGGAGGCATCGGTAATGGACATTTTTGGTCGCTTATCTGAAAAATATCGGGTCAGTTTGCCTCTAATAGGAAATTTAAATAATTGGGATTTGTGGAGATTAAGAGCATTTATTTATTTGCTGTACCTTCGTGATTCCTCGAGCATGATCCTGAACACAGCCGACAATGCGAGTCCTGTGTGCAGGTCCACAAACAGGGCAGGGTCCCCAGGCGGCCGCTCTCCAGCGCGGAGGACATGGGCTGCCTCCGCAACGACGTCTTCTGGCCGGTGGTGGAGAACCATTGCAATGGAAAGGAGATACTTCTTTATCTCCCTTCTCTGTCACTTCAGCGCACTTGAACTTTCCAATCTGAAGCCCTCCTCCGCAACTACGCGAACATTGTGAAAACTCCAGAATCTTCCAGATAAATTTTCTGCTGCCGATGACGTTGCTATCGACTTGGGATTGACTTTCCAAATTGTTAAAATCTGGTATCTTCGATAATGAAGGCTCGGATCTTGTTTCGAGGTCTCTCAGGTGTGCCTCTGAGCTGTGATGCCGGTGGTGGCGCTGCGCAGTGTGGTGCGGTACAGGGTTGGCTGTCGGTATGTCGTTACTGATGGTTTCGTCTGGTTCTAAGTCAGTTAAGTATTCGTATTTTATGTTCGGATTTGGTTGCGTGTATAGAATCTGAAAATGGAAGACATTTGTTTAACGAAATATTCTTAATGGCTAGGCAGTTGTCACTTTCTCTCTGAAATCATACCATGATGTCGATGGGGTGGTGTATGGGCCCGTGCGCGACGACGTTGTCAAGCGAACCCTGACGCGAGTACACGAAGCGTGCGCCCGCAGCCTCGTACGTGCCCGCCGCCGATACCGCGAACTCGCCGTTCATAATATATGAGCCGTTGGATACTTTCAACGCTAAACAAAAAATAGGTACACATTTGTATCTATCAAATAAGCGAAATTAAACGAAAGTAATTGAATAAACAGCCGTTTAACAAATTGTTGAACCCGACTAAATTGCTAGCGGCTGCGTCATGCGAATAATTAACCACCAATTGTGGAGACGGCTACCTCCATTTATCTCACAATTTGCGGCGTAGGCGCCTCTATTGAAGAGTGGCGCCGCGGTGCGCATGTGCAATTCCCATTAATCGATTCGACATCGATCTTTGCACTACCGAACACTTCATCTCTCGATTAAGATGTCTCCTTGTAACCCGCTATTAATAATATACGAGACATTTTCAATAAAAAACCGATACAGACAGTTATTACTAATGAGAACAACTTGATGTACCAATTTTTTTGGACTTTGAACATCCTTGTTTGGAGAAGCCTTGACCAGGCTTAATTTTACTTTGTATCTTACCTATGTAGTTATCACTAGGTGTGACCTCGGAGACGTTGAGCCTGCAGGCGCCCCGCGGCACGGTGGTGACGTAAGAGTAGCCGAGCGGAAGGCGCGGGCGGGAGAACAGCCCCGACACCAGGCGTCGACCGCAGCGTAGCTCGCGCGACGCTGCCGATGACAGCACGCCTTCGCGTCCCACCGCCTACGGACAAAAACAGATCGAAATAAGTCAAATGTTAATTGTCACCATTTGCAGGTGTTTGCCTACCGAATTTTGTGACAATATTATGGATGATGCTGTTCTCTCCGTAACATAGAATAAACTTACGAAGGTCAGCTGTTCTGAATACCGAACCCGCATCTCGTTTCGATAAACTTTTGCTTCAACTTAATCATAAAAAACAAATGAACGGACAGGAAAGTTCTTTTCTAATTCTCCGTAAATGAGGAGTCAATTTATTTGATAAAAATAAACACCCGAGCGATTACACAGCCGATTTTCCGCCCCTATCATGTCCTATAAAAGTAGTCAAATAGACACGCTTCTAGAAATTATGCATTAGTTACAGTTACATGTAGAGCGCTAAGATGATTTACACCGTGAGTATTAACTTGTCATCGTATTACACGGATGTCTAGCCAGCAAGGATTACAACTCCATAACGTACATTGACAACAGAAAGCTTGCCTCTGTATTAAAATCCCTCTCCATTATAAATGTACTTAAAAGTTGTTAGGGGATATGTTTGTTGCTTTATCACGCTTTAACGGCAGAACGGATTTTGATAAGATTTGACAAGCTGGCAGTTAATAACCTGGATAAAATTATAGGGTATTTTTTATCCAGGTACACATAGCAGTTCCTCTTGGATGCGAGTAAAACCGAGGGCAATAGTTAGTTTATGATATAATTAACCGAGATGAGAGCGCGATGTTCGTAATTACTTAATTATAGTAAGTCTATTAGCAAGAAAACTTTGTTTGTTAAAAGTTTTCACAAAAGCGTCTTTTCTTTGTATGATCTTGATTTGGGGTCTTTTGTTTTCCTATATAGGGGCTGTAATTAATTTCTTGACCTAAATGTTTTGCTTTACTAATTGTCGAGCTTTTAGCGGCCATTGTCTTTTTGGTTTGACGAAAGAGATTTATATAAGGAAAAATAATTAAAGTTTAATTTTAAACTGTGTAAGTACTAGAAAACAAAGACGGTTTTAAATTTATACATTCATGAATCTATAATCCGTAATCTGATTAATTTGAATATTCAAGTAGTTCAAAATTCTGTAGTATAAAAAGTATTACCTACATTTTCATCTCTCCTAGCTATTTGCGTCAAAACACGACATTCTTGTTGCAAACCAGTAACAACTATTCCACACTTAGGGGAGCGTGGGGCTAGTTGTAGCAGGGGTAAGTAGTAACAGCTTAATTACTCAGCAGGTTTCGAATATTTTGTTTTAAATTGACACTTAATCTACTCCTTATGACGAGGCCTACGACATAAGCACAGCCAGGGTGGCTCAGACGAGCGCAGAGAGTAGTTATGAGCAGACCCATGATTTTTGCTAAGTAACGTAAAAAAATTAAATTCCTAAAGTTTGATTCTAAATAACTGCAATGTCTTAATAAAATCTGTATCGTTTGATTTGTATAGTCAATATATTAGGGTATCTTATATAATTACTTTTATTTGACAATAATATAAACTTTTTATTTAATAATTAAAAATGCTCAATAATTTGGCATGGGGCTTGTTGTAACGAAATTTCGGGGCACGTTGTAACTAGTTACAACTTGCCCCTTCGTGTTTTTATATGAGCATTTTGTCGTTATATACACAATCGATTGAATAGAAAATGAACCAAAAAAGAAAACATTGATAAAGTGCACAAAAAGGTTTTCAACGACGGATCAGAGTGAGTGGTTTTGTTTAATTAGTGGAAAAGAAAACAGCAGATGACGGAGAAGCCTGGGGTCACCAGTTAAATGTGTTAAAGATGCTCCTGTATCTGCTGTGTATGCTCGTTTGTGAGAACTGTGATTCTGATGAAGACTGAATTTGCATTTAATATCAAGCTAGACTAGTTTGTCACGTTGATTGTGATAATTAAATTTCAAAACTGATTAAGGATGATTTTTAACTAGTAAAAGTTTAGGGTTAATGATGATTTAGGTAAAATAAAAAAAAAGCAAGATTAATGACCAAAAATTAATATAATAAGCTTCAGAAATGATTTTGACTGTTGATAGAAATGTTATAACTTTGTTTATAAGACTAAATCGATACTGTACGACAAGAAAGATCTCTAAATGTTAATAAAGAAACAATGTTAACCTTATTAGTTTGTAATAAATACGTTATAAGTAATATTTCTCATATTCATTCACAAAAAAGCCTGAAAACCATATAAATATGTTGTTTTATTATTTTGTTACTACTTGCTCCACGCCTGTTACAACTAGCCCCAACTACGGGGTAAGTTGTAACATGCTACTTCTTTCACAAAAAGTCATTTTATACAGATTTCTTATTTTAATTTAAGCTCAGTTATCATTCTAATCGATACCTGAATAGATGCCCTTTCATTTAAAACTGCTTTATCATGAAAACACTCAATTTTTTTAAGATCCCCATCGAAAAAACTAAAAATTGTTACAACAAGCCCCCCGCTCCCCTACCATACTAGTGTAATAGCTTTGTTTACCTTAAGTTAAATCTACTTTGTTGGCTTAGGACGACCCTTATTTACAGCTATGATAATAAGCATCTACTTATACTGCATAAAGTTTAGACTATTTCTGGAACACCTCAATATTTTAAACAGCATGCGATGATTGGTAAATAAATTTTCAAGTCATAGAATCAATTCATTGAAATGTTAGCACGATCTTGTTATTATTTATCTGTATTTAAGATATAATGTTATTGTTGTTTCCAATCTTGTTTAATGTTAATTTTATAGCTCGATTAATCGCGTTTTAATAGACCTCTTGACGGAGCTGAAATATTGGTATATTACAGGTCAGTAAAGTAGTTAATAGGTACATAATTTACAGATAATGAGATGTCTAAAAGTGTTAAAATTTGTTTTCACGATAAAATTAATTCTTACGATGTAAACATAAGGAATGTTAACAAAATTAGATTCTCATTGAAGATAATAGAAAACTTTTAACAGAAAAAATGAATGAAGCACTTTTCAGCACTAAAGTAAAATTGTATTCTTAAAATACTTGCACTTAAAAGAAAAAATAACCAGGTATGTTAAACATTTTTTTAAACAGCTAGGTAAGTATTGACAGTGTGAATTAGTTTACGTTGAACTAATGCTGTATCTAAACACGACCAAAGGAAACGCTATAAATAATCCAATAAGAGTTTTATCCTTCATCCAGCTTGACTAATTGACAAATTGTACGATACCAGCATATCGAACAAGTGGTCGATGTTATAATGAAGATGGCTGATTAACATTTCACGGAGACGTTGAATACAGATACCGACACCGTTTAAGGAAATGTTTCAATATGTTTGCGTAAGCGCTGAAGCTGCCCTGCAGGCGCAACCTTAGGTAACTCTTCTAAATTGTTAATCGTAATGCGTAGAAATGTACTTTGGCGAAGTGTGATTTGCTGCACAATGTTCGACTGAAATGTTATATTTAGCAGTTGGACTTTGTGTTTGTTTGTGTGTGTAGTTTGTCTCGTTCTACTACTTCTTACTACGTACGACATCTCTACGCACGTATGAGAGTGAGGGAAGATGGAATGCACCTGAGTTGGCGCACACATTATTTTGTGCACTGTAATATCTTTTGTGTACTTGGCTAACTTGGCTAGTCTTCGTTGAGATAGGCCGCCGTGGTCAAAATGCGATTGGGAAGATGTATTACTACTGCGTACAAACACCATTCAAAATACATCAGAACCAAGAGAACGACTAGTAGTTAGAACTGAGATAGTTACATTTTGATCTCATTGTTAATCCTTCGTACAAAACCGGACCACAAGGCCGCGAGGTCACAAAGAACGAGGGTGGTGTATAAAACATCTGGCCTGCACTGCACTCACGAACATTTCGTAATTATTAATGCGACACTAATGCATTTAGAACATTAGTCGTCTCTAATGTGCACTTTTATGAGGCTACACTACAAGATAAGGACAGCGAAATCTCACGTTGGGACCATAGTCAACCGACCTCAATATAAGAAGGCTATTTCTTAATAAAGTGTGACATGATTCATTTTTAAAGGCAGTAAATGAACTCGCCCTTTGTGTGGCGATCCTCTCGCGCTTAACGGGAGTGAGGGTGTCGACATTGATGTATTGGGCCGCACGTAAGTGCTACTGAATCAGTTTTATTGCAGGCAATAATTTACTTAATCTAAAGAGACGACTTGCAGGAAGATAACTAACAAAGTAAGAAGTGTTTTTATGCTGACGCTAAGGTACATTATTTATTATTAAAGGAACAAAGCCGACAGACGGTCGGGAAGGGGAGTATAAATCAGGGGAGGTACCGATTCCTGATTTAATGGTTCCGGTATACCATTTTTGCCCAACAATTATTAACGTGGCCCATAAATAAATCTCAGAATCAACAAATCTTTGGGACAAAGACACGAGTCGTGTCCCTAAGAAGATTTACAACTGTAGATGAGTAACGAGAGGTCAATTCTTTAAACTAAATAACGCGACCAATCTTTAACTAATTGAGAATGTTGCAGTAACCGACGCAATCGATGCGTCCCTCTATAAAAACCCACTCATTACTGTTTAGGTCGGCCGAATTCAGTAGGGCAGTTAAACGTATAAAATATGAGCCTTGTCAGTTTGTCTTATAAAGTACTACCACTTGAGCCATGAACTGTCCGAACGTAAAAATACATTTCCAATTAAAAACAGATTCTTTTAACTGTTTGTTAATACTATTTAATTTGTACATTGATATCATTAAAATTTTTTCCAATTTAAACCACACACTTCTTATCTATATAAATAAAAAATAATTGCCGCATGTATGAAAGATCATTACTTGAGAACGGCTTGACTGATTTGACTGGATGTTCGTAATTGTCAGGACAAGCTTTGTATGAAAGAAAAAATTTGGGAAACCCTCCGGAAAAGTCCGAATTTTTGATGGTATAAAAATACCAGTACATTACATTACATAATACGTCATATTTAGTAGGTACATTGCATTGCAAAGCCGGGGCAGATCGCTAGTTGGTAATAAAATCAATGTCTGAGATACCGTAGACGACAAGATATGGGTGTAGTTAATCTGATAAATATTGTAAATTGTAATGCATTACAATAATGTTCAACTACAAATTATAAGCGCCAACAACATTAATGGAATAATCCTCAGTAATCTAAAGTTATTATGATTAGATAATGACGTATAAGTACCTAAAGGTATCCTGCGTGTGGTCTCTGTCTAAGAAGAGGACGGATCTTGTCCAGCCCGAACGTTTACTTACAGCCACCTAATGTGATCTAACTGTGAATCTAAACCATCCAAAAACATTAATTCGGTCCAGCCTTTTAAGAGGAGTTCAGTGACATACACACCGACCTACAAAATAATCATTATGGTATATCAAGGTTAATAATTATCCGGAGGTGAAGAAATTAATTAGCAGAATAAACTTAGAATTCTAAAGAGATGTAAAGGACTTCAGATCAATATGGCTAACTTTAACGAAGCAGATCCCTGGTACAACTCTATATACAAACAATTGGCTAAAGAAAAATAAACCTTAAAATAATTAACAATGATTCAATCACTTGGCAACCAATCGAAGCAACCTGTGTCATTGACATCTTTCACAAATCAGAGAAAATGGACGCCGAAGCTGAAAATGAGAAAAATACAAATGACAATAAGATTACAGCACCAGGTAGAAGATCTTAAAAAAACAAATGACGACTAGTATAATTGCGTTGAAATGGAAGCTTCTTTTGAAAGTATAATTGTAGCTTATTTTTGCCAAAACGAGCTAAGTAACAATCAAAAAAATAATTAATTACGTCAACATTAAATGATCTTAGTTCAATATACGAGTACCTCCCAATTTTTTTGCTAAAAATAAATTAAAATTGATCAGAGTTAAACACAGTATCCAAAAACTCAACAACTACTTCGAGAAATGAGAGTTTGAACGTCGCTCGTTTTGTTTTAGCAGAATTAAAACCAATTGAAAACAGAACATTTGGGTCACTCGTGCAACGTATACAAAATTATACAAAGTTTGTATTTTCTCTGTGCAATCAGTTGTCTTGTCTAGTCTACGCATATGTCACTTTATTACTTTCAATTGTTTGTCGTTTATGGTACGGCACACACGCGTATACAAGGCCGAAACGTTTAGGGCATGCAATTTATCGCAAACGTAGAAAAATAGGACAATGAGTTGTTAGACCTGCACCAAAAAAAGGAAAAAATCTCCAAGGCGAATAATAAAAAAAATATGTCTACGAGTATAATTTACACAAGTATATAATTAGTAACAACTGTAACGGCTAGAGTATGAATTACCGAGGTTACATTTATTATTCTAACTGGACCAGTCGTTGACTTTCCATTATCATATGCGATGAGGTGCGCTCATTGGGAATTATAAATTTACTAGCTCGCTTGTCTCTTTGCAGTTTCACAGACAGTAACCGGCGTGCCGCCGAGCTTACAATGTTCATTAACGTGTACAACTTTAATGACTCAGACAGGACTCGACTCCTGAAAGGTCTGTTTCACATTCATCTAAATACAAGTTACAACCACAGCGACACTGGTCTATCTCACTTTAGATAAGTTTACGGTCTACCGATCTCGAACTAAATTAGGTCTGAAAGTTTTATCCATCTTCAGGCATATAGGGTCGCGACGTTATTGATAGTGTAACAAAGACAATGGCATGCCATCGGTATGACGTGAGCACGAAATTTATGAAACCGGAATATTCAGGTCGAATGAACAACTGAATCAGATAAGTGGGATTCTAAATTAGCCATTCAGTCGTAGTCGGCAACTAAGACAAAGGTGGCTAGGGAGTGCGTCGGAGCGACTATGCAAACACCCATGTGCGCGCGGGCAACTGGGTCGCGCAGTGTTTATCATGCAACATAATAGCTCTTATTCAATATGAACAAACAACACTATAAATACTCCAACAATACCGCAGTCGCATCTAGATGCTAACCTTTAGCAATTTGGGTATGAAGCAATAGTATTACAGGTATTTAATATTTGCCGATAGCTATAAAGTTGAGCAAATGAAAAACGCGTGACTATTCAGTTTGAAGGTTTGCACGTCGTTTATGTGATATCCGTTGTCAAACCCAAACAGAGTTACATGAATGGCGCCAACATTCCGCGCCTATACCGTAAGCGAGTACCACACACATAGCTGTACCTATGTACATAGCACTCGCCAAATAATCACTGACCAATGTTCCATAACCAACCAAGAATTTTTCGACGATAATGCTGATTTCCTGGTAGTAAAATTGAGCAAACAGTTTCAATGTCAGACTTTACGATGAGTAAATTAAATAACGCTAGAAATCTTTTCTGAAGAATTTCAAGTTCGCCTTTAATCTTCGAGTAGTATTTTATGAGGCTTTATTGCTTTGATATGATGAAAAGAATACACGTAGTGTTTAGCAACGGGGACAGTAACAGTTGTTTTAATTCAACGATATTTAGGAGGTGGTTAACAATTTAAAACACATTTAATTTAAGAAGAAGTTATTGGGTGACCCCAAAAATGAGATCAATAATCAATGACAAAAGAATATTATAAATTGGCGTACGTGTGACCTAAATTGTCGAATGTTCAAGTGTCGACTGCACATTTTTTTTAATCAACTCTAGGTGACCATAATCATTTGAGATGGACCGTCTAGACAGTTTAACAATTCACAATAATTTACACGTTACCAATGATTTGATTTATTTAATTGACAATGATCGATAGGAAGTCAAGCATTATGTGCACACACATGAGATGAAACATTGCTCAGAAGGTCTGCCAGAAAAATAAAAATAAACAGGTGTAATAAAAAGACGCTTAACGTTTCATGTTCTTCTTATCACTGCGATATTTTTTTTTTGTGCTTATGTTTCGAGTGTGTCAATTCTTTAAAAAACTATAAAGAAAAGAAAGAAATACTATTTATTCTCGCGAAAAGGACGCATATAACATAAAAGAAAAATTGAACACAGAAGCAAAATGAAAACAAGCTGGTATTAAATCTAAAAAATTAAAAACAAGTAAATACAATTAAGAAATGTGCGCCACTACCGCGCGAAATGGCTGATGCTCAGCATAATGCCGTGGTCTGTGCACGAAGGCAATAAAACCACGGCGCTGGTTTTCAGCATAGCCGGCACTCTAAATAGGCTTCAAAATTATTAAGCTTTAAAAGTGTAACAAATTGGCAATGTAGCAAAAAGATAATTATTGTTGTCTGTTAACTAAATAGCTTGTTCAACTGTACAATGTTTTGTGTGCATTATATTGCGCACTACCATAAAAGTGACTTTTCACACCAAAAAAACTTTTGCTAAAAGTAACTTAGGTTGATGGTCGGAAAGCGTAGTTAATGACTATTTGATGTTTCTTTTTACACCCTGTATATATTTGCGCCCTCAAGAGTTCCATTTTAGTACACCATCATCCTGGAGATGTACCTACCTCATACTAAAAACAAACTCATACTAAAATAAAAGCCTCTTAAAAACTTTTCGTATAATTGGGTAGTTGACACCATTAACAATTAGGTAATTTCAAGACACAACTTCTCAAAAAAAAAAACACTGTTCCAGCAGTAACCTGATTAATTTTTAATTTACTGTGAAATTCGATTTTTTTGTGGCTTTGAAATCAATAAGTAAAAATAATAAGTCAATTAAGTTGGCAAATAAGTTACGTCACAGTTCGATATTGCCATCTGAAATCTATGGAGGAATTGACAGTCCATTAAAAGTATGATAATTAATTGGTGGTGTCAACTAGCTTAATGCTGGAAAAGAAAAAAAAAGAAGAAAATGTTACTCACCAGTACAATCACCAACATAAACACTGGTATGTTCACCATTTTCATAGTTCGTTCAATATTTTTAACACTCACAAATACTGTTTACTTCTTACACCGGCCAAACTTGTAATTTGGTCAGTAAAGAGTCGGTTGTTTGACAACAACACTATCTTTTATCGATAAAAATCCTCTTAAGATAAAAAATAGTGGTATCCTACAAAATAAGTTAAAACATCTGAATGATTACATCTCTGTATTAAAGTACGATTAAATTGATATAAATTAATATCTTAATGCAATATTATTGATAAGACAAGTTTATGATTTGTTCATAACAGGTGATAACCTATATTCGTTTTTAGTATGTTTATTTAATAACAATAAACATTTTGGTATCTGTTTCAAATGCCAAAGTTTCTTATACAGATTGGGATACGCAAACAAGAATTCGTTATGGACATTTGTGTATGTAATTGAGTGTAACTTTGTATTCACGAGTACATTCATTAGTTACGTATAAATGCTTGCCTAAATCTTAATTAGTGGACCGTATCTATTTAGGTACTTGTTGTTTAGAATCTTATGTAGGTTATTTTTTATATAAATTAGTACGTTGGTGAGAAAATAAAGGTTATATAGCATATTTATACTAATATTATAAAGCTGAAAAGTTATTCGTATGTTTTTATGAACGCGCTAATGAGGAACTAGAGGTTCAATTCTGAAAATTCTTTTGCTAATACGAAGCTACGTTATCTCTGAGTGCCACAGGCTGATTTATTTTCAAGAAATAATGGGATTCGTATAAATAATATCACGCGGATGAAGTCACAGGCAAAAGCTAACCTAGACTTGTCAATTACTTATACAAGCGGCATTGGCAGATAAAAAGGTCTATGCACCAACTAACAATACAGATCATTCACGAATGCATACGTTTGCATAGCTAACTCATTACAGGTTCATTTAGCACAGACACTAATATTTTAACAAATACTGACCGTGGTACAAATTCCGCAAGGATGCCAAAACGGCAATGAAGATTACCTCTGTGTTGTAAAAAATACATTCTTTCGTAATTTTTTTTCTCAGATAGGCTGCGTGTTAATAAAACATTGAGCTAGTGCAAACATCTGAAGGCGAGATAGCGTCGCGACGGAGATACCGACTACAATCAAGACGCACATTTTTCATGTGTTTACGTACATTTTTAGGTTTTCATTCATCGCTACAGCGCCTTTGAGCAAAAAAGGTAACGGTAATAAGTTGCCCGAACTCATTTATTATAAGCAATTCCTTTTCTCATTTCCATATGTATGATGTTTCTATATTCTGTTCATTTTCCTTTCTCGGTACAAAATAGTTACGGATTCATCTTAGTTTGTTTGTAGAATGGAAAACATTTGTACTAGATTGTATAACAAACACACTATAGCGTATAATTACAGTTGGCTTGTGTAGTTGTGTGTATTACATAACATATTATACGTAATTATTTTAATAGATCGGATTCGGACACCAGAAATAGACGGCAGAGGCGCATCAATCAATTCGTGACGTTTTTTATTAGCCACAAATCAAACGGCTGTATTTTTGAAAATGTTATAAATAAAATCGTAAATAATTTACGATTTAAAATGTTTGTGTCGGCCAGTGTGCTAAACCTTTCCAAGGGCGTGTTGTAAAAAGCAAACAACTTTTACAACGTCCTAAAATAGATCATCATATGGAAGTTCATCTTGTATTTTGCGTCACACTATTTTATTTTTAGTAATAATTCACACGTGTCGATGAGGAAGGTTATAGGTGTATTAAGGCGGGCGATAGACGTTCGAGCAGGTACTTAGGGCACATTCAATTTATGCGTTTGGTGTCAGACTGCCGAGCAGTTCGGGTGTCAGACTGTACACGAACGGTTGTCGTGCGTGTGCAGCACGGGTTTCGCACTGCGCTCTCGACGTGTCAACTGTATTAAAAATTTAACCGTACGTGTGCAGTTCGACATTTGCACTGCTTCAGTACTGCAACGCATAAATTGAAAGTGCCCTAGAAGCTGATGTTTCTCTCTCCGGCAGGACCGGTTTCCATCAAAGCGATCCAGATCACTTTGTTGTCTAGCTAGCAGAATAGGGATTCACCCATCAATTTGTGTGTACATGTTCATTGTTTTGTTTCACGTAATCCGAAACCGGGTTCGTGTGGAAACCTGGCTTTAAAGTCCGCGTACGGTGACATAAAAGGGCGAAAAACGTCCTCGAGCCGTAAGTACGCATACTTGCCCGTACGTCTATAACCCGCTTTAGTTCAGTTATCTCATAGGTTTCTACAACGATAGTTAGACCACGTACATGGGTTAGGTGGAGTAAGCTTATAAGATCGTAATTTAAATTAGAATTAAAGTTTCTGTTTAAGATTGGGCCTTACACAAACATAGATTGTCTTACACGAAATCGTGTTCAATAGTTGTTTAGATTAAACAAGGTTTAAACAAACACGATTTTAGGCACAGAAAATGATGTTTGACACGGTTTGATGAGACCCTGACTGTCTTTAATGCAATAGAATTCGAAACACTATTAGCTCCTACCTCCGACTTTGTTCGTATGTAAGTCCAGTATACTATAAAACATGGCCTATGCCACATGGTGGCAAAAGTGTAGCTTCTATCAGAGAAAGATTTTTGGTAATCTGGGGGGTAACTCTACTAACTTAGAAACGACCGCAATCTCGGTGCCAATCTGTCAAAATGCTTATTACGATCTGTATTTAAAAATATTACTCTAAAAATACACGCGATTTTGGGCGCGAGGGTCTATAACCTTACTACGTGTCACCAGGGGGGGTTAAAATATGCTAAAAACATCACAAGATTAATGGATGACCCCCTACGTGAATGACGGTCTCATTGAGCTACGGCTACTATGTCCTGGCTACCGTCCAACACCACTGATTACTCTGTTCTCATAATATTTTACTACGCTATTACTAATCTCTTTGTATTAGAGTGAATTCTTTCGAAAACCTATAACTCAGGTTAGCACACGCGCGTTAAAATGTTTGTTACTTTTTTCAGCTGTAATGGCGCCATCATCGTTAAATTATTTTGATGTGGTTTGTGAAAACATCTCGATTCTTGTTAAGTCTTTGTCTAAATAATCTAATTTTTCTTAGGATTCCGTACCCAAAATTGCCACACGGTTTTCTTCTTCTTTATCGTGTGGGCAGTAAGGTCTTACAACCCCACACACCCTAGTGTTAGAGTTTGTAAACCGCCTCAAGGGCATCTGACATGGTTTGAGTGGAACAGTAAGCCCACACGGTACCGTGTTAATATGATTCCGCAGTCTGTCCGTCCGTCCGTTCTTATGTCTGTCCGTTCTTATGTCCGTCCGAATCTTTTTAACCGTTATGGTAGTCGTGTATTACTATGGCCGCTATAAGATAAAATAATAAAAATAAAATACTTATAAAGTAAAAAAAATTAAAGGGGTTCATTCAAGACACGTGTTTTTTTGTATATAAAAATATTGTACAGAACCGTTCGTCTGCGAGTCCAATTCGCTCGTTGCCCGTCTTTTTAGTTTTATATTTTTATTATTGTCAAAAGTTTTTATGAATTTATTTATTTATTCCTTTATTGCATTCATGTCGTGTACAAGGTGTTTTTACATAGTTTAAGTTTCGAACATGAACCCTGCTAGGGCACCGCAACATTACAATTAGATACATATTTAAAATTGCATGCATTCATTATATAAAGTTATTTAAAATATTTTTACCTTAGCATAATATTGTTGTCACTATCAATTCATTATCAATTCATTATCAATTCATTATTAATTTAAATTAGTATTTTGTTTAAGTTTATTACATTGCGTCAAAAGCATTATATTCCATTTTACAATAAAAAATAATAATAATAATATATATAATTAGTCAATTTTAGTGTTAAGTAAATAAGTCTTTAAGACTATAATAACACTTTTGTGTTAGGTGCGTTTTGAGTGCGCTTACAAATTTATTTTCGAATTCTATGTCTTTAATTTCATTTGGTAATTTATTGTAGATTTTTATGCACATTACAAGAGGTCCTGAATGATACATAGCTAGTTTTGAACTTGGCAAAGCTAATTCGTTTTTTACTCTTAAGGAGCGTTGCAGCGGCCTTTGATTTTTGGCTAAAGGGAATAATGACGCATGTTTTCTGACAAACTTGCTTACTTCTAAGATGTATATGCTTGTTAGGGTGAGCATTTTATATTTAATGAAGTAAGGTTTACAGCTCTGCATTTGGTCAATGTTCGCAAGAATTCTCACACACTTTTTTTGGAGGATGAAGAGTTTTTCTACTTCTACGCTGTTACCCCACATTATAATGCCATATGTCATCCATGAGTAGGCGTAGGCGTAGTAAGCTGTCATCGCTGTTTTTAGGTCCGTTGATCTTTTCAGTTCGTTTAAAGCATACGTGAAACTTGCAAGTCTGTTGGACACAACGTAAATATGTGCCTTCCAATTTATATTAGTGTCAACTGTCAGACCCAATAGTTTAAATTCATCGACACACTGAAGCGATATGTCATTGTACGAGTAGTTAATATTTAATGGGCGTTTTTGGTAAGGTCTGTATTGCATAAGTTTCGTTTTAGAGAAATTTATTTCCAAATTATGGTCTTTTAGCCAATTTACTATTTTTGTAAGTGTATTGTCCAGTATTATATTTAAGTTGCTACTGTCATTACATGGAAATACTATGGAGATGTCATCAGCAAAGAGGACGCTTTGGACATCTATTTCTTCTGGCAAATCATTAATATAGATTAGGAATAAAATACACCCTAGCACACTGCCTTGTGGTATGGACATAGATACATGCGCCGTTTGTGATCTCACGTGAGTTGTTAAGCCTGTATGCGGATGATGACATTCAATTTCAACATACTGTGTGCGATTTTTTAAGTATGAGCAGAACCACTCATGTGTTATGCCTCTCACACCTATTTGATAAAGTTTAAGTAGTAGTACTTTATACGACACCCTATCGTAGGCTTTACTCATATCTAATAGTAACCCAACTGCATATTTCTTATTATTTATTATATTTAATGCTTCTTGAATATAATTAAATACTGCTAATGTGGTAGATTTATTTCTCCTAAATCCATTTTGACTGGCGTTGAAGATCTTATATTTTTCACAATAACTATTTAGCCGTTTAGACATAGCAGTTTCAAATATTTTTGAGAATGTAGGTAATAATGCTATAGGGCGGTAATTTCCTGCGTCAGTTTTTTTGCCTTTTTTATAAATAGGTTTTACAATAGATATTTTTAATAAATCTGGGACCACACCCTCTATGAACGATTGGTTTATAAGAAGGGTCAAAGGCATTGTTAATTCTTCTATACATGATTTGACGAGTATTGGCGGTATTTCGTCATGACCAAAACTTTGTTTATTTTTTAAATTTTTAATGATAAATTTGACTTCACGTGGATCCACTGTTTGTAAATATATTGAATTTTCGCTGGGAGTAATTACATGGCGGCCAGGTGGGTTCCCGTCAGTTCCCATAGCGTTTGTTTTCCCTACCGATATAAAATAGTCATTAAAGGCATTTGCGACCGATCTCGGATCTTGTACAAGAATATTATTTACTACAAGTTTTATGCTTTCTTTAGGTTTGTTAGTAAGTTTGTTAGTTCGATTTTTTATTATTTGCCACATTAATCTTGTTTTATTGCTCGATTTTTTCATTTGGTTTATGTAATTCAGTTTTTTAGATCTCATGACTGCTTTTTTGAGGATTTTTTCATATTGTCTGTAATGTCTTCTGAGTATATGATTTCGAGTAGTCGTGATTAGTATTTTTAGTTCACGTTTATGTTTACAAGCTATTTTAAGGCCAGTAGTTAGCCATGTTTTTGTTTTCTTGTTTTTTACTTTAACTACCTTTTTTGGTATACATAGGTTTAATAGTTTTTGTAAGGTTTTATGGAAAGATGCATAATTTTCGTTTATATTTTGACTATTTAAAATAATATTGTTCCAATCTAATTTACTTAGTTCTGATTTAAATGATGTTATATTGTGGGAATTATACAGTCTCCTTTTTGTATACCGTAGTTTTGTTTGTTCTGGTGATGTGTTGTTACTTGGCAGGGTAATTAGGACTCCTTTATGGTCTGATAGTCCAAGATCTTTAACATCTATGGCAATCTGATTCTCAAAGTTGGTGAATATAAGGTCTATACACGTTGAACTAGTAGCAGTTATTCGAGTAGGTTCTGTTACTCGTTGACGAAAGTTGGACCTGATCATTGTATTTAGCAAGTTAAGTGAAATTGGTTTTTTTTCAAAGATGTTTATATTAAAATCTCCACCAATTATTATTTGTTTTTTACAGTCTTTCAATTTTATTCTTTGTAAGAGTTTCTCTAGACAACCAAAGAATATTTCGGTTTCCCTATTACATTGTGGCCAATATATTAAAATTAATAGAGTGTTTAATTTAGATATTTCAATTGCACAAGTTTCAAATATGAACTCGATTGATAAGTCTTTAATCTTGAATTTATGGCCGCTCCTTAACTTTTAACGAGATGTAAGTATTACTCATTATTCTGAATTCGTTTTATTTCGTGTTAGTAGCTTTTTATAGTGTTAATAGTCGAGTTTAGAGTAAAGTAGTGTTTATCGTAGTTAAGTGTCGACAGAAGGGAGGTTAAATACCATGATTGTTTTCATATCTTTTGTTAAGGGTAGGTTCTAACAATTTTTTAAATAGTGATCACTTAATTTGTTAAATATTTGATGATATTAATCAGTTGTGAAGGGTAAATTTTTCTAAGAGAGTAACTGTAACAAAAATTTACTTCTTTGTAATAATTAAAATTATAAAACTTAATTTTTTTTTTAACACCATCTATCGTTAAACTTTAGAACCAAAAAAAAAGCCCTTTATGGTGTAGGTATTTAATTATTTAAAATACTACGCCAAGAAGTAAGTAGCTAGTTTTAGAACCCATTTCAGAAAAAGAACTCTTCTCATACCGAGAATAAACAAGAACCTATTATTTTTCTTAAAAAAAAAAACGTTGCCCCATACTAGAAATTTTTTCTGTATAATAGTAGACAGAAGATACTTCTATCTGAGTCATATTTGGAAGGCTTCCGAAGGAAAGTAGGAATCACGTTGTATGGAGACTTCGCCACTGATATTAACTTAATATGTTATTTTATCATATTGTTGTTTTGTTGTTTTTTATCTTTTTTTTTTGCATGTACCTAATTTGTACATGTTCTATGAGTAATATGTTCAATTAAGTTACGTTAACTGTTAACAGGAAAATTATCATGAGCTGATAACTCAACAACTCCAAAAGTAATAACAGCAATTATAAAAATTAATAAGACAACTTTGGAAAATATATAACTATGAGTTACACCGCTTATTACCGTCTATATATGTCTCAAAACCGGCGATTAATCGTTAAGTTGAAGTGCAAAAAAGCTATCAATCGTTTATTACATTACGTTATCATGTTATTAAGTCCATACGTTTATGACAAAATAGATAAGTGATCGATTTTAATGCGCGTACGCAGTAGTTTGGAGCAACTGTGCCTTAAGTGAGTGAGGCGTGTTAATAGCCGTGTCGATGGGCCGATAGACGGTTGATGATAATAGTCCCCCTTGATAGGTGTGGTCCACACTACACGCAATTACGAAAAGATTTATTTCTTATAAAATGTACACGCTTCCCTATTTTTAAGCCGTCAATAAAGGAGTTTTGTACTATTTTTGATTTCTTCACAAATTGATGTACGTTGTTAAGTGTTAGATTTACTTTTAGATTAGTGATGCTGAGTAATTGAACGTTGTGTTGCAACGCTTGTGATACCCGAAGGGCTGGTGTGAAGTTTTTCTGAGATTTCCCACAGTTCATCAATGCCAGCATCGGATTCTGAGACACGTTTTTTGGAGTGTCTTTCACATTTTTTAAACTAATTCTAAAAAGATAAATGCTTATTTCCATATTTAATAAAATTAAATATAACTTCTTATTGAATCGTCTGAAATTTATGTAATGATATATCTACGTATGTAAGTAAATAAAGATAACACAAACTCATAAAAAACCTCATTATTAAAAAAAAGGGAATGAGCTCAAAGGGTACCAAACAATTTACTTATTTTCTTATTTTTACTATCACTATAATAAAAACAAATCAGCATCTGGAATTCACCAAAAAATCCGCAGTAATTTTTTGACTAACCTAACGAGGTTGCCTAATTTAAAAAGTTCAATAAATCAAAAAGACTGATTGGATTACACGTGTAATCCTTAAAGAATTTCACTTCTAATTCACGGATTTTGCGATAAAAAACATAACTAAATTAAACCAGTTAGGCTACTTTTTTTATTGTGATCGAATTTTCTATAACAACTAACAAGCTCATAAATTGTTACAAATGCGATAATTATGTTAAAAAGCTATTCATATTGGGCAGTTAATATATGAACTAATATGATTCCTGTCATTTTTTAGCGTTTAAAATATTTCTATTACGGTTATTAGTATGAAAATTTCGAAAATAAATTGTTGTCACTTTAAAAGAGACATGATTTTGTTGTGTGAACCGACATTTTAATTATACGAGACTATTTTTGTGTCAAATGTTGGCATTAGGCCTGTATATTGTGTTATAAGATAAAGGAATTTATCAAACACATTCTTCAATTAACGTTTTAAACCACAAACGCTTTGCAATCGATATTTAAGACAAACTATTTCTATAATAAGACATGCCTCCTGTGAGGTCTTGGGCTTAAATTTAATACCTACATGTAACCTATAAATAACTAGGTAGGTACATAAATCCTCTACTGAGTCGATAAAAGTTTTGGGAGCCAATAATAGCTTTACAGGTAAATCTTTTTAGCCGAAAATGGGAGCGAAGCCAGGACGATATTCAGCCTCAATTTTGATTGAATGGATAAAATATTATCCTCAATAAATATGGTAGGCCGCACACGACCAAATTCACTTTTTTATATGGTTAGGTAGGTACCATTTTTTGTAAAAGCTTTATTGGCTTACACACTACAGTTGAAAATATTGTAAAATTAGCAAATGGAAATGATGGAGACGTTTTGTTTAAAGAGATTACCTCAAGATGAGTACTGTAGGTAGGTCTTAAGGCTAAGCAACACTGGAGCGGACAACTTGCGGGTGCGGTCGCGGCAATGCAAGATACTGTAACCGCTGTCCGCGTTGTTGTGTACACGTCCATACACATACCTACTAACTACTGCAGTATCTAAAGTTATTCGCTCCTGTGTGCCCGGGGTTTTAGTCTCAAGGGACGCGATTCAACTTATAATATACGTCTCGAAAAGTCTAGTAAGAGGGTGTTGACTATTTCTTACAAAAGTTTCTATTGAAACTAAAAACATAAAAACAAACTTATTGTTTTTCCAAAAAAAGTATTCTTACAGTTTCAGAACTCCGAAGTCTTTAAAGTAAATAAAACTTTGTGGATATAGAGTAGTTTATTCTAACCGTACCTAATTGTTTATTTTTCTTTCTTCGGGATAGCAATCTAGGGTAAGATGGAGTTATGCGGTTTTATTTATTTTGACCTTACACCTAGTGACCTAATTTGATTGAGGCGAACCACATCTTTGTTAGTATTGTATCTGTCTACTGGTATTCATCAGTTTGCGAATTCAATCCAGGTAAGTATTTCACGTTTTTGTACTCATTCGAAAAAAACTAAATAAACATGAGTACGGTAGCGTAACAACATAAATACCATTTCACATAATTGAATAATGAAAATTCATTAGATATTATTCAGAGACCGAACTATTCTGAAACTCGTTGAGAAATCAATGTTGTTATTAAAATTATATTGTAAGTATTTCACAACATTGATTTCGTCGACGTCGGTCATACTCGTATTAAATTGAAATTAAATATTTGAACGTTATATTAAAATAGTTACAGCAAGCTGATGTTTGGCTTAGAGGCACTTAAAAGTTACTTAGAAATACAAAATAACGATTCGACTAACGGAGGACTGTACCAACAGTTTGCTTCAAACAAAAGTAGTCTAGACATCTTTAGTCAATAAGTATTTAAACTTGATGAAATTTTGTATAGTTACGGACAGCGTCATCAACTGGTTACCCCCTTTCAAATAAATTCTAAAGCGAGAGGGGTAATCAGTTGATGAAGCTGTCTGAGATAAGATTTTTAAATCTCGTGTGAGATTTTGAAATACAATGATTGACGGGAAACTGTGTTAGACAAAAATATGACTAGCGCCCTATTTGCACAGTCACCGTAAAGAGAAAAAATCGCGGACACAAGCGTTCCATATGTATGTTTGTCGTTCGGTATGTTTCCAATAGATGATTTATATATTAATAACTAGCTTCTGCCCGCGACTTCGTACGCGGATCCTGTTGCTTATGCCAGCGACAACGGGGTCGTCAAAATCGAAGATCTGAAACGTCTGATGTAGAATTCTAAGGCCTGGGGACGGGAAAACAACGGGATGAGAGAGATTTCATCGAAAATCAGTCCTAAACTGTTACCGCCTTCACCGCGTGGAGGTACTCCCAGCTTATGTAATTTTATAATTATACAGTGAAATTGAGCTTTGATTTCCACATCAGGTGTTCCAGGTCTTCAATTTTTTAACGTCAACAGAGAGTGCTCATCAGGCTGAACAACTGTTGCTAAGACGTCATTCCTATATATGTTATAGTGTAGCTGGGCGCTTGGAATTTCACAACGCGTGTGCCAGATCTTCAATTTTTATAAGTCAACAGAGAGTGCTCATCAGGGTGAACAACTTTTGCTAAGACGTTATTCCTGTATATATTATAGTGTAACTGGGCTCTTGAAATTCCACAACAGGTGTTCCAGATCTACAATCTTCATACGTCAACAGAGAGTGCTCATCAGGCTGAACAACTCTTACTAAGACGTCATTCCTATATATATATGTTATAGTGTAGCTGGGCTCTTGGAGTTCCACATCAGCTGTTCCAGATCTTCAAATTTTATACGACAACAGAGAGTGCTCATCAGGCTGAACAACTCTTGCTAAGACGTCATTCCTATATATGTTATAGTGTAGCTGGGCTCTTGGAGTTCCACATCAGGTGTTCCAGATCTTCAAATTTATTCTCTTAGCAGAAAATGCTCATCACGTGAAACAATTTTTGCTATGGTACCATTTTTGTATCTCTTATAGTTTAGCTGGTCTGTTGCGGTTCTGCACCAGGTGTTCAAGTTTCCAAGATAAATTATAGCCTATATGTTGCCCGGACTTAATACCAATACAACAAAAAAAAAATCATTCAAATCCGTCAAGTAGTTCCGAAGATTAGCGTGCACAAACACACAGACAAACAGACAAACAGACAAACAGACAAACAGACAAACAGACAAACAGACAAACAGACAAAAAAAAATTTAATTACAATTTCAGGTTCGGCATCGATGTAATAACAACCCCTGCTACTTTTTTTTTATATATTTCCATTGTACAGACACCACTTTTCTACAATTTTATTATATGTATAGATAGCACTCTCCCCGAGATTTCGTTCGCGTGGTTTTCTTACGGATCCCTAATTTTGATAGTTAAATATAGCACTCAGTGATAACGTAGCTTCCAATTTGCGACAGAATTTTCAAAATCGATTTAGTAGATCCAGAGAGTACTCCTTGCAACCCCACAAACTCGCCAACTTTACCTCTTTATAATATGTATTAGTATAGAAAGATGAATCACGAATTAAATTGATTTATATTTATTAAATTGACTCCGCTACTTTGATTGGACGTTTTCACAAGAAGTTTATGCAAAGTATAGGTAAGCACGTCAAGTAGGCAAGCAAGGAAATTGTGTTATTCATATCTCTCACAAAATTGACATAGCGAGATAATACGGTCCCTTTAACCAATTTAGGGCAAGCAAACTATTATGGTTAGGGCGCTTCGAGGACGCTGTAGGCAAACTTTTACAATATTTATTATATTTTGTAATTGGCCCATTTTTGAGGCGTTTTATCTTGGCTGTCATAGATTAAATAATAAACGACTCTAAGTTGCGACACGGTTGCGGATAGCAATCAGTTATGTTCTACGTGGTCGGGTATTCAAATTAACGTAACGCCGACGCATAGGCTACTATTAAAAATCGGCCATGTGCAACTGTGCCCTTAATTGATCATTACTCAAAAATAATTGCGAGGAAATTACTTAAAGCGCGCCGAAAACTAGCGAGGTACCTGCGGAAAATTTACGTCCGGATTGGTTCAGAATATTTCGCGGGTAGCGCTCGGTAAAGTGATTAAAAATACATGCTGTATGAACGTGAAAGCACATTAAAGTTTAAAAAAATACCTATCTAGTCTGAAGGTTTCCATTAATCAGTTCATTAAAGTTTAAAAAAATATCTAGTCTGAAGGTTTCCATTAATCAGTTTTTGATTATATTTTAAACTATCAATCTTTTAACAACGAATTAAAAAATACGAGGTTTTCGCTGAAATTATATCGTCTCGAAGATTAAGCATGACAGGATTAGGATTAATTCAGATTAAAAGAATTATGCAACACTTGTAATATCGGAACCATTATCAGTCTCGCGACATGATATTCGTAAATCCTTTTTCCGGTAATCAATATTGATTAAAAAATAAAATGATTTGTTAAAAAAAAAGTATAAAATATCTTATCTATCTAATCAAGAGATGCAGACTTGTCTACAGAATTGTGCATGTAGGTTTGTTACAAATGCAACTACATGCTTTTACCTCTACTGACCCAGTTTCGTAGCTGGGCTGATAAGAAAAATGAGATAGATGTAGGTTCTGATAACAGTCTTACCTACGATGACATTGGGGCACCAACGACGCAACCTTGGATTAAAAAAAAACTGAATTCGAAATTCAAACTCCTAATAATTCTGTTTTGACAACTTATTTTTCTTTAATCTGTTTTAATAATATTAAAAAAAATATGTTCTATAAGATTTATGGCATTTTGAAATATTCTCTCGATAACGTATGAATTCCCGTGGTTATAAATTTCAAAGATGGCTTGTTGTCTTTGATTTATTGAGAAAAAAAGAAGTAAATGTGTAACCTGCCAGTTTCGTGGAAAATGTACAAGACTGTGACAGTTTCGCCGTTTATTTGTAGAATGATAAGTGCATATTTAATTATTCTGTTATCTTGATTTAGTCTTAATAGAACTGTATGGCCTACTTTAGCAGTGATATTTATTTAGGTTTTGTTAAAATTAGTCTTATACTTAGTGTTTTAATTGAATTAGTAAAATAACTAAATTTCGTTACATTACCAAATAAGAAGAAGCAATGAAAAATCGCGCGATAATTTTTGTAACGTATTCTGTTTGTTGGCATTTCCATTCGCTTCTAATTTCTATACGTTTATTTTTTTAATGAACACGCGTAACTCGCTAGTCTCCGTATTCGATATATTAATCACGACGACAGATCAAAAATATTCTGGATTTGTGAACAACTCGTTAAGCTTGTCAAAACAAAACGAAATATTAACACGTGTTATATCTTCGTTTCTAGTTGTAGATTAATTTTGACAAATGAAAAATAGTTGAACTCGAATTAATCTTTCTTTTAAGTTTGACAAATATATTTTTTATTCTTTTATTTTAGGCAAAGTAAAACTTCTTTTTTGCAGAAGATGAATCATTCAGAAAAACTTGGCTTAATAATAAAACAAAACACCAATCAAAAATAAACATCCAAAAATCGTACACTTCACATAAAATAAGGTCCGTTGGCTGAATAAGATCGCGCCGTTGCAATACGTGAAAGCAGAAAAATTGAAACGCCAATCATGCGTTTTGACAGTTCCGCATTTTCGCGCCAATTTTCCGGTTCGCGCGGGAACGAGGCGGGTGCACGGTCGGTGGCGCGGCCGCGCGCTCGTCGTGGACTGTGGCGGCGTCGCGCTGCGCCCCATCTACAACCTTACGATTTATGAGCGTGACGCAAAAATGGACAAAATTTGTAGCGACGCCGACGCTCTCGACACCGCACACCACGTGCCTGGTCTTAAGAACTCGGATAGATGCCCGGGTATAAAAAAAATATTAATAGCTGTTGGTAGGCCTACAGATAAATTCTGCTATCAGTTTCTAAGACTGGGATATTATATAAAGTGGAAAAAGTATTGGATCTGGTCTAGCTGTCTAGCGGGGTCGTATGAAAAAAGGCAATGTTTAACTATCATCCATTTCATCTTCAAGTTAATGGATGTCCATGTTAGCCTTCGCTGTTGTCCTGACGATAAAGAGAAACTCTCATTTAGATAAGATGTTAAACGACAGAATAAAAAAAGCATCTTATTTTTAATATTCATTGAGAAACAAAGCTATTTATTCGACTAGTAGTAGTAACATTTCAAATGAAAAAGAAATAAATCAACGTGTTACTTAAATCCTATAATATTTCAAAGCGAAACGTTTAACGTCAATTACATTGATATAGTGCAAACAAATCTACAATGTTATGAAAGTTCGTCATAACAATATGCTCTTAAACTTGGCCCGATTCCGCCAGCCGATAGAAACTTTACGATATTGTGCGATTGATCCATTTAGTGCACAAATTGCTCATCGGTCGACTCATACGCACACGCTCAAGGAAGCACGTGTTTAACTTACGAGTTCAGTGGAAATGTATAACTGATTGTTTGTTCAAGGCTGCCCCAGTTTTCTTTATAAAAATATGTTCAACATTATCTTAAAATAATGTTTTTACAGGAGGCATTTCTGTATTTATTACCAACCACCTGTTTTACGCGTCTGTGTCGATAAAGTAATGGATGAAAATGGACTTCTTTTTTATGGAAACCCAAGTGTTATACACATGTATTTGAACTACATCTGGGGAGAACCTATTTTCGTATGTAGTTTAATGTTCAGTGTCCAATTTGGTGTAATAAAATTGAATATGTTTCTTTAATTTAGACCCTATTTACCTTAAAATTGGGTTTACATTTAAGGCGAATAGAGTTCGTCTTGCAAATCCTGCTATTGTTCGTAGTTCCAAACTCGATCTAACTTATTTAAGACACAATGATGACCAATTTTACCCGTACCACGAACTAGACAGGGAAAGTCTTGTCGAGCGAATTCCTAACTAAGTACCCGGTATCTATTAAACTAGACATAAATCTTACATAGTTGCGACAATATCAGATATTTGAATATAAATATAGAGTGGTACGTCTTAACTCGGCAGCGGGTAAATGTACGATAAAGCTCTATAGATAACTTGTATTTGACGGACAGGTGTAATTAGCCACTCTAGTCGCTACCGGCAAATGGAAGCGTGATGATAACGACGGGAGTCAGAATAAACAACGATGCCCTTCGTGATTACATCTTATGCTTACCTAAGTGGTTAAGTGGGATTGCGAAATGCTGTATCGATACGGATAATATGCATTTTACTCTTACCGGTAGGTAATACCAATGGTTGAAGTTATGAATGGATACAACATTATGAATGACGACAGCCTTAAAATATAGAGATTACAAACAAACTATTTTATAACCGCGACTTTTCCCTAATTGTTTTTCTAAAACAAAATTAGCCTAAGTTACTCCTTATAACATTAGCTATCTATATGTCAGTAAAAGTCCCGTCCAAATCTGTACAGCCGTTTCGGAGATAGGCCGAAACAAAAAGATAAACAGGCACAAAAAAAATAAAATTGTTTTTTTAGTGTATGTGTAAACATTTTATTTATTTTGTTTGTAAAAAGCTGCTATTTTGATATTCCAAACAGACGCTTCAATTTTATTTATTTATATACATGTATAGATTGTTATTGTATAATAATATAAATTATCAATAAACGATAAGATATTATCGAATTTAATGCACTCGGGTGAAAATTGACTACCTTTTGTACTTAGCTAAAAAAATGGGTGTGATAGTAAGCGATTTATAGTCACACCTTTTTTCTAACTAAACGAGTATTAAGATACAGATACTTATCATCAATTAGCGCCACTCTTATCTGAATTAAATGTTTCCAATCAATCAACGGTTTGGACGTTATCAATCTACACTTAGGGCACTGGCAAACCATGAAGATTTTCACAAACCACACGTGTATAAATGTGCCAGAAAACGCCACACATATGTAACTATCTAGTTTTATTAGGTTGAGGTAAATGTCTACCTAGAATTTCATTCGGATGGCTAGAAAAAGCCATTATCTAAATAATTCCATGAAATTAAAAATCATTAGTCTTCAAAGTCAAAGTCAAATTATTTATTTCAATTAGGCCATCATAAGGCACTTTTAAACGTCATATACAAGAAAAAAAATAGAATTAAATCTAGTTGCTCCTATATATGAATAAACGTTTAAAAAATGGTCTTACACCAGTAATCAGAGTCTCTGGTTAATCGATCATCTTGCCAAACGCATTGGCATAGGTATCACCCTATCTTCTGCAACAGCAGATTACGATAGGTACAGCAACCAACAGGTTAGGTCTACTGGGTCAGAGTCTTCAAGTATCAATGATAAGCTAATATCTAGAATCGAGTCTAGCTTAACAGCAACTGATATCAAGCTGAATGGTTGATTCAAGTTGTAACTTACGCTGAACATAATTTATATTGTGGTTTGTAGATAGGTAATAAGTTAAGCTTGTTTAGCTAATCAATTTACAATTTGTAATAATATGTGAGTACTATGTATCTATAAACATAATTAATGTAGCTGTCATTTTTAAACATTTATTACATCCTTACTACTATTTAAAATGCGAAAGGAACTCTGTCTGTCTATCTGTTAGACTTTCACGACTAAACCGCTGAACCGATTTTGATTAAATTTGGTACGGAGTAAGTTTGAACCCCAAGAAAGGACATAGGCTACTTTTTATTCTGCGACTTCGTCTGCGTCTGCGATAACCGATATTTATGCGGACTTAACTAAAAAAAGCTAGTTATACCCATAAAAAGCAACTATAATACTAGCCTATTATTATCCCATTAAGCAAAAGCATACATAAAAGGATCGGCGATTTCAGACTTATATTAATTACTAGCAGTCCGCCGCGGTTACACCCGCGTCTTTGGTTACTGCTCCGCTCCCGTAGGTCGTAGCGTGATGGTATGTAGCCTATAGCCTTCCTCGATAACTAATCTATCTAACACTGAAAGAATTTTTCAAATCGGACCAGTAGTTCCAGAGATTAGCGCGTTCAAACAAACAAACAAACACTGCAGCTTTATAATATTAGTATAGATTAACAATCCATGTTTCCTCGTGATGTATTTCCTTCACCGATGTCTGTGGTCACCTATAGTGGTTTTAATTTTAGGTATATATTGTCTTCATGTTCTTTGAGTTATTGAATTAATGCAATAAACATTTATTATAGTATTTTTTTTTGTATTTAATATTTGTTTCCTATCAATTCTTCTCTATACAAAACAACGCCATTCTTTTGGAATGGGCAACCTTAAATTATTTTTCTTATTACATTCAAAAGTGCCTTTTAATAGTCCATTATTAAAATCAATAACTTGATTTTGACTTTGTAAGAAGATATTCTGAAAAATATAAAATATTTATTTTTTTGAGTTTGCCAGGTTGCAGCACATAAAGAACATTCGTCGCATTTGCTCGGTTTTGCTGACATGAAAAATCCATTTAAGACACGAATAAAAAGGTTATGTACAGTCAACAAAAGAGATGAGTACTCAACCAGGGTCGTTATACATAGTCGAAGTATTCTTAGAAACAGATGATGGATTTCAAAAAATGAAAATCTATACTATAATATAATATAATAATATTATAAAGAGGTAACATTTGTTTGTAAGTTTGTAAGTTTGTATGTAGGGGGTAATCTCTGGATCTACTGAACCGATTTTGAAAATTCTTTCACAAATTGGAAGCTACGTGATTACTGAGTGCTATAGGCTATATTTTGTTATAAAAAAATTAGGGATCCGTAAGAAAAATCACGCGAACGAAGTCGCGGGGAGAGTGCTAGTTGTTAATATTTGTAAAAAGAAAAAGTTTTTTTTTTCGTTTTAAAATGTTCATTAGACCTACTTATTTTATTTTATTAAAAGATAAACTTGCTACATACTTGGAACTACCTGTAAGCCATGCCAATAACTGTTCCGTGCGAGAATCAAACCCGCAACACGCAGCGCATCGGCTAATCGCTCAGCCATTTCTCCTACCGTGTTGTCAAACTAATCTAACCTATTTTATTACAAGTGCAAAAAATAGTAGAATAGGTAAATAATCATAACAATATTATATTACGCTCATTGGAAAACAATACAAACTGTTTCCAATAATTTTGTTTAATTGAACACCTCATATTTCAAAGCCATGTGTTGCGAATTTAACTAAGCTAGGCAAAATGTATCGCACTGTAGTGTGAAACCGTGAAAACTACAAGTTGACATTACAATTTGATAGCCATTGACAACTACATAATTGAGGATTTGTTTGTCCTTATAATTTATTTGTTTTGCCACGTTCCGCACTGTGGGAAGGCCCCACACAAGGTGGTCCGACGACCTGGTAAAGGTTGCGGGAAACTACTGGATGCGGACAACGCAGGGTTACCTATCTCATAGGACCAACCGTTTCTGTGGGTCATCTGTTGGTATATTGGAATTCATATGGAACATATGAATTTGTGTCCGACAAAAAATCGGTCATACATTGTCAGGCGTTAGCTCAAGCCCTTACGGTGTGTTCGAGTTAATTAAAATTTACATTAACCAGAAAAAAGTTATTTTTAACTAGCTTTTGCCGGCGAGTTCGTCCGATTAAATGTTGGTTATCGCAGACGCAAACGAAGTCGCGGTATAAAAAGTAGTGGTTCAAACTTACCTACATCTAACCAAATTTTAACATAATCGGTTCAGTGGTTTAGTTGTAAAAGCGTAATAGATTATAATAGTATGAATAGTATGGATTTTACCAAACCTAGTAGTATTTACTTTTTACAACGTTGTATACGTTGCTGAAAGTTATAGCATATTCATTGCACAGATTCATTTTGTAATCATCCCTATTCCCTTCACAAACCAATAAAATTGCCTACCTACATCAAAATATATTGCAATAATAATATCAGTATCTAGACGGGGATCAAAGACACTATCAACAACAAAACCCAACCGCCCCCGCCGCACCCCGCAACCCCGTGTCAACTTGTCCGATACGGCGAATATTAGCACATTATTATAATATAATTATTATGCAATAGTTTGGCAAACTGATAATTATGTTAGCTCAGTGCATTCCCCGCGGGTAATTAGCGTCACGAGCTTGTTATGTGGCTTATCGACGAAAGTATGCGATTCACGTTCTACCTATATGTTTACGACTAAGTACATAAACAGATAGGTTATATAAATAGATTCTTTGATGTTTTACGTATTTTCATGGGACTGGTAGCAGGAGAAATCGTGGGTAGTCGGTAAGTTTCCGACATAGCCCTCCGTTCTCCCCAGACAGAGGGTAAACATGAGGAATTCTATACGAAGAAAAGAGGCATTTTCATGGGGAAAGAAAAAGAATATATCTACGTCTACGGATACTGGAAATAAATTGAGGACTGCAGGAAGAGACAAAGAAAAGATCGGTTACGTCATAAGATTTAGCACTAGGTATCCACTATTACGGCAATTTAAATATCCTTCTAGAGTTTATAATAGCAGTTTTTGCGTTTATGAAAAGCGAGATATTTTAACGGTTCTAAAAATTAAGACAACATTTTTTTCCACAGACCAAACCAAAAGAGCCTTTTTTGCTAGGCGATTACGGTACTATTTACATTTTAATGTGACAGTTCGCTTGAAAACCGTATCTGCAGCGTGTCATTCCGCGCTATTGGTCAAAGTCAACCCAGGGAAAGGGCTGCCGCCGTACAAGTAATAGGCAATATAGCCTGGCAAATTGCCACGACGATGTTGGAGAATTTTTCAACTCTAACTCTACCATTTGCCAAACATGGTCAAATCGTATTTTGGCGCAAGATGAAAATGCTTGTTAGTGTAACATGGCGACCAATATTTAGTAGTACGAACCTGTTAACTCAAGTATGTATAAATAATTGAGTGGGAAGGAATTTCTGTGGACCCACCCACTAAATCGTATAATTTGAATATTTTTCTTTGCAAGTTTTTTTTAACTGACCTTTTTACACACAACGTAAATGCTCTCTTGGTGAGTCATCATCAGTGAGTTTTATTGCTACATCTTTCACAGTCTTAAAACACCAAAAGTAGAAAAAACAAACTTGATTAATGTGGTACCGATTCATTTTCTTTTGTAAAATTTATCGAAATCCAAATAACAACGTTGTCAAAAAAATAAATTGTAATTTACCATATTAACGAATCGCGCCGGTAGGCAAGCCTTATGCGTGAAATAATACTTGTTATTTCATCGAAGTTTATTGATACCGGCCTCTACGCGGTGACAACAAAGCAAAGAAGATATCCCTTAAAAGGTTTAGCAAACAGTCGGTTGATTCGCTCATAAATCATATGCTGTGTACCATGAACGTAATACGTACATTTTCACAGATACCACGGATGTAAAGTTTAATCTGGAAGTGGAATTTTTCACGCCTGTTTACAATGTGCACACATTGGAACATTAACGCCTTCTTGTAAGTAATTTATGATTCATGAGATCAGTGACTCTTTATTTGTGCCATGTTACGATTGTTTCTTATTCCATTGTGTGACTTTTACGACTTCATCATGAAGCTTTTATTCAATTTCAACAGACAAAAATACATTGAATGTTGTTCTTAATTACAGATGACATACCTACCTAACTTAGTAACGAGTCGCACGTTCCATAATTTTTTCAAGCTAATTATTTTTTCGCATATTATAAATGTAATGTCTGACCTCTTTATTATAAAATAATTATCCGTTAATCGACAATCTCATTAATGAACAATTTTGCGTAAATTATGTAATCTTAATTTCGGAGATGTCACCAATGACGATGATTGATAATGCATTAAGTAAAATTACACGATTCATAAATACATTAAGATTACTTATCCATTATTACTGTAAATTTACTATTATTATGTTTGTTCATTCATAATAGCATTATTTGCGCGAATGAGAATAATGGACGCGGCCTTTTGTGATCAATGACGGAAATATGTAAAAATATTTGCGTGGGTTAAATAGGCAAATATTTATTTGGTCACGTAAAATGGAATGTACACTACCTAGAAACGTTATGGTATGTGAAAATAAAACAGTACGTAGATAGAGATTTTATTGTTTTGTTATAATTATGTGTTCCTTGTTTTGATCATAATTATTAAACAAAATGAAGTATGAATATTTTTTTTATTTCACATAACAACACGCCTGTAATCTCCGAAGGGTTAGGCAGAGGTGTACTTACCCATACCACATTTCGCCAGTTATGGTCAAGTCCCATTTTATTGCCATCAACCGGGCACAAATCCTGACTCTGAGGCTGCTACTGAGAAATTCCTGATAAAAAACCCAATAACACTTTGCCCGACCTGGGAATCTAATCCAAGACCTCATGCTTAACAGTTGTGCTTTGCGACCACTAAACCAACGAGACAGTTGTGGCAGTTTTATTTTTATTTCGTTTTATTCAATTATGTTTGTGTCAGTGAGCGTAGTTGCTTTCGGTATCTTGTAGTGAAAGCTATCTATTTGTATCCCTGTCGCCGTATACGGTGAGCATCGAGCACTGAACTCGAGACCTTGGTCAAAAATAGCCTAACGAATTTAACCAAATTTACACGCGACTTACACTTTATTTAGAGTTTATCTTTTGTACAACGGTGCATTTTTTCTTACTATAGTCATGGCTGCTTCGATTAAAATCTTCCCACACGTGGAACAACCTATCAACAACGTCTAATTGTTTCGCTTTTTTTTTTGTTTATATCGCTAGTAATTTCTTTTGTGCCAGTCGCTGATGTATTGAGCGCCATTTTAAAGTTAAATGGAGCATTTAATGTATTCCCATTTTTAAATGTAGGTAGGTCTGTATTGATAGCCTCTATTAACTCACACGGTTTGATATACGTAAATGTTTACGTTTTTGCAAATTAAAATCATTTCATTTATTTCTCATTTCGTTTTGTATATATTTGTAAATAAGGACAGTATTTACCTAAAATAATTATATTTTTGTGTTTGTCTATCATGATTATGTTTATGAATGCTGTAGTTACCTACTTAGGTACCTTTACGAATTTGTTGAGCTAAACATTTTATTATGGATTTTTAATTACTCAAGTCCCACATAATGAGACACAATTGATTTTCTATTGTTCTGACTTACTGGTAAGTCAGCCGGGGCTTGACAGGACAGTGAAAATTGTTTGGACGTTGTCAGTGTTAGATAATAAAAATAAAAAATAAGATTCGAGTAAGTATTATTTTCACAAAGAACACGGTTTTAATATAATTGATAATATCTTATTAATATTTATTTTAAAAGAGTGCTCATGATGTTTCATATTCGTTCTTCTTCATAGAAACCTACTGTTTGGAATGAGCAATTCGTTTCAACTTTCTGACTGTCTGACTCCTTGACAATTCAAAAGTGCCAGTTAATTGTTTTGAATATTGTCGCAAAATTTAAAACCTGTACCTAAGAAAGGTGTCGGAGAAAGCGGGAAAGAGAAACAAAATGTGGGAAAAGACTAATAGACAAAACGTATGAAGGGTTGTAGCATCAAAGGAAAAAGATAAAGAATAAATTACTTTTAGCCAATAATATAATTAAGTATGATCTAATTATTCTAGGTACCTTCAGAAAACAATTAAGATCGGAAAATCTGGCGAAACGTTTGAACTAGGAATAATTTGACCTCATGATCTAATCATAGTCTTATCAATTAAGTACTTAAATGCATATTATTTTAACCGCAATTTAATTCACTACTGACCTAAATTCTTTAAGACAAACTCTTTACAAAGCAACTTAAACAAGCATCTATTTACCATAGTGTGTGATGGACAGCACTCTATGCAGAGGATGCATGGAGGCAGAAGAAACGCCATAGCACGTGCTTACAGAATGCAGAAGCGTGGCAGATCAACGGGCACGGATTTTCCAATCCCCAGCATCGGTCCCGGAAGCCTGTAGCAGTCTGAAAAGGCTGCTAACTATCAGGGATAGCCTTTTTTTGAAATAAAAAAATAAATAATAAAAGTTTATTTGGAATAAGTTAGAAATCATAGATTTACAAAATGAAACGAAGATAGCTACAAAAGTTAAAACTGTGGCGCAGCTCCAGACTAATAATTAAAATAAAGAAAGAGATAATTAAAATTAGAGTTAAAAATTTAATTAAATTAAAGGTTAGTAACTACCTGAGTGTCAGTGTGTAGTGTTTGTTGAGTATGTGAGTAGTGAGTGTGAGTGAAGAGGAGGGTGTTTTTGTGGGGTGACGAAAGAACATGCCGGACTCTTACCGGCTAAAACTATCGCAACATAACTGCCTATATCTACTTAATGCGGTATTTGCATAAGCATTCACGTTCACTGCTCCCCCGGCAGACTTAACTTTCTTGGATAGCCTGGGCTGGTTGAATTAAGACTAAGTATATGGAGAAACACGCACAATGGCCTAATCAAGAGGCTATGTGCGGAAATAGCCCAGTAAAACTAAACAAAACGAAACTCTTTACAAATTAGGATAGGACTCATCCTACGAATCATCAGAAATGAATAACTCAATCATCAAAATACGGTTACCTACCTATCTAAAAGTATCATAAACCTATATTTTATTAATAGCCACAAAGTGATACCATGACTTTTCTATACGTTCATAAGCATTAAAAATAGATCATAGTATGAGATCAAATGATTTATTTGAGTAATTATGTGAATAACATCCAATAGGAATGTTAAGTAACCCCGCATGCGTGCGCGCATGATTCAGACGATTATATTCGGTCAATGCGCTAACACTTGGCGCCAACCTATGGAGCATCATCGGAATTTTCATGTTGTAGTCATTGTGTAAACGTATAGCTCAATAATCCGTCAAATTGAATCAATTAGCAAAGTAATTAATTAACATGTAGAGGCTTTTTGGCAGCAGAACGAATGTAATCAAAATATTTTTCTGTTAACACGCAAAACACACAAATGTTTGTATGTATGTGAGTAAAACATTATAATGTTTAAAATTCTAATGAATACAAGGTAACAGATCTATTAAATAATAATCTACTTATGTTTGTTTCATTAAAAACTTTATGATGTTCAATGAATGGACTTGTTTGCCTTTATGTCAATTTTATTCATTTATTTTAAATAAATAAAATTGAAGTGTCCGTTTGTAATTTTAAAATTAAAAGCTCTTTACTAAGAAGCATATGAAAGTTGAAGCTATTGTATAAAATAATCCAATGTTTATTTTTTTGTCCGTCTGTTCGTCTATTTGCTTCGGATAATCTCCGAAACGACTACACCAATTTTGATAGGACTGATTTGACAAATAGCTGATGTTGTAACGAGAAACTGAGGCTACTTTTATTTTAGATAAAGAATTAGGATTATGCTCAAAAAAAAGAAAGCTCCACAGATAACTGATATTTTTACGCGGACGAAATCGCGGCCGCAAGCTAGTCGTGAATATAAATACAAGATAATAGGCATTTAATGAAATGATCACTTTTCCTGTTTGACCGCAGCGTATTAAATTATAATATGGAGCAATTAATAAAAGGGATCTGCGGTTTCTAAGGCTATGATCTAATACCTATCATTACGCATACATTCTAGCTTTGATGTTATATCTATAATCCTTGATTGCAATTAATTTTTGTTTTAAAACCGACCTTTGCATTAGGCATTGGTTAATATAGCGTAGCTAACCCTGCCGACGCCCGAGTAAAGGCTGCGTAGAGGTCGCGTAGTTACTACGCTGGCGTCGTGTAGACGACGCGTGATTATACTTTACTAGCTGTCCGCCGCGGTTACACCCGCATCTTTGGTTACTGCTCCGCTCCCGTAGGTCGTAGCGTGATGGTATATAGCCTATAGCCTTCCTCGATAGCTAATCTATCTAACACTGAAAGAATTTTTCAAATCGGACCAGTAGTTCCAGAGATTACCGCGTTCAAACAAACAAACAAACAAACTCTGCAGCTTTATAATATTAGTATAGATTTTTAACCTACATTTACCATACGCAGGCGCTGTGACGATGCGACCCTTCGCATCATCAAGGTAAACATTAAACGGCGATTTTTTTTACCTGTAAGGTGCCTGATACTCATAATATTAGCCACTATTATTGACCCACTGCAGGGCAAAGCCTCTTCTCGTACAGAGAAGGTACGAGCATTGATCACTACGCTTGCTCAAAGCGGATCCAGGCTTCCTTACGATGTTTCCCTTCACCGACGTCAATGATGTTCAAGATAAACTTAGACAGGACATAATTATGAATTGAAAAAGTCACATTGAAACTTGTCGAATATGGAAGCTGCAATCTCATGCATGAGAGCATGAGACACGGGCATCCGTATCACTGGGCGACTTCTTTGTTAAAAGGACAACCTTTGATGCCTACATGTGTAGAATAAGCGTAGGTAGTTTTAATTTAAAGAATAATTATGGTTTGACTGCCTCGTTGTTCTTGATATCGCAAAGGCGACTGCTGAGCATGAGGTCTTGCGTTCGATTCCTAGGTTCGGGCAAAGAGTTATTGGGTTTTCATCAGGAATTTCTCAGTAGCAGCCTCGGAGTCTGGATTTGTGCCCGGTTGATGGCAATAGGCTCGCCACCTATTAAATGGACTTAAAACATAACTGGCGAAATGTGGGTGTACTAATGGGTACACCTCTACCTAACCCTTCGCGTGATGTTATGTTTTGTTATGTAGAATATGGTTTCTTCTCTCCGAAAATGAAACTAAATGAAACATTAAATGATTTACTGAAATACGTGATAGTTTCAGCTGAACATAGTAAATATTTTAGCATACCTGTGATATCAAGCCGCCTAATGAGACATTCACTATGTAAACACCGTGGCATTCTGTTATCTAATCAAATTATGCATTTGTCATACATTGCAAATAACTAAATGTAGCGAACTAGTTCTGTACTAACAAAACAAGCATCAGTGTAAAGGAAAAATTGGGTTACATTAAATGTTAGATATGTTATCGTGTTTTTATCATGAAATCGTTTTAAGTTCTAACAAACAGTTTAATACTATGTTTTTGTAGATGTTGAAGTGATTACGATAGTTATGGTGGTCTTGTTTTGATAAGTGGGTTTAGTATTGCTAAAACAAACGAGCCCATAAGTCAAAAGTCAAAGTCAAAAACATTTATTTCAATTAGACCATTTACAGGCACTTTTGAATTAAAAAAAACATATCAAAATTACCCCTACTTTTCCAAGTATGAGATTTTGGTTATTAAACTCTAATTAATTTTAAATCTATTCTAAGATAAGCTTGGGATGTACAGTAGCGGTCATAAGTGGAGTAGCAATCTACAAAGCAAATCGATTGACACTTTGGTTAAACTTACGACCTTTCGACGTCATGTGCGAATTTTGAGGTGTACGTAGGTACTGTGTTATTACGTTCAAAAGTGCCGTATAATGGCCTAATTAAATAAATAATTTGACTTTGACTTTAACTTTGAATACATCACTTACATACACAGATGTAGGTATGGCCTGTACCCCGTGTTCACAGCAATTCAAAAAACTTAGCATGCTACTGCACTTATTACCGCTACTGTACATTGAGCTGTTATTGCTGGATGGTATTGTAATACATTTGGCAAATTTAATTAATTTGAAGTAATTCGTTTAATTTTTATATTAAACGAATTACTTCAAATTAATTAAAGTAAGCGCCGCCGTTTTCATTTAATTCATTTAATGGCACGGTTTATAGTAATAAAATAACAAGTTAGAGGGGCCTATCGTTTGACGACTTAATTGTATTTGAACAAATATATCAATTTAAACATTTATAGTTGTTCTTCAAATCAATCTATGGTACTCTAGAGAGCTATAAAACTTTTATTAGGTGTCTGTCCGTATTCCCACACGTTGAAAGGGTGTCATGTATACGAGGCAAAGTTGTCAGAAAGAAAAGCTGTTACCGAAGCACGTAGAACGTTTATTGTCTTTCAAGACCTCTTCAGTTTTTTATAGACACTATTTTGCTGAACAGATAAACTGAAATTTTCGTTAGTTTTGTACGTGTGGGGTTGTTATGTTACAGGTTTACAAGGCATTGGGGCTTTTTTGAATAAAACCGAATTCTTATACCTTTTTGAGGCTGGAAATGTAAGTTTTAAACTTGGATTATCTTAGTATTTATAAGCAGTTGTAGGTAAAGTTTTACAAAAGTTTAATTTATTATTATTCAGTCTGAAGAACTTTGTACATAATTATTATGAAGAGGTATAATAGCGTATTTAACCCTTGTATAGTGTTGGATATTCTTTTTCATCCAAAACTACCTTTACATTCGATTCTTTTTTCTTGTAAATGAAGTTCAAAAGTGGTATTCAATGGTCTAATTGAAATTTTTGTTTTGACTTTGACTCAAGAGGAAATGTTGTTTTATTCTAAAGTGTCTGTAAGCAATTTTGTAACTCTGGTAATTTTGCCAAAGTAAAAACCTCAAATACTCGCGTAGGTACGCACATAATAGCAACAGCAATAAACCAATATTTGTACACTCATACGCAGATAACAAGTGCTTACAAACTCAATTGGTGTATTGTTGTATTAAGATTGACAGCTGTCGAATTACAAGATAACTATCGACTTAAACATTCACTTTGTCTGTGGCACGATCGGAGCTTGTTACGAATTACATTAATCAAAATCAAATCGTGTTTAACTAGTGCTATTTGTCGGTATCGTGTTATTTAATAATATTTTTTAGACAAGTGATAGATTAATTGATTTTCTTTTGTTTTTTTTTGCGTGGCTTTTTGAGGACGTAGCAATGTAAAGTTTCAAGTTACTCTTGCGCCGCAGGAATATTATTGTGGTTGAACAGAAAAAAAGGACTTCAAGGACTGCCTTTGCTCCGACATTTGAAAAAAAAAAGAAAATAAGGAGTAGGTGTGACAGTATGCTACTGTGTACATCGAGTTTTAATTACTAGTTTATATTGTATAAACTCGACTCATGTAATTGACAGAAGACACTGGCTCCTGTAAACACTGATACTCAAAGACGGATACTATACCTAGCGAGGGTGTCAAAGCCTCAATTTTTAGTAAAAAATTGTTTATGCCAATAAAAAAATATTATTATCCTTTACTCTTATATACATACGAATAATATTTTCAAATACCAATTGATAAAAAGAAAACATATAAAATAAATAAAACATTAAATATATACATTTATTAATATAATTTCCAACATGTATTGGTTCAGTACAATAAATACTCCCAGATACTGCATATAAATCGCTAGGCAACAATTTATTTTGACATCAGCCTCTGAACACCACTTTATCAGGGCCATACCCAATGCGGAGTCGATCTCCTAATGCCGATTATTTACAGTTGCTTGCAAATAAATAATGTTTACTTTATCACTGTGTAGAAAAGCGGTAGCACGAGTAAACTGTACGAATAATAATAATCCGGTTTTAAATCAGAGTTAAGTTGTATTTACGACTAGCTTAAGCCCGTGGTTTTGTTCGCTTGAATGTCAGTTATCTGCTGTGTTTTTTGCGCGGAACCTTAATTATTTAAAAAAAAATATTGTAGCCTAAGTCACTCCTTATAACATTAGCTATCTAATATATCTATCTATAATAGTGAAAGGTATGTTAAAATCGGTCCAGCCATTTCGGAGATTAGCTGGAACAAAAAGTCAAAGAAAAGAATTTAAATTGTTTTTTTTGTTTAAGTATTGTTTCAACATTCATAATGCATTTAGTCATAAGTATTTTGCCATTACAAACAGTCACTTTAACTTTATTTATTTGATGTACCTGCATGTATGGATATGTGTAGATAGATGTTCAGGGCATCGAGCCTCGGGCGAATACCTTAGAAACCTTCTCAGTTAACTTTAAATACGTAGATGCAAAATAAGGCACACCACGTATTTCTCAATGTTTGTCTCGTTTAAGCATAAACAACGCTAGAGGCCCTCGATAATCTCTCAAATTAAGTGATCAGAGCTCTGTTGTACTGTAATTTTGTAATCTTTAATGTATCTTGCATTGCTAATTCGATATTTCCATTCATGCGGTGGATTTAGCTGAGATTTAATTTATGCGAAACGTAAAACGTTGAGTTGATTCATGTAAAAATGTCTACGTTCGTAATGTGAGCGATATGACGCATTGTACTGGACAAATAAACAGAATTTGAGGGAAGTTTCAAAATACATTCAGGCGGGACGACTTCAATAAATACCGTTCCGCACTAAACCAAGATATTTCCGACTGTAAAGGTGGTTTCACAGCGGCGAGGCGAAAAGTGAATTCACGAGAATTTTAATGTGCATTAGGTAGTAATGCATACAGCATTATAGGTCAATGTTGTACGTAACAACACTCTGTCTCGTTAGTTTTTGGTGTGAAAGATATGGATGCGCGAGGATGTGCGAAGCGAGAATTGAAGTATTTTGTTCGTACAAGTTCGAACTACTCATTACTAAAAAAAAAGTATTTATTACTTAACAAAATGAATACAAAATTCGCATAGGTACTAGCGCTGGTCGGCACGATACATCTTGCGGTGTGAAAGGGTCAGATCGATTACAATTCTCGGCGTTTCTCGACGGCTCGCCGGTGTAAAACCACCTTAAAGTCTTAAAACGCCAATTCAAAATATTTGGCATTCTTTCGAGATTTACGATTGTGTTTATACCTCATTTCTGGAGTATTTGTTTGAGTATGGAATCTTGCGGAAATTGTAAATTACTGAAGTAAAGATAACCTGCGATGTTCGGCAGGTGTATTCTGAGAAAAAGCAGTAGGATATAGATGTCCGTGACTTTGTTTGCTAACCCACTTCCATCTAACACGGTTTCCGTACTTCCTAAGCTCCCATAAGCTTCCCAAAGTTGGAAAGTTTATTTCAATGCTTATTTGGTTTTATTGTCGAAAGCAGAAACAGAGGCTACCTTCGTTAGCTACGATTACGCAATTACTGTATTTTGATTTACGACAATTGCCATTTAAAGAGAATAGTCATGTAGGGCTCTTAAAATATGTTTAAATGGTCATTGTACTCGTATTTTATGTTTCCTCAAAAATAAACATAAAAATTATGAAAGTTGGAAAATAAATCATATCGGTTGAAATATGATGAAATAATATGCATGAGAAACTTATAGATTTCCTCATGTAAGTACCTAATGGATTGTGTATTATCTCGTTGGATCTTTACTGGATTCTAGGTAGGTATTATAAATACTTAAGCACTTCATAGACACATTATAATCCAAGAGACTTTGGCTTTGATTCTTCAAAGTTGAAACTCTCAACTTATTGAAAACCAAGTTCTGCCCGCTACTTTGTCCGCAAGGAAATCAAATACTATATCATAAAACATAGGTATCCTGTGATACTTACACTAAGGCGCGTCGCTCACTGGTAAGTCGAGGCGACGTCGCGTCAGCGGCGGTGCGGCGTCGCAGCACGGTCGAGGATAGGTCTCTGCGTAGAGTCGAGGCGCAGGCGACTATGCTTCCTTCACATTTTGAATGATAAAATGACAAAATGGCGGTGGAATCGTGGCTTGGGCTTGACTTGAGCGCCCCTCCTGCGCCTGCACCTCGCCTCCGCCCCGCCTTCACCTCGCCCTCGCCGCAACTCTTGTATGTGAGCGCACTTACCATTCATTTGTAAAGAAAACCTTGTTGCGGCGTGCCTCTTATGCGCCCGCGCCTCAACTGCACCTCGACTGTTAATCGTGTGAGCGACGCGCCTAATAGTGTAGTTTTCTTTTATTAAAAGAATATTTTTTAATCGGACCATTACTTCTAGAGACCAACCAACTTTTCTGCTTTTTACTACAAAAAAAATCAGTAATTGAAAACTACACTATTGTGTAGTTTTCTATTAGTGAAAGTATTTTGGTATCGGTACAGTACTTTCTCTTACAAACAAATAAATAAACAAACTCTTTATAATATTAGTATAGAAGTATAGATTACTTTTCTTCAAAACTAACGCAAACACGCAATCAATTTTCAAAAATATAAATATTTAGTTAAATTCAACATCTGAATAAATCAACAACAATCTTGCTCCATATTATTATCCAAATAAAGCTAGGGTTCAGTGTGTTAAATCGTCGATGCAAACACCATAGGGGTACACATACGGACCCATATCTCTCAGTTGACTTAGGACGTGTGATGACAGGTGACATTCAAAGGGATAATCATGTTTTTCTTCAATTTCCTGATCAATGTTTGACATAACATTGGAGGTTATTGGGTTTTGTGTGTGAAATAGGTATGTTTGGGATTTGAAAAGGTGAATCTATTTATAGATGTTTTACTCTGAGTTCGATAAGTAAAATTCCCAGGTGAATTTAGGCGAAGTAAGCGTCGTAGCAAAGGCTTAGCGATACAAGCACGACTTCTGTCAATTCTGTTAAAGAAAGTTAATGCATTTGAAGTAGATTGGACCAAGGAATCACTTTGTCCCATACAAACTTTGCCCCCCTTTTTCACCCCCTAAGGGTCGGTGGCAATACTTACATAACAAAAAACAAAACCAAAGCCGCCGACTTCCACAACTAAAGTTTAACTGTCTTATATCCTGCAACGAAAATTAATCAGAAAAGAATAGCAGAGAAAAAAGAAAAACTATTATTTAATTTGCTTTTGCCCGCGGCATAAAAAGTATCCTATGTGTTATTCCAGGAAATGGTCTATCTAGTGCCAATTTGCATCCAAATCTGACAAACATACAAACACCTAAACATCTTCACAAACTTTTATATTTATAATAGGTTTTAGTAGGATTTTCACTCCCTTCAAACTAACAGGAGACAGAACAAAACTAGGCCAATAGGCAGAAAGGGGCAACTATACAACCGGGAGAAGCCCGGATTGCCAAGAACCACGGATTATAATTAGCATTAATTAATAGTTCCATAATGGGTCTATTTTACTTCTGTAATCCTTTAAGGGTTAGGCAGAGGTGTACCCATTAGTACACCCACATTTTGCCAGTTATGTTTAAGTCTCATGTATATAATAAGGGGCCGAGCCTATTGCCATCAGACGGGCACAAATCCGGTCTCCGAGGCTGCTACTACTGCTCAGCAGTCCCGCTTTGCGACAGCTAGATCAACGAGGCAAGCCGCGCGTTTTTTTGCTTCCATTTTATGAAAAAGAAAAAGCTTAACCAAAGTTATGAAGCAATTGTTTTGCTTGTCCAAAACATTGTTAGCGTGAAATGTTAGTCAACAGTTTAAGAATGCAAATAAAACATGGACCTAACAATGTCAGTTTTAACGGTCACTCCTGCTGTCAGTCAATAATGATTGATTGGCGTTTTAGCTTTCATAATGTTCAGCATTTGACTTAAACTGCTGTCAAAATGATCATAAAGCGTTAGCCTTCAAGCCATCTTCATGCTATGTTGAAGTTTTAAAAGTGTTTTTATAAACACACAAATCTACCTTCCAAATACTTACCTAAGTAGATTAATAAAATGTTTCTGAAAAAGTACTATTGGTGGAGGTTGACGCAGAGGCTACTGAGTTGCGTGTCTGAAGGTTTGATTCCCGCAAGACACTAATATTTGTATGGCCTACAGGTATTTGTTCCGGGTCTAGTTGTTTGTGTATGTGAGTTTATATATTTGTAACTACGGATGAATATATATATATTATATAGCGTTTATTGCTATTATAAAGCTACAAAAGCTTTTTTCCAATCCGACTGGTTGTTCTAAAGATCGTATAAAACAAATTAAAAACTCTTTAGCTTCAATAAATATTGGTATAGATTAGTATTAGCATGATTAGCATAGATATATAGTCTCAATAGATAGAAGTAGATAACTACAACTATTTCCATGAAATCATTTACTATAAGTAATGATATAAAATAATAGAGCTTTTAACAGATTTCTTGCGAAAATTCTCACAATAATAACACGTTCACTAAAGACTAGAACATTTTATAGCAAGGTGTATTAAGATAATTAGGTGAAATAAAATAAGCTTTTTATAGGTACGTAAGATCGATAATTCTATAAAATTATCTCGTTTCAGTAATCATACATTTTATGGTCAATAATTCTCGTTAATGCGATCTAGTGCACAATTTTAACTTCACTGTTCCATTTTATAGAAATCATAAAACCATTTTAATAAAATTGAGAATAGAATTAAATAGAATTTAAAATATTAAATTCTAATAAGAGCCAATAAATTATAAAAAAGGTCATAAAAATGATAATGTAATATAAAAGAACGTTTGTTTTCGCATAGTTAGCTGTCAGATATATATTTTGCGAAGTGCTCTTTTTATTGCCAGTTAAAATAAATATCTCTACAAAAAGCACTAACAATAAATGTTGCTAGAACAAATTAAACCATTAGAGAGAAAAAAAAACTACAGCCCGCCTCTGCATCAGTAGCTAATTAGTTTAACGTTTTAAAAATCCAAATGTTCTGTGTTTTTTAAATCTCCAAATGTTCATTTACTTGATTTTCTTACACAGAGTAACCTCTTTATGAAGATTGTTTTAGATACACTGCAATTTTTAGTGTTGAGAAAGCTATTATATTTCCTAGCATGTGTATTATTGCAGATAATAACCTCAAATATCGCCGACATTATAGTTTAACACATAATGAGATAGCATTCACAAGATTGTTTGCAAGATAGACTTACATTATGTTTAGTCTGTGTTTACGTCGTTTTGTATTTCTTGGCAACCTGAATCGTCTACAACTATGTAAATAATACCTGTACTATATTTATTAGTTTAATATTAATATGTGGGGTCATTGACTACACGCATTCTATTTTCGTTCGATTTTCTTCCAAAAAAATTGAATCTGTACCAACATTCAAACTTCGAACAGGTCGTTTCGAATTTTTTTTAAAAAAACAAAGGAGTTTGATTTCGGAGTGACAGTTAAAGTAAACTTTTAGAGGACGAACATGAGTACGAGCGGGCGCGTGTAAATTTCGTCTTTACAATTGTAAATAACCGTTTTGTACATTATATTTATAGATTGAGGACGATTAGAATCACTCATAGATATGAAAAATCATATCTATGAGTGATTCTAATCGTAATTATTGTGCAAAATTAAACCTAAATGTCACTTTAAATGCTAATTTAATACCACCCGAATACCTACTGTAAAACAACGACAATTGACGCAGAACCTCCACTTACTCAGCTCCTAATGGTCACCTAACGGACCAAGTTAGGTCCGTCCAAACACGTACTAAGTACATAATGCTATGTTCGCAGTATCGCCCCCGGCCGGGTGAAGGTTCGACTCGGTACGACTTGGTACGACTTGGAAGTAATTTACCAATTAGTCACTCTGATCGGACAATCACGTTTCACGCTTGCGCCCTTTAACTATTATTATTTAAGGCAACTAGTGATTGGACGCGGATCGCAATGTTTTGGGTTTTTTTCAGTAGGCTACCTTTATTTTTTGAATTGCCTGGGGTATAATTATTCTCTCAGCTAATGCCCAATTTTTATATCTAACTAATTTATTCGATCAACTTCCCCGATTAAACATTAATGGATTTAGCTGGGCAACCTGCGATGTATAATATTATATTATCTAGCATAATTCTGTATCATATCTACATGGTATAAAACAAAGTCGCTTTCCACCGTCTATACTCTTAAATCTTTTATACTACGCAACGGATTTTAACGCGGTTTTCATCAATAGATAGAGTGATTCAAGAGGAAGGTTTATGTATCAACATTGCATCCGTGCGAGGGTGAGAGTAGAAATGGACGTAAAAGAATAAGGGTACAACTTTTAAAGAGGTCAAAAAACAAAGAGAAAATTCTGGGGAACGCTGAATAGATACTTAATATAATAAGAAGCTACCGCAGACTGCTATCAAGTATCCAATCGTTTAAGTACAATGAACCAAAGAACCAAAATTCAATTATTCATTTCAAGAGTACCTACTTAGATTTGTTAGCGAACGTCGATAACACTTCAACATAAATTTTTTATCCCTATAAATGAAATATTCCCCAATAACTTGTACTTAATATACAGACAAACCAATCAGCTACAATACTACGATAATAGATTAAGATTTATTTAACTGACAAGCCATAAAATTGGTGCTAACTAAATTACTGGACGGAAATTACAGTTAAGTGGTACATTAGGGTTACCACTACAGTTTAAGATAAATGTTAAGTACTTTTCTAAAATGATTAGAAAGGGATGTTTTGTAACGGAGTTGTAAATAAAATACAATACATAAAATAAGTATACTCTGGTGTTTAGTGTAGGTACCTACCTACCTATAAACTTATTGTCAATTTAAACTAATATTATAAATGCGAAACTAACTCTGTCTCTTTGTATGTTTGCTACCTAATCACAGCAAAACTACTGAACCGATCATAAAATGAAAATAAATAAATAAAGAAGATAATATGTAGCTTCGGGTCTGGATAAGCTCTTTTGCTACTAATATTATAAACGGATAAACTTTGTTTTTATTTTGTTTCTAAGAGATAATCTACGGAAGTCCTGGCCCGATTACAATAAAAAACTGATAGAAAGCTATTTTATTCCTGTGTGCGAAAGGCTATAAGTATTTCATAACATACTTGACCTGAACGGAGACAAAAGCCGCGGACAGAAACTAGTATAAAAGAAAAAAGCTCAACAAAAGCTGCGTTAGGTAAGACTTTACTTCACCGCTCATACTACGGTTAGATATACATATACGTACTATAATTCAGGTGGCTTTGGGACCAAGAATCCCTCTTTGCCTGAAGGCAAAAGCCTCAAGGCTAGAGAAAGGTCACATCCTCAGGTGGCCTAATTTATACGAGAACCACAAGCATGTAGGCTTATGTGATAAATTAAATGGATAGCATACCAACGCTACTGACCTACTTAGAAAATATATTACTGTACCTGGCTATTATTATCTGTTACTTGCTTTCACTCACCTCATACGGGAACTTTGTGTGCTCACCGTTTAAAAGTAAGTATCCTTTTTAAATACATAGTGTACCTATTTGTATGTGTCGTTGGTTTCGTGGTTGTTGGAGCATGGGAATCATAGGTTCGGATTCCATGTCGGGAAAAGTCAAATGGGGCAAATTCGGTCAGGGATACAGACAAGTACCTAATAATATAATCTAAGTATTATCTGTGTGACATACTGAATATAGTTGATTCAATGGCTTACTGGCTACCTAATGGCTTACGCTGTCCCAGTGCTGAGCAGAACCCTCCCAAGTCCATCCAGGAACATTTTTCCTGCACGGTACGCATCCAGGTCATCTCACCACCAGGTCAAGCACCCATTGAGTTGACACTCGTCAGTCTCATAATACATCTAGAATAATTATTACTTATTATTTTATGTTACTTGTCTTAGTATAGAGATTTACTCATGCAATTTTGAATAAAGGGCTCACCCCACGTCGGCTACAAAGAACGTCCGCGGAGGAAATTGCTATAATTACCATGTTCCGGCTCATCCACCTGTTATAATCCCTAACTTGGCCTTTACAACAAGTCTTTTGGGTATTTTATTCTTAGCCGAGCATAAAATATTGTTTTACTGTTTTTTTTTTCATATAATATTTATGTTAATAGTTTTTTTGATATACTGGGCGTTAGTTTCAGACCACGATTTGTGATTGAAAATAGTTGGAATTTTTCTCCGGAAAATTCTCAAAATTTTCGACCGATTTTTCACTTGATTCGTGATAGATATGTAAGTACCAAGTCCAGGCCTCTAAACATAAATTTAATGAAAAAAACAATACAAACTTAACTCGGCAATGTAAACACAACAAAAATAATTCTAGGTACCTACATTTAAGCTATGTAGGTTTAGGCACAAATAACACGCGCCGCCCGGCGTCGCCGCATCGGTGCGATGTCCTCTGCTAGAGCTGTACCGAACGAAACTTTAAATAGTTTTTAAAGTTTCGTTCGGTTTTCTTTTAATTTTGAGAATTTTCCGGAGAAAAATTCCAACGATTTTCAATCACAAATCGTGGTCTGAAACTACAGTTTCAGTTTTTGCCAACCTGTCACTAACGCCCAGTAGATAAAAAAATATTTTGAATAAAGTGGTCTAAAATACAAATGAATAAAATTGAAGTGTCTGTTTAGAATGTCAAAATAACAGCTTTTTTTTTCTAAAGACACGGTACCCACTTATACAAAAAAACTTTATTTTTTTATTTTTTTCCGGCTAATCTGAGAAACTGCTGGACCGATTTTTAAGGGACTTTTACTAGCAGATAGCTGATGTTCTATGGAGTAACGTAGTACTTATTTTAGAAAATAAATTGGGGTTCGGAGAAAACAAATTATTATTTTTATATTTTCCATATTTTATTTAATAAATATGAACAGAAAATTATATGAAGTTCAATTTTGTTCAACCACGTATTCTCCAAATCCCAACACGTCAAAAATAATGAATGAAAAATGTGTCCCTAATTGGTTACATTTTCTTTGTTGGATTATGATGACCTAACTTCCGAGAATCGAGCACCCGAGCGTGTTATGTAGACCGCATATGACACGGGAGGAGATACCATTAATTAATTTATGTTCCAGAGTTTAACAATGTTATCGATAGAGCTGGCTGTATCACGTCATGTCTGTAGTAAGGATATTAATTTAGCGAAGGTCAATCAGCGGGAGTGGGTCAACCTGGGATAGATGAAAAATGAAAATAAATAATACCTACCAGCCATTTTTTGTTTCACTGTAAAGTAAAGGCCTCTTCTCTTCTTCTAGTAAATAATATGGCATGAGAATTTATTGATCGCCACACTTGCTTAGGGCGGAATGCCGATTTCAGACTTATCCATACTAATATTATAAATGCAAAAGTAAATCTGTCTTTCTATCTGTTACGCTTTCATGACTAAACCACTGAGCCGATTATGATGAAATTTGGAACGAAGTAAGTTTGAGCGGAAAGGACATAAGTATGCTACTTTATCATAATGTTGATCTAGCTTCAGTTAAGTTCTAAATTAAATATTGATACCGTGAAAGGGACATTAAACATTTACCATGGATAAATCAACAATTATATATCCCTTCCATTGATCAAAAATAAAAAAAACACACACAAAAACATACTAAGTAGGTATATCTTTACTAATTTAATAATGTTCAACTTTATTAAATTCGTATAGATAGATACCTGTTCTACCCGACAATAAAAAGTATTTTATTAAAACACACTGAAAACTTTACAAGTCAAAGTTGTGCGAACATATAATTTTTACTCTAACAAATTGTAATAAACATAGCTACTTACTTTAATAATAATTCGTAGCTACTGTTACGGAAGGAAAACAATAGCGTGATGTGTCATACAATGGTTAGCCATAATCAAATTTTGAATGGATTTTACAGTCAGTAATTTTGGTTTAGTCATAACAACTTTGTCCTTTAACTAAAAATACTTATGAGACATCTTAAAATCATGTACGGTCAGCGACAAAAGTCGATTAATACTGTTAATTACCCAACTGCGAGACGCAAAGTGTAATGTGTTTATCAGTCTATGTATGTTTGCTGTTTTGTGGCACTCTAGAGACCAAACGCGTGGGCCGATTTGGATGATTCTCACGTAAATCGATTTGTCTTAATCTTGCAAGTGTCACTAAAGACATGACAGTAATCAAAATTCAGTATGGTGACAACTAAATGCCATATAATGAAAAAAAAAAAATACTTATAGACAATGAACTGTTATATTGGGCATCGTTTTCATTTTTTATTTCAAATCACCATTTAGGATGTATGACGATTTAAAGTTTAAACTATTCTCACTGGTTTACACCTTTGTAAAATTAAAAAGTCAAAATAAAAATCACATATTTCGACTTCTTAAAACATGAATAAAAATCCAATTAAACTCTGGTTCGGCTCAAATCTTCCCAATAAATTAACAGAATTCTAAACTACTGGTCTTATTTTTTTGGCTTTCCATTTTTATTTAAAATTCATGTTTCACGCAGTCGAGTTTTTTTATATTTATTTTACAATCATTTCATATTTCCTTCGATATTGGATTTTTATTGCTAACTGTACTTACCAGTTTAATATCATTAGTGAAACTTTCAGTTAAGAAATATCTTCAAATGAAATCGAATTTCATACTCATCTCTTGAAAGCTTTCGTTGGCCACAGAAATCTAAATTGAACTAAGATTAATGCGATCAGCGTTTTCTTACGTTACACAAATATCTTTCCAAGGAATATAATTTCGTGTTATGTCATCTATAGACTCGATCATATAATTTTAGTAGCTTATATCCGCGACTTCGTTCAATCATTCATAACGGGTTATTTTTGCGAAAAACTCTTTTCTAAAAATAATTAGTGTTTTTTTTATTATAGCCTAAGTTACTCCTAAAAGTTATTTGCCAGTGAAAGTCCCTTCAAAATCGATCCTACCGTTTAGGGAATTAGCCAGAACAAACATACATAATTATACTAAAATTTAAAAAATAAATCGGTTTAAACAATAATTTAGTAAAGTACTTTCGCAGTTTATCTTAGACATCACCTAATTAAAATAAGTTTGAAATCGCCAACCCGCCTTGAGCAAGCGTGGTGATCAATGCTCATGCCTTCTTTGTACGAGAAGAGGCCTTTCATCATCGATATTATTTGTAAAAGTAAGTTTTTTACCCAAAGTTTTAAAGACTAAATTCACGTACACTGTCCCTCATAAACATAGTAAGCTTGTAAACACAACCCTCTTACATTTGTCATTGTTAATTGGCAATGTAAATAAGGCATTTAATTCAAGTGTAATAAATACGACGTTTACGAGTCCGCGTGCCTCATTTATAACAGTCTGAACGAGAGTGCCTTCAGGTGCGTTTACATCAATTGTATCTTCAACAAGAACACAAGTTCTGAGATACATCGTCTCACTAACCTTTGATGTAGAAGAGTAGGATGGGTCGAGTATAGAAATATTCTAGTCCTATTCTAGCTTGCTTTGCTAGCTTGATCTAAACGAAGCTTAGAAACCATGGCAGTGATTGCTTGCCTACACCACTAGTTAGATAAGTGGTCGGTGTTTCTAGCGGCACTTTCAATTATGCATGAGTCCACTTTTATCTGTTCACTTTAACGATCTGACAAATTATATGGCAGCTGTTGTTAGCACAATTTCTAACGTTTTCACTGAATCTACGAGTATCATTCACTTTTAGATATTCAGACATAAATATTTTGTTCGAACAATGTATAACGATAATAATAACAACCTAATATTGGCCCACTGCAAGGCAAACCCCTCTTCAGAAGAAGACACGAGGCAGGAGACAGAAGGGGACACGAGCATTAATCACCACACTTGCTCAAGACGGATTGGCGATTTCATACTTCTGTTAACTGTAAGTCCAGGTTTCCTCACGATATTTTCCTTCGCCGATGTCATTAATGTCCAAGATAAACTTAGAAAGTACATATTAATTGAAAAAATCATTTGTATTTCCCCAGATATAAACCTACAACCTCATGTATGAGAAGCGCACGTCTAATTATGTAAAACTCATTTTTCTTGTAAGCACCGTAGTCATTAGTGTAAACCAATGTTGACTCAGTAATAAACAAACCGTTAAGCAAGTATGAGTAATTAAACATTGTTTTTTACTACGCCGAAACCAATTGTGTAAGCAAATTAATGTCAGATGTAGTTTTTACTGAAATTGATAGTACTAGTGCAAATGTATAAATTCTAGGAAAACCAACGGAATAAGATGACTCTTTCGAGTTGTTTACATAGGGAGTGGATGAGACTGTTAACCGCACACAAAAGGAAGTGTAAACTCATCCTTAAGAAGAGTCAGATTTTCTTCAACCGAATGGCGCGTTTAAAAAACCTATCGCAAGACGATTTGTAACGCAACATCTATGTAAAACCTAACATTAAAAAAGGGAATTGCTCACTCAAAACAACTAGTAGTTAGTGTACCGACTGATTGGTAATAGCTGACCGATAGAAATCGACTAACAAGTCGTACGCAGCATCAAGCAGAGCCGGCTTGTCATTACTGTACAATTAATTTGTCGTTCCATGCAAAGCAAATACCGCTGTAGGCGATCCACCATGCAATGCTTCGATAACATTTACCATTGCATTTCCATTACCACTTATATCAAGATCTTATCACAGCTGCTTCTTCTTTCAACAGCATTGGATATCAATATGATCAATGTATCATCTGATGTTGTAGCAGGTGGTAGATTGCCACTAATTTTGTCATCTACTCGCGATGGTATTGCATTACCCTGTCTTGCGAACTCTTCTAGACTTCAAACCTGATCATTTAGTTAAGATTTCTAGACATTTTTATTACCGTTTAAATGTCTGACATTATTCTTGTCACTTTTATAACTCGAAGGCACGCAATGTTTTTGATAACTTTATCAGTTTTGTAACAAAACTAAAATCTGCTTTTTAGTTCCCATCTTCTGCCTGTCTCAATATTTGTTTAATTTAATACTATGCCGTACCATTTACGTTAGTCACACAATAGGTACCGGCGAAGATCAAGCAATCAAATGCTCCGGAACACTCGGGGCGCCATTGAAGTGAGTCAAACTGGTCGATAAGTTTGCACCCATCTGTGGCTCATTACAAAACTATAACTTCGGCATGTACTCTCAACTCTGTATTGTTCGCCGTTTAATCAGTCAAACGATGACTAACGTTATAGCGGTTACAGTAAAGAAAGATTATGAGCTACACGCTATTGTACCCTTTAACATAGTCGTTATATTATGTTACGTTGCAATGTTGTAATGACATGAAGATATTGTGCCTACGTGGAAATAAATTCGTTCTTCAAGACATGTTTCCACCTTAAACGATCCTTAGTGTTGAGAAACTTACAGCACAGCTCTTAAAGTAGTGTCAACTCAGTTTATGATTGGGCATTATGTACAAAATCTAACCTCAAAATTACGGCGCCATAACTTACGGAAATATCATTAAGTATAAATTCAAAGGAGACACGACCAAAACGTGTAATATGTACATGATTTACAAACGCCATTGGTGGAGACACCTTCGTTTGGGAGAGGTTCTGTGCTTTTGTTGGAGTAAGAGGGTAGGTAGGGGTCAGCTGAAACTGGTGTTGTGTAGTCGGTGGGCAATCGACAACAATTACTGTCAGAACAATAGCAACCGATCTTTTGTACCGTTAAGAGCCCGCGGCCTCTCGGTCAAGTGTGGCCAGATTCTGCGATATCTACACAGAACTCTGCCTGTGCACTTGCCCTACGGCCATTATGTACTAGGGCTAAGTATGTCCCTAAACATTTTGTTGTTCTCGTATCTAAAGTATTTTCATGATAGTTTGTTCTCTATTTTATTTGTGGTGGAGACTACTTTCAATATACTAAACACCCATCCATCAATGGATTTTTGCAAGAATTTCTGACATGGACTGATCGCCCCAGAAATTGATGACGCTAATGTATCTTTATTTTTGTATACTAATACATCACTTTTAACTACATTCTCAGGTACCTTTGTATCTAGAAAGATGTGTGAGTTAATCATTTTTCAATAGACAGATTTTTACATTACGATGCCAAAATAATTTGTGTATGACGTCAGTGACCAGGAACCTAATCCGTAACCTCGGCCCAATCACATCTTAACGCCACATGTATTGAAAGCTGGACAGATTTAAACATAATTCATATTAAATGTACATCTATGACAGATGTATTTGATTGCGTCAGAAAACGCCGCGTCACTATATTTTTTATACTGTTACTGTCTCTACGCGTACTATATCAAGCTTTGAGGCTTTTAGAAGCCTCACAAAGAATATTTCTGGATGTTACTTTCCCATAGGTTTATTTGTGAGAGTTGTTAATTAAAATACAACCACTGAAAAACCAAGACCTCATACTTAGCAGCAGAGCTGGCGAATGACAACGAAGCAACTTCACGATTACCAAATTTACTTTTGACAAGCTTTTGTTTCACCTATCGAGCGCCGCACGTGCTTGACTTTTTGAAGGTGGGTCGTTAATGAATGCGACACAGTTATATACTTATGCAGTTATTACCGTACACAATTTTTGCAGAAGAATTTTTTTATACTTATAAATATTTTTGTATTTTTTTTTGTATGTTATGATCAAGCTCCTCTAAAAGGACTTCGATTTTTTTCCCTACTCTTGACTGTTTTAGTTTTTCCGCATAGTTACTTTAGTTTAACACGTCTTTTCTGGGCCTTTAACTACATTAGGAGTGCTAACTATTATCATTTCCATATAAATTCTTCAGTAGTTTACATACCAATCTTTATAAGGATCATCTTTGTACAAACTTTGAAAATAATTTGAGCCTACAACTTGTTCCAACTTTGCATATACTTCTCGTTAAAGCAAGCACTAATTAGCCATTGTTTTAGCCGAGCCTGAGGGAATTCAACCTGTTTAATTACTGGTTATTCAAATCTTTGTGTTTGCTGTGTAATTATTGTAGTTTTGGCTTTGTATTCCGAAATCATAACTCGTGCCTTTTGATGAACTTTGTGTTTCACAAACTTGGTAGAACACTGATTTACACTGAGGATTTAAAAGTTAGTGAACTCATGCCAAGCGTGGGCTTATCTCAGCTTAGTGGGAAAATCAACAATGTGTTCTTATATTTAACTCGTCAACAAAAAGCTGAACAAATCTAAAAAAACAAATCTCAATCTTTATTGCAATCCATAATGTTAAACATACAAGTTTTATTATATTGAAACAATTATGGACCATGTCGAGCATAGCTAAATTGAACAAGTAGAAGACAGGAAGAGCGTTTTAATAATTTTCTTATTAGTTTTTATTTAATTTTTTTTAGCAGTCCTTATTATTACTTGTACTCTATTTTCTTTGAAATCTTCAATGTCATCTCAGATCTTTATGACACATATAATTTAGTAATAATACCAGCTTATTATTTCACTACTGCAGGGCAAAAGCCTCTTCTCATGTCGAGAAGGCACGAGCATTGATCCCCACGCTTGTAGATTGGCGATTTCGAAGTCCAGGTTTCCTCACAATGGTTTTCCTTCACTGATATCAGTAAAATCTAAGATAAACTTATAAAGTACATAAATATGAGTAAAAATAATGTAATATTAGAATAAATAAACTTACAGTCTAAGATAATAGGGGTTACCTTCCAGTCAATCGGTAAGTATATTATTATGTAAAATGCATCGCCGCTGCATGTGTGCAGCACAAAATAAATGATAAATCAGTGCCTGTGGGTTCGTTACGGGCCGGGGTAGGAAGTCAAGTCCGCTCGGGACACGAACATGCGCCCGTGGGACATTCCGACATGCATGCTGATTGCCGTACATAGGTAACTATTAGTAAATGCATGTAATTGGTGTTTGTTTATGCAAATATCTTTATTATGGTGGACCTTGAACCTAGAACGGCGGTTATAAGTTCGAAGATTTTATTGATTAACTATTTACTTTTATTAATTAACCTACCTACATATCGTAACCAACTTGTAGAAATTAAAGTAATTACAAAAGACCTATCATGTCTATGCGTTTATAAATAAAACTTGATTATTCGGTGTCTTTTTGTTTAAGGGACAAACCCGCCACACTATTCCTAACTACTGCAACTTCTGAAACCCATAATCAACAGTAGCGACCACTAATGAAGTTCAAGAGTTCCGGAGAAACGATTGAACTGTCTTGCATCAGAGAACAGTGGAGGAGTAAGAAAAAACATAATTTCCAGTTCCTTCCAAACAAGCAGAAGACAGAAAAGAACTATTACATATTCGGTGTCTATTTTCCATAAATATTCTGCGTTCAAACCGAGCTCAGTTCAAAAAGGAATTTGGCAATGCAAAAGAATCATTTAACTCTTCTTTTATAAAAGCTTTATAATTATGAAGACTTATTTTTCATAAAATTGTAAACTGCGATTCTCTATTCGTCAATAGGTGGCGCTGGTAGTCCATAAAATAACACAAACGGGTTTCACTGCCAATGTCGTTAACCTAGTTCATAGATAAACTTTAACTACTAGCTACTAGATGGCGCTGTAATAGGCTCACTCTACCGAGTCGTCGTTTTGATCGTATTCGTTTTTTATTTTATTTTATATTTTATTACTATTGCTAATTTTAAAAGCTGCATTCCAAATGGGGTAGCAATTTCATTGCGAATTATTAAAATGTCTTATCGGTTTGCAATTTTCTCAAAGCGTAAGACAACCTTGAATTCTCAAACGTCACTTAACTTTAAGACGCTCTTAAATGTATCTCTGTCTCTACAATACATCTTAAAGTAACAGAGACATCATAAGACTTAAAGTAGTCTTAAAATTAAGCTGCGTTTTAGAATTTCGCCGTGAAACTCCCAGCCCCTGCAGAAGGAGTTATACCAAAGCTATATGCACTTACCTTACAATCTCCTTGCACGCAGATAGCTCGGAACCCTGGCTTGGTGCAAGGTGTGCCGTCCACCACCAGCGCTAGGGATGCGTAAAACTGCTGCCCCCGCGGTCGACAGTTCAGGGTGCATGGTGAGTCACCTGGAAACAAAACACATTATTCAGTAAATAAGTATTTGAAGTAAAGAGAGTGTGTGTGTGACAAAATGAGTAGGTATACTTATATTGTTAAACATAAATGCAATCACTAGAGATTACAGTTATCTGTATGCTGTAAAAATAACTACATTGATATTACATGGTTCTTATGCTACGGAAACAGAATCTTGGTTAAAAGATTAGGATAAGTACCTAATTTAAGTCATAATTTATTACAGTTGTATTACCTTCAAAACACTGATAATTATAATATAAGTGTTTTGTATAGGTACCAATGCCACATATTTTTTATATGGTTACAATACTGATGGACAGTAGATGTCATAGCCGTTTACAAAAAGCTCTTCTAGTAATTCAGACCGATTTTAAAGTCTGCCTGTATATCGGACAAGAGGAGGCTACAAAATAGAACTTACCGTCAACATAAGGCACCCAGGTGTAGAACCTGCCGCGGAAAGGTCTTCTGTCATACACGGCACACTGCTCTGCGCGTGCGTCTCGAAGCGGACCGGGACACGGCTGCGGACAAGAAATAGAATTAAATGTGATATGTATGACAGAAGACAATAGAGTTCAGAATAGCAAAGCTCGTTTGATCACAATGTCGCCTACAATGCGAGTGCGATGCTTTAGACCAGAATATACTACAGCGCCCAAAATGTCCCTACACCTGCACTTTAGAGAACATTAAAAACGCTGCTGATGCCGCGATAAACGTGGTTACCTACTGGGCTCAAGCACTCTGCAAAGAAAGAAAAAAGGAATGAACTTGAACCATAAATTCGAAAAGAAGAATACTTAATTTTCGATTGCTAAGATACCTACAGAATGACTCTTAAAGACTCCTCAAGTTAAAGAAACTAGGTAATAAATAGAATTTCTACTCTGTATTAATTTTAGGGGATCTGAAATCTTGTTTTGCCAATTAATGTAAATATCGTTGCTAATGGCCTAAAATAAGTTTGTCTGGCCTATTTCGCAATCGAAGCGATTGTAGGTACTATTAGCCGATATTTGGACAGTTCGATAAAACTGATTTTAAAAGTCAAAGTCAAATCATTTAATTAATTTAATTACACCATTATAACGCACTTTTAAACGTCAAACACAAGAAAAAAGAATTGAATCTAGTTGCCTGTACAACCAAGCTTCTTAGTTAGCGAATACTACTTAATACTCCTATATTACTTTGCAACCCAGGTGAATACAGACCTTGGCATACAATTACTCGCATGACTAATAACTACTGATATAACTTGAACCGGTCATTGACCTCACAGAGAGAGATTGCCGCCTCAACAATGATTTGTATTTATTTAGCATTGTGTATCGTCATGCTTTCGCTTGCTCTGGAGAGATGTGAACGTATCAACAGAGGCCTGAGGCAAAGAGATAATAGTATAATATCTTTTGAAACTAATCCTGATAACGTAGACAATGGTATCGCGGTAGCCCATCGACATTTTAATTTGGTGTACGATATATTGATGGGCTGTCAATAATTGTTCAGGCAGGAGGTTGTATAACAATAAGGCCCACTTGCGCCAAAAACTTAACTAGGAGTTAGTTGAAAAATATTAAATTAGAAAAAAATTAGAGCTTTCGGCACTATCAATTTAGAAACACGGCACTTACAGTTAGTTAGTCATGTGAGAAGCTCTAAAGTATATATACACCGAATATCAATTAATTGAAGATTAAAATTAAGAGCTCCTCACTTCTCACAAAGACTAAGTAGTTTTAATTGGGTCAAGGTTACGTATGAAAGCTTTCTGTTTGGACATTTCTTGCTTATGTTGAAATAAACTTCATCCTGAATACGAATATTTTTGAGGGCAGGCATGTTTAACATACGACTATAGTACCAAGTAAGAAGATGTCAATATAGTGGAGATAGCTGATGGACCATATTTTGTACCTTTCTATCCTAATAATTTTCAAACTGACACCGTCTTATTATAAAACAAAGGCTTTGCTTAAACCAGGTTTAAATCATCGAACCAGTTTTTGAATTTCAAACTTTATTTCGATAACCATAAAGTTTGTAATACATAAATTAGTTCAATGGTTTAAACCCGGTTTAAGCAAAAACTTTGTTTTATAATAAGGCCTATAGACTTTTGGTATGTGTCTGTAAATGGTTCTTTAAGAGTCGAAGCCACTTAAGATTAATACTAGGGTATTATTATTCCACTGCCAGGCAAAGACCTTCTTTCATACAGAAAAGGTATGAGTTTCGATCACCACGTTTGCTCAAGGTGGATAGGCGATTCCAGACCTGAAAGAAACTTGTACTTCGCCTTTGAAGCATCGTGCTCATCACCATACTCATTTTTTATAAGATAAAGTTACTTACTGCGGTGTTGCACTCGTGGTACCGGCGCGCGAGTCCGGGACAGTCGGGCCCTGAAGAACTGGGTGCGCGGATCACGTTCCGAGTTCGTCTCGTGTGTTCTACACTCCGCACCAGTTTCCTTCTTTTTCTGCTGCGCCTCATTCTGGAACGTTAATTATTTATTTGAGATCCAAGCGAGCAATCTTTTAGAAGCGAACGCAATCTGATCTCAGTCGCAAACTGTCAAAAATGCTTGTAAGTAATTACCTTTATTTTTTAACATTTATCGTATGTAGCTGAGATGGGATTGTGAATAGATAGACTAGATTTTGAACTTTTTCTTTTTGATTATAGTGTTTGCCTGGAAATCAAAATAGAACACAATCCCGTCAAGATCCGCTCCATTCAGAATCCAATTCCGAAAACCCTCATGAAATGAAAATCTGTGATGGACGTGAGCAGCCAATTGTGTCAAATGTTTATACATTATTAATAGGTACTGGTTAACATTAGTATGCAAAGTGTTACAGACGCAGGGCCTGAGACACTCTCAGACATCCTAAATTGAAATTCCGAGCATTCATACGTCATCTTGTTTGCACTTAGATGTACTTTGGAATCATGTCATTCGTCTACAGATTGAAAGCTCGCATTAGAGGGGTAAAGAAAAAAGTGAGGCTCTAATTGTTAGTGTTTTTATTCTCAATATTACTTGAAAGATTAACGTGAGATTTTTGCATACATACTGCATAAAAATCAGCGGCTCCCTATACAAATGCACTATAACACGATAAAAATAAATGAAAACGCTGTTTTTTTTTGTTCATGTTTCAGGTTTGTTCACACTCACACACTTCTACACACCCCCTCTGAACATACATAATTTTAATGCACTGCGTAATCGCCAAATAGGCTAGCGGACTAATGAACACGATATTTATAATGATTGCATTCAAAAGGTAAACTATCTTTTTGCTCACAGGTATTGTGAGCAGAAAGATAGTAAAACAAAACGATATAAAACGGATAAATTCCTACAATACTATGAAATTTATTTTCGTGCCTAATATGTTCATAACATGGTATGGTGTAGTGGGCAGTCTCCTTTAAACAAAAAAATGATAATATTTTAACGCCGGCGCCATAACATAGAAAATATCTTAGTGGTTTTTTGTTTAAACAATTCTTTAAGTACCTATTATATTTGATGAATATTAAAAACAATAAAACCGTGTGAAGTGTTTACTTAAGGGTCAGTTCACACCGAGACGCGACGCGACGCGACGCAACGTGAAGATACTTGAAGAGGCCAGTGACTTTGCGCTGCGCCGCGCTGCGCCGCTCGCCGCCGCGAGACGCATCGCAACGTCGCCGCTCTTGCACGTCATTCTGTGCGCGCGTACCGGCGATTCACCGCTGCGTCGCGATGCGTCTCGCGGCGCCGCGCGGCGCAGCGCGGCGTAGAGCGACGCATCGCGACGTAGTGCTGCGTGGTGTTACGTATTCTAAATTCTTACAATGAAATGTGTATCTTTTCGTGTAGAAAATAAAGTTATATTTTGAGTCGCTCTTTTAAAGTGTGCACGCAGCGTCGCGTCGCGTCGCGTCTCGGTGTGAACTGACCCTAAAACAGCTATTTACCGAATTTTGCAAGAAATTTTAAAATATGCATGTCTCTACATATTGACATAGGTGATCCTTAAATATGCTATTATGTCTTTTAAATGGTCTGTCATTTGGTGAGAATTCACCTGTTTTCTTTATTTTTCAAATAATAATATTGTTTTTGAAATGTAGAATTTGGTCTTTAAACTTGCGATTAATAGAGTGGAATATCCATTATCCAAGACACGGAAAATATTGCTTATGGATGAATCATTCTATTTCAATAAATGTGTGACCAACCGCCTATACCATTGTTCTTAATATTTAATTAATTTTCGTACGTAACGTACAACTTACATTATACAAAGTGGTACTTAGGTAGGTATATACCACACGCTCGTAATGAAACCTCATTGTTTCAGCTCATCATTAGTACTGGAATCCACCGCGACGGGGCGCCACACACGACTTTTGTCTAGTAATTAAAATTATGAAACTGCCTCGCCTTATAATACGCCTACAAGTAATCGGTTCTGATATTGATACTTCATTCTCTTTGATGATATGTTTTAATTAGTTGTTCGCGCCGCTAGTCATTTGTTTATTATTAGGCTCCGGATTGATATCTGGGAATGTTTATTGTTTATCGCGTGTTGTGTGTCTTTGAAGAATTTGGGATCTGATTTTGTACACTGTCTACATATTTAAACGATGGTAGTATTAGGTATCAGTATTGGCTTAAGTGAGAAATCAATATTTATGAACAATTATGACGACAAAAAATCAGTAAATTGCATTACACACGTATTTGTCTATAATATTAACATACACATTCTTATTTAACACTTCAAATATTTATCTACTGGTCTCGTAGACATACACAGTCAATAAGAAAAATTTGATGTGAATTTGAGTAACAAAACGCGCCGCGCCATATGCGCAGGCGTCTCTGTCAATCGTAAAGCTTCGGATCTTGTCGGTTCCGCTCGTTAAATAGTTGTAAAATCAAATTGGAAAGTATATGCATAATATGTTTTTGCTTGTCTATAGTTAACATGACCATTTAGCTTATTAAGTACCTACCTATGTGTTTACAAACGCCATGACAGTTGGGCTTTTCCCGACAGTTTTTTACTCAAGCGCATCTAAAAGTAATCTCTCAATTGTTCTCATAATAAAATTCTGTAGATACTCAGTTACATTTATGAACTTAATAAGTTACTTTTCTCTCTCAAATAATTAAACTAATTGCGTCAAAATAATCCAATATGCCAACTGCCAATTAGTGTGCATTAAGCAATAACAGCTTAAAGAATGGTTGCAAGTGTCATAAAAATAAACAATTTGGATTCGATTTGAATGTACGAATATCCTTATACTTAGAATAGATTCACTAATCAGCATATAATATATCCAAAAAATCATTCCGATTGCTTCGAAAAATAAGTCATTTTGATGTAAATTTATTTTATTTTTATTTTGGCAGAACTACTTAAATCCTACCGTTGTTACCAAAAGATTACAATCGTGTAACTCAAAAAGACCATTTGTCCATCAATCAAAATGCATGTAGAAAAACAGTTCAGACTTGTTACCAGTTGTTCGCTTGTCCTATTGAGTCTTATTATTGCCTTAATTTGGCATGTTCGACGTGATCAGGGCGACAGGGTCTCTGAACGTTTAGTTAGCCTTTGACATTGGAAATCAATGTTCTATCTATTGAACATTTTGGACAAGACGTGGCCCTAATGTTTTGCTGTTGTGCTTTGGGAAAATGAATGTCTGACCCATATTTTGATAGTACCTACTAACGTGATTCTTTGGTTTTGCGGTTTATCTGGCTGCAAAAGTGATGATGATGTAGTCGACAATAGTATAAGGTTGCTTAGAAGTAACCTTTCTATTCACAAGAGTCTCGAAAAGGCTTTAATTGAAAACTATTTATGATTGTTTCTATTATGTATACCTAACTATATCTTGTAAAAAATACTGCCGTCTCACTTAAACGTAAGGTAGTTAGGTATTTTTTAAATCTGGTACCTAAAAAAGGAACTAACATTGAAACTAGTAAGTACCTTCTTAACAATATACTCGTATTCCTTGACCATACAAACATGACGTAGATCTGACGACTTTGAGATCTTAGGCCATGACTCTCCTCCACGCAAAATTACTGAATTAGTACTAGCACAATCATCTTCTGCCGGATTTTGTAGGTCGGTTTCTATGTCTAGACGATTATTTCCACCTGTTACAATTACCACGTCTAAACATTATTTGCTTTATTGAAAAGGAGTATTAGTAAAGCTCGTACACATACCACGATGGAACAGCCTGGTCGAGCTCAAAATGTGAAAGTGTTGATAATCTGCCGCGCGATTGTTGTGATGGGCGGACGAAATTCACGTGTCCAATCGATGTTCTAATCACATCATATCTCACTTGAATCGGTCGTATGTACAGGGCATTAGGCCAGGTTTTTGAAAATGAATATATCCCGATTTTGAAATAGGAACGCGTTGAACTTTGGGTCAGTTTTGAATGACGTTTTTAGTCTTGGAATACTAAGCGTCAATTAGTGAGGAGTAAAGTACATTCAATCATAAGTTTCACTTTAACTTTACTTCTTTAGTTTATTTATTTATTTAATAAAGCATGAGAGCATGTAGAAAGTTGTGTGCAAGTTGTAGAAAATGTCGTGATGGCTTAGTAGTTAAGGCGCCCACCTCTCGTACAAGGGGTGGGTTCGCAACCGGGCACGGGTAAGTACCAACGTGACTTTTTCTACTTGATCTGTACTTTCTAAGTTTATCTTGAACATCACTAATAATTATAATATCTGTGAAGAAAAATATCGAAAATAAAACATATCCAATCGCCAATCCGCCTTGAGCAAGCGTGGTGATTATTGCTCATGGATTCTTTGTATGACAAGAGGCTATTGTCCTGTAATGGGTCGATAATAAGCTTGTTATTATTTAAACACATTTATGTAGGCCACGAAGCTTTTTAACCACATAATATTGGTTTTGCTCTTAATACGCTATCTTGGAAAATGGAGCACAATGCCACAGAGATACAGTTTCAACCACAGTTTACCTACTACCTACGTTATTTACCAGTTTATTCCTAAGTTCAAAACCATTATGTCTAAACAAATGATTTCCCATTCAAGCGATGTATTTCATTATCATTTTGGTCGCATCCCTCGATGGACGGGAAGCGATACATTTCGCAAGTGCCTGGCTTGTTCCAATGGGCCATTAGTCATGGTCCATCGTTTGTCTCAGTACCGCTTGATTCTCTATTACATCTGAGGGTTGATGACTTGGCCGTGATGTGGGAAGACAGGGCTAATCTGAATGTTGAAGATTGATGGATTGAGAGGGTAATGGGTAAGGAGATACGGAGTTAGTGAGTGAAAGGAGGTTTTGATGCGTGTGTGTATTTGTAATTGAATTGTGAATTGATTTGTGGATATGTAGATACTATTGGAGGGTTTTTAATAGGAAGGATTGCAGAATAATTTGGATAAGCAGGGTGGTGCTGTGGCAAGCGATTGGCTGTTGTTGTGCTGCGTGTCGTGGGTTGTATGTGGGTTGTATGGCGTGGTTATATGGTATTTGTATGGCTTACAGGTAGTTGTTCCGGGTCTGATTGTTTTTGCATGTGTGTTTAAACGCACCTACGATACAGGAAAAATTACTAAAGTAGGGCAACGAGACGAAAAAGAAACAATTTATGATGACTTACGCGATTTGCCCTAAGACCATTTTAAAGTGAGAAAAAACTTTATTAAATTAAATTATTTGATTTACTGTAGTTAGCACATTATAATGCTAAATAATCACCACGCTTGATCAAAGAGAATTCAGTGTAAAATTTTATAAAAATGAATAAAAAAATTATAAAATAAAACGTCTAATATGAGAGAAAAAAAAACAAGCCAAGACAATTGAAGCATTGGGTGCAACAAGGGCGTTACACAAAAAAGTGAGTTTTGAGATAATTGAAGTTAAAGTTTTAGATGTATTATAAATTCTAAACAAATTAAGATAAATCTCTAGCACTTTTATAATTAAGGGTACCATGAGTCAGTTATAAGATTCTACTATTATTATTATTTTAGGATAGTTAGAAACTTCAAAATAACATATTTTTTTAATAGATGTTATCCGCCCTTGTTGCATCCAACCCGTAAATTAATTGGGCGTTCATATTTTAAAAGGTTATTATGGCATAAATATTAGCTTAGCTTACAAGAATTATATTTATTTCAAAGTAAATCACAGCAATCATTTGGTTTCATTATTTAAAGTTTAAACATATTTGTGTGTGTGTGTGTGTTTTAATATTCCCCGAATTCGATCGACCCAACTGAATTGGGCGAATTTTTTGGGGGTACATAATCGGTCTGATCATCGTCTGCACTAAAATCACTGATTTCGGACATGGTTTTTCATTTAAAATAAACTTTCGCAAGCTGCAGGTCGTAACGTGTTTGAAATTCAAACTCATCAATAATCCATGCAACAACGGCGTAGCGAAACCCTCTCAATAAATAACCATCACGCTATCTAGAATCAATGTATCAAAATAAGTTTTTGTCATGTGAAACTAGATGGAGCAATGCTTAATTTGATGCAATAATATCAAAACGGACTTTGGGTTCCGAACGCCCTTGTTGCTCCCAGTGCTTCAATTACCGACTTTCTGATTTTAGTACTGACCTAAGTAAATATGGTACAACCATTATGGAATACGACAACATGAAAGAAGTAAATTATCATAATACTTATAGCTATCTCGCTAAGGAGGCAGTCTGTGTGTCTGTGATACCGTTGTCACATTACTACTAATAGTTCTCGATTACTTTTTCTTTCGAATATTGATTTAACGTACGTATTATATACGTAAAGGGTACGTATATAATATTATGTAGAAATAAATACAATACTTACAACGTAACTTAAAATAGCGAAAGTAAGGTAAATTAATTAGTTGTGTTTGCTTAGACAAGATTTATAGGTAGGGCTTTTACCGCCCGCGACTTCGCCCGCGTAAATGTCGGATCCCCGCTTAGAGGGTGAATTTTGGAAAATCTTTTATTAGCGGACATCTACTAACTAGGAACTACCTCCCTGCCAAATATCTTTATATGTCGAGCGGTTTTCGATATTTCGTGATGAGTGAGTGAGTGAGTGAGTGACCTTTTGCTTTTATTTATTTAGAAAATAATTTGTGTCGTAATATTTTTGTAAACAATTTTATTCACAAACACCTCTGATTTGTATTTACTCTTGAAATATAATAGCGTAAATATAAAGTAGCATTTAAAACAAATCTCGCAAACAAAACAAAGTAAGACCCATATATTTTACTATTTCAATCTAAAATAAAATATGATTCAATCGACTTCCCTGAGTACCGTATCTACTACGAGTACGTAACTGCGCTCGGTCGGCGGCGCGGGCGCAGCTTGGAAGGCTCTCCCGCGGTGGCCAGCCCTCGCTCCTTTATCGATCACGCGCCCTATCATTAGATATCATTGTGATCTATGATCAATGCGCCCGCGACGCGATAGGGTTAACGCTCACTTGTTTAGGATATTTTATTTGTATGACAATGATAAGATATCTCATTTAGATTTTTGGTTAAATAAACAAAATACATATTACGTTTGGCATCTTACCATATTTTAATAACGTACAGTCAGCAACAAAAGTCGATTAACAATGTTGCTTTCTTATATCATTTAAACAGACGCTAAACACATAATATACTGGCTTTCTGAATTTCAGGCAATAGCTAAGGGTTTATTATATCTTAATTTTATATTCATTGCGTTTTACTTTTAATATTGTACTTAATAATTAGGATTTAAAAATCATTAATGGTAATCGACTTTTGTTGCTGACTGTACCTATAGCAGAAATGTTGCAACGTTGCAATATTTGTCCCGTAAATAAAATATACCTTCTTGACTTGAACTTGGTTTGACACGCTACAGTGTGTCTAGATTTCTAAATCTACCTTTTAAAAAAATGTCTAATTTTTTGCTAATGGCCAAATTATTATTTTTTTCGGTAAGTATGTATCAAACTTAACTTAAACAATAAAATCTATCATCAAAACCCTGACCTACTCCAACCTTTTTTCTACAGCGTGTTACTAAAAAAATTATATCCATAATCAAGCCTCTGTATCTTAATAGCGGCTCTACATAATGAAACAATTAATACAAAACCTCACGAACAATACAAAAAACTTTACACATTAATCTTCCTCACGTGTTCCCTTGTTTGTTTTATACTGTTCAACACGAATACAGTTTTTAAAACCGTATAGAAATTAAAATAATGACGTATTTATTTGAATTTTATCGTCATTTGGAGGTTATTTAGTGTTGTTTGTTGAGTATTAAGTAAGTAGGTACGTGATTGGTTTTTTTTTTCTTAACATTTTTCCTTTTACAATACTTTTAAAGTGTCGGTATAGGTACCTACTTGTTAATAAACAATATTTTGTTTAATAATAATCCGGTTAAAATAAATAGTTGTCAATTATCTATGTTTTTTTTATAATGTTGTGCATTTATAAGTTTTACCTTTTTGTTTAACAATTAATGTAAGATAACTAAAGTTTGCTAATCAGTCCAAGAGTCCTTCGACTGTATTTCTTTTCTGAGCCTACCTTAGTATAAACAATCGATGTCTATACATTCTACGTGTAAGCACACACATACTTATTTTAATTTATCCAAAGAAAGGCATGACAATTGATAAATTTTGTCAAAACATTGACACTAGATGTAGAGGACGCACTTATAAGAAAACGAACTTTTCTTGTCTTCACCCAGAAATATACTCATAGTTCGCGAATTTCCTATAATAATACACATGACGCATACACAATTTAATATAATAATAACAGATAGTACAGTTATGTCAGTGACAATTGACAGACACCATTTCTGTCGGAACGCCGTATAAAGCTAGAAAAAAGGCAATCGGGTAGGGCAAAAAAACAGTGTTTACCTAGCAGGATCCCTGGGCAGGCAGTGCCGTTCCTGTACAGCCACTCCACCCCCACAAGTCTTGGAGCATGGGCTCCAGGATCCCCATGAGCTCCACGCATACATCGTAGCGTTCGTTCGAATCGCTTCTGTCGTTCTTGGCACCTGGAAAATATTTGGAAGTTTGTAAGTGATCATCGTATTCTCATACTCAAATGTCTATTGCTGGACATAAAACATCACTAAGAATGAGTAGATAAAGTGAGGGTGAAGCAGTAAAAGGAATTAGTTGTTAAAACTGTACTTCGGTTCGTAGGTCATGTTCGTGAACGGGTAGCATCAGTTAGGACTGCTAATTTCTTAGTTGCCTCGGCTATTTTTAATTTATTTTGGATTGTTTTTATTATTATTACATTTAACTCGAGACTTCTTTTAACGTGCATCACTTGTTATATTGTACCCGTAGATTCAATTGGAATGATTTGTAACCTGATTTGTTTTTTTATTACATTTTAAGAGCGTTCATGGAGTTTCTTTCTTGTTCTTCTTCATAAGAACCTACCTCTTAGGAACGAATAACTAGCTTCAAATTTCTGACTGACTTCTTGGCAATTTAAGTGTCTGTCTGCTGTTTGCCTGTTTAGGCTGTTTATTTGAAATAAATTATTAGATTCGATTTAGAAAAGTTCCTAGTCATTGGCACCAATGACGGTGCCCATGGAATGTCTATCACGTTTTTCTTGGATGTAATCTGACCTTTAGATAGAAGTGCCAACTCCTAGATGTTATTAAATCAATGTCTGTTACCTTGGTTTATTTATACCTACATATTTTTGTATTGGTTTTATCGAACTAAATCACTAACTCAAAAGATCAATGTTAACAATTTGAAAAAAAATTATCGTATTTCATGATTTGATTGAATTCTTTGATGTGGTTTTTGATTCGTATTTGTAAACATTTTTTGTCTATTCTCGTTTGAAATCTGTTTATTATGTCAAGGCTAATTGAAATCTTTATGTAACAACATATCCAGACATGTCTGAAATAACACCATAAGTTAGTGAAGACCTCATAAATATTTCTAATTTATTCCAATTGTTCCAGCAAGTTAGTGTATCAAATTTTGAAATCACAATAGCAGTCAAGGAAACATTGATTCAGCTGATACAAATACCCATTTCTATTAAATGAATGGCGGATAGATTGATAGGTCATTGGATGGAAATGTTCCACTTGGCCATATCATTGTCGAAATTGTGCCTAAATTGGCCCAGATGTTCAGTCTTACAGTCTACATTGTTTGAATTGTTATATAGTGGACAGTGGTGAAACTCACTTTGAATACAACTGCATATAAAGTGACACACATACGAACATGCCACTGATACAGTCGATCATTCCATCGGTTATTTACAGAAGCATACAGAAACAAATGATTGAAGTCAAAAGCATCAATGTTGCAATACACGGGAACAAGCAATTTGTTTAAGAAAGCTTTCTCTAAGATCAGTGTGAGTCAACATCAAAGGGCCAATAATTGATGACGTCAGTAACTCACCGGTCGTCCAACCTCCGTGCTCGTCGTTTGTGCGTATATGAGTGGGTCTCGCGAACAAGCGAGGAACCTGCAACAATAACAATTGAACTCAACATCTTCAAATTTAAACACCCTGTGTAGTATTACTCACATGATTTATTACATTTATTCAGCTTGGGAATGCTTTGTACGAATTTACGGAGTGTCGAAAATGTTGCTCACGGGAATAATTCAACGCTGTGATTGTCGACTCATTTGTGTTGAACAAAGAAATGCTTTCACTTCGAAAAGCTTTGGCAACAACGTTTCAGATTTTATTGCTAGCTGTCTTTAGTTCTTAGCTTTAAAGGTTTGTAGCGTCGCTTTTCTGTAATAATACGTTTATTTGCAGTCGGCTTAGATATTAAATGTGGAAAAACAAAGGCTTTGCGTTGGCTAAGTATAGGTCTTGTTGCTTGTGGGTGTCGCAAGACTAGTATTATAATACATTTTGTTTCTGCGATGACCAATCGGTTTGTCCAGAGTGGCAGTTACAGTTACGTATACCCTAGTAGTTTAATCTTCATTTAGTTACCTACCTCTATGAGCTTTTTCATCGTAATACGAGACTCCATTTTTTGAAAAATATGATTTACAATTTTGTGATTTAGGTTTTCGGAGTGTTTGATGGACGGATCGAATAGGTTCCGGACGAAAGTAAATTGAATTCTATTGACAGACGGTGGACCGCTACTCACTGAACCTATTTATGTATTTATGACCTCATCCCCTCTGAGAAAACTGAGGATCTCTGGTATGATCAGTTAAAATTGACTAACTATTCTGTAAGAAAATCGATGTATTCGGTGAAGTGAGCATCAAGTAAGCTGTTATCCCACTCAATGTCATGACACCTAACGAATTAGCAGCTCATCTCACTTAAATTCACCAAGGTAGACTTTTACAAAATAGGCCAGCATTTAACACTAAGCAAACATAGTCCTAAATCGACATCTTTTAATACAAGAAAATACCATTGCTTTGCAGTAGGACAGGCTGCTACAGATTGAACGGAAATTCCAAATTCTTCTTAGTAACTTGGCATTAACATCAAGTTGCATCAGTTCATGATAGGTGGTCGTTCTCAAGCATTCCGCACGTTCAGAATTTATATTTCGTACGTTATTTTCCCGGCCGTGTATTCCTTCAGCATTTGAATTGGGTATAGTGTGCTGAGAACAAATTGGTTTAATTCTAGGTTACAGTTATTGGTTTTGCTTGCATTTGTTTATTTATTTTATGATGATAACATTTGTGCTTATTCATGATTTATATTGTCTCAGCGGTGTATTCTTCATGTGTTTCAAATGTGTTAACTGGTTTTTAGGATTTCGTACCCATAGGGTGTCAAATGGGACCGTATGACTCCAATGTCTGTGTATCTGTCTCTCACATGGCTGTATCTTTTGTACATTAATATGTAGTAATACTATTGAAATTTTTAGTGAGTGTGTATTCCAATGGCCACTATAGGTAACAACACATAAAAATAAAATAAAGTATAAAAAAGGTCGATTGTGTTTTTTTTTGTATGTATGTAGGTAGGTAGTGTAAAATATTATAATGGTCGTACGAACGTCTTCGTGTGTAAGCTGCATTCGCACTTTGTTGGCTTTTTCATTTAATTTTGAGCTAAATGTAAAATTAAACAACCAAACATTACCTACTTTAATTACCATAATTACATGTCTTAAGAACCTATCACTGTTCAAATTATCTTTTAAGCATATTTTTAAACCCATGCATTCCATCCACATGACATCAGTTCCCTTGGCCGTAAAGGGCTTCAATATTCGGCGATCTGATACCAAGAACGGCGCCATAACGAACCTACTAAACAATACATACATCACAAATATTATATTAATACAAAGGGCTCTTAATATCCTATGGAAGTGTCAAATGATAATTATAATTTCCATCACAGACGGCGCTAGTACTTTATATCGCCGATAGACGGCGCCTCTGAATACTAAGTGAGCGATAAGATCGGTGCCTAATGCTTTATTAAAATAAGCCATTCATAGCCTTTGCTTACAGAAAATAGATTTGCTAATAAGTATTTTGAAACGGTTTTAGTATGAATAAGGCAAGTGTATTAGTTTAGTGATGAACCAAATCTTTATAAATATTATAGTTTAATTGAACGCGCTAATCTTAGGACAAGCAGCCGAATTTGAAAAAAAACGAATGCGTTATTAGCCCGTTAATTGCGAACTATGTAACGCGGGGGAAAAGTCAATTTCCGCATGTATGAAAGATTATCACTTGAGAACGATTCGACCATATAAGCTGAATTTGTTGTTGTTGTTAGGTATGAACGCAAAAGTTTATGAGGATGGATGAATGTTTGACACCTTTTCACGCTTAAGTAAACGGTTGAACGGAATTAGCTGAAAGGCACACATGGAATTCATTTAGCTTAACATAACATAGGTTAATTTTGATCCTGTTTTTGTTACCGTTGGCCTATAAATTTTATTATTATTATATTATTTTTATTTTATTTTTCTTCAGAAAGGTCAGGTGCGGAGTACTCGTAACCGGCGTGCTTGTATGACGAGATGTATGAACGTAGATGAGGCGAAAGGAGTATGTAAGGATCGTAGCAGGTGGCGTTCTGTGGTTTCTGCCTACCCCCATGGGAAAAAGGCGTGAGTTTATGTATGTATGTATTCCATTTATTTATTTTACTTACATATAGGTATAGTTACATTTTTAAATATTAATATAAAAAACATAAAAACATTTAAAAATATAAAAAATAGTAGCCCACCGGCATCGGGAACACATTATTATTATTATTAATTCTGAAGTCTCCGCAAACGAAATTCCAGGCGAAAGCCACTTCAAAATAAATACATACCTACCGAATATTACTGAAAATATTAACTAAAACATAAACTTCAAAGCATTCTGTGTACCATAACTCCAGTCTTTGTTCCTATTGTATCATTAAATTTGTTCTTATCTAAGTCGCATTTGAATATTTGAAACGTCTCACCACTTCCGCGTACTTTGTATCTCCGGAGATTCGATACAGATTAGATAGCGAACATTTTACCTGCAATAAAATATACGTAATCCAGTGCATGGGGAGCAGTGGTCTATTAAAATTTATAGTCTTTACGACTATGAGTTTGCACGTACATCCGTTCTGATGCTAGATTGGTTTTAGGTTGATTTCACTATGAAAGATCATTGGAAATTGTAAATACGAATGGTTTACCTTTTCGCTACATTATGAAATTTAATTGAAAAGTGTTTCCGTGGAGTTTCTCACTCGTTCTTCTCCATGGAGATCTACGTCTACGTTTTAGAACGAGCAACTAGCTTGAACTTTCTGACTAACTCACCGATTCCTTATCAATCCAAAAGTGCCTATAAATGACATTTATTGAATATATATATACATTTACTTGGCTTGGTTGTTGAAAATACCATATGTGTAGTATAGTTTGGATGGCTTTAATCATATTGATGAGTGTTACTGGTGATTGTCGTATAAAATTAGACTTAAAGATAAAAGATAGTTGATTCATTTTTCAGTGATCAATGATGCGGCTTAGCTAGTACGTATTATTCATTTTAGGCCCTCCAACACATTACAATAATAAAAGCTATACCTAATGCATAGCATTTATTTAAATCAATCTAAAATTGCAATGTAGTCCCACAGAGTACCAACAAGTAACCTAACTCAATGCATTCGATTGTCAGTGAACGAACGTTTACTTAGACAATCCATTATACTGGACGTTTCCCGATCGACGACGTGACCTAACCATTATCACTTCAACAACTATTTATGGGGAAGAATATTTTGCTATTTATTTCTACAAGGTGATTGGTAATTCGATATATTCCTTGAAACGGCGATAAACTAGAGCTAAATAAGCAACAGAAAAGTTACTAAAATGTTTATTTAAGTTTATTAAAAACTGCTAATTGTAAGAAATCGAAATTATTTTGTACTTGTGTACGTTTAAATTTTATTTAGATTTTTGTTTTTAATGATTTTTAAATCTCTTATTTGATTATTTCTCATGTACAATTTTTTGCACTTGCTATGTTATCTCTTCACCACCTTTGGTTGACTGGCAGAGAATGCCTAAGGCATTAAGTCCGCCTTTGTACTTGTTTTGTGCATAAAGTTTAAATAAATAAATACAACTCTAGACAAAATCTGGGCAAATTTAAAACTTTTCTGAAAACCCATTAAGTAATTTAATGTTTAATCGAAAAATTAAAAACCCTCGACGGCGGCCATCTTGGACCGATTTTAATCAAACATAGTTTAGAACACTCCCGACTAAGGCTGCGTTTCCACCAGAGATGTGCGATGGAAATGTGAAAATGTGTGGGTGTTTCCACCAAAGCTGTGCGATGAAAATGTGCCTACAAGGATGTGTAGCGGAGCTGTGAAAATGTGAAATGTGAAAATGTGAAAATGTGAAATGTGAAAATGTGTTGCGAGGATGCGTTGCGAAGGTCGTATTTTTAATTAGATGAAGCCAACTGACAGTGTGACAATGTCACTTTGTAAAATAATGTTGATGTTGTTGTTGTTGTTGATGTTGTTGTTGTTGGTTGCTGTTGTAGTTGTTGGTTGTTGTTGTTGATGTTGTTGATGATGCTGTTGATGTTGTTTTAGTTGTTGTTGTTGGTTGTTGTTGTTGACGATGTTGTTGTTGTTGTTGATGATGTTGTTGTTGGTTGTTGTTGTTGATGTTGTTGTTGGTTGTTGTTGTTGATGATGATGTTGTTGTTGGTTGTTGTTGTTGTTGTAAAGTAATAGTGATGTGTTCAGTTGTCGTTCAAACAGATGAATGAACACATCCTTCTCAACACACATTCCTCGCAACACATTCCTCGTAACACATTCCTCGTAACACATCCCTCGCAACACATTACACAACACATACCTAAAAGGTCATACATTCCCATGTATCCAATCTCCCTGTATTTAAACTAGACCCCTAGATCCTATTGCCAAAAACTGAAAACAAATCCAGGCTACTTTGACACTATGCGGGGAATATAAGTATGATGCTATGTTACGTGATGGTCTGTCTACGTGCCATGGACTCTATTCCCATAAACAAAGCCCCAGGCACAGACAGCCATTAGGTACCACAGTCAATAACGGCGCATCTTGACAGAATAATGTTTACAAATCTTAAGTAAACACTCGTATGGCGTCATTCATTGGCATTTTTCAGTTCACATTGCCATGTGTAAAAATAGGACACATTAGGTACAAGAGTACAAGTCATCAAGGAGTGTTCGACGGTCATGGATGGGTGGTCGGTTGCGTCAGCGCATCGACACGGCCTAATCTGACGATAAATCACTCGGTTTCTGGATCGGAATGAGATCACGGGTCCAAATCGATACTAAATGAGAGACGGGCTTAATTGGAGTAAACTACTTGTTTGTGCACGATTTATTTTGTTAGTTCTTTTGTTGTTTCAAATCAGTATTGTTGTACGTTTAGTGATGTCGCCTTTGTCTGCATTGTGTTGCAGCAAGTGGTTAATTGGATTGTGCAATTTGTGCAAATAATTATTAATGGGATTTAGTGTTCTGTTACTTTCTCTGCCCTTTTATAGTGAAAGAGTTAATGGATGATTTGTTGTAATTATATTAGATTTTATTGAAATTAACTTTTTTCTGCTTTTTTACTATCAGTTTAAGACTGTCAGCAATAGAATAATGTTGCTTCATAAAGGAGTAACAGAATTGAGCTTTTTAGTGTTTTCTGTTAATTTATCAATATTATAATAATAGCCTATAAATGTCTCTCTGCAGGGCAAAGGTATTTTTTAATTGTTAAAGGTTTTATTATTTATTAAGTGTTTTATTATTTAGTAAGTATTATTTATTAAGTTTTATTAACTATTTACACAATGCCTATTACTTTTATGGCACAAACTCAGCGAATGACACTGTCAATAAGCGATTTTAGTATGCACAATTTCTTTACTTTTACTTATATATAAATAAATCAGTAGTGTAGTAATGGTTTTCTGTGCCTATAATTGGGACTGGTTCAAGTTCACCTCATCTGGTTCAAAGGTAAACGCTCGCGGCTTTAACTACCGATAAATACCTACGATCTGAACCACACACGAGAACTGTGAGGGTTACCAGTAACTGCATTTATATGCGCATGAATATTTTATGATACTTTCATTTGAAGACATAGTCATAAATGTCATATGTGTCAGTTGACTTTATTTCTATTCAAAGAGGAATTGATATTATGAAGTCCCGAAGAAAAGGTTAGCGTTAATTTCATTTTAGGATTAATACCAGAAGACCAATTCTATTAATTAAAAATATTCAAAATCTAGTCGCAATCTCCTCTCCGCGACAACAAAAAAAAAAAGGTAAATTAGACATATTTTTGACAGATTGTTACTGGGATTAAATAGCGACTGCTCCTAAGTTAGTAGGAATGCCTCTTGACAACAATGAACGCAGAGGATACTGGAAAAACCCTTATTTAACCCTAAAAGTAGTGGTCTTAAACTAATTATCTTGTATAAAACCTTATCCTAACTGGCATAAAACAAAGAAAGAAAAAAACAGCTTTTCATTCGAAGCCACCTGACGTTAGAAGCAACCCTAAAATGCCGTTTCTATTTATTTACATGAAGTGTGTTACCGGGCGATAGATGCAGTAGTGGCATTATTTAGTGCGGTGATAAAATCTTTTCCGGCGCCCTGATATGGTTCCGGGTTAGGTATATTCATTGCTACTGCTCTTGAGTTCAGGGTTGACCTGATGCGCTTTGTGTTTTCAATGTATTATGTAGTGTTCTTTATGTCTTAGTTAAATAATTTATTACAATTTATGCCCGTTTTCACCATCAATCCCTAATTTTTAAGTATCCTAAGACATTTTAGATCAAGCAGAAACGCACTCTAAGTCTGCAAATTATAGAGTGCGTTTCTGCTTGATCTAAAATGTCTTAGGGAATACTTAAAAATTAGGGATTGATGGTGAAAACGGGCATTAGACTACTAAAAATCAATTTTGAAAGTCATATACAAGAAAAAAAATTTAATCTAGTTGCCCCTTTCAAAAGGTAGTTTCGCATGGAAAAGTATGGGCAAGAAACTCCATACTTAATCTTTTACAATCATTTGTATATAAGATTTCACGTGAATATGATGTACTTCGAATAACTAGGTAGGCATACGTACACTGTGAAAAGCGACCATATACAGTTAAGTTTACGGTTGCAAATAGTACGTTCTGTAACGTAATTATACAGATGCGTGACTTCAAATAAAGATAAATATGTATCACGATTGTGATAATAGAATAAGCTTAGTTAATTACTCAATTAACATCACAAATTAAAAAAAAGTGACATTTAATTAAACATACGACCTCATTCATTAGAGACACGTCACAACGCATTCTCACCAAATTAAAATTATAATTTACACAAAAACATTAATTAGATTAACTTATCAACATTAACGTGACTATAATTTACGAGTGAAAAATGCAAATGTGACGGCCATTGAAGCCCGCACGGTAGCACTGGCACAGAATTATTAATATGTTTACAATTCAGATAACAGAGGCCCTTTGTGTAAACGACCATAAAAGTAATTGGTGTAATTCATCTCAATAGCTTATGTTATAAAATTGGGGTTATAACGCAGGCTCGGAGTACCGGGCACGTGACCATTATACGGTTAAGCTTTGGGGTGGCACCACAGACCGCACCTGGATTTCTTCGTAATTTTTATGGTTACGGTTAAGATTGATTGGTTTATTGGTTGAGAATTAATTGATAATTATAAACTGTGTTTTTGTTTTTAATTAAGTCATAGGTAGGGTATTTTCAAAAGGGGGATCTATAGGCGATATGTTACAACACGAATTGCAGATAAAAAAAAATAGATTTAGTGCTTTAGGAATCAAAATCTGATAAACTAATATAACGGGTGTTCTTCAAAGACACATAACAAAGCCGAAAGTAACATTTACTTTTATACTGGACCATATTATTATATTTTATTGAAACCTTCTGGTTATGGAGATATTTGGAAGTTAGAGTTCCAATTTTTTTTTTAAGAAAATAGTTTTATATTTTTTTAATAAACTTTAAATGTAATTGTGTGATTTTTCACACAACAAAAGCTTTTTTACAAAAAAGATAACCGCCTTCAAAAACTACAAAATAAAAAATAACTTTACTTTTGGAAGTCGGCGGCTTTGGTTTTGTTTTTGTTATGTAGGTAAATATTGCCACCGACTTCCAAAACTAAAGTTATTTTTTATTTTGTAGTTTTTGAAGGCGGTTATCTTTTTTTGTAAAAAAGCTTTTTATTTTTCACTTTTTAGTGCTGTGTTTGAAATCCTTACAAAAAGCCCTTTCAAACAATACCTCACACGATATATTTAATTTTGGAAAGTGGTAGGAGGGGGGTTGACGTACCCCCTCCCCCTTTTCCTTCAGTCAGTCATTGACTACACGTATAAACAAAGCAATTTCACTTATTACGATATTGCTGCTGTGATCCTATGAGGAGTTCCATTCCATATCTCCGAAGTTCATCATCAGATCATGACAATATTTATATGGGACCTAGTGCTTGTGTATTAATGTTTGAAATCCTTACAAAAAGCCCTTTCAAACAATACCTCACACGATATATTTAATTTTGGAAAGTGGTAGGAGGGGGGTTGACGTACCCCCTCCCTTTTTTCCTTCAGCCAGTCATCGACTACACGTATAAACAAAGCAATTTTTCTTGTTACGACGGTTCTGCTGTGATCCTATAAGGAGTACCGTTCCATATCTCCGAAGTTCATCATCAGATCATGACAATATTTCTATGGGACCTATTCGGAAGTATACTCTTTCAAACAAAAAAAGAATCATTCAAATCGATGCATAATTGGCTGAGAAATCAGGTAACATACATACAAAAAAAAAAAAAAACATACGCGTCGAATTGAGAACCTCCTCCTTTTTGAAGTCGGTTGAAAAATAAAAGTCGATATCTAGCAAAAACAAAATGCTGAATGTTATTTAGTTTAGATGGTTGTTATGCGTAGTCAACGCGTAGTTATGAGAGGTGTCTTTTTATATCCCATACACACACACTAAATAGGTAGGTTTAAAGCGATAATTTACTCAACCTGACATTGATGGGAAATAGTCTATAAATGTTGTGTTAAGATAGGATAGACAGCGTTAAATTTATCCCATCCGTTCCCATCTAAATCATTGATAAGTTATCAGGGATTAGGAATATCATAGACACGATAACAAGACTCAAGAAGATCTATGATACCCTTGGAACTTTCGGTACAGCTAGTAACAGTGAGTTGTTATGATAAAACTTTTTTTACAAAAAAAAAAAATTAACTTAAAAAACTATAAATTGAAAATGAAAATAAGTTTAATTGAGAATCCTATATTTCTCACTTTATAATTTTTTTATTTCGGTTATTTATTTTTGGATGCTGAATTTGGATCGATTTGTTGTCTTCCAAAATGTCAGTTATTTTTTTATGATAAAAGTTTAAAATATAACGGTCATATTGTTTTAGAAACTTTTGTTAGTATCAAAGTAAACTTTTATTTACGAAATAAATATAAAGTTAACTTAGGAATTTGTAATGACTCACTGTTTTTTAAAATGTAACTTAATCTGTGGCTAACTCTCATATCAAGACTAGAGCGCAACGAACTCGATTTTTTTTCGTTTAAAGAAAGCTTGATTTTCACACATAAGCTTATTTTTTAAACTGTGCTCCTCTTCGAAATTCTCCCATCGTAGGCGTTAACACACAAATCTCACATACACAAACACCCTTGAATTAACATTACATCAGTCGGAATGTTTTCTTTCCATTATGACATGACATGACAAAATGACACAATCTTACGTGACAACATGACATCATGTGAATCTACCCAGGTACTGGCGAATCTCAGGACCACTCCTTTGGAATAATAACAGAGTGGAACTCGGCCAGACCGACAATGACAGCCATTGTCTTCGTACTGACTAATTATTGTAATTGTTATACAAATTACGATTAAATTGTTTGCATATTATAAATTGTAAGCAGCGGTTATTGGGTTTAATTAAAAGCTTACTGATTTTCTTTTTAGTTGGAAACCCCGAAAAGTTATTGTAAACAACCAAACAAAAATGAACAAATTCGACTGTCGAATTCGTCGCATTGAGTCGTCGAGACAGCTGTGGTGGCGGTGGTAGTCAGTTGTCAGTATGACATAATTGACTGACCATTGATGTGTCTGACATAAATGCCTGCAAATAATTATATACCAAACTGAGAAGTGACCGCCACCGCTACTGTCTTAATGGCGAAAAACATAACACGCTCAGTAAGTCCTTTGTTTTAGAGCTTTTTTTTGTAGAATATAACTGGTGTAGACACCACCAAACAATAAATTAAGCTGTCAAAACGAATTACTACAGCAAACTATGACGTCACTTATTTGCCAACTCAATTAACTCATTATTTATTGATTTAAGCGACAAATCAAATTTTACATTTAATTGAAAATTAATTAGGCTTTTAGGGCTAAAGTAAAGTGTTTTTAGAGAAGTTGTATCTTGGAATTATTGGTTAGGGATGTTTACATCCGCATTAATCGAATTTAGCTGAACTTAATGAGGTAAAAACTATTTAGGTACTTACGTTTTATCATCAGTTCTACCAGGACAAAGTATTGCATTACTGCACAAATTTTACTTATCTTATTGTTACTTAAGATCACAAATTTCAAAGTTCGTATCGACCTTTTAAAAAATAAAACTATTTTATTTTCATTATACAATTAGAAGTCAAATGCATTCTAAAGCAGTAAAATATACACAAGCAAAACGCTTAATTCCCGATTTATCCCAATCCTACCGACGCGACGAGACGTAGGTATGCTTCGTGTCCATATAACTTCCTTTAATCTGGCAAATGACGTCCATACGAACGATAAATATGGCCCAACCCGGATATATTGACGTCCGCCGCTGTCTCTATACGAGTAATATCACGCAATGTGATGTCTGTACATGTTTGTTCATTTTGTGAGCCCATTTTTATCCGGTTTAGTTTACATTAATGGAATGGATGTAAGTGTTAACAGGTATTGTGTCTTCGTTCAATTAATTAATTAAATTATTTCATCCAAAAATAAGCAAACATTCAAAGCTAATAATTTCACTAAATACTCTGCTCTTCTGCTTTTCTTTTCTGATTTATTTCGTTCCAGGATCCAAGACAGTTGCATCGTTTCTGCCTCGGCGCTTTTTTGGCGGTCTCCACTGTTGATTCTGGCTATCAGGAGTTGCAGTGGATGGCAATAGTGTGGAGGGCTTGTCCCATAAAAAAATCACTAAATAATACCTGCCTATCATTGTCCCACTGCAAGGCAAAGACCTCTTCTCATACAGAGAAGGCACGAGCATTGATCACCACGCTTGCTCAAGGCGGATATGCGTGTCAATTTCACTAGCACAAATAAATTACTTGCAAAGCAAATTAATAATACAGTTGCATTAAATTAAGTGATCCTGATACTTAAACAGCAATTCCATTTATCTAAATTACTTGACGGTATCATTACACGATTCCATTTTACTTGGAGAGTAGTTTAATCGTTTGACCTAGTAATTTCTCAAACAACTAATTTCTGAGCAATAATAAGGGATAGCGCGGACTTACCGATTCCAAGATCGCGAGAGATTTATACATACTGTGCAGAATAAACGCTGCGTTTTTTTAGACACATGGACTGTATTAAAAATAGCATTATATAGAAAAACAGAGGGAGAAACAAAGAGCATAAATTAAAAGTGAAATATTAAGAGAGTAATAACGTCAAGTCTCACTAGTTAAAGGAGTAACGCAAGGCGCAATATTGAGCCCATTTCGAGACACGAGCGTGCTGACGTGCGATTCGAGCCAAATCCATTATTGGACTGAAAGTACGACTATCCTATAGCATTGATATCAATAAAAATTTTAATAATTTATTTTCTTATAATTTTTTCTCATTTATAAAAGTAGTGTACCTATTCTTTGGAGATAAACAATTCACAATCGCAATTTATGGTATCTGTGTTCAAGTGGACGTTTCTGTTCTTTCTCTTTACATAATCCCTCGCTCACGAAATAACTCACGCTAATAATATTATTTAAACGGAGTAATTATTTTGTGCTAAGAGCAGATCATTTGTATAATGTAGGTTTGGTTTGAAATAAGACAAGGTAGTAATAATAATTAAACTTGCCTCTTCCTCACAAATTAGTAGGTTACCTAGTATTAACTTATTAACTATTCTACTGTTCCTAAGTCTTATAAATTATCATTAACTGCTCTTATTTAGGGAGTTAGATTAGCGTTAGAGTAAAAAATTTTGAAGTATCCATTACTTAGTTAAAGATATGAAATAGTGATGTTATTTGTTGAATTGTCAAAAGAAACGCTCAGTAGTGGCTGCCGCACACTTAAAACACCGACACCACCCCGCGCGTGCTTATTGGTCAAATGATGAAGAGTAGCTTTTCCAGGTAAGCTGCAGCCAATGAGATCCCACGCTTCGGCGCATCACTTCGCTTCGGCGTGTAAGTCTGTTTCCACCCTATGAATATAATAATACGCAATTTTATTACAGTGCTCAATTCTGCTCTCAGACATCATAATTGAGAACATTAATAGAATCTTAGATTAGATTTCATGAAACGTGAGACGGTTCTTAACCCCAGTGCGTATACGCAAACTCAATAACGGTGTTGGCCTCCGTAAGGAGTGGGCCCGCAATTAACAAGGTCTGGTTCAGAATGGGACGAGATATAGTACATAAGCACATGTACTAGTTTATAAGCGTATAAGTACTTTATAATAAACGTATGTACGTATAATATAATGTTCGCTTGCACGCTCACGAGATTCCAGAATCATTACCCGCCTGTTACTCTGCAGGTTTATAACTATATAGTTCGTGTATTAAACCGCGTATTAGCCTTATACGGTGATTAAATTTACATAAATACAGAATATAAGATTAAAACAGTATTATCTAAATGGGATGTTGATTTCTAAAGCGAAGGCTTCTTCACAGAGGAACAATATTATCACAGATGGTATATTGATTTTTCTTTTCGTAGAACCATTTCTGTTCCTTGAAATACAAGGTGTAGTTGCATCCTCGTAAAACGGGAGGATTTCATAAAATAATCTAATGAAATTACGACACCTGGGCAATAATAAATAAATTAAATACTTGTTTTTTTTTATTTAATTATGATTGACTATATTTCAGAATTCTTTATTTCTTTCAAAGAACAGAATCGCCCTGTTGAGTATACGGTAGGCATATCACTGTGTACGTACGGGTTCATCGCCCTACCTGTCTAAACTCAGCGGCAAGACTACTAACTCAAATACAAAAACCTCCTACAAAAAAAAGAAAAAACTTTTTTTATCATTGATTTGTGTTAAGTATCACTAGCATATCTAGTTATCTTATTTAATTTAACAAGGACACAAAACTGCACCTTGTATAGGCGACGTACGTAACCTGCGATATAATATCCCCTGTGATAGTATAGTCAACAAAAGAGATGATCCAGGGTCATCAAATATAGTTGAAGTTTTCTTAAAAACCAATGCATGTCTTCAATTGAAACTTAACTTGATTAGTAAACCGTTTATTATCTACTTTCCTACTTTTAAAATTAAATTACATTTAAAAACATCCATCAGTTTCTAAGAAAACTTCAACTATTTCTGACGACCCTGCACACCTATCTCATTTGTTGACTGTACTATGTGCAGAGACCTGATTACCTACGACGGATTTTAGAGTCGTCCAAAGCACTTGGTACAATTTTATTACGCTTGATCACTACAAGCTTTATATTCAATTTAAAATAATTAATATACCTACTCTATATTAAACTGGTCGAGTGCGAATATGTAGATTAACAAGCCGACGGTTTTATATTTTATTTTATTAATTGCTGATGTCTTTTTACGACGATGTTATTATTAGATTCTTATGTCGCGCACGAAAGCGTATAGACTTGTTTTTTTTTTTAATTCGAATATTAATAATAATAACATGTTCTACTGACATCGGTGAAGAACAACATAGTGGGGAAACCTGGACTTTTAGTTAACATAAAGCTGCGATTATACTTAACCTGCCCCGCGTGTCGCCACGCGTGGTCCTCTGGGTCATACTCAGAAAAAGTGTACATTTTAAATTTGTAACTAAACTGATAGGTAACGATACTGAGAATCTCCGTCACGAAACTGATGTCATAAGGTATAGTACACATGGATTGGGCGAATAAAACACGTGATTATATTTGGCTAATCAGTCATATAAGTTTGTTTGTTTGTTACCTTTTCACGCCTAAACTACTGAACCGGTCATCCTAAAATTTCGCATATACTTTGTCAGGTGTACAAAAACAGACATAGGGTACTTTTACTGAGGAAAACAACAATAACATTCTTATGAGAATAGGTGGCGCCACATGTCTTTCGAATCTTGATTTACTTATATTATTATAAAAGCTTGAGGAGTTATGAGATAACAAACACAAAAAAAACTTCTTTTTTTTAAGTAGGTTACAAGTGTATGAATTTGTATGTGCGCGAACTACCCTCACTTCAAAATCTTTATCCAAATTACGTGACGGTAATAATAATTACAATTTAAGTACTTTTCGTCTTTGTGAACTAAGCTTAACAATTTCTCAGTTTCGTAACGTAACGCAAAATAACGAAAATGAGAATAAAATCTGAGAAACTTTAACCTCTACAAATATTTTAAAGTAAACCACGTGTATACTATGTCATCACTGAGCGTATTCGTTAAGATAATACATAAAAATAGAAAATAACATAGTAAGTAAACAAAAAATATAATAAACTTAGCACAATAATAGTCGTTTATCACCCTGAGGATTTTTTTGTAAATACCTATTCACTTGATAGATCTCGACTTCACGACTACCGAGAAAACGTAAAGGCTGCCGCGACAGTGACTTTCACGTAAGTTATAGTGTCGCCAGAATAGGAAAAAGTATTTATTAAAATAAAGTATTTTTTTCCAATATTTCATTGCGTGTACTAACCCTGAGTAACAAAACTTCATAATTTTGGGACAAAGTTATTTAAATAAAAATAAATTCTTCTCTAGATGATTGATGAATATACTTGGTCCTATTTAGTTACTTGATTCATCAAGAATAATATAGCCACAGTTTATGTAAAGTAAAGCTATGAATATTCGTAACAATTCATATCTGAAAATGTGTAATCGTCATTGGGACACGAAAAAAATGTATGGAGAAATTTTTAACAATGTTTTGACATTCAAAAAAAATACTCTTTTAATGAAAATTAAAGTTAAAATAGCATGTAAATCTATTCTTTATTACACTAACATAAAAATTTGAGGGTAAAAAAGGAAACATTGTCATAATTTGGATATTTACTTTAATATGAAGAAGTGGGACAAGAAAAGATACCAAATGTACACTTTTTCTGAGTATGACCCGGGAAGGCTATCGGTTTCATACATTTTTAGTCGGTTACTCCACGCCACGCGGGACGGGACTAATGTAATCAATCCAGTACTAAATGTATGTAACCGATAGCTTAAACACGCGTGGCGACACGCGGCGTCAGCTTAATATAATTGCGGCTTAAGTCTGAAGCCACCAATCCGCCTTGAGCAAGCGTGGTGATCAATGCTCGTGCCTTCTCTGTATGAGAAGAGGCTTTTGCCCTGCTGTGGGGCAATAATAGGCTGTTATTATTATTCTGTTCTATTATAAAATAAAGTATATACATACATAATAGGTATAATTTTTTTTTGCACGGATCCCTAATTTCCTCCTAATCCCTAATTATTTTTCTAAAATAAACGTAAGCCTTACTTTACTCCTTATAACACAGCTATCTGCCAAAAACGTCCCGTCAAAATCGGTCCAGCCGTATCAGATTATATGCCGGAACAGACAGGGAGTTTTGGTGTAAGTAAGTACTTAGGTAACTTATAAATATTCATTCGTTTTTTTTAGTTTTGGCGTATAATTTATTACTAATTTATAAGAATCTCCTCTGTTCCAAAAGCCATACATCATTTGCTTAAATAGTTCTTAATTCTTAACTATGATAAGATAATCTCTAACAATTTTCATCTTAGTTGCGGAACTCAAAATAGGAAGGGAAACGATAAATTGATAGCCTTCTCGGATTAACACGAGCACAATAAGTTCGCAGTACCTTAGTTAGTTTATCATAACACCATAGGAGGTGCACAGCCGTCGGACTATGCAAAACAGGTTGAGGCGAATGCAATTATTGCAGTCATAGATAGATGCATAGAAATTTAATCATAAATCAATGGGTTTATGCGGCTTTGGGCATTCACGGCGTGTTTTTGTATGGCGCCAGGGACCCTGTAGGGTACGGTTTATGTCATAGATGTATGCTGTCATCGGCATTTCAGGTTATATTGCTCACACGTGTTGCGAATTGTGCATTCCGACCGTTTGACCCAGTAATGCTAACCTGTGGTACATTTTCTGAATGGTAGTCTGTCTGATTAAAACGAACCTCTATATTGTACTCGTGCACTGTACTCTTTACAATCGAATAAATCTGATAGCCGCTGTGTATCGTATCATAAAACTTTATTAGGATTGATATGTTTGTTCGGTCGAGTGAAATCGGGTCATAGGCTAGTTCTCGGTTAATTAAATGGTGTTTACCTTCTCGTTAGATTCACTTAAAACGATTTGCTATGGTAGTTTGTTTTGCGTACGTACTGTGTTTAAAATCACGCGTTTTAAAGTTGAGTTGAATTTAATAAGACGCTCTGCTTATGCTTATAGGTAAGTACCTATATTTATTTTTAGTTTTTCTTTTAACTACTTTTTTTGTGCACATTTCCAGTTGACGGCGATTCGGAACAATTTTTTGATGCCATTTAGTTTTAGTTCTTTTTTTCTTATTCTGGTTGTTTTTTTTTTACATAATGAAGTCTGTAAAATATATTGTAGATAAAAAATGTACCTAATGTATAAAACTACTTTCTCTATCAACAGGTTCATTTGAAAATCTGCGTCAGATAACATCTGTCTGGCATTCTTGCTGAAATGTACCCATTTGAAGGATCCGTGCATAATCCTGTTTTTTTAAATCATGTTAATTTGCTGCCTTAATCTTGTTCAATATCTCTGTGCCAAATAAACATTTTTCTTCTACTTGACCATTTTTGACTTTGAGCTTCTCGTAGTGGGTCACCAAAAATCTCTCTTTGCTTACGTCATAAGTGTTGACAACTTCAAATTTTTTTTTCTACCGAAATTAAAATTAATGCAGGAATGTTAAATTCTACAATTTGTCATCATGGAATTTTTTGGACTTGTCTCGAAATTTTGCCGGTTTCAAAAAGATTTATTACCTCTTTAATATTTGTCTGTATGTTCATCATTTTCGCAACTAAATAAAAAAACATATTTATCCGTAGGCATGGGGAATAAAAATGTCGCCATTTAACTTTGTCAGTAAATATTGGTCCAATAAATCCATAAATTTGCTATGCTCAATAAAGTTTATAGTTCTCTAGAAAGCTGTAGTTTATTGCGCCTATTTCTAAGCTTGTTTTACAAATTGTGATCATTTATTATGACGCCTGCTGCTGCAAATATTTTGATGTTAGATATTTAAATAGCATCATTACTGCCTCGTTGGCTTCATGGTCGCAATCGAGACTACTAAGCTTGGGGTCCTGGGTTCGATTCTCATGTTAGACAAAGTCTTTTTCAGATTTTCCATTAGAAATATCTCCATAGCAGCCCGGAGTTTGGAAATTAGTCGTATGACAGCCTCGTGTCTATAAGAGCACGTAAAGCCGTTGATACTGCGCCAGATTTCTCCCCGGTCGTGTCGGATAGCCGTCCTATCGGATTGTGAGAGTTAGGGAAGAGGAGTGTACCTGTAAGTAGGAGACAGGTATTATAGTGCACAACACTATAATACCTGTCTCCTAATTGGCTAGTCGCCATTGAGATTGGTCGGGAGGATATTATAGACATAACATAATATCACGCCTGTAATCCCCGAAGGGTTAGGCAGAGGTGTGCCTATTAGTACACCCACATTTAGCCAGTTATGTTTAAGTCCCATGTAATACGGGGCGAGCCTATTGCTATCAACCGAGCACAAATTATAGAGATGTACGTAAAGCGTTTTTCCTTCTCGAAATTAAATGTAACAATCAAGCTAGACCGTCACCCATAAAATTTGAATAGTTAAATGAAATATGAGGCCACGTAATTGTTTTATAACGAGTCTAGCTTGAAGCGGCCATCGGCGCCGGCCAAGGAGACGAAAAGGTGATTTGGCAAAATTAATGTCTTGCTTCCATTTGATATCTACAGACCAATAAAACAGACAGAGGTTATTCGCTCACTTGTTGCAAAAAAAAAACCATAAGTGTCTCGTTTATTTTTAGGTTTATTTAACCTCATTGAACTCGTGATAGATCCGAAATTAATAGATTACGGTCAGTGACACTGACATCATCAACAATATCTGATAATACTCGAATCCATTAAACTTTGTTATGTTTGTCTACATCATAACGTCATAAAGTAAACATTTGACAGTTATTAGGTCAATGTGCGAGTACGTGTCTTGTGAAGTTCCGTTTACTAACAGAATTGGACAGACTTATTGATGATGATATAATGATCATTTTATGATCATGCATTTTATTGCCGCGGCTAATTTGTAATACAAATAAGGAGTTCCGTAACTGACTGACAGATTTTAGTCTACTGAAGATTAAAACATTCAAATCTATAGATACCTACTAATATTATAAAACTAAAAAGTTTGTTTGTTTTTTTTTGCGTTATGCAAGGTGCAGTTTTGCATCCTCGTCAAATTCAATGCTGTATCTAAGCTAGCGATTCTCAATACGAATCAATAATAAAATTAATAGGTTTATTTTTACTTGGCGATTTTTTTTATTCGAACTATCGACCTATTACTACTGGCTTTAGGCAGGCAGGGCGATGAACCCGCACGCACACAGTGATATAATCGCGCGACACTGCCTACCATATACCTACGCAACGGGGCGATTCTGTTCTTACAAAGAGGTGTATTCTGAAATACTTTCAAACATAAACCACTAAAAAAACGAGTATTTATTATTGTCGTAATTTTCTTGGTTGCAAAACTTCATTTTGTATAGCCCATTTATCAAGGAAAGGTACAGTCTACATACCTAACATCACAGTGCAACACACGAGAGAGGAGTAATCAAAGACGAAACTTAACGCGAGTGAAACCACGGTGTATTATTAGTTAAGAATAAATTTTCGTGAAATCGTGTCATTTTCTGTTTTTTTTTTCCAGAGAGCGTCAGCGAACAGCAACTTTTAATGGAAGTTGATAACATCGTGTCAAAAACAAAATTATTACAGTTCTAAAACATAGAATTTTACAATTACGTAGCTATTCCCACCGTTACAAAAGTGGACATGTACCAAAAATGTAAATATTGCCCAATTCAAAAGACGGTGACACCATAAACAAGGCGAGTGTTAAGAAACTAAGATAGCCTGATACGGGAGATAAACTAGCTGATAGCAGCAAAACAAAAGCTGATACAGTTAGAGTTATTATCAAGATTTTTATAAGATTTTTTTTGTATTGTCTAAGTTTAGGAGAGTTTAATTTATGAATTATTTCTCTTATATTTTGAACTAGCTGACCCGCCGCGACTTTGTTCGCGTGGTATTCCTACACTACCAATACCCCTACCCTACCCCTGCCTTACCCTACCCTACTCTACCCTACCCTACCCCTAACCTACCCCTACCCAACCCATACCCTACCCCTACCCTACCCTACCCCTAACCTAATCCTACCCTACCCTAGAAAAATCACATCACAAAAATAAAAAATAAAAATAAGGAGCAATTCATACATCAATTAAATTAGATTAAGAGAATAACATCTTTTAATAATATTATAAAAAAAATCACATCACAATAAATAAAAAAATAAAAAAATCAGTTTGGATTAGTAGAATAACATCTTTTAATAATAATACTTTTTTAATAAAAATTTTTTTTCGTGTTATGGTCGTTGTGGCTTAAAGGTCTCAGCAACCAGGCCATAAGCTCCAAAAAAAAAAAAAAATAGTTGTTACACTATTTGACAGGATTGGACAACAAAATATGTGACATGTAATAAACAAATCAGCATCTATTGAAATGATTAAGTATTTATTACACATATCAAGTTTTCATTGTTTTTAAGATGTATTCTGCTATTCGGGACGGAAACAAATCCAACAAATCAAAAACCATGGCAATCGGTCCAGCCGTTCTCGAGTTATAAGTGTTGTAACAAACACGACTTTCTTTTAAGTATATATATAAGATTAGAACCCTTAATTCCTGGTAAAAAAAAACAATCATTGATCTTTTATTTTTTGCATAATTTTTTTTTTGACAATCCTTTTTCTGCACCTTCTAAACACTCATTATTCTACATTTTACATGAAAATAAACACGGCACTGGCAACATAGTATAATTGAGATGTGTCTCGTTACGGCCACTTTGTATGTTTGCACAGTAATTAAGATCAAATGGCCGGCGCTCGCGCAGCATATGACAAACATTGGCCCAAATGTTTACGTTATTCACGATATAAAATATTCGTTGCAGGAAGATATAAATCGTGATCGGCTTTAACCAAGTTTAGTTTACTTCCTTATATGTGTATGGAAATGGTGGAATGTTGAATTTATGGTAGGAATTATTGTTTGTTGTACCACGATTATTATAATAGTACGAATTAATTATCTGCCGGACCGTGTGGTGAAAGCAGTGTCAACGATAATGTTAGATTGTTTTGCTGGTATCTGTGGTAATACATTTATCTTGCCCAAGATGTAAGGGGAGGCAGATATACTGGGCCGTTGGCGCAACTGTGGAGCATATAGGTAATAATAAGTTTTTTGTATACCTACTTTTTTTTTGTTTTGTTATCTTTATTTGATTAGTAATTCGATACATTTCCTGAAAATAAATAAAAAAGAGCTATTTGTAATTTTGAACCCGAAAATTTTGCGCTAACACAGGGTTGACTTATCTAATTTGAAGTTTTTTTGAAATTATTTGTAAATTGACGTAACTCAAAATCAACCCATTTTCGATCCCATGTTTTTTGAGGCTTTTTTGCATATTATAAGTTGTAGTTTATCTTCTTTAAAGAATTGTCGAACTATCAACCAACCTGTTCAAGAAAGAAATGTAGGTCTGTACGTAATATTCTCAAAATATTTCCATTACTTTACTAAAGCTTTGGTATGTTCATAATGTTTAACGTAGACCGATTTTCTCACTCAGAATCAGTGAGAACAGACTTGGAACATTTCCGACAAGGCCGACGCCATGTCAAAACACTGTAAACACAGGTCAAGCATGTAGTTTGCATTAGCGAGACCAAGGGCTGTTTGCTGAGAAAACTATTACAGCGGTTCAAGCTGTGTAGGTTAGGTGCTATGTAATTAGTTTTGTTCATGGGTTTCATGTGTTTTGAAAAGTGTTAGACAATCGCAAAGCAGCGGTGAACACTTACCATCAAGAGGGCCTCAGGCTTGTTGGCCACTTTATGGCCTAAAAAAATATGATGGCTTATAGTGGCGTCATGTTCAATACTCCTTTCATAATATTCTGTAATTCACTCTTCGAAGCAAGAGCTTTGATTATCATCGACCGTTACTCAGAGGATTGTCTTGTATTGTGTTTTATTTAGTAGTGTTTCATTTACTTATTTCATTTCATAATTTCTTTTTTACCACTATAATGACAGTCAATACAAAACTATAACGTAGGCAATAAGAGAAAATAAAAAGATATAACAAAAAATGTTAAAAAGAAATACATATAACAGATTTTTGAAATAAAAAGCTGATCTAAAAAGATACTTAAAAGAGGCAAGCTTAAGCAATATCTGCCTTATTTATGCATCAAATTATGACACATTCAAGAGAGGCTCGTGTCTCTTGGCACGTGTCGTTTTCGCAAAACAAATTAGCATTCAACTTGTTGGGTTCGCGTGCCAAAACCAACTAGCGCTGTTTATTGCTTTCAGACTTAAACGACTGGCTAGAAACATGCACAACAAATTAATCAAAGCTTTATGTACATAAGTTTAAGCTGTTGTACAAGGTGGCAGATCAATTGGCTGACGTATTTGCGTCAACACTAGCTGCGGAGCAATCAAACGCATCGAACTGGTTCTAGGATTAACTGCCGTTGAAATGTTACAACTTATAAGCTCCGCAAAAACGTGGTAAGTTGCAAACAAGTAGCCGAGGTGCTACTAAGTTTGGTAGGTATGCGACAAGAGTGATTAATTTCCGTACCTATTTTTTATTTTAGAAAGTTTACTGTCTTGGTAAACAACTGCATACGCTGTTGTAAAAAGATACAATATTAGCCGTTGGTTACGCATACTACTACAAGTAAGTAATAATGAGCAAAAATTACCAAGGGGTTTCGTATTACACAGTTACTGGGTTGTGAAGGTCTGATAAGCAGTCGCTCCATGTAAAATACTGGTATTCAGCTGCATCCGGTTAGACTGGAAGCCGACACTAATGTATTTGGGAAAAGGCTAGGCAGATGATGATGAATGAGCAAAAATTATTGTTTGGAAACAACTTTTATTTTTGGTTTGAATAATCACTGTGTATGGTAGCGCGCAATATAACGTACCTACGCAAAGCACACTGCGTGCAGATGGATGCAACAGTACAGAGGTAGTGGTGGTATTTTAAGTTTGGTTAGAACATATTTTAAAATTCGTTTTCGTGAAAAAGAATGTGACCTTGTGGATGTGTACCTTCAATATCTTGGTAACAATACAGTTATCAGGAAAAAAAGTGATGAGAGTAGGAAGAAAAATTAAATGTAACTTTCGGCTTCGTTATGTGTGTTTTTATTCTACACCCATAACATTATACCTAATACAATGGCTAAATAGGTACTTAATAGATGTTGGGTGTAAAGTTGATAGACTTGTTGCCTACTAAAGTGATCAATTGCTCTCTGCCCAGACACTGGTTGTGTCTCAATTGACACGTCAAAAATCGAGCAAATCTGTAGACGTTGTCAATCAATCACTTAACCTTCTCATACTCAACAACTAGACGTAGGTACTTTTTACCAGAATAGTAAATCGTTTGATGTCTTTCACGGATCAATCAATGCTTTAATTCAATATTAAAATTACTTACCATTTTGCTACTCCCGTTTGTACAGGTCTAAAGATTTGTGATACACAGCATGTGTTCGCGAAGTCAGTATGTTTTATCACGACCTAATTTCGGTCTGGCTAAGTACGGAATAGATAATTTATAATTAGATAATCTATTAGCGAGTGTATAAACACAGGTACCTATACTCTCCTCTACTCTCATAATTCGACGGGACGGCAATCCGACACGACCGGGGAGAGTTCAGGTGCAGGATCAACAGTTATAACAGGTGCTTACCGAAGCACGAAAGAAATAAGTATTGAATACAATGACAATTACAACCCTCTACAACCTAATTCATCAGGCTGCAAACGACTGCTAAGAATTGTGATTGTGATTATTTTCATACGTAATTTATCTGTGGAAGCCTGTAGTCTGAATATGTACAGTAGCGGTCATAAGTGGAGTAGCAATCTACAAAGCAAATCGATTGACACTTTGATTAAACTTACGACCTTTCGATGACGTGCGAATTTTGAGGTGTACTTTGGTACTTTGTTATTACCTACGTTTAAAAGTGCCTTATAATGGCCTAATTAAATAAATGATTTGACTTTGACTTTAACTTTGAATACATCACTTATACACACAGATGTAGGTATGGCCTGTACCCCGTGTTCACAGCAATTCAAACCTTAGCATGCTACTGCACTTATGACCGCTACTGTACCTGGGACTGAAACATATCTGGCTAAATATAAAATATAATAGTGTGATGTCAATCTTCCCCAAACGTTCTTCGTTATTTTAAAACAAAGCACTTGATTACACAATGTTACTATTTTGAAATACTTATTCGATAATTTGTAATCGTACTGTATCGTGATTGTTTTCCTATAAACGTTTTACGATATTTTCATCCGTAGCTTAAAGCAGTTAGTTGCGTTCGTTTAGTACTTCATTGCGACCATAAAGACAAATAAGGACAAACGTATCCTTTTGATGTTTATTCTCACACACAGTAAAGTATTAAGTACCATGTTTTTATAGCAACTATCCAATTGACTACTTAGTGGTGTGAAAGTTAAGGTCACATTTATATTAAAACAGAGATGAACATAACGTAACTTCACGCCTGTAATCCCCGAAGGGTTAAGCAGAGGTGGACCTATTAGTACACACACATTTCGCCAGTTATGTTTAAGTTACATAATTATAATTGCTGTGGGATAATAATAGGATAAATTAATATTAAGTATATGCGTGTTTTGCTGTTCTTATGTTTGTATTTGACGGCACTCTTTTGTAGCTACCACGTACTAAAGCTTTAAATTCTCGTTACACACCTAGCATCGTGTCAAATCTGTCTCTGTTTTGCGACTCAGATCACGCAAGGCATAATTGCCTCAAATGCTCTTTATATAATTTTAAATAATTTGCTTTAATCCATTTATACAATATTAAAATCAAATATTAATGAATACATTTTTCATTATTAATAACAACAAGTAGCCCATTAATGGTACAAGAATGGCAAATCACACTAAACACCTTGCCTTCACATTTTGTTATGAGTTTCACACATCATCAATCATGGAATTTGTTTACCAAATAAACTGTGCAATTGCTCAATTATCAAATACACGTAATGATCCAAGAGCCCAGAGTCGTCAAATCTATGTCATGTTAGTATGGGTGAAATTCTGAAAGTAGACTGAAGAATATTTAATTATGAAGGTATACATGCGTATCTACTTGTAAGTTTCAATACATAGAGCATTTTAGGGTATCAGGTAGTATCAGGTACCAAAGGTACCTTACTTACTTACTTACGTACAAGTGTACCGGCTTGTTTTGATATTGTTATAAACCATTTATTCGTGATTGCCAACTTTAGCCAGACGCTTTAAAGTTCCGACCTCCAAAGCATCCGGCTGGGAAATTATCGCTCACGGACAGTATTTGGAAATTCAAAAAATCATCTATGTTTGTGTCCGCAATAGAAGAGTGTCAGCCTCAGAGTCTGAGCCTCAGCCAACGTGTCCGGGTTTACCTAGGTCCTATATAAAATCCTCTATAAATCATTCTCTAATTTTTAACTATGCCAAATTGACGCAAGTCTAGCGACCTTTTGATCTTAGACTATAACATTTAAACGTTGTGCAATATGCGACTAAACTGTCAGATTAGTCGATCAATCATTGCGTTTAGTCTTCTACACGTGTAATCTGTCTTTACGTTCTGATTTAGAGCTAAGCTGATTATACACTGACTGTCGAGTGAGCACGTGCCTTTTGTTACCGATTTTAAGTGGGTTTGTGTTTAGATTTAAGATCGATGACTAGGTAAAATACTTCGTCACGATCTTCGCTTTTAGCAAGGGTTTTTGAGATAATCCGTACACGTAGCGATAGGCATAGGCGATAGCGGTTTCCGTATTTATGTTACATTTCCACACATTTTTGTGGTTGAATGAATGATTGATTTCATTAAGTAGTTAACAAGAGATGTTTACTTGTTGAGACTGCCTCGTTGATCGTCTAGTAAAGTGTTATTGGGTTTTTTCATCACGAATAACTCAGTAGCAGCCCCGGAGTCTGGATTGGCCCGGTTGATGGCAATAGGCTCGCCCCTTATTATATGGGACTTAAACATAATTGACGAAATGTGGGTGTATTAGTGGGTACACCTCTGCCTAACCCATCGGGAACAACAGGCGTGATGTTATTTTACGTGTTGAGGAAAATGAGCACAAACAAAACACAGAAAGTGAAATTGGTCGTGAAATTAACGGAATCATGTCTTTGCCACTCCGCTTGCTGATAGCCGATAGAGAGTCAGTACTTAAGTGCCATTTGTTTGAGTGGCAATTGACTTACGTATCCAATATGTTTCCGTTACAAGTAGGTTCGACTTCGACCTCACAGTATGTATTTAGTAGGTACACTTAACTCTGCTTCTACAATTAAAACATAGGTATTATGTTGCTGTTTCTATAACCGTGAAACGCATCGTAACACTTACTACTCGTAACTGTATCAAATGCTGGTCCTTTTCCAAATATTGTAAAGAGACGCTAAACAATGAAAATTATGCTCTTATGGGGAATAAATAAGGTTTAATCAGAACTTTGACTATAGCAATACATAAAAAATATTTGCTTGCAATAAAATGAGTTACGGCCTGTCATAATCTACCATTAAAAGGTGTGTAAAACTAATGACTAATTCACTAACGATTAAATAAAACATCAATATGGATGAAATTAGTAGATTATTAACCAAGGGGATAAAGCAGTGTCTTCTGTCGCGGGTGACGATTTAAATCAAGGTCGAAGGTCGAGGTCGGGTTCGAAGGTTGAGGAGGTTATGGAGTATGTCCGAGTGAAGACCAACTGGACTCTGAGGGTCGTGGAGTTGGAGTCGCGTCACAACACAAATTTCAAATCGTTTGTGGTGCGGGTGCCGACTCGTCGGTTTTCGTAATTTTATTTAATAATCATAACTGCATAATAAATGCGTATTCCTTTTTCAAAAAGATGTATAATGCTTTATATACAAACTCAATGGTGTAAACACAGATGTAGTGCAGTATAAATTTCGGTAAGTATTCCAAAAAATCACATTCTCTCCCTAGAGGATGAATGAAATTCAGTACAATTTTCTTTCCCTGTTTTTAACAGATTAAAAATGACTATTGTTATGTTCGCTTTTTGTGGCATAGAATGTCACTTTTTTGAGCAAGTGGTACGAAAAGGAATTTTATTCTAAATATATAAAATCAGAACGTCGATCACTCACTTACCTATCAAGAAATATCAAAACCCGCTTGACGTATAAAGATGAAATTTGGCAGGGAGGTAGTTAATAGTTAGTAGACGTCACCTAAGGGGATGAAACGGAGTACAAAGTTTGTATATGGAGAAATCAACTGACGCGGACGAAGTCGCGGGCAGAAGCTAGTAGTCCTTAGTCACCAGACTTACAGTAAGTACGCATAAGTACCTTCTTCTTATCTACATTATTCTACAACATGATATTATTATTGTCAATATTTCAGCCATTCTAAAATGACATAGGGCTCGCGACTCTGGGATCTTAGTTCATTAGTTGTAATTAGACACAAAACGCTCAACAATTATAACTTCTATAGGCCTAATGATAACGTTCAGTTTTTAGTTATTAGAAGATTAACAAAGAACAGTAGCTAAGCATCATGATACTCTAAACCAAGTGAATAACAAATTACTCGCGCTAAAAGCTGGAATGTGACCGAATGTTCATTATGAGATTGACGATCTCGACACGACTTGCTAATTATTCATTAACAATGGTACAAAGACGGCAAATATGACAAGTACTGAAGTACTTACTTGTAAGTAAGACAAGTGTTGATGATACTAGTTGCCCAACTACCGTAGGTTTGTGAAGGTCAAGTTATACAGTACAGTCGAAGGCGCGGATCATGTATCAAGTGTATACCGGACTCCCGACTGATGATAGTAAAAGGCACCATGATATTAAGTCAATAAGAGTTCGAGATAACCACTTGTTTTCCTCAAATGGAAGGTATAAGGGGAACTCGCCACGAAAATATAAATATAAGTCATAGGGACTGCTGAAAGAAGTAAAAACTTAACGTAACATTAGCATGTCGATGACGCTGTCATATTACCATGTTGGTGACGCAAACCCATAAGTTTTGCCTAAAAAAGCTTTCACTTAAAAAAATGTTACAGCAGAAAGAAGTAAGATAAATATTTAATAAAGTCAGATTACGAAGTAAAATAGCTAGTAGATATGCACCGATTAACGTCTAGAGGACAATATCATTGGACAATAAATAAAATCAATCAAAGATTTCCATTTACCACCATTAATAACAATTATTAGATCACAGACCAATTATTGGCACATCAAAAGCCTTTTACACAGCACAATTAACCCACCGGTTCTATCTGTGACTGTACACTGATAAAAGTGATTACAACATAACCACATCAAATCATCTACCTACCAGTCTGCTCTGTGATTCCGTTTCCACGTCCGACTTGCTACTATAATTTGCAACACAAATTACTGGACCGCAATACTTTGAATAACTCGCATCGTTGGCCAAAAATTACACGGAGCGCAGCTTTAATTATACCTCGGGCCAAAAATCTCAATCAGGATGTGCCATGAATGACATGCGTCCCATATTTGTGGCCGATGATCCGAATCGTCGCGCCCGTCAGCCGAGTTACGACACTGAACAAAGGCACACTGTCTCTTTGTCGTTTCAGGACCTACTGTTTGACTGTGGACGAAATAGAATGGCACTTGGCTTTTTAACGTTCGATTTTTAAAGCTGGACGTCAAGATTAGCATGTTCTTTTTTTGTAAAAAAGTCGTTCGATATTTGAACAGAAGTTGTTTTTATTAGCCAATAACATAAAAATCTGTCTACAAAATGTTGAACTACACAACTAGTTCGATGTTTGAATTGTAATAAAGTTCCTTCAGCAACACGGTTAAACGTTCTAAGATAACAGAACTGGAGATGGGAAACAGTTTATCAGCTGTTTGTATTCTTGCATAATGTGTAACCGTTAACTTGGAGACTGTAGATGGAAATTAATGGAATATCTTGATGTATGTATGTAGGCGCTTCTAAGCATATTCATGTAGGTATAAATAAAAGTGACGTGAAAGATCCTGGTCCCAGTAACAGTAATGTTAATTTTCCAATGGAAAATAGGACGTAGGAATAAAGAAAAAGGAATCATTTTTCCTAATGGGAAACAGAGCTTTTCTTAAGCAATGTTTTAATTTTGCAATTTGGTTATTTTAATGACCATGGTACGAGAATGCTATAATATTTAATTACGTCTTAAAATCGTTGCTCTCTTGTTATTGTTTTCTAGGAAATGGATAATAATTTAGAGAAATCGCTGGAAATTTATATAATGCAATGTGTTTTGAAAATTGTTTTAACGAAATTAAATAAACCTATACTAATAAAATAAATAGATATTTAGAGAGTTTTTTTGTTTGTAAGAAGTAATGTCTGGAAGTCTGGAAGATTCGATTGCCAAAAATATTTATCTAATAGAAAGCTACACTATTGCCGAGTGTCATACGATATTTTATGGTATACTTGACATCTAATCAGACAAAGTCGCGAACAAAAGCTATTAATAATAATTTGCACATGTATTGATAAATCAAAGAAGCAACTAGACAGTACGTAGACTCAATCAACGAATTTGTGATTGATTAAAGTCAAAATGTAGGTCAGAGTCTCGATTTGTGGCCAAATGGTACAACCTTGGTCCCAAACTGAGTCATTAACTTGTTTAATCCAATCTTTAAAGACCATTAAAGTCGCATTTAGAGAGAAAACAGTTAGATTTACAACGTTTATTGTGACGAGATGGATTTGTTGGGAGGAACAGATTCATCGCAATCATTCCCATTGGAAATACATTAGTCATTAATATCAATGAGTTTGGAAACTTTGGAAGAAGTATGAAATATTGTTCTAATAAAAGTTGGTTATTTTTGCCTCAAGTAGAGTGTGGACACCTACGAGCAAACGGCTGAAAAAACATGAAATAAAACTGGAAAAGGAAAATGTCTAACCAGCAAGGGTAAAGCCACTTTTAGGAACGATCGTAATCTAAACTCAATCACAAACTGTCAAAAAATGCCTCTAATTTACCTGTTGTTGCTTAGATGAGATTGCGACTGGATTTTAAACGCGCATAGTCGCTTAGTTTATACGTTTCTAAATCCTGGCTAGAAAAAGAAAAAAAATGATGCCGCAAAACAAATCAAAACCTTTTTTTTTAAACTCGCTCGATATGCCGTCGCGTTGCGTAAGACCCAGTCTAGACCTCACAAACATTTAGAAAACTAAGTAACTTTAAAAAGAATACTTGGTTCACTTTCAAGTTCTAAACATATTGGTCGAGGACAATAAATATGTAAATAACAGAAAAGTGTTTAAAAACAGAACATTATGTTCATAAATAATTATTATTAGCAGCTGTAACAATATTTATGTAAGTCCTGTATTGTTTTTGGACTAACGGCAATTTACTAGTGGCCGTTGGTTCATGGATATTAGACGTGTCATTCAGGCTAGCCGAAATAACACAGTTATTATCTTTACATCCATAACTTTAAAAAAATGGTGTTCTGAATCCGTGTTTATTTTTTTTTCCCTCGGGTCGTGTGTTTCGTGTCCATAGCATTTTTAAGAAATTGTCCAAACAGCTGACACTTTTCGTGACCCAAGGGCTGCTTTAACCTTGGCCAGAGGCTAAGCATTGCCATTCAACGTAGCAATGCCGCCAGTTTTTTTAGGCAAATGTGTCGAAAGACGAATTTTTTGATGCCACATATTTTTCTTCCATACAAATATTATTAGTCCTGAAATAACTCTGTCTGTCTGTCTGTTTTGCTTTCTCGACTAAACCACTGAACGGATTTTAATGAAATTTGGTACAGGGTAAGTTTGAACCTCAAGGAAGGACATAGGCTACTTTTAACGCGGTCGAAGTCGCCGGCAAAAGCTACTTGCGGGACGTCTTAACAGGATACCGTGGCCCCGGAACGTAAAGGGCAACAGAAGGAACAGGGTGGTTTTTTAGTCAGTAAAAGTCTGACAGTCCCTTCCGCCCCACCCAGGGCGGAAGGACTCATTTGATGATTTTTACCAACTCAAAAAAAAAAATGTTATAATTAGGTTCGTCATAGGTATTTGCTGCCTTACTAAAATTACTATTTCTTAAATACTCTCAATTTTGTTACAAAAAGAATTCTTCATCCATATATGGTCTTGCCCTAGATAATATTTAAGATCCATTGACATCGTGTCAAGAAATGCGTACATTTCATAGTAAGACGTGCCTTCGCCCTTCTAGGAATAACATTCCATTGTTTAATTAATCCAAGTAACGTCTGTGAAGTGTAAACATGACATCCGACCGTCGCGTCGCGCTGTGTGGCCATTTTGTAATTGTATCTAATACTTAATTGTGATTATTATTACCGGAATTATAATTACATGTTGACAAATTGGTGCTAACTCGACTGTGAGTAATGGTTCCTGTCTTATAGTCCCACGGACCTTAACAGTATAAACAGACATCTCTAAATATAATTTTACGACAATCTTCCTGTTAGATACCAGTAGATCTAATGGTCAGTGAGTGACGCAATTTTCTATAAACTTTGCTTCACTTAATTTTGATCTTGAATATAGGTATATATTTTGGCAAGCAATGTCAAGATTCAGAGATAAAAAGGTTGGGGGAATGGAAGGGTATTTTTACACGGCTGCCCCAAAAAGAGGAGTGTTATGTGTTTAGGGTTAATGTATGTATGTATGTATGTGAGTTTCTTTATTCCACCATAACTTTTAAACGCCTGAACCGATTCAGATGTATGGGGTATCGTTACAATCCTTGCATCGTTCCGAGTAACATAGGGTAAATCAATACCAGCCTCAATTTATTTTTTCAACTGACTTCAAAAAGTAGAAAGTTCTCATTCGGCGCGTATGTTTTTTTTTTGTATATATGTTTTGCGATTACTCCGCCAATTATGAATCGATTTGGATGATTCTTTTTTTGTTTGAAAGAGTATAGTTTCGAATAGGTCCCATAGAAATATTGTCATGATCTGATGATGAACTTTGGAGATATGGAACGGAACTCCTTATAGGATTACAGCAGAACCGTCGTAACAAGAAAAATTGCTTTGTTTATATGTGTAGTCGATGACTGACTGAAGGAAGTGGGGTACGTCAACCTCCTACCACTTTCCAAAATTATTAATGAATCTGGTCGTGAATTTTTTTTTCAATAGTTTCGCTTATATATGTTACCGGCAATCTGTAAAATTCAAGTATTCTATACAATACCTAGGTAATATATAAAATACCTGGGGCGTACAGGCAATGTATGATACATTATGAATATTATTCTCTATTACATACTTTACCTAGGTAATATATACAATTCCTAGGGATTGTATAGAGTACCTGTTGGTCCATCGGCAATGTGTAAATAAATAGATTTTGGTCTATATGTGACTGTAAATCATAGGTTTTACAAGTATATCTTAGAATTGGTATTAGCCAAGGAACTGTAACCAACTTGGCTGTGAAGTGGTTAGTCACAATCCTACCCTTTTTTTGGTTCGGGTCTAAAATTCTTACAATTATGTCTTAGGGCAAATTTTTCAATCGTCAGATAACTCCTAACGGAGGGATAAATATGGCGGTTTAACAGCTTTTGTATAGAAAATATGTCATCAATATGTGGTTCATCTTAAGCGAGCGGAGCGAATTCAAGATTTGGGCACCCCGACTCGGACGAAGGGGATGGCGGGGTCTGAAAGACCCCGCCATCCCCTTCGTGGTTATTTTTTTTTAAACCACCGAGAAATAGAAGCCCCTCTCGTCGGGCTCCATCGACCGAGACTTTCCTGCTCCTTTCCTGCTCTTTTATACACATTGCCGGCTGCGCTTTTGGTATTGTATAGAATACCTAGGCAAAGTATAAAATAAATAATATTTCATACATTACCTGTCCGTTTTAGGTATTCTATACATTGCCTAGGTATTGTATAGAATACCGGATTATACAGATTGCCGGTAACATATATATCTACTATCGCAGACGCTGACAAAGTCGTAGAGTTTGAAGTAGTCTAAATCATTTCCTGGGGTTCAAACTTACCTCATTAAAAAAATCATCAAAATCGGTTCAGTGATTTTAGTCGTGAAAGTAATGGATAAGTACTACTTATTTTCATTGAAATTTTAGAAACGAATTTTCTACCGAAAACTACAGACTGCGTAATAAAGACTGCGTGTGACCCGACTTGACCTTAATGTATTTGGAATTTTCGAATAAATTCTTACCTTTATTGTTTTTCCTGGTAACAATGTTCCAATTACTTTTATAACTCGAGTGATGCCCGTATTCACATTAGAAGGACTATTCGTGTTAAAAGTCGTATTGGATTAGTTTACACATAAGCTCCTAAGTGCGGGCGCACGCGACTTGTTTGACAATATCATTTTCGGGCAAGCGTTGCACGTTGACGTAACGTTTGTACGCGAACATTACAGTAGGTATTTGTGTGATTATCGTTGATATATTTCATAACATAACATCACGCCTGTAATGCCCGAAGGGTTAGGCAGAGGTCCCATTAATACACCTACATTTCGCCAGGTTTAAGATCCATGTAATAGGAGCCGAGCCTACTGCCATCAACCAGGCACAAATAAATCCAAACTCCGAACCTGCTACTGAGAAATTCCTAATGGAAAAACCCAATCACACTTTGCCCGACCTGGGAATCGAACCCAAGACCTCATGTTCAGCAGTTGCGCTTTGCGACCACTAGACCAACGAGACAGTAAATTATATATTTTGATATATTTCGTGCTATGTTACAATAAAAATGTAAAAACTTAGATAAGCAGGCATGTGTATTTGTCACGAGATTATGTTTACCTACTTATTAAAAATATGTAGGTACAATAAACGTAACAATTTAAAAAAAGAATGGGTGATGCTTCCTTCACTGCACTATTTGAAATTCACAAGTTAGCAATCATTTCAACTATCTTTTTTTTTAATTGTCTTTTTTATTTTACTCTAGACCTCTAAATTCTTACATTGTTTTCACATTGTACCCATAGATTCAATATGAATGATGTACCTACTTTAAGTAATATTTTATTGATTTTAAAAGATTAATGGTGTTTCTTGCTCGATCTTTTCAATATAAACCTACTGTTTGGAACTAGGAACTAGCTTGACTGACTGACTCCTTGACGATTCAAAAGTTCCTGTAAAATGGTAAATTTTAAATTAATGATTTTGGTTTGATTTGAATTTCTTATCAAAAGTTCCATTACGAGCATGTCTATGTTTGATTTGCGTTTTTTAGGTAAAGGTAAAGGCCAAACTTCGTATATTTTTTCGCACCTATGTCTTGAAATTACCGCGACAGTTTCAAAGACATTTCTACGTACATTACGGACATATAATGTCGTGAGAACGACAGTAAACGGTGTCGGCTACTCGCCTGTCACACTAGTTGTGAGCTACTGGCGGCGAGTACTTGCATTCAAGTGCCAACACATCAGTGGTGACTGACGCTTGTTTACAAAATACAGTGTCAAGTGTACACTGTCCTTTACTTGTGCAAGTGTGTGTATTTGTTTTCTTCATAGAAACGTGATCCTAAGTTCCTAAGATCCTATGGCCTTCTACTGACCTACATGTCCTTATTTTTCCCTTACCTAAGTGTCAGTTTATTTAATTAATGATGCATTCAATTTCCCTCAATCTAAGAATGGACCAGGTTAAAGTGCCTGCCTCTTGTATAGGTTCAGTAGTTTCGGAGCCTATTCAATGCAAACAAACAAACAATCAAGTTTTTACTTTTTATTATATTAGTATAGATTCCAATTTTGTAATTTTATTTCCGCTTCCCTATTCACAACCAATTATTATTAACACAGCAATATCTATTATAATTACAGAAAAATCTTCTTACTTTTTTTTCAAAGCCAGTTGCTAACCATTGACTTAAATAGCAAAATGTTTTGCATTTAATCCCCTTACATCCTCGTTCATCGGCTATTTATTTTTAATACAAATTATGAGCTGCTGTACCTATTTATGTATTTACAAGGAACTAATACTGGGACTTGCTTTTCAATTTGCTATAATTTCATATAAATGAACCACTACAAAGTTAATTGCGAGTTACAACCGCGCGGCATCGAAGGCACACTTAAAATTGTATTTACTAGTAATAGAAATAGCGAACTATTTAATGTAATAGGTTATAATTTTCTGGTTTCTTTAGAGCAATTTTGTTAAAGGTTAGGGTATGGTCAATAAAAACTATATGTATAGGTAAATTGGATATGTAGAGCAACTGCATGCGTAACACACAATCGATGCATTTCATTTACTAGACAATAATTCAATAATATTAATAACGTCAAACTAATTCAATATATTAAATGTGTTACATTACTAATAAGCAATAACAGTTCAATTTTTATCCAAAACTCATTATTAGAATAGATTTATTACACACATCAAAAAAGTCTAGGGATCAACATCCCTAACATTTGTTAGGGATGTTGATCCCTAGACTTTTTTGATGTGTATATATGAATTAGACAGCATTAAATATCCAAAATCACTACAATTACTTCGAAAAATGGGAAAGTTAAGTTAGTTTGGTATAGGAGAACTAAATCATGTTCTTACTCGTTGCGTTATTTACGTTGACGAGCAGAAGAACGTTTCGTCAATAGATTATTTATTTTCACCGATTTAGATAGCAAGTGTGTTACACAAATATGATCCCATAAAATTTCAAAATGCCTTTTGTCGATAAATAGGATGAATGTTCACCTGATGATTATTTTTTATTGCACTGTACGTATATACCTACAAACTAACATTAGTCAATTACCTACCCCACTATATTATTAATTTTAAATTGTGACGCAAAAACGGACTTTCTTTTTCATAAGTAAGATTTATTTAAAAACAAACAATATTTAAAGGCACTCCTACGTCACACCTTGTAAATAAAAATCAAGAAAAAATGACACCACAATATAAAGTTATTCCAATACTTATAAAGTGTTAAACAAATCAAATAAAAAAGCTCTGTGAGAAAATATTGAGTCATACACAATAATAGATATGGTGATGAGAAAATATTTTTAAAGTTCTTTTTTTACTGCGTTGACATGTTTTGTGAAAGTCGTTGAACCAGCGCGGGCGCAACTCTATGTCAAGTTGACATGTCAATGTCCGCGTTGATTAATTCGCCATATTCCGAATTTTGGCGCCAACTGTTTTACATTTTTATTATTTAAATTATTATATTAATATTGAAAGGCGCGATACCAGACTACTAATGATTTTATCATTTCAATATTTTATTCTAATCTAATTTTAAACAAATAATATGCTAAAATAATATACTAGAATAATAGTGTTCGCATAATATTCGCATAAAGTATCACAGTTTTTGCGAAATTTTAATATAGTCTATAAAATTATAATTATAAAAGCCGTCTACGTATAAAATAGCAGTGAAAATCTACTTTGAATGTGTTATGCATAAATTAATAGCATTAACATAATTATGCCTATAGAAAATAATACGATCGGACCAAAATTATGTCAAAGTACTCCAGAGAATTATACCAATAGCCTTAGGTCAACAGTTTTTATTTGCTATTCTCTTATAATCTATTACCATGTCTAATATTTGATTAAACGAAAGTTTATAGAATTAGAAATAAGAAGGTACCTATTCAAATATTAATCTATAAATAAACAAACAAATATTGATTTTATCGAGATTGTAAATTAAGGTAGGTACTACTTTGCTGGGCAACTACCAAATTGAGTATACTTAACTAGAAAATTCCATTAATAATGGAATATTAAAAGAACCGTATCGTTATAATTTAATTTATAAAATAATAAAGTCAAATTAAGCTCTTAAACTGGCATTCGGAATATAAATAATGAAGACATTTGCAATTTATTGTCCATATATTTTACATAAATCTAATTTTCTAATAAGTAGATAGTTAAGGTTTTACTGACAACTTTTTAATTATATCACAGGAAATTATATCAAAACTGATGATTGCTATTTATGTCAAACGTTAGAATTATCAATAATTTAAATTTTATATTAGCAATTTAATTTTATAACTTATATTATAACATAATTAGAAAAGTGCGGGTGCGATGTTTTAACACAAATTGATATGGAAAGTTGTCAACGGCTAATTTTAATGTTTCATGTTTATAGTTTCCTGTGAAGAAAATGTGTGAATCTTGGTGAATGTAAAGTTAATTGAAAGGAACAGGTTCCCAGACATTACCGTAAACTATTTTAAATTACCATTTTTGCGCTGTATCTTAGAATCTACGCATAACGCATCATAACACTGTCGCTTGGAAATCTAGGAAGTAGTTAGCAGCTTGACTTAAAACATCCTACTACTATCATAAACGCGAAAGTTTGTGAGCATGGATGAATGTTTGTTACTCTTTCACGCTTCAACCACTGAACGGCACACGTACCGGATATTTATCTAGCTTAAGTCAGTCAGAAATCAGGATTGGACCATAAGTTCCGGAGATAGACGCGTTCAAACAGAAAAATACAAACAAACTCTTCAGATTTATAGTATAAAAAAATAAAAGCTTGTAAAAAAAGCCGTTGCTTTGCAGGCGTTAAATTCGGGTAACTTAGTAAATTAAGTAGTAGGAGTAAACTCCTAGGGTTTTTCCTAAGTTCTTCCATACAATCTTTGGAGCCCCGTTTCATTCCTTTAGGGGGTGAATTTTGGAAAATCCTTTCTTAAAGGACGTTTTCTAACTTTAAACTACCTCCCTGCCAAATTCCATCGTCATAAGTCAAGCAGTTTTCGATATTTCGTGATGAGTAAGTAATTTATATCTATATTCTAAATAGGACCAATCAGAATATCTATATTACCTATTGGTCCTATTTATGTGTTGTGAGCATATGGAAAACAAACAATAATTCACACAAAATAAGACGTACCTAATCAACAAGCCCAATCTAATTCAAGAAACAAGAGAAACACAGCATCCCGTCTCGTTTGATCTCCATCACATTAGTTAAATCTAATTTGCCCGCCGTAGCAACCAACGGCGCGTACGCAATAAAACCAATCGAGACGCCATATTCGCACGCCTCATCGGGCCCGTCTACTAATTTATTTCAAGCATCAACATTTGATACAATATAATACAGATCAGATTCACCCCGTACTTCCTTTTTAATGGACTGATCGAGGCGCTCAGCGAGCAGCATATCGGCTGTCACATAGATGGCGTGTGTTTTAATAACATTAGCTACGCGGACGATATGGTGCTGCTGAGTGCCTCGGTCTGTGGGCTCAGGAAACTCCTGAGTATATGTGAAGATTATGCGGCTGACCATGGGCTACTGTATAATGTTAAGAAAAGTCAATGTATGGTTTTTCAGAGTGGGTCAAGGAAAGTCAATGACATGGCACCCATTAGACTGAATGGCTCGTCACTAGTAAAAGTGGACCAATTTAAGTACCTAGGCCATCTGGTAACATCTGCCCTGAAGGATGATGCAGACATGGAACGGGAGCGAAGGGCGCTGTCGGTCAGAGCCAACATGGTGATTCGCAGGTTTGCCCGGTGCTCGGCGGAGGTTAAGTTAACACTTTTTAGAGCATACTGTACCACGCTGTACACCTGCTGCCTGTGGACCGACTACACGCAAAGATCGTACAGTGCCCTTCGCGTCCAGTTCAACAACGCGTTCAGGATGCTGTTGGGGCTCCCGCGCTACTGTAGCGCATCGGGAATGTTTGCGGACGCGCGTGTGGATTGCTTCCACACTGTTATGCGCAAGAGAAGCACGTCGTTGGTGAGGCGGGTGCGGGGGAGCGCTAACAGCATGCTGGCCGCGCTGGCTGACAGATTTGATTGTTCTGTTGTAAATCGCTGTTGTGGGAGGCACGTGACGCGCTTAGCTTCAGTCTAGGAGCTGTGTGTCGCTTGCAGCGGTGGTGTGCAGCAGAGCAATCAATATAATATAATTATTATTTATTTAATTTATTATGAATTGATTTGAATTTGAAATGTGACTATGGATATTAATTTTTGTATATGAGTCTGTGTTACTTGAAATTAAATGAATTATTATTATTATTATTATTATTATTGCCATGCAAATTTTAGTTATTGAGTTACACTTGGTCTCACAAGACGTATTATGATCATAGCATTGATGAAAGGTGCTATTTACTTTGAAAGCCTTGGGCTTTGAGTCGCGTAAAGCGATGTGGTGACTTGGTGTCGACGACTTATGTTATGTTTATGTATGGCGCCACTGATAAGATTTTATCGTCAGAAATCCATTAGCGAAACGCAGCGAAACCTAATTTGTTAAGACATAAAGATAATGTTTTTAGTTTACTTAAATTTTGGCGATATCGGTAATTCGATTAGCGAAATGGCATTTTGTGACTCGATTAGGTAAAGTAATAAAAAATAATAAAACAGTTAGACAATTTGTTAATGATAATAAATATTATATTTATTGAGGTAACCAACGGCTAAATATTATTAAGGAATTGTGTATTACATTATTGTATGGCTAATAATAGGTTTCCTTGCTGAACTGGGATAATTATAAAACAATAATTATACATAACATAACATCATGCCTGCAATCCCCGTAGGGTTAGGCAGAGGTGCACCTATTATTACTTCCACATTTCGCCAGTTATGTTTTAAGTTCCATGTAATACGGGGCGAGTCTATTGCCATCAACCGGGCACAAATCCAGACATCGAGGCTGCTACTGAGAAATTCCTGATAGAAAAACACAATAACACTATTCCCGACCTGTCAATGAAACTCAAGACCTCATGCTCAGCAGTTGCGCTATGTGACCAGTAGACCAACGAGGCAGTCATGTAATAATTAGGTACATTTTTTTTTAATTAATTGATCTTTTGATGTCGTTTTTTAAACGCAGCTACTTTTTCAAATAGATACACTTAAACAGAACAAGAATTTAATAGCTGAACATTTTCATTTCCAGTTTAGACGAAGACCCCCATTACCAAAGTAAACAATAACATTTAAACTTAAACTGAAACCAAGGTCTATTTCCTTCGTTACTATTTTAAATACAGCTATATTTATCTTATCTCAAAGGCGGAACGTTCAGTTCGACAGTTATCTATAACATGGACCACCCATTGTGATACACAAAATATTCGCGAAACACACCTTACAATACCGCCAACTTTTATTGTTACAGCTGAATTTATATGTACCCTGGCGAGACTTTAATGTCATACCAAAGAATTATGCCACGCTTAAGGCATCTTCAGACGTGTCCACGCAAATCGACTGCGACTAATTTGCATGTGTATGGTAATAAAGGAATCATATTTAAGACAATGCTTTTTGTATTACATAAGAAAAGGTTTGTTTGAATTTGTGTAATTTTCTTGGGAATTTTATGGCCTGTCGTTTACCTAAATATGAAGGTATACCGGAAATTCAGCGCTTTTCTTATTTCAGTGTTATGTAATCGTACAACAGGTGTTAAGGCGCGGGCCCACCGCGGTGCACGGAGAGGCTACGCACGTGTATTAAGCTTCGCTTTGTAAGAAAATGTATGTGGTTGTGTCCACTGCAACCCACGGAGAGGCTACGCATGAATTGACGTCATTGATACATGCGTGGCTTGCTCGAATAGGCGGTTACATAGCTCAACGCTGTCGACGTGGGTCTACGTTTCCATTGGAGTACACGAATATGACGCATGGCTAATGTATTTTCAGTCATACAATACCCTGTGGTGTGTAGCCTCTCCGTGCGCCGTGCCACGCTATACATAGTCGTGGGTCTTCGTGTAAGTACTTCAGTGGAAACGTAGACCCACGTTGTCAAACAAATGAATACACGCAGCTAAAATGCGCCGCGTGTCCGTGCACAGCGTGCACCGCGGTGGGGCCGCGCCTTTACATCTATTTTGAAATCAACGTAATGACATATAGCTCTTTTTAGACTAAATACTTAAATGTGCAGGTAATTTATTTATTTTATTAATATGGAAGCCGGCTAAAATAGACTAGTAACAGGAAATTAGGTTGACATCGACCACGAGGTCTTCACTTATAAAACTATGGAACTAACTATCTAATAACGATATGCTTATGACAATGATGATTATGTTTCTTTTTCTTCTCTTCCTCCCTTCTCTTTGACAAATTTCGTTATGGAATCCAAGACAGTAGAATCATTTCTCTAGAACTCGTCAAATTCTTGCCTCGGCGCTTTTTAGTGGTCGCTACGTACTGTTTATTCTGACTTTCAGGAGTTGCAGTAGAGGCAAATAGTGAGAAAAAACAAATATATTTTTCCTCTCAATTTGCACTGCAAAATTAACACAAAAAGTGCCCTAGCCGTTCACATGCAAACAGCCCCTAACAATTTGTGGCAAAGCGGGCCGATATAAAATAATACGAGCAGAATGTTACCGTAACGAATCGGATCGAGTAGTCTCATTTCGTGTCTAAAGGTTATCGTATAGTATCGTAACCGCATAATATTACGACTGTTATGAGACACGATACAGCTGATACTATTGGAAGGATACTTGTTGATAAAGTACCTGTTTTTCTTGAATCTTGTGTCAGTACGAGTTCTGGGAGGATAGTTTGTGACACACTGAAAGGAACTGACTGCACTTGTGTTAAAGAACGTTTTTGTTTGTACTCATTTCATAAAGACTTTGATTGCTAGATACTAATGCGAAAGAGATCTGAAGCAGTGTCAACACTTAGGGTCAAGAAAAATAAACGTTTTATAAATGGTACATCGCGAAAAACCCTAATTATATTTTTCAGTAACACGTTTTTATTGTAAAACATTATGTATAGTCATAACACTAAGGCTTAATTCACACCGCCGCACAGTGTGTTATTTTGCCTCAATTTCGGACATGCCAGTTTTATTTTTTTTCTTTATAGATTAAACCTTAATAAAGCATTCACAAAAATATCCGCTTTGATATTTCACTTCATTTAGGAGATACAAATATTTTAGTGAAAGGTCACTGACCTTCTTGAAATAGTTTTTCCTGTGTATTTCTTGAATAAAGCAAATGTCAGTCTCTTGTAAAACATAAAATAAATTGTTGGTTTGAAATATATACAGTGTAAAAATTGCAAGTCCCTAACGTCACATGGAACGAGAATAAATAATTATTTCGTTAATAAACGAAAAAATTTATTAAAAAATAGCTAATTACGGGTCGCGTTTTTTTTTGTTTGCATAATATACTTATGTATAGTACCTTCAACTTGAGAAAATTCTAAATATGTATCTAGCGGGATCTCGGAGATATTGCGTTTCTAAGTTTTTTTATAATTTCTATGGGAATAGGGTTGTCACAAACGCCATCTTAAACTATGTAAACTATGCACGTCACAAAATTAAATCCTAGATGGTAACTAGGGTCTGATGATGGAGCTGGAAGGTGGCCATACGAACTGCGTAATAGAACGACACAACCACGTCAAGTTTGGGCTCGTTTGATTAGTCTAAAAAATCACGTTTGTTGTATGGGAGCCCCCTTACATAGGTTTTCTATTCTGTTTTTTAGTGTTTGTTCTTACAGCGGCAGCAGGAATACATCATCTGTGAAAATTTGAGCTGCCTAACTATCACGGTTCATGAGATACAGCCTGGTGACAGACGGACGGACAGCGGAGGCTTCTATGTATTTTTTCTCGAAAACGGTGCGTCCTAGGCAAAAAATAACCGAATTTTCACTTCCCCCTAGAACCCCCCGTGACAGCAGCACCACTATTAAATTTTCGGGTTGGGGGGGGGAAGAGGGGGATTGTTTTTATTTGAATGTTTTATTTTGTTTAATGTTTCGATTTCCTTACATCACCTCGGTTCCTTATGGGAGCAGCACCACTATTTAATTTTTGGGTTTTGCGAATAAAAACAAACCCCCCTCCCCCGCAAAACCCAAAAATTAAATAGTGTTGCTGCTCCCATGGGGAACCGAGATGATGTAAGGAAATCGAAACATTAAAAACATTAAAATCAAAGCAATCCCCCCTCTCCCCCCCCCAACCCGAAAATTTAATAGTGGTGCTGCTGTCACGGGGGGTTCTAGGGGGAAGTGAAAATTCGGTTATTTTTCGCCTAGGACGCACCGTTTTCGAAAAAAAATACATAGAAGCCTCCGCTTTTCAACGCAATTGACAACCCTAACACACAATTTTAAAATTCAATATTTCCGAAATCCTGGGTTTGTTGCGTCTGTTTTTTTTTGTGGCGATAGTTATTATAGCGATCAACATTTAAGCATTAAAAAAAAACGCGACCATGACGAGAATCGGCGGAAAAAAAATATTTACAAAATCATAGAAAAAAAATTATTCTCACTCGTGTGAGCAAAATTTTTTAAGTATTCAAAGCAATAATGGTTTCTAAAGGGAATTACTATTGTTGGAATCTCTTTGTAAACGAATGTCAACCGTCAATTTAAATGTGAAAAAGAAAAAAACTAAACTTCACTCTCTTGCCATTGGATTTGCGTATTGTGTGGTATAAAAATAAACTTCTAAATCTCTGCTTAAACAATCATATATTATTTTGACCATAACCCTTCAGGTTATGGGCCCAGGGTGTTATCCCTGTGTAGTAAACAGTTTATTTACAAGAAAAGTTGTAAAACGATTTAATTAATATCTATTCAAATATATCGTTCGTCAACGTGACACAATGGCCGCTAACAATGGAAGCGCAGGTATGTCGATACCACTGGAGAAATTGAAAGGAATCCAGGATTACCATAATTGGAAATTTGCCATGAAAATGCTACTGATGCATGAAGATTTATGGGAATATGTGGTATCTGAAGGAAAAGCTGCAGACAAAAAAGGTATGAAAGCTTTAGCAAAAATTTGCTTGTCAGTGCATACATCAGCATATCCTCACGTTAGAAATGCGGAATCTGCTTTCGAAGCTTGGAATAATTTGCAAAGAGCTTATGAGGATAAGGGATTATGCAGACGGCTAAGTCTTTTGAGAAGTCTGTTCAGCATGAAACTGTGCGAGTACGAGAGCATGGACAAATATTTATCCAATATTATTGAAATTGTGCAACAGCTAGCTGATATTGGTTCTCCGTTAGATGATGATTTTGTAGCTGTAATAATGTTGAGCGGGCTGCCCCCAGAATATGATCCGCTTATCATGACACTAGAAAATAATAATATCAAGCTATCGAGTGAGATGGTTAAAAGCAAGTTACTTCAGGAGCACCAGCGACGAGATGACAATACAGAGACGGTTACGGCTCTTGCTGCAAGGAAGACTTTCAAGTGTTTCAGGTGTAAAAAGTCCGGTCACATGATGAAGAATTGTCCTCAGAAAAATAAAAGACACGAGAAGCCATTCGTCAAGGATAATGCTTTGTTGACAGCACTCTCGGTTGTTGTGAAAGCAAACTCTTGGTATATTGATTCCGGAGCAACGAACCATATGTGTAACGATAGAAGTGTCTTCCGTGACTTTGTCTCGATAAAGCCTTTAGAGGTGAACATTGCTAATGGTGATAAACTGTCCACTGTTGGTCAAGGCAACGTCATAGTAAAGTTGAAAAACTGCGAAAAGGCAATAAGCGGTGTATATTTTGTACCAAAACTTTCAGCTAATCTTTTATCCGTCAGCGCTATGACCAGTAAAGGTTTCGAAGTATCTTTCGACTCAAAAGGGTGTAAGATATTAGACGGGGATCAGATAGTAGCTACTGCTACTCGTGTAAATAATGTGTATCGACTAGACACAGTAGATTCATTTACATGTAATGCAGTATCTGAAAGTGCCAATCTTTTTTCGTGTTCTGTGTTGGATTCTGCAGTTCTTTCACAGGAGACTTCAGATGTTTCGAATGTGTCTGCGAGCACATCTGTTGAGGAGGCAGGGTTGCTAACCTCCACAACTGCCGCATCGGGTTGTAAGGCTACACAAGGGCTGTGGCACCGGCGGCTGGCTCATCTGAACTCGAGGAGTATGTATGTTATGAAAAAAGGTATGGTCACTGGGATTGATTATAATGAAAATAGTTATATGTCTTGCATTGCTTGTGTAGAAGGAAAGCAGGCTAAATTACCGTTTCCTAAGGTTTCTACAAGCAGGTCAAATGAGATATTAGGGTTGGTTCACACCGATCTATGTGGGCCTATGTCACAAGCTTCATTTGGAGGAGCAAAATATTTTTTGACTTTCACGGATGATTTTACTAGGAAGACTTTCATTTATTTTCTTAAGTCTAAGAGTGAAGTCTTCGAAAGCTTCAAAAATTTTAAAGCATTAGTAGAAAATCAGTCCAATAGGAAAATAAAAATATTGAGAGGTGACAATGGTAGTGAATATGTCAATAATCGTTTTCAAGCATACTTGAAGGAGCACGGCATAGTCCATCAAACGACTGTTCCTTACTGCCCGGCACAAAATGGAGTGAGCGAAAGGGTCAACAGGACAATTATGGAGAAGGCACGGTGCATGCTTCAAGATGCCGGCTTGGACAAACGTTTTTGGGCAGAAGCGGTCAAGACTGCGGTGTACATCAAAAACAGAACACCTACTAAAGCTGTTATGGGTGTAACACCAGAAGAAAAATGGTCAGGCAAAAAGGTAGATGTTAGTCATCTTAGAATTTTTGGTTGTTTAGCTTATGCATTGGTGCATAATAGAAAGAAATTAGACGCCAAAAGTAAACAGTACATTTTTGTTGGGTACTGTGAGGACACTAAGGGCTATAGGCTCATAGACCCGGAATGTCCAACTTCCTGCATAAAAGCAAGGGATGTAGTTTTCTTTGAAGAAAAATTTATTTCAAAGATATTTAAAAATAATATGTCACATGATGATTTTTTTGAAGTCCCTTTAACACCAAGTATTGATTCTGTAGAACAATCTCAATTGTTCGTTCCTAAGTCAGAATCATTCGATGATGGTGGGCTCAATCCAGAGTCTTCTAATGAGGATTTGTCTGATGACATAGTAACTAAGTCTAGCCAGAGAAGACAAGAGATTTATTCATCGAATGAGACTGACCCGGAAGAGTCCTCAATTTTAAGTACAGATGATCCGTTGGATAAAACTTACGTTCCAGGGGAATCGTCACTGGAATCTGATGATGATAGTTCTAGCTTCCAAAGCATGGAGGATTTCAAGGAGTATGCCAACATGGTATCCATGCAGAGCTATGGCAGTGACGAGCCACTGACAGTACAGGAGGCGCTGAGTGGCAAGGACACTAAGCAATGGCGAGACGCAATGCAAGATGAGTACAACTCGTTTTATAAAAATAATTGTTGGACTTTAACGGATAGGAAAGAGGGACAAAAGCCTGTAAAGTGTCAATTTGTCAATTTAATAATTGTTTTTCGGAGATTCATTGGAAGGTTGCGAAGCGTGTTTTAAGATATCTGAAAGGCACACTTAACTATCGTTTGTTTTTTGAAAAGTCAGGATTAAATATCGCTGGTTATGTAGATGCTGACTGGGCGAGCTGCGAAGTCGATCGCAAATCTTATGTATACAGGTTTTGTGTTCAAAATAGGTAACTCTGTGGTCTCATGGGAAAGTCGTAAACGAAGGACGGTTGCATTGTCCAGCACAGAGGCTGAATACATGGGGCTTTCAGATGCATGTAAAGAAGCATTATTTATACGCACTTTTTTCAATGAATGTCTCAATTTGAAATGTATTTTAACTTTGTATAATGACAACCAGTCTGCACAGAAGTTGTGTGAGAATTCAATGTTTCACGCTCGAACGAAGCACATAGATATCAGGCATCATTTTATAAGAGATATTTTAAATAAACATTTTGTTAATATAAAATATTTATCCACAGATGAAATGCCAGCTGATATTCTCACAAAACCTCTAGTAAAGGAAAAATTTGTTAACTGTCTAAACCAATTTAGTTTAAAGAATATTGTGTAGAAATTATTTTTATTAGTAATATTTCTTGTCTTATCGGTTGATAATGTTTTCGTTTAAGGGCAGGTGTTGGAATCTCTTTGTAAACGAATGTCAACCGTCAATTTAAATGTGAAAAAGAAAAAAACTAAACTTCACTCTCTTGCCATTGGATTTGCGTATTGTGTGGTATAAAAATAAACTTCTAAATCTCTGCTTAAACAATCATATATTATTTTGACCATAACCCTTCAACTATCACACCATAAGACATTGTAAAAAAGCACTTAGTAAAAATAAAATCCAAAAACGAGATATTGTGTTTTTATGGTTTTTAAGGATTTTTCTCGAATTTATTTATTTCTCTTAAACTATAGTAGATAGAGCCGGCGGAGTTTTAATAAGAGTTTTGTTTGATTGTAAGCTTTCCAAAAAATAAATAAAGCAAGCATGTCAAAACTGAGGCAAAATAACACACTGTGCGCCGCTGCGAGTCGTGGGATTTGATTCTTCAAAATCCGTGAAAATTCGTCGAAAGACAAGCGATTAGTTTTTGGCATTAAACAATTTCATTATGCAATTCTATTCCCACGAATTCCGCGGCGGTGTGTATTGAGTGAGCCTTATACAAAATAAATTTATACCTACCTCCGATCACTATCACAACGTTTAGTAGTAAAAACGTTACACTTGAAACTGCTAAACTACTTCATAACATTAATTACCCAACCTGTAACGTCAATAAAACATTTTATATCTGCAATAAATCACTACAATTTAGTGCCGCAAACAACTTATTAATTAGTGATTTATTCACCTTAACTTAAGCATGAAACTTGCATAACAAGTTTTATTGTTGCAACAATATGGATTTTAGGGTTCCCACCCGAAGTTGCTAACGAGATCTTGGGAATCGAAATTTTCACAGAATGTGTATTTCTATTGCCGCTATAGGTACCAACAAATAATAAAAATAAATTAAAGTTAAAAATTAAAGAAGGTCTCCCTATTCAAGAGACCTGTTTTTTGCGTTTTTGGCTCGATACTATAATGTTATATCTTCTATGACGGTACGGAACCCTTCATATTATGTTCTAGTTCGACTCGCACTTGATTGGTTTTATATATTGTAAATTATAGTAGTTCTGCTATGATTTACAATAATATATATAAAACCGGTCAAGTTTTAGTTTTTATGTTCTATAGGTAATCCTAATTAAGTTTCTGATAAGAAAATGTACTGTCAAATCATTATAGTTCACAGTAACAAGTAAACCATGACATACCTATTTCACTGTACCCTATTCATAGTGAGGCATTATCTGCCATTCAATACGAACTGTTAAATCTGTTACAGATTCCAATACCGTTGATAGCGAACTTCACCTTTGCCTTTAAGATTCCAGTCGGAATGAAAATTTATGCCGTATTATTATTACAGTAAGTAAATGTAGTTTAACACGGTACCTTCCAATATTACGGCTTTGTCCAATTTTAACACACTATTGTATAAAGCGATTTCAAAAGCGTTTGTCTTATTGTGTTCTAACCACGAAAAGCTATATTTAAACTAGGGCACATTGATTTGTTTACATCATAGAACGTACTAATATTGTGATTCTCGTCGGTCAGGACTTTCCGCTATTCATATTTTTATTCATGTTTTTATTAGTATAATTGTTATATGATATTATGTTATTCAATTTTTTTGTGCAATAAGTATTTATATTAAATATTGTACGTAATACGTAATTATTTTTAGTCCATTTGTGTTCTTTAAAAAAAGAAACCTGTTCAATTAAAAGTAGTATATAAGTGCAGATTCTTTTTTTTTTCTCACTTTGGCAAGAGCTGTAAGGAATATCATGATATGAATTTCATCAAATTTTAGATTCTGCTAACTCAACAATAGGTAACGCATTTTTTTTAGATTAGGCTTCTGCGTTCGGTTTCAAAACTTAAGCGGATTTTACAAATTAAAAATTATTTCTTAAATAAGTAGACGTAAGTAGTTGTCTTGTTCCCCATACTTTGTTGAGTAGTGTATATTAGTTATATAAAAAAAAAGTTACTATAGATACGGCATCAAAAGATAGTCAATCGGCAATAGAAAGTAAGCTGCATTTTTGAAGTTCCTCTCACACAAATAGCTTTGTATTATTTAACAGCACTGGAGTTTACTTAATTAACGCCATTATCTCCTCTGGCAACTTTGGATGAGTTTATAGCAAAGATAACCAGTTTGAAACACAGCACTTCATTTAAACCACTATATAAAACCTAACATATATGAATTGTGTGGGCGATATACCTTCTAAATTAATATTAATGTAAGTAATTTAATCAGCACAACCAATAAATTACATATTAACCTCGCAATGACGACATTAATAAAGTTTTTATTACGATTTTTTATTTGATTCCACCGCCATTTTGGAATGAACTTTTTTGAATATTCTATTTTTTCACGTAACCCAATATAGAAAATACTTTACGCTGTCATCTTGAATTTTAATTGGAACTAAAAATATTTTTCTGTAAATAGTGTAGCTTGTGCTGCTCGCGAACGCCACCGTTCAACTCGTGCGCAGCCAACAAGTTAACTTGCTTTATCGTACAGTCATTAATCAAGTCTCACACTTAGCCTTTAATAATTATAATTAATAATTTTATCACCTATTCAGTCGGGGCATGTCGAAGCTTGCCACTTGAAAGGGTCACATACGTAAATAGTTACCGATTTATCATAAATAATGAATAATTTTGTTTTTAAAAGTTATTTAACAATCATTAACGTCTATTTGTGAAATTAATGATTCGAGTGTTAGTTATGCATGTGATATACTTATGTGTAGAAATGTGTGAGTCTATTATTGTGATTGTGATGTGATATAATGAACATGATATTATCAGTAATATCTTTTCACTAAGATTATTCTAACTGCATGGATACGTTTTATTCATAAAATAATGTATTATTTTTTAAGATAATCTTGTCATCGTATTTTAATTATTCTACCTAAGTAGAAGATATATGATGCATAATTTTAATTACAACTACCTGTATAAAATGCACGCAGCTAGTACACCTTCATTCTCATAAAACAAGGGACTAAAAATTGTGCGGTCAGAAGACCCCCTCATATAAAAAAAAGGGATAGAGAGAGAAAAAGAAAGAGAGGGAAGGTCGCCTGAAGCTGACATAACACTTTTTCCATATGCGACGATTTCTGCCAGTTAACTCTTACCCGCAAGAAAGCTGAAGGAACTTCGTTCCAAGAACGAACCCACCCTTATTAACAAGAACTGATATCAAATTAACATGAAACATTGCAAACATGGCAGTACATCACTGATATTTCTAATTGTCACTAGGAAGACATAAACAAACACGTTGGGTACGTAAAAGATTTTCGAGATTGCTAGATTTAAATCGACGCAGCTCACTACAAGAAGTCGGCTCCATTTCTGAGTAATAAATCTTTCGAAGTAACCAGTCTTGTTTAGATTCCTGCTTTCGAATTAGACTAATATTCTTGTTTAGTATAATATATATTATTGCGTAATGAATAATCTTTTCCCGTTAAGGGATATTCGGAAACTGGATTGACATAAATCTTAGGTATTTGTTTAACTTAGAATGCGGGGTATTTATGCTATAGTTTGGAAGTTGGTGGTGTGACACTCCCGTGAAAGCACGTAAAGCAGTTGGGTCCTGCGCCTAATCCCTAAATAGTTTGGCTGGATTCAAAGTCAAAAGTCAAAGTCAAATCATTTATTTCAATAGACCATTAAAAGGCACGAACGTCATTTACAAGAGAAAAGAAAAATTATAATATTGAATCTAGTTGCCCATTCTAAAAGATACGAGGAACGGGCAAGAAACTCGATACTTACTCTTTTTTTAAAAATTGCCGTCTCATCGGGCTATGAGAGTTAGGAAAAAGGGAATGCACCTGTATTTGCACATACACTTGTGCATTATAATATCTCCTGCGCGCTAGTCTCCATTGAGATTGGCTGCCATGGTTGAAATCAGTCTAGAGAATATTATAATTATTATTTATGCTAGAAATAAAGTCACATGCCTAAAAATTTAAATAAAAAGACGTTTCTTAGTTCGACATTTAAAAATATACAGTAATTATTTTCAGTCACTATATTCATCGTCGAAATTATTATCATCTTATATTAATAATTTGTGTTAAAAAAATATATCCTGTATTATTATGTTATTATCTTTTTAAATTAATGTCTTGCATGAAAAAGGTGGACTCTCTCTTTTAGTAGATTTATATTAATGAATTGTACCTACCTACATACTTATGCCAACAGTCTGGTCTGGCTACTGGCCAGTGTCTATGGATTTACAGTACCTATCACTGTTACACAATACGCAATTATCATATCATTTTATAGCCCAAGCTCTTGGGTACAGCTCTCACAACAGATAGTTGTTTGTATCTGAATTAGTTTCTAGATTTCTATCAATAAAACTAAGGCATTATCAGTTTATAAACTTTCTTCGTAGTTAACTTTTAATTTTATAGTCCACTTTTGCCTGCGACTTCGTATGCGTAATTTATTATGTCGGTTATCGCGAACACAGAAAAACACGTTTGCAAATAATACATTATTTTAGAACAAATTTGATTATCATAAAAAAAGGTTAGGTATAGCGTGATGTTATATAGCCTATAGCCTTCCTCGATAAATGGACTATCCAACACAAACATATTTTTTCAATTCGACCTAGTAGTAGTTCCTGAGATTAGGGCATTCAACCAACCAACCAACCAAACAAAGAAACTCTTCAGCTTTATAATATTAGTAGGTATATAGGTAGATTGGAACCAGTCCCATTTTTTTTACATAAAGGCGTGTTAAAATTAAGACGTCGGGAAAAATAAAGAGGGGATCTATCAGGAATAGATATACCTAGATCAGGAATCTATCATAATTAACTAAAACCAAATATGACATTTTAAAGTGAAAAGGAACTACTTTATACAAAAGGATGTCTCTAAGACTACTAAGACCATAACAATAACAATTTATGTTGTGTCCATGGAAGCTTTGATATTCAGTCTAGACGCACTGTCGCTTGTTCCACACAAACTAATTACCATCAATTCTGCTTTCATCAAAGCTGATATCCAAACAATAAACGCAACAATAACACGGCACAATGTTACTGTCAACATTAATTTTGTATCTATGAATATTAATAAAGTAAACATCCGGAAACATTACAGTACCGAATAAACTATATTACGTAAAATCATAACAACCAGAAATAATAACAATAATAGGTAGGTACTGGATTGCAGATGGTAGGTGTATTTTGTAAAGGCCCAGCCCCTTAGAGCGGGTATAGCGTGAAGAGACCTTCGCTATTACTTCGAATAAAATACGCTTAGATTTTATTATGGATTTTTTTATATCATATTATTCAAAACGTGAACACAAAAAAAACAATGAAAACAGACATAGGGTAGAAAAGAAAAACAGTTCACAGTGTAAGAAAATGTTCGAAGTAGAAACAAGGAGTATAAAATGAAATAGGCCGGAACATTATAGTAAAAATTAAAAGCTAGGTAAATATTTGCCCACACGGGCAACTTACCGGCACGATAGCGGTCGCTGACGCGGTCAGACACTGCAGTAGTACCTATTGACACAGACGGATCCACACCATCGTCAGCAACCGCGACCACGACCTCTCTGCTCCAGTATGTCTGGGCTTCAATTCAGAGTTACAACTGCTTTTAGGACCTGTTTGCTGTGCTAAATCCTTTCTTTTTTGTTTATTGAAATGATAGCTGCCTCGTTGGTTTATAAGCTTACTGTTGACCTTGGGTCCGGAACTCCGAACACTTTGCCAAAGAGTTACTGGGTTTTCCGTGGGGAATTCTCAGTAATGGCTTAGAGTTTGGATGTATACCTATGTTAGCTATACTCTGTATACACTATGACAGGTAAAGCCGTTGGTCCTGCGCCTGTTCTCTTCCCGGTTGTGTCAGATTGTCGTCCCATAGGACTATGAGAGTGAGAGAAAAGTTGGTTGTGCATGCACTTGTGCACTATAATCTCTTGCGTTTTTGGCTGGTCTCCATTGAGATTTGCCATTGTAACCGAAATTCGATCGTACGGATTGGATTAACTTCAGAGGAGTTAAGCAGGTACTCATGGAAAGGAACTACTTTTACTATGGGACTGGCAACTGGAGTTTGTGTGTGTAGTGGGTATTTATTACACAGACCATTCTATGTTTTACTTTAACACCTCTTCTACCTACTCCTTTACAAAACACAGGCATGTTGTTATGTTAGTTAAAATGAGCGTGGCCTAAATATGAGCACTTTTATCTCAAATTTGGTTCAAGTTCAAATCATATGAGCTCTTTGAACATTGTAAAATTAGCGGCATGTGTATTATAAGTGTTTTCTTTTACGATGTTAGAAGGCTTGGCTATTTATTCTTTGGCGTGAGTAGGTCATCAAAGGGATTGAGTTACTTCATTAACTGTGTTTAAAACGTCATGATCGCTGCACGACAATAGAGATTTGTCTATCGTACTTTCACACCTTGAAAGATACGAATTTAGTGGAAAGTCAACCTGTATAAGACTTAGGCATATCCGCTACAGCTTCTAAGTAAAACATTTATCTAATATAACACAATAGTGCTGTACTCAATGAAGTAGGTAACAAAATAAAAATCAATACTTCAATAGTGGTACTTATAGGCTACATCAATTCAACATATAGGTTCCATTAGTCGTACAGGAAATGTAATCAATTATACACTGTAATACTACTTAACAAAAGGTACACATTTGTCAATCATTGTAGTATTAGAACTGGGATTTCAATTAACTGTATTGAGGTGAGCAGGCATGGCAACATTGACATATATTTTGACGGTTCAATCATTGTTACATTTGACTCTTCTGTTAACGGATAGCAAATAAATTGATTTGTGTTTTTTATATATATTTCGTCTGCGTAGATTTTTTTACCCACGTTAAGTAACGTCTTTGGTTACTGCTTTGCTTCCGTGGGTTTAAGTATAATGTTTTAAAGCTTGGACTATTCCTCATGAATCTGGCCATCATATACAAATATATTTTTTCCATTCCGACTAGCAGTTTCAGAGATTAGCTCATTTAAACAAATAAACAAACAAAAAAATCTTTAACTTTATTATATTAGTTTAGGATTTCGTTTTCGTGGAAAGTGGCGCCTGTAAGCCTAATAAATCATGCATTGATGACTTGAACGTGTCTGACATTTAGTTTTTAAAGGGTCACTGAATACTTACGTATTTTGTGTAGTATATGCAGCTGCATAGCAGCTATTGTTTATTCTTCTTTCTTCTTTATCGTGTGGGCAGTAAGGTCTTATTATGACCCCACACACCCTAGTGTCAGAGTTACTATGTGTGAGTGTTTATTGTTGTTGTTGTTGTGTTTATTGAAATGTTAAAAGTGGTTGTCTACAGTTCCAATATTTACATATACAAACGTGAACAATATTTGAACTTAATTTTGCCGTAATTACTGAACTTGTAATACTTTTTACTTCTTATTTACGTGTAATCTGATATAATGCTGTATACAAAATACTGTCAAAGAGTAAGTTTGGAGTTTATTGCTCATTCTTCTCCATACGAAACCACAATTTTATTAAATTATATTATTTTAATGGTGCAATTGAAATAAATAATTTTGACTTTGACTTACACATTCATAAGTAATCTTTTAGTAGATAAACTGCATCTTTACATACCAAACGATTGTAGGCTGCTATTGATAATTTCTCTCATTCAGCTCTTTTAAGGTAGGTGTGAAAAATTCTAACACTACTGGAATTGTTAGTTTGCAAAACCTATTAGTGTTGCTTACACTTTTGGTTTGAGTGCTCGCTGTATCCATGCGTAGTATGAAATACCTACCGATTTAATCGATCCTTATTAAACGAATGATAAAATTGTATCCATAACGGCAATTTCTATGATATATCTCGCGCGACTGGATACATAGGCGCCACGTATGCTACCTGCAATATTATCTTCGCAGTCATAATATCATACTTGTGTGAAGAGGCCTATTATAGAAAACCCAAAGACATCTTGTAAGTACTTAAGGTGACACATGGCGAAAAAGGTCGTTGAACCAATAAGTACTCGTGCTCTCTCATACCTACATCTACGGCACACTTAAAGATGGTGGCATCTTTATAATCAAATTAAAACCGAACCAGTCATCATTCGCTAACGAAGTCTTCCACATTAACATTCTGGATTAAGCCCACTCAGTCAGGTAGTAGTAATAAATTACACGTACATTTGACACCCCCCGAGCATTTCTCTGGTAAGTTGGGAAAGAGGCTTGCTCCGGTTGCCGGTGACACAGAATTCGCCGGACCGGACCGGATCGCCCACCGTCCGGCGACCGCACCATTCATAAATATCGACCACGCAATTACGCAATTTAGATTAACACTTAGTAATGGTGTACTGAATTAAAACGCGTTTAATACAGATAAGAGATTGCGCGGGAATATTTCTGGATGAAGGTTAAGAAACTCCTGCGCAGCAAGTCCCTAGCGTTTATTGTAGTGTGAATAAAACGTATAGTTGTATTATAGCAAATGAATATCGTAGATTATTGGAATTTGATACTGGTTTCGTTTTACCCATTATAGAAGTTACAAGCAAGAAATTGTATAAATTGTGATATTTAGAACTAGTTAGAAGTAGGCTTTATTTGTGTTGCTGATATGAAGGAGAAATAATTTTGATATGTTATGGTGAGGTTATTTTATAGGTACTAAGTTGGCAATGTTCAACAGCTTATGACAAAATAATGTCACTGCAATACACAAACGTCGAGAGAATTCATGAATCACGAAGGTGATTTTATCTACCAAGCTCTTCATTCTTTTTAATCGAATAGTTAAAAATTCCCAAGTCGCCAAGTCAGACGTAAATATGTTAATTTAGCAGAGCTGAAATGAGAATAGTTGGAGGAATAATAAGTTCAGCTAAACCTTTTTGTTGTATGTAAGATAGGTTTGCCCTTGACTCTAGGTCAGAGGTGACAGAGACAAAGTCTACGATTATTACAAAAGTAATAGGAGTTTAATTTGCGCTCAATGTAAATTAATTTGATGGGCAGTGCGGCACCGCGCACCGCCGCGGGTGGCGGTGGCGGCAAAGCGGATTACAGGAAGGAAGGAAGGATTATCAAAGCGGATTGAAGGAGGTGTACGTGTTAAGGCATCGACGGATTTCATAGAAGCCAATGCGACATGAGACCCGCTTCATCGCCTACCGCGGCGGTGCGCGGTGCCGTGTGTTAATCGCCTAACGGGTAGGTATGTGATGTGGCCCGTTATAAAAACCAGCACTGAACTTAGTAGATGAAAAAGAGCTCAGCATTTAAGCTAGTTCACACACCTACATACTTAATTTATATCTTAACTAGCTTTTGCCCGCGACTTCGTCCGCGTATATGTCGGTTATCGCGGACGCAGACGAAGTCGAAGTCGAATAAAAAGTAGCCTATGTCCTTTGTTGGGGTTCACACTTACCCTGTATCATTTCACACAAAACGGTTTAGTAGTTTAGGCGTGAAGAAAAGACAGACAGACAGACAGAAAGACAGACGGACAGACAGAGTTACTTTCGCATTTATAATATTAGTTAGGATTATCCCCACAATTTCATTCATATTCATTGACTCAGGTCTAGCAACTCTAATATCTCAGTCTATGGAACAATTAAAACTAGTTTTATTTGAGTAAGTATGTATTTATGTTATGTATCTCAGTCTATGGAACAATTAAAACTAGTTTTATTTGAGCAAGTAATGTTTATAAGTGTGCGAGCCTTAAAATTTAGTACTAAGGTTACATTCTAGGAATGACTAAGGCCAACACAGGTATGTTTAGACGTATTTAGTACCTACATTTGGGTTGTTTTTTTTAACTAAAATGGGAGATTTATTTACGTTAAATACTTGTTGAATACAGCAATTTAATATGTTACACAGTATTTTAGTACCCAGGGACGATACGGCTGGCGGAATATATGGCTTAGGGTTCCCACACAAAACCACGATGCGATGCGATACGATGCCGCATCGTAGGAACTTCGGGAACTTTAACTTCACAGGAATTCGCAGATATTTGCGATGCGATGCGAATTCGCGGTTTTGTGTGGGATCCCTTAGTAAATTGTCTGCTATGCTACTGTGGTTTGATTCCAGCACGGAACCAATTTTTGTATGGCCTTCAGGTGATTGTTCTAGGCCTGGTAGTGTGTGGGGGTGACTTTATAAGTATTCCTCTACATAATCTCAAAATTGTAACAATGATAAAATGACGTAGATCAACTGGCGACTTTCAAAATCTCAGCCCATCAGTAGTCATGTTAAATATTATCTTATTAGATTATCTTAAATTAATCTCCACACAGCCCGAGGCATTCGTTTACTTGAAGTCGGGCTTCGATTACTCTCATTCAACAGTTTCATTCAAATGAAAAACTATTTCTAAATACGAACACACAAGATGCCTAAGGCACACCACGACATTGTATTTACATAAAATAATTGATATTTTGCTATCTCTATATAAACGAGTGTTAAACTAGTTAAACAAGATCATATCTCCGATACATTTGTGTTAGAATTACACTAGAACTTATTACAAACATAAATATTATTTACGAGCATAAGATGCCGTATAAATTCGATCATAAGTAGTGTAGCCATAAAATAAATCTTAGAAGACAATAAGAAAAGGCCGACAGCTCCGCAACTATTTACAATAGCTCGTCGATTTTTTAGTCGATAGAAAGTCTCGAAGATTAAATTATGAATTACTAAATTCATAATTTAATCTTCGAGACTTTTATAGTCTTTGAAGCTGATTGGATACTCAGAGACTGTACTAGAAGTTCAGGAAATTTTAATAGCCCTACTTATTATGCTAATATTTTTTTTGGATAGTAAACAAGCCTACTGCTCACCTAATGTCAAGTGGTCACCGCTGTATTTAGACATCTGCAATGCCAGAGGTCTTACAGATGCGTTGCCCGATCTAGCTATTTAGCCGCTCAGGGCAAAAAAAAAATTTCGCAGCCCTTTTACACTAACACCATAATAAGTCATGAGCTTGCTATTCCAAAGATGATTTATATGTGATATTGTTTTAATCGTATAATATTCACAAAATAAATGTTAGTCTAAGTACTACGGTTTCTGAACAAATATACAAAAATTCATTAGAGCATGTTGGACTTCGTGCAACCACCCGACACCCTCAATTTTGCTACCCCTCATTTTTGTCGCTCTGGGCATTTGCCCGGCTTTCCCCCCCTTAAATGGAGCCTGGCGAGAGTCTAAATGTCCCGGGTGCCTGTAATTACGCCGGCACCCATAACCTTCAAACCGGAACGCAGCCACTTGCTTTGCGGCAGAAATAGGTATGGTGGTAGTAAACTTCTCAGGACGAGCATCTTCACAAAGAGCTCTCTCGACTACAATTCACTAAGATAAGTCAATAAACGGCAATAAAACATTGCTTAATAAGAATTTATTACTAAAGATACGTTTAAAGTAAGTGATATAATCGCACTCAACGCACATGTTGTTCAATACTCACATTATCAAAATGTAGAACAGAAGAGGCCCTTGAAGCATCATGGCGGCACTGTATCGTTTCACACACGATCACCGTAACGAAATATCACTTAATGAAAGCGAGTGTCTATAGTGAAATGATATCACTGAGTCACGCCACCGATTTAGCATTAGATTGAAAAATTCCACTTGATTTAAATTTGAAGAACTGTTACATAGATTGCTTGTGTTGTGGACAAAAGGTTCATTTTTCCGTATACTTATGTGACGCCAGCCATCTTGCAGACTCGAGGGTGCGCCAAAGACCTGTAAAGAGAGGAAATGAGTAAATTATTCATATCTGACAGTGAATGCAAAAATAAACGTAAATATTAAACGTTTGTTGTCACCGACTGCGAGTCGCTTGGCGCCAGTGGGGACAGATATTAACCATTATTGCAACCAAATATGGAAATAGTTAGCACGAGTTTTGTGATAAAGTGGTTATATCCGGCTTCTATTGCCCTTAAAATATAAGCTTTTTACGCCTACGGCCACTCAAGGTTAGTGTCAGACAACTATTTCTCAAGCTCGTAGTAGGTACTTACTATACATCAAATATACATTTTCTTAGCAGCCATTCCTGATCTCAATCGTGACTATAATTACATCAAGGATGAAGTATGAGAACGTGTTACATCGACTGGAGATTTAAAAATAAAGAAAATAACAACATTCAATGATCGATCACTTTCTGACGTAAAACCAATAACTCAGTCTATAAATTGATTCATCTGAAGGGCATGCCTTGCCATAAAACACATTATACCACGAAACATATTACAAAACAGGAGAAGACACGCAGTAGGACAAGACAAGTGTCACATTTTGTTTGTCCTTTTTGTATGACAAACGCGACAAAACCCATTTTGTCACTGTAGTGTAATCAGTATGTCTTGATACTTCATGGTGGCGCTGCTTACAAATGCAAACGTCAATTATATGTCAAATTAGGAACATTTAGATTTAGTTCCTTGTTTCCTCGCAGTTCAAGTTAAAGTGGTCCTTTTGGACCGTCCTAAGCCCATAGTGCGGACTTTATACGGATAGATACATTCATAATATTATTATCAACTAATTTTTATGTGGCTATGACTAAATTTAGAGACTCTAACATCATTGTTTACTTTAAATTAAGGAAATAAATTAGTTTATGTCACTTAAGTAGGTACCTATTGTTTAAAAATAAATACGTAGTAGGTGTGTAACAGGAAATGTTAAATAGGTATAAGTAGTTCATTGTCTGACTAACTTAGTAACTTGAGTAGAAACTATTTTTACACTCAACTAAATACCTAAACTATACTAAGCAGAAAAAAATAAAATCAATCGTAACACAGTTCAAAAATCTCATCGTTATTGTATAGATGTGGATAATGACAAAAACTTCACTATAAATAGGTAGGTAGCCATTGAAAATTAAATACAAATATCAACGACACACCTATCAGTGATTCACAGTACATTATTATGGGACGTGATCTTATAACAGTTCAAGTAGCTGTTACACGTAACTGGTGTTCCACAAAAAATACATAATTAAGCAATTTTTTACCTACTTCATCAAATTTTTCATAGTGATTTTATCGAGAGTCCAATTCGAACAAATCGATGTTGAAGGTGCGATGACTGTCATTAGAAAATAAACGAACATCAATTTTTTATGTTACAATGGCTCACTTGCGCCAAATACTTGATTCTGGGTAAGTTGATGACACAAGGTTAAATTACAAATATTATGTCTCATGTTTCTGTAGTAACTGCTCTGATCCCGTAGGTTATAGCGTGATGTCATATAGCCTTAACTTTTCCTCATGAGTCTGGCTACCATTCACAATATTTTTTTCCAATAGGACTGGAAGTTTCAAAGATTTGCGAGTTTAAAGTTTAGATTATGTAATGTGTTAACAATGACTTGAAGTTAATAAAATGTATAACCCTGACTGGTGGAAGCGGGCCCTAGCAACACACAAACTGATGGCTCAGCTGCAGTCCTATTCTGTAAATATGTCTCCAGTGAAATAAACTGTCAATCCCATTGACAGCTCATCTCAAGCTGACTGCACCTCAATATCACTGAGGGAGATTTTTTACAGAATATCACTACTGATGGTAAACGCTCACCGCCGTCTATAGATTCTGTAACTTACTAAGTATCAACTACATTAATGCGAAAATTTTCATGGATAGTGTTTGTTACTCAATCACTCCAGAACCGTAAATGGCTGAAGGGATCTGGATGAAAATTGTCACAGCGACAGATCGTAGTCTGGAATAGCATATAAGCTTTTAATCCTGGAAAAATATACGGGTACCGTCCGACAATATTAAGAGACTATTTTTGTTACTAACATAGTTCTAAGTTCACTGATGCTAACATAATATGGACATTCACAGTCTGGAATAAATGATTTAATAATAATATTTGTCGCGGACTAATACTTGGCCAGAAAATAGTTTTTATTTATTTCATAAGATCAATTTCAAGCTCTTAAATTTTTTGAGTTATTTGAAAAAGACCGGCGAAATTTTTCTTTGTCGGTTATACCTTTTGAAGTTGTATATTTGTTAATTTAGCTATGACCACATCGATTGAACCCATTAAGATGGCCCACATAGACCTCCGTTATATCATAAACTTTTGATTTACATAAAACACATTATAATGATTCTTTTGTTATTCAATGGGCGTATTTGAACTATTTTAATATTTATAGTCAGTTATTTAACATACAACAATAAAATTTAATATTATGAGCCGACCTGTTTAATTAATCACGCATTCTTGTCGTTCGATTTTCCTTTTTTGGGAGTAGATAAATAAGACTCTTATTTTACAATTTATCTACGTTTTTATACTTAGAAAATCAGGTTATTAATTCATGCAAAAATAAACCTTAAGACGGCTTAAAGAAGGCAGCAGCTTTAAGGTTCTACAGCAAGTCTACAAATAGAAGCTTAAAGCGAAATAGTAAGACTGTGTATTCAGTCACGAAATTCGTTACACTGTGATCACAAAAGAATCTGATCATCACACTTTCTGGTGTCAATCAAGAAAACAAATCATTACCGTCAATCACTTTAAGGTGTAGAAAAATATGTCTAATTGAATCTTTTTTTTACTAAAGCTTGGATTTTTGACTGAGATCATAAACATCAGTCCTATTGCTCAGTGCTGATGATAATACACTTTTAGAGCTAATTACTAGACTATAAGGAATCCCTACTTTTATCCGACTACAGCGAAACCAAATGGAGGGTATCGATTGTACAGACTGTCAGCAAAACAGATAGGTATGCAGGGTCGTCAGATATAGTTGTAGTTTTCTAAGAAACCGATGGATGTCTTTGACTAAAACTTAACCTAAATAAAGAACTATTTATTATCTACGTTTTAAACTAAATTACATTTGAAAACATCCATCGGTTTCTAAGAAAACTTCAACTATATCTGACGACCCTGCATACCTATCTGTTTTGCTGACTGTACATACTTACATAGTTAGACTACAATATTGTTTTTTTTAAAGTCGATGTAAATATCATGTCGATGAAAATCGATGTAAATGTGAAATATGACTGTGACTTTAAAAACAATTCTTTGTGTAGTCTAATAACTATGATTTTTTATAGTTGTAATTTATAAATGATAGATGTTTTTGTCGTAGTCGGATTTTAGTTTTTATTTATTATATCGTTATAAAAATATGAAACCACTTAATGCAAAACAAATATAGCACAGTAGATTCACACGATTGGTAAAATATCGCAATGTTCATTTTTGGCCGATACCCGATCCCGTCGGGCTCCTGACAAGATCCAGACGATGCGACCTGACAGGTGAGACTCGCCAACTAATAGCAATGTGAAGCATTCTATTCTTGGATGAAATTCTAATGCTGTTACACGAGGATGTGCTGACAAAATATCGAATTATCGAGTTGGAATGTTGAGAGCGGAAAGCTCCAGTTGGGAAAAAAAACCGGCCAAGTGCGAGTCAGACTCGCGCACCGAGGGTTCCGTACACAAACTCCTCCGAAATGGCTGAACCAATTTGCATGAAATTTTGTGTGCATATCGGGTAGGTCTGAGAATCGGCCAAAATCTATTTTTTTATTTTTTTTTGTTAATCGCATAACAACGTTTGCTGGGTCAGCAAGTCTAATATATAAAATTCTCGTGTTGCGGTGTTTGTTTCCAAACTCCTCCGAAACGGCTGAACCGATTTGCATGACATTTTGTGTGCATATCGGGTAGGTCTGAGAATCGGCCAACATCTGTTTTTTTTTTTAATCGCTGAACAACGTTTGCTGGGTCAGCTAGTAAGTTTATGATTATTAAAAAAAATATACTATGTGATGTAACTAAAAATTTAAGATTTTCGGAATTTTTCCTATATGTGTACTTTATAACGTTGCTTCATGCCAAATTTCAAGATTCCAGGTCGTCTGGAAGTATCCTTTAGGTTTTGATTCCCTTGCGAGTAGTTGCGAGTTTCAAAATATGCGGCTTTAATTGCTGTATCTTTTGATTGCGTTGACGTAGAAGTTTGATTTTGTTACAGCTTAAAGATATTATAGACTTGAGTATTTGTTAAGAATTTCAATATAATACCACTACGCGTTCATGAGTAAAGGGGTAATAAGTTTAAAATTATTAAAAATATTTTTATTATATGATGTAACTAAAAATTTATGCTTTTCGCAATTTTTCCTTTATCTGTGTTATAAGACGTTGCTTCGTACCAAATTTCAAGATTCTGAGTTCACGGGAAGTACCCTGTAGGTTTTGATTCCCTTGCGAGTAGTGGCGAGTTTCAAAATATGCGGTTTTAATTCCTGTTTCTTTTGGTTGCGTTGACATAGAAGTTTGATTTTGTTACAGCTTAAAGGTATTATAGATTTGAGTATTTGATATGAATTTCAATATAATACCACTACGCGTTCATGAGGAAAGGGGTAGTAAGTTTAAAATTATTAAAAATATTTTTATTATATGATGTAACTAAAAATTTATACTTTTCGCACTTTTTCCTATATCTCTGCTATAAGACGTTGCTTCATACCAAATTTCAAGATTCTGAGTTCACGGGAAGTACCCTGTAGGTTTTGACTCCCTTGCGAGTGTCGAAAATTTGCGGCAAAAACGGGAGTATCTTTTGATCGCGTTGACTTAGAAGTTTGATTTTTTCACAGCTCCAAGAGACCATAGACTTGAGTATTTGATATGAATTTCAGCTTGATACCTCCACGCGTTCCTGAGAAAAAAGGTCTTGACAGACAGACAGACAGACAGACAGACGGACAACAAAGTGATCCTATAAGGGTTCCGTTTTTACCTTTTGAGGTACGGAACCCTAAAAATGGGCAGTAAAAGACGAAAATGAAATATTAGTGTGACATTTTGTTTTTTTCTAAGTTTATCTTGGACATCACTGGGATCGGTGAAGGAAAACATCTTAAGGACACTTGGACTTGTAGTTGGTACATGATCGAAATCACCAACCCGCCTAGTGCAAGCGTGGTGATGCAATGCTCGTGCCTTCTATAGTATGAGAATAGGCCTTTGGCCTAAAGTGAAACTGTAATAGGCTGGAACTTTATTTTTGCTGAACCTTTGAAATGAAAGCAACGATAGTAGTTGCTTTCATTTCAAAGGTTCAAAGGTTAAAGAAAATATCTATGAAATAGTGATAATGCTTATTATTCCTCTGTTTGAGAAGGTGCTCTTGTCTTGCTACGATAAGAGTACATAGGCTTGCTTGTTTTTTTGAGACAATCCCGCTAAACTATTCCCAATCACTGCATCTTCTGAAATCCAGAATCAACAGAACACCGCCGATCCAAAGAAGTTCGACGATACTCAAAAAACGATTTCTGTCCTAGATCCAGTAACGAAATTAATTAGGAAAGAACAGTTGAGGAAAAATAAAAAGCACCTCCTTTTAAGTAAACTTTTCAATTATTTTGATGAGAATGGTGACAATCTAACCGATAAATAAATAGGAGCTGTACGCAACTTCACCTGTGCAAGCGCACTGCAGGCAGTCACCTAATAGGTATTTTATATTCTAGAGGACTCTGTCTAACAGGAAACTATGATTTCAGAGCGATGAGTGATTCTCCACAGACGTCCGGAATTTCATTATACGTTTTATTTTCTCTACATAATAGTTTTGCAAACACGTTGATAACCTGTTTATCGATGATTTATTTTACCAAAGAGTAATTCCTGGTTTATGTCTAAAATTGTAATGAACTGTTTATATCTTTCAATAATCTGTATTACGGTCAATGATGCCTGCCAGGCGATTGTTGATGAAATCTATACTATAATAAAGCTGAAGGGTTTTTTGTTTGTTGGTTTAAACTCGCTAATCTCTGGGACTTTCATTAGGATTAGATAAATTCTTCATAAGGAATAGTATAGGCTATATACATCACGGTCACGCTACGACCTCCGGGAGCAGAGGACTAACCTAACGCGGATGAAATAAACGCGGACGATGTCGCGGGCAGAAGCTAGTATTTTGTATAAGGTATATATGTCGGACCCCCGTTTCATCCCCTTAAGGGGTGAACTGTGAAAAATCCTTTCTTAGCGAACGCCTATTATTCTACCTAACTATAAACTTCCTCTCTGCCTTTCATCTTTATACATCAAGCGGTTTTCGATATTTCCTAATGAGTGGGTGAGCGACTTTTCGCTTTCATATATTAAGATTTTCAATATATATTTACGAATTTTACTACATGGCTATTAAAAAGATAATATTACAGAGGTGCCATAAACTAATGGCTCTATCAACTTAAAGCGTTTAAAACTTAACAAGTAGGATTAATCTGTCATCTCATAACTCTCATTTTATGCGACTTTCATTGGTAGAAACATTTTTACTTTCTAGTCCATCGTGTGGGTGGTCAACATTGCAATATTCTAAACTTTTGTTGTATACAAATGTTGGTAATTTACTAACTTTTCGACGCAAATAGCCCGTTGTCAAACTTAATGGTTGCCATCGAACATCATTATCTTATAAAGGTACACGATTTATTGCCCATCTAATGAGTCCCATCCCATGACTGGTTTTGTCTTCATCATTGTGACTCCATAAAAGATCTATTCACATGGGTGTTATAAAAATCCTCCTACACGCAAAAACATCATAATATTAATATTTAATACGATAATAAAGATTGGATTTTGTCGCTCATTCGGACACGCGGTTGACGATATTATTAAACCGGGCAGCGGTTTGTAATTTCAGATGAACTACTACAAAATTATCTTTTTTATCTCAAAACTTAAATACAAAACCTGTATAATTTGTCTTAAGTAAATACGAATTTGTATTTAATTTGTCAAAATGTCTTGGGTTCACGACTTTTCGAGCAATGATTCTGCTAACAACTTTATTAACGCGCCGTCCAATTTGCATGAGATAACAACAGAATATTAATCTTTCAAGTCAAACAAGATGCTTTCTTTTTCGATCAAATGGCTGATAACTCATTTTATTTACATACATTTAACTAGTTATTGGGTCAAGGAATTTCACTCCCGTAACATGACCTCTGGCGATAACAAATCAATATATCTGACGTTTCAATTTGTATATTGACACGTTTTTAATCTTCTCTTATTGTTTATGTGTTCGGAAGCTGTATTGAGTTTGTCTTAATAAATATCTCTCATAGTTCCGAGTTGTAGATAATGCGTGCGCGCGCGGCGTCCACAGTAATGACTATAAATCTTCACCTGTCTTTCACTGCATCTTTTTCTTTTGACTTTGATGTGTATATCAACGAGACGTCTTATTACACGTATTAATCTTGTGGAACAGCGTCATGCTTGATGGTGTTTGTTTTAATAAAATTAGGTGTAATTTAATTTTTAAAGTCATCGTGATAAACTAAAAATTGTTTTGTGTGTACGCAACTTATTATTGTTTTATTTAATAGGAATATGAGCTTATATAGTTTTCATAAAACAAACCAACCTACTATGTTTTAATAATTCAATTGATTACCTACTTCAAACAAAAATATGCCACATGTTTTACTTTTTCTAGCAAAACTGGCAGGTCCATCCTACAAATAATTCTAGGTACGATGCAATCTGATCTCAGTCTCAATCTGCCAGAAATGCCTCTAAAATCCCTTAATTTTTGACAAGTTTTTGTCATTGATAGTTACTGAAATAAGATTCGATTTTTACCGTTTTTGGTTACGGAAATTGCCTTCAGGTAACAAGTAAGTCCTACATCCAAAACTAATGATTTGAATCGATTTTAAAATTATTCAGTTGTCACGAAAAATGGAAATTATTTTAAAGCGTGTTAATTAATTATGCCAGAATTATATATTTGAATTGAATTGATGTATTAGGTACGGTCGGCAACTTTAATGCATATACACGAGATGGTCGACTTTCGTCTGAGCTTAACGTGCGGGTCAGTCAGTGCGTGTGCGAGTGATGTGTCAACATTCTACAGATAACACACACTAATGAACTGTCGTCGCACTAAGCGAAATAGCATGATATTTCTGTTGCATTAAAATACGCGTCTTAGTCACTGGCGCTGTTTTACCAATTCATTGCTAAAACTCGAAACTACTATTTGTGCCGGTAGCTAGGTTTGGGCTTAGCGACGGGTTCACAAACAATGAGGTCTGAGTTCAAATCTTGATTACTGTGTTTTTTGTTTTTGAAACAATAATAATATTACGTAAAAACTTGTTAGTTTTATGTTTATTTCTAATTCATGCTTATAATTGTTTATTATAAGAAGCAAATATTAGTTATTGTATTATTATCATAAACTAATGTGATTTTTAATTTATCTTTTCGGTATTTGAAGGTGGAAATAAAAAAATCGTGCTAAATGATAACAAAAATGTTTATTCGGTTTACCTACTTATTTACAAAATTAACTATCAAGTTACGAGAATTGTGACGTTACATTCCTACTTAGATAAAAGAAATTCACTTGTAACCGTTCATAAGATTTTTTGTGTTTACCCACGTCATAAAAATATAACAAGAAAAGAATATTCTAATAACACAAATATGATTGTTAATATCCACTTATAGGTATCGATATTTAGCAGACTTTATTGAAAACTAATATTTATTTCTTAATTATTTCCTAAATATTGATTTAGACTTTATGAATATGTTTTTTTATATGTAACGTCACAATAAATGTATTGAGGTAATAGCTTAAGTGTTCATTTTCTTGACGAAAAGATGATTGAAACTAAACCTCAATTTAAGATCATTGAATAATGACGGACATAATAATATTAATACTAAATATTTAGTTACACTGTCTAATTAATAATAACATAACATCTAGGTTTTTAATATTGCAGTCTTCCAGTCAAAATCTTAATAATCCCGTGAGAAACGTAGTGGTTCTTGTTTATGCCTTTTTGTGAAGAAGGGCTTTTTAGCTGGTCTTCTGTGATACAAGCCTTCAGCGTGGAGGGCCCGGCGAACAGTTTGCAATGAAGTGTCGAATAGTTCGGCAAAGTGCCTCGTTGGTGTGATACCATTCGATTCATATTCGCCCACCATATTGTCTTCGCTGCGCCTCGCTAATAAGCGACGTCCTTCCACTTTGCTGTCGACTAACTAGGCTAACCTCTTCCTCGTATCTCCTGATCCAGAGACTAACAGTATTCCTCTAAAACAAAACAAAAGTTATATTAGGCAGGTATAACAAAATACTAAAGTGACTTAATTGTTATATAATATAGTAATATTTATTTAATAAAATAATATTCATTTAACAAAACAATATGATATTAAGTCTACATTTACAATAATAAACAGAATTTATTTATCTTTACAGCCTTAAGATGGATTTCAAAAATAATAAAAAGATCTAATTTATAATTATGTCACCAAATAATATTAGGTTCAAGTTACAATTATAATAACACAATAATATAATACTCACATTCAGTCCGGTTTCATTAGATATTTGCGTTCTATTTTATGACCACTTTTACGCAACGCAATAATAGTCGCCTTCGTCTCAATGTTAATATTTGCTTGCATTTTTTTTTTGTGAATAATTACCGCTATCTAATAATCCACACGTCACTAACCAACAACTACAACCAAACGACAACGTTTATTCTAATCGAGTATTCATAAAACTCATTATTACATTACTTATTTCTGTCTACCTCACAGAAATCTAAATTATTTGTTCAATTTTCTATGATCTACCTTTTTAACTTTACGAAATGTGTGAACAAAGCGAACAAGATAAAGAATATTATGCTTCTGTCTCATTTCTTCCAATCAAGTAAAAACTTACAAAAAGTCATAGTCTGGATGAGATTCGATCTCACGACTCCTCGATTCAAGCACCTATCTGCAGGCGCTTAGCCGATAGGCCAACTTGACTTATTTTATAATGTTGAAATTATGAACTACAAGCATTTGTCGACAGCAATGATGATACATGTGACTGTTCTCGAAAATAGAAGGTCGTAAGTCAAACTTAACTTGAAGCGAATTTTTTTGAGAATGCCTATCCACTTATGGACTCCACTGTACATTTTATGATTAACAACATTATTTCTAATAAAATGTTCTATCCCTGACCGGAATTGGAAGAAATGGTGTCAAATCATTATAGATAAAGCAATTGTCTAAGCAATGTAACAACTGCACAAATATGAGCCATGGACCAATTTACACGATAAATATACGACCATTATAATGACGACAACGAAACGATTCTTTAGAAATTCTGTAATCGTTCATTGACATGTTATTTTACTGTTTCGTGTCTTCATTACTTTAAAATCAATATTTTAATCTATCTATGTCTTCTATTTTTGTTGAAGGATAAAATATTGAAATGAATTTAATATTTTATCGGAAAAAAGGGAATAAAAAATTCTGGTGGGATAAAATATTGACATTGATTTGGATGTGTAGAAAATTATTTATATTTTAGTCTAATTATAAAAATAAGGGTTGGATTGTTATTTCAATTATTGACATAAAAAATACCCAAGTAGTGAGGGGTTTGATTCACAACTAACAAACAGTTTTTATTTCACTGTTTTAGCGCTTGCATGTTATAATTATTAGATATTTAAATCGAGCATTTATATAAAATACAAGTGCTAAAATCAAATAAATATTTATTTCTACCGTTATATTATTTCCATATCCAGTTTTTTCGAAAGTGTGCGCTTTATTGTTTTTAGAAGAATAAAAGGAATTATAAAAATATTTTTTTATTCTAATTTTATACATCAAACAAAGCAGGTCAAATGCTAATAGAGTCGCGTGTGTATTTTTGTCCTTGTTTATTTTCATCGAATATGTTATGCACTTTCATAGAATCGATTGGGTTGGCAATGGCACAAATGAAAATATCCACACGCTATCTTTTTTTATAAAAGGCTGACTATTTATAGGGATTTTAAAAACAATCCATGCCAGCACTTTAAATAACCCCCCTTTTGGCTTTGCCGTAGTCGAGTAAAAAGATTTCGCATAGAGTACGTCGTCCGTGGGTCATATTGACGAAAACTGAACACAGCCATTACAAACCTTTGCTGTTTGAATTATGTGATCGTAGATTTTTACAAGGTTACAAAAAATCTGCAATAAATTACTGACGAGACATTGAACTTCTAATAAAACTACAAAAAAAAGCAATAACCTTGTGTCATTTAATTTTTGTGTATCAAAAATTACAACCATAAAAATTCTTTACATGATCTGTATCGATTTTACACTCTTAATTCTAAATAATGTGGCCGTTTAATCTACTTATATTAATTCCTTGTTCCAAAAGTAACACGTCATAAATATACTTTTCGCGAATATTTTCATAAACAATTTATGATTCATTCGGTATCAGTGACCGATTATGCAGATTACTCAGTGTTAGGTAACTCGTTATCTCGACTGTTGATGTTCCTTTTGACGGTCTTAACTCGAGTAAATATACGATTGCGTTATTACACGTAATCTTTGCACGAGTCGTCAAGTGAAATAACTAGCTTTTGTAACTGTTCATGTAAAGATAGCATGTGACGTCATTATTTGGCTACGGTCAATAGAACCGCTTTAGCTGTCATTTTTTTATTCATGAATATTTTTTTGGCGCGTTTAGTTGCACGATATTCTATAACTCTACTATAAATCTCGATTCAAATCTGACAGATCTGAGAATTTGAAATGTTAATTAAGTGTCATTTGGCAGACAGAATTATGGAAAATTATTTAAAAATATGTTGTATTTTTGAACAACACTGTGATTTCTTTTTTTTGGTGTTTGAAAGAGGCATTTAGCTTATCAAAAATAATTAAGTATATTGAATGTTGAGCTTTCGGTTCCAATTTTGAATTCATCCTTGCGTTCCATATTCCATTTTAATTCTGTCTAATTTGGTCAATTTAATTAGCAGCGAAGGCGTATTTTATTGTTTTCCTCATTTCACCTTAGTATCAAAATAAAGTGTTGACAATAGTTAAGATACCATAAATAACTTAATCTTCTTGTTTATTTTGACCAAAATTTTACCTATCAATATTTGTGTGATTATATATCATCGTCCTCATATTTAATTTAAAAAAATAAAATCAAGAACATGAAAGCGATCAAAAAATAAACATCTCATTCATGGTCTGTCGTAAGAACGCACTGAAGAAAATATTCTAATACATTGTGCGATAAGCGAACGTAATTGGGTTATCTATGTAGTACCATCTCGTAAACAAATAGATTGTTAGAAAAATATACTACATCGGAGAGCAGACGCGGTTTCGAAACGTATTAGGTGCATAGTACAGTGTACAGTGATATTATGAAGCAACGAATATAAAAAATAAAAGCTTGTAAAAATGGTTCAAATGTGGAACATCACAAGTTCGATTTAAAAAAAATGACATTCTATTGTTGAATATTTTGCAGCACGAAATAACCGGAATATAGAACGTTTTTTAAAAACGAATAAAAAAATATTAAAGCCAAACTGCAAAATCTATAACTTAATGTAATAAAGCTACAGAAATTTTTTGTTTGTTTGTACACAGTAATTTTTGAAACACCCAGTCGGAATGAAAAAAATATTTTTATATATTATAGCCAGATTCATGAGTAGAAAAATATAGGCTATATAACATCACGCTACGACGATTGATTGTTTGTTTGCATTGAATAGGCTCCGAAACTACTGAACCGATTTGAAAATTTTTTTCACTGTTGAGAAGCTACACTATCCCCGGGTGACATAGGCTACTTATATTATATTTTCAAAAAAGTTAGGAATCCGTAAGGAAAATCACGCGAACGAAGCCGCGGGAGAGTGCTAGTATGATATTATACCTTAATGGAGATAAGATAGTCTTATTTAAACCTATAGTATAAAAACTGAGAGGCATAAAATTTGAATTCCTATAATAATTTTTATGTTTAAGTACACTTAAAAATAATTAATAGACAATGTAGGTATGCCTAGTTGCCTACCTCCTAACAGTTCCCATCAAAAGATCTTGGTATCAACTGATAGATATCGGTTTTAAATAAGAATATTTTATAGTTTATCAACCGTCTAATGGTAAACGTAGACTTGCTCTAAGCAATTATGTTGTTCCGAGCAAAAACGCCCAGTTCTGACGAAAGTGGTCTATAAGTGGAATCTTTATTGATTCGACGGATTTTTTCTAATTGCACTAGTTGTCCACCTTTCAATTACTGTCAGCATCGATACGGTAACTTGATGTTTACAATTATAGACCTTTTGATTAGTTAGGTAAAGTTTATAATGCTTTGGCAGTTTAGTAAAGTAAGTATCGTAGTGGAGTTTCTATCCTTCCATAGGAAATCATCGAGTGACCACACGTGAAGTAGTTAAAAGGTTGTTTTTCATACCTATTATTAACGTTATGAAATAGATGTAAGTTTTGAATGAAATCATAATTTTCGAATTAACACAGAACGATTTCTAAGATATAAAATGGCGTGAATGATGGCAATGGGTGAGTAATTGGTTATCGATTGATCAACGATTATTGACATTGCATTTTAATCGACTATCGATTCTGGTTTCAGATATATAAACGACAACTGGTATTCTAACGGACCGCACTTATCAAGTTAGCAGCGATAATCAAATAAAAAAAAAACGATTTGAATATAGAATTATCAAAAAGAAAAAAATCATTTTCCGGCCAGTGTCAAAATGTCACTAGACGAAATAGATACAGCTACAGTAAAAACTTTTTAGTGAAAAAAAATTGACAGATTGCAAGAAATATAACCGTTTCCTCTCAAGAGTTCAATGTCGTTAGCACTGTAAATACTAATAAACTCTCCGCATTCGTTACGTAATCTGCTCGTGTCCAATTTGACCATTTTAATCTTCAACTAGTTCATCTAAAAATAATTCACTACACAAATAACTCGAAACAGTGCGTTAATTAAAATTACATATTCTTGTGTAAAATATAGACCTATGTCAGTTTGCGTAATGCATTTTTGGTTTCATGTTGCCGTTGTTGACACTGATTGCAGTTTGAGGAAAAATTAAAAGAAAAAAAAACAAGATTGAATCTAAGTAACTACCTACATTATTTTTACTTCATGTAGGTATGTATTTTTGTTAAATTACAGTAATCCATTTTTAAGGGTATCCATTAGGGTACTTCTTAGATTATTTTTAGATATTTTTAATGTTACAAACCTTATGAGCTTGTTTGTTTGTTGGTTACTTTGAAAACGCTAATCTTGGAAACTCATGGTCCAATTCGGAAAATTCTTGCGCCATTAGGAAGTAAACTTGTTCCTGAGTGCTATAAGCTCCATAAAGACTTTATAAAAAATAAGGATCATAAGAAAATTGACGCAGATGAGCGCAGTAAAATTATTATTTGGATACCACACACCTACCTACATCATTTTTATCTATTGTCATTATCGGTATTTCTAAATATTCAAATCGACCCCACTAAACAAGGAAACGAAACCTAAACGTTGTCATTTAAACGTTAACATATTGTTACTAATTAACGTATTTGCCTTACAGCAGGACGAGAATCATTAATCACTAACTTTAAAGAGTTTATAAATAAAAAGTTCACTTTAGGAGAGACAGGTTCAAAGTAGCATGTCTAAAACAGACAGCTTTTAGTGTATTTAGCCTAAGGATATTAGTGATTTATTATAAACTGCCTCGTTGGTCCAGGGGTCGCAAAGCGCGACTGCTGAGCATGAGGTCTTGGGTTCGATTCCCAAGTCGGTCAAAGTGTTATTGGGTTTTTCCATCAGGAATTTCTCAGTAGCAGCCTCGGAGTCTGGATTTGTGCCCGGTTGATGGCAATAGCCACGCCCCCTATATTACATGGGACTTTAAACATAAATGGCGAAATGTGGGTGTACTAATCGATACACCTCTGCCTAACCCTTCGGGGATTACAGGCGTGATGTTATGTTATAAACTAATTTCTGCCCGCGGCTTTGCTCGCATAAAAAGTAATTTTCCATAAAGTAAGTTGAACTCCTAAGGGAATATATTACCGGGATTAAAAGTATCCTATGTGTTAATCCAGGAAATGATCTATCTATGTGCCAATTTTTATCCAAATCTGTTCAACGGTTTTTGCGTAATTGAGTAACAAACATCCAAAGATCTTCACTAACTTTCACATTTATAATATTAGTATGATTATGTTATTAAACTCTAAAACCTATTATAACATTAATAAGATCTAGTATTAATAAATTAATAAGACAACGGGAACAGACGAATAAATAAGAAGTGTCTAACGTAGACATCTTTATAATTAGCAAAGCTATAAATTAAGAAATGAATTAAATTATAAATCTGCAGACATTTATAAAAAGAACACGCTCTTAATTACTAACTAATTAGTCCATTGCTTAAAAAAACTTGAACTCAAAAAGAATTTGACGGACTAAGTTAGTAAAAAGAAACGTTTATTTTACTTTATTTTACTTAAAAATAACATCACGCCTGTAATCCCCGAAAGGTTAGGCAGAGATGTAAGCATCAATACACCCATATTTCGCCAGTTATGTTTAAGTCCATCAACCGGTGCCATCAACCGGGCACATAACCAGACTCCGAGGCCTACTGAGAAATTCTTGATGAAAAACCCAATAACACTTTGCCCGACCTGGGAATCGAACACTGACCACAATCGAACACAATCGACCACTAGACCAACGAGGCAGTAACATAGTTACTTGAAAATATGCGACAAAAATCAAATAAGCAACCTTGAAAACTTTAAAACAAAAAATCAACAATAGCACGCGTGAATGCGCAGACGCAACCTGCCCTTTCATATCACAGTTACCGCAGCTTATCGGTTCACATCGTAACCGAGCGACCTAAATGCAAAGCGAGTCCAATAGAAAAATCACACGATAGGCCCGTTAAACCATCCGTCGATATCGTTATCGGTTGGCCCTAAAACATGTCACAGGACACTGCAGTGCAAACGGCTAATGGAACCATTTACAAATATCTATTAATAAAAGCTGTTTCGTGAGTAACGGACATACAAACAAAATTGGGACTTATTAACTGAATCACTAAAGAAGCGTTGGAGGTGCAATTTGAAAAAAATCTGTAATCGAGGTGACGGTGAACTTCTGACGGACTTTTTTTAAATCAATCCTTATTTATTTAGATTTTTCTTAAATAAACCCTGTTTCATTTAGATATTTCTAAAATCAACCCTTTTTCATTTGGATTTTTCTAAACAAACAATTGTTTTTTTTTTTAATCAAGCCGTTTTTAATTTATTTATCGAAATTATACCCTATTTTAATTGGATTGTTCTAAAGTCAAATGTTCCAGTCCTTCCTATTTTAATTGGATTTTTCTAAATTGCACCTTTTTTCATAGGCTATTTAAAAAATCAACAGTTTTTATTCAAAGGCAACGGCATATTAAACTGTAAAATCCGAAACCAACACGGACAAAGTAGCGACAAAAGTTAGTTAATAAAGAGCAATGGATCGATTCACATCCATGCAAGCTGCAGGGCTGTGCTCGACGGAAATAAATGTGATTGCACACATTGCCAGGAGGCTCGCCCGCTGCACGAACGCTGACGAATCGAAAACATTTGTTTCGAACTTAGCAAGCGTGATATTTCTTTCACATCCCTACTAGTGTGAGTTACAGCCACTATAGCGAGGAAAAACTTTACGTAATTCGTCTTCTTTGACTCCCCTAAATCGCCAGTGATGTTCTTCTTCCTTTATCTTGTGGGCAGTAAGGTCTTAAGACCCCACACCTTAGTGTCAGAGTTTCTAAACCGCCTCAAGGGCCTCTGACATGGTTTGAGTGGGACAGTAATAGGCTGGTATAGGTGCAGGTTTTCTCACGATGTTTTCCTTCACGAAAAAAGAAAATAAAAAAAATATATAAAAGAGATATTAAAATAAAAAAAAACAAAGTCAAAGCAATTATTTCAATTAGACCAATTACAGGCACTTTTGAATTGTCAAGGAGTCGGTCAGTTAGTCAGAAGGTTGAAGCTAAGTTTCAAAACGGAGGTAGGCCTCTATGGAGATGAACGAGCAAGAAACTCCACGGACACTCTCTTCAATTAGGTTTTTACAAAATCCTGGTTACAATATTCTTGTTGCTTCTACATAATTATTTAAATAATAATTTGAGAACAAGATACGAGAGTATGACTTAAAATGTAATAATGTTGGATACTTAAAAATGTATATATAGCTATATACCACGGTATCGCCCGCATTAAGTTACGTTTTAGGTTACTACTCCTCTCCTGTGGGTCGTAGCGTGATATTATAAATCCTATAACCTTCCTCAATAAACGTGCTATATAACGCAAAATATTTTTTCCAAATCGGATCAGTAGTTCCCAAGATTAACGAGTTCAAACAAACAAACTTTTCAGCTTTATAATATTGGTGAAGATTATCTAAATAATTTACAGCTTTGGTATAATATTGCTAGATGACCTACAATAGTGCGCAAACCTTAGTTTTAGTACCTTCATTAGGATTACTAAAAACTCATGTAAGTTTTCTGTTACTACAGTTTTATCGAAGTATGTTAATTAAGCAGAAATGCTTACGTTTATGATTCATAATGGTAGCAAGCAGTGACGTCATCGACAGCGGTGTTAATTGTGAGAGCTAAGAAATTATTTAACAACTACATACTTACTAGTAGTGGGGAACGGAAGAAAAGGAAATATAAACAAGCTTTTGTTTACGATGATACTAGTATTGCAACTGTACTAACATAAAACAGTAGTAGTGTAGTTTGTGAAAATGTAATGTTACATTATTTTTATGTTATGTGTAATGAAAATAAAGTATTTCTACTGTAAACGAAATATTTTATTGTTAAAATCTCAATTGTAAATTACTTATGAAATAAAATCAGTAGAAAACTAACTGGCGAAATGAGGGTGTACTAATGGGTACATCTCTGCCTAACCTTTCTGGGATTACAAGCGTGATGTTGTGTTATTGTATAAATAATTTTTACTAATTAAAAATGTTCAAAATCTAGTCGCAATTATCATCTCAGTGACAAACAACATAGGTAAACTAGGGGCATTTTTGACAAATTGAGACTGAGATAAAATTGTGTTTATTCCTAAAATTAGTAGAGTTATGCCCCTTAGACTTATAATAAACTAGCTTTTGCCCGCGACTTCGTCCGCGCAAATGTCGGTTATCGCGGACGCAGACGAAGTCGAAGTCTAATAAAAAATAACCTATGTCCTTCCCCGGGTCTTAAACTATCTCCATGTCAAATTTCATCAAAATCGATTCAGCGGTTTAAGCGTGAAGAGGTAACAGACAGACAGACACACTTTCGCATTTATAATATTAGTATACATCTACATTTTTAGTCAGCAAAAGTCTGACAGAGTCATTTGATGATTTTTACCACATAAAAAAAAAGTATACATCTACTATATATACATATATTGGATATAAGTCTGAAATTGGCAATCCGCCTTGAGCAAGCGTGGTGATCAATCGGCATGAAAAGAAGCCTTTGCTCTGCAGTCGGACAATAATAGGTTGGTATTGTTTATTCGTGTAATATGTCGTTCACAAATCAAACGTACGTCATCGATAGTTTGCTACCAAATTATCCGGTTAAATATAAACGGTTCTAGATACAAAGTATGTACTATCTAGTTAGAGTCTGAAGTTATTGTGAATACAAAGTAACTTTGGTTGGCAATAGCCTAGTAATAACCGTTAGTTGGTTACCCATTTGCTGATGTCATAAAGTTAGGTATGCATAAAAAAAAACAGCCTTTCAATTTAGTCAACTCATTCAGATCACCGCATGAAATGTCTGTGCTTATGTATAAAAAAAGATCAAGAAAAAAACTAAACGGTTACTTAGTATAGGAAGTAGGTACCTACCTACGTACCGCGTCTATATTTTGAAAATCGAATTGAATGAAATACCACAACACAATACAAACGTCATAGACACATTATTGTTAATCTAATAACATAACAAAAAGTAATTGATCGTTACTTTTTTTTTACCGAAATCGTGAATGGTCATTGTCCTGAGTCCTGCCCAGAAATACTTTAAGTCATCAAAAATGACAATGTCAGTGATAACTATATCAATTTAGACTTTTAAAGTCATGACATCTCACTTATGTTGGCAAAAAGTGCAAAAAACCGAGTGTACATTCATTAGGGACATATTAATAGGCAAATAACCGATAAAAAAAAAACCAACGATAAAATTATAGCTAGGGAAATTGACGTAAACATTATCGATCACACAGCTGATCGATAAAAAACGATTCGATAAAAACTATCGATTGGAAATATCGATACCCACTACATGTCAATTTACTGATAAGTCGTTTGAATAAATTTGCATTTTAATGAATGAGTCCCATTAATTAATTAAATATGATAGACTTTTAATCGTCTATACGTTACAGTTCACAGTTTTGTAGATTATTATTAATGCTAATTACACGCCACATCCCGTGAGATTTCAATTAGCAGATATCACTTTTCTGTAGTCATTAAAATTTGCTTCTAAAAATGTCAGTTGTCAATTAATTTTAATTCATAACTACGAGAAAATGTAAATACATTCTCCGACGTTGTATTGTGTTCGTTAGAGGGTTAAGGTTAAACGTTGAACTCTGCACGTATAGCTAGCGATCGGAAACACATTTCCATTGATAATTTTCAACTGCGTATTTTTTTTCTGAACAATGTTAATTTATGGAAAAACATACTAACCTTTCAATTACGGGTCACTGGAAAAATCATTCACTATTTCATTCACAAACTACTACAACTAAAAAAAACCAAACGGTCTGTCGTGTCTATGTTTCAAATGACAACAAAAAAAAACCAAAAAGTTTTTAGTGTTATTTTGGGACTGTTATGATTATCACTAGATCGAATGCGTGCAAGTAGCCTTCCGCGTGCTCTTCGCGTCGGGTCGTCGAGCGGCGCGTCCTAACACTAACGCGCCTTGTCGTCGACTATGACCGCTTCTCGTATGAACCGGCATAAATTCTACTAGAATTTTACTTTGGTACGCGACGCACACCTATGTTATGTACCTAGTACCTACCGACGAAATTCCAAATGTAGTAACGTAGTTCAACAATTTTCTTTGTATAATGGAAATTTATTCCTTTTAGGAATGTCACCCTCCTATTTGACGTGACAAGGAAATAGAAGAACCGCTATTAAAACTATTTTGCTCTAAAACATCACTCACAATTTAAAAAAAGAACATCATTTAATTACAAAAGACTTCCGCATCTTCCAAGACTTATATTCAGTTGAAGATTTAAATTTCGAACGCAACTTTTATTGTCATTGGCAATGACAATGTAACAGACAGACAATGTGAAATTCAATATTCCACTCATTAATAACATTAAAACTCGTGCCAATATAGAGTCATTTCGCAAGATAGGTATATACTCATATCGTGTCGTGTCACTCGTGTCGCGTCAAGTATTTCGTTTCCCGTCAATCTGTCAAAGTCTTCATTAATTTCCTCTCAAACGATCTTTTTCATTTTAATAATCTAACCTTTTTTTAACTTTCTGTACAAACCTCATTTCAGACTGTAAACGTCGGTATATTTTCAAACTTTGAACTTCTGGCAGTTTATTGTTTTTTCCTTACTCTAGAGTTTTTAAGAGTAAACACACAGATAACTTTTAGTTTTCTTTCAAGATCAACAATAGGAAAATGTTGTTAAATGATGTGTAAATTATTTTGAACCTTATTCCGTAGCATTACGTTCTTGACAAGACGTCACCAATATGACTCTGTAAGTTCTAAGATCTCTAACTTCAAAAGATTTATGTAATTTCCAGTCAGACAAAAAGTGACAGAACTTTGAGTGAATCTTGTACAAAAATATACCGTAAAATACCTTCATAAGTAGATTTATACCCTGAATCTATGAAATAACAGAAAAAAACAACATAATATTATAGGTATTCTACACTTCTATCCAACTACATTTTAAATAAGCACCTAATTAATTTGAATAACGAACACAAAAAAAAACTTCCATAAAATTCGAAAAAAATAAAACCATCTCAATAAGAGTAATAAATATTAGGTGCCTAATTAAAGAGCTCCACCCGTCAATAACCACAGTACAATAGGTGCTCTAACGAATACATTGCCTTAACACCTCCGATTCGTAGCAGAAGCGTAAACACACGTGTCAATTAATAGTACACGATTGTTACACATGCTATAACTTTCACACATAGACACGTGCTGTAAACGGAGCGCTGTCAGGAATTTGTCAGCATAAATATCTAATCCCCCATGGGAAAAAGGCGTGAGTTTATGTATGTATGTAAATATCTAATTGTGGGACTAGTGGTCGCAAAGCGCGACTGCTGAGTCGGTCTTGGGTTCGATTCCTAGGTCGGGCAAAGTGTTATTGGGTTTTCCATCAGGATATTCTCAGTAGCAGCTTCGGAGTCTGGATTTGTGCCTGGTTGATGGCAATAGGCTCGCCCCGTATTACATGGGACTTAAACATAACTGGCGAAATGTGGGTGTACTAATGGGTACACCTCTGCCTAACCCTTCGGGCATTACAGCCGTGATGTTATGTTATGTTAAATATCTCATTAAAAGAAGGCTTTGGATAAAAATCTGTCATATATTTTAGTTGAGTACTATCTTCTGCCCGCGAATTCGTCCGCGTTCCTTATTGCGAGCTTTTTCTGGAATTTGCTTCGGAACCTTCTGGTTGCGGAGTTATTGAAAGTCAAAGTAAGTATCTTTTTTTTTTTAACAAAACAGGTTTTTTAATAACTTTACTGAACTTGATATACCGCCACGAAACCTGTACTGTTGCATGCACCTGTAAGTAAGTGTTGCGTGCGTTACATTGCGCTCTACCAGAAACGGTGAATTTTCACACCGGCTATAATTTTTGCGCACTCTGATTGGCAGAATGCGTAGTTAACCTCTAGGTGATATGTCTTTTTACAGCCCGTATAATAAAGTTGTCCAACAATAAACAATGAAATATCTAACATGCTTTCTTTAAGGTGCTACCACACTCACCCGATAGACCGATGTCTTATGGATTCTCGTCAGCATAGCTAATTTCTATCGTATCTATAGTGTTACCCAATTAGATCATTGTCGAACGATGACATGCATGAATGTTGGTCGGGGTAGTGTGGTATAAACACCCTTAACAATAAGTAGCTATCCGATAAAAAAAAAACAACAAACCAAACTATTATGATAATAAAATGTTATTTACTGGAATTTTTTGTACAAGGTATTAATGTGTAGGACATATAACTTGTTAATATTTAAGTACAAAGTTATGGTTAAGTATAATAAACTATTTAAACAAATATTTTTAAAAACAAGCTTTAATTTAAAATTATTACAATATACAGTATTGTCATCAAAACTAAAGGTGTATGCAAAATTTCAGCTCAATCGGATACCAAAAAACGGTCGAAAAAGGTTTGAACAGTGCAAGCTAAATAAAAGCCTGTAATAATATATAAGCCCTGAGCGAGCTCGATATACCTACTCATGAAATGTTAAAGGTTAATTTTTGAACAACATAACAAAAATGGGCACTATAATGAAAATAAAGCCCTTGAGCATTTACCTATCCAAATAAAGGTTTAACAAAAAAGAGCTTTAGCTAATCGTAGGCGTGATTTTATGTGCGTAACTATATAAACTTATCACTTATTGATACATCAATAGGCAATTTAACACTTTAAGAATTTATTACAGTCGTGTGGTTTTCATCACTATGTTCTTCGATTTAATTTATACCTAGTAATAAATTATATTATATTGTGTAATTTTACTGTAAAACTACAATACATATAAAACTACTAATACGCACAAACATCATTATATAATAATCAAAATATTAATATAAAAATCTCCATGGGCGTCGCTAATCGTTTATTAGGTGTAAAAATAATATTCATTATGTTATACTTTTTATTCATCTTATAGTCCTTAAAACGAATTATTCCTGAAAAAAAGATTTAAGAACAACTTTATTTCTCATAAAGAATTGGATACATAATTCACTTACTGAGAAACAATATGTAAAACTAAGATTAATAATTAGAGCGCACAGAGGTGCGTATATAAAATAACAAAACAAAATAGTTAAGAAAAAAAAAGATTAAATGAAATTAAAAAAGATTAAAAGAGATTAAATAAAATCTTAGAACCATAAGTTAAAGCAATGTGCTGTTTTACAGGATTAAATAAAACAGAAAAAGTCAAAAGTCGTAGAATTTATTTCAATTAAACTATTTACTTAATTATGTAGTACTTTTGAATTGCCAAGGAGTCAGTCAATTAGTCACAAAGTTGAAGTCGCTAGTTGCTCATTTAAAAACATAGGTAGGTCTCTATGAGGAAAGGTATGTGATAAAAGAAGTAGATGATGTATCATCATTATCAATCATTTACTATGCTCAATTTATTAATTAGCTTATTTGTACGTGTATATCTTAGTAACTTAAATTCTTTAATTTAAATCATCTACATAATGTCTGAAGTCCGTTTGCATGGTTTACACATATTATGTTAAACAGGGAAACCTATTATTAGCCATACATACTGTTTTATATCTCTGTAATATTTTATAAGTATCGCTGTTGGTTTTCTGAATAAATAAAACGTATGTAGATAAGTAAATTAACTATGGGAAAACACCATTCCATGAAAATGAAACCGGATACAAACAACAATTTCCCGTACTGTACAATGTCCTTTAACACCTTAATAATTTACCTTAAAAATATTTACTTAACTACGAATACCGTGAAAATGAGACGCTGCAAAAATATGGGTCATTGCACTCATTTCCATAGACCAAAGTCTAGGAGAGAGAACTTTGACCTCATTGTGTCGGTTGTCTACTGTTTCATGTCTTGTAAATTAATTATGAGTGTTACATGCGAAATTGTATCAGCTGTTAAAAATGCAAAATAACCTACAAATATTTTTATGACTTCATCATCACCTGCTGGTTTATTAAAAATAGATTCGTTCAACTAGTTTAGTTATAGTACCGGCCTATTATTCCACTTTAGGGCAAAGGCCTCTTTTCGTACAGAGAAGGCACGAGCATTGATAACCACGCTTGCTCAAGGCGGATTGGCGATTTCAGGCTTATATTAGTTTAGGTTTTTTCTTTTCCGATGTCAGTATATTTAAAATCGCATTATTATTTGTCCGGTTATTACCTGCAACCCCATGAATGCAAGAGGCGGACGCCTTAACCAAAACTGAAGACCAATTTCCATAACAAAATCGCAATTTCATCTCAGCGACAATAACTTGTCAAAAATTACAAGACATTACTTTTTTTGACAAGTTAAGTTTAATTTACCTAAATATTAGACGTATTTTTAACAGAAGACTGAGATTAGAATGCGTTCTACTATCACACTAGGATTCACATTAGGATTAAGGTATGTAAGATTTACTCATGGGAATTGTCCTTCTGATTGAACAGGAAATGCAGTCGTCTCGTTTATATTTGCTTGTTGTCAACACTTAACTAATGTTAAACACAAATTAATTCACGTGCAAATACCAACTCTAAATAAAAAACAAACGTTTGCAATAACATGACACTAGAACGGTCAGTGTGTCAACACAGTCGGTTCCTTCCTGATAGTTGTTCGGTAAACTAATCCCTTTGTTGTTCGTCCAAGTTGTTTGTAGTCTGCTTTACTTGGCCGCAATAATTGATCGTCACTCGACACGTGAGCGGTGGAGTCACTAGCGTTTCTGTGGATAAAAAGGTTTATGCCACTTTGTACCATGGGTAGGTTGTAGGTACTACCATTATGGCACGGCATCCCGGGACCACTTTCCATCAGGTGATCATAATTATTGTATGCGTAGGAATAGTTTCAGTAAAACATAACTAATGTATATGTGAAATATTTGTTTTATAAATATTAGGCGATCTGATAAGTCTATGGGTTTGAAAAAAAATCTTAATTTAGGCACACACTTTAAGTTCTCATACAAATTAACTATAAAATGTCTACGTATATGTAGATTAGCTAATGATCTATTAGTTTCCATATCTTTTAGTAGAAAATTTCATCGAGCTTTATTACTACAAAAGTCATACTTTCGACTCTGTCAGGAAAACCCTCTAAAATTATAATGAATTTTTAAATGTTTTTCCTAATCAGCCTGGTGAAATGTTTATGTTCTAAGTACTTTTTTTTTGATAAATGTTTGCAAAACTAAATTTCTATTAGCTGGACCAAGAAAGAACACACCAATTCCAACACGAGTAGGTTGAAACTCGAGATATCGCCCAAAGACGTGTTGTTTCTCACGCCCCACGGGCGCGGGCACGTCGGGTAATCGAACACTGAGCGATATCATTTATCACATTCGTTACCGAATTCTCTAACACCATATTAGTGCTTTTGATCGCTAAATATAACCATTAGCTGCGGTTTGTGGTGACGAGCTTAACTTTTTAAGTGATGGGTGTTGTATCAACTGGCCTATCGATGTTTAACTACTGTTTAGTAGGTAGTTTCGGAAAAAGTGTCGATGCCATCGAGTCAGAAATTGAGTTGGATATAACTATATAAAAACAATTAAAAAAACAACAAAAAAGTAACAAAATTCCTGACTGCTTAACGATACCTACTTATATCGACTACTTTACTATTATTTTTATTTTTAAATCTTTGTTAAATTCAGATATACTGACCTCGTGGATATTAAATTAGTATTATTGTCAGCACGGACAAGCTGCAAAATATTAGAGTTTTCATCTAAAATAGTACAACAATACCTACAGTTGAAAATTGCAAAAATGCGTGCAATATAATAAATGCCTCACGAAAATGTCAACTATATTATTAATAAGGATATTTAAAGCTTAATAATCAAAATTAATAAAATGAAAACTGCTCGAATATTTTGCTACTTTGTTCGCGCTAACCCTTACACTCCTACATCCATTGTTAATTGGATTGTCGAAGAAGTCTTGAAATTAATTGAACTGCAACATGAGAGCATCACTCCTTGTTCCTATTAAAACCTTTAAACTTCTTAATTATAATTAATTAATGTAGTGATGAAAGTTTTACAATCGTTGCAAATTGCCATTGTTTGTGACTGTTTGTGACAAAGGAAGTGAGGCTAGATGTGAAGTAGGTCGAAAGCTTTCAATTACAGCGTATCACTCAACCTTTGTTCCATTATCTATACAGGTTGACTGAAAAAATGTTTATTGTGTCGTGGTACAATTTTATAGGACACAGCTGATACCTATATTATTATTATTTCAGCGTTGATCCTTTAGTAAAAATTGTTCGAATTTATAAGGACTTTCATCCCTCGAAAGTTGCGTTGTGAATTAAAAGTCAACCTGTATAAGCAACATGGAATCACGCCAGAAAAACATTTTATTTGATTACTAGCTGTGCCCGCTGCTTCGCTCACGTGGACCTAAGTGTAACTTATAGAATTACTCGTAAGTATTAAATGCTATGTTATCAAAATGTTCCAAGAAGGTCGAGTTATTGTAAAGGTCACTGCTAAAAGTTACGATATTGGGATTTCCATAAGTCATTTCTCTGTAGACTCCCGGAGTCTGGATTTGTTGCTGGTTGGTAATTGGCCTGCGCCACACCTGGGATTAAAAACATATTTGGCGTAAGAAGATATTATGACTTTATTACGCCTTTCGTAAATGAGGTGTCGAAATTAAATTTGATCCTCTTCTGCCTAGCCAGTAAGACGGAACTTCGAAAACTGCTAGTGAATAAAGTTCCTATCATCTTCTAATAACCTACCTACTATTAAATGGACTGTCAGACCTCCTAGCGTACGAGTTCATTAGCTAGGACGTCAAGAAGTGTCCTGTCACGATGATGTGTCGCGAAAGTCGCGTTAAGACGAGGTGGGCCCAAATTTTAGTTTTTTAAAACAATCTGAGACAAAAACTACAGTGTTTTAAATTGAAAAAAAAATATATGTGTTAGTTAAGGATCTTATATTGTCAAAATCGCATTCAGTTGCAAGACCTGATGAACTTCACTCGATAGAAAAAAATCGCAAAGTTACCCCTTTTTTAAAACGTTTTTTCAATATTATGACTATATTACTGATTTTTTACATTTAATTTTTGTACTATAATAAAGAAACTAATTAGTTACAGACAAATTCGCAGAGTGTGAATTGATAAAATGATTTTCTTAATTACTATGTTTTAATAAGAATTAAAAGCGGTCGCGGCGGCTCAGACAGGTCGTTCAGTCGCGCGTTGGCGCTTGTCGACGACGGACCTGTGTCAGTTTCTTCAGCGACAACTACGCGCACCAAATCATCTCTTTTTGAGAATTTGTTGCTTTTCAGTTATAAATTATAATGGGCAATAAACAACGCAGGCGAAAAAAAGTCGCGTAAAGTGATAAAAGACACAAACAGAAAGAATGCACTCCAAAGATATGTGAAGAAGTAAACTGTACTTACGTAAATATTTTATTTGTATTGCTATGTAATTTTGTCACAAAATTAAATTTTATTTTATTCAGTCTCCGATTGGTAAATGTAAAATTTATGATTATTGTACTATAGTTTATGAATATTAGTACCGAGGATCGCTACGATTTTGGATAATTCATATTTTGTCTTTTCGTTCGGTGTCCTGCCTGGCGAATGGCGAGCCACTGTACAAAAATATCAGAACTACTACAGAATGATAAGATTTTTGATAAAATTATACCACCTGAACCTGGCGTTTGCTAACGAACAGTAATTACTATATCTAGGTACCTATCAATTTCATCTATGAAATAGGTACTATAAGGAGGGGGAGCTCAGAAATACAATGAGGCACGGAATCTAGCGTTTAATCATAATGGTGTTTACATGGACGCGGCCGATACAATAATCCTCATATTTTTCTAAGATTTCTTTTCACGATGACACATCTGTCTAAAAACAATATCATTCAGAATATTCGAACAGTTTATTTCTTTTCACACCCGCCAGCAGCACATTACTAAAGAGTTTTAGTAATAACTCTTTACAGTACTCCATTTCATTTTTGTTATAGTTCAGTTGGGCAGCCTGAAGAAACTAATATGAACACTGCCGCAGCAACAAATCTGATACTTGAGGATTCAAACGAAAATAGGTATATCTTTTTTTTCTCGTGTGGTAAATTCACGTTACTGAAAGACGATTCTGTCTGCTCGGCATCTGGGGTGGAGAAAATGAACCCTTGCTTACAGAACGTATCGAAAGGGACGATAATTTCTGGAAGACACAAATGGAGTCAAAGCTGGTCAAATTTTACATGAAGTGTTTATTACCGGAAATTGTGGACAGTAGACATGCACGTGGAATGCCAATAAGAATGTTAACCTTACAAGATGACAAGGAAAATGAAAATTTTAATTATGTGGACTCTCCAACGATGCCATCACCTGCGCAACAAATCGGCAATTCTGTACAGTCCATAGCCCTGTCATCTTCTGAGACACAATCAGAATTGCAACCGGCCACCAGTTCAAGAGAAATAAATTTTGAAGAATTTTAAGATGATTAATGTAGTACATGAATAATAATTTTGACACATTTGATGATTACCATTATGCTTGAGATACAGAGTTGATAGGTTTCCTATCTATTTGCATAAAATTTTAAGACCTAATATAACTTGGCATACTTTTGTTTGTCCTAATTATATTTTCGCATAATATTATTTACGCATAACAGCTTACGCATAATTTTTTAAGCATAATTTCTCTAATCATAATAATGATTAGGCATAACATTCTAAAGCATAAATTTATTAAGCATAACTTCTAAAGCATAAATTTATTTTTTTGCCTGCATACACCAGGCATGCAAGCAAGCTTGCAGCTGGCAAGCAAGCATGCAGCAGGCAAGCAAGCATGCAGCAGGCAAGCAAGCATGCAGCATGCAAGCAAGCATGCAGCAGGCAAGCAAGCATGCAGCGAGAAGCAAGCATGCAGCAGGCAAGCAAGCATGCAGCATTCAAGCAAGCATGCTGCATCAGGCATGGTTTCTGTCACGGCTCCGGCGCTGCGGGCCTTCGGCGGCCCCACACGTGCTAATCGTCGCAGACGGCTTTCGCTCACCACCGCAGCTTCGGCTTGCTGGCCGGCTACGCCGGCCAGCCTCAGCCGCCTGCTCCTCAGCCCGCGGGCCGCCGCACTCTAGGGGTAGGGCAGACAAGACTACGTGGAGTCGGTTTTGCAGCGATTCGGTTCTGTCACAAACTTTTGTAGCACAACATATTGAATTTTTAACCAACAATATTATTTCATTGTTACAAAAACTATAGCAATATGGTTTGATCAGAATTATGTATGGGGCACTGCAAGTTCACCACCACAATTTCCACCCAAAGTCTGGAGTACATATCAACTAAAAAAAAGAAAATATACCTACATCATGCAGAAGCATGGCACAATAGATTTGCACATTTTGTGGGAAAACACCATCCTGGATTTTATTTTTTGGCAAAAAAGATTGTTCAAGAAAAAAAACACCAAACCATTGAAATAGATAGACTTGATGTCGGAACATCAACAATTCCAAAAACAAAAAGAAAAAATACACAAAAGGACTGAAAAAATTATTAGTAAAAAAGATGAATATACTTCGAAACTTGCATATTTACAAGCAATTGCTAAAAATATATACCTAAATCAAAATACATAGATAAGGGTTAGTTATTTGTTTTAAATATGTAACTTAGCCGTTTTTCGTTAAAATAACTCTAATTTGTTTCAAATTATTTCTAATTATTGTATGCCTAAATATTATTATGCTAATAGTCAGTAGGCCTAGTAACGTTATGCGAATTAAATTTATGCCAAAACAAATTAGCCTTCAAGATAATTATGCCAACATAAACTGTATGCCAAAAAAAATATGGCAAAGTATTATTATGGCAAAACAAATTATACCAAAACCGTTATGCCAAAGTATTTAAGGAAAAAGAATATTATGCGAAAAGAAGGGATCCCGAGTTGATAATATTAGCGTTGTTGTATTAAAAAATATACGAATTTTGAATGAGGTCTCCATTTAAATATCGAGTTAAATTTTTTTTTTAATCTTTCGTATTTCTTCTTTTAGCGGCAACAGAGATACACATTCGCTATTAGGTACTACAAATTATAATAAAACGAGTTTTAAATGAATCAAATCTCTTATTTTATTTTTAAAATAAATCAATAACGCCCGCTTGCACAAGCCCGGCGACTAACTCTGAGTTTAAAGGATAACTCGGGTTTGTGCAAGTGGGCGTCAGAGAAGTTGACCTACTGCCTGCTTATCTGTAATGTGACACTCCGCGCGACGCTAGCGCACGGCTCGCTTTGCGGTAATCGCGGGCAACTCTTGGTAGCGTTTAATACCTATTTCGTTTGGCCTACACGCCCTTAACAGCATCTGAGGAGCCGCCGCGATGACGCCACCGAAGCGCCGCCGCCCGCCGCGCGCCGGGTCCGCCCGTGCGAGACTGAATAGGGACGGTGTGGAGTAGCCCTTTGTTATTATTTTTTTTATAAATAATAATTATTATTTAATGTAAATGTTGTTCTTAATTTAAAAGCTGCAGCCGCTGTTTTTTAATGGAGCTGGTCATCCTTTTATCACGATATCATTTTGTATTTTATTTTCCGGGCACGGTGGCAATTTATCAGAAATTATAAAGAATAGAATAGATTTTAAGTTGTAGCATGTAAGTATCACTTTATTAGTCTTCTACTTTGTGAAAAAAAAATAGCACAGGAAATCATAAATATCATTAATTAAAGCAATGCAATCTTGCAAACATTTTCTCACGGGTGTTTTAGTATTTTATTTTACTTCTTTGCCCCAAAGATAAATATTTTTTAATAATGTTTCTAATCTTTATTTATAACAATTGCGCTAGACTTTTTTAAACTTTTCCTTACAATTGGAATTTCCCCTATTTCCTGGGTGCATTTAGCACAAACAAATAAACTCGAACATACCTACCAACAACCAATCACGGTACTCCTACCAGTAGAACATGCAAATACTTGTTTCGTGTGGGAATCGAATCCGCGACACGCAGCAGCCACTGCGCAACCGTGTCGTCAATTGCAAAGGCTGTACATAACTTGGTCTTCTATACTAATATTATAAAAGGAAAGATTTGATTGTTTGTTTGTCTGTATTGAATAGGCTCCGAAACTACTGAACCGATTTGAAAAATTATTTCACTGTTGGCAAGCTACACTATCCTCGGGTGACATAGGCAATATTATATTTTAAAAAATTAGGGATCCGTAAGAAAAATCCCGCAAACAAAGTCGCGAGAAGAGTGCTAGTGTAAAATATTTTTATTGATCCCGTTATCATCATAGCTTTATTATTTAATTTTATAAAGGTTTAGGTTAGGTTAGGTTTGGGTTAGGTTAGGTTTTTATCTATAATATGTATGTATTTATAAATTATATTTAAGTATGTATATCAGTTGTCTGGTTACCATAACACAAGCTCTGCTTAGCTTGGGATCAGATGGCCGTGTGTGAGTTGTCCCAAGATATTTATTTTTATTTTATTATTAATCTATCAGCAACTCCACACCTTTCGGATCTCGATCCGATCTCCGCGGAGTGAGAAGCGGTGATGACAGCTAATTGTCCTATAACGAGGGTAACCATAAAACTGTTCACGACACATACATTTACATGAACACGGACTGTCCCGCTAAGATGCATTCCCTTCATTTCCATATGACGTGCACGAGATGAACGTTGCGAATAGAGATTCAGAAAATAGATATGCAAATATACATGATGTCAAAACTCAAAAGACACATCACATGCCCATTAAACTAAGCAACATTGAGTTAAAATTATTGACGAAAAAACTATTTTTTTACTATCTGAAAAATTACTCTTTATGGTGCAATGTAATGTAACACTTACAAATTATTGTGCTCATGAGTGCATACACAAGAACAGGGCTTGTGGGTATTTAAAAATTTAGGTAGAATATTTGAAACTTGTTTTCGTAAAAATTCGTAATTAAAAGTTGGAACTTTGATCATGAATATCTTCGCAGAAGGTTTCCAGGCATACCTAAAAACCTACTGCGAAGATATTCATGATCAAAGTTCTGGACTATGGTCCAATAAAAAATGACCGCAGTGATTAGAAGAATATGTAACTGTAACAATTTGATGGTTGACCATAGGGCTGGCGTTTCTTGGGGTCAAAGAATCAGTATTGCCATGCAACGTGGCGATATTGTCGGCCTTTTGGGCACTTGCCCCATTGACAGCGATGTGGAGTAGTATTTTGATGTTCCATGAGATTCCGCTTTTCTTTTTTATAAATTAGTACATACCTTGTTATTTTATTATTCATAAGTTCTGTATTTAGGTTAACTATTATTTTAAAATTTATAAAATGAATAATTGACAGATTAAAAATTAAATAGAGAAAAAAGGAAATGGTAGGTGCTTAGAAAAGCTTAAGTGAAAATTGTCAACCATTAAAAAACTAGCACGGAAATTGTTTTTATGATTTGTCACACAAAATATTAAATAAATAATACTATGTTACAGTTCTGTCCTAAAAAGTAGCGGATATATTAACGTACCTTAAAATAATGAAGCAATTAATAAGATAATTAATTTTATTTTTATTGATACCTCAAGATATTTTACTGGTCCAGTAGATTTAAATAACTTAGCTTAACTATAAGCTAATATAAAAATAACTTTATCAATAGATAAGTACAGTCTGTTGGCAAAGACGTCTGACCCACCCTAAAAACAAACGAATTTGGACCCTCAGCTTGTAGCATTAAGGTTTATTCAATTTATATGAGCTTATCAAACTAGTGCTCGAGAACTCGATGAACAAACACAATAATAATACAGACACGCAAATTTGATCTTTATTACGTTAGCATTGGGTTATATATTATAACTACTTGTTATAATATTATTAGTGTTATAGCTTATTTTAATGATTGCATTCAAGTAATTCTGGTCTCGTGGCCTGTATATGAGACTGCGAAAAACAAGTTGTGAGATCAAATCCTGCGACGAACATATTGTTTTGCTTTCAATTTAGAATTTATTTAAAAACTATTTCTTGTATTATTGTAAAGAACTATAGACGGACAATCTTCAAATAAAAACTTTCTAAAATGGTAATATTTTCGCATAACTTGTAATAAGTGGGTAGTTGAAAAATAAATATTAGTATTCATTATAAAACTGGTATTTTTAAATGCTACGGGTATGCAGTGACTACGCGCAAACATATTTTACCTTGCCTTACTAAATTATGTGAACTTTAAAGTTTTTTAATTTACCCACCTGTTAACAAGATAAATTTACGTAAATCATATTGGTCGTTCTTTAATAATGCAACCAATATTGTAGAAATGAAAACAAATTAAAAAAGAAACTGATAATAGGTGGACTGTGTTTTGACACCCACATGTTGTTAGTCGCCAATCTAGCATTAAACCGCTAAGCCACAAGAACTTGTTGGGAATACGCGAAATTAAAGATTGGTTTGTAATAAAATTATGTTGTGTAACTTAAAAGCTTTTCAACTTTAATGTCAACGAGATAAGGATTAAAATAGCTTAACAAAATTATATAATACCGGTAGCTCCGACAATGTTACCTTAAAGTTACGTGTTAAAGATCAAATTTGCGTGTCTGTTTTGGTATTGTATTCGTTCATCGAGTTCTCGAGCACTTGTCTGATAAGCTCATATAAATTGAATAAACCTTAACGTTACAAGCTGAGGGTCCAAATTTGTTTGTTTTTAGGGTGGGTCAGACGTCTTTGCCAACAGACTGTACTATTAAACTTAATGGTAAACAAGATTTTTTAGTCAACTTTATATAACCATCTATCTTACAAATAAATAAAATGAAGTGTGTTGGTAACGACAAAATAATAGATTTTTACAAAATGCATATTATTATTATGTTTACACGGTACTTTAAAGAAAAGGGTTTTTTTTTATTTTGTCTGTCTGTCTGTCTGTCTGTTTGTTCCAAAATTGCTCAGACCGATTTTCATGGGACTTTTACTGGCAAATAACTGATGTTATTTAGATTATTTTTACTTAAAAAAAAGGTTACAAATCCCACAGATAACTAACATTTACACGAACAAACATAACATCACGCTTATAATTCCTGAAGGTTTAGGCAGAGGTGTAACCATTACAATACCCACATTTCGCCAGTTATGTTTAAGTCCTATGTAAAAGGGGCGAGCCTATTGCCATCAAAAATGACCTTTGGGAACAAAGTCAAACACAAAGACAACAAACAAAGTCGCAGATATAAACTAGTCATAATATAAGAATTTAATGCTAATACAATTCTGCGGCATATTTCACATTACAAACAAAACTATTATAAAGTCGTTTAGGAGTCGTGACTGATAAACGTTTTACGAGTGTAAATTGTTATGTTTAAAAGTTTGCTAATTTGGACGAAACATTTTAATTTTTATGTTTAAAAGATAATGTTTATTTAAGTAGCAATTTATATGACCATTCAGTATTTGAATATCTACTTATACTTAAGAGCTTCTGTTGTTTTTAATTAATCTATACCTACTTACCATAATAAAGCTAAAGAGGTTTTTTTGTTTGTCTGTTTATTTAAACGCGCTAATCTCTGGAACTGTCGGTCAGATTGGAAAAAAAACAATTTTGTATATGATAGCCAGATTCATCACAAAAGAGGTTTATGCTATATTACCTATATCAAGATCAAACCCAAGGAATCCAAAGACCGTATCTTTTCTAGGGTGAATAAAAACCATGGGAACAAAGTCGCGGGCAAAAGCTAGTAAGCAAATAAATGCCTTTTTAATACCAATACGTATCATCGCAACGATTAATACAAATTTAATGTTTCCTTTGGCAAAGTTTTTTAAATTATTTGTTTATTTATTCAGATTTAAAATTGTAACCTTTATTTATTCAATTTTATTTAAAGTTTATTAGTTTATTTCAATTTGTCTAATCTTCTTTGATGTCACAATATGTCAATATGACATATAATGTCATTACTTTAATTTTAATTACCAGATTGAATAATATAGATGTCCCTGTGCCTTGACGTCATCATTCTGAATTTCGATGTTAAGATTTTCCGTCAGTTTTTGAACATTTTGAAAAAAATATAATTGAATATATAAACATAGTTGCCCCTTGCAAAAGGTAGTTTCGTATAAAAAAGAAGAGGAAAGAAACTAAACTTATTCTGTAAAAATAAAATAGTTTAATTTACAGTGGATTTAGATTCGACCGTTTCCATCTACTCATATAATTAAAAAAAAGAAGAATGTTCAATTTTCTTTTTTTATGGTAAGATTTCTGATTAGTGTTCTCCTTTATTTATTTTTTATTTCACTGTTCTTATCAGACTTATTTGACTTAGGTACTAGACTTTAAGTGAATGATGTATTCCGTTTTTTTTTGTACTTTTTGTTGCATAAAGTTTAAATAAATAAATAAATAGTTGGGAAAAGCCTAGGCAGTTGTTGAATTGGAGGAGTGCACAACTAATTGTGTCCTTGATTTATTATTATTATGCAATTGTGTAGCCTCTGTTAGAGATCCAAATAAATAAACATTGCTATCGAAAAAGTGACAATACCGCTGCATGCAATTGACACTAGCATGCAATATCACGTACCTACAGACTGTACTGACATACCCTATAATTATGATTTTCTAGGAAACCAGTAAATAACATTAGGTAGTATACTACTAACTTTCATATTGTCTCTCAAAGCTTTGACGAAAGAGATGTAAGTATGTACTTACATCTCTCTTTAAGCTGTAAATGTTAGGTACTGAATAGCTTTCATAGGTGTAATTACACCAAGGTGATAAAACGTCTTGGGAGCCATAGAAAATACCGATATATTTAAATTCTTCTGTAAACCGTAGAATATTTCCATAATATCAGTAATGAGCTTAGTTTTCTGCCTATAGTAACCAACTCACAATCTATACCTATAAGGCGCTTTGCACTTATAGCAACTATTGCAGCAACTGGCAACTAGCTGTTTACATAATTATATTTTATTTCAATTGGACTGCGCACATAATATAGCAACTCGAGTTTCGAGTTTCGGCGATCGTCAACAGTTTTCAGTTGCTGCAATCGATGACTAAATTAGTTTTTAATTGCCGCAACTAGCAACTGTTAAATATTATACCGTTAACGCTGATCGCTGCCTAGATTGAGCAACTCGGCTACGAAAGTTGCTCACAGATTGCCATAAAGTTGCGGCAACCGTAAACGTTATAGCAACTATCAACTTATACAGGAAACTTTTAAAGAGTTGATAGTTGCCTCAACTTAAGTTGCTCCGTGTGCAAACCGCCTTACAGGAAACTTTTAAAGAGTTGATAGTTGCCTCAACTTAAGTTGCTCCGTGTGCAAAGAGCCTTAGTTGAAGTATCGGTTTGTAACGTCAAAATAACAGCATTACTAAATGCATGTTAATGTTTAAACGGTACTTAATGCGCGGTACTCACTTGTGCACTATAATATCTACACTGTGCTTGTCACTTGGCTTGTCTCAATTGAGATTGGCCTCCGTGACTGAAATTCGGTTAGGAGGATATAAAAAAAAAACAATAATAATTTTTTTAGGATGGGAAGTAATCAAAAGACTTCTTTCGCTCTGGGAGGAGCGGAAGGGAGTGTCAGACTCCGGGCTAAAACTCATCCGTGTTCCTCCTAATGCCCTTTGCGTTCCATGGCCGCGATGATTCTTTCGATCAAAACCCGCAACCCTGGCAGAACACACTTCATCATCATCTGCCTAGCCTTTTCCCAACTATGTTGGGGTCGGCTTCCAGCCTAACCGGATGCAGCTGAGTACCAGTATTTTACATGGAGCGACTGCCTTTCTGACCTCCACAACCCAGTAACTGGGTAATACGATACCCCTAGGTAAGACTTTTTGTCAGACTTTCAAGCTTCTGACGACTCGTAACGACTGTCAAAGATCCACGTATGACAGCCGGGACCAACAGCTTAACGTGCTTTCCGAGGCACGGAATGATGTCAATAATGTCTAAGATAAACTTTAGAAAGTACATATGAATTGAAAAAGTCACATTGGTACTTGCCCGGATTCGAACCCAGAACCTCATGCATGGGAGGCGGGCGCCTTAACCGCTAGGCCATCACGACACACAACACACCTGGCAGAACACACTTATTTAAGGCGAATAGGCGGTTTCAGACTTAAATTAATATAATTGTAAGTCTAGGTTTCCTCACGATGTTTTTTTTCACCGATGTCAGTGATGTCCAAAATAAACATAGAAAATGCACATGAAATGAAAAAAGGCATATTGCTATCTACTGTTTATATTAAAATATCAGATTTTCCGACTAAAAATCGCCATACGCCATAAGGAATAATGTCTTGACTTGTGCCATATTTGTGCACAGTGTAACTTAACATATGATGTGGGGTGTAAAGGTTGCAATATGTTGTAAAGTTAAATAGCTAGGTCGAAGACGGCGCTTGTAAATATGTTGCCTGTTGCAAGCACTAAATTTGTATTTACGTAGAATTATTAATATGAGTACTTTTCTCGTTGGCAAAGTTGTAGATGTATAAACTTTTGAGCTGAAAGCACCGATAACTTAATTGTATTGCTTCTTCCCACGACTTCGCCTACGTTATTCTGATCTGTCGTAAAATTCGCACTTAGCTGACGTCTCTTTCTCATAAACTATCCTCCATTTATTATAACATTAGAAAATTAACGGTCAAATAACGGCAGTTGTGTTATATTGTTGAAAAGACTGCATTTTGGTGATTTTTTTGTAAATGATTTATAGTCTTGCTTTATATTTATCATGAAATATCGGAGTCTATTTTATTGTTTAACATTCAAATAACGAAAACTTTGCAACGTTATTTTTATAATGTTATATTAAACTAGCGACCCGTGTTGGCTACTCACGGGTGCAATGTAGATACACTTACCTTCCCCTTGAATCACTCTATCTCGCATCAAAATCCGTTGCGTAGATTTTAAGATGCTTAAGGACAGACAGCGGGAAGCGACTTTGTTTAATACATATAGTGATGGAGTATACAGGACCTACTACCTACGCTGACGAATATTAGTTTTCGAGATTTCGTGGTTATTGAGTAAGTAACGATTATTTCTACAACTATTATTATTAACAATGTTGTAGTTTTAGAGTTAGTTTTAGTTTTATTATTATTCAATGTTTATGTCTGCTTCTACATACCTATAAGTATCCAATTTTGTTGTTATGGAACTCAGTGTCTTTCGCTCCTGGGGTGGGCGCTAATAACTGCGACACAGTTAATAAACTAACGCAGTATTATCGTACACAATAATATTGTAACCATGTTTTTGTTCCAATAAAAATATTTGATTTGATTTTGATTTGATTTGATTTCAGGCCAGCATTAAACTACTACTAACACTTCTTATAATAATGGCAACCTTCATTCATCGTAAAATCTCTTCAAATAGATGAAATGCGGTCAGAAGCAGAGGCGGCATCTTTACCGCAATTCGGCAGAACTTGAGTCTGTTTGAACTCGACAGTCACGAGTTTCCATCAGATAACTTTGCCAACACAGTTATCCTAAACCACGGTCCTGTCGCTTCAAGGTTCTCTTCAGATAATAAACAAATCTGAATGTCTATTTTATATACGTTCATTTTCTATACGTTAGATACTTACATAGGAATTCATAAAGTGCAAACTCAGTGCCCGATGGGATTTACCATTGGCAAAAATGACGAGCTTCCATACGACGTCTTATTTATTTCATTTTGACCATTTACAGGCACTTTTGAATTGTCAAGGAGGCGGTCAGTTAGTCGGACTAACTTAGTCCGAAAGATGAAGCTAGTTACTCGTTCCAAAACGGAGGTAGGTCTCTATGGAGAAGAACGAGCAAGAAACTTCACGGCACTCTTTTAAATTTAGTGGTTTCTTCACTCTTTTATATTTAAGTAACCTGAGTCTAACAAGAGTCAGACAAGGCATGAGCATCACTGCGCTTGCTCAAGACGGATTGACGATTCAGATTCAGATTAGATTTATAATAACTACCAGTATAATTATTAATATGAGTAGGTACTTAGTTTCCTCACGATGTTTTCCTTTGTTGACCGACGTCAGAGCCTTCTTTAGCTGGTGAAATGTAGCTGTTATCTTGCTATGCCAATTCGTCAGGAAAAGACATGAGGCTATGTTGGTCCAACAGCAATGCTTCCTATACCAATGTGTCTCTCAGTCCCTCTACAAGTTATACAACAAAATCTAGATATCTACATAAAATGTCCCGTTCTGTAGATCTAACTCAATCGTATGAAAGTTAAGGGCTAAGTTAAGGCTATTGTTCTGCTCGCTTGGGGCGGTCGTGCACATTGTTCATTGTCTATTCGTAGAAACGCTTGGATATGTTTTAAAATAATATTTTACGAGCCCCGTCGATGCTTGGGGACGGGCTCGTTGACAAAGAACGTGCATTTATTTAGAGATATAACGCGAATTATAAAGAGAAAATACATGCAGCAAATAACAATGTTAGGTATATTTAATAGCGTATTAATACGAGTACATGACTTCCGCAATTAAAGGAACAATGTACCTATATAATAAACTAGTATTGGATTGTCATTTGAAAGGCCCACACATACCTACAGGTTTAATCTGCCCAAACAAACTGAATCACTCTAAAATTTCTCCCATTATCGCATCCCATTATTAGTAATCGTATTGATTTTAGATACATACCTAATAAAAATTTCAAATCTATTGTAAGCATAAGGTTTGAACACATACATACATAAACTCACGCCTTTTTCCCATGAGGGTAGGCAGAAACCACACAACGCCACCACCTGGTGCCATCCTTACATACTCCTTTCGCCTCATCCACGTTCATACATCTCGTCATACAAGTGATACAAGTTTTGGACATACATAGATATATAAAAATACAACCAAATATTATCTAAATTATGTATCTAAATACAAGCTTTACACCCAAAATAAAAAAAAATCAACACGGACAGATAAGAACCACTCTTTACGACATATAAACACTTTCTTAAGTAATTGATTAGGTACCGATCTTTCCTTTGAACGGAGAACATCAATGAATACATCGATTATATCGAAAATCAATGCGAATTCTCTGATACTGATCGATAAGCCTCGATCATTGTGCAGCAATATGCCACAGTTCTCAATGTTATCTTATTTTAAGTGGAAATCGATTAATTAAGTTTATTTAAGTAATCGATCTGGTACTCTTATCTTATCGATGTCTTTGATTGCGCCGCATCATAAACAAAGCAGACAGTAGCAATCACAATCGTTTGATATGGTAAATTAATTGCGATACGGTGGCGACTACTCGACATCCTATGTTGGGTGTTGGGTGCATAAAATTGCACTTTGTGACTTACAAATACCTACATGGTTATATAACAACGTAGCGAAACTTTTATGGAAGCTTTTATTGATATAAACGACAATTTTTGCCACCCTTTACTCCTTCACTCCTGGACAAGGCCTTCCCCCTATTCTCTCTGTATTGGACCTGATCTTCCTAAGGAAGCCATCCAAGGCATCCCGCAGTCTTCTACTCGGTCTATCGCGACTCCATTTAACTGTCTGAGGACAAAATATTAATCATAAAATTAATAGAAAAACTTTTGAATGATGAATGATGACGAAGCTGTAGAAGTGCAATTTGCTTTCGTTTTCTATTTCATTATGTAGGTACTTACTAAGTTTATCTTGGACATCACTGACATCGGAGAAGGAGAACATCGTAAGGAAACCTGGACTTACAATTACGTCTGAAATCGCCAATCTGCCAAGAAGATCTGATCTGATCTGTCTGTCTGTGTGGTAATATTATTATTTTTACATCATAAGAACCAATCTCGAAAATAGCTGCAACACCGAATTCTATAAACACAAGAATCAATTTCGTTTTCCAATCATCAACGACATAAAGTTCTCAAGGACCACCAATAAAACTTTAGTATCGGTTCAGTACAAACAGTTTTCATGAGCGTCATTTTAATAGCAATGTATTTGCGAAGCTGTGGGCGGTCTGTTTTCTTAAACAATTTATGCGCTCGGCGCCTTTGCGACCGACTATCAGAAGACGTGCTAACCAAATCACTGTGAAATACTGTCCGTCTGTAAGTTACCGCTAATCTAGAAAACTAACGGCCCCTTTTTCATGAAGTTTGCACGTTTGGAAAGTTTTGTTTTGAGAGAGCTTTACAACTTGCTTCCTTTGAGTTCGTTTAAATAGAACAAACATGGTAAGATAGGTACGGTACCAACGCTTATAGCTCTATATGCTTGATGTATTTAGTAAAAAGCTGTCATTTTGACATTACAACCCAACATTTCAATTATATTTAATTGTATACCAATTAAAAAATCTTCAGTTGTACACGTTCGCATAAGCTCCTCTTGCCTCTGGCCTCATGAAATTAAATAGATTCGGAAAAACGGAATGTTTGTGTCCACCTAACGAGTATGTTCGTCCCAATGTGCTAGTTAATAATACCTAATAAGTAATGAGTGTTGATAATTGACTGCTATCTACTTTTGAGAAATGCTATTTGCGACGATGATCGGAACACTGATTCGCTTAATTGGCAAAATGGCAACACTACGCGACGCCATTCGGGAACTCGTTGGCCGAATCCCGTTTCATGAATATAAATGAGACCACAATTTCAGTAATTAAATATAATTAGACAGATTCTTTTATGGAGAGTCTGTCCCGTGATTGTACGGTCATAATTCATTTAGTAAATTAATAAATCAAGATGTTTCTGGCTACTTATTACGGGAACAATTAATAGGAACTATTATTATCTGTCTTGTTGTTATATCCATCAAGAGTTTGGTGAACTTCTTATTAATTGCTAGTGTTATTCTAGCCATCGCATCTTACATGATAAACTATCAAGATTTCTCTTTTTTATATCGTTGAAAATTGACCTGTGAGGCTGTTACTATACTATATGGTACTACCTACCATCAGTGCCATCATCCATGAATCCAAAAACTCGAAAGTTTGTGAGGATTGATGGATAAATTTTTGGTATTCTTTCACGCTGAAATGTCTGAATGGGATTAGCTGTTTCGTACACATCATATAATTATATTGATTTAACTGAACACAGGATAATTTTTATTCCATTTTTGTGTGTTTTTTACACACAAAAATGGTGGGATAACTTAGGACTTGGGCTTAATTCTGTGGGTTGCCTACACCAAAAATAAATGAAATAAATGAATGGCCTAATTAAAAATAAATAATTTGACTTTGACTTTGACTTCAGACAAAGTCGTAAGCAGAGGCTAGTCAATATAATATATAATATAATATAATATATATAATATAATATTGTTAAAAATCTTTTAGTTATTCAAAAAATAATTAATTTCTTGGCTGTCCATAGTATCCATCATCTATTCATAAGTTATTTTTACATAACATAACATCACGCTTGTAATCTCTTAAGGGTTAGGCAGAGGTGTACCTATTAGTATGACCCCAGCCGCCCAAGTCACCCAAGTTATTGTTATTTATTTAAACTTAATGCAACAAAAGGCACAAAGGCTGACTTTAAGGCCCTCTAAGCATTCTCTACCAGCCAACCAAAGCAATATTTAGTTTAACCACAAGCTTTCCGCAAATAGTAAATATATTGAATTCATTTATTATTTTCGCTATTTTCCAATCAATTGAATGTCCCCTCATTCCTATCTTGTCTATTATTAGCATGCGCCCGATTCACCGCGACCACAGCGCGCCGCGGTTTGACCTCTCAGACGTGGATCAACACAATGTTGTACATTCCAAACGACAGTTGAAGACAGGCTTGTGGACACAAGCGTAATGAGGTGACAAGTTTATCTACATAGGGTAGAAAAGTGCCGGGTATCTTTATTATTAGGTAATTCAAACAGAAACCTGTTAATGTTTGAAGGGGAAGAATAATGCGATCCGGCTTTATTTTATGTTAAGAAAACAAAGTTCATTCAAATTATTTTATACCTATTTGTGGTCATGCAACCTCTTAACTTTTATTTTATTAATTTATTTCGTATCTTTATCGTAATTTATTTAATTAAACCTTTTTTTAGATTAACAAAAAAAATTCTTGACATAAAAAAATTAAAACTACATTTTTAAATGTTTTCATTTTATTTTGTTTTGTTACATATTTTATATAAATATTAAATGGAGTCCCTTAGTGCTGTATTTAAAAAAAAATAGGTACCTGTGAGCTGCACTTATTGCAAGATGACAGAACTGCTTAGATAACATTTTGCTGATTTACAAACACGGTAGGATCAGGACACTTAAAATATCCAAGTTTTGAACTACAAAATTACAATCTATACAAACTAATAAATAACAGACATATAGGTACCTAACAATAACTTAAAGTGTAGTGACACTACACAATGTGAAAAGTCAACATAGAGCTGTCCTGAGTAGCACAGTATTGTCAACAAAAGATTTAAATTAATACTCTCTGGCCGGTTGTCCACAATTCATTGAATTCACACAAAAGTCCACACATCTGCACTTCCGGGACCCTATAGTTACATCATCAGACGATTTATAGTGGGCAACAGTAACAGAAATTCAATGCACACGAAATTGAACTTTATGTTGTAATGTATTAAGTCGAACATGCATTAAACGAAAAGCATTTCAATAGGTCAAAAATCAAATAATTTATTTAAAATCCAATTCAATCGTCCATAGAGAACGATAATATATTTCTCTATTTATCGCACCAAAAACAAGGCTGTTCAGTTATTATTATCACACTAATAAAGCAAAAAGATCACACATTGTAGACTAAGATAAAAACTAAAAAGATTTATGACCAGATAAACAGATTTATAATAAGTACATTGGAGATAATGCCCCAGTTGATAGGAGCCAAGGTCGGAATATTTAGTGATTCTTTAAACAGGGCAGATAGAGTGAATTTATTGTGAACCTATTAACTTTTCTACTATGGAACTAATGAACTAAAGGGAAAACTTTAATTATGTTTCATTTCGACAGTGATCGGAAAGCGGGACTGTTGAGCATGAGGTCTTGGGTTCGATTCCCAGGTCGGGCAAATTGTTATTGGGTTTTTCCATCAGGAATTTCTCAGTAGTAGCCTCGGAATCCATATTTGTGCCCGGTTGATGGCAATAGGCTCGCCCCCTATTACATGGGACTTAAACATAACTGGCGAAATGTGGGTGCATTAATACACCTCTAAAAACAGCATGGGTACTTTATTACCAGACTCTTTTGTGGGCCTAACTATAGCCTCACGCTTTAGAGGTGTGGAACTCTAAGATGTTTGGCTAAGTGAGGAAGCTCTGGCGACTCTGGGAGTATACTTAACTTAACTTAGACTTCACTGCTTGTAATGTAAGTTATGGAAAGTTTTTAACAACATCATAGTAAAAAACGGATGTTATAACTAAATGTTATTAATAAATCCATTCATTGTTTTAACTAGCCACTAGCCACCCTCTTATTAGATAGATTGGTATCCATTAACGCTTGATAACTCCCACCTGTCAACTATTTTGATTTAATAACATTGAAATCGTTATGAAAGAGATTTTTATAAATATAGAAATGGAATTTCTGTAATTACTGTTACTTATAGTATCGGCGATATAAATAACAAAACGTTATTTTTGAGTATGAATAATAGAAAATAATATAGATATGTAATACTAGCTTCTGCCTTTGTCCGTCTGGAAGTCAAATACACCATAAAACACTATTCCAAAATACTCGGCAATGGTGCAGCTTTATATCAATGAAATAATTTTTGAAATCGAACCAGTACTTCCAGCTCAGATTATTCCTCATTCTAATTACAAACAAAAAATAATTAACTATCTCAAGGTACCTTTTCATAGACAGATAGAGATAGTAAAGAAGAAGATTGTCAGTTTAATGACGTCGAAGCAACCAAAGAAGGTACTGGATAGGGATTGCAATCCCGCAGCTCACTCAATCCCGCGGGATTGATATGCGGGATTGATCACCCGCGGGATCCCGCATATTTGAAATTATTCACAGTAGTTCAACTTTTTGCCCCGTTTGTATGTAAGATAAAGTATTAATTTTTTGATCTTATAGGGCTATAAGATCGAAAAATTAATACTTTATCTTATTTAAAATTATGTTATAAAATCGAATTGAAAATTTGAAACTACAGGTTTTTGTTTTAAAAAATCAAGTAGGTATTATTAATTATTATACATGTCTTACATTATGCAACAAAAATTATTTGTTTTCTAACAAAATAACAATGAAATTATAATTAAGTACGAGTAATTAGTAATCAGCCTTATTAGACCTTAATTTTTAAATGTTTAGTATCAAAAGTTTTCTTTAATTTTACCTTATGGGCCTCAGCACACGGCGTATTTATAAAGAGCAGACGACTCGCGTTTTAATCGGTATCTACGGCGCAGACAACGCGTGTTCTAGAAATTGTCTTGAAACGCGAGTCGTCGCGAGACAACAGTTTTATGATGTTACAAACATCAAAAAACTATTCATCATAATACTTGATTTTTTAAAACAAAAACCTGTAGTTTCAATTCGATTTTATAACATAATTTTAAATAAGATAAAGTATTAATTTTTCGATCTTATAGCCCTATAAGATCAAAAAATTAATACTTTATCTTGCATACAAACGGGGCAAAAAATTGAACTACTGTGAATAATTTCAAATATGCGGGATCCGCGGATCCGCGTTTTGAAGGTGCGGGATCCAGCAGATTAATAAGTGGTGCGGGATCCCGCGGGAATGCGGGATCCCGTTTTGCGGGATTGCAATCCCTAGTACTGGACTATAAAAGCTAATGTAAAAATACCACAATAAAACCAAACAAAAAAAAAACAAACAATGTTTACCTCTTATATTAGTGTAGATAGTAAAGATATATAGAAGAATAACTGTTTATTGTCATCGAAGCTACCAATAAAAGCTACTGGACTATGAACGCTACATAGAAATTGACAAAAGATAAATACAAATTTGCATCAACGTAAACATGATACGTACTCTAAAAGGTCCCGTTTCCCCTTTACGATCGCAGAGCCGATAGCCAACGACTCGGACGCGTGGCAGGCACACGACAATCACTCAGTGATACGATCGGCTAATCATACAAATCATGCTCCATGCACAGAGTCAGGTGTTGGTGTCTGGGAAATACTAGCTGCAGGGGAATCGAAGGAGTATGGGGCTTTGAAAATTCCATTGTTGTTGTTGTGTCCAAACAAGAGGTTGTTGTGTGTGCATTATTAGATCACGTCTGGTATGGTTTACTTGGTCAATTTTTTGCTGCTGAATTTTATTGAGTTGTAATTATTCAGTAAAACAATAAACTCAAACTTAAAGCAATTGCTTCATTTAAACCATTTTGAATTGTCGGTCAGTTACTCAGAATGTTGAAGCTCGTTCCAAAATGTAGGTAGGTAGCTCTCAATGGAGAAGAACAAGTAAGACCCTCCACGAAGTACGAATAAATTAGTTTAGTTCCCATAATAATTTAAGTTGTCATTAGTTTTCAATATTTATGGTAAGTATTTTCTATGATTGGTGAGGAAAAATGTTGTGTCATCGAACTACGATGGTTTGACTTAAACTTGCAAATGAAAGTATTTCCCAAAAACACGTGGGCGAACAAGCAACCAGTCAAATATAAACCAATATAAACTTGATCGATACCAAATAAAGCAAGCCGATACGGTTATCTGAATACAATCTCCAGATAGGATAATGTCGCGCAGACAAGCATGTTATAGAACCTTTTGTTCAATCTACAACGCGGCATAGTTTAGCAGCCTCCCATGATAGGGGTGAAGACAGTACAATAAGGGCACCATCGACCATACGATCTTTAATCGATATATTCAACCGTTGCGATTACATCGACAAGCCATTGTGGGTAAAGCGTTGTGACAGTCAGCTTTAATAGTTGTCTAGTAGATAAATGGTTGGTTATTTCAATCTTTACTGATTATGCGCAATGTTCTAAGTTTGAAAATGATTGATGTTGAAGTTGGCGTCGATTTCAATGAGATTCTGTGTATGTACAGGATACTCGATACTGGTGTAATAGATAATATCTAACTGACTATAAGTATCTTTTATCAAATATTACCTCTGATACTGGTTAATAGCTGTATGGGCGTCTACAAGAATAGAATGCTTTATGTATTTAGTGGTCAAACAAGCTTGTTTATAAAGGAGAATACAAAAGTAAAGAGCCTGCACGGAGTCATCATTTACAGCGATGACCATTAAAAATCATTGTGAATATGGAAATTATTCCCAGTAGAGATTAAGTTCAATATGATGCTACTCAAACTAAACTACCTTTATTTGTACGGAAATGATGAAACACACATAAAAATAACGACCGGAAACGACTATATACAAAACGTTTATTCCTCACACATCACTGGAAGAATTCTAAAAATCTTAAAACATTTACAAGCTCAATTTAACGAGTGAACCGTAATTTAGCGATAAAAGAAATCCAAATAGATAATGTAAATACACGAGCGTATGTAGAAGCGTGTTACTTATGTACACATTGTAAAACTGAAGTAGACAGCTAAAATTAACGTTTATTGAACTTCTTAACACTAGAACACTGTTTCTAAGCTAAACTAGGAACGTAGGAAGCAGGTAGATAAAGATAATGTAATAGGAAATCTGACTAAATGCGAATTAAACTTGAAAATCTAGTATTGCACTGTGGTCGTGGTCACAGAGTTAGGTGTCTAGAAATCTATTATTATAAGCTATGAACTAAGGAACTAGGTTGCCACATTTTAGGAAAAGTTTGGAAAGATGGAGAGCATAAACCATCTGTTGGCTGCCTGTCATTTACTGGAACATATAGTTAGACTAGACAGAAATAAGTGAAGAAACAAGCCATGAGGAGAGAATGCCTAGAATGTGTTTTAGTTTAAATTATTTAGTTTTCTTTTTGAAACTTTTGAATAATTGTTTACTTAAATAAGTTTAAACTAACAGCAATAAAGGCTTATTTTATTTTTCTTTATTTTAGGCTAGTTAGTAGAAAGACAAAAGAAAAACGATGTGTAATCAAATGAGTCCACCATGAACAACTCAAGCACGAATCACTAAAGAAACACAATACTAACATCCCGAAATTTATTTATTTATTGAATCATCAAGAAATCCTTGCGTCAGATAAAGATCAACAAAAGGAACGAGTAACTACTGATACGGTACCGCCATGAGTATCAAATTGTAACAACGTAATATTTCACGTTGATACCGCTTGCCGCTTTATCTCGTGTAACTTAATTTAAGACTTGATCCAACTAAGTGAATTAGAAATGTATTATGTTTCAAGTTTTAATGTTATGTCATTGTTGGTTGTTCCTGGTTATGATACTTTAGTAGTAAGTGATTGTTTGTTTGTTTGTTGATTGGATTGTTGAAGATTATTTGGAAGACGTAATGCTATACTGTTATCATTTTTACAAGCTTTTATTTATTTTCACCAGTCACAGTGTTTTTGCCTAATCAAATCTTATAAATTAAAACCACTTTCCGATATTAGATTGAGCTTTAATTTTGCGTAAATATTATGCAATTTGCATGACATTGTAATATGATAAGGTCCCAGAGCTGCTCTGATGATGGGGCCGAAAGTGGCCATAGAATCATAATCAACTTTTGCAAGTTAAGTTTGACCCACTTCCCGGTGTTTGATTGAGCTAGAACTGTGAACACACATGCACATAGCTAGTTAATTCTTCGTTGGATCCATCTTCACAACTTCGTGTAATAAATTGTGAAAGACTTAACGTGACTTACCTACCTATTTGGTTTTCTTCAAAATCAAATAATATTTATACAATTTCGTCATTCATTTCTTGGATTTACACGGCTTGTTTTATGTTTATTAATAGCATATAATAGTTCCTCGTATAATGTGTATTACAACAATTTTATAGCCAGGTTTATAATAAAGACCTACGCTCCGACAATTTCTTACACGTAAACGCCATAATTTCTCCATTGTTTCATAAACACCATACAATTCGTAACGGACAATTTAGACTTTTAACGTCGATAGGACAACATAATGGTGGGGTGGTGACGCCTAACATTTTCATTAATAAAGGTTGCCCAGAAACTCTTGTTAACAATGATAACTGCATTCTGGAAGAAACGAAGCATAACTCATTCGATTAAACTGTGAGTTTACCGACTGCGGGTCGGGTTAATTGTAACACTACGAAGATTCCCAACCATTATACGAAGACCTTCAAAAAAGTTCATCATCTCCCAATTCATAAACACTGTACCAAATTTCACGGTTCAGATTAAACTGGTTATGTTAATCTTCAGCGACGACTAAGCAGATCTTAGTTACGTTGAGAAAGTGTTAATCCTATTTTAATATGACTAATTGTGTACTAGTTGACGGTGACTACTAAACAACGGCATGTCTGTGGGTAGAAGTGCAATTACCAAATGGTAGTACTACGTATTTGAGAATGACATTTCGTGAATTTATATAAATGTTAACTAAACATGTTCTATGCCAGTGGGATTTAGAGTGAATTTAGTTTATGTTTCATAACATGTCAAATTATTTACTTGCCATAATTTTACAAAGGGTTTATCGGATTCATACTTTTTTATTTAGATTCTAGGATTCAAAGTTGCTGCATCGTCTTGTTTATTGCGTGTCTTTTTGTATTTGTTGCCTCTTTGGAATATTGTTTAAATTCTAAGTAAAAGGTTCTTGTATATTATCAATCAAGCTTTTGCGTGTGACTTCGTCCGCGTGAACTTTGTTTTGGATCACAATTTTTTTTGGCAACTAGCTGAAATACACACATCAAAAGTGTCTAGGGATCAATATATTATTATTACCAAATACATCTTGATCCCTAGACACTTTTGATGTGTATAGTAGGTGAAAGAATTTTTAAAATCGGTTAAGTAGTTTTTGAGTTTATCCATTACAAACAAAACTACAAATCTTTTCTCTTCTATAAATATTAGTTTGGACTGCATTCAATGTTTTTTTTTACACGACTGCCCCAAAAAAAGGAGGTTATGTGTTCAGGGTTAATGTATGTATGTATGTATGTGAGTTTCTTTATTCCACCATAACTTTTAAACGCCTGAACCGATTTAGATGTATGGGGTATCGTTACAATCCTTGCATCGTTCCGAGTAACATAGGCTAGTTAAAAATAAAAAGAAAGCGGTTTGGTCACTTTAAAAAGTAAACTGGTCGTGTCTATGTTTATCGTCTAGAATTTGACAAGTAGATTTAAAAAATATATAACACTGTAAATAAAAAACATCGTAAAAAACTGACCAGTAAACAAAGTACAAATGTGCAATTTTTGCAGTCGTGTTTTTAATTTTTTAATTATAGTAGCTTGTTGTGTTCAGATGTCAACTTGCAACTCTAGCCATCTTGGGTCATGAACTCTCATCTTATTACTCTTATCTTGATCTTCTTCCACATTTTTGTCTTTAACTTTATTTCGGACAGTGATATTTGTTTAATTGTTTCGACTCTTAATACTTAGTAACTTACGTAATAGTTTTGTGACAAACTGATACATAAAACAGCAATAAATACATAACATTATGTCGGAAGTAAAATTCATTGATAAGGGCTTGTGTGTGACCTGAAAGTTGAACTTTCCATCTTATCATTTTGTAACTTGACTATTAAACTTCAATTACATTAGTAATGTAATGTGTAACTACTTAGGTACCTATAAATAGATTTTATTGTAGGAAATGCTGGACTCTCTTGACAGATATTTGTACCTTTTTTTTTGTTTTTTGTTTGGCTATAATAGCCATTTACGCTTTGTAAAGATATCAAGGAGATTAAGGGCGGATTGTTTGATTGCTCCCATAAAAGTTACTGACTGTTGAAAAATAATTCCTTAAATAAAAGAAGAATTAATGAATCTTCTCATGAATTGAATTATCTTGAGTCGGCAAAGTTATAATCGTTTACCAGGGTTCAGAGAGTCAATGGCGAAAGAAGATCCTACATTGACATAAGATAAAACTAGTAGTTATTAAATTTAAAAAAAAAGTGAAAAAATTAAAAACATAAATAAACATACAAATCTTTTTTACTAAAAATATAAACCCCATAAAAAATTAAAAGGTTTTTAAAATAACTTTAGTTTTGGAAGGCAGGGTCTTTTTTGTAAAAAAGTTTTTTATGTTCCATCACTTAATGATCAACACCTTGCTTACCACTGTAAATGCCCCAGCGTTCATAATTAATAAGCTGCAATTTACTGACATAATAATTAAGGGAACATAGTTTAATTGACCAAATAAGTGCGGTGTGCACCCCTTTTTGAATTACCATATAAATGCCGTAAATTCTACATGTTGTTACCGCATAGTATAGGCTGGTTGCTCGAGTTTATTTATTGGGTTATTCGTGGTAACGTGCGGTGAATCAGCTGTTTCATATGTTTTGATCGTGTTGTAGTGGATTTTTTGTAGAGAACGTTTGACTTTATTTTTTTATTTTTCAGAGTTGGTCCTATAGTAAAATTTGTTCGTATTTATGAGTACTTTTACCACGTGAAAGATACGCAATGAACTAAAATTCAGTCTGTATTAAATCCAAAAGTACCTACCTATCTGCACTAGTCAATAGTTCTTCAAATCGAAGGTAAATAAACAGTTATGAAAAAATGACAAACATTTTTACTATTGTAATTTTCAGGCTTCCAAGGAGATGGCAGGACGAACTGGATGGATGAGGCACAGAATGGTGAAGGATGGAAGGAGTGGAGGGAGGTCTTTGCCCAGGAGTGGGACAAAAGAGGGGAAAATAAAAATGGTCTTTCGATATAATCAAAATTGCAATCATTTTAATGATTGTAGTTTTTAAGCCATAAGCTTTCTCTCTGGATAAAAGTCAATAAATTTATCTATATAAATAGATCTATATAATCTATCATGAATTGCCGAAATATGTACGCGCATAACTTCCGAACAACTAGGTACACCAAATTGCATAATTTTTTGTTATGTTCGTTATTGTCAGGACAAGGTTTGTGTAAAAAAACTTTTAAATAATCGTTTTTTTTTAATCTTACCGACGGGGCTGGAGCATAAACCACGCGTACGAAGTCGCAAGCAGCAGTTAGTAGGTACCTAAGTAATAAATACTACCTAGTACCTACGTATTTATTTCAAAATAACTTTTCCATTTCAACTTTTGCAGAAAGTGAAAGAGATTGCCTTATTATACTTACCTACTGGCTTAGTAGCTACTATCAAGTTTTAAGAGTGCGTGATCAATCGATCAATGATTATTTTAGACTATCAATAAAGTGAATAATGTACCAGCTACCTACCTACCTATTTATTCCATGCGTGACTTATGTAAAAGCTTTATCTATCGTAAGTGTCGTGTGTTATGTTACAATAAAAAAATAAAAGATAAGTAGGTCTTACCTAATTAAAAAAAAAGAATATATTTATTGCCAATTTACACAAAGACAAGTTATTTGAAATCCCTGACCCCTGAGCTAGTGTTAAACTGTATTACCTACAGAGGTCAGAGGTCAGTCATTGGAACTAGATATTGCTTGTAGTGCTACTGGAACGACTATGTCAGTTTTATGTTAACGTAACTTTACAATCTATCTCACTATGAATCAGTATTAAACTGCGGAGCTTTCAATTAACCCCTTAAGCATAACCATTGATAAAAGGAATTTATCGATAGCGCGTTGTTGCTCGCTGCATACAAAACTTAGGTAATCTACTCATATTTGGTCAATAATTAATTTAACTTGATTAAATTCGTAGTTATGTTAAGGGCATTACAATGGCCTGTGGTTGGTATGGAGTGAGCTTGTAGAACCAAGATCACGCAAGAATGTTTCTTCCCACTCAATGCTGTGTAAATGTAGGTCTATAATCGAATGGATAACCATTTTTCTGATGATGTGGTGTTAAAAAGTACCTAATATAAGTCAACAGCCTAACACATTACCAAGTTAAATGTAAATAACTATAATTTAATAAGGCACGTGTCGTTCCTACTCTCAGTGAACAAAATAGCCGACTAATTTATGTCTTTAAAAAATTGGCTTCGGAACACGTAGGTAGGTACTAGCGTGGCGTGTAAGTTTGAACTAGCGTCTATCGTGGACCCCTGCTGAGCTCTTGGCATTAACAACTAATAGATGTATGTTAATCGACAGGCGATCATTGTCGGCAATCACTTCGGAAAATAAAAAACTAGAGCGTCATTCGATATCTCGAAAGATAAAATTCGTAATCCGTTCCACGTATTGAATATCGATGGATAGACATAACACGATTGTTATTGGCTTGTTTCTTTTTTTGTGTGTCAGTTTAGTAATCAAAATCATCAATAAAGGTTAACCAGCTAAATATTTATCTGATGATTGTTAATAATGCTAAAGACGTCCGAACAATATGAATATTTTCTCTACGTTTATGAATATTTAGGCGAAAAATATGAAAATTAAATTACTGAAAAATAATTAGAAAATTAAATAAAAAGAAAACAAAACTATAAAGTAGTAGTTCTGTGAAACACACACTGTGACATCTGTTGGCGAGTAGAGTAACTATTTAAGAGATCTTTCGTTAGGCTATTCGTGCTATTCACCACAAGATGGCAGAAGTAGTGCTAGTACAACAGTAGGTTCCCATATATAATTATATGAAAAATTAATTATCTATTTCTTAACACACTAATAATATTTCTAAGGAAAACAAGTTACGAGAATTTATGATTACTTACAAATTCTTTGGATTTAATAATTATTTATTGGAGATAAGTAACCCTAATAACTATTATGTCAAATTGACATCTCACAACTAAATGTCAAAGTCAAAACTCACCTCGCGTCACGGTCAATTTGCTTTGTGATTGTGATGATAAAAATAACCTGTTTACAGTTAAATTTTATATTTTTGCCAGTGCAATCTGCGTTTGTTTTTAGTATTTAAGGAAAATCTAACAAGAAAATGAAGCACAAAACACGAATTACTGCCAGATAAGTTTAGATTTGTTAATAAACGTCCGTTGTTTAAATTTCAAATACTTAGGTCATTGGGATAGAGGGCATTTTTTCCGGTAAACAATGAATATAACTAAATTGCACATGATAAAGCAGCTTCTGAACTACGCAAGACTTATAAATAAAGTGCAACATATACAAAGATTGGCTCCATGCAGTGGTTACTACTCTACTTTTACAATTGATATGTTTACCAGTGATATATTTGAAAGACATAGAAATTCAAAAATTCAAAGAAATGACCTTGCGGAGAAAAGTATACAAAATTGCACATACACGAGTGACACAAAAAACATATCCACAATGACCAATGTAGACTTGGAAGACATATTTTCAGAATTACTGGTGAAAAACAAACACAAAAACATTGAAGAGCTAGTCATAAAATGTCGAGACTGTAAGAAATTTCTCACTTACGCTACAATAAAGAAACTCTTTAGACATTACAGCATGAATGGAAAGCCGGAGATGGTGGCTGTTATACAAAATTATTGTTTTAAAGTTGATCCTAAATCATACAAAAGAAACGGAGAGTTCCTACACTATCTAGCGAAAGCTGAATGCATTAAGGGTAATTCTGAAAAAGGATTATCAATACTTACAAGTTCTTATAAAAAGTATGAAAGTCTAAGGAGTTTTTATAGGATAATATTTAGAGAATTAATACAAGATTCAGTATTAAATAGATCGGAAGCGTCATTGGTTGTTTTTAGGAAGTATGTAACGGAGTTTAGTGTGGAGTGGTCTGACCACTATCCTCTAGTCTGCTTCTGGCATATATGCTGGGCAAGCTCTTGGTTCTCGGACCAGATGCTGGCCAACGATCTTCTTGAAAAGTCTGAAATTCTATTGGGTATTGTCGGAGAAAAGTAAGTATTCACTTTCATTCCTATTGCCATCTAATTTTAACCACAAGTAACATTAATATACAGTGCAGGATAGCCTGCGATGTTAGAATCAAACATTTAGATTCTATCTTATATTATAATAATTGATAAGTATTCTAAATAATTCTTATATACCTAGTTTGAAATTGACAATAATTTTGGTTCAAAAATCTTTATTTTAATAAAGTACTGTGTAAGAAACTGACGAAAAATTGCAAGTAATTTAATTTAACAAAAGTACAATCAAAATTTCAAAAGAAGACTGATCAAATACTAAAAAATCTGTTTCTAATTCCAGAGCTACAGCATTCAGTATAATGGCATTAAAAGACTTCAATGAAGATGCTGTGGTCAGACTGCTGCAGACTCTGCTGAAGTATGACATGATGATGGAGTATGTGGCAGTTCTACAAGTGTTGTTCAATTATAAATGTAAGTTGTGAGTGTAATAATTGTGAGTTAGAATTTTAATACAGAAAAAAAAAACCAGTCGAGTGCGAGTCGGACATGAAGGGTTCCATATCATCGCAGAAGATGAATTTAGTTCCAGAGATTAGTTTGCTTAAGAAAGAAAACACTCTTCAGCTTTATTATACTAGGTCAGGGATACCCAAACTCATTTTGTCTACTGCCCACTTTGAGAATAAATTATTTTCTAGCGCCCCCATTTTTTACCTACTTAAGAACAACCTAGTAGATGAAATTACAAATCTCTCCCCAAGCCTCTACACAACGCCCCGATTTTTTTTTCTGGGTCTCTTGCAGCACCCACACGGGGGCGTTATCGCCCACTTTGGGAAAGGCTGTATTACTAGGTCATCATACTAACAAAAAGACAAAAGTCATAAATAATAACAAAATCAATTACCTAATTTCTCGTAGTAAGTACATTGCTCTTTCATCTGGTGACCAGCCAAAGACCACCCATCTTCAAGCTACAGCCTGATAGGATAGCACATTTGAAAATGGGTCAATTTTCTCCACATTATCTCGACTTACTGGGCTGACAATAGCTTTTATCAGCGTGCACTAGTTTATGTTAGGTCTGTGATCCCGGTGTCCTATAATGATATATTATAATAAATCTATTACAATGTAGGGCTTGTGAGTTTATTGTTCTTGCAGTATTATACCATAATGATATAACATAATAGAATATTATAATTATGATGCCGCGTCGTAGTCTGCGTTGATGTCAAGTATATCTGGATTATCTTCCACTAGCTAAAAGTACTGGTTTCACCAGCGTAAAGTTATGCCTTTGGTTACTGCTCCCTTGTTATGAAGCCTACAACCAAGCCTCGATAAGCAGGCTATACATTGATATAACGTAAAATATTTTATTTCAAATCGGCCCAGTAGTTCCTAAGATTAGTGCGCTCAAACATAGTAATTTGTTGTCGTGGACTTTTATATCCGCTTTGACCAATGGCAAATGGGATATTTGAAATTCTCTCAGCAATATCGCACTTAAAAAAATTAAATTCTTGCTTAACAATATATATTTTAATATATAAATATTGATGAAGGCATAATCAAGGGAATCGAACCTGCGATATGCAGCGCAGCCGTCAATCGCTCAGCCTCTGCGCCAAACGTGTCGTCACTTTGATATTCGATGTTGGAAACGCCAGTTTAGTTCGTACATTCTGCGATAGATGTCGCTACGTCACCTACACAACACAGAGGATCTAATCTATGATACCTTCAGACAGTGAAAACTTCTTTTACAAATTAAAAACCTCTATTTGAGTCCGTAAGCAATTTTTGTATCTAAATAGTCCTCATAAATAGATATAGGTATTATGCATTGATTAAAATAAAGTATGCAATAAGTGGGTGTTGATCTGCTAAAACGAACCAAAAAAAAATACTATTTTTTTTTTATTGTAATGATTTTTCCTTTTTTAACGCTAATTAATTACCCGAATGCGCCAGAGTTATTTTTTTAATCTATTCTTAGTATATAAGTACTATTATACTACTACACAAGTTTTGGATGTACAGTGAACTGTTGCCGAATAGTAACGTGACACATCAAGGCTCTTAAATTAATTTCGCGTAATTAATTTAACTATTCAGACATTGTGGGTTGGCTAGTTAGGGCAGAACAAAGCTTAAAAATTAAAAAAAAAAATACCAACATAAATAAAATAAATAGGTATTACTCATAACTATCATCTCTATACAATTTAAACGTAGGTCGTATCGCTTTGTATAATGTTGATTGTTTGCATACTTAATCAACTGCCCTCGTGAACCTAGAACAATAATTACTTGATCTGTTTGTCGACCTTATCATATCTACAAAACGTGTTAGGTCGCATTTAGCGAAATAAAGTAGGTATACTCGGCTGTAAAAAATCTGATCAAGTTCGAGTCAGACTCGCAGACGAAGGATTCCGTACCATCATCTACCTAGTAGGGAATGCAATCTCGTTCTCGCGAGATCTCGGCCTTTTTTAGCGAGATTGATCTCGGACGAAAAAAAGACGAGATCTCGCGAGTTTAACGAGATTGCACTCGAGCATAAAAACGTCTTATTCGAAGCGCGGACTGACACGGACGGAGTTGCGATCTGTCGGTTTCGTTCGGTGCGTTTCGGTCGCGGGGCGAGGTGTCTCTTAGATTCGTTCGTGCGTGCGATTGGTCGAAAATTGAGCCGGCGTGCAGCGTCATCAGCGCGCATTTGTTACGTTACTAATAGTTGTGGCTAGCTAACGTGATTGAGTTTAATTACATTCGAGTATTTTTTTGGTTATTTATGCAAAAAAAAGTTTCTTATGTAATTTACGAGTGGAATAATATAGAGTGTGGTGTAATATAGAGTGTGTCGGAAGTATGGAAATAAAATACGTCGAAGTTTACTACTTTTACTTTATTAAAAAATTATAGACAGATACGTCAAACAATGTTTGATGCATAAAAGTCTATTAAAAAAATTCGTGAAAATAAATGTTTATCTTATAATACTTATAATTATTTTCCTAATTTATTTAAATATTGTGATTATTTGCAAAAAAAACACATAAAACTAATAATCTCGCGAGATCTCGAAATTGGCGAGATCTCGCAGTATTGTTATTCATAAACTCGCGAGATCTCGCTTGAGCCCCAATCTCGCGAGATTTGCATTCCCTACTACCTAGCCTTTTCCCAACTATGGTGGGGGCGGCTTCCAGTCCAACCGGATGCAGCTGAGTACCAGTATTTTACATGGAGCGACTGCCTATTGACCTCCACAACCCAGTAACTGGGTAATACGATACCCCTAGGTAAGACTGGTTGTTCGTACCACTGTACAATGTCATATACGAAAAAAACTTGTCTTGTACTACCTCCTTTAATTTTTAACTTTATTTTTTTTTATTATTTGTTGTTATACCGACAATAGAAATACACATTCTGTCAAAATTTCAACTGTCTAGCTATTACGGTTCATGAGATATTAGCTGACTTAAGGCCGCTGCATACGTGACGGGTTTTTATCCGGACGGGACGTGACGGGAAGTTTTGGAAACATCGTTGCATACAAAATGTATCCAAATACGTATATGTCACGGGAACATGGACGGGACGGGAACGTGGACGGGAAAAATCTCGTCGGCGACGATGTTTAGCACGTCCCCGTTTAGCAATAGCAATTAAAGCCAATTCTTGAATTGAAAAATTCATCTTTCGTTGTTCACAACACTAGCACGTTAGATACGAATCAATGTCACGTTGCGTATGCGTTTGCACCACGTTTCCGTTTTGAACGAGGCAATCACGTGCCCGTCCCGCTCACGTCCCGTCCGGAGTATTTACCCGTCACGTATGCAGCGGCCTTTAGTGTTACTAGGTGTCCGGATTAGAGCGGAATGTCCCGATTTTCTGGGGTCTTGTGACACGTCCCTATTCACTCTTGATCGAGACGCCAAATGCCCCCATTTTTACTATCTCCTTTATCTATACTGCACGAAAAAATAATATTTATCTGTTAGCTGTTACAATATTTTTTTTTGTTTCATATATTCAGCTGCATCCGGTAGACTGGAAGCCGACACCAACATAATTGGGAAAAGGCTAAACAGATGATGATTTACTGTAATTCCTGGTATTATAGTAGATTGGTCGTTAGGCTGAGTCGACGCCTTTAGGAAAATAGAAATGATAATATCTATCATAGCTCTTGCCTGAATAGCTATCACGCAAATTGATGTGTCTCCATAAGGTTAATTGAATACAGTTTGATGGGTGGCTCAATAGACATTCCTTGAGAGTAGGTTTAGGAAAAAAATAACGCTTGTAAAACATGTGGGTATTATACAACTATTTTCCTCGCGCGACTTCGCCTGCGTAGACTCCAGAATTAAGCCAGAGTTTTAAATTATCCCACGGGACATTAAAATGTGATAAAAATTACCCTATGTGTTAAGCTTTAGATCAATATCTTTGTGTGCCTTCAGCTAATTTCGTTTAGCCATAAACTGTGACAAAGAATAACAACCATACATCCATGTGTCAATCTATCTATCCATCGACCCATCCTCTGAAACTTTCGCGTTTATAATAGTAGAAGGATACCAGAAAAATAAACCAACAGCTCCTTAGCTCTTGACCTTGAAATTTGGACATCTTTGATTCAAGAGACAGTACCTACCTCTCGCCATCTTGTGCTTGCTGATGTAGTCCGATTTCCAACGCAAGCGCAGTTTTTTGCTGAACGCCGCTGATGCAAGAGCTGGCTTGAACTTCATTTATAAGAGAAATGACAACAAAAGCAAGATGTTTTTACAGCCTAATTTTAGTTTTAGTTCTGTACTAATAATAGGCAGTAGGCAACTACATTTAGTATAGATATAATTAAATTAAGCAGTTAACAATACGTTGACCTACCATTATCGCAACCTAAATAGTACATACGATGATAAAAATACTAAAAAATTCTAACCTAATGCTCCTTCACATACTTACAATGATAAAAATACTATATTACTTACCTATTTTTGACTGTCTCGTTGGCCTAGTGGTCGCAAAGCGCGACTGCTGAGCATGAGGTCTTGGGTTCGATTCCCAGGTCGGAAAAATGTTATTGGGTTTTTCCATCAGGAATTTCTCAACAGCAGTCTGGATTTGTGCCCGGTTGATGGCAATAGGCTCGCCCCATATTACATGGGACTTAAACATAACTGAAGTGTGGGTGTACTAATGGTACCCCTCTGCCTAACCCTTCGGGGATTACAGGCGTGATGTTATGATGTATGACGACTACCTATTTTTTTGTTACAGTAAGAAACAGAGATATTCGCGGATGTTCAGAAATTATAAGAAATTGTGAAGCTCTTGGTGTGAACCTGCCTTCAGATCAACAGGGAAGGTATATCAAGATGCTTATTGATGACAAGAAGCAATGGCCGAGGCCGCAAGCAACGAAGACGTCTAAAGATTTCAAACTTAAGTTTTAGCATTTTGTACATTTTTTTTGTAATGCGTGTAAATAGTGACTTTTATAGAATAAATTATTATTAGTGTATATTACCTGTTATGTTTTATTGTTTGCAATTGACTTCATTCAATTCCCAAGTTGGCCTAACGCCATCTCTTAAAACAAATTGCTTTTCGCACTGTTTGATTTTCAACGCTCGGCTCAGCGTCGAGAGTTGAAAATCCAACAACAGAAATTACAAAGTAATATTAACCTTTTGAACGCTATTGTCACATATAAGTATGTGACAAACGAAATCTTACCCTGAACGACAACGTCACAAATATATGACAAAATACACGTCGCACCATATTATGAAATAAACAATTTAATCAAGTTTTGGAATCCCTATTTTTTATAAAAGTCATTTGACAGAAAATGTGGCCTGGCGTCAGGAGTACGGCGATACGTTTATACTCTGGCGTTCAAAAGGTTAAAATAATATTGTCTTATGAGATGGCGGTAGGCCCCCAGGTTGGTAGGTTTTAAGACCGGTATAAAACAAGTATTTCAGTAGTTACTTTCTTATTTACAGAACTTTATATTCAAATTACCCATAGGTTGGTAACGAAGTGAAATTGGAGCTACGTGAAAACTGCTCGTAAAAGATAATCGAATATGATGGCACTTTAGTAAGTCTTGTAAACTATACAAAAACGTTAGATTAAATTGAGGTACAGTCAACAAAATAGACAGGTATCCAGGGTGGTCAGATATAGTTTTAAGTTTTTTAAAAACCGATCGATATCTGCGATTGGAACCTAATTAATGAACTGTTTTTTATCTAAGTACTTTTTAAATTAAATTACATTTGAAAACAACCATCGGTTTTTAAAAAAAACTTCAACTTTAACTGAAGACCGAAAAGAAAGGTATGCAGACCTATCTCTTTTGTTGACTGTACCTACATAACATTGATGTTATTTAGATAAAGTTATAAGATAGAGTTGATTAACTACCTGCTGAATTACTTGACCTAAAGTGAGTAATCAAATGACCCACATTTGATTACCTACTCACTTTAGGCCAGCCATTTGCAATTGGGTTGCTTGTAATATTTCCAAAGAGAAATAGTACTTGTAGTGCTTGATAGTGCTTGTAGTCTGTTAGTCCAGGGAAGACCTAATCTTAAAACAAATGAAACCTAATCGAGTGTCAATTAAACAAATGCTAATCACATTCACAAACGTTTGATAATGGATACCTCAAATTAATGGTATTTATTTATGTTTAAATGGCCTAATTATGTCCATCATTATTTACCTAAATATTAGTAGGTATCTAATCCACATAATTTTAGATAAATAACTCTTTGTTTGAATCAGAATCTTTGTAGCTAGGCGTGCAAGTATTTGGTTGCAAGGACTTTGATTAAGGTCGGATCTTACACAATGATGATAGGTACCTACCTACTTACCTACTTAGGATATTGAATCGGAAGTGCTACTTAGCTTCATGCTTGTTTTTATTCCACACCTGCTCCGGTTGCGCACGAGTGCAATTTACTAAACGATATACAATATGTCGTTTTGCATCCTCGTCAAAATTTAGGAGGTTGTCATAAAAGTCATAAATAATCAATTAAAATTACGAGACCTGAATAATAATAATAACACCCTTTTTTATTAGTTGTTAAAATTTAATCGTATTTCAGAATAATCCATAACTTGAAATTGGAGAATCACTCTCTGCGCTTTAGCGCCAATTGTCTCTGTGTGCGTGAGTGTATCACATGCGTAGGTATGCTATGCGCGTCCAAAAAAAGTTCACGACCCTTAGATTGTCGTGAGTATCTACGGTCAGCTGATTAATAAAACGTTAGTTTTGCTTATTACGTTTTATTGCAAATTGCAGATTTTATTAACCTTAGATGTTAATTAATAACACTTGTTTTTATTATTAAGATCTAAGAATACGTACTAGGATTTATCTACTTATCTACGCTATCAGCTGATTGATAAAATGTTAGTATTGCCATTTTGCTTTATTCTGTTTTATTGCAAATCTACCGATTTTGCTAAGAATACATACCTACTAGGATTTAGGTACAACCTGAGACGTTTTGCTAGGCTGTGGCACATTTATTTGTTGTGAGCGCGGGATTTAGGATAAGTACTTGCTGCCGGCGGCGGCGCTCTTGGCGCATTGTAGGTAAATTCATGATTTATGAGTACCTAATTATTAGTAATGATTTTGTTTTTATTTGTAGATTAAATTGGTTGATTTTAAATTTCCCTTCCTACTTTAACGGGCTGAGGACCGACAAAAATACCTACCTTAGTAGGTATTTTTGTGTGCTTGCCCGTGGCTCTCGCTGGAAGTACTCCAGGATATCTTCCTGCAAGGCGACAGGCAGACCTTCACTGCCGCGAGCTTGAGCATGTCGGGGTACGTCAAACTGCCGAAAATCCCGCAGTCTCTGTGTAGCAGACAGCATAACGCTCTGCGTTGGCGGTTCCCTATTGGGAAACCGTTCTGCGAACATCCGGATGGCTCCACTGATGGCATCACAATCACATAATTCACGTATACGACGGAGGCACAGAACAACGAAATTTGCGATACACTCACGGCCGGCGGCGAAATCACTTGAACTAATTTAATAATTTTTTTGCTTTGCGGCGCGCCCGGGCGCGGGAGTGGGGCACCACAGGGAGAGGGGTGCGCGGGCGGCGTCTATTGTGTTGTGGTTTTATCGTTTGCGATTCTTTGTGTGTGTGCGCGCGGCCAGCGATCCTAAACCTAGTCTTAAGATGGGCCGCATTTTCACCGGGGTGGTTTACTGATTTCCGTAAATAAGAAAACATTAAAAAAAAAACACCTACCTATTTTATTATTGATTCGGGTCTAGAATCACTAGCATAGTTACCTCCTTGAATTTGACGAGGATGCAAAACGACACATTGTATTTTATTGAGACTTTAAAACAAAAATATCTTGTAAAAATTCGACATTTCTGGTTAATTTTCCAAAAATTTTCTTTGATGCGTACTACAGTTTTGCTCCTGACTATTACGAAGAAACAAAAATTGCGAGCCGTTCTCAAGTGATGATCTTAATACATGCAGCAATTGGTTTTGTGTTAAAAAAATACTTTGTTTTCTCTTCCACAAATAAAATAAAAGATGCACCTTTAATACATAACCTCCATTTTTTTAGTCGGTTAAACAAGTGATAACGCCTACTTAAGTAATACTTACAAAATATTATTATCCTGGGTGAGGGGAGACGGTCCATTTCTTGTTCAGGATGGTAAACATAAATAAAACTATAAGGAAATACTTAAATCAATTAAATTAGCAGCTGGATTGGTAATCGGTGCAGGTTGCAGGTTATTGTCATTTGCTGAAACCCAGAAGGACATCCATGTCCATACAATTTCTTTTATTTCTTTGTTGCCTTATTCCTCTCTTACAGACGGAAAACAGACCACCGCTTTCCCCTAATATCTGACGTAATCAGTAGCTGTACATGAATTTTCCACGGTACAATAAAGCACATTTCTGCCTATTTTGACCTTTATACGAACAAATAGATAATAAAAATAATAATTTCAGCCTATTGTTGCCCCACTGCAGAGCAAAGGCCTCTTCTCATATACAGAAGGCACGAGCATTAACTACAACGCTTGCTCAAAGTAAATTGGCGATACGTAACCTAGTTAGATTGCCAACTTTTTCAACAGCAAGAAAACAGGATTATGGATGGGAAAGGAAAATAAACAAATTTTGGAAAAAGAAACAGTATTTTTGTTTTCGAAATTCACGTTTACTTTAAAAACAGGTTTTATTTATGGCTCTGAATACCGGTAATGCTAAAAACAGTATTTTGTGTAGGTACTTACAGCCAAGAAAAGAGACAGGTATCCAGGGTCGTCAGATATGGTTCAAGTTTTCTTAGAAAGTGATGGATGTCTTCGATTGAAACAACTTAATTTATGAACTGCTTTTTATCTACTTTTTAAATTAAATTATATTTGAAAAAATCCATTGGTTTCTATGAAAACTTCAACTATATCTGAAGACCTTGTATATCTATCTCTTTTGTTGATTGCACCTGCTTTATTTATGTGCAACAGTAAAAAGTATACAACAGTAAAAACAGTAGGTTGTAGGTACTGTTTTTAACAGTTTAGTTGGCAACCCTGCTATACTATCTAGGTACCCAAGTAGGTATGTTAAGTAGGTAATGCATTGTTCGCTGGCTTCAAATTCTTATAGGTACCTATATACCTTATAGGTACCACTTGGCAGTTTCTGATTGTTGGTTATAATTAAGTACAACCCCAAGCCCGAATTTTCTCAATTGACACACTGCTGTACCCATATCTAATGTTGTCGTCGTATAGTGACAAGGGTCTACGATCTGACAAAAACCCAACGGCAATGAACTGTCAACAATCGAGTCTTGGTTTATCTTCAATAAGCCATTATTATAAACAGTGATAAATTATTACGCGACGTATGTATAATTAATTTAATATGTAGGTATTCTTGTACTTTTATTGGCACCTACTGATAGTCTTGTTTCCTTATTAACTTTGAACTTTGTCTTATTAAAATGATCCTGAACCTACTACATACTTATATAAGTACCTTCCTAATATTATTTTTAAAAGCGAAAATAATTTCTTTTTATTAACTACCTACCTAGTCAAAGGGTCATAATAAAGATTTTTTTTCCATGGATTCCTTACATAAATTCAGACTGCCCGGTGCGGTGATGAAATATATTATGGGTTAAAAAGAATCTGCTGATTCATACACCTACAACACCAGGTCAAAATGAACGGAACAGCTGGTTTTTTTTTTAGTCTGTTAGAATCATATAAAAATCATTCATGGTAAAACTTGTCATTTCAATGTCCCTTGAACCCGTATTGATTAGGCACAGAAATAATTAATTTTGTACATTTCTTCTGGGCTTGGTATCCCTACATATAGGTAGGTACCTTTTTTTTTAGGGTGGTACTGGTAGCGTGGACTGTCAGACTTTTACTGACTACAAAACCACCCTGTTTCTTCCGTTGCCCTTTGCGTTCCGGGGTCACAGTATCCTGTTAAGACGTCCCGCGACCCCGGCATCCCTACATATACCTAAGGTATTCGTTCGGGCATGCTAAATTAAAATACACACAATTCTATATAAATCTTATTTTTATTGAGATTTTTCGCATACTTTCATTATTCAAAAACATGACAGGATCTTATACTCTGAACGCGAAACCATAGCGCGATTCAGATATACTCGTAACACAAAAATGAACAACACTATCGAGTTTCTATACAACAAAGAACAATTAGGTACTTAGGTATTACTTTATACTTAGTTTCGTAACAATTCTACATTTTGCATGAGAACTCACAATTCTTTTAGGCACTTAACAATAATAAATATTTATCAAAAACAAGTGATTTCATTCTCCTTTTGTTTGGCTTCGGACGCAGCTGAAAGTGCGCGCTCGTCATTTCTTCGGAGAATGAAAATTGATCTGTGGAAGAAGAAAAATATGATTAGGGTTGGTATTGAAAATCAATCCTATCTTAACTACAATTAGGATGACATTTGTACCTACAAAATAAAAAATCCTTGTCAGCTTTTCAGTAAACATTTCGTCAAATACTTTAATTTACTGCGTCGTTGGTCTAGTGGTCGCACAGCGCGACATGCTGAGCATGAGGTCTTGGGTTCCATTCCCAGGTTAGGCAAAATGTTATTGGGTTTTTCCATCAGGAATTTCTCAGCAGCAGTCTGGATTTGTGCCCGGTTGATGGCAATAGGCTCGCCCCCTATTACATGGGACTTAAACATAACTGGTAAAATCTGGGTGTACTAGTGGGTACACCTTTGCCTAACTTTTCGAGGATTACAGACGTGATGTTATGTTTATTTAAAAAATGTTACGTAATTGCACATTTTAACGAGATTTGAAAATCATTATTTGGATGAAGTTAAACGTTTCGGCCTGATTGCAGTGGCACGCAATCTTTACAGTACGTACCTATGTAGATAATTTTGAGAAAATACTTGAGAACCATTAATCCTAGGAGCCTCGACTGTGCTAATAATGAAGTTAATTGTGATACGGAAAATGTCAACTTGTATAATGTTATTAATAATTAATAATAGGTGATTTACTTAATCATCACTGTACGCATAAAGGTCACTTGACGCGAGTCTAATATCGATATTGTATAGAGCAGGGATGGCAAACCGGCAGATCGTGGCAACGCAAAAAATTAAAATTACGTGTAACAAACTGCGCAACGTAATACGTAATTTTATCTTTTTCCTCTTAATAAAATAAAAAATACTATATATTTGTATACTAAAATTATACTATTTCATTTAAAAATTTAAGAAGTACGTACGTCATTCGTAGATCGCACAGGGTTTCGTCAGTACATTTTATTTATTTATTTATACTTTGTGCACTTGTAATAAAAAATACATTGTACAAAGGCGGACTTAATGCCTTGGGTATTTTCTACCAGTCTACAGTTTATGTACGATTACTGACTTCATCTTACCGACACAGTCAACTTCTTCAAAAATAACACACGAGATAGATACTACGTACGTAAGCCAAGATTGAAGCAGGATTCGATTCGTTTTCCACTTTCAATCTTTCCATATTTGATGTCATATCGTTTCCTATTTTCCTATCATATTTACGAGCTAGATATATCAAAACGTGTGAGATTGATATGAAATGTAAATGTGGCATACACAATATATCTATACATACAAAACATATTGGAGTGTCTGTTTGTAATGTCAAAATAACAGCTGTTTACTAAACACATAGAAATGTTTAAGTACACAGTACTTTAAAAATATCAAATATCTAATTTTTAAAAATATTGTTTGTCTATTTGTTCAGGCCTCCAAAACGGCTGGACTGATTTTCTCTGACAGATTTACTTAGTTACGCTACTTTTTTTTCTAGAATTTACATAATTATTGTTCTGAAAATGGACAGTCGCGGTCACATGTTAATAATACTAAAGATACCGAAACTGATTAAACAGTTTCATCCGGTGATATGGACTCAAAAAATAAATAAGGTAGAAAGAAAAAATCTCATAAAAGTTAGGTATCACGTTTAACTGGATTTCCCCAATTTAAAAATCTTTATAGTCGTGAGACTTTTGGCTACACACGTGTACAATAAAAGATTGCTTCAATGAGATAAAGGAGAAATCCCCTATACCCCAAAAAACAATAGGTAATACCAGCCTAGTACCTATTGTTTAATTGCAGGACAAAGGCGTCTTCTCATACAGACAATGTACGAGCATTGATCACTACGATTGCTCAAGGTGATTTCAGACTGATATTAACCATAAGTTCAGGTTTCCTCACGATGTTTTTCTTTCACCTGCGTCAGTGATGTCCAAGATAAATTTAGAATGTACATATGGATTGAAGATTTCACATTGGTAGGTATACTTGTCCAAACAAGTACCTACGACCTGATGTATGAGAGGCGGGACCCTAAGCACCGGACTACGTGGCATAGCAAATATATAGCCCATAATAAAGGCTATCTATCCTATTACTAGCCCGGGATTGCAATTTTCCCTGCTTTTTACAGTAACATTTCTAATATATTCGATATTCATGATGAAAATTCTGAAGAACACTATTAACCTTGAGTTTTACTGTGGTTTTAATTAACGATTGGTTTTCTGTTGATTCATTGAATGAAAATTGGTACGTCAATGAGTGTAGGATGGCTGTCAGTGGTGTTAATTGTATTGAATTGAGGAAAATGGAGACTAATAGTAATAAAAATAGTCATAGTTAGACAGCTTTAGGATTTAAATATTTGTGTCTTTTTAATGGCTGTTTTTGAGACTGATTAAAAAAAAAATATTGAAGTAATATAATATGTGTAGAGACACTGGCTGGTTTAGCCATGTCCAACCTTATTTTGATAGTTTATTGCGTAAAAGGAGTAAATAATGAGATGTTCTGAATTTGAATTTGAAATTTGACAGTCCTTCACGAGATGTGACAGGTTTTTCATATATAATATAATAACTTAAATTAATATTATACTTAGCTATAAAAGCGTGTTTAAAAAACGTGGTGTGCACAGGCCCTAAGTAAAAAATAAAACAGTATCTACCTACATTAGGATTTAGGTACGCAGTTAGGTAGGTATATAAGTAATATGTAGGTTTGTGGCCAGTTTTTGGTTTTTGACATTTTTATTAATTAGTAGCATGCTACGCAGTGGAAAACCTCTGAATAAAATCGAACACAAATAGTCACAAGTAGTCTCAACTAGTTCAAAAACAACTTTTAATAATGTAAATTATTTTTTTATCAATTAGGTAATGTCAAATATTGTGGCAATAAATAACTTTTAATGGTTGCTAAACAGTTGTAAATGGATCCACTTTTATGTTAACAAACCAGGAATCCTCATTAGATTGTGAATTAGATAACGCAGACGTTCTGAGAAAGGATTTAAGTTTTGAATGTCATTGAGGTCACTTGGTATGACGGTATCTGGCCGAAAAATTACATCGTTTTTCTAAAAGATTGGTCGTAAAATGTAGCCAACAATTTTGGTATCAATTAGACTAGTTGCATAATTTTCCTACTCATACCAACATAACGATGTTTAGGTAGATTGGTGCGTAAACTCTTATGTACACTTTTTCCCATGAGTAACAACATAGTGCCATGTAGCTACTAAGCATACTACGAAGTCCTCAAGCAAGTTAGTTAACCATTAAAATTTTTTTTCGGACTGGCATCTAGCAGGTCATCCTTAGGTTGTCATCTGCTTAACCGAACTTTCCTGTGGTGCCTTCAAAATTAAGACCAGGGTTTCAAACTTGATAACTAAGTGACCAAAACGCAAAGGGCTCCCTCTGTGGGGTACGGACCTCGGCTTAGGGCTATGCTAGAGGAAGACAGCAGAGGGGACAGACTGGATCGGATCTCTAAATTAACCAAGTAATGGTGACATAACTTATAACCGTTTCGAGAAGCAGATTCGATCGAAGTATTAAAAAAAACTGGTGATAGACTAAGAGAAAGAGAGCTCTTTTGTGTTCGTTGAAAAAAATTTAATATTGTACTTTTTTTTAGGAGAATCGAGTGTAATGTCGGATTCCTACCAACTTTACACATGGTGTACCAACTGCTACCAACATTCAGAAATTAAGTTTTAGAATAATATTAGTAGGTAGGTTGGTTGGTCGAGTTTGCTCCTTACCACACATTTTTTTAATTTAAATTTTCGAATTCCATTCTCAGTTTCCCAACCAGTTATTGTAGGTATATTAATAAGGTATTCACACTTTATAAAGTAGTTAGCTCTTTGTTTTATCGTTCAACTGTCAACTATTCTAACTGGACAGTAATTTGAATGATAACCTAAGACTTTCGCTATCAACTTTATAGTCGGTAATTAATCGTTCAATTGTGTTCCATTTACATAATAATATTATTTTTGCATAAAAGTTCTTTGTGGGTTCTGAAGCATTTCCATGGCAATAAAAATATTAAGTGTTGTTGATTGTGGGTCTTTCTGTTTGTATACTTTCTTTTCTTACTTAGGAATCATTTGTACGGTAAATATTGGTTTTATTTAAGCATGATCAAAAGCTGATTAGAGATGTCCAAAAGCCATTGCAAAAAATCTGTATCGGTAAATCTAGTGCATAGGAAGATTCCATGCAAGAATATCAATATTCTACCGAGATTACAAATCTGTCTATTAAGTTAATCCGATTACGTATAAACATGTTCATTGTTATTTATAATAGCCATCTTGTCGTTCCGCGGCATTTGACATTCTAACAGGCTAATAATTATTTATATTGCTATGACGCGACAACGTTAATGAGCTGTTCTCTACATTTCCGGGGATTAAAAATAATCAATCTACGCAATAAACAAACTTTACTTATCAATTTAAATAAATAAAAAAGAAAATTGGTAGGTAACCTTTAAGAACGCCATTAGACATTTCTAAATTGAGAATAAAAAGTGTTATTACCATTCAATTCGTTGGTAGGTATCCTACCATTATTTTTATTTTACGGTACAGCGGTCACCGGGGTTAATAATAAACGTAAATTAGTTTACGAGATTTTACCAATTAAAGTACCTACATTCTAATAATATCTCGCAAGATCAACGAATGTACCACTCAAGGTTCTAAATTCCGTAGCGAAAATTGTTTACAAAAAAATACTGTGTTTCATAGGGCGTAAAGGTCAAATTAAAAGGTGCAGAAATAGAAAATAGATAACGGTTCAAGGCTACTACAGTGATACTGTGATTAGAAATCGTTCATTGGTCTCAGGTGACAAAATTATAGTAAGGGCGAACTCTCGCGCTCGACCACAAGGTCACTTTTTGTTGAGCTGTTGAAATATCGCACCGGTTTCATAGACTCGGCTACGTGTAGCTATGCACTTATTTCTTAGCAAAAAAAAATGTTTTGAATGTACTGATATAATAATTATGTTCCTGTATTAATGATTTTTTAATATGAATTGCTTTTGGCTTTTCTCCTGTAAATTGTAGGCTTAAGTTAGCATGCTTTAGTTTTAAGCAGAACATGTGAGATCTCATATTTTAAAATAACACCTTGTATACCATGTTCTAAGCAAATAAATATATTCTATTCTATTCTTAGAAAAATCAGGCAGAGATGTAGGTACAGTAAAAGAGATAGGTCAGGGTCGTCAGATATAAGTAGTTGAAGTTTTCTTAGACACCGATGGATGTATTTGATTGACACTTTAAGTAATTTATACACTTTTTAAATTAAATGACATTTGAAAACATTCATCGGTTTCTTAGAAAACTTCAACTATATCTGACGACTCTGCATACCTATCTCTTTTGGTACCTGTACATATCAGTAGAGGATGAAACTATCCGACGGAGAATTTTGAATAATCTCTGCTCCAAAGCTAGACTTACATACAACCAGCCCCCAGCTCAGAAACTAATTTTGATAAATGAATATTGTCGACGAGTATCCCCTTGTCTTAATGGTGCTAAGGATAAAAGTTCACTGAGAGGTTACTAACTTCTACTGCGAGGCACTTGTAAGGGGAGACAAGAAAAATACATTAAGGAGAAAAAGCTTGTGGAATGAACTTTGGAGTCTCATGGAGAATAATTTGATTGGCTGCTACTAATGTGAGATTTGATAACCCAATTTAACAAAGACTTTCCCCTTTTTTTCTAAGGATTATAAATCAACAAATGACTTCTTCCGCTCTGGGCGGAGTGTAACTTACTGACTAAAACCTATCTGTATTCCTCCTGCCCTTTGCGTTCCAGGGCCGCAATAACTCTTATGAACAAAATCCGCAACCCTGGCAGCAAGATTTACTTTCCTGGTTTTTCGAACGAAAGATAATGTGACCAATTATCAAGCCCGCGTAAGCTTCAGTGATTGGATGTCTGTATTATGAACAACCAATCACAGCCGCGCTTGACAATTTGTCACAATAAATTTTGATTGGAGAAACCGGCCTTTTAGTAACCACTTTTATGAAATTACTAGCTTCAGGCCGCGACTTCGTCCGCGTCAAAGTTGATTTCTCCATACAAACTTTGAACCCCCCTTTCATCCTCATAAGGAGGGAATTTTGAAAAATCCTTTCTTAGCTGACGTCTACTAACTATAAACTACCTCCTTGCCAAATTTCATCATTATGCAACAAGCCGTTTTCATTATTTCGTGATGATTAAGTGAGTGAGTGATCTTTCGCTTTTATATTTAGATAAAGTTCTTACAATAATAGGGCTATGGCAGGAACGGCAAGCGCGGCGCTGATGAGGTAGAAGGCGCCAGGCATCGTGGACAGTGTAGTGAGGTACACTTTGCTGTACACTGGCGAGTAGATCACAGGCACCAGGGCCTCTGATATGCTTATTAGAGAGCTTGTTTTACCTGAAACATAAATAAACGCATTATAGTAGGTACATACTTATATCCAAAAGTCTTACATAGATTTTGTCGAAAGTTCGTGATAAAAAGTTTGATTTCGTATAGGTAGGTACCGAACTCTTTTGTTATTTTAATTTATAAGTGGGTATTTTTGATAAGTTCAAGATTTGTAAATGGAACACTTTCGACATTTCGTTTTTAATTGGTATTTATGCACACAACAAACTAGCTAGCCTTTATTTAAGAACTCAGAAACGAAAGCAAAAAATTCAGTTTATATTTCATAAAAGTTTGACATTCAAAACGCTTATGTACTTACATAAGTTATGACCAACATTGTATTAATTGTCATAATTGTGATAGATAAGGAAGGATGCGTTCTTAGGAAAATATGATCTAATTTCCACAATTTATTATTAATTAACCACATACACCTAATTGATAACGCAAAACATTTTTGAGCTTTCAGAGAATTTTATCTGCCTTAATTTTATTCTCTTTGCAAAACCTTTATTGGAAATAGCAATTTTTATTTTAATTGTACTGTATTGTAGTTATCAAGTTTGTAAGTGTACAATCCATAAATGTTCTCGTTATTACCTACTTGATAAGTACAAATGTAATCATAAAGCATTTTAGAACACGATCCCAGATCTAATAATAAAAATATTTTATTTTGCTTTTTTAAACAATTTAAAAATATGTTACAACAACGATTACGGAATCTAAATAATTATCAATTAAATAATCCATATATGAATGTAAAATTATTATATAAATTATAATAATTAAGTATCTATTAGTGATCACTCAGTGTTCGAAATTCGTACCGCACGATATAGTACGACAAAGATAATTATGTACGCAAAATAATTTAATTGACCCAATAATATTCGGAAATATTTCTACAGGGGGTTATCATGAGTCACTGTTTGAAGATTAGGCGAACTCAAAATCGTAATTCATAATGTCAATAGACGATAATTTATAATATAGAATGTCAAACACGGAAAAACAATTTAGATTTACGCAGTTGATCATCATAACATACCAAATTATTATTTGTAGTGGAACTATAGGAATAATAAAAGTATGTTTATAAAACAAACGAAGGAGTCAGTGGGTAAAGGTCACCTAGCCACGGACCAACCCAGGCAAGCGTAGCTTAACCTGGTGGGTGGACCTTAGCCGCGAGCTCCTCAAATATAATTAAATTCTATTTTTGGTTTTATTATGTTTTTGTAAAAAGTCATAAAACATAATTAAGTGGTTGTTTATGACGTTAGTAATGTAAACTTGCGAGATAATTAGTGTTTTTAAAAATTACCCTGTATTACCGACGTTAAAGATGATGACGTTTGTTGCTGAACATACAGGCTCATTAAGGCAGATTTACATAATTATAAACTTGATATATTTCTGTGAAATGAGGGACATCTAAAAGTATGTACAGTAGCGGTCATAAGTGGAGTAGCAATCTACAAAACAAATCGATTGACACTTTGGTTAAACTTACGACCTTTCGACGTCGTGTGCGAATTTTCAGGTGTACGTTAGGTACTGTGTTATTACGTTCAAAAGTGCCTTATTTAATGGCCTAATTAAATAAACGATTTGACTTTGACTCTAACTTTGAATACATCATTTATTCACACAGATGTAGGTATGGCCTGTACCCCGTGTTCACAGCAATTTAAACCTTAGCATGCTACTGCACTTATGACCGCTACTGTACCTATTTAATAATCACTTCCAGTCATTAGTCCTCGAAAAATCCCAAATAAACATTTCTAGATAGAAATTTTTAACTGGGATTTTTGAATGACTTTTCGTTCTACTTTTTCCTCTTTATGACCATAACCCTTGTATTTAATTAACACTATCTTTTGCCTGCGGCTTCACCTGCGTGAATTTTTTTTACGTATCCCTAATTTTTAATTACTAGATGCTTGAATAACAACATAATATTTGTCAAGAAGTAGTAATAACAATCGACGTACAGTCAGCAACAAAAGTCGATCAACATTTATGATTTTTTAATCCTAATTATTAAGTACAATATTAAAAGTAAAACGCAATGAATATAAAATTAAGATATAATAATCCCTTAGCTATAAACTGAAATTCTGGAAGCAAGTAGGTACATTATGTGTTTAGTGTCTGTTTAAATGATATAAAAAAGTAACATTGTTAATCGACTTTTGTTGCTGACTGTACCAAGAATTAATGGATAATTCATTGATCAACAATGTCTAGATCATAATTCATCCGTAATTACCTACTTCTAGCCAATAGTGTGCTTCTAATGAACGAATCAATTATTTAAGTCAGCGCCTGGATTAAAATCAAAAAAAGACTTGTTTATTGTTTCTAAACGTTGAATGAAAACAATGGAAGTCAATCAAATAATTGCATGTCAAGTGTTCCCAATTAAGAATTTAATGACATTAAGGTTAATAAAGCGATTATCATCGATTAAAAGATAATGTCGAGAAATTAATGTAGGTAACTAGTATATTTATTACAGTTTATCCTGACTTAACAATGTATTTTTTGAGTTGTACTACAGATACTGATTAACGGCAGTCATTATCCATTGTATTCAAATATTGCAACAAAGTATCAAGTAGTTTTATTCCTAATTATTGGAGCATTTAAAAATATCAGTTTTTTACTTAGCTTTTATTTAGATATAAACATTTTATCTTTCTAAATATTTAGAAGCGAAACAAGCACTTATCACGACATATTGAAAACCGCTTGATGTATAAAGATGAAATTTGGCAGGGACGTAGATTATTAGTTAGTAAACGTCCGCTAAGAACGGTTTTTTTAAAATAAACAATTAGCCGAACGAAGTCGCGGGCAAAGGCTAGTATTATTTAAAATCCAATTTAAACGATTTCAAATTTGATTAAAATTACAATTTCGCGATTAATTACCTTATTTTTTTTTAATAAAAATTATAATTACTTCAATGGACGACATTATGTAAGATATTGTAACAATAATTAATAAAATAATCATCAATATAAATTATGTACCTATGTAGGTAATATGATTCATAAATTCTGTATCTTATAGGTAGTGCAATTATGATGAAGCATCATAATATTCCACTGACATTTACATACATAATTAATTATTCTAGAAGGAACACGGCAATTAAATGTTTTAATACCTATAATTAGGAGACAAGTTGTCATCTGAAGCTGATCCTTGTATCTAATAATTTTCTACTACCTACCGGACAAATCCTATTTCTATACCTACAATTAAAAATGATGTATACTATGTAGGTCGCGTCCTCAGAAGCTTGAAAGTCTGACAACCAGTCTTATCTAAGGGTATCGTATTACCCAGTTACTGGGTTGTGGAGGTTACATAGGCAGTCGCTCCATGTAAAATACTGGTACTCAGCAGCATTCGGTTAGACTGGAAGCCGACCCCAACATAGTTGGGAAAAGGCTAGGCAAATGATGATGATGTAAACTGTAGGTAATTTAATTAATACACACGATTTTGTTTCCTACTTAATTAAGCCGTAAATAAAGGTAGGTAAATGAATACTAAAATGCAGTTTTTACCTGTAGGTAGTGGCTACTGTAATACAGATAATAATAATATCATAAAAGTCAAAAGATTTTTTTGTTTTGTTTAAACGCGATATAATCTAGCACTACCAGTTGGATTGGAAAATTCTTTTTGTATAGGTATCATAGCCAGATACATGAGGAATAGTATAGGCTTCCACATCAAGCTACAATCCACAGGACTGGGGGCCTACCGCCATCTCTTAAAACAATCTTATTTTAATATTACTTTGTAATTTCTGTTGATTTTCAACTCTCGGCGCTGAGCCGAGCGTTGAAATTCCAACTGTGCTAAAGGCAAAGTAATATTAAAACAAGATTGTTTTAAGAGATGGGGGTAGGCCCCCAGGAGTAGAACGCAGAGTCGCGGGCAGCAACTAGTATAAATAATAACAGAAGTCAATGACATGCTAAAGTCTTACATGACTTTTACTTACTTTCGTATTTCCTTTGTTTGATCTTTCAATATTTGTAAAGTAGCCAGTTATAAAAAGAACAGACCATTTCTCAAACAACTACAAATCCTTAATGCTAATATTTTAAAATTGTAAAGAAAAATATGACAATGGCGTAAAGCATAAAAAATTTAATAAGTAAACTTGTCTGTTTTATAACATTGAATCACCAAAAGAAAATTGTTTTCAGTTGATTTCCATGTGACGTCATAAAATAACGATAAAGTAAAACTGATAAAGTATTGTTTTAACATAAAATTTTAACAAATATTTGCAAATTGATAACTGATTTAATTTTAATGATAATTTCCTCCGGATGTAACGTTATAATATAAGTAGGAAAAATCCTACATAACACATTTTCCTTTATCACAGCATAGTTGGTACACTAACCTCTCTGTACTACGCAATAAATAAACAAATAACTTCGCGATACTAGCGCAGTGTACCAAAATAAACAAGTGACGTCATACTACGCCAGTTTTTATCTTAACTGCCTGACAGGTATCACTCCCATTCATTGTTTCAAGGGAACTCTATAATTGTAAGTACATAAAGTAGGTAAATATAAAATACCCGCAGTATGCACTTGTAATGGTTTTCGTTGGAAACAATAGTAGGTAGCTTACGTGTTTGATAATTGATAACGAATTACCAAACTGAAAGTAGTAGTAGTAGTAGTAACTAGCTTTAACTTTCTGACTAACTGACCGACTCCTTGACTGTTCAAAAGCGCCTGTATCTAGATGGTATAGGTAAACAAAATAAATTCTTTTATTTTGACTTTGACTGGCTGGCGAAATGTGGGTGTTCTAATGGGTAAACCTCTGCCTAACCTTTCGGGGATTACAAACGCGATGTTATGTTATGTTTTGTATTAAAAACCAGTAAAAAAAACGTGACCATAAGTTGAAACTTTGACCTTCAATATCTCCGTCAGCAGAAGCTTTCTATATCCAGAAGGTTCCATAGGCCAGAGTATGAAAATGATCACAATTATGGGAAGAACAATTATGTTACTTTCGGCTTTGGCAAGTATTTGTGTATTCCTTCTCCTACAACAATATCGGAAGAACGATTCAATAGTAGATCACTGTAAAGATTATTAATACGAGTGAACGATGTTAGTGAAACAAAGAACGTTATCGTTAATTGTAAATCGACGTTTATTTCCTCCAATCAAACTTTTCATTTCACTCACGGTGCACCATACCTGTTTCAGTTCAATTTCCCTTGATTACTTTTTATTATAGCGGAAATCGTTTCATTCTAAATCAAGCAGAATGAGATCAAATCTTTGTTCGGAGTTTTCTCTTTGTATTACTGATCGTTCGCTATGGGAAGGTCGCTTAGGAAACTTAACTAATAGTAATCGAACTGGAATTATTTGAAAAGTAAAGTCTTGCGAAAACAATATTAGGTATCTATTCTTCTCTCTGAACTAAGATTATAAAGCTGAAAACTTGGTTTGAATGCGCAAATTTAAGGAAAAACTAATCCGATTTGAAGAAATCTTTTGCGTTATATCGCTCATTTGTTAAGGTTAAGGAGGATTATATGCCATATAACATTATGTTACGACTCACGACAGCGAAGCAGAAACCGAAGACACACGTTTGTGAAATCACAGGATGAAGTTAATTAGGTATGTACGTGTCTGAGATATGTGTATAGTTTTGACCTTATTTTCTTTCGATTATTTTTATTCATTGTTATAAACGAGCACGTGTTTAATAATGATTTAAGTCATAACTGAAATTCTACTAATTTCAAGATACCTAACCTAACCTTCGAATTGCCATGAATGTGTTAAAAACGTAGGTACCTAATCAATTATGTTGTAAATCAAGTGATTTGTAATACATTTAGACGTCAGATTATTTAAAATGTAAAAAGACATCGTTCCTAGCTATATTAGCTTTATTTTCTTTATCTACTTACGTTGCTAAAGTATATGTGTGTGCCACTGCAAAGCAAAATCCTATTCTTACAAAGAGAAGAATTACTATCGGAAAATGCGACTCGCATGGCGAAAACGTGCAATCGCATTACGTGTTGTCCACGTGGGTCGCGATTTCCGATAATTTTTTTACGATATTTCCCTACACCGTAAGAGTGAGAATAGGTAGTACATAAGTAATACGATATTTTATGTATTTAATATTTCATAATATGAAATTATCACGATAAGAGCGTTGCGTTCTTATGAGTCACCGTGAAAAGTCAACTGTGAATAACGCATTTTTAAGCGAAGGAAGTTAAATGAGCCTTTTAATCTAGAAAAAATATTTGTACAGAAAAATCTTACAAAATGGAAGAAGGTCGTTGGTGATTGTTTGGTTAACTACTTCAGTTAGTGTGGTAACACGATAATATGAAACTCTGATTTGGTTTTACACATAACGCAAAACACAAAAGCTTACTTAAAAGAATTAAAATGAAACTCTGATTTGGTCTTACACATAACTAAACGCATTGCATAAAAGCCTACAAAAAACAAAGCATAAAACCCTAAGAATTTAAAAATATTTCTTGGAACTCTATGAGTAATCCTTCCTAAAAATGTTTTTTTTTAATGTTTTTAGTATTAGTAGGTAATATAACACTTCTAAGAAATGTTTTTTGTGTTAGTAATAATACTTCCAAGAAATGTTTTTAAATTATTCGAATTTCAAGTAAGTACTTAATTATGTTACAACTGTTGCTTGAATTTTCTCAGTAGGAAGGTCATAGTAATTAATAAATGGAAAATCTGCGGCAATTACTACCTATCATTATTCTATAGACGTTTAACGACTTAAACTTGATAAACACGTAAACGTGATTTATTGAACTTCTGCATAAAATAAATAAAGAGTGTAAAAAACACAAGACTTAACTTAAGTCAAAAGTCACGTATTCTTTACATCGTTGCGATATTTTTTGTCGTGGACCGTACCTGGGAACCTGCTAGTTACAGAAACATTGAACGTTTGTTGTTTTTTGTACGAAAACAAGTTTTAAATGTTATAACTTAACTATACTCCCACGGCTGCTTGAAAATATTATGTACTTATAGAAAAAATGTACATCTTTTTGTTAAAACAAGTGATAGACACAATTTTAACATAACATAACATCACGCCTGTAATCCCCGAAGGGTTAGGCAGAGGTGTACACATTTCGCCAGACACAACTTAGACACAATTTTAATACAAGAAATAATTAAAGACAAAATAGCGCAACCATTTTTTAGATTATCCAAAGTGCACACATCTTTTATAGGGTAGGTACTGTGTTAAATGTTACAATAAAATACGTTGTACCTTTTAATGGTCTAATTGAAATAAATGATTTGACTTTGACTTTGACTTTGCATGACTCATAAGGATAATGTCAATGTTAGTACCAAAAATAAAATAAAAAATTAAAGTCGTTTCCCAACAATATAATAATTTTGCTCAAAGTTAGATACTTAGTTTTATGGGCAGTAGGTATGTACAGTTAAAGGCTAAGTTTTATTAGACTCCGTATAATAAAAATTATGAATAAAATAATAGTGTATAAGACAACTCAACAAAATATTATATTTTATTGTATTGAAATATGTCAAAGAAAATCAAAAGAAAATTGTCGATATTTTATTTTATGATATAATATGTTTAAACAAGTATTATGTTATTTCAAATCGAGTCGAACAATTTAATATTACAGTTAGTTGTTCGTTTGTTTTGTAAATGCAGTGAAGTGAGTGATTCATTGATTTAACATTTAATGTGGTTTGCCAGCCAAAGTACCCATGAAGAGTAGGTATGTATGCTTACCCTTTATGGGTACTTTAGGTATACATCAATAACAACCAAATCACACCACCCGGGCTAAACCTCATAATTGCAATGATTAGAACAGAGAAATAATTCCTAAAAAAATTATTACAGCTATGTGCGGTTACAAACATATAAACTCACGGATAAATCTATACTTATACTAGCGAACCGCCCCGGCTTCGCACACTGCAAATGTCCGACTATTCCTCGGGATTTCCAAAAAAAATCTATCATGAAAACCGTCTCAAGAAAATTATGAACACAACGAGACACGAATCGGCTAAATTGATCCAGCCGTTCTCGAGTTTTTATTTATTTTAATTTTATTTGAGATGGGTTAATTTGCTCTTGACTCTAGCCTAGGTCATGACAGAAACAAGAGCAAACCCGTTTCATTTTGCGCTTAGCAACACATTTAGCCTTTCATTTTCATATATATAGAGAAAGATAGACGATAGATAAATCCATACTAATATTATAAATGCGAAAGTGTGTCCTTCTGTCCGTCTGTTACCTCTTCACGCTTAAACCGCTGAACCGATTTAAGTAAAATTTTGTATAGATATAGTTTAAGACCCGGGGAAGGACATAGAATAGTTTTTATCCCGGAAACCACCCCCTAAGGCGGCGAAAAGGGGGGTGGAAGTTTGTATGCAAGTACGATATAAACAAGTTCCACGCGGACGTGGTCGCGGGCAAAAGCTTTTACAACCTGAATTTTAATTCGTTGTAAATCTTTCAGGGGGTGAATGTACTCATGAATATGAACAACTTTTATTAAGGGACATAGTACGAAATGTGAAAAAAAAACAGCTGATCTATACAAAAATGTACTACATTACGATCAAATTGTATGGATCAGCTATTAAGTATAGATTATAAAGCGTGTTTGTTTGCTCGAATGCGCTAATCTCTGAAGGTCCGATTCTAATAAGAAGCATCGTTCACGCGGACGAAGTCAGGGGCAAAAGCTAGAGCAAAAATACATGCGTCATCATGGGAAATAAAAGAGCTATTTCTCTTAACAAACGCAGACTGTATATAATTAATTATTATCATAACTTAGTAAGCGATAAACAAGTAAGTACCTAGATTTAACTAGTTATTGTAATCTTGTTGTTGATAATAAAGCTTATAATGCATTATGTGGATAGAGATATCAGCTAATAAACAGGCAAGTTTCTATGCTATAAAATGATCGAGTTCTAGTAATAGAAACGAAGCATAAATAATTAATGTAATATTATCTAGTAACTTATGGTACTTATTTAAGAAAATTACAAAAATAATTAAATATTTGATGTTGTACGTACATGACAAAAATGTCGTCCTAGTTTTTAAAAATAAAAGCTTGTATTAAAGCAAGTGAGAGAGAATTGTGAAAGGACATGAAATAAAAAAAATATAAACACGTATTTTTAAGGTAGATAATTATTACCTAATATTGAGGAAAGAGAGGTAGAAGTAGATGAATAAGTATAAAAAATGCCCAAAAGCATCCTACATGCCGCCAAAGAATTAGGCGAATGTAACCACAGAATGGTTCCCAAACACCACAGCAACAGAAAAGAAGTCGAGAAGAGTTGGAATCCTTCTAAGAAGATTAGGCTCAGGCTTCTAATACAGAGAAAAAATGTAAAGAAGGAAGGAAGACCTTTGCCCTGCAGTGGAACACAAGACCCTTATTATCTTAATACTATTATAAACGCACACACGCGGGTGTACTAATGGGTACGCCTCTGCCTAACCCTTCGGGGATTACATGCGTGATGTTATGTTATGTTGTTATTATAAATGCGATTTTTTTTATGAATGTTTGTTACTCAATCACGCCTGAACGGCTGAACGAATCTGGATGACATTTGGCAAAGAGATAGATTATAATAATGTCTTTAATAGCACACTTTTAAGACTACTTTTTATCCCGAAAAATTTTACGGTTCCCGTGGTATAATTGATTAACTTTGACGAGGATGTAGCCGAGGGCGGAAACTAGAAATAATAATAAAAGCTAAATATCGAATGGAACCAAACAAACAGCTATAAATAGATTGTAAAACATAAATAAAGACAATAAAAAACACCAGTTATTTTGTAATAAATATCACAATTATTTATAAACACGATGTAACAGACATAATACACATGAATAACATTTGATTAGCTGTACAGTGTACAATGTACACAAACGATAATCATTCGTGAGTGCAAACACTTGCAGCACTAAGTTCTATTTAAAAACAATTAACCTTTGAGTTCATAGGCGATACTGCGATACACTATAATCTATTTAATGATTAATTTAACAACGAAGAATAAATTATTTAATTATTTGGATGTATTTCGTAGCTTAAAAGCCCGAAAGTCTGCCAAGAGGTCTCATTTTTTGACGAATAAACGTTATTTCCTGTATAAAATATCTTAATCATTGACGTTTCTTAAAATCCTGTTGACTTTTTCAAGTTTCGAACTGTACCTTACTACAATATTAGATACCTAAAGATTACCAATAAGTTACCATCCCTTGTGGCTAGTCCACCTATTCGCACTAAGCATTTCTAAATATCTTATAACTAGCGACCCGCCCCGGCTTCGCACGGGTGCATGTATTATACATATAAACCTTCCTCTTGAATCATTCTATCTATTAAAAAAAACCGCATCAAAATCCGTTGCGTAGTTTTAAAGATCTAAGCATATATAGGGACAGACAGACAGGGAAAGCGACTTTGTTTTATACTATGTAGTGATGCGCATAGCTTAGTATAGAACTCTCTGCCTGCGTCTGTATTTCCGATCGCATTCGACCTTAATCTCGTTAAAATTAGAGTGAACAGAGGCTTCTTCAAGCTCACTCCATCGTAGACTTTGTCTCTGTCACCTCTGACTTTGACTAAGGTCTAGAGTAAACCCATGTAATATATATATACAAAAAAAACCTTTTTTCCCCACACACATTTTTATCACACAACATCTTAGATTTCACTGTATTTTTGTTCCAATTTAAATATCTTTTACACAATCCTTCCATGCCCAGTCATCCTATGTTTTATACCCATTTCTTAACTTAGCGACATCTTAAATTAAAAATGACCGAGACTGGACACTATAAAAAAACGATTTCAATGAAGCATTTGAGATCAATAGCCTGAAGAATTACATGATTCTAGATTTTGACGGAAGTTTTTGTAATAGTTCATTTAGAAAAAGATTTGCTGTCGCTTTAAAAATTTTGTAAATAATTAGGTATATACTTAGTCTTTTTTTATTTATTTATCAAACACGGTAGGTAAGTAACAACATAATTATCATATACTACCACAAATGCCTCAGAAGTTTGATAATACCCACTCGTTTACCTACTTACAAAAATTAAACTACAGCTACAGCAATTTAAAAAGAATAAAAGTAAGTTGATAGATAGGTAGTATTTACCAGTATTACCTACCAATTTCTATTTTTCTTAGTCGAATTTTACTGCATAGTAGACAAAGACATAACTAGAGGTGATGATTATGATTATCTACCTAGCCTTTTCCCAACTATGTCAGGATCGGCTTTCAATCTAACCGGATACAGCTGAATAGCAGTATTTTACATGGAGCGGCTGCCTATTTGACCTTTAAAACCCAGCAACTGGGTAATACGATACCCCTGGTAAGACTGGTTGTCAGACTTTCGAGCCGTAACGACTGACAAAGAACTAGAAGGTGATGATAAGTTTCTTAATAAAGGAAAAAAACGCTACAATGCTAAAAATGTTAATTTCGGTCGTAGATACTAAAATAACCCTTCGTTGTAATTGCTCCTGAGTAGTTAATGACTGGATGCAGTAAAACAGTAACCAATTACCCTAGTTGACTTGTTTAATGGAATAATAGCTAACTTCTTCGTTTGTCTCGGAAACTTATTTCAGAAATGTTATTCTGTAAATATCCTTCGCTGTATTTAGGTGAATTGAACATGAGTTGAGCTGTGAATTCCTAGCAAAATGGGTGACAGGTCACCTAGAGCTCACTTCACCAAAATTCACCACTTAGATATATACAGAATAGATTCTTAAAAAATACATAAACAATTATTAATTATTCTTCTGCCCGCTACTTCGCCCGCGTAAAAGTAAGTTGAAGTATTATCCCAAGGAAACATTATCGGGATAAAATGTATCCTATGTGTGTAATCCAGGATATGGTCTATCTATGTACCAATTTTCATCCAAATCTGTTCAACGGTTTACTCATGACAAACATCTAAACATCTTCACTTTCACATTTATAATATTCTTAGTAGGAATAGTAAGATGACAACCACCTGTTTGACGAGGATGTAAGACTGCACCATGTACATTGAGTGACGTCAAAACAATTTTCAATTGTAAACCAATAAGACAAAATAAATGACTAAAATTAGCGTCTTAAATTTATGCATGATAAAATAAATTTAAACCGGTTTTGTAACAAAAATAATAAAATTCGCAACGCTTAACCAACGGACGGGACGGATGAACGGATTCAAAAGTGATTGCCAACGACAACCTATTTTTGAGAATCAACCGTGTTATCGACCTTTGCAACTTGTAAGATCATTGGACATTGCTACAAGGTGATCTTTGGCGAAAATACAAGGATGTTAGCTTGACTGAATGAAGTTATTTCGCTCTTAAACGGCCCGCATTTTCTCGGCAATATGTGGCTGCAGTACATTGCTAGCAATATTATTAGGACATGCTTAAAATATTGCCTAAGTACGTAATTTCAGAGTGAGCCAGCCATTCCGGCAATCAATACATGAACACTTTTTGTATGATCACTCCAATGCTGGTAAATTGTTGCACGTTTAGGAGTAGGTATAGGTACTATATATACTATAGGTACTATTTATCTACTTATCGCCAATTTAATTGGTTCTGCATTACTTAATAATGTGGTTTATCCGCAAAATAGTAGATCTATCGTTGTAGTTGCCAAATAATGTAAAATCAATTCAAGGCATAGTTGGAATTGGAACACAGCTTGGCGGGATTCAATAGTTTTAAGAATAAATAACCGGGGTCTAGTGCAGACTATTATTACCTATGTACTTAGTGATATTTTTAGATCCATGCATCACATTTAATTTGACCTTTAAACTGCTGATAATTATTCTGTTTACAAATATAATGAGTTTGTTGCAAATGTTTAATTTATACATTATGTTAGTGATTAGTAAATAGTCAATGACTATAACTTAAAATAAATATTCAAGTACATACCTACTTTTAGATTTAGATCCAGGTCTGTTTATTTGCCAAAAATATTAAATAAAGTACGGGAAAAAGAAAAATAAAAAGCTTTTTTACAAAAAAAGATAACCGCCTTCAAAAACTACAAAATAAAAATAACTTTAGTTTTGGAAGTCGGCGGCTTTGGTTTTGTTTTTGTTATGTAGGTAAGTATTGCCACCGACTTCCAAAACTAAAGTTATTTTTATTTTGTAGTTTTTGAAGGCGGTTATCTTTTTTTGTAAAAAAGCTTTTTATTTTTCACTTTTTAGTGCTTGTGTATTAATGTTTGAAATCCTTACAAAAAGCCCTTTCAAACAATACCTCACACGATATATTTAATTTTGGAAACTGGTAGGAGGGGGGTTGACGTACCCCCCCCCCTTTTCCTTCAGTCAGTCATCGACTACACGTATAAACAAAGCAATTTCACTTGTTACGATATTGCTGCTGTGATTCTGTGAGGAGTTCCATTCCATATCTCCGAAGTTCATCATCAGATATTGAAATGGTGACAATGGGACCACACGGGAAGCACCAGCTTTCAAATAAAGAAAGAATCATGAAAATCGGTTCACCCAGACGCAAGTAAGGAGCTAACAAACATAAAAAAAAAAAAATACAAACGAATTGATAACCTCCTCCTTTTTTGAAGTCGTTTAAAAAAGGTAAAATAACTAATAAAGAGAAAATATGAGATGGGGCGAAAAAGTATAATCATGAGAACTGGTCATAACTTATCCAAACACTAAACTTTTTTGTTTGTTGTCATTAATCGTCGATGTGAACTGAATTAAAATCATTAGTTTGTTTATTTTAAGAACAATGACTGTTTTAGTTTCTGGTCTCTGACCCGCTAGCAATAGCACGCAAATAACATTACCGCGTCAATCATTACCTTTTAATGCACAGTGCTGCAAAAATAACTGAGTAATCTCTAGATAAATACCGATTTTGTTTTATTTAAGAGTTGTATTTTATAAGCTGTAGGTAAGTATCTGAGTTTTTATCAATCAAAATGTTGTGTGCAAAAAATAAAGGCTGTGATCACTAAACTTGTATTTGTGACCGAGGCAAGGTACCGAAACTGGCTTTTAACTATGTGTAGGGCTCTAACTTCATTCAAGTGAAACTTGCAATTAGATTTAGAATTATTTTTGACTTTGTGTTCATGTCTGAGCGACGGCCGAACAATTGCCTTTTAAAAAAACCCATTCGTTTATTTTTCTTAATTCAAATTCCAAAAGAAATTCGGACTGAGAGTTTAGAATAAAAACCTTTCAGCCAGGTTGCCTTGACATGCAACCTTCACAGCACCTCATTTTTAAATGCAAAAATATAATTGAAACGCTGTTTTGCTGTCTGCAGATTGTACTCATGAGCCTGGGTCAGGGAGGCAATCCTAGTTATTTAAAAAAAAAACGTTCGCATTCTAATTTCAGTCTCAATCTGTCAAAAATTCTTCTAATTAAAAAAAAAATATATATATTTTTAATTGTCGCTGAGATGAGATTGCGACCACTGACATTGAACGTTTGAATTGACATTAGTTATAAAAAAGTATAAACTCACCGACTTCATCACTATTCACCAACTTAGAAGCGATTGATCGTAGAGAAGTGGCCCCAGCTGAGCTGAACATGTCCAGCACTGGGCCCAAGAAGTAGATGGTCCTGGTGGGGGCCAACGCGTACACCACACTAGCAGCTATCCTGCTCAGGCAGGCGACCACGCCGATGATGCTGTCATCAATGTTCCATCTTTTGCTGAACAAATATATTGTTATGAAGGAACCTGTACAACAAAAATTGGGACATAGAATATACTGCTTTTGAATGTGAATTCAACCAAACTACCAGATATCACAATGAAATTAATAAATAACCCATTTGCCTAGTCTTTTCCCAATGGGGTCGGCTTCTAGCCTAACTGGATGCAGCCAATATTTTATATGGAGCCACTGCTTATCGGACCAAGTAACTGGGTAATACGATTCTAAATTAATAAATAACCGATCAAAGTTAATGTATTATGTGTTTCATTCACTTTATTATAAATTCCAGTCTCAACTTCAACTTTTTGTCCTATCGTACGATACTGTGAAAGTATATAGTATGTGTATTGTGTACGCAGTATTTGGATCTATGTTAATCAATCACGCCTCAACTGCTGACCATGGCCTAAGTAAGGACATACAGGATTCCTAAGAATACCAGCTTATTATTTTTCCACTGCACGGCAACGGCCTCTTCTCATACAGAGAAGGCATGAGCATTGATCAATACGTTTGCTCAAGACGGATTGGCGATTTCGACTTATATGAATTATAAGGTCTAGATTTCCTTAGCACGTTTTTGTTCACCGATGTCAGTGACGTCTAAGTAATGTCCAAGATGTCAGTTACATGGAACTTGGCCGGTATCGAAACCGCAATCTCACACATGAGAGGCTTGACACGCTATATCGCTGATAGTAGTACGGTCTCGTAGAAGATTATGACTTTGGCCGAACCACCTGACAAAAAGCTGTAGCGATTTTTAAAACGCAATGTCTATCCTGACCAGTCCAAACAAAGAAAGTTCCTATTTGAAGATACCTAACTGTTGAGTAAAATGTTATCAAATATCTGTGGAAATTACCTCCTTACCATCGTTTTTATAAAACAGTATTGTCTTTGTAATGTAGCGCGTTTTACCGCAATTTCTATCATAACACGTACGATGACGTAATTAAATGTCGCTTTATTTAAAACAGTATTTCATTATCAGATACCTACGATATGGTGATAAAGTCGTATTTATTATTTACTGGGTTTCGCCCGCGGCTCCATTCACATAAAAAAAAAATCTATGCCTGAGGAACACTACTTTTTTTCTGGATTTTCTGTACCTCTGACTACGTGTTTGCAAAATTTTATGATGATCGGTTGAGTAATTAAGGCGTGAAAGTAAAACAAACAACCAAACAAATAAACAAATTCACTTTCACATTTATAATATTAGATAGGATTGTAAAACTGGTCCACGACAAAGTAACTGCATCTATGTTTCGTATCATCGAGAAATTCTTTTAAAACCAAGATGTATGTAGGTATATAGAACCATCTTCCATTCTTTCTTCTTTATCGTGTGGGCAGTAAGGTCTTACGACCCCACACACCCTAGTGTCAGAGTTTCTAAACCGCCTCAAGGGCCTCTGACATGGTTTGAATGGAACAGTAAGTCCAGGTTTCCTCACGATGTTTTCCTTCACCGATGCCAGTGATGTCCAAGATAAACTTTAGAAAGTACATATGAATTGAAAAATTCACATTGGTACTTGCCCGGATTTGAACCCACAACCTCATGCATGAGAGGCGGGCGCCTTAACCACTGAGCCATCACGACACAGCCATCTTCCATTGAAAAACTAAACATCCTTCTTTTTAAGATTATCCTTCAGTTTTAAATATCCGATCAATGTTCTGTCTGTCACAAAAGTTGTTGTGATTTTCTTAATCAAAATCTCAGTGAATTAACACAATACCAGTTACTAATCAATGATTTAATTAAACTTCTACAAGCCGAGGGTATTTATACTTCACTGCTATGCTAATATTAGTTAAACTACCCTGTGGCTTTTCATCTATTCCAAGATATTCCATGCCATTTCACTATCATTTAATTGTAAGCAATTCTAATGTTTGTCTCATTTTGTTTGCCGAGTTCTGAGCTGACAGTTCGAAGATAGACGGGCGGGTTGTTTTGAGGTCAAACCAGTGCTAGACAGAAGAAGACAAATTACTTGTAAAGCTACGTTTAGATTGTACAAGTAGGCTTGATAAAAGATTTATTTGATAGCGTCTCAGATTGATAACTGCGATCTAGCAGATAGCTGTCGAAATTCCTAATTTCATGCATTTAATTTCAACCAAGCCCTTTCAAATCAAATTCCATTTTGATTTGCAAAATGAATTAAAAAAAAATTCTTTAATGCGCAGAATTGACCAAAAAATGCTGACTCAGTATCCGTCAATCATTTGTACCTAGTTGAATCACTCGACTCATACTAAGTGTGCTCGTCCCATATCAACGAGGCTTAGAACTGTCATGTCGGTGCTAGATACATAAGACAGACTACGCAGGCAAGTAAGCTACAACAAAATTAGATGATAAATATTTAGGCCATTTTAATACCAAGAAGTGTAATTTCCCTTTTCACAGCAGTTTTCTCTCATATTATGCTTCATTTTAGAGAGGGCTAAAAATACTGAGGCGTTTTTATTGTTTTTATTTTTCCCATCTAAATCTATGGCAAAAAACCCAGACACAATTTGCGACGAAGAGAGAGCAAAGTAATAATAATATCACTGACATAAAATTATGAAGTCCTAATAATACTGTTTTAAGAGATGGGGGTAGGTCCCCATCTCTTAAAACAGTATTATTTTAATATTGCTTTGTCTTGCGCAATGTTGTATCTTCAACGCTCGGTTTAGTGCTGAGAGTTGAAAATCCAACAATAGAAATTACCAAGTAATATTAAAATGGTACTGTTTTAAGATATGGCGGTAGGACCCCAGTAGCATTTTTTTTAAACCAATGTCTGGCCTCGGCTTTAAATAATCTAACGGTTATTATATTGTTATTTTGATACCCATTATTCTCTATTTTCTCTTGTATTTATTTATCGGATTTTGTTGTATTTCTACGCTTTGCAGGTGTGAACTGTGAAATTTGATTTACTTGTGGTGATTCGATCCGATAAGCGGCAAATACTGTTTACACTTTTTAATCTTCTCGATTAATTTACTATTTTACACGTGAGTTTTCGCGATAGTTATTTCCCGATTAATAAATGAAAAGGGGTTTTATTTTTAACCTAAAATATAAAGACTATCAGTTTTAGGATTAGATTACACGGAGTTTTGTTGAATTCGTCTTTTATAGAGATGAATTAGTTAAGCAAATCTTAACTTATAATAATTTTATAATATTAATATGGCAACACAAAATATGTACCTACCTATAACATTTTTTTTTTGTTTCTAACATCTTATTATTTGTCGTATTATTAATTTACATTAAAATATACATACTTTTAAGACACGTTTCTACATATTAGTATTATTAACAAGAATTTGGTAATAATAAGGTTAACCAGTTTTAACTGACAGATTAGCAAGACACGATCGAGTACCCAGTCAAAATGTGGTAAATAAATTCTACATGTATCTTATTAAAGGACAATTGAAAATGTTGTTTGTTTTTTGTTGTCCTGGTGAAAGTTTTTTTTATTTTTGTTTCGTACAAAAACAGACTTTTATTTGTAACTAGCTAGAGCTACTGTCCACGACTTCGTATGCATGGGAAGTCTATCTAATCTTGTTTTTCCATACAAACTTTGTACCCTCGTTTCATCCCCTTAAGGGATGAATTTTGAAAAATCCTTTCATAGCGCATGCCTACGTCATATTAAATATTTGCGTGCCAAATTTCAGCGCAATCCGTTCAGTGGTTCGAGCTGTGTGTTTATAGATCTGTCAGTCTGTAATGGTTGCCATTTATATACATATAATATGTATAGGTATTTATCTGGTTGCCTTTCAAATACTTAAGTATATATGTTTAATATAGACTATGTTACTGGATTCATTTTATAAGCAATCGCGGTCCTACAAGGTCAATATTGGAGATGCGGTTGCCATAAACTGCGACGTACGGCAGACAATGTATTAAACCATATATATTTTGTACCTACTATAAATGTGTTTCATTTATGGTACAATGCAAAGGTCTCATGGGTTATGGTTATTGTTCCACATAAATGATGTTTGAAACGTGTTTATAAACGTTTTAGTATGTAAATACAACTGTTTTTGTAATTTTATTGAGTGTATATGTACATATGTGTTCTGCCTGTTTAGAAATAAGCCAAAAGTTTATACTTCACGGGAACCGTACATTTTTCCGGAATAAAAAGCAGAGTAGCATTTGTGCATTTGTATCTATCACTGTGCCTTTCATCTAGATCCATTCTGCTGTTCTCTCGTGATTGAGCAATAAACATCTATCCATCCACACTTTCGAATTAATAATAATAGCAAGATCATAAACACTTTAACCACATTTTTGATTATCAAAATAAACATTAAAGGACTAAGTATGTTTATTATTTATATTTATATACATATAAATCTATACTATAATATTATAAAGCTGCAGTGTTTGTTTGTTTGAACGCGCTAATCTCTGGAACTACTGGTCCGATTTGAATGATTCTTTCAGTGTTGGGTAGTCCATTTATCGAGGAAGGCTATATATACCATCACGCTACAACCTACGGAAGCGGAGCAGTAACCAAAGACGCGGGTGTAACCGCGGCGGACAGCTAGTAATTTATACATACGCACATAGCGACGTATTTTTTTCCTAATAAAAATTGATACTACAACGTAATTTTCTTATCTATCAAATTACACAGTGACGATATTTAAAAGTATTTCAGAACTAGGCACATACTTCTTGAAATCGCACGCTGTCATAATATTTATTTAACGCTTGATTATATTGTCATACAATTAATCTTATTCACCGTGTATTTTTCCTAAAAAAGACTGTTTTATGGTTTTTTTGTGGATTAAATTTATTTGGGTAGTAGAGAAAAAAAACTTTGCGTATTTGTTTTTTTATTAGGCAACGTGGAATTATTGTTTGATCAGGTTGAGTTTGCTAACATTGTGCAAAGATTATAATTGAGTTTGATAAAATTCTTTCCATTAGCTGAAGTAACGAAAAATACTCGGCTACGTTTTTAAACAAAATGGTAGGTAACAAGATTTTTCTTCTTTATACCGCTGTCGAGTACCTACCTGGGTAGGTATTTTAATCTATACTTATTTTATAAAGAGGTAACCAAAGTTTATTTGTTTTGTTTTTGTAAGAGGTAATCTCTGAAAATACAAGTATGATTACAATATTCTTTCACAGATAGTATGTAAACCACACTAGTAGGGAATGTTTTATAAAAAAAATATTTTATTTATTTTTACAAAACGATGCCCCACTCTAGTAATTTCTCCTGTATTGTGGGTGTGCGATATACAAATATTTGTTCCTGCGGGATTCTAACTCGCGACACAAAGCGCAGCAGCCATTCGCTTAGCCATTGCGCCAACTGTGCCATCGATATAGGTACTTGTCTTCTACACAGATGAAGTTCGCAAGTTATCAATAAAATCAACAAAAACACTTAGGTAGGTACTTAAAGAGCACGTGAACAAAATCATTTATGATTTCTTCATATGTGACAATTTAGCAACATAACTTCATGTGTAACAGTCAGAACAAAAATGCATCTAAGATCGGCTGTGCGATAGATTTATTGACTTTTCTACATCGACCCCTGCAGTTATCCATCGCTCTGCGCAGTGAATTTATTGTCACTCTACAATGTTTAGATGTCATCCATCATTTACGTCACAGGTTAGATGTTGGATGACAAAATAAAGTCTTCTCAACTATCTTCTTTCTTTCTTTATCGTGTGGGCAGTAAAGTCTTACGACCCCACACACCCTAGTGTCAGAGTTTCTAAACCGCCTCAAGGGCCAACTCAACTATGATAAACGCATATCAAGGTCATGGCATGGATTATCTTTTTTAATAGCGAGTAGGTACTTACTTGTTTAGTATCCTACTTATAACTTACAGAGAAATTATCGTAATATTTTATTAAGTCCTTTTTGACTGTACCTACACAGAGCTTACTAAAATATACTCCTAAAATAAGACAAAATATGTAAAATTAAACATGTCTGTGGAGACGAAAAAATATCTATAAGTATGTATATCATCAGTTTAAGCTTTAATTATAAATAGTCTGAACTTACCAATGCTCCCAACAAGGACGGAGTAAGTGAGGAATAAGCTGTAGTCCACCTCCGTGAATTTGAACTTGTACCGAGTGAACCAGTACGTCATCTGCGCCTCACCTTTATCCCAAACGAAACAGGTATTAGTCAATCTGCCACCGAGCGACGGCAATCTGTAAACATCACCTGTAAAAGGCTCTGTTCTAGCCGTATTTGGGGAAATTTGGGGAACATTAATGGGGAATTGGGGGAATACATGTTTTTTTCTAAGAAATATATGGGGATGTTATCGGATGAGTAGAGAAATCGGGGAAATATAAAACAATTAATGAGAAAAAAATATGCATGGGGAAATTAGAGGGATACGGAAGGGATTTTGGAGGAACACTTGGGATATTTAAAGTAATACATGGGAAAATTAGAGAAACAATAAATCAAGCAATAATTGGGGATATACAAAATTGAAATATGATCCTAAAAATTATATAACTATTTGTTGTTATTTAATAAGAATTATGGAGTTTTAATTACGAAAAACTTTAAATCATTTCAGCATTACTCAATATCATACACAATTTTACCAAATACACATCAATTCAATTTATTAATTAACGAACCTGTTTACGCAACACATTTTACATAATATAAAATTATCTAACATATGAAAAATAATAAAACATTCGATGACCAAACTACGAGTATTAAATAATATCCAACTGATAAACGAAATTGAGTGTGTCGATATGTAATGGAAATATCACGGATATTTATTTTATCAACCCTTTCTCTTTCTTTGCAAATACCAATTTAGGAAGTAAGTATGTAATATTTTTATATTAGTACTGCCCGCGACTTTATTCCCGGTGTTTATTTTTTTGGGTGAGGAACCTTCTGAAGCAGGGATGGCGAACCAACGGCACACGTGACAAAATAATTGGGGCACGCCAATAATTGACAAAATTAATGTATTTGATCGAAACTAATTTACAAAAAAAAGAAGAAATCGCAATAAACTTTTTATTTCAATAAACATAGATAGATAGATAAGATAGATAAAACATTTATTCGGTGCGCACAAAAGACACATCACAACAAAGTACAATCAAACAGCTATGGACTACCTACTTAGGACAAAGTAGGGTGTGTGTCTCAAGTTGCACCAAATGGGAGTCCAGCTCAGCATGTGCCAGGCAAACATACCTGACGCTGATATTCTGCTGAATCCCTGCAGTGACATGCGGACGTCGAGCAGATGAGATATATTGGTGTTGTGGCAAAGTTTTATGCGCGGTCTAAGTTACATAAAATTATAGAAATTATGATTCTTGTATTTTCGAGTTCGAGTACAAAGAGTTTTTATAGCAACTTATTTGATTTTTCTCCATTATATCTCTATGTCAAGATTCTTTGACGGAGCCTCATAGTCACATTATTGTTTTGATAAAAAATAGCACGTTCACCAAAAAAAGTTTGCCATCCCTGTTTTAGGAGGAACACAGACACACCCACTAATGATTCATCTCAATTGAATCAATTTGGATGGCATACGAACATAGATTTTCATTTAGATAAAATAGACATTAAATATCATGTTTAAAAATATACCATTTATTTTAATAATGCTGTTGACATTTGTCGGAAAATCCCAATGACATTCTTTGTAAAGTGACGAAAAACCTGTTCAAAATTCCGAGAAATAGGAAGACCGAAGTAAATATCTATTTTAATAAAGATACAAATTACATATAATTAAGTGATTTAATATAATATAGTGCAACCTTGATCGAAGGAGAAGGAAATTCGGAAATATTCGTTATGTAATGTATAATGTAATGTGTAATGTATAATAATGATTTGTTTGTTACTAGCGGAGGTTTTTTTTTGTAAGTTGTGTTAAATATTGTATACAAAACCCTTCGTGTGCGAGTCCGACTCGCACATGGCCGGTTTTTGTTCAAAGCTTCACAAGGTACCGTACCTTTGTATATACCTATATTTTAAACATCAATAAAATGTTGCATTATTAAATTACCAATATATTTTCAAAACTATTATTCGTAAATACAAATAATCGATTACACGTAGCCTTACGTAGGTATTATATCAACTCATGTAACCACGTAAGTAGGTGTTATTACCACGTGTAGGTAACTGTGTATTATTTTATTATATCTGCCTATGTATCATGGAAGGCATGATATTGGCGTAATATAAATAAAAATAGCTTAAAAACCACAATTATCACACAAGTTCTTGCTTTTGCATTCAAAAGTTTACCAACAAGTACAGCAACAGTTTTTTTCAACAGTACCTACCTACACTGTTGCAAAAAGCTATATAATGTATTGGTAATCTTTATTTAACAACTATTAAATACAGGTAAGTAGTTGCTAAGAAACAAAAAAAACAAAAATAGGTGTGTACTTCCTATGTGACTTTTGACATATTAAATATTAACCTTTATAAAATAATAAATTGGCGGAATGCTGCTTGACATTCAACCTCAACCATTATATATTTATTTATTTATAGATTATATTTATTTATTTATAGATTATTATTTTTTATTTGCTTATATATATAAGCTCTTAAGCTAGCGCAGTTTCTTTTCTAAAATCGTAATATACCGTATATTAACATAACATTTGTTGGTTCTGTGTCTGGGTGTAATTTATCTACAATATGTATATATTTATAAATTAGGTATATAAGTATGTATATCAGTTGTCTGGTTACCATAACACAAGCTCTGCTTAGCTTGGGATCAGATGGCCGTGTGTGAGTTGTCCCAAGATATTTATTTATTTATTTATTTATTTTAACATAACATCACGCCTGTAATCCCCAAAGGGTTAGGCAAAGGTGTACCCATTAGTACACCCACATTTCGCCAGTTATTAGTTAATAGGGGGCGAGCCTATTGCCATCAACCGGGCACAAATCCAGACTCCGAGGCTGCTAATGAGAAATTTCTGATGGAAAAACCCAATAACACTTTGCTCGACCTGGGAATCGAACCCAAGACCTCATGCTCAGCAGTCGCGCTTTAGGGGTAGGGGTAGGGTAGTGTATAGGTAGGGTAGGAGTTGGGGTAGGGGTAGGGGTAGGGGTAGGGTAGGGTACGGTAGGGTAGGGGTAGGTATTGGTAGGGTAGGGTAGGGGTAGTGTGGGGTTTGGGTAGGGTAGGGATAGGGGTAGGATACCACGCGAACGAAGTCGCGGCGGGTCAACTAGTATTAAAATTATATAAATATAAGTAGGTACATACAAACAAAAAGATCAAGTACTATCTATAGGCTATACAAATATTTGCTCCGTCGGTGAATCTAACTCTAGACATGCCGTCTATCTGTAGATGATGAGGTTCTGGGCATCAAATCATCAGAAAGGCTGAACAATGTGCATGCTCTCGATATGAGAAACCCTGAACTTGGTATAGTAATATATTCACTAATACCTAGGTATAAATCCACCGGAAAAGTAGGACATTGTACCTAGGTACAATGTCCTACTTTTCCGGTGGATTTACAAAAAATATTATTTCATAATAATGAGAATAATTTCGTAAATAAAGATTTTTTTCCAATCCAATCGGCAGTTCCAAAGATTCGAGCATTTAAACCAACAAAATAAACAACAAAACAATTCAGTTTTATTATATTACCTACTATAGATTATGGCAGACCAGAGACCAATCTATTGACTGCTCAGTGTAGTTCGGTTCGGAACTCTTATAGTGCGAGCCCTAACTGTCACGCTCTTGCCAAGTTTTTTTTATTATTGTGTACAACGACTTTCGTTGGGATCGTTACTTGAGAAAAATAAGGCTTAGAGGGGGAAAATAATAGCGTCTACTTGTGAACAAGATAACAAATACAGGGTTATATTGCAACCACCATCCAAATTTTCAGAAATTATTTAGAATCGATAACCTTATCAATTAATGAAATAAAAAAATCACATGATTTTCACCATTGTCCGCTACTAAAATCACAACGTGTGGAATAAATACAGTTCAACAATAGTTCGTTGAACTTGACTGCACACGCGCTTACCTCAAAATTCGTGAACGCACACAAACAGCACGCACTACGCCCCCCTTGCTGCGTGTCTCTACATTCTGTTTTTTTACGGATAATTTCTTTTGAATGTTTTTTTTTTGTTTTTGTTATTATTTATATAAAAATAATGTAATTAAGAGACCTCGATTTTAAAATTTGGATGATGAATGAAAAGTATCCCTGTATGTAATATTACCAGTTTGCACGTATATAAGGGATTAAATTAAGCCCTTTCCGGGATAACCTAATTCCTAACCGTTGTCATACACGCAGCCCGTGGGCGGTGGGTATCCGCGGTACACTAAAGGGACGCTTATAGCCCCATGTGTAATAATACCTTCTTATCTAACACATTCTGGAGATAGCTAACAAAGCCTTGTATTTATGTAGAAAATAGATTTATTCTATATAAATATACATATCTATACTTTAATATAATCAAACTGTAGATTTTTTTGTTTGTTTTTTTTGGTTAAATGCGCTAATCGCTTGAACGACTAGTCGGTTTTTCTCTTTAAAGTTAGAGTGAAACAGGCTTCTTCTGGGTAAGCTGCTAAGCTCACTCCATTGTAGACTTTGTCTATGTCACTTCTGGCTTAGACTAGAGTCAAGAGCAAACCCATATTTTATAAAAAAAAGTTAGCCAGATTTATGAAGAATAGTATTGCTATACAGATACCTAACATTACGACGCAGCAAAGCGAAACATTAAACAAAGGCGTAAGTTAATGCTGCTGATAAAACCACGCGGTTGAAGTCGCGGGCAGAAGCAAGTGTTTAGGTACATTACAGTACATGTCACTGAACTCTTCCTAAATGGCTCATAAGTCATAAGTCATTTATTTCATAACAATTATTACATTGTGTCGAAAAGTTTGCTAAAATAAGAAATAATAAAAATAATCTAAAAATATTAGTAATAAGAATTATCTAAAAATATTAATAATAAAAAATAATAATAAATTAATACATTTTGTTTTTTTTTTTTAAATGACATTCATTGATAATAATAATAAAAAATAACTACTCGGCTGGATTGATGTTAATGATTTTTTTGTGTGTGTTTGAGTAAGTCTCCAGATAGTTTAGATTCACAATGGGATCAGGTAGTTGACGCTGCAAGTCAAGGTTCGGGTAGGACAACGACTTTTGGGTCCGCTTGTACTTTTTATAACCTCCTTTACAACTTAAACATCAAATATGCATAGTTTATTTTTGTTTAAAGAAATCATCTGGCGTATGCACGCCTTTGTTATGTATTACCATAATAAAATTATAACAGAGATGTTTAGCGCGTGTCACTTTGTTGTCAAATGAGATACATTGTCTAACATACTAAGATAAAACAGTTCCAATTTCCTTATTCAGTTCTCCAAATGAGTTTAAGTTTGACGCAGTTTGGATCTATATCTATACTCTTCTTCTTTGTCGTGTGGGCAGTAAGATCTTACGACCCCCCACACCCTAGGGTCAGAGTTTCTAAACTGCCTATGACATGGTTTGAGTGGAACAGTAAAAGGCTGGTATAGGTCCAGGTTGCCTCACGATGTTTTCCTCCACCGATGTCAGTGATGTCCAAGATAAACTTAACTATATACTATACTATATGTATACGTGTAATAAAGCTGAACATTTTTTTGTTTTGTTTGTTTAAACACGATTCTTTAAAACTAACCGGTCGGATTGGACAAAATATTTTTGACTATGATAGCCAGAGTCATGAGGTATAGTATAGGCTGTATCACATCATGCTACGACCCACGGGTATGGAAAAGTAACCAAAGAAAACGCGGATAAAAAAAAAACACACGGAAGAATCGCGGAAGGTTACCAACAAAAAACCATGAAATGGAAATAATAGTTATAGTTATCAGACTATTAAGTCCCACTACAAGGTCTACTATTCTCGTACAGATATCGCAAGAGCATTAATCACCATGCTTGCTCAAAGTAGATTGGCAATTTCCAACTTAAATTAATATTATTATAAGTCCAAGTTTTCTCACGATGTTTTCCTTTACCGATATTAGTGATGTCTAAGATAAACTTAAAAAATACATAAGAATTAATAGCCGCATTGGTAATTTGACCAGTTATCGAACCCACATTACACACACACCGAATAAACAAGATACACATAAAAAAAAATTAAAAGCAAAACTCAGATAATAATAATTACATAACTTAGTCTCACACCAACGTTGTATAAGACTAAAGAAAAAGATTATGCGGTCTCAACTACCAGAGATTATTTTAAAGCCTGACTTGAGATTTTGCAAAGCGATAAGACTAAATTACTATGTAAATATTAGTTTGTCTGATAGAAAAAGGTGGGCCTCCCAAAAACCTGATATGTAATTATAGTAGTCAATAGGGAAATGGCCTGTGACTTTTGACATTGTCGTGATGGTCCAGTAGTTGAGGCTCATATCGCCAATCCCCCTTAAGCAAACGTGGTGATCAATGCTCAAACATAACATCATGCCTGTATTCCCCGAAGGGTTAAGCCAAAGTTAACCTATTAGTACACCCACATTTCGCCAGTTGTGTTTAAGTCCCATATAAAAGGGGACGAGGGCTATTGCCATCAACCAGGCGCAAATCCAAACTCCGGGGCTGCTACTGAGAACTTCCTGATGGAAAACCCAATAACACTTTGCCCGACTTGGGAATGTAACCCAAGACCTCACGTTCAGCAGTCGCGCTTTGCGACTACTAGACCAACGAAGCAGTGGATGGCGATCCTCATAATACTACAATATAGGCTGGTATTATTTTTCTTGTTACATTGATTTAGGAGCAACTGTAGCCTTCAAGAGGCTAGTTCTTGTAATTGTTTGATTTTCAGTCAATAATCTAGCAAGAGATGGCGAATTGAAGGTACAGTCGAGTGGGGCAACATCAAGTCAAAGTCAACACATTGATTTAAATTAGGCCATTAAAAGCCACTTTTGAACGAACAAAAAAAAGAACTGAATCTTCCAATTTCAAAAGGTCGTTTCGTATGGAGAAGAAAAAAAGTTGGTTATTTAATAGATTTTGCATATGTTTTGCATATATACATTTTATATTATAAATCTTTTATCTTTTGTTTAGATGCCATGCAAGTCATCAGAAGCCGTTGATTGTCTCAAAGAGCAGGTTACTTGTAGAGGGTAGTATAAGAAGGTAGAAGTATTCAACTCGTTTTTAGAATTGGTAATATGTATCCGTATCCTATAGCATTTCAGTTAAATTTTATATGACAATACGTATCACTCCTTGACGTAAATAATTGAGCCTTCAAAAAATGTATAAATTTTATCGAAAACGAGTTTTTTCTATTGCAAAATCGATCGAATTTACTTTACAATATATACCTTAGAGGAATTCCGTTTAGAAATTTCCTAGTTGCATTGGCTTTAAACTGTTTTGGCATTGTCTCTTTTTGTTTCTAATATACGGAACAACTGATAATTTAATTGGAACAAGGCACTGTGTCACTATTTGCTTTGTATTAATTAAGTCAAAAAATGTTTGCATTCGTGAGGTCAAACTACTATCATTGTTATGATTATAAAGTTTTAAACTAACCTCGTCACAGCGAAAAACGAGTGCAATTGAAAATATACAAAAAAAATATCTTAGTAGGTAGGTACAGTAGCGGTCATAAGTGCAGTAGCATGCTAAGGTTTGAATTGCTGTGAACACGGGGTACAGGCCATACTTACATCTGTGTGTTTAGGTGATGTATTCAAAGTGAAATCATTAATTTAATAAGGCCAATATAAGACACTTTTGAACGTTATAATATTTTGAGGTGTACCTATGTGCCCACACCTCAAAATTCGCACACGACGTCGAAAGGTCGTAAGTTTAACCAAAGTGTCAATCGATTTGCTTTGTAGATTGCTACTCCACTTATGACCGCTACTGTACCTATTTCATGATATCAGCCGAACGATGTCTACTGCTGGTCATAGGCCTCCCCTTAAGATAATCACAATGGCCGGTCCTGCGCTTCCCGCATCCAGCGGTTAGTAGTTTAAAGCTAGTCTGTACCTACTTATTAACTAGCAAAATGCTTTAATTTCATGTAATAAAACCTATTATAATTTTTTATCTGTGACGACGGAGAGATTTGAGTTATACCTACTTACGTTATTTTTTTTTTTATTCAAATATGAATAATATGGTTTTTGCTACTTTTTGTGTACACTGATTTACCTGCCATACCAGTAGCTGTCAAAGTGGATGATAAAATAGGTAGTAGTATTAATTAGGTACCTACCCACCTATTTCAATATTCTTTTCTTAGAATTGTTTTTATTGAGAATGAAACGCGCAAAACCTGCAAGCCTTTTAAATTGAAAAAAAAAAACAACTATGTTAATAAATTGTTTCTGTCAACTACGAAATTATTAAACGCGTTTTATTTGCATATAAACGTCTCTGGATTTCCCAACTGATTCATACTTGTGGCTTAGTTTGCCACAGATTTTGTCAAAAAGTGTTACAATAACAAGTCTTTTCACAGAAATACATTGTCAAGAAAATAAAACAAAAATATTTTAAAATAGATCAACGGAATACTACCATCTATTTGCATAATCTCATATATGACACGTATAGATTTACGTGAGCGACGTGAATTTACTCAAAATCTATGAAATGTTACCGAAGATAAGTCACGAATCGTTTAGCGCGTACGGCTTTTGAATTACCGATTATGTTACATTTTTAGTTTTTATTTAATTGCTTTTGTGTGCGACTGTACTATGACAAAAAATAATTTGAATCAGCTTTTTATTTTTTACTGTAGGTGTCTTCAAACACAGGTTTGTAAAAACCTGCTTATTGGGTTAGTCTTGGGTTAAAGATAAAAAAATGTAAATCTGTTTGTCTGTGAGTTTTAATTTGCACAATGCATTCATTTCAGAATACAAGGAAACAATGCCAACTGGTTTCGAAATACCTATAATTAAGCTTTTTTCTAAATAGTTACTCCTACACATTTTTACATAATATAAAACAAAATTGCTTCCTACCAACTAGACGCTTAGGGGCCGTCTCCACAAGCGAGAGAATCGCGGCGATGTTATCGTCGTGCCACGTATTTGTATATTTTGTTTGTATGTATGTATGTATTTATTATTTTATTTTATTCTTAAAATTTTCCGTACCTGTGCACCTACTACGTTTTGTCTCTGCATCACCCTAAGCTAGACTGGTAGAAAATGGCCAAGGCATTTAAGTCCGCTTTTGTACAATGTATTTTTAGATGTGCAAAAAGTTTAAATAAATAAATATTTCGGCAAACTTATTTCAAAATTCCTTTGTTCTTTAGTCATTAATGATTTTGATCATGAACTTAGCTGTCTTAGCGTTTGTTAATTGTTTTGTATACGCATGATGAGGCCACCAACATAGCATGTCGAGTCACCAAACTAAAATGATACCCTTTTCATTTTTATACTAATTCGAACTAAAGTAACCAAATTAAAAGTTTGTAATAATCGCAATTAATATTAAAAATAAACTAAAGTAAGTAATTATTTTTACTTCTTCTTACGCCTAACTTCATCGAAAACAGCAAAGTTTATATTTTAGGTATCATTTATCTTAATTTGGACAAAGTTGTTGACTTTCAATATTTGCTGTGAAAAACTACTAAGTTAAATGGCTGAGTGAAAATTCATACTTTACGCTGTACATCGAAACGTAAACTTATACTATGAATTCAGAACATATTTCAAGGCCTCACAGTGCTGAAATTTTTCATAGGTTATTAAAAAGAAATCAGCTGTTTGATACAAAAGCACAATACCTGCAAGGTATATAGGCTGCCATACATTTTACCGTGTAAGAGTTGTATTTTTGTATCGAAAGGCTAATTTATTTTTAATAATCTTATAAAAAAAAAATATATCTCTTGGAGGTCTGGAATCGTGTATGTACTGAATCTATGGTTTTCGTTACGATATCCCATTCACCCGTTTTATTAATATTACTATCAATAACACCTAACACCCATCATTATTTTGTGATATTTCTATCTATGATTTTTTATCTCTTTGTATCACTTTGTATACATATTTTGTTTAAATAAATGTATATATCGATTTATCATAATTTTAATTCTTGGAAATTTTCTGTACTTTTGCACCTACTATGATTTGTCTCTGCATCACCATAGATAGTTAGTCAGCCTTTGTACAATGCATTTTTTTCATTACGTGCATAAAGTTTAATAAATAAAATACACACATCAAAAGTGTCTAGGGATCAACATCCCTAATCAATGTTAGGGATGTTGATCCCTAGACACTTTTGATGTGTATATATTTAACATACAAACGTCATGCGTATTTAGAAAACCACCCCTTTTCCAATTTCAAATCAAAGTCAAGGGAGTTCATTGCATTTATTAACGTAACGTCTCCAAAATCTATTACCCTCTCTTGAGACAAACAATATTACATCTTCGTAAATTGATATAAATGTAACAGTATGTCACTGACTAGTGCATCAATCCCAACAAAATATATACAGGGTGATTTTAGGGAGATATAAAACTAAGCAATTAACTTTAAATATACTACATGACATTTCTTTGATTTGGTCCTTATCAATATTGGTGCCGATTCCCTTGTTCACAAACTAGACTAAATTTAGAGAATTGTTATCTCTTACTAACATACAGCGAAAGAAAAAGACGGTGACATTTTAAAACTAAGTTAGAGATGTCAAATTAGTTTTGCGTTGAACTTTTCCGTATTTTAATCTATACGTTTTAAAGATGTCAACTATAATTGTATGGATGTGTCAGATTGACTAAATTTGACAGCTCTTATTTACATTCGCCTCTTTTTTGTTTTATTGGACTGAAAAAGATAGAAATAGTCTAATTTTAGTTTAGTTGGTTGGTTTTAGTGGTTGGTGTAATAATTAAAATATGGATTATTTTTAACTTTTAATATGCCCTTTCTTGGGGTTCTAACTTACCCCGTACCTTTCATCAAAATCTGTACAATGTAGTTTAGTCGTGAAAGCGTAACAGTTTTTGTATGTATGTAATAGCATTGCGTTGTTATTATTGTAATGTCATATTAAATAGAGTGTAAGTAGGTACCTATTCTTTTAGCATATATCAATAACATTTTTGGAAAAATATCCCGCAACTTTACTTTTTTACTTTTAAAATTTCCCTAAAAAATCTATCCTGTATATACAAAGGGTAAATTCTGCTTAGTCACAACCAAACAACTGAAGCTATTAACTTATCCGAGAGTGTATCTTCATGTAGTTTCACGAAGATATTATGTGGAATTAGAACGAATTTTGGTCCCAAATAAACGTATTTTGAGATACCACGGTTTATAGGTAAAGGGATGTACAGTCAACTAAAGAGACAGGTATGCAGGGTCGTCAGATATAGTTGAAGTTTTCTTACAAACCGATGGATGTTTTCAAATGTAATTATATTTAAAAAGTAGATAATTAACAGTTCATTAATTAACTTAAGTTTCAATCGAAGACATCCATCGGTTTCAAAGAAAACTTCACTTATATCTGACGACCCTGGACCTATCTTTTTGTTGACTGTACATACCTACTTGCTTAAAGAGAATTTAAGTAATAGGGGACTAGTAGAGGGCATAGTGTTATTTATATTTCTAAAAATCATTTCCGATTAGATCAGGTTAGTTTTCATAATTCTCATGTGTTTTAATGATATTTATCAATAGTAACATTATTAGCATTTGTAAGAAATCGAATTCATATATTTTTAAGGTATTCTAAGGTATTCATATTCATAAGATAACCTACATTGGTTACCTTATAAATAATTACAATACTTTTTAAATGCCAAACATTATCATTAGAATCGCGTAAATTAGCAGAAAAGACGCAACGAGGTCGTCATTAATATGCCTTAGTTAAACGAAAATAGCAACAAAAAGATAAAACAGTGCATAATTTAATTAATGAATATTAAATTTTCTAGAAGGGGTTTCTACAGACGTTGTCCTGGCCGAACGTGGACTTGTAGCGCCCTCTACCAAGTCCAATTTATAATAATAATAATAATAATAATAATAATTCTTTATTTGGAACAGAACAGATGTAATTTTAAACAGATATAAACGATGGCAGCTGCAAAAGTTAAAAACTGTGGCGCAGCTGCCAACGCCCGTCTCATATCGAGAGGAATAGTGTTCCAGGTTAGGTTAAAGGCAACTGAAAACTTAAGGTAATGTTCCATGCATTAAACTAAGAATTAAAATTTAAAAATGAGATACAAAATACAAGTATGGTATCGTAGGGTGTAAGCCGTGTGTGTGTGAGAGAGTGAAAGGGAAGTGCGTGTGTGTGAAGTTGGTGTTTAGTAGTTATTGGTTGTGTAGTGAGATGTGTTTTGAGTGGCTGTGATGTTAAACTTCCAAGAGGGTTTCTGTTGTATCGTAGGTTTGTGATTTCAACCAAAGGCCAAGTTTCTTCTTACATTGAATAATATTATTAGGATAGATATTTATATGTTTGTTTATTTTATTGTAGAGCTTAGAACTTAAGTATGTATAATGGTGACGAGCAAGAGCTGTTCTGCGGGGTTCAATATTGCAAACACGATCCGAACGACGCCTACTGTTACACTTTTCTGGATCATAGCGCAGGTTGGAATGCGTGCGTATTATTGTATTAAAGATAAAAAGCTGTCTAACAGTTAGGACCTCGCAGAGAGAGTACAGTGACGTAGTGGGATAGCGGATCGGTTTACTTGCGAGGACCTTCAGGACTGCTCTCTGAGCTCTTTCGATTCGCAACATCGCTGACTTATGAGTCCCTCCCCATACCGTAATACAATAACCCAGTACTGACTGGGCAAGAGCAAAGTAAATGGTTATTAGCGTCTTAAAGTCTACTAGGCTTCTTAGCTTCTTGAAGACATATAAGAGTTTTCTAAGCCGACACACGATAGAGGAAATCTGTAGATGCCATTTAAGGTGGCAGTCAACTATAACACCAAGATATTTAATTGACTGGGTGGCTTCTAGTTGAGGGCAGCCACAGCCAGTGTCTGAAGTTTGGTTCTGGCATGAGTGCGCGAGAAGGGCGATAGGAGTTAGGGGTTGCCCCGACTTATTAATGGAGAAGGTAATAAACTTGGTTTTATTAATGTTCAGGGTCAAGAGATTTGCACTCAACCACTTCATAACAGCACTCAGTGCCAGTTCAGCATTTTTGGACGTCTCACTCCAACTGCGGCCGTGAACAATTAGAGCAGTGTCGTCTGCATATGTAACAATTTTACAGTTGGGAAAACATAATCGGCATAGCTCATTTACGTAAATGAGGAAAAGGCTAGGCCCAAGCACGCTACCCTGGGGAACACCAAAGTTTAAAAGTTTCTTTGAACTAAGGTGATTTTCAATTTTTGTCAGCTGTCCACGCCCTGACAAGTAACTTCTAAAGATATCCAGGGCAACGCCACGAATACCAACATCCTCAAGCTTTGAGAGCAGAATGGGAACAGAGACAGTGTCAAAAGCTTTAGAGAGGTCTAAAAATATCGCAAGAGATTTATCTTTATTATCAAGGTTATCAATTATAGTATTTGTTAGTTCCAAGACGGCATCGTCTGTGGCCTTGCCACTTCGGAAGCCAAATTGGTTACTAGCTAAAACGTTAAATTTTGAAAGGAATTTAGTTAATCTATTGTTAAGAAGTTTTTCTAAAATTTTTGAAAGGGTTGTTAGAACCGATATTGGTCTGTAATTAGTGACACTGTCCCTGCCACCAGATTTATAAATTGGGTGGACAACAGCAGTCTTAAAAATGTCAGGAAAAACACCCAGTGAGAGGCATAGATTAAATATGTGAACTAGGACCGGAATGGTGATAAATCTGGTTGCCTTTATGATTGAGGTAGGAATACCGTCAATTCCAACCGCAGACTTGTCCTTTAGACTAACAATAATATTGTCTAGCTCAGAGTTATCGGTGTTGTATAAAGCCATTGAATGAGGATTTGAGGAAGACGAGTACTTTGCGTCTACTTTAGGTGATGTGGAACTGTCACAGGCCCGTGGATGAGGTATTTTAGAAGCTAGAAGTCTACCTACGTTGGAGAAGTAGTCGTTTACCTTATCAACTGATTGAATGGGATTATCGCAGAGTTTTAATAGGTCAGAGGACGGTGTTTTATTATTATTTAGGTTAGCTATCTGTTTAATGAGAGCCCATGTTGCTTTTGGGTTGTTACGAGCCTTGTAAAACTCTCCACGCTCATATTCTGTTTTTATCTTTTTCAAGAGATTATTACAAAAATTTCGGTAACGACAGAAGACTAGCTTATTTGTTGTATTTTCGGGATGTTTTTTGGCCTTTCGATGTAAGTTGTCTCTGTGTCGTATACACCTTAAAAGGCCAGGGGTAATCCACGGCTTAATTATGCGTCGTCTACTGGGAGTTGCAGAGGGATAAGAGTTTACCCTAATGGCAGTGGACAATATGGAAACAAAAGACTCGGCAGTTTCATTTGGATCATTAGAGTTAAGAATTTGACTGAAGTCAGTTTTCGAAATAGATTCAACAATCGATTTTTGGATTGTTGCCACGCGTTTGATTAGATTTAGCTTTGATATCTAAATTACAAAAAAGAATGATAGGAGAATGGTCTGTTATAAGAGAATCAAGAACCAGGGTGGTAGTGATGGATTGCGAGCGAATAATCACATGATCAAGACAGCTAGATAGTCTAGTTGGAAGAGTGTAAGCAGCGAGCATTTCACGGGACGCAGTGATATTGAGGTACTCGTCAGAATTTGGGTCAGTGCAGTCTGGTGCAATATTAATATTGAGGTCCCCAATAATTGCTGCAGATTTAAAATGTACGAGAGTCCCAAGCAAACTGTCCAGGCTGCAGAAAAACCGGCTTAAATCTCTGCAAGCTGGGGAGCGGTATACGGCGACCAAAGCTAGCTTTTCTGGGAATTTAAGTAAAACACAGTTTGCGTCACTAAGTGAGGGTACAACGACGACTGGATTAAAGGGGTCTCTTACATAGACGACGACACCGTCGTTTTGACTATCAAAGGTCGAAGCATGGCAGTTATATCCGTGTAGGGGGGGAATGAAATGACACTTACTCAGCCAGCACTCCGTTAGAATAATCACGTCAGGTTGGTAATTTAGTCTATGCAGGAATAAGACCAAGTTATCAAAGTTGCAGTTAATACTACGTATGTTGGTGTGTAAAATTTTGAAGTCGTGTAAAGATTTATTTAAGAAGTTTGCACTGTCCTCTGGTGAGGAGGTGAAACAATTTGACACAGAAACTTGTTCAACCTCGTTTGCAATTTTGGTCAATGTATCCATTTTTTAATTTTTATAATAACCAAAGAACAAAAAAGCAGTGCTGAGAAGCTACTCTCGGGTGAACTGACATGTTGAAAGGACGAAGATAATGTGAGTTGATTAAAAAGCAGTATACAGTTGGGGCTTAGAGTTTGATATGTTATGTGGATAATTGGAGAATTAAGTGTTGGAAAGCGTAGTAGTGTGTGGTGTGGGTGTGAGATATGAGGTGTGTGTGTAGATACGGCATTATACGGAAAACGTTGGTAAGTTACACAATAATAATTAACAACAGTATAGGAGGAATAAATACACCTTTTAAAACTAGCATGCAAAAATAACAAAATTAACAAAAACAGTTTTCTATAAAATGAGGAGACTAGGTATTGAGATAAGAATAGTCACGGTGACTTAACGATACGAGCCAGATCTGTCACATCTTTTACTTGGAAGTGCGTCATTCCTTCTTTTTCTCGGACGAAGATTTTTCCATGGGAGACCCAGCAAAACTGATAGTTATTTGACTTAGCAGCATCTCGGGCCAAGAAGAACAGTCTCTTGTTCTTGGATGATGATTATGAATCTACTATTGACTACTATCTGGGAACTAAGTATCTGGGAATTCGCTCATAAGTACATACCTACACAAAAAAAATTAAGTTCATTAAAGTCGGTCCAGCCGTTTAGGAGGAGTTGGGTGTCATACAAACGTACAGAAGAATTATACAAAGGACACGTGTCTGTATAGCCAAATATTATTACAATATTAGAAAGTGTTATTTTCAACTCTATGTAGTTGTGTTTGCAATTTCTGAATTACAGTTTTTCTTATTCCTAAAGTCCAACATCCCCCCAAAAAAAAAGAGTAAGTATCTGGAAATGTCACGTAAATTAAACGTTACCATCATATTTTATTTTGCCAAAAATATATCATAATCGGGCATATTATTATACAAGCTCTGGCCCGCGACTTCGTTGCGTAAATGTCGGTTTTCGAGGACACAGACGAAGTCGAATAAAAAGTAGCCTATGTCCTTTGTTGGGGTTCAAACTTACCCTGTACCAAATTACATCAAAATCAATTCAGTGGTTTAGTCGTGAAGCGTAACAGACAAACAGATAGACAGCGCATTTATAATATTAGTATGGATAAATAATTATGTGTCTGTGTGACCTCTATTAAGTCTACATTTGTTATAATTTAATTGCAAAAGTAGGTAGGTACCTACTTACAGTTTTTTTTTAAGTGCCTACGTAGGTACTTTGTATTTGGCAAAAAGCTTTTTTCAAGATCGCATCAAAACTTCATCCATTAATCATGGCATAACTAAAAGTGCTCACAAACGCAAAATTAAAAGTTAATAAAAAGAAATTTAAGAAATTAATAAAGTCGTTTGATTCGATTGTCGTGAGGATTTAGATACTAGCTGCTGCCCGCGACCTCGTGCGCGTGATATTTTTTTTTCTCTCACGTTAAGTTACGTCTTTGATTACTGCTCCGCTCCCGTGGGTCGTAGCGTAATGTCTTAAAGCCTATACTATTCCTTTTTTCCAATCCGACTAGTGTTACAGAGATTAACGTGTTTAAACATACAAACAAAAAATTCGCCATCTTTATTATCTATCTATATATATATATAAAACTCAAAGGTGACATAGTGATCTATCAACTCACAGCCCAAACCACTGGACGGATCGGGCTGAAATTTGGCATGCAGGTAGATGTTATGACGTAGGCATCCGCTAAGAAAGGATTTTTTAAAATTTACCCTCTAAGGGGATGAACGGGGGTCCGACATTTACGCGGACGAAGTCGCGGGCATAAGCTAGTACTATATAATATATAATATTATTATAAAGAGGTAACATTTGTTTGTAAGTTTGTGTGTAGGGGGTAATCTCCGGAAGTAATGAACCGATTTTGAAAATTGTTTCACAAATTGGAAGCTATGTTATCACTGAGTGCTATAGGTTATATTTTATTATCAAAAAAATTGGGATCCGTAAGAAAAATCACGCGAAGAGTGCTAGTATTTAGTATATAAATTATGAACTAAAGTCTTAAGTCGTTATCCTAATAGAACGCAAACGCGTATTAGAATAGCGAGTAAGACATAACTGATATTCACGCTTTGGTCACGTAATCACGTGACCGCGGAGTGAATGTCAATTTGTTGACACGTTGACATTTGATTACGAGTTCTTACGAACTTACGATAGATGCGTACTTGCACTCTATTTATTCTCCTAATTGTTGAAAGACTTATCTCTTTTTAAGTTGTAATGAATAACTTTTGTTGTGATAGGTATACTGACTTGAAAAGTTTTTCACTGGTATATTTTTTAGGCGTTTAAAAAAATTGTTTACGTATATACAAGTATTACTTATTTCTGTTTCAGATAGTTAAAGCGATGCTTAAAATTTAGATTTCAAAGTGTAAAATTATTACATGTGGAATTCAGCAGGAATTTGCTGTAAAAACAATTAATAACGGAACTCGGAGGGAATAGGTACGGCTAGGTACTTATGCGTCGGCGATTGACATGCGAGAGCCGAACGATATCTATAGGGTAAGCAATAATGCTCATCGCGAGATAGTAGAAAATATTAGAAAAAGCCCGTTTAGTAAAGTTGATAGGACAATAATTTATAGTACCTAAGACGAAAAATGATGCTAATTTATCAAGAAAATAGTTCCTGTAAATATTTTCCCAGATTTTTACAAAAATAGTCTTAAAAATCATGTTTATTGACGTGGAAATAAACTTGAAATGAAAGACGCATATGTTATGACGAAATATTATTTAAAATTGGTGACTAAAATGGTCTTTGATCACAATATTTACTTGGTATTATTATAGGCATACTCTAATTGCTGAACAAATCAGCGACCGTCCAAGTAAATAAATGTCTACAAAGTCATTGAAAACCTGATTTACGACGATACAGTGGATTGCGAATCCGACTAATCTTCTATAGGTAACTAGTGTTATTCTGCTAAATTAATATATTTTTTTTTAATGAAAGAGTCATACAATGACGTCACTTTTATTCCACGGATAGGAAAATCTTTTAAAAATCACGTATGGTATAGACATTTTATCACACAGATTTCAAATAATTCATAGTTTAAAAGCTCTCGCCAGAAACCTTGAGACAAGTTTACCTTATCTGTCTCTTCTAGAGACACACAGACATCAAGAAAAAAACTGCTTTATCTAGCTATCAAGGCAATAAAAATCTTAATATTTGACTTTTAAAGTAATAATACTACATAACTACATGCATACCAATGAAGTGGTTCTTTTTTAATTTTTGCGAGAATTTAATATTTGTTTAGCCAGCTCTAGAGTTGCTACTCAAAAATGTAAAACAAGAATGAAAGTGAATTGAGAATAGTCATTTCAAATTTATATTAATAGCTGTTACGTGTTCCTATACCTAGTTTAGTTTAAAATTTAAAGCGTTTTTTAAAATTTTTGTTTAGTTGTTGTTCCAAGATTTCGCCTATATACCTAGTGTTGCCAAGTTATTTTTTTTTACCTTTGCAGCTCATGAAAACCCAATTAAGTTTTTGCACCGTTTTAAGAGGAAAACCGTGCATACCTATTTTATTAAGATCCAAAATTTACTTTTGGTATTATTTTGCTATCGTTAATTGTTCGTTGTTGTTGTTGTGTGTTTAATTGTTCATTGTGTTGTGTTGTTGTATTCTAATTGCAATAACCAGAAATCTTAAAATTTCAATGAAGAAGGTTTATAAATGAACTTTAAATTAAGAGTAAAAAAAACTAAAACAAAATTTCATCAAAAATTCGTCCTCATCGTTGTCAACAGAAAATGCTTAGCCTCTAGGCCTCTGGCCAAGGAAAAGCCAGCCTCTAATACACTATGTAACAAAAACCCTGTCAGATCAGTGTTGCCGTTGATCAGTTTTTATGTTTTATTTTAATTTAATTACTTCTTCTTTATTCTTTTTTTTTATCACTGGGGAAAAATAATAATCTCAAATCCATTAAATGGTTACGATGCCGAATACCCTTAAGGATCGGACAGGGTTTTTGTTACATGTTGTATACCTAGTCTTCAATAACTAAAAAAATATCTTATACGTGTGCTATTAATTAGTTGGTATTAGTATTTGGTATCAATTAGTAATTTTCCCACGGTCCATATTGTCCAAAGTTTTTTAGAGTTTTTAGAGTTTACCAAATAGCAAACAATAAAAATACTTGAAGCAAAATTACCATTGTTAGGTAAATAGGTACTGGTGACAGCACTGGACATGAAAATTGGATTGTCTGTTTGAATGCATGTCATGAGGTACACAAAAGAAGAATGGAAAAATTTCAATGCCTAATTTTTTACCTAATTCTTTACCTAATTTTGCAATTTCAATGATTATAGAACCTACCTATCTAACGAGTTTAAAAAGAGGCTTAACATATCCGAAAGTTACATGTTGTTCCCAACTTTGGGATATTTTTTTTGTTCTATACCATATCAGGGAACCTGTTGTTCACGGAGAATATATTATTGAAGGTCAAATTTTCAACATTTTGACACGTTTAAAAACAAAACTTTTATAACTGCCACGACCCCTACTCTTGCATGCACCCGAAATTACAATGTTTTGCGTGCGTTAAATTGCGCACTACCATGAATAGTGATTTTTCACACCAAAAAAAGTAGTTTAATGGGCGTAGTCAACGGCTATCTAATATGTCTTTTTAACTACACCCCGTGAACCGTTTAATAGATTTCAAAAAGAGAAATAATAAATAGGTAGTGTTAATTAATTTAAGCAGACTTAAAATATTCTAAACTTGTGTATAATTAATGCTTGACTTATTTGGATTGGAAAAACATGCTCGTGTTTAAAAATCACGTGAGAATAAGCTTAGTGTTAGCCGATATTTTGTGATTACGTATCTACCTAATATACTGGGTAACTTTGAATTCATAAGCATGCTTTCAAGCGATGATAACACTCACAAATATGAACAAATTTTACTATGGGACCGACACAGCTTGTTGTCAATAAAACTGAATAGATATACCCCCCTTACTATCCCCCTTATTTATAAGCATTACCTATAAGCGTGTTTCGTATGTGTGTTAACCATTATAATTAACTAGCTCTTGCCCACGGCTTCGCTCGCGTTAACTTGTTTCTCTGTACAAACTTTGAACCCCTATTTCATCCCCTTAGGGGGCGAATATTTGAAAATCTTTCTAAGTGCGTGCCTACGTCATAATAACTATCGGCTATAAATCAGTCAGTAATGGTTGCCTTTTATATTTATGTAATTATACAGATGAGTTAATGTGACAAACGATCTAGGATCAAATCACGTGCGCTATGCAGCAAATGTAGCGTTTACATACACGATTTTTCCTTTGTACTTAAATGCAAGAACATAGAACTATAAGCCTATAAATGAACATAAATGGAACATGGTCAACTTCGCTAGCCAAATGTCAACTGAATTTCAATTAAAAGATTTTGTCAAGCTGATATTTTTATATTTTGGCATCGACCTTGGCAGATAATGAAAAAAAATCACCCCTTTACGTTTCACCCCAAGGGATGAAATGGTAGGGGATCAAAGTCTCATGTAAACAAAGTTGAGAGCTGCAACAACAGTGGATAGGAACTCTAGAATAAATTAAAAAAAAGACAAAGATAGACATTCCATTTTGTAACCGTAATACCGCCTTATTAGTATACTAAAACATGCCTACTAATTACTCAATAGTAAAGTAATGATTCATTAATTTCCGTATTAGAGAAGTATTTTATTATAGTTTGATAAGTCTTGTATAACTTAAATTTTAAATATTGCACTTTTAAAATAGGTATTTTAAATGAATTCGTCTCGTCTCACAACATTGATAAAAAAAAAATGCAAAATTTGCCATTTGATTATACCAGTTTCTCTAAAAATAATAAATATACGAATTTCATCATCTAATAAAGCACAAGTTGTTTTAATTTATTAATGTAGAATCTGTAGATCTTTAATTTATTCAGCATAAGCAAAGTTTGTACTTCTTATTAGCCTGCCCCGAGGCTAATATAAGAATAATCTTGTACCTGTTTTAGTTATTGTAAAAATAGGAAAATAAAATATGAAAAATGCCAAACTGGTAAAATCTAAATAGGTAAATAATTTAAAATTAGGTTACCATAAAACTGAGTTTTAATGTCTCTGTATTTTGCTATTCATGTATTTTTGTATCCATTTAGGCTGTATCTTTGCCTAACACGTTATATAAATTACTTTTTTACCTTTTTACCTTAACGCTATTTATACAAACGTGGAATATAAAAAAATACCAGTGTCATTAAATTATTTTATTTTAAATCATGTTTAGATTTAACGTTTATATTATTCTTGTTTTGTTAACAGCTGACTGAAATTGATTTTGATAATTTTGCCGTTGCATAAATTTACATAATAATATTCACGTTAACATTAATATGACGTGTAATGGATAAGGCAGATTTTTATTATTATGCAATTAAAGTAGTTATTGCCAGCGATTTTTCCCTTAAGACTCAAAGGGGGTTGAATTCTTTTTTGTCTAGTAAATACAGTCATTACTCATAGGAGTAGTGACTGTATTTACTAGTATTTACTTGGGCCAGCTGATATCCCTCGAAAATAGGCAAGATACCACCGTAAGAAGACCACCGTATCGAGAACCCTTTAAGAGATACTGGTCTTGGAAGTTACTGATGAAGGTTGAACATCAGCGATTTCGACATATCAATTCTACCTATTCTAAAAAACGATTTTATTTAAAGTCGAAAAAAAATAACAATGTGGCTGTGAAACAATAAGGGCTGAAATTTAAAAAAGACAAATTTCAACCCCCTTTAGAAACCCTCGTTGCTTGAGTTTCAAGAAATCCTTTCGCGATTGACTTCTACTAAAAATCGGTAATATCCATCATGTCATTTGTGTTGTTTTTAGCGGCCCTGTAAATATTGTATAAACTTGTATATTATGTACCTATATTATGTAGATTTAACAAGTATATTAACTATTATCTTTTTAATCAAAATTACCTAAGTAGTAACCGTTAGTTATTTTTTTTAACTCGTTGAATGTCTAATTAGTAACACAATAGTAAGACAATGGCTTATGTCGAACTGTGTAACATAAGACATTCGAGAGGTAGATAAATAATTTTAATTCAAATTAGTATTAACAACTATAATTCGTTATCGAACAACAGTTTAAAAAAGTAAGTAATGTAGGAACGTGATTTTCTAAAACAAAAGCGAAGGCTAGCTACTATTACCTTTGTAACAATGGATTTATACCGTCACAATTTATGCAATGGCGCGATCTACACATGATTAACGTAATCGAAACGAAAAACCTTTGTGCACTTGTATACCACAAAAAGATTCATAAAACTGAAATGAATAAATTACCATGACTGTAGAAGCTGTTTCGTTATGGATCGGTATTTGCAATATCAAGAGAAAGAGAAAATTTACATTCAGCAATAAAATCGCAATAAAATCAAGCGATCCGAGCCCATATGGCGAATTTCATTTTATATTGCGATAAAATTATTTGTACATTCCTTGCGAAACACAGACATTGACCTACACAAGGAAGTTTTAGGAATTGATAAAGCAATGTGAAATGATTATATCCCTTCGTTGATTGTAAACGTATTGATATTGTTGCTATGTGTACTGGGTGAACTTAGTGATCACACATTCGAACATACTCAGTGATCATTGAGTTTATGCTAAAATTAATTAGATGAAAAGTGTTAAGTATAATAAAAATATTTACCTAATACGGGTCCAACAATGAACATGTACGCCAACATGATTAGTGCTATTTGTACTCTGCGCGAACCTTCTCGCACTTTGAACGCCACATTCACAGTTGCCACTAAGTCCTTAATGGAAAGCACTGATAATATACTTGGCGTTTTATCGCTGTCTACTTCTTTCGTCTTCTTTGTCTTCTCTTTAAGTCTTATGACGATGTAAACAAACCCGATAAGATAGAACACACACGCTATAGAGAAAACACCGTAGTAACCGAAACGACGGGTCATAATTCCACTAAGCGCCAGTCCTATGGGCCTGCTAAGAGTCAATATTGCTGTTATAATCCCTAAACGGAAAGTTCTTTCAGTTTCACTAGTGATGTCAGTGATGTAACTGTAGACGGCCATGGTCATGGCGACGCGCCCGCCTGCCAGCGCCGGTGGCAGCCCTTCGATCAGTGCGGTCTCATTCACCCCAACTTGAAGGAAGAATACCGTACTCAGTATGACGCCAATGACTGCTATTAACTTTCCAAGAATAGGCACCACCATGAAGGCTTTTCTGTTTCCCGTTCGATCGCTCCATGCTCCCAGGAACAGTGTCAGTATTCCTGGCAGAGCTGTCTGTAACGGGAAACTCCAAGCAGTCATCGAAGCGACCATTGTCTGCACATTTTTCTCTTGTTCCGTATAATTGTGAGTGCGTCCCTGCATTATATGTGAGCAGGTTCGCTCGTCGTAATGTAGATTTACTAGACATGATTTCTCTAAGCACAAATTCTGGACAGCTAACCCCGCGAGTACACTTGGTAGCAAGTAACAAATAACAAAAGGTTCCACTGTAACTTTCGATCTAAAAGCCCATAATTCTTTGAGGAATTGTTTCAGTCTCTTGCTCAGTTTCATTTCTGTTTTCTTGAGCTCGGTGCCGTACTGTTTGTTGCACTTGCATGATTCCACACTCACGACCTTTTCTCCGGGCACTTCGACCCGCAACGTCATTTTGACAACAGTTTACCACTTTATTGTTCATTTGTTTTTTGACATTATTTTAACGTGAACAATTTTGTATAAAATCGCGCGTTAGTAAACGAGTAAAAAAAAAATATATATTTATTTTTAAAATTATTTTAAATGTGTTTTATTATTATTTTTATGTATCACAGGGTGCACGTTAACGTATCGGGGGCGAGTGTTCGGTTGCGCGTGCGACGGTTGATTGCGTGTGCGCGGCGGCTGTTGCGGGCGACTCTAGTTTTGTTACTGCCTATCAGCTGGCCGCTTGGTACAGTTTAATTTGTACTTTATTATGATATCACGTGGCCGCGCTGGGCTCCTACTCGTGTTTTTATAATTGTAATTGATCTTAAGCAACATTATAAGCTATCGCTATTTAAATAAGCTATCACATCTTCAGCATTACTCTTTTATTAGTTTACAAAATAAAAAATATTCCACAACGGTTCATTTGAGAGGGATGCGGTTATTAAAACACAATAAAAAAATCTTCAAACAAAACATTAAGGGTTATATTAGATTGCTAGAAGAAAGTTAAACAACACTTAGTGGATTTCCCAAATTCTGACTTACTTAATTAATTTGTTTATTATAGTTTGTTTATTTTTAAATTCGTAGAAGGACTAATTATATTATTTTGTAAAAGTTTGTCCTATTTATTTGAAAATAAATAAATGATTAGCGATAACGATAAAGCTAAATCGGCTTATTCTGCTTTAAACAAAAAGCTGACCTTGTTATAAACAAATTTGAACTTTAAATTCAGAAACAGTTCCATTGTAAATAATTTATTAAAACAAATGGCCTTTAGTTTATATTTACATAAAAATAGTGCTATTTAATGTCTTTGTATTGTCTGTTAACTAGATTTGAATTTGAATATGTTCTAAATAATGAAGGACAATGAAGGCACGAGACGATTTTGTTTAAAAAAAAAAACGTTGTTCTATTTTAGGCATTGCTACTTACACGCACCTCTTTTTTACATAGGTAGGTAAAAACACCTAATTAATTAGGTATGTATCTTATTCAAATTAAACTTTATTTACAAACTTGATACAATACTTAGTGGTCATACGTACTTACAACTATTAATTCGAGCTTCAACTTTTTGAGTACCTAACTGACCGACTCCTTGACAATTCAAAAGTGCCTGTAATTGGTCTAATTGAAATAAATGTTTTGACTTTGAGTCCAACGGGACAGTCACTACCCAAGCGTCTTATTCAAGAAACAATAATTTATTACCTAATTGATGAGAGATTAAAAGCGTATTTAAGGTTGAATTTTCCCAAACTTGTATACCAAGCATAAATCTTTTTTTTGTGAAATAAAATCTTTGTTGTTTGGGGTTACATTCTCAAGTTACGCGGGGTCGGCTTTCCCAATTATGCGGCGCCATTTATTTCGGTAACTTCCGTAAGTGCTATCTTACACAAGTAATTTTGAATCTTCGTCATCCATGTGGTTTGAGGGCTTTCTCTTTCCCAGTTTTTTGTAGCCATGGAGAGGCAATTTTTCACGACATGGCCATCTGGTCGTCGAAATTCTTGACTTGAATATCGACGTTTTTGAATTGAAAAACTGTTAAAAACAACAAAATTTATTCGCAGGTTAAGACTTACTACGATCTTAACCGTTTAAAACCAGTGTAAAAAAACAACAAGGACAGCATATATTAATAACTAGCTTCTGCCCGCAACTCCATTCGCGTGGAAGTCAAATGAGGCATAAAACGGCTAGCTTTAAACCAGTGAAAGAATTTTTATAATCAGACCGGTAATCTCTAATAGTAGGTACTATTAGATATTACCAATAAATAAAAATAAAAACAAACAAACTTTACCTTTTATAATATCACTACCTTTTGCGCTCGCGTTGATTTAGAATTTGACAATCAATTTAATTCAATCATGATTTTAAAGACACGTGGCGCCATCTATTATCATAAAAACGTTATTGTTGTTTTTCTCGGGAACAATACTTTTTTCTGGATGAAAAGTACTCTATGTCCGTTTCTGTAAACCTGACAACGCAGGTATATGCAAAATTTCAGAATGATCGGTTCATTGGTTTAGGCATAAAAAGGTAGGTAACAAACAAACTTACTTTCGCATCTATATTATTAGTTAGGATTAGCTATAAATAGATCGTCGCTTTGGGTTAACATTTTCAGGGCCAAGGCAAAAAGTTCGCTGAAAAACCTATTCCATATGCATGAATAGATGTCAATGTTTTTCGTGTAATGTTTTTCATACTTATTCCAATTACTTTAAGTGAACAATAACCAGTCATCAAAGTTGGTAATGAAAGTTTAGCACGTAATATATGCGTTCCAATTTTTCCCATAAGTCGGTCAAGCGGACAGGCAAAGTTGTGCAATGTGTACCTATAATATCAAAGGAATTAGATGCCTTTGACAATGACCATATTTTATAATTGAACTAACAATCAGACAAATTATTTTTGTCTCAAGGCTCGACGTGGAAAAGGTTTTGCAATTAACTATGTGCTAGATTTAGGGCAAAATTTTCAATCGTCTGATAACTCTAATCGAAGGTATGGCGGTTTGAAAGCTTTTGTATAGAAAATATGTCAAATTGTCATATTTATTCTTTGGATAAAAGTTTTCTGACTATTGAAAAATCAACCTTTAATGAAATAAAAGGACCAAAATATAAAGATTAATGAGGATGCCTTCTCATAGGCTGCCAAAATTTTAAATAATAGACCAATAAGAGGAATAATTCCACGTAATAAGTATTTAACATAACAAATCATGTCTGTAGTTTTCGAAGGTTTAGGCATAGGTGTACCAATTAGTACACCCACCCAAGGCTTCATGCTCAGCAGTCGCACTCTGCGACCACTAGACCAACGAGGCAGTCATATAAATATAGACGTATGTAAATATGACAAGTTTTGTCATTAACGCAGATTTAAATAAAAAAATCATTTGTAAAACTTTACTTTGAAAGGTGACGGGGATTTCCGATCAATAAAATATGTAAGACCGAATCGTTATTATTATAATTAGCCTATACTGTGCCACTGCTGAGCAAAGGCCTTCCTCCGTTACTTCGGAATCGAAATGAAAAAACATTTTGGGCGAAATAAGTTCTAAAATTCTTGATCCTAAACAAGTTAAAGTAGTTAATATTTAACACGAAGAGAGTGCTCATCAGATGGTCCTAGTTACCGTCGGTCGTTCCTCTTTAACTAACTACTCACTATACCCGCGGTTTCACTCGCGTTCTTCAAATACTGCTCCGCCTCCGTAAGTCGTAGCGTGATGTTACGCACATATCCCTACCTCGTACTCACCTCGATAAACAGGCTAAATAACGCAAAAAAAAAATCTTTAAAATCGGACTAGTGGTTCCTGAGATTCAAGGTACCGCACATATCTACAAACTAGGTAACTTTTCAGCTTTTAAGTTATGATTTCCTAGCTATTTGAGTTATTGATGGCCGTTTTCACTAACACCTAGGCTAGTCCTAAATGTGATGCCTAAATGACTAATTAGAATTTCCAAAGATACCTTCCAAACATACCAAATCACAATTATGGTGTATGTTCCCATGAAAGGTATGGGGTAAATTTTAACTCCAAGAAAAGACATAGGCTATTTGTATTCGTCTGCGTCCAAAAACTGACATTTACGCGGACGATTGATGATTCTGTATACAAATATTGTAAACATTGATTTTAAAAGAGTACGTATGGAGTTTTTTGCCCATTCTTCTCCATACAAAACTACCTTTTGGAAGGGGCAACTAGATTCAATTCCTTTTTCTTTTTGACGTTCAAAAGTGCCTTATAATGGCCTAATTGAAATAAATGATTTGACTTGACTTTGACTTTGACAAAATCAACCGTAAAAGCTAATAAAGTTATAAAAGCTGTTGTAAAATTTGTAAAGGTAAAAAAAAATGACAAAAAAAAATGCTACAATTATTATAATTTATAGTATTATATAAGTATGAGTTATATAAGCTATATAAACAGGTATATTATACAATTTTCGGATTCATCTTTGCCAGGCACTAGTGGTCCGGCATTTATATTGAACTTGACCTGTTTGGCGCAGCTGTGGGGCACACATTTTTTTTTTTAAATGTTTTATTGAATAGCTTTTTGACTATTATTAGGTATTGTGTGCACCCGGTCTGTGTCAATAAACATTCGTTCTTTCTTTATTTAGAATTTTAAAGTTAGGGTTAGTTCACACCGAGACGCGACGCGACGCGACGCTGCGTGCACACTTTAAAAGAGCGACTCAAAATATAACTTTATTTTCTACATGAAAAGATACACATTTCACTGTAAGAATTTAGAATACGTTACACCACGCAGCACTACGTCGCGATGCGTCGCTCTACGCCGCGCTGCGCCGCGCGGCGCCGCGAGACGCATCGCGACGCAGCGGTAAATCGCCGGTACGCGCGACGACGTTACGATGCGCCGCGATACGCCGCGCGGCGCCTCGCGGTGCAGCGCGAAGTCACTGGCCTCTTCAATTATCGTCACGTTGCGTCGCGTCGCGTCGCGTCGCGTCGCGTCGCGTCGCGTCGCGTCTCGGTGTGAACTGACCCTTATAAAGCGGAATCTTGCAGAAGATGCGTATGTGCTTCTAGGATCCTCCCCCACCCCTCCTTTATTAAATAGTGATGCGCCTGAAGTAAGTAAAGGAGTTGCAGTATAGTCAACATTGCAAAATAAATGTAACGTTGTTGTTTGGACTTCAAGTTTGGTTCGAAATTTGAAAATATTTTTTTAAATTATTGATTGGCAGCAGGCAGTCCGTATGAGGGTACGTTTTTGTCATAGAAATAGTTGACACAATTAACTAATTATTCTAAGAAAAAAATTCTCTAAAGGAACACTTTATTTTAGCCCTGAACATCCGATTAATTTTCAATTAACTGCAAATTTTTTAATTTGTTTTCAAATGAATAATAGTTAGTCAATTGAGTCGACTCAAAACTGACGCCACAGTTTTTTTTGCCATACAAAATCTATGGGGAAAATCTGGTTTTGACAAGTTAAAAGTACGTCAATAGAACAACTATAGAAATTCTATACCAGTGCCTACCTATAGTAGTTACAGAAGTGATATGCATCATGGACTGCTCCATTCCCGACATAACCTTACAGATATAGAGTGCAATTTGCAATAATGGATAATGTTTTTAAATATCTTCCCCTTTACGTTACAACGTTTTTTTTATTATAATCCATAATCAGCAATTAGTGTTCAAGTTTACGGTAACGCCATGACTACCAAAGAGGCATATTCATAATTACTTGACAATAAAAAAGTAATTTCACATTAATTATATCTGGTTCATTATTGTTGCTAACCAGTATTGTGTTTAGAGTTTTGATAAATAAAAATTGTTAATTTCTTTTCAAGGTCGACAGGCTATTGTTTTTCTTAGGGGATATTCCATAGGCTTTCTATTCGAATGATATTAGTAAATAATACCAGTCAACAATAATAATACAGTTACCAGCCTACTATTGTCCCACTATAAGGCAAAGGCCTCTATTAAGTTTTCATATAGAGAAGGCACGAGCATTGATCACCACGTTTACTCAAGGCGGATTGGCGATTTCTGACATATATTAATTCACCACCAGTCCAAGATAGACTTTTCTTTTTTTATGTACTTTCTAGTACATATGAAATAGAAAAAGTCACAGCTCGCTGGGCCAATACTTTCTTTTAGACAGCGATATATCGGCCGAGCGCATGCCCCATTGCATGCGTCATGCATGCGTCAGACGAAAAGGCAAGATGAACGTGGAACCGCACTGATGTGGACATAGCATATGCTCGTCCCTTCTCTAAATGAAAAGAGGCCTTTGCCCTGCAATGGAAAAATAATAGGCTGGTATTATAACGATCATTAATATCGCACTGCTTGCACCAATTCTGCCTTTTACATGGACCCTAAATATTTCCAACCCAAAAAAAGTAAAAAACGTATTAAGATCATGGCAAGGTAGGTACATGTTCTTGAAATGTAATCTTATGATATTACAAACCACATACTTTATGTACGTGATATCTGAAATAAGTAAATTGGTTTTACTGAGGTGGTCACGTATTTGTGAGCCCTATAACTTGGTATATGGGTCCTTGAGCGGAGGTCGTAGTAGAAAGCGGGCACAACCTTCTGCTAGATACGAGTGGTCCAATGACCTGATGGAAATTACTAGCCATTGTTAAATTATATGAATGGTAGGTACCCTTAATTTCATAAGTAGTTTCATAGTATTTAGAATCGAATGCCTCGTTGGTCTCGTGGTCGCCAAGCGCGACTGCCGAGCATGAGGTCTTGGGTTAGATTCCCAAGTCGGGCAAAGTGTTATTAAGTTTTTCAATCAGGAATTTCTAAGTAGCAGCTCTTGCTCAGCAGTCGCGGACATTACATTCATATACCTTCACTCTAAGCTATCTCTAAGCTTGCTATTATCGTGAGAAGTAAATTAATTCAATGTTAATAGATAACTGCAATTAACCTATTACTCGTAGATTGGCAGACAATAGAATGTAATATGGCATTTGAACTAAAGTGTCATAATACTGTTTATTAATCTCGCTTACAGCAGCCAGGGTTATTTAATTCTGCAGGAGGAACATAGGCAGGAGGTGGAACACTGCGGTGGTTTTAGCCGGCAAGAGTCCTCTCCGTCACCGCCACGACATGAGGATTTCCAATGTGCACAAAAAAAAGATTATTTTATTAACACTGAGTTAATTGCTAACGCGGTCCCATTATTTTCCTACCCCGGCAAAAAAAGTAATTGGCGCAACTGAGCCCAAGTAATGCAACCGGAATCAGGAAAATAAATCTTGACGAAACGCCTGTACCATTCCTGACTACAATCGGTTGCACGACGAATCGGTATCCGCTTACAACAGGCGCGATACACGCTTAATCAATTTATTACACTTTAATTCCAAAAAACGACATTGAATAGCATTATAATACAGTTGCCGGTTGTATTACGGTACGTTGGTAACCGACAATAAAAGAATGTGTCTATCCTACTATAATGGTAAAATAACGAACATTAGAAACCTAATTCAATTGTCCTAACGAGCGCAAAAAGACATTATTTTATTTTATTAGAGAAACAAACAATTGTGTATTGTCTGCTACATTTAGAAAGTTACTTAATAAAATAACGATTAACGTACAATCTACTACGTTTCCATAATTATATTACTAAAAAAAGAAGAAATAGGTACCTACATGTTGATGGTATCTACAATTCTAGTTTTTAGTTACATAGTATAAAACAAAGTCGCTTCCCGTCGTCAAACGCTTAAATCTTTAAAGTATGCGACGGATTGTAATGCGGTTTTTAACAATAAATAGAGTGATTCTAGAGGAAGGTTTATGTATCTATAATGCACCCGTGCGATGCTGGGCTTGGTCGCTAGTATTATATAAACTTTAAATTTATTAGCGGTGAGTCGGTGGCCATTAACGACGCCGAATCTACCATTTTCTTCTCATCATTGCGATCATTTTTTTGTTCTATATCTACATACCTACTGGTAACCTGCTAGTTCAAGAGATATTTAAGATCAAAGTTTCAACTTCATTTATACGAAAAGAAATTTAAAATGTTTGGTTTGTCTACCTTTAAATACCCCAATGACCCCTGTACCGTTGCATAAACCCAACAGTCAGACAGACAGATGATATTAAAAATAGTTTTTTTTTGTGTTGCGTGTAACATTCATATTATAATTTATCTTGCAGAAAGTTCCTTTAAATTTATTTTTTTTGTATTACAAACACTTTACATTTTCTTCAATTTTATTTATTTGTATCGGTAGTTGTATAGGAGTTAGATTATATTCTTGTTTTAATACAATTAAATTAGTTGTCAAGTGTTCACACGAATTAATTTGCTCCATTTTAGCTCGCTTAACACTCAAACCGTGTTGTCGATAAATAGCTGCAATTTAAATTCAATTAGTAAGTACCTAAGTACTAGTTAAATATTTTCTCCAAGTCATTGTCTCTTTTTTTGTGTTCGTTTTAAACATTCATACGTCTTATTACTGTTTACATTATGCTACAAGCAAAATAATACTTATGTAATTTTAAGTACATTAATGTTTGGAATTTTTGTAGGCTTTATGTATAATATATGTACTGGGTTTATGTTCTATGTTATGATATGTTGTGCTATGTTTTTGTGTTATAATGGTGTAATAATGTAATAATATTTTGTATTTTCTGTTATTGTAAGTATATAATTGATATGTTTAAGTTCTTAACTGTCGCATTACGGTCAAACCTGTAATGATAGTGTAAGCTGTTATAAATAAATATGTATTCAAATTTTCGGAAAAAAATGAGGAATCCGGCTAAACTTTGATACTTCTTAATTCAAGGTCTTATTGAGTAGGATCTTCTCTAAGCTGTGAGAATAATTAAAACACTTGCAGCCGTGATCATAAGAAACAAGTTTCCGAGATGATTTCGATGACCTACGGACGAGCTGCCAGTCGGTTAACGTATTTACAAACAAACGCACTCGTTAGACGAAAACATTTAAAATATTCAACGTGAGTGACATGAAACAATCAAAATGAACGGAAAAAGTGAAAAAGGCATAGAACTTACTAATACTAATAAAGACAATTCAGAAACTAATGTGAACAGTGAAAAGAAAATAGAAACTGAAAAACAACCAGTAACTTGTGGTCTTATCAAAAGGTTATTCAACTTCTTCACAGTAGAACCATACCTATTGTGCTACATTATACCCATAGCCATTTCAGGATTAGCAGTGCAAAAGCTAAACATAGAAAAAGCATGTCGCGTAGATTTGAATCTGTCAGAAGATATATGTTTTAGAGCGGTGAACGGTGAAGTCAGTGAAAATGATACAATCGGTACAGAGGCACAACTTAATGCAACAAAATTAGTGGCAGACATGACAGCTTGGCAGAATCCCTTACAAAGCAGTTTTCCAGCGTTGGTAATTTTGAATGTTGGAGCGTGGAGTGATAAAACTGGCAACAGAAAAGCTTTGATGCTGATACCAGTTATAGGAGAAATTATATCTTCATGTGGTCTGCTCCTGACAACGTATTTCTTTCTCGAATGGCCTCTATGGGTTACTGCGTTAATAGAAGCTTTGCCTTCAGCTTTGACAGGAGGTTACGCAATCGCATTAATGGGCTCATACAGTTTGATAGCTGATCTAACAACTGTTGAATCAAGAACATTCAGAATTGGAATGGTTGGAATAATTGTTACATTAGGAGTCCCATTCGGAACATCCATCAGTGGAGTTCTAACAGAAGCTGTTGGTTACTATGGAATATTTGGTATCAATCTAGCTTTATACATTATAGGATTCATCTACACTTACTTCAAAATCAAGAATGTTAGGACAGTGAAGTTGGAAGGGACTACGGTTCAAAAAATATTAGAATTTTTCCATCCTAGGAATGTGTGGGATACTATATCTTTGATCTTCTTGTCTCGAGGGAAGCAGTTGATACAACTAATTTTGGTCATTTGTGCACACATCGTCATCATGGGACCGGTTTTCGGTAAGGTTTATAATGACCCTTACGATACATTTAAATATATTTGCAAAGCATTCCAATGTAAAGTAACAAGTGTTGTCACATGTGCTTGCTTTTATACAGACGCTTAGATTATCAAATAAAGAATAAAGCAATTCGAAAAAAAATGTCTCCATGGTTAAGGTTCTTAGTTGCTCGTTCCTTATATTGTAGGTATATTCCAGAAAGCCTAGCCCAAGCACATGTAGTAAAAGTATCGATTTGATTAATTTTTAAATTGTTCGAGTAAATACTCATTTCGAACATAATATTAATTAAGTTTGAAGGGTCATACTTATTGTGTTTGTTAAAAATAAACCAAAATGCTATAAGATAATCGTTTTGCCAATTCGATTTCTTATTGGCTCGAATACTTTTACGTTAGCAAGCTAGGCCTATGATAATCGTAAAATTAAAACAAACAATTGCTAACAAATCTTCCACTCAAATTCGTTATGCTCTATCTTTAGAGCCTTACCTACCTACTGGTTTATAAATAAAGTTGTTTTCGTTTATTTGTTATTATAAAGTTTAATTGATGCTATTCAAATACAGCTCTGTTTTAATTGTCTTAATACAATACGGAATAACCCAATCAAATAAAGCCTTAAAAAACACTAATTTGCTTTTTTCAGGTGAAGCAGCAGTTCTCTTTCTGTATGCTTTAACAAAATTCAGTATGAGCGTCGTGGATCTGAGTATATTTAGCACTTATTCTATATTAATGGGCACTGCAGGTATGTTAATTATTTACATAAATACTATATCTTGCATGTATGTTCGATTCCGGTCAAGTACCAATGTGACTTTTTCAATTCATAATGTACTTCCCTAAGTTTAACTTGGAAGCCACTGAGATGGAAAGGAAAAACATCGTGAGGAAACCTAGACTTATAGTTAATGTATGTCTGAAATCGCCATTGAGCAAGCGTGGTGATCAATGTTCGTACCTTCTCTGTACGAGAAGAGGCTTTTGCCTTGCTGTGGGACATTATTAGGCATCACAGCCTACTACTCCTACTTCTCATGTTTTATAAACACACACACACACACGCTTGAGGTACCTACATCAACATATAATTATTTTTTCATTCACTGTTTCATGTTCAGTAGAATGTCTAGAGGCTAAAAATTGGATTTTAAATTAAAATACAAATTCACTATGAAAATATTATGTTGTATTGCTTTACAAGAATGTTATAAAAAACATGAAATTTTGAAGGTACCTAACTAAAATAATATCACATTACAAATATATTATTTGCAATAATTTTTATGTTATAGAAGCGAGCTAAAAGTTGTAATATTTTTAAACTAGCTTTTACCTGCCACTTTTTTGACCATTTTCTAATCTTTTTAAAATAAAATATGCCTATGTTACTTGCTAATAATGTACTTTTAAAAAGATGAAAGAATCTGTTAAATCGGTTTGTTAGTTTTTGTGTTTATCCATTACAAACAAACAAAATATTAGGTTAATGCTATGTTGCTGTGCTCTAAAAGGGTCCATACTGTACTATAACAACTTAACTATACACATTATGGTAGATATGCAAATAAATAAATATGAATATAAAAATACAAATCTTTTATCTTCATTATATTTAGGTAAAATAAAGAAAACCGATACTTGATAAATCATCATAAAAAAGACAAATAATCATAAAGGTAATCAAATAATAATAAGTTTGAGTATCATCAGACTTATTTTGTGGTTTGTTCAAAATTGAAATCTAATTTGAACAAAATAAAGCAAAAAGTTCAATCATGATGTCATTGTTATTTCATTTAAATTGTTTTAAGTGCCCTTGAGTCTTTAATAACTTTTCTATATAAAGCTTGGGCTGAAATAATAACGGTTTCACGTTACTGAATTCAATGCGTAGCTTTCAAAGTTATTACACCTAAGCAAACAGAGACGAACGTTATTTTGATATATTCATTTTTTTTTCTTTTATTGGCGTAGATTCTCCTGTTCGCTAACTGAAATAAATTGGGTTTAGTTTAGCCGAATCGAAGCAACTCACGTAAAAAATATTTTTATTTCAGAAGTAGGTACTTAAAATTAATTTTAAATCTACTTCACTCATTTATTCTTAAAATCGTTTATTATCTAAATGCAATACCATCTCAGCAACGATGTAGCTAGATTAGAGGCATTTGACAGATTGAAACTGAGATTAGATTGCGATCGAAAAGTTAGTAAAATCCAACCCCCCCCCCCCCATTTTGCTGAATACTAATAGGTATACTTAATTTGGTAAATAGTATTTGGTATAACTAAGCTGATTAAGAGAACTTCTGTCTTTCACTAACATACAGTGCGAGAAAAGAACGGGGATAGAAAATAACTATGTTAAAAATGACAAACTAGTTTACGCCTTGGTTTTCGTTATATTTGTGTTTTAGCCCACATTTAAATTCGTGCTATCTTAACATCTCCAAAATTGATGTATATAGAGAGGTAATTATGACATGGATACGACCAATTTATAAATTAAAATTATCTTAATTCTTTCTTCTTTCTATGCCGAATTAAGCATTGGCAAGATCATTGACTCTTTTACTAATTAGGAACAGTTAAGTACCATGTTTGGGAACTGTCATGTGGGTGTGTGACAGTTAGATTTATATTTGGATTAATAATTATAATAACAGGTTATTAAGAGAGTAACATAAACTTTAGAAAGCTATTAGTCATCTTTACCAATACTTAAGTAATCCGTTCTTGAAGAAAGTGAAGCAGCACCAACTTTTTTTTTCTTTTAGGATGGGAAATCATCAAATAATTTCTTCCGCTCTGAGGGCAGCGGAAGGGTGTGTTACTGACTAAAACCCATCCGTGTTCCTCCTAGTGTCCTTTGCGTTCTTTTCAACAACCTTGCCAGAGCAGTACCATACATGGACTCAACTCAACATGAACTATAATATACACATCAAAAGTGTCTAGGGATCAACATCCCTAACATTGATTATGATGTGTGTAATTATTATAAAGAGAAAAGAATAGCATTTTTGTTTGTAATGGATACACTCGAAAATTATACATACGTCACCGATTTTAAAAATCCTTTCTCTTATTTTGAAAGCTACTTTACCAGCGAGCCACAAAGACATTATATTAGATATTTATAAAAAAAATAGCGATCCGTATGAATTCATGCGGACACAGGCAAAAGACAGTGTGGAAGGATAATAATATACCTCTTCGCGTCCGATTTTCGATTACAGTGGTTAACCTCAATTGAGATTGCCCAAGTACCTACGCAGGATATCTTGCTATCTATTTCCTCTTTACTCGCTCTCGTAGTCCGATGGAACTGCAATCCGACATGACCAGAGAGAGATTAGACGCAGAACAAACGGCTTAAAACGCTTTTCGAAGCACAGGGGTAACACTAACACAAGCTTCCAAACTCCATGCTGCTTGAGTCCGCAAAACCAACAAGGCAGTCAATCATGATGCCATTTGCGTTAAAGGCATACAAATGATACAAATATAATAATCAATGCTTTATCTTTCAGGATCAGCAGTAGCAGTAACTCTCTTCAGTAAGAAGATGAAGATGCATGACAGTTTCCTGGGCATCATAGCCACAGCTTGTAAGACAGTCTCTGGTTACGTGTACGGGTTAGCTCCAACGAGAGACTGGTTATATGCTGCCCCAGTCTTCGACTTCTTCGGCAACTCTGGTGCTATAGCTATCAGGTCACTTGGTACTAAGGTTGTGAAGCAGGATGAAGTCGGTAAGTTCTTTTATTTATTATCTTTGTTGGATCTCTACAGGGATGAAAATTAAGCAATGATAGGTAAGATTCAGACCAACCGGCTCGGATCGGACCGCATCGGAACGGATCCGTACGCATGCGAACGGATCCGTACGCATGCCGCGGCAGCCGTACGCATCCGTACGGCTCCGACGGATGCGATCGACGGAGGTAAAGTTGCATGCAAATATGAACTATAATTACTGTTGATACATTTCAATGTTCTTTACCGCATTGTAAAATGCCGCCCGTCCCGGCCCGATGCGAGCCGGTTGGTCTGAATCTTACCATATCCTACCTTAACAATTAGATTGGTAATGTCAATAAAACTACTTCATATCACGATACTCTTACTACTTTACTCTAGAGATGTATCCTCTCATCCATCAATTTAGCAAGATCATTATGATGTTGTATATGACATAATATTGTTTTCCCCAATTAAATGCTTGATCTTCCAAATACAGTCCCTAACTCCTAAATCGAGCCAAGCTCAATCATTAAAATAATGATGGTCAAAGAAAAAGTTTCTATGCAGTTTTGAAGCCGGCCATACTGGCCGTAGCTTAGGTGTCATCAATGTTCCAAATTTGAATTCATGATGATTAAAAAGCTGTAGACCTTTTAATTAAGACAGAAAAGGCAGGGTGCCTCTATTCACGAGTTCGGGAGTGAATAAATACTTATGAGAAAAAAATGTTCGTTCATTCTTAGCTAGTACTTAGCGCTTTATTTTGAAAATGTACCTAACTTAGTGTTGTCTAATAAGTGTTTTGTTATTACACTGGCCTTATTATGCCTATGTATTCTTCTGATACCATTTAAACAGGTTTATTATCAGTAAATAATAATAAAATAATACCAGCCTATTACTGTCCCACTGCAGGGCAATGGCCTCTTCTCTTAAAGAGAAGGCACGAGGCACGGTTACTCAATAATAATCTATAATCAGTCAATCTTCATAAATCGAAATCAAAAAAAGTGTTAGCAGAAAATGTCTCTTGGGAGTAATAGGTCTTATAGCTGAGAGTTTTAACGAAAATGATAGTTTAAGTTATTTAAAAAGATTAGATTAGTTGTAGCATAGCGTAGAATTGATGATAATTCGTATTTACTTAAAACGAATATAAAAAATAAAGTAGTAAAACTCTATTTTGGATAAAGCTGTAGGGCTTTATCTTTGGTTTCAAAGATAAAAGAGTATTTGGTTAATCTAAATATCAGACAAATTGTGAAGATTTGATACTTTAACTTGAATCTCTAAAAGAAAAATGGCTGTAAAAGCCAACGAACGAACGAGCCAACGATTACGAATACATTTTGATAAAAAGCTTTTCTTAAATAACCAAAATTCAAACCCTAAGAAAAATTAAAATATTGAACAATTTTACTTTGGCTTGAAGTAAGTAAAGATAATGAGGTCAAAAATCGAGATAAAAACTATCCTATTTTTTAAGTTTGACCAAATTACACGCCGTAAGCCATCCTAACTAATATTATAAATGCGAAAGTAACTCTGTCTGTCTTTCTGTCTGTCTGACTGTTTGTCTTTTCTTCACGCCTAAACTACTGAACCGATTTGTGTGAAATTTGGTACAGGGTAAGTGTGAACCCCAACAAAGGACATAGGCTACTTTTTATTCGACTTCGACTTTCCGCGATAACCGACATATACGCGGACGAAGTCGCGGGCAAAAGCTTGTATTTCATAAAAAATGGTCGAGTAGTTTAGGAGTCCATTCCGGACAAACAACGTGACGCATTCGAACGCGTGATTTTTTTCAATCATGTTAAGTTACGTCTTTGGTTAGGTACTGCTCAACTCCCTTGGGTCGTAGCGTGATGTCATAATATAGCCTATACTTTTCCTCCTAAATCTACTTGTAGCACATACAAAAATACTTTTCCCAATCCGACTGGCAGTTCTAGAGATTAGCGCGTTTAAGCGAACAAACAATCTTTTCAGTTTTTATTTTTGACAACTCCGTATTAAAAAGTCTTTTGAAGTTTTCTGCGCCATTTTTATTCCTACGTGGTTTGTAATATGGCAGATATTCGTAATTTGTTGTTTGTTAAAGTCCACCAATGCTCTTTTTTTCGTGCCTGTGATATATCAATTAGACACAGACTTGCTAGTGGGTGTTTTAAACACATTTAATTGAAAACGTCGCTGTTTATTCGATAATGTAAAAACTTTGGAAGGTATCTAAATTTTATTATTTTAGGATTCATTTTGTTAGAATATTTATGTTAGTAATTTTTCATGTCGTTTTTTATTAGTTGTGATATATTATTAGGGTCGTTGTTGACTTAATTAGTATTAATAGCAAACGACTAGCTTCTATTCGCCCTTGTGTCACTCGCGTTAAGTCTATACCTATAATTCATCACAAATCTGACTTTTATTATACAAGATGATCTCCAATACTACTGGTAGTTCCAGTGATAAGCGTATAAACAACCAAACAAACATACAAGAAAAATATCTTTTTACATTACGGTACATTGTAGGTAGATAAAGACCCAAAGTGAATTTTTGGTGAGCCGAATGTACCATCGCATTGTATTGTACGATGCACTCATTTGTTTGTTTTTGACTAATTATTAGCTATTTGAAAATAAAACCAGTAAATTTTTCAAAATTGCCTTAAAATGGTTTATTTGGAATAAATAGCTTTAAGTAGTTTCAAAGTTGTATGCTCACAAGATCATATAATAGAAAACAAAAAAAAAATAGCTTATTTGTACACAGTATATGTGGTACGCAAAAATAATAAAATGGTTATTCGATTTAAAAACAAAAAAAAACATTGTTTGCCCCACAGCTGCGCCAATGAGGCCCAGTTCAGTAATAATGCCAGACCCCTTGTACTTGACACTGGTTTTCAACTAGACCTTTAGATATGGCGTAAAATCACAAAGATTCCAAACAATTTTAATACGGAATCCTTAATATCGAAGAAGTTTATGTTTTTATGATACGCTGATGTCAGCTAGAAGGCACGTGTGGCATTATTATAATAATCATCAACCACACACCCGCTAACCGGATTCTGTGTATATGAAAGATCAAGCAAAACATAATTTACAAGAAAAAAAAACATAATTATGTTTGTGGATCTTCCTATACATAATAGGTTTGAATTTAAATAATAATATGAATTCGAAGTGTTTATTAATTATTTGACACTATTTTTTGCCCGCGACTTTGTCCGCGTAGATGTGGGTTATCGCAGACGAAGTAGAAAAGAAGCTAGAGGCTTCTTTTCTCCTTTGTTGGAGTCAAACTTACCCTGTACCAAATTACATGAAAATTGGTTTAGTGCTTTAGTCGGTAAAGCAGACAGACTTACTTTCGCATTTATAATATTATACTGTGTATATATTTGGCAGTAGGTAATGATTGAGTGACGTCGCGAGGCAACATCCGGCCACCGTAGGCGCGGGCCTTCGGACGGCGAGTAATGGGTCGCTCGCCGTCCGATCAAGGAGCAGGCCCGGGTCGACGGCGCTGTCAAGAGCTGTCAGCACAGGGACGGAGCCCCAACGGGGCCAAACACCTGCCGGGGTTGCGGGACGTCTTAACAGGATACCGTGGCCCCGGAACGTAAAGGGCAACAGAAGGAACAGGGTGGTTTTTTAGTCAGTAAAAGTCTGACAGTCCCTTCCGCCCCACCCAGGGCGGAAGGAATTATTTGATGATTTTTACCACATTTAAAAAAAAAAAAAGGTAGTGATTGAGTAAAAACTCAATGACAGCACTAGAGTCTAGAATTGTATTATAGACTAGCTTCAGCTCGCGACTTCGCCCGCGTGGTTTTTTTCACTCGCGTCTCAATTTCTCTCTCTCTCTATGACACAGAGATATCTCTATAAGATGAGGTCTTTGGTTTGTAATATGGCAATTTGTAACTGACTGATCGGGGGGCACGGTAGTGCCCCCGCCAAGACGAGCCAAGCGAAGCGCAAGGGCACTACCTACCTTTTCTCGAAGTGTTTCGTCGTTTTTTTGAACCCTCATAGAGTTGGTTTCCGATGTACCATATAGTTCATATTCTCAGGATATGATGTCAATAATAGACTAATTAAACATACAAAGTCTCAATTGAATAGCTCTAATACTTTAGATTTTATTAATATCTAAAATACACCGATTTCGTCACTGACACACTGACACGACACACTGATGATCATCAAAATGTTTGGCTACTTCCTGAAGTGCTAGAAAGCTGAAATTTGGTATGTAATCTAAGTTTAGTATACAACCAACAAAAAAATTCATAAACTTATAACTTTCGCCCCCCATCCCCATACATTTTTACTGATATGTAGAATTTGTGAAGTTAGAGTCGGTAGAGTTAGGCCGTGTAGATTCAGAAGCTTGGCCCTACATGAGATCTGATATCTTTTTCACAAGGCAAACCTTATGTGGTTGTCTTGGCAACATTTTACATGAAATGTTTTTTGTGGGATTCTATTTTCATAAATAAAACAAAAGTGCTGAAAGGTGTTCCTAAGAAAAATTGCTAACTAACTGATAATATCTAAAAATATATTAATTGAAAGCGACTCCATTCATTGCTTTCTGCACTCAACTAATTGACCATTTATCTAGTTCGCTTGAATGAATCTTGCATCGCCTAGGAATTGATTCGAAACGTTGGTTGAGAAAAACTATCGTCTAGCTAGCAAGTTATGTTTATAAGTCCCATGGAATAGGGAACGCACCTATTGCCATCAACCTGGCACAAATTCTCACTCCTGAAAAATTCCTAATGGAATAAAATAACACTGCTCGACCTGGAAGTCGAACCCAAGACCTCATGCTCAGCAGTTGTGCTTTGCGACCACTAGACCAACGAGGTACTGTAACACCTGGACGTAGGTTGTTACTTGTACCGTGATATTGACAATCTACTTAGGATTGAAACGCGTATTTATATGTTAAACTTCGTGTATATATTCACTTTTATATTATATACTTATATTTTAATTCTAGTTCTTGTTGTTGGCTTGACAGCCGTCGACATACTGTCTGTCCTTAATCTATTCTAATTTTAAAAGTAATATTTATCTCATATAAGAAATAGGTTGCATTTGGCTTAACCAGCCAGTGTCTCTACAGTACACAGCCACCGCGTGGTGTCCTGTGTCGGTAACAAAAAGTGTTTACGTTTGTGCAGCGCTATAAGTTTATTATTTTAAGATTGAATACGCTTTTTTTTCCCCACCTGTCACTTATTACACTGTAATAACTACTATATTATGTAATAACTTATATCTTTTCAGGTAAAATATGTTCATTGATCGGATTCGTGGAAACATTGATACCTGTGATCTACATACCTTTGTACAGCAAGTTGTTCTCAAATACTGTGGAAACTCTGCCTGGGGCGGTGTACCTACTGGGCGGTACTATGACTATACCGGCTTTCCTTATATTTATGTAAGTTAATTGCTTTTTTTACTATAATAATTAGTAGTATTTTATTTTAATTTAAAGTGTATTTGCTTTATTTGAGTTTAGTTCATGGAAGATAGTTTCTTTATTTTGGTATTTTTGATAGATCTTTAAATTAAAACATAACATAACATCACGCCTGTAATCCCCGAAGGGTTAGGCAGAGGTGTACCCATTAGTACACCCACATTTCCCCAGTTATGTTTAAGTCCCATGTAATAGGGGGCGAGCCTATTGCCATCAAACGGGCACAAATCCAGACTCCGAGGTTGCCACTGAGAAATTTCTCATGGAAAAACCCAATATCACTTTGCCCGACCTGGGAATCGAACCCAAGACCTCATGCTCAGCAGTCGCGCTTTGTGACCACTAGACCAACGAGGCAGTCGAAGTCAAATTAAAACATCTATTGAAAATATAGTAGGTACGTGTTTACATAATACGGGTCAATTCATCAGGTTAAGCTACGCTTGCCGTTGTTAGTCCATGGATGAGTGACCAACTTTACACACCATGTAAAGACTCCTCCGTGCCTCAGAAAGCACGTTAAGCCGTTGGTCCCGGCCGTCATACTGGTATCTTTATCTGTGGTTACGGGTCGTCAGAAGCCCGAAATTCTGACAACCAGTCTTACCAAGGGGTATACCGTATTGGGTACCGTGCTGGATTATGGAGGTACCTAGTCGCTCCGTGTAAAATACTGGTATTCAGCTACATCCAGGTAGCCTGGAAGTCGACCCCAACATAGGCGGGAAAAGGCTAGGCAGATTGCTTGTATTTGTTGACATAAGATATATGTATACGTAATCATTCATTTGTGTTCTTTAAAATCATTTGTAAACAAATAGGTATGGCGTAGTTACAGAGATTTACTACACAACAAAATATTCTAAATATGGCCTTATTCCGGGTCTAGTTATTTGTGTACGTAGGTTATATATTTGTAAACGCACAACATTAAACAAAAACAAAGAAACAAATAAACAAAAACACCAGGATCTTCATTAAATAACAATAATGACAACCGTTAAACTGCCTGACACCACAAAACTTTACATCTACCAAGTACATACTTCAAAACATTAGCAAAAACCGTTTGATTGCTCTTGGAAAAACTCAAAGGCAGCAAAAGGTCGAGGTTGTTTCCAATCACGTAATCAGTATAATACATGATGGAATTCTGTTCACGGTGCGGTTTGAAAGATACCCGACGACAATGTTCGATCAAAATAGCTCACGTCAGTCGAAATTGATCACGTTATTTGGTCAAAGGCCGATCTCATGGACATTGGTGGTGAATTTCTAATAATATGCATGTTTGAAAAGTGTATGAGTTGTGTAGGGTGTATTAGAGGCATAATTTTAAGAGTAGGTCAATGCTTTGGTAAACTATTTTTGTAATGACTAATGGTAAGGCGTTCGTTTCTCATTGAGCAAAAAATATTTATTACTAGGAAACGACTTTAGCGAGTGTAGCACGCAATGTAACGCATGCAAAACACTTTGTTCCGAGTGCATGCAACAGTACAGGTGTCGTGGGAATGATAAAAAATATTTAGAATCAAAACAAACCTGATTTCAAAAATAAACTAATTTTTTTTTGTGCTCTTGACTCTAGTCTAGGTCAAAGATGACAGAGACAGAGTGTGCGATGAAAAAAAAAATTGAAGTTTGACCTTTAATATCTCTATAACCAAAAAGTGTCAAAGTCAAAGTCAAAGTCAAACCACTTATTTCAATTAGGCCATTACAAGGCACTTTTGAACGTCATATACAAAAAAGAAAAAGAAATTGAATCTAGTTGCCCCTTCCAAAAGGTAGTTTTGTATGGAGAAGAATGGGCAAGAAACTCCATACGCACGTAAGTGTTCAGGCACGGTCCCAAAAACAAAATATATAGGAAAATACCTTTCGAGTAGGTACCTACATTAAGTATTTATTTGCACACGGCAAAAACAGGGTTAGGTTTTCCATACAATATTTTTGTTAACAATCTTAATAATTACGTCAAATATTATTAATTTTCAGAGCTCTCTACATGATGCATAAACGACAAGAAAGAGATGCAGTGAAGGACCCGGAAGCGAAGGAGGCGTACGCACATGATAATGACGTCACCGCACTATAATTATATTGTTGGAGATTATGTATATTTTTGATGACTTTAGTACGGTCAGTAACAAGCTCGTTAAACACAGAAGGCCTTATTATAAAACAAAGTCTTTGCTTACAAACTTTATCTATATCGAAATAAAGTTCGAAATTAAAAAACTGGCTCGAAGATTTAAACCTGGTTTAAGTAAATAAATAAATATATTACAAAAAAAAAATTGCATGCTAGGTTTAATTTGTTAGTATTATTTCCTTTATTTTTTACATTGTAATCTTTGGATGCCATTTAAAGTTATACCATGTAATTAGGGAAGCCACTAGCTCCTGTAATACAGTGTACACTAGCGCAGGAGCTAGGGAATTCATAAAAATGTATGTACAATTTATGTCAATAAAGATTATTATTATTATTATAAAGCCGGCCATTGACGATCAGTTCAAACATAAAACTGCGGCATAAAACTAGGGCGTCACTCCAAAATTTGACCGTCAATGGCGAATCATCACTCCAGAGTTCGCCATTGACGGTCAAATTTTGGAGTGACGCCCTAGTTTTATGCCGCAGTTTTATGTTTGAACTGATCGTCAATGGCCGGCTTTAAGTACAGACTTTGTTTTATAATAAGGCGGTTAGAATCTGTAAATCATAATTTTTGAACACAATATTTAACGATGAATAAGGAATGGATGTAAAATCAAGGTAAAATAAACTTTAAGCTATTACCGGAAATGTTGAAAGGCGGTGGATCGTATTATCTTGTGTCTATTAAGATGATAAGTGAAAGTTATGTTAATCGTTTTTTATTGCTGACCTACCTTTATGATTATTTTTGCCATAAATACAAGCCGTCAAGCATGGCCACAATAATATAATATTAAAATAAAAGTGACTTTAAAAGTAACATTAGGTCTTAGAGAAACAACAAAATTTGATACTGGTTCCACACAGTTAATTTTATTAGCATGTAATTGAGGTTATCGCAGTCCACCTGAAAAAAAAAGACAGTTAAATGTTTATCCAAAAAAAAATTAACAAATTGAAATTGAAATACATAGGTATAGTACGCGCCACGAAAGATGAGACTTGACAAGCGTCAGTAATGAGGCGCTTGCGCAGGTATTGATGCATGAAATAATAATCCAAAATTTATATATCTGTTCAGGGATATTTCGATGACATTTAGATTAAAATTCTTAATAACATTATAATATTTATAACGAAATAATCATGTTTGTATGGTGTATTAAGTCTTATCCCATCACATGGCTATGGCGAATAAATAATTATTCCCCATAAATTCCCCATTAATTATTATTTCGCTCTTGCCCGCGACTTCGTCCGCGTAAATGTCACTTTTCGCGGTAGCAAACGAAGTCGCGGAGTAAAAAGTAGCCTATGTAGTATGTCCTTTCTTTTGGTTCAAACTTACCCCGTACCAAATTTTATCAAAATCGGTTTAGTGGTTTAGTCGTGAAAGCATAACAGACAGACCAACAGGCAGAGTTGCTTTTGCAATAATAATATTAGTATGAATCTGCAAATAACATAGCGAGTTCGTGATCAAATATTTTTAAGAATAAGATTAAAAAATATGTTTAAGATAAATAAAAATATGTTATGATGCCATATTTAACTCATGGTACGTGATATAAACAGGTTTTAAAAACCTGAGAGATTAATTTAAGAATAAGTGTATTTTAAATATGTATGTAAATTAGATATTTGATTGTAGAATTTCTTAAAAGGGTAAATGTTAAAAATAGCGTGTTATTTGTAATATTTAAGACTACACTCCTGGGACTACATTCCATTTACAAAAGTAGGTTATAAAAATGTTAATAAAAACATTTGAGTTTAAATGAAACCGCATAAAAATATCTTAGGAAAATCGCTAGCGAGAAACAGGTTATTTTTTTCACGATTACGCTACATATAGGTATTCATTTTGTATTTGTAATAGAAGTAGATACGTATTTATTAAGCTGCTACATAACGATACTAATGAGATGTTTCTCATTACACTCAAGTGCGATTATGTAATGTAAAAAGCACGCTTGCATATTACACCGTATTGTAAACCAGAACAAAAAAAATATCACAATGATGAGAAGAAATTGTACTTAATTTCAGGTTTGTTAGGTGTATTTTTACGCCCTTTATAAATGTTCAAATATCTCATGTGCGATGTTTCATATCTTTTACTACCCGACAGTGTGTCACCACAATAAGTGTTACATGACATCGCATCTGTGCAGTTGCCAAAACAAGCATTTCAGTTGAAAATATTGATCTGCAGTATAAATAATGTTCAATGCATTTGAGTTGATTTCTTCAATCCGCATACGGCTTTAATTTGTAGTTTCGATTAAGTAAAAAAAGATTTTGTTATTTTCTTCTACTTCCATTATTTTGCAAAGATAATATAGGTACTTAGTTCATTCAAAACTTACGGTTAGAATATAATTATTTACAACTCGCTAGTCCGGCGAACTTCGTACTGCCTCAGAATTCAATAAATGATGTTTTCTTTTTATTATTTATACTTATTTTTATTTCCTTTTATACATACGTTGTCCTGACGATACAAGTCATAAACGACGTACTCTCGTTGCGAGTACCCAGTTATACATAGGTTGCCTATTAGGTTGCCCTCTTGACCTGTAAACTTGAACTTAAATCACACCACGTCCCCACGTTTAAATCTTATCAAGGGCACCTTCATTCACCTTCCCTAGGTTATAAACGCTAGGGTAGTATTACAGAATGCAATGTGAACAATGCTGTTTGTATCATCTTCACTACTCGGAAGATGTTCTTGAGTATCTTGACAGACAACACCATGACTTGTTTATTTATATAATAATTAATATTTAGTTTAATAGCAGAGTGCAATAAGCTTGTATTATTATACGAGCTTATTAAAGAAATTCGGGTATGTTTTTTAAAACCGCTATTTTTTATACACGATGGATTTTCGCGTAGGTAGACTATAATTATCTACTCCAGTTATTGGTTGAAAATGGGCCATATAAAGCTTGAAATGAATTTGTCGAAATAAAAATTACACATAACATCTCGTCTGTTAATCCCAAAGGCTTAGGCAGTGATGTATCCATTAGTACACCCACATTTCCCCAGTTATGTTTAGTCCCATGTAATAGGCTTGCTATTGCCATCAACCGAGCACAAATCCAGACCCCTAATTTTTTAATTTATTTAAAAGTTTTTAATACATCGTTTGTTTTTTTATTTTGTCTTCTCCATCTCACAATCAAGTCTCATGAAATACTTCGATCTATTTGGTATCTAATTTTGGTCTAGGTAATTGCAGTCACCTGTAAATAAGCTTGTTATGTTTTTTTGATTACATTGACGACTAAGGCCCGGCGCTCATAATCGGCAGAAAAATTTTCGGCCAGAAAAAGGGATCCTTCGGCATTCCTACATGCAAGCGCACACTGTCGGACACTATGTCTTGGCATGCTGCAACGTTCCTAGGGATGACGAGCTACCCCCGAGTGTTGCCTAGGCGCCGCCGCGCCGGCGGCGCGGCGGGCGAAGGCGTACCGAAGGATCCCGAAGCAGCCTCAAAGCTGCCGATGCAGTGGCCTCAAGCATACCGAAGAGGTATTTTTGTTACTACGATCATATATCATGGAAATTTCTACTTTATTGCCATGAAGTTAATGGATAATGCTTTTTATCACCTAAAATCTTGCCAGCCGTGCCGATGCTGATAGTGGGCGCCGGGCCTTACGAGTATAACAATTTTAAAAAGATTTTTTGTTTTCTTTCAACACACCCACCTAATCATTGATCTAGTTATGAGTAACAAAATTTAAAACAAACGATAGTATAGTTTCTGTTACTTTGACAAAACAAAACACAATCGATTAAATTGTTATTGTAAGTGTATAAAACAATTTGAACGCTGTTTGAAATGTATTTAAGGAATAAATTAATAAATGGAATCAGATTCTAAAAATATGCAGAGTAATATATTTATGCTTAGTAATATATATTACAGGAACGGAAGCGGATACGCTCGTGGAAATTGAATTTCAGAGCGTCTATGTAGAATCAGGAAATGATGTAGCCAATATTTATTTATATACAGCGTTAAACCACTTAATTTAGAAGCCAATGAATATTTCGAGAAGCCAAAAAGCTCCAGTAATATGTATCGGGCGGAACACCGGGGTGGTTTTTAGATAGTAACAGTCTGGCAGACCCTTCAGCCCCCCCACAGGACGGCGAACATCCATGAGGATTTTCCACCACGGAATAAAAAAAAACATGTTTGGAGATCAAGTTGGAATTTTGGAGTTAGAAAAAAACGGAATATTACCCAATTGTCAATGCTGTTTTCAGATCTGCATTTGGGGAAACAAACTAATTTAAATGTACGTGACAATGACTATGTGAATTAATTATGTTTGATGCCTTCTGTAAGTATATGTTTTAATAAAATTATACTCGAAATACTAATAGCAATATGTAACGCAATCACTTGCTATATTCTGAACTAAAGGCATTTGCAAAGGCGACTCGTTTTTGGCGACCGGCTTTTGTTTTAAATATAATGTTCTAAATTAAGGTAGTTTTTTTAAATATAATGATCCAAGATGATGAAAATGAAATATCTCCTGCTTGCTTGGCCAGTCTCTATTGAGATTAGCCGCCGTGCCCAAAATCGGTCTGGAGAATATTTTTTATTTACTTACTTTTTTATTTTTATTTTTTATATACATATAAGTATTTCTTTTTGTAGCAGCCTCGGAGTCTGGATTTGTGCCCGGTTGATGGCAATAGGCTCGCCCCCTATTACATGGGACTTAAACATAACTGGCGAAATGTGGGTGTACTTATGGGTACACCTCTGCCTAACCTTTTGGGGATTACAGGCGTGATGTTAGAATATATTTTTAAATAGTTATTATGGAAAATAAATGTTTGTTTTGAATAATTGTAGATGCTAAAGTGTCAAAAGGTCAGATGACTCTGGAATCTCAGTCTGGTACTTAAAAGAACATTTTAAATAGCCCATCAACCATGCGTTATACCACCTGCAACTAGTAATTTTACCTCCCTGCTGTCCTATATTAAATGTTTTCTTAATTGCTGCAATAAGGCGTCGCTTAATTTCCTTTGTACAGTCGAACCAGCTATTTGGTTTACAGGCAGCTAACTTGTAACTGCTTTTAAAGAATGTTTCGAGTGTCACTTCTTTCAAATCACTCTAAATAGGTTTCAAAATTATTAGACCTCTCTACCTCTTTGCTAGATCGCAATGTAGCAGAAAGATTATTAGGTACTGTTGTCTGTGAACCAAATAGTTTGTTCGATCGCACAAACAAAAGGCCACCCTGTTGTTCCTACGGAGTCGATCTCAAGTTTCTGTACCTAGACAAGTACTTAGAGCCACCTGAGCCATATTTGTGATGTAACTCTTTCGAGAAGTATAGTGACGGATGGGAGGGTCAGTAAAGCTTTTGCGATGAATTTCAGTACATGATTCTGGACCCCTAGACAAGAAACTTTTCGTCGGTTATTAAAAAATATCATCAGTTACAGTTACCATACATTGCTACACTTACATGGGCAAAATGTACAGAACAGCATTTTTTTTAAATAAACGACTGGCAATATTTACTCCGGGGGTCCGTCTAAAACTTAATTCTTGGTAAATGTTTTCATTATGATGTCTCTACTTATCCGTAACTACATATTACGGAATAATATGTTATAATAAAAATAAAAACTATCAAAACATTTGGTTTTGTTTAGAAATACCTACTTTAGACAATGAACACTTCCTGAATTAGGCTGTGCATGCCCCACAGAAAGTTTCTATCTTACCGAAGTACTACTAAACGTCACTGATGCAGCGATGAACGAGGCCACATACTGGGGCCAATTAATATAAAAAAGAAACAAAAATAATAATAAAGGAAAAGGGATTTACTTAATTATCCATTCGAAAAAAGAAGTCTTGCACTACATCGCCTACAATATTTTACACGGCAACACACGCACAAAACAAAAAGTAAAAAAAAACATAACTCAATGTGCATCAGCCAGTAATAATACCTAAAACTGTAAGTAACGATTCAGTCTACGTCCTTGCTCTCATTTATGAAATTTTTTATTCGTATTGCAGTCCCAAGTGACAAATGAAATCAGGCGCGACTGATTCGAGTCCTTTACAAGATATATAAGTGTAATAGTGTGTATAATTTATTACCACATTCATGTGGTGATAATATAAAGGCGATGACGTAATACCGTGTTCCTGGTAGGGTTATGAATAGGTATACTAGTAGATAGTAAAGTAAATAGGTATACCTAGGCTCTGATGAAGCGATTAAATATAAATCTAATAGATATCAGCGCCTCTGTCGGAAGCACCCATTTTATTTTATAAAATAGTCGATAGTTTAGAATAAGTCCATAATCGTAAGTTATGATGGAGCTGGCATAGTCTTATATAATTATGACCCAAATAAAATCAAATAAAAAAAAACAAAGCAGATACACCGACACCCCAGCTATGTTGTTAATTAATTTTCTTTACATAGATACAAATCCAGACTTCGGGCTAAAACTGAACTTTATCGAGTAGCCCTTCGCACGACCAGGGATCGATCCAACGACACAATGCTCTACAGTCGCGTTTGCAAGCACTGGACCAACAAGACAGTCATCTAATATTAAAAGCTAGGCGGTTTTATATGCAGTCGACATTACGGATGATTTTCTGTCATTCATTGAAGATTAAATAAATGATGATAATTAGATCTAAGTATACCTGTAAAAATGCTATTTGGATATACTGTTCGTGCACTTTATTTTCCAACCAACCAACTTTTTTAATTCATTTTATTTATTAAAAAAAACAAATATTTATCAAGCGCAATGGTATGCAGGTACCTTATTTTTTTAATTCTTAAAAAAGGAGGAGGTTCTTCGTTAGATGCAACCGCAGTATTTTATATTTCCTGTCGGTAAGGTTGTATCAAGTAGAACCTTGAAACTACATGATTCCCTTCTCTTTGGCATTTCCCATAAAGTACGTAAATTAAATTTCCTTACCTGCAAGATATAATGCCTACCAGTAGTTACCTATTCGAGAATTTGCATTTGTATCGACATTCCGTTCATGCCCACTGAATTTACAAGTAAATTAAACGTGCTATATTTGGGATAGTAATGTGTAATAATAAAGTAACACCGACATTTGTCAGAATATAATCAGTAGCGACCTTTAGTGGGCCTGCGGATGGCCAGGCCCGTCTTCGCGGCTTGTTGTGTTCCACGCGGGCCTCAAAGAGATGTCAGCATAGAAGACGGGGCCTGATAGGGCCACTGCCTGCCAGGGTTGCGGATTTTGTTCGAAAGAGTCACCGCGGCCCTGAAACGCAAAGGGCACTAGAAGGAACACGGATGGGTTTTAGTAAGTAAGAGTCTGTCATTCCCTTCTGCTCCGCCCAGAGCGGAAGAAGTCTTTTGATGATCGTCCTATCCTTGAAAAAAGCGACCTTTTTATCCAAAAAAATTGACCTCATAAAACCTGACGCGTCTGTTCGCTTTTTGACAAAACCTGGTCGTCGCAAGTCGGCTCAATTTTTTTCTAAAGCGTTGTCCCACTCTTGGAATTTCTTCTGTATCGTGGGTGAGTTTAAAAACATATAAACTCACATAAACAAACAACCAAACCTGGAACAACTACCGGTAGATCATACAAATATTTGTTTGGGAATTGAACCCGTGCCACGCAGCACAGCGGTCGATCGCTTGGCCACTGCGTCAACCGTGCCATCAAAACAATATGGTAGATGATACCTGTCAAAAAAAAACGCGATTCACCCATAAATGTATGGCAAAAAATAACAGTGACGTCAGTTTTATGTCGACTCAATTGAGTTACTATTTATTCATTCGAAAACAATTAAAAATCTAATTTTACAGTTAATTGAAAATTAATCGATTTTGCAGGGATAAAATAAAGTACCTTGACGCTATATTTTATACCTAAGTATAATAATTATATCCGTATAGGTATATATAGATATGCCGACAAATTGTTAGATAGTTTAGCAGAATTTATGTAAGTATGTTTGGTTTAGATTTTGAATCAAAACTAAAAAACATAACATGAATAACATCAATTAGAGCAACTAGAAATTGATTCATCGGATATTCTTAAAATGTTAACTTTAGATATTGGGTATCAGTTACACAAATTGATTTAAAATGTATCAAGCACTCAAAAAACTATTAAACTCAAAAATCTTAATGCTGCGTTTCCAAATATTATCAATGATTTAAAAAATTTAAATGAAGACATTATTTTGCATTAGCATAGCGTCACAGTTAAGACGTCCATCTAAGTTGTGTTTTATAATACACGTATTTCTGTGACAAAAATAAAAACAAAATCTTAATAGAAATAAAAAATTAATTATATAAGAATGAGAGATAAAATATTTAGTAAATAAAACACATTTTCCCCAACCTTTATGTATTTTTTTATTGACATTAAATTATTAAAAATTAACCAATCAAATCAATAAGCAGAAACAAAAACCAAATAAGTAAAGTAAATAGATACTTGATTTTTGTTTCTGCGTAAATAGTTCCTGATATTGTCATGTCTGATTAAAAGTAAAAAATGTATGAAAAAGCAAGGATTTTTATTTTAAAACCGTTTCAACAAACATAGAATAACATCACGCCTGCAATCCCCGAAGGGTTACACAGAGTTGAACTCATTAGCACACCCACATTTCGCCGGTTATTTGTAAGTCCCATGTAATAGGGGGCGAACATACCTATTGCGTTTGAATAAAATGTGCACATTTTGCTAAATGCCAATTTTGAGAAGTGCTCCTTTTGCGCAATGCCCATTTTGAGAAGTGCCCGTAATGAAAAGTGCCCATTATGCGAAATGCACCTTCTGCGACTGAGCCATTTTGTTCACCGTTCTAAAGGTTCTGTGGCCACGATATAGCAGGTCCAGCTTCAAGGGATTAAGGTAATTGGCGTTCAAAAAAAATTTTGCTTAATTTTGCAAAAAAAAACATTTAATAGGAAAGGGTATGCTTAGATGGTTCGGTCATGTTGAGAGGATGAGTGACAGAGGAATAAAAAAAGGTATTTATATGGCAGAGGTGAGTGGCAACGCAGGGAGGGGTCGCCCTAGGAAGACTTACACTGACCTTATTGGTGAGGTTCTTCAGAAAGGTCAGATGCGGAGCACTCGTAACCGGCGTGCTTGTATGACGAGATATATGAACGTAGATGAGGCGAAAGGAGTATGTAAGGATCGTAGCAGGTGGCGTTTTGTGGTTTCTGCCTATCCCTATGGGAAAAAGGCGTGAGTTTTTGTATGTATGTGTAAAAACATTTAGGTATACAAACAAAGCTATAGGAAAAAGCGCACCGCTAACAATGTAAGTTTAGTTTGAAACTGTGATTAACAATTCCTAACATTATAACGAGAGAAAGTTTTACACGGTTCCTATTCCAGGGAACGAAATTAACTTATTTAATTTTCAGACAGAGGTACTAACTTCTTTTGTTGTAAAACCACAAGCGACATATTATGTGTTTCTTTTGTCAAAGTCAAAACATTTATTTCAGTTAGACCATTTACAGGCACTTTTGAATTGTCCCAGTTACTGGGTTGTGGAGGTCAGATAGGCAGTCGCTCCATGTAAAATATTGGTATTCAGCTGCATACGGTTAGACTGGAAGCCGACCCCAACATAATTGGGAAAAGGCTAGGCAGATGATGACAGGCACTTTTGAATTGTCAAGGAGTCGGTCAGTTAGTCCGAAAGTTGAAGCTAGTTGCTCGTTCCAAAACGGAGGTAGGCCTTTATGAAGATGAACGACCAAGAAACTCCACGGCTAAGATAATTATGGTCCAATATCCCAGAGTACCTACCAGACTTAAGTGATTTTATTATGGCCGTAATTTTTTAAATTTATGTAGGTTATGTATAGAGGCTTCTTCTAACTTTTCGGAACGATCGCAATCTAATTTTATTCTCAATCTGTCAAAAAAAACTCTTATCAGAATAAAAGGTAATTTTTGCCATTTTTTGACAGTGATTGTCGGTGAGATTATTATTGAACGTTTTTAATTACGGGAGTTTGCCTTTACTTATGCTAGCTGGTTTTTATTTTAATGAAACTTTCTGTGGGTCATATCTTCGAAACATTCGACCTTTGAAGCGTCTGATTCTTCCCATACTTCCGCTGGGGATCCCGGGAACGCTTCAGCTGGTGCAGGGTGTTTGCAGAACATGGAACGAAACATACAAGAAAGCATATTGGACTTTATGTAATTATTAAACTATTATTAACTCGGAATAAATTATTGACGAGACGGATGGCGCAGTGACTGAGCGATTGGTTGCTGCGCTGCATGTCGCCGGTTTGATTCCTGCACGGAGCAAATATTTGTACGTCCTACAAGTAGTTGTTTCATGCCTGGTTGTTAGTATATATATTTGTTAACGCACCCACGATACGAGAAATTCGAAGTATTGAGCAATGTTTAAAAAAAAAACTCGAAACCAGTATTTTAATTTAAACACTATCTTTTACATTAATGAGACCGACTAACAAGTCTATCATTATGCCTTTTTTTGATAAACTCGTTTTCGAAATCAGTTTCCAAACCCATTAAATAACGTCCAAAATACAACCTAAGGCGACTGATATTTAATAATTTAAATAAATTAAAATAACAATTCACTAGACTCACATTCAGAAATGTAATGATTATTTTAAGAAAAAAATTTTAAAATAAGAAGATCCATTTTAAATTATGTAAATACCTAATGTATTCTAAATAGCAATACAGATAAAGACAGAAATGAGATTTATTCATGGGAGAAAAGCCGTTAATAGTCAAGTAATATAAACTTTATTTTTAGAAAAGCGCGGTTCACGGTTATTACCGTGTTTAGAATTTAGTTTGAAAAAAATCATAAGCCGTTCAAATAGTCGGCTTAACACTAAATGACTCTCTCCGAGATGGTTATTGAATCATAAAAAGGTGAACAACCTCTACTTAACGCCACTACTAAGCTAACAATATCTGTGACTAGATAAGTCAACACATTTCTTAATGAGAGAGATACTACCGATTTCACTACTTTATCTAATAAAACTGGTTCACTTTAAATTAAAATAATAAATAAGTAAGAAGTTTGCCATACTTGTGGTGTTTGCACAGTCGGTACGATTATACTAATTGTTATTAAGGCGTCAGAGTCGTGAAGCTATCGGAACATTGTTGGTCGAAGCGTAACTCAAGGTACAAGATAAATGAGCTACATATTTATTAAAAGTGGTGTCGTCGCAATGAGACCTGTGTTATCGTATCGGGCGAGATGCGAGCGACTCGTATGCGCCGACGCACTCTCATATCGCGCTTAATTTTACAACCTGACATTTACTGCTCAGGTTTTTGGAAACTACAGACGAATAATCACGGATTAAACGTATAGTCACCTCCGGGTGCCGGTGGCGTACAGTGCAGTGTGTGATATAAGCCGTGAGCCGGAGAACTTTTACTGACTCTCACTTTTCTGGCGTCAAGCGAACATGATTACGAGCACTGAAAACATTAGCAGTGTCAACGAGCTCACCAGATCAAACATACGTCTCACAGGCTCCCAGAAATGTACAACATGGAAGGAGAATTCCAAAAAGATAATAAAATACGTGAAGAGTATTTTCCGCGAGACTACGGTCGAACCTTGTTTGTTTATTTACATGCTGTGCACCGCTATATCCTCTCTAGCTGTAATGAACATGCACCTAGATAAAGCCTGCAGGGTTAATTTAAATTATGGATCGGATATTTGCGACCGCATCGCGAGAAGAAATACGTCTGGTTTGGATGAGCAGGACAAGGAAATTCAATCGTTGGTCGCAGGAGTGGTCGCGTGGAAGTTCCCTCTTCAAACTGCCATACCAGCAGTGATGGTGCTATTCGTTGGAGCGTGGAGTGATAAGTACAAAAGAAGAAAAATATGTATTTTGTTTCCATTTATTGGAGAGATAATTTGCAATATTGGGCTACTATTTGCAACGTACTTCTTCAATGAATTATCATTGACCGCGACTGCTTTGATAGAAGCGTTGCCAGCGGCGTTCACTGGCGGCTACATCATCATATTTATGGGAATGTTCAGTTTTATGGCCGATAGAACTACGATAGAGAATAGAACATTCCGCCTGGGACTCGTAACTATATGTGTGACAGCAGGAACGCCAACTGGGACTGCTCTGAGTGGTATATTGTTACGTGCTGTGGGATATTATGGAGTGTTTTCTTTACTGTTAGCATTGTACACTTTGTCATTTTTATACGGGGTGTTCAGACTTGAGGATGTACTGCCTGTCGATGAAGTGAAGAGTTTTAATGCTCCTGAAAAGATCAAAGAAAGAAATGTGTTGAAGGACGTGTTTCAACTAGTTGGCAACACTGTGATGGTGGCTCTGAGAGCTCGTGCGTTCAAAGGCAGGACTCAGATATTTTGTGTATTACTGCTATACCTGCTTATGGTCGGACCACTTTACGGTAAGTCTATTTATGATAATGTGTCTGCAAAACCGTGATATTTTATTTCCTTTAAGTACAACAACTGCGGTAAAAATACTAAAGAGTGCGCTTGTCACAATGAGACGTCGAAAGTGGGTCATTAACTCATTACTCCGTCTGGATTTGTTCTTGGCTCTCAGTTAATAAATTTTCGTTAAGAGTTGTGTATACATTGGCCGATGTTGGCCCTTTTGCCATTCGTTTGCTTTTAATGGATTGCGCGCGCCTCGAATCAAATAATGTTGAAAAAAAGGGGAACTTTTGTTACGATTCTCGTATCTACGTGATCAGTGGCGGATTCAGGGGGGGCCAAGGGGCTCAAGCCCCCACGTTGTTCCTTTGTGTCAAATCTTAAAGTTATTTTAATTAAACTTTTTTACAAGCATTTCCCTATTTAAAGGAATATAATAAAATAAAATATGTCCTTTTTTAGAGTTTACTTTGCAATAAACTTATCTTTAGGCGATTAACCCACGGCACCGTACGCCGCTCCGGCATGCGGTGATGCGGTTCTCACGTCGCACTAGCCTCTATGAAATCCGCTTGAACCTCGCACACGAGCACCGCACGACCGCGCGGTCGAGCGGTGTTCTCGTCACAACCGCATCACCGTGCGGACGTCCGCGCGGTCGTGCGGTGCTTCACACACGGGGCGCCGCATCACCGTGCGGATCATCGTGCAGGGTTCCCAATTTAGGGGTTTTCTCCCCAAATTTAGGGGGTAAATATATGTAATGGAATTTTTTTAAGGGCGTTATATGTTATTTGTTTATGACGATGTTCACAACATTCATACAAATTTTCAGCTTGTTGCGAATTTTTTACTCTTGAATATCTATTTTGACCGGAATAACAAGAAAAGAGTTGATATCCAAGCGTGTATTCACAGTTGCTACGTATTGCGAGAAATGGAACGCACCCATAGCAGTTTGTTCTCTATTCCGCCACCTTCCGGGATGTCAATATTTGCGCACTGCATTAAAAAAATTCATTCACAAATCATTTTTCCCCAAACTTACGCCAAGAAATAATGTGTTCCCCAGAATTTACCCCGCAGTTTTAATTTCAAAAAATATTCCCCAAAATTTTTCCCCAAATTGGGGGAAAAAAAAACCCCAACCTGGACACCCTGAAAACTGGTCAAAACCGGTAAAAAATAACTGGTTAAAACCAAAACTGGTCAAAATCGATCCGTGCGGTCATGCGGTCGAACCGCATCGCCGTGCGGACAACCGCATTGAAATCCGCTTCACCGCCACCGCATGCCGGAGCGGCGTACGGTGCCGTGGGTTAATCGCCTTAGTGGGGCCAAGACGTTCTAAAACGACAGTCCTGGATCCGCCACTGTACGTAATATTTTGACAATCCTTATTTTGTTTATCCTTAAAATTGCAATTCAAGGAATTCGATTCGTTGTGTGTTATGTATTTTAAAAACTTATGTAATTTTAACTTCAGCTGTTAATATAACAACTGACCGTGAGAAATGGCGAACGTTGTACTAAAACTAGTCATAAACGATTTATTAACAATATTTTATTACTTTCGACGTACTAAAATTTATAAAATAACACCGATTTTAGTATCAGACTTCAAAAGGTTTCAACATTATTTTACCTGTTAAACTATGAACAAAAAACGTTTAAACGTTCCGGAAGAAATACTGTGAACCTGTAAGAATAAAAACAGGTACCTGAACGTTATTAAATGTGAGTATAATTATGTCGTACAGGTATTGAATCGAACATTGTTTATCCGTAAGGTAAGCACGCGGCCCGATTCACTAGCCCACTATCTAGAAGGCAAGCCGGTAAATAACTAGCAAGCCTTGACTCCATTGCTTTCCTGTTCACTTACTTCACATACTTGAAAAAAAAACCGGCCAGGTATGAACGCAGTAGCAAACGAAGGGTTCCGACACTGATATATTTAAAACATACAGGTATAAAAAAATAATCTTGTAGATCAGAATTAAAGAAAAGAAACTACCTAAAACTAAATGGCATCAAAAAAATCGTCAACTGGAAATGTGCCCAAAAGACTAGCTGTATTGTCACGTTAGATGGCAATGTGGCATGCTTCTTTAATTTTCAAATTTATTTTATATTTATTATTTGACATTACTGACATCATTCCGTGCCTCAGAAAGCACGTTAAGCTGTTGGTCCCGGCTGTCATACGTAAATCTTTGACAGTCGTTACGAGTCGTCAGAAGCTTGAAAGTCTGACAACCAGTCTTACCTAGGGGTACCGTATTACCCAGTTACTGGGTTGTGGAGGTCAGATAGGCAGTCGCTCCATGTAGAATACTGGTATTCAGCTGCATCCGGTTAGACTGGAAGCCGACCCCAACATAGTTGGGAAAAGGCTAAGCAGATGATGAGCGGCCATAGATAGTCTGTGAAAATTTTAAGTGTCTAACTACTACGGTTCAACAGATACAGTCCTGAGACAGACGGGCGGACAGATAGACAGCGGAGTCTTTAAATAGAGTTCTGTTTGGCATTTTTTCGGTATGGAACTCTAAAAAAACGTCAGTACCTACCAATTGTTTTTTTTATGTATGGAAAAATGTGATAAGACAACTGACTTCTTCGCGGTGTCATAATATTCATGAATAATTATAATTACCTATTTGACCAAATTGAAGTTAATAATTATGGTAAAATTATTTTCCCGGTTTCTTGACAGGAGAAAAAATGTGTGCATAATTTTATTTAAAAACCAGATTTTGGACGCAATAAATAACTTTATTTTTACCTAATAAGATTTGTAATATAATAGTTTGTATATTCTTGAGATTAATTTACCTTTTTTTTGTCATCAAACCAGTTTTTTTTATTTCGTACGGTCGATCAAGAAATGTGGTATACAGACAGCTATCTTGCAGCTACTTTTAAACAATGTTTCGAGTGTGTCAGTTTAAATCACTGTTGTGTTTTTTATCACTCTAAATAGGTTTCAAAATTATTAGACACCACAAGCTTAAAAAGTGAACACAAAATAACAATGAATAACAATGTACTTAGCAGAGAGATAATTATTGTTGTCTGTAAACCAAATAACTTGTACCATCAACTACGAAATATTATTTATTTTTCTCATTTCGCGCCAGCGATAAAAAATCATGCAAGAAAACTAGTCTGTTTATTGTAAGGATAGTTTGTCAACGATAAGTTAAACAAAATATTATAACTCTAAAGATTTACTTCTTTACTTTTACCTAGATTTAAAAAAAAACTAGAACTAGGCAAAAAATCTATACAAATAAATAAAATTGAAGTGTCTATTTGTAAGGTGAAAATAATAGCTTTTAAAACAGTAACAAATTATTATATTCATGGTTTCATTATTATTTTGTTTTAGCCCTCGATGGGCGAATTTCTTTTACCTACCTATTAGACATGTAACGAAGTCCTCACACGAAAAATAACTAAGTATATTTAAATATTTTGTCTGTGTCCGTCTGATTATTTCGGCTAATTTCCGAAATAGGTGGTTTGATTTTGACGGAACACTTATGTTTACAAAATGGGTACATTTATTTTTGAAAAAAAGGGGACCTCACTTGCAAGAAACATAAAACCCGGTAAAAACCGACAATTACGCCGACGCAGTCATGGCTGAGGCTAATGGAAACCTAGAGGAAATAAAATAATAAAAAATTTCGACGAAAGAATCTATTTAAATGTCTTTTAGTGCTAATTTAAAATGTAGCAACATGACTAAACGAACAATGACGATCTCACGATTTCCGTTTATAAAGAACACTGTTCTGATTAATTGAGTATCGTTAAAAAATATTGGTCAAGTGCAAGTGGAACTCGCGCATCGAGGGCTCTGTACCCATTTAAGACTAACACTTTGTAAAGCAAAAACTGTACTGATCGTAGCCCACTTTAGTTTTCCAGACACTAACAATTTATAGAGTGAAACTGATTTTTTTTAAATAATGAAGCTAATTTATCTGGCTAATATGTACAATATTTACAAATTTATTTATAAAAAAACAATCGGAAAAAACGAAACTTAAACCAAATGGCATCAAAAATTCTTTTGTATCACCTCAACTGGAAATATGCCCAAAAGACTGACCGCATTGCCACATTGTATGGCAATACTTAGTCTGAAGGAATCATTGAAATCTTCTGACACTTATTTTTTATATTATGCAATTAAAAAAGAAATACTGCTGTAGTAAAAAATCAGAAAGCACTCACACACATAAAAATCTATTTTTTGATAAAAGTTTCTTTTTCAATGTATTAATTGTAGAGGCCTTTAAAAATTACGAGAATACACCTACTTTTACAAGCCTTTAACGCAACAGAATGTTGTATAACAAAAGCAACAGTGTCGAATGAATAAAATTTCTTAAAAATGTCAAACTATTGCGAAGTTAGTTGCATAATTTTAAAGAGTTCGCCCCATTTGTAAATCAATAAGTTAATTAAATAATTTATTTTGTAACCTTTATATTATGTTACTTTGTAAAGTTTAATGTTACCAATCAAGAATGAACCTATTAAATCAGTATTTCATGGCCATACCAAAGAAATCACCAGTTTTCAACCGACTTCAAAAAGGAGGAGGTTCTCAATTCGACGCGTATGTTTTTTTTTTGTATGTATGTTACCTGATTTCTCAGCCAATTATGAATCGATTTGAATGATTCTTTTTTTGTTTGAAAGAGTATACTTCCGAATAGGTCCCATAGAAATATTGTCATGATCTGATGATGAACTTCGGAGATATGGAACGGTACTCCATAAAGGATCACAGCAGAACCGTCGTAACAAGTAAAATTGCTTTGTTTATACGTGTAGTCGATGACTGGCTGAAGGAAAAAAGGGAGGGGGTACGTCAACCCCCCTCCTACCACTTTCCAAAATTAAATATATCGTGTGAGGTATTGTTTGAAAGGGCTTTTTGTAAGGATTTCAAACATTAATACACAAGCACTAGGTCCCATATAAATATTGTCATGATCTGATGATGAACTTCGGAGATATGGAATGGAACTCCTCATAGGATCACAGCAGCAATATCGTAACAAGTGAAATTGCTTTGTTTATACGTGTAGTCAATGACTGACTGAAGGAAAAGGGGGATTGACGTACCCCCGTACGTCAACCCCCCTCCTACCACTTTCCAAAATTAAATATATCGTGTGAGGTATTGTTTGAAAGGGCTTTTTGTAAGGATTTCAAACACAGCACTAAAAAGTGAAAAATAAAAAGCTTTTTTACAAAAAAAGATAACCGCCTTCAAAAACTACAAAATAAAAAATAACTTTACTTTTGGAAGTCGGTGGCAATACTTACCTACATAACAAAAACAAAACCAAAGCCACCGACTTCCAAAACTAAAGTTATTTTTTATTTTGTAGTTTTTGAAGGCGGTTATCTTTTTTTGTAAAAAAGCTTTTTTTTTACTAAAAACTAGCGAACCGCCCCGGTTTCCGAGGGGTGCAAATTCTGCTAAACTTTCCGGTGGATTTTGATATAAAAACCTTGTCTAAGAAATTATGAACAAAACAAATACCTATTCTGATCATACTTACTACGTATACTAATCGGTACACCTCTGCCTATCCTTGCGGGGATTACAGGCGTGATTTTATGCAAAAAAATAATTTAGCAAATCGGTCTAGTCGTTTTCGAGTTTTGGGCTTAACAACACATTTAGCCATTCATTTTTATTTATATAGAACATGACATGACCATGTCAGAGGCTCTTGAGGCGGTTTAGAAACTCTGACTCTAGGGTGTGTGGGGTCGTAAGACCTTACTGCCCACACGATCAAGAAAGAAGAAGATTTATATAGAAGACAGATCATAGAATATACATAGATAGAAAATAAGCTCTAACACAATTCGTATAAAGTAAAAAATATGTTGCCATGCCAAATACAGAGTATCTGTAACAGATCCAGCAATCAAGTACCTACATGCTTACAACATTCTCATCAATAATCCTTCAAAATTTTTTTTCCGAGATGTCACTATTCATTCGTTTAGTCACACTGCAAGCGTGTTACAAACCACAAATATAAACGTAACTAGTGCGTCACTGAGACTAAAGACAATGCTCCATTTCCAATCACCGCAAGCCACTAAAACTAAGTGCCTGATACTATTTGCTCTACTTTATTTACATCCTTAACAGTTACGTCTGAATCACATCACTATCGCGCAGGACTCAATAGTTTGACCTGGCCTTGATGAGACCACTATCGGGGTTAGGGTCGTTACCGTGGTTAACATTTGCGCCACGTGCATTTTACGAAGCTTCATTGGAAAAACAAAATACGTACGGCCTTGACCGCTACGAGACAAGTTCTCATCTACACACATCAAAAAAGTCTAGGGATCAACATCCCTAACATTTGTTAGGGATGTTGATCCCTAGACTTTTTTGATGTGTATATTTACTAAAAGTACATTTTACTTTATCAGGGAACAACTACTTACTTTGAGGAGCAACATTAGTTGTCAGGACTAATCAGAACATCTTGATTCTTAAGCAAGCCTCAGATTCGTAAGTCTTTTGTCAGTTTGATTCCTGCACGGAATAAATATTTGTTGGCCTACAGATAGTTGTTCCGGGTTGTTTGTGTATAAAAGTTTATGTGTTTGTAAACAGACCCTCGATACAGGCAAAATTCCTAGTGTCGGGTAATGTTTATTTAATGAAAAAATACGTTCTACGGTTTCTGGGCCAATGATAAGAAGTGAAAGAAATTAAAACAAGAAGTCGCCAAAAATGAAAGTTTTTAAAACAAATTTCGTTTTTATTTTGTTTAAACTCGTTTGTGTTCAGCAAATAAAATTAAAAAATCCTTTTGCGGACAGCATACAGCCTTGGGCGTAATGCATTCAATTGTTCTTGTAACAGGTATCCCAGAGTGAGTAGGTATTCAGTTTTATAAGTGAATATTTAGATAAAAACTGTGTAAAAATCCCGAAAAGGTCAAAATTGTTTACTTCACTAACATTTTGAACAAAAAATCTGCATTAATTTGCATTGGGTAGGTATGTATGTATTTAGTTTAGTTAGGATGTATACCCACATTAATTAGTTCTTATCGTTAACTTTTCTTAATCTTGTAAAATTTTTTTCAATAGTCATGCTGTGTACACATATTTAGCAATACAGTCTGGACCCGATTTTAATACTCTATGTTATTTATGCAATGTATTGTCTGAATGATTTGTTTTCCTTCAATAAATAAATAAATCTTCTATAGTAGAAAAACCTAATGCCTATGGCATTAAGTCCGCCTTTGTACAGTGAATTTTGTTTACATGTGCATAGAGTTTTTAAATAAATAAAAACAATTACTGACTGACTGATCTATCAACACACAGCTCAAACCACTAAACAGAGCAGATAGTTATTATGCGATAACAAAGGATTTTCCAAAATTCACCCCCCCAAGGGAAGGAAGAGGTGCTCCAAAGTTAGTATGGAGAAACAAGATTAGATCGCCAATAACCGACACTTACGTGGACGAAGTCGAGGGCAGAAGCTAGTTATATTGTAGGTACCTACATTGAAAACCTATAACTTCCCACACACCTACTGATAACAAGAATTTTCGTAACAAGTTAGAAATATAGAAAGAGCTTCGCAAATTCCATATTTATGTGATACAGAAGTTTATTGTTCTATTTTTCACCGCTATCTAAAGTAGAATATCTAGTTGTACGGGACATTATAGTGGTAAAATTTTATCCGAAAAATAAAGAAAGTAATAAATTCACACCTTGTTTTGTTTTACCGCTTCTTCGTTCTAGTTTACCAGCAAAATACTGGGTTTGCTCTATATTTAACTTTGTATTTTATAACTAATCAAACCTTCATCAACTTACAAACTCGATCATGACCTGATGAGAAAATAGGCCACCGTAATTCAGCCAATTTTCTTAGTAATCTTATAAATAGATTAGTTTTAACAAAAATCAAAGTCAGCCACAAAATTGTAGTGGCAACTTTCATGATAGACTTAAGCCACTGGTAACGAAATATGTCAAAGTTACTTTAATCTAATATTTAAAAATGTTCAAGTCGCGAAAATCAATGTCTAAAAATGTAGGTAAATTAAATTAGACTGATTGAGACTAAGATTAAAATGAATCGTTTCTAATAGTTGCATTGCCCTCTGTCTGATCTTCACTCGAGTTCATTGCCAGAAGACCAAAAAATTGCAAAAAAAAAAAAAATTGTTAACATTTCTGTTTGGTAAACAAAATTTTATAAAAGAACGTCGTCATAATTCTTTGTTTCCTATCACAAAAGAAATACTATCTCATGTCCTTTGCTGCATTAGAGGGCAAGGTGTTGTTTTACCTTAACGTGACGCCGTCCTAAGTGTTAAAGCTAGATAAAAACGACTTTAGTCTTTATTAAAGGTACTGTGAGGTACGGTTTTCTTTAAAGTCAAATCATTTATTTCAATTAGACCATTACAAGAGAAAAATATAATTCTATCTTGTTGCCCCTTCTAAAAGGTAGTTTCGGATGGAAAAGAATAAGTAAGAAACTTGATACTAACTCTTAAAAAAAAAAGATTGACATTAGATTGTATACGACGTACATTTTCGATAGTTAGACTATGAAGACGATGTAAGTACCTAAAATAATAACCACAATAAGTACTATAATAGGTCTTACAAATTAAGAAATTAAAACTAAACTATTACGAGTATATTTATATACAAAACACACGCTAACAATATTGTAACGATCACTCTTAACTTTTTAAAAGATAATGAATCAGTGTGCCATAATAATCACCGAATGTAGATTTAACATCAAAGAAAAATAAATTAAATTAGCAATCATATGAATTTGTCAAGAATCTAAATTCTCCCATTAAGTAGGTCGAAAATCAGAGCAGATTATTTTTATCCCTACCTACATTTCTTTCAGCCGTCACCTTAGTATTAATCCGTTCAGCCTATTAAATAATTACAACAATTGCGTTTAACACAGACTAAACAAGTGTACCGTAAGAGCCAGATAATTGCTTCGTGTAATAAGCATTAATAACTCTATTTAATTCATTCCACAATTAGTCGTATTACCCAGGCAATTGACTGTAATAAGCCACAATGAAATTAGCGATTTCACAGCGTTTGTGCCGAATTAATTATTTGGTAATACAGGCACCAATTAATTGTAAAGGGAATCAAATTCGATTGCGGATTATTAGACATAGAAGTAATTTGAAGTGTAATCAATTATTCCAGTAGAAAGGATTCAATTAACAATTCATTTTGATACAAGTGACGGAAGTTTCTCATTACGGTTGAGGGTATGCAGCCTAAACTGTAAAAATCATTAACGCACTAAAATCACGTGTGCGTAATACGTTACCTTATGATCCTAAAAGCGGTGTAGTAAAAATCATTATACGAACTAAGTATAAAGTGTGTTAAGAAATTATTTACCGGTCTTGAAGTTGAAATATGCACTTAAATGTGAAGTTGAAGCGCTCCTAAATAAAAACACCCTCTTCTAGATTTGGGAATCCTCTGGTAATGAACTGGGTGCGCACGGATTTGGTACAGTGAATTTTTAAGCAGTGAACAGGGACACTATTACTCTCGAGTGTTGCCCATCCTCACAGCGGACCCTCCTTCCTTATGTACTTTATCATTGTTTACTGCATCTCCCATATTTATCCTTATTTTCTTTATTTATTTACCCGCCATCTTTTCCTTAAGCCGGGAGCTAAACAAATGAATACACAACACATTTCTTTTGTCTTTTTCAGGTGACTCGCAAGTGGCGTATCTGTACGTGATCCGCAAATTCGGCTTCACAGAGGTTGAATACAGCGTTTATGGTACCATAAACATCGTCCTGGGTCTCTTTGGTAAGTACAATTAACACTCTTGTTTTATTTTCGGAATGGCATCTCGCAGGTCAACCTAAGAGGCTGTAGGCTGCTTAACCGGACTTTCCTGAGGTGTTTTAAGAATTAAAGCCTCCAGGCAGAGCTTAAAACTTATAAACTAAAGGTACCCCCTGTGGGGTACTAACCGCTGCATAGGCGCCGCTTGGGAAAGACAGCAAGGGAACAACCTGAATCAGATCTTACATTTTCTTGGATATCGTACTTCGTTCGTGAAGTAATTAGCAAGTGCCTAAGGTTTGGGTGAGGCCGTCAGTCATAAAATTTTATCATTGTATTGACTAAAATCTTTTTATTTACCAAGGGTTTATTTTTATTGACTTATAAAATGTGTAATCAAATGGGAAGACAAAAGCTTGAGACGCTATAATTTTTTGGATGTTATAAAATCAATAAAGTTTTGATAATTGAGTGTAAGTCGTATTACTAAAATAAAAACTGGATTATTGGTTTACGAAAATAGGTTACATAGGTATTTACTTACACGAGGTTAAGTTACAAATATGTCATACATACCTACTTAATAGGCTTATGTTACCAACTAATTTGAAATTATTCAGATAACCCTGGATGATGCAAACGGGTCTTACAGATTTTTCACTGTTCTTGAAACGCTGAATGATCAAAGACTTGATAATAAGACAGTATACTTTATAGTATCTTGTATAATTAAATATGTTATGCGTCATATGGAGTAATAGGTTATACCACATTTCAAAGTCATACATAAATAAAAATAATAGTTTAAAAAACTAAAAAACACGCTTTTACCACGCACGTAAAATTACAAAATAATTCGAACATTTACTACGATTTATTATGAAAGAAAGCTTGGAGCGTTTATTTAATCTTTACTCTTCTTGGACAAAACGCTCCACGCTTTCTTTCATAATAAATCGTAGTAAATGTTCGAATTATTTTGTAATTTTACGTGCGTGGTAAAAGCGTGTTTTTTAGTTTTTTAAACTATTATTTTTATTTTATACTTTTTAGTCTTCTTATTATTTAAACTTAATTTACTACTTACTAATTTATAATATTAATAGGTATGTATTTAAAGATATTTATTATTAAAAAACTTAACAAAATTCACTGTTTTACGCATCCAAATTTAATACGGCGTTCGCCATATTGGATTTAAGTCACGTGACTATTTTTTCGTATTCCTGACAGCAAACCTTTTCATTTGATACCCATATCATGGGGGTGGATTTCAAATAGCCTGTCCGCCATATTGGATTTAAGTCACGTGACTATTTTTTTCGTATTTCTGACAGCAAACCCTTTCATTTGATACCCATATCATGGGGGTGCATTTCAAATAGCCTGTCCGCCATATTGGATTTAAGTCACGTGACTATTTTTTTCGTATTCCTGACAGCAAACCCTTTCATTTGATACCCATATCATGGGGATGCATTTTAAATAGCCTGTCCGCCATCTTGGACGTCAACCATATTGGATTTAAGTCACGTGACTTTTTTTTCGTATTTCTGACAGCAAACCCTTTTATTTGATACCCATATCATGGGGGTGCATTTCAAATAGCCTGTCCGCCATATTGGATTTAAGTCACGTGACTATTTTTTTCGTATTCCTGACAGCAAATCCTTTCATTTGATACCCATATTATGGGGGTGGATTTCAAACAGCCAGTCCGCCATCTTGGGGAGGCCGCCATATTGGATTTGTAATGACGTTTCTTAGCTAGTCATGTATTGTCATCAGAACTCAGAGCGTGTGCAAAATTTCATCCCAATCGAAGACTGGGAAGTGGGTCAAATTAAGATTCCAAGATTTTCTTACATAGTTACTTACAAGTGAAGCGTGTTAATAATAAGTCACGTGACTATTTTTTTCGTATTCCTGACAGCAAACCCTTTCATTTGATACCCATATTATGGGGGTGGATTTCAAACAGCCAGTCCGCCATCTTGGGGAGGCCGCCATATTGGATTTGTAATGACGTTTCTTAGCTAGTCATGTATTGTCATCAGAACTCAGAGCGTGTGCAAAATTTCATCCCAATCGAAGACTGGGAAGTGGGTCAAATTAAGATTCCAAGATTTTCTTGCATAGTTACATACAAGTGAAGCTAATATAAAGCGTGTAAAAAAAGATCGGTACAATTTTAAAAATAGAATACAAAAACAGATTCTTAATCTTTAGCTCCCAAAGGTTATTTGAAAAAAAGTCGTTACAAATATCGGGACGTTTTTTGTTATTACATTAAAGTCTCTACCTACAAAATATGTACCTACATAATATTTATTTTAAAGTCAAAATAAAATCAGATAAATTGCTCATATTAATGCATTATCGTTAGTCAGTACAATGTGACCCCTCTATGGGCGAGAATTTAAATTTTATCTTTTACGTGTGCGTCGGTATAACGCCATCTTTATCAACCTAGGTCAAGGATTGCGGATCGCGATAGAGACGTGCATTTATCACGCAACAGATTTTCCGTATTCTTAAAATGAGTTTTATTTGTACCTACATAGAGTTCTCTATACTTTACTAGGGAAGACGTTCATTAACGTACTAATTATTTTTATCAAAACAGGTTTCAAGTAATACTGAGCAGGTGATGTTCTACAAATTAACTTAAATCATCATTCAATGTTAAACCTAATTTTCGGCCGTTCACTGGGTGCCATTAATTGTGGCAGGTACTCGACTCATAGATCCAGTTTTATTCGATTGAACTGAGATCATTGAACTAAAATCAGCATTAAATAAAGGTTCCAACCTTTGTTCGATTATTTTTTAATCTAGTTTTGAGGTAGGTACCGATATGTAAGTAATATTCGAGTATCCTACTTATACTTACTGCATTCGGTACAGCAAATAACGTTTAATATATTGTTATTTCAATATTAGCGTTTATTAAACTCCGTTATTTTACGATTAATATAAAGCCATATGGACTTCTAAGTGTTTATTTAAAAAAAATCTCCTAAGTGTTTTTTTTTTTGTTTTCATTTCATTACGGATAACTAACATTTCAACAATGTAACATAATAATTTTCGTTATTTGACCGATTTCTAAACTGTAATGAATATAGGTATGAGAATTTACTTAGTTTTCTGCGTTTTGTTGCAAACAAAGTACAGTCCGGAAAAATTAAGAAATGTTACTTATTGCATTTTCTATCTACAACCTTAGGATAAGCAGGATAGGTAGGTACCTACCTACTGTCGTAAACTATAAATGATCTTAGTGTTTTGTTTTATGTGTAGTATGGGTAAAAATGCAGTATACTCGTAGGTACCTACTTCACAGACACGGAAAGACTTTTAGTCTAAACCACTTAAGAAATGGGCGTGTTTAGAACTGGAAGATATATATTTTTAAGGGTTAGATGCACTAAAAAGAATTTAAATGAATCTTCATCCCCAATTAATAAGATAATTTAAATTCGTACGAAGATCCAATTTCGTGTTAGCAACTAATTCTGAGTTTTTTTTTTGGCTCAAGCGGGCTTTAATAGGTTAATAATACCTCTTTTGTCCTTGACAAATGAGTTGTATAATAAAAATTGGTTTACTAAAACGCAGTAACATAATTGCATATTTTTATTGCTTAAATGCGGAAAGGTCGACACAAGATCAATATATTATCTTAAAGTATTTCTTATGTTATCAGAAAATAAAAATATTGTCACGGAATAGGCGCGAATTAAAGTTAAAATGATAACGAGATTAACATTAAATGCACTTGTGTACCTACATATGTAAACATAAGATACTGGCTCCTGACCGCGTCTTTGTCCGCGTGTTTTTTTCTCACTTGCGTTATCGCGTCTTTGGTTACTGCTTCGTTCCCGTGAGTCATAGCGTGATGTTATATAGCCTATGTTATTCCTCATGAATCTGACTCATCATCATCATCATCATCTGCTTAGCCTTTCCCAACTATGTTGGGGTCGGCTTCCAGTCTAACCGGATTCAGCTGAATACCAGTATTTTACATGGAGCGACTGCCTATCTGACCTCCACAACCCAGTAACTGGGTAATACGATACCCCTTGGTAAGACTGGTTGTCAGACTTTCAAGCTTCTGACGACTCGTAACGACTGTCAAAGATCCACGTATGACAAATTATAAATGATGAATTACGACAAACTAATTCTATATCAAAAATGTGTTACATTACTATTCAATAATAACAGTTTAAATTATATCCAACATAGAAAAGATTAGAAAAGATTTTAAATAAATACAAAATCATTATTATTAACTACTGGGAAAAAAAAAAATTTATAAAGGTACTTAGGTTAGTTTTGGCAGACTCTTATTAACACGTTCACTGCCGGGCCAAAAATGTTGAAGGTCAAACCTCCACAAGCGTCAGGCACGTGTGCCTGACGTGGCAGTTAAGGTGTTAAGAAAGATTTTTTTCATGTTATTTCGGTTTCAAACAAGTGAATGAAAACTTTTGGCACTTGTACAGTCAGCAACAAAAGTCGATAAACATTTTACATTAAAAGTAAAACGCAATGAATATAAAATTAAGATATAATAAACCCTTAGCTGTTGCCTGAACATTGTCCTTGCCTGTCAACAGTACAAGTTACTTCTGTGTAAGGTACAACATTGTATGTCTAGTCTAGATAATATAGGTATCACGTAGATGTTATGCAACAGTTCGGTTTCCAAAGTCCGGAAATTCACGATGTAACTCTTGATTTATATCGTGAGTTTCCGTGAACTGTGGCCACTTGCATGTTCCACTTGTAAGATAATTCAGTAGTAGGTACCTACTTACCTACAGACTGACTTTAAATTTTCTTTAAAGGCTTTCTTTAAATTCAATCTTTCAATATGTGAAAGTAGGTACAGTCAACAAAATAAATAAGCATACAGGGTCGTCAGATATCATTGAAGTTTTTTCAGAAAATAAAGAAAATAAATCTTGTATGCGCTAGACACGACGCGCAAAGCTGCTGCGGTAAATTTAAAATTTGCTCATCATATCTTTCATGCAGAAATCTTCTCGTGTACCTACATGATGAATTGGTCATAAGTGCAGTAGACACGGTGAAATTTCTTAGAGTGTACAAGCGTCTTAGTCTAATGCAAACATTTTGCTAAAGTACGGCCAACGAGAAGCGATACCAAATGTAAACAAAACCCATGCAAGGTCATTGGGAATAGCAGGGGTGCATAACTTTTTGAAAGTTGGATTTATATAGTTTTAAAAATTATCTGGCAAATTGTAATAATACCATAAGGATAGTCTATTTTTATAAATTTTATCATAATTTGAATTATTGTATAATGTAGACTTTCGTATCGCTTCTCGTTGGCCGTACTTTAGTCAGGAAGGCTGTGACAGCCTTAGATGCCGGAATTCTGTATTTAATAGTCAAACACAAACTACTTAACAAATATGACATTAATGTATCAATCATTACCCCACATACTTGAGGCACCTGTTCTACCAATCAATTTGAGCAATCAAGTCTGAAACAGTCTCATTTAGATGTCGTGGCGTAACAGACTAATAATCCGCAGCCTATTTGAATAGGTAACTGAACACCACAATATAAATACATTCACAGAAGAACAGAAGATAAATATAAATATCTCCACATAGTATTGAACAAAGTCTCGTTCCATCTTCTTCTTCTTCTTTCTTCTTTCTTCTTCTTATTATAAAGAGGTAACATTTGTTTGTAAGTTTGTATGTTTGTAAGTTTGTATGTAGGGGGTAATCTCTGGATCTACTGAACCGATTTTAAAAATTCTTTTACAAAACGGAAGCTACGTTATCACTGAGTGCTATAGGCTATATTTTATTATCAAAAAATTAGGGATCCGTAAGAAAAATCACGCGAACGAAGTCGCGGGGAGAGTGCTATCGTCTATACGCTTAGACCTTTTAAACTATGAAACAGATTTTAATACGGTTCTTATCAATTATAGAGTGATTTGAGAGGAAGGGGTATGTGTCTACATTGCACCCTTGGGAAGCCGGGGCGGGTCGCTAGTCTCAAATAAAACTAAGTAAAAGTAAAAGTAAAAGATTTAATTATCTTTCTTCTTCTTCTTATCTTCTTATCTTATCTTTCTTTCTTCTTTCTTATTATAAAGAGGTAACATTTGTTTGTAAGTTTGTATGTTTGTAAGTTTGTATGTAGGGGGTAATCTCTGGATCTACTGAACCGATTTTGAAAATTCTTTTACAAAACGGAAGCTACGTTATCACTGAGTGCTATAGGCTATATTTTATTATCAAAAAATTAGGGATCCGTAAGAAAAATCACGCGAACGAAGTCGCGGGGAGAGTGCTATCGTCTATACGCTTAGACCTTTTAAACTATGAAACAGATTTTAATACGGTTCTTATCAATTATAGAGTGATTTGAGAGGAAGGGGTATGTGTCTACATTGCACCCTTGGGAAGCCGGGGCGGGTCGCTAGTCTCAAATAAAACTAAGTAAAAGTAAAAGTAAAAGATTTAATTAATTTTAAATGTCAATCAATAATAATATTATAAATGCGAAAGTAACTTTGTCTGTTACGCTTTCATGACCAAGCCACAGAACCGATTTTGATAAAATTTGGTAGGTACGTCATACGTGGTAAGGTTTGAACTCCAAGGAAGCATAGGCTAATTTTTTTTCGGCGACTTCGTCTGTGATTTCGTATCTGCGAAGTCGCGCGCAAAACCTTATTGAACATAATTTGGGTTTTAACATTTGAATTGGTATACCAGACACTGATTGTCACTGGCAATGGTAAGCGGATCACAAGGCGTATTGTTATGAAATGTTGTATGAAGTGCACCTTCTGCATCTATCTACCTTGTGCTAATTGTGACCAAATACGCAGTACTGCATAATACATGAGACACAGTCCAGCACAACTGCTTATTTAGTAGTCCTAGAATAAACAGGGTTACAGAATACTGTTTCGATAGCATAGGCAATGTTGTTCAATGTAAGAACTTTCTACATATTCAATAATAATTAAAATTATTCCTAGCCTGTTTTGATTTTCTCTAAATCAAAACACAATCAACATAATAAGCCTTATCATCATCATATCAGTCGTAGGACGTCCACTGCTGAACATAGACCCCGAATAATTCGTATCCCGTAATAATTCGTACCCCTCACGATATTTGTCCCGACTTTTTTGGGAAAACCACTTGATTTTAGTCCATACCATAATATTATTGAGACAAGAACATAAACATTAGAGTCGTTTACCTAAAATCCGGTAGGATTCTAAAAAGCTTTAAAAATCTACATAAATACTTTTAGGTTCGTAATTTTATCTTTAAATATCGTAAATACTGAGAAACCAGACCCGGGACATAAAATAATACCAAATAAGGTCGTAATTTGCACGTTTTATTAGAGCCTGAAGTGAATGCGTTAGTTGAATGCCAGATTCTCACGCAACTTTGGTAATCCCTTAAAATTAATACTTTATTTTCGGTACTACGGCAGATTCTAATTAGGTAAAGTCTATTAGCAAAAGTCATAGAGGAAACACGTTTAAAGATAACCAACAGATTATGCGCAGAAAAATTTACACCTAATATTTTTTACTAAAGTCCCATTTCAAAAATTGAATCTGTCAATCAATATCGTAGATAGGTAGATAGCTAAATAAATAGGTACAGACTCTATATGTATATAAATTTAAGAAAATTTGCTAGTATGTAGTAAGTACATAAAATTTAAAAATTAATCTATATTTTCTCCTCTTCAGGTACCGTCTTCTGCATATCAGTTCTTAGCAAAAGACTGAACGTGCAGGACAGCGCTATTGGCGCACTTGCAGGTGCAAGCAGGATAGCTAGCTGTTTCATGTTTGCGTTTGCTCCGACGAGACCGTGGTATTATTCAGCCCCGCTATTGAACATATTCAGCCATACTGGCTTGACTGCGGTCAGGTCTTTGGCCACCAAAAGTGTTCCTTCTGAGGAAGTTGGTAAGAAATTATTTGTTTTTTACCCGACTACGGCAAAGCCTAAAGGAGGGTTATGATTTTGACCGGTATGTATGTATGTATGTTTGTATGTATGTTTGTTTGTTCCCTCGTAACTTCTAAACTACTTATCATTACATAACAAATGAGGTGTCGTTAGAAGCGTCTCAGTTGTCCGCTGGTTATAGGGTAGGTGACGTGTCACCAAATCCAATATGGCGCCCTCCAGGGGATGTGAAGTCGTTATCGAAAAAAAAAAATTTTTCGCACAGTATCGACATGGGTATCAAATTAAAGGGCTTGATGAGCACATTTGAAATATATATACATTATATAGCTTTTACTAGCTACTTTGTCTGTTTTTAACAGTGTCAACATGGATATCAAATGAAAAGGCTTAATGAGTACATTTGAAATTCACTCGCTACTTTGTTTTTATTATTATATCAAATAATTAAATATAACTCTATTTCATTATTTGATATAATAATAAAAACAAAGTTCCTTCAAATAATTTAGCCCCCAAAATAGTGTAAATAAAAAATAAGTTAAAAATAACTAAAACCCGACTACGACAAAATCGCGCACTGAAAAGTATAAAACAAGAACAATATTCATTTGACCGATATTTTAGAAATTTTTAAGTAATAGCCGTGGTCGTATGCCACCTGCGGTTGCTTCACACAATCTTTATTGGCTAGGTGGCATACGACCACGGCTATTACTTAAAAATTTCTAAAATATCGGTCAAATGAATATTGTTCTTGTTTTATACTTTTCAGTGCGCGATTTTGTCGTAGTCGGGTTTTAGTTATTTTTAACTTATTTTTTTACTTTTGATTTTTTAAATTAGGGTTCACTATGGCGTCTTGGCAACATCAAGCAATGTTTTAAAATTGAAGAATTGCGGATTGCCCAAGAATGCACATATAAGTAGTTCAGTAAAATTCAAGATAGTTCAATTATACTATTTAAAATCGCTTTTGAATTGTCAAGAAGTCGGTCAGCTAGACAGAAAGTTGAGCTAGTTACCAAAACGTATGTAGGTCTCTATGGAGAAGAATGAGCAAGAAACTCCAACCTAAAATACCATTTTCTTGAAGTTGCGTCGAACGTATTATAAATGATCCTTTTCTTCAGGAAAAGCAGCTTATTACCTCTAGTTCCTGTAAGTAGCTTACCTGGCAAAACAGTTTTCTAGTATTCTTGGAATATCTACTCTCGCAGTAAAATGAAATTGGCTCCACCAACAAAAGTCTTACGCTATTGAAAGAAAAAGTCTAATAGCTTACCTACTCAAATTGTACCGGAACTATTGGTGTAAGTAACTGCACCTGAGAATATCTGTCTAGTAACAGAAAATCCATGGAGTTGCTTTGATTGTTCTATTTATCTGGAAGCAAACGGTCTAAAAGCGTTTACACAAAATAAATGACGGAACAAATTGCTCAATAAAACGTTACGACTTGATAAGACAAAATTTGGTGAAAAGGGCAAAAACAGCAGTTTGTACAAGGAAGAAATACTTATTCAAAGGATTAGCACCTGTTGCTGTTGGGTCGTAGGATTCGTTTTTGCGTAAACTTTCTTCGTGTTCACCCACTAAATTAATCAGAAGAAGCGTGGAAATTAGAAATTGTTTGTTTCGGTCCTGTTGGCTTTGCGAAGTTTGTACTTCAAAATTCATGAACTTTAGTAGATCTTTATTTTTGAGATTTGTATAGCGTATTTCGGGGCAAGAACGTACGCCTCGTTTTTGCCGAAATTTGTTAAGAAAACTTACATCGAGTAGGTATAGTTATTGGTGTAGGTAGGTATACCTATGTATGAGTTACTGTGCCTTATCTATAGGTACGACTGCAACATTCCTTTGCAAATTGGTGGTTTCTCTATAGATGCGACATCCTGTACTTATTTAAATCAATCATTATGTTCTTTGATCCTTGTAACATGCATATTGACAGTCGCAGGAAAAATGTTGAAATGGAGCTCATTTCTTTTTGTTACACTACAAGGCCTACTAAAATGCCTACAAGGCTAAAACTACTAATACCCACTTGCACAAATCACCATCTTTTAACTCCGAGTTAATTGGCAACCAAGTCCTTGTGACTTTTTGTTACAAGACTTTTGGCGCAAGTGGGCCTAAGATATGTACAATTCTAACCAGAAAATCCTCTTTACAGCTAAATTAAGTGCCCTCATGGGAGTGACAGAGGCCATAGCGCCGTCGATATACATGCCAGCAACGAGCTATATCTACATGATGACAATCGACCACTTCCCTGGTGCCTTCTACATGTTTGACGTCGCCTTGACTGTGGTAGCTTTAGGATTATTCGGGTAAGTTATAATAATAATAACAGACTATAAATTGTTCCACTGCAGGGCAAAGGCTTCTTCTCATACAGAGAAGGCACAAGAATTGATCATCACGCTTGCTAAAGGTAGACCGGCGATTTCAGACTTATATTCATTATAAGTCTGAAATAGTTTTTGAAGGCGGTTATCTTTTTTTGTAAAAAAGCTTTTTATTTTTCACTTTTTAGTGCTTGTATATTAATGTTTGAAATCCTTACAAAAAGCCCTTTCAAACAATACCTCACACGATATATTTAATTTTGGAAACTGGTAGGAGGGGGGTTGACGTACCCCCCCCCCCCCTTTTCCTTCAGTCAGTCATCGACTACACGTATAAACAAAGCAATTTCACTTGTTACGATATTGCTGCTGTGATTCTGTGAGGAGTTTCATTCCATATCTCCGAAGTTCATCATCAGATATTGAAATGGTGACAATGGGACCACACGGGAAGCACCAGCTTTCAAATAAGAAAAGAATCATGAAAATCGGTTCACCCAGTCGCAAGTTAGGAGCTAACAAACATTAAAAAAAAATACAGTCGGATTGATAACCTCCTCCTTTTTTTGAAGTCGGCTAAAAACTATGTAATTATGAAATAGAAAAAGCCACATTGGTACTTGCTCGGATTTGAATCCACAATCTTATGCATGAGAGGCGCGTACCTTAACCACTGGGCAATCACGACCTGATGAATTTTCATGGTAAGTAGATAAAAGAAGGTAAATTAGTACCTCATTGTTTTATAATTTATTATCGTATTTGAGATTATAATTTAATCTATATCAATATTATAAAAAGAGGTACAATTGTTTGTTTTCTAGATAGAAAGCTACGCTATTGCCGAGTATATAATAGGATATGTTTTATGGTATATTTGACTTCTACGTGAACGAAGTCGTGGACAAAATGTAGTTACTATGCAAAGGTCGGACTATTGCAAACGCTCGGTGGAATGATAAGCAGATAGATATTGTTCATTCATGTCGGTTTTTTATAGTTTTTACTAATACTTTGTTTGATAAGAACACTCACAATGGTGAAATATAAAATTGTTGCAAGCAATTACTGAAGCAAAGTCTTATCTTTATTTCGCACTAGCTTATACCCGCGATTATGTCCGCGTGAATATTGGGTGCAGATTTTTTTTTTTTTGAGCTGAGGCCCAGTTCTTTTTCTAAAATAAATGTAACCTTAGTTATTCCTTATAATATCAACTATTTGATAGTTAAAGTCTCGTCAAAATCGGCCGAGCCGTTTCGGAGATTAGCCTGAACAAACAGGCAGACGAAAAAACTTTAAAAAATTATGTTTTTTGTAAACTTTACTCACAGTGTAAACATAAATAAGTAAAAAACTGTTATGTTGAAATTAGAAACAAACACTTCAAAATTATTTATTTGTATGTACCTATGAAATCACAAGCAATTACTGAAACTGTCTGAAGTTTTATCTTTATTTTGAAAGAGGCGGCGACGTTTTCCTTACACAAATGAAATAACAAATAATGATGAAAACATGGTGAAATACATTGATTGCAGTTTGTAAACAAACAATTAGATTAAAAAATTAAGCAATATATGAGTAATGTATTTATTTTGTCGCGTCCTTATTATCTAATCTAGCTTCGTCTGTGGTTACTGCTCCGCTGTCGTGGCTCATAGCGTGAAGTTATAGCTTATACTATTTCTCATGAATCTGGCTATCATATACAAAAAGATTTTTTCAAATCCGACTGGTATTTCCAGAGATCTGCGCGTTTAAACAAACAAACAAAAAATCTTTTCATCTTTATTAGATGATGTTTTGAAAATAAAAAACAAGTCTTATTGTAGCGTATATTTAGAGACCAAAGTTAAAGAACAGCATTATTTCACAATTACTGCTACTTTCGATTTAATTTAAGGTATCTTCTGTGACGTTGATGAAAACCTTAAATCGTTCAGGTTATTTTCAGTAGAGGTAGAGACGTGACTGAAATAAAATTTTGAGAATACATTTGAAGTTCATTAACCATCTAAAGGTAGGTATACACTTGAGCATTTATCTGTAACAGAACATCGAGTTGCTCTAAAAGCTGGGAACGGACCGGCGTTACGGGGCCTAACGTAACCGCTACACAGCGAGCGTTCGTACAGTCAGTACGGGGAAACAAGGCGCAAGGACTGCACGAACGCTCGCTGTTTAACACGTTACATTACGCCTTGTAACCACTGCAACTAGGTGTTGTGATTACAAAAAAAAAACGACATTAACTATACCTATTTCGTATTCTCGAAAAAATAATTAAACCGTTTTTCTTGCATCAATGATAAAGTAAACTAAAACAAAATCTTATTAACACAAACGCATTTACTTGCTGATAACCTAGCTATCAAATCCAAACGTTTCGATAGTATTACCCATTCATGTTTTTCGGATCCGTAAATTGCAAATTAATCTGAAATAGCATCGTTATCAGTTATGTAACTGCATGCGGGTCGAATTGATAAGACTCACATTTTTTCTTGCACAGAATTAAAACTGTGTTAAATAGTTAAATTTTTGTGAAAAGTAGGACTATGGGGGTCTACTATGAGGGTAGGATTCAGATTAGAATTACCGCTTGGGTAAAAGATAGTCTTCTACACGAAAGATGTGCCACATCACCTGAGTTGACGTTGCATGAGCGCTTCCTTGCCATAATGACTCCCGTTAGGTATATTTTTACACCCGATATAAACTAAGAGTATGGGTTTTGATAACTAGGTTTCTTGCAATCGAGTACGGTTAGTATCTCGGATATGACTGATAATAATACTAGACACTGGTTACTACAACGTTGTCAACTAAAACATTAGTTCCTTATTTATCGTGTGGGCAGTAAGGTCTTACGACCCCACACACGTGTCAGAGTTTCTAAACAGCCTCAAGGAGTCATTTGATGATTTTTACCACCTAAAAAATAAAATAATAGGATCTCTTACATGGTTTTTTGTGACTTTTTCACAAGACAAGACAATAATTTAAATACAAGATGGTTAGTTTAGTTGACTGATAGAGAATGCGAGAATTACGTATTAAGTTCACCTTTGTACTTTTTGCTGCTTTTTAATGAAAATAAAATATAGTGAATAAACCTGGACTTATACCTAATAAATATAACTCTGACATCGCCAAATCGCCTTAAGTAAGCGTGATAATCGGCGCTCGTGCCTGAATGCATGCAGAAGAGAATCCTTTGCACTGTTTTCGACTTCTTCACGATGTTGTTCTTCACCGATGTCAGAGATGTCCAAGATAAACTAAAAAAGTACATAATATGTTAATTGTAAAAGTCTGATTGGTACAGTTAACAAAAGAGATAGGTATGCAAGATCGTCAGATACCGTTAAAGATTTCCTAGAAAACGATGGATTTTCTATTTTTAAAATAAATTACATTTGAAAACAAATGTAATTTAAACAGTTTATTAATAAAGTCAAGTTTCCATCGAAGATATCCATCAGTTTCTAAGAAAACTTCAACTATATCTGACGACCCTGGATACCTATCTTCTTTGTTGACTGTACTTGCCCGTTATCGTACTCGCAACCATGCATGAGAGGGAGACGCCTAATCACTGGGCCTTAACGACTATAATCGCTAAAATAATATGCCTGAAAACAACTAAAGAAGGATCATTTGGCTGAGTTCGTATAATATGTACCTACCTACCTCATTTCATATCGATTTTGAAAAAAGGTTATAATCCTTTCCTAATTACTGACTAAGTTATTTTTAGCTTCTACCTACTTTCTATTTACGAAGTAATAAACAAATTAAAAGTACATTAGCTAATTAGAATAGAAATAATGGGACATAAAGAATTAGGGCACAAATATTGTAACACAAATAAATTAGGACACAAGTTGTGACGTGTCCAACATATTAAAATGAAGGTAAAAAAAAAAAAGGTGAATATTAGTTCACTAATATTACTTCAGTAATAATTTTATGCCTTCCGCGTTATTCAAGAGGTTAATGATAAGTTTCAGCAAATACCGAGCATTTTTTATCTCTATGTATGTATATTATAACTATTTATAACTCAATGCTAATGTTGATTGACTACGAACAAATAGTAACAAGCCAACAAAATGTGTTGCTAGGTACTCCTAGCAACACATTTTGTAAAGGTAAAGTTATACTTAACTTTACCTACTACCATACTACTATGGGATCGTGTGGTAAAATAAATTAGTCACTTGTGTAAAACTTCTTTATTTTTTGGAATCAAAAGAAAAAACTAAAAACAAGATACGTCGTTTTTGCACTTCACGCCATATTACTTTTCTCTTCTTTCACTCTTATTCATCTTTTATTTTCACCTCTTTTACTAAAAATTCATTCTACACAACAAAAACATTTCCTTGAGCAAACGTGGTACTCAACACTCGTGCCTTTTCTGTAGGTAGAGAAGAATCTTCGCGCTGTCACCGATGTCAGTAATGCCCAAGATAAACTTAGGAAGCACATTTGAATTGAAAAAGTCATAATGGTACTTAACTGGTATCAAAGCTCCTCATGCATGAGAGGCGAGCGCCTTAACTACTGGAGCATTTGCATTATGCTCATAGCAGTCAAATTGACAAAAATGCTCACAAAAACAAATATCAGTTTATTAATGCTCTTTGTTATTTCTTATTTCCAGTATCGCAATATCAAACAACGCTTAGGTACCTACTATATAGAGTTGATACTTTGTCCACCAGGTTTTATAAAATTATATTTTTTTAAATGATTGTTCTTTTTACAGATTCATTTACATATTGGTGAGGCAAAGAATGAGAATCGCCGTCACGAATCCGAGCAAAAAGGAAGAATTTGCAAGATCCAATGAAGTGTCTCGTTTTTAACTATTGTAATGTAGATTTTAGTTAGCGTAAAGCAAAATGATCTGAATTTGCGAAAGCAATAAGATATTATTGTTTAAAAATTGCCATAAATTAAACTAGGTAGTACAGACTTTAAAATAACGCACTGTTTAGTAAGTTTAAATTTAAAAAATTTAAAGTTTTAAAGTAACTTTTCTTCTTGGCAATCTTGCCAAGATTGCTTTTACTGTGACAGAAGGACAAGACTGAAATTGCAGGTAGACATCTTGACTTGACACCTCGATCCTTCTTGTTAGTAGTAGAAATGGGAGTAATAAACTAGGAAAATGCATTTCTCAGTACTTGAACTGCGCACTATTAAACTTGATACTTGAAGGAATTTAATTTAATTTATTATTTTTCTTGAATTTAATGGGATGAGATAAAAATACCAGTTATGTAGTAGATAATGGGAAAGTGGAATACTTTACAAATAAATAGAAACCAATTGAAAGTATAGAGTATCTTCAAACTAAAGTAAAATGGAAAACTTAATCTCACAATAAAATTAACCTTTTTTTATAGTAGAGAAGTTATTTACGCAAATTAACTAACTTTAATTATTGTGTTGGAAAAAATATGTGTTGGATAAAAAACTCAGTGCATTTGATCAAAACACGTATGTATGTAAATAAACTAAGACTGTGCTATGTTATATTTGTAAATTGTTATTATTAAACAATTATAAAAGGAAATCTCTAAGAAATATACGTTTTGTTATCTTGGATATGTGTCTCATGTTTATTTAGTTGACAAGTTCAATGCTCTATTATCTGTTTGCGAATACTATGGAGTGGTGAAGATTAGTTACAGTCTAGTCGAAATTATTTGACGTTGTATTTGAGTAAGGCTGTCTACGGACTGAGATTAAACAAGTATCTATTATGCTTAATCCACACTTTCGTTTATTCGACCAAAATCGAACGTTGCGACCGTCATGGCAAAGAACGTATTGGTTGAAATCTAAATAAGCGATGTAAAACGACAGACAGGCAGAACGTTTTTACTCAATCTATCAATAATAGATTTTAGACTAAATTCAGGTAGATAGATAGATATTTCTGAACATGAAGTATTCAAAATATCTGTTCTATAATAAAACAAAACTTACTGTACCAACATAACTGCTTTTTCCACGTTTTTATTTTTTTATGATCGATAGTCTATCTAAATACAATTCCTTACTCAAGTCTGCACACAGCCTTACCTAGACTTACCTAAGAATTGATGTAAAAACCCGTGAGCTCATCAGTTTAGAATATTTAGACGAGATAATTAAGTTGTTACGTTACTAATTACATTCTATTTACGTAGGTTGGTTTGGTCTTTGCAAAATGTATTCTATTTTCATAGCGGTACGTGACAAGCAGTTTTTTAAAATTCTGTGTAATTCCCTGTTTTATATGCAGGGACGCTTCTTCTTTAAAAGAATTTGGTATATATATTGCCGAATGTGTGGAAAGGACTTGATTATGTTTGACCCTTTATAAGAAAATCAGCAAACGAAGGTGTTTTAGACTTTACTTTTCTAATTTTATTATTTTCCTTTACTTTGAAATTTTCTTCTTTTTTTTCTTTGGTTTGAATGGGACATTGAATAAGATTCCTTTGTCATGAATTTCCTTTCACATAAATGACTCAGTCATTATAAAATGGTTATTAAAGAAAAGTAAACGTAATCACAATAATGTCTGAATTTCAAGTGACGTTAACATTTTTACAGCTGTTTTCGAGATTGTGCTCAAATTACTTTCACGTCTTTATCTACCAGATGATTACTTACAAACATTAGGAAATGCTCGCTCAGTACTTCGTCATCGTGACTTTTGTATTGATGTGACAAGTCACGAGGTTATTTACAAAGTATTTCTTCTCTAAGAACTTTTATTATGTTTTAGTAATTAAAACATAATAAAAATTCTAAGTTGTAAGCAGTTCTAACGCCTAAGTATCGTGGAATACTACTTTAATTTTCAATTCATTTTATTAAGTCAGACAAATAGAAATATCTATACAGCCATAAACAAATTCAACAAAACATAAAAATATTAAATAAAGTATTCAAAAACAAAATGCTTAAGCAAATTAAAATAATACGAGTAGTTACAAGTAACAAACATACGGAATTCTATTTATTGTTATTTTAAATTTAAATTTTTATTTTTAGAGCACACCAGCGATGCTCCCAATAGGAAGGTCCAAGTCGCCGTGCCCGAAATCGGTCAGGATCATATATATATATATATAAATTTAAATAACAAAATATGAAATTCAATTTAAACATAATAATATAAAACAACACGATAGGTACTTCGTATCGATTATTTTTTATATAGTTTGGCCATAACAGTGACATATGCATAGGTTGCTTAAAGTCCTATTTATGTAAATGAATTATTATCATCATTATATCAGCCGTAAGACATCCACTGCTGAACATAGGCCTCCCCTACAGATTTCCAATAGGACCGGTTGGAAGCGGCTTGCATCCAGCGCGATCCTGCGGTCTTTATCAGATTCGTCTGTCCACCTTGTGGGTGGACGTCCTACGCTGCACTTGCCAGGGCGTGGTCTCCTCTCGTGATGGTAGTAAATATATAATAATAATAATAATTTATTTAACACAAATACTAGTTACACTAAATACGAGAGGTAATCCTTTTTAGATTTCTTAAAATTATATAGGTAGGTATAGAAATTTGTGTCTAACGAAAATATAAAATATCTGTATTTCACATACATCAGCTTCTTCCTCACCATTACATTCCAAGCTATGTCAGATAAAAAGGTAATTATAATCACAATACAGCTGTGAGCTTACATTAAATTGCACAAAAGGGTAAGTGTAAAGATAGGGTCATAAATGTGATAACAAATCCTTGCTGTGTTAATGCATTATGTGGTTGGGTGGCCAACAAGCAGGCTTATTTATGTATTTTTTATGATAACTTCTTGAAATTTGACGAGGATGCAATACTGCACTCTATATATTTGCAACACGAGAGGTGCAGGTGCGTTGGCATGCAAGAGACAATTTTCTTGTAATTACATCCACACCCATATTCTTCAAATGGAATCACACACAGTTTAACTACTTGATAGCTGAAATAATTATTATGGCATCACTTCCCGGGACGAGTTCCTTCCGAAAATAATTCTAATATACTTCGGTAGCTTTCAATGTTCAATTCAAACAAGAAGATTTTGGCATTCACTGAAGCGCGGCAGATTGATATAAGGGGGTACCTTGCACCCTGTTAAGTACCTCCACCATATAAGGGGGTACCTTGCACCCTGTTAAGTACCTCCACCATATATGAGTCCTGTATATAGGAACGCGCGTGTAGGGCAGCGGGTCAGAATAGTAAAAAAAAATTGTTCGTTAGAAACATCGAGATATAAGTACTAACGTACTAGAGAAGCTACGTCAAATAACTGAATTGTCCTAATTTACCACAGCGCTAGATTTGCTGCGGAAGTGTATATTATTCTCGGCAAAAAGGTCTTAAACGCCATGTAAATCACGGCACTTACGCGTTTAGCGGCGACGGTGCGGCGCGATCGCCGCAGTTGAACGAGACAAAGTAGGAATTTACGGTGTCTTCTCTAGTACGTTAGTACTTATATCTCGATGGTTAGAAACTCTCGAGCGCGTCAGATTAAGGCAAGGTGAGTTAATTACATGCAGAAAACTGTGCATTTCAATAATCTGATGGTTTGTGCGTGACAAAAGGAAATATGAGAAACGTTACAATCTATCATTTGATTCAATACTCTAAATTCGACCTGAGATCCGAATAGAACTCACGTAAAGGTGAAAAGTCATTTATTTAATCTTATCTGCCTCAGGTACTGTCACGAACATAAAGTAAACGAAAAACGACATGTACAGTCAACAAAACAGATAGGTGTGCAGGGTCGTCAGATATAATTGAAGTTTTCTTAGAAACCGATGGATGTTTTTAAATATAATTTAATTTAAAAAGTAGATAATAAACAGTTCATTAATTAAGTTAAGTTTCAATCGAAGACATCCATCGGTATTTAAGAAAACTTCAACTATATCTGACGACCCTGGATACCTGTCTCATTTGTTGACAGTACTTACATAGAATTTAATCTTGATAATGACTAGGGACACTTAGAGACATATATCGTTCAATTTTATTTAAGTACATTTGGTCGTAAAACGCCTCTGATGTTAGAGAAGTTATTGAGGTGGTAGGTTCACTCCATTGGACTTGGGATCTTATTGGTGATACCGATATTACATCACGAAACAAAATAGCAGGTATTTTTAACAAGCTTTTAGCCAAATAGGACTGTGTTCTAGACTGCCTCTTTGGTCTAGTGGCAAAGCGCGACTATTAAGCATAACTTGGGCTCGATTCCCAGGTCGTGCAAAGTGTTATTGGGTTTTTCCCTCAGGATTTCTCAGTAGCAGCTTCGAAGTCTGGATTTGTGCCTGGTTGATGGCAATAGGCTTCCCCCCTTGTTTTTTTTTTTTTAGGTGGTAAAAATCATCAAATGACTCCTTCCGCCCTGAGTGGGGCGGAAGGGACTGTCAGACTTTTACTGACTAAAAAACCACCCTGTTCCTTCTGTTGCCCTTTACGTTCCGGGGCCACGGTATCCTGTTAAGACGTCCCGCAACCCCGGCAGGCGTTTGGCCCCTATTGGGGCCCCGTCCCTGTGCTGACAGCTGACGCGAGAGGTCGCCGCCGCCTATAGGCTTGCCCCCTATTACGTGGGACTTAAACATCACGTGCGATATGTGGATGTACTAATGGGTACACCTCTGCCTAACCCTTCAGGGATTACAGGCGTGATGTTATGTTTTATAAATTTACTTCTCACCATTTTTCATACCCACAAAGAAGCATCAACCTGGTGCTTTGGGCACTTTGGGCTTATAAAGTATTATTAACAACAAATAGTAGACACCCACATCACTAAAATAGTACAAGAAACATCTTAACAATAACAGAACAAGATAACGCCTACCCACATCATAACCAAACAACAAGCTAACTTAAAGCCAGATTCCTAAACGCAAAATTTTCTCTATAAATCAAAGAAAATGATAACATCGCGGCAGATAATAATATTCTTGTAGTTAACAGTAAAAGCTTTACACAGGGAATAGTCCCTTGTCTCGTTTAAACAAGGCTCAATGTATTTAAACGTTATTGTACTTAAATGCTTTATTTTTGGTGTTAACAGATGTTGGGCCTGATATTACTTGTGTCTTTTTGCTTTGTAACATGTTATTGAAATTACAGTTTTAGCAACCTTAATAAACTTTCCTTTTTTCATAAATCCTGATAGTGTCCACCACCTAGGGAAGCGTTTGTCTATTTTTTCATTTAGGTAGGTAACGGTGATACATCTATCTATATCTAAAATTAATTTCGTGCGTTAGTCTCGCAAAAACTCGAAATTGGCCCGACCGATTTGTTAACTTTTTTTTATTATTATTTTCGGACAAGGTTTGCATGAAATAAGTAGTTGTTTTGGAAAATCTACCGGAAAAGTTGGGGATGGTATATTTATTTGAAAATATGAATTTTAAAAAAATGTAACGGTTAATAAATTGCAGCCGTTCAAAGCCTTGAAGTGTCGCTTGTGTTTTATATTACAGAAGAAAACTTGAACCAGGTACTTTCATTAATTTTATGTTGTAATCACTTAAAATTTTACAAAATCTACATAGTAAGAGGCAGTATGTGATTTGGTTACCAATAACTTCATATTTTTACCCAAAATAAGTGTAATGTTTTATTTAATATGGTGTATATAATAAAGAGTACCTAAGTAAGTAAGTATTTTATCTGACTCCACATCAAAGTTACCACATACAAATACACGACAAATAATAGGGCGACGCGACGGTACAAACATATCGATCATCAGTGATTTGTCGCAACTTTGACGAGGAGTCATTCACCTAAGTACTACATGAAACACGATCTTCCCTTATCCTTTCAAACCATTTGAGTAGGAGTAATAAGAGGTCACGTTTCGAAAATGTAATCAAATGTCGTGATAATTCTCCATGTCCTGACAAATATTGACACAAACGTATGTAATACGTCACATACTGATAAAAGTTATTTATGACGTCAGTAAACTCGTATTTTCAACGCTTACGGGAAAATGATAAGAGTCACCTAATAAGAAAATCCAGAAGATCTACATAAGTCTGAAGGTAAATAGCTGGGCACTGACAAAGAATACACGATCAACATCATCTGCCTAGCCTTTTCCCAACTATGTTGGGGTCGGCTTCCAGTCTAACCGGATGCAGCTGAGTACCAGTATTTTACAGCGCGACTGCCTATCTGACCTCCACAACCCAGTAAATGGGTAATACGATACCTCAAGGTAAGACGAATCAAGAAAAACCGAATCGTAATCGAAAAATGTTAACTCTTGGAGTTCCAGCAGTCATGTACCTACTAAATTCATGGTAAAAGTTTTCATTGCAATTCCACTCGTTATTATTAATTAGCTTCTACGTCAAGGTTGATATTTTTTTTTTTTTTTTAAGGTGGTAAAAATCATCAAATGACTCCTCGTTGCAATTCCACTCGTTATTATTAATTAGCTTCTACGTCAAGGTTGATATTATTATTTTTTATTTTTTTTAAGGTGGTAAAAATCATCAAATGACTACTTCAAAAAAAAAAAAGGTTGATATTATTATCCCACGGGAACAGCACATTTTTCCTCAACAAAAAGGAATGTATGCTAGACTATAATCGATCTCTGCGCCAAATCTCATCTAGATCCATTCAGCCGTTTTGGGCTGATTGAGTAACAAACACCCAATCATCTAAAACTTTCGTATTTTAGTAAGTAAGATTACTCAGGAAGATAAATAGGTAGGTATATCAGTAAAATAGGAAGCAACATACTTTTGTTACTTGTTAACGAACTTCATTATCTAAGAGAAGGTTCTAAGCAGAAAAATAATATTGAACTTTAATATAACTATTTAATTTTCTTTTTCTGTCTACAGAGTATCTCCCCCGTAGACTTTTATTGACTGATGTGCAAAGGGAGTGATGTTTACAAGGGCGATATATTTTATGTTTCTATTTTAACTGCGCAATAAATGTACAAACTTCACGCCTATAAAGTCTGGTGGGGATCAATAAACTGGGCAGACAGCCCAATCTAGTATTTTGACGGTTTTAAATTTTGTTTAGGAATACACTTGTAGGCAGAAAAGTTTCACAATAACGGCGTCTGGTGGAGACATTCGGATTGGGGAAGCGAGCCAGAACGTGGACACAAAGTTAATGGAAGATGCACAAATGAATTTATGGTCTTAATTTTTTTTTATGGATAATAAATTTTCTAAAAAGGTTGACAATAAACTTTATGATTATTTGTACAGTCAGCAAAACAGATATGTATGCAGGGTCGTCAGATATAGTTGAAGTCTTAGAAACCGAGGGATGTTTTGGAATGTAATTTAATTTAAAACGTAGATAATAAACAGTTCATTAATTAAGTTAGGTTTCAGTCAAAGACATCCATCGGTTTCTAAGAAAACTTCAACTATATCTGACGACCCTGCATACCTATCTGTTTTGCTGACTGTACCTACTATGAATTTACTAGATAAGACTTGTCGTAATTTTAGTTTTGCCAAAACAAACCAACTTAAGTCGATTCTAAGCATAAGTTTTGGTTGTACATTGAACTGTTATTGATGGATACTGAAACCCATTAGGCATATTGAATTTAATTAATTTAATAACTTCTAACGAGCCATCGTTAAGAGGTTTATAAGGTAGATATCCTTCTTATCTTAAGGTTGTAGGTATAAGTAGATAAATATTGTAAAAAAAAAGTAACATTTCTTAATTTTTCCGGTTTAGTTTTGTTTGCAACAAAACGTAGAAAAATAAGAATACTCTCGTACCTAGCTAGTTTGTACTTCATCATTACACCTCCACCAAATAATAATGATAGGATCTCTCCCCCCACTCCGAGACACAACTCGGTACAACCACAAACCGGAAACATGGATCCTCTCACGAATTAGTGGTGATTGATTGCAAACACTGGTACGTCCCTAGTTTCCTACTAAATACACATATAAACTAATCCACTTGAGTCCTGAGTCTTGAGTCATTAGGTATGCTGAGCGTCAGCCGTTTCGCACGGTATTCTTACTTGTATTTATTCGTTTTTAATTTTTTAGGTTTCTTTTTATGTTACTAGCCTTTGCCTACGACTTCGTCTGTGAGAATATTCTTGTTATTTTCCGTAATTAAAAAAAAATAAAGCACAGCCTCAGGGATAGCGTAGTTAAAGTATTTTCAGAATTAGACTACTTAATACTGTCAAAAAATGAGCGTATACTAACGCGCCTAAATACTTCAATAATTTATTTGCTTGACGACTACATTACTCGGTTCAATGATTACTCCTTTTAATTTGGGCGAAGCAAACAATTTGAATCGTGTAAATATAAAAGCGAGTCATTCGACGGCGTTCGGACCTTTAATTTCTTATTTTAAATTAAAATGAGACAGTTTAGTTGAACCGTGTATTATGGTCATTATATTTGTTTCATTAAGCACATATAAAAATACGTTCCTATTAATAAGCACTTACTTATTAGAAAAAAAATGTAAGACGAAAAATAAATTGTTCCTTAGTCCGGAAAAAATTGTCAATTAAAATGAACCAGTTTAGTTAAACAGTGTATTATGGTCATTATATTTCTTTCATTTAGCGCATAGAAAAATATGTTCAGTCCTGGTATTAGAAATAAAAAGTAAGACAGGGAATAAATTGTTTCTTGGTCCGGAAATCCATATATTTTTTCTTGCCAAGTCATTTCATTTTATTCTATTTCTGCAATATCTCCGTTCCAAGTATTTCTTTTGAGATGAGATCTTACGATAGATAGAAATTTAAAACGAAAATTAGTATTGCCGGACTCAGACTATTGGCCTACATTAGCATTTAAAGATAGTTTAAACTAGTGGATATTACTAGAAGAAGACTTGTGCTGTTTGCACTTCAGTGGTAGCACAAAACTTGACAGGTATCTAAGACTCAAATCAAATCTCTTTTTTTTTAAAATACGCTACTTATTTGAATTATCATGGAGACAGTCTATCAGAAAGTTGAAGCTAGATGCTCGTTCCAAACAAGAAGAACGAGCAAGAAGCTCCATGAACACGCTTTAAAAAACAATAAATATTATAATTCATTCTCGTTGAATCTACGGGTACAATGTGAGAATAATTTTACAAGTCGTGCACGTTATAAATAATAGTCTAGCGTTAATAAATATAATGATAGTAAAAAGACTGACCCCGAATCCGCTGCCTTATTTATAATGTACCTACTTACTTATGCTAAATCTATCCATTTTATACAAAAAATTATAGCTACACAGTGAGAGGAAAGTACCTAATAAAATCTGAAACGACTGTTTCGACGTTCGCGGTTTTTCACGGTATTCAGTAATTTTCAGCCTCACATCGGTATGACCAGTAAACCTAGTTTAGTTTAGTGCAGTTTGGAACAACTGTCAAAATCTTTTATTGTTATGACATTCTGGAAATTATGTAGATGTGACAGAGGTCATCAATATTGTCTGTACTACTCATTACGTCATGTCAGCTGCTTCAAAAACATGGTATTTACGCTGGTGCATGGAGTGAAAGGGAAATTCTAGACCAAGCGAGGCAAATTCATCGATGATATCGAAGGTCCAATGGTAAAAGTGTTCATAGAAAGAAAGAAAGAAAAGAAAGAAAAACCTTTTATTCACGTAGAAGTGACGCACAATACAAAATAATCTGAATAACAGCAGCAAGACAAGTTGGTTGGTTGGTTGGGCTGGGTTGGTTGGTTGGTTGGTTGGTTGGTTGGTTTCATAACGATGTCCCTTTCATCCGTTATATGTATATAAAGCATTAGCAAAATTACATACGAAGAAAACGAATTAGCAAATAAAATCCACCAAAGATCAAACAATAACGTTCCTAATAACATTTCGGAAAATTGATTGATACGTAAAGGTATCCTCATATCCATTTCACAAATTCATTTCCATTACTTTCATATCAAAGAACCCCTTCTAAGTTATTGATATGAAAAATGAGTTTCCTTATAATATTTATTAAGGCCGAAGCATCAGGGAATCCTGGATATTAAAAAGTTATGACTAGATCACAAGTGAGTTAGGTTTGTTCCACATTAATATTATAAATACGAAAGTGAGTTTGTTTTTTGTTTGTACGCTTTCACGGCTAAACTACTGAACCTATTTTAATGAAATTTTGGTACAGACTAAGCTTGAAATCCAAGAAAGGACAGAGCCTACATATTATATAGGTATCTTTGAAAAAAAATAACCCCTAAGAATCTGGGGAAGCCGTATAAAAAAAAATCTGCTGTTCCATAATATTTTTAACGTGTAGGCACTCTTGTATGAAACAGCTGATTTTTATTTTATAACACACGAAAAATGACATTTTTGGGACATAAAGAATCGTTTTCTGAATGCTCCTAAAAATCGATTTATTCAATTTATGAGATTTTACGCTTAACTAATCTAACAGCATTTTTCCAACATCATTACCTATTTAATATATTTTCCCCACGATCTACCAACCTTCAGTTTTCATTACCAGCAATTCATCAAGCCCAGATTTCGGCCCATTAAGCCGGATGATGATACTAAATTGTATTTTGACAGTTCACTAGTCTGCTTCGACAAGCAATAAGTACCGCAGCGACCCGATTTTGGACTGACAGGCGCTTAACGACGATTGATAGAATAATTTACTTGATACTGGATACGGTGTGCCGAGCTTACTGCGTAGATAGATGACGTATTTTGATTTGTGATATTCACAAAAAATTTTTACATGTTGATGAATGAACGATATTTGAAGAGATACTACCATCTAGGTAAATTTTTGATCAAGATAAATAAATAATAAATAAATAAATAAATAAATATCTTGGGACAACTCACACACGGCCATCTGATCCCAAGCTAAGCAGAGCTTGTGTTATGGTAACCAGACAACTGATATACATACTTATATACTTATATAATTTATAAATACATACATATTATAGATAAATTACACCCAGACACAGAACAAACAATTATGCTCATCACACAAAGTTTGTCCTGGGTGGGAATCGAACCCACTACCTCCGGCTTTGCGGTCAGGGTCACTAACCACTAGACCAACGAGGCAGTCGTTGCAGATCGTCGCAGATGAAGTCGAGTCAGATTGTCTAGAGTTTTATTGATAGGCATCGTTCTAGAATACGGACTTTTTGTATTGATGTCAATTTCCAGCAGGGCTGTATTTGTTCAGTGAATTGTAAATAAACCATCAAAGCATACTGGTTTTAACCGGCTATAGGATATGAAATCGTATTTTGAATTTAAAAATTTACTCGAACCGAATATATACTTTTACTATAGCATTCTAGTGCTGGGCTTATGTTTATCTTTAAATTATATATTATATCAGTTTATCAAAATGAACCTCTAAAACTACAAAATAAAATATATAAGTTCAGGAACTAACCTTCCAAGTCTCAACGCACTTCAAAAACATCATTCTACCCCTTGGTAGTCATTCATTTTTGCAGCGATGAGGCTTGTACAGGGGCCGTAAGAGATTTGAAATTACGTTTCCGTTCAATTTCGTCCATTAGCACCCTTTGCTTTGCGTCAACGTACCTGAATGCCTATGCGAGGGTAAGTCTGCCGAAAATAATGTTATTTCCTCGAGTAGGCATCGGCAGGAAACCCTCTTTATGGCAATAAATAATAATGCATACATTTATTTTTCTAAAATTTTAGACTTGGAGTGAGTAGTTGTAAATTTAAAATTCCCAGTAGATTATTAAAAATCCCTGAATACCTCCCTGTTCTTGCTATTTATTTCTAAATCAATTTTATATAAAAACAGACATTTTATTTAAGAGTCACGATATTTGAAGCTCATAAATTATAAGTTTCGCTAGTTTCTAGTATTTTAATTTTATTATCTTTTTATACCATGTTTTAAGCATATACCTAAAAAATATTCTTATTCTTACGTATATGAAGTTAGGTACGTAATTGGATAAAACAGGTATATTTTTGAATTTATTTGTACAAAAAGAATTTGGTGAACCTTCATACTTGCCTTCCTATCAGATTAAATAAGTTTCATGCTTAAGTTTCGTTTGACCTTAAAGATAAGCAATATTAAAGTCCATTTGTTGGATTGGATACATCGACTGCGTAAAACACTACAAAAGTTATGTATTACTTTTCCTTGTGATCGAAAACCCTTTGAGATGGACTATCTTTTAAGGTTCCGTAATCCAAGTGTGCTAACGGGATCGAATTACTAAGCCTTCGTTCTCTATCCGTCTGTCAAAGTCAAATCATTTATTGCCATTAGACCATAAAAAGCACTTTTGAACGTCATTTACATGAAAAAATAATTAAAAATTTTTTTTTTAAACAATCTTTAATTTAAAATTATTACAATGTTGAGTATTGGACATTGTATTGTCATCAGAACTAAAGGTGTATGCAAAATTTCAGCTCAATCGGACACTAACAAATGGTCGAAAAATGGTTTACAAATGAAAGGACAACTTACTTACATACATACGAACGGTCCAAGCTAAATAAAAGCTTGTAAAAAGGAAATAGTATTGATTCTAGTTACCTATTTCGCTTTCGAAATAGGTAGTTTCGTATGCAAAAAATTGGCAATAAACTCCATGCATACTCTTATAAAAGAAACAAATGTTTTACGATAAGTAGGTAGTAGGTATTTAAATTCTATAATTATATGAAATTGAATGTGAAGACGATGTACCTAAAAAAAAGTCATAATAGTCATGTAAAGTACTACAATACGTAACAAGTGCTTTTTTTTTTAGGTGGTAAAAATCGTCAAATGACTCCTTCCGCCCTGGGTGGGGCGGAAGAGACTGTCAGACTTTTACTGACTAAAAAACCACCCTGTTCCTTCTGTTGCCCTTTACGTTCCGGGGCCACGGTATCCTGTTAAGACGTCCCGCAACCACGTAACAAGTGCTACTTTGGAAAATAGAGGTAAATTCAGCGGGTGTTTGTCAGCGAGCCTTATCTTTTAAACCGTAATAAGTTTACAACAAACAATAAAAAGTTAAGAACTAAAAGGACCCTTTTAATTCTTAACAAGAAACTTTTTTTAAATGTTTAAATACACGTAAGTAGGTATATAAAATATACGGTGAGACGGAACCCTTGTGACTTGCACGTGGCCCGTTTTCTATTTACCTTCGACTTGTCCACTTTTAGGGAACTGTAGTAATCATTCAGAGAAGGACACTTCACATGGCAAATAGGTAGCAACCCACTCGACTCTCAAGGAGAAAACTTTCAAGTCTACGCCATAAACTTCATGTTTCATTTTATGGTATGTGCGTAAGCGTTTTATGTCGTATCCTAGCCCATGGGTATATAACTGAATATCATGTTTCATAGAGGGCAGGAATTTGAAACTAGGTTAAAAGTGTTATGGGTAGCTTTCATGTCGTGTAACGATGTTTGGAACTTGTACGATGAATAGAGCTTGCCTGGATTTAGCTGAGATAATAAATTGACCAGCAGTTACGGACTTGAACACGGGTTCTTAGGAGCAAAACTTTCTTTATGAACTAGTAATCTATATACATCTGAAACATATAAAAGCGAAAGGTCACTCACCCACTCGCTTGACGTATAAAGATGAAATTTGGCAGAGAGGTAATTTATACTTATAGTTAGTAGACGTCCGCTAAGGCTCGGCGCAAATGGGCCACCGACCACAGCCACCGGTGGCTGTCGCGCGCATCTGACACTCGAAATGTGGCGGTAGCGCGCGACAGCCACCGGTGGCTGTCGCGCGCGTCTGACACTCGAAATGTGGCGGTAGCGCGCGACAGCCACCGGTGGCTGTGGTCGGTGGCCTATTTGCGCCGAGCCTTAGACAAGATTTTCCAAAATGTACCCCCTAAGGGGATGATCGGCCGGGGTTGCGGGACGTCTTAACAGGATACCGTGACCCAGGAACGTAAAGAGCAACAGAAGGAACAGGGTGGTTTTTTAGTCAGTAAAAGTCTGACAGTCCTTTCCGCCCCATTCAGGGCGGAAGGACTCATTCGATGATTTTTACCAACTAAAAAAGCGGGGGGATGATCGGGGATCCCGTTAGCACCTTTTGAGTACGGAACCCTAAAAAGAGATTTACTTATATTATCAAGTACAAGTATTTACTAGGCCCCATTCGTGGGTTACTTATATTAAGTATAAGAGGTAATTTGCTTTTTTAACCGACTTCAAAAAAAGGAGGAGGTTATCAATTCGACTGTATTTTTTTAAATTTTTAAGAGTAATTCTCTGGAAGTTCTGGTCCAATTACAAAAAATCTTTGACAGATAAAAAGCTACACTATTACTGAATGTCATAAGGTTTAATTTTATAGTCTTCCACTCAGACAAATTCGGGTACAGAAGCTAGTATCCATTATTCCTAAATGTCATATCAGAAATGTCGTAACAACCAGCGTCTACAAAAAAAAACTTCTAACATACATAATAGCACACTTTCCTACCCCTCAGTGAATATTGAAAACTCGTCCGGAGTACCAAAGTATGAAGTTATAAGTAAGTTTTATAAATGTCGTTAGCAGACATCGAAAACTTGTTAAAGCATAACTAATAGACTTCCGAGTAAAGTTCATTATCTACTTCACAAAAGATAATTTCTAACTCCGCAGAAAAATTGAAGACCTAACTTTATTGCCGGGTGTCGATTTATACTACGTTATTTTGACTTGACTTTTTTAATGTATTTTTGTTCGAAAAGAAAAACTAAAAATACCTTCTCTCGGGAGTGCTTTCGTAACTTTTGAGGTACTTATTTACCTTGTTAGGGAAAATATAGTGAACTGTATTAAAATAAGAAAATCGCTGACACAACTACTGTAGTTTTTTTCGGAATAAAAAAACTTAGTGTATAAAATACGATCAAAATGGTTGCAACAAAATTTTTAACCAGATAATTAAATAACCCAGATTAAAGTTGGATAGTGAAAAATATCTTCCTGCAAAAGCAAAAGTCAACAACTCTAACACACAAACACGACGCAATAACTTTTCGACAAGGCAATATAAATTTTCCGACAGTGTGGCTCGACATCCGCCTCCGGAGCCGCGCGACAGATGCAATATCCACCACCAACTTAGTTATCGTATCGATTCGCTATATATTTATATAATACCGCTTCCTAGCGGTGGCCTCTTAAGTACATACATTAGATGAAAATATGGAGGTACTTTATGGCATGCCTATACGAGTAATTTTCTGGGAATACGAATATTGTTGCATCATTGGTTTAGTTACAAATTGTAAACCTTTTTTAGTATTTTCTAAGGATTATTAATTTACACTGAGTAAGGGTAATTCCCGTAATCTTAGGAACGCTCTCATTCTAATCTCAGTCTCAATCTGACAAAATCACCTCTATTTTGACAAACAGACTAACAGGAAATAAATCTAAAAATAATTGTTTTGGGTTATATTTCGTTGATAAAGGCCCCAAGCAATAGTTTTTCTCAAAAATCTTTCATGTACACACAGCGACCTGTTACAGATTTATTATAATATGTATATAAATATAGATATATATATGTATATGTATATACATATATATGTAGATGAAGACTATTGATATGTGTGGGTCATAAACCAGGCGCATATCATTTCAAATTAAGTCAAAATGACACGTCATAGTCAAATGCAATTTTAAAATTGGAACACGAAGCGAATACCAGGCAGTTAAAGAAAAACCCTTCATGATAACGATCTTTATCGCGTGCTTAAATTAGGCAATTAAACCGAAATGATTATTGTTTTACCCCAACTATCAACCAAAAGCAGCAAGTTCAATTAATATTTGAAATAACTTTCTGGCACTGAAGAATTAATATTGAAAAACTTTGTATTAAACTTTCCAAACAGTTTATTTCGGTACCTACTGGAAGTTCAACTTAAAGGAACGTATCATTTTAATACTTAGCTGTAGAAGTTTATTTCGTAAGAATAATTTGACTGAGCAGTAGACATTTTTGGTAATTATTTTAACAGATAATGGTATTGAAACAGTTATACCTTTGTTGTTACAAACTTTTTGGAATTTAATTTTTTTATAAGTATGTAGTAAGTATATTTTACTAATAATAATCGTGTAATATTTTCGTTGCAGCCATGAAATTAGCTTTATTTCATTACAACCATAATATACAGTCCACTGATCGCCTACACTCGTATAAAGTCAAAGCTCCTGCTATAATTAAAATCTCAATAAGACCGAATCTTCAAAGTGAATATTGTGTTTATAATCATTATCACAGGCGTTATTGTAAGTAATTGCTCAATTTACGACTCAATGGTGCTTGAATTAAATTTCTGATTCGCACCTCTTAGATACTCAAATAATAATTGTGATTTATTGAGAAATTATATTGATAAAGTGCTTTATTTACATTATAAATCGGTAGTTAACAGGTACTTTCACAGGTCGGATGCGGTAAGATTCTTATATCAAAAACTAGCAATCTCCCCGCGACTTCGTTCGCGTGATTTTTCTTACGGGTCCCTAATTTTTTTAACGCACACAGTGATAATGTAGCTTCCAATTTGCGAAATAATTTTCAAAATCGGTTCAGTAGATCCTGAGATTACCCCCTACAACCTCACAAACTTTACCTCTTTATAATATAAGTAAACTAGCGACCCGCCCCGGCTTCGCACGGGTGCAATGTTGATACATAAACCTTCCTCTTGAATAACTCTATCTATTAATAAAAACTGCATTAAAATCCGATGCGTAGTTTATTTAAAATATATATCTACTAGCTTTTGCCCGCGACTTCGTCCGCGCAAATGTCGGTTATCGCGGACGCAGACGAAGTCGAAGTCGAAGTCTAATAAAAAGTAGCCTATGTCTTTCCCCGGGTCTCCATGCCAAATTTCATCAAAATCGGTTCATTGTTTTAGGCGTGAAAGCTAGACAGACAGACAGACAGAGTTACTTTCGCATTTATAATATTAGTAAGGAAGTAAGGAAGAGCACAAACGGCGGGAAGCGACTTTGTTTTATACTAAGTAGAGATGTAGAGATACCACACTTATCTACAGGTACTTTTATCTTATATAGGTACTATCTTAAATTTTCATTCCTGAAAAAAGAAGCAAAAATATTTTTTGGATTCCTTATGAAATTAAAATTATAATTACCTACTTATTTTGCGAAGAAAATCTTATGACATCATTTTCTTTTGCTATGAACTAAGTGATATTAGAATTTGTTCTCAGTTTAATAATGTACGAACAACAGCGCATTAAAGTAAACACTGCGGCATCTTATGCGGTTGTAATAGGAGCGATTTTACAACTAAAAGGTATAAAGGTTAAAAATAAATGATTTCACTTTGACTCTGACTTTATATTCTGATGTGCTGGCGACTGTATCTATTTCACTTTACAAAGTATCCAGACAAGGTAACCTGCACAAAAGTCTTGGAAAACATTGTTAAAACAACATTAAGTTGGATATAAAACTTATATCTCGATAAAATGGATAAATTGTTAAAAAATCTAGCTAAACTCAGTTACATGTGAATAAAGTTTTCATACAAGTCCGTAATCTATAAAATATTAAATATGGTATTTAAAGTTTGCTAGGCAAGCTGGCTGAAAGGTTTTTGTCCTAAACTCTCTGACATATCTACTTTTAAAATTAGAATAGAAGAGACAGACCGTGTGTCGACGGTTATCAAGCCTTACAATAAGAATTAGAAATTTTAGTTTAGCCGTAAAAGCATTACAAACAAATTAACAAACTCACTTTCGCATTTTTTATATCAGTATGAATTCTACAAAATCAAAGATGAATTTACTGAACAAATTCCGCTCCTCTAATAATGTAAATAAGTACAGGACATCGGATTTACTCAATTCAATCATTGATCGTGAGGCACGTTTGACCGAATTCCCGGAGAGCGGAACAAATAAAGAAATCGGAATAATAAGCACTTAAGTGCTTTACGTACCCTATTTCGGAATACCGTCAGTTTGAAGTAACATTTCATATAATATTTTTATCTCTGAAAGCATTCTCGAGCGCACTTTATTAGTACTTTTAAAAGCATAAAGAAGGAAGATACAGTGGTCGTGGTTGTGGCATATATTTCCCTTACGCAATCTTGGTATTCTTGTTCTTAAATATGTAAAGAAAAGAAAGAAAAGTTTTTATTGGACACAGTAAATGTGGTGCACAATAAAAAATAAAAAAAAGTTTATTTTGTTCTGTTTAATTACGTTGCGGAATACAAAACAGTTGAATCGTTTCTTCAGGGCTCGTCGAGTTTCATTGCCTCGGCGCTTTTCTGGTGGTCGCGCTCTGCTGACATTGTCTTTCAACATTTATAGTGATTAAAAACAGTGTGGTACGATTGCCCCAAAAAAAGTGTACAAAAATACAAAAAAGGATCTTTATTTTGAGCCCCACAGCTGCGCCAAACAGGCCCAGCTTAGCAAAAATGCCAAACCTGAACGCAAATTCTCAACTAGACCTTTATGTGTGACGTATAACGGGTATAAACCAGCTTGATAATGATTCATAGATAAATATATAAAATAAAACTTATAGCAAAGTAGAGTATTTAGTATGCAAGTAAACAAAATAATATAAAACAATACTTACTGACTAATTACACAATTATTTCAGTCGAAATTAACACCATTTAAGACTGCTTTTCCAATAGCCAGATATTTTTAATAGGATCAATACATATGACAGTTCACATCACAAAGATATTGTCTTTCTCTCAAACCGCCATATTTATATTCCTCTGTTATCAATACATACATGTACGCGAAATACCACCCACTGACTAATCACGAAATCTCGAAAACTACTTGACCTTTGAAGCTAAAACTTGACAGGTAAGTAGTTTATAGCTAAAAGATGTCAGATAAGAACGGATTTGAGTTAGACTCCCACGTGGACGAAGTTGTGGGCATAAGTTAGTAACTTATAACAGACTATAAGTTATCAGACTAATAGCAGATTAAAAGTTGTTAGTGGATTGAAAAATTGCCCCACAAAAAGTAAGGTAATCTTACTACTATTCTACATGGGAAAGTTTGGAATGGATCTGGATGAAATTTGGCACAAAGATAGATTATAATCTGGATAGCACATAGACATTTTATCCCAGGAAAAGCCGAAGCCGCGGGCAGAAGCTAGTATTTTTATAAATCAGACATAAAATGTTGCAAAACAACAACAGCGAGAAATTGTAAGGGATGGGCTGCATCCTCCTCACAATGTATCTACAACAAGAGCTATGATTAATGATCACCATGACAACGCAGGGAAAGCGCGGGCTTTTCGCCATTCACGGCATATTAGATTTTTTTCGCTGTAACAAGGTACAGAGGCTACTGAGACTAAAAAAAATGTAAAGCATTTATTATATAAATCTGTTTTTTGAGGTTGGTTCATGGATTTCTTTTTGTTTTCTTTTCAGAAGTAGGTCATCGTCATCATCATCATCATATCAGACGAACGACGTCCACAGCTGGACATAGACCTTCCCTAAAGATAGCCACAAAGACCAGTCCCTGCGATGCACGCATCCAGCTGTTGCCTTTACCAGGTCGTGGGTCCGCCGTGTGGAGGGGCTTTCCCACACTGCGCTTTTCGGTACGTGGTCATCACTCGAGAGCCTTACGGCCCTAACCCGACTGCTCCATTAGCTATGTACCCAGGCCATTGCTACTTAAGTTTCGCAATTTTGAGAGAGAGCAATTTGATCTCATTATATCTGATTTTGACCTCGTAGAGAGATTCCGAGCATAGCCCTCAACATTGCTCTCTGAGAGACTTTGAGCTTCCTTATAAGGCCCACATAGGTAGTAACGCACCACTTTTCAGTGCCGTATATCATCACTGGCATCACACACTGGTCAAAACTTTCGGCAAATAAGACGAAAATATAGCACATAGCTTCCCAAAAGCTGCCCATCCGGGCCGAATTCGGCGATTGACCTCTTCCTCGAAGTTGGGCTTTCCTAGTTGGATGGTTTCCAAAAATAGGTACTTACCTACATCTGACACTAATTTCGAAGGTACTTAGGTACAACTGACACGTCCTAGTAGTACATCCAATATTCTGAAAATGTTACTGAACGATTTATCGATAGCCTAGCTTGAACTAACGAGATTATGTACCCTACCTACTTTTTTATTTCATGGAAATAAAACCAAAAAGACGCTATAAGTAAAGTAGCAAATCTACACAAAGGTACAAAAGTGAAAAAAATAACATTAGCAGGAATTGCAGGTGGTCTTTTCTCCGTACAATACTCTCGCCTGTTTTCTTTCTAGTTAATAACTTTAAAGCTAAGAGTTTCTACAGTAGGTAAAGTAAATATCAACTATTTTTATGAACCCTTTATTTTCCTTTTTAATGATACATAATTTTTATAAGCACTAGAACCTACGAAAAATGCTATTCAGTTGAATTTGCACAAATCTCATCAAACCTAGCACAGCAATTTTGAAGGATTTTCTTTTTTATTCTTCTATCGTTCAATATGAGAAATGTTCCAGCTTTCTATTTGTAAACACGACTAGCCAATCAAATCACTAGATACGTCTCTGAAATTCAAACTGATGAATCCAATCTCATATTTCAACGAATAATACAACATTTTCAAGCTCCAATCAAATGGGATTCAAATAAAATGGTGCTTTATTTTAAAATATCGTACCTACGTAAGACTCGTATTCATATCAAGTTATACAATCTTGTTACAGCAACATGACACCTACTGTGTTTTATTTTTGTAAAACATGACTGTGTTACACATATCTATACTTTACTATAAAGCTAAAGTTATTTTTGTTTTTTTAATTTAATAGCCAGGTTCACAAGAAATAATATAGGCTATATAACATCACGCTATGACTTACGGAAGGGGAGCAGTAATCAAAGAGGTAACCACAAAATATTTTTACTGTGACGTAACACAGGTGAAGAAAACCACGTGAACGAAGACGCGGTTAGAAGCTAGTTTATTACACGCCAAGTGCGAACATGAGGCTTTTATGCTTTGATACCTCTAGTATTGCTGATGTCACCACTTAGCATCGGATGGATGGGCTTGTATGCTATCTAAAAACATCTAAACGTTGCAGCAACCAATGTTGCGCAACTTTTGTCAACCATAAATTTTTGCTATACAACCAAAAGGTACACCTGCAACAATATACCGTCATGACAAATGAAGGTAGCACGCATTTCGTTTTGCTTAGTCAATTTTTAAGCAGGACTCAGGAAATATTCCCTAAATTCTTAATGCCTTTTCCGCGTGTAGGAACTTGTACCTACTTACATAGTATTTTGGGGAGATTTTTTAAGTCACTAAAATACTGAAGCTCCTCTTTATCACTGTCGGTTTTGTGAAGGGAAACAATATGAAATCTTTTATCAAGTAATGGTGACCAGCTTTTGATCTCTATATAAGAAGACTAGTTTTTGCCCGCGAGTTCGTCCGCGTAGAAGACGACAACGGTTCTAATAGGATTTTTAATTGGTTTTTATGTTATTACTTTGCCCCCCTTTTCACATTTCGGAAAATTCTTTCTTATCGGATGCCTACGATACAAACAACACACTCTACAAGTTTCAGGTCTTTACGATCAGTGGTTTTGGCTGTGCGTTGATCCGTCAGTCAGTTAATCATTCAGGACAAAGCATTTTATACGTATAGAAAATAGATGCGTTTACTTTGTAGTGAGTAAAACAGTAGGTAGTACTTACGGAGCAGTCAAGGTTAGTTTCTCAGAATTCAGTGAAAGGTTTCAATTGCAATAATAATGTTACCTTCTCTTTGTTATCAGAGAGCACCTACAGCGGGTATGGATTTATTTTCTATACCCTCCCCTTTACCTACTTTTCCGAGTAACTTCGTTTCTCTTATTAAATTAACTTCTGCGCCGTTGTGTGGCATTTTTCTTAGGAACATTAAACTGAAATAAATAGACTTATCACATCTAGGAAACATCCCTAAACTGCCGATATCTTATTTTCGCACGAGATTTTTACTGAAATTGAACATTAATAAACATTACTACTATGTGCCTTATCAGTCCCCTGTCAAATACAATTATCCACACTATGCCCGATCGCACCCGAATTCATCCGAAAATACCCGAAGACATCCGAAATAAGAAATATCTTGGGTTACCCTCGCTGTTTGTTAAATTGCGTTAGTGCTGGAGCATCATCTGTATCTCTGAAGGTGGATTAGTCAGGAGGAGATAAATCACGCGGCGTGTTGATGAGTGCTCTGTTGAAACCAGGCGTAACATTTATCAGAGCTGCCATACCGTTGGAGAGTTCTTCGGGAACAAAACTAGTTTGTTTTGTAGTGTTTTAGTCACTATATCGAACCTTATTGTATACTTATTCACATAAAGTGTTGAATTGTAGTTTTGCATCCTCGGAGGTTGTCGTAAAAGACATAAATTATCGAATAAAATTACGACACCTAGTCAAACATTAGTTATATACTTGTTTTTTGTTTTAGTAGTTGGTTTGACAGTATTTCAGAATACACCTCTTTTAAAGAACAGTATCGCCCCGTTGCGTATGAGGTAGGCAGTGTTGCGGAGGTTCAACGCCCCACCTGCCTGAATTCAGCGGAAAGATAGGTAACTCGAATCCGAAAATCACTACAAAAAAAGAAAAATAAAAAAATCCCATTTATTTTATATTATTGATTCGTGTTGAGAATCACGAGCATTACGTTACCTCTATATCAATTTACAATTAACAATGTTCGCTAACAAGTTCGATTCAAAATTATTGGTTTCTTTACTGATAATTAAAAATAAATTTCAAAATCACCACAAATCTGTAAACAAAGCTTCTTTCTTTCGTATCTATTCTAATAAAATCGTCAGAAAAAAAATCTATTTAACTATTTGGTTAAATTGCACCAGATTCGACATAATCACGTTGCTACCAAGCAGCGTTAAATTGACGCCTAGACAGACACTCTACGAACCTTCACTATATTATGTCTACTAAGCAAAATAAGACAAAAGGTTCACTACAAACAATACGGGAATGAAAAGTCTAGCTAGATAGTTGAGACATACACATAGACAGCTAGGTTAAAAAAGAATATCTCTTTATCATCGTACCTATCAGTATTTCCAGATGTGATATTTAATATTTAAAAAATTGTGATATAAGTCTATTTCAATTTTTTTTTACAATTTAGCAATCGAACGTAAAACTAAAGGAGGAGAGAAAGAAGACCCCAGATTTTTTGTTTGTCAATATTCTGGTTTCAAAAAATATTCCAAACGGCAGGTTACCTGTAGGGACCTTACATAAAAAACAGTATTGTTCATGCACACTAGCGTAGTTACGAATATTTTTTGTAAAATTGTATAGTTAATCCAAATAAACTTTTTTTTTAATATACCTACTAGGAAATTTTGTTTTTACACAGGATTAAACCTTCTGTTCTTTCTTATTCTATGTCTATTTCGTTGGAGACGATTTAAAATTGAGGTCAATTACGTGCGGAGTCCCCAACCAATAATAGCTTGTAGCGAAACCAATACGGGTTAATATTTGTACTATGGCGCTCTTGACCCTTATGGGGAGATTCGGTCCCAAACGAACACTTGTTTGAAGGATTCAGTCAATTGATGGCTGTGACGCAATGGGGGAAAAGTGAAAGAAATGGAATCTGATAATATAGGAAGTGATTGGTTAAAAAAACAAACACACGTATATGTTAAACTTGAAAATTGCTTGCATGGGGTATGCTGTTTTAGAATATAACTACGAGTATTAAATGAATTTAAATTATTATTTTTTTTATAAAAAGTGAGACCACTTATAAATCTTAATAAAATAAAAGGTATAAAATAATAAGGTGTAAAATTATAGGTTCAGTACAACGTATAAAAGAGAAACGGGAAAATCAAAAGGTATGAAAAACCTGTCCACATTGCTCTCGTTGTTATGAACCATTCATTATTAAATAGAATATAACTAAAGCAATATTATTAACTGAATATTAATAAACTTATGTTTAAGATTTTCGATTTTATGTACTTGGGTACCTATTTGGTATTTTATTCATACAATTTTATATTCTGTGATTCTAAATGAGTTATTCATTTACTAACCAGTCCATTTATGACTCATCATAATACAGTCAGAGAATATACCTTTACCATGTAAATATTACTATTATGGCATTACTAATGGATCATAAAATTTTATTATAATTGTTCGACACAATCACATATACATCGTCGTCTAGCTTATTAATTCGGTAAAGATAAGAAGTTTTAATAACATTTGAAGGAACTGAAATTGATAAAATTTAATGAACTGCTATGCTGTTAAGTTCATTAATACTAACCTCTTATGGACATGCAAAAATTCTGAATAAACTGTTTTTTTTTTTTCAATTTAGAAGTAATTCGATGACAATTATGAAGGTTGTCACTCACTTATCAAACCGGCATCCGACTAGCATTGCCTGGCCTCGTACGATTGCTTTTTATAACACAACATCGCGCCTAAAATCCCCGAAGGTTTGGGCAGAGGTTTACCTACCCATTAGCACACCTACATTTCGCCAGTTATGTTTAAGTCCCATGTTATAGCGGCGAGCCAAGACGAGCCTAATGCCATCAACCGGGCACAAATTCAAACTCCGAGGCTGCTACTGAGAAATTCCTGATGGAAAAACCCAATAACACTTTGCTTGGCCTGGTATTCGAATCCAAGAACTCATGCTTAGTAGTCGCACTTTGCGACAACTAGACATTTTTACATGGAGAACTCTTCAATATTTTTTCAGCCTTGGTTAAAAATCGAGGTCGCCTTTGCCTTCAGATGACACATATTATTATAGGTAAGTAGATCGCAGCCCGTCAAGCAAAATGGCGGCAAATTGGAGATGCGACGAGTTCGAGATATGCAGATAATATATCGAGAATATTGATTTATTAGTCATCCTGGTAAAGGTTGGGGGAAACCGCTGGATGATGCGGACCGGCCGTTATGGCTATCTTTAGGGGGGCCTATGCCCAGCACTGGACGTCGTTCGACTGATATGATAATGAGTCTTCATAGCGACTCAGTGAAAAACTTCGCGGAAATTCGAAAAAGCAATACTTATTTACCTCTTTACATTTTCAAAGGCTATCGCTAGTTTTCTTGCTTTATTTTTATTAAATAAAAAAAGACAGTTAAAATAAAGAATTACTTTGAACCCGTTTTGAACCTAATCCTTTTCTATCAGATTTTTGGACAAGGATACCTTTTTTAAGCCTTTTGACGTAGGATGTGAAAAACAAAACAAAATAATGAAGAAATTTCTCATCGTTTTATATAATACTAGCTTCTGCCTACGACTTTGTCCGCGTGTTAAATTACGTCTATGGTTACTGCTCCACTTTCGTGGGTCGTAGCGTGATGTTATATAGACTATACTATTTTCCATGAGTCTGGCTATCATATACAATAAGTTTTTTTTCAATACTAGTGTTAGTTCCAGACGTTAGCACAGTTGAACAAACAAACAAAACTCTTCATGTTTATTTTATTAGTTTAGATTTCAGGCTGTTCTTCAAAGTCTCAGTATTCCCGTCATGTCAGCATTTTGTCAGTCAAATTTTGCCCGAATTATAAGAAAATTCAACATTCTTGTACGAAAACTCCTTTATCCACCTAAGTATTTGTGGTAGGTATATCTCCTTATTCTTCAACATTTTCTCATTTGCAACATCTCACAAAAAACTCGAGAGCTTTCGGGCATGTCCATTAAGCACCTACCTTATGTTTAGGATTACGTTGATACTAGAGATACTAGGTAGATGCTAGAGATGATGGTACATATCCAGAAAATAAATATAATTCTAATTCTAATTCTAATATAGGAATACGAAGCTTATAATATGAATATGAACAGACTTACGCTTCGTCTTTTATAATTACAAAGAACTTAGCTTTTAGGTAATCGCCATTTCATCTGTGTAGACTTCAGAATAAAGCTAAAGGTTTAAACGGCGGAACATAATTTGTATGAAATTTATCCCATGTATTAAACTAGATCAATATTTGTATGTACTATGTTAAATCTATACTATCTATACTAATATTATAAAGCTGCAGTGTTTGTTTGTTTGTTTGTTTGAACGCGCTAATCTCTTTAACTACTGGTCCGATTTGAAAAATTCTTTCAGTGTTAGATAGATTAGTTATCGAGGAAGGCTATAGGCTATATACCATTACGCTACGACCTACGGGAGCGGAGCAGTAACCAAAGACGCGGGTGTAACCGCGGCGGACAGCTAGTTTCAGCTAATTCCGTTCAGCCGTTTAGGTAAGTGTGAAAGAAAAACAAACATTCATCTATCCATCCATACATCCTCTCTTCGCATTACCAATAGTATTTGGACTTCTTACAACTATTAAAAACGCGAAGGAGTAGGCATAGATAGGAATTCTTAACTGGTGTCTTGTCTGGTGTCTTACTCGCTTATGTAAGTACTTGCCGATTCATTGCATAGATAGATTAAAATGTTTGTTACAGCTTATTTGAACTTCGTACTGGTTTAGATACAAACGTAAACTCAAAGTTCAAAGATAGTTCACTATAGTCTAATAGTGTTCACGATTGTCAGTCTTTGTGTTTATTATTTTTAAGGTGTTTTATTAAGCATCATTTTTCCAAAACCGTCGACAAAAGACTGTTTCGTGAACTAGATTTATTTGGGTCAAGTGTGACAAATTAGGGTTATACTATTCACTCTGGGAGTTCCGCGACGCGCCACGTTTGATGTCGCAGCCATATCGAATAAATAGTCCTTTAGTTAAAATACTAGTCATGCCGGAAAATCAGGAAACAAAGATGAATTGAAACAGCTGTTTACTAATACGTATATTATACTGGTTGCATTGTCTACGAAAAAGTCTTTATTAGGTAATTTTTTCGAATGAGTAAATTGAAGATGCTGTTATGTTTTTGACGAAGAAAAAAAAATATATCACTCTGCATTCTGAAACATCGGTCAAAATGAACCAAACCGCGTCAAAATTTTCTCCCATTTTTAAGTAATTTTTATGAGTCTTTATAATATTAGTATAGATTTATTCTTTTATATCCTACTACTAACAACGGTGTCATACCACCGCTTTACCGCGTTGTAATTATAGGCAATCACAGTTACTAACTTCGCTATCGAAGCATGTCCCAAGAGCACTTAGCTGTTTGCTACTTGATCAACAAGTGCCCCGTATAATGCAACTGCACTATACACAGACGCTGAATTATGTAGCAAAATTCTCTAGGGTTTTCTACGTACTAGTGCCTATCAGTACTAAATAATTTATTTCATTTAAACATTATGCAACTAAAGATTGACAAAGAGAGAAAAAGGCAGGCTTAGGCATTCTCTTCAGAAGGTCAATTAATAATAAAATAATAAAAATAATAATTTATTTAAATAAAAACGTTAATTCCCGTAATTAAAAATATTCAAAATATAACCATACTTAATCTCATTTCAACGACAGAAACTTGTCAAAAATGTATGTAAATTATAGGTATTTTAGACAGATTGCGACTAAAATTTGTATGCGATCGTTCTTAAATAACCGAGAAGATCTCTTTAAAATAAAATAAAAATCATGCAGTTTTATATCGAATTTCAAAATTAGAATCGATGAATCGATTTCAAAACTAATGCGTGCCGATTTGTAAATGGAAAGGTTTAATTTATTTTGATAAATCCCCTATACATTTATAACGACACTATCACATTCTGTCTCATCACACACACACTAATGGTTTTAACGTCAATAAATTCAGAAACTAGACTAAATTAGGCAATTCTCGGTAATTGCGCAAGCTTAGAAGCAGACTCGTTTGTCTAACGGTAGCAAAGCACGATTGCAGAGCATGAAGTCTTGGATTCGATTCCCAGGTCGGGCAAAGTGTTACCTATTGAGTTTTTCCATCAGGGATTTCTCACTAGCAGCCTTGGAGGCTGGATTTGTGCCCGGTTGATGGCAATAGGCTCGCCCCCTTTCATTGGACTTACACAAAACTGGTAAAACGTGGGTACGCTTTTACCTAACCCTTCGGCGATTACAGGCATGTTATTTGACGTAGAAGCAGGAATTCACAAAGTACTGGTGAACCGCAAACCTATCTTACTTTAAAAGTGACAATCCTCTACTTTAAGTAGGTGCTACTAATTTATTTATTTCAGAAATGTCTTGTGTGCAATTATATAATAAATTTAATCTAGTGCGACAAAGTAACTCAAATAATAATTAAATGCAATTAGTTTGTGGGAATGGATGAATATGTAGATGGATGGATGTGTTACTCTTTCAGGCTTCACGGAGTTATGACACTTATTTCGTAGTTATATTTTTCATGTTTAATCCCCACTAGCTTAAGAACTTCTTCAGTATTATGAGTGGGTTGATAAACATACCAACTCACTCATATACACAATACAACCAGACCCGATACAAATATCTGTAGGCTATTTAAATATTTGTTCCGTGTAAGCATCAAACGCTCAGCTGTTAAATACCGCCCTAATTCTAAGTATCTATGTTAATTTAATTTCTTGCAGGCCCTTTTATTTAACTAATTGATGGTACAGTTACACATGTTAAGATTTAATCAGCTATGTAAATAGTACAGTCAACAAAAGAGATGGGTTGGTATCTAGGGTCGTCCGATATACTCATAATTGAAGTTTTCTTAGAAACCAATGGATGTCTTAGATTGAAACTTTGAACTATTTACTATCTAGCTTTTTAATTTTACATTACATTTGAAAACATCTATCGGTTTCTAAGAAAACTTCTACTATATCTGACGACCCCGCATACCTATTTCTTATGTTGACTGTAAATCACTCTGTCAACTTCCAAACGTGTCCCTTATAATCGGATAGCTTGTCACCAATGAAAACAACCAACACTCTCGAAGGGACCTCAAAGGACAAGTAGTAAACGATAGTTTGACCGACGACCGTAAACTTAAATGAACTTTGATTTGTATTTGTTTTAACAGAGTGATTTAGGGTCGGTTCACATCTGACGGAAAATATGCCACGTATCGTCAGTCGCGTAACGCAGAAACAGTCAAATAGATAATAAAATATCCAACCATATACACATAATCGATGAACAACTCGATTCAATTTTTATAATTTTTTTTTCTCATATATGACTTTCAAAAGTGCCTTGTAATGGTCTAATTGAAATAAATGATTTGCCTTGACTTTGATCCGTTAGTGAGCAGACCATACTAAAGACGATACGTTCGACGTATCTTCCGTCAGATGTGAACCGACCCTTAAACCAAGGTCAGTATAGAAAAAACTGGCCACACAAAGGGTTCCGTACCGCAATACAATAACATTTTTGTACCCTATTCTGTCCCACTCCTGTGCAAAGGCCTCCCTCCACTCCTTCCATCCTTCCCGTTTCAGTGCCCCTTCAGTCCCTCCAGTTTTGGAGAATTCTATCCAGTTCGTCCCGCCATCTCAATAACAATAATCACATTTAAAAAATACGTTTCTTATTTGGTTAAGTTAAATAAAGTTAAGTTAATAAAAGGGTTAAAGGCTTAACAAAAGTTAAAAAAAGGTAATATTAAAATAATACTGTGCCCCCTGATTTTGTAATTGGTAGATCGCACAAAGTCTGGTCAGTAAACAGTCGATTTTGAATCTTTTTAAGTTGACTACCCCAGTTGACTGGCCTGGCATATTATTCCTCATTTTGACTATCATACAAAAAATATTGTTTCCAATCTGACTGGTAGTTCCAAAAATACGTTTAATTAAATAAACAAAACCTTTTTAGCTTTATTATTTACTAACGACCCGCCCCGGCTTCGCACGGGTGCATGTATTATACATATAAACCTTCCTCTTGAATCACTCTATCTATTAAAAAAAACCGCATCAAAATCCGTTGCGTAGTTTTAAAGATCTAAGCATATATAGGGACAGACAGACAGACAGACAGACAGGAAAAGCGACTTTATTTTATAATATGTAGTGATGATTATGTAGTATAAATAATTATATTAAAAGTATTTGTTTTGCTTGTGACAGTATTTGGTAAACAAAGTTGAAGATTTTATTTTTTAAGATTGTTATTTCTCATTTTAAAAAGCGCGACCTACCTACATATTCTTATGACGCATAGACAATCTACTTGTGTGGGCATTAAATATTTAGGCTATTACCTAAATTACCCGCGAAAAACAATAATTTTCCTATTCTTGATGGAGATACATATCATAACCTCAATTTCAGACAGTATAGTCAAATTAATTTCGTGTGAGTTGATGTGAAAAACACCAATTCGCAGCAGTAGATAATAAAATGTTATTCACACTTACTAAAATTTGCGTTCCTTGCGGAGTATGTGTGGTGTAACTTTGAACGATAGAGTGAGGAATGAGGTTATACGGGACCGTTGCGGATTAAAAGAGGATGTAGTGACAATGATAGAAAAGGGTATGCTTAGTTGGTTCGGTCATGTTGAGAGGATGTGTGAAAGACGATTAACAAAAGGTATTTATATGGCAGAGGTGAGTGGCAACGCAGGGAGGGGTCGCCCTAGGAAGACCTACACTGACCTTATTGGTGAGGTTCTTCAGAAAGGTCAGGTGCAGAGTACTCGTAACCGGCGTGCTTGTATGACGAGATGTATGAACGTAGATGAGGCGAAAGGAGTATGTAAGGATCGTAGCAGGTGGCGTTCTGTGGTTTCTGCCTACCTCCATGGGAAAAAGGCGTGAGGTTATGTATGTATGTATGTAAAATTTAATAAAATTTCATAAAACATAATCTTCTCTACATAGTTTAAAACAAAGTCGCTTCCCACCGTCTGTACCTACGGATCTTTTGAACTACGCAACGGCTTTTCATCAATAAATAGAGTGATTCAAGAGGAAGGTTTATGTATCTACATTGCACCCGTACAAAGGCGGGGCGGGTCGCTAGCACTATTACAAATGCGAAAGTTTGGTTAAATGGATGTTTGTTTCTCAATCATGCCAGAACGGCTGAACGGATCTGGGTGAAATTTGGCACAGATACAGATTATAGTCTGGAATGGGCAACTTTTTATCCCGGAAAAATTTGAAGCGGACAAAATCGCGGGCAGAAGCCTAGTGTTTATTTATTTTATTCTGAACTAGGTTTTATTACTCGCCGTTTTAGTAGTATCTGAGGTATGTGTGTGTGGCTTCTTTAAGTATTCCGAGAAAGGCAGCAGCCTAAATATTTAATAAGTAATCAACCGTTTCTATTTAATTGAGTAAAAAGCTTCCTCAAAAGCTTTCACATTAATATTAAGTAAATTATTAGTACAGATATCGATGACCCAGTGATCTGGGCGCCCGTCTCTCATGCAGGAGGCTGTGGGTTCACACCTAATTCTATTCTATTCTATTCGGTGTTGGTTTCCGCACTTAGTCCTTGAAGTGGACCATTGTACGTGAGCCATGGTGGCCGGTTATTCCAGCCAGCCCACCTCCCTCCAGAAGTAGATCAGTCTTCCCGGTCTTCTCAGGGCATCCGCGAGTGATCCCGGTGCTCCGAGAATCTCTTCGCGGATCTGAGCAACGCCGGTGCACTCGAGGAGCACGTGCGCCACTGTTTCCTCCGCCTCCATGCATGCTCTGCACAAAGGACTGTCAGTAATACCTAGTGTGTGAAAGTGTTTATTTAGTGAGCAGTGTCCAGTGATGGTCCCCGCCACCAGTCTTAGGCTATTCCTGTCCATGCGCAGAAGGCGCTTGGTCAGCTTTGTGGATGGCATAGCTTCCTTGGATTGCCTGCACCCTGGTGTCGAGGTCCAACATTTTGCTGCTTGTGTCTGTGTGTGTTCCCTAAGCCAGCTTCTAAGTTGGTTGAAAGGAATGGGGACAATTGGTTCTGGTCCGACTGCTTTCGTGTTAGAACCTCTTCTGGCCAGTTCATCAGCTGCATCGTTACCAAGTGATCCACTGTGTCCCTTGATCCATTGCAGTGTCACTGTATTTCGGTTTGGTGCCGTAACGCGTTCTAGAGCGTTGTGGCATTCTAGTATCAGTCTTGACGTGATCTGGGTTTTCTTTAGGGATTGAAGGACCGAGGCACTATCGGAGAGTATACGAATATGGGTATCCGTGACTTTCCTGGCCTCTATGGCGTTCGCTGCCTGGATAATGCCTACACATTCCGCCTGATAGACAGTGTTGAGCATTCCAAGGGGCCTGGATATTCTAATGTTTAGGTCATTTGAGAAAACTCCGACACCAGTTCCCTGGTCGGTTTTCGATCCATCAGTGTAGATCCTTAGTTCTTGCGGACCTGAGTAGTCATACTGCTCCGCTGTGAGTTCTATGTTGTAGTGTTTTTGAAAACAGTGTGTTTTCAGGATTCTGTCGCTGGGTGATGCCATCAACGGTTGTAGTTTGATTGCATCCTCCTTTATGCGTGTGTGTTTGATTCTGGAATCCTTACTGAGGGTGCCGGATATTTCAAGCCTGAAGGTCGCTAGGGCCGCCTCCTCTCTTACAACTAGATGCAGGGGTGGTAACCCAAGCATCACCTGCAGAGCAGCGGTGGGTGCTGTCTTCATGCTGCCGGTAATTGCTACACAGGCAAATCTTTGTAGTTTTTCGAGGTCTTTCTGGGCTGTGCTCAGATTGGTCCTGGGCCACCAAACTAAAGAGCCGTATGTGATAATTGGACGGATGACTGTGGTGTAAAGCCAGTAGGTAATTTTAGGGCTCAGGCCCCAGTTCTTACCAAGCAGTCTTTTGCATTGCCATAGTGCTATGCTGGCTTTTGTTGTGATGTATTCTGTGTGCTTTGCCCAGTTCAACTGTTTGTCCAAATAGATCCCCAGGTATTTGGCTTCTGTCGATAGGCTTAGGGTGGAACCAAAGAGTTGCGGTAGTTGTAGTGGGGCTAGTTTCCTTTTTCTTGTGAAAAGGACGAGTTCCGTTTTAGTGGGATTTACTGTTAATTTGTATTCCTTGCACCAATCTTCTACTATCTTCAAGGCTTGGCGCATAAGGTTGCAGAGTGTGTTTTCATGTGTGCCATTTATTATTATAGTAATGTCATCAGCATAGCCTACCGTGAAATAGCCTCTATCGTTTAGGCGCTTGATGAGGCTGTCTACCACAAGATTCCATAGAATTGGTGAGAGGACGCCTCCTTGGGGGCATCCCTTCGCCACAATGGCTCTTGTGGTGTCGTTCACCGTGACTTGTACGGCTCTAAGCCTGAGCATGTTAGTAATCCATCCTCGCAGGGTCGAGTCCACACCGTGTTCCACGAGGGCTGCGTTGATGCTATGGAATAAGGTTTTGTCAAAAGCACCTTCTATGTCAATGAAAGACACTAGTGAGGAGCCTTTGTGGTCTATCGCACATTCAATCTTAGAAATCACACTGTGGAGTGCAGATTCTGTTGATTTACCTGTGGAGTAGGCGTGTTGCTGTTTATGTAGTGGCAGCTCCCGAAGAGGTCCGTCCCGGATGTGTCGGTCACAGAGTCTCTCAAGAGTCTTCAGTAGGAAGGATGTTAGGCTTATTGGTCTGTAGGCTTTGGGTTGTGTATAGTCGGTTTTACCTGGTTTTGGTATAAAGATGACTTTCACCTCTCGCCATGTATGTGGTATGTAATTGTGTGCTAGACAAGCTTGGTAGATTGCAACCAGCCATGGGATGAGGAGATCACTTCCCCATTGCAGTAGGGCCGGGAAGATGTTGTCCAAGCCTGCAGATTTATATGGTTTAAAGGTGGCTATTGCCCATTTTATTCGATCTTCTGTTACTATGGTACTGGCTCTAGACCAGTCCTGATCGTTTGGTGTATATAGTGGTACACTTGCCCATATTCTGTCCTCGGAGAGGCTGCAGTCAGGGAAGTGTGTTTCTAAAAGGACTTTACTTGTTTCGTGATCTGATTTTGTGTATGTGTTGTCTGGTTTTTTCAGCGATCCGAGGGTGCGGTCCTGATCAGTAGATAGGATCTTTCTTACACGCGCGGCTTCGCTGTTTGATTCAATGTCTTCGCAAAATTTTCGCCAGGCTGCTCTACTGGCATTCCTGATTTGTATTTTAAAGGTGTATTGTGTTTCTTTGTATAGATCCCAGTCTTCTGGAAGTCTGGAGTTTTTAGCTTTGTTGAATTGTTTGCGCACCGCTAGCCTGAGTTTGCTGAGTTCTACATTCCACCAAGAGTTTCCCTTGCTCTTGTTGTTTGGATTATTCAGTTTACAGCAAGCGTGGTATGCCTCGATTATAAATTCTGAGAGTTTTGTTACAGTGTTTTCTATGTGTTTGGGATCTGATAAGTTTGTGGGTGTTTGGTGCCTGGCTAGTAGGGTGGCTAGAAGCCGTTTGTAGCCAGGTACGTTCGTACGGCGTGGATTCCGTCTTGGTTCGGGTTTCTTTGTGTTTGCAGCTAGTGAGAATCGAATCCTTCTGTGGTCAGAACAAGAAGGCTCGTTCGACACGTGCCAGTTGGAGATAAGGTTGTTCGCGCTTTCCGAAGCCAGCGTTAAGTCGATAATTGTTTGACCGCGAGCTGTGACCCAAGTGGGTTCAGAGCCACGGTTTACAATGTTAAGGTTAGTGGAGAAAAGATATGTGCATAGTACCTCACCTCTGGAGTTTGATTTGTTGCAACCCCACAGCGGGTGATGGGCGTTTGAATCTGTGCAGATGACGAGGTCCAGATTGGCATCTTCACAGTGCTTCACTAGGTCGGTCATCACTTTTGGTGGGCAGTCTTCTTCCTCGCCTGGCATGTATACCGAGGCTAGGACGATATCTGGTGCATCACCGTCAGTTTGGAGCCTGACAGCTGTTTGGTCTCTGGAACAGAACTCTGTGAGTGTTGTGGTGGGTACATCATTGGGTATATAGGCACAAGTTCGTGGTTTGTCTGTGCCATGCGTATCTAGAATTAGCTTACCTCCGATATTACTGAGGCCGCATATCCTATTGTTCCTGATCCACGGCTCTTGGATCAGTACGATAGTCCGGGGTTTCATCTCCAGCGCCCTGCGTAAGCAAGCCGTGGCAGTCTGGCTATGCTGGAGGTTGGTCTGGATGATGTTGAGGGGTTTGGCTGTGGGCGGCGACGACGGTTGGTTCGAGTTATGGGGAGATCGATCCATCGGAAGATTCTCCCCCCTCCTCTAGCCCATGTCGGTCGTCGCGCGGCGACGAGGCGAGCAGCTGCTCCGTCCACCCTGGCGATGTGGGTGGGATGCTGGCGGCATCAGCCATCGCCGTTCTGGCCATCTCCTCCTCGAGTTGCGCCATGGTCGGGTCACTGTCAGTAGGTGTCGGTCGGGTGGGTGTTGTGCTAGTCGCAGTCGTTGTCGTCTGGGTGTCTGACGAGGGTTGGGTGTTGGGGTAAAAGCGTACGTATATCGAACCAAGAAGGTACGATACACGACGTTCCCGCCCCAAGACCTTTTCGACTTCGTCCGGTGGGATACCCAGGGTCAAATAAGTCCCATGGTTATCACCACCGATTGATGTCGCCCTGTACAGAGACCACCTCCCTATGTCGTACCAAGTGTTCTGACGACTCAGAACACTTTGGAGCCGCGCTATGTCTCCGTTGTACCTAGGTACGAAGAGCGCTGCTCGGACACGGGTCGGCACGTCGGACTGTCTTTTGAACTACGCAACGGCTTTTCATCAATAAATAGAGTGATTCAAGAGGAAGGTTTATGTATCTACATTGCACCCGTACAAAGGCGGGGCGGGTCGCTAGCACTATTACAAATGCGAAAGTTTGGTTAAATGGATGTTTGTTTCTCAATCATGCCAGAACGGCTGAACGGATCTGGGTGAAATTTGGCACAGATACAGATTATAGTCTGGAATGGGCAACTTTTTATCCCGGAAAAATTTGAAGCGGACAAAATCGCGGGCAGAAGCCTAGTGTTTATTTATTTTATTCTGAACTAGGTTTTATTACTCGCCGTTTTAGTAGTATCTGAGGTATGTGTGTGTGACGTGTGTGTGGCTTCTTTAAGTATTCCGAGAAAGGCAGCAGCCTAAATATTTAATAAGTAATCAACCGTTTCTATTTAATTGAGTAAAAAGCTTCCTCAAAAGCTTTCACATTAATATTAAGTAAATTATTAGTACAGATATCGATGACCCAGTGATCTGGGCGCCCGTCTCTCATGCAGGAGGCTGTGGGTTCACACCTAAGCACGGGCACTTGCCCGTGCTTAGGTGTGAACCCACAGCATCTAATAACCACTGTTAATTAAGCAGGAGATATTATAGTACACTAGTGTATAAGCAAACCGAGGTACACCTCCTCTTTGACTCTCAGAGCCTGATGGGACAGCAATCTGATACCGAGGCGCACGGGTATTTCAGTCCACCAACTCCCGAACTCCGGCTTGATACTAAATAATTCCTAATGGAAAAATCAATCACATTTTGCCCGACCTGGGAATCAAAATCAAGCAGTCACGTGACCACAAGACCAATAGCACATAAACATAAAAATTTCATTCATATGTTACATAAACGTATTATGGTGTAGTATACACATAAATTTTTCATCCCTCAGCAATTTTTTCAACCGACAAAAAAATATAATATTTTCATATCCAAGTTTTTCCTAATGATCCCGGTGTTGTCATCAACATTACGGTAGCGCACGTGTCGTCAAAAGCCTCTTGGTATCATCCCAGCATCTTCGGGCTTCACAAGAGGTCCTTCGGGCCGCCTTGATCTCTCGAGAGTCACTCCCGGTGTCAATAATAACGTCGTCACGAGTGCCATCCCTCGCGGCTCTTGAAAAAAATTGCGTATAAGTGTTCGCTTTGTTATAAGCTTCGGAAAGCGTAAAGTTTGATACTAAAAACGTTTTGCTGACCTATTTCTTGGTTTGGGGGTGTATTTAAACCAGCATTACATGAGACTTAAAAAAATATCTTCCCTTCTACGTAGTAGGTAGGTAAAGTACCAATTAAAAGTGCTCACATGCACATTCGCCTTATCTATAAAATGGAAGTAAAACTAAATATATAAATAGTTATGGAAATCTCAGAAATAATATGACATAGATACTCTATCGAATTTTTTTTGGAAATATTTAGCGTTACGATACATTTGCTAGAAAAATCGCTGGGAAAATTGAGGAGTACAAATGATGCTCCCTTCACATAAAACTCTCTAACAAAAATTATTATGACGTACCTACTTAGCTATGTAAATTTCATCATGAGGAATAAACAAAAATTACCCTCTTTGACTACCAGAGGTTCTTATCGCAAATTAAATCATCATACCACCACAAGGTTTCCATCGTAGGAATAAAAAAATTACCCTCAATTTTTTAGTTACCAAAAGAAATATTTTTTTTCGCATTGAACCTAGTTCATCCATTAAACATTTTGACGACCAAATCTGTAATGTTAATCTTTGTATAATTAAAGCAAAACAAAGTTGAATTTTGCGACAAAGGGCGAACAACCACTGAATTTTCCCCTACGGAGACGAGTCTGATCGTCTCAGTGCAATTCGAACGCTGACGGGACGCGGGCGCGCGCACATCGCTCCTCGCAGACACGCACGCTCCACGCAAACTTGTAAACTTATCGAGATATTAACTAAATAATTACAAACATGAAACGATAATAAGGTGAACAGTGAGTGCTAGTGATTAATTCTCGTGGAGTTTCTTAACACCAAGTACTACGAGGATTTAACGTCTTAAGGTAACAATTGTTTATGTAATTTTGTCTTATATCACTACATGAAACATCCGACTATGGAATCACTCTTGTTATCGAGTGACCCCGGCTTCGAGATGTTTGTTCAATTTGTTAATACCACGATTTATAGCCATGTCACTTTAAGACGTGCGGAACTTGTGTTTATAAAAGTTCTAATCACTTGTATAATCAATATAATTATATAAGGAGATATACTAGTTGGCATTGTATTAAAACAATGGGTTATTGCATTTCATAAGTGCATACAGTAGTAAGGCGCCAGATAAACAATAAAATTAATTAGATTGCTAACATACTCATAACATTTTGCATTATCATTTTGATAACAATGTATCATTACAATTGATGTTCGTATGATGTAAGATGATTATGACTGGATTCATCAATGAAAATTTCCCTGAATTAGCACGTACGCATCAAACGCTACGCATTATTTTGATTCAACTTCTAATTATGGATACATACGCTTTTGTATAAGAGATAGTAATCATACAACGTAGCAATATAAAGAGCAGTGACAGTAGCGATAAAATATAGCACATTAATATCTACCCACAAATAAATATGACAAACTTTAGTAAATTGAGTCTAACTTGTAAGGATACTTATGGAAAAGTTGTTTTTGCTTACAGGATAAAACTACTAAGTCTAAACTTTTATACGACAAAGTTATGATGTTGGATAAGTAGGATATGTTCAATGAAATGACTCTCCGCATAAGTTTAATATATAAATCAATACATTACGAAATTCACACAATATTTTGAAATATAAAATCTACTAACTACCTTTTAAAGAGTATTAACATTGATTTTGACAATGATGATAATATTTTATGCTTTATTTGGGCAATGATAATTTGTTCAGATATGGTCAACCTAGGCCAAGTCTGTCTGCTTCAGAATAGGGCATCTCATCTGGATGACGTCTGTAACCAAATCTACTCGCCATTTCTGTAAAAAAATGGCGATTATAACAATAAATACTGAAGGTCGTACATTGTAGCGTGTCTGTATAATTTGGCAGGTCCGTATTAAGCAACCGACGTTTATGGGATGATTAAGATGTTAAATTTAATGTTGTATTGATAAGATTAGTACGTGGTCTTATAAGGGCAAGCAAATAAATGCGGTTTTATAGTTCATTTTGAAAGATATTAGGCATTAATTACATATTGGCTCTCTAAAAGGACATCCTTATTATGTCTTGTGTGTAATGCCTTAACTATCAGCTGTCTACTGGATACTGAATATAGATGGCGTTTCCCGTATAACATCAGAAAAGCCAAATATCGATTTCGTCAGCATGGAGTTCAAATTTTCCTATACCTACCCGTGGTGAAGGGTAAATTTTCGTAACAGGAAAGCCGAAGCAAAACTTGCTTAATTTATTAAATAATTAAAATTCTACAATAAGGGTTTCATTGATGGTGTCTTACAATGCCTGCATTGTGACTGTGATTATTAATTTGCAATAGTAAACAGTACATAACTGAATGTGCGATTTTTAAATGGCGGTCGCGTAGTTGTTGCTTAGAACTTTCAAAGGGAAACCGATAGGAAATCGCAACTCCTACGTATTATTATTAAATTATGCTCATTTTCAGGTATTTTCGGTCCAACTGTTCTTGAGTTATAAATCGACTTTGTTTTATTTATACTGATGTAAATGATTTGAATTTTGATTTTATGCAAACTCCTATCCTAAACTTACAATTTTCGCATTTGCACTTAATAGTAAAGTGCAAATGCGAAAACTGTTCTAGTTATTAGTAACATCAACATTGTTTACAAAGCACTTCACTTATCAAATCATTTTATTGGGAATCTCTATCATTCTATTAAAACTTGATGTGTTTTACTAAAGATAGCAGCATGAGTAAGCAAGCGTAGTGCCACACTACACCGTAAAAATGGCCATAAAGTCAGGCCAGAGCTCGTTAACCTAAGTACTTCCTCGGCGATACAATAAAGTTACTTATTGAAATAACCACACCTTACTTTTATACCGTCTCACTTTGTGGGGACGCTGACTTTATTACCTACTCAGATGGTCACTGGTGCGGCTCGTACTAGGGAGTGGATTGAAAATTGATATTAATACTTAATGTTAGGTTTTAACGGCGATAATAGTCTAGAGGAGATTGAGTAAGTTTTTTTTTTAAGAATGCCAACGGGAGGAGCCCCTAAGGGCGCTTTCAATTTATACGTTTCTTGGCGGCCTGCTGCGGTGCCGAAGCGGTGCGTTAGACGTACAGCGCACGGACGATCCTCTTTTTTCATACAAAACGCACGGTGCGGCAACAGTGCGGCGCCGGTACCGCGAACGCTCGACAACCGGATATATAACGTCCGTTGCCGCACCGTGCGTTTTGTATGAAAAAAGAGGATCGTCCGTGCGCTGTACGTCTAACGCACCGCTTCGGCACCGCAGCAGGCCGCCAAGAAACGCATAAATTGAAAGCGCCCTTATACACGGGTATTACTAAGCTTTCGCTCTCTGTCAGTGGGCTGTACCTATCTCATACACCGTTCCTAATAGGACATTTTCACAGTGTGTATATTAATGTGGTTGCTATAACAACAAATAACAAAAATAAAAATAAAGTTAAAAAATGAAAGAGTATCCCCATACTTTGTGTGCGAATCTGACCAATTTTTTAGCTGTAGACATTCTATGAATTTAATTGATTCGGATTGATTTATGCTACCTTAGGGTTGGACCTCATCTGGCAGCACGGAATCGCATTTGTTCCGCCTGTGCTACCACGTGCTGCAGTATGCTGCCGCATGCGAACACGCGCTGTCGCATTCCGCAGACAAAAAAGGCGATCGCACGCGTCAGCATGCTGCAGCATGGGTGGCATACTGCCGCGTTCTTTCATGATCAGTTTAGTCCATGTCATAAAGACAAGGATATTTCTGCACTAAAACTATCAAAATTTTCGTCAGTCATTGTTATTTCCATCCGTACGGCATGAATGAACAGGCTGCACTGAGCTGACGAGCGGCCGCGTGCGCCATTGTACGATAGAGTGAGACAGCATGCGATAGCAAGTGATCGGCGGTGAAAGGATGCGTTAGCATGCTATCGCGCGCTTCAGCGTTCCGGAGTCTCCCTGCCGACCATTGCATTTTGTCCGTGATGCCGATCGCCTCGAGGATTCCGCCGCGTGCTATAGCATTATGCTTTCTGTCTCGGTCTAGCAAATGGCAGTTCTAAGCTACAGAAAGAGAAAGGGCGACGGAAAAAGGCGATTCCGTGCTGCCAGATGTGGTCCAACCCTTAGATTTATCTATTTGCTTCTCTAGTATCCACTTAGACGAAAAAAAGTTTATTTTACCTCTGTAAAACACACTCCTCGTGACTTTGATTGCCGTGCAAACTTGAACTTTATTGACTTGAATTTCAGAGAAATCTCCGGCAAATCACTTGAGTGAGGACCTCAAATACAAATTAAGTATACGACGTCAAGATTAAAGTTCACAACCTTCAGGTAGATAATTATAGGAGAGAAAATTGACAAAAGTCAAAGTCAAATAATTTATTTCAATTACATCGTTAAAGATACTTTTGAACGAAAAAAAAAATCTAGATGCCCATTCCAAAAGATAGACTTTCCATTGCTAAATGGTGTCCACATATTTGGTATGCAGGTAGCAACTCGATTTAATATCGATTAAGACACGCGAGTGTCATACCCACGTGTTTACACACATACCTACCTTTAGAAATAAACAGACATAACGGCAACATAAGTACATAAATACATAATCAATGCAACAATTTTAATGAGTTGACCACGCAACTCGGGTGAGTGGAGAAGAAATAAACAACAGCTGATTATTAATATAACTACGATATTATATATATATATAAGAAGTAGTAATCCTAAGAAAACTAGATGGATTGTATGAAAAGCGACACACAAAGCCAAAAAATAATAGTGTGCAAATGTTACAAAACTGCAATAATATAAATCACATATTTATTAAAATAAAAATTTAGAAAAAAAAAAGTTAAAATAAAATTTACGTGTACATCACGTGTTTAGGATTGTGGTTATACAGCTGGCCGCGCACAATGCTTGCTGCTCGAATCTCGATGCTTGCATGCACACACCCCCATAACCGTAGGTATATAATAGACAGAAAGAGTGGGAAGTACGTTTACGAATAACGGCTTTTCCTTACAATATCTGCCAGTAACTCCTTCCTAACACAAGCCGCGCTAAGGAACTTAGTTCCAATAACATAAAAGACATAGAAACATTTACAACATAAACAAGACCAAAACATAGACATATTGTGATCCCAAAGTTTAGTTGTGTCAGCAGTTCCATATTGTTTGGAAGTCCGGATATCTTTTGATCCGAACTGAATACACATGTTCACGCCAACATGGCTCCTTACTGTCCGTTGTAAGTTAGTAGAACGAAACGTCATGAGTTTATATGTATGGTATTTGTTACTGTAAATTCTGATCTAAGAATAGTTGGTCGGTAGTATCTTCACGTAAATAACACACCCAAGTTGATGGTAATTCCATAATTACTGGGCTTTATTGTTCAATGTTCGTGGTAGGGTTCGTAAATGATGCCTGAAGTTCAGGCCTCTCCCAAATGACTCTGCTTTAAGGCGCTCCCTCATAGTGAGTATTCGCCTGTAACATAACAGTTCAGATTTGAGCATTACATTAGTGAATGAGGTGAACCGAGCATTACAGTGCGCAACCTGTGATGATACAATCTGTAACATTAGGCGCACCCTCACCGAGCAGGCGCGGATCCAGCCCTGATGTGATCACCGTCACTTCTGCCAAATGTAAGTCAGACTCAATCACGCTTATCACATTTTTGCATCTAGACTCATAAACTACTATACCAATTTTAATGCAACTTTTACAGCTAAAAAGCTTGCCAGATTTAGTTAAAAGCTGGTATACATTTTACGTCGAATAATTTTGTTTAGGTGCTTAGGTAAAATTAACAAACTCAAAATTAGGTTTTTTTTTTAATTTGTCTTTTGGGAATGCCCAACGTGCCCACAACGGTGGATCCGCGCTTGTCACCACACCTGTAATGTAACAGTTCAGATTCGAACTCAAAATCGAATCTTAGATTGTTACGTTACACGCGAATGCTCTTAGTAAGGAAGCGCCTTCGACAGATGTACCTATATAAGAAAATATAGTATCCCCATAATGGAAATAAATCAAAATAAGATACGGTAACACATGATATATCAGAATTAACTCAAGCTTCCAGATTTATGAGACCGGACATGAGTAACATACTCGACGATACCATATATCAAAGTTTGTCATTCCGGGCATTTTTATTGGCGGTCTAAAATCCGCCATTTTGTGCCACTCAGTGCTGAATTTGGTGGGGAGTTTTATTTTGCGCGTTTTCGAAGGTTTTTGAAGTGAAAACTTCTTTAGCGGCGTTGAGCACTTTTTCTGTAATGGGTATAAAATCTTAAACTCGCGTCAGGACACGTGCGCGTCAGGACACGTGACCTGATCGAAAAAGCGTAAGACGGATGGAGAGTAGACAGCTATCCCCTCTCTACGGCGCGGCGAAAATGTATGCCTGGGCTTACTGTTTCGTTTAGACAGCGCAGGGCGCTTGCGCGAATGTTCGTGTATGTTAAACGTAAACGTAAACGTAAACGTTAATAATCAAGTTTTCACTTCTGCCGGCACTCCCGGAGTGCAACCCGTTTTTTTTTGTTTGGCAATTTAACTAAGGTCAACAGAAGTTTGATGACTCTACGGTAAAACATTTAGGTAATGTTTATTTCTTTTATTAGTTACTAGCTGTGCCCGCGACTTCGTCCGCGTGTTGTTTTTTACCCGCGGTATTTATTACAAGCTTTTATTTAGCTTGCACTGTTCGTATGTCATGTATGTAATATGTAAGTAAGTTGTCCTTTAAAAAGGGGTTTGCGTAAAAGTGGCGTCATTTTGAAGTTGGATGGCCACTAATGAAACTTAGACATTTTGAAAGATCAGAATAATGCGATCAAAAACTAATATGGACACATTTCTCTAAACCTTATCGGAACGGAGATATTTGGTTTTGATAGCTCATTAAACACGAAGAAGTTATTATACCTATATATTCATATAAACCCTTTTAAGGTTCTGAGGTTTTTTTTAGTAACTACCTTCTTACCGCAACCTAAAGATAAACTAGGTACTATAACATGGCGCGCCCCTCCACAAATTCAAAACGTTTGAAAGTATTTGTGAAAGTATCAACGTGTGCGTACAAACAAACTCACAATGTGTGCGTACTGAGACGGCTCTCGAAACAAAAACAAATCAGCGATTTGTTGCTCGACTAGCGGCGTCATTAATTACTCATTATATTAGTATGGCGCTGCACTGACATACTCTATGAAAATGACACGTGCGTTGTCTTGTGCGGTCTTGCTAGTTATGATTAGTTGACCAACAAATCTGCCGGCCTGCTAATGAATACTACAACTACATAGAAACTCTTTCATATGGATATGGCTACACACATTGAAATAGTAATATGGAGGGGCGCGTCATGCTATAGTAGTTTTTTTTTTGTAACTATAAGTGTTAATGTGTTATTTCGAATTAAAAACAAAGTCTCTAAAACACTATTATCTCGAAACTACCTTTTTGCACTTAATGACTTCTTGCTCTACAACGAGGTAATGTGTCTTTATTATTTCCCAAGACCCAAAAGTAACGTAACATTGACACATGGTCGTGAAACAGTAAAGTCAATCTCTAAAAACAACCTTCAAAAACATTTATCTAAGATTTCTGTACGCAGGACAGTAATTGAAGTTTTTATATTGACGACATTTTTAAAATCTTCAAATGCAAATATCTCAACTTCGATATAACTTAGGATAAAAATAATTGAACATATATTATGTGTACTTAACAACACAACAAAGTAACATAATAATCATTTGTGGCCACTGAAAAAAAACATGACGCCGCTAGTCCATACTAAGTTAATCAATGCCTTTTGCAAACCATTTTTCGACCATTTGTTGATATCCGATTGAGCTGAAATTTTGAATACACCTTTAACTCTGATGACAATACAATGTCCAATACTCAATATTGTAATAATTTCAAATTAAAGCTTGTTTTTAAAAATATTTTTTAAATTAGTTTATTTTTATTTAAACTTTATGCAACAAAAAGGTACAAAGGCGGACTTAATGCCTTAGGCATTCTCTACCAGTCAACCAAAGGTGGTGGTGGTGGTACTTCTTTGGTTACAGCTCCACTTCCGTCGATCGTGGCGTGATGTTATAAAGCCTTTAGTCCTCATGAATCTAGAATTTGAGAGTTCCATACATTAGCACGTTTAAACAAATACGCAAAAAAACAAACAAAAAGTCTTCAGCTTTTTGTATTAGTATGCATTTCTTCTGAAAATCACATCGATCAAGAAACGCCGCTTTCTAACTTTATGACAAAAAAGTGCGTAAAATATAGTCTCATCAGATACTGAAAGTCCACCTTTTATTTACTTTGTCTACAGAACCGGAATTTTATTAGTAGGTACATGAATAAAACCGCTTATAAAATTTTAAAATTTATTCTAACTAGTTTATTACGCCATCTTGTCAGCCAAATCTTCTCTATGAAGGTCAGTTCAGCCAATTTATGCCCAGACCAATAAGCTCCACTAACACCTTCATAACAACAAGTCATTTTCTTCTGAGAACTAACAAAGAAACAGCGCAGTGTCCTGACTTTATGACTCAAAGTAGCCTAAATAATATAATCTTATTTTACGAGTATAATGAGAGTCCATTTTCTATTTATTCTGTCTGCAGAACTGAATTTTTATTTCTACTTAATAATAATAGCAGCCTATTATGGTCCCACTGCAGAGCAAAGGTCTCTTCTCATGCAGAGAAGGCATGAGTATTGATAAAATGGGCATGCTCGCTCAAGGCGGATTGGCGATTCCAGACTTATATTAATTATAAGTTCAGGTTTCCTCACGATGTTCTCCTTCACCGATGTAAGTGATGTCTAAGATAAACTTAAGAAAGTACCTACATATGAATTGAACAAATCGCATTGGTACTTGCCCGGATTCGAACTACATGAGATGATCCTAATGTATAACGACATAGAAGTTTACTAATTATTTTATCATGACATCTTGGCAACAAAATGAAGGTCTTCAATTCAGCCAATTTATGCCAGACCTATAAACACCACTTACACTTTCATAACAACATTAAATGGTCCACATAACGTCACACTTCACAACATTTAATTAATTAAACTACAGCTTATGGTAACGCTACACTTTATACCGTAATGCGTAAGTGAAGTGTCTGTTTAGATATCACTATCGCTTATGTCATAAAATCAGCCAATCAGTGCCAGAGTTTATCACTGTGCCGACCAAAGATATTCCTGCTCTTGACATTTTGCTATATCTATACAAATAAATAAAATTTAAGTGTCCGTTTGAAACGTCAAATTAAAAGCTTCAAAAAAATAATACGAACGTTAACAAGGTACGAGAAAAAACTTTGTCTCTCTTTCTGTCTGTCCGGCTAATCTCCGACTGGGCTGGCTGGTCCGATTTTGACGGGACTCTCACAGGCAGATAGCTTAATGTTATAAGGAAAGGCAAAGGCAACTTTTATTTATAGAAAATATTTGAGTTCTACCTAATACCTAATTGCAAAAATGAGTTTATAATAACTAAACATCGACAAAATATACAACAACAACAATATGGCAGAGGTGAGTGGCAACGCAGGGAGGGGTCGCCCTAGGAAGACCTACACTGACCTTATTGGTGAGGTTCTTCAGAAAGGTCAGGTGCGGAGTACTCGTAACCGGCGTGCTTGTATGACGAGATGTATGAACGTAGATGAGGCGAAAGGAGTATGTAAGGATCGTAGCAGGTGGCGTTTTGTGGTTTCTGCCTACCCCCATGGGAAAAAGGCGTGAGTTTATGTATGTATGTATGTACAGTCTGTTATATCTGTTACCTAACCCACCTAACTGGCTCAATAAAGTTAGGCGAATTTGAACCTTCTGCAATTAAAAACAAACGAATTTGAACCCTCTGTCAATAACTTTAAGGTTTATTCAATTTGTATGAGTTCATCACACTAGCGCTGCTTAATGAACGAACACAATAATATTATAGATACGCAAATTTGATCTTTAAATCGTTAGCATTAGGATACTTATAACTTGTTATGCAATTTTGATTTTTATGCCATATGACTTAAAGTTTATTAGAGTATTGTGATATAATTTAATGTCATTACTACTAATTGCTTATTTTAAATAAAAAGTTCAAGTAGATTTGGTCTCGTGGTCCGTGTATAAGGCTGAGACGAACGAGATGCGAGTTCAAATCCTGCATTGAGGAATATTGTTTTGCTTTCAATTTAGAATTGATTAAGTAAATATTTCTTGCATTATTGCAAAGAACCGGCCACATACTTCAAAAATATCTAAATTGTTAATACTTTCGCCTAACTTGTGATAAGGCGATTATCACACGGCACCGCACGCCGCTCCGGCATGCGGTGGCGGTGAAGCGGATTTCGATGCGGTTGTCCGCACGGTGATGCGGTTCAACCGCATGACCGTGCGGATCGATTTTGAACAGTTTTGGTTTTAACCAGTTATTTTTTACCGGTTTTGACCAGTTTTCAGGGTGTCCAGGTTGGGGTTTTTTTTCCCCCAATTTGGGGAAAAATTTTGGGGAACTTTTGGTGAAATTAAAACTGCGGAGAAAATTCTGGGAAAAAAATAAAAAAATTCTGCGAATCCACTAGCGCGAATGCAGATATGCGCGAAGTATATTTTTATAAAGGATAATGGGCAAAATTCTTAAAATAAGGTTCCGTACACATACCCACATCACTTTATCTATTAGATAAAATTCATAACGGCTAATTACCTACGCGTCATGGGTGTCGTGTTCATGGTTTTCGAGGGTGCTTCAATACCATCAACGATTTGTTTCATTCAATCCAATATCACTTTGTGAGCTTTGGTTAACTAAAGTATTAAAGTATAGTTTTATTTTTGATTTTATTAATTTCGTTTGTGATTCATGTAGGTATAACGTTCTGATTTTTTATAATGCACATAATATTACAACATTAAAATAAATGTTAAGCTAAAAAAAATGCCTTAAAGTTTAATTTCGTGATGCAAAATAATTCGTTTGCATAGGCATCTATATGATGACCCACATCACTTTATCTATTAGATAAAATTCATAACGAGTAATTACGCGTCATGGGTGTCGTGTTCATGGTTTTCGAGGGTGCTGATGACGAAAATGAGGTCAAAATGAAAATCCAAGATGGCGGCCGCAAAATTTTACAAAATATGCTTCATGGGTGTCGTGTCCACGGTCGTGGCATATTTTGCGGCCGCCATCTTGGATTTTCATTTTGACCTCATTTTCGGCACCAGCACCCCCGAAAACCATGGACTCGACACCCATGAAGCATATTTTGTAAAATTTTGCAGCCGCCATCTTGGATTTTTATTTTGACCTCATTTTCGGCATCAGCACCCCCGAAAACCATGGACACGACACCCATGAAACATATTTTGTAAAATTTTGCAGCCGCCATCTTGGATTTTTATTTTGACCTCATTTTCGTCATCAGCACCCTCGAAAACCATGGACGCGACACCCATGAAGCATATTTTGTAAAATTTTGCGGCCGCCATCTTGGATTTTCATTTTGACTACATTTTCGGCATCAGCACCCTCGAAAACCATGGACACTACACCCATGACGCGTAATTAGCCGTTATAAATTTTATCTAATGGATAAAGTGATGTGCGTACGGAACCATATTTCAAGAATTTAGCCCATTATATCCTTTATAAAAATATACTTCGCGCATATCTGCATTCGCGCTAGTGGATTCGCGGAAGTATCTATCGCGCAAGTGTAGGCGCACAAATGTCTATCGTGGAACTGTCATTCGCGCAAGTGACCTATCGCGCAAAGGGAGTCGCGCAAGTGTCTTGGCGCCGAAACGTCCATTCGCGCAAGTGTCCGTGCGCGCAAAGGGTCTCGCGCAAGAGTCTTGCGCGCAAATGTCTTTCGCGCATGTGTCCTGATACCCACTATGGTGTTAGGTCAACAAATAAAAAAAATAGATTTAAAAATATAAGAAGCCAAAAGTCCCTAAAAATACACCTAAACATATAACGCCCTTTTAAAAAATTATATTACCCCCTAAATTTGGGGAGAAAACCCCTAAATTGGGAACCCTGCACGATGATCCCAAGGAGGTTAAAAATATAGGGAGCGAGCGCTTGGAACATTGTAACCGTTCCTCATTTTTCTTAGAAAGAGAGGCACTGAGTTCTGTATTTTATCTCGTTCTGGCATTGTTAAGTGTATTAGAAATTGTGTATATTATATTATATATATGTATATATTATATATAATATATACATATATAAAGTGTGTATTAGAAAGAAACAGAACGCTTAACTCCGTGCCTTTCCTTCATTTCAAGGTCACCGAGTTAGGACCGTTTCTGTAGTATGAAGCGCGCACTCCCTATATTTTTAACCTCCTTGGATGATCCGCACGGTGATGCGGCGCCCCGTGTGTAAGGCACCGCACGACCGCGCGGACGTCCGCACGGTGATGCGGTTGTGACGAGAACACCGCTCGACCGCGCGGTCGTGCGGTGTTCGTGTGCAAGGTTCAAGCGGATTTCATAGAGGCTAGTGCGACGTGAGAACCGCATCACCGCCCGCCGGAGCGGCGTGCGGTGCCGTGTGTTAATCGCCTAAGTGGGTAGTTGAAAGACAATTGCGTATTCATTATAAAACTGGTATTCAAATGTTAGTAAGGATGTGGGTAGGAAAATAAAAATGAACCGTGACAGTAAATCTCAAGCCAGTCTACGCGCAATGCAGTGACTACGCGCAAAAATTTCTTACCTTAACTTGGTAAATTGCAAAAATCTTCTTTTTCCAATGTTTTTATACATATATTCTATTGTTTCATTATCATGTCTCAATTGAGTGATTATTTGAAATACAAAAAAAATAATCTATTTGCTGAAGGAGAATGTTGGCATCAGAGAGATTGCTTGGAGATTTAATATAGCAGTAAGTGTGTTTGTCTAATTTTACACCTAAGTATTCCTTATGCTGCGACAATGATGTGTAATTGTTTTTTATATACTTAAACGTAAAGTGACATCCGTTTCATTTATTTGTTTCAGAGAAATACAGTCAGATTGTGGTTAAGACGTTTTGAAGAAACAGGAAATGTTCAAAAGGGTCGTTCGTGAAATCGTGACCAAAACCTGTAATGTTTACTCCCGTATTAGAACGGATTGTTAGTAGACATATTCATGCATGCTGCTGGACTGAAACAATACAAGCCGGCACGTAAAATTCAATGAACCGCTGTTCATCGCCAAGCAAGAATCCGCTTTGCCCAAGAATATATAGATTTTAATTGGAAAGAACATGTTGCTCAAGAGATGGTGCAGACAGCACCAACGTCAGCAGCCCACAATACTTAAGTGTCAGTGTGTGTTTTAAATAAACTGTTGTTATCATAAATTCTAAGGAAGTGTTTCATACATTGAATAAGCAGGTCCTTTTTACGATCATAACCATATTAAAAATTAAAAATACTTATAAAAATCCATAAAGTAGGTAAACACCAAAGTATTTATTGCTATTTTCACTTTTATTTTATAAGTAGGTATGACAGTTAATGTGGTGATGTTATTGTTATGAAACAGAAATATTATATTTCTAAACATGTAACATGTTAATTCACTACATAATTTTTTACCTACTTGAAAAATAGAAATATAGGTATTTTATAGACAGTATTGAAACGAAGACACTGCTTTTTTTATCAAGTTCTAGCTCAAATAGTTTATTTTATATTTATTCTGACTTGTTTTATATGGTTTAACTTTATAATATGACAAGTAATTATTTTTGTCAGTAATTATTTTACATTTAACCATATCATATAATAAAATCGTAATAAAAATTATTACTGTTTTTCATTTCTGTATAAAAAATATTACTGTTTTTCATTTCTGTATAAAAAATATTACTGTTTTTCATTTCTGTTGTTATTCGTTCGTCTCAGCCCTATACACGGACCACGAGACCAAATCTACTTGATCTTTTTATTTAAAATAAGCAATTAGTAGTAATGACATTAAATTATATCACAATACTCTAATAAACTTTAAGTCATATGGCATAAAAATCAAAATTGCATAACAAGTTATGAGTATCCTAATGCTAACGATTTAAAGATCAAATTTGCGTATCTATAATATTATCGTGTTCGTTCATTAAGCAGCGCTAGTGTGATGAACTCATACAAATTGAATAAACCTTAACGTTATTGACAGAGGGTTCAAATTCGTTTGTTTTTAATTGCAGAAGGTTCAAATTCGCCTAACTTTATTGAGCCAGTTAGGTGGGTTAGGTAACAGCTATAACAGACTGTACATCGACAAAATAACTGCCTTATCGGTCCAGTCTGGATTTGTGCCCGGTTGATGGCATTAGACTCGCCCCCTATTATTACATGGGACTTATTACGTAACTGGCGAAATGTGGCTGTACTAATGAGTACACCTTTGCCTAATTTGCGGTTTTTGATTGGGGCGTGATGTTATGTAATAAATAAACATCTTTGTTTATTTTGCTTCACGCCTTAACCGATCATCATGAAATTTTAAATACACGTTATCAGGAGTACAGAAAAGGATAATATAGGGTACTTAACATACTGAAAAAAAGTACTGTTCTTTAGTGATTCCGGAATCTCTGCGTCTGCGATAACCACAAAGGCGGACAAAATCTCGGGTATAAGTTGGTTTATTTATAAATATTATCTTGTGGATAACTACATAACAAACTGTGCTATAACAAAATAAACTTTAACATTATGTTATATAAAATTTATTTTGCGCTGATAATTTTTTGAGATTGACCATGAAAACTGTATGTTAACAAGCAAAATACTTTTGTTATTAAAGATTGACTTCCTAGATTAGCTGCCTAACTGCTATCTATCTATCTATCTATTCGGTGTTGGTTTCCGCACTTAGTCCTTGAAGTGGACCATTGTACGTGAGCCATGCCGTGAGCCATGCCTAACTGCTATCAAATTCCATTAAATTTGTGAATTATAAACGTAGTCATCTTACTTGAAAATAGGCTTACAGCTACGCCTACTGGTTCCAATGGAAAATCTAAACCACCCAGAGACTGGCACAAAAACGTTTCATTTAAATTGGTTCATCCGTTTAGGAGGAGTTCAGTGACAAACACACCTACAGATCAATTATAAACGTAATAGATACCTACTTAGTTGAATTTTGCAGCTCAAGATTTGAAAGATAAAATATGCATGCTTGTGAATATGATTATTCTTTTATTTAAAAAGAAGATGTATTATTCCTACTGCATTTTCCTACATTTTGTAGCATTCTTACCAATACAATATGTTATAAATTAACGCTTAATTAACATAGTAAGGTTACATACAAGAGGTATACTCGATTAGGTATTCGTTATCAAAAGTAACCTACTTTTACAAACACCTTGACTGTAAAAATAGTTAAAACTAGACACATAAAACTATTATCGTGAAATAATGTCCATTATTTACATTTCAACATTATTATTAACCAATAATTATAACTTGAACAATACCAAACCGTATGAATAAAACGTGTGATTTTGTATGTATTCATATCCTGATATTATCAGATATTGGGATGCATAATGACCTAAAGTAAATTTTTCATTAGGAAAGTATGGATACGACTTCTAGAAATAATTGATTTGAAGAAAAAAAACCCGGGATCGCATTACAAATCAAATACATACTAATAAATTATAAGTTCCAAGCTCGTTCCAAGATAATAATTGAAGTAACATAGCTAGCAATAAAATGAAATCATGTATATGATTCAATTCGTTATCAACTTGTCGGTCCCGCTCTGAATTGACGTAACTTCTCAATACTTAAGGCCATTCCAAAATAGTCAGTTTGTACACTAATTTGGCCAAACCCCGAAAATCTTAGATTTTTATTTAGATATTTAGATAGGATTTTTATATTCAAAAATCCATTTCACAGTAAGGCCAAATCCCTGATACTTGAATATAACCATGGCGTGCATTCCTCCACTCAAATAAACTTACAATCTGAACTATGCCTCCTGGCTTTCACGTTAGAAACGTGAAACACGTCGCGTTCAAATTGTTCTCATAATTACGGCGAACTAAATTTGTGAAGTACATTAGTGAACAATAGATATTACCGATATACCAAAATGCGACAAAATAATATGTGCTGATATTCAAAATTCCCGAAACACTTCTTACTCATGGAATATGTATATTATTCTCGTGTTTATCTTTTATACATTTATCTTAGACATTACTGACATCATTTCGTGCCTCGGAAAGCACGTTTTTAAGCCGTTGGTCCCGGCTGTCATGCATGGATCTTTGACTGTCGTTACGGGTCGTCAGAAGCCCGAAAGTCTGACAACCAGTCTTACCAAGGGGTATCGTATTACCCAGTTACTGGGATATGGAAGTCAGATAGGCAGTCGTTCCATTTAAAAAACTGGTATTCAGCTACATGCCGTTAGACTGGAAGCCGACCCTAACATAGTTGGGAAAAGGCTAGGCAGATGATGATATATTTTATACGTTTGCTATACATAGGTATATGTAGTACGAACACACGGGTATCCAAATGATAAAGGAAAGTTTCATAGGGGTTTGCTTGAAGTAAGGCAGTTAATTAATTGTAGATTGTTCAAAACAGAAAACTAAATGAACTTTACCTTAATATACAGGTTGTACTTTGGGTGTTATAACATCGTTATATCTATTCTATACTAATATTGTAAAGTCCACGGGTTGGTTTGTTATTTTTTTAATCTCCGGATCTACTTGACCAATTTTGATTTTAAGCTAAAAATGATATGCTACGTCACCCCTTTGTGCTTTATTTATTATCAAAATAATTTGGGATCCGTAATTTTACGCGGACAAAGTCGCGGGAAAAACTAGTGAAAAACAAATTCAAAACGACAGAAATATATTCATTCTCAAATCACTACACAGATTTTGTCTACGTGGGTGCTCAATCTGTGTATCTATTGATGAAGCTACTTCATTTACAGGGTTAGCAAGGGTTATAAAACGCCTCTGCTTGGCTCTTAGCCAGCCCCACCAATTATCTATTGGATTTGCAAATTGCAGTACAAACGTATCAACTACATAGTAACCAGTATCTTGCTTATTAAAATAGACTATGTAATAATAGAACGACCGAAATACCGCAATATTAGGTTTAATCCTGTAATAGCTGTACAGCTTGTAATTGCAGCTCCATTCAGGACAAAGACCTCTTCTCAGACAGAGAAGGCACGAGCATTGATCACCACGCTTGCTCAAGGCGGATGGCGATTTCAAACTTATATTAATTATAAGTCCAGGTTTCCTCATAATGTTTTCCTTCACCGGTGTCTATGATGTCCAAGATAAACTTTGAAGGTACATTGCGAACCCACAGCCTCATGCACGGAGAGGGCGTCTTAACTACTAGGCTTTTACGACATTAATAGATACATATACTGTCTAATCTAAATCTTAGCTTGTGTTTGCACACGAACCTCGAAAGTCTTTTATATAAATCTGTATAATCGAGTTCGTGCTCAAAATGATGTTCGTTTATCAAGAAAATGTGAAAAATTACACCTGTAAGCGTGTCACAAGAATTCATGTCTTTTCTTTAGAGCTTTAAGCGATAAAATTGTCATCACAAACACTGTTTTGATAGCGGGATTAAATAAATCTTCACAAACTATTTTCTAAAGAAAATGGAAAATGAAAAAGAAACCTTATTCTTCTTTTATCCGTTACTCTGAAAACATTGTTCACTCGACAAAGACTCGAAATATTATCAAGTCGAAAATAACGTTTAAGCAACTAATCTGGATCTTTGTTGGTTATAATATCAAGTGATACCAGGAGAAGCCGACCGAATGTAGTAATAATATTCTCTCGATAGAATTTTGTTGACGACGGCCAATCTCAATAAAGACTAGCCAAGTAAGAATGAGATAGTGCTCAAGTGAACGGGCACAGGTTCACTCCATCTTCGTTCACTCTCATAGTGTTTGAATTGCCTATACATATACGTGTAATAAAATTACATTAGTCCACTGGACTGTTTTGTAGAAAGCGTTCACGAAAAAAGATTTAACTCACACAATGATCCTCGGTGACTGATGCACTTTTGGTCATGGCTGACACTAATACGTCGGTGAAATATTACAAAATACCCCACGAGCCACGGCGCCATTGTAATCACTTTTCCGTGCCTCACTTCGTCCGCTGCCCATTAGTTTAGGATCAAATGGACGACGTTTTATAACCTGCAAAATACTTACTTTATCAACGTTTGGAGCCCGCATTCCTATATACTCAATTTATAGGTATACTTAAAGCAGGGATGGCGAACTTTTATTGGAGAACGAGGAAATATATAATGTATGGCAAAAAATAGAATATGGGCGATAGAATGGACCAAGGTTGCGGAATTTGTTAAGAGTCACCGTGGCCCTGGATCGCAAAGGGCATTAGGAGGAACACGGATAGGTTCTAGCAGTAAGAGTCTGACACTTGCTTCCGCTCCGCCCAGAGCAATCATTTGCCGATTTCCCATCCTTAAAAAATAAGCGATAGATTGGAATAAAATATGACCAGATGGTATTAACTTTTAAACCTTTTATTTGCAATTGGTTTATACGGCAATCCTACTTATTGTGTTTACTGTTATTTTGTTAACTATTGTAAATTACACTCGATCAAATACATAAGATTTGTCAATTATTGCACTAGCAGGCGCATGTCATTCGTTCACCATCCCTCACAAGGGTTTGCAGGCGCGATGACGGTTTGATCTCTGAAGCTTATAAGCTTGGTAGATGCACAGTATTGAAGGTTCTAAGCCCTCAATTCTAGTTGCAGTTACAGTTGAGGCACAATAGATATATCAAAGGTTTTATTAGCTGTCAATTCTTTTGTTTTAAATACAACTGCGATAAATAACTGTACTGGAGATTAAAGCTACAATTAACATAGATCAGGACAATAATAACAACATAACATCACGCCTGTAATCCCCGAAGACTTAGGCAGAGGTGTAGGTACCATTACAACACCCACATTTCGCCAGTTATGTTTAAGTCCCATGTAATAGGGGCGAGCCTATTGCCATCAACTGGGCACAATAATTTGCTTTGATAAAAGAGTAACCAATTTCTACATTTAAGCGTCTCGTTTATCTCTTTACGCAATATTTTGTCACTTAAATACTTTAACCGTATTAGGGGTTATCCTCTCAGTACTATGACGTCATATCCAAACAAAGCCGAAAAGATCCTTTTGTCTATATTGCCACAGGATTTACTCGCAGCTTATGACGTCACCGACGAACTTTCCACCTCCTTGACTCGTTTAATTAGAGCAAGTATCCATCTAACACGCAGTAGGAGTACTATTGCCCAATTGTGGGCCTTAGACCCGACATGTTATCTTAAGTACAAGTTGTAAGCTACTTTGTCTGTACAGTTGCTATTTAACCTTTTCACCGCCACGGACTTCAATAGAAGTTCCGGATTTTCGTGCCACCAGCGCCACGACTTCATTAGAAGCTCTTCATTTTAACTATTATCATATAGCTTGGCGCTGGGCGAGGCATCGCGTTCTGTGTTCGCTGGCGGTGAAAATGTTAATAAAGCATATCTGGGGTGGAAAGCCGAAAGTTACATGTTTTTCTAATCATTGCAATCTTTTTTTTTCTCCAACTTATAGTAGCTGGACTAACCGTGGGGTCTTAGTCGGTAAGAGTCCGACCCTCCGTTCTCTTCAGACGGAGGGTATCCATGAGGACTTGAGCACGAAAAAAAAAGGGTAAAAACGGAAAAATAATCACGTTTCTTAATCGGTTTCTTAGTCGTGAGATCATGAGCCTCCATAACCCGTTCTCAAAATGGTTCATGGTCATTATCGTACTGTTTACAAAAACTGACAAAACCAGGTTTCCTAGCGATGTTTTCCTTAGCTAAATTTCAGAGGCTAAAAAGATGGCAGCCAAATTGGTGTATTGATTCGACGCAGCCTCATTCAAACGTCCGTAGGTCCATGACATTCAACAATGGACTAAGGTATCTATGCTACGTCCATTAGACCACAATTTGACGACCGATAAAAATATAGTACAAGCATGAAAAGCTCTGACGCAAGCACATTGTGGCAGACAGTTAGACTATATGATTGATTACACCTAAAACAACTTTCGATTGTTTTTCGATATTAATTCATTCAGTCTATTTTTCAGCACCTATCGATACATCACGGCGAATCGAATAAATCGACTAGCAATTGTAATTCGATGCCATCATGAGAGCTTTTAGGTCAACCAAAATTAGTTATTGATCCTGAATTGATGGTTATTAAGTCATTGTAAATGGTTTTCGTTTCATCGTTTACACACTTTTGTCGCGTACGTTTATAATTATCGTTTTATGACATAATACCTAAGTGATTCTAGGTAATGAAAACAACCCATATTTTGAGTTTATTTACCGTCTGTATGCTTATAGTCAGGTTTTATATGTGTGTCAGTTAGCAGGGAAAACATTGTTTGCACAGTCATGTAAGGAAAACATTGACCCACCCTGGTCGCAAGTGACAACTTTTCTGACACAAAGTGTCTTTTTCGCACCGCAAACATAGGCAAATTGTTACTGTTACGATTGCTTTTTGCATAATATGTCGCAAGTTAAGCTAGCTTGTCGTTGTTTTTCAATTTGTTGCCAAAAGAAGGAATTAAAATTTCAAGAAAAAAATACGTTTTTGTACAACGTAGTGCTTCGATACAATAATCATCATCATCATTATATCAACCAAGTAGACACCTACTGCTGGGTATAGGTCACTCACAAGGTTTCAAAACGAACAGGACTCACCATATTATCGGTGTTTTACCAAAACTCTGTCTTTCTTTGAGCGACCGCCACTCAAGGACCCTTTGTGTTTCCATCAACCATCACCTCTACGAACAAAATGCCCAGCCCACTACCAATAGCCAGCCAAGCAAAACAAATATTGATAAATAGAACAAAATAAACAAAAGAGTTACAAATAAAACAAATAAATTCTCCACCACCGTTCTCAAGGTAATCTCCATGTTCAGTGTTCGTCTGCCAAGTCCTGAGTAAAACCTTCAAAATATTATACTACACTTTGTAAAACTTGGCGTCCCGTGCCAAGTGTACAGTTCTTCACAATACAATCGACCGAGACAACCTCGGACCCTGCATAGCTTTTAGGCCACTTCAGAAAGGTACTTTTGTGTTTTAACAATGAAACACACACATATATAAAATTGTAAAAGTCTTAAAAGGATTAGAAGTTTTACTTTTTCTGACTTGGTTTATGTACGAGACAGTTGTTTTTGAGATTGATCAGTGGGCCTACACGTGCGCGGTAGCGTAAGAGTATTCAATTTGAATCGATTTTCGAACTACTATCCTTTAGCATTGTGGTTTAATTTCATATGACAAGCACTTGCAATTGCAAGCACAAGCACTGACAATTTGTATTACCCATTGGTAGTCTACAAAGTCTTCAAAATAAATGAATATTATGTTAGAAACGGGTACTGCCAATTTAAAAATTGATTGAATTTACGCTATATTTACTCCTCGCGCTCCTGCTAAACCCTCTAGCGTAGTGTAAAAACCACACAAACAAAAAATACCACTATGTGGGTACCATATTATACCTGTAAGCTTCTCTCTTATGAAAATTGACCTTTCGCCACTGGATTATTCCTACACACTATTAGTAGCCTATAAGTGCCTACAATAGGTAGGCGCTACATTCACCGACACATCTGCCATGCGTACCTAATGATCGTGGCAATATCCGCCTACTGACGCTCTATGCTTTGTTATACCTAGCTTGTATGGGAAGCGTGTGTACATGTCCGATATTGCGGTCTATATGCAAAGGGAAATGTTAGTTACGAAATGGACATTTACGCACTGTTTCAAAAGATCTTTTGTTCTCGTTTACGGGTTAATGATGACAATGACAGCGCAGTCATTGGCTTTTCGCTGTGTCGTTTACAATTAATGCAACCCAACCCAACCCAATTAAATTGAGTTATTAGGAAATTGTTGAAACTACTAATTTGTTATACTAGCGACCCGCTACGACTCCGCATGGGTGCAATGTAATACATAAACCTTCCTCTTGAATCACTCTAATTTTGATAAAACATTAATATCCGTTGCGTAGTTTAAAGGATCTGAGCATACAGACAGTGGGAAGCGACTTTATTTTATACTATGTAATATTTAGATTAAAGTGAGTTAAAGTATGATTGCAATAATAATACCAGCCTAGTGTCCCACTGCAGAGCAAAGGCCTCTTCTCATACAGCAGATTGACGATTTCAGATCCAAGAAGTCCAGGTTTCCTCACTATGTTTTTCGTCACCGATGTCAGTGATGTCCAAGATAAGCTAAGAAAGTACCTACGTATGAACTAGAAAAAATCACATTGGTGGCATAAACCCACAGCCTCGCGCATGAGTAGCGGGCGCCTTAACCACTGGACCATGACAGGAAGATGTGATTTATTTTGCTTTAATAAAATTACAAAATGGGCTTTAACATTAGTTGTAGGTTGTCGTTTGTTTTTTAACACAGTACTGTAAATGTGGCTTCAAAGTTATTTATTTAAATCATAGTGTGGGGATCTGCAAATTACATTCAACTTTTTTACTCTTTTTGTGCAAGTACAACTTTAAAAAATATAGTAGAAAAGCGTTGGAGATTTTAAAACCAAAAAGATATTAAAAGTACGCTCTAAAAAGTTTTAATATCATTTTCAAAATTCAGTAGGTATTCTTCAGCAATATTTTCGTCGTGTTCGCCGAAATGTAAGGAACAGAAACGAAGAGATATTGCAATGCTGAGCACGGGCCGTCCACTGCTTAAAGAATTTTATTTAACTTATTGTCACGACTTCATCCGCGTGAATGTCGATTATCGCAGACGCAGATGAAGTCTCTTCGTAGTTATAAGTATTTTTGCGAGCACCCTTATTCTTTTTCTAAAATAAAATTGCCTAAAATACCAGCTGTCTGATAGTTAACTACGAAAATGACGTCAGAATCGGTCTAGCTGTTTCGGAGATTAACGGGAACAAATAGACGGTCAAAATTGTTATAAGTACCGCGTGTAAACATTTCGGAACAAACAGACAGACAAACAAAATTGTTTTTTTTGTAGATATTTAATAAAAAAGCTGTTATTTTGACATTACAAAACAGACACTTCAATTTTATGTATTTGTATAGTTTTACAAAAATTTAATCTGCTATCATTATAGCTATTCAGAGTCTGAAAAGACACCTAATTATAATTAGGTAGTTCTTGCATTCAAACAGTTGATTTTACAATGTTTTTTTTTTATATCACTACTCTGCTCTCTTGCCCTTGCACAATAGACGTTGTCTCCTCTTGAGTGCTAGATAATGTTTATTTCCTATCAAAAAATATTTTTACTTGCTTTTGCCCGCGACTTCGTCAACGTAAATGTCGGTCGCAGGTCGCAAGTCGGTCGCAGGCGCGGACGAATTGAAGTTGATTAAAAAGTAACATGTCCTTTGTTGGGGTTCAAATTTATCCTTTACCAGATTTCATCAAATCGGTTCAGTGGTTTAATTATTAAAGCGTAACAGACTGACAGACAGACAAAGTTACTTTCGCATTTATAAAATTAATAATGATACTCTGGTTTTTGGATAAACCCACCTTCAAAGTTAAATATTAATATTTCTAATGCTCGTTTACATTTCAAAACATGCGATTTCGTAAATGTGACAACCCAAACATGCCCCATTACTGAAACGCCAAATATTTGCGGAACCCCAATAAACCTTGACATAATGTAAACAAGATATATGACGTCACCAGAAAGTATTCGCCTTGATTTACATAGACGATGTCAAAGCCATAGGGCGAAAAACAACCCCATTATATTTTTTTGACATGTACTTTACGCATTTAGGAAATGGGCTTCGTTCCAGTAATACGATTTGTCAATTCTTAATCGATGTTTGTTAGTTCATTCTTTCTGTTTTGGTAGGTGTAGTACCTATTACTTCATTGTTCAAATATTTTTATACGAGGTGTAAAAAAACACATCACATATCCGTTAACTATGCATACTTCTCATCAAACTAAAGGTATAATTCCAATGTTGACCGCGACCGACGACCGCGACAGCCGACCGCGTCGCGCGACTTATGGTCGGTTGCGTTGTTTAGGGTTCCATATATATAAATACATACTTAGTAGTGAGTCGCGCGACCCTGTCGTGGTCGCCTACCACGGTCGTCGGTCGCGGTCGCCAACATCGGAATGCTACCTTAAGTAACAGTAAGCTATTACTGGGAAACTTAATTTTTTGTGTGAAAAATCAGTTTATGGTAGTAGGTTGTATATGCAACAATAAAGAGACGGGGGAGTATTAGCTAAAATATTTAAAGTTAGCTAAAATAGTTAATAACCGTAACCGTATTTCTTAATCGCGCATGCTTTAAAAACTCTATTTTTCTTCATGAAAACTGAATTGTTGTTGAAAAGTCTAGGAAGAGCTAAGGCCAACATTAAAAACACATTAACTATAATACAACGGTACGGTGATCAATAAATTCCCACAAGTTTACTTACTATTCATTCAATAGTTAATAATTTGTGTGACTTTTAACAACAAACTATAATTATCATCAATCAATTTCAAAAACGAACAATATGACATGTTTGTTTTATTCCCAAACCACATGTCACGTACATCGTAGGTAATGATCAATCCATCAGGTAATTTAAAACCAAAGAGGGGATTCTACATTTTATTTAACTCATCCATACTAAATTATAAATGCGAAAGTAGCTCTATTTGTCTGTTACGCTTTAACGATTAAACCACTGAACCGATTTTGATGAAAGTTGAACCCAGAAAAAGGACAAGGGCTACTTTTTAATCTTCGTCTGTAGGTATACTGACATTTACGCGGACGAAATCGCGGGCAAAAGCTAGTCTATACTAATATTATAAAGAGGTAACATTTGTTTGTAAGTTTGTATGTAGGGGGTAATCCCTGGATCTACTGAACCGATTTTGAAAATTCTTTTACAAATTGGAAGCTACGTTATCACTGAGTGCTATAGGCTATATTTTGTTATCAAAAAATTAGGGATCCAAAATCACGCGAACGAAGTCGCGGGGAGAGTGCTAGTAGTTCATAAAATAATTAAAATTAATTATTATTAATAATTAATTAATAATCATTATTATTATTTATTTATTAATTATTTTTTAAAATTATTATTTACTTTTTATTTATTTGTTATTTTTATAGGATTATTATATAAAAATATGTGTTAGTTTATAGTTATTGTACTTATTTATTTATGTATTTGTGGTTTATGGGCCTTAGTTGCCTGAAATAAAGGTTTATTATTATTATTATAACAACCATGTTTTATAAATACCGTTTTTTTATATCATTAGATGGCAAACAAGCATCCTGATGTTGAGTACACACCGCTGCCTTTAGACCACTGCAATACCAGTATATAATACAGTAAAAAGTCAATAAGTAAACAAGTACACAAATAGGGACAAAAAGTAACTTGCAAACAACTTTTGTAGTCATGTCTTTGATAACGCTATTACAGTTAGTATCTCAAGGTAAAAACAAAAAATGTTGGTAATAGCGTTGTGGAAATACGGTTTTAGTAGATAGAGACCTACTATAGCAAGTTAGGTAGATACCAAACTCTTTTGTTGACAGTACTTACGTGCCTACTACTAATCAAGATGTTTTGACATGTCACCTCATCAGTAGAACAAACTCGTGCGAAGCATCGGTCTAAACTAATATTAATATAAAGAGGTCAAATTGTTTGTTTGTGAGAGGTTAAACATGTCTGTCATTCCAAAGCAAAAGACTCTGTGCTAAGTAAAACCACAGACAGATTGTAACATCGTGTTCAAACAATAACCACGTTTAAACGTCTATTGGATGTCGGGCGATCATGAAACCCGCCTAAACACAAAGCGGTAAAGGAAAACGTATTGGCAACGTGTCCGCCACCGCCAGTGTAATTGATCAGATGTTGATTGAACGCACTGGTTACCCAAGAGGAGATAACTTACAGAGACCGAACTTTGTACTTAGTTATTAGACACTATTATTCAATAAATCCAAGATACAACTTGTCTTAAAGAAACACTTTATTTTAGCCCTAAATACCCGATTTCGAAATTAAATAAATAAAAGTTAGTCAATTGAGTCAGAAAAAAAGTGACATCACAATTTAATATTGCTGTACAAACTCTATAAGGGAATCGCGTTTTGACAACTTATAAAAGGTAGGTATGTTAATCGATTGGTGGCGTCGACTACCCAATTTTTCAGTGTCGTAGTAACAACACCGTAACATGATACTCAACTGTCAGTGGCCCTAACTGGAACATTAAGCAAAAGGGTAAAGTCATTATGTTTGTATCGGTAAAGAAAACCATTCACAATTAAAACGGCTATGACAAAACCTATTTTTAACTAAAAACCCTACACATCATAATTATCATGTAACATATAATACGAGTATAATATGATAATGGCTAAAATACGTTACAACATTTCATTGCAGATTTTTTTAGGTGTTTACATTTGTTATTAATAAATATTACATCTTTATGTTTTCCGTGCAATGCTGGCATTTCACTTGGCAAATTAATTGTCCTAATATTTGCATAACTTGAGACACAGAAAACAAACCTATACAAATTATGATAAACTTGATTTGCAAATATTTGCACAAATATGCTAAGTGAAGCATTACTGGGCCAGTTTGTCCTTTTCTGTCTCGGCGTGCTTCCTTGACTCGTCGACCTGTCACTTATGTCACACACATCGCCGCGCCATATTACGTTGCGTGAAGTTTGGCCTCTGTTGTATAATTTACTCGCGTGCTTTACGACGCACGTATATATTTATGACTGCTGCCAATTGACCAGCTTATTGTTATTGTATTCACTTATTAGATACTGCCGGAATATCAATTGCTAGTCTCGTTCGGTTTATTGTACCATCATTATAATAAATTACTACTTCTATAATGAGCTTGTTTGTCGTAAACCATCTGTAAGGAAGAGTTATTCATAAATTACACTCTATGCATACGTATTAAGATAGCACAAACACAAAGAGGGTTACATTAAAAAATAAACCTGGCTAGTTATTACCTTGAGCATCTTTTGTTGTTAATAATTATAAGTACTACTTCAATGTACTACTCCAACTATTACATAAGAAAATTCATTACTACTGTGACGTAATACGAGTACATTAGGTATTATGCAAGCTCCAAAGCCAAACAAACAAATCTTAGTTAACAACAAAGTATTACACAAAGTTGCGTCTTTCTAACCATTACCTATTATAAAACAAAGTCCTCCCCTGCGTCTGTCCGTCCCTTCACGATAAACTCACAAACTACTTAACAAATCATGCGGTTTTCATCAATAGATAAGGTATATAATTCATCATGGTTTGTGTAAATTGGTTGAAATATGTATAACGATAATTGTTGGAAGTGTCAGAAAAAGTCAAGCCGCCCGCGCCGGGAGCTTTCATCGACGCACCCGATTGCACTCGTGCGAAGTCGGGGCGGGTCGCTAGTGGGCTAATAAAGTCTTTTAATTTATAAAACAAACATGTCAAGTTTTGTAGAAAAAACAGTCATACAACTTAAATAATAAACACACACCTTTACAACATAAAAAAACTTAGTAAAAACCTGATTAAATTCAAAACCATATTATTAAATTAGGCTTGCCGAACTCCTACAGAGGTTAGATGAAAGAAACTTCTTTAAATCAAATTAAGTAAACAGAAGTGAACGCTGTTTATACCACGACTTCACTCAAGTTATGTTAACTTTGTTTACTTAAACATGGACATGTCTGCAGATGTCAGTCTTCCAACTCATTTCACTTAAATATTCACTTAGATAGTGAAAGTTGCGATTAAGCTCTTCATATACTGTTTTAAAATTAATTGTAAATGTTTTGCTAGCTTCTCTGTTTACTACAGTTCTGAAAACTGTTTTGTGTTTAATTTAATTAAAAGATTTTACCGTGGAAAATTAGTTTTGAAAGAGAGTATCCCAGAACCTTCTGTTAATTATCAAGCGAAACTTTGATTAGACTACGTAAATACCTATTAATTAAAAAGAAGAGCATGTTTTGGAAGAAAATAATAAAAATCATAACATCACACCTGTAATCCCCGAAGGGTTAAGCAGAGGTGTAAGTACCCACTAGTACACTAACTGTTCGCTAGTTATGTTTAAGTCCCATGTAATAGGGGGCGAGCCTATTGCCATCAACTGGGCACAAATCCAGACTCCAAGGCTGCTACTGAGAAATTCTTGATAGAAAAACCTAATAACACTTTGCCCGCACTGGGAATCGAACTCAAGACCGCTCAGCAGTCGCGCTTTTCGACCAACAGACCAAACGGCTGTCAAAAAAAAAACATATTTTTAAATCTTGTTCAGTGTACCTACATGCATAAGATAGAATTTATTGCTAGAAAATATAAATGCTGGAAGCAATTTCCTGTCAAAAAAATATTCCACACTCTGTAACAATTCACTCTTGCTAGAACGAATTTCGAACAGCCTGTGGCGATACTTTCTTCCAACATGACAAGAAATGTCGCTCCAGTTTGTATGTGCCTTTATGTGACTATCTATTGTATATTATTTGGGCTGTCGTCTGCACTATAAATTATTTTGATTGATTCGGTAGCCGAAATTTTTTAAATGGTACTCTTACAAACATTTTGATTAATTCAACACGACAGCACGGTTGGCGCAGTGGCTAAGGGATTGGCTGTTGTGCTGCGTGACGCGGGTTCGGTTTTCGCACGGAACAAATATTTGTATGACCTACAAATAGTTGTTCCGGGTCTGCTTGTTTATGTATATGAGTTAATATGTTTGTAAACGCACCTACTATGCAGGAGAAATTCGTAATGGGAAATCTTTAAAAAAAAAATGTAATGCCATCAAAAACAAAACTTGTAAAAAAAAAACCAAGTCTCGCAAATCAGTTCTTCTACCGTAAAAAGTTGTGAGATCTATGTACCAAGTCAGTTGATTTATTCAGTCCCTACTTAAGGGACCTTCTGTCATAAGTTATTACGTAATTAGCAAATCTAACATCTTATAGTGACCACATTACCATTAAAAATCTTTTATGTTTAAATAAAATAGATTGACTTGGCCATCGCAGGAAAACACTACTTACACTAAAACAGAACTACACAGGAAAACTAACTTGCCATATAATCCACATTATATGGCCACATCACGCCTGTAATCCCCGAAGAGTTAGGCAGAGGTGTACCCAATTAGTACACCCACATTTCGCCAGTTATGTTTTAAGTCCCCCTTTTTACATTTAGTTAATTTAATACATTTCACTTCATTAAAATATTTTCAACCTTAGTTTACTTATTCAGACACCATTAAAAAGTGATTAAGTGAATAATATGACCATTCAAAGGATTTCAGAGATCCATTTAAGTATAAACTCAAGTTGAGAATTCAAATAATTAAATATCTATCTATTAAATTATAAACTAAATATTTTAAATATTTGACAGACGAAATGAGGGATAACACTTTAATATTTAAATGTAAATGCAAATGTTCTGTAGGAATTTATGGTAAGCCTACATTCACATTTTGGTACCTTGATTAACTCTTTAAGTTGGTAGGTAATCATAAAGATATTATAATAAAATAACTACGAGGTGATAAATAATCATTGTTAAGCCTACTATAAGAATGAAAGGAAGAAAAACTGTTTATTCACGTGAAAGTGATGCACATAGTAACATTTTTTTTTTGTTGTTGACAAAAGCTTAAAATATAATACCTCATTTACATTCAGCCCCTGCCGCTGCCCCTCGCGCTGCCGGCAATAATTCCCTAAATACTGCCGCAGCAGGATCGAGAGAAGTGTGTGTTTACATACTGCCCTACCACTCACTTCGCTTTCAAGTTTCGACAATGGCAGACGTCGAAATAATTACAGCGGCCGCGCTGTCTCTTTTTGCGATACATAATTATGTTCGATATTTTTATGACTGCCTCGTTGGTCTAGTGGTTAGTGACCCTGACTGCAAAGCCGGAGGTAGTGGGTTCGATTCCCACCCAGGACAAACTTTGTGTGATGAGCATAATTGTTGGTTCTGTGTCTGGGTGTAATTTATCTATTGTATGTATTTATAAATTATATAAGTATGTATATCAGTTGTCTGGTTACCATAACACAAGCTCTGCTTAGCTTGGGATCAGATGGCCGTGTGTGAGTTGTCCCAAGATATTTATTTATTTATTTAAAAAGGTTACGAATACAAAAAAAGAATGTTCGTCGTAGACGATGGTGGATGATATCTATACATCGAAATAAAAAAAAAAAAATTCTACGCGTCGTGAACCTTACGTTTCTGTTTAGATTGTTTATCCGTAACATCCCAAATTACTTTTTCCGTTTCCAGTAGTTCTAAGAATTTTATTGTAATCTCATTGCTCCATTCGGACGGCATTTTCGATGATCTAAACGAACGTCTTTCTCCTCCAGGCGCTCGGCGAGTACTGAGCGTCGGAGCAGAATGTAAACACGCACTGCCGCTCGCGCTGCCGGTCCTTTGACTTCCGCACAAAAAACCGCCATTTTGGGGAGCGCCGGGCAGCGCGAGTGGCAATGGCAGTGGCATGAGAAGTATTGCGTTTACATACTCGTCCTGCCCACTTCCCTGCCCACTTCCCTGCTCACTACGGCTGAATGTAAACGCGGTATAAAGAAATTTGATTTAATTTAAAAAAAATATTATCCTCGAAAATATGCGCCACGATAAAAAAATATGAATAATAAATGAAAAAAAAAATATGCGTATAGGTGTAGTATCGCCTGAAGCCTGATAGACTTTGACTGCTCTGGCGGTCGCAAACATCATCTGCCTAGCCTTTTCCCAACTATGTTGGGGTCGGCTTCCAGTCTAACCGAATGCAGCTGAGTACTAATATTTTACATCGAGCGACTGCCTATCTGACCTCCACAACTGGGTAATACGATACCCCTAGGTAAGACTGGTTGTCAGACTTTCAAGCAGTCGCAAACGTGACTGCTAAACGTAGGGAAGCTTCAATTTCTAGGTCAGCCAAAGTGATAACGGATTTTTCCCTTGCGAATTTGCCATTAGTAGCTTGGACTTCGGAAGTTGGTCGTGTAACGACCCCGTGCCTCGGAAAGCACATAAAGCCGTTGGTCCCGCGGCTAATCACTTTCCGGCAGTGTCGGTTTGCCGTCCCATCTTACTATGAGGGTCGAGGGAGAGCCCTGTGTTTGCGCACATACTTATGCGCTATAATATCTCGTGTATACTTGGGTAGTCCCCTTTGAGATTGTCCGTAGTGACTGAAATTCGTTCTGGGGAATATTATAGCAATGTTAGACTAGAGCTTGAGATTAGGTACAGTCGCATCAAACTATTTACATAAAATTCAAATAAATAATACACCTAACTAAGTATTTATTTATTTATTTAAACTTTATGCAACAAAAGTACAAAAGCGGACTTAATGCCTTAGGCATTCTCTAACAGTCGACCAAAAGTGGTGAAGAGGTAACATGGTAGGTGCAAGTTATTGTACGAGAGTAAAACAACAAAATTAGAGATTAAAAAATAAAATAATATAAAGTCTTGGGACAGATTAGCTTGTATGATTTTTTATCCTGATCTTTAAATCCTCTACGAGCCCTGTACAGCGATTTTTTCACACCAATACTAAAAGTCCTTTTCCAGCAATAATTTTTGCTCAAACTTTATTGATGGGTAGTATGCGTAGTTAACGGCTATGTCATTGTGTCTTTCTTTATTTACTTATTCAAAACTTACTATGCATTTTGTTACTTTTTGTTTTTTGATAGCTGTTAATGCACCCACTGTGCATCGCGGCACAATGACCACACTGTGCGCCTGCTATAGGAGGCATATCATTCACAGGTGTGTATCATTCAAGTGATTCTCGAGATAACTATTTCTAGTGCACTGCCGGACACGCAAAGAACAGTTGCGTTTAATTAATTAAAAAAAAAGTGGACATGACTGTACAAGTACCTACACTTAAGGTGATAATACGTAGGTACGCAAGAAAGTACAAAAAAAACTACACAATATTTATGTTTGACAAGATCGACAAAAAACATTACGAAAACGATTTTACTTTATTTACGTTTTCAATTTGCACGGAAAAATGAACCTTGTCGGTTCCATTCACCTTAGATCAATAATAGGTACCCCATAAATACCTGACAGAACCCGATAACAGGTGTATTATACCTCAGTACCTTACTACATCCGTACGGAAACGATTGAGAGGGAAATAAAAACCGATGGAGCGCAGCACAGACTTTGATTCATATTTCAGACTAGCTTACGCCCGCGATTTCGTTCGCGTGAATGCCCTACAACAAAAATACAACTGTGATTCTTTTCCTAAAATAAAGTGAAAGACCCGTCAATATACATTCAGCCGATTTAGAGATAGATATAGTCTGAATAAACAGACAGACAAACATAAAAGTAATTTTGCGATTTTTTTTTATGTAAACATTCATATGGAATTAGACTTCACAAACAGACGCTTCAATTTTATTTATTTGTATAGATAAACAGATTGACCACTCTACAATGCTCATCTATCTACGAATGCTTACCCTCTCTCCCTTATTCACTCACTCTCTCTTTCTCATTAATACTTCTTGCATACAACAGATCGTATAAGAGAAGATTAAGATTTAGTTTGCACTTTCTAGATCAAATCCAGCCTGTCCCTTTGCTGTCCTTCCCAGCGACGCCCTAGCCGAGGTCCATGCCCCACAGTGGGTAGTCTGGGTACCCTTAGCGTATTTTCGTTTAGTTTACGAGTTTTATGCCCTAGCTGGCGGTCACTATTTTTTTAAGACACGTCAGTCAAGTTGGCGACAATCTCATAGAGAGATGCTATATTGAAAAAAAAGGCTGAATTTTATTTGTACATCTAGAGAATAAATTGTTAGATCTGCGTTCAATTTAGACTGACAAGATGTTTAAAAGTTGACAAATGTTAATTTTGAATGTGTTTTTTTTTTTCATTAGGCTACCGTTTATTATAAGAAAACGAAATCATTATACACCGTGACTTTTTAGTCGTCTTACAAAGACAGCCCAGTTCATGTATCCAATGACTAGTAAACGTTCATAATAAAAAAATAGGTATTTATGATATTTGAATAAATTAAAAATAAAAATATTTATTCATTAATATGACGCAAGGCGTAGTTTTAGAAACACCCTGTAGCGAGTGACGTTGAAAATGGAGATGGAATGATCTGCTCGACTCATGCGCTAGGTAGGTATACTCTACAGTTTGATACGTAAACATTTTTAACAGGGTGTTTCATTTCTAATGTATTCGTACCTATTATCTTAATTAATGATAAAAAAATAATAATCGCGCCTAGAGGTATTTTATGTCGGATACATTGAGTGGACCACTTTTGTAAGACGACTAAAAAGTCAAGGTGTATAAACTATTCGAAGAAATAAACGTGGCTATGTATTTAATCTTTATTTAGATTTTTTTTTTAAGTTATAAAACTAATTCAAAATAGTTTATTTTTTTAAGTTTTAATATATTAAGACAATTTGGCGAAATGCGGCATCGTAGATTCGTCTAACACTCAATGCGATTGCGGAGCTCCTGATCAGTCTATGTCTCATATGCAAGAGTGTCCCAATTGTCCGTTAACCTGAACCCTTAACAATCAATAAACATACCCAACTTACTGAACCCCAATAGCATGAAATATCATAAATGTATCATCGATACGAAATACACACATCAAAAAAGTCTAGGGATCAACATCCCTAACATTTGTTAGGGATGTTGATCCCTAGACTTTTTTGATGTGTATATTTACATAGTATAAAACAAAGTCGCTTCCCGTCGACTGTACACTTAGATCTTTTAAACACCGCAACAGACTTTAATGAGGCTTTCATCAATAGATAGAGTAATTCAAGAGAAAGGTTTATGTATCTATATTGCACCCGTGCGAAGCTGGATCGCTAGTATTAAACAAAACATAGTTGCAGTCGAGTTTGCTAAAAGTAGCTACCAATAGTAAAGAGGGATGAAACTAAAATTTCATCTTTGCATCGAGTCGCGACGTCAACTTTTACGACTTTACATAGTTTACATCAACAATTCGGTTTGAATGCATTTGCATAGTATTATAAACCGCTGCTTCGCTTTATATTTTACACTCCCACGGTTATCATTAAAGATTTAATTAAATATAGTACATACACACATAAACTCACGCCTTTTTCCCATTGGGGGTAGGCAGAAACCACAGAACGCTACCTGCTACGATCCTTACATACTCCTTTCGCCTCATCCACGTTCATACATCTGGTCACAAAAGCACGCCGGTTACGAGTACTGAGCACCGGACCTTTCTGAAGAACCTCACCAATAAGGGCAGTTAGGTACCTATGTTAAAAAGAAGCGAGGCTGATATTGCCACCAACCGGGTACAAAAAAAAAACATAGTCACATGAGCGAAGCCGCAGGGACAGCTAGTCAATAAATAAATACATTATAATTTACCTTAGCAACGCTTTAGCTGTGTTTCGGCTTCTATTTCAACTAGACAGGGCTTAACATAATATTGTTTTAATACATATGAGTAGATACCAAGATATTTGAGTATCACTATCCAATTACTAGACAAAACCGGTTTTCATGAGTTAAAACGCTCGCCAGACTTTCCTAGGATTCTAACCGAGACTAATATTATTTTAGTAATATTGGTATATTTATCAAAATCTCAAGTCTGTGTGTAGTGATACAATTTATGTAAGTATTGGATAATTTTACTGTATTATTTTTTTCACCGGCGTTAAGTCACATCTTTGGTTACTGCTCCACTCCTGTTGGTAATAGCGTGATGTCATATAGCCTACAATATTCTTCATGAGACTGGCTATTATATGCAAAAAATAAATCTTAATCCGACTCGTCGTTTCAGAGATAACTTAACTAGTAAACAAGCAAAAAAAATGTTCATGTTTATTATACTTACTTACACATTAGTATAAATGTCCACGTTGAGAAAAAATCGACTTAATGCGAATTGGATCGATCAAGATTTTTTTCTCTAACTACATGACATAACATCACGCCTGTAATCCCCGAAGGGTTAGGCAGAGGTGTACCCATTAGTACACCCACATTTCGCCAGTTATGTTTAAGTCCCATGTAATAGGGGGCGTGCCTATTGCCATCAAGCGGGCACAAATCCAGACTCCGGGGCTGCTACTGAGAAATTCCTAATGGAAAAACCCAATAACACTTTGCCCGACCTGGGAATCGAACCCAAGACCTCATGCTCAGCAGTCGGGCTTTGCGACCACTAGACCAACGAGGCAGTCTCTAACTATTAAATAGTTAGAGACTGCCTCGTAATATGGCCGCTATAACAACAAATTTTGTTGTTATAGCGGCCATATTACATAAAATAGACTCTTTGAAAAAAATTCTACGGTCTAAGAAATGTTTGAACGACTAAAAACCATTTAATGTTTTTTAAACGAAACAAAATCAACTGAAAAGCATGATGAAGCATTAAATACCACAGGAATTTATTACAAAGGAGAACAAAGGTATAGAAATGACGTCCGAAATATTTTGGATTTTTATAACTTTCTTGAAATAACAGAGCTTTGTGTGCTATAAAATAACAAAGATTAAGCTTCTAAGCTAGCTGAAAGGAAAATAAAAATAGCTACAAGTTTATTTCAAAAGTAAATTCGTCATTCTGTTGTTTTCGGATAATATAAGTCAAAGCCAAATCATTTATTTCAGTCTATTGAATGTTGTGTACAAGAGAGAAAAATATAATTGAGTCTAGTTGCCCCTTCCAAAAGGTCGTTTCGTATGAAGAAGAATGGGTAAGAAACTCCATAAAAGAAACGATTATATTGGAACATTAATAATTGAACATTGTACATCGTGTTCTTTCATATAATTATATGAAAGAACACGATTTACAATGTAAAAACCATTACAAGTACGACAATATAATACAAAAAAATATAAATAGGTAATATGAAGTTCTACAAAGACGGTTATTATTTTGTTAATCGAAAAAAAAGATAACCGCCTTCAAAAACTACAAAATAAAAAATAACTTTAGTTTTGGAAGTCGGTGGCTTTGGTTTTGTTTTTGTTATGTAGGTAAGTATTGCCACCGACTTCCAAAACTAAAGTTATTTTTTATTTTGTAGTTTTTGAAGGCGGTTATCTTTTTTTGTAAAAAAGCTTTTTATTTTTCACTTTTTAGTGCTGTGTTTGAAATCCTTACAAAAAGCCCTTTCAAACAATACCTCACACGATATATTTAATTTTGGAAAGTGGTTGACGTACCCCCTCCCTTTTTTCCTTCAGCCAGTCATCGACTACACGTATAAACAAAGCAATTTTTCTTGTTACGACGGTTCTGCTGTGATCCTATAAGGAGTACCGTTCCATATCTCCGAAGTTCATCATCAGATCATGACAATATTTCTATGGGACCTATTCGGAAGTATACTCTTTCAAACAAAAAAAGAATCATCCAAATCGATTCATAATTGGCTGAGAAATCAGGTAACATACATACAAAAAAAAAAAAAAAAACATACGCGCCGAATTGAGAACCTCCTCCTTTTTGAAGTCGGTTGAAAATTGACCTGCCAAGTAGGTAATTTAATCGAAATTTCGTGGTGAAATAGCCCTTTAGGATTGCAAATCAAGTAAAAAGTTTGACTCAAAAATGCGAAAGCATTCAATTATCCGCGTAAAAGCCTATTTTAACTTAATGTTCTATGTAAGCGTAACACAAAAAATTTAATTTCAAAACCGCAAAATACTTTTTAAGACAAAGTTTTTAAATTAAGTCTTAGAAGCTATAATATTCTGATTGTGTTTTTGGGGTTTTTCACACAAAAGATCTAATCGTCATCATTTATATTCACATCAGGTTCTTATCTGAACAAAGGTAAAACGTGTGCTAAAAAAAAACACGTAGCTTTTCTGAATCAAGTTCACTTGTTCGTTGAGTGATAACAGTTGGTTGTTAATTTGTGCGGTAAATGCAGCTCAAAATGAGTGCATCATAACTGCCCAATGTTCACTTGGTCGAAGAACGTTTGTCCGAATGCAGTTTTGATCAAAGAACCGAAAATTTACCGTAGTGTTTTGTTTAGAAGCACCAACGGGCTTTAGGAAAACGTTCGTTTGGGAAATCGTTCATTCGGGCGAACGTTTTTCGATCAAAAGCTCATTTGGGCAAGTACTTATCGAGCAATCGTGACAGAATCACTCAAAATCAAGGGTACTGTTTTTAAACCACAAACAATGCAATGACTTTGCTTAGTATCATAATATTCAGCTGGATGTCACCTATTGTACCCCATCGACCTTCACAGCTCGCCAAATAACACATAATTGATTAGTCCCCGAATTCATATGAACGCAATCATATTTTATTGGTCTCAAACCGATCAAATGATATTTATTCGTCTCAAACCAAGCAGTCTTCTAGATTGTTCTCAACACTTATAGCTATTCTTTCTACCATGACTTATTCATGGCATAGGTGTAAACCTCATTTATATGTTAACTAGCTTCATACTTACATATTCAAAAACCACGATCTGAACCAAATTTGATTTTTGCTCCATCATCAAAAATAGGCATATATTTGCATAGTAATGTCAACGCAGATTGTACCTACTGTTCGTTAATCGAATCGTGAATTCCCTTTTAAAATGAGTATTTTAGGTTTATAAAATCATTATCCACTTATAATTAATATTTTAATTTGATTGGCTTTTAAAGCCAGGGGCAAAGTATTGCCATCTAACGTGGCAATGCCTCCAGTCTCTTGGACACATTACCACTTTGTGTTAAATCTTATAATAGTAAATAGTAAAATTGGGATTGCTACTGAACTGGGATTAATACGAGTATCAATCTACTGTAATTAAAACTTATTTCTTGTTAATTGTTATTTTCAATAAAATATTTTATAACTCGTAGAAATAGTGTTGATTCTATAAAAATAGCAATGCTACATTAATGTTTTCTGCAATAAAACTTAGTTTTATATTTAACAACCAAGTTATTTGTCAGAACCAAACGAGCAAAGAAGAGAAAAAAATAAGAAAATTAATAACTTCCCGAAGAAAAACAAAAGAGGGCGAGCAATTTATTATTCAAACGCTCCCGAATCTCGGAACATTAAAACAATATTGACATAAAGCCTCGACTTTATTCGGGTTCCGTACAACAGGGATGGCCGATCGTCACGTTACCGCTTGACATCGTAATTCTAGCGACATTGATCTCTCATATTAAGGATTTATAGATTTCAAGACAATGTTTGTTTACGTGATCTTTCAAAGTAAATAAATTATGTGCATACGTTATGTTATTGTGTAGGTTTTTGTCGTATAAGAAGCTTTTACCGATGACTTGGTTCTTATTAAGTCAAGTTAAAATATTTCTTTTCAATTAGACCATCTACAGGCACTTTTGAATTGTCAAGGAGTCGGTCATTAGTCAGAAGCTAAGTTGCTCGTTCCAAAACGGAGGTAGGCATATATAGAGAAGAACGAGCATGAAACTAAACGGCACTCTTTTCATTTAAGATTTACAAAATTCTGGTGACATTATTCTTGTTGCTTCAACATGGGGAAAAAATGAATATTAATATACTTTGTTAACTTTCCTACGGGTCCCTAATTTTTTGGATAATAAAATATAATTAGCACTTAGGGATAATGTAGCTTCCTATTAGCGAAAGGATGTTCAGAATCGAACTAGTAGTTCCAAAAAAAGACAAACAAACTCTTCAACTTTATAACCTAAACTAATATAATAAAACTGAGAAGTATTTTATTTGTTTGTTAAAAGCGCCAATTTCTGGTTACTCCCAGTTAGATTGAAAAAAATATTTTTGTATATGATAGCCAGATTCATGAGTAATAGTATAGGCTACATAACATCACGTTACGACCCACGGGGATGGAGCAGTAACCAAAGGCGTAACTACCACTACCCCCAACCTAATGCATCAATGCTCACCATACAAAAGTTAAGCAAAATGTAGAAATCTTTTCAATCACATTTTTGCTTTAAACAACATTAAATACATGGGAATGCTCACACTAATTTTGTGCAGATTACGCTAAGTTTTTGTTACTTTTGTCCAGCTGCCAATAGATCCTTATTGAAATCTATCCTCACGACACACACATAACTCTTTCTTACTTCATTAGCTAACATATTATATAAATATGAAATTGGATGTAGGTACTTAAATCTTAATCTAAATCTTAATAAAGAAATCTTAAAAAATTTCAAACTTTTTTTCTTTTTTTATAAGTATTTTCCGAATAATTATCTCGTATCAGCACGAGTAACATGAGAATATTTAGAGTCTATGAAAAAAGTACCTTGTTAAAAGCAGACCGGGAATGCCAGACGTACAGTCAACAACAGATGTGTATCCAGGTTCGACAGATATAGTTGAAGTTTTTTATAAACCGATGGATGTTTTCAAATGTAATTTAATTAAAAAAAGTAGACAATAAACAGTTCATTAATTAAGTTAAGTTTCAATCAAAGTCGTGATGACCCAGTGGTTAAGGCGTCCACCTCTCATGCATGAGGTTGTGGGTTCGAATCCGGGCAAGTACCAATGTGACTTTTTCAATTCATATGTACTTTCTTAAGTTTATCTTGGACATCACTGACATCGGTGAAGGAAAACATCGTGAGGAAACCTGGACTTGTAATTAATATGAGTCTGAAATCGCTAATCCGCCTTGAGCAAGCGTGGTGATCATGCTCCGAGAGGAGTATGATCACCACGCCAAGAGGCCTTTGCCCTACAGTGGGACAGTAATAGGCTGGTATTTTTATTTATTCAATCAAAGACAACCATCGGTTTCTAAGAAAACTTGAACAATATCTGACGACCCTGCATACCTATATCTTTTTTTGACTGTACACAAGTATCGCCCTTGTGAACGCTTTCTTTATATCTCCCTAAATTATCATTTCATTAAAGCAAAAGGTGGTTTATTTCTCATCAAACATACGAAAACAACAGAATTTTCCACCACTGACATGTCTCCTGCCATTTAATATTTGAACTTATGCTAAAGTGGCACGTGCACTGAAGACTAAAGAGTCTTAATTAGTTTGGCAACTCCCCTTTTTTTATTTATTCTTACTTTGTATGCGTTCTTAGCTTTAACTTAAAATACTCTACTACCCAATTTAATACTTGTTTTTTTTTTATTTCTTAATATTTAATTTTTAAGTTCAAGTCCCACGTGATGAGACACAATTGATTATCTATTGTTCTGTCATACCGGTATGATAGCCGGGCCTTGAGTGGAGATAGTTAAGATAGTAAATACGAGATTATATTCTTATATTTACTATTTACCTACTAGTTTCTGCCCGCGACTTCGTCCGCGTCAAAGTTCGATTTCTCCATACAAACTTTGGACCCTCGTTTCATCCCCTTAGGGGGTGAATTTTGGAAAATCCGTTCTTATACGTCTACCTACTAACTATAAACTACGAGTACATACATCCTTGCCAAATTTCAGCTTTTTACGTCAAGCGGTTTTCGATAGTTCTTGATGAGTGAGTGTGTGAGTAAGTAAGTGAGGGACGAGTGAGTGAGTTAGTGACCTTTCGCTTTTATATTTAGATTTTCTACACTAATAGGTATTATAAAGATGAATAGTATTTCTATCTAATCTCTAAAAATACTCGTACTTGTCCGATTCTAAAAATTGTTTCGCAAATAGCAAGCTACGTTATTCTTGTGTCCTTTATGGTATAATAATTATTATAAAAAAATATAGGTATAACAAAAATCACGCGGCCGAAAGCTTATTCTTTGTAAAGTTTTTTAGCGAGTCACGTTTTCTTTTGTCTCTTAATTTACAAAACTGTTCGTTAATTTTACCGCGTCAATTAATTTTTTGCGGAAAAGTCACTGCATTTTTATGGCTTACGGTTCGAGTATTCAAAATGTTCCGAAAATTACATGAAAGACCACAAAAACCACAGCTACAATAAATTTAATGATATCGCTTTTTGGTTCACCATTATGTTGTTTATAAAGTAACATATTTCGATATTCTGTGACAAAATAATAAACGAAATCACATGACTAGAAATGCCTTTCACGTGATGAAAATTTCTACCGGACGATAACAAGTGTCGCTAATACTATGCGTTAATAGATTTAGTTGACATAGAGTAGCGGTGTTGTGCTGAATGCTAAAATAATAATAAAATAGTTTAAAAAACAAAAAAAAAACACGCTTTTAGCACGCACTAAAAATTACAAATGGAGGGTTATTTTTTTCGTATTCCTGACATCAAACGAAAGGGTCATTTGATGATACCCATATCATGAGGGTGGATTTCAAACGGCCATTCCGCCATCTTGGGGAGGCCGCCATATTGGATTTGTAATGACGTTTCTTAGCTAGTCATGTATTGTCATCAGAACTCAGAGCGTGTGCAAAATTTCATCCTAATCGAAAACCGGGAAGTGGGTCAAATTAAGATTCCAAGATTTTCTTACATACATAGTTACAAGTGAAGCTAATAAAAGCGTGTTAAAAATATCAGCCACTGCAGGACCAAGGCCTCTTCATTTACAAAGAAGGCACGAGCATTGATCACTGCGGTTGGCAGATTGGTGATTTCAGACTTAAATTAATTACTAGCTTTTGGCCGCGGCTTCGTTCACGTTAAATTCGGGTAGCTTAGTATACTCCTGCGTTTCTCCTAAGATTTTTCATAAAAACTTTGGACCTCCGTTTCTTCCTCTTATGGAGTGAATTAAAAAATGAAAAACTTGACACATTGATTCTTGTACGATAACGAAACCACAACCTCATGTATGAGAGGCAACATCTGCATACATACATGCTGCTGCTGAATAGATGGCAACTATTAACTAAGTTTCGGTTCTTAAGTTAAATTTTGTCAATAATTAAAACCCTTCACAAGTGACGGTACTACCAAAATATTAGGTAACCTTGCTAAGAAATATTTACCATAAACAAATATATCTTGGGACAAAGTATTTGCCCAGTGATGTAAACTAATAACTCAAACACGTTTTCATCTTTGTTAATTGTCGGGAATACGTAGATACACAAATTATATTAAGTAAATAAATATATTATTTTCATCGTGGACTCATTCAAGAACTCTTATACTAGGTATTATTAGAGACGAGACAAACTACATTACAAGGGACTATAGGTACATATATTTGTACTACACTGTTTATGACACTCGCTTATAATAGAGCAGACAAATAAGGACAAAAATAACAACTTACTTATTTCGCAATCGAAATTCTTTAAGACATTCCTACGTGAGTGTGTCAAAACAAACAAACATGTGAAAAATGAGTAACGACTCGTTAATAAGCTGCTGATCGTTTCTGTGACGCGCTAACGTGGCAGTCACGAGCGCATTCCGACACTTTCGGTTTCGGCTACAGTCTCCCAGCGCTTTATAGCGCTTTATGTGATTTTGATGCTTTCGCTTTATTGTTATAGTAGCCCCATTTTTGACGTCAGAGAATGCAGTTAAGTGTGAAATATATTGGTTTACATCCACTAAACGTGGGTGTTTATAGATTTACATGATTTGCGTTTATTACTATTTTGTAGGTTAGGGTCAAATGGGATTGATTATTTTAAATAACATAAAAAAATCTAAGATTAAAAGCTTCTCAGTTTTTATTACGATAGTACGCAAGCATCTTCAAAACGTAGTTTTTCTCAGAAAAATGTATTTTCAGTCTCCGAGAAATAATTTACTTGATTAAAAAAAATGACTGTGCGTTTCCCCCAAGCGTAAATTCCAAAAATATCTGTCATGTCACTTAAATTTATTACGGCAGTATGCAAATTTTCCGACGCTAGCTTTTCCCACTTTTCTGAATGCATTGCTGCATAGCGCTGGCATTTAATCCTATTTCAAGGCGACTAAAATATGAGTCGGGGAGAAGAGAGAACTGTCTGTTTATGTTTTTCACAATTTTTATTTCATGAGAAACCCTTTTTGACGTTTTAATTTTGTTATTGTTTTGTTTTTTATTTATTATTTTTTTGCCGTCGGTTATTATGTACTGTAATGTAGTAAAAAGGTTGTATGATAAAGCAAACTGGCCGACAAGTTTTTTCACTCATATAAATTCCAAAAGGAAAATAAATAAAAATTAAAAGCGATTGGTTTTTCGTGTTTAGAACAATTATTATTGTCTGCTCAGGCTATAGTCAGTCTACATTTCAATGTGGTGGAGTCCCACATACACATCAGGACCCGTGACCACATGACAGTGGTCACAGTACCTACATATTCTATATTCTTTGAAAGAATAGCAATTTATGGTCGAATAAATAAACAAAAAAAAATTGTAGTCATAACGATTGAATGGATACTTTAGTGCCGAGCAAATTATTTAATTTCCTCAGTTTTACAGAAGGCCCTAGCCCGAACGCTCGGAACTAACGTTACGTAAATTCAATGTTTTAATTGGAAATACCAGATTCACACGTAATGTTTATATAGCTTGAAGACCTTATTCATATCGATGGATAATACTAATTGTGTTTATCGTTTAAATTGAACCAAAATGCTTTAGGATAGGTCGTATTTCCAATTTTAAAATCGGTTCGAATTGAATACTTTTACAGAGGCGCGGTTGTGCTTGACTGCTTGAGTCTTAGTAACAAAAAGATATTGGGGGGGCAATAAAGCCGGCTTTTCACTATGGGATGTAATATATATTACATTTTGAGCTATATTATTACATCCCGCGATTGCTGTTCACACTGTAACATATATATTTTGGAACAGTTCAGCTTCGGTCACCACTGTGTCATCACGTTTTTACACGCTTTATATTAGCTTCACTTGTATGTAACTATGTAAGAAAATCTTGGAATCTTAATTTGACCCACTTCCCAGTCTTCGATTAGGATGAAATTTTGCACACGCTCTGAGTTCTGATGACAATACATGACTAGCTAAGAAACGTCATTACAAATCCAATATGGCGGCCTCCCCAAGATGGCGGACTGGCTGTTTGAAATCCACCCCCATAATATGGGTATCAAATGAAAGGGTTTGCTGTCAGGAATACGAAAAAAATAGTCACGTGACTTAAATCCAATATGGCGGACAGGCTATTTGAAATGCACCCCCATGATATGGGTATCAAATAAAAGGGTTTGCTGTCAGGAATACGAAAAAATAGTCACGTGACTTAAATCCAATATGGCGGACGCCGTATTAAATTTGGATGCGTAAAACAGTGAATTTTATTAAGTTTTTTAATAATAAATATCTTTAAATACCTATTATTATTTTAAATTAGTAAGTAGTAAATTAAGTTTAAATAATAAGAAGACTAAAAAGTATAAAATAAAAATAATAGTTTAAAAAACTAAAAAACACGCTTTTACCACGCACTTAAAATTACAAAATAATTCGAACATTTACTACGATTTATTATGAAAGAAAGCGTGGAGCGTTTTGTCCAAGAAGAGTAAAGATTACATAAACGCTCCATGCTTTCTTTCATAATAAATCGTAGTAAATGTTCGAATTATTTTGTAATTTTAAGTGCGTGGTAAAAGCGTGTTTTTTAGTTTTTTAAACTATTATTTTTTTTATCGAAAAGGTTGAATTCTGAAATGGATAATATGGAGATTGTTTTGCTTGATTCCTACGATAGTTCATCAGATGACGATGATGCTGTATTCGATTTATATGTATCAAATAAATAATAAACTATACATAGTATGAAACAAAGTCGCTTTCCCTGTCTGTCTGTCTGTCTGTCCCTATATATGCTTAGATCTTTAAAACTACGCAACGGATTTTGATGCGGTTTTTTTTAATAGATAGAGTGATTCAAGAGGAAGGTTTATATGTATAATACAATGCACCCGTGCGAAGCCGGGGCGGGTCGCTAGTAAATAATAAACGAAAATATAATAAACGTCGATTCTGGATATCGAATCATATTAGACTAAGAGAAGATTATGGTGAATTTCGGCTTTTTAATGAACTCGATGAAGAAAAGTTTTTTTAATTACTACAGAATGAATAAAACTAAATTTTTCGAACTTCATGTTATGATTGAAGATGACATTATAAAGCAACAGACGCATTTACGCAAAAGTTCAAAACACGTGATCAGTTGACACGTCTGCACTCGAACATCACCACCATTCAAACTGAGGGCGAGGCAGGGGGAGAACGCGGTGTCCGGGGACGTGAGGTAAAATATACACCTTCAAATGACCTCTAAATATCGCTCAGTCGGTCGAAAAAATATTTATAGTTTGGGATGTAATATATATTATAGCACAGTGTGAACGGTCACGTACAAAATGTATGACGAGCGATAAAATATTATATCTCAGGATGTAATATATATTATAATATATCCCATAGTGAAAAGCCGGCTTAATACTCACTTTCAGGAACGATCGCAATTTAATATTGATCTCAACCTGCGTTCTTTGACATTGTTTGCCACTAAGATGTGATTGCGACTAGATTTTGAACGTTTTTAATTAGTAGGATTGACCTTCATATCCCATTAAGATACAATTGAGTAAGTACCTACCCACTTAAGAGAAAACTATCAAATAATTTCCAAGCAGAGTAGACATTACTACGGTCTGGGAAACACTAGAGTAAGTACCTAAATAAACAATAATAGGATTAGTATAAGCAAGAAATGTATTTCTCTCTGAGTTGTCACTAAGTACTAGCGTGGTCTGATAAGCTGTAGATATCTACGCTTTGTTTTACTTTCATTGGCAGGTAACTAATCCTAGCTATTGATTTAATTATTATTATCATTAGTCAATTATAAACTAGACAGATTATTGTTAATGTAAAGTAATAATTATGTTCAATTTACGAACACTCAAAACTCATCAGCAGTTTCATTAAGCATTCTCTCATAAGAGAAATTACTGCCTCGTTGGTCTAGTGGTTAGTGACCCTGACTGCAAAGCCGGAGGTAGTGGGTTCGATTCCCACCCAGGACAAATTTTGTGTGATGAGCATAATTGTTGGTTCTGTGTCTGGGTGTAATTTATCTATAATATGTATGTATTTATAAATTATATAAGTATGTATATCAGTTGTCTGGTTACCATAACACAAGCTCTGCTTAGCTTGGGATCAGATGGCCGTGTATGAGTTGTCCCAAGATATTTATTATTTATTTATTATTTAAATTACACGACTTAAGGTCATAGCTCATTCAAGTTACGGCTTTATATCGTGTTTGCTAAAATATTTTTTTTAATGACAAGATAAGAATGGTGACAGCTAGCAGGTGGCGCGCTGCCTGGCAGTTTACGGTTGAATTTTTTCAGCCGATTGCAACCGGCCCGTTGCCGTGCCATAAACGGCTGAACGAATTTTATTAAAATTAAGGTCACGATTTGACAATGTCCTGGATTAGGACAAAAATGTCCAATGTCCTGGGTCTGTGTCAATAAACATTTTTTTTCTTTCTTTTCTTTATTAGGTCGGAAGAAACTTTTTATCTCAGTATTACGTTCCCATGGTATAATTTTACTGGTAAAAGCAAACTATCAGATACATAGGGCATCATAACGTGGTAATGAGAAAGCAGAAGTACCTAAGTATTATAGACCGAAATAAACATTGGCCCAACGGTTCAAGCCCAATAGGTTTATCAAAGCATATAATATTTATATCATAACTAAAGCCATACAGGCTTATTAAAAAGTTTACGAAAAGGCACTAGAGGATGAAAGGGACCATAGATTTCTCGGTCCATAGGTTATTACGACTTTTTTTATAGACTCGTTTACAAGTCGACGTGATGCGAGGAGATGATTTGAGAAATTAATAGCTGTTTCCGATATCAAGATTCGTAAACATGTTTGACAAATTTTCCTGTTTACGTGGTGTTAAATGGGCGTGGTTAATGCGTGAGTGATTTATGCGAGACAGGACCCTTCGCACGATTAATTAATATGAATAGACACTCCGTTGATTTGGACTATGAATATAGGTCAAGGAATCACGCACATGTTTAATATTTTCTTCTATAGCTTGTAGGTTTAGTGGTAGCAAAACGCGACTGCTGAGCATGAGGACTTGGGTTCGATTCCCAGTTCGGGCAAAATGTTATTGAGCTTTTCCATCAGGAATTTCTCAGTAACAGCCTCGGAGTCTGGATTTGTGCCCGGTTGATGGCAATAGGCTCCCCCCTGTTACATGGAACTTAAATGTAACTGGTGAAATGTGGGTTTTCTAATGTGTACATCTCTGCCTAACCTTTCGGGGAGTAGGTAAAGGCGTAATGAACATTAAGATAACAAAAATAAAAAAATCATTAAAGTCAATAGTAATTTTCAACGTCGCTTTGAACTATAAACACTTAGGTACATTATTAAAAGCTTTATGTTTTCTCTATGTGGTTAGATATCACTAGGGACACATTTTCCACCAGTTTCATCCATCTTAACTACTGACACGCCATTTTAAAGCTTTTAAAGTCATCTGTGAAAACTACAACAAAGTTGTCTTTCACTGAAATATTTTATGTCATACTACATTCTGCCCGCGACATTGTCAGCGTTAGAGTAATATATTATTAATATACTTTACTATAATCTATTTCTGTGCCTAATTGCATCTAGATCTGTTCAGCCGTTTTGGCGTAATTAAGTAACAAACACACATACAAACTTTGACACGTGGCGCCATCTATTATTAGAAGAACGTTATTGTTGTTTTCCTCGGGAACAGTACATTTTTTCAGAATAAAAAGTACCCTATGTCCATTTATGTACACCTTACAACGTAGGTATATGCAAAATTTCAAGATGGTCGGCTTAGTGGTTTAGGCGTCAAAAGGCAACAAACAAACAAACTTACTTTCGCATTTATAATAAGTTAGGATTAGGATTTATAATAAGTTAGGATTAGGATATAATATAAGTTAGGAAGCTAGGATAGTAGTAAGATGACTTCAAGAGCAACTTATGTAACCTCTAAGTCTTTAAAGCAATTCACAGAAAATGAGTCACTATTAAACTTTACCCGAAATGTAAGCCTAGTTCAGACCGCAATAGTCCCCCTGAGAACGCAAGATATGCATGCATTATAAACTTAAGTGGTTAATGTACTTTGATAATAGCCTCCTCTCAAGCGAAGTGAAACTTACGTCTTGTAATGTCTATTAATTGGTCTAATCCAACCTCAAACCTCTACGATGTGGTATCCGTTGCTAATAGGATAAGAGCTGGTTGCATTATACTCGTAGTGATCAACTACAACGAACTTATGACGCGCGCTCGTAAAGCTTGGTTCACACGTTGCCAGTATTTAAGTAGTCGATAGTTTATCATCTAAACAAGATATTGTTTAGAAGATAAACTTTTAGTTCATCTAGTGGTTGCAAAGCGCGACTGCTGGGTATGAGGTCTTGAGTTCGACTTCCAGATCGGACAAAGTGTTACTGGGTTTTTCAGTCAGGAATTACTCAGTAGCAGCCTCGGATTTGTGCCCGGTTGATGGCAATAGACTCGCCCCCTATCACATGGGACTTAAAATATAACTGGCGAAATATGGGTGTACTAATGGGTACACATCTGCCTAACCCTTCGGGGATTACAGGCGTGATTTTATGATGTTTTATTAATTATAAGTCAGTCACATGTCAGTCCAAGATAAAAAGTACCTACATTATGAATTGAAAAAGTCACTGGTATTTTCCACAACCTCAAATATAAGAGCCGGGTGCCTTAACCACAGAGCTAAGGCATTTACTCGTTAATAAAAACGCACACACACGAGCCTACGCTTGTAAACGAACACTCAATAGATTATCACAAAATCAACACATTAGTATAATTAATACCACCTTTGTATAACACTAAACGATACTTCCTAACAAACAAGAGTCGGCTTACTAAACATATATACGGTTAATTGGTTTATTAGTACAACTACTTAGTGGATGATGCCGAAAATATATTAATTAATTAAGTAGTTAATCTGTGACGAAGTGTCTCGCACCCTAAATACGTCATTCCTACAACCTCTATATGACAATCACTTTCGTTATGTTATTACCTACCCGCGTTATCAGACGTCCCGATTTTTTCGGGACGTCCCGATTTTTAAAAAATTACACTATAATTACTGGCGATAGTGCTTTGTAGATTCTAGATATTACCGTCTATACATCTAGGTAAGAAAGTTAGTACCACCCTGTTATTTAGGTGTCAAAAAATATCTTTAAGGCTTTTCTATTTTATCTTTAAGGCTATTCACTTTATCATACGCTGTAAATGTCTCTTTTTACATAAAATATTAGGAGCCGTTTTTAAATAAACTACCTGTTTAATACCTATCGCCCATCTTTATGCATGGATAGGTAAAAGTCTAACACATTTATTTATTTTCTAGCTTATGTCCGGGATGTACGTGTGAATGTCGCTTATCATGGATTTTTTGTGCGGATTGTTCGTAATCCCTTGACGTATTCACATCAAAGGATTTAGGCCAACCATAAGGGATGCCATGATATGCCTGAAGAGTATCCACTTGTAGGCATATCATGGGCATCCCGTATTGGTTGGACCTACCACTAATTAAGGACCCCACTCAATCCGGAAATAAAGCCCATCGAAAAGGCTAGCGCAAATTGAACACCCGACGATTTCCGGCCCCAAATGAGATTTTCGGGAGGCGAACAGCATTCGATTAGAACGTTTGAACTTGAAGATAAACTGACATTTAGCTGCCTAAAGTTTGATAAATATCAGATATCTTATTTAGGAAATTGAGCCTTATTTACTTCATTAAGATATGAGATATGTATGGTTTTAGTTTGAGTTTATTTGTTGTTTTATTTGTTTGTTTGGAATTTGAAGGCTTTCTTGTATTGTGGATTACAATATTATTGTACCTTTTTTTTATCTTTTAAAATAATTATTTTTGTTAGATCAATTTCTAAAGGTCTCTAGGTGGTATTGTATTGTATACCCCACCCCAGCTTCATTAGGAAAGCCAGCAGCGCCCCGACGTTACTGGCGATCTCTTGAAGGGTACCGATCTCTGAAGGGTACCGATCTCTAGATCCTAGTGCAACAAGCTACTGCGCAATACTATGATAGTGTTTGAAATCGGTAGCATGACCCTAATTTAAGTATCAGTACAACTATTATTATTGCGAACATTTTCATTTTCCCGTTTGGACTTTGCAATCGTACAACAAAGCGCGGACGCAACTCACCTTTTACATACTTTACGAAAACAAGTAGAACCTTTCACAACGACGAAACAGGCATAAACAATGTCGCCAAACATACAGCTTTACCGTGTAAAACAATAACAAAACTCTGTACTTACCTTCCCACGCGAGTTATAAAAGTCGCAAGAGGTAAATGGGTCAGTTTACCCGGCACGGTAGGGTTAACAACCTGTCACCTCTTCCCTACTCATAGGCTAATTCTACAAAGCTGGATGCGAACATCCTGATTGCATGGTGGCCACTTTATATACGAATGGGAGGCTTAAAGTACCTGCCCACCTGATTAGACGCGACAGGGAGATTAACAAGTAATCAGGACACAGCTTGTGTCAACACATCCAATTAGGACTATATCTTCGAGACACACACACTACACAGTCCCCATTGAATAGTTGGCTTAAGGTGCGGTCTAGCTATCTCGACCGCCGCCTTTATCTTTGTCGTATATTAAAACCACAGCTTCAATCTTCGAAGCAATCTGGCGTACGAAAGAGATTTTATTTTCTCGTAAACTGGTCACATGTCGTCTAAATTGGAAATACGTGATCGAGTTTCATGGTAATGATCGTCTTTTATACCGGTTGTAACTTACGCACCATATAATTGAGTGTATAAGTTATCATTTACGCGACTTAGGATCGGTGTATGAACCCTTGGGGGTTGAAATACGTGTTTCCTTCCTTTGATAGCAGTCCCAAGGTCGGATACTTGTGCTAAAACTAACTTTCTTGGACATTTTTTGTTGTAACTATAATATTACAAAAGAGTTCCCTTGTGACCTGAGTCGGATAAAGATTAAAGAAAAAAGATATTATCTATATTGAGCTTTTAGAACAAAATATGAGATTGGAACTCCAGTGAACTATGAAAACTACGTGAAGCTTATTAATATGATCGCTAAGTAGGTATACGACGCAGCTTTGTGTAAGAAATTGTACTGTAGCTTAGAGGTGCAGAAAAATTTCACTAATCAGGTATGCTTAGTGAAAATTTGCCGCGGCAGCGCTGCGGCTGCGCCGACACTATGGTTTGTGTTTAGTGGATTTTCAACTTTATAGTTTGGATCACAACGTTGAAAATCCACTAAACACAAACCATAGTGTCAGCGCTGCCGCAGCGCTGCCGCGGCGCTGTGTTTTTAGAGAATAGCACAGCAGGACACAAAACAGTTCAACATCTATGATCTACATACTTGTATGACTTCAAATTCTTTCGTAGTTTCCCAGACTATCTTAACTGTCTTCACTTGTCTTTAAATTGAATTCTTCTTATTCTTCATTGTCATGAAAATGACTACTTGTTTTTTAGAGTACGGTAACTTATACACGATAACTCACTGTGCTATACTCGTAGCTGAATTCTGACTGACTGACACAACTGACATTTTTACATATTTAAATTAGAATGAACTGAGATGATAAGTTTTAAGGTCGCATTCACACGAAACGTAACGCTCGCTGCCAGTCATCCGTCACAATCAGCAGTGCCTAGTGTGAGTTTTTAACCTATTCCATCGCGTTAACGTAATCATTCACTTATCTCAATTAGTATGGAATAATTTTGTTTCCCGTTGTTGTCACTAGACGGCGGTAATGCGAGTACGTGCAGGAACTTACACTATGCACAGTTAGTCGGCGGCTGACTATAAAGCCTTATTTAGACGATGCGAGTAATATCGTGCTATTTGCCGTACATTTCGGGACCGCGCGACTGTCATGTCTTATGTGACCGATCATCGACGGAAATGTACCACAACATGCACGGTATTGGTACCGTCTAAATAGGCTTTTATAATGGTTCATACCTCGATACCTTTCATATAAAATCAGCCGCAGTCAGATAATTTTATTGATCTTCTTTTATTTATTTGTAAAACAGTTTCCGTTAAAACAAATGCAGTGCTTTGCAAAAACAAAATCGCAAAACTACGAAGTCGGAAATTAATATAACAAATTACAAATTCATCGAACATGTATGGAATTTTGGTTTAAAATATTTACAGTCAAATGCACTGCGTTTATTGCAAAGCGTTAGTATTAAAATGTATTCGTTATTGAGTAGCAAAACTACACAAAAGTATAAAATATAATAAAAATAAAATATATAAAATAAAATAACGACTACAATCTTTCTATAACATATAACCAGCGCAGCTTGAACAAATTTCGGTAGGTTTGTTAGATATATAATATATCTTCTAAGATAAAATATTAGGAAGACGTGCGGCTCGTAGGGGGCAGGTTAGTTCTAGCCGCTGGTACTTCTAACAAAGTGGGTTTACGACATTGGCTGAAATGATTGCCCATCATTTCGTACATAAACTAGCTATATGCCTCTTTATTTGTCTGTAGCTACTGCTCCGCTCTTGTGGGTCGTAGCGTGATGGTATATAGCTTATACTATTCCTCATGATTTTGGCTATCACAAAAAGATTTTTTCCAATCCGACTAGTACTTCTAGAGAATTGCACGTTTAAACAAACAAAAAAAACTCTTCAGCTTTATTATCTATACTTAATATTATAAATACGAAAGTAACTGTGTTTGTCTGTCTGTTATGCTTTCACGACAAAACCACTGAACCGATTTTGATGAAATTTGGTATGGGGTAAGTTTGAACCCCAAGAAAGTAGACAGGCTATTTTTTATTCCGCGTCTTTGCGTCCGCGATGATCAAAATGTACGCGGACAAAGTCGCGGGCAAAAGCTAGTATAATATAATTATAATACTATAGTATAGATAGCTTTATTCTAAGAAGACGTCCCACTTTGCCGTATGAAGTCGTCGCAGTTAAACGATGCATCGACAACGCTTGATACATTTTATTTCTCACCTCTAGTACTCGTAACATTTTCCTGTACTTGACATGTTTTCAATCGACTATGTGCAGGAAGGAGGTTGTTAGCTCCACTTGTATATTTTATTCGAATGATTACTGAGAGGCGATTGTTCGCTTGTTGCTCTCTACCGGTGTGAATCAGATGTTGTAAGCGCATGTATGAAAAGAGTTTTATTTTGAATAAGAATTTATACAATAATAGGTTTTGTTAGAGGCCTTTGCCCTGCAGTGGGACAATAATAGGCTGGTATTATGATTATTTACTATTATATAGGTTTCAGGGGGCCTACCACAACCTCTTAAAACAATATTATTTTAATATTACTTTACGTTCCGCTCTGTTGGATTTTCAACGCTCGGATCAGCGCGGAGAGTTGAAAATGCAACAACAGAAATTACAAAGTAATATTAAAATAACATTGTTTTAAGAGGTTGTGGTAGGCCCACTGGTCTTGTATTTTTATAGAAAATCGTTGATTGAAATGACAGCAACATCTCCTTGCACTTAAATATTCATCGTGTCCTTTTTAATGCCTTTTTTATATTTACGCCATTAAATTTTGTATGGCAACAGACAACTGTGACGTCACTTTTGTGCCGACTCAATTGACTAACTATTTATTAATTTGAAAGCAATAAAAAATCAAATTTTACAGTTACTTGAAAATTAATGGGGTTTTCATGGTTAACATAAAGTGGTTCTTTAGAGAAGGAATTATTGGTTAATGGTGCCAACTGCCGAATTTCTAAAAAATAAATGAACAACATTTTAATGTGAAACTTGAACATTTAGCTAAAAGCCCCGACGTTTAGCACTCTCAACAATGACAGCAATTTGGCTCTCCCCTTCAAACTGCTTGTAAAAACCATTTGTACTAAAAACTACATTTACTTAAAAGCACACCCACTTACAAAATAATTTGTCACTGTCATTTTGTACAAAAAAAAAATGTAACCAGGAAAGAATAAACATTTACCGTTCCGTTTTAAACTTGCGGTCAAAATTGCATTTGGCAGTTTGCACGATAGCAGAGGAAATGAACGCAGCTAAGCTTCGAAATTCAAATATGAATTCGAAATAAATATGTTGCCTGGCAGGAAAAAACATAGGGTAGGTACTTTTGAAATGGCAACATCAATGTTATTATGTCAAAAAGAATGTGTTTGCTCTTGCTTTGGCCTTAACGAATGCGAAAGCAAAACAATTTGAATTGCTAAGTTGAATTAAGTTCACTAGGTAGGTACCTAATATTGTTTTTGTTTACGTCTAAGATGGAATGAGTTCGGTCTAATGTTCCGTGCTATGAAAACAAGAAAGTTTTGTTTACAATGTGCCTAGCGGCGCCGACGACGCTGCTTTCAGGCAAACTTTGAATGAGCAAGTAAAATGTACAATTGATAGGTATTCTATGTAAAAAATAATTTTTTTTTTCATAAGAAATATGAAAATCCTCGGCAGCTCTTATAGACTATAAAAAATTCGATATCGATCCAAGATATTATATTATATTTATAATTATTAAGAATGCTGTTTACATTTTTAGTTATCTTTGAATCTTTTAGCCAACCAAAAAGTACAGACAAGTACCTATAGCTTCCTTTTTTTTAAACGCATAAAAAAACACGTAGTTACCAGCTTTTCTCTCCGAATCTTTTCTACCACAAAATGGCGCGAAACACAACCTAAAAGCTGTTTAAAGCTTGTACACAATGTCTGTCGACCGTAAAACTCTGTGTTATACTACGTGCAGTTTGTACTGCAACCAATGCAATGTAAACGTCGTAAACGAGGCGTGAGAGCATGGTTGTACCATAAATTGACGATTTAATTACCGTGACTGGCAACAAACCGTCACAGAGTATTTTTTGAAAAAGGAATTGTATTTGAAAATGTTTTTTTTTTGTGAGAATAAAAGGACGAAAAATTTTTTATTTTATACTTACTGGTTAACCAGTACCTACATTTAAGGCACGAAAAGCAAGATCAAAAATAATTTAAATTCTAAATATCTAAATCTAACTATCTATACTTAACATTATTATTTTTATGTATAAAGAGGAAAGATTTAATTGTTTGATTGTTTGCATTGAATAGGCTCCGAAACTACTGAACCGATTTAAAAAATTCTTTTACTATTTGGGAAGCTACACTCTTCCCGGGTGACATAGGCTATAATATATTTTCAAAAAACTTAGGGATCCGTAAGGAAAACCACGCGAACGAAGTCGCGGGGAGAGTGCTAGTGTACAAATAAAGTAATTGAAATTACTGCTCTAACTTTTCATTACTTACCATTTTTTACAGGATATACATATACCTCTTCAGAAACAAAAGTCTAATGATGTATAATTATACCTACTTACCAATTCCTGATTCATCAAGTATTCTCAAGCCTCAAGAGTACCTACGTCATAATTATGTTTTTCTTACGAACTTATAATCTTTCTTTTAGTTGTTGGCGTAAACATGTGTTGTGGAATATGACGAATATGTATATTAAGGTTATTACTAAAATACAATTGTTTACTTATAAACTTGAGCAACTTTATAAGGATTAAACTACGGACGATGTTCAAAGTTGTTTTTTGCGCCTAAGTTTAATTGAATTGATAAATGAAGAGAGTCCAAAATGTACAGGTCATTCTGCGTTAGTTTTGGCCGACTAGATGGTACAAGTGGGTATTAGACATCACCATTAATTTAACAGGATTTTTATGACCTATCGAAATGCGATTTCCTTATAGATTTTGTATAGCATTAATAAATTGTGACGTCACTTTTTTTCTAACTCAATTGATTAACTATTTATTAATTTCAAAGTAACTAAAAATCTAATTTTACAGTTCATTAAAAATTGATCACATTTTTACGGACTGAGACTTACGTAGATTTTCATATAATTTGGTCTGCGTAGCAGTACTTACAGACAAATGTCGGTATATTGGAAAAGAAAATCTGTACTAAGCCTGTAACGTGTGGATGGACCATGATAAGGTAAAACTAAGGCTATTTAGTCGTGATAAGACATGGCAGCCATAACACCAGTTTAAGAAAACAAAAGAAAATCAAGCAAATAGAAAACAAAACACTGGCGTTTTTATGAATAAAAAAAAATAATCGGTGAAGTTTTGGGCTTTCTTAGAGAACTTTTATATCGCACGGCTGTTATGACATTAAATATTATCTTACAGCAACCATTAAGAAGCAACTAAGTCAAAAAGATTGTTTGACTTGATAAACAACGTTTGTTTTTATTTATTATAGTCGTAACAGCCGCAATTGTAATACTTTTTATTATGCGCGAATAAAGTATTTAAATTATGGCTAAAGTTACCTTGTTAAAAGTCAAAGTCAAATCATTTATTTCAATTAGACCATTACATTAAAGACACTTTGAATATCTTAAACAAAAAAAAAGAATTGATTCTAGTTGCCCCTTCCAAAAGGTAATTTTACCTAATAAAAATTTAAATTCGTAAGAAAATTCACACAAGTGAACTTACATAATTATATTGATACCTAATAATGGAAACCCAGACCATTTCCGGATAAAATAGATACCTAACTCGTAAATTCCCTGAAAGGATTGTTGGAAAGGTAAAGGTAGCTTGCAATATTAATATCGAAAACGTTGGTAATAAATATTGTATTCTCGAAAATATGAAGAGAAAATCAAAAGCAAGAATATTAAATTCTCATTTTACTCGATTTAACAATTAGGTAGGTTATTATTCCAATTTAGGTAGGTGCTCGTGGCAAAGTAATAACAGCTACACGGGTTGATCCATCAGGTTAAGCTACGCTTGCCGGGGTTGATCCGTGGATAGGTGACCACTTTACAAACCGAGACACCTCTGTACCTCGGAAAGCACATTAAGAGCCTATACAACCTCAAATGGCTTAGCAGAATCCTGTGATACGCCGAAAATACTGCAGCATTAATTTTGAAATAAATATATGGTAAAGTTGAGGATTCATGTTAGGGCTTATGTTTGGCGAAAACACGATTCCATAAAATTTTCTCGATAGAAAAAAATCTCAAAGTTACCTCTAAATTGAACAATAAACCGCTGGCAATCATAAAATACTTAAAATTAGATCATGAAACTTTTTATACTAACTGAACTAACTATAAAGCAGGTCTTATGTTATTTATTTTTCCGAATTTCCTTTTTTTTCGCCGTAAAATAAATAGATTTGCGCGTAGACAACTATAAGAAAAAGCAAGCAATAGTGCGTGGTACGTGCAAGTGCGAGCGAGTAAGAATATATTGAAGTAGCGTGCAGCCTTAAACTAAATGCTTATGAACGATTACACGGTTTTGGTTTGGTTGCAGTCTCTGAAACAGCTGGACCGATTTTGACAGAACTTTCAATGGCATATAACTGATATTATAAGGAGTATAATGTAGCAGAGAACACTTAGTTTTGCACCATCTTAACTGTACTTGTTGGGAAATTAAACCTATGACTTTTTTAACAAAATCCGATTCAATAAACAGTTTTACTGGCAAGTGTCGTCTACGTCCGCGGAGCATAAGTTAGTGCAATAATAAACTCTAAAAGCCATACAGTCTTGTCAATGCTTAAGTCAAAGCTGTCTTCTGCTAAGTAGTACACATGCTTCTAAACTTTTGACAGATAAGAGGAAATGTGGGTGGTCTTTTCTCCATGAAAACTTAGTGCTTTTTAAAGCAATGATTTTTTTACAGAAAAGTAAATATTATAATTTTCCTTTTTAATGATATCTACATTATTTTTATAAGCACTAGAAAATGATCTGTGTATAGAAACCTAGTGTACACGTATAAAAACTATTAATGAAATAAATTTTTTTTTTGCAAAAAAAAAAAACCGACTTCAAAAAAAAGCACTAAAAAGTTAAAAATAATACTATAACCTACCTATATTAATAAACCTAACCTAACCTACGATTAACCTATTAAAATTTAACAAATTTTTGGAGTCGGTGCCAAGACCGAGGTTATTATATCCAACCGTATGGCACCGACTCCAAAAAATTATTAAATTTTAGTATAGGTTAATCGTAGGTTAGGTTAGATTTATTAATATAGGTAGGTTATAGTATTATTTTTAAATTTTTAGTGCTTTTTTTTGAAGTCGGTTTTTTTTTTGCAAAAAAAAATTTTATTTGTTAATTTTTAGTGACATATTTTCGTCCGATTTCGATATCGACCATTTGGGAAGTATAACCTTTCCAACAAAACAAGAATTTTTGAAATCGGTTGGCAAGCGACGGAGTTAAGCGCGAACAAACCTAAAAAAAAAAAAAACATACAAACATCCGAATTGAGAACCTCCTCCTTTTTTAGAAGTCGGTTAAAAAGAAAAACATAGGGACACAGTATATATCTTTTCATTTAATTCATGATACCTATATCTAATTTCCCCCCGAATTTACCCCGAAAATAATAACTTACGCTATTCAGTCGGCCCTGCAGTTGTCCTTTCGGCACACCAAGCGCAGGTGACCGCGAAAGTTTCTTTATACTTTTTTTTTTTAATCTTTTTACTCTTACAACAAACAGAAAAAGGCAACAAACCCCTCAGCCTATTCATCTCAATAATCCACACCGTATCATATTTAGCAGTAGGAGTACATCTATCAAAACATGCAGCTGCAACTGTTTACAAGTTTACTTACAATATCAGATATGCAGCCGACACAGACAGATCTAAACATCTCGTCGGATTCCTGGATGAGAGCCAAGCCCACCATTGTACCGGAGATCCCTCAAAATAGGTACATCAACATTAAATAGTTTTATTGTGATCCAATAGATTTCGTTGAGTCAGGTATTATTGGGTTATTTTAAGAGGATGTGATGATCTCAATTTTGTTTGGTGGGAAGAATATTGTTGAGATCAGAATAGTGGTTTGATTAACTGGTGATGGTACCTTAGTAAAAGAGAAGAGAAGTTCAGGAAAAAATATCATTTAAAACCGTTTAAGATTATGACGAAACGAGAACAAAATAAATTGTCCTGCAAGTATTAAATCTAGCATTTTTCTGCATTTTTTTTTCTGTTTTCATACCCCAGACAACATTTTTCGAAATAAGAATTAGATACATTACCTTTTAATTGGTCTTAGTTCTACCAAAACAAATGAACCTACCTACTCGAAAATTCTCCAATTTTTTTTAAGTATTTGATTTTGGATATTGATATTGAACTGTTACTGCCAGTAATGTAACACATGACGTGGCATATTATTAAATTATTTTGACGTAATTAATTAAATTATTGAGATCTTATGGGCTGCGTTGTTTTGAAAGAGTTAAGATCAATTACATAAGTATTTATGCCACTTTATAGAAATTACTCTAATGAGCAGACATTTCCAAAAACCTTGTGCTTTTTCTTTATTTCATTAAAATAAAGAAAATGCATAATCATCCGCACAAGTTTTACTTTACAACTTGACATTGTTGTCCAAGTTGAATAGAATCCCGTCCGTGGTTTAAATTCTTAACAAAAGAGCCAGTGGCGTCGCGTCAGTCATATTATCTATATCCATTGAAAACTTGTCTTTGTCAGACTATGTTCTGGAATAACATGAACAAAACTTTGTTATGGCGAATGGATACCGAAAAATGTGCTAGAAAATAATCTTGGGGTTTTGTATTTTACTTCTATCGTTTATACATGGTCATTGAAAATCGAAAAACATCAGCTGTTCTATACTACATTACGATCGTGTTGTGTAGCATTTTTGTAGGGAACGGCTGATTTTTGTTTCATGATTTCAGGGTTGGTCCCATAGTAAAAGTTGTTCATAATGATGAGTATCTACAATGAGCCCTTTTCAGGTTCTGTGTAAATTTTCAACGACCCTGTATATAGCGACTTGGGGATTATGTTATTAAAAATGGGGGGTATATTTCGTCTGCTGATAACGAAATAACTAAATTCTTTCCAAATTGGCCTTTCAATCATAATTGAATATTAATATTCAATTTCACTTTAGGAATAAGTAATTATTACTAAAGTACTTACTTTGAATAAAGTTCAATATTTTAGTAATTTCGTACTTTCTGTTTAAAGTATCAATTTATAATAGGAACTGATTAAGTATTAATGTTAAATAAAAATTAAATTTTACGGAGTTATGAGAAGGAATTAAAAAAAAATGATAACCGCCTTCAAAAACTACAAAATAAAAAATAACTTTAGTTTTGGAAGTCGGTGGCTTTGGCTTTGTTTTTTGTTATGTACGTACATAAGTATTGCCACCGACTTCCAAAACTAAAGTTATTTTTCATTTTGTAGTTTTTGAAGGCGGTTATAATTTTTTTGTAAAAAAGCTTTTTATTTTTCACTTTTTAGTGCTTGTGTATTTTAATGTTTGAAATCCTTACAAAAAGCCCTTTCAAACAATACCTCACACGATATATTTAATTTTGGAAAGTAGGAGGGGGGTTGACATACCCCCTCCCCCTTTTCCTTCAGTCAGTCATCGACTACACGTATAAACAAAGCAATTTCACTTGTTACGATATTGCTGCTGTGATCCTATGAAGAGTTCCATTCCATATCTCTGAAGTTCATCATCAGATCATGACAATATTTCTATGGGACCTATTCCCAAGTATACTCTTACAAACAAAAAAATAATCATCAAAATCTATTCATAATTGGCTGAGAAATCAGGTAACATACATACAAAAAAAAAAAAAAAAACATACGCGCCGAATTGAGAACCTCCTCCTTTTTGAAGTCGGTTGAAAATATAATACATTACTTTAGCAAAAACTGACTTCGCTCATATTTTTCTTTTACCGCAAGCAACTGTACCTTATTCGTTCCAATGCTTAATCGATGTTTCCCATTTCAGGTGCTCGCCCCCGGGATTGCAGTGATTCTAGAAATATAGGTATGTTATGCTTCACATAATTTATAGACACTCACTGAAGTACCTTATTTCAACCTAGTACAAGAAGGGTTACCATGGCCATAGAGGCCGCGCCGCGCGTAGGTTTATCGTGTTTACTTTATCGAGGCAAAAAGTTAACTAGGGTTAGGATTTTATAGAGCGACTATCTTATGCCTGTCGCTTCGTTAGCGTTAAGGGCGCGCCAAAAGCCAGCAAACTTTTATAATTCACCCGCGCGCCTCGTGTTTAAGTGTTTTATCGTAATAACTCCAAAAATAAAAGGAATTACCTAAAATGCCTAGACAAAACCCTCGCTCATGTATAAATATAACTAATTATCAAATTTTCGTCATATTAGTCATTATAATATCGTGTATAAATCGAAAAAACCAAAAAATTAGAGGCTACTTCGTGATGTTTTTCTATCGAGAAAATGTTATTATTTTATGTTTTTGATCAATGAGAACTCTCGAAAATATCATGTAGTTTTCATACATTTGTACTTTAAGCCTAGAAGTCTAGAATTGTTCATGTAAAATAAAAAAAAAGATTGGTAATTTTGCTTACTACCCACTCTTACGACAGTTATCAGGGGATTTTTTTCGCGCGGAACCCTATTATTATTATAAAATAAAAGTAGCCTATAAATTACTCCTTATACCATCAGCTATCTGCCAGTGAAATAATGTGTTGAAATCCGTTAAAATCGGTCATAAAAAACATTCATATTTATATTGTTAAAAGCTGTTATTTTTAATATTAAAATCAGACACTTTAATTTTTATTTATTAGTATAGATATAGGGGTTATTTCGCATTGCATCTGATCCGAATCAAAAAATGACAGTTTGAAAACAAAGATCAATTTATTCAAGTCGCAAGGAGACAGGAACAACAATTTATTAACCCTCATAATGTATCCAAAGGTCAATCGGTCAGTGTGCCCTCAGACTGCATTCACCGTAAGTGGTTTACCGGCGATATTGAATAACCACTTTAAAATGATAACATTACACTTTCCGAGCGACCATCTTACCTTTAACCCTTACCGTGGCGCTGCTTTCAAAAGTAAACGTCAACAATTTGTCAAATTCAATACATTTACGGGAGTTCCTCATTTCGTCGTGTGTCGAAATATACTGGGCTCGCTTAAATTGGATTGAACAAATATACGAGTATTTTATTAGATGTTGCAACCAATGGTTTTCTTGGTATAGAAATTAGTATTTCTTAAACGTTCTGTATCTTGAATGATGCCTCATGTAACTTTTGGATTCATTGAGTGTGTTTTAACACTTATTATAAAAAACCTCCTTGCGAAAGTTTTTTTTGTTGAGACAATCCCCACACTATTCAAATCCACTGCAACTCCTGAAAGCCAGAATCAACATTGGAGTCCGCCAGAAAAGCGCCGAGGCAATGAAGCTTGTCAAGTCCCGGAGAAACGATTCAACTGTCTTGGATACCGCAACGATAGCGAAAGTATAACCACTTGTAAAGATTAGTTTACCTACAAGAATAAATAAATCAGCAATTAAGCAGTTGTTAAGCAATCAATCTCAGTACTGTATCTCTAAGCCATACACAATAGAAATTCTAATGCAAGCTACAATATTAATGAGAAGATTATCATTTGAGCCCGATGTTAACAATACATAGACAATAGACATATTACTGACTTGCCGGGTTCTGATCATAAACACTACGCTACAGATTAATCCAATAACTCTTTGGTACAATGATAACACCAGTACTTGTTGGGAACGAGGGCATTTCCACTTATCTGATGGGAGATCGTTGATATTAATTGCGCGCATTAATATTGCAAGACAAACGCGTACATGCGCGTATTTAGCTGGTAATTAATACAGTAAATATTTACATAGCTGACTGTTTCTCTGTTATTGCAACCTATATAATCCCATAATATAACACATATAAGATCACGCCTGTAATCCCCGCAGGGTTAGGCAGAGGTGCACCCATTAGTACACACACATTTCACTAGTTATATTTAAGTACTATATAATAGGGGGCGAACTTATTGCCATCAACCGCGTACAAATGCAGATTCCGAGGCTGCTAATAAAAAACTGAGCTGATTGAAAAACCCGGTAACATTTTGCTCGACCTGGAAATCGAACCCAAGACCGCGAACACTAGGCTAATAAGGCAGTCAATATGCGTAACGTATGCATAAATAGGATGTGTGATGATCCGTACTTGTTACACCCCATACACGCTTGTACATAAATTGGATCATATTCAATTAAGTTAAAGTCTCCATCAACAATTCATTATGTTCATTGTTGACTAACTTAACTGAAAAGGGCAAACAAAGGTCACGAACTTTCTTCAAGTACACTGTTTGAATATTTACAAGGTATTCAGTTTATGTTAATGCAATAATTTGATAAATTAGTCTTTAGTAAATATTTTTAAATTAATTTGAACAAGTTTGTTTGGAAACTAAGGGTCAGCGCATACAGCAATTTGCTTTAGCAGTTTTCGTTTATTAACTTGATAATGAAGTAAAATACAGCACAATGCAAGTGCAGGTGAAAAGAGGAGAGTTCTATTTTATGTCAAAGTCAAACTCAAAGTCAAAAACATTTATTTCAATTAGACCATTTATAGGCACTTTTGAATTGTCAAGGAGTCTGTCAGTTAGACCGAAAGTTGAAGCTAGTTGCTCGTTCCAAAACGGAGGTAGGCCTCTATGGAGAAGAACGAGCAAGAAACTCCACGGCACTCTTTTAAATTAGGTTTTTACAAAATCCTTGATACATTATTCTTGTTGATTCTACATGTGAAAACAATGAAGATGAATATAAAACAACTATAAAAAAAGTGTAAAAATCGACCCCGCGACACGCAGCAGCAACCAATCGCTCAGGCACTTCGCCAACCATGTCATGTCGTGTCTGCGTTACTCGCCCATTAATGTCACTAAATTAATATAAGTTTCACTATGAAGTAAGGGAAAATATGAGGAGCAGTGAAAACTACTAAAGAATAACACCAGTCTGTCGAAGCTTGTTATAAACGAATATAATCCTTTATGATTTTTTTGGGACATCTCGAATGTTCAATTTATAACATTAGCGTTGTCAGGAGTTACCCTTTGTGCTCAATTTGGATGTACGCAGAATTACACTGCCGGATATAAATATATGCCAGATATGTCTTGGTATGCCGTATTTTCGTACATGATATTTGAGATATGTGCGGCTTCACTTACGCCCTAATTCTGGATTACATGCGTTCGGAAAATATATTCGAAATTAGAATTATTGATTTGAAGTTATTTGCTTTTTAGGATTCCATAGTCAAAAAGTCCAAACAGGGCCCTATTGCTCTCGCTCATCCGTCTGTCCATCTGTCAGTCGCTCTGTCACAGGGTTATATCTTTTAAACCGTAAAAGGTTGATACTTGAAATAAAAAAAGTGTGTGACTATTGCCTTCTACACAAATAAAAAAAAAAAAATTTTAAATCCCCCGACGGCGACAATCTTGGACCGATTAACATAAAACATAGTTAAACACTCCCGACTAATTCACCTTTCAAACAAAAAAAAATCAAAATCGGTTCATCCGTTCTGGAGCTACGATGCCACAGACGGACATACATAAAGACACACGTCAAACTTATAACACCCCGTCGTTTTTGCGTCAGGGGTTAAAAATTAAAAAATGTTAAAAATAAAAGGGAGTCCCCAAACAGGAAATGGGTTTTTTCCGGCGCTTTTCACATACATAACCCTTCATGTGTGAGTCCGCCTCACGCTTGGCCGGTTCTTGTTCTTTGGTTTTATTTGCCAAGTATGTATGTACATCCTGTAAATTAAATCGTCTTCCGATAAAATCTTATTGATATTTATTTCTGAAACTATATGTATCTCCGGGGTTGCGGGACGTCTTAACAGGATACCGTGACCCCGGAACGTAAAGGGCAACAGAAGAAACAGGGTGGTTTTTTAGTCAGTAAAAGTCTGACAGTCCCTTTCGCCCCACCCAGGGCGGAAGGACTCATTTGATGATTATTACCACCTTAAAAAGAAATATTTATTTACCTATTTTACTTTAACATAAAACGGCCATAAGTTAAGTTTAAGTTTCAATCAATAAAAACTGCAATTATAAACACAGAAAGTTTGTGAGGACGAATGGAAAAATCGCTGGATGTGTGTTTTTGCTTAACGGAATTGCTGAAATTTTGCACTTAAGACAAATCATGACCATGAGGTCATGCTGCACGCTACACGCTAATCTAGCTTAACACATAGAATATATTGTCCCGTTTTTAGGTACCCGTAGAGTAATGGAGGTACTAGCTTAATTCTATATACTACACAGATAAAATCGCGGGTAGGAGCTTTAATAATGCTTTAAAAATCTCAATCAAGCAACCCTTATTCTATCAAAAGTCACAAGTCCATTGCACCGAAAGACACTCCATCTTAAAGAAATATTTAAGTTATTATGTCTTAGACAGAAGTGACAGATTATTATCTCCCTGTGGGCAAATATTATAATAAATCTTGAGATCTTCTCACAGTTGCCCATTAAAATTAATCTATTCATCAGCTTGATTGACAATGCTCACCTGAGTAGAATTTTGAAGTACCTATCAGTAGGGACGTATCAGTAGGGACTAGTCACGAGAGTTGCATCAAAAAACTAGTTTTTCCGCGATTTCATTCTCGTAAATGTCCGTTTTCACGGGATTTTTTGCGCGGAATCTTCATCCTTTTTCTCAAATAAAAGTAAATTCTTATAACATCAGCTATCTGCCAGTAAAAATTCCGTCATATATCGGACCATATCGGTCTAGCTATTTCGGAAATTGGCCGCAAAAAACAGACAGACAGACAAACATTCAAGTACCATGTAAACGTTTATATTTATATTTTTATAAAGTTGTTATTTTCACATTACAAACGAGCAGTTAAATTTTGTTTATTTGTATAAGGAGATCAAATCAAGGATGTGTAAATTTTTAAGAGTGTCTATAGGTGTAGGGTACTCGTAATTGTACTAATTAGAAATTAGCTGATCGTTTTAATAAATTGACCTTCGTACAACGACATTCACAGCGTCAATATAGAAATGAAACTAACCACATTGACAAATGAGACAGTATAAACACAGCCTAACCGCGTACCGCCAATCAGAGCGCTTCAAACCGCACCGAAGTGACATCTAATGAAGCTCCCATTCGTTCACACTCCACGTAACCAATGACAGCTTAGTAATGCGATCCGACCATCAGCTTTTGTAATTACGCGACCCATAGCAACATCTTCGAAAGTGACTTCGATAGTCGGGTTATGGAGGTGAAAATTGGAATTTTATTTTTCTTTTTTTATACTGTTTTTGCCTCAAAGTTGGAAGAAAGAAAATCATTTTAAAGTAATTAAGTAAAAAATTGGATGCAGACGCAGTCGAGAGCGAAAGCTTGTAAATAATATAACTATCTAAGATTGGTAAGTATAGTAACTTACACCTTACTTTTTGGCAGTTAAGTAGTTTTGGCTAACACTAGGCGACACCTTAATGTAATGCCTAAATATAGGGTGACTGGTAATTAGTGTACGATATTTATACACATGATTATAGTCATGATAACAAACAACTTACCGAAATTCAAAAAATTAAAAAAAAATAACCAAAAAAAAAATATCGCTCTATGAAAAAAAAAACACTCCATCAGTGGTAATTTAACTTAGGTATCCCTTTTTACAAACACAACTATTAAACTTTTAACATTTATTACTCTTTATTCGATCAAATATCAACTGTGTGGAACGCGTACACAGCTGATCCGAACGAGGCCGGTCGATGACCCCTTATTATTTTTAAGGTAATGTCTAAATAGATATTACCTTAATATCAAGTAAAATAGGCACAACTAAACATTCCAAGTTAACATTAGTCTTTTTCAATACTTCAACACAAATGTAAAAAAAAACACATTACAAAAACTCTATTCCCAAACAACACATTTTTTAACTCAATTAAAGTCCCTTCACTGCAAGCGAGAAGAGAATATCATTATTTCTAATAATAAAGCTGAATGTAAGTAATGCAGTACAGAAATTTAATTTACTCTGAAGCTAAGAGCAGACGGTGCGGTGTTGCGGATCATCCTTTAGCTTTTATAATGTAAAATGCATTTTCTTTCACGTAAAAAGTACACACATCAAAAGTGACCCAAGTGACCAAGTGTCCAAAGTGACCTAGACACTTTTGATGTGTATATTTTAAGGAGTTTCTTTGTCAACCTTTGAATATATCATTTACAAGATCATAAATACGCCATCTTTTTTTTATCTTTTTATCTATGTTTTATTTCCTCATTTCTATAAACGGACTAGCTTTGGCCCACGAGTCTATTCGCGTGAATTTATTTATTGACATTGGGTAGGCAGAAACCACAAGACGTCACCTGTTACAATCCTTACAAACTCCTTTTGCCTCGTCTACGTTCATACATGTAATCATACAAGCCCGCCGATAAAGAGTACTGCGCACCTGACCTTTCTGAAGAACCTCACAAATAAGATATATATCCTATAGCACTCAGGGAAAGCGTAGCTTTCTTTAGCCTAATAATTTTCGGAATCGAGATTAGTAAAGCCGCATTATTCAAGCCGTTTTTATGAATTAAGTTCACACTGGCTTCTGGACATCAATCCCATTTATTGGTGAAATCTAGTTCAACTATTCGCTCGCTCACGACGTAGGTACCTTTGATGTAATATTTGATTACCCATCCTTTTCTTTCAATAAATCTATTCATGTAATGTTCAAATGGCAATGGTTCATACATCCTACAACTAATGAAATATCCATTCAATATGAATAAGTAGATATCCAAATAAAAGCGTTTTTTCAACGGGTCAAAGGATACGACACATTTCCAATTTGTTCTTTTATGTTCGTAAATATGTTAGTCGCGCTACATACCTAAGATTAATTTTGCGTTGATATTAGTTTGAAAAATCGGTTCTCAAACTAAAATCAATGCAAAATTAATCTGTCAACAAATTGTCAAGCTGTGGTTGGACGTTGATAATTCAGTCATCCAATCACGTATTTATTATACTTAAGCTAGCTTGACTTTTGTCACGTTTTTTTTTTCTTCCGAAAAACCGAGAGTATACGTAAATCAAAACAATCCATACTTCATATTAAAAATCAACTCTAAAACAACTCTGTCAGTCTGTCTGTTACGCTTTCACGATTACACCACTGAACGGATTTTGATTAAATTGAGTTATTACGGGGTAATTTTGAACCTCAAGAAAGGACTTATTCATAATAAGTTACTTTTTATTCCGCCACTTCGTCGCATCCACGACTTGAAACTGATATTTATGCGGACGTAGTCGCGCGCAAAAGTTAGTTTCGTTATAAAAATTTGTACACTTTTTACATAACATTTTATATTGACTGAACTAACAACTTACTTACATACATACATTACATACATACTTACATACGAACAGTGCAAGCTAAATAAAAGCTTGTAAAAATGCCAGGAAGGCTAAAAATGTCTAAAGCTTTAAAGACAAAAGTTGTTGAGTCTTGTCTATATTTGGAATAGTCCCTAGATTATTAATAAGGCTGCCCATGCACTTCAAGCATTCAAGAGTTCGCAAATAGAACCATTTCTATTTTCGTACATAAATACACTAGTACCCACGCCAGACCACTCGACTCTTGTTAATTTTTAATTTCCTCGCATTTTAAACGCCAGTACTTGGTAGAAAGGTACCTACTGACGGTTACTTTTTACCCGACTGCAAGGAAAGGGTTATGTTTTATACCTTGCGGCTGTATAAGAACTAAAAGTCGTTTAATTTTACATACGGCTAACCAATTTACCTATTTAATCTTCGATATATCAATTAATTTATAATTTCTGTTCTATCCTTTTAGAAAAAATAAAATGTCATTTTTATATAAACGGTAGGTATTATTTTGAAATAACAACAACTATTTTTCTAAAAAATATTGCTTCGATTTTGCACTAGGTTTTATTTAGAGGAACAATACTGGAATTTTCAGATACGATCAAATTCTAATCTCAGTCACAATTTGTCAAAAATGCCTCTAATCTACTTACATTTTGGACTACTTTTTGTCATTGATTGTCCCAGAAATGACATTGACTAGATTTAGAACGTTTTTAATGACAGGAATTTTGATACCGAGAATTTTTTTTTATTACGATGGTAATCTGAAATCTTTTCAACTTTAAGTTCCTTCGTAAATGTTCAAAAATCTTTAGCATTACCGTAGCTAAATATAAAACAGTTAATTAGACAGATACCTCGGTGCAGCCGCTGCGGAAGCGAATAATCGAGTGAAAAGCAATAACAGACGTTCTGACATTGCCTGCCCGCGCCAATTACGATCCATTCTTTATGTAGCGCCTTCCAATGAACTTTAAAAGGAATCCCGAGTTGATCAATTAGAAGGTTCTTAGAAAAAAAAGGGTGGTATCTTTTCATATTACCTGAAAAAAATCGAATAACCTAAGTATTAAGTGTATAAATTGTTGTATTAGTATTATTAGTTATTAAGTAGCGTATGTGTCGGAATATTAGGTTTTCTTAAAAATGCTTAATCTCAATGGTGCTGATTCGTACGTCATGTTCGTGAATGGGCGCCATCAGTTGGGACTGGGCTCACGCTACAAGTCACGGCTTCAAAAGCATCCAAATCAGCGTGCAGGAGGTATTCAAACTTGGGTACCTACTAAGTTTTATTTGGTTTATGAAATGATTAATATTCCAACATATCAAAACAAAATCAACACGTTTATTTAATTTCTGACGCAAACAATTGAATTGAGTTGGATCCGAAATGGTTCTAATTACAGATTACCGAGCATCGTTGTTCAGTACGGATCAAATACGAACAATATTCTATGTAATTGTTTTGCATGAATCCGTGGAATTAACAAATTAAATGTCATTGAGAGCAATTGAAATACAGTATCAATGTACAAATACTCGTTTAGCGAGTATTTCTGAAATGCCAATTTCAATTTACATTATTGAATTTCGTAATTAATATGATCGGTGTTCTATTATATAAATACGTTTTTGTTTAGACTGCCTCGTTGGTCTAGTGCCAAAGCGCGACTACTGAGCATGAGGTCCTGATTTCGATTCCCAGGTCGAGCAGTGTTATTGTATTTTTCCATCAGGAATTTTTCAGTAGTAGCCTCGGAGTCTGGATTAGTTACTTGTGGATGGCAATAGGCTCGCCCCCTATTTCAGGGGACTTAAACATAACTGTCGAAATGTGGGTGTACTAATGGGTACACCTCTGCTAACCATTCGGGGATTACAGGCGTGATGTTGTTACTTAAAATAATATTACCTGTCGAGATCGATTCGATTGAGACAGCATAAATATTCTGATCAAGATTATGGTAAGACGCTATAACGTGCTATAACTAAGTAATAGCCTATTACATAACAATTAGTTATAGGTCAACACACAATGCACATAATGTCATAATATTGATTGTACAACGAGCAACATTGTTGATTAACAATTACGTGTTGAAGACCAGGACAAATAACTAAATTATTGCACAAACAGATGCATTGCGTTGTCCTCGAACTACAAACATATATGTTGTAAAATGACAGAATCACCTACAAGTTTACTAATATTATAAAGCTAAAGAATTTGTCTGTTTGAATCTCCAGAATTGCTGACCTGATTCTGAAAATTATTATCCCTGAGAGCAATGGCTATATTTTATATTCAAAAATATTCCCTGGCCCTATTTACCCTAATTACTAGCCCTATTTCTTTATGAATTTAACGTAGATACATTAAATTTTTAGGTATATAGGAAAACCCCTTTTCCTTCCTTTTATATAGGAAAGCCAACCAGAACCGACCACTTTACACATCAGCAAATAATTACTTAAAGCTCTATTTTATTTAGCATGTAGTCTCATAGCTTATAAATTCTATGCTCCAGCTTCATTTAATAAGCCACCTCATAAAAATCGACTAAGCAGCCCAGAAACTATATGGAAGCTAGAGGCCATGCTGAAAAAACAATAGTAAAAATATTAAAACTTTGCAAGTCTGCAACAAATTAATCTTAAATAAAATGAACAAATGTAATAAAACGAGCTTATTAAGAATTAGAGACCCACCCGAAGTAAAAGCTCTTTATAATTATATAAAGAGGGCTTCTTTGCCAATTAACACCCAGCGTTCCCTTGGACGTGCCACCTTTTAAATGTCGAACCAACAAGTGCGCGCTGATTCTTATTTTCTGTACTTCATTAATTATTTTCGTAAGATGAATTTATTTTGGTAATGTTGTAAACTTTACTTATAGATTAGTATAATATCGAATCTGAATTGCATATTGTATGCACAAGCAACAATAATCTAAGCTCTCTTGTCTAAATATTAAAATCGTTTTGATAAGTCTATCAATCTGAGCACGGATTGTAGTTTACATTGACACAACTAAAGATGGATACATATATACATATATTTCTCGAATACTAAAGCTCGCTTGCACCACAAATCACTCTGCCTCTGTTAACTTCAAACGGTTGATAGAAATAAAAAGATTTTTTCTATTTGCTTAGGGCTAAATAGGTATGTTATATGTAGTGCAAGCGAACCTTAAACTGTCTAGAATATGGATAAAATAAAAACTTATCCATGTTTCTTTTATGAAAGAAGGCTACTTAATAGGTAATACAACACAAAGAAGAACTAAATAATTCATTCTTAATACAATAGATCTTTAGGTATCTCTTAAATATTTTCTAAAAACTAAGCTAAATAAAAGGCATGGTTATCCATCCATACTAATATTATAAATGCGAAAGTGTGTCTGTCTGTCTGTTACCTGATACCTCTTCACGCTTAAACCGCTGAATCGATTTTGATGAAATTTGGCATGGAGATAGTTTAAGACCCGGGGAAGGACATAGGCTACTTTTATTAGACTTCGACTTCGTCTGCGTCCGCGATAACCGACATTTGCGCGGACGAAGTCGGCGGCAAAAGATAGTTTGAAATAAATAATAGGTACCTACGTAACATTCCCAGTGAAGTTTTTACTGAATTAATCATGGCAGATGAGAGGTGGCCGAGGCCGCGAGGGTTGTTTCTTTTTATTATTTAAACCCAAAATTGAACATCCTTCGGGTAACAAAAACACGGTTCCTTTGATCCGCGTGTTTTACAATACTAAGTACAGTGAAAATAGAAACGCGGTCAGGGTACTATTAAATAAAACAAAATTTAAATTTGAAAATATTTTCATTTTCTTATATTTCTCTGTTAATGTAGGTACGTAGAATATTTTTTAAAGCCAGGTTAGTGCTAAACGTATAAAAATATTGTTCTGTTTCTGAAATATTCCAAACGATTGAAAGGAATAGAAAGATTTTTTTTATGTAGCGTCAAATGTATTGAGCGCAAGTACGTCTTAAGTTACCAAATAATATTAAGTGTTTGTGTTTTTTTGCAAAAAGGCATTTACGAAAATATTTACTACTAGCTTTTGCCCGCGACTTCGTCCGCGTATATGTCGGTTATCGCGGACGCAGACGAAGTCGAAGTCGAATAAAAAGTAGCCTATGTCCTTTGTTGGGGTTCACACTTACCCTGTACCAAATTTCACACAAATCGGTTCAGTAGTTTAGGCGTGAAGAAAAGACAGACAGACAGACAGACAGAAAGACAGACAGACAGAGTTACTTTCGCATTTATAATATTAGTTAGGATAAGGGCTCGATCACTGTGAGTTACATTACCTTACATAACTATTAACTTAAGCTTATTGTGGTAACTATGTATTATTCTTTATCTATTCTAATATTATAAAGAAGTAACATTTGTTTGTAAGTTTGTATGTAGGAGGGTAATCTCCGGAAGTAATGAACCAATTTTGAGAATTGTTTCACAAATTGGAAGCTACGTTATCACTGAGTGCTATAGGCTATATTTTATTATCAAAAAATTAGGGATCCGTAAGAAAAATCACGCGAACGAAGTCGTGGGGAGAGAGCTAGCAAGTAATACATTTGTTAAACTTAACCTACATAAGTATACGTATCACAGGAGAAAAAGGTTTGAAAATTTTCTCAAAGAAAACAAGTAAACGTAATAATATCTAATAGACCAAGCCGCAACTAATTATTCAAAAGGTTAAGCCCTTTAAAAATTCATTTTCAACCAGGTAGGAAGATTATGCAAAATTTAATCAGAGTACGAAGAACTTGCTCGGATCATTGGCTCTTAATATTTCAAAGGCAATCTTAAGGATTTATTGAGGACACCTTGAATACATCGAAGGTGCTTTGCTAACATAGGGGAAGTATGTAACATTTCTATGTACTACCATTTGCCTGTGACTTCGTCTGCGTTAAATGCTATAGCTCTAAAGGATAACGTAGCTTCCTAATAGAAAAAGAATTTTCTCAATCGGACAAGTAATTTCGGAGATTAGTGTGTTCAAACAAAGAAACTCTTTAGCCTTTTGTATTATTAATATTAAAAATTACAGTATTGATTTTCAAAGGTAGTCATTAAGGTAGGTACCTATAAAATAAAGTCGTTATTAGTGTTTTCTCTTTTTTTCTTCAAACTCCTTGACAGATTTTACGGCTTTCACCATCATTCAAATTTTTCTTTAAGATGTTTCACATTCCATGGCTCTCGAGTTGTCATTATTATTTTTATGTAACTAACGCGAAGCATTCTTCTTTTAAACAAATTCTTTCTTTCTATTTCCGGCGTATTTTTTAAACTTCACCCCATTGTTGCTTAAGAATTTCCAGAAATAATTTCCTTTATAAAATATAAGGTTTCCTGTTATAACTTTTTAAATAAGCCGCAATGCTCATTTTATTTATAACCAGTCGAGAGAAGCGATAATTAACTCTTTGAGGTGAAAAGGCTTGATAAAATGAGGTAACAGTTTTATAATTTGTATAGTACAATCAACTTCTAACGTCTTTTGAAAAGAAGTTAGATAGATAGAAAGAAAATATATTTCTTTGAAATAGGGGTAAGCTTTCATTTTTAATAAATTAGTGTATAAACCTCATTTTAAAATTGAGAAAACATGTTTAAAAATAGAAAAAGAGGCAACACAGAAATACAACACGACTTCTTTTAAAAAATACACTTTATTTTAGCCCAGAACATCGATTAATTTTCAATCTATATTAAAATTAATAAATTGCGGTGCGTTAGTCTCGAAATAACTCGTAAAGGCTCGATCAATTAGTTCAAGAATTAAGAAATTTTGGAACTTCCAGCTACACTATTAATCTACCATTAAGCTTTTTCTCGTATTTATATTAGGTATTACTTTATACTCTACTCTCCCAAAGTATATATTTGGATTGTAAAGTGATGGCTTGAAGCACAGGTTTAAATCAACCTAGATCGGGCGGGTCGCTACTGGACATTGCAATTCCGAACCATCATTATTTTCACCTATAATAATATTACATATCCTTGTTTTAGTTTATTTTTAGGCACTATAATTGTATGGAAAATCTTATTACTGTTGGCTTAATGTACACTTTTCGTAAACGTTTTTATTTAAATAAATTATTATTAAGTAATTATTATTAGGTATTATTATTTATATCTAATAGTTGTAAGATGATTATTATGTTCATGTAAAACAAAAATAAATGTATTTTAATGGCAAAAGTCATAAAACTTAGTAGCCGCGTGCCATTAAGGGACTAAATAATGTGCCATTCGAGTTACAGGTCCTTAAATTGACTCGTAAATACCTACCCATAAATCTGTCGTCAATTTTATTTTTGCTTTAAAATCTTTTTCTCTAGCTAATCTTCTAAACCATTACACACGCCAAAAAAGAATTACTACCCTTATAATGGGTATTTTATTCAACTAGCACGCAAGAACAGTACCCAGTAATTTAATTTAATGTGAGAAAGTTGCCCAGAACGTTTCTTAACTCAATAAAAATTTCCTTAGCAGTAATTGAGACCATAAAAGAGATTATTAATTATATTAGTACCTAGAAATAGAATAAATTACACAGAAAGCGTGTTGTATTTTGCAAAATATTTTTAATGAAATTGTTTCTCTTTTGTGTTTTATTTTTCACTGATTTTTTACGGCACTCTCCTGGATGCCCAATTATGAGTACCCACCTACATGTTTATTATTATAAAACATGATAGGTAATAATGTATTTTTGGCAAACACCGCCTCTAGATAACGAAAATCTATTAAAGAAACATGGTATTTCTAAATAATATTCTTTAATACCCAAATATTAAAGAAAATTACCTATAATTTTTCGAAAAGAAATATCTTAAGGCGGTTTAAAAAATAATACTTAAGCTTTTCCTTGAATCTTCAACCCTTATAATTACTTGAAAATTCTCTGTCTTCACTCAGATTCTCATTAAGCTTTCTATTTACCGACTAATTATGATTCAAAGAAACTGTGATACAAAGTAATAGATGTAAGTAGTCCCTGGCCCCGCATCCAGAATGTTTAAACAGGCTAAGTAAACGGCTATTTTCTTCAGGATAAGCTCTTAAGTAGCTGCTCTATAGCCGCTTTTCTTGAACAACGAAGGCCACTTTCAAGATTAAAATTGTTATACGAGTATCTATGTTTTGTTAATTTTCGTTATCACTTTTTTATAATTTTGTGAGTGGATTAATGATAGTATGATAGTTTAATTACCTACCTACCTATTATAACGTAGGTATGGTATCCCATATACAACTCACAGTATGTAATTGACAAAAAAAATCATCAATAATAAAACAAGCACGATTCACATCTCTATTCCATAAATTCACTATTAATTTTCTAACTAAAAATGGTGTTCCGAGACTCAACTAGGTAATAAAGTCCTCTATTCCAATTTCAAAAAGAATATTACGAGCGAACTTAGATTATATTAATCTAAGCGAGCGAATAAGCAGAACAACTAATTATTAATAATATTTTCCTTCTTTAATAAAAAAAGCCTGGCTTTTATTAAAATCTAATTGAAATACATAGTTTCTATTGAGGACAGTGTCAAAGAGTTGTATCAAGTCCCTTGTTCATAATTCCATAGCAACGAAACATAATTTTTAATTTCCTGCCATTCGGCCTATCTCTGCCTCTTGAACAAGGCAAAGTTCATTTTGTTTATTTCTTGTTCAAAGCCATTCATCAATTTTATTGTTGTCGTTATATGAGAAAACTTGGAACTCGATCTCAGCATTTTCTTTTATATCTATTTTTCTGAACTTTAGACAAAACCACACCATGATGTGTAAGTAGCACCGGGCAATATTGGAAATAAATATTGTGGACAACGACGTGAGAGTAGCAGTTCCCGAAATGTGTCAAAAACACAAAACTTCCAAAACTTTTATTGTGACTGAGATGGGATTGTGACTAGATTATGAATGTTTTTAATTACGGGAATTGGCCTTGAGAAGTTTATTAGGTACTTCAAAATGTCTTCCAGACACTTACGTACATAATCGTTCACCTTCTTATAAAACATCTTAACACATTCAAAAGACTTCAGTAAGAAGTTCACACATCTAATAAGCATGAAAGTGGCTGCCTCACTTCAGAGCGCGCTTTCGATACAGAATAACGACGATGCATTGTGCTTGAGAGCTGCTTCGTGTCCGATGAGCTTCATAAATCAGCCGCTATATTCAGATCTACTAAATCTATATTAACCCACGAGATCAGAGGTCATGCTAAACTAGTCGGATTAATGTTCGTCGTTAACTGTCTGAGTTTTGCACAGTCGAGGGAATCTTTTGATCCCTTCGCATCGCCAACATTTTTGTGATGGTAGATAGAGATTCTACCGTTCTATAATACAATCTTTATGTATTATTTTTTGCGTGGCGTCAGATAAACAGATTTAGAAAATATGAAGAAATTGCACAAGAAAATGTTGAACGTTTTCTGTTGAAGATAAAATTAAATTAGGTACAAAAAATCTCGAAGCAAAATGATGCTATAGTGCATAATAAAATCTAATCTTGTTTGTCAAACGTTTATTGGATGATTGCGTTCGACGGTATTAACTTCAGAGTTCAGTCGGATGGCAGTTCGACAGTTTATTTGAAATTCAGGAAACTTTTACTCGAGATTAATTTAGTTTTATCTCCTATTCAAATGTTCGTAGTTCCGCCATGTTTGCTCGGAAAATGCATTTAATTTATATTTGACATAAGGAAAAACTATTTAGTTTGTCGTTTATTTGCAAATATAGGTATAAAACTTATGCACTGTTAGTTAGTTTAGTGTTTCTCACAAAATCATTCTTGTTAGATTTGCATACAAACGAACAATCATATGGATAGGATATCTCTCTTAAGGCCTAAAATATTTGTTAGTATACAGATATCTCTCACACTGCACCCCTCACAAACCTGCATACATATTACACGTCAATGAATATCTCAAGACAATAGCGTATTATCTAATTCAGTTTAAGATCTCTCCTTTGATTGCAATCAGCATTGCATGAACTTCTCAAACTGAAAAGCAAACATTAATTTGATCTCTGAAGGCAATAATAATACTATTAAAAAGTTCATCAAAATCAATCAATTCAAATCTAACCGCAATCTCATCTTAGCGACAATTAATGTCAAAAAGGTAAATTAGGCATTGTTGATAGATTAAGATTGAGATTTGATTGTGATCGTTCCTAAAAGTTAGTAGACTTACCCCCCAAAACTGCATTATCTATAGGTAGCAAGTACAAATAAAAATATATAAAATAATGTATATAGCTAAAAATAATAAAGAAACATTCTACATGAGTCAATCATTTCAAAATGGTAAGCATTGATCTTACTGACAAAGAGGTTATTTTTTTTAGCCAAATTATGTTTCGTTTTTTTATCTGACCAGAAATTAGCCTTCAAATGAGGTGAAAAACTTACTTACGTAATAAACGTTGGTCCTGATAAAATGCTATTGGTTGACTTCTGAACTTTATTCACCGTCCCATTCCATCGGGTAGGAATGATTCCCATGATACATCTGCGCTGGCCTGACCCTGATAACACAATAAGCTTTTTATACGATCCGACATCCTTATTCCAAACGTGAAAAACTTCCGATTTGGAGGGAAAGGCTGTAGTGCTCCACTTTTTTATTTATGGATAAGTTGTAATATATGTTTACTTATGTATCAGGATCACATCTGTGCAAAGCTCTTAACTGCTCAAAATGGCCACGTGCTTACGTTTTTACCCTCGTCAAAGTGTTAGTTTTATTACTAGAAATATTTATGTAAGAAAAACCGGGTAAATGGGAGTCAGACTCGCACACGAAGGGTATCGTCCGTAATATTTTACTTTACTTTCTAACGTTATATATTTTTTTTTTATTTGTTGTTATAACGGCCATAGTGATCTGTGAATTTCAAGTGTCCATCTGATAATGTTCAAAAGATAGAGCCATTTTTTACCAGTCTACCATAGGGTGATGCAGAGACAAAACATAGTAGGTGTTAAGGTAAAGAAAATTTTCAAGAATAAAATAAAATATAATAATAAAAACATATTAAAAAATAATAATAAAATATAATAATTTCAATTCCCTTTTTAGAAAGTGTGTTTAAAAATATGTGTTAATAAAGAATGTGGAGAAGAAAATATTATAGGTATACCTACATACATACAAACAAAAAATATACAAAGTAGAGGTAGATGAAAATACATAGATAAAGAATCCATCAAATTAATAGTGGGACGAGTCTGCCAACTTTGATATTTAAGTAGATTGTAAATAACTTAATATTATGGTTTCATTCTATTTCGGGAATTTCAAGGCGACACCAATTCGTAAACGATTCTTTAAAGATTACTTACAGACGAAAATATCACAAAATTTAATTAAAATGACGATATTTTAGAATTCTCATTGTTATTACCGAGCTGTTTAGTAAGACTTACATTAGTGTAGAAAGATGTGTACATAATTATATTAATTACTATAGCTTCTACCCGTGACTTCGATTCATATATTCATTTCTACATCGAAAAAACATAATGTGATCTAAGTTTACACACAGTTTACTAAGTTGGCATACTATGAACCTCCTTTCTATAAAAAGCAAGCACTTGAACATAACGAGGCATCTCCAAGGAGTTCATACACCTTATTAACGATGCTCCACTAACTTATTATTCACTTACCTTACTATTAAAAGTTAGTTCAGGTACTAACAAGCGAATAAGTTAAGATGGTTCTAAACTAAGTAGTTAAAGGGCACGTCACACAGTCAACGAGTTTACAGATTATTCAGTGATTCTGAAATTCATACCGTTTAGATTTTGATAATAATTCTACTGCTACACTTGAGTGAGTAGGAGATCACAGCATCCCTTTACGTGACTGGTTTATTGTCATACATTCTACATGATCCTAACTAATATTATAAATAATAATCTTTATTGGAACATAAATGCGAAAGTAACTCTGTCTGTCTGTCTTTCTGTCTGTCTGTTTGTCTTTTCTTCACGCCTAAACTACTGAACCGATTTGTGTGAAATTTGGTACAGGGTAAGTGTGAACCCCAACAAAGGACATAGGCTACTTTTTATTCGACTTCGACTTCGTCTGCGTCCGCGATAACCGACATATACGCGGACGAAGTCGCGGGCAAAAGCTAGTTTGTTATATTAATACCAGCCTATTATTGTCCCACTGCAGGGTAAAGGCTTCTTCCCAAACAAAGAAGGCACGAGGTTGATCTCCACTTTAAGGAGGATTGGCCCGCCGCGGGAGACGCCTAGGGCGTCGGACGTCGAGAGACGACATCCGGCCACCGTAGGCGCGGGCTTGCGGACGGCGAGTAATGGGTAGCTCGCCGTCCGATCAAGGACCATGCCCGGGTCGACGGCGCGTTCTGTCGCACGCGCCTCAAAGAGCTGTCAGCACAGGGACGGGGCCCCCAACGGGGCCAAACGCCTGCCGGGGTTGCGGGACGTCTTAACAGGATACTGGCCCCAGAACGTAAAGGGCAACAGAAGGGACAGGGTGGTTTTTTAGTCAGTAAAAGTCTGACAGTACCTTCCGCCCCACCCAGGGCGGAAGGACTCATTTAATAATTTTTACCACCTCAAAAAAAGGAGGATTGGCGATTTCTGACTTACGAGTATATCCTATCCTACTATATAATTTTATAAATGTGAAAGTTTGTGAAGATGTTTGGATGTTCGTTACTCAATCACGCGTAAACCGTTGAAAACATTTGGATGAAAATTAGCACATAGATAGAACATTTCCTGGATTAACACATAGTATAGTTTTTATCCCGGTAGTTTGTTCTCTTAGGATAATAGTTCAATTTACTTTACGGAAAATTACTTTTTACGCTGGCGAAGCCGAAGGCAGAAGCTAGTTAATTATAAGTACAGGTTTTCTCACGGTGTTTTCCTTCACTGATGTCAGATTATACGTTATTCTTTACTTCCTACATCTACCTATAATATTAACATTTTCAGAATTAAATACCAAGCAAAAAATATTTATTAGGTGTTCTACTTACTACCAACAACGAAACCGTATCCACGTCCAAAAATCTATTAATAAATCATAATTTTCATAGCATTAACATTCCGAAATTGAGAACAACACTTTCCTATAACAACGTTGTTGTTTTACCTCGTACGTTTCAAATTACGTCACGGTTTCCGGAACCCGTTGTATTTTATAACATTTTTCACCTTAACTGACCGCTTGACCGCGGCCCGGTAATACCCGTTTTTCATGCCACTGAGCCCTTTCATGCCCACAGACCCTACATTGTAGATTCAAGGTGTGATTCACTTACCAAAGGTTTATCTTTACGCATTAGTTGTCACAGGGTCTAAAACTGCGGGCTCTAGAATCTACGGGTTGATTGTGTTTGAATAGGAAATGTCTATTTTCTAAGTTTGTCTATCTGCAAAAGTTATAGAGACCAATTTTGGTTGAGCAATAAACTGAATATCCTCGGTTTTATCTCAAATATAATCTATATACATAAAACAAAGTCAGGTTATTCACATCATTTATAACTCAAGAAGGGCTGGACCGATTTAAATGATCTATGATTTGTTTTTTTTTTTTTCTATGATTTGTTGGATTCATGTAATCCGAAAATAGAATAACTATTAAAACAAGCGAAAAATTAACAAAAAAAAACGATTCTGAGGCGGTACGAGGTTTGCCGGGGCAGTTAGGATAATAAGTACCTACACATAACATAACATCACGCCTGTAATCCCCGAAGGGTTAGGCAGAGGTGTGCCCATTAGTACACCCACATTTTGCCAGTTATGATAATACCAGCCCATTATTGTCCCAGTCCGGGGCAAAAGCCTCTTCTCACACACAGAAGACACTAGCATCGATCAACACAATGTTTTCCTTCACCGATGTCAGTCTGGCCCAAGATAAAATTTTAAAATACATATACTTTTACTTGACTTTATAATTGAAAAAATCACATTATAACATGCCCGGTGTCGGACCCGTAAAGTCATGCCAACACAGTTTTAAACTCAATATTTTCACTAAAATTCAATTTAGGAAAATGCATTTTAACTTAGTCACATTGTGTCTAGCAAACTTATCGACAGCAGAATCTGATGAATAATATCAAAATATTTCCACTACTCCGTCTCACAAAATTTTCGCTGCGGTGTCATTTTTAAGAAAACCAAGTTCAATTTAATTTTACTTTGAAGATTAACCTTGCTTGTTAAGAAATTTCGTAATTAACTTTGACAACAATAAGACAATGGCCACTCTGGGTGAGTTCGTCGCCATTGACTTCAGACCCGCAGCTTTAAAATAACAAATTATTAAGTTTTTGTTTTAAACAGGCTTTGTAAAAAGAAGCCACATTGAGATGCTATTTCATCCCCTTAAGTTTCATAATTGTTTAAAGGTTCTGCTTTTTAATATTAGATTTCATTCCATACAAGCTTCTGCCCGCGGCTTCGCCCGCTTAAAAAGTAACGTTCCTTAATGTAAGTTGAACTATTGTCTCAAGGGACTACATTATAGGGATAAAAGTCTATGTGTTAAACCAGGAAATGATCAATCTAATGTGCCAATTTTCATCCAAATTTGTTCAACGGTTTACGCGTGATTGAGTAGCAAACATCTAAGCATCTTCACAAACTTTCACTTTTTAATATTAGTACTTAGTAGTATTGAGATGGAAATTCTAAATTCACATAAAAAATATTTTCATGTATTCAACATTTCATTTAAATATTCTTATTTAAAAAATCTTTTGAGAAGATCTAATCTATGTTTAAGTCAGTTACAAAGCAATAAAAATAATTAAATTCTTGGAAAACCAAACCATTCCAATATGACTTTTATGAAAATTGAACTACAAGTTCCTAATTTATCTGACTGCCAAGTACACCTAAGCTTTTTATTAGATACTATAACTAAATTCATTGTAACGAAATATTTTATTTCAATTTCTCTTCACTGTAAAATAAAAGTAGATTAAAATAGAGAATGTTCCATTTCATTTAATTCTGCGAGTCTGGAAAAAAGTCTAGCGATAAATTAAAGTCTGAATTACAGACCACCTTTTTTAATGAAGGTACAAAAAGACAAATTCCACTAGCTTATTTTATTAATTAAAACTGTATTCAGGTCCACGCTTCTCCAATCTTTGACATTTATTACGTATTTAATATAAAAGGAAAAATCCGTGTCGCTATCAATCTTGAAAATCCTACTTCGTGGCTTGAATAACAATTTGAAATGTTAAACTTAGGCCTGATTCACATTACGGCCGACCGACGACGTACAACTAACAACTGCTTTTCAACAAAAACACACAAAGCAATTGAGAACTGGCTGTGGTAAAACGACGGTAACGACGGTGGTGTTCATATTACGTCGGATCGGCAGCTTCTAGTGTGAACAGCAACACCCTACAGTCGGACAACACTAAAACTGTCGGGACGACCTAATGTGAACCAGCTCTTAGGCGCGATGTACTTATTTATTATAGAAAAAAGGTAAGAAAAAATATTGATTGCAATCGTAGTTTACGGAGTTATGTGAAACATTTATTGAAAATCTTTTTTAAATGATTCGAAATCTTGACTTGCTTTTGCTTTGAGTAGAGTGAAAGGTAGTGTCAAACTCTTACTGACTAAAACCCATGATCCGTGTTCCTCCTAATAAATAACCTTTGCGTTCCAGGCCCGCGGTGACTCTTTCGAACAAATTCCGCAACACTGGCAGGTTATTGAGAACCCATAGTTCAGTGACGTGTTACCTCCTGACTATTTTAATTGATAAAACGAATGCAAACGGCAATGAACACGTAAAAAATAAAAAATAAAATTATTAGATATCTACACGGTCACTACAAAAAAAAAAAAAAAATTCTCAGCGATGTACCGATGACTCCCAAGTGGCGCATTGCACGTTCGTTAGCGACACTCAAATCAGCAGACTTTCAAAAATGGATGGTGTTATTCAGAAATGTAACGCGAAATTTTAACATTTTGCTCTTTTGCCAGCTCTCGGGCCCTCCGCGCTCCTCGAAGTTAAGAGCCGCCCTTACTGGTGCTGATTCAGCTGTATACAGCAAAAACACCGCTTCAAGCGGAACCTTCCGATCAAGTGTTGCTCTTATGAAAGTTTAATAAAGCGATCCCTTTGTCTACACGTACAACCAAGACCGCCTTCTGAAGATTACATGCGTTTGTACATACTTTATTGACCTCTTTAAGCCGTTATGACCGTTATTGCTTTGATATAAGGATGTGAATACTATGAAGAGATCGTTTAAAGCCCGGGCCGGTGTGAATATTTTATTCAGCGGTTTACAGCATTTATATGATTTTCTCCTGACCTCGGGGATTAGTGTGTTAACTCGACGCTGTACATTAACATCACGAAGGTATCTCATTTTGAATTACATGGGGAGTAATGTGTGAAAAGCTTAATATTAAAGCTTAAAATCATGTCAAGGACAATTGGCATTTGAGCTTAGTTTTACCGAAAAAAGCCAACCCACATTCTCTCAATAATAACGTCAAACTAATTCATAATACCATATGTTACATGACTATCCAGCAATAACAGTTTAATGCTGATCAAAAAGCTTAGAATAAATTTTAAACAAACAGCGTTAAGTATATATCCAAAATCAGTACCTACAATTACTTCGAAAAATAGGAGAAATTTGGAAGTTAACTTACGGCTACCTACTTAAGGCTTTCAAAATTGTGTTTTAGGCTTGAAAAACTATAAGTATCTACACTTATGCAGGTACATGCTTTGAAGGAAAAACGAAAATATGAATATTAAAACAAAGGTTTCTCCTTAATCGTAAGCCACCACAATCCTTTGAAATGTAAATAAATTAAACTTTTCATTTAAATACTATGCAAACAAAAGCTAAGTAATTCTAGATCTCCAAGTAGGAATTTCAATTAAGGATTTATCAACCCTAAGTAACAAAGAACAATTTTAATTGTATCGTTATACTTACATAAATTAACCACGAAACATCGAATGCCAATCATGGTCGGTAGATCACATAACCTAATAAAGTGCTTCTTTTTGTTTTTTTCGAAGGAATATGAAAGATGAATGAAATATAAAACATCTTTGTATCAATAACCCTTGTTTGCAAAGGAATAAATGATTTATAATTCATTCTTTTCCGGGAGCATCACCCACGGAATTAGTACTTAAAAAGCGAGTGGTTTCTACATGCTTCAAATGAAAAATGCGAGAATGAAAGATGCTTACTTCCTTTTTTTTCTCGACTACATCGCACAGGTTTATCATTTCACATTGCTTCATTTTCCTCTGCAAAAATCCAACAACATTTTGCATTACATATTTAGATTACGTACATACAGATAGATCCTAAATAATAAACCTCATCAAAATCCTTTTGCTGACTCCGTCTTTATTTACTGGACAATCTTACATTAGACCAAACTATAAACTAAACTATTATAAGCAGTAACTTCATAGTATCTTCGTTAATAAGTCTTTAACTTGACAAACTTTACAACGACAAACTTTTGATACATGGTTGTAATCAACTCAAAGTTATAATTAATCATGACAATGTAATTTCTTGCTAATGGCAATCGGCGTGTCATGTGTTCCGATAACTTAATTATTTATGATCAGAATCCAGTGCATTTGACATGATTAGTAAGTAATTAAATATTAATACTTCAGTACATCAATGTCAGGCATAAGTGACACCAATAATTGTTTTGTCACTATAAATCTCTGAATTGAATAAAAGAAAGTTGTTTGTTTGTATTTGTTTAGTCCTTCTAAGTTACTTGATGGATTTTGAATGATGTTTTATGTCTCATGCCACTTTATTAAGTTGACCAGTGGGTTCGGGTAGTGGGGCGTATCAGTATAGTAATCATTTTTGAGTAATATTTTGGGACCACAAATAAAATAAACAAAGTTTTGTCTTGGAAAAGTACAGTCAACCAAAAAACCGGTCCCGAAAAACCAGGGGAGCAATTTCACAAACTTTTAGGTAGAAACGTTCGCATTCTAATCTCAGTCTCAATCTGTCAAAGATGCCTCTAAGTATTTACATCATACATAATTTTTGTGAAGATTTTTATAGTGACACTTAGACGAGATTGCGACTTAGATTTTGAACATTTTTAATTAGAATTGCCCTGAAACAAAAGACGATCGGTACCGTCCGACCGTCTTATGTTTACCGTTTCTGCAATTTTCCCCTTTCGAATATATCTTAATACGTCTTCATGTGCCTATTTGAAAAATATTATAAGGTACACATAAGAATAGTACTGAATACAATTTTGCTGCAGTAAACTTGTCAAATGAAAGTGCATCCGGCGTTATTGAAAAAGTGAGAAGAATGCAGCAGTGCCGTAAAACTATCCGCGGAACTTGAAGGAACTTGAAGTACGAGTAGGTATTGGATAAGTTTGGCTGAATACTGAATTATATTATGGCGAATATTCTTTTGTAATACGGAGTAGAATTGTATAGAAAAGGGCGTAGGGTATTGTCAAGTTTTTACTCATACTTACCATTAAGAGAACTTTAAAGAGATTTTTAAAGTTTTATGGTTTATATATTTATTTTCTTAGTGCTATTAAAAAATAACAATACCTTTTTGATCAAGTGTGACTATTCGAGAATATTTGGACCATCTTATAATTTATAAGTATCAATTTATAATGATTATGGAAACAGTTCTTTTTTACGGTTACAATCCTTGTTATTTATCAAAAAAATAATCATTGGTATTGACTTATATGAGAAACTTAACTGTTAGTACTTATAAAAATACCTCAACTACTTTCTGAGCTATTTTTGTTCTAATATTAAAATTCTTTTTTAACTAGATCAAAAGCTTAGTGATATCAGAACGGCATTATGCATCGAAGCGGCTCAAAGCCAATGCAAGCAGTGACGTCAACGGCTGTAAAGATAAAACATGCATAATATAAGCGGCAACAGAAGAGTAACTAATTAGGGCACTATGCATGACTGTGTGAGAGAGACAGGAGACTGTAGAGTAGGATAGATAAGGAACGCCGGCAAACCGTTTTGGCAAGACGGAAATCGAAGCCAAAATTACTTATTTCTATATTTAAAAGACATAATATTCATTAAACTTAGGTTAGTATAACTTAAAAAAATAATGCTTATGGTAACAACAATTCAAAACAAAATATCCACGAGGCGCCTTTGAAAAAAAAAACCGGCCAAGTGCGAGTCAGACTCGCGCACCGAGGGTTCCGTACAAACCTGTAGGTATATAAGTAAAAGTTATGGTATTTTTATTGCTAAATGAAATCCATAACATAACAATGTGGAAAGCTGACGGTACCTTGTCAATACATATATGAAAACATTATGTATGTTCGGAAAAATCTTCATCTCTTTAAGAAGAGAAGTGATAGACATAATTTTAATACTAGAAATAGGCACAATTTGGATCAATCTCGGTTTAGATTGGCTAAGGTACGAAATAGTAAGTTTATGATTATTAAAAAAAATATACTATGTGATGTAACTAAAAATTTAAGATTTTCGGAATTTTTCCTATATGTGTACTTTATAACGTTGCTTCATGCCAAATTTCAAGATTCCAGGTCGTCTGGAAGTATCCTTTAGGTTTTGATTCCCTTGCGAGTAGTTGCGAGTTTCAAAATATGCGGCTTTAATTGCTGTATCTTTTGATTGCGTTGACGTAGAAGTTTGATTTTGTTACAGCTTAAAGATATTATAGACTTGAGTATTTGTTAAGAATTTCAATATAATACCACTACGCGTTCATGAGTAAAGGGGTAATAAGTTTAAAATTATTAAAAATATTTTTATTATATGATGTAACTAAAAATTTATGCTTTTCGCAATTTTTCCTTTATCTGTGTTATAAGACGTTGCTTCGTACCAAATTTCAAGATTCTGAGTTCACGGGAAGTACCCTGTAGGTTTTGATTCCCTTGCGAGTAGTGGCGAGTTTCAAAATATGCGGTTTTAATTCCTGTTTCTTTTGATTGCGTTGACATAGAAGTTTGATTTTGTTACAGCTTAAAGGTATTATAGATTTGAGTATTTGATATGAATTTCAATATAATACCACTACGCGTTCATGAGGAAAGGGGTAGTAAGTTTAAAATTATTAACTATATTTTTATTATATGATGTAACTAAAAATTTATACTTTTCGCAATTTTTCCTATATCTCTGCTATAAGACGTTGCTTCATACCAAATTTCAAGATTCTGAGTTCACGGGAAGTACCCTGTAGGTTTTGATTCCCTTGCGAGTGTCGAAAATTTGCGGCATAAACGGGAGTATCTTTTGATCGCGTTGACTTAGAAGTTTGATTTTTTCACAGCTCCAAGAGACCATAGACTTGAGTATTTGATATGAATTTCAGCTTGATACCTCCACGCGTTCCTGAGAAAAAAGGTCTTGACAGACAGACAGACAGACAGACAGACAGACAGACAACAAAGTGATCCTATAAGGGTTCCGTTTTTACCTTTTGAGGTACGGAACCCTAAAAATGAGTAGATACCTACTAAAATAAGGATACGACAAGTACAGGCATACTGATGTAAAAATAATAATTTTGAGGGAAAAATTGCTTCCTTCCAAAGTTGGAATTAGTTCACGAAATGCTTAGAAAAAGGGCTCACGTACCTAAATGACTGGAAGTAAAAAGGGTAAATACTTTGTCCTTAATTTTTGGGGCGGCTGGGCTGTTACAGGTTTCCTTTAGTTAAATTCATCAATAGATATAGAGAAAACTCAAGCTCGCAACACTTTTTTCTACTCAAATTTAACGTAAATGTATAAAAGTACCTACTCCTAATGATAAGCAACACAATCTTTGTAACGTCCTCTTTATTTCAACTAATAATAATCTATATTTGTAAAAGTGAAAGGTCACTCATGCACTTACAGGTAGCTGAAATTTGACATAACCATTTGGTAGTTTTAAGGTTGAAGACGTCAGCTAGGAACACATTTTGCGACAAAGCCTTATTGACGCGAACGCCATCATAGGGAGAAGCAAGTAAAGCAATATACTTACTGTGTGTGAGTATCTAATTACTAGGTACTTGTATTACCTAATTGACTTTCCTAGCGACTGTTTCTGGCTCCAATTTTATGTTGCCAAGTTCCAATTGCCTACAATGTAAAGATAAGATTGTTTCGCAAAAGTAACAAATTTTCTCCTACTCAAGAAATCATTGTTCAAATTGAACTTCTCCAAAAGTTTACGTCTCATGACATTCCCTCGCCTCGTTACGTGTAAGATCATATAATAATTTCGAAATTTCGTCTTCCCTAGAGAGTTGGTTCATGTAACAAAGAGGATTTATTTCATCCACATCCCTGTGGACCGACCTAAAAAGTGGCCAGTGTCCCTTACCCGAAGCTTACCGTATTTCCTAAAACATTTCCATTGAGAATAGGTATAATCATTTTGAACATTTTTCTTTTTTGTATTAACAGACGCTGAGCTAACGAGGCTTATGTCCGAATAGTTTTTTTTTTTTCAAATCAGGCACCTGTACAGCAGACATACCTGTGGGGCTGTTGAGCGTTGGTTCTTGGCTTCGATTCGTAGGTTGGGCAAAGGTTTACTCGTCGAGCTTCATTGCCTTAGCGCTTTTCTGGTGATCACCACTTTTGAGTCTGGCTTTCAAGAATTGCAATGGATTAGGAATAGAGTGGCTTGTCGCTAAAAAAAGATCGGACTAAGTGTTAACAGCCCGAAGTTTGCAAATTTGTGGCGAGACACCTCCATGTTTTGGAACGCGCGTTAAGCTATTGGTCCTGGCTATGATACATAGATATTTCGACAGTTGTTACGGGAAGTCAGAACCCTGAAAGTCCTACAACCAGTCTTACCAAGGCGTTTCATGTCTCCTAGTAACTAGTTTGTGAAGGTCAGATAGGCAGTCTATCCATGTAAAATACTGGTATTCAGCAACTTCGGGTAAACTGGAAGCCAACTCCAACATAGTTGGGAAAAGGCTAGGCAGATGATAACCTGTATTTGTGCTAACAAGGTAACCTTGTAGAAAATTCAGTTAGAGACAACGTGGAATTTGTCAGCCGTTTTGAGAACATTACTCCTACATCTCATTCAGGTTAATCTATTAACCTACTTATTTTACTGTCTCCATGTTTACAACTGTTTATGTCACTCTTGTTTTATGGGAAGCATTAACTTTTACTATAGGCACACTCGAGCACCTATCGATACAGAATTGAATCTCACACAATACACATGGGGAATGAACATGATATTACAATTTTCGATAATAATCTTCCTACGTTTTCTGAAGTTACTCTTTCTTTGTTTTTGATTTTATTTTATTTTCGATATCAGGTAAGTGTCATTGTGCCATTTTTTTATTCATATATACTTTCTAGGTATATCTCGAACATCACCGACATTGTTGAAGGAAAACATCGCTAAGAAACTAATAGAAATCAATATAAGTCTGTCGCGAATCCGCCTTAAGCAAGTATGATGTTCTACGCTCATGCATTATTTGTAATAGAAGAGGCCTTTGCCACATAGAGAAGCACAGAACCATCTTTTGGCTTTAATGACTATGTAGTACTGGTAACTGCTAATAAAGTCATAATATGCATGTGTGCGAAAAAACTAAGTTATATTCACGGCATATAGTCATAGCCTAATAAGTAGCAAAATAGTCTAATTTCAAGAGTCTTATACGAATATTTGTACATGGCCAGTATCAACGTACCTTCATCTATGTATTATGTAATTAATTTTCTGCTGGAATTATAGACTAGAACATTAAGGGCAGGTTCTAATTTCCCAACTATCCATAATCGTAAAAATACCTATTAAAATATCTTATTAAAAGTCTTCTATCATTTCCCCAATAAAGCTTAGCGCGTCTTTCTTTAATAACGGAATTAGGTTTCAATTAATACAATGTCTAACAACTGTCATTCGCAAAACTTTGAAGTTGGAATTTCAGTCTGTTTTAAAAAGTTTCAAGAATGATGAATTGTATTTAAATGGGTCAGGAAATCTTGTGAATTATTTTTTTTCAAGTTGGTTTGAAGGAAAAAAGGTTTTGATGTGGAATAATAGAAATGGCTCCAGTATTTCCAATAGGAGTCAGGCTTAAATAGCTCTCTATCTACTTCTAAATTTGAACGATTCAACATTAAAGGTGAAGATGTTTTTCTATCTGTGGAAATCCTCATTAAAAGTCTTCGTGGAACGAACGAACAAATATCGTGTTCTGCTTATCGCGTATTTAAATATCTACCTAGGGAAAAAGTCATTAATAAAAATATCATTTAGCAAAACTTCATTTCTAAGTAGTCTAAAACGTTTGGATTGGAATAATAATTATTATTCTCGGTACGGGTCTTGTTTGTGTTTTATTATTTAGATCGGAGCACTATTATAATAAAGACTTATTATTAGGTACTGTAAGTAAGTTGCTCTAACATTTTATATTTGTTAGATAATTTTCATAACATAATAAAGCCAACTTTTTGTTACACCAGCCATCAAAAATGTATCCTTTTGCTGTCATAAAAATGGTCTACCCTTTACACTCAGATCCCGTCGTAAACACTCACAATGTTAAATTGTATACAAAAACTACCCGCCTCTTTGTTAAGCTGCCTACTAAGGCCGGAAAAATTGTGAAATGAATTCCATATAGATGTAGCATAAAACAAAATACACAATAGACACCGCAGACCTACAGCGTAGCTTTTACATTTCACATGAGTACAAAGCACACAGAATAAAAGTTTAACTAAAATATTAAAATTATGTTAAAACTAGCACTCTTCCCGCGACGTCGCTCGCGTGATTTTTCTTACGGATCCCTAATTTTTAAAAATTTAACATAGCCTATGTCACCCGGGGATAGTGTAGCTTCCCAACAGTAAAAGAATTTTTCAAATCGATTCAGTAGTCTCGGAGCCTATTCAATGTAAACAATATTAGTGTAGATGTCCGCATTAGAGAATTCTCAGTGGCCGACAAATTACTTTTATTATAGGCATACTTTGAAAGAGGATGTGTGACAAGGATTGAAAAGAGTATACTTAGATGGTTCGGTCATGTTGAAAGGATAAGTAAAAGCAGATTAACAAAAGTAATTTATATGGCAGATGTGAGTGGCAACGCGGGAAGGGACGCTTTAGATAAACCTACACTGACCTTATTGGTGAGGTTCTTAAAAAAGGTCAGGTGCGCAGTACTCGTAAACGCCGTGCTTGTATGACCAGATCGTATTAGGTGACGTTCTGTGGTTTCTGCCTGCCATGGGAAAAAGGCGTGAGTTTGTGTATGTAGAGGCAGACTTTTGTAAAAAAGACATTTTAAATGTTTCATGTTTTTATGACTGAGATATGGTCGTGGATAGGTAATATGGTTCGCTCAAAGTTAACCAGAGAAATACTACGTTACATTGCGAGTGCACGCATGGTATTGTTGCTTATAATGGTACCTACATATTTTTAGCGACTCATTTTGCATAACGCAAATTACGCCCATGAACCCTAATTCAAGGTAACGTCATGAAATAAAGGTTTTTTTTATTAACATCCATCACTTTTGTTATAAGGCAAAAACATTCTAAAAACTCAATTAACCCGAGGAAACACGAAAGAAACAAATAGGCCTAGAGAAAATAATAAAAGTAAAACACAATTAGACGGTGCTCCATCTTCCGACTGCCGTTTAGTAATTTACGCGCACATACAATGTCAAGAAACTGTAACATTTCGTAATTTGTCTCCAATACTAATTAAACTTTTCAAGTAATACTAGCGACTCGTACGCCATCCACCCGGGTAAAAAATAACTATTTTTTACCCGGGTTTAGTTACATCTTTGGATACTGCTCCTCTCCCGTGAATCATAGCGTAATGTTATGTAGGTAGCCTTCTTCATGAATTTGGCTGTCAAATAAAAAAGATTTTTCCAATCCGTCTGGTTTTTCCATGAGGAATTTCTCAGTAGAAGGCTCGGGAATCTGGATTTATGCCCGGTTGATGGCTCGCTACATGAGTCTTAATCATTACTGGCGAAATGTGGGTGTACTAATGCCAGCAGTACAGCTCTGCCTAACCCTTCGGGGATTACAGGCAGGATATTATGTTATGTTAATCTCTACATAGTTTTAAACAAAGTCGCGTCCCGCCGTCTCTGTACTCTTAGATCTTTTCAACTACGGAACGGATTTTAATGCGGTTTTCATCAATAGATAGAGTGATTAAAAATAAAGGTTTATACGTATAATTAGTATCTATATTGCACCAGAGCGAATCCGGAGCAGGTGGCTAGTAATATTATAAACTTTCAAAGGAAGGTTACACACCAGCTAGCTTGCCTCACGAATCTCTCGATCTACTGCCTTCGATTAGTGAATGAGTGAACATTATTTCCAAATCGATGCCCTTCCGTTCCCCTGGCAGCACATAAAACCATTGGCCTTGTGGTCATTATATAGACTACAACCCTGAAAGTCTGAGTCTGTCTGTGATTTTTAAAAAAAGCTTTTTTACAAAAAAATAAAACCGCCTTCAAAAACTACAAAATAAAAAAAAACTTTAGTTTTGGAAGTCGGTGGCTTTGGTTTTGTTTTTTGTTATGTAGATATTGCCACCGACTTCCAAAACTAAAGTTTTTTTTTATTTTGTAGTTTTTGAAGGCGGTTTTATTTTTTTGTAAAAAAGCTTTTTATTTTTCACTTTTTAGTGCTTGTGTGTTAATGTTTGAAATCCTTACAAAAAGCCCTTTCAAACAATACCTCACACGATATATTTAATTTTGGAAAGTAGTTGGAGGGGGGTTGACGTACCCCCTCCCTCTATTCATTCAGTCAGTCATCGACTACACGTATAAACAAAGCAATTAAGCAATTTTACTTGTTACGACAGTTATGCTGTGATCCTATAAGGTGTTCCGTTCCATATCTCCGAAGTTCATCATCAGATCATGACAATATTTCTATGGGACCTATTCGGAAGTATACTCTTTCAAACAAAAAAAGAATCATCCAAATCTATTCATTATTGGCTAAGAAATCAGGTAACATACATACAAAAAAAAAAAACATACGCGCCGAATTGAGAACCTCCTTCTTTTTGAAGTCGATTGATAATAACTTTGGGGATAATATGGACGTCGTATAATACTAGCTGCTCACTGCGACCTCGTACGTGTGGTTTTTTTCATTTGTTTTAAGTTACGTCGTACGTGGCAAAGATTTGCGCGTTCAAACATTTAAACGCTTTATTATTATATTAGCATAGATCAGTGCCGGCTCCAGAGGGGGGGGGGTTGGTAAGAGGCTCAAGCCCTCCCCCTAAAAGCATCTGACTTCTTCCGTGACTTAAAGTAAACTTGATAATTATTTAAATTTTTACTTATTCTAATTAAACTTTTTTGCAAACATTACCTTATAAAGGGTACCATTGTCAGCTATTAAACTGCCGTGTGCAAAAAAAAAACGGAGTCAGGGTCCCCCCTAACGACAATCCTGGATCCGCCACTGATATAGATAATAACACTAAAAAACACATTAAAAGCATAATATTATAGGAGTAAGGACAATATTAATCTATAATTCCTACGTTACAGAATAATGCCTGAAATTAAATCTATGAACCTAACACTTATATCAAATTCCTGACACTGATTATGGGGCATATTGTAAAGGTAATTTATGACTACGCTATTTATAATGTATGACGGAGGGAAGCGGGTGAAGAAATGAAATGAAATGATGATTTATTCAGTAAATTGGTTATAAATAACACTTTTACACGTCACATTTGTTTTTTTTTTAACTAGATGAGTCCAGTGTTTCCTAGCCGACTGCTCTGAGAAGAAACACCGAAACAAACTCAGAGGTCAAAGTCTCTTTTAAAGTCCATACAATTACTTGTAATGGTCAAATCATATGCGAACGAGGTCAGACAACCATGAAATCTAATCCCAGAAAAAATGCAACAACCCACATAGTCCACATATTTACAATATAATATATTAAAAAAATATACTTTCCAAAGTATATCCGGATGAGAAGAAAAAAAAAAAAAAAAGAAAAAATAAAATAGTCTCTAAATGTCATGTTTACGTAAGATGTGTCAAAAGGAAAAATGTAATTTGCAAAGGGCATAATCACAAGGCTTAGCAGAGCGAGCAGTTCAATCCCAAGCTTTTTTATCATCTAAATAATCCGAAATTTTATAGTAGCCCTTTTTGTATAGTTTGGTTTTAATACAACTTTTAAATTTTTTAATCGGTAAGTTTCGAACATCAATGGGAAGTTTATTGTAAAAACGTATACATTGACCCATGAACGAGTTGCCTACTCTGTGGAGACGAGTGTGATGTACCACAAGATTGTGCTTATTTCTAGTATTAAATCCATGAACATCGGACACTTTCTTAAAATTTGAAATATTCTTGTGTACATACATAAGGTTTTCAAATATGTATTGTGAGGCTACAGTCAGAATGTTGATGTCTTTGAATTTCTCTCGAAGGGAATCCCGTGGACCTAAGTTGTAAATGGCTCGAACAGCCCTTTTTTGTAGAACAAAGATAGTATTAATGTCCGCACAGGTTCCCCAGAGAAGAATCCCATACGACATGAGACTATGAAAATAACTGAAATAAACAACTCTGGCTGTATCCACATCAGTTATCTGTCGAATCTTTTTAACAGCATAGGCGGCCGAACTGAGCCTGCCTGACAATTTTTCTATGTGCGGGCCCCATTGTAATTTGGCGTCAATGGTAATTCCAAGAAACACCGTTGACTCAACAGGATTCAACTCTATTCCATTAAGCTGAACATTGGTGCTTAGCTGCCTGACATTTGGCGTTGAAAATTTAATGAGATTAGTTTTTTTTTCGTTTAACAGAAGATTATTTACATTAAACCAATGGACAACTTTACAGAGTGCATTGTTAACTTCGTCAAAATTTTCTAACTGTCGCTTGATTTTAAAAATTAGTGAAGTGTCATCCGCGAACAATACAATCTTGTGATTATCCCTTACGTGATAAGGTAAGTCATTAATATAAATCAAAAACAGGAAAGGTCCTAGAATTGAACCCTGCGGAACGCCCATGGTGACCGCAGATCCTGCAGACATTTTGCCATTAACATCAACCCTCTGAATTCTGTTGTTCAGATAAGAAGTCAGAAGGTCGAGAGCTCTGTTCCTTATACCATAATGGTGCAATTTCCTAATGAGTGTATTATGGTGTACGCAATCAAAGGCCTTGGATAAGTCGCAGAAAATGCCAAGAGCATCCCGCGATTCCTCCCAGGCCTCAAATATGTTTTTCAGTAACTCCACGCCCGCGTCTGTAGTTGAACGACCCTTTGTGAAACCGTACTGTCTCAGATGGAGTAAATTATATTTATTAAAATGCCTTAACATTTGATTCAAAATTAATTTTTCAAAGATTTTACTCAATGTGGGTAATATGGAGATTGGCCGAAAATTCGTAGGATCAGTTGTACTACCAGATTTGAACAATGGAATTACTTTACTAAGTTTCATCAGGTCAGGAAATACACCAGATGCAATGCAAGAGTTAAAAACAATTGCTAAAAAAGGAGAAATAACATCAATTATTTCAGACATGATATGTACCGATAATCCCCAAAGGTCGGTAGTTTTTTTTACATCTAGATCCCTAAAGGAATTAATAATATCTTTATCAGTCACAACAATAAATTCAAAATGTTTGTCGCATTCTGGTACACATTCTTTTAGTATAGAGAAAGCAGAAGTGGACGACGACGACAGAGTCCTGGTTGTTAAAATTGGAATATTAGTGAAGTAATTTTCAAACTCTTTTGCCACGTCCATGTCCGCTTTAAAATCTACATTGTTGATTTTCAAATGGAAATCACGGTTGCGTACTGTAGTTCTTCCCGTTTCTGAATTAATAATATTCCAAGTTGTTTTAATTTTGTTACCAGATAATTTTATTTTATTTTTTATGTGTATGGCTTTTGCTGAGGAACAGGCTCTTTTAAAAGTTTTAGAATATTTTTTAACAAATTCTTTAAAAGTTTCGTCTTGGTTATATGATTTTTCACTATACAATTCATATAACCTTTTCCTACTTTTATAAATACCCGGTGTTGCCCAGTCACTAAATTTAACACGGTCACAAAGAGGTAATGTTTTTGAGGTGAAAACTTTCTTGAATTCACAATTGATAAGATTAAATAATAAACTATATGCATTATCCGGGTTGATGTGATAAGGCAAACTCGGTAGCTTTTCCATTAAATTACTTTTAAATTGTCCTAAACGACTTTTGTATACTGGAACAAAACTCACAAACTTTCCTTGAGCTTCAACTATTTTCTGAGGGAAAGTAACTAACTGGCCACAGTGATCCGAGTCCAACTTGTTTATAATTAAACGGCTGGATGGTCTTAAGTTTGTAAAAATATTGTCAATGCAGGTGGCACTAGTGGCAGTTATTCTAGTTGGCTCAAGGAATGTGTGGTACAAGTTATATGACTTAAATAAAGCTAAAAATTTATTTACAGTAGCTGATTTTTCTAGTATATTAATGTTAAAGTCTCCACAGACTACAACTGTTTTATTACTGCTACAAGTCTTTAATAATACTTCTTCCATATATTTTTCAAAAATATCATAGCAAGCACATGGGGGCCTGTACACGCTCATTACAATGAACTGCTCAAGCTCGATGCAAGCTATTTCAATAACTCGCTCAACAGAGAGGCTTACTATGTCCTTACGTTCTTTAAATTTAATATTGTTGCGAACTATGATGAGGGAGCCACCCCGTATCATATTCACTCTGCTGAACGAGCTGGCCACCAAGTGGTTATTAAAGCTGAACATGAATTGGTGGACTTTTAACCAATGTTCAGTTACACATAAAATATCAACAAAACTACAGTTCATGAACAGCTCCAATTCTAATTCTTTACCTATCACACCCTGTATATTTTGATGAACTATTTTTAAATTATTATTGGTAAGTTCACTTATGTTACAAGAATCTGATGGGTGTGATATTAAGGAATGGCTTACATTATTGCTAGAGTTTAACTCTATTGTCTCAGAACCCCTTGAATTTGGGTACAAGTCTAATTTGGTAATTGAATTAGAGCTAGAGATTGACTCTATTGTCCCAAGTTGTAATTTAAATTACTTGGAACAAATTCCAAGCTCTGATTATTTGAATAAAGTGTATGACTTAACTGCTCAATAGAGGCAGTATAGTTAGCCAAACACTTGGCTTGGCTTGGCTTGAAGAGTACCCAAATATGAGCTATTGTATACAGCGGTGCGTTCTTCGCCAGTATTTTCATTAAAGGTGTTGGCAGATAAAGTCGTTAAAAATTAGTTCAGCTATGAAGCATGTAGTGTGTACAGCCCATTAAGAACACTCCGTACCATACATCATTGCTAACAGGGCTTTATCTAGAGTTTTATCAGTATTTTAGGGGAGAAATTTCCCAGTTACCCTATCTTAATGACATTCGAATCTTTATGTAATTTTATCTTTTCCTTCTTAGGTGAAAAACATTAGTCAAAAAGGTATTCAGATAAAAAAATAAAAACTTTATTGACACAAAACAATTTACATCTTGTTGTGAGTACTGACTTAGAACAGTTCGCCAAGAGACAATACATTTTTGTTGAAAAATCGCTCCTATTACAACCGCATAAGATGCCGCAATGTTTACATTGAAGCGTTGTCGTCCGTACAATTCTGTAATTGAACATATTCTAATGACCAGTTACATCTAAACTAGGCCGAGTCTATACGTCAAGTTCATTGAATTCATAATATTTACTATTCGTAATAGACTATTTCCATATACTATTTGCTTTGTTATAGATCACTACATATTATAAAATAAAGTCGCTTTCCCTGTCTGTCTGTCCCTATATATGCTTAGATCTTTAAAACTACGCAACGGATTTTGATGCGGTTTTTTTTAATAGATAGAGAGATTCAAGAGGAAGGTTTATATGTATAATACATGCACCCGTGCGAAGCCGGGGCGGGTCGCTAGTAAATTATAATCTACATTCGATCAATTGACTTTTGTAGGATACGTAAACAATTTTACATAGAATTGACTCTCCCACTGAAGCGTATTTCTGGATTTATAATCTCGGCTCATATGAAGTAATAGAAATGTAACTGTGCACTGTTTTTATACATGGTTATAATATATGTATGGGTTTCTTAACCATTCAAAAAAAACATAAGACTTCATAAAGAAGAAAGAAAGAAAAGCTTTTTATTCACGTGAAAGTGACGCACAATACAAAATAATTTTTTTCAACAGCCCGAAACAAGACAAGTTGGTACTTAATCTAAAACACTAAATACATAATTTAAAAAAAAATCCTGAACGGAAATTTGCGCCACTACCGCGCGCAGGTTAACGATATAGCTATGTGCTATGTGGATGGGCGATAGGGAGCCCCCTATCGCCCATCCCAGAACATTGTTTTAGTTTACAATCTACTATTAACTTGTACCTACTAACTTATGCGTTCACCTTCCCAAGTTGGCAATTTTAAATTGGTTTTAAAGTAAAAAGTAAATCTAAAATTCCTGACTACATTTTAGATCTTCTAGCTTAAGCAAACTTGCAGTTTTGTAATTTCTTACATTCTAAATATTTTATACAGTGAAATTAAATGAAAATGTCTACCGAAATACGCAGTACCTAAGGGTTAATGAGTACCAACTATTTATAATTAGAAACGTAGTGTTCATTGTACCTCAAAGTTGACGATTCTAATCTCTGTCTCAATCTGTCATCTCAATACACATCTACATTTTTGACAAGATTTTGACATTAAGAGCAATAGCGCACTAGCGGCCTGGCCGCAGCGGCCAGGCCGCTAGTGCGCTATTGCTCTAATCGTCGCCGAGATGATATTGAGAAACGTTCAAAATCTATTTTTATTTACGGGAATTAGCCATCTGGTATGAGTGGTGTGACATGATATTAAAAATAAACTTGGGTTCGGTTACGTACAAAGTCCCACGTAAGAAAACCACGGCTGGTTCATATTCCTGTAATTTGCACGCTCCATAAATCATCAAGATGAACATAATAGGTTACATGGTGGGTTGAAGGCACATGTAAATGCCAAAATGACCTTTCTCTTATTATTTTAGGTGTACTCACTTATTTTCAACCAAGACGCCCACAGTTCTAAGATAATTATAGGTAAGTTCATGCCTTCACTGTGTAAGAAGAGGCCTTGGCCTGTTGTAGGACAATAAAAAGCTTTTTTACAAAAAAGATAACCGCCTTCAAAAACTACAAAATAAAAAATAACTTTAGTTTTGGAAGTCGGTGGCTTTGGTTTTGTTTTTGTTATGTAGGTAAGTATTGCCACCGACTTCCAAAACTAAAGTTATTTTTTATTTTGTAGTTTTTGAAGGCGGTTATCTTTTTTTGTAAAAAAGCTTTTTATTTTTCACTTTTTAGTGCTGTGTTTGAAATCCTTACAAAAAACCCTTTCAATCAATACCTCACACGATATATTTAATTTTGGAAAGTGGTAGGAGGGGGGTTGACGTACCCCCTCCCCCTTTTCCTTCAGGCAGTCATTGACTACACGTATAAACAAAGCAATTTCACTTGTTACGATATTGCTGCTGTGATCCTATGAGGAGTTTCATTCCATATCTCCGAAGTTCATCATCAGATCATGACAATATGTATATGGGACCTAGTGCTTGTGTATTAATGTTTGAAATCCTTACAAAAAGCCCTTTCAAACAACACCTCACACGATATATTTAATTTTGGAAAGTGGTAGGAGGGGGGTTGACGTACCCCCTCCCTTTTTTCCTTCAGCCAGTCATCGACTACACGTATAAACAAAGCAATTTTTCTTGTTACGACGGTTCTGCTGTGATCCTATAAGGAGTACCGTTCCATATCTCCGAAGTTCATCATCAGATCATGACAATATTTCTATGGGACCTATTCGGAAGTATACTCTTTCAAACAATAAAAGAATCATCCAAATCGATTCATAATTGGCTGAGAAATCAGGTAAGATTAACTAATTCACTCTTTTATTAAAGAAAATACTTGGTATTGCTTTAGATAGTCGGTTCAATTTCATTTAAAATTTATTTTCTTTGTTTTGTAATACAAATATTTTTACAATTACCTAAACATGCTGGACGTGTAATAATACTTGTGTTTCAATAAGTACTTAAATTGTTTTTAAACATGTTAAACGTTTCAGCATAAGCTTCTTTTCCATTTGAAATGATTAAAAAAATCCTTAATTAAAATAAATAAGTACCTATGTCAATGAGTATTTTGTTTTTAAAGATGCCTTATAATATTGGGTGGGATATTATTTTATTTTACCTCGAGGCAAACTCGCGTTCACTTTTTCGTTATTATATTATGGGACACTTATATCTAAAAGTAACATTGTTAAATTGGCGAGGCACAATTTTAATGGCCTAAACCACGTTAGGAATACGAGCCCGAAGATCGTATGGACCATCATAAATTATTAAGGCACGAAACGAGCCTACTGATAAAAATAATCATTTTATACTCTAACCAAATATTCAAACGAAAGAATTTATGAAAAGCCACTTTTTTTACCTACTTGAGAGCTTTAGCCTTCAAAAGCAAGCGGTGTAACCTTAAATTGTTATTAAACCATCCCTTGTAATAAAAAACGTAAGGAAATGTTCAAACATTTCCGTCCCTTTAGAGCCACAGATAAAAAAATGTTCTTAAGTCAAATTATATGGCTACTTGCAATTACCAAAATCTACTTTATGGTTCCTTCAATTACTTTTTCTTTATAGAATATAAAATGACTTATATTTTACGATCTTTTTCTTATAAACGTAAAATGAATTGAATTTAGAACAGTATTCTTGTTACGTCAGAAAACACTCAAGAGTGGGATAAAGCGCTGGATTTACGACCATAATAGTGTAAAATAGTGATGTATCTGGTTTAAAAATAATCAATCAAGGTTAACCTAAATAGATGACTCATCTAAAACAAATTTTACTACCTCAGTAGAACCCGGTTACGGTCATTCATTCATATGAAAACAGATCGTATCGATTTAGCATTGTAGGTTGATCGAACTCTTGCTCCTAGCAACAGTAAATACCCAATTACTCTGTTTCTTTGCAAGAAATATACGAACACAACCCTTCCTTACAGAAATTGGTAGGTAACCCCTTGTCTAAATTTTTGTTAGAGATAAATTACGATAACTTGGCGCGCCCCTCCACAATTCAAAACGTTTGAAAGTATTTGTAAAAGTATTTACAAGACTCACAACGCATGTGTGCGTACTGAGACGGCTCTCGAAACCAAAACAAATCAGCATGTCATTGTTGCTCGACTAGCGGCATCATTAATTACTTGTAATTATTGAAATAGTAATATATAGGGGCACGCCATGTCATAGTAGTTTATCTCTAGTATATATTATATATACTCGTGAGGAAATATCCTCCGATATATACCTACATAAGTTCAAAACCGAGGCACTTACAACAATATAATGTTAAAATCTACCCAAGTACCTACAAGCTACAATGTTGCGGTTTGATTTAATATGAAAGCTGTACCTACTCTGAAAGCTTTACCTTGTAAATTCCTAACTAAACATTTGAAGGTAATTTTGGTATAAGTCCGCACTAACCAGAGCGTGTACCTTACCCACTGGCATAACTACCTAACCTAACCTGCACAGCTATTCTGTATAATTCTCTGGTTTTAGGTTAGGTTGGTGAACTGTCAATTCCTCAAGCTCACTTTACCTAAAACCAGATATTGATACAAAATAGATCCGCTGAATAAATTCCAACCAAGCATTTGACGGTTAACATTAACGTTTATTTCAGAATGTATTATAATTTAAGTTGTATTCAAGTTGGCCATATTACCACCGGTATTCGAAATTCAAAAATCATCTGTTGGGAAAACTTAAATAGAATAATCTAATATTATTGGTCGTTTTTTCGGAAGTGCATTAACATATTTGCTGATAAACTTAACAACAAAAAAAAATAAACAACAAAACTTTGGTTTTGTTGTTTATTTTTACAAGCTTTTTTTACCTACAATACACCCAGGGACGTTCGACAAGTTTAACATATTAACCTAAACGATATATTTACTTAGGTTTAATTTTATCATAGGCAAACCATCACAGGTTCTTCCGATGCTTTCAATGAAACTCCTACTCCAAAGTACCTAGACATTTTGGGAAAAGGCGGACACTATCAAGTAGGTACCCACCTATTTGATACACCCTTTCTCAAAATATGTTCCGGTCGGCTTTCAGTCTAACCAAATATCTATTTCTCCATATCAATACCGCCATGACACATATATTCCTATTCTGTATCTGGCGAATGATGGACCCTTCACAAAATATATATCGGTACCAATTTGTACGTAGACGTACCTAGTATAGCACTCTGGGTTATGTCATACGTGTCCTCATATACGTCTACTATGTCAGATCTCAAGACATGTGCCTCTTTGTTCGTGTAAGGACAGTCCTATCATATGTCGTTCAGCTATTGATAGAATATTGTATCAGTAAGATACATGTCCTTCCGGACATCGTGATACAAACTTTCACCATAGATTCAGTATATGAAGACAAGGAAATATACGTCGGTCATAAAAAAAAATCAGCAGATTCCAATTAATATATTTTTTAATCACTTTCAATTTCCTTTCCTACAGTCTAACAGACATATCTAGCTGCTCTATTAGGCAGGTACCTAGCTTTATAAAAAAAAAATGTCGTTTATAACAACCATCTTTAATAAATATTTCATTCTATACTACATACAGATAGATATCCATATAAGTCGTCATAAACAACTCCGATATCAAAGATTAAAGTTTTATCTCCAATTAAAAGCTGGCGAGGTACTTCCAGCCGACCATTACCCGCGTCACGTGAGTCTATCCATTAGGTAATATGCCCCCACTCTGCCCACTCACCCACACAGACGCAATGTGGAAACACCAGCCGCAACTGAATGTGGAGGTACCTATGTATCACAATCACGCTTGGTCTTCACTCAACCTACCCATACCAAAATCATCATTTACCATAGTATGAAATTAATGTTCATGACTATTATTTTTAATAATACCAGTCTATTAATGTCCCAGTGAAGGGCAAAGGCCACTTCTTATAAAGAGAAGGCACGAGCATTGATCACCACGCTCGCTCAAGGCGGATTGGTGATTTTAGACTTATAATAATTTTATTGACTGATTTATATGTATTTTCCTCCATCGATGTTAGTGATGTCCAAGATAGGTAAACTTAGAAAGTAAATCATCATCTGCTTTTAGCCTTTTTCCAAGTATGTACCAGTATTTTACATGGAGTGACTGCCTATCTGACATTTACAACCCAGTAACTGGTACTTAGAGAGTACATATGAATTGAAAACAAAATTTGCAGAAATAAAAAGAAAATTAACGTCCTATATTTTTAACAAAGAAACAGAGCCGACTAAACTATTGTATTTCAAAATATTTATCTACATAGGGATGGACAGGGATAGATATCAATTTCATCTCCGTGGATTTTATAGAAAAATAACACAGTTTCAATTTTACGAGAGCTCGTTGAAAAAGTTTTATTTGCATCCTGTGTCCACAGAACATAGTTTTTAAAATAAAGTTCACGTATGGCCGTAGTTGGTCCGTTTCACGTGGTTTGCTTCATCTGTTTTTTTAACCACGTTGGTTTTTTTCCCTACAAATAAACTGTGGCACAGTATTTGTACGTACATTTGAGACTGCATGTCAGTTTCGTAAAAAGATTAAAGAAAATGTGTACTGAAATTAATCTGTCGTAATGTGTGCTAACAAAAATACATCTGTTCAAATGCTATTGTACAAACATGATGATGGATGTTGATGTAAAGATAATGAAACTATGAAATAACTAGAATAGAAATGATATTGTATGGCTAATAATTTATTTCCCTGTTTAGACAGGATAGTATAAAACTGGCGAACGGACTAACAAATATTCATGTTCAAAAGATGTTATTTATATTGTTAAATTATTATATCTTTAGTAAAGTATTCGTATTTATTTAATGTTTTCTTTCTCCAACAAAACATTATATTAAAATGGTAAAGTAACTCAACCGCAAGTTTTCCTGATGCTGACAAATTGACAAGCAATCTATGTAACAGCATTCAAAAACATTCGTTGCTGTATTCACAATTAGACCGGGTTTTATTCATTACTTGAGCTAACTTATAAAGTGAGGTTACACGTGCCGCCTGCAGCACTGAAGCGCTTCAGTGGCTGAGTTCCAACACGGTTATGCTAACGAGGGATTTCATAGCTTTTGTGTGCACCCAGCCATACAGCCGCACTGATAACTGGACAGACACAAACCATTCCATATCAAAACTTTGCAGGATTGTACAAAATGTCCGACCAAAATTAAAATTTTGTTTTACTGACCAAAAATGAGTTGGCAAGTTAATTGGTTCATTATAATAAATTGCCTTTCAGGCTCAGTGCAATTTGTTGATTGGATATTAATAAAAAAATTACGTTATTTATCTCGTGATAACACTCGTGGTTGTATAGTTTATCAATTTTAATAAAAGTTAATTAACTTCGAGATAAGGTGCGACGTACTTTGGCATTGAGTTTGCAAGATCAGAATGATAAGATAAGCTTTTAAAATTGGATAGTCTACGCATCTCTAATTATATTTTTCGTTTAAAAGCACAAAAACTTTCTTCTGAGAAAAAACAGAATACCTAGAAGAAAAGTTAGAATTGTGGTATAGGTATAAGAATCCCAAAATAAAAGTTTAAACCATTTCTCAAATGAGCGGTAATTTTGTAGACTTTTATTTTTGTTAAAGAACAAATATTATAAGAGTGATTTAATTAATTACCCTAATTTTCTTTATGAAATTAGCGGATACCTTGATTTCCCGAGGGGTTATAATAACTCCAAACATTAAAATTTATAGGTTGTTCTTACTACTTTGTTAACAGAAATCTGTTATTCAATTCTAATAAAGTTGAATAAATAGTATTTTATTTTATTTTCAAACTAGCTCCTGTTAGTGTCTTTGTCCATGTAGATGTGAAGTATATTATAAATTATAGCCTTCTGCAGTAATCTAACTTTCCATCATTGAAAGAATTTTTGTAATCGGATGGGTACAGTACATCCAAAGATTACCTAAGTACCTTTCAAAAACAAACAATCAATGTAACCTTTTTATTAATATTCGTTTATTATACCAATGAAATATATTTTTACAATTTGAATTTATAAAAAGTGAGCTTCATTTTTTATCTAGTATTAATTCTAAAGCCAGAAATCTAACATTCGAGGAAGACTAATTGGCTCGCGCTGGCTTGCGTGCGACCGAATGGCTTACCGTTACCAATGCTCCGCCATTTCGAAATTCGAACCTAGAATTTCTGATTGAAGTTAAATATTCAAAGGGGATTTTGTTACCAAACAACTCTTCCAAAGGTATTTTTGTGTTTTACTTTTACAGTTGTTCCACAGACTAACGTGTGGAGTTAAATATTGTTAACTTTTCGAGTCATTTACGAAACCACGCAAGCTTGCGTAAACATTTGCTAACGGTTGGTATTTTTAATTAAAAGAACATGATATGAATAAAGTATCTCATGGGAGAAATATCCATTTATTCCGTGCTCATTGTTGAGTATAAAACATGTGTTCGGAAGACTGGAGCGTCATTAATTAATTAGCTACCCACAAATGATATTGGCTTACGGAATATCACGTACCATCGGAATTGCAAAACGTTTTCATCCATGTCTTAATATTCATTATGAATGGAATGAAACTTTATTAAATATTCAACTTCGTCTTATTGTGAAAATATGTAAAAAGCCATAAATTGCAAATGTAAAAAGTTTCTTAGAATGCTTTCTTCAAAATTAGAATTCCAGGTGGCTTTTAGCTAAAAAATCTGCGTCTGGCAGCTCTCAGACACCAATTTTGATGACAAATGTATTTTTCAGCAACGATTTTTTAAACATTACTGCTCACATTTTCTACAACTGACAAAAAAATTATCTACTCAAATCTCCCAGTTTTGAACTACGTCATACTCCATAAAATATTTTCCGTGTAAAATCCCCCTAGCTCCGTAGACAATGGCGCAGCAACAGGCACCAGGGCCACATGATACGTAGGCAGTTATTTGTGCGACAGGAGACAGGTATCACTAATGGAAATGGCCGACATTTTTGTGGCGAATCGTGAATATTCCGCTCGAGTAGACGCCCTTCGAAAACACGCGCCTATTTTTAACTTTAACAACAGTTATCGTTACATGCTCAGTTAGAGATATTTAACTGTATTGATAGCTCTAACTTTATGATACAATTTATTTGAAATTGGATCGTTTATTTTTTTTTCTGTTACTGGGTGGCTTTTAGTTTTCGTTCAAGAAAAAGTATTTATGTTTCAATAAAGTTTAAGAATTCATTAGAATTTGTATTCAGAGACTTTTGAATAAATTGAAAGTAAATGTTAACGATCAGATGGTTGTGGTAGAATTATTTTAATTATCATATCTGTACCTATAGTTTTAGTTACGAGTATAATCACGATAAAATATGCTATTTTCTTTTTTAGTTTTAATGTTTTTAATGTTAGTAGGTACAGTGTTACACACCTGTGTGTGTAACACTGTACCTACTAACATAGTTTATAAGCTCCTAATGTTACTAACCATTATGGATCATGTAATCTGACATTTAAAATAAATAGTAATACTAATAAGAGACTTATTATAATCCGAGTTGATTTCTCTGCAGTCCCCAGTTTTCCACAATATTTACCAGAAACATAATATCACCGACTATTGCAAATTAATAGTACTTATTATCATTGATAGCCACCAAGTGTTGAGCTGATAAAGCCTAAGTACTCCTTTATATCATGCTTCCAAAGTACCAAATTCGCAAATTAATTTAATCATATTTTAATTTAAACCAACGTCAAAAACAACCAGCTATAAACAAGCAAAAAGACTGTATCACATATTTCATTCGTAAAAATTATGGCAGTTTTCTGGTTGCTTCGCCCATACATTTCAGAAACACTTTGAACGCAGAACGGGCACAATGAAAACAAAACAAAAGGTCGCTGGTAATATTTTTCCGAGGCTTAATATCAACAAGTTGGTTTGAATGGCTCCCTATTTTTTAACAATGAAACTGTACATAGTATACTTGTATGGCTGTACATAAAATATGCACTGGTGGAATGGTCTCCCGCAGTACGCTTTGGGAATCTACATTTGATTAACCGAACAAATTGGGGATACTGAAGGGCTGAAGTCGAACAAAGAGGTCATGATAAGCGGCACTATGTACCCATAAAATATGCATGTTTACATTTCGTGCTGAACAAACAAAGGATGTTCCGCGTTGGCTTGAGATCGAATCGGCCCTTAGCCAACACTAAGATACGGTATTATCCCATTGTTATTCCTACTGACAATAACTGTAAAATATTTTGCCATAAAACACAAAAATAAAAAAAGATTTAAATAAAGAATTATAATAAAATCAGCCTATTAATGTCCTACTGCAAGGCAAAAGCCTGTTCTCATACAAAAAAGGCACGAGCATTGATCACTACGCTTTCGCCTTGAGTATGTTCGGTATGAATATTATTTATTTAAATATTGTGATAACTATGAAACTAAGGTACCGTTACAGATTACTCGTGTAGAATCTCATAAATTAATTTATGTAAATTGAGTTACTGATTTTATAATACAGTGTTGTTGAATTCCAGGTTAAAACATCAATGTAGACAGTTAGTTTTGTTATACTTGGCATAATTTATGATTTGCCACTTTAGCTTAAGTTTACTTAGAATTAGTTAAAAAGTACTGTTTTTAGGCACCAAAAAGCTAACGTGATAGGTATTTGAAAGAAGCTATTTTTCATAACTTACGAGACGACAATTTTAAGAAAAACATTATTTTTTTACTCATAATCAACCATCGTACTTTTCACCCAAAAATAAATAAAACTCATGAACTGAGAGAAAAACATCTCTAATGCTATAAAAACACAAAAGTTAGACTGTTTGTCATACCGAATCGGGTACCGAATCTAATGAAATCCACACAAAAGCAGTAGTACCTACCTATATTCGCCGGTAAAACTACTTTACAATTTAACGAGAACTTTTCAGGCGAGCAGAGCCTGGGGTAGGAGTAGTTACATTATACACGGTCTTTTCAGTGGAAGGATTAATTTGAAATTTTCTCGGGTTCCATAGCAGCAGTTTTGCTCAGAAGTTTGTTCAACGGTTTGCGAATTAATGTTTAATAAGATAAGGTCTAATATTAAAATGTATCGCATTAAACCAGCTGTCTTTTTACTTCTATTTTTAAATATACGGGGTGAAAAATAACACATCACATAGTCCGTTATCTACGCATAATGTCCATCGAACTAAGTAACATTAAGCGAGAATTATAGCTGGAATACGACTTTTATTTATTGTGTAAAAAATATTACCGCAATGATTTGTGCTTACGATTGCATCCAATAGTACAGGAGTCGTAAGAGTGCCTAAAGGTTTTAACATTTAAAAAACATCGGAACAGACAGGTCCAAGTACGGCCCAGAACAATAAAATAAATTGATGGTAAAAAAAAATATTTTTAAAAACAAGCTTTTTTAGTGTGATGTTACTAACTTTATCGTTTACCACTTCTCAAGCCCTTTCATTTGATACCCATATCAAGGAGATTGAGATAAAATATCTAATCCGCCATCTTGGAAGGGCGGACATATTGAAATTATTACAATATTGAGTATTGGACATTGTATTGTCACCAGAACTAAAGCTGTATGCAAAATTTCAGCTCAATCGGATACCAAATGGTCGAAAAATGGTTTGCAAATTTTGAAAGGACAACTTACATCATATAGGGACAGTGCAAGCTAAATAAAAGCGTGTAAAAATCGAAGAAACATAGTAAGTTTCATCTTCATTAAAAGTCGTTTTACACCCGTTATAGTTCTAGTGTGACCTTATTTATTCGTATCTTGAATCCCAACAATTCTGCCTGCGCAAGATTATACACGGAAGCAATCGATGACTGCTTAAGGTGGGACAAACAGCTAGAAATCATAACTAGCAGAACAATGCGTCTCATCTATGTATTTAAATCCCTAAGAGAGTCGGCTGACATAGATACATTAAAAATGGTTTATTTTGCACTATGTCAGTCGATTATCGGATATTGCATTACTGCATGGGGTGGTGCTATTAAAGCAAACCTCCTGAGGGCAGAGCGAGCTCAAAGAGCCATTCTTAAAGTAATGACTAAGAAACCGTACCTATTTCCGACCAACCAACTTTATGATGAATGTAAGGTATTAACCGTCAGACAGCTTTTTATCCTGAAGTCTGTGCTCAGAACTCATAGAACCATGCCCAAATCTAACCCAAAAAAACGCACAAATGTCCCATCAGGAGTAAGACATAAAACTACATTTGCTAAACGCCAATATTACGTCATAGGTACCTTTATATACAAGAAACTCCATAAAATACTAAACATACTTGATTTAAACAGACACACTCTAAAACACAAAATCACTCAATGGCTACTACAACAGGACTATCTAACAACGGAGAATCTTCTAACATATATCTCGTAAAACGCAATCCCAAATTCTACGCACACATACACACACCTTTACACCCCCCACACTCCACACAAGCACATTCACGCACGCACACTCACTCACAAACACAACACAATAAGTAACATTTATTTCATAGAATAACCTTGCTCAAGTAATACTGCCACTGTTTCACTTGTTACAAATGTCAATTCTGTACCCATATGGCTGAACCCTATCTCTTAAGATACAGGCTAGACCTAGTTTAAGGGATAGAATCTATATAACTGTGCTTATAGTATGACAAATGTTTAATGTAATCTACAATGTATACAGTGCAAAGTGTTCATGTTTTCATGAAATAAATATTTTTATTATTATTATTATTATTATTAATCGTTTTACAACAGAAAAAATATCGTAAAGTAAAACCGCCAATGGGGAAATCTAAAGAATAAAGATCCAACGTCATAAGCATTCGTAAAGTTTTACTGTGCTCGTCAAAAATTTCCTGAATCCCAAGATGATCTTAAAAAGTTCCCTTGAACACAGACACTTTTACTTTTTTAATATATCAAGCTTCTAACTAGAAATAACTTGACAAAGTTTGTAGCTTTGAAGTGAGAACCCTCAAATTAGTCGTCTGTCTGATACGAGTATAATCATGACATTTCTGATATCATCTGTAATCCCCAAAGGGTTAGGCAGAGTTGTACCTATTAGTACCTACCTACACCTACATTTCGCCAATTGTGTTTGATTCACATCATCACATGTAATTAGGGGGCGAGCCTATTGCCAGTAACCGGGCACCACTCCAGACTCCGAGGCTGCTACTGAGATATTTCTAATGGAAAATCCCAATAACACTTTGCCCGACCTGTGAATCGAACCCAAGAAATCATGCTCAGTAGTCGCGTTTTGCTACCACTACTTAGATCAACGAGGAACAAGATCAACAAGGTTTAACTTGGTTTTTTATCCTGTTCTCAAACTGAAAACAGGACCGTTTGTGTTTGACGTGAACGTGAATCGCCTTCGACTCGGCACTAAAATAAATTTAGGACTAATAAAACGCACAATGGCTTTGATTTCTTTTTATGATGTCTACCACGCGCGTCATCCAACACTCTTAACACAGAGAGTATCCTGATTGTGATCTGCAAGGAGACAGTAAACGTTCCTTTTAAAAAAATGCTCCGCTTTGTATGCTACATCGATTTTAACGAGTGACGAACTCAATGGAGTGGACTTTATTAAACTGTTTGTTTTTTAATGTGTAGTCATCAAGACGTTGGATCTTGTTCAACGACACGAAGGTACGAGTATCGTCTTGTTCAACGATACGAGAACGGTCAATAACAACAAGTCACTGAACTGGCATTGTTTCATAAAGTTCGTACCTACATATTACGTCACTACAAGATTTATACATGACATGCCGATGCCGCTAGAAACGTGGCCACCTACTGTGGGTTAAGTACTATGATAAAAAATATAGATATAATGAAAAAAAGATATTGACTTAAGCTATGGATTCGTAAAGAAGAAGGCCCTAAATTTATCCTAATTGTACACCCTTAATGTTTTGTATAAACATTTCTTGAAAGAAATTGACAGCGAAATTCGCAATAGCAATTAAATGTAAATTAATTTTTGACATAACAACTTTAACACCTATTATGCTAGCACGTAGATCACTTTTCAGTTGTCAGGCACTATGATAGGGTTAAACACCTTACTCTTATCACAAGGTTTAAAAGTCAATTCAAATACTATAGATAGAAATAAAAACAAATGCGATGTTTGTGCACGAGCCACTGCTCGGGATATTTTCTGTGCAAACAGCACAGTGAACACAGCACAGTCAATGGTTATTACTTGAACGGTTATTGCTACTTGCTGTGTCGTGTTTGCATTGGTATGCAAAGTGACATGGAAGAAATGTAAGCTTGCAATAAGTTTACTGTGGAAAAGAATATGATGAAGTGTTTCTTGAAGGTTTTTTGCATAGTAATTAATTAGCACACACACTTCGTGCCGCGGGTTCTATTCCAGCACTGAATTATTTGTGTAGCCTACTGAACAGTTGTTGCGGGTCTGATTATTTCTGTGATTTCATATGTTTGTAAACGTACCCACATTTCAGGAGAAATTCCTTGAATGAGCAACGTTTTCTTAACAAAGAGTAAAACGTCTTGAAACTGCAATTTACCAAATGACACAGTCAGCACAAAACGCTATCTTTCCGGAATACCCAACCAACAAATTAGCCTTGAAGCATAACAACTGAGAAAACAATTAGTTCACTAAGTACTTCCTTTAAAATACCACTGTAAAACAGATGATAGGTATAGCCATGAACAGAATATTCATGAAACAGGAATCCTTAGAGAATAAGCAACAGGTCTGGAAGTCCACGCCAAACAAAATTATTCTTTGTAAACGCCTAAACGTTACTTATTAATGAATTGTTAACGTTATTCACTTTGTTAATTATTCTAAACAAAGAAGTAAAAGGAACTTGGACAATGGAAATTAAATATACATAAGTCTGTGGTGGGAACAAAACACGACGAACAAATAAGGTTTTCCCTGAAGTTCTCGCTTCAGCCGTGATTAAAATTAATTGAGCACGATAAAACGTTTCACTCGGAAAAATAATCGGATTTACGCACCCAACTGTATATTTCAAATAAATAAGGAACGTATCTGTGTTTAGGTGCTGGAAATACTTCTGGTTCAGAAAGTACACGTATGACGAATTACTGGTATAAAGAATTATCTCGTTTTTCCTTTGTTTTTATTTTATATGAATTTCAAAACTCGCTCTGAAATGTTAGCTTGAGAAGACATTGAGTCTCAATCCTGTGGTGCCTATCTTTTGTTTTCAATCGAATATGCAATGAGATCCTACCTACTTTAATGTTGAAACATTGAAAGTAAGTGCAAAAAATACAAGAATTTCATAATAAAATGAAAAACATTATACTGCAGTTTAAATGATAATGCGAAATATCGCTTGATCAGTAACCACAGCTAGGAGCACTATTAGGTATGTGGTTGTTTATTTAATAGCACTTTATCATATTCGCTCCAGGGACTTCTATCCAAATGCAAATAAGCATTTAACACATTTATTTATGAAAGCAGATATCTTCAAATACTTATGTGTATATCTACGTACCAACCTTGTAAACTCTAAAAGTCCGTCTTGTACAAAATTCAAATAGGTATGTCTGTGACAGCAAATATTTTATATGTAGATTGAAGATATGTCAGCAATATTTAACTTATACGCTATAAAATGAAATTAATCCAAGCTTGTAGTGTAAATTCGCTTTGTTCTGTTTAACACAAAGTTGTAACCTTGGAGTGAATTTGAAGATGATGGTTTTATTAGAAATCATTGGATCTATATGTACGAAATATCTACGGTTTCTACGTTTCGAAAAAACTAGTCACTGTTAATTTGTTATCATGAAGATTTAATTTAATAATTACGCATTTCGTATATCGTTATGGTGAGGTTTGATACCGGGCAAGAACCATTGTGACTTTTTCAATTCATTTGTACTTTTTATGTTTGTCGTAGACATCTGACATTGGTAAAGGAAAACGTCTTAAGGAAACCTGGACTTATACTCAATAGATATGTCCGAAATTGCCAATCCGCTTGAGCTAGCGTGGTAATCAACGCTCGTGTCTTCTCTCTATTAAAATAGGTCTATGTCCTGCAGTGGGACAGTAATAGGCTGGTACTATTATTATTATTAACACGTAACCAAAGCCTCCAATGACAACAGACACCAATATCAAATTTCAATGTAAATTCGCGCCTCAATTTCAATACGGCAGCGACCAATCCCAACCTCCCAGCTAATGACTGAAATCAAGGACCTAATTAGCCGTAGTGGTCAAACAGCGCTCCCATACAAACACAAACAACTAAGGCTCATCTCACATAACCATCCATAGCCACCCACTAATGAACATAGGCGTACTATACTACTATAGCCACTAAAGCATATAAGCCCTTGGTTTGTATAGATACCCATTCATAATATCGTACAATGCATACATGCTGCATTTTGCTAGCCAATTTAAAAGCGACATAAGGAGGGCTTTATGGAAGCAGTTCTTTGAAAGAATGAATGCTTTATTTGGCAGAATATATGTACATCGTATACGGTAAAAGTGAATTAAGGTTTCACTACATTTGACTTTTCAGTCGTGCCGATTTTGTTTTTGATATTCAATTAAGTAATTTGAAGTTCGTACACACTATTGCACATGTTCCCAAATACAACTCTTCCTTAGCAAACTGTCAAGAGTTAATTGCTGACACATCTTAAAACCTATTTAGAGAAATCGTGACTTCTGTGACGCAATCAAATTGTCTTTATTGTTCACTAATTTTTGCCCACGAGTTTGTCCGCATGAAAATCGTTTATCCCTGATGCAAAGTTGCTGATAAAAAATTGCCTACTTTCTTTCTTGGGATGCAATCTCAGCCTGTACCTAATATCATCAAAATCAATTCAGCAGTTGAGTCGTAAAAGCGTAGGTAACAAACAAACAAATAAATAAATATACAAACTCACTTCCGCATTTATGATATTGCAGTAGTTGTTATTATTTAGTAAGTAGGTATTAGTAGTACCTTCTTTCTTCCTGTCACAAGTAATTAAATACTTTCTATGTAAAGGCTGGTCCGCACTTTCATTAAGTATTGCAAGTGATTAGCAAAGTACTGATCGTAACTATTGCTTGGAGCGCTTAGCATAATGTACTACTTGTACTTGTCTTAGCTCTCACTAATTAAATTGTGCACAGGCCGTGAAAACTTATTTACGTATTATGGATACGCCTTTATTAGTAAATACTTGTAAACGTACATACATACATAAACTCACGCCTTTTTTCCATGGGGGTAGGCAGAAACCACAGAACGCCACCTGCTACGATCCTTACATACTCCTTTCGCCTCATCTACGTTCATACATCTCGTCATACAAGCACACCGGTTACGAGTACTCCGCACCTGACCTTTCTGAAGAACCTCACCAATAAGGTCAGTGTAGGTCTTCCTAGGGCGACCACTCCCTGCGTTGCCACTCACATCTGCCATATAAATACCTTTTGTTAATCGTCTTTCACTCATCCTCTCAACATGACCGAACCATCTAAGCATACCCTTTTCTATCTTTGTCACTACATCCTATTTTAATTCGCAACGGTCCCGTATAACCTCATTCCTCACTTACCTATATACTAACCATAATAATAGTAGGAACTACACCAGACCGCCCCATTGGTCTCGTGGTCGCATGTATTACCGCAGGTTCGATTACCGGGTCGGGCTAAACATGTTGTTGGGTAATTCTATTATGAATTTCTCAGCTACAGCCCGGAATTTGGAAGTTGATGGTGTAACTATCACCCCTTGTCTTGAAAACATGTAAAGTCATTGGATCTGCGCCTGATCTCTCCCCGGTCGTGTCGTATTACCGTTCTATCGGAATATAAGAGTGAGGGATGTGGGAATGCACCAGTGTTTGCAGTTTTGCACACATACGAGTACTTGTGTACTTTAATACCTCCTGCGAAATTCGCTGGTCTGCATTGTGACTGGCTACTATGACCGAAATTCGGTCAGGAGCATACCTAACTTTGTAAAACATTCTTCAAATTTTTTGTGTAATTAGTTGTCCAAACTTTTTCCTTTATGACCATCGCATCGTAACCTGTAAATTACAAATTCTTTGACAAACTTCGATACAGTTCCATAAAAATTGCCAAGAAACGTCGCAGTCGCAGCACAGCGTCTTCAAAAGTTTGATTATATGAAGCTAATGAGGCCCGAAGTTTCTGCGTCACGTATTTTATAGACTCACGTACTTACAGTACTTACCCCTCGCGGAATTTAAATAGGTCATATTATGATCGCAGCATCTACTGTTCGATTTTCCAATAATTTCATAAGCACTTTAGTTTTTATTGGCAAAAGGAAACGAGGAGGCGATAACTGCAAGTCTGTTTTATTCCAATATGTTTGCATTCCAAGAATAAGTATCTACATGCGTTTAATTGTTTTGTAACAAAATACTTGTTACGTATTCTTTGTTACGTATATAAAAGAGAAAGGTTTTGCTCATTAATTTACTCACAGATTATATACAAAATCTTCGAAACTTCTTAACAGCTGAATATAACAGACAGGGGTAGAGATGGGCAAATGCCCGGGCATTTTTGGCAAATTGGGAAAATTCCTAATAAGTGCCCATAAATTTCTGTTCTTCGGCATTTATCTGGGCATATATTTTTTGTTTCAAAATTAATTTAAGAAAATGATGTTCGCTTAGAAAGCTGATCTAACTTGTTGAATTTAGCTATGGTTAATACTTTAAAGGTGTACGTTTATGAATTTGTACATTTTATTTAAATGAATGTTTTGCAAAACCATGTTTAGGAACATAAATGTTACGAATTATTCGGCGGCGTATTTACAAAGTCGCGTATTTACATTACAGTGAAAGTGCAAACTGAACTGGCTTAGCTTTTGTTTGAGAAAAACTTGTAGAAACCCTAATCTATTCTAGTACAGAAATTAACCGAAATCGCGTAAACTTTGTTAGATAAATTCATTCTAACATTGCAGCAACAAAAGCTATATAGTTACGGTCTACGGAGCCCCGCTGCGCGGGGCTCCTATTACTGAGTGGTTTAAAAAAAAATAACCAACCTAACCTAACTTAACCGAACCTAACCTGTCCGAGTCGGGGTGCGGTTTCGTATGGAGAAGAATGAGCAAGAAACTCCACACAGTAAGTAGACGCAAGTAAAATCGGAAAACTAACAAATTGCATTTACGACTTTCGGTAAAATAATTTTCGTGGTTTTTAATATTAGACAGTATAATTCTTAGGTAAGTACTGTGGTCACTAGGACGTGACCAAGGTACCGGAATGCACCTTTGGGACCTTAGGGGTGCTTTGCAGGGCGCAAATACTATTAAAACGACTGGTCAGCTTTATACTTATATTGGAATCAAATCCTATGACTCTAGTGCACCCAGCCGGGCGAATGACCAAACAATTGTCATCGTATAAAAACTTTACTCTAATTCTAAATATGAATAGTAGTTTGTCATAGAGTTTAGAATAAGAGTCTTCCAGCCTGCTTGCTTTAGCAAGCAACCTCTACATGAGCTACGCCCGCCCTTGAATAAACGGCTTGAATAAGTTCTGCAACATGAAAGACTTTTATTCACACCTATCTACAACTCTAAGACAATATGTGCCTACCTAAACCTATCACGAGGTCCCTACCTCATAAGAAGACATCCTAGGGATATGTCTCTGGAGAGATGGCTTAACTCATGACATAGGTATGAGAAATTTAGATCTTTTACTAAAATGATATTAGGTTAAAATGTTATCCCTTCGAAACATACACATAGTCATGGTTTAAACCCTATAGTGGCAAAACTTCTTAAAAAGCCACTACGCATTCCCCTACCCTATGATATGGCAAGTCCACATCTACCCTTGTGGGTTATACAAGCTAAAATTAAAAAAAAACGAAATAAAGTTATATGCATAAATATAAATAAACGAAATCAATATCTATGTCTTTGGCTTTATCGAATATTATTTAGTTAGAAGAAAGCAAAAGTCATAGTGGTATAATGACCGTATTACGAACTCACTCTTAAGCGACAACTTCATGAGATAAAAAGAAATCATAATAATAAATAATGAGACTTAAAATCACCAACTAAATCACCAGTACTTATCAAGCACTCTTTGCAAAGGCTATGCCCTGTCAGCAAAGTTGATTTCTTCAGTGAACAAGTCTCTCCCCCCCTTTAAAAAAAATGTCGCTATCATCATGGAGTGTGTTCATCTTATTGGTCATTTTAATGTTTACATTATAAGATATAAAACAACTATGATTATACGTTATTCTTTCTTCCAACCAGTTTAAGCCAAAGTTCCACGTCGTAGCTCGCCATTGATATGAAAAAAAAACCAACATACATGTTATTATGATTCATTATAAATCAAGTTAACACACAGGTATGACATAAAAAGAAATAAAACATTTAATAATCAAATGTTAAAAAAAAACAAATTCTACAATTGCAATCTTGCATGAAATGGTTTTAACCTATTTACATGTACTATATCCCTAAATCTTCTATTATTCATTTTTCTAATTACATAATTAACATCTGAAATTCGTCTGACTATTTGATATGGTCCTTTGTACAACCTACATAATTTCAAACTTTTACTAGTTACTCGCCTAGGTGTATAAACCATCACTAATTGATTTGGCTCAAAATTTCTTATTTTGGACTTTTTATCATATAATGATTTTTGTTTTCTTTGAGCTTTACCTATATTAATTAGTGCACAGCGTGATAAAGTATTCTGTATATTATGTCTCCTCACATAGTCTAATATTTGATTATGACTATCATTGTTGACAATCATATCAGTCCTAAACATGGGTTCCCTAGCATACATTAACATGTGAGGTGAAAATTTAGTGCTAGATTGTTTGCTAGTATTATATGCATAACAAACTAACGGAACATAACTACACCAATTTCTCTGATCAGCAGAAACATACATAGATAGCATTTGAGTCAACGTTTTATTAAATCTTTCCACTAAACCATTTGATGCTGGATGGAAAGCTGTGGTGAAGCGTGATTTAGCTCCAAAGTAGTTAACAGTTTCCTTTACAAGTCGTGAAGTAAAAATTGACCCCCTATCTGATACAATTTCTTTTACACCTCCAAAACGACAAAAGACTTCTTCTATCAAAAATTCACTAATTTTTTGTGCTGTTGCCCTAGGAACTGCTTTACATATAGCATATCTTGTTGCATATTCTATACATACAATAATATATTTATTACCATTTAAAGACTTTCTAAAAGGCCCTAATACATCAATTCCTACCTTTTCCATCAAGTGATTTACTTGTATAGGATGTAATTGTGCTATCTGATTAGATTTCTTACGTTCCTGACAGAGAATACAACTTTTCACATATTTATCTACCTCATTTTCAGCATCTTTGATATAATATCCTGCTCTAAATTTTGCAAGTGTCTTGGCTAATCCAAGATGTCCTCCTGACCATGGATCATCATGCAACTCTTGTAAGATCCCATGTAATAATCGCCTTGGAACAACAACTAATTCTCGAATATTATTTAATCTTCTAGCCTTTTTACATAAAATACCTTCTATGATACTAAAACCTTTATAATTATTTATCCTATTAGCTGTCATTCTATCCATTATCTGTCTACAAAAATTATCTGACATCTGTTCATCCTTCATCTTCACAATCTCTACCTTATAAATCTGTATGCCATCTTCTTGACATGGAATGGGATTCTGTTCCTCCTCCATTCCTAGACATAGTGGATTTCTACTCAAAAAATCGGCTATGACATTATCGCGTCCCGCGCAATGCATTATGTCAAATTCATAACTTTGGATGGACAGTGACCATCTGGCTAACCTACCACTCATATCCTTTCTATCTCTTAACCAACATAACGCCTTATGATCTGTTACAACCTGAAATTTTAAACCCCATAAGAAGTGTTTAAAATAGTTTAATGCCCAGACTACCGCTAGACATTCCTTTTCTGTTGTGGAATATTTCTTCTCACCTTCACTTAGCTTTCTCGATGCATAGGCTACTGGATACATTACATCCATGCCCTGCATAAGACAACATCCTAATGCTTCATCACTAGCATCTACATAAAGACGTGTTATAATATGTTTATCATTAGAATAAAAGTGTAAAATAGGTGGGTTATTCATATAGTTTATTATTGTGTCAAATGCTTCTTGTTGCTTCTGTGACCAGATAAATTTGACTCCCTTTTTTAATAGTTTTGTCAAAGGTAATACAATCTTAGCAAAGTTATCAATGAATTTCCGATAATATGAAAACAAACCTAGAACAGATTTAACTTGTTTTGTATTTGTTGGTGGTTTTATTGAACTGAGAGACATAAGTTTTTTTTTATCAGGTCTCACACCATCTCCGGAAATTTCATGACCTAACACTGACACTTTTTTATAGCCAAAACTGCATTTACTTGGTTTTAGTGTAAGATTTGCTTTCTGTAACCTATCTAAAACCTCTTTTAACGCCATACTAAACTCAATGAAGTTTTTACCCCATATTAAAATATTGTCAACATAACAAATTGCATTTTTATATTTTATACCGGCTAATACTTTATCCATTGTTCTCTGAAAAACCGCTTGACTCGTCTTAAGCCCAAATGGTAAGACATTAAATTCGTATAAACCAGATGGAGTGACAAATGCTGTTTTATGTTTATCTCTTTCACATAAGTTATGTTGCCAATAGCCAGAATTTAAATCTAAGTCCGCAAAATATTGCGCTCCGGACAAATATATCATTATATCTTCTATTATTGGTAAAGGATAACTATCCGTAATTACCTTTTTATTTAACTTACGATAGTCTACACAAAATCTCCAAGTCTGATCAGGCTTCTGTACTAATACAACAGGAGACGCATAAGCACTTTTGGACTCGCGTATGACTCCATTTTTCAACATCTCTTCAATTTGTGAGTTAATAATATCTAATTGTTTCGGAGAGACCCTATATGGTGGTTGATGAACTGGTATTTCATCAGTAGTGTTGATTTCAATTTCAACTAGACTACAATTTCCTAACTCTGAAGTTGTAAAAGCAAAATTATTTCTATAGGAAGAAAGAAGTTTTTTCAATGATACTTTATTACTTTCATTTAATTCTGGATTTATATTGATCTCATCCATGACATTAATATCTTTTGAAATTGAATAATTAAAATTTTCAATATTTTCTTCCACTAATTTAGAAAAATAAAGATAATCTATTTTACTAATGGCAGGCAAACTTCTTTCTTTTATTGACATATCAATATTGTCAAAGTCAATATTTTGATTGACATCATCATCATGACATACTAATGATTGTGACATTGACGACTCATCTTTTTCATTCTGTTTGCAAAAATTTGCATAAAAACGTCCTTTTAATATAACACAATTATTATGAAAGTCAATTAAAACATTATGTTTCCGGAAAAAATCTTGACCAAGTATTATATCTTGATTGATGTCTTGAAGCACCATAAAATTGTTTACAAATACACACGAATCAATTATGAAGTTAATCTCTGCTTCTCCTAGGACCTTCAAATATGCATTCGAAATGGATTTCACAAGATGTGTCACACTACAGCTGATGAACGCAAGCTTTAAATCAGACATAAATCGCTCCGATATACACGAAATTGATGCTCCCGTGTCTATCAATGCCATATATGTATGATTATTAATTAAAATTTTAATAAAAGGAACAAACTGACCGTTATTTTCCTCTGTGGGGAGTTGACTAATATCGGACACAGCGATCTCTCCCCTCTTTAAAATCTTCGACTGTGTCCTGGGTTGTTTGGGTGATTACTTGCATTGTTGTCCCTTGAGCTGGGAACATTAAATTGTGTGCGATTATTTCTATTGGTATAAATTTGTCTCGGGCGTAAATTGTATCTTGGGGTATGGAAAGTTTCCATATCCCTGTTTTCTCGGGATGAATGTTGCGAGTTAGTTGCCGATGGCGATGGTGACGGGCTAAAAGGTCTGGGCGAGTTCGGTCGCCTCAGATTGTCGAGTGATGTAGGGTGTTCAAACCTGACTCTTGAAGTAAAATTTCGTGGTGGTTCCACGGGTAAATTTGCGGATACCAACTGTGTTGATTCATTGAAAATTTCTTTCATTTGATTGATTGTATCTCGCAGCTCGGCTTTCGACGCATACAACCTGGTTGCCAGTTTGTGTTTGTATTCTGCGGTCACACCCTTTAAAAAAATTCTAATAAACACTTTATCGTCATTAATATTTGCGTTTCGCCCGACTTCAGACAAACGAAAAAAAAAATGAACCTACGTCTTCATTTGGTTCCTGCCTTGTATTATAAAATCTTTCTACATAATCTATGCAGGATGGGAATTCTGAATGTAAATGCTCGCACATTGTCTTAAACTCCATGTCATCTTTGTAAATGTATTTGAAAAATGCAAGTGCATGACCTTGTAAGTAGGCCCCTAATATTAATGTAAGATCACTTTCAGGCCATTTATTTATAGCCGCTACTCTGCGAAATTGAACTAAAAAATCGTCTAATAATAACGGGCCTGTCCCGGAAAAATGCTCGACTTGAGACATGGTTTTACGTACAAATTTTTTAACCACTTAACTTGTATAAGCGCTGAGTGCGTCCGTGTCCAACTTTGATAATTCCTCAATGATCGTCTATACGTCCAATTTACCGCAATCGCGCCCCTGAAGCTGCAAGCATCTAAAACAGAAAGATTTGGCAAGGGCACCGGGCCTCCACCATATGTGGTCACTAGGACGTGACCAAGGTACCGGAATGCACCTTTGGGACCTTAGGGGTGCTTTGCAGGGCGCAAATACTATTAAAACGACTGGTCAGCTTTATACTTATATTGGAATCAAATCCTATGACTCTAGTGCACCCAGCCGGGCGAATGACCAAACAATTGTCATCGTATAAAAACTTTACTCTAATTCTAAATATGAATAGTAGTTTGTCATAGAGTTTAGAATAAGAGTCTTCCAGCCTGCTTGCTTTAGCAAGCAACCTCTACAGTACCTACTTATTATGAAATTCGGACTTTTGAAAATCGAAATTCAGAATAAAATATTTCGGAGTATTTGGATGTTCCCTTTGTTCGTACGTAATGTTTGAAAATATCTCGACAAAAGTTATCTATTTGAGTGAATATGAATAATACAGTAGGACTAAGTTTTGTCCGTGTATTTTCTTTAAAAATAACAAGGCAAAAAGCTAATCCATTTGAGTCAATTTTTTTACTGAGATAGATTAGGTTTTGTCGAGTAATATGCATAAACAAAAGCTCTTCTATTTGAGTCTGACTCGTGCCTCAAATAGTATAGGCTTTGTAAATAAGCTACCCGGCGGCGGGCGGCGTGAAAATACTTGCATCGTGAGAAGAGTGTAGGGCGAGGGATCGTAAACTGTTAAGATTAGTTGTTTTAAGTAGGTACATTATAATTTTACATACATTTTATTTAATTATTAAAATACATATTTAAATATAAAATATGTAATAAGAACCATATAAATGTAACCATATAAATCTTTCAATTTTCTAAAACCACCCGAAGTTAAAGCTTTTATAGATCTCTCAACAGATGTTATTAAAAATATTTAAAAAAAGTCAAGTCTTAGGTGCCTTACTAAATAAAAAAAAAACACTGCACTCCGGGAGTGCCGGCAGAAGTGAAAACTTGATTATTAACGTTGAGCATGTTTGATATTTTGGAATGGTTAGGGAATAATTTTGCACCAATTGCTTTATCAGTATAAAAGTACTATCATTTATGTGGTAGAATACAATATTCATTTATTGCGCTATCGTACACAAACATGACAATTTATATTACATTAAAAATTTAACTTTAAAACTATTACAATTATTTTACATTAAAAAGTTTATCTCTCCGAAAAATCAACTTTCATCCATAATTTCAACGACTTTTTCACCATCATCATTACCAGAACTATCATCGCCAATCTCTAAAACTGATACGATAGGTTTATGGTAGCTGAAGTAAGAAACGAACAGTTTTGATTCGAACCTATTTATTATCATTAATAGATGCACTTTGTTCAATTTCCATATCTGTCACCATCCATGGATACGCGTGGCACGCTGTAACATACACGAACATTCGCGCAAGCGCCCTGCGCTGTCTAAACGAACGTCCTACGCTTTTTCGATCAGGTCACGTGTCCTGACGCGCGTGGTCACGTGTCCCCTGACGCGAGTTTAAGATTTTATACCCATTACAGAAAAAGTGCTCAACGCCGCTAAAGAAGTTTTCACTTCAAAAATTAGAAAAGAAAAATCCTCTAGTCAGAGTCTGAAATTACCCTGCAAGACAAGATGGGGCAGTCACGTCGGCGCATTGGATAGTCTTAAAATTAATAAAGCTGCTCTACAGACTTTAGCTGTTAATGAAAACCTTCAACCAACGCCCGATAAGAAATCTACACTTTTAGATGAAGATTTCTGGTCCATGATAAATCAGTGCATCAGTGTTCTTGAGCCTGTATCAGATAGTATATTTAAACTGGAAGGCAACGAATTCAACATATACATAAAGTATTTATGGTGCTTAGAAACCTTAATCAAAATTAGAATTTGTTTTACCATCAATAAAAATGCTGGACGATGAAAACAAGAACATAAAAATTTCAATTGAAAAACAAGTTAGGCAGTGCATAAAACCTATACATTATGCGGCTTATTTATAAATAGTATAAATGTTATAATTTTAAATAAAAATGTGTTCAATTATTGACATTCATTCTTTTTTATTTCATTAATGAGTACTATTTTACATGAAGAATAATATTAAATAGCGTTTAACGACCCCACATTTTTATGCCCTACGATTGGGCATATATCGGGCAATAATAAATTTATGCCCAAAATGCCCGGATTTTTACCAAATTTTCCTGCCGGGTAGAAACACATTGACCATCTCTAGACAGGGGGTTTACGACTGTGTTTATCAAGGAGGTTTTTCACTTCCATACGAACGTACTAGGCGCGAATCAAAGGCTAAAAATATAATGTAAATTTAGTCAATAGGTCACTAAGTAAGTCAGTAATACCAAGAGCTATAATTGTAGATAAATGTTGTGATTGGTTATTGATAATACAGACAACGAATCACTGCAACTTACACGCGGCATTAGCAATTTGTCTCATAAATTCGTTCAAAAAAAACCAGTTAAGACTTAACAATAAAACATATTTATTGCCTTATTCCAATCTATTTACGCGAGCTATCGTTCTTCGCAGGACTGCCAACTGTAATCGGATTTGCGGAGTCCTTTCAGACTTCAGGTACTACCAACATTACCGCTTACTGCTACCTAAGCTACGTCTGTTGAAGTTAGTCGCTCCAGTGAACGTGACAGAGCAACAGGTGTCTTGCGTGCTTCCTTAATGTGTGTTTAGAACTAAGGAAGATCAAAGTTAATGTTTATTTTGAAAGAGGATGAAGGAAAGGGTATAGGTAATTATAATTAAGTACCCCTATGCAAGAAGTAATGTTTATAAGAAAGGTCATGGCCATAGGCTCGCTCCATATTACATGGGACTTAAACATAACTGGCGAAATGTGGATGCACTAATGGGTACACATCTGCCTAACCCTCCGGGGATTACAGGCGAGATGTTATGTGTATAAGAAAGGTAAATTAAGCTTGGATAAAAATGTTCTTGTGAAGATGTTTCTCTGAATTCGAAAGACAACAAATTAATAAAAAGATTTTAATCACGTATACCTAGGTCTAATAATATGAGCACCATAACAGAAAAAGTAGGTACTCGAATCGAGTGGAATTCGAATTAAAAATACGACTAACATGATGCACTTATATTTTCACAATTAGTATCACTCATTGATATGAATAAAGGCTTTAAAGTAAAAATACAAACTTAAAAACCGATCGAATTTACGTTACGTTTATCTTGTGCGCTCATGCTAGGCCCTCTGATGACGACTGTTAAAAATACCCGATGAAAACTATAATACAAATCATCAGTTATCATCAAATGCGTTGATGAAAACTTTACCAACAGAACATAAGACGATAGCATTCACCAATGTATCTTTGAACAGTAACACGTGCGGTTTTCTACCTACCCACGTTCAGTCGTATAGTCTTTTACCTTACCGAGTAAACAGAGTAACAAGAACAACAAACACGATCCGTTTGATCTGACATTTCATACTAACGTATTGGTCTTGGAATTATACCTCTATAAATGCTAAGTAAACTCCCTTTGAATGAGTCAAACAACTTACCTACTGTGTTACTGGAAAATTTAGTATTTTTCTTCTACAGTTTCATGGAAATATAGAAAAAGTAGCACTTCGCTCGCGATTTTGTCCGTGTAGATTTCGTACTTTAGTTACAAACTCCTCGTGTGAGAAGTAGTTAAAAAGAACTAATAATGTTAAACTTTATTATTTACTTAAGTTCGCATTCGTGGCTTGCTCGTCTACATCTTAGAAGGAAGCCGTGTGCAAAATTCAACGTTCCTAGTTCTAGTACTTTTGGCTGTGTGGTAATACTTACGTCAGTCAGGTTCTGCTTTTATATATACACATCAAAAAAGTCTAGGGATCAACATCCCTAACAAATGTTAGGGATGTTGATCCCTAGACTTTTTTGATGTGTGTACAAAGTGTAGTTCTGCACTCTCGTCAAGCAGTATAATAATGAAATAAAATTACGACACCTCGTCAATAATTAATAAATTCTTGATTTTTTTAGTTGTTTACGTTTGAAAGTATTTGAAAATACACCTCTTTTAAGGAATAATGGCTATATTTGGGGCCTGGCAGGGCCCTCGTTTATTACAGCAGCCTGCCTAAACCCAGCGGAAAGACGCCTAGTTCGAATTCGACAATTACTAAAAAGGCATTGATTAACTTAGTATGGACTAGCGGCGTCATGTTTTTTTTCAGTGGCCACAAATAATTATTATGTTACTTTGTTGTGTTGTTAAGTACACATAATATATGTTCAATTATTTTTATCCTAAGTTATATCGAAGTTGAGATATTTGCATTTGAAGATTTTAAAAATGTCGTCAATATAAAAACTTCAATTACTGTCCTGCGTACAGAAATCTTAGATATGTTTTTGAAGGTTGTTTTTAGAGATTGACTTTACTGTTTCACGACCATGTGTCAATGTTACGTTACTTTTGGGTCTTGGGAAATAATAAAGACACCTCGTTGTAGAACAAGAAGTCATTAAGTACAAAAAGGTAGTTTCGAGATAAACATAAACTCACGCCTTTTTCCCATGGGGGTAGGCAGAAACCACAGAACGCCACCTGCTACGATCCTTACATACTCCTTTCGCCTCATCCACGTTCATACATCTCGTCATACAAGCACGCCGGATATGAGTTCTCCGCACCTGACCTTTCTGAAGAACCTCACCAATAAGGTCAGTGTAGGTCTTCCTAGGGCGACCCCTACCTGCGTTTGCTTTGCCTCATCTACGTTCATACATCTCGTCATACAAGCACGAGATAATAGTGTTTTAGAGACTTTTTGTTTTTTAATTCTAAATAACACATTAACACTTATAGTTACAAAAAAACTACTATAGCATGACGCGCCCCACCATATTACTATTTCAATGTGTGTAGCCATATCCATATGAAAGAGTTTCTATGTAGTTGTAGTATTCATTAGCAGGCCGGCAGATTTGTTGGTCAACTAATCATAACTAGCAAGACCGCACAAGACAACGCACGTGTCATTTTCATAGAGTATGTCAGTGCAGTTTCGAGAGCCGTCTCAGTACGCACACATTGTGAGTTTGTTTGTACGCACACGATGATACTTTCACAAATACTTTCAAACGTTTTGAATTTGTGGAGGGGCGCGCCATGTTATAGTAGTTTATCTTTAGGTTGCGGTAAGTAGGTAGTTACTAAAAAAACCTCAGAACCTTAAAAGGGTTTATAAGAATATATAGGTATAATAACTTCTTCGTGTTTAATGAGCTATCAAAACCAAATATCTCCGTTCCGATAAGGTTTAGAGAAATGTGTCCATATTAGCTTTTGATCGCATTATTCTGATCTTTCAAAATATCTAAGTTTCATAAGTGGCCATCCAACTTCAAAATGACGCCACTTTTACGCAAACCCCTTTATCTTAAATAATAATTATTTAATCTTATTTTTTATTTGTGTTAAGAATTGCTATGACGTGGTATAATATAAATACCTATCTAATCTACTATCTATTACCACAACAGATTTACGCCGACCATAGATAAATAAACGACTTTTGTTTTTAAAAAAAATCTTTCATTTTCCTTTGCCTTCTTCAATTACGGCTTCAAATGTTTCACAGTGGCTTTGTAAACATTGCTCTCGAGCTATTTACGGCAACTTATTTGTATGCTAAATAGAAAATAGTTGTTTATAAATAATGACGTCTTGTCACTTGATATTTACGCGGGAGACACCATTTTGAACCGCGTGAAAATAGTTAAACTTAAAACGAATTATGATGAAAATAAGATTGATAATGGCCTTTGTCTTTGTAAAATATAAAACAATTATTATCTATTGTGATAGATATTTAAGCCTTTACTAAAGTTCATTATTGTCTAATTATGTGACAAAGCAATTTGCCACAACACAGTCAAGTCGAAATTTGTCAAGATAATTTCCTCTCTACTTCTAAACTATAGTAGTTATTATGAGGTGTAATCTTTCTCATTAACAAATAATGTAGAAAATAGAATCACAAACGTCATCTATATAATGAAATGAATTGCTAAATGTGTTGCTAAGCGCAAAACTCCAAAGCGGCTGGACCGATTTAGCTGATTCTTTTTTTTTATATCCGTAATTTCCCAGACAAGGTTCTTATGGAAGATTTTTTTAGAAATTCCACCGGAAAAGTCAGGAATTTGCACTCGTGCGAAGCCGGGGCGGTTCACCAGTTAAAAATAAAGTGTGAGTCTTATCAATTTATAATAAAGTTGAAACAATGGCCAATGATCAAAATATTTTTTGGAAATACATGTTTCTGATTAATATGGCAGTTTGTAGGCCATTCATTATAAAAATGGTGGATTGGTCTCCATGTTTTGTATTACCTACCCCTCCTTTTTTTGTCCAAGATTGAAAAGTTTAGAGGGGAAAGCGAAAGTGAATACTAAGTGGGACAAAAGATAATCTAACAAAAAAATACTCCATATTTCCTAAACAATTTTGCTTGATATAAATGCAATGGTAACTATTCCAACTCGTTCCGAACAAACAGTTCATAATTACCAACATCTGTTACTTGAATACATCATTGCTCCTTGCCCCGTAATCAATCAATCAAATAATGATTGATAGCTGACCCCTCTTAGTTGTAGCATTATGCAATCGATATTAATCAGACATCTAGATTGATCTGATCAATGGGTTATTAATTTGCTAAAGTTTGTACTTGCTAGGTAGTTTGTTAGGTATGTCATGTTTGTTGTTTGAATGTGAATTACTTTTAAAAGTTATAACTAGTTAAATATGCTGCAGTCATTACGTATTACTATATTGGGTTCTTTGTCTTATTTATTACCAAGGTTGGATCAACAAAATCTTAATTCATAATAGAATAAATACAGAACGTAAAATTAATATGTGATCAAAGGGAATCCCAGCTCAAAGGGCATCAAAAAACTCGATCGCATCGCTGTCAATAGGACATTTGTGCCCAAAAGGCTGGCAACATTGTCATACAATCTGACAACACCGCTGATTTTTTAACCTGTGAATAGCCAGCCCTCTGGTCACTTAATGAGTGGACCAGCCACTTGACAATGTTCTTAAAAAAGGTGAGCCCTTGGGCCCCATGACCCTAGTGTTTCTACCCCAAATGGCTCAAACATATAGCTTGCACGAAGCTTGTTTTATGTGCACATACGGCAACCGCCCCAGCCCCACACGTTGCTACTTTGTTATAAAGAATACCAAGGAAGACACAATCACATTCTTCTTACGTTTATAACCCGAACTTACGAACTCACTGACCGCAATTCTAAGTGCAGTAGAACATATGGAACGCTAACTACAATACAGCAAGTGGCTCAAAGTTTCACGGACAGCGGTTAGGAACTTTCCACATGCACGGAGAAAGTCAATAGAACCGCAGGGAGCTAACTTTAATAACTGTTCACCGCACTGACATGTCACATTTTGTTACGGTCGCGTTACGTTACTGTATTAAATTGTTTGAGAACAATTTCGTGTGATAGGGGCTTTAGAAATTGGTTAGATGGTTGGTAAAATTGGAGCATCATAGGAAGTAGAGTCGTTGAAAGATAGAGTCGATAAAGAAAGCTCATTTTATGCAGAAGACAAAAAAGAAAATAAAGCTTTTCTAGTAAAGCTTTTTTCCAAAGACACCATTTTGAAAGTTCTAGATCATAATTTTAATTGTAACAATTTTAGTAAGTAGATTTAATTATACCAATCTTTTACGATACAACAAACTGGTACGACGCCTCACATTTTGATTTTATCACCCTTTCAGACGTGATGAAAACCGCGCGTTTTGATCGGTTCTTATTTAAATGAGCATCTCCATATTCGTTCAGCGATCGCCGCGCGGTTTCTACCTCGTCTGAACGGGCGGTAAATCGCTGACAATCGCTATATACCGAGTGTCTCTTCAGAGCCTATTGGTTGTGAATATGTCAGTCCGGCTGATAGCTTTTGCATAGAAAATATGACAAACTGTAATATTAATTCTGCATATAAAAGTTATCTGACTATTGAAAAGTGAGCCCAATAAATATTTGAACCGCAAAAGCACGTGATACTTCTGGCACTGGTCCCGAATTTCTGTAATTTATACAATTGAATTAAACCACAACGATTTAATTAATAGAATTAAGTTGAGTTTAATTCTATTAATTAAATCGTTGTGGTTTAATTGCTGTTCTCATTAACTGGAAGACTTAGTACCTAACTTACATCACTCAGGCTAGACATATTCGAGCTTATTTGTAATCCGCTTAGAGAGATACGTTGTAATCCCAATTGTTTCTACTGTAATGTGATAATTAATTATATTATATTCTATGAATATATTCTTATTCTTAATAACATTTGAGTTGACAGTTGTAGTCACAAACCTTATAAGTTTTTAAGCCCTGGCTTGGGGTCTTAAGTTTTAAGGCACCACCCCGGTAGGTCCGGGTAACAGCCGATAATCTCCTAGGACCATTTTCATGGACTGCCACCGCCTCGGGAAAGGCGGTGTGTCGGACTCTTACCGACTAATACCCAACGGTGTTCCTCCAACTACCTTTGGCCAGAGCACGGGGGTCGCTCTGAGCCGCACCCCGGCAGATATTGACCCGCCACCACCACAATGCGGGTCCCGTAAGCAAGATGCTATACTGAAATGTGGATGAAAAAAATATTTCAATGTCCATATGTGATAATTACTTAAGTTAAATTGACATAGGCAGCCTGATAAATATGACTAGGTACAGCTAAAGAGTAGGTTCCCGTCTGGTTGTTTGTGTATGTGACTTTTTATGCTTGCGCACCCACACATTGGAAAAATTTCTAGTGCTGGGTAACTTTTTTATAAAGTACAAAGGTCAGAGAATCACAAATTGTAAATAAATTGACAAAGAATACCTCCATGTTGGCTATCTACAAGCTAGAGTATTTTAAAACCAAAGATTGAATTTACCTATGTCATAATACTAGCGTGTTAAAGACCAACATTGAAATACTTTAAAGCTATCAATATAAATCTTTGGTTAGTGAATGTTGGCAACAGGAACAGCTTGTGTTAAAGTTGTAGGATTAATTTTGGCGCACCCACTGAAACCACTCGGATTTAAAAAGCATTCAGCCAAACCTCTATTTCATTGTATATTCATTACTAGCCACAAGCATCGCATGGGTGCAATGTAGGTATAAATGTATACGTATAAATGTACGTATAAATGTGTAAATAATGTATAAATGAACGTATAAATCTTCCTCATTATCACTCTTATCTATTTATGAAAACCACATTAAAATCGTTTACCGGTAAGTCAAAACAATAGAAAATCAATGGTGTCTCATTACGTGGGACTTGAGTAATTTAAATATGTAGGTAAGCATAGGTACAGACAGCGAAAAACCGTATTTTGTATTTCGTACTTTATGCTATTGTATACTATACTACATATACGTATTGCTGGATAGTAAAGGTGAATTATATACACCTGAGCATTTTCTCGAGTATTTTGATGTAATGGAACGTTCTTACAAATGGTACATAATTGCAAGTCTCGTGGTGGCAAACGCGACTGGTGAGTCCCACGCCCGTCGGCTTGATTCCTAGATCGGACAAAAAGCGCTATTCAGATTTTTCATCAGGAATTTCTCTCCTCAGAAAGTTCTTAAAAAAAATCTTCTTCTTTTTACGTAAACAATAATTTTTCATACCAAAAATAATAGTCGTTTCCCAGCAATATTTTTTGCTCAATGTTGCTTAGTTTGATAGACAGTAGGTATGCGTAGTTTTCGGATATGTGATGTGTATTTTTACATCTTGTATGTGTTTTCATTCCCAGAATGGTTCATTAAAAATATCGCTTCGAGTTTCGACGAAATTGTTTCAATGTTGTTCATAAATACCAATATAAAGCTGGTTTTCATTCGTTCCGATAATATCCCTAAAATACCTTATTATTTTGTACATAATAATTTCATTTTAAATCCTGTTGAAACACCCGACTTTGCGCTTTCACGGTATAATTAACATATTCCGCGTAATATGGTAATTTGAATGGGAAGTTATACCGTAGGTACGTATCTTATAGAGTATTCCGTGTAACACGGCCTTGTTCCGGCTTTTATACCCGTGGGTACCTCATTATTCGTGTTTTGTTTGGAATTTCAGAAATACCTACAGTTTTGCAATAGTTAGCAGTGTTTAGATTTTAATGCTTCACGATATCAGTGTTTTAATTATTTATACGAATTAATAAAATTGAAGTGTTTGTAATGTTAAACTAACAGCTTTACACACATTAATATTAAAATGATACTAAAACTAAAATAAAAAGCAATTTCTAAAATGATGTCCAACTGCCTATTTGTTCTCATATTATTCTAAAAAAAATAAGGCTTTTTCGCAAATTCACTTGCATAAAATCGCGGGCATAAACTAGTTTTAGATACAAAAATTTCGTTGGTTTTTTTTTTTCATTTTTATAAAACGCCGATTTCTTTGACGTAAAAACATCTAAAAAATAATGAAAGATTTCTATTAAAGTAAACGAATGCCATTATTTAAAGACAAAATCAATACAAAGACGGAACGTCTATTCAAATTTAGACTTTTTAAAAATATAAATACGCTTCAAATATAATGAATGCTTTTGACAAGGCTTTGTTTTGCTCCTTTTCGTGTGAATCTCAGCGTAGTGTAGGTACTATAGACCCTGGAGTGTAACGTGCTTGCAGATGAGCGCTACTTAGTCTATATCGTAACAAAGTTCCTTGCTGCTTGTGTTTTGAACTTTCATAACAGATGAAAGTATGAATAAAGCTAGCTATGAAGCACTAACCTGTTGGTCTTTGAAAGAAAACTTAATTCCTTTTAAAGTTTTAACTTTTTTAACACTTATAACGTACCCAAAAGCTCCTATTTAAGTACTAAGATGCCAGCCATGCCGCCTGGCTTGCCCATGCGTTTATACCGCCACCATCATTAATAGGCCGCCGGCATATTCTGCTTCCACACAATGTCGTAGCAAAAACCGCTGGCAAAGGCCGCCGGCTTATGTGTAGGAGTCCTTATTATCCCTTTAACATATTCTGCTACCATAAAAAAATCATTAAAGGACCTAGTGATATTTCAACATTACAGAAAAATATGAAACAATTTTCCTACCCCTGTTTTTTTTACACTCACTTTAAATATTCATTTCAAAACTCCACAACAGAGACAAATCCAGTCTATCCGACCATAGCTTAGTCCATAAACAAACCACTGTAGCACAGGCTTTGTGTCTATTTTTTTATTTTGTGCTCGTGTGTGGGACGTGTCCGTCCGTATCTTTCCGCGCCATTCGCTGAGGACGATGCTAACGGCCTCAGGACAGTCGGCTTACGGCTAAACTCGATGCAATCTCTGTACCGACCGCGTTAGTGCAACTAAATGGAGTTTGTGCTATTTATAGAGGTCTATTTTTGTAGTAGCATTTTCATTTGTTTTTTGACGAAACAGCAATGGAGTGTCCTTGTACTTAGATTTAAGTTTTTTGTGAACTTACGACTGATTTTTTTTAATAGTCAATAACTCTTATTAACGGAGGGATAAATATGGCGGTTTGAAGATATGTGGCTTTTCTATTATTATTTTATTTTTTTTTTCCTTTTGTAGTTAGCCGTTTTTATAGTAAATTATGTATCCACTAGAAAGAGACTAGTTCCCACGACACAGGGAATCCTAGTGTGGGGACCTGTAATCTAGTGCTTAATGCTTTTTGGTACAAATAAATTTATTTTTATTTTTATTTTTTATTTATTATAGAATATGTCAAACTGTCATATATCTTTGGATAAAAGTGTTATAATCTTTAAGAGTCTTACTTAGGTATATACTTACTACATATTATAATTGTTAATAGAAAAAGAATTGGTAGGAAAACAAGAAGTAAGCATGGTTATCTTTTTGTTAGAATAATATTTAAAAACTAAAACTAAAATAACTTCTATATTTTGTGCTGTCATTTAATGAACATAAGACGCATAGAAGAGGTAAGTGTCCTACTACAGGCATTTCTTGCCTAAAAGGATGCTTCTAACACTAGTCGTGTAGTACATTTGTTGAAGCAAATAAAGTATTTTGTTTTTTTTTATATTTTTTATTCTAGTCACCTACGTTTATGAAAAAATCAGATTAAACTCTATCAAGTATAAATTTAAAGTTCATAAAGTGAAGTAAAGTCTATTTTTAGTATAAGACCTCGTCAGCGTCGTTATATTATGATACTATGTTTAAGAAGCTTACCTTTCCTGCTTCCATAATATCTAAAGGGAAAACCTTGAGAAGCAAGGGACAATTTATATCTTCTTTTCCACATAATATGAAAATATTCTTATCTAGGTTATTTAAAAGATCTAATCGTCGAATTCTATAGCTTAGTAGGTGGGATCTTAACTTTAACGTTCTAAGCCGGGGATTACCTTCTTAAAAAGCTTACGGTTTTGCCTAATATGAGACTAGGTACCTAAAATAGAAAAAAAAGGAGGTAACAAGTTTCAGTGAGTTTAACTAAAATTTGTACGAATATTTTTTTTTAAACAACAAACTATAGGTCAGTGTTCATTCATACTCGGACTTATAGTTTGTCTTGGAAAATATATAAGGTAAGTAATAGTTTCTAGATTAATAATTACTCAGTTTATTTATTTCATCCCTCTTGCATGAGGTTGTAAGTTATTAAACTTACGGGCAAGTAGGCACCAGTGTGACTTTTTCAATTTTTCTTCATATGTACTTCCTAAGTTTATCTTGGAAATCATTGACTTCGATGAAAGAAAACATTGTGAGAAAAACTGGACTCATAATTGAATTTAAGTGTGAAATCGCGAGTCCCTTTAAGCCGCCTTTGAGCAAGCATGGTGATCAATGTTCGTGCCTTCTCTTTATGAAAAGAGGCCTTTGCTACAGTGGAAGTGCCTACAGTAGAACAATAATAGGCTGGTATTATTATACTATCGATTTCATCCCAAAACTGAGTTGCATTCTCAACAAACACGCAACATTAATTTGACCTTTTGATATTCCACAAAAACCCGCAAAACTTTTTCTTTGCATTCTTATAATATTTTCGTTATCCTTAGCATGTCTGACAGTACCCACCCGCGTTTACTTTTTACTACAAAGAAAAGGTACGTGCTTGGAATATTCTGAAAGGCAAATCTCTACTTTGATTATACTCATACCAAACTCTGGAAGCTACTTAACGATAAAGACGGTTTCTCATGAACTTTCCAACAAATGCTAGTTTAGAAAATTCGTTACAAAACTGCAATGAAGATAATGACAGTGACATTTGCAGGTTACGTGACAGTTCAACGGGTTATACCTAGCTCTTTAGTATGCACAGTAAGCGTCGAAAGTCGATGTATATTTTAGTCGGAGCTATCTTTTTTTTCTTTATCTTTTACTTTCCATTTCTCAATTATCCAAGTGCATACAAGAATAATCTCCGGTTGACGTGGAACTATTGTAGAATATGGAAACAAGAATGGGTTTGGGTGGCTTAAGTGGACTGTTTACCTGATACTATTTACATCCTTAACTTATTATATTATCATTGATTTGTCAAATTTTCAGTTAAAACACTTTTAAAACTTTTTAATATAAATACTTCCATGTCCACTGTAGGTACAATTATTTCTTACTCTTCCGCGTTTCTCCGGGACTCCAAGAGCTTCATTGCCTCGGCGCTTTCCTGGTGATCACCACTGTTAATTCTGACTATCAGGAGATGCAGTGGTTTAGGAATAGTGCGGCGAACTTGTCGCAAAAAATAACATTAGACAACAGTTTTAGACTGCCTCGTTGGTCTAGTGGTTAGTGACCCTGACTGCAAAGCCGGAGGTAGTGGGTTCGATTCCCACCCAGGACAAACTTTGTGTGATGAGCATAATTGTTGGTTCTGTGTCTGGGTGTAATTTATCTATTATATGTATATATTTATAAATTATATATATATATAAGTATGTATATCAGTTGTCTGGTTACCATAACACAAGCTCTGCTTAGCTTGGAATCAGATTGCCTTGTGTGAGTTGTCCCAAGATATTTATTTATTTAAAAAAAATAAAAGTATAAAAGTAAACATACAATTATTTCTGTTTTCGTAAAGTTATAGAAGATTTCTTGTCATTTCTAAATTCATGGTTACATTGAAATCCTCCTTTGTTTTTGTTTAATACAAGATGATCTTTGTTTACAGAAAATATACAGCCAAAGTATTATAAAAAAGGATACAAAGCAAAATAGAAAAGAAAATAGATTTAGTTGAACAAGCTTCTTATTTACATTACCAAATCGTTCTAAAGGGTCCGGCCATTTTTGTATACAAACATAAAGCCCTTATTTATAAGGCTAAGAAGATCAGTATTTACTTTAGGACATCGGTGCTGCTCGGTAATTGGGGTCGGGAGGTCGATCCACGCATGGTTAGCAAGTATAAGCCAAAAATTAAAAGTCCTAGAAGAAATCCCTAGACACAATTTAAAAAAAAACATGGAAGAAACATCGTAACAAAAACCCTTTGCCATGAATTGTGTACATAAGTAAGAAAAAAAACTATTTATTCCCGCGAAAGTGACGCACATATAACAAACACGATGTTATATTTTTGACTCAAAGCGGCAACTTACGACAGTACTTTAAGACACTTTACTTAAATGTAGGTATCTCTATCACTACAATATACCTTAAAGCGAAAGAGATAGCATAAGACTTTTTTTTTTTTAGGTGGTAAAAATCATCAAATGACTCCTTCCGCCCTGGGTGGGGCGGAAGGGACTGTCAGACTTTTACTGACTAAAAAACCACCCTGTTCCTTCTGTTGCCCTTTACGTTCCGGGGCCACGGTATCCTGTTAAAACGTCCCGCAAATAGCATAAGACTTAAAGGCGAAAATGAAATTTGGCCGTTAAAGTCACAAATACAACATTCTAAAGTAAGACAAGTAAAGTAATTTCAACATTGAACTTCAATGTCTTATTATACTTAACATATTTACTTGGCAATCTGACATCACAAGTCATAACCTAAAGAGATGTAGTAATAAAAGCAATGAAATGTTCGTATGCTAATAAAAAGATCTTACGTTTACCTGTTATTATAATGTTACCATATCTACCTACGGCATTTTTATGGGAAAAAGCCAGCTTAACAGTATAAAGTTAAATATCTTTACGGAACATAATACGGCTAAATTGTTTTTCACATAGTTTTATTTAGGTACCTAGGTATCTATCTAAAACTAAGAAAGTGTAGACAGTTTTAAAAATGAAGATGTGTTTTGTACCTACTATTAAAGTATGTTATAAACTGGAATCAAATAATTGGTTGCATATTTACTCAAACTTCTGTGGACTTTTAGGAACTTTTAGGACTTTTCTCAATCTCAAAATGCCTCTAGTTTACATAAATTTGTGGACATTGAATGTCTTAATTGATTGTTTTAAACGTTTTTAATTAGTAGAATTGGCGTTCTGGTGTTGCTTTTGTATAAAACATATCCCGTAATTCCGAGATTGTCAGCATTTAATCAAATTAGTTTACTGACAGTAAAAACGGATGTATAATTACCATTTCCCTAGTTATACTTACTTATGTAGTAAATAACATAAAGCATTAACGTTACGCTTAGGTGTTTATTGATAATCGAATTCCCTGTATCCACATGGTCGTGACCTATTGAAAATTACACGTTGGCCTTTGTACCTACAGGATCCAATTACTTGTGGAGAGCAACCCTTTAAACTTAACCGCGTTACTAAACCTCTACATGAATTGGCCTTTGAAATTCATCGGTTTGTTTGTACTGTCAGGTAAATGGATTGTTTAACAAATAACACTGTCAAGCTTCGCTCAAAGTGGGCGAGAACGACTCGACGCGGTCTCGCGCGGGAATCGCCATGCGACTTGTGGGACGAAATTCGCTCGTGCCAATTCTGTCACTTAACTATACACAACTTATATATCCTCGTAAGGCCCAAACTAAATTTAAGTCGATATAAATTAGGACCTATTTTTAATACATTGGGTATTAAAAATTGGTGCAAGTAGTTGCGGCCCAGAAAAGGGATATACAATTTATAAAAGAGAAGAAAAAAAAGAAGTTTATCACCTAACCAGCATGGAAGTGTTCAAACTCTGCAATTGGCGCGCAAAGTCGACAAGTGTGTCAGTCGTCTATCTACTAAAGAATACATTTCTATGACAGGTACAGATTAAAATTTAAAGAAACAGAGAGTACCTACAGTGACTAAAAGAATGCCTGCTTGTCTCAACTTCAGCCACCATAAAAATAACTGTCGAAATAATTGTTCCGCAAATTACATTAAAAACAGTAAGTTACATTTTATCAATATGACGTAATATCACGTGTAAATCCATCTAACTTTCTGCTGACCCCGAAATTTTTAAAGCCAAATAATGTCTCTTACATAACTACCATAACAGTCCTGTTTTTGATTTAATCCCAATAAAGCTCATCTTCTATTAATACGCATTACTGTAACAAGCATTATGTAAGCTCAATCGGATGCCAATTACACAGATGATGACGTAACGCTTTACGCTTGATTTAGCCTTGTGTCCTAAGACGCAGATAACGGCTAAAACGCGGTGACTATTAAGAAAAAGAAAGAAAATCTGCGCTAAATAAGCGCTGCATGGAAAGAAAGAAAATCGCAATAACTTATTGCTTGCCATTTACTGCAAAATTAACGATTTATTCAAAAATAAATTGGGTAAAAAAACAACCAAGTTTTTTATTCAAACATGGTTCGTCATTGTTATTATTTTTAACAACAAAGTAGTTAGAAAAACGTATAGATATTTCTACTAAAAGATCATTTAAAAAGAAAAGTTTTTAAAAACAGCAGACTTCTCAGAAATATGGAGGCAGTGAAAGAAAAATATTATGTTAATCTTCAAGATTAAAAAAAACAATACATTTTATTCACTGCCACAAACTCAAAAGATTTGCCTAAAAACATGTTTAAAATAAGCCTTACGGAATATTTGGGGCTTGTCAGCGCCTTAAGCAGCTGAAACTATCGCTTGATTAAATTGGGCTAAGCGATTATACTGCTTTTTTATGAGGCACTTGTTCTTCACTAACTGAGTAATTTATCAGTGTGTCTTTTAGCAAGAAAGTTCTGAGTTTAACAAAAAAATCATAAAAAACACTTAATTCGGGCAAAAGATACATAGAGAGATATGCACGACAGTGGTTGTTAGTATCAAAAATTTTACTTGAACTAATGTTAGTAATTAAAAATAAAATTATATTAATTTAGGTGAGATCAAAGCACTAGTCACTAAAAAAAAATATAAAATGAAATAAAGTCAAAGTCAAATTCTATTATTATTATTTTGGTTGTAGGCCAGTAAATTAATTTAATGAGTTAGGTACGGTTTTCACAGCCGGCTTTTGTTTACGAAGGCTATTTGGCATTGGTATTTGAATACGAAGCCTTTGTTGTTTCGTACGCTTGCAGCCTTAAGCAAGGCAACCCTCCAATAAACCTTTACTGGAATTTAATATTATAGGTACAATGTTCGCGTTGGCTACTCCTTAATATCCACGGATATAGCCCTTCGAGACTAATTTGAATACCTTTACATTTTACTTCTCTTTTCGTAGGTACGTAAACCACCCCTGCAAAATACTAAAATTCGTAGAAGAAATAGACAGCTCATATTTGAGAAATATGATCTACAGTGCCATTCTAACCTCGTAAGGCCCAACGGCCTAATTGAAGGACAACTAAAAATCAGTCATTCCGGCCCAAGATTGTTTTAAATCAATGTTCTGGGCCGTAACTACACACATCAAAAGTGTCTAGGGATCAATATATTATTATTACCAAATACATCTTGATCCCTAGACACTTTTGATGTGTATATTTTATTATGAACCTATTTTTAGTACGTTGGGTAGTACATAATAACTAGAAGAAAAAAAACTGAAAATATCGTCGGTTTTTAGTTTGGGAGTTAAGTGGAGTGAGCGTGAGGTATCAATAACTATCATTTGGTAGGACAACACCTCACTCATGATCATCTCACCTAAATACATCGAGAATTTTCTACAGAATAAAACTAGTCAGTTTAGTTCAACAAAAACACGGCTGGTTACGTCTTAGACTGAATATATTATTCGCTAAATAAATACAAGAACTAGAAAGGTAAACCTATTATTAATTCAAACTTCAATACAGTCAAGTTTTGAGCAGTTTAATATTTAAGTTTATGTAAGTAAAGTCAGCCGTATAGTTACTGGAATACACGAATTTATTATTCACTAAGTTCCAAACATAAATTACTGGCGGTATTAAAAAAAACTTCAGAGGTGTCAAGGGACACCCGGATGGAACGAAGTTATATGACACAGAGAGAGAGACAGACAGAGAAACACGCGCACGCCGCACGGCTTACAAATATAGCAAAAAGTGTCGTTACAACTTTTGGTCTTAATTTTTTCCGTCTAGCCCCCTTTCGCAATGCGCGATTATCACATAACATCACGCCTGTAATCCCCGAAGGGTTAGGCAGAGGTGTACCCATTACTACACCCACATTTCGCCAGTTATGATTAGGTCCCATGTAATAGGGGGAAATATTAGTTATCTTTAAAACAATAAAACTAATACTATTAATTAATGTACAGTCAGCAAAACAAATAGGTATGCAGGGTCGTCAGATATACTTAAAGTTTTCTTAGAAACCGATGGATGTTTTTGATTGTAACTTAACTTAATTAATGAACTGTTTATTATTTACTTTTCAAATTAAATTACATTTAAAAACATTCATCGGTTTCTAAGAAAACTTCAACTATATCCGAAGACCCTGCATATCTATCTGTTTTGTTGAATGTACTTAATCGTTTATCTTCTAAAATAATTTTAATTTATTACTGACTTTTAATATTTTGTTTCAGGTAAAAATCCACAATTCTGAAGTTAACAAGTCTGCTACAGGTAACAAATACGAATTGTAAAGTTGCTGTTCCCACATAATTATAGGTATACTATAGGGGAGACCGAGGCGAGTTGTGACAGAGGAGAGTTGTGACAAAGTCGGTTTCTCGGAACCTATGACCGTTAGCGAGCTGGCAACAGCACACGATTGTTTCTTTAGAGATGCGCTACTAGACGTAGTTACGCGCCAGGGGCGCACGACAAGCGGTTGCGTGAGTACGACGTCTGCATGGAAAAAAACACGAAAAGTAAGTTTTTTATCAAAATTTTGATTGTATTTATATCGTGACATATTACATTCACGTGGTTATTCTATTTTTGCTTATATTGTGTGGTTTTTGAAGTTTCAAAGCGTGGCGTTGTCTTGCTATGTTTTCATCTTGTTTCGAAATTACGAATTATTATCCTGACAAGGTCGTGATTTTTGGTACCTAGGCGAGTTGTGACACGCTGTCACAACTCTCCTTTTTATTAAGTTTATTTTCTAGTTCGCTTATTTTACTTGCTTTTTGCAATGATCTTTTTTCTGTTTACATGTATGTTCGTTTATTTTAGTCAATTCTTGGAAAATAAGTTTGACATAAAAAGTATTCGGCAAAAGTCTGTCTAAAAATGGCATTTTTGTCAGGAACTTTTTTGGGCATGAGGTTTGGTATTGTATGCTAAATTTCTTATTATTTGTTTCAGAATGCCAAACAATTATTTCACGAAAGACTTGGTTAGAATAGTTAGAACTGATATTTATGAACTGTCCTTTGAAGAAGTTACGTCAAGGTCTTCGAAATGCCGCATCCTCTTGGTAGTAGCAGATCAAATAAGTAGTGGGTTCAGTGTCTGAAATGCAAAAGCTGGTCTCACGAAGATTGCACTGGGGGCGAGCTGCAATGCGTCTGTCATAATTGTTTATAAGATTAAGATTTTTGATTGACTTTCAAACGACTGATCTCGTAATGATGCCATAATTACTTACAAATTATTTAATACTTGTTACGTTAATGTTTCATGTTACTGTAGTTCCTAAAATTATACCAAATGATAATTAAAGTACTTTTATGCAAAAAATAAAGTGTTTTTTGTCTATAATTCCTATTATAGTCTAGATTTACATCTGTCACAACTTACCTTGGTACCTGTCACAACTTACCTCGGTGTTAGGAGAGTTGTGACAAAGGGAGTAGTTTAGGATTTCGTGGATTTTCTCACAAACCTCATAACTTTCATTGATTCTAATTACTGCTTTCAAAAGTGTAAGAATTGAGCTACATTGAGGCAAAGAGTTCATAATCGTGGTATGATTTTTTATTGAGATATGTTCTTTTAAGTAAAAATTGTCACAACACTCCTCGGTCTCCCCTACACGAAACTTAAATGGAAATAGACTTTATATAATAATCTCGTCAAGTCCTCAACAACTGGAATAGACATTTCAACTAGGTACTTACTAATTGGTTTTTCTTCGACTTACCTAAAACGTGATACTCTCTCATAATTACATTAAGATAATATCAAAGGTCTTGTATTTAATCTGTTTTGAAAAATATGTAGGTGTGAGTATTAGTAAGTAGATACCTACATACATTTGGTATAATAACAACACCAAAGACGAAAAATAACACTATTTTATTTAATAAATTTTGTTAAATAATATCTTTCATATTTTGTGTGTCTAGGTACTCAAGTTCTTACAAAAAACATATTTTATTTTGTATCTTGACTGTCGTGCAAGCTTTTCTTAGAGATGTACTCAAAGTCTTACTAATTATACCGACTTATTATTGTCCCACTGCGGGGAAAAGCCCGCTTCTCATAAGAAGCCACGAAACTAAACTAAAATAAACTCCACGGTTGCAAAAAGGGTTGGCGATTTCAGACTTATATTTATTGCAAGTCCAGGATTCTTCAGGATGTTTCAGGATATGTCAGTGATTCCCAAGATAAACTTAAAAAGTCCACATGAAGGTCACAATGATACTTACCCATGCCTGGTTGCAAACCCACAACCCCTCGTACATGAGAGGCGGGCGCCAAAATCACAGAGTCATTACGTAACTTACCTACCAAAAGTACCTTCTGACGGCTATATTATCATTCAGCACATTTTATCATATCCGCATTTCCATAATTCCGTGTTACAAGACAATAATATCCAATATACACAAGAATCATTTAAAACTTTATACATTTCCGTGACACTGGTATCATAAAATATAACAACAACGAACCCTGTTAAAACCTTTATAAGTAATAAGTAACCACTTAAGTGGGTACTCCCCTCCAACCGAATCAAAAGAAAAGTTTTAAAAGTTTTCAAAAAAAAAAGATTAATACGGTATCCAATGGCAACTAGACGAATTACTGTAGCAGCCAGCATCAAATTAAAAGTCTTTCGGCGACGTTACAAAACGGTCGAGGTTTTCTTGTAAATAATTTAAAAAGATCCTCCTTACCCTCTGTAAGAAAAGTTTCTGTAACTTACTTATTTATTTAAGTGTTACAGGAAACATAATTTCTTTTTGTTTTAATTCCAGTACACATTTCGAAACGAATTTTTATTACGTTGATGGCGTGACGGTTTTATCCGATTATAATCATATGAAAAATATTGTAAAAAAATATTTTAATAGAGTAAGTTTATTTCCTATCCCATGTCATTGTGAAAGTACCTTTTGGAAAAGGTGCACTAGATTTAAATAACTTTGGTAAATAATTTTTTATTTCAGTAAGTAAAATAAAAAATAATTTGACTTCGATATTGTTAAACTATTGCATGGGTGTTGACAGTTGACACCCATGCAATAGTTTAACACACCCACCCAGGGTTAAGTTTGGGATATTTTTTTTCCGAGTGTCATCTCGCACAAAAGATTGTCAGCTGCTTAACCGGACTTTCCTGTGGTACCTTGAAAAATCATAGAGTAAATGATTAATAATTAAATCTGTTAAATATTTTTTCACATCCACTGAAAATACGAACAAAAATATACGTATAACAAAATATTAAATATAACTTTAGTCATTTGGACACCAGCCAAGAATATCCACCACCCTATCACTTTCAGTAGGTGTCGTAAAATACGACTTATGATTTTTACTGAATAAGTCCATACTAGCAAAAAAGAAATAACACTAAAGATTGTGCTTGAGAAACTTGAGAAATCAGTCTGATTGCTAAATATTCTGACCTGATTTTCTAAAGCATCTTCAGTTGACCGTAAACAGAATATTTTAGCTTACATTAATCAATTAGTAAGGTCCACTTGGACCAAAAACTTGTCTCAAAGTTAATTACTAGCACGAGATTACATAATTATGTTAGACAAATGGACCTGTGTAGCAACCAACTCGGGAGTTAATAGGAATACCCTGTCTGTCGCAAGTGGGCCTAAAAGATAAAAGACGAAAACCTGTTTATTTGTAATCGTTCTCATTAATCTATACCTACATAACTGTAGGTAATAGAGACCGATATACGATATACCACAGGGTATATCGTATTTCGTGATCGCAAACGCGACTGGTGAGCATAGGTAGGATCTTGGATTTGGTTCCCAAGTCGGAAAAGTGTTTTTGGGTTTTTCCATTAGGAATTTCTCAATAGCAGCTCGTAGGTTTGGGAGTGGGTGGTATGATACCGTCGTACCTCAGAAAGCACGTAAAGCTGTTGGTCTTGCACTTGATATCTGCCCGGCCGAGTCAGACTCCCGTTTTATCGGCATATGTAAGTCTGTTAGCGTGTCGATAACTGTTTAAATTGAGTCAGCCCAAAATTTGGCATCAACTCTCCGTCGCGTCCATGAGCTCCGTGAAGAGCAGACAACGGCACAGGCAGGACACGATATCAAGCATCCCATCGTTTGTGGGGCAGCACCACATTTACACTCCAGTATGTAAGTAAAAGAAGACGTAGTGTACCTGTGTTTGCACGCACACTTATGCACTCTTAATATCTCCTGTGTACTTGGCTAGTTTCCATTTAAAAAGCAGCTGTGACCGAAATTCGGTCAAGAGAATACTATACAGACGTGAACGTCAAACGCACTAAGCTACAAAATAAACCTCGGTTCCATCAAACTAGATAATATTGACCAATAACTTATACAACGTATATTGAAACTTAATATTTCCATTTATATTTGGAACATCTCACAGACGTAAGCGAGTCGTAAAGAATTTCTTTAGGAATGGAGGCTGGCTTTGGTCCAGCCATCTTAAGCTCTAGTTTTAACTTTCTTTTCTCTTTCAGTAAATGGAAAATGTATTATCATATAACAGTTTTGCTGACGTCTCGCGTTATGCAATATTATATTTCTTTTGGAATATACTTACTTATTTTTTATATTTGTTTTTTGGTATGGCCGTGGCCAGATGTAAGTAGGGGAGAGGTGTGTCAATAGTAACAAAAAAAAAACAATTCTTAATAATATTTTAATTAACAATCACAGCGCAATCATTTTTGGTCACAATATAGTTGAGTTATCCAATTATAAAATTAAATATAGTAAACAACAAAAACGTCGATTAAATACTAGGAAATGGCACATAATGAGATCAACTAATAGTGTTACAATTGCTACACTAAGAGGGTCAATTGTAACAGCAATAAGAGTCAATTGTAACATATAGAAATCGTCAACAATAATAAATAAATTTTACAAAACATCAAAAAAGAACTTAAAACACTTAAAAAAAATAACATTCATTCTGACAAACAGTTTAAACACACAAAAAAGGGATCATTTTTTTGCACAGCTGTAGTGTGCCCATTTATGGCAGTCTCTGCATTACAGCCAATCTTCCCTACTGGTTTTATAATGTTCAAAACAGACTACAATAATTATCATCTTCGTCTGCACCATCTGTGTCTTCATTTATATCTTCTTCTGCTTTCTCACGTTACAATTGCGCCTCCTTGTTTTGTTACTTTTGCAACACTACCGCCATTTTGCATTGAAGACTTATTTAACAAAAATCTATGGTAAATTTAAACAAATCACATACCTGCACTTCTAGATTGGATGGTAGATTATCCTAAAATAACCACTGAACTATTGTAAAAGTGTTTTATTTAATTAAGATAACAAAAACTGTAAAAAAAAATACTTTTACACATTTTGCTATAAAACAAACTATCTTAAACTGACAGCACACGCGCGAACTGTTTTACCTATAAGTTCGGTCGGTTAAACAGCACCTAATAAAGCTTCGATTGCCACGTAAAGCTACCGCAACTGAACGATAGATGTCGTTGAAACAACATTGTTACAATTGCCTCCCTGTAACAATTGACACACCTCTCCCCTACAACTATTTAGAAAAGAAGTATACCTACGTAGATATTATAAGTGGAGATTTTAGTACGGTAACAAGATTTATCATGAAATTTTTAATAAGAGATCATTTTTAGACATTAACAACATGGGGCAGTGGGGCACTTACTTACATTCTACTAGTTTTTGCCCACGACGGTTATTGCGGACGCAGACGAATTCGCGGATTAAAAAGTATCCTAGGTCCTAACTTGGGGTGGAGACGAAAAGATAGGCACCAAATTTCATCAATTTTGGTTCAGCGGTTTAGTTGTGAAAGCGTAACAGATAGGCAGACAGAGTTACTTTCGCATTTATATAATATAAGTATGGATTTGTTTGAAAGATTAATTAGAAAAATTAGATAACGCATCCATCAAATCTTTTTCAAACATTTTAACGTACAAGTAGTACACATGTAGAATAGTGTTTTCCATTTATGTAGTTCTACATTGTAAAGTCCCCTTCCCACATTTCACCATCACTTTACTCCGCAGATCGATCGCCTCGACCATTAAACCACAGGCCTAATTAAAACACAAACATACACACAACTATCCATTGGATACGTGTATTAAAGGGCACTGCTGTAATAACAGGCTATACTTCGGTTATAAACCCAATTACGTACTGTTGGTGTTGTTGTTTGTTGATATAATCAAGTTTCATTGTTTTAAGAGTCTGGTTTCGAGGAACTTTCTTGTTAGTATTTATCGCTATGTGTATAAATATCAGTATTAATTAAGTATAAAAGTATAACTATTTATCTTACATAAACCTATCTTCGGTCCGTAATCACTAACCTGCATTGAGTAAGCGTGATGATCAACGCTCATTACCTTCTCTGTATGAGAAGTGGCCTTTGCCCATCACCTGGGATATTACACTCACTCACTCACTCACTAACTCATCACGAAATATCGAAAATCGCTAGACGTATAAAAATCAAATTTGGCAGGGAGGTAGTTTATATATTTCGACTTTTAGTTCTTAACTTGACAGATTACCAAGTTTTGACAAAAAAAAATAGTGACGTGGTGTAAGAATGAACGAAATTGAATGAACTTAAATAATGTACTTAACTTGGTATTAAACCATTCTTATCATTCGTTCCTTACGCAAAATCGTTCACTACCCCAACATAGCTGTAGTATGGTAACATTATTTTTCTTTGAACTGTCAAGTTACTGAATAGAATTAAAAGTCGAAATATAGTTAGTAGACGTCCGCTAAAAAAGATTTTTTCCAATATTCACCCCCTAGGGGGATGAAACGGGGTCCAAAGATTGTATGGAGAAACAAGATTATATTGGCAATAACCGACACTTACGCGGACGAAGTCGCGGGCAGAAGCTCACACACAATTATAATTGCTCTACAGAAATGTTATTTAATTCAGAAATCATAGCTACCACGAAACACTAATTCTAAATACTATAATTCAAAAGTAAATTTCTCGGTTTGCAGATGGGTATCTGCAAACCGAGAAATTAATTATTTAGTTAGTTACTAAATATATAAAGCTAAAGTTACTGAGACAGTCTTAATTTCTGTCCTGCGTACAACTGCGCGACACAGAACCGTATACAAGGTAATGTATAGTACGGTGCCGTCTTACGGCGGCAGTAAATAACATCTCGCTACATGAGCCCGACATAAATGTTTCTGGAACGCTTACAGCAAATACGTATGTAACAATAATTCAAGTTTTTGTCTCGTAAATCTCGTAATTTCATAACGATTTATGCTTTCAGTTCATGCGTAATAAGTAGAAGACAAAAATGTCGGAATCTGTTTGTTTTTTCCCATTACAATCAATTTATGGTATTTACGTCGAAAAACAAAACAATATAGCAGCCAGTTGATGGCTATAGGCTTGCCCCCTATTACATGGGACTGAAACATAACTAGCGAAATTCGGGTGTACTGATGGGTACACCTCTGCCTAAACCTTTGGGGATTACAGGCGTGATGTTATGTTATGTTAGTCTTAGGACATAAGCAACTCTTTTCAAAAGCTTTTATTTGACTTCACTTCTATGTATGTCCTGTTTTTTTTCTTTAAGACTAAACCCAACAGCAGTTTGGGCAGCTAAGAATAAACTTTGTGAGCTGTTTTATGTATGTTTAAGTAGTCTTGTAATTAAAAATACCAAAGTTACAAGTGTTTTAATGTCAAAGTTACATGATGTGGGGCGAACTTAGATGGGATCGGAGCAAAACTTAATAATAAAGTAAAGACCATTTGTACCGAAGATGTTTGAGTTCAGAGGTTTATGTAAGGTCCTAGTTCAAAGTACTTTTCCATGACTACCACAGGTCCCTAATTGCGTAATTCACTTACAACGGTAAGGCCCTTCGATTAGAGGGATAATCATAATGATCATAAAGTTTTATCTGTTTACAACACAAATAACGCAATGAATATTGTTGAATTGTCAAAATGAAAGGTATTGTAATTGTTACACAATAATTCCTCAGGTTATTACATAAAAAATAATAACCTCATCCCGATCGAATTTCATTCACCGTAGCCAATGTAAACGAGGCGTAGCCAAGTGCGCAAGGCGGAGGTAATATAGGTATATTAAAACAAGTGTGTACGCAAACACCGGTACACTTCCTCCTCCCTCACTCTCATAATCCGATGGGCTGGCACTCCGAATGAAATTCGTAATGGAAAAACCCAATAACACTGCCCGCTTCAGCCCGGCCTGGGTATCAAACCTAGGGTCCCCACACCACGCACGGCCATAAAACTATCAGGACAGTCCTAATAAAACACTTAAACAAAAATCAGAAGATTTCAAAAAATCTAAGCAGAAGAAATTATAAGTCGAAACAGTTCCATTCTAATAAAATAGCACTAAAATAAACTTCATAGCTTTAACGATAACAGATAAAGTATTTAAATTAAAAGCGTCCATAACAATCAATGGACCACCTACGCCGGAGATTGTTCATAATGACCGTCGCAGCGTTACGGCGAAAGTAGTAAATGAAGTTTTAAGAGCTTTTAATTGAGCATGACTTCGAGTTTTGCATCGACGAGAATAATATCGAAGTTATAATAACGGAACTTTTCAACTTTATATTACTTGTTCAGGGTATTTTCTGCTGGGATTTTACTCTTAACAAAGGACTGACAGCTCCGCAACCTATATGTGCTAAAGGGTTAAGGGCAAGGAACACAGCGAAGCCAAGGGTCTAGACTAGTCTAGAGGACAAACGTTCTTGAATCGTAATAGAAATCCTTAAATCCCTAATACGTACAGGATCTACGTCTACTGACAGTAGTTCTGTAAATAATAGTAATTTATATGTTATTTGTAACTAACATCAGAAAGAATATTGGTTGTTTTGCCATTTAAACAAAATAAACCATAAAATAAAGGGTTTATAAAATACAAATACGAGCCGAAAGTTACAAAATATGTTTTTACCATCATTGCGTTATTTATTTTTCTTCTAGGTCATACCTGGAAACCTTCCAGTTGCAGAGATATTGAAAGTCAAGATTACAATTGTTTTTTTTTTACCCTTTACATACAAAAACAAGTTTGACATTTTTGCTCAATATTGATCAGTTTGATGAGCAGTGCAAGTAGTTAACCAGTACTCCTAATAAAATAAAAATAAATTTTAATAAGTCTTTATTCTACTTAGCTGTATAGTAACAGATCAAAGGCTTTTTCGGATCTTAAATCCGTTTGTTAGAGCCTTTAAAAATACCCTTTTGTAAACAAAGATCCATATTATAAGGTGCTTACTGGATGGACTTACTTCGAGTAATCCAGATTACTCCCTCGCAGAAAATCCTTCAGATTATGAGAAGAGCTTATCTATTTTTTTTATTTCTACTTACATCTGAAAAATATCATCGTGAAAATGCAAAAAGATAGGCCTGTTATTAACCGATGTAAAGATTGATAATGGTTTAAAATGTTAGAGTCGGCGAATCCACGACACTTTAGCATCGCGCTGTTTTGAGGATCTAGGATATAAATGTCGTTAAGATGGGTAGTATGCGTTCTTATAACCTTCAACTCTTTTTCAGATATTAGATTTTAAAGAAGAACTTTAGCACTAACATTCAAATGAGACGGCTAGCTTTTATATAAATTTGTTTTACAAGATATGTTATAACAACATTTACAATCATTATTCATTATTGTCAAACACTGTATGAGCCATAACTTCAGTCTGGCTAAAGATATACTAAGTTATTAAGGTACCTTCTAAACCCGATACCTGGAAAAGGGTCATATATGTTCGTTAGCAAGCTTAACGACATATTTCTTAATCTAACCTCTAAATTTCTACCATGGTACCTAAAATGACGAAGGACTGGTCAAAGTCAAAGTCAAAACATTTATTTCAATTAGACCAAATATAGGTAATTTTGAATTGTCAAGGAGTCGGTCAGTTAGTTAGAAAGTTTTGCTTTGCTTTTTGACAATGGGATCTCATTCCACAAATACTAATTTAGTGATTTTAGTTTTAATTTGTTGGCTACACAATAGTCAAGCACTATTGCTAAAAACATTTATAAAAGAATACCAGGAGTATTCTTTTATATACAACCGCCACTAGAAGATTTCTCATTTAACATGACTAATAACCTAACCAAAGACTATAACATATAACAAAACTACCTGTTCCTAGAAATTAAAAATAGATCCCCAGAGCAATATATATATTACTAGGAGAGCATGAAAGCATCGGGAGACGCCGCCGCCCGCCCGCTGGTAACAGATTGAAAAAGTAGTGCAATATAACAAGCTACTAGGTAGCTATAGGTACTAAGCTATAGCTGGAGTCCTTTGTGTCTGAATAGATGGACAGATTGCCTGTCACGTAGACCATCAGCCAGTAAATGGAACTAGCTTTCATAGATAGGTAAGTCATGGATAGAAGTTATTTGAATGTAAAACAGACCATGAATTGCGTTGTATTGTTAAGTTACAATGTACCTAGTTATTTTGGTTTAATAACAACATTAGGTATTTAATAAACTGCCTTGTTGGTCTAGTGGCCGAAAAGCGCGACTGCTGAGCATGAGGTCTTGGGTTCGATTCCCAGGTCCGGCAAAATGTTATTGGTTTAATTAGTCAAAAAGACTGATCAAGACACTAATACTTTATCCCATCACCACTTAGCCTCCTATCATATCAATACCCAATCATTTTTGAGGTAATTCCGATTACCACCTCAAATCTGATCTTGTGATCTCAATAAACATAAGTACCTATTGAGCTATCAACTTAAAAGGAAATTATTTGATCCCTCCTAACGACCCTCATATGTACACGACCCGGCAAATACCAAAAGGGTATCAGGTGGTCTGAGGATTTATTGCTAGGATCAACCATACATATACCTATATATATCAAACTCTTTATAAGTTCAATCCTTAGGAAATGCGTAAAAGTTCATTAGTTACAAACTCGTTCAACTTGGTTCAAACACATTAATTGAATTTGTGAACGAATGAGCGTCAACAGCTGCCGCGTCTTCGAGTTTTCGAACGAAGGCCACTTATATGTATGTAGGTACTTCTAAAAGCTCTGCGACGACGAGCTAGCGATTTTTTGTTGGCATTTAATAAAAAACAAACTCGATCAGGGATGCATCTGCAGCCATATTGCGCATTTTTTGTATTTGACAGAGTCTACTCGGTTCACACATTATTGCTCGAAAACCGATGTTGTAATTGTTAATTGAATTTTTTTTTTTGTGACTTTGACTGTTGGTCGTCGCAAACTACGACTAGCGTCTGCTGAGCATGAGGTCTTGATGCACAGGTCAAGCAAAGTATTATTGAGTTTTTCCATCAGGAATTTGTTAGTAGCAGCCTCGGAGTCTGGATTTGTGCCCGGTTGATGGTAATAGGATCGCCCTCTATTACATGGAATTTAAATATAACTGGCGAAATGTGGGTGTATTAATGGGTACGCCTCTGCATAACGTAAACCTTCGGGGAGTACAGGCGCGATGTTATGAATGTAGTTTTTTTATGTAGTTGTGGTTTCTATAAAAATAACGCCCGTAAAAAAGAAATCATTAACTTTAACTGAATTGACGTCTCTGATTACGGCAATTAGGTACTTAATAAATTATTTTTTAGTCAGAACAAAATTTAATATTTAAATTATTTCATTTCAAAGGCAAAATATTAAATATGAATTACCTAGAATACCTAAGCGTAAGCTAATGAAAGATTTTTCAATTTTAACTAGAGTACGCACTTATTCGTAAATGCTTCAAGTAAAAGTAAAACTTTGAATGAGGCTTTAAAGTCTGGTTCAGCTTGTTTAAATATTTGCAGTCTTAAAATAATGTTAGGAAGGTCTGCTCCATTATATTATTCCGACTTCTTTCAACATTTGCCTTTTGTGAAACTACCCACTACACCCGAGCTATTTTATTAGTAAAATATGATGTTACAATCTTACACTTTTAGTTTTTATGTAGTAAATACCTAAGTGAAGTTATTCCGGCATAAAAACGAATGTAACTACCAATATAAACTAAGTATTACGGACTCTGAAATCTATATTTAAAAAAATGAATCCCTATTTCCCTTGGTCACAGTATCACGCGTGAACGGCTGGACTAATAAAATTTCACTAATTCTTTTTTGGTGTGTTTGTAATTTAGAATTTTTGTAATCGGACCAGTACATCCAGAGATTACCTCTTATAAACAAAAAAAAACAAATGTTACCGCTTCATAATGAAAAAAAAAAAGTAAAAAATGATTAATTGTTTTTGCCAAGTTTTTCTTATAAAAGTGATTGGAGTCTCCTTTTAGGCTCCTTTCTCCTTCCATAAAGTATAATATTGGTATAGACTTAATAAGCAACCACACCTCTACCGTTTCGTAAGTGCTAATAAAGCCTGAAATTCCTAGAACCCTTGCCCTTATAAACTTCCATTTTGTTACCAAGAAAAGACAGCTTAATTAAATATTCAAACATAATTAAAACAAGAATTAATAACATAAGGTGGAGGATGTTAAGTGAGACGAAATTCAATTAATTTCATTGATACCTCGCAAACTTCATCAATCTATTGATCGACGTAATTAAATTCGTTGCGTCGTGGCGTGACATGCCTTAGCAGGGACAACATGGATGTGTACAATAGGGCTGGCGATCCTGTTACTTATGATTATGATTTAATTTAAATACTCCAAAGACTGGCGGCACGGTTGGCGTAGTGTCTGAGCGATTGCCTACTGCGCTGCGTGTAGCGGGTTCGATATTCGCACGGTAAACCTTTGTATGGCCAACGGGTAGCTGAGCCTATATGTTTATAAACGCAATCACGATACAGTAGAAATTCCTAGTGTAGGGCAAAGTTTTTTTTAAAACAAAAAGGACATGCGAAAGGCGAAAGAAGTATGTAAGGATCGTACCAGGTGGCGTTCTGTGGTTTCTGCCTACCCCCATTGGAAAAAGGCGTGAGTTTATGTGTGTAAAAAAGACATTTTAATAAACTTATGTAGGTACTATAGTCGGGACAAAGCGAACAAATCTACTACGTAGCTCTTATTGGCGCATAGTTGCTCAGTCTAGCTGCATTTTCGAATATAATAAGTTAGCCTTTGTGATTACAATTTTAAAGTATCTTTTAATCTTTTCATAATAAAAACGGTTAAAAAATTTCATTAAAAGAACTTCCTTATACCTATGTTCGTCAAACCCAGTGAGTCGATTATTCGTCAAGCAGTCATCCTGCCACCTCTTCTCTTCGCCCGTGCTAACACGAGCGAGTTACTTTCTTAATTACATCGAACAAAATTAACCAAAAATATATCAAACAAAAAAGTTTCAAAGAGAAACTTAATTAACTTCTTCCAAAAAAAGAAATTACTTTATTTTATTTTGCTTTTACCAAAACAAGCCAATATAAATTGGCTTAATACGACATGCGACTTATACAAACCCTAGGTCTGGTACCTAGGGTTGACACTGTGCAGCCTGCAGGCGCTGCTAGGGTTAGCTAGTTTAAACTAAAGAGGTCAGGCATCTCGCGAGCTTAGTCGTATATCCTTCACTGTTCCACTTGACGTACTACTAGAGCTTTGCATATTAAACTTTCAAGGAGTCAAGTGAAGACCATTAGTGCCTACAATCTTAATATTCCAGTTTTTGTGTCTAACAATGATCGTCCTTTGTTTGAAAGTTTTAAAAGCGGTGTTAGAATAATGATTTATTTGAAGAGTACTCAGACCTAAGATTTATGCATCAGACTAATTTTCTTTTACATTTTTTGACTTTCCATTTACTGTAACTACAATGGCAACTGAAAAAGGTTATTCAACCTTTCGCCATAGTGAGACCCCGTCTGTCTCACTGTTATAAATTTCCCCTATAAACCCTTATCAGCCCCATATTATATTTACCTATTATGAAGTCTTACCGATATTAATAATGGAACAGTCTAGACACCGCATGACTCTGCGGCCACCCTGCCACCCACAAGCCTGCTTAATATGCGCCTCTATAAAATATATACGTCAGGAATGGGAAAACTCATCTTTTGTATTATTTTATGAGCGGCTAAAGAGAAAGTAAATGTTTGCAAGACCTTATAAAAGAATATTTAATATTTTGAATAGACACAGAAATTATATAAAATCGAAAATTGTTATCAGTCACTAGGAATAATTTTTCTATTGGAACTATTCCTTAAGTCCAATTGTGCCAATACTAAAGTCAGAGTTAGCTTACACAAGGTTAAAATTAATTTTTTTATTTAAAATAATATACAAATATACAAAATGCCCAATTTATTTCTATTTGAAACTATGAAATCCACGCGACCGACATCGCGGGTAAAGCTAGAGCTATTAGTTACATTTATTATAATACTAGTCTTTTATGGTGCCACTGCAGGGCAAAAGCCCCTTCTCATACAGAGAAGGCACGATTATGATAGATCACTGTACTTGCTTAAGGGAGATGGGCGATTTTAGATTTATATTAACTATAAGTCCAGATTCCCTATGGCTTTTAAACACCGGTGTTAGTAGTGTTCAAGATAAACTTAAAAAGTATTATGAATATTGTAAAAGTCAATTTGTACTTGCCCATTATGGAAACCCACAATTTCATGTATGATAGGCGGGCGCCTCAATCTCAGCAATCACGACATTTTCATCATAATAAAACAAATTATTTAATTATTGCAGTTTCCATTCATTAAAACTGTATATCAATTGTCAATTTCGATAATTACAAAGTTGGAATACAGCTGAATTCTCGTTAGCATGTATTCAATTCGTGTAACATAACTATTTTATAGCATGTTGAATAAAAACTGATTGATTTAACTGCAAGCAATTGGAGTTGCTCTTGTTTCAGATTTTATTTTTCATTCATTTCAGTTTCAATATGAAAATGATCGTAATACATATTTCGGATTAAGTAAATGAACATTTCATTAAATACTAGCTGATTTTTTATTTTTTATTTAAACACATTCTAGTAGTAAAGTAATTCAGACACAAATTATTTTGTTTATGAATAAATGACTAAATTACTTAAAAAAATCTCATTCTTACGGTGTTAGCTTTGCTGAATTAGGAGCCAAAAATTAAACTTTATTTATGTAAATATTACAATATTTTTTACTATCGACCTGGTCTGAAACCGCCAATCCGCCTTGAGCAAGCGTGTTGATCAATGCTCGTGCCTTCTCTGTATCAGAAGAGGCCTTTGCCCAGCAGGGGGACAATAATAGGCTGGTATGTATTGCAATACGTACTAAGTTAATCCAATACGATTAATGTCCCATATCGTTACTTTGAGAAGTTTTATATTACCAAAGGGAAGAAAATCGATTTATTTTATTAAATATGTGTATGTTTATGGGTGAACAATGTAAACCAGCTAGCTTTCCTCATTTACACTTTAACATTAAGGTTGAAATACACAATAAATTACATAATCTGTCAGGCTCACGTGTACCGTTTATGTTCACAACTGATGACAAAAAGAGGTGAACAGAATATGAAAATGTTTTATTATGAAAGTAAAAAAAATGTACGACCGATGTCGCTAATGTTTTTGTACGCAAAAGTTCCGATGTCTATTTGTAAATTTTTGTATCTAGAATTCCCTTTCAAGCCTTTCAAGCGCTTCTATTTCAACCGTATAGGATGCCGCATTATTTACCTTAATGCGCTGATGTTCGTACCTACAATGAAAACTACTATATTTAGGTACTACAATAGGAAATAGGTATAAAGAGCTAGCTTCTGCCCGCGACTTCGTCCACGTCACAGAAATTCTTAAAATTCTTTCTTAGCGGATGTCCACTAACTATAAACTACCTCTTTGCCAAATTTCATCTTTATACGTCAAGCGGTTTTCGATATCTCGTGATGAGTGATTGTGTGAGTGACCTTTCGCTTTTATATAATATATTTAGTTTAGATAGAAGATTTAGATTAGATAATTTAACAATGTTAACACAAAACACGTGAAGCGGTACACGTGTTTTGTGTTAACATTGTTAAATTCGTCGTTTCGAATTTCGATAATAACCTATCCGTACTTTGCTTCATCGTTCTAAAGCGTGTAATTGCCCCTACACTATCATAAAATAATGCGGTTACAAATGTCCGACACTGCTGTTGTTAATCACGCATAAAGGGAGCTTTGTACATAATGAACCATTGTCTCGTTTATTATTGTTCCATTTTCCTACCTCACAGCCTAACACGCACTATTATTACCGTGACGAGAAATATTTTAACCGCGGCGGGCGTCTATGAAATGTACTGTGGTCACTTTACTTGTGACCGAGGTACCAGGCCTTATTGTAGGGGTGTGCGGGCATCCAACTTTTATACTTGAGTATTTGCTCACATTCTGAGCGAGGGCGAACAACAGCTGCCCAATATAAAAAAAAAACACAATCGCCTATTATTTTAAAATTCGAATCCCGTATCGAATTTGGATGAGTGTTTGAATTAAGTTAAACTTTTCGGCCAGGTTGCAGTGGTATGCAACCTACACAGTACCTTTTCATAGACTATCTTTCATTACAGTGCTGCGATTTCACATGCATACGAGCTTTAAAGTTAGATAAGATACATATATACAAATAGGGTTGAAACAAGGAAATAGATTAGTTTTGTACTCCTATAATAATCATGTCATGTTAACAGAAAGTACACTTGCTACTTGTTCAGGTTCCAATCTACTTACGTGTAAATTAAAAAAAATATATCGTCTGGCCGTTAAAGATTGATTGAGAAACAAACATTCAAATGCTTAATCATCCAAAGTTACATATTTATAATTTTAGTATGATTTTATTAACTTTAATAAAAGCTACGCTTCACATATTTCTTACTACGATACTAACTCCAAAAACCACCTAACACACTTTTGCAGCAAAAAATCTAATTCGCCTACGCCGTAGACATCGCGTAGCCGATTGCTACGAGACGGTCGTCGTCCATCATTTCCCGTAGGCTTTGTTGCACTTTCACCCACAGTAATTATGGCCAGTGAATTGTTCGCCTTTGTAAAGTGTATATTTTCACATGTGCATAAAGTTTTAATAAATAAATCTATACTAATATTACCTATAAAGAGGAAAGATTTGATTGTTTGTATTGAATTGGCTCCGAAACTACTGAACCGATTTGAAAAATTCTTTCACTGCTGAAAAGCTACACTATCCCCAGGTGGTATAGGCTATATTATATTTATATTCAGTATATTTAGTATCAGCATTGAACCCGTATGAAGCCGGGGCGGGTCGATGGTGAATAAAAGTCAACCTTTTTATTATATCTCGATTCCATTAAAACCAAAAACAAACTTACAATGACGATATCTTATAACATTTGCCGTTATATCACCACTTCATAAAGGTGAGTATACACTCGAGCATTTACTTGTAACAGAACATCGAGCCGTACTAATGCGAATGCCCTCGAACTTTGAGCACGATACTCAACGCTGTGTTGGAACTTGAATTTACAAACCAACTTGAGTAGCATTTGATCGAGCAAACGCGACTCACCTGACCTGCAGATCCGACATTTCAAAGAAAAATAGAAATTAGGAAAGAATGTTAAAGGTAAATGTTCACTCGCCAGCAAAACGTCAAACACAGCGTCGAGCATTCACGTAAACGTTACACTACATGGAGTTTTTTGAGAAAATACTCCAGTGTATATTTACCTTAAGATATAGTTTTTATCATTTCGTAATACTGCAGCTACATCGTCGCTGCACAGTGAAGATAACGGCTCGTGACATTTAACGTCAATAACCTCACTTTACTGCATTTCATGACATTCACTCAGCACTAAAGGATTTTTACTGTTTCACGTAAAATGTTATTCTGTATCGTAATAAAAAGACACTATCGTTGTGCCAAATGATTTTATACTTTGGTGACCCTATTATTTGGTTGAATTCACTACTTCTTGCTTAAAGACAATCTAGGACATTGTAAAAGTGGTTCTTATGTCATTTTCAACGGCTTTTTAAATATTTAACTTGAACCTAAATGAGACTAAAATAAAAAAATATTTTTCAATATTTTAATTAATGTATATTTCCGAATCTTAAATCAGTATACGTTATTCTGATTTTATTTCAATCATTTCCAGAAACTAAAAATAATTGGTTCAATACCGATCTCATTAAAGCAGATGTAACTTTTCTTTTTACTTTTGTACGTTGGTGCTCCATTGGGTTTAAAAATACATTCGAAAAGTCTGGAAAGCACTCCAGGGAATCTTAAAAAAGAAAAAAATATCCCAGAACAAAGCCTAAAGATCTGGTCATAAATTATTGAATACAAAAGCTAGAAAGCCAGGTTTGAAATTCGGGGACAGTTTATGTACTCCACGAAAAATCAGGGAAAATACTCCAGGTTTCTTTGAGTAAATACGAGTAGAATAGAAATACCGTAATAAATAGTCGGAAAGTTTACCCGAAACAGGGATTGTCTCAGTGATAGTACGTGCAACATGCCACACACTTTGTTGAACCCTGAACCCTATTCTGTATTCAAACATATTTGGGAATTCCGAGGTCTGCAGATAGGCCCAATACGGGTATAAGATTCAACCCCTTCGATGGTTTACAAGCAGTTATCAGATAAATCAATTCCAGTTGGTCTCCAATTTGAGTATGAATGGGGGTTGAGTAACTTGTTGAAAGACAATTTCAAATTCTGTGCGATGTCTCGAATCTCAGTTATAATTTTAATGGTTTCCTGATTGCAATTCAATCAGAAATTGAAATGATTTGTGATTTAACATAGAAGCGTAGTCGGAAAGAAAATGGAGGATTTAATACTTAAAATTATAAAACAGTGATACTTCACGGGTGTAGTGGTGTACTTAATAAGGACTTAAGAACGATTTTTTTTTCGACGGTGTCGGCGCCGAAATACAGTTCTTCCTAGATCGGGTTAAGCGTATGTACACCAAGTATTTCACCATTGCATTTATCTATTTGTAACCTAAAGTACTTTTTAAAAAAATAATTTATTATTTTATTATAATTTTAACTTAACCTAACCTTTTTTTAAATGTTACGAGTATTTATAAATAATGAAAACAACTGATCTCAACCCGGTTTCTCTAAAGGAAAATTAATGTGACAAATTGTCAAGCGCGCGTTAACTGTTGTGTTTGATTGTTAATAATTCAGTCAACCAATCATAGCAGCTTACGCTCTCTTCATAATTTGAGACATAAATTCGTTTGGCGCGGTCTGATCCCCTGATCTGATCCCCTTGGAGCAATTAAAACATGATAACATTCTCAGGGGATCAGATCAGGGGATCCGAACGGAATAACTCTAAAAAAGTAGGGGTAAATAAATTTTGAAAATTAATGTTCATTTGTTTTCATTGAAGATTACTTAGGTTTTTCACTACTGTGATAAAAAAAAATACAGCCTTGGCATTAGAGAAGATATAACTGGCAACACTAAAAATCGATGTGACATCGATCTACCTTTAACTAGCTTCTGCCCGCGACTTCGTCCGCGTAATTTTTTTCACTAAAGTTAAGTTACGTCTTTGGTTACTGCTCCGCTCCCGTGTGACGTAGCGTGATGTTATATAGCCAATACTATTCCTCATGAGTCTGGCTATCACATACAATAAGACATCAATCACCAATCCGACTGGTAGTTCTAGAGATAAACGCGTTTAAACTAACAATATATGCAAAAAAACTTTAGAATATTATATTAAGTAATAGATATCGTTTATAACAAAAAAAGATGGTACACGGTTACGTATATATCTTATAACAAATGATAAGAACAAGTAAGCAATCTGTTACAATAATAGGTGAAAATATCAACAGATAAGAGAGAGTAGGTATTAGTAATAATGACAGATATAGTAATCTCAGGCGTTATCAGGCACTTGAGTTTGACTCAGTTGATATTGATGTTAACAAATGATACAGATGTCTACGCACTTGAGGGCTTAGGGCGTGATTACACAGAATTAATTCAGAAGCACCGACGTCTCATAAATAAACATGTAAAAACAAAAATACGAACGTGTGAATATTTTTTAGAAGTGATTAACATTGATGTAGCTGTAAGATTCATCTAATTAGTTTTGAAGAAAATCCAGCATAATCATCAAAGCCTAGATTTCTTTGATGAAAACAGATTTTCTTTAACTACAAATTGGAGCTGGAGGCATTAGATAAAGTTTTCTCATAATACAGAAAAAAAACATAAATTATTGATACATATATTTATACAACGTGTTATAGTATAAACGTAAATCCAGAAAGTACACGGTTCGTTTAAAAAAAATCAAAACTTCAGTACGTGATTTTTTTCCCCAATTTATCATTATGATCTCCGAATGTAATAACACCGTTGTCCATGTAAGTTCGTTTGATAAAAACTAAGCCTTATGACAAAGCTTATGGCTTATCATAAGGCTCTGTTTTAAGGCTTATGTAAATGCACTTCCTATTTTAAAATCTGAAGTAAATGTTATTATTGGTTATACTTATTGGGCACCAAAACACTCTCAGCATTGCCACGTTATATACTTAGCAAAGCTTATTTTTTGGCCTAAGAAAATGACAGCCGGTCACACAAAGAGTCGACTTGCCAATGTGTTGTTCATAATATCTATCCACACACATATGATACTCTACGTTTTTGCAATTAAACACAAACAAAAAACGTAAAATGTTCCATGATATTTATAATAAATAGGTACTCAATTCTGTGCTTGTTTAGCAAATAACTAAGCTAAATTTTTTCCAATCTACACGCGGATCACGTAACGAATATTGGTCAGATTGTAGATCCTAATATACCGTGAACTCTAAAGACCTTTCTGTTCAGAATTGTTACTCAATAACAAACAGTTCCCCGCTTATTTTTTTTAGTAAGCCTCGCCCTAATCTTCACATTAACTTTTTGTTTGCGAATATTTTTATTGTAATTCGTTGTTCAAGATTTATTCACAAAATATATAAATGAATAAATGTACAGTCAACAAAAGAGATAAGTATGCAGGGTCGTCAGATATAGTTGAAGTTGTTTTAAGAAACCGATGGATGTTTTCAAATGTAATTAAATTCAAAAAGTAGATAATAAACAGTTCTTTAATTAAGTTAAGTTTCATACGAACTTTATCTGACGACCGGATACCTATCTCTTTTGCTGACTGTACATTTTACAACCCATCTGTACCATTAAAAATAAAAAATCACATTGCAAAAAAAGACTAGCGAAAATTCAGTTTATAGTGCACTGTAAAATCTACCCAAAAGTGCAGTGTACTGTTAGTCCTATAGTGCGCTTACATTTATGAACGGTGAAGTACTTAAAAAACGAGCTCAGTGTACTGTGGTCACTTGTATAATGTGACCGAGGTACCGTATCTGGCTTTGAACTATGTGTACATTTAATCAAACGAGCAATCGTATTCTATTAATTTGTATTGCTCTCAGTTGAGCAGCGGCTACAACAATTGCTTTCATAAAAAAAAACCTATTCGTTTCTTCTTCTAAATACGAATTTCAAAAGGAATTCTGACTGCAAACACTGGCATACAACTTTCACAGTACACTCAGCTAAATAAAATACGTGCACCAGAGGATAACCTTCATCCTTTCATCTGCAGGAAACCCCGTAACTCCTGAAATAAGGGAATAAATTGAAGTCTGCCGTTGCAAGCTCGATAGCTTTCATAGACAAGTTACAGAACCACTTTATTCTCCAATGGCTGTTGTAAATTACAAAATAGCTTAGTGGCTTATCTGAAGTGTTGCTTGATTCTTGTTGTTGTTGTTCTGGCATGAAAATATGCCGAGGCGACTTGAGACGAAGTTCATTTTTAACCGACTTCAAAAAAAGGAGGAGGTTATCAATTCGACTGTATTTTTTTTAATGTTTGTTAGCTCCTTACTCGCGACTGGGTGAACCGATTTTCATGATTCTTTTTTATTTGAAAGCTGGTGCTTCCCGTGTGGTCCCATTGTCACCATTTCAATATCTGATGATGAACTTCGGAGATATGGAATGGAACTCCTCACAGAATCACAGCAGCAATATCGTAACAAGTGAAATTGCTTTGTTTATACGTGTAGTCGATGACTGACTGAAGGAAAAGGGGGGGGGGGGGTACGTCAATCCCCTACCAGTTTCCAAAATTAAATATGTCGTGTGAGGTATTGTTTGAAAGGGCTTTTTGCAAGGATTTCAAACATTAATACACAAGCACTAAAAAGTGAAAAATAAAAAGCTTTTTCACAAAAAAAGATAACCGCCTTCATAAACTACAAAATAAAAAATAACTTTAGTTTTGGAAGTCGGTGGCAATATTTACCTACGTAACAAAAAACAAAACCAAAGCCGCCGACTTCCAAAACTAAAGTTATTTTTATTTTGTAGTTTATGAAGGCGGTTATCCTTTTTTGTGGAAAAGCTTTTTATTTTTCAAGTTAAATTATCGTAAAATTAAAAATGATAAAACGATCGCTATTAAAAAAATAAGTTATTTATTTAAATATATAGAAGAGGAGAACAGCTAAAAAGTAAATGCAGACGTTGAAATATTTGGTTAGCAGTACTTTTACAAAATGCCTAACCCATTTCGTGATCTTCTCCCCTAAGCCAAAGGTTTATAACTCCTACTGCAGACTGCAGAGCTGATAGCTTTAATACTAACTCAAAATGTTATCCATATGCCACTTTATGTCGAAACGAGACAGTTATTATAACTTAACTTTAATAACGTTATAAATTGAAACGGGTTCTCGCACACACCATTATGAGAGTGGTTGGCTGGCCCTCGCATCATTTATAACTGTGTTGAAATCCCTGATGCACACAGTTTTGTGTCAGCTGTGTGTTTGGTATAATATTAATCTTTATCGTTTGTCGTTTACTGGGATGCTTTTAATGTTTATGCTTTATCGGTAAGACGATAATGGAGGCAAGCGTTATGGATTTTGGTGAGTGTTGGTTGCTTGCGATTTCTGATTCGATTGCTTAATAGTTGTTCTGTTTAATGTTTGCTGAGGTTATGTTGATTTTTCTGTGGTACTCGGTATGAAATGAGCAAATGTTCATGTGTTGCTACTGCTATTGGAATTCACGTTTGAAATCATATATAGAACACACGCAGCCAAATAAGATTAAATCTTCTTCTAAATAGCATAAAGCGCAAGCTAGGTAATCATGCAAATCCATAACAATCTAGAGATCCGTAACTATTGAAAAATAAATTAAGCTCACGATACTGTCCGTTCCATATGCAATTCAATGCTTCATGAATATTCAAGAAAGAAACGTTAGCGGCTGCGTGTTCGCGTTTATACGTTCAGAGTCCTCCGCAAGCGCTCAGCGTCGGTGAGCACGGTGCCGAGCGATTGTCAAAGCGTAACAAACGTCACGAAACGAAACGATTACGCTTGAATACGCGGCAAACTTTCCATTTTTTATATCTATTGTTCCCACCGTCACTTTAACATTTTGCGCTTTTTAGTCCTATTGTGACGGAGAGAGAGCTGCGTATTTTTGTATGATTGTACTTTTGCATGTCCATGTTCATAAGCATGTCGATAATGTTAATGACGGGCATAACACATTAGGAGGAGACGAGGGCCTGCCTGAACCTGCATTAAGCCGTAATAAGATATAATGAGGTATTTCCACCTTCGCTGCTTCGGTATATACTTTGGTATCTACTTAGCAAATAGGTAGCTACTTACTTTTGTTACACATAGATTCTAGTTAACCTTCTTTTTAGTTCTTTCAAAACCTTGTTATGTAATCCGAACCTACGACCTTCTTTTTTTTTACTATAACCTACTTATAAAATTCTCGTCTTGCAAAAAATGAAAGACAAAATCGCCTTATATATTTCACTTATGCATGATAAAATCGTTTCGAAACCACACTTCAGTGCTTAAGTATAAATAACTAAATAAGTAGGACTATTAAGAACCTGGCACTAAGCCAAGATAGTGCTAGAAAGAATAGGAAATGACCGTCATGAATAAATTATCACCAAAGCAGCAACATCTAGAGTTGGCAAGAACCCGAGAGCCTTTAGTGATTAGTATTATAATTTTTGTCATAAAAATGCAATAAAAAAGTATTGACGTCGACATCTCGACAGTTGCGAAATTTAGTTTCAAAGGCAAATGATAATAACCAGTAATACTTGTTATTAGTTACTGTAGTAATAATAATACCAACCTATCATTACTACAGTGCTACTACAGTACTACAGCCTTTTAGAACTCTTCTCATACAGAGAGAGAATTAATCACCAAGGCAAATTGGCGATTTTAGACGATGTTTTTCTTGACAGCTTGCAGTGAAATGCAAGACTTTATAAAGTACATTTGAATTAAAAAATTCACACTAAAACAACCTCATGTATGAGAGTGGGTGTGGGTAGCTTCACCTCTGGGACATCACGGCGCGCGGCGCCAATACGAGTAGCAGTAGGATTTTGTTACACTCAGATTCCCCTGGCGAGGTACACTCGACTGCACAGGCAGCCACTTGAGACAAACCGCGATCAAAATCTACTTAACTGTACAAACGTGTGATAAATCAAATCATATCAACATCAAACAACATAATGCGCAGCAGTCGTGACCTACAAGTATTTGTTTTTTTACCAACCAAGGAGTGTCAAATAAAAATAAAACCAATAAAACTGGGAATATTTCCATTGTTTGCCGACTTGCGAATGGCAATTTCCTTATAAATTGACGGAAACAAGCCGAAATTCACGTCAGCTTGCCGTCTTCACTGTGAATTAGTTATTGTTGGCTTTATATCGTCTATTCCCTTTGTTGCGAATCCGTGCCAACAAATTGTCTCTCGAGAAATGAAATCTTTTCAATATTTGATAGGTTTGCGTAGTTTTCGTTACAGCGTCAGTGCTTATACGTTTGCAGACGGCCATATAGTGTTCTTTTGTCCCGTCAAAATATTTTTAGTTGACTGTCCCGTATGATTTCTAGGTCGGCTTTTTTATGGTAAACCATTGGAGAGTTTTACCAAAGGACCATAGAATTTTTATATGACCCCTGGGTCCATTTTTTTCAACATTGTCTAACAGTGACGAAACCGATGTCACATGTAAAAAACGTCAAAATATACCAAAACACCATTTTGTTATATAAAAGAAGCATAAGCCGCAGATTTCATATGAAATAGGTTTCATCACTGAGCCTGATCTCTCGTAGGTCGTGTCGGATTGCCGTCAAATCGGACTATTAAAGTGAGGGAAGAGGGTATGCACCCGTGTTTGCGCACGCTCTTGTGGACTCTAATTTCTCCGGGATAGTTGGTTATACACTATGTAACAAAAACCCTGTCCGATCGGTGTTGCCGTTGATCAGTTTTTATTGTTTATTTAATTTAATTACTTCTTCTTTCTTCTTTTTTTTTTCACTGGGGAAAAATAATAATCTCAAATCCATTAAATGGTTACGTATATGTGTACGCAGTACGATGCCGAATAATACCCTTAAGGATCGGACAGGGTTTTTGTTACAGGCTGTATAGTCTCCATTGAGATTGACCGCAATGACCAAAATTCGGTGAAAAGGATATTATTATAATATTTTTAGTATAAAGATGTTTCGGGATTATGTAGCTTTTTGATTTTTTTTTCCTTTATTATATGTGTTTGATCTGAATGATTGGCAATCATGAAGCGTTCGGCATGAACGTGAAATGAAATCGAGAGCTACAAAGGCTTCCGAAAATGGCTATCACAAAGGCTCTATTAATACATGAATATAATAAACTCTTTTATCCCTGTCCTATTACTTTCTTTCGTTGTTTATTCTAGTATTTTTACGATTAGTAGTAGGTACAATAATTTCCACGAAATTATTGTGTTTTATAGTGTTTTTCTCCTGTCTTGACTACCTTTCAGTCATAAAGAATATAACGTATAAAATAATGAAATGATTTTTCTTCTGAATTATAATATTACTTTATTGTACATTACACTACTATATTATACTACATATAAAGGAATGAAGTTGTTTTGTTTTGTTTTTAAATGTATATTTGTGTTTTCTTTTTATATTTTTATTTTTATCTGTCTTCTGTGTCTTTAATTATTTTAATTGGTTCTGTAACCGTTATAACTAAAGAAAAAAATAAATAAATAAACTATTATGAGTCAGTAAATGTAATACGTTTATATCTGAGTAAGTATATTTCTTGCCCATTATTCTCCATACGAAACTACCTTTTGGAAAGGGCAACTAGACTCAATTTATTTTTCTTTTATATAACGTTCCAACTTTTTAACGATCTAAATGAAATAAATAATTTGACTTTGACTTTGACCTTTATCCATTTAAAACAACGAACACGTGTTGGAGAAAACTAATTTCACTCACAAAAATTGTATTTCCCTATAGGCCTTAGGAAATTATTGGAAAAGGTCGGTAGTGTAGTAAGTTAAACGGATTTTTTCCGTAGCCCCGAGGGCATCATTTCACTGGTTAAAACGAAACGTTGATTTTAACTGGTATTCAATAGCGTGAGTGTTTTTTTTTAAAAAAAGCGGACCGATGTAATTTTTTTTTTTAAATTAAAACTTTTCCCGTTGGGTATTGTTATTTACTTATTTGTAAATGATACTGAAACTTTTCTCGTTACAATAACAACTATTGAAAAGGGACACATTTAGATTTATTGACGGAGTGTTATTGTATGAATAGGCTTTACATAATATTTGATTTCGTTTTCTAATTAATAAAATAAATTACTTCAATCAAAAGGAAACAAGAGTCATTGTGAAAAACCAAAATGTGGTCGCTAACATGGCTTTTTATTTATTCCTTTGTTTCTTCAACTTATTTCACACGTACCTACGTAAAACGAAATCTACATAATTTTCTATGTGTAAAAAATAAACAATATTGAAGTGTCTGTTTGTAATATCAAAATGAAGGCAAGGTACCTACCGCAAGGCCAAGGTACTTATGTACACCCCAAAAACAATTTTCTGTCTGTCTGTTTGTTCCGGTTCATCTCCGAAACGGCTGGACCGATATTGACAGGACTTTCATTGGCAGATAGCTGATGTTCTAGCACCGTGATAACCGACATTCGCACGACTGAAGTCGCGGGAAAAAGCTAGGCAGAAATATATTTCCCTACAGAAAATTTAATTTGACTAGGTAAACATGCCCGTCCCTCAATTTAAAGCAGACTTACCAATCTATGATGGTTTACTTTTATAATTAAACAAACAGCAATCTGATGCTATCAAAGACTCTTGTAATTGGCAATGCCTAAATATTCATGTTAGACTTTTATTGTCGTTTTCTAGTAGTAATAAGTAGTAAATACTATTATTTGTTTTACTTGGAAGGAGTAACCAGCCTAACACATGAAGTCTGGGTTGCGAATTTTGTTCTAAAGCGGAACGCAAAGGGCATTAGGAGGAACACGGATGGGTTTTAGTCAGTAAGGGTCTGACACTCCCTTCCGCTCCGCCCAGAGCGAAAGAAAACATTTGATGATTTCGCATTTTAAAAAAAAAGCCTTGCAAAAGAGCGCGGACTAAACGTAAGTATCGTAAATTCGATCGATTGAGTTTGAAGTCTCTGAGTGATACTAATTTTGTACAAAACAATACGATAATCGTAATTTAAAATTTATTCGAAAATGTAATAATTTTTGTTTGCGCGTTCGTACAAGTCCTACAGATGACATTATGTAGGTTATGAGTTAGTCTTTATTTTTAGAGTTCAATGACACATTCATGATTAACTTTTAATTCTGGCAAGTGATACGACTGATTGATTTATACGTATTTATATACGTCGTGATAACAACGTACTGCGGAGCTCCACATAAATCACTGAGTCTATAAAGAGTTAAATGAGTGTGTAAACGTTGTTTATTCTAGTTTGATGTGAATATACACCTTGTGGGGTTTAAGATGACACCGTTGGCGCAGTGGCTTAGCGACTGTTGTGCTGTTGTGCTGCTTGTCGCTGGTTCAAGACCCGCACGGAATAAATATTTGTATGAAATACAGATTATTATTCCGGGCGTGGCTGTTGTGTATGTCAGTTTATATGTTTGTAAACGCACCCACGATACAAGAGAAATTCCTAAAATGGGGTAACGTGGTTAAAAAAAGATCTTTTTATGTAGTTTGGATTAAAAAAAGGAAACTTGCAAGTTGTGTGTGCTTTAAAATTTATGGAACAATACTTACTTACCTGAATGTGTTATGAGTGTACCTTTCTAATGAACACGCGCGCCTCAAAAAGATGTCAGCTTATAAGACGGGGCCTGCTAGGGCCACTGCCTGCCAGGGTTGCAAATTTTGTTCGAAAGCACTACCGCGGCCCTGGACTGCAAAGGGTACTAGCAGGAACTCGGATGGGCTTTAGTCAGTAAGAGTCTGAGACTCCCTTCCGTTCCCTTCCGCGCGCAGAGAGGAAGAAGTCATTTGTAAATTCCCCATCCTTAAAAAAATGCTATCTAATTTAAAAATACGCTTTCTTTCGAAAAGCAGTCGTAAATTAAATCAAGGTGGGAATAAATCAAATTACAGTTCAAGCAATATCGCTAGCTTCTGATGTCCGACCACTTCGCTTCGTCCCCCAAGCGTCGCCATTGCCAGCACTAGCCAAATTACACAATTCTCTGAAACGCTTTTAACCTTGTTTAACTTTTGCCGTCCATTATGTCTGTAGAGGAATTACTCATGAAATATAGGTTTTTAGAATATTAAATAGAATGGCAGTTATGCACTAATTTCGTTCACTCGCGCAAGCGAAAATAAACTTTATTTACCTTTGTTCGATATAAAAAATTCTCATGTACGTTTACAAATACAAACAACCAGAGTCACACAATTATGATTCTGGTAGAACACAATTATTTTCAGCGACAATTTGGTTTAAAAAACCAATGCAATGTAAAAACAATCGTTGAAACTTCAAAAGCGGCATACATAGAGCAACACGGGTACCTGACGGAAGGCGGTATATTTAACACAGCCTCATTGAAAAACGAATCATACAATGTTACATATACAAAAATGATATATACTTAATCATATTATCTCCCCACCACCTTTGGTCGACTGTTAGAAAATGCCTCGAGCATTAAGCCCGCTTTTGTACTTTTTGTTTTAAAAAGTCCGCCACTTCGTCCACGCGAATTTTCTTACGGAAAGTTATTTTTTTTAGTAGGTACTTATAATACTCAGATATAACGTAGCATCCTATTAGCGAAAGAATTTTTAGCATCAGACCAGTAATTTCGGAGATTAGCGCATTCAAACAAAAAAAAAACAAACAAATTATTCAGCTTTATAATATTAGTATTGATAGCTAATTACATGCTGCCTGTTCACGTTGATACCTATAATCTGTCAGTTAGTGAATAGCGCAGTTATTTGCATTTAGTTAAAGCGGATTAACTAACCGACACGTACTTATCGACTTTTGCATAGCTCTAATCACATATCAGCTATTACGCATTAGCTATAAATGACGTTGTACTTGTAGGGTTCAAAAGAACGCCACAAATATTTACTAAGTGATACTTTCTTCTGCAGTAGGTAAGTATGCACAATCAGAGACAATTGTGATGAACCACCTTAAGCCCTTAGTAATAAGGTTGAAAAATGGTCAACTGCCATTGCCCTTGGTTGTACCTACCTGCTGAAACGTTGGATGTTGACTCGTCGTAGCTCATTATGTGCGGTAGCCCTTCGCAGAAATGAACGGAAAAGGCAGCAAAAGTATTTTAAAACCCGCCAATAGGCTCTATTAGTACGATGAACTAAAAAAAAATATGGACTAAATTAATGATAAACTAAAATAATGATGAATTAAAGGAATGATTAAACGAACAATAGACTAAAAGAACGATAAACTAAAACTGCTCAAACTAGTTTCTAAGATCATCATCTCTATCTATTTGCGGAGTTGTAATAGACTCTTTTTACATGAGTAAACATTTAAGCGTCTAGCTTGAGGTTTAATAAGTACTATTTACATACTGATTATAATTAATTGACCGTATCATGTGTGGATTCCACATTCCTGCATATTAATTATATTCTATTTTAATAATTACGTAAGCCTTTATATTCTTTGTTTTACCTTTTCAACCGTCATACAAACATACGCTAGAGGCAAAACATCGGTATAGAGGATAGTTAACCTTAATAGAGGCAGACCTATAGCCAGGGGGTGGCCTATAGCCAGAAAAACCTAATTACTTTTTGGCCGACCTGACGATCGAACCTGTGACCCAAATACCGCGTCGGCATTTGCTACCGCTGTCCAATAATGCTTCCCTATAACGTCGGTTGAATTATTTAATTAAATATCTCTATCGTAGATAAGAATACCTTCTGAATTACAGCAATCAAAACACTAGCATTCTTGTTTTATATTTATATACGTTACCTATATATGAAACGGTGATAGTACCACGTATTTGTTATCTGTAGCACGCTCCTTGAATACTAACTGAGACCACATTACGACTGTATCAAATAATAACTCATAAACAGTGTGTACACAACTTATCTACAAGATAACATGACCAAAGGTGTCTTTTGCAGGTTGCACGGACAACAAGGCTTAAATGGGGCGAAGGAAATTAAATTAAAAACTAAAGTTCCTTGCACGATACGCAAATACTCGCACAGACTGCCGATGTTTGCTCTCGGAACGTTATCACTTGATAAGTTAGAACACAAGCCGCGAGCAAACAACGTTATCATGGTAACGTTCTTACCGGGGACTCGGAGGCGCTGCACAGACTCCGCTCGGCTCAGGCGCGCCGAACGATACACCTGAGACTCGAGTCCGCTTGTGCTCCACACCACTTGCCCACGGATGGCGCGATGGAAGGAGAACACAGATAGACCGGTGACAGTGACAATTGAGTGAATAAGTGTTAATATTAGTGTTAATAGACAAGCCAAAGAACAAACCAAAGCTAATTAGCTCAAATTCCTAGTCGAGAGAGATTTTAAGTCGTCAAGCTGGAGGACCTAACGACTTTTGATACGGAGATATTAGAGAATGCCAGTGAGGAGTGCGCGGCGAAGAACGAGCAGCTGTTGCAGCAGGGGTTCTGTCCCGCGTACTACGATGGGCTGCTGTGCTGGGACCCGACGCCGTGGAACACGCTGGCGGTGCAGCGCTGCTTCAGCGAGTTCCACGGCGTCCAGTACGATGACACACGTAAGTTAATCTCTAATCCTTTATTACGTCGCTCTTCACTAAATATGTAAACAACGCGATCACGTGGTGTCGACGGATCTCTTGGAGGATTTCGTGTAAAATCTCGCGAAGTTTTTCGTAGTGTAAATGGCTATGACATAAATGAGATTGAAAAGAGGAAAATTGTTTCTTAAAATGTATTGTTCTCTTCAACTTTCGGTATTTCATTTAAGTTCTTTCGTTCTTTTGTTTTTGCATATTGCATTCTCTTTTCACAAACAGTTTAGGAACTGTACAACAAATTGTAACTCAAAATTCTCAATTGAGATCAAGTGTTGTTTCTTGATATTCTTTCAATTTTTTATTAAGTCTAATATTTGCCAATTTTCACGATTCCGTTAGCTACTGTTAGTAATATGTTTACCTGACTGCGGTTAATTTAAAAGGAGAGTTATGACATGTACGAGTAGGTTCCTGCTTCTTATTCGCAAATATGGGTCAAGTTCTGAAATGCCAACCACTTATTTGTTTTCCTTATTGCACCAATAACAACTACTTTGTACACATAGAATACGTATTGGATAAAATGTGCCTTTGAGGTAGGCGTGAGCCAATCACGAAACTTGGGTAGCTGTCACAGAAAAAGAAGGCGTATCGCATTGAAATAAATGTAGTTAACTATGACCTAGATCTTGGTACTTATGACCTGCCAGGGTTGCGGATTTTGTTTGAAAGAATCACCGCGGCCCTAGAATGCAAAGGGCATTAAAAGGAACAATCCCTTCCGTTTCGCCCAGAGCGGCAGAAGTCATTTGATGATTTCGCATCCCTAAAAAAAAAAGGTTAACTCAGACCTGGATGTTGGTACTATACATATGATCGATCCTCCAACTACACTTATGTACTTATTCCTATTATCGAAACCAAATACTGACTGAAACTAGAGCCGCACATAAAAAAGAACAGCTTCATTTCCCCAGCGTTCTCCAATAACAGCAACAAAACGTTTTCAAAGAGCTATTATTATTTGTCGTACTAAAATATCTCGAAAACAAAAGCGCTACAAATAACAACTGTTCGCTGCATCGTTACTTTTGTTGTGAAAACAGAATAGAACAGTTGCAGCGACTGAAGTGTTAAATGCAACGATAATAACTACCACGTTTGAGTGCATCTCTATACGTTTTACTTCATAGGGGTTTAGTCAAACGAACTGACAATTTCCGCGATAAAACCAATGTTTAGAAATAGGGTGTCTGTTATTCTTTTTGTATAAGGGCGGATTTTTTTAAAACTGTACCTAAGTTAAAATGCAGGTCCTCATTTTTTTTGTTTTTGTTTCAATATGTGTAGTTGAATTCTTATTGTATAATAAGTGAACTATAATAAAATGTATAGAATATTTGAATAGCTGCTACAAATTAGTCATAATAAGTTATTGAAATTCAGTTGGGGGATTTTTGGTTCCACTGAATAACAATTTATTATCTTACTATTGAGTTAAATAAAACGGGTATTATAATGAAAATCATCCTTTAATATCAGGTACTTATGTTTTTATATAAGAATAATAAACATTTAGTTCAAACAAACAAATCAAATAATAATATTATTGTATGTTTATATCCTCTGACTAACTTGTTGATTAATCACTTGCGTGTTTTTCTTTATAACTTTTCAAATTGTCATTGAGTAATATTTTGTCATAAAATTTTAAAGTAAAAAGAATATGTTCTCTTCATAACAATATTTAAAATATCAAAAACTGTACACCAAGTAAAAATAAACCCAAAATGTTGAATTATTTGTATAGGGACAGTTACTCATTGGAATGTTGAAATTGGTCAGTGGAAAAGTAAGGGCTCTGGTTACAATGAAGGATTTTTTGCCAATTTTGATTGCTTTATTAACTTATTGAAATTATTTTGCTTTGTGAAAATATACTAAATTAGAAAACTAAAACTTCTTAATCATAACAATACAAAAATGACAAGCTCTTACACAGATAACAAAAGTCTTAAAAAACGACATATTGTATCAATTTAAGAACATTGACAGTAATCAATCAGGATTTAAATAAAGCTGCTTTTGAACATCGGTGACGATAGTTGAGGATTTTACAAGAGCTGCATGTTTTTTCTTGTACTCTTCAAATTTTTCTGGGTCTTGCTTTAATTTTTCTCTGTGTCGTCTAACTCTCTCAGCTGATGTGAGTGGCATTATTGTCACCTAAAAATTAAAATTGTAATAGTTACTTTGTCTCTAATACTCCTTAAAACAGCTCACACTCCATAAAGCTGGATCAGTTATTAAGTTGAAATGCACACACATACATACTATGCTACTGCATACACTATACATGTACTTATATTAAAATGTTAAAGAAAATACTTAATATTAATTTACCTACCCCCAATTGCGCCAACTTAACCTAAAGTTAACTCTCCTATCCTTGTGTTATTATGAAACAAATGAACTAAAAATCTTACTATGGTCATTGTTTGACAATGTTTCAAGGAAAAAAAAACAAATACATACACGCACAACAAAAACAAATAAATATCCACGTTCAGTTCAGTTGCTAGTTTTAAAATGATTAAGAAGCTATTTAAATTACGTAATCAAATATAAAAGAGATCTGACGGACCGCTGTTCGTCGTGAATACAGCTTTAGCGTTCCATTGTGTAACAATTTACTCCACTGACTTACATTTTTGGCAGAATTAGTCAGTGGAATGTAACGAAAGTCCGACAAAAATTATGTTTGCATTAATATTTCCATGACTTGTAGTTATATCAACGAAATAATGTAACAATTTAAGAAACTAATAACTGACTGTTCGTAAATTAAGTATGAAACATGTAAAAGATTGTTTAATTACCTTAAAAAGTGTGGTTACTGGTGGTTAGTCACTGGATATAATTTGTGCACACGCCGCACGCGTCCTCAATGTTGCTGTTGTGAACGATACTCGTAATTTGTTGTCAAGATGCAGGCAGCCAATCGGATGGCTTTGAAGTGTTCCCAACGAAAGAAAATATTACTGATTTAGAAATATTTTCATAAAACCACTTAAACTCGCGTTACTCAGGGGAAAGTTCCACTCAGTCCAAATCTCAGACTTTGATTTAAAAACTAATTAAAAATCTATTTGTTATTGTAATTAATTTTTGTTTAGGTTTTTCATAAATATATTATTAAGGCCGTATAATACTGTTATTACATCAATCTAAACACTGATAACTAAACTGTTATGCTATTTTTTATGTTACTACGAGATGAGGGGACATGGCAAAAACCTGCTGATTAGTAATTATATTGCACTGAAAAATGATCAATTAACTAAAAAACAATGAAAAAAAAATCACGGCTATGCTACCAAACATATGCTCTATCATGTGACGTTAAAAAATATTAGTGTTTTGTAATGACGTGAGTAAAAAAAAAATCTAAACTTAAGGGACATCATGAAAACTTAAGGTACACTTTTAAAAAAATCCGCCCATAACGTAGTTCTTTAACGCGGCTTGCGATAGTAGTTTACTGATAAAAAAATTCACATAAAGAAAAAGCTTTATGCCTTCCCTCTCTGTCTTTTTCTCGATGTCTCTTTCTATTACATTTCTTTTTGTAATTTTACTGAGTCTTCATTTATGGCAGAGTAGAGAATCCAATAGAACTGTTGTAATGAGAGTAATGAGAAATGATGATTGATTGATTGATTATGATGATTTATTTATTTATTTCGCTTCTCACATTACTTGTTTGCATTTTAGCAAATATTGAGTATTGGTTATTAAAATTTACCTTAAAACTGATTGCCAAATTGTTATCCATTTTCATGTTATGTATGCCAATCCGCCTTAAGCAAGCGTGGTGATCAATACTCGTGCCTTCTGTGTATGGAAAGAGGCCTTTGCCTTGTAGTGGGACAATAATAGGCTTGTATTATTATAATAATCATGTTATATACGTATATCACGTAAGAAACAAAAATATTGTTGTTCATCGTTTTTTAAAGTGAAATCAAAGTAAGAAGTCTGATAAGTTAATTGGAAAATAAGGTTTACGTGTGGTGTATCAGTATCATTCGTTGTGCTATAATAATAATTCGAGTACAAGCATTGATCACCGTGCTTGCCCAAGGCGTATTGGCGATTTCAGACAGTTCAGGTTTCCTCACGATGTTTTTTTTCATCGATGTCAGTGATGTCCAAGATAAATTAAGAAAGAACATATGAATTGGAAAATTTACATCAATACTTGCCCGGTTGTGAACCCGCAACCTCAACTATGAGGGGCTGGCACCTTAACCACTGGGCCATCATTTTCAAAAGACAAAATATAAAAAAGTGCTCGACCTACAACAGAAAGAAAAGATAAAAAGCATCTGTTGTATTAAAAAAGTGTAACCTCGCAGAAAATCCCTCCACCGCGTTCTGAATAATATCGTACAAACAAGTCGTGAGAAAATCCTCTTTGTAATCGCTTGAAATATTTTGTGCACGAATGCATCAAGCCTGTGGAATTTTACTCTCGGATGCATACCTAATCTTACTACCTATTATAAATGCGAGAGTTTGGATGGATGGATGTTTGTTCCTCAATCACGCCAAAATGGCTAAATCGATCTGCATGAAATTTGGCACAGAGATAGATTAATTTCTGGAATATTATTTTTTGGATCAAATTGTGTTCTGGTTTATTTGTTGTTTATTTTCTGTTTACGTTTTGTAATCTTTGGTTTGTTCACCCCCGACGAATAAAAAGAGGTGTTATTAGTTTGACGGCTATGTCGTTCTGTCTACACACTATGTAACAAAAACCCTGTCAGATCAGTGTTGCCGTTGATCAGTTTTTATGTTTTATTTTAATTTAATTACTTCTTCTTTCTTCTTTTTTTTTTCACTGGGAAAAAATAATAATTTCAAATCCATTAAATGGTTACGTATATGTGTACGCAGTACGATGCCGAATAATACCCTTAAGGATCGGACAGGGTTTTTGTTACATGCTTTATATGGCATCGTAGCGTCTAAAAACGGATGGACCGATTTCATGAAAATCTGTTTAGCTATTTTTAAAGACAGACGCAGACCTATAGACCTAGACTGTAGGAGGCATTTTGTAATACCGATTTTTAATCAAAGGATCTATTACGCTTTAACTAGATAGAGTTTACAACTAATACACGATGCTATCGTAACGAAAACTTTTACCATGGATGAATCCAAGATTCTCGACCACCAGAGAAGCGTAGTAATCTTAATTTCGTTCCACACAATAGCGCAGCACCTACACGGTCAAAATGTATGGGAAAGCTGTTTTGTTGTTTAAATACGATGTCCCTTCCTTTTATAGGTTATACTGCCGAGTTCTTGGTCATAAAACACAACAAGCCTATTGATTAAAATATAATAATTATTATTTTATTTAGATAACTAGGATCCAATGTGTTAGTAAATACAATAATGACTTTCAACTATTGTTAGTAAAGTAACACGATTTACAAAATAAATTAATTTATCACCGTCCTCACCATCTTTTTAAAAATTGGAGACGTAACATCTTCCCCTATTATTTTGAGGATGCTGTTGCTACTTTCTCTTACTCTGCTTAGTAAAGATGCAGTTTTCTTGCGAATCACCCTATGAAAACCATACAAAAAAACAAATACCTACAAATTCTTTGAAGTAGTTAATTATTAAGATAAACACCTAATTTATTCATTTGTGATACAGAGAACGCAACTCGATTTTGCATGGACGGCGGCGAGTGGCGGAACTACTCAAACTACGCCAACTGCTCGGAACGCGTCCCCAACGTGTCGCCGACTGACGTCACGAGCCTTATCTACCTCGCCGGCTACTCGCTCAGCCTCGCCGTGCTGTCGCTCGCCGTGTTCGTGTTCCTTTACTTCAAGTAAGTGTACTTGCAACGTGTTACCAACGTGTCGCTTATTTCCTGTGTATGTATGTAACACTTAAATATTAATATTAAGACCGAAGATATTCTTATCTTTGGTCTTAATATTGACATAACATTATTTATATTTTGAAACGACCTGAAGAACAAATTAACATTAACTTCAAAATATACCTAACTAGTACAGTATAGTAACTAGTAATAGTGAAATATATTTAAGTTAAGTATATACCTAACTTAAATATATTTCACTAAAAACGTTCAAAGTCTAGTCGCAATCTCATCTCAGCGAGAATCAATGTCAATAATAAATTAGAGGCATTTTTGTTAGGTTGATACTGAGATTAGTTTCCGATCGTAGTTAAAAGTTAGAAGTCTGATTGATGGCTTCAGGTAAAATTAAGAGACTACTAAATATTACTAAATATTAACTACTTAATATTTTCTAATTACTTAGTAAAAGTACGAAATAAAACCTAGAACAGTTTTATTTTCCAAAATGGTTTATTACAATTCTTATTGAATATTGTTTTATATAAAATCCTTTCGCCTGTCCCTATTAACAAGGTCGGATATGCAATTTTACTGATTTTGGTTTTATTGCACTATAAACCTAAAAAAAGCATTATCTTTCAGTATCTTTAACAAAAAGTTATTATTTTCTCATAGTTTTTGATATAGCCACGTTAACAAAGTCGTATATGGAACGACTGTCCGTTAACAATGATCGATGTTTAACTTACGACGTTTTTAGCGGGGCGCGAGGAGAGGATGCACTGTCGGTTGTGGCAGTACGAATCATGTTGTAGGGGCGCACGTCATGTGGTAGTTTAGTGCTTATTCATTTAATTAGTGTTCCTATCAAGCTAAATACAATTTAATTTCTGTTCTTTTGGATTGATATTTACTTTTGAAATAAATATATTGAAATTAATATAATAATATTTTATTTACAATTTATTCCATTTTAAATACGACAAAAACTTGACTAGAACTTCCTATTAAAAATGATGTATGTGGAACTTACGACAATTTAATCGATAAGTTTTTCCAAGTAACTTTGTAGGATATGACAGATCCGACTAAATAAAATGTATCCAATACCGTTATGAAAGTCATTTCTGACTTTTTATATATTTAGAAAAGGAAAAATAATATTATATTACTATGTACATAAGCTTTAAAACGTATATAAATTTATGGATTTTTTTTGTAAACCTAATTTTTATATTTAAAAAATTATAAGCAATTTAAACTTTGACGCGCTCTCCTGTAAAATTACTGATTTGCAGATCCAACATTGTTAATAGGGACAGGCGCTTTTATCTCGATTGCGAACAAATAGCATTATTTTTCTGAGACGCTTTGTTTCTAAATTGCGACACTTATGTCTGACAAAAAGCGCCAGACAGTTCATTTGCAGACATCGTGTAATAAATTATAAGACACTAGGGCGAGACACAATAATTTGAAAAGATTTTTCTTGACAAAACAAAAATAATAAAGTATTATATTTTTCATAACCAGCCTAAAATAAGTTATAAAAGGTACCAAATAGTAATACAAATGGCGTATAACAATTTTTAAGGACGCACTTAAAGCATCCCTCACCAATATGCTTGAGCTAATCATTGGTTAATGTATAATGAACTAAATTACAACAAAAATAGAGTCCAAAATTGCGCAAGTGCATGCGAAGTAATAAATGCCGCGCGTTTTATATTGAACATTATTTTTTTTACTATATTTGTAACTAGCTTCTTCCCGCGACTTTGTCCGCTTGGAAGTCAAGTATATCATCAAATATATTATATCCTATGACACTTGTAATGGTGTGGCTTTCAATCAGTTAAATATTTTTTGTAATATTTTTTGTAATTAGACAAGTACTTCTAGTTATAATCACTTATCAATAAACAAACAAACAAAGTTTTCCTCTTTGTAACATTAGTATGTAATTAGTTGCTGCTGTGTTTACACTCACCCTTAAACTTTACGTAATAACCCACGTGACTTATCCACCAAAAGGTCAGTCCCAAGTCAGTGCACGGCCAAGTACCTAATAAAAGTTTAACACGATAAATTCTTCACACAAGATTATATTTCTTCAACTCAAACAGAAAAGTTAAACCTTAATCATCTTAATAACTAATTCTATAGTTAAACCGCTTATTTGAGTCCTCGCCTGCGGGGTACGGGGCGCGGGGGTAGGACGAAAACGGGGACCGAGGAATGTGCGGGCGGCGGGCGCTCGTAGCGTGATACACAAGAGGCGAAATGTGCACTGGACAGTTCCTAATATCTGTGACGTCACAGTGGTTAACGGTGAATAGCAATAGCAGACGAGGACTTAATTAAGCGGTTTAGCTATAGTATGATTTGCGGATTATCAGCGAAACAGATAGAAAGACATTGTATGTAGGCTACTGAACTGAGATATGAACTTAAGATTGTTTATAACATACATTTTCAGATCAATCATACTTGTCAAAGAAACAGTCACTGTTTAATAGTAGATAAACATTTTGAGCGAAGAATTGAAAAGGTGATGCAACCTCTATCGTGTTATTAGGTGTTTGGAATACATTTTTATGGTTTCGTACTTTGAAGAATCAGAAGGCCAATTCTTCCAAAAAAATGTCCAAAATCTAGTCCCAATTTCGTCTCAGCGACAATTTATACGTCAAAAAATATATGTAGACTAATTAGTGACCTTTTTGGACAGAATGAAACTAAGATTAGATTGCAATCGTTCCTAAAAGTTAGTACAATAACCCCCTAATTTGTTGTTCATCGGTTTTTCACTAAGGGACTCTTTATTTATTTATTTATTCAGGTTTGCCAACAGCTTTTTTTGTCTTAGCCAAAAAAATGAAGATTTAACCAAAGCATAAATGACATTAATTATCAGGAAAAAAACAACATGCAAGCTTTTGTTTCTAACATTAACTTCAAATTATTTTATTAACCCCATTTATTAGCCACAGTATTTCAGTTAAATATAACAAAACTTTCAGACTAGCCTCAAAACATAATTTACTTTGAAACTTGATAAATAAAGCTTAATCTGTAAATTCGTGTTTACTTAATAGAACTATTATAAACCAAACTAACTTTAACCAAACACACTAAAATGCTCAGTCATGAATCCAACAACTAATAGGTACCCAAAACAAGCTTCATTCGATTATCATTAGACACAAACCTGACTCGACAAAATGTCCGGACATTAATGTAAACGTCCGTTGGTTGCTCATGAATAATTTCTGCGTTTTATGACGCTCCTTTATATTTACTCAAAAGATAAACTAACATGTTACGAGAGGGTTGACTCATATTATTTTATTAGGTCTATCTACATAATATATTTATTTGTGGCCAATAAACCTTTACAAGATCACATAGGTACTTTCAATGCGCGTGTAACTAACTAAAAAAAGTTATTTCATGACATTATCATGAAATAAACGATTTAATGTAAAGATAAGTCGCGAGACTAGTTTCGCGTTTATACAAATAAAACAATATGTCCATTCAACAAGGAAAGTCAAAGTCAATCATTATTTCAATTAGGCCATTATAGGCACTTTTGAATGTCATATTATACAAGAAAAAGAATAGAATTAAATCTAGTTGCCCCTTCCGAACGGTAAGGACTATATTAATTGATTACAATACCAACACCCATTTGATATACTTTAGTACTTAGGTAAATTTGATGTTCATAAAAACAAAACAGTTATAAAGGGGCCAAACTAGACAAAAACAATAAATTTCACATCCCCAGAAACCTAAATTCGACGCTCCTAAACCACAGCCACATTATTTACATTGAAACCAACCCTGATGCTGCGTATGTTTATCTCATAAGTAGTGCGGTCAAAAGCTACCATTACAAAAATCCTGGGCCTAAACAGAAACAAAGTGTACAGGGGGAAGCTAATCCCGGAATTCAGGCCAGATCTCCGGAATCCTTAAGATAAAATCGACGTCATTTGATGTTGCTATTTTAAATAAGGGTTTGGAATCGATTCCGATTAGGAGACCGGGTTTGCATTAGATACGGTAACCAGTATAATTTATGTTTCACTTTGATTTTATCTTATACCCTCTGATAAGGTAAAAGGTACGGAGTTCTTTTATTATCTTTTACTATTATGATTGAGTCAAAATTGAATTTGGTGGAATTAGATGTCTGTTTAATTAAGTTTTCTACTATCTCGCCCTGATAGCGGACCCCACACTATCATCTGCCTAGCCTTTTCCCAACTATGTTGGTTTCGGCTTCCAGTCTAACCGTGCGCAACTGAATACAAGGGTTGTATATGAAGTGACTGCCTATCTGACCTCCACAACCCAGAAACTTAGCATCACGATACCTCTTGGCTGACATTTTGACTGGCTGTCAAACTTTCGGGCTTCTGACTACCCGTAACGACTGTTTAATATCTACGATTAATAGCCGGGACCAACAGCAATAATTTTCGAGGATCGCGCGTACTACCCTACCCTACAAGCTTAAATAAAATAGTAAAATGTCGAATTAAATACATCTTCACTATCATAACTGTATCATGTATAGTTAAAACGAATATTTTATTTCCAATAGCTTCACAAAAACTTGAAGAGCTCGCGAGGCGTATCCAATAAATGTCTAGAGAATTACATCACTGTCACATCGTTAGGTTGTCAGACTACCCTCGTAAGGGGTTGGCTTATATCGAGATGCGTTACAACATTTTGGTGAAATAAATATTTATTTTACTTTTGACTACAGACTATTTCCGCGACTTCGTCCTCGTGAGTGGTTTTCAGCAAGGTTTTCGCGCGTAACCTAAATTAAAGTAGCATAAATTACTCCTTAAAACCACAAACAACAAACCAACAAACAGACAGACAAACATAAAAAAAGAAATTTGTTTTGTATAAGTACCGTAAATATTCATAATTTATTTAGCAAAAAGCTGTCTTTGACATTGCAAACAGACATTTCAATTTTTTTTTATTTGTATAGATAAATAAGGCCCCTTTTTGACTCATTAAGTAAATAAAACAAAACACTCACCTGTATTATTTTTTTATTAGTCGCGGTCATATTAAGCTATAATATATAAGGGGTACATTTTTGTTATGTAATACCTACATTATTTATAATTGTTTACATTCTAAATGAATGTGTATCGAATTCACTGCCAAAACTTATTTGTTTGTTGTTTCTATTGTAAGTAAATATTGAACAATTCTAATTAATTATTTGTTATACAAATATTGTGTTACTTTCACTCTGGGACTTCAAATATAACTCTATTATAGTAAGTTGATCCTAAAATCTGTCAGCAATATTGTTAATATTTATTATTAGCTAAAAATAATTGAAGTCAAGGTAAATAAAATGCCAATATCTCAGCTAGTACCTACATTAAATCCAATAAATAAATAAGTAACGTTTCTTGAACTATTCTCGATAGAATAGAATAGAATTTATTTTCCATAATATAACATCTTATAAACAATAAACATATAATTGCATTTATATGTTTGTACTTATTTTATATTATACTAATACAATGTAAGTACCTACTTATGTTTTACGTGGCAGAGAATTCTCCATTGAACTTTCTTTTTTTACTATTCATTTTCATTTAGTTAAGATAAAAATCAAATATATTTTGGCAAGAACTTTAAAATACATTTTTTTTTAATTCTATTCAAATTATTTATTTCAGATTAGTTACAAATTATATAAATTATCTATATTTGTGTTAGGTAATTTACGATACATTCGACAATAATAATACACACACAATATACAGAAATTAACAAGTTTTTTAGTCTTTAAAATACAATGTCGGAGATAAATATAACTAAAAAAATTACCCTAGAGTTTTACAAAAAAATAGGCTTTTCATTTACTGAAAATATCTTACATTATTTTTATGAGAAATTTAGTAATTCGTACGCCAAAATAATACTGGATCGTTTGTATAATTAAAAATAATACAGCAGCCTAGAGCGTTATATGTACCTACCTACTTGAAATATTAACGTTGAAATATAGTAATTACGTAAATGAAAATAGATTACATTTTATATAATAATAACCAAAAAAATAAATAAAAAGCTTTTTTACAAAAAAAGATAACCGCCTTCAAAAACTACAAAATAAAAATAACTTCAGTTTTGGAAGTCGGCGGCTTTGGTTTTTTTTTTTGTTATGTAGGTAAGTATTGCCACCGACTTCCAAAACTGAAGTTATTTTTATTTTGTAGTTTTTGAAGGCGGTTATCTTTTTTTGTAAAAAAGCTTTTTATTTTTCACTTTTTAGTGCTTGTGTATCTATTAATGTTTGAAATCCTTACAAAAAGCCCTTTCAAACAATACCTCACACGATATATTTAATTCTGGAAACTGGTAGGAGGGGGGTTGACGTACCCCCCTTTTCCTTCAGTCAGTCATCGACTACACGTATAAACAAAGCAATTTCACTTGTTACGATATTGCTGCTGTGATTCTGTGAGGAGTTCCATTCCATATCTCCGAAGTTCATCATCAGATATTGAAATGGTGACAATGGGACCACACGGGAAGCACCAGCTTTCAAATAAAGAAAGAATCATGAAAATCGGTTCACCCAGACGCAAGTAAGGAGCTAACAAACATTAAAAAAAAAAATACAAACGAATTGATAACCTCCTCCTTTTTTGAAGTCGTTTAAAAATAGTAGCCCACCGGTACTGGAAACTGGGTCCAAGCTACCGGTGGTCAGGGCTCCTAAGAGAATCTCCTAACAATACGAGTCATGTCCAGTAGTACCGCTATTGAATCAAGCCCTTGATTCAACTGCCCAACGAGAACCTCCTCAAGTGTTGGTTGAAGCTCGTGGCTTTTATGCCACTGGCCGTCACTATCTGTCGTCAAAATTACATTTACATTCTAAATGCGTGAACCGTAATTACGCCACATGGAAGCCCCTTTCACGTGAATTTTTAATCAATAAGGTAAAATATCCCCCAAAAATGGCCAATAGTAATTTCCTCTTGAACATTCTGCTACATGCTACCTACCTATATGTTAATGGTGATACAGTTTCCTTTCACTACATTACGTAACTAGATGAGCTCTCCATCTATTTACTGGGATACCTCCTCTGCATAAGGTTAATACAATAATTTGTAACTGTAATGCGTATGTCCCTCTATTTGGACAATGTCCTTCTCATTATTCTGGGCTTTGGATAAAATGCTAGTCATTACTAAAGGGTCAACGGTAAGCATAGGATATTTGAAAGGAAATCAAGGGTCCTTTTGAATACATTTTATATTAAAGTAGTGACCTGCCCCGGCTTCGCACGGGTGCAATGCTGATACTAAATATAATATAGCCTATGTTACCCGGGGATAGTGTAGCTTCCCAACAGTAAAAGAATTTGTCAAATCGGTTCGGTAGTTTCGGAGTATATTCAAAAAAACAATGATTCAAATCTTTCCTCTTTATGATATTAGTGTAGATAACAATTACTTTTACTTTTTGCTAAAAGGAAACCAAAGAACGATGAACATAACAAATTATCGTTACGATTTATCTCTCACAGTAATCTCATTTGTTTGCTAAATAATTTCAAAAATAATTGAATATTAAACCTCTGAATTACCGTCGCCAACTCAACGCGTTTCACGGATTATGAAAACAATTGAACGTCACATTTCAAACATCCAGTGTTGTCGCGTTAATGTAATTTGTTTACACAAAATTGTGGTTCGTAATGATATCAATTTTGCGCCTAACCGACAACGAATCGCGTACCTTTTACAATTTCACAAATTGAATTTCAAATGAACCGTCGATGAATTTCTTTTTTTTTCTAAAATAATCTTTTTATGGTTCTCTTTTTAAAGGAATTTTCTTTTTCTACTTCATTGGGAAAAGTGGTTCTTTTGTGCAAGTAAAGCGGTAGAAAAACATTGTTATAGAATAGAAATAGCGTCTTGAAAATTAAATAGGAACAGTAGAAAAAGCCCTTGTATCTTAATGGAATGTTTTCTTCTAGCACAAATTATATTTACTGGAATAAATAAAAACCTGCTTTCCGAGGGTAAAACCAACGTTTTAGTTTTGACTCAGTAGAATGGGGTGAATTTTAATACCCGGTTAACATGATCTTTTACGTCTAATTATGTACATCTATTTATTATATTTACCAAAAATCTTTAAAGCCTTGCCAAGTTAAATCTGTAGATAGGTTAAATCGGGCGAAAAATTTAGGCTCGACAAGTGAAGCAAATTGCACCCCTTGAGAAACCCTTTCAAAATAACAGCGTAGATGTAAAAATTTATACTGCCTTAATACAATATTTACTCACATGTTACGTTATGTTAGTAAAGAGTCGTAATATGAGATCATAACGACCAACTATCTCTGCTCATTACGAGTACAATCGGATACACAAATAAAAACTTTGTTACAAATAAAAAATCTGCTTAATTTTCCTTAACAATAAGAACGAAGATACAGTTCTCAAGAAACTCTATTGTGGTTGTTCTTTCTATTTATTAGGTACGTTATCTTTTGTTATATTTTTTTTGTGAAAAATAAAAAAAGTGTGGCTAAACTACATTAATCTACATTATTATTTTCACAAAAAGTTGTTTTCTTAAATTGGCTCATCCTACCTTATATTTTTTAAGTAATGGTTTATAAGTACAAAGTATTAACTTTAAAATAGGTTATGATAAAAAGCAGACAGTCTTTCTACATACAATACATATTGAGTAATAAAGCCTGCGGCATAATAATTTCGAAATAATTTCCGAAATATTTCCTACTACAAAAGAAAACAAGTAAATCATATTTTGGTCGTGTGTAAGGCAATCTTAAAAGGCGCTGAGTTAAAAGACATATAAAACCCATATTGAAGCTCAAATATACCTAAAATTCTCTTTGTTGTATTTATAAATCGCTTCCCCATTTTGTTTACTTTCCAAATCTGTATGAAACAGTTACTACAACATCCAGTGTCAATTTAATGGCCATCTAAAATTTATACTTCCATTTATGAAGAGTAATAGGTACCGTGCCAAGATGTTATTGCCGCTATAATATCGTTCGCATACTAAAGTTTACGATCTATCCATCAGTGTATCAAAACATCAACAAACAATATTATTATGGACAATATTTTCATATTTTGAATGTATTCAAATAAAGACACGCTTTTAATAAATTGAGACATATTTGTAGTATCTTTTCTTTTACATGTCATTTCTTATTTATTAATTTTGCTTTGATAAATAAAGTTCCTTTAATAATGCAAATGTATAACTAGTAAAATAACGAAGGTCAATTCAACTAATTAAATCTCATCTCAGCGACAATCAAAGTAGGTATAAATTACAGGCAGTTTTCAGAACGAGACAAGTACTAGATTGCGATCGTTCCTATAAGTTACGGTTAAAGATATTTATTTTTTCAAAAGAATTATAAATTCACATACCGGGAAAACATAAACATAATCGATAATAAAATATTGCCTACTACGTGTACTTAAGTTAGTAGAATTTCCCCCCAGTTATCTGTATTGTTTGCTTCTATGGGATAACTATGTAAATATATTGCAAACATCCATACTTTTATTATCTATACTAATATTATCAATGCGATAGTAACTCTGTCTGTCTGTCTATGCTTCGCGACTAAAACACTGAACCCATTTTGATGACATTTGGTACGGGGCAACTTTGAACCCCAAAAAAGGATATAGGCTACTTTTTATTCCACAACTTCTGCGTCCGCGATAACCGATATTTACGCGGACGAAATCGCAGGCAAAAGCTAGTACATAATATATGCGGCTATAAGATTGGTCAGACACCCGTTTGTCATTCCACTAAACAGACGATTGTGTATGAGTGGCACATTCAAAGCTTTGGCATTACCCTTGACATTGTGGCGATAATATGGTGAATGGTGAATACCACTTTTGGCAAGCTATACGAGGGATTATGGCCGTTAACTAACATCATACATTTAAATGATACGATCAAAGCATAGTAACATCTGATATCATACGTGAAACGACTGACTTGGATGAACGAAATTGTTTCTATTAGTGCCAAAATACATAGTTTGACAATCAGTGCTCGCTCGTCAATTCGTTATTAAAGTTAGCAGTTATTAATTAAATACGTATTTTAATACCAATACACTTGTGATATTACGTTTCGTAAGTAAACATATTATTAATAAGATTTTATCTTTAAGATAAAAAAGATATTTGCAGTGACAGTTACACATGACTAGTTCTTATTAACCCTTCAGTCAGTCTTATTAACTCGTTATTTTCACTCGACTACGTCAAAGCTAAAGGCGGGTTATATATTCCAACGTCGCCCGCATAAATGTCGGTTATTAGCGATCAAATCTTGCGTCTCCATACAAACTTTGGACCCCCGTTTCATCCCCTTAGGGGTAAATATTGGAAAATCCTTTCTTGCATGCCTTCGTCATAATAATTATATCTGCGTGTCAAATTTCAGCGCCATCCGTTCAGTGGTTTGAGTTGTGTATTGATGAATCAGACAGACAGTAACGGTTGTCTTTTATATGTATAAATAGAAAACGACCATTTTATTTTCATGGAGGTAATTATTATTAATATATACATTATTTACAAGCTTAATAACAAAAACAATAAAAAAAGAAACAACCAGAATAAGAAAATAAAAAGAGAAACTAAAACTAAATGGCATCAAAAAATTCATCCGCATCGCCGTCCACTGGAAATGTACCCAAAAGACTGGCTGCATTGCCACTTTGGATGGCAATGCTTAACCTCTGGCCAAGGTAATAACCAGCCCTTGGGTCACGGGAAGTGTCAACCAACCGTTTGGCCAACTCCTTAAAAAGGCCATGGGCACACGGACCCCACGACCCGAGGGTTTCCACCGCAAACGGCTCGAAAATATAGTTACCAGAAAGGGTACTATACTTACGCCAGTTATCTATAGAAGATAGATAACTCAACACACACAATTTGAACTTTGTTTATAACTTTTTGGTGAACTTTTTTTGTCGTAGTCGAGTTTCAGTATTTCAACTTTTTTTTTATTATTCCTAGAGATCTCACTTATTAGAAAATAAAAAATGCTTGCAAAATATTTAATTGCTTACAAAGAAACTGCGCATAAAATCATTATTCTCAAGAAATATAAGTTACTAACTAAGCAGTGGGTAGTTCTGCCTGTCTGCAATTTGTCACAACTTATACCCACATACTCCACTATAACTTTGAACACAGCATGGTCCTTACTTGTGCATTTTTCGCGATACAAAAATATACCTACCTACTGCTTATGTACCATGAAATTTCCTACATACTAGTCTTTCAAAAATAAACATAAAAGTCTACATTTTTACAAGCTTTTAAATTTAGATTTTCGACCATTTGTTGGTATCCGATTGAGCTGAAATTTTGCATACACACGTAGTTATGGTGACAATACAATAAGCAATACTCAGTATTGTAATAATTTCAATATGGCCGCCGTTCCAAGATGGCGGATTACATATTTTATCTCAATCCCCTTGATATGGGTATCAAACGAAAGGGTTAGAAGAGAGAAAAACGATAAAGCTAGTAACATCACACTAAAAAAGGCTTGTTTTAAAAAGTTTTTTTTTACCATTAATTTATTTTTAAATAACTTTTATATCCAACTAACACTCCCCCCGCGACTGCGTTCGCGTATTTTTTCTTACGGATCCCTATTTTTTTAATAATAAAATATAGCCTATAGCACTCAGTGATAACGTAGCTTTCAATTTGGGAAAGAATTTTCAAAATCGGTTCAGTAGATCCAGAGATTACCCCCTACAACCTCTCAAACGTTATTTCTTTAAAATATTAGTATAGATGAAATGTTAAAATGAAAATGTTTATTTGTTAAAGCTCTATTATATAATCGTACGACCACACGTGGTGGACACATGTCGGCACGGCACAGACGGTGAATCTAAAGTTGCATATTATTTATTATCTAGCTCGTGCCAGTCGTGTCTGCATAGTCGTGTCGGTTTACCTACGACAGATTTGAAAAGATTATAGATAAGACCGTCTATGTGTGTGTCACACCTAGGTACATAAAAAGCTTTGCCTACCGCAGTTAGAAACCTCTATGTAAGACTCATAACGAACGGTAAAGGACTAATTAGTGCCCCGTTTGACACAAATGAGGGTTAAATACACTGAAAGTCTCTAACGCGTTAAGCAGAGCAAGTAATAGTACCAGAGGGCTACTTAGAACCAATTTGCTGAAGCCGAAATCGTGTAGGTCTACTGTTAGTGCTGAGGTGGTGTAATGGCAGCGCAATGTGTTGTTAGGTCATTGCTTATTTAAGTAATTACTAGCTGCTCCCTGCAGCTTTGTGAGTTCCTCGTGAATCAGGCTATCATTTACAAAGATTTTTTTCAATCTGAGTGGTTATTCTAGAGATTAGCGCGTTCTTCTTCTTCTTTTCGTGTCGATTGACTCAAATTTTGTCCGACCAATATTGAGCAACCTGTACAGCTCTGTCATTGGCCTCATTAAGGTCTTGGATGGTGCAGGTGGTAGTGCACGACGGGCAACTGAGGAGGTGACGCATGTCCTGGGATGCGCGTTTACAAAGACCCAATAAACAAAACGAACGAACCAAAAATCTCTGCAGCTTTATTATTATATTAGTGTAGACAGGCTGTCCGCCAGCGTCATACAATCTGTGATTTTCTTAGGACAGAATGTAATATATGAATTTCAATATACCAACGCAAATGTCCCACAAAAAATCGGTCCTACAAACCTACTGAAACGGCCAGATATTCGGTTCTACAAAAAGCCTGAAGTGGGCGAAGGTTCCTACAAAAAAACTACTCGCGAAGCCAAGTCAAATCTTTATAAAACTTGATGATCAATCAAACTTCACGTTCCAAAATGCGGGTCTAAATTCAATAAGCACTTCTTACAATAGAGTGAAACACAATGATGTTTAAATTTAGCTCTTAAGTAATCGTATTAAGCGAGTAGTCGCATGACTTAATATAGTTTAAATGAGCCTCCAGCCTCCTTTACGAATTATGCGGGTCCTAGCACAACTTTCACTCGTCTTGTAAAGAAACAAAAGCGTCTTTCAGCAATTATAATTACGTAAGGTATTTACTCAAAAGACGTATGTATCTTACATCTCGCCTTGCCCCCGTACTAATATTATTTTCTCATTTCCAGGGACCTACGGTGTCTAAGGAACACGATACATACGAACCTCATGTCTACGTATATACTGTCTGCTTGCAGTTGGGTGTTAAATTTAGCATTACAAGTAAGTACTAGTTTTTCTACTAGTAACAATAGTAGTAATTATTTATTTGTGTATTGTTGTATTTGTGTTTGTGCCATTTGTGTAATCACAAATGGCATCAAATAATAACTACTCTGTCTGTAAATATTATGTACAATGTTATTGTTTAGTAAGTAATTGTAAGTATTTTTGGATATTCCATCACCTCTAAAATCATATAGGTGAAATTGAGTTTTTATCTCGGACGGAAGAAAAATATTTTCAGAATAAAATTTAAAAAAGTACTAGTTTATTATGTAGTAGGTATTATCTGAAGATAGTGTGTGTTAACATTGGAATGGGAATTAGGTTGGACTTTGATTTATACGACGTCACGTAAGTAGGGAAACTATTTTTTTTTTGTACTTTTTTACCGATTTGTATAAAAGTTTATTCATGAGTCGCTCGTCACCCGAAGTAAGGAGATATGTCGCGACTGTAAGAGTCTTTATGAACTTAATTTATTAATCAAGACATTAATTAAGAATATTTGTTCTGTTTTACATTCTCTAATTACATAATTTGAAGACTCTCACAGATATACGATACCTACGCTTTCCTTTTGATGTTGATAAAGTAAAATTAAAACATTATATCTCTGTAGCAGATACATTTAGCTTAGGTACATAGTAGTACACTTATCATTTTCATCATAAATCTTTCAGTCAACGTTAAATTAGTAACATTGACACAATGTTATTCATCAAAACTGCAAAATTGACTAGGTATCAAACAGAATTCAGAAGTCAATGGACTAGAAGAATTAGGAATACAGAGTGTTTTTTATAGTGAAAACTTCTTTAACCGCGTTGAGCGAATTTCGGTAGGAGCTTATCTTATTTGTTTACGTCACCGACATGCTAATGTGTCGTTAAGTTTTCACTACGGTCGGCAGTCCCCATGACTGCCTGTTTCTTTTTTTTTGGGGTTCCGTACATCATTCGGTAATTTTTTTTTTGTTTGTTGTGTTAAATACTATAATGGTTGTACGGAACCCTTCGTGTGCAAGTCCGGCCGGTCTTGGCCGGTTATTTATCGATTGTAAATCTAAAACTTTTCATCAAAGTCATTGATCATTTGATTTTGCTTTTTATCGTTTTTTAGGCCACAATTGATTTATGAGTAATTTACATTAACAAATTATAATTGTAACAGCAGATATTGCTCATAATTCTTTACCAAACAATACAATCTGCTAAGTCTCAATCGACACAATTAAAATAATAAACAGGATGAAAAAAACGTATAGAATAAAACATCAATGAGCACATGATGAAACATGTTCCAATTAAGAATAGATGGTCGATATAAATAGTTTCATAATGAAAGACTTAATGCATTCAGAGTAATATTTCAATATTTTTTAAAAGGAAGTTTTAGTAATTCTAAAAGAAATCTTAACATTTTTTTCAACATGTGAAGAAACCTAGACTTATAATACCTACCTATAACTAGCTTTTGCTCGCGACTTCGACCGCATTTATATCGGTTATCGCGGAAGCAGTCGCGGATTATAAAAGCCTATGTCTTTTTTAGAGTTCAAGAAGTCTGTCCAAATTTTCATCAAAATCAGTTCTGTAGTCTAGCTGTTCCAACATACAAATAAATAAACAAACTCACTTTCCTATTTATAAATCTGAAATCGCCAAACCGCCTTGAGCAAGCGTGGTGATCAATGCTCGTGCCTTCTCTGTATGAGAAGTGGCCTTTGCCCTTCAGTGGGACTATAATGGTTTGTTATTATTATTAAGTTTTTAATGTCAGCATCCATAACTTTAAGATAGAGGTAACCCTCATAAAATGCAAATCCAAAACAATTTATAAACTATTACACCGTCATTTTCATAAATAACTATCGTCATAAAACTTTTCAAAAGATGTTATCGGGTCATAAACATTTACCTACACTATGCACTACGAAATTCAACATAAAAACATTATACTTATATAATGAAGGTATAATATAAAATTCTACTGCCACGACTGTCTCGTTGGTGGTCGCAAAGCGCGACTGCTGAACATGAGGTCTTGGGTTCGACTCCCAGGTCGGGAAAAGTGTTATTGGGTTTTTCCATCTGAACAGTAGCAGCCTCAGAGTTTGGATTTGTGCCCGGTTGATGGCAATAGGCTCGCCCCCTATTACATGGGACTTAAACATAACTGGCGAAATGTGGATGTACCTACTAATTGGTATACCTCTGCCTAGCTCTTCGGGGATTACAGGCGTAATGTTATATTATAATTAATTCTCCTTCAGATTCGATCTTTAACGCAAACCTAGAATTAATTTCAAACTATAACGAGTATTAACTGTTTGATTTTAACTAAACTTTTCAACTAGGATTATTTTACCTCTCTGCGGGTTATTTGTTCGCCAACTTTCATTTAATTGTAAAAAAAACATACTTGAATTTAAGCAATCGTCAAAGGCAAATCGTGGTTGTGATTAATTTAAACTTCAATAAAGTAGATTTAGTAAATTCTATGATGTGGTTGTTTCAAAAAAATTTCAGCCCCTATTGCTAGGTTATCTAAAGGAGGCTGTGGGGCTGCTGTATACGCTTTGTGGACCTACCTAAATTCTGGCAAAGGAGAGGTCATTTTGAAGGTTGACATAAATAATGCTTTTAACTCAGTTAATAGGGACACCTTGCTGGCAGAAAATAAAAAAGTAATACCCAAATCTTTAGATATTTATCTTTGGCAATGCTACTTCAATGAATAAGTTATAACTAACTATTTAGTTTAATCGTCTTACCTACTTTTTAAGTTTATTTTAGACATCACCGAAATCGGTGAAGGAAAACACAGTGAGGAAACTTGGACTTATAATCAAAATAATATGTCTGAAATCGCCTATACGTCTTGAGCAAGCGTGATGATCAATGCCTTTGCTCTGCAGTAATATTATTTAATATTAAATAAAGGTATTACAAGATAAAACTCTTCAATCTACTCTTGAGGGGAACGTAGTAGATGCCAAAAATGAAGAATATTGGGCAAATTAAATTTATTCTTCACGATACGGGCGCGGCATCCGTAGCAATGTTTGGTATACCTCGACATCCGTTCTATTAAATATATCAGCATAATAATATGTACATAGATAAGATATCATATTAAATTGCTAGAAGTTCGTCACAAGTAGATGCGGTGTTCGCTCCACCGGATTCACATCCCAATAGTGGAAAGAAATTTTAGGTATGCCATGCAATTCCAAGAATCTATATCCAGAACTAGTTGAAAACTTTCTTGTTTCCCAACATACCTATACCTACAACTTTAACTCATTTTTGAAACAACCATTATTAGCGTAATTTACGAGTTTCACAATATAAAAATTGTTCTGCAAACAACTGCTTAAATATGCTTTACACATTTGAGAATTGTGGTAAAACATACTTCTTGGCACGAGTACATACTTTGTATGCATCAACAATTTAAAAAGAATCGTAAACCAGTGTTGGTTCAAGGAAGTTGGTTACCAACATAGCCAACATTGTATAGAATATTCTAGTAGGTACGCAAAGGAAGCAGTTCAAAATGAATTGCTATCCCTTTGGCGGTTAATGAACCAGTCATGAATAAAAATACGTGCCGCGGATAAAAGAGATTCAAAAGTCGGAGCTTTGATTATAGAGCTACAAATTTAAACGTCGTCGTCGTTAATTTAGAATTTACTGCAATGAAGGATTTCATTCGTGTCTCAAGCAAGTCTTTGAACTTACTTTTATTGTCTAAGGTTCAATCACGATCTAAATGCACGCTAGTTATTTCATTCAATTTATCTAGATCCAAAAAACGTTATTGTAAAGAAAATATACGATGGAAAATTGAAAAATAACAAAGAAATAACCCCAGGTTTTGATTTGCGATAAATAATATTGGATCAAAATATTTGTACATTTAAAACGTAAAGAATAAAAAAATCCACAGAGCATTTTTGTGTACCTGTCAGTAAACATGCCATAAAAACTGTTTCAGTATAAATAAAAACCTTTATTCATTTCATGTCAAAACATACTGACTCTAATGTGGTACTCTTCCAATGCTATCCATTATCCATTAAATATGTTTTCTAGAACTAAATCTATCAATCACACGGATCTTTTTCTGGAATACTTTATTACCCAAACGATCCCATTTCATTCCATTGCCTCGCGAATATCTTCATATGTTTGACGTCATCGGTGAAATTCTAATAAATGATCCATATTTAGGATATTGATAACACGCCTGGTAGGGTTACGGAAAATAGACAGCCTAGTTACTTCTTGTATAACACTGACATTTAGCCCTGGAATTATTCTATGTTAACCCAATAATGCTCGTCTACCGAGAATGGATGATTCGGTTTATGTTCCGACATTTTGTCCCTAAGCCACTTGAAGCATAAAAACATAACCGACATTTAATGAAAAGGCCCTAAATCAAGTAAACGCTCAGGAAACAAAAGTTCCTCTTGTAATAACGTATCATGAGTGGACAAGGGTCGTGACAATGCTATTAATTAATCTAGAAGAGTGCCCTTCGCGTTGACAACTGGCTTTCATCTCTCACAGCGTAATTGAATCCGTAACAGCCTACATACCGGAGATAAAAAAATGTGAAAGAAAAGAAAGAAAAGAAAGAAAAACTTTTTATTCACGTGAAAGTGACGCATACAACAAGTTGGTACTTAATATAAAGAAAGAATAAATAAAAAAAAAACTAATAATACTTAAAAATAAAAAGTAAGCATCTATTTTTTGAGGAACACTCCAGCATCCTTCAATGCAATAACTACTCAGCATTGTTTATCTGCTTAGTGGTTGTAATTACCTTCAAGTACAGTTGGATTGGATGGCTACCAGCTTTAGCAAAACAAACGTGTTTGTACTTTCCTGGAAATACGACTAGAGGCAACTTTTATCTTGGAAATTCGAGTCGCCCTAGGAAATAACTCACTACTTTTTGCTGCCGGTTAAGCTGCAGTTAACTGCCGGTAATTAATTGGTCACTTAAAGCGAATAATGGCCAGTTTAAATCTCACATAAATGTGCTTATATACTGCCAGATCACATCTATATGGTCCACGTGTTAAACGACTCGTTTTAGATATTTTTGAATGTAGTTTTCATGAGCATTCAGTTCTAATATTTTTTAGTTTATTTGGTTTTATGCTAAATAAATGGAATTATTTGTGTAAAAAAATTACCTAGACTTTACTTATGTTTTGCTTTTTCTTTTGTTTTCATTTAATAAAAACGAACTTTATTTATTTATTTATGTTCTTTCAATTAGGGGTATTTCAAATAAGGGACCATATTATGCACATACACATTAGAAATATTAATTAATTATATAAATTAAAGCAAGTCGACAGGAAGGATTATTAATTAACGGATAAAGAAAAATATTACGAGTACTCGTATCACAGCTTTGAAGTGCTGTTTGTACTTTGAAGCCAAAACCTTGATGACAGTGAAATATATTAATTGAGAGCGTATTTTTTATTTACCGGCACTCAGATCTTTTGACCGCTAATTGACTGAGCGAGCATAAAGTCCTTTAACATATTCAATCTAAAAATATGGACTTCATAAAACAAAATACCAAATTTTTCGCGTCCCATCTCGTCAAAGGTAATGTAAATATTTTAAATGTATTGACGTTTTACGAGACAAGGGTGAACACGGCTGATACACAAGTACTCAAATAAAGTACTTATAAAATGTAACATTATTATATAAACTTGTTTATTCGAAACATAATTGAATTTGTATTTGTATGTACTACAGACCATTTAAATATTATCAGAAGATCAAAGTACCATTATGTAGATACACAAATATTAATACTAGCCCATTCCCTACTGTCCCACTGCACGCAGGTCAAAGGCCCCTTCTCGTACAGAGAAGGAACGAGCATTGATCACCACGCTTTCTCAAGGCGGATTGGCGATTTCAAACTTATGTTAATTTTATTGACTGACTTATGTTTTCCTTCACAATGATGTCCGAGATAAACTTGAAAATACATTAATCACATTGGTTTTAAACCAGTATCGAACCTTAAACTTAAGCATAAGAGACAGGTTTCTTTACCACTGGGCCATCATAACATCTGTATTTTGATGTAGTCATAAAATGATGTGTTTTGTTTCAGAATTGGTCTGACGAGGCCCAACAAGATCAAACGTCATGTATGATACTGGTCATATGTATGCACTACTTTTACCTCACTAATTTCTTCTGGATGCTAGTAGAAGGTAAGAATAATTTAAAAACCAGTATGACCTTATAAGGTAATAATCTCCAGTAATCTTTGTTATCATGAAATCTATCTATATTTAAATAACTATTAGCACGGTACTTGCACGTACTTGTCAGTGAAAGTCCCGTCAAAGTCGTTCTAGCCGTTTGAGAGATAAACCAGAACATGTAGGTAGACTGACAGACAGACAAAAATTTAAAAAATGTTTTTTTTGGCATAAGTACCGGGTAAGTATTCATTTGCATTTAAAAAGTTTTTATTTTGATTACAAACAGCCACTTTAATTTTATTTATTTGTATAGATTGATTGATTAAATCACGGCTATCTGTATAAAACTAGATAACGTTTATTTCTGTGACAATAGGATCCAAAGAATCATTACAACATTTAAAGATTTTAAATGAAATAAAAATAACATTATATAAAATAGTGATATCATGTTAATATAAGTACACAAGCGTACTTCCACAATCTTATACATAATTTAAGGTAGCAGCTGAATTAAAATGCAATGACAATACATAATTACGCGTTATACAACACTATTAATGTATAAATAACTTTGTTATCAGCCACGTAGTTTCTCTGTTATGTTTATTTACTAATTTCTGAAACATTTCAGGTTTATACCTTTACATGCTAGTGGTGGAGACTTTCACCGCTGAGAATATTAAGCTGAAGGTATACACCACCATCGGATGGGGTGAGTTTTACAATTTTTTTTTGTCATGTTTATATTCGTAAACATTATAGTATGTCGAATCTTTGGGTCGGTCATGTGTTATTAGATTTTCCCAGCAAGAATATCTTAGAAATAGAACGGTTTCTGACTTTTAACCTTTTTCCGTCGGGACATTCTTATGGATCCGTTTGGGGAGAGCAGAAGGTTGTCGGACTCTTACCGACTATAACTCCACGGTTCCTTTTAACACCAAGATTTGGGGGCCCGGTATTAGCCCGACGCATGATACGGGCCCTGCCATGCCGAACTGTAGTAATCTCCCTTGGTAATTTATGCGGCGCAAGCTAACCTTTGCCTGAGATGAGTTGTCATCACTTGGTAATGAATATATTCTAAGTGGTGTGAGCCAATATGTCATCACAGTAACAGTTTGCACAGTAATTTAAAGAAAAGTTTGTTAATAATATTGGAACCTTTCATTTAACAAAAAAAAATACAATACAGACATTTAATAGTGCTATAATGTTAACTCTAACATTATAGCACTATTAAATGTCTGTATTGTATTACAAACTTATAATGATCTAAATAAATAAAATATTATCTTGAGCTGTATCAACCTACTCAGGTTGATACAGCTCAAGATAATATTTTTGTTTACTTAGTTAGATCATTATAAGTTTGTTACCATGGTTATTTCTCCCTGTACCTACTCTAACAACTTTAAGTGCCAATTTAAGTGGTATATTTATTTAAGTATTGGGGAGACAATTCTCGGAACTTTCGCATTCAATCTTAGTCTCAATCAAAGATTTTAACATTTATTGTCACTGACATGGGATTGCGACTAGATATTGACCTTCTGAACTGTATTCACTCCAATGCCTGAACAACACAGTGAAATAAGTCACAGTTTCACTGAGTTTTTGCCTAGGACCCAAAAATAGACTAATAGCATGAATCTCATTGTCTCACATACAATTAAATTTCTACTTGTTGAGTTATACAATCATAAAATGAGTTATTGAACTCGCCCCTAAAATTATAAATATGTATTAAAATACATGATCAAAACAAGCAACGATACTTTCATTAAGGATAACGTTTACGTTATAAATTCTTATATTTATTTTGGTTCGCAGGTGCGCCCGCGGTGTTCCTAATAATATGGGTAATATCGCGGTGCTTCGTCAACGTCGTGCCTTCCAACGGGACGGATGGGGTGAGGAACTCATATCATTATAATTTAATTAAACAATACCCCCATCTTGGTTTTTAGATCGCACAATTCATGTAAAAATTGGCAAACCCGGTAAGCTGCTGTGTTGTACTGCATAGTTGAAGTTTTTTTAGAAACCGATTGATGTCTTCGATTGAAACTTAAGTTAATTAATTAACTGTATATTATCTACTTTTTAAATTAAATTACATTTGAAAACATCCATGAGTTTTTATGAAAACTTCAACTATATCTTACAACCCTGCTTAAATATCTCTGTTGATGTACTACTTATAAAATTCTAATCCTACAGTAGCATATTAAGATAAATATCGCTTTGTATTTGCAGCTGACCATCGTAGGGGAAACAAAGATGTGTATTTGGATGCACGAGCACCAGGTCGACTGGATACATAAAGCTCCAGCACTTGCAGGACTCGCCCTAAATCTATTCTTCCTTATTAGGATTATGTGGGTGAGTACATTAGGCATAGTTTTATAAAAAAAAACGTGATTTATCAAGTATTTCCGCCAATATCGTCGATATTGTCAGACTGCCTCGTTGCTCTAGTGGTTGCAAGGCGCGACTTCTGAGCATGAGGTCTTGGGTTCGATTTCCAGGTCGGGCAGTGTTATTTTGTTTTTCCATCAGGAATTTCTTAGTAGTAGCCTCGGAGTCTGGATTTGTGACCTGTAATGGCAATAGGCTCGCCCACTATAACATGGGACTTAAACGTAACTGGCAAAATTTGGGTGTACTAATGGGTACACCTCTGCCTAACCCTTCGGGGATGTTATGTTTTAATTCCACCGACATTGCTAAGAATATTTCAAGAGATGTATTCGTAACATGATTTACACCATTAACTCGTTAACATGACCTCCAAAAAATCTTTCCCACAAACTCAATCTTCCTGCTTTTTATAGTTAGGTAAAATTAATTTGAAAAATGACCGGCACAAGTTAACCCTCCCTTGAGAAATTAGAATAGCACATTAAGCATCAATCGGAACGTCGGTAATTGAAATAAATGGAAAACATTAATTTTCTTTCATTCTTTCCCCCAACTTAGAAGCATAAAAAAATAAAGCCCGTTTTTATTTGAACAATAGAATTCTATCTATAGAAGTCGTACTTGGTTTTAATTAAACTAGATATAAAAAAGTACAACATGGTCTGTTCTGTTTCGATTGTAGACTAAACTAACTAAACTAAACTATCACTCATGTATGAATGACACCACCCTACAAAGCTAAACTTTTACTAAAACATTATGAACCAAGTACCACATGAAGACTTCCACAATTTTTCTTTTAAACTCTTTCTAATTTTAAACAGGTGTTAATCACGAAACTCCGGTCAGCGAACACCCTGGAAACCGAACAGTATCGGAAGGCAACAAAAGCACTTCTAGTCCTGATCCCACTGCTGGGCATCACAAACTTGCTGGTCTTATGTGGGCCGAGCGACGACTCCTGGTTCGCGCATGCTTTCGACTACACAAGAGCGCTTATGTTGTCAACACAGGTATGGATACACACGATAGAGGACTTAGAAAGTGAAGTTTACAGACTCTTAACAAAGGATAAATCGATAGTGTGGTGAACGTAATCACTTTAGAACTTCTCAAGACCCTTGCATCAAGAATATATTTATGTAGGAACCGTTATAGCACGAGTTTTGTCTTCTCAAATTTCTGCTATTTTTTGTCTTATACGAGGTGTAAAAAGACGTTAACTACGCATATTATCTATTAATATAAGCAAAAACATTAAACAAAATTACTGATATTTTATTGATTCTTTTTTTGATGTTAATTACACTGTTTTTTAGCACCCTGCAATGTAACACACGCAAGTTATTATTATTATGGGTGCATACAAGTAAAGGATTGATCATGGAGGTATTTAAAATTTAGTTCGATCATATAAAACATCAGTATTTTGTACTATGAATTAAAAACAAAAATTTTACAAAATACCAAAGTAAAGTTTATAGCTGCTCCCAAGAGAAACTGTTCCGTTATTTAATAAAATCAGAAGCTAGATCTCCACTATCAATTTACAGCTACTGACGATCACAAAATCTATTTTAGTGTCCAAGACTTGCAGTTTATCTCAGTTATAAAACCCATTCTTCATACACTCGGCGCGGTCAGCGGTCGTTAAACATATCTGAGACCACTCAGCTCTCACAAAACCGTTCTAAATCGTCTTTAGAAACCACAAGATCACTTCAAAATGTTCCATGTTTTGGTTTGCTTTCGAATTGTTTCACTTTGACTTCGACGAAATAGAGCCTCTTCAGGAACAATCAAACGTAAGCCTCAAGCTGTAGCAAGTTCATTGTCATAATGAAGTTTCGAACTTGTGGGAATGTCTGTATGTTCGCCCCGAGTCATGCTTACCTTTCGAACTGCGATGGATTAATGTGCCGAAGTAAACTATAGCCACTTTGACGTATGTATACGCTGTGTGGTGTTTTTGCCACGTAGTTAATTGTTTGTATCTTCTAAGACAATCTAAAGTTTAAGACGAAAATAAACTTAACAATCAATGAACAATTTCAATCAAAGCTTGTCTTATTAAACAATTTTATATCATAGTCATTCAAATGTTGTCTTACTTTTATAAAAAATATAAAATGCGTGGTAACATCGGTAATGAAAATAATTCAATTCAAACTTCAGACCATTTCAATTGCGGTATTAATGTTTAATTTCTTAGCAAAAAATAATATTGAATGAACGGGGAAACTCTCGGGATCATTAATGGTCTATTAGTACGGTTTCTTTTAGATAATTTTAGTAAGTATTGGAACATTCGAGAATAAAAATAATTATTTTCCAGGGTTTCACCGTAGCTTTGTTCTACTGCTTCATGAACACAGAAGTGCGGCACGCGATCAGATACCACGTGGAAAGGTGGAAGACTGGCAGAACCATCGGAGGGGGGCGGAGAAGGGGCGCCTCCTATTCCAAAGACTGGTCCCCCCGATCACGGACAGAAAGCATACGGTAAGAAGAACTTTTAAAATAACATTATCAATGCATGTGGAAAATAATACACACAGTGAGGTCTTTATGCACGCAATAACCTGGCCACAAATAATATTACTAATTTAAAAACAATCAGGGATAAATAAACTTTTATCAAAAGGGTTTATTGGCCACCATTCCATTAATTTCACCACGAACCTTCATTGGACGCCAACTTTGAATCAAATTAGGGCAACTTTTCTAAATCGTCCCTTCGAACTTCACGCTTGATTCACGGATCGGATGATGAGTAGATGAAGCGTATTAATAAGCGTATGAAAGGGTTATTGGAATTATTAAGTAGAAGGTATTACGTGCCTACCAAAGGGATTATCGGACCTCAAATCTTAAAAGGTAGTTGCGTAGAATGTTCTGAACTTAAATAATCGTTTTTATTTAACAAAATTCTCTTTAGTTATCCCTTTCAGTTTTCTTTCAATGTTTTTTCTAACATAATTATGTGAAATATCAGTTTAGTTACCCAAATATGTAAATTCACAAGTTGAATACTTCTCCTGCAACCCCAAGCAATCTATACTCCTTAAAGGTCGTATTTTCACCAACACTTACGTAAAAAAACGTATTCAATTTTGATAATCTCACTTTATTGCGCGATTGTAACCGAATATTGAAAAAACAAAACGAAAAAATTACGTTTCTTAAATTAATGGAGATATAGACTAAACAAAACTATAATGAGGGTAAAACTGCTTTTAAAGATGGTTGGTATTTCCCAAGTATATGAAAAGGGTTGGAAATAGTTACCATACCCTTTCAAGAAAACGAAGTATCATTGTAGTCTGATAATGAAGTTCTGACTTGCAGAATACGTTGTTGCTTCATTTCTAAACTGAACAAAAGTCACGATTCAATACACTACAAGTATCACTTTAAAGAATTTATGAAGGAATAATATCGTAGAAGACATTTCCAGATCTCGTAGCAACGCTCGAATAACAAAACAAAACAATATCAAATAGATAGCTGCTGTGATATCGATTTAGTATCTGCTATTGTACAATATCGTTTTGATAGTCGACAGAATATTATTAGGTATATATCTTCTATACCAATAAATAAAAATAAATGTTTTTTCCTATGCGTTCCTAAACCATCATCCGAATGTGATGTAATTTTGGTGGGTTGTTTTACGTACACCCGCGAAGCTACCAAGCCCAAGAAAAAGAGAAAGTAAACCACCGGAGATGCAGTCGCGGGCAGCAGTTAGTTAAAGATATATGTATAAAATATTTACTGCATACAACGTAGAAGAAGTTACGGCACAAAATGGAAAGATCAATATTATTACAGCCCCAGCTAATAGGACGATTTCCTTGATTGTAATATGCTGCTGAATTTAAATATTTGAAAAGGAATAACCGAGTACCCTTTTCGAATTATGGTTTGGACCAATCGCTCTATAAAATTTACCAGGTTTCGTTTACGAAGAGCTTAACTGCACGCTTGTCCCGCATAAAATTATATGCATCCCATAACAGTTTTCCAAATCCATATTTGATCAGATATTTTTATTTCCCAATAGACTCACAGTATGAAGAGGCCCACGGATTCCAATCTGGATAGACATTCATCGAATTTGCTTACTGGAATGGACTTTATGCATTTAAGAAGATGTTCTAAGATATAATGTGGATTTGGATGGAATTTTTATTGTTTTATTTTTGTTACGTATATTTTATTAATTTTACAATAAATCTATGTTTAATCAGCTTTATTTATTCTTCTTATTAATTTTATATCCCTTTTATATTTGCTCCTTTTTTAACATAACATTATTTAAAATTGGCACATCATTATTCACAACCACTAGTTTAACATCATTGATTTTAAATTATTTTGCATGGTATATTAGTAACGTGGATGCTATGCTTGTTTCGATGTTGTGAACGAGCTACCTATGGGATATCAACTAATTGACTGTCACACGGAAAATCTCTTATCACCATCCTAAACTGATTTTAGAAGGTGCTAATAGATTTTATTTCCCAAGATACCTTTTGAATTTACATTGATATCGTTTCTAAAGGGGGTAAACTTCAAAAGGGCTCACCTAAAAGGGTAAATTTCCATACCTATTGACAACAAAGTGCGAACGAACGGAAGGAAAGTGGAATAAATCTTGGTATCCCTTTACGTTTCCAAATAACCTCTAGTACGTATTGATGAATCGATTTGAAAAGTTTTTAAAGGCATTTATTATCGGTTCCTTGACTTCGCTCGCAAAATCTGAAATCAACAGACAAAATAAGGTCTACTTCAGCTTTACATCTTCACCTGTTTCAAAACAAACAAATGCTTGACTTTGAGAAAACAATACACAACAAAGTTGAATTTCAAAGTGGCGTTGGCTGAGACAGAGTCAAACTTGTGCAATATTGTGCAAACATTGCAATTCCAACCTCGCTTTGAAGTTTCGAAACAGCTGAAAGTTGTATGACAAAGTAAATTATACTATCTACTTACTTGAACGTACACTGAAGCAGAAATATAAATTATTATCGTCAGATTTCCAATGGACTTCATTTAGTACGTAGTATAAAAATACAAGGAAAATCTCTTTAATTAAAAAGCAATAATCAGTATTTTAATTAAGGGAAGTTTATCTTTGTTTCTTGTTTGGGAAATTAGGCTGGTTGTAAGAACTTGATGACCGCTAATATGCATGTAAGGCTTTGTTCATTTCTGAAGCCCTGTGTTTACACCACCAATTGACTGTACAGTAAGGCTCTGCGCCCACTATCGGCATCGGCACGGCTGAGGAAGTTAGGTGATAAAAAGCATTATACATTGACTTCATGGCAATAAAGTAGAAATTTCCATGATATATGATCGTAGTAACAAAAATACCGCTTCGGTATGCTTGAGGCTACTGCATCGGCAGTTTTGAACTTTATTGCCATGAAGTTACATATATATATAATGATTTTTATCACCTAAAATCTTCAGCCGTGCCGATGCCGATAGTGGGCGCCGGGCCTAAGGGGTTTTATAGACGGGCGGCACTTCGTTAACGGTAGATCAAACTGCAGCCTTCGACGCTTTGCCAGCTGTGGCCAACGCGTTGACGCCTGCTAACAGATGACGACGCTTACAGTAGTCGCATTGTGTCTATGGCATCATAAGTGCAAGCGTCGGCAAAGCGTCGACGGCAGTCGTCGACAGGTGCAGTTTGATCTACCGTTAACAAAGTGCCGCTCGTCTGTAAGAACCCTGTGGTAGACTTCTAGTATTGAAACAAAAGAGATGTTCAAATAATGTCCAAGAGCCTATTTGCGTTACACACAATTAATGTCAATGCCTCTCATTCTGACAGTTAAAATACATTATTTACGTTGTCGGCTAGACAAACTTTTGAAACACATAAAGTAATGGATTATTTCTGTGCCTCCGGTGAAAACTGATATAACTCAAGTTGTATCAAATTGGAGTTATATCAGTTTTCACCGGAGGCACAGATTTATTTCCGTCAAAATCCTTCGGATTCTGATAGCAACTGTTGTTATACTCAATTAGTCCATTGATTATTATTTGAAAGCCATCAGTGTATGATCAAGTATGTGTATGATCAAGTATGATCAATATTATTCTTGGCGTGGCTGTATCTCTCTTGTTACCTTACTCTGAAGACGACCACCCGTAGATATAATTTCCTCCTTTTATTAAATTGTTCTGCCTTTATTTTTGTATTGTTTTTATAAAACCCGTGGAATGTTCTAGGTGAACTATTGTTAGAGTTACTTACATATTAGCGTATATATGCACAGAGAGTGTTTGAATACGGATGTTAACAAGAAGCCTGTGGGGCAGGTTGTACAGCCACCCATCTAAACGGGAGTCGGCAGCCTCGGAGACAACTACTACTACGTTGCTGGTGCCAAGAACATCACTGTTGCCTCCTCTTGATGGCAGGCACCTTCATGCTGTAAGTACTACCTAGACCCTATTTAAAAACCTCTAATTCCCGGTTTCTGATGTCTTCAATAGTAAATAATTCGTCTAAGGGCTGATTTTTAAATATTCTAATAACTTTTATCCAAAAAATTAATATTACAGTTTGACATAAAAATATTTGTATACAAAAATGTCAAACCACCATGTTTATTTATTTATTTTTTCATCAAACAATTTACATTGTGTCTGAATGAACCTATACACCAAGAAAAAATAATAACAATAATCAGTCTAACAGTATAACATATTTGTCCATCCGTTAAGAGTTATCTGACGATTGAAAAATCAGCTCTAAGTTATTTTAAGCGAATTTCTTCTAGAAACAAGATATCGGGTCAATCATTCCTATAGTGCATTATTGTACGCTTCAGTTGAAAATCTTTAGAAAACGAGTCAACCCACAATTTCTCAATTTAAATTACGTAAAAATTTTTCAATGTATTGGAAATGTATTTTACTATCCAGTGACAGTTCAATATACATTGTACTACATACAGAGCCTAAAAAATATTTTAAAATAAATTAGCATTAAATACCCGTAAAATAATAATTATTTCTTCCATTTTCCGAAGTATAATTGTATAATTTTTAATTAATTAATTAATTCAACTAAACTTGTTTCTTTTTGTTACTGGTCCTCTTTCTACCTATCATTAAATAGGTTTCTATTCGATCGTAAATAAGTAATTTTTGGTTAGTCTCTTTAACCAGCTAGATACAATTTAGGGCCTGTATATATCAACATTATTTTAATCTTAAAACAAAATCATCAACAACTACGTAGTAAGCAGTACTAATATGCGCAGGATTACATCACGAGCGGCAGCGCGAGCGGTGACCAGTCTCCGGTGTGAGGTGAGGGGCGGGGGAGGCTGCCGCGCCTGCGCACCCTGCCCGAGGAGGACGCGCCCCCTGGCTCGTCCACACCCGCCTCTCGAGCCTCTTCGTCACCACTCTGCCCCACCAACAATCAAGAATGGCAGGCCACTGCTTCTACCACCATTTCAATTCTCTCTAACCCTACTTTCCGAAACGGGTACCACAGTCCCAACGACAAGTCGTCAGCTAACGGACCCTTCTCACTCACCAACAGATTAAATACAGTATCTAATACCACAACACCAAACTCAACAAACTCAAACCCGAACACTAATTATTTTGAATATTAATCTGTACGCATTTAACGTTCCTGTACCTATTGTAAAATAATTATTATTATAACAAATATTTATATGTGATGGACTTAGTCATAAAGTATAAAATACATTTTTATTAGCATAATAATTATTACTTAAATAAATAAATAAAAAATAGAATATGAATTCACAGATAATTCCTCAAATTAACGTTATAATAAAATTATCTATTTTCTAGTTAATGTAATTAGAGAAAAAAATGTAATATGAAAAGCTGAGTTTTCTTTAGTAATTTAGAAATTTTATAATTATGTGTAACTATGCGATTTTATAACAAGTCAGATATAATAACTTTTGTACGTATCTCACGTAAGTCAGTCTATAAAATGTTGCCAAAGCTATTACGGCTTATATAGAATTATAGAGAATAATATAATTATTATAGTATTTAAGTATATAGTAATAAGGAAGAAATTGGGAAACAATGCGCTATTTGTATCATAAATTTTATAGCATATCGTAAATTTTACATACAAAGACGTTATTTTCTGTGTAATTACTATTCATAATGTGTCATCTATGTGAAACTTATGAGTATAACATTACTACCAATTTATAATTACTGTAGACGTGTTAAGGTTCAAAATTAAATATTTGAAGCTAGCTATGTATTGTGTACTAGATATAACTCTGTATGAGTATTCGATGAACAACTTAATAAATGTATGATATCCTCTATGATGTACATGTAAATTCAAAAGTGATTTAATGTTTGTACATTTATCTGTAATAATAAAATTTGTGATCGTCTGTGTTTGTTTTTTATTCATAAGACCCATATTGTCCTAGGGTTTAATCGTCCACTACTCAATTTTACAACCTATAAACAATAACGGCTCCTATATCGCCTTTTATAAACACAACAAAATCCCTTTGTAGGTGCGTCCGTCAGTCACTCTGCAAGCGGGCTATATCTCTCATGAAATATAATAAGTAGGTAGACAGTTGACAGAGTGTGTTTAGTGTTATTAATTGTTGTTATGGTTGCTGTAACAATAAATAATAAAAATAAAGTTAAACTTGTTAGTTCTAGGTAAACTTTGTTATGGCGTTGGAAATTATTATCCAGATAAAGTGATATCCAGCCAGGGTTGCGGATTTTCTTCGAAAGAGTTACCGCGGGCCTGGAACACAAAGGGCATTAGGTCCTCCTAATGCCCTTTATTAATCCATGTATTATATTATTTTAATCCATGTTCCTACAGTTACCGGCACGTAAGTCGGCAAGAGTTTTTGTAGTGGGGGAAGTTTTTTTTTTTTTTTTTTTCGGATTGGCATCTCGCAGGTCAACCTATGAGGTTGTCGGCTGCTTAACCGGGCTATCCTGTGGTGCCTTAAAGAAAATTAAGGCCTCCAGCCAGGGCTTAAAATAACTTACAAACTAAGCGACCACACGCTAAGGGCACCCCCTGTGGGGTACGAGCCTCGGCTTAGGGCGTCGCTGGGGGAGGGCAGCAAAGGGACAGGCTGGATCGGATTATGGTGGGGGAAGTTTGCGCACGCACAATTTTATACATTTTTATATGCGCGAACTTCCCCCACTACGAAAATCTCTTGCCAAGTTACGTGCCGGTAACTGTACATGAATGGATTTCAGTCAGTAAGAGTTTGACACTTCCTACCGCTCCGCCTAGAGCGGAAAAAGTCATTTCATGATTTCCCATCATTAAAAAAAATAAAAAGGTGTAGTGATAAGATGTATGTGAATATTAAGTATTAAAAAAAACGTGTTTTTATAATAAAATATTCTCTTAAATCACTACACCTGGACAAATAATTTCTAGCGCCATCTACATAATGCCACAAAACATCAGCGCACAAATCGTGTCTATTTATTAGAAAGAGGGTAGTTCATTTTGACAGCTCATAAACAGACCCACACAATAAATTCAGTTTATCCGTGAACATGGCACTTGCAACAGTGCCTTTATATCGAAAACTTAAAATAGTCAAGGAAAATGATACATACATAGACTGTCTCAGTGGTAAAAAATAGTATACAAGTACAGTTACCGGCACGTAAGTTGGCAAAAGTTTTTGTAGTGGGGGAAGTTTGCGCACGCACAATTTCATACATTTTTATATGCGCGAACTTCCCCTACTACGAAAATCTCTTGCCAAGTTACGTGCCGGTAACTGTAGTTCAATTAAAAATAAAGAACTGAAGTGCTATTTCTATAGTCACGTGTCCACGTGTAAGATTAAAGGATTCAACAAAATAAACCCGCACGAGTATCGGAAGCGGCTTTATTCAGGATGAAAGCTGTAAAAAGGTTTGTACACAGTTTCTTTTTTTCATTCGTTTTTAATTTCGAGAACACTGGCCACAATTAAATTATCGTCATAATATTCCATTGAAGTCAGTATGAGAATTTGCTTTCTTACTATCTTAGGTACCTACTACTATTAAAATTCGAAAGTTTGGATGGATAGATGATTGTTACTCAATCATATTATAACAGCTGGACGAGTCTGGATAAAATTTGGCACAAAGATGATCCCGGAAAACGTACGGTTCCCGTGGGATAACATTATCAACTTTGACGCGAAGTCGCGGGCGGAAGCTATTGAGATATAATTATTTAATTGCAAAGATTATATCAAGAAAATATGCGCATGACTTTGTAAGGGCATACACCTGTATCTGTCCTTAAAATTTCAGTTATGCTTAAATTATGTTAACCTGGCGTCTTTGCAATTTTTGACCAATTGTCTAGATACGAAATGACGAGTTTTGACTCTTTGCATGGCAGTAGGTAAGATCTTTCTTTCTTCTTAAAGAAAGAAAGAAACTGTACTGTACTGTGTGTGTGTGTGTACTAATGGGTACACCTCTGCCTAACCCTTCGGGGATTACAGGTGTGATGTTATGTTTTTATGTGTTAAAGAAAGAAGAAAGAAAGAAAGAAGTAGGTAAGATGATCCTACGATCAACAGTCCAGGGACCAGTGGCATTCCGCCAACAATGCAAAGAATATTACCCCTGTTAAAATCCTAAACGGATGTAATTAACGCAAGCCATCCAGTTGGAATGAATTAAAATGTCTTCACATTAAATACAATATGTCGTTTTGCATCCTCGTCAAAATTCAGGAGGTTGTCATAAAAGTCATAAATAATCAATTAAAATTACGAGACCTGAACAATAATAATAACACCCTTTTTTATTAGTTGTTAAAATTTAATCGAATTTCAGAATAATCCATAACTTGAAATTGGAGAATCACTCTCTGCGCTTTAACGCCAATTGTCTCTGTGTGCGTGAGTGTATCACATGCGTAGGTATGCTATGCGCGTCCAAGAAAAGTTCACGCCCTATTGTTGTGCTATTGTCGTGAGTATGATCTACGGTCAGCTGATTAATAAAACGTTAGTTTTGCTTATTACGTTTTATTGCAAATTGCAGATTTTATTAACCTTAGATGTTAATTAATAACACTTGTTTTTATTATTAAGATCTAAGAATACCTACGTACTAGGATTTATCTACTTATCCACGTTATCAGCTGATTGATAAAATGTTAGTTTTGCCATTTTGCTTTATTCTGTTTTATTGCAAATCTACCGATTTTGCTAAGAATACATACCTACTAGGATTTAGGTACAACCGGAGACGTTTTGCTAGGCTGTGGCACATTTATTTGTTGTGAGCGCGGGATTTAGGTTAGGTAGGTACTTGCTGTCGGCGGCGGCGGCGGGACGCTCTTGGCGCATTGTAGGTAAATTCATGATTTATGAGTACCTAATTATTAGTAATGATTTTGTTTTTATTTGTAGATTAAATTGGTTGATTTTAAATTTCCCTTCCTACTTTAACGGGCTGAGGACCGACAAAAATACCTACCTTAGTAGGTATTTTTGTGTGCTTGCCTGTGGCTCTCGCTGGAAGTACTCCAGGATATCTTCCTGCAAGGCGACAGGCAGACCTTCACTGCCGCGAGCTTGAGCATGTCGGGGTACCTACGTCAAACTGCCGAAAATCCCGCAGTCTCTGTGTAGCAGACAGCATAACGCTCTGCGTTGGCGGTTCCCTATTGGGAAACCGTTCTGCGAACATCCGGATGTCTCCACTGATGGCATCACAATCACATAATTCACGTTTCATTCACGAAACAAGCGCACCTGAGCGCACCCAAGGAGCGTGTGCGATACACTCACGGCCGGCGGCGAAATCACTTGAACTAATTTAAATTTTTTTTTGCTTTGCGCCCGCCGGGCGCCCGGGCGCGGGAGTGGGGCACCACAGGGAAGAGGGGTGCGCGCGCGGCGTCTATTGTGTTGTGGTTTTATCGTTTGCGATTCTTTGTGTGTGTGCGCGCGGTCAGCGATCCTAAACCTAGTCTTAAGATGGGCCGCATTTTCACCGGGGTGGTTTACTGATTTCCGTAAATAAGAAAACATTAAAAAAAAAACACCTACCTGTTTTATTATTGATTCGGGTCTAGAATCACTAGCATAGTTACCTCCTTGAATTTGACGAGGATGCAAAACGACACATTGTATAATGTTATGTTCTCGTATACAATACATCCATTAGGAAGCTTGAATACCTCCGCACGTTACTGTGTCACGTTGATACCTTATTTACTAAGAACATAATATGAACATTTTTTTTTAAACGGTACGGTACCTTCTCTTAAACGAGTGAGTTTACAAACATATAAACTCATATGCAGAAACAACCAAACCCAAAAGAACTAACTGTAGGCTATGCAACTATTCGTTCTACATACAGAGTAACAGACAATCCGTCGAAAACTGAGCGAACCGAAAAAAAAAATAGTTATACCTACCTATATTTATTGCCATTTTACATAGGACCAGATTATTTGACATCCTAGACCCTGAGCTAGTGTTAATTATAAAGTTAATTATTAATTATAAAGTGTTAGTAATATTATTTATTGTAAATAATGCTCTGCTACATTAAAGAAAATTTTACTTTTTCTAGTAAACTAAACTTTTTTTGCAGCAGATGAATTTACCTTTTATTACCCTACCATTCTTGCAAGACGGTTTAGAAAAAGAAACTTATGTTAGGTAGGTACATCTACGTAGAGATAACATAGCAAAGTGACGCGACAGATGTCTAGCGAAAAGCAATTTGCGGCACGGCAGGGATTACTACAGATTTATGTAGATTTATTAGACTTACACAGCAAATACGGGGAGTACTCGGTCAAGGAGACCGTATATTTTCCTTGAAACTAGAAGGAACATTTAGACAGGAAGGAGTGTGGAAACTTCAACAAATTGCTTTTGAGAAATACCAGTCATTTTTCAACTTAAAGTTCAACATCGTAGTACTAGGTATATTTCGCTAAGCCAATTTTATTAAATAAAATCGTAAGAAATAAGAAAGACTGGCATTTACCCAGTTGTGGTAAATTATTAAAAAATCCTAAAAATAAAAATCGAACTAAAATATTTTTTAAATATTCTTTCCTCGTTTCAAGTCGATTTTGGTAAAAATATCGCCTACCCGTGATAAAACATTAACGCCTCAAAGATTACCTTGAGATCCAAGATTACCCTGAAAGGAAAGACAGTACGTAGAGTCGACTCAATATAAAACTGCGAACACCACTTCGTCAGTTTGTCTAGAATTTTTGTATTGGGTAGTTCTTGAATAATTCCAAGACAAACCATCTACCTATAAAGATTTTAGCCCTGAAAACTCGACAAATCAATTAAAAGTAAAATTTTATTTTAAAATGTTTTTAAATTAATAAATAGTTAGTCAATTGAGTCTGCATAAAAGTGACATCACAGCTGTCTTTTACCATACAAAATCTATGCGAGAATCGCATTTGACAGGTCATAAAAAGTACGTCAATGGATTGGTAGTGTCATCATTACTCTATTACATATAGAGATAGAAGATTTCATGTCTGTTCAGTTTGACTTTATAATCCACTTAAGAATCACTCCATAGTTACGGCTATCACTCAAGATGCGGTATCAACTAGCTTATAGTTCGGTAATGAGTTTAAAACACTTGATCCACTCAAATACGGAAGTTGGCGAGTCTGTGTCTCCCCACTGTCACAAGTTAATACCGCGGTGTTATAGTTTTAATGGATATTAAGGACGTAGATACTGGATTACTGGATTTTAATTAGTGCAATCTGAATAGTCCTGTAAAACCGAAAGGTCACTAAGTCAAAGTCCAATCATTTATTTCAAATAGAACATTAAAACGCACTGTTAAACGACATTTACTAGAAAAAGTAATATCTAGTTGCCCATTACAAAAGGTAAAAAAAAAATGGTTTTACAATACCTAACTTTTAAATAAAAAATTATACGAATGTGAAGACTATTGCATTAAATAAATAAATATAGCTAAAATAAAAATCAATACAATAGCGAGTAAAAAATACATGGTGTAAAGAAACTTACTGGAAGTATAAGTAACAAAAAAAAAATTTATTAAATTCACTTAAAATAAAAAACAGTGTTTTTTTAGAACCTTATTCAAATAGTCTACACCGCTAAGTAAAAAAGCAAAACATACCTGTATCGGAAATAGCGTTATTTTCTATAAGAAGGTCATTGATAAAAAAAGTTAAAGTTGACCTTTAACCGTTTTCTATCAATGACTTCTTTTTATGAATTTTGAATTTCGATTCTTATGACACATTCATTTATATTAACACAAGCATCGGAAATTGAAATAATATTTGAAGATCTTTGAATGGTTCCATAAATAAAACACGAAAGAAATGGGAATTTCATTCATGTCAGAATTATTGAACAAATCTTTTATCCGGCTGTGGAATTGTTGACTTTGACATGGTTTATTTTTTCTAAATGTTGACCAAAATCTCATGCTTGTAAAGTTTTATCATAACAGTGAAATTATACCCATCTTCTCCTTTCTTACGACCCCGCACACCCTAGTGTCAGAGTTTCTAAACCGCCTCAAGGGCTTCTGACATGTTTTGAGTGAGATATAATCGGTTCGTATAAGTCCAGGTTTCCTCACGATGTTTTCCTTCACCGATGTCAGTGATGTCCAAGATAAACTTTAGAAAGTACATACGAATTGAAAAAGTCACATTGGTAATTGCCCGGATTTGAACACACAACCTACAATTTATACCTATGCTTATTTAAGTGAAATTAAGCAAGATAATGATGACTTCAAAAATAAGAAAAATGAAGCTTTAAAAGTGCCTAGTCTTATTGCTAAAGCAAACTAAAACTCTAAGGTAAAGTTAGTGTAGTCTAGTTAGTGTAGTTCTACACTAACTACCTAGCAAAGATTGCTCATAATGGTTGGGTTACCTACTTTTCTTTACTTTGCTAGTGGACTGTTACCTGGTTGCTTTTCCCTGTAATTTTGTTAATTAAACGCCTTCCCTCTCTCCTGCTTATAACACTGCAGAGAAAACTTTATTAACTTATTAAATTGTAACATTTACTAAAATTGTTTTAAAAAGATCCTTAATTTTAAAAAAAGAACAAATATTTTGTTTCTGTTCTTAATAATTGTCCTTAATAATATTAAATATTCATAACTCTGTTAAACTACATAAAGAGTAGATTCTAAGCCTTAAGTTTTAAGTATTGTACGTTTAATCTTGCTATGTTATACGTTCCTCCAATTAGTTAGCAATATCGAGTCCAGCAACTCGATTCCTAACAATAGCTATTCTACCGCTATTGAAAAATGGCAGTCAGTAATATCTACTGTCTTCTATTGCCAAATAAAAAAAACATAATAAAACGGCAGTGTTCGGTTTTGCTCTCTTTGTTTAAAAATAGATGGTGTTACATTCAGAAAAGTAAAGTTGTATACCTAATTATACCTAATAACATTAAGCAATTTTTGCTTCGTCTGCAGAAGCTGAAAGCCTTACGAAAATAGACTCTTCACCAGTGTTAGGTACGTAATGGATCCATTAGGAGTTGCCGACCCAATATCTTCGAAATTATCCAGATAATCTAGGGTCGCATTACCACAAAGTACCTAATCTCGGCTCCACGCTGTTAACATCAAACAAATAAAAACAATCTTGATTCGATTTTGTTCAAAACTGCTTAGGTTTTGAAGTGTATAAATATAATATAATCTATATACTTTCTATAGTATTAAAATAGAGCTCAAGAGTTCTTTTATTTTTTTAAACGCTTTAATCGAAAGAACCATCAATGAAATTGGGATTTTTTTTTAAATTATATAGTTACAGATTGCTGTATTACATTACGCTATGACCCACGAGGGCGGAGCGGTAACCAAAGACGAACAAAAGTAACGGACAAAGTCGCGAACAGAACCTAGTACCTACTAAAATAAAATAAGTATTTTTTTCTACCAGGTTTAGAAAATGCTAGCACTCTCCCCGCGACTTCGTTCGCGTGATTTTTCTTACGGATCCCTATTTTTTGATGATAAAATATAGCCTATAGCGCTCAGTGATAACGCAGCTTCCAATTTGTGAAAGAATTTTCAAAATCGGTTCAGTAGATCCAGAGGTTACCCCCTACATATAAACTTACAAACAAATGTTACCTCTTTATAATATTAGTTTAGATTTGCCTATAAAACTGAAGTTAACTGAACTTAAATACATTTTTACGCCATTCAGTCAAAAGCTTCCCAAAACCGAAACAATGCGCAATGCGATATTTCTCCGTTGAATAGGCATTATGTCGAGATACGGAACAATACAAGCTCGCTCGCTGCCCACTCTGCCCAGCCTATAATGAAGCCATTACTCGTAAAAACAAAAGTCTCTCAACACTCTCATTATAGTGATACTTATATTGGTACCCAGTAGAGTATGAAATTATTATACTAGAAACTAGTTTTCTGTGTATGTTAACTAGTGAAAAAGCAAAACACGAATTTAATCCATCTGCATCATTATGACATTTAAAAGTCAAAGTCAAATCATTTATTTCAATTAGACCAATGGAAAGAACTTTAGCGGAAGAAAGTCACTTTTGAATGTCATGTTACATGAAAAAAGAATATTCTAGATGCCCCTTCAAAAAAGTTGTTACGTATGTAATGGAACGGGCAAGAAACTCCATACTTACTCTTATTAAATGACACAAACTAAATCATTTAAATACATTACTCGATCATATATAATAATAATAGGCGAGAACAAGAAGCACGAGAAGTACGAGTAGAGGCCTTTGCCATGTAGGGCAAAGGCCTCTTCTGGTACTACGCTTGCTCAAGGCAGATTGGCGATTTCAGACTTGTAATAAATTATAAGTCCAAATGACGACGTTTTCCTTCACCGATGTCAGTGACGTCCAAAATAAACTTAAATAGGGCAAATGAATTAAAAAAGTCACATAGGTACTTGCCCTGTATCTAACCTCATCATACATATGAATTCATAAACCTATATTATTTTTAAAGAGTTAACCTTCATGGTAACCTCTAACCCCTCTAACCTTGTAGTGTCACGGTCTGTAGAATATGAAAGATGAAATTCCGAGTGCAACGTACTAGCGCGTCACTTCTGTAGACCAAAGAACTTGAATAATTCAGTAATCTAAAATTCAGTTCAAAGCTAAAAGTTGCCCACCCATCACTCCATATTTATTTTATTCCATCACACAAATTGATTCTATATTCTATTACATTAACTTGTGAAATAAATAAATAAATTGACCAAAAAAGCTGTAATGTACTAGAGCACCTTCAGGCTGAACGTGGATAAATGAAGTGTCAAGTGTGTACTTCAATCAGTCACTGTGTTGAATAATGTATCCCTGCTCGCCCTCGAAAGGACACGGGTTGATGGCTCGCCGGTATTAATCACCTCTCTCATGTGACAATTAACGTGTTACTCGTTATTTAGTATGTTTGGGCTTGACATATTCATTTACGAAAGTCTGTGTAACTTTGGTTAAACGCAATAGTTTCTAATGGAGATGACCTGATTAGTGAGAATTAAGGATTTTTTGACGATTATTAGTTACGTTAAGAATAGTCGTAAACAACAATCATTATAAATGATTTATTCATAAACTAATATATTCAAACCTCTTACATTAAAGCATTAGTATTCAAGAAAAATCTTTTAAAATATTTTTAAAGAAAAGAAACAGTAGGATATACTATAAATCACAAAACAAATTGTACAATAAAAACTGAAATGGCTCCAATTATTCACAAGCACAAATCGAAAACGTAAAAGTAAAAAAAAAAATAGGATCGACGTCTAAAGGAAGATTAAAAGATTAACTTTATTGCCGCCTGAAGTCATTAAATAGGGACAATGTTTACTTTGCCCTAATCCCATGGTTTTATGGTGTTTCAAGTACCCACATAGTTGTAGATAGGCACTTGAGTACGATTAACGATGTTAATGGATTTATTTGAATTGGTTGCCACGTGTAAAAATATTTCCTTAAATGATTTCGGTTTTTACATATAAATTGATTGCCCAGTAAATGCCAAAGAGAGAAAAATACGAGTTCAATATGTTTTTTATGTAGGTAGGTTTTGAAAACCAAAATAAATATGGTTTTGGAAACTGACTTACTGACTTGACAATTCAAAAGTGCCTGTAAACGGTCTAATTGAAATAAATATTTTGACTTTGACTTTGAAAGGATCACTCGTATTAAATTGTTGAAAACATAGCTTCTTTGATTAAGTATACTCGTAGAACTGAGAAATCATTAATTAGAATACTGTGCTACGGTAAATACTTTTCGTAGCAATTTCGTAGCTCGTAGGCGCCGCGTAGCCAATTTGGCGAAAATAAAATTAACTTTTGTTTAACTACCTTGATTACATTAAGTCTTATCGTAGGTTAAATAATAAAAAAGCGTCTCTTTACTTTATTGCCACTTAAATGTGCTTAAAAGCGAATTACAAAGCCACGACGAAAAAATAGAAAAGCTAAGACAAAAACCAATTTAAATTAATGGTCGTAACATTGATCTTTATTATCTTTGACTGACACATCAATGTTTCATTATGAGATTTTACGAATAGAGTACAAAGTTTTTTCATAAAAAACGTACTTTAAATTAAAAAGCACTACGAACTTTTTGAGTTATGTTCTTTCACAAGGACAGATGTGCTGTAAAACAGACATTAATATCGTTAATCACCTTTGTTTGCCAGAAAACTGAGGAGCTTTTTACATCCAATATGCATGTTAAATGTGCGATTTGCTCAGTCATTTGTTTTCAATGTCTTTTTCTGCTAAAAAAGCCGTAACATTTAACATTAACGTCGAACTCAAATTACTCATTCTGGACATTCTCACTATCGTAATTACAAAGCCTATCGACATATACCTACATGTACGTCTATAGATAGTCGAGTGGGGCAAAAGGGGTTTATACAGCGAGTGAAAGGCATGCAGCGCTTTACATTTGAGAGATATGCAAATATATCGATGATTGTCAATTGTTTTTGCTCGTAATCGCAGAATCGAGCCTGATAGTTCGATGCGGAACAAATTAAAAATAGATCTCTATCTGTTTCTAGTGAAATGTCCACTCAATGTCAACGCGCGCCGTGCCATTTGAAGCCCCGTTGACAAAAAGATGACGCCGCGTGGTCAAAGGATTGACAGCGCGTGGTCAAAGAATTAACTTCGCTTATCAATGAATCGCATCGTATGCCAACGCGTGCTAAGTGGGTGATACTTGACTGGGCCACATCCCAGAGTGTGAGGCGATCCAGTGAGGCTAGGAACTTGACAAGCGAGTACCTTTGTATAAGCGTTTAATTAAGGAAATGTTAACCGCATGAGGCAAGGCGGTGCTGCTCGTGTACCGAGTAGAAATGTGAGTGACGACCTTTTTATAGTTGTTTGCTATATTGTCCGAAAACATTGTAAAATAACCTATATAGTGTGCGATTGAGTCCACTGTCGCCTGAATTGAATATTCATCGTTATTCTTTGAATGTCCCAACACTAAAGGTATATCAGTGACGTCATTAGCGTGAGGCCGCGCAATAAAGCTCGATGCAGTCAATTTTTGCGTCACAGTTTAAACGATTTACGATACTGTAGTATCATTCGATAGCCATATTGTAATCGAGAAATAAGATTTTAAATTATAATTGTCAAATAACAAGCTTTTAGTTTGTTTTTTATAAGTGATGTATGTTACCAGTTAGACTGGTTACTAAATGAATATAAATTAAATTTGAAATGACTCTTATTTTAAATAGTTTATAGTTAAAAATTCAATGTATTTACATTTTACTGAAACAATTTCAAGTTGACTTGAAATTATTTGCTAATATTGGCTAGTAGGTAGGTACTAACTATGGGGTGGAAGGGACTTAATAACAAAAATGTTTACCCATGGTTTTAGTACCTACATGATTCTAGACAGGGGCTAACATTGCCCCGGTTATTAAAAAAAAGTTTTTGTTACGAAACCCTTCTACCAGTCATAACATTATTGTAGCAGTTTGCAACGGCATAAAGCCAGTTCAATAAAAGCTATGAAAACTGAACAAAAAGAAAACATTCATAGTTCATTACAATAGCATAAACCATAAAAGCAATACAGATCTCCTTTCAAAACTTAAGTACAATGAGTACAATCAAAGGCAATTGCAGCAAAGGACGTTCTTGAGCGGAATCTAAAACTGGAAACGATTCAAAAGGAACGGAAAGTGCGGGCGACTATGCAAAGCGCAGGAAATGGCTGGCTCGAGTCAAAACCACCACATAAATAAGATCGAATTCCTTTTGTCTTTAGAAATCGTGCACGCTGTGCTGTGGATGCTCTGTAGGTACTATAAATGTTATGTAATACAAGTAGGTACAACTGACATGTATTTGTGCAGCACTGAAAGATTGGTTTTGAGTTTAGATTGTTTTAGTAACATATCTATGTGTATACTAAGCTCTGGAACTATTGGTACGTTTCTGAAAATGATTTCGCTAATAGGAAGTTACGTTATCGTAGGCTATATTTTGTCATATTTAAGGACAATCACACATTGTAGAAAAAATCAGACTGCTAATTTAACCTGCTTAATTTATTCCTATTTTTTTATTATTATATTTTTTTTTTTGTCTTACTTGAATCCTACTTTGTTATAAATTACTCTGGCTCACACACAACCATTGTGCATTGTCTGTTGACATGTATTTATTTTTATTTATTTTTTTACATATTATACTTTGTCGTCTACAGTTCCAATATTTGTAAATACATGAACACAATATATCTTTGAACATAATTTAGCCGTCATGGCGCAAGTTATACCTGACATTTCAATTACGGCCCCTTGTTTGACCCTATACAAAGTTAATTCTTTAAGGTTATAGATCATCACACAATCAGTCATCCTCAGAGACAATCACCTACTAACGTAATGAAATAACTGAATGATGGATAGCTTAATGTTGATCGAAATTGTGGTTAAGAAATATATGGAAGCTGGGCCTTACCTTGCCTTCGTACCTACCCTATACGGGGTGTAAAAATGCAAATCAAAATATACCCGTTAACCACGCATACTGTCCGTCAAACTAAGCAACATTTAGCAAAAATTATAGCTGGGAAATGATAAAATTTAGATAGAATATTTCAAAATTGTTTCTTTAAAAAATGGTTGGAAAATTGATTTTCGATGTCTCCTTAACTAAAAGGTTCCAGATAATTATGGTCTAGAACAAAACAATCGCAATGATGGGAAGAAGTAATTTTCATTCCGCTTCGTTAAATATCTTTTTACTTACATACATTATTGGTAACGCCCTTTCAGTAATGGAGAAATATGTATATCGGCATGTCGTTTCATTTCAAAGGTGCGTGACTGACCGGTGAACAGTTTAGGCCTTTGACGCCTATCGGAATGTCCATTACACACATGCATCACGACTCTCAGCTATATTCGGAATGTTATTCACACCTTTGAACCCCATGGGGTACGTGCACGTTTTATGGAAAAGCTTTAAACGATTCGACTGGAGCGTACCTGCTGTCACTTGAACGATTTGAAACGGACGAAGAATGCACGAGTTCATTGTTCACGTAGATATCTAACTTCAAATGGTTCAATGTCTGCTGCATTATCTATTACGTGAAGCTAAAATTAATATGGAAAAGGAGTGTAGAAAGCTAACATTTTTAATATGGAGTAGAAATAAAATAAATTATTTAAAAAAAAAACATTACACACAGTACCTACGATTGGCACAAACACATATTTATTAATTTTTTTCGACAAGCTTTCGATAATTGTATCTACAATTTTGTATGTAGTGAGATTTAAAAAACAAAAAGTTCAAAGAAATAACGGGGATTATTATTAAAGTTGCATTAAAGAATGAAGCTTTTTTAATAACAAATTATTGTTATTATAAACGCCTCATTCCTTTATGCAACTTTATAATAAATCCATTTAAGTTACTGTTATTTATAACATATTTACTGAATAAATCATCATTTCATTTCATCATCATTTCATTTCATTTCATTTCATCATTTGTTTCTGGTAAATTACACCCATACGAAAATAATCATAAAAACAGATAAATATAAATAACATAACTTTCAAACTGAATTATAGGTATTTTGTGTAGGTACCATATTTTGTGGGTTCACTGACTTCTACCTAGTTTAGAAGTGAGGGTCTTTTTACTCTGAACCACCTAGCTTACGCTATATTTCTCAGGCAATGTAATATTTATGCAATTAAACAATACAGCCATTTTTTTAAACAACAGCACCCACTGACTATGTAGTATGAGTCATTACCTAATAAAATTGACAGCTGCCTGCTCTTTGTACATACGAGTTACAAATATTTCAAAAAGCACCCACACATAAACAAATTGATGTTTCGCCTCTCACAATGGAGCCTCTTCCATAATTTTATTATTTGACAGCATTATATATAATTTCCTAGCCCACATCACATCGCATCGAGTAAAACGATGGCCGCATCGAATAAACGTGCAAGTGAAAAAAGTCAACTTTACAGGAGAAAATAAAAACGTTTAATCCTTAATAACGCGGGGTTCCTTGTAAGCAGATCTATACAATGTATTTCTTGATTTTTTTAGATTAAAATGTCTAAAAGAAATTAGGGGGTAGGAGGATGGGCAAAGGAACAGAAAACACCAAAAAAAAAACATGCAATGGCTCTTGCACGTTTATTCGATGCGGCCATCGAAAATACCTTAAGTACCTATTTCCTTACCTACCACTTATTCAATTCAGGTTTTAACGCAATAACAATACAAAGTGCTTCTTCAGCTCCGCAAACGGAATTGTTTCACAAAAGGATTTTGTATGTAAGCGTCTGTATTGTGTGCAACGAGCACTTTTGTCGTACAGCTGCATAGATCGACGATTTATTACTTTAGCTTTTGAAAGGAACGATTTCACTACAAATACCGATCTACTTTGTCTTTGAATTGTAACTTAAAGTCGATTAAGCGCTTTCACGTCCTCAGCATTGCGATCACGTCGAATTTCAATACCGACTTAGCTTCCGATGATGCAAACGTAATGCGATCTTTACTAGGCTTGACTTAATTATTCCGATTTTTTAATTAAATTCTCGTTCTACTCGTGTGTACTACAGCTTAATTAATTTTACTCTGTTCGTGTTTCGCTCCGTTGATGTTAGCGTATTTATTTTTATTTACTTGTGTTTTTCAAAAAGGCGCACCAATGAACATTGACTTTATTGAAAAACATTGGCCGAATAACAAAGAGCTATTAATAATTTATTAATATTCAGAAACAGTTGGAAAATGTTTACTTTGTTTTAACATGTAAATATGTTGATTGTGAATTTTAGCGGATTAACGAGTTTATTAATATATTTAAAAAAGTATTTAATACGCTTTGTGTTTTGGGAAAGTATTGATTGAAGTATTTGTCTTTCATTCTATATGTTGTACATATAAGCTAGAATTTTAAAATCATAACACAATCAGCAACCTGATCCTTCATAGTGTAACCCCTGAACGTGGGTTACCGTACCGGTATAAACCATAATGTAAAATTTGAATTCAAACACAAAAATGTAATAAATTCTAAAAATTACTGTTATTTATTTTAGATAAGTAATCAGAACACCCATATTTCCAAGATTGCCGTACCTATATCCTAAAATTACAATATCCTGTGAGCTTGACAAACGCCTTGTCATAAATTGGGCTAAAACAAAAGTAAAGCGGATAAGAAATTACCATCGTGGCGGTATTTCCGCCGCCAGCGAAATTGCTGTCAACTTGAGGACGCATTACAAACAAAGAAAAATAAGCATCAATCAGTTTTCGTGATGCACGACACTTAAACTGACATTATTTGTTAACACATACACGTTCCCTGGTCTGCCTTAATTTCAAGATATATTATTTGCTCTCAACTCAAGTCAGTCAAAGTTAAATTGTTTGTCTAATTATTTATTTTTATTAATTCACTGTCTGTTTAATCTTTGGAAGTACCTCGGATTGGAGAAAATTTTGTATATGATAGCCAGACACATGAGGAATAGTAGATATAGGATAGGTTATACGACATCACGCTACCTGCGGGAACGGAGCAGTAGTTCTGTAATGAGTATAAAACCAAAAAACATTTTTACTAACATTTTTATTCGGCTATGGCCAAGTGAATCAAAAAACTACATGATCGTGTTACCTGCACTCAAACAGTGTTACCTTTCACGTGCGTAGTAAAACTGACCCAACTTAATTGAAAACCGCATATATTTTGTAAACAACCTGCGCCACATCGCCGAAAGTCTCCCTGTTCATAACAAAAATATCGGCCGCTGTTAAACATAAGGGGCGCTGTGTTAGACAGAGCATCAGGAGGACGAGCTTCGCTTGTTTTGCCTCCATTAACTGCCAGCCACAGCCATAAACAGAAGCGGACATTTGTAGCCCAGCTGATATGAGTAACTCCCCTCCGAAACAGTACAAAAACAGCGGCATGATTCCCGTCACTCCTGTCAGTATCGTGTTCCTCACATCCCACACGTTCATCGTCTGCAGAGTCGTCACCAGCACTATCGTCATACTCAGGAAGTGTGCCCCGAATATCATTTTATACAGCTCTCGAATCTTACCATGGTAATGCATCAGAAATTGATGATGCTTTACGCAGAATGTTAACAACTCATCAATTGGTTCGCTTTCTGTTTCTTCAGAACTGTTTCCCGGTTGTTTGTTTTTTATCAAGCTTGCATGGATCTCATTAAGGGCTTCCGTGATGGCGTAGAAGTGACCCAGTTCATGGCAGATGAGGGTGACGAAAAGCACAATGTAACCGGTCTGATTAATGGCGGAAAATGCGGTCGCGACACACGTCAGGACAAATGTTATTTCGAAAAATGGTGTTTCGTATTTTGGACTTAAGCCTGGAAAGGAGAATGTTGTTACTATGATTTATGGTGACATCGGTAAGAGGTATACTGGGCGTTAGTGACAGGTTGGCAAAAACTGAAACTGTAGTTTCAGACCACGATTTGTGATTGAAAATCGTTGGAATTTTTCTCCGGAAAATTCTCAAAATAAAAAGAAAACCGAACGAAACTTTAAAAACTATTTAAAGTTTCGTTCGGTACAGCTCTAGCAGAGGACATCGCACCGATGCGGCGACGCCGGGCGGCGCGTGTTATTTGTGCCTAAACCTACATAGCTTAAATGTAGGTAAGTACCTACTTAGAATTATTTTTGTTGTGTTTACATTGCCGAGTTAAGTTTTTATTGTTTTTTTCATTAAATTTATGTTTAGAGGCCTGGACTTGGTACTTACATATCAATATATCACGAATCAAGTGAAAAATCGGTCGAAAATTTTGAGAATTTTCCGGAGAAAAATTCCAACGATTTTCAATCACAAATCGTGGTCTGAAACTACAATTTCAGTTTTTGCCAACCTGTCACTAACGCCCAGTATAAATCTTGTATCAAAAAAAATACAAAATTCAAAGCATTACAAAATATTAAACAAACTCATTCTGATTTATGTCTGTTATAGGTTATTTCGACAAAAAGACTAAGTTGTTTTTAACATATTATAATAACGGTATTGTACTGATACCTACAACCTAAGCATGGCATTCAAAAATGTCAAAAAATGAACCTTTAAAACAACAAACTTTCCGTACCATACGTTTCTCCAGGCGTAGTAGGTAAATACCTATCGTTTCCAAATACAGTGAAGATTAAAGGCATCAATAAGTAGGTAACATGAGTAAGACCTTGGTTGGCGACCACCAACCATGAGAAGTAGCGGGCACGCTTTAGAGTACTTAGCATTTTCTTCTTTGATGCTGTTCCATCTGGTATTGAATCCAATCCTTGGCGACTTAACTCAAATACAGTCCTCAAACGATTCCTTAAATAAATAAAAAGAAAAAATACAAGCTGTAGTAAAAATTTAATATAAAATTATTATAACAAAATTGTGCAATATTGAACCTTAATACCTCGCAGTCCACATAAAAAAGAATTTGGTTAAAGGCACAGAAGACGCGCTGATACAGTTCATAGCTTTAAAGGTCTCGATCTTGTCAGGAAAAACCTGGACTAGGTAGATGAACTGACTCATTTGTCCCACGTAAATAAACGATCCAGCAAAGAAAACTGTAGCTATCACCGAGAAAACTGTAAAAGCTGAATAAAATATGAGATTAATAAAATTATTCATGATTCTCAGGAAAATGGTTGTAGCCTCCCATTAAAACAGTATATGTACGTAAAAAGATCGTATGACATTAATTCTTAGTCTACTGACTGTTTGACAGTACTGGCTGTTTTATCCAAGAAAATTAAAAATGCCATTTGTCACAAAAGAAAGCAAAATAAAAGTAAAATCTAATGACATCTTGTAAATATTTTAATGAAATCTGGCCAGCTGTTTTATTATGCGATGTATCAAAAAGGTCGCATTGAATAATATTACAGAACTAAAATTCGAAAAAAGAAATAAAACGTAAATAAATTGACGATATTAAAACTTTAAGTACCAAAGAGTTAAGTAGGTACCAAGCATTCGGTGCATCAAATTAAATTATTTCAATAAAAAAATGAAAGTAGAAAACCTTTTGATGGAATTTAACGAGCCTACTTAATCGTGTATTTTGATTTGATATTCTAAAATCATATAGAAAAAACTACATAAAAAAGTTCACGGTGCAACAAAGCCATCGTATACTTAAAAATCAAAATCTTACTACGTATATTATCGCCAAAAACATTACGGATTCCGACTATTTTTTGGATTGTGTTGATCATGGCTTTCGCAGCTTCAATCGGATCTTCTACATAAGAGATCCTTTCCATAAAACTTTGCATTTTATCTTTTAGAACTTTCATTGTTACAAACACTAGTTACAAAAGTCTAAACCGTACTGTGAATAAAACTAAACTAACTGTTTAATATCTTCAATTAACACTCAATTACGAAGAAAACAATTGGCTTAATTTTAGTAAATATAATTTTCTAAATTGCTTTCGAACTGTAACAGCGTTAGTTAAACGTTATTAAATTGTATTTTTTAAAAACGTATAAAATTAGTGACACCTGTCAATTTCTAGAGAAATATCCACTTGGTAGATAATAAATCCATCTGGATTTACTAGTTGGATTTTTACATACTCATGTTGACAATTAGATGACTTCGTCGCAGCAGCGGATCTAGGAGTGTTTGCAAATACCTATTACGCTCTAACGTACAATTATTATTGTTATTAATTCTAAAATCGTTGTGCTTTTTTAGTATTTACTTTACTAAAAACCTACCATAAGGCTTGACCCCTGCCTCTCCACATACATAAACTCACGCCTTTTTCCCATGCAGAAACCACGCACCACGCAGGTAGAAACCACAGAACGCCACCTGCTACGATCCTTACATACTCCTTTCGCCTCATCCACGTTCATACATCTCGTCATACAAGCACGCCGGTTACGACTACTGCGCACCTCACTTTAGTATATAAAAGCTAAAAACCTACCCACAGCAGTCAAGCCCCAACAAAAACCCTGAATCCACCACTGCTTCATCTCTTATTTTCTAAACACTCACGAATCACCATCACAGATTCAAAAGCACCCAGTAAACACAACATTCTTATGTTCACAAGCTTCCCCGAATTATGGCATTCATTTCCCAAATGGGTGTAACGTAGGTAGGTTAGGTAGGTACCTCCTACCTTCATGTGATTGATTCTGCAGTACATTTGTTACCTCTGCGCGCGGCAGTGGGTGCGGTGTCTAAATTAATCACTCAATTTAGCGAAGTGCTTGCTCCACATTCATTGGGGTCAGATAAAGGTATATGTTCGGTAACAGCAGGATTGGTTAGGAAAACAGGCCGAGTTTGAGTAGAATACTACCCTACATAGCATAAGAGAAAGTATAACGCGAAAGTACTAAATTTAACCTACGCGACGGATTTTAATGCAGTTTTCATCAATATATGAATGCTTATGTATCTACATTAAACCCATGCGAAGCAGGGACGGGTCACTATAAATATTTTAGAAGGCGCAACCCAAGTTAATGAATCAAAAGTTTGAGAATAAGCAAATTAAATACTTATTATTAAGATTTGTTTATTATTCTTAACTAAAGTTGTGGCTCCTAAAAGCATAACTTCAAAGGGCAAGAGTAACTTTAAGTTGGCGTAAATAGCCCCCAAGATATATAAACAGACCCTGTATTGCTGATAAAATAAATAATTTCATTTACTTTGGAAACCAGAGGACCGTAAAGTTGTTTATAGAACGCGTAAGACTGTGGGCGGTAGATATCACAATACAGGCTGGTGAGCCTGTCTAAACTAAGTATGAAGACAATAAAATTATCATAGATCGGGTACCGACCTCATTGCCAAGCTCAGATCTGATGCTGGTCTTAAAGATAAAGTAAAACAAAACGCAATAGGATCTCAATAATTATGAAGTAGGTAAGCATTGTAGAGACTAACTAATTCTCTGATTTTATAATATGGTAATATTACTAATGAGGTCATGAGGTAATCGCTATTCTAAATAAAAAAGAATTGACAGTGCGTCACGACGCGCGACGGCTGACAAGACGCGAGATATTAAAATATAATAGTTTTATACGAAGTAATATTATAAAAAGTATTTCAATGACGTAGATTGGGTTTCCTACCGAGGAAAATATTTATAGTTAAATAGCGGCCAGGGGTTTTAGATGATAACATTTTATTAACCATAAATAAAGATTTAAAAACTCCTTGAAGGACAGCAATGAGTCTCAGCATATCTCCTGACCACTTATTTAAGCAGGGTCGACGAAATTGAAAAAGAAATAGATTTCACTAGATATTAGTAAATACAAATATTTAGTGAAATATTGTTTTCTTTGTATTTCCCAACTTTCAACCACTACAATATTACCCATTTAAATAAGTTAAATTACTAAATATTGGCCCAATTTTCCCGCCATTACTACTAAATCGGTAAAATATTGACACAGAAAAGAGCCAACGCTTAGTTTTCCCTAATTTTGTAGGTCAAAGTGAACTGTGTGTTTGTATAGGCCTGTTAAAATATTATGGTTATCCTTTGCTTCTAACATTTCTATGACGAGTTGAAAGATTTCAATAGAAATATTAATAAGGAGCTCAAAATTTAAAATATTTTAAACCGAAAATCTATGACGTGCCAAAAAGAAATTCATGTCAACTGGACTTGATAATGATTGGCAGTAGTTTAATTCATTCAGCCAATCACAGCAGCCAAAATGCGTTCGATTATTAAATTTGTTAGCTAATTTTGGGTTGATTTTCGTTCCAGAAATCGGGTAGGTACAGTCAGAATTTTAGCTTTCCTTTTGCTTAGGATAATTCATATTAACATAAATATATCTCAGTGTGATTGCACTTTTTCTTGTCATTATTTCTTTCAATTAATTTTATATGTTACCTACATTATATGTATGACACGGTCTTATACATTTTAAGTATTCTATACTTGATTGCGGATTAGCGCTGGTAGCTGAAAATTACAGGTTCTACCTAGTTTGGCTGCAGATGCTTTATTTAATGTACAAAAAACCAAAACATAGCCAATAAATACTTCAGAAAAAGTTGTAGGTATAGCTTTTGTCTATGAAGGTTTTATTTATTATTTAAACAAATTACATTATCTACCCCGTGCAAATTAACACGGAATATTTACTTTGTGGAAATTACTTATTTATATTCACAATATTGGCTCCCGTATAATAATGCGTAACCCCAATAAACCGGGTTTAATCGTTTTGATTGAGCTTAATTATTTTACCTTTTGCAATAATAATGAGTGCTAGTAAACGTGATGCCATTATTTTTGTTTCATCCCACACAAAAATGTTACACAGGCGACTCACGCAGGGGCGGATCTGTAAATATTGAGGGGCCCCAATTTTTTTTAGTTTTTTTCTTAATTTTTTGTCCCATTGAAGAAAAATCCAAATCTTCTAAAACTTTATAAGTACTTAAGTGTATTTAATCACTATTTTCTCGATACCGTTTCGCTGTCGCTTTCAGCTCGAAGCTGCAATTCAATCTCGACTGTAATTAAACTCTTAGTTCACTATAATATCATAATGTATTATTATTATTCTAACTGTTTCCTTTATCGTATACGTCAATAAAGGTATATTTTCTTGCCAAAATAGTAATTGGTTTAATGAATTAGGTAGGCCCCCGAATATTGTCAGCCCGGGGGCCCACAAATCTACGGTCCGCCCCTGACTCACAGCACAAGCCAAGCGAGCTTTGAACAAAGGTATTTAATTACTTTTAACCGCCCGTTTCGCTGACTCTTGATAAATACGGGCAGGCCGCCAATTTGGATCATATTTATCTTAGGTACTTTACGCTGGGGTAGTTGCGATTTTGATAGCTTAGGTAAGTTTACACTTTCATTGGGTGTGATTACTTTTAATTACCACTCTGTTTTGAACACATGGTCAGTCCCGGGATTACTTCTTTATTTTAAAGAAATGTTTGATTACGAGGCGTAATAGTTTTTCAGAAAAAATATATTTTATTAGATTTTTTTGGCTATCCAGTCCAGTCGCTGGTGTAGCGCTACGCCGTAGGCGCGTCGTAGCAGTCACGTTCAGCGTAGCACTGCTTCAAGTAAGCATAAAATAGTTTTAATATACATTTATTTCAGGTAACAAATACCCGTAACCCCATAAACAACAAACAATAAACATTTTTTTCTTTCTTTCTTTTCATAATACCCCCCATAAATCATGTTATGTACTCTTACTCCCCCCATATTACTCGTGCTTTAAGAATTTTACAAATATTTTTCTCTTTATGTACTTTAGATAGTTTCTGTTCAATATAAAAAACCTAGGGCTTTATTGCTTCAAAAACACACTTCAGTTCTAAGTACAGGTGAAAGGAAATCCAACATCATTTATCACTTCCTCAAAAAGAATAAAACCCATTTTTCTATAAAGAAGTTCTGCTTCACGGCGTGTCTAGTTTCTATAGAAAAGGCTTTAATTTCCGTTCGCGAACGAGCGGTAGGTAATGGAATGAATCGGGAGAGGTAATTACTCCTGCAACCGTTACGTTGTGGCCTGGACTGAAATACGTCTGCTTTATAAATGTGGGTAACGTTCTTGTGGTATTGTGAGCTATAGATTTGTTCTCGGTTTCTGTTACATTAATCTTTGATGTACGTTTTGGCTGTCGTTAACTTGGTGTATGTTAGGTACCGTGGATAGGTTGAAGGGATATTTTAACCAGGTACTTAGAAAACAATCAAAGGATGTGTTACGGTAATTAAAAGAAGTTTTGTGTGTAATTTTCCTTATCAATTAATATATTTTTTTTCCATCTTTATGTATTTTACAACAGTACCTCATCTGCCTAGCCTTTTCCCAATAATTATGTTGGGGTCGGCTTCCAGTCTAACCGGATGCAGCTGAATACCAGTATTTTACATGGAGCGACTGTACACAGTACCAGTACCTACTAGTTATAAATTATGTACCTATAGATGATTATACATACAGATTATACTACAATCTGTGTACCTTCTAAAACCAAGAGTTCTCTAGCTAATAATGAAAAATGGCCATTGCTTTTAGAAAACTACAGAAAAACAATTTCGATCCAAAATTAAAACTACTAAGACATTAATCTCGCCAAAAATAAAACGAACACGCCTGAAGCGGCTTCGTCAAGCTTACACATTGATCTGCAGACAAACAATCTTGATGCTTTTTATGGACGTACCAGGGTTAGCTTCCCCCCCCCCCCTTTTTTTTGGAAGCTGGTAAAAATCATCAAATGAGACCTTCCGCCCTGGGTGGGGCGGAATTAAGGGACTGTCAGACTTTTACTGACTAAAAAACCACCCTGTTCCTTCTGTTGCCCTTTACGTTCCGGGGCCACGGTATCCTGTTAAGACGTCCCGCAACCCCGGCAGGCGTTTGGCCCCGTTGGGGCCCCGTCCCTGTGCTGACAGCTCTTTGAGGCAGCTTCCCCCCCCCTGGTCTCTAATATTTAGTTGGTAAATAAGGTACTTTTTAGGGTACCAACGGGACCCTATAACGAAGTCTCCGCCGCCGCCGTCCATCTGTCTATCAGCGGACTGTATCTCGTGAACCCTAAAAAATAAACGATTGAAATTTTCACGGGTGTGAAAATAAAGTAAAGAGAAAAAAAAAAAAAAAGTAAGGAGGGTCGGGGGTACCTACAAGAAACATTTTTTTTTGTATGTGGTATTATATATTGTACGGAACCCTTCCGTGTCCAACTTGTAGATACCTACTTGGCCAGTATTTTATTATCATATGCCTAAGTACCTACCTAGTTAAGGTTTCTACCTCCTAGAAAGGATTTAAGGAACCTAGTGACCCCTTGGCCCCTTTAGCGATCAGAAAAAGCCCACTATAAAATTACCGTCCAATTTCAGTCTAGTTTATGCCTGACTAAGTCTTATTTTGATTGCATAGCAATTGTGATAGATTTCAATGAAGTAACCCATCGTATTGATTGGAGAGCCGACAGAATATTGGTTGGCATTTGATCGTATTATGCAGGTTCTTAATTAATCTATTGTTGGCTGGTATTGGCTGTATTCAGCAATACGTACCCGTAGTATATCTGTTAGGTATAATTTAGTTGAAGCCGGCCAGCTGCGTCAAATGGACTAAGATAATAGCAGGTCTGTATTAGGTATTAAGGACGTTCATGAATAGGTATTGTGATGATACCTTACCTGGAGTGCCTGGAAGGTAATACATATCAATACCTATTTTAAAGATAGAGTACAACGGGTATAAAAAGACAACGACGCCGAAAGTTACATGATGACCCCTCTACAGTTGGATGCACCCATACAGGGCCCGATCTAGCTATTTAGCCGCTTCAAGTAGGTATACAAAAATTCTTTTAAATTATTTTTTTATGCAGTAAAAATCATCAAATGACTCTTTCCGCCCTGGGTGGGGCAGAAGGCACTGTCAGACTTTTACCGACTAAAAAAACACCCTGTTTCTTCTGTAGCCCTTTGCGTTCCGGGGCCACGGTATCCTGTTAAGACGTCCCGCAACCCCTGTTTTATTCGCTTACGGTGAATTTTGGAAAATCCTTTCTTATCGGATGCCTACGTCATACAAATAACAACCCTCCAAGTTTCAGGTATCTACGATTAGCGGTTTAGACTGTGCGTTGATCCGTCAGTCAGTCATTCAGGACAAAGCATTTTGATATGTAGGATAGAAGGTAGATAATTGTCGCCACAAGCATAATAAAATTATCATTTGGTGTAGGTCTCCTCCATTACACGTTATTCTTTACGGACAATTTCGACTTTAATCCCATGTAAATAAAGTCTTCAAGTAATTGAATTGAACCGGGTACACTTAGAAGGTATCGCAAACTAGTGGAAGGTTTCACGCTTAAGCAAACGGATGGAGGTATGATGTTAAGGAGAAAGAAAAACATGTTTTAGTTTTTTTTGTATATTATGTAACACAGACTCGAAATTCAGGTTAACAAAATATAAATAAAAGCCTATAAATGTCTCAATACATTTCATTTTCGCATCCACAAACACTTATGCCTGTTTTATGCACTGGACTGCTACATCTACCCTATAAATTAAACAAATCTCGACTTTTTATAGTATAAGTATTCAATTCAAGCTAGAATGGAATTAACTATATGTTCGGACTCCTGATTCTTTCATATTTCATTCACACAATCGCAAAACAACTATGTACAAACCAATAATTGAATAACGAACTACATTGTTTTTTTTACAAATACTAAGTATTTATTTATGTACTATGCAATTCGTTTCTTCTGACGTGGTCCGAACTGCGGTCTCCTGAATTGGAACGAAGACTGACCGCGTGGGTCTGTCGGTTTTTGTTTCTCTATGTCAGTGTTGAGTAGCTCATCCAGGGTCTGGAAAAGAAGAAATTATCTTATTATAAATATAAAAATTTGAATGGATGGATGTTTGTCAATTACGTCAGAACGGCTGAAAGGATTTGGATAAAATTTGACACAGAGATAGATTATAGTCTGATAAAGGCTACTTATTATCCTGGAAAAATGTACAGTTCCCGTGGGCTAATATATCAACCTTGACGCGGCCGAAGTGGCGGGCAGAAACTAGTATTAAATAATATATTTCCGTACCTATTCTTCATTTTAACATACTTTTTTTTACAATGTACCTATTTTAAAATAAAAATAAATATTTATTCTTATAATATAAGTAAGTATAATGACCTGATGAAAAAAATAACACTTGCTGTCCTAGAAATCGAACAATTATTTAAATAATTACCTTATTAACAATAAGCCCTCGATCTTTCAAGGCTTTCTCGATGTCTTCAAATTCTTTCAGCACATCTTTACTATTAATATTTTCTACAGACTGTCGTACTTTTTGGACCTGAAAAAAAAATTAATATATACGACAAAATTACGACTACCTGGTCTAAAAAAATATTCTGGTGAAAAAAGCACCTCTCCCTAACCCTTGACGGATTACAGGAGTGATTTTATGTATGTAAAAAATAAATTACGTACGGTGTCTTCAAAGAATGTGTGTTTATCCTTCTGCGTAGGGCTATCAATGTCCAACACTGTCCTCAATATGGGCAATGTATCTTCCACTCTGCCCATATCAGCCAATGCCATCACCTGTTGAACATAAAAATATCGTAGAATAACTACAGAAAAATTTAAAATCACATGTTTTATTGAATTTATATAAGTACTGTAATCTGTTGTAAAGTAACAATAAATAAATCACTAGGTATTTGAAGTAAATACCTACCTTTATATTTCTAATAGTAACATAATGCTGTTTTTGTGATGATATTGATTCCATAGCTATGTGTGGAGCTCCTTGTTTTAAAGCTAATGCTGTAAGTAAAAAATAATATGAATAAAAACTAAAAAAAAACACAAATAATTTAAATGTTTTAAATGTGCATACCAGCAAAATATGTGCATGCCCTTCTTACAGGTATACTCCCAGCACTGGCCATTTCAGACCATAGTTTTGATGCATATTCTAAACTCTTTGGTGAGTTCTGAAATTAAAAATAATGTTATATTTTATGGCTGTCTTTATATTATTTAGAAGTGTCGGTTCAGTTATACATTACTAGATAAATCATTTTGTATGAACTAATAATAAATGTAGCATCGTTATAATAATAAAACTCAAAAACCTAACAGACCAAGATTGCAGCTCAACCAAGAAACTCTCCTCACCTTTGTTGTGCAAATGTGCAGGCATAAAACCTCTGTGTACAGCAGGAAATAACTTAGCATAGACTACAATAGACTGGCTGATCAAGATTTCACAAAAAAAAGTATTTTAATGTTTTCAGATACTTACTTGTTTATAGCATGCAGCCAGTATCATTACTACAGAATATTTGGGAAACTTGGTCATGTTTAACTGTTTCTGTTTTACTATGTCAAATACTTTGTACATCTCATCATACATCTCGTGGTTATACAGCAGATCCAGTAAAATGTGATATGACATAAGCTGGTCAAAGAAACCATCGTTCTTTGGGTCATAGAAGCACTAGAATAAAAAATATAAACAGTGTAAATTTTACTTAGCATCAACTTATGCAAAATGCTGTCAAAATAGAAAAAAAAAATAGAAAAGTATACATAAACTGTTACTGACTGACTGATCTATCAACACACAGCTCAAACCACTGAACGGATCACACTGAAATTTGGCATGCAGGTAGTTATTATTACGCAGGCAAGTGCTAAGGAAGAATTTTCGAAATTCACCCCTGAGGGGGATGAAATGGGGATGCAACATTTACATGGATGAAATGGCTAGTCTCATTATATGACTATTTTCTTAGCCATACTTTCCCTCACATCAGTCCTTCCAGGAACTCTTTTCCTGCTCTTGTATTATTTTTGGTATCATAACAAAATAATTTGTCATAAACTTCTGTATATTTTACCTCTAAAGCTTCTTTTGGTGCATCCAAGAAATGAAACATTCTCATTACGACAGGCCCAAAGACATAGGACCCAAATCTTAGCTCAGAGTTTTGTGAATTGAACCTGCAATACAATTTGGGAACAGTTAGCTTAATATTATACAGGAGACACAAAAGACATAATAGAGGTGTTATTCTAATATCATCATAAATATATAGGTATTCAACATCCCAGAATTTATTGACGTGGTTTTCAAACATCATATTATTGTTATAAATATTATATGTATCTAAGGAAATGGTTAGTGAAATCAACCACTAATACAAACCACCTAATGTAACTATCAAGTAGTAAGGTTAACCCAGTCAAAATAATGGCTGGAACAACAATTATTATTGTATTGAATAATTACAGAAAGAGCTATTCATTCATTGTACTCTGTTACTTAAAAACTTACACCACATAGTAATAGATGTTTCTTACTTTTGGATCATACTCAAAACAAGTTTCAAATCAGTAGGCTCTGCCAAGTGTACCATATTTTTCAAATCTTCTGTAAATATCATATTCTCGTTGGTTGATACGAATTCATTCATCTTGGCTCTGAACTTCTCAGAATAACTAGTAAATTGCTCCTTTGCTCTTTTCCTTGTGTGTAGGAAGCTATCGATCCCTAAAGCGGCAGGCGAATAAAGGTTTTTGACTGAAAGTTTAAAAGATTATTTATTAAAGCTTCAGTACACCACAACTGAATTGTCTTTTTCGCTTTTTACTCGTAATATGATTACTTTTACTTAAATTTCTTGATCCTTTTGAACACACATTTGGGAATTATCAAAATTCTTAAGAAAAAACCATTATCAGGAAGTTAAATCTTCAATAAATTAAATTAAATCACCAACCTTGAGTCACATAAACACCTCTATATGGTGCTATTAAACGTAAATTAGAATAGAAACTAGTTCTTACAAGGGAATTCGCTATTAAAGACATTTTGGTTTTTAGAACCTTTGAACAAAGTTTTTAGGTTATGTTATAGACAAAAGACAAGAGAAGAGAACTAAGAGAGCAGGCCGGGGCTTGACAGTTGACATTGACAGTGACAGCGATGGTAGGTCCACCAAAATTGTCATGTAGTTAAGATGCCCATCTCATCATTCTCATCGATCTCATCATAGTAGCTCAAGGAACTGTCGAAGAGACTAACGAGAATATACTTGGTAAAATTTATCCTCTACAATGATTGGTCAATGAGCAAAATGACGCAAAAAAGAAATTGACGTAGGGTTACAATATGTGCGTGCGTGACGTAACAATACAAATGGAGGTGTTTACGTGAAAATGTAAATTTTTGACTTCGACCTTTATTTTCTCTAAAATTGTTTAACTGTTAGCGTAACTTCATTTAAAATTGGCGTAATTGTAGTGAAAGACTTATAAATTATATAAATTCTCAAACTGAAGAAGATATGTGTGAAATAATTTGCGAGATGACAATATTTTAGTGTGGCACGAAATGTAACGATGAATCTATTGATTTGATGAATCATCTTTGAGAATTTGTTGTGAAAGCTAACATTAACTTGTGTAACGCAAAAAACCACACGGAAATAATTACTGCCAAAAGGTTTCCTGTGTTACACAACTTTAAATCTTTTCAGTATTCATATCATGAATTTCCATTTACTTTTCTAATACTGCAACGAGTGAATCTAAGGATCTGCAGAGTAACACCAAAATAATGAAAAGCTCTTGTGTCGACCCTCTGTTATTTATTTGGCTAATTTTAATTTCATGCTATGAATACTGTTTTTAATGAACCAATATTCTTAATATCTACATGTTTTCTAAAACAAACGTGTTTATATTAAGAATCAAAAGGAACCACATACATAATATTGTGTATACATATGTAAAATTGTATTGGTGTAATAATTGTGTATTTCACTAATTAGCACAATTTTTTCTAGCTAGCACATAGACATTTTGAAGTCCATTACAAATAAATAGTCATGGACGGAAGTGTTAAGTGACAGGTTGATCACTGGACTTATGACTGGACAATATAATATGATGGAGGGATGTATGAGATGAGAGGTCAACAATCAACATGAAAAGTAGACTGAGTAATGTTGGACCTGATGATAGTGCCAGGGTGGAAATGTAATCAAAGATATAGTTAACAATACTTTACAGTATAGATATGCAAGCAGTCAACTTCATGAGGGTTGTGATAATTATGTCCTTCATACACTAAAACATAAAAAATCTCGTCTTTGAACAACATTCATGAAAGTGACACAAGGCTCATGCTTTTAATACACACATATGTCCAATCTACTTCAAACCCTTTTCTAATGTTGCCTTAAGTAGTTCTAATATAGTTTATCAACACTAATAACTATATTATATCTTTACAGATAAGTGGTGCTGTTGTTACAGGATTTGTAGTGCTAATTAAATCATTAGGAGTTGAAATGGCTGACAGTTATAGCAGACATTCTCAAAGCAAATCAACAAGATGTCCACAAAAAGAAAAGGATAATCTGATGAAGTCCAAATCTAGGAGAATTAAATATTCAGATCATAAATATCATCATGTGGAGTCAAAAACACCTCCATTGCCCACTAGAAGTACCTCAACATTGGAAGAATTGTTACAAAAAAGAGAATCTCTTAAACAGGAACTAAAATACATGGTAAAACATTCTGACACAGCAGCAAGTAAAAATAGCAAAAAACGTAGGCATTCCAAAGAAGACTATGCTTATGAAATAAGTAATAAAAAAAGTTACAAGGGAAATGATACTAAACCCAATATGAACACAAAAAGAAAAAGTACTCATGAATCTTCACCAGAATTAGAACATACACAAGATTCAGAAGATGAAGAAAGTATTATTGAGCGAAGAAGACAACAACGTAAACAACTTTTAGAAAAATTTAATGATTCACATGACAAAAGCAGTGGAAGCAACGAATCAAATAATAAAAACACTTGTAGTGAAGCTAAAAGCAATAATAGTATTAAAAGTACTCAAGCCGACCAAAATATTTCAAAACAAATAACAGATATGTTCTCAGAAAAAGATGAGTTTGATTCCAACAGTACATCAAACAACATAACTTATAACAAAGACGAAGCTAATTTAAATTTAATTGATAATTGGGATGATCCTGATGGATACTACAACATACGTATTGGAGATGTTATCAACAACAGATACACTATCAAAAGTATTTTAGGACAAGGAGTGTTTGCTAATGTTGTTAGAGCTCAAGATAACACAGAGGGAAATGATTATGTAGCCATTAAAATCATCAGAAATAATGATTTAATGTATAAAACAAGTCTGAAGGAGATAGCCGTTCTAAAACAAATAAGGCAAGCAGACCCTGACAACAAATACCATTGTGTGCAGTTCTTTGGACAGTTTATGCATAAAGGACACCTTTGTCTATTACTAGAATCTCTGCACATGGATTTAAGAGGTGTCATTAAGAAGTATGGCAAAAATCATGGTATCAACCTAAAAGCATTAATGAGTTATAGCAGACAGTTACTTCTGGCATTAAGATTACTCAAGAAACTTGGAATTATTCATGCTGATATAAAACCTGATAATATTTTAGTAAATGAAAAGAAAAATGTCTTAAAATTATGTGATTTTGGCTCAGCAACAAAGAGTGATGACAATGAGCCCACCCCTTATCTAGTTTCGAGGTTTTACAGAGCTCCCGAAATCATACTTGGTGTGCCATACCAACATGGTGTTGACGTATGGTCAGCGGCATGTACCATTTTTGAAATGGCTACTGGGAAAATAATGTTTACAGGCAGTTCCAATAACAAAATGTTAAAATGTTTTATGGATTTAAAAGGAAAATTCTCAAGCAAGCTTGTGAGAAGAGGTAAATTCAAAGATCAGCATTTCAATTACAACAATAACTTCCTTCTTCATAAAAAAGATGAATTTACGGGCAGAGAAAAAGTTGTTGAAATGAGCAATATTAATATCACTAGAGATTTACTTTATGAACTGAAGAAATCTTATAGGAATGCATTTTTGAATGAAGAAAGAAAACTAACACAACTCAGAGACTTGCTTGATAAGATGACAATGCTAGATTCTAGTCAAAGAGTTTCAGTGACTGATTGCTTAAGGCATCCTTTCATTTTAGAAGAATTAGAAAAAGATGCAAATAAAAAATAATGCTGTTTTTTTGTTATAATAAGATAAAGTTTAATAAAAGAATTTGTCAATAAAAGTATTTACTTTATTAACTTCTAAGAGACGAAAACAATAAAAATATACGCCATCAACCAAAATATCACTTAAGGTTTTTATATAATATAAGGACTATCACAATTTAAAAGGAAAAATTGACTTGGTCATCAATGGTAATAAAACTGCTGTAGAGAATTGACATGACCATTTCAGACCTCTGCTTATTCTGAGAGTATTATATAATCACAAAATCAAAATGCAGATAACTATAATTGAAAAAAAAAGTAGGCTTATTATATACAGCATTTTATTGAAGTGCTTCTGTATGGAAATTATCCATTTACCTTTTCAGTTAAACTTTATATATTGAAATAGGTGTAATAAAATTTATTTATTTAGAGGTGGGAAACGTAAATAATGTTGGTAACAAAATTGGAGTTGGCAAATAGTACTTACATATTTATGTAGTCAAAATTGTATGTTAGAAGATTGTTACAAACGAACATAAAATTATAAATAACAATTAGATCACCACTTAAGACATAATTATAAATTACAATATAGCCTTCTCTAAAACTATTTAAAACATTGCTTACTTTCCATTTTTCGCCATTGCTTTAGTCACTCGATTCCATAAAAAAAAATATAACAACAAAAGTAAGTAAGTAGATAATTATAATGCATCACAGTACAATAACATAATATTATTATAAACAAACCAATTTATATTTGTTACTGGCAAAGTTAGCAGTGTGCAAAGTTGACCACGAGTCTCGATCTTCCGGGAAATTTCTCTTTAATTAATTTTACTGGCATGGCAAATAAATACAGGTGTGGAAAAACTATCACATTGACCAAAAATAATCGTAACCATGGTAAGGTACCGAAGATTGTGCCAAAGTAAATGTTTTAAGTTTAGATACACAGTAATTGTTTTGTTCAGTAATTTATTTTCGTAGTGTTTTGTAATAGGAGGGTAACTCTTATGAAAGTCGACATTGTATTATGTGTTAAACAACTTACTAACTTTGCCCGTAACAAATCAATCACACATCTTATCAACTTATCTCTTAGAAAATAAAGCATCTGTAGCACATTTTACAGAATAAAAGAGATATATTTTACAACAGTTCCCTAATACTTGAAGTATGAATACTGTAGCATTGAGTAAAGGACTAATTAAGGTGCAGTTCATTTAAAACTAAGTACAGCCAAACACTGAAATTAATAAATGAACACTAGATTTCGAAAGATTGCTTTATATTGATAAGTTATTTATTTTATTTCAGATATGTTCAGTTTAATGAATTATATACAGCCTGGCACAAACTTTATGGTGGCTCTGAACTGGAGAGACACTGCAGTACCAAATTCACGTGTCATTTGGGGTGAGAGGGAGGGTTCTGCACCGACTAACGCACTTTAGAGCCGCTATAAAGTTTGACGCTTACTGTAGGTACGCACTATAATAAAAAAACGATATGATCAAATTAAAATATAATTTGATTTTGCCTACATACTTAACTTGAACCAAATTAATCCGATCCATTCATCTCTGATTTAGCCAAAACCAATAGTGTACAATCAAAGTGCTACAGAATATTTGAATGTTAATTATATTTTGAGAATATATGAATAAAATTAACCTTTGCAAAGCTTTTGCATAAAACTTTTTGAAGTTCAAATGTTGCAATGTCTATAAACTGTACGAGGCAACTAAATATAAATCACAAGACAAGTCACTACTGCCACAGCAACTTTTAATAAATCTACATTTTAACCACTATCATATAATCTAATGTCAAAATCTTATGGATGGAGCCATTACACAATGAATTAGGTAAGTAGTATAGTTAGCAGAAATGGGATGAAATGCAGTCTCAATTAATTCGATTTGATCACTGGCTTTACTTATCACAAAAGTAATGGTACGCAAAGATAACATACTGTGTTGGTAAATATAAAAGAGTTACCTATGAGATTCTTAAAAGTATAATATCGAGTTGTCGACTAACTATTAACCTCTCTTTAGTATCTATCGTTACGCGACTCTAATAATTATATAGTTAATGTTTCTTCTTTGGATGTGTGGGATTGGATAACACAATGACGAGCTTTTTATACTGTCGTGATTGTTGTTATGTTGAGGGCATGTTTTGGCTCTGAAAGCCAGAGTTGGGAGCGCCAATCTCTATAGATTGTCCGGACGCTATCGAGTCTGGGCTCTGTAGCGATGCGCTGTACACTGGGTTCATAGGAGTAGTCCCGCCGGCCTCGAACAATGTGCTGTCGTATACGCTGTTGCTCTGCTAGAAAATACAAATGTTTAATGTTCACATAGAAAATGATTTGTTTCATTAACCGACATAAAAAAATTAGGTTCTCAGTTTGACCTGTATGTTTGTATGCATATTTGTCTGCGATTATCTCGCGTTTGTTAACCGTTTTTTTTACAACAGTAGATAACAAGAAACAGATCCAAAGACCGGCCGACTTCGAAAACTAAAGTATTTTTTTTTATTTTGTAGTTTTTGAAGGCGGTTTTTTTTTATGTAAGTAGACCAAATCAATAATTTAAAAATATAAGGTACATTCGACCCGTATCGCCTGTAAGCTCACCCGTTGTGCGTGATCCGGGCGCGATAGAGGCAAATGTCAGTGGCGTAGCTTGGGGGGGGCCGGGGGGGCCATGGCCCCGGGCGGCATATGACAGGGGGCGGCAAGTGCCACGATTTTTTTAATTTTAAATTTTAAAAAAAATCTAAATCGCGCCCGTTAAGTTACGTGTCAAGCAATTTCAACAACAGAAATTACAAAGTAATATTAAAATGGTACTGTTTTAAGAGATGGCGGTGGGCCCCCATTTCTTCCCATAGCAGGGCCCGATCTAGCTACTCGTATTTAGCCGCTCCGGGCAAATAATATTCGCTGCCCTTTACACTAACACCATAATACCTAAATCATGAGCTTGCTATTTCAAAAATGGGATGATATATATTATGTGATATTGTTTTATCGTATAATATTCAAATACGTTGGTCTACTACGGTTTCTGAACAAGTTTACAAAAATTCATGAGAGGTTGGACTTCATGCAACCGCCCGGCACACTTAATTTTGCCGCCCCTCATTTTTGCCGCTCTGGCCGCCCCCCCCCCCCCCCTTTTTTTATGGTGGTAAAAATCATCATAATGGTCCTTCCGCACTGGGTGGGGCGGAAAATTTATCTTGGACTTTCAATAAGTTATATAGTCCGTTGAATAGAAACATACAATACACAATAGGGGGGCGGCAAAATTTCGGCCGGCCCCGGGCGGCAAAGACCCACGCTACGCCACTGGCAAATGTGTCGATTATGATGTGACTTTACATTTTGGTGTTATCAATGCTATGACCTGATTATATTCAGAGATAAAGTTTTTAAAGAGATGAGTTTCAGCAAGAAGTAAATTTACTTCGTGGGCTCGCTATTCTCCTTTCACTCGCAATAAATACGTGCGAGCGAGATGCAAATACCAGGAACGACCTTATCAATCAAATGTTTAATTTTACCTGATAAATGTAATCAGAATCTGTTTTGAGTGAGCTGAAGCTCTGCTGGTGCGGCAAGGAAACTTGATCTTCGTCCATAGGCTCGTCCATTTGAGCCTTGTACGAGAACATGATGCTTGGTTGAGATACACTGAAATAACAAATTAACGATAGTTAATACATGTGGGTACGGTCGTGTGCTTGCGAATATTGAGATTCGAGCAGCAAGCATTGTGCGCGGCCAGCTCAGCCAGCTGTATATCCTCAATTCAAACACGTGTAAATTTTATTAAAACTTTTTTTTTTTTTTGTTTCAATTTATACGGAACTTCGTTCCTGACGAGGGTCCCACGACCGCAAATTATTTTCTATGACGAAGGCTCACCTGAAAAATTCGCTTAGGAATGTATGATAGACAAGGGGAGTGTAGAGCGAGAAGTAAAGCCAAGTAGTGACGTCGACGACACACAAGCCGGACTGCATGTTGCCCCACGCGAGTAGCCCTGCACCGACGGCCTGCGTCGTGTCCAGTAATGCCAGTAGCAACACGTAGAGGTAGAAAGATAGTTTACCTGTAATGAATCAGGGTTGTATTTGTTTATTTTTTGGTGATACTTTTTACTCAGGCTTCCTACGGAGTGTGATATCACCAAGCTTATTTATATGTGCTTGCATCGCGCCTCCACGACCTTTCGTGTGCCACTCTTTAAACGGAGCGTAGGAGTGAGCAAGTACCTACACTGGGACTTGCGATATTACGCGCTGCGGAAGCCTGCTTTAGGTATTTTACTTTAAAAGATAAATATTATAAGCAAGAAGATTTATAACTTTAATTATGCAACAATTTAACTGAATTGAAATTCATGATTTAATCTAGTTTTTCCAGATTACACTAGTTTATTGAATTAGTAGGTCTGCCGTGCTTTTATTGCAAAGTGCGCTCTATTTTTGTAAAAACGACGTTAATCGAATGAACGAACAATCAAGACTTTGCACTGACTGAAGCGGATAGGATGATGGATAGAATGCCAGAGCGTCAACGAAAACTTTCGTGCAGCTGCCGCGCGGTTGGGTGAATCCGAGGAAATTCAATACTGTTACTTATTAAATAGAATAACAATAACATCACGCCTCTTCATCATGAGGGCAATACAGAATACTATCTACAGTTGTCTCTTGCATGAAACGCAATCTCTTTATCCATCCATTAGTATGCCTATTTAGTTAGTTTTTAATCCCACAGTTTTAAAGCTCTTTTTCCCTTACATGGTAAACATGTTATTAGTGTTGGAAGCCTTACTAAAATCATGCACGGAGTTAAGCAGTACATAAAAAATAATGCTATCTGAATATACTAATAACCAATGATTATTCACAATAACATAACTACGCTTTTATGAGTCTATCTAGTTTTCGACAATTGCAGATAAGATTATAAATGTAACATGATATCAAAATCATTGAACATGGGATCAAGTTGCATGGTCAGGCATTCAATAATAAAGGTTCAATTGATCAGTATTTTATGGTAAAATCAATAGCTTTGCCCCCTATTATGTTTAACCTTTTCACCGCCACGGACTTCAATCTAAGTTCCGGATTTTCGTGCCACCAGCGCCACGACTTCATTAGAAGCTCTTCATTTTAACTATTATCATATAGCTTGGCGCTGGGCGAGGCATCGCGTTCTGTGTTCGCTGGCGGTGAAAAGGTTAAACAAAGCTGGTAAATGATGTACCTCTATAAGTACATTTCTCCCTGACTTTTCAGGGAAAATCAGATTTTTTGCTATGTGCACCTGACTGACATTACTTACTTTAAGGTACACCAGTATTACAAAGAGGGTTATAAGTCTGAAAAAATTGTGCATGGTTATCAAAATATTTCTATATTTATTTCATCAAAATATTTCTATATTATTTAGGTTTTTTTTACGCAAAAAGCTTTTACTTGATTTGTATGCCAGCCTGCAAATACAGCCACAAAGTAACTGGATAGTACATAAGAAGTATTGGAACAGAGAGTAAGACATTTTACTAGGTCTGTGGTACAAATTATAAAATAACTTTCAATTACATTTGAAGTTAGATCATGGGTTACAGTAGTGAATCTGCCCATGCCAATTTATCATGCAAACTTGCTTCTAATGACTTATTGCATAAAATCAACCTGTACCATTACTGATACAAAAGTGAACAACAAGAACTTTACTTTTGTGTATTTACATTCAGTTATTACTACAACAAAACAACACTATCTCAATATTAACTATTATTAACTGCATGTTACAGTTGCATAATTTATTGTTTATAAACCTATAAATAATGATAATAGAAAGAGGAAATAATTATCATTATTGAACTGCTATCAAAAAGCTATAAGTGTTCTTACAAGCAATTTGATACAGAAATAAAACAATTAAGTACATCTTATGAAGTGATATTTACAGACCATTATTCTCTAATGAGTTATTCTCACAATATAGAATTGTAGTTAAATTAAAAATACCTCCTTTAATTGAATCTGGTGATACCTACAATATAGACCTTTTAAAGACACAAAATACTTACTTGGTAAAGCAAGATATTCCCTCAGTGGAATCCAGGGCAATAGTAATATTAGGAAGTAAATGAGAGCAAAGACTAAAGATGATGTAAACCAAAACAGCATCCCTCCATGTCCAAATAGATCATAATCTCTTGTGTCAACATGAAACATGTCATCTGGCATGACAATCTCGAGGGTGCCTTGTGTCACGGTGAAAGCGAGGGACAAGAGTGATGTTGCCAGTAACACATATCTAATACTGCTGCGGCTGTCCAAATGGCCTGGAAAATAAGCACAACCAATTATAACATACAGTGAAAGCACAGAATAACCAGAATGAAAGATTACTAACAGTGTTCAAAATTCTTACCTACTTTCATAGGGCTGTCACTATTGAAAATATATAAAATCGGGATACCTACATTTAATTGTTAACATTTAATTTACTTCTATATTTTAAGAAGATTAAGATAATAATAGTGGGTATGTATTATGATTAAATAAATAAATAGGTAGGCAGGTGGTACTTATGTACATAATTAATCATACTATGAAATAGATACACATACATAGATAGGTACATACATTGCTTACTTTCTTGAAGTTGATTAATCAAATTACTTTGACTTACCTACGCACGGACGGACATAGTGAAACTACCTATAATGTATTCTTCCTTGTTTTACTATTTCACGAACGTAAGTTAAGTAGGTACCTACTACCTATCTAATAGAAAAGGCTAAATGGAATCTTACTAAGACGACTTACAAATATACTTTGGTACCTACTATTCTACAAACCTACTAAAACAAAAATACGAAACGAATAATACGTCAATATACCTACTTACCTACATAACAAATTATTTCATAAGGGAAAGCCTTATCGCTAATTGTTCTGGATATTATTACCTACTCGTAAATAAATAGTTACTTCTGTAATAAGCATTAAGCATGTGTTTGTATAAGTAAATATAGACAATTACCCGATAGGTAAGATCCTTTGGATATACAAAAAAAGAAGTCTCTTTGTTGTTTCGACCATTATTTGTATACACAGTGCAACAGTTAGGCATCCTTAAAAACAATTTAACATCCACGTCTAAATAAATATTGTAACTGTGTCCGCGTCGTACCCGACCGCTGTCGCTGGCACACCTTAAGTTTGACCGCTAGCTGAGCCGACTCAAACCGGTTTGCACCCGAGCGGGCGCCGGCGCACTCCCCGCGCGCCTTGTCGGTGACAGGTCACGCACACATAGTTGCGCGCGTAGTAGTGTACCTACGCACGAGCGTTAGTATGAAGTTTTCATTCTGGTTGTTCTGTGGTGAAAGTCTCATGACAATGGACCAACTGAGACTAAACTTTAAAACAAGATTAGTCACTGCAGCAAAAACTATGAAGGTTAAAACTTACCAAAAGCCAAGCCAAATATGACAACACTCATTTCTGTGGCAAGCAGGGAAAATCTGACCATGACCCATAACACCTTGTCCACCAGCCCACCAAGTGGCATTGCTGCATTCACAGTCATGGAAACAGCACATCGCACCAGACTTATGATCACATTGCCCCATACCAATGTGTAAAACGTCAAGAATATAGGACTGCTAGTAGCGCGCAATTTCAACTGAGCCTTGTTAAACCTCACCACTAAGAACAGCACAAACAATGCGTTTGGTATCAAAATAATTAAATCCCAAATACGGACCCTGTAAAAGAACAACAAAATAAGCACAAAAACGTACACAAAAAATACCAAGGACGTAGAACATATAAGTACCTTGAATTATTTATCTCGTAGTATAAAACATATTTACAAAAGGTGTCCTCCGTAACGGGAGGAAAATCTGAGCCATTGGTACCGTACATCTTCATAATCATCTACTGGTTTGCCATTTAGTTTGTTACGAAAGCGTCTTGAGCCCGTGGCAGCATTACTCCAATAATCAAGTTATTGGAATAGGCCACCGTTACGTCAACTTAGTCCTATCATTATAAACACATACGCTTTAATTTTGCAATTAGTACTTCTTAAGCTTTCTAATTCAATTTGCAATGACGACACTAATAAAAGATCACTCCACGAGATAAAATAGGTATTGGTGTTGTGTAAAATAATAATTTATTCTTTTTCATTCATTCGCTTCGCTTCTTCTTCGTTGTGCTAACTTGACATTGACATGACATCACTCAGTGACTGGCAATGTAATGTTATTGTAATGACAGCAGTCAGCAGTGCTGTCCTGTCACAGCATGACAGCACTACAGAGTCATAGACAGCTTGAGCTTGACAGATCGCTCCATAGTGCCCATTGGAGCCCAGACTTTGAATACCTACTTGAAGCTCAAAAAATGTATCGCTATCTCGCTCTCTGTGGTCTCACTCTCTCTTTTTAACTTAGGATAACCTCCTAAGTTAGAAAGAGAGAGTGAGACCACAGAGAACGAGAAGTTTTGTAGGTATTTGATTCAAACTTTTGTTCGAAGTCTTGACTCCAGTTTTATCTATACCTTCATGATAGTGCCGAACTGCCGATGGATGGCAGGCTTATCAATAAATTATATGGACGCGACGTGCCAAACTCCGAAAATTGTTTTCAAATGTCAAATGACACACAGATGGTCACCGAAACCCAAATACGCTATTCGATTCATGAATAGAAACTTTTCATAAAATAACAGCCTAAAAACGGCGGACGTTTATGCAGATATGACAGGGACAGGTATTTCTTCATACATTTAGAAGATAAGGCACTGATAAAACCCTAGTCCGAAACAAAAATACTAATTAGTACAGAGTTAGCTCAGTTAGCGGCGCAGCGGAAAAATATACAAGTCAGTGGTGTATCATATCTATGGAAATAGTGTGCGCAAGGACTTCGTCAGTTCGTCTATGGACATGTCTGTCGACGTCCATCTTTCTCTTCTCCAGTCATTCTTGATCAGCCAGCCAGTGTAAAAAAAATGATAGATTGAAAAAATTAAAATTATATTCCTTTACATAATATTATGATTAAGTAATATTTTTTTAATATCTCTAAACATCCAGTTTCATATCTTAATTAAAATTACTGGGTAATCCGCAGAGATATATTTTAAACAAAATAATATTGCAGGCAAGTTGTGGAGTTTGTGCCTGCAACAACATTACATTTCTGTTAAAACTTCCATGTGTTTATGTAATACGCCTTGTGAGTTACTCAGAGTACATTCTATAATCTAAAGAAAATGTCGAATAGATACAGATTTTTATGGAGTAGATTTTTCCGAGTATCCAGCAGTTTAAAAAGTAGGATTTGCAATATGTCAGTTTATAATCCTAAAATTCCTAGTATAACAAAACCATATGTAATAGGTTTTTCCCTATTTACTTGGCTTGGATTCGATAAAAAGATGACTTCTGAAGATGAACTTGTACACACTATAAAGCATAGCATATTATTTATACAAAGGAATGAACTAGAAAAGGCAGAACAGCTACTTCATGTAGCATTGAGACAAGCACAGCAAATTCATCATGAACTTGGAATCACTTATATATTCGATGTTATGGCAAATTTAGCACTTCAGAGGGAACAGTTAGATAAAGCAAAACAACTATTTGTTGTTGTCACACAAAGAATTATGGCAGATGGTGTTGTAGAAGATGATCCCAGAGTGATTCATCTCAGTGCTAAATTAGCAAGAGTTAGCCATTTACAAAAAGATTATACAACTGCACAGTTAGGATATGACTGGTGTCTAGAGAAACTAGAGAAATTAGTAAAAATAGATCCTTCAAATAACAATAAACAACTCCTGGCCATGGCTGAAGATTGGTATGGCCGGCTCTTTCTAGATGTTGATAGATGTGAAGATGGCTTACAGCTCATGAAGAGTTCCTTGAACAGGATGAAAGAGATCCCAGACTTAGAGAAAGAGCATTTAGTAGTGCAGTTAAATGATATTGGCACAGTGTGTGATCGCCTCGGTAGGACAGAAGAAAGTATAAAGTATTTCAATGATGCTATTGAAATGGCTACCTCTCTGGAAATGGACGACCTAGGAACCATGTATGTAAATTTGGGGAGGGCCTATCTGAAAACAAAACTACTAGATGCAGCAAGAAAGTCATGTGGCCATGCTTGGAAACTAGGAGTAATAGCAAAAAATACAGAAGTCAAAGAAGAAGCTGAAATTTGTATCAAGCAAATAAACCAACTTATATAGACAATTTTTTATTTAAGAAAAATAGTGTTGGCATGTTTTACTTATAATAATAATGTTTTCAAGATAATAAAGTGAACTAAATTAATAAATCTCAATGTGACAAACCCTGTGACAAAAAATAGGAGCATTTAAATCAATACAATAGGTAGGTTATTGTTTTTTCAACTTCAGTTAAAACAATGCAAACATGAATTCTTTTACATACAAAGTATTATAATGTATACCTAATACTATTCTATTTATATAGCACTTTCTTTTGTGACACTGAAAGGTTCCGACACAACTTCAGTTTTTGTGTCTGCAATTACCACATCTTTAATGGGGCGGTCATTTGCTCCAGTAACAGTTTTCTCAATCTTACGAACAACATCCTGTGAACAAAAAGCATTGTCATTAATAATACAAACAAACTCAACTTGGTATGACCTTTCGATAGAATTAAATTCCAAAGAATGACAAACATTGCAGTGCAGTGTAAACACCACATGTGACCACTGAACCAATAAGTCAGTATAATTATTAGGTATGTACCTACTTAATTATTTATAAAAAAAACTTCAAATAAGCTAGGAGGTTACCTATACACTCACACAATGTGTCTATGTAAATGTGATAAAACACAGTTTATCTCAATCTTGCTATGACGAATTTATTATAAAAACATCCTCCATTTAATCAGCCATCCAAAACGCCTTACAAAAATCAATAGATAATAGATGTACTCTTAAAACTTTTTACGTGTGTAATTTCATTTATTGACATATTTTATGTAGGTATTCTTACCATGCCTTCCAAAATTTTCCCAAAAACTACGTGTCTGCCGTCGAGCCAGGGAGTCTTGGTGGTGGTGATGAAGAACTGGGAGCCGTTGGTGTCTTTACCAGCATTAGCCATTGACAGCCAGCCAGCACCATAATGGCGGAGCTTGAAGTTCTCGTCTTCGAAACGTTCACCGTAGATGCTACGTCCTATGGTTGCAATACAATTCAATTAGTGATACAGCAACAATATTATTATGTAGGTACGTAACTAAAAAGGAATAAACAGAACATTTCTGTGCCTACATTTTATCTTTCAAGTTCTGATACGGATAGAGATACGAGTACCTAGGTACGAATGATGGTCCTACAGTTCTGATGTAAGTATTTTTATTTGATTATTCTTATAAAAATATAACGGGTGTAAAAAATACACATAGCGAAGCCGAAAGTTACGTACCTATTGTTCATGATGGCGTTTTTTTTAACTGGGAACCTAATAGAACGTGGTTATGGAGGTATAGGTCAATCAATCAATTTTAAATGTTATAACTAAACTTGAAACACCCCCACGACCCCGCCGCCCCCTGTGCTGTTGATTGCGCCCGTTACCGCGAAATTTTGCGTGAGCTAGGTTCCCACATTGCGCCTTTTCACAGCCCCTAAATTTTATAACTTCATAGTGTTTAATTTGCAACCATAAACTGTAACTGCCAATTAGAAACGTGAACGTAAAACTAATTGGAAGTACCTATATCAACTTCATAACACATGTCTTATATTAAACAATGGCTGTGTTTTAAAGCCTATTGTTGTTTTACGCGGTTTTGTTGATACAAAACCTGACTTCTTGTAATCAAACAAAGCAATGAAAAGTCTAAATGCATTGACCATTGTCCAACTCTGTTACTTACCACCAGTGCCATCGCCTTTAGTAAAGTCTCCTCCTTGGATCATGAAATTCTCAATGACTCTGTGGAACTTGCTGCCCTTGTAGCCTTCACCCTCAGGTTTCTGTGCCAACTGGAGGAAGTTTTCGGCAGTCTTGGGGACAGTCTTTCCAAATAATCCAATGACAATGGTGCCAATATTTTCTTCACCCAGCTTCATTTCAAAACTGACCTGAAAGATTACAGTTTTTTAAAACAATGTTCTTACTTTTAGCATATTTGGTAGACTAAGCTCACGCCCTACCTACTTTATTTACCTACATTTTTTTTTATTGTCGCTTAGATGAGATAGTGACGATTTTTTAGCTCTCTAAGCCCTTGCTGTGCCTCTGAAAACTGCCTATCCCAGGAAATTTCACGTATTTTCATAAAGCGCCTCGCGGTGTCGCGACGATATTCACAGCGCCGCGCCGTGCACCACGAATCATCCAGTTGCTGTATAAGCATCCTCGCGCCGCGTTTGGGTGTAAGCTGACTTAGCTGACCTCTAATACATGAGGAGTAACAAATATACATGTGATGTTCAGCATTTTATAAAACAAAACTGAGCTATGCCATGATGTAGGTACCTATGTGGCAGAAATTCAATTATTTAATCAAAGCTCACATCCTACATGCATTTAATAAGATGGTAGTTAGATTGGTTGTTTATGGCTAATACATAAAATAATCAATCTTACTTACAAATTAAACAACTATAAACTACACCTGTTAAATTGCACCTGTTACATTATACCTGTGCAATTAGCTGTTTAGGTAAGGAAATACTTTGTACCTATAATACAATAGGTACATAATTATGAGACAAAAGGATGTAGGTAAAGTGGGACAAGTTGGCAACGCTCAATGTTATTTTTATCTGCCTTATCCTTTTGTTGATAGACTTGAAGGTCAGAGTTGACTTTTTCTCTTATCTCAAATGATTTAATCATTGTAATTATGTACTATTAATAAAATTAAAGTTTATATTGACTATGCAAAAGTCTGAAATCATCATGTCAATAATGTCCTAATTGTATTGGCCAATCACAGCTCTACACATCATAAACAATGCCACATGGCATTACAATTTCAAAAAAACTGCTAAGCAAGACCAACCTTCTTCAGTCTAATGTAGACTGATTAAAACTGATGTTGGCTACTTTTTAAAATTCCTTTAAAACTACTAATAACCTAGGTAGGTATGTATTTAGTAAAAACCAGAATTTAATTTTCATCTCTGTTAGAAAAGTCTGATAGTAATGAAACTTAAAATTAAATAGTCACAACGACTGCTCCTCACATGAATAAATTGATATTAATATATTCTGGACTGGACAGGATATGTATATGTGTGTTGAATAGCAAAGAGATAATTTAACTATGCCCAACAAAAACTTGTAGCGTCATCATGAAAGGTCACCGACCGATCATCGGCGATCACGAAATGTTTGCACATCGGTATTATTATTATTTATTACATCGAAGCTTCAATTGAATAACAATAGCCTTACAAGTAGACAACAATACCTACTCACCTTGTGGGTTACTTTGGGTCCTTTGGGAGCATCTTCTGATCGGGCTGCGGCGATTATCAGAAGAAGACCAAGAGCTGCTGCGAAAGCGCTCATGATTAAAATAAGTTTTAACTTTTTTCTTAATATTTTTACGAATTTACCGAAACTCGTAGGGTGAAGAGTATTTTATGTATGAATTATTTGGACGGGAGTAAATCTCGTGCTTCTTCACCGGCAACACGCAACAAATAACGAACGAATGGACGACGATGACGATCTCGTATTCAATTCTCGTCGTACGATTTGAGGAAGTCAGGAAGCTTCAAAACCTTGTCAATGTCACTTGTCAAAAACCACGTCATGTTTAATGTCCCCACCAATGTTTGTCGTTGATTCGCACAGATTAAAAAAACAATTATAATATGTTTTTTGATTTTTGATTTTTTTAATAAAAAATCGGATTTAGTAGGTTGTTAGATGCTCCTACCTGTGGTACCTACCCACGAAGTTTCATTTCAAATTAACTACTTATATCTAGTAATAAATTGTATTTTTTTTGTCCTTTTTAAGTAGACGTTTACGTATATTGCCCAAAGTAATTTTGCGGGTGATTTATTATACGGTGGATGATGCGAGTGTTGCCTAAGTTGGTTGACTGAGGTAACTAAATTACAATCCGACTCTCCACGCCGGAACACGTCTGAAACCATAGGCATCGTTAACTTAAAATTAATATAACTAATACATTAGATACCTACTATATTTACTACATTAACATTATTTTAGGACATACAATAATATCTTACAATTTTTTAATGTTTTCAAAATTATTCATATTTGTTTCAATCTTGTCATCTTTGTCTTTACTGTTTATCTTAAAATTCCATTGTTTTGTGGGCTTTTGAAAATGTAGCAATGTCTGGTCGAAAAAGCTTTTACGATCTTTTGGTGTCTGATTTTTTACATTGCTAAAATTACTGCAGACATCTTCATCACTCATATTATAAATTCCTCGTTGGACGTCTTCAATTAAACATTTTCGCATAAAGCTGAAAAGAAGCATTTAGTTATAAATTATATTCTGCTGGACTTGTTGATACCTAAGTAAAGAGTTATTAAGACGTTATTTTAGAGTTCATATTAAATTGGTAAAATGTTAAAAACAGTATATTTTATTCTCGTAATCTTACCGCACTTCGTCTTGTTTTTGCTGCTGTGCTTCGCAATTTGGGGATTGAAGAACTAAATCTTTTATGATATCCAACTCATCTGAAACGTATTTTAAGACAATAGTTAGGTAGTAAAAAATGAAAGTTAAAACTTAAAAATAAAATTCGATAAACGAATGTAACCTTCTGATTGTAGGTACTGGTGACTAATAAATATTATGCTATGGTTATGCTATGCTGTGTTGTGCTGAGCGCGGTTTAGTGGGTACCTACTGTGCGACTTGGTCAGTAGTATACATTTATACAACGTAGTAAGTATATGAGTCTGAGTGTAGTCAACGAGAGACCGAGCGGGTGAAAAGCGAGACAACATGTTTCTTTCTCATAATTTGTTTCTTGAATCTTTGAGCCTACTAAATAATAGAGCACAGCACAACTCAGCATAGCTTAATACTTATTAGTTATTCACATATTCTTACCGGTGCTACTTATCTCATTGAAACTATTGTAATTATTTATTTTTCCATTACTCTTGCTTTTTATCTCAATGTTCTTCTTTATTTTCGGCTCTGCCTGTATTTAAAATAAATAATTAAGTACCTGCCTATTTACATAATAAACAAGCTACTATAATTAAAAAAAATTAAAAAACACGACTGCAAAAATTGCACATATTTGTACCTACTTTGTTTACTCATCAGTTTTTTTTTTACGAGGTTTTTTATTTACAGTGTTATATATTTTTTAAATCTACTTGTAAAATTCTAGACGATAAACATAGACACGACCAGTTCATTAAAAAAATAAATTCAGGCTGGTATTAATTTACGTTTTAAAGTGGCCACACCGGTTTCTTTTTATTTTTTACTAGCCTATGTTACTCGGAACGATGCAAGGATTGTAACGATACCCCACACATCTAAATCGGTTCAGGCGTTTAAAAGTTATGGTGGAATAAAGAAACTCACATACATACATACATACATACATACATTAACCCTGAACACATAACACTCCTTTTTTTGGGGCAGTCGTGTAAAAAATAAATTGAGGCTGGTATTAATTTACTTTTGAAAGTGACCACACCGGTTTCTTTTTATTTTTTACTATCCTATGTTACTTGAAACGATGCAAGGATTGTAACGATACCCCATACATCTGAAATCGGTTCAGGCGTTTAAAAGTTATGGTGGAATAAAGAAACTCACATATATACATACATTAACCCTGAACACATAACACTCCTTTTTTTGGGGCATTCGTGTAAATATAATGCGGCTAGCATGGGTTTATTACCTCACACTTTGGAACACAATTTGTGAAACAAATTGATAAAATTTTGAAAATAAACTACCTTAGCTAATTTTATAACTTTTCTATTCGATCGCCATTTATCTATAGCTTTCTGTTGCCGCTCCTTTAAGTAGATGTACTTCGAATACCATTTCACGTGCGCGATAATTTCTTCTTCACGAATATCTGGGGATTTTGAAATACTTATCTAGATTTAGATATCATTCGGTCAATCATGATAAGCAAAGCAACAGAAATATTTAAAATATTATAGTATTCGTGGCGTGGTAAGCTAGATAGCTTACCACGCCACGAATACTATAATTATTACAGATGTAAAGGATAATGATTTGATTTAGAAAAACGGTAACTTAGCAAGCACATTAGATATGTAAGTAGTACTAGCTGCCCCGGCGAACTTCGAAGGTACCGGCTCAGAATCAATTTTGTTTTCGTTAATTTTTCGCATGTTTTAAAAGTTATTCTCCGATTACACGAATTCAACAAATCATAGATCATTAAAATCGGCCCAGCCTTTCTTGAGTTATAAATGGTATAAATAACCCGACTTTGTTATATGTAGCCTATGTAGGTATGTGATAAAATGTATACTATCGTAATAAAGCTAAAGAGATTTTTCGTTTGTTTGTTTAAAGGTGCTAATCTCTAGAACTCTCAGTCGGATTGGAAAAAAATCTCTCTTGTATTTGAAAGCCAGACTCATGAGGAATAGTTTTAAATTATAATATAACATCACGCTATAATCCACGTAAACGGAGCAGTAACCAAAGTCTACCAAAGACGTAACTTGGTGGAGGTAAAAAAAAACAACGCGGACGAAGTCGCGGGTAGAAGCTAGTTAATAAGAATAAATACATTAAACATACATACATTAAATGTACAGTCAGCAACAAAAGTCGATTAACAATGTTACTTTTTTAATATAATTTATAGGTACATAATAATTAGGATTAAAATCATAAATGTTAATCGACTTTTGTTGCTGACTGTACATACATAAACTCATGTCTGCTATGTGCTATGGCAGAAACCATTAGTAATTATGTAGATATGTAATCATTATTTTAACCTTGTAATTTCGGCAACAGTTCATTCAGAAATAAATTAAATTCTGAAGAATTTTCCACGGAATTATCGATTCCTTCAAAAGAGTTATCACTTTGAGATCCAAAATATTTTTGCCAGTGTTTTACAAATATATTATGGTGATATTCATTCCATCCTCCATATCGGTTTGCACTATTCATCATGAATTCTTGAAACTGTTGAACTTCCTAAAAATCAATACCAGCTTAAAAATATTTTATCGAAAAGAAGAAAAAATGGCATTGCATTGTAATAAAATACCTAATAGGTACCTACTTACTGAATACTTAAATGGGGATGTCATCAATGTTTTAACTGGGCTTGGCACAATCTCATTGTATTTTGCTGTTTGGATTCTCGGCTGTCTCTTCAAATTATTAATTAAAACTGGATTTTCATTTATCTACAAATCCGTCATGTAAACAATAAAGATATTAGGTAGCTTAGGGCCATACTTTATGTAGTTAGTTATAGCTAGCTCTAAAGTAGGTAATTGCCCCGCTAGGCATCCGCTTCGTCACTCAACTTTATCCTACTTATGTTGGTGCAACAACAACAAGTGCAACCTAGCTGCGACATCAGGGTGTCCCTCCCCTCCCCGTGAGTGAGGGAGGTTTTTCTGATGATTCTGTTTTTCTGAACTGACAGAAGTTCACAACAAAAACTGTTCTTCCATAATTAAAAATGGAACAGTAATTTGAGTCATTAGATCATTACCTACTTCATTAGTGTTAAATACTTACTATCGCTCGATCTCGCTAATATTATACACTTAATTATACATTTTGTTGGCAGCGCGACCTGGCTTTGCCTATATGGTATGACGTCCTTATATGGCACCCAACGGTCCTCAAGCGCGAGGACCACGACAGTTAATTAGGTACCTACTTACAGTTTGGTTTAATTGTTGCTCAGCCAATTTAAGCCCAGCTAATTCTGTTTGTAAATATAACTTGAATGCTTTGATACGATTGTCCAATGCTAAAGTATTTTTCTTTACTTCATCCATGTCTGAAATGAAGTAGGTAAAAAGAAACCGAAAATGTTGTTATTCATGCGCGCATCGGTAACAATTATTTTATTAAACGAGACAAGGTCTGTTGGAATTTTACTTACTTACCTGTTTTTTTAATGACGTAGCTAATTTTAAATATCGGTAAGTAATAATAACATTTTGAAAACCTGATATTAAAAATGCTCTTGTTGTGCAAACAGAAATAAATATTATAGAACTCTACCAATGTTCCAGTTTCTGAAAGATCTCTATTTTCTAAAACTTACCGAGTGTTTTCAGTATTTCTTTGGAAGACGTACTACTTTTTATATCTTGAAATAATAATTTTATTTCTCTATACGAATTTTTTGTATTTCCTGAAAAAGCTTTGAACTCGGAAGCGGCCAAGTAACTCATTGCATCAATTTCTCCATCTGTATATATTGAGCTTTCTTTCACACATTTATTTATACTCTGAAGGAGAAGATTTTCTTCTATTTGCAATCGTTTCATTTTAGCGGACAAACTTGAAGTTTGTGTAATATTAGACGAACTACCGGACTTTGTAGAAGGTATATCCATTTTTAAACTAAAAGTATAGAATCTGTTGTTGATCAAACAGCAAACAAACCTTATATTACTTTCCTCTATGAAAATGACGTTGTATTGTTGTTATTGATCAAACTTTCAATATTTTGAATTTACCTCGCTTATCAACCACAACCACGTAACCATCATTGCCAGACTACAAAATATTTATATTTTATCAATGACAACAATCACTGACTGCTTACTGTGTTTCAAATTGTAAATAGAAAGCGACTTTAAGACACAGTTATAAAGTTTATTTTGCATTTCCAATAAGTGCACGAATAATCGGCCTTGAAACAAACGGAGTTTTTAAGCATTGCATCCCTCTCGCACAAGTCGCACAACGTACTAATAAAATTGTATTATCAATATTAAACAAATTGATATACATACAGGCGAAGATGTAAATTTAGGGATCACTGAATCAATATCCGTCAAGGGTGTTATTTTCATGGTTTTGAGGGGCCGGTGACGAAAATGGGGTCGAAATTAAAATGATTATTTATTTTTATTAAGGATTATTTTCAGCTTTTCCATCATGCCTTAAGTCGGAAACACACTTACGTGTCGTGGCGTGTCGTGACGCGCCAGAAGCATATCGGTTTCATACATTTAATATGGTTAGGGACATATTTGCGTGTCGTGTCGTGTCGCAACGCGTTCTGTCGTGGCGCCGACTGCTCGCCACCGATTGCGCCAGAGCGGTGGTGGGGGTTTATGACGCGACACGACACACAGGCAAAATGTGTTTCTATACTGGCGCGTGGCTCGTGGCGCGAACATCTAGCGGGCACATTTTAATTTATTATATTTGCAGCAAAAATCCTCATATTGTGCTTTGTTCATTCTAAAGTACTGACGAGACGATGAAATTCACCTTTGTCTTGTCTACCTCTGTTTATAGGGTGAACCCAGTATCTTCTTTCTTTTTTTTTGCTCTTAAGAAGTTTCATTGCTAAGAGAAATTGAAGGTCTTCATCAAAATCACTATCCGAATCAGAAGAAAACATTATGTATGTTTGAACGCTGCAAAGGTTTGTTAAGTACTGTTCAGAAATAACGCCAGAGTACGCCACGACACGACACGTTAGTGTGCACACTCACCGTCACGACAGTAAGCATCACGACACGCCACGACACGTAAGTATGTTTCCGCCTTTACTAACGAGACTTACCACTTCTGCTAATGATACAGGAAATGAACTTATTAACCGACTTTTCCGTGCTTGTCATCATTCCAGTTGCACATACTTTGCATAATAGTAGATCAGTTAAAAGTTGTCATTCATTCTGTCAATTTCTGTGTCATTGCTCTCTGGCCTATGGTTTCTTCTCAGCGGTTTCTGGTACTGACTGTGACTGATTAGGTGAAGGCGAATTTTTGGCATAAAAAGAGAATTTTGTGGAATGGAAAGTCAAATTTCAAGGGAAGATTCTTGAAATACATGAAAATGTTCAGTCGTTCCAGATTTTTTTTCACCAGGGCTCTTCCATTACGTGTTAGTATTTTTCGATTAATATTTATTTACATAATAATTTCCAAATAAGTATTGACGCACATAACCTTACATTATATTGATGTATTGTTTCAGAATGTTTTTAACGTGGAACATCAAAACAATGCCCGGTTTTTGTACAGCATTACAGCTACAAGAAGTCGTTCTACTACTCCGCTCAATACTATTGTTATGTTCGTCCCGCAACAAGAGGTATTTTATATTTTCATTTTTGTAGATATTTTTAACAACAATAATTCAACAAAGGCTGGCTTTTTAGTACTTAAGTGATTACTATAATGTATAAGAACAATAATTTCTTAAGTATTTTCATTTATGAAAGTCTTCTGTAACATTTGTTAAAATGTGGCAATATTGAATATTTTCAGGCATGGATTGTGGAACGTATGGGAAAGTTTCACAGGATTCTAGAGCCTGGACTGAATCTGCTGTGGCCAGTAGTGGATAAGATAAAGTATGTGCAGAGCTTGAAAGAGATTGCTATAGATGTTCCCAAACAGAGTGCCATCACATCTGACAATGTTACACTAAGCATCGATGGAGTACTTTACCTTCGAATTATTGACCCTTATTTAGGTAAGATTGATTACTTTAAACATTTTAATACTTTGTAGTAAGTTTTATTGTCATCATGGATAAAAGCATCTAATGTAAAAAATAAAAAAAACATCTCCTGTTTTTCTTTTGAGAAGACATTAAACATGATGGTCACACTATATCATTTAAATTTTTTTGGTTATGGCTTCATCAATGAGTATTCAATCAACGACAACATCAGGGTATGATATTATGTTATTGGGTTGTTTATTTAAAACTAAGAATACTATTATGTACTTCTTGCTTGTTCTTCTCCATAGAGGCCTACTACCTTTTAGAACAAGCCTTCTTGCCAACCTTCAACTTTCTAACTGACTGCCTCCTTGACAATTCAAAAGTGCCTGTAAATTATCCAAATGAAATAAATGCTATGACTTTGACTTATAATCACTAACCTACAGCATATGAAAGTCAAAGGCCTTAATTGCAAGCGCGGATCCAGGGGGGGGGTCATGGGGGTCATGACCCCCCCCTGGGCTATTTTCTTTTAATTAGAATTATTGTAATCGAAACGGAGCCTGTCCTGACAGTGACTAGACCTTATTATACAGGGTGACCCAGATAAGGACGTCCAAACAAAAATTTTGTACCCCTCTCTTCTTGGGCTATTCAAACCATCCCCATGAATATTCTACGATTTTTTGCGGTTTAGGAGCTAGACGACATTTTAATATTTTTTTGGAAAATTCTTTTTTACATCAGATTTTGTAGATTTTTACTATTTGTGTTGCATTTTTTGGAAATATTATAGATAATTAATCCTGGAAGTATGGTCTTCGATAGATGAAAATAACTGTCTGTCTTATGGTCACCTGAAATTACTTAAACTTAGTTCAAAGCCAAAAATGATGTTTTGCAAATTACATTGCAGATTTTTGGCTCTTAAAGAAAATTCACAATAAGGGCCCAAATGACCTTACAGTAATTTCAAAACCTTCCACGGACCCTCAGCTTTATATAACAGTACAAATAAGTACTATTTTACAGGACATTATTCAGTGCAATTCAAGCTCGAACATGGTAAGGCGAAAAAAGCAATATTTTAGTACATAAGTGAACCCTAATGAAAATGAATTAGAATTAACTTTTATCAAGTTTTCAATGCAATATGAGCTCTTTGTCATGTTTATTATTTGCACAATGGTGATTCGGAGTAGTTATTACAGTTAGGTTAGGTTTTGGGCAGAACAGCGCCGTGAACTCTCCGCAGTAGTCGGTGATCTCTCGCTCCCGAACATCGTTGTTTTCTCGATGGTCGGGAGCGAGAGTGCGTGGGAGGCTGTCGCCTCTTTTTGCGAGCACGTCATGCGCGCAAAGGAGGCGGCAGAGAGGGAGAGGGAAGCAACTGCCTCGCTTCCCTCCAGGAGAAGACGCACCGGGCGCCGGAGGGCGCAAAATGACCTCCGGCCTCCATGAGTTGCCGGCCTGCGGGCAGTGGACCTAGGGGTAGTCCACCGCCCGATCAGATGCAGGCCCGTGTAGGCGGCGCACGTGTTCCGCGCGCGCCACACTAGAGGATTCGGCGGCGCTTAGACCGCCGACGTAGACCGGACCCGCCTACACAGGTGGCGGGTCAAAGCCTGGGAGGGCGCGAGCGAATCCCGACCGTGGTGGTTTTAGCCGGTAAGAGTCCGGCACACCGTCTTCCCCTAAACGGGGGATAGTCCATGAGGATTTCCCCACGATAAAAAAGGGTTAGGTTAGGTTTGGTCTGGATAGACAAAAAAAAGTTAGGTTATGTTAGGGCACGCCGCTATAGCGGCGGTAAGTCCCGTGTGTGGAGGAGGAGGAAGGAGTGGCTGGAGAGGTGTCATGTGCACCACATTTCGGATGACGCAGGTGCTTTCTGGACATGGATGCTTCGGGAAGTACCTGTGTCGCATAGGCCGGGAGACGGTGCCTAGGTGCCATCATTGTCAAAGCTGCCCCGAGAACACGGCGCAGCATACACTGCAGGAGTGCCCAGCTTGGGCAGCGCAGCGTCGTGATCTCATTGCAGCGACAACTGCGGGTAGCCTCTCGTTCCCAGACGTAGTTCTGTCCATTGTCGGGAGCGGGAGTGCTTGGGACGCCGTCGCCTCCTTCTGCGAGGAGGTGATGACCGCTAAAGAGGCGGCGAAACAGGAGAGGGAGGCTTCCTCCGCCCATACCACCCGCCGGAGGGCGCAAAACGATCTCCGGCCACCATGAGATGGGGCCTGCGGGCGGCGGACTTGGGGGCAGTCCGTGGCCCGAACAGAGACAGACCCGAGAGTAAGGCGCGCGTAGTATTCCCCGCGCGCCTTGTTAGAGTCAGTGCGGCCGGTGAGTGACGGCCGCACCAGGTGGACCCGCCTTGTGGCGGTGGCGGGTCGATACCTGCCGGGGTGCGGAAGAATGCTCTGAGCGCCCCCGTGCCCCGGCAAAAGGTAATTGGAGGAACACCGTGGGGTTTTAGTCGGTAAGAGACCGACACACCCCTCCGCTTTCCCCGAGGTGGAGGCAGTCCATGAAGATTTCGCCACGAAAAAAGTTAGGTTAGGTTAGGTAAACCCAACCAAAGTTTCGTATTTTTTTTAAATTAGTAATGAGCTCAAACTGTATTGAAAACTTAATAAAAGTTCGTTTTAATTCATGATCATCGGCTTTCACTTGAAAACGAAAATATTGCTTTTTTTTTCCTTACCATGTTCGAGCTTTAATTGCACCGAATAATAGTAGTTATTTGTACTGTTTTACAGAGCTGAGGGTTCGTGGAAGTTTTTGAAATTACTTTAAGGTCATTTGGGCCCTTATTGTGATTTTTTTTTAAGAGCCGAAAATCTGCAACGTAATTTACAAAACATCATTTTTGGCTTTGAACTAAGTTTAAGTAATTTCGGGTGACAATAAGACACAGTTGTTTTTATCGATCAAAGACCATACTTCCAGGATTAATTATCTATAAAAATATTTCCAAAAAATGCGACACATAAAAAGAAAATCTACAAAATCTGATGTAAAGAAGAATTTTCTAAAAAAATATTAAAATGTCGTCTAGCTCCTAAACTGTAAAAAATCGTAGAACATACATGGGGGTGGTTTGGATAGCCCAAGAAGAGAGGAGTCCAAAATTTTCGTTTGGAAGTCCTTATCAGGGTCACCCTGTATGACCCCCCCCTGACTTGAAGGCTGGATCCCCCCGCTTGGGCAGAGCACCGCCGTGTCCTCACGGAGGCGATAGGCGGCGGCGACCTCTCGCGTCCGGACCTGGTTCAGGCCATGCTCCGGGGCGAGAGGGAATGGGATGCAGTCACCTCCTTCTGCGAAGCAGTAATGCTAGCGAAGGAGGAGGCGGGCCGCGTGAGGGAGAGAACAACACCCTCCACCTCACGCCCCAGCCGCCGCGGGAGACGCCCAGGGCGTCGGACGTCGCGAGGCGACATCCGGCCACCGTAGGCGCGGGCTTGCGGACGGCGAGTAATGGGTAGCTCGCCGTCCGATCAAGGACCATGCCCGGGTCGACGGCGCGTTCTGTTCGCGCGCGCCTCAAAGAGCTGTCAGCACAGGGACGGGGCCCCAATAGGGGCCAAACGCCTGCCGGGGTTGCGGGACGTCTTAACAGGATACCGTGGCCCCGGAACGTAAAGGGCAACAGAAGGAACAGGGTGGTTTTTTAGTCAGTAAAAGTCTGACAGTCCCTTCCGCCCCACCCAGGACGGAAGGACTCATTTGATGATTTTTACCACCTCAAAAAAAAAAAAAAAAAAAAAAAGGCTGGATCCGCCCTTGCTTAATTGGGCCCTTGTTTCTATAAGATCCATTGCGCAGCCAAACAGCTAACTTCATACCGCCAAGATACGTCGGCCGTACTGTAATGTATGATTTGTTATGGGCCTTTAAAAATTAACACTTAGCAATAAACTTGTCTAGTTTCATTAAATTATTGTTTATTTTCCAGCATCATATGGTGTTGAAGATCCTGAGTTTGCTATCACACAGCTTGCTCAAACTACTATGCGTTCAGAACTTGGTCAAATTTCACTTGACAAAGTGTTCAGGGAAAGAGAATCTCTGAATACAGGTATTGTGGATGCCATTAATAAAGCCAGCGAAGCTTGGGGCATCACATGTCTGCGATATGAAATTCGTAAGTGTATTTCTTTTATTTTGCTCAATTTGTAAAAGACATTTAACTTACTTGATTGATGAATGTTAGCAAGAAACTACTTGAAGGAAACTAACATTTCAGTATCTGTGAATGTAAACAACAAGTACTGTATCCCTTGCTCAAATTAATACTTACAGGGGATATTAAACTGCCGACGCGAGTGCACGAGGCTATGCAGATGCAAGTGGAAGCCGAACGGCGGAAAAGAGCAGCTATCTTAGAGTCCGAGGGAGTGCGAGCTGCGGATATTAATGTTGCTGAGGGCAAACGCCAAGCTAGAATACTAGCATCAGGTACACATTTACAATAATGCTGTTAACCAAGTCAGAATATAGACAAAAAAAGGCTATCGATTTTTTATCCATTAAACTGTTTTGCTACGCTTGACATAATTATGCGGCATCGCCGCACGCAATATGCAGGGCCGTAGCATTGTGGGGCAATGCCCTACCTTGAAATCGCAATGCCCTACCTAAAAAATACCAAAAACTAAGATAAATTATTATAATTAAATTGTTTGTTCATAGTTTGAGATAATTGTAGCGATAGATATCTAAACTTTTTCGAACATACCACAGTTTGTGACATTAATTTCATATTATAAGAATGCTTTGTTCTGTGAGATCGAAATGGTATTTTTTGTCATATCTATTTACTCGTATCACCCTACCCAGCCATTAATTATTACCTTACTGTTACTCTGATGTGGATCTCTATATTGAAATCTGGAAGTTCAACCATCTTGTTTGCTTGTTCTTCATCATTGAGGATTTAATCGTTCTTAGATCCATGCTCATGCTCTGTCACAGAAATTACGTCTACGAATAGCTATTTAATGTACATCACTAATTTAGAGTTCAGTGATATACATGATGATTGATTTAGGAGCCCGTGCTTCGAGGGCATATCAATAATATTTTTTTTACTTTCGCCCTACCTGTAACCAATGCTGCCCTACCTCAAATTCGACTCTAGCTACAGCCCTGGCAATATGTAAATATGATAACGATATTTTCTCTTCAACATTAAGGTTGTCGTACAGGTTAGGCGATACTAAGTAAGTAAGTACTTCATCATAACAGAAAGAGAACGAGCCCAATTACTCATACTGACATCAATTAAATTTTTGTTAATTAACTTCTAGAGGCTGAGAAACAAGAGCAGATAAACAAGGCGTCTGGTGAAGCGCAGGCGATGCTCGCAGTCGCAGAAGCGCGCGCTAGGGGACTCAAGCTCGTCGGTAATGCGCTCGCCCAACAGGTATGTTGGATTTAATTTTTTTTTATTATCCCTCGAGTTCAAAGGGACACTAAAAACTCAACTGAACTCATTGACCTTGGTGCAATCTACAAAAAACATTATGTAATTTTTAATCCACTATGCACCAGCAATTTAAGCCAGTTTTAGGTTTTAAGTTCTGTTCGATATACAAATTAAAACAGGCATAATGATAAAGCTGCTCAATTCAATGCTTGATTGAGTTTCGGCTATAAAATAATATAGTGGTAATAGCTTGAGGTACCTAATAAATAAGATCTCTCTTCGCAGGATAGCAAGCATGCTGCATCGTTGACCCTGGCTGAGCAGTATGTGGCGGCGTTCAACAAACTAGCCAGGACAAACAACACTCTCATCTTACCGGCAAATGCAGGAGATGTCTCCAACTTAGTTGCTCAGGTACTTTGTACTGACATAAATTTATCTTTCCCTAGCCATCTTTTCTACCCACGTTATCGCTTTTTTCACTTGATGTAGTACCTATGTTTATGCGATATTAAAATGACTTTTTATTCCAGGCTATGTCAATATATTCTACAGTGACAGCACACAACACACAGACCAAAACAATGAATCAAATCGCAGACAATTGTGAGGAACCTCTAGTCAAATTAACAGAAAAAGGTTCCACTTTGGCAGGTCCAGCCATAGCCAACTATGACGACTCCTTAGCAGAATACTTCTCAGACGACGAAGAAAGAGAAAAGGCATTGAGGTCTCATAAAGAAAAGAAAGACTACCATACCCAACAATTAAATAAACTAGAAAAGGAAACATAAAAAATTACTTAGTAAATATATAAAAAAAAAAAGATTGCCTCTGCATTTTAAATGTAGCTATGAAACTTTGTTGTGTAACTTGGTGCATTAGGGACTAGTTCTGAATGAAAACTAGACATTTGCAATAAAATGCATTTATTTTCATATATTGTACAAAACAGTCAGTTCCAAATGTTAATGTACAGATACGCAATATTTTTAAATCAAAATCATATCTCTTTAGTTGGACATCTTAAGTTATTTATTGTGAAATAACTGGAGAAAATAAAAAGAAACCTTAAAAATCCTTTTTTTTTATCACATGTGTGTTTCAAGTTTCTGTAGGATTCAATTCTAAATTGCTATGTAAATAGAGTAAAACAATATATTATCAGCTATATGTATATTTTCTGAATATAAAGTAGCATTTTGGAATGTTATCTACTATAATTAAGTTGGCTGTGCTACACTTTATGTGTAGAGAACATGTTGTTTAATAGGTTTTAGGATATTATATAAAGTAAACCAGGTCTTAGAATTTGTATTTCTCCAACCATTGCAATTGTAAAGTCTAAAAAAAATATTATTTTTTATAGAACCAGTAGGTAAACTGTTTATTACTTCGATTCAAAGTAGACCTTCCTATAAAAATATCTAATATTACATTCATCATCACTCTTATTTTATATAGTAAAATAAAGCAACTACATACAATTTTTGGCAATCCTTAATAACTTAATTTTTCAACAGTCTATTGTTCAAAATCATTTGTTTGTCCATGTATGTGTCTTAGTTCGATAATTGGTCGTCGTGGACGAACCCACACTCTTCCAATTAATAATTTAGGAGATTACTTTTATTTACATAATAATATAATGAATACATGAACATCATGGAAAAACTGAGCCATACGAAAATAAAACCTGTATTATTATATGATACAGGATTGAGATCTCTAAGATATCTTCACAATTTTTTCTCTCTGATTGAAGTAGCTGACTGTGCCTTCTTCTGGTTGAGTTAGGTTTGTAGGTGAAGGCATTTTGTGAAGATTAAGATATGATGCAGACAGGTCCGTACCATCGAATTGTCGCAAATGAATCTAAAACAATCACAAAATAGTGTTTATATTAGTAAAAAAACAAGACGTAATGTACACTAGGTTATGCCCGCGACTTCGTCCGCATAAATATTGGTTGCAGACGAAGACGAGGAATAATGTCCTTTCTTGGGGTTCAAACTTAACTCGTACCAAATTTCATCAAAAACAGACGCAGTAACATTCGCATTTATAATATTAATACCTAAGCATTTCATTCACATGATGAATTGACAAAAAAATATTGTGTTACAAATACACAACTGTATTTACACTTCTACAAGCTGAATAAGCAGTGAGAAAATTAAGGAACTTTAAATAAATTGTACAAAGAAGAAAAAAAAATCATAATTATTCATACTTACTAATAAATGCAGGTTGACTTCATCACTTCTACTCAAGTAAGGGAAGTTACCCCCGCTTTTCAAATGCGCTAGTTTTGCTTGAGGGTATGACTTATACAGGTCCTCACGAACTCGAGAACTTAAGGCACATTCGTCCCACACATCCATTATGGTGATGGGCAAGTTAAGAAGTGCTTGAGGTTTTATGTAACATGGTGTGCAGTTCAAAGTTAGTCTTGATGCTAACTCTGACTGATTTAGAGATTCCAGCTAAAAATAATTAAGTTTTAAAAAAAATTGATACTATTGTAATATAAAGCTGAAGAGTTTTTGTTTGTTTGTTTAACACATTGATTGTGGGCGTACATAGCTAATTGTTTGCCTGCAGTCAACGGGTTAAGATTCTAGTTTCTAACATAATGTGAGAACAGGAATTATGTAACAGTATCACAATATAACATTTCAATATTTAATGTTGTCATAACTGTTGTATAAAGTTACATTATTGCTCAGTAAAGCATAAATAAATTATTATTACTGAAGTAGCAAACATAATAATATTATTTTTGTCATAGGTATAAATTTATTATCTTACTCTTTCAACCATGAAGTCAATTGATTCAGCCATCCTTTTGTCAACTTTGTCAGTTGTGAAATTACCCATTAGCATTCTTTTCAACACCAATGAAGGCAGAAGCCAGAAAAGGGCAGAGGAGTCGTGGTATTCAAACACTGATGTGTCTGTGAAAGTGTTACATAAAACAAGAGATGCAACCCGGGGGCAGTTACTTGTTAATTCTGCAAACTTCTGAGCTATAAATCCACCTAAAAATAATTGTTCAATAAAGATCAGACGTTGATAGTATGGCTATAAAATAAGTAATAAAAATTATTATTTCTTAGCTTACTAATTGACATACTGGTTTCAATGAATAAAAAAAGTAGACTGATAACTTATCTACTGTTTGTCATTTTGCTTCACTGTATGAAGCAACTTGTAATAAAGTTGTTGATGTCTCTACCTAATGTTAGTTAACTATTTGAAAATTTGTTCTACTTTAATATTTTTTTATTATTAAGATGGCCTTATGCTTAAACTTCTGTAGGTACTTTCTATTGATAAAGGTACATGAACAAAAGAACTAAATGTAACTTAGTTTCTATAAGTATATTATAAGAATAACTTATTAAATGCAAACCTAAGGAAGCTCCAAAAACATGTACTTTGTCAAGTTCAAGGTAGTCAATAAGTCTTTTAAAGCCATCACACCATTCCTTCATGTTCCAATATGGTGGAGGTTCAGCAGCTATAACTCTGACCCCTCTTGTTGCAAGCCCCAAGACTTGCTGGAAAAATACATCAGCAGTGCCAGACACTGGCGGCAGACATATCAATGGACAGCTTACGGACTTTGGACCGCTGTCGAAAATTCTCCAAGCCTGAGAAAGTTATTTTATATTTATAACTGTTAAATTATCATATTATTATTATACAATTGATTAGGTATATAAAAAAGATAACAAGCCTCGGTAGGTACCTCTTGTGAAAGTGGATCAGGCAATTTACCCTCATTGGACTAAATTATCAATTCGATAGTGATAAGTTTTGTTTACCTTGGATCCGTCTGAGTCCACTACAATTTTCCTCAAAGGAATGCTGCTTCTAAAACTGAGATACTCATTGGACTGTGACATTTCACTGACGCAACTCATTTTTATTTTCTATTGATTCGCATAAAAATAAGGGTCAAATCAAGAGAACATTAAAACTTATTAAAGTGTTGGTAAAACTATTTTGGAATGTTTTATCGCTGAAACGAATGTTGAAACTTCTCAAACCAGTGTTGCCACCTTGATTTTTGAAAGGGGGCTAGCGAGCACCCAAAAAGGGCTAGATTTTAAAAATTCAGTCTTAAAAAGTGGGGCTAGAAAGGGCTAAAAAACTATTTGTTTGAAATAAAATTTTAATCATTTGTTAATATAACAATATCTGGTACCTAATTGAACCGCACCGATTTCTGCTTTCATAGACAAACCTAACAATTAAATACTGCTTCCCATTCTTTTTTATAATGTTGTTTGTATGTCATATTTAATAGCGGTAGGTATTTTTGCACAAGAAATAATGCATAGAATAATAAATGGGTTGGGTATTAGGTTACGCCTCCACAATTTGAGGATTCTGACACTGTGGGGGGGTCAAGGGGAGTTATTTAAGCACCCCCAAGCAATTTTAGCTGCCGAAGCAGCGTTAAATTATTTAAAACAATTTTATAAAATATCGATAAATCTCTAACTAGAAACTAGAAATTTACGTTCCGTTTCAAGTAATAACTTGAAACGGAACGTAAATTTCACTAAATTCTTACGTTTTTTGAGTTGCGTCTGTTAAAATGCGTAAAACGAAACGCTAAGTCGCCATTTTTTGTCACTGACAGTGACAGGTAAACACGATTTTGCGCGCCATTCTGTTGCTTTCGAGTTTACGTGAATGTGCTCCGTCATGATAATATCTGCAAGAGCGAGCGAAGCGAGCTCAGGACTTGTGGGCACCCCGACTCGGACAGGTTAGGTTAGAAGGGGATGGCAGGGTCCAGTGAGCGAGCGCAGCGAGCGAACAGACCCTGCCATCCCCTTCGTGGTTATTTTTTTTTAAACCACCCAGAAGTAGGAGCCCCGCGCAGCGGGGCTCCGTCGAGCCCCTCTGGCGGGGGGAAAGGCTGGAGGGTGATTCTACCCCTCTTCCGGCCTTCCCTGACCCCCTTACGACCCTTTTAAGGTGACTCGATAGAAATCCCTAGTAGGGCTCCGGCGAGTATCTCCGGCGGGCAAAAATGGTGGGGGGCTACTCTATTACTCCCCCCCACCCCCCCACCCCCCCTATCATGGAGGCGTAACCGCATACCTTTCCCTAATAAATAAATAAATAACAAAATTAGAGCAGTGAAAACATTATTTTATTTTATTTATTGAGACAAAAAACAGTTATATGCTAAAACATAGTACAATAATGAATAAAAAATGAGATTTAATAAACATACAACCCTAAATGAATGTTACGAATGAGACTGCAAAAAATCTCTCAATTTGAACTGTTGTGAACAATCATTACACTATTTTGAATTACTCAATAAATACTGACGTATACACGTTTGCAGTAGGGTTACCACAGTAAAACTAAAACCTACTGAAAATTAAAAAAATATACTAAAAAAGCACGTTGACAGATTTCAGCAAGCATTTGCAAAAAGGGCTAGATTGCCCTTTTAGGGCTAAACAGGGAAATTTGGAGAAACTCAGTCTTAAAAAGGGCTAGATCTAGCCCCAAAAGGGCTAAGGTGGCAACACTGTCTCAAACTTCGTGTTATTCTGATAATACTTTGACAAAGAGCTTAAAAAATGACGTTTCACGCTTTGACGTTTCAGTGGTTCAATAACGTCAATTTTAAATTGCTTCAAGCCATTCCACGCAGAAATAGTATCATATAAATAAATCGATTCATATTATTAGTCGATTTTTTTTTCTTATAATATTTTTATGGTAAGGTTGCCCTTCTTCTGGAAAGTTAGATGGATAAAAAAAAAACTTAAAAGAACCGAACTATAGTCAAGATGTCAACTAAGGGCGCGTTCCCATAGAACGTCCGTTTTACTGGTCCGTTTAAACGTATATGTTATTAGCGTATGTATGAGCGAGTTCACACAGAATACAGTATTACGGATCCAGTAAAAAATACCGATCCGACAAAATGAGCAGCATTCCGTTTTACTGGTCCGTTTAAACGTATATGTTATTAGCGTATGTAGTTGTATGAGCGAGTTCACACAGAATACAGTATTCCGGATCCAGTAAAACGAAACCGTTTTATCGGATCGAAACTGCTCGAGGCTTGGCACGGGGGTGCGCGGTGGCGGTGCACAACACGACAACGTCCATCCTCGTAGAAAGTAGGCGATACACTGAAGAAAGAAAGTCCAGTAGCGTCGGATCTGTTAAAATCGCTCCTGTAAACGCTGTGTGAATATTACCTCCAGTAGCGACGGATCAGTTAAAACGGATCCTGTAAATGCTGTGTGAATATTACCTCCTACTAGCAACGGATCAGTTAAAACGGATCCTGTAAATGCTGTGTGAATATTACCTCCAGTAGCGACGGATCAGTTAAAACGGATCCTGTAAAATCGGACGTTCTATGTGAACGCGCCGTTAGTGTCTAGTACAGTCAACAAAAAGGATAGGTATGAAGAGTCGTCAGATATAGTTGAAGTTTTCGGCTGCGTACACACCGCCCCAACGAATGCCAACGATTGGGTTTCGCTGGCCTTCGTTGGTCCTGTCTGGACGGTTTTGCTGCGTCCACACCGGCCCAAGCCCAACGAATGCCTTCGTTGGCGTTAGAAATCGATGGATGTTTTCTAAGTCGGGCAACGAACATCGACGTACTAATGATGAGATCAATCCTGGGGGCCCAGACAAAATCCAAGCGTTTTCTGTAGCATCTTGAGGATTTTTTTTGGTGAACAAAAAAAAGGTTGTATTATGTATAGCTACTCTAACGAGAGCTATCTGAATAACGGATTGACCTGACCCTGACGTGCAGTCAACAAAGGAGATAGGTTTAGTTTAGTTGGACTCCGTCTCCGCACTTAGCCGCTTGATTGGGCCATTGTGCGTTAAATTTACTATGTTTTGATATAAAATTATCAAACGCAGATCACTATTAGTAGGAAAGTACTAGGTATTTAGAGTGAGATAGGTACCGGTACATAATGAGGATCCCGCAGTAGTGCTCTTCCAACAAAAGAATACTACTTATCCAACTGCGCGGCCACGCAGACACGGGTGGGTTAGATCGTTTTATGTTTCACCAGGTTTGGACAGTCATCGTGAATTCGTGACAGCGTTATATCATCTCACTTCACCAATCACGCCAACATAACTAAGCCAGTTCGTACAAGTTTATCAACAATTAAATAATATTTTTATTGATATAACTTGTATGTTTCTACCTAGCAGAGAGTCAAAATTTGTGGTGACTAACCCCTACAACCCTATTATATATATTGTAGTCTTTGTGACTAACCAGCATTTATATGCTGTGCAGCACTCATCTAGTCTAGTCATTTCCTTAATAGATGAAATAAAGATAGGGAGTAATAAAAAAAATAACATTTCTCATCCAAACACATTCTGTTTATTATTATTTAATACGTAATTAACATTCTCATCGTGAAATTTCCCTACGATAATGTTCCAAACCGCTTACTCTATCTTACATCTAACTAATTAATAACTTTTGGACGATTTTAGCAGGATATCGAAAATATTGTGTTCTGATTGTGACAAAAGATTAGGTAGGATCTAATAACGCATTTAAGCTGCCTGCACGCGGTACACTCATGACTGCCATTAGACCACTAGTGGTCGACTCAGCGAATATTTTTCATACAGCGTTTGGGCAAAGTAGCCACCACCGGTAGTTAGTTGCAACTGCTTGCTAAATGCATGATAAGTGGCTGTCACTGACCACTTGGGGCTGTTGCGAGTGGCCCGCGTGCAGATCCACTAAATATTACGAAATAGCATCGCGATCTGAGATAACATGTTACACAATAGCTTTAATAGGAATTTAGAAGCCCAAAGTCGCAGGTAGTCTAACTCTTAAAATTACAAATCATACAAGTATTACATTACAAATCTATATAAATTTAACTTAGTGCACACTAACCATTAAAATTCATTTTTTCTTATTATACTTTACAAATAATTTCGTTCATGAATCACTAAACATTCTTATTAATGTACTGTATCATTCTTTACTATTATAATCATAATATGATTTGAGCATACTCTAGAATCATTTAAAATTCCGAGTTATAGCATCTCTGTACACATTGAATTTGTCAGGATCGAATGAATGAAGCATGGAAACTATAAAATGTGAGTCCATACTAGAGCATTTTCATGTAATGTTACGTGTTTGCGAATGTTCCACTTGTAACATTTCTTTTTATTTTACCACTTCCTATTTTTTGTTTGCACTTGTGTAAAAAAATTGGCAAAATGTCGTATCGTATTTAATGTTCAGTTCGTCAAAGGGTGATACATTGGAATGGCTCGATATTCTGTTACAATTGAATGCCCTAATGTGTACTCACCGTAAGGTATATACGAACACATACAGGCTAACTACTAAATAGCTACATTGACTCGCCAGTACTTTGTAACTTTATATACGACACAAACAGTTAAAAACTATGAGATAATAATATGACTGTGTTTTAGAAATTAAAATGCCAGGAATTATTGTTATTACCTTTTAATGATTCTAATAATCAAAAATTAATAAAACTAAACATAAAGACAAACAAATATTCAGGCAATAATGTTTTACAATCACAGAAGTATTGTTACACATAATATAAACAAAACTAATTAAATTATTATAATTGTCTATTTCAGAAAGATTCTAACATTTACATAATGGCCACATATGCCATACAAATATTATAATAGAAACAAGAACGACTCATTCACTGCTATTATAATAAAATTAATATTAACTATCCAGTTCAGGCAAGCGGTACGGACAACTGAAAATAATAAATGTAATTAACTATTCAAATGCATTAAATAGCCAGATAAAATTATGCAATTGTTTACAATTTATCATAAGGTAATATACGATTTTCAAAAATAGTTTAATATTCTACTGTTTAGATACACGATATTTTATAATATTTATTATATGATCCAGAGGAATCTTTACATATTTTCCGTTATACAGTTTATTTTATTATTCATATTCATAATGTTTCTGTACTCTATTTTTTTTTTCAGAGTTTATAACTCAATTTTTTTGTAAATGATGCATTGGGATGACTTTGGATGGATATGGATAAATTTGGATATTTCGAATAATTAGAAGTTTCAACTAATCGCCTGCGGTGTCGCCAATTAGGGTCAACATGAACCATGAAGTACTGGTCTAATAATGATGGCGTTTACGTTGGTATTACCCGTGTAAAAATTTCGGAGTTGTTATTGGAAACTTAATTCTTCGAGATATTCGGCCACAATTTGGGATTTTCCAGAAGCATTTTTTTTTGTAACTTTTCCTTATTTAGACATTTATTAAATTGTAGGTAAATAACACGTCAGAGACAAATACATTGATTTTAAAATTGAGTATGATGGTTAACAAGAATTCGAGTAAAAATATAAAATATATTAGTAATTGAAAAGCGCGTCGTTTTTGACATTTTTTGAATTTTAGCATTATTTCATTTGAAATCATCAGATATTTTATTTACATAGCAAAAATTATATTCTTTTAAAACATAGAAGAAAAATACACTGTTTAAGTAAAATGGAAGTACTTTTAAAACACAAAGCTGAGATAGTAGAACAGTAAATAGGTAGTTTAAGAATTACTTGGAAGTAAATTCAAGTAGTTGACAAATTAATTGAACTTAATTTTAATTGTTGTGTATTAAATGTAATGCAATTTTAATAGGTATGTATAATGTATAGTTTTAATTCCACCATAAGGTAGACCCAGGCTTTGATATAGAATGTAGCACCGCCGTTCCGCCCGCAAAAATATGCACATGCATGTGTCTGCAACGGCATGTAATATTGGTTGTATAACCTGACGGTATAACTACGGAAGTGGGTTGTAGCACGCATGGGCAGTCAGTCGTTAAATGAAGTCACAACTCACGACTATGTAGCATATAGCCTTGGCAATACGTAATGCAAGGAAACTGAAATTTGCCGATTTAGCATATAGAAAAAGTATGCATGTCAGGAAAAAATTAACAACGCGATTCAATACTGATTGGTTTTCAGTCAATTTGATAAAAAGGAACTAACCTTCTTGCGTAAAAGGAGGCGATGAGGGTTGAAGTTAAGCTCCAAGAGGGTATCAAGAATGTAAGAACAGGATACGAGTAGGTTCTACTACTTCTACATAGTTATGAGTAGTTACAGGTTGTCGCCGGTAGGTCGTATCCGTGTGTTAGAGGGAGTGTTACCGGAGTGGTCCGTCCGCCGCGGAAGATCGGCGGGGAGGTGCGGGGGGGCGCGGCCTCACGACTCTCCGTTGCCACTGTCGTCGCCGTCCCCGTCGCCCCCGTCTACTTCCTCGTCAGAGTCTGTGTCGAGGTCGTCATAATCGTCGTCGTAGAAGTCTGTCATATCCAACTGAAAAAAAAAAAAGCAATGTCATCTTGAAGTTGCCCAGCTATAAAACTTGTTCGTGACGTTTCAAGGCATTCGAGACTTGCTTCTCTTAACTACCTATTCATTATAACTGCATGACATTAGATTTTTTATGCATATAAAAGTGCACATTCTAATATGACGTGTATTATAATCTGATGCTGTCCACAAGATTAGTGGATCTCTTTAAATTCTTCCAATAATGTAATTATTGCCAAATGGAGTTACTTTATTGCAAACAAAAAATATGACTAACATTTTTTTCTGGCCCGGGTATCGAATCCTAAATCACAAGCTTGTCATTGGCCTTGCGACAAATAGACCGGCTTATAAATAAATACAGTCCATTGAAACATGAGGTCATATTAATTTATACAATACAGTTTATAAATGAATGACTGATAATGTTATCCGCAGTCATGGAATACTTTTATTAGCCATCAATAATCTAACCTTTACAATAAATAATTTACTTGATTCAAATGTCAATGATTAAAACAAACCTGTGGCTCCTGCGTCGTCGACTTGACTTGGGTTTTAATGCAATAATCTTCTAATGTAAGGGGTACTACTATGCCTTCTTTCTCCGCCTCGGTGCGCGCTACTTGGGCTTGCTTTCTGTAAAACAAAGCACACATGTTTCTCTATTAACTCACGATAACGTTGCACCAAACGATAACAACAGCTCAAAGTAATCGTGACTACGCTTTAGCTTTACATTATCTGTAATTGCTTTTAACAAAGGCGGTCATTTCATAGTTTTTATACAGCGTAACTGGATGCATGTACTAATCATAAACACTGCCACTTTTGCCTTTTCCCATAACACATAAACTGCAAAATCGAATGCAATCAAAAACATTAAGTGATTTATTCAATTAAGAAGGTCTATGTGCACATTTACGGGCTGTTGCTGATCATTATAATGACGAGTATTTCCAACTAAGTATGTCAATTAAAATATGGCTACATTGTATTCTACACGTCACCTTCAGCGCTCAAAATTTGGGCCGACTTAGTTACAGATTCAATGAAACGAGGACGCGACCGAGTAAACTCATTGTGTTACATTACTTTCACCGAACGACGGTCGAATACTATTATTAATTTTGTCACATCGAGTTAAGATGAGTGGGATTCAAAAATTTTGACATAAGCGATAACTGAACAAAACCGAAGCGCCATGTATTATAAGCCCTGGACCGGAATCGGTGGAAGTCACAAAGAAAATAGCCTTCTCTCCAAAAGGCTCTTTTTTCTTTGTGTTGATGTAGAATCACAATAACCAGTAGCAAGACTATGAACACAATCTTAGAGCATGCATACGGAAGTATGAAGCGTCCAGCAGTCAACGGAAGTTTTGGACAAGCAACCTACTTTGTATTGTATTCGGTACCTATAGATTCAAGTTTTTTTAAGTTAAGTACAATAAAAATGAATCTATTATAAATGCACCTGAGAACAGTTTAGAATTTAGCGGCGAACTACTTTAAACAATGTGAACAGTCTTTCATCACTTGGTATTTAGTGCGTAAGTACTATAGAAATTAATTGCATCAGGTAGTATCCCAAGTGCCGTACCTACCAATTTCGCTACTTGAAAAAGTAGTGCAACTGTGCAAGTAATTTTTGACCTGTTGATTATTCGAGTATTTATTATGTAGGAAGGTAAGGTTAAAGCCAGAATCCCTCGACGAGATACACCAGCAAGTGAAACCGAGTTGAAGAAGCAGTAGGTCAACATCAACGACTACACTGTATGATGCAGTAATATGCACACTATGAGGTCAGTAACTCACCTGATAATATTCTCGTATTCCTTATCTTTGCCTTTGGAGTCGCGCCAGCGGCGGTACATGACGCTGGCGTCGACATTCGCGGGGCTGAATGTGTTGGGCTCGTTGAGCAGTGAGATCACCGACAGCAAGACTGTGCGCACCGACTGCGTCGGGTTCCAGCGCTCGCATGGCAGCTCCCCTGACTGCGGGTCGTCCACCGGCGGGTGCAGGATCGATATGCAGAGGTCACCATTCTGAAACATTTTGAAGTCAATGCTTAGTAATTGGAACGCCTTTATTTTTCTTAAGAGTAATGAGAAGAGAGTAACATACTCATACACAGTTAGGTCACTTGGGTCTATATCTACTTAAATGGTTTACAATTTAATGGCCAGGTTACATGTAGTTTTAATTTCATACATATTGCAATCAGACAGCAAGACAATTGTCTAAGCAACAATAGTCTAGCAATAATGTTTCAACCTGCGTGGATTGTGTTGACATTAAACCCCAAACGTATACTGTATACATGTAATTGTTTCCATTAACAACATCTAGGCAAAGTTATACATATTTTAACTGAGTCTGATACCAAATCAATGTTTTTATTGCAATATTCCTATTTACGAACGATTTGTCAGAAAATGAAAGAACAAAGTCATAATATTTACTTGACCTCCTCAGTGAAGCAGGTCAAGTTAATGAGTACAGAGTTGTTAACTGGTTTTCGTTCAAATTAGCTGCTTTCCCTAACTCTCTCTTATTAATTCGCTTCACTTGGGTATTTCCTGTGGTGACAGGAGATTGTTTAAAAAAATAAATGTATTTACAAGGTATAGGATGGTAATTCTATCACCCTGTGTTCAAAGAGAACAGGTAAACCACAAACACGATTCAGTCCACAAAACACTTCATGGTCAGTAGTTTCTTTAGAAGACTGCTTTGGACTGTTCACTACATTGTTAAAAATCATCTTTAAACTTCTGCTTGTCAGTACTGGCGTTTTAATATGTATTTACTCATTTGTCCTAGGATTTCTACGATTGTTACGATGAGAATGTGAGTAGTGATTTCTTTGCCAAATAATGATACTAAACATAACATGATACGTTCGGAACTACAAGCGTCACATCTCAGAGGTTCAGTGATTCAGTCTATGCTGTCTGTCTTTCAGCGAATTGAAATTTACACAATAAGGTACGAAGGCCGGAGTTATTAAATCTTGATACGATTTAATGCTTCACGGTTAGGAAGACAGATTTCGTTTTCGTTGCGTTAGAGCGCGCGTAATACAAGTGTTACATAAACTCCATTGTTGCCTCGCCTCCCCCGACTCGCAGTTTACCAGCAACCTTCATAACAGTTATTACGTGTTCAGAGGGGAAACTGGGATACTAAACGTACCTAATGTTGCTTCGAACTGCAAAAAATAGTGCATGACACGATCGTTTTGTAAATTCTAGTACCTGAGCGTAACCGACAGTTGGGGTCTTAACGTCTTGTTTTTAGCGATTTTTCAATCTAAAATATTTATCTTTTGATATTTTTTTCATTTTTGCAATTCTGAATGTTCTATCGTTTGCGAAACTATAATTGGTTTGCATAGGTTCCCATTCATCTAATTACTTATATGGTTTTATACAGCACAGAATTCTCCTATCATTGAGGTCATCGTGAATTCGTGACCCATAGATAAACACTTCCATATAATCTGACTAAACGTTTCAGTAGGTAAGTAAATGAATAAATTAATGATAATGAATCTGACTGAACAAAGAGATCGCTAACACGGAGTTAATCTTATTCATGGGTAAGTAATTTGTTTATTGAGAATTTCGAGTTCCAGAATGTATTGTCATCCTAGACCATGACAGTTGAAATTATTTGCTATCACTATCCAAATATTGTAATACGCAGTCCATCTTTGTGATGTCATTGACTTTTAAATCTTTTCCATTCAATTGTTACTCCGATTACAATAAAACATGGACAAAGACTATATAAGGGCAAAAATAATTAATCATGAAAATCGTAGCAGCTGTCGCAGTCTTGCAGAATAGTTGAACAAACTGAAGCCGCATATAACTTAAACTTGGCTCTGTAGGTACCCATGTGTAATTATGTAGAAACAAAGAGATAGGTACACATAATATATATTATGGAATCAACTGTTTATACCTGGAAGTTACTTAGTTACTAGTGTGTATCATTACATTCGTTTCCTGTTCTTAAGAATTCATTTTAATTATATCACTTGCAACTGCAAGTTGTAAAGAAAGGAAAATGCTTCGTTGCACTAGCTAGCTGATGGTCGATCTATTCATTCTGTGTAAATTTATTATTGCTTTTGATATTATTATATGCGCTTGCCTGAAAGTCGGGATTAACAAGTAAATATGTGTACATTATGTCTATTCGATATTTGTGTCATTCAGCATTCAATGGTAGCGCAACATATTTTAATTTATTTTGTTAATACGTACGCCATTTTGATATTGACGAAATCCGTGAAGCCGTTCTCTAGATCCTTAAGTACAAACAGACAGACATCAATTCTGTTTTTTTTTAATAGGTACTGTTTTTTCCGCTGTTTTCTAGTTAGATGATATGCTTTTCGCAAATATGTTTGGCAGACATATTTGTTATCGCATTGCTTTTACGCAGTTTAAAACCAGCACAAAAATATTTGACGCTGTCATAAGTAAGTATCTCCAAGTCCGTTTGGATGTCTGATTTATTGGATCAAAATCTGGTTTAATGGGTAAAGGTCTGATTTCTATCAATAAACCGTGGTTGTCTAAAGATTTACGAAAAAGATCTATCTCAGTCCATGTTAAAAGCGTACCTATATTCAAAGCCAAGTTAAAAAATAAAAAATCTTAATATTTTTTTCTCTTCTCTTCTGTTAAAATAATCTCTAGACCCGAGAATGACCGACTGCATAGTATGATGCGGAAATGGCGATTTGTTTAGTATTGCCAGCCAGTATTATTACCAACCTATCGAAAGATTTGGCAGTTATTTAATTTATTTATTCTTGTCTTACATTGGCAACACAATGCTGTTGCAAAACAATATAGTTAGTAAGCGTTGTTGTGAAAATAATAAAATTGAAATAAAATATTGGCTAGAATGTTAAGGTCATCAATTCATCATCACCCTTCACCTGATAATAGCCGCTTTAATTACTCATCAATTCGCACAGACCGTCGTCATCGACAAGGTCTTTATACTTCTTATGTATAACACATGATATCTAGCTTCATGTCTTTCTAAGGAGATAGCGGAAGGAGGTAAGCGATACGGAACGGGCAAGAGGCTTACCTCCGCAATTTGCCCTTGACGATCTCGGTAAAGCAGCATATCGAAGACCAACCCCATTTACATTGTAATCTGCTCAACGATTCGTGAAGGCTGTTTTGTCCGATTTATCGAATAAACTTTTACGTTTTATAAAAAACTCCATTTTTTTTATTCGACTCTATAATCATTTTGACAGATAAAATAATATATTGGTATATTAAATGAAGCATCTAAGTAGTGGCTCAATCGTTCAATTCAGTGGCCTACTCTATTATTCGCATGACCCAGATTCATTTTGTCTATAGCGATAACTACTATACAGTATAATACGTATAATTAAAGACTGTATCTTTAAAGAAAATACAATTAACTCATATGATTCTTGTGATAAGGCTCAATAAAAGCGTGATAAAGAGGTAATGATAAGCCGAATCATACTGTGATACATCAATTCATGTTGCATGACAATGCAGTATGTTTAGCCTTGTCATTTAACCTCAATGGTGACCCTATCGGCAGGTATTCGGTTACGTTCAAATAGGTATGAGGCATTGAAGAAAACTTCAAAGGAAATCGATTCCAATTACCGTGCAAGCTATATGATTAGGCTTTGGCTGAATGGTTCTAGTTCCAAGTTATTGATGTGTAAGTATCTAGATTTTGTGATTTGCCTTAATTGTTTTTTTTATTATTCAATTCTAATATATCTAGTTCCACAATGGTAGTATTTAAGGCTTTTAAATATAAATAATTATATTGTTAGAGAAACCCCGAAATTGATATTATAATTTGTTGTTTTTGTTAGTTGTTTTGTTACTGAGCAGAGCACAATGGAATGGTACGTACAGTGAAAGTGTTTCTTTCTAACGGTTCTCTCTGACGCACTCTCATCGGGCCTGCGGTACCTGAGCTTTTGCGCAGATGGATTTGAATGCTAACAGCGTAGTATTTTATTTATGGGATAGAATCGAATGATCTGGAATCGACCAATTTGAAATTCAGATCTTCAAGATATTCATAACATAAAGAGGACAAGAGGAGGTAAGTAGATGGAATGTAAAATGTAGAGGGCGAAATATGTATTTCAATTGATTCCTTTATTATAGTGGGGTTCTTTGATATTTTTCTTTGTGTAACAAAAGACAAACTTAACGGTTTTCTAGATACAAGTATTTTTTTTTCTTATAAGTAGGTAGTGAAGTCATGATGATAGAGCATAAAGGCGCGGACATTACGGTGATGGCGTGGAGCGTCGCCCTCGGCTAAAAATATGCCACCGGTTCACTGCGCGCTTCCTCACAAAGAAAATGCGTGTGTTCTGACCTCCAAACTGGGAAACACTTGAAAAATATACACGTTTATTTACCACATCACTCGCAGTCATCCAGAAAAAAGTACAAACTAGTCTACAACGTCATATGTATACAGTATTATTCCGAAGTAACCATGTCAAGGTACATGGTCAAGAATAAGTTAACAGAGCGGAAAACTAATCTTGAGTTTGTAGTCGAAGGAGTATTGAGAACTGATTGATAATATTGAGATTAAAATCTTCATAAAGTTATGGCTTGAACCTAGTCTTTTGGATATCAATGTTTAGATTCAATCAAATGAGAATTTTCCGCAAAGAAAATCTTACTTGGTATTGGTACTTTACTACATTTTCCCTGATGTTGAGTCACTGTTCGGCGGAAGAAGGAAATTCTGCTAAGTAGGTATTTTTAATTTAGCAGAGTTTGAAAGCCACGGCGGGACGCCTTACAAGAAAATATAATGTTAACATAAGTAGGTAGCCAAGTAGGACCAATTGCGTCAGTTACTCAAAAGTCAACAAATCAGAATCATAAGTATCAGTTTTTAAATTCATGTAACGGAAATATACTTATTCAGCAATGACTTTTCGACAGCTTAGAATATCATATGAAGAGTAAGTGGTTAGTCTGGCCTGACAGTAGTCGTGAGGCGAGGACCTTGGTGACTCGGCCGCGGGTGGGTTGAAGGCCCGGTGACGCACGTGACTGGCCACGGAAGCGCCCCCGCCTTATAACAAGCTCACCTCCTGTTTTATCTTAAAACTACTGATCTTCAAAAACATCACTAATGCGAAATTCCGAACCAGAATTAAACGATAAGGGCCTGTTTTTCCTCTTCTGAATAGGAACTAGAACAGTATCTGTACCTACGAGTTTCTCTGCTATTTTAGGAGGTATTGAAAGAGCTTTATTGATTTTGTCGATTGTATCGGAAAGGACTTGACTTTTTAGTAAATAAATGATCTTCGATAATTGCACACTTTGTGGCTTGAAGATCAACTATTGTTCCCAAACGCTATAAGTAGCTATCGACAGATTTATATTCATTATCGGGCGTTGAATATGGCGCATGTGCAGGCAACCACGTGGCCAGTTTGAAAAGAGTCTGATTGAGATGTTGGCACTTGCCTGTACTGTTGGGACAATACCGTCTCAGGGGGGCGTTATTTAAAGAACCGCGTGTGAATGTAGCACAAGTTCAAAGCGGCCACCGCGACGCAGGTCGACGGGATCGGGAATAAGGTTAATTACCCCAAGGCCGGGGAGTGCCAACGTGGGTCGAGATGATCCTCAAGGGAAAGACTTTTCCACCGGGAAATAAAAACAAATTAATCCTCCTTGACATTGTGCCAAATAGACTTGTTTATAAAATCTTTTTATTAACATTACTTTAATCACGACCTGCGACGCAGCGGTTGAACAACAGTTAGTAAAAACGTCGTCATCAGAAGCTGATATGACGCCATTTCGACTTGTTTGAAAAGATGCTAACAAATAACATGGATTCAAATTTACAGCTCATTGTTATAAATGCTTTTATTGAGGTAGGTAATTAATCTGCTATTAAAACATCCTGTAAACGACATGGTTCAAACATATTTGACTTCCTAATAGGAAAAACCTATGTGCTATGACAAATATTAGTAGAAGATAATATTTAAGTCATAAACCTGTCCATATAAATAGATAACTTACATATTTTGAGTACTTTTTTAGGTACAACTAAACGAACATTTCGATTGGAACCTGTAAAAGGAAATTACCAATAGGCTCGAACACAGAAGTAGAATGTTTGTTTGTCGATAAATTGATCGTGAAACGCGGGAAGTCGGTACACCTACATGATTTTCGTGAGCAAGCTTAAATTATGTAGGTACAACATGAACGAAGTTGCCGGCAAAAGCTAGTTCACTACAAAGTGATTCACAAGCGTTTAAATTAAATATGTTGGTTACCATCGCCGGTGGCTTCACTTCATGCAAAAGGTCGTTCAACTTATACTACTTATATCCTTTTTGATGTAGGCCTTTTCGTGGGCTATAAGTAGTTGATACAATATCGGAAAAAATATTATAAGTATTGCAAGTCTTACCAACGATTTTTAAATAAATATAATTTATAAGACCATTTCAAATTACCTACGTCAGTACCACTACCAACTATAAATATTCCGTAAATATCGGTTTGGCTCATTCAGGATTACCTATGTCTGTCATGTTTCTTTAGCATAGGTAACAGTATGAATCGCGAAAGTAGAAGACGGAACTGTCTTTTTTAAAACTTTACTGACATTACAATGTTTCAATCATTACACTACAGTCAAAAATCAGATAATCAAATGAGCGCAACACTTCGTCTAATTTAGAATCATTTGTTAGAATCTTAAAAATAAGGTAGGCAGGGCGTCGGATGCGTCACAGCACCCACAGCGTCACAATATGATTCAGCCAATCGGACTGATGACCCGGCTGCTTCGCTACACTATACAAGCTACATTATTTTATACCGACGACTCACAGTTGACTCTTCTAAAAGCTAACGGTAACGCGCAGAGGACGCGAAAACTGTACAACTGGCTGTGAACTGAGTTTTAAGAAATGAAATGCATTACAACTTGAGACAACGCTAAGGAGAAACTTGCTTTTTGAAAGTTATACATTATAAAAAGATTTTACTAAATGATCCTATTAGCAGGTGATTGGTCACAGGAGCAAGAAGTCTATATAATACACCGGTTACACGAAAGCCACAGAATTGTGTCGAAAACAGATTGCATGCTGTGTCCCAGTTACTCAAATATTGATCTACCGCAACACAAATAGTATTGTCACCGTACGAGTCAATCTATGAAACTGATGATTAATTAAGAAATGATTGGAGGCGAAGTGAGATGAAATAGCTGACGTGTTGGGACACTTGGGACAGACTCAAGCAAGAAACGTGAACATGAGAGCCAAAAACCTAACCACTGTTTTATGAAAATAGCGTAAACCAAGCAACGTAAAAAAAGGCGTACTTAGCCAGAAAGTAGACCTGAACAACAGAATGGGATAGATAATAATATTAAGGAAGAAGCTGAAGTATCAAATTATTAAATGCTAAAATTTAATTCATACAAAGTAGGTCAAAACGTGATACAGTGTGAAACGTTTCGCAGTCCCGGGGTCAAAGACGCCAAGAGTGTGTCGCAAGTCGCAACTAGATAACTATGAGAGCTAAGATAGTTGTTGAATTGTCTACATGGCCTATACAATACATAGAGATGCATCTTGGTAAAGTCATAATTAACATCTTTGTACAATATTAATTAATTCGTCTCTAATTTGTCTTATATTTCGGTCTGGTAGGTTACTTCTTCACTTGCTAACGAAATGATACTGATATCGTTGACTATGGCGTGGCTTAATAAGGGCGTTTATACCGCGGAAACTGGCAAATCCGGATTCGCAGAAAGAGGTCGTTGGAAACCTCACAGAGATTCCTTTTCATTAAAAGTTCTTTCTTTGTTAACTTTTTACTGAAGCCTACTAGGTGCTAGGGGCGTCTTAGAGTAGTAAGTACTCTTTAGTAGTACTTTGTGCAGCCATACCTCATCACCGATTGCGTAACACAGTTACACAATCTTGATTTTATGAATTTCGGGATTCATAATCCATTGGTTCGAAAAATTCGTCTGCTCGCCTTATGCAATGAATTTTATTAAATGAAAGGAATTAGTGTTCGTCATTGTGTGTCACGTTGCTGGTTTTTGTTCGGAAGAGAAGTGGACGATTCGGGAGTCTTGAAGCTGGTGACGCATTCAATACCAGCTTATTGCCATATCCATGCTACAATATAAATTATCTATCCAATAACTTTTGCAACAAAGTCTGCTACTGGGTCAAGTAAACCGATTTTTTTTTAGAAACAATTTACCATGGATTAAAGGTTGTTAATGGTTTTAGATTTAACTTGACAGGTTGAGACCGAAATATTAGATTGCGATCGTTCGTAAAAGTTTGTAGAATTGCCGCCCTGGTCAAACCTCCCAGCTTTCGGGATAATCTTTAGGGCTGCTTATTTTTTTAAAGGAATTGATGGAAATATGAGCATGTTAAGTTAAAACAAAAGAATACCAAATCACATGTAAACATTTTAACCTTTTACAAACTCTTCCTGTTTGTCTTGATAGATAAATGAAAAAATTGGGTGCAAGATTGGCCCTGTTGTCTCCGGTAAGGACTCGAGTCGATCTAGCATGTTTTGTGGATAGAGCTAGCTAGAGATTACAATTAAACGAATGTATAACGTCAGTAACTATTAACAAGAACAACACTTTAACAAGATTCGACGAAAGCCTGGGTTTTGCGTTCAACGAAAACTTCCTTAAATATAAGTTCTTCCCAGAAATAAATAGTAACAACAACTTTAATAAGTATAAGTATTCACGTAACAAATGTTGGATCGAGAATATCGTTCCAAAATGCATTGTAACGAGTACTATCGCTGTAATCAATCAGTCTATGATTGGCTACAATTGCATCTCTGAACTACTGCACACTGTTTTGTGATGTATCTAGGTAGTGATACTTAACAAACGGAACAAACACAGTGTATTATTATTTCTACGTGAAAACTGTGCGTCACCGTATACTTGGAAAACATGAATATAAACGTTTGGCGAGATATGATATATTATATTTAGACATTTTATACTTGATATGCAAAGTAGCGTTTCTTTAAGGCGCGTCGCTCACTGGTTAAGTCGAGGCGACGTCGCGTCAGCGGCGGTGCGGCGTCGCAGCACGGTCGAGGATAGGTCTCTGCGTAGAGTCGAGGCGCAGGCGGCTATGCATTTTGAATGACAAAATGACAAAATGGCGGTGGAATCGTGGCTTGGGCACACTTGAGCGCCCCTCCTGCGCCTGCACCTCGCCTCCGCCCCGCCTGCACCTCGCCTCCGCCCCGTCTTCACCTCGCCCTCGCCGCAACTCTTGTATGTGAGCGCACTACCATTCATTTGTAAAGAAAACCTTGTTGCGGCGTGCCTCTTATGCGCCCGCGCCTCAACTGCACCTCGACTGTTAATCGTGTGAGCGACGCCCCTTACAGCTAAGAAAAAAGTGTTTAACTCGTACGTCTTGCCATACCTGAAATATGGATGCCAAACTTGGGCACTGAGTCAAAAACATCATCAAAACCTGAGAAGATGTCAGAGGGGAGCAGAGATAAGTATGGTAGGCGGCAAGATTTTAAAAAATCGTAGAAGAGAAGAAGGTGGAAGATAAAATAAAGAAAGTAAGACAGTTAAAAATGAAATTGGACAGGATAAATGGCAAGAGATAGTAGGACAAAATGGATGGAAATGAAAAATATAACAGAATGGCCACCACGCTATGGTAAAAAGAAAAGATAATATTAGAAATGTTGGAGAATATCTGGTCAAGAAAGGCTAAAGATAGGTATAATAATTGAAAAACAAATCTATATTTAGTGGAAATCAATAAATTATTAATAAATAGGTAAGCCGTACCTAATTGTGACAACCAATAGATGATGTTTTAACGGTACGATCTCATAACTGTTTACGTCACGAAAATTTCGAGAAAATTAATGAACTGTACGACTTTGATACGATCTTCGGTTTGATATTTCGTAATATTTTAAATAACAACATTGAATAGTAAAGCTGTGGTTGGGATGAATAGTATTGTTTTAGGCGTTATAAAGAAAAAGTGTTCAAGTCATTGGAGTTGTCGACTTGTCAGATTAAGTGTGTAAAAATGACATTTAGGTAATGAAGCCGAAAATTACGTGTTCTTTCCATCATTGCGATATTCTTTTTTGATTCTGGACCTTTACCTTGCCTGGGAACCTTCTGGTTGCGGCGATTTAAAGTCAAAGTTCCACCCATTAAAGTTTTTTTTTATGAAGTCAAGTTTTAATGTCACAACGAAATATGAAATACTCCCACGACCCTTGAACTGTTGCATTTACCCGAAAGTACACTGAGACTGTGTGAGTTACACTGCGCTCTACCATAAAGAGCGATTACTTATTACACCAAAAATAAAAGTAGTTTCTCAGCAATAATTTTTGCTTAGAGTTACTTAGTTTGATAGGCAGTAGGTATGCTTAGTTATGGGGTATGTGATGGGTCTTTTTACATCCTGTAAATAAATCTCAACTTTAAGCAATTTTACAGATGCCTAAAAACATTATAGTATTTTGGTGTTTCATGAATATATGGCAAATTAATTGGTTACTTACATTTTATTTTATCTTGTGCTGTGACTCTTGCATCAACAATTGCCATTGTTCAATGTTAGTCCCGTAGCTAAGTTCAGTAAAAACTCAACATTTAACAATTTATTTTGGCTTTTTTATTCTTGGAAATTGTTAAATTGAACAATCTAGCTATCCTTCGACAATTGTGACGAGTTGACGACAATGACGTCTATCTCATCCAGCGCGTATTTGTTTGCAACAGGCAGGTATTGTTCTAGTTTTGGTTTTCAGTTTCAATCGTGCCATTTATAAAACAATGCCTTTGTAACAATTATCATCCGAATGTTTTAGTGTGTAAAATACTTATTTACTTTAAGATTATAGGTAGGTACCTACTACTGTTTTTCGTTTTAAACATGGATTGGAATCTGATATAGAGAGGATTGTTTTTGGTCTGTTAACTGTAGCTTTGGCTTCAGTCAAAAACTCCAATTAGGTACCTATCTACCTATTAAACTAATTAATACAGGCACACAGCGTACACTCAAAGCAACTGGCAGTTGATAAGTTTTATCCTTATGACCTTACTTATAAAGTGTTCCGCAAACTTAAACAAATGTATCTAAAACCTAAAGGCCAGCTTATCTATATGATCCATTTAAAAATGTAACTAAGTACAATAGGTACCTTTGCGCATCTACGATTTCGTAGCACTTAGTTTGTATCAGTTTGAACAAGGTATTAACTAAATTAAATTACAGCAGCTGATTGTGTGTTATTTTTGTTTCTCGATATTCCATTGGGGTCATGCGCTTTGAGAATTAAAAAAAGAAATCGTTTCCTTGGGAAAGTTGTTTGTTATCATAAGTACAATCATGTGTGTAAGTATCGGTCCCTATGAAGAGTGTTTAAAGTGCCCGATTCGGTAGGGTATTAATAATAATTATATTTTTTTAATACTTTATATTACTTTTTTGGTGATGAATATTTTTTAACCATTATATTATGTATAGTGATGTAAATAATCGAATAAATATATTTTAAAAAATCATGCATATTCCCTACCCTACATAGTATAGCTGTTACCGGCAATCTGTATAATTCAGGTATTCTATGCAATACCTAGGCAATGTATAAAATATCTGGGGCGTACAGGCAATGTATGAAACATTATGAATATTATTCTCCATTACATATTACTTTACCTAGGTAATGTATACAATTCCTAGGGATTGTTTAGAGTACCTGCTGGTTCACCGGCAATGTGTAAATAAATAGATTTTGGTCTATAGGTTAATGTAAATCATAAGTTTACAAGTAAATCTTCGAATTGGTATTAGCCAAGGGACTGTAATGTAACCAACTTGGCTGTGGAATGGTTAGTCACAATCCTACCCCTGTTTTTGGTTCGGGTCTAAAGTTCTTACATATATCTTAGGGCAAAATTTTCAATCGTCAGATAACTCCTAACGGAGGGAAAAATATGGCGGTTTGATAGCTTTTGTATAGAAAATACCTATGTCATCAATATGTGGTTCATCTTAAGCGAGCGAAGCGAATTCAAGAGCAAGGGCACCCCGACTCGGACAGGTTAGGTTAGAAGGGGATGGCGGGGTCTTTCAGACCCCGCCATCCCCTTCGTGGTTATTTTTTTTTAAACCACCCTGAAATAGGAGCCCCGCGCAGCGGGGCTCCGTCAACCGGGACTTTCCTGCTCTTTTATACATATTGGCGGCTGCGTTTTCGGTATTGTATAGAATACCTAGGCAAAGTATAAAATAAATAATATTTCATACATTACCTGTCCGTCTTAGGTATTCTATACATTGCCTAGGTATTGTCTAGAATACCGGATTACACAGATTGCCGGTAACATAGCTATTAGCTAGCTATACGTAGGTATGCACTTGCATACCTACTTTTACAATTTATTTAAAAAAAAAACAGTGAGTAAGTGACCTATTTGCCATTAGGCAATTTCATGATTATAATTATACACATGTTAATTGTAGCCTTGTACTTATACAAGTATAGATAAGACGTAGCATGTGTTTAATATTATAATGATATTGCAAAACCCAGAACATTGCATGTTTTACTTTACAGGCAAACCTGGTATGCAAATATTTGAGCACACAATAAGGATAGTAGTGGCCACTTTATTTTAATCTATGCAAATAAATGAAATTGAAGTGTCTGTAATGACGTTTTTTAGCTAGTCATGTATTGTCATCAGATCTCAGAGCGTGTGCAAAATTTCATCCTAATCGAAGACCGGGAAGTGGGTCAAATTAAGATTCCAAGATTTTCTTACATAGTTATTTACAAGTGAAGCTAATATAAGCGTGTTAATAAATGTTGAATTTAAGTCACGTGACTATTTTTTTCGTATTCCTGACAGCAAACCCTTTCATTTGATACCCATATAATATCATGGGGGTGGATTTCAAACAGCCAGTCCGCCATCTTGGGGAGGCCGCCATATTGGATTTATAATGACGTTTCTTAGCTAGTCATGTATTGTCATCAGAACTGAGAGCGTGTGCAAAATTTCATCCCAATCGAAGACCGGGAAGTGGGTCAAATTATTAAGATTCCAAGATTTTCTTACATAGTTACTTACAAGTGAAGCTAATATAAAGCGTGTTAAAACAGCTTTTTACTAAATTCTTATAAATGTTTGTACACAATACTTATAACAACAAACCAATTTTTACCCAAGTACCAAGGAAGTGTTGTTCAAATTTTTGTCTCTCTGTTTGTTCTGGTTAACCTCCTAAACTGCTAGATCAAGATTTTGATGGGGACGAGAACTGTTACTGGCAGATAGCTGATATTATTAAGAGTAACTTAGGCTATTTTTCTTTTAGAAAAAGAATTAGGGTTCTATGCAAAAAAAAAAATAACCCCGTGATGAAAGATGAAAGTGAAAGGTTAAAAAAAAAAAAGATGAAAGTCGCGGACACATAAGCTAGTATCTTATAAAAATAAAGCATAGAATATTTTTTTAAACTTACCTCATACACATTTGGATGCCATACTTTTGTTAAAAATCTAATGGAAGGCGGTGAGTATGGATAGTCTGGCGGGAATTTCATATGTGCCTGAAACAAAAAACATTCATTCAATCACCTAAAAAAAATGTGTGTATCAATGGAGGGTTACATATCAAAAAATCAAAATATTCTCGAGCAAATTTCAAAAGAACAATAAACGAAATACCAAAATTTAAATGACCAAATGATTTATTTAGAAAAATTTTAAAATCCCAATGTATGTGACATCAAATGAACGACTGATCAAAAGTTGCTAGATATAATTTTAAAATATCAAATCATAACTAATCAAATTTTATAATCACAAATGATTTAAATGTAGGTATACTTATATTTGAAGTACATCATTAATTTTAACACATTAATTTGTTCAAAAATTATGATTAAGATTAAAATAACAGTGCCTCAAAATAGTATACATACCAACATGAAGTAATTTGAAAAAGGTAAAAATAATATTAATATTAGCGAATAGCGCCTGTCTGATACAGAAAGCCTTTGCACAACATGATCGGTTTGCTAATACAAAATATCGAAAATCGTCACGTTTTGTAAGCGAGCGAAGCGAGCTCGGGACTTAGGGCACCCCGACATGGACAGGTTAGGTTCGAAGGGGATGGCGGGGTCTTTCAGACCCCGCCATAACCTAACCTGAGCGGGGTTCCGTCGACTACAGCCCGTAATGTGTGTAAAAGACGCAAGCAGAAGAGATGACGTGCGGGCAGGTAGACAATACCCGGTCGACGGAGCCCCGCTGTGCGGGGCTCCTACTTCTGCGTTCAAGGTTTATAGTAACCTAACACGAAGGGGATGGCGGGGTCTTTCAGACCCCGCCATCCCCTTCGAACCTAACCTGTCCATGTCGGGGTGCCCTAAGTCCCGAGCTCGCTTCGCTCGCTTACAAAACGTGACGATTTTCGATATTTTGTATTAGCAAACCGATCATGTTGTTGCAAAGGCTATCTGTATCAGACAGGCGCTATTCGCTAATATATTAATATTATTTTTATCTTTTTCAGTTAATCCATTTGATAATTAATAATTTATCCAGTAATCCATTTGACCATTAAACGATTTGGTCAATAGTGTAATAAATAATATAAACATTGATATTCCAGACTTTGGTCAGCTGAACTTTTGATCAAATGACCATTTTTATTTTAAACTTTGGTATTTCGTTTATTGTTCTTTTGAAATTTGCTGGAGAATGTTTTGATTTTTTAATATGTAACCCAATGGAGAATTTGTTGCAACATCTTTTTATTGACTTGGCAATCTTCCTCAACAGTAGGTAGGTATTTTAAAAGTACCTAAGGAGATGGGGACAAGGTACCTGATCCTTAATTTTGAGATAATATAGCTACCTACTTATACAAATTTTGATTTGTAAAACAGGTACTGTATACTAGACTTTCTGAATTAGAAATACTTATCAAGTTCTATGTGTGTATTTTAAAATTTATAAACATTTAGAGTTTTGATTTGTAAAAGAGGTACCTGGTCTACATATTGGACTTTCTGAATTAGAAACATCAAATTAATTGTGTATTTTAAAATAAAAATTTGAAAATTATGAAAAATCATTAAAAACAATAATTAAAATCTTGTCACTCTGATTTTACACATACAATATTGATTCTTGGCAGTATCTGATTGTAGGACCACTACTTTTTTTATCATTATTGAACTTGAACTTATATCAGAAAAATACACCTTATTTGTATAGTATGTATGTAAACATAGAAATGATCAAAAAGTTTTTCATAACATAATTATGTTAGCACCTACTTGTTTAAAGTGAGGATTATAACAAGTGGGGCAGACAGGACTCTTGTTAAGAAATCTTATTTGTTCTATGTGTTACAAATTAAATAAGATCATAAACCTAACTATGCTGCAATGAGCAGGTTTTATCATCTGTGATAATTTTCAAGGTAATTTCTTCAGTTAATTACTAAGTAGGTAGGTACCTACATCATGTAGTATTTATAAGAGATAAATAGAATACCAACCATTTAATTGTATCTGTCTCTACCATCTTATATAATGAAGTAAAAATTTGAATTTCATTTTAATAATCATCAATTTATTAATTTATAGATCTTAGTGTAACAGTAGTCACATAAAGTTTAGATAGGCACAAAAAAATAGTTTCTCTAAGAGCCATACATAATACCGGAATACCCTAGTCTAGTTAATAGTTATTCCTTAATTTTGGGTTTCATTTCAGGTATCTTTCTGTTACATCTGAATGCTGTTTATTAAATGTTAAACAAACCTACTCTTACTGTACTTATACATATTTTTTTATCAAACTATTGTTTGCTTGTTGATCAATACAAATTGTTATCAAGTACACAGTAATAGTATAGCAATAATACCAGCCTATTAGAGCGCGGGCACACGATGCGTTGCGGCGCCGCACCGCATCGTGTGCCCGCGCTCTTATTGTCCCACGGCAGTGCAAAAGCCTCTTATACTGTGAAGGCACAAGCATTGATCATCACACTTGTGCAAAGCGGGTTGGCATTAATTTTTAGTTTAGGTTTCCTTACAATGCTTTCCTCCACAATGAAGATTTTTTTTTAATAAAAATAAAATAAAATAAAATAAATATCTTGGGACAACTCACACACGGCCATCTGATCCCAAGCTAAGCAAAGCTTGTGTTATGGTAACCAGACAACTGATATACATACTTACATAATTTATAAATACATACATATATTATATAGATAAATTACACCCAGACACAGAACCAACAATTATGCTCATCACACAAAGTTTGTCCTGGGTGGGAATCGAACCCACTACCTCCGGCTTTGCAGTCAGGGTCACTAACCACTAGACCAACGAGGCAGTCATGCTAGTATGTATGCTGAAATAATAGACTCAATATTTACTGCCTCTTTGTAGTATCTGGGCCATTCTCTGCTAACTGGAAACTTGTCTATTGAAAGTTGTCCCAACCTTATTTTTCTAGATAATTAAAAATTAATATGTTAAGTCGATAGTAAGTTATAATATAAATACATATAAACAAAAAACCATTGTAATTTTCTCTTAATTTTCGAGTTATAGGCAATTTTGTAAAAAAATGCGGCTGGACTGTTTTGCCACCCAGAGGACTGTTTTTTCCACCCAGTTTATGTCAATGTTTATATGAAGAAAAACACAATATTAATTATTAAATTATTTATTAATTCTCTTTTTTATTAAATACTGTATCACATACAAAATTTAAATATCTACTTATAATTAGGAACAAATTGGGAGCTAAGCTCTCTAAGAAACGAATTAAAATAATTAAAATCAAAATTAAACTTTGATACTAAGAATCAGCCTTGTTTACTTATCAATGCAGACTTATTTCTCAAAAACAGGTACCTACAGGTATATTAAAATAATAAAATTTTTAATATTGATATTTTTTTTTAATTCGTTTCTGCTCTTTCATTTCTTCTTTAGTTTTAGGTTTCTTCTTTGGTGGCATTGCGGCAATACTAAAACAATAAAACATACTTTCAAAATTTAAAAAAAAACCGTAAGGGTTTAAAAACAGGTAGGTACAATTTTTAAGGTAAAAGTACGTATAATTCTTATTTCAAAATCCATAATAAAAGAAAACAAAACACCTGAATTAGCGTGACAGGCCAATGTAAGAAAGAAAGAAGCTATCGGCAAGCAGTAGGTTAGTGCAGACTATAAAGAATATTAATAAAATACACGGATGTCAAATAAAACAGTCCTCTGCCACATTGAACAGTCCTCTGTGTCATAAATTTCCAGAGGACTGTTGCACAGAGGACTGTTATTTTTACGTAAAAAATGTCATACCACGTATCAGTTTAAATATTACTTCATAACACAGAAACAGCTATAAATTATCACACTAAGCAATTTTTTTGTTAAATAAATATAATTATAACACATAAAACACCGCACAGTGTTCCAAAAACCCCTCGGACCGGACATTTTTAACTGACCCCGCAGATTGACGTAGTTAGTTATACTGAGCAATTGTCTAGAAGTAACCCCTATTCGAATGTGGATAGTTTTCGAGAAAAAAATACTTAAAGTTCGCCGTTCCGGAGGGACCGAAAAATGAAAAATATTTTGTATTTACTTTGTTATTGTTTTTTTTGCAACTATTTATTTTTAGTATGATGTGCCATTCAATTATGAGCTCTTAAGGCTTTTAATAAAATAAAAATTGGTAACAGTTTAGAAGATTTAAAAAAAAAACCGATTTTTGATTTTGATTTTTTTTTTCGAAAAGCACGCAGTTTTCGCACGAACTATTTTATGCTGATAATACTTCAGCTTTATAACTACCTATGAAAAAAAAAGCAGCTCAGGATCTAGTGGATACTTTAAGATATTTGCGATTTTAACTTTTTATTAAAGTGCCTGCAATACTGGTCATAGCAAAGTTGCTTTGATCATTTTGCTTTACAGTTACTGAATACAAATCGCTTAGATATGTACTTTTTAATCGTGAAGAAGGGAAAAAAATTCCGGCTTCGTTATTTTGGTCAATATTTTGCTTTATTCATTAGACCAAGTTATAGACGTACTATACCAGGCAGGTATAGACGTAATATTTTTTAGTGGACTGCAATAGACTGATATGGAGAGATAGATTTTGACAGTTTAAACAAAATCCAATTCAGAAACTGTAAAGCAAAATTTTCAATGCAACTTTGCTATGACCAATACTGCAGGCACTATTATAAAAAGTTAAAATCGCAAATATCTTAAAGTATCCACTAGATCCTGAGCTGCTTTTTTTTTCATAGGTAGTTATAAAACTGAAGTATTATCAGCATAAAATAGTTCGTGCGGAAACTGCGTGCTTTTCGAAAAAAAAAATCAAAATCAAAAATCGTTTTTTTTTTTAAATCTTCTAAACTGTTACCAATTTTTATTTTATTAAAAGCCTTAAGAGCTCATAATTGAATGGCACATCATACTAAAAATAAATAGTTGTAAAAAAAACAATAACAAAGTAAATACAAAATATTTTTCATTTTTCGGTCCCTCCGGAACGGCGAACTTTAAGTATTTTTTTCTCGAAAACTATCCACATTCGAATAGGGGTTACTATTAGACAATTGCTCAGTATAACTAACTACGTCAATCTGCGGGGTCAGTTAAAAATGTCCGGTCCGAGGGGTTTTTGGAACACTGTGCACCGTAAAATAGACTTACCAGAGGAATGTTCACTCAACACTACAGAGACGTGGCTTCCACACCGACACGGAGTTGTCACTGCGGAAAATGGCCGCAACTTGTTTAACATGGTGACCGACGGAACTTCACACTGTTAACGTTCCGTTTCACGCGAAATGTAACCACAATAGTGTTTAATATTTTTGTGGCGCGATATTAAAGTCGTGACAGAGGACTGTTCAAAAATGTAATGGACAAAATTCGAACACTAGTTTTTAGTACTAAAAAATTCTCTAAAATAATAATTGTTTTTTGTTCACGTGCATTCAATATTCTTTATGTTTATAGAGTTATAAGATTTTACATTTTTAAATACAACTAATAAAAACCGAACCGAATCATACTCGATCCGGAATTAGGACATAACAGAGGACTGTTTTCACAACGCTTTTAGACCGAATTTATGAAATAGTTACGATTCTAAACATTCATTAAGCTTGGCTCCTTAAACAACAGGTTATATAATAAGTGTTTCCAAAAATAAAACTATGCATTATTATAGCCAAAGTAAAAAAAATGCTTGGACCATGATTTTCCTGTTAGTAGAGAAAGGCCCATCTACAGTTCATCACACAAATGGCACCCATAGTAGCATAGCGCAGTCTGTGGCGCAGTGTTACCTGCTTCCGGCTGTCTATATTTGCAATTGATATGTAAGATGTAGATCACAGAAATGGTTAATTTCACATTAATTCTTCAATCAACAACATTCATTCAATCATTAATATTCTTTGATAATCTGATAAATGCTAAGAAGCTTGATAAGCACCCTACTATGTTGGTGTTATCAAGAAGTTGTTATCATTGCTTAATCGCTACTATTGACCTATTATAGTACAAACAAATTTTACTCAGATAACATAACAAACACAGTTAATTAAATGGCTGATTACACCATTATAATACTATAATTTAACTATAAAATATTTAAGTAGAGTAACAAGTTTTACACCAACCTTGTGTTTAAATAATCTGTGCAGGTTATTCTTCATCATAAATATAATATTACTTAAGACTATTAACTCTTATAGTAATTTTTATGTTTCAAGTTAAAATATGTAAGTAATAAAGTACCTACTTGGATGTTGGTGTGTAATGAATGTAAAGTATTTTAGGTATTAGTTATTTTAGGGTTTCAAATGTCTGATTTATAGAAATGAAGCTTTCTAAAAGCAAACATATTACCTGAAGCTCAGTAATAATTTTATTATACTTAATAAAATTATGCCTACCTACAGAAGAGAATGCCAGTTTAAGACATTCAAGATAATTTTAATATGTACTGAACCATTTATCTGTCTGTCATTGCATATTATTATGAAAAAACTAACCAAAAAATTATGCAGGTCACCAAAAAGTAATTGGTAGTAGTTAGTAATAGAGTGGTATTTTTCCATGAATCTTTCAGACCAAATAAAGTTGTGTAATGGCGAAACCATGAATACCCTCACAAATTCAATTTATTTGAACTAAGCAGGTTAAGTCAATTAAAAAATATTTTTCAGTTTTAGCTGCTAAAGTCATAATAGGAAAGACTGTTTTTGATTGAATGTTAAATGCTGAGCTGTCAGATTATTGCTATGATAGATACATATTTGTACAACACTACAATATGCTTACCTTGAAATATCCTCCTTGGTATAACGTGTCTGGAGGGCCGAAAATTGCAACTTCCCACTCAAATAAATTGTCCTCTCCTAAAAGTTTCACTCGGAACCCTTCCACGGGTTCCTCTTGCAGACTCTTATACTCTAAGGCTAAAGCCCTCAGTGCAGAACTGGTCGGAACCGTGTTAGACATTGTCAAGAACTAATTTTTCTAAAATCACTATCTAAAAGAGATTCTATTAACATAACACTGCGGAACTCTCCTTGCGGTCCACGTATTCACGAGACATTTCAACTTGAGTCACAATAACAACGAACGAGGAATTTTGGTAAACATAGCGCCAGCATAGCTTACGGATTTATGATTCACACACTTCAAACGCCAATACTGTAATTACTTCCACAGTAATAAACGTTGAAAAATGGACGAAAGAATAGTCCAAACTACACGGTGATTATTACAACAATGAGAAAGCAACGTCCAAACAATCGCGATCCCAAGGAAAACGGCTGCGTGGTACAGCTGCTGCCTGAGTTGCCCGAGCGAATATTGTAGAACAGCTGTTATTTTATTTCCGTGCTTGATTGCGCAGTGGTGTGACGCACGCGGCCATTTATCGACTTTGCTACTAGGGTTGCCCCCTGACGGACTTGCCGTGCATAACGTTCTAACTATTGTTAATAGTAGTTATGGTGTTTGAACAAGATTTAGTAAGATGGCAGCACAACACTAGTTTCCTATGTTGCGATGCTACCGCCCTCTAGATATTATTATCAAAACTTGAAATCACCGCTCTCAATTCTAGATGGCAGCACTAAATAGTTTTAAGGTTTTTATAACTTCTTACAAAAATAATAGGTACCGTTTGTTTTCGCCAAAGAGTATAATAATAATAACGGTAGTTTTCGCGAAGTTGCAGAGGTGGTAAAGGATATAGTAGACTACTAGACTTTCAGTATAATTTGTTTAATGGTGGGTATTAATACATCAAAAACTCAAAGCTGAACCTAATAGCAAGTAAGTACCTACTTAGTCAAATCAATAAAACCATTTGAGTGATTTTGTTAACAGATATCTATGCGATAGAAGAAAAACTTCTCACTTCCTAAGGTAGGTTGATATGGTACCTAGGTAGTATCAGGGTCTACACATGCGTGGGGCATGCAAATTCTTGATTCTCGCATGCATAATGTTGCGATTCCTACAAAAGTAGGCGAAAATAAAAACTAGGTAGGTATTTATATTTTTAACAAATGCCATAAAGTAACGGTGTAGAGCAGAGATTAAGTAAGTACTTAATTGTGAGCCAGTTGCATTTACCATTCAGACAAGACAATTGGTCCGTGGGCGCATGATTCAAAGACAAGTCGCCCACCCACTGCCATGTATAGGCAAAGGCAACGGGGCCTTGCGCAACCCACGTCTGGCTGGCGCGGGTATAATGCCTTTAACTGATCGAGTTTGGGCATCGATAATTCGGTAATGTTCGTACTTTCATATCCAATCTTTTAGAATCTTAGATCATATGATTCCATCGTGTGAAGATTATTTTGGCTGCGGCATTAAGCCATCTTAACGTGGTAGGTATTATAAAATGTACCTACTGTAATCAAAACTTCACGACGCGGACGTGTCAACAGAAAAAAACAATATAATGTAGTTCGTTAGCTTGCTAAAGAATGCGTTCAAAAGTAAGAAATCCAAAATGAAAAATATTGCGTAAAATAAACAAATAAAACTAAAGAAAAAGATTGCTGATGGTGAAATACCTGGACATTGGACAGAGAATATTAGTTAGGTTGTAACTAGGTAAATTATTTTTATAGATAAACTAGCTGTCCGCCGCGGTTACACCCGCGTCTTTGGTTACTGCTCCGGTCCCGTAGGTCGTAGCGTGTAGGTATATAGCCTATAGCCTTCCTCGATAACTAATCTATCTAACACTGAAAGAGTTTTTCAAATCGGACCAGTAGTTCCAGAGATTAGCGCGTTCAAACAAACAAACAAACAAACTAACAAACAAACAAACTCTGCAGCTTTATAATATTAGTATAGATTATTATTATTATATTATTATTATTATAGATGTTAAAGTTGAAAAAAGAGTCTACGCAAGACAGCTACGCCGCTGCTCTACGCAATCTACGCACGCTACGACTACGCGCACCTACAGGATAGCATTAGCTACGAGAAAAAAAAAAATCCTATGTATTACATCACTACATTATTAACATTTGATCGTATCATAGGCTCTACAAAACTGATTTCAATGCAGTTTTCATCAACGGATAGAGTGATTCAAGAGAATGATTTTTATTATTATAGTAAGTAATTAAGTATTTAAGTACCTACATTGCACCCATTCGACGCCGGGGCTGGTCGCTAGTACCTATATTTAATTTTTCTCAAAATTATTCACGTAATTTTCTATAGGACCGTTTTTATGCCTTTCCGTTTCCAGTACCTATTATAAAAGCTTTTAAAAAAAGAGTAACACATCTTTATAAATAGAACACACTAAGAATTTTCTTAAAAAATCTATAATTATAGGTAAGGTGTACCTCTTCATGGCGGTGCATAATACATTATTTTGTATTATGCACCGCCGTATTTTTAAATTATTGTAGTAGATATATTCCTTTTGTACATAATTATGTTTATTTAGTTGCTATCGTACCACGCTACCTATGACCTAGCTAGTGACTAGCGTTCATTAGCTACATTACTAATTACAATACAACCTTATCGACCTTATAGATGCATTAATTTGCGCAAGAATAATACATGATTCACATATCAGCTCGACCCATTTACACTTTTCCTCAGAATATCTCTGACTGGACATTCGAGGTCTTACGAGAAGCTTGTTGGTAAGTATTGTATGTTTCAATCAAACCAAAATAAAACTTTGCTCATACTATACTGGTAAACAAATTCGTCAAACTTTAACATTGATTTTAAATTAATATTCTGAAAAACATCTTGTTCAGGGCTTTGGTAGGCACATAAATGTAGGTACCTACCTACATAGGTTAGGTTGATAGCTACCTATTTGTAGGTACCTTAACGATGTTGGCAAAAAATTCAGGTCATTCGAATGCAGTAGGCACCGATCGAAACGCGCTGCATCGATGGCGAGCCGGCTCAGCTGAATCTGGAAGTTGCACTACACCAAAATATTATGCAAATATCTGTGTCACATAACCAACTCGACTCACCTACCCTGAGATCAGTTCATTCGAATATAATTATATTACTAAGTTGAAAATCGTGGGCTGTGCTTATTTATCGTATATTTTTATGTTATGGTTTTTCATCCCTTATTTGGCTTGGCTTGCGTTTTAAAATCGTTAATCTTTCTCAAGGTCGACAGAAGCAAATAAATTTTGATCAATTTACTGATGAATGCGAAAATCATCTATCTTAAAAAACAAATGAAGAAGAAGAAAATTGTTTTCATTCAGTGTAATTGATAATGTACCTAGTCCTTAATATTCTTACCTCAGTCGAACGTCATTAATATTCTTACATAAAACAAAATATGACCCTGTGTTCCTAATTGTTGTGATTTTCATAAATAAACAGAAATGTATAAAACTAGGTCATTTCCACGCCTAAGTTACTAGTCACATCGCGCTCGCTTTTCATAGGATTACCGTCGATACATGCCTGAAGCCATGTAAGTCTAGTATGTTATATACAGAGATTTCACAATCATGAGAGTGTCTGCAAGTACGGAACTACCTGTAACGTTCTGTGGAAATAGTGTTTTACTGTCATTGTGTTGACGAATAAAAACCTGTGCTGTTTTATAAATCTTTATCTAAGTACCTCCTTATGTTGTGATAGAGTTAAGTATTCAAAACGTCAGCCCCTAGGTACGACAGTACCTGTTTTCTAATATATCTACATAATATAATTATGAAGATTAATTCATTGACTACGCGTGAAATACTTAGTTCAACAACACATAGTGAGATCGAGATCGTTGTGATTTTTAATATTAATTAATATTGATCGGTTAAGTTCACAAACAGCGAAGTGTTGGTGACTAAGGTTTGTGATTAAGTAAGCAGTGAGTTTAGCAGCTTTTACACCATTTTTGGTATGAGTCCAACAGTGAGCTGTAGGCAAGCGCTTACGTGTCGCAAAGGTCTGGTGGGCGCGATGTGCGGCATCAAGGCGTGAGGGGCGCCGGCGCAGACACACAATCCGCGAGTCAGTTGCGAGGAGCGCGCGCGCACTCTGCGACACACGATACGAACGACTCTCGCGACCAATATTTACTTTTTATATGGCAATTGTTTGACAACATTTATATTATGTGATTAGTTTTTATTTAAAAATATTTAAACGTGGTAATTTAAGAATCTCCTATATTAAATAGACTTATAGTTTTATGAAAATAATTTATTTTGTGGGACCAAAATGACGATAAAAAATAAAAAGACTAAACAATCAAAAACGTCCGAAGTGACATCTTCTGGAAGTGCATCGACTAGTGTTCAGAAGACAAGTTCATCAACTTCGGTGCAGCAGAGCAGTAACACACTGCAGAAGGTCAGCTCGTCTGGTAAGAAGGTCCGCTATATCGAGGTTAAGGTCGAGGAAGATGACCCGCTTATGATAACTGACATTTCCGACCATTCTTCGATAGCCGGCTCTACCGTATCGGAACATTACAACAGCCACCCGCACTACATCATCACGGAGGCTCCTTCTATAAGCGACTTGTCCCAAACAAGAGCACTGGAACATAATGTAGGTGACATGGCACAGTCTACTTCGGGCGAATACGTTTCTAGTTCGATGCTGCAGGAATCTTCCTCGTCCCGTCAACAGAATTCTAAAACCGAAACATTCCAGACTTCATCGACTTCTGTTCAACAATCGGGTTCTAGTCAAAGTCAAACATTTGACAGAACTGCGGATTCGTCTGCTCCTAATCAAACTCTCAATACAGGTTTCATTGATAACACTTCGGCTAATGTCTCGAACTCCAACACATATTCGAAACGATCTCAAAATGCAAATGCCACTAACTCCTTTCTTCAATCGGAGCGACAGAGTTTAGTGAATCAAACAGCATCTACATCCAAGGATCGTCAGGACTTTAAACAAAGTGATAGAGTAACTTATCGCAACTCTCCTGAACCATCGCAGCGGACGCAAACCGTTCGATCTGATACTTCAAATTTTTACGGAGGTGAAGGCAGCTTGGATAAACGAGGTAATACAAAAGAATATAGTAGCACTTCACAAACAAATGAGAGTAAAAGTAGCAATGTCACAAAATCTTCATCATCCTCGTATGTTGTTGAAATTGTTGACGGTAAAGAACGCATCGTCGATAGTTCGAAGAGGGAGTGGGGCGATGCAAAAGAGCATGCATCAAAGGAAGCTTATGCAAGCGTTAGTGGAACTGATATGAAGCCGCAATCCGCGCACAGTATCCAGAACTACGATATGAAATCAAACTTCGACACAGGGAAAGATGGAAAGAAACCAACGAGTGAAATGATTGTTAAGGAAGACTCAAAATTCATTAAGGACGGAAATCAAATGACTTCACATTCTAGTACTACTACAGAGAAAGATAACGTAGCTAAACATAAACAGTACATAACAAACCGCGATCATTTAACTGACGATCAACAGTACATAACAAACCGTGATCAAATGACCGCTGATCAACAGTACATAACAAATCGCGATAATTTGACCTCTAACCAACAGCAAAATACAACCCGTCAACATTTGACATCTGATCAACAGTACACAAGTCGTGATCATACTACAACGGATCAGCAGTACACAACTCGTGAACATACAACGTCTGATCAACAAACATCAGTAAAAGATGATCACTACCAGTCGAAAAATGTGTCTAACACCACCAATAAAAACCGTAAAGATATTGTTGAAAATGTCACCGCCAATCAAGAAAGGGTTGACAACCGACGACGCAATATGAATCAAACAGATTCATCCAACTTTTATGGTTACGATTCAACTATTCAAAACGAACTGAGGAAAGTAGGCAATATACTACAGGTGCCTAACACAGAAAATATTAACTTTTCTACAAAAATAATGAAAAGTAACACAAGCAGTGCTCAGCAAGCGTCAACTTCATCTTACGTAGTTGAAATTGTTGATGGTAAAGAACGAATCGTAGACACTTCTCACAGAGAATGGGGAGATAATAAGGAACATTCTACTTACGAGAAAAGTCACAATGTCAGTGGTACCGGTATGAAACCTGAACATGAATATTCCCGACATGTACTGGATAAGGAATCTCATTATGATACTGGTAAAGACGGAGTACCAAAGAGTTCTCTAGAAATATCGGAGGAATCAGCGTTGTACAAAAATGGGCAAGAAATTGCATCTACTACCAACCGATATGGAGGTGATTTTACGAAGAAGAAAGCAATTACTGAATACATCCCTGATAGAGATGATGTTCAAAATAAACGTATTAATGATACGACTGATCAAAATGTTCATACTACAACCCATAAGACAACGTCTTCTGATACTCAGTCTCATACAAAAGATATTAGAGATGTGAAAGACACTACTGATTTCGTGACCACGGAAAAAGAAAACTTAATAAAAGAGACAACATCCACCACAACTTCTCAAACTAAAGACAATTTGACCACATACGAAAGGAGCACCGGGACATGGAATGGAAAGTTTGTTTATGAAAAAGATGATGACAGGCCCAAAAAACCTAAGGAGATGTCACCGTTCGGCAGACCAGAACAACCAAGACACCACTTAAAGCGACAAGATACGGAAGAAAATATAATACTGTCATCAAGGGATATTAAAGATTTTACATCTATTAGTGACTTGCGGAAGATTATTGAGACCTCAAAGTTTAACAAAGATGTACGAGTAAGCGACAAAAATATTGTAATCAATAGGAATATTGATGACCGTATCCTGAAGGAGATAATTGAAACTGTTAAGAAGTATCCATTTAAAAGGATTGAAAAAGTAACATACGGAACTAAAATTAATGAAGACGTGAAAGATCTTTATGAAGGACTTGATACAGAAGAAACTACTGTATTATCTACTACTACAGGTGAAACTACTAGGAAAGCTTTCGAAGTGGATAAAAAAAGGAGTCAAATTGAAGTCACTCGCTACATCACTAAGAATGGAATTACAAGAAAAATAACAACTTATGAAGATGCTAAAGAAGACGACAAGATCAAAACGGACGTCTACGTCGACAAGAGCGCGTTAGACTTCAAAAACTTGGTATGAACTACTTAATATTTTATTATTCAACAATTAGGTAAACATTGAGTACCTATTATATTTTGAGCAGTTTTTAAAATCAAATCAAGAAGAAGCTTGGCTCAATTTTGATTAAAAAGAAAAAATATTTTACATTTTTGTAGAATGTTTGTGTGACATTGTACAGTAATGCACTTAAACTCATTATCTAGATGTCATTGTTTTATCAGCATGGAGAAAAGTTTTGATAATCTGTTAGTATTGGAGATAAAACTTTTTATTCATTCCAGCGCGATGTCCAAACGACCGAAGACGTTATTCGAGAATACGACGTGGTGGACCGTGCTATCACGGACACCACAAGAGAGGATACCACTGTCCGCACCGTCTACGATGAGAAGATCATCGACGATAGGAGAACAATGCGAGACGACAGGACCACGGTCGAGGAGACCGTCATCATCGACGAGACCCGGCCAAGAGGAGGCCCCAAGAAACCGGAGAAGACTGTAACTAAGGAACAGTGTATCTGTGAAATCTGCACTTGTGGGTGAGTATTTTTTTATTACTTCTATAATAACACCTTTTGACATGATACCATCAGCAATTACATACGATAACGATTACGTGCATCGTAACGTAAACAACTGGGCCAAATGTTGATTGTCGTTAAACTAGCTGGGCATCCTTTAGTAAATACATACATACGTAGTGATACTATCTATAACCTAGGTTGGTAATTGTCATTCTGACTGCAGTTACATTGATGAATGCACAGCCATTAGCGTTCTATGCGAGAATGTTAGAAACAAACCGTGGCATCGTTTTGTGTTGGTAAAATTTTAGTTTTCGTAGTTGTTTTACTTATAAGAACTTTGCAGTTTACAGAGAAACTAACCCAAGATATTAGGAATCAAGAATTAAAACGAACTTTGACTCAATGAGAATTAGGGCTTAATAAAAATGATGTCATTTTGTAATCAAACATTTTGTACAAACAAGTGATGCTTTCTACTTTTATATAGAGTTGTAGTTATCGGCCACAAATCCTCCACAATCAATCTATCCACATAATCGGGTTTATGTTCTTGGTGTGCATTAATTCGGCATCGTAACGATAATCCTCCGTCACGACGTTATTGCATACACACAAGATAGTGTCGTCAGGTGTGCCACTGATGTTGAGATAAATTTTGTAGGTTTTACACTGATAATGTCTATCTGATAATATAGGTCATATTATAAAGAAAGACGCAACGAGCATTGTTTAAGCATGAGATATTATAATTATGAATGACAGCGCCTAGTTTAGAAAACACTTCCATGCATCAGCTGATCTAAGAAATTTTAGCAAGGAATATCGTTTCAGCGTAAAAGAAACATGTTTACTTTGGCGTCTCTACATTTGAAACTAAACAGCATCAATTCCTAAGTTCTTCAATTAAATGTCGAATCATGTTTCGGTTCACAGAATAGTAAGTAGGAATGTTAGAAAAAAGCAACGTGACGTTTCGTTACGTAGTTTGTTACTAAAGATATGACGTAACGATGTATTTTGGTAATAATTTCTTTGTAATAACGTGTCTGGTTGACGCTGTGTAACACAATCATTTTATGTGTGTGAGTGAGCTTCACGGTGACCGTGAAAAATCATCTGTGTAGTCACCTTTGTTTTTGTTACATTGAAATATATGACTATGAATTGAGCGTGTTACAATGATTCAATTTTATTAACAGCAAGGTTTTTAGCATTTGATACAAAACTATTTTTGAAACATTAGTAATTTTATATTCCCAACAAAAGCAGGACAAAACAGCACGTTTTATCATTGTTGGAACATTACTACCGATCCAAATTGCTATAGCAATCTACGTAGACGGAGACGTAATTCTGAGAATCTTGTTATGGTCTCCAATTGTGTCGAACGATGATCTGTGACACGACGATCTGCCTAATGAGGTGTTACTTACGCAATCCCTGTAACCAAATGTCTCGGGCGAGTCATCAGTTCATCACAGTAATGCCTTGTTCGTGTAACACATTGCCAGCTTGATTCACATTGAACACTGTTGAGTTATTGATCGTAACTATGAAGATAATAAAATAACATGTTCGTTGTTCGACTATTGGGAAATTACTCTAATGTTTCACTTGTTTTTGCATGATCTACGACAGTTTGTTCAGTTTTAGTATTCAGATCGTTTAGAAGGCTAGTGGTTTCAATGCAGGTACTAACATAATTATTACTTTGTATGTAATCTGTTCTGATAACGTCAACGTTATTGAATACAATATAAACATAGAGAAGTGGGAATGGCAAACCTTTGAGAGAACATGTTCAACGGTTTAGTTAGCCACTTATTTAGGAATTAAAAATCGTTAGGTTAATTTATTCATCTAACTAAATAATTAATTTGCGTGGGTAACATGTGAATGAATAGTAAATATGCATAAAAGTCATAGTCTAGTCCGTTGTCCCGGACAAGTGTTTGACCCCAACAGTTTGTTTTAGGTTTTTTTTAGAATCTTGACGAATCTAGTCTGCCACATGACAGCCCTTTATCCAATATGTTTTACAGTGATTGTATACTATGAAATACTTTGATTGTCTACTCGTACTCGCACCTGGCAGAGTGCCTAGTCGATGTAAATATTTTTGTTATCGCTTGTGTATCCCCAATGTCACGGCTATGTGATCATGTGACTATGCACGACAAAGTTTGTTGAAACAAATCATTTCTTAACTTATCGAGAAATGAGAAGTAGTAATATAAATAGTTAAGTATAATAATGTATGAGTCATGCTTCGACTCTTTCGGTTTAGCAACAGCCTTTTATTGCTTGCCTCACTCATACAAGCGTGGGCTGTATATCGAATAATGCAATTAGTATCGCCCTCGATCTGAAACTCGTTTATATATTTTATGCTTACGTATTCTGTGATCTTATCCTCGTCCTAACCTGACTCCTGTCATTAGGAAGCCATTAGATTTTTAAAGTTTTTGTTCATTGCTAATTCGATGGCTCATTTAGACAACTCTTTTCCATTAAGATAAAATACCATTACTGTGAGTAGAGATTATTCCTAGCTACTTCTATTTTTGTTTGGTAGGTAGCATTTAGTTAGCAAGTAGCAGTTTTATTTCTATTATATTTATAGTTATCGTGACGGCTGCAATGATAATAATTACTTCCAATTACTTTTAATTGAATGCTCCAAATAGCTCTTTCGTTCTGAAATATGGTGTCAATCGAAATATTACATGAGCAAATAGACCAATTGGATTAATTATTTACTAACAATTGTGTAGATTACCGTTAAATAATTGATAACGTATCATTTCGTTATTCACTGCTTCTTATTCAACAGTATTTTTATTAATAACATTACGTAATATAGCATTGGAAATGATAAACTATCCGAATTATATTAGAAATCCTAGATATAGTTGTTTAAGATAAGGTTGAAGCCTTGAAGGTTCTAAGAAAAACCGAGTACCTACCTATAACCAGCCAGGTGATACATTAACAGATTACGTCAGTCGGGAAATAGATGATGATTCTAGGGGACAAAATGTACACAGTAGCAATAATACACGTAGGTGGCAAGTAGAAACAGAGATGAGGCAGGTATACAAGGATACGTCTGTTCATATGAGTGGTTTTATGGATGTCTGTGGAGCAAGTGCGATCGTAGGTCGCGACTCCACTCAAGCGCATCGTGCTTCCTCGATGAAGGTGATACCTAGGTGCTAGTGTTAACGTTCCCACAACTGATTAAACAATGACACCAATAGTATTAAGAACAGTTACGAAATTTTAATAGGACTTAAACTTATTGATGCTCGCGGCGTACCAAAACAAATAGTTCTGTTTCTGAAATTAATTCATGAAAGAATTATAAGTTCAAGTAACAAAGATCAGCAAGACTGTCCAATTTTACCGGCTTGTCCAATAGGACAAGTCACATGGATATTTTCGTAATAAGTACACAAAAATGTCTAAAATTCTTCGACTGAACCGTTGGTTGGCGGGTTACCTACAGCCTATTAAAGGGTTACAGCAATAAATATTGTTAGTTTTGAAATAGTTTAACAAAATGTATCTCGTTGGCTGCCCACTATGGCATTACATTACATCAATTTACATCACGCTATAGCGTGTGTGCGCAGTGACCGAGTACGAAGGACACTTTTAAAATTAAAGCCAAACATAAAGCACCTGACATTAATGTGTTTCATATAGTCATAGGAATCTCGTCCCAAAGTGTGAGCAATTAAGATATATTTTCTATTTAAAGTAACATTTAAACTTTAGCTAATAATTCTAACTAGCTGTTGCAAAATATTTTCCTATTCAGGTTAAGGAACACTGTTGTGGTACCTTGCCGCACCAGGCACCTTTATCTAGCCTCATCTATCTACATTTTACGTACCTATCGTATCTATCTTCATATTATAAGACAGATGACTCGGTTAATTAACTTCTATTCATTTCAATCAGTTTAAATTAACGTTGATTGAGCCTGATAATCATGAACCATGTTCAATTAATGTTACAAATGGGACTTTTCTTAAAGTTTTCTTTATTTAATTTGATATCACTACTTACGAGACTTCAGTGTTCTAGAGAAAATGTGGATGTGTAAAAAGTCATTTAACGTAAGATATATGTATAATATGTTCTCCCCATCATTCCGGTCTTTTTTTTTTGGTTCCGGACCATACCTGGAACCGTCTGGTCAAAGTTCCGACTTATCTTTTATAGCTGTCCGCCGCGGTTACACCCGCGTCTTTGGTTGCTGCTTCGCTCCCGTAGGTCGTAGTGTGATTGTCGAGGTCAGAGTGAACTTCTAAACTCGCAGCAACGAATAAATAAAAGACCTATATTCACTACTACAAGCTTTTAATATATTACCACAGGTTTTAACGTTCACTGGTCAGTACGTACAAGCGTAGCTTATTACAGTTTAATATTCCTATCTAAACGTGATACAATACAACAAAACTTACGAGACTAGTGCACTCTTTCGTGTCTGGAGGCGAACAGGACAGCGCAACACACGAAATGTGGGCGGAAGGCGATAAAACTTCCGGTTCGACTCTCTAGAATAATCGAGAACATTCCAACTATTTCCTACGTTACTCCCTCTGGTGTCGAGTGGAACACATCATGACATTCATTCATAATTCTACACTATTTCATTCATAAAACAGCGCCTCTAGCGTCGGGAGGCGCAAGCGATCGATCGATACACGCATTGATTGTTCTAGAACTCTGACGCCCTCCAGTGGCGAGTTGCGCGAACGAAGTGACACTTATTATCGATCGCTTCCACTACGCGATAACAGAGGGCGCTACACGTATATCAGTCACATTTCTCCCGCCGTGTATAGACGTCAGCACACCAACCCATTCATCAACCAAATCTTTAAACCGGGGACAAACTTTCCACCGTGATAAAGCTAACGATCCATCACAGAAATCAGACTGGGGCATCAAGGTGTGTCGGCGTCTATACATACAATCATACTACTAGTGACTGGTATACACTCAACATTTTCACAATTGAATGCGAAGAGATAACAATATATATAATTAAATTAAATTAAAGTTAAGGGTAGCCGCTCCAGAATCCCTGCCCTGCCATATATTATTCAAAATTGAAATAAAAAAAACTCCTCCGGTTGGCGGGATCCTGAAGCGACGCCAAGCAAGATACATAAAAAATATATTACGAGTACTTAATCTACTCAGTGCTAATGTTTACACAATACAATACATGACGACAACTAAATTTCTACGGGTATGACTACGAGACGTTTAACAGGACGACGCATCACACCGCTCTTAGTTTTGACGTCGACGACTCTTACGACACCATCTGCGCCTGGGTACGTGCGTTCGACTCTCCCCTTTGGCCATATGTTTCTTGGTAAGTTTGGGTCCACTATTACAACCAGATCGCCCACCTTGATCATGTCGCCGCGTCCATGCGGCTCCCGCCGGTCTTGAAGCGTAGGCAGTACTTCGCGTACCCATCGCTGCCAGAACAAATCCGCTAGGCGTTGTGACGCTCTCCAATGTGAGCGGCGTAATTCGTCCGGCCTTGTGAAAATTCCCGGCAATGGAACTTTGGAGGGTGCGCCGAGCAGGAAGTGATTAGGCGTCAAGGCTTCTTCGTCGTCTGGGTTAACCGACACATGGGTCAAGGGTCGGGAATTAACAGTGTGCTCCACCTCCGTCAAAAGTGTATGAAGCACATCTTCATACGGATGTCGCTCGTTAAGCGTAGCGTTCAACGCGGTCTTCACCGTGCGTACTAACCTTTCCCAGGCTCCGCCCATGAACGGCGCTCCTGGTGGAATGTATCGCCAGTCGATGTGACGCACCTCTGCTTCTTGTTGAAGTGATTCTAGGGCGGCCTTACGGAGCTCAGCATCTGCCCCGTGGAAGTTGGTGCCGTTATCACTCCAAATGACTTCAGGACATCCACGACGCGCCATCATACGCCTCAGCGCGAGTATAGCGGCGTCCGTTGACAGCGAGGCGGCGACTTCCAAATGAACGGCACGCGAAGTGAGGCATGTGAACAATGCCACGTAGCGCTTTTCGTGATGTCTCGCTACTGTGACGGAGAGTGGTCCGAAGTAATCCAGTCCCGTGTGCGTGAACGGACGTCGATGATGCGCCAGTCGACAGGGTGGTAAATCGCCTGTCAGCGGCTCTGATGGCACAGCCCTGCGTAGTCTGCAGGGTTGGCAGCGACTGATTGCCGCACGGACTGACGGCCTCAGGCGTAAAATCCAGTAGTGCTGCCTTACTTCATTCACGACGCATTCCACGCCGCTGTGGTGTAACTTCCGATGAATCCAGTCAATATACAAGCGGCAGTACCGGTGATTGCCGTCAAGTACCGCTGGCGATTGAGCTTCTCGTGGCACGTCTGCTGCCGCTGCGATGCGCGAGCGTATCCTCATTATTTTGTTTTCGTCAACTGTCAGGGACAACCGCTTCAGTCGGCTTTCGGCTGGTACTGCTCTCCCGCCGGTGACGAGCCGCAATTCGTTCGTGAAACTTTCTTCTTGTACAGCACGCGTCCATAAGACTTCGGCCCGACGTGTGTACTGTGTATCAAGGGGTATGTAGGCCGTCTGCGATGTGCTGAGGTTGCGGCTGCGCACTCCGGATCGTTTTCCCATACCTTCCCGTTGTTTCGCCGTCCAGTCTGGGTCGTCTGCACAAACGCCTTTGTTGCGTTTGCGGGTAGCTGTTGTGGTATGAATTCGAAGACGGTCGATGAACTGGAGAATGCGGGCCGTGGCCCGGATGAGTCGCAGCCAGGAAGAGAAACGTGTGACGTCCGGTAGTGCCTCTGTTAGGGTCGCCCGTTCGTTAGCGGAAGCAGTGGTGACACGTTCCTCGCCAGTTTCGATGAAGGGGTGAGAGTCTGTTTCCCGCGGCCAGGCGTTCTCGTCGTCATAGAGAAATGAAGGGCCGGTGTACCAGCGGTGACTTGTAGAGAAGTGAGCGGGTATACTACGAGTCGAGTCGTCGGCGACGTTGTGAGCGGTAGGAACCCAGCGCCATTCGCTGCGTTCGGTGGTTTCTTCTAATTCTGCTACTCGGTGCGCGACGAACGGTTTGAAGGCACGTGCGCCGGCGCGCAGCCACGCCAGTACGGTGCGCGAGTCGGACCAGAACACTCGCCGGTCGGCGCGACGATCGTGTTCTTCTTCCACGCAGCGCGCCAGTCGTCCGCCGAGTACCGCTGCCTGTAATTCAAGTCTAGGTATAGTTGTGACCTTAAGGGGCGCGACGCGCCCTTTCGCTGCCGCGAGCGACACATTCACCTGGCCCATGCCGTTGTCTGAACGCCAATATGCTGCTGCGGCATAGGCTTGTTCGCTCGCGTCCACGAATACGTGTAACTCTACCCTAGTAGAGTCACAATAACCCGGGTGGCAACGTGGAATACGAATGCCTTTCAGAATTTGTAGAGCAATTAACCAGTCGTGCCATTTGCGTTCCAAACTTTTAGGTAGGCGCTCGTCCCAACCAATTTTTAAACGCCAAGCGTCTTGCAGTATGCACTTTGCTTGGGTTGTAAACGGCGCGGCTAGTCCCAACGGGTCATACAATGACATAGTCGTCTTCAACAACTGACGCTTCGTAATCTGCTTGCTCAAATAAGAAGGGTCTACTTTCCTGAAGTTGAATCCTAAAGTGTCGTCCCGGTGTCGCCAGATAAGACCGAGGATTTTCTCTTCCTTGTTGAGCAGAGTGTCTCTTTCTGCGGGCTCGGTTGCGAGACCGGCGACAGCGGCAGGCTCGTTGGCCGCCCACTTCTGCAGCTCGAAGTTACCTCTCCGATGTACCGTGTCGACTGCTTTAGACACTCGGTTCGCTTCCTCCGCGTTGTCAAAACTCTGTAAAATATAATTCGTATAATGGTTTCGTACTTCAATGGATTCGTCTGTACATATGTGACCGCATCGTTCTCCGGTCTGTGGTACAACATGTAATTTTGTCAGACTGCATATTCTACCGTGTAACATCCAACCAAGCGGTGTGCGTGATGCTACTGGTTGACCTTTCGTACCTATTCTCGCTTCTGAGGCGAGCAGGAGTGCCCAGTTGTCCTGACCGATCAAGATAGTTGGTATGCCAGCGTCATATGCTAACTCCTCGACTATAGGCGTCAGGTGCTCGAAGTTTGCCAGGTCCTTTGCACGTATTGCCTGGCCTGCTAGCTCGAGTCTGTCGATGGTTCTGGCTTCGATGTCAATACCTGTACTTGTATATTTTCCTCGTATATGTACCTTGACTCGTTGCGAGTTCGTAGCATTGATGCGCGCGCCTGCTATGGCATCGATGTAGAATGGTTCGTTTGGACCTTCTGCGCCTATCCGCTGAGCGACTTCAGTAGTAAGTAGGGTTATCGTTGATCCATCGTCCAACAAAGCAAATGTGTCTACTTTACCGTTAGGTCCCGATAGTGTCACGGGTACTACTTTCAGCAAAACTTGATTGTACGTGCGCGGCGTGCTCGCGTTGCTGATGACGGTGTGCCGCATGATGTCACCACCTGGCGCGGAGTCAGCGCGCGTCGCCACGTGCTCTGCCGCCGTAACGCGAGGATGCTCTGCCGCGTCGCTTGTAGCGCTCGTTCGCTGTCTGTTGTCGCTATGCAGGAGCTTGTGATGATAGTGCTCGCAGCATGGCTCCTCGCACCGCTTACTTCTGCATCTATGCTTCCACTTACGTCGGTTCAGGCACCTGAAACATAATTTATTTTTACGTGCAGTTTCCCATCTATCTGATATTGTCATTTTTCTAAAGCTAGGACAGATAGCTACGCCACTACAGTTGCCATTGCATATCACACACGGTGTTTTATCGTTGTTCGCTATTTTAAACGTCTTGTGAGCGGGTCGGTGAGAACGTTTCCGTTCGTGTTCCACCTCTACTGTGGCGTGACGTGCATTGAGGTCTGCCTCCCTAGTGAGAAATCGCCCTAATACCACTAGGCCGGGCTCTGCGTCACTTGCAGCCATCTCATAGTCGTACCACCGACTTCTTAACGTAACCGATAATTTTTCTGATATAACGGAGATCATCTCCGGGCTATACAAATACTCTGTTTTTCCCAGAGCTTGCACCGCGGCAATCGCGTTTGTCACTTTCGATGCGAACACACATATATCTGTGGGGCTATCTGACACTTTAGGTAACTGACGTAATCTATTTAACTCGTAAGTTATTAATGCGTTGGGTCGTCCAAATCTCGATTCTAACCTTTGCATAATTTGAACGGCCGAGGCTCCTAGAAACAGACATTTAACTGCCTCAAACGCGGGCCCTTTTAAAGCTTTTCTGAGGCGGGCTAAGTTCCCTGCCTCTGTGTGAGTCGACGCAGACTCATTATACGCTGCTTTAAAATGCAGCCATTCGCCGGGTTGGCCACTATAAATAGGTAAATCAAATTCATACCTGCTGGCGGCGGGTTTTCCCCGCGCTACCTCTAACAATGCCTGAGTTAGTCCTTGCAGCAGGCTCCCCTCGTCGCCGCGTCGCGGCAAGGTCGGCGGCGCGTCGTCAGGCGTCGTCGTCCGTGCGCCGTCGCGTCGCGGCGGCGTGGGTGAGTTTCCGTTAGGCGTCATAGGTTGTGACGTCGGCGGATGGGTGTGGCCGCGATGTCCGCTGAGTAAGTCCGCCGCTTCCGTTTGCCGTTTTGAAGATGCGGCCGAGCTTCCCTCCAATAATTCTTCGTCTGCTGATTCTGCCTCCAAGAGTGCTAACCTGGCGGCGGCGAGTTCCAATCTCGCCTGGGCCAACGCCTTCCTATTGGTTTTCTCGTCTCGTGGTTGTCCGTGTGGTGTCGTCGCCCCTGGGCTGTGACGTTGGGTCTGGTCCGACTCTGTGACGGAATAATTGGGCGGGTCTGTCGTTCCCGCCGCTGTCGCCATTTCCGTGGAGCCGGGCTCATTCCCCTCCGTGGCCGATGTGAGGGGTTCTTGCATACCGCGTGTCTTCACCATGTCGCCGATATTGCACTCACTACACTACCACTTTCACGTAATATTAAAACCGAAACCACACCTGTCCGTACTGATCCGGCTCGAAGGACCAATGTCGAGGTCAGAGTGAACTTCTAAACTCGCAGCAACGAATAAATAAAAGACCTATATTCACTACTACAAGCTTTTAATATATTACCACAGGTTTTAACGTTCACTGGTCAGTACGTACAAGCGTAGCTTATTACAGTTTAATATTCCTATCTAAACGTGATACAATACAACAAAACTTACGAGACTAGTGCACTCTTTCGTGTCTGGAGGCGAACAGGACAGCGCAACACACGAAATGTGGGCGGAAGGCGATAAAACTTCCGGTTCGACTCTCTAGAATAATCGAGAACATTCCAACTATTTCCTACGTTACTCCCTCTGGTGTCGAGTGGAACACATCATGACATTCATTCATAATTCTACACTATTTCATTCATAAAACAGCGCCTCTAGCGTCGGGAGGCGCAAGCGATCGATCGATACACGCATTGATTGTTCTAGAACTCTGACGCCCTCCAGTGGCGAGTTGCGCGAACGAAGTGACACTTATTATCGATCGCTTCCACTACGCGATAACAGAGGGCGCTACACGTATATCAGTCACAGTGATGGTATATAGCCTATAGCCTTCCTCGATAACTAATCTATCTAACACTGAAAGAATTTTTCAAATCGGACCAGTAGTTCTAGAGATTAGCGCGTTCAAACAAACAAACAAACAAACAAACAAACACTGCAGCTTTATAATATTAGTATAGATTTACGTAAACTTGCTTTTTTTTTTACGGAAGCTAACAAAACTTTTAATACTCCCATGACCTCTGTATTGTTCTATGCACCCGTAAGCACAATGTTTTGTGAGCGTGAAATTGCGCATAAACAGTCAATTTTCACACCAAAAATAAAAGTCGTTTTCCAGCAATAATTTTTGCTCAATGTTACTTACAATTAGTTTGATGGCCAATACGAGAAGTAGTTGGCTATGTGATGTGTCGTCTTACACCTCGCATTTAGAAATTATCGCAATCGTAAACTAAATTGTTCTATTCGAATGTTGTCCTGTCTAGCTTCTGCTCTACTAATTTAGATTTTAGATAAGTTGATTAGCAACCCGTCTCACACAATGAAAACGCGGAAGCTTTCTCTTCTCATTAATAATTTATCGACATCTTGAAATCTTTAAACATTTTCCCATCCGTTGTCGGCTCCGCATCTTCGTAAGTCATTATTATAATAACTTGTCTGGAACATGCATTTTGACGAGTGATAAATTACAATGTACATTATTAATTTGTAATCCTACATGCTGTAAATAATCAGTGATGTTGTGTAGCCATAAATCCAGTTTTTATTGACAGGTCTCTAACGGGAGGCTTGAATGAAATCAGAACAAGTTTCGCGATAACACTCTTGAGAAAGCGGTTAGTTTCTCCTTTCCTATTTTATAAACTATTGACATTTTACGATTGTCAACTAGCCAATATATTGCGAAATTATACTCGGTATTTCCATTCTAATGCGATAAGTCTGCACCTACTTACTTCAAACAACTCAAAACAGTTTTATTAGGCATTCTTTGAACACATAAACTGCGTTTAAGTATGGGTAGGCTCGCAAATAATACTGATTGCAACCAAAATGTTGTTGCTTTTGCTTAGCTTCGATGTGATTATACTTACTAATCTTTAAATTTTCCAAATAAAATTATGCACTAAGATAAGATTGTTAAAAATCCTTGGATGTTTTTTTTTATCATTATTGCAACTGTTATTTAATCTCCTTTATTAAGATAAGTTATGTTGTTTATGTAATACATGTATTTTTACTAGTTCTTGTAATTGATTAGATCCAAAGCAGTAGTAGGTAGGTACCTATTATTTTATTATGTTGCGTTGTTTCTTTTTTCTATTTTAGCAGAGTTAAGTACAATATATATATTATTTTGTCAGTTTCGAATTTATTCTTTATCACACAATCCCTTTAGCTTAGCAATGAAATCACATGGATGTAAATGGACAGTAGAGGTAAATTGCGACTTAAAACAGCATTAGCGACTGCCCCTGCTACGGTTTTCATGTTACCTTGACATGGCAAGTTGAATTATCTCCCCAAAGCTAGCTTTATGGACTTAACCCCGATATGGCTGCTTATTTTCAGTGTAATTATAGGTCACTTAATAATTTTAAAAATTTTATTTTTTATATTTTCTTATAATTTTAGCAATGTTTTTCTTTCGTGTCAAAAATGCATGCTACCTATCTAAATTAGTGAACCAGATAAAAGTGAATTGTACTTAGATAATTTGCTGACGTTATAGTGCATACAATAAAAATCACAATAACTATGTATGTATTTAATAAACATTCTAATGATTAAGCACTAAAGTACCTATTACGTAGGCCTCTATTATTAGTTGCGCCAGGCGTGGCCTTCTGCTGACCTTTGTGTCTCAGATACAAGTGCATTATTCACTCGCATCGATCCGTATTGCTAATAGTTTAATAAAGGTTCATCCATGAATTATTAGTTTCTATACAAAAATCTTTCATTTGTAGTTCTAGTGACACTCTTTGGGGAAAAGCATTTACTTAAATCTTAATAATAGAGGTTGTTTTGCTGATGAAATAAAAACCTTGAAGGTGATATTTAATTCAACCCTAGAAAAGGTATAGTCTACCTTTTCGAAAGTTAAATGTGCCTGAAAACGACAATACCTACTAGATAATTACTTAATTAGGTTAGAAACTTTGAACAGCACATTTTAGCCTCGTGACTAGAACAAGGAATATCAGTCTACTTAAATAGTAGTAATGTATGTAGAGTAAGATCTATCTTCGTTCACAAAACAAAGAATCGATCATTCGTCCCGGATTGGCTTGCGTCACTCCACCTGTCCTTGTCGGAGTGCACGACTGATGTCAGTTCATGCTGAGATAAGCCCTGACAATACAACGTGTTTTCGCATTTCATGTTAATGTAATTTATCTAAATACTACAGATAGTGCTATAAATGGGGTCTTCTAGACTAAACATACCTACGTGCATATTCATAAGTTTGTGAAATTATTTTGTTTGTAGGTAACTAAATAACTTGGCCAGCAAATATGACTGATTTGTAGTATATTGAAAAGTAGTCGACAGAAACTTGATAAGCTGGTATGGGTGTAGGTAGATAGTTAATAGTAAAGGAAGAACAAAAAAAAAACATAAACTGATTTGTGCGAAAAATGATATAAAACTAGAGGAAGGATGTGAATACTGAGACGATGGCTGATTGATAATGAGAATGTATAAAGGTGCATTGGCAACAACTGCAGAGTTAGCTAAAGATGTCGTGCTAGTCAGTTAATTATATTGAAATACTCACAGTCATTTCCTAGAACCAGCTCAGCATACCAATTCCAGCATTAGCTATTTTTAGTAGTGCTTACAATGAGAGAAAAATGTCGTCCCTCACTGCTTGTCGTGTATAGATGAATACGTGTCTATTTAAATAAATACACTCTAATTTCAAAGAAGAGTGATTCGTCGAAATGATTAACAGTTTTTACATTTCGCAACTAAGTATTAGCCTTATTGAGAATAGATCATTTATTTGCTTTGTCATGACTAACCTTCATAGCACAGTAACATACGTTCCGTATTTTATTGATTTCAGCTAGCTGACTTTTGAATAATGAAAACAGCGTAGGCGGCAAGACAACACAATAATGGTAGCGTGTTAAATAGGTCGATCAATTCCGTGTTATACTCGTATATTGGCCACATGGATAGGTATCATAGTCGTGTTACTGTGATTTAACTTCCATTCTGTGAATTATCACGCCGATCTAATTTTCATGAATGTATGCTTTAAATAAATGAGTAATATTTAGATACGTAAATCCGGAATTTGGGTACCAAATTTTTTGAATGGTTTATGAATGACATAACTTTACTTCGTGTTTTCTAATATATAAGCGAAAGGTCACTCACTCACTCACTCATCACATAATATCGAAAACCGCTTGACGTATAAAGATGAAATTTAGCAGGGAGGTAGTTTATTAATATTATTAATAAACTACTATAGTGAGTTAGCGGATGTCTTCTAATATTATTAGAAGACATATATTAGAAGACATCCGCTAAGAAAGGGATTTTCAAAATTCACCCTCTAAGGGGATGAAATGGGGGTTCAAAGTTTGTGTCGAGAAATCAACTTTGACGCGGACGAAGCCACGGGCAGAAGCTAGTAAGAGACATAAAGTTTAGTTTAGCTTTACCCAATTTGATTAAAAAATTATAGATGCTTTTGAGTTTGAAGATGTAGAGAAGAAAGAGAATCATATAATGATAGACTGGTCGTCGAGTGATACAGTTACTTACAATAAATACTTGGTTTCAGAAATAACCTACATAAGGTGAAGGTACCGGTAGAAATGTATAAATGAGGATGGAAAATTGTACTGATAATAACTAAAGTTCTCCATTAATCGATCAATATAACTAAATAATCTACCAAAGGAAACGTAAACTGGTCGTCGTCGCCACGTCGGCCTCCTTCAGGGACGTTCATTACTGATCATATCAATTAAACGACTTCTAATGAGAACTACTGGTGTTTATCAAAGGAAGCAAGCTAGCTTCAATTAAACCAATTAATTGCCGTTCATAAATACGGATTTAATTAGTAGTGTCAGCGAATTACTGCTCCGCTGGCTGACAGTCATGGTTGGTCCGTGAAAGCGGACGACGAACAGAGTTCGTTCGTAGATCATAGATTCGGCGTGCGCCCGCGCAGGGTACTCGACTGTGACACGTGAGGCTTACGTGCGCGACCACCGTGACTGAGAGAGTTTTGTTATGGCTTGCAACACGCTGTTATTGACTACTGTGGAACAGAAAGGGCCTTTGGATGCTACTGGTTCACCGTACTCCTCGTTCATCATTTGTATTGCCAATTTGGTTGTAGTGGACCATGTCAAAGCAAATCAATACGCTTTTGACCAGTGGTTGGTAGACCCTTCAGTGTCGAGGGGCTTTCGACAAAATATTGTCTTGCTATAGGCCAACGACTTTGTGGCGGTAATATTAATTAGGTATTCGTAAGGTTGATCTATTAATAAGACACGTATAAAATAATTCTAAATCAAGAGTATCATAATATTAGGCCGGTTGTTATAAATAATTACTAGCTTCTGCCCTCGACTTCGTCTGCATCAAAGTTGATATATTATCCCAAGGGAAGAGTAGGTATAATATTTCCGGTATAATATTTCCTATTCCAGACTATAATCTATCTCTGTGCCAAATTTCATCCAGATTTGGTCAGCCGTTCTGGCGTAATTGAGTAACAAACATCCATCCATCTATCCAAACTTTTGCGTTTATTAAATAACTAGCTGTTACCCGCGGCTTCGCCCGCGTTAGTTTAGAATTTGACAACCAATTCGGGTTGTACTGGGCTTGTTGTTCGGTCAGATCCAGAATTATTAAATACGGACCAACTGTGACTCATAAAAGTCCGTCGACGTTTAGTTTGCATTTCTGCAAGAGAGGTCCCTCTCGCCTGCGACTGTTCTGGAGTTTCTGTCGCTGTAATGGCTGATCTTGTTCTCTGAGACGAAGTTGTGTTTTAACAGGCGTCTCAGTTGCTCTTACAGCTCTCTGGCTTTTCGCTTGTTCCTCCAAAAGCAATTGCGTTTGGAAGGGCGTCTCAGTCGCTCTCTGAGAAGCTTGGCGTGCGGGCGGCTTGGCTCTCCAGTCTTTCCTGGCTTAAGAAAATATCTCATCAGCTCTCAAAGCTGCTTGTCGCTTCGCTTGTGCTTGCCTTCTTAATGCGGCATGAACAGGAGATTCCTGGGATTGAGCAGTAATTTTTGCTCAGGCTCGCAATGAGCTTTTGCCTGAGTTGGAACTGCGAGATATTTTAAAATAGAAAAAAGTAACCTACCCTAATAAAAACACACCGAACATACCTCGAACGTTAATATAAACAGTACTGAGGGACAGACTTAACTTTGCCGTTGGAAAACTGTTGTCTACATGCAGCGACATAGGTCACGGTTAGTGTTAATAACTATTATTACTTTCTCAAAAAAGTAATTATTTGGTGATGAATTTACGGTTTTCGGATTTTTCCTTTACTTGTGCTACTTCTACTTGGCCTTGCTCCTTACCAAATTCTAGGTGAACGGAAAGTCCCCTATAGGTTTTGATTCCCTTGCGAGCGTCAAAATATGCACCATAAACAGAGCACAAACGGCCTTGAATTTAGATTGCGTTAACTTAGAATTTTGATTTTTTCAAAACATGGTCTTGACAGACGATATATTTAATTTTGGAAAGTGGTAGGAGAGGGGTTTCGTTGACGTACCTCCTCCCCCTCTTCCTTCAGTCAGTCATCGACTACACGTATAAACAAAGCAATTTTACTTGTTACGACAGTTATGCTGTGATCCTATGAGGAGTTCCGTTCCATATCTCCGAAGTTTATCATCATATCATGACAATATTTCTATGGGACCAATTCATTTCATTTCATTTCTTTCAAACTAAAAAGAAGAATCATCCAAATCAATTCACAATTGGCGGAGTAATCGCGTAACATACATACAAAAAACATACCGCCGAATTGAGAACCTCCTGCTTTTTGAAGTCGGTTGAAAACTAACCCAAAAATAATAAAAGACAATGTTTTTAATTTTTAAACAAACTAACAATTAATGGTCGTTTTATCGATAACTCTTAAAGCTTGATTCATACATATCAGTAAAATCACAGTCCCGGCACAGCACTGTCACCGTGTAAAGCTTGATTCATACACATCAGTGAAGCCACAATTCCGGCACGGCCATCACCGTGATAATTATTCTTTCATACATTCTCTATGAAGGCATTCACACCAATCAGTGACAGCGACGACACAGTGCTTTCAGTGTCAGTTCCTGCGATCACGGACGTGATCAGCAACAACAATATTTTTTACCGGATCACGGACGCCGCTGCAACAAAAACTTTTCTAGTTTCTGCAGAAGAATCTTAAAACGGTTTTGAAAAATTCTAAAATATTTACTTTTATCGTTAATTAAATTGTATATTGTCAAGCATTGTCCTTCAGTCTCTCCTAATTGCCTTGCCCGGCCATGATACATGCATAAATGGATACCATAACAAAACTTGGCAGACATGTGGCCGGAAGTGTGACTTCACTGACATGTGTGAATTGAGTCACTGCCGCATCACTGTATCACTGTTAGGGGACGGTGTCGGAACTGTGCTGAAACTGTGACTTCACTGATATGTGTGAATTAACCTTAAGGCTGCTGCACACTTTTTACACCAGACGCCATTCTAGATGAAATTGTTATAAGTTCGCCTTCATTCTTCCATACATCCTCTATGAATGCGTTTACACCTTAAATAAAAATAAAAATAAAATACACCTGTCAGTGTCACTGACGACACAGTGATGTCAGTGTCAGTCACGCAGTTTTTCTGTATCCCTGACAACGTATATAAAGTGGGTCACAGACAAACGCGGAATGTTGTGGCGGCCGCGTTATTTGCAAATTTTAACAACGGGCCGCGTGTACTGCTTTGTAAAATGACGCCAAATATGGAAGATGTAATAGAAATAAGTTTAATAATTTAATTACTCAAGTCCCACATAGTGAGACACAATTGATTTTCTATTGTTCTGGCTTACCGGTAAGTCAGCCGGGGCTTGACCGGTATTTAATCCCACTTCTCTATTCCTAACAGTAATATGCGATGCTAATGATAATTTAGGTACCTCACACCTCAAGTGGTTAATTAAACGGGTTTTTTTCTACCTTTCTTCTCATCTTCTGAGAGGGCTAATGAGAGTAATAAGACAACGTTACGGTTAGCCATATTGACTGATGTCCGATTGTAACACAAACACCACAGCTAATGGCACTTCAGGCCGCCAGTGTGACCGCGGTGGCGTGTTTTTTCAGCGGTTGGAGCCGCGCGGCCTGCGGTTTGCCGCAACCGCACCGTCCGTCTGGAGGCCACTTTATGCAAAATGTCAGGATGCGCTTCAGCGGTTTAGGGCGTGAAAAATTATTAAGCAAACAACTTTCGTACTCCTAGGTTGTTTATTTGACTTGACTTACTGGTCTATCGACAGTCTAGACTCACAAAATACAATTAGATGCTTAAACTTAAAATTCGATCATGATTCGATAGACACGTGGCGCCATCTACTGTCATAAGGACGTTATTGTGATTTCCCTCGGGAACAGTACTTTTTTTCGGGATTAAAGGTACCCTATGCTTGTTCCTGTACACCTGGCAACGTATATGCAAAATTTCAGGATGATCGGTTCAGTGGCTTAGGCGTAAAGTGGTAACAAACAAACAAACAAACTTACTTTCGCATTTATAATATTAGTTAGGATAGCAGGCAGATATGGTGCTTTCAGGGACCACCAGTTAAGAACTCATTGCTTAAGATGGTATATAGTGAGTCTCTCTTCTAGGAATAAGGGTCTACAGTTTACCTCCATGGGATTTATGTCAGGGTTATAACATCATGCGGTTTGAATCATTGATGATTAACATTTTTTTGTTAGGGAGTTCCAGTCCTCTTTTTCCTCAACATAGAAATAAAAAAACTATTATGTTTTACTTAGTTAATCATAATGCAGAACATGTATATTATTTTGCATACATACATTTATAAGGATAATAGGAAAACCAAACGATTAGACAAACGCCCTGTGATCTCAGTTTCCGCTGGCTCGTAGGATGCTGTGCATTAAATGTCTATATAAGTAATGTAATGCCCTCTTATTTGTCACGTTATTGATCACGTTGTCCGATCGTCTGATGTCATTTGTGGTTGAGCTAACAAGAGTATCAATATTAGGTTGTTTGCTTGTACTCATTTGTATGGGAATTGTAATATATAGGGGGAATTGTAATTGAAAAAATGTAATATATAGGGCTTACTGTTGTTTTGTGAAGAATTCCCATATATAGTATGGGAATTCTTCACAAAACAACAGTAAGCTTCAAGCTCCTAGGGAGCTTGAAGCTTACTGTTGTTTTGTGAAGAATCATAGTATGATTAATGCCTGTTTTGTTTGATATTGCTAACGGGTAAAATATGTCATTTAAACTAGGTATTAGATTTTTTTCTTTTGTGGTTCATTGTTTGTTTTGTTTTAAATGTGGTCAGACCATATGGTTTTACCATCACAATTAATGATATGGCCGCAGTTCGAAGAGTAGTATCCTTTCAGTACCTTGAATTGCTGAAGAAAGTAGTGTATTAAAAAATATACCAACAGTAGAACCATAATTTAATTCATATTGTATGATTAATAACACCATTACGAATATTAATAACACAATAATAATTAGCGGTACCTACAAAGCTCATTACATCTATCATCGAACGTGACTCGATTGGCGCCCGAACAATAAGTGGACGTGTCCTCAGCATCAGCATTCAGGACACGTCTAAACCACAAGATGGGTTGACAAGCAGGATAGCCATATTGGGTATCTACATTCTACAATGTAGGTTGAAAAACGGCTTAGGAAACCACGACTCAGAGATAATCGAGGTCCTTTTTTGCAAGTCTAACCTTCACAATGTCTGGGATGAAGAATTTTCGTTATACATACACATAGGTTCGAGCGTGAGGTCGTGGCTATGTAAAAATGTTTCCGAAACCAGTTTCTTTTAATTATCTTTGTAGCTACAAAATTTAAATTAGACGAATGGGTTCTTTTACCTAATAAATTTTTTATCATTAACGCTCATCGCGCGTTCTACATAACAACATTTATGTAAAAGTATATAATACTTTTGTAGGAATGCGTAATCTTTTAATATAATTTTATGCAACAGGTATGTATCAAGTTTTACACTTGATTTTCCTTTTAATATTCAAAAACATTGTAATGGTATTGTTTGCATAAATTAATGAATTCGTTTTGAATTCAAATGTGAATGTATACGTGTACGATTGCTTTATGTCGAAAGGCATTACCATCACGAATGCAAAAACTCATTTCTAGCTATCTGTACGTGAGCTAGAAGTATTGTATGCAAATCCCAGGTGGGAGCACATACCACGGGCAGGCAGGCCACGCCACACATTACTTTACGTGTGACATCCATAAAATCTGGGGTTCTGTTCTGTAAGGCTGCGTGCTGTAGAACATTGCAAAACAACATAACACCACGAGTCGTTAAAGCTAATTTCGTCGTGACTACCTGTACTTACATTTTTGTAACCTAGCTTTCTGAGATGTTATCATTATTATATAATTCTGCCATTTTTTCATTTTTACAATGATGTCACCTTCCGATACGACAAGAATTCGCGGCTTAAGATAAAGCCAGTAATGATGTACTTTGCACCGCGGGCAATTGCATTCGCCTTCACAAAACTGCAATAAACCTCAATTTTAAATTGCATGATGATGTCCACCTGTCGTCTCGTGAGATGGTGATTGAGTGATAGAGGCGATCAGTCGCATCAAGCTAACGAGAATAACAAGTAAAGTGCCCCGACGAACATTAGGCGCCCACTCGTCACTAGATCCTCAATTGAAAAATATTCTTCGTCGCCAAATTGACCTTAGAACGTCCTACATCTCGTGTCGGAATAGGAAGAGCTGTCTTCTTATACAATAGCAATGTTTGCGTCTGTATCCAAATTTGGTTAGCTGTGCTAATGATATGGTGCCTACATCCTGCAATTCTTAGAAACATAAACCAAACTTGTTTCCGAATTATTAATGGTCTGCCTTATGTTATGTAAACCTTAAAGGAATTAGTTCAGCTTTTCGTTGCTGTAGAGTATGGTATGGTTGGTTTGTTATAGCATTCTCATGTTATATTATAGCGTGAGAGTGATGTAAAAAGGCCGGGTATTGTATACAAAATCGGCACGCCAATTAGAAAGATACGTGACGTGTAAAGTGGTGCAGGCTGCGACCTCAGGCGGCGTATTCGCGGCGGTGATCTCACCGGCTCGGGCCCACGTCCTCGCCTCGCTCAAACTCGTTTGTTGTTTACTCGTGTCGATGTAAGAACTTAACGTTTTCGAACACAGGACGTTCAGTATCAAGTGAGACGAGGTTTACGTCATGCAAACACTATATTTTGACTTTTATTGCCAGAAAATGCCTTATATCCTTATTTAACTCGCCAATCCTTGTCCGGCGGGCGTGGCTATGTCTAGCCAAGTCTATTTTCTACCACAGTATTTCTCTATTTGTTTTATTTTTTTTACCCTTGCTTTTTAGATTTAAATCTTAAGTCAGCTAGTTGCACGAATCTGTTTTTATGATGAAATTGTTGAGCGCTATTATGTTAAGATGAAGTGTATTTTTTGTGGTGCATAGGAAGTTAGCGAGGTAGTCAACCAATGGCGGATTTCAAGTGCAAAATCATTAAGCACAGGAAACCAGTCGGTTTTCGAAACCATTAATAAACTATTGTAGCCACGAGTATTATTTAGATTTGTCGAGGACAAAACTTGGTCTGATGTTATGTGAATGTGATTGGTCATTATTACAAAAGAGATCATGATTGGGGCATAGTCTGTGTTGAGCACAACACAGACTATGCTCCAATCATGATCTCTTTAAATTACGTAACAGAGCACTGTTGCGTAATTTTGAGCATTACCTACATTGCGTGCTAGCCTGTTTGGTGTACAGACAGGTAGGCCATATGGTCGACGACCTTGCCTAGCACTGGCGGCGGTGACTGGCAAACTGTTTCTGCACCTACACACAAATAATTTTGATTCTTCACACCCGTTTTGAAAAATATCACTTCATTATTTTAATATTATAACTGCGTAGGTATATTATGAACAGCAACAAGATTTTGTATCTTATCTAACTATGCGAGTTTTTTTTAAATATCAATGACCTTTTTAAATTATTCTGAAAAGTCTTAAGTAAGTAATATAAACATGAACGCTCACGTAAAGTGCTCTTCTCTTAATTTCTTTACGGAATAACTATTTTTTAGCAAGTTATTACTTAGTTACACGGAAAATGGCGGTATTATAAGTAGGTAGGTTCTTTAGAATTTATTTTTATTTGGTACCAGATTATTCTTTTAATTTAAATTCAGGTACATACAATGGTAGTTTGGGAATTTATAATCTCTTCAGTTTAAAACGGGCGGCCATTTATAGCTTTGTTGTAAATTACATCGTCCGTACAAGTTTGGTATCGAGCCGTTTTTGGATGGTTTCTGAAGGCAACTTTCCAACTCCTGCGCATTGGGGTCGAGTTTTTTGACAACTACCATAACAGTATGATAAGAAGTAGATACTTCATTTTCTACCAAAACGGTCCACCTTAGACTATTTTCACCTTAGATTATTTTATTTCTTCTTTTTACACAAATACGTAGGTAGGTATGTGACGTTAAAATCTTATGCAGCATCATCGAACTTGTAAAGAGATTTGGAATCGCTACAGACCAGTTTGCATGTCGATACTAATTAATTCGGTCATCGAAGAGTAAGCGCCAATAAACGTAGGTAAAGTCTTTTCCTATTTGACAGGATTCAACACGACTGCACGCCAAGTTTCTATTTAATTCCTGCACTTTTTGCGTTAAAGTTTATCAACATATCTAGAAAGAAGTAATTATATCTAAAGGTAAAGATCAATACCAAACATTGTTTAAATCTGGCTATGAACATTGGACTTTTCCCAAAACCCGACACAGCGGCCGATCCTGGGGGAGATATTGTCATAATTTTGTCAAGCAGGTGGTTCTCGTAATTGCAGTTCGATGTAATAAAACATGTGGGTGTTACTGACCGTGGGCTAGCGTGATACTAATCATGAAGTTGCCCTATTTAGGGGAAATATAGTGTCATTTTTTATGCCAAAGCAATGAGTGCATTATAAATAAATTATACTAAGTACAGTAACATTGCACAATAACCTGTTCTTTGAATCCTTACAAATGTTGCAACACCTAATTGTGGCGTTGGAGTACCTATTTCAAAACAATCTCGTTAGTCAGAGAGCTCAAAGCTTAGGGCGAGCTTGCATACCACCAAGTGGTATTGAGAACATTTGAAATGGCGTTGAGTAACCGTCCCGATATAGCAAGGCGCCATCAACCCCGTCCTCTGATGCTCTCACTGTGAGTCAGGATTTAAACATATGCATTTGCAGCTTGAATTGCAAATGAACGATGTGGTGACAAGTGGCTATTTAGTTTTATGTTACTACATCCGTGAAAGTTTTCTGAGCCCACAGAATCTAGCAAAAGCCAAGATTAACAATAATCTGTTCAAGCATCTGGTATTTTTACCTGTGTTGTAATATTTTGTTCATTATCTCCAGATCCAGAGTCATGCAGTCTCATGTTACATTGGAGATTCCGCTCACCTACTAGATTTAATATAACTTAGGCCACTGACCCCGTGGCTTCAGATTCCAACTAAATTCTTAACAATCGGACTCGTACGTGCGTAGATTTTTCAACTTGTCGCAAATTTTGAAAGGTGACCTAACAACGATATCCTTTCGTTGTTTGAATACCAATAATATAATGATATTGTTATGCCGTTGCTTAAATATTAAATAGGTAGGTACAAGTTGCTTTGGTACGTGCTTTGCCTCAGAGCTTGTACACTTTCTTTGTGTTATCTAATAACAAATGCAGACTTTGAGGTCAGCTTACTTAAGCAAATGGGCAACCTGTAATGATTTGATAGATCCCAAAATACAGTAAAATCGGTTAGGTAGGTCCTTTGCTGAACTTTTAAAGACTTTCAGCAGTTAAAGTATAATCTTCAGAATATTTACGTTTTATTTGTTTGATAGATAAACCTACCTTATTCGGCTTTTACGGGTCTGTTGGCTCATTGTTCATTAGCAGGTGATCATTTGCAATAAAGTACTTAGTTGCATAAAAAGTTGTAACGTCTGCAAAAAGTATTTACTCGATCTGTTCACAGAAAAACGCATAACCATTTATAGCGTCGACAGCATGTTTACTTAAGGAGTGGTGAAGTCATAAATATATTTATGCACTTGTGTCAGGGCCTGTTTCTTCGTATCCCTCATTGCCACTGATTCACGAAATCTCATTCATTGCGGTTCGCGTAGGCATTTCGCATGACCTCAAGTTATTTATAATTAAATTTATCACCCTTTAAATACTTAAAAATTTTAAATTAATTTTATTAAACAAAGTAAGTAAGGATGATTGGTTCTGGTATTTTATGAACAAAACACTTACCTTGAAGGTGAATATGACGCGATCTACCTACCTACTACCTACTTCCTTATGACTTCATTCATCTTTAATAATTTTATTTATTTCCGACTGGCGTAAACATAAGGGCAAACTTCTTCAATATACTAGGTATGTACTTATGTACTTAGCAGAAAATAGTCAGTCCACTCATATTGAATTTCTTATCACTTTCTACGTAGGTACATAGGTAATGTTCCCACTTGTTAAAGCGAACAGTTAAACTATTTAATTTTGTTAATGTTGCGATTTTTGGTAATGGATTAAAAGTCTTTGGATAAATATCATACTATAATATTATAATAAATTCAGGATCAGTCACAAGCAATTTGGTCAACAAGGAATTCGTCAATGTTCAATGACATAATGACATTTATGCATTAAAAAAAACATTTAGTTTTACGTTTAAATTGGGTCAGAAATTACACTGCTTTGTTTTACAGTAAATAGCACAGAAACTATTGAACTATTTCAAAGTGTTACGAATAATTAGTTGCACTAGGTGTAGACTGCAAGTACCGCTATTTAATTACAACTATACGCGATAATCCATTGAAGGAGTGTGAAAACTAAGCTGATAAAGGTTGTCGAGTGGCCACGCTCGACAGCCTGCGGTCGCAAAATTATCAACGAGTTGAACAAAAAACCCAATTTATCTATGTAATTAATAACTAATACTGTACACATAGTAAACGGTACTTTCGTATTCAGTATGTAGTTTCACCTCAGTTTCGTCAACATGCGGCACCTGTAATGTGATCATTGAACTCCTGAAATTAAGTGTTTTAAAACCATGGTTTTGAGGTAAAGCTTGTCCAAATGAATATTTGTTCAATTGAAAATTGACAGAAGACCGTCATCTTTTGCTCGTGTACATATTATGATATGAGTGTTAATAAATTAAACTGCACATCTAAAATATAAATTAATGGCTAAATGTGTTGCTAAGCGCAAAACTCGAGAACGGCTGGACCGATTTGGGTGAATCTTTTTTTGTTGTATTTGTAATTTCCCCGACCAGGTTTTTATGAAAGAATTTTTATGGTAAATCCAGCAGAAATGTCGAAAACTTGCACCTGTGCGAAGCCGGGGCGGTTCGGTAGTAACATTATTAAAAATATTAATAATATTATTAAAAATAAAAATATCTGCTAAGTATAGATAAAATAGTTTCTACTTACTAATTTTGTTTAGGTAGATCCTGATTGTTGCAGTAGGTACATAGAGATACAATCGCACCATATTTTGCGAAAACAATCCCACATTGGCGGAAATTTTCGCCCACACCTTAAAGCAAATAAAACTAAATTCAGTTCGCGATATCGATAAGGTAAACAAAATAGGTATTTAATCTTGTTTCTACTAGATTAGAATAAATCAGACGATAGTGTTTTCTAATAATATACACAAGTATTATAGTATTACCTACATAGTTTTCAACAGCGCATTGATACATAAATATTTTCCACCAGATTTTCACCTGCAGTAGTAATGAAACTCGGTCATATTTAGTTTCATATTCACCCTTTCACGAACTTAAGGCAGAATTAGGTATATGAAGGAGCACTATCTGCAATCAGTCATCAGAGTCATCACGAACGTGCAAGTATGGGCTGTAATATCAATTTATCAATTTCGTCTGATAATTAATTGTTCAATGTGAATGAAGTAACAACACCTACCTACTGAACTAACTACAATACCTATGACTTATGTGATTGATATTTGTGTCATTGTTAAAGTATTGTTATCTACATGGGAAATGACCTTTACAGGACAGCATATTGATCGGAACATTCGGAACAGACAAGTCAGGGATAGAACATGTTTGCTTCCCATCGCTAGGCGACTGAAAACTGGAGCAAACCTATTAAATTATAAAGAATTGTGATACAACCCCTTAATTTTTAAGGGACTCGGTACCTCGTTTAAATATTCTGAAACTTGTGTCTGTCTCTATTTTTTACGAACGTAAAAAAGGTTTAAAAATACTATTATTTAACCGATGTAATTTAGTTCGTGTACATTGCCAATAAAAACAGAAGCTTTTTAATGAATGAAGGGTCGTGTGACTTATCTTACCTCTGAAGAGGTTACTCTCCTTGCCAGTAGAAAGGGGGTCGCAGTGTTCGCGCCGTTTCATTGACTCATGGCTATATCTGGATGGCCTCTTGCGATTTGCAGACGCCTACTCTTTGCATGCACACTTTAGGCCTGTTTGAAAGTTATTAATCATTCCTTTTGATTCATTCCTCCGTTAAAGATGCTGCTTAATACAAAGAACTCTGTAATTGACTTTAAGTCGACGATGACGTCAACGCTTAATTTAGCGATGAAAGAACAGTGAAATGAATGAGTGTGATTGGAATGTTGATTCGAGTAATTTGAGATTTTTTGTATTTTTGTTTGGGTTTAGTAAAACGGCTTTAAAAAAACACTACGAGTGGATCCACTATGGATAATTGGAATTCGAAAAATAATATGATGTTGAAAAAAAATAACTGAGGGATGAACTTGATGTAACGGAAATTTATGGATTTATACATAGACGAAGCACCAAGCAAGCGTGGTGATCAATGCTTGTACCTTCTCTGTATGAGAGGCTTTTTTCTGCAGTACACTGTTATTTTAATTATTTTTATAGACGAGAGCAGTAAAAAATTCGTAACTGCATTTAATATAATGACTAAAATAATTACTTAAAAAAAGAAAAGTCATGAAAATGCTTATTGCGTGATTGTAGGTACGTAATATATTATGTATGTTACAAACATGTAAATGTAACTTCCATAAATTATCTTATATCTTTCTTTAGTTCATGAAAGGTTCAGTCGCCGTTGCCGTGGAAACTGTAACGCGGTCACTCGGTCCTTTTGATTGTGTCAAACATTTCATGATAAGTAGGTATTTGTAATATTTAGTTAACATTAAATACCAAACAACTTTAGTTAGATAGTAAATGTTATAATTGCTAATTAACTTCGTTGAAAAAGCTAAATTCCATTTCTAAATAATAAAATAATGTCAGTCTATTCATCCACAAAATCAATGTCATAAATAATCTCTAATCAATATCTAGGTAAGTAGGGTAGTCGTTTTTTATAGCGTCTCTTTCCAGTTAAATAGCCAGACATCGACTAATTGTTGGGTATTATACATATACCTACTTGTTGATATGAGAAGCCGTTTCAGTTTCATGAACCGGCACGGCACGGCAGTGCGCGTCGCGAGCTCGAAGCAGCTAGATTCATTCCCCAAACAAATATTTCCTTGTCCTACTTTTACAATCCATGATTAATATTTAAATTAATGAAATAAAAGTTAAGAAAGCTCACCTGCCCACAGTTCAAGTGTCTTTTGGCAGCAATAAACGTTTTGATTGAATAACGCAAGGTTTTCACAGAAGTTTAATTAATTCTAGTTTACGTAGACTTGAGCGTTGGTTTCTCAAATTTATGTTAAGTTAAGCCGTAGGTATTCTCTGTGCCAAGCTTTCCAAGTCTTTAGATAGTTTTAACTGTATTACGTGCGTTTTAATTCCATCCCGTTTTAAAGTAATTAGCCTGGATTATGTATCGAACAAAGTTTTTGCGGAATATTGTGACACGGTATCAGTTACGTAGAGAACAGCTGTGAAGTGCATTAAGCACCATTGTCTTGTGTCTCTGTAACGGGAGGCAGGGGAGGTGAGCGCGATGGACGCGTGTGATGGCCAAATCACTGACGCTGCCACCTTTGCCGCTGCCCAGAAGATTCCCTTTGTCTCTTCATCCTTATCGTGTCAAAAGGTGTGAATTTAAATGAGTTACCTATTACTTTACGAAAATATAACAATGTTATTCAGCACGAGTGATCGATGTTAGAGAAGTTAGCTATCTTAGTAGTAGACATAGGACAGATAATATCAGTCTATTGAATTTTCATCTAAGATCATGTGATCTGTTGGAGATCTTCTTTTGTGACTAACATTATATATATATATGTGGTTGGTTACAGGCGTCATCGCTGCCCACACAACGATGTCCCGGAGCCATTGTTCGATGTGGAGCACACGACGAGCGTGGTCTCCGCGTACCAGCGCGACTACGACGAGAAACACGTGACCCGCACCACCGCTGTTCATCACGAGGATCATCTTCGTCTTGAAGGCGACTTCCAAGAGCCAGAACGTCCTCAGTGGCAACCTGCCGAACGACCCAAGCAAAAAAAGCCTGAAGATAATCTTAAACCTGAGGGAGACTTTGAGAGGAGGCAACCTGAGGAATGGCGCCCTGGCGAAAGGGCTCCCGTAAAAAAACCTGAAGATAATTTAAAACCTGAAGGTGAATTTGACAGATATAAGCCCGAGGATTGGCGTCCCGGCGATCGTGCACCAGTTCGTAGGCCCCAAGATAACTTAAGACCAGAAGGAGAATTCACTACTCCTGAAAAACAGCCATGGAGACCTGCTGAGAGGGAGAAACCTAAAAAGCCGGAAGATAACTTAAAACCTGAAGGGGACTTCGAGCGACGCAAACCCGAAGACTGGCGACCTGGTGAAAGGGCCCCGGTTAAACGACCGGAGGATAATCTAAGGCCTGAAGGCGACTTTGAACAGCCTAAACAAGATAAGTGGCGTCCAGCAGAGCGTGTTACTCAGCAGAGACCTAAAGATAATCTTAGGCCTGAAGGTGACTTCGAGCAACCCAAACAAGATGAATGGCGTCCGGCTGAAAGGCAAACACCGACGAAACCAAAAGACAACTTAAGACCAGAAGGTGATTTCGAACAGCCAAAACACGATGAATGGCGCCCAGCAGAACGTGTCACTCAGAAAAGACCTCAAGATAATCTTAAACCAGAAGGTGAATTTGAGCAGCCAAAACACGATAAATGGCGTCCAGCAGAACGCGTTACACAGAAGAAACCCCAAGATAATCTTAAACCAGAAGGAGAATTTGAGCAGCCGAAACATGATGAGTGGCGCCCAGCAGAGCGTGTAACTCAGAAAAAGCCTCAAGATAATCTTAAACCAGAAGGCCAATTTGAACAGCCGAAACACGATGAGTGGCGTCCAGCAGAGCGCGTCACCCAGAAGAAACCTAAGGATAACCTCAAACCAGAAGGGGAATTTGAACAGCCGAAATACGATGAATGGCGACCTGCTGAAAAACAATCACCTACAAAACCAAAAGATAATTTAAAACCAGAAGGTGACTTTGAACAACCAAAACACGATGAGTGGCGTCCCGCTGAACGTGTCACCCAAAAGAGGCCTCAAGATAATCTTAAACCAGAAGGTGAATTTACTACACCTAAAAAGGATGAATGGAAACCGGCAGAAAGACCGCAACAAAAGAAACCTTCTGATAATTTGAAACCTGAGGGTGAGTTCGCTAAGCGACAACCTGATGAGTTTGTTCCCGCAGAAAAGGCAGTAGTCAAAAAGCCTGAGGATAACTTGCGGCCTGAAGGTGATTTTACAACTAGACGGACTATAACAGGAGATTACACAGTAGTGACTGGGGAAAGAGCTGAAATTATTCGCCGAACAGATAATATTATCACAGAAGGCGAGTTCACAGGTAATTATCATTTCCATATGAGCTGTTTGTATCGTTATTTTGATGTGTTTTATGATCAATATTTCTAGTATTTACACCATGGTACAAAATTTTATAATATAGACCGATGAACGTGATAATTTTAACAAAAATTTCGTAAACGGGTTACCCCAAAAATACGATAATCTGTGAGCTAAAAATTAAATTAAAGATGGTAGTAGATGCTTTAATGTAATTCTCTCGCCTTTGGTTACACCCAAAAGGCCGCTCCAATCTTCGAGTACTAGAATACTGACTAAAACATAAATAAAACTGTTACGTTAATTTGAAATTAAAGAATCTTATTTTACTTTTCAGATACTACAACTTCACGTACGGAGTATACTGTAAAACCAGTGGAAAGGCCAAAACCAGTCCGTCGAAACACTTGGACTAAGTTAGAAGGAGATATGACTACAGAAACTACATCTCAGTCAGAATTCGTTGATTATACTGACACTGTAGAAAGAACAACAATGGTCGCGAAGAGAACTGATAATTTAATCCGAGAAGGTGAAATTGATTTCGTAACTTCCAATCAGAAAGACTATCCAGAAAAAGTAGGTCCAGTTGAACGACCGAAACGGCGGCGTACATGGACAAAAGAAGATTTTGAAAAGTTTTATTCTACGGAAGAACTCGAAAAAATTACAACATCACAAGAGGAGTACAGGACATACGAAGAAATTGATGTTAGACAACAGAGAATTATAAGAAAGGATAATCTACATATGGAAGGTATATTTGATAGTCATACTGTGTCTCATGAGGCTTACGGGCCTAAACTTTCTGAAAGACCTAAACAAAAGAAGCCCATTGATAACCTAAAACCCGAGGGAGATTTTGAACAACCAAAACATGACGAATGGCGTCCCGCAGAGCGCGTCACTCAAAAGAGGCCACAAGACAACCTTAAACCGGAAGGTGATTTCGAACAGCCAAAGCAAGATGAATGGCGCCCAGCAGAACGAGTCACCCAGAAGAGACCTAAAGACAATCTCAAACCTGAAGGAGAATTTGAGCAACCGAAACATGACGAATGGCGTCCAGCTGAAAGACAAACGCCGACGAAACCGAAAGATAACTTGAAACCAGAAGGTGACTTTGAACAGCCAAAACATGATGAATGGCGCCCAGCTGAGCGTGTTACTCAAAAGAAACCTAAAGATAACTTGAAACCAGAAGGTGACTTTGAACAGCCAAAACATGATGAATGGCGCCCAGCTGAGCGTGTTACTCAAAAGAAACCTAAAGATAACTTGAAACCAGAAGGTGACTTTGAACAGCCAAAACATGATGAATGGCGCCCAGCTGAGCGTGTTACTCAAAAGAAACCTAAAGATAACTTGAAACCAGAAGGTGACTTTGAACAGCCAAAACATGATGAATGGCGCCCAGCTGAGCGTGTTACTCAAAAGAAACCTAAAGATAATTTGAAACCTGAAGGAGAATTTGAACAACCGAAGCATGACGAATGGCGTCCGGCAGAAAGGCAAACACCGACAAAACCAAAAGACAACTTAAAACCAGAAGGTGATTTTGAACAGCCAAAACACGATGAATGGCGTCCCGCTGAGCGCGTCACACAGACTAGACCTAAGGATAATCTTAAACCTGAAGGGGAATTTGAGCAACCGAAGCACGACAAATGGCGTCCAGCTGAAAGACAAACACCGACTAAACCGAAAGATAACCTCAAACCAGAAGGTGACTTTGAACAGCCGAAACATGATGAGTGGCGTCCAGCCGAGCGGGTTACTCAAAAGAAACCTAAGGATAATTTGAAACCAGAAGGCGATTTTGAACAGCCCAAACACGATGAATGGCGTCCTGCAGAGCGCGTCACACAGACTAGACCTAAGGATAATCTTAAACCTGAAGGGGAATTTGAGCAACCGAAGCACGACAAATGGCGTCCAGCTGAAAGACAAACACCGACTAAACCGAAAGATAACCTCAAACCAGAAGGTGACTTTGAACAGCCGAAACATGATGAGTGGCGTCCAGCCGAGCGGGTTACTCAAAAGAAACCTAAGGATAATTTGAAACCAGAAGGCGATTTTGAACAGCCCAAACACGATGAATGGCGTCCTGCAGAGCGCGTCACACAGACTAGACCTAAGGATAATCTTAAACCTGAAGGGGAATTTGAGCAACCGAAGCACGACAAATGGCGTCCAGCTGAAAGACAAACTCCGACCAAACCAAAAGATAACCTCAAACCAGAAGGTGACTTTGAACAGCCGAAACATGACGAGTGGCGTCCAGCCGAGCGTGTTACTCAAAAGAAACCTAAGGATAATTTGAAACCAGAAGGCGATTTTGAACAGCCCAAACACGATGAATGGCGTCCTGCAGAGCGCGTCACACAGACTAGACCTAAGGATAATCTTAAACCTGAAGGGGAATTTGAGCAACCGAAGCACGACAAATGGCGTCCAGCTGAAAGACAAACTCCGACCAAACCAAAAGATAACCTCAAACCAGAAGGTGACTTTGAACAGCCGAAACATGACGAGTGGCGTCCAGCCGAGCGTGTTACTCAAAAGAAACCTAAGGATAATTTGAAACCAGAAGGCGATTTTGAACAGCCCAAACACGATGAATGGCGTCCTGCAGAGCGCGTCACACAGACTAGACCTAAGGATAATCTTAAACCTGAAGGGGAATTTGAGCAACCGAAGCACGACAAATGGCGTCCAGCTGAGCGTGTTACTCAAAAGAAACCTCAAGATAACCTTAAACCGGAAGGTGAATTTGAACAGCCGAAGCACGATGAATGGCGACCTGCAGAACGCGTCACCCAGAAGAAACCTAAGGATAACCTTAAACCAGAAGGGGAATTTGAGCAGCCGAAGCATGACGAATGGCGTCCAGCTGAAAGACAAACGCCGACAAAACCAAAAGATAACCTTAAACCGGAAGGTGATTTTGAGCAGCCAAAACAAGACGACTGGCGACCCGCAGAGCGCGTCACACAGAAGAAACCTAAGGACAATTTGAGGCCTGAAGGTGATTTTGAACAGCCAAAACACGACGAATGGCGACCAGCTGAGCGAGTCACTCAGAAGAAACCTAAGGATAACCTTAAACCGGAAGGTGATTTTGAGCAGCCAAAACATGATGAGTGGCGACCTGCTGAACGAGTTACTCAAAAGAAACCTAAGGACAATCTCAAACCAGAAGGAGAATTTGAACAACCAAAACACGATGTATGGCGTCCTGCCGAAAGACAAACACCGACTAAACCGAAAGATAACCTCAAACCAGAAGGTGACTTTGAACAGCCGAAACATGATGAGTGGCGTCCAGCCGAGCGGGTTACTCAAAAGAAACCTAAGGATAATTTGAAACCAGAAGGCGATTTTGAACAGCCCAAACACGATGAATGGCGTCCTGCAGAGCGCGTCACACAGACTAGACCTAAAGATAATCTTAAACCTGAAGGGGAATTTGAGCAACCGAAGCACGACAAATGGCGTCCAGCTGAAAGACAATCTCCGACCAAACCAAAAGATAACCTCAAACCAGAAGGTGACTTTGAACAGCCGAAACATGACGAGTGGCGTCCAGCCGAGCGTGTTACTCAAAAGAAACCTAAGGATAATTTGAAACCAGAAGGCGATTTTGAACAGCCCAAACACGATGAATGGCGTCCTGCAGAGCGCGTCACACAGACTAGACCTAAGGATAATCTTAAACCTGAAGGGGAATTTGAGCAACCGAAGCACGACAAATGGCGTCCAGCTGAAAGACAAACTCCGACCAAACCAAAAGATAACCTCAAACCAGAAGGTGACTTTGAACAGCCGAAACATGAACAATGGCGTCCAGCTGAAAGACCAGTTCAAAAGAAACCTCAAGATAATCTCAAGCCAGAAGGGGACTTTGAACAACCTAAGCATGACAAATGGCGGCCTGCTGAGAGGCAAACACCTACAAAACCAAAAGATAACTTGCGTCCTGAGGGAGAATTCGAGACCCCCAAACAAGATGAATGGCGCCCAGCTGAACGAGTTACTCAAAAGAAACCTAAAGACAACCTTAAGCCGGAAGGTGATTTTGAACAACCAAAACACGATAAATGGCGTCCTGCAGAAAGACCCGAAGTAAAGAAACCTAAAGATAACTTGAAACCTGAAGGAGATATGGATGTTGTAAGAAGGACTGATTACACTGCGACTCGAGGAGATCGCGTTGACATAGTTAAGCATGAAGATCATCTTAGAATGGAAGGAACCATTGACACTCATCGTTCTAGAGACGATTATAAACGTATAGAGAAAACAGAAAAAGTTGTCATTAAGAGACATGAAGATAACTTGCGAACTGAAGGTGAATTCATAGATCTTACAGTCCGGAACGACTACAGTGCTACTAAAGGTGAAAGGGCACCTGTTGTTAGACCACAGGATAATCTGAAACCTGATGGCAAATTTTATAAGCCTGAGGTTATTTCTTCGCAACCAGCTGAGAAACGCAAGCCATTTAAACAGGTTGATAATATTACTATTGAAAGAGACATTGATTTAAGGCAGAGACAAAAGATTGAACGTCTTGATATCATTAGAAGAGAAGATAATCTAAAAATTGAAGGTGAATTTATAGACATGAAACAAAAAACTGATTATTCTAAAGTCACAGGTGAACGGGCCGCTATTGTTAAACATGAAGATAACTTGAAAATGGAAGGAACAATGGAAAATATCCGATCATCTGATACATATCGTGTTGTTAAAGGTCAAAGAGTCAAATTAACCCGCAGAGAAGATAATCTCAAAATTGAAGGAGTATTCGAAGATCATACTCGTAGAGATGACTATAAGGTAACTAAAGGTGAAAGGTCGGCTATAGTATATCATCGGGATAATTTGAAACCGGAAGGTGATTTTGAGAAAAGGCCGAGGGAAGAGTATGAACCAGGTGAACAACGATCACCGCTTAAAAAACCCGACAATTTGAGACCTGAAGGTGATTTTGACAGACCTTCCAGACCAAAATGGGAAACTTCGGAACGGCCTGACTTAGTCAAACATCAGGATAACTTGCGTCCTGAAGGTGAGTTCCCGAGCCGACCAAAAACACAGTGGCAGCGAGGAGAGACACCAGAACAAGTTCGCCCTAAGGATAATTTAAAACCTGAAGGTGATTTTGAAAGACCCTCAAGGCCGAAGTGGGAAACATCGGAGAGACCTGAACAAGTAAGACCTAAGGATAACTTACGTCCTGAAGGTGAATTTACGGACAAGCCTAAAACCCAATGGCAACCTGGGGAAACTCCAAGTCAAGTTCGCCCTAAGGATAATTTAAAACCTGAAGGTGATATGGACTCACGCACTCCGAAAAAATGGGCTCCAGGTGAAACACCTGCGCAAGTTCGTCCTAGAGATAACTTGAAACCAGAGGGTGATTTCGATAGACCTTCAAAACCGACATGGACATCTGCGGACAGGCCTGATCAGGTAAGACCAAAAGACAACTTACGTCCTGAAGGAGACTTCACAGATAGACCCAAGACTCATTGGCAGCCTGGAGACACACCAAGTCAAGTACGTCCAAAGGACAACCTTAAACCTGAAGGCGACATGTATTCCCGTACCCCAACAAAATGGACTCCGGGTGAAACACCAGCACAGGTGCGACCTAAAGATAATCTGAAGCCAGAAGGTGATTTTGATCGACCTTCAAGACAACAGTGGACGTCTGCTGACAGGCCTGAACAGGTAAGACCAAAGGACAACCTGCGTCCTGAAGGTGAATTTACAGACAGGCCTAAAACTCGGTGGCAACCAGGTGAAACACCAAATCAAGTTCGGCCTAAAGACAATTTACATCCGGAGGGTGATATGGTTTCACGGACTCCATCCAAATGGGCTCCAGGAGAAACACCTTCTCAAGTTCGTCCAAAAGATAATTTGAAAACGGAAGGTGATGTTAGCTATCCATCAAGACCGACCTGGGAATCTGGAGATAGACGAAGCCCAGTTAGACCGAGGGATAATTTGCAACCTGAAGGTAGTATGGATTCACGTACTCCTACCAAATGGGCACCAGGAGACACTCCTGCGCAAGTTCGTCCAAAAGATAACTTAAAACCTGAAGGTGACTTTGAAAGACCAGGGCCTCAAAAATGGAGCCCCACGGAAAAATCAGGCCCCATACGACCAAAAGACAACCTTTACACTAACGGGGATATTACAAAACTTGATACCAGCAAAACACAAACAAGTGAGACGACCAGGAGGAACGTCGAATCGAAGTCTGTCACTGGTTATGATGATCAAGACATTAAATCTCAAACCATTTCACGACATGACACCCAGGTTCATCGCGATAATCAGTCGCATACATCCAACACGGAGACGCACGTGAAGCATTCCCACACAACTACGGACCATTCTACTTCCAAACATGTCCAATCAGGAACACATGGCAAACATATTACATCACACGATGTTGTTGATCACAGAGGCTCACAGAAAAATATTGATCGAGTTGCACCACAGGACAGTGCCACTGATAAAAACAAGACAGTTGGTGTTACAGATCGTTCTGTGTCACGAAGTAGCACAGACAGGACCTTAGTTAACAAAAGTGATACTAAAAATTTGAAAACCATTACTACGACCACTACAAAGACAATTAAACAAATATCAGAAAAGAAGCTTAGAGGAGGTCAGTGGGTGACTGTTACACGAAACGTGGAAGTTGATGTGACTGATGATACGGAAAAATTCACTCCTGAGCAATCTGCTTCCAAGAGGGACCTAGACGATCGTACAAACCGCACGCGACAAGGAGGAGACACAACACAAAAAACAGTGTCATCTGATCATGTAACATCTTCAACAAAGAAAAATATTCATACAACTCAAGGATCAAAAGGAACTACTTTAGTTGATCAACAACATTCTCGAACAAATCAACAGTATATTGACAATACGCAAATAATACATTCGTCACAACAATCAATTACGTCTTCGTCCTCGAGTCAAAATTTAAGTTCTAATCAGCACCATGCACAAAGAATTACAGGTGTTTCAAATATAACTCGGGATCATGATGGTCAGAATGTTATAAAATCTTCCCAACAATCAAATACTGATGGGAACGTTTTTCCTCCTACTCCTACCAAATGGGCACCGGGAGACACTCCTGCACAAGTTCGTCCAAAAGATAACTTAAAACCTGAAGGTGACTTTGAACGACCAGGGCCTCAAAAATGGAGCCCCATGGAAAAATCAGGCCCAATAAGACCAAAAGACAACCTTTACACTAACGGGGATATTACAAAACATGATACCAGCAAAACACAAACAAGTGAGACGACCAGAAGGAACATAGAATCGAAGTCTGTCACTGGTTATGATGATCAAGACATTAAATCTCAAACCATTTCACGACATGACACCCAGGTTCATCGCGATAATCAATCGCATACATCCGACACGGAGACGCACGTGAAGCATTCTCACACAACTACGGACCATTCTACTTCCAAACATGTCCAATCAGGAACACATGGCAAACATATTACATCACACGATGTTGTTGATCACAGAGGCTCACAGAAAAATATTGATCGAGTTGCACCACAGAGTGTCACTGATAAAAACAAGACAGTTGGTGTTACAGATCGTTCTGTGTCACGAAGTAGCACAGACAGGACCTTAGTCAACAAAAGTGATACTAAAAATTTGAAAACCATTACGACCACTACAAAGACAATTAAACAAATATCAGAAAAGAAGCTTAGAGGAGGTAAGTGGGTGACTGTTACACGAAACGTGGAAGTTGATGTGACTGATGATACGGAAAAATTCACTCCTCAGCAATCTGCTCCTAAGAGAGACCTAGACGATCGTACAAACCGCACGCGACAAGGAGGAGACACAACACAAAGAACAGTGTCATCTGATCATGTAACATCTTCAACAAATCAAAATATTCATACAACTCAAGGATCAAAAGGAACTACTTTAGTTGATCAACAACATTCTCGAACAAATCAACAGTATATTGACAATACGCAAAGAATACATTCGTCTGATGGGCATGTAATCAGGGGTGGCGATACTACACAAAGGATTGTGCCGTCTGATCACTCTGGCAGACAATCGCATCAAGGTCATGTAACAGAAAGTCACATTCAAAGAAATGTTAACTCATCAACCCAAGTACATCAAGGAAGCCATTCGGAGCAGCATGTATCCAGATCAACTCAACATTCGACGAACAGAAACCAATTGAGTGACAGTGTCACAAAAACGAGCATTGAATTCCAAAGAGCTATGCACGGCGGTGGTGGTAATGACCCGCCGGCCGCAGCTGTTGATAGCTCTTCGCGTGGTGGACATCATAAACGCACATCAGATTTGGTTTCTGATTCGTCGTCTTCGAATTCCATTTTACATCGCAAAGGCGTTCATTCAAACACAGAAGCTCATCATTCGATTAGCTCTACAGCGGCTGCTCAAAGAAAGAGCATCGGTAATCTTTCAGAACGAGGTGAATACATTAGTAATTCTACGCACAGCACGGACAGAAAAAGTATCAGTTCCATGCATCGATCTACTAGAGACAATATGGGTGTTATTTCGCAGCACGAAAGTTCGGATTCTCGCCGTAATCAAATAAGAAGAGACGGGCAATCTACGCTAGCGGCTGAACGTCAGCCAACACTAGTTGTTAGAGATAACCTTAGAGTCGGTGGTGACTTCTATGGGCAATCAGAGGCTCGGTATGGAAGTTTCTCGCGCTCAGAAAATGCTCAGAAAGCTGACCGTTCTGAACGAGTTGAGCGTGTAGAGCGGGTCACACGCCACGGAAATGCTTCACAATTTGTACTGGGTGACGGCAGCACTAGCTACAAGCGTGAATTTACTTCTCATGTACACGGAACTTGCCCAGCTACAATGATCGATTCTGGACGCACTCCTTTTAAACATACGCGCGATTCTCGTGAACATAAGTTTTACGCGACAAAAATAACACAGCAACAATAAATATTTCTGTTGTATCTTGAGCCGAGAAAAGGCTTCAAATATCTCATTCCTTATTACCTTTATGGAGCTTTTAATGTAATCCTGTTAATGTTATTTACTGTACACGCATGCTAACTGCTAGTCTTAATATACGATTAACATGTCTTATTTTATATGTATAATATGCATAATGTAATATTTTAATTTGTTAATTTAACAAGTTTATATTTTATTTTGTCAAACTTTGCCATGCAATAAACTTTTATATAATTATGGAGTTGTTTTATTTATGTATCACACCAGAATGACAGTACATGGGCGGGCGCAAGTGTATGAAAATGCAGAGTTCAGGGGGTCCCAAACTGGCGCCCTGGGGTGGTGTAGAACTGTTACTATCCTCCGGGCGTCGCGCCCATTGATTATAGTACCTACAATCATTATTATACTCTCAAATTTGCTACCTAATAAATAGAATATTAACGATTAAGATAGTTTTATTTAATTCAATATAAATAATCAGTAGATAAAGTATTATTAACGTCTGTAATGCTTCACACAAATATCTTCTTTATGAAATCTTCGCAAAAATAATTACGAACTGTAAAGGGAGTCGCAGTACAAATAGTTTAGGATCCCCTAGCATAGTTTATTCACACAAACCACACTCTTTGGTACGATTCAGACCAACCGGCTCGGATCGGACCGCATCGGAACGGATCCGTACGCATGCCGCGGCAGCCGAACGGATCCGTACGCATGCCGCGGCAGCCGAACGGATCCGTACGCATGCCGCGGCAGCCGAACGGATCCGTACGCATGCCGCGGCAGCCGTACGCATCCGTACGGCTCCGACGGAGGTAAAGTTGCATGCAAATATGAACTATAATTACTGTTGATACATTTCAATGTTCTTTAGCGCATTGTAAAATGCCGCCCGGCCCGGCCCGATGCACCTGCTACACCTACCAACATTGATCGCCCACTTATTGTCGGTGTGTGTGTTGTGGTACGTGAGAATAGGCCCTTAATCATTGAGTACTACAATAGATGAAAAAAAAAACAAGTGGCATAATGTTTCGGTTATTTATTTTAAAATGTTTACATAACAGTACCTACAAATTATACATGGTTATTTAAAATTAGTTAAATAATATACGATGTTTTCATGAACAAGTTAGTTTTCTAATATGTTATTATTATTATTTTAGTGAACACGGATTGACTGCTTTACATCTTCAGTTAGGTAGGCACATAAAGTGTACAATAATACAATTTTGCTAGACTGAATAAGAGACTAATTTTAAATTACCTTATATTTGAATACTTATAAATAAAAATGCCATAAAAATAATGTAAATTAAAGTTAAATAGAAACTAATGTATTTTAATGCAAACGTTTTTTAAAATACTTAAAAATTATTTAATCGTTATCATAGTATACCTTTTTTAACCATCAGAAGAAGCGGGTTCTTGAGCATTATGCGACTGTTTTACTCGTCTTATTCTTTTGTATCTGTTTAAATCGCCGTCATAGTTGCGCGGGAGTGGGCCAAACGCATCATTCTCTTGGTAATGCGGGGCATTGAAATAATTGTCACCAACAGATTTCTTTTCATTTTCCAGCAATAACGTAGACTGAGATTCGTCTTTCGCTGCGTTCCTGTTGTCTTCAGCAGTGCGCCTATTTCTTGCGTCACTGTTGTACATAAGATTATCATTGACGCCTTCTACACCAGATAAAACGCCATCAGTATCTGATCCGAGATTCATTGTGTCACCTTCCAAATTTTCACGTGGCGCAGCTTTTGAGTTATCATCTGAGCTTCTAGCTTGTGCTGACTGATCACCGTTGCCAGTGTCCTCTTCTAAACCTTTGTTGATATTTGCGAAGTTAGAAGTACGATCGTAAAAGCCTTCATCATCAAACTCATTGCCCTCGTCATTATCTTCATCCTCGTTTTCTGCCTTGTACGGAAAGTATCCAACTTTGGCATCAGGGAAAAGACCAGCTGATCTTTTTTTAATAACTTGGTCCGAATTTTTTCGCTTCACTCTAACTAAAGGCCCCGAGTAAGGCGCCGAATCATCATAGGCATTCGAATTTGGAAAAGATTCCTCCAGAGATTTTATCGAATCGGATAAATCAGATTGCTTTTCCAAATCTGTCTCTCGTTTATACTCTTTATCATCTTGATGAAATTGTGATTCCTCGTTGTTCAATAGTTTAGATGAACTTTCGTCTCGAGAACAGTAGTATCCTTGGTCATTAGCATAGTCTTGGCTATTTTGAAGACTCAAATCGTTGTCCACCGTTTTAGAGTCATCAACGGACATATTATCTATATCGTCTAAATTTACTTCTCTCTTTGTTTCCGATTTTGTTGAAACTTGTACATTTGCAACAACTTTGCCTTGACTTTTGGGATCCAGATTTAAACTAAACGTGTTTAAGCTATCAGCTGTTTTCTGGATACTTTCATCGTTGTGGTTAGTTAGTTCCAGTTTATTAACAGAGCTTAAACTTGTTTCAGTACTTTTTGGAGATGATATTTCGTTACGTTCAGTTGCCACTTCTGATTGCTTATTGGTATCTGTGGTCTCCGCCGTGCTTGATGAAGGTGCAGCTTCGGTATTCAATTCAATAACCGGACCTCCTTGAACTTTACTTAAATCAGATTGACAGTTTTCAATGAAATTATTTTCTTCAACAGCGCCCGCCTTCTTTGTGATTTCTCGTTTATTAATAAGCCCATTGTCACCAGCATCGACATCGTCGATAATTTTTTTTAGAAGCTCTCTTCTGTCGTCAGTGAGAGAATTTAAAAGTTGATTTAATTCATCTCCAGAAAGTTTTTTAATGTGTCTTTTGATTGCAGATTCTTCATCTTCACTGTCTAATTTGTCATTGGTTTCCTTAGTATCTTGGCTATTAGACAGCGTTGGAGTATCAAGTGGGCTAGCTTCTTTTACATCACGCCTATCTCTTAAGTTGAAACGTGCACTACCATCATGACCTTTTTCCTCATTTGTATCAGCTTGCATTGAGTTATAATATTGCTTAAAATATCGAGATGGTTCGTTGGTATCAGCACCTTCATTATTATTATTATTATTTTCATTTCTATTGACTTTGCTTACTTGGTCCCTATTTTTTTCAAACAACATATCACCTTCTTCGTTTGATTGACCTTCAAATTCAACAGTTCTTTTATTGATTTGATTATCTCCTTTGCCCTGCAGTAAACGATTGGGTTTGTAAACATCACGATTACTCAAGTGCTCCGTTGCTTCTTGTTGATCGTCGTTGGATTCAGTATATCTATTTGGCTGACGTCTTTGAAAAGATTGAATCTGTTCGTTGAAATGTGTTGCTCCGGGAATATCTTGTCGTGCATCTCGATTCCTACTGGATTTAAAACCTGAAATCTGTCAAAATTAATTAATCAATTTGCACATTGTCAACTTTCACTTAGAGGTTTGTACTGGTTTTCGAAATTACATACATTTTCTATATTACTCCGGGTTTGGTGATATCTGCTTCCAGGTTGGTCCAGCACGCGATTACTTTGCGGTGCGTCTTCTTCTTGAACAGCAGGCTCCTGCAATTAATTTAATTATTAAAATTGAATACTAATGAATTACAAATAATAACATAACATGCTTGTATACCCCGAAGGGTCAGGTAGAGGTGTAAAGTACACCACATTTCGCCAGTTATCATTAACTAATGTGTGAGCGAGCATAATATTATTGCCATAAACTTATTTAACACTAGCGTAAACAGCCGCGTACTGATTGAGCGAGCAGCCTCGCGAGGCAAATCCTCGGTCGGTCAAGACGTGCCTCGCCCGAGGCAAACGCACGCGCTGCCTCGCCCGAGCGTGCCGCGGCTCGAGCCGAGCGTTGTCGGTTTTTGTCGATGCTCAAAGGCGCCTCAGTACGTTTGCCGCGCTCACTCAAGACGGTAGTGTTTTGCCTAGCTTATTCGTTGCGTGTTAGTTGTGCGTCATGGATAAAGAACAGCGTCGATGCTCACGGTGGCTCGGCCTTGCGCGAGGCAGCCTCGGATTAGAAAACTTACAGACCGAGGCCGCCTCGCGCGGCATGCGTACTGCGGCAAATGTCCGAGGCTGCCTCGCGAAGCCGCTCGCTTGGTCAGTACGCGGCTAATTCCGAACCTAATACCTTAGGAAAACTGATATCGACATGGGAGAGTCAGTCTATGTCGTTTAAAGAACCAGGCTATGGTAATAAAGGTTCTATGTACCTATGAACCGCAGCTGTCGCGGTTCGCTATTGAGCTTACACTACACTAAGGCAAATTGCAGAAATAACTACTGATCCCTGAATGTTGAGCGCAGAAGAGCCGTTTAAAATAAAGGGATTAATAAATTTTTCCTCGGTTTCCAGCTGGGTGGAGTGTCAGCCTAACTATGAAGTCATCGAACTCACTTGCTCGGCCAGGCGCGTATCGTCATCGTCAGTCAAAAACTCTTCTGCCACGGGTTCATTCTCTTTGTCTTCATCTGCTTCCTCAAGATCACTGTAACGACAAAATGGTAAATGTTAAAATAACGTTTACCGACTATTGATGTTATACCGGCCTTGAATTTAGCGTTATTGGCCACCCCATGAAGTGGTAAAATCAGGGCAGGCTGGCTACAGTCATGATGTGATACCAATGCCATTAAAATGTTATTTGCGATGAGAGTAAAATATACTTACTTGACAGAGTTATAGGTGTCGACATGACAATTTAGCAATGTAATCAGGCGATTCATTGCCTCGTAACGTTTTCGGACCGCTAAGTACCTACTGACAACATTTATTTAATCCACAGAGGTGATCTAATCGTTTGAGACTCCAATTTTATATGAACTTCTAGTTGCTAGTGCTATACATATCTACGTAGGTAATTAGCTTTGACTGTCCTTTGTAAATTCTCGTATCCATTATGATTAGCTAGTTTAGATATTTATACAAAAACGATTTAAGTCGTCTGACATAAGTACCTAAATAATTTGAATAACTTCGTTACATATATACAAAAAGGTACTTTACCTATCATTATTATAGTCTGCTGCCTGTTGTGGTCTGCTAAGTATATGTACTAGTAGGCTCCCAAATAAGATCAATACGAACCAAAAATGCATGTTTGCAAGTTCACACAAAAATCACAAAAACGTGGTAAATGACACAAGTCCGCAAAATTTGAATATTGAATTTACTGACATTTGATTTATTTTGTTTTCAGCCTGTAATATGAATAAAAGAGAATGAGGTAGAAGGAAGTGGCATATATTTGGAAGTAGATCCCCCTACACTGGTAAGAATAGATGGTTCTGTTGCAAATTCGGGACGCCTACAATGGCCTACATAGTATAAAACTAAGTAGCTTTTTGTTTCTCTGATCTGCAAGCCCCTTTAGTTTTTCAAAAATACAAAATAGCTTTTATGCGGTTTTTATTTCACCATCATTAAAAGAATTTATACAATACTTTTACTTATTTTTTAATTGTATCGTAGAATATCAGTAAACTGCATCGTTGCGTAGGACCAGCCTTTAATGATACCTCACTGCAAGATCGTGAGTGTCAGATCAAGTCAAATGGAATGATGCCCTCAGATTTTTCATACCTGTCGAAGTTCGCGCTTTTCATTTTTGATTTGTGAATGTGCGAACCATATAATGCCCTGGTGCTGGCTCCCATCTATATGTGCTTATTTTTCAAAAATAACGTTGAATCATTTCAATGTATTACATTTAGAGTAAAGCCAGTGGGTCTTCTACTTGGCGTTCTTATTAAAAAAGGGGTTGCCAACGAGAACTGAATAACTAAAGCCTGTCTTCTGTCTGTCTCTCACTGGGCCGTGTCTATAGGTAGAACTATAATGGCGTTATTTAAAACTATATTAATATCATTGCGATAGTACCGTTACCTTGGGAAACCCAAGATTTAACAGAAACAATCACCAACAGTTTGTTATACCTGTAAAAACACTTTTAAATAAATAAACAAATACGGTGAGGTAGTGATGAAAACTAGACAAATACTTACAACAACTTTATTTTAAATGAGACCGTTTCATCTCTATCACACTTATGTACATTTGGTTTAAATAAAACAAACCTTTGAAACATTTTACCGCAAAATCTTCATTAAGTTTGTGCATATTTGAGAAAAAACATATATGTCCTATAGTTAAATGTCGTATGAATCCATAGATTTAAGAATTGTAGAAATACTCTCGATCAGACAGATTGGTGTCTCGTTGCTTCCGAGGGCGTCGAAAGCTTTCTCATAACTGCACATACATTATCCTATTACTATTTATAACTTAATTCCAAAATGCAAAAGGTAAAAAAAATCCAACAGGTTTTATAACTATGAGTACTTTTCAAATGCGACGTGTGAGCAGAGCGGGCGGGCGGGCGCGGCAGGCCCCGCCCCCACCGCCCTGCCCCACTCGTCTCATCATCACGCACAGTCGCAACAGAACATTCACAATTTTGACTTTGTACTTTTCGAATTGATAATCAACAATATAATAAGAACAAATTATTCAAATAACAGTGTCATGACGTGGTCGAAACATTCCAACACATACAACATATTGCACCTGACTCAGACTCAAAATCAAACCCGACCGATATTCGTTAATCTTCTGCATTTGGCAGACACTAGCTTACATAACATGTACATAATGTATCTAAATTTAGAAAACACTATTTAAACTTTAATAAGAAAAAGAAACTTACTTTAACGTCAGATTAGGCTTCACAATGAATTATGTTGTGCTTTTTTACTTTATCACAATTATCGTACATTAACTATTTATACAGTACAAGTATATCATCTGTCATACAGTACATACCCCTACGGCGGAATTTTAAATAAAACTTTAAAACCATAACAACACGAACAGTCGTAAATCTGCGTACACTGTACACAACACAAAGATATACAATACATATTATTATGTTGCAATAGATATGACTTATGTAAACGAGCAGATATCAAATAGCCGCGGGAACGCCACACATCCCCGCTTCGGTTCTTTCTATATTATAACAAATCATTGTATTCAAATTGCCTCATAATTGTAATGGAATGAAATCTGTACATTTATAATCAGTTGAATTGTATGAAATCTGTTAAAACTTCCTGAACATAATTTGATGACTAGACTCTTAAAACATAATATAATGAGCATTTACAAAACAGAAAAACACAAATGTCTACTTGTATGTCAGTGCACTCGTAACATTAACCGCACGGCCGTATTAAAAATAATTTCTATGTCATACATTTATTACAAAAACTATAGAATTATAAATTCACGTAACATTATAAGAGAGGGAACATACACATAGTTAATGTTACGAGTGCAATGTGTATTTAACAACTAAATATATCAAAACTTAATAACTATTTAAAGTTTAACTTCAGATAGTTAATGTTCTAGGACAGAGAACAAGGATATGATCTAGCATCGAGTATCTGTCGGAAACAATCTAAGTATCGCAAACGAATATGTAACGAGGAGTCGCAGGAAGTCGCTGGCTAGCTCAACTGCGGGTTATTTGCATAACCTCTGTTCAAAATGTTGTCTTTATGACAGCCAGCGATATGCCATTATTTTAGAAAAAGTTTTTACGTAAAGACTTGAGCTTGCTCTCAAAATATCGAATGAAGAGGAAGTATTGTTCCTTCACAACGGTTATAGTTCTATATAAGACATTTAGAAAGTGAAGTAGATCAAAAGACAAAATACCGTTGTAAAGCAACAACATGCCCTCTGCAGCTAGGTATTGTGAGTGCCGCCACCCTTAACTCACGAAAGGATCAAAGTTTACTTAAAAAAATAAAAAATCAAACTTACATAATCGATGTATACAATTCGAGCCGCGCAACCATACATACGCACATACATAGATATGTTTGCGACAAAAGCTTATTAAAAACCTCATAAACAGCATCCCTCGTATTTACAATGGCCTAGAGTGTTACACTAAACAACTATATTTAGAAAGGAATTGGGACATTGACACACAATGTACACATGCTACATAACGTAGAAAAGCTCGTGCGGTACCAATGTACACACTTGTTTGTGGAACGAGAACTGTCAACCATCTGCTCATCTGCGGATTAAGTTTAAATTTCAGTCAATGCTTGAGCAATCGCTGAATGACAATATTAATGTCTAAGAGAATTATACGGTGCTTTGAAGTACAAGTTTAAAAACCAGTAAGTTAACAATTCGTTAAACGACGCAACCAAGGACGTAGTTATACTAGCATGCAACATTAGCGATTTAAATGCAATTTCATCAAAGTGAACACTTTTAGTTTTTATGTACAAAGAAATCACGGTCAAGAATTTGACATGAACAGTTATAATAAAAAAAACTCGATTAGATCCGAATCAATCTTCCTAATGATATTCGAGTTGTAGAGAATATTCACAATACTAATTAGAATAATCACCTCGGGCCGCACACGAATCGTCAAGTCGATCGTCACTAACTCTACTTACCTACCCCTTCGAAATTGAAACATGAGTAAAACGCTTAACCACAATGAACACTTGGATCCTTGGCGGAATGTGCACAATTTTGCGTGTACGACGGCGACACGGCTGGTACTACAAGCGGTCCAGGCGGAACTCGTGCTCCACGGCCGAGTCGGGCACCAGGGCCGTGGGGTCCTCCAGCAGGCTCAGCTCGTCCAGGTCGCCCAGCCCCGCGCGCAGCTGCGCCTCCTCGCCGAACATGCCCGCGTCAAGCGCGCCCGAGTAATCTGACAACAACATAGGTACTCGTCTGTTTAAACCCATCGCACAACCTAGGCAATATCTTGGACATGCCACGAAGAGAGATTCTCGACCGACGAGAATATCCATGCGTGATTCGTTGAGAATCATCAGACGATTTACGATCAGTTTTAAATAGGCGCCTTTAATTTCAGTTAATCTAATACAGGCTGTTATAACATTTAGCTTATAATGGAGTACACTGGCATAACGGTTTCTAGAGCGGTCGCACGTACCTGTGAGCACGATGTCGGGTATGCTGGCGGGCGTGGCGGGCGTGGGCGGCGCGGAGGGCGAGGCGAGCGGCTGCAGCGCCGCGAACCCGCCGCCGCCCGTCACCGGGTCGCGCGCGTTGCGGCGCCCGCAGCCCATGCCGCTCACGCCGCTGCCGCTCCCGCAGCTCGTCTGCGTCGACTGCACACATTACAAAACAAAAAGCATGAGAGTTTTTTTTTTATTAACGTCATTTTAAAGTTGCCGGTATGACCAGCAGAGTATGTTTGTATGTAATACCAACCTGGGGATATGATAATGATGAATTATTCGTCGTCTGCGGCGAATGCGGCGACCCGTGGTTAAGATACGTCGCGTTGTAACTCGGCACCGGGCTGTCCAGCTGTCGACACAAGCAAACACATCACTATTCTATCCCAGAGACAACGCAATAACTGGCAAGCAAGATAAAACAACGAGAAAACGCAGCAAATTCTGAAAATAAAAAACACATGACGTCACTAACACTACCGCAATATCAGATTCATGGTAACGTTAGGTACAATGTCTAATGAGGTTGTAAAAACGGAAGCGATACAGCCACTGAACAACATTTGAAAATAAAACACTGACTGTATTACAAATAAGGACTGTCAAAATAATAACTAGTTAAAATTATGTACTTACTAATGTAATCACAAGCATAATGGTTATGATATTGAATAAAAGCGTAAAAAATACTTGTTGGCCAGCTTATATTTTTGATAACTTATGTTCATAGCCACAGCATTATGCTTATGAATGTATCTGGCCTGGCTAGAGTGCGATATTCATGCTCATGACAATAACAATAATAATTCGTAATGATTTATATATCCTGAATCACTAAGAATATTGTTTATTGTATGCAACCAAGTTTAACTAAGACTATTAAAAGAAAATACAAGTAATTAACTAGATTATTTCTTACAATCTACTGTTTACTTGCAAAATAGTAAGTTGCCGAGCATGCCTAAATTAATTAATGTTACTCTTTTAAAAAAGAAATATGCAAATTAAAGACAAATTCTCAATAGTACTATTTTATTAAATGTATCGTATAAATCAAGCTATTTTCAACAATTAAATCTTGAAATGACGTAGAATAGTACTTTTAAGATTTATACTACAGGAAATGAACACTCTAAATTCAAGAAAGTTTATTTCAAAAAAAATGGTCCAGGGTAATTATCAAAAGTGGACCTTATGGTGTCAATTATAACAATTATTTTGCCAAAATACATGATTGTCCATTTCCCCTAGAAGGGACGTCGCGATAATAAAATGAAACGTGAAAAGAGCTCCAGCGCTTATTGTAAAGGCTAACTCGTAAAGGTACGTGCGCTAATAATAATAATATCTGTGGAAATAAGTGTTACGACACGTAATAATACCTCAATATTGAATCTGTGAGAGGTGCATGATTTCACCGCTTATCACACAAATATATATTCACGGAAAGATTAACTAATTCTATACTACTTCAACAAGATCGTTATTGACACTGACGTTGCGGACAAAAAGTGCACATAATCGATCTTTGGCAATGAAAAATCTGTTTATATTTAACGTACAATTTATATTTATCATCTGGCTTAGAAATAGTTTTAATGGTATTAATTACTCTTGTAAATATGCAATCGGCGGTGCAATCGCGCACCCATCACATAACGTCACTATAAATGCGTGAGGGGGAAGTGTCGTACATTTTCCGCCACTTGGACGTGCGCGGTCCAGCCTGACTCCACGAGGCTCTGCACCAGCTGCGCCCAATCCTTGGCCAACATCCACCAATATTACACATATTACACACTAGCACACTTATGTTCAGTTACAGTCTGTCAAATATACATTAACGAGACACCTAAACGGCGTTTACAATTTATATATTATTTCGGAAAAGTAACTTTAACGCGTAGAAATAAAGTTAAGTTTCCGCTGCAACTTTAATATTTTTTTTAATGAAGTTATCAACAGCAGGAAATTCTGAAATCAACTTAATTTACCACGCGAGTAAAATTGATATTTGTTTCAGTAAAAAAAAAACACGTTTTTGAATTTAGTGGCCTGCATATTAACAAAACTGCGCGTTAACTGGGCGTTAATAAGACACATAATTAATCTTTAGATAGAGATTGCCACACAAGCGTAGATGACAGACGCTCGTATCTATGGACGGCCACACAATTTTTTTTTGTTTTAGTATTGATGTCTGTTAAAATATTGTACGAGTATTATGTCTAGAGGAGATACAAGTTCTATATCCAAATTCATTTTGATAGTCAGCAAAAAATATGTACATACATTTTCCACACGACGTACATAAAACCTGTTTTAATCATGCGTCATGGAACGCATTCGACATATCATTCAGTTAGTTTGTGGTTTTTTAAACTTAAGGAAACATATAACTACAAACGAATATAAGTCAATTTTGCAGACATACAAGACAAGTATAATAAATTATTATTCAATCTAGTTTCTTTCTTGGAATGTACTTAGATATTCCTGTTTTAAATATAATAAACTTAAATACTTTGCTTACATCTGGATAAAACAACTTAGGTAGATAAAAGTGCCGGTGGAACTATCGCATCGTTGCAGCTATTTAAGTTTCGTATATGTTTAAAGAGTATATAATTACATTAGCATTTGACAGAGAGTAACTTTACCGTTGCTATTGTTATCACAGCGGCAGGTCAAGCACATGAGACTAGTTTCTCTGCGCAATAAATATTTTATGTATTTACTCATATAAAACCAGTCTCACATACCTGTATATATATTTCAGTATATAAACATCGTATTAGGTATATTCTCTATGTGCTGGCTTTAACTTGATGACTGATGATGTGCAGCTTTATCGTAATGTGCGTTTTAAATACTTTATTCCTTTTCAATATGTGCCAAAATTAGTATCTAGTCTCAATTCGCCTTTCTGTAATAACTTTGAACTACTTTTAAGTACATTTTTGATGATAAGAGATATATACCAGTGTGTAAACATTACATTTCAATTGATTATTCTTTAACTACTTACAATTCCTTGCTGTTTGTTCCATTGAAGCATAAGTATAAATAAAGTAATATTATTGTTATATTAAAAGTTACGTTCTTTACGTAACAAGGAGATGTTTTACTATCAAGTAACGTTATTTAGAATAATTTGTATTCATATCATTTAAATATGCATCTGAAAAAAATTGCGAATGACGCAGTGTACATAATGTTTGAGTTAATAAACTTTTGAATACAATTCTATTGAAATGAGTTTATTGTATATTTTTATAGCTAATATATAACTATAAAAGTAAACTGTTAGCAAAGAACTGAGGTTTTAATCTCATAATTGGTTTTTACGACTAAAATCAGCCTTCTACCTAATTCATATTTATGGCATGAATTGAAATACATTTTTATTTATTCAATAAGTTGTTTTTTAATCACCAACAGTTTTGTTTTAAGCAATAATTAGTTGAAATAAAATAATATTATGATTGTTTCGTTTTTATTATTTTTACAATCAAAACAAAATTATTGAAATAAACTTTTGGCATATTATTATTTAGTGACCATGATTTTGATGACCATATAAATGGAATGAATGTATTGCCAGAGAATATTGACCCCTTTTTTGTGTATTTAATCTGCTTTACTCTCTAAATACGTTTAAGGTAGGAGCGAATGTTCTTTGTTTTCATTCACTGCTACATTTCCTTTGTACTTATAAAACAAGAGCTACGGTCAAGGCCGACAGATAATCGTACCGCGAGGCATGTCACGCATTATTTATAATGGAATTAATAGTGGCCAGCGCTAAATGATTGTCTTATTCATAACTTAACTGTTCATGTCCTTGAACATTAATATTCACGACATGTATGGACGGAAACTAACTTGATTTACGTTCAACATTAGTGAGGATAAATATATATATATTTGGTTTGTATATCTGACTTACCATTGTGATTTGCTCGAAGGGTTGTAAAAGTGCTTGATGTAGGTTGTTGTAGTCTGTTTGTGGTGATTCCACCGGACTTCCTGGACTGTGAACCATCTGAAATTTTTGCACATCTATATCAGGAACAAAGGACTTAGTATCGGTTTCTAGAATTCTGTTCTTAAATTAATTGAAAAGATTTCAAAAACTTTACCAAATTTGCGGCAATTTGTTAGCATGAGCTTAGACACATTCCATTATACATAGTTTCAAAACCAGCCAGTTCATTCACTTCTTAAAATCAGTAATAAAATGATAATAGCTCCAAATTTCAACAAAAAGTTTTGTCCAGAAACAACTTTATATTTAAATTAAATTTGAATTAATTCATAAGATTGCTAAAGAAGTAGTAGTTTCGTACCGTAGGTGAAGGTATGTTAATGTTTGACGTTGAGGAATATTGCGAGGGCGGACTACAGTGCGTCTGGTAGCCGGAGGGTATCCACCCGTGGTCCAAAGGCGACATGTTCTGCAACCAGCCGAAACGAGAACGTTACACGCGAGGTCATCACACCATCCAGGCTAACATGCGCAATGCGATGAAATTTATCGTCGAGATGTAAATACAAGTTTATGCATAGTCGTAATTTTTTTCGTCGCGAGATTTAACGGACACAAAATTTTGTCGCGCGCTCATATTAGCCCGTAGTGACGAACCTTGATATAAAACAGTGTGACCAGTGATATGGATTATTAGTTAAGCAACTTTTTAATGCTCCATTTAAATTATACATATACCTGTATGGCATTGGCAGATTGGTATCAGAGTCTAATGCAATTATAAAACTGATGCCGCTATTTGCATCCGTTGTTTATAAATTAGGTATTAATTCTATTCAACTTTCATCACAAAAATGTCGACTAAATTATCTCTATTTAATCTTTGAATGGCTTCGATTTTATAATAATAATACAAGAGGAGTAGAGATAATAAAAACCTGTATTCTAAAATATTAATGCAGTGAATTGACGAAGTTCAAATGCACATTTTTTTATTATTTGATACCATCTGCTTTATTTGCAAAAGAGTTACAAATGAAACAGCATCACACTGCTTTTAGCCAGAAGCAGATTTGTACATGCAGTTAGGACCGAATTAATTATATAGAAGCTAATATAAAATTAATTATAAAGTGAACAGTTATGTAGATTTTTCAAAATGGCAACAAAATGATCGTCCAACTGTATGTGGTCGATTCTTTATATAAAAAATACATTTTATACAGAACATAAAACCAAATAGTAAATTATTCTGCACCCTAATTACGTACTCAACACATTTACAATCACAATCTCAAGAATTTTGAAAGAATCTAATAATTATTGATGCTTCATTTTGTTTTAAAAAACCGTCTGCTTGAAAATAGCGCAATAAATATTTTGGAATTGTCTAAATGAAACCGAGATTGTCAGTGTGCTACGCAATTAGGCTGCTGTTCTCGTAAATGTAAAGAAAAAACCACTGTATTCTTTGATATAAGTCAATTAATAATTTTAAAAAATCTGCTGTAAAATAATATGCAAGTAATCATGCCAATTAAAAGTATGTTTTTTTGTTGTATTTGCAAGCTTACGTAAAACTTATGTCATAAATTATTATATAGTTTTACGGTGATTAATAATCCAATATTAATTATGCAGCATGTCATAATTTAAACGTTGTTTATGAAGTAAGTTAGTCATAATCACAATGTTAAAAATTGTTCTAGAGTTCTAAGGATTATGATATGCATTAAAATATTCTTTACTTAAGTAGATACTACCATAGTGGTTAAAGCAAATAAAAGTTAGGGTCGGCACTCATTTGTCATTCAGCTTCAGCTGACATTCAACGGTAACACCGCCAGAAAATAACCTATGTATTTAACCTCACACCAGCTAAAGAATCAATGACATGAGTGGCGACCTTTATTAGTATAAATATTTATTTATGTTCAACTATTCCACTATTCATCTTTTATAACGCAAATGGCACGGTCGTGTCATCATGTTACTCAATATACATTTAATCAGTTTTAGAAAATATTTAAATAAATAAGAAGATAAAAATCTTTTATCGCCCAATAAATAATATGTATAGATGCATCTGAAATATATTATGACAAGAGGATACGAAGGTAACTGGTGTCGTTTAGTGCGGAGGTGCCGAAAAATAAGCAATATATTGCTTCGAAAATGTAGTTAGTGTTCATGGTTAGCTGAATACAAGTTAATAACGTCGATTCATGCACGAAGCACCGATGTGATGAATGAAAAAGACGAAATATAGAATGAATGTCAAAGACAGATACAATTTAGGATATTAGCGAGACCCAGCTCTGTTTTAGATAATAATCAAAAATATTGGCACCAACAACAGACAGCGTTTCAAAGCATTCAAGCGACCGCCTGTAAAGAATGAGCGGGAGTAAAATTTAAGAGGAGGTTAAAAAAGAAAACGAACCTTATTATGATGAAGATAATTATTTGTGTTTGGTACAGATAAGTGATTCTGAAATAAACAAAAAATGATTTGTGTAGAAAGCAAATAAACACAAACATAACAAAAACAACAAAAATGTTAAAGTATCGGAAGTGAGCGCTCACTGGTGAGGCACATGTTAACGTTCTCCAGGCCAATGTTAGAGCTACTGTACACTGTTCGTCTACTAACTAATTTATAACTAATCATGATTCAGTCACTATAAGGGTCGCTATACACATAAGCGTGTCGGGGAATTCGGTTCGGTATATTTTATACAACGTTATCAAAGGCTGTATTGAGAATGCCGAACCGAATAGGCCGATCCGTTTAAGCGTATAGCGACCCTAAGATAATTACTTATCCAGTAGCCATCTACATTATGCAACGCTACTAGCATTCGGGTAAGGGAGCTACACGCCAATTTTGAAATACAATACTGGTTGGTTGGACCGACGCATAAATTCTTGCATAGTAATGTTCGATCAATCGATACTGCAATACTTTTTTAATAGAGGACAGATTTGATTTGTAATGTAAATTGATTATTGTGTGATTTCCGTAGCGTAGACGCAGTTTGTGAGTCATACGTATGGACAAAACAATATTGGAGAGGTTAAAGTAAGATTCAAGTTTCTCACTCATTCATGTTTTTGAAATGCAACAGCTAATTTGTTATGCAAGTTAACATTACGAGATTTTTTAGTTTTTAGGAAATAAAACAATTTAAGTGGTCATGCAAACCTGCATCTGCGATTATTTTATACTTCATTCAATCTAATCAAACCTTATAAAATAATGGCAACTAGTTTCTAATGGCAGAAATAAGCGTTACCTAAGATAACCAGAAATCGCGGTTGGCACATTTAATTTTATGGAAACTAGCCCCATCGAAGTATGGGATTATGGGAACAGTTCGGGTGGAGAAAAGAAAACACGGTCGGTATTTCGTATTGCATCGGAACAATTCGGGCTGAGAAAACAAAACCCGATCGTTAATTCGGGTCTCATCGGAATAGTTCAGCAGCTCGCGCCTCGTAAATGGACCGACCTGTGCGTCGTAGAGCGGCGCCACGTGGTCCCTGTGCTGGTGCGGCAGCGGCACCGTGGCGCCCACGGGCGAGCCGGACGCCGGGGACAGCCCGCCCGTGGCCGGCGACACGCTGCCGCCGCCCGGCGACACCGCGCCCGGCGACGTCGGCGACTGCAACCACCACACCATCAGCCAGGCGTCGGCACACATCACTCGCGCGTATTCACCGAACGACGCCAGACTATCGTGGAGCCCCGAGACAACTACGACTACCCCCTTTATACACGTCGGTCGCCAAACGAAATAGACTACAACCAAATATTTCAGATTGACACAATTGCTACATAGTGTCAATACGTAATGCCCTTATATTACCGATAATTTCCATTTCTTGGCAATCGGGGATTACTTACTTAGGAGACCGACAGTAATTAAACCTTTAGTTCAATCGCACGTGTTGCGCAAGCGCACGTTATACTGTCACTTTTACTTAAACCCATTACTATTATCACGCGAGTGCGGCGTGCGAAACACGTGAGATTCAACCGAGGTTCTTATCACTACGCTCGACGGACCGAGACGGATCAGCGATCACTTTGATATTAGAACACAAATAGACGATACAACCCTTGCAGACGTCACACAGCGAGATGTGGTGAATGAGCGATGATGGGCTTGTCTTAGTCGTGGGGTATGGGCACGTACGTATCGCGGCTGGTAGTCGTCCGTCCGCGGCGTGTGCGGCGGGTGCATGGCGTGCGGCGCGTGCTGCGCGTGCGGCGCGTAGTGCGGCGGCGGGAAGTGCAGCGACGTCAGGTCCGGCAGCGAGCCACCCGGCACGGCCAGCTCGCAGCCCAGCGCGCCGCCCAGCCCGCCGCCGCCCTCTCCGCCCGCGTACAAGCTGTCGAAACAGTCATACGTGCTAAACAGAAAACGTATTAATAGTTTACATTATTACTTTCATTATGTATATGCGTTATAATAATAAGGGGCATTAAAGGCAAAAAAAAATCTATAGTAGGTACCCATTGTATGACGAATTCAATTGCATTACGAAACAATTAGTTAAACTACCTACAAGACAGCTTCGGTCATTTATAAGATAGGTATTCAAAATATTCGAAATAGAGGTTTGATTACTCATAAACATTGTTATTGTGCCAGTATTCATTTTAGGCACTAATAAGATGTTCTGCACAAACATATTCCCATACGAGGTGAATCACATTTATAAAATATGTTTATAATATAGTGCACACTTAACACATAGTAACTTTTATGGAAAAGCCATTCAAGTTGCGAACTTAGGGATAAAATAGCACGTTTTTTCCAAGTGTCATCAATAACATAATGTAGTAAATACTCACTTATTATTGTTAGGTATCCTGGGTATTTCACATGACGATCTCGGCCGATTTGCGGGATTCATTGGCGCTAACACATCTAAATGGATATCACCTGAAAGAAACGTATGAAAATATTTAGTCAGTGTATAATAAGTACTCTACTTAGGTAGTGGGTAGTGAATTTTATGTAATGCGTAATAAAAATACTAATTAAACATGGCGACCAAATTAAGGAGCTTATCTTGCTCTTGCACTCGGACAATATAGCGAGCGAATGAGAGGGCACGATAAGCATCGCCATTTTCAATTCTTTTATTTACGGTACGGGATAATATAGGTACGTGTGTTTTGTAAGTTCGTCATGACATAAGTTAGGGCTATCTCTCACCTCTCCGATGGTGGTTCTGGTGTGGGTGCAGATGTGGGTGCGCATGCGAGTGCATGGTCCGGTGCGGGGACAGCGGCTGAGCCACAGCTTGCTGCTCCACGCCACACGATTGGTGCAGGGCCGAGTCAGAGTTCGTACGCCGCCAATTACTATCCGGCGGTGGACTGCAATCAAACAAACTTTTTAAATCTTACACACACATAACATCACGCCTGGAATCCCTGAAGGGTTGGGCAGAGGTGTACCCATTAGTACACCCACATTACGCCAGTTATGTATAAGTCCCATGTAATAGGGGGCGAGCCTATTGCCATCAACTGTGCACAAATCCAGATTCCGAAGCTGCTAATGAGAAATCTTCTTTCATATTAAAATGTTCTGTGAGTGACTGATAGAATTTGAATAAGAAATTGTAGAAAATAAAGTTCCCATAATACTAGTTGCGTCAATAGTGCAACAAGTGACTCAGTGAGGTTCGAAATCAAGAATTCTTGCGTTCACCATTGAGGGACGATATTTGAAATATCGACGTCACTAATTTCCAGAAATCAAAATACATTTTTAAGTTTTGTTTCGTTAACAGTTCTTGAGGAACTTCCTTAAGAACATTGATTGCATGAATCATATTTTGCTCGCACAGTCGCGCTAAAATATTGCCCTAGTGGCAACTCCGCGATGATTTGTCCTTAAGAACAACTGCAGGTAGTGCAGCAATATTCTATCCTTAATCTTAAATATTAAACACAGTACTAGTAAAATTCTCAATTATACCCATATCCACTAAACATAACTAAAATAATCTCATCTACATAAAATATTTAACGTACATATTTGCAAACCTGTGTTACAAGTTTCCTTACACAGTTGAATATTAGGTACGCATTTTAATTGAATTGTAATTTCCAGAAGTGACGTAATATTTAAAACATGGTAAAGACACGACGGTTCAAATTTACGAGAGATAAGCAGGAAAACAGTTATAATAATTATTAAAGTAGTTGATCAATAAACAATCGATTACTAGTCCCACGGATTGTTTTTTATCTCATCTATACTAATATTATAAAGCTGCAGTGTCTGTTTGTTTGTTTGAACGCGCTAATCTCTGGAACTACTGGTCCGATTTGAATGATTCTTTCAGTGTTGGGTAGTCCATTTATCGAGGAAGGCTATAGGCTATATACCATCACGCTACAACCTACGGGAGCGGAGCAGTAACCAAAGACGCGGGTGTAACCGCGGCGGACAGCTAGTGGTTTTATAATTGGCCGTACAAAAAAACCTACATTGTTGTATTAAATTAGCTACATTATATTTTTGTAGTCCAAAATCAAAACTTGCAAATGGCAAGCTCTTCTTAAATTCAAGTTAGGTAATAGGTATAAGTCGTCAGAATAAATTAAATTCATACGAGTTCTATAATTTATAAGCCAATCTGAAGCACTTCGTAGAAAGGCGAAACCTGATATGTTTTATTACTATTTTTCGAGGTAATATTGTTGTTTAATGAAATAAACGTTAGTTATCTGAACATCGATTTACGTTTATTTCTTATTTTTATTAATTAAAGCTTTTTTTTTACCTAAAAGTGACTACATAATTATCAAAAGGTATTTCTCTTGTCATAGCATAGTGTGTTGTTTCCTGTTTGTTTATTGACACGTTACGTTGTTTAAAACAATTATTATTAAAATATGAATGAGTTTCTAAGAACGACTTACAATGAAACTTGAATTAACATGACATGTAAATGACTCATACAATATTTTACCTCATGAACTTAGTACTTAATATATAATTATCAACACGTTCCTAAGTGTTGGAATTAAAATAAATTATTCGTCCGCCGGCTTCTTGCGACTTAGTATTTTAGATAATAATTCAGCATGACTACCATGATTAGAAGTGACGCAAGGAGTATTAGTTAGCGACTGATTTAATTATTGTAACCTCGAGGGCTATAAAGTGCAGTGATTGAATTATTTTATTTATAAAATAAAATTATATTTTTCATTATCGGTCGCGCTGGTGTCTACTTCACAACAAAAGAACAATAACAGTGCAGAAAATAACAAATCAAAGCCAGTTTGGAAGATGGATTTCGCTTTTTTGTTAAGAGTTACAAAAAAACGGCCGAGTGCGAGTGTTATTCATGCGTATTTATTTTTCGATGGCCTAAAAACTAGATCTTCTATCAGTTCCATGAACAAACGAGGCCAGAAAACATCTAGAAAATTATCTTATTAGTGGCGGGAAATGTCTTTGCTTAGCCGGCCGTAACTCGATGAGTATGTTATAATTAATTATTTTGTACACTATGGATGATAACAATGTTACCTCAAGTAGACAGTGCTGCCATAAGGGCTGGTGTCGTGCCTCCGGTCGGCGGGGCGGCGCATCGGGCCAACGGACGAGGAGGCACGGCCCCGCTGCCCCGCCGCACCCGGCGAGCGAGACGGCGACGTGCCGCCGCTCCGACCCCCAGCCATAGCATATTGGTTCGATAACGGTAATTCTTCCGGCTAGGACAAAAACAACAACACATTAACAACAGATACCTACACTATTTTTATTCAAGAATGTAACACTACGACGAGGAGAAAACGAACAGCATTATTTCTGAAATTGCTGACATTTCCCGCCCAGCTAAGGCCGCCTATACAACACCGGTTCTGCTGGAGTTTCCATTCATTTTCGAAATACCGCGCCATGATTCCGGTTTGGTTAGTTTGGCGGGAAATACCAAAACAAATGCTGCCGTCTTTTCTCGTATTTTTTCCTGTACACATCACTATTTGTTATATAGGTATATCGTAAATGAGGTGTCTTAACTATGTGTAAGGAATGCAATAATATATGATTCACACACACATGAATACAAAGGATTTATGCTAATTTGGTAAATAAAAATATGTATTTTGATGTATATACTTTTACATATATCACTGTGGGGAGTCAAACAACAACACTAATAAATAAATACACACAACACTAATATAATAAATTATTTTATGCTAACAGGGTGATATAGCATGTCAAATACATTAATACCACTACATCTATGTGCGGGGAACAATTTATTTATGTAGAAGAAATCCACTAAGTAGGTATGTAGGTACTAAATAAAATTGGAATATTTACAAGGATGCAACATGCCATTTCACTAAATATATTTTTAATACTTATTGCAAATTTATCAATCAAGAATGATACTGATAAGAAACTAAAGATTTCTATTAAACCATATTTTTAACACACAATGCAGGAAAAGCAAATTAAGAATCCTTTGCTTTTTTAATAGTTAAAAAAACATTAGGTACCTACTCTATTAAATGAATGATGATAAATGATCAGACATTCATAGTTCTATTAAACCTGTTTAAAATGTGTGAGTGAACAGATGACGGAGTTAACTTTGGTGAACAAGAAAAATTATTAGAACACATGTTATAATGTAAATATGAGATCGACACACTTTTCTGTTAACAAGAATGACTACATTATAGGTTTATTATTACAGGCATTTGATTCTATTTAGTAATATTCAAGTAAGTTTTTATAAGGTAACAAAGCAATTAGCACCCTTATTGTCAATAAAACTGTTTTAATTGTTATTTTCATCAGCTGTTGATATTTTTAATTATGCATAAAATCAAAAACAGCATAGAAAACAAAGAGAATAAACTAAACAAAACTTTAGGAAAATAATATAAAATCATTTCAGCCAGCTACAACTGCACCACTACAGAACAAAAATAGGTATAGCAAATTCTACCATAAATCAAATAGTCAGTCCATTAAAATCTTGCAGGTAATTAAGTAGGTCTTAAAAACATTTAGAAAGCAAGTTATTGGCTAGAAAATGCAAATAGTATGGCAATGGAATTCCCCAAGGTTTTTACTACCTGCAAGATCGTAAACTGGTAGATTTATGCTATTAGGGATTATAATGATCAGATTCCAAAACAAAGGAACCTTGATTGTTTCCAGTTCATTGGCTGTAGTTTGTGGTGCAGCCACATTTGGCAGGGAGCCACTGCGGAATGTGCCCAAGCCTTGCTGTGCGGGCCGGAGTGTTGACTCAACATTATCACTAGGCTCGGGGGGCGTTTTGACTCTGGCTACTTTACTTGAATTAACCTGTAATCATGATGCCTGAACATCCCTTGACTGTACTCTCACTATTGACATTATTATTGTTGATTATAAAAGACAATAAATTGCATGTCTTCAAATCCAATTGGAAATATAACTTAGTACACAACCTTAATGAACCCTGTTATTATCACAAAACAATGTTAGTATGTCTAGATTCATTATATCTGAGGCTAGATGTATTTATTACTATCATATTCACTGATATGTAACTATTGTCATCAGTTATAATTGAGGAATAAGACTTTATATTTCCTTAGTTTCATTAGGAGATGGAACACTCATAATATTCTAACTAGCTATTGTGTAGGACACCAAATAGACTCACAATTCATTTTGACAATGACAATAATGTAACTATGCACACAGAACTGAATGGTATTTTGCTTTCGAGTTAAATGAAAAAATATGTTCACTTTGTTGTTTAGGCGCAATAAGTATATTGTAATGGATTATTGTTTACGTCGGCGGGCACATTTGACGGCCAGGAAGCGACTGCCTGAGTAAATAGGCGACATACCCTTTGGGTTGCGTCGGAAACTTCGCGCATAATCTGTTCAAAAGCAGCTGTTTCCTCTGCCTGTTTTTGGTGATGGAGGGCAATTTTTTCACTAAATTTTCTTGGATTCGCCATGATGGCCAGTAAACATTTATTTTTCTCGTTTTTACATCACAATTTCTAGCGTTCAAAGATCCAAAACGCGCTTGACTGTCAGCTACAGATTCATGTTGCCATTTTGAAAAAACGTAGTCATGTACTCGCATAATGATGGGCGTATGTTTTATCTTTAGTCGATTTATTTTCAGCAAATATCACCGGAAAGAGATTGGATATTCGCTTACGAGTAAAATTAGCAGTCCTTGGCGAACAGAAAATTGACAGAAAATACTAATTATATAAGGCTGAGGCTTTTAAATAATGTTTTACATTACATTCTCAAATAAAGGCCCCATTACATATTACATGGACCGACTTGCATACGAACCTTACCCTAAGACGACCCACTGACCGAAACTTGACTTGTACAGTGAAATCCATCCGTATGCGATCAAACAAGTGCACTAAACAGGTGTGAAAAACAACACTAAAGGCCTATCCGCACACAACAGTGACGTGATGTCCGACACGTGACCGACACCCGTACCGTACCGTTCCGTGACGTGCTATTCGTACATATCAGTACCGACACGACGCGTGCACTGATTTTTAGTACCTTGCAACAGTTTGCCGTGCTTGTAAAATGCCGTCCATCTTGGGTCAGTGGGTCGTCTTAGGGGTGAAACACTGCGACAGTCTCAGGCAAAATATTGTCCGCTACAAATTCACGTCGGATCACGGACAATGTCGGCGCAGCACTGACACCACCAGTGTTGCCACCTTGATTTTTGAAAGGGGGCTAGGGAGCACCAAAAAAGGGCTAGATTTTAAAAATTCAGTCTTAAAAAGTGGGGCTAGAAAGGGCTAAAAACTATTTGTTTGAAATAAAATTTTAATCATTTGTTAATATAACAATATCTGGTACCTAATTGAACCGCACCGATTTCTGCTTTAATAGACAAACCTAAATTAACTGACAATTAAATACTGCTTCCCATTCTTTTTTATAATGTTGTTTGTATGTCATAACGGTAGGTATTTTTGCACAAGAAATAATGCATAGAATAAACGACACACTTAAATCGGTTTCGGCGGTTGACGCACTAAACAAAATTAGAGCAGTAAAAACATTATTTTATTTTATTTATTGGGACAAAAAAATATTATACGGCTAAAACATAGTACAATGATGAATAAAAAATGAGATTTAATAAACATACAACCCTAAATGAATGTTACGAATGAGACTGTGCAAAAAATCTCTCAATTTGAACTGTTGTGAACAATCATTACACTATTTTGAATTACTCAATAAATACTGACGTATACACGTTTGCAGTAGGGTTACCACAGTAAAACTAAAACCTACTGAAAATTAAAAAATTATACTAAAAAAGCACGTTGACAAAAAGGGCTAGATTGCCCTTTTAGGGCTAAACAGTGAAATTTGGAGAAACTCAGTCTTAAAAAGGGTTAGATCTAGCCCCAAAAGGGCTAAGGTGGCAACACTGGACACCACTGAACGTCACTGTCACTGACGAGTACGGATTGGTACGGATAGCGTCGTACAAAATGTATGCTACAATATGAAATTTCACTGACACTGATCGTTACGTTACGGATCGGCACGTGTCGGCACTGTTGTGTGCGGATAGGCCTTAACACTGTCTACTACGCATTCTGTTATTGTTGCCTATGAAATTTTATAGAAAAATAATATTTGTTTAGCATCTTTTTTAATTTTGTTGTAATATAAACCGTCGTTTACGATAACGCATAATTTGCATTTTTAAAATAATGACTAATAATTATAATCCTTCATAAGTTTGACTTAATTTTTTTCCAGAACCAAAACACTTGCAATAACGGAAAATGTTAGACAAAAAATACATTGCAGGGTAATTATTGCTATTGGAAAGTAATTTCTTGCAGACAATCATACATGGTTGCATGTGTGCAAACGAGCAAGAATTTGAATTTGGAAATGTAATCTTGAGCGTATGTCGCCGGGCTTTAAGTGAATTCATAAAAATGGACTTTTCTTTCGCCCTGTGCCCAGCTAGGAGAAGCAGTTTGATACATGGTTTGATAGATGATTTTAATACTGTTATAATGATACGATTTTATTGCGAACATAGACTGCGAAGAAGCGCAAGACCTTTGCGTGAAACTGAACGCTGTATTTCGCGTTTGATTGACTATTTTGACAATTCGTACGGTCGGTTGCGGTTCGAGTTGACATTGACGTTTGGAGTGTTGACCGACTTTGTGAAGTCGATGTCAATTTGTATTGTATTTGAAGAGAAATGAGTGCGGACGAATACAATACGATAACGATATTATTCATTTAAGCGTCCCCTAGTAAATTAGTTGTGTGGAAGATTGAGAGTGGAAGAAAACCATGGAAGAAAAATATATTTTAACTCTAGATATAGGCACTAGCACAATTCGCTCTTATATTTATAATTCTAGAGCCGAAACTGTAGGAAAAGCGGTTGATCAGGTATTAAATTATAGAACATTACCTGAATATTAGTGCTTTTCCATAATATGTTCGTGGCAATTGATTCGTAATTTAATATTTGTGTTTTTTGATATATTTTTAAAACCAGAGAATTTGCTAAATTCAAATGGAAATGAAAAACTGTCGTTTATTAAAATATTTTATTTAATCGTTTAGGTGGTACTACATTATCCGCATCCTGGTTTTGTTGAAATAGATCCAGATGAACTATGGACCTCTGTAGTCAGTGTGGTACAGAAATCATTGAGAGGTAAGTTACAAGCAAAATATTTATTTCTAGACGCCTAAGGACTTAGGTATAGTTTTTGAGCTGTATATGATTAATACTATATAATTCTATAATTAATAAATACACCTCTTATATAAGAGTAACAAGTCTCACTGTTCACTTATAGTAATTAATTGTGCCACTTTTGAAAGATTAGCTTTAAACAAATATATGTGCTGATTGGACTGGTCTCTTAAATTATGATAAGATAACTTATCAATTTATGTACTGTAAGAAACATAACAAAAGTGTAATAAATTTTAAATTATATGTTGTTTACTATTTTAAAAAACAACTACATGTAAATAGTAACATTTATGTATAACAAGAGTAAATAAAACAATAAATACATACATTAAACTTAGTTCTGAGTAAGGACAGTGTACATGTTGCTTTGCTAGGTTTATCTTTTTTCAGATAACATTTCCAAAACCATAATTCTAACATGCAGTGCAACCTCTTTTCATATCTGACTAAAAAAACATATTATACACAAAATTAAATTTGTAAGACACAAATGCAGGTAGGTTAATAACTTTATCTCTGCAAAATCAGTCTTACCCATTCCTATGGAACTGACAAAAGTAAATAATAAAGATAAGATAAGAGAATTGATAATTTTATCACCAGAATTACAATGAAGCCACCTCGTCACTACTAATTAATTCTAACAAGTTCAATTTGATTTAATTTCCAATAGGAAGATTATTTGTTTGTAATAAGAATTAAGAAGAAGAAGATTAATAAACTTCTTAATATAAGAAATCACAAATCAATATTGTTGATGAGGTTTACAAATGAAATGATGTTAATAGGCTGACTTTTAATTGATTGACCATCTATTGAGGAATGAAAGTACTCAAGAATATTTACAACTTTTACTATGGACCCTAATTTGAAAAAAAAAGTATGGCTGATTTAGAATAAAAAAAAAATTATTTACTGCCCTATAAAAATGTATAGCACTTATTAGATACCATGCCAGGCCTATCATATAGTAATTTATATGAATTTATTTAAGTAAATTATCAATTACATTTTTGTCCAATTTCATCAGTAGTGTATGCTCTTGAGTTAATTGATTAATATTGAAACTGTTGTTCCTAGATGCGAGCCTATCAGCCGGGCAGATGACAGCCATGGGCATATCCACACAAAGAGGCACATTTATCAACTGGTCTCGAAAAACTGGCAAGCCATTCCATAAGTTTATAACATGGAAAGATCTGAGGGCAGATAAACTGGTCAAACAATGGAATGCTTCATACACATGGAAGGTATAATTTAGGCAAATATCCATCTGAGTTGAAAATTTAATTTTATTGTTTAATTTAACGACTTATCTAAAGGATTTTTTTTTAGTTATTCAAAGCAACTGCATACATTCTGTATCTTATTTTAAGGAGCAAAAGATTTAAAGCAGGAAGTGTATTCAAATTTATGAACACTCAGGTAAGTACCAAAAATTAATAAAAAGATTAATCTTTAGCATAAATGTTAACTTTACTTCCTCATTAATTAATAATAGTAGAAGCTAATTCATAGTAACTGATTGCGAATTTATAATTATTTCCTAAAATATTAATTTGAATGTGAATCAGCAGCAAAAATTTATGATGTTTTTGGAATTTAAAAATAAGTATCAGGATCCCATTTGTTTCTTTTGACTAAATTGGGTAGATGACACTATTAACCAATAATTCCAAGACATAACTTCTCTAAAGAAACACTTTATTTTAGCCCTGATAACCCAATTCATTTTCAATTAACTGTCTGTTTTGATTTTTTATTGCTTTCTAATTTATAAATAGTTAGTCAATTGAGTCTACTCAAAAGTGACGTCATAGTTATTTTATTTATTTATTTATTTACACCATACAAAATCTATGGGAGAATAGCGTTTTGACAGGTTAGAAAAAGTACGTCAGTTGATTGGTGGTGTCATCTACCCTATTATCTTAATTTAAAGCAGCTTCTCTTATTCTCTACGTAGTATAATACAAAGTCGCTTTCGCCGTCTGTACGTTTAGGGTTTTTAAACTACGCAACGGATTTTAATGCGGTTTTCATCAATAGAAAAAGTGATTCACGAGGAAGGTTTATGTATGTACAGTAGCAGTCATAAGTGGAGTAGCAATCTCACAAAGCAATAGATTGATTTTCTTTTTAACTTATGACCTTTCGACGCGTTTTGCGAATTAATCTGAGGTGTTCGTAGCTACTGTGTTAATACATAATCACTTTACACACAGATGTAGGCGTGGTACATCTGTTTGCGTCCGTCCGCGTGGGTGTCACGCGGTACAGAACGTATCCTGTACCGCGTGTTCACAGCAATTCAAACCTTAGCATGCTACTGCACTTATGACCCCTTACTGTACTTTGCATTTGAGCGAAGTCAGGGCGGGTCGCTAGTTCATTGATAAGACACTATTAAAACTTCAATCAACTAATAACTTCATATTAAGATAATAGGACAAACAAAACTACTACATGATACTACTACTAGCTACTTCATAGATATTTATTTCTCAAAAGGGTATTCAGAAGTATGTCTGAAATCGTATTCTTCATACTTAATCAAAAGTATAAGCTTTGTTTTTGTCACCTTCCTTAAATGAAGTTCATTATTTTGACCTACACCGAAGGTTACCAAGCATTGCACCCTACAAAAAAGGTATATAAGAAACATCTACTTATTCATTATGTACGACAAAAAAATAAGTAGGTATGTGCTTACAAGATGTATATTTTTTTTTACCTTTATTTGTAACTAGCACTCTCCCCGCGACTTCGTTTGATGATTTTCCTTAGGGATCCCTAACTTTTTTGAAAATATAATATAGCCTATGTTACTCAGGGTGAATGTAGCTTTCTAATGGTGAAAAAGTTTTTGAAATCGGCACAGTAGTTTTTGAGTTTATTCATTACAAACATACACACACACCCCCACAAATATACAAATCTTTCCTCTCTTTATAATATTAGGGTTTAAATTTAGTTTTTTAGAAAAGGTCACATTTTGTTAATGGATTTAGTTTTTATAAATCTTTTATACATAACATAAAAGTGCCTATAGACTCGTATTTACGGTAAACAAAAATTGCACAAAATTGTTGCAGAAACATATTTTGTGTTGGTGGAAACATGTTTACAATTACATTTATTGCATAATACAGTCCTTCCGGCAGCAAAAAACCTGTTGCGCAACATTTGTTTTCCTGACGAGTTAGGTTACACAATTAAGCGTTTGTTTTGAATGCCATTATGCACAATTAACGTAATGTTTTCGTTTAAAACAGAATAAGCCCTCGTCCCGAGACGCGATAAACAAGTTTTGACACACCTAGATACTTAAAAGTAACATATCAGAATATCTCTTCCTACGCCGTTGCTGTCGCCAGTGTCCAATCTATCTATGAGTCCAGTTCTAATATTAGACACATTCTTGCCATAAGCGTGCCGCTACATTGTTGATGTTGCTTTCTCTACTGTAACTGATTATTTATAGACAATACTGAACAATCGATACGGAAAAGGGAGTGAATTTTGAAATAATTATATTATTTATTTTATTATATGGATAGATTATTTGATATAATTATTGAGGTATTGTTTAGGGACTGATACCTATGTAATATGGTTAATAGATATAATTTATTGTCCAAACTAGCTGTTGCCCGCGACTTCGTACTTTGAATATCGACATGCTATTGTTAGCTAACAAATAATATAATTATAATTTACGAGTATATCTTATGAATTTTATAATTTAGAGATGGTTCCTACTTAAATGCTAGAAACAATAAAAAAATGAATATTTCCGGCTGTCGGAAATTTCGGAAAGTTTGAAAGTAATATTTAGAATTTTTTTACGACATTTTGATTCACTACCTATTTAACCAATTTTTGACTTTAATATATGGAAATAACACTGAAAACAATTGTTGTAACTTTGACCTTTTCACTTGGACTCTGCGAAGTGCGTCAGTCGTGCTAGGAAACGGTCGGCCTAAAAACAATTTCCTGGGATGCTCCTAACAGTTCATTAACTAAATAATATTTGGCGATTATTAAGTGACAAGAACTGATTACTGCCACTTCATTTACTTCAAATCCCCCATTGAAACAATTAGGTCTATTTAGTGAATTTCATTATTTAATGCAGTACTTATGTAAGTGGCGTTTTCTTAGAAAAAGGGTATAGGTGACTATCAAGGATTTATCTTGTGAGTAGGGAATGCAAATCTCGCGAGATTGGGGCTCAAGCGATTAAATATTGTGATTATTTGCAAAAAAAAAACACATAAATCTCGCGAGATCTCGAAATTGGCGAGATCTCGCGAGAACGAGATTGCATTCCCTACTTGTGAGTCATCTTATAAAGATTGTTCGTACTAAGTAACAGCATAATTTTGCTTTGTTGACAACAAAAACGAAAACCGTTTATAATAATACTAGCATTTACTCGCGACTTCGTTCACCTGTTTTTTTTCGGATTCCTATTTATTTTGATGATAAAACATAATAACATTCAGGGGTAACGTAGCTTCCTATTAACGACAGAATTTTTAGAATCGTACTAGCAGTACTGGGCATTAGTGTATTAAAAAAAAAATTCAATTTCTTCACTTTTAATACACTTGAAATTAATCGAAATAGGGTAGATGACACCACAGTCAATTGACGTACTTTTTATGACCTGTCAAAACGCGATTGTCCCATAGATATTGTACGGCAAAAAATAACTGTGACGTCACTTTTGAGTAGACTCAATTGACTAACTATTTATTAATTTGAAAGCAATTTAAAATCAAATTTTACAGTTAATTGAAAATTAATCAAGTTTACAGGGCTAAAATAAAGTGTTTCTTTAGAGAAGTTATGTCTTGGAATTATTGGTAAATGCTGTCATCTTCCCAATTGCAATTACATTGTATCGATACTAATCTTGTCACCCGATGCAGGATATGCCGAAATAGAATATGCTTTCTTTGTTGCGAGATTGACATTCTGTTACTAAGCCATTCACACGTAAGTATTGCTATTTTTAACATCGGCTGTTGTTTTCAGACATGCTTGAGACTGTACTGGGCGTTCCAAAACGTGTCTGCATTTAAGAATGCCGCACAAGTTGACGATGCTCTCTTTGGAACCTTGGACACGTGGCTATTATATAAATTGACTGGTAATGATAGACCTCCTATAGTCCTACGTATCTTAACTTTTTACGGTCGACCACCATTTTAGTAATTGCCCGCCGCCGGCTAATTTACTTCCCATTTTGTTTTGATTCGTTTTTTAAACGACTTCAAAAAAAAAAGGAGGAGGGTCACAATTTTTTTGTTCAATTTGTTACTTTATAACTCTGTCATTTAAAAACTTATTTGGATTTTTTTGAAGTGTCCTCGTTCTTGTTGTATCTTATCGCAGCTTTAAATAAAAATAATTGGCAATATCATGCTACTATCAATAATTCTTCTTATACATATAGTGATCGTTATTGAAATTCTTTGAGGCTTCTTTTTGCGAGTTTACTTTCGGAAACGCTTCGAATTTTCTAATTAGGTACATAGGTACTTTAGCACCCTGCACTTTTCTACTTGGTAAATGAACTTACACATGCGAATCATGACGTCTTAATTACCGCATAGCGTAAACCTATCGATTTTTCCACACAGGTGGTAAAGTTCACATGACGGACGTGTCATCAGCATCGGCCACTGGTTTCTACGATCCATTCACAATGCAATGGGCAGGATGGGCCATGACCATGTTGAAGTTACCTAGAGCTGCGTTGCCTGAAGTTGTGGATACGGCGGGTGACCACTTCACTAGCACATTGCCTTCGATATGGGGACATCCGATACGGATTGTTAGTTGTGTGAGTATGTTTATATTTACCTACACTAGCTTTTGTCCGAGACTTCGTCTGCGTGGAAGTCAAAGTTATTGTTACCGGGATAATTATACCTAATTATAAAATGTACTACGTCATGAGACCCCTAAATGTATATTGTTTAAACGGGATCAGTCCTGTCTCTCCTAAACACAGGCTACTCAGTAGCCTATATAGGAGTACAGCGTTTCACCCGCTTACCAGACTGTGTATTATTCTCATGCCCCAATGTATCTGTACTATAATCTGGTCCTTGTAAACAATAAATAAAATTTTTATCTTTATCTTTAAAGTCAAAGATTAATCTGTTCTTAGCTGACGTCTCCTACCAAACTGCCTACTTGCCAAACAGCCTCATAGATAGTGTTTGAAATTTCGTGTTGAGTCAGTGGGTGAATGACCTTTTGCTTTTGTAAAATAAGGAAACGCTTATTTTTAGAGACCAGCAGAAGTTTAACTACGCATCATTATTATAATTAGCTACTTAAAATTAATTTAAATTGAGTAATTTAAAAGTTAAACACATTCACTGCCTCGTTTTATATTCCGTGAATTTCGATATAGTTTTATTTACATCCAATAAATCATAACAATGTCCAGGCAGTTTTATCTGCATTCTGAATACATTTATAAAATTACTTATTAATTAAAAATAAACAAGTTATCGAGCTTTTTGTAGCGTTCATGGTCAATGGCCGTAAAGTCTTTGTTGGTTAGTCAACTATATGCGATTGTATCAGTTAAAATAAATTATTGTATTTAAACAATACAAGGAAAAATAACTGACATTTCAAGGTGTCATTGTCAATATTTTTGACCGTCTTCTTCATTTCCTTTCTTATGGCGAGGTACATACATCAGGGTCAAACTGGATTTGAGGATAAAATAAATTGTTGTTCTTTTGTGTTGACATGCTAAGACATTCACGGGATCCTACATGCAGTGAAGATTATCTGATTTAAAATTTCGCACCCCTTTACTACTTGTTTTATACGTTTCAATTGTTTGTTTAGCAAACGTGCAGTTTAAAAAAAATATTACCCTGTTAGCCAGGTGGTAGTAGAGTTAACTACTGCCCAAGGTGCCCAAGTCATTAAATATTATTTAAATTTTAAATTAAATTATTACTTGTGTACAAATGTTGTGCATGTCTGTAATAGATATAAACACTAACCTTAGTCCACTTCAAAATTAATGTCCTGTCTGTGTCATTGACGTGACAATTTTAATAATAAATAAATAAATATTTTGTTTTCTTAAACTCAAACTCTAAGCTATTTATTTAAATGATACCATTTTCAGGCAGTTTGAATTCTATGCTACTTGTGAGTGTGCAATGAGGGCTAGTCTTTAAAAACACTTTCGTTAACCCCTAGATGGCGGATCAAACGGCTTCAATGTGGGGTTCATGTTGCTTCGACATCGGCGACGTGAAACTGACGATGGGTACAGGAACATTCTTCAACATCAACACGGGTACAGAACCCCATGCGAGCGTCTCCGGTCTCTACCCGATAGTTGGCTGGAGGTTCGAAGATGAACTGGTGTTTTCAGCGGAAGGTGCGAACAACGATACGGCTTCCATAATCAAATGGGCGCAGAATTTAGGTGATTATTTAACTTTTTTTTTTATAATAGTTCTGTTAGATTTTGTATAAGTTTTTGTGTGGGCTAAGTGTTAAGTGTTGTTAAATGAGGTTTTAATGTAGGTTTGTGCTGTAATACGTTTCTACTAAATGGAGGGAGTATGTTAAACTAGCTTGTACCCGCGACTTCGTCTGCGTAGATTTCAGAATTAAGCCAAGGTCCTAATGTATCCCTCGGGAACACAAAAATGGGATAAACAGACTATAACTTATCTCTGTGCCAAATTTCATCCAGATCCGTTTAGCCGTTCTGATGTGATTGAGTAAAAAACATTCATCCGTCCAAATATCGCATTTATAATATTAGTAGGATTTAGTTTTTAAATTATGAGTTCTGATGATTTAGAGGTTCGTTTTTAAATGGAAATGGATCCGGTTCACTTGCCCACACAAGCATTATGAGTTATTAAATTCATTATTTAGCGTGATATACCGCGACTGTTATCTATGTGAAGCATAAAGCATGCATAATAGACGTATTGTGTAATGAGGTCTGCTTGTTATTAGAACTTCATTTGTATGCATTGTACAGTAGCGGTCATAAGTGGAGTAGCAATCTACAAAGCAAATCGAATGACACTTTGCTTAAACTTACGACCTTTCGACGTCGTGTGCGAATTTTGAGGTGTACATAGGTACTGTGTTATTACGTTCAAAAGTGCCTTATATAAAGGCCTAATTAAATAAATGATTTGACTTTGACTTTAACTTTGAATACATCACTTATACACACAGATGTAGGTATGGCCTGTACCCCGTGTTCACAGCAATTTAAACCTTAGCATGCTACTGCACTTATGACCGCTACTGTACGTAAAAAGGTCGGTTTCATAATTTAAGAGGATCATACACCTACTTACTGTTTTTATTGCTTGTTTTTAAATACCCTTTGTTCTTTTTGCTATAGTTAATTGGTCGTGTAGTGCTGTGTGCGTTTCCTGACGGTCTTTATCGAACGCAACGAAAGCTATCAAAACGTCATTAATATGAAGTAAAAAATATTATTTATACATAGAATATTAGCATATGCCCGCTAGCTTGGCTTATTATAATAAAGCCTAAGTTACTCCTTATAACATCAGTAGTTTGCACGTGAAACTCCCGCCAAGACCGGCTCAGCCGTTTCGGAGTATAGTCGGAACAAGCAGAAACACAGACAAAAATATTAAAAAATGTTTTTTTTTTGTTATAAGTATCGTAAATACTTTATGATGCAATAAGTAAAACGCTGTTATTTTAATATTACAAACACACACTTTAATTTTATTTATTTGTAAAAACAAACCTTTATTACTGTCCTAGGGCTGTTTGACAACCCTGAAGATACAGCCGACATCGCGACCTCAGTGCCTGACACGGATGGAGTTTACTTCATCCCGGCGTTCAGCGGACTAGGGGTAAATATATTCATACTAATTATGTAATATATAATATCAAGTAGGCAAGTATCGACCGAGCGAGATCGATGTATCTTGGATGTGAAGATCGCGTGTCCGAATTCCACACGAGATCCCGAGCACGACTTAAGGTGGTATAAATTAGGGGACCAATGGCTGAGAATGGTTATCCAGACTCATTATCTGCGTAGCAGCTAGTCGGCTTGCAATCTAACCGGATGAATCAATGAAAATAACTGTGTTATATGGAGACTAGTTGTCAGATTTTCGGGCTTTCGACTACCTGTAACGACTGTCAAAGACCTAAGAATGATAGTCGGGACCAACGGCTTTCCGCGCTTGCCGAGGTACAGGGTTGTCACACCACCAACTTCCAATCTAGCTGCTACTGAGAGCTGTTACTGTGAAATCACCTAATGGGAAAACCCAAAAACACTTTACCTGTCGTGGAAATCCAACTCGACACCAACGAACTGGGGATGGTTATGGCTACTAATTATTGCTAAATTTAAAACCTGAAAATAAGGGAATCGAACCACGATCATTTGCAACCACGAAACCAGGCAGGGCATCATATTTACGAATTACCTAACCTAAAATGAACTGGTTTTATTTCCACCAACAGGTTTGTGACAGCCCTGACCTGAAAGTGCGATACCGTGAAAGTATGCATCACTTTCACATTATCGGCATTTGGTATAACTGTCACGTATTTTTTATTTTGTAATACTTTGGCAAATATGTCTGCCGCACCTTAAGTCCATCTAACAGAAAGCATTGGCCGCCGCCTTTATGATGTTTTAATACACAGTATGGCCGATGCGGTGTCATCCTGAGAGCAGAGGCGTATCTGGGGTGGGGCAAGTAGGGAACGAGCCCCGAGCGCCTATCGAAAGGGAGCGCAAATATAGCCAATTATTAAAATACACTACAATAAACTATTGATTTATTTTTATTAGACTTGGGTTTCATCACGTCATCATAATTATTGGGCAATATTGAAAAATGGGCCAAGATTTTAAACAAGTATGCCCATACTCCTTTATTTAATGTATGTTTTTTATATTTAAATAGTTTACGAAGGGGCGCAACTATGATGCGTGCCCTAGGCGCTATTTTCTATTGGTACACCCCTGCCTGAGAGGCACAGCAATGCTGACAGCAAAAGTAGATATTCTGAAACTCAATTCATGATGTGCTACAAATAACAAAATATCTTCGCTTAAAAATAGAAGCTTGATGACTTAAATCCATAATTCAAACATGATTTATGTTCATAATCTGACAGATAATAGTAGATTAATACCTATATAATAATACTAATAGAGTAGACAAAAATCAATGATTTAAACATATTCCCACATACTTAAAAACGGTTCAAAACGGAAATGATTATTAATTTACAAAAGCAAAACAAGTTTTTTAGTACCTATATGAACAGATAAACATGTTTGAGAACCATCGATTTAAAGTTTAAACTTCCTCGATATGGTGTTATCCTTAAATCTTTTGTGACCGACCTTGTATCGAACTTTAAGGTGACCCAAGATCGACGTTCTTGTAAGTTCCACATACGTTATTATGCGTTGTGTTTTTTGGTTTTGGCAAATGGATGTTATAGTATGGAAAGATTCTAAGGTCATTAACACACGGTACCGCCTACCGCAGCGGTGCGCTGTGCCGTGTGTTAATCGCCTAAAGACAAAATGGATGGATAGAGCGAAGACAATTTATTATGTTTATAAAAGGGAATAATACTCGTAAAATTGAAATGACGACTGATAGTGATGGAATAGAGAAGAAATGCTGTGCAGACCCAGATAAAGAATTAAATTCATATTTGTTGTATAAGTGGCGGTCGCAAAGGGCGACTGCTGAGCATGAGGTCTTGGGCTCGATTTCCATGTCGGGCAAAGTGTTATTGGGTTTTTCCATCAGGAATTTCTCTGCAGCCTCGGAGTCTGGATTTGTGCCCGGTTGATGGCAATAGGCTCGCCCCCTATCACGTGGGACTTAAACATACTGGCGAAATGTGGGTGTACTAATGAGTACACCTCTGCCTTACCCTTCGACGACTACAGGCGTGATGTTATGTGTTAAGTGGTGCTTTGAATAAAAACGTGTTTCGAAGCTGACAATTAGGTACGTGATTTAAATGTACCAAAATAAAAATTTAATTCTATTTGTTTTGAAACAAACAATAGGCGATCTTATCACAATCTGAGATTTCTTCCAGACGACCTTGATAATTATGCAGATAATGTAGGTTCTGCTTCTCGAGCTCTTAGAATGGCCATTCTTGAGACAAATTCACACAATTTATTAACGTTGTTACTTATTTTATTTTAAGATTATTAAACGAAACTTGTTATGCAGATTTTGTTACTGCTGCTTGGCTTAACCAGTTTTATTTTAAAATATAGTATTCAGTACTTAACTTAGCTGCAATAAAAAAATAATTGCCCTCGCAGCTCTGTCGTAGGTATAATAATAGTCTGTGTGGCCATATAGTGTAAAATTATTCTTACGATTTTCCTGCAATTACGGGTTGTTATCACATTATCAAGTAAATTGCAACGACGAAGATATATGAGTACTTCGAATCTAGTAATTTAATGGTGCTAACATTAACATTTTACATTTTGTGTCCGTTTATTGTTGGATTTCATAAAATCCATACCAAGGTATAAACATACCAGGACCGGATTATCCATTAGGCAGTTTAGGTAATTGCGTAGGGGCCCCGCAAAGGGAAGGGGCACGGCCAAGAGAAAAAAAATTGAAGATGTGTGAAACAAAGTCTCAATGAAAAAAACGATTAGAAAATTACACATAAGTATTATATTCCTTTAATGTTTTTATTGAAATGGTGTTTGCATACCTTCGTAATGTAGTAAAAACAGCGTAATTACTAATACAATTGTGTTGTGGTAGTAATAAAATATTTTTGGAAGTTAAAAAAGTAGAAATGGACCCCGAGACATACATTGTCCAGGAGCCTTGAAATTTTTAATCCGGCCCTGGACACGAACAATGTTCTCACCCTCCTATGGAATAAAACTTGATTGTATTGTGATATGTTTCCAGCCTCCATACAACGATGGTACAGCAGCATCAGGGTTTGTGGGAATGAAGCCGTCAACGACGAAGGCGCATCTAGTGCGAGCCGTGTTAGAATCACTCGCGTTCAGAACAGCGCAGCTTTACACCTGTGTGCTTGATGAGACTGACTACGCGTTCCACACTATCAGGTATTTAGACAATTGATCTTACTTCTGCCATAAAGAGCTAACCCACAATGTCTCAATAATTCGAATTAATTAAACTAATTCAATATGCCGAATTTCTAACATTATTATCTAGGTAAATGTGAATGTACACCCAAAACTTATGCTTAATAGATTTAAAATTAGTCAGTGTTGAATAAATAACATCATAAAAATTAATTTGAAAAATGGAAGAATTGATGTGGGTTGGTACGTTTTGACAGAGCTAAACCGAATTCATAACTAATAACCTTTATCAATTCAGTGGAAAATATACTGAAGATAGTCAACATCAGCACCGCCAGTGTATCAAAAACAAAACACTGCAATCGCTAACCTGATGAACATGATTCCTGTTTAATTAACGCCAGACTTCGCCTGAACTGGGAGATAGATTTCTAGGTGTCTATAAGGTGCAGCGCAGACGGCACACTTTTTGTGCGATCGAGTCTGCGGCGCACAAAAAGTCTGCATGGCGCGCAAATTGTCGGTCGCGGATTTTTCACAGACTCAACGCACACGACGCACATCTTCGATCATTTTGTCGGCAGAGCTGTAGGGATGTAGACGCTATGGAAATCGTGCAGAGATCGCGAAGTATTATTTTGTACATGAAGTACGGAAAAAGAAGAAGAAATAGAGAATTTTGGGTACATCCTATACTTTCGGAAAGATTACTGAAGGGACAGTTCCATACTAAACATTCAATTCTGAAACAACATCCGGAATTTTTTTCTTTTTAAATGTCTATCATGATATTCTGCCTTAGAAGTATCATAAATTGCTGGTCTGTTTTATATTTCTTGAATTAACATCGTTACATCGACCTCTGGCGCCCCATGATAATAGATCGCGTGCGTTACGTCCACCCCTAGCAAATGCAGATTGCCGACTAAAGTGTGCGCCGTCTGCGTTAGCGCGCGTTGAAGCAAACGTTCAATTTTTTTCACACACTTTTTGTGCGGAGCGGCGCGGCGCGGCGCGGTGCGGTCTCCCCGAATTACACAGATTTTTTGTGCGCCGGACTTTTTGCGCGTCGTGTGCGTTACTGCATATAATTGCATAAGTTCTATTTTCACAGACTAAAAAGTGCGTCACGGATAGTCTGTCGTCTGCGCTGCACCTAAATTAGGATTCTTTTATTCCAAACATGTTCGAATTTCACTCACCAATCTTGTGGCACAAGTATAAAACAGTAGTGTAACAATTATAAAAAATATCGCGTTTAGTTTGAATACTTTTGTTTCAGGCTAGATGGCGGTGTATCCAACAACGACTTCATTGCCCAGCTGGTGTCAGATCTCACAGGGTTGCGCGTTGAACGGCCGGTTCATGTGGAGATGTCGTCACAAGGATGCGCGCATATCGTTGGATACAGATTAGGTACGTAGCCATCCATTTGAGGACGCAGATCACGTGGCAAGCGAATACCGGGCTCTCGACGCATGGTAGCAGGGGGAACCGTGGGGTTTTGGAGTCCGACATAACTCTCCGTTGTTCTTAGACGGAGGGTACCCACGAGGCTTTACACACGAAAAAAATGATCACATCAATATTTTACGGCTATAATTCAGTTTCAAGTTCTAATTGTTGATGGCGCATAATAATATAACTGTATGCTCATTGTGCTAATAGAATATCTGCATAAGTCCATAGTAAGAGAGTCGTCGAAAATGCAAATTTCTTATTTTCGTGTCGATTGACTCGTATTAAATTTTGTCCGACCAGTGAGTAATCTGTACAGCTCTGTCATTGGATTGTGCAGGTGGTTGTGTGCGACGGGCAACCAAGGCAGTACAAACTTAAACTTCAGAGAAATATTTTTTTTTAATAGTTTCAAAAACTAAAAAACACGCTTTTAGCACGCACTAATTTTTTTCGTATCCCATTCAGCAAACCCTTTCATTTAATACCCATATCATGGGGGTGCATTTCAAATAGCCAATCCGCCATTTTGGATGTCCGCCATGTTAGACTTAATTCACGTGACTATTTTTTTCGTATTCCTGACAGCAAACCCTTTCATTTGATACCCATATCATGGGGGTGGATTTCAAACAGCCAGTCCGCCATCTTGGGGAGGCCGCCATATTGGATTTGTAATGACGTTTCGTAGCTAGTCATGTATTGTCATCAGAACTCAGCGTGTGCAAAATTTCATCCTAATCGAAGACCGGGAAGTGGGTCAAATTAAGATTCCAAGATTTTCTAACATACATAGTGACAAGTGAAGCTAATAAAAGCGTGTTAAAATAGATACTTAATAGTATTTTTACTTAATGAATTTTTGACACTACTTCCTATATCTTCAACCGATTGCAATTTTTGTATTTCAGGTATTTGGAAATCAAAAGAAGAACTAAAAAAATTAAGAAAAATCGACTGCGTATTCAATCCGCGTCCTCACATAAAGAAAGCATACGAAGCAACATTCACACGATGGCAGGACGCTGTCAAACGAATGTGCGGCTGGTACAACGGAGATACGTCATCTCAAGAGACCATATCAGACTCCAGCAGCAGTACAGTCACGCCACAGAGCAGCTTGAAGGTCGCAGGGGGTCTTAAGAAAAACGGCAGTATATCCAAATAGCGGTGGCTTTTATGTGTGCTCGCCATGTGTGCCGCGTGCTTGCCTCTCTGCAGGTGATACAGGTGTTGGAAGGACTTCTTCAAGGTTCAATCGGTGTATTTGTAGGTTTCAGGTGTAATATTGTGATAAAGATTTGACATCACTAGGTTAGTGGGTTACCTACTGAACTTCGTCTTATTACATTGGGAAGCTCATATTTTAATGTATTAGTAAGAATGGCCGTCAGACAAACGGCACGTCCGCATAGACTTGATAAATGTAAAACCACATTCAAAAATACTTTAATTATAATCTAATGACCATTGATATATTATTATGAAAGCGCGTACTACTCAATAGTTAGAGAAGTAACGTTTAGTGCCTGTTATAACGTTTAGAGTAAATGAGATACTGTTAAGCTATATCAAAGATTTATTATGTGTTAAGATAATCATATGTATATTAATTATTGTATGTATGTAATACGCTAAATGATACGCTTGTTCAGGAGGTAAGTCTAATGTAGAAAAATGTGCAATATTTCTGCTCAAAGGTTGGTGACTGCTGTAAAATGAATGAATGAATGCATGTACCTACATGCATATAAATAGTTGAAAGATGCAACTACTTATAGTGGTTCATCATCCGTACATTTGACAGGGCCTGAGAAATGTCAAAATTGTTGACATTTTCCTGTAACCTATTACGTAACTTGGCAAGGTTTTGGCGTAGTGGGGTTAGGTCTGCGCATGTACGTTTAGTACACTTATCACATGCGCAGACTTACCCCCACTATGGCAAAACTTGCCAAGTTACGTGCCGGCAATTATACCTAATTATGTCACAAACTTCGGCACTATAGCAGTTCGGGATATAAGCTCCTCCCACTTAACCCCCCCGATCCTCACGATGGCTCACGATGAACCACTAAGTAGTTACAACAATTTAATGTATTTATAACGATCTAGTAAATATGTCATTGGTTTAGCGATGACACGATAAAGTCATGACAGATTGAGTAAAACTTATATGATTGAGAAGAATTGTCGTATGGTGGCTTTTGACACAATTTACTTGTATTATAATTGGCAATTGCAAAGCATTGCTAAATATCAGTAATATTAGAGAATTTGCTGTGAACTTAATAACCATTATAATTCTTTACAAGTGGAATTACATGTCAATCGATTTCATAGAAATGAGATTATATTTTGTTGTGTATGTGATTGGAGTAGTTAAAAGCTCAATTTAAGACTTTAAGACTTATCGTATTAATTTTTACCGGTTATAATATTTGTGATATTTTGTAAATAACAGCTGCATCATAAATATCTTGAGGTGAAACTGAAAAATAGTAATTTGACCTGTAGGGGCTGTAGGACACTTGTTTGTCGTGACAACTTATAGGACCTGAAGTCAAAATGGAAACTCCCGAGATAAAAAAGGGTTTCTTGATGAAAGTAAATCAAATATTATAGTTATTTTTATTTTGTTCTTCGTATAAAAAGTGCTTTGTATAGATAGATGGATAGAATATTATGATACTTTACGGTACACCAAAATTGTAAGAACTCTTTGTAATATTTCAAAGACATATTGTGGAATTCGGCATATCGTGCTATTATAAAAACGCGCATGAGATTTTTATAGTTATAAACTTTATAAAAAGTATCTTCTTATAATACTCAGCATTCAAAAGGCGATTACATTGTTTTTGGTAGCTTTAATACTATAATTCTTGCAATTCACGAGGGCCCGACAAGACTGACTCTTGTGTCATTGTTGTAAGGTATGAATTGCAATGATAGACGAGTGTGGGTAAATAACACTAGGCGCCCTCTCGCGGCGAAACTTTCATTAAGCAACCCCATTGTAACTTGTATAAAACCGATATTTTATGCCTTTTTTTGTTGTTGTGTGTTTGTTAATTCTTGCTCATTTTATAGTTATCATATTTATGTAGGGATGATCCCCATGCTGCAATCAAGTTAAAATAAAAAGACAATATTAAATATTTGTTTGTAAGTAGATAGATAATTATTAAAACGTTACCTCAGTTAACCCGTAGCTGAAAATATAATTGTTCCTACGTGTTACTTTAATAGATTTGAAGCTTTTGCATTTTTCTATCTTTTTTACCCTTCCATGACATTTTATTGAAGTTACGACTTCTAACGTAGGTATTTAAAAGTGTTTGAAATCAGATTTTAATCGTGAGTTAAAAGGGATACTAGTTATAATAATTTTGTATGATCTATATCTAGTTAGCGAATCGTAATCATAAAAGACAGTAAGTAGGTACATTATTTTAGGTTTTTATTCTTTTAAATAAGCAGTTTTAATCCTTTATTAAGAGAAATACCTCCTAAACGCTTATGTAAACATCGAAATCCCACGACGTGGGCAGCTATTGGTAGATGAAATGTATTGTATTGTTTTATTTGACATTGTAAAAAGACTACTTCAAAAGTGAATTCCATAAAATGCTGAATTTATACTTGTTTTTTTTTTATTAAAGTAAACCCATAAATATTTCCCATACCGATTGCGGCCACGGTGGCCAATCTCATTGGAGACTAGCCATATTATAGTGCACAGGTGTGTGCGCAAACACAAGTGCACTCTCCTTACTCATAGTCGCAGGACTATAATCCGACACGACTGGAGAGCAGGGCTGTAGCTAGAGTCAAATTTGAGGTAGGGCAGCATTGGTTACAGGTAGGGCGAGAGTAAAAAGAAATATCATAATTGATCTGCCCTTGAAGCATGGGCTCCTAAATCAATCACCATGTATATAACTGAACTCTAGATCAGTGATGTACATTCAATAGCTTAGTAGACAAATAATTTCTGTGACAGCGCATGACCATGGATATAAGAACTATTAAATCCTCAATGATGAAGTACAAGCGAACAAGATGGTGATCTTCTAGATTTGGATATAGAGATCTAAGGTTGGGTATTGTGATTTCAAGGTAGGACATTGCCCCACAATGCCCCCCTAGCTACGGCCCTGCTGGAGATCAGGCGCTGGAGTTGGTCCAGCGCCTGTTGCTTTACATGCTTTCCGAGGCACGGGGGTGTCACACCACCAACTTTCAAACTCCGGGCTGCTACTGAGAAATCAATAATTAAAAAACCCAATAACACTTGCCAGACCAGGGAATCTAACCCAGGACTTCACGCTCAGCAGTCGTGCTTGCGACCACAAAGTCAAAGTCAAAGTCAAAACATTTATTTCAATTAGACCATTTACAGGCACTTTTTAATTGTCAAGGAGTCGGTCAGATAGTCCGAAAATTGAAGCTAGTTGCTTGTTCCAAAACGGAGGTAGGCCTCTATGGAGAAGAACGAGCAAGAAACTCCACGGCACTCTTTTAAATTAGGTTTTTACAAAATCCTGGTTACATTATTCTTGTTGATTCTACATGTGATCACAATGAAGATGAATATAAAACAGTAAGTAGTAAAAAATAATAACAATAAAAAGATGTAAGCCATAGCTGTTAAGAGATGACCAATCCGTCAGTTGAACTGACATGAGACCCAGTCGAAACCCATAATACCCATATAAAACAAGATAAAAGTGTCCCTTGCCTACCTACTGCTTATTATTGCGTATGCACACTCACTATGTGTTATTTCCGGCTACATCAAGGTAATCTGGGAAAGATAGGCCGACGGAGAAAAATCATACAAACTTGGCTGTACAACACGCGTTTATTGATCATTATAACTAGTGACTTGCCCCGGCTTTTCACAGGTGCGAACGACTTAACAACGACATTTTTCTAATGCTTTTTTGTAAATACTAAAAATGCATCAACATTTATCAACTAGGTACTTTAGAAATTCCACATTCATGTGAATACATTGACAAACTGTTACACAATTTTTCAAGTTATATCTACTAGTGATCCTATCCATATTATTTATGAAGGTAACTTACAACAAAGTTATGGATACACTAGCAGAATTAGTAATCAATTAATTATTTTATTTATTTTAGTAGTTACATCTTACATGGAGGACTTACTGATAATACAAACAAACATAAAAGAAAACCATAGTTACCAGAAAGAAACATGAGTTATTCTGTTGCTCTGCAAAGATAGGCACTACGCTAGACAGTCAGGTGCTTCTAGCTACTTATAATATAGGTACCTACGCGACACACTGAATGCAGGTATAGGTATCATCCTTGACCTATACTGTAGGCTAAAATTTTTTACACCATTATACGTTTAACTCGGTTTTCAGCTACTGTTTTCCAGTTGCTGCCAGCTACCTTGGGAAATTCTTCGCTTCACCTATTCTGCGGTCGTCCTACATAAAATATGTGGTCAATGTGGCTGCGTGTTTTTGCGTCATACAACAACGGTAAGTCGGGATTTGTTTTAGCATCTGCGATTTCCTTTCAGCAAATCATAACAAACGTCAAAGACGTATTTAAATGTACCTAATTAGTGCGTATAAAAAAAATCACCGTAGTTCGGCAAAGCTATAGGTAATGAAAGATACAAAGAAATTTTAAAATCTTCGCTTTTTAAACAGTTTGAAATGATGACGACTGCCTTTCCACATTTCAACTGCGAACACGATAACAGACAGAATTGTACCAGCAAATAGTATCACGAAAGCGACTCTTTGGTCTCTCAACCTTATTTTCAAGAAAATTCGCGGATCGCTGTCACGTTCGATCTTCGGTTTAGGGATATCAAGCATTTGCTGAGTCCATTTGTAGTACATGGTTGGTAAGCCAGCTTCATTCAGACGTTCTGTTACAATCTGGATTTCTTCGTAGAATGGGAAACCTAAGGAAACAAATAACTTGTTCATGTGGATCGAGATAAAGTTAGGCATAATCTGCTTTTGGGGTTTGGGGGTTTTGTATTTAAGAATACCCATCAACTTTCTCACTACACCCCGCACCCCTACGGTGTGTAGAAAGAAAGAAGGGGTAAAAGGGATGGTTAATAAACCACCCTTTGTTGGCAGACTGCATCGTTTACAAATCACAAGGTTCTTTTATTCAGTATCGTTTAACTTTTATGACAAACCACGTCATGCTAATGTAGGTAAAAAAAAAGAAAACTAGATTAGAAAAAAAATGAGAATATCTTGTAGAATAAATACCTGATCGAGCAATGTAGGACAAGTAATAGGTGTAGAAACATTCGTCTACGATGTCGATGAGAGGAGTTCCGTCACTTTCACTGTACAGCTGGGTGATATTCAAATTGGCATCTGACTTTCTGTCCACTGTTGCTGCATTCGTATATTGCAGGATTACTCCTGGGAAAACAGATTAAATAATATGGTATCTTTAAATCTGTTTTGTTAGTGTCTGAGTAGGTATCGTCTGTTGTAAGTAAGAATGTCAATGGAGACTATATTATTCCTACAATTTTGCTTGGTCGTCGTCGTACCTACCGAAATAAAAACATTAGGTTGGTATATATAATAAATAAACTTCTTTCGACTTACCTAGACGATCGCCGGGTATTACATGAGCTCGATCAAAGAATTCTGTTTGTAGTTTGTCTTCTGGTGCCTGTAATTGTCTCATCAATTCCCTCATTGAGCGGGAAGTGTACAAAGTGATTCCAGAAGAATAAAGCTGCTCTAGAGTTGTCATTTTATGATAACGTTGCACAGTTGTGTACACTCTGCTCAGGTGACCCTGAAATATAAGACGCGCCGAGAATGCAGGAATCTTCAAGAAAATATCTTGCCTACTTAGATACTTATGGGAAAAGGCTAAATAAATCGCTTACCTGATAAAGAGCCAGAAAAATAATTGAACCCAACAAGCATGAGCTCCTTAAAATTAGCAATGTTCTTGTTTTCATCGGTGAATATCCGACTATTGTCGTAACAGCAGAGTTGTGAAGGTACCACCAGAATGTCATGGTCTTTGGACCGGTCATCGTTTTGTTGATCGTCGCTGTGGCCCACATGATGCCACCTATTGCTACTAATATCGCACCTACCAGGGCCCATAACGGTGGAGAGAACAAATTATACACACTTTGCCAAAGTGGTACAATCCCAGGATTTCTTATTAAAGCACACAGTGTATCGGTTTTAACATAATGCAGGTAATAAATGTGTTCATCTGAATACAATGTCATAAATCTTGAATTAAAGGATATATCCAACTCACTACGAATGATACATCCCAAAGTACCACTAACATTCCCAGGAACCGCATAGCCGTAATTGTCACAGTTATCATCTTCAGGAAAAGATAAATTAAATTTTAAATGTGATAGGATGTCGTGCATGACCATTCCGTCTAAGCCACAATATCCATCCGTTAAGTTCAAATTAAAATTCACATAATAGTGTAAATTCTTACAAAATTTGATAGATGTAGGATATCTGTAGAATATGCTTGCCTGAATAGGATAATCATCAGCTAGCTTTTCCCCACTTTTCTTTATGGCCAGCGATAAATCTTTTAATTTAATAGCACTTATTAATTTAATAGATCTGTCGTATAAATTCCGTGTAGATGGCTTTTTTCCGGTATAAATAACCATCTTTTTTGGACATGCATAAGGGAATACTACACCAACACGCATGATTTGAAATCTGTGCCACAATGTGTTCAAGATGTTTTCTAACAATGCAAAATCCTTTGGATTCATAATGCCATTTTTACATTTGAATTTGCTGTCACTAGTAACGATAATGTATAGCAAAGACCAATTGGACTTTATGAAAAACCGCAATAAAGTAGAGTCAACCATCTTCGGTGTTAAATATTTTGTCAATATCATTACGTTAGGATTTTCACTTGTCCTAATAAATTTTCTTGTAACATTAATTCTAATGTCTAAATCTGAACCATACACATTCAGTAACAAGATTGATTGATCAGAAAGACTGTTTTGCAGGATGCACGTCTTTAATTCTGGATGAGCGTGGACATCCATATCGAAAAATAGCGTTTGTGAATAGCTTTCTACTGGTAACAGCAGAGGACAATTTGTTACAACTGGTGCGAGTTTGTACTTCGGTTTAGAGCTTGAAATGGCGAGAAATTTTGTTATGATTAGAAAAGTCAATAACTTCATTTTTGATAATCAAAATCAAACTGCTTGTGTCCATTGCACATCAACCAATTCACAGTACATCAATGCCCCCTTGATGTAGTTAATACTGACGAGCATATAACAAGTTTTCCTATAATTTAGGCGTGTAGGTATAGTACCTACCTGATCATTATCAATACCTAAATCAATCGATCATCCTTAAGCGTTTGCTATGTCAATCTGTTATCGTTAACACAGATATTATCTTGATTTCTTTATTGATGAAAAAGTACTTCAACATTTTATTTGTCAGCAAATAACATTAACTAACTTAAGTCATCGAAATCGTCCTTCGATGAATGAAATGTCTAAGTTTGATAATTATATTATTATAATGATTTTTGTAGTCTTATTTATGAGTATTTTTATTCACCAGAACCTAATTAATTAATGTCTTTGGACCTCTTTTGGTTACGAAGAACAAATCTACAAAACCCAGACAAGAGACTTAAATTGTAATTAAATAAGCATCCTCATTCCTCATAAGGTCTCGTGGGTTTTGCCGGTTCGGTGCCTCGGAGAGCACGTAAAGATGTCAATTCTCTCTCCATTCTTATCGGAATGCCTTGTTGGTGATTTACCTCTGGGATATTCCCAAAAGTAGGCATACTCAAGAGATATAAAAAATTCAAGGAGGTTTGATCGAAAGATAGAAAAGGGAAACTGCGATGTCGGTTAGTAGAAATGTATGGAAGAATACGTGCTACACGGGACATTCGATCAAATTAACTTCGATTTAATTGGGATCATCAATTTCATATAAGTCTGTTTTATTATTATTTAAGTAGGCAGCTGACCATGATCCTAGTTCGTGGATTTGTTACATAATCCGCCACCTAAAGTCATAATATGGGGGAAGTAGGCTGACAGGTCAAAATCAAACATTCTTCACTGTGTAGGACGCTTTCGTTTATTTCAATGTAGGTTTGATCAATTAGAATACAGACAATACATTCCAATGAGATTGAAAATAAACTCATTACAAAAAAAAACAGATACGGTATATAATCAATAGGTACTTTAGTTTTCACATTAGACCAACGAAAACGACACAATAGGTTACTGCTATTAGGCAAAATACGGTTTAACGTCGACGACATCGGCTGACCGCAGCACAACGCATTGCAAACCAAACCGTTCGCGGGCGCCTGTAGTATAATGAATGAACGAGACTAGTGATGTTAGAGGATTTTTGTGATGATATTATTAGTAGGTACCATTTGTTATGAGCTTGGCTGTCAGCCAATATCATGTCGTTAACAAACCGTCAGGCTTCGTTCACACGGCATCGTCCTGCACGTTTTTTTACAGTATACGTCTTAACGTATAAATAGTGACCATACAACGTACATAGATCCATTCACACGACGATTGTACTGCAGAAAAACGTGTACCGCTCATGCGTTTAAACGTATACTCAACGGACTTGTCAAGCAAATCGAATGAACTTTGACGTATTCGGTTCGCAGTGGCATATGGTATAGCTTTGTCTCCTTCACACGACACGATGTCATACGTTTTTTATCGAATAGCAATTTTCAAATAATTTTTGAAATTATCGTGTGATCGATTTTTCAAGTGATCGTACGCACAAATTCTTGATTAATAGGATGTACCCAAAACCTTCTGTTTTGTCGGCGGCGAGACCGTTGGCGCCTTCGATACCAATATAAAAGTACAACCAAGCGTGGATCCATCAGTGACGTCTACTCACTGTGACAATTGTGTGGAAACTGCGGCTATCCGTTTTTACACGAATGAAAATTTACCATGTGAACACCCGGTTGACTATACGTTAAAAAAACGATTACAAAAAAACGTGCAGGACAATGCCGTGTGAACGAAGCCTCATTGTCTTACATTAAAACGCCTAACAGTACCCGTCATGTACATTACATAAAAACTATAGTTTAGTTGTCCTTAATTATTTATAAAGCACGTTCTTTAACTCCTCCTTGGATCTATTCTGAACAATCACAACGTGGATAGACGCAGTGCAAATTAAAAATCACCTTAGTTTGGCAAAGTCATAATAAAAAAGTGCAGGATTAATACAGTTCAACCTCGATTTAAAAAAGCTGAAGGGGATTAGAAAATATTCGTTATACCAAACATTTTGTTACTCAAGGAAGGTCCTAGGGGATTTCGCAGGATTTGTTAAATTGAGGAAATCGTTGTATTATATATTGAGGATGCTTACTGTATAAAAAAAAAACTTTACGATCTTCGGTCACATAGTCTCAAGTGTCGACGTCTGCCTATCCATTTCTCAGCTGCGAACACGATGACAGACACAATTGTACCAACAAACAATATTCCAAACGCTACACATTGGTCTATCAACGTTATTTTACTGAAAGCCCGCGGTTCGCTGTTGTCTTCAGATAACGAGTTCGGGATCTCAAGGATTTCCTGAGTCCATTTGTAGTATCTATCTGGTAAACCAGCTTCATTTAGGCGTTCTGTGAAACGTTGGAGTTCTTCGAAGAACGGGAAGCCTATGGGTAAAAATATTTTGTATTATTATTGCTGCTGGGTCACATGGATCTCATATTGGAGTTAGTACGAATGGCCCAAACCGAATGGCCAAAAAAAATCGTCTACGTTCCAAAGGACCAGTGATAAAAATTTGTAAATAATATCAATGTCATAAATCATCATCAAGTAAATTCGGGTGCAAAAGTTGACCCGTGGGCCATTCGGTTTAGGTCGTTTAGACTAAATACCCACATATTAAGGTGTTCGCTGCCATTCACAATCGTACATGGCAAGCGACATGCTTGACATGACTATTACTGCAAACATTTGCAAACATGACGCTACTGTACGTAAAGAGTTCAAAAAACAAGCTGCGTTTCGCCAATTCCTATCGCTAACACAATATCCTACTACCACAAAACTTAAGAATAATCCAGGACACATAATGAACCATATTACCTGATCGTGTAGTGCAAGACAAGTAATAAGTATAGAAACATTCATCCACAATATCGATGAGAGGAGTTCCGTCATTGTCTATATGCTGCTCGAGAATTTCTATCACGGCATCTGATTTCCTGTCTATGGTTGCAGCAAATTTGTGTTGTAATACTACACCTGCAAAAGAGTTTACGGATTTAATTATTGTGCCATGTCTTCAACTAGGTTTATGGTTTTTCATCTAAAAGAGTATGTACCTAACTGCTTTTGTAAAAGTCAATACGAGAGTATCGATGATTTGCTAGCAGATACTTAAGTGTCCGTGCTAGAGTTTAACAGCTGCCTGCTACGGTTTAGATGACCGTCCGACAATCCCATAGAAGTTAAATGGTCACTGGGTAGTTGACAGTGCTCTCGGCTACGTGCTTGGTACTTATACCTATCCAGTACTTATGGTGTACTTTGCCACTGTTCTGTTACCTTTTTAGGTTGAACACACCAGCGCTGCTTGGCGAAAAAAAAGGTGTGGTTGTGTTATTTCGCTCTTTACAAAGAGCTCAACTACAACCCACTGCCTAGTTAACCAACTTACCAATACGATCTCGATCGCCTGCTATTAAATGAGTTCGATCAAAGAATTTTTCTTGTAACTTGTCTTCTGGGTTCTGAATCTGTTTCAATATATCTCTCAATGAAGAAGACGTGTATAAAGTAGCTCCAGAATTATATAGCTCCTCTAGTGTCTTAATTTGTTCAAATCGTTCCACTGTTGTGTACACTCTGCTTATGTGACCCTGAAGTTATGTGCAGAAAGATTATAAATATAACATTAGATCAATGAACAAACTACTTAATTCGAGTATAGCTACGAAAATAATTGACTAACCTGATACATAGCTAGAATAAAAATGGAACCCAATAAGCATGCGCTTCTTATCATTAGCAATGCTCTTGTTTTCATCGGTGAATATCCAACCATAGTCGTCGTCACTGAGTTGTGAAGGTACCACCAGAATGTCTTCGTCTCAGGACCGGTCATCGTTTTGTTGATCATCTCCGTTGCCCACATGATGCCACCTATTGCTACTAATATCGCACCTACCAGGGCCCATAACGGTGGAGAGAACAAATTATACATACCTTGCCAAAGTGGTTTAATATTAGGCTTTCTTAATAAAGCACACAATTTATCGGTTTTAACATAATGCAGGTAATAAATGTGTTCATCCGAATACAAAGTCATAAACCTTGAATTAAAGGATATATCCAACTCCTTACGAATGATACATCCCAGAGTACCACTAACATTACCGGGAACTCCAAAACCGTAATAGTTGCATCTTTCATCTGAAGTGAAAGTATTATTAAATTTTAAATGTAACAGAATGTCGTGCATGACCATTGCGTCAAAACCACAATATCCATCCGTCAAGTTCAAATTAAAATTCATAAAATAGTGTAAATTCTCGCAATCTTTGATAGATGTAGGATACCTATAGAATATGCTTCCTATTATTGGATAGTCATGAGTAAGCTTTTCCCCACTTTTCTTTACGGCTGCAAACACATCTTTGGAATTGGTAGCACTAATTAATTGAATAGATCTGTCATATAATATTTGAGTAGATCGTCTTCTGCCGTTATAAATAACCATATTTTGTTTGCATGCATAGGGGAATATAACACCAACACGCATGATTTGAAATCTGTGCCACAAAGTATTCATGATGTTGTCCAGTAACAAAAAATCATTTGGATTCATAGTGCCATTGTTACATTTGAATTTGCTGTCTCCGGTAACGATAATGTATAGTAAAGACCATTTGGATTTCACAAAAAACTTCCCTTGAGTAGAGTTAAATATCTTCGGAGTTAAATACTTTGTCATTATTATTATGTTAGGATTATTATTCATTTTACTAAAATTCCTTGTTACATTCACATTTATATAATCATTTATAACAATAATTGATTGATCAGGAAGACTGTTTTGTAGGATGCACGTCTTTAATTCCGGATGAGCGTGTGCATCCATATCCAAAATTAGTGTTTGTGAATACTTTTCTACTGGTAACAGTAGAGAACAGTTCGTGACAACTGGTGCGAGTTCGATCTTTGATTTAGAGCTTGAAACTACAAGAAACTTTGTTATGATTATAAATGTAAGTAACTTCATTTTTGATGTTACAAAATCGAACTACTAGTGTCCATTGCTCGTCAAACAATACATCAACGCCTTCTTGATATAGTTGACACTGACGAGCATGTAAGAAGTTTTCTTTAATATCTAATAGGCGTGTAAGTAAAGTACCATTTTGATCATTATCAATACCTACACCAATCGATCACCCTTAAGGTGGTTTCACACCGACGAGGCAAAGAGTGGATTGGATGGGCGAGAATTAAATTTGGTACAGGTAATAAATACTCTATTAATGCAGCATTACAGCTCAATATTGTACTAACAAATATTTCAATTAAGGTTTCGCCTCGACGGATAGAAATCACTTTATGGATCACACCTGCGGAAATTGTCGAAATAGAATCTTGTATATTATTTTGCATAATAAACTTTATGTATAGTGTTAACGTATAAACGCAAAAATTAATAGCTTGTTTCTGACGAATTTTCGCGGATTCCGGAGGATCGAATCCAACGAACTCGCGCGACGTGGCTTTCGTTCCATTGCGTTCCGCGGCAGTGTGAATCGAGCCTTAGGTAATAGGTAAGCGTTAGCTATGTCAATCAATTGTCAACCTGTTGACGTGATAACTCAAATATTATGTAACAATAGAGGACAGTTTGTTACAACTGGTGCGAGCTAGCTTATTCTTCGGTTTAGGGCTTGAAATTGCTATACAATTTTGTTGAGATTAGAAGTGGAAGGAGCTTCATTTTTTAATCGACTTAAAATAAAATAAAAAATTATGTATTTGAGCTGTATCTTTTATCTTAGCAACGTAATAATAACACCAGCCCATTATTGCACCAATGCAGGACACAGGCCTCTTCTCATACAGAGAAGGCACAAGCATTGAGTGGCTATTCCAGCTTACATTAACTATAAATCCAAGTTTTCTCACGATGTTTTTCTTCATCGATAGTATAGATAAACACTACAATAATATGAATATACCTACTTACTTGTTTATATATTTACAAATATAATTATTGGGAAATCCGTCAGAAGCTGCCATTGCCTCATTGCAACAAAAGGGTACACAAAGATAGGAAGGACTAAGGAAAGTCATAATTAGTTGTTTATCAGACCTTGCGATAAATCAACCCTTTTTAATAAGATTTTATTTTTCTTTTGTTACTTATTTATTTTTAGTCGGGGTTTTACAGAAATTTTGTCAATGTTTACAAACGCCGTGGGTTTTTAAAACTTTAAAATTTATTTGTATACACAAAATCGGCAACCTTAGGTAGTTGAGAAAAAACAGGTTGATGAAGTATAATTAAACAAATTGGTCAAAAAAGCACGCATTTATTTTTAATAGTTACCTAGGTATATTGTTATTTAAACACATTAAGTTACATTTTTAGTGTAATTAATCAGAAATACGTCTATCTCTTCAGAAACAATGATAGTTTCACGGTGCTCTTAAAAATAATTTACACGCATCACACTGAGGTTATAGGTATACATAGATTGAGGGCTTTGACCAGTATTATGTGAGCATCATGACTCGTAAGGGCCTGGCGCACTAAAGAGGTATACGTCACTTAGTAGCATAGGTACGTTGAAGTTACAAACATGACATACAAACGAAATTATATTTTATTTCTTCGGCTTTGAGCCGATGCTACACGGTTAAAAAAGCTTTTCTGAGTGTGACAATATATTAAGAAAAATTAAGGACGTAAGTAAGTAAACTAGGCAAACTCAGTGCAAATGAAAAATCACCAGTGTTTGGCCAAGTTATACCTACGATAAGACAACATTAGGTGCAAAAGTAAAAAAAATTGAATCAGTTTGAATTTGGAGACCTTGGCTTATACAATTTCAAGTGTCGATGCCTGCCTATCCACATTTCAGCTGCGAACACGATGACAGACACAAATGTACCAACAAATAATATCCCAAAAGCTACACATTGGTCTCTTAACTTAATTTTAGAGAATGGTCGCGGTTCCGTATCGATATCAGCAATCGAATTTGGGATGTCGAGCATTTGTTGAGTCCATTTATAATACACAGCTGGTAAACCAGCTTCATTAAGACGTTCTGTGAAAATTTGGAGATCCTCGAAGAATGGGAAACCTATAGGCAAATAATAGAGTTGATTAACACATGGCAATGAAAACATAGTTGTCCTCGATACCTTGATCTTGGACCTGCCCCTATGGGAAGGTACGCCCACCTTGGGAGACGTATAAAATTATGCTATCTTGCAAACTTACAAACCATAGGTGAGACAAGTAGACCTTGTTGATATTTACGCCAATTTGATTTACCTACGTGCCATTTTTATTGTTTTTACGAATACAAATAATATTTGGCAATAGGCTCGCCCATTATTACATGGGCCTTAAACATAATTGGCGAAATGTGGAAATACTAATGGGTACACCTCTGCCTAACCCTTCGGGTAGGTATTACAAGTGTGATGTGTGTGAATAATATTTCATAATCCCACCAAAGTATGGTTTTATTAAATCTTACCTGTTCGAGTAATGTAGGACACGTAATAAGTATAGAAACATTCGTCCACTATATCGATGAGAGGAGTTCCATGATCGTCAGTGTATTGCTCAAGAATGGACATCTCGGCATCTGATTTCCTATCCACGGTTGCTGCACATGACTGTTGCATAAGTACTCCTGGGGGCAACATATTAAATATATTATATTTTCCATTATATCTACGAGTACATTTAGTACTTTCTTTTTACTTGGCTGCAGCGGAGCTGTTGTTGGTCGTTTTGCAGTTGGATTTTTTGTTTGATTTTTGTACACATCTTTCTTTTATGGTTACTTTGTTTAGTTATAACGTCCACAGCATGAATACCTACACTAAACTACTTAACCTTTTGAAAACTAATTTCCGATTCCTGTACATTTGCTAACCTAACATAACCATAACGTCGATACTTCATATATGTTGACCAGGTAGTGCAGTGACAGCAGAATTGTAATTTCTATACAAAACTTGTTAATGACGGCGCGGCGCTGTAAATGCGATGTAGGTATTGGATTTTCGTTTTTGGTTAACCAACTTACCAAGACGGTTGCCAGGGATCAACTGAGCTCGATCAAAAAAATCCTCTTGTAACTTGTCTTCTGGGTTCAGCACGTTTTTCATAATATCTTTCATAGCTTCAGTAGTGTATAAAGTAATTCCAGAATAATAAAGATCCTTTAGAGTTTTAATGGTGTCAAAGCGATCCACTGTTGTGAACACTTTGCTTACGTGACCCTGGAATAATGTATGAAGAAAAAGAATAGTTATAACCTATTGGATTTGATTGGATTTGGAAGTTGGCAATGTTATCATAAATCCATCATGATGATGATGATGATGGATTTATGATAAAATAGCCAACTTGTTTGAGTTCATAAGAAAATACTTGACCAACCTGATATACCGCTACAATTAAAATGGAACCCAATAAGCATGCGCTCCTTATCATTAGCAATGCTCTTGTTTTCATCGGTGAATATCCAACCATAGTCGTCGTCACTGAGTAGTGAAGGTACCACCAGAATGTCATCGTCTTTGGACCGGTCATTGTTTTGTTGATCATCGCCGTGGCCCACATGATGCCACCTATTGCTACTAATACCGCGCCTATCAGAGCCCATAACGGTAGAGTGAACACATTATACACACCGTGCCACAGCGGTACAACATTGGGCTTCTTCACTAGAGCACACAAAGTATCCGTTGTGACATAATGCAGGTAGTAAACTTGTTCATCCGCATACTGAGCCATAAATCTTGAATTAAAGGATATATCCAATTCGTTACGATTGACATAACCCAAAGTACCGCTTATATTCCCGGGAACCCCATAACCATAATAGTTACAGTTTTCTTCTGCACAAAAAGATATATTGAATTTAAAACGTGAGAGGATGTCGTGTAAGACCATTCCGTCCAAACCGCAATACCCAATCGACAAGTCCAAATCGAAATTTACGTAGTAATGTAAATTCTCACAATCTCTAATAGATGTAGGATATCTATAGAAAATGCTCGCCTGCATAGGATAGTCCTGGGTTAGCTTTTCACCACTTTTCTTTACAGCTGCAAATACCTCTTTGGAATTAGTAGCGTTAATTATTTCAATAGATCTGTCATATAAAATCCGAGTAGATCGCCTTTTGCCGTTATATATAACCATCTTTTGTTGACATGCATAAGGGAATACAACACCGACACGCATTATTTGTAATTTGTGCCACAAAGTGTTCATGATGTTTTCCAATAATGAAAAATCATTTGGATTCATAGTGCCATTATTACATTTGAATTTGCTTTCACCGGTAACGATAATGTATAGTAAAGACCAATTGGATCTAATTAAAAACTGCCATTCAGTTGAATCAATCATTTTCGGTGTCAAATATGTTGTCGTTATAATGACGTTAGGATTATTACTTGTCCTTATTAAATCTCTTGTATCATTAAGTCTGATGTTTATATCTGTACCATACTCTAGTAACATGACTGTTTGATCAGAAAAACTGCTTTGCAGGATGCATGTTTTTAATTCTGGATGAACGTGTACATCCATGTCGAAAAGTACTGTCTGTGAACCATTTTCAACTGATAAAAGTACAGGACAATTTGTCACGACGGGTGAGAGCTTGAACAGATAAGAGCTAGAAATTTCGACAAACTTTGTTAGAATGAGAAATAATAGGAACTTCATTTTGATGTTTTAAAATAAAACACTTGGGTTCATTGCAAGTTAAATAGTTCTGATTCAAACTTCACATCAATGCCTTCTTGATTAAATTGTCACTAGCGAGTGCTGGGGCGCTCTTTCTTTATTATAGGCGTGTAGGTACTTTATCCTTATCAATATTAATTTATCTATCGACATTAGTTACTCTAAAATGTTTGCTACCTTCTTCAATCTGTTAACGTGTGACAGCACGATAAATAATCCAATATTTGTTGATCTAGGTGTATTTGGAAAGAGCTTAAAATCAGAATTAAATATAGGTATGCAAACCTCATCCATAATTAACCAAAACGCAAAATATACACATAATAATGAAATTGTAAGGTATGTGCAATTTATAAAAGAGAAAGAGGGAAGCTCATGGGGCACCACAAAACTCGTCCGCGTTGATGACAATGGGACAAGTGCGCAGAGGGGAGGGAAGGAAGGAAGGAAAGAAGGGGAAGGAATTTTGGAAAAAAATATTTAAGTATAGAAAGTCTGTATGTTTAAAAAAGTTCAATAAACGGTGAAAAATTGTCTTTCAAAATTAGGGTGTACGTAACCAAGTAGGTGCAATCTGTGGAGCTATTTAAATTTCTTTAAAGCCGATTGTCTGTCGGTAAAATTAGAAAGGTTACACTTAGAGGGGTTAAGGTTCAGACCAATTAATTTAAATTGCTGTTTTAGGAGTTGTAGGTTTTTCAGAGCGTTGTGTCTTATGGAGTCGGCAGTACTTCCAATGCAAGGAAACTCTCGGAAGGAGGCGTGTGCGACTTTAGAGCAAACCGCTTCGGAGGAAAACAGGCTGATGGAGTGGAATCAAACAGACTTGATTGCACAGCACTCATTTATTTATAATACAGATACATTTTACAAATTACACACTTTTAATTAATAGTAGACATCAACAAACAATGTTAGTTTATACACCAGTAGTCCTAAAAATAGTCGTATAAGTATACACATAAATCGCGATTTTCGGCCAAGACATTATAGAAAAGGTAAAAGAAAATAAAAATATTAACTTCACGATCTTCGTTGACATAGTTTCAATTGTTGTCGTTTGCCTATCCATATTTCAGCTGCGAACACAATAACAGATACAAATGTACCAACAAAAAGTATTCCAAAAGCTACACATTGGTCTTTTAGCTTTATTTTAGAAAAAGCTCGCGGTTCGCTATCGTTTTCGGGTATTGAATTGGGGATTTCAAGCATATGTTGAGTCCATCTGTAGTATATATTTGGTAAACCAGCTTCATTTAGGCGTTCTGTAACTATACGGAGATCCTCGACGAATGGGAAACCTGTAAGTGCAAAGAATATTTTTTTAAACATGGCTCAAATATTGACGTGAATGTAATTTGATTTTATGGGATTTTACCTGATCGAGCAATGTACGACAAGTAATAAGTATAGAAACATTCGTCCACTATATCGATGAGAGGAGTTCCGTGATCGTCTGAATACTGCTCGAGAATTGACATCTCGGCATCTGATTTCCTGTCCACCGTTGCTGCGCATGAGTGTTTTAAAATTTCTCCTGAGGGAAAATAGATTAAATTATAATTTTAATGCAACACAGCTTTTAGGATACCTACATAAAAATTGACAATAGTGGCGTGATGCCAAAATCAACCTGTAATAAAATACCAGGATGAAACTGAAACTATATCACCATTGTCATTAACAACCATGTTTTACCCACTGCATGCTGCACTTATAGACCTCCCTTTTTGTCATGCTTTTCTGGTCAGTATGAGTCCTATCTAGGTCTTAGTTGCAGTCATTAGTTCTTTAGCTTTAAGCATTATGTAACATCTTTTTATACACATGGTATGCAATAAATTAGTTTCGTGCCGTTAAGCCGTTGGTCCCGGCTGTCATATTACATGGAGCTTTGACAGTCGTTACGGGTCGTCAGAAGTCCGAAAGTCTGACTACCAGTCTTACCAAGGGGTATTGTATTACCCAGTTACTGGGTTGTGGAGGTCAGATAGGCAGTCGCTCCATGTAAAATACTGGTATTCAGCTGCATCCGGTTAGACTGGAAGCCGACTCCAACGTAGTTGGGAAAAGGATAGGTAGATGATGGTATGTAATAAATGAATATGAATATGAATATTCCCTACTCTCTATCGGCGCAAAGCTCCACTGGTCATCACTACATATAGCCAAGTGTGCTGCCCACCTCAATTTCAGTGCTTCCTTATAAACCTACCAAGGCGATCGCCAATTGTCAAACGAGCTCGATTAAAGAATTCTTCTTGTAACTTGTCTTCTGGGTTCTGTACGTGTTTTAAAAAGTTTTTCATTGACGGGGAAGTGTATAAAACAGCTTTAGAATTATAAAGGTCCTTTAGAGTTTTTATGCTTTGAAAGCGTTCCACTGTTGTGTATACTCTGCTTATGTGACCCTGAAAACATAAACAAATAGAGGATAGTTATAACTTTTGGATCTATGAGATAATTACCTATTCCAGTATATACTAAAATAATTGACTAACTTGATATACAGCTAGAATTAAAATGGAACCCAATAAGCATGCGCTCCTTATGATTAGCAATGCTCTTGGTTTCATCGGTGAATATCCAACCATAGTCGTCGTCACAGAGTTTTGAAGGTAACACCAGAATGACATGGTCGCTGGACCGGACATTGTTTTGTTGATCATCGCCGTGGCCCACATGATACCACCTATTGCTACTAATACCGCGCCTATTAGGACCCACAACGGTGGTGAGAACAAATTGTACACACCGTGCCAAAGCGGTATAACATCAGGTTTCTTCACTAAGGCACACAAAGTGTCGGTTGTAACATAATGCAAGTAATACATTTGTTCTTTCGAATATAGAGCCATAAATCGCGAATTGAAGGATACATCCAACTCGTTACGGAGGACACAACCCAAGGCACCGCTTATATTTCCGTGAATCCCAAACCCATAATAGTTACAGTTTTCATCATGAGAAAACGATACATTGAATTTTAAATGTGAGAGGATGTCGTGCATGATTATTCCGTCCAAACCGCAATACCCAAGTGTTAAATTTAAATTAAAATGCATGTAAAACCGCAAATTCTCACAATCTTTCATAGCAGTGGGATATCTATAGAATAAACCCGCCAGCATGGGATAGTCATAAGTTAGCTTTTCACCACTTTTCTTTATGGCTGCAAGTACCTCTTTGGAATTAGTAGCATTAATTAATTGAATAGTTCTGTCATATAAAATCCCAGTAGATCTCCTTTTGCCGTTATAAATAACCATCTTTTGGTTACATGTAAAAGGGAATAATACTCCAACGCGCATGATTCGAAATCTGTGCCACAAAGTGTTCATGATATTGTCCAATAACAAAAAATCATTTGGATTCATAGTGCCATTATTGCATTTAAATATACTGTCATTGGTAACGATAATGTATAGTAAAGACCAATTAGATCTCACAAAAAGCTTCCATAGAGTTGAGTCAAACATTTTCGGTGTGAAATATTTTGTAATTATAATTATGTTAGGATTATTACTCGTCCTAATAAAGTCCTTTGTGACATTTACTTTTATGTCTACATCTGTATTTACTAACAAGACTGAATGTTTAGAAAGTTGATTTTGCAAGATACATGTCTTTAATTCTGCATGATCGAAAATATCTATATCGAATATGAGTGTTTGTGAATAGTTTTCTACTGGTAACAGTAGGGGACAATTTGTTACAACTGGTGCGAGTTTGTGCTTCGGTTTAGAGTTTGAAATTGCGAGAAATGTTGCTATGATTAGAAAAGCAAGGAACTTCATTTTTGACGATACGAATTTCTTCTTGAATCCATTAATCATTAAATATTTCACTTCACATCAATGCCTTCTTGATTTAGTTGTCACTGACAAGTGCTAGGAAGGTTATTCTTTAATATAGGCGTGTACTTCATCTTTATCATTATGTCTATCGACATGAATCACCTTAAAATGTTTGCTTTGTCAATCTGTTATCGTCACTCTACAAATTAATATAAAAGTCGTACACATTTTTATTGATGAAGATGGATTTGGAGCAAAGCTTTTTTCCAATCGACTTTCGAAATATTTTATAAATCATGTATTCTAACTTATGAGTATATTCGCACGTGTTTATTTATCTGATCTCCTGATTTCACAATCTTTCCGCAACAGAAGTGGGTAAACATTTGCCTTTTGTGTTAGGTGTAATATCTCGAGATTTGCACTCCTTATAGATTTCTACATTAACACCTTGTTGTATCAATAGACTTCCATGGTATATAAAATAACTGAACTAGTTTCAAAGCCATTGTCACGAACAAGTTGGGAATGGCACAACTCTTTATATTGTTCATCATTTCGGTTCTATTGGCGGCTTCTAGTGGACGAAGTTTGGATGGATTGCATTTGCACCCAGAAATACTGAAGACTACCATAGAAATACGTATGGGCAACGATTACATGGATTACAGTCCCTATCATTCGTTTATGTTCAGAAAAGAGGCTGATATTCCTGTAATACCATCCAACAGTGTTTTAGAGATTATGGAAGACCATTCAAACCAGAAATGAAACGAAACCTTAACGGACTGACAGATGGAAGTGAAATGAGAAGAACCTACAAATTAATGAAGACTTGAATCAACTGTTTTGTTACTGCCTAGTTTTATAGTAATGGTTTTTGATAGTTTTAATTCAATGTAACGAAATATTGTTTTAAGATAATAAATATTTTTGTTATAACATGTTGTTTTACTGTGTTAGTGTTTTATTGATTTAGGAATACAGCTACATACCTGCATTTGCCGAATGAGTGACGGATAACACTGTCAATCATTCGGCAATTGTAGGGTAGGTAGGAGGTTCTATGATTAGGTGGCTGGTAGTAGGTGAATGTGAGAAAATAACGTTTGATTAGAGACTCCAGCTATGTCCATTGCCGGGGTTGCGGGACGTCTTAACATGATACCGTGGCCCCGGAACGTAAAGGGCAACAAAAGGAACAGGGTGGTTTTTTAGTTAGTAAAAGTCTGACAGTCCTTTCCGCCCCACCCAGGGCGGAAAAACTCATTTGATGATTTTTACCGCCTTAAAAAAAAAGCTATGTCCATTATAGAACTCCTATACACTGATGAGGAACTACTCTTTGTGGAGTTATAAAATGTTTATATTAGTTATAAATATGAAAAACAGAATTTATTTTAATAAACATAATTGTCTGATCAATTTCGGACAACTTTATGAACGTACAACAGCTTTTCAAGTGTGACCGTAAGTGTAGGTACACATTATTATGGTCACATTTGAAAAGCTGTACGTAACCCTGTCCGGTATTTGGCTGACATTGCAACTTTTTGATAAAATGAGTTAGTATTTTCTCCGAATAATAGGAGAAGGATATTCGATAACTGTTATTAAAAGAAATAAACAAACTTTAAATACAAAAACACATTTATTTAATAAAAAATAATCATCACAAAAAACAAATAGAACTCATCACACGCTTCAGTTGAGCAGTTGAAACTACTTGAAACGAGTGGGCATAGACAATATTTTGGTAAAATAAGTGTTACGACTCTGTCTTGAACAAAATCTTGAAGATTACCCGGCCCAAGTGGGAAGGAACTTTATCCTGCGCCCACCAACCCCGAGCGCCGCGTTGTCGAAGACGAATCCGTCGTAATTAGCCAGCAGATCATTACTTGGATTGTCTCCACGCAGGGCTGACCTCTTCGCCACTTTGTGAACAGGCTCTTTGGTTTCTGGTTCTGGAGTAGTAGTAACGTTCACGAGTTCCACCAGAACTGGTACATCCTCGACCACTTCTATCACTTCTAAAACAGGAACATCTTCATCAGCCGCTGTCGTTGTATCAGCTGGCTGCTCCGTGTTCGCAGGTGCTGCGTAGGCGCTACTCAGGAGCGCAAGCGAGAGAAGGACAATCAATTTTGAAGCCATGGTTTTGGAAGCCTCTTGGTAACTTCTCCGCGATTTATGGGAATTATTCCCAGGAACTTGTATACGTTAGTCTCCTTCCGATGCTGACTTGTGTTTATGATGGTGGAGCGAGCATTTTGTTTTTATACCAATAATAAAATTGTGCTAACTAAAATTATCCAGAAATGGACATCATTGACGCGCATTGTACCCGTATTGCTAATGGGAAAAGCAAATATTCTCAATAACATAATGACCATGAATACGCATTGTTATGCACTATATTGAAAAACGATGACAAACACTTAGTTTACTTTAGTGATTTGTGCAAAAAACGCATTTTGTAACGTGACAGACGTATCCTTCCGTTTATTGATGAGTAAGGCTGAATGACTGTTATTATATCTTATTGCATAATAATCAACATTTTTTGTTTGATCTGTTAAAATTTACTGATTCATGTTATGATCTTAATTCTTTGAAATGGAATTGATTCATGCTTCTATGCTTCCGTAAACATGATTCTGAATTTATCTATATTTGTGGAGTAATACATCATGTCAGTCCAATTATCTATTACTTAGGTATGTTTTTACGCGACATTTTACTACGGTTTCAGTGTGCGTGTGGTACGAGTGATCTTTTTTAAAAGTTCATTTGATCCGGTTTAAAAAAAGAAAAGTAATTGTGCATAACTGTTGAAACATGATGGTAAAGTGAAAAAACTGTTAAACCTGAAGTAAAAAAGTTATGGTGAAAAAACTAGATCACTCAATCTGCCCGTTTGAAGAAAATGTCATAACACGTATCTCAGAACATACCACCTTCGCGGTTTTAAATTTCATCTCAAAAAACTGTAGATAACATATCAAAGCTAGTAATAATTACTCGTTTCATTGGAATGTCGCGTCACAAAGTTATAACGCTTAATGTGGATCACTCAATCCACACATGTGGCGGTCTGAGTGATCTTTGATTGACCGCCTTAGACTAAATAAGTACGTAATATTTCTTTTGAATATTATACATAAGCTTGAAGATAAATTGTTGAAACATAAATCGTGACTAAATACCTATTAGTTCAAGAGCTAATGAAAGTTGAAAATTTGATAAACTGCAGACCTGAGTGATCTTATATTTACGAAATCCAAACTCGTAGCCAAACGGAGCTTACATTCATAACTGCTAATGAAACTGTTAAAACTTTTGATACATCATCTGCTTATCTACGTATTATACTTTAAGAGTTATCGCATATTTTACATTCTCAAGGAAAAAATTTGTAGGGTGTCCAAACGTTTGCGGCAATTACGGCGACCCATCATAAACTAGTAGCTGGAGAGACTACTAAAGAGGGACATGGATGACGGAAAGTACTCGTACCGCATAGTCCGGGAGCCGTCGCTTCGGTTGCCACCATTTTGGATACCATCGACAGCACATTTAGGAGGAGTGCCTAGCTTTGGCAGCGCAGCTCCGTGACCTTGTCGCGACGGTCGGTGCTGCAGATAATAAATAATTCAATTTGCTTTTCAATTGTAACCTGTAGTTTCGGACCCCTTTTCATTATAGCTCTGGTTACTAAACAAATGTTGAATCAGGAGGCTAGAAATAACGGCAACGATATGACAGCCTTGATAACTGTACTAGTGGCGGTCTACGGGGCTTGGTCCACGACCAACCGTAGTCCGGGGACGGTCTCCCATGCCCTCGCCCTTTCAACATTTTCACTTACTAAAATTGGTTATAACTTCCACAATTTTTACTGGATTTTTACAATTCTTGTTGGAAACTTAGTTTCTAAACAGTCTTTATAATATACAATAAAAATATTTAATGTTCCTTGCTAAACAAAAAATCTTATTTTCAAGTTACGTAATTATAACACTGTGACACAATGTTTCTTAAAAACCTTTCTAATTAGTATTATACTTGCTTTTTTCAAATTGGTATCGTATGGAATTATGCAAACATTATTCTAATAGGATACAATATACACATGTTTGCACAAATTCTCGTAAGTAACATTTTCTAACTAGAAACAAATTAGGTACACAAGTGTTATTTCCTACTATCCTTATAATTAATATCTAAACTTTCCATATTCTTACGAGTATCGCACTAGCTAAAACTCTAAGCAAAATAATTAAACTTTTAATCCTTTCACACACTTATGTGTGTGTGAAAGGACTCACGCCTTTTTCCCATGGGGGTAGGCAGAAACCACAGAACGCCACCTGCTACGATCCTTACATAATACTTTCGCCTCATCTACGTTCATACATCCCGTCATACAAGCACGCCGGTTACAAGTATACACCGCACCTGACCTTTCTGAAGAACCTCACCAATAAGGTCAGTGTAGGTCTTCCTAGGGCGACCCCTCCCTGCGTTTCCACTTACCTCTGCCATATCCACCTCTGCTACCTTTTGTTAAACGTCTTTCACTCATCCTCTCAACATGACCGAACCATCTAAGCATACCCTTTTCTATCTTTGTCACTGCATCCTCTTTTAATCCGAAACGGTCCCGTTTAACCTCATTCCTCACTCTATCGTTCAAAGTTACACCACACATACTCCGCAAGGAACGCATTTCCACAGCATTAATCCTACTCTCGTTTGCCATACCCAACATTCACTTCCATACATAAGCGTAGGCACCAGCACACCATTGTGAACAGCCAGTCGAGCCTTTTTGGGCATGGACTGGTTGGTCACAACCGCATGTATAGCACCATTCACTCCTCAAATCCTTTCAAACAAACTTTAAATCCTTTCAAAAACTAATACTAACATTTTACTGCACAAATCTTACCCCCGCCACTACTTGCGCTATAGAGCGCGAAGAATAAAAACTGATGGTATTTATCAAAGGTACAAAAGTTTACTAAAGTTCCGATAGTCCAATATGTATCCGATATCGTGTATATCCGCGATCTTGGGTGCGTTTGCGTAGTTCACGTGTATAAACTCACTTAAACAAACAGCCAGACCCGGAACAACTATCTGTAGGCAATACAATTACTTATTTGTTCCGTCCGGGAACGGATCCCGCGCCAAATTCTATGTCACTTCCTTGCAAAGAGACGACGACGTTGTCCCACGACTATGCCTCGACCATGGATTGTAACACGACCGGAAGCGAGAGGTTATCTGCAGCACCGACCGTCGCGACAAGGTCACGGAGCTGCGCTGCCAAAGCTAGGCACTCCTCCTAAATGTGCTGTCGATGGTATCCAAAATGGTGGCAACCGAAGCGACGGCTCCCGGACTATGCGGTACGAGTACTTTCCGTCATCCATGTCCCTCTTTAGTAGTCTCTCCAGCTACTAGTTTATGATGGGTCGCCGTAATTGCCGCAAACGTTTGGACACCCTACAAATTTTTTCCTTGAGAATGTAAAATATGCGATAACTCTTAAAGTATAATACGTAGATAAGCAGATGATGTATCAAAAGTTTTAACAGTTTCATTAGCAGTTATGAATGTAAGCTCCGTTTGGCTACGAGTTTGGATTTCGTAAATATAAGATCACTCAGGTCTGCAGTTTATCAAATTTTCAACTTTCATTAGCTCTTGAACTAATAGGTATTTAGTCACGATTTATGTTTCAACAATTTATCTTCAAGCTTATGTATAATATTCAAAAGAAATATTACGTACTTATTTAGTCTAAGGCGGTCAATCAAAGATCACTCAGACCGCCACATGTGTGGATTGAGTGATCCACATTAAGCGTTATAACTTTGTGACGCGACATTCCAATGAAACGAGTAATTATTACTAGCTTTGATATGTTATCTACAGTTTTTTGAGATGAAATTTAAAACCGCGAAGGTGGTATGTTCTGAGATACGTGTTATGACATTTTCTTCAAACGGGCAGATTGAGTGATCTAGTTTTTTCACCATAACTTTTTTACTTCAGGTTTAACAGTTTTTTCACTTTACCATCATGTTTCAACAGTTATGCACAATTACTTTTCTTTTTTTAAACCGGATCAAATGAACTTTTTAAAAAGATCACTCGTACCACACGCACACCGGTTTCACACGGGTGCGATCCACTGATGTAGATGAGCTAACTTAAAAATTAGGAGTATCTCTGTAACCGGTGCTGGCCGAAGTTTTGGACACCGATGAAAAAACAGGTAGGATCTAGCATCAAAAAATCTTTCTAAAAATTTGATTCATAACTTAACATTGCGTCTGTAATCCCGAAGGGTTAGGCATGGTGTACCATTACTACACCCACATTTCGCATAGGTGGCGAGCGTATTGCCATCAACCGCGCACAAATCTTTACTTCGAAGCTGCTACTGAGAAATTCCTGATGGAAAAACCCAAAATCATTTTTCCCGACCTGGCCATTGAAACCAAGACCTCAAGCTCAGCCGTCGCGCTTTGCGACCACTAGACCAACGAGGCAGAATTATAACTTAAAGCTCATAGGGCATTTATCGATGCCCTATGAGCTCTTGCCCTCTTATTCTTGAATGTTTTGTGTTAGATTATTAGTTATATGGTATATATTTCGTTTTTCGTTTCTCTATGTGTAAGGTGCTGTATCACGCTCCTATTATGATTAGAGCCCTTAGGTATGACTCGTGGTTATAAAAGTATGTGTACTTAAAAAACGTTGGTCAAATACTAATTTTATTATGCGGTACCAAAACGTAATGTGTCATACAGAGTTTAGCAGACCATGTTTGATGTGCTATTGTACAATTTTAGGCATTTACCACAATTGTGTAACAAAAATATGTTTATACCTTGTCTTGAATATCAATGTGTTAACTTGCTTTGTTGCTTTTTATTTTTATCAGTTATCACTACCGTTTGGCGTCTCGTTAGCATGTTGCCCATAGCCAAGGCTCATAATGAAAGGATCACTAACGTGTGTTTTGAGATGTGCTGTTGTGTGATCATGCGTCAGTACTGTTCTAAAAATAATAACGCGCATTATCGAAGTGTGCGATTTCAATAAAACATAATCATTTCTGTCAGCATCAGATTCACATATATAACGTGCTTCGAAATCAGCAAAGGCACAGTTCAGTTACCAGTAAAAGTAAGAGCAAGATAGGATCTTTCGGGAATGCATTCAACACTATTCATCGTCGCGTCGTTGGCGCTGCTGGCGCTCTGCGTGTGCGCACCCGCCGAGCAGGATGTGATCCAGCACATCCCGCAAAAAGCCGAGCCAACACCATCAGTTACAGGAAGAGACGCTGCGGTATCTGGTGCTTCGGGAAAGGCTGTTGGTGCGTCTGAGCACGTGGCTAGGGCTCGTCGTGACGTGGCCGGCCAGGAGAGTGATTTGCTTCCCGCCAGCAACGATGTAGATGTCTCACCCTTCGGAGAAACCTCGCAGCTGGTAGGGCACGGCCGCATCAAGGTGCTTCCTGCCTACCTCGGCTGAACCACCAACAACAACATTCGGTCACATGCTACCACCACTACATCGGATATAATGATATCGTATAAGTTATTTAAGGTTGTAACAATGTATTTAAGACATTAAACAAGCTTTTTGGGTACAAATATGTACATAATTATGTTTTGTGCACTTTAGCATCTAGAAATAAAAAATAGTTAAGAATTATTGACTGCATTTTATTTAAAGTCTGGTTCTCGCTAACGTCGTGAAAAGGTACTGGCATCATTTTACATAAATATGGTAATAGATAAAGGAGTTGCTTATTAGTTAGTTAATAAAATTATCATGAATGCAATAATTAGTATTGGTAGGGTATAAAACACATAACTTTCTGTGAAAATAATTTAATTCTCTTTGTTTGCACAATGTTAATCATTGTAGTTATATTAACCGCGGGTGTCGTTAATTTCGTATCATCTTTAAGTATTTTACATAACGATAATGAAGTAGGGGTTCCTAATATGACAGTGTTAGAGGACAGTGTTAAAAATCCGAATGTTACAGTAAAAGATACAAAAATTAGGAGGAATGCAATTGAAAATGATATTAATGATGTAAATGACGGAAACAAGGAATTAATGGAAGCAGCGGAAAGCAGTAACCTAGTTTATCGACCGCTCTTCGTCTACAGAAAGATTCAACACAGTAAAAGAAGAATCACCATGTTTAATTCCTTTGCAGGTTAAGAGAATGTCTAAGGTAATCATTTTGTTACTGCGCCGTAATACGATTAATATAAGTAATAAAACTCCCTTCCAATTAAAAATAATAAAACTAACAAGCCAAGGCAACTATGACGATAAAGTCGTAAACGGCTGGGTGACTTACATTGTGACTTAGTTTAATCCTAGCAGTTGAAGTATCAAGAAAAATGATTTTATTTCGAATTTGGGCTGTGGTTGTATTACTTATTGTAAGTAAATTCACTTTTCCCCTTTATGTTTTCCGCATATAACTAAATAAATTAAATATTTTAGATTCCTGACTCAAATGGGGGTATATCACCAGTACACGATTTCAAGGAAAAACTATTAAGCGGTTCTGGTAATAAATTCAATGAAAATTTTTCAGTTCAATTGACATCTCCGCATAATGTTTTGAAACATTTAGATAATACGATTTTAAAAGGAACTAAAAATGTAACTCAGAACTCGGAAATGGATAATATTCTATATCAGATATCTAAGGACATGGTTTCAGCTATATTATCAAAGTTAGAAACACAAGATAAAATAACCAGAATTACTACAGAGGCACTGGAAGCTCCCGGCAAAAATAAAGGTATTACGGCTATTGAGACGAGGCGCATTTTGGATTTTATTTCAAGAACATTGTCAGGTCATATACTTTCTATAACTAGAGCTTCAACAGAGCCAGAGCTTCATAGGTTAGTTTATGGATTAGCTCAAATTGCAGCCGAGGTGTCGATTGTATCAGCATTAAAAGATACAACATATGCTTCAGCGCTGTCTAAGAAGCAATCTGTTGATTTATCTCTAAGAAGGAAAAGATCTATTGCAGATGGAAAAGATAAAGTACCGGTGACTCCATCTCCTGCTTCTTCAGTTACGGTTTATAGCGCCATTTTAAATAAAACTGTGAATACTATCCTTAGTGATAATAGTATAACACCAGCAAAAAATAAACCTTCACCGTTCTCAGTGATATCTAGAAGAGAAAAGAAAGCTCTTCATGTCTTTAATAGTAAGAAAAATGATTCAACTATATTAAAAGGGTTCCTGAATCAAACAGCGTTAGATATCGAAAATAAAGACCGAGAAAATGCAGATCCAATTCTCATGGAAAAGACACTTAATGGATCGCATTATGAGAGAGAAGCACCAACCTTGGATACTCAAGAGTTGAGTGCCCCAGGACTTATAGATGACTGGGTTGATACCAAGGAAGTCCTTTATAAGCCTATCAATCCTGATGTTGTTGCTGATATTGAGATAGATCAGCCTGAATTCGCAGAGGAACCAGGTAATGAAATGAAAACTAAACAAAAATTGGAACGACTGGAAGTAAAAGCTAAAAAAGCTATTTTATATGCGGGTGATGTGGCGTACTTGACAGCTGCAAGCGTTGTTGCTCTAAGGCGAGCCCTAACTGCATCTATTGAAGTTCAAATGTCTCTAAGGTACGCGAAAAATGGTATGTCAAATCACCAGGAACTAATGATGAACTTGGCAAAAACTGCTGCCCAACAGGCAGGAAAACAAGCAAAGAGTGCAACATCTAAATCTTTAGCTTGTGAGCGAGTCATTAAATTGGCGTTAAAGTACACAGCCCAGTCACGTGGTGCTCATCTAAATCATGTCGCGAATAGAATTGTGATGGATACTTTGTCGTTGGAGACATTAGCGAAATCTATGGCTTTCGTTGCATCAGACATAGCCATTAATTCATTGTATCACGCTACTGATGTGAAGCCACCGACATAATCATCTCTAGACCATTCCATTTAAAAGCAGGGCAGTAGCACTGCCTCTACAAATATCTTTTCACACTCCACACAACTAATTCTCAATTTTAATAGTCATATTGACATTGTAACAGGTTTTATTAAATAAAAGAAGGAAATGAAAGAAAATATTATCTCATTTATTTTGAAAAACTCAACATAGGACCCAAACTTTCCCAAATATAATAATATAATATATTTAACATTGACAAATTACATGTGCGTTCATGATTGCTGCGTTATAAACTCGGCTAATAATAAAATTTCTTGTAGATGTAGTGAGGAACCCTAAAACAAAAAAATATGTTTGAATTATTTCAAAAACAGAAAATATGTGCTGGTGAATGGAGTCTTCTAACCAAGGTACAGTGCAAATGCAGGGGTAAGTTATCTCATTACCTAAACAAGGATATCAATATTCTTAAGCTAGAAATTACTTGTTACACTCAATTGCATTGCCAAGTTACCGCCCTTGCGGATTAGGTACATCTGAATGATAATATCAGTATTTTTAGAAACATAATTATAAACATTCATGAATACTTTTTATATTGTCCACATTATCCTCATCAACCTGTACAAGACCCGTGCTGGTCATAGGTCTCTATGATACTTAGTTTGTATAGGTATTATTGGTTGGCAAATAAGCGCCTGATGTTAAGGTTACCACCGCTTATGGATATCTACAATTCTAGTATTGTAAATGCCTCGCAAATGCATTAATCTCCTAGAGACAAAGCTGAAATATTTCGTCTCCCTGTTATTATACTGAAAGTTGAATTGACGGTACTGCTTTCTACAGTACAGTAACTCCTTATACACTCCTCTAGTCAATGAGTCGCCTGGTATTGAGCTTACCTGCGTGTGTAGTAAATCGGATATTCGTGATGGTACCAATGGCTACGGTACCAGGAGCTAGCGTCGGTCTGCAAATCTGAGTCACCAGGCTTCGGTGGTTGCGGTATGTCTTCGACATTTACTGGTTGCGGCTCCAAGGGCACCAATCCGTAAGTCGGTGCGACTTCAATATCTTTTGAGTCTTCCACTGGTAAAGCACAGCATACTCCGAGGAGAACGAAGATTGCAACTAGTTTCACGATCTGTGAATATGGGGGGCATAGTTATAGGATATGATTTTTTTTTTTAGGTGTTATAAATCATCAAATGTATCCTTCCGTCCTGGGTGGGGAAGGGACTGTCAGACTTTTACTGACTAAAAAACCACCCTGTTCCTTCTGTTACCCTTTACGTTTCGGGGCCACGGTATCCTGTTAAGACGTCCCGCAACCCGGCTATAGGGTATGATAAGACTAATTTTAAGAATAAGTAGGTATAAAGCTTATTAATTTATTTCCTGATAAAGAATCAACTTGGCAAACAATCGAAAGCAATGATTTCGTTCAAAATGAAAGGAATTGAGCCTTACGCAATTGGGGAACAGTGTTGTGCTTTTGAATTATGATATATTTCGCTGATGGTAATATAGTTCTTACAAGTAAACTACTTTTGGTACGTAGCTACAAAGAATATCAAAAACTAAGCTTAACCAAAAACATATACCAAGAAACTCATATAACAGACTTAATGTAACTTAGTTTTGCGCAATTGAAGATTTATTTGTAAAATCATTTAGAATCTTTAAATCTCGTCGACAGGTATGCAGTTGACCCATGAGGTAAATCGCGATACGATAATACATTCTAATTGCGTTTGCCCTTACAGTGTTGACACTTTTGTGTCGAGCCTTACCCAGAGATACTGGTGTAGAGAAGATATATCTAGTTGAATACTATGCCAATGACTGACACTTCTATATCAAACAAGAAATAATCACACTTGTTCAATTTGGATATGATCACATGTTTTTTGAACTCCGAAAATGGCAACCGATATGATAATTTGACGCTAATTTAACTTCAGATCCTGTTTAATTTGAAAATTTTTGGGATACACTGCATGATTCTGTATCTTTACCCCCTTTTATGACAAAACAATTAAGGTGATAATTTGTAGTGTGGTTGTGAACCGACCAATTGCGCGTTGAGATACCGCATGAAAACTGGAGGGAAATTCTTCTAATTTAGTCTCCACCTGTCAAAATTCTTATACCTACATTTTTTTTACATAGATTGTTGCTGAGATGAGATTATGACTAGTTTATTAAATATTTTTATTAGTAGAATATTGGCCTTCAAGCCGAACCATATTTCTCTACACCGCTAACTGCATGATTGAAATATGCTCACATGTCAGACCTGGGGGCCTACCACAACCTCTTAAAACAATGTTATTTTAATATTACTTTGCGTTCCGCACTGTTGGATTTTCAACGCTCGGATCAGCGCCGAGAGTTGAAAATGCAACAACAGAAATTACAAAGTAATATTAAAATAATATTGTTATAAGAGGTTGTGGTAGGCCCCCTGTACCCAGAAAAGGGAATTAAGTATGAATTACTATACTCAATGATAGTCAACTATAGCACAGTAACAAAATTATAGCTAGAATATTAATAATACCAGCTTATTATTGTCCCGCTTCAGGACAAAAGCCTCTTTTCATAGAAAAAACGCACGAGGATTGATCACAATGCAAGGCAGATTGGCGATTTCAGTTTCCAGGTTCCCCTCACTTTGTTTCACTTCACCGATATCAGCGAGGTCCAAGACAAACGTAGAAAGTACGTGATTTGCAAAACTCACATTGGCCCTGTATCGAACCCGCAACCTCATGCATGAGAGGCGAGTGCCTTAACCAATGGGCCATTACGACATTTAGAAGACAGTCAGTATATCACTTTAATTAAACACGTTTTTACAATAATATACTCACCATTTTGATGATTTTTTCAAGATTTACTTTGTATTTGGTAAGACGAATTTAGGATTATGTTGGTCCTTGTAATGTGATCAGTTTATATATCCTTAATTTTTGGTGAGAGACAAGGACAAAATGCTTTGTGTCATCTTATTTTAACACTCCTGGTCACCTTTGTATGTCATCAGCGAGATGGTAACCACTAATCGCAGCTATAAATTATGTATAACCTAAACAATATTGCTGTTATCAAATTACTAACTATTTTTATTTTTTTATAATCCATACTAATATTATAAATGCGAAAGTGTGTCTGTCTGTCTGTTACCTCTTCACGCTTAAACCGCTGAATCGAGTTTGATGAAATTTGGCATGGAGATCGTTTAAGACCTGGGGAAGGACATAAACTACTTTTTATTAGACTTAGACTTCGTCTGCGTCCGCGATAACCGACATTTGCGCGGACGAAGTCGCGGGCAAAAGCTAGTATTAATTAAAATTGCTTTTTGGTACTAACTGCCGGATTATGGTAATTTAACAAGTATTCAGATCATTTATCTACTAATACTTAAGTTAAACACATTTTAACGTAAGTAAAGTAAGTACCTTTTGTATCTGATACCTGATAAAGGGCTTAGCATTCAAGCTGACAAGTACGCATACCTTCTTACTTCAATATGAAACAGGCCTGGAGACCCATTCTTCAAAAGTTTTCAATATTTTGGAGACTGGGATTTTAAATCACAATAATATATTATCATCACTATCTCATCTATGTTTTGCGATGGTCAGTTTTTGGATGGTCATTTGTGATGCATTTTCTAAAACCGCGTTTCAGATTTCATTTGAAGATGTTTAAGCAGCTACGCATACTTATGAGGATATTCTCAACAGCGCGCTCTATACAAACGTAGTTTAGTCGTATTCTTTAGTCGAAGTAGATAATTAACCTCGAGTGTTTTATACATAGGACATTACAGGCGAATACTCCAAGTGAGGAAGCACCGTAAAAGGTAAAAATGCATTGAGTGTGAAGAATAACTTTGTACTTAAACAACGTTTAATATTTATCGGAACAGCAAATAAACTGATTGAAAAAAATCAATACTAATTAAAAATTAATCTAAAATGCATTTAAGGTTGGATTTATCGGTTGATGCTAAAATACCTAAAGCTATTAATAAAGATTCGGGCTATCGATATTGCACCAAACGTCTTTTATTTTATTTAAACCTCTGACAAAATCAGGTCGTTTGAAAAACATCTGGGACGTTACCGGCAACGTTTAGTTAAAGTCATTAGAATCACATTTTAATTTAATACCTATATTTTTTATTTTTATTAATCAATTTAGACTTTGCTTGCCTGGCAGTAAATAAAACTATTTTTAACCAATTTAAGTAGGTATTTTTATAAATATTAGTTGTTATACTAGAACAATAATTATTAAAGTTATTGAATTAATAGTTAGAATTATATAGTTGTAACTTGCTTTTTCTCGCAAATTCACCGCCTAAATGTCCGGCAAAAGCTAGTACCTACTGAATATTACTCCGTTTTTGTCTATTAGCTCAGTGTACTACGTTGCCTTGCCGTGCTAAGTGAAAATGATACAAACTAAAAGGAAAACCTCGATGTTGCAATATTTAATCATCGATTAACTATAATGGAAGTAAAACATCATTATCTTCTAAGAACTTGAAGTAAACTATGATTATGATACCTAGAATCAGATAATCCGGGAACTTCCATAAACCATCTTACAAAGTTGTAGATGAGTAACGCTTGGGAAAAAATAATAACAATAAAAATATCCGCCTGATCAAATAATTAAATTGTGGTCACGGCGATCCATCTCAAAGGAGATTAGCCAAATAAGCATACTACTATAGTATATTATATTATAGTACAAACACGGATGTACTCCGTCTTCCCTCATTCTCATTGTCCAAAGGGGCGGCAGTCCGACATCACCGGACAAAGATCAGGCGCAGGACCAACGGTTTAAAATGCTAGCATTTGCAAGTGTTTTCGAGCTCTTATTTTTCAACTAAGTACAGTCGGTTGTGCTACGCTGACGTAAACCAGCGCTTTACCAAAATGTCTCCAACCCAAGACAAGGGTCCTTAGACAAAGTAACATCGCTTCGTAGCGAAACGATATCTAAATTCGTCATCGTCTCTGGGCCGAACAATGTCAAAACGATAACGAAGTTAGAAAAGACTAAAATGTATGGGATTGACATAAGCCGCGTTAAGTCACGTGGACAAGAAGCAAGATATGACAATTGACAAGTCAGAGACGATGACAAAGGAGAATGGCGAGACTACACGTAATTTGGGACCCAGTGATAGAAGTAGTGTGTAATATTGAAACTGATTTGTAGTTAAAGAACGACTTAAGGCTAACCAAAAATCAAATGGAAAGTAGTTTGAAAAAGTTGGGAGAAAAAAAATATGAAAGGTGGAAGATTATAACCTAAAATAATCTAAAAGTAAACTAAGACTCGCAATTATTGGTTATTATTTATTTAAACATACTATATTATTATTTATTTTTATTCCGATGCTAATTATCAGTCATATACCCGTTTAGCCAGATTCACACCTGTAATTAATATTTTTGCATATTATCACAGGATAAGGAGGCAGCTTTATATCTCTCGGAATATTCTTTAAAAGCACAGTTGATGTACTTTTATCTACATTGACCAGAGTTTTGTTGAATAAAACAACATTTATTTATTTAAAACTTTTATTTATTTTGTAATTACTCATAAAATATTCAAGACATACAAACATTGTATCTTCCTTTAATCTTGTTTTGCGTTCCTAGATAGTATTTTATGATATATAATCTTTTAACCTAATTAAAAGATTATCTAAGAAGCTAGCTGGTGCAGCGACATAGCTTTGGTGTCTGGGATAATCCACGTACCACAAAATGGAGCAAAAGTCCACATTCATGTCCCCAAAAGGCAATGGCGATAACAACAACAAGAGCAGAGTTTCTGTGAAAACTGTCCACCACCCTGCCTGCAAATAGCATGGCACGCATACTTTATTGTTAAAGATTAACTGAAACAACATATAAGTAAAAAGTTGTCAAAAACACAAAATAATATGGATAGGTATAAGTACAATATTTATTAATTTTATAACCAACCTGTCGGGGTGTTTGACCATATCTTTTGGTCAATAAAAAATAGTTAAAAATACTGCTTGATAAAACTTAAACCATTTTTATTGCTGTTGTAAAATAATTAATCTTAATTTGACATCTTTGTTATATATAGTTTCCATGGTTACGGTATGACATTACACTTGACTTTCTTTTTAGGTTTCTTTTTCAAGCATAAATACTTTTTACATATTAATGTAAAAAGTATTTATGCTCGACATTAAACACGGGGTCTTATAAATTCAGATATTATTATAATGTTTTCTATTCGGATTACCATTTTAGTCATGTCAGAACGAAGAAACTGATTTTCAACTACTCCCTTCTCAAAATAGATTGCCACATGCAGCACAGACATTACAATGGTCGAGTTGTTAGTTGTTGTAGGGTTTCTTGTTCAGAAATTCAACAAATTAGTTCACATATATACTCACATCGCGCGGGTATACCCATCTCTGAACTCTTTTAACAATTTGATGACTTTTTTCGGACAAGCGATGTCTTCTGTATAATTTACAATAACGCACCGCATTTGAACAGTTTGACAAAGTCCAAATCACTTGCAAATCGTCATCCAGTAGTAAATGCCGTAATTTAGGTTGGTATACAGCATAATCAGTCCAAAGGTAAAGCCAAGTCGTCAAGAATTTACAAAATCGCCGAAATATTATTTGTTTTTTACAACGCTAACCGTTGAAAATAGTGTTGTCTATCGATAGTCGACTATCACTAAACTATCGATAGCCTATCGATAGTATCCATATTATCTATAGATAGTATGATACAGTTTACGTATTTTTATAATGATATACAAAAATAGTATCAAAAGTATTAGTTTCGATAGTATCGATACTATCAAAGTCCAGCATATGTTTAAGAGCAATACTGTCGATAGTATCGATACACACTATCGATGTTGTAATACTATTGATAGTTTTACAAACTATCATTAGTATCGATAGTATTACTTTAAAAAATCAATATACTATTGATGATATTATCATGTTATAGTATCGATCCTATCGATACTCTCGCTTCCAATCAATAGTATTAGTTAATTTGTGATATCAATAGTATCAGTGGTTTAGCATTGTTACTAGATTTCGAGGTCATCTATCGATAGAGAAACTATCGATAGTTGGGCAACTCTAGACAAATAGTTGACAAATGTCAACAAAAATATCGTCAGTGTCAATTTGATAATGACGTTCCGTTTCTACGTTTCATGTAATCCATTACGTATGTAGCAAAATAATGAGTCTTATTTTTTTTACGGTCTATTTACATGGTTCGTATGTTTCATCGTTATGGGTTTTCAGAATATTTAACAACTTTTTAACAAGATGTATAAGTATAAAAGAAGGAAAATCACCAAGCGAAAACGAACTACTTTTTATCTAATCATTAGCCTAGAAAGGAATGTAACTATATGTTTCGTTTAGAAACTGCACGATGATTATTGTTTGTTAATTATGAATAATTAATAACTTTTGATTCCCGTTTTGTAAAAACTCAGTATTTTTTTGTACAACACTTATTTACTTGATATTATTATTGATATAAAGTAGACCGTGCACAGCGCTCCGTTCATTTTGGGTCCACTCTTGCCATCCTTCTTTAGATATCGTTTCGCTACAAAGCGATGTTACTTTGTCTAAGGGCCCTGACTTGCTTGTCATGTCTTGCTTCATGTCCACGTGACTTAACGCGGCTTATGTCAATCCCATACATTTTAGTCTTTTCTAACTTCGTTATCGTTTTTAAATTGTTACTTTGTCTAAGCCCCCTGATCTATTTACTAGTTACGAGTATGCATGGATCACCTACGATTATTTTTAGTTAAGGCAAACGAGAGAGAAAAGTGATTTTCACCCTTAGTTAATGTGCTACGCCAAATGTCTACGTGCTACGTGCCCACGTAGCAAGCAGTATAGTTCAGAGAGAGAAAGCAGCTTTTTTTATCACCCTATGAGCTAGACTTATCCATATATCCATTTTCTATTTGTAAGTAGTACTCTATGGGGTGTCTATTAATTTAAAGTCAGTGACTAGGATAGAGAATCAAAGTCGTCGTAGTACGCAGCTACGCTGAATTGCTACGTGCTACGCGATACCCACATTTCCCATATATCCCGGAATTACCTATTTTAAGAAGTTTAATATTATTCTGAAAGGTTTGATCACCTGCAGGAACTAAGGAGAACCATTCTGTACTATTGATTCGGTTTAGTGCTCCGATATTGCCTGTTTTTTCATCTTTGGCATGTTTTGACAATAAAGTTTAAAATCGCCAACCCGACCTAAAACGGCGTGATGATAAATGAACGTGTCTTCTCTGCATAGGATGGGCCTTGATGATGCCTTTGCCCTGCAGTGGGACAATAATAGGCTGGTACTATTATTATATTATGTAGATACTCGAAAACTTGAAGCGCCATCTTTGTTGGAAGTAGCGAGATACAAATACCGGTACTAAAGGAGCGGGCGTTAGTACGCACTCAACGACTAGAAAATAACATAGTACAATCTTGGAGTTTACCCGATTTTCCTGAAGATGGCGCTGCCTTCGATTAGCAACATATTGCTGCGCTGCCGTCGGCATCGATTACGAGATGCGTTAGCTATGCCTCTTGGAAAGTAGAAATAATATTTTACGTTTTTATCATTTTACACTAGATGTCGCTAGTGTCAGATAGATAACTTTTGCAGTATTTGATTTATAATAATAATAATAAATTTCATTATTTAACAGAAAAATGTGAGACCCAGGCTCCAGAGCTAGGTTAGAATACCTGTATTTCAGGAGCCAGTGACTTCTTCCATTTAGGTTACAGTTGGGCAAGTTTTATGCAGCAAAAAGGTGGTATTATTATACTATCTACGTTTGAGAGGACACTAACAAACTTATTAAGTGCGAAAGTTTGGATGGATGTTTGTTATCCAATCACGCCAGAACGGCTGAACAGATCTGAATGAAGTTTCACACAGATAGATAGGCTACTTTTATCCTGAAAAATGTATGGTTCCCGTGGGATAATATAACAACTTTGACGTAAACGAAGTCCTGGGCAGAAACAAGTTATTTTTTTTTTCATAATCACAATAAATTATTCGATTTGCATAAGATAGTAAAATTTACTATAATACTATAAATAAATTACAATAAATAAAAAAATATTACTATAAATTACTATAATTACTACTTACGTACTTAAAATGTTAATTTGAAGTAGCATATTTACATGTGTCAAACAGGATTAAGGATAAAGTCTATTGTGTTTGTAAATAATGTTTGTATGTACCAACTACTTACGTACACAATGAATCTGCGTACCTATGTATGAGCATATTTACTAGATGACATTCACATTTGCCGCTTACAAAACATTTATAATTACTCACGACTGTCATCTTTATGTACATAGGCACCTGTATGTACTAGATAGCAAGGTGTAATTTTGTGCCAATGTTGGTCCAAACACGAACTCATACTATTGGCATGTAGAATCATCACAGTACCTTGGTATAACTACGAGTATACTATTATAATTAGAGGTAAAATTGTTTGTTTATTTGTAAGACTAATCTTTAGAAAAGCAACACGTTACCAAGTGTGTTATGCTGTATTTTATAGTATACCAACTTGACTTGAAATCGCTAGCAGAAGCTGGAAAGATAAATTAATTTATTTATGTATGTCGAGTGTCGAGTACCTATATTTATTTGAGTTGGAAGACCTACAGCTAGAAAAAACAGACCAGTGACAGAAAATTAGACTGACAGCCAAACTTATAAGATACAGAATAATACTATCTTCTGTGGACACTGCAGTAGCCTACAAAACAACATAAAGAAAGAAATAACTGAATAACTTCTACTACACAGGTAAACAAAAATAAAAGCTGACAAAAGGACTACTCTCACTAACAACCATCTTATTATGTTTTAATTAAGATGAAATTATTTAACTAAGATGAAAAAGATATTATGAAGTATTTCTAATAAATTAAAAATGTTACAACATATAGGTACTGCATCGTTATCGATTTCACTTTATATAAAGATTGCTTCGGACTGAATTATCAATTTTTCTATCTAATCATATAAAAATGCCTGGTAAGTATGGGAGATAGGTACCATATCTTAAGTTGCGTAAAATATTTTAAAACTGGGGCAATAAGTCTAGTAATCTTTACGTACCTACCTTCAAACAGTTTTTTTAGTTTTTCTCGCAATTCTCTTTGTCTGTTTAGAACCTCTACGACGTGATTTAGAATAAAAAAACCGGCAGTTATCCTTTTCTGGCTGAATTTAAATTGGCTTAATAAATGAGCACATGGGCCATTAAATTAAAGTACAGGTTTTAATACTGTCGACTTGCTACAGTATAACAGATATTAGAATATAGAAAAACTAAATTATCCCATAATTTTTTGTCGAGTCTAAAAATATTTTTTAATTCATCCAAGTTTTTCTTGTAGGTCGCGAATAGCTTAGCGGTTTAGAATAAATAAAATATCTCCTCATACTGGCCTCCTAAACCAGGTCGTAGTACAATCGAGGCGCACTGGTCCAAAGTCCAAGTTTGCCCAACCGATTGCCGGTACGACTGTGTATGTATTTGAACAGCTACGTCACATAACCGTGACTTCTTCCACACAATACGTCTTTAGTACGTGCTTATCGGCTTAATGTGTGGTCAATTAAAGAGGTGTGTTGCAACGCCTTAAATTGATAATATTACCGTGATGCGTGGCCTTTGTTTTAAGCGATTATTCGACTCGCTCGGATAACTTCCATTTTTGTTCGTAACTGTATAGATTTACCATGTCCCGTAACAAAGGATTTCGCTTCGCTGCAGTCAGTCAGTACAACTATAAATAAAAGTGGTATCTTCTGTTCTGTTAAGCATGCACTTTAGTTTGGCTTGTGTAAGCAATGGGTGTGTCAGTCTCGCCGTCTACGCAATTACAAGGTGGCATTTTGCCGCCGTCCTTGTACGCATTTTGTACTTGCTTCTGCCTTTTGAGGGGGAGGTCATGAAACTTCTATCAGCGCCGGTCAATGCCCTTCTTAGAAACTATAATACAACGTCCGTCTGTCGATGTCTACTGAAAAAACATATATTTTCGTAACCAATTATGTAGTTATAATTATGATAAGATGTGGAGCTCTATCTTAGATTTAATTACACAGATGTTTGGGTTTCGAAGATTTTTATAACAAACGGGGAAAATTTAAATTCTTCAGAAGGAGAAGATGTCTTAATTACAATGGACCGTTAAAAATCAACGGCAACCGACTGCATAATTATTGAATTAAAGTTTTAAAATATCCCTCAAGGCTTCCATTTGGCGAATAAAATACATTGAAGTAGGTACCTACGAAGATAATTATGCACTACGGATATGAACGGACATAAGACTGACTAAATACAGTCAATACCGTATGCGGAAATACTTACATATTATTTGAACAACCGATAGTCGCTTGCGTCGTTCGTATTTGTAATTTTTTTAAACATGGGCGAGCTAAAAGATTCACATAAGACATGATAATTGAGAAAGACGTAAGCGACTATACGCCACAAACAAAGGCCGTTTACCGTGATTTGTCACACATGTTCGGTACACTCGACATTTCGTCAGACAAACTTGTTTGGACTACAATAAAATATTGCAAGCAAAGTAAAGTATTTTATGTGATGGTAAATATATTCTGTTTGAACAAAGGACAGGTTCAAGGACAAAGTCGACCCGCGTTTTTATAATTTTGCAGAATGAGCCACTTCGTGTATTTACGTCCAATTCGTATCTGCCTATATGCATACAACCGGTGCATGTTCGCCAGAACATTCTAGTGATGGCAGCAGGGTCAATGCCCCAATACTACATTGCAGACACACTGGTATATTCTACAACTTTAAGTATCTACATGTTTCGTTTCCAATTCGTTAGGTAATCCATTGGACGACCATTGAAACAGCTGCAATTAATTCTTGAATAATTAATCAATTTCGGCCAAGGTTAAATGTGCTTTCAGCTTTAAATTGAATTCAAAAATTATACTTAACATGTAATACGGTTTAAAATGGTTTACCTACTCATCACTAATTAATGATTTAAAAGTATCCTTATTTGTTGTAAAACTTGTTAGGTATGTTCATTCTTTTGCATTGTATTAATATTTGTAGGTACTTGTTTTACATATGTACAAATTTATACGTAATTTATTGGAAACAGTAGCAATGTAGGTAAGTGTTTTTTCTATGAATGAAGAAAAAACTAATTGCAAGTATCATCTATAATATCAGGTGCTTACTAATTCAATTGAACGTAGTTAATAAATGCATGAAATGATGTCTTTATTAAAGTGTTATCATGCTAACATCTGTGTCGTTCCGACGCAAATAAAATTGAGGACATTTTCTATTTTCCGCCAATGTAAATGGTGACATTACTATAGAGTGAGACTCAAACATGTCTCGACACTCGACTTTATCCATTTTTGTTCAAAGAAATATCGCCTATTGCTGAGAGTAAATAATTTTCCGATAATTGACTCAAACAGTTTTCCAATTAACATAAAATAGTTATGCAAGCAAGCAGTTACCTTTAAGTAAATATATTTTGAAAAGATGATTCTAAAAAATGGAAACTTTTGATTAATTGCGTTGTCATTATTTTATTGATTTTATTGCTGGACCAGCGTTGCCAGATTTTTTTGCCAAGTCGGGATTTTTGAACTTTTTGTGTGCAAAAAGCGGAATTCTTTCGTCGAAAGCGGGACATAGTAAAAAAATTATATAATCAGAAGTTTTTTTTATTTTTTATTTGAGTTCAATGCAATAACAGTTCATGATTGGAGAAAATGCTGTGAGCGTCGGGACGTCCCGCCAAAATCGGGACGTCTGGCAACGCTGAAATGTACGTAGGTACATTGTTTAAACTAAATGCGTTTCATTTTTGATTACATAAGATATCAACAACTGACAATAACAGATGTTGAGTACCTGACTCAGGTAGAACTATTTTTGTAACAGTTAATGTTTGAACGAAGAAAAAAGAGAAATAAAAGACTAATTAATATTTAATTAATTGTTTTTTTATGTTCGCACATTATGAGTAAGAATAAAAATAATTTTATTGGTCCATTGTTACAAAATACATCTTAATGCTAAGTAACTACTTATAAGTAGTTTACATTTATCGTAAGCTAAATAGTTTAGTTAGGAAACATAGTTGTTTGTACGGTGGTTCCCAAACATAAAGTAGCATAATTATAATTTGCATACATATGTATATATTAGGTACCTACCTATGTTTTCTTAATGAAATATGGTACCTACTTAATAAAGTTTACAACGCAGATTTTCACATCACGAAGGAATAACAACCCTTGAATCGTGTTTAATATTTTTGTAATGATGGCATCCGCATCTGCATACCTAAATAAAAGCTACTAAACATGGTATGGGATTTACCACTCTCAAGATAACTGGCGTTAAATAGCTGTCGAACTCGTATGACTACGAAAGTTGTCCAGTAGGTTTTAAAAGTAGTTCTACTAAGTCTACAAAGAACGCAGACTTGTTAAGGGACTTGCAAATGTTCTCGAACATTCTGCCTATATTAAGGATATTTACAATTTAATTATGTTGACCATTGAAACCGAAACGATTATTTCATGCAGACGTGTTGCAAAATGTTGCTAGTAGTTTGACGTATGGCACGGAGCCAATGCCGAAGCACTGGCAGTATTATTCACACTGCTTTTACTTTTTTTTTGGCAGTGAAAAGGTCAGGGAAATTGTAGTATCTACTTAGATAAAATCTGGCATCAGAACATTTGATGGATTTGAAAATAGAATGGTGCCAATAGCTGTATGTGTGAACAGTTCACAAAAAACTCTGAAAATGATTCAAAAATCAACTATCAATCAAATCAATGATTCAAACCGATTGAGTTAATAAACACAGGTACCTAGGTACATACGCAGTACTCCGCAGCAGACTCCTTAATTCGTTGACAAAAGCATGCGAGCAGTTGGAATATGTTGATCATCTAGGTACATACAGTTGGATTGTTGATTACAGTGTACACAGTCGACAGCCGCTGCGTACCTATGCGACGTAAACCGAAATCGGACTTTGACCGACCTTGTCTGAACTCGTGAGAGCTGCGGGCTTGTACGCCTTACATTTTTGCAAACCGCATTTTTGCAGCATATTTGATATATAAATGTAAATCGTTAATTCGAAAGTCTGGGTTTGTCTGGGTTCGAAAGCTAATCTTAGCTGCTTGAGGTTTGATAACAGAATTGAAAACATGATAGGAGTCGTATCGAGATTTTCTTTTACCGGGACAAAAATTCGCTTGTTTTTGATGTCATCAATAACAGTTTTCCTGCTTATTACAATCATGATCAACCTGTCCTATAAATAAAAATAAAACAGCATAGTTATTATCCTCTTAATGATTATAAATTATACTGCATGCTTACCTACACTTAAAATATTTGGAAATGCTCCTAATTTATTATGTACATTTTGTTGTTGCAATTAACGCTACAAGAATTATTTTTAATACCTACTTAGGTATGTACCTACCTACATAAATATAGTCGGTCTGAAAATCCGTAAGAGCTAGGCATTATGAGATAAAAATATTGTGGACAACCCGGATTTAAAACAAGGCCATTTAATTTGCGTAAAACAATTATTTAGATAAAACAAGTGCAAGATTTACAAAAATAATTTTATATGCTTGCTTTTAATGTCCATGGACGCTGTGCTAACTACTGCGCACAAGTTGGCCAGTTTTATAATATATAATTTTTCTAGTTAAAAAGAAAAATATAATTGTGTATATGTATAAGAATCAGAATCAGAATCAGAATTTTATTTGCTCTAAATGTAGGTACAGTATAAGATTAATAACATAAATAAATGAGATCAGCTACATTTTTGTATAGTCATAAAGATATAACTTGCGAATAAATTTAATGTTTTTGTAAATCCAATGGAAAGGCAAGAATATTAACCTAGACCTTCAGTATTATTTTTGATTGAATTTCGGTGATGTACTTAGTTACAGAAATTATTGCAAAAATCTTTCACTTCGCACTTAAAATAATATATCAGCTTTCTAAACGATTCAGCGTCGATAAACACTTAAGTTTTTTAAATCACAATTATTATTGAGTAGGTAGGTATGTACCATTTTATAGAAAATTAAAACTTTATTTTCAAACACGTAGTCCATGATACTAGAGGAAATTACATGCTCACATTTAAAAACACATTTGAAATCAAAATATCAAGAGAATTTACATTATCGTGATAAATAATAATATTAGTAGGTATTAAGAATAATTCGTATAATTAATTATAATTAATTTAAAACATACATATTTGAAAGACGCTCTGTGAGTCGCCATCCAGTGCCTCATTAATGGCCTGTCTAAGCTTTCAGCTTTCCTACAAAAAAAAAACAGTTTTCAAATCATTAGTCGTCACATATTGAAATGAGCTGAAAAACAGTACCTACTTCGAAAAGTAAAACAGTGTGAATCGTTTTTCGTTGTCGTAGATACTTACCTATAATAAAATAATAAATTCATTTATTTTCAGGTAAATAACACCCATTGCCACACATAAAACATTAAAATGTCCGAAGTTAAAAGTTAAAAATAAATTACATTAAATAAAATAAGAAAACATTTACTAGAATAATTATTAAATCAAATAAATAAAATCAAATTAAATAAAAACAAGTTAAATAAAATCAAATTATATACCTACTATAGAAATCTGTTACCCCATTTTCGGGTTGGTGAGTAGGTACCTACTAGATATACATTTTTTTAAGGGTTTTTCCGCGAGCGGTCCACTCGACGGTAAACAAGCGTACAAATGTCTATTTACGCAGCGCTTTTTGTTACGTCATAAAAAGTCAATGTTCTATAACAAGAAACAAACAAAATAAAATTAATAAAAACAAGTGAAGGGTGTATAAAGTTCATATTATATTTATTCACTGCATATACATACATTTTACAAGTCAAACGCGGGTCAACGACTGCTATTGACGTAGGCCCCATAACGCAGCAGGGAAAAAACGCAGTTTATTTATAGAAGGTAACAAAATGGAGCTAATAACTAAAATAGTATGCGGTTATTTATTATCATAATTTGAGCTTTCCGGTATGCCAACTGCTGGAAAATTTGCAGGTTTACTTACCTATGTGTTACTTACTGTACTTAATTAATTAAGTCTGAAATTTCATTTTAAGAATTAAATGCGCTTTGGAAGCTTGTACTGATGGTTCATGCTGTCACAGAAACATCTTTAATATAGGTAGGTAATTAGTGGTTAGCAAAGCTTATTGAAAACTTAAAATGTAACCAGAATTTTGTTAAAACTTACTTTAAATGAGTAGGTATCCGTGGAGTTTCCTGCTCGTTCTTCTTCATAGAGCCCCATCTTCTTTTTGGAACGAGCAGCTAGCTTCAATCAACTTTCTGACTAACTGACCGACTCCTTGACAATTCAAAAGTGCTTGGTAGGTTTATGTAAATGGTTTAATTGAAATAAAAGCTTTGACTTTGGACTTTGAAAACGGTCAGCTAGAATTTGTTGAGCTTGTTTAGAAAGTTTTCTTTCAAAAAAATTTAATGAATTACTGTTCAGACCGACTTGGTTTTAATAATCATTGATTGGATTTTAATTGATCCATAAATGTATATCCATCCATTGATCCATTATGTATTTTAAGACAGAAAATAATCATTTAGACATTGTACGCATTAGCTGTGGGAGGTCGATTAATCAAAGATAAGAAGTCTAGACGTAAGCTGGAACTAGGATACAAGAATTTATTAGACTGATAACAGAATTATTGCGACGCATTTCGTGCAATGGCAGGAATCGATACAATATCTTTAGTAGATGTGGGTACGCAGTAAGCGTAGGTATTCTGCTTATTGTTATTTTGTGAGTGCAATAAGTACTTATGTCGATAATGGGCTATCAAAATATTGTGTGTTATTTGTTCTTAAGTTCCTACTAAATGTTTGACGGATTTTGACCTTATTACATGTTATTATCTATTTGGACTGGTTCAAAGTCCAAATCGGTACAAAGTCCACATACTGTGTTATTGTCCGCAAATCGATATCCTGTTCATGCAATTAACACTATAGGTACTCTTCTTTATTACCATTAGCGCAAAATTGTATGAATAAATAATTATCTAGGTACTTGTCTCAGAATTGTATGCAAATAGCATGATCTACGTCAAATGTAATAGCGATCTTTACTGTATCTGCTTGACTTGTGGATAGCTCTTATTGTAATATACAATCAATATGCGTAGCCTTTTCTTCTGAACTATACTACATATTATTACTATTCATATAACACCAATATTTTATTCATAAATCTATATCTACGAACAAAACATCGGTGGCGTTAACCTTTGATGATTCAGCTTTGTCATTTGTTGCGTCTACGCTGTGTGTTTAGAGACACTTTGCAGTTAGACATTTACTTGTAGAGATCATCGGTGCGTTGCATACAGCACATAACGTTGGCACTACAGTTATATAAGTAACAGTCCTTATGTGAACTTTCTAGTTTTCTCTACGCTTTTACCTTTTTACCCTTTGTGATGCAGCTTTTGTGAAGTTATAACTTATATGTATAAATTACCTTTATGTAGGTATATTTGTATTCAGAAACAAGTCGAGGCATAAAGGTTCTGGTTTTCTCAGTTACTAATGGAGTATATCTATACTTTATATTTTAAAGCTGGAGAGTTTGTTTTATTTTTTGTTTGAACGCCAAACAAAAAAACCGATTCAAAGTTTTTTTATCAAAATTATTTGGAAATGGATCGAAACCAACAAAACCTGAAAATTGAGTTACATATTATTATGTATAAGTACTTAAGTTATCGTAAAGGTCGATTTTTTGTTTTCATTAGAAAGATTCAGATTTAAGCAAAATAACGTTTGTATTAACACAAACCACTATACCTACACTACATGTTTGTTTACAATGTCTTTAGTACTTATGTTTTGGGGTTTTTATGGGTTGAATCCATTTAGCGTAATTACGTCACTACTTACTATACTACACAATAAACTTCACGAAAAAAACATGAGATTCGAAAGGTAAATCGCACATGGTCAAAGACAGGGTCAAAAGGTAGTATGTAATATAAAATATGAAACGGTATTGGTATCAATTTACTTTTTATAATAAACTAACATGACAGGTTTATTTTTATCAAAACGTATTGTAGTAAATATTTTTATAGTAGCAGACACGATGTTGAATCACATGCCATATTACAACGCATATGCCAAACATGCTCTACGGCGCGCGTCGGGAGGTGTGGCATAGCTTGTTGCGCAATAGATATCTTATAAAATACTAAGTGGCTTCTTGCTTAGTCAGACTATAGATAACCTTTAAGTATTGTGAATGTGAATTATACCTGCAGATGATTCAAAATGAATTAATATTTTTTTTGCTTATATTAAATCGTTATCACACTCTAGAGAGAAATGTCTTTTATATTCTGGGTGCATTTATACACTAACTACACACAGGCCATACCAATGTTTTTGTTTAGTGCGTGAATGAAATAAAAGACACTCAGCACAGTGCAACAGTCCAGCGCCAACCGTGTCTTCACAACATTGCATAATTATGCACTTAGTGATTCTTTACCGATTTGAATTATTTATTTTTTCCGTTAAGGAAAAAAAATTCTGGGTGGTACGAAGTTCACCATCATCTGGTAGGTATTGTATGAAACTGGATTTAATTAATGAAAAATATGGAAAAGCTTTATTGATGTAAAAACCAAAATCAAAAAATAGTTTAGATGCAAATACGTATCTGTATCTGCCTAGGCCAGGGGTCGGCAACTTTTGAGTCAGAAGAGCCAAAAGTTACAATTCGCAAAACATAGTTTTTAAAGAGCAAAGAGCGATGAGACGCGATTGGAAGTATATCTCAATCATACTATATTACAGAATTTCATTACGGATAGGTTGTACGATGTGAAGGGTTTTGAATAATACACGTATTTTATTTATTTTAGGTATGGACCTGGAGAGCCATAACTTTACATCGAAAGAGCCGCAGGTGGCCGACCCCTGGCCTAGGCCAATAAATAATGCAAATCCATAACTCGTTTCGCAGCTGAAAAAACCGGTATTCGTTAATAAATAAACATGTCCGTAGTTGGGTTTTTTAAGAAATCGTTTCCGTGACACCATGTAGAAATAAGCAGATGGTCCTGCGTCACACCTAATTAAATCAATATTAAAGTCTAAATTAATTACGAAGCGTTATACATAAATCATTGTAAGTAATGCTAGATGATTCTAAATGAGCAGTAGGAATTGCTGGCAGCTCACTATTTTGCACGCGACGTTTCCACTAATTATAGTATTGTTAGTTTCTGTTTTACTTATATGTATAAATGTGTACACAATAATTATAATTATGTACATATATAATTAGGTACATCGGGTATGTTAGAGCTATGTTAGATCGTTCCAGAACCGTGAACTCCCCTGAATAAAGCCTATTATCTAAAATTATTGCTGGTTCCGGGTTCGGTCACGGATACGGCTTAGATATTTTTTTATTAATAGATACCATTTTCGCTTTATGATAATCATTTCTAAACGGCCTTGTGATAAGGTTTTTCATTATCACATTTGAATATTATCGAGTCATTTCTCTATCGAGGTATTTATTTTGCTTTTATCGATTATTTTCAATCAGTAACGATATCGGAGAATCATCTAGAAATGTGTGGTAATGCGTTATCAAGCTGTGGGAGTCGTTGCACATTGCTATCGGCCGTGCCTAATATTGTATCGATCTATAGTATTGAGAGGACATCATCAACACTCAATACAAGACGGATCAGTACCTAGTCTAGTTAGATTTTGATCAATAAGCAGCTACAAAATGTCTGCATCAAGTTTGGAGACTGCAAAAAATAAAGAATTTGTTCATAGGTACCCTAACGAAAATAATACCAGCTTATTACTGACCCACTGCGTGGCAAAGTCCTCTTCCCATACAGAGAATGCACGAGCATTGATCACCACGCTTGCTGAAGGCGGATTGGCGATTAAGTTTTATATTCATTAAAAGTCGAGATTTTTCCACGATCTTTTCCGATGTCAGTGATGTTCATGATAATCAAAAGGATATGAATCAGAAATGTCGCATTGATACTTGTATGCTATTTTATATTTTGCCTATATGATGACTTGCTGAGCAAGTAGCCACTAACAGAGACGTCTTGTATACTCATAAACAACGATTCAGAACACCTTGTACCTATAGGTATGTGCTTAGAATCTGCTTAGGGTACACACTTTAGGTACTTTGGTTATTTACCATTCTTCACTGATCGTAATCATGTTATTTTTCCACTTGTAGTTGTGTTAAAATATGGTACTTGAAAGGAAACTTAATGCAGTGTAAATAAGAAACTTTATCGTAAAATACCTATTTTGGTTTCTTTTTAGTTATCTTAGTAGGTAACCATGAAACCCGAAATTGTAAAACTCAAAACTTTAAACTACCTAGTTTGTTCAGAATATAAACAGATTACCTAATTCGACATTTTTGTTGTATTGTGTCCTTTTGAATAAAGTGGTCGTTTCAAATCTTAAAAACTTATTAAAATGCATAACTTTCAAAAATAAATTTAAAATGGTTTGATAAAATCAATAATAATTATTCGATTCTGCTTAAATCTCAAATTTTAAATGTCTGTGTTTATGAGTAATGTAAATAAAATAATTACACCTTGTATAAAACTTGCTACGATTAAAATATGTTTAGCATACTTACTCGTAGGTCAAATCATTATTTAAATTAGACCAGTACAAAACAATTTTCAACATTATTTACAAGAAATGAAAACTGAGATCGTAGATGAGGCGAAAGGAGTATGTGAGGATAGTAGCAGGTGGCGTTCTGTGGTTTCTGCCTACCCCCATGGGAAAAAGGCGTTTATGTATGTATGTATGTATGTAAAAGAAAACTCTAATTGGCCCTACCAAAAGGTGATTTCTTATAGAAAACAATAAAGACTACCTACACCCGATACATAACTCCTTAAAAAAGGACAGGCTCATTAAATTATGTAAATATGAAGAAGTTATAAGTAGGTACCTAAAATATTATTAGTTGGTTCTACCCATTGTTTAGAACTAAAGTGTAAATGAAAACAATAAATAAAATTGTGGTATTTAAATAGGTAATAATGGTCCGAGAACCTAGAGCCGCCACATCTGGTTCATTTAAACATGGCTAAAAATGGACTTAATCTTATAAAATAAAACCAGATGTCTCACTTAGAGTAAGCAATGTACCCTTTGTACCAGATATCTGAAAAAGGGCCCAGCATTGAAATTTTTCTTTCTTCGCAGTGTCATATTATCCTATCTGCCCTCAAAATTTCAGCCATGCTAAAATGACGTAGGTTTCGTGATTGTGGGATTCTGGACCATAAGTCTATATACTATTCAATGTAAATTACAATAATTGTGTGTTGCAAAGGTCGCTGGCCTTTGCATCTAGTTTTGCCACGTGAAACTGTTTTAATTAAGTGCTGCCTAGGTAATTGTGTAAAGTCAAGATGGTAAATGAACTGTACCTAATCTTATGCAATCTTACGTGCTCTCATAATTTAATAAGTAGTACCTAGATAAGAGAAATGAGAGAACAATTATCTGATCTATTCTTTTTAATACCTATGTAATTTACATACGGGTGTAAAAAGATACCTAACAATGCTGAATTTTACAAATAATTCTCATCAATGTATTCATTTTTTTTGTACTGGACTATACCTGGGAACGTTCTAGTTGCAGAGATATTGAAGGTCAAAATTTTAACTTTTTGACACTCTTTTTTTACCAAAACCAGTTAGAAATGTAATAACAAAAATTTTAAATTCCTTTACTACCCGTACTGATGTACAATCAACAAAGGAGATAGGTATGCAGGGTGGTCAGTTAGAGTTGAAATTTTCTTAGGAACCGATGGATAAGGATAAGAATCTCCCATTCCTGGAGGCTATAATAAGGTGGGCCTTCAAGATTAACTGTCCGTCTGTCTGTCACGCTGTCACGACTAAACCACTGAACCGATTTTGATGAAATTTGGTACAGAGTAAGTTTGAACCCTAACAAAGGACATAGGCTACTTTTATTCGACTTCGACTTCGTCCGCGATTATCGACATTTACATGGATAAAGTCGGGGCCAAAAGCTAGTTTATGTACGAGTAATAAACCGTCTACCTATCTATTATTACCGGTAAAGATTATGTAGTAGGTGTGTTTACAATCCATACGCTATACAGATCCATTATAATGTACCTACCCGATTGACGTCAAGGAGGGTCTTTAGCTGACTAGTAGTATTATTAGTTTTTTTCCACATCTACAGAAAAGTATCATAAAAAATTGAAATTTATTTTCTGTTTGGGGTTTTTATGTTATACTTTGATCGTGTTGATGATGAAAAAAAAGTTGTTATTGTCACTGCGTTTGGACGTTATGACGCGGAAACAAAATGGCAATGCCAAATATGTTATGTACCTAACTAATTGTTTTTATTCTTCTTACCAATTATACATACAACACTTGATGTAAATCCTAAATTCTTGCAAATGGAGTTATCATTAATTATTTTTGGAAGTAAACCTCTTCTACCTTGCTTTGTGCTTTTTTACTGTATATATTTAGGAATAGGGAACAGGAAAGTTGGATAGCCACTTCGGCATTTGTGGCGTTTTTGATGTCCTCTAAAGTGCAGGTGTAGGGACATTTTGGGCGCTTAAACAAGAGGGTCATCGTCTGGCTAGGAGCATCTGTCTTGTACTGGGTGACTGGTCAATTAATCTTTATACCACAACAAGACTTGGTGTGTTGTGACTATCCTTAGAAAAGGCCTAAATCCATACTAATATTATAAATGCGAAAGTAACTCTGTATATCTGTTTGTCTGTTATGCTTTGACAACTAAACCACTTAACCGATTGGAAGAAATTTAGTACGGGGTAAGTTTGAACCTTATGAAAGGACATTGGCTAATTTTTATTCCGCTACTTCGTCTGCGTCCACGATAACCGAAATTTACCTGGACACAGTCGCGGGTAAAAGCTAGTCCGAGAGAAGAAAAAAAATGTAATGTTGGCCAAAGTAGTATTCTCGTAAACAATACACGTGTGCCGTATTGTTAGAGGAATAATTAATTGGACACACACCACGACACATTAACGTTTCTGATAGATATTTACATACTTACGTAATAATCGTAAACCTGGCTTATGTACTTACGGTTTTACGTCAAAGGGGAAATATAATACCTAATAATACATACCTATTCAAATAACTACTTGATTAGGTAAATATTTATTAGTGTGAATGTACTTACAACCCGAATAATCTTAAGTATCTAAATTGCCAAATCATCATTATAAGTTAATTTTTTTTTCTGATTGTACCTACATGTCATCCAATATCCCCCAGAGTCACCCGACCTACGTCAATTTAAACACGGCTGAAATTTTCGCTTACCTTGCCTATCTTAGATCACGAGCCGCACCACGTCATGTCCATTTTGGAGGAGAAATCTTTAACATTTAATTTCAAAACTAAGTACAATATTTACACAGTTAATAAAAAGATAACCTAAAATAAAAATAAAAAGGAAACTAAAGCAAAATAGCATCAAAAAAATTCTGTAAAAAAAATGTGTTCAAAGGGCAGGTGGCACTGTCACGGTGGATGGCAGTGGCCTGTGGTGGTCATGGTAAGTGTCAACCAACCGTGTGAACAATTATTTAAAAAGGCTATGGGCTCAGGGACTCCAGTACCCGAGGGTTTCCATTGCATTCCAAACGGCTCGAAAATATAGTTACCAGTAAGGTTACCTATGCTTTCGCTGATTGAGGATTATATACTTTAACAAAACCTGCTGAAAGTTCAAGCTGCACAGCTAATTATAGAGAGATTGTTGTATGTTATGTGGTTATTCTTTTTTTTATTGTAATATCTTTTTGTACTTTTGTTACTTTACTGATTCGCTTTGGTTTGACATTTTGATTTTTTGCTAGTTGACACCACAAATCAAATTGACGTACTTTTTATGACCTAGCTGTCAAAACGCGATTCTTCCATAGCTTTTGTATGACAATATCTTAGGACATTATCGAACTGTGACGTCACTTATTTGACAACTCAATTGACTAACTATTTATTGATTTCAAAGCCACAAAAAATCGAATTGTACAGTAAATTGAAAATTAATCGGGTTTTCAGGGCTAAAATAAAATGATAAAACAATCTTTGTTGAAAAGGCAGCCTTACCCGCAATGCACTATGCATGAGCTACATCGATGGATTACGTGCATACTACTTATTCACAATCACACTGACCTAAATTCGATCAACAATATCTCTGATTAAGTGGAACAAAATATGCAAAATAACATACCCAGCCATAGATAATATATCTATCCTCATATCACGTCAATCGGTGATCAAGTAGACGCTGAAGATCTGAACGGATTATTCAAGTTCTTATGATGAACTTCTATCTACGGAATAAGATTTTCATATCTTATCGCCCATATAATATATACCTCCTTATAAGTTTTTTATATCACCCCCCTTTTAGTACCCCTTAGGTTGTTAGTTTAATAAAATCTAATTATTTAAATTTTATCTTTACAGATAAAATTTATTGATAGGCTGATGTAGACGATTCTTTATCTAAATATAGGTAATATATCGACAATAACACTTTTATAGTGCACTAATTGCTTATGCCCGCGAAATCGCCTTCGTGAATTTTAATTTTTAGGGATCCCTAATATTTTTGATAATAAAATTCGGCCTAAAGCAATCAGGGATAATATAAGGAAAGTTTTTTTTTAATTGAATCAGGAGATTAGCGTTTTCTAACAAAAAAGAAACACAGGCAGCTTTATAGTACCTACCTATTTATATATCATGAAATAGATTAGTCCTTGTCCTGGCCTCCCTGTATAAATTCAAAGATTCCAGTAAGTTCGAGAGCAAATTTATTAGCAGTTAGTATCTTTAATCTAGGTAATAAGTGATGGAGACAGACTCAGTACCTACCTATCTATCTATACATTTTTTCAATCGTAGTGTTGATAAGTAAGTATTTTGAGAATGCCCATGAGCCATTTTAAAATAAAACATCACTGCGTTGCATTTGATAAATCTTAGGTAGATTTTTCCTGACCTATTTATTCGGTAAATAGACGATTTTAAATGGAATATACCTAGTACAAGTATAAAAATATGTAATCACTTTAGTAGTGGCACGCACCTACCTAAATAGAAGGAAGGTATTTAATTAACCTAATTTGTGCTAATGTACCTACCTATGTAATTTCCGCATATCATTAGCAAAAGGAATTAATGTAATGTTACCCATTTATTTTAAACAATAGAAGTAGCTGTGAACTCTTTAATTACCTAACTATCTACCTAACTACATGATTTGAAATGTGAAAGAACTGAATTATGTACGACTTACCTTTGTATTTATCGACAGTGCTGCTATTTGTATTTTTTTCTGTCCAATAAAACAAGGGGCGGAAATAAATTAAGACCTGTCAATTTTAGTTAATCTGAAACTTCCATGCAGATCATGCAATTTTAGTTGACATGTCAGAAGGCTTTGATTAAAAACACGGAAAAGTTCAAGGCAAAACTAATTTGACATTTCGAACTTAGTCCGTAAATGTCACCGTCCTTTCCTTTTGCTGTATGTTAGTCAGAGATGCCAATTTTCAAATTTTAGTGTAGTTTGTGAAAAAACTACTGAAACTACTGAATGGATTGGGCTGAAAGGCATGCGCTAAGATTTGCGGATTTTTAAAATTCACTTTCTAAGATGAAACAGGGGTCCAAAGTTTATATGGAAAAACAAGATTAGATCGCTAATCTATACTAATATTATAAAGCTGCAGAGTTTGTTTGTTTGTTTGTTTGTTTGTTTGTTTGAACGCGCTAATCTCTGGAACTACTGGTCCGATTTGAAAAATTCTTTCAGTGTTAGATAGATTAGTTATCGAGGAAGGCTATAGGCTATATACCATCACGCTACGACCTACGGGAGCGGAGCAGTAACCAAAGACGCGGGTGTAACCGCGGCGGACAGCTAGTATAATTTTATTATAATATTTAACCGATAATTACGCGGACGAAGTCGCGAGCAGAAGCTAGTTGAGATATAAATAGGTACCTAGATACCTACCCATCAGTTTAATTACTATACTATTCAATGTGGGTCAGTGAGTGCGTCTGTGTTGTATATTTTACTGTAGTGGTCGCAATCGGTGATCTTTTAATGTAATTCCAAATTATTTATAAATAACCCGAGCTCGCGTGCTAGACCGACTGAAAATGTTTACAAGCGTTTGCATGTCTCATGTGGTAAATAAATGTATCGAATATATACATTATACACTTACGGGAAAATACCCGTTAGGTAGTTGTGCAACGGTACTAAGTATTATACCATCTAGTCGGAAAAGTAAACATAGGTTTACTAATGTATGTTTAATCTACGTTTATATGTCTAAACTTCGTTACCATGAATATCTATAACTCAAAGGTGACTGACTGACTGACTGACATAGTGATCTATCAACGCACAGCCCAAACCACTGGACGGATCGGGCTGAAATTTGGCATGCAGGTAGATGTTATGACGTAGGCATCCGCTAAGAAAGGATTTTTTTTTAAATTTACCCTCTAAGGGGATGAACTGGGGTCCGACATTTACGCGGACGTAGTCGCGGGCAATAGCTAGTCCACTATAAAACCCACTGTATTATGTTATTTGCACGGAACCCTAATTCTTTTTCTTAAAAAAAGGATCCTAAGTTACTCCTTACAACATCTGCAAGTGAAAGTTCTGTCAAAATCAGTTTAGTTGTTTCGGAAATCAGCCAGAATAAACAAACACACTTCAATTTATATTTATTTGTTTATTCTCACTGGCCGATTTTTCCTAGTCAAACATTTTAGTAAGTACCTAATAATTATACTTTTGTCAGCTGTACGTAATCAAATTAATTGTGATAGCTTTAAATATGTACCTAAGTTACCTACTGTCGAATAGGTACAGTACAGTTATAATAATCGAATAGGTTAGTACAGTTCAAAGGTAAAAGAGTAGTCGCGTTTTTAATAATACCTACATTCCTATGAGTTTGTTTGTCTAAGAGGACCCATACACCTACAATAATATTGCACAATGTTGATGATTGCACAATATGATTGATGAGCTCCGAAACCCACACGGTACAATTAAATTGAGACAATAAAATTGAACAAGCATTCTCGTCATAACTTTCTTCAGTGCACCATGTCTGATAAAGATTTGGCTGCAGCTATCGTGTGTTGTTAATGTTAATTGTAGCGAAACGCAAAAACCGCTCCGAACTGTAAACTAAAAAATATTGGGCAATATAGGTACCATACACAAGACACAATAAATAAATATTGTGCAATAAAATTTAAAAGTCCTCAATCTTTTGCTCAATCATTGCGCAATCTTCAATACTACCCCTATATGTTCAATAATATTGTGCTATCATCAACATTGCGCAATATTATTGAAGGTGTATGGGTCGCCTAACTAACTTGCTGACTATGCTGACCTATTAGTACGTAATTATGAAGGTATAATTATTAAGTTTACCTGTAAGTAATTATAAGCATGATCAGTCTAGAAATGTGCTTACGCGATGATTAAGACATTCCTACATAATTATTAGAGTAATATGCAGGTATCGTATACATCAGGGGTTCCTAAACTATGCGTAGCGACGCGACGACGCCCTGGGGCATCGTGGAGCAATTCTGAGGATCGTAGAGGGGTAGACCCAAATCACATTGATTGTAGTACAATAATTATACTGTAGGTATATTTTCTAACAAGAAGTAATAATATTAAGATATTTTAGTTAATTAAATAAAAATAGAAAACCAATTATAAAAGTAATTTTAATGTCTGTTAGCACTACACATCAACATCTTCATAAAGCAAGGCGTCGCGTCGCAAAAAAATTACGACCCGGAAAGGGAGTCACGGTATAAAAAAGGTTGGGAGCCCCTGCTATACATAAAGCATTTTCCTAGCTAGCCGTTGTCACAGTGAGCGAAGTCAAAGGTCGCATTGTCACACTTGTATAATGAGGAGGGTACAGTCCACAGAAGTCCATTGTAATCAAATTGACAGTACCTTGATTGTCCTACACACCTGTTAAGGACATTTTTCGTTTTCAGGGCAATAGATACCTGCTATACCTATATTAGTAATAGTAGTACAAGGTACCCAACTAGGAAAAGCTAACACGTTTTGTTTTTAAATAAAAAAAATTATACCTACCTTATTATTTTTACAAGTTACATAAGAATGCAAACTCGCTGGTAGCATCTTAGAAGTACCTTTCTAATAGGTAAATGCATTAGGTATGTAGTTCCTATCAGCAAGTGTATGGCGGGAATGGCAGCAGTGAGCGGCGGCGGTAATTGTGGTAATACGGGCAAATAAAGTTGGTAGCAGTTCGCCACTATCGATGAATGTGGTTTCGTTATAATTCGATCGTGTTATATCGTCACCGCCAAGGCTGTAGTATAGCATTGCTTTGTTTTGACTCGCGGTCATATCTCGCAACGAGGCGCTATCGATCGTACGTTCACCGCGTTTTCCCGCGAAAATCATTTTTACCTTTTACAAAAAAAGATCAATAAAAATGTACTCCATCGCTGAAGTCACTTTGGCTTTCGTTGTCCTCTATCTCTTTTCGTTCCTGTTCGAAGTGGTGGCAGGATTAGTTGTATAAACAGAAAATGAATTTTTAATTTACTTTCCAAAATGTGATATTTTTTGTAAGTTAGGTGTTTTAGTTAGTTTTTAAGTTACCTAATTAGTCAAAACATCAATGCAATTTAGGTGTAATAAGTTAGGTATTATTTATTTATGTACGTTAATAATAAACATCAAATATTTTGAAGAATCAAATAAACTACAGGACTAATTAAACAGCAGCCTTAGGTAAGTAAGTGTTTTTTCTTTTTTTGCTTTATTTAAATAAATACGTAAGTATCATAAATTACATTTTTATAGTTATTTATTTTTTAAATAATATGCTTTTATTAATTAAAATTCATCTATATAATTTTAAATAGAGAAACGTTCCTAATCTGGGGCAGTCCGTTAAAAGCATAATATTATTAAGCTAATTGGTTCTATGCAAAGAGCAACACGGGCCACCTGACGGAAGGTTTAATGCAAATCAATGGGTTTGCTTTACAGTGGTACAGCGCCATCTATTGTACATTTACAATACTACTTGCATGCAGACATGAAGATGACCTCGAGTGCTTATAATATTTAGAACAAACTTCCAATATCTAAACATGAATAAAGAAATTTTAAAGCATTTAGAATTTACAAAAACCAAGCATATTAAAATTTGTAAAAACGCGATGGAAGTATATTTTTAACGATCTATAGTGTTATTTTATCTGTTTTGGTAAATGTCAATCAAATCCATGCCATGTCAAATAGGGATGCCCAAAAAAGTCTGTTGTATCGATATATCGCATCGTAACCGTATCGAATGCGTTTGTATCGATACGCGATATTATCGTATCCCTTTGTATCGATATATCGCATCGTAACCGTATCACTTGGGTACATCGATTGAGTAGGTTATTTCGTAAGTAAAATACTATTTTAACCCTAAATATATCGTAAACATTAAAGGAAGACGTAACTTTCTTTAATTTTTTAAATATTGTAAGTTATTGAAGAAAAGTTGTCACAGTTGCCACTTAACAGCACTTAAATTTATTCTTTCGCTGTATGAAATCAGTGTAAGTACATTAATAACTCTAAATTTTAATAATCCCGACCTCTGCTTGTTACGAATAACAATATTATGTCTAAAGGTAGGTAGGTTAATATAAACAATAAAGAAATAAAGTTTAATTTAACAAAGTTATAGTTTGATACGATACGTTAATGCGATATTTTTTTGGAAAACGATATTATATCGAGGCGCATCGTATGACCAAAATATCGTATTAAATATCGATATATCGTATAGCGCTGTATCGATAATTCGATATATCGCATCGTATTGGGCATCCCTAATGTCAAATTGAAATTAGGCTAACTGTCATAATCAGCTGATAGAAGATCGATTGTGGATGTAAATGTGATGATAAATAAAGAGATTTCAAAATGAAATTTACTAAATTATGCCGTGGATTAAGTTATAAACATAAAACTGTAGTTACACGAGGTCTTTCTACCGTGTCTGACAAGAAGTGGGAAAGTGTCGTTGGTTTGGAAGTACATGCTCAGTTGAATACAGAATCTAAACTTTTTTCTGGTGCTCAGAACACTTTTGGTGGTGTAGTAAATAATTGTGTATCCTTATTTGATGCTGCCATACCTGGTACGTTGCCAGTGCTCAACAGAAAATGCGTGGAATTAGGTATAATGACCGCATTAGCCCTCTCTTGTAAAATCAACGAAGTATCGACTTTTGATAGAAAGCACTACTTTTACGCTGATCTACCGACTGGCTATCAAATTACGCAGCAAAGAAACCCACTAGCTAGTGATGGCGTTATTAACTTTCAGGTATATTGTTTATGCTATGACCTCAAAATATTGTTCCATCCATAGTTAGGTACCTACATGTTTGCATAACATTACAAAAAGCGTGTTCAAATACACTAAAAAGGTTCACTATCAGAACCTTTAGTGTCTATGACAACAATTGTATTAAAAAACTCATGTTTCACGTAATTAATCTTTGTTTTTGTTTTAATTCCAGGTATTCACACCGGGAGTCCACAAGAAACCTTATAAGAAAACGTCAAAGATCAAACAAATCCAATTAGAACAAGACAGCGGCAAGTCATTGCACGATGCTGAACTTAAGCGAAGTCTCATTGACCTCAACCGAGCTGGAGCCCCACTTATAGAACTGGTGTTTGAGCCTGATTTAGAGGTAAATACTGAGAAACGTTTATTATCTTATGATATCAATGTCTTATCGGCCTGTTACAAATGTTTGCATAGGTCTACCAACCTACTCTTAAAATTAATGAAAGATAATTTTTTGAAAACTTTAACAGTATTTTTATTTTCTTAAGTATGAACAAAAAAGCCTATAGGCACATCAGCTATAAATACATACTTTTATATAATTTATCATGCCATTATGTGATACAGTGATATAATAAACCATTTTGAAATCACTAAGAGTTTGTTTATCTCTCAATAATTAATGTAAAAATTGCCTAAATTGCCAATATGAATTAAGTAACGTATTTTGTGGTCAATATTAAGAAATAGTTATTCATTTTAAACATGATTAAGTAGTGACTGACCTTTAGTCCTTCGGTACAAAACACGTTGAGTAATCATACTTCATTAATGTGTAAATGAACAATCAGGTCTAAATGAATACATTTTGTTTGTTATTTTGTAACTCATTTAAAGCATTAGCCTATAACATTTAAAGAAAAGAATGGAAATAAACGTAAACATAACATACATCATGCCTGTAATCCCCAAAGGGTTAGGCAGAGGTGTACCGAGGCTGCTACTAAAGAATTCCAAAGGGCAAAACCAAATAAAACATTTTGCCTGATCTGGGAATCGAACCCAAAACCTCATGCTCAGCAGTCGCGCATTACGACTATAGACAAAGGAGGCAAACTCAAAATTAAATGCTTGACCTACTTGGTATTCGCTTTCATGGATTCTTCGATTATTTGTACAAAACATTTGAACATACATACATTAACATTTTGATAAGCTTCATTTGAATTTTTGTTGAAGCAAAATTAGCTATTTTTTTTTGTGTCTACAAATAAACAAGATTTAATTAATATCACATACATATTAATTAAATGTTGTCTATTTTTATTTTGGTAAATTGTGCGTAAGTAAAAAATTATATTATATTTAAAAACATTTGACTAAGAATCTGGTTTTTAGTATGTTAGACAATATATTAAATATAAGTTGAGTAAAAAAACCGCTTAGGTTTTCATTAGGTTAATAAATAGCGAAACAAGTTCATTGAAAATATTATCTTAGAGGGTTTCGTTTTCGCTCTTAGATTTTTGTAGTTGATTTTGGACATAATTAGGTATTTTGCATATTTTTGCACATTATTAAAATACGAATTATTTTTCAACTCCAGGATGGCGAAGAAGCGGCAGCGCTGGTAAAGGAGCTGGTGCTGATCGTGCAAAGACTCGGCGCATGCAGCGGTCGCATGGAAGAGGGAGCACTCAGAGTTGACGCGAATGTATCGCTGAGACGCCCCGGAGATCCACTATCTACTCGCACAGAGGTAATATATACACATCAAATATACACACCTATTTTTTTTCTGAATTTATGTTGTTTTATGTATTTAGCAGTTACTTACTTCATTTTATCATCAAAAACTTCTGCAGGTCAGCAATATCAAAAATCACATTATCACATTTATTGTTTGTTTACTGCGCGTCAATAAGTGATATCACTTTGTAAATAAACTTTGCTAAAGTGTTTTAATTGAAAGGTCGTTTATGTTTGGCGCAATTCACGAAACCATGTGAATTATTCTAATTTCAACCTTCTGTAAGTGCCATAAAAACTAATAAAAACGCCGTCATCATAAAAATATATCTATAAATATATATGGTCATTTTATGTAGATTTGTAATAAGAACTATGTAAATCGTATTATCTCTCTTTATGCTGTAGCTTGATGATCCTTATTACTCATAAAAACCAAATAGCGAAAAGTACCTATGAAGTCCATTGACGTAGATAGGTAATGACGATATTTATGTGATTTTTTGCCCTCACACGTAGCATACAAAAAGTGGCTTGAAAGTCACGTTTATGTATCAAAGATCATCAATTTACTTCCTATACTTATAAATAAAACAGGTAGGTATTTCTAAATTACAGTAATTTAAACACGAAACATTAATTTGAATTGAATGGTCATATTAAACCACAATAATTACGCACGGATTATTTTAAATGGTTCTTAATTGATTTTTGGTTCCGCGAATAATTTAGATATAAGACAAAACCGAAAAATGTAATTAATGTAATGTTGCGGTTTGTAAGAGGTGATTGTGTGCGATTAACTGTTAGATTTGGAATGAACGCATCATCGTTAGTTAATTAGTGTGCCACGCTTTATGAATCCATGGCTATCCAAAGGTGGAATACAACATCTCGCCAAGAAAGCCGTGTTTCCGAGGTTAATGTCCATTTTCCTTTAGCGACAGTCACGGTCAAACTTGGCCCGAGTCCAGTAGCGGATTTACACTTTTCCCAAGAATAGGCTTTTTTAATTTTTTGCCCCCCCTTACCTCTACTATTTTCAGTTCGAGTTATGAAAGTTTTTAACAAAAGTAACGTACAAAGTGTTGGCAGCGGCCTATTACTGGTAGAGGGCCGTGTTCTGGGTGTACTACTATAGAATAAAGAAGTTTGCCATATTGTTGAATGTACAATGAAAGGGAAAAGTTACGGAAGGGTGTCTTGTAGACTTCTTTCTTCAAGACATCAGAAAACTGTCTCAAAAACGGGGAAAATTCGGTCCCCAAATATGCTACCCCTGACAGCCTGCTGGTAAATCCGCCACTGCCTACGTCAGTTGCTGATATTACTTATGGAACTACACCGCTATCATCAACCACCTCCAATGTTCATTTTTATTATTGTTTCTTTCCATTTTTTCAGATTAAGAACATAGGGTCAGTGCGCGGCGTGGCAGGTGCGATCCGACACGAGATCAACCGACAACAGACGATCCTGGAAAACGGGGGTCGCATTATTAACGAGACCCGCGCCTGGGATGCGACCGCCAGAGTCACTATACCTATGAGGGACAAGGAGGTCGTACAGGATTATAGGTAAGATATTGTGAAAATACGTGAGACGTGAATTTTAGACCTTTTCTCAATGTTGTCGATGTCGAGTTAAAATCTAACTGGTTGCAAGTGAACCATCCATGTAAAATTCCTATTCAAATATAACTAGAATCGAAACTTTTGGTGTCAAACCAAAAGTGATTTATTTCGATGATTTAATTTCCACTCTACGGTTAGTGATCGAAGCCAGTACCAAATTGTTGTTCTAATGTTTAATTTTCTCTGTCCAGGTACATGCCGGAACCGAATCTGCCTCCGCTGCGTGTGAACTTAAAGACCAACACAGATCACAAAGACGTGCTAAGCGTTCGTCTTATTCAGGAAAAAATACCAGAGCTTCCAGAGCAATCGAGAAAAAAACTCATTGCAGACTTCCAACTACGTCCAGAAACTGCAATCCAATTAGTTAATGAGCCTACTCTGTTAGAATACTTTGAACATTTAACATCAGACAAAGTCAGGAACCCAACAAAAGTCGCAAATTTCCTAATAAATGATCTATTAACTGTACTTAATAAGAAAAAATTAGGCGCAGATGACTGTCCCATTACTGTTAAGCAATTAAAAGAACTGACTGATATGCTTTTGAGTAAAGACATTAATTTAGAAATTTGTAGAAACGTTCTAGATGAGCTGATCGTTTTATCTGATTGTGATGTATCACCACTAAGACTGGTACAAGATAAAGGTTGGAAATTGAAAAGCAATGAAACAGAACTAACAAAATTATGTATGGATATCTTAGAGAATAATCCTAAGTTGGTAAATCAGTATAAAAGTGGTAAGACCAAAGTGTTTAAAGCTCTTTTAGGAATATTATCTAAGAATAACAATAAAATTGATATGTCTGTAGCGTCTAAGATTATGGAAGGGTTATTGAAAAAGTGATTAAAAATCAAAATTATATATTTGTCTTTTATTTTTATTTATGGACCCGCCCCGGCTTCGCACGCGTGCTATGTAGATACTATACCTACGTATAAACCTTCCTCTTGAATGACTTGAATGAGTCTATCTACTGATGGATGAAAGCAGCATTATAATCCGTTGCGCATTATAAAAGTTCTAAGCGTACAGACGGCGGTAGGCGACTTTCGTTTTATACTATGTAAGTATTATTACATGCTGCATTACATGCCTATCAACTATTGAAACATCCAGTCTGTAAATGTTCAGAAAAACTTATGATTTACTTATGTGCATCTAATGATGATATTTCTTAAGCGTTAGATTATGTTCAATGTGGTTTACTTGCTCATAAAGTTTATTAACCTTTTCACCGCCACGGACTTCAATAGAAGTTCCGGATTTTCGTGCCACCAGCGCCACGACTTCATTACAAGCTCTTCATTTTAACTATTATCATATAGCTTGGCGCTGGGCGAGGCATCGCGTTCTGTGTTCGCTGACGGTGAAAAGGTTAATAGTATGAAGAATAGGGCAAACGAATATTAGTTTCTACCTACCTATAGATACATTTTAAGTTACCTACGTGTTAAAAACAGTGTTTTAACACGTAACTTAACAAATATGCTACTGTCCACCTTCTACAGTTTACCACTTACGATAAAAGAAAATAATAGCAAACGTTAACTGCAGCCGGGGTATGGAGTGACATACTAGGGGCTACTGTTGGTCCCTCAGAATTTTATGTAACTTCTATATATCTGCTGACAAATAATATATCAATAGCACAAACGACCGTCCTGTGATTTTCATTATTTAATACTTGGACTTTAATACGTGTTGGCCCAGTGATTGAGGCGACCGCCTCTCATGCATGAGGTTGTGGGTTTCAATCCAGGCAAGAACTCTTGGTCTCTTGTGACTTCTTTTAAATTCATATGTACTTTCTTAGTTTATCTTAAACACTGACATCGTTCCGTGCCCCGGAAAGCAAGCCGTTGGTCCCTGCTGTCTATATACGTGGATCTTTGACAGTCGTTACGGGTCGTCAGAAGCCCGAAAGTCTCACAACCAGTCTTACCAAGGGGTATCGTATTATCCAGTTACTGAGTTGTGGAGGTCAGATAGGCAGTCGTTTCATGTAAAATACTGATATTCAGCTGCATTCGGTTAGACTGGAATTAGACCCCAACATACTTGGGAAATGGCTAGGCAGATAATGATGACTTGGACTTTAATACTTACTTTACTACTACTTGTTGATAAGATTATGGTCAGCGAAGTGGTTAATGATCAGTTATTAATATAAAAAAAAAGTATCAAGCTGACATTTCTCGTTCAATGCTGTTTGCTAATGTTATAATGCAGGCGGTAACAGCTGACGTTAGCCAAAACTCTAATTCGTCTGCATCCAGTCTATCTCAGCTATTGTCATTAGTTGTTAATCGACCTGGCTGAGTCACCCACTATCAGCTGCTGGCCTTGACTTTGGGTTTATCATCATCAGCCTGTAGCAGACCACTGCTGGACATAGGCTTCTCCAATCGCACTCCACTTAGCTCAATTTTTGGCAACTCTCATCCAGCTGCTACCAGCTAAGCTACCCTGCAAAGATTCCCACTTCGCCGATCCTAAGCGTGTCCCACCTTACCTACGCTTGCCGATTTGCGGTCTCCACTCAAGAACACGTCTAACTTAACGGTCATCGGTTCTACTAACAAGATGAACTGACAGAAGACAATGATGGGAATAACATGTAACTTTCGGGTGTTTTTTGTAGGTGGTAAAAATCATCAAATGAGTCCTTCTGCCCTGGGGGCGGCAGGGTCTGTCAGACTTTTACTAACTAAAAAACCACCCTGTTCCTTCTGTTGCCCTTAACTTTCGGGTTTAATTGTCTTTTACACCCATTAGATATTCTGGACATCTACCTACAATCTTTTGTCACAGGGTATTATCTAATCATTGCGCTAGTGCACTGTAAGACCTCCTACTTTAGAGCATAGTGGAGGCGCTGACATAGGTACTTTATGATGACGATCGAACGTGCCGGTCAATGTTGAACTTATTGACTTACCTATTTTATAAATTAGTAGTGCCCAAAGTATGGGTCGCGACCCACTGGACCCTCAACAGTCCTATTCATTCAAGAGGTTAGTCCCGAATTTAATAAGTAAGTATAATATTTCACGGTGTGACTTTGAAACGACAACATCCACAATTTATTTACATACAAACTTGGTATGCAGCTCAGCTGAAGGTTGTTTGTTGACGCGCGCCCCGAATACAATACCAGCAGTCAACAACAGGGGTGTGACTTGACAATGTCAGCTTTAGTCCAAATTTTTGATTAATTTGGACCAAAAAACAAAAATTTGTACTAAGGCTTCATCTAAATTTCGTTTTAATGATGAACTTCCAAGGCTAGCTTTCACCCAATGACATATATTCTTGAAAGAATCATTGACTAAGTATGTTACATATTATCCAAAGAGATATAATATGAGGCTGGTCAAGGTATTCAATCAATCATAATCAATCTCAAAACGCAGGTACATTACAACGGTATTAAAACAATAATAAATCATAGTAAATGGATGCGTATGTCTGACAACCCTAATTATATTGTTGAAAGCATAAATCTATCCAATAATTATGCACAAAACACGCAGAGTTACGAAATATCTGCATGCCCTGCCTCCATTGTCTCTATCCTGTCATTACGTACGACTGTCTCATTGAGTTCAGACCAATCAGAGACTCTGATCAATCACAATGTGGACACAAGGCATTACATTTTCTGCCATAACAGTTATTATTCTGGGAATTCATGAAGCTTCTTCACTAATAAAAACAGAAGTTAGTGAGGGAGTCGAGAGCCTGGGGTACAAAATCATCTACGGAGATGAAGATTTGACAGTTCTCAATGAAGTGATCTCAGATACGGAGAAGAATAATGTGTTGAAAAGCAGAGTTAACTTAAATGACGCTATAAAGCCACTACCGGCGGAAGACGTTAAGTGTTTGATGTCTGTCGATCGATATTGCTCAAAGCAGATGGGAGCTATGAAAAGTAAGTAAAATGTACATTCTATACTTATTAATATTATAAAGATGTAAAGTTTGTTTGTTTGTAAGAGGTAATCACCGAAAACGTGAAATTTAATGAAAATGTGCGGACGTGGACCCTCATCAGGAGACAGAGAGGAAGAGAAAGAGAGAAAAAGTCATCTGGTCACATAACGAATTTTCCTTACGTGACGATGTCTGCACAGTTTACTCCATAACTCGCAAGCCGAGTTATGGAACTTTTGTTTTTTGCTGATAGAAAACTACACTATCTGCTAGTGACAGCCAGTGATAGCCGAAACAAACAGATAGACAAGGATTTTAAAACTTGGCTGGTTAAAAATAAACATTATATGGATTGAATAGACGCTAATAAAATAATGAAGATATTTAAAAAGTTTATTTGAATGCTTACTTGAAGCATTGATAAGTAGTGAGTGGATTGTAAATTGTAATGAACTGTTTTATTTTGATTCACAGATGTTTTGATCCAAGCATTAAAAGATGACTGCATAAAATGTTCAGTAAGTGAGAAAGACGCGGCTGGAAAAGTGATCGCAGCAATGATGGCTCACGACCCAACCGCATGGAAGCTCTTCCTCACCAGGTACGACGGCCTCTCTAGGGTACAGAGGATTTTAGGATAGAGGACTAATAGATAATTTACTAAATTATTATTGATCAGTGCACAGGCTACATAATTAGGTATGTATAATAAGAAAGTAATCCAGAGACATCTAACTTTTGGAATTGTTTGTTATTATAGGTAAATTCATTTACTTAGGTTATTGAATACCAACTACGCTTGACGTTTGGTACACTTGTCAATGGCTTTTCCTATCATCATCATAAAACTAAGTTTATCAAATTACCACGACGATTTTATGTAAAAGTGATGATTTCGGGTCTTAGTAACCTATCTACCTAGGAATTCAAAACTTATATTTTTATAGATCTACACTTCAAATAAAGCCAGAAAAGCATAAAAAGCCAGAAGTCGAGTTAAAATTGAAAGAGATAGGTGAACCAGAAGACGTTATAAGATCATCCAAAAATAGAATCTCAGCGCCTGGTGTCCGAGTTGTAGTTAAAAGATACGTCTCTGAATTGATACCTTAGAGGGTTAGTCTAAAGATAATGTACGTAGCTCATACTCGATTGTACATAGGTATTTAATAGTATTTTGCCATGTGAATAAACGATTCAAATGAAATTGTTTTTTATTTTAACAACGTATGAAACTAACAGCTTCGCTAATCCATCAATTTTTTATATTAAGACCTCTCCATTCTCCTTCAATTCCAATTATTTTTATTTTCGTGGGGCAATCGTCTTGGATATTCTACGACTGGGGAAAACTGAGGGTTACGTCGGGCTCTTACCGACTAAAACTACGTGGTTCCTTCTATGGAGCCCCGTAACACTTGACGCGTGATCCGTGCCCCCAACTGTATTTAGCTCGCTGTCAGTGGGCTTCTTCACCATGTGCGGTCTGTCCTGCTGACCGCACATTCCACTACTGGGGTGCGCAAGGAACCACTGCGCGCCGCTGTCAAAGGTATACCCAAGTTCGTTGCCCGCATTCCCCTCCTAATGGTGGCCGGAGACCATGGATGCCTTTCTGATGCAGGCGGATGAGAGGTTCACTCTCTCTAACTCTTCGCTGCCTCCTTTGCATGCATCACCTCCTCGCAAAAAGAGGCAACGGCATCCAACGCGTTCGCGCTCCCGAACATAGATTGAACGAAGTTTTGGCTTTTGTTACTATACAAAAATCTATGACAATTGCTCAAAAGTCTGACATAGCCCAGCATATCGATATTGCTTAGTGTGATGCTAGTAGGTGAATGTGTTGTGAAATACAGGGGAGCTTGATGTACACAAAAAAAATATTAGTAGGTACATTTACAGTGACCACAGCTAAACGGCTAAGTGGGTGATGAAATATGGCGTGGATAGTAAGGTCATAGAAAGACAAACTCAAACGCAAGATTTTAATACTAACGGCTTCCTTAAAAATATTGTGAGTAAATCATGTTATTTGTTGCATGTTGCCAGATCTTCATATTTATTCTTTAGAAGCGTTCTTAATATCTTCTACAGACGTTGTAGCGTTTGTTTCTTTATTGGCTTCAGTTGGCCTACTGGTTAGATACTTCATTTTATAGCTTCCATCTGAATTGTATCTAAAATGATGACAAGATTTTTGTAAGTCATTTTTCATTATTAGGATTTTGGTTAGGGATACAATCAATGGGACAAGGGTCTGAGGGAACAAAGGATCATCGCATACATGCCGTGCCCGTGGTTTATAAAATCACTTTTCAGCAAGATTAGTAGTGAAGCTGACCAGGATCTTCCGGCCCTTTTCAAGAGTATTAATATATTTGTCATAAAAAAAAGATTGTAAGTCTTACTTCTCCTCTAATTTGACCCAGTCATCAGGTCTATGATCGATGATATAATGCATCACTCGGTCTGAACCCTCGCGTTGTCTATCGGTGCACTTCTTACAGTCATTCTCTATAGCATCGGGAAGATTTTCTGTAATATGTGTAAAAATTAAATGAAAAACTAGGACCTATTAAAAAGCAATGCAGACCAAATTAACAAACAAGCAAAATAATGATAATATTAACATCTTGTTGAAACTGACTTATGAGGCAAGATTATCAGGCGCAGGCTGGTAGATCAACAGGCCTGTTGTATCTTCAACAAGCCACTACCATAGCTAATGGAACTGAAGTTTCATGTTTCTCCACTTGTAGTACCTAAAAAATCTTACTTTTTAACTCCTTTCCATCTGCCGTGCAGGGTCCAGCGTCCATCAGACAGTTGACGTATCCCGTCAATAGACGCTCATTGTTGAGGACCTCGTCTAGATCTATACCATCGTACTTCGTCGTGTATGTAGACGTCTCAGTCGCGTTACTCTGAATCGTAAGGTAAACGAGCAGCATCATGGCTAATGTTGAATACATCATCATTCCTGAAATAAATAAATAGTTCATTTGTTGTGTCTAGTTTTATTTTATGTTGTCCTTATTTTATTGTAAACTAGGTGTGCCCTCGGTTTTGCTTAGTGTGGATAGTTATAACGGAAATACATAAGTATTGATCATTATGTCGTTATAATTCGCCAAGAGAACCTAGACTTTATATGTGAAAATTCAGCTTACTTAAGTTTGTGTCCGCAAAACTCGAAAAGTATAGTTGATTGACTATTGCATTTTACCAAAAGAGTGATTTACTTTTTATTACGAGTTTCTAATGGGAACGGAAAATTCAGACTGAGCCACAGCGAAGCGAAGACACAGCTCCTAATACAAACCAAATGGCAATCGCAGTTGATAGGCACTTGGAGAAAATGTATAGGCGTACAAGACACCATATTCTGAGAAACTTTGAAGATGTGAAGAATGGTTATTTTTTATTAAGTCGATAATAAAGGTATTTTTGGTTCAGGTAATGATAAAAAACTGGTAGGTATAATCCAAAGATGTTCAAATTAGAATCAAGTGCGTATTTTTATCAAAATGTTTGCAGCTTTGTTCATCCTGGTTCGTAGTTAGAGGACTTGGAGGGACTGATGTTTAGAGTATAATTTCTCACGTAATTCCAAAAGGCGCGCTGTCTGTCTGCAGAACCTTTATATCTTAATTCTACCATATCACACTTTTTTTACAATTTAAGATAGAAGTTGTAAATATTCAATCCCCGTTAGACTAAATGTGCTCTATCTGTCAACAAGATTTTTGGGCTTTATCCCACTGAATTACACTATGTGCCTAGGTAGATACTATGTGCAAAATGTAAAATGCAACTTTGCTCATCGCTGTTTAATAGGTTTTGACTGAAAAGAGCGCTATCTGTATGCAGAACCTTAAGCTTTATTTCATCAAATGCCAGCCTAGATACTAAGTACCTATTTCTAAATATAAAATACAACTTTGTTTATATACACATCAAAAAAGTCTAGGGATCAACATCCCTAACAAATGTTAGGGATGTTGATCCCTAGACTTTTTTGATGTGTGTAGTTTGAGTAACTGAAGTTATAGTCATTATAATATTTTCAAAATGCGCTCTATTTGTCTTTGGCTTTTTCCCACCACATAACTAAATAAACACTAAAATAAAACTTTAAAACAATATACAATAATTAACCTAAACATAAAACCTAAGAGTAATTATAAAATATGTACAATTTATAAAAAAGTCAGAAAGGAGGTACCTCATAGGGCAACAATTTTTTTTTAAAGTAAAACTTGTGTATACAACGTGCAGTTTTGCATCCTCGTCTTTAAGAAGGTAACTATGCTACAGATTCTCAACACAAATAAATACATGGGATGTTTTTCTTGTTTTGTAATAGGTTTTTTCGAATTCAAACTAGCCATCTTGCCGCTGGCCTTATTCAGGCAGGGCGATGAACCCGCACGTAGGTACACAGTGTTTTAGTCAAGCGACACTGCCTACTGCATACGCAACGGGGCAATTCTGTTCTTTGAAAGAGGTTTATTCTGAAATATTGTCTAATATAAACAACTTAAAAACAAGTATTTTTAGAGGTATGAGATACAGGGTGTAAAGTCTCTCATCCTCCGTTCAAAATGGAGGATCCTCCGACCAGACGGGTGTTATTAGTACCTACATAATATGTAGGTAGGTACTATTTTCAGACAGAAATAAATATTGATTATACCTACTTGTACTTACCAACAACAGCTGAAGAATAGACACTTTGGTTTACTGGACCGTGAATACTGAGAGATATCAGGAAGTCACTCTTTTATAGTCCATAGAAAATAACTTAACGAGTGGAATCAGGCGTTGTTATCTCAAATCATTTGATATACTTAACTAAATAACTTAAACGACATAATGTAAGTTATGGATGCTGGATAAAGAGCCAATCTATTAAAACAGCTAAGGGAAAAAGGTTATCTTGTTCATTTTTCGGTCACTTTGTGTAATGTGTATATCTATAACTAGCTTCTGCCCGCGACTTCGTCCGCGTCAAAATTCGTTTCTGCATAGTCATAATGAAACATTGCTCACCCCCCAAAGCAAATAGCGTGATAATTTATAGCCTATAGACTAATTTGGCCAATGTGGAATATTTATACAAAATTTAAACAGAATCTATCTGGCAGTATTCGCGTGATGCTCTAACAAACATACAGACAAAAAGACAAACCGACAAAAATTAAAAAAAAAAATTTCGGCATTAGAATCACTCCCCGAACTCATAGCAATTACTCTTTTTAAAAAATATTAAATGTACAGTTTTGACTTCGCTACGATTTTATTATATGCATAGAAGATATGCATGACCCTTCGCATGTGTGGCACAGGGTGGTGTTTCCGCTGTCAAAACAAATGATAACGCTTTTAAGTCGAGATGTTGATGCAAAGTCAAAGCATTTATTTCAGTTAAACTAACAGTCATTTGAATAGTCAAGGAGTCGAGCAGTTTAGTCAGAAAGTACCAGTACCTACTTTGTATTTTTTTTTTTACAATATACTTGTTAAGTATTCTTGTTGCTTCTGAGTACCTATATTTACTCGTAACAAAAAAATTAGGTGATGAGCAATAAACAACGAAAATATAAAATAAAGCTTAACATTTATCATTACACTATACCACACTGCCAATATTCGTTTCTAATAATTTTTATAGGCTTATTTAGGATTATAGCACACTAAACAGAGTGATGTAAAAAAATTACTAGGTACTTAGCACTAATACAGCATTGTTTTAAAGTAGTTGCAAGTTAGCATGCTGGACCTATATCAAATTATTTGTTCGACTGTACACAAGAGTGTACAAAAAATATAGGTATTTTATTCGAAACACGTGCTAGTTTTTTGTATAGTTTTTATACCTACGGTAGACAAACTAAAGCCAGCACACATAAGCGGATTGAACAAAACTAGTTTTGGTGGTGGAACTAAGCGTGACGTTGTTTTGTAATTACACCCTCGGAAATAGCTGTAAAGCTTTTGCTTATATTATTAAATTACTTAAAAACAAGTTAATTAAAAAAAGAACAATTTAGATTCCAATGTTTGTTTTATTTTTGGTAAGATATAAATAAAGTTACAGTGGATTTGAAAAATTTAATAAGACTGTAATATTATTAAATAGAATTCAACATGACTAAAATCGTTTTTTTGTGGAGGTAATAGCGGAAAACTAAGTCTAAAATTTATTTAGTAAAAAGTATACTTAGGTATCCAATTATTTGTTCTCAAATTGAAGAAATGTATATTTATGTGAGTTTATACGTCTGGAAATGTGAACATAGCTCTGACGTCAGCCAAATATGATCAGTGATTAAGGTGACCCGCTCTACGGTCATCACCCTATGCGCAAGTCTATAAATCTAAGTACAGACTGACTTATAACTCACTGTGCATCTTGCAGTGGGTGAAAATATATGAATATGAATAATTTTGATTATTGGAAAACTGAGAAATATGAAAAGGTCAGCTGTGTTCTGTAAAATACTTTACAATGACGTATGGAAAAGCCGTTTTTTAAATATTTACACAGCATATTTCAGGGATCTAATTCCGTAATAAAAGTTGTTCTATTTTTTACCTCAAAAAGATAAGTAGTAGGTAATCAAAATTCAAAATGGCGGCAATGAGACGCCATATTTTGAAAAAGAAAAAAATATAAGTCGAGTGGAGTATCATTTAGGTATTTGAAATTTTTTATCAAAAAACCTGACTACGTAAAACAAGAACAGTCGGGACCCATTAAAAAGTCTAAACCGGCTCACTTCTTCTTTTTTATATCTAGATTTAGAGCTGTAAAGAGTTCATAGTGTGCATAAAAATAGTGCTTCCTTATCTAGAACCTCGGTTTAGCTAGAATAATGCAAATAAAGTGATAAACTGTGGTTTTCCTGATTGCGTTAGTTACCTACAAGGTCACTATTCATAGTTGTTCTATGATTATCTGTGTCGCAGAGATATGTAGCTTAGACATGCGACACAAGTTACATTGCGTTATAATGACGTCCATCATGGAATGGAAATGGAGGAAAGGAGTTAGAAATCTTCACATTATTTGAGAGTCATTTAAATATATTTACCAGATTATGTTTGTCAACCCAGACCTGGCATTATAATTAATAGAAGTATTAAATTCGCAAATCCGCATTGAGCAAGCATGGTGATCAATGTCCGTGCTTTGACTAAATGAGAAGAGACCTTTGCATGCAGTGGGAAAATAATAGGCTACCTAGTATTAGGTATTAGGTAGTGTTGCCCAAAATCGGTCTTGGTCTTGCGGTCTTGGTCTTGTTCTTGCATTTTTGCAAGACCAAGACCAAGACCGACTTATTGTAGCAAGACCAAGACCAAGACTGAACCCTGCAAGATTTGAGCAAGAACAAGACTAAGCCTGCAAGACTCTTGCGTCTCGCAGTTAAGTCAACTGAAATTTGGGCGTTATCACAATATACCTAAAGATAATCAGTAGTTGCACTCGGCCGTAACCTTGAATTAAGTACCTACGATTTTGTGCTACATACTCACGCGTTAGGGCTGCCCGCACATAGATAGTATTTTAATTTCATCAACCTATTGAGTTTCTTTCTAGTTATGTGAATAAAAATATTTTTTTTTTAGTTTAAAAAAATAATTCGTTGTGATTGAAATAGTGTTCAATAAAAATACATGTTGCTTATACATGCTACTTATAATTCAAAGATTTAATTTTAATCATTAAGGCTGATATTTTAGTAGAGTTAGTAATTACGCCTTAGTTATAAAAAGGCTCAGTTTTTTTAATTATTGTCAAGCTCTTGGTCTGAGTTGTCAAGTTAATTTTATTAATTTGGTGGTTCACTATACCTATGTTAATTTAAGCTCAATATGTACCTACTCTGTTACGTTATTCTAATATCTAAACTAACATGTTTAATAAATAGCAATAGACAAACAGGTATTTGCAAGTAGTCTAGTCTTCATTGTAAAACATATGTAAACGGGTATTTATCGCGAATTTTACCTTTAATATAAGCCCGACGTGTCGTCCATTTTCCGTTAAGTCTAGTCTAAGTAGTAGAGTCTCGCAAGACTTGCGAGACTCTTGCTGCAAGACCGAGACCAAGACCAAGACTGAGAGCGCAATACCAAGACCAAGACCAAGACCAGGTGTATTGACGCAAGACCAAGACCAAGACTGGCTAAGGTCTCGTCTTGGTCTTGCATTTGGGCAACACTAGTATTAGGGTATACATCGCATGTAAAATATCTTACACAGAAGACAGATAAAAGTCATAGAGTTATGTAATTATTAACAGGTGGAGCAATAAGTAAGTAGTTCAATAAAGATTAGAGTTCAAATAACAACAAAAAACTTGTGAACAGGTTTATAAGACCTATTAAAACTCTTGTACCCTTATCAACCCTTTCGGTGAGTGGTCATGTTTTAACGACCAATTTAAACAAGAAAAAAATAATCATCTGGTTTGCCCAAACAAGTTAGCCTTCGTTTATCAACCTGTGCTCCTAGCAATCAATTATAAGTTATGGTCGTTAAATCTTTAATATTATTTGGGAACTTCCTCGTTTTTTTTATTGAAGCTGACTTTATGGTGATCTAAATGACGTCAGTCAGGCGGGTCAGTGCCTGGTTCATGGTAGGTCCGCTCAGAGTGAGCTGTCCTACTTCCAAGCTGCTGCTACTGTGTATCTTGCCAAGGAAGAACATAGAAACGTCGCAGTATCTAAACAATAAATTCTAATTTTAACCCCTATAAACCTCTTACTTAATAGCAAAATTTCATTTTACTACTATTTTAAATGCGAAAGTTTGGATGGATGTTTGATACTCAAATATGTCAGAACGGGTGAACGGATCTCGATGTTTGGCACAGAGGTAGATTAAAGTCTGAAATAGCAAATAGACAATATTTTTTATCCCTTTTTAGTGTTTCTGGTTTTGAGGTATAAAGGACTTTGGCTTATTTCTAGAACAAAAATCTGAGAAAGAATGGGTGCTTGAACAATTACATTCCATCCACTTACGATAATGTCCAAAGACTCAAGTAGCGTATAATTAAAGTATGTGTTACGTACGATTATAAAGAGTGTAATGACAGACTTTAAGCCGATCATGTCAACCTAAACGGCACGAGTAAAGCAGTCGGTACTGAAAATGTGAGAAGTTCAGCAGTTGACATTACACGTGCAGTGGAATAAGTGATACGGAATAGGTGAGGGCGAAATAATTAAAAATTCAAAGTGAGGGTCCGTTAATTGGATGAGTGTGTAAGTAAGGCTTCGAGTATGAAGTCTGGGTAGGCCGCGACAGCCATCTTTAGTTAGTTTGGCTTCTCCCCGTGACTTCGTCTGAGTAGACTTTAGCATTAAGTCAAAGTCTTAAATTATCTCAAGGAAACACAAAAACGAGAAAAATCCTAAATGTTAATCTAGATCAATATCTACATGTGTGCTAAACGACAGCTAATTCCGTTCAGTTGTATAAACGTCAAATAGTAACAAACACTTGTCCATCTACCCATCCATCCCTAACTTTTGCATTTGTAGTTAGGAATTAGTTAATAGGGGGGGTGGTAGAAGGTTTTAGTTGTTCTACTAGGATGTATGAATAAGTGAAATATGGAAGTCAATCCTAAACGTACACTTGCAAAGATATTAAGTCGATGAATGAATTTGATTTCAGGCAGATATTTCTCAGGTAACTGATACTGAAGGATACTGTTCTACGAGTACTATTTCCGCCTTTGTACAGTATTTACATACTTGTGCCTGAAACATTAAATGAATTTAAAGGTACTCGTAATTAACTTATATGACGCAACTGATTACACAATTGTCATTATTTACTTGTTTATTTGTTTCTAAAGCTAACTGATAATAAAATTGAAAGAAATTAGTGTTCAACAGTGTATTCTATGAACACATAGGGTGCGTAGACGTTCAGTCGCGCATTGATCGCGCTCTCTTCAGATTTTTAAAAAATTGACAGACTTTATGCCTCGCGTACTGATCATTGAGAATATGTACTTTATGACGCGAGCCATAAAGTATGAATTCAAACGTCCCTCAGGAGAGAGGGTAGTAAAATCGCGCTCATATGAACGCACCCTAAGTAATAGTATTAATTTTATGATTACGGACTGAAGTAAACAATGTATTTTTCCTCAAATCTTAGTCCAGTCATACCTAATTATTAATGCACAAGAATGGAAATGTTTTATTGTTTCTCATAACACTGTACTTACGAGTACCTGCGTAATGTTGGAAAAAACTTCTATCGTGAGTCACTCATCTGTATTCTCAAGAGGAAGTGACCAACTCACGTTATTCACAACATTAATAGATGAATATGATTGTACTTAATGAACATTAGTATGCTCTAGATCGCGTGGGGTTTTACAAAAAAAAATTGTCCGAATATAACTATTCTACTTCCGACTACTATTAGGCCGCTATCACACGGACTGCACCGCAACAACCGCACGCAGTCTCTATATTTAACTGCATGCAGTTGTACGTTCGACTTCGTGCAGTCATGATACCAACTGCACGCGGTCGGCTGCAGTCAAGAGAAGTCAATATCAACTGTATGCAGTCGAGCCTTCAACTTCACGCGGTCGGCTTGCAGTCGAGAGAAGTCAATATCAACTGCATGCAGTCGGCCTTCAACTTCACGCGGTTGGCTGCAGTTGTAGCCGACCGCATGAAGTTGTAGCCGACAGCGTGAAGTTGAAGGCACGACTGCAGCCGACCGCGTGCAGTTGGTATCATGACTGCACGAAGTCGAACGTACAACTGCATGCAGTTGAATATAGAGACTGCGTGCGGTTGTTGCGGTGCAGTCCGTGTGATAGCGGCCTTAGGTATAAATGCGAAAGTTTGTGACGATGAATGTATGGATGTTTGTTTTCTGCACACATACACCGTGAATTTTAATTCGTTGTAAATCTTTCAGGGGGTGAATGTACTCATGAATATGAACAACTTATTAAGGGACATAGTACGAAATGTGAAAAAAAAAACAGCTGATCCATACAATTTGATCGGATGGATCAGCTGTTTTTTTTCACATTTCGTACTATGTCCCTTAATAAAAGTTGTTCATATTCATGAGTACATTCACCCCCTGAAAGATTTACAAAATTCACGGTGTATATGCAGATATTGATGAAATTTTATCCCGGCTTTGTGGGACAATTTAGGACTAGATTAATTCTGAAGTCTACCCAAACAGTATTATAACAACATCACACTTTATATCTAAAAATAAAACTGGCAGTTGTTTTTTATCTATTTGTAGCATATTTATGGAGGTAAACAAAACCTCTGACGCGTATCGGCTGACATGTAAAAACCCAGATGATTTTCATTATTTTATTCAAATATTAGCATTAGGGTTGCTGGTGACGAACTAATCTGAATTTAGTTAAGGTCAGTGCCTCGTGTGTGTATGCTTCTAATTTAATATACATATTTTTATATTATTGGTTGAAAGACTTGAAAGAAACTTAATTATTGGCCTCCTATTAAAATCATTGAAATCAAACCGGAATAAAATTATACCACGCTTGTTTGAGATTGAGTTGTAGAAATCTGCCGCTGTATACAAATTTATACATTAGGTTATGGGTTCACATCCGGGCAAGTACCTACCAATGTGACATTTTCAATTCATATGTACTTTCTTAATTCGATTTTATCTTGGGAATCACGGACGTAATGTCTAAGATAAAATCGGTGAGGGAAATATTCGTAAGGACACGGACTTATAATTAAAATAAGTCTTATCGTCAACCTGGTGATCAATGCTTGTGCCTTATATGTGTGAAAAGAGGCCTTTATTTATTTATTTATTGGCCTATCTACAATTGTTACACTGTTTATCCTAATAATACAAGCAATATGATACAAGTATAGTGTACAACAGTACAATGCAGTAGTTTACATTGCAGTGGAACAATAATAGGCTGATATTACTTTTTATTTTTTAGGCATCAGCCAAAAAGTTTGTCGAAAGTGTGGATGAGTTTAATTTTAATTTGAGTACTTGTACGTATCCTCTTCTCCATTCCAGATATTTCTCTATTCCAGATATTTTTGATCTCAGGCAAAAAATAGTTTAGATACATAGTGTAGGTATATTACTAAGATTGATTATAAACACGTTTCTTGACAGGTTGTTGTTAATTCACCATTTGTCTTTAATTCTCGGTAGTTATATTAGCGTTTCTCATTTCTTAACACCTAACACATGACGTCAGATAAGCAGAATCGTTTGTTGTTTACCCTGATAGCGGTGATCTAGAGGTACGAATAGAATCGCGTTTTTATATCGATTATGCAACAGATTTAGTTGCTAATAAAGCTGGCCGTTATCCTAGACCCAATAAACATGATAAGTTTGAACATATTTGGATATTAATTTAGGCCGAACCAGTTTTGCATTTTTTTTCAAATTATTGTTATGTATTTCGATTTTATTTTGGCGTAGTTTTGAAAGTAAGATTGATGCTTTTTGCTCAAATACCTATAAACTACAATAAATAAGGGCATGTCATTTCGTTTTATAAGACACTAGGCTACATCCCGCGAACTTACCCGCGTCTCACGTTTTTACATAAAAAACTTTTTTGATCAAGTTTCATACAAACTTTCAACCGTCATTTTAACCCTAGTGCACACTTACGTCATTTTTAAGGAACATTTGTGCACTTCTAGACCCAGCAGTTTCAGCTGTGTGTTGATCGATCAGTTAGTCGGTCAGTCAGTTTCTTACTTTATATAAATATATAGAAGATTTTTTTTTTAGTAAGTAGATCAATACTGTAAAGGTTTACGATATAAAAGTATAGATAAATAAAAAGTTAATAGCTATCAGTTAAGTTATAAACAGTACAGAGTCATTATAAGCGGCTTCAATATAAATGGTCTCGGGTCATCAACCTGCTTACTTATAGATCATTATAGATATATATCTACTTAACCGCACAACGATGTTCTGCCTCGTTATAAAAAATATTGGCGATTGGCAGACGAAGTCGCGGGCAAAAAATTGGTGTAAAGACATTTTACATAGCCGTTAACTACTCATACTGGACATTAAAATAAGTAATTTCGAGCATTTTTTTTTGCTACGCATTGTCTTTTGTTTTTAGTGTGTAAAATAAATGTTTATGGTAGTGCGCAATGTATGGCACGCAAACATTGTTTTTATAAGTGCATGCAAAAGTTCAAAGTTTAGTTACAACATTTGAAACTTGTTTTCGTAAATAAGTGTTGTAACATGATGAAACTTTAACCTTCAATATCTCCGTAACCAGATTTTTCCCAGGTATGGTCCAGTCTTCAACAAAATCACAATGATGGGAAGAATGACTTCGTTAGGTGCCTTCACACCCTTAATTATAGGAACCATACTTTCTAAAATGGACGAATGTGGAAATACCTGCTTGGCGGTAGAAATAATTCATCATAAAGTACGGAGGAGCTCTTTAAGTCCCTTTTTTTTTAAGGTGTTAAAAATCATCAAATGAGTCCTTCCGCCTTGGGTGGGGCGGAAGGGACTGTCAGACTTTTACTGACCAAAAAACCACCCTGTTCCTTCTGTTGCCCTTTACGTTCCGGGGCCACAGTATCCTGTTAAGACGTCCTGCTTGGACGTGCCTGACGTGCCTGGTCCTTGATCGGACGGCGAGCTACCCATTACTCGCCGTCCGCAAGCAGTCCCTAAAGCCGCAAGCAGCTAATGTAGAGCGATTCAAACTTTTTTATAGAAAACTTTAAATCACTACATTAGCTATAAAACTCTTTTTCAAATGTTCTCAACTGAGTCATAAGTATTTTAGTTAATTAATTTCCAAGACTTTGAATTTAAAATTTTGTATGAGATACCGTTCGGCATTGCGAAAACTCCTGTTATAGAGGTTCGTTTTTAAAAACCGTTGCTTATGTTATTATTAAGAAGGAAGATGAAAATTAAATAGTCATAAAGTACTAATAGTCATGGTATTTTATGTGTACTTACTTACTGAATCCAAGAATCGCAAAGACGTACTCAAACTCAATATACGCATGGTTAACAAACGAGTATTTGTTCACACTTACTAATCCATTAGAAACTGGTTCTTTATATTTCTAAGCGTCACAGCAAATCTGTATAAAAAAACATGTGTTATCTGTCTGTACAGAAAATCCATAATTTTTATATTGAAAAAAAAAACATGATTTATTAAAACAAAATGGTGTGTCAACAATGATTATTTTCTATTAAAATTGAACTGCATTCTTTGAAAGCTGGAGTTATCGGTTTTTTTTTCGTTCAAATAAAAAGTTACTCATTTCAAGAGTAAATCAAGCTATTAAGATGGACAATCGATATGTATATAATTATAGACATATAATTTATACCTATTTTTATCGTCAATTACAATAATTTCAACTTAGATATGGTAAGACGAAAATATGAAAATCCTGAGAAGCTCTAATTAGTATTGACGCTGACTTTTTTGTCACAAAATATAGGTATATATTTAAAAAAAAAAAAGTAAAAAAAAAAAAAAGTCAGCGAGATGATCGAAGAATTAATCCAAATAGGAATTAACCTACTAGTTGACTCGTATGTAAATATAATAAGATTAATTTTTGTTTTTGCTGTTGAGGATATGGTGGTTAAAATTATAATACTTATTCATTTTAATTAAAGGTGATTTTTCCACTACTTACCAAATTAATATCAAGGAAGAGTAAATTATATATTATTTAATTTTAATTCATTTATAAAACACAAACGTTTGGCTTAGATATATCCTAAAATAAGAATGGCCCAATAAAGAGGCTAAGTGCGGAAACAGCCCAGCTAACCTAGATATATCCTAAAAACGCTTGTTTAAGATGTTTATCGTCTGTGTGACGAAATCATATTCTTCGAATTATGGGCAGAGTTAAATGACCAAAACTAGTTTCGCCGCTGGGCCAAAACGCTAAATGTTCAGTATAAAAAGTGTCGGAGGACTGACCGGCGAATTACTAAACCCAGTGCAGAGCTCTTGGGCAGTACTCCCCAAGCACTTGTGAAAATTAAAGGTAGGTCAGTTTTTTTGCGAAACATTTTTACCTCATTTCTGTAAGAATTGAGTTATATTTCCGTTTTCCATTTCTTCATACTTCCGGTAAAAAAAAACTATAATAATAACAACTATTATGTACTATAGTAATTCCTCAATTTTGATTTTATTTAAATATGTATTTTTGAAAAATTATTTTACGAAAATAAAATAAAAGAATCAAGATAAAACAAAAACATCACTGAGTAGGTATATTCAAAATTTTGGATTTATTTAAATAAATTGATTAACGACTTTTTAGTTTATGGTTGACGTATCCAAATATTTTCAAAAATATTTGGATACAGCAACCATATTTGGATACGACAACCATAAACCGAAAAACCGATCGGTAAGGATAAGATTACCATTTATGTGCGGGGTCATTGTCGCGTAAACGGTCAAGGTATACATCAATAATCAAGTTCAACCAACCTTAAAAGGAGTTTCTTCCTCATCTATAATTTATTATAAGAACATGCATATTAAATTTTATCTTTCATAAAGTACGCCCCTTAGATTATTAATTCGACGAGTGTGGCTCCTTCACGACTACAATAAAATTAATGTAAGGCACGCCCATTTTGACTCAAACTTTTTTCTTGTATCCTTTGTATATTTTACCTTGCCCTGGTAGAGCACAATAAGTGTTAGTTGATTGTAAGGGATATTTTTTATTAAATATTACATCTAACAATTACTAATATCTTAAACAGCCTGGAGTATAAAATAGAGATGGTTAAAAGTATAATTTAGAAGCAATTAGGCTGGGCGCAAACGTCCGGTTTCGGTTTCCGAATCAGGAGGCGTGTATGTACATACACACACATGCATAAATTACAGATACATTCATTTTTTTTACATGTGTGTGTAATTTATGTATGTAACCGGACGTTTGCGCCCAGCCTAAAGACCAAGATTTAAATTCTAACTAAATTCTCCATTAACAGTTTTATTGACTGACCATGTAAAGATCAAATTAGCAAATTATTCACATTTCATTCTTAATTTCAGAATGAACAGCTTCGTAGTTTTCTGCTTATTCGGGCTTGTGGCTTTGGCCGTGGCCAGGCCAGACGGCAAGTATACCGACAAATATGACAGCGTGAATCTGCCAGAGATCCTTGGCAACCGCCGCCTGCTCATACCCTACATGAAGTGCATGCTCGATCAGGGCAAGTGCACTCCCGACGGCAAGGAGCTAAAATGTAAGTAAAATTAAAAACTGGATTCAAGCTTGTCTTAGTACCTGCATACTGGTCTCCTAATATTTAAGAGTCAGACTGGATGTCAGTACCTTCTACTTTTACTGTGGGGATGTGTACCTGGAAAATAATTACATGACATGATCTGCTCAATTTTGAATTTATTGCGAAAATAGTCTTTATCCAGACCCTTTTAGTTGTATTTATTGAAGTAAGAATCACCGCGTTACTATATTTTTTTTATTTAGGTTTTTAATTTTGTATATAAGTAATAAAGTTTTGCTGATGACAGAATTAGCTCAATCAAACGTCTCAAATAGGTAAAAAGGTGTTCGTAAATTAGGAAACCTCGCTTAGTTAATAATTTTTCTGAAGTTCAATTGTAGTTTCATTGGGAATCCAAATATATCCAATTATCACGTCTATACTATACTATAATATTATAAAGAAGAAATATTTGATTGTTTGTTTGTTTGCATTGAATAAGCTCCGAAACTACTGAACTGATTTGAAAAATTCTTTCACTGTTGGGAAGCTACACTTATCTCCGGGTGACATAGGCTATATTATATTAAAAAAAAATAGGAATCCGTAAGATAAATCACGCGAACGAAGTCGCGGGAAGAGTGTTAGTACCCGACAATTCAGAAGTTTTCTAATAATAATTAAATGATGACATAATCTTTTTTCTATTTTCCAGCTCACATCAGGGAAGCTCTAGAGGAGAACTGTGCCAAGTGCACTAAGGTCCAGCGTGATGGAACTCGCCAAGTCATGGCCCATCTTATCAACCACGAAGTGGACTACTGGAACCAGCTCAAGGCCAAATACGACCCTCACTCCAAGTACTCCAAGCAACACGAACAGGAACTCAGAAATCTTAAGCACTAATTTGTAATTAATTAATAGTACCTAAAGAATCGTGGGAGCTATGTAGTATTTTTTCGATTTAGTTAGAAAATTCTGAAAATGAGATGTGGTAGAAACGCTGTGGTATAAATATCTTATAGTACCTTAAAAATTGTCAATGTTGTCTAAATACATTTAGAGAAACATCCAGTGATTTTCTGTCTGTTTGTGTATGTCAAGTTTTTCGAACATCACATGAACAAGGAAAACCCTAATATCAAGGCTTGTGAATTACATTTTAGTGTAGAGCATTTTAAAAATAAATTATTGGTTGTTAATCGAGAGTTGGTTTTTTTTTTCTAGATATTTAAGTTTTTTTTTGCTATTTCTAAAACTAAAACTTAAAAATCGTCAGTGTTGGACCTATTGTACCAATCTACAGTCACTTAATAATAAGTTAATGAATGGTTTTTTAACGGACCTATTTTGGACAAAGACCTATCCAAATTCCGCATTTAATGGAATAGGGCCTTGCATCAATGACATAGAAGATTCCTGTATATTAAGTATTAAATTGACGCCTCCTTTGCCATAGCGTTTGAGGAGCAGTTCGTTAGTGCGCCGCATGTCGCGGATTCGAATTCCGCTCAGAACAAATATATTATTGGTATGGCCTGTTTGTGCATGTAATTTTATACGTATGTAAACAAATTACAGTAATAATAATAAATAATTTATTTTCAGGTTACAAAGACCATAGATAAATACCTTAATCTAAGTATACTATACAACCTTAATTTTAATTCGTTGCAAATCTTTCAGGGGGTGAATGTACTCATGAATATGAACAACTTTTATTAAGGGACATAGTACGAAATGTGAAAAAAAAAACAGCTGATCCATATTACAATAATGTACTACATTACGATCAAAATGTATGGTTCAGCTGTTTTTTTTTTCACATTTCGTACTATGTCCCTTAATAAAAGTTGTTCATATTCATGAGTACATTCACCCCCTGAAAGATTTGTAACGAATTAAAATTAAGGTTGTATAAAAACAATTGTGTTAGTAAATAAAACTTAAAACTATGTTAGTAACACTTGGTTGCACTAAGTACGCATACATTATACAGAAGAAATACCTAGTATGGGATAAGGTTTAAAAAAGAAGTGTTATTTTTTTTCCTGTTATTCAATAGTTTTTTTGTCTTATAAGCAACTATCTTCTGCCCGCGACGTCGTCCGCGTCAATGTCGGTTATTTGCGATCTAATCTTGTTTCTCCATACAAACTTTCGACCCCCGTTTCATCCCCTTAGTGGGTAAATTTTGGAAAGTCCTTTCTTAGAGAACGTCTGCTAACTACAAACTACATGCCTGCTAAATTTCATCTTTATACGGCAAGCGGTTTTTGATATTTCGTGATGAATGAGTGAGTTAGTGAGTGACCTTTTGCTTTTATATATTTAGATAGAAGATAGGTAGCTACCTGTTCTTCTCAATCTATTTTTACTGAAATATATGCACAAAGTCCATGAAGGTGATTTTCCTCACGGATCCCTAATTTTTTTGAAAATATTATATAGCCTATGTCACCCAGGGATAGCGTAGCTTCCCAACAGTTAAAGAATTTTTCAAATCGGTCCAGTATTTTTTGAGTTTATCCATTACAAACAAACAAACAAAAATACATTTTTTTCCTCTTTATTGATATTATTATTATATTATTAATATTAATAATTAATAATATATTAATAATAAGTGTAGACGTACGAAGTAGGTACACAATCATAATTCTCTATCCATCTTAAATATACAATTAAACTGTTTTTGTCGCTAATAACATATTAATTACCTGTAATAATAATTGTGTAAATGTGAGTAATGATTAAGCCTTCAAATATCATTATTGTCACTAACGTCATTGTCAATGTTAAGATGTAAAATGATGTGTGTATTGTGTAAGGTAAATAATAATATTTCCACGTTGAACTCTACTTCCATAGAATTGTTAAATAGTTTGTTCAACGCCATTCTTCGAATAAACATTACATTACATTTACACATAAAATCTAGGCACAATGTTTATTCTTTATCTCAAAATAGACTATGGTATGAGATAGGTTTTTCCCTTGTTGAGTTGTTTTGAGCGAATTCTGATAATTTGGGCTTTATTTCTTGGGGAAATCTTTATGTACTGTCCTCGGGGGAGGCGCTGAGGTGTGTGGTACTCGTATCGATTAAAGCCCACGGTGTTTCTTAATCTACCTCTCCAGGTAATTTAGGTTACAACGATCTAAATTACCTACTACATAATTTACAACTTTTTATTGAAAACATTTTTTGATTTACGTTATTCAACGGACATCCCGGTTAAACAGTTCATTGCTGAGTGATAAAATCAGCCAATAGTACCTTTAACTAATAAGCTTTAGGGTAAATAGTGTTATAAAGGTACAGTAAACGAGTAGCAAATTAGTGGCCAACGTATGACAAATGTAATAATAGCGTAGCAACCGCAGCAAACTCGAAGAATACTCGTAGCAAACGCGTAGCTTACGTGTAGCATCGCGTAGCAGACACGTAGCAGACGCGTAGCGTGCCTTCATGCTACTTTTTCATCTTAGTTGAAAACAGGTTTTTGACCTATTTAACAAACTAGAATTAGGAAGAATTAACTTTAAAGAATAAGGTGGACCATATTTGTGACAGCATTTAAGGGTCCACCAGGTACAATAAAGAGAGGGAGACTTCTCACTAAATGGGAGGACGACACAAAGAAAATAGCCGACCCAAAATGTTGTGAACCGCAAAATCCAGAGAGATCAGGCTTACTTTGGAGGAGGCCATTACTTACTTTAGAAAGGTTCTTGCAGAAACAAATGACAAGGTTTTTTGTCATTTACAAACTACTACATTTAAAAGTACTTACTGTATTGATTTTCTAAGAAATAAAAATCTTTTTTTTTTAATCTCACTTTTAATGGCGCACTTATCTTAACAGTTTCGTTACAGATAAAGTTGTAAAAAATTGGACTTCACGGTTTCGTTCCATTCGACCTGACCGTGACGTTTATATGCCCGAACAATGGCGTTTGTATTACATAAAGCCAATCTTATAGAAAATAATATTTTATATGTGTTTTATTTCATTTTAAATGTGTATAAATAAAAAGAAAACAAATGATATGGTAACAAATCAGTCCGATCTCGGGTTATTCTAAATGTAGATTTTACATCAGCAGAATTCTTCATAAACTTCTTGTTTTGTAACGGCACAAAAATATGCCTACAATAATTGTTACGTTTTTATCCAAGATCACGTAAAAACCGCTAGAGGCAGGGGTAGCCAACCGTGGTAACTAATGTGAGTACGAGATACCCAGCCCGGCTCAGATATCCGTTGACGTCACACGCTAAAAGCAAAAATAATAAACATGATCTTAAGGCGCTCCACCCACTGCCCCGCGCCCCGTCGCGTAGCGCGGGATGGCAGATTTTACCGTTGTATGCAAGTATCTCAATTTATATAGACATCACGCCTAGCACAACACACTGCCGACGCGGAAACCAGCGGGAAGGCGCACCGCGCGCAGATTCTGCCAATCTGCGCGGGAGCGCGGGGCGTGCCGCGGGATATGACACACCGGCTCTGCCGTCCCGGGCGTGATTTTATACTGTAAAGGCGTTTGCACGATGGATCTCGACGTAGACAAATTTATTGAAACTGAGCAACGCCCTGCAATTTGGGATATGAAACGAAAAGTATATAGTGACCGCGTACAAAAAGTTAAGAAATGGGAGGAGATAATAAATATATTTCAAAAGATGCAGTTGACATACGTGTGTAGCTAAAGAATTTATCTTCATATTTTCTTAAGTCTTTGTAATTTAGTGCAAATGATCCATTTATAGATCTCGATCGTAAACAGGGATGTATCCAAAATCTTCTATGGACGCGGTGTCTTTTAATTCTTGTATACAAAAACCTAAATGACAATATAACTGCAACATCTTGAAATTGAATAAGTTCGTCCATTCTCCACGACGATCGACAATACAGTGGACATATGAGTTTATTTAGCGCGAGGCCGTCGTAATCTGCTTCACCGCGCGGGGGAGCAGATTGCACCGCTAAGTAAGGCAGATCTGCGCCTCCGTCGCCGCGCGCGTTATCTGTCGCTCTGCTCACCGCGGCGGGACGCATCTTCAGTGGGTGGAGCGCCTAAAAATAGTCTTGTCAGAGTTAAGTAAGTCTGGAAACTCTGATGCAAATAAGATGGGACCAATGACGTCAGTAAACAGGCTGCACAAACAACCAGTCTTTATGTGAGTCCTGAAATAGATGGGGTATTTCCAACCAGCTTGCTAAGCAAAAGGATGGTTGCTTTGAATTTGCGTTTGACGTCAAAAGTATATTTTTAAAATATTTATATTGAAGGTAGCAAAATTTTACCGTCGAAATGTAGGATTCATATTATTATTATTTCAACCGATAACAACTTCAAATTTAACCAAGTCTTGGCCTGGTGGTGGCTAGCGAGTGTGCTAATGGGTTCGATACCTAGGTCAGGCAAACGGTTATTTTTAGCTAAACAGGGAAAAATTCTGATATTCAAATAAAACGTCCACAATAATATTAAGCATTGGGGTCGCGGTGCATGCCTTTGAGAAAATAGACGACATGTCACGTTGAGAATGCTATATACAAGAAAAGTGTACGTCATGTCAACTATTCGACTTTTGATCTACTGCCATCAGATTTCCAGGTAAGAAACAGTTTGATAAAAACAGTTGATGTTTATTTCTAAAAACCATAAGCCCAGCACGAACTCGCTAACGTTAAAATGTTAATTTAATTCAATTTTCGAATTGGAAATTCCTAAGACTATCTTTTAGCTTTTTTTTGGTTTTAATTTATGCGACAAGCACAATAAAATTAGTATCACACATTAATATGGCTTTTAAAATTAATAAATATTATTTATTTATTTATTTATATGTATATATATTCTTTATTGTACACCAGATTATATATGACTTAAAAATAAACTATCAACTACAAAACATATAATAATTGGCGGCCAATATTTTTTATTTAAAATCTATCGAATTTACGCTGCGTTTACTCCGCCCGCTCGTGCTAGGCCCTCCGATCAGCTGATAAATAAATGTAGCAGTTATTCATAAGTCTTGCATTATTGATTAGTATGGAAATCGAGCGAATGATTACCATAAAATATAGTCAATTTAAGCGGCGGTTAAATACTATATAGGTACAACAAATTCCTAGAAATATAATTTGGGTTTGCATTAAAAACATTCGACTGATCCAGAATTGCGGTGATGATGGTATCCATTCCACAGGAATCTGTTAAAGCGGGTCACGCGTTGAAACGCGGTGTTATTCTGTTCGCAGAACGATTTTTGGCCACCATAGAAAAGGCCCTGCAGGCGGCGGATTTGGGGTCAGTCCGTCGTCCAAACAGAAACAGGCCCGAGAGTAAGGCGCGCGTGGTGTTTTGAGTGTATGCTCAGAACGACACCCGTGCCCCGGCCAAAGATAGTTGGAGGAACATAAAATCTTCTTGAACTGTCAATAGCACCAGGTGGAATGATCGCTCACCTCAAACTCACCCAAATTGACTAAATCCAACGAGGGAGTTTTGTCACAGAATAGTTGCTGGCTCTATTTTTTGCAATAAAACTTTCGTGTTTTACTAGAGCCCTGTTTTCAACAGTTCGGTATATAAATAGTAAATTGAATATTTCCCTTAAATAGTGGTTTAACCTAGACATTGGGAGTTGATTTAGAAAAAGAACACATGAGATATAACAATACATGGATATAATTTTCATCTTGTTGAGTAAAAGAAGACTCCTCAAAATATGTCTTTTTTCATAACACGACACAGCTTTTTTTAAAATTACACAAATAACAAGATTATTTTTTTTTATAAAAATGCATTAAATTAACGTATTCATTTTTCACAATTAGACAAAAATTCTGACTAAAAAAAAGCCTATTATCATTAAGTCAGTCATTACTAAGATGTTTATAATTTTATTAATCACTTAAGCCTACGTACAAACTTTTTGCCTCACAACTTTAATGGTATATAAGTACACGTAAAGACGCTGGAAATTGTAGATCGCAGTGCATCTGATCATTGAATAAACCTCTCTCAAACCAACAGGTATTCTGATTTTTTATTTAAATATTTTTCTGTATAAGAAAAGGGGGTTGAAATAATAATTATTTTATTTAAAATATTTTTTTTAATATTAAATACTTCTTTACAACTTCTGGGCTATATGCATAGTTTTCATTCAATTTTGTTGTTTTTAAAATATGTTGTGGATTTATATTTTTTTTTACATGGTGATAAAATATTAATGAAAATAAAAGTGGTCGGGGGTTAAGTAATAAAAAGGACTAAAAATTAAAAGTCTTTACATTAACTGTGTACCTATGGTTCCAGCATCAAAATGAAGTCCTGCATCGTGTTGTGCGTCCTGTCCGTAGCCGTGATGGCTCTCGCGCGTCCCGAGGAGTCTCACTACACCGACCGTTACGACAACGTGGACCTGGACGAGATCCTCGGCAACCGCCGGCTGATGGTGCCCTACATCAAGTGCATGCTCGACCAGGGCAAGTGCGGCCCGGATGCTAAGGAGCTCAAGGGTAAGCGTTGTGCTTTTGTTCTCCACGTTGAATTTAAGTGTTTTTTGTGTGTCCTAAAGCAAAGCATCACTAGCTTGATTTTAACCTATTCCTACAATGTAGGTATAATTATATCTTAACGGGGGCACTGCCGTGCCCCCCGATATGGTAATTTATGGTTTTGTTTATTGTGTACTCAGCTCGTAGGTACTTATTACATCAAATCTTATCGTTTTTCTCTTCCTACAGAGCACATCATAGAAGCCCTCGAAAACGAATGCGATAAATGCACTGAAGTTCAGAAGAAGGGAACCCGGCGCGTCATCGCCCACCTGATCAACCACGAGGAAGATTACTGGAACGAGCTGTGTGCCAAATACGATCCCGAGAGGAAGTTCACCGCTAAGTACGAGAAGGAACTTAAAGAGATCAAGGCTTAAGGGATTATCGACCTGTGAATGGTTTGGCACTAAATTGGAACGCAAAATGGTGATGTGATTTTAGTTGAAAAATAAAAAGTAAAAAATATTTATTAAAGGTTTGCAGTTTTACTTGTTCATTTTTTTAAGGAATGATTGACTAAAAACTTCAATTGAAGTGAGGAGTGTCAGGATAAAATAATTGATCGTATAGAAATTATGAGATTTCCATCGGCTGTAAAAAAGACTCTTCACAGAGCCAAAGGTTACATAGATCGTTCCCATCATTGCAATTTTTTTTTTGTTTTGGACTATAACTGGGAATCTTTTGGTTACGGAGATATTGAAGGTCAAAATAACAAATTTTCTCTACGTTTTTTTACGAAAACAAGTTTACATTGTTGTAACTAAACTTTGAATACCTACCCAAAACAACACCTGTACTATTGTATGCACCAATAAGCACAACAATTTGCGTGTAGAACATGCACGCATGTGTCAACTGCATGGGAAAATATAAACAGTTTCACACCAAAAAAAAAAATTGTTACGAACCGCAAAATCCAGAGAGGTCTGGCTTACTTTGGAGTAATATAATAATAATAATAATAATCGTTTATTTGGAACAAAAACAAGTACAGTAAGGAACAAAGTTTAAAACGATGGTAGCTGCAAAAGTTAAAAACTGTGGCGCAGCTAACCAACGCCCTACTCCAGGTGAGAGGATGAGCAGTTCCAGGCTAATACATAACACAAGTATTTTAAACAAGTATGAGTAAAACAAAATAAAGAGAAAAAAAAAAAAGAAAAATATGTTAGCTTATAAATTAAGAAAGTTATGTGTGCCGTGAGTAAGAAAGTTAGGTTGGGGGTGAGGGTGAGTTATGATGTTGTGTGTGAGTGAAAGAGTGTGAGTGTAGGAGTGTGAGTGTTTATAGGGTTGTTAGACTTCCACGAGTTTTTCAGTTGCATCGTATGTGAGAGATCTTAGCCAAGTGTCGAGCTTTTTCTTGCATTTGTACCTGGTATCCGAATAGATATCGATGTGTTTATTTATTCTGTTGTATATTTTAGAGCTTATGTAATTAAAGTGACGACGAGTAGCGACAGTTGTACGGGGTTCTATATTACAAATCCGATCAGAACGACGTCTGTTACTACTAATGTCTGGATCGTATTTGAGTAGAGCGTGTTTACGGAGCACTGTCTGGGAGATAAATAGTTGTCTGACAGTCAGAACCTGGCAGTGGGAGAAAAGTGCGGTGGTAGGAAAACGAATTGGTTTCTTCGCAAGGACCTTCAAAACCGCTCTTTGCGCCTTTTCAATCCGCAACATCGCCGTTTTGTGAGCTCCACCCCAGGCCGTCAAGCAGTATCTAAGTAGCGACTGCGCAAGTGCAAGATAGACAGACATTAAGCTTTCAAAGTCCATTACAGCTCTAAGTTTTCTAAAAACAAATAGGAGCTTCCTAAGGCGAGACACAACTGCACCAATTTGTTGTTGCCATTTAAGGTGACGATCAATTACAACACCAAGGTATTTGATAGTCTGCGTGCATTCCAGTTGCGGGCAGACACAAGTGACATCTGGACTAGGCTGTGGGCAAGTGTGAGCGTGAAGTGAGAGTGGTGTTTGCGGTTGACCTGACTTATTGATGGAGAAACAAACGAACTTGGTTTTACTGACATTTAGTGTTAACAGGTTTGTGGCTAGCCAGTTCATGACAGTACTTAGCACGAGCTCAGCATTGTCGCGGGCTTCAGTCCACGAGTGGCCATGAATTATCAGAGCTGTGTCATCTGCGTAAGCGAGTATTTTGCAGTTAGGGAGGGATAGTTGACACAGCTCGTTTACATAAATAAGAAAGAGGCTCGGCCCAAGCACACTACCCTGCGGCACACCAAGGTCAACTGCTTCTTTCCTGCTCAAATGTTCTCCAACTTTTACGTACTGTCCTCGGCCCGTCAAGTAAGTCCTAAAGATGTCCTGAGGAGTACCACGTATGCCAATGTCCTCCAGTTTTGAGAGGAGTAGGGGGACAGAGACAGTGTCGAAGGCTTTGGATAGGTCTAAAAATATAGCTAGTGTCTTTTTTTTATTTTCGAAATTATTAATAATCGTATCTGAGAGTTTTAGCACGGCGTCTTCAGTAGATTTAGTACTTCTGAAGCCAAATTGATTTTCTGCTAGAATGTTAAATTGTGTAAGAAATTTCGTTAGTCGAGTATTAATCACTTTTTCAAATATTTTAGATAAGGCGGTAAGTACTGATATCGGTCTATAATTAGATACACTGTCTCTGTCACCAGACTTGAAAATAGGGTGGACGACCGCGGTTTTAAATACGTCAGGAAAGATACCTGATGATAGGCAGAGGTTAAAGACATAGACAAGCACCGGGACGATAGTGAGTCTGGTGGCTTTTACAATTGAGGTAGGGATACCGTCAACACCAACAGCACACTTGTCCTTTAAGCCGAGAATGATGTTGTGTAGCTCAGGACTATCGACACTGTAAAGAACCATTGAATGTAAAGGGGAGGGTTTGGGAGAACACGTCCCGTCAGTGTTGTGTTGCCTAGGTGTTAGATTGTTAATAGTTGCTGGTTGGTGGATTTTAGATGCTAAGAATTTACCTACACTTGCGAAGTAGCCATTCACCATGTCAACAGATTGGGAGGGATTGTCGCAGCAATTTAAAAGCTCTAAAGAAGGAGCTATGCTGTGGTTTAAATTTGCTACCTGTTTGATTAGAGACCATGTGGCTTTTGGGTTGTTTTTTGCTTTTTGAAACTCAGCGCGCTCGTACTCCCGCTTAACGGTTTTCAGAAGATTATTACAAAAGTTACGGTAGCGATGGAGTACTATTTTGTGGGTTTCATCTTCTGGATATTTTAAAAACTTGCGGTATAATTTGTCTCTATGCCGTATGCACCTCAAAAGGCCTGGAGTGATCCAAGGCTTAATAATGCGTCGTCTACTTGGAGTTATTGCAGTGTGAGAGTGGGACTTAATGGCTGCGGATATTATAAGAACAAACGACTCAGCAGCTACATTTGGGTTATTTGAGTTAAGAATTGAAGAAAAGTCAGTGTTAGAGATACATTCAACAACCCCAGGAACATCAATCTTAACCCTTGAGTAACTGTGTTTAATTTTTGTTTGAAGATTTAAGTTACAAAAAACAACGACAGGAGAATGGTCCGTTATGAGAGCATCTAGCACTAATGTAGTGGCAGAGGTTTGGCAGCGAATTATCACATGATCTAGGCAGCTAGAAAGTCTAGTAGGGAAAGTGTGAGCAGAAAGCATAGCGTGAGATGCTGTAAGGTTTAGATATTCGTCAGCATTAGGGTCAGTGCTATCAGGAGCAATGTTTATGTTAATGTCGCCGATGATTGCGACAGTAATATACTGGGATAGTGTACCAAGAATGAAGTCAAGACTGCACAGGAACTGAGACAAGTCCCTGCATGACGGAGAACGATATAAGGCGACAAGAGCTGCTTTGTCTGAGAATTTTAGTATGAGGCAATTAGCATCGCTAAATGTAGGAATTTCAATGGTAGCATTATGGCAGTCTCTAATGTATGCAAGTACGCCGTCGTTTTGATTTGTAAAGGTCGAGATATGAGAGTTATATCCGTTTAGGGCAGGAATAGATGAACATTTACTCAGCCAGCACTCTGAGAGTATAACAACATCCGGTAGGTACGAGAGTCTAGTCATGAATAACACGAGATTATCAAAATTACAGTTTAGGCTACGTATATTGGTATGTAATATTTTAAAGTCATGCATATATTCATTTAGGTACCTTGAACTATTTTCTGGTGAGGAAATATAACAGTTTGAGACTGAGAGATGTTCGACTTCCTTGCCTATCATAGATAAATCATCCATCTTTTATCTTTATAGCAAACGAGGAACAAAAAATAGAAATTAATACGGGAATGAACACTGGAAAGCTGTAATTCGAACTAATTGGTTTGGGAAGGTGATAGCACCAAAAAAGCAAGAAAGAAGTTTTAAGCGAATTTTTTTTAGAATAAGTGTAGGGACTAAGATCTGATGCATGAAACCCTTGGAAGGTTTGGGTAAATACGGAGTGTAGTGATGAGGTGAGAATACGTGTGAGGGGTGAATGTGTGGGTGGATTGTGTGAAAATACGGTACAGTACAGGGTAAGTGAGCATTTGACAATAATATTTTTGCTAACAAAACAAATTGGGTGATTTTCATGCAGGAAATACAATAAATTCTGGTTCCTTTGACGTTCAAAATTTGGATAAAAAACATACAAAATATTCAGTCACGCTGACTTAACAACGCAAGCAAGATCCGCTTCAGATTTTACTTGAAAATGAGGTTTTCCAACTTTTTCCCGAACAAATATCTTGCCGTGCGAGACCCAGCAGAACTGGAAATCGTTCGATTTAGCAGCATCACGAGCCATGAAGAAGAGTCTCTTATTCTTTGCTGATAAATTTTCTGAGATATAAATTGGCTTCGCTGGGCCAGTAAGCTTAAGGTGTTCCGTAGTCAGTTTGTAGGAGTTTTTATTGTGGTTTCGAAACTTTAGTAAAAATTCTTCCTTGAGGAGGACGGAGGTGAAGTCGACAATGATAGGTTTATTGGCAGGATCTTTAGTTTTTATACGAAACAAGTCCTTCACGTCTCTTGGGTGAATGGTGACATGGAGGAGTTTGCCAGCGTCAATGATGGTGTTGAGCAGGGAGGCCTTGGACTCGGATGTGTTACCAGGGACGTTTCGTATCTCAATACATGTGGACCTTGAGCTTTGTTCCATTTTTTCTAGCTTGGATTCGAGATCATTTATGTAAGATAGATTGTCTTTACGCTCCGCCTCCAACAACTCCACCTGAGATTTGAGGCTGTCATGTTGTATGGACAGGTGGTCGAATGAGTCACGGATACTGTTTGCCAAAGATAACAGCTTGTCGTACTTCTCATCTTGTTGGAGCTTAAACTCACGGAACATTTGCTTCATATCAGACATGAAAACAGACAATTTACTCTCATCGTTATCCTCCGAGCGCTTGCGTTTTGCATTACGAAAAGTAATGTTCGGCGAAATATCTGCAGTAGGTGAGTCCGGATTGAGGTTGAGGTTAGGTTCCGAAGAACTCAGTGAAGTAAAAAGCGCCTGTTCGGATGTAGCGAGCAATGTCGCAACGGGTGGCGGTACCGGAGATGATTGGGGTGGTGTGCGGTTTAGCGGCATTCTCGAGAGTAGATTCCGATGCGGGTACCAGGCAAGCAGTAAATAGAAGCGGCGTAAGTATAAACTTTTGTTATATTTTAGGTGTGGTTCAAATTATTCTGGTGGCTGTCGACAGATCGGAACAAAATTACTTTCCATCAAACATAAGTAGATCTTTGTAGATAATTTTTGACGCGGTCTTCGTAAACACGCCGGGTACTGCCAAAACTGGTTCGGAGCTTGATGCAAACTCAACGGCGCGGTGCGTCACTAACTAGGGTCGCGCGCAGTTTTGGTATTTACGCTGTCCGCACAACCGCGATATTACCGTGCACTAGCCGCACGGGCGTTGAGTCACAATGACCACCGTGATTTGCACAAACTTAAAACTGTTTACGATTATGTTTTTAAATCACTTCTTATGCTTGAAATTTCTTATTATAGTGAACAACGATGACACATATCACAGATACAGTATATATTAATTATTTTAGAGGAATTATCACTTTTACTATTTTTAAAAGATTTATAATCGGGAGAACTGCTAAAACTATGTTTTCTTATGTGGTGCGTTTACGGAGGTGTAATGAGTAGGCCATTACTTTCTTTTATAAAGGTTCTTGTAGAAACAAATGACAAGGTTTTTTGTCATTTACAAACTACTACATTTAAAAGTAGGTACTGTATTGATTTTCTAAGAAATAAAAATCTTTTTTATTTTATCTAACTTTGAATGTAGCACTGATCTTACAAGAACCCAGTAAAGTTAAAGATTAAGTTGCTCAAAATTGGACTTTACGATTTCGTTCCATTCGACCTGACCGTGACGTTTATATGCCCGAAATCATCTAAACACCAATGGCGTTTGCATTACATAAAGCCAATCTTATAGACAATAATATTTTTTTATGTGTTTTATTTCATTTTAAATGTGTATAAATAAAAAAAAAACAAATGATATGGTAACAAATCAGTCTAATCTCGGGTTATTCTAAATGTAGATCTTAACATCAGCACAATTCTTCAAAAACTTCTAGTTTTGTAATGGCACAAAAATATGCCTACAACAATTAAAAAAATTGAATTGAATTGTTATGTTTTTATCCGAGATCACGTAAAAACCGCTAGAGGCAGGGGTAGCCAACCGTGGTAACTATTTAACTAATGTGAGTACGAGATACTCAGCCCGGCTCAGATATCCGTTGACGTCACACGCTAAAAGCAAAAATAATAAACATGATCCTAAAAATAGTCTTGTCAGAGTTAAGTAAGTCTGGAAACTCTGATGCAAATAAGATGGGACCAATGACGTCAGTAAACAGGCTGCACAAACAACCAGTCTTTATGCGAGTCCTGAAATAGATGGGGTATTCCCAACTAGCTTGCTAAGCAAAAGGATGGTTGCTTTGAATTTGCGTTTGACGTCAAAAGTATATTTTTAAAATATTTATATCGAAGTTGGCAAAATTTTACCGTCGAAATGTATGTCATATTATTATTTCATCCGATAAGATAATTCAACTTAAAAACTCAAGTCCCGATCTGGTGGTGGCTTTCGAGTGTGCTAATGAGTTCGATACCCAGGTCAGGAAAAGGGTTATTTTTGGCTGGTTTTAGCCCTCTAAAAATGGGGGAAAAAATTGAAATAACAATACGTCCACAACAATAGTAAGCGTTAGGGTAGCGGTGCATGCCTTTAAGAAATAGACGACATGCCACGTTGAGAATGCTACATGAAAAGTTTACGTCGTGTCCACTATTCGACTTTTGGTCCACGGCCATCAGATTTCCTGGTAAGAAACAGTTTGATAAAAACAGTTGATGTCAATTTCTAAAAAACATAAGCCCAGCACGCGCTAACGTTAAAATGTTAATTTAAGTCGATTTTCGAATTGGAAATTACTAAGACTATCTTTAAGCTTTTTTTTGGTTTTAATTTATGCGATAAGCACAATAAAATTAGTATCACACATTAATATGGCTAAAGCCTTCAAAATTAATAAATATTATGTACGAAACAAGTATTTTTTTATTTAAAATCTATCGAATTTACGCTGCGTTTACTCCGCCCGCTCGTGCTAGGCCCTCCGATCAGCTGATAAATAAATGTACCTAGCAGTTATTCATAAGTCAACGCATTATTGATCAGTATGGAAATCGAGCGCATGATTACCATAAAACATAGTCAATTTATGCGGCGGTTAAATACCTAACAAACAAACAAATATATATAATTTGGGTTTGCATTAAAAACATTCGACTGATCCAGAATTGCGGTGATGGTGGTATCCATTTCACATGAATCTGTTAAAGCGGGTCACGCGTTGAACCGCGGTGTTATTCTGTTCGCAGAACGATCTTCGGCCACCATAGAAAAGGCCCTGCGGCAGATTTGGGGTCAGTCCGTCGCCCAAACAGAGACAGGCCCAAGAGTAAGGCGCGCGAGGTGTTTTGAGTGTATGCTCAGAACGACACCCGTGCCCCGGCCAAAGATAGTTGGAGGAACATAAAATCTTCTTGAACTGTCAATAGCACCAGGTGGAATGATCGCTCACCTCAAACTCACCCAAATTGACTAAATCCAACGAGGGAATTCTGTCACAGAATAGTTGCTGGCTGATAGTTGCAATGAATTTGGAATAAAACTTTCATGTTTTACGAAAGCCCTGTTTTCAACAGTTCGGTATATAAATAGTAAATTGAATATCTATTTCCCTTAATATAGTGGTTTAACCTAGACATTGCGAGTTGATTTAGAAAAAGAACACATAGATATAACAATACATGGATATAATTTTCATCTTGTTGAGTAAAAGAAAACTCCTCAAAATATTTCTTTTTTCGTAACACGACACAGCTTTTTTAAAATTACACAAATAACAAGTTTAAAAAAATCTTTACTAAAATGCATTAAGTTAACGTATTTATTTTTCACAATTAGCCAAAAATTCTGACAAAAAAATCCTATTATTATTAATATCATTAAGTCAGTCATTACTTACTAAGATGTTTATAATTTTATTATTCACTTAAGCCTACGTACAAACTTTTTGTCTCAGAACTTTAATGGTATATAAGTACACGTAAAGACGCTGGAAATTGTAGATCGCAGTGCATCTGATCATTGAATAAACCTCTCTCAAACCAACAGGTATTCTGATTTTTTATTTAAATATTTTTCTGTATAAGAAAAGGGGGTTGAAATAATAATTATTTTATTTAAAATAATTTTTTTAATATCAAAAACTTCTTTACAACTTCTGGGCTATATGCACATTCAATTTTTTTGTTTTTAAAATATGTTGTGGATTTATATTTTTTTTTTTACATGGTGATAAAATATTAATGAAAATAAAAGTGGTCGGGGGTTAAGTAATAAAAAGGACTAAAAATTAACTGTGTACCTATGGTTCCAGCATCAAAATGAAGTCCTGCATCGTGTTGTGCGTCCTGTCCGTAGCCGTGATGGCTCTCGCGCGCCCCGAGGAGTCTCACTACACCGACCGTTACGACAACGTGGACCTGGACGAGATCCTCGGCAACCGCCGGCTGATGGTGCCCTACATCAAGTGCATGCTCGACCAGGGCAAGTGCGGCCCGGATGCTAAGGAGCTCAAGGGTAAGCGTTGTGCTTTTGTTCTCCACGTTGAATTTAAGTGTTTTTTGTGTGTCCTAAAGCAAAGCATCATTAGCTTGATTTTAAGCTGTTCCTACAATGTAGACCAGGTATAATTATTACGATGGTACACTCTCTTGACAAACCCATAATATTCTTTCTATCACAAGGTTTTTTTGTTGTGTTCTCAGCTCGTAGGTAGGTACTTGTAACATCAAATCTAATCGTTTTTCTCTTCTTACAGAGCACATCATAGAAGCCCTCGAAAACGAATGCGATAAATGCACTGAAGTTCAGAAGAAGGGAACCCGGCGCGTCATCGCCCACCTGATCAACCACGAGGAAGATTACTGGAACGAGCTGTGTGCCAAATACGATCCCGAGAGGAAGTTCACCGCTAAGTACGAGAAGGAACTTAAAGAGATCAAGGCTTAAGGGATTATCGACCTGTGAATGGTTTGGCACTAAATTGGAACGCAAAATGGTGATGTGATGTTAGTTGAAAAATAAAAAGTAAAAAATATTTATTAAAGGTTTGCAGTTTTACTTGTTCATTTTTTTAAGGAATGATTGACTAAAAACTTCAAATGAAGTTAAGAGTGTCAAAAAAAAATAATTGATTGTATAGAAATTATGAGGTTCCCCCTTAACCCTTTGACCGCCAGGGACGTCTATGGACGTCAAATCAAAAAGTGCTCAGGACGTCACAGACGGCATGGGCCATGCCGTCTGTGACGTCCTGAGCGTCCTGGTTAAAACACGCAAGTGCAGCACAAACAACTGTTATGATGTGTTTTTCTATGAACAAACGAACTGTGTAGCCAGCTGTGCTTCAGGCTTCGCGTAGCGAATCTTCGCCAGCAGTCAATGGGTTAATCGACTGTAAAAAGACCCTTTACAGAGCCAAAGGTTCTTATATATCCTTCCCATCATTGCAATATTTTTTAACCGACTTTTTTTGTTTTGGACTATAACTGGGAATCTTGTCGCTACGGAGATATTGCAGGTCAAAATTACAAATTTTCTCTACGTTTTCTTACGAAAACAAGTTTTCAATGTTGCAACTAAACTTTGAATACCCAAAACAACAACTGTATGTACCAATAAGCACAACAATTTGCGTGTGGGTAACATTGCATGGTAAAATATTATAAACAGTTTCACACCAAAAAAAATGTTTCCCAGCAATATTTTTTGGTAAATGTTACTTACTTGACTGCCTCGTTGGTCTAGTGGTTAGTGACCCTGACTGCAAAGCCGGAGGTAGTGGGTTCGATTCCCACTCAGGACAATTGTGTGATGAGCATAATTGTTGGTTCTGTGTCTGGGTGTAATTTATCTATAGGTAATAATTATGTATGTATTTATAAATTATATAAGTATGTTTATCAGTTGTCTGGTTACCATCACACAAGCTCTGCTTAGCTTGGGATCAAATGGCCGTGTGTGAGTTGTCCCAAGATATTTATTTATTTATATTTATTTACTTTAATGGGCCGTATGAGTAGTTAACGGTTAGGTACCTATGTGGTGTGTATCTATACGTATGCACCCAATCTTTGGACCAATTGTATAACTTTGAACTAAAAACCATTTATTATGACAATATGAAAATGTTTCTAGAATAATGAAATTGCTATTCTATCAATATTCACGATAACCATCAGTACATGAGCAACTAAGCGTGCTTGTTAATGAACTAGATGCCTTCTTATGCTCAGATCTCTATTGACGTCATAGAGTAACAGCAAAACTGGTATCCTCAGAGTTAAATAACCCTGCAAGCACTGATACAGTGACCTATGACGTCAGCAAACAGGCTTTACATACAACCAGTCCTAATGCAAGTCCTGAAATTAGAGGAGAAATCTATCCAATTTGTCAAGTTTGCTTTAAGTATACGGTAGTTTTATTCGTAATTTTTATTAAGAAACTTTAGGATATTAAACGCCTATGAACCGCATTATGTGATACCGAAACAGGATCATCATTGTAAAATAAAAGTATTTTTAGATATTGCATTTGCCCTCCGACCAATGGGGAGCCACACTCAAAGATAATCGTAGATGGCGCTGCGATCAACTGTACCTTGTTTATTTTCCGTGACAGGAGTGTGGTTGCTATTTTCGCGATTTAAAAGTGATATTTTGATTATAATGTACTCGTTTATGACGATTCCTCAACTTAAAGTTGAGCTTTGAAAAAAAAACGCGTCAACTGCTGGCAAAAAGGCTCAATTGATTGAAAGGTAAACACATAAAATATTTAAGGTTATGATTTGATTCAGAGCTTTTTTTCTGTTTTCTTGAAGTACTTCGGTAACTTTTCTGTTCTTTTTGAAGGTTGGAATCGTACGATCGGAACCAGAACTTTGGTGCTGACTTTTTTATTTTATTTATTTTTCTTTATTTCGGAAATAAATGGACTCCCCCTATTTTTACAATTTAATGCACTACATTGAGGCATTTCTACACAAATTATTAAGAATAGGAACGACAAACTTTATTAAAAACAAATATCCATACGATTTGACAGTTGTTACGTCAAAACACGGTACAGTCGATCAATACGCCCTCTTTCGTGATAAAAAGTTAGTGTTGTGTAGTGTGTATTGTTTGGTATTAAATTGTGTTCGGGATCGCCCAAACGCCGTCTTGAAATAAAACACGGAAGGTCTGATGTGTAGAAAACGGTGGTGAGGATTTTTATTCGGGAGCTTGCACTTGTTCTACAGGGAGATGTTTCCTCGTAGACTGCTGAGATCGAACTGTGTTGACATCGAAAATCCAACCGATTTTTATACAAAATTTCAAATAGAAGGCGCACGAGTTTTAGCCAATCAGAACACACAAACTAGGGACGGTTAACAGCCGTTAGGTCAAAAACAATATTTCTACCAATTCTAAAGAAATATGTAAGTATCTACTTTCTAAGCGCAACACACAATACCAGAGCCACATCTGGTTACCATAAACGAGTCTTGGATTTTACGTCAAAAACAATATTTCTACCAATTCTAAAGAAATATGTAAGTATCTACTTTCTAAGCGCAACACACAATACCAGAGCCACATCTGGCCACCATAAACGAGTCCTGGATTTTACCCGAGAATAGAACCCTTAGAACAATTATTGAGAAATCGTACAAAAGGGTAATAAAGCTATTTAGCAAAACTGTGGGAAGATGGTCCGAGAAATCACCACGGTCACGTGGTGATTTCTCTTACTTTTTCTTCGGAAACATCTTATTGCTAACTAAATAAACACGAGAACATTATGATATTATGTTATACTAGCACTCTCCCCGCGACTTCGTTCGCGTGATTTTTCTTACGGATCCCTAATTTTTTTATAATAAAATATAGCCTATAGCACTCAGTGATAACGTAGCTTCCAATTTGTGAAAGAATTTTCAAAATCGGTTCAGTAGATCCAGAGATTACCCCCTACATACAAACTTACAAACTTACAAACATACAAACTTACAAACAAATGTTATCTCTTTATAATATTATTATAATTATAATTATAATTATAATTATAATATTATAATATTATAATTATAATATTATAATTATAATTAAATAATTAAATAATTAATAATTAATAATTATAGTATTATAGTATAGACGAAACTACGAGTGTCAACAAACTATCAAACTATTAAGATTAAAACTAAATCTACTATAAACACTCTTAAACTATATTACTAGATTGTTAATCAGTTTGTATACACTATTCGAACACTTCACTTTGTTCACTTGTCCCCACACAAACAGTCATAAAACACATATAAACACTCTAATATAAAGTAAAAAAAACAACATCGACTTAGAAAACGTGAATCGACACACAAGTCCATATACGTGTTTACAATCACTGTTCATTATCTAGCTATTGCCACTGCTTGCGCCCCCGAGCGAGGTTACCTCATGGGTCGTGCACATTCTCCCGCCGTCGCCACGCTGCGACTCTGTTGGCAGCACGACTATCTTCTTCGTAGGACGACGCAGGACGTGGCCGCTGCTGGTTGTCACATCCACCACTCGAACTTCCCCGTCGGCGCCCGGATACAATTTGCTCACTCGTCCTCGCGGCCAGGTGTTGCGCGGCAAATTGCCATCGCATATCACGACGAGGTCTCCCACCTTTGGCTGGGTCCCAGTGCTGGTCGGCTCCCGCCGGTGTTGGAGTAGGGGCATATATTCTCTTATCCATCTTCCTTCTAGGGCTGTTGGCAATGGATCATCCCAGTCGGTCTTGTAGCGCCAGGTGTCTTGGAATATTCTTTTGGCTGGTGTGGTGACTGGAGGGATCAACCCCAGCGGATCGAACAATGCCATTATTATGCTCAAGGCTTCTCTTTTCGTGGGAGAGCGCTTGTTTTCTTCGACTTCTGAGGGTATCTTCATGGTGTTAGTGTTGAACCCTATGCAGTCTTCTTTGACGTGCCAGAGTAGGCCAAGCGTCTTCTCTGTTTCTTTGCCCCCTAGGCTCACTGTTGTGGAGTTGTCTTCTTCAGGGAGGCCAAATTCTTCTATGGTTCTGGTGTCGTTGGATGTCCACCCACTTAATACGAAGCCAGCTTGTTTGTGGATGAAGTCGACTGCTTTTGTTATCTTACGAGCTTCTTCTATAGTGGCGAAGCTCTGCAGATAGTCGTCCATATAATGATTCTTCTGTATTGCTGATGCGGCTTCTGGGTAGTCAGTCGCAAATTCACTCGCATTCTTGTTTTTTATGTACAGTGCGGTGCATGGAGATGATGTGGCTCCAAAGATGACGGATGTCATTCTGTACTCTTCCGGTCTGCCCTCCCGCCGTGCGCCTCTCCATAGGAATCGCAAGGCGTCTCTGTCTTCTCTTCTGACTTTCACTTGCATGAACATCTCCTTTATGTCCCCGCTGACTGCGTATGCATGTTGTCGGAACCGCATTATTACTCCGGGTAGGGATTGGAGTAAGTCTGGTCCCGAGTGCAGCATGTCATTGAGGCACATGCTATGATGACCTGCACATACATGATGGACCAGTCGCGGTGGCTTGTGAGGCTTCGCTGGATTGATGACTGGAAAGTGGGGCAGGTACCAGGTCTTCCCTTCTGGTGCTGGGACGGGTGCTCGTTCAGCATAACCCGACTGGAACAGATTGTCTATCCTCTCTTGGTATTTCTGTTTGAGGTCCTCATCTTTATCCAGTCTCTTCTCTAATGAGTGCAGACGTCGTTCGGCTTCTTTGTAATTGTTTGGTATCTGAAGGTCTTTTTCTTTCCACAGCAGACCAGTTTCATATCTTCCATCTGGTAGTCTGCTGCTGGTCTCCTGCAGTATCTGTAGAGCTTTCTGCTCAGGATCTTCTTTGGGTCTCTTCGGCTCGATACATAGGGATTCGAGCTTGAAGTAATTCTTGACGAGATCTTCTACTGTTGGCTCCTTTTTTCTGCTGGAGTCTGCCGCAGAACGCTACTTTTGCTGTGAGCGAACTGTGACAGCCATGTAAAACCCAACCGAGTTGCGTATAGGAGGCAACTGGCTGGTTGCGACGACCGGTGCGGAGCTTTCTTGACACGATGAGATGCCAGTTATCTTGTCCAATTAACAGCTTGGGTGAAGCGCGCTCATAGGTGATCTGATCTTTGATGTCAATCAGATGCTCGCAGTCTTCTAGGTGGCGATCGTATATAGTTTCTGGTGCGAAGTTCAGTCTCTAGACGGTGCGCGCTGCTTCGATTTCATATTCTTCATCGGTGTATTTTCCTCTGATGCTGAGACTGACGATCTTGCTGCTGTCGTGTCTCACTTCGTTGCCGATGCCTTGTATCCACATAGTATTTTCAGGACCATCGGATCCGATGACGTCAGCGATGGATGCGTCTAGTAGAGTGACTGTGCTTCCTTCATCCAGTAGTGCATAAGTCTCGATGCTGGTGTACGGCCCCTTTAGGATTACGGGCGCTATCTTCAAGTATGCACGTCGACGGTCACCTGGCTTGGCTGTTGATGTGACTTCTACTGCAGGTGTAGCCGCTTCTTTCTTTACTGAGTCACCGGTACCATCTTGTTCTCTGTCGTGGTGCAGTAGCTTATGATGCCTCATGGTGCACCCATGTCTTCCACACGGCGGAGCTTTGCACTGGATTCGTCGATGTTTACTTCGGAGACAGCGGTAGCAGATGTTGTTCTTCTTCGCGACCTCCCATCTTGTGTTTGTATCGAGTGCTAAGTATTGCTTGCACTCAGTTAGCTTGTGTTCTTGTTTGCATTGAGGACATTGATCGTCTGACGCGGTCCTCTTCCCTGTAGTGAAGGTGCGTTCTATCTTCCTATTTCTTTTGTCTCTTCCTGACGCTTCATCGTTGACTGCTTCTGGCAAAGCGTAGGCGCCGCACTTGTCCGCTTCTTCATTTAGGAAAGCAGACATTTTCTTTAATTCAGGAATGTCTTCTTTTTTCACAGCCGCGTAGTCGTACCACTTGCTTTTCAGTATAGGAGTTAGTTTTTCAGTGATTGTTCGCACCATTTCAGGGCTGTGTAGATATTGAACTCTTCTTAGTGCTTCAATAGTGCCCACTATGTTTGCTACTCGTCCGGCGAAGACGCATAAGTCTCGCGGGTTGTCGGTGACACGATGCAACGTCTTGACTTTTTCCATCTCTACGTGAATGAGTGCTTCAGGTCTTCCGAATCTTCTTTCCAAGGCTTCTAAGATCAGTGCTGGATGCGGTTGACTTAACAGTAGGCAACCAACGGCTTCTTTCGCGTTCCCGCGCAGGCTTCGACGTATGCGTGCTATGTTTTCATTCTGCGTGAAGTATTTCGAAGTTTCTTCAAATGTTGTCTTGAAACAAAGCCAGTCTGCGCAGCTTCCATTAAAGTTGGGTAGCTCTTGAATGTATTTCGGCGGCTCGGTACCTCTCACTGCTTGAGAGAGTGCTGCGGCGAGCGTTGACACGTCTATCAAAGGCTGACTTGTCTTCTGAACATCTTCTTGTTTGTTCTGATCTTCTTGCGTCGGCTGCGGTGTGTTCGCGTCAGTGTCTTCAAGCCATGTGCTAATGCGGACCGAAGCTAGTTCATCTTCTTCATCTTCTGAAGTGTCCGCTTCTGCTTGGAGTCGTTGGACCTTCAGTTCCTGGAGTTCGGCTTCAGCTTGAATCTGCGCTTGTTTGAGCTTCAATTCTGCCAGTCGTTCCTTTGCCTCTAATTCGGCGAGTCGTTTCTTCTTTGAAACTGCGGAGCAGCGTGATCTTGAGTCTGTTGGTTTCAATGTGTGCTGCGAGGTCTTATCCTTATGGGACGCAGCACTATTTTCTTCAGTCTCTGTCGACGCGGTTCCTTCGGCGGTCGTCGAACTGCTATTCCCGCTACCGGTTCCTGATTCGGTGGCGGTCTTCGACGTACTACTCGTTGAAGGATTCCCCGTAGAGGCCTCTTCTACGGCCTTAAGCGCGTTTAGCTCTTCCTGCCTCCGCTTTGCTTGTTCACCATCCTTACTGCGTGTTAACACCATCTTCTGGTCGTAGGGCAGTGATCCGGCTCGAAGGACCAATTATGTTCGGGATCGCCCAAACGCCGTCTTGAAATAAAACACGGAAGGTCTGATGTGTAGAAAACGGTGGTGAGGATTTTTATTCGGGAGCTTGCACTTGTTCTACAGGGAGATGTTTCCTCGTAGACTGCTGAGATCGAACTGTGTTGACATCGAAAATCCAACCGATTTTTATACAAAATTTCAAATAGAAGGCGCACGAGTTTTAGCCAATCAGAACACACAAACTAGGGACGGTTAACAGCCGTTAGGTCAAAAACAATATTTCTACCAATTCTAAAGAAATATGTAAGTATCTACTTTCTAAGCGCAACACACAATACCAGAGCCACATCTGGTTACCATAAACGAGTCTTGGATTTTACGTCAAAAACAATATTTCTACCAATTCTAAAGAAATATGTAAGTATCTACTTTCTAAGCGCAACACACAATACCAGAGCCACATCTGGCCACCATAAACGAGTCCTGGATTTTACCCGAGAATAGAACCCTTAGAACAATTATTGAGAAATCGTACAAAAGGGTAATAAAGCTATTTAGCAAAACTGTGGGAAGATGGTCCGAGAAATCACCACGGTCACGTGGTGATTTCTCTTACTTTTTCTTCGGAAACATCTTATTGCTAACTAAATAAACACGAGAACATTATGATATTATGTTATACTAGCACTCTCCCCGCGACTTCGTTCGCGTGATTTTTCTTACGGATCCCTAATTTTTTTATAATAAAATATAGCCTATAGCACTCAGTGATAACGTAGCTTCCAATTTGTGAAAGAATTTTCAAAATCGGTTCAGTAGATCCAGAGATTACCCCCTACATACAAACTTACAAACTTACAAACATACAAACTTACAAACAAATGTTATCTCTTTATAATATTATTATAATTATAATTATAAATTATAAATTATAAATATTATAAATTATAATTATAATATTATAATATTATAATTATAATATTATAATTATAATTAAATAATTAAATAATTAATAATTAATAATTATAGTATTATAGTATAGACGAAACTACGAGTGTCAACAAACTATCAAACTATTAAGATTAAAACTAAATCTACTATAAACACTCTTAAACTATATTACTAGATTGTTAATCAGTTTGTATACACTATTCGAACACTTCACTTTGTTCACTTGTCCCCACACAAACAGTCATAAAACACATATAAACACTCTAATATAAAGTAAAAAAAACAACATCGACTTAGAAAACGTGAATCGACACACAAGTCCATATACGTGTTTACAATCACTGTTCATTATCTAGCTATTGCCACTGCTTGCGCCCCCGAGCGAGGTTACCTCATGGGTCGTGCACAAATTGGAATTCAAAATGGTGATGTGATTTTAGTTGACAAATAAAAAAGTTTTTAGTTACGTTCTACGTAATTCGAAAACAATATTTATTAAATGTTTGCATTTTTACCAAAGTAAAAATCTTCAAATAAACTTTATGGTTTCAGGATAAAATAATTAATTAGCTTTATTTTTGTACTCAATGTTTTGTAAGTTAAATAGTTTCGAACTGAAAACGTTCATTATAAAAACACAAACAGTTGCCTAGAATAACGAAATTGTTAGGTATTTTATTTTATTAGGAAAAACCATAATAGCAGCAAAACTGGTCTAGTCTGAGTTAAATAACCCCGAAAGTACCGATGCAGATAAATTGGGACCAATGACGTCAGTAAACAGGCTTCACATACAACCAGTCCTAATGCAAGTCCTGAAGTAGGTGGGGAAGTCTATCCAATTTGTATTTATTATTAAGAAACTTTCGAACCGGATCCCACGCCACTGCAGCGCCTCCGCGATGTTCGCGGCGGCGTTCACCGACGGCTTTGCGGCCATCATGCGCAAACGGTGCGCTTCTATTATGCGTCGCACGCGCGGCAGTCCCAACACCATCATGAGCGCGCTGGTGGACCGGTGGGACTCTCCGATGCTGGCGCGCTGGATACGACTGCATACAGTTGTATAATGATTGAAAAATGTTATGCAACTTTTGTTTATCATGTGTATTGAACATCAACATGTTGCCAGCACCACTGATACATTCAATGCTGTAACCATCAAGTTCTCAGCAACACAAAAACATGTTGTTGAACTGAAACAATGTTGAGCAACTTCCTAATGAATACGGGCGTTTGATTTAAAAAACGTACCTTCCAAAGGCGTCAACATGTTCCACAATAATAAAATACCAAAAGCAAAACAACTCAACAAATCGGTTTATTCGTTAGTCACTTGAAGACAATTTCATTCCTAATCTTATTTAATTATTTATATATGCATACATACATTTTATCAAGAAAATTACATGAACATAAAAGTATACAAAGGTTCAAAAAACTACTTTTTTATTTTCACTGTTTTAGGGTTTAAATACCAAAAATAAGTATTGATCCATAACCCACAAAAGGTACATAATACAAAAAAAAAAAGAAGAAAATAGATAGACTAACAACTTTCTTAGAACAGGTTGGAAATGTTGGAAACCCCGACAACTAAAAAAAAGAAACAAAATAAAGCTTAAGTAGAATAATTTAAAAATGTTCTAGCCAGTGACCATATGTAAAAACTACTACTACTCATCACAATATTATTAGTCATACATGTGCATATTAATAGGTACGAATTACGTACGAATTTTTTGCCTCACAACTTTAATGGTATATAAGTCCAGGTCAAGCCGGTGGCAGTTGTAGATCGCAGTGCATTTGATCAGTGAAGAAACCTCTCTCAAACCAACAGGTATTATAGTATTAATTTAAATATTGTTTTGTATAATAGCAAGGTAATTAAATTATTACATTTAAAAATACTAAAAACTTAAACTTTTGTGCAACTTATTTACATACGGATTTTTTTAAATTTTTGACGTTTCTTTTTTTTTTTAATTGTTTACCGTTGATAGGTTTTAGAATACAAATTGAAATGGTGGCTTAATAATGAGAAAGGTTTACTAATTTGGGTTCCAGCATCAAAATGAAGTCCTGCATCGTGTTGTGCTTCCTGTCCGTGGCCGTGATGACTCTCGCGCGTCCCGAGGAGTCTCTCTACACCGACCGTTACGACAACGTGAACCTTGACGAGGTCTTAGCCAACCCCCGGCTGATGATGTCCTACATGGACTGCATGCTCGACAAGGGCAGGTGTGCCAGTGACGCTAAGGAGCTCAAAGGTAAGCGTTTTGCTTTTGTTCTCCACGTTGAATTCAAGTGTTTTTTTTTATCTTGTCCTAAAGCACAGTGTGGCTAGCTTGATTTTAAATTATTCCTACACTTAACATTCGGATAATAACGATAAAAACGTATGGTACACTCTTTTAACAAATCCATAACTTTCTTGCTCTATGTCCTTCCCTAGGGTTTAGACTATCCATAGTAGATTTTATCACAAACGGCTCAGCAGATTAGCCGTGAAACATAGCCTAGCCGCTGACTTACAGTAGGCGCTTAATGGCGCTCCACTCAAGTCAATCTTATCGTGTAATTTTTGGGACTATTTGTCCAAATTACTTTGTATTAGACAAAGTTCATCTTCATTAAATTCTGAAAGAAACAAATGTATATTATCAATTTTGATAAGAATTAGGTAAAAACTCTAAAATGAGCATTGTAAAACAAATTTTCAATTTATGTCTCATAATTTGTAATAATTATACTGGCTTCCACATAAAAGGTAGATCTACCTTTTATTTGTTTTCCTGGGATTATTGTCTTAAACAGATCTTAATAAAAATTAAGATCTGTTTAAGACAAACAATCCCACCCTATAGGTACATGTTAATCCAACTATATATCTAAGCCGGCAGGATTTTTTCCGTCTTATTGCCAAATTACACACAATCTTTAAAAATTGTAGCCTAAGTGTTATTCTGATGTATAAACTATATTATTGTAAAGTTTCATAGAAATCTGTTCCGTAGGTTTAGCGTGAAACAGTAACTAACATCCATCATTCTCGCAAACTTTCGCATTTATAATATTATTAATAGGAAGTAGGATACAGCACGTAGGTACTAGCAGGTACTTATAGCATCAAATCTAATTGCTTCTCATTTCCTACAGGGCACCTTGGAGAAGCCCTCGAGAATAATTGCGGCAAGTGCACTGAGGCTCAAAAGAAGGGAACCCGGCGCGTCATCAAACACCTGATCAACAACGAGAAAGATTACTGGAAACAGCTGTGTGCCAAATACGACCCTGAAGGGAAGTACACCGCTAAGTACGAGAAGGAACTTAAAGAGATCGACGCTTAAGGAATTATTGATCAATTGTTTGGTGCCGAATTGGAATGCAAAATTGTGATAATATGATTTTAGTTTACAAATAAAACAACTTTCAATTACGTTTTACGTAATTTGAAAATAATAAAAGCATTTTACTTGTTAATTATCTAAGAAACGACTTGAAAAAAAAATCAGATGAAGTTAAGGGTTTTAGGATAAAAAATAAAATTGTATATAAGCTTTAGGATATATAGAGTTTCAGAAAGTAGCAGTTTAGCTTCGTTTATTTACCCAACAAACCGGATTACATAATTTAAAAAAAAGTTGATTATGAAAACACGAATATGTGCCAAATGTAATAAAATTGATACTTATTCTATTTATATCCCAGATAACAATCATTTGCATAAGTAAATTTTTGCTTATTAATGATTGACATGCCTTCCAATGCTCAGATCTCCATCAACGTCATACAGTAACAGCGAAACTGATCTCGTCAGAGTTAAATAACCCTGCAAGCACTGATGCAGATAAGATGGGACCAATGACATCAGTAAACATTCGACAATTACAACCAGTCTTAATGCAAGTCCTAAGGGAAAATCTAACCAATAAATAAACAAATAATCTATAAACATGTTGCTGAACCAAACTGAAACAATGTTGAACCACTTTGGTTTCCAATGAATACGAGCGTTTAATATTCTTTTTTCAGAACTGGGTGTCAATTACCTTCAACATTAAAAACAACGACGTCAAAACAAGTGAACAAATCAATATCCTCATAGTCACTTTAAGTGGAAACACTTATCAAATATACCTAATATCAAACCTAGTCTAGTATTATATTTATTTGTGTACTTACATACAAACATTTTTATAAAGAAACACACATGGAAATAAAAGTACATAAAGGTACGCACTAATCTTCTTTATTGTCACTATGATACAAAATACAGATGTCCATGTATAACCACAAAAGTACTAATACAACCAACGTCAAAAAATCGCACCTCCTGAAATTGGTATCATTTAAAGAGTTACTTGAGTACTTTTAAATGAACTATCATTTAATTTTAGAAACAAAACAAGTCATTGGAAAAGTGTCGATGAAAGAAATTGTAACGAATGCACGTTTAAAGGATTACTAGTTGGGTAGGTAAAGAGGTATATTATAAAAAGTATTGTAAAATGTGTAATTTAAAGTATTTTTATGCATTTTTTAAATTATAATTTGTAAAAATTATTGTTAATAAATCTCTTGTTTTCCTTTCTCAGTCGATCTGTTTTCTTTTACAATAGTATTCGTATTGTGCTCTTGTATTTCATTATACATTTGACTTTTGGTTGATTTATATAGTTCCTCTAATAATGATAAAACAAAAACAAACACAAATATGAGAATACACAAACAAAACCATTAAACGTTTGTAACATAATGTGATGTTAGAAAGAATTATTGTTTTCATCATAGACAAAACATTCCAACGACAGGATAGGGTTATAAAAAAAAATGAAGGCTAAAGTGGAATAATTTAATTATCATCTTATTATTATTTATAAGTTTTTTTTTAGGTTAATTATTATAAAGTTATGCATAGTTACATTATTTTTTTTTATTAACTAGTCAGTCACCTTAAATGAAGAAACTCGTCAAATTAGTCATACGCGTATGTCAATACAATTTTTTTGCCCCCCAATTTAAGTGGTATATAAGTACACGTAAAGCCGCTGGCAGTTGTAGAACGCAGGGCATCTGAATAGTGAATAAAACTCCCTCACCCAACAGGTATAATTATTTTTCTTGTATTAAAATCCCTTTGGAATTTCTGGCCACAATATGTGCATTTTGATTATCTTTTTGTGTAAAAATATTTTTTTCTGTGGTGACCCTTACCCAGTTGAATAAATGCTAAGAAAAATAATAGTTGTATTGTGTATTTTGGGTTCCAGAATCAAAATGAAGTCCTGCATCGTGTTGTGCGTCCTATCCGTGGCCGTGATGGCTCTCGCGCGTCCCGAGGAGTCTCACTACACCGACCGTTACGACAACGTGGACCTGGACGAGATCCTCGGCAACCGCCGGCTGATAGTGCCCTACATCAAGTGCATGCTCGACCAGGGCAAGTGCGCCCCGGACGCTAAGGAGCTCAAGGGTAAGCGTTTATTGTAGTGGTCTTACACTAAACATTTGGAGAATAACGATAGCGATGAATGGTTTACTCTCTTGTTAAACATCCCAAAATAGTTTAAATAGATACAGCCACTTTAGGTTTATAATTGTATGCTTAGCACGTAGATACTAGAGAAGTACTTGTTATTAGAAATCTAATCGCCTTTTTCTACATACAGAACACATCAGAGAAGCCCTCGAGACCGATTGCGTAAAATGCACTGAAGTTCAGAAGAAGGGAACCCGGCGCGTCATCAAACACCTGATTAACCACGAGGAAGATTACTGGAACGAGCTGTGTGCCAAATACGATCCCGAGAGGAAGTTCTCCGATAAGTACGAGAAGGAACTTAAAGAACTCTAGACTTAAGTGATAATATAAACCAATTGTTGTGCCCAATCGGCAGCCAAAAAAGTACCTATTTAATGTGATTTTAGTTTGTAAATAAAAAAGGTTTTAAATTAGATCCTTCTTGTTTGTTTCCCTTAGTTTTAAAAACAAACAGAAAGCCAAGGCTAAAACCAATATTGGAGAAGATTAAAATCTTTGAGGAAAATTATTGATTAATAATTAATTAGGATACCTATACCTCAAGTAGTTAGGTTAGGTATTTTTGCTAGGTTATGTCCTACTTCTTGGCTTGTCACCATGCATTTTTGCATCCTTCAGAAATATTCTCGATGCCCAATGCTTCGCCGTCATAAATAAATACTGATTAATTTTAAAGTTGGCAAAACACCGTAATCTGCTGTCATTATAGTATAGTCATACTAAAAAATGCTCTAATGAGGTTCCCGCAAGCATTATTATGTACTGAGGTATGCTTTGTTGTTAGCGAGGTTACGAAATATGTATTATATAGTATATTTATTTTTGTACCCACATAAATAGGTAGCTAAAATAATTGTTTACAAATCTATCGAGGCTCATAAGTAGATAGTTTACGCAGAAGTACCTATTGAATGCCAGATTTATTGGTTCGAAAGATGGACGTAAAATTTAATCTGCAAGATCTTGAGATGTAGAAGTTAAACTAAATTATTTAGGAAAAAGATTACGTAGTTTAAAAATTACGAAAATAAGTAAACCGATTGCAAGGTAGGTTGATGGTGTCGATGACTTAATATTCTCTTGTTGTTTGACTTGGGCAAGATTGACGCAAAATATGGAGTATGCTGTCTGTCAGTTGTGGGCACTTAAGTCATACATGACGAAAAAATAGTTATTAAATTTAGCAGGAATTCAACTATTTTGGTTCCTATCCGCTATTTTTCATGATTCTTGGAAAAGTACCATACCTATTAGTGGTGTTCCAGGGACACTAAATAAAATACAAGGATTTATCGATTCGAAAATTTTGATTAAAAATTACGGTCCATCAAAGTTTGAATGCGATGTAAGTAATTGACGTTAGGTGTTCAAAATGAAATGAAAGTATGATGGTAAGTAAAATATTTTTAGGCTTATTACATGTCTGTTATTATTCTAGCAGCAAAAAGGTAATTAGGTAAGGCAGGCGCCAGAAGTTCCTAAGATCATTAAACAATTTTTTTAATGACAAACCTACATACTTACTGTAATGTCTTAATAATTTATCATGAACTTCAGGGTAGATTCCGATATCTTTCTTATTTATTCAATAACTAGCTCCCCCGTGAGTCCGTCCACATGAATCGTCACGTTTTATGATAAAATATAGTCTATAGCACACAGGAATACGTAACTTCTTATTAGCAAAAGAATTTCTAGATCGAATCAGTAGTTCCGGAGATTAGCGTCTCCAAACAAAAAAAAAAACAAACAAATTCTGCAACTTTTATAATATTAATATAGATTATACTAGCTACCTGGGATAAAAAGGAACATAATTGCCCAAGACATTAAGTCCGCCTTTGAACAATCTTTGAAAAATTTTTTACATGTGCATAATGCTTAAATAAATCATTATGTGCTATTCCAGACTACAATCTGTCTCTGTGCAAAATTCCATCTAGATCCGTTCAGCCGTTTTGGTGTCAAATATTCATACAACTTGAGCCCCTTAATCCGCTACTCGAAGCGCTAGAATGTGGAACGGTTGACAATTGGCAGTTTAGAGACCTCGAGACCTCGAGACCTTGGAGATCTCGAACAAAATACAGGATCAATGTAAATCAAGCACGAAAAAAACTAATAGTCGTGTATCTATTATTACAGATCGATGGTAAAAACAGTAGAACTTATTTTTATACAGCCTTTACTGGGAATAATCACCAGGTTTGGAACAACACTGGAACTCGTTCGTGGTTAATGTTTTTATTATTGTTTTTTTGTTTCAGTTTGTAAACAAAAAATATTTTTATGAATGATAATGATTGCTCTTAATAATTCTTAATAACTCGTGACGTAAAGTACATCAATGGACGTTGATTTGATTGAGTTTAATGACTTAAATTAGGAAGCTATTTTTTTTTGTAATAAATTATTGTTTTGATGATATTCTATGTTCTGACAAATTAATAAATTCCCTTACGGAAAAGACAGGCCGCGGTAACCAATTATAATAAATAGTAAACATAGCAATTAGGAACGCGATTGCTAAAGTTTGAAATTGTCAAAGAGTAAAAGAAAACCTTGTGTCCTATGAATATAGTCAGATAGATTGATACAAATTAGCTAGGAACGTAATCAATATCTTATAATTCCATGTGACTATTATAAGTACTACTTAATATTAATTAAATATCATAAATAAATGATCTCAATAACTTTTAATATGTAATTTATAAGTTCACATAAAATAAAAATTGATAGATTTATTTTTTGTTGAATTTAAATTTAATAATGTATTGCTATGCCGTAACAGGGTCCAAAACTGGTGAAACACGCCAACATTGCCCACTTTTTTCAAATAATTACAATTTTAATACGATTTTTCTATGGAGACGTATGTATTTTCCTTTATCAGTTACAACTGTAAGATCATGTGCATGTGTTAGTGTAGCAAAATTTACTATTATTCAACATTTAATTCAATATTTGTTCGATTTTGTTGGCGGGCAAAGTTATCTGGACTTTTAGCCAACATTGCTCACATTGATTTTTGACGCAAATATGGCATCTACGCAGATGACATAAAAACCAATACAATAATTTTGGTAAAGATAGCGTTTACCTTAAGAATGTAAACGAAATTATGAAAAGTATCATACCAAAATGGCTGGGCAATGTTACCCTGTCATTTTTCCTCTTTTTCATACAAATCACATTTCGACTTTTAAAAGTGCTAGGGTTGGCACATGGTAGAAAATATTCTGTTTTTTTTCTTTTCTACAAAGAATATGTGTTTAGGTAAATAAATAAAAAACGTAGAAAAATGTTTCACGCTTATTAATATTTAATAGAATTTGAAATTACAAATCTCTTTTTTGATATAGTAAATACTTATACTAGTAATAGAGATCAAGACGAGTTACTCGTTATGGTAGGTTAATTAAATAAAGACTAGAAGTGACATTTCGTTTAGTAATTAAAAATTATATATTTTAAGTTACATTCGCATTCAAATAAAATAAAATGTGTAGGTACTATTATTATGGATATTTTTTTATTAATGGCCTGTAATTGTTATGCTTTAATTATTGTTTTTTTTTAACATTACACTAATTCACAAATGAATTAAAGAACTTAAATAACTGGAGAATAAACAAAATGAGATATAATAATAATTATCACTTCAGTTATGTCATGTCTATTTTTTCTGAACTTAAACACATACATTAACCATAATAGTGTAGAGATTTATTAAAAAAAATATCAAAAGTATGATTTATTACTCTTAATTTTTATCCTTAGGTAAAATTATATCAGAAATCAATGTTTTTGGGGTTATCTACTACTAGTGATTCGTTTGAATCCACCCTGTAATAACAACATAAATCACAATTGTTCATTACTATTTAATGTCTCACTGATTCACGAAATAGAGAAAAGAGACTTATATATAATATTGTAATACTATTAATCGTTTAATTTCAGTCATGTTACATCTATTTTTTTTTCATAAGAAATAGTCAAAAGTTGGTATTTCTTACTCTTATTTATATCCTTAAAGTTAATTAATAATCAGAGATCAAAGTTTTTGGGGTCGTTTACAGTTACCGGCACGTAACTTGGCAAGAGATTTTCGTAGTGAGGGAAGTTCGCGCATATAAAAATGTATGAAATTGTGCGTGCGCAAACTTCCCCCACTACAAAAACTCTTGCCAACTTACGTGCCGGTAACTGTACTAGCGTCATATGAATCCACCCCGCAATAACAAAATAAATCACATAGTTTTCGATATCACAATATTGTTCATTAAACTAATTATAAACATTAAGAAGACACATGGCTACATAATAATATTTGGCACCGATAGGAACGATATAAATTCTTATTTGTAAGAGTAAAATTCGTCGAAAAATATAATAAAATTAAACTATAGTTAATAAACAAAAAATAGCTTTGTATTAAGCATTCACTGAATGTTGAAATTTCTGAAATCGATATCAAAAACGATTTGACCACGTCGAGTAATCTTTGGCTTGGGTAGTATTGTAATAACATCTTCTAAGTGATCCATAGTGTAAATATCATCAACTATTGGGTACGTGAAAGTGGTTCCTTTTTCACATTTAGACTCCTTAATTTTTCGCACAAACTTAACTGTAGGAATTTTACCGTTGATTGATAAAACGTTACCTACAAAATGCTTTAAAGTTTTTTTTGTTGCGAACTGAGCAATAATCCAATCATCTTTTTTTATGTTTCCATTGTCTACAAAATATTCAATATTTTGCAGTCCAAATGAGGTATCTGTAAATTCGAAATTCTCTTTTTCCTCTTGTTCCCGCAAGCATTCAGCAATGAGATAATCATCCATTGTTTCGTAATCTGACTCGTCTGTGTCAACGGTAAGAACTTCATTTTTATCAAAAATCGAGCTACAGTCACTATCAGATGTGTACTTCCTTTTTTTCATTGAAACACGCCCTCTGCCTGATTTTTTTCTTTTAGAAGCATTTGTAACTTTAATTTTCTTTACTTTTGTAGAATGTTCCGTCTGCAGGCAATCTGGTATATCATTTTTAGATGTAGAAACAAATGGCTTATTTTCTATCTTATTTGAAACTTCTTTCAAAACACAAACATTTGAAGGCCCTGCTTTAATGATGACATCTGAGAGTATAGTTATTTTCTTTTCTTTGACAGGATCCCTGTTCACTGATCTTTTTGTGGAAGTCTTTAAGTGTGAAGGATCTGCAAGCGTCGATGACGTTTTCTCGATATTTACCCTTTCAGATGTACCAACCAAAGATGTATTTTCAATCTTATTAAAAACTTCTTTCGAAACACAAACATTTGAAGGTGCTGCTTTAATGATAACATCTGATAGTATAGTTATTTTCTTTTGTTTAATAGGATTCAATTTCACTGATCCTTCTGTGAATGACTTTAAGGATGAAAGATCTGCAAGCGTCGGTGATGTTTTTTCGCTATGTACTGATTGGTCTAAGCAGGAGTTAATTACATTGATGCAAAGCTTGATGAGACTTCGAGGAGAAGAAATATTTTGATGCTGGGAGTCAGCAAAATCACCTTCCCAATCCAAATAGCTCTCTTGATCCTCGTTGATGATATTGTAAGTAATACCTTGATCCTGAGAGATAGCAAAATATTCTTCCAAATCCAAACGGTCTTCTTGATTTTCGTTAATATCCTCATTTGAAACTAGATCACTTTTAGCTACAAAAAGGCCAGTTTCTTCATCTAAAAATAGGGAGTCTTTAGTTTTTCTTTGTCTTTTTGCCATTGTAGAAGATTTTTGTTTTGCTTTACTTTTGCCAAAATCAACATTTAAATCGGAAACCGTCACTGATTTGCCTGGCTCGCAATTAATTTTTTTATTTCTTTTGACTAGCATCGGCTTTGGCGCTCTAGTTTCCTTTAAATAGTCTACCAATGCTTGATCGATTCCATATGATAATATTTCTTCTTGCATTTCTGGGATCTTCTTTAGAACTTCTCGGGGATTAAACGGAAATATTCCTGATGCTTTAAATCCACTTTTTATGTTCTTTGTCTCCCCCATTTGAATTGCTTCAATTAATTCTGTAAGCAATTTCGGAAAGTGTTTTTTGTTCAATGTTGTTTGGTTTGGATTACGGATCTTATACTGGTACAAAATTTTACGCCAGGCTTTCTTCAAAGGCCCAAAAAATGCCACGTCTAGCGGCTGGGTGATGTGTGTTGATCTTGGAGGAATAAAAACAAATTTGATGTTATTTTGCTCGCATAACTCTATTACTTTAACGCTCAAATGACTAGACAAGTTGTCGCAAATGACCACTTTAGTCCCTGATATATTTTGCGCCCATGGGAGGATTATGGTTTCAAAGTAATTCTCAAACATAGCACTGTCAAACCACCCTGATTTGGTGCAGTTATATCTGGTATCTGGTAGTCCTCCACTAACCCATTCTGAGTACATATTTGTTGATTTGTAAACAACATATATGGGGAGACATTTACCGCTTGCGGTGGCTGTAAACATAAGAGATATATTTCCTTTGGTGGAATTGACTATTCTTTCGGGATACTTAACTCCCCTCCGAAAAATGCACTTTGAAGAACCTGGATCGTCCGACAGGTTGGTTTCATCAAAGTTGACTATATTTTCTGCTGGTATGTCCTTTAATGTTGTACCTAAATTGTCAAAGTATTCGGCTATTTCTTGAGGTCCCTTTTCAGCTCTAGCCTTTGAAATATTTTGAGTGGTTCTCACAGTTAATTTATCAGCATTTCTTGCTAAAAAGCCCTGGACCCATGCATCACCAGGAATCTGATTCTTAAACATATGATCTCGAGAATTTTTCTTTAGATATTCATGGACTACAAGCTTTAGATCCACTTTAGTAAGCGGGGAGCCAAAATCGCTAGAAGCTTGTAAAACTCGTACAATTTGGTTTTCTTCTGCAGCTGATAAAACAGTGGGATGCCCCACTGACTTCAAATGTTTGTTTTTTATTTTATTTAATATTGTGCGTCTTGGGATACCAAATTGCCGTTGAGCATCTCGTGAAGAAATTTGACCCGATTCTACTGATTCACATGCAATTTTTAACATTTCTTCAGTGTAGTTTTTATATTCCCTAGATCCAATTATTCGCCTTGACTTCCTCTGTCGAATTCGAGATTTATTTTTATTTTTCTGAAACAAAACATGCAATTCTCAACAAAAAATATTAGAAGTAATAAAAAAATAAAATAAATACACAGGGACATGTTACATACGTCAATCTGACCGCAGATATACGTATACATATAGAGTGACTGGTAATTTGTGACCGATATTTAAACACGTGATTGTACTCATGATTACAAACAACTTTCCCAAAGAAACTTTTTTTGTATACTCATTAGTTTTATTTTTAACACTATAACAAAATTACTGGCGTGCGTGCAAAGTTCAACGCCCGATCAGCTGTTAGCGGCGACGGCGAGGCCCCGCGCCCGCGTTGTCGTTGACGTAGGTAATGTAGTACAGACTAGAGAGCGTCATGGCCCCCCCCCGCTCGCACCGCACCCGTTTTTCCCCGCCTGCACCGCTCCCCTTGCCATGCAGTAGTGACGTAAAAAACAGTTGCCCCGGAACGTGTGTCGCATGCGCATTGTTTTGTTTATTTTTTTCACGCCCCGCCCGCGCGCACGACACGATGCCGTACAACTACACCGCGAGTGAGTACAGTGATATGGTGATGTGCTACTATTCGGAAGGGGGTTGTGGTGAAGCAGCAAGACGATTGTATCATCTTTTGTACCCAACAAGAACTCTTCCAACCCCAAGAACATTTTTAGCGCCGAGTACGCGAGCGTTTAAGTGTAATTTATGGAGAAAGGTGGATAGGTCGAGGGGGTCCAGTTCCTTGGCCACCGCGGTCACCAGATCTAACACCGCTGGATTTTTTTTTGTGGGGGCACCTGAAAAACCTTGTGTATCGTGATGGGCCAGTCAATACTTCCGATGAGCTAAAAACTAGGATCGAAAACTATTTTGAAATACCTAGTGAAAAGTAACACTAACACTCTGCGGCGAGTGCAGGCTCACATTATAAAACTTGCGAATAAGTGTGTTGAAGTGCAAGGTACAAATAATGTAAGTTAAAACTTAATTGATTAAAATCATAATAGGTATCTGATTTAGTAATAATTTATCGTTGTAAATAGCCAAGTTGATTCCAATTTTCAAAGTTTTTCAAAGTTCCTGTCTAAACAACGAGACTAATAATAAAATACCTACGTTTTGCTTGTAGACTGCTAGTCCAAAGCCTAGATAAGTGTGATGGGAAACTTGGAATAACTTGACTCATGCCTAGTGTCGAGTAGGTATCGAGTCAGTTAATAATGTACTTAATGGTATCTTTTAAGCCGTTTCTAAACATCCATCGTATAAGTAACAAAAACAAACGCAATTCCTAAAGTTAGTTTGTAAGTTAGTAGTAGGTAGTTAGTTTGTAAGTTATTTATTGTAGCGCGCGCGCGTAAAGTACCAAAATACTAGTCTCGGATATTATTTTATCGAAACATGTACTGTGCATTACCTACGTCAACGAAAACGCGGGCGCGGGGCCTCGCCGTCGCGGTCGCCGCTAACAGCTGATCGGGCGTTGAACTTTGCACGCGCGCCAGTAATTTTGTTATAGTGGTAAAAATAAAACTAATGAGTATACAAAAAAAGTTTCTTTGGGAAAGTTGTTTGTAATCATGAGTACAATCACGTGTTTAAATATCGGTCACTAATTACCAGTCTCCCTATACATATAGATAAACAACATCCAGACACAAGACAAACACAAATGCTCATCACATGAATGTATGCATTAGGCGGGATTCAAACCCGCGATCCTGCGTATCAGTTTAAGAATAACAAAAAAGTTCAAATTAAGAGGTTTTGTGGAGCAGGTAGTCACTCAGTAGTACTTAGTACTCAATAACTAATGTCATCCTTAAATTTTATTAATTAAATACCTAATACCTATGTTAAAAATTAAATCACTTCAGCAGTGACTATAAATAAAAAAATATATACACGAAGTTACAAAAATCGCGTATACCTCGGGCATATACTTATCTGCTTCATTCCGTCGTATAAAAAAAATATTTAAGGTTTCGTTCGTAATATGCCAAACTGCCAACCCTAAGCCTTTTTTGATGGCGGGCAATGTAGGCAATCGTAGGTTGGAACATCACTAGATAACTTTGCCCATCATCATAACTTTAGTTTTAAAAGACCCTGAGCAATGAAACTAACATTAATAGACTCTTCGAATAATTTTCTATGACATGTTATAAAGTAAACTCACCTGTGTTTTCCCCATCTCGCAGAATCTACTTCTAAAGTTGCACAAAAATTTGCCCGCAAAAACACACACCTCACTCGACGAGTTCCAACAAGTTACTGAGCGAAGTTAGCAACAAACGCGATAGTCAGTATTGCCATACATATAACCTATTTTCCACCACAGTCAATCAATGTTGCCATAACATTAAAATATTTTTGCAAATTTAAGATATGCTTATAAATTGTTCTTCGGGCAAAGTTTCCCTTGAGGGCAAAATTGGCGTGTTTCACGGTACTTTAAGTTTACGCCTTATGTAACATCTTTTATACATACACAAGTAAATTAATGAAAATGAATACTTAGCAAAACATATTGTGATTTTGTACCTACCGGATTCGTGTATGTTCAGTAGTAGACATTATTAGTAATTTTCGATTGCTATGTACATATTTATTTTTATAGTAAGCCAAATGTCAGATAAGTTGGCAAAGAGCAGTCTATAAAACACAACAACAAAACACACAACACAAGAGCTACAACAATAGCTAAATGCTCCAATTAACCATCGTGTGTGGATCATTGATGGTGACAGACTCTGATTATTTCCTGTTAATAATTTTTTTTACAAATGGAGATTGTCCATGACTTGATGAATATAAATCGTCTCACAATAGACTAATTGACTAAGGATTCATCAAATTAGCACAACGGCTTCTGTTGAGCCGCTATCACCAAAACAAATCTACATAATTCTCGGGATATCGGAAACAACCTGAGTAATTAGTGTTATTCATAGATTCGATCTTTATTTATAACATCAACATAAAATCCCAAGAAACAAGTTTCAATTGAGTGCGTGACGTGCACGAGATCCAAGAATAATAATAAACCCGTTTCTGTCTGGAGATAGGAGCCATGTCCTAAGTAGTATATATAAAACATTGATCGGCCTGTTTGTCCATACGCACAGTGATCGTCAACAGGTGATCTTGTCAGTTCTACATTATTTTTGAAAAAGTGAGTCTTAAATTGAATTCAGATTTAAAAAAATAATAATAATATAAATAAATATACACAAACGTTTTATTGATTGCAAGCTTTTTGATTCGAGCTTTTTCTTGTTTTGTATTGTTTATTTTTTATAATTCTAGTCTTATAATATTGAAAATGTTAAGAATACTGAGTAAGATAAATTTATATTTTATATTACCCAGCGGGGAGAGTCTTCTCATTGTATGATTAGCTCAAGACTTTCAGTAAAAACTTTAGTGCTTTGACCGCAGACTACTTCATATTAGCTGAAGATTTAGTATCAAGATAATTGTATAATGTTGATAGCAGAATATATTTTAGTGTCACAGTGTTTTTTAATTTAGGGCTGATTTTTCAATAGTCAGATAACTTTTATCCAAAGAATAAATATATGACAGTTTGACATATTTTCTATACTAAAGCTGTCAAACCGCCATATTTATCCCTCCGTTAAGAGTTATCTGACGATTGTAAAATTAGCCCTTAGTTTATTTTTCAAAATGGTTTACAATGTAGAAAACTTTCAACTATCAATTGACATTTGTATTAAAAGAAAAGACTTTTTAAAATTATTACTTGTTCTTACAAGTATTTGGTGATTCTTACCGAAGGGACCTACTATAAAATATCGTTCTCATTACAGCTCATTCAACATGAAAGCCGTATTTCTTCTTTGTGCCCTGGCGGTAGCTGTCAGCGCTCGTCCCGATGGCCAGTACACAGATAAATACGATAATGTAGACATAGGAGAGATCCTAAGTAACCCGAGGCTGCTGCATCCTTACATCAAGTGTGGACTGGACCAGGGCAAGTGCACGGCTGATGGCAAGGAACTCAAATGTAAGTAATTTTGTTGTATCTTGATAGAAGAAGCTCTGTTTTCTCTACTTAACTTAATTTACTTGTATAAACAGGAAAAAACTGACGGTTTATAGAGCTTTTAACATTTGGCCCAATTTTATTGTAATTTGTGAAACAGAAAAGATGTGATCTAGTTAATTAAATATTCCAAACTTTCCAGTCACTGTTTATTCAATAACGACCCACACAATTTTAACGCAAAGTAAACAAACTTTATGAATAAAATCACACGCGGAGAGCGTCTGGCTTTATGCATAAAGTATAATTTTGACATTTCTTTTACTTAACTTGCATTTTCATTTACAGCTCACATTAAGGAGGCACTGGAAACAGGCTGCGCTAAGTGTACGCAACCGCAACGCGACGGAACCCGCCGAGTCATCGGACATCTGATCAACCATGAAGCTGAATACTGGAGGCAGCTCTCCGTCAAATACGACCCCAGTGGAAAATTCGCCGCCAAATACGAAAAAGAACTCAAAACCATCGCCTAAAATAAATTTAAAAAATATTTAGAGCATCAATGATGTCTCTTAGTGAATGAATGGGTAGTGCCAATAAATTATGTAATAAGACTACTCTGTTCGTTTCTTTGCTCTTTAACAATTCCCGTGCAGCTGGCAAGGACAGGTTATTTTATTATTTTTATAATTTGAAGTTAGTTCAAATATCACCTCCACAAGTTAGCCTTCAGCTTACCAGATATCCTTGCTGTGATATTTCTAATATGTATTTGTTTATTATATTATAACGTTTAATAGGAAACGTTGAGTGAGACTAACATCTGACTTTTAATAGAAGGTCAGTTCTAGGAAATATGGTTTACTAGGTCTAGGACTTTTCCATGATTCCTCAAGTATCTAGAAATAATTTTCTTAAGTTATATTACCAACGTGTTTGAATTCAAACTGGCAAATTACAAAGGAAGCATTCAAGTTAGGTATTATTTTTTAGCTTCGATTATTTTACTATTAAGCCTTTGTACCTCGTTAGCAAGAGATTAAAGCCAAGTAGAGCTTAAGGGCAAATCAAACTTGAAAGTGTGTAAAGTGTTATTGGGTTTTTTCCATCAGGAATTGCTCAGTAGCAGCCTCAGAGTCTGTATTTGTGCCCGGTTGATAGAATAGGCTCGCATCCTATTACATGGGACTTAAACATAACTGGCGATATGTGGGTGCTCTAATGGGTACACCTCTGTCTTACCCTTCGGGGATTATAGGCGTGATGTTAAGTTAGTGTGTAAAAAACTCTAAAATAACTCTAGCTCTAGCCACACACAAAATAATTAATTATGTTTTCTGGCACAAATTGCTTTGTTATAAGAGAGACCGTAAACATTATAAGAGTAAGATAAGTTATCAAAACTGTTTGTACAGTAATTGATTTTAACGTTCGAAAACATCGTAAGGAACTATTTGTCCATATGAAACAATCACTTGAACAACTTCTTATGTTATTTTTTTTTCCTTTTCAATCCACTCTGGACAGGTTTATAAATGTACTGGCAAATAGTTGGAAGCCTTCAACTTCATGTAGTACCTACGTATGCTTACAAAAAGAAGCGTACCTACTTGCCTACCTATACAACATACTATGTCAGTGTTTGAACAAGTTGACGTATTTATACCTACATGAAAGTTTACCAGATTTATAATATGTAGAATCTAAACTATGGATACTCGTTATTTAAATGTTCTGGTCAAAAATAATAATATTAAAATAATAATTATAATAAATTAATTTATTTTCTCATCACAAATGTTGCAGGTAGGTACAGAAAGTGCTTAAACTAATATTAAATAAAAAACATTTTGTGAGAGACTGATGGCCCGAAGAAGGCATTAAATACCTGTGTTACGGGTCATAATAATTCTTTAGTTATTTTCTTAACACTATACGCATGCAAGATACTATAATATAAAATGATGATACTTTAAAATGATCATCATCATCTGCCTAGCCGTTTCCCAACTATGTTGGGGTCGGCTTCCAGTCTAACCGGATGCAGCTGAGTACTGTAAAATACTGATTTTACATGGAGCGACTGCCTATCTGACCTCCACAACCCAGTAACTGGGTAATACGATACCTCTAGGTAAGACTGGTTGTCAGACTTTCAAGCTTCTGACGACTCGTAACGACTGTCAAAGATCCAAGTAGCCGGGACCAACAGCTTAACGTGCTTTCCGAGGCACGAAATGATGTCAGTAATGTCTAAGATAAACTTTAGAAAGTACATATGAATTGAAAAAGTCACATTGGTAGGTACTAGCCCGGATTCGAACCCACAACCTCATGCATGAGAGGCGGGCGCCTTAATCGCTAGGCCATCACAAATACCTTAAAATGATAAAGAAAGAAATTGTTGATTCTTGTTATTATAATAATAAATACCTACAGTTAACCCTTAGCCACCTAACGTATATTCTAGTAACACATCCACCTAACGTCGGTCATGGTGACCGCTTGCGTATAAGTACTATTAGGAAGGTAAAAAGCTCAAAAATTGCTATAAATCAAAACTACATCATGTTCTTCAATTGTTGTTATTTCAAATTGTTTTAATAAACACTTCAAATTAACACTTTTTACTATCATTAATAAAAGTTAACTTACAAATATTTTAACAAGTTATAGGTTTTTTAATTAATAATAAGACTTGGGTACACGTCTGAAGTTTATTTATAAGAAACTAGCTGCTGGTCGCGAATTCTTTCCTCGTGTTATTTTTTACCTTTAGGCGTTTTTTCAAAGACTTCGCAGAATAACCTACCTAATTTCGTAAATATCGGATCAATGCTTTAGGAACGCATAGAAGACAAACATACGAACTTCTATCTACAATCAATACTTCTATAAACAATACTTTATATAAAATCATTTCAAATCTCGAGAATGATTGAAAACCGGGCGTGCAGTGCCGCTCAAAGCAGTTTAACCTTTAATCCCCTGAAATTGTTTAGAAAATTAACAAATTGTTTTGCAATTAGTGTCTTCAGCATCACAAGGTACATTAATCACACTGATTGTCAACTTGGCGACCTCTGCATCTCATGCATGCATTAATAAGTTGTGACTCAACGAACCTTTTTTTCAAAACAAACAATAGGTATAGGTAGCGTGCGTCACGTTCTTCGGGTTAATAAAACTCAATGTGATATCCATACTTATATTATAAATGCGAATGTAACTCTGTCTGTCTGTCTGGTACGCTTCACGACTAAACCACTGAACTGATTTTGATAAACTGCCTCGTTGATTTAGTGGTTGTAAAGCAAGACTGCTGAGCATGAGGTATTGTGTTCTATTCCCACCGGTCGCGCAAAGTGTGAAGGGTTTTTCCATCAGGAATTTCTCAGTAGCCTTGGAAGACTCCAAGGCTCCAGCCGGATCCAAACGGATCCAGACGGATTTGTGCCCGGTTGATGGCAATAGGCTTGCCCCCTATTACATGGCGAAATGTGGGTGTGCTAATGAGTACACCTCTGCCTAACCCTTTGGGGATTACAGGAGTGATGTTATGTTATGATTTTGATAAAATTTTGTACTGCGTAAGTATGAACCCCAAGAAAGAACATAGTCTACTTTTTATTCCACGTATTCGTCTGCGACCGACATTTACGCGGACAAAGTCGCGGGCTCCAACTAGTTACTTAATAACTCAAGGCCAACCGATTAAGATGTTTGGTTGAGACTGATCGAGTTTGTTTTGATGTCTAGTATCTTCAAAGCCAATATCACTGATATAATACCTATATTATCGGGTCTAAAAGACACTTTATGCAGCCGAAACGTACTGGTTTTCCCCATCATTGCAATATTTTTTTTGTTTCGAACCATACTTGGGAAACCTTCTGGTCATTAATTTATTTTTTATGTAAAAAAAAAATACACTGTACAAAGGCGGACTTAATGCCTTGGGTATTTTCTACCAGGTTATGGAGATATTGCAGGCCAAAGTGACTTCTTTTTTCTACGAAAACAAGTTTTGAATGTTCTAACTAAACTTTTAAACCCCATTTACCCCTGTACTGTTGTATACACCTAATTATACACAATGATTTTTCACACAAAAAAATATTTTCCCAGTAATCGTTTTTGCTATACACGGTTACTTTTAGGTCGTTCTTAAACCGAAAGCCATAAACTCGATCATCAAACTCGAAACGATTGGAACCTTTTTTTTTCAAAAATAACAATAAAAAAAACAGCTGTTCAGTACACTTTGACGAGTTAGACGAACATAAATGTACTGAACAGCTGTTTTTTTTTTTATTGTATGAACGACCTAAAAGTAACCGTGTATGTCACTTATGTCTGTGTTACTCGGTGACTCTAATCTATTTTTGATAAAACTAGCTAAATAGCCAGCTTTTAATAATAAATGTGATACATTACTATTCAATAATAACAGAGCAATGTACATTCCAAACTTATACCTAATTAAAAGATTAAATTATTAGATTTTTAATGTATCTGAAATAATTTGTACATCATTTTTCGAAGTAGATACTAGTAGTACTTTGAAAATTGGGAAAAATATTGATGGAGTTAGTTCGTTTTGGCAAAACCAACTCCAATTCAGTGTCGGAATCCAGAATCTAAAAAAAGGATACTTGACATACACCTTTTTAAAATATATATTATCATTTTTTATTTGTGTCGCGTATTTTATAGTGTGCAATTTGGTTTCAGAATCCAAAATAGCATTGCGAATGTTTCAGTCGCCTTATTAGGAACTATAGATGTTTTGACACATTAGAATATATTGCAAGAAGTCGTTGAGATGAGAATATTAAAGTGTTATACAAAGTAAAGTCGATTGTTTACAATAGAACTTGCAAATGCACCTTGTACATTATAATATTGCTCAGTAATAATAGTGTTAATTAAGGTCAGGTAATCGCTTGATGTAATAAAATTACATATAACTTAGTACATACAGGCATTGAGGTAGATGGAAGGTAAAAAGAGTTTGTCAGGATTATACTTTGGTTACTGCTACTCTCCCATGGATGTGATGTTATAAAGCCATTAGCCAAACTATTCCTCATGTTTTTCTTTCAGAGACTAGCGCGTTCATAAAAAACAAAGCCAAATAAATGACGTCACAGTTCGATATTGCTATAAAAAATCTATGGAAGAATCGCGTTTTGACAGGTCATAAAAAGTATTACAATTGATTTGTGGTGTCAACTAGCCTATGGTTAGTCGAACATTGAAAATTGGAATTGGGATTTTATCTAGACGGTAACAAGGATAATATTGGCTCTGCTTGGCTCAGCTAAACTATTTGAGTTCCAGTTTTACAATGTTGCGTTGTTTTTTTTTGTGTTGTTGTCTGGTTTGTTGCGATGCGGTTATCTCGCATGTAGTTATCGTTGTCGAATTAATTCGTCAAGCTTCGTTATTTTTTCGGGGTGCAAAAAAGGTACTCGAGCATGATATGATAAGCCTGTTTTGGCTTATTTTTTTTGCTTTTTCATATTGGTCTTTGACGCACATTCTCTGACGCAAGATATTTTATTACTTTGACTGTAGGTGGTATGGGCAATTCCATTGCATCCATCGGATATTATTATGTTTAGTGATAAGTATCAATTAGCTATAGCCAGTGTTTATTTTTAGATTTTTAGACAAATAATAGTCTCATCTAATTTGTGAGGAATGTGGCGGGTTTGCCCCGTCTAAAATTAGATTCAAATTATCTTTTGAAGTATTTTTTGTGTATTTAATTTAACTATGACGTAAATATAGACATTGTTTACGATAACATTGCAGTAAAATCAGAATGAAAAAATTGTATGTTTTAAAATTAAGGCTTGTCATTCTGTCAATGTCTCAATATCTTCAAGGCTATTTTTTTACATTATTACATAATGCGTTGACTAAATTTTGTAGTATTTGATGAGTTTCGTCGGTACGTGGAAGCTGCGCCGCTAACTATACCTCTTCACATTAATGTACATTTTGCTGCTGAGCTACGGAGTGATTGCAAATAAAATTAGGTATGTAGGTGCATTAGTAGTTAGTAAATAGTACACATCATAAACGATTAATAATTTAATACACAACTACATGCTACAAAAAATGAAAGAACATCACCTCGTTCTGATCATTTATTTTTCCACCTAATACAATCGACTTCATTCTCAACCCCCAACAGAATGATTTCCACCTCATCGGTTTGTTTCTAGTCATCAGCGGCGAGGAAGGATTCATAGGCCTCCGTGTACTCATTGCCAGGGTCGTATTTGGCGATGATCTGCTTCCAGTAGTCCTGTTCCTTAGCCTTGATGTGCTTGACCACCTTCCTAGCACCCTTCCTTTGTTTCGGTGTACATTTCGAACACGAAGTCTGCATAGCGTCCTTGATATGAGCTAGAATAACATCAAAAGTTTTAAATAAGTTTCAAGTTGGATATCCTACTAGTCTTTTTCTTTTTTGCCTATCCATAGGTACAGTTGTGCTTCCCACACGTTGTGAGAAAGCCTTCATAAAGTGAACTAAAAATCGAGGGAAGTTTATTAGTAATACGGGCCCGGTTTCTATCCGTGTGTGGAGTCTTCTGAGAGCTAATTCACGTATTCTTAAGACCGTTTGTAATCTAATCTCTGTCTCAATCCATTTAACCTGTCTCAATCTGTGCAAAAAATCGTCTAATTAACATCGATTTTTGCCAAGTTTTTGACATTGATTGTCGCTGATATGTAAAGCGACAAGATTTTGAATGTTTTTAGTTATGAGAATTGGCTGGTCAATAAGATAAAGTATAGTAAAGTTTATTATTCCAATTTTTAAAGTCAGTTGAATTTATTTATATTATTTTTTGTGGTATAAAAAGAGCAGCTATCTACGTTACTCGGAAAAAACACATTATGGTTACGATCAAAGATTAAAACAAGTCTAATAATTTGATATGCATAATTACAATGCCGACGTGATCTCACAGTGCACGTCAATCGCCCTGGTTAGTGTTGGTAACTGTTTGATTATGATCATGGAGCAAGTTCACGGAAATGTAATAAATAAACAATAACATTGTGAGTAGTTTTCCGCACATTCTGAGCTGTCAATATTGAAGATTTAATTGTGGTCACGGAAGGTTTGTTTGTCGGTACCTACAACGATATATATTTTTTTACACTTTAAACGTACGTTTGAATCATCGTCAGTGATACGTTATAGGTAAGTATATTTCCTTCTTCTTCAGTTAAAAAAACAATTTTTTTACCGCCCTATTGGCCTCGTGGTCACAAGCGTCTTCTGAGTGTATGTTCCTGAGTTCAGTTGGGCAAAGCGGTTTTGTTTTTTTTTTATTGGGAATTTCTCAGTTAGACTTTGGTAGGGAGACACCCCTCTGCTATGGAAGGCGCATCAAGCCATTGGACCTCTGTCTGATCTATCCTTAGCTGTGTTAGATTTTTATTATTCCATCGGACTATCAGAGTGAGGTTAGAAGGAGTACACGTGAGCGTGAACGTTTGCAGGGCAAATTGCGTACACGTCTTGTGCACTTTAATAGTTCCTGCGTATTTTGCTAGACAGCCAGATCAGCTGCACAGTAGTCTCTATTGAGATTGTTAATGTTAATTATTATTTGGTATTGTTTCAGAGTAAACTAAATTAATATTTTTGAAATATACTGGTACCTATATTCCATTTGATACACTTAAAACTGAATAAGTGTAAAAGAAAAAAAATACAGTAAGTGTAAATGAAAATAAATAAAGTATTTATTAGTAACTGCTATCAGTTACTAATAAATACTTTAAAATAATATATTAAAATCTTATGCGTTTTCTTTGATCACCTAGGTAATATCTATATATTACCTAGGTGATCAAAGAAAACGCATAAGATTTTAATGTCTATGAGAAACAGTTTTAAGTGTGTTAAATAGAATAGAAATTAAATAGAATAAATTAAAAAAAAAACAAAAAAAAAAAAACTAAATAGAATAGAAATTGGGAGGGAAGATAACAGAATAGACCCGTGATAGTTATCTCACTACTATTATAAATACGAAAGTTTGTTTGGATTTATATTTGTTACTCAGTCACGCCAAAACGGCTAAACTGATCTGGGTGAAATTCGACACAAATATAGGATATAGTTTGGAATAGCACATAGGTTATTTTTTTTCCCGTAAATATGTACCTACGGTTCCCGTAGGATAATTAACTAACTCTAACACGGATGCAGTCGCGGGCGGAAGTTCTATATAAAGCCACAGACTACAATTTAATATAGGGTACATAAAGCCAAACACTTAAACATAACTGGCGAAATGTGGGTGTACTAATCGGTACACCTCTGCCTAACCCTTCGGGGATTACAGGCGTGATGTTATGTTATGTTATGTTATAAAGCCATACCTACTATGAAAACTCACTGCAACGACCTCTAAATTATCGAATGAATAGAATGAAGTAGAAAATTCCATACCTTTCAGTTCCCTCCCTTCAGGTGTACATCTTCCCTGGTCGAGCGTGCACTTGATGTACGGAACCAGCAGCTTCCTATTTTCGATGACCTCATCGATGTTGATGTGGTCGTACCTGTCGGTGTATGTTTCTGCAGCCGCAAAAGCCGCTACAGTTACCACAATTGATAACACAAGGAAATTCATCCTGAAATATGTTGAAATATTCTATGAAACTCCGATATTACTAACCACTACGTTTCTTGGACACGCGTTTAATAATGATTGAAATTTCTAATACGTTGGCAGTTTTATAACTATTTATTTTATTACGTTAGTAATTTATGACAGCCACCTTTGTCATTTTAATAAGTTACACAATTTTTCAAGTAGTTTTTACATAGTTTAGTCGTTTACAATGTCCCTTTTATTTAATGGCAAACTTATGACTAACAAAATATTTTTTTTAATTTCTTGGTACCTACTCAGTTCTATTTTTAAATTTAGTATTATTCTGTCAAAACAAGCATTTTGTTTTTCTCTTTGTTTAAACGCACTCATCTCTGGTATTGCCAGTCGGATTGAAAACATAATATATATAAGGCTATGACACACGAGCCCGAAAAACAATAAAATAACCGCGCGGACGAAGTCGCGTTTGGCGTTTTAACTGCAATTGCATCAAATTAATTCAATATGGGAATTACTATCCAGCAATAACAGTTCAATGTACCTTTAATAGTAATGCTTAGAATTTATTTAAAATTAATCAGCGGTATACATCTAAAATCAAAATTATTTCAAAAACGGGAGAATTTTTGACGTGGGTTGGTTGGTTTTGGTAGAACTAAAACCAATTGAGAATGAGCACCTGTTTTCTAGATTTAGTTTTTGAATCTCAATAATTGTGCATAGTTGTATCAAAACGAGACTACTACAAAATCATTCAATGAAATCAAACTAATTCAATTATATGCCAGACGTGTTACATTCCAGCAATAACAGTTAAATGTACAATCAATAATTTATGTTTAGAATAGATTTAAAATTAATCAGCATTAAATACTTATTCAAAATAAAATTTATTACTTCGAAAAACGTAAGAAATTTTAATGTGGGTCCGTTTTGGCGGAACTACACCCAATTTATTTACACTCCAAAAAATTTTAATAATTCAGTTGCAATAAAATACCTGCAGACTTTCCCTGTAGATATTAACTATTGAAGAGTATTAAAAGACACTGATGTTAAAAAGAAAATCGATTTCATTTATAGGACTGATATCAACGATTACATGCGGAAAATGGTTGCCCATTGTAGTGATAATTATGTGAAACACTTAACCTGCAACCCTGCTATAATTAGAGGCTGTAATTGCCTACTTCAGATTCAAGATAGCTATTGCGATTATACTGTGTGCCTGCTGATGATGACTTAGGAGCGTTTACGCCATTCAGCATTTCGTACAAACTTTCAAATCCTTATTTTTGAAATAATTGAACCGATTTTATTGAAACTTTCTACGCTTAAGTAGGATACATTAGGGTGAATTGTGCAAGCAAAAAAAATACACGGCAAACCTGAGAACGGTAGTGCAATGTGCTGATTTTTAATTTTATATATTTTTTCTCAACAAAGTAAGTACTTCTCTACCTTGGCAAAAAAAATCATTGATTTCTACCCTCTAATATACCAAATAAAAAAATTACAAAGTGTTATTTTATCATCACGGTGGCCTGTCCTGAACCCAATTCTGCTCATAAAATACCTTCCCCTGCAAATACATTCGAAATATGGATTTAAATCGATGTTGTTATCATTAAATTATAATATATTCGATCAGATAAAACTATTTTTGTTTGTTTATCTTCTATCTCATGGATTTGACAGGCAGTCAACTTTTGTCCGGAAAAATGTTATCATTTCAGAGGACAGTAAGTTTTAGTAGAATAGCCATGTCAACATTGCGTTATTACGCCCTTCTCACCTTTCCTCACTTCGGATCAGTCCGGCTCAAGCTCTCGGCGCGAACGCACCGGTCCCAACTTCTTGCGGTTTCCCGCCAAAAAAGAAAGTTTATCATTTCAGTAACATGGGGACAAAAATAGTTTCATTTCGGTGGCTGTTATAACTATAAATGAATTATTATAAATTATGAATGAAATTCTATCATTTCGGTGGTCATTTTTATCATTTCGGAAGACACTTTTCATTTCAGTGGACTCTTAAAAATTCATCCTTAAATATTTATGTAGGTTTTGATGAAATTTGATGTCCACTCACGGACAATGTTATAAAATAGGCTAAAGTTTTATTTGTCACTAAAAATATGTAGATAGCATTGGAATAAAAAAATCTCACCGAAATGACAAATAAAAATCTCTTGTTGAAATTCACCCATTAATATAGGTCTAAAATGTTATTAGAGAATAATTTCATTTCAATTCCATCGCAATCTCATCGTCTAGGGAGAATCTAGACTCAGTCTCAAAATCCGCCAAAAATGCTTCTATTTACCTACTTTTTTGACATTGATTGTCGCTGAGATGAGATTGCGACTAGAATTTGATCGTTTTCAATTTTAGCCTTCAGTTGTGAGTAACATTTACTGGCTGTTATGTGACTGTATATGACTATGATATCTTTCGACCTGAGATTTGCTTTTCTTTGCAAGTTTAGTGAATTTATTATCAAACATAAGTTGTTTATGAGTTGGTGACTATAAAATGATTTATTCTTCATCAAACAGTGTTTTTGTTTTTCATAATAATTTCTGTGTTTGTACTTCCGTAGAAAATAGCAAAAAATGTAATGAATTATTTATGATTTCATGTTGTTTATACCACGAAATGTTTATTAAACTTTATAGTTATTATGAATCATAGCAAATATCTCATCTCATATGAACGCCATAAAAGTCATTGTTTTACGATTTTGAAATTTGCAATGATGGACTTCACAATGGACGTAAGTACCTACTAATGAGTTATGTATAATTAGTCCTTATTTATTACCGTCGTTAGATGTCAGTAAAGGGAAAATAAACTTCGTTTATGGGTATTTTATAGTTTTGTATGTCTGAGGGCCAAAACGCTCGCGGCAGTCATCTTTGGGTATTTGCAAGCTAAGAATAAATGGTTTATTATTAAAACACATACCCACAGACCCCCACATTGTGGCACGCTGCTAAGAATTTCCGTACGGGATAGCCATAGCCTGCAAGGAAATTCCCTTTGAAGTGTTGGGAAATGACTTTGCTATCATCGCGAGAAGAACCTTCAAGAGGTTGGCACAAGTCAAGAGAGGCGGCCTATACCCAGCAGTGGGTGAAGAGGGTCTAGCGATAGTGATGATGAAGACGACAGATAAATTGATATATAAATAGAAGAACAAATCAATCAAATATATTGCGATTGCTAAGATATGATTTATAATAGCTGAGGTTGAAGGTCATAATTATTAAAATGGAGTTTCTGAATGAGTGCCTGTTGTACTTCGAATCAGTCAACAATATCTACAAAGCAAGTTATCTCCTAAATCATCTGCAATAGGCGTGCGTGCGTCTATTTAAAATGATATAATATAAACTATTAAATTTATAATTAAATTTGTTTAATATTACAGAAAACCGAATTGCAAATTAAGTATATTATTATATTTTAATTTAAAAAAAAAAATTATATCGTAAAATTAGCAAGTATCAAGTAGGTTCGCTGAGCGCCTACTTAAATTATGTTCACAACAAATAATTGCGCGTTGATGTCGTTTGTACCACCAAAAAAGTTTAGGGAATCATTTTAAGATATGAATGAAACTGTACTAGTATCTCAATATTATTTTCTGTTTTTATGCTTATATTATACTGTGTTGTGTTATTCTGGTAATAATTATACACATAATATTGATTTTCATGCATTTTGAGATTTTTTGAGGAATGTTTTTTTATATTATTATTAGATAGGGTTGGTCGCCAGTTTTGTTTAAAATTATAATTAATTATTTTCGTGAGCTATATATGCCACAGCCATAATTTATAATGAGCATGGAAAACGCGAAGCAAAAAAATGGCCGCAGTTGTACAAGTTTTACGTTATAAAACTAGATGGCAGTGTTACTCCGGTACTTCAAAACATACCTTTGTCAGATCATTTCTGTGTTGAACCATACTTAGGTGACTTGTACCCATAGGTTGTTTAATTTTCTCGTAAGATGGCAGCAGATTGTCGCCATGTCATTGGAAACCGTTGAATAACTAGAAGGGATAATAACCTATTGCTATACCAATAAGATATCACTACAATATCGTATTTTTTATTTTAATTTTGCAACTAAGTATAATAATATGTATTGTTTATAAAACTTCTATATATATTATGAGTAGTAGATGTTAATAAATAAAATCAATTACGAACATGTCAGGCACAGCAATATTTCAAATAAGCAGGAGAGAGGAAGGGAGTTTTAATAATTTTCCTTATAAAAAAAAAGATAATTTTTTGTTAACTTTTTGAGGGCTATATGCTCGGGGTCTCTATCCAGAAACGAGGAAAATGAAGGAGAAGAAGAAGAACTATGGTAACCGACATATCTCTCGAAATTGCGAATCTCAAGTGACAATGTGCACTTGTGCAAGGCACATAGTTTGATGTGTGTGTGGTAAGGCTTCCCACGACGTGGAATGGCGACCAGCTATGCTATTTTCTAAAAGACTATACGACAAACTCGTCACCGAAACTAGTATGGTCCCTAGTGGATTTTGAATTTTATGCTCTAGAGCATTTAGTTGAAAATCCATTGACGACATACTGTCTCTACGACGAGTTCCGAAACAGTTTGTCTTTAATAGATTTTCAACGTTGTGATCTACTGTATAAAGTTGAAAATCCACTAAACACAAACCATAGTGTCGGCGCTGCCGCGGTGCTGTGTTTTTAGAGAATAGCACTACTGGTAAAGGTCGCGGAAAATCGCCGGAAGAGCAGTCATTATGGCTATCTTTAGGGAAGGCCTCTGTCTAGCAGTGAAAGTCATTCAGCTGATATGATATGATGACTTTCTTCATCTATCTGTTGTTTATAACTTACAATAAAGGCAAAACTTTTTTTTTTAATGGAAGAATGACGCGAATTAACTTGTTTTATTGCCTTTTTTTATTAATTAAACGGTTTATACAAAATAAGCCATTGAAAATACAATATTTGCCAGTGCATAAAGAAAAGGGGTTCACGTTGTGCCCTTTTTTGAGAATATTAAGTAATTATTATTAATTTATTATTTTTATTATAATGTTCACAGTCGAATTTCTCAGTAGCTGCCTCGGAGTCTGGATTTGTGCCCGGTTGATGGCAATAGGCTCGCCACCTATTACATGGGACTTAAACATAACTGGCGAAATGTGGGTGTACTAATGGGTATACCTCTGCCTAACCCTTCGGGGATTACAGGCGTGATGTTATGTTATGTCACTGTCGAACAGTAAAAGATAATACTTCATCTTACTACTATTAATAAATGCGGAAGTGTGGATGAATGGATGTTTATTACTCAATTACGCCAAAACGGCTGGACTGATCTGGATTTAATTTGGCAAAGAGATAGATTATTGTCTGGAATATTACATAGGCTACTATTTATCCCGAAAAAATGTACGGTTCATGTCGATGTAAAAAATATATCAAGTTGAAGTCAGGGACAAAAGCTAGTTGTGAAATAAATGTCACACACAAAAACTCGTTCTTCGAAAGATTTTTCTCAAAAACCAAACATTGTTATTGATTTGTAATTGATTGATTATGGGCTTTCTTTCTCAGAATTATGGTTATCTATATAAAGAAATACAATTGATGTATCTGTTTGTAACGTCAAAATAACAGCTTTTTACAAAATTATTATTTATTTATAAATGTTTAAACATAACTGGCGAAATGTGGGTGTACTAATGGGTACACCTCTGCCTGACCCCTCGGGGATAACAGGCGTGATGTTATGTATGTATGTATGTTTACACGGTACTTCCACAAAAATAAAAAAAAACCATTGTTAACTATTTTATTTGGCTGTTAAGGTTGTTTAGCTGTTTGTTACGGCTAATCTTCAAAATAGTTAGACAGATTTTGACAGGACTTTCACTGGCAGATAGATCAGATGATGACATAAGGAGTAACTTAGGTTTAACTTACTTTTATTTTAGAAAATAATAGGTCTCGCGCAAAAAAATATAACCCCGTAAATACCGAAATAAAATAAAACACAAAAATGGATTTCTTTGGTTTATTAAAATAAATCGAAGACGATAGTAAAATTGTTTAAAAATACTAAGTATTATTACAATAAAAAAAAAAAACCTTAAACAACTCCATAACATAGATACATCACAATTTTCAAGCAAATATAAATAAACATATAGATAATAGTAAGTTACATAGAAAATAAGTAATTAAAAAAATACTGAGAGAATTGAGCGTTACGAGCTGTTTAGACAGACTGAGTTTTAGCATTCATAAGCTGTCCACACCAGTGCGCTTCCACGATCATCTTGCGTCTTCAACATTAAATTTATCTTGCATCAAGCACATGCGTCATCGTCATCAATGTGCGCTACGGGCATGCACTGCACTAATGATTGAATATGAACTAGTTTTAACGCATGCCTTATTGCGCTTAACGCATGCGTCAGACGCAAAGGCAAGATGAACGTGAACGTTCATCTTGCCTTTGCGTCTGACGCATGCGTCATGGTGCATGGTCAGCGCATTGGTGTGGACATAGCAATAGAGCACTTGAGCATCAACGTCTATCTGTATTTGCTCTCAAATATTTTACAAATGAGATTGACTTATTTAGGGATTTCGATACCGCTGGCCTTCGCGCGTTCTTCATACTGCTTCCTCCAGGTGCCTTCAGGGTCGTACTTGGCGCACAGCTCGTTCCAGAGGTCAAGTTTGTTCTTGATCAGGTGATCGATGACCCTTTGTGCTCCCGTCTCTTGTGCTTCCGTGCATTTCTTGCAGCCAGTCATGATGGCGTCTTGGAGGTTATCTGCAATGTGAATATGATTTTTATTAAATATTAACCATATTCTTCAGACCGATTTCGGTCACGGCGGCTAATCTCATTGGAGACTAGCCATATTTATAGTGCACCAGTGTGTGCGCAAACACAGGTGCACTCCCCTCACTCATAGTCGCAGGACTATAATCCGACACGACTGGAGAGAGATCAGGCGCTGGAGTTGGTCCAGCGCCTCTTGCTTTACATGCTTTACGAGGCACGGGGGTGTCACACCACCAACTTCCAAACTCCGGGCTGCTACTGAGAAGTTTGTAAAGGAAAAAGGCAATAACACTTTTTTCCCGACCTGGGAATCGAACCCCACGCTCAACAGTCGCACTTGTGATCACGAAACCAACTGGACACTCAGTCATTTAATACAGATTTAATTGATGTGAGTTTATGGGTATAATGTGCAAAACCTAGTGCCTAATTTGTTATGAATGAAAATCACCCAGTTTATGACATATTTTCCTAATCAATATTTATGTGACATTCAAACAATGCTATAGTTGCTATATTCCCGTACGTATATTCAACGGAAGTCGATCGTCCAATAAGATCGGACGTGACTCGCCTTCGAAATTACAGCATAATGTTTCCTGACAAAATATCCTCATTTAATTTCCTCTTAATAAGTGTCATTGTTCAATTATTAAATTCTAGCCCATACGACGACTTCGTCCACTTGATAATCAAGTATATTATAAGACATATCTTATGACACGCGGGCCTCGGCAATAGTTTTAGTTAGTAGTTAGATTTCTATCAGTGAAAGAATTTTTGAAATCGGACCAGAACTTTCAGAGATAACCTCTTACAAACAATATAACTATATTGATAGATTTATTAGTTCGTAGTCTCTAAATAAAGACAAAATACAGCTATTATAGTTATTTCAGATTGAAAATAATGTATATATTTTGGAGGTTCATTATGTAGTCTACAATTATTCGTAGGTACTTCAGCCGAACACACGCGATTTGATAAAATAGCACTTTTTGCGTTGTCACTTCTAGATGTATGTGACAACGATAGTAAATGATAAATACTCTATTTAGATAATAATTATGCCTTCGAGGTAAAAAGTTAATTGCTTTGACTTCTGGAAACCCGTGTGTTGCATGTGCCAATTTAATGATTTATGTAATGTGCCACTACAGATAGTATGAAATTATTACAAAACTGCAGACTGTTATAAATTATGCTGAAATATATTTAGCAGTAGACGTTTTTCAGCTACACAAATAGGCTTCCTGAAAACGTTAGAAATATTCTACCAAAATTCAAGTTTTGGTAGTACCTAGGCAAAGATTGCAAAGGATTTTTCATTTGGATTATCGGGAATTCTTGCTTGATATTGAAAAACATTTGTAAAAATGTTATTTATTAGTTATAGAAGAGCCTAGCCTAAGCCTTTTTTAATACGAAATACTCATAGTATATAAATTAGAAGTATCTAGTTTTAAAATTTGATTCATATATTCATGGTGACAGTAATTGTGTTACTTAGTCGTATAACATTAAACCAAAATCGTATAGAATTTATATGGAAATCAAATTAAAAAATCGACTCGAATCGAATACTTTTACGTAAGCACGATCGTGCAAGGTTTACGAGTAGGGACTGAAATAATGTCTAGTATTTAATTTACCCTTGTCCTACATATTTCTGAGGTTTTCAGTACGCATCCTAATTAATGATGACCGTGATACAATCTTGTACACGTAAATTATTTGAAAGTGAGCCATGTTAAGATGTGTAAAACATTGCCAAACACTATGCTACCGATGTTTTAGATGCATAGAATAGATAGCACCAGACAGTTGAAATCTATTTTAGATTCGTTATGAAACTTTATTTGGTATTTGTAAATTTGTTAGATTTTTTATAATAATTATTATTTTTTTGACTGAATTCATCAATCCGCCTTGAGCAAGCGAGGTGATCATTGTTCGTGCCTTCTTTGGACTAGACGGGCCTTTGCCCTGCAGTGGGACAATAAAAGGTTGTATTATTTATTATTATTTCTTATTTACCTCTGAGTTCCTTGCCGTCAGCAGTGCACTTCCCCCTCTCCATGATGCAGTTGAAGTAGGCGAGAAAGAGTCGTTCGTTACCCATGATCTCATCCAGGTCGACGTTGTCGTATTTGTCGGTATACTTTTCATTGGCCAAGACAGTGGCGACCATCACGCACAGCAGTAGAACGAACTTCATGATGCTCTGGAAGATTTATGAAGACTTATGAAAGGTGATAAAAGAAAGATTCTAGAGTTCATAGTAATTAGAGATTGAACGTAAAAAAAATGAAAATGTAATACTGTATTACTAATAATTACTAAGATATATTTATGTTTTTTATTAAGATTCGATCCTTTTACTTTTTTGTTGTATAAAGTTTAAATAAATAAATCCTGCTTTTGTTATGCAAGCTTACATTGAATAACTCACTACCACTTGAAAAGGAATGAAATAAATGAAAGTGCACATAGTAATGCATGCTTAAAAATATCAAAGATTTAGCGGATACCTCACAGAAAACTACAAACTCTTTGATGGCGACTCTAATTATTTAACAGTAAATGCACATTTGATTGTGTCACTTCGTATTATATAATGTAAGCACAAACAAAAGGATATCACACGATTCTACAAGATACTACAATTATTATCACTCCTTTAAGTACACCTCTTTAGAGATTTAGACGCCTACATCCACATTTAATGTTTTAAAAGCCACAAAAGCACTTATTTTATGAACTGAATTAAGATATAAGAGCACAAATATTATTATGACCTACCGTTTTGTTCCTCGGGTAAGTATGTTAGTAATCGTAAGTAGTCGAGTGACTTATGATGTCCGTCGTAATAATATGCCTCTATTTATACTGGTCGACGCTGTGCTTAAAACATCTAATTTGTCCCTGGTTGGATCATTATTTTATCTGTCTTCGATGCATAACTTGCGTACTTGTTGTACAGGACGTTCTATTTCCATTGTTAACGTTTTCTTTTAACATGACACATATGTCGTTGTTAGTAAAGTAAAATTCTACGCATTTAAATTTTTTTCGAATGCGAAATCTTTTGCTTTTCTTTGGTTTTTCGTATTCTTCTGAGAACTTTCTATAAAAGACTAATAACGTTTTGTCTTTTAACCCTATTGGCAAGGTGGATAATTTAATGCGTTGTAATTTTCGAAAATTTAGAGACGTTCAGACGGACACGTTTTATTTAAGTAAAAATCAGATTTTCTTAATTTTTTTATTTGCTTAATGTAGGTTAAGGTTTCCATCAGGATTTTCTCAGTAGCAATCCTCGGAGTCTGGATTTGTGCCCGGTTGATGGCAAAAGGGTCGCCCCATATATTAAATGGGGCTTAAACTTAACTGGCGAAATGTGGATGTACTAATGGGTCACCTCTGCCTAACCCTTCGGGGATTACAGGCGTGATGTTATTTTATGTATGATAGTGAATTGTTGAAGGATGTTTATGACTTACGCAGCTTGTCTAGGATTCATGTTTTTTTAATGAATAACTTAATTATGAAAACAACAATTATTATACATTATAATTAGGAACTTGTGTCTAAAACTAAGTAATTCGCTATTGTTAAAGGCAAAAAAATGGTTGGAAATACATTGGGCCGGATATTTTTTCCTGATAGTTCTAATCAATAAGTATCATTAATTTATTAAAAAAATATTATTTGGTTAATAAATAGTCTAATCACATTATGTAGACGGTTTAACTTACAGCAATGAATTAGTAATTATTCAAATGATTACTGGTATATTATGGTAATTATACAAACATGTAATAAAAAGAATAGTAACATAATTTCGCCATAAATCGCTAATTCGTCGATGCCTTCTCTACATGAGAAGAGACCTTGCGAGCTCTACAAAGGGTAATAATTTTCGTGGGGCAATAATAGGACTGCCTCGTTGGTCTAGTGGTCACAAAGCACGGCTGCTGAGCATGGGGTCTTGGGTTCTATTCCCAGGTCAGGCAATGTGTTAATGGGGTTTTCCATCAGAAATTTTTCAGTAGCAGCCTCAGAGTCTGGATTTGTGTCCGGTTGATGGCAATAGGCTCGCCCTCTATTACATGGGACTTAAACATAACTGGCAAAATGCGGGTGTACTAATGGCTACACCTCTGCCTAACTCTTCGAAGATTACAGGCGTGATGTTATGTTATGCAATAATAGGCTGGTATTATATGAGGCCTACTTTCGTAATAGAATCATATTAATAAAAACAGATGCATTTTTTTACAATAGACACGACAAACATATATATATTTAAAGTTACGTCTGTCTCGTTCGCAAAAAGGCTAATGATCGTTGTAATACATCTGTTGAGGAATAAATATACAACGTAAAATGATAGCATTCTGTTTTTAAAATAAAATTCGTTTTAATTGTTTGTTGATTGAACTCTGGCGCAAGACATCTTGCACTTTAATATGTACATAATTTAATTTAAAATTTAAGTGCAACAGCAAATCTTTAAATCACCAAATTATTTTAATAAAATAATTTTAATTTCTAGTTTTTTTGTGCATATTATGAGAGAAAAGAATACAGTTTTATTATAAATGTAGTCACTTTTTGTAAAAGCAAACTTAAAACATGAAGACAATTTGCGACTATTGAGATTATTAGGCAATTCAATACAGACTTTTTAAAAGTTTACTTTTCAGGAATTTCTTCATAGATAGCAGCTATGTGCACTTTTTATTTTGGAACCCTTATCAATACTTCAAAACATGAAAAATGATTTATATTCAATTCTAAAAAGGAAACTCATAGTCACTCATTCATTCTAATAGGACAATATGCTTACGGAATTTTAATTTAACATAATACACTTGTATTTTACACATGTATCTGTTCGCATATTCTGTTATGAGCTAGTTACTAATAGGAAACTGACGTAACTAATGATAATTTTATACGTTTGTGTAACATTGAGAATCCCTTTTTTTTAAGGTGGTAAAAATCATCAAATGAGTCCTTTCCACCCAGGGCGGAAGGACTCATTTGATGATTTTTGACCACCGCTGTCTGACAGTCGCTTCCGCCCTGGGTGGGGCGGAAGGGACTGTCAGACTTTTACTGACAAAAAACCACCTTGTTCCTTCTGTTGCCTTTTACGTTCCGGGGCCACGGTATCCCTTAGATATCTAAATAGTCAATCATTTTTGAGAGCATGCTGTATTTGTAAATTATGTTAAGGGGAAACACTCGCAGAGTCTTCCGTTTCCACAACCGTTACGTACCCTTGAAATTACGTGCATTGTTTAATATAGTTTTTTTATTTCTCATCACTATCTGGTCATAAAAATACCTTACAAATAAAATATACGCGTAACAATAAAAAAAAAAAATTACTTGCAAAAGTAGGTAATTACTGAATAAAGTGTTGAATCCTAATATACTAATATTACAAATGTGAAAGGTTGTGAAGATTTTTAAGATGTTTGGGTGTTTGTTACGCAATCACGCGTAAACCGCTGAACAGATTTTAATGAAAATTGGCACACATGACTGTGTGACCACTTTCTGGATTACCACATAGGATACTTTTTATACAGTAATGTGTTCCCTTGGTTTAATAGTTCAACTTACTTAACGGAAAGTTTATGGGCGAAGCCGCGGGCAGAAGATAGTGTAGTAAAACTTTGAACTCAAGTTCTCGAATGAATATTCTATTCGATTAGATTTCATGATAAAAAGATTATGAGGTCAATGTTAAGAATCTATAAAAATAAAGAAACTTCTCTACTATAAATCGTTGACAAATCGAGTTTGAATCCGCAAGTTTTATTAGATTTATAGATTAATCACGACTTAAAAGTAAAAAAGCTTTTAAAATGATCTAATATTCTTTTATGAAAGAATGCAGTCTTTATTCATCTTAAGTTCGTTATGAAATGGTACATACGTAACTTATAAATTATAATAAAATATGAATATAATATTCTATTTGTTTACAAGAAACACACAAATGTTTACTACCTAACCTTTTAAACGCTTAAGCACTTACTTAGTAATTGTTCTGTATGATTATTGATGCTTACAATATGCTTTATACTTGAGGTATAGCGAATACATTTATAAGACGTCATCGTGCTAATATGGTTTAGTATTGTGTTACACAAAGACGTATAGAAATAATGTTGTTACTACTTATATCTTAAAAGGAGCTCGTGGCTAAGTTATTACAGCTGCATGGGTCGATCCATCAGGTTAAGCAGCGCTTGCTGGGGTCGGTCCGTGGATGGGTGACCATCTTCACACACCGAAACTCCTCCGTGCCTCGGAAAGGGTCCCGGCTGTCATACGTGGTTCTTGAAGCCCAGAAGTCTGGCAAACAGTCTTGCTAAGGGGTATTATATTACCTTGTCACTGGGTTGTGGAGGTAGGTAGTCGCTCTATATAAAATACTAGCACTCTCCCCGCGATTTCGTTCGCACGATTTTTCTTACGGATCCCTAATTTTTTGATAATAAAATATAGCTGATATCACTCAGTGATAACGTAGCTTCCAATTAGTGAAAGAATTTTCAAAATCGGTTCAGTAGATCCAGAGATTACTTACCCCCTACATACAAACTTACAAACAAATTAATGTTACCTCTTTATAATATTAAGTATAGATTGGTATTCAGCTGCATCCGGTTAGACTGGTAGCCGACCCCAAATTAGTTGGGAAAAAGCTAGGCAGATTGATTGACTACTTATATCCAATATCTTGGAATTGTTTAGAGAATTTAGAAACAGTTCTAAGAAACCAATAGTTATAAGCTATATTATACCAGATAAGTTGTGGCTATAATGCCACAGTATGTAAATGTTATTTTACTTGAACCGATATTGTCATGATACTTCTTTTTTTTGGATTATGCTAGTGACAGGACAAAGCTTATAGCAATATTGTATTCACACACGTAACATCACGCTCAATCCCCGAAGGGTTAGGCAGAGGTGTACCCATTAGTACACCCACATTTCGCCAGTTATGTTTAAGTCTCATGTATTAAGGGGCGAGCCTATTGCAATCAACCGGGCACAAATCCAGAATCCGAGGCTGCTACTGAGAAATTCCTGATGTCAAAACCCAATAATACTTTTCCCGACATGAGAATTGAACTTAAGATCTCATGCTCAGCAGTCGCGCTTTGCGACCACTAGACCAACGAGTCAGTCGGCGATATTGTACTAAAATAGTAAATTATTTAAGTATTAAAGTAGAACAGCCAATCGTAAAATTCTACCGTTACCTTAAAACCTAGCCTCAAATGTTAGCTTTGATAAAGGTCACTTTTTATTAAACATAGACGATAATAAATATAAAATTATATAAATAACAACCGGTGCAAGGTCATCGCTATATTAGTACCTACCTAAGTTATTTTTTGATTACTACGAAATTTCCAGTTGACGTCTGGGTTTATCCTAATCTTAATAAGAGTCTTGTAATTACTGATTACTAATTTTTGTTTTTCAATACCCCTGCTCGTAAAGTGACTCTTATTGCTTTGCTTTTAGGGTCACAATGCAGTGTATTAACTTGCTTTACATTACGCTAACTTGATATTTTGTTTAATTTTTACAAAGAGTATTATTAATTAATAAAATAGGATGGATAAACATTGTATTTCACGAAATTAATATTTTTTGTTAATAAATTAACATAGTTGTGTTATTTCAATTATATTAATAATTTAGTTTGTGACGCCTGTTACCTGTTACCAACCTGTAATTTTCCACCTCTTTTCGGTCCCTACTGGCAGCTTGTGAAAGCACTTAACTTCTTGACAATTTAGCTTTTTAAATTTTACCTAAGAGTTTTTACTAAGAGTTTTTATGCCTATTTTATGAGTAAATAAATATTATATTTCATCTAATTAACATCAAATACTTTCTAAATACAGAAACATTTTATTTACAATATTACTTTAATTGGGCAATTTGATTGTTCTGTGTGTATGTTGGGTCTGGACCATAGACATGACGCACGGCGCGAAAAAGTAAACAGCTCGTAATTTTATCTTTAATATTTGATTTTAATTAAAAGAAGTAAGTGATTATTTTAAAACATAATTGACTACATCTAACAAAGAAGAGGCCTATATAAATTTGACGTCGCTGGAAATACGTACCTAGGCAATGTCCGCATATGAACATTTTTTCCCATGGAAAAACAATAAAAGTGCTAAAATTTACGGAAGTAACTTAGTACTTTTATTAAAATAAACATAAACTTAACTCGCTGTGGTTTATCTATTCTATGTTAAAAAGCACTGTTAGCACCAAACATGGTGTTGACATCAAAACGTATCAAAACTTGACAGCGTTTCTAAAGCGACGATCTGATGGTTTCATTGTAAGTCTTTGTCGTAATATGACGTTGAAAAGCTTTTGTAACAAGCTCCAAAATTGGGTTATGTTCCTTGTAAGTGTGTTAAAAAACGTACCTATGACACGCGTGAGCATTCTCCATTACGCTCCGTCTTTGCCTTGGGCTGCAATCCAGCCTAGGCCGTAATGACAAACTTGCCTGACTAGTATCATAATGTACTATTTTGACTAATATACAAGCTAAATCCATAATATCAAAAATAATAATATTATTTACAATATATTACAGTGGGGCATTAAAAAGTTCGTCCGTTTCGCTAACATAACATCACGGCTGTAATCTTCGAAGGGTTAGGCAGAAGTGTATCCATAAGTACAGTGACAAAAAAGCTATAATAATAATAGTCAAGTTTATTTACTGTTATTACAATGGTTACTTTATAACTAGGTTAACATAATAATTATAAATCAGTAACATTTGGCGGTCCGCATTTTTGGTAAAGCTGGCAGCATTGCCACGTTTTGTGGTAATACTGATTCTTCCATCCACCCAACAATAAGAGAGTCCTCTGGTCACGCGAAGAGTTGATCACGTTGGCAATGTCTTTCCCTTTCCAACAAGATGAGTACTCGAATCTCATGGCCCTAGTGTTTCAACCCCAAACGGCTCAAACATAAATTATTGTAATACGATTTTTGTTAACAAATACACGGAATAGGTTACCTTGAAGTAGGCATTATGAAAGTCGATTAGCGATGATAAGCCTCCTCTTATGTACTTACAACAATATATAGTGTGGACACATCGTCAAGGGTAGGTTAGCAAACTCAATGTAGATTTTTGGTTTGTTGAAGATTTTTCGTGAAATATCTGTCTAGAGTTTTAAAGTAGTCACTAGCTTTATTTTTTAAAACACACTGCACAGTTTTAGGTATTCGAAAACCTCGATTATTAAACGCAAAATAGTTTCTCCATCGCAGTAAATTAAGACCTTTTCTTAACTAACCATCATATCTCAAAAAACAGTACCTTAGTACTCAAATATTTATAATATTCGCCTTAAGTTTGTTCCACTTGGGCTATTAGCATAAACCAGTGGTCGCGACAGTTGAATGTAGCAGACGCAACAAGCATGCAGCGACCTTCATGCATCACGTTGAGCAAGCCCCGTCTGTTTACCACCTCGTCGATTCTCGTTAGGTGAATCATTAGCATCTGGGAAGACGATGGCTGTTGTATAATGTCAGAAAAAGTAAATAGTAGTTACGACCCCATTTATTTATTGCATTTATTTCTATAAGACGTGCCTTCATCTAGAAGGTATTGAGTTGGATCAAGCTGCAACCGTAAGCAACCGTATTAGAATTGAGGTGGGTTTTGTGGTAATTTGTTGGGCGTACCATAACGATATACATGCCTACCTACTTTATAAAACATACCTAGTTCATTAAAATTGTACAGAAAATTGTGTAATAGAAGTAATTGACATTCAGGACCTCATTAATTAAAGTTAACCTATTGTTAGTCTTATGCGCTTCAGAATCATTATTTGAAATGAACAGTGTGTAATATATTTCAGACTTTAGAGGCCAGAGTGTATCAAATGCATATCTATACTATATTATAAAGAGGTAACATTTGTTTGTAAGTTTGTATGTAGGGGGTAATCTCCGGAAGTAACAAACCGATTTTAAAAATTGTTTCACAAATTGGAAGCTACGTTATCACTGAGTGCTATAGGCTATATTTTATTATCAAAAAATTAGGGATCCATAAAGAAAATCACGCGAACGAAGTCGCGGGGAGAGTGCTAGTATGTAATATCTTTACTAGCATATTGCGTTCCATCTTAACTAATTACAGTGTGTTTGTGTTCCTGAATAACAATCCTTTAATTCATAAAAACAATTTACGTAAATGTCTATGTCTGACTTGATATGATCTACGTCAATATACAAAAACTTAATGCATTATGCGTTCCACGTACTTACGTGATACGATTTTTTTTAATGCTTTTTGTGTGGGTTATCTTGAATTTCAACTTTTCCATTTGCAGGTTAACTATATTTGGTCGAGGAAAATAATTAATAATGTTAGCAAAACCACAGACCTGTTGTACTTGTGACGAAACGTAAGTGTCAACCAGATTATTTATTTTGGTGGCCATTCTAAATTCTGCTGATTCATTAAGGAAAATAAAATTCGGGTAATCATATGACTCTGTAAATACTAGATTGTAGAAAAGAATGTATGTGCTAAGCTTTATAAGATAACTAGTTTTCGACCGCGACTCCGTCCGCGTCAAAGTTTATATTATTATCCCACGAGAACCGTACAACTTTCCGAGACAAAAAGTAGCCTATGTGCTATTCAACATTAAGGGCCTGAGCACACCACGTTTAAACGCGCCGTTGACGCTTGTTTTAGATACTAACCTATAGAGCAGTTTGTTGACTCGCGCCTTGTATAGCTACAAACGCGCGTCAACGGCGCGTTTAAAAAACGCGGTGTGCACAGGCCCTAAAACGTAACTCTGTGCCAAACATCTTGATCCGTTCAGCCGTTTTTTTCGCATTTATTTTAGTAGTTAGATGAATGCATGGTGAAGATATAATTAAAATAAAATAGGCAACAAGATAAAATCAATCGTCGGACATACCTACGGTATACTAGACTCACCAAATTCCCATGTGCAGCACCGCGTAACGTATTTTTGTTTGTGCCTATTTTTAAAAATAGTCTTCTATTATTTCAAGGTTGCTGTTTAAGTAATTTTGATAAGTAATTAATTTAAACTTTTAGAGTTCCACCGTCCATTTATTTAAACTTAACCTTTAGTATGAAGTTAGTTAGTAAGAAGAAGTAGAATTATATTCATTCGCTTATGCAATAATTAACGATGTTTTGTCGTAAATCGATGGACTATTTTATTTCTCGCAGTCTTTGTAAGTACTTAGTGTAGTTACTTTAGTAGTCTAGTTACTTATCTTTCACAAGTAGTGTAGTTACGTGATCTTGTAAGCAATTTCAACTTTTCTTCGAGTTGGGATCGAGAGCACGATTTCCTTATTTTTACATAAAAATAAACGAATTAGATAAAATAAGAAAAAGATACTTAAAAAGTTTATAAATAAACACTGCATGGTTAAATAAGGTAATTATGTTCTTTTTGTTTCAGACCTTAACAATGTTTACGTCGCAAATAAAATGTGTAGGTTGGTACTACAATAGTAATTAACGATGTAATTGATGCAATTATGATTTAACAATTCATGTCTTTCAATTAAAAAACTCAAGAAGATAATATTAGTCAACACAATACAATTAAAGTCCAAAATATAACAACTGAGGAACAAAGTAATTTGGTTTTTACACTCAACATGATTTTCAGTGGATAAACAGTATTTTTTTCCGTAACTATGGAACGGAAACTTCATACAGGTAATATTGTTAATTATTATACGGTTGTAATTATTTCTTAAAACACAACATCTAGACTGCCTCGTTGGTCTAGTCGTCGCAAAGCGCGTCTTCTGAGCATGAGGTCTTAGCTTCGATTTCCAGGTCGGGCAAAGTGTTATCAGGTTTTTCCATCAGGAATTTCTCAGTAGCAGCCTCGGAGTCTGGATTTGTGCCCGGTTGATAGCAATAGGCTCTCTCTCGGACTTAAACATTGGCGAATTGTGGCTGTAGTAATTGGTACACCTCTGCCTAACCTTTCGGGGATTACAGGCTTGATGTTATGTTACTGCCCCTTAAACTAAGTAACATTATCGCTGGGAAACGACTTTTATTTTTGGAGTAAAAGTCACTGAGTTTGTGATAGCGTGTAATGTACCGGACTCAAAACGTTGTGCTTAAAGGCGCATGCATGTATTGGGACTTTGAAGCTATTTAAAGTTTGGATGTTACATTTAAAATTTGTTTTCGTGAAAACGTTTAAACTTTGATCTTCGATATTCCCGTAACCAGAAGGTCCCCAGGTCTTCTCCAGGACAAAAAATGAACAAAACGATGAGAAGAACACGTACATACCTAACATGTTAAGCGTGAAAGAGCAAACATCCATCCATCCTCACAAACTTTCGCGTTTATAATAGTAGATCATAATTTTATTGCGCTTCGTTCTTTTTAACCGACTTACAAACATCCGAATTGAGAACCTCCTCCTTTTTTAGTTTTTTTTTTTTGTTCGCGCTTAACTCCGTTGTTTGCCAACCGATTTCAAAAATTCCTAAAAGGTTATATACTTCCCAAATGGTCCCATGAAAATTTTATCGAAATCGGACAAAAATATGCCACTAAAAATTAACAAATAAATTTTTTTTTTGCAAACAAGAAAAACCGACTTCAAAAAAAAGCACTAAAAAGTTAAAAATAATACTATAACCTACCTATATTAATAAACCTAACCCAACCTACGATTAACCTATACTAAAATTTAACAATTTTTTGGAGTCGGTGCCATACTGTTGGATATAATATCCTCGGTCTTGGCACCAACTCCAAAAATTTGTTAAATTTTAGTATAGGTTAATCGTAGGTTGGGTTAGGTTTATTAATATAGGTAGGTTATAGTATTATTTTTAACTTTTTAGTGCTTTTTTTTGAAGTCGGTTTTTCTTATTTTATAGAACAATCTCGAATGTAGAAGTTTTATGAATCAAGTTAGGTTTCAAACAACAAACGTATAGAAACATACACTTATCGAAATTATACAACAAATTACGTGACGATGTCTGTAATCGTTGGTTGACGAATATGAATTTTGTTCGGTTTTACCGCGACATAATTACACGAATTACTCTCGTACCTGGGACGTCCTAGAGGCTTTGACCTGCGTCAAGTTATGAGTTGAAAATTGGGTTAGTATGTACTTACATAAGCCACTTATTTGCTTGGACATGGCTGCATCACGCATGCAATTAATCCTACTTAAGTATATAATATTTTACCTATACTGAAATAATTACAATATTTTCAAAAATCTTTATAAAGCTTATTAATGTTACTTCAATATATAATTTAATCCGTTATTTCATGATAAATAGAAACCATTTAAATTTGCAAATTATGCAAATCTAAATACTTAAATGCAGATATTTGATACACAATAACTGTCGATGCTGGAATATACAACATGGAAAATTTCCGTATACCAAAAAAAGTTTGTTTTATGCATTTAATATACAATTTTTTCGTTTAATTGCCATGAACAAGTGTTGTTAGGAAAATCCAGCCAACCACAATCTATTCATGTTCACGCAACTTGATCTTGTTAATCTATTTTAACACAATAGTGTATAATAAAGTCGCTTTTAGTGTCAGTCTGTGTGCTCACTTAGTTCTTTTAAACTAGACAACAATTTTTGATGTTTTCACCATTATTTAGAGAAATTATATATTAAAGGCTTTTCAATATACCTATACGTGCTACTGAGCACCTATAGGTATCGTCGTACGACAGGAGTAGGTACTGACTTCTGTCGTACGACGGCAGAACGACAAACGTTAAGTGTCAACTGTATGAAAAAAGATAACCACCGCACTGCTCCAGTGCCGCAGCAGTCCGGTACCAAATGCATAATTTAAAAGAGCCATTATATAAAAAAAATATGTAATTGACTCACTTACTCACTTTATATGTATTTTCTAATTTAAAAAATTATTTTGATATTATTTTATTTTAATTTTAATTGATGTAGGTATTTTCTAATTAAAAAATATTAGTTGAATTTATTTTTTGATAATTAAATTTTAAAGAATGTATTTATCTGTGTTTAGATTCTATGGATGTAAATATAAGTGGATTTATAACTATTATTTTTATAGATATTTCAATGTTTTGTTATGTCCTTATATCAGTAGAGTGAAGCAGTGTGGGTCGAGTCTATTTATCTTCTATCTATCTCTAAATATAAAAATGAACGGCGAAATGTGTTGCTAAAGCGCAAAACTCAAAAATGGCTGGACCGATTTCGCTAATACTTATTGGTTGTGTTCTTGATTTTCCGAAAAAGGTTTTTTTTGGAAATCCGATAAAAAAGTCGAAAAATTTTCGAATTTTGCAAAGCCGGGGTAGCTCGCTAGTTAATAATAATTACAAGTAACCTATACGTGATCTGTTTACAACGTCAATAAAACAATTAAAATGTCAAAGAGCTTGCTTAGGTCATTTCCAATAACCATGTTATTATTTTATGAGAAAAACTAACACGTGTCTTGTAAGAGTACATGCAGAAAATGATTTTAGTCATGAAAATAATAATACAACATGTATTTTTTGTGTTGTATGTTTAAAAATGTTTTTGTTTTTGGGAATGTCTTGTTTTTAACATTGGAACTAATTATGTTCATTATAACTTTTATAAGACCCTAATACCTACTAGTTGTTTCCTTTCTGGCCTACTTGTTTTTTGTAAGTTATGCGTAATATCTCACCAAGTAGAACTAATGATGATAGGTAAAGCAAGTTACATCAAAGAACAAAAAAACATCAATTATTGAATAAGAACCTTATCGTTGCTTTTACGTGCAAGTTCTACCTACGTTATCTTTATTTTTAGAATTCTCGTTGTTGCCAACATGAATAGTAAGTAGTTATTTATACAAATATTATAAAAAATTAAAGTTTGTGAGTTTGCGAGGCTGTAGGGGGTAATCTATGGATCTACTGAACCGATTTTAAAAATTCTTTCACAAATTGGAAGCTACGTCATCATTGAGTGCTATAGGCTATATTTTATTACCAAAAAATTGAGGATCCGTAAGAACAATTACGCAAACGAAGTCGCGGGGAGAGTGCTAGTGTATAATATATTTCTTATAAACGTCTTGTTAATTATTTCTGCAAAATTTAACGCCATCTAGACTCGAGATGTCGTCATAAAAACTTATAACAGTAATCTTGTCTGATTTCAACGGCTTTTATAGCTGGCGTGTATTTTTCCATGATCAACAGAGGACGCTGAATTGGTAAAGCAGCGCATAGTGATGGGTGATGGTTATGACGTCAAACTGATCAAAAATTCTAATTCAAAATATTGATCTCAATTAGACCACTAAACTATAAATTTAGTTGCCTATTTCAGACGTAGTTTAGTATCCAGGGGAAGAATAAGCTAGACACTCATAAATCCTCTTTTAAAAAAAAGGTTTTAAGGTTTTACAATAGAATTTCACAAACAGTTCAGAATACAATCAAAACATATTCTGTCCCTTCTGACCAACTTAAACTATAATAAATAATGATATTAATTGGATTTTGAATTGCGAACATACGAGTAATTATTGTTAAAAGACATCTCTGAAAGTAAAATATTTAAAATTGATCTTTAACGACCCAAAATCCGAATTCAGGTTGTTTGGAAGATTTATGGATTTATTTTGAGGTAAAAAAGAGTGCAGTTCAGACACAATGTCACAATCATTATTGGAGTATTGACGTACATTCAACCTGTGTTACTCGTATTGGTGTGTGTATCGTAGAATTGTGCTCATTAGGTAATTAATTATACGCAAACCTGAGCGGAATAATGTCATTGTTTGTTTATCGCTTGCAAAATGTATACAGATGAACTGATTACGGTATTTTCTTTGTTTCACGGAAGCCTTTTGACGTGAACAGTGTCATAACTCAAATGGTTTGAGTTTTTGTTTACCTAACACCTGTCTAGTCTGCATTCATTATTCTTTTTGGAAATCCAATTATTTTATGATACTAGCTTTTGCTTGAGGCTTCGTCCGCGTGTGTTTTACGGACCCATATTATTTTATAATCAAAATATATAGAATTATATTGTAATATAATTCTTAATCACCGCACAAACGTCCTAGTTTTGCTTGTCGAATACCTGACTTTTTTGCATCACTATTTTAAAGACGTTAAACCAAAATTACTTGTTTACTTTTAAAATAATAATAATACGAGTATAGGTATATACTCGTATTATTATTATTTTAAAAGTAAACATAATAATAACAAATAATAACAGCCTATTATTATCCCACTGCAATGGACTCTTCTCATGCAGAGAAGACACGAGCATAGGCGGTTAGACGATTACAGGCTTAATTATAAGTTCAGGTTTCCTCACGATGTTTTCCTTCACCGATGTCAGTGATATCCAAGATAAACTTTGAAAGTACATTATTATGAATTGAAAAATTCGCATTGATGCCTACTTGCCCATGCAGTATCAAAACCACCCAACTTTTATTTTTGTTTATAATTTATAATAATGATTAACGAACTTCAAAAGCAGTAGGTAGTAATTTGTCATCATCATAATTACGTTTGCCCAACACTGAACAGTTTGTCGTGCAAACAATAGCAAAAGTACAGTTGAACACGCAACTGTTAAGGACTATTCACATTTGATCGGATTGGCATTTAATTCAAGCTTTTTTTTCTTTTGCATATTTTGCTATCTGTTGTGTGGACTATAAGCAAATGGGGACAAGATACTGTGTGGGGTGGCTAACGGAGTCCACTTTTATTTATTTACCCCGAGCAATTCCGAACATTCATCAAAGATGTTGCGTCGTTTTTTCAATCGACGAAATTTTTTAGGACTGGTAAGCTGTGCTGCAAGCTGATTTGGATGTTTTTTGAAGTCGTGACTTTTAGTATTTTAATAATGATTTAATAAAGTAAAAAATTAATCTTTATTAATCACAGTGAAATATTTTGTACAGTACATAAGGACATTTCTCGAACAATTCATTAAATAGGCCATCAATTTGACTAAGTACGGATTTTGGTCAGACCAGACAGATGTGAATGTGGGGCTGACTATATTGTATTATTTGGTGTGCAGATATCATTACCCACCAAATTGAATACTGTGCCAGGCACCAACGAAGAACATATTATAAATACTTTCTCATGTAGAAATAATATCCATTTCTTACTTGCAATAAATACACACATCAAAAGTGTCTAGGGATCAACATCCCTAATCAATGTTAGGGATGTTGATCCCTAGACACTTTTGATGTGTATACTTACTACTACAAAACAGTGTGCCAATCATTCTCCTTCACCGACAAGAACAATTAAAACATCGTGGTGACTCACAACTCGTTGTTCTGTTAAGTGTGAACCAGCTCTAATGCAGCCTGCGCCTGCGCATCGATCATACGCTTGTGCAACCGCCATCTGCTATTGTTAAATGTCTCTAGGATCACTTAGCATTCAATTCCTAGTTTGCATAACCTTAGCTAATGTGAATATGATATGTTTAGGTTATGTGATAGAATTCACGACAGGTTATGTAATGGTTATTGATGTTCTTTTTTAGGATTGATTTGAAATTCACATAAATTTAGAAAAGACTTTTTGCTTATTATTTGATTACTGATCTAGCATTAGGTATCTACCAATCAATCGATGTACTTTTTATGACCTCTCAAAATGCGATTCCCCAATAGAATTTATATGGCGTTAGTAAATTGCGACGTCACTTTTTTTGCCAACTCAATTGTTGGTTTATGGTGTCTAATATCCAATTGTAATAAATTTCATTTCTTTAAAAATGAAGATGGTTCTAAGAGTAATAATGGCTATCAGTCCTTCATCATAGTTTTGATGCAATAAAATTAATACCTACAGGAACTACGATATTAGGAAAATTTATAAAATTTACGGCATTCTCCAGATTCTGCTTAGCCCTTTTAACTAGCAAAACAATAGTTCAATTAATTAAATTAATTAGATGATAATTTTAATGAGCAATAAACATGTTTTAACGATTACATTAAAAGGAACACAGACACGCCAACAATTTTGTCTCGCAAGAGTGATTTACCATTCTGATAAAAAATAACGAGTCACTGGGAATGAATTACCTATTAATGTATTGTTGACAGTGTAATGCAAAAACACTGCAATTTGGTGTTCAAACAAAATTTTTAATTGATAGATTGGTGTCCCGAAATTTCGTAGATGCTTGAATTTACTTGGCTTTTGAATTTTAGCTATAATAATGATTACAGCAGTCAACCTCAAAGCAAGAAGCAGGGGCGTAGGTAATACCCCGCTACAGGGGCCCCGAACGCGAACTCGTAGTTAGGAATTTAGAGGTATGAAAAACAGGGTGTAAAGTCTCTCATCCTCCGTTGAAAAGGGGGGATCCTCCGCTCAGATTGATGTTGTGTCTGGTGAGCAACTGCCCACTATTGTTGTCGGGATTTTTGTATATTATGCTAATGTCGCGGCAAACATTGATTGCGCGATGTAGGAATGGTCAGTTGTAGTTCGTATTCTGTGCAATAGATGTCGCTACAGGTAGAAGGGCCCCCAACAAATTTCGATACAGGACCCGTCTGGGGCAAGCTACACCACTGGCAGGAAGTAATTGAAAGGTGATGTAACTTTCGAGAAAAAGGCGACAACAAAACCTTTGTTAAAGCGACTGAGGAATAAGCATCTTAAAATTAGCCATTATGATTTTATACCAGTCAAGATCTAAAAAATACATCCGTAAATGGTTTTGCTTGATGCTGCAATCTAAATAATTGCTCACTCTAAAGTCAAGTGACATATAAAAACTAGTAACCGATGAGTCACCTTCATCTTAGATATTACATTAATTGTCGTTCATTTAATAAAACTAGGCATTCCCTAGGGTTCGATCCTAGGTCCGTTCAACCTAAATATATATATAACTCAAAGGTGACTGACTGATTGACTGACATAGTGATCTATCAACGCACAGCCCAAACCACTGGACGGATCGGGCTGAAATTTGGCATGCAGGTAGATGTTATGACGTAGGCATCCGCTAAGAAAGGATTGTCCATGCGGACGAATTTGCTGGCAGAAGCTAGTTATCCTATATAAATCATCTGTTTTTGCATAGAAGACTTGCTGCCCCAATAACAAATCAAGTGGGAAGGGAAAGAAGGAATACGATTAATTAAATAAGTTTTGTAAACTGAGATGACCTGTGTCACGTACCCGTACGCAATCAAACGTAAAACGTTTTGCAAGTGTTAACAATGTTTAAAGACTGCTAATTGTTAACATTATTTGCTAATATTTGTTCCCAGTATACATTATGCACTGGGAAAAATATTTTTGTTCAGTTCACGGCCGAGTGTGCGAATCTGTGGGTATAACCTGAATACCTGGGTAGCTATAGACTTGGAATCCTATTTCGTAATGCTAACGGACTTTTAAAATCACTAGTGACGTAAACTATTTTTTTAAACCTGTCAAGAGGGAGTCGGTCTCACACGAAGGGTTCCGACAGTATCGAGACAAAAACCCAAAAAAAGGTCTCATGTATGGGAACCCCTTTTATTTTTAACTTTTATTTATTTTTATTATTTGTTAATATAGCGGCAATAGATATACACATTCTGTGAAAATTTCAACTCTCTAGCTATTACTGTTCATAAGATACAGCCTACTGACATACGGACGGACGGAGGCTTGGTAATAGAGTCCCGGTAGCATCCTTCGTTTACGGAACCCTAAAAATGACTACCTTGAGAAAGAATTTTCAGAATTTGCAGCCTACTTTCTGCCTATCCTTTGCATCATCTTATCATTGATCTCGATTGTTGTGTGATAAAAATATCAAGGTTTACAAGTGCTATTGCATCTAATATTTACTTTTTGGATACTTTGACTCACTGCAAAAGTATCGCACACTTGGTTTAACATTCAGAGATTTCCAACATTAAAAAGCTGAGAGTTTATTTGTTTGAATGCGCTAATCTCCTGGCCCAGTTTTACAAACTTTTTCGCTAAGATAAAAGTAACTTTATCCCCGTGAGCTATTAGCAAAATAATACTTTATTATTCATAAATTTGGGATTCGTAAGAAAATTCACGCGAACGTAGTCGCGAGCAAAAGCTAATTTATAAAACATTTTCAACTTTACATAATTCCAATTCAAGTTTTATCTATAATTTACTTAGTCACTACAACCACGGCTGCATGTTGCCGCCCTTGTATCAAATTTTAGCCTGTTTTGTTTAAACTGTTGCCACGTAATCTTAATTCAGTGTTAATCGTTAAGGCTGAAGCAAAAACAGCTTATGTAACGTATAAACGTATGACATTTCGCTTTTTTTTTGTGACAGTTTTTAGTACTATAAAGTAGTTAACTTTTTCAAGTATGTATTTCATTACTATAGTTGCAGTTTATAGCAATTTACCTTTTGGTTTATAAAAACAAATAATGGATCAGTTTGTTTTATTTTATCATCGTTAAAATTTACTTTATTTAATAAATTAATGACAAACTCAACAATAATGTAAATTACTAATTACCTAACTACTATTGAGAGTGAAAATCCCTTCTGACTCTGATTTAGTAATTTCGGTTTCAGCAACTGTTATCAAATTATTCTTTCAGACATCAGAGTTACCGTCATTTGAGAGCGTGTCAAAGCATTAACATAAGTTAGTGTTATAATACTTAACTAAGCAGAAACTATGCTAATGAATCCATTATTTAGCATAAGTCATAAAAACGTAAACTTTTGATCTCTAGTTCCGAGAAGCATTATTTCTACCTAATTGTATCCTTCAAATTAGTAAAGGAGAAACAACTCGTTTCCGTAGCGGAAAACTACCGCAGGAACTAACATAATTCTATTTATATGCAGGTAACATCAACAAAAACATGTTAGGTACAAGTTGTATTTATTTATTTTGATGATATTTTTAGGTGCAATGATTCATCATAGGTTTTCCCTGCAACGACCTCATAATGCATTATTTTCATTTTAAACACGTTGTGCTACACTACTAAAATATCAAGTGAATACTGATGTTAAGAGATGAAAAAGAGTATCAACTTCTGGTTAATTCAGCGACCACCATAATATTATGACACACTGGACAGTTTTGTCTTTTTTAAAAGAACTTATTTATTTACTAGATTTATGCCCGCGACTACATTCGCGTCAACTGCGAGGGTTTTTTTTAGAGCGGAACCCTGATTATTTTACTCCTTATAACATCAGCCATCTGCTAGTGAAAGTCTTATCAAAATCGGTCTAGTTGTTTTGTACCGTGTAAACATTAAGCGTTTAGGAAAAACCAGTCATTTTGACATTACAAACAGACACTTCAATTTTATTTGTCTTCTTCTTTTCGTATCGATGATACATCTACCTAAATTAAACTATTTGGGCCCCATTAGGTCGCCACGTTTATTTATTTGTATAGATGAATAAGCAATCATCAATACTGCAATCACCAATCAATAAGTCATCTTAATCATTGACCGATGCGTTTTATGCTTCTAATTAAAACTACCTCTCAATGCAACACCATTGTTTATGATATCCCGGTGACTATTATGTGCATAAGTGTCGTCACAATGCCTGATTAATTCAAGAGGTGAATGCAGTATAAATTGTCTATGGGCGAGATGCTGGTGTCACAGCCCAGCGAAGGGTCGAACGGAGCTCACGGGAAATCGGTGAGTTTTATCACCCTTCAGTTTTCTTGTTTCGTTTTCTACTTTTACTTTTGTACCTTTCTTTGGTAATGAGGTGTTGATTAGGTAGTTATTAGAAATTAAAGTAAAAGTCAAAGTTCTCAAATAACTATTTAATTTCCTTAAAATATCAGCTATCTGCCATTGAGAGACCATTAAGCCGTTTCGGAAAAACACAGACAAATATGAAAAATTATTTTACGTGCCAAAAAACTAATTAGTTGATTTTATGTAGTATAGTTTGTTGACGTTTGATCTATTGTTTACTCTCCCGTTGTTGCAAATTCAGTAGGCTTTCTCCAATTCTTGTTATTTGGAATAACCTGAAGAATCGAATGGAATTTCCTGTGCTGTTACTGAATCAGTCGATTGTTGGAGTCGATGTTGACGTTAGTAGTACTGTAGTAGTAGCATCTTTGTAAACATAAGTTCCGGTAATCTTGTAGAGAGCTACAATTCCAGGTCCCAGGTATGGTCCAGAACAAAATATTGATCGCAATGATGAGACGTTTAAGCGTTTGCAAGTGACCATTTTTCCATACAAACGTATTCCTCATTCCCCCCCCCCCTATAGAACTTGATCAACACAACCGGTGATTTTAGTTGGCTGAAATCGGCCCTCATTGGCCCTATCGCACGCGGTAGCAGTACCTATTTTTGTGTACTTTTACACTCTTTATTATATTAAGTATTAAACAATTTCCACAACGTTTCTAGTAGTGTACCTACATTGGCTGATTTTAAGAGAATCAAGTATCCACTATTTTATTCTTATTTCATTAATTATCATCATTTCAGCTTAAAATCTAAGATTATAACTGATTTAAAATTAGTTACAACCTTAGATTCAGGCTCTTATAATTACAATCAATAGTTTAATAAATGACGAATGACGCTTGTTCACCTCATAATGGAGACCTTTGTAAAGTAATGGATCGTAAAGATAACAGTCATTACACTTTATTATAATAAATTATTATTCTAAGTGTCACATAAGTCCATAAGTCGCCGGTTCATTATAATAAGTATCGTTTATAATAAATAGGTTAGGTTATCTTGCCCAGGAAGTGTAATGACATTGCGCCATAAGGAAAATTATTAAAGTGTTCTTCCTCTCTTCTACTTTTATAAAATGTTGCTGTACCACAGCTGTTTCCATTTATTAACTACTACTTCCTGTATGTTTCATATTTTAAATTGCAATAAGGATAAGACTGAATATTAACTTTTTCTGTTAACTGCTCAGTAAGTTTCAGAACATCTAATATGTTAATAAACGTTTTTGTTAGTTTAAATATATTAAAATTCTAACTAATCAATCTCTGAAGTTTTTAATCTTATAGGTATATACAAGGTATATACACTATAAAATCTCCAGCTTACTTGACTAGTCCCCATTTGAATTAGCTGATGTGACCGAAAATCGGTCGGAAGAATATTACTGTACTTTTTTTTTGCAATATTTTAATTATGTGTTTCTATATAGGTATTAGCAATCAGGAAAACAATGGCAACATCTTTACCATTGATTAAAGTATCAATTATCGTCATCTTATTATAGGAAGCAATTAAATAGTCAGGTACTAACTTGCCATCATATTTTAAAGTAATTATCAAATCAATAGTTTCCCAGTAAAGTACTTTGCATCTTGTTGTAAACTCATTGAACTTGAAATAAACAGCTTTATTGCATCGCTCACTGTCGACTTCTTTGCTAATCGACTTTGTTCGTCAAAGGATACTTGAGCAATTAGGTCAGCCGGTCAGTAAAATTCTTCCTCAGTGGATTAAGTTGAAAAGAAGACGGTGCAGTGGCGGATTTACCAGCAGGCTGAGTAGACTTGAGCCTAGGGCAGATTTTAGGGGCGACTAATTTGAGAACCGATTTTTTTACGGTTTTCTGATGTCTTGAAAGAAGTCTACATGACATCTTTCCTGTCACTTGTACATTTTCCCTTTAATTGTACATTCAACAATAACAGGTGGAAGGATCATCGTACAAACTTATACCATGAATTTAGTACTTGATTATAGACCCCAAACGATAAAATTCGTTGGTAAAAAAATAAAAATTAGAAGATATTCGTAGCAACTCAAATATAATAGTAGTCAAAAATCTTCCAACCGAATCTGAATAAAAAATCCATACAGGCAAAGGATCGCAACAATCGTTCCATTATCACAGACACAATGAAACAATAGATAATCATAGTAATTAATATCAACACTGCATGCCCATGAACCTCGGCGAACAATTACTGCAGCTCTCAACCATTGTCAGATGGATTCTGCATAAACAAGCGGAAAAATTACAAATTATTGATTCTAGATAGACTGTACGCATGAATTGTTTTATTAATTACTTGTACCTACTGGATAATTGCGTCAAGAGTTTTAATTGCAGTTAGGCAGGATGCTGGTTCAGTTTATTTTCTATGCCAACAGCCGGGTTTTATGTCTTGTGAATACAAAAATAATTTGATTGCGTCAATGCAGCCTGTATTAAAAAGTAACAGATTTCGTTGATCTCTCATATTTCTGCGAAGAAGTGGACCTATTTGTAGAAAGAGTTTATCTAATATTCTGTTTTCGTCTTTTCCAGAACAAACACAAACAAAATGAAAATAATAGTCGCAGTAGCTTTATTATGCATAGTGGCGGTCTCCTGGGGTAAGCCCGCCACCACCTACACCAACAAGTGGGACAATATCAATGTGGACGAGATCCTGGAGTCGCAGCGCCTGCTGAAGGCATACGTCGACTGCCTGCTCGACAGAGGACGATGCACTCCTGATGGAAAGGCTCTCAAAGAAACCCTTCCTGATGCTTTAGAAAACGAGTGCAGCAAATGTACAGAGAAACAAAAGACCGGCTCTGACAAAGTGATCAGGCACTTGGTGAACAAGCGTCCCGACTTGTGGGAGGAACTGTCTGCCAAGTACGACCCCGACGATCTCTACCAGGAAAAGTACAAGAACAAGATTGAATCAGTGAAACAGTAAATGCACGAAAAAGAGGAGTGCTGATGAGAATGTTGGTTTGCAGGTGAAGAACGGGTGGTGGAAATGTAAATTATGATCAGAAACGCAGTTACCAAAGCTTTAATTGGAGTTTATTTTGATACACATTATGTTTTTTATTGATTACTTATTTCATTTTTATTTTCCTACTTATATTTTTAAGTACCTACCAAGTTGCCAAATTCAGTACCTATCAATTCAATGGGTTAGGTAAGGTTAGGATGAATTTATTTTTTCACATAAGTAAATTCATACTTAGTTTAGTTATTTTGATTTCAATAAACACTCTTGCCAATCATAAAAAAATGATAAAACCAAAAACATCTGGATTTTTAGTTTTATAATAAACTAGCTGTCCGCCGCGGTTACACCCGCGTCTTTGGTTACTGCTCCGCTCCCGTAGGTCGTAGCGTGATGGTATATAGCCTATAGCCTTCCTCGATAACTAATCTATCTAACACTGAAAGAATTTTTCAAATCGGACCAGTAGTTCCAGAGATTAGCGCGTTCAAACAAACAAACAAACAAACAAACAAACACTGCAGCTTTATAATATTAAGTATAGACTAGCTTTTGCCCGCAGCTTCGCTCGTGTTCTTTTAGAATTTTAATGACACCGTGGCGCCATCTATCATCATAAGAACGTTATTATTATTTTCCACGGGAACAGTACTTTTTTTCGGAATAAAAGGTTTCCTATGTCCATTTCTGTACAGCTGACAACGTATATGAAAAAAATCAGGATGATCGGTTCAGCGGTTAAGGCGTAAAAAGGTAACAAATAAACAAACAAAGTTACTTTCACAAAAATCTAATAAAAAAACGCCTGCACAAATCACAATATCTTAGTTACATTTAGTCTTCTTTTGCTAGAAATTTATCGAAGGACTCTTTGAATTTTTTGTCCTTGTCGTATTTGTCGCTGAGCTGCTCCCACGCCTCAGGATGTTTGGCGATCACAGCCTTGATCACTTTCTTTATTAACTGCTTCTGTTTTGGACTGCATTTGCCGCATGTTGTTTCCAGGGTCTCTGGTATTACCTCTGTAAACACAAACAAAAGATAAGAAATCTCTACATAGTATAAAATAAAGTCGCTTCCGTCGTCTGTACGCTTTGGATTATAATGCGGTTTTCATCTATAGATAGAGTGATTCAAGATGAAGGTGTATGGTACCACAATGCACCCGTACGAAGCCGGGACGGGTTGCCAGTGAAAAATAATAGTAACACCTATCGACTTGCTTGCTATATGTGTATAGATAAACGTGAAAGTTAATACATGTAGGTAATAGGCTTCATTTAAAAGAAACTAAACATACAACGTGTAACGTTAAATGCGCAAAACCTGAGAATAGTTTGATCAGAATAACGAGCAGAATCAATTGAACCACTTTTTTAAAATAGGTCACATTTTTCAAAAAATCTTCATTAAAAACGTTGCCGCGTCTATTTATTAGTAGGTCAAGCCATCCGGCGCGCAGCGGCCCGGTGACGACTTCTCCCTCGATAGAGCGTCGTCGCAGACGCAAGAAACGATCAGAATTGCCAGTAAAACTAAATCAGCACATAAAACCTTTACTTTTGTTTTAATGATTTTTTTTTCTCTGAAATAGGTCAATTTAATTAAAAATCAGTTGGGGTGTCTGAGGTTTTGCGCATTTAACGTTACACGTTGTATAATCTTCTAAAATTCTTGCTTACTGACCTGTCTCAACCGACCACACTTTAAGCAGGATAAACTATACTAAACTCACAATCACAAGAAAACACTAGTTTTATTTTTGTTATTTCAGCTATCTGCCTATTAAGGTTCATAAAATACAGCCCGTTGACAGACAGACGGACAGCTTAGTAATAGGGTTCCGTTGGCACCCTTTCGAGTACGGAATCCTGCAAAAAGATTACAGTTTGCTTACTCTTAAAATCCTTAGCATCAGGCGTGCAGGGTCCTTGGTCAAGGAAACACTTGGTATAGCTGAGGAGTATCCTGTCATTCTCTAACAGAGGCTGAACATCGAAGCTGTCATACTTGGAGTTGTAGAAGTCGGCTGCCACCACAGCCATTAATGTAGCGATCAGCACACAGTCAGCCTTCATGGTGAACTGAAACCGTTATATACTTAAATTTATTTAAAGGGGTTTAATAAGTTTATTAAACAATACGATACCTAATATATGTATAATAAGGCTGAAAACTTTTTGTTTGAAAAACAATTGAGATTTAAAATGGGTGCCCAGTTCAGTAGATAATCCTGAAATATATTTACACAAATCAAATAGCTTCAGTTTAGGATAAATTGAAGCTCAAGATTAGACTTGGCTAGTTTTCAATATTTTTTCAAATCGTTAGCTATTTTCTAAATATAAGATGTATAGGTAAGTATGTATGTGAAAACTTAACTTAATTAATTAATTAAGGAAATTAACATTTTTAGAAGTTTGCTTTAAGCGAAATATTATCTACAAAGTGAGCACTTTGACGACTTAATTTGGCAATTTAACCGAGCGTTTTATGGAAGTTGTATAGTGTTCAAAGACTTGGTATCTAGTTATCAAATACTTAAACGGAAGCAGAAATACACACTAATAATACACACTTAAGAGACGCAACCGGCGGAATTTTCTGCGTAAGCGACCAATTAATACATGAAGTATTTACATAACGTCCAATGAGAACTTGTTGTCAAAGACTATTTCATGACTTTATGAATTGCATTTAATTAGGTAAACAATGTTTTTTACATAACATGGCAATTAATACGCCTGTTGTCCCCGAATCTACGTATAGGTAGTTTAAAGATATTTTGCTAGTAATACCGGGCGGTAATGTTCCTAATTGCTATCAACCGGGGCTTGTACTTGATAGCAGTACACTTTCGTCTTCTTATTTGTATTCTGTCTTTGGTTGTCGGTTCTCGTAATTGGGCTTTCTTGAGGTCTCTCGATATTATTTGACCATAATTGCGGGCGGCGCGGCGCCTGCCTTTTGTTTGTACGTGCAATTCGTACCACGAGATCTTCATTTTGTCGTTTAACACACTATGGACTACTACTTTTGTATTAATTGTTTTTTTTGTCAATCGAAAGGTTCTCTATAAGAGATAAGACCGCCACTTTACCCTTAAAAATAAACATATATTATTGTTCCCGAATTGTGTCACAATGTAGGTAAAATAATCTTATTATAGTCACGATTATATTGCTAAAACTCCTGATAACGACTGAGACATACCAGATTACGACTTTTCCTCATTGATACTGGACAAAGAAAGTAGTTTTCCATGTAGTGTAACTACCAATTATGCAAGAAATAACCTGTAATACTGCTCTCTCTAATTCACTTTCCAAAATAATTACCTAAGGGAAATTACGGGATATCCTATTGGGATCTTGGCAACCGAGAAATGTCTGTTTAATAGTAAATATATTATACACCGCGAAATCAAACGACGAAATCAAAAATCTGCTGTTCCATAGAATTTGAAGGTATTGTAGTGCATGGTTTTCAATTAACAGTGAAAATTAAGTTTTCTTTGCTTTGAAATAAAAAATTGTTTATCTGTTGAGATGGAATATAAGTGACGTCATATTTGACTATTGCCCTACAAAATCTATGGGTGATTCGCGTTTTGCCAGCTAAGAACAAGTATGTTACTTGATTAGTGGTGTACCAAATTGTAGTTGTAAATTAAACACCAAATATAAAAGTCTTTTCCAGCAATTTTGCTTGATGTTACTCATATAGGCAGTACGCGTAATTAACGGCCATATAATATCTTTTGACGCTTCAGATGTAGGTAGGTACGCCTGCCTAATTATTACTTTTATAAATTATTTTACTGTTATCACATAAGACAAAAAGGTTGGTTACCAGGACTTGTTATTAACATACCGGGAATAATAAATAATTAAATTTTAAATACCTGCTAACTAATATCAAGCCAGGTCAAGATGGAACACAACTGCAAAGGAAATGACATATCTAGTTGTATATAAAGCCTTGTTTGTCATTGTCCATAAGTGCGCAGAGTAAACACAAGTGATTATCACAATCTACGAGACGTGAGTATGTTGGTAATAGGTGCATTATCGAACACAGAGGTAGTGAGACGCATATTATGATTCATGCCTACTCACGGATGACCCTTGATTTCAATGATGATAGATACGCACCTTATTCCCTCAACATTTCCTGTACGTTCCATTTTAGTAATGCATGCAAATCACGTTTTTCTCTTCCCTCTATAAAAATGAGTATTTAGTTTGTTTTAGAACTCTATGTTCAAGATTGAAATGAAAATTAAAAACAAAACAAAATGACACAAGTCAACTATTGCTTATAATTTTTGTGGGTTTTTTATATCAATGTTTAAATAAAAGTATTAATTATGCCTTTAGAATGTAATAGAGCAACTTCGGGGGGAAAGGGTAATCTTGGGATGTTCATAGAAAGGGATCCTAAGATTTCTGCTGCTGGTATACCAACAGCTCAAGCTAAAGCAAAAGTGAGCGATTCATTGGAACATTACTTGCTCAAAGATGAAACAGATGCTCTACTGGGTGATGCCCTCATCCCACAGCCGAAGCCGCGCCCGCTACCCCGGCTCCGTCGCCCAATACCACTAGATATGCGGTTTGCGGGCCCCAACGGCAACGCCACTCGTCTAGTCAATCCACCAAATAAAACTAAATTCGAAACTCTTGTTAGTGATTTTAAGGATACGGTGTACGAATCTTATTGGAAAAAGATTCTTGGACAAGTAAAAGATCCTGTTCCAATGTTACCAGAAGGCTTTGATAAAGATACCACGTTTGGCAAACCAACGAAGTTTCATGGCCGACTCTATGATATAGCAATGCCTAAAGTACCGTTGCCTGATAAAACACCTCATTCCAAACAGGCTGGCGTGCAGGTAAAGCGCACTTATTGTTCACCTCCTTATCGCTCTGATGTTACGTACGGCCACCGTACGACCGCGGACCCTCGAGGCACTCGTGGTCGCTGTGCCGTAACTGACGACAAGGTTTTACTTGGACAGGCAAACATGGGAATAATAAATTCAATAGACGCAAATTTTTCAACTGTTACTAAACCTAGGATTGGGAAGGTGTTAGCTCCGAATGATAATGTTGACGAAGTGCCCAAAGATTATACTTATGGTAAGCTCACTCCCCCTGATAGTTTGAAGGAATGTCTGACATTCTGCGACGTAAATAAGGGAGTAGACTTTTTCAGAACATGCTTGAAACATCTTAACACTATACGGAAAGGTTTATCTACACGCGCTCTACCAAGCTTTTTCCATACATTATACTTAAACCTGAAATATTACGATAAAGAAAAGACAGGTTGGCTCGCTAAGGATATAGTTTATGCATTCTGTGGCACAAAACTGATACGATTCGATCCAGAATTGATAGAGCCTCTTTTATCTATGTGGGGGGCATTTAACGGGTCTCAAATTGAATATAAAATCTTTGTGCGTGTTATTAATTACAGAGAGCCTTCTCCTGAAATGCCCAAAATTCCCGATTTACCAGAAGACTGCCTCGATTTTCGTACTACTTACACGGAAATGGTAAAACCAGGACAAGTAATGGATCCTCGTCGAATGGCTGGTTTACCCTCGGGCAGATATTTTGATCTGGATTTCCCAATAACTGTCGATAGACAATGTAAAGCGGACAGAATATGTCTTCCGCAAGAATCCGATGCTAGGTCTTGTTTATGTCCTAGCGTTATGACGCTTCTCTTTGTTTCACACCGCGATATGTACCAGAAACGAGAGCCAGAAGTTGTTAGAAAAGTTTTCGAGGCAGCCGGAGAAAAGTTTACAGATGAAACATTTAACACTATTTGGGATGAAGCCAAACATCTTCATTCCCAAGGATGGGTCTGTTTTGAAACATTTCGTCGAACGTTGAATAAACATACTGCTGAATTGGAAAAGAAAGAAAAAACCGAATCATAATTGTTTTTAATGTTCGTTTATTAATATCACTTGTATCTATTAATTTAGAAAAATATTTGTAATTTTCATTGGAAATTGATAAAAATGTTTATGTAAAATTAAATCTTTTCAATTAATCTTTTTATTCTTGAAGGAATTCCTTCCATGCTTGTTGGTATTTGCCTTGAGGGTCGTACTTAGCAACTAACTGCTTCCAGATGTCAGGGTGACTTTGCTTCACTTTTTGAGCCAGCATCTTGCCCATTTGTTTTTGTTTGTCAGTACATTTCGCACATCGAGTCTCCAGAGCTTCCGGCAATTTTTCTGTCAAACGTAAAACATAATATGAAATGAAGCTGATTTCTCTTATCATTATAAAATAAAGATGTATAGTTTGTTCGGTACTCATACATCTTGGTAGAAACTTTTTTACTTATATAAACTAAATAATTTTACTTATTAGTAAGGTCAAGGCCTATGTAATTTTGAAAAACTATAGCATAATTTTGGATCGAAATTAATAAGACAATCATTGATAATAATCGTTACAATTACTTTTTTTTTTTTTTTTGAGGTGGTAAAAATCATCAAATGAGTCCTTCCGTCCTGGGCGGGGCGGAAGGGACTGTCAGACTTTTACTGACTAAAAAACCACCCTGTTCCTTCTGTTGCCCTTTACGTTCCGGGGCCACGGTATCCTGTTAAGACATCCCGCAACCCCGGCAGGCGTTTGGCCCCGTTGGGGGGCCCCGTCCCTGTGCTGACAGCTCTTTGAGGCGCGCGCGAACAGAACGCGCCGTCGACCCGGGCATGGTCCTTGATCGGACGGCGAGCTACCCATTACTCGCCGTCCGCAAGCCCGCGCCTACGGTGGCCGGATGTCGCCTCGCGACGTCCGACGCCCTGGGCGTCTCCCGCGGCGGCTGGGGCGTGAGGTGGAGGGTGTTGTTCTCTCCCTCACGCGGCCCGCCTCCTCCTTCGCTAGCATTACTGCTTCGCAGAAGGAGGTGACTGCATCCCATTCCCTCTCGCCCCGGAGCATGGCCTGAACCAGGCCCGGGCGCGAGAGGTCGCCGCCGCCTATCGCCTCCGTGAGGACACGGCGATGCTCTGCCCAAGCTGGGCAGACCTGCACCGTATGCTCCACCGTGTCCTCCGGGCGGTCCACACAGTGGTGACACCCGGGCGTTTCCTCCCGTGCAATCCGACACAGGAACCTCCCGAAACAACCGTGTCCGGTGAGGACCTGCGTCAGCCGGAAGGTGAGGACGCCGTGGCGCCTCTCTAGCCACTCCTCAAAGAGGGGTCTTACCGCCGCGATTGCAGCGTGCCCGGTCGTTACAATTACTTAACGAACAGTGCGACAAATGTGTCTTTACAATCAAAGTTCAAGATCAATATTTTTTTGCTAGCAAGTTAATAAATAAAATTATTATTATTTTTAAAAAGGTTTTAGAAAACTCGTACGCGAGGCCTTTAGAAAAAAAGGTTTTTTGACATAAATCATTTTTCTGCCAATGCCATAAGACGGCCATACGGAATGAAAATATCCAAAAAACATAAGTTGATATTTAGTGGGTTATTTAAGTGGTTCAAGTATTCTTGTTTAAATACTAATAAAAAATATTAAACAGCAATCATGTTAAAGTGCGTTCAAAGAACTGCAGGTGGGAAAGGCAATGAGGGAATGTTCATTGAGAGAGGTCCGAAGATATTGGCTGCGGGCAAGCCTACGGCGCAGGCCAAGGAGACAGTCGCCCAAACTTTCAATCAGCGCTTACTACAAGATGAAGTAGATGCTCTCATCGGTGATTCTATAATACCTGCACCAAAACCATATTTCAGGGTAAAACCAGCAAAACGCCTAGATATGCGAAACGCTGGAATGTATTGTGAAACTCGTAGTCTTATTAATCCACCAGTACATACTAAATTTGGAACTCTCGTAGAAGATTTCAAAAGTACAGTCTATACCTCTTATTGGAATAAAGTATTGGGAAGGGCACGCGACCAAGTGCCTTTTTTACCTGAAGGCTTCATCCTAACTAAAGAAATGGGAAGTAAGCCGGTGTTTGGTGAGAGTTTATATGATGTAGTAATGCCAAAGTATCCCGTTGCGACTGATGAGTCTCAATCGAAACGCGTCAGTTATCAAATCGATCGCAATTATTGCAGACCACCTTATAACCCTAATATTAATTTCGGCATCAAATATAACTCTGATAAAAGAGGAACATTTGCGAAATGTTGTATGACCGACGAGAACGTGATTTTAGGTATATCCCAAGCTCGTGTTTCATCTCTGAAAGCTGATTCCATGTCACGTAATACTGCGCAGCTAGGTTTACCCAAATCACCGAACGATAATATTAGTTGCGTACCGGATGGTTTTGCGTTTGGGATATTGAAACCTCCCGGTAATCTTCCCGAATGCCTTACAAGATGCGAGTTCAACTACGGAAGACAGTTCTTCTATAAATGTCTTGGTCACTTAAATACTTTGCGAAAATGTTTATCTAAACGTTTCGAATCAGGGTTTTTTCATAACTTTTATTTACAACTTAAGTTTTTAGACAAAGCTAAATCCGGATGGCTTCCAAAAGAAGTCGTTTACAACGCATGTACGACGAGGTATATCAGATTCGATCCCTCCCTAATTGAACCTCTTTTGGAAACATGGAACGCTTTTAACGGTACTCAAATAGAATATAAAATTTTTATTCAAGTAATTAATTATAGAGAACCATCACCTACTTTGCCGAAAATAAAAGATATACCGGATGAATGTCTTCAGATTTCTACTACATACGGTGACATGGTGAAACCTGGTCAAAAAGTCAATAAGAGTCTTAGGGCAGGTCTGCCATCGGGAAGATACTTAGACAAAGACTATCCTGTGACACCAGCTAATTGTTGTAAAGCAGACACGGTTTATCTTCCTGAGGAATCTGACGCATGTATTTGTTTAAATCCAAGTACTTTTACACTTCTTGGAATTAGTCACCGAGACATGTATGCCAAGCGCTCCCCAGAAGAAATCAGAAGAGTCTTTAAGTCGATCGGCGAGCCCAAAAACGACGAACACTTTAATAAAATATGGGATGAGGCAAAGAAATATCATTCCCAGGGATGGGTTTGTTATGAAACATTTAGAAAAGCTTTACGTGAGCACCGTGATTAAACAATTTATAAAACAAATTACAATTTAGACTCAGTATTATTGTTAACAATTCACGTGGTTTTAAGCTTACGTTATTTAAGTTATACACTTAATTTATAAAAAAATGTGTTAATGTTCTTAGTTTTAGAATAATTAATTAATGTTATTTAGATTTTACTTATAAACTTATTTCGTTACCTTTAAGTTGTTTTACTTCTGCAGTGCAGGGTCCCTTGCCGAGTAAACAATTTGCATAAGCGTGCAATAATCTCTCATTGGACAGAACTTCTGAGATGTCGAAGTCATCGTTTTCGGACCCGTACTGTTCTTGTGCGAGCACTCCGAGAGCGAAACAAAGGGTGAGCAGAACTACCTTCATGATTACTAGCCGTACAGTACAGATGAACCTCAAGCACAGTCTAACAGCTGAGTGATTTACTCGTCGATGTGTCCTACATTTATATATGAACTAATAGATGCTTTATTTCTTAGAATAGACCACAGTATGACAAATATGTCGCCACTAATTATGCATGACGATAATTATCAGTTCAATGAAGATTGTTTTGCCGCATATTTAATGACCAAACGAGCAAGCATTTATCGGAAACCTTTTATGACGCTCATGATTATAGCAGAGGACATCCCTACCAGTGTCAGGACCGCGTTCTGCCTAATATTTGAAAATGGTAAACAAGTGAAACTACGGAAAGTTTAATACTTTGTCTTTAATATTTTACTTTAATCCTTATGCTAATAGAAATTGAAACCAATTTTTATAAATTATAAATGCATTCTCCGTATTTTAGCGATCTTGTTGAATACTTATTTTGGTTGGATTAAATAATTGAATCCAATAGTAACAGTCACAATTTGTGAGGTACATTACGTACTGGTTTAAATATTAAATTAGTAATCATCTTAGTATCTTAATAAACTATCGATAATTTTAAATAAATAGTATAATTTAATAACATAACGGTATAATCAAACTGGTCAGTACTGACCTAATTGATAGTGATATTAGTCACTGATCAAAAATAGTCATTATCATTTAATTGCTCAGTAATTAAGCAACATTACTGTTATACATAATTTCTCTGGTGTCCGAAAAGTAGTTCGTTATTAATTGCCGGTGACTAAGAAGGTGTATAGGGCATCTCTGTTGGAGCGGTCAGGGTTGTACTTGTCGAGAAGTTCCAAGAAGCGAGGCTCGCTCTTTGACCTGATGCCGAGGAGCAGCTTGCGCACGATCGTCTTCTGACTGGTATTGCAGCGGCCACACGCTGTTGCCAACGTCTCTGGTAGCACACCTGGAACGAGAGTTTGGAATACTAGTTAATTTTTGCCGGTGGTATGCCAAAATTATAGCAATCAGTGGTACAAGGTTGGGAAATGTAAGCATTTGTTGTAGAATGATAATTTTCTAATTGGTAATACTGTGTTGAAACTTTAGAATGGAATGCTTGCTCATACATAAACAAAACAGAGATAGAGTCCATGCTCCATGCTTTACTTGAAGGTGTGTTCATGAGATTCCGGAGTAGGTTATTCAGGATTGAATGGATTTTTATTAACTAACGCCTAACGCTGTTTCTTCTTTGGACACCCGAACCTCGGTTGATATTGCGATTAATTTACGTTGTTTAGAAAACTTTGATTACTACAACACAAAAGTTACTCAGTTACATAAGAATTTTAATTCAATTATATTCCAGTAAGTAAATAAGATGTAAACATAAACTTCGAGGTAGTTAATGAAGCTAGACAATAATGTTTTATTTTATAATGGCGTTACTAACTTAGTTCCGTGTGTAGCATTTTTAATGGGATTAAAGTTTTCCTACTACATTTATATTATTTTTAAAGGCAACATTATCATCAATCCTTTTACCAACAATGTTAAAATTAACTTCTCTGAATGTATCATGCTGTTTAATTTAATTAGAAGAAGAACTTCATGTCATAGCAGTCTGACCTGCATGACCTTTGCATGTTTTGACGTCGGTTAGTGAAACATTTATATTCGGCACCTTCACCAAGCTAACGCGGCTTTCACAAATTGAGTTCATTGGCCAAATACGCAAACAATAATTGCATCTTCCACGAGATTACTAATTTCACAAAATAAAGCTCTCTTCACCGATCTACTTCGTGTTCAAAGTCGAAGTCAAAAAATTATTTCAATTAAGCCATTAAAAGGCACTTTTGAACGGACTATAAAACTAACAAGCAGACAGCATCTTACTATTGTTATAAATGGGAAAGTTCGGATGAATTTTTGTTGCTTAATGACGCCAGAACGGGCGGCTGAATCTATATATGCCAAATTTCATCCAGATTTGCGTGTGGTTTTCGTAGGGATAATATATCAACTTTGACGCGGAAGAAGTCGCGGGCAGCTAGTAATAGATAAATCTTAAAGCTTTTACTATTAATGTTCGGTAGTGTTATGCATATTAGTAGCTTTTAAAACAGATGCTAATACCAAAAATAAGGATAAAGTTGGTATGATATATATATCCATTAAGCTGTACCATTAATGTTGTGTAAGGTTTAATTAAATAAAGAAAATGTGTTATTCGCGATATGAGGTATAGCTCTTAGAAACGATAGAAACAACTTTGAACCTTTTGAGTAAAGACATAGAGGACTTTATAAAAAACTTACGCTTGAAGTTCTTTCCATCCCTCGTGCAGGGTCCCTTGTCCATGACGCATTTGTAGTAGGCCAGTAGGATCCTGTCGTTTTGTATGATGGCGTCTGTGTTGAAGTTCTCATAGCGGTTGGGACCTTGTGAGTAGCATGACACCACCACCGTCAGCACGCATAGACATAGCAGCCAATTCCTCATTGTTTTAGTTTGGTATCTGGTAGGAAAAAAATGACATAAAGTAAATTAATGTTGTAAAAGCTCATGTTTGGGGGTCACGCTGGGGGTGTTTCAAAAGAGCCTTCACGAATAACAATACCAACCTTGGGGCGTCAGTTAAGTGTGTCTCCGAATCATAGACCTTAATTTTCTGTACGGAGAAATCAACATATGAACTTGCATAAAGGAAATCTTAGTCAGTGTCTCAAACTAGGCTCTCCAACAGGCAAAATCTTACCAAGAAGTCCTAAGCTACTTTGGCCACATCGTCTGAAGACCACCAGATAGCTTTGATAAGCTTGTTGTAGTAGGGAAAGCAGACCAAAAAAAACCACGGAGGCAATCATCTACCTGGTATGATCAGATCAAGTAAATAATGGAACTCATATCGCCGCTGCCCTGACAAAAGCCGAAGACAGAGTGGCATAGAAACAGCTGGTCAATGACTCCGTCAAAGCATGGAGGGACATGACCTACAGTAATGAAGATAACGAACAAGAAGGAGTGTATCTCCGGACTGTAGGTTCAGCTTGATCTATCATTGAGACGTTAGGTCCTGCTAACATTATGGCATACCGGTCTTCTACGATCAGACCGTGCAGCAATATACTTGGACAATAATTGATAATGAGCTAAAATTCTACAGCTATAAAGTTGTAAATTAAGTGTAAGATGGCGCGAAATTATATATCTTGCACAGAATTTTAATTTCTAATAATTGTAACTGATTTTAGTTCTCGAGAAACTGCTGAAGTATATTAGTGCTGTTTATAGTGATTATTATACCAAAAATCAGTACAAGCATCATGGCTAATACGATTCTGTGTAAACTTAAAACACCATTTGGAATATTGAGATCAAAGAAAGTTGAAAGAAACAATGGTATAGTACAATGTCAAGGCCGGACGACGCGGACGCTCAAATTTATTCCACTTTCTACTATGTACCGGTAAAAAAACAAGGATCCACAAGAATTACTTTGTATGCAAGGCATTTGCTACTAAGATATTATTGTTTAGAAAAAAAACGGGCTGTGCAGCCAACAATAAACTATGTAGGCAGGAAGTAATTAAGTGCAAAATGCAATATTATTAACTAGCTTTTGCTCGCGACTTCAACCGCGTTTTTTTTTACTAGGGCCGACTAGGCTAGGGGTAACGTTACTTCTTATTAGCGAATTTTCAGAATTGGACCAGTAGTTCCGGAGACTACCGCGTTTAAAAACAAACAAACAAATTCTTCAGCTTTATGATATAAGCATAGTTACAGCCACATAGCATTTGTTTACTAACACATCGCAATAAATTATCAATGCCTTTAATTAGAAACCTACGTAAGTTGTGGTTACAGTGTCTTATAAATTCATTTATACAAACATCAACCAATAAAGGCATCTCTACATACGAGCTTTATTATCACTGGGGCGATATCGGTACCTATATATTCGTAGAACAATTTATATTAATGTTTTCGCCAGCGACATTATCGCTCCGGTGATAATATCAATCGTGTGTGGAGACGCCTTTAAAAGTTAATTACTTTTGTATTACGGTTATCTCTTAAACATAAACAAAATCAAAAGACAACAAGTATCTACTATGAGTATCCCGAAATGGTAAATAAGGAAAATGCGCAGTTGAACGAACACGTTTCTAAAACAAACTGCGAACATCCGTTCACTTTCACAGCACTTTCTAAGAAGCTTTTTATAGAAAAATACTCACCGAAGAAAGTTGTGAAGTGCTTCTCTTGTGGCGTCTACTGTCGCAATGGCGGGTGTGATGGCTTGTATGTTGTGGGCCCCTTGGTCCCCAGTCCCCACGGCGGGGTGCGAAGACTTCTCAAACCTGTCGGCTCGGGGTCGATGTAACGGGCCGCATACAAAACGTCACGAAGAAAGCAGTGCGCCTGCGCAACCAATAATGTTATTCATTGCATGGCTTTTATCTTGATGTGTGTGCTTCATGTTTGTCCGTTAGTTTTGCAAACCTAACTTTTTAAATTTAAACTAGATCATACGTCAGGTATGACTCGGTGGTAGGTAACGATATTTTTTGCGCTTTAGTACTTAGGTACCTATTGAATTTTAATGCATAGGAAAATTCTTGCAGATTCTTATTAACGGTTTAATTGATTATGATATCAATTATGTTTCTATGCTGAGAATATGAAGCAGCAAAAAATAAGTACATGCGAGTATAAAACTGATTATTTAAAAGGTTGTATTTATAACGTATTTTGCTTATGTATAACGAAGCTACTTTGTCTTCGTGTGTACAGAACTAGCTTACTTTCTGACCTAGTAAGCTTGTACAGGTACCCGGCGATAAATATTGCACATCGACCTTTGGAAAGAGACAATCGGCTAATTTCGGCTTCGTAGAGCGTTATCTCTGTCGCACGAAATACAAACAGTCCGGTATCTATTAGCAGCTGTTAAAACAATATTATGATTTGCTTCTTTTGATAATTATTTTTATTCTTTGTTTAAAATACGAAATACGTTAAAGGTCGATGTGCAATATTTATCGCCGGGTACTGTAATAAGTTAAGATAGTAAAGTCATGGGGTCTCAACTAGAACAAAATATAATTAGTCCTTCGAAAAATTTCATAGATGGCAGCATAGGTAGCAATTATGAAATAAACAATCACTAAAAAGCATTAAACGGCAGATTTTGGTTGAAATAAGAATTCATAAAAATCTAAACTTCATTGTTTAATGCTGAATCACCTATTTATACTCACAAAACACGTATTTTCAATAAACAAGGTAAATTAAGCATTTTACCTCCATTCGAACTCATAGATTGAGCAAGCAGCCATCTGCAAATAATTTTGTTTAGAACTTTTTTAGCAATAGATGGCGTTTTTCTCAATTTTGCGCTTTACGTTTAGTTGTTTTATTTCAAGAAAAATAATTAAAAGATTATTTTTTTGTTCTGGTACGCTACGAAGTAAAATAAAATTTAGAAAGAAAAAAATACATGTTCTAGTACATAATTATTATGCTTATTTTACTTAGCCTATAATATAAACAATAAGATTTCCAACAAAACAAATATTGTGTTAATTAATTTAAATGTAGGTAATATTATTATAATGATTTATAAATTAAAATGATGAAAAATTCGCATTCCAGCGAGGTCTCGAGATAATGTGATCGGGTTGTACACACGGCTACACATCAAGCTATACAAAACCAGTATTAGCTGACCTCGCATTGTATATGCTTTTCGTACAATCAGAAGTCAGCTTATACTGGTTAAGTATAGCTTGATGTGTAGCCGTGTGTACCTACTAACCGAGCACCGAGCCCGTGACCGAGCGGTGCCAGAGGTACGATATTCATTCATAACCCCCGTATCACCCCGCTCCGACCCCGCACGACTCATGACTCGTCTCATAGGTACCGCCTTGTTGACTAAAGCAAAAAGTGATAACGCGATAACATTAAACAAAAAATAGTGTTCGAAAATTTCATATAGGTACATAGATAGGTACCTAGGTTGTTCCAGGAAATATGTGTTTATGAATAAGTCTTACAAGTTTGTGAAAAAAATATTTGTCATTTAGAATCTCCATTACATTTACCTACATGTGCAAGGTTTCTATCAAGTTTTTTTCTTTAGCTCCATCATCAGACCCTGGTTTCGATCTAGGACCATAGTAGATACTCGCCAGTACGAACTAAACGATCCCAAACTCGATGGGACTGTGTTGTTTTATTACGGAATTTATATGTCCACCTATACCTACTAAATCTTTCTAAAGCAAAATCAGTATCCGGTATAAAAAAGCAGATCGTTGTAGTAGGTAAAACAGTAATTCACAAAATAAATGAAATAGATACCTACGTACTTACGCGCAGACGTAGTCAACAAATTCAAAACCTACCTACTAATCGCGCGCGCGCGCCTAGCGGCCGCTTCATTCATATCCCCCGTCTTACCCCGCCGGCCCCGCCACAACCCCGCACGACCCGTCCCGCGCACTTCATACCGCCTGATTGACTAACAAGCAAGTGAGAACGCTTAACATTGAACGAAAAATTGTGTTTGAAAAATTTTTAAACTTGTTCCAGGAAATACGTGTTTATGGATATGCCTTGCAAGTTTGTGAAAAAAAAAATATTATTTAGAATCTCCATTTTCCATTAAGTACATTTGCAAGGTTTCTATCAAATTTTTTTTCTTTACTTTTACAAGTTACCTATGAGCCTACATTATGAACGGGCAAAGTTGTGGTAAAATTTTTACAAAACAGCAGACTTTTGGAGGCTTATACTGCATTTGTTTCTGCTTTCATAGAAACCTAGATACAGAGCACAAGATACTTATTAGCTAAAAAAATCAAAGATCGATGTGTTACAACAGCATAATCACGTACTTACGAGCGTTTGTAATTTGTATGAAAAGTGTGACGAATTGGCCGCCCTTAACTAGCCGGCCAGGAAGCACTATCTACAACATGCTAAAAGAAGTTAAATTACACATTTATGTAGGTACCTACCTACAACATGTTTTCCTATTTTTAAGGAGTAGGTAGGTACCTACTTTTCGACGATTAGATTGATCGTTTACGGAAGGGTAAAAAGTTCATTGACCATTATATTAAAATGAGGCACTTGTGATTTTGATTTTCAATGCATAAATTTTTTTACCAGTTTTAATTGTAATCACCTATTCTTTTGTGTACCTAACGTTTCTTAGCATAGACAGCCAGCCCTAGCGTCGGTTACGTTCAAGGACGCACGATATAATATTCGCCCGACATCACCACGGCCAGACGACGTAGTAGGTACTGTCGGGCGTCTGTGTAAAGTGCATTTTACCGCGCACGAACGTTGTAATATTTTTGTAAGTAATTATGGGGCGTCTAAACTGTCAAGCTTTCTCAATGGAGTGTAGTACCTATCTGTTCCGTAGGAACTACAAGTTAATCTGTGCTATCAGTTTGATTGCTAGTACCTACTTGATGGAAGAAATGAATATTATTATTAAAATATTCCGTTGGTTTTTTTTATTATGTTGGTACCTAGTAGCTACCTTCCTACTTGTATCCTCCTACTCCTAGTTCCTACCTATCCCATGCGCAATAACTAGGTAGGTACCTACATTAAATCTAAATACATAAACATATTGTGGGTATCTAAATATGTAGGTAGGTATATATTTATTTATTTATTTATAGTTAATTAACACGGCATAATCTAAAACAAATCTAAACTCACTACCACAGATAATATAATACTACGTACAGATACCCAATCCCATACAAAGAAATGAGACCTCCTTAAGTCTGGCTATTCGACTGGCTATTTTCTTTCCTTCATTTTTATAACAGATGGCAGCATCAGCGACGCACTAATTGCCAGAGACTTTAATTTTATTACGCCATCTATGCGACGAACTAGATACGTACTACGTGGCATCGATACTACTAGATGGCGTTATTAGATAGGTACTTTCTCTGCACTGTCATCGCGTTTAAGGTCAAATAACAATAGGTGAATAAGTACAACAAGTTACTGTTATCTCGTGTTGGCGTAATTTAGTTTTTGAAGTGAATACTTCTATCCGCGATAAGAGATTTTTTGCAGGGGTTAAATCTATGGGTACGCGCCAGTTCGCGCCTTGGCGAGAAACTGGCGCTTAGGCTAACTGTTTACTATAAAATTGCTTGTTATCGAAAACTAGCTTCTGCCTATGACTTTGTCCGCGTCAAAGTTGATTTCTCCATACAAACTTTGGACCCTCTTGAAGGGGTGAATTTTGGAATTTTAGATTTTTTAGCGGACGGCTACTGACCTACCTATAAACTACTTACCTCCCATCTTTATACCTACCTACGTCAAGCGGTTTTCGATATTTCGTGATGAGTGATTGAGTGACCTTTGTTTCTATGTTAATTAATGTAATTGGTATTATGCCGTGTTAATTAACTATAAATAAATAAATAAATATATACCTACCTACATATTTAGATACCCACAATATGTTTATGTATTTAGATTTAATGTAGGTACCTACCTAGTTATTGCGCATGGGATAGGTAGGAACTAGGAGTAGGAGGATACAAGTAGGAAGGTACCTAGCTACTAGGTACCAATATAATAAAAAAAACCAACGGAATATTTTAATAAAAATATTGATTTCTTCCATCAAGTAGGTACTAGCAATCAAACTGATAGCACAGATTAACTTGTAGAACTTCCTACTGAACAGATAGGTACTTCACTCCATTGAGAAAGCTTGACAGTTTAGACAGACGCCCCATAATTACTTACAAAAATATTACAACGTTCGTGCACGGTAAAATGCACTTTACACAGACGCCCGACAGTACCTACTACGTCGTCTGGCCGTGGTGTCGGGCGAATATATCGTGCGTCCTTGAACGTAACCGACGCTAGGGCTGGCTGTCTATGCTAAGAAACGTTAGGTACACAAAAGAATAGGTGATTACAATACAAACTGGTAAAAAAAATTATGCATTGAAAATCAAAATCACAAGTGCCTCATTTTAATATAATGGTCAATGAACTTTTTACCCTTCCGTAAACGATCAATCTAATCGTCGAAAAGTAGGTAGGTACCTACTCCTTAAAAATAGGAAAACATGTTGTAGGTAGGTACCTACATAAATGTGTATTAACTTCTTTTAGCATGTTGTAGATAGTGCTTCCTGGCCGGCTAGTTAAGGGCGGCCAATTCGTCACACTTTTCATACAAATTACAAACGCTCGTACGTGATTATGCTGTTGTAACACATCGATCTTTGATTTTTTTAGCTAATATTTTAAGTATCTTGTGCTCTGTATCTAGGTTTCTATGAAAGCAGAAACAAATGCAGTATAAGCCTCCAAAAACTGCTGTTTTGCAAAAATTTTACCACAACTTTGCCCGTTCATAATGTAGGCTCATAGGTAACTTGTAAAAGTAAAGAAAAAAAACTTGATAGAAACCTTGCAAATGTACTTAATGGAAAATCGAGATTCTAAATAAGTAATATTTTTTTTTTCACAATCTTGTAAGGCATATCCATAAACACGTATTCCCTGGAACAAGTTTAAAAAATTTTCAAACACAATTTTTCGTTCAATGTTAAGCGTTCTCACTTGCTTGTTAGTCAATCAGGCGGTATGAAGTGCGCGGGACGGGTCGTGCGGGGTCGTGGCGGGGCCGGCGGGGTAAGACGGGGGATATGAATGAAGCGGCCGCTAGGCGCGCGCGCGCGATTAGTAGGTAGGTTTTGAATTTGTTGACTACGTCTGCGCGTAAGTACGTAGGTATCTATTTCATTTATTTTGTGAATTACTGTTTTACCTACTACAACGATCTGCTTTTTTATACCGGATACTGATTTTGCTTTAGAAAGATTTAGTAGGTACCTATAGGTGGACATATAAATTCCGTAATAAAACAACACAGTCCCATCGAGTTTGGGATCGTTTAGTTCGTCCTGACGAGTACCTACTATGGTCCTAGATCGAAACCAGGATCTGATGATGGAGCTAAAGAAAAAAACTTGATAGAAACCTTGCACATGTAAATGTAATGGAGATTCTAAATGACAAATATTTTTTTCACAAACTTGTAAGACTTATTCATAAACACATATTTCCTGAAACAAGTTAGGTACCTATCTATGTACCTATATGAAATTTTCGAACACTATTTTTTGTTTAATGTTATCGCGTTATCACTTTTTGCTTTAGTCAACAAGGCGGTACCTATGAGACGAGTCATGAGTCGTGCGGGGTCGGGGCGGGGTGATACGGGGGTTATGAATGAATATCGTAACGGTACCTCTGGCACCGCTCGGTGCTCGGTTAGTAGTTACAACCCGATCACATTATCTCGAGACCTCGCTGGAATGCGAATTTTTCATCATTTTAATTTATAAATCATTATAATAATATTACCTACATTAAATTAATTAACACAATAGGTATTTGTTTTGTTGGAAATCCTATTGTTTAAATTATAGGCTAAGTAAACCGAAAATAAGCATAATAATTATGTACTAAAACATGTATTTTTTCTTTCTAAATTTTATTTTACTTCGTAGCGTACCAGATTAAAAAATAATCTTTTAATTATTTTCCTTGAAATAAAACAACTAAACGTAAATGAAATTTAACGATCAAGGAGAGACGATAGCGCAAAATTGAGAAAAACGCCATCTATTGCTAAAAGAGTTCTAAACAAAAATATTTGCAGATGGCTGCTTGCTCAATCTATGAGTTCGAATGGAGGTAAAATGCTTAATTTACCTAGTTTATTGAAAATACGTGTTTTGTGAGTATAAATAGGTGAATCAGCATTAAACAATGAAGTTTAGATTTTTATGAATTCTTATTTCAACCAAAATCTGCCGTTTAATGCTTTTTAGTGATTGTTTATTTCATAATTGCTACCTATGCTGCCATCTATGAAATTTTTCGAAGGACTAATTATATTTTGTTCTAGTTGAGACCCCATGCTCACTACAAAGAATACAAAATAAAATTATCAAAATACTATTTCACTATCACTATCTATACCCAACAAAAAAACTTTACGAGAAAACAAACCTACTAAATCTCAAACAACTTTACACATAGGTACTACACCTGCATTCTTATAAAAAAAATCACCACGAACACTATACAATCAAACATTCAAATACGTAAAAAGACAATAACATACAATACTAGAAGCAAAAACAGGTTTCAACTAATGACTGCACGAGCACGAACTAACTACAGCAAAAAAACAATAGGTACTGTCTGAAGGAGCACGACTGTTCAATGATTTACCAGAAGAAATAAAGAAGTGTGAAAGTATTAATATTTTTAAATCTAAATTAAGAAAACACATCTGTAACCGATGACGTCATCAACGCACCAGATGCGAACATCTAAAATACTTATTTGATATTAACTATTTGTATCTCATTCTAAGTGAACTGTAATTGTTCTTATGAGAATAAATAAATTCTTTAAACCTATAATACCAATTACATTAATTAACATAGAAACAAAGGTCACTCAATCACTTATCACGAAATATCGAAAACCGCTTGACGTAGGTAGGTATAAAGATGGGAGGTAAGTAGTTTATAGGTAGGTCAGTAGCCGTCCGCTAAAAAATCTAAAATTCCAAAATTCACCCCTGAGGGGAAAGAGGGTCCAAAGTTTGTATGGAGAAATCAACTTTGACGCGGACAAAGTCATAGGCAGAAGCTAGTTTTCGATAACAAGCAATTTTATAGTAAACAGTTAGTTTCTTCTTAGTAGTTAGTTTCTCGCCAAGGCGCGAACTGGCGCGTACCTACCCATAGATTTAACCCCTGCAAAAAATTTCTTAACGCGGATAGAAGTATTCACTTCAAAAACTAAATTACGCTAAGCGCCAACACGAGATAACAGTAACTTGTTGTACCTACTCACCTATTGTTATACTTGCAGAGAAAGTACCTATCTAATAACGCCATCTAGTAGTATCGATGCCACGTAGTACGTATCTAGTTCGTCGCATAGATGGCGTAATAAAATTAAAGTCTCTGGCAATTAGTGCGTCGCTGATGCTGCCATCTGTTATAAAAGTGTAGGGAAGAAAATAGCCAGTCGAATAGCCAGACTTAAGGAGGTCTCATTTCTTTGTATGGGATTGGGTATCTGTACGTAGTATTATATTATCTGTGTCTATGCTAACTTATTTTTAATCATAATAATTCATCAGTTAGTAGACTCTTACTAGTTTATATAACCGTGATTAAATGATACAAGCTCTTATAAAAATTATGAATATTTTGTTAATATTGCTTTTATTTGGTCAGAGTTATTCTAGAATTATGTTTTTTTTTAAATAAAGTTTGCCCCTCACTGAGGATTTTTATCTGTATCGCGCATTTACAAACATAAACCTAAACCACCTGCCGGCCAATCAGATATTTATTCCGTGTGGGAACCGAGCTCACGACACGCAGCAGCGCAGCAGTCAATCGCTAAAACTGCACTAATCGTGTCGTCAGTTGTCACAAGTTATAAAGTATGCAAGTAAAATCACATATCGTACTTACATGATAAAAAGAATTCCATATTTGACTACAAAACCCTAACAAAAGTTATCGCATTCTGACCAAATCATAATTGACGTAACAGTAATAAATGATTATGAATGAAGCACAAAAAATGTTTCACTTAGGGCTGATTTTTCAAGAGTCAGATAACTTTTATCCAGAGAATAAATATGACAGTTTGACATATTTTCTATACAGAAGCTGTCAAACCGCCATATTTATCCCTCCATTAAAATTTATCCGACGATTGAAAAATTAGCCCTTAATCTTGTGTTGTATAATGAAAAGATTTACACTATTACATGAGTGAGTAATATGCGGTTTGCTCAAGTCATAGTGCCTAGCGTGTTGTTGTACCTATTTCAAAAACTTTGTACTTATTTGATACTTGTGTCAAAATTTTCTGATGCTCACGCTCATTGTCCCACTACCTTATTAAAGTTACCTTTACTTGTGAACAACACGTAATGATTCATGCTCACAATGTCACATCAATGCAATAATCATTTGTCAATTAGATACCTACCTATGTGAAAAACCATCTCAGTGACCAATGAACTATGCCGGATCTGTAAAAACAAAAGTCACCCATGATGTCACTACTGTGCTGAGTTTCTTGATTCTTCAACTTGTACTTAGAGATAAGCGATTGAGTGATTTCTGGGCACTAATTACTACGATAACTTGACGCGCCCTTCCACAATTCAAAACGTTTGAAAGTATTTATAAATGTATTTACAAGACTCACAACGCATTGTGTGCGTAGACGGCTCTCGAAACAAAAACAAAAATCAACGTGTCACCATTGTTGCTTGACTAGCGGCATCATTAATTACTCATTATTATTGAAATAGTAAAATGGAGGGGAGCGTCAAGTTATCGTAGTTTATCTCTACTTCACATAATATCACTCCTGTAATCCCCGAAGGGTTAGGTAGAGGTGTACCCATTAGCACACCCACATCTCGCCAGTTATGTTTATAAGTCCCATATAATAGGGGGCGAGCCTATTGCCATCAACCGGGCACAAATCCAGACTCTGAAGCTGCTACTGAGAAATTCCTGATAGGAAAGCCTTAACAAACTTTGCCCAACCTGGGAATCGAACCGAAGACCAGCTCATGCTCAGCAGTCGCATTTTGCTACCACTACATCAACGAAGCAGTTACTCACTTCACTACTACCCATAATAAATATCACAGCGGAACAAAAAAAATAAAAAAATCTGCGGCACTTAATTTGTTTGGTTTTTGTAAACACTTGTATTAGACATACTCAGTATGTATTTACTTTTTTTAGATTGATTCTGGTTCATGAGATAAACGAAAGGGGAACACCCAAATACTCCGAAATATTTTATTCCGAATTTCGATATTCCGATTTTCAAAAGTCCGAATTTCATAATTCCTAAGAATTATAATGTCTATTATTAAAAATCACGAAATTCATTTTACCGAAAGTCCTAAATGCGATTTGTTAAATTTCCGATTTTCATAAGTCCGAAGAATCAAATGCTCGAAGGGTTCTCGGTCCGAAAAACGACATTCCGATTTTCAATAGTTCGAATAAATTAAAAGTTCGGAATTATGAAAATCGGTATTTTGAAATTCGTATTTGTGACTGTCGAAATAAAGTTTTTCCTATTTATGTAGTGTACCCCCATGTTGTGCTACAAAATTTAGTGACAGAAACGAATTGCTGCAAAACCGACTTCACGCGGTCTTGTCTGCCCTACCCCTAGAGTGTAATTTAAGCCCGCGCAGGCGCGGAGGGGTGGGGCGGCCCGCGAGCTGAGGAGCAGGTGGCTTGAAGGCCCGCCGCCGCGGCTGAGGCTGGCCGGCGAAGCCGGCCAGCAAGCCGAAGCTGCGGTGGTGAGCGTTAAAATCATCTGCGACGATAAGCTCGCGTGGGGCCGCCCAAACCCCGCAGCGCCGGAGCTGTGACAGAAACAATGATTGCTGCATGCTGCATGCCTGCTTGCTTGCTGCTTGCCTGCTTGCATGCTGCATGCCTGCTTGCATGTTGCATGATTGCTTGCATGCTGCATGTCTGCTTGCATGCTGCAAATCCCCTGTATTGATGAGACTTCGGTTAGGTTAGGTTAGAACTGTGACGGCGGGGCTCTGTCGACCGGGGTTCAGTCGACTACGCCTTTCGGAATTGTATTAATCGGTATTTTAATAATCGGAATTCGTATTTTTGATGTTTCGAATTATCATTAAATCGGACTTTTTGTTATTCGATCTATTGAAACTCGGTATTTTAAGAATAGTAATTATAAACAATAGGAATAGTGAAATTTAGGAATTATAAAAATAGGAGTAATGATAAGTCGGAGTCGTTATATTCGGAATTTTGAACGATTCGGAATTATGAAAATCGGTATTTTGAAATTCGTATTTGTGACTGTCGGAATAAAGTTTTTCGTATTTATGTAGTGTACCCAAACGAAAGACAAGAAATAAACGAAAAAATTACAACTACCCTCCTAAAATTAAATATATTTGTTTACACACAACTAAGTTCTATGATTCTTCTTACGTATTTAATTACAACGATTCTACTAATCAATTATTAGACCCTGAAATTATCAGTTCCTGTCTTATTTCAAGTTTATAAGTGCTTTTTGTCTGGAAGAATATGAGTTCTTTACGAAAACCTTGTGTAAATAACCCCAACAGTTTTTGTTATAACTATATGTGGAAAATTTTGTACACAAAAACATAGAAAAAATATCACTGAGTTTGTTATAAAAACCTACGAAGCATACATTGGGATAAAACTTGCCCAAAAGAATAAATATTGGATGCCTAATATTGTATGTAAGTCTTGTGTAGAATCTTTGAGATACTAGAGTCAAGGAGGACGTAAAGGGCTTAAATTTGGAGTGCCGATGATATGGACTGAGCCAGGACATGGAAGAAAGATACCAAGGTCGGTGGGACCGCCACATGATGGCAGACTACTGTTGGACTTTAATAAGGGATTGTCCTGAGCAAAATCATAATAGAAAACCGAACAGAAAAAGTTTTTTGTAATATTTTTTAATATTTAATGAACAGAACAAAATATATCTTCGTTTTTTTATATATTTTTTATTAAGGTTCTTTATTAAAATATTTATTCCATTAATGTTGGTATTTTTCTTTAGATTTTTCCTTTCAAATAGCTTCTTTATCTCAAAAACAAGAGCCAATTTGACAAATCTAATATTTTTCTAGTATTCAACACACAAGTCTAATACATAAATGACTTTAATCTACTATGCCGCAAAATGACTGTTCCCCAGTGTATTATATCTTCTTCTGGACATGGATTTTGCATTCAACATGCCGTAAAAAGCCTTTAAGAGCTCTCAGTTACCTGGCTACAAATTAATTGATAACCAAACCCATTTGAACCTAAATATGCCAGGGCTAATTGGTGGTAAAAGTAGGCATAGTAGTACATACATATATACATAAACTCACGCCTTTTTCTCATGGGGGTAGGCAGAAACCACAGAATGCCACCTGCATAGTAGTAGGTTTTTTTTTAATTTTGCTAAATTGTATAATATTTGAAATATAATATGATTTGATAAGTAAATCTACAGAGTGAGTACGAATTATAACTATAGAGACACTTGAAAGAACACGAAAACACTCAACGTTCAAATCTATAGGTATGTATTATAGGTAAGTACTCATCGCCGCGTCGACCCCCCGGCCGGCCGGTACCGCTGCAACGCCTGCAACCCTGTGTTTTAAATTTGTGATATCTTCGAAAATATTCATTTAAATTACATGCTGTACTTAATTGGATAAGGATTAATGCTGTATTGCCTAAAATTGCTTCGTAAATAAGCCAATATTTCTCGTAAAAAGTTAAGGATAAAAAATGGTTATTGTGGGTTATCCCTAAGAGATAGACATTTATACTATCGCGGACTTTTTTTGTAGACCTTTTTAAGGTGTACAATACTGTAGTACATTATTTTGATCTATCTCGAAGGGTTCAGCCAGCGTTTACAATGTAAGCGCAAAAAAATGTGTTTATTTACGACATCACATTAAAAAGCTCTAAAATTATCAGTGTTTCTCTACTATATTATGCATTTATTATACATACAAACCTTCCTCTTGAATCACTCTATCTATTAAAAAAAACCGCATCAAAATCCATTGCGTTGTTTTAAAGATCTAATCATATTATATAGGGACAGACAGACAGCGACAGCGACTTTGTTTTATACTATAAAATATCTAAATAAATATCTTGGGACAACTCACACACGGCCATCTGATCCCAAGCTAAGCAGAGCTTGTGTTATGGTAACCAGACAACTTACATACTAACTTACAATTATGCTCATCACACAATGTTTGTCCTGGGTGGGAATCGAACCCTACTACCTCCGGCTTTGCAGTCAGGGTCACTAACCACTAGACCAACGAGGCAGTCAAAACTTGCTGGCTTGTGGTTGTATTATGGTTTTTGTGTTTATTTTATGGTATTTTTATAAGTAGTAAGTATGTAGTATTTTAAATATTTTGTACTTATGTACACTTGATTTTATTTAGATAAATACTTTTATGTGTTTATTTTTTATTTTTTCAAATTAATTTTGCTGTTTAGCGCTCGTACATTAATTTGCACCTACCATGTTATCTCTTCACCACCTTTGGTCGACTGTTAGAGAATGCCTAAGGCATTAAGTCCGCCTTTGTACTTTTGATGCATAAAGTTTAAATAACTAACTAACTAATTTCTAGTTTAAACATTATTTTCAACCGACTTCAAAAAGGAGGAGGTTCTCAATTCGGCGCGTATGTTTTTTTTTTTTTTTTTTGTATGTATGTTACCTGATTTCTCAGCCAATTATGAATAGATTTTGATAATTCTTGTTTTGTTTGAAAGTGTATACTTGGGAATAGGTCCCATAGAAATATTGTCATGATCTGATGATGAACTTCGGAGATATGGAATGGAACTCCTCATAGGATCACAGCAGCAATATCGTAACAAGTGATATTGCTTTGTTTATACGTGTAGTCGATGACTGACTGAAGGAAAAGGGGGAGGGAGTACGTCAACCCCCCTCCTTATTAAATATATCGTGTGAGGTATTGTTTGAAAGGGCTTTTTGTAAGGATTTCAAACATTAATACACAAGCACTAAAAAGTGAAAAATAAAAAGCTTTTTTACAAAAAAAAGATAACCGCCTTCAAAAACTACAAAATAAAAAATAACTTTAGTTTTGGAAGTCGGTGGCAATATACTTACCTACATAACAAAGAACAGAACCAAAGCCACCGACTTCCAAAACTAAAGTTATTTTTTATTTTGTATTTTTTGAAGGCGGTTATCTTTTTTTTGTAAAAAAGCTTTTTTTAAACAAAGTAATAGATTTATATGGAGTTTTTTTATTTCATGTTATTACTGGTATTAATATTATGTTTTGATGTGAAAAAAATGTGGAGCTAGTAGGTACCATTTTAAAAAAAGGGCGTTACTTTCTCATTTAGTTAATATTTGTTGAAAATTAATCTTATTGTATCGGTGTAAAAAAATATTTTCAGATTGACATTGCAAGTTCATTTCAGCTAAAAGTAGTCAGAACGTGAGTAGTGTTTCGTATAGCGGTACTATTTTTAATTTTAATTTTGTTAAAGTTATAACATGAAAACCTCAAAATTACGTTATTTCTAGTATGGGCAAGGCTTTAGACACGCCTTCAAGAAAAAATTGAGAAATACAAATATTATTACTGCACTCTACATACGGCCAGAGAGGTATAGCAACTATTGCAGGTGTTTTAAGGTTTGTAGTTATCCTTATAAAAATGTAAACTGAGCAGAACAAATCTCTGGAAGCAGGCCGTGTACAAAAATGTAGCAGAAAAAGGATCACCACTCTTCTTACAGATCGAAAAATCAGGGATATCTGCTTCGAAACTCGCAAAACAAGTGTTGCCCGTCTGACTACGATCATGAACGATGAGGGAAAAGAGTTTTCGAAAGGACAGTACAAGCGCGGTTGGCCTAAGAGAACTTGATGGCCAATTAAGACACCATGCCACACAGAGGCCGTTATGAAGACCCGACTCCAATATGCCAGACAACACCGAAAAATATCTGTTGCAGACTGGGAGTCTGCTAAAAATATGTCTTTAAATAGAACAGTACGTGGTTTTTGTCACTGTGTTGCGATTTGTAATATTTTACAGGTATCCGTCTCCGATAAATGAACATTACAGATTTTGGTCGACAAAAATTATTTTGTACGACGACGCCCTGGGGTTTAGGTCCTTGCAGACTCTGCATGGACCGCCTTGTGGGGGGGCTAAACACCCAATAAGTACCATGGTGTGGTCTGTGATCTTTTCGAAAGGCATGAGGCGCCTATATATCGTTGTGATCGTGGAAGGGACCATGAGGCAGGACCAATACAAGCCACTCCTGAAACTTGCCTACAGCTACAGCTCGATGAATAGTTCCCTGGTGACGAAAAGTACATTTTTATGCACGATTCTGCACCTTACCATGAAGCCGGGAGCGTTACTGTATTTTAGGCTAAAAAAATATTAATGTTTTGCCCTAGCCAGATTATTCAACAGGCATAAACCCAATAGAGAAAATCTAAGCCTCACTAAAGGAGTGATCGCTAAGAAAGTGGCCACACCACCAAGCACCAGCTGATTGTAGCTCTCTGTTGTTACTAGAGTGGCATCATAATGAAAATATTTAAAAGAATGCTAAAATAGAGCATGTCACGTCGAATAGAAGCTGTCATTACAGCAAAGGGCGGCGTCACGAAATAGTCCGGTCAAATTAGACATTCGAAGGTGCATAAAGTCCCATCAGGCTGAAAATCAGCAAAATTGTTCAAAACATAATTATAAATAATATTTAAAAGTTCCCCATCATTCCCCTGCTGCACTGCATCCCTATTTGCAGTTGCAAAAAATTGTGTTCGGTGGCTCGTAGGAAAAAAGTATTGATACATTTTTATAGACAATTTTATGATCTACAATTTTTGTCTAGGGTACTTTTATGATAAAACTTACCGTTTTGCTGAAAATCGCGAAATACTCATTTTTAGGACCTTTGACCTTGAATATTTTTTTTTCCATACACGGGAATGATGGGGAACTTTTAAATATTATTTATAATTATGTTTTGAACAATTTTACTGATTTTCAGCCTGATGGGACTTTATGTAAGTTCACTCTCATTTTTAGGGTTCCGTACCTCAAAAGGTAAAAACGGAACCCTTATAGGATCACTTTGTTGTCCGTCTGTCTGTCTGTCTGTCTGTCTGTCAAGACCTTTTTTCTCAGGAACGCGTGGAGGTATCAAGCTGAAATTCATATCAAATACTCAAGTCTATGGTCTCTTGGAGCTGTGAAAAAATCAAACTTCTAAGTCAACGCGATCAAAAGATACTCCCGTTTATGCCGCAAATTTTCGACACTCGCAAGGGAATCAAAACCTACAGGGTACTTCCCGTGAACTCAGAATCTTGAAATTTGGTATGAAGCAACGTCTTATAGCAGAGATATAGGAAAAATTGCGAAAAGTATAAATTTTTAGTTACATCATATAATAAAAATATTTTTAATAATTTTAAACTTACTACCCCTTTCCTCATGAACGCGTAGTGGTATTATATTGAAATTCATATCAAATACTCAAATCTATAATACCTTTAAGCTGTAACAAAATCAAACTTCTATGTCAACGCAATCAAAAGAAACAGGAATTAAAACCGCATATTTTGAAACTCGCCACTACTCGCAAGGGAATCAAAACCTACAGGGTACTTCCCGTGAACTCAGAATCTTGAAATTTGGTACGAAGCAACGTCTTATAACGTTACATCATATAATAAAAATATTTTTAATAATTTTAAACTTATTACCCCTTTACTCATGAACGCGTAGTGGTATTATATTGAAATTCTTAACAAATACTCAAGTCTATAAATCTTTAAGCTGTAACAAAATCAAACTTCTACGTCAACGCAATCAAAAGATACAGCAATTAAAGCCGCATATTTTGAAACTCGCAACTACTCGCAAGGGAATCAAAACCTAAAGGATACTTCCAGACGACCTGGAATCTTGAAATTTGGCATGAAGCAACGTTATAAAGTACACATATAGGAAAAATTCCGAAAATCTTAAATTTTTAGTTACATCACATAGTATATTTTTTTTAATAATCATAAACTTACTATTTCGTACCTTATGCCTGCCATAGACGTTCAAGCAATTTAATCAAACAGGCTGGTTCAAACAGTTTGATCTAATGTTCATGATCTTCCACCGACCAAACTTCTGATAAATTTGATCAAATTTTACCACAGACAGTCATGCCCATTTGACAAAACTGTTTGAACTAGCCTGTTTGATCAAATTATTTGAACGTCTATGGCGGGCATTAGCCAATCTAAACCGAGATTGATCCAAATTGTGCCTATTTCTAGTATTAAAATTATGTCTATCACTTCTCTTCTTAAAGAGATGAAGATTTTTCCGAACATACATAATGTTTTCATATATGTATTGACAAGGTACCGTCAGCTTTCCACATTGTTATGTTATGGATTTCATTTAGCAATAAAAATACCATAACTTTTACTTATATACCTACAGGTTTGTACGGAACCCTCGGTGCGCGAGTCTGACTCGCACTTGGCCGGTTTTTTTGGTCTAAATTGACCGGACTAAAATTTTAAGAAAAAAATCGCTTTCTACCAAAAAACGCATAATTTTTTTTATCAAAAATAAATAAATAGTTTCGCCTATAGACTTAATCTTTTTACTATCTCAATTAATATAGCCTTTAAATAAAAAATACCCGTGGTGCCTAAGACAACCCATTTCCCTGAAAAATTTAATCAAACTAGAAATTATTAAAATATCGGCACTGTCCCTAATAATTTGGCCACCCACTGTAGTTCTAACCGCTATAATGAAGGCTAAACCTAGTTCTAACCGAAGATAAGTAGGATACATCTAAGTTTAACCGCATGTGGTCGGCTGCACCTAGTTGTAGCCGGCTAAAACTAGGTGCAACCGCACTTCGGCTATTAGCCGTAACATATTTATAATAAAACAAAAAGTCATGGTGAGTGCAACAAAAAGTTGCATTTAAAATCAAGTTTTACTAGTTAAATAAATATTCCGTGTTTCCCAAATATTGAGTAGGTATATAAAGGTGTACAGCACCGATACGATCAGTCTGCTTTGAAAATTGCAACAATGAAATTCGTAAGTAATACATATTAACTATTTGATTTAATTTTAATGGTTCTCTATTGTGTCACCTAACTTTTTTATCCATAATTTAAAGTGCCATAACTTTATTTTGTCCTAATCATCATTTGTCCGAATGATAACTTACCCGAACTTAATATCACATAGGTAATATCACATGACATAAAATTGAAATCCCTAAATATAATATGTCCTAAATCCGTTTGTCATAAATATTACAATTAATAATATACAAAAGACATAAACCAAACCGTTTTCAAATTACATAATGTTTATTTGTAATAATAATATTCTTAGAACTTTTTGTATAATAAAACTTTTGCGGGTAAGGTTTTGAATTAAGTCGCCTTGATAGTGGTGGGGGTAGGTTGGTGGAAACTGTTGGAGTCGCCCCCCACCATTTTTCCCCGCCGGAGATGCTCGACGGAGCCCAACTTGGGCTTTATATCAAGTCACTTAATATGGTCATAAGGCGAACGGGGAAGGCGGAAAGATGGATAGAGTCCCTTCAGCCTTTCCCCTCGCTAGAGAGGCTCGACGGAGCCCCGCTTCGCGGGGCTCCTACTTCTGGGTGGTTTACAAAAAAAATAACCACGAAGGTGATGGCAGGGTCTATTCGCTCGCTGACTGGACCCTGCCATCCCCTTCTAACCTAACCTGTCCTAGTCGAGGTGCCCCAAGTCCCGAGCTCGCTTCGCCCGCTCTTGCGCACAAATAAACAACAAAATCGTGTTTATCTGTCAATTTAGTGAAATTTACGTTTCGTTTCAAGCAATAGTTAGTGATTAATCGATTTTTTAGAAAGTTGTTTTAAATAATTGAACGCTGCTCCGGCAGCTAAAATTGCTTGGGGGTGCTTAAGATAAATCCCCTTGACAGAATCCTCAAATTCAGGCGACTCAATAGTAGGTAAACCCAACCTCAAAACTTAGGACATAATAATATGACTTTAGGTTATGTAAAATTAGAAGATTCAAATATTATAGTTCTCGATATTATGACAGAATACTTTTAGAACTAAAGATAATTACTTATGTTAAACAAAATTTTGATTAAAAAAAAAAAAGTTATTTATTACCTTAAGTTTGTGCATAAATACATAAATTTACACAACTATGCTTTACAAATAGTGTAAGTGTTTTCGACGAACTCTGGCACCCAATGTAAGATTTAACTTGTGTTTAGGGTGCCAGCGTCCTCGCCTGCCAATTGAACAAAATAATTTAAAGAAAAACAAAAAACCCGACTGCGTAAAAACTAATTAACTTAAATAATAATAAAAAAAAACTAAAAAGAAAGAAACAAGCCCAGTAGTTTAGCCCAGAACAGAACGACTCACAGTCGGGGCCCCTTGGGAAGATTTGATTGGTAAAATTTGAATGGGCCCCGACTGTGAGTCGTTCTGTTCTGGGCTAAAGTACTGGGCTTGTTTCTTTCTTTTTAGTTTTTATTATTTAAGTTAATTAGTTTTTACGCAGTCGGGTTTTTTGTTTTTCTTTAAATTATTTTTTTTATTTTATACTTTTTAGTTACGATTCATTGACTTCGTTATAAGATGGTAAATTTCTAATGTAGTTTATACTTGAAATATAAACTTAAATCAATAAGTACGAAAATTAGCGAGAATGATTGTTTTGTTAAACAACTTTAAATCGTTATATATCCTAAACTATACACATCAAAAGTGTCTAGGGATCAACATCCCTAACAAATGTTAGGGATGTTGATCCCTAGACACTTTTGATGTGTGTATTATTTAAAATGAAATATGATAAAAGGAACCTAAAGATGATTTTAAAATACCTATTCAACGACACCCCACTTGACATAGTTCATCGACTTTTTTTTTTTCATTTTGACAATATGGTGTCTGGTTGACGCTGTTTTGAATTTTGATTACTGTCATGTCTTTAGTGACACTCGCAAGGTTAAGACGAATCGATTGACGTAAGAATTATCAAAATCGGCCTACGCGTTTGGTCTCTAGAACGCCACATAGAAACAAACATACACACATACATACATACATAGGTTAAATCAAAGGATCAAAGGTTTAGAAAAAAAAATACATGCTGTTTTATTGCACTATCTATTTGGATCAAATTTTGTAAAGTAGGTAGGTATGCGGCGGCGACCTCTCGCGTCCGGACCTGGTTCAGGCCATGCTCCGGGGCGAGAGGGAATGGGATGCAGTCACCTCCTTCTGCGAAGCAGTAATGCTAGCGAAGGAGGAGGCGGGCCGCGTGAGGGAGAGAACATCCTCCACCTCACGCCCCAGCCGCTGCGGGAGACGCCCAGGGCGTCGGACGTCGCGAGGCGACATCCGGCCACCGTAGGCGCGGGCTTGCGGACGGCGAGTAATGGGTAGCTCGCCGTCCGACCAAGGACCATGTCCGGGTCGACGACGGCGCGTGCTGTTCGCGCGCGCATCAAAGAGCTATCAGCACAGGGACGGGGCCCCATAGGGGCCAAACGCCTGCCGGGGTTGCGGGACGTCTTAACAGGATACCGTGGCCCCGGAACGTAAAGGGCAACAGAAGGAACAGGATGGTTTTTTAGTCAGTAAAAGTCTGACAGTCCCTTCCGCCCCACCCAGGGCGGAAGGAGTCATTTGATGATTTTTACCACCTAAAAAAAAAAAAAGTAGGTAGGTAAGTATGACAAATTAAAAGAGTTTCAGTCCTGCACTATCCGTCGGTAATAAAAAGCAGTACTTTTATTTTTAATTCACAGTCTTTAACCTATCAAAGCTTACCAACCGTAGTCAGAGTACGATGAATGAATATTTCACTTTCCAGTTTGTCTTCATCACCATGTTGGTGTGCGCCGTGCTTGCCCTGGTGGGCGGTGAGCCGCAGCCACAGCTGCCACAGCTGCCGCAACTGAGGCAGCAGGAGCAAAGCAGTCCTGATGACATAGAAATACACTTTATGTGGCAGTGACAGCACATGGACCATCAATCAATTATTTTTAGCACACAATAAATAGCACGGACGCAATTGGAAGAATTTTACTGACTTTTAATCCTTCTTTTCATTTATGTTTTATCCTTTTATTTACTTTTTGTTTTGTTAAATTAATTAGGCTTTGTTATGCACATAATATGAACCAACCTAAATAAAAGTTTGTTTGACACTTTTGTGGTTTTATTACTAACCTACTATTAATTAGACATAGTTAGCTAGACCTGGTACTGTAGTTACTACATTAAGTGACCGAGGTCTACGTTTAACTGAAAGAAGATGAAGTTTATTTTCAAATTCAAATCCCTAATAATAATAATGGCATTCGACTGAGGGGTTGGATTAAAAACGTTTAAGCCAGTTTGCCAGTGTATGGAACCTTCACAGTACCCATGTCTATTTTTTGAACCTTTGACAGTTATTTGCTATAATAAAGCTCTCAAACCGCTATATTTATACCTCCGTTAAGAGTTATCAGAAGGTTGAAAAATCGACCCGTAATTATTATTTTTTGGGCCGGCTCTTTAATCATGTGCTAATAACTAGTGCGCAGCATCCTTAACACAATAACCGCCGCGTAGGTCACCCGTGACCTACGCTAGTGGAGGTTTGACCTTCAACAGTTTTGGCCCGGCGGTGAAAGTGTTAACTAATAGTTTACATGCAGGCCCTTGTCTGATCAGGCGACCTATCAGCCAGCCAAGATCTACATAGCCCACTCACTGCAGCGATGACTACCTGCAAGTAATGATAATTCGGCGGATGTTGCGGATTTTTGATGCAACGTGCTATTTCGGAACTAAGCTACTATCGCGCAATGGAACACATGTTTGTTGTGTCAATGGGTGCCTGTAATCTGGGGATCTGGAGGTATTTAGAGTTAGTAATGACATTTAAAACTCATATTCGTTAAAAGACGTTAGATCTTTGACCTTCAGTATCTCCGTAACCAGAAAGTACCCGGTCATGATCCAGAGCAAAAAAAAAATATCGCAATGATGCGGGAAGATTATGTACCTAACTTTCGGATCCGTTAAGTGTCTTTTTATACCCGTTATAAAATACTAAACTTAAACTTTCCGGAATAAATTCGGTAAGGATCAGCTCCTTGAGGGAGAGAAGCGCTGCATTGTCTCGTCATAACATCAATTTATTGGAGAAATGGTTTAGTATGTCATTACACTTGACATCCACACGGAAAAAGAGAATAATTAGTTAAACAGCGATGCTCTTTTCGACATGTACCTATTTACTACATAAAACAATATTCTTACTCAAATAAATAATTCTCTCTCTCTATCGTGTGCCCCAGTAAGGTCTTACGACCCCACAAATCCTAACACTAGGATTTGTGAGTCTTTTAACGAATATGAGTTTTAAAATATGTCATTACTAACTCTAAATACCTCCAGATCCTCATATTACAGGCACCCGTTGACACAACAAACATATGTTCCATTGCGCGATAGTAGCTTAGTTCCGAAATAGCACGTTGCATCAAAAATCCGCAACATCCGCCGAATTATCATTACTTGCAGGTAGTCATCGCTGCAGTGAGTGGGCTATATAAAAATAGAGAACAAGTTGTTGAAGTCGAATTCTTTAACGAAAATAGTAGAAAAATAGAAAAAAATTGGTCCAAAACTAAAATAATTAACGCTTCCATCCCCCAAGGAAGTGTCATAGGTTGCCTACTATTCCTTGTCTACATCAACGACTTGCCAAAAACCATAGAGGGGCCATTTGTGTTCTGTTCGCAGATGACATTATCTAGGTATATTAGTCTCATGTCCAAAAAATACAAATATAGAAGAAAAACTCATTTCCACACTCACTAAAACATGCAACTGGATGACTTCACATAATCTAGAAATTAACTACACTAAAACTAATTTAATAACTTTCCACCCATACCAAAAAGCTCCTTTACACCTAAATTTAAACTTTAACGGCTCAAAATTAGAATCAGTTGATGAATTAACACTACTTGGACTTACAATAGATAAACATATTAACTGGAAAACAGAAATACAAAAAACCCGTTCAAAAATTTCAAAATTCTCTTACGCTCTCCGTTAAATTAAAAAGACCACCAATCTACAAACTGCCCTCACCACCTATTATGCGTATGCCAATGCATGGCTTAGCTACGGAGTAACTCTCTGGGGCTACAGTACAGATGCACACACACTTTTTACCCTACAAAAGAAGCTAGAAGATCATGGTAAACATTGATCAAACTGACAGCTGTAAACCATATTTTATAAAGCATAATATTCTTACCCTCCCCAGCATTGATATATTTGACACATGTAAATTTGTCCGCAATCATCAAGAATTTTAAACAAAACGCGAAGATATTCAATCACATTACACACTCAGACACCGATCCAGATTAAACATACCAACATCCAAACTAAAAATGCATTCTACAAGCCCCTACGTTATGTCTATAAAAATAAATAATAAACTACCTAGCATAATAAAAGAAGAAGAAAAGCTACATATATTTTTAAGAAAACTAAAAAAATTACTGATAAGTAAATGTTATTATTCCATAAATGAATATTTAATTGAAAAACATAAAGAATAGGAACCAAAAATATTAATCATTATACAATTTAATTGTAATAAACTAAAAGCAACTAATAATACTGTAATAAAATATTAATAAATAATTAAATGATAAAAATAATTAATAATAATGCAATGTAAAAGACTGGTACTAATACATTAATAACATCATAATATAATACTTATTAATACAATATTAATAACATAAAAATAAACAAATAATAACAAGAATAATGATGGAAACAAAAATAAGCAAATGGAATATAATAAAAATAAACCTATATTAAATGAAAATAATAATTTAAAACTTACCCTTTATAATAAAAAAATATATATGTATACACAACTTATAAGGTTGAATATACAACACGACCAAATGGTCGCTTTTGTAATATTTTTAGGATTGGCAAAAACGGAACTTTGTTGTCCGTCTATCCGTGTGTATATTTGTCTGTCCCTTTTTCTTAGAAAGCCGTAAAGGTATCAAGCTGAAATTAATATTAAATTACTTAAGTCGCCTATCCCTTGGAGCATTGAAAAAAACAATGTTTTTTTCACGTATAAGGTCGTTTATGGCGCAAATGACGCTCGCTGGGGAATCAAAACCTAGGACACTTTCCGTTGACCTAGAATCATGAAAGGCAAGAAGAAATCCCATGTACCTACTTAGCCCAAGTAAAGGAAGAAATCCAAAAACCGTAAATTTGTTTTAAATTTTGTACAGTATCCGGCGATAAATATTGCACATCGACCTTTATCGTATTTCGTATTTTATACAAAGAATAAAAAGAATTATCAAAATTTATATTTCGTGCGACAGAGATAACGCTCTACGAAGCCGAAATTAGCAGTTTGTCTCTTTCCAAAGGTCGATGTGCAATATTTATCGCCGGGTACTGTATGGTGGTACGGAACCCTAACAAAAGTGAATTGATAACATTATAATACTAAAAAAAGTAGTATCTAAAATCAAGTTTTACTAGCTGCGACTAGTTATTTGCTATTTTCACATATTTTTACAAGGTCACATAAATATTGCGCGTTTCCCAAATATTGAGTAAGTAGGTATATAATGGTGCCAGCACCGATACGATCAGTGTGCTTTGAAAATTGCAACAATGAAATTCGTAAGTAATACATATTAACTATTTGATTTAATTTAAATGGTTCTCTATTGTGTCACCTAACTTTTTTATCCATAATTTAAAGTGCCATAACTTTATTTTGTCCTAATCATCATTTGTCCGAATGATAACTTACCCGAACTTAATATCACATAATATCACATGACATACAATTTTATTGAGATCCCTAAATATAATATGTCCTAAATCCGTTTGTCATAAATATTACAATTAATAATATACAAAAGACATAAAACCGTTTTCAAACTACATAATGTTTATTTATATTCTTAGAACTTTTTGTATGATAGAACTTTTGCGGGTAAGGTTTTGAATTAAGTCGCCTTGATAGTGGTGGGAACTGGTGGAGTCGCCCCCCACCAATTTTCCCCGCCGGAGATGCTCGACGGAGCCCTACTTGGGCTTTATATCAAGTCACTTAATATGGTCATACGGCGGACGGGGAAGGCGGGAAGATGGACAGAGTCCCTCCAGCCTTTCCCCTCGCAGGCTAGAGAGGCTCGACGGAGCCCCGCTTGGCGGGCCTCTACTTCTGGGTGGTTTACAAAAAAAATAATCACGAAGGTGATGACAGGGTCTGTTCGCTCGCTCACTGGACCCTGCCATCCCCTTCTAACCTAACCTATCCTAGTCGGGGTGCCCCAAGTCCCGAGCTCGCTTAGCTCGCTCTTGCGCACAATAAAACAACAAAATCGTGTTTATATGTCAATTTAGTGCAATTTACGTTTCATTTCAAGCAATAGTTAGTGATTAATCGATTTTTTAGAAAGTTGTTTTAAATAATTGAACGCTGCTCCAGCAGCTAAAATTGCTTGGGGGTGCTTAAGATAAATCCCCTTGACAGAAACCTTAAATTCAGGCGACTCAATTGTAAACCCAACCCCAAAACTTAGGACATAATAATATGACTTTAGGTCACGTAAAATTAGGAGATTCAATTATTAAAGTTCTCGATACTATGACAGAATATTTTTAGAACTAAAGATAATTATGTTAAACAAAATTTCGGGATTTTGAACATTATAGTTACTGAAGTTTATAGCAAATGTGTTATAGATAATGATTTTCGGACAAACAATTTTAGGAGAAGAAAGGGAGTACTTACCAATTTAAATGAAGCTCATTATTTCAAAAGTTGTTTAACTTGCGTGTCGCGTGTGTTTCTCTCTGTGACACATGGGTGCGTCGAGTCATAAATTATAGGTACGAGTACTTGCCCGCCCGTGAAAGTGGTGAAACTGTAATGTTTTTTCTGTTTGTTTGTCCGCCACATAATTGGTAGTCACTCAAACTTTTATTAGAGTGAGGCCATTTTACTCATAATAATGTAGAGGTCCAATCGTAATTTTAATTAGACAGTGAATTTTTCAAGTGTTTGCGGATGATCTTATGATCTTATCCGAAACTGTAAGAGATAGCAAAATCCCCGGTCCAATTATAATCAAAACGAAAATTGCATCACTTCATTTAAAACAAATTCCCCATTAAAGGTTTAGAAAATAAAATACATGCTGTTTTATTGCACTATCTAGTTGGATCAAACTTTGTAAAGTAGGTATGACAAATTAAAAGAGTTTCCTGCACTACCCGTCGGTAATAAAAAGCAATACTTTTATTTTAATTCACAGTCTTTCACCTATCAAAGCTTACCAACCGTAGTCAGAGTACGATGAATGAATATTTCACTTTCCAGTTTGTCTTCATCACCATGTTGGTGTGCGCCGTGCTTGCCCTGGTGGGCGGTGAGCCGCAGCCACAGCTGCCACAGCTGCCGCAACTGAGGCAGCAGGAGCAAAGCAATCCTGATGCCATAGATGACTTTCTGTGGGGGTGACAGCACATGGACCATCAATCAATTATTTTTAGTACACAATAAATAGCACGGACGCAATTGGAAGAATTTTACTGACTTTTAATATTCTTCTTTTCATTTATGTTTTATCATTTTATTTACTTTTTGTTTTGTTTAATTAATTAGGCTTTGTTATGCACATATGAACCAACCTAAATAAAAGTTTGTTTGACACTTTTGTGGTTTTTTTACTAACCTACTATTAATTAGACATAGTTAGCTAGACCTGGTACTGTAGTTACTACATTAAGTAAATAATAATAAATATCTTGGGACAACTCACACACGGCCATCTGATCCCAAGCTAAGCAGAGCTTGTGTTATGGTAACCAGACAACTGATATACATACTTATATAATTTTATAAATACATACATATTATAGATAAATTACACCCAGACACAGAACCAACAATTATGCTCATCACACAAAGTTTATCCTGGGTGGGAATCGAACCCACTACCTCCGGCTTTGCAGTCAGGGTCACTAACCACTAGACCAACGAGGCAGTCCTAGTGACCGAGGTCTACGTTTAACTGAAAGAAGATGAAGTTTATTTTCAAATTCAAATCCCTAATAATAATAGGTAAAAGCCGGATAGTCGCCCCGGGGATATAGTTGCCTGATTGCAATTACTCTAGTTTCACGAACGAAACACATGTTATTTTATTTATCTATCGAGAGACTCTGCAACTACAACTAAGTTGACCGTGTTGCATGTCTCTGTGCGATTGCATGGGACGGCTAGGCGTGATCAAAGTTTTTGCGGGTCCTCGACGAACGAATATGAGTTTTAAATGTCATTACTAACTCTAAATACCTCCAGATCCCCATATTACAGGCACCCGTTGACACAACAAACATGTGTTCCATTGCGCGATAGTAGCTTAGTTCCGAAATAGCACGTTGCATCAAAAATCCGCAACATCCGCCGAATTATCATTACTTGCAGGTAGTCATCGCTGCAGTGAGTGGGCTATATAAAAATAGAGAACAAGTTGTTGAAATAGAGAACAAGTTGTTGAAATAGAGAACAAGTTGTTGAATTCTTTAACGAAAATAGTAGAAAAAATTTAAATAAAAAAATATCTTTTAAATAAAATATAAATAATTTTTTTTTTTTAAAAACAAGCTTTTATTTAAATGAAAACGTAACCTAAAAAAAAAGAAAATATAATGCGAACTAAAAATAAAAAAAATAAATTTAAGTGACTAATGATGTATATGAATATAGATCTTTTCAAAATGAAAAAATTTATAAATTTTAAAAGCTTGAGGCACTGATGTACGCTATCAGTTAGGTATACAGGTGTACTGCACAATATCAGTGCAGTTTTTTTTAGGTTACGTTTTCATTTAAATAAAAGCTTGTTTTTAAAAAAAAAATTTTATTTATATTTTATTTTCTACTTTTTAGTCTTTTGAAATCTTGCAATCAATATAAGATTTAGCATTAGTCAAGATTAACATAGCCACGAGGAATTTTTTTTAGCTATGTGCTATATTCCAGGTCCATTACCAGGTCAGCTCCATGTCATAACAATATTGCATTGTTATATAAGACGTCTGCCATTTTGAATTAAGGATGACGTGATTTTACTTATTATGCTTCGCTCACCAAGCCCTTCCATTTGATACCCATATCATAGGGGTTACTACGGAAATTATAAATCGCCATTTTGTGACGTCCGCCATATTGGATATGCAATGACGTCACTTTAGTTATTGTGTTTCGCTAACCAAGCCCTTTTATTGGAAACCCATATCGTAAGGGCTACTGTTGAAATTATAAATCGCCATTTCGAGACGTCCGCCATATTGGATTTAGAATGACATCACTTTACTTTTTGTATTTTGCTCATTTTCCGTCTCCTAGACAGGTTGCAAACCAATGCTATTGACGCCCATCTCACCAAATTACACAAGTCATGGTATACCTCTTATGCCTGGGTTTGGAGCCAACCCTGGATGTGGCATCAATTTCATGGTGAACTCACCAACTGTCTATCATATCCGAACGGGTATGCAAAATGTCAAGTCCCTACTGCCGACCGTTGAGGAATTCTCTGGTTTGGAGCCAATTCTGAAGGTGGCAGCAATTTCATGGTGGACCTACTAACATCACCCAATGTCTTCCCAATGGGTGTGCAAAATTTCATGTCCCTACTGTTAACCGTTGAGGAGTTCCCTAGTCTGGAGCCAATCTTGGCAGCAGCATTACGTCATGCTTATCATAAGCATGCATTGTCATTGGGCCTGGACCAGTATGTAGAATTTCATGTCCCTGCTATTAACCGTTAAAGAGTTCCCTCGTCTGGAGCCAATCCTGGCAGCAACATCACGTCATGCTTATCATAAACATGCATTGTCATTAGGATTACACCAGTATGTAAAATACAAAATTTCATGTCCCTACTGTTAACCGTTGAGGAGTTTCCTCGTCTGGAGCCAGTCCTGGCAGCAGCATCACGTCATGCTTATCATAAACATGCATTGTCATTGGGACTGGACCAGTATGTAATATTTCATGTCCCTACTGTTAACCGTTGAGGAGTTTCCTCGTCTGGAGCCAATCCTGGCAGCAGCATCACGTCATGCTTATCATAAACATGCATGATCATTGGGACTGGACCAGTATGTAAAATACAAAATTTCATGTCCCTACCGTTAACCGTTGAGGAGTTCCCTCGTCTGGAGCCAATCTTGGCAGCAGCATCACGTCATGCTTATCATAAACATGCATTGTCATTGGGACTGGACCAGTATGTAATATTTCATGTCCCTACTGTTAACCGTTGAGGAGTTTCCTCGTCTGGAGCCAATCCTGGCAGCAGCATCACGTCATGCTTATCATAAACATGCATGATCATTGGGACTGGACCAGTATGTAAAATACAAAATTTCATGTCCCTACCGTTAACCGTTGAGGAGTTCCCTCGTCTGGAGCCAATCCTGGCAGCAGCATCACGTCATGCTTATCATAAACATGCATTGTCATTAGGATTACACCAGTATGTAAAATACAAAATTTCATGTCCCTACTGTTAACCGTTGAGGAGTTCCCTCGTTTGGAGCCAGTCCTGGCAGCAGCATCACGTCATGCTTATCATAAACATGCATTGTCATTGGGACTGGACCAGTATGTAAAATTTCATGTCCCTACTGTTAACCGTTGAAGAGTTCCCTAGTCTGGAGCCAATCCTGGCAGCAGCATCACGTCATGCTTATCATAAACATGCATTGTCATGGGGACTGGACCAGTATGCAAAATTTCAGCTCAATAGGATAACAACAAATGGTCGAAAAATGGTTTGCAAATTTTGAAAGGACAACTTATTTACATACATACATACTTACTTACATACGAACAGTGCAAGCTAAATAAAAGCTTGTAAAAAGGCTTTTATTTAAAAATTAAATATAAAATTTACTAAAAAGAATAAAATAAGATTTGGCTAAAATTGTAGGCTGAAAATAATACTTTTATAAAATAATTAATAAAACAGTAGGTACCTCACTTTTAATAAAAGCTTTGGCGCTCATTAAATATTAAAATTATAATAAAACAGCGGTAGTGAATGAGCGCCAAAGCTTTTATTAAAAGTGAGGTACTATTTTATTAATTATTTTATAAAAGTAATATTTTCAGCCATTAATTTTAGCCAAATCTTATTTTATTCTTTTTAGTAAATTTCATATTTAATTTTTAAATAAAAGCCTTTTTACAAGCTTTTATTTAGCTTGCACTGTTCGTATGTAAGTAAGTATGTATGTATGTAAATAAGTTGTCCTTTCAAAATTTGCAAACCATTTTTCGACCATTTGTTGTTATCCTATTGAGCTGAAATTTTGCATACTGGTCCAGTCCCCATGACAATGCATGTTTATGATAAGCATGACGTGATGCTGCTGCCAGGATTGGCTCCAGACTAGGGAACTCTTCAACGGTTAACAGTAGGGACATGAAATTTTACATACTGGTCCAGTCCCAATGACAATGCATGTTTATGATAAGCATGACGTGATGCTGCTGCCAGGACTGGCTCCAAACGAGGGAACTCCTCAACGGTTAACAGTAGGGACATGAAATTTTGTATTTTACATACTGGTGTAATCCTAATGACAATGCATGTTTATGATAAGCATGACGTGATGCTGCTGCCAGGATTGGCTCCAGACGAGGGAACTCCTCAACGGTTAACGGTAGGGACATGAAATTTTGTATTTTACATACTGGTCCAGTCCCAATGATCATGCATGTTTATGATAAGCATGACGTGATGCTGCTGCCAGGATTGGCTCCAGACGAGGAAACTCCTCAACGGTTAACAGTAGGGACATGAAATATTACATACTGGTCCAGTCCCAATGACAATGCATGTTTATGATAAGCATGACGTGATGCTGCTGCCAAGATTGGCTCCAGACGAGGGAACTCCTCAACGGTTAACGGTAGGGACATGAAATTTTGTATTTTACATACTGGTCCAGTCCCAATGATCATGCATGTTTATGATAAGCATGACGTGATGCTGCTGCCAGGATTGGCTCCAGACGAGGAAACTCCTCAACGGTTAACAGTAGGGACATGAAATATTACATACTGGTCCAGTCCCAATGACAATGCATGTTTATGATAAGCATGACGTGATGCTGCTGCCAGGACTGGCTCCAGACGAGGAAACTCCTCAACGGTTAACAGTAGGGACATGAAATTTTGTATTTTACATACTGGTGTAATCCTAATGACAATGCATGTTTATGATAAGCATGACGTGATGTTGCTGCCAGGATTGGCTCCAGACGAGGGAACTCTTTAACGGTTAATAGCAGGGACATGAAATTCTACATACTGGTCCAGGCCCAATGACAATGCATGCTTATGATAAGCATGACGTAATGCTGCTGCCAAGATTGGCTCCAGACTAGGGAACTCCTCAACGGTTAACAGTAGGGACATGAAATTTTGCACACCCATTGGGAAGACATTGGGTGATGTTAGTAGGTCCACCATGAAATTGCTGCCACCTTCAGAATTGGCTCCAAACCAGAGAATTCCTCAACGGTCGGCAGTAGGGACTTGACATTTTGCATACCCGTTCGGATATGATAGACAGTTGGTGAGTTCACCATGAAATTGATGCCACATCCAGGGTTGGCTCCAAACCCAGGCATAAGAGGTATACCATGACTTGTGTAATTTGGTGAGATGGGCGTCAATAGCATTGGTTTGCAACCTGTCTAGGAGACGGAAAATGAGCAAAATACAAAAAGTAAAGTGATGTCATTCTAAATCCAATATGGCGGACGTCTCGAAATGGCGATTTATAATTTCAACAGTAGCCCTTACGATATGGGTTTCCAATAAAAGGGCTTGGTTAGCGAAACACAATAACTAAAGTGACGTCATTGCATATCCAATATGGCGGACGTCACAAAATGGCGATTTATAATTTCCGTAGTAACCCCTATGATATGGGTATCAAATGGAAGGGCTTGGTGAGCGAAGCATAATAAGTAAAATCACGTCATCCTTAATTCAAAATGGCAGACGTCTTATATAACAATGCAATATTGTTATGACATGGAGCTGACCTGGTAATGGACCTGGAATATAGCACATAGCTAAAAAAAATTCCTCGTGGCTATGTTAATCTTGACTAATGCTAAATCTTATATTGATTGCAAGATTTCAAAAGACTAAAAAGTAGAAAATAAAATATAAATAAATTTTTTTTTTTAAAAACAAGCTTTTATTTAAATGAAAACGTCATGCTTATCATAAACATGCATTGTCATTGGGACTGGACCAGTATGTAATATTTCATGTCCCTACTGTTAACCGTTGAGGAGTTTCCTCGTCTGGAGCCAATCCTGGCAGCAGCATCACGTCATGCTTATCATAAACATGCATGATCATTGGGACTGGACCAGTATGTAAAATACAAAATTTCATGTCCCTACCGTTAACCGTTGAGGAGTTCCCTCGTCTGGAGCCAATCCTGGCAGCAGCATCACGTCATGCTTATCATAAACATCCATTGTCATTAGGATTACACCAGTATGTAAAATACAAAATTTCATGTCCCTACTGTTAACCGTTGAGGAGTTCCCTCGTTTGGAGCCAGTCCTGGCAGCAGCATCACGTCATGCTTATCATAAACATGCATTGTCATTGGGACTGGACCAGTATGTAAAATTTCATGTCCCTACTGTTAACCGTTGAAGAGTTCCCTAGTCTGGAGCCAATCCTGGCAGCAGCATCACGTCATGCTTATCATAAACATGCATTGTCATGGGGACTGGACCAGTATGCAAAATTTCAGCTCAATAGGATAACAACAAATGGTCGAAAAATGGTTTGCAAATTTTGAAAGGACAACTTATTTACATACATACATACTTACTTACATACGAACAGTGCAAGCTAAATAAAAGCTTGTAAAAAGGCTTTTATTTAAAAATTAAATATGAAATTTACTAAAAAGAATAAAATAAGATTTGGCTAAAATTAATGGCTGAAAATATTACTTTTATAAAATAATTAATAAAATAGTACCTCACTTTTAATAAAAGCTTTGGCGCTCATTCACTACCGCTGTTTTATTATAATTTTAATATTTAATGAGCGCCAAAGCTTTTATTAAAAGTGAGGTACCTACTGTTTTATTAATTATTTTATAAAAGTATTATTTTCAGCCTACAATTTTAGCCAAATCTTATTTTATTCTTTTTAGTAAATTTTATATTTAATTTTTAAATAAAAGTTTTTTTTTAAAAGATATTTTTTTATTTAAATGTTATTTTCTACTTTTTAGTCTTTTGCAATCTTGCACTCAATATTAGATTTAGCATAAGTCTAAATTAACTTAGCTACGAGGACAGTTTTTTTAGCTATGGCTATATTCTAGGTCCATTATCAGGTCAGCTCCATGTCATAATAATATTGCAATGACATATAAGACGTCTGCCATTTTGAATTTAGAATGACGTGACTTTATTTATTGTGCTTCGCTCACCAAGCCCTTCCATTTGATACCCATATCATAGAGGTTACTATATACGAAAAAAAATATAAATAAAAAAATATTTTTAAAAACAAGCTTTTATTTAAATGAAAACGTAACCTAAAAAAAGAAAATATAACGCGAACTAAAAATAAAAAAAAATAAATTTAAGTGACTAAATGATGTATATGAATATAAATCTTTTCAAAATGTAAAAAATATATAAATTTTAAAAGCTTGAGGCACTGATATTGTGCAGTTCACCTGTATAACTGATAGCGTACATCAGTGCCTCAAGCTTTTAAAATTTATATATTTTTTACATTTTGAAAAGATTTATATTCATATACTTACATCATTAATTTAGTCACTTAAATTTATTTTATTTATTTTTAGTTCGCGTTATATTTTCTTTTTTTAGGTTACGTTTTCATTTAAATAAAAGCTTGTTTTTAAAAATATTTTTTTATTTATATTTTATTTTCCACTTTTTAGTCTTTTGAAATCTAAGAAACGTGTTTTTACGTTCAGCATCACGTCATGCTTATCATAAATATGCATTGTTATTGAGACTGGACCAATATGTAAAATTTCATGTCCCTACTGTTAACCGTTAAGGAGTTCTGGAGCCAATGCTGGCAGCAGCATCACATCATGCTTATCATAAACATGCATGTCATTAGGATTACACCAGCATGTAAAATACAAAATTTCATGTCCCTACTGTTAACCGTTGAGGAGTTCTTTCGTCTGGAGCCAGTCCTGGCAGCAGCATCACGTCATGCTTATCATAAACATGCATTGTCATTAGGATTACACCAGTATGTAAAATACAAAATTTCATGTCCCTACTGTTAACCGTTGAGGAGTTCTCTCGTCTGTAGCCAGTCCTGGCAGCAGCATCACGTCATGCTTATCATAAACATGCATTTTCATTAGAATTACACCAGTATGTAAAATACAAAATTTCATGTCCCTACTGTTAACCGTTGAGGAGTTTCCTCGTCTGGAGCCAATCCTGGCAGCAGCATCACGTCATGCTTATCATAAACATGCATGATCATTGCGACTGGACCAGTATATAAAATACAAAATTTCATGTCCCTACTGTTAACCGTTGAGGAGTTCCCTCGTCTGGAGCCAATCTTGGCAGCAGCATCACGTTATACTTACCATAAACATGCATTGTTATTGGGACTGGACCAATATATAAAATTTCATGTCTCTACTGTTAACCGTTAAGGAGTTCCCTCGTCTGGAGCCAATCCTGGCAGCAGCATCACGTCATGCTTATCATAAACATGCATTGTCATGGGGACCGGACCAGTATGCAAAATTTCAGCTCAATCGGATAACAACAAATGGTCGAAAAATGGTTTGCAAATTTTGGAAGGACAACTTATTTACATATGTACTTACATACTTACTTACATACGAACAGTGCAAGCTAAATAAAAGCTTGTAATTATAAATCGCCAGTTTGTGACATCCGCCATATTGGATATGCAATGACGTCACTTTAGTTATTGTGTTTCGCTCACCAAGCTCTTTTATTTGATATCCATATCATAAGGGTTACTATTAAAATTATAAATCGCCATTTTATGACGTCCGCCATATTGGGTTTAGAATTACGTCAATTTATTTATTTTATTTTGCTCATTTTCCGTCTCCTAGACAGGTTTCAAACCAATGCTATTGACGCCCATCTCACCAAATTACAGAAGTCATGATATACCTCTTATACCTGTTACTACTGTTGACCGTTGAGGAGTTCCCTGGTTTGCAGCCAACCCTGGATGTGGCATCAATTATTTCATGGTGAACCCACCAACTGTCTATCATATCCGAACGGGTATGCAAAATGTCAAGTCCCTACTGCCGACCGTTGAGGAGTTCTCTGGTTTGGAGCCAATTCTGAAGGTGGTAGCAATTTCATGGTGGACTCACTAACATCACCTAATATCTTCCCAATGGGTGTGCAAAATTTCATGTCCCTACTGTTAACCGTTGAGGAGTTCCCTCGTCTGGAGTCAATCCTGGCAGCAGCATCACGTCATGCTTATCATAAACATGCATTGCCATGGGGACTGGACCAGTATGTAGAATACAAAATTTCATGTCAGTACTGTTAACCGTTGAGGAGTTTCCTCGTCTGGAGCCAATCCTGGCAGCAGCATCACGTCATGCTTATCATAAACATGCATTGTCATTGGGACCGGACCAGTAGGTATGTAAAATTTCATGTCCCTACTATTAACCGTTGAGGAGTTCCCTCGTTTGGAGCCAGTCTTGGCAGCAGCATCACGTCATGCTTATCATAAACATGCATTGTCATTGAGACCGGACCAGTATGTAAAATTTCATGTCCCTACTATTAACCGTTGAGGAGTTCCCTCGTCTGGAGCCAATTCTGGCAGCAGCATCACGTCATGCTTTTCATAATCATGCATTGTCATCAAAACTAAGCACGTGTGCTAAATTTCAGCTTGATAGCATCAGTGGAAGTGGGTGAAAAATTGATTGCAAAATTCCAGGACATACATAGTTACACACATACAGGTGAAGTTAAATAAAAGCTTTTAACTTTTAATAATTAATAATAATAATTAAAAATAAATAATAAAAATGTTTATTTCAATTTCAATGGGTATTTGGATACATATTATTGGAGATCGCCTTTTAAGCAAGGAATTGCTTGTATTAGGAGACTCCGCACTTCCACAATCATTTATCATGCAATTGAAATAAAAGGTAGACATTTATGCAAAGTAAACAGTATATAAAAGAGGTTGCCTAAAATTATATAAACGGTTTTGCAAATGAATTAATGAATAAATTAAAGAATGAATGAATGAAAGAAAGAGTAAGCATTATGGCTAGAAAACGGCCAGATCACGCGTGAGCGTGTAATATGTGTGTGTCGAGTGAGCGTGGGGGTGTGTGAGCGTGGGGGTGTGTGAGCGTGGGGGTGTGTGAGTGAGTATTAGTGCGGGTGTGGGAGTGGGTATGGGTGTGAATGTGGGTAGTGGGGTTGAGTGTTTGTATGAGTTAGAAATAGCAGAGTTTATTTTACTTTTGGTATTTAATGACAAGTTCGGTAATAAATACGAAGGTGTGTCGCTGGCATGGGATCGAGACTTCGACCGAGATCGATGCTGGTGAAAACCGGAAAGTGATGCTAGTATATGTAGGTGTAGGCGTGGGTCGAGGTGTAGGTTGTCGTTTGTTAATTTGTCGGTTTGTCAGTTTGTCAGTTAGCCCTACGACTATGTTTTGGGATCGAGAGAAGAGAAAATATCTCTTCTTTCACTAACCTTGTGTGTAAGTGCATGCAAATGTGGCTACCCAAACACATCTACATTGGTTATTGCAGAGTAGATACCATAGACTCAACATCGTCATAGCTTTTAGTTTTAAGCCAATCGGTTACAGTTTTCTTGCAGTCGCGGAGCTTCATAGAATATAATTATGTGTAATTCTTTATTCAGCAAGTTGTATAAGTAAGGTGATTGCCTTGGGTATTGCCTTTTAGCGAAAGCAGATCTAGCTTTGACTGTTGGGGCGACTAAGGCGATTAACCCACGGCACCGCACGCCGCTCCGGCATGCGGTGGCGGTGAAGCGGATTTCGATGCGGTTGTCCGCACGGTGATGCGGTTCAACCGCATGACCGTGCGGATCGATTTTGAACAGTTTTGGTTTTAACCAGTTATTTTTTACCGGTTTTGACCAGTTTTCAGGGTGTCCAGGTTGGGGTTTTTTTTCCCCCAATTTGGGGAAAAATTTTAGGGAACTTTTGGTGAAAACTGCGGAGAAAATTCTGGGAAAAAAATAAAAAAATTCTGCGAATCCACTAGCGCGAATGCAGATATGCGCGAAGTATATTTTTATAAAGGATAATGGGCAAAATTCTTAAAATAAGGTTCCGTACACATACCCACATCACTTTATCTATTAGATAAAATTCATAACGGCTAATTACGCGTCATGGGTGTCGTGTTCATGGTTTTCAAGGGTGCTTCAATACCATCAACGATTTGTTTCATTCAATTCAATATCACTTTGTGAGCTTTGGTTAACTAAAGTATTAAACTTTAGTTTTATTTTTGATTTTATTAATTTCGTTTGTGATTCATGTAGGTATAACGTTCTGTTTATTTTTTTATAATGCACATAATATTACAACATGTAAAATAAATGTTAAGCTAAAAAAAATGCCTTAAAGTTTAATTTCGTGATGCAAAATAATTCGTTTGCATAGGCATCTATATGATGACCCACATCACTTTATCTATTAGATAAAATTCATAACGAGTAATTACGCGTCATGGGTGTCGTGTTCATGGTTTTCGAGGGTGCTGATGATGAAAATGAGGTCAAAATGAAAATCCAAGATGGCGGCCGCAAAATTTTTACAAAATATGCTTCATGGGTGTCGTGTCCACGGTCGTGGCATATTTTGCGGCCGCCATCTTGGATTTTCATTTTGACCTCATTTTCGGGATCAGCATTCCCGAAAACCATGGACTCGACACCCATGAAGCATATTTTGTAAAATTTTGCAGCCGCCATCTTGGATTTTTATTTTGACCACATTTTCGTCATCAGCACCCCCGAAAACCATGGACGCGACACACATGAAGCATATTTTGTAAAATTTTACGGCCGCCATCTTGGATTTTTATTTTGACCTCATTTTCGGCATCAGCACCCACGAAAACCATGGACACGACACCCATGAAACATATTTTGTAAAATTTTGCAGCCGCCATCTTGGATTTTTATTTTGACCTCATTTTCGTTATCAGCACCCTCGAAAACCATGGACGCAACACCCATGAAGCATATTTTGTAAAATTTTGCGGCCGCCATCTTGGATTTTCATTTTGACTACATTTTCGGCATCAGCACCCTCGAAAACCATGGACACTACACCCATGACGCGTAATTAGCCGTTATAAATTTTATCTAATGGATAAAGTGATGTGCGTACGGAACCTTATTTCAAGAATTTAGCCCATTATATCCTTTATAAAAATATACTTCGCGCATATCTGCATTCGCGCTAGTGGATTCGCGGAAGTATCTATCGCGCAAGTGTAGGCGCACAAATGTCTATCGTGGAACTGTCATTCGCGCAAGTGACCTATCGCGCAAAGGGTGTCGCGCAAGTGTCTTGGCGCCGAAACGTCCATTCGCGCAAGTGTCCGTGCGCGCAAAGAGTCTCGCGCAAGAGTCTTGCGCGCAAATGTCTTTCGCGCATGTGTCCTGATACCCACTATGGTGCTAGGTCAACAAATAAAAAAAATAGATTTAAAAATATAAGAAGCCAAAAGTCCCCAAAAATACACCTAAACATATAACGCCCTTTTAAAAAATTATATTACCCCCTAAATTTGGGGAGAAAACCCCTAAATTAGGAACCCTGCACGATGATCCCAAGGAGGTTAAAAATATAGGGAGCGAGCGCTTGGAACATTGATAACCGTTACTCATTTTTTTTAGAAAGAGAGGCACTGAGTTCTGTATTTTATCTCGTTCTGGCATTGTTAAGTGTATTAGAAATTGTGTATATTATATTATATATAATATATTATTATTGTGTGTATTAGAAAGAAACAGAACGCTTAACTCGGTGCCTTTCATTCATTTCAAGGTCACCGAGTTAGGACCGTTTCTGTAGTATGAAGCGCGCACTCCATAAATTTTTAACCTCCTTGGATGATCCGCACGGTGATGCGGCGCTCCGTGTGTGAGGCACCGCACGACCGCGCGGACGTCCGCACGGTGATGCGGTTGTGACGAGAACACCGCTCGACCGCGCGGTCGTGCGGTGTTCGTGTGCAAGGTTCAAGCGGATTTCATAGAGGCTAGTGCGACGTGAGAACCGCATCACCGCATGCCGGAGCGGCGTGCGGTGCCGTGTGTTAATCGCCTAAGTAAGTAGTTCCTTCTGCTTTTAGGTTTAGAGGGGTCATATGGGAGAGATGTGTGTTTTTTTAGAATAAGTTGAAGCACATAAAGCTTTCTTACAGACAACAGATCTGATAATAGATAGAGGCTGTGGGGTGGGTACCTATAGGATTTAAAGAACATGACCTTAAGTAAGGTTCTCTGGGCTCTCTCAAGTTCCAGAAATTTTATTTTTGTGGTACCTCCCCAGCATGGGAGACAATACATGAGGATGGATTGAGCCAGCGATGTATAAACTTGCTTCAGTAGTTTCTTAGAAGCCGCATGTCTCAGTGTTTTAAAAGTCCATATCAGCTTCCTAACTCTTTTCATGATAAGTTCGGTGTGCATGTGCCATGACAGGCGCTGGTCAATCATGACACCTAGATATCTAGTGTATTGTAACCTGTCAATTTTTAGACAAGAGCAGTCGGAGATTGCGGGGTTGGGACAGTTATGGATTTTTATTTGGAAATCTTGAGACGGTTGCGAATTGTTATACTTAGTGAAGCAGATGTAGTTGGATGGAACAAACAAACATAGATACATACATACCGGTCAAAATCATAACCCTCCTTTTGGCTTTGCCGTAGTCGGGTAAAAAAAGGATAAAACAGCGAGTTTCTCGACGGGGAGTTAACAGCGAACTGGTTATTGTGATTCCATATCTAAGATATACCTGATTCGTAGGTTTAGTGATAGCTAGCTTTGCTGGGCGGGTCCTGGGTTCGATAACCGGTACGAGAAGTGTTGTTGAGTTTTTCCTTAACGTATTTTTAAGGACACAATTCTTGTGTCCTTTGAAATAGAAGTTTTCGAAGTTTAGAGGATGGTAACCTAACCATCGCGCTCGCCGGGCGCTACCATCTTGCTGGCTTGCTATGAACCCTACCGCTACGTGCAATTCTCCGATAAGAGAGATAACGAATATCGACGGTGGAAAGAAAAACCGGCCAAATGCGAGTCGGACTCGCACACGAAGCGTTCCGTACCACCATACAGTACCCGGCGATAAATATTGCACACCGACCTTTGGAAAGAGACAAACGGCTAATTTCGGCTTCGTAGAGCGTTATCTCTGTCGCACGAAATATAAATTTTTTGTATATTCAACCTTATAACTTGTGTATATACTAAAACAAAAAGTCATGGTTGACGTTTTCAAAAGAATTATATTGGAAGTATTGAATTATTTATTAGAACCAAACAGATTATAATAGAAAAAAAAACACGTTGCTTGTAAAAATTTAATAGGGGCTAATCTTTAACTTTATTTTATTTTTGTTTTTGTTGTGATAGCGGCAATATAAATACCCGGCCTGTGAAATTTTAACTTTTGGCACCATCCGGGTACGGAACCCTAACAAACGTGAATTAATAACATTATAATACTAAAAAAGTAGTATTTAAAATCAAGTTTTACTAGCTGCGACTAGTTATTTGCTATTTTTAAAATATTTTTACAAGGTCACATAAATATTGCGCGTTTCCCAAATATTGAGTAGGTATATTATATAATGGTGTACAACACCGATACGATCAGTGTGCTTTGAAAATTGCAACAATGAAATTCGTAAGTAATACATATTAACTATTTGATTTAATTTAAATGGTTCGCTATTGTGTCACCTAACTTTTTTATCCATAATTTAAAGTGTCATAACTTTATTTTGTCCTAATCATCATTTGTCCGAATGATAACTTACCCGAACTTAATATCACATAATATCACATGACATACAATTGAGATCCCTAAATATAATATGTCCTAAATCCGTTTGTCATAAATATTACAATTAATAATATACAAAAGACATAAAACCGTTTTCAAACTACATAATGTTTATTTATATTCTTAGAACTTTTTGTATGATAGAACTTTTGCGGGTAAGGTTTTGAATTAAGTCGCCTTGATAATGGTGGGAACTGGTGGAGTCGCCCCCCACCATTTTTCCCCGCCGGAGATACTCGACGGAGCCCTACTTGGGCTTTATATCAAGTCACTTAATATGGTCATAAGGCGGACGGGGAAGGCGGGAAGATGGATAGAGTCCCTCCAGCCTTTCCCCTCGCAGGCTAGAGAGGCTCGACGGAGCCCCGCTCGGCGGGGCTCCTACTTCTGGGTGGTTTACAAAAAAAATAACCACGAAGGTGATGACAGGGTCTGTTCGCTCGCTCACTGGACCCTGCCATCCCCTTCTAACCTAACCTGTCCTAGTCGGGGTGCCCCAAGTCCCGAGCTCGCTTAGCTCGCTCTTGCGCACAATAAAACAACAAAATCGTGTTTATAATTATGTCAATTTAGTGCAATTTACGTTTCGTTTCAAGCAATAGTTAGTGATTAATCGATTTTTTAGAAAGTTGTTTTAAATAATTGAACGCTGCTCCGGCAGCTAAAATTGCTTGGGGGTGCTTAAGATAAATCCCCTTGACAGAAACCTTAAATTCAGGCGACTCAATTGTAAACCCAACCCCAAAACTTAAGACATAATAATGTGACTTTAGGTCACGTAAAATTAGGAGATTAAATTATTAAAGTTCTCGATACTATGACAGAATATTTTTAGAACTAAAGATAATTATGTTAAACAAAATTTCGGGATTTTGAACATTATATATAGTTACTGAAGTTTATAGCAAATGTGTTATAGATAATGATTTTCGGACAAACAATTTTAGGAGAAGAAAGGGAGTACCAATTTAAATGAAGCTCATTATTTCAAAAGTTGTTTAACTTGCGTGTCGCGTGTGTTTCACTCTTTGACACATGGGTGCGTCGAGTCATAAATAGGTACGAGTACTTGCCCGCCCGTGAAAGTGGTGAAACTGTAATGTTTTTTCTGTTTGTTTGTCCGCCACATAATTGGTAGTCACTCAAACTTTTATTAGGGTGAGGCCATTTTACTCATAATAATGTAGAGGTCCAATCGTAATTTTAATTAGACAGTGAATTTTTCAAGTGTTTGCGGATAATCTTATCCGAAACTGTAAGAGATAGCAAAATCCCCGGTCCAATTATAATCAAAGCGAAAATTGCATCACTTCATTTAAAACAAATTCCCCATTAAAGGTTTAGAAAATAAAATACATGCTGTTTTATTGCACTATCTAGTTGGATCAAACTTTGTAAAGTAGGTATGACAAATTAAAAGAGTTTCCTGCACTACCCGTCGGTAATAAAAAGCAATACTTTTATTTTAATTCACAGTCTTTCACCTATCAAAGCTTACCAACCGTAGTCAGAGTACGATGAATGAATATTTCACTTTCCAGTTTGTCTTCATCACCATGTTGGTGTGCGCCGTGCTCGCCCTGGTGGGCGGTGAGCCGCAGCCACAGCTGCCACAGCTGCCGCAACTGAGGCAGCAGGAGCAAAGCAATCCTGATGCCATAGATGACTTTCTGTGGGGGTGACAGCACATGGACCATCAATCAATTATTTTTAGCACACAGTAAATAGCACGGAAGCAATTGGAAGAATTTTACTCACTTTTAATTTTATTCTTCTTTTCATTTATGTTTTTTGTTTTGTTTAATTAATTAGGCTTTGTTATGCACATATGAACCAACCTAAATAAAAGTTTGTTTGACACTTTTGTGGTTTTATTACTAACCTACTATTAATTAGACATAGTTAGCTAGACCTGGTAGGTACTGTAGTTACTACATTAAGTGACCGAGGTCTACGTTTAACTGAAAGAAGATGAAGTTTATTTTCAAATTCAAATCCCTAATAATAATAATGGCATTCGACTGAGGGGTTGGATTAAAAACGTTTAAGCCAGTTTGCCGGTGTATGGAACCTTCACAGTACCTATGTCTATTTTTTGAACCTTTGACAGTTATTTGCTATAATAAAGCTCTCAAACCGCTATATTTATACCTCCGTTAAGAGTTATCAGAAGGTTGAAAAATCGACCCGTAATTATTATTTTTTGGGCCGGCTCTTTAATCATGTGCTAATAACTAGTGCGCAGCATCCTTAACTAATAGTTTACATGCAGGCCCTTGTCTAATCAGGCGACCTATCAGCCAGTCAAGATCTACATAGCCCACTCACTGCAGCGATGACTACCTGCAAGTAATGATAATTCGGCGGATGTTGCGGATTTTTGATGCAACGTGCTGTTTCGGAACTAAGCTACTATCGCGCAATGGAACACATGTTTGTTGTGTCAACGGGTGCCTATAATCTGGGGATCTGAAGGTATTTAGAGTTAGTAATGACATTTAAAACTCATATTCGTTAAAAGACGTTAGATCTTTGACCTTCAGTATCTCCGTAACCAGAAAGTACCCGGTCATGATCCAGAGCAAAAAAAAAATATCGCAATGATGCGGGAAGATTATGTACCTAACTTTCGGATCTGTTAAGTGTCTTTTTATACCCGTTAAAATACTAAACTTAAACTTTCCGGAATAAATTCGGTAAGGATCAGCTCCTTGAGGGAGAGAAGCGCTGCATTGTCTCGTCATAACATCAATTTATTGGAGGAATGGTTTAGTATGTCATTACACTTGACATCCACACGGAAAAAGAGAATAATTAGTTAAACAGCGATGCTCTTTTCGACATGTACCTATTTACTACATAAAACAATATTCTTACTCAAATAAATAATTCTCTCTCTCTATCGTGTGCCCCAGTAAGGTCTTACGACCCCACAAATCCTAACACTAGGATTTGTGGGTCTTTTAACGAATATGAGTTTTAAATGTCATTACTAACTCTAAATACCTCCAGATCCCCATATTACAGGCACCCGTTGACACAACAAACATGACGTGTTCCATTGCGCGATAGTAGCTTAGTTCCGAAATAGCACGTTGCATCAAAAATCCGCAACATCCGCCGAATTATCATTACTTGCAGGTAGTTATCGCTGCAGTGAGTGGGCTATACTGGGCGTTAGTGACAGGTTGGCAAAAACTGAAACTGTAGTTTCAGACCACGGTTTGTGATTGAAAATCGTTGGAATTTTTCTCCGGAAAATTCTCAAAATTAAAAGAACCGAACGAAACTTTAAAAACTATTTAAAGTTTCGTTCGGTACAGATCTAGCAGAAGACATCGCACCGATGCGGCGACGCCGGGCGGCGCGTGTTATTTGTGCCTAAACCTACATAGCTTAAATGTAGGTATCTAGAATTATTTTTGTTGTGTTTACATTGCCGAGTTAAGTTTTTATTGTTTTTTTCATTAAATTTATGTTTAGAGGCCTGGACTTGGTACTTACATATCAATATATCACGAATCAAGTGAAAAATCGGTCGAAAATTTTGAGAATTTTCCGGAGAAAAATTCCAACGATTTTCAATCACAAATCGTGGTCTGAAACTACAGTCTCAGTTTTTGCCAACCTGTCACTAACGCCCAGTATAAAAATAGAGAACAAGTTCTTTAACGAAAATAGTAGAAAAAATTTAAATGAAAAAATATCTTTTAAAAAAAGCTTTTATTTAAAAATTAAATATAAAATTTACTAAAAAGAATAAGTATAATAAATAATAAGTACCTCACTTTTAATAAAAGCTTTGGCGCTCATTCACTACCGCTATTTTATTATAATTTTAATATTTAATGAGCGCCAAAGCTTTTATTGAAAGTGAGGTACTATTTTATTAATTATTTTATAAAAGTATTATATTCAGCCTACAATTATAGCCAAATCTTATTTTATTCTTTTTAGTAAATTTTATATTTAATTTTTAAATAAAAGCTTTTTTTAAACGATATTTTTTTATTTAAATTTTATTTTCTACTTTTTAGTCTTTTGCAATCTTGCACTCAATATTAGATTTAGCATAAGTCTAAATTAACTTAGCTACGAGGACAGTTTTTTTAGCTATGGCTATATTCTAGGTCCATTATCAGGTCAGCTCCATGTCATAATAATATTGCAATGACATATAAGACGTCTGCCATTTTGAATTTAGAATGACGTGACTTTATTTATTGTGCTTCGCTCACCAAGCCCTTCCATTTGATACCCATATCATAGAGGTTACTATTTACGAAAATTATAAATCGCCATTTTGTGACGTCCGCCATATTGGATATGCAATGACGTCACTTTAGTTATTGTGTTTCGCTCACCAAGCTCTTTTATTTGATATCCATATCATAAGGGTTACTATTAAAATTATAAATCGTTATTTTATGACGTCCGCCATATTGGGTTTAGAATTACGTCAATTTATTTATTTTATTTTGCTCATTTTCCGTCTCCTAGACAGGTTTCAAACCAATGCTATTGACGCCCATCTCACCAAATTACAGAAGTCATGATATACCTCTTATACCTGTTACTACTGTTGACCGTTGAGGAGTTACCTGGTTTGCAGCCAACCCTGGATGTGGCATTAATTATTTCATGGTGAACCCACCAACTGTCTATCATATCCGAACGGGTATGCAAAATGTCAAGTCCCTACTGCCGACCGTTGAGGAGTTCTCTGGTTTGGAGCCAATTCTGAAGGCGGTAGCAATTTCATGGTGGACTCACTAACATCACCCAATATCTTCCCAATGGGTGTGCAAAATTTCATGTCCCTACTGTTAACCGTTGAGGAGTTCCCTCGTCTGGAGCCAATCCTGGCAGCAGCATCACGTCATGCTTATCATAAACATGCATTGTCATGGGGACTGGACCAGTATGTAGAATGCAAAATTTCATGTCAGTACTGTTAACCGTTGAGGAGTTTCCTCGTCTGGAGCCAATCCTGGCAGCAGCATCACGTCATGCTTATCATAAACATGTATTGTCATGGGGACTGGACCAGTATGTAGAATACAAAATTTTATGTCAGTACTGTTAACCATTGAGGAGTTCCCTCGTCTGGAGCCAATCCTGGCAGCAGCTTCACGTCATGCTTATCATAAACATGCATTGTCATTGGGACCGGACCAGTATGTAAAATTTCATGTCCCTACTATTAACCGTTGGGGAGTTCATCGTCTGGAGCCAATCGTGGCAGCAGCATCACGTCACGCTTATCATAAACATGCATTGTCATTGGGACCGGACCAGTAGGTATGTAAAATTTCATGTCCCTACTATTAACCGTTGAGGAGTTCCCTCGTTTGGAGCCAATCTTGGCAGCAGCATCACGTCATGCTTATCATAAACATGCATTGTCATTAAGACCGGACCAGTATGTAAAATTTCATGTCCCTACTATTAACCGTTGAGGAGTTCCCTCGTCTGGAGCCAATCCTGGCAGCAGCATCACGTCATGCTTTTCATAATCATGCATTGTCATCAAAACTAAGCACGTGTGCTAAATTTCAGCTCGATAGCATCAGTGGAAGTGGGTGAAAAATTGATTGCAAAATTCCAGGACATACATAGTTACACACATACAGGTGAAGTTAAATAAAAGCTTTTAACTTTAATAATTAATAATAATAATTAAAAATAAATAATAAAAATGTTTATTTCAATTTCAATGGGTATTTGGATACATATTATTGGAGATCGCCTTTTAAGCAAGGTATTGCTTGTATTAGGAGACTCCGCACTTCCACAATCATTTATCATGCAATTGAAATAAAAGGTAGACATATGCAAAGTAAACAGTATATAAAAGAGGTTGCCTAAAATTATGTAAACGGTTTTGCAAATGAATGAATGAATGAATAAATTAAAGAATGAATGAATGAAAGAAAGAGTAAGCATTATGGCTAGAAAACGGCCAGATCACACGTGAGCGTGTAATATGTGTGTGTCGAGTGAGCGTGGAGGTGTGTGAGTGAGTATTAGTGCGGGTGTGGGAGTGGGTATGGGTGTGAGTGTGGGTAGTGGGGTTGAGTGTTTGTATGAGTTAGAAATAGCAGAGTTTATTTTACTTTTTGGTATTAAAATGACAAGTTCGGAAATAAATACGAAGGTGTGGCGCTGGCATGGGATCGAGACTTCGACCGAGATCGATGCTGGTGAAAACCGGAAAGTAATGCTAGTATATGTAGGTGTAGGCGTGGGTCGAGGTGTAGGTTGTCGTTTGTTAATTTGTCGGTTTGTCTGTCGGTTTGTCAGTTTGTCAGTTAGCCCTACGACTATGTTTTGGGATCGAGAGAAGAGAAAATATCTCTTCTTTTACTAACCTTGTGTGTAAGTGCATGCAAATGTGGCTACCCAAACACATCTACATTGGTTATTGCAGAGTAGATACCATAGACTCAACATCGTCATAGCTTTTAGTTTTAAGCCAATCGGTTACAGTTTTCTTGCAGTCGCGGAGCTTCATAGAATATAATTATGTGTAATTCTTTATTCAGCAAGTTGTATAAGTAAGATGATTGCCTTGGGTATTGCATTTTAGCGAAAGCAGATCTAGCTTTGACTGTTGGGGCGACTAAGTAAGTAGTTCCTTCTGTTTATAGGTTTAGAGGGGTCATATGGGAGAGATGTGTGTTTTTTTAGAATAAGTTGAAGCACATAAAGCTTTCTTACAGACAACAGATCTGATAATAGATAGAGGCTGTGGGGTGGGTACCTATAGGGTTTAAAGAACATGACCTTAAGTAAGGTTCTCTGGGCTCTCTCAAGTTCCAGAAATTTTATTTTTGTGGTACCTCCCCAGCAAGGGAGACAATACATGAGGATGGATTGAGCCAGCGATGTATAAACTTGCTTCAGTAGTTTCTTAGAAGCCGCATGTCTCAGTGTTTTAAAAGTCCATATCAGCTTCCTAACTCTTTTCATGATAAGTTCGGTGTACATGTGCCATGACAGGCGCAGGTCAATCATGACACCTAGATATCTAGTGTATTGTAACCTGTCAATTTTTAGACAAGAGCAGTCGGAGATTGCGGGGTTGGGACAGTTATGGATTTTTATTTGGAAATCTTGATACGGTTGCGAATTGTTATACTTAGTGAAGCAGATGTAGTTGGATGGAACAAACAAACATAGATACATACATACCGGTCAAAATCATAACCCTCCTTTTGGCTTTGCCGTAGTCGGGTAAAAAAAGGATAAAACAGCGAGTTTCTCGACGGGGAGTTAACAGCGAACTGGTTATTGTGGTTCCATATCTAAGATATACCTGATTCGTAGGTTTAGTGACAGCTAGCTTTGCTGGGCGGGTCCTGGGTTCGATAACCGGTACGAGAAGTGTTGTTGAGTTTTTCCTTAACGTATTTTTAAGGACACAATTCTTGTGTCCTTTGAAAAAGAAGTTTTCGAAGTTTAGAGGATGGTAACCTAACCATCGCGCTCGCCGGGCGCTACCATCTTGCTGTGAACCCTACCGCTACGTGCAATTCTCCGATAAGAGAGATAACGAATATCGACGGTGGAAAGAAAAACCGGCCAAATGCGAGTCGGACTCGCACACGAAGCGTTCCGTACCACCATACAGTACCCGGCGATAAATATTGCACACCGACCTTTGGAAAGAGACAAACGGCTAATTTCGGCTTCGTAGAGCGTTATCTCTGTCGCACGAAATATATTTTTTTTGTATATTCAACCTTATAAGTTGTGTATATACTAAAACAAAAAGTCATTGTTGACGTTTTCAAAAGATTATATATGATTATATTGGAAGTATTGGATTATTTATTAGAACCAAACAGATTATAATAGAAAAAAAAACACGTTGCTTGTAAAAATTTAATAGGGGCTAATCTTTAACTTTATTTTATTTTTGTTTTTGTTGTGATAGCGGCAATATAAATACCCGCCCTGTGAAATTTTAACTTTTGGCACCATTCGGGTACGGAACCCTAACAAACGTGAATTGATAACATTATAATACAAAGAAAAGTGGTATTTAAAATCAAGTTTCACTAGCTGCGACTAGTTATTTGCTATTTTTATTTTAATATATTTTTACAAGGTCACATAAATATTGCGCGTTTCCCAAATATTGAGTAGGTATATAATGGTGTACAACACCGATACGATCAGTCTGCTTTGAAAATTGCAACAATGAAATTCGTAAGTAATACATATTAACTATTTGATTTAATTTAAATGGTTCTCTATTGTGTCACCTAACTTTTTTATCCATAATTTAAAGTGCCATAACTTTATTTTCTCCTAATCATCATTTGTCCGAATGATAACTTACCCGAACTTAATATCACATAATATCACATGACATACAATTGAGATCCCTAAATATAATATGTCCTAAATCCGTTTGTCATAAATATTACAATTAATAATATACAAAAGACATAAAACCGTTTTCAAACTACATAATGTTTATTTATATTCTTAGAACTTTTTGTATGATAGAACTTTTGCGGGTAAGGTTTTGAATTAAGTCGCCTTGATAGTGGTGGGAACTGGTGGAGTCGCCCCCCACCATTTTTCCCCGCCGGAGATGCTCGACGGAGCCCTACTTGGGCTTTATATTAAGTCACTTAATATGGTCATAAGGCGGACGGGGAAGGCGGGAAGATGGATAGAGTCCCTCCAGCCTTTCCCCTCGCAGGCTAGAGAGGCTCGACGGAGCCCCGCTCGGCGGGGCTCCTACTTCTGGGTGGTTTACAAAAAAAATAACCACGAAGGTGATGACAGGGTCTGTTCGCTCGCTCACTGGACCCTGCCATCCCCTTCTAACCTAACCTGTCCTAGTCGGGGTGCCCCAAGTCCCGAGCTCGCTTAGCTCGCTCTTGCGCACAATAAAACAACAAAATCGTGTTTATATGTCAATTTAGTGCAATTTACGTTTCGTTTCAAGCAATAGTTAGTGATTAATCGATTTTTTAGAAAGTTGTTTTAAATAATTGAACGCTGCTCCGGCAGCTAAAATTGCTTGGGGGTGCTTAAGATAAATCCCCTTGACAGAAACCTTAAATTCAGGCGACTCAATTGTAAACCCAACCCCAAAACTTAAGACATAATAATATGACTTTAGGTCACGTAAAATTAGGAGATTCAATTATTAAACTTCTCGATATTATGACAGAATATTTTTAGAACTAAAGATATTATGTTAAACAAAATTTCGGGATTTTGAACATTATATATAGTTACTGAAGTTTATAGCAAATGTGTTATAGATAATGATTTTCGGACAAACAATTTTAGGAGAAGAAAGGGAGTACCAATTTAAATGAAGCTCATTATTTCAAAAGTTGTTTAACTTGCGTGTCGCGTGTGTTTCACTCTGTGACACATGGGTGCGTCGAGTCATAAATAGGTACGAGTACTTGCCCGCCCGTGAAAGTGGTGAAACTGTAATGTTTTTTCTGTTTGTTTGTCCGCCACATAATTGGTAGTCACTCAAACTTTTATTAGGGTGAGGCAATTTACTCATAATAATGTAGAGGTCCAATCGTAATTGACAGTGAATTTTTCAAGTGTTTGCGGATGATCTTATCCGAAACTGTAAGAGATAGCAAAATCCTCGGTCCAATTATAATCAAAACGAAAATTGCATCACTTCATTAAAAACAAATTCCCCATTAAAGGTTTAGAAAATAAAATACATGCTGTTTTATTGCACTATCTAGTTGGATCAAAGTTTGTAAAGTAGGTAGGTATGACAAATTAAAAGAGTTTCCTGCACTCTCCGTCGGTAATAAAAAGCAATACCTACTTTTAATTTAATTCACAGTCTTTAACCTATCAAAGCGTACCAACCGTAGTCAGAGTACGATGAATGAATATTTCACTTTCCAGTTTGTCTTCATCACCATGTTGGTGTGCGCCGTGCTTGCCCTGGTGGGCGGTGAGCCGCAGCCACAGCTGCCACAGCTGCCACAGCTGCCGCAGCCGGGCAGTGCTCAAGACGCTATAGATGACTTCCTGTGGGGGTGAGACAGCACATGGACCATCAATCAATTATTTTTAATACACAACACAATAAATAGCACGGACGCAATTGGAAGAATTTCAATTTTAATTCTTCTTTTCATTTATGTTTTATCTTTTTATTTACTTTTTGTTTTGTTTAATTAATTAGGCTTTGTTATGCACATATGAACCGACCTAAATAAAAGTTTGTTTGACACTTTTGTGGTTTTATTACTAACCTACTATTAGACATAGGTAGCTAGACCTGGTACTGTAGTTACTACATTAAGTGACCGAGGTCTACGTTTAACCGAAAGACGGAACCACTTTTTATAATACATTGAACTAAAATCTCATATAGAGAGCGGGGGCCAAACCATTGCCCAATATAAAAAGACAATGGTTTTTATGGTTCAAATTCAAATCCCTAATAATAATAATGGCATTCGACTGAGGGGTTGGATTAAAGTCAAAGTCAAAACATTTATTTCAATTAGACCATTTACAGGCACTTTTGAATTGTCAAGGAGTTCGTCAGTCAGTCCGAAAGTTGAAGCTAGTTGCTCGTTCTAAAACGGAGGTAGGCCTCTATGGAGAAGAACGAGCAAGAAACTGCACGGCACTCTTTTAAATTAGGTCTTTTACAAAATTCAGGTTACATTATTCTTGTTGATTCTACATGTGATCACAATGAAGATGAACATAAAACAGTAGCAAAAAATAATAACAATAAAGATGTAGGCCATAATAATAATAATAATAATAAATTTATTTCACCATTACAAAAACAGTAAGTTTTATGAGAAGGTAAACGAGTAATCCAGATAAAAACATAAAATTATTAGGGTTAGGACATTGCTTCCCAAAATAGAGCGGTGAAGCTCTGTGTTATGGGATAAGCAGTGCTCTTCCCACCATATAGTGACAATAATAAGGATTATAATTAAGTAGGTACATGTTTATGCGTAAAGAATAAAACAAAGTTTAAAAAACTAAGAGTAATTAAAATCTAGATTTACGATTTATGGAATTAATTATGAGTGTATATTGAATGTGAAATTATGTGTGTTTTGTAGTGTGTGTGTGAGTGAGAGTATGTGTATGTGTGGGGGTGTATGCGTATGTGTGTGAGTGTGATCGGGATTTGTTGTGTTGTGTGAGTGTGCGGGTGAAAGTATATATGTGAGTAGTGTGTAATGCCCACTACTGTAAGTATTATTATTGTAAATATGGGGTATAAATGGCAAGTTACTTTCCTACTGAGGAAGGTTATGATAAAACAGTAAGTAGTTCTTCAGTTTCATGATAGGATTTAGTAAGTAACCAATTTAGCACAGTTTCTTTACATTTATGTTTTGTTAGGGGGTAGATGAGTAACATTTTATTTAGTTTGTTGTAAATATATGGGCCAAGGAAGCAAAAGAACTTTCGCACGTAACTAGTTTTAAATTGGTGATTGTATTGACAGACCATATGTTTACGTCGTTTAGATGCATTTCTACTGGGCTCATAGATACATAGGGAGTGCTGCCGTAAAATAGAGGTAAGTACAAATAACTGCCTGACTGTAAGGACTTGGCAGTCTTTGTATAAAAGGTTGGTTGGGTAGAGAAAGGGTTTAAAGGTACAGACTTTTAAAATATAACGTTGAGCAACTTCTAAAGTGATTAAGGATGATTTTGGCGCACCACCCCAACACGAGATGCAATATGCGATAAGAGGTTCGCAGAGAGAGCGATAAATTTGTTTGAGAAGAGGTGGATCGATTACGTGCCTAAGACTTTTAAAGATATAGATTAATTTCCGAATCCTAGTACTGACATTAGAAATATGGCTTTTGAAGCTCAGAGTGTTATCGATCAAGACGCCCAGGTACTTAATGTCAGACGACCTTTTTAAATGACTGCATGTACAAGGGATAGGTGCTGCAAGTGTATTTAGTTAGGTGATAGCAAGAATGAGCTACGATACAGTAATTAGGTGACGGTTGAGATGAGTTACGCTTAGTGAAAGTCATACACTTGGTCTTTTCGGTGTTGAGAGTAAGTAAATTATGTCGTAGCCATTCTGTCACCCTATTAAATCCCAATTGTGCATCTGCGAATACCTCATCCCAGCTATCACCCTGAAAAAGTAAAACTGTGTCGTCAGCATATGAAATAATTTTTCCTTTATCTAATTGTAGATCGCAAAGATCATTTAAGAATGTGAGGAATAAGGTGGGACCAAGAATGCTACCCTGTGGTACTCCGTAGTTAATTGGTAGATTGCAGCTCGTATTGTTGGATACTTTAACGCACTGTGTTCTATTTGTCAGATAGCTTTTAAGTAATTGTAGCGGAATTCCCCTAATACCCAAGCGATCCAGTTTGTTTAAAAGAATTGGGACAGGGACCGTGTCAAATGCTTTCGCCAAATCTAAAAAGATAGCTATGCATTTTTTTCCTTGATCAAGGTTACATACAACAAAGTTTATGAGCTCTTGAACGGCGTCACTGGTTGACTTACCAGTGCGAAAGCCATACTGATTCGGAGATAAGATGTTGTTGCTTTCCAGAAATTTGGAGAGTCTACCATGTATAATGCGTTCAAGGATTTTTGATAGCGAAGGAAGAATGGAGATCGGCCTATAGTTGGTAACACGGTCCCTGTCGCCACCCTTGTAAACAGGAAGAACAACTGACTTTTTTAGAGCTTCAGGAAAGATTCCCAAATTTAGGCTATTGTTGAAAATCTGTAAAAGCACAGGCACTAATAAATTTCTAAATAATTTCAAGACTTTATTAGGTATTTGGTCCCAACCGGGTGAACTATCGTCCTTCAAACCCACAATCAGTGAATCAATTTCTCTCTCATCAACATCCAGCAAAACAAGGGAATTTGATTGGAATGTAGTGATGTGTGTAGCAGAGACAGAAGAGTTTTTATTTTGACTGCATAAAATCTTCTCAGCTAAAGACTTTCCGACATCAACAAAATATTTGTTTATGTCTTCGACAGATTGTTGCGGCGACGAGGAAAGCGACAGTAATTCTAGTGGAGTGTTTTTAGGCTTAGTGTTGTTCGTGATTATTTTTATAGACTTCCACAACTGTTTATTATTATTGCCTGCTTTTTTTATAATATCTCGTTCATGATCACGTTTAATTTTATTTAGCAAGCATGCACAATATTTTCTTTAACTTAGATAAGTTATCCTAAAGGTTTCATTATTAGGTTGAATTTTTGTTTTTTTGTGTAGTTCGTCTCTATTTCTTACACAGCGTAGCAGACCCGGTGTCATCCATGGCTTTATAGTTCTTCTACGACAAGGAATTTTATAGGTTAACGAATTATTAATTATTGAATTTTGTATAAAATTGATTAACAGGTTAATAGCAGGGTTAGGGTCATTAGTATTCATAATTTTATGAAAGTCAGATTTATTCATGTCTATAGCAAGTCCCTCAAAGTTGATTTTTTGATATGTAGTAACCGGAAGAACCGGTTTCCTATCAAGATGAAGCCCCATTAGGACGGGATAGTGATCAGTCAGCGATGATTTAATAACATATGTAAAAGCCTGATTTTTGGTCTTTAAAAGAATATGATCCAGGCAAGTACCACTTGCAGGTCGAGTAATAAGGCTATGACTAGGCATAAGTCCGTGGAAAGCCGCAAAACTTAAGTATTTACTAGAAGTCGCATCTTGTGTCATTCCCGCGTTATTATATATGTCTATATTAATATCCCCTATGATAGAGACATTTTTAAAAGTATTTACACTGTTAAGGACATCATTGAGTGACAATAGGAACGCGTCGATAATTTTAAAAGAAGGGGAACGATAGATTGCAACTATCGCGGTATCGAGACCCAATTTAATAATGAGACAATTTCCTTCCACAAAACAAGGCTCCTGAACCAAAACATTTAGATGCAGCCTAACATAGACTATCACACCATCGTTCTGATTGTGAGTAACTTTTGTTGAAAAATGGTGATAGCCATCAATGTTTGGAATTGTTTGGGACCGAGATAACCAACATTCCGTCAGCACCAATACATCGACATCCACTTTAAGTCGGTGAAGAAAAACCAAAAAGCCATGGATATTGCAACCTATACTTCTTATATTCTGCGTTAAGACTTTGAGACAGCTCGAGGATTTGGCGACTAGATGTTGACAGTGTTCTATTTCGACTAAGGCTGAGGGAAAAACAGAGACATCTTCTAGGTCATTTAAGATATTATGATTATTATCGAATGTAAATTATTAAAATAATGTGACACCTTTTATTAAAACCAAAAAAATATAAATATTTTGTTATCATGTAGGGAGCAACATAAATTGCCAATACATTGTGAAAGTGCATAAATATTAATACAAAATTCGAGAATATTGTTCTGATGAAGAGATAATAGAATATAAGAGAACCTCGGATAATCATTTTTAAAACATTGAGTAAGTTTATTAGGATGTGTATGTGTGAGAGTAAGTGTGTAAGTTTGTAGTATGTGAGTGTATACACAGAAAACGTACAGATAATTTTGATCGGTACAGTATGAACATCTATTCCAAATAATGTGATATAAAAATACAAATTAAAAAAATAAGAAAGAAATCTGACATGCAACTTAAAATAAAGGAACAAAAATAGCTCATATAGTCAGTTCATCTTGAGTTTATCGAGGTCTGAACTATTTAAGATGCGAATATACCGATCATTTGTAGTTTTACGTAAGTATACAATACCACGAGCAGTCCAGCAAATATTGTAGTCGTAATCTTTAGCAAATTGTCGAGCCAAGAAAAATATATTTTGCATCTTATGAGTTAAGCTCTCGGAGACGTAGATCGGAGTAGACGGTCCTGGAATTTTTATATTGTTCGAGTTAAGTTTTTCACCTTTGGGCTTAGATTTATTGTAGTTCTTGACAGCGGACAGGATTTTATCTTTAGTCAAGGTGCTAGTGAATTCGACCACAATTTTACTAGTATTTTCTTTTTTCGGGTTATTCTTGTATATGTCCTTGATGTCGGAATCGGTCAGGTTTACATCCAGAGAGTTACCTAGGTCTTTTACGATCTGACAAAGCTCTAATTTATGTTGTAAGTGATCTTTGTTTGGTAATGATTTTGGGATGTTGCGAATTTCAATTGCCGATGATATGGATTTCCGCTCCAATGATTCAAGTTTTTCTTCTAAGAATTGGATGTATTTTCTGTCCTCTTTCTTTTCTTCCTCTAATTTTTGGAATCTGAGCAAAAATTCGTCGTATTTTTCCGAGGAAAAAGACACATTTTTAGAAATACCCTCATTCTGAATTTTAATCTCATTTATGACATCTTGTAGGGACTTTAAGCGCTGTTCCATCTCCAAAGAAAAAGAGTTAAACATTCCTCTCATACCAGACGTAAAGGAACGAAATTCGCATTCGTCACCCTCTAACTCAAACTTGCGCTTTGATCGTGTGGTAACATTATAGGATGGATGGTCTTCAGTGCCATCTTGCGGATCGTTAAGTATGGGTACTGATTGCGAGTGTTGGAGCGGTTGTGATGCCGACAAGTTAAACGCGGCAGCGATATGCGGTTGTGGAGTCTTAGAGCCAGATGGAGTGGCGGGTTTGAGCAAGGAGTCGGAGCAAGGCGGCGGCGAACGTCTGACTGACATTTTTAAATTTGTTGATGGCGATGGTGTATCCAGCGGACAGCGTAGATATAATAAAAAGTTGAGTCACTTACTTCAAGCGTAATAATGTGAGTAGTATAAGTTGGTACGTATCTTGAAGGTGGAGCGGCTACTTTCTTAGATTCTTGCAATCTTCAAATTACATGTAAAATCGCTGCCGCCTTTGAAATTGGACCAAGCGATGCACCGATAACAGGTTTGACGCGCGAGCGCAGCGCCGCTGGGTAGCTCGGCTTAGAAGTTCCTTATCGGTTGTTGCTGTCTCCTTTTCTCGTCGACACTGCGCACTCCGCGTCGTTTATGCGCGCCTAGTACTTGCGAACGTAATACTTTTAGAATAAATTTATTTAATTTGCGTATTTTAATAGTAATATTAAAATTTAAATAATGGTGCACACGACTAGCTGCTTTCGCGGTCCGAGGGGAAGAGGATAAGAGATGACCAACCCCAACTGACAGCACTCGTTCACGAGCATGACGCATTAAAAACGTTTAAGCCAGTTTTCCGGTGTATGGAACCTTCACAGTACCTACCTATGTCTATTTTTTGAACCTTTGACAGTTATTTGCTATACTAAAGCTCTCAAACCGCTATATTTATACCTCCGTTAAGAGTTATCAGAAGATTGAAAAATCGACACGTAATTTTTTTTTTGGGCCGGCTCTTTATTCATGTGCTAATAATAGTTTACATGCAGGCCCTTGTCTGATCAGGCGGCCTATCAGCCAGCCAAGATCTACATAGCCCACTCACTGCAGCAGACTACCTGCATGTAATGATAATTCGGCGGATGTTACGAATTTTTGATGCAACGTGCTATTTCGGAACTAAGCTACCGCGCAATGGAACACATGTTTGTTGTGTCAACGGGTGCCTGTAATCTGGGGATCTGAAGGTATTTAGAGTTAGTTAGATCTTTGACCTTCAATATCTCCGTAACCAGAAAGTACCCGGTCATGATCCACAGCAAAAAAAATATCGCAATGATGGGAAGATTATGTACCTAACTTTCGTATCTGTTAAGTGTCTTTTTATACCCGTTAAAATACTAAACTTAAACTTTCCGGAATAAATTCGGTAAGGACCAGCTCCTTGAGGGAGAGAAGCGCTGCATTGTCTCGTCGTAACATCAATTTATTGGAGGAATGGTTTAGTATGTCATTACACATGACATCCACACGGAAAAAGAGAATAATTTGTTAAACAGCGATGCTCTTTTCGGCATGTACCTAATTATTTACTACATAAAACAATATTCTTACTCAAATAAATAATTCTTTATCTCTATCGTGTGGGCAGTAAGGTCTTACGACCCCACAAACCCTAGTGTCTGAGTTTGATTTAGTGCTGATACTTGCCAAAATATGCTTGGTTAAAAGAAAAGCCAAAAAGAAACAACTGAATAAAGTTATCTAATCTTGTGAATGCGAGTTAGCATCATCAACAAAAATATATTAGATTCTGCCACTCGGCCAAAGAATTATACCTACGTAAGTACTTAATAATTATACTTAAAAAAAAGGATAAAACAGCGAGTTTCTCGACGGGGAGTTAACAGCGAACTGGTTTTTGTTGTTCCATATCTAAGAAATACCTGATTCGTTGGTTTAGTGATAGCTAGCTTTGCTGGGCGGGTCCTGGGTTCGATAACCGGTAGGAGAAGTGTTGTTGAGTTTTTCGCGCGCGCGTTGGTGCGTACGTTTTTAAGGACACAATTTTTGTGTCCTATGAAATAGAAGTTTTCGAAGTTTAGACGATGGTAACCTAACCCGATGATTCCGATAGGCGCTATCTTGCTGGCTTGCTATGAACGCTATAAGCCGCGCAGATAGAGAATAGATCTGAAAATGGCGTCGGCTCGCATGCGTTCTCACTCTTTCTCTGTCGCTGTCTATACTCACACAGTGAAGTACGCGCTACAAAAAAAAATAGTCAGTCAGGATTCGCTTTCCACGCTACTTGACGCACTCCGAGTTATCGTTAAATTCGTTCCGTTATGGATAAGAACGTGACTTTATGTATATATGTGAGGTGGTATTTTTGTAATATGATTCTGATATGTCACAATTAATAAAGAAAAATTTTAAAATCCAGTGATATTAATGTACCCTTGCTCCTTATTTATTTAATTAATATTTTTGTCATTATTTCTACTATTATTAACTAATAATATTAAAAAAGAATAATATATAACAAAAAAAGTCAATAAAAATCGATGTTTGAGAACTTGTTTTGCCAACCGTACCATGCGTACCCGCCGCCATTTTCAGATCTATTCTCTATCTGCGCGGCTTATACGTGCAATTCTCCGATAAGAGAGATAACGAATATCGACGGTGGAAAGAAAAACTGGCCAAATGCGAGTCAGACTCGCACACGAAGCGTTCCGTACCACCATACAGTACCCGACAATCTGCTAATTTCGGCTTCGTAGAGCGTTATCTCTATCGCACGAAATACAAACAGTCCGGTATCTATTAGGAGCTGTTAAAACAATTATGATTTGCTTCTTTTGATAATTCTTTTTATTCTTTGTATAAAATACGAAATATGATAAAGGTCGATGTGCAATATTTATCGCCCCGTACTGTACAATATTTGCAACCAATTTACGGTTTTTGGATGTCTTTGATGCCTTTCATGATTCTAGGTCAACGGGAAGTGTCCTAGGTTTTGATTCCCCAGCTAGCGTCAAAATTTGCGCCATAAATGACCTTAATACGTGAAAAAAAGCATTGTTTTTTTAATGCTTAAGTTTTTCGAGGATGCATTCGTTTTTCGAGGATGCATTCGTTTTTAAGTAAATGAATATTTGAGATTTAGTTATTCGAGATCGCATTGCTACGGCGTTAAGTTTTTCGTGGTAGCGTGCATTCGTTGTTAAGTGTTTCGTATTCGTCAACTTACGGGGACGTGTTATTTGGTGTTACACTTTCACTTTGGTGTCACTTATCACACTCGCTCCAAGGGATAGGCGACTTGAGTAATTTAATATTAATTTCAGCTTGATACCTCTACGGCTTTCTATGAAAAAGGGACAGACAAATAGACAGACGGATAGACGGACAACAAAGTTCCGTTTTTGCCAATCCTAAAAATATTACAAAAGCGACCATTTGGTCGATTGGTTTTCGATATTTCTCGTTTGTTCAGTGAGTGAATTTTGTTTTTTTGCTTTTCAGTTCAGTATTTTTACATAGCAGTCGTGTTTTTTAATTATTTTTTTTATTTTATGCTTTTAGTGATAAGTTTTATTTTAAAACATGTCATGCTAGGTGACTTAACTTAAGAAATTCAAATGAAGGTATTGTTTTGAAGTGAGTAGGTATAGACTAGAGCATTTACTTGTAACAGAACAACGAGCCGCTCTATGATATGTTCTAGTGTATCACCCTTCACGAGCCAGACGTCGAGCACGCTCGCTGATGTTTTGTGACAAAAATAATTTTACAAACCAACGAGCGTAGTGGTGTAACATTTCGTCGAGCCTTTGCACAAGCAATTCATCAAGATAAACGCAGCACTCGCAACTTGTAGGTTCGACATTCCAAGGAAGAATGAACGCCCTTGCGTTCATTACAACACCCTTGCGTCCCTTGCGTTCGTACCTCTATAACGAAATGTTACAGCACACTCGCTGTGAGCACCGAGCATTTGCAGGAACGTTACATTACTAGAAAGTGCTTTGGAAACTGAGCTTTTACCTGTATTGTACCATTCGTAAGAACGTTACATTACACAGAAATGTTCGAGAAAACGCTCTAGTCTATACTCACCTTTCATCATCATCATCATATCAGCCGTAGGACGTCCACTGCTGAACATAGGCCTCCTCTACAGATTTCCAATAAGACCGGATGGAAGCGGCTGCGGTGCGTTTTTATTAGATCGTCCGTCCACCTTCTGGGTGGACGTCCTACGCTGCGCTTACCGGTGCGTGGTCTCCATTCGAGAACTTTACGGCCCCATTGGCCATCCGTTCTGCGTGCTATGTGGCCTGCCCACTGCCACTTCAACTTGCTAATTCGCTGGGCTATGTCGGTAATTTTGGTTCGTCTACGAATCTCCTCATTTCTGATTCGATCACGCAGAGAGACTCCGAGCATAGCCCTCTCCATAGCTTCGTTGGGCTATCTTGAGCTTGCTAATGAGGCCCACAGTAAGAGACCACGTTTCAGTGCCATAAGTCATCACTGGTAGCACACATTGGTCGAAAACTTTCGACTTGAGACACTGAGGTATTTCGGACGAGAAAACGTTACGTAATTTTCTGAACGTTGCCCAACCGAGTTGGATTCGGCGATTGACCTCTTTCTGAAAGTTGGCCTTACCTAGTGCGACTGTTTGTCCTAGGTAGACATATGAGGCAACAACTTCCAGAACCGTGCTCCTAATTGACAATGGGGACAATACTCACCTTTAGGGACAACCAAATTCTCTGAAACATTTTATTCATAATTCCAATATTTTGATTTTCAAAAGTCCGAATTTCATAATATCTAAAGGCTCTTACACACAGTGCCGGCGGCGAGGCCGCTGGCCAAGCTACAGTGCGCCCGGCGGCTTATAACGCTTTGCCGCACAAAAGAGCCGCCGGCATGGCCGCCCGGGTATGCCGGCGTACCGCGCGGGTTGTAAGGACAGTTCGCTATGGACAACTAACAACTTGTCAAGTTTCTGCGGCACATGCCGGCGGCACAAACGCCCGGCATATAACATAACATCACGCCTGTAATCCCTGAAGGGTTAGGCAGAGGTGTACTCTTTGGTACCTACATTTCGCCAGATATGCTTAAGTCCCATGTCGCAAAATCGGTTCTCAGCTGACGGCTCCTACCTTTAAATTGCCTACTTACCGAATTACAGCGTCATATGTCAAGTAGTTTTTGAGAAAGTGTGTTTAGTAAGTGAATGAATGAATTTTGTTATCAGCACTAGGTACTATAGTTATTCTTTTCTTTGTAATCGCTATTTCTGACCCAAAAGTTGACTTATCATTACATAAGGTTTTCGTTCAATGAGAGATAAGCTTACCTACTTAAAACGTATAGACTAATATGTCGATGTGCGTGTCATAAAAAGTGACTATGAAAGCAAAACGGATGATGAAACGTAAATATAAGTTTACCACAAATTTAAAATCGTTATAAATATTCCAAGAACAATATGACTTAATATAAGTGACCTCTAAGTGAGTGACACATCATAAACTACGTTGTGTGATATCTTTGTTAATTGCTCATCTATTTGACGCGAATAGCGGATCATTATTTACACTATCATGCATACATTAGCGGGCAGACGACCTCTGGATATGGGCATTTTCCAAAGATCGAACGTCTGTTGGCTAAATACACAATTACACACAAAATTAATATAATAATATAAAAATAATATTAATACCGCAGGGCAAACGCCTCTTCTCATACAGAGAAGGCACGAGCATTCCTCACCACGCTTGCTTAAGGCGGATTGGCGATTCCAGACTTATATTAATTACAAGTCCAGGTTTCCTCACGATGTTTTCCTTCACACAAAATTAAGATAAACAAATGCCCTAATGTACTCTCGGGTCTTAGTTACTATATATCTATATCAAAGAAAGCGAAGGAATGCTAAGAAAATAAAGTCAATACAGACTACAGTACTACTTTTAATTCAATAACACCGTATACAGTTGTTCACCTTGAACAATAAAAAAGGCACAGAAACCATGAACTTGATACTACTATTTGAAGGTAAAATAAAGCCCTTTATCTTTTTAATTAAGTACCTAGTAACTGGTTAAACTGAATAAATTAAGCACGTTTAACTGAAAAAAAATACTGCCCATCGAAAAGAAAAAATATCAGTAGGTCGTACAAATATTTGGGCCAATATTGGTATGATATTGGCCCTGTGAACAGGAGGTGGCCAATAAAGTATTCGCTCTACCATTGTCAACATAAGTGACATAATGGCTCATTTTCATTAGTCGATAGGGACCGCATGCGGGGTGCGACAGATTTCTGGAACGCATGCCACAGGGCCCACATTCGGTGAACCGTTTTCATTAGTCGATAGGGCCCGCATGCGGGGTGCGACAGATTTCTGGAACGCATGCCACAGGGCCCGCATTCGGGGAACCGTGTTCATTATGGCGCATTTTCATTAGTCGATAGAGCCCGCATGTCGATATCACGGTCGTTACACCGCAAGTTACAAGTCGTTACACCGCATGCGGGGATCCCCCGCATGCGGTGTAACGACTTGTAACTTTCATTGGTTATTATGTCGCATGCGGGGACTCCCCGCATGTGGGCCCTATCGACTAATGAAAATGCGCCATACGATTTATAACAGCGGGGAGCGGGGGTTGCTTTTCTTTAACGTAGGTACTCAGTTACTTTATTACAGGTTATAAAAGGTGAAGGATAACTTGTTAAATACTTACACGTAGCAAAGCAAACGTATTTACACACGGATGTCCAGTATTTTAAGCTTGGGAACATCTTGTCGCCATACTGGGCATAGCATTTACGAATACGAATGACATACGTGAATAACCTGTCCACTTTAGCGCTTAAAAGATGTTATCGTGAGAACAATTTACTTTTTTGTAGCGTACAATTTTTCGTTTACATACAAAAATGTGATAAAAAAGGTGTGCGTACCTACTAACTTACACATAAGTAAGTAAAAAAAATTAAGAGGCGCTAAACATAGTTTTAATGTAACAAAACATCATGCCTGTAATCCACGAAGAGTAAGGCAAAGCAATAGGCGGCTGGCCCCTATTACTACCTAAATGTGGGTGTACTAATGGGTACACCTCTCCCTAACATAGCTTTAGAAGTAGTGATAAGCACATGTAAACCTAATTGCAGGATTGAAGAGATCCAGTAGACTGAGGCAGCTAACCACCAGCGTCAGGCACACATGTTTGCTGAACTGGGCCTGTTTGGCGCAACTATGGGGCACACCATTATGTTTTTGTTTTATGTAACCTTTTATTATTAACCTTTGCCTTATATTTTTTGTGTGCACATAGTCTGTATCAAATACACCTATTATTTATTTTTCTTTTTTTCTTACCTTAATAACTAACAGACTAATACAGGATCAGCTTAGTATACTTACTGTTTCCAACGATCATATCGTTTATGCTCAATTCTCTGTTTTAGTTCTCAGTAGACTTTACTCTAAACTGAAGGGCATATTTCACTCTGAATCACTTACGCAGTTATTGCACGGACAGCGAATGAGAAAAACAAACACATTAACCAAACAGCCGCATAATTAAGTATTGTGAAAAACAAATTTTTTGGTCGTCATTTAAAAAACCCATATAAATAAATATTTAATAGGCAATTCGGTTTTCCGCCATTAATTCAATCTGTTCAACGTCATATTAACGTCGTTTATAAATTGCCAATAATACTGAAACACTGTACTTGTACTAATAATAATCAGATATGCTGGTTCAAATATTGTTGTATAGGTACATGTGTCATATTTAATATTGATAGCATTGTCTGCCGAAAAAGTTTTTGGGTGTAACCACCGCGATCGTGTAGGTACTTATTCTGTGCTATGAAATAAACGTGTGTTCATATAATAATAAAGAGTGTATTAATGAATTACACCTTAACATGAGGTACCTATAACAGATATGCTAGCTAAATGGTCAAGTATAACATTACCTAACAATAACATAACCTACTTGATACCAATACAATGCATGCGTCTGAAATGTGAATGTTCTCAGGTTTACTAATTCGCGCGGGTAGTAAAGACGCAGTTCTGAACAAAAGATTGGTTCCACCGGGCAATATTATAAGTGTATCTACACGTTAAGAAGTGTAGATAAGGCACATAAAGTTGCTACCAAAATTCTTAGGTTTAATTGTAAGCTTTCTATTAGCTGCTGCCTCATATAGTTTGGAAACTGTATACGAAACTTTAATCTCAAATTAAAGATTCAGTACAAATATTTACGTTATTGACTTACTCTCAATGTAACTGTAAAACCGTTATCCTTTGTTTCAAAACCCGTTATTATAACAGTAACTTATATATATAGTTTGAGAAAAAATAAAGTCTTTTGAAGTATGCTAAGATAAAAGCATTGATTGGTAACTGGTTTGGGATGTAATGTCAATAACATTATGGACCCTGGTTTGGTGATATAATCGTAAACCCAGCTTGCTTTCTTTATTATTATACTGTTTAAGATCGACGTGTGTATATCCCATAGAAATGATTATGATTGAATGACAAATTATATTTATTGCGTAATTCTATTATGTACACAATACATATTTATTTATTAAAACTTTACGCAACAAAAAGTACCTACGAAGGCTGACTTAATGGCTCAGGCATTCTCTACCAGTCAACCAAAGGTGATGAAGAGATGGCAGCATATTATATGTAAATAAGAATTAATGTTTGTCCCTTATGTTGGGTACCTATGTTTGGGAGGCTTCTGCCAATCTACTTACCTATTTGTCTACCGTTACGAAGATATTAATTTCTAACCATTAAAATTCAAGCTTTTATTACACTCATTTGATAAGTACATAGTTATTACATTTTGGGAGTCCAAGCACCTGACATAACCCTGTAAAGGTAATTTTTACAAATTATTAGGTATTTGTACGAAAATTGTAAGTAGGTAGATTTGTAAAAAGTAGGTAGGTATACATTTCATATCTGTTGTTATACATAACAGAATTATTTAAACGGTTGATAACCATAAAATCTCAGAGCCTGTTTTGCGTAAGAGATAAGATGATACATAATTTATGTATTTTGGTCACAAGGTGTCAAAAACCTCGTTCGGTTAACCTTTTATGATTCAGTTCTGCAGAAAATGTTTATTGAAATATCGATAGTCAAACCTAAATCCTTACTTATTGCAATTAAACTTTAAAATTAATGTTGTTTGGATCAGTTTAATATTGACGGGGAAGTCTCAATCACAGCCACCCAAAATTTAAGGACTTCAAAGATTCCCAATATACAAATATACAAGTAATATCTTTAACATAGAATAAAACAAAGTCGCTTTCCACCGTCTGTCCGCCTAGATCTTTCAAACTAGGCAACCGATTTTATGCGATTTTCATCAATAGATAGAGAGATTTAAGAGGAAGGTTCATCATACGTATAGTTAGTATCTATATTGTACCCATGCGAAGCCGCTTAACCGGGGTAGGTCGCTGGTCGGGGGAAGGTTTGTTTTCAATAAAACAAATGAAATGAGGAAACTCAAAGGAAACTACGCATGTTCGCTCAATTTGCATATAAAGTAGCATTAACAACTATAAACATAAGCAAAATAAATAATCACAACCTACTATTTACAAGTCCTATTGTCAAGAAATTAGTAACAAAGTCACTACTTTGTAATTCATTCTACTGTACCTACTGCACGTTTGAATGTATCAGTTTAAGTAGGTCTATAGGTTTGTTTGCGGCCAAAAACGGTAAATTCGCTACTAGTTAGATAGTATAGGCAATAGCGTGGCATGTAACAGTATGTTTTTGCGATATAAATGTACCATGGATAGCCGCAGCTACACTTCTTTAGTAAAAGCTCATGAAATGTATGAAATGTAAAGAAAGTATTTTATTTTTAGGAAATATCGATCTCATATGCAACTTAGTTTAGTTCAGTTAGTTTTGTTTTTTGGGCCAAATCAAAGAACTTCTAATGGTCACTTCAGATTGGCCTCACGCAGGTGGTTAATTGAGAATTCCTTCACTACTTTGAAAGAATTCCTTCAGTTTAAATTTTAATGATCTAATTGCATGTCATTATGTTATGGTTGAATATGTTAAGCTATCTACTATTAAAATACCATTGTAAGAACTGTTGTAACCATAAATTTATCTGCAAGTAAATAAATCTTTTTCTTTATTATGAGAGATGCTGGGGATTGGAGAATCGCCCGTTGATCTGCCACGCAGCTGCAGTCCGTAAGCACGTGCCGTGAAGTTTCTTCTGCCTCCATGCATCCTCTGCACAGAGGACTGTCTGTCACACCAATGGTAAATAGGTGCTTGTTTAGAGGACAATGGCCGGTTATGGTGCCTACGGCTTTGCGAATATTGTCCCTCTTTAGCCTGGGGAATGAGCAGTAGTGGTTCCGGTCCAAAAAATAAGCAATCACTCAAAAGTCTTTAATTGCAATTAGGTTTTGCTCCCAGACGACAGTCTGCGATTATTTTCGATTACATCTTAAATCTCAGGTCTTGGGTTATCTGTTTGTCAACTTTAATTACGATCGGTTCAATTTGTTACTTGTGATTAGTTTATAAAGTAACAGACACACAGAATTACCTTATTTGCTTTTATAACTTAAGGTTAAGCTTGACAGTGTGTACGATTCTCATAATGTATTGTTTAGTTAGATCGTTAATGTTTATTTAGGTAAATTGACTTATTTATTATTTTGTTTAGTTTCGAGAATTAAAGATTTTTCTTTTATACAAATGGTTACTTACACGAGTTGGAAATATTGTCACAATCTTCTAATATTTTTTGGAGTCGTGGAGTCAATATAGTTTTTTAACAGGGTACTTAGGTACCTAATTTTAGCAGAAATCGTATCTAGACAGATTATCATGGTAATATTTGACAAAATAAAAGTAGTAATAGACTAGAGATTGTAGTAAACATTATAAAAATCAACTCGACTTCCAGCTTAATGATAAAAAACAAAGGCGCCTGCTCAAACTCGATAGCAAGTTTACTGAACACTAAGTTGCTGCAGGTAAAAATTTAGGCGTATGTATTTTTCCGACCAGTTGAATTAAATACCTTTACCGTTTTAGTTTTTATTACGGATCATTTATTTTGTGGGTTATTTGTATAAAATAATAACATGAATAAGCTCTGAACCTAACTATCTGGAAGACATGGGAGGCCTTCGCCTTTCATAATTGTGACTAACCCAAGGAATTATGATTATGATTTGTTAATCAATTCAGTGCTTTATTGCAGATCTATAAATTAGTTTATTTCTGCTACTAACAGTCAGTAGCAGAAAATTTTATAAATAGTTTTGCATGCGGCTCCTAAGGGAATACCTATTGTATTATACTTTTATGGTAGCAAACGCGACTGCTGAAAATTGTGATAGTGGGATTTTTCTATAAGGAATTTCTAATAATGGTACACAATTTATGTTTATAAAATACATAATGTTACATTAATTTTATTGACGCCAAAATAACATACACTTATTTTTTCAATTTGGATGCGAACGGTAATAATGTTTATACATATAGGTAATAAGAGTGGATTGATACAACTTTATTCCTTTTTGGCAGCAACCTTCTTCATGAGTTCATTGTAAAAAGGCTCGTATTTATCGTGCAACTGCTTCAGAACAGTCTCGAATTTAGCCTTCTGCGAAGGAGAGCAATCTGCACATTTACTCATCACCGTCTTCATTGATAGCTCTGAAAAAATGATATAAAATATACCTCCAATCCTATCCATCGGTAACCGATAAGACCCGCCTGTATCTAAAGCGAAAGGTCACTCGCTCACCACGAAATATCGTTTGACGTACAAGGATTCAATTTAGCAGGAAGGTAGTTTATTGTTAGTAGGTGTAAATTGGGGTTTCTGGATCAGAGGAGATCCAGAAACACCCAATTTACCCTACCATTCATTGTATTCGAAAATAGGTACTATTTGCTCTAATATTTAATCATTTATCAATCAGTCATTTATTTATTCTAATAATTCAATTATTAGAGGAGATCCAGAAACACCCAATTTACCCTACCTAAAGAAGTGATTTTGAGTTATTGAGAACTGATTTTCGTTCTTTCAAAAACTTGATCTATTCATAGCGTTTTTGTAGCAACATCTAGAGAACTGATTTCGTTTTCTCTATAACAGGATCATTCAAATATTTTTGTCTCGATCATTTAATAAGTGAGTTATAGATAACTGATTTTCGTTCTTTCAAAAACTTGATCTATTCATAGCGTTTCTCGTAGCAACATCTAGAGAACTGATTTCGTTTTCTCTATAACAGTATCATTCAAACATTTTTGTCTCGATCATTTCTATTTTAGAACTGGTTCAATATAATCTGACATAATCAGATCTGTTTTCTGAGTACTTATAATTATTATATTTTATGTATCCAGGAATAATGTTCTAGCCTGATCTGATCTGTTTTCAGTGGGTAAGTAGTATGAATTATATTTTAATTCTGAGTAATATTGTAGCCTGATATCATCTGTTTCTTCGATCTGTTCTTGATCATAATATTTAGCGGTTAAATGAAATGTTATTGCGAAATCTTCATTTGGGTTTCTGGATCAAAAGAGATCCATCAACCCAATTATACACTAGTTCAAATACGACATCCATTCAAATACTGTAATGTCATTTATTCAAATACCACTTCTGGTCTGATATGTTGTTTCCATGATCTGATCATGTATCTATTTTAGAACTGGTGCAAAATAATCTGACCTAATCAGATCTGTTTTCTGGGTACTTATAATTATTATATTTTATGTATGGAATAATGTTCTAACTGATCTGATCTGTTTTCAGTAGGTAAGTAGTATGAATTATATTTTAATTCTGAGTAATATTGTAGCCTGATATCATCCGTTTCTTCGATCTGTTCTTGATCATAATATTTAGCGGTTAAGTAAATGAAATGTTACAAATATGACATCTATTCAAATACTGTAATGTCATTTATTCAAATACCACTTCTGGTCTGATATGTTGTTTCCGTGATCTGATCATGTATCTATTTTAGAACTGGTGCAAAATAATCTGACCTAATCTGATCTGTTTTCTGGGTACTTATAATTATTATATTTTATGTACGGAATAATGTTCTAACCTGATCTGATCTGTTTTCAGTGGCCAACCATCATTCATTATTTTTCAATCATCATCCCGACCGGTGTTGAACTAAGGCTTACTTTTGAATACTTATCTATTCAGATTATAAATATAAAATAGTTTATGTTGTTTTATGTCTATTCGACCATTTTTAATATAATGAATATCATGATAAATTAGATATTGTTTTATACTATGTAGTGATACTACTTACCCACTGAAAAAACAGATCAGATCAGGTTAGAACATTATTCCATACATAAAATTTAATAATTATAAGTACCAGAAAACAGATCTGATTAGGTCAGATTATTTTGCACCAGTTCTAAAATAGATACATGATCAGATCACGGAAACAACATATCAGACCAGAAGTGGTATTTGAATAAATGACATTACAGTATTTGAATAGATGTCATATTTGAACTAGTGTATAATTGGGTTGATGGATCTCTTTATTTGAAATTATGTAACAGTATTCGAATAAGATGGTATAGTAGTTTTTGAAGTATCGGTGTATTTAAATAGATGATTTTATTTGAAATAATGTAACAGTATTCGAATAGATGGTATAATAGTTTTTTGAAGTATCAGCGGACTACTTAAAACTATTAAACCATCTATTCGAATACTGTTACATCATTTCAAATAAATCATCTATTTAAATACACCGATACTTCAAAAACTTCGAACCATTTTAAAATAAAACATTATTCATATATTTTCATACATTTATTATTTATTAATCATTTAGTATTTTATACATTATTTTGAATTTTTTCTATTAATGCATTTGTGGAATTGTAAATATCGTCAAATAATCCATGTTTTACAACATATTGCGCACACAACTCCGCTTTACATTTGCAGAGGCTCTCTTCTTGGTTCACGAAATCTTTGACATCGTAGATTTCAATGCGGACAATCTTGGACCCCAGGGCAGGCTTCTTAATAAATGTATACGAAGTTACGTTGTTATCTTCGGAATGCAGTCTTTTTCGGTGCGATTGATTTCCATTGTTTCTTTCTGAACGTACTGCTACCGTGGGAATAAAGTTGAATAAATGGTTCTTCTGAATCCTGGAAATTAATATTTTAACAATTAGATATTTCTACTTAATACTTAATAAAATTGTGTCTGATCCAAACTAATGAGTGAATATAAGTATATTATCCAATCCCGGAACCAGAAAGTATCTTAGCACGACAATAATGTGAACTAATAAACTTGATTTACACACAAAATACAATATTAATCAAAAATTATTTACAATATAAATAAATAAAATATGAATACATACAATATGAATAACCATCACTACCACTGTTATATGTTTTTTTAATACTTAATTTAAATATAAAATTAAAAAAATAGGTACTTACCGAAGTCATAATTTAACAATATCTCAAACGCGGCTTACTTGTACCAAATATTATTATAGAATAACTTTAAATGTTAGTCCTCAATAGTTCATTAGTGTGAATGCATTAGTATTTAGTCCCTAAACGTGTGTGTAAAAAAATGATGATCAGAAGGAAATTATGTCAAGATTGACTACTTATGCAATTGTGGGTTCCGTCCGCAATAATTCGTTATGATATCTTGTAATCATTGTTCGAATAACTTGAGATTAATTTTTGCTCAACGTGGATCATATCTCTCTGACGGAATACTAAAAATATTGCTAATGCAGCAATAATACCCAATTGAATATACTATTTGTTACACCTGGTTTTACTTTGCATTTAATGTTTAAAAATAAACACACGTTCATTACAATACACTACTATGCGGTATAGGTATACATTTGGACGGCACGTATTGATTTATTAGTAGATAAATTTGTAAACACAGGCAGGCTCAGATTGCATCTGACGCCTCAATGGCGCTAGTAAGTATATACAAACTCTAAAAAAGGAGCGAGTCTATCCTTTTATGAAATCATGTATAGTCAGCGTCAAAAATATCGGGACGAACAGACTGTGTAAAATGATTGAAATAACTATGAAAATTAAATTTTAACTTAATGACGCAAGGAATGATTCAGAATAAAGACAGTAGGTACACGACAACTGTAATTCTGACAAGAACTTTATCCAATTGAGATAATGTTTAATTTTTTTAATTGTTGAGATCATTTTGAACTGTCTATTCGTCTCGATATTTTTGACGATGTATGAAAACGATTACCGTGAACAAACTGCTGGTAGTATTATTTAAAATAATAGCAGACAAAATCAAACGTAACAGTAGTATATCAATATAGCTGCATTGTTTTGATCTTCTCCTTATAAATAAATACTTACATTGCAAAAATAATTATGATTGATATACTAGCTTTGTACAATGACTTTGCCTTCCGATTTTTCTCAATTGCATGTAGGAAAAAAATTCACTGAACAAACGCACTGTAGTATTTATTTTATTTATATTATTTTTAGTAAACAATAAGTTCTTGGACACGTGTCGAGATGTTAGGGTTCCAATTTCACCATGCCATTTTAGTATAAGTAATAATATATAACAAAAACATACGATTTTGAACTCTATTGATTAAAATTATGTATATATAAATAGATATTATTATTTTTTTTAAATCCATTCAAATTCTACACTTGACTGCTGCAACTGTCTTTATCGTGTAATATCGGTAAGTTTTAATATTATTTCTCAGTATTTTATCCAACACTTTTAGTATAATCATAATTAGTATTTATTTCGAAATAACACTATGTTTCAACTATAACTTAATTGTTTTTAGATAGAAATATTAATTTACAATTCTTTTTTCTAGGTGTTTAACACAAGTCTTGACATAGAATTAAGTATGTCACACTCACCATCCTACAGTCCTGTTTTAGATAGCATTGACCAACAATGTAGTGTAAGTATCTAAGTGTTTCATCGATGTTACCAAGTGAATTCATATTGATGCTATTTTAATAACACAAAATCATTCATATTCTTATTTCAGAATTTGATAGATAGCTCGGATCCTGTACTTAATCCATTTTACTATGCTCAAGACCAAGAGAGCTGGTACACCAAAGTGGCGGAAAAAGCATGTGAAGAGAGTAGACAGCAAGAAATAGAAAAGAAAAAATTGAAGAAGAAAGAAAAAAAGTCAAAGTCTATTAAAAACACATCCTTTATCATGCGTAAGGAGCCTGGGGATGTTCGCCGAATAATTAAAGTAATTATATATGATGTGGATGGTCGTGATATTATGGAAGAAATAGACAATGACCCGGATGGAGCAAGCGTGAATATACAATATTTAGTGCGAAGTGATTTTGATGAAATCATGAGTGAAACTGAGCATTTAGTTACTAAAATAGTTAAAAAGTTAAGTTCAAATTCATGTTATTGATAGGTATATAAAACTCGGCGTAGGCTCGTGCTTTGTCCAGCAATGGGCAAAGCAAGGGCTGCACGAGGCACTTCTTCTCATGCAACCGAGCGGGATGGCGGGTTGCGGATAGCCTAGCTCCGGCTGTGGGACCGACCATTTTGGAGGCCGATCCCACATCCGGAGTGCCTAAGTTAGGCCCCGGACAAGAGAAGTTCCCGAACGTCAAATCCCAGGCCTAGGGTAACCCAAACCCCCCCTTCCTGTGATCCCATACCCAATCCCTCCCTCCTTTTATTCCTATTTTCCTTTCGGTCCAAGAGGAGGGGTAACCTCTTTTCCAAAAAAGCCCACCAACTCCAATATGTCGCAGGATGGAAAAGCTATTCCCCAGGTGGGTCCCGGCAAGGCCGGGGAATCCCACGCCGGCGTCTCGTCGGCTTGCCCCCGTCGTAATATGGGGGGGGGCACCAGTCTGCCTTTTGGTGCCGCGCCTTCTGCGCGGCCGGCTGCTTTAGCGCCCAATACACCGGCTGCGGCTCACGCGCCACTTGACACGACCACGGCTGCGAATACCGCGCCTACTGACACTTTCACGGCTGCGACTTCCGCGCCTACCCAGACACAAGTTGTATCTTCCACGAGGGCCTGGCAACAGATCATCGTTCGGAAGAGTATAACTAACAACCCCGACAATGACACCGACAACGCCCGACTCTCCAGTCTTGACGGCGAGCTTCGCGCGCTGGCACACCAGCGCGAGAAAATCGAAGCAAGACTGAAAGACATCCACGGGATGGGAAAGGAAGCTAAACCTGATGGTTCCGGTTTTATCTCTGTGGACGAAGTACGTTCGCTCAAACGTAAGCGCGGAAAAATCCTCAACAGAGAAAGAGATCTCAACAACCGTCTTCGCAAAATCCGCGAAGGCAATAGCCAGCGCGATGCGAAAACGGTTGCTTGTAAGGGAGTACGCGACCAGCCGCAAGTACGCGAAGGGGACACCCAGCGCGAAAAGCAGCCGGACGCGGAAACATGCGGTCAGGGACTAGTACGCGAAGGGGAAACCCAGCGCGAAACGTCACTGCCCGCACCGGGACCATCCGGGGACAGCAACCGGAACCACACCGCCACGACCACAGACTCAAGACGGAATAGGAAGAAAAGGGGCAAGCGATCTGGAGTTTCACACGCGGCGTTCCTGGCACGTAACACGCCAAGCTCCTCGGAACCGCAACCAGGTCCGAGTGGCCTGGGAGCGGCGAAGAGGGTGCGCCCGGACGACACGGCCTCGCCGAGTGCGCTCCAGGGGGACGCAAAGCGCGTGAAAACCCAGACCGCTAAAGGAGAACAGAGAACCTACGCACGGGCCACAAAGGATATTCCTGCGAGGCTCGCCGTAGCGATCTGTCTCTCGCCCCCTTCACGAGACATGACCGTTGACGAGGCTGAGCACATCAAGCTCAGCCTCGAAGACCTCGTCATGGACGCCGACCCCTCAAACCCACTCCCGGCCTTCCGTGGTTACCCACGGGTAGCGGATGGCACGGTACAGATGTGGTGCGAGGACGACAGCGCCCTGGCCTGGCTGACCATGAACGTGCCCAAAATTAGACTGCCCAACACCGACGCTACACTGACAGTGATGCGACAATCAGACGTGCCGACCCGTGTCCGAGCAGCGCTCTTTGTACCCAGGTACAACGGAGACATCGCGCGACTCCAAAGTGTTCTGAGTCGTCAGAACACTTGGTATGACATAGGGAGGTGGTCTCTGTACAGGGCGACATCAGTCGGTGGTGATAACCATGGGACTTATTTGACCCTGGGTATCCCACCGGATGAAGTCGAAAAGGTCTTGGGGCGGGAGCGTCGTGTATCGTACCTTCTTGGCTCGATATACGTGCGCTTCTACCCCAACACCCAACCCTCATCAGATACCCAGACTACGACACTGACCACGACCGGTACTGCACCTACCGAACCGACACTGACAGACAACGACCCGACCATGGCGCAACTAGAGGAGGAGATGGCCAGAACGGCGATGGCTGATGCCGCTAGCATCCCACCCACATCGCCAGGGTGGACGGAGCAGCTGCTCGCCTCGTCGCCGTGCGACGACCGACATGGGCTAGAGGATGGGGGAGAATCTTCCAATGGATCGATCTCCTCATAACTCGCACCAACCGTCGGCGTCGCCCACACCAAATCCCCTCAACATAATCCAGACCAACCTCCAGCATAGCCAGACTGCCACGGCTTGCTTACGCAGGGCGCTGGAGATGAAACCTCGGACCATCGTACTGATCCAAGAGCCGTGGATCAGGAACAATAGAATATGCGGCCTCAGTAATATCGGAGGTAAGCTAATTCTAGACACACATGGCACAGACAAACCACGAACTTGTGCCTATATACCCAATGATATACCCACCACAACACTCACAGAATTCTGTTCCAGAGACCAAACAGCTGTCAGGCTCCAAACTGACGGTGATGCACCCGATATCGTCCTAGCCTCGGTATACATGCCAGGCGAGGAAGAAGACTGCCCACCAAAAGTGATGACCGACCTAGTGAAGCACTGTGAAGATGCCAATCTGGACCTCGTCATCTGCACAGATTCAAACGCCCATCACCCGCTGTGGGGTTGCAACAAATCAAACTCCAGAGGTGAGGTATTATGCACATATCTTTTCTCCACTAACCTTAACATTGTAAACCGTGGCTCTGAACCCACTTGGGTCACAGCTCGCGGTCAGACAATTATCGACTTAACGCTGGCTTCGGAAAGCGCGAACAACCTTATCTCCAACTGGCACGTGTCGAACGAGCCTTCTTGTTCTGACCACAGAAGGATTCGATTCTCACTAGCTGCAAACACAAAGAAACCCGAACCAAGACGGAATCCACGCCGTACGAACGTACCTGGCTACAAACGGCTTCTAGCCACCCTACTAGCCAGGCACCAAACACCCACAAACTTATCAGATCCCAAACACATAGAAAACACTGTAACAAAACTCTCAGAATTTATAATCGAGGCATACCACGCCTGCTGTAAACTAAATAATCCAAACAACAAGAGCAAGGGAAACTCTTGGTGGAATCTAGAACTCAGCAAACTTAGGCTAGCGGTGCGCAAACAATTCAACAAAGCTAAAAATTCCAGACTTCCAGAAGACTGGGATTTATACAAAGAAACACAATACACCTTCAAAAAACAAATCAGGAATGCCAGTAGAGCAGCCTGGCGAAAATTTTGCGAAGACATTGAATCAAACAGCGAAGCCGCGCGTGTAAGAAAGATCCTATCTACTGATCAGGACCGCACCCTCGGATCGCTGAAAAAACCAGACAACACATACACAAAATCAGATCATGAAACAAGTAAAGTCCTTTTAGAAACACACTTCCCTGACTGCAGCCTCTCCGAGGACAGAATATGGGCAAGTGAGCCACTATATACACCAAACGATCAGGACTGGTCTAGAGCCAGTACCATAGTAACAGAAGATCGAATAAAATGGGCAATAGCCACCTTTAAACCATATAAATCTGCAGGCTTGGACAACATCTTCCCGGCCCTACTGCAATGGGGAATTGATCTCCTCACCCCATGGCTGGTTGCAATCTACCAAGCTTGTCTAGCACACAATTATATACCACTTACATGGCGAGAGGTGAAAGTCATCTTTATACCAAAACCAGGTAAAAACGACTATACACAACCCAAAGCCTACAGACCGATAAGCCTAACATCCTTCCTACTGAAGACTCTTGAGAGACTCTGTGACCGACACATCCGGGACGGACCTCTTCGGGAGTTGCCACTACATAAACAGCAACACGCCTACTCCACAGGTAAATCAACAGAATCCGCACTCCACAGCGTGATTTCTAAGATTGAATGTGCGATAGACCACAAAGGCTCCTCACTAGCGGTTTTCATTGACATAGAAGGTGCTTTTGACAAAACCATATTCCATAGCATCAACGCAGCCCTCGTGGAACACGGTGTGGACTCGACCCTGCGAGGATGGATTACAAACATGCTCAGGCTTAGAGCCGTACAAGTCACGGTGAACGACACCACAAGAGCCATTGTGGCGAAGGGATGCCCCCAAGGAGGCGTCCTCTCACCAATTCTATGGAATCTTGTGGTAGACAGCCTTATCAAGCGCCTAAACGATAGAGGCTATTTCACGGTGGGCTATGCCGATGACATTACTATAATAATAAATGGCACACATGAAAACACACTCTGCAACCTTATGCGCCAAGCCTTAAAGATAGTAGAAGATTGGTGCAAGGAATACAAATTAACAGTAAATCCTACCAAAACGGAACTCGTCCTTTTCACAAGAAAAAGGAAACTATCCCCACTACAACTACCGCAACTCTTTGGTTCCACCCTAAGCCTATCGACAGAAGCCAAATACCTGGGGATCTATTTGGACAAACAGCTGAACTGGGCAAAGCACACAGATTACATCACAACAAAAGCCAGCATAGCACTATGGCAATGCAAAAGACTGCTTGGTAAGAACTGGGGCCTGAGCCCTAAAATTACCTACTGGCTTTACACCACAGTTATCCGTCCAATTATCACATACGGCTCTTTAGTTTGGTGGCCCAGGACCAATCTGAGCACAGCCCAGAAGGACCTTGAAAAACTACAAAGATTTGCCTGTGTAGCAATTACCGGCAGCATGAAGACAGCACCCACCGCTGCTCTGCAGGTGATGCTTGGGTTACCACCCCTGCATCTAGTTGTAAGAGAGGAGGCGGCCCTAGCGACCTTCAGGCTTGAAATATCCGGCACCCTCAGTAAGGATTCCAGAATCAAACACACACGCATAAAGGAGGATGCAATCAAACTACAACCGTTGATGGCATCACCCAGCGACAGAATCCTGAAAACACACTGTTTTCAAAAACACTACAACATAGTACTCACAGCGGAGCAGTATGACTACTCAGGTCCGCAAGAACTAAGGATTTACACTGATGGATCGAAAACCGACCAGGGAACTGGTGTCGGAGTTTTCTCAAATGACCTAAACATTAGAATATCCAGGCCCCTTGGAATGCTCAACACTGTCTATCAAGCGGAATGTGTAGGCATTATCCAGGCAGCGAACGCCATAGAGGCCAGGAAAGTCACGGATACCCATATCCGTATACTCTCCGATAGTGCCTCGGTCCTTCAATCCCTAAAGAAAACCCAGATCACGTCAAGACTCATACTAGAATGTCACAACGCTCTAGAACGCGTTACGGCACCAAACCGAAATACAGTGACACTGCAATGGATCAAGGGACACAGTGGATCACTTGGTAACGATGCAGCTGATGAACTGGCCAGAAGAGGTTCTAACACGAAAGTAGTCGGACCAGAACCAATTGTCCCTATTCCTTTCAACCAACTTAGAAGCTGGCTTAGGGAACACACACAGACACAAGCAGCAAAATGGTGGACCTCGACACCAGGGTGCAGGCAATCCAAGGAAGCTATGCCATCCTTGGACACAAAGTTGACCAAGCGCCTTCTGCGCATGGACAGGAATAGCCTAAGACTGGTGGCGGGGACCATCACTGGACACTGCTCACTGAATAAACACTTTCACACACTAGGTATTACTGACAGTCCTTTGTGCAGAGCATGCATGGAGGCGGAGGAAACAGTGGCGCACGTGCTCCTCGAGTGCACCGGCGTTGCTCAGATCCGCGAAGAGATTCTCGGAGCACCGGGATCACTCGCGGATGCCCTGAGAAGACCGGGAAGACTGATCTACTTCTGGAGGGAGGTGGGCTGGCTGGAATAACCGGCCACCATGGCTCACGTACAATGGTCCACTTCAAGGACTAAGTGCGGAAACCAACACCGAATAGATAGATAGGTATATAAAATATAATCGTTTCAAATATTGTTTTGCTTTTTTTTCTAAAATCTCCCATAAAATTAAAAGTAAATAGATTACATAGATAGATTAGATAATAGATAATAGATTAGATAGATTACGTAGATGAGGCGAAAGGAGTATGTAAGGATCGTAGCAGGTGGCGTTCTGTGGTTTCTGCCTACCCCCATGGGAAAAAGGCATGAGTTTATGTATGTATGTATGTAAATAGATTACACTACACAATAATAATTTATAAAGCAGCGCGATGGACAAGCGAGCGCATTCCATTTTCGGCGGTCGTGTCAAATAGATTACTGACTGCTACTCGAATTTCATGCGTGTGTCATTGAATTTTTGCGACTGCCTCGTTGGTCTAGTGGTTAGTGACCCTGACTGCAAAGCCGGAGGTAGTGGGTTCGATTCCCACCCAGGATAAACTTTGTGTGATGAGCATAATTGTTGGTTCTGTGTCTGGGTGTAATTTATCTATAATATGTATGAATTTATAAATTATATAAGTATGTATATCAGTTGTCTGGTTACCATAACACAAGCTCTGCTTAGCTTGGGATCAGATGGCCGTGTGTGAGTTGTCCCAAGATATTTATTTATTTATTTATTATTATTTAATTGTTGAATGAATGTAATAATATAACGATGGAAAATGAGAATGCATATAATTATGAATGTTGAATTAAGATACATGTTGCATATTTATATTGAATATCTAATTTATCATGATATCCATTATATTAAAAATGGTGGAATAGACATAAAACAACACAAACTTTTTTATATTTATAATCTGAATAGATAAGTATTCAAAAGTAAGCCTTAGTTCAACACCGGTCGAGATGATGATTGAAAAATAATGAATGACGGTTGTAATTGGGTGTTTCTGGATCTGAATATGCTCGAATTTCATACGCGTGTCAATGAATAAAATTGATGAATGAACGTACTAATTTAACATTGAAAAATTAGAATGCATGTAGAAATGCATATTAAATGAATAGATAAGTATACGTGTCACTAGATCATTCATTTCAATAAAATGAATGATGGTGTAAATTGGGTGTTTCTGGATCTCCTCTGATCCAGAAACCCCAATTTACACCTACTATTGTTAATAGATATACGCTAAGAACGGATTTCCCAAAATTGGCCGCCTGAGGGGATGAAACGGGGGTTCAAAGGTTGTATGGAGAACGCAGAAAAGGACCAAGCGGTTGCAGTCGCAAGAAGAAGCTTTATATTTTAGGTATATTTATACATTTATATTTTTTAAATCTTTATTGTGCATCATGTGATATGAAAACGAACATAGAAATTCACCAAACCCATTGGCCCTATTTAGAAACTGTTAGAAAGCTAACAAAAAATAGAATGTTCTTGACTCCCCCTCGTTAACGTAGATAGTTAGTGGTTTCTCCGCCATTAGTTGCGTAATGCTGGCCCTTTCAATTAACCCATCTTGATATCGTTATCATAAAATACTCTCCCTTTTAAATATGCATAAGTTTGTTATGATAAACAAATGAGAATCAAATAAATGACTACAACACAACTGTTTGTAGTTATGACATTTGTTTTGTTTTTTTTTCGTAGGGAAATCCTTATGGACTGTTTTCGCCTCGGGGAAGGCGGAGGGGCGTCTGGTACCTATGCATCATTAAGCTGAATCCTTATAGAACATTCATTGTAGCAAGATACAGCCCATATTTTGCCTATGACAGTATATCGACGGGTAAAAGGCAAATTGTATTAAGCGACAATTTGGTCGTGTTCTATTTTAAACCTTATTAGATGTGTATACAAACGCCTAATAAGGTTGAAAATATAACACGACCAAATTGTCGCTTAATACATTTTGCCTTTCACCCGTCGATATACACCTACAAGTGTTGCTGGATATTTTGAAGGGTTGAAGTTGTAAGACAAATTATATAGGCTACTCATCTACTTTCCAGTAGGTACTAGATGATATTTTATGGAAGGGACAGTACCCTTTTAAATATGCATAAGTTTGTTATGGGCCAATAAACAAACTTATTAGGAAATCAATCGATGGGAACCAAATAAATGAGTTGTCACACAAGTGTTTGTACACATAACTTTGTTATTTAACATCCGGTATGATGAATCAGCTTTCCTAAACTACTGCTTTTCCAAAGCACACCTAATCTACGATAAACAAATTTCACATGATCTGCGTCTTAGAATAATTGACTTACCTGCCACTTTTTTATAGTCGCCGCAATCACCTTTCTCTAACATACAGTCGAAAACTATCTGGCTCTGCTCCTTATTAGCTAGCAAGGTTTCGTAGTCGAACTGTTCAAGCATTTCCAGCTCTGACGGTGTTAGAGTAGCCGCAGCCGTGAAGGCAACCAGCACTGATAACACTACTAGCACTTTCATCTTCAAGATTTATAAGGTCTGGAAATAAATTACAAATTATTATGAAAAACAGGGTACTAACTAGCTGTACCAAACCTGTTAAAATCACGGCCAAAGGACTCAATTTTAGCTATGAACTAGTTCCTGTCCGCGACTTCCACGTGGAAGCACACTTAGCAATAGTGTAGCTTTTTATCAGTGAAAATAGCTAAATAGTTTTTTTTCTTAGCTCCAGAGACTGTCTTTTATAAACAAAATAAAAACAAACAAACTTTACCTCTTTATAACATTATCTTAAAAATAATAAGAAACATAATCCTTTGCTAGACTAGTGGTTTTCGAGTTATAAAGCACTTAACACAAACATATCGCGTTTTATAATAATGTAAGGGGTAAGCAGCATTAATGTGAATGCTACTATGCACTAGCATTTACAAAACAAATAAAAAATAGAAATTGCATATGTTGTCATATCGACGTACGATATTTGTAAGTATAAATTGACTAAACAGACCGACTATTGGAATGCATCTGTAGCAGACATGATGGCGTAAGACAGAGAACTTGCGGTCTTGCATTTATGGAACAATAAATTAAGGCGACACCAAGAAGACTAGTGGATTGCAATCAATTTACTTGAACGGAAAATTACATTAAACTGAGAGAAATAACACTGCTACTTATATAACTTTTAAACGCAATTGTTATTTGTAAAAAGTATGAAGGAATTCATATCAACTTTACCTTTAACACAGTGATGAATAGGTACTGATGAAGAACACAATTGTTCCTTGATTATTATATCCATCATTTTATACTTGCGCGTGAGACAGAAATATAACAGTTTTTCATAAGAAGAGGAAAAAACCGAGATACTACAATGAAACGATACCAATTAAATCACGTAGAAACAATTATAAGGACATTCGAGTTCCTGATTGCATGCAACCTAATTACCAATGTAAAAACTCAAAGCCAAGAAAAAAGCTCAAAAGCTTGAAAAATAATGAGAATTACGGAAACTCTTGGAGAATTTTAGAAAAAATAAATACGTCCCCGATACGTCTGCTATGTATCATCAAACTTAATCCTTTCAAACATTCATTGTAGCAAGAGACTGGCAAAATTTTGCTTTACGTTAGTAGAAGTTCTCTAAAAAGTTGCCAGAAACCTAATTCCTGACGCCAAGTAGTATTTAATCTTAATTTGAATTTGTAAGCTTGAAGAAGTGAGATAAGTAAGGCTACTCATCTACTTCCCGTCACGAGGACCACCTAGTGTATAACTTGCAATATTATATTCATCAAAATCTTTAGATCAAGTGTAATAATTCCAGCTTCAGCTGATGACAAAGTTTTTGCCAGAACTTTAAAAGTTTTTATTTTAGAACACTATTTTAGGAATGTAATTATTTCAAAACCAAACAATTTCAAGTTGAAGCATAACCATTTACAGGCACTATTGAATTGTTGGTCAGTAAGTCAGAAAGTTGAAGCAAGTTACCAATATCAAAAAGTAGGTTCAAAAACCTAATTAACAACTAAAACATCAAACGATCTCTATTAATTGTCCAAACCCAGATTCTTCCTTCGAATCATTGTTCCGGCTCCTTAGAATAACAATAAATATTTTGGACTATGGTTTTAACTTATTTTAAGTACTTTACAAACTTAATTACTACATAAAGTCTGACTTTAAATACCCAATCACACATGACGACACGGTTGGTTTAACTACACTGTTGGCGCAGTGGCTGAGGGACTGGCTGCTGTACAGTGTGTCGTGAATTCGATACCCACACGGAAATATATTTGTAAAGCCTACAGTTACAGGTCTGGTTGTTTGTGTACCTATGTGAGTTTATATGTTTGTAAACGCAGCAATAACGATACAGGAGAAATTCCTAGTTTGAGGAAATATTTTTTTACGCTAAGTACATTCGTACAGTTTGCAGCTACGCATATCTCTTAACTTGTTTATATCAGAGAATCCGTAAATTGATATTGAAGTGCGTTTCAATTTAATCATTAATTGCGCCTTGGATAATATGTCTATTCACTGTCAATCTTGCTAACAATCAAATCATGCTAACAATGATATAGGTGGCTGAATGATTTTTCCACCACGTTTGCATTGACCTTAGCTTTGATACATCAACCTTAATAACCGTCTACTGTCCACGATTATCATTTTCTGATCGGCTGCACGATTAGCTTTATGCTTTGTATGATATCATCCATTGATAACATCGCTCTGCTTTTTATATAATTTGTATTAGTTATAATTATGGTGTCCATATAATATTGTCATTCAAGGTCAATGCTAATATATCGTGATGTCAGGCAATTAGATTTTGCGAAATTTAAAAATAATGATGTTAGACTAAACAATTTCGTTTTTAATATTTTTGGAATTAAAATAATTGTGTATATCCGTACTGTATAGTATAAAATGTAGCTCATGGTTCTTCAGGCATCGAGTCTACTGGAGAACATCGGAAGGATACAGAGGAATTTTGGTAAGACTATTTTTATGCTAATTCTTCGGGATGGACCTTCCCCTATTCGATAACAAAACATTTATTAGGTACTATTTTTTTCAAAATAATATAGTTTTTACCATGCACACAAACAATGGTATTTGAAAATTTTAAACAATTGAGAAAAAAGTAAAATACAAATGTTGGAGATGTGGATTTATGATGTAGAATTACAGATTAAAATAATCTTCGATAGTTTTCTTTCTTGTCCAGTTCTACACTCATGCATGACTACTGGGACCCAGTTAAATATTCGTATTAGATGTATTTAATTACTTGAATTCCTAGTATTCATACACGCCACTAACGTGTTCCTATTATGAAAATTATTACGTTTTATTTACTTTATCAGTGAACAAATAATAAAATTAGAAAGCAATGCTTGTAACAGAAAGTACTAGGCTTGCATACATTCAAGATGGTATTTTAACGGTTTAGGATGGCCTTATGCTAGGGTTATCTTGATTTTATGCGATCTTAGTACTTTCATCTATTTCGGTAAACCGCTATATTTTAGAGTTAAATAATTCACAGTAAATTGTAAGATTGATTTGTACTGCCAACAAAATATTATTATAATTTTTTACATTGGATTAATCGTGACCAATCATCATTTTAGCTAAAAGACATCCTCTCCTGGACATAGGTATTTCCCAAGCATCTAATGGTCTTTTACTAACATATGATTATTTAAAATTAAAGCATCTCTGAACTTTAGACGTATACTTATTTTATGACCAATTTCAGAACGAATCAAACATGAACGCCTTGCTGATAGCTGTGTTCGCCCTGGTTGCTCCTAGTGCGCTGGCCTACGATGAAATATACGATAAGATCGATGTTGATAAGATCCTGGCCGATGAAACACTGTTCACCGCCTATATCAACTGTATGCTTGACAAAGGAGAGTGTTCTGTAGAACATTCTGCTGACTTCAGAAGTAAGTTTCAACTGTAGTGGCAAAATCATATAGCCTTTGTGTCAAAGTCAAAAGTCAAAGTCGAATTATTCCTCTGCAGCAAAATAAAAAAGCCAAAAGTAGTTGCCATCGACTTTTACGTGCCACCAGCCATTTGTGAGGAGAGTATTTGGATAAGTCAACTTATAAGGGTCATTTTTATTCATTTTATAACCTTAAACAATAATTAACCTAAACATGAAACCCAAGAATAATAAAAAAGACAGAAAGGGGGAACCTTTTAGGGCATCAAACAATTATAAGTCAAATTGATGATGAATTGAAGTTATGACAATTATATTATGCATCTAGAATTCGATTTTTGAAACGAGTTTCAGTTTTGCTTCATGGTTATAGCCAAAAAAAGTAATTCAGATGGTTTACATGTTCATACGTTCATATAATTATGTTATTTTCAGAGTTACTCCCAGAAGTGATAGCAACATCGTGCGCCAAATGCTCACCCATACAGAGACAAAACGTCAGGAAGACTGTGAAAGCCCTGACTGAGAAAAGACCTGATGATTTTGCCCAATTCCGGGCAAAGTTCGACCCTAAAGGAGAATACGAGAAGGACTTTTCTGCCTTCGTCGTCGGAACAGATTAAACCGAACATTGGATTACCAAAATTAAATTCACCTTTAAAGAATCATGGCGCATTTTGTTTATGGAACTGATTTAAAACTATGTGGAGCATTACCTACAATTAATTAATACATAAGTTGCAAGTTAAAAATGTTTTTTGCCTTTTCCCTCGTTTTTCTACATCTGGATCAGAGAAAAATGGAACCTTAGTTAATATAACATCATCTAACATCACGCCTGAAATCCCTGAAGGGTAAGCCAGAAGTGTATCCACAACTGGCAAAATGTGCCATATAATTTCGCCAGTTGCAGCATGAATAACAGTTAACTTTGCAACAGAACAATGATAGTTTTACCAATTTCATTTGGCCCCTAAAAATCATGTCAGTATCAAAGTTCTATGGCATGTTTACATCTATGGGATCAATAACAACCTGTTTTATCACTTTGACGCATGATAGCTAATCAAGGCTATCATAATACGATGTAAAAATAAACCAATTAAATCCATCCGTCGGCTAATTGGCTAATAACATTTGATTGTCATGTAAGGCCTCTGACCCGTTGAGTTACGTTAATTTGTTACTGAAGAACTGAAGCGCATAATAACTTCGCTTGAGTGAGTAGGTACGCGATATGTATCTGGTACAATTTTTCCTTTTGACGTCAATAGAGTTAATAATATCGCGATGGTGTTAGGTCGCACTTTAATTGGACAAGATCTTAGTTCCAACATAGGTACCTACTGCTGGCATACATAGATATAATTATGTAAGACCAATATACAATAGCAGCTATCCCATTTGATTATAAAAATCTTTTTACCATTTTATAGATTACTCTAAAATTATGTATGTTTGACGTATTGTTTCGTATATTTTATACTATGATGAAGAAAGGGAAAGCCAAAGGCACTCAAACGTTACCCAGCGGTATTGAGAACGAAATAGCTCACAGGCAAACAATTGTAAAGGGTCCCATAGAATCATTAACGAGAAACTCATGCTATGATGCGGAACGATTGCGTTGTGCCGAAGATTATGTGACGACCTTACACAATCTATGAAGTTACATCAGAGTGCAACGGTGTGGGCTCTGCGCTGGCGCAACTGGCCGCCAGCCACACCGCCGCATCGCCGCTCCGACGGCCCTGCCTGACACGAAAACCCACATGCAACCAGTCCAGTTGCTCAGTTTTTAATAGCAATTTCATAATTGACAAAATTGCTGGCATTTAGCCTAATTTTGAAAACATGTTCAACCATTTATGTGGCGACAACCTTTTCATGTAAACTGTAATTCATTTATTTTTATGGGCAAGTACGAGTACTTACCAATTTTATGGTTTTCATGTATTAAAATATTCAAGTTCAAATGACATCTGACTAGTTACACTTGAAGCTGATATAATATACATGTTCGCCTTATTAGAAATAGAAGCATACATAAGATCAATAATAAACAAAAACAAAATTGTAAATCAAATATTTAATTACAATATCAGTCAACATCGTGATATTTCAATAAATAACACAACTATTTGTCATCCGATTACAATCTACAAGCCTACGTATAAATAAAATCACATGGATGCCGATCCCGGGAAATGGGAAAGCATTGAGAATAACGGGTCGAATCCTGTGGGATATGAGATTGCTTCAATGTTTTGCAGCATCTTAGAGAGCTGTTTAAAGTCGAACTGCAGCTAACGCAATTAACTTGCCTAATTCTAGGACCCTATAATATTAAATGTCTTATTCTAATTAACACAGTAATGTTGGAGCAGTGTTAAATTTATTAACTGCTTCCTTGGATAAATTTGTCGAAGTTGGTGCGGTTCTTGCCGCTGGGGTCATTCTTCTTCACGAGGTCTTCCCATTCCTTTGGGTGCTTCTGCTGGATCGCCTTGATCACCTTCCTGATGTTACCTTTCTGCTTCTCAGTGCACTTGGCGCATGTCGTCTCTATCGCTTCGGGGAGGGTCTCTGGAAATAATTATTTCATGGTTAATATAATGAACCTTTCGAATTTGGTAGATTTTTTCATATTACAGAGGCAAAATCCTAACGTATCTATGCAGTGAAATTAATTCTTGTTCAACGAAATGGATGTGAGAATGCAACTTTACAAAAGGAAAATACATCAAGTATATGAAAATTTCTGCATCTGTATACATTTACATTATGTACTTTGACACTACCTCAAGATATTTTCCTTCTTGAAAACCTTGACCTCGACCCGGTTTGTGCAAACAGTTCGACTGGCCAGTAGTAGGTTATTCCGGAGTTACGTAAATATGTATTTAATGCTACACCGCGGCTATGTCAACACCTCCGCTTGTTAATCCAGAAATATATAGATAGTAATCTACTGAAGGTAGCTTAGTTTTGAATGAACATGTTTAAATGGTCTGTTTATAATAACTACTGTTCATGTTTTGGGTTAAACGTTATAATTATTATCGTCTGTTTTTGTGAAATAGACACGATAGGATAATTATAATCATCAAGTAATACTTTATGATTTAAAGAGAGAATGAGAATAATTACTTACTTTTGAAATCTGATCCTTCTGGTGTACACCGTCCTTTGTCCAAGAAACAGTTGATGTATGCCTTGAGGAGTCTATCGTTGGAGATCAGGGTTTCCACATCAAAGTTATCGTATTTAGAGTTGTACTTATCAGCGGCAAAAGCCACCACCACCAAACACGACAACACAATCAGGACCCTCATTTTGACAGTAGAACTCTGGAAATAATAACCGACTTAAATTCCTCTCTTCTAATTAATCAACTTCGTACGTTCACAATGGAACAAAGAATGTGCCTTGTCCCGAATGGCAAGCGATGAAATCTATTAAGCGAGCTGTTTCCATGGACATTGGACAAACACAGGACGTGTTTAGAATACGTATGGGTTACATGTCACACGAATTAGATGCATAAATCTAAAACATTAAAGTTTATGACTTGTTGAATATTGATATATCATTGAATTGAAATGGATATGTTTTAATTAAGGAGCAACGAGGAGAATATTGCAATATTTAAAGTTTTCTCGCAATGTTAAAATGTCACACAGTTTATACACAGTATCCATAACACACAGATCACAAAATAATTCGTCACTGATTGTAGCCTGCAGTTCATTCACCCACCTTTTACTCTCTATAATCGACCTAAAGAACTAGCGGTGGCAGAAAGCGACAGTGGTTTATATTGACGACGGTATACCCACTACCTTCATTGGCACATGGGTCAACGCTTACGTAGTAATAACAGTCGAATTTGAACCTTTAACGAAAATACATAGGGGTTTTAATTAATTGACTGCACAGTTTTGGTAAAACCCTCTCTGTATATTAGTGAAATGTCGGGTCTGCAACTTGTGGTTATAAACAAAACATATCATAGTTTGCTGCATTACCGGGAAAATTAAGCAATGTTGAAGTTTGCCGCTTGTTCAAGGAAAAATATTATAAAAAATACCTAAAAAGTCGAGACCAATTTAATTTTCGCCTGTAGGTACCATATACGCAGTGCTTACCTACCTGTTTTTTTAGGTCGCCGTATCGATCATTCCTATTGATGAAGATTGAGATCGTTAAAAGATCTAAGTCAGAGAGAAGATAAAAGTCAATTGGGTTAAGTTTTGCCCGAATGAACCAACACGTAATTTTTTTCAATTTTCCAAAATAACTAATGATTTTAAAAATTTAATGCTAATTAATTTAAAGTCTATTCATATAATGTTTATTTCAGTTTGGGATGTAAATTCAACTGTTATTGCTGAATTCAGTTTTGACGTAATTAATTTAATTGTTGAGATATTGTGGATTGGCTCATTATGGCAGAACTAAGCTTAATTATAATAAAGATGTGAAAATCGGAGCTAAGTCCTCTTCACAAAGTACGTACCTACGAGTGCCTTTTTCAAATCTTGGTATTCCTTTGATGATAGAAATATTCGTGTAGTATTGAGGCATCTTATTAATATCCTTATGAATGTTTGAATAGAACCTTCCTTGAACGGAATCACTGATTCAACAATCGAAGAGGTTCTTGATGAGTCAACGACAATAATTGAACACAAAGAAATCGTTTGTCATCATCACATATTATAAGTCATGGTCATCAATCAATACAAGTACATTATAAACAATTGAGTCTCGAAAGATCCTCATTTTAATGATTCTTTGTATTGCTAATTAAATCTGCGAAATAAGCTCTATTTGCTAATGTACCTAGTTAATAAAGTAGATATGATTACATAATTAAAATTAAGTAATAAATCATCAGTGATTACGGAATCTCCACAGGAATCATCCAAATACAAATAGAGTAAGAATAAATTCCAAGTCGTAATTTTTCGAGAATTCTTTTCGTTTTATCATCAGAATTGACGAGAATTGGTCTGAATGCCATGTGCTTAACGAACTGAGGTAAAGTTAAGGTTTCGGTTGGCCTAGACTTATGCAGAGACAAAATACTTTAGCTGAACCATATTCCCGTCTCTATCTTGCAATCGTAGTTAGACAGTGACAAAATGATTACTTAGCTAAATTAATAATTCTTTGACCTATGATCTCACGATATAACTATGATTGTTTCCAGAGACAAGGCAAAAAGCTTTACGATTGAACAAAAACATAATGGTAAATAATAATATTCTGCTTTCATTGCCATGTGAATACGGAAATTTAAAAGCTCAGTAACTGTCAAGGTATGAGTACTTAAAAGTTTTCCGAAATTAAGACGTCACTGCTCCTTATTTCCTTGAAGACTAAGAGAATGGTAGAACAAATCGAACACTTGATATTTGTACGATCTGCACCGTGCAATGATTTAAGTATAGACGTGATTTGCAGCGGCTTATGTGGAAAGCGTTCAATAGACTACACACCCAAGTACCTAGTTCACTGTACCTAGCAAAATGGGGGATTATTGATCCCACCATTGGGTGTATCCAGCGCAAGTGCGGTGCTCCTGACCAGACGATAGCCCATTTCCTACAGTGCCCAAAGTGTCCCTACACTAACTTTTTAGAAGATATTAAAAATGCCACTGATGCTGCGATAAACGTGGCCATCTACTGGGCCCAAGTGCTCTACCCAGAAAAGGAAAACAAAAGAATTAACTTCTCGAATGAAGAAGAATTATACAGAAGTAGTTAACAATGATAGAGGTGAATTAAAACTGCTGTTTAAATTCTTCTCTAATTATGCTGTGGGGGTACCGTGTAGATAGCTAAAACTTAAATTATATCTTCATCTTTTTCCTGTTTGTCTAATTTTAGTTAAATCGATTCAATCGTTTAACTGGCAAACACATAAAAACTTTCTTTTGCATTTATAATTGTGGTATTTATGTATATCTACTTCTTATCAAAACCATGGCAGGAAAGCACCTACCATAATATTACATCATTTGGTGTAAACTGGTCATTCGCTTTTTGGCTTACTGTTTGTAAGTAGGTACCTACTGTAAAACATCCAGGTAGGTACCGAGACTTTGTTTGTCTCATGGCAACTCATTTGCGTTGACTTTGGTACTGCGGATATGCATTAATTGCTTGTTAGCTAAATTAATACGAGACCTTAGTTGTCTGAATGCTTGAATAGCTCGATTTGATTTGTGCGTTTTAATAATATTTGATAACACACATACTTACTTCACCAAACACCAAGTGGACATTGAATTTGTTCAAGCATTCGCAATAGCCTTCTCGAAGGCTTCATAGTACTTGTTCTTTGGGTCCAGTTTGTGCATCAACTCCTCGTACGTCTCCGGAAAGAACCTCTTGAATGCGTTGAACGTCTTCCGGGCTAGGCGGCGCTGTGATGGAGTACACTTTTTACACGCTGTTGATACTGCTTCAGGAAGGATTTCTGAAATGAGGAACAACAATCATTTGACGGACAACAAAATACCTTGTGTACCTACATCATCATACATTTCCAGATGTAAAGAAAGAATTTAATAATATATAATTTTATAAATGACGTTAAAAGTGCCATTTTATGTTTTAACTCAATGATTTGAAGTAGTAGTTAGTGTTAACTTAACTAAGTTAGTTAAGCATTAACTATGTAATAACGTACCTACCTGGAATAACATTGGAATTATACATTATATGGTATAAAAGCATAACAGAACACTCTGCATTTAGTTTGAATGAGATTCGAAATTTGAATCTCATTCAAACTAATAATAAAAATTATGGCTAAAGTTATTACCCTGTAAAAGTAATAAGTGGGTACCTATATCTTTTTTGTCGACTTAAGTGTTGACTATTAAAAAAATCAATAAATTGCCGATAAACTCTTGTGGTAAACCCACTTCTTGCAATTGCTTTTGTGGTGGGTTTTCCAACTTATCTACGAGTAAGTAAAAACTTTAGCAAACTTTGAACAACGTACAACTTAGTTCAAGACAAATAAAAGTTACTTAGCATGTCTTTTAGATTGTATTTAAATATGTTTACATCTATGTCTTGCAGTCGTAGTTTGAAACATATAGTAAAGCCAAAGTATCTACGTGCTAGTACCTAACATTTGTTAATCACGGCCTTAGTTTTGTGCGCTGTTTGACATTTCGTTCAAGAATAGTCCTATATCTTAGTTCAAGTAGCGTCTGCCGCGTCAACTTTGGTATTAAGCACCTGCTTCGGAGCGTCAAAAATAAAGTAGGAAACCCCTTTCCCTAACTTAATTGGCTAGATAAAAATGAAGATAAACTATGCCCATATCATAACTTCTAATATTTCACCCAAAAATCAAAGAGTCACAGTCAACTTTTCTTTTCTTTCTTTTCATTTGTCTGTTGACAAGTTTTAAAATAAATAAATTGCCTGAATTGAGCTGACCTGAATTGAGAGTCAGCGTTAGGCTTAGGAGCTACCTACCATCAGAATAATAGTATAAATACTAATATCTGGGACAGGCTATTAATTCCATTAACCATGAATACAAAAACACCTACTTGCTAACTCAGACCAAATAGTGCTTAAGTATTTAATCGTGCTTTTCAAATCACAGTAACAAAACTTTTTGCCAGATAGGTACGGTCTAACAAGCTATTTGGTTTACAGACAACAATAATTATCTTTCTGCTACATTGCCATTCATAGTTAGTTGTGTTCACTTTTAAACTTGTGGTGTTTAATAATTTTGAAACCTATTTAGAGTGATTTTAAAAAAATTGACACACTCAAGACGTTGTTTATAGTAGCAAGTTAGCTGCCTATATACCAACGAGTTTATTTGACTGTACTACTCGTCTAACATTAACAAAATTATAGATAAACCTCCAGAAAGTTAAATAATCAAAGCATGCCTTAAATGTTGAGGAAAATATTAGAAATCATGTAAAATAGTAGTTTTTTAATGTTAATAAAGTTTATTTTAAAGTGCAAGGAAAACTTAATTGATGAATTAAAATAGATACTTTAATCTGAAACCGCTACTTTCAGTTTATAAACATCGCATAAGGAACTGAATGAATAAATATTTATGCTTATAACACAGCCATACTAGCTGATTGCAGTGTCAGTATTATAGCTTAGTTCTAATGACACATTTTCAATATTTCCTATTGCGCAAGTTTTCTGTTCAGAAAAGGTTAGTTACCTAATATATAATTTAAGATAACATAACATCACACCTGCAATCCCCAAAGGTTAGGCTGAGATGTACCTATTAGTACACCCACATGTTTCCCAGTCGCCAGTCATGTTTAAGTAATAACACTGAGTTATAGGGGGCCAGCCTGCCGTCAGCCGGGCACAAATCCAAACTCCGCAGTACAATTTATAAATAATAATAAAATTACAAGGTATACAATTCATAAAAGACTAAGGGAAAGCTCATAGGCCATAAAAATCTCGTCCGCATCACTGTTAATGAAACAAGTGCCTAAAAGAACAGCATTGCCACGTTGTATGGTAATGCTGTTTCTTTGGCCCAAGGAAAAGCCAGCCCTTCAGTCATCTGGTGAACAAGGTGAGCACTTGGACCCCATGGGCCTACTATTTACGTATGTAAGTTGATGAATGATGATTAAAATATGAGTAATTGAGTACTCACGTCTAAATACTCTTCCGATAGGCGTGCACGGTCCTTTCCAAAGGAAACAGTCCAAATACTTCTTCAACAACCTACGATTCTGTATTAGAGTATCAATTTCGTAATAATCGTATCTCCGATCATAAAACTTCTCTTGAGCAAGAACCGTCGCGAGAAATAAATATGTAAAAATTAATGACACTCTAAAACTGCATTTGTTTAACTTTAAATCAATCATTACTGCAGGAGCTATGGCGAGGTTACGAAATTGGTGTAATGTCCAAAGCAAATGACGTGCATATTTCAAATGCTGGTATTTAAAACCCTCACATTCAGTGACCTTCAACAAACACAATATTTATAAGGAAGAGACTCACAAAAAAACTAAGTGCTTTATTAATATTCGGAACAATGTTCGTAATTATGGCCTTACGGTAATTATTTGATATTGTGCGTTGGAATGTAATGGCAGAGGTACGAATAGCTAAAGTGATGTTTCCCATATAACTCGTGTTTAAATAAAACTTTGATTACTTAAGTCTGTGGACAGTCTCTTCGCTGTAGCACAGAACGCAATTATTGTTTTTGCTTAATCATGGAGAATTACTCTAGAAGCTAATTTAATGTTAAGAGGATATCCTCGACAGAGCGATGCTACGCGCTCCATACAAGCGTACTTAGTTTAGTCATGTTTTGGTCAATAAGTAACTAAAGTAGGTGCAACTTTGCAGATAGGGTAAAGGTTGTTTCACATCGGCGAGGCGTGGAGTGGATCGAATGGGCGAGAATTGAAATCACGCGTACTCTTTCACACTAAAAGATACAGTATTTTTGTGTATCTATTTTACAACTAATAAAAACTTAATTCATGCAGCAATATAGTTCAATGTAGTACAAACAAATATTTTAAACCTCGCCTCGCACATCCACGCGCATCTAAACCTTTGACTTCAAGGAAGGGCGAAACGAGAATTGAAATATTTGTTCGTACAACATTGAACTATATTGCTGCAAGAATAGAGTATTTATTACTTATACGAACGATTCTCACCCGTCCAATACATTCCTCGACCTGCTGGCCGGCCGGTGTGAAACCACATTGAGGGTACCAAGGCATGTAGGCATGTGATTAGAAAATTTTCCTTATAACTCAATAACAAACAAAAAATACACGAACTCGAAAATATTGTATTCTCCATTATTACTCGTATTTAAAATAATATACACATGACACTTCACGTCACTTCATGTCACTTTTGATGTGTGTATGTATTGGACTATGTAGGTATTGTATGGAGTGGGTCTTCGGTACAGATCTCTTAAGTAGGTAATCTCTGATAATGATGCAGGTATTTCTATTAGTGTTTGTTTTTCTATAAATAAATTATCTAAATGTTATTCTATGTTTATTTGTGCAGCTATCTTATAATGGGTAATACCCAGTGATCACATTATTGGATTATTTACTTATATTAAAATCGATTGACGTATTTTTGTACTGAATTCTAGTTTTAAAAAGATTTCGAACCATTTTTTTCTGTTTAAGATTTACTGAGGATGCTCCATAACATTCCAAATCTTGCTTTTATCGCAGTTAAATGCCATCATTACAGGTGCAATACCTAACTTCTCAAGTTCTGAAATCACGAACTAGTTTGCGTCAAAACTTCGAAATTGGGAGATTCATGGCATTTTTCTGTGGGACCAGACATTACGTCGCAAGCATTGCGGCAGCCGCAAATTTTGTATGAAAATCCAAATTTGCGGCTGCCGCGAATTAAATCATATCATTATTTTGATTGAGCCCCAACAAACTATAAAGGAACCGTTTTTAGGAAACTACGCAGCACCTAAATAATCCAACACAATCTATATAACTCCTGTCTCTTGTTCTCTTCCACGGTACTTGGCGTACTACGTCGGCGTATTATCTAAAATATAATAGTAATAATAATGAAGTATAGGCGTATGTTTCGGTCGGACATGGTATACGTTTCAGCAACTAAGCGTCAGCTCACACCGAAACGCGACGCGACGCTGCGTGCACGCTTTAAAAGAGCGACTCAAAATATAACTTTATTTTCTACACGAAAAGATACACATTTCATTGTGTGAATTTAGAATACGTTACACCATGCAGCACTACGTCGCGATGCGTCGCTCTACGCCGCGAGGTATCACGAGGCGAAGAGCGACGCATCGCGACGCAGCGGTGAATCGCCGGTACACGCGACGTGCAAGAGCGGCGACGGACGTTGCGATGCGTCTCGCGGCGCGGCGGCGCGCGGCGCAGCGCGAAGTCACTGGCCTCTTCCAGTATCGTCAAGTTGCGTCGCGTCGCGTCTCCGTGTGAACTGACCCTATGTCTAAATATTTTATCAAGTTACTAAGTAGCAAAGAAGAGTAACTACTAGTACTTAAATCCCTAAAAGGTGACATTATATTGCCGGGAGTCTTCTTTTATCAATAACTGCTGCAGCTGCTGAGCGCGACTTCGTAAATTCGTTTTTTAGGGCCAGCAACCTAACGGGTAACCCCTATTAAAGTTTTATCACAATTGGATCAAAGGTTGATGAGGACAAACATACAAACATTCATTTTATTCATATGTATATATTGACGTCATTAGTCGTACTATAAGAAAAACAACCATTTATGAGGAAAGTGTATTCGAGAAGATCTAATACATTGCCAAAAAATCCGAACAAATCATTTGGAACTGTTACTTTTTTTGCGCTAACGACGTTCATCCACTTCGCAAAAAGTGTAAAATAATTAAACGCGATTTCATCATTCTTGTTTTATAAATGCGAGATGACAAAAAAACTAACAATTGCAATTGCAAATCATATCCTCACTTACCTACTAATGCACATTCATCATAGACAAACGTTTTATTCAAGGCAATATTTTAAAAGTTAAGCTTAATATTTCCTTAAAGTCTACTTCTTAAAAGTTAGCGACAGCGGCTTCCAAAGCAGTAAAGTGTTTGTTCTCCGGATCAAACTTCTTCCTGAAGGCTTCGTATTCTGCAGGCAGCTTCTCCTTAAGTCCCAGAAGAAATTTGTGGAAGATGTGTTTCTGAGCGTCAGTGCACTTCACACAATTCGTGTTGACCGCGTCGGGGATGTCCTCTGAAAATAAATTAATGCTTGATTATAGGTAATTACCCCTTCAATATTGTATGATCACGTATAGTATAAAAGGTCACGACTGACTGTTACAAACAATATAATACCAGGTTGTTAATGGCCCTCTTAAGGGCAAAGGTCAATTTTCCTACGAGTAAAGGTTAAAGTAAAGTAAGAGTAAATTTTAGAGTTTAAATGTTTATTTACTTTCCTTTTTATTTCTAACATAGTTATAAGTTTCTGTTACTAACTAAATGAGTCCTGGTTACTTGAATAAATTATTATTATTATTGAAGGACACTAAGCCCGTTTAAAATTACAGGTTGATTGATTTTCCCCACAATGTTTTTCTACACCTATTTCAAAAGTAGCAAATTACCTACCTTTAAACTATCTTACACCGATGACTTCGACCGCGTAAAACTTACCTATACTACAAAATACAATAAGCCTAAGGCAGTCAGTCTAATCAGATTTCTATCAGTGCATATAAATTTGCAATCGAATCTGTACTTCCAGAGATTACCTTACAAATAGACGAACATAGGTACGAGTACAGGCAGAAAATACAAACATTAAAAGTTGTCTTGTGTTTTTGTAGAATCGTTTATCAAAGAAACATTTTATTTAATAGAACCGTGTTTTATAAAGACAGATAAACATAATCTTTCAAATTCTTCCCCTTTGGAATATTTCATCTTATCGGCAACATGGTCGTTATGCAAGAAAGAAAGACTACAAAGTTCATTGAATCAAGTACGTTATCAGTAAATACTTACTTATGCTCTAAATGCTCAAATACCGCAAAATAAAACGCATGCATTACGAATAATCTTATTGTTTTAGAGTACGAAGCGTTTTCTCTTATAATGTACCTATATTTCTATACCTACTAATATTATAAAGAGATAAAGTTTGTTTGTTTGTTTGTGTAATGTATGCAATTTTAGATACAATTTATTGTTTATGAATACAAAAGTTATGCCTTCTTTGGAAGAGACGGTCCAATTACAAAAAATCTTTCACTGATAGAAAGCTACAGTATTGGCGAGTACTATATTTGACAACCCCGCGGACAAAGTCGCGGGCAGAAGCTAGTTCATACATAAGCCTAGACAGAAATCATACTTATGAATTCACAACATCAACTGAATAAAATTGTTCTATAAGCGCAATAACGGGCCAACAGAGGTACATTGCGTTTTATAATATGTAGTACCTACTCAACTTGGAACGGATTGCAAACATTTCTGCAATAAATATGAGATAACAACCGGTTCTCACACCGGTCTGTCGTAAGAGGTGACTAAGATTATCAGCTAAATGATTAGCTGCATCCATCTGGTTACCTGCTGATAACATCGCAATGCAACACACTTTGCCTTAGCGCAGGCTAGAAATTATGAACTGGATTACTTATATTCAGAGAACATAGAAAATCTATACTAATATTATAAAGCTGCAGTGTTTGTTTGTTTGTTTGTTTGTTTGAACGCGCTAATCTCTGGAACTACTGGTCCGACGAACTACTACGACCTACGGGAGCGGAGCAGTAACCAAAGACGCGGGTGTAACCGCGGCGGACAGCTAGTAAATAATAAAGACAGATCCTTTGCGGCTACAGAAGGAATAATACTAGAGAAAAGCTTACGAATATGTCTAAAGAGACTAACCTAAATATCACAGATTAAAGTTGAAAATAAACTTGACTTCGATTCAGTGGCGTAGGTTGCACTAGATTGGCCAGTATCAAAATTTGTTGGGAAAAATCTTTACCTCCATTTGGGCTTCGCGGCAGTAAGGTAGACCACTTTACTGCCGCGAAGCCCAAATGGAGGTAAAGATTTTTCACAAATGAAACAATATTTTTATTTTTTCCCGGAAGGTTTAGCATGCGGCAGGGTTTGAGTGAGATAGTGTGTAATATTTTACGATTTTTTGCTTTCGCACGCATTTTTAAATGCGGGTTCGGGGCCCTAGTATCTGTGGGCCCCGTATCTTATATATATACAACTGCTACGGCTGTACGCCCCTGCTTCGATTGCGAAAATAAAACACGATTTCAAAAACTTAATATGACACTAAAGTAAGTAGCACATGTACTCAATACATACTTAAGAAATCGGCTGCAACTTTGTGGCAAGTCACTGTCTCCAGAAAGCACCCCGCGAAGCCCTTAAGAGAGTCTATGTTGGCCACCACGGCATCGATGTCAAGGTCATCATTTTCGGTGCTGTACTTATCTTCAGCTTGGACAGTTGCGAAGACCAGCAGGATTGACAGCACGTAGATACACTTCATATTGGCAGCTTTGTCTTCCTGCGAAGATTAATTTTAGAAAATAACAATTACAATGAGGAAGTAAGACAGCTAATGACAAACAACTGAAGACGAAAGTTTAGACAAGAAATATCATGTCGAAAAGTTTTTATCCAGGCAAAATAAAAAAACATCAAGTCTGTTTTTAGAACAAGAAAAAATATTGAAACCTTTTTTGTACACCCACAATAAACCAAACCAATTAAATCAACCTTGATTGTAATGATTTAATTAATGTTTATCGTGTGGCTAACGTTACAACAATTATTATTAATTTACAACAACAACAAAAATATGGAAACCTTTTGCCACTTACGATATTAATAGCAAACTAACAATAAACTTGACGGTATGGGCCTAGCGATTCGTTACGGTAATGATTTTATTACGAAAAAAAGTTGGAATGTATGATAAATTTTAACTTACTTAAAGGAAACAAATCACAAATTAAACAAGTAGGTACATAACAATAAAATTACAGTAATTCCGTATGCAGCAACTTACCCTATTTAAGATTAAAGAGCAGTGGACGAATAATGCAAATTGCATTGGTTCGGTCCTTTTATACGTTAGTATTCTATTATAGCCCATACATAGCTACAGATATAATATATATTCGTAGGATACAAAAATACTCATATTGTTCATTTAATTCACAAAAACAGTGCACGGCAAGAGGAATTTAGCGAATATTATATGACTCACTATAGTCAGTCATATAGCATTCTCTAAGGCCTATTTAATTCTTAATTTTTTTAAATATTGAAGATATCGTACCAAATGACCACGTGATCTGTTTCTCAAGTCTTTGTCTATCAAGGTGAATCACTAGCCCCAAATCAACTTTTTCCGGATCTACTTTGAACATTGTCTCTTCGACAAAAACCGGTCTTAGTTCGACATTTAAAATCGTTATATACAGGGTAATTAAAAATATACCCGAAACCTTAAAAGGTGTCATATATTGTACTCATCATTATGAACAACTTTTACTATGGGACCAACTCTGAAATCATGAAAAAAAAAATCAGCTGTTCCCTACTAAAATGCTACACAACACGATCGTAATGTATGAAACAGCTGATTTTTTTTTCATGATTTCAGGGTTGGTCTCATAGTAAAAGTTGTTCATAATGATGAGTACAATGACTCCTTTTAAGGTTTCGGGTATATTTTCAATTACCCTGTATACCTATCACTGTCAATCTCATTACATGCTGAATGGTTTCATTAAACGTTAAGATGTGCAAGTTGCAACATATAGATTAGCATATAAGTCACTAGAAAGAAAAGTTAAATTCCGTAATCTTTGTCATAGTTTTTGCTAATAATTTCTGGTCAGAAGGGATGAGTGTAAGACATTGGTCTTTTAATCCTGAACCACATGCCCAACATTATCAACTGTATCTGTTACTGTAAAAGCTCGGACTACGGTAAATCCCAAGACAGAGAAAAAGGGCGCTATTTGCAACGTTACAAAATAACAACCAGTAAGTATATTACTTTTGGTTGAGACGCGAAGTTAAAATTAAGCAAGAGTTCTGAAATCTAATTAGTGGAATTGTAATTATCAGAATCTTTAGCAGTGCAGAAACGACCTTGAGGTGAAGTGCCATCCAAATATGGATTGACAGCTCCCCTAAAAGCACTAAGGTAACTGTTCATCTCAAACTCACTTCACCAAAATTTTTCCACGATCATTTTCATAGAACAGATCGGCTGATGAGAGAATCATGATGACACCTGATAACAATTTTGGCAAGAATGTTTTTCAATTTTGAGTTCGAGTTCGTCGGCGTCAATGTTAATATATTATTCCACGGGAACCGTAAATTTTTCCTGGATTATTTCCTGCCTATATGCTATTTCAGACCAAAATCTATCTGTGTGTTAAATTTCATCCAGATTCATCCAAACTTTCGCATTTATAATAGTAAGTAGTATAAGAGTAAACCTAACCTACTGCTAAATTACTAAGTAGCTAGCATGCATATTGTACTAATTATATTATACCTTCACATTTTTCTGGCTGTGTTTACAACTATGATGTAAAAATTATACAATAATTACCATTATTATCTGTCTTATAATGGCGACTGATCAAAGAACTTTGCTTCTAAACTTATCGTGTTTGCAATGTCATTAAAATACTGAGATAAACAGACAGACGTAAGGATTTATATTATTGTTTTATATTCATCTTCACTGTTCTTTCCACATATAGCAGCAACAATATGTAGTATAGTATAATGTAGCCAGGATATTGTAAAAAACATGATTGAATTAAGTATCCGTGGAGTTTCATGCCCATTGGACCTACGTTTTGGAACGAGCAACTAACTTCAACTTTCTGACTAAGTATATCCAAAAGTGCCTGTATGCTTTGAGTTTGATTAAACAGTAGTTTATAAAAAAGTCATTCCAATTGTTCACGTTTATTTGGAAACTTCTAAGGTGACCTATCCCAATACGAGTAATTTTAATGCTACGTGGTTTGTGTGACAAATATTGTTTTATGTTAAATATACAGTTTTGTATTCTGTCCGTGACATAAATAAATTTTACATCGAATCACATTGTCTGAGCAGATTCCCAACTTTAACTTGATTAACAATAGCTTGAAACTTTTTGTTGTAATTAGGTACCTATTATTATATTAAGCACGCATTATTTTATGATGCAATAAGACTATCATTATTCTAAAAAATATGCAAGTAATAACAACATTAGGCACCTACGTCATTCAAGTAAACAATAAATGAAATATATCTATTCATTTTTGTAACACTTTTACATACATACATACATACATAAACTCACGCCTTTTTCCCATGGGGGTAGGCAGAAATCACAGAACGCCACCTGCTACGATCCTTACATACTCCTTTCGCCTCATCTACCTTCAAATCACGAATAACACTTTTAAATATCTAGATATTAATCTTTACTAATATAATAAAGCTAAATAGTTTTTTGTTTGCTTGTTTCTCTGGAACTGGCTAAAGATAACTGGATTTATGAACAATAGTATACGCTACATCACGCTGCGACCCACGGGAGCGGCACAGTAACCAAAGATGTAATTTAATACGGGTAACCACGCGTACGCAGTCGCAGGCAGCAGCTAGTCTTCTAAATAAAACCTTGCCAGAGGTAATTTAGCAATTAAATAATTATTATATGCATATTAATACAATTGTTCCAAGGCTGTTGAACCAGCATTATCCATAATATTGTGATCAAGAGGGTGTGACCGGCCACAATACATTGCTAAAGGCACGGTCGAAGTGGTATGTGACTGGTCACGGTACATTGTTGGATGCACGGTCAAGATGGTGACTGACTGAACACGGTACTTTGCCGGATGCACGGTCAAGATAATGTGCTCGCGGTACGTAACCGAATGTACGGCGAAGATGGCGTGGTTAACCATAATATGATACCGGTAAAAGGTATTTTTCCGGAAATTCGATCAAGATAGTATGTGACCTGGATTTAATTATTGCCGGATGTACTTACTGTTTTTTAACCGACTTCATTGCAGTTATCGTGGAGTTATCGTATGATTTTACATTTAAATTGAATTTTCATTGAATATGGCCTCAACTAATGACCTTATTTTGGCGGGCTTGTTCATTGTGTTAAATTACAAACATACACTTCAATTTTTTATTTATATAGAGTAATAGGTATAGTAAGCAATCAGCCTAGTAATGGACGGTCTGGTGCTCGCAGCATGATATATTAAAGGCCTATTACATTTAGTCTAAGGATACATTTTTATTGGTTGATATGGTGGTCTTTTGAGACGAGAATTGCACAGAAAGCTTGACTCTCAGAGCTTAGAGTCAAGTATACTAAAAAAGGTACCTAGTGATTTTGATCAATAAACGTTCGTACACACGGCTACACATCAAGCTATACAAAACCAGTTTTAGCTGACCTCGCATTGTATATGCTTTTCGTACAATCAGAAGTCAGCTTACACTGGTTTTGTATAGCTTGATGTGTAGCCGTGTGTACCTACCTTTATTTGAATCCCCTGATATTTTCGGCTTTTTCACTTTATATGTATATTTATTGTACTGTAGGGACCCACTATAGGGAAAAGGCCTCTTCTCATACAAAAAAGGCACAAGCATTAATCACCACGCTTGCTCAAAGGACTTATTTTCGCTTTTTAGACTTTATTTTGATGAGAAAAATCAAGAACCGATTCTGTGGCGACTCGTCAATCACTGGATCGTTCGGTCTTAATACTAGATTATATTATTATTAACTTCTGGTTGAAAGTAGTAGAACATTTTATAAAGAGGTGCAAGGTTGTTTGAATAATTCAAAAGTGAAGTCGTAATCTGTTTATTATTGAGTATTCTTCTTTCATCATCATCGTTTCAGCCGAACGACGTCCACTGCTAGTCATAGGCCTCCCCTGTAGATCGTCTCAATGGCCAGTCCTGCGCTGCCCGCATCCAGCAGTTTCCCGCTACCTTTACCAAGTCGTCGGTCCACCTTATGAGGGGCCTTCCCACACTGCGTCTTCCTGTACGTGGTCGCCACTCGAGAGCCTTACGACCCCAATGGCCCTCTGCTCTTTGTGTACTCTGCGAGTTGTGTACTCTGTTATGTGATTCTGAGTTCTTCAATATGTCAGTTAACTTAGTTCTTCTGCTGATCTTGCAGGGAGACCCAGAGCATCCCCCAAAATATTGACTATTATTACGTAGAAGTGCAAAGACCAACAAAATGTACTCAGACACAAACCTTTACCATTGATTCAGTACATGATTCTAGATCCTAATACGTTAACATTTTTCGTCGGTTTTTAATAAAAAGTTCTGCTGTTCCATACATTTCGACAGGTGTTGCACTTTTGTGTGAAACAGCTGTTTTTTAATAAACAACGTATAATTTCAAAACTGAGGTTCGTATAGAAAGCTCAAACATTTTATTAGATTAGAAGAGAATATGTCTCTTATTGCTACATTAAAACACTGTTATCTCTAGTTGTTTAAATTAATACTGAATTTTAATTGCGTATGGATAGAGCACGTTATGCAATGTACTTCAAACGTTCTTCTTTCTAAAAATCAGCAACAGCTGCTTCGAATTTAGAGAAATATTTTCTTTCGGGATCAAATGTGTCCTTAAACTTTATAAGCTCTTGTGGCATGTTCTTCTTGAAACTGTCGAAGAAAACCCTTACTATATGCTTCTGTGCATTCGTGCACTTGGCGCAAGCTTGAACTATTGCTTCGGCAATTGGCCCTGAAAAAAAAAGGTTCTTATTAAACCGGTCTGTGTAGAGGCATGCGCAGATACGTTCTGAACTGAAACTGCCCAACAATGGGAAAGGGTCAATGTTTGTAAGAGTTGCCTCGGCTTCCCAGGCAAGAATTGCTTAACACCATTACGTACAAATTAGGTATACAGGTTTACTATTGTCAAGGTTAAAAACAACAAAATCGTACTTTTAAATGCACCAGAAACTTCGTCACAAGGAGCGACGTCCATGAAGCAGTCGACAAAGCTCTGGAACCGTTCTTTATCAGCGACGATAGCCTCTATGTCCAAATTATCGTAATCAGTTCCATAGGTTTCTTCGGCTAGCACTGTCATCACCGCGGCGACTAATAGGACCAAAATGTACTTCATTGTCTTCAACTAAAAAAAAAGGAGAATATAATCTTGAATATATTTAAATTCATGATACAAAACTTATTCAATAATAATATTATGTAAAATATAAAAAAAGTAAGAAAAGGTATAGGTAAGATTTTTTTTCAGGTAAACTTACTGAAGATATAATGAAATTACTGATTAGAAAATATTTGTTGTTTCTGTAACAATCTGCACCAACAGTTGGCAAATCAACTATGAAATCGATCAATAGTTTGTTGATCTTCGTGATCCATGATTAAAATTAAAACTAAAGTAGCTGCCTAAGAAAATATTGTTTAACATTTCCTTTACGAGACAATCGGACTAGCATCAAAACCGTAGGCGCTCTATATCACAACATTTTATCAGGCGCAACGGGAAAATATTGTATTTATGCTAACCTTCATATAGCTGTACAATACAGATATCTATATGTATCGGAAAAAGGCTGAGTTTCAAATAAAGAAGAACGAAAATTCAAATAACGAATTGTGAAAACATTTCTATTGATTTAATCATTTGGACTTCTAAATGGGTGTTTTTCACAAAAAATGACCATAGCAAAATCGGGCTGTCCCACGATTTCAAACATTTTTATTTAAAGTTTTTTATATAACACGTGTGGAAATGTAATTTTATATGATTAAAGTAATAGTTTCTTAATTGAATTAAATAAAAAAATACCATAAAAAGTAGACAGTTATTTTTATATTTAAAAAAAAGTAAAATAGGAGGTGAAAATTTCGCGTGTCCCACGCTGCTCTCGGTATATTTTGTGACGCACAGGAATACTTTGCATCATAATGCTAACAGAAAAACTTGAATATTTCTGATATTTATGGTTTAATTTTCATTTAATAGCATATATAGATAGTTAATAATATATTCTTTAATACCAGAGTCAATATAAAAAAAATCTTGAAATGAAAAAAATAAAATTACTGATCGTCACGGGTCATTTTTTCTGAAAATCACCCAAATGCATCTTTATAAAATATTTGCCTGACAGGACCTCTGAAACATTTTAAATTGCCAATAAATCTATTAATAGAATATGATGTGTCTCTTCGTATCAATATTAGTTTAGGTTTTTTTTTGGGACAATCCCGCCACATTGTTTTCAACCATATAGCAACTCCTGAAAGCCAGAATCAACAGTGGCAACCACCAGACAAGCGCCTAGACAATGAACCTCGACGAGTCACGGAGGAACATTTCCACTGTCTTCAATCCCACAAAGAAATTGGTTTAGATATATTGACAGTTTAAATTGCATACTACCATTAGGTACTGGGCTTTGAATACGTACCTATAAATTTTTATTGATACGTATTCATACCCCAGTAAAGACTCATTATTGGTTATAAGGTCGTCATTTCATAATCATCATCAAAACTCAGACGAGAAGCCGTCATCGACTACTTAAAAGAAACTAGAGCAATTTTTTACTAATATCGATTTATCTCTTCCTAAAGATGAATATTACATAAAAAGCATTAAATAAGTAAACTAAACCAATCGCCTATATGCTTACATAACTACCTAGTACAAGCTTGACTTATGAAGTTAGCTACACAATAATGGGAATGTGTTAATCTGAATAACATTTACCTAACAATATTATGAGGTCATAATATGATCTGTCTGGACAACGACCTTGACTTCAGATTCGCACACCTGGCTCATTTTTTATATACCTAATGTAAATTATTAAGACTTTTTCCTGTTTTTTTTTTTACCTAATGTTGTTGCAGGTTTTCTTATTATCCGTAATGACATATTCTGATATTCTTATCGTCTTTACTTAAAGTTAAAACCTTTATTCGCGCCTTTACCAGTTTTAGGACTAGAGTGATAGTTATTCAAAGTCAAAGCATTTATTTCAATTAGACCATTTACAGGCACTTTTGAATTGTCAAGGAGTCGGGCAGTTACTCAGAAAGTTATTCATAGTCTAGACTTGCGTATCGAAGGACCAGATATTAACTATAATTATGTATCAATTTTTCGACGAGAAAATGAATATTTAGTTAATAGGTATATTGGCTAATTATTATTTAAGGAACAATTAATGTTAAGAATCTAAATGCTTTGCTAATTAATACACTGAATATAATTATGCCATAATATAACCTATCGAAAAGAGGCCTTTGCCCTGTAGTGGGACCATAATAAGCTGATATTATTATTTGGTATTATTATATAACCTATGCAATTGATTGGCAATGTTAAAATAAACAAAATATAGAAAATAAAATAAAGCTGCTTACATTTGGATGAATTGGAGGATACTCGTCGTAAACTGAATTGATGCAGACTAAAAGCAAAATGATCTAACATTTTATTTAGTAAAATGGTTATTGAAATATATATAGATATAATTTTTATTATTAGTGCAAGGTTGTCTACCAGTCACACGACATATTTGTCTATCGTAAACATGCCAAATAAGAACATAAAAAGATACAACTTAAGTATAGCGATTGCCTTCTCAGCTTAGTTGCCAGTCGAGCAATCAGCCGCTTGACTTAAATGGCTGGCTGATTTTGGTCCGCCTTTCAATTAAGTCTTAGCTAAATGTGTTCAACAAGTATATAGCTCCCATTTTTCTTGTAGTTTCTTTAGTAGTTTTTAAACTTTACTACTAATTCAAAGCATCTTGTGAAAAGGCCGAATGTAGTGGATCTCATGACTTGCATGTGAACACTATGTAACTTTAAATATATTTTTACCTTAAATTCTTAATTTGTAATATAAATTCCTTTTGCGTGTTATTATATAGTAGTTTTTATATAAGGTACATTGCATTCACATGTAATTACGTATGACTCTGTATACAAATAATAATATTGTAAAACATTGATTTTAAAAGAGTACGTATGGAGTTTCTTACCCATTCTTCTCCATACAAAACTACCTTTTGGAAGGGGCAACTAGATTCAATTCAATTTTTTTTTTCTTGTAATGACGTTCAAAAGTGCCTTAAAATGGCCTAATTGAAATAAATGATTTGACTTTGACTTTGACTTTGCCGCCAAAATAGAACACATTACAAATTACATAAAATAATTACCTAATCAAACTATACACATCAAAAGTGTCTAGGGAACAACATCCCTAACAAATGTTAGGGATGTTGATCCCTAGACACTTTTGATGTGTGTATGTTCTAGTAATATTATCTCATCTGTCACAAAAAAACATTTCTATTTTTTGGTCCCAATCCCAAACAAACTTTGTCTGTATAATTGAATGCAACCTATTTTGTAATATAAGTACTCATTTTGACAATGAGATAAGAACTGGCCATATTTCGTTAAAATAATCGTTAGATGCCATTAAATGTTATTTTTAATTTATTACTTTTCATGATGGTACATGGCTATTCACATTATGTTTTAAGTCAGTGTTTTAAAATAAACCTTCTTGTTATGTCGTGTTTCTATCTTTTTTTTTATTTGTCATGATTTTTTTTTAAATTTTTGATTCAAAAACATAAGGCAACATAAAAATCACTTTTTTATTATTTTTATATACCTAAATAAATACAATAGAAAATATATAAACTACGAACCTATTAGTTAACAATTACTGTGATGTTTTAACATAAAATGATACTCCTATAAATAAATCTAAAATTATCGTTTGTTCAAACAAGTCAAGGTAAACTAGAATATTTATACAAAAACATCAACTTGGATACCTACTAGGGCAAGTACAGATCTTGTTAATTTTCACATAGATGTGCTAAAACAAACTGAATAACATTCTGAGTGCTGTAGCTACACGACGGGCGCTGTAAGTACATATCTACATTTTAATTTAGGTCCCGCATTCTATTTCTAAACATATCCATTGCTCATTTTGTTCGGAACCTCCTTGGTCTTTGAACTCTTTGGTAAGTATGTCAATTAGTCGGAGGCGTCAAGGAACCTCTCGAAGGTCGCCTTGTACTCTCCAGTGGGGTCCTGTTTCTTGACCAGCTGCTTCCAAATGTCAGGGGTCTTCGACTGGAAGCCCTTGACTACGACGCGGATCAGATGGCGCTGCCTGGGTGAGCATTTACCACAGCCGGTTTTCAGGGCATCAGGGATGGTTTCTGTAAACAAAATTGGAAAATGTTCATTTATTGGTTCATTTACATTCGTGGTATAGCATTAAGGGTGGTGGTTCGTTATAGATTTGTCTATATTTTTTTTTCTATAAACACACGTTACAAGCGGAATTATCTAAAACCATTCTTTTCGTTTTTCCATCAGGAATTTCTCAGTAGAAGTCTCGGAGTCTGGATTTGTGGCCGGTTGACAGCAATAGGCTCGCCCCTTATTAAATGGGACTTAAACATAACTGGCGAAATGTGGGTGTACTAATGGGTGCACCTCTGCATAACCCTTTGGGGATAACAGGCGTGATGTTATGTTATGTCATCTATACTAATATTATAAAGAGGAAAACTTTGTATTTTTGTTTTTTTGTTTGTTTGTTTGTTTGTTTGTTTGTAATGGATAAACTCAAAAACTACTGGACCGATTTTGAAAATTCTTTCACCATTAGAAAGCTACATTATCTGCGAGTGACATAGGCTATATTTCATTTTAGAAAAAATAGGGGTCCGTAAGATATTTGGGTTTTTCGGACCCAAGGTGTAAACTCGCTAAAACTCGAGAACGGCTGGGCCGATTTAGCTGATTTTGATTTTGAAATGTTCGTGGAGGTCTAGGGAAGGTTTGAAGGTGAGAAAATATGGGGTAGGGGTAGGGTAGGGGTAGGGTAGGGGTAGGGTAGGGGTAGGGTACGGGTAGGGTAGGGGTAGGGTAGGGGTAGGGTAGGGGTAGGGTAGGGGTAGGGTAGGGGTAGGGTAGGGGTAGGGTAGGGGTAGGGTAGGGGTAGGGTAGGGGTAGGGTAGGGGTAGGGTAGGGGTAGGGTAGGGGTAGGGTAGGGGTAGGGTAGGGGTAGGGTAGGGGTAGGGTAGGGGTAGGGTAGGGGTAGGGTAGGGGTAGGGGTAGGGGTAGGGGTAGGGGTAGGGTAGGGGTAGGGTACGGGTAGGGTAGGGGTAGGGTAGGGGTAGGGTAGGGGTAGGGTAGGGGTAGTGTAGGGTAAGGGTAGGGTTAGGGTAGGGTAGGGGTAGGGTAGGGGTATTGTAGGGGTAGGGTAGGGTAGGGTAGGGGTAGGGGTAGGGTAGGGGGTAGGGTAGGGGTAGGGGTAGGGTAGGGGTAGGGTAGGGGTAGGGTAGGGGGTAGGGTAATGCAGGGTTAGGGTAGGAGTATTGGTAGTGTAGGATACCACGCGAACGAAGTCGCGGCGGGTCAGCTAGTTCGATTATAATTTTAGACACGAATATTTATTGAGATTGAGTGGAATATTATTATGATTGTTATTGAATGTTAACTTTATCGATTAGGGTTTTCATGTATGTATTTTATGGATTAAAGTAATGTCTACTCACTCTTGAACGCCGTTCCCTCTGGTGTGCAAGGACCGGTACTGAGGAAGCAGTTCCCGTAAGACTTCAGCAGTCGAACGTTTCCAACCAGGGTTTCGACATCAAAATTGTCATAACGGGTGTCATATGTGTCTGAGTACACCGCTGCGATCAACAGGCACAGGACTAGGATGGTCTTCATGGTTAGCTGGAAATTTTAATGTTATAAGTAAATATGTACGTATGGCTGTAGTAAAGACGTGTGTTCCATAGTGATACTAGCTTCTGCCCGCGACTTCATCCGCTTCAAAGGTGATCCCTATCACTTTACGACCTAAGTATTCTATACATAAAAATCGGTTGAGCCGTTTTCGAGAAGTGCGACCACAAAACCCGTGACACAGGATTTTTATATATACCTACTTATATATTGATGCAGTGAAATAACAGAATGATAGACATGCAGTCTCCAGGGTTAGTAACACATTCGGTATACCCCCTATTTTGAGTCTTTGGGGTTGCTATACACCTAAGTCGGCTTATTCGGTTCGATATTCTCAATTGGGTAGTTGACACCATAAACCAATAATTCCAAGACATACTTCTTTAAAGAAACATTTTATTTTAGCCCTGAAAACCCGATCAATTTTAAATTTACTGTAAAATTAGATTTTTTGTGGCTTTGAAATCAATAAATTGTTAGTCAATTGAGTTGCTAAATAAGTGACGTCACAGTTCGATATTTCCATACAAAATCTATGGGGGAATCACGTTTTAACAGGTCATAAAAAGTAGATTGGTGGTGTCAACTAGCCTATTTAACCTTTGGTAACATGCTGAATGAAATAAGCCGACCAGCTTGATATAGCATATTATTGTGATATCCCATAAGCTCACTCCCGTCAGTAAAATACAAAAAAATAAATAAAAACAATATTTAAGATCACCCACAAAAAGACACAAAATGTTCCGAATTTAAAAAAAAAGTGTAGGCTATAAGGAAAATATGCACGACATTTAAATGCTTTCTCATGCGTCATCGCCACACGGAAACTTAAAACCCAAATAAAACAAAACAACTTACATTTGATATTTCAAGTTTCTTAGTCCTGACAACACTGTGCTATCTGATACATTGAGTCTCTTTATATATCAGGATTTTAGTCGAGGAAATCCTAACAAGCCGAATGTAAACAGATCAGTCAGCATTGGTAATAATAATAATATAATTGTTGCTGACGTTGTAAAATGTAAACGCAGCGGCGCGGCGACAACAGAACGTGTAAACTTCAATTTTAGAACATTTTATAGATATGCATCATTCTCGCAAACGTGATAATTATCTGGTCTAACAATTCGCATATCCTTGTTCGAAGTATCAACACATTCGATTTCAATCATTAAAGATGTCACTTACATCATGTGGGCTCATGTTGTTCAAAGTTTTCATATATTTTTATGGAGATTATATCTTTTATGGTTTCTTTACCCAGGCAACTTAATTTCTCACTATTCAGTCACGTTACTTTCTCATTATTCAGTCAGGTCTTCGTAGAATAAAATAGTTCAAATTCTTCTGACGTACATACCATACCTAATTACCTACATACAATCCGAAAAAAATCTAGTAGGTAGATAGTGTAACTTCGATGGTTACCTATTTTTTTATAGGTGCAATTGCATCCGTAAAGGCTTTATTTAATCCAGTTTCCTACCTTAAATTAAAAAAAACACGTACAATATAAATAATTTAGGTAATAATATTGCATAAATTTAAAAAATCTAATTTATTTTTAAATCTTAAGTCATTGTTCATTACTAAAAAAATAAATCAGTTAAATGGCCGCATCTGGACATTTTACAGTGCATGCAGTTGATCCGTTCTAGGTAATTTCAGATGGCTTTTTGTGGACTTCGGAGGTTATCCCAGCTGCTTCGGAGGTTATTCTGGTGCTTCCACGTTGCAGGTTTGTTAAAATAGACGTGACTTTCAAGAAATACAAAGTAAGAAAATCGCATGATCTAGGCGGCCTTCTTGACATCGAATCTCATAATTCTTATAGAATTGTTATTTCTGTAGATCAACTGTCCAACATGCACGTGTGGAGGAGTAGAGTGGTTCAGACTGCTAATATTTATTTGTATCACGGCTGTTTATTTTACAGTGTTATGAACATAGTAAACTTGAATTAGATCACTTGTAAGATCTCGTATGTCCTTGCGAAACGGAGCAGCTTGATCGTAATCTGGTCCTCAGAACACAATCTCTGCAAAGCGATCAAACACGGTCCTAAATGGGTAAGGAGAGAACGCCTATATGATTTACTTGTTATACTGGTTTTACTGGTTTAATTTAGCACAGATATTTGGCATTTTGAATTAGATATTGACGTAATTAATTAAATTGTAGAGGGTTGGTTCGTTTTGCCAGAACTAAAGAATCTGTTTGTTTTTAGATTTCTGGACCTCTGATTTCTGATACTTTATGTTTACTTTTACAATTATGTTGCCAAATCTGCAACATCTATTATTCTTAAAATATTTCAGGCACTGTATGTTTCGAAGGTTGATGCATTTTTGTTTTTGTATCATTGTCCATACAGGAAACCACTTTCATGATCAAATAATTAAGCGACCATCGAATACACAATAAGTAGTCCAAATAACGCACAGTTTTTTTTTGAGATATTAGAAATATCGGGTATTGTAATATGTTGCAGTCTCATAAGCATAAGTAATAATTATTTTCTCTTTATAATTATAATTATAACCTTTTATTTCTTAACTAGTGTCCCGCCCCGGCTCCGCACGGGTCCAAGTAGATACTGACTAGATATACTTATAAACCTTCATCTTGAATCATTCTAAATACTCGTATTTATGAAAATCGCATCAAAATCCGTTGCGTAGTTTAAAAGGTCTAAGCGTACAGAAGCGACTTTTTTTAGACTATGTAGAGATAAGAAAAGTATGTACTATGCAAATGTTTCCTTTTTAAAGAAAAATAACGACCTTGTTTGGTTTTTTTAACGTCTTGTCGTCGTATCTGAGAAAGGAATGATAATTCGTTCACAATCGTAAATCGTATTATGTTAACTATTTTATTTACAGCGATCACAAAGAGGAGCTGTGATATATTTGACCCGAGATTGACCGACACTGATTGTACGGTCGTGCCTACCTATAAGAAATCAGTTCTCGGTAAATGCAAGAGACTGATAATATTTTCGTATTTTTCTTCAATTACAAACGCAAATGTTAGAATAGAAAATATTTGAGACGAGTTCATGAGCAGGATGTGGTATACGTCTTGTAAGAAAATATTTGTATTATGGATCTAAACAGATAGACTAGATTTGCAAAAGGTAAAAAAAAAGATAATTGTGGAAATGACGACGAACCCATATTGGCTATAGGTGTGGAGAATATGGCTAGACTTTCATCCAGATGTAGCACAAAAAACACAGTTTGATAAAAACTGCGAGGTCCCTATCCAAGTTACACAGATTACCTACTAAGTATAAATGTTAGGGTTAGTGAAAAGAAATAGGTACATTTCAGATTCATATATCAACACCTAAATTTTCACCTCGTAACTTTGACCGATACCTAGAATCATATTGCGTAAACCGGTCAAGAATACCAACATAACGCAAAAGAAATATGTATCAATCTTCACTTGGAGTCCAGCAACGTTCTCTTATCGATACTTTTCGGAACTTAGACAAGGAAAACAATAGTTTATTTAAAGTTTACAGAATAAATTGATCTCTTTTGTTCATTAGAATATTTCGGGTTCCAAGACCGACTGGTCAGGGGTTATCACCTTGTACTCTATATACACATCAATATTTGTTATGTCCGCAATATAAAAAGGCCTTTAATATAATTTAGTTGTCAGTTTTGTTTTACTTAGTCAAGAGCCAAGAGAAGATTATAATCATGAGCAAATTTACGGTGCGTAGTTTTAATTATAATATAATATCTAATGGCCTAACATTATATTGTTTCAGTGGGATAAAACAGTGCTAGACAATAGATCATTCATCAATGCTACAAAAAATATTTTTATTGACATCTTCTGAGGTTTTTTGTTTGTGGGAACTATACAGTACTATTTGGCAAGTCCATAAAAAAGGGTTTTAGTATCATATAAAGCAGCAAGAGCAATAAGAGCAAGCAGTAAGAGTATTATAAATACCTAATAATTTTAGCTTTAAAAATCTCATTAAACCATAAAATGAAATTGTAGTACATATATTAGAATCTCTAGTTTCATGGTGTGCGTGAATCGTGGCTTTTCGCAGAACATCGTGTTAAAAAGTCTTCTTGTATTTCAGATTGTTCTGCTGTTGGTAGCTTTGGTCGCCATGACCATCGCAAAACCTCAAGGAGGTGAGTTTATCTTCATAATCTACCCAACCATATTTTCATTTTGCTGAGAGACATTAATGCCCATTTAGCAACAATATATGCTGCCATCGTTCTTTACTTCACATGTTTCTGTAATCTCGTTTAAATCCAAGCCTACTTCGTAAATAGCCCGGGAAATACCTACAAAACAATGAAAAAGTTAAAGATCACATAAAATTTCCGCCCAGCTCGACTTAATGGACAATAAACATAGGTACCTACACAAAAATAACTTAGAATGATAAACATTACGTGACTTGAAATATCAATATCTCGTCGGCAAGATACCAAACAGATTCGACATTTTAATCTACCAGACGAGTTTTTATTTGTACTGCTTTATAAAATATTTGTGCAGACAGGCCCGATTGGCCCTCCACATACAGAAGTAATGAGCACATATTCAGTTTTCCAGAAAATATTTACGTTCATAGTAAAGTATGGCTTAGATGTCACAGGCGGTGGTGTATGGCTAAGGCGATTAACACACGGCACCGCGCACCGCCGCGGTGGGCGGTGGCGATAAAGCGGATTGCACCGCCCGACCGCGCGGTCGGGCGTGCCGTGTGTTAATCGCCAGGCTTCGTTCACACGGCATTGTCCTGCACGTTTTTTTGCAGTATACGTCTTAACGTATAAATAGTGACCATACAACGTTTATAGATCCATTCACACGTCGATTATACTGCAAAAAAAACGTGTACCGCTTATACGTTTAAACGCATACTCAACGGACTTGTCAAGCAAATCGAATGAACTTTGACGTATTCGGTTCGTAGTGGCATATGGTATAGCTTTGTCTCCTCTGTGACAACTGTGTGGAAACTGCGGTTATTCGTTTTTACACGAATGAAAATTTACCATTTATACACCCGGTTGACTATGCCTACGTTAAAAAAACGATTACAAAAAAACGTGCAGGACAATGCCGTGTGAACGAAGCTTTAGATGTCACAGGCAGTGGTGTTTGGCTTCTATTTACAGCCACTTTGGTTTTTCCATACTCAAAAAAACCCATTTTATTTTTATACGAAGCGTTTTCTTATTATTAATGTTTTGAGACCCCAAAGTCGTTACATAGTTCCGACATTTATACCATCTTTAGCATAGATTTCGTACATGATTCTAGTCCCTCTTTTACTCTGCAGTGAAATAATAATAGGATGTGTGTTTTCAAGGACAAACAGAAACATATTTATTCTTTCATTTCTTTGCAGTTAACGTCGTCGATGCTGATCAGCAAGGTAATTATAACATTTTGTGATAAACCCATACTTTATAAAGAGCTTAAAAAACACCGCATGGAATTTAAAACTACAGTACTGGAGGAAACTGCCTCGTTGGTCTAGTTGTCGCGAAGCCGGCTGAGCATGAGGTCTGGGTTCAATTCCCAAGTCGGGCAAAGTGTTATTGGGTTTTTCCATCAGGAATTTCTCAGTAACAGCCTCGGAGTCTCGATTTGTGCCCGGTTGATGGCAATAGACTCGCCCCCTATTACATGGGACCTAAACAAGTAGCGAAATGTGGGTGTGCTAATGGGTACACCTCTGCCTAACCCTTCGGGGATTAGAGGCGTAATGTAGTACTGAAGGAAACCTACAATACATTAAGTCAACAATAATTATACTGTAGTTATTAATTCCATGTGGGATTTTCTAAACTGTACATTTGTTCTTAATTATTTGTTAATTAATAAACTGAGGATGAGGTAGGACAAGGTGATTACTAATTTGAATTGATTCTAACTTGAAGATGTCAGAAGGATTATCAGAGAATAAATAAAATAACATTTTTTTTATTTTATTTTTTGCAGTTAACGTCGTTGATGCTGACAGCCAAGGTGATTAAATGACAACTATAATAAACCAACCTAAACCTTAAAAACAAAGCACTTAAAATCCCGGACCTTGTTTACTGACCGTAAAAAAATAATATTTCACCAGCTCAACACCCATTTTATAAATGGGTGACAATTTTCAGAATCAATAATTAGGAAAAGTAAAGTACAGCCTACCCTAATACTGTAAAAATATTAATATAACAGGCGGCCTACCACAATGATTTAAAACAGTACTATTTTAATATCACTTTGTAATTTCTGTTGTTGCATTTTCAACTCTCGGCGCTGATCCGAGCGTTGAAAATCCAACAGTGCGGAAGGCAAAGTAATATTTTGTTTTAAGAGGTTGTGGTTGACCACTCTGGGCCCTGGCGTAAAAAGACACTTAACCCGGCCGAAAGTTTCATGTTCTATTCATGTTTCCATCATCTCAATTACTTATATTTTTGTTCTAGACCATTTCTAGAACCTAAGTTCCATCTATTTTTACGTTTTTTTACGAAAAGAAGTTTCAAATGTCATAACTAAATGTTAAAAACGAATAATACGCCCCCTGTAGTGTAACATGCACCCGTAAACACAATGTTTTGCCTGCATCACATGGCGCGCTGCAACGGTGATTACTTATTTATACAAAAAATAAAAGTCGATTCCGAGAAACAATTGTTGTTTAATGTCAATTAGTTTAATGGACAGTACATGTAATTAATGGGTACCCCTTACCCAATCTTTTGTTCAAATTGTCTAATTTCAAACTAAAAAAACGGTTTAATATAAAATTGTTATTCTATCAATATCCCAGTGCAAAATGGTTATTTCTTTTTAATTAGACAGGTGCCGATTCCCTTGTTCACAAACTAAACTAAAATTAGACTATTTCTATCTTTTTCTGTCTAATAAAACAAGAAAGAGACTAATGTAAATAAGAACTGTCTTTGGTCAATCTAACACATCCCATACAATTATAGTTGACATCTTAAAACGTATAGATTACAAAAAAATAAAACCGCCTTCAAAAACTACAAAATATAAAAAATAACTTTAGTTTTGGAAGTCGGTGGCTTTGGTCTTGTTTTTTGTTATGTAGATATTGCCACCGACTTCCAAAACTAAAGTTATTTTTTTTATTTTGTAGTTTTTGAAGGCGGTTTTATTTTTTTGTAAAAAAGCTTTTTATTTTTCACTTTTAGTGCTTGTGTGTTAATGTTTGAAATCCTTACAAAAAGCCCTTTCAAACAATACCTCACACGATATATTTAATTTTGAAAAGTAGTAGGAGGGAGGTTGACGTACCCCCTCCCTCTCTTCCTTCAGTCAGTCATCGACTACACGTATAAACAAAGCAATTTTACTTATTACGACAGTTATGCTGTAATTCTATAAGGAGTTCCGTTTCATATCTCCGAAGTTCATCATCAGATCATGACAAAATTTCTATGGGACCTATTCGGAAGTATACTCTTTCAAACAAAAAAAGAATCATCCAAATCTATTCATAATTGGCTGAGAAATCAGGTAACATACATACAAAAAAAAAAAACATAAGCGCCGAATTGAGAACCTCCTTCTTTTTGAAGTCGGTTGAAAAATACGGAAAAATTCAAGGCAGAACTAATTTGACATCTTTAACTTGGTTCTTAAATGTCACCGTCCTTTTCTTTCGCTGTATGTCAGTAAGAGATGTCAATAGTCTAGTTTGTGAACAAGGGAATCAGCACCATTATAATCTTTAAATCTCTTAGGTGGTTATACTGATTAAAAACTAAATGTCTTCTCTTTTTTGCAGTCAACGTAGTGGATAATAACGACCAGCCAAGTGGTGGTAAGTTTTCTTACAAAAAAATAAAAAAAAGCCAAAGCACGCTAGCTTGGATAACTAAGTTTTTATCTCTGAAAAAAATATTTTAGTCTAATGAAAATAAAAATTTTGTTGCTTTTTTAAAAACTAATGAATTGTTTATTTATTTTTCAGTTAACGTTGTGGAGCCTATTGATAACAGTAAGTACCTATATTTCTTTAAATTAAACATGGTAATCAGACAAATTGGTCTACACGATCAATAACAACTACCACACATGTATTAAACAGGTTTTATTATTTACTTATTGCAATAACTACCCTGACAGTTTATATCAAATCGTTCTATGAAATTATGACATATTAAATATCATTTATCAAAAACGCTTGAGCCGTTGAGTAGTTACGAGCGGACATAGGAACGAACATACATACATGTTAAACACGTGTCTTTTGGGCTTCGCCACGATCGGGTAAGAGGTTATGGCTATGTTTCCCAGGTTACATTAGATATAGGTCTACAAGGATATAAAGATATTTTACTATATTGCAATAAGTAATTATGACGGCTCATTTCAAATCGCTGCGTGAATACAGTTTCATAGATTTACCATTGTATTTATTTATTTCAGATATATAAAATGGAGTAATTCAGTTATGTAAAATTATTATACAATATTTATTGTTTATTTACAGTTAACCCACGTGGACCAGAAAAAGATAGTGCATAGAAAAATTGTCTACTAAAAACATGTTTATAAATTAAGAACTAATCATAATATAAAAATGTTTAATACATATCACACCAAATTTGTATAATAAACGTAATTTTATACATGTTTGTGTTTACTTTCATGTGTTTTGTCTACCCATCACAGTTTTTATATGATAAGCGGTGTATTGTGAAAGATTCGACCGACCTCATCGATTGGCTAATGTGGGTCAAGTTCGAGTCAGCTGGCGACGTATGATTATTGTCAAAAGTCGTGTCCCCTACACGTACTGTGACCGCGTTTGTCTGCTTTATTAACTGACTAGTTTCTGTCCGCGACTTCGTCTACTTGGTTTTATGGTAAGCAAATAAATGAATACGAATATGAATATGAATCCTCGAAAAGTTACGTCTTTGGTTACCGCTCCGGTCCCGTGGGTCGTGAAACGTAAGACACGTGGCCCCATTTAATGTCATAAGAACGTTATCATTGTTTTCCTCGGGAATAGTATACTTTTTTCGGGATAAAAGGTACCTTATGTCCGTTTCTGTACACCTGACAACGATATGCAAAATTTCAGGATGATCGCTTCAGTGGTTTAGGCGTGAAAACGTAACAAACAAACAAACAAACTTACTTTCGCTTTATAATATTAGCTACGTTAGTTAGGATGATGTATGACGTTATTAATTTTCATTATTTGAAGCAAATGAAGTTGAAGTAGGTTTGTTCTATATCCTTTCGGGGATCGCGGAAGGCGCATACGTTCTCGTGATCCCCTGCGTAACTTAATCCGTGGAACATCGGCGTGGTTTTTAGTCAGTAAGAGTCTAACCGAGTGATGGCCTAGCGGTTAAGGCGCCCGCCTCTCATGCGTGAGGTTGTGGGTTTGAATCTGGGCAAGTACCAATGTGACTTTTTCAATTCATATGTACTTTCTAAAGTTTATCTTAGACATTACTGACATCATTCCGTGCCTCGGAAAGCACGTTAAGCTGTTGGTCCCGGCTGTCATACGTGGATCTTTGACAGTCGTTACGAGTCGTCAGAAGCTTGAAAGTCTGACAACCAGTCTTACCTAGTGGTATCGTATTACCCAGTTACTGGGTTGTGGAGGTTAAATAGGCAGTCGCTCCATGTAAAATACTGGTACTCAGCTGCATTCGGTTAGACTGGAAGCCGACCCCAACAGAGTTGGGAAAAGGCTAGGCAGATGATGAGTCTAACCGAGTAAGACTCTTCCGCCCTCCCCAGGGCGGTGGACATCCATGTGGATGATCCACCCCGGGGAAAAAAAAGGTTTTTTCTATATACGTTTTACCATCCCAGAACAAAAATAAAGGTCTAATTCCTAAGCTCTATATTCCTATAATAAACTCAACTATAAAGATAGGGCGTTGTATGGGAATATTGCTGTAGAGACCTACAGTCAGTATCCCAGTATATTACCTGACTGATGGCAAAATTCTCAAACGTAACTCAATGTTAAGTCGCCTTTAAGTCTTATGCTATCTCTGTCACTTTAAAGTGTATTGTAGCGACAGAGATACATTTAAGAACGTCTTAAAGTTAAGAATCGTTTGAGTATGACGTGAGCCCCTCTCCACTCTACTTCTAAGAGAGGCATAAATAATAAAAGACATGACTGACTTCTGTAGGTAGGTACCGGTTATATTTATGTTTCTAATAATGCACCGCATGAAGTCTAATAGCAACCTTACTCTCTTAATAAGCTTGCTATTAAGAAAGGAAATCTAAGAAATACTACAAACTGTAATTATAAAAAAATGAAAACATTAACCCGCCATTTCCCAAAATTAAGTTATTATTTAAATAGTTAATTAGTTTAAAGGTGTCACAAAACCTACTAGCCTTTATGGTTAACTAGCTTCTACCCGCAACTTTGTCCGCATTAATCTCGGTTATCGCGGACGCAGAATAAAAAGTGGCCTGTCCTTTCTTGGGGTTCAAACTTAGCCCGTACCAAATTTCATCAAAATCGGTTCAGTAGTTTAGTCGTGAGGGCGTAACAGACAGACGGACAGACAGACGAGAGTTACTTACGCATTAATTTAGAATATTAGAAAGGATTTATCTCAGTTTTCACTTTAATAAGATGACTGAGAATATTGTTTTAATTGGCTAATCCTATTTGACCAAACACCAGGTAGAGGCCTACAGAACCAGTTGAATTCCTATTTATCAAGGTGGCTTCAAGAATCAAGTAAATACTTGTTGATTTGCGCCAAACAACTATCCCATGATAATCATCTAAATAAAAGTATAGTCAATGAAGATGTACTCTTATTTACTTCGCTTCAATTACCAGTGTGTAGTGTCCATAGCATTCTAGAACACAATTTAACAGTGCCGCCCCTGTGCGCTTTAAATTAATTATAATTAAGTACGGCTCAATTGAACGAAAAAGGCACTCTGCTCTGTCGTGACCCGAATGAGTTTTATGTAGCAATGTTACCGAGATCTACCATACAATGTGAATGAAATTTGTAATTCCATCAGGAGTTATGGCTGAATGACTCACCTAGTGATTTATTCAGATTGGACTGGATTGCATCAGGCATAATTATTCAATAAACATGTTTATTGGCAGACAATAGATTCAGATTCACCTAAAGAGATAAAAAGAAATAAACTCAGTGCTAACAAGATAAGTGACGATAGGTACGTACGTACAGATCCAATTAACCTCAGGTACATGCGTGTATCGCATTAACACAGACCATAAAACGTTGGAAGAAGCAAGAGGATACAAAGAGAACTTACATCTGGATGAACTAATAAAGATATGACGGAGATATTATCATGTTTCAGTTCATGAAGCAATCCACTATAAAATAATAAGGCTCTTGTCACACTGATCGCTTCACCGTCAAGAACTGTCATCGCAGTTTGATATTATTTACATTCCTTTCCTTTACGTTATTAGCATAAAATAACATCTAAATCCTCCTGCCTTTTCTTTTAAACGTTAGCGAATTTCTTACGTAGTTACTTCGTTGAAAATCGTGTTAAACCGGTGTTGAACGCACCGGACAAGCAAGAGATAACAAAAATCAAGTACCTAAAATATCTAAATACGATATAAGAAATAATAAAAGTCTTAGTCTGCAGCTTGGCTCAGGTCACCTCAACAAAGTGATAATTTTATTAATGGTTGCTATTTTTACACTATGGCGACCTTTACTGCAATGTTGTTGTTTATTACGGAGAGTCTATTCAATCTATTAATCAATTTCTTTACTATTTACCTCCTCTCACAAAGAAACAACTTACGAATCATTTGCGTATGTATCAAAAGCCGCTACGTCATCGGTTACAGGAAAATGTCGTATAGGTAATTCCGGAACGACTCACGACGTTGAACTTGCATGAGACGCTGTTTTCCCTCATCCTTTCTATAATCAAGTCGTGTGTTTCATAGTGAATAGCTGTTCTGATCGTGATGTATCAATAAGTCCCAGTGACATCACAGACCAAAAGAGGCACAAGTTTCAACTGACATTAATTGAGTGCGACGTTGGGACCGCTCGCCGCGACTGTTCCAATCTAACCTCGTTTGCTACACTCGTCTCACTATCGACGACGCAAAATACAGTATATTTTTTTTAAAATGAGCCTTTACATCCTCGGTTTTGTCGCCGCTTTGATTTTGGTAAGTTTTTCAGGATTCATTTTTTATAAATCCTTCTAAATGGTTCTCTTGATAACCTAATATTAACTTATTAAAATGTATAGTAAGTAACACATTACGAAATATTATCATCAATACTGGTTGTTAATGTTAAAAAATTCAAAATGGCGGCTATTCGACGTCATTGAAGAATTAATTTTAAGTACTTGTAAGTAACATTATTTTTCTTTTTTGCAGGCAGCGTTGGTTATCATATGGATAGCATACTGTATGTTCATTCGCGAGCGACATAAATCGGAGTTCTTTCACCACAATATCACAGATCTACAACGCAGGAGCTACATACTTGACCAGGCCGTAGACGAAGTCCCCACTAAGAAAGAAATGGCCATCGGTGTGTTCGTCCTGCCGTCACGACATAAGCAAAACCAGGAGGAGTACGACAAGCGACCGGATTACCCAGAGAGTCCCGCGCACGGCACTCATCATAGCACTGATAAACTGATCGATATACTGGACGACACCGCAGATATACACTACAGAGACGGTATCTGCGAGGTTGACTCACATCACCCTACATGCGACAGCGACGTTTAACAGCGCATTGCACAACCAAGTGTCATCTCCTTAATAGATACTTGCACCAACGATAAACAGAACAGTAGTCTTTATGCATTTTGCACGATACCCACATTTTAGTAAGACTTTTTCTAAAACATGTTATAATAAAACGTTTAAAATTATTGAATTTATTTATTTATTACTTATAAAACTGTACTTTAATACTTAAGCTTAGGTATTCATTATATCTAATTATACAATTTTAGTTCAAAAAAGAAAAAAGGGCTACATAATTCCTACATAGTTAAATTCAATTACCATTTTGGTAAAACAATCTTGTAAATACACAAATCTGCCAGCTGAGAATATTACCATTATTATGGACTAACTTGCATCGCTATGCCGATACTTGTTCTTACGTAAGCACTAGTCGATATTACAAAGAAACTGGTTATTCTGTGTAACTCATTATCTCGTCTGCTATTTTATTGACCAGGTTCTTCTCCGTCGGCCTGAACACATTCACGACAGCGTCTCCGGCGTCGCTCAACGTCTTCACTACCTCACCCCAGGCGTTCTTCATCGAGTCCATCACATCACGCTTCTCCCTGGACGAATTTCTGCGTTCCGAAGGGAGAGCCGTCGCCGTAACAATCACGAACTAGAACGATTAATAAACACTCATTGCATTTTCACACTCATTGAACCAATCAGATAAATACCAGTAATCATAATTTGTACTTACAAGACATAGAAGAGCCGTCAGTTTTAAATCCATCGCAACGTTTAACCTCAACAGAGGTTAAAATCTGACCCAATTGAGTATCAACAGATATTTGATTGAGTTTTGTAGGCCGTCTATTACCATGAAAGACACAATGGGAGTGCTGAGCGCTCAACGTACTAACTCCAACTGGGCACAAAGGATCAACAGGACGCTCTGAATTCACTTTAACGCACGTGTTTTAATGTAATCAGACGATCAGATACACTGGGGACAATAGACTGTGATGGACAAGGGCCGCGCTAGACATTTTAGAACCTATTTATGTAAATATTATTAAATTTCGACTCTGTTGTCTAAATACGTCGACTATATCTCGTGAGGACGACACTTAGGGCTGTAGAATGCAAGTATTTTTTTATAATAAGGGATAATTAAGAGACAATAAATTTCGAAAACGATTATCACCTTCCATATGAGCTATAAAACTATTGGTTATGGTATTATTTTTATTATACTACGCATAAAAAGTCTATCTAATCTACGAATATTGTCTCCGTACAAACTTTGCCTCCCTTCTTCACCCCCTAAGCCCCCCCCCCTTCCTTCTCCCTAAGGGGTAGAATTTCGGAAAATCCTTTCTTATCGGATGCTTACGTCATACAAAGAACACACCCTCCAAGCTTCAGGTCTCTACGATCAGCGATTTAGGCTGTGCGTTGATCCGTCAGTTAGTTAGTCAGTCATTCAGGACAAAAAAAAATTATATGTATAGATAGATAGATAACTTGAATGATTTAACTTAACGGTTAGATAACTCCATCAAATCATAAATGCCGAGCCGATTTTGTCAACAAAACATAATTAATCAAGGAAAGTAAGAACACACACCTTAATAAAGTAATATTGTCATTGCAAAACATTGATGTACATCGGTTGCGTACCATATATTTAAAACATATAACAATCAAATTATAATATAATCATATCATCATGCGTGTCACTAATGAAGATGACAATAAAGAAGATGTCAAGAAAAAATTAAAATATTATCTAACGACTTACAGAGCGCCCACCAAGAAATAGAAAATTTAAACTCCGAAAATTTTAGATTAAAAACGGACTTGCAAAAATATATAAAAATAGTAAATGCATACAAAGACATCAATTATACAGAAAAAAGAAAATTTGAGTCCAAGATCAGAACACAAAGTAAATCTAGCCAAAACAAGAATATAACGCCTGTAATAAATAAATATAACCACAATTGGTCGAAAAATGGTTTGCAAATTTTGAAAGGACAACTTATTTACATACATACTTACAAACGAACAGTAATAATAATAATAATAAACCCGCAGGGCAGCTTGTGGCGAGCTGTTGGGCCGTAGCGACCCCACGGACCTGATCTCCCGGGAGAAGTCTTGTTCCTCATCTCTGGCTTGCCTTTCAATAAAGGCAGGCCAGAGATGAGGAACGGAGCTCCCACCTCTATCTTGCCTTAATTGGCCGGTTAGAGTGGAAACTCGCGAGAGCATTCGTGCTCGGGGTAAGGAAGTATTCCAGTAAGACGCTGGTAGGGATCTTGACCGTACTTCCGGGATTGTCCTGATAGCCGTGGAATACCTCTCCACTTCTCTAGCACCTCAAGATATTATGTTGCCCCCTTGTCGCTACGTCACTTCGTGCTAGCGACTGTTTCAGGGGGCCCATTTAGTGAGTGTGCAAGTCACCCCCTGCCATTTTATCCATGTATACAAACATTGGTCCAGCAGGGGCCATAGTCACTTCATAGTTTCAGGTAACCAAGTCACTTTAGCAACCCATACCCATAGTCCAGTATTATTAGTTTCCATGTCCTGTAATAGTCCTGCACCAACCGGGGGTTGTCCTTGGGTGCACTTGCATAGTGCATATAGGGATAATCGTCGGTTGGTGTCCTATTTCATATAAAGCTACCTAAGGGGCCTCTGCGAGTTGGCTTCGGCTCCTCGTACGCCTTACAGAGGCCCGGGACCTCTGGGTCCCGAGATACATCAAGTATATAAAAAAATAATAAAATTCATTTATTTTCTCACCACAGTATTTAAAAGATTACATGGAAATATTGTTTAGCATTAAAAATTACTCCAATATTGTGGGAGACTGGTGCCTAAGCTAGGCTAATTGCCTGTGTTATAGGACACCAGGTTCCCATCCCGGTTAACAATGTCAGGTCGTACTAAAGCAATACACTTTTAGTTGCGGCAAGTTTAGTGTTGTGGGAGGTGAGTAATATGAGGGTGTGTATTAGCTGTAAGTAAAGTATGTGAGTGTGAGGGGGTGTGTGTTTGTGTGGTGTTAGATTGCTGTACGCGTAAATATTGGTGCTAGCTAAATAAAAGCTTGTAAAAAGCAACTACTCATAACAACACAAGAAATTCATAAAACGCCTGTAATGGAAAAGAAGCAATTAGACGAGTTAACGACACAAGAAACAAATTACAATGAAAAGATAAACATCGCAAACACCTCAGAAACAGCTGGAAAGAATACTAATTTAAAATGTACCGAGATTACAATATCAGAAATGAACCTTAATTTGAAAAGTCCGTCAGAGCATTTAACACAACAAAGGACTATTGAAAATGTAACATCCCTAAGTATATAAATAGAGGAATCTACAACAGTTGATAAGAGGACCGCTATGGATCTAACAATATTACCCAACGCCTGTACTAATACACTGAGCAAAAATACTCTCAGCGATGATTCGTTTGTACTAACTACGAGCCCCACACCCTGTACTACTTACTACACTGAGCAAACATTCTCTTATCGATGATTTGTTCGTATCAACTACAATCCTCAAACCAGGGGAAGGAAGTGGAAGCATTGACAACATCCCGAACGACGGAGACTGTAATGATCATTCTAAATACAAAACTCCGGAGCACAGGAAAATATTATGTACTAGCACTCTCCCCGTGACTTCGTTCGCGTGATTTTTCTTACGGATCCCTAATTTTTTTATTACAAAATATAGCATATAGCACTCAGTGATCACGTAGCTTCCAATTTGTGAAAGAATTTTCAAAATCGGTTTAGTAGATCCAGAGATTACCCCCTACATACAAACTTACAAACTTACAAACATATGTTACCTCTTTATAATATTAGTATAGATGATTTCTAGTAATAATGTGAATAAAATATTAGGCATAGGGAAAAGTACGTTCGCAGGATATAAATTCTGTCATTATATCATACCAAATGGAGGAATAAAGCAGCTGTTTGCAAATCTAAATAAGAAACTCAAAAACTTTATCCATAATGATTGTGTTATTTATATTGGTGAAGGAGATTTCAAAGTCTCCAATAATTATAGGTTATTAATAGATTACATGAAGAAAGAGCTTGGTAATGTGATTAATACAAACATCATTCACATCATTTATTGTGATTTGCTTGCCTAATTTTAAAAAATTAAGTATCAATTTTTCAATATTTAAAAAGCGTATTGAAATGTTTAATTGTTTAATGTATTTAGATAAGGAATTATGAGAATATGCCTATCTCTTTGATTCCAATTATTGTGGGGAATATACCTATGAAATTTTCTGGAAATGTATTGCAACAGTCAACAATAGAGCAGTTGCTAAAATATTTAAAAATTTAATGGAATATATCAAATATCTAGTTTTAGAAACTTGTCATTGTTTTGAGTATGCTGCGGTCGGGGATATCTCAATCGACAAAAATAACAAGCGTTATAATGATCAGTCAACCAAAACTGAAAGTACCTACTAGTAAAATATCCAAATGTAAGTGTAAGTATGCGAGCACACGGTGCGTTGCGGCGGCGCGCGGCGGTCCGACGCCGGAGCGGTGTCGCTGCGTCGTTTTACATAGAAATATCTGTGGCATGTCACACGATGCGTTCCGGCGCCGCACCGGACTTGCAACCACCAAGACGAGGCGGGGAGGGGTGAATGCGTTGCGACGCACAGTGGGGCAGGATTATTAAAATGTGTCGTTAATTCAGAATAATGATTTGGAGTAGATATTTCGATAGTGACATGATAGGGTTGGTGAAATAAAAAAGAAAATTGTTTGTATAAGCTTATATATATATATATTATATGTACAAACAAAATCATATTTTAAAGTGTTGCAAGTTAAATATTATTACTACCCTAGGCAACAACAAAGATATAGGTTATAACAAAACTAATTACTATCAGCGCTATAGTCACTATCATCGTTACAGTCAAAACCGTCACATTTTGTTATTTTTTTCAATTTCCTTCTGAAGTGAATATATCTGGTCTTGAAGTTTATAATGTCCAGTGTTCTTCATTATCATAAGCAACTCTCGTCTTGTGATCTTGTCACAAACAAGGTATTGGAGTTTGTACCTGTGTAAAAAAGTAACAATAGAATTTAATAAAAAAAAGGAGGTATTCTTAAAATAGCGACTTAACTCACTACTAATATTATTTATTTCAAATCGGGCAAACATGTGCAAAAAAATAAGACATAATCTTAAACTCTAATAGCTACTGGTACTGAAAAAAATTAAACGTAAGCCCGATTAGTTGCGGAACATAACTAATTATCTAATTGATTTATTAGTTTTTAATTCTGACTTCCTTTTTTTTGTGCAATCTTTGACTCACAATTTTACCCATCAAAACAAATATTAAAATATAAATATAGTGTGAAATAATAAGATGTATACCTGAACTTGACGCTTCCATAATAGCTTCTGGGGTTTTTATCACAAGCATTTAAAAAATCTAAGTACACTTCGTTATTGCGCAAACGCACGAATTCACTTGTATGGTCCACGAGTTTTCGGCTTGGACTGAGGGGCGTGGTAGGGAGCGCGGGTTGAGTGGATCGCGTCCGTTTACCTGCGCTATTGTTCCACAAGTACTAGACTATGCCACAGCATACACAGAAACATGGTAAGGCAAAAACAAATATTTTTATTTAATGTATCGATTTAAGTAATCTTGCCCCAGTGTGCGACGTCGGAGACCGGAGTCAGTCAGTTGTTTTGCGTCACAAGGAATTACACACGCTCGCTCGCTGCTACGGCGCCGCTGCGTTATAACAACGCTGCGGCGCCGCACCGCTCGTGTGCCCGCTCACACGGTGAAATCTTTGCGGTGCGGCGCCGCAACGCACCGTGCGCGCCCTAAGTGCAATAATACTAATTCTGAAAAAACAGTAATGAATGATGATTTTATACAAAATACGGCTTCTAATAGGTACTGATAATAAGTCAAATTTTTTTTTCGTATATCTATATACAATATATTTGTCTTACATCAGAATATAAATGGTTTAATAAATAAATCGGACCTACTTGCCTATCACTTACAATAACTTTCTCATGAAGGTAAACCATTGGACATAGTTTGCATAACGGAACAAAATATGAAGGATGCTGATGATGTTCATCCACTTATACCTAACTTTAGACTTGCATCATCCTCAAATAGAAACTCGACGACCGTCTGTTACTGGAATGTTACTATTGGGTCTTGGGCAATAATAAAAACACATTATTATACTTTATTACAATATTTTGTTACATGATAAGCAAAATCACATTTTTAAACTCTTCGTTCTCGATGTCATGTCGAATAACCGTAACTAAAAATGTTGCCGATGGAGTCAAATTATTTCGAAATAGCTGCCCCGTCCTATGTATCTACTATACTAATAGATATAACATGCGAACAGCAGCATAAGGTTAGTTTCCCAATAATACATGATCCAATAGTGGCCCAATATTGCATCCAGCCCTTGTGTAGCTCTTTTTACGAGAATATACACGCAATACACTATGTAACAAAAACCCTGTCAGATCAGTGTTGCCGTTGATCAGTTTTTATGTTTTATTTTAATTTAATTATTTCTTCTTTCTTCTTTTTGTTTTTCACTGGGGAAAAATAATAATCTCAAATCCATTAAATGGTTACGTATATGTGTGCGCAGTACGATGCCGAATAACACCCTTAAGGATCGGACAGGGTTTTTGTTACATGCTGTATATCCGTCTGGCTATATGAATGTCTGGATTGGATCCTGCCTCTAAAAGCCACGGATTCATCAATGTCATTGTATTTGATTTATTTGATTTGGAATTCTTAACAAACATAACATAACATCACGCCCGTAATCCCGAAGCGATAGGCAGAGTTGTACTCATTTCGCCAGTTATGTTTTTTTTTTTTATGTGCCATGTGGCACATAAATGGCACAAATCCAGACTCCGAGGCTGCTACTGAGAAATTCCCGATGAAAAAACACTTTGCTCAACCTGGGAATTAAACCCAAGACCTCATGTTCAGCAGTCGCGCTTTGCGACCACTAGACAAACAAGGCACTCAGACAAAAGCATCAAGCATCATAGTACTGATAAACTGATTGATATACTGGACGACACCGCAGATATACCTACACTACAGAGACGGTATCTGCGAGGTTGACTCACATCACCCTACACGCGACAGCGACGTTTAACAGCGCATTGCACAACCAAGTGTCATCTCCTTAATAGATGCTTGCACCAACGATAAACAGAACAGTAGTCTATATGCATTTTGCACGATACCCACATTTTTGTAAGACTTTTTTTAAAACATGTTATAATAAAACGTTAAAAAAATTATTGAAATTATTTATTTATTTATAAACTGTACTTTAATACTTAAGCTTAGGTATTCATTATAATTATACAATTTTAGTTAAAAAAAGAAAAAGTTGGGCTACATATTGCTACATAGTTAAATTCAATTACCATTTTGTAAAAAAATCCTGTAAATACACAAATCTGACAGCTAAGAATATTACCATTATTATGGACTAACTTGCATCGCTATGCCGTTATGTCGATACTTGTTCTTACGTAAATACGTAAGCACTAGTCGATATTACAAAGGAACTGGTTATTTCGAGGAACTCTTTATCTCGTCTGCTATTTTATCGACCAGGTTCTTCTCCGTCGGCTTGAACCCATCCACGACTGCGTCTCCGGCGTCGCTCATAGCCGTCACCGCCTCACCCCCGGCATTCTTCACCGAGTCCATCACATCACGTTTCTCCCTGGACGCATCTCTGCGTTCCGAAGGGAGAGCCGTGGCCGCAACAATCACGAACTAGAACGATTAATAAACACTCATTGCATTTTCTTTCTCATAATATTGAACCAATCAAATAAATACCTGTAATCGTAATTGTACTTACAAGACATAGAAGAGCCGTCATTCGGGAATCCATCGCAACGTTTAACCTCAACACAGGTTAAAATCTGACCTAATTCAGTATCAATAGAATGATATTTGATTGAGTTTTGTAGACCGTCTATTACCATGAAAGATACAATGGGAGTGTTGAGCGCTCAACGTACTAACTCCTACTGGGCACAAAGGATCAACAGGACGCTCTGAATTCACTTTAACGCACGTGTTTACGCACGTGTAATCAGTCGAGCAGATATACTGGGGACAATAGACTGTGACGGACAAGGCCGCGCTAGACATTTTAAAACCTATTTATGTAAATATTCCACTCTGTTCCCTAAATACGGGAAATATTCTCTAGGACGACACTTAGGGCTGTAGAATGCAAGTATTTTTTTATAATTAAGGGACAACAAATTTCGAAAACTATTATCACCTTCCATATGAGCTATAAAACTGTTGGTTATGCAATTATTTTTATTATACTACGCGTGAAAAGTCTAACTAATCTACGAATATTGTCTCCAGACAAACTTTGCCCCCTTTTTTCATCCCCTAAGGAGTAGAGTTTCGGAAAATCCTTTCTTATCGGATGCTTACGTCATACAAAGAACACACCCTCCCCCCTCAGCGATTTAGGCCGTGCGTTCATCCGTCAGTCAGCAGTCAGTCAGTCATTCTGAACAAAACATTTTAGGTAGATAGATAACTTGAATGATTGAACTAACGGTTAGATAACTCCATCAAATCATAAATGCCGAGCCGAATTTGTCAACCAAACATAATTAATCATGAAAGAAGGAAAGTAAAAACACACACACCTTAATAAAGTAATATTGTAATTATAAAATATTGATGTACATCGGATGCGTACCATATATTTAAAACATATAACAACCAAATTATCATGCGTGTCACTAATGAAGATGACAGTAAATAAGATGTATAAGACAAAGTAATGATAATCTAGATATAATATGTAAGCCATCAGCCTAAAAAATGTTTTAGATTTTTGGCCACCCTGCTGTGGTCGCAACCTAAATTGGGTAATAGGCGTGACACGCCGGGCGGAGGTGACACGCAGATCTCACTGGATCACATCACAATAACACATTTAAATAATATATATTTCTTTGTGACGTACTTCCTACTGATTGTTTTATTTACAACTGCACCTTAAAAAACAGAATATAAATGACATTCACACAATACCAATGAAAATCTTACTCCATATGACGGGGTGCCGGGGTTGCGGGACGTCCGGGGTTGCGGGACGTCTTAACCGGGGTTGCGGGACGTCTTAACGGGATACCGTGGCCCCGGAACGTAAAGGGCAACAGAAGGAACAGGGTGGTTTTTTAGTCAGTAAAAGTCTGACAGTCCCTTCCGCCCCACCCAGGGCGGAAGGAGTCATTTGATGATTTTTACCACCTAAAAAAAAAAAAAATAAATATGAGGGGGTGAATGAAAATGTGGGGTTGAACTTTAAAAGGGATTTTATCGTAGAATTACTATAGTTTGTTACTAACGATGACATTTAATTGTAAATTATAATTCTGTTAAAACGTTACGCAATTAACTATGTATTTCAACGTTAAAATATCTTTAAAGTTTCGTCTCGATTCGACCCTGCATCCCTATTCATCCCGTTTTATGGTTTCCTTTTAAGCTAAAATCATACAATAATTACAACATAGTCAAACAATCTATTTGCAGGGTAAAAAGCAATTTTTTCATTTTTACCGGATTTCGTGGACAAGTGATTTTCAACTCAATAAATGCAATCCTCCAATATGTCAATAATTAAAAAAACAAAGTTATTATTTACGAGTTAAGTAATTAGTTTAAAGGTGTCAGAACACCTACTAGCCTTATGGTTAACTAGCTTCTACCCGCAACTTCGTCCGCATTAATCTCGGTTATCGCGGACGCAGAATAAAAAGTAGCCTGTCCTTTCTTGGGGTTCAAACTTACCCCGTACCAAATTTCATCAAAATCGGTTCAGTAGTTTAGTTGTGAGGGCGTAACAGACAAACGGACAGACAGACGAGAGTTACTTTCGCATTAAGAATATTAGAACGGATTTATCCCAGTTTTCACTTTAATAAGATGACTGAGAATATTGTTTTAATTGGCTAATCTTATTTGACCAAACACCAGGTAGAGGCGTACAGAACCAGTTGAATTCTTATTCATCAAGGTGGCTTCGAGAATCAAGTAAATACTTGTTGATTTGCGCCAAACAACTATCCCATGATAATCATCTAAATAAAAGTATAGTCAATGAAGATGTACTCTTATTTACTTTGCTTCAATAACCAGTGTGTAGTGTCCATAGCATTCTAGAACACAATTCAGCAGTACGGCTCAATTGAACGAAAAAGGCACTCGGCTCTGTCGTGACCCGAATGAGTTTTATGTAGCAATGTTACCGACATCTACCATACAGTGTGAATGAAATTTGTAATTCCATCAGGAGTTATGGCTGTATGACTCATCTAGTGATTTATTCAGATGGGACTGGATTGTATCAGGCATAATTATTCAATAAACATGTTTATTGGCAGACAATAGATTCAGATTCAAGAGATAAAAAGAAATAAACTCAGTGCTAACAAGATAAGTAACGATAGGTACGTACGTACAGATTCAATTAACCTCAGTGTATGCGTGTATCGCATTAACACAGACCATAAAACGTTGGAAGAAGCAAGAGGATACAAAGAGAGCTTACGTCTGGATGAACTAATAAAGATATGACGTAGATGTTATCATGTTTCAGTTCATGAAGCAATCCACTAAAAAATAATAAGGCTCTTGTCACACTGATCGCTTCACCGTCAAGAACTGTCATCGCAGTTTGTTATTATTTACCTTCTACCCTTCCTTTACGTTATAACCATAAAATAACATCTAAAATCCTGCTGCCGCTTCTTTTAAAAACGTTAGCGAATTTCTTACGTAGTTACTTGGTTGAAAATCGTTTTAAACCGGTGTTGAACGCACCGGACAAGCAAGAGAAATAACAAAAATCGGTCAGTGGGTCGTCTTAGGGGCGGATTTGTTGGAGTTGGAGTATACGCTTAGGGGCACTATGAACAGCAAAGAAACAAAAAAAAGTTTTTTTTTGGTTGAAAAAAAAAAATTTGGGACTTAGAAATTTTTTGATTTTTTTTACGAAAAGTTTTTTCGGAAAAGTTCCAATTTTATTGCAGCATCTTATTAAGCTAGTCCATAGAAACAAATTAAGCTCTGAGAAGTATGGCCCTACGACGCACCGTTTCCGAGTTATGGGTCTTCGAAATTTTTAGTTTTTTATAAAACACTCTATATTTCCAAAATGGTAGGTCGGATGAAAATCTTTTCTGGAAAGAAATTGTTGCTCTAGTCGAGAACCATAAGATGGTGTAAAGAAACCCGCGGAAATTAGTAAAAAAAAAAAATATGAAAAATTTTCTAAGTGTCGGATCGTCAGCTTGCGTATTTTTAGGGGCACGGGACTTAGTCAAATTTTCTAAGTTTTTTTTTTTTACTAATTTTCGCGGGTTTCTTTACACTATCTCATGGTTCTCGACTAGAGCAACAATTTCTTTCCAGAAAAGATTTTCATCCGACCTACCATTTTGGAAATATAGAGTGTTTTATAAAAAACTAAAAATTTCGAAGACCCATAACTCGGAAACGGTGCGTCGTAGGGCCATACTTCTCAGAGCTTAATTTGTTTTTATGGACTAGCTTAATAAGATGCTGCAATAAAATTGGAACTTTTCCGAAAAAACTTTTCGTAAAAAAAACAAAAATTTTCTAAGTCCTAGCGCCCCTAAGGCTACACTCCAACCCAAAAATCAAGTACCTAAAATATCTAAATACGATATAAGAAATAATAAAAGTCTTAGTCTACAGCTTTTCTCAGGTCACCTCAAAAAAGAAATAATTTTATTAATGGTTGCTATTTTCACACTATGGCGCCCTTTACTGCAATGTTGTTGTTTATTACGGAGAGTCTATTCAATCTATTAATCAATTTCTTTACTATTTACCTCCTCTTACAAAGAAAATTATTCTTTAAGACATTGAACAAGGAACAATTATCATCGTCATTAAAGAATTAATTTTAAGTACTTCTAAGTAACATTATTTTTCTTTTTTGCAGGCAGCGTTGGTTATCATAATGGATAGCATACTGCATGTTCATTCGGGAGCGACACCAATCGGAGTTTTTTCACCACAATATCACAGATCTACAGCGCAGGAACTAGATAAGTACTTTACCAGGCTGTAGACGAAGTCCCCACTAAGAAAGAAATGGCCGTCGCCGTCAGTGTGTTCGTCCTGCCGTCACGACATATGCAAAAACAGGAGGAGTACGACAAGCGACCGGATACCCAGAGAGTCCCGCGCACGGCACTCATCATAGCACTGATAAACTGATTGATATACTGGACGACACCGCAGATATACACAGACGGTATCTGCGAGGTTGACTCACATCACCCTACACGCGACAGCGACGTTTAACAGCGCATTGCACAACCAAGTGTCATCTCCTTATTAGATGCTTGCACCAACTATATGCATTTTGCACGATACCCACATTTTTGTAAGACTTTTTTTAAAACATGTTATAATAAAACGTTTAAAATTATTGAATTTATTTATTTATTACTTAGGTATTCATTATAATTATACAATTTTAGTTAAAAAAAGAAAAAGTTGGGCTACATAATTGCTACATAGTTAAATTCAATTACCATTTTGTAAAACAATCCTGTAAATACACAAATCTGACAGCTAAGAATATTACCATTATTATGGTCGCTTTGCCGATATGTCGATACTTGTTCTTACGTCTAGCACTAGTCGATATTACAAAGGAACTGGTTATTTCGTTATCTTGTCTGCTATTTTATCGATCACGCTCTTCTCCGTCGGCTTGAACACATGCACGACTGCGTCTCCGGCGTCGCTCATAGCCGTTACCGCCTCACCCGCGGCGTTCTTTATCGACTCCATCACATCACGTTTCTCCCTGGACGCATCTCTGCGTTCCGAAGGGAGAGCCGTGGCCGCAACAATCACGAACTAGAACCATTAATAAACACTCATTGCATTTTCACACTCATAATATTGATCCAATCAGATAAATACCTGTAATCGTAATTGTACTTACAAGACATAGAAGAGCCGTCATTCGGGAATCCATCGCAACGTTTAACCTCAACACAGGTTAAAATTTGACCTAATTCAGTATCAACAGATATTTGATTGAGTTTTGTAGACCGTCTATTCCCATGAAAGACACAATGGGAGTGCTGAGCGCTCAACGTACTAACTCCTACTGGGCACAAAGGATCAACAGGACGCTCTGAATTCACTTTAACGCACGTGTTTACGCACGTGTAATCAGTCGAGCAGATACACTGGGGACAATAGACTGTGATGGACAAGGCCGCGCTAGACATTTTAAAAACCTATTTATGTAAAATTGTAAATATTATTAAATTTCCACTCTGTTCTCTAAATACGTCGACTATAAATCTCGTGAGGACGACACTTAGGGAGCTGTAGAATGCAAGTATTTTTTTATAATTAAGGGATAATTAAGGGACAGTAAATTTCGAAAACTATTATATCCTTCCTATGAGCTATAAAACTGTTAGTTATGCTATTATTTTTATTATACTACGCGTGAAAAGTCTATCTAATTTAGGAATATTGACTCCATACAAACTTTGCCCCCTTTTTTCATCCCCTAAGGGGTAGAGTTTCGGAAAATCCTTTCTTATGCTTACGTCATACAAAGAACACACCCTCCAAGCTTCAGGTCTCTACGATCAGCGATTTAGGCTGTGCATTGATCCGTCAGTCAGTCAGTCAGTCATTCAGGACAAAACATTTTATATGTATAGATAGATAACTTGAATGATTGAACTAACGGTTAGATAACTCCATCAAATCATAAATGCCGAGCCGAATTAGTCAACAAAACATAATTAATCATAAAAGAAGGAAAGTAAAAACACACACTCCTTAATAAAGTAATATTGTAATTGTAAAATATTGATGTACATCGGTTGCGTACCATATATTTAAAACACATAACAATCAAATCATATTCATATCATCATGCGTGTCGCTAATGAATATGACAGTGAAGAAGATGCATAGACAAAGTAATGATAATCTAGATATAATCTGTAAGCCATCAGCCTAAAAAATGTTTTAGATTTTTGGCCACCCTGCTGTGGTCGCAACCTAAATTGGGTAATAGGCGTGACACGCCGAAAGTGACACGCAGCTCTCACTGGATCACATCACAATAACACATTCAAATAATATGTATATTTCTTTGTGACGTACTTCCTACTGATTGTTTTATTTACAACTGTACCTCCCACATAATGAGACACTTACCAGTAGGTAAGTCAGAACAATAGAAAATCAATTCTGTCTCATTATGTGGGACTTGAGTAATTAAAAAATAGAGTAAATTACATTCACATTGTACCAATGAAAATCTTACTCCATATGACGGGGTGAATAAAAATGCGGGGTTGAACTTTAAAAAGGAGTTTATCGTTGAAATAGTACTTAGTTTGTTACCGATGACATTTAATTGTAAATTATAATTCTGTAAAACCGTTACGTAATTAACTATGTATTTCAACGTTAAAATATCTTTAAAGTTTCGTCTCGATTCGACCCTGCATCCCTATTCATCCCGTTTTATGGTTTCATTTTAAGCTAAAATCATACAAATTTACAACATAGTCAAACAATCTATAATTTGCAGGGTCAAAAAGCAAATTTTTCATTTTCACCGGATTTCGTGGACAAGTGATTTTCCTCAAAAAATGCAATCCTCCAGTATGTCAATTATTCAAAAACTAAGATATTATTAACGAGTTAATTAGTTTAAAGGTGTCAGAAAACCTACTAGCCTTATGGTTAACTAGCTTCTACCCGCAACTTCGTCCGCATTAATCTCGGTTATCGCGGACGCAGAATAAAAAGTGGCCTGTCCTTTCTTGGGGTTCAAACTTACCCCGTACCAAATTTCATCAAAATCGGTTCAGTAGTTTAGTTGTGAGGGCGTAACAGACAAACGGACAGACAGACGAGAGTTACCTTTGCATTTAGAATATTAGAAAGGATTTATCCCAGTTTTCACTTTAATAAGATGACTGAGAATATTGTTTTAATTGGCTAATCTTATTTGACCAAACACCAGGTAGAGGCGTACAGAACCAGTCGAATTCCTATTCATCAAGGTGGCTTCAAGAATCAAGTAAATACTTGTTGATTTGCGCCAAACAACTATCCCATGATAATCATCTAAATAAAAGTATAGTCAATGAAGATGTACTCTTATTAATTTACTTCGCTTCAATTACCAGTGTGAGTGTCCATAGCATTCTAGAACACAATTTAGCAGTACGGCTCAATTGAACGAAAAAGGCACTCGGCTCTGTCGTGACCCGAATGAATTTTATGTAGCAATGTTACCAAGATCTACCATACAGTGTGAATGAAATAAATTTGTAATTCCATCAGGAGTAATGGCTGAATGACTCATCTAGTGATTTATTCAGATTGGACTGGATTGCATCAAGCATAACTATTCAATAAACATGTTTATTGGCAGACAATAGATTCAGATTCACCTAAAGAGATAAAAAGAAATAAACTCATTGCTAATAAGATAAGTGACGATAGGTACGCACGTACAGATTCAATTAACCGCAGGTACATGTGTGTATCGCATTAACACAGACCCATAAAACGTTGGAAGAAGCGAGAGGATACAAAGAGAGCTTACATCTGGATGAACTAATAAAGATATGACGTAGATATTATCATGTTTCAGTTCATGAAGCATTCCACTATAAAATAATAAGACTCTTGTCACACTGATCGCTTCACCGTCAAGAACTGTCATCGCAGTTTGTTATTATTTACCTTCCACCCTTCCTTTACGTTATTAGCATAAAATAACATCTAAAATCCTCCTGCCTCTTCTTTTAAACGTTTGCGAATTTCTGACGTAGTTACTGAAAATCGTGTTAAACCGGTGTTGAACGCACCGGACAAGCAAGAGATAACAAAAATCAAGTACCTAAAAAAATATCTAAATACGATATAAGAAATAATAAAAGTCCTACAGCTTGGCTCAGGTCACCTCAACAAAGTGATAATTTTATTAATGGTTGCTATTTTTACACTGTGGCGACCTTTACTGCAATTTTGTTGTTTATTACGAAGAGTCTATTCAATCTATTAATCAATTTATTTACTATTTACCTCCTCTCACAAAGAAAATTATTTTTAAGATATTGAACAAGGAACCATAATCATCGTCATTAAAGAATTAATTTTAAGTACTTCTATGGATAGCATACTGCATGTTCATTCGCGAACGATGTCGTCTTAGGGGCGGATTACCCAGAGAGTCCCGCACACGTCACTCATCATAGCACTGATAAACTGATTGATATACTGGACGACACCGCAGATATACACTACAGAGACGGCATCTGCGAGGTTGACTCACATCACCCTACACGCGACAGCGACGATTAACAGCGCATTGCACAACCAAGTGTCATCTTCTTAATAGATGCATGCACCAACGATAAACAGAACAGTAGTCTAAATGCATTTTGCACGATACCCACATTTTTGTAAGACTTTCTTTAAAACATAGTATAATAAAACGTTTAGAATTATTGAATTTATTTATTTATTACTTATAAGCTTAGGTATTCATTATAATTATACAATTTTAGTTCAAAAAAGAAAAAGTTGGGCTACATATACACATCAAAAGTGTCTAGGGATCAAGATGTATTTGGTAATAATAATATATTGATCCCTAGACACTTTTGATGTGTGTACTTAGTTAAATTTAATTACCATTTTGGTAAAACAATCCGGTAAATACACAAATCTGACTGCTAAGAATATTCCCATTATTATGGACTAATTTGCGTCGCTTTGTCGATATGTCGATACTTGTTCTTACGTAAGCACTAGTCGATAATACAAAGGAACTGGTTATTTCGTTATCTTATCTGCTATTTTATCGATCACGCTCTTCTCCGTCGGCTTGAACACATGCACGACTGCGTCTCCGGCGTCGCTCATAGACGTCACCGCCTCACCCCAGGCGTTCTTCATCGACTCCATCACATCACGTTTCTCCCTGGACGCATCTCTGCGTTCCAAAGGGAGAGCCGTGGCCGCAACAATCACGAACTAGAACGATTAATAACACACATTGCATTTTCTTACTCATAATATTGAACCAATCAAATAAATACCTGTAATCGTAATTGTACTTACAAGACATAGAAGAGCCATCATTCGGGAATCCATCGCAACGTTTAACCCAACACAGGTTAAAATTTGACCTAATTCAGTATTGAATCAACAGATTGAGTTTTGTAGACCATCTATTCCCATGAAAGACACAATGGGAGTGCTGAGCGCTCAACGTACTAACTCCTACTGGGCACAAAGGATCAACAGGACGCTTTGAATTCACTTTAACGCACGTGTTTACGCACGTGTAATCAGTCGAGCAGATATACTGGGGACAACAGCACAGAATACAATAGACTGTGATGGACAAGGGCCGCGCTAGACATTTTAAAAACCTATTTATGTAAAATTTATTGTAAATATTATTAAATTTCCACTCTGTTCTCTAAATACGTCGACTATATCTCGTGAGGACGACACTTAGGGAGCTGTAGAATGCAAGTATTTTTTTATAATTAAGGGATAATTAAGGGACAGTACATTTTGAAAACTATTATCACCTTCCTATGAGCTATAAAACTGTTAGTTATGCTATTATTTTTATTATACTACGCGTGAAAAGTCTATCTAATTTACGAATATTGACTCCATACAAACTTTGCCCCTTTTTTTCATCCCCTAAGGGGTAGAGTTTCGGAAAATCCTTTCTTATGCTTACGTCATACAAAGAACACACCCTCCAAGCTTCAGGTCTCTACGATCAGCGATTTAGGCTGTGCGTTGATCCGTCAGTCAGTCATTCAGGACAAAACATTTTATATGTATAGATAGATAACTTGAATGATTGAAATAACGGTTAGATAACTCCATCAAATCATAAATGCCGAGCCGAATTAGTCAACAAAACATAATTAATCATAAAAGAAGGAAAGTAAAAACACACACTCCTTAATAAAGTAATGTTGTAATTATAAAATATTGATGTACATCGGTTGCGTACCATATATTTAAAACACATAACAATCAAATCTTAATCATATCATCATGCGTGTCACTAATGAATATGACAGTGAAGAAGATGCATAGACAAAGTAATGATAATCTAGATTATAATCTGTAAGCCATCAGCCTAATAAATGTTTTAGATTTTTGGCCACCCTGCTGTGGTCGCAACCTAAATTGGGTAATAGGCGTGACACGCCGAATGTGACACGCAGCTCTCACTGGATCACATCACAATAACACATTTAAATAATATGTACATTTCTTTGTGACGTAGGTACTTCCTACTGATTGTTTTATTTACAATCAATTGTGTCTCATTATGTGGGACTTGAGTAATTAAAAAATAGAGTAAATTACATTCACATTGTACCAATGAAAATCTTACTCCATATGACGGGGTGAATAAAAATGCGGGGTTGAACTTTAAAAAGGAGTTTATCGTTGAAATAGTACTAGTCCGGTCAATTTAGACCAAAAAATGAGAGTGAAGTTACATAAAGTCCCATCAAGCTGAAAATGAGTAAAATTGTTCAAAACATAATTATAAATAAATTATTTAAAAGTTCCCCATCATTCCCGTGTATGGAAAAAAAAATATTTAAGGTCAAAGGTCCTAAAAATGAGTTTTTCGCGATTTTCAGCAAAACGGTAAGGCGATTAACACACGGCACCGCACGCCGCTCCGGCATGCGGTGATGCGGTTCTCACGTCGCACTAGCCTCTATGAAATCCGCTTGAACCTTGCACACGAACACCGCACGACCGCGCGGTCGAGCGGTGTTCTCGTCACAACCGCATCACCGTGCGGACGTCCGCGCGGTCGTGCGGTGCCTCACACACGGGGCGCCGCATCACCGTGCGGATCATCCAAGGAGGTTAAAAATTTATGGAGTGCGCGCTTCATACTACAGAAACGGTCCTAACTCGGTGACCTTGAAATGAATGAAAGGCACCGAGTTAAGCGTTCTGTTTCTTTCTAATACACACAATAATAATATATTATATATAATATATAATATAATATACACAATTTCTAATACACTTAACAATGCCAGAACGAGATAAAATACAGAACTCAGTGCCTCTCTTTCTAAAAAAAATGAGTAACGGTTATCAATGTTCCAAGCGCTCGCTCCCTATATTTTTAACCTCCTTGGGATCATCGTGCAGGGTTCCCAATTTAGGGGTTTTCTCCCCAAATTTAGGGGGTAATATAATTTTTTAAAAGGGCGTTATATGTTTAGGTGTATTTTTGGGGACTTTTGGCTTCTTATATTTTTAAATCTATTTTTTTTATTTGTTGACCTAGCACCATAGTGGGTATCAGGACACATGCGCGAAAGACATTTGCGCGCAAGACTCTTGCGCGAGACTCTTTGCGCGCACGGACACTTGCGCGAATGGACGTTTCGGCGCCAAGACACTTGCGCGACTCCCTTTGCGCGATAGGTCACTTGCGCGAATGACAGTTCCACGATAGACATTTGTGCGCCTACACTTGTGCGATAGATACTTCCGCGAATCCACTAGCGCGAATGCAGATATGCGCGAAGTATATTTTTATAGAGGATATAATGGGCTAAATTCTTGAAATAAGGTTCCGTACGCACATCACTTTATCCATTAGATAAAATTTATAACGGCTAATTACGCGTCATGGGTGTAGTGTCCATGGTTTTCGAGGGTGCTGATGCCGAAAATGTAGTCAAAATGAAAATCCAAGATGGCGGCCGCAAAATTTTACAAAATATGCTTCATGGGTGTCGCGTCCATGGTTTTCGAGGGTGCTGATAACGAAAATGAGGTCAAAATAAAAATCCAAGATGGCGGCTGCAAAATTTTACAAAATATGTTTCATGGGTGTCGTGTCCATGGTTTTCGTGGGTGCTGATGCCGAAAATGAGGTCAAAATAAAAATCTAAGATGGCGGCCGCAAAATTTTACAAAATATGCTTCATGTGTGTCGCGTCCATGGTTTTCGGGGGTGCTGATGACGAAAATGTGGTCAAAATAAAAATCCAAGATGGCGGCTGCAAAATTTTACAAAATATGCTTCATGGGTGTCGTGTTCATGGTTTTCGAGGGTGCTGATGACGAAAATGAGGTCAAAATGAAAATCCAAGATGGCGGCCGCAAAATATGCCACACATTACTCGTTATGAATTTTATCTAATAGATAAAGTGATGTGGGTCATCATATAGATGCCTATGCAAACGAATTATTTTGCATCACGAAATTAAACTTTAAGGCATTTTTTTTAGCTTAACATTTATTTTACATGTTGTAATATTATGTGCATTATAAAAAAATAAACAGAACGTTATACCTACATGAATCACAAACGAAATTAATAAAATCAAAAATAAAACTAAAGTTTAATACTTTAGTTAACCAAAGCTCACAAAGTGATATTGGATTGAATGAAACAAATCGTTGATGGTATTGAAGCACCCTTGAAAACCATGAACACGACACCCATGACGCGTAATTAGCCGTTATGAATTTTATCTAATAGATATAGTGATGTGGGTATGTGTACGGAACCTTATTTTAAGAATTTTGCCCATTATCCTTTATAAAAATATACTTCGCGCATATCTGCATTCGCGCTAGTGGATTCGCAGAATTTTTTTATTTTTTTCCCAGAATTTTCTCCGCAGTTTTCACCAAAAGTTCCCCAAAATTTTTCCCCAAATTGGGGGAAAAAAAACCCCAACCTGGACACCCTGAAAACTGGTCAAAACCGGTAAAAAATAACTGGTTAAAACCAAAACTGTTCAAAATCGATCCGCACGGTCATGCGGTTGAACCGCATCACCGTGCGGACAACCGCATCGAAATCCGCTTCACCGCCACCGCATGCCGGAGCGGCGTGCGGTGCCGTGGGTTAATCGCCTTATCATAAAAGTACCTTAGACAAAAATTGTAGATCATAAAATTATCTATAAAAATGTATCAATACTTTTTTCCTGCGAGCCACCGAACACAATTTTTTGCAACTGCAAAAGGGATGTAGTGCTAAATGTGGTTGCAAAAATGTCGGACTGTTTTGTTCTCTGGCATGCACAAATTGTCAAGGCCGGTCGTGCTCTAATGTTGAATCACAAAACAATGGAGGGTTCGTTTGATTCCGACGAAGTATCATGCGAAACATCGCTATTGACGCAATTTACTTGCATTCAAAATGAAGATGAAGAAGAAGCAGGAGAAGAAGAAGAACAAGAAGAAGAACGTGTGCATATTATGACGATTTAATAACAACTTTTATTAAATTTTTGAATCGTTATATCTCCGAAACGGTGGCTCGTAGGAAAAAAGTATTGATACATTTTTATAGATAATTTTATGATCTACAATTTTTGTCTAAGGTACTTTTATGATAAAACTTACCGTTTTGCTGAAAATCGCGAAAAATTCATTTTTTTGACCTTTGACCTTGAATAAATTTTGTTTTTCCATACACGGGAATGATGGGAAACTTTTAGATATTATTTATAATTATGTTTTGAACAATTTCACTGATTTTCAGCTTGATGGGACTTTATGCACCTTTGAATGTCTAATTTGACCGGACTATACTTAGTTTGTTACCGATGACATTTAATTGTAAATTATAATTATGTAAAAACGTTACGCAATTAACTATGTATTTCAATGTTAAAATATCTTTAAAGTTTCGTCTCGATTCGACCCTGCATCCCTATTCATCCCGTTTTATGGTTTCCTTTTAAGCTAAGATTATACAAAACAACATAGTCAAACAATCTATAATTTGCAGGGTCAAAAAGCAAATTTTTCATTTTCACCGGATTTCGTGGCCAAGTGATTTTCCTCAAAAAATGCAATCCTCCAGTATGTCAATTATTCAAAAACTAAGATATTAGGTATTAACGAGTTAATTAGTTTAAAGGTGTCAGAAAACCTACTAGCCTTATGGTTAACTAGCTTCTACCCGCAACTTCGTCCGCATTAATCTCGGTTATCGCGGACGCAGAATAAAAAGTGGCCTGTCCTTTCTTGGGGTTCAAACTTACCCCGTACCAAATTTCATCAAAATCGGTTCAGTAGTTTAGTTGTGAGGGCGTAACAGACAAACGGACAGACAGACGAGAGTTACTTTTGCATTTAGAATATTAGAAAGGATTTATCCCAGTTTTCACTATAATAAGATGACTGAGAATATTGTTTTAATTGGCTAATCTTATTTGACCAAACACCAGGTAGAGGCGTACAGAACCAGTCGAATTCCTGTTCATCAAGGTGGCTTCAAGAATCAAGTAAATACTTGTTGATTTGCGCCAAACAACTATCCCATGTTAATCATCTAAATAAAAGTATAGTCAATGAAGATGTACTCTTATTAATTTACTTCGCTTCAATTACCAGTGTGAGTATCCATAGCATTCTAGAACACAATTTAGCAGTACGGCTCAATTGAACGAAAAAGGCACTCGGCTCTGTCGTGACCCGAATGAGTTTTATGTAGCAATGTTACCAAGATCTACCATACAGTGTGAATGAAATTTGTAATTCCAAAAGGAGTAATGGCTGAATGACTCATCTAGTGATTTATTCAGATTGGACTGGATTGCATCAGGCATAATTATTCAATAAACATGTTTATTGGCAAACAATAGATTCAGATTCACCTAAAGAGATAAAAAGAAATAAACTCATTGCTAACAAGATAAGTGACGATAGGTACGCACGTACAGATTCAATTAACCGCAGGTACATGTGTGTATCGCATTAACACAGACCCATAAAACGTTGGAAGAAGCGAGAGGATACAAAGAGAGCTTACATCTGGATGAACTAATAAAGATATGACGTATATATTATCATGTTTCAGTTCATGAAGCAATCCACTATAAAATAATAAGGCTCTTGTCACACTGATCGCTTCACCGTCAAGAACTGTCATCGCAGTTTGATATTATTTACCTTCCACCCTTCACATAACATAACATCACGCCTGTAATACCCGTAGGGTTAGGCAGAGGTGTACCCGTTCCACCCTTCCTTTACGTTATTAGCATAAAATAACATCTAAAATCCTCCTGCCTCATCTTTTAAACGTTTGCGAATTTCTGACGTAGTTACTTAACAAAAATCAAGTACCTAAAATAACTAATTACGATATAAGAAATAATAAAAGTCTTAGTCTACAGCTTGGCTCAGGTCACCTCAACAAAAAAAATAATTTTATTAATGGTTGCTATTTTTACACTATGGCGACCTTTACTGCAATGTTGTTGTTTATTACGGAGAGTCTATTCAATCTATTAATCAATTTCTTTACTATTTACCTCCTCTTACAAAGAAAATTATTCTTTAAGACATTGAACAAGGAACAATTATCATCGTCAATAAATAAATAAATAGATAAATTAATTAAAGAATTAATTTTAACTACTTCTAAGTAACATTATTTTTCTTTTTTGCAGGCAGCGTTGGTTATCATTATGGATAGCATACTGCATGTTCATTCGCGAGCGACACAAATCGGAGTTATTTCAACACAATATCACAGATCTACTGCGCAGGAACTACATAAGTACTTTACCAGGCTGTAGACGAAGTCCCCACTAAGAAAGAAATGGCCGTCGGTGTGTTCGTCCTGCCGTCACGACATATGCAAAAACAGGAGGAGTACGACAAGCGACCGGATACCCAAAGAGTCCCGCGCACGGCACTCATCATAGCACTGATAAACTGATTGATATTCTGGACGACACCGCAGATATACACTACAGAGACGGTATCTGCGAGGTTGACTCACATCACCCTACATGCGACAGCGACGTTTAACAGCGCATTGCACAACCAAGTGTCATCTCCTTAATAGATACTTGCACCAACGATAAACAGAACTGTAGTCTTATGCATTTTGCACGATACCCACATTTTTGTAAGACTTTTTTAAAACATGTTATAATAAAACGTTTAAAAATATTGAATTTATTTATTTATTACTCAGGTATTCATTATAATTATACAATTTTAGTTCAAAAAAGAAAAAGTTGGGCTACATATTGCTACATAGTTAAATTCAATTACCATTTTGTAAAACAATCCTGTAAATACACAAATCTGACTGCTAAGAATATTCCCATTATTATGGACTAACTTGCATCGCTATGCCGATATGTCGATACTTGTTCTTACGTAAATACGTAAGCACTATTCGATATTACAAAGGAACTGGTTATTTCGTTAACTTGTCTGCTATTTTATCGACCACGCTCTTCTCTGTCGGCTTGAACACTTGCACGACTGCGTCTCCGGCGTCGCTCATAGCCGTCACCGCCTCACCCCCGGCGTTCTTCACCGAGTCCATCACATCACGTTTCTCCCTGGACGCATCTCTGCGTTCCGAAGGGAGAGCCGTGGCCGCAACAATCACGAACTAGAACGATTAATAAACACTCATTGCATTTTCACATTCATAATATTGATTCAATCAGATAAATACCTGTAATCGTAATTTTACTTACAAGACATAGAAGAGCCGTCATTCGGGAATCCATCGCAACGTTTAACCTCAACACAGGTTAAAATCTGACCTAAGTAATTGAGTATCAACAGATATTTGATTGAGTTTTGTAGACCGTCTATTACCATGAAGGACACAATGGGAGTGCTGAGCGCTCAACGTACTAACTCCTACTGGGCACAAAGGATCAACAGGACGCTCTGAATTCACTTTAACGCACGTGTTTACGCACGTGTAATCAGTCGAGCAGATATACTGGGGACAATAGACTGTGATGGACAAGGCCGCGCTAGACATTTTAAAACCTATTTATGTAAATATTCCACTCTGTTCTCTAAATAAGTACGTCGACTATATCTCGTGAGGACGACACTTAGGGCTGTAGAATGCAAGTATTTTTTTTTATTAAGGGATAATTAAGAGACAATAAATTTCGAAAACTATTATCACCTTCCATATGAGCTATAAAACTGTTGGTTATGCTATTATTTTTATTATACTACGCGTGAAAAGTCTATCTAATTTACGAATATTGTCTCAATACAAACTTTGCCCCCTGTTTTCATCCCCTAAGGAGTGGAATTTCGGAAAATCCTTTCTTATCGGATGCTTACGTCATACAAAGAACACACCCTCTAAGCTTCAGGTCTCAACGATCAGCGATTTAGGCTGTACGTTGATCCGTCAGTCAGTCATTCAGGACAAAACATTTTATATGTATAGATAGATAGATAACTTGAATGATTGAAGTAACGGTTGGATAACTCCATCAAATCATTTATTATTATCAATATTCACGGAGCCGATTTTGTAAATAAAACATAATTAATCATGAAAGAAGGAAAGTAAAAACACACACCTTTATAAAATAATATTGTAATTGTAAAATATTGATGTACATCGGTTGCGTACCATATATTTAAAACACATTTATCACTCAAATTATAATCATATCGTCATGCGTGTCACTAATAAAGATGACAGTAAAGAAGATGTATAAGACAAAGTAATGATAATCTAGATATAATATGTAAGCCATCAGCCTAATAAATGTTTTAGATTTTTGGCCACCCTGCTGTGGTCGCAACCTAAATTGGGTAATAGGCGTGACACGCCGGAGGTGACACGCAGATCTCACAGAACCACATCACAATAACACATTCAAATAATATACCTATATATTTCTTTGTGAGGTACTTACTACTGATTGTTTTATTTACAACTCTACCTTATAAAATAGAATAAATTACATTCACATTATACCAATTAAAATCTTACTCCTTATATTGAACTTTTAAAATGATTTTAACTATTACAATTCTGTAAAAACGTTAAGCAATTAATTATTTATATTATTTCAACGTTAAAATCTCTTTTAAAGTTTTGTTCCAATTTGACCCTGCATCCCTATTCATCCCGTTTTATGGTTTCCTTTTAGCTAAAATCATATAATTACAACATAGTCAAACAATCTATTTGCAGGGCAAAAAAGTACATTTTTCATTTTCACCGGATTTCGTGTACAAGTGATTTTCCTCAAAAAATGCAACCCTCCAGTATGTCAATTACTGCAGTTTTTTGTGTCGATCTAATCGTATGAATCTCTTGTAAGTATGAGTGGGGCTCGCTAAGGATTCCGTAGCCATGACTTATATCTAAAAATAAAAAGAAATTTGGGATTAGGTATTCTACTTAACATAAAAACACCTTCAAGATATTTTTTTTAAATCTAGTGTCTTATATAGAGCATTCTTGACATTAATTCTGTCTGAATAACGATTAACTTTAAAAAAGTCTCAGTTAAAGCAATGCTTACAGTGAAAAAAATCATTACACTGAAAACTTAAGAAAAGAAGGAAACAATAAAAAATATGTGTTCTTGTAAGTACCTACTGCATGTAACAAAAACAATCCAGAGCGTTTTAATCGATTTCATTGGTTTCATCATTTCTTACATCAGAGTCACTTGATTCTGAATTCAAAATGCCCGGGAACCCGACTATATTAGAACTTATAAGCCTCGCACCAACAGCGTCTGCGGCCTCATCTTCGGGAGAGCCTAACCCAAACAAGAGCTTGGTCTTTCTCCACATTCTCTTAAAAAAACGTCCCACATCATCAAAGAAGTCTCCCACAGCTTGATATGCGCGTCTTTTAAATCGATTTCTCACTGTTTCTGCTGGAGGTATTATTTGAATAAGTATTGACTGAAAAAAAATAGTCAACAAAATTGTAGTTTGTATCGTTATGATGGTGCAATTCAAAACTTTGTAATGAAATCGTGACCCATTGAGAGCAATTATCTAGTAGCTATGAGCTATTTTGTAGTTCAAGAAAAGCTTAACTGCAATTTGATCGGTTAGACAGATATGGCAATATAGCCAAGTGCAATTAGACTAAAAATACCTCCCCAATTGGAGCGAAGTTTATAGTGGACGGATTTTCATGGGACTTTTTTGTTCTGTTCCTAGAGGTAAGGAGAAAAAAGTTAAAAAAAAGAATTTCGACACATTCAATTTTGTTTATCTTCCTTCTGAGTAAAAGTAAAGTAAAGTAAAAGTAATAAGATTTTATTGTTCCTCATACAATTGTTATACATCATAGAATTGAGGCAGCCCCGGTAAGTTATAAGGATACTACCTATAATTTTATTAGATAGTAATTTTTATTTTGACGAATTTATTTTCATGCATTATACCTAGTATGGCCAATTTAAAACCTACTGGAATATAGTCGGTGATAATACATTAGAAGAACGTATTATCTCTAAAATTTCGAAAACAAAGGCAAAACTTTATACTAAAATAAGTACAAAGGCGGACTTAATGCTATAAGCATTCTCTTAGAGTCAACCAAAGGTGATGAAGAGATACAACATGTGCAAATTATTGTCCTAGCGTAAAACAACAAAATAAAAGATTCTACGTACTTACTATAGAATAATAATTAATAAAATATATTAGTAATAGGTATAATTATTGACAATCTTTTGGGCACATTTCCAGTTAACGGCGTTGCGGAGTTTATTTTGATACCATTTAATTTTAGTTAAGTACTTTTTTTATTGTGGTTGTTTTTTTTATAATTAAGTCTATAAATATTGTCCATATTCATGAAAATACATAAATCCGAAAATTCATATAATATTCTATTGAAGTTTATACTTTTTCGATTTTCATCTTTCTATAATAGGTATTTTTATTTATTTTTAATTTCAAGTGGGTTATTTAAAAATCAAAATTACCAAATTTAAAACAAAGATATTATCAGTTAAATATTAGATAATTATTCCTATTTTATTAGCTATCCAAAAACGTATAAAGGGTACACCCACTTTTCGGCAAAAATAATGTTAAGAGAAACGCGTTAAATGTCACAATATCTAATTGAGAACTGTGGCTTTATTTTTAATTTCCTCAAAAATCATCGATAATTACAAAAATACTTTAGAACACGGTCATAATGTATGGAATAGCAGATTTTTTTTCATGATTCCTGGGTTGGTAAAAGTTGTTCCTAATGATGAGTAAATATAACAAATACCCCTTTTTTAATTGAATTATTGGGAGATTTTGGGTTGGCTCCGGCAGAACTAAGCTCAAATTATAACACTAATATTAGTGGAAGACCAAACTAACTACGATGAATTCGTAGAAAAATAATGACTATGAATAGACAAAGTAAACAAACTGCAACAAGTCCAAATAAATTAGGATATGAGTAGGAGGATGAAGGAGGAAAGAAGTGAAGTATGTAGTATAACAGACACCCGGAACAGGTACCTGCTGGAGTTTGTTACTTTATAACAAGTTACCAGTTCGAAAAAGTAATATCTAAATAGAAGTAGTTAAACAAAAATAAATAACACATTACCAATATCAACAAGGTCACTAATTGCAGCTGCATCGTCCATAAACGGTACAATACGGTACGTTCTTAGTTGATCAAATGATCACATTGAGGTCTGTCATAATATCTTTCTCAGTATTCTTTATTTTAATAATATTCTTATGCAGAAAGAATATTCAATATACGTGTGATAATGAGAGCTGGCGATATAGTTATGATTTTGTTTCCGCCTTATCTTATAATCATAATATATGTGTAGCGTTAGACGTCTTCCAGCTAATAATGGCCAACGATAAAAAGCTGCAATAGAATGAACGTGGAATCTCTGCCTTCACACCAGGTGTTGAAAAGATAACATTAATAATATTTTGATGTAAATGATAAACCAACCCGCAACTAAGTCACAAAATAAAAACTAAGTGGTAATTAAAGTGATTATACACGCTTACTTTTAGTTCGTTCTTAAGCCGAAAGCCATAAACTCGATCATCAAACTCGAAACGATAGGGACCATTTTTTTTCAAAAATAACAAAAAAAAAACAGTTGTTCAGTACATTTATGTTCGTGTAACTCGTCAAAGTGTACTGAACAGCTGTTCTTATTATTGTTATTTTTGAAAAAAAAATGGTCCCAATCGTTTCGAGTTTGATGATCGAGTTTATGGCTTTCGGCTTAAGAACGACCTAAAAATAACCGTGTATAATAGATTTCCTACACTTGCAGAAGGTGCATGAATATATTGTTACAATTACGTGCTACGAAAGATAAGACTTGACACACCACACAAACTTTATATTTTCGTAATAGGTAAATAGATACACAATTATGGATAACTATTTCGTACATCCATACCTGCGCAAGCTCCCCATTACTGACTCTTGTCAAGTCTCATCTTTCGTGGCGCGCATTATACTTTTAAGATATTGAGGCACTTCTACGGTTGTAATTACTTGTATTACACAGTTCACAGGTCACAAGGTATAATTATTTAATATTATAATGACATGTGTAAACATTTTAATAATATAATGCGTATACATTTATTACGAGAAGAGACCCTGTGCCTTGCAGTAGGACAATAGGCTGGCATTATTATTATGTTTGAGGCTTGTTTTTTTTGTGTTAGCTCTTTGGCTGGTTTTAGCTAAATGTATGGGCCACAGCCGCGTTAATGCAGCGTGTGGTGTGTGATCTGTTGCGGGTGTGTTGTGTTGTGATTTTGGATGCAAGTAAGTTGTTATGTTTTGAAACTGTTATGTTTTGAAACACAACAATTACAGAAACTACACGAACGATCGTGTAGTTTCTGTAATTGTTGTGTCTGTTTTTGTCCATTTTGTAACTCCTAATGAGTATGTTATTATGGCCTTAATGAGGTTATCTATATATATAAAACTCAAAGGTGACATAGTGATCTATCAACGCACAGCCCAAACCACTGGACGGATCGAGCTGAAATTTGGCATGCAGGTAGATGTTATGACGTAGGCATCCGCTAAGAAAGGATTTTTTTAAATTTACCCTCTAAGGGGATGAACGGGGGTCCGACATTTACGCGGACGAAGTCGCGGGCTAAAGCTAGTCACTAAATAATTTAAATCTTCTTCTTTATCGAAGATCTTTATAGAAGAAAGAAGAATAATTTAAATTAAAATTCATAATAATTTATTTGCTAATATGGGTAATTACATAAAAATTACATAAAATAGAGCATAGTTCAACTATATAAAAATATTCTCTTGTATTCCGTAGTAAGTGTATTTTTAATTCTAACGTGATCTTTTAGTTGTTCATACCCTAAATGTGTATTTTGTTGTCCTAGAATTACTTTTTTTTTATTAAAAATAAAAATAACAGGAACACACATGCACACATTTTTTATTAAATATACGTTTGTGAGGGTGCAGGAAGTGGCAGGCTCTTCGCAAGATTTATTATCAGGTAGATTAGATAATACACGTACGTACGTATACGTTTGTATATTTTTATTTTTGTAATTACAATAAAACAGGAATACAATAAAAAAATGTAATACACAGTCTTACTTGGATGTAAATAATTTATAAAATATACGTATTATGATTTGATGAATAAAGTTTCATCTTTTTTTTTTTAAGGTAACATTTATTTTTTCAGTTTTATAATTGTAGGTAAACCAATCTATCTATACATATAATAAAATTGTAGAAAAGTGGTGTCTGTACAATGGAAATATATAAAAAAATGTAGCAGGGGTTGTTATTATATCGATGCCGAACTCGAAATTGTAATTAATTTTTTTTTTGTCTGTTTGTCTGTTTGTCTGTTTGTCTGTGTGTTTGTGCACGCTAATCTTCGGAACTACTTGACGGATTTGAATGATTTTTTTTTTGTTGTATTGGTATTAAGTCCGGGCAACTTAATAATTTATCTTGGAAACTTGAACACCTGATGCAGAACCGCAACAGACCAGCTAAACTATAAGAGATACAAAAATGGTACAATAGCAAAAATTATTTCACGTGATGAGCATTTTCTGCTAAGAGAATAAATTTGAAGATCTGGAACACCTGATGTGGAACTCCTAGAGCCCAGCTACACTATAACATATATAGGAATGACGTCTTAGCAAGAGTTGTTCAGCCTGATGAGCACTCTCTGATGTCGTATAAAATTTGAAGATCTGGAACAGCTGATGTGGAACTCCAAGAGCCCAGCTACACTGTAACATATATAGGAATGACGTCTTAGCAAGAGTTGTTCAGCCTGATGAGCACTCTCTGTTGACGTATAAAGATTGTAGATCTGGAACACCTGTCGTGGAACTCCAAGAGCCCAGTTACACTATAATATATACAGGAATGACGTCTTAGCAAAAGTTGTTCACCCTGATGAGCACTCTCTGTTGACGTATAAAAATTGAAGATCTGGCACACGCGTTGTGAAATTCCAAGCGCCCAGCTACACTATAACATATATAGGAATAACGTCTTAGCAACAGTTGTTCAGCCTGATGACCACTCTCTGTTGACGTTGAAAAATTGAAGATCTGGAACACCTGATATGGAAAAAAAAGCTCAGTTTCACTGTATAATTATAAAATAACATAGGTAAGCTGGGAGTACCTCCACGCGGTGAAGGCGGTAACAGTTTAGGACTGATTTGATGATCGATGAAATTTCGCTTATCCCGTTGTTTTTCCGTCCCCAGGCCTTAGAATTCTACATCAGACGTTTCAGATCTTCGATTTTGACGACCCCGTTGTCGCTGGCATAAGCAACAGGATCCGCGTACGAAGTCGCGGGCAGAAGCTAGTAAATAAATAAATATCGAATCGAACAGACACCGCTTAAAAAACTACAAAGTGAAAAAGTAGTATTTTGAAGAAGTTGGTTTTTTTTTGTAATTTTTTTTTTCGCTTTCACCTACTTACTTACTTAGGTAGTATCATCCTCCTATCATCCAAATCCATTAAGACACGGTAACATTACACAATTCAACATGTTTATATGTTATTCATGGAGTCACTAATAGAATGATTTTGATATATTTATTTATTTATTCATTTAATTCAAGTAACAAAGAGCCATAACATATATACCTTATAGACTATCATACATATTTATAAAAACAAAAACTACTGCACACGAAGTGACGGCGCGGCGTCGTGTTGCGCTGCGTGGTGTCGCGTAGCCTTCCGCGGAATCGCCGATACACGACACCCTTCGGCCAAAACTCTTCCTCGAGGAAGGTCTCAATGCAATGAGTCGGAACTCGCACCACAAACGACTGAACGACGATATACGACGACGAATTATTTTAGTATGGAAGAGTTGCGGCGAGAGGTCTTAGAACTTGTGCCTCTTTTGGTCTGTTTATTGAAACTCCTGATTTATTAAAATATTTCGACCAAAACAGCTATTCACTATGAAACACATGACTTGATAATAGAAAGGATTAGGGAAACTAGCGTCTCGTTCAGGTTTAACGTCGTGAATTTCACCGAAATTACCTATATGACACTCGGCTACACGTTGCTGTGGCTTGAAGTAAGTAAATATTGAGGCCAATAATCGAGATAAAAACTATTCTATCTTTTAAGTTTGACCAAATTACACACAGTAAGAAATATTTCATTAAAAAATGGTTAAGTAGTTTAGGAGTTCATCCCGGTCAAACAACGTGACGCGTAATTTATATATATTATATTTTCCTGTAACCGATGCCGTAGTGATTTTTGGCTTAGGTCTTCTTTTACATACATACATACATAAACTCACGCCTTTTATGCTTAAAAAAAAAGTTTACGCATGGAAGGGTTGATCATAATAAACTGTGGTGACTAATCTTGATCGAAGATCACTGAGCGGTCTGTGTGACAGGAGCCTTATTTTTTATAGAACTGAAAGATTGTAATCAGCTGTTTCATAATTAAATTTATGATCGTGTTATATAGCATTTTTGTAGGGAACAGCTGATATTTTTTTCATTATTTCAGTGTTGGTCCCATAGTAAAAGTTGTTCATAATGATGAATACAATGACCCCTTTTCAGGTTGCTGGTGTTTTAAAAATAACCCTGTATACCTACGTCATATCTTTATTAGCTTATCTAGATGTTCTCTCTACATCCTCTAGCTTCTTTCAACGTTTCATGGTCAGAGTCTGAATGTAGTTGAATTTAATTGAATTTGTACGGACGCACATACCTACGTACCTACCTACTGTCGCTTATGTTTTTAACTCTTTAGGTTAAACTGAATCTATTGTCTGCCAATAAACATGTTTATTGAATAATTATGTCTGATGCAATCCGGTCCAATCTGAATAAATCACTAGATGAGTATGGATGGATTCAGCCATAACTCCTGATGGAATTACAAGTTTCATTCATACTGTATGGTAGATCTCGGTAACATTGCTATACCAAACTCATTCGGGTCACGATAGTGTAGTGTGTCTTTTTCGTTGAATTGGGCCGTTAGGCCAATTTTCATCCAAATCTGTTCAACGGTTTACGCGTGATTGAATGACAAACATCCAAACATCTAAACAGCTTCACAAACTTTCACATCTATAATACATATACCTATTAATAGGATTGTTTAAAATAATTGGACTTGTTAATTCATAATTTATAAAACTGTACTTTAATACTTAAGTTTAGGTATTCATTTTAGTTCAAAAAGATACTACATATTATTGTTGATTCAATTACCATTTTGGTAAAACAATCCTATAAATACAGATTAGTCGGACAACAGAGTATGTTTTCATTATTATGGACTAACTTGCATCGCTATGCCGATACTCGTTCTTACTTAAGTACTAGGTAATATTACAAAGTTCTCGTTATTTAGAAAAAATCTTTAGAGGATGTCTGGTATTTTGTCGACCGTGTTCTTCTCCGTCGGCTTAAACACATTCAACACTGCGTCTCCGGCGTCGCTCAACGTCCTCATCACCTCACCCCAGGCGTGCTTCATCGAGTCTATCACATCTCGCTTCTCCCTGGACGCATCTCTGCGTTCCGAAGGGAGAGCCGTCGCCGTAACAATCACGAACTAGAACGATTAATAACCACTCATAGCATTTTCACACTCATTAAACCATTCAAATAAATATAATCGTAATTGTACTTACAAGACATAGAAAAGTCGCCAGTCGTAAATCCATAACGTCTAACATCAATAGGTTTGGTTTGGTCCAATTGAGAGTCAAGTTTCAATAGCTATTTAATAATGTTTTTATAGGCCGTCTACTACCAAAGACACAATGGACAACACTATTAGGGTTGCAGAATGCAAGTATATTATTATGTATATTAAACGGAATCATAAAATTTTGAATACCATTAGTACCTTCTAGAGCTATAAAACTGTTAGTTATGCTATTATTTTTATTATACTATAGGTTTTATCGCAATGATTGGACTAACGGTTGAATAACCACATCAAATCGTAAATTATCAAACAACTGAAATTATTTTTATCAATATTCACTGAGCCGATTTTATTAGTTAATCGTAATTAATCATGGTGATAATAGATGAATAGGAAGGAAAGTAAAAACACACACACTTATTAAAATAGTATTGTACTTGTAAAATATTGATGTAGATCGGTTGGGTACTGTGGTCTCTTTAGTAGTGACCGGGGTACCACGCTTGTTTCTGGGGGTGTACAGGGCCCTTACTTTTCTACTTGAACGCAAAGACAGACTTATGAATTAGTATTAAAATTACGCTCACATTCTGAGCGCGGGCAAACAACTGCTCAGTATAAAAAAAACAATTACTATTAGTTTTAAATTCGAATCCATTAATTAATACGTTAATTCGTAAATAAAATTATAATCATATTATGATGTGTGTCAGTAATGAAGATGACAATCACAAAGTTATAATAATCTGGGTTAATATTTGTAAGCTAGCAGCCTAATAAATGTTTTAGATGTTTGGTCACCCTGCTGTAGTCGCAATCTAAATTGGGTAATAGGCGTACGCCCCGGAGCCGGCGGCGGTGACAACAACATTCAAATAATATCTATACTGGGCGTTAGTGACAGGTTGGCAAAAACTGAAACTGTAGTTTCAGACCACGATTTGTGATTAAAAATCGTTGGAATTTTTCTCCGGAAAATTCTCACTAACGCCCAGTATAAAGCCTCATTTAGACGATGCAAGAAATATCGTGCGATTTACCGTACATTGCGGGACCGCGCGGCTGTCATGTCAAAAGTGACTGATCATTGACGGAAATGTACCACAACTTGCAAAATATTTCTCGCACCGTCTAAATCAGCCTTAATTCTTTGTGACGTACTTACTACCGATTGTTTTATTTACAACCTTGCACCTTAAAATAGAATAAATTACATTCACATTATACCAATGAAAATTTTAATTTAATTTTTTTTTACGTTTTATATAATTACTCTGATGGAGGATTATTTATTTAAATATTTAATTAAATATTATTGAATAGTAATGTAACACATTTGGTATATTTGGATCAATTTGACGTACCTAGTTAATTAAATTTTTGAAAAATTTTGGGTTCGATCGTTCAAGTAAAACTAAGATCATATATGGAAAGCATATAATTAGGAGGAAGTAAAGGAAGCATGAAGTATAAACAGTCACCTGGAACAGGTACCTGCTGGAGTTTTACTTTATAATAAGTTACCAGTATGAATAAAAGTACTACCTAAATAGAAGTAGTTAAGCAAAAAATAAAAATCACATTACCAATATCAACAAGTTCACTAATTGCCACTGCATCGTCCTTATATGGTACAATACGGTACGTTCTTAATTGATCAAAATTAAATGATCACGTTAAGGTCTGTCATAATTGCTTCTTTACTTTAATAATATTCTTGTGCAGAAAGAATATTCAATAACCGTGTGATAATAAGAGCTGACGATATAGTTGTGATTTTGTTTCCGGATAATTTTCTTATGGAATAGCGTTAGACGTCTTCCAAGTAATAATGGCCAACGAAAACAACACTGAGATACAATGGATGCGGAATCTATGCCTTCACATCAGGTGTTGTGACGATAACATTAATAATATTTTGATGGAAATGATAAACAAAGTCGCAACTAAGTCATAAAAAAAATAATCTAAGTAATAATGATGGTAACTGTTCTATATAATAGATTTCCTATACTTGCACAAGCTACAGCAATATTGTTACTTTTAACACGTTGAGGTTACTCTACGGTTGTATTACATAGTTCATAGGTTTTATTATGATTATTTATTAAAATGAATTTCGTAAACATTTAAGTATTATGCGTACACATATATTAATATGTATTATAATCATAATAATACTAATCTATATATAAAAAGAAGCCTTTGTCCTGCAATGTGATAATAATATTCTATCTTTCTTCATCTCTATATATTTAATAACACGAGCAATGCGAAAAGTAATAAAATAGCTGAACAGTTTCAAGAATAAAGTGTCAACTAAGCATAAACTGGATAATAATTAATAAATAATAAACCTACTCAATAATTTACTAGAAATCATTAACAGTTAGTACAACAACACGTACCGTTAAGATACGTAACAGGAAATGCAAGGGTGACTGACACCGAATTACCTTGTACCAAATGAAAACTTAAAGTAATTCTGTTATCAAACATGTCAATTAGATAACTAAATGCGTATAATGAAAATTATTGTAATGTTCATGAAAATAGATATGAGTGTTGTATAAATTCGGTGGCGCTGAACCTTCCTTACAAGAACTCTTCACAATGGCTTATATGGTAAGAAATATTTACTCTTTTATACAAACAAATAAATTAAATTGAAAAGTCTGTTTGTAAAATCAAAATTACAGGTTTTTACTAAATGTATATAAACATTTACACAGCACTTACCTATACCCAAAAAAGCTTACATTTTTTTAATGTCTGTCTGTCCGCCTGTTTGTTTGTTCCAGCTAATCTCCGAAACAGCTAGACCGTAGCGTATGTTATAAGGAGTAATTTACTTTTATTATTGAACAATTAGGGCCCGCGCAAAAAGAAAACCTTTATAACCGACATTCAGGTGAATGAAAACGTGGGTATAAGCTTACTAGGTAGGTACAACGTACCTATTTGAGTTTAGACTGTTTTTACATTGAAATGAAACATTCTGACGGATGTATCTTTGTCTCTGTACTCCTGTCTGTATTATGTACTTCGGGATATTAGTGAGGTTCTTCACAGTACTCGTAACCGGCGTGCTTGTATGACGAGATTTATGAACGTGGGAAGGACGAAAGGAGTATGTAAGGATCGTAACAGGAGGCGTTCTGGGCTTTCTATTATATGTTTGTATATTCCCAAATGATCTATACAAACAATTATACTGTTTTGATAAGTCTTTCTAATAGGAAGACTTATTAAAGGAAACATCAATTATTTCAGATGAACTTTCTCAGCATCTTCCTCTTCGTTTGCTTGCTCGGCTCCATTCATTCGGCTTCGTTTAGAATGAAACGACAACTGGAAGAAGAAGAAACCGCATCATCATCCTCCGAAGAAATAAATTCAACTACGGAGACAACCACTGAGTCAGGCAGTTCTACCAAGTCCCCATTAGACTACAGTTCCATCTTAGATAACTTTGGTCAAATATTCCCAGTTAGTGACTCCAATAATTGGATGAAAGGCGCTAGTGCTTGGTTCACAAACGTACCCAACTGGTTTGCTCAAAATTAAATGTATGCACTAAGTACATGTAATGTATAAATAAATATCAATATATGAAAAAAAATAGTTTCGGGTGTTTTTATTTTGTCTATATTATTTTACTGGAACTGGTTGTCGTGTGCTTGCGATTTTTAATGTCTACCAACTGTATATCGCCGAAGTGGAAGCGTGCTAGCCATGTCTGCAGACGGACAGACGGTCGTTGGAGCAAACACGTGTTAGAGTGGAGACCACGTTAAGACAAACATAGTGTGGGACGTCCTGATGCACGGTGGACTGACGATTTAAAGAAGGTGACGGGCAGCGGATGTATGCGGGCTGCCCAAGACCGGGATGGTTGGCGTTCTTTAGGGGAGGCCTACGTTCAGCAGTGAACGGCCATTATAGCCTGATATAATGATGATGATGAATTGTTTATGTAAATATAATTATATTTACACTTGAGTTTATGCATATTCATCAAAGCTTATTTACTATTCTTCTCAGAGTAAAGTAATACTAACGACTATTAATCATGCTTTGAATAATACGTTAATCAACCTAAAGAAGAAGACATGTTAAATAATTCGCAATACTTACAAAATGCAAGCGGGAAAAACACTGAGGAAACCGGACCAATATATGAGAATTACCTGTAGATAACTGTGACTAGCCACTGAAATCATCAGTACCTACGGAAAAATATACTTATTTAAATGGTCCCTGTGGCGAAATAACCTAGACGTGAAAAACGACGAAAGAAAAGAATACCTGAAAAAATTCGGGGCTTTTGCCAGCAGTGGGACATCAAAGGCTAATAAAAAAATGGGCTTTACACTTGAGAAAAAGTACCCTAAATAATTAAATATTATTATGACATGTCGTGATTGTCGTGTGGTTAAGGCTCCCGCCTTCATACGTGAGGGTGTGGGTTTGCTTTTGGGCACGAGCAAATACCAATGTAGTTTTTCTATTTCAAATGTACTATCTAAGTTTATCTTGGACATCACTGACATCGATGAAGGGAAACATCGTGAGAAAACCTGAAATTATAATTAATAAGTATAAACCTAAACTAACTATACAATAATAGACATCTCATCCTCCTGCCCTTGTCCCATGTTACTTGGGGTCGGCGCAACACGTCTTCCTCTTCCACTCTGTCCTGTCAGCCGTCATGCAATCACTGACTCCCCTGTCATTCATATCATTCTTCACACAATCCATCCATTTTTTCCTTGGCCTTCCTCTTCCTTTCTCTTCCATCCACATTCATATTCACAACTCTCCTGGTCAAATGCGTTTCATCCCTCCTCTTCACACGCCCATACCAAGACAAACGATTCCCTTTCAACTTTTCCGTCACTGGCGCCACTTTCAGACTTCCTCTTATGTACTCAAAAACCAATAATAGACATCTATAAATAAATAACTAGCTGGTCTATACGACTTCGTACTCGTGGTTATTTTCACCCGTGTCAAGTTACTATTCCGCTCTCGTTGGTCGTAGCGAGATGTTAATAGCCTATATACTTATTCCTCATGAATCTTTCTATCAAATACATAAAGACTTTACTTTTCCAAAACAAACAAACAATAAATCTCCTCAGCTTAATTATATTAGTATAGATTAATAACACTAATTGACTGCCTCGTTGGTCTAGTGGTTATATAGTGACCCTGACTGCAAAGCCGGAGGTAGTGGGTTCGATTCCCACCCAGGACTAACTTTGTGTGATGAGCATAATTGTTGGTTCTGTGTCTGGGTGTAATTTATCTATAATATGTAATGTATGTATTTATAAATTATATAAGTATGTATATCAGTTGTCTGGTTACCATAACACAAGCTCTGCTTAGCTTGGGATCAGATGGCCGTATGTGAGTTGTCCCAAGATATTTATTATTTATTATTTTATTTACTAATAATAATACCATCATTTATCAAATCAAGCCAAATCTCACGAAACTTACTTACTTAGCGCCTTAACAATTTTTATCATAAAGGTTTGATAATATCGCCACACGACGAGTTAAAGTTTCGTTAGGCGTTTTATTATTGTTGCGTTGAGAGCTGGATGCCTGGATGGGGAGAGAAAATGGTTCTATAATATTAAGTGGGTCATCTAACTTATCTAGTTAGTAGACCGGCTGCTGCGCTACAGCAACCGGCTACACGAGCCGATTGGGAGAGCTCTATTTTTATCTTGTTGCGAATTTGTGTACCCTTGAATAATAATTTGACCGCATGATTTTATTTTAGGTCACTAAGATGAGAATTTCCCCGAGTTAACAAAAAGAAGTGTAAAAAATATACATAATATTCGTCAAAAAACATACACAATAAAGAAATTATTTGTACGATTATACCAAGCTAATAAGTAAGGAGTTAGGTAAAAACGTAATTTCCATACAAACCGGATTTAGCTTGCAAACGATTACTTGTAATGTCAACACAAATAATAAGTTTTAGTGAGAAGTAGGCTGGCTATACACCGGCTCGTTATTATGTAAACTGCCGACAACATTACGGCTGTTGCTACATGAACCCAGAGAAAGTGAAAAATCACGCCGTCAGAATTAACAAATATTTTCTTCATTTTCTATTTCGTTGGTTCATAATTGTTTATCTGTTTTAGCAATAAATAATAATAATACCAGCTTATTACTATCCCACTACAGGGCAAAGGCCTTTTCTCATACAGAGAAGGCATGGGCATTTATCAACACGCTTGCTCAAGGCGGATTGGCGATTCCAGACTTATATTAATTTCACAAGTCTAGGTTTCCTCACGATGTTTTCCTTCACCTATGTCAGTGGTCTCCAAGATAAACTTGGACATACATAAGAGGCCCCCCACCTTAACCACTGAGCCATCACGACCATCACCGTTTTAGAAAAAGCAGCAAAAAAATACTAGTCCAGAAACCACTGTGAACTAAAATGACAAATGATAAATAATGGATGGTTTATAATGATACAACTAATTTTAGTACTCAGCTCACTTACAAATTATTTTTTCATTATAAGTTTTAACAGAGTTTTCTCTTGAAAAATAGAAAGTTTCATTATGAGTGATTTATTTCATAACGTCATCATTGTCTCATGTTAATGACTAGAAAACACGCTGGTGGCAAAAAGTGGTTAACTGAAAACAACAAATAACATCACGCCTGTAATCCCCGAAGGGTAAGGCAGAGGTGTACCAATTACTACACTCACATTTCGCCAGTTAATCCCATCTAATAGTGGGCGAGCCTATTGCCATCAACCGGGCATAAATCCAGACTCCGAGGCTGCTACTAAGAATTTCTTGATGGAAAAACCCAATAACACTTTGCCCGACCTGGGAATCGAACCCAAGACCTCATGCTTAGCAGTCGCGCTTTGCGCAGTCATTCACGTACTATAAGAATTAAAACTACGGTTGCGAACTAGTGGGCATCGGTAACTTTCTGTAATAGATTACCATTAGGTATAGTAAGTGTGTTGTTGGTTTTCTTGGCCTCGTCATTCTTTTCCATGTATCATCAATATACAATTAATATTGTGTCATTACCAACAGGAAAATAACACTCGTTTGTTCCAATGTAGGACATACAAATTATATAGGTACCTATACAGAATAATTTGTAAGTATGAAAGTGTAATTTCACTAATTATTATTTTTCTGTAATTTTGCTTCTTGTGCAATTTTCATTTATCTTTAACACTGAAAAAAAGCTAATTTGGACCCACTAGTACAACAGAATGAAATGCGATAATCGAGCAAAGCATGCAATGACTTTCCCACATCACAGAATAAGCGGAGATGAGCAACCTAGTTACGGAGCGAAGTATCCCCGTTGACTAAATGCCTATATGAATGTTGTATATTGGTTAATCTTCTTCTTACTTCTCCTCTCTGTTCAAACAGACAGATAGACCCAAGATGTGTGAAAAATATCGGTAGTCTAACTAGGCAAAAAGTGCAGGTACCTAGTTAGTATGTATAAATAACGTCAACTTATGTCAATGGTCTAAATTATGTATGTGATATGGACAGGTAGTAAATAATACCCAATGCAAGAAACTTTAACGTCTAAAAACTTCTTTTTAAACCGCAATTATGACACGATCGCTTAAATATGCGCTTATCTGTGTTAAAATAATAATTAACCATTGTATAGGTATTTTTTTAATCGGACTGCTCTCAAATTCAGGAAATATATTTACATATTAATGTGTATATGAGACTGGTATTTTTTTGTTTTAATGTCTGCAAATTGTTTTTCCTGATTTTTTTTTGTAGCTTCTAAGAACTGAGAGGGCAGTATTCATCGCACATGATGCAAGTCTACTATATTGCATGAGAACGTATTTTTAAGCAATCACACTAATTTTGGAAAGCATGTAAAACCTCTGGACCTGTTGATTTAATATTTAATTGGTTTATTTCTTCTTAAATTTTTAAAATATTCACCAAATGGCTGGGTATTGAGTGATATAATTGTTGATTTATTTAATATTCTTAATTGAATACTTCATAAGAATGCTGTTAAAGAACTGCAATTTTTATTGATGACAATTGTTAAATATTTTTATTGTATTTAAATTTTTAATTTATTGTTGCTAACATGTTATTGTTAGATGTTTAATTGAAATATGATTTTATTTTGTCTGTAAAATTTCATTCAAATACAAATTATTGTTATTGAATATAAATAAAGACATGCGCATGATCTCTCCCTGTGGAGGTCGTGTCTAATTGCCGTCCTATCGGGCCATTAGAGTGAGGGAATATGGAGTGCACCTGTGTTTGCGTACACACTCGTGCACTCTAATATCTCCTGGGTACTTAGCATTCTTCATTGACATTGGTCATTCTTCATTGACAGAGGTCGAAGTTTGATTGGGAGATTATTATTTTATTATATTATATTATGCAATCACAAAAAATCACAAACCAACAGATTACAATTATAACATTACGTCTGCTACAGACGAAGTGCGTAATCATTGATTAATACTTGTAGCTACGTAGAGATCACGATGCAATTTAATAATTATATTATTATTGTTTCACCTGATGTACCTAATACGTATTGAAGGAATACGATTTCAAGGAAATCATATCAGACGTTTTCCGTCATATAATCAAACTAGCTTATGCCCGCGACTTCGTCCTCGCCAAAGTTGATTTCTTAATTCAAACTTTAGACCCTCGTTTCAACCCCTTAGGGGGTGAATTTTGGAAAATCCCTTAGCGGACGTCTACTAACTATAAACTACCTCCCTACCAATATATTTAGATATATCAGCATTACATAAAATTATTCCATTGATGCATTAAATTTTAACAACAAAAAAGCTTTTTTACAAAAAAAGATAACCGCCTTCAAAAACTACAAAATAAAAAATAACTTTAGTTTTGGAAGTCGGTGGCTTTGGTTTTGTTTTTGTTATGTAGGTAAGTATTGCCACCGACTTCCAAAACTAAAGTTATTTTTTATTTTGTAGTTTTTGAAGGCGGTTATCTTTTTTTGTAAAAAAGCTTTTTATTTTTCACTTTTTAGTGCTGTGTTTGAAATCCTTACAAAAAGCCCTTTCAAACAATACCTCACACGATATATTTTGTTTTATTTTGGAAAGTGGTAGGAGGGGGGTTGACGTACCCCCTCCCCCTTTTCCTTCAGGCAGTCATTGACTACACGTATAAACAAAGCAATTTCACTTGTTACGATATTGCTGCTGTGATCCTATGAGGAGTTTCATTCCATATCTCCGAAGTTCATCATCAGATCATGACAATATTTCTATGGGACCTATTCGAAAGTATACTCTTTCAAACAAAAAAAGAATCATCCAAATCGATTCATAATTGCCTGAGAAATCAGGTAACATACATACAAAAAAAAAAAAAAAAACATACGCGCCGAATTGAGAACCTCCTCCTTTTTTAAGTCGGTTGAAAACAATTACAGCAAGTTCTTCGTTGGAATTAAAGTAGTATACAATTTACAACACGCGAAGATAAACAAAGTAGGTACCTAATCCCTTTTTATCAAAACATGATATTTCCTCGTTTGACGACCTGTAATTATCAATCAGTGATGGTAAAAATAGAATATGAGTTAGTGAGCAAGGTCGTACAACCAAAATAATATACAAATTAACCAATTACAGCTACAAATAAAACATTTACATGATAAACAAATTAAGATGGTAATTCACCAAAATGCATAAAATTGAAGGCAGTGTTATTCTACGACACGTGGTAATCACAATATACTGCACTAAGACGCTTATTGTTGTACTTACAAGTATTGTCTAGTTTCTAGAAATACAGAATATAACAAAGCCGGGGAATTACTGAGTGTGGCTGAGACTAAATATTGAATTCGACTATGAATAAAATTAATTTACACTATGATTGCGGTGTTCAAAGTTTTCATGAAGATGTTTTACCATACATACACACAATAGTGTTAAAACTACTATTACTACTAGTAGGTATTGACCGTCCTGTTGGTCTCCTGGTCGCAAGCGCGACTGCTAAGCGTGAGATCCTGGGTTCGATTCCCAGGTCGGGAAAAAAGTGGTATTGGGTTTCTCCATCAGGAATTTTTCTTTAACAGCCTCGGATTCTGGATTTGTGCCCCCTATTACATAGGCTTAAACATAAGAGGGTGAATGCGAGGGTATTAAAGGGTACACCACTGCCTAACCCATCGGGGATTATAGGTGAGATGTTATGTTATTAATCATTATTCGTTATTGACAAACATTTTCCCTGGGCTATAACTTAAGCTAAACGGTCTAAACTTCCATAAAGCTTCTCGCTATATGACGGTGAGATTCTGTGCTTTACATTTGAATAGTACCTATTATATTGAAAAGTGGTTATTGAAACATTGAACCCTGAAACAAAGCAAGTGTATTGATGATTTTATTTTAAGAAGAACTTTGAATTGTTGGGAACCACATACATTTGTTATGCTAATTAGCATAGTATAGTAGAAAAAACTGTAATTGCTGTGTAAGGTGGATATATAAAGCACAAGAAAACAATACCTGAGGCAGTCAGCTGTTCCAGTTCGCAATCATGGCATCGTTTAAGGTATTGTGTTAAACTATAGCTACAAATCAACCTGTTATCAAATCAAAATATAAACTTGAACCCCTTCTGGGGAGGTGGACGATAAAAAATAATTACATTACACTTACATAATTTGATAAAATAATTACATTTTACGAGCAAGTGTGTGTTAAAAAACCTCTTCTAAGTTCACATTTATAATTATCATTCAAAAACCGAGGTGGGTATATTTCAGTCTTTGGTAGATCGGGCTGTGTAGTATCAGTGCAGTAAGGGTTTGGATAGAATGAATAGATAAGAAAATATATTATGTACAAGAGTACATAAAATATATTATCTCATCTATTTTATCTAACATGGGGCTTAGACATTACAGGCGAAATTTGGGTGTACTAATGGATACACCTCTGCCTAACCCTTCGGAGATTGCAGGCGTGATGTTATGTGTGTGTGTAAACTTAGCGAAATACAAAATGAAAATAACTATTTTTGTACAATTTTCAGACACTGTTGATCTTTGGAGTGCTGTTGGCCCTAATCGCTGTGGCCTTCGGACAAGGCTTTGGTGGCAGAAACCAAGGATTTGGTGGTGGTGGCGGCAGAAACCAAGGATTCGGTGGTGGTGGCGGCAGAAACCAAGGATTCGGTGGTGGTGGCGGCAGAAACCAAGGATTCGGTGGTGGTGGCGGCAGAAACCAAGGATTCGGTGGTGGTGGCGGCAGAAACCAAGGATTCGGTGGTGGCAGAAACCAAGGATTCGGTAATGGTGGAGGCAGAGGAGGATTCGGTAATGGCGGCAGAGGAGGTAGTCGAGGTTAATCACAATAATTTGAATTTAATGCTCTAAAATATCGTTTTAAACATAAACCAAAAATATATAATGTTCGGCAATTAAAACTATTTATATTAATAAAAATATAATATTATTCGTACTCATACAAAAAATAATTTATGTACCTATAACGTGTTTGAGTTAAATTAGTGAAAATTGGTAAATGTCCAAAAATGCTGACAGCGCTAAACTGAAGTTCGACTAATTTAACACACAGATTAGCTTAGCTTAGCTAGCTTAGCTTAACTATGGAAGAGCGGGGCTCCCCAACACAGGCATTACTTGCTTACAGGGGAGCTCCTAACACAAAAAGTCTAAATGTAAAATTGTTGAAGCAATAAACCATTTTGTATTTTTGTAGATTAGCATTCTCTAAATTGACTAGTTAAACGTAAGTGACAAAAAACTAAAATATTTACCATGCTGTTTTATTTAAAAAAATTGACACACACTTCTTTTTATCTCACACGCATCGATAGGAGAAATAGAGTTCGTGCTGTAGCAAAAATATTAGCCGCACACAGGAAGTAGCAAGATTAATTAGTAGTGGGGCTGATTGCCCGGCTTTCTAAACGGAATTTAAAAGTTCGGTTTGGACCAAACGAGTCTTCTTCTTCTTTTCCAGTCGATGATTTAAGATAATTTTTTTTTTTACTTTTTTCTTTAAATATTTTTTGGGCCCAGTAGGTGTCTACGTATGTCATGGGATCAATAGCTTTGTTAATGCCCAATAAATGCAGGTGTAGGGACACTTTGGGCACTATTGTAAGTAGGCCACTGCACAACACAACCAAGTGGCAAGTGTTTCTGGGGTTAAACGAACCAAACGAGTGAATAATTGATTTACTCATTCTACCGAATCCTGTTGGTGTAAATAAACATTGAAAATATTCAATCGGCACCAAAATGTTGTGAATTTTCAAGAAGAATACTCTTACTCTCTCGCTCCAGTAATATTTCGTATAGTATAGTACCTATAGTTATAAAATTCATTTAATATTCTCCCGGTGGGCCTTGATCCATACTTAGTCTTATCCACTTCTGTCAGACTCTAAGACAGAAATTCTTCGCATTTATTGTAAGAATTTTAAATTAATGGCTGGGTAAAGGCACTATAACTACAGCTTATATACCTTCTCAAATTATAATGTTTATGGCAATATCTTTACCTATGTTAGTCATGGCAATCGACAGAAAAGACAAAATGCTGAAATAATAATGATTATTTATAGTGCTATTTTCATTCTTAGAAAATAGGCAGGGCAGGCATTAAACCACTAGGTACACTTCGTTTTCCCTTTATGGTTACTTTCACTTCAAACGGCCAATTAAATGCAACTAATCTCAGGTAATGTTCAATTTCTGAGGAACATCGATCGTAAATGATGAAGCTGTTAGTCGTTTTGTGCTTGTAATATACCTACAACCTTCACCCACTCCTTACCATAAAACCACTACTTGTCGGAATTTTATTTGAACCGTCAGCAAAAACATGATTGGTATCCTATAGCCGAATAGTGATTTGTCAATCAAGTAATTCTATGCGTTTCTTACATTATAGATATAATATAGAAACACAAAAACGATTAACTTTAACCCATTTCTATTCCTACCTGAACCATAAAAATCGTACTACCCCTGGCATCTGGAACTGGTTCCAAGACATTGGAGGTCAGGACTCCAAAGAAAAGAGCCTTTTATGACGCAGTTGAACCAAGCCCTTTACATAAGTTTCAAAAACCATCAGGGGTGTAATTTATTATTGCTGTGCCCTCTAAAAGCACAGTCAACATCGACAGCTACGATGAGAGCCCTCACTACCCCGCTGTCAGTTTTGTCGCCTATATTATACAATTACCTGCTACTGATATTTCCAATAAAGACCTCAAATTGTTGAGAACCACATACTTACATTTGATATTACAATTAGCATAGTATGATCAGAAAAACTCTGATTACTTTGTATAGCGGATATATAAAGCACATGGAAACAACACCTATGACAGTCATCTGTTATAGTTCGCGACCATGGCATCATCAAAGGTAATGTTCTTGTAACTTTACTCAACTGTGTAGTAAGCTGTTTCATAATTTTGTTTGCACATACTATGTGACACGGCCTGATGTTGAGTTTTTGCATATTCTTTATCAGTTCGCCTTAACACCCTATGAAGAGCTGTTATTGTCTATCGAATTCTGTGATTCTATTTTCGGTGGTAGACTGTGTGTTGTCTAAACTGAGTAAACCATCACAAATTAATGACTTCCTCCTAATTTAACAATATTGAAAAGTTGATGAAAGTAATTCCAGTTCAAGATTTTTAATAATTTGCACAACATCTTAAAAGTAGCAACATTATTGTTTTCAGGCTATGTTGATGTTAGGAGTGCTGCTGGCCTTAATCGTTGTGGCCTTCGCTCAGGGCTTTGGTGGTAGTCGAGGAGGCGGCGGCTTTGGTGGCGGGCCCGGAGGTTTTGGCGGAAACCAAGGTGGATTTGGTGGAGGCCCAGGAGGATTTGGTGGTAACCAAGGAGGCTTTGGCGGAGGCCCAGGAGGATTTGGTGGAAACCAGGGTGGGTTCGGTGGTGGTAGAAATCAAGGAGGATTTGGCAGAAACCAAGGAGGGTTCGGTGGCGGCAGAAATCAAGGAGGATTCGGTGGTGGTAGAAATCAAGGAGGATTCGGTGGTGGTAGAAATCAAGGAGGGTTCGGTGGTGGTAGAAACCCAGGTGGATTCCCCGGTCAACCACGAGGCTAATAAGCGATACGAATCGGCCAATCGGATAAGAAGATTTAAAAATAAAAATATTTTTGACATTGAACTGTCGAATACGAAATGTTATACATTCACTTGCACTGCTAGAAAAATGTTGTTTTATTTTGCCGTGTTTGAGCAAGTTAACTTATTCAATATTTCGTGTGCAAATTAAATGTAAATATTTTTTTAATACTCGTTAGCATCGTTTTTCCAAGTTACGTACCGATTGGTTTTCCCCAAAATGGACTTGTTAACGTAAGTGACCAAAATAAATTTTGTTATTGTATTTTTTTCAACGTTTTATTTTAGTCACGCTAAGCCTTGTTTGTTTTAGAACGAGAAATAGTATATACCCATTGTAACTCGTGCCATAGTAGGAAATGTAACAGTCATCAATCATAGATACACTTCAAGCATTACTTGAACTAGCTTTAAGCCATTTGATTGGTTGAAATTAGTTTTAAGTAACCAGCCTGTCTCAGCCTGTGTCGCCTGTCCACTTTTCAGAGGTAGTTGAAAAACACAGTTGTCAAAGCAAATTTTGCAAAGGAATAATGATTATTCATTACTTATTTATGCTCGTGACATACATTTATATCTACGCACGCATTTATTAGGTACAGGCCTATAGATTAAAATTTTGATTTCGGGTTAATACAAAACTCGTTATTCAAGATCTTATTATTTAAAAATCATAGGTGTACCTTCTCATATATAAAATGTAAAGCAGAGCGTGGAACTGGTTTTATTTTAATAGACCAACTACCTACTTATTTAAATTTAACAAGTAGGCACATACTTAAAATTTTTACATTAAAATGTTTATTTTTATGCAAATATTGCATTGAGTAAAAAAAGTCACTTGGGTCGTTACAGGTAATTAAATGCTAATGATAATACCGTATAATAAAACATCGTCAAATGGATTCGTCAAAATAATACAAAAAATGGGCAGGTATTTCATCTAAATTTAACCATTTTGCACTGTACCTTTTTTTTCATAACAATCTTTGTGAGTATTTTCCATTTTTTTTACAAATTCCTGAGTAAATAATGAACGTATGTATCACAAAGTAATGTTACTTCTCGCAGATTCTTGTTTGATGTTTTAATTATTGAACTTGGCATTCCATGACCATGACACTCAAAGTTTTGTTTTATTTAATAGGCACACTTTTTTAAATGTATGAATAATAATTTTTACCATATCAAGGGCAAGTCTTCATAAGGATTACTGATATTTATGAGTTATCGTCTCTATTTAAGATTGTAGATAAAAAGATTAAATTGTTTAGTTGAATGTTTGTAAAAAGTTATTATGAAAATATTAATTACATTTCCAAAATTATTTCACTGATAGAAAGCTACACTATTCCCGAGTAACATAGGATTCTTATTATGCCAGAAAAATGCACGGTATCTGTGGAAATGTACATGCGGGTGAAACTGTAGGACGAGCTCCTAATAAATGGAATTCCCCTACCGATATAGAAAGCCCATTAACTTAATAACACGCTATGTTATTCGATCACATAAAAATGTTGAGAAACGCTTTATTAATGTCGTAGAACCGTATTATGGCGGTGAATTCCCAAAACGTTTTGGGCATATATTTAAAGCGATTTTTTTTATATTTCGTATCAGTTTGTGTTTAGAAGACAAACATAAAGCAACGAAAAATGGCAGTAACTAAAGTAAGTCAATATACCTTCAAACTTTCAAAAATATTTTATTTCCAACAATTCAATAAAAAATAGTAGATTATTAAAAAACTAATGACATCAACTTTGCAATACTTATGAATTAAAATATTCTAAAACCACGTATCAATTACATAGAAAGGATTTTATAAATGTTTACAATACAAATTAATGAGTTACACCTATTTGAAAAAGACCTCATACAACTCATTATAATGAAGTCTCTTTGACATGTAACTTACATACTAGTGCCAGTGGCAAGTAAAGAGACTATCTACAAAAAATCTCCATATACCTCAAATGGAATTTTCCATGATTTTATACAATTTCTAACAATCTTGTATTCTTTTCCAGTTCACATTATTAGCAGTCATCCTGGTTGTGTTAGTGTCGGCTGTCACTGCGCAGTTTGGCTACGGTTACAGGCCTGGTTATGGCGACCACGGCTACGGCGGCTATGGTCCTGGCTTCGGAGGAGGCTATTACCGGCCCGGTGGTTACGGAGGATATTACCGTCCAGGATATGGCGGCTATGGACCCGGCTATGGACTAGGATATGGTCAAGGCTATGGAGTCTTCCTAAGACGCTAAACCTATCCAATGAACAGCAATACGAGACTTTATTTTTGTGATACTTTTGCAACTTAATTTATTAAATAATTTAATTTTAAAAAACTTCTTTTTCTTTTTTAACGATATTTTTGTGTTTAGTGTTCAAAACATTAAGTTTTGACATTTTGTTTGTCAATTCATCTTCTCTTAGGTATCAACTGTAGTAGGTAGGTTAATGTTACTAGTCGGCGCAACACTTATAGTTTATCAGAGTATGCCAAAATATCTTCTTTACAAAAACTAATTATTGTATATTGGCGGAGGATTAGTCATTTGATCGAAAGTCGCACGTGCATTATTCATAAATTGAGACATAAGTTGTAGGAAGATGCCACCGAAATATAAAGCTAACTTGGACCCTCTGATTAATGAATTTTCATTTATTAAAATATCATTTTTTGGTGGTTCGACTGGTTTGATACTATTCGTCTCTATCGGGGGCACGGCTGTTTCTACGACACTTAGAGGAGGACTTATGGGTTGAATAGAATTCATATATTCTCTCACTGGCCCAGCTCTTGATATATCGGTAAAACGGCCAGGTGCCGGTGGAATAACCATATTTGTGGATATAGGCGGAAGACTTCCTTCCAAACGTATAGGAGGAGCTGGTATTGGCACATTACTAGTTATTGGAATATTATTGACCACAGCAGGGGTTATAGAAGGTGGGGGCACATTACTAAAAACGGAAGGAGGAGGCATAGGAGGAGGTACCGGAGAAGAAATTATAGGAGGTCCGTGAGATATTAACTGAGGCTGTATGGGAGAAACTAGCGGTGGTATGTGTGAAGGTATAAGCACAGGTGTTACGGATGTAGGGACTTGGTGAGTAAGAGTTAATAAAGGAGGTGGACGTAAATGTTCTATCTCTTTAACGTGCTCGAACACTGGCGCAGGAGGAAGAGGTTCCGGCACTCCTGAGGCAAGTGGCACGACAGGCGGTGCTTGACCGATATGTACCAAACCACTTCCTGAGTTCCTCTTCTGTATTGAATGTTTTCTTCCAAACACTCCAAATGGCGACCATTTCTCTTTGATAAAGGTTATTGGATTCCTCGGTAGAGGTTTAAAATTTATTTCGAAACCTCTCTGGAAACTTACGCCTTGAAATAATGGCTTTCCGTTTACTTGTAACCACAGCACAGCCACGATAAGTAATAGAATCTGGAGACCAAAATGAGAATAAGATTAAAGTCCAAATTAATAAAACACTGCACTACTTTAATTGATCACTTTTTGATCACAAAAGTACAAAAAAGTACCTGATGAAACTTCGTCATGCTGCAACGGATGCCACAATAAAAATCAAAACAAAATCATGGAGTTGACTTTAAGTAATATTTATATTGACAATTGAACGTTCATTCATAATTATGGGTAATTAATCCGACCTTTCTTAGTAAGCACGCTAAGAACATTACACTTCTCAAGGTTTGCATTGTCTTCATGATTCAATGACGATTTTCTATAGATTGTTATTCTTTGCCATTACATTCATAACGATGTTGAGATCTAGATTGACTTAGGATAATATTTAATTTAGAAATTTCCGAAGAGTTACTTGAATGACTAAAGATTTATTTCACATAAAATAATTGTAGTTTAATAAACTTGCATGTGTATTGAGATATCCTGTTATATGTTCCAAGGTGGAAGAGACAGCGTGATTAAAAGTTGTACCATGGATTTAGTACCTACTTACTTGATTCTTGACACTTCGGAGGTAACAATTTCGGTCAGTTATTAAAAAAATCAGCTGTTACATTTTGACCGCGTAGTTGTTTCGCTTTTTTGTATGAAACATTATTTTGTTTGTTTTAAAATAAATAATAATCCTGAACAACTCAAATCTTATTCACTGTCAAAAGATTTCTGTCTAATTTGTATTTGTATTTTTGCCATTCTACGCTCTTGGGCACATTTCCCGTTGACGGCGATGCGGAGGAATATTTTGATGCCTTTTTGTTTTAGTTTATTATATTTTTTTTAATTGTAACCGATTATTATCTTATATATTATATATCGTATGAATTGCGTAATTATTGTACTTATTTCTAAATTAAAATAATAAATTATGTAAATGTGCAATCATTTAATTAGTTAATTTGCATACTAAAAAGTTGTTATTACGTTACCGACTTCAAATCAAGCAACTGTTTAAATAGATTTCAACTTGTTGCCCATTCCAAAAGATAGTTTTGTTTGAAGAAGAATGGGCAAGAAACTCTATACATACCTTAGTACATACATAATAATATACAGTTACATTAATTCAATAATTACCTATACGAATGTGAAGATGATGTACCTAAAATAATAATCATTGAAATCAGCCTAGTGCTAAAATAGAAATAACAGCTAAATTAATTATATTGCTTATTGATGCGGCGTGCTTGTATGACGAGATGTATGAACGTAGCTGAGGCGAAATGAGTATGTAAGGATCGTAGCAGGTGGCGTTCTGTGGTTTCTGCCTACCCCTATGGGAAAAAGGCGTGAGTTTAATTATGTATGGCTTATAGATACATGGTGCTTACATGTTTACAATATTGTAATCGTAGATTACTCCTAACATTTCAAAAGGCACCGCATCAGTTCGGGGCCATAGTAATCACCAAATGTAGAAATAATATCAAAGAAGAAATAAATCTAAATGAATTATACAATTAAATTAGTAACCAGTTCATTTTTTTGCTGACCAGTTCATTAAAATATGAGTATAAATCAGCTGTAGAACTACCTTTTTCCTTATCAATGGCAACTAGAATCGTCACGCATCGCGAGGACCTTTGCATAGAATAAATAATTAAGTATATAATCTGACCTACTAATAATTCATTGTTCCAGGTGTCCTCCGTGCTCAATGTAAAATCTCTCAAAGCCACGATGCAGGAGAAATCCTTTCCCAAGAACACGTTTTAAAAAGTTTCAAAATACGAACCTGTTTGCCATAAATCATGAAACCGTTACTTAAACCTATCTACTTATTATTGCATGCAGGCGCTCTCCTTCCACACGTCAACCGAATAACAATACAAACTAAATGACAATATTAATAAGTTTACTTTATAGTTGGTATGTGCAGTGGGTTAATAGAAACCACCTTACCGTGTGCACGAAAGTGGTGCTAAGTGGTAGGGATCCAGTCAGCCTGATCACTGGTGAGACAGTTGTCCGTCTGACGTTAATGGTTCACAACCATTTTTTGAACAATTACGCACTTGAACTTTTTTTTGTCTACTTGTTGGAAGGTATGTGAATGTCAAATTAAACCTATGTGAAAGGTGTGAGTGCCACATTAAAACCCATGTGAAGGATAAAGAAAACTTATGATTGGATTTCTAAGTCGACATTCAGGATCAAAAATTTAAAGGTACGTTTTAGGGTATACATTATTTCTAGACTAGATATATTTCACTATCTCTTTGACAAAACAAATCTTAATATTGATACTCTAGCCCTGTTTAAAACACGAGCCCATGGCGACGCGGCCCTTTCTGTTATTTGATATCGTTGGAAGCTGCCATTGAAGGTGCGTTGCCAACAGGCAGACAGGATGAGAAAGTCTTACCTACTTAGTTCATTTGTTCAGGCACATAAAGTACTGGACGAATTCTGATGGAAATAGCGATCACTCGTTATCTAGATAAAGCCTTGGCTATTATTATCCCGATCGAAAGTGGCTCTACCTCTACTGGAATGTATAGTTATCCAGACTCTGAAACGTAAAAAATTATCGGATTCCATCCAAACTTTACAACATCGCTGTTGGCGGAAATGACAAATTATATCACTGACGTAATGTTGCGTGTATAAGCACTAGCACTTTACATTTTATTACTTTTTTTATAGAAAGTAAGGGATTTGCTACCATGAATCATGATGTTACATCTGAGAAGCAGTTGGCGCATACGATGATACATAATAACGGATATAAAAAGATACTTAACGAAGCCGAAAGTAACGTGTTCTTGCCGTCATTGTTTTGTTCTGAACCACACTCTAATTACGGTAATATTAAAGGTCAAAGTTACAATTATTGAATGTTTTTTTTATTTAAACGACTTCGAAATGTTATATCACAGTAAAGGTTATAACTAAAATACCCCCACACCCGTTTTTGCGTGTGTTACATTCACACCAATAACTAAAATAATAATGGTGCGGAACCCGAGTACGACTCGCACTTGGCCGGTTTTTATTACTGACTTTGGAGCCAAAGTACTAAATAGTTCTAAGTAACCAAGCCCTAGCGATGTCGTGGCTATCTTTATCATTCATCTCGTTAGTGTAGTAAGATTATAAGACGAGCTATATGGTATTGGTTTCAATCCAAAACCGTTTGCAATTCACCAGCCCATTCCTTATAATTGAATTCTTGCATGGGCTGTAAGATGTTATCATCGTGTACGTGCTAATTTCAATTTAATTAGAACTGAAAATGTGAGTTTTTTAGTTTTGGCCATACTAATCTCTATGATGAGAAGTATTTACATATTATACCGTAATACATAACGACAATTTTTGAAATTCTAGAAGTCGCAGACAGAAGCACTAGTTAATATTATAATTCGAAAGTCGTCGACGGTAAAAAAATCGAATTGACTTACGACTTTTGGAATTTCCACCGTATATTATATAATGTAGGTAACTTACTTTATCTTGGATAATAAACTTTCGACTGACATAATCAATGCAACGTTTATACGTATTAAAAAGAAATGCCTTATAATATAGGGTAATGTCGAAGGCCAAAGCCTAGGCTAGATAAGAATAAATAATAATTCATTCGATATTTACAACGTGTTCTGAGAATACTAACAAAATATAACGTTTTTTACGAATTATTATACCCTTGAAGGGCTCCGTACACGAGGCCTATTTGCAATTGACTGCTTTTAAATTTTTTCGTGTGACTATCAACTGCTATTTGCTACAAAATATCATTTTTCACGTTTCTGCCTAAACATTTAATAACCAAAGTCAATATATTTTAGTATCGCGTCAATTACGAAATGGATTGGTTCCATGCAAATAACAAGAAAGTTCAACAACCCAGAACTTTCGAGTAGGTATAATAAACCAGTTATATCGTAATATCTCAGTGCCACATATAATATTAACTGAAGATAAAACTAGTTGCAATTAACCCAGATTATTATATAACTACAATGGCACCGCAAGTTTTGTATGACCAAAGTCAAGTTATAACGTTTAATGTTAATGATACAATAATTCTTTAAGCCCGTTGCACATTTATAACAACGCCACCTGCCACCTGGCGAGTCCTTATTGGCCAGATGGCGAGGAGTACCTTCAAGAGATGAAATGTGGCCAATAAGTACGCTTCACTGACGTGACGTGTTATAAGACTGTTTCCACCCTAAGTTAGATTGGAAAGTGACAAATTCACACGAGACATTTCAGCTTTGTCTCTGGGGTACACAGACCAACAAAGCGGTGCCTCCGATATTGCAGATGTTCTTAGGCCACCAATAGCAAGGTCGTTAGCTTGTTGGCGAAAGAAGAAAATTGTGTGAAAGTAATTGTGAGTTGTTTGTCGGTCCGACAACACTGTCGGACCTAATGTGCACCAGGCGTTAGTCTCGTGGTCGCAAGCGTGACTGCCGAGCGTGGGGTCCCGTCGGGTCGGGTAAAATATTGGATTTTTCCATAGGAATTTCTCAGTTGCAACCTGGAGCTTGGAAGTTGGTAGTGTATTGGACTATGAGAGTGAGGGAAGAGGGAGTGCACCTATGTTTGCGCACGTACTCGTGCAGGCTTGGCTAGTCTCCATTGAGATTGACCACCGTGACCAAATCGGTCTTGACAATATTATTATTCAATATTATAAAAAACAATCGAGTTTAATGACAATACTGGTTTCACGCATAATATTTATTTAATTTGAAGGCTTTATTCAAATGTATGGATGATACTGACGTGCATATGTATGTTCGTATGTGACAGAACACACGAAAGCTACCATATCTCATCTGTTTTAACGATTCTCTAAAGAAAGGAAGATCATACCATATATGGAGGTGGTTTCACACGAGACATTGTGTTGGTTTCACCCAGGTGATGAGTGAATTGGATAGGCAAGAATTAAATTTTTTATAAGTTACTTATTACTTATAATAATTTTACTCTGTTTATGCAGCAATATAGTTCAATCTTACACGAACAAATATTTAAATTCTCGCTTCGCACATCCACGAGCTTCCAGACTTTCCACCCCAAAGACGTGAATTGAAATTTTTGTTTCGTGAATTCAATATTTGTTTGTAGAACATTCAGCTGTATTGCTGCAGGGATAGGGTGTTATTTTACAATATAGATACACAAATCTCGAGCAAGCGGGCACTCGATGGCTTTGTGTTTGCCAGATTTGTGTATCACAGTGTATCTTTCAGCGTGATTTTAATTCTTTCTTGCCCATTCAATACACGGCTCGCCTGGCCGGTTTGAAACCACCTTGCAGCACCAAAGATAAAGCATGGAGTTTATATTCGTTAAAACCTATTATGCGAATGGCTACAAAAATAATAAAAATGTCGGACATTATTGTTATTTCAATGCATATATTCGTATCTGTAAATCCATTAAGTTTTATTCTTTGTACAATAATCATTGAATTTTTTATGGTAAGTATGTACTATATAATGTATTTCAGCTTTACAAAGTCCTGTTAAAATTATTTCTGTATTTTGTTGAAGTGCTTTCACATATTATATTCATTTCACGAATAGTATTTACTTACCACTGTGGGGACCACTTTCCCTTTTCTTTCGTTTCTGTGTTTTTCTTATTGAAATACCCTAAACATGTCATGACGACAACGCATTGTTTAAACAATGATTAAAACCGGTTTTCAAATGGAGCCTCAAAAGTCCTATTCCGCAATACCTCATTATGTAAAAATGTTAATAATACATAATACTCGAAAGTTAAGCGTAGGTATGCATTATGCTTTATGTATACTAATATTATAAAGAGGTAATGTTTGATTATTATTATATATCTTTATTTATAAAACGTAATCTTAGGAAATACTGGTGCGATTACAAAAATTCTTTCACTGATTGAAAGCTACACTATTGCCAAGTGTCATAAGGATTATTTATTATTTATTTTATTTTATTTCTTAAGAAAACTTACAGCTAGGATACAGATGTGCAGCTAGGACGTGTAAGTTTATTTGACTTCTATGCGTATTCATCTACATGGAAGTCAAGTAGGTATGTCGTGGGCAAAAACTAGTTCATAAGAAATGACTGCTTACGTGTCAACTATATTTCGTGAATAACAAAATATTAATTATATTTTTTTATTGTTCCCAGAATCATGCGGCACCGAGTACTAATAGCTGCTATAACAATTACAGTATTATTTACATCTTGCGACGCTTTTCAACGTTGGTTCCAAAAGAAACCAAGCGTTAAACATGAACAAAGGAGTATGGCCTCCGCAGTCATCGACTTTTTGAACGTGGTGTACCCAAAAGATGACTACGAATCCAGAACGCTGAAGTGGATCTTCAATATACTGACGGACAATGAAAGCATTTTTGGTGGAATGACGGAATTGATGCTCATCTGAAGTGTAACGATGTGGCAATTTATCGATGTATGTTTCGATTTAACTACGACAGTTCCTCAGATTTTAAGTGAATTCGACAGAAGTGTTGCTGCGGTGGCTGAATACAAGTGTAAACAATCATTTCAAAGTCAAAATCAAGTCATATAAAAAAAGAAGACACAACTCCAAAAAACACTTTATTTTAGCTCTCAAAACCCGAAAAATCATTAATTGTAAATTCGATTTTTAGTTGTTTTGAAATCAATAAATAATCAGTTGAGTTAGTAAATAAGTGACGTCACCTTTTGCCATACAAAATCTATGGACGAGTCGCGTTTTGACGGCTTGTAAAAAGTGTGTCAATTGGTTAGTAGTGTTTGCATCCGTATGATTGTCTTCGCTCTACAAGACTTAGGTTCAACTGCTGCTGTTGCTCTATAAAACAGAGAAAAAATAATGTAAAGCTTAGAAAAGTTAATTTGTAACAATTATAGTTACAGCAAACTGTGAATCGGGTGAGAAATTATTGTATAATAATTTGAAAAAAAGTGACGTTGTGTCATGATGGTATTTACGTCAGTATTTTAATTTTAATGACTTTATTTATTACTTATTTATGTTAGTAAATTATTACTAGGTATTTTATATAATAAAACTTATAATTAGTTTTATTGCACGCACTTTCATTCTTACGCTTCGTTGACTCACATTTATTTATACCTGTGAACACAATTTACCTGACTACAGTATGGTACAGGCCGTACAGGCAGCATTATTAGTAATATGGGTAAGTAGAAAGTCAGGTAAAATGTAAAAAAAAAATGTCCAGCTACAAAATTAAAAAGCCTGCTGATAAATTGTTTATAATTAAGTGTTTACAACTGCACTGAATGTTCCGGTAACCTGTAATGAAACACCATTCCTAACTATATTTGAAGACCTTTTAGAATGTTCCAGAATGACCTAGGCCAAGTAAATCCGCAGGCCTACCTAATAAATTGTGTTCTATACAGATCTTCCAGCTTAAGTCGACATAGACATGTCTATACTTAAAGAATATTCATTTAATTGCTCCACTGCAACGCTGAGGCTACTTCTCTAAAAGATAACAAACATTTTCTCTAACCATGATCACTGTATTAGTGGTAACCTACCTATTAGCGAATTTCAAAAATTTTATCAAAGTGTCCTTATGTCTCTTTTTTTCACCCTAAGTGATCGTCACTATGAAATTATCACTAGGTACAGGGCACTAGTCGCAAAAATAAGTCTTCTTCAAAACCAGAAAGAGCAAAATCCTAATATTGTTGGTTATGTTTCAATTTTTTCATGCTTCCGTGCGCTCATAAATTGATATCGCGCGATTACCTTTGAATGAATAACAATGATTACTACGAGTTTAGCTCTACGAGATCTAGTAGGTAATTTGTAAATAAAACAATTGAATGGAAGAATCGATAAGAATTAGATAATGAATTATCTATCCTATTGTCTTAGGGTCAGTTCACACCGAGACGCGACGCGACGCGACGCTGCGTGCACACTTTAAAAGAGCGACTCAAAATATAACTTTATTTTCTACACGAAAAGATACACATTTCATTGTAAGAATTTAGAATACGTTACACCACGCAGCACTACGTCGCGATGCGTCGCTCTACGCCGCGCTGCGCCGCGCGGCGCCGCGAGACGCATCGCGACGCAGCGGTGAATCGCCGGTACGCGCGCACAGAATGACGTGCAAGAGCGGCGACGCGACGTTGCGATGCGTCTCGCGGCGGCGAGCGGCGCAGCGCGGCGCAGCGCGAAGTCACTGGCCTCTTCAAGTATCTTCACGTTGCGTCGCGTCGCGTCGCGTCTCGGTGTGAACTGACCCTTAAGCCTGTAAATGTTTTGCCACGCATGTCATAGACTAAACGAATGAGCTCGTCACCATCCCTTTTGCCGCACCTACGCGCGGCAGAAGGGATCGCTGCATCCGTATAGACGGAGGCTTGCGTGGCAAACGATAATTTTTTTTACCGATTTGCAGTCCTGGCTCAAAATCTTACTTACCATTCTGCGGCGCATCTACCTATGCGATGTCTTGCATTATGTTGTTGCATTTGGCTTCAACATTTTGATAAAGCATAATATGAAGGAACATGACTCTTTGCTTTTCGTTTCGTTGCAGGCGTAAAACGGGTACAGGTAAAAGTAAACCAAAAAACATGATTCTGGGAGTTGAAGATTTGAAGTATTACAAATAAGAAATTTATTACAAATAGGCTAACTTCTTGTGAGGAAAATCTTTAACAATATTGAATGAACAGTTCAGATTCTTTGTGTATATGAGTTTATACGTACGTAGACACACACGGCACAGAAGAAATTTCTATCATGGGGCAACGCTTTAAAAAATATATGCAAATCTTCGCCTACCGTTTATCGCACATCGGGACTGAGCAACTTGCTACGAGCAACATGCAAGTCTGATGACAACGACTCTATGCAAGCAACTTTAGACTAAAAATGATACAAATATTGAGTATGTAATGTGCGGTGTTGTTGTTTACCCACATCTGTTATTTATTTGGATCAATCTGAATCGGCTCCAACTAACAACATCATCGAGTTAAGGTAAGAAAAATGGTAATCTTCCTCTGTTTCAGTACATAGCTTAATTAGCTTCCTAACTTTTTATCCCTTCTCTTTCTTATAGGCGCTTAGTAAACAGATAACAAAAAAAACACGTTATTTGTTGACAAATATATTATTTTCTTAAAACTAATTAAAATATCTACTGCGATTTGTGAACATTACATATTAGCGCTCAAAAATACAAGTGTTATTTTTATTTACTTCCTTTAAGCCAAAATATGGAAATTCTAAATCATATTAGTTTCTTATCATCCCGTCGTCGCTATATAGATGGTATTTACGTGTTCAAGCGATATTCATCAAGGTTTTTTGGAAGCGGATTGTCCCTAACTGGTGGCCTTCTGGGGTTGATGAATGGCCCTGTCTGGTATCCGCACTCTAATCTCCCTCCCCGTAGTCTACAGCCTCCATGCATTTCCACTACCGTGTTCTTACTTTGAGGCTTTTCTGGGTTCCTATTGTATCCACATAGCACTCTGTCGTCCACAATTTTACATAATTTGCTATCAAAATCGTACGGACAGCAGCGCTTTCGAACCATGGGGCCATTCAACGAAAGGATTTGTGGGTCTTTGGATGCGTTTTTGGATGGGCCTTTTGTAGAGTTACCTGCTAGATTCATTTTTAGCTTCATTTGTTTTTTCTTACCACTTATTTTCATTTTTCCATCGCGAAGGAGATCATCATTTGGGCTGTCTACGTACTCGTAATTACCATTGCAGTTACTTGCGACCGCAATTAGAGTTGTGGCTGCAACTATCTGCGAATTAATACAATCTCGTTTAGCTTGTGTGACGCATTCCACACGTATACAGTCCCGTATTATTCATTTCAAATACTTTTTGATATGAATAGCACGGGTATTCTTTTTAAGCTTATAGAACAATTTGAATTAACGTTATTGTAGAGCTTTGTATCAACTTGAGCGGTGCTAGAATTTAGGGCAACCTCCATTGCCCGTTTGCACTATACCGTCTTCAATCGTGTTAGTACATAGTAGTCGTAGTAAATAGATTAATTAAGAGAGAGAATCTTAATATTCGATCAAGTGTTCACATAGTATTATGCCGTGTCTGTACGAACGGTAATTCGATGAGCTTAAAAACACAAGGAAATCAGAACAATATCATTTGTAGGTACTTAAATCTTTATTAAATAGGTAGGTACATAATAAAGTACATAGAACGAATGCAAGAAATACAAACATTTCAATGGCTTTTGCACATTATGTAAACATAATAATATACGTAATTTAAAAAATTAATTGAGCTAAACCTTCCTACAAACAATACGGTCTTCTAACTCTACACATCTTGTCACAACATCTAACGGGTTTGCCGTAGGCCGGGGACGGGAGTTATCGAAGCTATGCTGATTTGTGGACTGACTGTCAGAATTAATTGGTAATGGGTCGAACGTTTGTGAACCCTCAACGGGAGGCCTTCTAGGATTAGAAAAGGGACCGCGGTGGTAGCCGCACTCTACTCTCCCTCCACGTATTCTACAATCCCCATGCATTTCAACCGCGTCATTCTTACTTTGTGGCTGCCCTATATTCTTATTGTATCCACATAGCACTCTGTCGTCCAACACTCTACAATAATTACTATCGTAGTTGTATGGGCCACATCCATGTCGAAGGCTCCTTAATGGATTTAGAACAGGTTGTTGACTTTGAACATAGATTTGTGATGATCTACAAGGTGGTCCAACTCTAAGGCTAGATGGATCTTGAATGCAATTACCATTGCAGGGCCTTGCGGTGACCACATTTGTAGTAGCCGCAAATATCTGTAACCCCGAATATCCGTAAATTCGCAAGTCAGCTTTAGTATGTTCATGGAATGGAAAAATTAAGTTGACCAAAATTAAGCGTTAATTATTATTATATTTTGTTGTTATTTAGCACCAGTCAATCAGACGGCACCCAAAAATCCACAAAACCCTGAAATATCTCATATGCCTATAACAAACCGACTCAAACCCGACACAGCAACGCTGCGAAGCGGCAGAATGCTTAGACATTATGATAGTACCTACTTCCCTCGACGAGCTTCTTCACCTTCTTCTTATTGAATAATTTAAAATTATAATTTTGTAAAAGCAATCTAACTCGCTATTTGTATTTTCTTCTCCATGTCAAGGTTTACATATTTGTTGAACCTCGAAGTACCTATTACATTTCTTTTAGGCTCAAGAAAATACTTACTATAAAAATTATGAAAGCAGAGAAAATATTGTATTCATTTACTAACCGTAAATAATATACTCGAACTGCCACAAAGTCTTAACATCACCCTTATCTTAAATGCATGCATGTGTATTTCAATCATTGCGTTCTTGTAAGTACTGCTGCCATAAAAACTAATTATATTATAGGCAATTGAAATTAAACCTATTGCACAAAAATGAAAATAGATAGAATAATATTATAAGACTGGTTTTTAAATTCAAATAATATTTTTTCGTACAACGTATGCCGTTTTAAAACTTACTAAAATAAGAATGTTTTACGATGAATATTTTATTTCTGGAGCTATTAAATAGTGGATTTTGCGCTAATAAACTATCAGGGAATGGCGGAGACTTATTAGCTTAGTTACTTCTTAAAAGATAGAAAAATAGATCTGTAGATTTCAACCGCCGAGCGAGCAGATACTACATACCTACTAGTTGCGACTAGCTGAGCTGGAACTTCAATAATTCACAGAGTCGAACCAACAACTACCTATTATGTTAGCATTTCTATCTCACTTTGTATTTCAAACAGCAGCAATTAAATAATATAATTTATTTACACTTCAAGAATAAAAATATCAATACGAGATTGCGAACACCAGAACATTTTAAAAATTAAATATTTACAACACATTTACATTTTTAAACTATTAATTTACAAGTCACGTTATGTTGAATTTTAGATTTTTTTTTGTTTATTTAAAAGAGAGCGTAGTGAATACAGCGGAGCACGTGTGTCTTTAGCTGCAGCACCGAGTACTTCAAATAATAATTATGTAATAATGTTATTGTTCAATTCCTCGAATAAAACCACTAAATTTATTGCAGTGAAGAACATTTCTATCTATGTAGTATTTGTAGACCTTTTATTTCTTCCATTAAATTGTCAATTTTTAGTTTAGATGGCAAAAGTCCGACCACACTTTGAGTTATCATATAAGAAAGCCCTCTCTTTTTCTTCTGTCCTTCATGATATCGGTCAATCAATTTCTGAAGACGAGTTTTCGAGAGATTATTTGAATCAAATAAAGTATTGGCTAAATTCAACTTGGAACCTTTTCCTTTATTGAACCCATCAATCACCTTGTCTAATTTATTTGCCTCGGATTTATTCAGATTAAATTTCTTTTTCAAATCATTAGCATTCTTTTTTGCTAATTTATAATCTCGTTTTCTGCTTTCTTTACCATAAGTTTCAAGCATTTTATTTAATTTCTTCTTATCAAGTGGCTTACCATCTTTTTTGGAAGCTAAACCTGATGATGACAATCCTCCTTGTTTATATTCTGCAACCAATTGTTCCAGTAGTTTCGCTTTAGATCCAGTTACAGAAAATTTTTTCTTTAAATCTTTTGCACAAATACCGTCGATCTGTTTAATATTGTCGATTTTTATTTTAGATGGTTTAATTTTATTCCTAAATATTGTTGCAATAGATTGTTTTCCAGGGTAGGGCGTGGGTGAAATTTCTTTAGGTTTCCTTTTAAATACTCCCTTTAACCATCGACCAAAGTTGAAGTTACGCTTTATTTTCACTTTCGTCTTCCGTTTTACTGAAATATACAAACATAGGCGGTTATTTACTACAGTTTAGTCAATATAGGACAGGACAAAACATTTTTGTAACACATGGATTAAAACATGAAGACAATAATTATGTTTCAGCAAAAAACATTTTATGGGCTCTGGGCTCATAATTTCATATAATTTGATACGAGGAAATTATAAGATACGGTGGGATATTTACCTTTTTTGGAACGTTTAAACAATGCCATTGGGTCAGTGGGTCGTCTTAGGGTTGTGTATCAATTTTATATGGATTTTTATTACAGAAATTGTAAAAAAAGTCAATAATAAAACTATACAAGACAAGTTTGCAGTAACAGCCACATTTTTACGTATTATGTAAGTATTTGTATTGTGATACAAAACTAATGTTTTCACATAACCACTTTTTTCTTTATTTGATAGTCATCTAGTACAGAATCTTTTAATAATTCATTGAATAATAATTCCATGACAGGTATGCAATGACCACTATAAATTACAAAGTAATCTGTGCACGGTATGTACCACAGACGTATTAGTAAATATAAATAATAATAATATAATAAATAATATCTCCGAGCAACCAATCCTACTTTAAAGTTTGACATTTGTTTTTTTTTAATTACTCTTCAGTCGATAAGGGTAAAAGCTAACCACAATGATTCCGTTATGGTTTTATATTTTAACTGAGGTTTCATTATATTCCAATATATTAAACCTTTTTAGTAGATTCTTTAATCGACAGATAATTATTATTATCTGAAGAATTTCAAAAATCATGAAATACGTACGTTCGTATGTAATTTCTGGTAAAAATTGTCTAATGAGAACATTGGTTTTATTTAATAGATAATTTTATGCCATAGGGTTTAAATATGATTTTGCGCATATAAACGCCACGGCTAGCTCGAATAAAGCTCAATTGTGAAGTCCAATTTTCAACAACTTTATCGAACAACTGGGGCCGATTTCAGCAAAAGAACACGAAAGTTGACTTCCTAAGGGTCCAAGAGACCTGGTTTTTCAGCATAGACTAGTGACTTCACATACCCCCAAAGAAAGTTATCTAAAGGTGTGAGATCACACGATCGTGGACGCCATTAGCAGGCCCATTACGCGAAATTATGCGCTCACCAATATCATAGACATGGACGTTATTTTAATGTGTTTTATTTCATTTATAAAATCATCACCCTTTACTAATAGATCATACAAGTATTAGGAATTTACGTTCAGAAATAAAATTAATACTTAATTGTATAAAACAGCAAAACAAAAAATTGGTACGGTTCAAGTTTTATTACTAATGTTAATTGCCTATAAATAGTAATATTTAGTTGAGAACTGAAATACTTATTTTATTTAAAAAGCCACATTATTGTACGTTTCAGTAATTTGTTCTCGATCCCTAATGCGTCCACATCTATGAGACTGAGGTCAAACTTATCAATGTTAATATTTTCTAATACGATATTGTTAGCAGCTAGAAATTTACTCCAATGTTCACTATGTTTTATAGAAGCTTTTGCCAATTGCCAGAGCGGTCTCCTCAGTGCATGTTTGATTGATGTCGTACGGTTATCGTGGTTACTGCTTATAGTTTCTCTACTGGTTTGTGTCTCTTTCGCTGGGGTTTTATTTTTTCCTTTTCTATTATATTTCTTAATTACAGATATAATATACCTTTTCGTAACAGAATCTGTTGCCTGAATAAGGTCGCCTGAATTTGGGTTCAGTATTTGCCAAACCTTAGTACTAAACCGGGGTTCTAAACTTCTTTTAAGAACCAAAGAACTCTTCGTTTTTTCACGACTGCATTTACGTCCGTTGACAGTTTTTTCTGTACTTCTTTGTAACTTCGCTTTATTTTTTATTTGTGCGATGTTATGTTTCTCCTTACTTCTTCTCTGTGCTTTTTTTAATTGCTCTCGGTTCTGTGCCTTTGTGGATGGGGTATGACGTTTTTTATCAAATATTTTAGGATTTGTGTCCTTTCCTTTTTTCATAAAGCTATGATTTACCACTTCAGCATTTTCAACATTATAAACCCTCTTCAAAGCTATTCCACTTTTGATTTCGACTGCATTCGATCCGGTTTCATTTTTGGGCAAATTTTGTGCATCAAAATCTTGGTTTTTTCTTATAGAAGGTAGTGATTTCTCCCGGCGACTTCCTAGGACCTGACAACAAAATGTTAGGTTTTACCAATTAGTTAGTTAGCAAGTACAAATTTACCGCGCATTTATTGCTTATAATATTCATATAGGAAAGCATCGTTTCCGTGGTGGGACGCGTCAAAGAGAGAAAACAGCAATAATAAACATTTTGAACAGACGGTCAGAACGCAAACATTTCTACTGCGAGTCCCTTTGAGTCTATTTAGCGTGTGTGTTGGCCTTTGAATGATAACTGCAAGTTTACCATTTAATAAGCGAACACTCACAATACAAAACACAACGTTGACAATGTTTCGATTTGCATTGTAACTGTTGGTCAACCTCCACCAACGTCATAATTTATCACGTCTTTATAATTATCTCCTTTGCAGTCGGTTAAAAACACTTTTAATTACTAAACGGAATTTAAAATAATTATTTATTTTACACAGAAAACTAAAAATTTGAGAACATATACACAAATACTTAGGTAATATAAGCCAATTTTCTGTTAAGTTTATCTATTTTGTTAAAGTTGTTGAATATTTTTCAAATAGGTCTTCTTAATTTCCTTCCATAGCCCCTGGAATTTGGGCACAATTAAAGATTCTTTACTTTTTGTAAATAAAAAAGAAAAAATGCCTCTATTTTGCTTTTTCGCATCTCTGTACTGCTTAAGGAATCTATTAATATCTCTCTTGTTTACTTTTTTTAGATTTAATTTACTTTTGAAAATGTCTATATTTGAAAGATTGCCTTTATTCAAGTCATCTAAAATGTTCTCTAACACTTGTCTCTTGGACTTGGATGTTACTATTTTTTTTAAAACTTTAGCATTATTTTGGATTTCTTCAATATCTTTTAGTTTCTTCTTTGTTGCTCCGTAACTTTGTAACATTTCATTCAGTCGCTGTTTGCTTGGTATCATTTCTTGAGATTTGCGAGGTACTTTCGATACGGATAATTTTCCCGCTTTAAAATCTTTAACCATCTCCTGTAATACTTTAACTTTAGATCCCGTTAATGAGTAACGTTTTTTTAATTCAGTGGCTTTAAGTGCTTTGATCCTTTCCATATCATTAGTACTTATCTTAGACAGTTTCATTTTGAATTCTGCAGGAGCTTTATAAGAGTCATTCTTTTTCAAAGATTTGGATTTTCTTTTTATTTTATCTCGTACACTTGCTAGGTTAAATCCAGCTAAGGAATAATCTGACAGATGTGGGTCAGGATTTCCGAAAACTTTTTTCTTGAAGCATCTTGTTATTTTTCTACAAATCCAACGTTGGCACCTACGTCTACAACCGATCTTTTTCTTTTTCTTTTTAATTGGGTACTGGGTCTCCTTATTTCCTGTAGGTAATTAATATTATCCGAGAGAACAATTAAATATCATCACTATAACTATATCAAAACCAAGCGACATTTCCCTACCTACCTTATTACGAACAATAGACTTTGAGGGTGACAAATCAACATCGAGCTATGCTGCGCTGTACTGCGCTGTGCTATGTTTAGTCAACTCGCTCGTCTAATATTTTAATGAGGATCAGACAAACCATGCTGTGCTGCGCTGTGTGAGGCTACGCTCTGTTTAAAAACGCAGCAGTCTCGAGCGAGGCGCGCTACCCGCCGTGCTGAGCCGCGCTGTGCCGAACTGTGCTATGTTTTTTATGGAGCTCTGCCATGCTGCGCTGTGTCGAGCTGTGCTAGGTTTTTCAGCTTCACGATCGAGCTGCTGATTACTTTTAATACTAAGCTAAGCAAAGCGCTGATTGTTAAAAAAACGTAGCTTAAGAAACACAGCACAGCGCAGTACAGCGCAGCACAGCTTGATGTACAACTATGTAAATAAAAATATTAATATAAAACTCACTGTTTTTATTACGGATGCACATTTCTTAGTATTTGATGTCGCGGAAATTGCATCCGTGGGCATTTTATCGTTTTTGGACATTTTGGAATGGTTAGTGCGTGTGTGTAAAGATTGGCTGGCTTCTATGACTGGCTATTAATTTTCATTCATCTTGATCTTGTTATTTATGTTGTTAACTTATCCATGTTGCGTTATATAAGCAACATTTCTGGCTGATTTAGCAGAAATTCGTTCAGCTTAAATTCTTCAATATTGGCTTTTGTAGAACAAAAATTCGTTTGGCTGGCTGACAGGCCGAAGAAGTTTTATTTATTGCTTATGTCATTAATTATGTCAATCAGACTGCTTTTTTTTATTTTTTATTCTAGAATCGTTGGAAAATCGAAGTAAAATATAGTTAATGTATACTTTTAAAAAATCCTTTATGGTCATACTACATTAAAGTGGCAGCATATACCATCAAAACATTTATCTCTATAATTTTGATGCATGTTGCACTAGTGCCGCTCTGCATTGCACGTTATGGTGCGTATATACGCACAACTATATTTTATTAAAATAAACAATTAGGGATCCATAAGAAAATTCACGCGGACGACGTATACTGCATATCAAACTCAGTTGAGCAAAACATATATCTGGAAATAATCTTTCATTTTTGGTGTGAAGAAACGCTATTATGATAGTTCAGATGTAACTCAAATAAAATATAATAGGTAGGTACTTATGGGCGCATGCACCAATAAAGGAGTTGGACGAGTATTTAAAGTTTAGCTATAACTCATACTACATGTGGGGAACTTTTGGCTTTGTTAATAAGACACGTTTTTAGGAATTCAGTATTTTATTTAAAAATACAGAACCCAACCTCACGGTATGCGCTTTAATTGTTTTATATTTATTACATAAATGAAATGTGAGAAGCCATTAATTCCTGTAACACATGCTACAACCTAGCTCAGGAGTCAGGGCTTCAATGCAAAATATGTAACATCGTTCAATGTCAATAAAAAAAAAAAAATATTATTTATTGGGCTAGTAACATAATCAACGTCAAAAAAGTAAATAAATACAACAATAACATGCATTTCAACGTTGCAGACCGTACGATGAAATAAGTTTGTAAAATTATGAACGTAAAATTAAATTAAACAAATCCAATCAATAAACGTTTTTCCGCATTTATGGATATACAATACAATGTCAATACCATTACTGGTAAGGTGGTTTTGTGTGTACCGCATTTTAGTAGCGTGCGTTTTATTTTGTTTACTTTACACCTAATGTTAAAGGTATAATGTGAAAATTGTATTGAATTGATGACACGGTTGACGCAATGGCTGAGCGAATGGCTACATCGCTGCTGAGTTGCGGGTTCAAGCCCCGCACAGCACAAATATTTGAATGGCCTACAGATGGTTGTTCCGGGTCTTATTGTTTGTGTATGTGAGTTTATGTTTGTTAATGCACCAACGATACAGGAGAAATTCCTAGTGTGGAGCAACGTTTTTTTTTTAAATACAGAACTATAGTCAACCAAACAGAGGTCAAACCGCACTGACTGGTTCCGCACGGACTGCATTGCAATTATGTATGACTAGCTCCCACTGCGCAGTTCCGTTGCAATGCATTCTACTTCATTATGATTTTATATTTTTATATTTGACCGCGTCGCTCCGCTGCAGAGCAGTTCCGCTTAGTGTGGACTAAACTAACATACATACAACTATTATATAGGTTAAAGGTCAAAATTAACCTACAATTGAGTATGTTCATACAGTTCTGATAGACATCTATCTGCAACCTTGAAAACTATAGACAAGCAGAAAAGCAATAAGCAATGTCCATCTTTGTACAGGAGGGCAATTCTACTTACTTTTATGAACGTTCACATTCTAATCTCACTCACTATCTGTCAAAAATACCTCTTCTTTTTTCACAGAATCACATTTATTAAGATTAGATGTTGAACGATTTTATGCACTGGATTGGCCTTCATTTTTTACTTAAACATACTAAAATATACAACGCAAATAACCAACTTAAACAACTCAATTATATTCTAGATATACTGGATCTTAGCTAAAATGATGTTAGCCGTTGATTCTGCTCACATTGGAAATGGAATTTTTGATGTTTTTTTACCCAGTTCCGAATCATCTGACGATTACTTATCAAATGACACGGCGGATCCTTTAGTGCGAAGAGATATTACTGAAGATCAATTAAGAAGACAATATGATGGCTACATTTTCGATCCCAACAGATGTATACAGTTCAACGATAGGATACTCTGTGGCTATGATACCAATAAAGGATCCCGATTAGATGACTACACAATGTTAGACATTGGTAATGGGTGTCGAGCACGTGGTGATAGAATAGAATGTGGATATGACAATCCAGTTCCAGTATATATCCAAAGTCGTGGACATCAAATGCTATCTGGAGATCATGGGGATAATCACCATCATGGGGAGAAACACCATCATGAGGGGAGTCACATTCATGAAGGGAAGCGTCATCATGATGGGAATCACCATCATGATAATAATCACCCTCATGAGGGGAATCATCACTATATGGGAAATCACCATCGTTTGGGGAATAACCGCCCTCATCAAGATAATCACCATCACAAGGAGAATCACCATCATGAGGGTAATCAGCACCACGAGGATAATCACCATCATGACAAAAATCACCACCATGACGAGACTCACAATCATGACAAGAGTCATCATCATGACAAGAACCACCATCATGACAAGAATCACCATCATGTTGAGAATCACCACCATGAAAACCATGGGTATCAACTGCAGGGATTCCAGGTAAAACAAATACCAACACGAACTGCCATGCCAACAAATCCAACCCTCTTGCCTATAATAGGTAATAGAATCAAAACTAATTTTCTAGAGAACGAATTACATAAATCTGCATTCAATAAACTTGGAATGAAATCTAAAGTTACGAGTAGAAAACGTACAAAAACGATGACAGTATCAGTACCATTATCAACTGTCACGTTAAAACCATTAACGATTACAAGTACTAAACCAACCAAGCGTCGACCAACGCGAACATCTAAAAGCTTCGACACGTCTACATCAACACCAACAACGACTGATACAAATAATGTTAGAACAACACTAACAACAGAAAGTTCAGATTCAAACGACATTTCGTCTGATGATGAAACGGCAAGTAAAATAGTAAGACTTGTCCCAGCTAAACAACCAAAAAGGAGAGAATTAATTAAAACGTTTTTGACTTCACCAAAATTAGTAAGTAAATCTATATCAGGTGGTACCATTGCTTCACCCATTGCTAGGAATTGTGACAAAGCAAGCAAAGATGCAGTTTTACGAGAGAAAACTAGCAACGAAGACAAGGTAAAGACAGCTTGTGTGGAGCAGGATGATAGAGTTGTATGTTATGACTTCAAGACATAAATTTTTATTTGTTTGAGTTTTATTTTGGGTTATTTATACCTCACCTTTACGTCACTAGAGAAAAGTGATACCATGGAAATAGTATGTGGATACTCTACTTCGATACGAGTATAATAAAATTATCATCTCATACTCTATCTCTATGGTAGTTTTTCACCGGACTGGAGATGGATGAGAGGGTGCATAACAGACATGTATGTATTTTTGAACGTAGAAAAAATGAAATATTAACTTCTAAACTAATAATTTAAAGGTACAAAGTTTGCTTGTTGTAATTTATCATCAAAAAATTTGGAATCCGTAAGAGAATTCACATGGCTGAAAGCTAGTAACTTTATACGGCGAAATACATTTTTATCTAACTAACTTCGTCAATTTAATCCCACCAAAAACATTCTGTAAAAAACTAGCCAAGTCTCGATGGAGCTGCTTGTTTATCTCTAAAAAGTAATGAAATCTAAACAAAGTCGTGCCAAGTCTAAGGTTCCTTACTGCGATTTCTTTATAATTATAGTTAATGTTGTGTGACTTGGCCGTTGAACATTCTTTATACGTTAGTGTGTACAAGTCAATTTTGTTTAAGTACACGTAATGTTATATCTGTTGTAACTACGTTCTATGTTTATTAAGCGAGATAATAGCCCATACTGGTATTGATAATTGGACGCTAGTGTCTCATTTTAGGCTGTTGTTGATTGTGCAATACATGCATTCAGCATTGACAATGCTGACTTCTGCTCTCTTCTTTTTGGAGCGTCAAATTGACCATCGATCTAACATAAAATAGACGTGCAGACGGACTTCTATCAATGATTCAATTGACTGCAATGGTTATTGAATCAACGTTTTCCAAGTGGCAATTTTCCATCGTCAATGGGTAGCAGTTCTGGCGACAGATTGGTGCAATGGTGTCATGGAGCACCTGGTTTTGTACCCTTCAACGGCCAAGTCACACAACATTAACTATAATTATAAAGAAATCGCAGTAAGGAACCTTAGACTTGGCACGACTTTGTTTAGATTTCATTACTTTTTAGAGATAAACAAGCAGCTCCATCGAGACTTGGCTAGTTTTTTACAGAATGTTTTTGGTGGGATTTCACTTCTTTTGGTAGAAACGTGGGCATATTGATTTATTTTATTAGATTTTCTTATTTGACAGTTTTTTTTTTGTTTTTTTTTTTAATGAAGCGGCCCACCATGTTGAATATTTTTTGTAAAGGCGGTATGTCGCGATCTCTAATAGTTTGGTTGGGCTCTTGTGTTTTCTAATCAGGGTCACCAGGTACTCCAGATCTTCGATTGTCCTAGTTTTTATAGTTTTCCCTTTATGTGGCCATTAAACCCTAACTCTGTACCAAATTTCAGCTCTCTGAGTTTATGGGAAGTACTAGTTCTATTTTGATGATCATGAGTGAGTGAGTGAGTGAGTGTCATAAATGCGAAACTTTGCTTTCGCTTAACTTCGGAACTAAATGACCTACAGACTTAAAATTTGGGTTTTAAGTATATGATTAAAGCTTACTAGATGACGAAAATTTCTACGTTCTGGTCTAATCCAGAGGTTCTCAAATAGGGGCCTGAAAATGCGGCGAAATGGTTCCAGTAAAGGATGGTACGGCAGTGTTTGCTTCGCGCTCGACTTTGGCGGGGGCACTTCCGTGCCCCCCGATAGATTCCTCGATAGAAAAAAATCTTAGTTATCTTGATACCGCACTTTGATATTTTTGCAAGTCTATGTATGTATATGGGGATGTACCTTTGTTGAAGGTCAACCGGTCAAAAGGTGATTTTAGTTGGCCCTTCCTTATGTTTCGAATTTTACATATACCTAATATACAGTTCAAAATACACAAAGAATTACCCAAGTTACGCTTGATGGTAATTGTTTGGTCAACGAACTTTAATTCCGTGTCTGTGGTATTTAAGATCTGTAGATACCCGTACAAAAAACAAAGACATTCAACCAAATTATAAGTGATTATTTAATTGATGAAAAGTGCAAAAAATCTAGTCAAGTAAATATGTGTCTTGCCGCATTGTAGGGTTCTCTAGCTATTACAGATTATAAATTCGATAAACGCGCATTTATCTAGTCTAGTTTAGTTGTCTATGCTAACTTATTTTTAATCATCATCAGTTAGTAGACTCTTACTAGTTTATATAACCGTGATTAAATGATACAAGCTCTTATAAAAATTACGAATATTTTGTTAATATTGCTTTTATTTGGTCAGAGTTATTCTAGAATTATGATTTTTTAAATAAAGTTTGCGCCTCACTAGGGATTTCTTCTGTATCGAGCATTTACAAACATAAACCTAAACAACCACTTGCAGGCCAATCAGATATTTGTGTGGGAACCGAGGTCACGACACGCAGCGCAGCAGTCAATCGCTAAAACTACACTAATCATGTCGTCAATTAACACAAATTATAAAGTATGCAAGTAAAATCACATACAGCTGTACTTACATCATGCAAAGAATTCCATATTTGACTAAGAAACCCTAACAAAAGTTATCGCATTCTGACCAAATCATAACTGACGTAACAGTAATAAATGATTACGAATAAAGAACAAAAAATATTTCACGTTGTATAATGAAAAGCTTTACGTTGTAACATGACGAGTAATACCTATGCGGTTTGCTCAAATCATTGTGCTAATATCTAATAACTAGTTCAAAGACTTTGAACTTATTTAATACTTGTGTCAAAGTATCCAATTTTCTGATGTTCACGCTCATTGTCCCACTACCTTTACTTGTGAACAACACGTAATGATTCATGCTCACAAAGTCACATCAATGCAATAATCATTTGTCAATTAGATACCTATGTGAAAAACCATCTTAGTGACCAATGAACTATGCCGGATCTGTAAAAACAAAAGTCACCCATGATGTCACTACTTTGCCGAGTTTCTTGATTCTTCAACTTGTACTCACTTCATATAACATCACTCCTGTAATCCCCGAAGGGTTAGGTAGAGGTGTACCCTTTAGCACACCCATATTTCGCCAGTTATGTTTAAGTCCCATGTAGGGAGCAAGCCTATTGCCTTCAACCGGGTACAAACCAGACTCTGAAGCTGCTACTGAGAAATTCCTGATGAAAAAGCCCAATAACAGTTTGCCCGACCTGGGAATCGAACCGAAGACCTTATGCTCAGCAGTCGCACTTTGCGACCATTAGACCAACGAGGCAGTTACTCACTGCACTACTGTCTATAATAAATATCTTCTTCTGGACATGGATTTTGCATTCAGGAAGCCTTATTAAAGCCTTTAAGAGCTCTCAGTTACCTGGCTACAAATTAATTAATAACCAAACCCATTGAACCTAAATATGCCAGGGCTACTTGGTGGTAGAAATAGGCATAGTAGTAGGTTTTTTAATTTTGCTAAATTGTATAATATTTGAAATATAATATGATTTGTTAAGTAAATCTACAGAGTGAGACGAATTATACTCGGCCTTGAAAATAGACTCACGTCACATTGTGTTACACACACCGAAACTAATTTTTAATTAATAGGTTATCACGTTGGGAAACATAATCAATTATTATATTAATTACTAGCTTCTGCCCGCGATATCGCCCGCTTGGAAGGCAAACAATTAGTGTAACATTTTATATATATTTTTTGTTGTCGATCCTGTACTTCCAAGGAAACCTTATAGTTGGGGAGGCCAAGATGCTAAATTTGGATTTACTCGAGCGTGGTAGAGACTTTTGGATTGTAAAGATGGATGCTAAAAAGAAAAAAAGGTTATGAGATGTATGCACTTTTACTGGTGGGGAGAGCGTGTAGAGATTTTCAAAAATTGTAAAAAAAAACCGTGACTTATTAATCGTCAGACACTTATTAATCGTGTATGCGCCCACGTGTTTCTAATAACGGGGGAGTTAAATTAAAGATTTCCTTTAAAATAAAATGAAAATAAACCGCGCTCGAGAATGTACAGGTGACATTTTTTTTTGCAACTTTGTGACTGCTATTTCCTTACGTCACGCAAAAATTATCAGATTATTGAAATGCACACTTTTCTGCAACTTACCCCATGCTCGAGTAAACCCAACGATCAATTTTTTTTTACTAATCTTATCGGCTGCCGTTTCCGCGCGGCCCTATTTAGGTACAAGGCTTATATATGGTGGAGGTACTTAACAGGGAGCAAGGCATCCTCCCTTATAATAATCTGCCGCGCTCAAGTAAATCCAAATATCCCTTCGTGGCCTCCCCAACTATTACGTCTTTATAATATTAATGTAGACTAGCTCTGGCCCACAATTTCATTTGCGTCAAAGTCAAAGACCTCCGTAATAAGGGATCGGACAGTAATCAGATTAAAATCTAAAATGTACTTAGATAAAATAAATATAGGTACTGTTTTACGATTATTTATCGAATAATATTTAATATAATTTATTTAAATGAAAAATAAAATGTTGTTATTTACAATATTTTTAATCTGTACTGAAACAACAATCACAGTGCGTGACGTCATTTGTGGGAGGTATTCCTCAAAGCACACCCAAACGAAGCACACCCAGACGAAGCACACCTAAGGTATTCCACTTAGCACACCCGTAGGTGGGCTTCAAATAATAAATTTAAAATAATTAATTTCCTATTCCACGAAGCTCACCTACGAATATCAACTCGCATAGTGCGGGGACTAAGAAATAAAAATGTCGATAGAAGTAAATATTTATTATTTAAAAGACTAACTTAAATTTCTAACATCATTCAGTTTCATAATAATAATTATTGTTATTATAATAATAATGTGACACAATATTTGTCATTTTTGTAATCTTACACATTTTTTTATTTTTTAACTATTTTTCTATTTATTAAACGTTTTGAAAAGTGTGTAGCGCTATTCGTATATGCGTAAGAGTCTGTAAGTTAAAATTGGTTTTGTATTGTTACAAATTTTTGATTATTCAAGAAAAAAAAGTACTAGGGTATCATAAAATCGAGCAGGTATACCAAAAAAATATTTTTGATCTGTTGAAATCAAGAGGGTAGTTTTTTTAGCACCTTACACTGACAATATCTTCCAAGGCAATATCTCCAGCAGTTTAACTCAGAATGAAATTCAGGGTTTATCATAAAAAAAAAATGTACTAGGGTGTCAGAAAATCAAGGATATAATGAAACTGAATGATGTTAGAAATTTAAGTTAGTCTTTTAAATAATAAAATTTTCTTCTATCGCCATTTTTATTTCTTAGTCCCCGCACTATGCGAGTGATATTCGTAGGTGTGCTTCGTGGAATAGGGAATTAATTATTTTTAATTTTTCATTTTTTAATTTTTCCTTGATTTTCTGACACCCTAGTACATTTTTTTATGATAAACCCTGAATTCCATTCTGAGTTACAAACATAAAATTCGGGTTCCCACTTTATTATATTTAGTTAAGATTATTGTATACATTACTTTATGACAAAGCTGACTGCCGATCCTTAAGAATTGCTCGGATTTGCTTTCAGAATGTATTTTTGCTGAGAAAAAGTATGTCGATTATGCTAAATTCATTGTTGTAAGTCTCAACTAAGCGATGAAGAGGCGAGCGCGAGCCAGCGTTAAATTTACAACGACTAGTGGCAAATAAGCGCCGTGTGCGCACCTCACGTAAATTCCTGATAGAAAAACCTAATAGGTACTACTGCCCGACCTGAGAATCGAACCCAAGACCTCATGCTCAGCAGTAGCGCCTTGCGACTATTATTAATATTTCGTTAATATCTTGTATTAATATTATTTTTTGGTGTTAATCTTATTCTCTTTATAATAACTGCGTCGGGTACCATCTACTGTTATTGAATCCTTTGGGTTTGGTCAGGTTAGAACAGTGGCCATTAACGCCAGATCCCCTCTTTTGTTGGTGAAACATTTGGGTTAGGTTAGGACAGAACTGTGATATTGAACAAAATATTATACTTCCCTCTGACGAGCAATTGTGTGTTTATTTGTCTTGCTCTTCAGTTTTACAAGATATTTTTATTTCAGAATTCTAATTAATCGATACATTAACAATCGGAATTCATTTTATTTTTTTAATGTTTGAGTTATTATTAAGTCGGCAGCTCCATCATGTGATCTAGGACCATAGCACTTGCCAGGACAAATCAAGCGATCCCAATCTCGAAGGGGTTGTATCATTTTATTACGGAATTCCTATGGCCACTTTTCAGCTACATCATCAGACCTTGGTACCAATCTAGGACCAAAGTACTCGTCAAAACGAATCAAACAATTCCAAACTCGACGGGCTTGTGTCGTTTTATTACAGAGTTCCAATTGGCCACCTTCCAGCTCCATCATCAGAACCTGGTTACGATGTAACATCAAACGGCTCGTCAAGACTAATCAAACGAGCCTAAACTCGATGGGGTCGTGTCATTTTATTACAGAGTTCCTATGGTCATCTTCCAACTGCATCATCGGACCCTGGTAACGATCTGACATCAAAGGACTCGTCAAGATAAACCAAACGAGCCCAAACTCGATGGAGTCGTGTCGTTTTATTACATAGTTCCTAAGGCTACCTTCCAGTTTCTTCATCAGACCCTGGTTACCATCTAGGATCAAAATACTCGTTAAGCCGTATCAAACGCGCCTCAAACTGTACAAAATAGTGGGTCATTATAGAGCTGTTTAGCCATAGCAAAAAAAAAATTGCACATATTTATACTTTATTTACTCGATATTTTTTTTTACGACATTTTTATTAACAGTGTTATAATATATTTTTTAAATCTATACTAGTCAACTTCTAGACGATAAACATAGACACGGCCAGGCGTTCAAAAGTTATGGTGGAATAAAGAAACTCACATACATACATACATACATTAACCCTGAACACATAACACTCCTTTTTTCGGGGGCAGTCGTGTAAAAATAGGTTCACTAATGTTTTACCAAAACACCATTGGCAAATTTTCAGTTGAGTAAGTAAGTAAGTAAGTAAAATTTTATTTAATTTCTTTTTTATAATTATTACATTTCAATAGCACGGTTTTAGATATAATTCAATCTCAAAGTAGTCATTATATATGTCGGCGCAATTACGACAGTTGTCATTTGATTGTCTAAAAATTAGTTCATAAATCGTCAGTTAATTACTGCGAGCTTATTGTGATTTAAGTTAAATAAACGAAGTATTCAAACAGTAAGTGAAGTTTTCTTTCGAAAACCAGAACATGAGTCATCAAGAAAATAACAATCGTGACGTCAGCAATACTGACGTCACACCTTTTAAAAGCAGTTCAGAGGTCCCCCCCTCTCCGTCATATATATATTTCCATTACTCAATAAAATCATGAATTACTGTCATTAAAATTACAATTTAAAATTACAAATTTTCCAAATTAAAAAAAAATACAATACATGTCAACAGTCAATTATTAAAATATAATAAAAAAAATATACAATACATGTCAACAGCATAGTTTTAAATAAAATGTCAAAGTAGTCAATAAAATTACGCATTACCGTCATTAAAAATTAGAATTATTTAATATCAATTCTTATTACATGTACAAAAATTTAAAAATACAAAACATGTCAAAAAATGTAACATTGTCATCTCAAAAACGAAGAAAATTGTCCTCTTTCATAAACTCTTCTGTACTGTAATATGCTCTTTCAGTTAGTAAGTTCTTCAATTTACTTTTAAGAGCAGATATATTTAATGTTTTCCATGATTTAGGTAATTTGTTAAAAATGGTCGGAGCCATGCAGAAGATGCTCTTGCGCACAAGAGTTGTTTTAGCGGCCGGAACACAGAGTTTGAAATTATCACGTCTATTCCTAGGGAAAGCTTTAGACAAGTGCTGGAATAAATGAGGATTACATTTAATGAACATCACTGTTTCCAGGATGTATAATGAGGGCAATGTCAATACTTCCTTTCTATAAAATAAGATTTACAGCTGTCCGTTGTTTGCAGTCTAAATATTGATCTAATGCACCTTTTTTGTGCCCGAAACGCTATTTCATTGTCCGTGCTATTCCCCCAAAAGATGACTCCATATCTAAGAACTGATTCGGCTAATCCATAGTAAGCAGTAATTAGTGCATCTGTGCTGAGAACCGTAGCAAGCTGTTGCATAGCGTAGGCTGCACTGCTCAATTTTTTACTTAGCGCCTCTATTTGAGGTTTCCAATTCAATTTAAAATCAATTATTAGAGCAATAGCGCACTAGCGGCCCTGGCCGCAGCGGCGAGATACATACCTTAGTATGAAATCTCCACAGAGCGCGCGCACCTGGCCGCACGGTTTGGCCGCTGGCCGCGTGCGGCCAGGTGCGCGCGCTCTGTGGCGATTTCATACTAAGGTATGTATCTCGATGGCCGCCGCGGCGTGGCCGCTGCGGCCAGGGCCGCTAGTGCGCTATTGCTCTAAGTCCTAGAAATTTGGTTGTGTCAGTTTCATTAATATTTATATTATTAAATTGAATATTAAGATTATTGATTGTTTGCATACGTTGTCTAAAGTGCATAACGTTAGTCTTTTTTAAATTAATTATTAAATTATTATCATTTAACCAATTTATAATAGATATTAGTGAATTATTAATGTCAAGTTCATATGTATTTATGTCATTACAGGCTATTGTCATAGTGCAATCGTCAGCAAAAAGTGTCAACGGTTGACAACCAACCTTTCGTAGGGTGCGTCTCATAACGTATAAATTCACTTGGTCTAATTTCATTTTACTATCGTTCATAAGATATAATCAACGTGAGATATACTAACTGTTGATATAATTTCTTTACATATAACATTTATTTATTCTAAAACTTATTTAGTATAACGTTGTTTGATATAACGTTTATGTGATCGAAAATCATTTGGTCTAACGTTTAATATGTATAATGTTTATTTTTCGAAAATCATTTGGAACTAGCGTAAAACGTCATTATGGTTAACACCCCGACTCAGAATACACTGACTCGGATAGGTAAGGTTAGAAGGTTAAGGCGGGAGCAAAGCGGAGCGGAGCTGGACTCGAATTTTTATGTTGTTTCTTTTATCAAAACCTATAAATGCTCAAAGTAGCCCCACTGATCCAGAGCGAGCGAAGCGAGCTCGGGACTTGGGGTACCCCGACATGGACAGGTTAGGTTCGAAGGGGATCCCCTTCGTGTTAGGTTACTTTAAACCTTGAACGCAGAAGTAATAATTTAACGCTGCTCCGGCAGCTAAAATTGCTTGGGGGTGCTTAAGATAAATCTCCTTGACCTCCCCACAGTGTCAGAATCCTCAAATTCAGGCGACTCAACTGTAAACCCAACCCGCCAAACTAGTTAGAAAAATAAAATAATAATTTAAAGAAATATAATTATAGAAAACAATATTTTTATTTTTTATTTTAATATTCAATATGTAAAACGTTTTTATTCCAAAAGTTGTTTTAAAGGATAAAATGAAATAAAAATGAATTGTTTGTCAAATAATACGTTATCCATCAAAAGTTTATGGGATAATTATTTTGCTAAGTGAATTATTTGCCAAACTTGTTGTTTAAACAAAGATGCTTGTTACAAGCATGCAGCACGCAAGCAGGCATGCAGCACGCAAGCAGGCATGCAGCACGCAAGCAGGCATGCAGCACGCAAGCAGGCATGCAGCATGCAAACAGTAATGCAACATGCAAGCAGGCATGCAACATGAAGATCGGTGGAGTTACTCTTCAGCCTTTCCCCCGCCAGAAGGGCTCGACGGAGCCCCGCTGCGCGGGGCTCCTACTTCTGGGTGGTTTAAAAAAAAATAACCACGAAGGGGATGGTTCGCTCGCTACGCTCGCTCACTGGACCCGGCCATCCCCTTCTAACCTAACCTATCCGAGTCGGGGTGCCCTAAGTCCCGAGCTTGCTTCGCTCGCTCTTGTGCACAATTAAACAACCGACTAAATTTTTTTGACAAATAATATTCTGTAAAATGTGTTTCGGTGTGGCAACAATATGGCAAATGAAAAAAGTTCAAAAGAGGCTTCGGCCAACAGAAAGCAGTTACTTTGTAAATCGGCGAAAAATAAAATATTACTATAATAATATTAATATTATTATTATTCGGTAAAATAATACCTATGACACATGATACGTCGATGATCTAAAATTATGTCAAATAATGCGTATAGCAAAAAAGACATTGGTCAATAGTTTTCGGTAAAATGAAATTCGAACAAAAAAACGGAAGTGTGATCGGTTCCCTCTTATAAGTTGTGTATATGTCACGGCTAATAGCCGAAGTGCGGCTACACCTAGTTTTAGCCGGCTACAACTAGGTGCAGCCGACCACATGCGGTTAAACTTAGATGTATCCTACTTATCTTCGGTTAATTCGGGATTTGGGGCACCCCAACTAGGACAGGTTAGGTTAGAAGGGTATGGCCTGCCATCACCTTCGTGGTTATTTTTTTTGTAATCCACCCAGAAGTAGGAGCCCCGCGAAGCCGAGCATCGAGCATCCGTCGAGCATTTCCGGCGTAAAAAACGGCTGCACCTAGTTCTAACCGCTATAATGAAGGCTAAACCTAGTTCTAACCGAAGATAAGTAGGATACATCTAAGTTTAACCGCATGTAGTCGGCTGCACCTAGTTGTAGCCGGCTAAAACTAGGTGCAACCGCACTTCGGCTATTAGCCGTAAGAGCAGTAGCGCACTAGCGGCCGTGGCCGCAGCGGCCAGGCCGCGGCGGCCATCGAGATACATACCTTAGTATGAAATCGCCACAGAGCGCGCGCACCTGCCCGCACGCGGCCAGCGGCCAAACAGTGCGGCCAGGTGCGCGCGCTCTGTGGCGATTTCATACTAAAGTATGTATCTCGATGGCCGCCGCGGCCTGGCCGCTGCGGCCAAGCCGCTAGTGCGCTACGGGTCTTACATATATACTAAAACAAAAAGTCATAGTGAGTGAATTGATAATATACAAAAGTTGCATTTAACAGTAGCACCACAAACTTCTCAATCAGAGATCACAAAGAACTAGTTTACTGCGCAGTCGACCGGAATCAAGTTTTACTAGTCATTTGCTATTTTTATATATTTTTACAGGGGCACATAAATATTCCGTGTTTCCCAAATATTGAGTAGGTATATATATATAGGTGTACAGCACCGATACGATCAGTGTGCTTTGAAAATTGCAACAATGAAATTCGTAAGGTGCTTCTTATTTTGTGAGCATTTTTGTATGTATGTTACCCGATTACTCCGCCAATTATTTTGGATGATTCTTTTTTTGTTTGAAAGAGTATACTTCCGAATATGTTCCATAGAAATATTGTCATGATCGTGATGAATTGATCAGTGAACGTGTTAAAGTTCTCGATATTATGACAGAATACTTTTAGAACTAAAGATAATTATGTTAAACAAAATTTTGGGATTTTGAACATTATAGTTACTGAAGCGTCCGGACCTGGTTCAGGCCATGCTCCGGGGCGAGAGGGAATGGGATGCAGTCACCTCCTTCTGCGAAGCAGTAATGCTAGCGAAGGAGGAGGCGCGCCGCGTGATGGAGAGAACATTCTCCACCTCACGCCCCAGCCGCCGCGGGAGACGCCCAGGGCGCCACCGTAGGCGCGGGCGGTTGCGGACGGCGAGTAATGGGTAGCTCGCCGTCCGATCAAGGACCATTCTGTGACGGCGCGTTCTGTTCGCGCGCGCCTCAAAGAGCTGTCAGCACAGGGACGGGGCCCCAATAGGGGCCAAACGCCTGCCGGGGTTGCGGGACGTCTTAACAGGATACCGTGGCCCCGGAACGTAAAGGGCAACAGAAGGAACAGGGTGGTTTTTTAGTCAGTAAAAGTCTGACAGTCCCTTCCGCCCCACACAGGGCGGAAGGAGTCATTTGATGATTTTTACCACCTAAAAAAAAAAAAGTAGGTAGGTATGACAAATTAAAAGAGTTTCAGTCCTGCACTATCCGTCGGTAAGAGCAGTAGCGCACTAGCGGCCGCTGCGGCCAGGCCGCTAGTGCGCTACTGCTCTAATAAAAAGCAATACTTTTATTTTAATTCACAGTCTTTAACCTATTAAAGCTTACCAACCGTAGTCAGAGTACGATGAATGAATATTTCACTTTCCAGTTTATCTTCATCACCATGTTGGTGTGCGCCGTGCTTGCCCTGGTGGGCGGTGAGCCGCAGCCACAGCTGCCACAGCTGCCGCAACTGCCGCAGCCGCAAAAAATTTCTGATGCCGTAGATTATTTCAATTATTTTTAGTACACAATAAATAGCACGGACGCAATTGGAAGAATTTTACTGACTTTTAATTCTTCTTTTCATTTATGTTTTATCTTTTTATTTACTTTTTGTTTTGTTTAATTAATTAGGCTTTGTTATGCACATATGAACCAACCTAAATAAAAGTTTGTTTGACACTTTTGTGGTTTTATTACTAACCTACTATTAATTAGACATAGTTAGCTAGACCTGGTACTGTAGTTACTACATTAAGTGACCGAGGTCTACGTTTAACTGAAAGAAGATGAAGTTTATTTTCAAATTCAAATCCCTAATAATAATAATGGCATTCGACTGAGGGGTTGGATTAAAAACGTTTAAGCCAGTTTGCCGCTGTATGGAACCTTCACAGTACCTATGTCTATTTTTTGAACCTTTGACAGTTATTTGCTATAATAAAGCTCTCAAACCGCTATATTTATACCTCCGTTAAGAGTTATCAGAAGGTTGAAAAATCGACCCGTAATTATTATTTTTTGGGCCGGCTCTTTAATCATGTGCTAATAACTAGTGCGCAGCATCCTTAACTAATAGTTTACATGCAGGCCCTTGTCTGATCAGGCGACGATATCTTTATTGCTTCTCCATAAGTATTATTAGGTGGTAACTTAAATAAATGAGATCGTTATGGACGCTGTAGGGCACAGCAAAAAGGGTAGGAGAGAGGAAGCCCCGTCTATAGAGATCATGAATAGAAAATTAAATAAGTTCTAACTTAGGAATAAGTAAAATTTGGAAAATTATGAATAACTTAACTATAACTTTGCTTACATCTATTTTCTATTTATATAGGTATATATAATTTTATCTTATAAAGGGTAATTATTATTTTCATTTAATATAGGTTTATTTTTATTATATTCTATTTGCTTATTTCCATCATTATTCTTGTTATTATTTGTTTATTTTTATGTTATTTATATTGTATTAATAAGTATTATGTTATGTTATTAATGTATTAGTAATCTTTTACTTAATCTTAATTACTTTTTATTAATGTATTAGTAATCTTTTAAGTAATCTTTCACCCTGTTCCTTCTGTTGCCCTTTACGTTCCGGGGCCACGGTGTGTCACAGAGTGAAACACACGCGACACGCAAGTTAAACAACTTTTGAAATAATGAGCTTCATTTAAATTGGTACTCACCCATGTGTTTTTTTTTTTTTTTTTTGAGGTGGTAAAAATCATCAAATGAGTCCTTCCGTCCTGGGCGGGGCGGAAGGGACTGTCAGACTTTTACTGACTAAAAAACCACCCTGTTCCTTCTGTTGCCCTTTACGTTCCGGGGCCACGGTGTGTCACAGAGTGAAACACACGCGACACGCAAGTTAAACAACTTTTGAAATAATGAGCTTCATTTAAATTGGTACTCCCTTTCTTCTCCTAAAATTGTTTGTCCGAAAATCATTATCTATAACACATTTGGGTGATTCTTTGAAACCGAGGGTTTTTGACTCATTCATATGGCTTAAATTTATTTTCACCTTTGGATCTAAATTAACATAATAGTTTGTCCGAGTCATTAAATGTAATAACATATATCAAACGCACTGATTTGCACAAAGTAGTTTAGGATTTAGAGTGTGCTGATTAATTGATGAGCCAGATTAATGATGATACACGCAGAAGAATGAGACTTTGCACTTTTGACTTTTTTTGACTTTGATTATTATTCTTATTTTTATTATTCTGTTCTTATTGTCCAAAAGTATGCTCTATAAGTGTACTCTATACAATCCCTAGGAATTGTATACATTACCTAGGTAAAGTATGTAATAGAGAATAATATTCATAATGCCCAGTTTCCGAGCAGGGCTGTCAACGGAGACGGCCATTCTTAGTCTGAAACACGCTGTTAGGTATTACACGGATAGACAAACACCAGTCTCCGCGGTTTTTCTGGACCTATCCAAGGCTTTTGACCTAGTCTCTTATGATTTACTCTGGAAGAAGCTAGGAGACAGTATATACACTGCCACCAGAGCTCGCATCTCTTGTCAAGTACTGGTATCTACACCAAGAGACTCGGGTGAGATAGGTAGGGGAGCTTTCGGAGCCATGCAGGCCGGAGTGTGGGGTGAGACAGGGGGGACTGTCCTCTCCCTTGCTCTTCGGTCTGTATGTGAATGCTTTGGTCGAGCGACTCAGCAGCATGCGTGTCGGCTGCTACGTAGATGGCGTTTGTTTTAATAATCTGAGCTACGCGGACGACATGGTGCTGCTGGCTCCCTCGATTAATGCTCTCCGAAAGTTACTGTCCGTGTGTGAGTCGTACGTCTCATGGGTTGATATACAACACCAAAAAGACGGAGTACATCGTCTTCAGGTCTGATGCCAGGTGTCCACCTACGGTCCCTCCTCTGATACTTAAAGGTCACACAATAAACAGAGTGTATAAATTTAAATACTTGGGCCATCTGGTAACAGATTCCCTGAAAGACGATTCAGATTTGGAGAGGCAGCGCAGAGCGTTGTCAGTCCGGGCGAACATGCTGGCCCGCAGGTTCTCTCGATGTACAGTCGCAGTAAAAATTGCTCTTTTTAAGGCATATTGCACAACAATGTACTCAGGGTCCCTGTGGTTCAGATATACCCAAAAGGCTTACAATTCTCTGCGTATCCATCCAGTACAACAATGCGTTCAGGGTGCTGTTGCGACTGCCACGCTTCTGCAGTGCATCGGCGATGTTTGTCGATGCGCGCACTGACTGCTTTGACGCAGTAAATCTGCCTCGTTACTTCGCAGGTTGCGTGACAGTCCTAACATCTTGCTGAACTCTATAGCTGCCCGGGCAGATAGCCCGCTTGTGAGGGCATTAGCCGTTCGGACAAGGTCTGTTTTAGTTATTAAGTACTAACATAGTCCAAGAAATTGTTACTAACAGAGTGGACCTCATCTGTAGTCTCAATAAACAAATTATTATTATTATAATGTTTAATACATTGCCTGTACGCCCCAGGTATTTTATACATTGCCTAGGTATTATATAGAATACCTGAATTATACAGATTGCCGGTAACATATCCATTTATACAGGTATTTTTCTCACGGTTTGGTTTTCTAATCTTCTTTTATTATATTATTAAGCAATTTTATCTCAATTTTTATTCAATTATAAATAAAATATTCGTGAAATGAATGACTTCTACTTCAAAGGTAATGTTTCCGATTCCACAATATTTTGACAAAAAAAATTGGTACATATTACAAACAAACTCATACTAACAAACAAAAACAAATTGACATGATATACAATTACTTTTTCGTTAGACCTAAGATAATCTGATACATAAAAAATCGTCAGGTCTTGTGCTATCCGCCCTAATTTAAATGAAACCTAATTCATATGCCCCGTTCAAATTCATCTGCTCTTAAGAGCCAGATGAAACCAGACTAATGGAGTCCAGACCAATGAGGAATTGGAAGATTATCAAATCCTGCTCCTTTATTTATAAACGTAAATAATCAAAGGTGTAATTAATATAATTAGACAACCTCATAAGAGACTTTGATATGGTTACAAAACGTAAGTAAATACATACAATCCGTCAATGAAGACAGATTAACTAGGCTACTTACCTTACAAACGCCAGATCACAAGTTACGATCGTACTGTTTCGCCAAAATACACCGCGCACGAGCACTCCGTATTTACAGATCGGCACTGACTAGCGCCACCAATCACGAGTCGATCTTATTCTATCAAATATTCGTGTTTACGTGAAATCATGCTTTGAACAAATTGCGCCAGCTGAATGATTACTTTAGTCGGGGACATTTTTCAAATTAATGTAATTACGAAAATATACAATTATTTTGGAATTAAATATCAAAATATCAAAAAACGTATATTTAAATATCACTGTAATTTACTATTTTTATTATTATTGAGACAAAACATCGCAGAAAATTAAATAATTTAACAAAAAGCGTCATTGGGACACGCCAGATTAATTAGGTTTTACTGTTTTCTGCAGACATAATTAAAGTTCATTTAAAAAAAATCCTAATTATCTATATGAGGCCTCGATGGACCAGCTTTACCATAAAACCTGAAATCGCTATTTAAATTGGAGATTATCTTGATGTGTTCTTCGGTAAAAAAACACGTAAAAACTATGTTTCAAAGAATCACCCATTTGCTATAAACTTCAGTAACTATAATGTTCAAAATCCCGAAATTTTGTTTAACATAATTATCTTTAGTTCTAAAAGTATTCTGTCATAATATCGAGAACTTTAATAATTGAATCTCCTAATTTTACGTGACCTAAAGTCATATTATTACCTATGTCCTAAGTTTTGGGGTTGGGTTTACAATTGAGTCGCCTGAATTTAAGGTTTCTGTCAAGGGGATTTATCTTAAGCACCCCCAAGCAATTTTAGCTGCCGGAGCAGCGTTGAATTATTTAAAACAACTTTCTAAAAAATCGATTCATCACTAACTATTGCTTGAAACGAAACGTAAATTGCACTAAATTGACATATAAACACGATTTTGTTGTTTTATTTGTGCGCAAGAGCGAGCGAAGCGAGCTCGGGCCTTGGGGCACCCCGACTAGGACAGGTTAGGTTAGAAGGGGATGGCAGGGTCCAGTGAGCGAGCGAACAGACCCTGTCATCACCTTCGTGGTTATTTTTTTTGTAAACCACCCAGAAGTAGGAGCCCCGCCAAGCGGGGCTCCGTCGAGCCTCTCTAGCCTGCGAGGGGAAAGGCTGGAGGGACTCTATCCATCTTCCCGCCTTCCCCGTCCGCCTTATGACCATATTAAGTGACTTGATATAAAGCCCAAGTAGGGCTCGAGCATCTCCGGCGGGGAAAAATGGTGGGGGGCGACTCCACCAGTTCCCACCACTATCAAGGCGACTTAATTCAAAACCTTACCCCCAAAAGTTTTATCATACAAAAAGTTCTAAGAATATTATTATTATAAATAAACATTATGTAATTTGAAAACGGTTTTATGTCTTTTGTATATTATTAATTGTAATATTTATGACAGATGGATTTAGGACGGATTATATTTAGCGATCTCAATTTTATGTCATGTGATATTATGTGATATTAAGTTCGGGTAAGTTATCATTCGTACAAATGATGATTAGGACAAAAAAGTTATGACACTTTAAATTATGGATAAAAAAGTTAGGTGACATAATAGAGAACCATTACTACACGCTGGTTCTATTAATAATAATAGGTAATAGTACTGGTACTACCAAAAAGGACATACTGGATGGTGTCGACACCTTATTAAAGCTAAATATAGGAAAGCTAATGTTGTGTGCTTTTCCTTATTCTGACACTTTGTCAGATTATGAAAATAAACATATTTTTAAGTTGAATAGTATTATTCATAGGTTGACATGTTGTCATAGTGACAAATTATTATTTTTCGACACTAATAAAGGAGAACGGGCGGAAGTGGTCCAAGTGGCGTCGGCTGATGAAACCTAGTCTATATAATAGTTCGTGAGTGTAGGATATTTTTTTACTATGGGCACCAAAAAATTGGCTTATGGAGAAAAAAGTTACACAGTCTAGAAAAATGAAAATATTGTAGACGAACAATGAAAAAGTTTGCCTTCGGGCGGAAGTGTTCCAAGTGGCGTCGGCTGATGAAACCTAGTCTATATAATAGTTCGTGAGTGTAAAATATTTTTTTTATGAGCACCAAAAAATTGGCTTATGGAGAAAAAAGTTATACAGTCTAGAAACAATTAAAAAATATTGTAGACGAACAATTCCGATTACTCGAAGACGCCTGAACCGATTTGGAAAATTCTTTATTTGTTTGAAAGGGTATACTTCCCAAGTAATGCCATAGAAATATTCCCATGGTCTAATCATGAACTTCGGAGATATGGAACGGAACTCCTCATAGAATCATAGTAGAACAGTCGTAACAAGTAAAATTGCTTTGTTTATACGCGTAGTTGATGACTGACTGAAGAAAGTGGGAGAGGGGGCACGTCGACCCCTTTTACCACTTTTCAAAATTAAATATACCGTGTGAGGTATCGTTTGAAAAGGCTTTCCCTAAGAATTTGAAATATAAACGACTACTGTCCTATCATATTGCACTAAAAGGTGCAAATAAAACACTTTTTTACAAAACAGATAACCGCACCAATAAACAAAACCAAAGCCCCCAAATTCCAACACGAAAGTTATTTTTCACCTTGTAGTTTTTATTTTTCACTTTTTAGCGCAATATTTAATATCGTCCTTACAAAAAGCTCTTTTAAACAATACCTCAAACGATATATTTCATTTTGGAAAGTGGAAGGACGTACCCCCTCTCCTACTTTCTTCAGTCAGTCATCAACTACGCGTATAAACAAAGCAATTTTACTTATTACGACTGCTCTGCTATGATTCTATGAGGAGTTCCTTTCCTTATCTCCGTAATTCATTATCAGATCATAGCAATATTTATACGGGATTACTTGGGCAGTTATACCCTTTCAAATAAATAAAGAATTTTCGAAATCGGTTCAGGCGTCTTCGAGTAATCGGAATTGTTCGTCTACAATGTACCATTTTTCTGGACTGTATAACTTTTTTCTCCATAGGCCAATTTTATAGTGCCCATAGTATAAAAATATCCTACACTCACGAACTATCACATGGACTAGGTTTCATCAGCCGACGCCATTTGGACCAAGGTCCATACTAAAATATAATTTTGGAAAGTGGTAGGAGGGGGGTCGACGTAGGTACCCCCTCTCCCACTTTCTTCAGTCAGTCATCAACTATGCGTATAAACAAAGCAATTTCACTTGTTACGACTGCTCTGCTATGATTCTATGAGGAGTTCCTTTCCTTATCTCCGTAATTTATTATCAGATCATAGCAATATTTATACGGGATTACTTGGGCAGTTATACCCTTTCAAATAAATAAAGAATTTTCGAAATCGGTTCAGGCGTCTTCGAGTAATCGGAATTGTTCATCTACAATGTACCATTTTTCTGGACTGTATAACTTTTTTCTCCATAGGCCAATTTTATGGTGCCCATAGTATAAAAATATCCTACACTCACGAACTATCATATGGACTAGGTTTCATCAGCCGACGCCATTTGGACCAAGGTCCATACTAAAATGTCCGATCTCCTTTGTTAGTGGTTTTAAATTAACTCAGGGAACTTTATCCCTGTCAGGAGAATGTAGACATTTAATTGCTATGTTGATAGCATATATACACATCAAAAGTGTCTAGGGATCAACATCCCTAACAAATGTTAGGGATGTTGATCCCTAGACACTTTTGATGTGTGTAATATTAACACTGTTATAGCTAATATAACACAATGTAGTATAAGTGACGAGACTGTGTTGTATAGCTCTGCTAACAACACAGTGATTGATTGTTGTGAAACTTTGATTTGTACGAAGGAGTGTCCACCAGTAAAACCAATATCTTTAGAATACCAGTCAGCCACTACCAGTCAGATAGGGTATTCTCTCTCTGCTGAAACACACACAGGGATTTTGAACTCTTCGATTGAGGTTGTGGGGGTCACTCCGGATAACTCTTTAAACTAAATTGTGAGACAACAGAAGTTACCTCTTCAAATAATCACTTATTGTTACTGAATAATAAAAAGGTATCTTCTGTCAAGATAGCATGTAAGGGAAAGCAACATACTTTAAAATTGTTTAGTCAAAATATTCAAGGTTGCTCTTCCAAATTACTAGAAATAGAGATGTTTCTAGAAAAAACCAAGTTTGATATTGTTTGTTTTACCGAACATTGGCTTAAAGATAACCAAGTAATGTCTATTAATTATGAAAATTATTGTGTAGTTAGCCATTTCACCCGGAAACAGATGATACATGGTGGCTCTTTAATACTTATTAAAAATTCAATTAAATCTAAAGAACGTAAAGACATTGTAAGACTATCAGTTGAACACACTATTGAATTGTCCTGTGTTGAGCTTGATAAGCATGTTATAGTTTGTGTATACAGACCTCCCAGTTACCAGAATTTGTCTGTGTTTGATTCTGTAATGGAAGATGTGTTAAAAAAAGTTAGTATTGGTAGTAAATCAATCATTATATGTGGTGACTTTAATATTAATTTGCTAGAAAATAACTCTAGTAGTATCAGATTATTAAGTCTTTTCAAATCATTTGATTTGTCAAATGTTTCTAGTGAGCCTACCCGAGTGACAGCTTCTTCTGCCACTTGTATTGACAATATATTTTGTAATTGTGAATACCTATATAAGGAAATTGTAAATAGGCTGCCATCTGATCATAGTGGACAATCATTTACGTTCTGCGCCTACATACCACTAAAAAAAACTCAAATAAGGTTTAGGCCAATTACTTGTAAAAGTTTAGAAACATTTAATAATTCTTTGTCTAATAAATTATGCACTCATAGTTTTAATAATATAGATGGCCCAAATGAGTTTTATGCCGATTTTTTTTCAATTTTAAAAAACCAATTTAATGACAATTTTCCGCTAAAAACTAAAAGTATTTACACGAAGTTCTTATTTAGTGACTGGGCGACCCCAGGTATTCGTAAAAGCAGAGAAAAATTATTTGAACTTTATGGACTGAAGCAACATACAATTAATACAAGTTTTCATAAGTATGTTTCCAAATATTCAAAGCTTTTTAAAAGTGTTTGTAAAATAGCGAAAGCTCTTCACATAAGTAAAAAAATAAAGTCAGCTGATGATAAAATAAAAACTACTTGGCAAATAATAAACAATGAAACAGGTAGGAAAAAACAGCGTAATACTGAATTTAATTTAGAGACTGCACATGGCCCTATAAATTCAGATATAGAAGTAGCCCAGGAATTTGAAACTTTTTTTGCTAATATTCCCCTTCAAACTACTGAGGCTTTAAATTCCTCCCCCACTCTTTCTGCTGCCTTACTTAAAAAAAATGTTAAGGCTTGTCCTGTGGAATTTAGATTTCAACATACAAACCCCCAGGCTGTCATAAAAATTTTTAAAGATCTTAAAATTAAATCAACAGAAGATCTTTGGGGAATGTCTGTAAAAGTTAGTAGGTCTATTATCGAAACTATTGCGCCCTATTTAGCCGTAATATTTAAAACCAGTGTAGACCAAGGAGTCTTTCCCGATCTGATGAAACACAGTAAAGTCGTACCATTGTTTAAAGCGGGTGATAGTAAGGAACCCAACAATTATAGGCCTGTGTCGATTCTACCAGTTCTCAGTAAGGTATTTGAAAAGTTAATGCTCAATCAAATGTTACGTCACTTTAATAAAAATTCCATCTTTCATGAACAACAGTACGGTTTCACCAAAGGGCGTTGTACAACTGACGCTGGTGTCACCCTACTTAAGAACATTTTTAACGCTTGGGAGGAAGCCCAAGATGCCATTGGAATCTTATGCGACCTCTCAAAGGCGTTCTATTGCGTTAACCATGAGACACTTTTGATGAAGCTGGAGCACTACGGGATTAGTAAAATATCTCTTGGTTTACTAAGGTCATATCTGATAGGTAGACAGGCTAAAGTTCAGGTAAACGGCGTAAACTCATTGGGGTCTGAAATGACTATGGGCGTTCCTCAAGGTTCGATGTTGGGTCCATTTCTATTTCTAGTTTATATAAATGATTTACCTCAATTACTGGAAAATGAACCGAAGATGGTGTTATTTGCAGATGACACCTCATTGATTTTTAAAATAGACAGGCGGTCACAAAATCTTGACGATGTGAATAACTCTATTCTTCAGGTCCAAAATTGGTTTACAGTTAATAATTTAGTATTAAATGAAAAAAAAACTAAATGTATTAGATTCAGTTTACCAAACGTTAGAAGTAGCGAATGTGATATAATATTGAATGGAGAAAAACTGGAATTTATTAATCAAACAGTTTTCCTAGGAATCACGCTAGACGACAAATTACAATGGAGACCTCATATAACATCTATTGCGGGACGGTTAAGTTCAGCAGCTTATGCTGTTAGAAAGATTAGACAGTTGACAGATGTAGAAACTGCGCGATTAGTCTATTTCAGCTATTTTCATAGCATTATGTCTTATGGCATTTTATTGTGGGGTCGGGCTGCTGACATTGAAACCATTTTTATTTTACAGAAGAGAGCTGTCAGAGCCATTTACAATCTACCTCGTCGCGAATCTCTTAGGGAACTATTTAAAACGATTAATATTATGACAGTGCCTTGCCAATTTATTTATGAAAATATTATGTATGTGAGAAAAAATCTAAAACTTTTTAAGAAAATATGTGATAGACATAATATTAATACCAGAAATAAAGATAAAATAGCTCAACCATATTTTAGATTGTCTAAAGTAAATACATCTTTTATGGGGTACTGTGTGAAATGTTACAACAAAATACCTCCTGATATATTAAAATTAAATGAAAGAAAATTTAAGACACATATTAAAAGTACACTTTGCAACCAAGCATATTACAAATTAGAGGATTATATTCAAGATAAGACTGCTTGGAAACATGCTGGTCCTGCTCCATAGGACAATTACTATTAATTCCAGACAAAATCAAGCTTGTTAATATTATTATTTTTTTTTCTTTTGACACTTATTATATTTTATTTTCTATTTGGTTTTTACTATGGAATTGCACAGGCTCACACACTGTTGCATTGTTGGTTGAGATGTTGAGAGTGGTCGTCTACAGTTCCAATATTTGTTAACATGTGAACACTATGTAACTTTAAATATATTTTTACCGTCAATTCTTAATTTGTAATATAAATTCTTTTTGTGTGTTATTATATAGTAGTTTTTATATAAGGTACATTGCATTCACATGTAATTACGTATGACTCTGTATACAAATAATAATATTGTAAAACATTGATTTTAAAAGAGTACGTATGGAGTTTCTTGCCCATTCTTTTCCATACAAAACTACCTTTTGGAAGGGGCAACTAGATTCAATTCTAATTTTTTCTTGTAATGACGTTCAAAAGTGCCTTAAAATGGCCTAATTGAAATAAATGATTTGACTTTGACTTTGACTTTGAACCATTTAAATTAAATCAAATAGTTAATATAATATATATTACTTACGAATTTCATTGTTGCAATTTTCGAAGCACACTGATCTTATCGGTGCTATACACCTTTATATACCTACTCAATATTTGGGAAAAGCGCAATATTTATGTGACCTTGTAAAAATATATGAAAATAGCAAATAACTAGTCGCAGCTAGTAAAACTTGATTTTAAATGCTACTTTTTTTAGTATTATATTGTTATCAATTCACTTTTGTTAGGGTTCCGTACCCGAATGGTGCCAAGAGTTAAAATTTCACAGGGCGGGTATTTATATTGCCGCTATCACAACAAAAACAAAAATAAAATAAAGTTAAAGATTAGCCTCTATTAAATTTTTACAAGCAACGTGTTTTTTTTTCTATTATAATCTATTTGGTTCTAATAAATAATTCAATACTTCTAATATAATAGGCTAGTTGATTGACACCACCATCAGTTGACGTACTTTTTATGACCTGTCAAAACGCGATTCTTTCATAGATTTTGTATGGTAATAGCACGTTGTGACGTCACTTATTTGGCAACTCAATTGTCTAACTATTTATTGATTTAAAAGTTACAAAAAATCTAATTTTGCAGTAAATTGAAAATTAATCGGGTTTTCAGAGCTAAAATAAAGCGTTTTTTTAAAGAAGTTATGTCTTAGAATTATTTATTAATAGTGTCAACTACCCAATTCTTTTGAAAACGTCAACCATGTCTTTTTGTTTTAGTATATACACAAGTTATAAGGTTGAATATACAACACGACCAAATGGTCGCTTTTGTAATATTTTTAGGATTGGCAAAAACGAAACTTTGTTGTCCGTCTATCCGTGTGTCTATTTGTCTGTCCCTTTTTCTTAGAAAGCCGTAAAGGTATCAAGCTGAAATTAATATTAAATTACTCAAGTCGCCTATCCCTTGGAGCATTGAAAAAAACAATGTTTTTTTCACGTATAAGGTCGTTTATGGCGCAAATGACGCTCGCTGGGGAATCAAAACTTAGGACACTTTCCGTTGACCTGGAATCATGAAAGGCAAGAAGAAATCCCATGTACTTAGCACAAGTAAAGGAAGAAATCCATTTGTTTCAAATATTGTACAGTATCCGGCGATAAATATTGCACATCGACCTTTATCGTATTTCGTATTTTATACAAAGAATAAAAGAATTATCAAAATTTATATTTCGTGCGACAGAGATAACGCTCTACGAAGCCGAAATTAGCCGTTTGTCTCTTTCCAAAGGTCGATGTGCAATATTTATCGCCGGGTACTGTATGGTGGTACGGAACGCTTCGTGTGCGAATCCGACTCGCATTTGGCCGGTTTTTCTTTCCACCGTCGATATTCGTTATCTCTCTAATCAGAGAATTGCACGTAGCGATAGAGTTCATAGCAAGCCAGCAAGATGATAGCGCCCGGCGCGCGCGATGGTTAGGTTACCATCCTCTAAACTTCGAAAACTTCTATTTCAAAGGACACAAGAATTGTGTCCTTAAAAATACGTTAAGGAAAAACTCAACAACACTTCTCGTACCGGTTATCGAACCCAGGACCCGCCCAGCAAAGCTAGCTATCACTAAACCTACGAATCAGGTATATCTTAGATATGGAACCACAATAACCAGCTCGCTGTTAACTCCCCGTCGAGAAACTCGCTGTTTTATCCTTTTTTTACCCGACTACGGCAAAGCCAAAAGGAGGGCTATGATTTTGACCGGTATGTATGTTTGTTTGTTCCATCATAACTTCTAAACTACTTATCATTAAGTGACAAATAAGGTGTCATTAGAAGCGTCTCAGTTGTCCGCTGGTTATAGGGTAGGTTACGTGTCACCAAATCCAATATGGCGCCCTCTAGGGGATGTGAAGACGTTACCGAAAAAAAAATATTTTTCGCACAGTATCGACATGGGTATCAAATTAAAGCGCTTGATGAGCACATTTGAAATATTATACAATATATAGCTTTTACTAGTTACTTTGCTTTTATTATTTAACTAGCTTTTGCCCGCGACTTCGTCCGCGTATATGTCGGTTATCGCGGACGCAGACGAAAGTCGAAGTCGAAGTCGAATAAAAAGTAGCCTATGTCCTTTGTTGGGGTTCACACTTACCCTGTACCAAATTTCACACAAATCGGTTCAGTAGTTTAGGCGTGAAGAAAAGACAGACAGACAGACAGACAGACAGAGTTACTTTCGCATTTATAATATTAGTTAGGATGATATAATCCCCAAAATAGTGTAAACAAAAAATATGTTAAAAATAACAGAAACCCGACTACGAAAAAATCGCGAACTGAAAAGTATAAAACAAGAACAATATTCATTTGACCGATATTTTCGAAATTTTTAAATAATAGCCGTGGTCGTATGCCACCTAGCCAATAAATATTGTGTGAAACAACCGCAGACCAGGTGGCACACGACCACGGCTTATTCTTGTTTTATACTTTTCAGTGCGCGATTTTTTCGTAGTCGGGTTAAGTTATTTTTAACTTATTATTTTTTTTGTTGTTGTAATAGCGGCAATATAAATACCAGCCCTGTGAAATTTTAACTTTTGGCACCATTCGGGTACGGAACCCTAACAAAAGTGAATTGATAAGATATATAATACTAAAAAAAGTAGCATTTCAAATCAAGTTTTACTAGCTGTGACTAGTTATTTGCTATTTTTATATATTTTTACAAAGTCACATAAATATTGCGCGTTTCCCAAATATTGAGTAGGTATATAATGGTGTACAGCACCGATACGATCAGTGTGCTTTGAAAATTGCAACAATGAAATTCGTAAGTAATACATATTAACTATTTGATTTAATTTAAATGGTTCTCTATTGTGTCACCTAACTTTTTTATCCATACTTTAAAGTGCCATAACTATATTTTGTCCTAATCATCATTTGTCCGAATGATAACTTAAGTACCCGAACTTAATATCACATAATATCACATGACATAAAATTGTGATCCCTAAATATAATATGTCCTAAATCCGTTTGTCATAAATATTACAATTAATAATATAAGTACAAAAGACATAAAACCGTTTTCAAATTACATAATGTTTATTTATAATAATAATATTCTTAGAACTTTTTGTATGACAAAACTTTTGCGGGTAAGGTTTTGAATTAAGTCGCCTTGATAGTGGTGGGAACTGGTGGAGTCGTCCCCCACCATTTTTCCCCGCCGGAGATGCTCGACGGAGCCCTACTTGGGCTTTATATATCAAGTCACTTAATATGGTCATAAGGCGGACGGGGAAGGCGGGAAGATGGATAGAGTCCCTCCAGCCTTTCCCCTCGCAGGCTAGAGAGGCTCGACGGAGCCCCGCTTGGCGGGGCTCCTACTTCTGGGTGGTTTACAAAAAAAATAACCACGAAGGTGATGACAGGGTCTGTTCGCTCGCTCACTGGACCCTGCCATCCCCTTCTAACCTAACCTGTCCTAGTCGGGGTGCCCCAAGTCCCGAGCTCGCTTCGCTCGCTCTTGCGCACAATAAAACAACAAAATCGTGTTTACATGTCAATTTAGTGCATTTTAGGTACGTTTCGTTTCAAGCAATAGTTAGTGATTAATCGATTTTTTAGAAAGTTGTTTTAAATAATTCAACGCTGCTCCGGCAGCTAAAATTGCTTGGGGGTGCTTAAGATAAATCCCCTTGACAGAAACCTTAAATTCAGGCGACTCAATTGTAAACCCAACCCCAAAACTTAGGACATAATAATATGACTTTAGGTCACGTAAAATTAGGAGATTCAATTATTAAAGTTCTCGATATTATGACAGAATACTTTTAGAACTAAAGATAATTATGTTAAACAAAATTTCGGGATTTTGAACATTACAGTTACTGAAGTTTATAGCAAATGTGTTATAGATAATGATTTTCGGACAAACAATTTTAGGAGAAGAAAGGGAGTACCAATTTAAATGAAGCTCATTATTTCAAAAATTGTTTAACTTGCGTGTCGCGTGTGTTTCACTCTGTGACACATGGGTGCGTCGAGTCATAAATACGAGTACTTGCCCGCCCGTGAAAGTGGTGAAACTGTAATGTTTTTCCTGTTTATTTGTCCGCCACATAATTGGTAGTCACTCAAACTTTTATTAGGGTGAGGCAATTTTACTCATAATAATGTAGAGGTCCAATCGTAATTTTAATTAGACAGTGAATTTTTCAAGTGTTTGCGGATGATCTTATCCGAAACTGTAAGAGATAGCAAAATCCCCGGTCCAATTATAATCAAAACGAAAATTGCATCACTTCATTTAAAAAAAAATACACATTAAAGGTTAAGAAAATAAAATAAATGCTGTTTTATTGCACTATCTAGTTGGATCAAACTTTGTAAAGTAGGTATGACAAATTAAAAGAGTTTCCTGCACTACCCGTCGGTAATAAAAAGCAATACTTTTATTTTAATTCACAGTCTTTAACCTATCAAAGCTTACCAACCGTAGTCAGATTACGATGAATGAATATTTCACTTTCCAGTTTGTCTTCATCACCATGTTGGTGTGCGCCGTGCTTGCCCTGGTGGGCGCTGAGCCGCAGCCACAGCTGCCACAGCTGCCGCAACTGCCGCAGCAGGAGCAAAGCCGTCCTGATGCCATAGATGACTTTCTGTGGGGGTGACAGCACATGGACCATCAATCAATTATTTTTAGTACACAATAAATAGCACGGACGCAATTGGAAGAATTTTACTGACTTTTAATTCTTCTTTACATTTATGTTTTATCTTTTTATTTACTTTTTGTTTTGTTTAATTAATTAGGCTTTGTTATGCACATATGAACCAACCTAAATAAAAGTTTGTTTGACACTTTTGTGGTTTTATTACTAACCTACTATTAATTAGACATAGTTAGCTAGACCTGGTACTGTAGTTACTACATTAAGTGTCCGAGGTCTACGTTTAACTGAAAGAAGATGAAGTTTATTTTCAAATTCAAATCCCTAATAATAATAATGGCATTCGACTGAGGGGTTGGATTAAAAACGTTTAAGCCAGTTTGCCACTGTATGGAACCTTCACAGTACCTATGTCTATTTTTTGAAGCTTTGACAGTTATTTGCTATAATAAAGCTCTCAAACCGCTATATTTATACCTCCTTTAAGAGTTATCAAAAGGTTGAAAAATCGACCCGTAATTATTATTTTTTGGGCCGGCTCTTTAATCATGTGCTAATAACTAGTGCGCAGCATCCTTAACTAATAGTTTACATGCAGGCCCTTGTCTGATCAGGCGACCTATCAGCCAGCCAAGATCTACATAGCCCACTCACTGCAGCGATGACTACCTGCAAGTAATGATAATTCGGCGGATGTTGCGGATTTTTGATGCAACGTGTTATTTCGGAACTAAGCTACTATCGCGCAATGGAACACATGTTTGTTGTGTCAACGGGTGCCTGTAATCTGGGGATCTGGAGGTATTTAGAGTTAGTAATGACATTTAAAACTCATATTCGTTAAAAGACGTTAGATCTTTGACCTTCAGTATCTCCGTAACCAGAAAGTACCCGGTCATGATCCAGAGCAAAAAAAAAATATCGCAATGATGCGGGAAGATTATGTACCTAACTTTCGGATCTGTTAAGTGTCTTTTTATACCCGTTAAAATACTAAACTTAAACTTTCCGGAATAAATTCGGTAAGGATCAGTTCCTTGAGGGAGAGAAGCGCTGCATTGTCTCGTCATAACATCAATTTATTGGAGGAATGGTTTAGTATGTCATTACACTTGACATCCACACGGAAAAAGAGAATAATTAGTTAAACAGCGATGCTGTTTTCGACATGTACCTATTTACTACGTAAAACAATATTCTTACTCAAATAAATAATTCTCTCTCTCTATCGTGTGCCCCAGTAAGGTCTTACGACCCCACAAATCCTAACACTAGGATTTGTGGGTCTTTTAACGAATATGAGTTTTAAATGTCATTACTAACTCTAAATACCTCCAGATCCCCATATTACAGGCACCCGTTGACACAACAAACATGTGTTCCATTGCGCGATAGTAGCTTAGTTCCGAAATAGCACGTTGCATCAAAAATCCGCAACATCCGCCGAATTATCATTACTTGCAGGTAGTCATCGCTGCAGTGAGTGGGCTATATAAAAATAGAGAACAAGTTGTTGAAGTCGAATTCTTTAACGAAAATAGTAGAAAAAATTTAAATAAAAATATCTTTTAAAGAAAGCTTTTATTTAAAAATTAAATATAAAAGAAATAAAAAAAATAAAATAAAAAAAATAAATAAATAAATAAAATAATAAATAAATAAATAAATAAATATTAAATTAAATATATTACTATTTAAAGCTTTGGCGCTCATTCACTACCGCTATTTTATTATAATTTTAATATTTAATGAGCGCCAAAGCTTTTATTAAAAGTGAGGTACTATTTTATTAATTATTTTATAAAAGTATTATTTTCAGCCTACAATTTTAGCCAAATCTTATTTTATTCTTTTTAGTAAATTTTATATTTAATTTTTAACGATATTTTTTTATTTAAATTTTATTTTCTACTTTTTAGGCTTTCGCAATCTTGCACTCAATATTAGATTTAGCATAAGTCTAAATTAACTTAGCTACGAGGACAGTTTTTTTAGCTATGGCTATATTCTAGGTCCATTATCAGGTCAGCTCCATGTCATAATAATATTGCAATGACATATAAGACGTCTGCCATTTTGAATTTAGAATGACGTGACTTTATTTATTGTGCTTCGCTCACCAAGCCCTTCCATTTGATACCCATATCATAGAGGTTACTATATACGAAAGTTATAAATCGCCATTTTGTGACGTCCGCCATATTGGATATGCAATGACGTCACTTTAGTTATTGTGTTTCGCTCACCAAGCTCTTTTATTTGATATCCATATCATAAGGGTTACTATTAAAATTATAAATCGCCATTTTATGACGTCCGCCATATTAGATTTAGAATTACGTCAATTTATTTATTTTATTTTGCTCATTTTCCGTCTCCTAGACAGGTTTCAAACCAATGCTATTGACGCCCATCTCACCAAATTACAGAAGTCATGATATACCTCTTATGCCTGTTACTACTGTTGACCGTTGAGGAGTTACCTGGTTTGCAGCCAACCCTGGATGTGGCATCAATTATTTCATGGTGAACCCACCAACTGTCTATCATATCCGAACGGGTATGCAAAATGTCAAGTCCCTACTGCCGACCGTTGAGGAGTTCTCTGGTTTGGAGCCAATTCTGAAGGCGGTAGCAATTTCATGGTGGACTCACTAACATCACCCAATATCTTCCCAATGGGTGTGCAAAATTTCATGTCCCTACTGTTAACCGTTGAGGAGTTCCCTCGTCTGGAGCCAATCCTGGCAGCAGCATCACGTCATGCTTATCATAAACATGTATTGTCATGGGGACTGGACCAGTATGTAGAATACAAAATTTTATGTCAGTACTGTTAACCATTGAGGAGTTCCCTCGTCTGGAGCCAATCCTGGCAGCAGCTTCACGTCATGCTTATCATAAACATGCATTGTCATTGGGACCGGACCAGTATGTAAAATTTCATGTCCCTACTATTAACCGTTGGGGAGTTCATCGTCTGGAGCCAATCCTGGCAGCAGCATCACGTCACGCTTATCATAAACATGCATTGTCATTGGGACCGGACCAGTAGGTATGTAAAATTTCATGTCCCTACTATTAACCGTTGAGGAGTTCCCTCGTTTGGAGCCAATCTTGGCAGCAGCATCACGTCATGCTTATCATAAACATGCATTGTCATTGAGACCGGACCAGTATGTAAAATTTCATGTCCCTAAGGTAAAACACCCAGTGTTCGACAGAGCCCCAGTGTTCGACACTTAAAAAGTTAACGAAAAAAAACAAGAGTTGAGTCTCGCTTCGGAACGTATTTGAACCATAAACATAGTTGAGGATTATCTAGCTATCATTGCGAAAGATATTTCATAGATTCGGCTGTTTTAAAGAAAATGGCGTAGCTGAACATATCAACCGGCAGAGATCTCTAAATAAATTCCCGTTTCATTAGCGAAATCGCTAAGGAGGTGAGCAAGATATAATGCCCATAACTTTTAATTGGTTTGCTTGACCGAGCATGTAAATTATTTATTAAGTTAGAACCCAAATTCTTTAGTTTTTAGTAATGTCTTTGCAAGTGTAAGTTTATAATATAATATGAAAACACGCTTGTCGATAACTGGAGTTTTTTTTTTCGCATGTTCCTATAATCGACATAAATGTTTTTTTATGGCACCAAAAAAAAATTCCACACTTTTTCAAATAATACAGGCAATAGAAGTTGTCAGAAAGGTGAAAAAATTAGAAATTAAATCCAAGGAAAGAGAAAAAAGAAAACGATTAAAATTGAGGAAGATAGAAAAACAAAAAACAGAAAAAACTAACAGATAAAAACAATAAAAAAACAAGAAAAGGCGGATACTAAACCGAAACCAAATGACACATCTTCTACATTTATTGTTTAACATTTAAGAGATGTAATAAATTGCAAAAGTGTATTTTTTTAGAAACCTACGAATTACTAGCCACTATTTGTTTATTATAAGATTGTTTGTTGATTAAAGTGATCAAAATACTGATTAAGACTAAGTTTTTATTTCGTCACTTATAATACTAGATTATCTCGGCTTTTCTATTGGGATTTATTGTTTAGAAGTGTTAGGAATATGTCGATTATTGGATGTCGATTACTGGAACATGTCGATTACCGGGTGTCGAAAAATAGAATTCTGCTGTCGATCACTAGACCAAAAAACGTTAATTTATTTCGATATATTATTACTTTATTTATTTATATGAAACTTATGTTTGCTTTCAAATATTACGCAAACGAAGCCTGAAGCGTTACCCAATGCTCCAAAATACCTTATAATATCATAAAGTAAGAAAATATTTAAAAAAATGCTTGTTTGCGCACGTTAAAGTGTCGATTATTGGGGGTGTTACCTTACTATTAACCGTTGAGGAGTTCCCTCGTCTGGAGCCAATCCTGGCAGCAGCATCACGTCATGCTTTTCATAATCATGCATTGTCATCAAAACTAAGCACGTGTGCTAAATTTCAGCTCGATAGCATCAGTGGAAGTGGGTGAAATATTGATTGCAAAATTCCAGGACATACATAGTTACACACATACAGGTGAAGTTAAATAAAAAGCTTTTAACTTTTAATAATTAAAAATAAATAATAAAAATGTTTATTTCAATTTCAATGGGTATTTGGATACATATTATTGGAGATCGCCTTTTAAGCAAGGAATTGCTTGTATTAGGAGACTCCGCACTTCCACAATCATTTATCATGCAATTGAAATAAAAGGTAGACATATGCAAAGTAAACAGTATATAAAAGAGGTTGCCTAAAATTATATAAACGGTTTTGCAAAATATGAATGAATAAATTAAAGAATGAATGAATGAATGAAAGAAAGAGTAAGCATTATGGCTAGAAAACGGCCAGATCACACGTGAGCGTGTAATATGTGTGTGTCGAGTGAGCGTGAGGGTGTGTTTGTTTTAAGTACCATGCGAGGACCTGCGTATGAATACACAAGGCACATCCGAGGACCTTTTCAAACCGAGGACTTTTTCGGACGTCCTCGGATTGACTTGACCATTGCATCGTACTCTACGTTCGATTTTGAGCCTTCCTGTATACTTAATAAGGAAAAGTTGGTCAAACCTCGGTTTGGTCACAGAAATTCATGCTCACACCCCGACAGTGTGTGTCCGCCAGGCGGCGCCACTAAAATTTTTACACACCTCGTCATACACTTTCAGTCTTATTTTAAGTACCTTGTGGGGACTTATGTGTAAACCTTCACACAAATGTCCTCGAAATGGTAGCTTTTCAACACAAAGTGTATGGAGGTCCCCGTATTGATAGCTTTTCCGAACAAGAGTGTATTCAGGTCCCCGTTTTGATAGATTTTCTAAGTGTATGATATTCTATAGATTTGAGATTATTTGATTATTAACCGACGAAAAAAAAGGAGGAGGTTCTCAAGTCGACGCCTAGACATAATATTTAAATGTTTGACCACGTATAACTTTTTACAGTGTTGTCCGAATTCGATGATTCTTTTTTTTTTGGATAGAGTATACTTCCAAGTTGGTCATGATGAAATGAAGCTGCAGCAGGAATTGTCTCTGTGCAAGGCAACTCTTTAATGGTCAATGGTATCGTAATGAAACTTCGTATTTAACATGTTAAGGTTAGATAGCAAACCAAAATTATGATGATAGTATGAAGCTGCAGTAGGAATCGTCTCCGTGCAAGGTAACTCTTCAATGGTCAATGGTATCGTCATGAAACTTCGTATTCAACATGTTTAGGTTAGATAGCAAACAAACATTATGGTGATGCTATGAAGCTGCAGTAGGAATCGACTCCGTGCATGTTAACTCTTCAATGGTCAATGGTATCGTCATGAAACTTCGTATTCAACATGTTTAGGTTAGATAGCAAACAAACATTATGGTGATGCTATGAAGTTGCAGTAAGAATCGTCTCCGTGCAAGGTAACTCTTCAATGGTCAATGGTATTGTCATGAAACTTCGTATTCAACATGTTTAGGTTAGATAGCAAACAAACATTATGGTGATGCTATGAAGCTGCAGTAAGAATCGACTCCGTGCATGGTAACTCTTCAATGGTCAATGGTATCGTCATGAAACTTCGTATTCAACATGTTTAGGTTAGATAGCAAACAAACATTATGGTGATGCTATGAAGCTGCAGTAAGAATCGACTCCGTGCATGGTAACTCTTCAATGGTCTATGGTATCATCATGAAACTTCGTATTCAACATGTTTAGGTTAGATAGCAAACAAACATTATGGTGATGCTATGAAGCTGCAGTAGGAATCGTCTCCGTGCATGGTAACTCTTCAATGGTCAATGGTATCGTCATGAAACTTCGTATTCAACATGTTTAGGTTAGATAGCAAACAAACATTATGGTGATGCTATGAAGTTGCAGTAGGAATCGTCTCCGTGCATGGTAACTCTTCAATGATCAATGGTATCGTAATGAAACTTCGTATTTAACATGTTAAGGTTAGATAGCAAACCAAAATTATGATGATAGTATGAAGCTGCAGCAGGAATCATCTCCGTGCAAGGAAACTTTTCAATGGTCAATGGTATCGTCATGAAACTTCATATTTAACATATTTACGTTAGATAGCAAACAATCATTATGGTGATGATATGAAGCTGCAGTAGGAATCGACTCCGTGCATGGTAACTCTTCAATGGTCAATGGTATCGTCATGAAACTTCGTATTCAACATGTTTAGGTTAGATAGCAAACAAACATTATGGTGATGCTATGAAGTTGCAGTAAGAATCGTCTCCGTGCAAGGTAACTCTTCAATGGTCAATGGTATCGTCATGAAACTTCGTATTCAACATGTTTAGGTTAGATAGCAAACAAATATTATGGTGATGCTATGAAGCTGCAGTAAGAATCGACTCCGTGCATGGTAACTCTTCAATGGTCAATGGTATCGTCATGAAACTTCGTATTCAACATGTTTAGGTTAGATAGCAAACAAACATTATGGTGATGCTATGAAGTTGCAGTAGGAATCGTCTCCGTGCAGGGTAACTCTTCAATGGTCAATGGTATCGTCATGAAACTTCGTATTCAACATGTTTAGGTTAGATAGCAAACAAACATTATGGTGATGCTATGAAGCTGCAGTAAGAATCGACTCCGTGCATGGTAACTCTTCAATGGTCTATGGTATCATCATGAAACTTCGTATTCAACATGTTTAGGTTAGATAGCAAACAAACATTATGGTGATGCTATGAAGCTGCAGTAGGAATCGTCTCCGTGCATGGTAACTCTTCAATGGTCAATGGTATCGTCATGAAACTTCGTATTCAACATGTTTAGGTTAAATAGCAAACAAACATTATGGTGATGCTATGAAGTTGCAGTAGGAATCGTCTCCGTGCATGGTAACTCTTCAATGATCAATGGTATCGTAATGAAACTTCGTATTTAACATGTTAAGGTTAGATAGCAAACCAAAATTATGATGATAGTATGAAGCTGCAGCAGGAATCATCTCCGTGCAAGGAAACTTTTCAATGGTCAATGGTATCGTCATGAAACTTCATATTTAACATATTTACGTTAGATAGCAAACAATCATTATGGTGATGATATGAAGCTGCAGTAGGAATCGTCTCCGTGCAAGGTAACTCTTCAATGGTCAATGGTATCGTCATGAAACTTCATATTCGACATGTTTAGGTTAGATGGCAAACCAACATTATGGTGGTGAAATGAAGCTGCAGCAGGAATTGTCTCCGTGCAAGGCAACTCTTTAATGGTCAATAGTATCGTAATGAAACTTCGTATTTAACATGTTAAGGTTAGATAGCAAACCAACATTATGATGATGATATGAAGCTGCAGCAGGAATCGTCTCCGTGCAAGGCAACTCTTCAACGGTCAATGGTATCGTTTTGAAACCAAAACTTCATTATGGTATTGACTTGCAGCTGCAGCAGGTAACGTCTTCGTGCCACTAAACTCATCAACGGTCGCTAGTATCTTCTTGGATCTTTGTATACAATATGTTTACGTTGGATAGCAAAACGCCATTATTATACTGATGTAAAGCATCAAAAGCAGCATCAAGCAGGAATCGTCTCCGTGCAAAACAAATTCTTTCACGGTCACTGATATCGTCTTATAAGCTCAAACTTAGAGACTCAACGGAGATATTAACTGCTGATACTTCATACATACATGCTGCATATTATACAAGTTTTAAGACAACACCCGTGACGGCTAAAGAGTTGTCATACACGAAAACGATTATTTCTAGAGCTCCTCATCACGTTGATCACGTTTGGCCATCCTAAACATATTGTACACACAGTTTCAAGACGTTCCTAGAGACTGTTCAAGAGTTCAGTTGTACGATGACGATTTCTGCTGCAGCTTCAAGTAATCACCGTTATTATATTTTGCTATTTTACGTAAACATGTTGAGTACGAAGTTTCACAACGATACTAGTGACTGTTAAAGATTTGCCTTTCACGGAAACGATTCCTGATGCAGCTTCACGTCACCATCATAATGGCGTTTTGCTATCCAACCTAAACATGTTTTATACGAGGTTGCAAGATGATACCAATGATCATTAAATACTTCACTTGCAAGGAGACAATTCCTACAGTAGTGTTATTACTCCAATGTCAAATTTCGTCTAATACAGAACGGCATCAATTGCACATTCTTAAGATTGATCAAGTAGAAAACTGTTATTTTGTAAGTCCTCTGATAGTACTTAAAATAAGAAATGTGTGTTTATGGACTTAGTTTCTTTCGGTGATTCAAGACAAATTATTATTACTCAGTGTGTAAAAAGTTGCTACGGAAAATTCGTAAAATGTCCTCGCATTGTACAACTCCTACGCGGAAAAACGACCTCGGATTGTTCGTCAAAAGTCTAACACAGGGTCCTCGCATTGTACAAGACATAAGAAAAAGTGTGTGAAAATAGGTCCTCGGATTGGTGCCTCTGGTCAAATGGTCAGGGTCCTCGTTTGGCTCACACACAGGTCCGCGGATGGTACTTACCAGGCGGGTTTGCGTGTGTATTCAAGTCCTCGCATTGGTCACAGAAAGTTACACCAAAAAAAAGAGAGATAGCGCTATACGAATAGGCTCATCACCCCAAATATTGTTTTCTGTTTCTTTCTATCTTATTGAACCATGCGTATGACGTCGTTAAATAGGTTTTCTAGGACGTCCTCGGATGGTGACTTGTGTCTATAGTCCTCTTATGGACGTCTATACAAACAGGGGTGTGTGAGTGAGTATTAGTGCGGGTGTGGGAGTGGGTATGGGTGTGAGTGTGGGTAGTGGGGTTGAGTGTTTGTATGAGTTAGAAATAGCAGAGTTTATTTTACTTTTTGGTATTTAATGACAAGTTCGGTAATAAATACGAAGGTGTGTCGCTGGCATGGGATCGAGACTTCGACCGAGATCGATACTGGTGAAAACCGGAAAGTAATGCTAGTATATGTAGGTGTAGGCGTGGGTCGAGGTGTAGGTTGTCGTTTGTTAATTTGTCGGTTTGTCTGTCGGTTTGTCAGTTTGTCAGTTAGCCCTACGACTATGTTTTGGGATCGAGAGAAGAGAAAATATCTCTTCTTTCACTAACCTTGTGTGTAAGTGCATGCAAATGTGGCTACCCAAACACATCTACATTGGTTATTGCAGAGTAGATACCATAGACTCAACATCGTCATAGCTTTTAGTTTTAAGCCAATCGGTTACAGTTTTCTTGCAGTCGCGGAGCTTCATAGAATATATGTGTAATTCTTTATTCAGCAAGTTGTATAAGTAAGATGATTGCCTTGGGTATTGCCTTTTAGCGAAAGCAGATCTAGCTTTGACTGTTGGGGCGACTAAGTAAGTAGTTCCTTCTGCTTTTAGGTTTAGATCGGTCATATGGGAGAGATGTGTGTTTTTTTAGAATAAGTTGAAGCACATAAAGCTTTCTTACAGACAACAGATCTGATAATAGATAGAGGCTGTGGGGTGGGTACCTATAGGGTATAAAGAACATGACCTTAAGTAAGGTTCTCTGGGCTCTCTCAAGTTCCAGAAATTTTATTTTTGTGGTACCTCCCCAGCAAGGGAGACAATACATGAGGATGGATTGAGCCAGCGATGTATAAACTTGCTTCAGTAGTTTCTTAGAAGCCGCATGTCTCAGTGTTTTAAAAGTCCATATCAGCTTCCTAACTCTTTTCATGATAAGTTCGGTGTGCATGTGCCATGACAGGCGCTGGTCAATCATGACACCTAGATATCTAGTGTATTGTAACCTGTCAATTTTTAGACAAGAGCAGTCGGAGATTGCGGGGTTGGGACAGTTATGGATTTTTATTTGGAAATCTTGAGACGGTTGCGAATTGTTATACTTAGTGAAGCAGATGTAGTTGGATGGAACAAACAAACATAGATACATACATACCGGTCAAAATCATAACCCTCCTTTTGGCTTTGCCGTAGTCGGGTAAAAAAAGGATAAAACAGCGAGTTTCTCGACGGGGAGTTAACAGCGAACTGGTTATTGTGGTTCCATATCTAAGATATACCTGATTCGTAGGTTTAGTGATAGCTAGCTTTGCTGGGCGGGTCCTGGGTTCGATAACCGGTACGAGAAGTGTTGTTGAGTTTTTACTTAGAAGTTTTCGAAGTTTAAAGGATGGTAACCTAACCATCGCGCTCGCCGGGCGCTACCATCTTGCTGGCTTGCTATGAACGCTACGTACAATTCTCCGATAAGAGAGATAACGAATATCGACGGTGGAAAGAAAAACCGGCCAAATGCGAGTCGGACTCGCACACGAAGCGTTCCGTACCACCATACAGTACCCGGCGATAAATATTGCACACCGACCTTTGGAAAGAGACAAACGGCTAATTTCGGCTTCGTAGAGCGTTATCTCTGTCGCACGAAATATATTTTTTTTGTACAATATATGTAACAAAAACCCTGTCCGATCCAAGAGGGGCGTATTCCTGGTTCAACATACGTGCTAGAAAAAATTGTTATAAAAATGTAACTCATAACAACCAAAAGTTATTGATTTCTTATTTTTATAATCCATGCGAAATTTACCACTGAATATGGCAAATTTTCATAAGTTGACAACACTCCACCCGCCGGCAAAATCTTTTTATTTTTACCTATTTTTATTTCAAAGAACACCGCCCTACACTACCGCGTTGTAGGCAGTCTTTCAACTAGTCGCCGACTCTTTGATGTCGCCGACTGGTTGCCTACCGCTACCGGCGCCGGCGCCAGTCTTTCGTGGAGATAGCTTTCGATCGGACGTCCGTACGTATCACGCGCTATCGTTTCGCGAACAATGTCGTATTCCAATCAAAAATATTTTAATTATGTTGATGTGCTTAGGCAAGAAGACCGACTGTAATTATGCAGCTCTGCGTACGTAGTACGTGCAAATTTATTGAAAAGGTGTCGAATGTGTATTAGTGTTGGAGGTGGACATGTGGAGCACGATCGCCGAAGTATGCAACAACAACAAGTTAACGTTTTAATTAACTGATACCTGCAGTCAGTAAGTACATTGCCAAAAGCACATCACATTTAAAAAAGCCCTTATCAGGGCTACATTTAATTCGATTAATTGTTTCTTGATAAACAGAATTATGTCTAAAACACAAAATACAGAGTGTGTCTGGAATCCGGATCACTATGCCTACAAAATAATATCAGCTGATACCTACGCGTAGGCAGGTATGACGTAGCGTAGGTTTCTTTCGTTATAAGTTTGTTTGGCGGCACGCGACAAAGCGGGTTCATGACACGGGATCATACAAACCGTCTCGCTCAGGCGGCTTCTTTGACAAAAAACTGTAGGTGAACTTTGTCGAGCGATCAGTGTTGCCGTTGATCAGTTTTTATTTTTATTTAAATTTAATTGTATTCAATGGGGAAAAATAATAATCTCAAATCCATTAAATGGTTACGTATATGTGTACGCAGTACGATGCCGAATAATACCCTTAAGGATCGGACAGGGTTTTTGTTACAGGCTGTATATTCAACCTTATAAGTTGTGTATATACTAAAACAAAAAGTCATGGTTGACGTTTTCAAAAGAATTATATTGGAAGTATTGATTTATTTATTAGAACCAAACAGATTATAATAGAAAAAAAAACACGTTGCTTGTAAAAATTTAATAGGGGCTAATCTTTAACTTTATTTTATTTTTGTTTTTGTTGTGATAGCGGCAATATAAATACCCGCCCTGTGAAATTTTAACTTTTGGCACCATTCGGGTACGGAACCCTAACAAACGTGAATTGATAACATTATAATACAAAGAAAAGTAGTATTTAAAATCAAGTTTTACTAGCTGCGACTAGTTATTTGCTATTTTTAATATATTTTTACAAGGTCACATAAATATTGCGCGTTTCCCAAATATTGAGTAGGTATATAATGGTGTACAACACCGATACGATCAGTCTGCTTTGAAAATTGCAACAATGAAATTCGTAAGTACTACATATTAACTATTTGATTTAATTTAAATGGTTCTCTATTGTGTCACCTAACTTTTTTATCCATAATTTAAAGTGCCATATCTTTATTTTGTCCTAATCATCAATTTTGTCCGAATGATAACTTACCCGAACTTAATATCACATAATATCACATGACATACAATTGAGATCCCTAAATATAATATGTCCTAAATATTACAATTAATAATATACAAAAGACATAAAACCGTTTTCAAACTACATAATGTTTATTTATATTCTTAGAACTTTTTGTATGATAGAACTTTTGCGGGTAAGGTTTTGAATTAAGTCGCCTTGATAGTGGTGGGAACTGGTGGAGTCGCCCCCCACCATTTTTCCCCGCCGGAGATGCTCGACGGAGCCCTACTTGGGCTTTATATATCAAGTCACTTAATATGGTCATAAGGCGGACGGGGAAGGCGGGAAGATGGATAGAGTCCCTCCAGCCTTTCCCCTCGCAGGCTAGAGAGGCTCGACGGAGCCCCGCTCGGCGGGGCTCCTACTTCTGGGTGGTTTACAAAAAAAATAACCACGAAGGTGATGACAGGGTCTGTTCGCTCGCTCACTGGACCCTGCCATCCCCTTCTAACCTAACCCTGTACCTAACCTGTCCTAGTCGGGGTGCCCCAAGTCCCGAGCTCGCTTAGCTCGCTCTTGCGCACAATAAAACAACAAAATCGTGTTTATATGTCAATTTAGTGCAATTTACGTTTCGTTTCAAGCAATAGTTAGTGATTAATCGATTTTTTAGAAAGTTGTTTTAAATAATTGAACGCTGCTCCGGCAGCTAAAATTGCTTGGGGGTGCTTAAGATAAATCCCCTTGACAGAAACCTTAAATTCAGGCGACTCAATTGTAAATCCAACCCCAAAACTTAGGACATAATAATATGACTTTAGATCACGTAAAATTAGGAGATTCAATTATTAAAGTTCTCGATATTATGACAGAATATTTTTAGAACTAAAGATAATTATGTTAAACAAAATTTCGGGATTTTGAACATTATAGTTACTGAAGTTTATAGCAAATGTGTTATAGATAATGATTTTCGGACAAACAATTTTAGGAGAAGAAAGGGAGTACCAATTTAAATGAAGCTCATTATTTCAAAAGTTGTTTAACTTGCGTGTCGCGTGTGTTTCACTCTGTGACACATGGGTGCGTCGAGTCATAAATAGGTACGAGTACTTGCCCGCCCGTGAAAGTGGTGAAACTGTAATGTTTTTTCTGTTTGTTTGTCCGCCACATAATTGGTAGTCACTCAAACTTTTATTAGGGTGAGGCAATTTTACTCATAATAATGTAGAGGTCCAATCGTAATTTTAATTAGACAGTGAATTTTTCAAGTGTTTGCGGATGATCTTATCCGAAACTGTAAGAGATAGCAAAATCCCCGGTCCAATTATAATCAAAACGAATATTGCATCACTTCATTTAAAACAAATTCCCCATTAAAGGTTTAGAAAATAAAATACATGCTGTTTTATTGCACTATCTAGTTGGATCAAACTTTGTAAAGTAGGTACGTACTATGACAAATTAAAAGAGTTTCCTGCACTACCCGTCGGTAATAAAAAGCAATACTTTTATTTTAATTCACAGTCTTTAACCTATCAAAGCTTACCAACCGTAGTCAGATTACGATGAATGAATATTTCACTTTCCAGTTTGTCTTCATCACCATGTTGGTGTGCGCCGTGCTTGCCCTGGTGGGCGCTGAGCCGCAGCCACAGCTGCCACAGCTGCCGCAACTGCCGCAGCAGGAACAAAGCCGTCCTGATGCCATAGATGACTTTCTGTGGGGGTGACAGCACATGGACCATCAATCAATTATTTTTAGTACACAATAAATAGCACGGACGCAATTGGAAGAATTTTACTGACTTTTAATTCTTCTTTACATTTATGTTTTATCTTTTTATTTACTTTTTGTTTTGTTTAATTAATTAGGCTTTGTTTTGCACATATGAACCAACCTAAATAAAAGTTTGTTTAACGCTTTTGTGGTTTTATTACTAACCTACTATTAATTAGACATAGTTAGCTAGACCTGGTACTGTAGTTACTACATTAAGTGACCGAGGTCTACGTTTAACTGAAAGAAGATGAAGTTTATTTTCAAATTCAAATCCCTAATAATAATAATGGCATTCGACTGAGGGGTTGGATTAAAAACGTTTAAGCCAGTTTGCCGCTGTATGGAACCTTCACAGTACCTATGTCTATTTTTTGAACCTTTGACAGTTATTTGCTATAATAAAGCTCTCAAACCGCTATATATAGACCTCCGTTAAGAGTTATCATAAGGTTGAAAAATCGACCCGTAATTATTTTTTTTTGGGCCGGCTCTTTAATCATGTGCTAATAACTAGTGCGCAGCATCCTTAACTAATAGTTTACATGCAGGCCCTTGTCTGATCAGGCGACCTATCAGCCAGCCAAGATCTACATAGCCCACTCACTGCAGTGATGACTACCTGCAAGTAATGATAATTCGGCGGATGTTGCGGATTTTTGATGCAACGTGCTATTTCGGAACTAAGCTACTATCGCGCAATGGAACACATGTTTGTTGTGTCAACAAGTGCCTGTAATCTGGGGATCTGGAGGTATTTAGAGTTAGTAATCAAAGTCAAAGTCAAATCATTTATTTCAATTAGACCATTAAAAGGCACTTTTGAACGTCATTTACGAGAAAAAATTATAATATTGAATCTAGTTGCCCATTCCAGAAGGTAGTTTCGTATGGAGAAGAACGGGCAAGAAACCCCATACTTACTCTTTTTAAAAATATATATGGTTTACAATAAGTAGTAGGTACATTAATTCTATTAAATACGAATGTGAAGACGATGTACCTAAAATAAGTCAAAAAATAAGTCATTTAAAGTACTACAATACGTACCATGTGTTACAAAGATTAGAAATGAAAGCTAAATTAATTGTTGTAGATACACAGTGCTCACACGTTTACAATATAGTGATCGTAAGCTATCTTTTCTAACATTTCAAAAAAAAAAAAACATAAAACAGCTAATCAGTGTGTGAGCCAAATAGTCAACACCAAATGTAGAATAAAAAGTCGTACTTAGTCAAAAAAAAAAAAAATAATAATAATAATGACCAATACAAATCATTTAATTGAATTATTTGCAGCCAGTTAATTAAATTTTGTCAAGACTTTAAATTGCCCTATGGAGCAGGACCAGCATGTTTCCAAGCATTATTATCTTGAATATAATCCTCTAATTTGTAATATGCTTGTTTACAAAGTGTACTTTTAATATATTTTTTAAATTTACTTTCATTAAGTTTTAAAATATCAAAAGGTATTTTATTGTAACATTTAACACAGTACCCCAAAAAAGATGTGTGCACTTTGGATAATCTAAAAAATGGTTGCACTATTTTGTCTTTATTTCTAGTATTAAAGTTGTGTCTATCACTTATTTTATCAAAAAGATGTATATTTTTTCTTACATACATAATATTTTCATAAATGTATTGACAAGGCACTGTCATAATATTAATCTTTTTAAATAATTCCCTAAGAGATTCGCGACGAGGTAGATTATAAACGGCTCTGACAGCTCTCTTCTGTAAAATAAAAATGGATTCAATGTCAGCAGCCCGACCCCACAGTAAAATGCCATATGACATGATGCTGTGAAAGTAACTAAAATAGACCAAGCGAGCGGTTTCGATGTCCGTTAACTGTCTTATCTTCCTAACAGCAAAAGCTGCTGAGCTTAGCCGTCCTGCAAGAGATGTTATATGTGGTCCCCATTGTAGTTTCTCGTCTAGCGTGATTCCTAAGAAAACCGTTTGATTAATAAAAGACAGTTTTTCCCCATTCAGTACGAGGTCACATGCACTACTTCTAACATTTGGTAAAGTAAATCTAATACATTTGGTTTTCTTTTCATTTAGTACCAAATTATTTACCGTGAACCAATTTTGGACCTGAAGAATTGAGTTATTTACATCGTCAAGGTACGCCTATCTATCTTAAAAATTAAAGATGTATCATCTGCAAATAACACCATCTTTGGTTGATTTTGGAGTAATTGGGGCAAATCATTAATGTAAGAGGAATGGACCCAATATCGAACCTTGTGGAACGCCCATTGTCATTTCAGACCCTAATGAGTTTACGCCGTTTACCTGAACTTTAACCGGCCTATTTTTCAGGTATGATCTTAGTAAATCAAGAGATGTATTCTTAATCCCATAATGTTCCAGTTTTAATAAAAGTGTTTCATGGTCTACGCAGTCGAACGCCTTTGAGAGGTCGCAAAAGATTCCAATGGCATCATGTGCTTCCTCCCAGGCATTAAAAATGTTTTTTATTAGGGAGACACCGGCGTCAGTTGTACAACGCCCTTTGGTGAAACCATACTGTTGTTCATGGAAGATGGAATTTTTATTAAAGTGATGTAACATTTGACTGAGTATTAACTTCTCAAACACCTTGCTGAGTACTGGCAGGATTGACACAGGCCTATAATTGTTGAGTTGAGTACTTTCACCGGATTTGAATAATGGAACTACTTTACTATATTTCATAAGATCCGGAAAGATTCCCTGATCTACGCTTGTATTGAATATGAAAGCCAAATACGGCGCAATAGTTTCCATTATAGATGTACAGACTTTTACAGACATTCCCCAAAGATCTTCTGTTGATTTAATTTTAAGATCTTTAAAAGTTTTTATAACAGCTTGGGGATTCGTATGTTGAAAGCTAAACTCTAATGGGCATGCCTTTACATTATTTCTAAGTAGAGCAACAGAAAGCGCGGGTGAAGAATTTAAAGATTCTGTTGTTTTTAGAGGAATATTAGCAAAAAAGTTTTCAAATTCTTGAGCTACTTCTTTATCTGAATTTACTGTCCCATGCGAAGTTTCTAAATTAAATTTAGTATTACGTTGTTTCTTCCTACCTGTTTCATTATTTATTATTTGCCAGGTAGTTTTAATCTTATCCTCTGCTGATTTTATTTTATTGCTAATATAAAGAGATTTAGCAATTTTGCATACTCTTTTAAAAGTTTTTGAGTATTTCGCAACATACTGATGAAAGCTAGAATTAATTACATGTTGCTTTAGGCCATAGAGTTCAAATAATTTCACCCTGCTTTTACGAATACCTGGAGTCGCCCAATCACTGAATAAGAACTTTGTATTAATACTTTTAGTCTTAATGGGAAAGGTATTTTTAAATTGCGTCTCTAATAGTGTAAAAAACTCGGCATAAACCTCATTTGGATTATGGATATTATTAAAATTCTGGACACATAACTTATTAGCTAAGGAATAATTAAATTTCTCTAAATTTTTGCATGTTATTGGCCTAACCCTTATTTGAATTTTTTGTAAAGGTATGTAGGCGCAAAACGTTATCGTTTGTCCACTGTGATCAGATGGCAGTTTATTTACAATTTCTTTGTGTATGTAATCACAGTTACAAAATATATTATCAATACAAGTGGCAGAAGAAGCTGTCACTCTGGTTGGTTCTACAAACACATTTGACAAATTAAATGAACTAAAAAGGCTTAATAATCTAATACTATTTGAGTTATTTTCTAGTAAGTTTATATTAAAATCGCCACATACGATGATCGATTTACTAGTAGAACTAACTTTTTTTAACACATCTTCCATTACAGAATCAAACACAGATAGATTCTGGTAACTAGGAGGTCTGTATACGCAAACTATAACATGCCTATCAAGCTCAACACAGGACAATTCAATAGTGTGTTCAACCGATAGCTTAATGATATCTTTTCTTTCCTTAGAATTGATTGAATTTTTAATTAGTATTAATGATCCGCCATGTATCATGCGTTTGCGGCTGAAATGGCTAACAACACAATAATTATCATAATTTATAGACATTACTTGATATTCTTTTAACCAATGTTCTGTCAAGCAAATAATGTCAAACTTAGTTTTTTCTAAAAACATTTCTATTTCCAATAATTAGGAAAGGCAACCTTGAATATTTTGATTAAATAATTTCAGAGTATGTTGCTTTCCTTTTGGATTATGAGGTGCTAAAAGTGAATTGCCAGAAGGTACCTTTCTATTATTCACTAACAATAATTGGTCATTTAAATTAGTAACTTCCGTTGTCTTACAAGCTAGTTTAAAGAATTATCCGGAGTGACCTCCAAACCTACAGTTGAAGAGTTCCGGCAGAAACGGTACACCCTAACTGACTGGTGGTGGCCTCCAAGGTTGTAGGTATTGAAGGTGGACTCTCCTTCGTACAACATAAGGTATCACAATAATCTATCACTATGTTGTTAGAGTAACTAGACAACACAGGTTCGTCACTTATCCTATGATTAGTAATATTACCTATAACATTATTAATATTGTATGCTATCAACATAGCAATCAGATGTTTATATTCTCCAGACAGAGATAAAGTTCTCTGAGTTAATTTAAAACGACTAACAAACTTGTTAGTGTCAAAAAATAATAGTTTATCACTATGACAACATGTCAACATATGAATAGTTGAATTTAATTTAAAAATATGATTATTTTCCTCATAAGAGAGGGTCTCAGAATAGGGAAAAGCACACAATATTAGCTTCCCTATGTTTAATTGTAATAAGGTGTTCACACCATCCACTATGTCCTTTTTAGAAACACCTGCACTATTACCTAATAATAAAACCATTGTAGAATAATGGTCTAGATTTGAGTGAATTATTCTTTTAATTATTTGTTTATAACTTATATTGTGGTAACTATGGTTAGTAAAACTATGGCTTAGGTAGTTGCGTAGTATATTTCCAAAGCCTGACCCTAGTTCATCACAAAATAAAATTGCTTTTAGAGTTTCCTGTGCATTAATACAGGTCTTTGCTGGAAGAGCCAACTCCGGTGGAGACATGTCAACCTGAGGCTGTGGAGGTGCTGGTTGGCTAGCACAAATGCACGGGACAGTATTAGTCAGGGACTCATACCTCTCAGCATTGCACTTCACCAAGTCCAGCAGTTCCCCGGCCTCAAACAAGCGCTCACTTAGTTGTTCTTGTGACAGCTCATATTTTTTAAATATATCCTTCAGCAAGTATTCCTTGTACAGTAAATCATTACTGAGCTGCTTTATATCACTTTCATATTTTTCCCTACATTCAGCTAACTCAACAGTACAAGTATGTAATTGTTTTGAAAGGCTCATGCGTTCCTTTCTGAGGGAGAGATTTAATTTTAAAAGTTCTTGTTTTTTAATAGTTTTTCGAGATCTTTTAATTAATTTCTTGATTTTAATATATTTCTTTAATCTATTGTGGCTCAAAATGATAGGATGCAATGGGATGGTGTCATCACCAGTCAAATCTATTGTGACAACTGACTCACACACTGAATTTAAATTACTACCTACTAGCTCCTTAAATAAGTTATTAGTGCTAGCAACTTGTTTGCTAACCTTTACCGGCTCTAAGTGAGTTAGGGCTTTATGGGCATTACACAATTCCTGCTCAAGGTATGATATTCTATTTAAAGCGAGGTCGTGGGTATCACTGCACTGTTGAAATGTTGATAGTGACTGTTGGAGTCGACTGTGCTGGTCGGCTAAGTCCATATGCTGTATGTGTAGTTCAGCCAGTTCATTCTTCAGGAAGGTGTTCTTGTCAACAATGTTCTTTACTTCCACTTCGCTGTCATCCCTTTCCTGTAGCAGCTGTTTACACAATGTTTTGGAAGCCTCAAGCTCCTTTAAGGTTGCTCTTAGCTTTGCTTCCATCTCTTTGATTGTAGCACTCCGGGTCATCATTTTTGCTGTTGAGAAATATCCTGGAATGTGCAAAGTTGTGCAGCTGAATAATAATGCAAGGGGAGAGGTTTTAAAATTTAGATTAGTAACCAGAAGGTAGTAAGGAAAAAAATAAATATAAAAATACAAAACAAAATAAAATAGGTAATAATAATACAAATAACAATTAAGAAATGAAAAATAAGTATTGAGATTTTAACTAATAGATGGATTAAGTACTAGTAAAGATAAAGATAAGTAGGATTAAGTAGGGACGTTAGGTACTTTAAACTTTTGAAATTTAACTTTAAAGGCTTGGGCACACCAAAAGCAGTTGCAGTGCGGTAGCAGTGCGTCTACGTTAGTAAATAATGTAGTTATATGAGGGATGACACACTGAACAAACGCGGGTCCGCAGTTCCTACCGGCTCCGCCACTGCGCCGCGCACGCACTGCTCTTCTACAAAACTTTTGGACGGGAGCAGCGCAGGCGCGGGGCGGTGGCAGCGCAGGCGCGGGGCGGTGGCAGCGCAGGCGCGGGTCGACCGCGTGAGTACACGTTGTATTACTACGTCCGCCATATTGATTAGTCACACCAAAGCAGTTGAACGGGACAGACGCAGCGCAGGTCGTAAACGGTTGTGATTTTTTACAACTTTATCATGGAAACGAATCTTCGAAACCTATCTTCAAAAGATTCTAATTCCCGACATAGACGATGGTACTCCCCATATTCTTCTCTTCTCTTATTTACATCGTGAACCCGTATTCTTTTTTTTTTACTTAAAGCTAGAAGCAACAATAGCTCCTCTTCGTCAGAGTCAGAACCGTTCAACATCTTGAAGTGTACTGAGTGTGGCTATCGATACGACACACATAACGCAGTTATAAAGCAGGGGCGCCTTCAAACTGCTCTCTGACTGCTCATGCTTCTGGTGTGACATGACCGCGGCGCAACCGACCTGCCCTGCTAAGGTGCTGCGCCTGTTCTGCTTTTGGTGTGCCCAAGCCTGCGTTATGTGTGAAGTATTCCTCACCAACTCAATCAATTTTTCATTCGTTTCCATGATAAGTTGTAAAAAATCACAACCGTTTACGACCTGCGCTGCGTCTGTCCCGCTCAACTGCTTTGGTGTGACTAGCAATATGGCGGACGTAGTAATACAACGTGCACTCACTGCGGCCGCCCCGCGTCTGCGCTGCCACCGCCCCGCGTCTGCGTTGCTCCCGTCCAAAAGTTTTGTAGAAGAGCAGTGCGTGCGCGGCGCAGTGGCGGAGCCGGTAGACGCACTGCTACCGCACTGCAACTGCTTTTGGTGTGCCCAAGCCTTAAATCATTGATATAAAATTGTCTAAGATTTATCTAAATTAAGTATAGATATAAATAAAAGCTGCAAATGAGTTGTATTTTGTGTAGTAACGTATGCAGTGTTTATTGTCTGGGCGAATGTTTTTGTCGTCGATTTTGCTTCCACAATTTGTCAAACAAAAGGAGACATAAACCGTGCCAGTGTGTTATGGACGAAGCTCAGGTACCTGAGCAGTATTTCGTGTTGTTCAGAAGTCTGTAAATTCAACATAAATAAAACAAAATACTCCCCGGGTTCGTTGATAGTTCAAATCCTTCACCGTTGGGTGAGTAGTCAGCCGGTTTTGTTGTGTTCACTGTGCGATGTTTTCGCGACAAAAACACTGTACAAACACTGTACGTAGTACTTAGCACTTATTTTACACAATATTACACAAATTTACTGTGATTTATAGACATAAATTAATTTTTTACAATATTAAAACTAGGAGATCGTTATTTCGACGACTGGCAGCCAGTGTTGCCAGCAAAAAAAAAAAAAGACAATTAAAACTCATATTCGTTAAAAGACGTTAGATCTTTGACCTTCAATGATGCGGGAAGATTATGTACCTAACTTTCGGATCTGTTAAGTGTCTTTTTATACCCGTTAAAATACTAAACTTAAACTTTCAGGAATAAATTCGGTAAGGATCAGCTCCTTGAGGGAGAGAAGCGCTGCATTGTCTCGTCATAACATCAATTTATTGGAGGAATGGTTTAGTATGTCATTACACTTGACATCCACACGGAAAAAGAGAATAATTAGTTAAACAGCGATGCTCTTTTTGACATGTACCTATTTACTACATAAAACAATATTCTTACTCAAATAAATAATAATTCTCTCTCTCTATCGTGTGCCCCAGTAAGGTCTTACGACCCCACAAATCCTAACACTAGGATTTGTTGGTCTTTTAACGAATATGAGTTTTAAATGTCATTACTAACTCTAAATACACACATCAAAAGTGTCTAGGGATCAACATATATTTTTCAATAACTTTTCTCCTGATTGATATTAATTAAAATTTTCTTTAAGGATTCATCAAATAAAGTGTTTTCGTTTGTCACAGTAACGATAAACCAAGTCACCTTTGCATTAATAAAGAAATTTGCCATTTTCCTAATAAAGGGATTTTTGACATTTGAACCACTAACACAAAAGTTCGAAAAAAAGACTGAAATAACAGTTTTCTTTAAAATTTTATTGGGTAACTTAAACAATTAATAATCCGTGTTTCTACCGCGAACACTAACAACACAAGAACATCGGTTTGGCATACTCAAAATGAGTTCATCCAAATCACGCTGTGGAATGGCCGCCCATGTTCGTTGCAACAACAAAAAAAGGTCTTCTTGCGACTGGATACCCTCCATATTCGGCAGAGCTCTTCTCTGTAGCATATCCCATGCATGCTCAATCGGATTTAAGTCTGGCGACTGAGCAGGCCAGGGCAGGACATTGATGTTAGCTGCGGCGAGAGTCTGTCTTACAACTCTTGCGGTGTGCGGTCGTGCATTATCATGCATTAACTGAAATAAGGGACCGATTTGCACTTGTAGAGGAACGATGACGTCTGATACAATCGTCTCAGCATAAATTTGAGCGTTGAGGTTGCCTCTGATCCAAATCAACTCAGTTCTTCCGCCGATCCAAATACCCGCCCATACCATGATGGTTCCACCACTATAAGGATGGACTTCCTGGCAGGATTTTAATCGCTGTTGGCGTCCAGGGGTTCTCCAGTGTCGTATACGTCTTGTATCCGGTCTCATACCAAAACGAGACTCATCAGAAAAGCACACGAAACGCTATTGTTCTTCTGCCCAATTTCTGTGTTCAAGAGCCCATTGATATCGAATCCTACGATTGTGCATTGCTATAGGTGGTACCCGTAGCGGTCTTCGGGAATGAAGGTTCACTTCATGCAAGCGGTTTCTGACTGTTTGGTCGCTAATTAAGTTCCCTGAAGAGTGATGAAGCCTCACGGCTAACATCATGGCGGTTATTGTTGGAGCTCTTCGAGTTAAGATTTGAATGTATCGGTCTTGTCTCCGTGTGGTGCAGCGATACCGTCCTCCATGGCGCTCAGCCACGGTACCAGTGCTTCGGTAACGTGTCCAAAGTCGACTGATAACACTCTGACTTGTATTCAGAGCTAAAGCCACAGTACGTTGCCGGGAACCAGCTTCTATCATTCCCACGGCTCTGAGCATTTCTTCCCTGCTTAAATGACGTCGCCGCTCCATAATAACGTTGGTTTTAATCAGTAGTAGGGAAACAGTAGCACTAATAATGTCTTCAATGCGTTGTATGTTTTTATAGGGAAAATATTGACAGCTGATTTTCATCTTTTACTCGAATTTGATTCACAGTTCCTGATTCAAATTATGAAATGCACCAAAAAGGATCCATATAAATTTATAAAATCATAAAGAACAATGTCAGGTTTCGGCTTACACAACTTTTAAAACTAAGTTCACACGGACACAAAGTTTTTACCTACAACAATTTAAATATAAAATTCTAACTTCTTAAAAAACATTTGTTTATTTTCTAGAACTTTTCCAAAAATAAATCATAAAAATAATCGTAAATCATTTGGTCCATCCTGTTCCAGGTTTTTTTTTTATAAATAAAAAGGTTGAGGTAGTAACTTGTTCTGCCACTAATCGATTATTCTAAATAATTAAACCGATTTACTCTTTATTTTTTATTTACCACCTCACAATTGTCTCTTAATATTATTTTTTACCTAAATCATACGTTCATCGTGTTTATTTTAAATACATTTAGTATTTTTATAGAATATAAAAACTCAAGAAATCGATTTTCATGACCTGTGCTCGATAACTTAATCGTAATGTAATGGCAACCCTGTTAGGTTCTGTCTGTCTGACGTGTCTGTCTGACTGTTAGTCAATGTCAAACATCTTGTTTGTGTTGTTGCTAGTGTTTTTATATGAGTACGGTTGTTTTTTTCTCAAATATCACACATTTTGTGACAATGTCCCATCAACTACGTTGTATTAATTGTGGTATAAATGTGTTTCGGATGAAACGGCATTTAGTTGAATCTGATGATATCCGTTCATTGTTACAGCAATGGACTTCACTTTCTGTGGTAAAGTACGATTCTTATAAGAGCAATAGCGCACTAGCGGCTAGGCCGCAGCGGCCAGGTCGCGGCGGCCAACGAGATACATAGGTACCTTAACTTATGAAATCGCCACAGAGCGCGCGCACCTGGCCGCAGCGGCCAGCGAGATCGAAGCGATGCATTTGCGGCCCGTGTTCAGTCGCTGGTCGCTGCGGCCACTGAGATCAATTGCATTGTAGTTAAGTCACCAGTGTGCGCGCACTAGCCGCGGCGGCCGCACGTATTGTGGAACTACAGCGTGATTTGTGATCATCGCGATGTCTTCCGACACGGAAAGATTGATAACCGAGATTGAGACAAGGAGGGCGTTGTGGGACATGTCCTGTGAAGACTATGCAAAAAAAAAATCATTTATAGGTGTGTTGATAATGATTTAATGAATGAAAACGAATAAAAGTTTAATTACTGTATATTTTTTGTTTAATTTACTCCGTAGAAATAAATAACCTCCAATTTACAATGTCTGAATAATTTCTTTTTGAGAAGTTCAATGTAAAAGTGGAAAACACAGATAAGCTTCTGATATGAAACTACACAAAATAACGTGAGAATTTTTACTGTCCATGAAAATTTTTTATTGAGCCTAAGTTACTATGGACACCTGACATTGTTCTTTATTACAAAGCCACATCTCAATCTCAAGAAATCCGCATAAAAATGCTTGATCCCTAGACACTTTTGATGTGTGTACCTCCAGATCCCCATATTACAGGCACCCGTTGACACAACAAACATGTGTTCCATTGCGCGATGTAGCTTAGTTCCGAAATAGCACGTTGCATCAAAAATCCGCAACATCCGCCGAATTATCATTACTTGCAGGTTGGCAATAGGCTCGCCCCCTATTACATGGGACTTTAACATAACTGGCGAAATGTACCTGTACTAATGGGTACACCTCTGCCTAACCCCTCGGGGATAACAGGCGTGATGTTATGTTATGTTGCAGGTAGTCATCGCTGCAGTGAGTGGACTATATAAAAATAGATAACAAGTTGTTGAAGTCGAATTCTTTAACGAAAATAGTAGAAAAATAGAAAAAATTAGGTCCAAAACTAAAATAATTAACGCTTCCATCCCCCAAGGAAGTGTCATAGGTTGCCTACTATTCCTTGTCTACATCAACGACTTGCCAAAAACCATAGAGGGGCCATGTGTTCTGTTCGCAGATGACATATCTATATTAATGTCCAAAAAATACAAATATAGAAGAAAAACTCATTTCCACACTCACTAAAACATGCAACTGGATGACTTCACATAATCTAGAAATTAACTACACTAAAACTAAATTAATATCTTTCCACCCACACCAAAAAGCTCCTCCGTGTTTACACCTAAATTTAAATTTTAACGGCTCAAAATTAGAATCAGTTGATCAATTTACACTACTTAGACTTACAATAGATAAACATATTAACTGGAAAACACAAATACAAAAAACCCGTTCAAAAATTTCAAAATTCTCTTACGCTCTCCGTGAAATTAAAAAGACCACCAATCTACAAACTGCCCTCACCACCTATTATGCGTATGCCAATGCATGGCTTAGCTACGGAGTAACTCTCTGGGGCTACAGTACAGATGCACACACACTTTTTACCCTACAAAAGAAGCTAATGAGAATCATGGTAAACATTGATCAAACTGACAGCTGTAAACCATATTTTATAAAGCATAATATTGTTACCCTCCCCAGCATTTATATATTATTTGAAACATGTAAAGGACAATGAGCGGTTTCGTCCCAAGTGTTGTAACATTTTCTTACCTATATCATTTGAAAGATATCAATTAGTGTTATGTTTTTTTGTATGGGCGTAACTCTGTATCTTGTGCAGGGAAGCTGTTATAGTGGTATCATTTATTCCAAAAAAATATTAAATAAAACTTAATCAATTAATATTTTAATGACAAAAGGGCTACAACGATTTTAAAACCAAGTGGAAAAAACCACGCTATACATTAGAAAGAGATGGTTGCAGGTGCATCTACATGCAATTATTTATCTAGCGCTTTCGTCTCGTATATTATAATAAAAAATAGAGCAGAAACGGCGAGAGATGCAATTGCTCATTATTTTTGCTCATGTTTAACGGGAAAAAGAACTGTAGGTACTTGCGCTCACGTAATGAGTATCATTTGGTACCTTGGCTGGGCTAGACACCAGCCAAGCATATTGTTACCCGCGACATTTTTGGATTATCATAGATAATAATCACTACTAAAAGTACTAACTAGTAAACAATTTGCATACGTTTAAGCCGTACTCTTACATAATATGGATATTATTCCTTTGTTATTTATGTATTTGAAAATAAATAAATAACCGTCAAAAAATAACTATTATTGCCTGTGATTACTGTACAATTATTATAAATGTAATAATTATGTTTACATGTAACACAAAATGGTATATAGTATGATTAAAGCATTATTTAAATCAAAAACTTATTTTTACTTGAAGCCCAATAACTTTTGACCTGCACGTAATTACAATAAAATCTTGGCATATTGATCATAAAAAAGCTTAACTGAACATGTTTCTACTAGTCCCAACTTGTTACAAGGGTTGGGACACAACTCATACAATAATGCCCATTGTCCTTTGTCCGCAATCATCAAGAATTTTACACAAAACGCGAAGATATTCAATCACATTACACACTCAGACACCGATCCAGATTAAACATACCAACATCCAAACTAAAAATGCATTCTACAAGCCCCTACGTAATGTCTATAAAAATATATAATAAACTACCTAGCATAATAAAAGAAGAAGAAAAGCTCCATATATTTTTAAGAAAACTAAAAAAATTACTGATAAGTAAATGTAATTCCATAAATGAATATTTAATTGATAAACATATACAATAGGAACCAAAAATATTAATCATTATACAATTTAATTGTAATAAACTAAAAGCAACTAATAATACTGTGATAAAATATTAATAAATAATTAAATGATAAAAATAATTAATAATAATGCAATTTATAAGACTGTTACTAATACATTAATAACATAATATAATACTTATTAATACAATATAAATAACATAAAAATAAACAAATAATAACAAGAATAATGATGGAAATAAGCAAATGGAATATAATAAAAATAAACCTATATTAAATGAAAATAATAATTTAAAACTTACCCTTTATAAGATAAAATTAAATATATATAAATAGAAAATAGATGTAAGCAAAGTTATAGTTAAGTTATTCATAATTTTCCAAATTTTACTTATTCCTAAGTTAGAACTTATTTAATTTTCTATTCATGATCTCTATAGACGGGGCTTCCTCTCTCCTACCCTTTTTGCTGTGCCCTACAGGGTCCATAACGATCTCATTTATTTAAGTAATAATACTTATGGAGAAGCAATAAAGATATCGTCGCCTGATCAGACAAGGGCCTGCATGTAAACTATTAGTTAAGGATGCTGCGCACTAGTTATTAGCACATGATTAAAGAGCCGGCCCAAAAAATAATAATTTTCAACCTTATGATAACTCTTAACGGAGGTATAAATATAGCGGTTTGAGAGCTTTATTATAGCAAATGTCAAAGGTTCAAAAAATAGACATAGGTACTGTGAAGGTTCCATACACCGGCAAACTGGCATAAACGTTTTTAATCCAACCCCTCAGTCGAATGCCATTATTATTATTAGGGATTTGAATTTGAAAATAAACTTCATCTTCTTTCAGTTAAACGTAGACCTCGGTCACTTAATGTAGTAACTACAGTACCTACCAGGTCTAGCTAACTATGTCTAATTAATAGTAGGTTAGTAATAAAACCACAAAAGTGTCAAACAAACTTTTATTTAGGTTGGTTCATATGTGCAAAACAAAGCCTAATTAATTAAACAAAACAAAAAGTAAATAAAAAGATAAAACATAAATGTAAAGAAGAATTAAAAGTCAGTAAAATTCTTCCAATTGCGTCCGTGCTATTTATTGTGTACTAAAAATAATTGATTGATGGTCCATGTGCTGTCACCCCCACAGAAAGTCATCTATGGCATCAGGACGGCTTTGCTCCTGCTGCGGCAGTTGCGGCAGCTGTGGCAGCTGTGGCTGCGGCTCAGCGCCCACCAGGGCAAGCACGGCGCACACCAACATGGTGATGAAGACAAACTGGAAAGTGAAATATTCATTCATCGTAATCTGACTACGGTTGGTAAGCTTTGATAGGTTAAAGACTGTGAATTAAAATAAAAGTATTGCTTTTTATTACCGACGGGTAGTGCAGGAAACTCTTTTAATTTGTCATACCTACTTTACAAAGTTTGATCCAACTAGATAGTGCAATAAAACAGCATTTATTTTATTTTCTTAACCTTTAATGTGTATTTTTTTTAAATGAAGTGATGCAATTTTCGTTTTGATTATAATTGGACCGGGGATTTTGCTATCTCTTACAGTTTCGGATAAGATCATCCGCAAACACTTGAAAAATTCACTGTCTAATTTTATTAAAATTACGATTGGACCTCTACATTATTATGAGTAAAATTGCCTCACCCTAATAAAAGTTTGAGTGACTACCAATTATGTGGCGGACAAACAAACAAAAAAAACATTACAGTTTCACCACTTTCACGGGCGGGCAAGTACTCGTATTTATGTCTCGACGCACCCATGTGTCACAGAGTAAAACACACGCGACACGCAAGTTAAACAACTTTTGAAATACTCCCTTTCTTCTCCTAAAATTGTTTGTCCGAAAATCATTATCTACAACACATTTGTTATAAACTTCAGTAACTATAATGTTCAAAATCCCGAAATTTTGTTTAACATAATTATCTTTAGTTCTAAAAGTATTCTGTCATAATATCGAGAACTTTAATAATTGAATCTCCTAATTTTACATAACCTAAAGTCATATTATTATGTCCTAAGTTTTGGGGTTGGGTTTACAATTGAGTCGCCTGAATTTAAGGTTTCTGTCAAGGGGATTTATCTTAAGCACCCCCAAGCAATTTTAGCTGCCGGAGCAGCGTTGAATTATTTAAAACAACTTTCAAAAAAATCGATTAATCACTAACTATTGCTTGAAACGAAACGTAAATTGCACTAAATTGACATATAAACACGATTTTGTTGTTTTATTGTACGCAAGAGCGAGCGAAGCGAGCTCGGGCCTTGGGGCACCCCGACTAGGACAGGTTAGGTTAGAAGGGGATGGCAGGGTCCAGTGAGCGAGCGAACAGACCCTGTCATCACCTTCGTGGTTATTTTTTTTGTAAACCACCCAGAAGTACGAGCCCCGCCAAGCGGGGCTCCGTCGAGCCTCTCTAGCCTGCGAGGGGAAAGGCTGGAGGGACCCTATCCATCTTCCCGCCTTCCCCGTCCGCCTTATGACCATATTAAGTGACTTGATATAAAGCCCAAGTAGGGCTCGAGCATCTCCGGCGGGGAAAAATGGTGGGGGGCGACTCCACCAGTTCGAACCACTATCAAGGCGACTTAATTCAAAACCTTACCCCCAAAAGTTTTATCATACAAAAAGTTCTAAAAATATTATTATTATAAATAAACATAATGTAATTTGAAAACGGTTTTATGTCTTTTGTACTTATAGTATTATTAATTGTAATATTTATGACAGATGGATTTAGGACATATTATATTTAGGGATCTCAATTTTATGTCATGTGATATTATGTGATATTAAGTTCGGGTAAGTTATCATTCGGACAAAAATGATTATTAGGACAAAATAAAGTTATGGCACTTTAAATTATGGATAAAAAAGTTAGGTGACACAATAGAGAACCATTTGAATTAAATCAAATAGTTATATGTTTTAAGTACTTACGAATTTCATTGTTGCAATTTTCGAAGCACACTGATCTTATCGGTGCTATACACCTTTATATATTATATACCTACTCAATATTTGGGAAACACGGAATATTTATGTGACCTTGTAAAAATATATGAAAATAGCAAATAACTAGTCGCAGCTAGTAAAACTTGATTTTAAATGCTACTTTTTTTAGTATTATATATCTTATCAATTCACTTTTGTTAGGGTTCCGTACCCGAATGGTGCCAAAAGTTAAAATTTCACAGGGCTGGTATTTATATTGCCGCTATCACAACAAAAACAACAAAAATAAAATAAAGTTAAAGATTAGCCCCTATTAAATTTTTACAAGCAACGTGTTTTTTTTCTATTATAATCTGTTTGGTTCTAATAAATAATTCAATACTTCTAATATAATAGGCTAGTTGACACCACCATCAGTTGACGTACTTTTTATGACCTGTCAAAACGCGATTCTTTCATAGATTTTGTATGGTAATAGCACGTTGTGACGTCACTTATTTGGCAACTCAATTGTCTAACTATTTATTGATTTAAAAGCCACAAAAAATCTAATTTTGCAGTAAATTAAAAATTAATCGGGTTTTCAGGGCTAAAATAAAGCGTTTTTTTAAAGAAGTTATGTCTTAGAATTATTTATTAATAGTGTCAACTACCCAATTCTTTTGAAAACGTCAACCATGTCTTTTTGTTTTAGTATATATGTTACCGGCAATCTGTATAATCCGGTATTCTATACAATACCTAGGCAATGTATAGAATACCTAAAACGGACAGGTAATGTATGAAATATTATTTATTTTATACTTTGCCTAGGTATTCTATACAATACCGAAAGCGCAGCCGGCAATGTGTATAAAAGAGCAGGAAAGGAGCAAGAAAGTCCCGGTCAACGGAGCCCCGCCGAGAGGGGCTCCTATTTCTGGGTGGCTTAAAAAAAAAATAACCACTTTCTAACCTAACCTGTCCGAGTCGGAGTGCCCCAAGTCTTGAGCTTGCTCTGCTCGCTTAAGATGATCTACATATCGATGACATATTTTCTAAACAAAAGCTATCAAACCGCCATATTATCCCTTCGTTAGGAGTTATCTGACGATTAAAAAATTTGCCTTCAGACATTATGTAAGAATTTTAGACCCGAACCAAAAAAGGGGGAGGTAGCGTTGAAAAAAGCAGGAAAAATTCCCGTTTTTTTCAAGTACGTTGTTTTTTCAATGTTTCATTCGAAACTTTCAAGAAATTTTGCCAATATAAATTTCATGTTTTTTTCCAATAAAACCGAAAAAAACCGAAAAATACGAAAAAAACAGGAAAAATTTCGTGTTTTTTTAAAAATACTGTTTGTTCTGGTGGAATCTTGCGATTGGGCTAAAATTTTGCATGCATATGTATACCGGAGACCAATTCAATATTGTTATGACATGGAGCTGATCTGATGATGGAGCTGGAAGATGGTCATAGGAACTCCGTGATAGAATGACACAACCCCGTCGAGTTTGAGCTCGTTTGGTTCGTCATAACGAGTACTTCGATCCTAGATGGTAACCAGGGTCTGATGATGGAGCTGGATGGTGGCCATAGGAACTGCGTAATAGAACGACACTACCCCGTCGAGTTTGAGCTCGTTCGTTATAGCGGCAGCAGGAATACATCATCAGTGAAAGTTTGAACTGTCTAGGACAGCGGAGGCTTCTATGTATTTTTTCTCGAAAACGGTGCGTCTTAGGCGAAAAATAACCGAAATTTCACTCCCCCTAGTACTCTCCATGAGAGCAACACCACTATTAAAATTTTGGGTTTTGGGGGGGGAGAGGGGGGGGATTGTTTTTATTTTAATTTTTCTCGAAAACGGTGCGTGTTAGGCGAAAAATAACCGAAATTTCACTCCCCCCTAGAACCCCCCGTGACAGCAGCACCACTATTAAAATTTTGGGTTTGGGGGGGAGAGGGAGGATTGTTTTATTTTAATGTTTTTTTTTGGTAGTTTCGATTTCCTTACATCACAAATAATACATCCCTACATCATACTAAAAACAACCCCCCCTCTCCCCCCCGCAAAACCCAAAAATTAAAAAGTGGTGCTGCTCCCACGGGGAACCGAGATGATGTAAGGAAATCGAAACATTAAACAAAAAAAAACATTAAAATAAAAACAATCCCCCCAAACCCAAAATTTCCCCCTCTCCCCCCCAAACCCAAAATTTTAATAGTGGTGCTGCTGTCACGGGGGGTTCTAGGGGGGAGTGAAATTTCGGTTATTTTTCGCCTAACACGCACCGTTTTCGAGAAAAATTAAAATAAAAACAATCCCCCCCCTCTCCCCCCCCCCAAACCCAAAATTATAATAGTGGTGTTGCTCTCATGGGGGGTAATAGGGGGGAGTGAAATTTCGGTTATTTTTCGCCTAAGACGCACCGTTTTCGAGAAAAAATACATAGAAGCCTCCGCTGTCCTAGACAGTTCAAACTTTCGCTGATGATGTAGGTATTCCTGCTGCCGCTATAACGAACGAGCTCAAACTCGACGGGGTAGTGTCGTTCTATTACGCAGTTCCTATGGCCACCTTCCAGCTCCATCATCAGACCCTGGTTACCATCTAGGATCAAAGTACTCGTCAAGTCGAATCAAACGAGCTCAAACTCGACGGGGTTGTGTATGACATGCAGACATGCTACCCTATGTTATGTTTGAACGGAAAAATATTTGAAAAAAACATGTTTTTTTTTTCAATATTTCAAGACATTTTGAGAAAAATTCGAAAGATTCCCGTTTTTTTCCAAAGGATTCTGTCTGCGAATTTTTCAATGTAACATGTGAAAAAAACGGAAAAAAACTACAAATTGGTTTTTTTCAAGAAAGAAACAAATTGTTTTTTTCGGCATTTTTAACGCTAGGGAGGATTGTGACTAATCATTCCACAGCCAAGTTAGTTACAGTTCCTTGGCTAATAACAATCCTAAGATTTACTTGTTAAACCTGATTCACAGCAACATAATTATAGACCAAAATCTATTTATTTACACATTGCCGGTGGACCAGCAGGTACTCTATACAATCCCTAGGAATTGTATACATTACCTAGGTAAAGTATGTAATAGAGAATAATATTCTTTATGTTTTATACATTGCCTGTACGCCCCAGGTATTTTATACATTGCCTAGGTATTGTATATAATACCTGAATTATACAGATTGCCGGTAACATATACACAACTTATAAGGTTGAATATACAACACGACCAAATGGTCGCTTTTGTAATATTTTTAGGATTGGCAAAAACGGAACTTTGTTGTCCGTCTATCCGTGTGTCTATTTGTCTGTTTTAGAAATTTTTCTTAGAAAGCCGTAAAGGTATCAAGCTGAAATTAATATTAAATTACTCAAGTCGCCTATCCCTTGGAGCATTGAAAAAAACAATGTTTTTTTCACGTATAAGGTCGTTTATGGCGCAAATTTTGACGCTCGCTGGGGAATCAAAACCTAGGACACTTTCCGTTGACCTAGAATCATGAAAGGCAAGAAGAAATCCCATGTACTTAACACAAGTAAAGGAAGAAATCCAAAAACCGTAAATTTGTTTCAAATATTGTACAGTATCCGGCGATAAATATTGCACATTGACCTTTATCGTATTTCGTATTTTATACAAAGAATAAAAAGAATTATCAAAATTTATATTTCGTGCGACAGAGATAACGCTCTACGAAGCCGAAATTAGCCGTTTGTCTCTTTCCAAAGGTCGGTGTGCAATATTTATCGCCGGGTACTGTATGGTGGTACGGAACGCTTCGTGTGCGAGTCCGACTCGCATTTGGCCGGTTTTTCTTTCCACCGTCGATATTCGTTATCTCTCTAATCGGAGAATTGCACGTAGCGATAGAGTTCATAGCAAGCCAGCAAGATGATAGCGCCCGGCGCGTGCGATGGTTAGGTTACCATCCTCTTAACTTCGAAAACTTCTATTTCAAAGGACACAAGAATTGTGTCCTTAAAAATACGTTAAGGAAAAACTCAACAACACTTCTCGTACCGGTTATCGAACCCAGGACCCGCCCAGCAAAGCTAGCTATCACTAAACCTACGAATCAGGTATATCTTAGATATGGAACCACAATAACCAGTTCGCTGTTAACTCCCCGTCGAGAAACTCGCTGTTTTATCCTTTTTTTACCCGACTACGGCAAAGCCAAAAGGAGGGTTATGATTTTGACCGGTATGTATGTTTGTTTGTTCCATCATAACTTCTAAACTACTTATCATTAAGTGACAAATAAGGTGTCATTAGAAGCGTCTCAGTTGTCCGCTGGTTATAGGGTAGGTTACGTGTCACCAAATCCAATATGGCGCCCTCTAGGGGATGTGAAGACGTTACCGAAAAATAAATATTTTTCGCACAGTATCGACATGGGTATCAAATTAAAGCGCTTGATGAGCACATTTGAAATATTATACAATATATAGCTTTTACTAGTTACTTTGCTTTTATTATTTAACTAGCTTTTGCCCGCGACTTCTTCCGCGTATATGTCGGTTATCGCGGACGCAGACGAAGTCGAAGTCGAATAAAAAGTAGCCTATGTCCTTTGTTGGGGTTCACACTTACCCTGTACCAAATTTCACACAAATCGGTTCAGTAGTTTAGGCGTGAAGAAAAGACAGACAGACAGACAGAAAGACAGACAGAAAGACAGACAGACAGAGTTACTTTCGCATTTATAATATTAGTTAGGATGATAGATTCCCCAAAATAGTGTAAACAAAAAATAACAGAAACCCGACTACGAAAAAATCGCGAACTGAAAAGTACCTATAAAACAAGAACAATATTCATTTGACCAATATTTTCGAATTTTTTTAATAATAGCCGTGGTCGTATGCCACCTAGCCAATAAAGATTGTGTGAAACAACCGCAGGTGACACACGACCACGGCTTGTTCTTGTTTTATACTTTTCAGTGCGCGATTTTTTCGTAGTCGGGTTAAGTTATCTTTAACTTATTATTTTTTTTGTTGTTGTAATAGCGGCAATATAAATACCAGCCTGAAATTTTAACTTTTAGCACCATTCGGGTACGGAACCCTAACAAAAGTGAATTGATAAGATATATAATACTAAAAAAAGTAGCATTTAAAATCAAGTTTTACTAGCTGTGACTAGTTAAGTATTTGCTATTTTTATATATTTTTACAAAGTCACATAAATATTGCGCGTTTCCCAAATATAGAGTAGGTATATAATGGTGTACAGCACCGATACGATCAGTGTGCTTTGAAAATTGCAACAATGAAATTCGTAAGTAATACATATTAACTATTTGATTTAATTTAAATGGTTCTCTATTGTGTCACCTAACTTTTTTATCCATAATTTAAAGTGCCATAACTTTATTTTGTCCTAATCATCATTTGTCCGAATGATAACTTAAGTACCCGAACTTAATATCACATAATATCACATGACATAAAATTGTGATCCCTAAATATAATATGTCCTAAATCCGTTTGTCATGAATATTACAATTAATAATATACATAAGACATAAAACCGTTTTCAAATTACATAATGTTTATTTATGATAATAATATTCTTAGAACTTTTTGTATGATAAAAATTTTGCGGGTAAGGTTTTGAATTAAGTCGCCTTGATAGTGGTGGCAACTGGGGAGTCGCCCCCCACCATTTTTCCCCGCCGGAGATGCTTGACGGAGCCCTACTTGGGCTTTATATCAAGTCACTTAATATGGTCATAAGGCGGACGGGGAAGGCGGGAAGATGGATATAAAGCCCAAGTCCCTCCAGCCTTTTCCCTCGCAGGCTAGAGAGGCTCGACGGAGCCCCGCTTGGCGGGGCTCCTACTTCTGGGTGGTTTACAAAAAAAATAACCACGAAGGTGATGACAGGGTCTTTTCGCTCGCTCACTGGACCCTGCCATCCCCTTCTAACCTAACCTGTCCTAGTCGGGGTGCCCCAAGGCCCGAGCTCGCTTCGCTCGCTCTTGCGCACAATAAAACAACAAAATCGTGTTTATATGTCAATTTAGTGCAATTTACGTTTCGTTTCAAGCAATAGTTAGTGATTAATCGATTTTTTTGAAAGTTGTTTTAAATAATTGAACGCTGCTCCGGCAGCTAAAATTGCTTGGGGGTGCTTAAGATAAATCCCCTTGACAGAAACCTTAAATTCAGGCGACTCAATTGTAAACCCAACCCCAAAACTTAGGACATAATAATATGACTTTAGGTCACGTAAAATTAGGAGATTCAATTATTAAAGTTCTCGATATTATGACAGAATACTTTTAGAACTAAAGATAATTATGTTAAACAAAATTTCGGGATTTTGAACATTATAGTTACTGAAGTTTATAGCAAATGTGTTATAGATAATGATTTTCGGACAAACAATTTTAGGAGAAGAAAGGGAGTACCAATTTAAATGAAGCTCATTATTTCAAAAGTTGTTTAACTTGCGTGTCGCGTGTGTTTCACTCTGTGACACATGGGTGCGTCGAGTCATAAATACGAGTACTTGCCCGCCCGTGAAAGTGGTGAAACTGTAATGTTTTTTTTGTTTGTTTGTCCGCCACATAATTGGTAGTCACTCAAACTTTTATTAGGGTGAGGCAATTTTACTCATAATAATGTAGAGGTCCAATCGTAATTTTAATAAAATTAGACAGTGAATTTTTCAAGTGTTTGCGGATGATCTTATCCGAAACTGTAAGAGATAGCAAAATCCCCGGTCCAATTATAATCGAAACGAAAATTGCATCACTTCATTTAAAAAAAATACACATTAAAGGTTAAGAAAATAAAATAAATGCTGTTTTATTGCACTATCTAGTTGGATCAAACTTTGTAAAGTAGGTATGACAAATTAAAAGAGTTTCCTGCACTACCCGTCGGTAATAAAAAGCAATACTTTTATTTTAATTCACAGTCTTTAACCTATCAAAGCTTACCAACCGTAGTCAGATTACGATGAATGAATATTTCACTTTCCAGTTTGTCTTCATCACCATGTTGGTGTGCGCCGTGCTTGCCCTGGTGGGCGCTGAGCCGCAGCCACAGCTGCCACAGCTGCCGCAACTGCCGCAGCAGGAGCAAAGCCGTCCTGATGCCATAGATGACTTTCTGTGGGGGTGACAGCACATGGACCATCAATCAATTATTTTTAGTACACAATAAATAGCACGGACGCAATTGGAAGAATTTTACTGACTTTTAATTCTTCTTTACATTTATGTTTTATCTTTTTATTTACTTTTTGTTTTGTTTAATTAATTAGGCTTTGTTTTGCACATATGAACCAACCTAAATAAAAGTTTGTTTGACACTTTTGTGGTTTTATTACTAACCTACTATTAATTAGACATAGTTAGCTAGACCTGGTAGGTACTGTAGTTACTACATTAAGTGACCGAGGTCTACGTTTAACTGAAAGAAGATGAAGTTTATTTTCAAATTCAAATCCCTAATAATTATAATAATGGCATTCGACTGAGGGGTTGGATTAAAAACGTTTAAGCCAGTTTGCCGCTGTATGGAACCTTCACAGTACCTATGTCTATTTTTTGAACCTTTGACAGTTATTTGCTATAATAAAGCTCTCAAACCGCTATATTTATACCTCCGTTAAGAGTTATCATAAGGTTGAAAAATCGACCCGTAATTATTATTTTTTGGGCCGGCTCTTTAATCATGTGCTAATAACTAGTGCGCAGCATCCTTAACTAATAGTTTACATGCAGGCCCTTGTCTGATCAGGCGACCTATCAGCCAGCCAAGATCTACATAGCCCACTCACTGCAGCGATGACTACCTGCAAGTAATGATAATTCGGCGGATGTTGCGGATTTTTGATGCAACGTGCTATTTCGGAACTAAGCTACTATCGCGCAATGGAACACATGTTTGTTGTGTCAACGGGTGCCTGTAATCTGGGGATCTGGAGGTATTTAGAGTTAGTAATGACATTTAAAACTCATATTCGTTAAAGGACGTTAGATCTTTGACCTTCAATGATGCGGGAAGATTATGTACCTAACTTTCGGATCTGTTAAGTGTCTTTTTATACCCGTTAAAATACTAAACTTAAACTTTCAGGAATAAATTCGGTAATTATCAGCTCCTTGAGGGAGAGAAGCGCTGCATTGTCTCGTCATAACAACAATTTATTGGAGGAATGGTTTAGTATGTCATTACACTTGACATCCACACGGAAAAAGAGAATAATTAGTTAAACAGCGATGCTCTTTTCGACATGTACCTATTTACTACATAAAACAATATTCTTACTCAAATAAATAATTCTCTCTATCGTGTGCCCCAGTAAGGTCTTACGACCCCACTAATCCTAATACTAGGATTTGTGGGTCTTTTAACGAATATGAGTTTTAAATGTCATTACTAACTCTAAATACCTCCAGATCCCCATATTACAGGCACCCGTTGACACAACAAACATGTGTTCCATTGCGCGATAGTAGCTTAGTTCCGAAATAGCACGTTGCATCAAAAATCCGCAACATCCGCCGAATTATCATTACTTGCAGGTAGTCATACGCTGCAGTGAGTGGGCTATATAAAAATAGAGAACAAGTTGTTGAAGTCGAATTCTTTAACGAAAATAGTAGAAAAAATTTAAATAAAAAAATATCTTTTAAAAAAAGCTTTTATTTATAAATTAAATATAAAATTTACTAAAAAGAATAAAATAAGATTTGGCTAAAATTGTAGGCTGAAAATAATACTTTTATAAAATAATTAATAAAATAGTACCTCACTTTTAATAAAAGCTTTGGCGCTCATTCACTACCGCTATTTTATTATAATTTTAATATTTAATGAGCGCCAAAGCTCGCCGGTGGTGAGCGTTAAATCCATCTGCGACGATAAACTCGCGTGGGACTGCCGGAGCCCCGCAGCACCGGAGCCGTGACAGAAACCATGCCTGCTGCATGTTGCATACTTGTATGCTGCGTGCTTGCTTGCATGCTGCATGCTTGCTTGCATGCTGCATGCTTGCTTGCCTGACGCCTGAGAGAAGTTCATAGCAAAAGCTAAGTTATAAGAAGCGAAGCGGGGCTCCGTCGACCATGCATAGAATATTTTAAGGTTTGGTTAGGTGCCATTTGAGTTAGGTTAGAACTGTGACCATTAAACATGAAAATTAGGTCAAAAGAACATTAGGTCAAATGAATGTTATATAAAAAGAATATTATACATATTGAAAATTATATAAAATGAACGTTATACTAAATGTTTTATATTAAATGAAAATTATATCATATGAAATATTAGGTCATATGAAATTAGGTCATATGATTTTATAGCATATGAAAATTATATCATGTGAACGTTATTTCAAGTGAAATTAGAGCATTTGTTATTATATCATACATTACACACCCCCATTTGATACCCATATCATAGAGGTTACTATACAGTACGGGGATCACATATATGCAATAAATTATACGACATACTTGTTATCGCCTTTTCTGACGATATACAAAAAATTAACGAAATGGGTCCAGTAATTAGGTCAAAAAGTAGAGTTTTAATTTTGAACAAAAAACACTGTAGAATTGGATCAATTTTTTTTCGTAAATCTCAAATTTTCAAACGAATCAAAAAGCCGCGCCAACAGAACAGTCAACAGAGAACTGTCAACAGAGTGTTTACTTTAACTGAATTTATTTTAATATTTATTTTGTTTGAAAATTTTACTTTTTTAATTTTCGGTTTTCGATTTAAAATTTAATTAAGCTATACTTCTGTGGACTAGTATTACTTGAGGTTTCATTTATTGCCTAGAAGTGAGTTCCATACCGTATACGAAAATTATAAATCGCCATTTTGTGACGTCCGCCATATTGGATATGCAATGACGTCACTTTAGTTATTGTGTTTCGCTCACCAAGCTCTTTTATTTGATATCCATATCACAAGTGGACCAGTATGTAGAATACAAAATTTTATGTCAGTAGTGTTAACCATTGAGGAGTTCCCTCGTCTGGAGCCAATCCTGGCAGCAGCTTCACGTCATGCTTATCATAAACATGCATTGTCATTGGGACCGGACCAGTATGTAAAATTTCATGTCCCTACTATTAAACGTTGGGGAGTTCATCGTCTGGAGCCAATCCCGGCAGCAGCATCACATCATGCTTATCTTAAACTTGCATTGTCATTGGGACTGGACCAGTATGTAAAATGAAAAATTTTATGTCCCAACTGTTAACCGTTGAAGAGTTCCCTCATCTGGAGCCAATCCTGGCAGCAGCATCACGTCATGCTTATCATAAACATGCATTGTCATTGGGACCGGACCAGTATGTAAAATTTCATGTCCCTACTATTAACCTTTGAGGAGTTCCCTCGTTTGGAGCCAATCCTGGCAGCAGCATCACGTCATGCTTATCATAAACATGCATTGTCATTGAGACCGGACCAGTATGTAAAATTTCATGTCCCTACTATTAACCGTTGAGGAGTTCCCTCGTCTGGAGCCAATCCTGGCAGCAGCATCACGTCATGCTTTTCATAATCATGCATTGTCATCAAAACTAAACACGTGTGCTAAAGAACAATGTCAGGTTTCGGCCTACACAACTTTTAAAACTAAGTTCACACGGACACAAAGATTTTACCTACAACAATTTAAATATAAAATTCTAACTTCTTAAAAAACATTTGTTTATTTTCTAGAACTTTTCCAAAAATAAATCATTTAAATAATCGTAAATCATTTGGTCCATCCTGTTCCAGGTTTTTTTTTTATAAATAAAATGGTTCAGGTAGTAACTTGTTCTGCCACTAATCGATTATTCTAAATAATTAAACCGATTTACTCTTTATTTTTTATTTACCACCTCACAATTGTCTCTTAATATTATTTTTACCGAAATAATACGTTCATCGTGTTTATTTTAAATACATTTAGTATTTTTATAGAATATAAAAACTCAAGAAATCGATTTTCATGACGTGCTCGATAACTTAATCGTAATGTAATGGCAACCCTGTTAGGTTTTGTCTGTCGTGTCTGTCTGACTGTTAGTCAATGTCAAACATCTTGTTTGTGTTGTTGCTAGTGTTTTTCTATGAGTACGGTTGTTTTTTTCTCAAATATCACACATTTTGTGACAATGTCCCATCAACTACGTTGTATTAATTGTGGTATAAATGTGTTTCGGATGAAACGGCATTTAGTTGATGATATCCGTTCATTGTTACAGCAATGGACTTCAGTTTCTGAGGTAAAGTACGATTCTTATAAGAGCAATAGCGCACTAGCGGCTAGGCCGCAGCGGCCAGGTCGCGGCGGCCATCGAGATACATACCTTTTTTTTTTTTTTTAGGTGGTAAAAATCATCAAATGACTCCTTCCGCCCTGGGTGGGGCGGAAGGGACTGTCAGACTTTTACTGACTAAAAAACCACCCTGTTCCTTCTGTTGCCCTTTACGTTCCGGGGCCACGGTATCCTGTTAAGACGTCCCGCAACCCCGGCAGGCGTTTGGCCCCTGTTGGGGCCCCGTCCCTGTGCTGACAGCTCTTTGAGGCGCGCGCGAACAGAACGCGCCGTCGACCCGGGCATGGTCCTTGATCGGACGGCGAGCTACCCATTACTCGCCGTCCGCAAGCCCGCGCCTACGGTGGCCGGGTGTCGTCTCTCGACGTCCGACGCCCTGGGCGTCTCCCGCGGCGGCTGGGGCGTGAGGTGGAGGATGTTCTCTCCCTCACGCGGCCCGCCTCCTCCTTCGCTAGCATTACTGCTTCGCAGAAGGAGGTGACTGCATCCCATTCCCTCTCGCCCCGGAGCATGGCCTGAACCAGGCCCGGACGCGAGAGGTCGCCGCCGCCTATCGCCTCCGTGAGGACACGGCGGTGCTCTGCCCAAGCGGGGCAGACCTGCACCGTATGCTCCACCGTGTCCTCCGGGCGGTCCACACAGTGGTGACACCCAGGCGTTTCCTCCCGTGCAATCCGACACAGGAACCTCCCGAAACAACCGTGTCCGGTGAGGACCTGCGTCAGCCGGAAGGTGAGGACGCCGTGGCGCCTCTCCAGCCACTCCTCAAAGAGGGGTCTTACCGCCGCGATTGCAGCGTGCCCGGAGATACATACCTTAACTTATGAAATCGCCACAGAGCGCGCGCACCTGGCCGCAGCGGCCAGCGAGATCGAAGCGACGCATTTGCGGCCCGTGTTCAGTCGCTGCCTCGCTGGTCGCTGCGGCCACTGAGATCAATTGCATTGTAGTTAAATCACCAGTGTGCGCGCACTAGCCGCGGCGGCCGCACGTATTGTGGAACTACAGCGTGATTTGTGATCATCGTGATGTCTTCCGACACGGAAAGATTGATGAACCGAGATTGAGACAAGGAGGGCGGACATGTCCTGTAAAGACTATGCAAAAAAAAATCATTTATAGGTGTGTTGATAATGATTTAATGAATGAAAACGAATAAAAGTTTAATTACTGTATATTTTTTGTTTAATTTACTCCGTAGAAATAAATAACCTCCAATTTACAATGTCTGAATAATTTCTTTTTGAGAAGTTCAATGTAAAAGTGGAAAACACAGATAAGCTTCTGACATGAAACTACACAAAATAACGTAAGAATTTTTACTGTCCATGAAAATTTTTTATTGAGCCTAAGTTACTATGGACACCTGACATTGTTCTTTCAGCTCGATAGCATCAGTGGAAGTGGGTGAAATATTGATTGCAAAATTCCAGGACATACATAGTTACATCATACAGGTGAAGTTAAAAAAAAAAAAAAAAAAAAAATAATAAAAGCTTTTAACTTTTAATAATTAATATTAATAATTAAAAATAAATAATAAAAATGTTAATTACAATTTCAATGGGTATTTGGATACATTATTGGAGATCGCCTTTTAAGCAAGGAATTGCTTGTATTAGGAGACTCCGCACTTCCACATTCATTTATCATGCAATTGAAATAAAAGGTAGACATATTATATGCAAAGTAAACAGTATAAAAGAGGTTGCCTAAAATTATATAAACGGTTTTGCAAATGAATGAATGAATAAATTAAAGAATGAATGAATGAAAGAAAGAGTAAGCATTATGGCTAGAAAACGGCCAGATCACGCGTGAGCGTGTAATATGTGTGTGTCGAGTGAGTGTGGGGGTGTGTGAGTGAGTATGAGTGCGGGTGTGGGAGTGGGTATGGGTGTGAGTGTGGGTAGTAGGGTTGAGTGTTTGTATGAGTTAGAAATAGCAGAGTTTATTTTACATTTGGTTTTAAATGACAAGTTCGGTAATAAATACGAAGGTGTGTCGCTGGCATGGGATCGAGACTTCGACCGAGATCGATGCTGGTGAAAACCGGAAAGTGATGCTAGTATATGTAGGTGTAGGCGTGGGTCGAGGTGTAGGTTGTCGTTTGTTAATTTGTCGGTTTGTCAGTTTGTCAGCCCTACGACTATGTCTTGGGATCGAGAGAAGAGAAAATATCTCTTCTTTCACTAACCTTGTGTGTAAGTGCATGCAAATGTGGCTACCCAAACACATCTACATTGGTTATTGCAGAGTAGATACCATAGACTCAACATCGTCATAGCTTTTAGTTTTAAGCCAATCGGTTACAGTTTTCTTGCAGTCGCGGAGCTTCATAGAATATATGTGTAATTCTTTATTCAGCAAGTTGTATAAGTAAGATGATTGCCTTGGGTATTGCCTTTTAGCGAAAGCAGATCTAGCTTTGACTGTTGGGGCGACTAAGTAAGTAGTTCCTTCTGCTTTTAGGTTTAGATCGGTCATATGGGAGAGATGTGTGTTTTTTTAGAATAAGTTGAAGCACATAAAGCTTTCTTACAGACAACAGATCTGATAATAGATAGAGGCTGTGGGGTGGGTACCTATAGGGTATAAAGAACATGACCTTAAGTAAGGTTCTCTGGGCTCTCTCAAGTTCCAGAAATTTTATTTTTGTGGTACCTCCCCAGCAAGGGAGACAATACATGAGGATGGATTGAGCCAGCGATGTATAAACTTGCTTCAGTAGTTTCTTAGAAGCCGCATGTCTCAGTGTTTTGACAAGACAAGAAATGACAAGTTCGGTAATAAATACGAAGGTGTGTCGCTGGCATGGGATCGAGACTTCGACCGAGATCGATGCTGGTGAAAACCGGAAAGTGATGCTAGTATATGTAGGTGTAGGCGTGGGTCGAGGTGTAGGTTGTCGTTTCTTAATTTGTCGGTTTGTCTGTCGGTTTGTCAGTTTGTCAGTTAGCCCTACGACTGGATACATATCAGAATATCGAAAATCAAAATATCGAAAATCAAAATGTCGAAAATCAAAATATCGAAACTCAAAATATCGAAAATCAAAATATCGAATGCTCATATGATCGAAAGATCATATAATCGAAAATCAAAATATCGAAAATCAAAATATCGAATGTTCAAAATATCGAAATTTTGTTTTTCGTGATACTTAACATATTTACCGTGGGGCGCCTTTTGCAACTTGCGTCAGTTTCATAGACTACTTACTTACTGTAGGGAGTTTCTTCGCCATACGACACTACCTTTTGTAAGCGAGCGAAGTACGGAAGTAGCGAGTACGGAACCCTAACAAAAGTGAATTGATAACATTATAATACTAAAAAAAGTAGCATTTAAAATCAAGTTTTACTAGCTGCGACTAGTTATTTGCTATTTTTATTTATTTTTACAAGGTCACATAAATATTGCGCTTTTCCCAAATATAGAGTAGGTATATATAACGGTGTACAGCACCGATACGATCAGTGTGCTTTGAAAATTGCAACAATGAAATTCGTAAGTAATACATATTAACTATTTGATTTACTTTAAATGGTTCTCTATTGTGTCACCTAACTTTTTTATCCATAATTTAAAGTGCCATAACTTTATTTTGTCCTAATCATCGTATTGTCCGAATGATAACTTACCCGAACTTAATATCACATGACATAAAATTGAGATCCCTAAATATAATATGTCCTAAATCCGTTTGTCATAAATATTACAATTAATAATATACAAAAGACATAAAACCATTTTCAAATTACATAATGTTTATTTATATTCTTAGAACTTTTTGTATGATAACTTTTGCGGGTAAGGTTTTAAATTAAGTCGCCTTGATAGTGGTGGGAACTGGTGGAGTCGCCCCTCACCATTTTTCCCCGCCGGAGATGCTCGACGGAGCCCTACTTGGGCTTTATATCAAGTCACTTAATATGGTCATAAGGCGGACGGGGAAGGCGGGAAGATGGATAGAGTCCCTCCAGCCTTTCCCCTCGCAGGCTAGAGAGGCTCGACGGAGCCCCGCTCCGCGGGGCTCCTACTTCTGGGTGGTTTACAAAAAAAATAACCACGAAGGTGATGACAGGATCTGTTCGCTCGCTCACTGGACCCTGCCATCCCCTTCTAACCTAACCTGTCCTAGTCGGGGTGCCCCAAGTCCCGAGCTCGCTTCGCTCGCTCTTGCGCACAATAAAACAACAAAATCGTGTTTATATGTCAATTTAGTGCAATTTAGGTACGTTTCGTTTTAAGCAATAGTTAGTGATTAATCGATTTTTTAGAAAGTTGTTTTAAATAATTGAACGCTGCTCCGGCAGCTAAAATTGCTTGGGGGTGCTTAAGATAAATCCCCTTGACAGAAACCTTAAATTCAGGCGACTCAATTGTAAACCCAACCCCAAAACTTAGGACATAATAATATGACTTTAGGTCACGTAAAATTAGGAGATTCAATTATTAAAGTTCTCGATATTATGACAGAATACTTTTAGAACTAAAGATAATTATGTTAAACAAAATTTCGGGATTTTGAACATTATAGTTACTGAAGTTTATAGCAAATGTGTTGTAGATAATGATTTTCGGACAAACAATTTTAGGAGAAGAAAGGGAGTACCAATTTAAATGAAGCTCACTATTTCAAAGGTTGTTTTGGTGCGTCGAGTCATAAATACTAGTACTTGCCCGCCCGTGAAAGTGGTGAAACTGTAATGTTTTTCCTGTTTATTTGTCCGCCACATAATTGGTAGTCACTGAAACTTTTATTAGGGTGAGGCAATTGTACTCATAATAATGTAGAGGTCCAATCGTAATTTTAATTAGACAGTGAACTTTTCAAGTGTTTGCGGATGATCTTATCCGAAACTGTAAGAGATAGCAAAATCCCCGGTCCAATTATAATCAAAACGAAAATTGCATCACTTCATTTAAAAAAAAATACACATTAAAGGTTAAGAAAATAAAATAAATGCTGTTTTATTGCACTATCTAGTTGGATCAAACTTTGTAAAGTAGGTATGACAAATTAAAAGAGTTTCCTGCACTACCCGTCGGTAATAAAAAGCAATACTTTTATTTTAATTCACAGTCTTTAACCTATCAAAGCTTACCAACCGTAGTCAGAGTACGATGAATGAATATTTCACTTTCCAGTTTGTCTTCATCACCATGTTGGTGTGCGCCGTGCTTGCCCTGGTGGGCGGTGAGCCGCAGCCACAGCTGCCACAGCTGCCGCAACTGCCGCAGCAGGAGCAAAGCCGTCCTGATGCCATAGATGACTTTCTGTGGGGATGACAGCACATGGAGCATCAATCAATTATTTTTAGTACACAATAAATAGCACGGACGCAATTGAAAGAATTTTACTGACTTTTAATTCTTCTTTTCATTTATGTTTTATCTTTTTATTTACTTTTTGTTTTGGATAATTAATTAGGCTTTGTTATGCACATATGAACCAACCTAAATAAAAGTTTGTTTGACACTTTTGTGGTTTTATTACTAACCTACTATTAATTAGACATAGTTAGCTAGACCTGGTAGGTACTGTAGTTACTACATTAAGTGACCGAGGTCTACGTTTAACTGAAAGAAGATGAAGTTTATTTTCAAATTCAAATCCCTAATAATAATAATGGCATTCGACTGAGGGGTTGGATTAAAAACGTTTAAGCCAGTCTGCCAGTGTATGGAACCTTCACAGTACCTATGTCTATTTTTTGAACCTTTGACAGTTATTTGCTATAATAAAGCTCTCAAACCGCTATATTTATACCTCCGTTTATAGTTATCAGAAGATTGAAAAATCGACCCGTAATTATTATTTTTTGGGCCGGCTCTTTAATCATGTGCTAATAACTAGTGCGCAGCATCCTTAACTAATAGTTTACATGCAGGCCCTTGTCTGATCAGGCGACCTATCAGCCAGCCAAGATCTACATAGCCCACTCACTGCAGCGATGACTACCTGCAAGTAATGATAATTCGGCGGATGTTGCGGATTTTTGATGCAACGTGCTATTTCGGAACTAAGCTACTATCGCGCAATGGAACACATATTTGTTGTGTCAACGGGTGCCTGTAATCTGGGGATCTGGAGGTATTTAGAGTTAGTAATGACATTTAAAACTCATATTCGTTAAAAGACGTTAGATCTTTGACCTTCAATATCTCCGTAACCAGAAAGTACCCGGTCATGATCCAGAGCAAAAAAAATATATCGCAATGATACGGGAAGATCATGTTCCTAACTTCCGGATCTGTTAAGTGTCTTTTTATTTTATTTTATTTTATTTTTATTGGAACAACAAACAATTACATAATAAAGCATAAAGGCAATAAACTTAAAATTTACAATTATGTAATCAACAGCGTTATTCACAGGATACGGTATAATAATAAAACACGCTTCAAAGAGAAGTTGAAAGTAAGAAGGACATAGTTAAAATAATAATAAAAGAAAAACAATAAAAAACAATAATTCCAAACTCTTAAGAGATAGGTAAGTGCATTGATTATACCTACAATAGTCTAAGAGGAAAAGGATAACATGTCTAATTCCTGGATTACCTTTTGAGTCGAGTTGCGGAATCTTACACGTGTTGCACAGAATAAGTCGATGTCAAAAAAGTGTGTGTTGTAATTGTCGACAAGACGTCGTAAAGGTGCACGAACACCAGCATTTGTTCGACATGCTCTCACTGCAAACAACCGTTGCTTGCGCACTGCACGCAACTGTGTTGTTCTAGGAACTAAATAACAAATCCTATTGCAAATATCCGAACAATCGTACGAGTTTTTGCAGAGGTCGTACAGGAGCACGGCCTCTAGAAATGTTCGTCGGCCAGAAAGACTTAGAAGATTATATTTTTGTAATAAATCGACATAAGACGCAGAAGAATGAAAGCACCTGTATGTCATAGATCGTAAAAATTTTTTTTGCACCATTTCTAGGTGGTTAGAATATTTAATGTAGAGGGGATTCCACACCGCAACTGCATACTCTAATTGAGATCTAATTAAGGTTTTGTATAGGTACAGGTAGGTTTGAGGGCGCACGAATTCGGTGGCTGATCTCATGACAAATCCGTACATACGCAGAGCCCTATTAACAATTGTGTTGATGTGTACATCAAGATGAAGTTTATCATCAAAAATGACACCCAGGTCGCGAACCATGGTAACTCTATTTAAAGAAACATCATTCAGAGAGTACTGGTATCTTAGGATGTTTTTGTTTTTGGTGATGCTTAAAAAGCAACACTTAGGCACGCTAAGTTTTAATTTATTACACACGCAGTATTCAGACAGTCTATTTAAGTCACTTTGCAAAGCAAGACAGTCGCTAGTGTTTTTGATTGGCCTGAATATTTTTAGGTCATCTGCATATAAAAGAAATTTGGAATTTTGGAAACATTTGCCAATGTCATTTATAAACAAAATAAATAGGAGGGGACCTAGAATTGACCCTTGGGGAACACCTGATGTCACAGCTATAGTAAACGATTGAAAACCATTAATCACCACGCGCTGCGTTCTTTTGGAAACATACGACGAAAACCACCTCAACAAGTTCCCACGTATGCCATTGAACGCAATTTTGCTCAACAGCAGCTCATGGTCCACCTTGTCGAAAGCCTTTTGAAAATCAGTGTAGACTGAGTCTACTTGAATACCAGCATCCATATCATTAAAAATATATTCTGAGTATGTTACAAGATTTGTTACTGTAGATCTTCTTTTAACAAATCCGTGTTGCTGCGGAACAATAGCATTATGAAGCAATGGATAAAGTACACTATGTACAAGCTTTTCAAAGACTTTAGACAAGGCTGACAATATTGATATCGGGCGATAGTTTTCGACGTCATCTGTAGGGCCTGTCTTGTGCACTGGTGCTATGTAAGCCTGCCTCCAAGCTTTGGGAAAGATTCCTTGTGACAGGGATCGATTAAAAATAATTTGTAGAGGAACACATATATTCTTAGCAGTTTTTCTGAGAAATATTGCAGGAAGTCCATCGGGACCAGGCCCTTTTGAGACATCTAGGGTTTCCAAAAGTTTTAATACCTGCTGAAATGAGAACTGAATGTTGTCCACAGCAGTACTGCCCTCAGAATAGTCTGCGTTTAAGCAATAATCATATGACAGAGTGGAAGGTTCATAGACAGATTTAAAATAAATAGAGAAGAGATTGCAGATTTCGTTAGGATCGTTGGAAGATTGATCTTTGAAACGCACAGTAGAGGGAATTCCTTTAGATGACCTGCGGTTAGAAACAAATTTCCAAAAATAATTAACATTTAGTTTAATACTGTCTTCAACAGTATTGATATACCGGTCATAACATTTTTTGCACTCAATGTGAAATCGGGATCTGAAAAGGGAAAACTGTTCATAATCTGACAAATTTTTATATTGTTTCCACTTTATCCAAGCTCTTTCCTTGTTCTTAAATATGTGTATGAGAGCCGGTGTGAACCAAACTGGGAACCTAGATGACTTTATCGTTGTTAAAGGAACATGTGTTTTGATAACATTAAAAATCAGATTGTAGAAAACATCCAGTGATTCGTCAACAGAGCAGTTGGATAGAGAAGACTCCCAGTTTATTTCTGATAAATCGCGATTAATATCGTCATAACTAGCCTTAAAATAGTTAAATCTTTTATTTGAATTACGTCTCAAATTATTGTTTCGTGTCTGAATAGGAATTAATACATAGAACGGGGGGTGATATTGATCAAGAGGCAATAAAATGGAATTAGCTGCGCATACCGTACAGTCACCGTTACTGATGAAGAGATCGAGTATTTTATTACGCATGTTTTTATGTATGTTGTACTGAGTAGCGTTATGTGTGGACAGAAAATTACTCACGACTCCACCAATAGGGGCGTTATTTCCACAGATCTGACCAAATGTGGAGTGGTTACTGATGTCGGTATCCCATTCAAGAGAAGGTAAATTGAAATCCCCGATAAGATAGAAGCGTTCAACGTTAGTTCCGATAAGGTAATCATCCAGCATTTGAAAGTAGGCATCATAAACAGATTCTGAAGTTTTAGGTGGCACATAAACTGCACTAATTAAATGAAATTTACCCCTATTTATACTAGGTATATGAATAATAATATGTTCAATGTCGGCATGTAGAGTTGCGTTCGGGTAGATTCTAACCGCTCGTAGTGATTTGAGAATCGCTACCAGGGTTCCACCTCCTTCCTTTTTACCAGTGGCTTCACGATCGCGGTCGCACCTATGTACAGTATAGCGGTCATCAATAAATTCGGCGTCAGATATATCGGGTGTAAGCCAGGTTTCCGTTAGCACAATAACGTCATAGCAGTTAGCCAAAATATTAATGTATAACTTATGCAGTTTGGTGCGGATTCCCCTACAGTTCTGATAGTAAATAGTAAGAGACAGATCATCCATTACTGAAGAAAATAGTACTAGTAAGTATGAGCATATAAAGTATTAATAAAGCTTTCATGACTACGAGTGAATTGTGCAACACGACAGCAATGCAATATAGGCAATATGGTGGCGCATAAAACAAAGGCTTGAACATACAAAGATCAACCAATAATAACAATATCTTAGGAACAAGTTGCAGTTTGATAAGCACTAAGTAACAAAAGTAAGTATAAGCAAAGCAATCAATTAGATAGACATAATACAGTGATATAATAATAAATATCCGGATTAAGCAAAACAGGGACAGGAAAATCAGTTGGTATGATGTGAGGTTCCGAGTGTTGACAGTGTCAATGGTTAGAAACTGGAGACCTAGTTTCCGGTGAGCCGGGTTTAATTTTTGCCAAATCTTGAATAGTTTTGATGGCGAATGCTCGTGCTCCTTCCCTTTCCCTAGCAAGAATGGTGCCGTTCTTAACCCACACGAACTTGAAGTTATGCTTGGCGGCTGCAGTACGACACTCACGAAATAACTGCTTATTTTTCAGAGTCAAATGCTCATGGATGTAAATTGGTAATTTTGAGTTTGAGAAGCCAAGCAAATCAGCATTCAGGTTCTTTTATACCCGTTAAAATACTAAACCTCAACTTTCCGGAATAAATTCGGTAAGGACCAGCTCCTTGAGGGAGAAAAGCGCTGCATTGTCTCGTCGTATCATCAATTTATTGGAGGAATGGTTTAGTATGTCATTACACATGACATCCACACAGAAAAAGTGAATAATTTGTTAAACAGCGATGCTCTTTTCGGCATGCACCTATTTACTACATAAAACAATATTCTTACTCAAATAAATAATTCTCGGTGTGGGCAGTAAGGTCTTACGATCCCACAAACCCTAGTGTCTGAGTTTGAATTAGTGCTGATACTTGCCAAAATATGCTTGGTTAAAAAAAAGTCGAAAAGAAACAACTGAATAAAGTTATCTTCATCTTGTGAACATCAACAAAAATACACACATCAAAAGTGTCTAGGGATCAACATCCCTAATCAATGTTAGGGATGTTGATCCCTAGACACTTTTGATGTGTATATATTAGATCCTGCCACTCGGCCAAAGAATAATACCTACGTAAGTACTTATTTTTTATTAAAAAAAAGGATAAAACAGCGAGTTTGACGACAGGGATTTTTTTTTTTTTTTCTTGAGGCAGGAATGGGAAATCCTCATGGACGCCCAAACTGCCTCATCACTGAGACAGTCTGGGCAGTGCCGGACTCTTACCGGCTAAAACCACACTCCTGCCTTGGCGTGGGCCCCTGCCATGCATGTTTCGCCGCAGGGATTTTGTCATGGGCTGTTTCTATTTTTTGCCTTTTTATTATTTTCTGTTCTAAAATGTATCTATATTTTGTGGGGGTATAATGTTTTTGTAGGGCTTCATTTATTTGTTTCTCTTATTTACCTGTTTTACTATCTCGACCATATATTTTAAAAATTCTCTTCTTGCTTTTCTGTCCTCAATGAGCTTGCTTAAATTTTCTTTGCTTATTTCTACGCCTAGTGATGTTTCGGCGTCGCGTCTCTGGGAACAGTACACCGGGCACTCCGTGAGGAGATGGAGTACTGTCTTCAGCTTGTCGGGGTCGCAAATGCGCGATGGGTTCTCCTTGCACTTGAAGCGAGTCAAGTATTCGGCGAACCCACCGTGCCCCGTTAGGGCTTCTCGACGGGGAGTTAACAGCGAACTGGTTATTGTTGGTCCATATCTAAGAAATACTTGATTTGTTGGTTTAGTGATAGCTAGCTTTGCTGGGCGGGTCCTGGGTTCGATAACCGGTACGAGAAGTGTTGTTGAGTTTTTCCTTAACGTATTTTTAAGGACACAATTCTTGTGTCCTTTGAAATAGAAGTTTTCGAAGTTTAGAGGATGGTAACCTAACCCGATGATTCCGATAGGAGCTACCATCTTGCTGGCTTGCTATGAACGCTACGTGCAATTCTCCGATAAGAGAGATAACGAATATCGACGGTGGAAAGAAGAACCGGCAATAAATATTGCACATCGACCTTTGGAAAGAGACAAACGGCTAATTTCGGCTTCGTAGAGCGTTATCTCTGTCGCACGAAATACAAACAGTCCGGTATCTATTAGGAGTTCCACCATCGGCCATCCGTTCTACGTGCTATGTGGCCTGCCCACTGCCACTTCAACTTGCTAATTCGCTGGGCTATGTCGGTAATTTTGGTTCGTTTACGAATCTCCTCATTTCTGATTCGATCACGCAGAGAGACTCCGAGCATAGCCCTCTCCATAGCTCGTTGGGCTATCTTGAACTTGCTAATGAGGCCCACAGTAAGAGACCACGTTTCAGTGCCATAAGTCATCACTGGTAGCACACATTGGTCGAAAACTTTCGACTTGAGACACTGAGGTATTTCGGACGAGAAAACGTTACGTAATTTTCTGAACGCTGCCCAACCGAGTTGGATTCGGCGATTGACCTCTTTCTGAAAGTTGGCCTTACCTAGTGCGACTGTTTGTCCTAGGTAGACATATGAGGCAACAACTTCCAGAACCGTGCTCCCAATTGACAATGGGGACAATACTCACCTTTAGGGACAACCAAATTCTCTGAAACATTTTATTCATAATTCCAATATTTTGATTTTCAAAAGTCCGAATTTCATAATACCTAAAGGCTCTTACACACAGTCCGGCGGCGAGGCCGCTGGCCAAGCTACAGTGCGCGGCTTATAACTCCGCACGCTTTGCCGCACAAAAGGGCCGCCGGCATGGCCGCCCGGGTATGCCGGCGTACCGCGCGGGTTGTAAGGACAGTTCGCTATGGACAACTAACAACTGAAATGATGCTCCGCGGCTTTGTCAAGTTGCTGCGGCACATGCCGGCGGCACAAACGCCCGGCATATAACATAACATCACGCCTGTAATCCCTGAAGGGTTAGGCAGAGGTGTACTCTTTGGTACCTACACCCACATTTTGCCAGATATGCTTAAGTCCCATGTCGCAAAATCGGTTCTCAGCTGACGGCTCCTACCTTTAAATTGCCTAAGTACTTACCGAATTTCAGCGTCATATGTCAAGTAGTTTTTGAGAAAGTGTGTTTAGTGAGTGAATGAATGAATTTTGTTATCAGCACTACTAGTTACTCTTTTCTTTGAAATCGCTATTTCTGACCCAAAAGTTGACTTATCATTACATAAGGTTTTCGTACAATGAGAGATAAGCTTACCTACTTGTAACGTATAGCCTAATATGTCGATGTGCGTCTCATAAAAAGTGACTATCAAAGCAAAACGAATGATGAAACGTAAATATAAGTTGGTTACATATTATCAAAAAATCAAAATATTCTTGAGCAAATTTCAAAAGAACAATAAACGAAATACCAAAATTTAAATGACCAAATTATTTATTTAGAAAATTTTTAAAATCCCAATGTATGTGACATCAAATGAACGACTGATCAAAAGTTGCTAGATATAATTTTAAAATATCAAATCATAACTAATCAAATTTTACAATCACAAATGATTTAAATGTAGGTATACTTATATTTGAAGTACATCATTAATTTTAACACATTAATTTGTTCAAAAATTATGATTAAAATAACAGTACCTCAAAATAGTATACATACAAACATGAAGTAATTTGAAAAAGGTAAACATAATATTAATATTAGCGAATAGCGCCTGTCTGATACAGAAAGCCTTTGCACAACATGATCGGTTTGCTAATACAAAATATCGAAAATTGTCACGTTTTGTAAGCGAGCGAAGCGAGCTCGGGACTTAGGGCACCCCGACATGGACAGGTTAGGTTCGAAGGGGATGGCGGGGTCTGAAAGACCCCGCCATCCCCTTCGTGTTAGGTTATTTTAAACCTTGAACGCAGAAGTAGGAGCCCCGCGCGGGGCTCCGTAGACCGGGTATTGTCTACCTGCCCGCACGTCATCTCTTCTGCTTGCGTCTTTTACACACATTACGGGCTGTAGTCGACGGAACCCCGGTCCGCGGGGCTCCTACTTCTGCGTTCAAGGTTTAAAGTAACCTAACACGAAGGGGATGGCGGGGTCTTTCAGACCCCGCCATCCCCTCGGTCCATGTCGGGGTGCCCTAAGTCCCGAGCTCGCTTCGCTCGCTTACAAAACGTGACAATTTTCGATATTTTGTATTAGCAAACCATGTCAGCAATCCACAAGTCATCACTGGTAGCACACATTGGTCGAAAACTTTCGACTTGAGACACTGAGGTATTTCGGACGAGAAAACGTTACGTAATTTTCTGAACGCTGCCCAACCGAGTTGGATTCGGCGATTGACCTCTTTCTGAAAGTTGGCCTTACCTAGTGCGACTGTTTGTCCTAGGTAGACATATGAGGCAACAACTTCCAGAACCGTGCTCCCAATTGACAATGGGGACAATACTCACCTTTAGGGACAACCAAATTCTCTGAAACATTTTATTCATAATTCCAATATTTTGATTTTCAAAAGTCCGAATTTCATAATACCTAAAGGCTCTTACACACAGTCCGGCGGCGAGGCCGCTGGCCAAGCTACAGTGCGCGGCTTATAACTCCGCACGCTTTGCCGCACAAAAGGGCCGCCGGCATGGCCGCCCGGGTATGCCGGCGTACCGCGCGGGTTGTAAGGACAGTTCGCTATGGACAACTAACAACTGAAATGATGCTCCGCGGCTTTGTCAAGTTGCTGCGGCACATGCCGGCGGCACAAACGCCCGGCATATAACATAACATCACGCCTGTAATCCCTGAAGGGTTAGGCAGAGGTGTACTCTTTGGTACCTACACCCACATTTTGCCAGATATGCTTAAGTCCCATGTCGCAAAATCGGTTCTCAGCTGACGGCTCCTACCTTTAAATTGCCTAAGTACTTACCGAATTTCAGCGTCATATGTCAAGTAGTTTTTGAGAAAGTGTGTTTAGTGAGTGAATGAATGAATTTTGTTATCAGCACTACTAGTTACTCTTTTCTTTGAAATCGCTATTTCTGACCCAAAAGTTGACTTATCATTACATAAGGTTTTCGTACAATGAGAGATAAGCTTACCTACTTGTAACGTATAGCCTAATATGTCGATGTGCGTCTCATAAAAAGTGACTATCAAAGCAAAACGAATGATGAAACGTAAATATAAGTTGGTTACATATTATCAAAAAATCAAAATATTCTTGAGCAAATTTCAAAAGAACAATAAACGAAATACCAAAATTTAAATGACCAAATTATTTATTTAGAAAATTTTTAAAATCCCAATGTATGTGACATCAAATGAACGACTGATCAAAAGTTGCTAGATATAATTTTAAAATATCAAATCATAACTAATCAAATTTTACAATCACAAATGATTTAAATGTAGGTATACTTATATTTGAAGTACATCATTAATTTTAACACATTAATTTGTTCAAAAATTATGATTAAAATAACAGTACCTCAAAATAGTATACATACAAACATGAAGTAATTTGAAAAAGGTAAACATAATATTAATATTAGCGAATAGCGCCTGTCTGATACAGAAAGCCTTTGCACAACATGATCGGTTTGCTAATACAAAATATCGAAAATTGTCACGTTTTGTAAGCGAGCGAAGCGAGCTCGGGACTTAGGGCACCCCGACATGGACAGGTTAGGTTCGAAGGGGATGGCGGGGTCTGAAAGACCCCGCCATCCCCTTCGTGTTAGGTTATTTTAAACCTTGAACGCAGAAGTAGGAGCCCCGCGCGGGGCTCCGTAGACCGGGTATTGTCTACCTGCCCGCACGTCATCTCTTCTGCTTGCGTCTTTTACACACATTACGGGCTGTAGTCGACGGAACCCCGGTCCGCGGGGCTCCTACTTCTGCGTTCAAGGTTTAAAGTAACCTAACACGAAGGGGATGGCGGGGTCTTTCAGACCCCGCCATCCCCTCGGTCCATGTCGGGGTGCCCTAAGTCCCGAGCTCGCTTCGCTCGCTTACAAAACGTGACAATTTTCGATATTTTGTATTAGCAAACCGATCATGTTGTGCAAAGGCTTTCTGTATCAGACAGGCGCTATTCGCTAATATTAATATTATTTTTACCTTTTTCAAATTACTTCATGTTTGTATGTATACTATTTTGAGGCACTGTTATTTTAATCATAATTTTTGAACAAATTAATGTGTTCGAAGGGGATGGCGCGGTCTTTCAGACCCCGCCATCCCCTTCGAACCTAACCTGTCCATGTCGGGGTGCCCTAAGTCCCGAGCTCGCTTCGCTCGCTTGCAAAACGTGACGATTTTCGATATTTTGTATTAGCAAACCGATCATGTTATTGCAAAGGCTATCTGTATCAGACAGGCGCTATTCGCTAATATATTAATATTATTTTTATCTTTTTCAGTTAATCCATTTGATAATTAATAATTTATCCAGTAATCCATTTGACCATTAAACGATTTGGTCAATAGTGTAATAAATAATATAAACATTGATATTCCAGACTTTGGTCAGATGAACTTTTGATCAAATGACCATTTTTATTTTAAACTTTGGTATTTCGTTTATTGTTCTTTTGAAATTTGCTGGAGAATGTTTTGATTTTTTATATGTAACCTATAAGTTTACCACCTATATAAAATTTAAAATCGTTATAAATATTCCAAGAACAATATGACTTAATATAAGTGACCTCTAAGTGAGTGACACATCATAAACTACGTTGTGTGATGTCTTTGTTAATTGCTCATCTATTTGACGCGAATAGCGGATCATTATTTACACTATCATGCATACATTAGCGGGCAGACGACCTCTGGATATGGGCATTTCCCAAAGATCGAACGTCTGTTGGCTAAATACACAAAATTAATATAATAATATAAAAATAATATTAATACCGCAGGGCAAAGGCCTCTTCTCATACAGAGAAGGCACGAGCATTGATCACCACGCTTGCTTAAGGCGGATTGGCGATTCCAGACTTATACGGTCTATATTAATTACAAGTCCTCACGATGTTTTCCTTCACACAAAATTAAGATAAACAAATGCCCTAATGTATTCTCGGGTCTTAGTTTCTATATATCTATATCAAAGAAAGCAAAGAAATGCTAAAAGCCAATAATAAAGAAAATAAAGTCAATACAGACTACAATATACATACATAAACTCACGCCTTTTTCCCATGGGGGTAGGCAGAAACCACAGAACGCCACCTGCTACGATCCTTACATACTCCTTTCGCCTCATCTACGTTCATGCATCATTCATTACATACAGACTACAATATTACTTTTAATTCAATAACACCGTATACAGTTGTTCACCTTGAATAATAAAAAAGGCACAGAAACCATGAACTTGATACTACTACTTGAAGGTAAAATAAAGCCCTTTAACTTTTTAATTAAGTACAGTCAGCAACAAAAGTCAATTAACATTTTTGATTTTTAAATCCTAATTATTAAGTACATTATCAAAAGAAAAACGCAATGAACATATAATTAAGATATAATAAACCCTCAGCTTTACCTGAAATTCTGAAAGCCATTGCATTATGTGTTTAGTGTCTGTTTAAATGATATAAAAAAGTAACATTGTTATACGACTTTTGTTGCTGACTGTACCTAGTAACTGGTTAAACTGAATAAATTAAGCACGTTTAACTGGAAACAAATACTGCCCATCGAAAAGAAAAAAATATCAGTAGGTCGTACAAATATTTGGGCCAATATTGGTATGATATTGGCCCTGTGAACAGGAGGTGGCCAATAAAGTATTTGTTCTACCCTTGGCGACATCAGTGATTTATAACAGCGGGGGTTGCTTTTCTTCAACGTAGGTACTCAGTTACTTTATTACAGGCTATAAAAGGTGAAGGATAACTTGTTAAATACTAACACGTAGCAAAGCAAACGTATTTACATACGGATGTCCAGTATATTAAGCTTGGGTACATCTTGTCGCCATACTGGGCATAGCATTTACGAATACGAATGACATACGTGAATAACCTGTCCACTTTAGCGCTTAAAAGATGTTATCGTGAGAACAATTTACTTTTTTGTAGCGTACAATTTTTCGTTTACATAAAAAATGTGATAAAAAAGGTGTGCGTACCTACTAACTTACACATAGGTAAGTAAAAAAAATTAAGAGGCGCTAAACGTAGTTTTAATGTAACAAAACATCATGCCTGTAATCCACGAAAAGCAATAGGCTGGCCCCTATTACTACCTAAATGTGGGTGTACTAATGGGTACACCTCTCCCTCTTTAGAAGTAGTGATAAGCACAATTTGTAAACCTAATTGCAGGATTGAAGAGATCCAGTAGACTGAGGCAGCAAACCACCAGCGTCAGGCACACATTTTTGCTGAACTGGGCCTGTTTGGCGCAACTATGGGGCACATCATTGTGTTTTTGTTTTATGTAACCTTTTATTATTAACCTTTGCCTTATATTTTTTGTGTGCACAGTCTGTATCAAATACACCTATTATTTCTTTTTCTTTTTTTCTTACCTTAATAACTAACAGACTAATACCATGGATCAGCTAAGTATACTTACTGTTTCCAACGATCATCTCGTTTATGCTCAATTCTTTTAGTTCTCCGTAGACTTTACTCTAAACTGAAGGGCATATTTCGCTCTGAATCACTTACGCAGTTATTGCACGGACAGCGAATGAGAAAAACAAACACATTAACCAAACAGCCGCGTTAATTAAGTATTGTGAAAAACAAATTTTTTGGTCGTAATTTAAAAAAAAACCATATTATATAGATAAATATTTAATAGGCAATTCGGTTTTCCGCCATTATTTCCGTCTGTTCAACGTCGTATTAACGTCGTTCATAAATTGCCAATAATACTGAAACACTGTAAGTACTAATAATAATCAGATATGCTGGTCAAATATTGTTGTATGTGTCATATTTAATATTGATAGCATTGTCTGCCGAAAAAGTGTTCGGGTGTAACCACCGTGATCGTGTACTTATTCTGTGCTATGAAATAAACGTGTGTTCTTAAAATAATAAAGAGTGTATTTATGAATTACACCTTAACATGAGGTACCTATAACACAATAATAATTATGCTAGCTAAACGGTCAAGTATAACATTACTTAACAGTACATAACCTACTTGATACCAATACAATGCATGCGTCTGAAATGTGAATGTTCTCAGGTTTACAATTCGCGCGGGTAGTAAAGACGCAATTCTGAACAAAAGATTGGTTCCACTTATGATGCAAATCTTATAAAGCACCACGAGGTTCAAGACAGTATTAGATTTGGTTCATTATGCATTTTGACAGATCAATGGAACTTAGGTCGTCGAAAGAGATGTTATTCCTAGCAAAGAAGTAGCATTTCACAACTTTTATTTGAATTGATTACACAGTTTATTGCTTAAACCACTTGACCACTGAGTTTGTTTCGCAGTTTCTTATCAAGAGTTGTATACTTATATATATTTAAAAAAACAATAATAATGACGCGTAGAAGTGATTTTTTTAACGTTGGAACAACGAGAACGGAACTACTACCTGTAGGCCTACAAATATTTGCTCCGTGCGGGAATCGTACACTCGTTAAAAAATTGCAGCCAATACGCCAACCGTGTTGTCAAGATAGAATACTAATAGAACAAATAAAGAAACTCACATACATAGATACATACATACATACATTAACCCTGAACACATAACACTCCTTTTTTTGGGGCAGTCGTGTAATAATTTCGTTATAATTTCAATACCTACAGTCTTGTACAAATCCATAAGAATGTACGAGTATAAGCAAGGTAAGGCATCGTCATCAAAATCATTTACTATTAATATAACTTGTGGTTATTGTAGGTAAATATTTTGCAAAGCTGTCATCTTTTAAATCAGATGACTAGACAAGTAATGAAAAATTATAGTAAAACATTAGTCATTTGCGACATATTGTGCAATAAAGAAACCCCTGTAGCCTAGAAATGATTAAGTGTTAAGTTTTTAAAACGGAAAATACCTTTAAAAAAACCCATACAATGAGAAAAAAATTCACTATAAGTTCAATAAGTGTGCCCAAGCTTTTTTAAAGTTGAACTTTTTCTAAAGATATTCAACACATCTTTGACTATTCTAAATGTCGACGGACTTTAAGTAATATAAGACAGATCGAAGCTGCAATGTGGAATGCAATATTAAGACAGTACCTAAAGAAGTTGAGTTTTAATGGTTTGAAAACGATAAATAAGTGAATTTTCCTAGCACGTCGTAATATTTACGAAAGGGGTAATAAAGTCATATCATACACCATTTTAGTCTCAAACTCAGTTTCAGACTCCGGGTGTTTACAGATAAATTCTTTATGGAAAAACCCAATATACGTGACGTGATATACGTGAATAGCGTGACTACTTTCAGTAGTCACGCTTGCAACCAGTAGACCAGCTTGATGGATTATGATGACATAGCATTCAATACTTATTTCCTTAAGATCCACTTTAGTCCACGTAAGCGAAGCCGCGGGCGCAACTAGTAGGTAATATAGAACTCGTTAAATTCTATTCTGATAAATATTAAAACGAGATAAATCCTTAAGATGGCTCAAAACTATGTACATTACCGCGTGCGCACTTATGTAGTTTACCTTGTGTACTGATTATATAGTTGTCATAATTCTCATATGTGCATATAATTACATACCTACTTAGGTATTCAAATGTGTGTTTTTTCCAATTATTTATTAGAGCTTCTTTAAAAAACTACTGCGTCGTTGGTCAAGTGGTCTCAAGCGCAACAGAAATAATTAATTATGTTCCTGAGTTTACTAAGATGTTAATAGATTTTCCTAGCTGCCCTAACTCTAATTTATTTCCTAATGATTCCACTATTTCAATATGAAATATGTAAACACTCTGCCTGTATCGTGCCTATGTCATGTCACATGTAAAAGAGACATCGTTTTTTTATAGGTACATGGTTCAAAAAAAAACCCAAGACTTAAAAAAACGCACCTAAACAGTCAAAATGTTTGTAACAGTAGATTTTTTTTAGGTATCCACGTAAAATATTACCGTTACCGGATTCATATGTGTGTATATATTTAAATGAATACGTGGGGGATCTAGAGTGTACAAAATACTTACGATTTCTTATAGGACGACCGGAAAATATTAAAAAAATAACCATCGATTACAAAATAACCTGAATAAAAGTTTACCATGTTCCATTGTAAAATTGACGCTTGCTTTTGAAATAGACACTTAGTTTTTAGACTCTGTCATTACTGATTATACTAAATATACATAACAGTATGTCCGCATGCCCTAATGCGGTAGCAAAGTAAATACCCTTTTCCACAAATAGTATTAAATTATTATTATGTGGAATTTAATATAATCACACTTCCGATGACACTCGGCGTAATCTATAATCATTTGTCATGTACACATGACGTAGTGTTAAGTACTTATTTTTTGTCCTTACGTATCAAGGTTAGGGTCAGCTTCATTTTAAAAGTAGTTCCTTTAGGCCGACCGCTACTTTTTAAAGTACAATGACAAAATGTAAACAAACCTGTCCACCCTGAAATCTATGAAAATATTGCGTGTATCCGGCTATAGAAACACAATTCGATTCGGAGTCGTAAATTACGTTTTATACATGTGCCAAAACTGTGATGAACCACTTTATTGAAGTTTTTTGATATAGTGATAGTATAAAAAGAGTAGTGATCAATCAGAAATGCCGTCTTTTTCGAAAACTTGAGCATTAATGAGGCGAGCTTAGCGGTTATTTACCTGCGCTGAGTCAGAGGAGTAACGCGAGCCTCCAGCTCGTATAAATACTTGTCTATAGGCGTGCAGCACCAACATTGGCACACAGAATACGCGACAATGAAGACTGTAAGTAATTATGATCTTATAAAAATAATATTCCCTTAAAACATTTTTCGCTGGTTTTCATACTATACTACTTACTACTATATTTTAACATATTATACTACTGAAAAGTTTTAATAATTCAAGAAAAACAAATATATAAATAATATTATCCATATTTACCCTGAAAGTTTATTGTAATTCCAGACTACCACACAACTACTCTTTTTTATTTCTTATAAAATAAATAATAATAAAACATATTAAATAAACTGTGTAATTTACTGTTTCAGTTGCTGTGCACTGGTTTGCTGGTAAGCGCATGCGTGGCGTACGCATGGGCTATCCCCGCGGAAGTGGCTGCATTATCCAATGCTGTGGCACCTGCGGAGGTGGCAGTAGTGGAAGCTGAAGAAACACTGCAGCCCGACGAGTCCCGCTGGGGGAGGTGGGGTGGCCACCGACGACACGGCTGGGGAGGACGCGGCTGGGGCCACGGTGGTGGTTACGGAGGAGGCTACGGGGGCGGTTACGGAGGCGGCTACGGTGGTGGCTACGGTGGCGGCTTCGGAGGGGGCTACGGCGGGGGCTTCGGAGGAGGCTTCGGTGGTGGTTACGGTGGAGGATACGGAGGAGGCTACGGCGGCGGGTTTGGACGTTAAAACACCAGTGCATAGTGAAATATAACATTCAATATTTAGTATTGACATCTGTGATGATATCTTTAACATTCGATTTAAATTATAATATTTAAGTACGACTACAATGGTGTTTATTTCCATACAATGGTACCAACCATACAAAGTTGAAGTGCATAAGATGAATGAGTGAAGTCACAAATCAGTTGATGTAGTGTGCATTGTACACATGTAACATATTAGACAGTTCAACAAGAAACTGATAATGGATTGACCGAGTGTTCACGTTTTGACTAAGGTGTAAAGTACGTAATACAGTGCCATTTGTTTGACCGAAACCTTCTGTTTCAGAGAGCCTGATTCTAAGATCAGTAAATATGATATTGATATCACGTTATTTTCTATGATTGGTTCATCAAAGTGACAACGACCAGAAACTGAATTTTGGTTAGAATGGTATCAACAATAGTTTGTCCTCGTGTATATTTACTAGGCTAACTGTTGACTAAAGATCAATTAGGATGTGTACATGTCAATTACATTTAATAATAATTAAACAATACTTGATGACTTCAACTGGTATTCAGCTGCATCCGGTTAGACTGGAAGCCGACCCCAACATAGTTGGGAAAAGGCTAGGCAGATGATGATGACTTGATTTCAACATGGTGAGACCAATTCATATGCTGAACTCACTTATAATAATGACATCTTGTAGGTATCATTCGTCAGAGTAATTACTTTACATAGACATTCTTGATAAGATCTAAAAACGCTAGCGTTAAATATTCTGTTCTTAAATTCTTTAAAAAACTCGCACATATTTCAAATATTATATCTTTAAATTAAACTAGAACGTAGATGTTGTGAATCGTTTTTTATGAGCTCCGATTACGAACAGTGAATTCTCACAATTAAATTCAGTAATTGAAGTGTAATTTATAAACATAATGACTAATTAAAAGAGGTAGACGAAATAAAAGATTGACGATAATATAATAAGTATATATTTTAATCTCATTATACTCAAAAATGAGATTAAAATATATACTTATTTATTTTAATAAAAACTGTACATTATTTTATAAAAATTAACCTGAATATAAAATTATCATCATCATCATCATCATATCAGCCGTAGGACGTCCACTGCTGAACATAGGCCTCCCCTACTGATTTCCAATAAGACCGGATGGAAGCGGCTTGCATCCAGCGCGATCCCGCGGTTTTTATCAGATCGTCCGTCCACCTTGTGGGTGGACGTCCTACGCTGCGCTTGCCGGTGCGTGGTCTCCATTCGAGAACTTTACGGCCCCATCGGCCATCCGTTCTGCGTGCTATGTGGCCTGCCCACTGCCACATAAAATGCATTAATAATAATAAAATTACAAAATAAGCTTAAAGGATATCAAAAAATTCGTCCGCTTCGCTGTCAATAGAGCAAGTGCCCCAAAGGCTGGCACTTTTCGCAGAAACAAATAGATTTTCTTTCTGTCTTTCATTGCCACATAGTACCTATAGCAATGCTGATTCTTTGGCCCAAGAAAAAGCCAGCCTTCTGGTCATGTTAAGAGTCGACCAGTTGCTTGGCAATGTTCCGAAATACAAGGTGAACACTCGGACCCCATGGACCCAGTGTTTCAACTCCAAACAGCTTAAACATAGGTAGATATAGCTTCCAAGAAGGTTGTTATATTTGCGCCGATTGAGGTTTTCGGCACCAGCTGCAGCAACCCCACAGCACGCCGTGTTAGCAAGATGGGATGGCACAAGGGTGTCGACACATGTTGCATCCCACACCAAAGTCCTACCCGAGTTCCAAGGCAGTATTGTCATCCCATTTGGTCTCTTTCCTCCGTAGCGTGCCAATAAGTTCCAAAACAGCTGGCACTCTGGCGGAGGCAAGACCACGACAATATATAAAAATATATTATCCATACATCCATACTAAAATTATAAATGCAAAAGTAACTCTGTCTGTATGTATGTCTATCTATCTGTCTGTCAGTTACGCTTTTACGACTAAACCGCTGAACCGATATTGATGAAATTTAGTACAGGGTAAGTTTGAACCCCAATAAAGAACATAGCCTACTTTTTATTCGACTTCGACTTCATCTGCGTCCACGATAACCGACACTTACACGGTTGCGGGCAAAAGCTAGTATAATATGATAATATGTTGTGTGAAAAACGTTAATGGGTAGGAATTAATTAAACTCGTAAAGTGACGGAAAATCAAGATGTAATAAAAGGAAAATACTAGTTGGGCAAACTTCAAATAAATTGAGATAAATGAAGTATGATGAAAGAAGAATTGTTTATTGTCACATAAATATGTGCATATTCCTAAAAGACAAACAAGGTGAACTCAGGAAATAAATTAGTTGGCAGCTCCAAATCGTAACAGCGACAAGCAGGGTACCATGTACGGAAATGAAATCGGCAATTCAAATCATATTAATTTAACCAATAAAGTAAAGTAGAATATTAAGTAGGTACATAATAATACCTAATAATCCTCCTGACCGATTTGAGCTACTATTAAGACATTCCTAATGGAAAAATACAATAGGTAACACTTATTGTCCGACCTGCAAATCGAACTCAAGACCTCACGCTCAGCAGTCGCGTTTGTGAACATTAAACCAACCGGTAGTGTCCGACCGAAGGTGCAATTCTGGCCGAAGCCGATTAATCGGTATTCACCAAAACCTTCGGCCGAAGCCGAAGCCGAAGCCGAAGGTGTCATTGACCTTGAGAAATACGATAGTTACTTTGATCTCAGAATATACTAGATACATATTGTGAGAGCTTTAGAGATTTAGCCCTATGAAATATGAAATATTTAAAAACAAAACACTTATTAGAATTTTAAGACGCGCTCTCAAACTTGTTTTGACTCGTTTAGTTTACTAACTGCGATTGGTTTGGTCCGGTGCGGCGGCGCGGCGAAACTCTGCTGCTCTGCACACTCTCCGTCTCGCTCTAGCATCGTTCAGTAAATTTCAGATTTTGACAACTAGCAAACCTTCGGCTTCGGCCAAACCTTCGGCAAATTTTTGGCCGAAGCCGAAGATTTGGCCGAAGGTGCTTTTTTGGCCGAAGGTGGCCGAAGCCGAAGCCGAAGCCGAAGCTTCGGTCGGACACTACCAACCGGACAGTCAGTTAATCAGTAGGATAACATACATACATAGCAAACATTAGTACCTGACCTTATCATCTAAATATCACGTTTTAAGAAGCAAAAGGGCAAGACCCACCCTATAAATTGTACAATATTTAAATAAGCAAAATAGGTAAACCCCAACGAGGAATTATTTATTATTCATTAATAGCTTCCTAACCACAAGTAAGAAAACATACGAAGAATTCAATGACAGAAGTTCACGAAAACTCGATAACATCATTAGCATGCCACTAAGATATAGCAAGTACTAACCAACTTAACATAAAGAGTAAACAATCTAATAAGTTGTTTAGTTAAACGGTTTTTTAAGCAAATTCGAGCATATGACAAAGAAAACCTACGTCAGTATCACAAGTGCCTGATCAAGTTTTCCTTTACTTGTTATTTTATGAATCCGTAAACAACATAAGCTGTAAACTTGTTGTCGTAACACACCCTGCGAGAATATGAAATGCATTAGCACTTATTAGCACAAGATTCGGTCGGGCAAAGTGTTATTGGGTTTTCCCATCAGGAATTTCTCTGTAGTAGCCTCAGAGTCTGGATTTGTGCCCGGTTGATGGCAATAGGCTCGCCCCCTTTACAGGGACTGAAAAATAAACTGGCAAAATGTGGGTGCACTGATGGGTACAGTACCTCTGCCTAACCCTTTGGGGATTGCAGGCGTAATGTTATATGGCACATGCTTTTTTACAAATATTATTATTCTTACAAAAATGGGGAACATTTACACTTCTCATCGATCGGCTTCGAACTTAAAACTCATGGTGAGAAACAAAATACCAATGACGGGAAGAATATGAGACTTTTGACTTCGTTAAGTTGGATGAAGAATTTCTTTGGAAGATTCAATTAAACGGAAAAAAAACTTCTAAATCATTATGTAGATCCGACGAGTGTATTATGAGATAGCTCACCTATGAAATATCAACTCAGTAACAGATAAGGACCAAAAATGAAGCTTTGTGGCACTCCCATTTTGTCTAAAGAGTCTTAAAGTGTAATTTAGTCTTACTTTTTTCTGCATTTATTTACCTACATGTCTCCAAAAGCAATATTCACAGCACGTCCACTGATTGCAATGATGTCATATAAGGATTAAAGTATTGTGTTAAACTCAGTCAAACGCTTTGGAGAATACACAGAAGATTTTCACAGAATTTCTAGGGTCAGAATTGCTTCTTATTCCCCAGTCCTTTTGAATTCATATCATATCACGAAGTTAAACATTTCAAAACGTCCTCTTACTGTGTATAAAATCTTGGTTTGTCAGACGGAATATCTCAACAATGCGTGGGCGTGACATGTTGCTAAGAGCAAGAAGACAGGAGCCACTCAATAACCTGTTTTCTCAATAAATAAGCAGCTACTTACAGAACAATAAAAGCAATGTTTGCGCAAAGTTTAACAAAAACTAAGATGTGTGATGATATATTATAGTTTTGTTTTGTAATAATTAATCAATGACATTGGTAAAGGAAAATATCGTAAGAAAATCGTCGGCGTGGTTTCTTTGGTTACTGCTCCGCTCCCGTGGGTAGTAGCGTGATGTTATATAGCCTTTCTCGATAAATGGACAATCCAACACAAAAATAATATCAATTCGAACTATAGTACCTAAGATTAGCGCGTTCAACCAAAAAACAAACTCTTCAGCTTTATAATATTAGTATACTCGTAGATTAAATGCTTGTTTTTCATTAATGCATTAAATACAATGGCTAAAAAAATTCTTTAATTTTATCATTAATATTTTATTTATAGTTTTACCAACAATAGCATACTTATTCCGCAACACTGTATCGTTAAAGCGGGTGACTCTGAAAACATTAAATTTAATATTCTAGGAAACTTACAAACAACAAAACAAAAAACCTAACTGCTCAGGTTTAAGTAATCTTGAGTATTAAATATTATTAGTAAGTATGGTTAATTACTGAGCAGATGCTTATTTAAGTGGTCGTTAAAATGTTAATTATAGTTATCGACTTTAACGCGGTTTAGTTTGTAAAAGAAGCTTTGCATACACAATAAGTTTTTAATAATTAGGTTCCTTTAGAATAAGACATGCCTGCAGTTTCTAATAAAGGCCTGTATGTAGGCAAAGAGAAAATGATACCTACCTCTATTCACCAATAGACCACGGGGCAAGAGGCTTTGAAATGGAATAAAGTTCTTATGTTATTTTGTGCACTGCCAACATTTAAACCATAGAAGTAAGGTTGATTTTGGGAAACATTCCTAAGTAGACAGCCGCGATTTGACGTACAAGAGGCGAACGTACAGCGAAATGTAATTGCTAAAGTAGATATTCTGAACTTTCCTAAACCTCTTTTCTTTATTTTTGCTAGCTTCATTGCCCAGGAGTGGGATTTATTATAATTAAATGATTATTGAATGATTAATAATATAATAATAATTTCCCTCGATGTTGTGCGTCATCTCACCAATTCCTGAGGACGACATCCAAGGCGTCCCGCCTTTTTCTCAGTCTCGGTCTAACAGTGTCAGGCCATCCAGTCTTGTGATATGCAGGATATGCTTAGCCGGTATCCGGCAGACATGGTCCTCCCAGTTCCATTTCAGTGTTGCAGCTTTGTGAGCTGTTGTCTACAGAACCAACCCTGAAATCATGAAAAACAATCAACTGTTCCCTACAAAAATGCTATACAACACAATCATAATGTATGAAACAGCTGATTTTTTTTTCTTGATTACAGGATTGTTCCCATAGAAAAAGTTGTTCATAATGATGAGTACAATAACCAGTTTTCAGGTTTCTGGTGTCTTAAAAATAACCCTGTATAATTTGCGTTCTGGAGCGCAGTGTGGTATTTCTGATATAGTCCGTCATTTTAACATTAAGTACCTACATTTGCTGCGCGCCATCGCCCGTTGGCACACCTTGAGTTTGGACTTCTGGATGTTAGTCAAAAACAGAGTTTGTATTCTCCCCATCTTGACTTATGGTAATTCCTCTTTAGTTGGTTGTAATGTTAATTTTGTTTATTCAATCCCAGAAGCTACTATGCTTTATTGGGTACCTACATATTCTTAAATTTTCATTTTATTATTAATTGTTCTCCAACGTGGCAATAGACGTAATGCCACCACATTGTTTTGTTTTTTGTACAGCCAATGTTAGCAAAACAGGATTTTAGTTTTTCCCCTTTACCTCAAAAAGTAGCAATAACGGTCAACTTGTTTTCGTAAATTATATTTTTTTTATTGAAATTTCTCACATTATAAAGTTAACATACCAAAACTAGTTTTACAACGTAATATTCTTAAACCTTGTAAAATATACATATAAGTGTGTGTCCGTGACTAAGATCAAGTTCAACTGTAAAGTAAACAAGTTTTAACGTAAACAATACATGCGTCATTGACTGATGGATTTTGGCTATCAGCGTTGTTAGCATTACAAGTTTGTATGTAAACATTATGTTTTTCACGTAAAAAAAAACATAAAATGACGACCAGGGATTTTCCACATATTTCTCAATTAATGCCAGCGTTGTTTTTCCATGTCGTTAAATATCATCATTTATACAACAATACTACAATTAAACCAAAATACTAATTACTAATTAATAGAAAAATGTCGTATTGCGACGAGCGCGTCGTCGTAGCGGAGGCGTAGCAGCGGCGTAGCGGAGGCGTAGCAGCGGCGTAGCAGAGCATTGCAGCACTGAAGCAGTGGCGTATCAATGATTGAATGACGTGAATTGTTTTCATATAATTAACAACTTTTTCAAAAAAAACATTCGCAATGTTTCTAGTAAAAAAAAACGTAAAGGCTATGAAGTAGAACTTTAGTGGATGTCGATTCTAGAATTAAACTAAGACATTCTATTCTAACACGTTCCATTTCTGGTTCCATAAATTATGAATGATAAGGATACTATCAAAAAATAATTAAAGTTTCTTTTGACTAATTAGTTATGATGTTGATAAACATTGATAGTGAGCATTCCTTGCGGAATCCTAAGCTTACTACTTACATATTATCTACCTTTGGGGATCGTACAGATTTGTTCGTTTTATTGGTTCGTGTTGAACGAGCTAAAAAATCATTGCGTAATATGCAAGGTTATACAAAAGACATTTTGACTTTATAACAGGTTACTTTACTTGATATTTGTTAATAATTAAAAAACCATTAGTGGTTTTTTTTCTTGTTTCTGTATGATCCAAGAGCCAGGTCAGAGCTTTAAAGCTTTTGGCAGAAGATATGGTCATGACGCATGAAAGTGAGTGAGTAAACTATTAAAGTAAAATTATTAATGTTTTTTACATGAAAAAATAATTGAAGCTAGTTGCCCTTTCCAAAAGGTAGATTTGTATAGAGAATAATGGGAAAGAAACTTCATAATTATTCTTTTAAAATAAATGTTTTACAATATTTTGTATACATGAAATAAGTATTAGGTACAAATTAAGAAATACCAGCTTAATAATGTTTATAGATACATGGTGCTCACATTTGTAAATATTGAAATGTTATGGTCCATGTAGCAGTAATGGGTTACTGGAGGATTCAAAGTTTAGTTAGAACATTTAAATCTTTTGTAACTTTGACGTTCGATACGTTTGTAACCAGACGGTTCCCAGGTATGCTCTTTACCAAAAAAATTATCACAATAATGTAAATGGCATGTTAGTTTCGGCTTTATTGAGGGGCTCTTTAATGCTTAAATGACGTAGGACTGGCGACTCTGGGATCTCTGTCCTTTGACTTTTAACCTATGTAGAATTAGAATTACAAAAAAAAATGTTAAGTGGTGTGGTATTTTTCTATTTTAAATTCTAACAACAAAAACAAAAAAACATTAATGAGGTTGACACATATACAATACCGAGTATTACCGAAGTGTTGGGAAGAAATTATACTTCAGATAATTTAAAACAAGACTTCAAATCTTTTTAGTGGATAAAGTATATTAATGTGTGGCGGTTGACTGGAGAAAATAATTTCTTGATAACTCATTTAGACATTAAAATAAGTGATCTTATATGTATAAGTAATTATACAGTACGAAATAAACTAAGTTCTACTTCTGTAGTTGAGAATAACTCAACTATACATTGCTATATATACACATCAAAAGTGTCTAGGGATCAACATCCCTAACAAATGTTAGGGATGTTGATCCTAGGGTTGCCAACCGTACTATAATATATAGTATTGTACTGTATTTAGGGTCTCCGTACTATATACTGTTGAAGAAATATATAGTACGCGAAAATACTATATTTCAGTACAATAGCTCAATTTTTATATTTTGCAATACTAAAATTAGTAAAATAAAAAAAACTTCCTGCAATTTTCGAACGCGTCTTTCGTTCGACAGAAGTATTGTGCTTGTGCGTGTAACCGAATGCGTCCCTGTCATATTTCGCTCCTAATTGATACGTCAATGTCAAACTTGACAACATCAAACTAATGTTTATTATTTATTCTAATCTTCTTGCCTTTTTCGTTTGTTTTGGATTTCGTTAATTTTATTGAGTTAGTGTAGTTAATACGGTTTTAGTAGTTTTAGTCCTGCATTAAATTACGTAATGGAAAGTTGTAGCGATAGCGAAAGTGTCCCACTGACACCCACTAAAAAGAGGAAAATACAAAAAAGGCTCCAAAAATGTAAACCTGAGTGGGGAAGAGTGTATGACTGGGTTACTAAAGATCCCGAAAGCGTTTACAATGTTAAATGAAAAAAAAAATAACTTGTCTTTTTTTTAGTCTTTCCTACTAAAATACTATATTTTTTTGAAGCGTACTATATTTTTAATGGCTTTTGAAAAAAAATACTATATTCAGACAAAAAAATGTTGGCAACCCTAGTTGATCCCTAGACACTTTTGATGCGTGTATATTAACTACACATACATACATACATAAACTCACGCCTTTTTCCCATGGGGGTAGGCAGAAACCACAGAACGCCACCTGCTACGATCCTTACATACTCCTTTCGCCTCATCTACGTTCATACATCTCGTCATACAAGCACGCCGGTTACGAGTAACCGGGTACGATATTAACTATATTACAATATATTAGTTATAGCATCACTGGATTATTTTGTAGGTACTTCTGCACGCCTTCTGCTAAAATATGGCTGTTGCTAATTATATTTTTTTGTCACCATGTCTTGTACCTTATACTCATTAGTAATTTGTTTATAGCTAAAATGTACTACTTATAAACGTGCAATTTGTGAAAAAGCTTTGTAGATGAGAACAAAATGAACTATACTTACATCATAACATTAAAGTTCTATCGGATGAAAAAAAGTTATTAATGACTATAATATTTCAAACTACTATAAGAGCGTAAACGTTCTTACATACATCGCATACACCAGCAGGGATGGCCAACCGGTCGATCGCGGCTAGTCGATCGCGGCAAAGCAAAAAATATAAATACGTAGGTATAACAAACTGCGCAACGTTGTCAAAACAAATGCTGCGCATATCTCATCTTGTGTGATTTTCAAATGATATAAATAAGTGTGACTAAGAATATTTTATCTCTTAATAAAATAAGATATACTACATAATTGTATACTGAACTTTACTGTTCCATTAAAAATTTTACGAAGTATGTAATTGGTAGATAGAACAGGGTTTCGTCAGCAAAAACTCGATCTTGGGTTGGCTACTCCTGGCATACATCAATGTTGATGAACTCAAAATTTTTTGTTCGTACAAGGAAAAACCTGCATCAGTTTTTTTGTTTTTACGAACAAAGAATTGAACACAAGTGAGAACACATATCAGACGATTTACTTGTACATACCTATTTCATAATATACGAATATAATTTACGATAACGAAAATTACATTTTGCTGCTTACTTATTGACATTGAACTCAACCTTCGATGTGAAGGTTGAGACGACGTATAAACCAGTTAAACTTCTTATTGAACAAAAAGTTCAATTTACAAAGTTGAGCGACCGCTTCCATTGGAGGTTAGCTACATTGACTGCACACGTTTTTAAGAACTAAGAACCTAAATTCTCGAAACGTCAGTAAATTATAATAATGTAATGCGCATCATGAAATAATATAGCTTCCGGCTTGTGAGCGAAGTATGAAAAATGTATCAATGTAAATCATACTATATAGACATTGACATACTAAACGATATCTAGTAATTTATGCATTATTCAAATTTATTATTTATCTGTTTGCTAATGATGAGTGCATGACACAGTTTCTCTTGATTTTCCTTTTTGCTAAAGTGGTACTTAGGATTCTCCCTGTATACAAGGAAAGACAATCTTATCATTTTGATAAGCTTTTATTCGCATCACGACTACTTATACGTGACCTGCAGGCCTATTCTCTAAAATCTCCCTCGGTGAATTTAGGTGAAATGAGAGTGAGGTGAGCTGTCAATTTTTAGCAAAATGTGGGAGAGCAGCTCGCTTCACCTAAATTCACCAAGAGACATTGTTGCAACGTTGCAAAACTGGAGTAAAAGCAAAATGAAGCTTGTTTCCAAAACTTTTTATTTTTACGAAGATGTAAATACGACATGATTTGATTAAGAGTTCAGGTTGGTATAGTATGTAAATAATAAAAAAATATGAAAGCCATACCTACTAACCATATTGAGCAGTAGGATATGCAAAACGAAATCACCTTTCTGGTTTAGATTGTATTGGGCTTAAAATTGTTGTCTATTTATTGAGAGTGGACCATTTAATACAAACATTAAATAGGCAGGGGCCGTAGTTCTTCCATAGTCCCAGGAAACTAGTCCATTTTAGTCACCCAAACCCATAGTGCCATTTGTTACCATAATTATTCAATAATAGTCCTGCATCAACCCGGGGGTAGTCCTTGAGTGTATTTGCATAGTGCATACAGGGATTATCGTCAGTTGGTGTCTCATCTCATCTAAAGCTACCTGAGGGGCCTTTGCGAGTTGGCTTCGGCCCCTCGTACACCTTACAAAGGCCGGTGGACCTCAGGGTCTCGAGATATATAAAGCAAATTATTTAAAATCTAATACCTATACCTAATATCAAAGTTTAACCAGACATAATAAAATTGCCTTACAAATTGTCAAACGTAAAATATTTCGTTTAATTTCGACGCTTGCTAAAAACGTTGCTAAAACCGGTCAAAATGGCCAAGCCGACCACTACTTAAAAGTGACGCAGTGCGTACGCCTGCTACGTCTTAAATTTTTATTATCTGTAAATGGTGGCAATAATAATAATATTATTAACGACATACCTTTTGAAGGTCACACGAATTGCGTATGGTGGATACTAACTTGTATTACTCGTTTTCCTTTTGCGTAAAAAGGTGTTGAAGAACTTTATTTTCAACATCTAGTTTTTACCGTATCCAAAATTCCCTTTGCAAAATTAATTGTACTAACAAGTCCCGTCAGAATTTTATTATTACAAGTTAGAACGTTGGTAGGTACTTGTACGGCAGTCGTTGATAAATATTTCTGTCAATTTAGATAACACCTCTATTTAAATAAACCACAAACTAAAGATTAAATAAATAAATAAAGATGGCTTTATACTTATTATCCTGATCGGTGCATCGCAATTTTACAAGCACACATGCGTGCAAATCGATGATTGCTGCCGTACTGCTTAATTATGATCAAAAGGAAAAGGTAAACCGAATGTTAACTCACAGGACAAAACAGAATCGTACCTAACGCCGAAGTTCTATCCAAAGTTAGTTATGTATGTTATAGTTACTTTTCAGATATTGTGACTGAAATGCAAAAACATCGTGATTTATCTACATGAATCCATCCGGAAGATTAGGTTAGACTGACTTATTATTCTAGTCAAGTGGACAGACAGTGCAGTGTAGACCGATTACAACAGATAATTACCTAATACCTTTATTAAATTACGCATAACATGACATGTACTTAATCACATGTTAAATGTTGCATTATCGGAACAACTCGACTGCTACATTTGGCCTCATGATCGCAAAGATAAAGATAAAGATGCGTTTATTTGTATAAACATGTGTAACATGATACATTGATATGCACATATATGGATGGAAACTAGCTTGACATTGGTTCAACATGTTTTGCCAAATTCGGCGTACAAAATAGTTTGAGAGTCACCTATAGTCAAAATTCAATCATTTTATAAATACATATTTCAGTCAATACAAACACAAAAAATTAGAACAATAAAATTAATAAAACTAAAATACAAATTACATTATCTGTCATATCTGTCAAAATTTGTCATTCAAGAAATCCGTAACGTTATAGTATCCCTAAGGCCGTTTGTCCACCGCCGCCGTCACCGGAACGTCAACGAGAACGAGATGACGGCGCCGAAGTACTGATACATAGACTACTATAGCCGCGTGTCCACCGCAAGTCCGTCACCCGAGCACCGTCATCCCGGCCGACGAGTTTCGAGTAGATCGGCGTGACCTGTGCCGGCAACGGCAATACAAAATACGACTGAGCCACCGATATATCGGCGCGGTGGACAAACGATCGCCGTCACGTCATCTTAAACTCGGCCCGAAATAATCTCGTTCTCGGTGACGGTCCGGTGACGGCGGCGGTGGACAAACGGCCTTACTAATTAGCATTTTTTTAGTTCTCTCTTGAATGAATTAATGTTCATTATCTAAAGGGCATTAGGGATTTTATTATATATTAATGGACCCATGCATATTACACTTTTACTTAGAAATGCTGTTTTTGCAGGGAGTGACTGCACCCAAAGTCTGTATTTCTCACGTCTATTTCTACCCGTATTGTTATTTGGAAGGGGAAACAAATGAGGATTGGTTTTTACGAATAGCGATATTTCCAATATGTAGAGTGACGGAAGTGTAAGAATTTTATGCTGCCTATACATTGGTTTGCAACTGTCAGTAGTTTGCAATCCAAACATAGCCCGTATACAACGCTTTTGTGCTTTGAACGCTGTGTCCTTTAGAGTTGAATTGCCCCAGAAAATTATTCCAAATCTTAACACTGATTCAGCAAGCCCGTAATATGCTGCAAGTAAAGTATCTGAGTTGACAGTTGGTGCCAACTTATAAAGAGCATAAGACGAAGTACTTCTTACAAAGTTCATTAATGTGAGTTTTCCAATTTAATTGATTGTCAATGATTAATCCCAAAAATCGGGCTGTTTCGACTTCTTGTATCACATTATCTTTGTATACTATCTTGGTATACTAATGTAACTTTTTCCGTTGTCTAAAATGCATTATGTTTGTTTTACTAAGATTTATTTTCAAATTATTATTATTCAGCCAGGTAATTATAGAATTCAATGAATCATTACATTCAAAATGGTAGTTAATCAAATTTTTCGGATTCGATTCTTAAGTCGGGCAAAGTGGTATTGGGGTTTCCAATTAAGAATTTATTTGTAGTAGTTTGTAGCTAAGTAGCAGATGTTAGAAAGTTTGTAGTGTAAAAACCCCGTGTCTTGGAATGCACGTAAAGCTATCGTACCTACCTGATCTTTCCCTGTTCGTGTTACCATGCCGTCCCATCGGACCATAAGGCTGAGGGAAGAAGTAAAGAAGTGTACTCCTCACCCGTATTTGCGCACATACTTAAGGACTAAAATAATGATCTCCTGCGTACGCAAAATTATTTGTAATTTCGGTCATGGCAGCCAACCTCATTGGGTTTTTCCATTGAGATTGGGAGCCGTGACCGAAATTCTGTCGGGAGAATATTATTATTATCGGAACAATAAATCCATGACATATTCAAAAATAAACTCGAAACTTTTTCCCATGGGTGTAGGCAGAAACAAAACAGTCACACAGGTGCGACAACTTCACCCAAAAAAGAGCCGATTCAGTGCCAAATCTCTTATGATTGATTTACTATCATGGCAGCAGGTGTCAATCACCCCACATGTACACAAAGGAGCTGCGAAATAATATTTGTACATTAAATAGAATAATAATTTACCCAACCGCAAACTTAAGTGTACCTATTTCCATATTCGTTACGATTTTCCCGGTACTCTTAATGAGTACCTAAGTATACTTAAATAATTGTATAAAACATTTATTTTCACATAAAATAAAGTATAAGATCTTATTACGAGCTTATTTGTGTATATAAGTGTGTCCCACCAATAGCAACTGACATAGTACTGCAAGTACAGCCACAATGAACACGGTAAGTACACTTGCTTGATACCACGGCAATTCTACTAACTTTTAAGAACGAGTCTCAACATGTCCCTCTTTTCCACTGGGCACTCTGGGCAAGTGGCCAGGGCCCATGAACGTTGGAGGCCCTGGCCAGCCCTCAAGATGCACTGCAGCCTCCGTTCCATCGTACTCATTATTAGTTCAATGACATCTTTGATGTGCAGTGCAATTTACAATCACTTTCTAGCCCCAGGTTTATGAAATATTAGTATTATGTTTCTTTTGTTGTTTTTTTAATGGTTAAGTTCAATTGAACATTGAAAGAAACTCAATTTATCAACTTTCAAAATTTGTTTAAAATTATTTAAAAGCAGGGCTTTGTGATGTGCCCATGGCCTCTGATTCTCAATCTGTCAATAAGATCTCTAATTTACCGACATATTTTTACATTGTCACTGAGATTGCGACTAGATTTCGAACTTTTTTAATTAGTAGAATAGGCCCCGTAATTAGTGAATTAACCTTAGTTCTAGCAAAAAGTAAGTTAAGGCAGAGCAAATACCCAAATATAGAATCTCGTTGGAACTCATATCACTCACTACAAGGACAAACCTACCAACAGATAACGAAAAAAAAAATTGTTTAATTAACCGTGAAATCACCAAAGTCTAATCGGACGAAGCCGCAATATGCCCAAACAGTTGTATAGATTAATTGATAAAGAACTAAAAGAAAAAAACAGACATAGGATTGACAATTGCGTGCAACAAATGTCGCATGCACGCAATGTCAAACTCTATTTGTGATGTATTTACACGACTGCCCCAAAAAAAGGAGTGTTATGTGTTCAGGGTTAATGTATGTATGTATGTATGTGAGTTTCTTTATTCCACCATAACTTTTAAACGCCTGAACCGATTTAGATGTATGGGGTATCGTTACAATCCTTGCATTGTTCCGAGTAACATAGGCTAGTTAAAAATAAAAAGAAACCGGTGTGGTCACTTTAAAACGTAAATGAATACCAGCCTTAATATATTTTTTTAATGAATCTGGTCGTGTCTATGTTTATCGTCTAGAATTTGACAAGTAGATTTAAAAAATATATAACACTGTAAATAAAAAACGTAGTAAAAAAGAACTGACGAGTTAGGTAAACAAAGTACAAAATATGTGCAACTTTTGCAGTCGTGTTTTTTAATTTTTTAATTATATTAGCTTGTTTAAATAATTATCAATTAATTTGAACATTGCTATCACATTGCTGCACTGTTTGTGATACCCTAACTGATAAATATTCTTTAATGTTATAGTAATAACTAGCATTTTTCCGCGATTTCAATTTTGCGACAAGTAATGAAACAATATTAAAATAATATTTTCATTTTTTTTTATTCCAGTTTAATCTATTTGCCCTGGTGATCTGCGCTATCTTCGCAATGGTGAGCGCTGTGCCTAACCCGGCGGCGCCAGCTGACACGGCAGTGAACGGGCCAGAGGCCATCCCTATAAATGAGGTGCTGGAGGGGGCGGAATCCCGGGGCTACGGTTACGGAAGGCGCGGAGGCGGTGGCGGCCACTACGGACATGGACACCACGGACATGGACACCACTATGGACATGGACGTTAAAACTACCCAAAATTGACAACATCCTATTCGAGTTAAGATTGACACAAATATTATATTAAATTTCTAATAAATGACCTTATTAAAATAAAGAGTTTTCGAGATTTTTCTTAATGTTACACAAAAACCTGATTTATTATGATGAATCCTTAATAGAACTTAAGTAGGAACCTAACCTAAGTAAAACCTGTTTTGAAAGCGGTAAACTAGTTTTAAAAAATATTGTTAATTGAAGGACGTTGACCTTTAGACCGCAGTTTCGGTTGTTTATTGTCCCGTTGTATGTCACCAGTTTCGTATAAAAGTTCCTGCCGCAGCTTAACGTAACACTGTATAGCTTTAGCTGCTACAATGAAAACTGTAAGTTATTTCTTTTTTTATATAAAAGGAAATTATAATAAATATTTTTTCTCAATACTGAGTAAATTTTACAAGTGACTGTATTTATGTTCACTTATTAACTTCACTTGACCAAATAACTACGCATAAAAAATATGTAAAAATACACAAAGTAGTTTCGAGCTCACTTTGATAAAATATAAGTAAAACTGTTTTATTACATTTTACTTTTTTCCAGTCGGAAATTGACCCCCTTTTAATGAATTGATAACATCAACCTAAGCGGAGCTGCATATTTAGCCCAGCAAAATTAGGGTTTCACCTCATATTGAGAGATAGTCAGCTATAAATTTGTATAAACCTTTATTTTATCACCCTAAAACTTGTCTCAAAACCTACTTACCGTAGGGTGACCGCGTCCATAAATATTCCAAGGTCAAAGGTCAAAAAAACACATTTATTGCAAATATCTCGTTTCCTATGGGTTTTATGCTATTTGCATCTTAATAAATATTGTAGAGGATTAAATTCTCTACAACTTTTGGCAAAACTTTGTTTTTATAGCTTGAACCATTTTTGAGATAGACGTTACCTACTCAAGTAATTATAAAGTTGTAAAGCCTTACGGCATTTCATACAAACTTTCAAGTCGTTATTTTTCTAAATGAATGAGCCGATTTTAATGAAACTTCCTACACATAAGCAGGATACACAGGTCTAAAAAGTTAGTTGAAAACATTTTGAAAAAATTGTGTTACGGCTAAATTCGAGCGAATTTAAGTTTTCCATAGAAACGGCCATTTTAATATTTTTTTTTTTCAAATAAGACATTTTGTGTTATTAAATGAATATTGTGTACCGAATTATTGAAAAAAATAATAATTATAACGTAATAATTAATAAAAACTGCAAACTATTTAGAATTAATAATTATCAATAATACACTCTATCTCGAAAATGGTTCAAGATATTAAAAAAAAGTTTAGGCAAAAGTTGTAGAGAATTTAATCCTCTACAATTCTTGTTATCATACAAATAGCATAAAACCCATAGGAAACGAGATATTTGCAATAAATGTGTAAAAAAACGATTTTTTGACCTTTGACCTTGAAATATCTGACGTCGCGTACACCCTACGGTAAGTAGGTTTTGAGACAAGTTTTAAGGTGACAAAAAAAAGGTTTATATCAATTTATAGCTGACTATCTCTCAATATGAGATTCTTGCTAAAATTTGACTAATTTTCCTGGACTAATTAGGGTGTAATTTTATGAAATAACCTCATACGGCATACTAAAGTAAAAACCTTATTTCAACAAATTAATGTTTTACATTTCCTACATAATTGTACCTTATTTACACTGATCAAATTTTAATTTGATTTAAGTGAATCATAAAGAACAACACTTTCTTTTAGTTTGCTGTCATGTCGTTACTTCCCAGAATTTGATGCTTATTAGTGACATTATCAGATAGCGCAATTAGCGCATTAATATATGGTGCGCTTTTTAAATTAATAAATCAAAAACTAAAACTAACCCGAATAGCCGTGCGAGTGTTTTTCGCTTCTTCTAAAAGCTTGGGATTGGGACAACCAAATATAAGAATTTGGCTTGTGGCAGGTTCTAGTGCCTTTTTGGGTGACTGAAATAATATATTTTGAAGGAATTCTTTTTTTTACCCAAAATAATCAACTGACTTAAAAGAAACAAATAAGAATTGAAAAATTCCGTTATTTTGTCATGGATCCCATCATCAGATCTTGACCAAAAAAAGAGACGAACTCTAAAGTAAAGAAAGTATAATTTGTAACGCGCTTTTATTAGCTTGGTATGTATATCTGTGTAACGGAATCTTTGAAACAAATTTTCATCCCCTTCAAACAAAACGTCGGATTGATTGGTTATTTTTCAACATAAAAGAACTGCCTCACCCTTTACAGATTACAGGCGTAATCGAAATCGGTTGGCATGGTATTAATTATTAATAATTCGTCCATTTGACATGCACCTATATAAGTGAATTGAAGAACTTGATCATTATTGTGGGACCACCATCATTTTTTTATTTTTAACAAAAGCTATAATTAAATTAAACATAAAATATATTTTTCTTTTTATTCTAGTACGCATTCCTCGCCCTGTTGGTGTGCGCCGTTTTGGCACTGGTGACGTCAGTGCAGGGTACGCCCGTGGCTGACTACCATTCATATGGTCATCAAAATCACGGACATGGCCATGGCAGCCACGGCCACGGCGGCCACAGCAGCCACAGTGGGCACGGCCACGACTACCACCACGGTCATGGCTATGGATCTAGTCACCACGGTCATCATCATAGATAGACCAAAAACGTAAAAGATTTTTACAAGTAGTATTTTAAATGTAATTTAGTATGTTGTGTGTTTTACTATAAATAAATAATTTTGGCACAAACTATTATTTTATTTATTTCATGTAAAATTATTCGACTGACCCGTTGCTTTTGTGGTGGCAAGCGCGACTGCTGAACATGGCATCTGAGGTTGTATCTCCAAGTCAGGCACGGTTTTTTGTGCTTTTACAGCATCATTGAAGAGATTTCTCATCATTCTGGAGACGCTTGTGTATTCAGTGTTCGTAAAACGCATAAAAAGTGTAATCAAGTGCTTGATGTTGCTTTCTGTAGTGCATCTACGAATCCTATACACATCATCTACGACGAGTCCACGCATGTTCGCATCGACGCAGTTTTTACACTGTGGCTAAGACGGGACAGACACTTTCAATATTAAAAAATAACTAGGTGCTGCATAACAAATAAAATAAAATGTTCTTGTACTTTGTTGAAATTAGATTTGAGGGAAATCATCATAATTTAAAAAATCTGCATCTAAATTGCTGCATCTTTAGTATTTATTTCAGATTATGCAAAGTTGGCAGAAATCAGTAGGTATTATATTCACAATTTCAAATTATTTTAATAGATTAGAGAAGTAAATTGATTGATTTTTTTAAACTTTATGCACTTGTTTAAAAGTACACTGTACAAAGGCGTACTTAATGCCTTGGGCATTTTCTACCAGTTTACCTTAGGGTGATGCAGAGACAAAACATAATAGGTGAACAGGTGCAGAAAAATTCCAAGAATAAAATATAATAATAAATACATACATTATTTATTTATTTATTTAAACTTTATGCATCAAAAGTACAAAGGCGGACTTAATGCCTTAGGCATTCTCTAACAGTCGACCAAAGGTGGTGAAGAGATAACATGGTAGGTGCAAATTAATGTACGAGCGCTAAACAGCAAAATTAATTTGAAAAAAAAAAAATAAACACACAAAAGTATTTATCCAAATAAAATCAAGTGTACATAAGTACAAAATATTTAAAATACTACATACTTACTACTTTTAAAAAATACCATAAAATAAACATACATACATATTTATATATACCTATATTATATTATAATACATATTAAATACATACCTAATAAAGAATAGAATGGAGAATTATAATACAACTCTTTTTCATTATATACATACTATTGTAAATGATACAATTTGTAAATGAGAAAGAAGAAAGGAAGAACCTTAAAGAGCATCAAAAATAAAATAATCTTTTTAAAATTAAAAGAAATACTAAATTCATGATAAAAAATACTAAATTCAATATTTACCAAACTAGACCACTTTGTGGTTTTTATTATACAAATGTCATATATGTATAATTTTATTAATTAGGAAGTATAATAATAACCGGTTTGCAGGACTATAAAACCACAACTTTTTTTTTAAGATTCTAAAATGTTGGCCTTGTTAGACGTGCTACTTTTAGTAGCGGCGACCAGCGAATCGCTTTTTGAAGCTCAATACAGCAACTGAACACACATTCTCATGCCAGTCGCAGCGATTTTTTGACATAGTTGAAGCCTGTTTTATCATACAGAACTGATAAAGTCGCAAAATCTCCGATGCTGAAAGTAGCACGTCTACTAAGATCCTTACTACGAAAACTAGAATATTATAACAATTAGTAATTAAAATAAATTAGCTTCTAGTTTCATAAGCACCTATAAATGTCCATAGCGGATTGAAAACTAAATTATTCAACTTGAAACAGACACAATGAAAACGGTAAGCATTATTTGATTTTTTAATTCAATAAAATAAAGATTAAAAAGTAATGTTACCTAATTATTTTATTTTGACAATTCCAACATTTAGCAAAATAAAAATACTTAAGTAAGTAGGTACATGTACCGTGGAATGCATATTACAAGTACGTCAGTATAAATTTAGTTAGTTGGTATTTATGATCATTTGCCACATAATACGCGGGCCCAGACGCATCTAATGTGTCATCATCATATCAGCCGTAGGATCTCCACTGCTGAATATAGTCCTGTCCTATAGATTTCCAATAGAACTGGTTGGTTCATCTTATGTGTAAGGGCTAAAACTGCGTTAAGCGGGCACCCGCGCGGGTTCATACAAAAGTGCTCCGTCGCGGGGACCCGCGCGGGCGTCCGTCACGGGGAGGCGCGCCCCGCACCCACGCAACGGGGCCCGCCTCCGTGCGACGGAACCCGTCGCGGGGTCACGCGCGGTTTAACTTAAATGTTTATTTATCATAGGTTACTATTAACATCCGATCCATTTATTAGTTCGTACGAGGAAGATAAACCGCAGCAAAATTATTTCTGCCTGAGACATGCAGCTATTGTAGATGATTAAGTCTCTGATGCAAAATCGATTATTTGTAGTGATTACCTATTTAGCTTATGTAACTTTCCTATTGTATAACGAATGTACGAACGAACGTGTTGTGAACGTAGATGAGGCGAAAGGAGTATGTAAGGATCGTAGCAGGTGGCGTTCTGTGGTTTCTGCCTACCCCCATGGGAAAGGCGTGAGTTTATGTATGTATGTATGTATAACGAATGTGAAGATTTTCATAATAAACATTAATTACCTATTTATTAGGACACTATTTATTTAATAATATCCAAAAGTATTAGTGAAACGTGGGCACCTATCTAGGTAGGTGTCTCTAGTTGTCTCTCCTTGGGGAAAGACGTGAGTGTATATTAAATTTATGTTTAAAAAGACTTTGGAATTAAGTACGATCTCAAAAAAAAAAAATTTTTTTATAAAAAATCACAAATAGGTAAGGCACACTACCGTGTACCAACAAATAAATTCGGTAAATTATTCCAAACACTGAATTCTGTTAATGTAACTACTTTGTAATATAAATATCACATAAAATAATTTTGGCCGCCTAAATCCTGAAAAAAGAGCTATGTGCGACGGGCCCCGCGACGGTTGCCCGTCGCGGGCGCCCGCTTGACGCAGTTTCAGGCCTAATGTAACGCAAATATTGTAAACAACTATACGAGTACCGAGCACTGCGTGTTCCTTTGTATTCGTGTTAAAACCAGCTGCCAAAGGATCAGCACGAGCGTTGCATGTAATATCTTTACAGGCCGACATATCCGAATTCGCATTAGATACGACTTTACGACACGACACAACACGACTTTAAACTATCATCTAATGCACCTTCTGGACGCTAGTTCCATCACAGACTTATCTATCACTAGCTTTTGCCCGCCACTTCGTCTGCGTAAATGTAACGCGAAATAAAAAGTAGCCTATGTCCTTTCTTGGGGTTAAAACTTACCTCGTACCCATCTAAATCAGTTCAGTGATTTAGTCATGAAAGTGTAACAAATACACCGTCCAGGGTAGGTTTGGACCCCAATAAAGGACAAAGGCTACTTTTCATTGCTACTTCGTCTGCGTCCGCAACAACCGACCCTTACGCGGACAAAGTCGCGAGCAGTAGCTAGTTTATAATATTAGTATGGATTTTCCACAAAGAGACTGAGGTCAAAAGCGGGCCGACCCCGAAAATTAAACTAATTAAATAATCATTTATTTATTTTACTTTAATATAAAACGTAATGGCCGTTTTATGTTAAAGTTAATTACATTATTTAAATACAATATATAAACGACATTCACACGCTCATCTCACAATGCTTCAAACATACTGACAAGATCGTCTTCCATTCATCCTCGACCACATCACAGTTAGGCAAGCATCCAAGAGAGCACAGAACACAGGGGATGGGCAACTGGACGCGGGCAATGGTGCGCCTCACTGGGACAGCTAACAATTTATGCCTCCTGTTCCGATAGTAGAACGTTAACTGGGGCAACCAATTGTTATATCCATTCATCTTCACCATACCTGAACGAATCAACCTACTCCAAAAAGCCGCTACTTTAAACACCGGCAGATTCGTACGAAAGTTTATGCAAATCAACGAAAATGAAATTTCGTCATACAACACACATTCGCCAGCATAAAAATTCACCACATGCTACATTAGACAAATGTTAATGTAGCTAACAAACACGTTTTGGACAAACATTTTTTTTTGTTAAGAAAACGTTGCCCCACCTTAGGAATTTCTTCTGTAGTTATCGTGGGTGCGTTTACAAACAAATAAACTCACATACAGGCCATACAAATATTTGTTCCGTGCAGGAATCGAGCCCGCGACACGCAGCGCAGCGGCCAATCGTTCAGCCATTGCGCCATTCGTGAAAAAAAATTATAATATTAATAAATAATCATTTTTGGTCTGTACAACAGGTATTTTTTTTTCCAGTTGGTTTTGTTCACTCTAGTTGCGACCGCCATCCTTGCGCTGGCTAATGCTCAGCTCGACTATGGCGGACGAGGTGGACAATACAGATATAATCCGGGTAACGGACAGGGCGATGTATTCGCAAACAGTCGGAGCTACGGACTTGGCGCCTACGGAAATAGCGGAGGCTACGGATATCAGGGCCATGGCGGTCACAGCGGCCGCGGTGGATTAGGAGGATTCCATTTCGGGCATCATTAATTTCTTTTTACCTAGATTGTAATTTATTATGTATATACAAGGTTAATATAGAACCATAGTCAAACTTAATTTTAACTAAAAAATCAATACAATTTTACAAACAACACTATACTTAACACTGTTTTGTTTTTAACTGGAAATATATTAATGGATTTATCCAAAGATATTTTTTTTTTAACAATATGTACCTAAATCATACCACTTGATATAAAATAGTTTAAATATTCATGTTAAATGTATATCTACCTATACCTACCTATATAATTTTTAGACTGGTTTTAAAAAGTGGTTTCAAATTATGCAATCAGTAGATAATTTTTATGGATAGTAAAATTATTGATATTCTCTGAATAAATTAATAGCAAAAATGTGCTATACCTAACGCTCCAATGGTCACTGCGGTGACGAACGTCTTCTTCTAATAATAATACGAGTAGGTATAATGCCCTTATTAATATACGACGAATAAAATAATACTAATATTAACTTCGGTTTAACCTAACGTTTTTATGTTCAACTTCAGTATAGCCAAAATTACTCCAGTTTTAATAATGGGTGTAGGTTTATTATGGGCGTTACAAAATTTGATCGTAATCTCAGAGAAATATCTCAGAGTAAGTGAAACTGTAAATATTAACTGACAGCATAACTTAGTTAATCTAAACACCAAAAATATTTTCGTAACTAAACACACTTTTATTCACAAATTTTTAACAGTGCGCAAATTCATAGCTTTATTTCAATTTAACCATTTACAGGCACTTTTTTGAACAGTCAAGTATTCAGTAAGTTAGCCAGAAAGTTGCTGCTAAATGGTTGTTCCAAAACGTAGGTCTCTATAGAGAAGAACTAGTAAGAAACTCAACGACCACTATTTTCAACAATACTTCATTACTCTTACTATAATTTACTCTTTACTTCATTTTGTCGGTATAGGTACCTAAATAAAAGAAACCTAAATATCAAATGTTGAAAAAGAAACTGACCCACTCATTTATTGTGAAGCAACATATAACCTGCGCATGTCCAGTAAGTCAAATTAAAATGTAATAAAAAACACCCAAAACTCTGATGGAGCTGGTTATTTTCAATAAGAAGTAGTTATTCTTATACAAGAATAACCTCATCGTCCCCCATCGTAACATGATTAACGGTCACACCAATGTTATTTTTTAAACCTGACCAAACCTGGTCAAATAATGATTACTCTCTGCTAGTTTTATTATATTTATTAGTAGGTTCTGTCCCAATGAATTAAGTCGTAACGGGTCGTTAGAAGCCCGAAAGTCTGACAACCAGTCTTACCAATGGGTATCGTAATACCCAGTTACTGGGTTGTGAGGGTCATGTAAAATACTGGTATACAGCTGCATCCGGTTAGACTGGAAGCCGACGCCAACATAGAACAGTTGGGAAAAGGCTAGGCAGGTTATGAGCCTGTTCAGTCCCACTCCTGGGTAAATGCCTGTCTCCACTCCTTCCATCCTTTACGTGCTTCATAAAGTATATAGGTACAAGTATCATCTTTTAAATCAATAAATAAATGCCCAAAGCATTAAGTCCGCCTTTGTACAATGTATTTTTTTTCATGTGCATAAAGTTAAATAAATAAATAATAATATTTTGTGATCTCACAAACGAAGTTTAAGGATATAAACATAATTATGATAGTAAATATTATTATTAATGCACAAAAAACTTAGAGGTTAAATTAATCTTTTGTTTTATCAAATTAAGTATTCATAAGCCGAAGCTTGATACTAGACCTAGCTGCCTGTTACTTACCTCATCAAATGCCACGTGATTTCCTAACTTCATTTTTTTAAATAAACAGTGGAGGTTAGGACTTAGGACTGAGTCAGGACGTCCGTCGCAACTCATTTGTCTGCCGCCCCCCCATTCAACCGGATCGAAGTATTACACGCGCGCTCGTCTTTGGCCCGCCATAGACGGACAGCATCTTGCAGTTGAGACCGACTGCTCTAGAGCGGTCGCGTTGAAGTCGTACACGACTGCAACACGACCGCATAATGCAGTCGACTACGACTTCTTGGAGCAGTTGAGTTCGACCGCAAAATAATACTGATGCGAGTTCATTTACAAGATGGATTTCGATGAAGAAACACTGGAGTGGCGCGCGGTCGGCAACAACCGCTTGTAGCAGTCGACCGCACTGCGAAACTCGACCGCAGAGCAACTGCTCCGACCGCTCAGGAACTGCTCGAGCGGTCCGTGTATTGCGAATATGTAATTTAGTATGGAAACTGCAGATCGCCGTGCGGCAACCGCATCTTGCAGTCAGTCTCGACTGCAAGATGCGGTCCGTCTATGGCTGGCTTTTGACGTCCCGGTGGTGTCAAGCACCTCCCCCTCTGACCTGAGGAGGCCCGAATATGCGGGCCGGATCATGGGGATCGTGACCAGGAAAGGGTGTTCCAACTGTTCCCTTCCCACCCTGGGAAAGAAACACCTGGATATTTTTTTGTTATGAGACAGAAATAGTTTGACAGAAAATGGACAGAGTTAGGTAGGTACGATATCTTTTTGGTTTACTAAAAATTAGAAAATTTGGTCAACGCTTAACGTTAGTTTCCTTAGGTTCCACCTTCTGGACCTTTCAAACAATTTAACTTTGCCAAATTAAAAAAAAAACAATAAACATAATAAAATGATTTAACTTAATAATCCTCTAAAAAAGACTCATAAAAATAAATTAATCGTTACCAATCTTGATCTCGACTTGTCGTTTCATTGTACCTACTTACTAACAATTCCAAATAATAAGGAAGCGTATAACTTGTTTTGTAAAAGAATAAGAACTCGAAAAATTTTGTATATTTTTTTTTATGGAAAACTAGAAATCCGACCTCCACCTTGCCTATAAATGACCACGATGAGCCGTAGCTATCACCATTCAACATAAAACAGACAATATGAAAACTGTGAGTTCTGCTTGTTCCTTTAGTACGATAATAATAGAACATTCGAGTAATATTTTTTTTTAATTTAAAAATATCCGTTACAAAATACTTGCAAAGTGGACTGCACATAAGATATAAGTAACCTAACATAGTATGATATAAGTAGTATTCCAGAATACCTTTGCTAGTTTGAATAGATCATTTTAAATTAAATGTAACTTAAGGCATCATCTGGAAAATTTGTTTGATAAATAACCTTATCTATCGCTATTTACTTACCAGGCAAAATGAAGGACAAGATCGGATCCACGTAAAACCAAAAATAAATAATATTTTTTATTTAATTTCCAGTTCCTGTTATTCACCGTGTTGGCAAGCGCCATCCTTGCAGTGGCGAATGCTCAATTTGGATACTTTAGCAGCTTCTTAGATGGCGGACGCGGAGGCTACGGTGGCCATGGCGGACATCACGACCACTACGATGGTGGACATTACGGACACCATGATGGTGGTCATCACGGACACTATGACGGCGGACACTACGGCTACCAGGATAGTGGACATTACGGACACCACGACGGCGGATATGGTGGTGACGGAAGTTACGGAGGATTTGAACAATACTATTGAAATCGGAACTATTGAAATTACTACTGAAAATTACTATTGAAATATAAAGACAAGAGAAAACAATAAAAAATCTGATAATGTATCTATTGATATTATATAAGAAGATTATTTATTTATTCAACTTAGATTAATTCGTCTTAATAAGTATAACTTAGAACCACTCTGAGCTCTAAAATTGAAGTTGTAAGTTTAACTGTGACTGGCTTTAATCCCTATAAGTATCTAATAATAAAGCGTTTCATTAATAAATGATTAAAAATATAACCCTTCTTTTAATACAAAATAATGTAACCTGCAAAAAGACAGAACTTTAATAAATTACACATTTTTTATTCCCTTATTTCATACCTACACACTTGATATTTGAAAGTATTACGTAGTTCTTTCAAAGTAGCTATTATAGTGACTTGGTTAGTTTAACCATGTTAAACTTTATGTCAATAGTTTATTCTTTATAAAGTACTAGCTTCTGCCCGCGGTTCATCTAGGTCAAAGTTGATATATTACAGGGATGTTATGGAGCTCCGTAACCGTAACCGAAACTATCGGATATCCGATATAAAAATTATCCGTTTTACAAATTTCGGATAGTTTCGAATATGGGCAGTCTAAATAAGATAAAACCTATAAATAAAACCAAATATTACATACTATTGTGTTTATATTTTACTTCAATCTAATATCCGTAACCGAAACTATCCGTAACCGAAACTATCCGAAACTTAACGGATAATCCGAAATAATAACGTAACCGCATCCGAAACCGATATAATTTTATTTCTATATCCATATCCGTATCCAGATCCGAAATATCATATCCATAACATCTCTGATATATTATTATCCCACAGGAAACGTACGTTTTCCACCACGGGAGCTGAGCATTAGACAAATGATAAAAACTACGCGGGCAGAAACTAGTATTTTTATCAATTAGAAAATAGTACGAGTTCTACATTCCAGCAGTACCTGCCTGTCTTAAATTATCATTTCCATTCATTGACCTTGAGATGGCAATGCACTAAATATATCTAAAACTATTTATAGTATTTCTACTGTCGCTGATTGAACAATACCTAGAAGAACAGTAAGGCGATTCGCACACTGCCCCGCGCTACGCTCCAGGGTGCGTGGCGACGTGGTGTATTGGACTACCCGTGTTTTCTATACAAACACAGATACTTGCAAACAACGTAACGCACTCCCGCGCCACGCTGCGTGATACGGGGCAGTGTGCCAATCGCCTAATGTACAAAAATTAAGCCTGGCCGCACACGTGCCACAGACCACAATGTTCAAACATTTTATATGGACACGCCGCACATTGTTGACGTGGGTGGTAGACACACCGCCGCTTCTAGCTTCAGGTGGCGGCGTTTGTAGCTGTGTGCTGTGTGGTGGCTGTAGCGTGGATTCCGTCTGCGGCCACGGTAATTCTTAAACTACCTATACGAAACAAAGTGCGTGCAAATAATAGCACAAGAAGAGTATTTAGAAATGGGTTGTAATTATATACTATAACAAAATCCGGGGTTCCATAACATAATCAGGTGTACCATACATTTTTAATCGTATTGTAGTGTTTTTTTTTAACCGACTTCAAAAAAGGAGGAGGTTATCAATTCGTCTGTATTTTTTTTTATGTTTGTTAGCTCCTAACTTGCGACTGGGTGAACCGATTTTCATGATTCTTTTTTTATTTGAAAGCTGGTGCTTCTCGTGTGGTCCCATACCATTTCAATATCTGATGCTGAACTTCGGAGATATGGAATGGAACTTCTCATAGAATCACAGCAGCAATATCGTAACAAGTGAAATTGCTTTGTTTATACGTGTAGTCGATGACTAACTGAAGGAAAAGGGGGGGGTACGTCAACCAGGGGAGAACTACAAAATAAAAATAACTTTAGTTTTGGAAGTCGGTGGCAATACTTACCTACATAACAAAAAACAAAACCAAAGCCGCCGACTTCCAAAACTAAAGTTATTTTTATTTTGTAGTTTTTGAAGGCGGTTATCTTTTTTTGTAAAATAGCTTTTTATTTAAGGGAACAACTGATTTTATTTTTCAGATTAGTTCCTGTACTGAAAGTTGTCCATATTCATGAGTATACTGTCACCCCCTAAAAGATGTATAATTAATTAAAAGTCATGTTGTAAACTTAAGGGTTTGAACAAACGAGATGATTATATCATCAGCGATTTGCGATTTAGTCGCACTTCGGAAGCTCAATACGATAACTGAGTTTTACATACCGCTTACATTCGGTTGCCAGGCACAGCGATTAACACTTTTGGCAAACGATAGTAGGTACTCATTAATTCGATTTGGAACTTTGTAGAACATTATAAATGTCTAAAATACTATTACATACTTACTACAATTCAAGTCTGCCACTATTATTGAATAAATTCTATAAAATTATTGCAAAAATTATCATAAATGAATTAATTATAATTTTATCAATATAATATAAATTTGCTTTGACATGATTCAAGTTTATTAATCACCAAAACTTGTTAGAAAACTGGTTAGAACACGTGCACATAGCCCCATCGTTAATAAACCTAGAGTTATGTAACCCATGTCATTTGAAAGCTCATAGACTGTAGGTACTTCATTTCAATTTATTGCAGCTAAGGTCAAATCCAGCGCGAAGATTGGATGTTGGTACGTTTAAAAAAAAAACAATAATATTTGCATGAAAAAAATGTGCAAAAGACCCGAAAACTAGCAATTTATTACAGAATGTTATACATGGGGCCTGGTACCATATAAAAAGCACAATCATAATGATTTTTGAGTTAGAACAAATATTAATGTTTTTTTCAAAAACGTATCGAAACACTAAGAAGTTTTCATATGATATAGGTCTTATCACTGTTGGTTAATGTTGAAAAGTGGGTCCAAAATGTCGAATGGTCCTTCCGAAAGTTAATTCTGGCATACCGGTACTCCGCATTAATAAATATCGTTTTAAAAAGGAATTATTCTGATACTAGTTTTTACCGCGACTTCGTTCGCGTGTCTGTCGATTATCGCGGATTAAAAAGTAGCTTATATCCTTTCTTAGGGTTCAAACTTACTCCTTACCAAACATCAAAATATATTGGGTGGTTTAGTTGTAATAGTGTATAAGACAGACAGACAGATTTTCGGCATTTGTAATATTATAAAGTATGGATTGAGTATAATCGAACCAAGCTGAGATGATAACGTAATTTTTAAGATATGGTTACAAATGAATGGCTGCATTGGTACATAGTCATGTATTCATTTTCCATCAAATTATTGTACCGTGAGAATAATGTGGTTTTTGCGTAGAAACCATAATTAGCTACCTATTTAAAAAACTGAAATGAGTGGAACAATAGTATGATACTAGTGAAGTAAGATTATGTCTTGTGATTTATGATATTTTTTTAATTATTATTAGTTCAATTATTCACAAAATATTTAGACAAAAAACAAGCAATACTCTTGTCAAAATAAAAAATAATCATTCTTGTTTGTTGTGTTGTGTATGTTGTCAATTTTTTCCTTTATTTGGATGCATATTTTACCTGAAGTTCACTTTTAGAAAAATGAACTTCAAAGAATGAAAAGAGATTATATGGATACGACTTCTAGAAATAATGGATTTTAAGAAAAAGCCCAGTATTTTGGGATCACATGACAAGACCATAAGTATGTTTTCACTATTTATATCCAAAAGTCCATTCCATACCACTCAAACACCTGAGTATTAGGTAAATCTTACTTATCGACCCTGCTTATAATATTTTCTAGATTCCCATTTGTGTTTGTATTCCATTCCCACTTTATATTACACATTAAATTCGGTAAAAATGAAAACAAAAAAAATATTAACATAGGCTGCCTTGACTCTTTAAAAAGTATGTAGGTAACTGTAGTTTAAAATGAATTGAAAATGCAAAGTGCAGTTTGTCGAATGACACGTAGGTACTACTGTGCTGCACCGCACTGGCTGTGCACGTACCAACTCCTAACTTGACTCGAGCACGTAGAATTTCGGTTTACCGACTACAAAATAACGTATTTGATTTAAAGCTGTGGTTACTTACAATCGAGCGTGAATTATAAAATAAAGTAACTTGTACAAGTTTATATTTTACGGTTTTTTAAATGGTTATTTAGCTAGCAATTCAAGTACATTGCGACGATGAGTAGACGAACAGACAATATTTTTTCCATTTTGTAGTATTGGCAACATTATAACGACACTGGGATTACAAAATTAAATAGGCTTTTGTTTTGTTTTTAGACTAATTAAAAAGGTTAAATCTCTAATAGGAACATTTTTATCACACTATCAAAACTGGCCGAATCAGCATGTTCACAACTATCGAGCTTACAAGTTTTGAACTACCTAATAAAATTCACAAATAAAAATATAATTATAGCCACAGCGTCAGCACATGCGACAGTTTTCAGCAGAGGTTCAATAGTGACTTCCAAAATTATTAGGTCATTATTAAAATTCGTTGAATATGGTATAGTACAATTAGTATTCATTAGTAATGTTTTCCATGTCAACCTGTTTATAACTTGCGAATTAGGCAAATGAGTGTCCTGTTTTGGATTTTCATTAGTAAAAAATCACCGGTTATATTGACCTTGTAGTTCTAATATATAAAGGCCTGCCGTGGACTCCACACCAATATTGTTTTTGGGAACTCACAAAATCAACTCACCATGAAATACGTAAGTAGAAACTAATTTTATTATCAAATAAGTATAAGTATTAAAAAATATATAACAAGAACTAAGTACCCCTAGCTAAGGTATTAAAATCACATGTTTCAATAACTTCCTAGACGCAAGAAAATAAAAATTGATATTTTTACTTACAGTTCGCAGTCTTCGCTCTGATCGCCTGCGCCATCTTAGCTATGGCCAGCGCGTCTCTTGAGGTGGTCGCACCACGTGCCGTCACTGGGGGTGGGAAGCTCGTGAGGCCCGCTCGCAGTCTCGGCTATTACCGTTGGCAACAAGACAGATTAAAGAACGGATAACACACCATGGATAAATAATACTTAATGATATGAATTTTTGAATTAGAAAGTACGAATAACGTTTAAAGATACCTACATGGTGCAATTTTGTTCTTGTTAATTAAATATACTTAAAGTAATATTTGCGCCTTTTAATTATTATTCCCCATAAAAACAATCATGGTTCATTGCTTGTGTAGCCTACATTTGTGAATTTAAAAAAACATTTGACAAAAAGAAACTTCACGAACTGCAAAGTGAAAAATAACTTTTTCAAAAGTATACCTATCTATTCAGACAATTTTATTCTGTTTAGAAAGGGTACTAAGATCAATCAATTGTCGATAAATCAAAATAGTAGGTACATTATGATACAAGTGACATAAGTTTGTGATTAAACTAGAGACTGGATTGCAACTCAATCTGAAGGCGAATGTGTAATGGAGCCGCGAGCGAAATGATGATGACGTTTTTCAACACACTCACAAAGAAAACATGTTAATTTTGACTTGTGTAACATACACACATTTCTTCTCTATTATGGTGTCAACAACAGACTTTACAATTGATCAGTAAAACCAAAGAGTAAAGTGAGTAGTTAGGTGTTTTATTTAACGAACACATATTAAATGCTAATTTATTAAGAAATGTATAAAAAAAGTTTAAGGATAATTTATCATTTTTAATTTACATAGTAATTTATTAGTTAATTTACCCGGCGTCTGCTAGGTTGGGTCATAATGACCCGTGATGTTTTTAAATGCGGGTATTTAAGAAAATAATAGTGTAACGTTACTACGCTTCACAGTAGCTGCAGTTAGTGCCCCGCCTCCCTCGTTTCTTATGTCAACTTGAGACGGTGTGCGCCTGCACAGGGAGATAGACGCGGTCAAACAACAAAAATGTAAATATGACCCAACCATACATTCGATGATACCATTTCGTGCCAATTACGTTGAGTTCATTATTTGATTGTTTCGTTTATTTATTTGTACCGACATTACGTATATTACATTACATTTTGTTATTTTTAGGTTATATTTGAATAATGGATAAAGAGGAACGCGAAAGGCAGCGAATTCTGTCAATATTAGAAGAAAGCGCCTCGGAAGAAGGTGAAAATTCTTCGGAAAACGAGGAAGATGATCACATTAGCGAGCGTTCTCAACAGAGTGATACCGAGCAAGAGGCATCAGACAATGATGATGATGATGATGTACCTTTGAATGTCATCCAACGTCAAGTGTATTCCTCCGTACGTAGATCTAATCAGCACAATTCTTCGGATGCAGAAACATCGGATCATGAGGTACTGATTTCAACTTATTCTGGTAAAGATGGTACATTATGGCGCAAACAACCTTTTAGACAAAATGTTCGCATCCGATCAGAAAATATTATTACTTTTGCGCCAGGAGTTCAGTCTGGAGCTAGATGTGCTAAATCTGAAAAGGAGTGCTGGAACATTTTTTTCAATAATGAAATGTTGGACGCTATTCTCAGGCATACAAATTCACGAATCAGAGTAAAGATAGCAGACTCTCAAGACCCTACAAAGAACTACTACATGAAAGAATGTGATCATAGTGAACTGATGGCATTCTTTGGACTTCTTTTTATAGCTGGAGTACAGAGATCAGGCCGACATAATATGAGCGATCTTTGGGCTTCAGACGGCACTGGAATAGAAATTTTTCCGTTTGACTATGTCACAACGACGATTCCAGTTTATCCAGAGTTGTATTTGCTTCGATGACCTGGTTACTCGGGATGTCAGGAAATCACTTAATAATTTAGCTTCGATTCGAGACCTTTTTGATGCATTTGTTAGTAACTGTCAAAATGCTTACAAGCCAGGAGAGTACCTAACGATTGATGAAATGCTTGTAGCGTTTCGAGGAAGGTGTAAATTTAGACAGTACATTCCTTTGAAGCCGGCAAAATACGGGTTGAAGATAATCGCCTTAGTTGACGCGAAAACGTTTTATATTACTAACCTGGAAATCTACGCGGGTAAACAACCTGATGGACCTTATGCTAAAAGCAATAAACCATTTGACGTCGTTGATCGCATTGTTCAGCCTGTTTCAAAAACGAACCGCAATATAACGTTTGACAACTGGTTTACCAGTCATGAGCTAGTGCTGCACTTACTCAAGGAGCATAAATTGACAAGTGTAGGTACTGTTCGCAAAAATAAAAGGCAGATTCCACCTGAGTTCACACGAACACGAGGAAAAGAAATATATTCGTCAACGTTTGGTTTTCAAAAAGATGTTACGATTGTCTCCCACATTCCCAAAAAAAAATAAAGTAGTCCTACTTATGTCATCTTTACATCACGACGGACAAATTGACGAGTCTTCTAAAGAAAAGAAAAAGCCAGAAATTAAAGCGTGTCCCACACTGGCGCGGCCTGCGGTGGCGGCCGCGGTGGCGGTCAGTTGTATTCGTTAGAAATGTAGGTGAGCCTTCAGACACGCGCGGCCAAGACGCGGCCCGCGAGCGGCTGACCGCGGCGCAAGCCCCGCCCCCATGCTAATGTGACCATTTTATTTTGACTTAAAACGGGACATTTTCAAAAGTACGACGTCAGTAAAGTCGCAGTAATAAAATAAATCTGTTGAGATCATTTCTTTAAGAAAATTAAGTAGATATTGAATAATTAGCTAAACGATAAAAAATATAAGGCTATTTCGTTGAGGTTTTGTAATGTTTTTATGCACTTTAAAAAATATTTTATCTTTAGGAAAATTACAGAGAACTGTTAAAGGATGCGTAGTTTTTATGTTTATTGAAAAAAAACGAAAAAATTCTGCGTCCCAAAGCATCGTTCGGGAACACCCGGACGAAGTCACGAATAAAGGGACAGTCCCGTTCAAAACGGGACGTATGGTCACATTACCCATGCCACGCCCCTTCTGCCACATGAGTAGAATATACTCTGTGCTTCTGTCACGCGGCACCACGCGGTCAGTTGTAAATTTTTACAACAGGCCGCGTGTACCACGTTGAAAAATGACGCCAAATACGAATATTGTAACAGAAATAGTAAATTTAAATAATAATTTCGCACTTTCTGTTCATAAAAGTAATATTATGAGATGCCAATAATAGATAATATAGGAATCTCACACATCAAAATAATGTTTAATTATAGTTTGACCGAAAGTGTTGTACCGCCCCTTAGGAAAGCGCGGGGAGGTGGGGTCCCAGGAAAAAAGACCATGAGATCAATATTGTCGGACTGATCTTACGATATCGGTTTACAATATTTTATGTAAAGCCAGATGCGATTCCAGACTTATATTAATAAGAATTCCAGGTTTCTTCACGATGTTTTCCTTTACCGATGTCAGTAACATCCAAGATAAACTTTAGAAAGTTTTTTTCATTTGAATTGAAAATTGCCTCCGCTACGATTTTGGCAATATTCGCATCACTATTCTATTCAAAGCTTTTGGTCTACTTTTCTTAAAATATCCGACCATTTTAAAAATGACGGTCTTGACATCACGAGATAACGCACGACCCATCTTTGTATATTTATCTCATGTGCGTCTGTCATAGAAGGTCCGGTACAAACAAATGCTAGCTACCGCCGGAGCGTCGGCGGCAGACTGACGGCACGGAGCGGCCGGTACTCCCCCGCGTCTCGCCGCGCGCATACCTAAGGCGCCGTACAGCAGTTTCGGTCAAACTATATAGTAGGGGAGCCCAGGAAGGGATTTTTGGATTTACTCGAGCGTGGCAGATTAATATAAGGGGGGATACCTTGCACCCTGTTAAGTACCTCCACCATATACAGGGTGGAATTTTGTAATGCCACCTGGAGGGAAAGTACTCTTAATACTGCAGATAGAAAATTTTACTCAAAGGAAACATTCCTTTATTTTTGAATAGAAAGCAAACTGCATTCAAAGATTTTCGAAAATTCTCTTCTCCCACACCCGGGAATCGAACCGGCTTAAATCTGAAAAAATTATACCCTGTACTTTTATTGCATCGATCGTTAGGGTCAATTATAAGGATGAAATCTCTCTAACAAACATGATAAATTAAATGAAAGGAAAACCAGGAAATCTTTAATTAATTTAATTATTTACAAAAATTTAGATTTTCTGGTTTTCCTTTCATTTAATTTAACCATTTTTTCTTTTTAGCATCTAATCTTTACAATCTAAAAGGTCCCCACGACGCTGGAGTAAATCCACATTTAGCATTTTGGGCTCCCCTACTAATTTAATAATGACGCATCAGGCCGCCACCGCCACCGCGGCAGTGTGTTGTCGCATGTCGAGGAACACCGTGGTGGTTTTAGCCGGTAAGAGTCCGGCACACCCCCCCGTCCTCCCCTAGACGGGGGATAGTCCATGAGGATTTCCCCACGATAAAAAAAAAAAAAAAAAAAAAAGGGGGCGGAGCCGCGGCCCGCGGTTGGCCGCCACCGCCGGCCGCGCCAGTGTAGGACACGCTTAATACATTTTATAATGTGACAAAGGGTGGGGTAGACGTCGCTGACGAACTCTGTTCTACCTACAATGTTTGTCGGAACTCAAAAAAATGGCCTTTGACCATGTTTTACGCCATGTTGAATATGTCAGCGATAAATGCATATTAGAAAATGTTCATGTTGGCCACAGGAAATGTTGAATGTATTTTCAATATTGTGCCCTTACTCACAATAATTAGGTATAATGTAGGTAATTATACTATCTTCTACCCGCAACTTAGTCCGCGTAAATGTCGATTATTGGCGATCTAATCTTGGTTCTCCATACAAACTTTGGAACCCCGCTTCATCCCCATATAATTTATAAAGAGAACACTAATTTACAAAAGCTGAAAAGGCGTAAATTCTTGAAAAACTTAGGTCTTGCTCTTATAAATGATCACTTGAGCGCTCGCAAGGACATAGTTCATTTACCAAGAGAGTTGCGCAAAAGAATAAGAGAGTTTACAAGAGAAACATCAGAGGAGCCCCCTGCTAAAGTTCGTGGTGTTCGTAAACGATGCCAGATATGTCTCGCTAAAAAAGACAGGAAAACTACCCATGCCTGTCAAAGATGCAACAAATTCATTTGCCCGCAAACACGCGTTAGAGCTGGGCGCCTAAAGTATTTTAATTTCATCAACCTACTTGAGTATCACTATCTATCTAGTTTTGTGACTGTAATATTTTAGGTATTTTTAATATAAAATTGAAATTCATTGTGAATGAAAGGAATAGTGTTCAATAAAAACACATGTTGTGTTTTATGATTAGAAAATTTATTTTAAAAAAAAACGCCATTATTTTGTATGTAAGTATTGTAGCAGATGGCGTATTGTGGTTTCGGAAAAAGATGTAAGTTTGCGTATTTACCATTATTTTGAGAAGTAAGTACTTACTGAAAAATATTTTCGCTTTGACGGAGGCGTACGAAAAGCTAAATTATTAAATTAAATAGTGTATAAAATCCGCATTCGGATAAAAAGTTTAATTTAAAATAACAAACAATATAAAAATATTAATTTTGGGTGCATTATTGACGAATTCAAGCAACTAAAAATAGCACAAAGTAGTCTATAATATCTCTTTCCCATATTAAATAAGTACTACTTATTTCAATAAATATTTGTCACAAATCCCATGCTTATTTCTTACAAAACTATCACACCGTCCAGTCGTTACTGCGGCGCATTCGCGTCTGATTGTGTACAGAGTGTGTACCGACCTCGATGCGCGTAGATATTACTCGCGGTCCGACCGTTTATATGAAGATAAAAAACTGTATATTTTTAAACTGTGGTACAGTATTCATCAGTAATGTTTTCCATGTCAACCTGTTTATAACTTGCGAATTAGGTGATGAGTGTCATGTTTTGGATTTTCATTAGAAAAAAAAACGGGTTGCACTCCGGGAGTGCCGGCAGAAGTGAAAACTTGATTATTAACGTTTACGTTTACGTTTACGTTTAACATACACGAACATTCGCGCAAGCGCCCTGCGCTGTCTAAACGAAACAGTAGGCCCAGGCATACATTTTCGCCGCGCCGTAGAGAGGGGATAGCTGTCTACTCTCCATCCGTCTTACGCTTTTTCGATCAGGTCACGTGTCCTGACGCGCACGTGTCCTGACGCGAGTTTAAGATTTTATACCCATTACAGAAAAAGTGCTCAACGCCGCTAAAGAAGTTTTCACTTCAAAAACGGGTTGCACTCCGGGAGTGCCGGCAGAAGTGAAAACTTGATTATTAACGTTTACGTTTACGTTTACGTTTAACATACACGAACATTCGCGCAAGCGCCCTGCGCTGTCTAAACGAAACAGTAGGCCCAGGCATAAATTTTCGCCGCGCCGTAAAGAGGGGATAGCTGTCTACTCTCCATCCGTCTTACGCTTTTTCGATCAGGTCACGTGTCCTGACGCGCACGTGTCCTGACGCGAGTTTAAGATTTTATACCCATTACAGAAAAAGTGCTCAACGCCGCTAAAGAAGTTTTCACTTCAAAAACACTGGTTATATAAGGCCTGCCATGGACTCCATACTAATATTGTTTTTGGGAACTCACAAAATCAACTCACCATGAAATTCGTAAGTAGAAACTAATAATAGGTATAATTGTTTATTATAAAATAAGTATTTAAAAATAACTACCCCTAGATATTCCGTTGTTGTCACATTTTCATTTCTGTGCAGTCAACAAAAGTGATATGTCCATCGGTTTTAAAAAAAGTTCTTACCATATCTAACGACCCTGCATACCTATCTCTTTTGTTGACTGTAGGACATATAAAAACCATTCCAGTCATAGATTCCTCTATGCACGCAGTTGTTCACACAATAGAAAATAGCTTACCTACACAAGAAGTAAGGTATTAAAATCACATGTTTAGTAACTTTCTAGACGCAAGAAAACAAAAAGTCATATTTTTACTTACAGTTCGCATTCTTCGCTCTGATCGCTTGCGCCATCTTAGCTATGGCCAGCGCGTCTCTTGAGGTGGTCGCACCACGTGCCGTCGTCGGAGGTGGGCTGCTCGTGAGGCCCGCTCGCAGTCCCGGCTATTACCAGAAGCAACACCACCACTACGGTGGATACGGCTATGGATACCACTAAATAATACTTAGTGATACGAATTAGAAAGTACGAATAATGGTTAAAGATGTGGTGCAATTTTGTTCTAGTGATAATTAAACATACTTAAAGTAATATTTGTAACTTTTTATTATAATTTCCCCAAAAAAAAACATGGTTCATTGCTTGCGTGGCTTGTAGCCTACATTTGTGAATTAAAAATAAACATTTTACAAAAAGAAAGTTCACAAAATACAAAGTGAAAGGAAAACTTCAGTTTCAAAAGTATACCTAACTATTCAGACAATTTTATTCTGTTCAGAGAGGGTACTAAGATCAATCAATAGTCGATGGATCAAAATAGTCCATTATGATACGAGTGACCTAAGTTTGTTATTAAACTAGAGACTGGATTGCAACTCAATCTGAAGGCGAATGTGTAATGGAGCCGCGAGCGTAATGATGATGACGTTTTTCAACACACTCGTAAGGAAATCACATTGATAACTTTGATGTGAAAACGTAATTACAATGTTAATTTTGACTTGGGTAACACACATTTCTTCTCTGTTATGGTGTCCACAACAGACTTTACAATTGATCAGTAAAACCAAAGAGTAAAGTGAGTAGTTGTTTTATTTAATGAACACAAATTAAATTAAATTTAGTTTACATAGTTAATTAATTAGTTAAATTAACTATGCAAACTAAATTAATTTTAATTATATAGTATATTCAGTCACAAAATGTTGAGGCATAAAAACATTTAAAAAGAAATACTGCACTAGTGCTGTAATATAATATAAAAAGGCAGTGTAATAAGAGCCAATGAATAAAAGATTAACGTCGCTAAAAAATATTTAGTGTATTTTTTAACTTTATGTATAAAAAAAAACGGGTTGCACTCCGGGAGTGCCGGCAGAAGTGAAAACTTGATTATTAACGTTTACGTTTACGTTTAACATACACGAACATTCGCGCAAGCGCCCTGCGCTGTCTAAACGAAACAGTAGGCCCAGGCATACATTTTCGCCGCGCCGTAGAGACCGATAGCTGTCTACTCTCCATCCGTCTTACGCTTTTTCGATCAGGTCACGTGTCCTGACGCGCACGTGTCCTGACGCGAGTTTAAGATTTTATACCCATTACAGAAAAAGTGCTCAACGCCGCTAAAGAAGTTTTCACTTCAAAAAAATTGCACTCCGGGAGTGCCGGCAGAAGTGAAAACTTGATTATTAACGTTTACGTTTACGTTTAACATACACGAACATTCGCGCAAGCGCCCTGCGCTGTCTAAACGAAACAGTAGGCCCAGGCATACATTTTCGCCGCGCCGTAGAGAGGGGATAGCTGTCTACTCTCCATCCGTCTTACGCTTTTTCGATCAGGTCACGTGTCCTGACGCGCACGTGTCCTGACGCGAGTTTAAGATTTTATACCCATTACAGAAAAAGTGCTCAACGCCGCTAAAGAAGTTTTCACTTCAATAAAAAAAAAAACGCTGTCAATGGGACAAGTGCCCCATAGGCTGGCAACATTGCCACGATATATGGCTATGCTGATTCTTTGACCCAAGAAAAGGACAGCTCTCTGGTCACGTGAAAAGTCGAGTAGTCGCTTGGCGATGTTCTAAAAAACAAAGTGAGCACTCGGACCCCATGTAACATAAAAACACAATGTCAATTTGTCTGTACCTTCCCCTTTCTCTTTTATAGATTGTAAATACTTTGTTATTTTACTTTTATTTATAAGTTGCTGTTTTGGTTTAGTATGTTACTTGTCAACTCAATGTTTATCAACCTTTGTTGCTGACCGACTAACCAAACTTCTTCGTTGAAAACAAAAACAATTTCCCATAAAAAGTACCCACAACGTACAGTCAGCAAAACAGATAGGTATGTAGGGTCGTCAGATATAGTTGAATTTTTCTAAGAAACCGATGGACGTCTTTGACTGAAACTTAACCTAAATAAAGAACTATTTATTATCTACGTTTTAAATTAAATTACATTCGAAAACATCCACCGGTTTCTAAGAAAACTTCAACTATATCTGACGACCCTGCATACCTATCTGTTTTGCTGTGTGTAGGTACATAACCTACAGGTAATTTCATTTCACATAGATTAAGTGGTTTAGTCGTGATAGTGTAAGAGACAGACAGACGCATTTTTAGCATTTGTAATACATATTATAAAGTATGGGTTGACTAAAATTGCATGAGGCTGTGATGATAACGTATTGAAATACGGAGTGGCAAAAATGGGTTAATTTACAAATTTATGGCTACGTAGGTACATAAGTATAGTTTTGTAAGTATTTATCTCCCATCAAATTTTTTGTACCGTGAGAATATTATGGTTTTTGCCAAGGGACCATGTTAATTTTACCCATCTAAAAAACTGAAATTAGTAGAACAATAGTAGGTTCATTATAATACTAGTTTTTTTTTTTTAGGTGGTAAAAATCATCAAATGACTCCTTCCGCCCTGGGTGGGGCGGAAGGGACTGTCAGACTTTTACTGACTAAAAAACCACCCTGTTCCTTCTGTTGCCCTTTACGTTCCTGGGCCACGGTATCCCGTTAAGACGTCCCGCAACCCCGGCAGGCGTTTAGCCCCTATTGGGGCCCCGTCCCTGTGCTGACAGCTCTTTGAGGCACGTATGAACAGAACGCGCCGTCGACCCGGGCATGGTCCTTGATCGGATGGCGAGCTACCCATTATAATACTAGTGAGGTACGCTTGTCTTGCGATTTATGATAATTTACTTAGTTCAATATTCACAAAATATTTAGGCAAAAGCAAGCAAAATTCTTTGACATAAAATAACCATATAATAATAACAGCAACCGTGCGTTATACACCGCATTGTCACGCTAAACAACCCTAAACCCTTGCGGTGCAATAAGAGACAGATTGTGAGCAAGTGTGTTGAAAAATAAAATTATCAGACACACGAGTAGGTACAGGGGGCTTAAACAAAGTAACAATTTCAAAACGATAACGAAGTTAGAAAAGACTAAAATGTATGGGATTGACATAAGCCGCGTTAAGTCACGTGGACATGAAGCAAGACATGACAACTTGACAAGCAAGTGACAGCAAGTCAGAGACGATGACGAATTTAGATATCGTTTCGCTACAAATCGATGTTACTTTGTCTAAGGACCCTGGGTTCAACTAATTAAAAAATTCCATCTACTCGAAAATAAATTAAGTAAGGTAAAACACCCAGTGTTCGACAGAGCCCCAGTGTTCGACACTTAAAAAGTTAACAAAAAAAAACAAGAGTTGAGTCTCGCTTCGGAACGTATTTGAACCATAAACATAGTTGAGGATTATCTAGCTATCATTGCAAAAGATATTCCATAGATTCGGCTGTTTTAAAGAAAATGGCGTAGCTGAACATACCAACTGGCAGAGATATCTAAATAAATTCCCGTTTCATTAGCGAAACCGCTAAGGAGGTGAGCAAGATATAATGCCCATAACTTTGAATTGTTTTGCTTGACCGAGCATGTAAATTATTTATTAAGTTAGAACCCAAATTCTTTAGTTTTTAGTAATGTCTTTGCAATTGTAAGTTTATAATATAATATGAAAACACACTTGTCGATAACTGGAGTTTTTTTTTTCGCATGTTCCTATAATCGACATAAATGTTTTTCATGGCACCAAAAAAAAATTTCACACTTTTTCAAATAATACAGGCAATAGAAGTTGTCAGAAAGGTGAAAAAATTAGAAATTAAATCCAAGGAAAGAGAAAAAAGAAAACGATTAAAATTGAGGAAGATAGAAAAACAAAAAAAACTAACAGATAAAAACAATAAAAAAACAAGAAAAGGCGGATACTAAACCGAAACCAAATGACACATCTTCTACATTTATTGTTTAACATTGCACGTACCGACTCATAACATGACTCAAAGCATTACGTAGACAGTTTAAAGCTGTGGTTACGTACAATCGAGCGTGAATTATAAAATAAAGTAACTTGTACAAGTTTATATTTTTCGGAAAATAATTTAATAATTTATCATTTATTTATTAATTTATTTATTTTACCTTTTAAAATAACTAAATTAATAAAGTAATTCTCAAACAAAAATCAAAAAAGTTTTACGGTTTTTTAAATGGTTATTTAGCTAGCAATTCAAGTACATTGCGACGATGAGTAGACGAACAGACAATATTTTTTCCATTTTGTAGTATTGGCAACATTATAATGACACTGGGATTACAAAATTAAATAGGCTTTTGTTTTGTTTTTAGACTAATTAAAAAGGTTTAATCTCTAATAGGAACATTTTTATCACACTATCAAAACTGACCGAACCACCATGTTCACAACTATCGAGCCTACATAAGTTTTGAACAACCTAATTCACAAATAAAAATATAATTATAGCAACAGCGTCAGCACATGCGACAGTTTTCAGCAAAAGATCAATAGTGACTTCCAAAATTATTAGGTCGTTATTAAAATTCTTTGAATATGGTATAGTAAAGTATTCATTCGTAATGTTTTCCTTGTCAACCTGTTTATGACGAATTAGGTTATGAGTGTCCGTTTTGGATTTTCATTAGTAAAAACAAATCACCGGTTATATTGACCTTGTAGTTCTAATATATAAAGGCCTGCCGTGGACTCCACACCAATATTGTTTTTTGGGAACTCACAAAATCAACTCACCATGAAATACGTAAGTAGAAACTAATAAATTTTTTACCAAATAAGTATTAAAAAAAATATAACAAGAACTACCCCTAGTTAAGGTATTAAAATCACATGTTTCAATAACTTCTTAGACGCAAGAAAATAAAAATTGTTATTTTTACTTACAGTTCGCATTCTTCGCTCTGATCGCTTGCGCCATCTTAGCTATGGCCAGCGCGTCTCTTGAGGTGGTCGCACCACGTGCCGTCACCGGGGATGGGGAGTACTTGAGGACCGCTCGCAGTCCCGGCTATTACCATCAGCAACACCACCACCACCACCACGGCTATGGACACCATGGATAAATAATACCTAGTGATACGAATTAGAAAGTACGAATAACGTTTAAAGATACATGGTGCAATTTTGTTCTTGTTAATTAAATATACTTAAAGTAATATTTCCGCCTTTTAATTACTATTCCCCATATTCATTCCCCATGTTCATTGCTTGTGTAACCAACATTTGTGAATAAAAAAAAACATTTAACAAAAAGAAACTTTACAAACTGCAAAGTGAAAAATAACTTCAGTTTCAAAAGTATACGGTCTATCTATTCAGACAATTTTATTTTGTTTGATAGGGTACTAAGATCAATCAATTGTCGATAAATCAAAATAGTCCTTTATAATACAAGTGACCAAAGTTTGTTATTAAACTAGAGGCTGGATCGCAACTCAATCTGAAGGCTAATGTGCAATGGAGCCGCGAGCGTTTACACATTACACACTCATAATCCGGATATACTTTGGAAAGTATATTTTTTTTAATATATTATATTGTAAACTAGCGACCCGCCCCGGCTTCGCACGGGTGCATGTATTATACATATAAACCTTCCTCTTGAATCACTCTATCTATTAAAAAAAACCGCATCAAAATCCGTTGCGTAGTTTTAAAGATCTAAGCATATATAGGGACAGACAGACAGGGAAAGCGACTTTATTTTATAATATGTAGTGATATGTAGACTATGTGGGTTGTTGCATTTTTTCTGGGATTAGATTTCATGCTTGTCTGACAGTTTGAGTATTCGATGCGGCCTACCCAAATGTCCCTTCTGTGGTATTGTTCGTCGTGTCGTTGAGCTCCTTAAGTTCTGAGTCGAGCTTGACGATTTCTGACAAATGCGTGCACTGACTGGACAGGCCGACTCAAATTTGTGTGCCTCTCTCCTCAAGAGACCACTTCGGACATTAACCTACTTGGTTCGCATATGATTTGACCATTACAAGTAATTGTATGGACTTTAAAAGAGACTTTGACCTCTGAGTTTGTTTCGGTGTTTCTTCTCAGAGCAGTCGGCTAGGAAACACTGGACTCATCTAGTTAAAAAAAAAAACAAATGTGACGTGTAAAAGTGTTATTTATAACCAATTTACTGAATAACTCATCATCATCATCATCATCATAAAGAAAACATGTTAGTTTTGACTTGGGTAACGTACACACATTACTTCTCTGATAAGGTGTCACCAACAGACTTTACAATTGATCAGTAAAACCAAAGAGTAAAGTGAGTGGGTGTTTTATTTAACGAACACATATTAAATGTAAAATGCTAAGATACAAATTAAGATACAAAAACGAAATTTAATGTTAATTTATCATTTTTAATTTACATAGTTAATTTATTAATTTACATAGTTTATTCAATCACAAAATGTTGAGGCATAAAAACATTTAAATAGAAATACTGCACTAGTGCTGTAATATAATGTAAAAAGCGCACGTGCATTATACGCTGCATTTTTAACTTAAAAGCAGTGTAATAAGAGCCAATGAGTAAAAGGTTGACTTCGCTATAAAATATTTAGTGTAATTTTAACTTTATGTATGATATTTTACAGACTAAATATATAAGATAACCTATTAAAAAAAACGAATCAACTAAATAGCATCATAAAAATCCTCTGCATCGCTGTCAATGGGACAAGAGCCCAAAAGTCTGACAACATTGCCACGGTGTATGGCTATGCTGATTCTTTAACCACATGCGAGTTTTCAGCAAAGGATCAACAGTGACTTCCAAAATTATTAAGTCATTATTAAAATATAATATATTGAAAATGGTATAGTACAGTCACAGTATAGAAATATACAGTATTGTGCCTCGGGCCTGACCTTGCATTAAGTGCCTACAGTCGGGGGCTACCTAAACACGCGTTAGAGCTGCCCGCCTACAGTATTTTAATTTCATCAACCTACTTGAGTATCACTATCTATCTAGTTTTGTGACTGTAATATTATAGGTAAGTATTTTTAATATAAAAATGAAATTCATTGTGAATGAAAGGGAAAGTGTTCAATAAAAACACATGTTGTGTTTTATGATTAGAAAATTTATTTAAAAAAGAACGCCATTATTTTGTATGTAAGTATTGTAGCAGATGGCGTACTGTGGTTTTTGCATACCCCCATGGGAAAAAGATGTAAGTTTGCATATTTACCATTATTTTGAGAAGTAAGTACTTACTGAAAAATATTTTCGCCTCGACGGAGGCGTACGAAAAGCTAAATTATTAAATTAAATAGTGTATAAAATCAGCATTCGGATAAAAAGTTTAATTTAAAATATGTATAATAAATATAATATAACAATGTAAAAATGTTAATTTTGGGTGCATTATTGACGAATTCAAGAGACTAAAAATAGCACAAAGTAGTCTATAATATCTCTTTCCCATATTAAATAAGTACTACTTTTTTCAATAAATATTTGTCACAAATCCCATGCTTATTGATTACAAAACTATCACACCGTCCATTCGTTACTGCGGCGCATTCGCGTCTGATTGTGTACCGAGTGTGTACCGACTTCGATGCGCGTAGATATAACTCGCGGTCCGACCGTTTATATGAAGATAAAATACTGTATATTTTTAAACTGTGGTACAGTATTCATCAGTAATGTTTTCCATGTCAACCTGTTTATAACTTGCGAATTAGGTAATGAGTGTCATGTTTTGGATTTTCATTAGAAAAAAAACACCGGTTATATTGACCTTGTAGTTATAATATATAAAGGCCTGCCATGGACTCCATACTAATATTGTTTTTGGGAACTCACAAAATCAACTCACCATGAAATTCGTAAGTAGAAACTAATAATAGGTATAATTGTTTATTATAAAATAAGTATTTAAAAATAACTACCCCTAGATATTCCGTTGTTGTCACATTTTCATTTCTGTGCAGTCAACAAAAGTGATATGTCCATCGGTTTTTAAAAAAGTTCTTACCATATCTAACGACCCTGCATACCTATCTCTTTTGTTGACTGTATATATAAAAACTATTCCAGTCATGGATTCCTCTATGCACGCAGTTGTTCACACAATAGAAAATAGCTTACCTATACATAAGCTAAGATATTAAAATCACATGTTTAGTAACTTTCTAGACGCAAGAAAATAAAAAGTCATATTTTTACTTACAGTTCGCATTCTTCGCTCTGATCGCCTGCGCCATCTTAGCTATGGTCAGCGCGTCTCTTGAGGTGGTCGCACCACGTGCCGTCGTCGGAGGTGGGCTGCTCGTGAGGCCCGCTCGCAGTCCCGGCTATTACCATCAGCAACACCACCACCACGGATACGGCTATGGATACCACTAAATAATACTTAGTGATACGAATTAGAAATTACGAATAATGGTTAAAGATGTGGTGCAATTTTGTTCTAGTGATAATTAAATATACTTAAAGTAATATTTGTGACTTTTAATTATTATTCCCCCAAAAAAACATGGTTCATTGCTTGCGTGGCTTGTAGCCTACATTTGTGAATTAAAAATAAACATTTTACAAAAAGAAAGTTTATTAAATACAAAGTGAAAAAAAAACTACAGTTTCGAAAGTATAATAAAATTGTCTGAATAGTTATATTCAGACAATTTTATTCTGTTCAGAGAGGGTACTAAGATCAATCAATTGTCAGCAAATCAAAATAGTCCATTATGATACAAGTGACCTAAGTTTGTTATTAAACTAGAGGCTGGATTGCAACTCAATCTGAAGTCGAGATTGTAATGGAGTCGAGAGCGTAATGATAATGACGTTTTTCAACACACTCGTAAAGAAAACACATTAACACCATAACAGAGATGAAATGTGTTATCCTCTGTTATGGTGTCAACAAGAGACTTTACAATTAGTCAGTAAACCCAAAAAGTAATGTGAGTACGTGTTTTATTTAAAGAACACAAATAAAAGCAAAATTAAGAAATATAGGTATAAAAAAACGAACTTTAGGGTTAATTTGTCATATTTTATTAATTTACATGGTTTATTTAGTCACAAAATGTTAAGTCATAAAAACATTTTAAAAATAAATACTGCACTAGTGCTGTAATATAATGTAAGAAACGCACGTGCGTAATACACTGCATTTTTAACTTAAAAGCGGTGTATTGAGACCCAATGAGAAAAAGATTCACAACTCTTAAAAAATATTTAGTATAATTTTTAATTTATGTACATTGTTTTACAGACTTAATTAATAACCAATTAAAAAACAATAATAACAAAAAAAGAATCAAACTAAATACTTAGCATCCAAAAAAAAATCTGCATCGCTGTCAATGGGACAAGTGCCCCATAGGCTGGCAACATTGCCACGCTTTGCTGATTCTTTGACCCAAGAAAAGGTCAGTAGTCGTGAAAAGTCGAGTAGTCGCTTGGCGATGTTCTAAAAAACAAAGTGAGCACTCGGACCCCATGTAACATAAAAACACAATTTGTCAATTTGTCTGTACCTTCCCCTTTCTCTTTTATAGATTGTAAATACTTTGTTATTTTACTTTTATTTATAAGTTTCTGTTTTTGTTTAGTATGTTACTTGTCAACTCATGTTTATCAACTTTTGTTGCTGACCGACTAACCAAACTTCTTCGTTGAAAACAAAAAGTACCCACAACGTACAGTCAGCAAAACAGATAGGTATGTAGGGTCGTCAGATATAGTTGAATTTTTCTAAGAAACCGATGGACGTCTTTGACTGAAACTTAACCTAAATAAAGAACTATTTATTATCTACGTTTTAAATTAAATTACATTCGAAAACATCCACCGGTTTCTAAGAAAACTTCAACTATATCTGACGACCCTGCATACCTATCTGTTTTGCTGTGTGTAGGTACATAACCTACAGGTAATTTCATTTCACATAGATTAAGTGGTTTAGTCGTGATAGTGTAAGAGACAGACAGACGCATTTTTAGCATTTGTAATACATTTATAAAGTATGGGTTGACTAAAATTGCACGAGGCTGTGATGATAACGTATTGAAATACGGAGTGGCAAAAATGGGTTAATTTACAAATTAATGGCTACATAAGTACTTATGTATAGTTTTGTAAGTATTTATCTCCCATATTTTTTTTTGTACCGTGAGAATATTATGGTTTTTGCCAAGGCACAATATTAATTTTACCCATTTTAAAAATTGAAACTAGTAGAACAACAGTAGGTTCATTATAATACTAGTGAAGTAAGCTTGTCTTGCGATTTATGATAATTTACTTAGTTAATTATTCACAAAATATTTAGGCAAAAGCAAGCAAAATTCTTTGACATAAAATAACCATATAATAATAACAGCAACCGTACGTTATACACCGCATTGTAACCCTATAAGCGGTGCAATAAGAGCCACTTTATGAGCAAGTGTGTTGAAAAATAAAATTATCAGACACCTGAGTACCGGGTTCAACTAATAAAAAAATTGTATCTACTCGAAAAGAAAATATTCATTTCGTAAATATTAGGCAAATCAAAACAATACAAATCAATATTTAATGCAAATTACAATATCAAAGAGATCCCACACGCAGTTGAGGGAATTTCACTACTTAGGTATACATAAAGACGGACATTCGGAGGCATTTTCTTCAAAAAATGAAATATAATTATGGATAAGACTTCTAGAAATAATGGATTTGAAGAAAAAGCCCCGTATTCCGGGATCACATGACATGTCTACATATAATGTATATTTTCACTATTTATGTATTTATTTTCTATTACCTAGCAAGTCAAGTACATTACGATGATAAGTACGATGAGTAGACGAACAGACAATTTCATTTTAAACCGACTTCAAAAAAAGGAGGAGGTTCTCAATTCGGCCGGTATTTTTTTTTTATGTATGTGCACCGATTACTCCGAGGTTTCTAGTCCGATTAGTGTGATTCTTTTTTTATTCGATGCAGTATACTTGCCATTTGGTCCCATAAAAATATCATCCAATTTGGTTTAGTGCTTTTTATATTGTGAGCTTTTTTCTAAATTAAATATATCGTGTGAGGTATTGTTTGAAAGGGCTTTTATTAAGGATTTCAAACATTAACCTACAAGCACTAAAAAGTGAAAAATAAAAAGCTTTTTTACATAAAAAGACAACCGCCTTCAAAAACTACAAAATAAAAAATAAGTTTAGTTTGGAAGTCGGTGGCAATACCTACATAACAAAATACAAAACCAAAGCCACCGACTTCCAAACTAAACTTATTTTTTATTTTGTAGTTTTTGAAGGCGGTTGTCTTTTTTTGTAAAAAAGCTTTTTGTAGTATTGCCAATACTACAACGACACTGTGATTGCGAATTTTTATTAGGCCTAGCCTTTGACCCAATTGTTTATTTTTTATATTAATTAAAAAGGTTAAATCTCGAACATTAAACATTCTTCTCGTTAAAAAGGAACATTTTTATCAAACTATCATAACTGGACCGAACCACCATGTTCACAACTATCGAGCCGACATATGTTTTGAACTACCTAATAAAATTCACAAATAAAAATATAATTATAGCAACAGCATCTGCACATGCGACTGTTTTCAGCAAAAGATCAATAATGACTTCCAAAATTATTAGGTCATTATTAAAATATGGTATAGTATTCATTAGTAATGTTTTCCATGTCAACCTGTTTATAACTTGCGAATTAGGTAATGGGTGTCATGTTTTGGATTTTCATTAAAAAAAAAACACCGGTTATATTGACCTTCTAGTTCTAATATATAAAGGCCTGCCGTGGACTCCACATCAATATTGTTTTTGGGAACTCACAAAATCAACTCAACATGAAATTCGTAAGTAGAATCCAATAATAGGTGTCGTTTATTATCAAATAAGTATTTTAAAAAATATATAACAATAACTACCCCTAGACATGCCGTTTGCTGTGACAATTTCATTTCCTGTGTACAGTCAACAAAAGAGGGGGGTCCATCGGTTTCTAAAAAAAGTTCAACTATATCTGACGGCCCTTCATAGCTATCTCTTTTGTTGACTGTACAATGTAAACTTCTACAGTCGTAGATTCCTCTATGCACGCAGTTGATCACACAATAGAAAATAGCTTACCTATACATGAGCTAAGGTATTAGAATCACATGTTTCAATAACTTCCTAAACGCAAGAAAATAAAAATTCGTGTTTTTACTTACAGTTCGCATTCTTCGCTCTGATCGCTTGCGCCATCTTAGCTATGGCCAGCGCGTCTCTTAAGGTGGTCGCACCACGTGCCGTCACCGGGGAAGGGGATTACTTGAGGACCGCTCGCAGTCCCGGCTATTACCATCAGCAACACCACCACCACCACCACGGATACGGCTACGGCCACCATGGATAAATAATACTTGGCGATACGAATTAAAAAGTACGAATAACGGTTAAAAATATGGTGCAATGCAGCAGCTAGTAATTAAATATACCTAAAGTAATATTTACGACTTGTAATTGTTATTCCCCCCAAAAAAAAAACACGGTTAATTGCTGTGGCATGTAGCCTACATTTGTGAGTTCAAAAAAAAAAAGTTCACAACTACAAAGTGAAAAATAATTTAAGTTTCGAAAGTATTCCTATCTATTTAGGCAATTTTATTCTGTGCCGTAATATAATGTAAAAATAGTCGAGCAGTCGCTTGGCGAAGTCCTAAAAAACCAGGGAAGCACTCTGACCCATGTCTCGAGTAACGTAAGGCAGTGGTCCGACCGCCGGCGAGAAAACGACTAACTATCGGCGATTTTCTCTCTCAAGAAACGCACAATAAATGTACATTCCGTGTAAACGAAAGAGATGCATATATTAAAAGTTGCTCTCTGACTGTTCACACTGCCGGCGACGACTCGCTTTACTAGTTTGGTCGCTGAGCGACGAGCTTTCAAAAATAAACTCGCTCAGCGATACTCGTTCAGCGATGCTCGCTCGCTTGATCAGTTGTTTGTAAACACGCAGGTTTGCACAGGACTGAGCGACCGCGGGCGAGTGGCGCGAGTAATCGCTCGTCGCACTTGCACACTCGCTTAAGCCCGGCGACAAAACTATCGAAACTACACACTCGCTTCCCGCTATTCGCCAACTCTTTTACAGTTTCTAGTTCTACTCGTTTCTCGTTCATCGTCGGCGGTCGGTCCACTGCCTAACACGGATCAAACTTATCCAATACACGGATTTTCATAATTTAGTTTTAGCGATTTTTACGCAAACCTCTCATTTATGAGGTCAAAGGGTTCGATACCGTACAAAAACCAATGTCAGTTTGTATGTACCTTCCCCTTTCTCTTTTTTAGATTGTAAATACTTTGTTATTTTATTATTATTTATAAGTTTTCTGTTTTGGTTTAGTATGGATTGTGGATAAGGCGAAAGGAGTATACATAAGGATCGTAGCAGGTGGAGGTTTCGCCTACCCCCATGGGAAAAAGGCGTGAGTTTATGTATGTTTGTATGGATTTAGATTTAAGTGGTGCAATTACTTGTAAACGTAGTGTTAATCTACTTTTGTTGCTGACCGACTATCCAAACTTCTTTGTTGAAAACAAAAACAATGCGCCATAAAAATTACCTACAACGTACATAATCCACAGGTGATTTCAAAAACTCAGATTCAGGTATTGTTAGTAGGTTGTACCTGTACCCCAAATGAACCAAGATCCCAGTGTCGCCAGACCCACGTCTTTGTACGGACGACATCGCGTTAAGATAAACACTGCGGCATCTCATATAATAAGATGATTTTACAACAAAAAGGTGTAGTCTGAAGTGCTGGCGATTGTACGATGGCATGAAATTTTGAGAACAGATAGAGGATCCTGTAGTTATACGTACTTACTAAATTCAATGCTAATACGAGTTAAAGAACCATAACTAAAGCCAGGCGCTTTAAAGTTCGGAAATTTAAATAGCAATTTATGTCGTATTTCTATAGCAATTTAGAATAGAATAGAATAGACTTAAATTTTATTTTGCAAATTAAACGTCCATTAGTTGAATGTCCATTAGTAAAAAATTTAATTCCTTTGCCATGCCGTCCCGGTCTGAGTAGGCCTTAAGGCGTTCGGCAACGCCCACGAAAAAGGTCTGGCAATAATTTGTTGGTTTTAACCAATACTTTATTAAACATTATCGCTTATATAAAAACTAGCCGTTAAACTTGAACATAGTAAAGTATCTTATATATAAGCCTAACACAAAAGGGAAAGTTCTCGTAAGATTAGATAACAACGATCCCTTTGTAATCCCAATCTCAATTTGTCAAATCCAAATATGTAGGTATTATTCATTTAAAACAATATACAATAATTAACCTAAACATAAAACCTAAGTGTAATTATAATTATTATGATAAAATATTTACAATTTATAAAAAAGACAGAAAGTAGGAACCTCATTAAGTACTAACATAGTCTAAGAAATTGTTACTAACACAGTGGACCTCATTTGTAGTCTCAATAATCAAATTATTAATATTGTTATTATTATTAAAGGGCATCAAAATAATCGTCCGCGTCGCTTGTCAAAAATACCTTTAATTTGCCTACTTTTTTGACGAGTTTTTGACATTGATTGTTGCAAAGATAAGATTGCGACTGAGTTGACGTTCTGAAAAAAAGTCAAAATCATAGCAATTTACGGATACCTACCTTTCCAACTGCATATTCCTTTATCTATTCTCAAATTTCAGCTAGGTATGTTAAAATGACACAGGTGTGGCGACTACGGGATCTTAGACCGTAATATACCTGCGTATGTTAAATTAACGTTTTGCCAAGTTGAGATGCGCCGTGAACCGTGACAGAAAACGAACATTTAGGTAGGTCTTGATTTATTACGAATACCTGTTAAAGCTAATACTTTAAAAACCCGTATTTGAATGACTAATGATTAGTATTTGGGCAAAATTGTATGTTAGTTAGTTAATTTATGTTAAAACTTTATGATTTTAGGTATCACCATAGTTCATTCAGTTTTTATTTCTGAGTTTATAAAATTTCTTTTTACTGTGAGACCAACATACCTAATGGTTAAACCTAACCATTAGGTATGTTGGTTTTTTAATCAAAAATCTTGACACTCCTATTTCTTACTCAAATTCAAAATCAAAACATTTATTTCCATTAGAAAATGTACAGGCACTTTTGAATTGTCAAGGAGTCGGTCAGTTAGTCAGAAAGTTAAAGCTAGTTGCTCGTTCCAAAACGTAGGCCTCTATGGAATTGTCTTTTTACATCACATAATATCACGCCTGTAATCCCCGAAGGATTGGGCAGAGGTGTTCCCATTAATACACTCACATTTTTCCAGTTATGCCCATGTAATAGGGGGGCAAGCGTATTGCAATCAACTGAGCACAAATCCAGACTCCGAGGCTGCTATTATTGAGAAATGCCTGATGGGCAAGCCCAATAACACTTTGCCTGACCTGAAAATCGAATCCAAGACCTCATGCTCAGTAGTCGCCCTTTGCGACCTCTAGATCAACGAGACACTCATTTTTTGTTTTGAAGAACAAATTCTTACAAAAAAAGAATGAGTACCTCGTTGGTCTCTCATCTTAATACTAAATTCTGCGCGCGACTTCGTCCACGTGATTTGTTTCGCCTGTGTTAATTTACGTTTTTGGATACTGCTCCGCTCTCGTGGATCGTAGTGTGATGAATCGGTCCCGGTATCGGAGTACTCTAGTAAGTACTCTCTTTGTAATGCTGTAAAGGAAGCCCATCCTGTCATCTTCGTCCGGCCTACATTGCCTCCAGATATACTCGTATTACATTCTATGTTTGGTGGCGGTTTTGCCCAACTTACATATTTTGATACTGTCAAGTGTCAAGTTATCACGTAGCTATTGGAAATACAGGAAAGAATTGGCAAATCATACAACCATACCAATTTAAAATAACTAATTTTACTAAGTAGATACGTTACATCATTTTGATGGACCGATTTGTTTATGAATAGATCTTTCTGTGTTTTTGCATTGTTTCAAGTATAAAGTACCAGTTCCATTGACCTTGAGAGTGTTACTTATATATGCGTCCATCAGACCACATCCTGCATCGTTCTTCTGGAACAGCACACTAAACTCAACATGAAACTGGTAAGTAAGTCAATATTAATTTATTTAATTTCATTTTCGCAATTTACATTTATTGTTGTTCTGGAAAATTAAACATAACTTGAAAAAGTAAAATGAGTGTTAATCAAACACTAATTTTACTTTTTCAAGTTATGTCAGACAGCTCAGACTTGATCAGGTGTATGTAGGTACATTTTGTAAATTTTCAAGACATATAATAATTTATAAAATCGAAGTGAACAGTGAAAAATTCAGAAAGTACCTAGCTGTATCTGGAAACATGAAATATTCATAGTAACTTTTAAAAGGCGACACTCTCTAATGAGGTATTGAGGTAGGTACAGTCAGCAAAAGAGATAGGTATGCAGGGGCGTCAGATATAGTTGAAGTTTTCTAAGAAACCGATGGATGTCTTTGACTGAAACTTAACCTAAATAAAGAACTATTTATTATCTACGTTATAAATTAAATTACATTCGAAACCATCCATCGGTTTCTAAGAAAACTTCAACTATATCTGACGACCCTGCATACCTATCGGTTTTGCTGTGTGTACATAGATTAAGCATTATCAGGGTAACTAAACCTTACAGCGTATCTAATATGGTTATTTTTCATTACGATAGATGTTATGGTTTTCGTCTACACGAGCAAAAAGTAGATAATAAACAGTTCATTAATTAAACAAAGTTTCAATCGAAGAAACCTAACGCTTTTTAAGAAAATTTTAACTATATCTGACGACCCTGCATACCATCTGTTTTGTTGACTGTACATTCCCGTTACCATAGCAATGAACCGAAAAGTAAACTTAATCATTTTGTTTTTCAGCTCGCATTGTGTCTTCTGTTGGTAGGCGCCATTCTGGCTCTAGTTGGCGCGAATCCCGCTGGTACTGAGTTTGACAGGGCCCCGCTAGCGCCCAGTGTGGCTGGCAGCTCGCAGCCACTGCTGAGGGAGTCTCGCAGTCCATCCAAGAAAAGTAAGGGCTACGGCGGCTACGGAGGCTACCGCGGATAATCATGCTATAATTATGCGTGTGCCTTTGCCCCAGCTCAAAGCGGGGAAGGGTGGTTTGGGGTTCTGTTTTAGTTTACGTCCAGAGTGTTAATAAATTATATTTAACAGTCTAATTATGTGATATTAAAAAAGGCTTTGGTCTTTAATAAAGTTAAGTCTTTAAAATCGTGTCTTTTTATTTTTAAACAGTCTGGGAAACGAATTGTCTAGCAAATAAACTAAAAATTTAAACTAACCGCAGGAATATCACAACGTGATGAAATCGTCATTCTTTAAGAGTTCCATTAATCGTTTCGTGCTGGACTGCTAGCTGCCGGAAACCGCCAGAGCGGTGTGGATGTCGTAGGTACATACGGCAAATGGAAGATTGTTTTTTGTCTTAGGTGTGTGACACCAAAACCAAACATTAAATTGAAGAAGTCTTAACAGTCATTATTATTGTGAATTATGAAATGGCAAATTTCCTGTGAGTCTGACAATATCTACTAATTAATACGTTTCCTGACTGTACATTCCACAGTTACATACAAAGCTACATGTCTAAGTTAATTTATATAGAGAAAAAATTTGTATTTTTGTTTGTAATTGAAAAACTCAAAAACTACTTTCACCTATCGAAAGCTTCACTCTGATGAAGTCGCGGGCAGAAGCTAGTTTAAAATATGTGACGAATTTCGACCGTCGCGTCCCCTAGTTTCAAAAATCAATACATATTTTTTATCATCAAATTATTATTGAGTAAGTTAGTAGTTTAGTTAGTGCCATTTAAATAGTAATTAAATAATGATGAGGTCAAGGATGTTCGCTGGAATCAACTTTTTTTATTTAATCATCACAACAGACACGTCATGATGATGATGATAATTTCTAGTATAATCTGATACTAGTGAACCTGTTTTACCTCACGGTAAAGCTGTGCCAAGACAATTCAAGACTGTCATAAGTCAATATATCGCCCTATAAAAACAATGACGGTGAGCACACCAAAAAAAACTCACGACTTATAACAAAAAAAAAATACCAGAAAAACAGAACTGTTTTAACTAGGCTTGGGCACAGCCTCTTTCGACTTACGGCCTCTTTCGACAGCTTGTTAGTTGACATAGGAATGTTTTAATAATCCGAGTGATTGAAGGCACTTTGATGACCTTCACAATTAAGCATATAAATATCCCCGCATTATGATATCCAACAGTATATTTACAACTACCAAAATGAAATACGTAAGTAAAGTCATCAATAACATTTATAATCAGTAGGTTAATTAAAAAAACCGGCCAAGTGCGAATCTTTAAAACGAATATTTAACACTTCATACAAAAAACATGATTCTTTCTTTCGTATTTTTTTTTTTATTATAGATGGTATAGTTATACAAACTCTGTGAAAATTTAAATTATCTGCCCACTACACAGCCCTGTAATGGATGGATGGATGGACAGACAGCGGAGTCTTACTAATGGATTCTGTTTGCCATCCTTTTGGGCATGAAACCCTAAAAAGGTACACATAGTGGGTTTTCCCGAATGACAAATCGTGCTTTTGTGTTATTGATGTTTGTCGTGTTTTGTGTTATTGATGTTTGTCGTGTTTTGTGTGAACGTGTTGTAAAACCAGCACAAAAAGGCTTTGAAGACAGTTTTTATGAACTTTAAGTTGTGTAACAATCTGGTAACTCCTCTTTGGAAAATATACAAGTCGAGAATGCCATAATCATGCCGTATGTAGTGGCATAAAACAGGTTTTTAGCAGACTAGTTATATAATGGAACAAGACCATTATTATAAATATAAGTAAATATTATTATACGTCTAGTATATCGTTGGTACGTCTTGTCGACAGAATAATATTATTACTACAGCATGTATTATTTAAATTTTATTTGTGACGATTTTAGAAGAAGTACAACAAGACTATCATCTAAGGCGATTCGCACACTGCCCCGTGCTACGCTGCGGGATGCGTGCGGGGTGCGTGCGTGCGGATGCAGATCTGCATCAACGTGCAGATTTCCCTCACAAACGCGCGAGGCTACAGTATATGTCATGCGGTTGCCACGCGCGGTGGTGCGTGTTTCCCGCATGTAGGCGCGCGATCTGCAACACCGCGCGTGAATGCGTTTTCTGTTGAACTGCGCGTGTTTTCTATACAAACACAGATGCTTTCAAACAACGTAAGAACACGCACTCCCGCGCTACGCTGCGTGATGCGTGGCAGTGTGCAAATCGCCTTAGTACAAATTATTGATTGATAACTTAGCATATTGTTAGGGCGCCCGCAGACTTACAATTTCAGGTTGGCCGACTATCGAACAACTAAATTGCGTATTTTCACAATTTAATGGGACCAACAAAATTATTAATGTATTATTATTCTAACTTTGACTTTGATGACCTAAGAGTCTTTCTAGAAAGTAATTGTAACTCTTTTTATTTCAGTTCTCATTCTTAGCTCTGTTTGTGTGCGCCATCTTGTCAATGGTGAGCGCGGGTTTGATGCCGGAAGCTCCAGAAGTACAACCAAGTGAGAATGTCAGGGTGGGTCGCGGCATCGTCGGAGAACACCACCGGCACGGATACGGCTACAGCGGCGGATACAGAGAGAGAAACGGAACGACAAAGCAAAGGACACATCTATACTATTAGGTATAATAAAGCTAAAGAGTTTTTTTGTTTGTTTATTTGTTTAAACTACTACCAGTCGGATTGGAAAAAATATTTTTGTATATATAAGCCAGATTCATGAAAAATAGTTTATATGCTACTGATATTGTAGAAAGGTTATACATATAACATGACACTATGCCACACAAACACGGGTGAAACCGAGGGGTATAGCTAGTTAAAAATAAACACTTAAAAAAAAACATGACAATTTAAATTTTGGTTAATTTAATTTAGTCTTTCTTTAGTATATACCTAATCAGAGCCATTATCTTAATAAATTACATTAAAAAATACGCTTTTTAATTACGCTAACATTAAGTTTAAAATTTAAAATAATAATATGTTCATGACGTAAAAGTGGAAGTAACCAGATATCTATGTCGCAGCTTTTTCATAAAATAAGGTTTTTGATCAAGAACCTACGTTTTTAAAAAAAAATATTGTTTCGGCGTGGTGACCACCCGTGATTTTGACAAGAACTTTATCATAAACCCAAACTAGTTCAGGTTTTTGATCAAAAATCTGGATTGTTACAGGTTTATGATGAAATTGAGTTAAAAATGTGTCATCTTCCGGTTTTGCATCAAAAACCCAATTTTATGAAAAACCTGGGACTTAAATAATTTTTTCCTATTTCTATTCATGGGAGAGGTGTCAAAAATTTGCCATCAGATTTCAAATTCTGTCCGTCATAATTATTAATTACTGTTAAATGCCGTCAATAAATGTTTCAAAAGGTTTCTAATTTATTATAATGTGTATAATGTGAAGCTATTCTTCAGCTGAAGTTTTATAATAATACTAAGTTCGATGATCGAAATCCAATTTCCAATCACGTGGAATATTAAAATCTTTTTGTTACAGTGCCATCTGTGATCGAGAAGCGGAACTAGTCCAAGGAGGTTGGAGCCCACCTATTATGATTACATTTACAGCGTCTTTATTGCACGCCATCTAGGTTGAACAAGAGTAGGTACTCATATAATTAATACTTGAGTGGGGTCGAGTGATGCTGAGACGGGCTGTAATTCGACCGAAACGACCAGTTCACTCTGAGTTTTGTTAATAGGCCGGGGGCGAGCCTATTGCCATCAACCGGGCACAAATTCAGACTCCAGAGAAATTCCTAATGGAAAAACCCAATAACACTTTGCCCACCCTGCGAATCGAACTTAAAACCTCATGCTCAGCAGTCGCGCTTTGCGACCACTAGACCAACGAGGCAGTCCAGAGGACTGCACTTTAATATTGTGAAAACCTAACCGGAGTGAAACCAATGCAGTCGAAAACCATCATCTGACTAATAAAATCGCCCACACTTCGACATATATAATATAACATGAATGGGTTAAACATAAAAAACTATATAAAGTCACACAAAAACATCGTTGTATATGTGAGATCTGAGGGAAGGTTAAAATGAGGTACAGAAAATAAAAGTCTACATTTATGTAATTAGCCAAATTACCTATATTTTTTCAAAATAGACGAGTTAATGTATACCTATGTTCTTATATCTGCACCTATAACTACGTTAATGTTTATGATAATGCTTTTCCTTATCTACCAGCCAAAGCCAGCAGCGGAGAGCGAACAATACAAACAGGTAATTAAAACAAAGCTTATTTAATAAATCGATTTTATAAAGCTTTGTTATGTGATTTGCTAGACCCTTGTACAATTATTTAATAGTATATAGAACTTAAGATTTCGGACATACATATAAATTACTAGCTTGACTTGATATATTAACATACGGAAACCGTAGATTTTTCTGGCATAAAAATGTCTATATGCTATTCCAGACTATAATCTATCTCTGTGCCAAATTTCATCCAGAAACGTTCAGCCGTTCTCGCGTGATTGAGAAACAAACATCCACCCGGAAAGAACGGTGAATAGTTCGTTTAGCATCAGAAACTATCATATTAGTCAATCATAAGAACTTCAGCGACGCGACGGCGTAATTGTCTATCTCAATCAAAGACAATATACGCGACATTTGAAACTGATATTGTTGTTATTTATTACCGCGACGCTAGTTCGTTTTATATTCATCTCACGAGTCACAATCAGATACATTATCGTCGTCTATGTTACGCAACGCATACCTATTAGTTTACTGCCGTAAACCCTCTACAGTCGCTGATAAAACAACACATTTTAAAATCCAGTATTGATATTCAATAATTTCGTTTCGTTAACCAGATATATGAAAGTGGACGAGATGAATGAGTATGTAAGAATTATAGCAGTTTCTGTCTACACCCATAAGAAAAAGATGTGAGTTTATGTATTATGTTAACCAAGAAATCCGCTATAGCCCACCGCTATAAAATCGCAAGATAGTGCAAGCAGGCTTTGCAATTTTTTTATACTCGTACTGTATTACGCACTTGTGCTACGCAACTACCTACATCATACTACGCACTCGTCTACAGCATGCTACGCAGTTCCTACATCATACTACGCACTCGTCTACAGCATGCTACGCAGGTCCTACATCATACTACGCACTCGTCTACAGCATGCTACGCAGGTCCTACATCATACTACGCACTCGTCTACAGCATGCTACGCAGTTCCTACATCATACTACGCACTCGTCTACAGCATGCTACGCAGTTCCTATGTCATACTACGCATTCGTATACATCATGCTACGCAGCTTTCTACGTCATACCTACTACCCACACATATACAGCATGCTACACATTCGTCTACAATATGCTACGCAGTTTTCTACAAATGTACAACTCAGTTTTCTTACACTCAGCATACTTCACAGATTTCTACCAGCAACCTATGCAATCTTTTACAGCAAAAAAAATGATGAGACCCAAAATCGTTTTTTATTTTATTAAGACGAAAATTATATTACGCATTACGTTGCGCAGTCTGTTATAAGTATTTATATTTTTTGCCTTGCCGCGATCGACTGGACTATTAGCCGCGATCAACCGGTCGATCACGATTGACCGGTTGGCCATACCAGATCTACAGCATCCTACGCACTCGTTTACAGATTCCTACGTAGGTACGCAGTTTTCTACGACATACCACGCACTTTTCTACAGAATTCTTCACACTCATCCACAGATTGCTAGGCAGTTTTCTATAATACGGTACGCAATTGTAGACTCAGTCTACTCTATGCTAAAAAGGCGATTTCAATTTTAGGTCTAAAGGCGATTGAATAACATTAAACTGCTCAGTGCTTATTAGGTTAAAAGGTAACTAAAAACAGTAATTAAGAAGCAGTTACCCAGTCCACTAAATGTGATTATTGAGCCTGCCAACAAAGAGAGTTTTACTGCAAAGATTGCTGCAAAATTGCTTTGATGACAGTGTCAAAAACTAGGGTATTTATATCGATGCCAATCTTTGCATAGATTTTCAAACTAATAAGACAACTATAATACTAATTAATGCAAAAGAATAAAAAGACTTAGTTAAGAGTTCGGTTTACCTCAAGTTTTTATGTCTCTGACCTTATCTTTGTGGTTTTTGGGATCCGGCAGGTCGCTGGCACTGCGTGGAGCTCTTATAATCAGACCTTTGTCGGAGCCCATAGTTGCACCCACTAAGACGGAGACGAACAGAGCAATAAAAAATTGAATAAAAACCTGAACTGAAAAGTTTAAAAAAAACAATCAAAAATAAAAAAAAACCGGCCAAGTGCGAGTCGGACTCACACACAAAGGGTTCCGTATCACTATACAATATTTAACAGTAATACAAAAAATAATCGGAAAAATGTAATTAATTTGTGTTACATAGCATTTCTTCTGGCCAAATTTCATGATTCTAGATCAACGGGAAGTCCCCTATTAGTTTTGATTCCGTTGCGAGCGTCAAAGTATGTGCCATAAACGGCCTCATCTTTAGATTGTGTTGACTTAGAAGTCTAATATAATATCATGTTATTTTCAACACTCTAAGGGGTAGCAGACCTAAGTATTGATATTAATTTCAGCTTGATACCTACACGTATTTTGGAGAAAAAAGGTCTTGAAAGACAGACAGACAGATGGACAACAAAGTCACCTATAAGGATTGCGTATTTTCCGACTGAGTTACGGAACCATAAAAAGATAAGTGCAATCTTAGAAAAGTTTAAGTATCTTTTTGTAACTTTTGTTATCACTAAGCTTACGCCGTCTGACTATCTGTACCGATGTATGATACAGTGCTGTAGCTTTTACCGTACCGACCATTGTCATGACAAGTAACTTTAGTATTACGAACCCCATTGTTTTTTTTGTATTGCTGTGACAAACTGTAGGTTTCATCCTCAAAACCTTCGATAAGGATCAATTATACCCTTAATCACGATCCGTGACCACTTGTATGGTTTATTTATCATCATGTCGTCAGATTTATTTGACTGCTGTTCGATCATTGAACCACAATTAGTTACAACACCTATAAGGAGTAATTCGAAAAATAATAATAAGAGGACATACAGGGTGTCCCAGATAAGGAAGTCCAAACGAAAATTTTGGAAGCCTCTCTTCTTGGACTATCCAAACCACCCCCATGTATCTATGTTCTACCATTTTTTGCGGTTTAGGAGCTAAACGATTTTTATATAGTCCAAGAAGAGCTAGAGGCTTCCAGAATTTTCGTTTGGACGTCCTTATGTGGGACACCCTGTATAAAGCAAGTTAATAAAAAGTTATATAGGTATCACCTTCATGTTTTGATAAGTTCAATATCACGTCATTATTTTTTTATCATAATTCGATGAATCCTCTTAAATTGTTTTCATATTTTTTCCGTAATCGGAATTACCTAGCGACTCCATCGTCCTCAAATATTTTGTATATAAAGGTGCATAAAGTTAGAAGTTTATCAGTGCATTTTGAAAATCTCAACAATGAAATTCGTAAGTAATTTTTATGCATTTATTTAATTTATACCAAACTTAAATTAATATTCAAGTAACCTGTTTCTTGTTTTCCAGCTTTTGTTTTTTTATTAAGATTTGTTCTCTACTTACTAGTTTAATCTGTGTAAACCTCACAAGGAAGTGTTAGTGAAATTGTGTTTTATAATTTTTTACTCGTTTGTGTTAAAAGAAAAACGACACAAATAAAGTTTTCTTAGTTTGAGAGTCCGACCATCTTTTAAATGTGATTTTTTTTTTCAAACTATTTATCGTCGTAGCAATTTAGTATTGTGTAGCTTAGAGAAAGAAGCGACGACCATCAATAATAAAAATAATAGACGTAAAATAAGACGTTACACTTTAATTCCGCGGATTAATTTCAGGGTAGGTATTAATTGGGAGATGGTATTTTTTGTCGAAAGCTATTTAGCACCTATATTATTAATTCAATTAATTTGTACAATGAATTGGAAAACATCGCAAAAATCCTGTCTTCATTCGTTATTTTAACGAAGTATACCCGTTTTGAGCACCTACTATGCATTAAGCACCAATCTTTGCCTTCAATACCTTTGGTGCTTAATGCATAGATGTTAAAAAAACGTAATAGCGGGAATACTACATTTTAACGCCATTAAAACATCCTTTGTGCTCTCCGTTGGGCCAACTTTTTCCAACAAAGATGGCAATATTTTAAATTTAAGTCCGTGGGCCAATGCCTTGTAGTACCTATAGATACTATAAAAAATCTTTTACTTTTCCAGTTTGCCTTCATCACGTTGTTCGTGTGCGCCATCCTTGCCCTGGTGGGTAGCGAGCCGCTGGGAAGAGTCCAGCGCAGTCCTGTACCCGTCGCTGATCCAAATCATCGCCACAAAAACTACGGAGGTTATGGTCACCGTCGCTACCATCACTACCACTACGGCGGGTACTATCGCGGATAGAATGCACTGAATGTTTCGAGTATATAATTAACTTTTTGTTTTATAACTAACTGGGTTATATTTTGTAAATATATGTTACACGTGTTTGGTAATCAATTTCTCTGGTTTTTTTTTATGTTTTACTTTGGTCTCTAGTGTATTTGGAAAACCTTCCAACGTTAAGAAGTTTTCCAAGAGTTTACGAGTGATTGAATGTGTCAGAGGCACCTAGAGCTGTCAATCCCACCAACAATCCCTGAGATTTACCAATATTGTGGAAAACAAACCAAACTGTGATATCACAACACAGAATATCATTTACATGGTTTATTTATTTATTTATCTAAACTTTATTCAACAAAAGTAAAAAGGCGGACTTAATGCCTTAGGCATTCTTGGTTCCAAAACCCCAAAACCCAAAACCCTATATAATAATATTATGAAAGAATCTTACTAGAATCACTCATATGCCGATATGAGAATAGAAAATCAATTGTGTCTCATTACGTGGGACTTGAGTAATTAATAAAGATTATAGATTCAGAAAGATCAAATAATATTTTTCTGAAAAAAGTTATTAACCTAAGTATATTGATAATTTTGCCATAAAAAATCCGTAGACGGTAATCGATGAACTTTTAAAGTACAGTAGATACTTATCTATACTTTTCGCCGACTCAGCGGAATCGTATTTTTACTCTTGCGAAAGTTAAAGGTTATACATGCTGAAAAAATTGTTTAGTTTGCGTAAGGTTTGGCTAATACGGTCAATAATTGCGTCATGCGAAAAATGTACCTATATAATTTAGAGATCTCATTGGTCTAGAGGTCGCAAAGCGTGAATGCTGAGCGTGAGGTTTTGGGTTGGATACCCAGTCCGGGCAAAGTATTATTTAGTTTTTCTATCAGGAATTGCTCAATAGCAGCCTCGGAGTCTGGATTTGTGCTCGGTTGATGGCAATAGGCCGGCCCCCTATTACATAGGACTTAAAAATAACTGGCGAAATGTGGGTAAACTAATGGGTACACCTCTGCCTAACCCTTCGGGGATCGCAGGCGTGATGTTATGATATGTTACTTTAGACTTGACTTTTAAGGTTGCGATCATTCCTAAAAATTGGTAAAATAGTCCCCACGAAATCCTTATCTCTCTTTTTTGGTATTTAGATTTACCTAGTCTCAAAGGAGTCCGTAATATGGTCGTCCTCACTGAATTCACTAAGAAAGCATGGTTAATACCATAGGTAAACAAAATATAACATAATTCCTATTAAAAAAAGGTGGTTTATTAGGTTCGTTGCCACTAGTACCATTAACAGTTCCATGATGGAACTACTGATGTTTTTTTTATCACTAGTTCCAATTTATAATAATCTAAAAATAATGGAACTAATGTTGAATTTTTTATCACTAGTTCCACATTATTATTTTAAAGGTGTGGTGCTACTTTCTACTTTGCTTTTATGTACAATTTTTATTTTCACTTTTTATGTTATGTGCGTCATTTTCGCGGGAATAAACAGTTTATCTTTCTTTCTTTCTTCTTTTTGTATATAATTATGATGTTACAATTTGTTTTTCAATACATTTAGCCATCATATAAATGCCTATGCAAACGATTTATTTTGCATCACGAAATTAAACTTTAAGGAATTTTTTTTTAGCTTAACATTTATTTTACATGTTGTAATATATACCTACATGAATCATTAACGAAATTAATAAAATCAAAAATAAAACTAAAGTATTAAAACCAAAGCTCACAAAGTGATATTGGATTGAATGAAACAAATCGTTGATGGTATAGAAGCTTTCTGTAATTAATTAAGTATCCAAAATATTTGGTGGTGTTTTTGTCTGTTGGCGGATTATAATAAGGCAGGTTCACAACCTCCGCCTCCACCACCGCCACCGCCCCCGCCGCCGCCTCCACCACCGCCACCGCCGCCGCCACCGCCTCCGCCACATGGGTCGGGCAATACCCCACCGACTACCGCCATGATGGCGCACGCCGCAAGACCCAAGTATGCGAACTGAAACAAACAAGAAATTGTTGTCATTGTTTGGTAAACACTGTGAACAGTAAGAGTATTGCTATCTTTCACCAACAGTTAGTCAGTAGTTATAGTCGTGTAAGTCTGTGGTCCTAAAATAACGTGGTCAATCCCTGAATATTGTGCATGTTTTTTAACTACAATGTTAAGTTTGTCCTTAATTATAAGTTTATTTAAAAAAAAAACATGGTAGGAATCATATTCGTCATACAGTATCCTCTCCACAGGAGTTCAACTAGCGCATGGTCTCTTTTTAAAAAAAAGTTGTTGAAAATTGCTTACATAAAATACGAAAATCTGTCTTAGATTCCCAAAGCTTTTTTTTTTTTGAGGTGGTAAAAATCATCAAATGAGTCCTTCCGCCCTGGGTGGGGCGGAAGGGACTGTCAGACTTTTACTGATTAAAAAACCACCCTGTTCCTTCTGTTGCCCTTTACGTTCCGGGGCCACGGTATCCTGCGCAACCCCGGCAGGCGTTTGGCCCCTTTGGGGGCCCCGTCCCTATGCTGACAGCAATCTTGGTCCAATGACTGAGCGATTGGGTGATGCAAGTTAAAAAAATATCCGTAATATATATAAATGTCGGGGTCAAAGTTCGCTCGCCTCGCTTGCTCACTAGACCAAGAAATTGCCCTTCAAATCTTCCTTCAAAGTTATAAAAGTAATTATAAGAGTAATACGGGTAATTTCGACCAATTTTAAGTTTTCTATAGAAACAAAGATTTCCAATTATCTTTTTTTATTAATAACACATTTCGAAAATAATCTCTTAAACCATTTTTGTCCTAAAATGTATCCTGCTTATGCGTAGGAAGTTTAATAAAATCGGTTCATTCATAAAAAAAAAATAAGAGCTTGAAAGTTTGTATGAAAAGCCGTACGGCATAAATGCTCATAAAAGGATGATGAACCTTAACACAAGAATGTAATAATAATATAATCAATAATATGATCAATAATATAATCAAATAGTTAATATTGTACTTACGAATTTCATTGTTGAAGTTTTCAAAGTACACTGATATAGAATGACTCCAAATTCGTCTTTATATACTAAATATTTGAGGATAATGGCAACGACGGTGACCTTTTGCGAAAAAAAATCAAAAAATTGACACCAGTTTGCAATCTATATATACAAATTAATTAAATTTGAGAGTCTGTTTATAATGCCAAAATAACAGCTTTTTTCTAAATGCGTGTTAATTATCCTTATTAATAGTCCCCGACAGACATGACGCACCCGAAACATTAGCGTATCGGTGACGCGGTCGTCACCAACATGCTAATGGGACGTGTTACGCCAGGCTAGCGACAGTTTTTCCACAGTTTTAACTTTCGTCGGTGACGTTAACCCATAAGTTTTGCCCCTACCCAAAAATTGCTCAACGCAATTTTTGTCTAGCCGTCTGTCTGTCTTTTTGTTTGTAGCGGTTAATCTCCGAAATGGCAAGACAGATTTTGACAGGTTTTTCAATAGCAGATAGCTAACGTTATAATGATTAAATATGCTTCTAAATTCATTTTAGAAAAATAGTTAGGGATCAGCGTAAAATAAAAGTTAAACCCCGCAGATAACCGACATCCAAGCGGACGAAGTCGCGGGCTTAAGGTAGTAAATAATATTTTATGTAGGTTATAGGTATACTGGGTAATAAATAGGTTTTGTTGACCGAAAAATCAAGTTTTAGCGGTTATTGACACAGGCGTTTTTTTGCCACACTATGGCAAAGTTAAAAAGAGTGTTATAATTCTAATAAGTTGTTAATATGTGTGTTCAGCTGTTTCATCGCGTCTCCTAAACCATTACAAATAAAATATCGTTAGAAGCGTCGCAAATCACTTCTCTAAGGATAATTTACATTTTAATAGACAGTTTATTGCTGAATGCAAAAAACTGTCTATTAAAATGTTGTTAATTGAATCTATAAAAAAATAACAAATCAATCATTTCATAGGTCATCTTCGTATAGGTGCAGTGATATCTATACATATAATAATCCACGATATAGCAATGGTCTCATGCCGCCCTGCTGGGCCAGCTCATCAGACAGGAAACGTAGACATTATGTGACCACAGCTTAGGTCCCTTCACAAAACATCATTTTTTCTTTGATCTTCCTGTCTCTCTCCATCTTACACATCAATCCATTTATCACTTTCTTAGTCATTACTCCTGGAGTGGAGACCGAAAAGCATAGAGTGGTGGGCCATGCAATTCGAGTGTTCGTATATGCCTCAATTTAACTGATGCAGGGAGGGGACTCCATTGGGGAGTACCATTGTACTTGCCCGTATCGAACCCGCAACCTCATGCATGAAAAGCGAGCGTCATACTTTATATAACACTAGCGATTCGCCCCGGTTTCGCACGGGTGCAATCGTCGAGAAAAAAGCACCCGGGGTGGCTTGACATTTTCCGATACTTCCAACAATTATCATTTCATTTCACCAATTACACAAAACCTTGATAAATTATATGTTTAAACCTTCCTCATGAATCACTCTATCTACTTGTGAAAATCCGTTTATTAGATTTTAAGTATATCACTAACAGACAGACGGACTCGGCGGAAGCCATTGTTTAATAATATTTAATTATTTGTTGTAGTAGTAGTCGAAAGTATCGACCATATTTAAATTTTGAACGCCCTATAAATACCTGTAAGAGCTATTGGGCCATGAAATGAAAGACCTCATGAATCTTTCGCAGTTCCTTTAAAAGAAAGCTCGTGGTCGTGTGTATACTTCTCATCATAGTCTGATTAGTGATGTTAACTTAAACTGAAGATTATTCGTTTAATAATCGTCAATAGCCAGGGTATTCGATAGATTCGAGTTTTTTATAATAGTCTTCCACGAAATGTTAGAATTATTTATTTTTACCATACGTTAGAATCATTTATTTTTATCATCAAAGAATCAATCTCAAATCATTTCTCAAGAAAGGTGCATACAAGTTTACATTACAATCCCACCTCTTCTTTTTTTAGTTACTTACAACCATAAAACTTTTATTTTAATCAAGTTTTATTTTACATTAGGTATCTTAGTTCTGCCGAAACAAGCCAACCCACCATATCTCAAAAATTTAATTAATTACGTCGAACTTTATCAATATGCCGAATGTTTTACATAAATATCCAATAATATAACAGTTCAATATACAATTATGCTTAGAATATATTTAAAATTTAACATAACATCACGCCTGTAATCCCCGAAGGGTTAGGCAGAGGTGTACCCATTATAGTACATCCACATTTCGCCAGCTATGTTTATGTCCCATGTAATAAGGGGCGAGCCTATTGCCATCAACCGGGCACAAATCCAGACTCCGAGGCTGCTACTGAGAAATTCCTGATGGAAATCCCAATAAAACTTCGCCCGACCTGGGAATCGAACCCAAGACCTCATGCTCAGCAGTCGCATTTTGCGACCACTAGACCAACGAGGCAGTTAAAAATTTATGAGTGTTGATATGCCAAATCAACACGTCAAAAGAAAAACTGGCCGAGTGCGAGTCTGGTATTCCTTTACTTTAATTTTTAACTTATCCTTAAACAAATGTTTGATCTTTTATCTATCTTATTCTATGTATACATTAATATTTATTTATTCATATAAAATGCTTTATCCTGAACGAACGACTGACTGACTGACTGACGCATTAACGCACCGCCTAAACCGCTGATCGGGCAGAAGCTAGAAAGTCTATAAGAAAAAGTATAAAATAAAGGTGTTTTTGTCTGTGTATGATTGTGTAAGCTGTAAAAACTCTTAGTTTTTCCCGTTGCAGGGTTTTTCTTAATGCGAATAATACGAAGATGATATTCTGTGTTGTGATTATTACAACGGGGTTTAGTTGGGACGGTCAGTTCCACAACCAAGCTGACAGTTGAAAATCTCAGAGATTATTAGTGTGACGCAATGATCATACTAACCACTCCTTAAGTTGACAGTCTTGCTAAACTATTTAATGTAGGTAGAGGTATTGGGTAAGATTAGAACGTCTGAGATCCAATTAAGACAATTAAAAGAATACATCATCTGCCTAGCCTTTTCCCAACTATGCTGGGGTCGGGTTCCAGTCTAACTGGATGTAGCTGAATACCAGTATTTTACATGAAGCGACTCCACAATTTAAAGAATAAAACCACAGAAATAAATTACCAAATATCATACTTTAATATCTATTTTCAAAACATAACCCAGTTAGTTACAATACAAAAAGTAATTACCTACTTAATTTTCATCACGTTTTCATTAGTATATGTAGTACATATTCATTCCTAATAAAATGTGGTATAAAAGATGTCACAATTTGATTAACAGCACATAAACACATTCAGTCATTAGGCAATAAATTATTTTGCAACACAAAATTAAATTTAAGGCAAAACAATATTTTTAACTTAACATTTAATTACATGTTGTTGATATAATGTAATATTACAAAAAATGTCGGGTCATTTCCTTCATGAATCACAAACCAAATTTTACACCGCACTTATAAAGTGTCATTGAATTAAGTGATACGAACTCGTTGATTGAAGATTTCTTTAATTGATGTAGCGTCCGTAGCAGTACCTCTAGTGGTGGTTTTCGGTTTAAAATAGGGCAGGTGCGCCACCGCCACCGCCACCACCACCGCCGCCGCCGCCGCCACCACCACCGCCGCCACCACCACCTCCTGGGGTAGGGCTACCGCCGCCGCCACCACCGCCACCGCCACCACCGCCTGGAGCGGCCGATGCTCCACCGAGCATTGCCAGGATGGCGCACGCCGCAAGACCAAAGTACGCGTACTGAAAAAAACAAGAAATTGTTGTCATTAACTTGGTATGGATTATAGAAAAACCTAGAGTCTAGTTACCTACGAAGTCTATGGTAATTAAATAACATACTATATAGGTATATCTCTATATTGTGCGTACAACTTTACATTTGCAGTTGGAAAGTATAGGAGAACACGTTTTTTAACTAGAATGTTAAGTTTGTGTTTCTAATAAATTATAGCAAACGGGTCAGTTTTATAAAAACTTGGTTGACAACAATATTCATCGCACGAAACCCTCCCTACGCGAGTTTACCTCGCTCAGAGATTGGGTGCTACGCTGAGCGTTAAGGGTTCGATTCCCGCACGGAACAAATATTTATACGGTCTGCAGTTAATAGTTTAGAGTTTTGTGAGTGAGTTTAAATCTTTTTAAACACGCCAAACAAAACTAAAATTAACAAGAGAAATTACAAGCTCAAAACGTCGTTTTTATGTTACTTATATAAAAATCCACTTTTTAAGTATCCTACGATATAACAATAATATTTACAACACTATTGACTATTTAAAAGGACGATGAACCTTAAATAAGGAAGTAACGACTATATAGTACTTAATAAAAAAAATCAAATGGTTAATATTCTACTTACGAATTTCATTGTAGAAGTATTCAAAGTATACTGATATAGAATGATTCTTAATGCGCCTTTATATACTGAACACTTGAGGATAATGGCGGCAATGGTTGGCGGGTTAAGGAAAAAAATTTAAAATTGACAAGTGTTTGCATTAAAGAAATATATAACTATAATAATCGAAAATCAGGTTTCAGCGGTTGTTGACACTGATGTTTTTTTAACAGACTACGGTTAAGCCAAAAAATATTTTCATAATTTAAGCAGGCTTTCAGCTGTTTCACTATATCCCCACTGGTGTTATTGTACTGGTAGTACTATGAGAAGTATAATAGAAAGTTTAATGATGCATAGGATTTTGCCATGGTTGCGTGCCCCCCAGCCAGTAATACGGAAACATGCGACCAACGCTACACGCTATCATCTTTTCTTTGATCTTCCTCTCCTTAGTCCTTCTCCATCCACCACATTTATATTCATCACTCTCTTAGTCCTGGAGTCGAGATCGACAAGCGTGTTGGGGCATGCAATTCGAGTATTTATATTGGTACGAGCGCTTGCTTGCTAATGAGGTGTGATAAGTTTAGATGCAAGTAAACTAGTCTTGCTAACTTCTTCATAAAATATTTATTATTGCAACAAACGTTAACAATATAACGATCAAAAGTGTACTCTATTGCATTAGTGATAATGCTGAATTTATAATAAACTAGTATCAATTCTTATGCTAACGAACTAAATAAATATGCGATGTAATAGAACAATATTCTTCGAGTAATTTACCTCCTTTAATGTATTGTTTATTTATTACATCTTCAAAAATACATACACATTTTATTTCGCTGTAGAGCTTGTAGATAATGTTAACAAACTCATTGGCGTTTTTTATAATTGTCAATATTAAAGCCAAGTTATTTGAAATATTTGAGTTTATTAATGGTTTGCCAAAAATTGTTATACCATATCGGAGAAAATATTTAACCACTTAGCCGAAGAATTTAGAAGTGGTACAGAAAGGTTTACAAGCTGGCTGTGTGAGAGATGTTTTTATTTCATCAAATATAATTATATTACATTTTAGTTATACATAAAGCATACAGTACACATTTAGTAATTAATAATAACATAAAAATACCAATAAAAATTTCATTATTTAAGATTACAATGCAATTAATAAAATTAAAATTAAATACAAAATTATTCATTTAAAAAATAATTTATATTAAAAACAGCGATCAATAATAATGATGTCATGTCTATAAAGAATAACAAGAATAATAAAAAAATAAATATTTAAATATTATTAAAAATTAAGTAATGTCAATATGTAGAATTGTAGATGTCATAATAATTATAGTAAATAAGTTTTACATTTTACACTTCCAATATTAGTTAATATTTGTATGGCTGAAATGCCGAATATAGTGAAACCCATAGATCTTAAGAACTTTTATTAGCTACCTATATTCTTGCAAATAAATATAATCATTCATTCATAAAATATCTTAACGCTAGACTTGTTTTTTTCTATTATGATGACGTCAATTTGTCACAAAAAAATTAGGACTATTTATTTCATAAAAAAGGTTTACACAAGTTTACATTACAATGCACTTAATGTTTTAATGTTCGTTTGTTGTTGATCACCCTTAAAACTTTTGTATGTTTTTTAATTTTGTTTTTTACTGCTACGCCTCGAAAGAAAATGGTTCTAATGGATTTTCTTTGGTGTCGGTGTGCGAACGGGAGTTCATCCAATTGTCAATCACCCACGATTTTTCTTAAACTGTTTAACGTCGTCGTAAGCATAAGTAGAGGCGACTGCCATTAATAATAATAATAGATACCTACTAATTGTCGGGCATGCCACCGTCTGGGGGACCAGACGTAGTCCCCATACGGTGACGTCCCCAGACGAGTACCCATTAGTACACCCACATTGCGCCAGTTATGCTTAAGTCCCATGTAATAAGGGGCGAGCCCATTCATCCATTCCATTCCATTTTTTTATTTTTAACACGCTTTTATTAGCTTCACTTGTAACTATGTATGTAAGAAAATCTTGAAATCTTAATTTACCCACTTCCCGGTCTTCGATTAGGATGAAATTTTGCACACGCTCTGAGTTCTGATGACAATTACATGACTAGCTAAGAAACGTCATTACAAATCCAATATGGCGGCCTCCCCAAGATGGCGGACAGGCTGTTTGAAATCCACCTCCATGATATGGGTATCAAATGAAAGGATTTGCTGTCAGGAATACGAAAAAAATAGTCACGTGACTTAAATCCAACATGGCGGATTGGATATTTGAAATGCACCCCCATGATATGGGTATTAAATGAAAGGTTTTGCTGAATGGGATACGAAAAAAATTAATGCGTGCTAAAAGCGTGTTTTTTAGTTTTTTAAACTATTATGTTATTTACACTATCTTTATAATGAAAAACAATTTCCTAAAATTTCCAAAGCAATAAAACTTTTTTTTTTAGTACCTTACAGGTCAAATAAGCTCTTGGTCAATAAACATTTGGTAAGTACAGCTAAATATTCCATTAAAAAAAATCAAATTAGACATTACTTACTTAGATTCTATTTCGTACGTTATCAATGTCCACCTATTTAAGGGTAACCTAAAAATGTATGTGACTATCATTGCCTATAAATAATAATAGTCACCACAAGGTACTTTACAAAAGTTACTCGCCTTAACTTTTGTGTGGCGTCTTACAATCAGGATCAATTAATAAGTAAACTTGTTCGTCTCTCATACGAAAAAGGTTTCCGTATTTACACATTGCGAGCTCGCTCTTCAGATCTGGTCTCGTTAGCAAATTTCTAAGAAAACGCTACAATTCTTAATAGAAAGAAACTACTCAACATCATGGGTCTCGAGTCAGGACCTGCTCAGCAGTCCACTTGTTACCACAACACAACAAGGCAGGTGTTTCTTTTGATTTTAATATGGAACCACAAACCAGTTCGCCGATGACTCCTGTCGAGCAACCCGCTTTATTGTTGCTTCTTTTTGTATGTACTAGTTTTATTGCTTTAGGCTCCATAACATTGACATTGAACTCGAAAATGCAGTTCATTTTGTTATCGAAATATGCGTTTTTTGTAAACGCAACGTGAAACTAATAGTTTGTTGGTCTTGTGTCTGGATGCTTCGTCGAATAGTCGAATATTACACAAATAAGTGCTTTTTTTTATGTGTCTCATTAAACTTTTTATAAAATAACAACTGTCATAAAAAAACGACTCCTAACCATAAAAACACCTTTTAAATATTATTTGATAATATCTTTGTTTTTTTCGCGTTGAGTTACGTCTCTACTCCGCCCCCGTAGATCGTAGCGTGATGTAGCCTATTCTTATTAAGTTTGACTATCATATACAAAAAAATTTTTGTTTTATAACAAACAAAAAAAACTTTATTATATTAGCATGGCTTCTTTAATTTTAATTTACTTGAAATATTCATATTACACGATACTTAATCATTAAGTTGTATATGGTATTCGCCGAATACCAAATACTTACCGTGCCTACTAATCATGTTTTTTTTGTTTTAAACCAAAAAAAACCGGTTCAAATAATACGCAAAAAATATTACTAATTTACTTTAATAAAAAATAATTTAATTGCACAACATCGTTAACGCAATCCATAAGGTTAAGTTCAATGTAGTACATATTATTAGTTATTCGCATAAAATGTGGTATGTACATTTATATCGGATGTTACAATTTGTTTTACAGCACATAAACACATTTAGCCATTTTCAGGCAAGAAAATTATTTTACAACACAAAATTAAACTTTAAGACAAAATATTTTTTTAACTTAATATTTAATTACATGCTGGTGATTATGTACATTATAGGAAAATAAGTTCAACGTTAGAACATAACCTACATGAATCACAAATAAAATTAATATAATCAAAATAAGGAAATCAAAATAAAGAAATTAAAATATTAAAACCAATATTAAATTGAATAAGACGAACTCGTTGATAGTAAAACTTTCTGTAATTTATTAAGTGTGATAAACCATATCCGCAGCGGTGGTGTTGTTTCTTGTGATGTTGGTATTCGTGGGAGTTGTGGATTACTTTCCACCACCACCGCCGCCACCACCACCTCCTGGGGTAGGGCTACCGCCGCCGCCACCGCCACCGCCACCACCGCCTGGGGCGGCCGATGCTCCACCGAGCATTGCCAGGATGGCGCACGCCGCAAGACCCAAGTACGCGTACTGAAAAATAAATACAAATAAATGGTGGTAGGTTGTAACTAAAATAAGAGTATTGCTATCTTTCACCAACAGTTAATGCGTGAAAGAGATGCGCAGTCCTGGTTCGACTGAAACCAGATATTAAAACAAAATAAGAAGTAAATGGCCTTTATTTAGCATATATAATATTATGCTAGAGCTGGACCAAAAGGTTCCCTTTACATGGCAAGTGACATCGCGGCAGGCCAAGGCTAGCATAGCGGGATGAGCTGAATACTGAATCCATATTAATCCTATCCTACTAGTCCTACTAATATTATAATGTAAAAGTTTGTGAAGATGTTTAGATGTTTGGATGTTTGTAACTCAATCCCGCATAAACCGTTCTACCGTGTCCTCCGGGCGGTCCACACAGTGGTGACACCCGGCGTTTCCTTCCGCTGAATCCGACACAGGATCCTCCCGAAACAACCGCGTCCTGTGAGGACCTGCGTCAGGCGGAAGGTGAGGACGCGAGTTCAACTTACTGTACGGAAAGTTAATTTTTACACGGGCGAAGCCGCGGGCAGAAGCTAGTAATATTATAAATGCGAAAGTAACTCTGTCTGTCTGTTACACTTTTACAACTAAACTGCTGAACCGATTTTGAAGAAATTGGTACGGGAAGTTTGAACCCCAAGAAAGGACATAGGCAACTTTTATGCCGCGTCTTCGTCTGCGTCCGTAATAGTCGACATTTACGCGCACAAAGTCGCAGGCAAAAGCTAGTATTTGAAAAATACTCGTCCCAAATAGTCCTTTTTATAGATAAAGAAACATGGAGAGTAAATAGAGACAATAAGAACAAAAAAGGGCCTGACAGAACAAAGTAAGTAGTTTGGAAATAATAAACTAAAATCAAAAGTTAATATTCTACTCACGAATTTCATTGTAGCAGTTGTAGAAATATACTGATGAATATTATTTTCAAATGCGCCTTTATATACTTTGGAGGCAATGGTATCAGGTGGCATTTAACGAGGAAAAAACAACACAATTACAAAAGTTTGAAATAAAAATAGATGACTATCGAAAAATCCGGTTAGTTAACCCGTGTAGGACAAAGTCACAATCTGTGTTATAATTTGAGCAGGCTATGTAGGTATGTATGTTTAACAAGGGATACGACGATCGAAATTCTTCCCTGAACTTAAAGGATTCAAGGGTTGCACGTTGTTTTATAGACAATAGTTTTATGGAATTACGTTTTTTTTTTTTAAGGTGGTAAAAATCATCAAATAAGTCAACTGTCTGAACTGTCAGACTTTTACTGACTAAAAACCACCCTGTTCCTTCTGTTGCCCTTTACGTTCCGGGGCCACGGTATCCTGTTAAGACGTCCCGCAACCCCGGCAGGCGTTTGGCCCTGTTGGGGCCCCGTCCCTGTGCTAACAGCTCTTTGAGGCGCGCGTGAAACAGAACGTGCCGTTGACCCGGGCCTGGTCCTTGATCGGACGGCTACCCATCACCCGCCGTCCGCAAGCCCATGGAATTACGTTTCGCATAAAATTTTACTAATATTATCATTTCATAGAATAATCAATACGCAGAATACTTACTTTGAGGGAAAATTCTTTGTTTTTTGTTACAAATATTCTTTATCCTTATATTATTTAGTTAGTACCTATAAGACTTATTTCTAAGAAAAACATCGCCATAACAAAGCAACAACAACAACGTTTAGCAACTATCGTCTGATGCTGCTAAACGTTTCAATTCATACCTTTGACAAAATGGTATGCATTTTGTCAAAGGCTAATATAAAATGACAACACCGCGTTCACAAAAACGATGCCGGTAAATTCTAGTCAAGGAGGAAAACAATCTTGAATAACTGAGTTTATTTTGTTTTAGTTGCATAAGAAGCGTAGTCTGAGCCCCGCGAAGCTAGGCTAAATGATTAAAGGCTGATTTAGACGGTGCGAGAAATATCGTGCAAGTTGTGGTACATTTCCGTCGATGATCTGCAGTCACTTTTGACATGACAGCCGCGCGGTCCCGCAATGTACGTCAAATCGCACGATATTATGTTGCATCGTCTAAATGAGGCTTTAAAAATATAACCACGATGGGGATAGCGGAAAATTCTATGAAATTTCTGTCTGCGAAACAAGGAGACACCGGATTTAAGTGCGTAAAAGCTTTTAATTTACTGCATTCATATCTTCGCATAGGTGCAGTGAAATCCTCTAGTGTCAGCTTAACCATCCGCAATACACGTTATCGTCCACTTTCTTCACAAAATATCCATCTTTTCATCGGTCTTCCTCCCCCCTCCATCCATTTATATTCACCACTCTTTGTAGTATTTTTCATTTATCACCCATTTATTTGTAGTATTTTTTTCTAATATAGAATGTATGAGAACGAAGTCGAACGCAATAGTTAGTTTAACAGCATTATTAATGCAACTGTTTAACCTTTGTGGGCAAAAAGATAACCTTCTGAGTCTGAGACACAAATGCCTATTTTTGTGCACAGAAATAGGCATTTATGTCTTGTTAAATGACTAAAAACTATAACTGACAATGGTGACATATTTCTCAAATCAGACTGATTGACTGACAACCCGTAAAGGGTTCCGGGCGCCCTGACGTAGATATGCATGTAGATAAAATTGAGTGCACTACGTGAGTGCGACAAATGCTTGTGCGATGCACGCTAGTGCGACAGTTCTGTACCGCGACACACGATAGATCGAATGCACGCTTGTGCGACACACTGGAAATCGACATCGCCCTAGTGCGATACTGAAGACTCAACCCATAATTATTGTTTTAATCTGACGAACCCGATGACTCAGCTAGTTACATAATTAAATTCCGGACCACTAGTACCTACTTTAATAAAATTGATATTGATTGATAATTTTAACAGATCAAAAATATTTTTATTTCAAAACCTGTTCGATTTTATGACACCCTAGTACTTACTTTTCTTGGATTTTTATGTAGAAGATCTCTCACAGACCTCTGCCTCATTCACCCGCTCACTTTTCATATTACGAGAACTTGGTCTTCACAATAACAAACACAAAAAAAAGACTTATCCAATTTGGTGCAGTCATTCGGAAGGTTTCGGCGATTCATTTTTATTTACATACAATTATTCTTTATAAAAGAAAAAATACATTTTTTTTATGAATTGCGAAATGTTTACTGCCGCACAATCGTTTGTCGCACTACCGTTGTGTCGAACTACGGTCGCATAATCGTTTGTCGGTCTAGGGTGATGTCGATCTTCAGTGTGTCGCACAAGCGTGCATTCGATCTATCGTGTGTCGCGGTACAGAACTGTCGCACTAGCGTGCATCGCACAAGCATTTGTCGCACTCACGTAGTGCACTCGATAAAAGATAAAATTCATTTACCCCTAGTATCGATTCTCGACGTTAACCACATGAGCTTTTCACTTACCCAAGAGACCGCAGGCTAGTAGGTACATAGCCATTTTACATTATAGGTATACTATACCGATATTTATATAACGGTTTATTTTTACTGTAAATTAGTAATGTGTTGTGTTTGTTTTTGTGTGTTCATTAAAAGGAGACGACCCAGACTCCACAAAAAAACACCGTTTTGGTTTTGGATTGGCAATGATAAGAAATCAATAGCCTACAAAACAATAACAGTGAGTTTTGAAACCATACCCATCGTTCTACATGGTGGCTAAAGGCCCTCCCTCACCGGGAGCATTCGCGTGTAATGTAACATTATAGATTCGACTTTGAGCATTACATTACAATACTACCTCCCTGACCGACGAGAGTTCGCGTGTAATGTAACATTATAGATTCGACTTTGAGCATTACATTACAATACTACCTCCCTGACCGACGAGAGTTCGCGTGTAATGTAACATTATAGATTCGACTTTGAGCATTACATTACAATATTACCTCCCTGACCGACGAGAGTTCGCGTGTAATGTGTAACATTATAGATTCGACTTTGAGCATTACATTACAATACTACCTCCCTGACTGACGAGCATTCGCGCATATATAATGTAACATTTAGTACAAAATATTACACATTACAATGTGTAATATTTTGATACAACTTGTAACATCAAAGCGCTTTGCAAATTCAAATCTGTACTAAATGTTACATTATACGCGAACGCTCGTCAGTCAATGCGCACCTTGTAATGATACATCATTACAAGGTGCGCATTGTAATGCTCGGATCTCCTCCTTCACTGATGTAACGTCGTTTTGTATCATAACAAGGTGCGCGCTGTAATGCTCAGTTCTCCTCCCTCACTGATGTAATGCTCGACTCTGTAACGTTACATTACACGCGAATGCTCCCGGTGAGGGAGCGCCTTAAGATGTGCTTGTTGCTCGCAGAAGTTCGTAGGCGTTCATCCATATTTTTTATAAAACTGGACAAGGCATCTAGAATTTTGGTGATTAAGATTAAGTTTTATTTGCTTGGGTATTTTAACATGAACAACAGTAGAAGTTACGCACATGTCATCAACATCATATCAGCCGAATGACGTCCACTGCTGGACATAGGTCATCCCTAAAGATAGCAGCACATATAGTAGTACACACAGATAGTAGGTAATAAATAATAAGTCTTAACTTCCATCAAATCTAGCTTAAAATAGCAAAACAACTGAGTCACAATCTTATATTCGTATGAATTTAATTACACAAATGGAGCCGTTATTTCCGTCACAATTTTTTTATCATTTTCAAAAAATAGTAATAGTAGGTAGTGGTGTGGTAGAGATCATTCAATGAAATTATAAAAAAATGGTTGTGGTTTTATTAAAAAAAAAAACTTGAAGTAGGTATCGATGCCGCTTTTATAGTACAGTAATTAAAAGCGTCATCAAAACAATTTTCATCGGAACTCCGAGCACAATTTGTTTTTTTTTTAATAAGTATTATAATTTATTTATTTTTTCTTTTCTGCCTGATCCGTTTATTTCTTTTTTTTTAAGTAATATATTTTAACAATAATAATCAAATTGAGCTCGGGGTTCCGATGACCATTTTACTATACTTCTTAAAGATGCGAATGTCGCCCCAAAATCCCTATTGGTAAAACCAAACTTGCTGTCTAGTAAGTAATAAACGCTAAACGATGATGACGACATATTACTGCGCTCGACGAATAAACAACTCCTGAGGATAAAGATACCCAGCCGAGAGTCGATACACGTGTCGTGTGTTTGCATTGCATGTTTATACTAACAGCGACTCGCCTCTTCAAACCTACTGATGTATCAACTGATGATCATGTATGTACCCATGCGTAAGCCGGAATAGACTTGTGGGCTATCGTTGGAATCCTTACGTGACGGTGGATGACATAGGCTAGGTTGTGTCTATTTAAACAAACCATGAGTAGTAACCCAAATAACAAAAATCAAACTTCATTACAAAAAAAAGACAACCGCCTTCAAAAACTACAAAATAAAAAATAACTTTAGTTTGGTAGTCGGCGGCTTTAGTTTTGTTTTTTGTTATGTAGTACTGCCACCGACTTCCAAACTAAAGTTAATTTTTATTTTGTAGTTTTTGAAGGCGGTTGTCTTTTTTTGTAAAAAAGCTTTTAATTTTTCACTTTTTGTGCTTGTGTGTTCATGTTTGAAATCCTTACGAAAAGCCCTTTCAAACAATACCTCACACGATATATTTAATTTTGGAAAGTGGTAGGAGGTGTGTTTCCGTACCCCCTCCCCCACTTCCTTCAGTCAGTCATCGACTACACGTATAAACAAAGCAATTTTTCTTGTTACGACGGTTCTGCTGTGATCCTATAAGAAGTTCCGTTCCATATCTCCGAAGTTCATCATCAGATCATGACAATATTTCTATAGGACCTATTCGGAACTATACTCTTTCAAACAAAAAAAGAATCATCCAAATCGATTCATAATTGGCGGAGTAATCGCTGAACATACGCGCCGAATTGAGAACATCCTCCTTTTTGAAGTCGGTTGAAAATTACCTATTCACGCTACATGTTTTTATTGTTTCATTGTATTGAAATTAAGAAGCAGAAGAAAAAGCTCTGTTTCAAGTTTTTCAAAATGTATGCTGTTTTTCTTTAAATATTAATCGCTGGTCCAGATCCAGAATCCTTTATAATCCATACTTTAGTACAACTTTAGTTGTAGATCGAATTGTAAACATTTCTTTGCTTCAATTCAAACATTGGCTAGATGACAAGCAAACTTTCAATCATTGTGTACTTTTCAATCAGTGGGTATGATACAAATAATATTCAAACATAGGACTAATGTACTTTATTATAAATAATTATCTTAAATTAAATTGCACGTTATCATTAACGTAATGTGGTACAAAGGTGTTGCAGTTTGATTTACAGCACAAAACTCATTCAGTCATTGTATATTAGCATGCAAATTATTTTACAACACAAAATTAAACTTTAAGTTAAAAATAATATTTTAATCTTAACATTTAATAACATGTTGGTGATAATGTATTATGTAGGTACATTATAAGAAAATAAGTTGAATGTTGCCACATTGCACGAATCACAAACGAATATAACTTAGATAGAAAAAACAAAGTTTACAATGCATTTCTAAAGTAATATTGAGTGAGACGAACTCGTTAAGTATTTGTTTAGAAGCTTTCTGTAATTTGGAGTTCGTAGCCGTATCTGAAGTGGTGGTATTGTTTCTTGTGGTGTTTGTAACCGTTGCGATTTAAAATAGGGCAGGTGCGCCGCCGCCACCGCCACCACCACCACCGCCGCCGCCGCCACCACCACCGCCGCCACCACCACCTCCTGGGGTAGGGCTACCACCGCCGCCACCGCCACCGCCACCACCGCCTGGGGCGGCCGATGCTCCACCGAGCATTGCCAGGATGGCGCACGCCGCAAGACCAAAGTACGCGTACTGAAAAAAAAATTGACACTAATTTGATAAAAGTAAAAGAAAATCATTAAAGGCGGTTTGGTAGCTGTGAAGTTGATAGATTACACAATAATCATAAGCCCAGGTTTCTAGGTAAGTACATAAAATAGGAGATCCCAATGGAAAGATACTATCTTCCAGATGATTTAGAAAATACACATTATAAACCTTTCAAAATAATTTGTGTAAAAACCCTTTGTGAGAAAAGTTATCCTGTAAGGGTTGACAACCCCAAGCGCACGTACGAAACAGTTAAGGTCCCAATGTTGCAGTATGTACAGTACCCACAGTATTAAATACTTTTAAATGTAGGTGCTTAGAAAGAAGCTACAATATTACTGCACTTTTCAAACGCGACGTAAACAACAACAAGACAAAAATCTCTAGACACTTACGAATTTCATTTTAACTTGGGCTCTAGTAGAACTATGTGTGACATTCCACACTGTAAAGCTTTATATATATACCACAAGATCTAACCCATGAAACCGGTTTTTTACTACAAAATCCAAAATATTTGACTTAATCGAGATTTGCAAATCTAATATATATAACAGGTTAGTTAAGGAAAAATAGTAAATAAATTTTATGGAAATCACACCAACAACATACACGATCGTGCAGTTTAGATGTTTTCCTCAATGATTCACCATTAAGGAAAAGATTTAACTACAAGTTTACTTATTGCTTAGTAAAGACCAGTATCAGTTCTTAAACTTGTTTATGTTAACCAGTTGTTAAGTTTATACTCCATCGGCCGGCCGCATACTGTGCCTAGAGTTTATTAGGCTCAGTACTGTGCTAACCTAGGAGGAGCGCAGAGCAAAAAAAAATAATATAACAATAAATAACGCAGTGGGAAACCGGGAACAATATTTGTTCTAAAAATGTGTGTTAATGTTAATATAAAACTGATTTTTGAAATCTGCCTGCGTAAAAAAACTGTCAGAAAAATTTAAATTGTGTCCTTTTTAGTTGGATTTTATTAAATAGAATAAATTTATATAAAAATGATTTTATAAAAAAATACTATGCAGTGCAGGCTATGGATGTAACGAACTCAGATGAATCCCATTTTTTTTTAGCAAATCCGGCACGATTGTTTTAGGGTCGTTATTTGCGATTTTTGAAAGCTGGATGCTTCATTGTTTTACAGCATTGATATAGTTGCAAAATCGCCAGTTGTCGATGCAGGTGCTAAAAGAACCGTGACTGATAGGGCCTTTACATTCGAAAACCGAACCATAAAAAAATTACTGTTACATTTTATCGATTTAGGTATGGAAACACCAATGTTTGGAACGTTTAAAAGTTTAAAACATTCAATTAAATTTAATTAAATAGTATAGTATTAAATAGATATTACTTACAAATTTCATAGTTGCAAGTTTCGAAGTATTCTCCTTGTACTGGATCCCTCAATGCTAAGGGACGAAGTTTCAAACTATACTGATAAATACAATTTGCAAATGCACCTTTATATACTACATATTTGAGGATAATGGAGTCGCCAGGAAAGCATAAAAAAAAATGACTTGCTCGCGACCGACGGTGCAAGACGGGGAACTTACGCGACCGCATGCCGCAAGGAATACCTTGCACGCTATTCTTAACTCTATTTCAAATAGATTTTTGTTCATTATTAATTGTCAATGAAAACTGCTTAAGCATCTTGCTCAGCTCATGTGAACCATACTGAACCCATACTGAACTTAGGTATTATTCAAACATGAAGTGACACTGTTGCAGGCCAATGTTGCTGTGTAGAAACTAAATAAGCTATTAGAAATAGCCAGTTTTTTTGTGTCACACTAAGACAACAAGATAGATAGAGACGGATAAACATAAAATATGTTGTTTTAGTTGCACTTCATATTTAGTATACACTGCAGAACGTGTCAACTCAGAATATGTTGACCACGCACAGGATGCATGGATGCATATTCTTAGTTGAAACTAGTTTGATAGACATCTCTATGTTATTTTTTCGCTATAGAAGTAGACTCTACTTCACGTGTTATCTAAACTAAAATATTCAAATGGGTTTACTCAGTTGTTTAAGCATCTGTCCTCTATGTTACACAAAACTAATTACAGAATGTACATATTCTCTGTGATAGATTAAATACCTACCTCATCGAAGTACCTACTTACAATTCTATAATTGTCCCCACGTTGTTTAGTGTAGGTGTGAAATAAACGACTATTATTATTATTTATTATTAAAATGTTTAATTCTTCCTTTTCTTTCCTGTGGTTGACAGGTTAGGTACTATTCACTCCCTTGATTCTTTTATAAAACAGATATTGTCATCCCGCATCTTTTTTTGGTTGGTTGGCCTTGACCAAGAGCTACGGTCATCAACCGTGCTTATGCCGCCAGTCTTTTGGGCGCAGAACCAGTCGACAGCGATGCGGAGGAAGTTAGGATTTTTGTTTCTTTACGTATATATTATGTAGGTAAATTAAAATAAGGCTATAATTATATTAGAGGATAAGAGATTCATCATTCAGCACGAAGCTTGTAATGACCACATTTATACAATACCACATCACTCTTTTCGTCATTAGTCCTGGAGTGGAGACCAGCGTCTTAACAAACCTAGTGGGGATGCCAAGCATGCTCCCCAGGAAATGACTGAGAAGCGAGTGTTGGGACGTAACTAGGGAGGTCCAACAGTAGACTGTTCGGATAGACACTGGTGCCAATTGAAAACATCCTCTAATAATAAAAATTGACTCGGCGATCATTATGCCAATAGTCGTTACAGCTAATGGCATAGTACCCTGGCACCTTGATAAGGAGACTCTCGTAGGCAGTCGGATCAAGGGCTTAATTCCGAAAGCAGTACTTAAAGACACGGCTCGTATTGTTGCGAGGTTCCTCTCTGGAGCCCAGACCGGTACCTTGACCCCATTATACCCATTTTCTGGGTCACCGTACAGATGACTGACACTGGACTTATGTACTCGTATAATTCAGATATTTGGTTTGAATTTATTGATCGAAATCTACGAGTGTTCTACGCATTTCTACGCATTTTTAAATACACATGTTCATACCAAAACTCATATCTCAAATATCGTGTAGTTTCTCTAAAGTTTTACTTTTTTTAAAAAAAGAAGACGCCGAGACGTAGTACAGCTTTGAAGGCCCTATGCATGTCTGCCCTATGAAAGTCAAAGTCAAAACAATTATTTCAATGAAACCATTTACAGGCAATTTTGAATTGTCTATGAGTCGGTCGGTAGTTAGTCAGAAAGATGAAACTAGTTGTTCGTTCAAAAATGTAGGTTCCTACCTCTAATGAGAAAAACCAGCAAGAAACTCCACTGAAATCAATGAAGGAAAACTTTGTAAGGAAACCCGAACTATACCTACGTTTGAAATGGTGCTATACACACGATGAATATTAATCGTCAAGGAGTAAAATATAGTTATAATTGTATGAACACGCGGTTCGTGTATTCAATAGATTAAATAAAATAAAATCACTGTTTTCGTGTTATTTCTATTATTTACTATCATTCTATTAAAAATGTATTATAATATAATTATGTTACAAGTTTACTTGTTTCTTGAAGAAAAATTTTAACATTTCAAAAGTCTACGTAGTTTTAAGGTAAAAATCTAATATTTGACAATTTTACTACACTAACTACCTACTAGATAATCATAATAAATGAAACTTTAAAGAAATATAAACAAGAAGAAGAAATGGAAACATAAATCCTAATACTTAGCAATGATAACGCATAATCAAAAAAAAAAAAAATTCAAAATTATCTTATAGTACTTATTCAAATTCAATGTGACGTGTAGGTATAGAATCACAAGTAATAAAAACAAAAGTGTTGTGTAGATTGAAATAGAATTTATTATGGTGTGTAATGACCGCTCATTAAATCTTTTTTAAGAAGATGTATATAGATATTGAGCTTATAACCGATCAAATTTTTATGCAGTTCAAACAAACTCGCGATTTACATTTATTCGTTAGTCCGTATCCGTAGCTGTATCCGTAGTGGTGGAGTTTGTATTTGTGCAGGCTGCGTACTATCCACACACAGGACATACACAGGCAGGAGCAGCAGGACCGGCAGCACCAGCATGACCACCAGGACCACCAGCACCACCGGCACCACCGGCACCGCCACCGGGTCGGGCGTAGGCCAACGGCGAGGCCCTAGGGCTGGCACTGACCACCGCCATGATGGCAAAAACAACCAGAGCGAAGAACGCGAACTGAAAGAAACAAATCATTAATAAAATGAGGAAAATATGAGGGAGACTGTACGTTCCTTTCTAACTTGTAGGTGATATAGACTTAGTCACAGAGTAAAATTGCATGATTGTTTACATCGTCGTCCTCTACTGGAGCCTTCATTACAAATACACATAAGTTTGAAAAACTATTTTGATCTTTTTGACGGATCAACGAACACACAAAATACTTAAAAAGCTAAAATCACAACGTTGCAGTACCTACAGTGTAGTAAATGATTGCTTTAAAGTAAGTATAACTACCAAGAAAGAAGCATTAACAACACCTGCGATGTAAAATAACAAGGCATAAAAAACTTTTGACACTTACGTATTTCATTTTGACTTTGTTTTCTCGGGCTCTAAAAGAACTATGCGTGTTAATGCTGCAATGTAAATGTTTATATACCAAGATCTAACCACTTCAACCGGTGGCATCACCTGACTGCTGTAGAGAATAAAAATAAAGGTAAAGTTATTTATGAGTAGGTAGATATATCTGTCTCTATATTCCCTTTAGAGGCTTAATTAACGAGCGAACGGATTGAATAATGTTCATCATTGTGTATGTAATTTACAAAAGTTATCCATCATTAATTTTGTGTGTGTCTTCAGAACTGATATCGTAAATTATATAAATTAGCAAACTTGTTCGACTCACGTGAAGAGTTATGGTAACTTATTTCAAAGTTGAATCAGAAGATGATTGTAATAGTACATCAAGATACTAATGGGCTAAGTTTGTCATTAAACTTGAGACTGTACTGCAGCCCGAGCGGAAGGCGAATGCTTTTGGCACCTCCGTCGTGGGGATGACGGAGGGGTATGGCGGACTCTTTCCGGCTAAAACCACATTTGTCTATGGCCGGGGGTACGGGATTCGAATATGCGTTCATCGCTATGCTTGTGCACCCCGCACCTACTTATTACTTCTCACCTAATTGGTTTTGTTTAAAGCCACTTATTAACAATGTGGTTGACACCTTGATAAGGAAAAACATTGTTAAATTCAATTTGTAATTATATTTTCGTATTCTATTGTTTTCCTTAACTGTGTTGAAAATCATTTGAAACGCTTGAACATTTTATCATAATAGGTACGTTACTGTTTCATTGCACCCTCGCCGCCGCCAATCCAGGCTGGGGTTTCATAACAAACTTAGAGTATGATAATGTGCTACTCGCATTTCCAAAATATTTATATTGAAGGTAGTCTAGTAACTCTATTCTTTTCAACTCATTTCTTTTTTCTATTATAATCTGTTTGGTTCTAATAAATAATTCAATACTTCCATCTATCCGTCTATCTATCTGTCAGTTTGTCCGTCTGTCAAAACCCTTTTTTCAGCAAGGCGTGGAGGTATGAAGCTGAAAATAATATCAATTACTCAGGTCGGCTACCCCTTGTATAGCAGTGAAAAAAAATGTAAGTTCTGAGTAAACGCAATCTAAAGATAATGGCGCATGTAGCGACGCTCGCTGGGGAATCAAAACCTAGGACACTTCCCGTTGACCTAGAATCATGAAAGGCAAGAAGAAATCCCATGTAGCACAAGTAAAGGAAGAAATCCGAAAACCGTTTGTAGTTACATATCAAAATAATTACTTTTATGCGATTATAAACTTATTGTTTGTATGTTGTTTCAAATATTGTATGGTGGTACGGAACGCTTCGTGTGCGAGTCCGACTCGCATTTGGACGGTTTTTCTTTCCACCGTCGATTCGTCATCTCTCTTATCGTAGAATTGCACTTAACGGTAGAGTTCTTAATAAGTCAGCAAGATGATAGCGAACATGGGATCATCGGGTTAGGTTATACTATCCTCTGAACTCCGAAAACTTTTATTTTAAAGGACACAACAGTGGGGCTACCACAACCTCTTAAAACAATATTATTTTAACATTACTTTGTAATTTCTGTTGTTGCATTTTCAACTCTCGGCGCTGATCGGAGCGTTGAAAATCCAACAGAGCGGAACGCAAAGTAATATTAAAATAATATTGTTTTAAGAGGTTGTGGTAGGCCCCCAGTTGTGTCCTTAAAAATACGTTAAGGAAAAACTCAACAACGCCTCCCTACCGGTTATCAAACCCAGGATCCAGCAGAGCTAGCTATCACTAAACCAACGAATCAGGTATTTCTTAGATATGGAACCACAATAACCAGTTCGCTGGTAACACCCCGTCGAGAAACTCTGTTTTATTCTTTTTGTTATAAAAAGTAAGTACGTAGGTCTTTTTTTTGATCGAGTGGCAGAATCTAATATATTTATGTTGATGCTAACTCGTATTCACAAGACGAAGATAATTATATTCAGTTATGTAAATGTTGTTGTTTCTTTTTACAAGCTTTTAGAGTCATTCGGGTCAACTGTGCGCACTTTGCACTTTCAAGCCTCGTTGTGTCTAGGAATAGGATAATTTCGGAATGAAAGACATTGTTGCGAGTAGAGTAATTATTTGGCTATCAATTGCAATAACAAAAAAAGCCATCAATTTCTTATTTATTTTTATATTTAACAATAATCACAGAAAGTCGGAATGCGTACACTTGCCCTTAATTGCGGGAAAGTGTGCGCACCCTTGTGGGGTAAGTAGACGCAGTAACATGATTAATGCTATATCACGACATCTTTTAAAGTAATTAGGTATTTCTTTGGAATCATATAAGAATATCACGATTATAAACCTAAATTTTTACTTGAGATCAATCAAACAATTATAACAATAATAGGTACCTATGGTAACTTATAAGTAATAACAGTAAATTAAGATTTATAGATTATTTTCCGTGTGGTTTCCGGGTAATAGAATAGAACCACCCCCTTTCAGCCCGTGGGTGTCGTAAAAGGCGACTAAGGGAATAGCTGGAGGAGTCTAGCGACTCCTCTGTGTGGTAACATTAGCCTCCAAGCTAAGGTCGCCGTGCCGAGAGCTGCATGACTAGGGGAGAGCCTAGCCGCGAGCGTGCCAGGTGTCTGGGTCCGGACGCCCCCAGGCACTACTTAAGCCTTACCTCTGTAAGCGGGGCACTGCAGAGTGTGGACAATTTATATCCCTAGCGTTTCGTGGGAACAAAATGAGTCAGAAAAATTTAAAACTCGGAGGCGGCGGTGATGCTCGCCACACACTACGCCAACGTTTCTCGCGGGGCGTAAAGCGAGCTGCGGAATGTCGCTTAGCTACCTTGAATGTGCAGGGAGGGATAAAAGATAAGATGGATGAAGTATTTGAGGTAGTGAAAGACAAAAGGATAGATGTGCTTTGTGTGAATGAGACAAAAAGAAAGGGAGTGGACATATCCAAATATGGTTCTCTGACCGCTATCTGGTCCGGCGTCCATGAGACCCAAAGGGCCTGTCAGGGTGTGGGGGTTGTCCTGTCAGCGCGAATGATGAAATGTGTGAAAGATTATGCGTGTGTTAGTCCCAGGATTCTGTGGTTGAGAACCAAGGTGGGCTTAAACCGTATGTTTATTGCGTGCGTGTATGCACCTGATATGGGAAGCTCACCGACGGAGCGGAAAGAGTTCTGGGATAGTTTAAGAGATATAGTGAATGGGTGTAGGGCGAATGAGAAGATTGTAATGCTTGGTGATTTTAATGGCTGGGTGGGTGTAAAAAGGAATTGATACGAGAAAGTGTTAGGCGCATTTGGAGATGATAGAGTGAATGAGAATGGTATGGATCTACTAGAGATTTGTGTGGAGAAGAACCTTACTGTGATGAACACTATGTTTAATAACAGGAAGATTCACAGGTATACGTGGAAAAGGCAAGGTAGTAGAAGTATAATTGATTTTGTGATTGTAGATGAAAGATTGAAGAGTAAGGTCACAGATACAAGAGCATATCGGGGTGTTAATGTTGGAACTGACCACTACCTGGTAATGTGTCGGGTAGATGGTTTGTTCAAGCATTGGCGTCATCGAGTTCAAGTTCCTGTGACCACTCTAGAAAGAATAAAAGTAGAAAGACTGCAAGAGGCTAAAGTAAGAGAAGAATATAAGAGAAAAGTAAAAGAGAAGACGGATAAGGTATTTGAGAGTGGGAATGAGTTTAGTTTAGAGGAAGTCTGGGATATGACAAAGAATAGTATGGTAGAAGTAGCCACGACGGTATGTGGTCTAGCACGGAGGAAGTATGGTAGTAGGACGGATGATTCTTGGGTGGATGGTGAAGTGAAAGAGGTTGTGAGCAAGAAGAAAGAGGCTTGGCTTAATGTGTTAGCCTGTAAGGCCCAAAGTAGGATGAATCAGGCAACGGATGACAGATGATTTAGAAAGAGTGGAGAAAAGATACACCGAAATGAAAGCGAAAGTGAAAGAGATTGTAAAAAAGAAGAAGGATGAGAAGGATGATAAGTATAACAGGAAGTTCGCTGATAACTTCAGGGCCAATGTTAAACTGTTCTGGAAACAGGTAAGATTGGCTCGAGGGGTGACAGGAACATCAACTGTGAACGTTGTGAGAGCAGAAGATGGATGTCTATTAAGTGAAGAATGTAAGGTTTTGGAACGCTGGAAGGGATATTTTGAAAGTTTGTTTTGTGATCAGGATAGCATGTAAGGAGTGGGCGATTGGGCGGAAGCCAGTTTTGAAGACCCATACGTAGATGTAGATGAAGAGAATGAAATAAAGATGGATGAGATTGTAAGAGCACTGAGAGGTATGAAAGTTGGCAAAGCTGCAGGCTATGATAGAGTGTCTGTCGAAATGTTAAAGAACGGTGACGGGGTGGTAGCAAGCCTGTTGTGCTTGATCTTTAATATGTGTTGGAGTTATGGTCGTGTGCCGGATGACTGGTGCAAGGCTGTAATTGTTCCACTATATAAAGGAAAGGGCTCACAGCAGGAGTGTAAAAACTACCGCGGCATTAGTCTTTTAAGCGTTGTCGGCAAACTGTATGCGAAAGTTTTAATTAATAGGGTGATAGGAGTGACTGATGAGAAAATTTGGGATGTGCAAGCGGGATTTAGACAGGGAATGGGCTGTATGGATCAGATCTTTTCCTTAAGGTGTATAGCCGAAAAACATCTTTATGCAAAGATTCCAGTGCTAGTGTTAGGATAAATGGGGCATACACTGACTGGTTTTGCATCTCAAGAGGTGTAAGACAGGGCTGTGTAGCGTCTCCTTGGCTGTTCAACCTATACATGGATAGTTGTTTGGCGGATTTGAGAGAGAGTGAGTGTGGATTAAGGATGGATGAGTTGCGAATCAAATGCCTGTTATACGCAGATGATCAAGTTCTTCTTGCATCGTCGGCAGAGCAGTTGCAAGACATGGTAACGGTAATCAATGACGCGTTTAAGAGGAAAGGGATGAATATAAATGTGAACAAGACGAAAGTGATGGTTTTTAAAAGAGAAGAGGATGTATCGGCGTGTGATGTAAAAATAAATGATGAGAGTGTGGAGCAAATGAATGAGTTTGTATACTTGGGCAGTATGTTTACTAGAGATCGAAAGATTGATGCTGATGTGGAAAGGACAGTTACTGCGGAAATAAAGTGAATGGTGCTATACATGCAGTTGTGACCAGCCAGTCCATGCCCAAAAAGGCTCGACTGGCTGTTCACAACGGCGTGCTGGTGCCTACGCTTATGTATGGAAGTGAATGTTGGGTATGGCAAACGAGGCATGAGAGTAGGATTAATGCTGTGGAAATGCGTTCCTTGCGGAGTATGTGTGGTGTAACTTTGAACGATAGAGTGAGGAATGAGGATATACGGGACCGTTGCGGATTAAAAGAAGATGTAGTGACAAAGATAGAAAAGGGTATGCTTAGATGGTTCGGTCATGTTGAGAGGATGAGTGAAAGATGATTAACAAAAGGTATTTATATGGCAGAGGTGAGTGGCAACGCAGGGAGGGGTCGCCCTAGGAAGATCTACACTGACCTTATTGGTGAGGTTCTTCAGAAAGGTCAGGTGCGGAGTACTCGTAACCGGCGTGCTTGTATGACGAGATGTATGAACGTAGATGAGGCGAAAGGAGTATGTAAGGATCGTAGCAGGTGGCGTTCTGTGGTTTCTGCCTACCCCCATGGGAAAAAGGCGTGAGTTTATGTATGTATGTATGTATGTATGTAGTAAATTCAGAAACTGAAGAACACAAAATTATAACAATATTCAGACTTTAATTCTAATAGCACTTGCAGCAGCTCTTTTGTTTTTGCATTTCTCAATAAGAACTTTAGCTCTTTCGATTTGTGTTCAGTAACTGGGACAAGTTCTGGTTTTCTTTCTCTGGTAATTTCGAGGCATGGCGATAATCACTAAAAGAAATGGAATAAAATATTAAAATAAAAAAATTAAGGCGAATAAATTAATAAAGTAAAAAAAAAAAACTAAATCATATAATATTAGTCCCCTCTAAATCAAGGGTCAAGTGTGCGCACGCGCACACATACCCGTGCACACTTTACCCGAGTAGCCAAAATTCAAACAAAATATGTCAACTGAGTTCTAAATATTCAACATAACCTAAAATGATGTGTACAATTTTAAGCTAAATAATGTGTTTATTCAACAAAAATGAACTTACCTTTGTAAATTTATAATCTCGTATGTGACAATGTTTCCCAGGACACAGAAAATTATCGATTTCACACCGAGAAACACTTTTTAGCAAATAAATTTAAAACGAAACGTGGTGCGGCGTCCGAGTTTGTCGCGTTTGTATTCCCTCGCTGTGGCCTCTGATTGACCGGAACTAATACCCCACCCCCCGCGCCTCGTCTAGGAGATATGTCATGTGCAATTCGCACACTTACCCGCTGCGTACGGTTACCCCGAATGACTGGATATGTAGAGACTAATTACTTATTTAAGTAAGAATGTTTCTTAGTAAAAACATGTCGAAAAGAGCATTGCTGTTAGACTAGGCTACGTAATTAATACAAATTATTCTTCTTTTTCGTGTGCATATTACGTGCAACGACATACTAAACCATTTCTCCAATAAATTGATGGTACGACGAGACAATGCAGCGCTTCTCTCCCTCAAGGAGCTGGTCCTTACCGAATTTATTCCGGAAAGTTTAAGTTTAGTATTTTAACGGGTATAAAAAGACACTTAACAGATCCGGAAGTTAGGAACATGATCTTCCCGTATCATTGCGATATTTTTTTTTGCTCTGGATCATGACCGGGTACTTTCTGGTTACGGAGATATTGAAGGTCAATGATCTAACGTCTTTTAACGAATTATATAAGTTTTAAATTTCATTACTAACTCTAAATACCTCCAGATCCCCAGATTACACAACAAACATGTGTTCCATTGTGCGATAGTAGCTTAGTTCCGAAATAGCACGTTGCATCAAAAATCCGCAACATCCGCTGAATTATCATTACTTGCAAGTAGTCATCGCTGCAGTGAGTGGGCTATGTAGATCTTGGCTGGCTGATAGGTCGCCTGATCAGACAAGGGCCTGCATGTAAACTATTAGTTAAGGATGCTGCGCACTAGTTATTAGCACATGATTAAAGAGCCGGCCCAAAAAATAATAATTACGGGTCGATTTTTCAACCTTCTGATAACTCTTAACGGAGGTATAAATATAGCGGTTTGAGAGCTTTATTATAGCAAATAACTGTCAAAGGTTCAAAAAATAGACATAGGTACTGTGAAGGTTCCATACACCGGCAAACTGGCTTAAACGTTTTTAATCCAACTCCTCAGTCGAATGCCATTATTATTATTAGGGATTTGAATTTGAAAATAAACCATTGTCTTTTTTATATTGGGCAATGGTTTGGCCCCCGCTCTCTATATGAGCACATAATTTCGATTTTAGTTCAATATATTATAAAAGTGGTTCCGTCTTTCAGTTAAACGTAGACCTCGGTCAATGTAGTAACTACAGTACCAGGTCTAGCTACCTATGTCTAATTAATAGTAGGTTAGTAATAAAATCACAAAAGTGTCAAACAAACTTTTATTTGGGTTGGTTCATATGTGCATAACAAAGCCTAATTAATTAAACAAAACAAAAAGTAAATAAAAAGATAAAACATAAATGAAAAGAAGAATAAAATTAAAGGTCAGTAAAATTCTTCCAATTGCGTCCGTGCTATTTATTGTGTATTAAAAATAATTATTTGATGGTCCATGTGCTGTCACCCCAGAACGTCATCTAAACCGCCTGGAGCACTGCGTTGCTTATGCTGAATCAGTTGCGGCAGTTGCGGCAGCTGTGGCTGCGGCTCAGCGCCCACCAGGGCAAGCACGGCGCACACCAACATGGTGATGAAGACAAACTGGAAAGTGAAATATTCATTCATCGTACTCTGATTACGGTTTGTAAGCTTTGATAGGTTTTAGACTGTGAATTAAAATAAAAGTATTGCTTTTTTTTATTACCGACGGGTAGTGCAGGAAACTCTTTTAATTTGTCATACCTACTTTACAAAATTTTATCCAAATAGATAGTGCAATAAAACAGCATGTATTTTTTTATCTAAACCTTTGATGTGTTTTTTTTTTTAAATGAAGTGATTTTCGTTTTGATTATAATTGGACCGGGGATTTTGCTATCTCTTACAGTTCATCAAAGGTCATCCGCACACACTTGAAAAATTCACTGTCTAATTAAAATTACGATTGGACCTCTACATTATTATGAGTAAAATTGCCTCACCCTATCAAAAGTTTGAATGACTACCAATTATGTGGCGGACAAACAAACAGGAAAAACATTACAGTTTCACCACTTTCATGGGCGGGCAAGCACTCGTATTTATGACTCGACGCACCCATGTGTCACAGAGTGAAACACACGCGACACGCAGGTGAAAACAACTTTTGAAATAATGAGCTTCATTTAAATTGGTACTCCCGGATTTCTTCTCCTGAAATTGTTTATCCGAAAATCATTATCCATAACACGTTTGCTATAAACTTCAGTAACCATAATATTCAAAATCCCGAAATTTTGTTTAACATTTATATATTTGTTTATCTTCAGTTCTAAAAGTATTCTGTCATAATAAATCGTGAACTTAATAATTGAATCTCCTAATTTTACATGACCTAAAGTCATATTAACTATTATGTCCTAAGTTTTGGGGTTGAGTTTACAATTGAGTCGCCTGAATTTGAGGATTCTGTCAAAGGGAATTTATCTTAAGCACCCCCAAGCAATTTTAGCTGCCGAAGCAGCGTTCAATTATTTAAAACAATTTTCTAAAAAATCGATTAATCACTAACTATTGCTCGAAACGAAACGTAATTTTCACTAAATTGACAGATAAACACGATTTTGTTGTTTTATTGTGTGCAAGAGCGAGCGAAGCGAGCTCGGGACTTGGGGCAACCCGACTAGGACAGATTAGGTTAGAAGGGGATGGCATGGTCCAGTGAGCGAGCGAACAGACCCTGCCATCACCTTCGTGGTTATTTTTTTTTTTGTAAACCACCCAGAAGTAGGAGCCCCGCGAAGCGGGTCTCCGTCAAGCCTCTCTGGCGAGGGGAAAGGCTGGAGGGACTCTATCCATCTTCCCGCCTTCCCCGTCCGCCTTATGACCATATTAAGTGACTTGATATAAAGCCCAAGTAGGGCTCCGTCGAGCATCTCCGGCGGGGAAAAATGGTGGGGAGTGACTCCACCAGTTCCCACCAACCTACCCCCACCACTATCAAGGCGACTTAATTCAAAACCTTACCCGCAAAAGTTTTATCATACAAAAAGTTCTAAGAATATCATTATTATAAATAAACATTATGTAATTTGAAAACGGTTTTATGTCTTTTCAACCGACTTCAGGAGGAGGTTCTCAATTCGGCGCGTATGTTTTTTTTTTTTGTATATATGTTACCTGATTACTCAGCCAATTATGAATAGATTTGGATGATTTTTTTTTTTGTTTGAAAGAGTATACTTCCGAATAGGTCCCATAGAATAGGGGATCGGCCAAATTTTCAAAAAGTGTTTTAAATTAATCTTTATGGATACTTATTCTCATGAAAAATAAAATTTTATTTATTTATAGCCTTTTAGGTACTCAAAATCATGTTTTAATATTGTTCGTTTAAAAATCCCGCCAAAACGCCACATGACGTGATATGTGATCATAACAAAATTTCCATTATGAAAAACTAGAGAAACACCACGTGACAGTTTTTAAATTGATCACCGTATCCTAATTTATCAGTAATCTTTTAGCAACTTTTAGAATTTCAACAAAATCATGGAAATAACTGAGTGAATTAAGTTAGTTAGTACCCGTGCAGTCAATGATTGCCCACAAATGACGTCACGCACTGATTCAGTACAGATTAAAAATATTGTAAATAACAACATTTTATTTTTTCATTTAAAAACATTTAAATGAATTATATAAAATTATTGTTCGATAAGTAATCGTAAAACAGTATATTTATTTTATCTAAGTACATTTTAGATTTTAATCTGATTACTGTCTGATCCCCTATTATTGTCATGATCTGATGATGAACTTCGGAGATATGGAATGGAACTCCTCATAGGATCACAGCAGCAATATCGTAAGTAGTGAAATTGCTTTTTTTATACGTGTAGTCGATGATTGACTGAAGGAAAAGGGGGAGGGGGAGGTACGTTAACCCCCTCCTACCACTTTCCAAAATTAAATAGATCGTGTGAGGTATTGTTTGAAAGGGCTTTTTATAAGGATTTCAAACGTTAATACACAAGCACTAAAAACTGAGAAATAAAAAGCTTTTTTACAAAAAAAGATAACCGCCTTCAAAAACGACAAAATAAAAAATAACTTTAGTTTTGGAAGTCGGTGGCAATACATAACAAAAAACAAAACCAAAGCCGCCGACTTCCAAAACGAAAGTTATTTTTTATTTTGTAGTTTTTGAAGGCGGGTATCTTTTTGTATATTATTAATTGTAATATTTATGACAAACGGATTTAGGACATATTATATTTAGGGATTTCAATTTTATGTCATGTGATATTAAGTTCGGGTAAGTTATCATTCGGACAAATGATGATTAGGACAAAAAAGTTATGGCACTTTAAATTATGGATAAAAAAGTTAGGCGACACAATAGAGAACCATTTAAATTAAATCAATAATAATAATAATAATAATATATTACTTACGAATTTCATTGTTGCAATTTTCAAAGCACACTGATCGTATCGGTGCTGTACACCTATATATATATACCTACTCAATATTTAGGAAACACGGAATATTTATGTGCCCTTGTAAAAATATATAAAAATAGCAAATAACTAGTCGCAACTACTTAGTAAAACTTTATTTTAAATGCTGTTTAAATGCCTAATAGGCCCTATTTAATTTTTACGAGCAACGTGTTTTTTTTTGTAGAAAAACAAACAATCGTTTAACAACATTTTGCAATAAATTGATAAATATAGCGGTTTGATAGCTTTTGTCTATTAAATAACTATGTCAAAGGTTTGACAAAATAGACATAGGTTTTTTATAGGGATTTGAATTTGAAAATAAACGATTGTCTTTTTTTTATATTTGGCAATTATTTGACCCCGCCCCGCTCTCTGTGTGAGTACATAATTTCAATTTTAGAGTTCAATATATTATGAAAAGTGGTTTCGTCGTTCAGGTAAACGTAGACTCCTATACACTGACAGAAGCTAGACCTCGGTCACTTAGTGTAGTATACCAGGTCTAGCTACCTATGTCTAATTTTTAATAGTAGGTAGGTTAGTAATAAAACCACAAAATTGTCAAACAAACTTTTATTTAGGTTGGTACATATGTACGTACGTATGTATGTATGTAGTTAGGTGGGTCAAGCAACAGCTATAACTGACTCTACATAATAAAGCCTATCTAATTAAATAAAACAAAAAAAAAAAGTAAATAAAAAGATAAAACATAAATTAAAAGAAGAGATAAAAGTCAGTAAAATTCTTCCACTTGCGCCCGTTCTATCTATTGTGTAGTAAAAACAATTGATTGGTCCATGTGCTGTCACCCAAACAGATAGTTAAATTCTTCTGAGCCAGCACCAGGACTGCGTTGTACTACCTGCTGCCACAGCTGTGGCAGCTACGGCTCACCGCCCACCAACATGGTAATGAAGACAAACTGGAAAGTGAAATATTCATTCATCATACTCTGACTACGGTTGGTAAGCTTTGATTGGCTATAGATTGTAAATTAAAATAAAAGTATTACTATTTTTTACCGATTTGTCATTTACTTAACAAAATTTGATTTTAAATTTTGTTTAACATAATTATCTTTAGTTCTAAAAGTATTCTGTGTCGTGATGGCTCAGTGGTTAAGGCGCCCGCCTCTCATGCATGAGGTTGTGGGCTCAAATCCGGGCAAGTACCAATGTGAATTTTTCAATTCATATGTACTTTCTAAAGTTTATCTTGGACATCACTGGTATCGGTGAAGGAAAACATCGTGAGGAAACCTGGAATTACTGTTCCATTCAAACCATGTCAGAGGCCCTGGAGGCGGTTTTTTTTCAGAATAATTTTATTTCAGAGTTAAATGTAGAACTAACTTCTATTTTATCATCTCAGTGTTATTATTTCAGTGGATTCGGTAGACTGTTATACCAATTACAGTCCACCGGAATGAAATGTATCTCCGAAATGATAAAACCATCAAGTTTTAGAGATCTTTGTGTCAAATACAAAGTCATAGTTTTGTAATGTACTTTTACCTAGAGTGTAGATTAGATTATTCGGGTGTATTCGTTGTGAAATATTTGTGTTTAAGATATATAATATATATATATATATATCTATGTAGTTAGTACATGTATATACTTTAGATACACATTTTTTCGGCTCAACGATAATGTGATGAGTGTATGAGTCACCTCAGTGTAGATTATTATACTTACTAATTGTCAACAAAATAATTATTTGTGCCTGGTTAATGGCAATAAGCTTGGCCCCTATTACATGGGAAAACATAACTTTGTACACCTCTGCTTAACCCTTCGGGGATTACATGGGTGATGTTATGTTATGTGTTAATAATCACTGTGGCGAGTAAGCTATCTAGACACTGCCTGGACAGCAGGCCGCCTGATTAGATTATGGTCTGCAGGTGAACCTGCAGTTACTGTTAAGCTGCTGTGCATAAGTTACTAGGTTTACGAGCACATAGCTCAGGCCGTGATGAAAATATTATATACTAACTTCTGCCAACGACATCGTCCGCTTCCAGGTTGATATATTATCGATAGGTTGATTGTTTGTTGATCTCTTATATGTCTTCTCTCTCGTAAATTGGCACCACAGAAAAAACTATATACGCAAAAAACATATCAACAAAGTAATAAAACCATAAAAGTTAACTGTCAAACGAATTTGTATTAAACATATTTACAAAACAATACTTAGTTAATTAAACAAAACAACAAGTAGATATGTTTAGAAGTAGAAGACTTTCTTGCATCCGTGCTTTTGTGTAATAAGGGTTAATTAATTCACTTTCTTCCACCAGTCAGCTTTAGCGACCATGATGGTGACCGCCGTACCCGGGGCCGTAATGACCGCCATGATGGTGACCGCCGTAGCCTGGTTCTGCCTCCGTGTCGGCCGGCAGCTGCGGCAGCTGCGGCACAGCGCCCACCAGGGCAAGCACGGCACACACGAACATGGCGATGAAGACAAACTGGAAAGAGAAATATTCATTCATCGTACTCTGACTACGGTTGGTAAGTTTTCACTAGGATAGACTGTAAACTAAAAATATTTCAATTTTTTACCAATAATTCGTACTATAGTATGAGTATATTACGATACGAGTGAGGTCGAAGCTGATTTTCAGCCCAAGCCGAAGGCGATGGCGTGGCGAAGGCGAAGGTGCACGTATTTGAGCCGAGAGTGTAAATAATATAATACGCTCACGCGTTTCGTAATACTTTTTACGTCACACTTGTGAGGAACATTTAACAAAATTTCATAAACTTCAGTACATTGGAAAAAAGCATGGGAAAATGGTTTGCAGATTTCTTAATTCAAAGTTCGAACCCGGACAGTTGGTTGCCGCCCTGATTAACTGAACAAGTCGCCAAGCAGCCTTATTTAAAAATAAAAACTGAATATTTTTGTGTACAGATCACAAATTACTTTGATTTTTTTGGATAAAAATAAATGTTTGGTAATTTTATTTCATTAATTAACATACTTTATTCATTTATTTATTAAGAACACTGTACGAGCAAGTGCCTTAAGGTCATAATTTTATTTTGCGTATTACGCACGCGTGGTTTATCATTATATTACAGCAGACTGCAGAGTGGAGACTTCTTATATTTTACTACCTCTTACAATTTGCTAAACGGCGTGCATGACCTTATCCTGAAGTTTGAGAACACTTAAAAAATTCACAGTCTAATTAAAATGATAATTGGACCTCTGCACAATTTCTGAATAAAAATATCTAAAATTTCGTAAAGTTAAAGTGATAACCTCTTGTGACGAATAAACTTACGAAAAACATTACAGTATCACCACTTTTCACTTTCGTCGCTAATAAATAGATATGTGTATTTATAGGTCGACGACCTTTTTCCCTTTTTCGCCCCTGTGTCACATAGTCAAAACGGTCTTTCATGGATAACCAAAAAAAAGGATAACCGCCTTCAAAAACTACAAAATAAAAAATAACTTTAGTTTTGGAAGTCGGTGGCTTTGGTTTTGTTTTTTGTTATGTAGGTAAGTATTGCCACCGACTTCCAAAACTAAAGTTATTTTTTATTTTGTAGTTTTTGAAGGCGGTTCTTTTTTTTTGTAAAAAAGCTTTTTATTTTTCACTTTTTAGTGCTTGTGTATTTTAATGTTTGAAATCCTTACAAAAAGCCCTTTCAAACAATACCTAACACGATATATTTAATTTTGGAAAGTGGTAGGACGTACCCCCTCCCCCTTTTCCTTCAGTCAGTCATCGACATATCTCCGAAGTTCATCATCAGATCATGACAATATTTCTATGGGACCTATTCGGAAGTATACTCTTTCAAACAAAAAAAGAATCATCCAAATCTATTCATAATTAGCTGAGAAACCAGGTAACATACATACAAAAAAAAAACATACGCGCCGAATTGAGAACCTCCTCCTTTTTGAAGTCGGTTGAAAAATAACAACTTTTGAAATAATTATCTCAAGTTTCAAAGAAAATAAATTGAACACTTTTTCTCGAATTTACAAATAAACCATTATAATAATAACCAACATAAAATTACCAAATAAACCAATTGAAATAATAACAAAATATAGAACAATTAATACTACTTACGAATTTCATTGTTGCAATTTTCAGAGAACACTGATTAATAAAATTTTGAAAATGCTCCTTTATATACTCAATATTTAAGGTAAATAGAGTCATTATCTCACCACAAATGCAAATAAAAAAAAAAACAAATAGGCGACTGTATAAAAATCAAATAAGAATAAAATTAAAAACATGTATTCAATGATGTCACTTACGAACATAGGTGAAATAAAAAATGAGAATACTGTTTTCTGAAATTGTAATTGTGATTCGTAGGAAATCGTGGTAAATAATAAAATCTATTACCCTATAATTTTGATGAGAATTTCAGTCGGAGGCATTATACAGGGTGTCCCATAACTCAACGTCAAGCCGAAACGGGGTGACAGGATTAATCATAACCATCACGAGAAAAATCTGAAAAAAAATCTATCCCATGCAGTTTGAAAATTATGGGCATTTTAAGAAAAACCTAGAAATTTGATCAAACTGTACCGTTTTTCGGTTATTGTGGTTATTCTTTTTTATTTTTGTTCATTTGAACTTTGGAAACGTAATCCTAAATAACATTTCTAGAATCCCAATAAAAAATAATGACACAATTGCCTCAAGTTTCCGAGAATTAAGACTATTTGTTAAACTACGAATTTAAAATTTTCAAGAGTCGGCGACTTTGACAGGCCCTCCTTTAAAAAAAATGTACTAGAGTGCCTTGGCAAGTGGCATTAAAAGTTGGCGCATTTAATCAGAATTCTAAAATGGTACAATACTTGTTAGTTCCATACAATAAAAAAGAGTAAAAAAATTAAAACCTCAAGTAACCCGATTTTTGCTATCTCAGTTAAAATGTTTTTGATTCGCACAAGCTCTAGGTAGGGTCTTAATTTTAAGGCAAAATGATGAGAGAGATGGATAGTGGGTATGTTTGCCATGAGTGAGCGAGACAGATAGTGACGCCACTTTTACCAAAGTGAAAAAATAAATAGTAAAATAATGAAAAATCTAGATCTTTCAAAGCTTTCTAGAATTTTCAAACTGCATGGGATAGATTTTTTTTCAGATTTTTCTCATGATGGTTATGATCAATCCTGTCACCCCGTTTCGGCTTGACGTTGAGTTCTGGGACACCCTGTATAGATATGATGGTATAATGCTCAAAATTATTTGGAACAAGCGACAATCAGCGACATACGAGTACATTGACAAGACATGAAACTGATGTACGAACACAATTCGGTGTCAGTGGTAGCATTAATATCTTCGTCTTTTGTAGTTCACCCATCATCAACGAATTCGCTACCACCATAAGTCTATTTTAGGGCTGCAATGTTGGTTATATAAAAACATAACTAGCCTAAAGATAGCCTATAGGTAACCATCGCACCATTTAAACGAATCGGGAGACACCTCATTAATCGAAAACCAAGCAGCCGCTAAAATTAAAATACTTCGAGGGTACTTCTACACAGAATCATACATATCTGATAGATATACTTAGGTACATCTCCCGTGAAAGCCATATTTTTGCATAGCCATATTTTTGCTGTCGCAAAGTTGGGTACGCGATAACAAAAAAGCAAGCAAAAAAAAGCAAAAAAGCAAAAAGCATTATAAGTATGATGACCGAAAAATCTAGTTTTATTAAAGGAGAATGACCACGACAATATGGACCACGGTACAGAGATGCGTCAATTCCAAAGTTGTTTTAGATGGTTTATAAATTAACCAAATAACCATCTACAATTGCCATTTTGGAATCAAAACCCGCATTTCCAAGTTTTTTTAGAAAACGTAACTTAACCTCAAAATAGAAATATCCGTCGTATATAGAGGTAAGTTTATAGGTCGTAGTTTGGAAACAAGAAATAAACAAATAGTTACAATGAATATCACCATTACTGTGGAGAGTAGGACTCGATCAACACAAAAAAAAAACTGTAATATTTAAATCGCAATGAACAAACTTAGCATGCACCACGCGCAATTGACATTGGACTTTTAGACAATGACAATTCAATTTGAGACACCAACACCAATGTTGCCACTTTAGATTTTAAATGAAAATCGATTACTCGAATAAATACACTCGACACATAATTATTTCAAATGACTGATTTAGTTCTATAATCCTTAATTTATTAAAAAGGTTCGATTTATATCAAACCGAAGCAAGATAATTAAAAAAAAATCAATGCAATCATTCATATTATATGTATCGTTAGCCAACAAAGTGAAATTGCTTTAAAAAGTTTTGAAAGCAAAATAATACGACTACTGTGTGTGTGAAATACTAATTATTTCACACCACAGTAGTATCATCTCGCTTTATTATTTATAAAAACCCCGCTATTTACCTTCCCAATGACTTTACATTTATATTAATTAGTAATCGTATACAAAAAAATCGATTAGAGTTGTCAATATATTTACTTATTTTGATTTTGGCTACACTTTAACGTAAGAATAGCCGGCAGTAGGTAATTAATTTTATCAAAACAATTTCATAACTTATTAAGTTTACAAAATAAACCCCTATACAAAATTGGTATTCTAATTGCAGAATTACTTCAAAAATAAAGAAAATAATTGTAATATAATTTTTATCTTGATGCATGAGAAAAACCAGTACTGTTGATGGTCATGATTCTTTATAGGTGTATTAATTATTATTAAGTATTCAAAATCAAAGGTGACACATTAATGTTTGCTGAAGATTTGCACAAAATGTCGTAAGCATGCCGTGCATAGACAAATATTAAATATAACAAACTAGTTCTGTAACTGTAATATCTGTATATTAATGATGAGATTAAAATAACTGTGTACTGTCCTGTCTCAGTGTTTATCTAAAATTTATGGAAATCAGACCTAACAAAGCACGGAACCCTGGCTGCCCAGCACAGTGTTTCTTAGCTGTATCATTTCAGTGGATTTATTTCCTTTCGGTGCACAGTCTATCATTTTGGTGGTATTTTTATCATTTCGGGAGACACTTTTCATTTCAGTGAAATCTTAAAAATTAATCCTTAAATATTTATGTAGGTTTTGATGAAAGGAGAACGGGCGGATGTGGTCCAAATCGCGTCGGCTGATGAAACCTAGTCCATATGCGTGAGTGTAGGAATTTTTTTTGCTATGGGCACCATAAAATCGGCCTATGGAGAAAAAAGTTATACAGTCCAGAAAAATGGTACCTATTGTAGACGAACAATCCCGATTACTCGAAGACGCCTGAACCGATTTGGAAAATTCTTTATTTGTTTGGGAGGATACTTCCCAAGTAATCCCATATAAATATTGCTATGATCTGATCATGAATTATGGAGATATGGAACAGAACTCCTCATAGAATCATAGCAAAACAGTCGTAACAAGTAAAATTGCTTTGTTTATACGCATAGTTGATGACTGACTGAAGAAAGAGGGAGAGGGGGTACGTCAACCCCCCTCCTACCACTTTCCAAAATTATATATTCCTGTCGCGAAGTCGTGTAAAAAGTAATGAAAAAATGGGCAATACGCAGTTTGCAATAAAAGTATAATGATAGAAAAATTTAGTTTTACTGAACTCACTAAGTATTATTGAGAATTGAAGGTGACATAACAATGTTTGTATAAAAAAAAAGAGAATATGCTATATATATGTAATGAAATGATATTTCATTAAATTGAATTTGACGCGCTTCGCGCGTGTATTATGTTGTCTACCGATATTATTATTAATACTCTTTGAGTTGTCTGTGGAAGTGAGTAGAGGACATATCGGGGTGACAGGTATTTCAATGGCAGAATGTGCATGAAGATTTATGCCATATTGGGATCAGACAATTACAGAAAAAAATAAGTCCAATATATACAGCTAAAAACCTAACAAAAAATATTATAAATATTTGTAAAACATGTGAAATATGCATAAAAAATAAATCAAGATGTCAAGGAAAATTTGGATTAATGTCACAACTGGGTCCAGCAACAAAACCATTTGAGATTATGTCAATGGATACTATCGGTGGCTTTGGAGGCTCTAGGTCAACAAAAAAATACCTACACCTTTTAGTAGACCATTACACAAGATATGCATTTATTGCGACTTCAAAAACACAGAATGCAAGTGACTTTATAAAACTAACAAAGAACGTGTTAGAGACAGATGAGATTGGAATAATTCTGACAGATCAATATCCGGGTATAAATTCAAGAGAATTTAAGCAACATTTGCAAGAGAATAATATTAAACTAATTTTTACAGCTGTGAATACACCATTCTCGAATGGCTTGAACGAAAGATTAAATCAAACAGTAGTGAATAAAATAAGATGTAAAATAAATGAAAAAAATAATAAGAGAACATGGACAACAGTTGCAAGAGAATGTATACAGAAATATAATGAAACAGAACACTCCGTTACAGGTTTTGCACCAAAATATTTACTGGATGGTACGAATGTCAGTATTCTACCAAATGAATTAAAAACATCAGAAAGGGAAGACAAGTGGATTGCTGATAGAAGATTGGCATTAGAGAATACTATAAAATCCCACAAGTACAACAAGAAAATATTTGATAGAAATAGAAAAATGCAAGAGTTTAATATTGGAGACAGTGTATATGTAGAAAATGGAAATAGATTGAATAGAAACAAAATTAGACAAATTAAAAATAGGCCCTTTTAAGATAATAGAGAAAATATCGAACTCCATTTATAGGATTGACACTGGCAACAGAAAAACAGAATCAACTTTATTCCACATAACAAAATTACAACCTGTCACAACAGAAGCTGAAGATGATGAAGTAGAAGAAAACGAATATAAAAATAACTTATAGGTACAGTGTGTAGATCTATATGTTAGAATTTTCGCTCTTAGGGGGGGGAGATGTAATGAAATGATATTTCATTAAATTGAATTTGACGCGCTTCGCGCGTGTATTATGTTGTCTACCGATATTATTATTAAAGGCCGCTGCATACGTGACGGGTAAATACTCCGGACGGGACGTGAGCGGGACGGGCACGTGATTGCCTCGTTCAAAACGGGAACGTGGTGCAAACGCATACGCAACGTGACATTGATTCGTATCTAACGTGCTAATGTTGTGAACAACGAAAGATGGATTTTTCAATTCAAGAATTGGCTTTAATTGCTATTGCTAAACGGGGACGTGCTAAACATAGTCGCCGACGAGATTTTTCCCGTCCACGTTCCCGTCCCGTCCATGTTCCCGTGACATATACGTATTTGGATACATTTTGTATGCAACGATGTTTCCAAAACTTCCCGTCACGTCCCGTCCGGATAGAAACCCGTCACGTATACAGCGGCCTTAATACTTTTATTTATTTATTTGCTGAATACAGGTCATTCATATAATATGCATAGATGTTACAAGTCATGAGGTACAGTTTCTTGATCCATATTCTACCATTTAAGGTATGCAAATATTATTGATTAGGTACTTTAATTGTTTTTCATTATTATTATATTGTTAAAATGTCAATGTGTTAAATTATCTATTACAATTCATTAAAACTATTACTCACATAAAATGTCAAAAGGAATGTCAATAATGGATTAATATGTAAATCTTTCTTTTATGCAATGTTGGACTTGTCATCAAGAAATTCTTGAACTGAATAATAGCACTTTTTCACAAGCATATCTTGAAGGTACTTTTTAAATAGTTTAATGTTGTTTATGTCTTTAATTTTTTTTGGGATTTTATTATATATGTGTGGACCTTTACAAAATATACTTTTGTGCATTAATGCAGTTTTACTGGGTACTACACACAACTTGCCAGCATGGCGAGCTCTTTGTGTTTTCTTAAACAGGTCTGGATTGTTTTTAATAAATATAGCCGTTTCCAGGATGTAAATACAAGGCAAAGGCAGTAATTTGTATTCTTTAAAATAGGGAACACATGAGTCTGTTTGTTTAAGGTGAAAGATTGATCTCAAACAGCGTTTTTGTGCTTTGAAAGCTAGTGTCCAGTCTGTTGAGTTGCCCCAAAATATTACACCAAAACGCAATGTGGAAGATACAAAACTATGGTAGGCAGTTATTGATGTTGCTAAATTAGTTACGTTTCTAAGTCTGTACAGTCCAAAGGCATACTGGCTGAGCTTTGTGCATATATGATTAATATGTGACTTCCAATTCATTTTATTATCAACATGTATCCCTAGGAATTTAGTTGTATTTACTTCTTCAATTGTATGTCCCACGTAATTAACACTAATATTAGTCTGTTTCCTCTGCTTAAAATTCATTAATTTAGTTTTAGTCAAATTTATCTTTAGATTGTTTAAGTCAAGCCATTGAATTATAGATGTCAGTGAATAATTAATGTCAATTTCTAATGATGTCATTGTGGGTCCAGTATATAGCACAGTGCTGTCGTCGGCAAACAAAGTCATTTTATAAGAAGTTGCCATCGGGAGGTCATTAATATATATAATGAAAAGTAGGGGTCCCAGAACACTGCCCTGGGGAACACCATATCTTGGAATCCTAACATCTGATTGGTATGTCATTTCTTTTTTTGTTTTAAAACATAATTTGGTCATTTCTGTAATTTGAGGTCTATCAGTTAAATACGATTTTATAAGGTCATGAACGTTGCCTCTTACTCCATAGCAGTATAGCTTATCCAATAGTATGTCATGTCTCACGTGGTCAAAAGCTTTGGTCATATCCATAAACAATCCGACAGTTGGGTGGCCTCTATCCATATTAATAATTACAGATTGTAGGTAGTTAAAAATAGCCATATTTATATTTTTATTTCTCCTAAAGCCATATTGCTGGGGAATTATTACTTTTTCTTTTTCAAAAAATGGATACAGACTATTAAAAATAACTTTTTCAAATAATTTTGCAAATATTGGTATGAGAGCTAAAGGTCTGTAGTTGCCAAGTTCCGTCTTGTCTCCTTTTTTATAAAGTGGCTTTATTATTGTTGTTTTTAATTTATCAGGGAAAACTCCTTTTTCGATGCTTATATTAATTATATATCATAGGATAGGCGCTATAGTGATACCTACATCCTTTACTATTGATGTTCTAATACCATCATACCCAGTGCTGTTGGTATTTTTGAGTGTGTTAACAGTGTTGATTATGTTAGGTGGTGTTATTGGAGTCACAAATATCGATTTTGGTATGTGAGTCAATCTATCACATTGGTACTTTGTTTTCTCAGTACTGTTTCCTATGTCAGCATAATAATTATTAAATGCATTACATATGCTTACCGGGTCAACTATTTTATTATTGTTAATATTTACTTTAGGAATGCCAAGATTAGGACTATTTGGTTTGGTTTTATTAATTATATTCCATGTCGCTTTTGTTCTGTTTGTTGATAATTTAATATAATTGTCATTTTGAGATTTTTGTGTCAGATTTATAATTGTTTTTAGCCGTTTTGTGTATGTTTTAAGTGTCATTTTATTTGTTTCATTTGGATCTTTTCTGTATTGCCATAACATCTTGCGTTTTTTTAAACTACATAGTTTTAACCCTCGAGAAATCCATCCAATTTTTTTATTGGGGACTAATTTAATTTTATGTAGCGGATAACATTGGTCGTATAATAATTTAAACAATTCATAAAACATATCAAATGCCTTGTTTGGATTAGTCTCTTGATACACATCGGCGAAAGTAAGTTGTGCTATATATTTCTTAAATTTATCTTTATTTGCATTTGAAAAATCTCTTTTTGTAACGTACCAAAATTTAAGTAAGTTTGTTCTCTTTACGGGACATTTTAATAGTTGTGCTGTATGATCCGAGACTGCAAGTTCAATTATTTCACTTTTACACCCCCTAATATTGTGAATTATGTTGTCAATACAAGTTTTGCTTTGAAACCGGGTTATTTTACTAAATTCTATATTCATGTTATAAGATACTTGTTTAAATTCATTTGTTAATTTCGTTAATTTAAGAATGTCAATATTGAAGTCTCCACATAGTATAACTTTCTTATTTGGATTTTTACATAATTGGGTCATTATTTCTTGCAATCTTTCTAGGAAACATTGTATTGAGAATCTATCATTTTTTGGGGGTCTGTATATGCACACAATACAGATTTTATGCTGAATTAATTCAACGCCCGAGCATTCTGCAATATTAGGAATAGACAATTTATTGATATAATCAATGGCTTTGTATATATGACCATTTCTTATAAGTATGCAAGAGCCTCCATGTCTATTGCTTCTCATAAAGGAAGACGCTAAATTAAAGTTAGGGAGTCTTAGATACTGCTCATCGCCTTGCCTCATGTTATGTTCCGTAACGCATATAACATCAACAGTATATTTCAATTGTGTCAAGTGTACGCTTAGCGATTCAGATTTACTTATTAGTCCATTAATGTTTTGGTGAAGTATATATATAAAGTTATGCTCGAAATAACATATTAGAACTTTCTACTATAAAACTTGAATCAGATGAAATTACATTTGCATTATCATTGAATTCCTGAATGTCAGTGTTTACAACATAGTATTTTAAATTGTCAAATATATTTTTCATTCCAAAATTATTAATTATTCCATTAAGTTTAAACATAGTATGGTCACATTTTAAGTTTAAGTTTGAGTCAAATAGTGTTGCATAATAAAATTATAAGTTTGAATGTCAAGGTACAACATGTTGTTGAATAATTCAACTCTCGAGTTATAGACCATAGAAAAATTACTGTACATATAAGTCGGTAAACATATTATTACATTGGTATGTTGTATAGTAAGAAGTGTCTCTCTAATATAGATAATCAAGTCATAGTAGTTGCTGGTTTTACGAAAGTCTTCATCCCCGATGAGGATAATACAATAATCGTCTTTTGAGTAATTTACAAGTTTTTTATTTATATTGCCTAAAAGATTTTTAATTCTGCTATTTGGCAATAGTAAGTGACATATTTGTTTATTTGTAAAAGTGTTTTCAGCTATTGACAGTATATTATTTGTCTTGTTACTGCTTATGATGCACAGTTTTGGTTTATTTTTCATCTGTTTTTCTTTCGGTGTTACCTGTGTTTTGTTTTCCAAGCCTTCCATAGATGCAATGCTGTTATGTGGTGTTTTTTCAAATTTTGTGTTTAAATGTTCTCTTTGTTTAAATTCTCCTATTTGATGTTGGGTGGTAATTTGCTGAGTCGTTATCAGTTTAGGCATTTCATTTATTTCATTACTGTTTGATTCTGTTTGCGTCTGTGTGGATGTAGCTTGGCTGTTTTTTACATTGGGTGTTTTTGCGGATATTTTTTGTTTTGGTTTGCTTTTCTGTCCAGATTTAGGTGTACCGCTATTTTTGTCTGAAAAATTTATTGTTTTGTATGCTTATATAATTTTTAAATATTTTTGAAGATCTGTTTTCAATCTAAAATTTTCTGAATTTAGGTTTTCAATTTCCTGGTGAGCTGCTAATAATTCGTCGGATAATTGTTTATTTTTTTCTTTCATGTCCAATACAGTCTGACTAGTATTTATTGTCGTATTTTGTAAGCTCATCATAGTCGCATCAAATAGTGCCGAACTGTCTCTGCTAATATCATTTAATGAACTCGTTCTGCGTATTTGTCGGTAAGTGATATTGTCACATTCTTCCATTCTGTATTCTTCCATTTCAATGTCAAAGTACTAATAATCAAATAATGTCAATGTGTTATGTAAACAATTTGAGTGCAATGGAACGTAGTCTCAAATTGCTAGTATTCAAACACAATCACGTCACGTTTCTGAACGAAAATTATCTTGTCAATTCATAGTCAAGTGCTCGTGATTGGTTAAGTCATTTAGATGCACCGTTAATGAGTCATATATTTTTTTTGTTTACAGTGTATTAATTATTTGCAGTTATATAATATTTGAGTATATTATGGAATTTTATCCCAATATTCCGTGCCGTGTCGCTTAGTACGATCTTGTTGTTATGTATAGTTAATAGCCAACCTGTTTTTTTGCTGTTGTTGATGTTTTGTTGGAGAATATGCACGTTCACTGTTTCCACTTTTTCTAATTGTATTTGTAGTTTTTAGTAAGAATAACACTTTCACTGGTAAAACTATTTAAGTTATGTCTATTTATGTACTTTTTGGTAATTTGTGTGGTAAATCTATATATTTTAATCAATTTAATTATAGAGAGCGATGTTTGACGTATTCGGTAACGTTCCGTTGAATTAATTTTTCTTTTAATTAATAATCGGGGTGACAGGTATTTCAATGGCAGATGATGTTCAGATTATTTTGTTAATATAATGTTATAAAAAACTTGTAGAGAGATAGATGGAAGGATGTAATTGAGGAGGCGATATTAGTAAACTTTAAATGTCGTTTCTTTGTATTTTCAGAGAAACAATTTGTGTTTATCCTCAATAACATATCTTATATATATACTTAAGTTAGTAAAACTGTCTGCCTGTTTATCAAAGGTTCCGAGGGCTGCTGACGAAGATCAACTTTTTAAACCTTCATAACTTTTGCCTACGGCTACTCAGCAGTATGTAGCTATACTCATTTTATATCTGTACAATCTAGGGTTCACGTAGAGCCCATAACATTTTTGGCCATCTCCTTTGACGTTTAAAGGGAAAATACTTTTAATTATGTCTTTTTTTAACTTCTTCTTCGAGATGTAGGTACGTTTTTCCATCTCCTTATAATTGTAAACAATTCGTAACATTCTTTTGATAATGGTACTGATTCGCTTGTTCACAAACTACACTAAAATTAGAGAATTGACATCTCTTATTAACATACAGAAAAAAAGTGACGGTGACATTTTCATTACATGGGATTAACTGGCGAAAAGTGGGTGCACTAATGGGTACACCTCTGCCTAACCCTTTGGGGATTACAGGCGTGATGTTATGTTATGACATTTTAGAACTAAGTTAGAGATGTCCCCGGATCGACGGCGCGTTCTGTTCCCGCGCGCCTCAAAGAGCTGTCAGCACAGGGACGGGGCCCCAACGGGGCCAAACGCCTGCCGGGATTGCGGGACGTCTTAACAGGATACCATGGCCCCGGAACGTAAAGGGCAACAGAAGGAACAGGGTGGTTTTTTAGTCAGTAAAAGTCTGACAGTCCCTTCCGCCCCACCCAGGGCGGAAGGACACATTTGATGATTTTTACCACCTCAAAAAAATAAGTTAGAGATGTCAAATTAGTTTTGCCTTGAACTTTTCCGTGTTTTAATCAATGCGTTCTGAAGTGTCAACAAAAATTTTATGTAAGTTTCAGATTAACTAAAAACAGGTGTAATTTATTTCCGCCCCTTTCTTGTTTTATTGGACGGAAAAAAAATTAAATGGTTTAATTTTAGTTTAGTTTGTAAACAAGGGAATCGGCACCAATATATCCTTAAATTATGGGCCACGATCGGTAAAAAAACATCTGTCGAATCATCAAGCAAAGTGACTAACACTTAGTTTAAGGTAAAAAAGTTGCTCAATAAAGCCTGATCCATATTTTCACTCACCTAAAAAAAACAGAAAGATAGATAGATAGATTTATTTATTTGCCTGAAATATGGTATTTTACAGATTTTATAACATAGGTAATACAATGGTTCTTCATATTTCGCCTACTACATTCGGCATGCAAAGGAGAATGGCGAATAAAAAAATAAGTACTTACGTAGGTATTATTCTTTGGCCGAGTGGCAGAATTTAATATATTTTTGTTGATGTACTCGCATTCACAAGATGAAGATAACTTTTCAGATTCAGTTGTTTCTTTTTAGCTTTTCTTTTAACCAAGCATATTTTGGCAAGTATCAGCACTAATTCAAACTCAGACACTAGGGTTTGTGGGGTCGTAAGACCTTACTGCCCACACGATAGAGAGAGAGAGAGAATTATTAATTGGAGTAAGAATATTGTTTTATGTAGTAAATAAGTACATGTCGAAAAGAGCATCGCTGTTTAACAAATTATTTTCTTTTTCCGTGTGGATGTCATGTGTAATGACATACTAAACCATTCCTCCAATAAATTGATGGTACGACGTGACAATGCGGCGATACTCTCCCTCAAGGAGCTGGTCCTTAGACCCTTAAGGTCCTTTAAAGTTTAAGTTTAGCAAAACGGGTACAGATCCGAAAGTTAGGAACATGATCATTGCGATATTTTTTTTTGCTCTGGATCATGACCGGGTACTTTCTGGTTACGGAGATACCGAAGGTCAAAGATCTAACGTCTTTTAACGAATATGAGTTTTAAATGTCATTACTAACAAACATGTGTTCCATTGCGCGATAGTAGTTAGTTCCAAAATAGCACGTTCCAAAAATCCGCAGCATCTGCCGAATTATCATTACTTGCAGGTAGTCATCGCTGCAGTGAGTGGGCTATGTAGATCTTGGCTGGCTGATAGGTCGCCTGATCAGACAAGGGCTTGCATGTAAACTATTATTAACACATGACTAAAGAGCCGGCCCAAAAAAAAAAATTATGGGTCGATTTTTCAACCTTCTGATAATTCTTAACGAAGGTATTTATAAATATAGCGGTTTGAGAGCTTTATATAGCAAATAACTGTCAAAGGTTCAAAAAATAGACAGTACTGTGAAGGTTCCATACACCGGCAAACTGGCTTAAACGTTTTTAATCCAACTCCTCAGTCGAATGCCATTATTATTATTAGGGATTTGAATTTGAAAATAAACCATTGTCTTTTTTATATTGGGCAATGGTTTGGCCCCCGCTCTCTATATGAACACATAATTTCGATTTTAGTTCAATATATTATAAAAAGTGGTTCCGTCTTTTAGTTAAACGTAGACCTCGGTCACTTAATGTAGTAACTACAGTACCAGGTCTAGCTAACTATGTCTTAATAGTAGGTTAGTAACAAAACCACAAAAGTGTCAAACAAACTTTTATTTAGGTTGGTTCATATGTGCATAACAAAGCCTAATTAATTAAACAAAACAAAAAGTACTTAAATAAAAAGATAAAACATAAATGAAAAGAAGAATTAAAAGTCAGTAAAATTCTTCCAATTGCGTCCGTGCTATTTATTGTGTACTAAAAATAATTGATTGATGGTCCATGTGCTGTCACCCCCACAGAAAGTCATCTATGGCATCAGGACGGCTTTGCTCCTGCTGCCTCAGTTGCGGCAGCTGTGGCAGCTGTGGCTGCGGCTCAGCGCCCACCAGGGCAAGCACGGCGCACACCAACATGGTGATGAAGACAAACTGGAAAGTGAAATATTCATTCATCGTACTCTGACTACGGTTGGTAAGCTTTGAGACTGTGAATTAAAATAAAAGGATTTTTTTTTTTTTTATTACCGACGGGTAGTGCAGGAAACTCTTTTAATTTGTCATACCTACTTTACAAAATTTGATCCAAATAGATAGTGCAATAAAACAGCATGTATTTTATTAAATTACGATTGGACCTCTTTTTTTTTTATTTTAGGTGGTAAAAATCATCAAATGACTCCTTCCGGCCTGGGTGGGGCGGAAGGGACTGTCAGACTTTTACTGACTAAAAAACCACCCTGTTCCTTCTGTTGCCCTTTACGTTCCCGGGCCACGGTATCCTGTTAAGACGTCCCGCAACCCCGGCAGGCGTTTGGCCCCTATTGGGGCCCCGTCCCTGTGCTGACAGCTCTTTGAGGCGCGCGCGAACAGAACGCGCCGTCGACCCGGGCATGGTCCTTGATCGGACGGCGAGCTACCCATTACTCGCCGTCCGCAAGCCCGCGCCTACGGTGGCCGGATGTCGTCTCTCGACGTCCGACGCCCTGGGCGTCTCCCGCGGCGGCTGGGGCGTGAGGTGGAGGATGTTCTCTCCCTCACGCGGCCCGCCTCCTCCTTCGCTAGCATTACTGCTTCGCAGAAGGAGGTGACTGCATCCCATTCCCTCTCACCCCGGAGCATGGCCTGAACCAGGCCCGGGCGCGAGAGGTCGCCGCCGCCTATCGCCTCCGTGAGGACACGGCGGTGCTCTGCCCAAGCAGGGTAAACCTGCACCGTATGCTCCACCGTGTCCTCCGGGCGGTCCACACAGTGGTGAGACCCGGGCGTTTCCTCCCGTGCAATCCGACACAGGAACCTCCCGAAACAACCGTGTCCGGTGAAGACCTGTGTCAGCCGGAAGGTGAGGACGCCGTGCCTCTCCAGCCACTCCTCAAAGAGGGGTCTTACCGCCGCGATTGCAGCGTGCCCGACGATTGGACCTCTGGAGTAAAATTGCCTCACCCTTATAAAAGTTTGAGTGTGAGTTTACAGAAACTAGGTACCAATTATGTGGCGGACAAACAAACAGGAAAAACATTACAGTTTCACCACTTTCACGGGCGGGCAAGTACTCGTACATATATAAGACTCGACGCACCCATGTGTCACAGAGTGAAACACACGCGACACGCAGGTAAAAACAACTTTTGAAATAATGAGCTTCGTTTAAATTTGTTCTCCCTTTCTTCTCCTGAAATTGTTTGTCCGAAAATCATTATCCATAACACGTTTGCTATAAACTTCAGCAACCATAATATTCAAAATTCCGAAATTTTGTTTAACATAATTATCTTTACTTCTAAAAGTATTCTGTCCTATTATCGAGAACTTAATAATTGAATTTCCTAATTTTACATGACCTAAAGTCATATGTCCTAAGTTTTGGGGTTGAGTTTACAATTGAGTCGCCTGAATTTGAGGATTCTGTCAAGGGGATTTATCTTAAACACCCCCAAGCAATTTTAGCTGCCGGAATAGCGTTCAATTATTTAAAACAGTTTTCTAAAAAATCGATTAATCACTAACTATTGCTTGAAACGAAACGTAAACACTAAATTGACAGATAAACACGATTTTGTTGTTTTATTGTGTGCAAGAGCGAGCGAAGCGAGCTCGAGACTTGGGGCACCCCGACTAGGACAGGTTAGGTTAGAAGGGGATGGCATGGTCCAGTGAGCGAGCGAACAGACCCTGCCATCACCTTCGTGGTTATTTTTTTTGTAAACCACCCAGAAACAGGAGCCCCGCGATGCGGGGCTCTGTCGAGCATCTCTGGCAGGGAAAAATGGTGGGGGGTGACTCCACCAGTTCCCACCAACCTACCCCCACCACTATCAAGGCGACTTAATTCAAAACCGGTACTTAACTTTTTGTATGATAAAACTTTTGCGGATAAGGTTTTGAACCTTACCCGCAAAAGTTTTATCATACAAAAAGTTCTAAGAATATTATTATTATAAATAAACATTATGTAATTTGAAAACGGTTTAATGTCTTTTCAACCGACTTCAAAAAGGAGGAGGTTCTCAATTCGGCGCGTATGTTTTTTTTTGTATGTATGTTACCTGATTACTCAGCCAATTATGAATAGTTTTGGATGATTCTTGTTTTGTTTGAAAGAGTATACTTCCGAATAGGTCCCATAGAATTATTGTCATGATCTTATGATGAACTTCGGAGATATGGAATGGAATTCCTCATAGGATCACAGCAGCAATATCGTAACAAGTGAAATTGCTTTTTTTATACGTGTAGTCGATGACTGGCTGAAGGAAAAGGGGGAGGGGGTACGTTAACACCCTCCTACCACTTTCCAAAATTAAATATATCGTGTGAGGTATTGTTTGAAAGGGCTTTTTGTAAGGATTTCAAACGTTAATACACAAGCACTAAAAAGTGAAAAATAAAAAGGTTTTTTTACAAAAAAAGATAACCGCCTTCAAAAACTACAAAATAAAAATTAACTTTAGTTTTGGAAGTCGGTGGCAATACTTACCTACATAACAAAAAACAAAACCAAAGCCGCCGACTTCCACAACTAAAGTTATTTTTTATTTTGTAGTTTTTGAAGGCGGTTATCTTTTTGTATATTATTAATTGTAATATTTATGACAAACGGATTTAGGACATATTATATTTAGGGATTTCAATTTTATGTCATGTGATATTAAGTTCGGGTAAGTTATCATTCGGACAAATGATGATTAGGACAAAAAAAGTTATGGCACTTAAAATTATGGATATATAATAAAAAAGTTAGGTGACACAATAGAGAACCATTTAAATTAAATCAAATAGTTAATATGTGTTACTTACGAATTTCATTGTAGCAATTTTCAAAGCACACTGATTATATCGGTGCTGTACCTACACCCTTTATATACCTACTCAATATTTGGGAAACACGGAATATTTATGTGACCTTGTAAAAATATATAAAAATAGCAAATAACTAGTCGCAACTAGTAAAACTTGATTTTAAATGGTATTTAAATGCCTATTTAATTTTACAAGCAACGTGTTTTTTATTGTAGAAAAACAAACAATCATTTAACAAAATTTTGCAATACATATATATTTATAAATACAGCGGTTTGACAGCTTTTGTATACTAAATAACTATGATTTATGTAAAAGAACATAACTATTTTAGTTTTATAAAAGTAACAACACTATTGATTTGAACGACTTGACACATTGTCTTTGGTCACGAATTGTACTAATGGAGTCATGTAAAATATAATGTGCTCAAATAATAAATTGATTTTATTTTCTCAAGTCCTAATAAGTTAGAACATGGCGCAGCCGTTCGAGAAATAAGTGATTTACGTCGTCGTCGCCCACCTCAAACCGCTAAGTTTGGTTTGCACACAAAAATAAAAGCAAAACCACGTGCACGTGCTCAACATGGCGACGGATACCAGCTTTGTAAAACTTCCTCCGAACCTAAACATCGCGAATGAAAATGCAGCGTCCGAGTGGAAATTTTGGCTACGCACATTTGAAGATTATTTGGTTGTAATAGGCAAGGACAAAGCTGAGGATGGCGTTAAACTATCACTACTACGCAACATGATGGGCCCTGAAGCAACAAGAATTTTATCTACGATTCCGATTTCCAAACCTAAAGATGAAAATAAATATGAGGATGTGATTACAACTATCACAGCCCACGTCAACCCAAGAACAAATGTGGTTTTCGAGCGCTTTAAGTTTAACGAAAGAAGACAACTGGAAGGTGAGCCATTTGAGAAATTCCTGACAGACTGCAGGCATCTTATTCAGTCATGTGACTATAAAAACATGGAAGAGGAGTTGATGCGAGACCATTTGGTACAGACTGTCTTTGACAAAGCCACACAGGAGGCTCTACTAAGAGTCGATGACCTTACTCTGAACAAAACAATTCAGTACTGTCAAACGAAGGAGCAAGCGTCGAGACAATGTGTCAAGTCGTTCAAATCAATAGTGTTGTTACTTTTATAAAACTAAAATAGTTATGTTCTTTTACATAAATCAAAAGGAGCAAGCGTCGAGACAATGTGTCAAGTCGTTCAAATCAATAGTGTTGTTACTTTTATAAAACTAAAATAGTTATGTTCTTTTACATAAATCATCCCCCCAAAAATGTAGGCCATGTGAAAAGTTTAGTTCACAAAATTACAATGAACCATTATTGCCACATAAAATTCCCAAAGAACGTTTTATAAAAGTTGGTTCTGACATTCTGGATTTCCATGGGAAACCATTCCTTGTCATAGTTGACTATTTTTCTCATTGGATAGAACTGCTGCCAATGACTGGGAAGTGTGCTAAAGATGTCATAAATGCCATGCAGGAGACATTCACACGTTTTGGATATCCTGTAGAATTGATTGCTGATAATGTGCCATTTGGTTCTTTTGAATGTATGACTTATTTTAAGTGTAAAGACATTACCTTGATTACATCAACACCTAGATATCCCAAAAGTAATGGTTTAGCTGAAAAAGCAGTGCATATTTGTAAACAAATTTTAAAGAAATGTAAAGATGATAATACTGATTATAGAGAGGGAATATTGCATTATAATAACACACCACTGTCAGGACTTGATATCTCACCTTCACAAATGTTAAACAGTAGATTGGCAAGAGTAATGCCCTGTAATATTAATGTGTTAAAGCCTAAGGTACAAAATGATGCCTATCATAACCTAGTTTTAAGGCAATCTCTTTATAAGGAAAATTATGATGACTCTGCTAGGAAGAAAGTTACAAACTATGCTCCAGGTGACAAGATTGTGTTCAGGGAAGGAGTTCTATGGGAAAAAGCCAAAATTATATCTAAGTTAAAAGAACCCCGTTCATACATAATTGAAAGGCAAAGTGACGGTAGGCGCTTAAGGCGCAACACATCACAAATCAAAAGGTCATTCACTAAATCTAGTTGTACTAGGAATAATAGTAATAATAGTGACTTTGTTGATTTCGAGTCTGGGAGAGAAGGGGAAAATGTAATGGGGACTTCACCACACACTCCCCAAACCATGAGACACCCAGTTACAGAAGGGTCTCAGCCTCCATACGTTACCAGAACAGGTAGGCATGTAAAACCCAGAAACATATTGGATCTATAAATAACTACTTATTAAAGTAAAATTTTATTATTGTTTAATTTAATGTTAATTGTTAATTTTTCCTTTATGTAGACTGGTTGTATCTATGTCAACTAATACTACCAAGTTTAATTCTTTTAAATTTTAAAATTAGGGGGGAGATGATTTTATGTAAAAGAACATAACTATTTTAGTTTTATAAAAGTAACAACACTATTGATTTGAACGACTTGACACATTGTCTTTGGTCACGAATTGTACTAATGGAGTCATGTAAAATATAATGTGCTCAAATAATAAATTGATTTTATTTTCTCAAGTCCTAATAAGTTAGAACAAACTATGTCTAAGGTTTGACAACAAGACATAGGTTTTTTATAGGGATTTGAATTTGAAAATAAACGATTGTCTTTTTTTATATTTGGCAATTATTTGACCCCGCTCATAATTTCAATTTTAGAGTTCAATTATTATGAAAAGTGGTTCCGTCGTTCAGGTAAACGTAGACTCCTATACACTGACAGAAGCTAGACCTCGGTCACTTAGTGTAGTATACCAGGTCTAGCTACCTATGTCTAATTTTTAATAGTAGGTTAGTAATAAAACCACAAAATCGTCAAACAAACTTTTATTTAGGTTGGTACAAATGTACGTACGTATGTAGTTAGGTGGGTCAAGCAACAGCTATAACCGACTGTACATAACAAAGCCTATATCTAATTAAACAAAACAAAAAGTAAATGAAAAGATAAAACATAAATGTAAAGAAGAGATAAAAGTCAGTAAAATTCTTCTACTTGCGCCCGTTCTATCTATTGTGTAGTAAAAATAATTGATTGGTCCATGTGCTGTCACCCAAACAGATAGTCAAATTCTTCTGAGCCAGCATCAGGACTGCGTTGTACTACCTGCTGCCACAGCTGTGGCAGCTGCGGCTCACCGCCCACCAGGGCAAGCATGGCGTACACCAACATGGTGATGAAGACAAACTGGAATGTGAAATATTCATTCATCGTACTCTGACTACGGTTGGTAAGCTTTGATTGGCTGACTGTAAATTAAAATAAAAGTATTACTATTTTTTACCGACAGGGAGTGCGAGAAATTTCTTTAATTTGTCATTTACTTCACAAAATTTGATCCAATTAGTTAGTGCAATAAAACAGTAGGTGTTAATTTTTTCTAAACCTAGGAAGTTTTAAAAAAATCAAATGATGCAATATTCCTGTTGATTATAATTGGACTGGAGACTACTTAAAATATAATTTGCTATCTCTTACAGATTCGAATAAGCTCATCTGCGCATACTTGAAAAATTCACTGTCTAATTAAAATTATGTAAGTGGTCCAATACCTCTTCATTATTTCTGACTGGAATTACATCAACCTTCTAAAAGTTTGAATGACAACCTTTTGTAGTACTTAGACAGGAAAAACATTAGTTTCACCACTTTCCCGGGCGGGCAAATACTCGTATTTATGACTCGACGCACCCATGTGTCACCAGAGTGAAACACACGCGACACGCAGGTGACAACAACTTTTGAAATACCTAATGTGCTTCATTTAAATGAAATCAAATAAGTAATCAATACTACTTTCGAATTGCATTGTTGCAATGTATATACACTCAATATTTGGGAAACACGGAATATTTGTGTGACCTAATAAAAATAGTAAATAACTATAGTCGCAGCTAGTAAAATTTGATTTAAATGCTACTTTTGGACTACTTTTTTAGTCATAGGTATATTATTAATTCACTTTTGTTAGGGTTCCGTTCCCGAATGATGCCAACGGGACCCTATTGCTAAACCTCCGCTGTCAGCGTGCTGTAACTCAAGAACATAGGTAGAGAGTTGACATCACGAGAGCGTGTGTTTCTATTGCCACCAGTGGCGGCTGTACCTAAGTGCGCTCGTGCGCTGAACCACCAATAAATTCATAAATCAAAAATTACAAAATATTAAGTACTTCATCTTTATTTTTAAATTACCATTTTAATAGTTATTTTTAAACATACAAAAACGTATAAAAAATTAAATCTCCAATTATGGTGAAACAGTTTGAGCGCTTTACTAAACTATTAAGACTTATTTTCCTGTAAAGACAAATTCTCGTGCGCTTCGGCGAGTGCACGAGGACTGCTAATATAACTTGTAGGAGATACGAGTTAATACGCCTGACGCGTGAAACAGAAGATAGTTCATAGAAATGTACCGAGCAATGAGTGGGTTCTCGAGCGCCGCACGTGCGAACCGAGGATTGCCGAGAGCACCCGATGTTTGACGAACTTATTGTCCGGCCGGCATGGGCGCGACGCGACGGCAGCCATGATTGACATCTCGTTATCAGACTACCAGTATAGTTTCACTATACGTGTGACGCGTTAATTATTGTTTATTTATATTACCGTAATTGTTTTTAGTTTTTGTTTCGATTTTTTTCGAGAACTTTTATTCTATACTGTGTATGGTGTTAATACCCGATTTTAATAAAAAGGTGATTGAACATTTCGCTTCAGAAAAATGTCGTCGCATTGATATAATGTATAAAAAATAAACATATATTATGTCAATTTTTGTTTTGTTGCATTTTCTAATTTTAATATTTTAGTAAAGTGCACCACCAGTTCGATAACCCACCAGCCGCCACTGATTGCCACTATCACAACAAATAATAAAATTCGATAAAGTTAACTTCTTTTTAATTTTAACAAATGACGTGTTTTTTTTTTGTTTATAGTAGAAAAACAAACACAATCATTTAGCAAATTTTTGCACGGTGGGACGAAACCCTTAGTGCGCATTCACGGAGACGCGGGGCGTCGGGCGTCGCGTGCGGCGTGGCGTCTCGCGGCGGGAAAATTAGTACATCTAAAATCGCTTCTCCGTGAACGCTCTCATACAACGCCATATATTTGAATTTAGGCGCTCCACCCACTGCCCCGCGCCCCGTCGCAGATTTATTCAGGCAGATTTTACCGTTGTATGCAAGTATCTCAATTTATATAGAAATCACGCCTAGCACAACACACTGCCGACGCGGAAACGAGCGGGAAGGCGCACCGCGCGCAGATTCTGCCAATCTGCGCGGGAGCGCAGGGCGTGCCGCGGGATATGACACACCGGCTCTGCCGTCCCGGGCGTGATTTTATACTGTAAAGACGTTTGCACGATGGATTTCGACGTAGACAAATTTATTTAGCGCGAGGCCGTCGTAATCTGCTTCACCGCGCGGGGGAGCAGATTTCACCGCTAAGTAAGGCAGATCTGCGCCTCCGTCGCCGCGCGCGTTATCTGTCGCTCTGCTCACCGCGGCGGGACGCATCTTCAGTGGGTGGAGCGCCTTAGAGCGGGCCGTCCCGCACGACGCGACACCCGACGCCCCGCGTCTGCGTGAACACGGCCTTAGTGTGCGAGCACGACTCACGCTTGGCCGGCTTTTTATTTATTATTACATTTAACATTAACAATAATATAACCCAAAATAAAATAATTATGACGATACATTGTATGGTACTTACAGGCAAGTTTTATGTAAGACGTACTGTACAATTGCAGATATAAAGAAGATCTACAAATAAAGACAACCCCACTACGATAACATATTATATCTTTGTCTTTCGGTTTGACTCACTGTCAATTGTGTAGTTATCTACCGCCAGGGGGTGAATAGCGTAAGCAAAAAAAACACACGGCAAACCTGAGAACGGTAGTGCAATGTTTTGATTTTTAATTTTATATATTTTTTTTCTCAACAACGTAAGTACTTCTCTACCTTGGCAAAAAAAATCATTAATTTCTACCCTCTAATATACCAAAAAATAATAATTTCAAAGTGTTATTTTATCATAACGGTGGCCTGTACTGAACCCAATTCCGCTCATAAAATACCTTCCCCTGCAACTACATTCGTAATATGGATTTAAATTGATTTTCATTAAATCATAATATATTCGTTCAAATAAAACTATTTTTGTTTGTTTATCTTCTTTCTCATGGATTTGACAGGCAGTCAACTTTTGTCCAGAAAAAAGTTATCATTTCAGAGGACAGTAAGTTTTAGTAGAATAGCCATGTCAACATTGCGTTGTTGTTACGCCCCTTTTACCTTTTCTCACTTCGGATCAGGCCGGCTCAAGCTCTCAGCGCGAACGCATCGGTCCCAACGTCTTGCGGTTTCCCGCCTGAAAAGTAAGTTTATCATTTCAGTAATATGGGGAAAAGAAATAGTTTCATTTCGTTGGCTGTTACAACTCGTGCTAGATTCGTTTAATTTGTTTCAAAATTGTGTATTCAATTTGCCGTAAGTACTGTTTTGTTTGAGTAGTGTTCATATTGTTTTTAATAATTTTATTTCAGAGTTAAATGTAGAACTAACTTCTATTTTATCATCTCAGTGTTATTATTTCAGTGGATTCGGTAGACTGTTATACCAATTACAGTCCACCGGAATGAAATGTATCTCCGAAATGATAAAACCATAAAGTTTTAGAGATCTTTGTGTCAAATACAAAGTCATAGTTTTGTAATGTACTTTTACCTAGAGTGTAGATTAGATTATTCGGGTGTATTCGTTGTGAAATATTTGTGTTTAAGAAATATAATATATATATATATATATATATATATCTATGTAGTTAGTACATGTATATACTTTAGATACACATTTGTTCGGCTCAACGATAATGTGATGAGTGTATGAGTCACCTCAGTGTAGATTATTATACTTACTAATTGTCAACAAAATAATTATTTGTGCCTGGTTAATGGCAATAAGCTTGGCCCCTATTACATGGGAAAACATAACTTTGTACACCTCTGCTTAACCCTTCGGGGATTACATGGGTGATGTTATGTTATGTGTTAATAATCACTGTGGCGAGTAAGCTATCTAGACACTGCCTGGACAGCAGGCCGCCTGATTAGATTATGGTCTGCAGGTGAACCTGCAGTTACTGTTAAGCTGCTGTGCATAAGTTACTAGGTTTACGAGCACATAGCTCAGGCCGTGATGAAAATATTATATACTAACTTCTGCCAATGACATCGTCCGCTTCCAGGTTGATATATTATCGATAGGTTGATTGTTTGTTGATCTCTTATATGTCTTCTCTCTCGTAAGTTGGCACCACACAAAAAAACTATAAGTATACGCAAAAAACATATCAACAAAGTAATAAAACCATAAAAGTTAACTGTCAAACGAATTTGTATTAAACATATTTACAAAACAAAACTTAGTTAATTAAACAAAACAACAAGTAGATATGTTTAGAAGTAGAAGACTTTCTTGCATCCGTGCTTTTGTGTAATAAGGATTAATTAATTCACTTTCTTCCACCAGTCAGCTTTAGCGACCATGATGGTGACCGCCGTACCCGGGGCCGTAATGACCGCCATGATGGTGACCGCCGTAGCCTGGTTCTGCCTCCGTGTCGGCCGGCAGCTGCGGCAGCTGCGGCACAGCGCCCACCAGGGCAAGCACGGCACACACGAACATGGCGATGAAGACAAACTGGAAAGAGAAATATTCATTCATCGTACTCTGACTACGGTTGGTAAGTTTTCACTAGGATAGATTGTAAACTAAAAATATTTCAATTTTTTACCAATAATTCGTACTATAGTATGAGTATATTACGATACAAGTGAGGTTGAAGCTGATTTTCAGCCCAAGCCGAAGGCGATGGCGTGGCGAAGGCGAAGGTGCACGTATTTGAGCCGAGAGTGTAAATATAATACGCTCACGCGTTTCATAATACTTTTTACGTCACACTTGTGAAGAACATTTAGCAAAATTTCATAAACTTCAGTACATTGGAAAAAAAATGGAAAAATGACTTTCAGATTTCTTAATTCAAAGTTCGAACGCGGACAGTTGCTCGCCGCCCTGAATAACTGAACAAGTCACCAAGCAGCCTTATTTAAAAATAAAAACTAAATATTTTTGTGTACAGAACACAAATTACTTGAACACAAATGTTTGTTAATTATATTTTATTAATTAACATACTTAATTCATTTAATTATTAAGAACACTGTACGAGCAAGTGCCTTAAGGTCATAATTTAGCGTATTACGCACGCGTGGTTTATCATTATATTACAGCATATTATTTATTTATTTATTTAATTTGCTAAACGGCGTGCATGACCTAATCCTGAAGTGTGGGGTCACTTAAAAAATTCACATTCTAATTAAAATGATAATTGGACCTCTGCACAATTTCTGAATAAAAATATCTAAAATTTCGTAAAGTTAAAGTGATAACCTCTTGTGACGAACAAACGGATTAAAAACATTACAGTATCACCACTTTTCACTTTCGTCGCTAATAAATAGATATGTGTATTTATACATGGGCGAAAACGGTCTTTGATGGATAACCAAAAAATAACAACATTTGAAATAATTATCTCAAGTTTCCAAGAAAATAAATTAAACACTTTTTCTCGTATTTACAAATAAACCATTAAAATAATAACCAAATAAACCAATTGAAATAATAACAAAATATAGATATTAATACTACTTACGAATTTCATTGTTGCAATTTTCAGAGAACACTGATTAATAAAATTTCGAAAATGCTCCTTTATATACTAAATATTTAATGTAAATGGAGTCATTATCTCACCACAAATCAAAAAGGCGACTGTATAAAAATCAAATAAGAATAAAATTAAAAACGTGTATTCAATGATGTCACTTACGCACAAAGGTGAAATAAAAAATGAGAATACTATTTTCTGAAATTATAATAGTGATTGTATTTATTCGTAAGAAATCGTGGTATCTAATAAAATCTATTAACCTATAATTTTGATGAGGATTTCAGTCGGAGGCATTATATAGATATGATGGTAAAATGCTCAAAAATATTTGGAACAAGCGACATACGAGTACATTGACAAGACATGAAACTGATGTACGAACACAATTCGGTGGTAGCATTAATATCTTCGTCTTTTGTAGTTCACACATCATCAACTAATTCGCTACCGCCATATTCTATTTTAGGGCTGCAATGGTAGTTATACAACCTGAATTTTAATTCGTTGTAAATCTTTCAGGGGGTGAATGTACTCATGAATATGATCAACTTTTATTAAGGGACATAGTACGAAATGTGAAAAAAAAAACAGCTGATCCATACAATAATGTACTACATTACGATCAAATTGTATGGATCAGCTGTTTTGTTTTTGTCCCTTAATAAAAGTTGTTCATATTCATAAATACATTCACCCCCTGAAAGATTTACAACGAATTAAATTTAAGGAGTATAAAAACGTAACTAACCTAAAGATAGCCTATAGGTAACCATCGCACGATTTAGGCGCTCCACCCACTGCCCCGCGCCCCGTCGCGTAGCGTGGGATGGCAGATTTTACCATTGTATGCAAGTATCTCAATTTATATAGAAATCACGCCTAGCACAACACACTGCCGACGCGGAAACCAGCGGGAAGGCGCACCGCGCGCAGATTCTGCCAATCTGCGCGGGAGCGCGGGGCGTGCCGCGGGATATGACACACCGGCTCTGCCGTCCCGAGCGTGATTTTATACTGTAAAGGCGTTTGCACGATGGATCTCGACGTAGACAAATTTATTGAAACTGAGCAACGCCCTGCAATTTGGGATATGAAAAGAAAAGTATATAGGTAGTGACCGCGTACAAAAAGTTAAGAAATGGGAGGAGATAATAAATATATTTCAAAAGATGCAGTTGACATACGTGTGTAGCTAAAGAATTTATCTTCATATTTTCTTAAGTCTTTGTAATTTAGTGCAAATGATCCATTTATAGATTTCGATCGTAAACAGGGATGTATCCAAAATCTTCTATGGACGCGGTGTCTTTTAATTCTTGTATACAAAACCCTAAATGACAATATAACTGCAACATCTTGAAATTGAATAAGTTCGTCCATTCTCCACGACGATCGACAATACAGTGGACATATGAGTTTATTTAGCGCGAGGCCGTCGTAATCTGCTTCACCGCGCGGGGGAGCAGATTGCACCGCTAAGTAAGGCAGATCTGCGCCTCCGTCGCCGCGCGCGTTATCTGTCGCTCTGCTCACCGCGGCGGGACGCATCTTCAGTGGGTGGAGCGCCTAAAACGAATCGGGAGACACCTCATTAATCGAAAACCAAGCTAGAATACTTCGAGGGTACTTCTACACAGAATCATACATACATACCTGAAAGATATACTTAGGTACACCTCACGTGAAAGCCATATTTTCAACCGACTTCAAAAAGAAGGAGGTTCTCAATTCGGCGCGTATGTTTTTTTTTTTTTTTTTGTATGTATGTTACCTGATTTCTCAGCCAATTATGAATAGATTTGGATGATTCTTTTTTTGTTTGAAAGAGTATACTTCCGAATAGGTCCTATAGAAATATTGTTATGATCTGATGATGAACTTCGGAGATATGGAACGGAACTCCTTATAGGATCACAGCATAACTGTCGTAACAAGTAAAATTGATTAATTGCTTTGTTTATACGTGTAGTCGATGACTAACTGAAGGAAGAGAGGGAGGGGGTACGTCCCACTACTTTCCAAAATTAAATATATCGTGTGAGGTATTGTTTGAAAGGGCTTTTTGTAAGGATTTCAAACATTAACACACAAGCACTAAAAAGTGAAAAATAAAAAGCTTTTTTACAAAAAAATAAAACCGCCTTCAAAAACTACAAAATAAAAAAAACTAGTTTTGGAAGTCGGTGGCAATATCTACATAGCAAAAAACAAAACCAAAGCCACCGACTTCCAAAACTAGTTTTTTTTTTTATTTTGTAGTTTTTGAAGGCGGTTTTATTTTTTTGTAAAAAAGCTTTTTTTGCTGTCGCTAAGTCGGGTACGCGATAATAAAAAGCAAAAGTAAGCATTATAAGTATGATGACCGAAAAATCTAGTTTTATTTTTATAGGTTTAATGTGTATTAATTATTATTATGTATTCAAAATTAAAGGTGACACATTAATGTTTACTGAAGATTTGCACAAAATGTCGTAAGCATGCCGTGCATAGACAAATATTAAATAAAACAAACTAGTTCTGTAATACTAACTGTAATATCTGTTTATTAATGATGATATTAAAATAACTCAAAGTCAAAGTCAAAGTCAAAACATTTATTTCAATTAGACCATTTACAGGCACTTTTAAATTGTCAAGAAGTCAGTCAGTTAGTCCGAAAAATGAAGCTAGTTGTTCGTTCCAAAACGGAGGTAGGCCTCTATGGAGAAGAACGAGCAAGAAACTCCACGGCACTCTTTTAAATTAGGTTTTTCAAAATCCTGGTTACATTATTCTTGTTGATTCTACATGTGATCACAATGAAGATAAATATAAAACAGTAGTTAAAAATAATAAAAATAAAGATGTAAGCCATAGCAGTTAAGAGATGACCAATCCCAACTGACAGCACCCGTTCACGAGCATGACGCATGGATCAGCACCACCTAGCTCAACCATTATGGAGGGAGCCAAATGATCCAACACATGCGCCACCATCAGCGAGACATTTGAGTGAGCATGACAAACTCTCAACTGCCATGCTCATTAAGTCAAAACACATAGTAACTCAAAAATAAAACGCTCCATGGTACTCACATTTACAAAATTGAAATAAATGATATCAAATTATACAATACTAACACTTTCGGTGTACTTATTGGTTATATGTCTGAGGTAAGTAAAAAAGAAAAAGTAATCGTACTGATAACGGTACAAGTTATTCAGGTCGACAAAAAGAGGGTTAGAAACATCATTCTCTTAAAAACAATCCTATTTAGTGAGCCCGAGTGGCTGTGGAGCAGGACTAGCATTTAGCCAAGCATTTTTGTCCGTGATATAATCATCTAACTTATAATATGCTTGACTACATAGCGTGCGTTTAATGCATGTTTTAAATTTTCTCTCATTTAGTTGGCGAATATCCTGTGGTATTTTATTATAGCATTTTACACAGTACCCCATAAAAGAAGTTTTTACTTTTGACAATCTGAAACTTGGTTGATCTAATTTGTTCCTATTTCTAGTATTAAAATTATGTCTATCACTAATTTTCTTAAAAAGATGAAGGTTTTTCCGAACATGCATAATGTTTTCATATATTATATTGACAAGGTACCGTCATGATGTTAATTTTTTTAAACAATTCTCTAAGAGACTCGCATCTGCCAAGATTATAGATGGCTCTGATAGCCCTCTTTTGCAAAACAAAGATAGAATTAATATCTGCAGCCCGTCCCCAAAGCAAAATACCATAAGACATGATGCTATGAAAATAACTAAAATAGACTAGTCTAGCGGTATCCACGTCAGTTAATTGTCGAATTTTTCTGACAGCGTAAGCGGCTGAACTTAACCGCCCTGCAAGAGATGTTAAGTGGGGACCCCACTGCAGCTTTGAATCGAGCGTAATCCCCAGGAAAACTGTCTTCTCGACGAATTCTAGCAAGTCCTTGTTCAATATAACGTTACATTTACTACTTCTAACATTTGGTAAAGCGAATCTTATACATTTTGTTTTTTTCTCATTTAACACTAAATTATTAACAGTAAACCAATTGTGAACCTTAAGCATGGCGTTATTTACGTCGTCAAGGTGCTGTGCTTTTCTATTTACTCTAAAAATGAGTGAAGTATCATCAGCAAATAACACCATTTGTGGTTGGTTTTCTAGTAAATGAGGTAAATCATTGATATAATAATATACTAAAAAGAGGAACGGACCCAGTATTGAACCCTGCGGAACCCCCATCTTTACTTTTAAGCCTGATGAATTTACACCGTTTATTTGAACTTGCTGTAGTCTATCATTCAAATACGATTTTACTAAGCTAAGTGCTAGATCACCGAGACCCTAATGCTCAAGCTTTAGGAGCAGTGTCTCGTGATTCACGCAATCGAACGCTTTAGAGAGGTCGCAAAAAATGCCAACAGCATCCTGTGAGTCCTCCCATGCATTAAAGATATGCTTAATTAAAGTAACACCGGCGTCAGTAGTACAACGTCCTCTGGTGAAACCATACTGTTGATCGTGTAGGATGTTGTTACAGTTAAAATGATTGAGCATTTGATTGAGCATCACTTTTTCAAACACCTTGCTGAAAACCGGCAAAACCGAAATAGGTCTGTAATTATTGGTGTCCTTGCTATCTCCGGATTTGAAGAGCGGTATAACTTTGCTGTACTTCATTAAATCCGGGAATACCCCTTGGTCAACGCACAGATTAAATATTAAAGCTAAATAGGGTGCTATTGTCTCAATAATAGATTTACAAACATTATAAGACATGCCCCACAGATCTTCGAGAACTGTCCTGTCGCAGTGTTTATCTAAAAGGAGGTCAACAAAATCCCATACAAGTTTGCCCAAATCTGTACCTCGAGGTAAATCGTAGAGAAAAAATAGAGGAATTCGAAAATAATTTTACTTTTATTCATAAATCATTTTTAACTATTTAATAAATTATTTAAATATAACCTAATACAATTAAAACATATGGCAACTTTAGATGCATGATTGCGATTTAATTGGTTGTCACTCGGGTTGACATTTCGTAAATGTCATTTTGTTTTGTTTTTGTTGACACTTTAAACATGTCATTCCGTTCGTTTCTGCATTTCGGCATACTCGTCTGTCAACTTGACAGTTTTTATAGGTGCTTATTTCCTACAGTGCCAAAATGGCGTGCTTTTTATTACGATTAAAAGTTATTTTATTCTCTTCCCCGGGCAACTATACATATAAATAATTTAAGAGTGCAATATTATTCAGTGTAATCTAGTGTATTTTATGCCACTAAGTGTACCTTCTGTACAAAATTGGGCAGATACTGTTGTGGAAATCAGACCTAACAAAGTACGAAACCCTGACTGCCCGGCACGGTTGTTCTTAGCTGTATCATTTCAATGGATTTATTTCATTTCGGTGCACAGTCTATCATTTCGGTGGTATTTTTATCATTTCGGGAGTCACTTTTCATTTCAGTGGAATCTTAAAAATTCATCCTTAAATATTTATGTAGGCTTTGATGAAATTTTATGTCCACTCACGCACAATGTTATAAAATAGGCTATAGTTTTATTTGTCACTAAAAATATGTACTTAGATAGCATTTAAAAAAAAAATACCAACGAAATAATACATAAAAATCTCTTGTTGAAATTCACCCCAGGATAGTTTATTAAAATAAATCTTCAACCATCGTACGATTTAGGAGAATCGAAAGATACCACATTAATTAAAAACTATTCAGTCGTTATGATGCTACGACGGTATAAAAAATCACACTGTATACGCCCGGTCCTCCTATCGAGTGCACTACGTGAGTGCGACAAATGTTTGTGCGATGCACGCTAGTGCGACAGATCTGATAATGTATTGTATTATTATACTCACTTTAGTCCGCGGCTTCGCTCGCGGTAATTTAGAATCTGCCAATCAATTCGGGCTGTACTCTGCTTGTAGATAATAATGAATGAAGTAATTTTTGTTTGAACACCCTTGATTTTCTGACACCCTTGTACTTTTTTTATTTCATAAACCCAAGATGTTGACCTTTCCAGTCTGAGTGTAACTGATTTCTACTGCCATAGATAATAGATAATGGTGCTGATTCCCTTGTTCACAAACTAGACTAAATTCAAAGAATGGACATCTCTTCCTAACATACAGCGAAAGAAAAGGACGGTGACATTTAAGAACTAAGTTAGAGATGTCAAATTAGTTTTGCCTTGAACTTTTTGAAGAACTTTTTAAACCTTCATAACTTTTGCCTATGGCTGCTCAGCAGTATGCACCTATACTCATTTTATATCTGTACAATCTGGGGTACACGTAGAGCCCATAAAATTTTTGGCCATCTCCTTTGACGTTTAAAGGATACTTTTAATTGTCTTTTTTTAACTTCTTCTTTGAGATGTAGGTACGTTTTTCCATCTCCTTAGAATTGTAAACAATTCGTAACATTATTTTGATAATGGTGCTGATTCTCTTGTTCACAAACTACACTAAAATTAGAGAATTGACATCTCTTATTAACATACAGAAAAAAAATAATTTAAAGAAAAACAAAAAACCCGACTGCGTAAAAACTAATTTTAAAAAATACGTGAAAAAATTAACTTAAATAAAAACTAAAAAAAAAGAAAAAAACAAGCCCAGTAGTTTCGAACGACTCACAGTCGGGGCCCCTTGGGAAGATTTGATTGGTAAAATTTGAATGGGCCCCGACTGCGTCTTTACAAAGCCTATACCATTTGAGTCACGAGTCGGACTCTAATCGACTAGCTTTTGTTTATGCATATTGCGCTACAAAACCTAATCTATTTCAGTAAAAAAAATGACTCAAATGGATTAGCTTTTGGCCTTGATATTTTCAAAGAAAATACACGGACAAACTCTATACCATTAGAGTGAAAGTGCAAACTGAACTGGCTTAGCTTTTGTTTCAGCAACAAATGCTATTCTATTTGATACCGATCGATAGGACGCAAATATTATAGAATAATGTTATGCCAATTTGATCTTTAATACGTTACGTTAGGGTAGATAATCTTTTGAATACTGTTTTCTCACATAATGGAGTTGTTAATTTCAATTTTATTTGCTAAGACGATTTGACCAAATGGTAGCAACATGGTAGTGCGATCAAACCTAAGTTTGCATTTTTGTCACTTTTTGTTTACAATATTCATTTATATTTTTTGCATTCTAAGTTTTATTTATATTAAATTAAAATAGTTAATTAAAATAAACTACATATTTAAATAAAGAAAAAACAACAGAAATGAAAAACAGTAATAATTTTGATTACGATTTTATTAAATATGGTTAAATGTAAAATAATTACTGACAACGACTTGTTCAAGGACGCAAATATTATAGAATAATGTTATGCCAATTTGATCTTTAAATACGTTCTGTTAGGGTAGATAATCTTTTGAATATTGTTTTTTCACATAATGGAGTTGTTAATTTCAACTTTATTTGCTAAGACGATTTGACCAAATGGTAGCAACATGGTAGTGCGATCAAACCTAAGTTTGCATTTTTGTCACTTTTTGTTTACAATATTCATTAAATATTTTTTGCATTCTAAATTGTATTTATATTAAATTAAAATAGTTAATTAAAATTAACTACATATTTAAATACAAAAAAAAAACAGAAATTAAAAACAGTAATAATTACGATTTTATTAAATATGGTTAAATGTAAAATAATTACTGACAACACTTGTTCAAGGACGCAAATATTATAGAATAATGTTATGCCAATTTGATCTTTAATACGTTATGTTAGGGTAGATAATCTTTTGAATACTGTTTTGTCACACTCGATGAACGAATACAATATATTGGGGCAAAAGTGGCAAATACGCAAATTGTCTTTCAACTACCCTCTTTTGCCCCAGTATTGTATTCGTTCATCGAATCGCGCTCGTCTAATTAACTCATACAAATTGAATAACTCTTAATGTTATTAGCAAAGGGTTCAAATTCGTTTGTTTTTAGTGTGCTATCAGCTATCACCGACTGTACCTGTTTCTTAGCTAATAAAAGTTCACTTGTTAATTCGTTTTTTTTTCAATCAAATACAGAATAGAAAAGAGTAATTTAATTATTTTAATATTAAAATAAAAACAATTGCCATGTAACTATCAACCTATTATTGAAGCTAACGATCGGTATCAAATAGAATAGCATTTTGTTGCTGAAACAAAAGCTAAGCCAGTTCAGTTTGCACTTTCACTCTAATGGTATAGAGTTTGTCCGTGTATTTTCTTTGAAAATATCAAAGCCAAAAGCTAATCCATTTGAGTCATTTTTTTTACTGAAATAGATTAGGTTTTGTAGCGCAATATGCATAAACAAAAGCTAGTCGATTAGAGTCCGACTCGTGACTCAAATGGTATAGGCTTTGTAAAGACGCGCCCCGACTGTGAGTCGTTCGAAACTACTGGGCTTGTTTCTTTCTTTTTTTTTAGTTTTTATTTAAGTTAATTTTTTCACGTATTTTTTTTAATTAGTTTTTACGCAGTCGGGTTTTTTGTTTTTCTTTAAATTTTTTTTTTTTTATACTTTTTAGTTATTGTTTGTATATCGTTTATACTTGAAATAAAAACTTAAATCAATAAGTAAGAAAATTAGTGAGAATGATTGTTTTGTTAAACAACTTTAAATCGTTATACTTATATCCTAAACTATTACACACATCAAAAGTGTCTAGGGATCAACATCCCTAATCAATGTTAGGGATGTTGATCCCTAGACACTTTTGATGTGTATATTTAAATTGAAAAATGATAAAAGGAACCTAAAGATGATTTTAAAATATCTATTCAACGACACCCCACACACACTACATAGTTCATTAACTTTTTTTTTTTTCATTTTGACAATATGGCGTCTGGTTGTCGCTGTGGTGAATTTTGACGTAAGAATTATCAAAATCGGCCTACGCATTCGGTCTCTAGAACGCCACATAGAAACAAACATACATACATAGACTGATAAACACATTACCCTCCTTTGCGTCGCGCAGTCGGGTAAAAAGGATGGTGACATTTAAGAAGTGAGACGTAAAATTAGTTTTGCCTTGAACTTTTCCGTGTTTTTAATCAATGCGTTCTGACGTGTCAACTAAAATTTTATGTAAGTTTCAGATTAACTAAAATTTACAGGTGTAATTTATTTCCGGCCCTTTCTTGTTTTATTGGACAGAAAAAGAAAAAAAAATCTAACTTTAGTTTAGTTTGTGAACAAGGAAATCGGCACTAATATATCTTTAAATTATGGGCCACGATCGATAAAAAAACATCTGTCGAATCATCAAGCAAAGCGACTAAAACTTAGTTTAAAGGAAAAAAAGTTGCTCAATAAAGCCTGATCCATATTTTCACTCACCTAAAAAACAGAATAAATTATCTCAAAATTAATTATCTTGTAGGTACTTTTACAGCCCCTTAAGTTTGCAAAAATACAATACAAATAAGTAACCGGTATTTTACAGAACAATATGCGTTTCAATAGGAGCTCGAACATGGGGTAAGGTAAAAAAAATATTTTAGATACATAAGTGAACGCTAATGAAAATTTATCAAAACGAACTTTTAGCAAGTTTACAACGCAATATGAGCTCTGTGTGATTCAATGGTAGGTATACAATGCTAGCATCAGTATGCTAACTTACAAATTATTAATGCAAACAGTCATGTAATGTCCACAATAGGTATGCGTTTTGCTATTATTTCTAAGTGGGTAAGTTTGGAAGGAAAACATAAATCTTGTCGGTGCACGATTGAGGAAAACATCACGTGGAAACCTAGACGTATAATAAGTCCGAAATCCCCAATACGCTTTCAACAAGTGATCAATGCCAATACCTTCTCTGCATGAGAAAATGACAAGAAGCTTTTGCCCTGCAGTGGGAGAATTATAGGCTAGTAAGTATATAATTATATTAAGTTTTTAAGAGCACAGTGATACACACCCGCTATCTAGGGCATCGCACAGATCACGTTGGGCTGAACGTTTGGTTTAGTCCCATCTCATCCCCTTCCCATCTCATCCCCTATGCTTTTATAACTACAAAAATTTCACACCTCTCACTCCTGGCATAAATCAATTGTTTAAAGTACAGTCTCATAGACATAATTTGTTTATATGTTTGTGTCATTCAGATCTTTTAGGTTTTTTTTTGGTATTGACTTCTAATAGTGTGTGCCTTTTTGAATAACGAAATAATAAATCAGCAATTTCATATATTTTAACCGTGTAGGTACTACACGTTGCACACAATAGCTGTTTTCTTTTTTTAATTCACCGAAGTAAAATTTCTACGCTGGTGGTCTCTAAAATCATGTACTGACATCAATAAAAGCCACTTTACGAGCTATAGTGTGATAAAAATAAAATTTTATTGATAATTTAATAATCACTACCTCGTTGGTCTAGTGGTCGCAAAGTGTGACTGCTGTGCACGAGATCTTGGGTTCGATCCCCAAGTCGGGTAAAGTGTTATTGGGTTTTTCCATCAGGAATTTCTCAGTAGCAGCCTCGGAGTCTGGATTTGTGCCCGGTTGATGGCAATAAGCTTGGCCCCTATTACATGGGACTTAAATATAACTGGGTACACCTCTGCTTAACCCTTCGACGATTACATGCGTGATGTTATGTTATGTGTTAATAATCACTGTGGCGAGTGAGCTATCTAGACCTTGCCTGGACAGCAGGCCGCCTGATCAGATTATGGTCTGCAGGTGAACCTGCAGTTACTGTTAAGCTGCTGTGCATAAGTTACTAGGTTTACGAGCACATAGCTCAGGCCGTGATGAAAATATTATATACATTTCTGCCAATGACATCGTCCGCTTCCACGTTGATATATTATCGATAGGTTGATTGTTTTGTTGATCTCTTATATTATGTCTTCGCTCTCGCAAGTTGGCACCACAGAAAAAACTATTAACGCATAAAACATATCAACAAAGTAATAAAACCATAAAAGTTAACTGTCAAACGAATTTGTATTAAACATATTTACAAAACAAAACTTAGTTAATTAAACAAAACAACAAGTAGATATGTTTAGAAGTAGAAGGCTTTCTTGCATCCGTGCTTTTGTGTAATAAGGATTAATTAATTCACTTTCTTCCACCAGTCAGCTTTAGCGACCGTGGCCGTACCCGGGGCCGTAATGACCTCCATGATGGTGACCGCCATGATGGCCGTAGCCTGGTTCTGCCTCCGTGTCGGCCGGCAGCTGCGGCAGCTGCGGCACAGCGCCCACCAGGGCAAGCACGGCACACACGAACAAGGCGATGAAGGCAAACTGGAAAGAGAAATATTCATTCATCGTACTCTGACTACGGTTGGTAAGTTTTCACTGGAATAGACTGTAAACTAAAAATATTTCTATTTTTTTTACCAATAATTTGTACTATAAGTACGAGTATATTACGATACGAGTGAAGTCAAAGCTGATTTGCAGCCCAAGCCGAAGGCGATGGCGAAGGCGAAGGTGAAGGTGCACGTATTTGAGCCGAGAGTGTAATTATAATACGCTCACGCGTTTCGTAATACTTTTTACGTCACACTTGTGAGGAACATTTAGCAAAATTTCATAAACTTCAGTAAATTGGAAAAAAGCATGGCTTGCAGATTTCTTAATTCAAAATTCGAACCCGGACAGTTGCCCGCCACCCTGATTTACTGAACAAGTCGCCAAGCAGCCTTATTTAAATATACACATCAAAAAAGTTGTTGTGTACAGAACACAAATTACTTTGATTTTTTTGGATAAAAATAAATGTTTGTTAATTTTATTTTATTAATTAACATATATAATACCAGCCTTTTACTGTCCCACTGTAGGGCAAAGGCCTCTTCTCATACAGAGAAGGCATGAGCATGATCACCACGCTTGCTCAAGGCGGATTGGCGATTTCAGACTTATATTAATTACAAGTCCAGGTTTCCTCACGATGTTTTCCTTCACCGATGTCAGTGATGTCCAAGATAAACTTAAGCAAGTAATGAATTGAAAAAGTCACATTGGTACTTGCCCGGAATCGAACTCACAACCCCATGCATGAGAGGTGGGCGCGTTAACCGCTGGGCCATCACGACACCAATAATTAACATACTTAATTCATTTATTTATTAAGAACACTATAGGAGCAAGTGCCTAGAGGTCATAATTTAGCGTATTACGCACGCGTGGTTTATCATTATATTACAGCAGAGTGCAGACTGCAGAGTGGAGACTCCTTATATGTTACTACCTCTTACAATTTGCTAAACGGCGTGCATGACCTAATTCTGAAGTGTGGGTACACTTAAAAAATTCACATTCTAATTAAAATGATAATTGAACACAATTTCTGAATAAAAACATCTAAAATTTCGTAAAGTTAAAGTGATAACCTCTTGTGACGAACAAACTTACGAAAAACATCACCACTTTTCACTTTCGTCGCTAATAAATAGATATGTGTATTAATGGCTCGACGACCTTTTTTCGCTCCTGTGTCACATAGTGAAACACATGGGCGAAAATGGTCTTTGATGGATAACTAAAAAATAACAACATTTAAAATAATTATCTCAAGTTTCAAAGAAAAAAAATTAAACACTTTTTCTCGTATTTACAAATAAACCATTAAAATAATAACCAACATAAAATTACCAAATTAACCAATTGAAATAATAACAAAATATAAAACAAATTAATACTACTTACGAATTTCATTGTTGCAATTTTCAGAGAACACTGATATAAAATTTCGAAAATGCTCCTTTATATATTAAATATTTAAGGTAAATAGAGTCATTATCTCACCACAAATGCAAATGACAAAAAAAAATCAAAAAGGCGACTGTATAAAAATCAAATTAGAATAAAATTTAAAACGTGTATTCAATGATGTCACTTACGAACATAGGTGAAATAAAAAATGAGAATACTATTTTCTGAAATTGTAATAGTGATTGTATTAATTCGTAGGAAATCGTGGTATCTAATAAAATCTATTACCCTATAATTTTGATGAGAATTTCAGTCCTAGGCATTATATAGATATGATGGTATAATGCTCAAAAATATTTGGAACAAGCGACATACGAGTACATTGACAAGACATGAAACTGATGTACGAACACAATTCGGTGGTAGCATTAATATCTTCGTCTTTTGTAGTTCACTCATCATCAACGAATTCGCTACCGCCATATTCTATTTTAAGGCTGCAATGGTTCGTAGAGGACGTCGTGAGCGCCCTGTTCCCTTCTCGGGGGGAACATATCCCCCCGCCCATGGCTCCGCCCCTGGCGGTGCCAGACGAAGACGCGGACCACAGCGACGACGGCGACTACATTGCTCCGGAGGTGGCCGAGGTAGACTTGAGAGTGGCGGTACAACGGCTGAAGGCCAAGAATACCGCCCCGGGACCCGACGGCTTGCCTGCCAAAGCCTGGGTCCTGGCCTCGGGGGCTCTCGGTCCTCGACTGGGGGGGCTCCTAAGCGCATGTTTGGAGAGGGGCCAGTACCCGCTTCGTTGGAAGACGGGGAAACTGGTCCTCATCAGGAAGCCGGGGCGCCCTGCGGACTCACCGTCCGCATACCGGCCCATCGTGCTGCTCGACGAGGTGGGCAAGCTCTTTGAAAGAGTTATTGCAAACCGCCTCGTCGGGCACCTGGGGAGATCGGGGCCGGACCTTGCGGAGAGCCAGTTCGGCTTCCGCAGGGGGCGCTCCACGGTGGACGCCATCATGCGCGTGAGAGCCCTCACAACGGGGGAAGTAGTGACCCGGGGCAGGGTCGTCTTGGCGGTGTCGCTCGACATCGCCAATGCCTTCAACACCCTGCCCTGGAGCTGCATCAGGGAGGCACTCCGGTATCACCGGATGCCGACCTACCTCCGTCGTGTAGTCGAGGACTATTTGACGGATAGGGCCGTCATCTACCCCGGCCAACGGGGGGAGTGGAACCGGCGAGAAATGTCGTGCGGTGTCTCACAGGGATCGGTCCTGGGGCCGCTTCTGTGGGACATCGGATACGACTGGGTGCTGCGCGCCGACCTCCCTGATGGCGTCAGCGTGTTCTGCTACGCTGACGACACGCTTGTCCTGGCACAGGGAGAGTCGCACCAGGCGGCGGCCGACTTGGCGACGCGAGGGGTTGCGACAGTCGTCGAAAGGATCCGGCAATTGGGACTCGAGGTGGCATTGCACAAGTCCGAGGCCATGTGCTTTCATGGTCTTCGGAACGCGCCACCGTCGGGTTCCCAAATAACGGTGGGAGGGGTCCACATCGGCGTCGGGAAGACGATGAGGTATTTGGGTCTCGTCCTCGACAGCCGGTGGGGCTTCCAGGAACACTTCAGACGTCTGGCTCCGCGATTGGAAAGAGCTGGGGCTGCCTTTTGGCGGCTCCTGCCCAACCTCGGGGGACCAGGCGCCTCCTGCCGGAGGTTGTACGCGGGGGTCGTGCGGTCCATGGCCCTCTACGGGGCCCCTGTGTGGGCCCCCATCATCAGGCGGCGGCCACCAGCCAAGTTGGTCGCCTGCCAGAGGGTCATGGCCATCCGGATGATCCGGGGATACCGCACGGTCTCCGGCGAGGCGGCAAACCTCCTTGCCGGATTACCGCCGTGGGATCTGGAGGCTACAGTCCTCCAGCGCGTCTACGAGTGGCGCGTGGACGCGCAGCGCCGGGGCGAAAACCCGCTACCGCAGCAAATCGCGGCACTGCGGCTCGAGCTCCGGGGCGATCTCATGGCGGAATGGGAGATGCGACTGTCGCAACCTAGGTTCGGGCACGCTGCAATCGCGGCGGTAAGACCCCTCTTTGAGGAGTGGCTAGAGAGGCGCCACGGCGTCCTCACCTTCCGGCTGACGCAGGTCCTCACCGGACACGGTTGTTTCGGGAGGTTCCTGTGTCGGATTGCACGGAAGGAAACGCCCGGGTGTCACCACTGTGTGGACCGCCCGGAGGACACGGTGGAGCATACGGTGCAGGTCTGCCCCGCTTGGGCAGAGCACCGCCGTGTCCTCACGGAGGCGATAGGCGGCGGCGACCTCTCGCGTCCGGACCTGGTTCAGGCCATGCTCCGGGGCGAGAGGGAATGGGATGCAGTCACCTCCTTCTGCGAAGCAGTAATGCTAGCGAAGGAGGAGGCGGGCCGCGTGAGGGAGAGAACAACACCCTCCACCTCACGCCCCAGCCGCCGCGGGAGACGCCCAGGGCGTCGGACGTCGCGAGGCGACATCCGGCCACCGTAGGCGCGGGCTTGCGGACGGCGAGTAATGGGTAGCTCGCCGTCCGATCAAGGACCATGCCCGGGTCGACGGCGCGTTCTGTTCGCGCGCGCCTCAAAGAGCTGTCAGCACAGGGACGGGGCCCCAATAGGGGCCAAACGCCTGCCGGGGTTGCGGGACGTCTTAACAGGATACCGTGGCCCCGGAACGTAAAGGGCAACAGAAGGAACAGGGTGGTTTTTTAGTCAGTAAAAGTCTGACAGTCCCTTCCCCTTCCGCCCCACCCAGGACGGAAGGACTCATTTGATGATTTTTACCACCTAAAAAAAAAAAAAAAAAAAGGCTGCAATGGTGGTTATATAAAAACATAACTAGCCTAAAGATAGCCTATAGGTAACCATCGCACGATTTAAACGAATCGGGAGACACCTCATTAATCGAAAACCAAGCTAGAATACTTCGAGGGTACTTCTACACAGAATCATACATACCTGAAAGATATACTTAGGCACATCTCACGTGAAAGCCATATTTTTGCTGTCGATAAGTCGGGTACGCGACGCGATAACAAAAAGCAAAAGTAAGCATTATAAGTATGATGACCGAAAAATCTAGTTTTATTAAAATAGGTGTATTAATTATTATTATGTATTCATAATTAAAGGTGACACATTAATGTTTGCGGAAGATTTGCACAAAATGTCGTAAGCATGCCGTGCATAGACAAATATTAAATATAACAAACTAGTTCGGTAATACTAACTGTAATATCTGTTTATTAATGATGATATTAAAATAACTGTCCTGTCTCAGTGTTTATCTAAAAGGAGGTCAACAAAATCCCATACAAGTTTGCCCAAATCTGTACCTCGAGGTACACGTGCACCAAATCGTAGAGAAAAAATAGAGGATAACGAAAATAATTTTACTTTTATTCATAAATCATTTTTAACTATTTAATAAATTATTTAAATATAACCTAATACAATTAAAACATATGGCAACTTGGTTGTCACTCGGGTTGACATTTCGTAAATGTCATTTTGTTTTGTTTTTGTTGACACTTTACACATGCCATTCCGTTCGTTTCTGCATTTCGGCGTACTCGTCTGTCAACTTGACAGTTTTTTTTTAGGTGCTTATTTCCTAGAGTGCCAAAATGGCGTGCTCTTTATTACGATTAAAAGTTATTTTATTCTCTTCCTCAGGCAACTATATAAATAATTTAAGAGTGCAATATTATTCAGTGTAATCTAGTGTATTTTATGCTACTAAGTGTACCTTCTGTACAAAATTGGGCAGATACTGTTGACATCCTTTGAGGAAATCAGACCTAACAAAGTACGGAACCCTGGCTGCCCGGCACGGTTGTTCTTAGCTGTATCATTTCAGTGGATTTATTTCATTTCAGTGCACAGTCTATCATTTCGGTGGTATTTTTATCATTTCGGGAGACACTTTTCATTTCAGTGGAATCTTAAAAATTCATCCTTAAATATTTATGTAGGTTTTGATAAAATTGTATGTCCACTTACGAACAATGTTATAAAATAGGCAAAAGTTTTATTTGTCACTAAAAATATATAGTTTATTAAAATAAATCTTCAACCGTCGTACGATTTAGGAGAATCGAAAGATACCACATTAATTAAAAACTATTCAGTCGTTATGTTGCTACTACTATGATGCTTGTGCGATGCACGCTAGTGCGACAGATCTGTACCGAGACACAGGATAGTTCGAATGCACGCTTGTGCGACACACTGAAGATCGACATCACCCTAGTGCGACACTGAAGACTCAACATTTGTTTTCATTATCATTATGTCTTAATCTGATGACCCCGATGGCTCAGTTAGGGTGTTACCACACCAATCGATCGATAGTCGATCGATGCCATCGATCGACATCGGTCGACGTTGATCGATTGGTGTGGTAGCTTTAATTGATCGACGGATACCGGTCGACTAACCAATCGATCGATTGCCGGTCGATGGTAGAATGGATCGATTGGTCTAGTAGAAACTATCGATCGACGTCGACCAATCCAGTCGATCGATCGTTTGGTGTGGTAACAGCCTTAGTTATCCCGTATTCGATTCCGGGCCACTAGTTTAACAATATATATGTTATAATGTATTGTATTATTATACTCACTTTAGTCCGCGGCTTCGCTCGCAGTAATTTAGAATCTGCCAATCAATTCGGGCTGTACTCTGCTTGTAGATAATAATGAATGAAGTAATTTTTGTTTGAACACCCTTGATTTTCTGACACCCTAGTACTTTTTTTATTTCATAAACCCGGGATGTTGACCTTTCCAGTCTGAGTGTAACTGATTTCTACTGCCATAGATAATGGATAATGGTGCTGATTCCCTTGTTCACAAACTATTTAGACTAAATTTAGAGAATTGACATCTCTTCAAAGTCAAAGTCAAATCATTTATTTCAATTAGGCCATTATAAGGCACTTTTGAACGTCATTACAAGAAAAAATTTAAATTGAATCTAGTTGCCCCTTCCAAAAAGTAGTTTTGTATGGAGAAGAATGGGCAAGAAACTCCATACGTACTCTTTTAAAATCAATGTTTACAATATTATTATTTGTATACAGAGTCATACGTAATTACATGTGAACCACTTCCACTACGTACTTCCTAACATACAGCGAAAGAAAAGGACAGTGACATTTAAGAACTAAGTTAGAGATGTCAAATTAGTTTTGCCTTGAACTTTTCCGTGTTTTAATCAATGCGTTCTGACGTGTCAACTCAAATTTTATGTAAGTTTCAGATTAACTAAAATTTACAGGTGTACCTAATTTATTTCCGCCCCTTTCTTTTTATATTGGACAGAAAAAAAAAATAGTTTAATTTTAGTTTAGTTTGTAAACAAGGGAATCGGCACCAATATATCCTTAAATGATGGGCCACGATCAGTAAAAAAACTCTGTCGAATCATCAAGCAAAGTGACTAAAACTTAGTTTAAAGGAAAAAAAGTTGCTCAACAAAGCCTGATCCATATTTTCACTCACCTAAAAAAAAACAGAAGAAATTATCTCAAAGTAGTTTTAAAAGTATTTTTACAGCCCCTTAACTTTCCAAAAGAATACAAATAACCGGTATTTTACAGGACAATATGCGTTTCAATAGGAGCTTTAACATAGTAAGGTAAAAAAAAATTATTTGAGATAAGTAAACGCTAATGAAAAATCAAAACGTACTTTTAGCAAGTTTACAACGCAATAAGAGCTCTGTGTGATCCAGTGGTAGGTATACAATGCTAGCGTCAGTATGCTAACTTACAAATTATTAATGCAAACAGTCATTTAATGTCCACAATAGGTATGCCTTTTGCTATTATTTCTAAGTGGGTAAGTTTGGAAGGAAAACATAAATCTTGTCGGTGCACGGTTGAGGAAAACATCACGAGGAAACCTAGACGTATAATAAGTCTGAAATCCCCAATACCTTCTCTGCATGAAAAAATGACAAGAAGCTTTTGCCCTGCAGTGGGAAAATTATAAGCTGGTATTACCCTGACCAAATGACCTTGAGCATTCGGTCCCTCTTTGCCGCACGCCACTTTCTTATCTCATCTTTCTCGTTTTCACGCAATTTTTCGGAATTATTTTAATATAAAAAAAACACAGCGAGCTTTTGAAATAAAATAAATCTTGTATTATTTACATTTTTTAATTATCTAATGATTAGCAATGCAATGTGATGATAAGATATCAAACATTAATAAAGTGCTTTTAGATGTCGTTTATTTCCCTTAATTAATGAGAAGATAGACTCTGAAAAACGACAAAAAACAAGGTTTTGGTCGGGGTAGCGCCTTAAGTTTTTAAGAGCACAGTGTTACACATCCGCTGTCTAGGGCATCGCACAGATCACGATGGGCTGAACGTTTGTGTCATTCAGATCTTTCAGGTTTTTTTTGGTATTGATTGACTTCTAATAGTGTGTGCCTTTTTGAATAACGAAACAATAAATCAGCAATTTGATATATTTTAACCGTGTAGGTTCTACACGTTGTACACAATAGCTGTTTTCTTTTTTTAATTCACCGAAGTAAAAATTCTACGCAGGTGGGTCTCTAAAATCATGTACTGCCATCAATATTACGAGCTATAGTGTGATAAAAAAATAAAATTTTATTGATAAGTTAATAATCACTACCTCGTCTACCTCTTTGGTCTAGTCGTCGCACAGTGTGACTGCTGTGCATGAGATCTTGGGTTCGATTCCCAAGTCGGGTAAAGTGTTATTGGGTTTTTCCATCAGGAATTTCTCAGTAGCACCCTGGAGTCTGGATTTGTGCCCGGTTGATGGCAATAAGCTTGGCCCCTATTACATGGGACTTAAACATAACTGGGTACACCTCTGCTTAACCCTTCGACGATTACATGCGTGATGTTATGTTATGTGTTCATAATCACTGTGGCGAGTGAGCTATATAGACCTTGCCTGGACAGCAGGCCGCCTGATCAGATTATGGTCTGCAGGTGAACCTGCAGTTACTGTTAAGCTGCTGTGCATAAGTTACTAGGTTTACGAGAACATAGCTCAGGTCGTGATGAAAATATTATATTATACTAACTTCTGCCAATGACATCGTCCGCTTCCAGGTTGATATATTAAGTATCGATAGGTTGATTGTTTGTTGATCTCTTATATGTCTTCTCTCTCGCAAGTTGGCACCACAGAAAAAACTATATACGCAAAAAAACATAACAAAGTAATAAAACCATAAAAATTAACTGTCAAACGAATTTGTATTAAACATATTTACAAAACAAAACTTAGTTAATTAAACAAAACAACAAGTAGATATGTTTAGAAGTAGAAGAATTTCTTGCATCCGTGCTTTTGTGTAATAAGGATTAATTAATTCACTTTCTTCCACCAGTCAGCTTTAGCGACCATGATGGTGACCGTGGTGGCCGTAGTAGCCTGGTTCTGCGTCCGCGTTGGCCGGCAGCTGCGGCAGCTGCGGCAACTGCGGCAGCTGCGGCTCACCGCCCACCAGGGCAAGCACGGCACACACGAACATGGCGATGAAGACAAACTGGAAAGAGAAATATTCATTCATCGTACTCTGACTACGGTTGGTAAGTTTTCACTGGGATAGACTGTATACTAAAAATGTTTCTATTTTTTACCAATAATTCATACTATAGTACGAGTATATTACGATACGAGTGAGGTCGAAGCTGATAAAAAAAAATGTTTGCTAATTGGATTTTATTAATTAACATACTTAATTCATTTATTTATTAAGAACACTGTACGAGCAAGTGCCTTAAGGTCATAATTTAGCGTATTACGCACGCGTGGTTTATCATTATATTACAGCAGACTGCAGAGTGGACACTCCTTATATTTTACTATCTCTTACAATTTGCTAAACGGCGTGCATGACCTAATCCTGAAGTGTGGGAACACTTAAAACATTCACAGTCTAATTAAAATGATAATTGGACCTCTGCACAATTTCTGAATAAAAATATCTAAAATTTGGTATATTTAAAGTGATAACCTCTTGTGACGAACAAACGGACGAAAAACATTACAGTATCACCACTTTTCACTTTCGTCGCTAATAAATAGATATGTGTATTTATGGCTCGGCGACCTTTTTCGCCCCTGTGCTGTGTCACATAGTGAAACACACGGGTGAAAACGGTCTTTGATAGATAACCAAAAAATAACAACATTTGAAAAATTATCTTTAGTTTCAAAGAAAATAAATTAAAACCTTTTTCTCGTATTTACAAATAAACCATTAAAATAATAACCAACAAAAATAACCAAATAAACCAATTGAAATAATAACAAAATATAGAATAATAAAATTAATACTACTTACGAATTTCATTGTTGCAATTTTCAGAGAACACTGATTAATAAAATTTCGAAAATGCTCCTTTATATACTCAATATTTTAGGTAAATGGAGTCATTATCTCACCACAAATGCAAATAACAAAAAAGAAATCAAAAAGGCGACTGCATCTGTATCTGTGTCTGTATGTGTCTAATAAGAATAAAATTAAATACATATTCAATGATGTCACTTACGAACATAGGTGAAATAATGAATGAGAATACTATTTTCTGAAATTGTAATAGTGATTGTATTTTATTTTCGTAGAAAATCGTGGTATTTAATAAAATCTATTACCCTATAAAATTTGATGAGAATTTCAGTCGGAGGCATTATATATTATGTAGATATGATGGGATAATGCTCAAAAATAGGTATTTGGAACAAGCGACATACGAGTACATTGACAAGACATGAAACTGATGTACGTACACAATTCGGTGGTAGCATATATTAATATCTTCGTCTTTTGTAGTTCACCCATCATCAACGAATTCGCTACCGCCATATTCTATTTTAGGGCCGCAATGTTGGTTTTATAAAAACAAAACTAATAGCCTAAAGATAGCCTATAGGTAACCATCGCACGATTAAAACGAATCGGGAGACACCTCATTAATCGAAAACCAAGCACCCGTAAAATTAGAATAGGTACTTCGAGGGTACCTCAACACAGAATCATACATAATATCTGAAAGATATACTTAGGTACATCTCACGTGAAAGCATACCCCCATATTTTTGCTGTCGCAAATTCGGGTACGCGATAACAAAAAAGCAAAAGTAAGCATTATAAGAAGTATGATGACCGGAAAATCTAGTTTTATTAAATTTATAGGTGTATTAATTATTATTAGGTACCTATTCAAAATTAAAGGTGACACGATAATGTTTGCAGATTTGCACCAAATGTCGTAAGCATGCCGTGCATAGACAAATAATAAATATAACAAACTAGTTCTGCCCGCAAATTCGTTCGTGTTGAAGTCAAATATACCGTAAAATATAGCCTATTCTACTCGGCAATAATAGTGTGCTATCAGTGAAAGAATTTATGTAATCAGACCAGTAGGTACTTCCAGAGTTTACTTCTTCGGTGCGAAGCGGTGAATGCTTATGCGAATCCCGCGCCCGCGGCCATAGGCAGAGGTGAAATACCGCGGTGGTTTTAACCAGTGTGAGTCTAGCATGGCCCTCCATCACCCCCACGACGGAGGAAGTCCAAGAAGAAAAAAAGACCTGGACCTGGACCTCTTTGTAATATTACTATAGATGAGATAATTTCCTTAAAACATAAAACTAAATAGCAACGGTGTCCCGGCTGATGCCACGATGAACTGTAGGTTGAGAACTGGGTATGGTTACGCCACTTGGGAGAGAACGTAGATACAGCCGTAGGCCCTTGTGTCCCTCCTCATCACATGCCAATACCAAGACGGTCACCGCCACCTATTTAAGAATTCATCTAACGAATGTAAAAAGGCCAAAAGGCACTTCACGAAGCGGCGAAGCCGAAAGTAACTTATAATTATTCTTCCAGTTCATGCCTGGGAACCTTTAGAAATCGAAGGTCAAAGTTTCCTCTTTTTTTTCCAAAACAAGTTAATGCTATTGTAAATAACACAATGTTGTCGTGTGTTATGTAGTTGTGTTGTTATTGTTGTTGTTTGTTGTTGTTGTTATTGTTAATGTTGTTGTTGTTTGTTTTTGTTGTATTGTTAATGTTGTTGTTGTTTGTGCTTGTATGACGAGATGTATGAACGTAGATGAGGCGATAGGAGTATGTAAGGATCGTAGCAGGTGGCGTTCTGTGGTTTCTGCCTACCCCCATGGGAAAAAGGCGTGAGTTTATGTATGTAGATTACGTTAAACTTTAATTACCCCAAATTACCCCTGTATACCGATGCATGCACACGATTTTTCATAGGAAAAATAGTATTTTTGCTTAATGCTGCTTAGTATGATGATGGCCTGATGGCCAGTATGCGTAGTTAACGGCTATGTGATATATATTTATAGACCCTGTATGTTAATAATTAATTAAAACCAACATTTAGTTTTCACCTCCTTGATTCCAACTGGCCGCTTGTAAAAGTAAATTGTCACTCATGATAAATTAAATTGTAATTTTATTTTCGTATCAATGGATTTATAACAATATTTATTCCTCACTAGTGTGTTATAAAACGACATATCAAATGCGTGAGCATTTTATCATTACACTCTCGGCTACATTACGCCCTCGCCTTTGGCTCGGGCTGCAATCCAGTCTCGACCGTAGTGACAAACTCACCTCACTAGTATCATAATTTTCACAACAAACATAAATGATTCCCAGCAGCAACAGTAAATTTCAGGGGGCCTACCACAACCTCTTAAAACAATATTATTTTAATATTACTTTGTAATTTCTGTTGTTGCATTTTTAACTCTCGGCGTTGATCCGAGCGTTGAAAATCCAACAGAGCGGAACGCAAAGTAATATTAAAATAATATTGTTTTAAGAGGTTGTGGTAGGCCCCCAGATCAATGTTACGTTTAGAGTACAGAATTCGTAGTTGACGAATTACTGATGGGTCTCATTACACACTGTACCTATACCTACTCATTTCTAAACCAACTTAAGCCATTCGTAACTCCACATAATCCACACATCCATCTCAAAGTTCTCGTTTCCGCTACATGCAATCTTCTTTCGCAGCGAGAGACAGATTTAATATTTTGTCTCTGTTCACAGCTCTTATCATGTATTTGTAAGTCATCCGTCCTGTGGCCTATCGCCATTTCTATATTTTAATTTAGTTTGCAACTTTTGACTTTCCTCAAAGTTTCGGGATTTGTTATTCAATAGCAATTAATATAATATGCTTACTTACAAATTACAATTATAATTGCAGCTAGGCATGTATTTAATACCCACTTGTGCATTTCTTTAAAATTCCGATTAGCGAGCCTAGTTCGTTATTAGACTCGTTAGTCTACGACGTACAATTGTTTTTTGAGTGTAATGAAAACATGAATATATTTTAAAAATTACGTAGTGAAAAATATCTGTTTACTGACTTCTTGGTGTATATTTACAATTATTTTCCTTAAGTTCCCTCCATCTCAGAGAATTAACATAAATAACCAATTGGTTTTTAAATGCCGTAGACGTCTAAAAAAACAATCTTGAAAATCTGGTTTGTTTCAACATTTAAATCAAAAATCTCAAAATGAATTAAAACGAATATTTTGGGTCATACCTAACATGACCATGCGTCCCGTTTTGAACGGGACTGTCCCGTTTTTCGGTTCTCTGTCCCGGTGTCCCGGAAAGAAGCCTCGGGACGCAAAATTGACCCGCTTTCCTAAACCGCGTAAAAAAAAAAGGTTGTAAAAATTCACTGTTTTAAAGGAAATTTGTTCCTCAGCGAAATATAAATTATAACTAAACAATTATGTGGCCAACTGTGCAATAATTAAATATAATTTTTTACCAAACAATTAAGTGGCCAACTGTGCAATAATAATACTTATTAAAAAAATTGTTTTATTTTTCATTGAAAATCCCGTTATTTAAATCATAAAGGAAACTCAAGTTTCATTTCGCTACTTAAACTCGCTAAAATGTATGGAATTGGCGAGCATCAAAATTTGAGTATTCTTTATGAATCGGCCAAACTAATCAAACGCTGTCCCATTTTGATAAAAAATAAAAACGGTCACGTTAGTCATACCGCATGTTAGGATCGGTCATTCACTTCGCTGTCACTTTCTAGAAAGCGACCTTGACCACTTTTAGGGACCTGGAGAGTGGGAGAAAGCCCTCCCAGTTACATAACTTTCGGTACCTACGAACCCTTCAAAAAAGTTAGTACGGTGCATTTCTTTGAGTAGTGCAGTTACAAATCACTTAAGACCCCGGAAGACTGGCTCGATATGTTCGTGAGTAATGTTGAATACTATGTCCTTTGAAATTCAAATTAGATCCACCAAATACAACGCGTCTCGTGTAAAAAAATACTGATTGGCCTTTAACTGATTGGCCAGTTTATAAACAATGGTACATTGTTAAGGCTTCTTTTTAATGAATTTTATAATCATAAACAATCATATTTTAGATTAAAAACAACTACGTAAGTTTTTCCTGACTTCTAACCTATTTATGATTTATAAAAACCAATTTATAAGATTTAAGAAAAAGTGTTATTAAGTGTTTATTTAAGGAGCAATATCGCACCCTCATCAAACTCATGGAGGTATGCTAGTGATTCTCAACATGAATAAAATGCTTTATCCTGAATGACTGACTGACGGATCAACGCACAGCCTAAACCGCTGATCGTAGAGACCTGAATCTTGGAGGGTGTGTTCTTTGTATGACGTAGGCATCCGATGGAGAATTTTCCAAAATTCTTTTTCTTATTAGGTGAAAAAGAGGGACAAAGTTTGTATGGAGAAACAAGATTATACTCGTATCACCTATAACCGACATTTACGCCTAGTCAACAAAGATTTTCGAATTCGAACAAGCAATCTTATCTATATCTCATTCTTATTTCTGGGTTTAGGCAGGTGCCTAAACCCAGCACACCCTCATATAGTCGTGCAACTGCCTACCGCATATGCAACAGGGCGATTCAGTTCTTTGATAGTGTATTCTGAAATAATGTCATGCATAAACAACGGACTATCAAGTATTTAACAATTATAGACCCAGTGTCGAAATTTTATTTGTTTATTTAGTACGAGACTTTATGACAACCTCCTGAAATTTTACGAGTATGCAAAACTGCGCTTTGTTTATAAAAACTTAATAGGTGATAAACTCAGTGAAAAAGTAATAATACATCAGAACGCTATAATTAATTTCAAATCTTATAGAAGAGTACCTATACATTCTGTAAACCTATGCTGGTACGTCTGACTTTAACTGATTATTGTGATGATCATGTTAGCATACCTACCCATACGACTTTGTACTCGGTGCACTTTAAACATACCTACCTACTTATTATTGAAAAATATTCATACCAAGCGCTTCGTAGCAATAATAACAAAATAGATAAACAAGACGCAGTTATGGTCTTGGAAGTGTTCCCGTAGTATAATTGCGATCAATGCATTTATAATAACACCGTAGGTATGTACCACGAGCATGCGAGTAGTTTTTCCTCAATTACAAGTAGGCACTTCTTCCTCAATTTAAATTGATTAAGGGAATCACCGTATAAAGTGTAATCTGGTCATATTTTGGTTAAAAAAGTATTGAAATGCGATGAAATTTTGTAGATAAGAAAAAGGGATTTCTAATATCTAGGCTTTTAGTTAGTCAATTCCTCGTTAAATAATTTAATTTTAAAGTGATACATAACCCAAAAAATCGTAATAGAAAATACAAATTTTTGAGCCACTGTGTAACTATCATTTTCATTACCCCATCCTCACTACACACTGTAAACATTATTGATTAATATTAACAATTATTGACAAGTGTTTTGTTTACTAGGTATACTGTACAGAACCTGTATCAAAAATAATAATTAAATAGTTACCTAGCCAGTCAATAAAATGGTAACAGGGCTGACTGACTGAAACGTGGTATAATAACAGCAGCTTCTGTAACGTTACCACCGACGAAATACCGATCAGCAAGGTGGCCCAGGGTTTATATTTATACTGCGGGGAGATTGGCTGCCTCTACAAACATATAGCGAAACAATCCTTTAGTTTCAGATATCACTATGGTGCCTGTGCATTTGGTCCTTGGAGAGTGCAGTACTAGACCCGTCCCTCTACTTGTTACCGAGCCCTCCCCTAACTGATACCAGGGACAGCATTTCTGCGGCTGACTTGTGGAGTCTACGTTTGGATAGCAGGGTGGCTCGCGACGCAGGGGACGCTGCTCCTCAAGTGATTGGAGAAAGTGAGTGATTGCCTATATAACCACGTATTCTGGTACTTTTTTGAATCAAAAACTACTAATTAACGATTTAGTCAATATTGTGGTTATTTTGTTCTTTGCCTTACCCACACGCTCCGTTCGCTTGTACCCATATATACCTATACTATATGTAGAAGACAAAAAATTAGTGTGTTAATTCAAAGAATCGAGATTAAAAAAATAAACTAATATAAGATAGTATCAAACCACTCAATCGTAACAAATAGTCTATTACGAATAAGAAAAATAATACCAAACATCTGATCTCGTTGTACCAGTTTTTAGTCATGAGGGGCCTCTCCTAAATCATTTACATAACTACAAGACTTGCCTCACGAAAGCCCAAATAATATCATTCGTTATTTTATCAGATTTTACCAGTTTGGTCTTTTTTATTTAAGTTTCAAGTTGCGCAACAGGTAATCATGTAAACAACATTAATATCATTTAACAACTTTACATATTACATCAGGTACTTACTAATACCTAACTATTAATACTCACTACTCAGTCTCAAGATATAAGCAATCAGGTTTTTTATCGAGATGTGTGTCTTATGTAAGTACCTACCTAAGCACTTGCGGAAAATGTAGGTACCTACTACCAACGATCTCAGAAAATAAATGTATTCATATATTAATTCCTATATTTTCCTCAAATGCGTACCTACTTACCTAAGTTGTAGCTATGAAAATGGCCAACTGTTTGTTTTTTTAAATAAATTGCGCTCCAAGCGTCAAGCATATTAAATAAAATTCCTTAATTAATTAATATACACCTACCTACTATAGATATACACAGACAATCAAAAAATATAGAATGTTACCTCTTTATAATATTAGTATAGACTAGCTTCTGCCCGCGACTTCGGGGTGCCCGGTAAAGAATGGATAGTCTTGAAATGGGTCGTGGTAGAACTAATGACCATTCAGAAAAAAAATACAAATAAAAAAAATACCAAGTAGTACCAAAGATATGATTCATTTAATAATATTAGAAGTTTTTTGTTACCTTATTTTACATTCTTGTACACCACGACCACGAATTAATGAATTCCATCGGTTTTTCATTGTTAAAGTAATTTACGTTAACTAAGCTGATAGATAAGTAATCAAAAGAAGGACTGCTATTACGCGGTTTTAAAAAAAAAAACAACTTGAATTATATGTTCTTTTGAAAAAAAATCGTGAAATTTTTTCTTTTGGACAAAGTTTAAGCGTCCGTAGTTTAAAAAAAATGTATCGAAACACAAGTGGCCAATAATTTTGTAAGATCATGTGCTTATAGCCGATTCCAAAATGGTATGATTTCTTATTGTACCTAATGTAAATAGTGAATTATTGCTATTCGTTTTCAAAAGGAGTGTTTGGTTAAACAACAAAGTTTGAGATATTGGAATATTTATTTACATTAAATGTACCTGGTCATTGGGGTTTAATAAAAAATATCACTTGATATTAACAACACTGTTTTTGACTGCTGAGCATGAGGTTGGGCAGTGTTATAGGGCAAAGTGTTATAACTGGCGAAATGTGGGTGTACTAATGGGTACACCTCTGCCTAACACTTCAGGAATTACAGGCGTGATGTTAACACTGTATTCGTTGTAAATTACAATAAATGTTCAAATTGTCTGCCACCCACTCTGATTCAGACCTTACATCTTAGAATAAATGCTCTCCTAAGAAGTGGCTTATCAAGTCGATTGCTTATTTTCGATGTGGTTGACCGGACACAGCTTCGTAAGTCTTCCAAAGATCGGCTTCGCGTAATAATTTTCCTTAGGACAGCCCCAATAAAAAAAAATCACGGTCACACCACATTTTCAAACCCACAAGTCCCACAACAGGCTAACCAAGCTTTCCTATTCAGTACTAACATCTACTAATCATTTTATTTATACCCAGATGGTCAGGTTCATCTAATGTTCATATTTGTTACAATATTGCAAACTTTATTGTTTTACTAAATTTCACTCCTTTTGAAAACGAATAGCAATAATTCACTTTTTACAATAGGTACAATAATGAATCATACCATTTTGAAATTGGCTATAAGCACATAATTTTTTAAAATTATTGGCCACTTATGTTTCAATACATTTTTTTAAACTACGAACGCTTAAACTTTGTTAATAAGAAAAAATTTCACGATGTTTTTTAAAAGAAGTTGGTTTTTTTCAAAACCGTGTAATAGCAGCCCTACTTTTGATGACTTATCTATCAGCTTAGTTAACGTAAATAACGTTAACAATAAAAAACCGATGGAGATCATAAATTTGTGGTCGTGGTGTACAAGAATGTAAAATAAGGTACCAAAAACGTCGATTATTATTAAATAACTCATATCTTTGGTTCTACTTGGCATTTTTTTTTATTTGTATTTTTTTCTGAATGGCCATTAGTTCTACCATGACCCATTTCAAGATTATTCATTCATTACCGGACACCCGATATATAAGTTGTAACTTATAAATAAGTACTGTCACGATCTGATCAGCCTTTCAGAGACTGGCTATTGGTGTACTCGACAAGTACACCAATACTGTATACAAAATAATACAATTTCCATTTTTCCCCCAGGACCAGCCACAAAAAGAAAACCACAACCAATGGAAAAGGCGAAACTGTTTTGGCCACCCCTCCGTTCTTCCCACTACAGCGTAGGCACAGGCAATCTCCAAATTCCTTTGACATTCAGCCTATCTGGAATTTACGGGAAATATTCTCCTGGAACCATGGGGTCATCAGGAGTTATTGGTAGTACTTATGGGACGGTGTCAGAGATCGGTGGTACCGCCGCTTCAAGCCTGGCTGGAAGCGGATACGGGAAATATCGAACGTATTCTGGATTGCGGGTATATGGTGGAAAAAATGGGCCAGCATGGAGCGGCTGGGGCAATGGCAAGTGGGGCCATTATGGTAAAGGATAATAAGCACCAATTTAATGAAAGGAAAGATCAGGATACTCTCCAAAAATAATATATTTATTATACCAATTTTATTTTTGTTTTATTTATGTCACTAAATGAGGAATATGTTAATATCATAATTCCTACTGAGTTTACATAACTGAATACATACTTACCATTCATGATGTTAGTGCAGGATATCAGTTAAGATCAACAACTTAGATGCATACGGGGAAAACCCGGCCATCGAATTCGTCGACACGTGTAGTAAACCTGCATTATAATATCGTACAATTTATTTTATATCTACCTTTTATCGTCTGCTACTTACACAACCAATAGGTAGGTACATGTTGTTAGATAATGCATGAGGTATGCATTGATCCAGGTGTAAGTAGTTTAAAAGTATGAATAATTGAATACACTTAATTGCAAAATTTGTATAGCAATCCGAGGGCACCTAATAGCAGATGTCCGCGTCTGCATTGTTATCAATGTTCACATTGTTGCAATAAAAAGAGTTCACAGGAATATCACAGCTTCTGACAGGCATTTTGTCGTCTATAATGATCGCGCTTCCTGTACAGATCCGATTTATATGAACGGCTGTGATGCAAACCTTTATTTCCGTATAATGGTGGGTGCGGTAGTACTCCTCACGCTCTTGCCTGCCTGGGTAGCGTGCTCCGGTGAAGGAAACATCAAATTACTCGAAGATGAAGTAGCTGTTGCTTTGAAATCATGCACATACCCAGACGATACGGTTGTATCTAAGGAACCTGTAAGCAAGGAGCGTCGACGACGTTCTGATGACACATACGATGGATCTCCTCGAATTGATAACAACATGAAAGAAGGGAATAAGTACAGCCACGAGAGAAGGAACACCAATATCAGTGGAGACCAGATCCAGGTTTTCAATGCTACCGAATATGATTACGATGGTTATGGAACAGGGAACATGGGTGAAAAGCTGCTGACATCAGTCCCTCGCCCGGCGACCCCGAATAATAACATAAACAATAATAATACTAGTCGGTCAAGAAGAAGCGAACCGCTTTTAAACAAGCACGATTCGGATCAGGTATTTAAAAGTTGTCATTGAATATTAAATAAGAAACAAAGAACTTGTGGCGGTTGGTCATAACATATTTTTTATTACACATAACATCACGCCTGTTATCCCCGAAGGGTTAGGCAGAGGTGTACCCTTTCGTACACCCACATTTCGCCAGTTATGTTTAAGTCCTATGTATTAGGGGGCGAGCCTATTGGCACCAACCGGGCACACATCCAAACTCTGAGGCTGCTTTTGAGAAATTCCTGATGGAAGAACCCAATAACACTTTGCTCGACCTGGGAATCGAACCCAAGACCAGCAGCAGCGCTTTGCGACCACTAGACCAACGAGGCAGTCATGTTTTTTATTAATTCAACTAAACACTATAATATATTCCTTTGCCTTCATCAATTTTAATTAATTAAGTAGGTAATACCTACCCGAAACAGGTGCAAATAGACGTCAACTTACCTGCCACTCATTAAGTCAATTTGCATTCGTTTAACAATGACAAATGACTAACTTAAATCTTGGTAGGTAGCACTTAACAAAATTAGGTATGCCTACTTATTCATTATTTTCCTGCAGATCCGTTCAAGTCATTTATTTCGTTCTGGTTTTTTTTATGTTACATCATCAAATCAGCATATCGTCACAAAAAAAACAATTACGAATAATAAAATTGAATAAACAACATTTTTGCAGTGCCTCAGCCAATGTGTGTTCGCCAATTTACAAGTGGTGAGTACATATTCTACTTTGTTAGGTTAGTGTACCTATACCTACATAATATAATTAACTAGCCGTAGGTACCCCACAGTATTCACCCGCGTTTTTTTTTAATCTTTATTTATTTACAGGGTTTTTTTCTATACAGAATATGTCACCCCGATTATTGTTTTTCTTTTTAATATTAACTGAATGATAAATAATAGTGTGATATAAACTAGTCTACCCGCAACCTTATGCCCAAAATAATAATATGATAAAGTGTTCTAGCCTCATCCGATAATGGTGAGGCTAGAACGCTATTATAGAAGCCTACATTTAAACTATTGACAAAAGCTTGACGTCTTTGGACTCCAACTCGTACACACTCCGCCAAGATATGATGACGTCTTCTATCTCCACAAACATCGCAATTGGGAGAATTAACTTTGCGCATCATGAATCTGAAACTATGAGTTACGTCTCTAGTTAAGCGTTATAACCTTCTCTTATAAACAGGATCAATCAATCTGCCTAGCGTTTTTAAAATGGGAAAAGATAGGCAGATTGATTGATCCATTAGGGTCGCCTTCCAGTCTGACCGGATGCAGCTAAATACCAGCATTTTACATGGGGCGACTGTACTTCTGCTATAAACAGGATGTCAGGATATAAGTTTAAAAGATTGTTTCAAATCGGACCAGCAGTTCCTAAGATTAGCATGTAAACCAACAAACTCTACACCTATAGATTTATCACTTTTATCTATTAGGTAGACACCCGGGGAATACCTCGCGAGGCTGAGCTATGGAATAAAGTGCAGTCTTCTGTGACGTCACAACAATCCCGCTCTGCACTGCACGATCAGATACGAGCGTGCTTTCAAGAGTTGCAGTCAGGTATGAACTGTCATCTGAAAAATACCAATGTTGAATAACATTGTGCACTGGCCCCGTCGCCAGACAATAAGGCCTCATGGTTGATGGTACCAACTTACTGACTTCGCAGTTAACCTATAAGTAGGTACCTACCTAAGGTAGCCATTTAATTACAATTGCAAATTTAATGATAATTGCAATCCGTGGTACTATGCAATCTGAGCTAAGTACTCCTAGTTGGATTTTCCTGGACTCGTCGAGCTTCATCGCCTCGGCGCTTTTCTGGCAGTCTCCACTGCTGATTCTGCTGCTTTCAGGAGTTGCCAAGTAACTACCTAAGTTTGCAGAATAACAGCTACCTACGTACTGAATGTCTCATTTACAGAAGCTGAAGACAATGGGTGCTCTTACTCTAACAAGTTAGAACGATGCTTGATGCTTCGCTTCTCCGACAGGAAGGTTGACGGCCAAGCAAGCACTCAGAAACCAACTTCTACGGAACAGACATAGATTTTAAACGGTTGGTATTTAAGTTAGTTGAAGAGTAAAATCGTTTAAAACGCATAAGCAATTATCATTATTACACTCGGCTACATTACGCACTGCCTTCGGCTCGGGATACCTACAATCATCCAATTCATCCATACTCGACCGCAATGACAAACTCACCTCAGTTGTATCATAATGTAGGTACCTACTATTATACCTAGGTAAAGGTCACTTAATTAAAACAAAACATTTTTTAATAAGATTGTTTATTTGATATTTTCATTAATACTGTGTACATAATATACCTACCTACTTCCAGATAATCACACCTGTGATCACACGCTACGCTACGACTACCTGCATCGCATAAGGGACCCTAAAACCTACCTACTTTATTAATTGTAGGTACTTGTATTGGAATAATTTGCAATTCAGAATAAAATCTGACCAGAATTCCATTGTATTTTATTGTGAATATATTACGGTTGACAGATACCACTATCACATTACCTACCATTATTAAAAACTGGAAAAACGATCTAGGGATTCTAGGGCCCTTGATTATTTTTGAGCCTTTAAATATCTACCTATATCTTGCCGCCTCGGCTGACCTTTCCTTATGCCAGCCCGCGCCGCTGTGCCTGTTTTTTCGTCAAATTATTCTTCCAGCGAAGGACGCCCTAAGCCGAGGCCCTTTTTTTTAAAAGTTTGTTGCTCTGCCTGGAGGCTTTAATTTATTAAGGCACAACAGAAATCTCCGGTTAAGCAGGTTTACCTGCGAGATGTCATACAAAAAACTTGTTCCACAATGTCACACCACACATCTACACATACCAACTTAACTAAAGCGGCCATTACAGTCACAAATAGACCACGACGGGGTAACCGGGGTATGAGAAAGGCTGAGGGAAGTACAAGATAGGTTTGTCCAAACTCGTTTTCTTCAACTGATGGGGCATTATATGTGTTGGGAGAAGAGGCAGCCCCGTTGGTGAACTCTAAAATACAATATAGAAGTTTAATCCTTATGTTTGACCCTAACGATAAGTGGCATACTACTGTCTTATTTTTACGCATTTATGTCGGATCGATTCCCGACAAAAACTAGCTATTTATCCGATATTTAAAGCCTACTCTTCCATCAAGTCATCGTTTTTATTTTAAGTATATGCCTAAGGGCGAATTTTAACAAACTTCTATACGTAGAATAAATATTTTATTCATGCAATAAAATGACGTCTGACAGTTTTTGTATGGAATTAATTGTAATTGCAGGTTTAGACGTATACTGCGTAGGTACACTATTTTGGAGAAATTCGCCTTATGTGTTAGTAGTAAGTACCCATTATTTACTTGGTGATAATATTGTCAACTAGTTTTCAAGTCTGCTACGTTTCTTTTTGATTTTTTTAAATTTATACATTTTACGCTATGAGACTCCGTAAACCGCCATCTATCTTGATCATTGTAAACTAACAACTACTGTACTGAACTATTTGTGCGGTTACGCGCTTTATCCACAATAAAATTTCACATCCACATCTTTAACGCGAAACAACTGACAGCGCTAATTTTGCTCTTTAAAAAATTGGTGTCACTTGCTTGGGTTTTGTTAGGGTGAGATATCTTTCAATTGTGAATTATGTCAGTGTAGTGATAGCAGTCTGGTGAAAAGCCTATAAATGCGATGGATTCACTAAAACAAAGCTGACGGCTAAGTTCAGTCAATCCTTTATCCCTTTCCAACCGAGTTAAACTGATCGTGAGTTTCGACTTTACAAAATTCTAAGCAAAAATTTAAACAACTTATGCGGACGCAACCGGCGTCGATCTATCGTGAGTCTAGTAATGAATGAGACAAAAAATAGTTTTGCACTGTGCGTACGCGTTTGTTCCTGTTAGTTCATCGAAAGTCGGTTGAGGGATGGCTGCCTTTTTTAATCCCGGCGCCCCCGCACGTAAGTATATCGATTTTTAGTAATTGTGTTGGAATATTTGATTTCATTTGATGTTTTTTGATTAATTACGAGTGTCTTTAGGTTTACTCATAAAGTTTTTGCAAATTGAAGCATTAGTTTCGTAATTATTTTCTGTCAAAATTGAACACGCACGATCATGTAACTTCGGTCGTAGCACGTGATGTTCTTACATTTTGTTATTTTGTATTTTATTTGTTGTTTTGGTCCTATCCAGTGTTAAAATGGTTTTTTTTCTTTTATTAGGGGTTCGAATGACGGATGACGCAATATTAGACCAATTGATGGACGAAAATGTATCGGAAATTGAAGATTTCGAAGACGAAGACTTTGATTTTCAACCAAATACCCTTTTTGATGAATTGGCGTGCGAAGATCTCTCTGATGGTGACCATGAAAATGGAGAAATAAGTCCGGTATGAGAGACTCCATCCACATCAACGCCGCGACCTCCTGCTTTATTAATAACGCAACATCCTCCTCCACCGATGACGCAGTCTCCACCAACTGTGCAACCTTCCTGCCCACCGTTATTATCAACGTCGCATCGTTCTTCGCCTCGAGAAATGTCAGTAAATTTATCCTCTGAGCGATCCACATCAACCACCAGTGCTCGGGGAAGATCAGTTTCAACAAGATGTTTTCGAGGGAGAAGATCGTCATCAACACCAACTAGTAGGAGTAGTAAAAGAATATGGAAGCAAGTTCCATTTGTAGATGAACTGCATAACTATCTTCCCTTGCCCACAGAACCAGTAAGGCGTCCCATCGACTACTTTCGTGATTAAGTACATAGGAAATTGAAAAGTACAACCGTGAATTGAAAAGTACAAGCAGTGAGATCGCAAAGCTCATTGCAATACAATTAATCATGGGATGTGTTCCTTATCCCCGACTGCCTATGTATTGGAGGGCTGGTATAACTGTTAGTGTTGATGACGATCTTCTCCCTCGAAAACATCTTGTTGACACTGATCTTCCCCGAGCACTGGTGGTTGATGTGGATCGCTCAGAGGATAAATTTACTGACATTTCTCGAGGCGAAGAACGATGCGACGTTGATAATAACGGTGGGCAGGAAGGTTGCACAGTTGGTGGAGACTGCGTCATCGGTGGAGGAGGATGTTGCGTTATTAATAAAGCAGGAGGTCGCGGCGTCGATGTGGATGGAGTCTCTCATACCGGACTTATTTCTCCATCTTCATGGTCACCATCAGAGAGATTGTCGCACGCCAATTCATCAAAAAGGGTATTTGGTTGAAAATCAAAGTCTTCGTCTTCGAAATCTTCAATTTCCGATACATTTCCGTCCATCAATTGGCCTAATCACCGAGGACCTGCAGGTTGGAATCCTGCAGCAGTATTTTAAAAATTAGGTGTGATGATAAATGTAATATTTATTTTTTATGCTTATCTCGTGATAAAAATTGTTTTAAATTTTATCATACACAATAATAATATTTTATTGTATTTAGTAAAAAAATCTAAGATCTCTCTGATTGTTAAAGTAATAGTTTATTTTTGATGTGATCGTAGAAATTAAGAAAATATTTTGTGATACTTACGTGATTTTATAAATAATTATTGTTTATTTTGTAATACAGACTGATTAAAATAATAAGATAACATAAATGATCATATTTTATTTGAATTTGTGTTAATTATTTCATTTATTATAACTAAATCATTCATTATTTACATATACTCACGATCGTGCGAGTAGCAAATTATTCCTGAACCTCACGTACGTGAGGGTCTGATTGCTGAAGACCAGTGTTCGTGAGATTTTTTTCAGTATTTTTTCCAGAATCTCTGAACAGTTTCAGAACGTTTACTAAGCTTTTACTGATCTATGCGAGTTTTTTAACTCCCGGTTGCAAAGGGTTATTTAAAAAAAAGCTTGTAAAAAGGCATATTTGAATACAGTGGCAAAATAAACCTTACAAATGTAATATTTCAGCCTAGTTTTAAGTCATATAAGCAATAAGAAAGCCATAAGTTAAAACATTGAGTTTTGTTTTTATCTTGAATAAATTCTTTTTTTTTAATGACATTTTTTTCCTTTAATATTGAATAATCACTTTTGAATGATTTGATGAAAAATAAGATTTCTTTATAACAAAATGGTGAAAAATCAAAGGTAGATAATTTTTGTGATATTTAGGATAATTTCATTATGTGTGGCTGGAAACTAACTTTTTGCAGAACATAAAATGTTCTCTAGTGGCAGATGTGGCAGTTACTGATCAAAGCAATTACCCCAAGCAGTACATAGTACTATTAACTGGACACACTGGTACTTAGATAAAAACAAGAAAAATAAATACATTAAAAAAATTTATTACCTTACCATTGCAAAATAAAACACAAATAGTCATGTACTTACACTAGTGATGGAAAAATAATTAGCAATATAAATAATAATTAATATTTTCAAATTATTAAACGCAATCATTATGAAGGGTTTCCAACCACTTTAATACTTTTACAGTCTTCATTTCTTTTTGTTGGCAATTAATGTTCAATTAGGAGTTTTATGGATTTGGTATTAATTTCCTCATAAATGCTAATGATGTTTAATGTACTGCGGGTGCTAAAACTGAGAGATTCAGGGTGTTCAGTGTGAGGGGGGCCTGACTTGTGCAAACTCTTGGCTGTGCTTGTATATGCCTTGTCCACCTGCACAAATGCATCAGCAAGTCACGCTCTATGACTGACAGCCTCTCCTGAAAAAAGTTTAAATACAATTTACTGGCTACATTTGCAATATTTTTTTCTAAACTATAGAACTTGCTGACAATTTGGACAAAAGAGTTCCAGGTAAAATAAGAGTCAAACTTTATGGCTCTATGGCTTTATTGTTCTGAAGTGCCCCTTAACACCCCTCACAAACACTGATGCGTGAAATTCTTACTTGTCTCATGTTCGAAGCTGTCATGAAGCCGCATCGGGCTATTCTTGTTCATTAACTTTTACTGATAAGAATCATGGCAGGCAACATAAGTAAAATAATTTTATTATACTTACAATCAGGGGATACAATACATAATATGCTGCTATATCTGTCACATTTAAGGTCTGTCCAGTTAAGTAAGTATTCTTTTCTAATGCTTTGTTTATATCCTGAAAAATGAAGATACCATTGATTAAATATTAATTAATCTAGGGCGAATTTAACTAAACAAATTTTGAATTTTTGAGTTTTTGTATGGAAAACCTATTCAATATGTATTTTATTCCATAGATAATTTTTAGTACAGAACTTTGAATTACCTTTAAAAATCCCTGTGCAATGGAAGGGTTAACTGCAGCCTGGTTGGCATACATGGCAATGTGTTCCAGCCATTGGTAGCTGAGCAGCTTCTGCTCCTGATTCAGTTCAATGTCACTCGATGCTACCTTTAGTACTATGGAAGCAAAGCCTTCTATGCTTTGTTTATTTAGGACAGTGGTAATTACCTAAAAATATTAAAAAGGATAAAAAATAAATAAAGGGACTGTGTCTTTGTTTTACTGTTTATGTATCCACAACATTGTCAAACCACTGAAAATTTCTAAAAAGGTAGCTTGCGGGATCTGGAAGAGAATTTAGGCTACTATTTAATCCGTTACTTTGTCTGTGTCCTATAAAAGCGACATTCACGAGATCCATCTAACATGAAAATGCTAGTTTTGTAATATTTTATATGAATAAATAATAACCTTATCGGTATTGTAACATACAGTCCCGACCGGTGCGTTGTAATATCTCCCAATTTGTTTAATTACTTCTATATTACAGGCGCTCATTGTTGTAACTTCACTATCTTGATTATGCGTGTGTTGGTGTTGTTTTATCGTAGGTTATTGGGAAACACAGAGCACAGAGTACATTGAATATACTGAGAAACTTGATGGTGGGTGAATGGTGAATGGCTTGGCTTCCTTCTGGCCTCTTTAGTCTCTTCTCTTCTCCACTCCACCGTCGAATTTGATTTTGATTGATTTGATTGACAAATATCTGACAATTTGACAAATTCACAAAATGTCAACGACTGATTTGTAAGTGTAAGGGTCAGTTCACACCGAGACGCGACGCGACGCAACGTGAAGATACTTGAAGAGGCCAGTGACTTCGCGCTGCGCCGCGCTGCGCCGCTCGCCGCCGCGAGACGCATCGCAACGTCGCCGCTCTTGCACGTCATTCTGTGCGCGCGTACCGGCAATTCACCGCTGCGTCGCGATGCGTCTCGCGGAGCCGCGCGGCTCAGCGCGGCGTAGAGCGACGCATCGCGACGTAGTGCTGCGTGGTGTAACGTATTCTAAATTCTTACAATGAAATGTGTATCTTTTCGTGTAGAAAATAAAGTTATATTTTGAGTCGCTCTTTTAAAGTGTGCACGCAACGTCGCGTCGCGTCGCGTCTCGGTGTGAACTGACCCTAACCGACCATGGATTAGTGTAACTATGGAAGGACCGGAAGGACCATAGGTTCTGTTCTGACAGTACTATTAACACATTTTTTATAAATGCATCCCCTTATGTCAATCTCTATGTAACAGCGAACGACATTCCATTTTACTGACTACACACCATGCTACACACTGACCCAGTACCGCCATCACCACCAGCCTGCTACTGGCTTATTCTGAATGATGTGTCCGCTTTCAGCTTTACTTTACTCGACACACTTAAAACGACCCGAAACTGTGCTCTTGATCATGATCTTTTATGCGGTATTACATTAATGAAGCAAATCACGAGCTTTCAAACAGACATCAAATGATTTGATCAAACACGAAAGGTTTGAATCAAACTATTTGACCGTCTGGACTCGGATCGTCTAATAATTTGATTCAAACCATTTACCCAAAGCCCAACCAATCTTAAATCAATGAAAATGAAAGATTTTAGTTATAAATATAAAATTATTCTAAAATAGTTTCTCGTCTGGACATAAAAATCGGCCTTATTACTAAAATATAAATTATTTCAATATTTTGAACAACACTATGCAGCGGCCTTTAATTAAAATATTAGTACTAGCAACATTATTCAGTAATCAGCCATTGAAATAGTTGTTGATACTGGATTTGATTGTTCGATCTTCGTACTTCTTATTAGAACTCTGTTGCTAAAATCAAGAAATAGACTTGTAATTTTATATCATAATTATAACCAAGCACAACTGGGACCTGTATCTCTACACTGTAAGGACGAAAATGTTACCGTAAACATACATGTGAAAATATGATCCTGACCAATTCAGTGTAATTCAAATATTTATTTATCTAGTTACTGAATATATTTATTCGTCTTCATGTTGACTTTATGCCACAATTATTTTCGAGTTACTAACAACAATAAAAACAATAAAGATGTGCCCCAGCGCTTTAACAAAAGGAAGTTTGCGTTCGGCGTTTTCATCCTGTTATTGGTCGTTGTACTATGGGTGGTATCCTCTGAGATGACAAAAGTAAGTCATAATATCCATTATCTGTATCTTGGACACGTTTGCGTCTGTTCAAAACTTATAATATCTGTATTGTTTTTGTTTACAGTATTTGTATGTAGAAAAACATATAGAGAGACCATTTCTGGTGACCTATGTGAGGAGTTCACTTCTGTTTATTTACCTTTTAGTACTATGTTTTACACCTCCAACGAGGGATCCTTGTCAACCTGCTGACTACACGGTGAGTTTATTATTAGGACCTTCAGAAGTTATTATAGATGCCAATATTTTATGGTAAGCCATAAAATTATTCTCCTTGTATTATCCGTCTTTTTTGTAATAACGTGATATGATTACTGAATCATTTGGTATTAGAGTTATATGGTATTAATTGTAATAGAGAGTATGGCGACCCTTCTTGAACTTTGTGAAGGCACAATGTGCAAAGACTGAAATAAATGTTATTGCTCAGTACTACATAATTATTTACAAATGACTAAAAGAAAATTTATAATGCTATATTTTTCAGCAATTACTAGAACAAACAGGAGAAACAGATGATGAAAGTTATTTCAATGAATCCACAAACAGCTTGGTGAGTATTTTATTTTCAAAAAAATAACATTTCTAAAAGAAACATACATCCTTCTAATCTTTGTTAATCCAGGATGTATTTTTAAACCTTAGCAATATTAAACAAGTAAAATAACCTTGAACTTGATATTAATATTAAACTAACATTGCCATTGAAAGTGGCATATTTGTTTTCCAATTGCCATGTGGTTATTCAAGGGAGTGTTGGTTTTATTTATGCATGTCATTGTTGATATAGTCCACTTTTACACTGACCTTTTATTAGCATTCAACAAAGAAGTACTTTATGGTCCTTGACTGAAATACTGAAAAATGTACCTACAAGGGTAAGATGTTTTATTAAAACAACCTTTTTGTATTGTTTTAGGTTCAGAATCAGGTAAACAATCATCATATTCAATATTGCTTGGGATAAAAAATACAACCTGTATGCACCATGCATTTTTAAAGGCTTGGAAATATTTGATGAACAAAATATACACAATATAAAAAAACTTTTGCTTTTCGACTTTTGGGAATGTTTAAATATGGTATTTGGAAGGTAATAAAATATTTCCAGAAGTCTTGAAACAAAAGTAGTTATTTGTGATATGTTCATTCAAATCTTTTTCTTCGCCTTTAAAAGACATGGTGTATGGGAAGCGTAAATTTTATTGCTTGATAATATTTTAGGGGGACTCCACCTTTGTGCCTGTCCGGGCTGGAGAGACAACGGATAGTGACGATGCTGCTCCAAGAGCTGTACGGTTTAATAAAGTGGCTGAGGTAAATGTTCTGAAGCTCTTTTAACTGATTTAGACTTGTAGATGTAGATAGCAGGACCAGCACATAGCTGGTTTAATTTGCAGCATGCAGTATTTTTATTTTAACAAAGTGAAAAACACAATGACTTATAATAGTCAACTTATGAGATAGCAACCAGTGATAAATGCAATGTCTACATGGCTGAACCACAGAGGAAGAACGAAAAGGAGTGTTTAAATACGACTGTCAGTAGGCAATGCGACAACGACACAAAGTACTAGTCATTGACAATGGCACTCCTGTATTCAGGTGCGCGTGATGTCAGCGGCGATGGCGAGCGAGGCGCTGCTGGCGCGCCTGTCGTGGGCGGCGTCGGTGCGCGCCACGGAGCACGCGCAGCGCCGCGCCGCCGCCGCCGCCACGCGCCGCCACCTGCGCCTCGCGCTGCTCTTCTGTGTACCTGTGAGTTCTATATTCATCATCTCCTCAACATCCCACAATTTCCACAAAAGGGTATAAGTCTAATTTATTGCTATTCAGTATTTGGTTCTCTTTGCTGCTAGAAGATCAACGCTACAATTAATTATACCTAACAGACAAAGCTGTATATTATTGATTTGAATATAACAATAGTTTGATCAATTGTAAGAACATGTCAGTCAGTCAATGCTGTATCCACAGTACCACGCACCATATTAATGTTTAGTTTATAACATTTGATAGAATATGTATTCATATTTTTATTCATTCTAATAATGAACTATAAATAAAATAAATTACATAATTATATTGTTTCAGTGGTTCATATCAAACTACCTGTATCGATTAAGTCTGTTGCACACGACGACGGGCTCAGCTACAATATACACGTCCACAGCGGGGGCGCTGGCGCTCTCGTTCGGTGCCATATTCGCCCAGGTGCCCAATGACCGGTTCACACTGTCTAAGTGCATCGCCGTTTTATTGACCGCAGCTGGACTGGTAAGTGTTATCTAGAATTTATAGCCCCTACAAATCGAGATTGTTATGTCTTTGGCGAGTGAGTTGTGGCAATCTATAGAAAGCGTGTGACTACTTTAGTGATAGATTCTTAATATTTGAATGGTTGTTTGTTTTTTCAGGTGGTATTGGGTATATCAGAAAGTCATCAAACGAATTGGATAGCAGTGTTAGCTGCACTGGGCTCGGCATTATGTTACGCAGTACATTTACTTTTATTTAGACAAGCTTTAAGACATGGCGACGATATCAATTCTTCTTTACTTGTTGGTAAGTTGACAATGGTTCAAACCTCGTAGTACGCCGTTTTAGAAAATAACAATTTTGTGCAACCCAAAATTTAATTAAAACTAATCTTATTTAACTTCGATCGAAAATAAATAGGTAATTTGTTTTTTTTATTTTCAGGTCTCGTGGGCTGCGCATGCGGGTGTTTGACGTGGGTAGTGGGAGGGCTGCTCGCGGCGACGGGCGTGGAGCGCGCAGAGCTACCGCCGCCGCGCCAGTGGAGCTGGCTGCTGCTCGACGCGGCACTCGGGCCCCTGCTTATTGACTCGTTGTGGCTCTGGTAACTTACCGTAGTAACTGGTATTGTGCGATTTATGTTAAGAACGTAAAGAAAGATCGTAGTCATCACATCCTTCCTTAATTTTCTCACCTAAAAATAAAATACATGAAATTGATAACGCGACTTTTTCGACCCCAGGGGTAGATCACTGACATCACCGCAAGCCGCTACAAGCATGCTCGGCCTGGCTGTCCCGCTGTCCCTGTGCGTGGAGGCATGGCGCGGCGGCGGGGCCGGCGGCGCGTGGCGCGGGCTCGCGGCGGCGCTGGCGGGCGCGGGCTGGGCCGCCGCCGCTACGCAGCTGCCGAGAGATTTCGCATTATTTACTTGTCTCACCGATCGGCTCCGAGCAGCTGAGGGCTTCACGTGAGTACATTTCCAAGACATTAAATATCACTAGATACGTCGTAGTCGAAACATAAATAGGTATTATATGTATTATTTATTCAATTACACATTCAAATAAAATAAAATAATTTTTTTTTTAACAACTAACAATGATAATCCGTGTTACTGTGCAGGGTGATAAGAAACATTCCTGACTTGGACGAGCAGTCCGAGGCGCTGATGTCGTCGGACGAGCCCACGTAGCGCTACACACGCAGCTCCTGCCACGAGAGGAACCACTTCAAAGTCTGAGCCGTTCCCCGATAACATTCAGCTCTAATTTCGGCTGTTACTTTACCACTTTAAGTAGTTATAAGCATGCTCTATCCGCTCAAATAGTGACGATACACCCAAACGGTGTGCAGAAATTTTATGTAATAGAAATATTTAATGTAAATCTTTCACTTTCATGCATGCACCAATGGACTTCTTGCGGTGTAGGTATGTTCGCCGACACGCGCCTCCTAGTAGTTTTCATAACTCGACACTATTTCAGCGGACGGGTTAAACACGAGGTTCTCCCGCGACACTCGTGACTTCATTCATTCCGTAGTATACACAACTATTTATTTTAAGTGCATCACTTCTTATGAAACCCCTTGGCCCCCTGGCCCGCGAGAGCCTGTGATCTAGATCAATTATATATTTAGATTTTCAGAGCTTGAATTACCATAAATTGTATTCTAGTGTGCAAAATGATTATGCCAGTTTGTATTATAATATTATTTTACGATATTCTGGCACTGCATATTTTGTAATGTGTTTTTTATGTGTAGCTAGTCGGGTGTTAACTTATATAATAAACGCACCCTGAAGTATTTGTGTGGTCACACCTTATTTCGCCTAGTCTAATTTATATTAATAATAATTAATAGTAGAAAACTATTAGGTGTGTTAACTGTTAACTTTTGTAAAATTTCCCTATCCTAAATTTGAAAATTATGTGTTAAAAGTTAAGAGAATAAAAATAATCTGTGTAATAATATCATATTTGTATAAAAGATCTTGAAGTTCTAAAATCTATATAAAAGATGTTGTAAATTGTATAATAAATTGTTAAAAGTACCGATAGCTTTGTGTAATTAAATTCTTGTTCATCTGGAAACTATAAATACGGTTTGAAATAATAAACTCAACTATTAGATAAGTCTTCATCTGTACCTATTGAGTCCATATAATTCCTACAAAGTAACTAATAAGTGATATGTTTTTATTTGTTCACTAGCTGTGCCTTTGATCTCTGTGTTTACTAGGGGTAAAATCAAATTAAGGCTTAATTCACCGAAAAATTGGTTCCAAATCTTGTATGGTACTTAATTGATTATCATTTTATATTTGCATTTATATGACGAACAAATTAATCATTGGAATTAATATATTTGTTGTTGGTGTTTTGTGCTGTTGAATTGTTGAAACCAAAAATTGACCTGTTGTTTTTGCTTGTTTCAAAATTGTTTCGTCTTGTTTTCTTGTTGATTTATCTTCCTTATTTTAAAAGACAATTTTTCGAAGTCTAGTTAATTTTGTGTATGTTTCTACAATGATTTTGACTGTATTACTTTTATTTGAACTATGTAAATAGATAGAACTAACTGCAGTATGTAATTATAATGTATACTATCTACCTGTTGTATATTGTGTTCTAATTATAATTGACACAGTATTATGTAAGTGAATTATTTTGTGTTATGAAAGTAGTAGCAATAGATTTTATATACATATTACAAAAAGTTTTATTAAGAAAATGTAATCATCCCGCTTTGTTGAAATGAACTTGATTCTTCTTAAAAACGAGTTCTAACTTTTAGCCAGACTTAAAACCTTTGGGCTAGTTATTATATTTCGAATTTATTCCGATCTAGCCAAGTTCTTTATACCAAAATTCCCAACTCAGACTCGGTTCTAAAGTCAGTTTTTGTATTAGGAAAAAACTGACTTAGATTAGACGTTAAGTCCGAACTAAAAATAACACTATTTCAAAAAATGGGTCAAAATGGAAAAATCTGAAAATATAAATCGCCGGCTTTGGTTCTTCGTATAGTCGAACTGAGCCTCTATGAAGTAAAAAGTTTCAAGTGACACACAAATAAAATGAATAATATGTATTGTATTTTCTGAAAAACTCGCTTTGTCCTACAGATGGTGAAGAGCGATGCAGGAATCGACTACGTCATTGACATTTATTTAAATACATAATATCTCGCCTCCGTTCACCTCAATGCAAACAGTCTTGGCAGAGACGAGAAGAATTTAAATCATATTGTATGGAGTAGCGCAGCGTAGTGAAGTGGCAGGAGAAGGGATTTTATTTACAGATTCACTTGTCTTCGCTACAGTGGAAATACCCGTCGCATTCCACCGACTCCGCACCGCTTGTCTTCTTCTCAAATGGATCTCCCGCGGAAAACAATTTTATTACAGAAAATGCTGAATATAGGCTAGCGCAAGTAGCGCATAATGGCAAATAGCATCTCATCGCATTCTAGTAGAGAAAAACCCCTCGTAGGCTGCCTGTAGTGTGCGATGAATCGTACAAAATGTAAAAAAAAGTGATAATTTTATTGGATTTTTACACGACTGCCCCAAAAAAAGGAGTGTTATGTGTTCAGGGTTAATGTATGTATGTATGTGAGTTTCTTTATTCCACCATAACTTTTAAACGCCTGAACCGATTTAGATGTATGGGGTATAAATAAAAGGAAATAATTAAAAATAAAAGGAAACCGGTGTGGTCACTTTAAAACGTAAATTAATACCAGCCTCAATTTATTTTTTTAATGAATCTGGCCGTGTCTATGTTTATCGTCTAGAGTAGATTTAAAAATATATTACACTGTAAATAAAAAACGTCGTAAAAAAAACTGACGAGTAAACAAAGTACAAATATGTGCAATTTTTGCAGTCGTGTTTTTTAATTTTTTAATTATAGTGCGTAGACAGAGAAACTAATAGACTAAACTGCTAACGTTCTAAGAGGCCGGATTTGACGTTTCTCTTACGTAATAATTTGAAAAATCCAATTCACAATCCTGAATAATTACTATGTTACCCATACACTATAACAACGAGTATCACTTGTAAACATTAAGTTTAACTTAATTTTGAAAAAATACACTCACAAACACGAATTAATTGCCGATTTATATTTTGACAAGACGTTTTGACAACACTACACAAAGGATTTTGATAGCTGTCAAATCCGGCTTGTTACAATGTTAGCTGTATAAGGGACTCTGTAACCGCGATTGAGACAGAGATAGTTTGTCAATGTGTGTAAGTACTGCAATATAATGTTGCCATAGTATTCTGAATTCCCTGTTTTGGGTTGTTACATGGAACTGGGTAAATTATTTTTAGGAGTTAAAACAGTTTCTTTTAATTTTAACTTTTTTATAATATACATGATAAATGATATTAATTTTGTGAACTAGTTTTAAATAAGTTCTTTCTTGGCGTATCTTCCTCTTCAGGCAATTTCAATTTTCTTCTGGTGGTTTTCATTTGCGTCATAGTGAAAGTTGGCATTTGTAGCTGTGGATGGTACTGGCTCAGCACTCTCCTCTGGTGTTGAAATCTAAAACATTAAATCAAATCAAATTATTAATAAAGTATTCTGATCAAGTAAATTTATATGTTAACCTCTTGACTCTGAATGAAAATTATAAATTTAACAAGAATGTCAAATGATGTTCTCATTAATAAGTATTATTCACATTTATTTATTTTATATACATATATAATTACATTTTTAAATATTAATATAAAACAATAAAAACATTTAAAAATATAAGTATTATTATTATATTTTATTATCGTTATAATAATGACACTGATGCTGACTTTGATATTGTAATATTTTCATCGAAGATGGGGTATTTTTTTTATCTGACGCTGGCAACATTTACATAATAATAATTATAGGTTATGAATGATAAAAACTCGATAAAATTCAATTCTCTTTAGAGTTTTAACACGACATATCGTTCCTTCATAGAACGGCATAAATAAATCATTACTGGGAATGTATATTAAAGACAAAACGTCGTACTTACGCGTGAAAAGAGACAACAGCAATTTTCTTCTCACTATCGCTTTTACATGGAATAACACGACAACGCACCATTGTATAACCTTTTATGTGATATACGGATAATTTCTCTGCCTTTCACACTGAATTATAATCGTTAAAAACCATAAAAATATGCACAACTTGAACAATAAACACAATGAAGGGCACGAACTGTCAAAGTTTGTTTCGCAATTTGAGTTGCTGACCTTGAAAAAACTGGTTAGGTACACGCTAAGAGACAAAAAATAGGATAGTTGTATCTCTGTCTACTACATTTGTAACGTAATGTTCGCTCTCTTTCTTGTGTAAGTGAGAAAGGAATCGTCACTGGGTCTATTAGTTTCTCTGTCTACGTTATAGTGGCTTGTTACGTTGCGGTCTGGCCTGCCTGCTCCTATTATAGTACTCTGTGGGCCTGCCTACTGTCGGTACACGAGCATGATGTCTTGCTTAAGTTATCTGTGCACTGACATCTGACACTTCTGACAGTAACAAATAACAACATGCAGTAGCCATCAATCAATACTGTCTTCTGTGAGGTAACTCTAACTTAGTGATGTTCATGTGAAAAATTAATAGTTATGTTGTATCGATATTTTATAAAGTATCGAATAGAAATATCAATTAATATTTTTAATAAACCGAATGTAATTTGTATCGAATTACTTAATAATATGCCTGCTTCAATATAAAGAGATGTCCACCTTAGGCAGGTAGGTACAGGTTTCGTATAAACCTTTTTTAGTTTTAATAAACAAAAAAACGAACCAGTAGCCGCATAAAATCTTACATAAAAGAAAATTCAGAACACATGCATGACACACACGCACACGCAATAGAAATAAAACACTACGTTCTCAACCGAAAGTGAGAAAAATGGAAAAATGAAATCTTAAATTTTGAATTTTCTGAGAGGGCAGGTGATATTGTGATATTAATACCACAAAAGTAAACCTTAAAATTCATTAACTTGAAATTGTGATTCGTTTCTATAAAACTAGGATTTTTTGGCGAACACGATATCTAATGATTCGATTATATCGGGTTATCGATATTATTGAATCGAATATCGATATATTTTTTAATATCGATTTATTGAACATAACTAACTATATCAGACTAATCAAATCTAATCTAACCTCACTTTCATGAGTTTCATGCTTATAAAATATGTCAAAAAAATAAAGCGTGAGTGTTGCTTTCAAAATCCAAAAAAAGTTTAAAGCAGGCATTATCATGATACCTGCTACCCGGTTATTTGTGGGGAATCTTCCAGAAAACACTGAAGCATATGATCTACACTCCGCTTTTTCTGTTTTTGGTGAAATAACTAACTTGGACCTAAAATGTAAACCTGGAGTTAGTAATGAAAGTAAAAAGTTTGCCTTCGTATCACTCTCTGCCGCGAACGAGAATGTCGAATCATGTAAGTACGTCTATTATAGGTGCTCCAAACATTCCTTACCTCTCAATTTTGGTGCTAAGCGAAAAACAATTTTATTTTTCAATACACTTGCTAAGTAGCTATTATTGCACAGCTTTTATTTTACGCGCTTTTTACATTATATTACAGTAGGTACTCAATTTCATTTAAAATTCCAGCAGTTTTGCATTCAGTTTGTGACTTTTTAGCAATGTTTTTTTCTCAAAATGTGTTGAAAAACTTATTATGAAATATGTGAGTCTTATCATTACTGCCTCAGGCCTCAGCCCCATTATGTCCTCTTCTTCTGCTCGGGCTGCAATCCAGCCTAAACCGTGATGACATACTTACCTCACATATATAATATCATAATGTACAATAGTAGGTACATTATTAAAATATAACGAGTGAGGATAATTATCCTTGCTGGTTACTTATATTTAAATAATGTACTATTGTTATATTTTGTTGTAGAACATTTTTAAAGTTTTGCTCTGAAATACTATAAAGATGTTTCCAGTTTTAATTTTTTACATGATGTTATAGGTATTAAATATTTCTCTAATGAAGATTTTAAAGGCAATAGACTGTATGTCACAAGAGCTAGAGAGAGCTTCTTGGAAAGATTGCAAAGGGAACGAGACCTGGCACAAGTACAAGGAGCTGAAAAGGTAACATAAATATTCTAGATCATCTTTTTTTAACCTCTTTTTTTCTTGCACTGATGGGTATAAGTTTTCTCCTTCTAAACCTTGTCTATCTAGTGCAATCTTTGGAGATGAACACTCACAAACATGATCACCAATGTCACACCACCTTCACCACTTTCAGCTGATAAAAGCCCTTCCATAATTATGTGTGAGTGAGGTCATTACACAACAACAAAATTATAAAATTGAATAATTAATTATAAATTTCCAGAATTCCAAACCATTAAAGAAAAACATCTCACCTTTAAAATTAGGTGATAAGTTGAATCCTAGGAAAAGGAAAATTGAAGTGAACCATGCTGCTAATCATGATCGCAAAAAAAGATCACCTTTAAGAGAAGAGACAAAAAGGCCTCACAGAGATGACAAACACAACGCTGAAACATCTAGTAATGCTTTTGCTGAAGTAGATAAAAAGAAGCATGAAGCAGAAAAGAAGAGACAAGAGTCCATGAAAAAGAAAAGACAGGAATTTAAAGAAAAAAAAATGATAATAAAATCTAGTTTAACAGGTGTGGTAAGTATCCTTTTATATGCGTTGGAATTTAATATGAAATCTGCTTTAATACAAATCTTCACATAACATAATAAAGTAATCAAGCTTACTAATAAATAAAAAATATTAATATAATAAACTCCAAGCATTGTTACAGGATCAAGCACAAAATAAAAAGTTGATATTTTCGGATTTTGATGATGACTTACCAAAAAAAACAGGCAATGATAATAAAGCAAAAATGCAAACATTTCATAACAATCTGTTTGATGATGAGGCTGATGAATCTGATGATGAAGTAAATTTTAAAGTTAGGAAACAATATGAAGGTGAAAAAGGCCAGAAGGTAAACAACATGCAATGATTGATTGCAGTGATTTTAATGTATAATCATGGACAATGACGGTGAAGCACTGTTCAACCTTACATCCTTCATACAGAGTTGATACGACAGATGGGCTTTCCTTTAAACTGCCTATACTAGGTACCATTTCCAAGCTCTGTACCAAAAATCAATTAAATATGTGCAGTAGTTTAGTCGCAAATGATTTTTTAAGTTTTTGCCCAGTTTGAACACGATGTATCTTTCCTAACAGCTGATTATGTAATACGCATAGGTCATTCACCTTAAAACGATAAACCTACGATGCGTTGTTGCCGCTCTGACGCAATTCACAAGTACAACCAAATATTTTCGCTAAAAGATGGCAATGCAAACAAGGAAGCAATAAATACACACACTTGCACTTTCATTACGAGAGTGACATCATAGCAAAACATCCCGGGCGTAAAAGAAATAGAAATAGGTCGTTATGTTGCTATTAGATTTTTGCGATCGGTAAGTGGGGCGTCTAAAAAACTTGTTTTTTCAGTTCGCCGACGCAACCCTTTGGGAACGTACTTAAATTACGTAACACGGAAACTCCCGCGCCGCTTTTGTTTTGTCGAACTCGCACGCTGACAATTGTGATTTTGTTATTGTGATCGGACACTAAATAAGTTTATGACAGACAGTATTTCTTTTTTTTATTGTGACAGGGCACGTAACTTGGGATTATTATTATGTAGTGTTAGTGTTTTTTTTGTGATTGACTGCTTTTATCGTGATACGACACTTAAAAACTAAAAAAAAACTAATAATAGTTATAATTATTATAAACTAATAATATTAAACTTTGGTGGGGTGTGTGTGTGTAATTAAAGTGTTCAACAATGCCTCGTGTAACTTACACGGCGTCAGAATACACAGACATGATTTTAATTTACGGCGAATGCCGTGAAACGCTGCTTTAGCTCTGCGAACATACCGACAGAGGTTTGGTGACAGACATTAAGGGTGAAGTGTATGCCTCAGAGGTAAATACAATTAATGAACTAAAAAATAGGATTATTTTAGCATTTCACAAATTAAAGTGCTTAGCGACGGACAGTGATTTAATTAGAAAAATAAATAACAATATTCTCCGTCGGTATAATTTGTGCATTAATGTGAATGGAGGACACATCGAGAATTTAAAAATTTAGTGTTTTTGTTGTGATTGTTGTTGAGCGCGTATTTCAAAAACTAACATAAAAGCCAGCGCGAGCGAAGTCGTAAGCCGCCGACCGCTCCACCGCCGGCCGACCGCTTTGATACGAGACAAACGCGCGCCGCGCGCGTGCGACGTTGCCGCTTTGATACCTAGGTATCTAAGGTCAGTTGAATTTATTTACAAAGGGTGTTTGCGTTTTACTCTGATTTGTAAGCTATTTAGTTTGTTTGAAAAAAAAAAAACTCATTTTTATTTATATTTTATTTTATACCGTATCGAATTAATACTATACACGTATAGTATACGTAGTGTAATTTAATGCCCCTCTGTCGTATCAACTCTGTATAAGGTTGAATAATGGTCAACCGCTTTTCTCCTCTGTTGTATGTAACTACTGTAAGTATTATTTATTTCTAGTATAGGATACAATGTAAGGTTTAAATATTAGGTTTTAGATTTGCAATCAAGATACAAATCTGATAAACGTTTCACCTTAGATGAAAGGTTCATTGATGAAGAAGAAACAAATCAAGAGCAAAGTAACTTTAATGAAGAAGTTGAATTAGGAACTGCAGATGAGAAGGCTAAACAAATGAATATACTACAAGATGTACTTGGAGTTACTATCAAACAAAAGTACACAGAAACTGACGGCAAGAAAAGCAAGTAAGTGAAACATGCCTATTTTTAAATATTGGGTCTCACTATTCTATGTAACTACTTCTTAGTAACTTAGAAATAAAACTTCATATTTATTAATTTCGCAGACCAAATCTAGGGATGCTAAGATTTGACCCCTTACAACCTGATCACGCTAAATTTTTGGCACCAATTGAAGCGAAACCAGAACCAACTAAGAAATCGAAAAAGAAAGCTAAAGAAAAACAAGAAGATGAAAAAGAAGTACAACCTGAGCCTGAAGGACCAAAAGTTGAAGTTTCAAAAGAACAATTTTATAAAGTCAGTGATGCATTAAAAGAAGCCATTGCACAACCAAGTGCTTTTAGTCTAAGAAGCTTGTTTGGAAACAAAGAAAATGATGATAATGGTTTGTAGTATATTTCTAAAACCACTTTGCAGCCATAAATTGTATCTACATTGTATAATAATATTATTCCACATGGCTTTATTCCAGGACCCCAAGAACAAGAAGTTGACTACATACCTCTTGAAGCACCAAAAGCAAAGAAAGTAAAAAATCCACTAGATCTTAAAGAAAAGAATCCATTTGTTTATGATTCATCTGATTCAGAAACAGAGGAAACGGATTCTAAAGTGGCTAAAACAGAACAACTACTCACACCTGCTGTTGAAACTAAAGCTGTATGGAAAGAAAACTTATTCTTCTCCAAGTCTGATTTACGTTTTAAAGGTAGTTACAAAATGATCTTTCTTTGCTCTTTTTAGCTTGGATTAACTTCAACTTAAAGTTGGTGGTTACGGTTAACCCAGCAGATGTGTAACATCCAAGTGAATATTACAATTTCTAATTAAAAAAAAACAAAAAAGAAAATAATTAAACAGCTCATACAAAGAAGCAACGGAGTGTATAATAAGCGCGCGCGCACACACAACGAAGTGGAGACCGGTGGAGTAGAGGGGGTATATGACGCATGAGAGAGCGTCATACCGTTTGCCGTCACGGCCAAATGGTCGATTTTATGGTCAAAGTGCGCCAATAGATGTTTCACATCAACTTTGCTATCAATTTAATTCCTCTTTGCTTTCAGAGGGCTTAACATTCTTCAGTAAGACAATGGAGACTGAAGTAAACAAAGAAAGAAGAGATTTGAAGTCATTGATGAAGAAACGAATTTATAACAAGGATAGAAAGAATCAAATGTTCAAAAAGAAAATAGGAGGCAAGAAAAAATCAATGAAAAAACCACATAAAAATAAAAGTTAATAAAAGTATTTTGTTAATATTGTTATACTAGTTTGTTTCAATTTAATATTAACAATATAAGGAGTGCTTATGAGTCAGTAACTTAGAGCCTGTCCACACGGCGCGTCGCGTCTCCTTTGCATCGACGCAGCGCTGCCGTTGTGTCGTTTTACATACTAATAATCATAGTGTACACACGGTGCGCTGCGTTGATGCAACGCACACACGACGGAACTGCAACCCCCGAGACGAAGCGGGCGGTGGTGTACACATTGTGACGACGCAACGGCAGCGCTCTGTTGCTTGTGCGTTGACAGGGAGGATACACTCAAGCCCGTATCATTTTTCACGTATTTTGTATTCAGTTTCATTTGCAAAGTAAAATGAGTAACACTGAAGACCGTTTGCGAGCTGCGCGCGAGCAGTCACGGCAATGGTTTGGTGTGCCTCTTTAGCGCAACTCATGCAAGGCTCGTATAAAGGCGTGCGCGCGGCGCGCGATTTGCGCGCACTCAATTCTCGTGCTTACAGTTCCGTTTACTGGCGCCGCCCCCGCGCTGATCGCGTACGGCGCGGGCGCTTAGGTTGCGCGCGAACTGGGCGCGGGCGGCGCACGAACAAAAATGCACGCGTGCAGCGCGCAAACGGCTCGCGAGCTGCACATTCGCCAGATGTGGACGCACCCTTAGATTTTTATATGTAATATCTGTGAATGAAACCTATGGTGAGGGTTAATCAAGACAAAAATTTTAAAAAATCATTGGCTATATAAATTACTTTATTCAAACTGTAAAAATCTATTTACAAATCAACGCTTCTTCCATGTAGGCTTCTTTCTGGCTCCAGGTTGACCAGGCTTCTTACGTTCACGTCTTCTAAAATCTCTTGTCAGTAAACCTGCTACTTGCATCTTCTGTAATGTTTCTGTATCTACGAAACTGCGCAGACCCCAAGCAATGCCCCACCTTATAGCTCCCGATTGCCCTGAAGGGCCTCCCCCTTCAATGTTACATTCAATATCCACACGGTCTTGCAATCCGGTGAATATCAAAGGGAACAAAACTTGCTCTCTTGACTGAACATCTTCAAAGTATGTCAAGTCTTTACCATTTATTGTAATCTTACCAGTCCCTGGAGTCCTAACTGTAACATCACCTCTGGCTTTCTTCCTCAAACATTCATATGTTGTTACAAAAGCTCGTCCTTCAGCATCATAACTGGGTTTGGGAATTTCTAGAGCAAATTTTTGGGAAGTAAGGGGTTTCCTGTACTTCTCAATAAATTCCTTTGCTTTGTAAGAATGTGGCAATGAGGCCAGCCTCTCCATAACTAATTTAAAGTTATTGTATTCTAAGTCAGTTATAGTTTCCACTAATACTTGTTCAAGTTGGTCCTTTGTCAACCAAACACTAGCACTCAAGTTAAGACTTCCATTGGGATCGGGTGTAGCTTTTTTTCTTATTACTTTATCTTGGAAACTGTACAATTGTTGAATATTTTCAGCAGCATCATACATAAGCTTAAAGAAGCTGGGCTTTCCAGTATAAAATAAGAAATGATGAGGTCTGCCTGCTTCATCAAACTCAGCAGCTTTTCGCGCAGGGAATACTTCTTCAGGTGGTTTCATAAGAGGCCGTGCAGCTGGATCGTAAATACCACTTGGAAACAAATATTCGATAGCACGGTCGACATCCTTTTGCGTAAAAGTTTCAGGATCTTCACCCATCATGTTAGCTAGATGTCGTTTGCCGATATTAAACTCCAACTGCTGTCTTTTCATGAACTCGTCATGTTCTTGAGACCGCTCTAAGTAAGCTTTCATGGCTTTACTTATCTTCTTCTTCTTGCTTAAAGTTTCCCAATCTGTTAGGTTTTTAAGGGCATTATCTGAACCAGTAGAAACTTTTGTGCTATAATTATAAACATTACATACAATCGGGTTTCTAAACTTGACACAAAAAGACTTTGTGTGAGGAAGAAGCTGTTTTATTATTACAAGAGACATTTTCGTACTATTAAAATACATTTAATATATTATCTTTTCATCTTTCTTTTAAATTTCACCTTATATATACAATTAAGCAGTTATTTTTTCTAGAAATTTAGATCACTACAACTCGCTTTGGAATTATAACCTAAAAAATTAAAAGAGTAATAGAGACAATGACATTAGTTGACATTGTTGACAATTTGAGCAATTTGAAATTGATTTTAGCCAATCATAGAGTTTTAACTAATCATAGAATATAGAAACAAGTCGGTGTGACCAATGAATTAAACTGCAGTGACTACGAGCTTAGGGTCCCAGCACTGCAATAGTAATATATCACTTAGGCTGCGGTTCCACTGAGGCGGAGAGGAGCAGAGCGGAGACGAGCTGTGCCGCGATTCACCAATTACATGGCTTGAAATCCATATCTCTTCTCCACTTCGTTTCAAAGGAAACAGTATTGGCGGAGAAGAGCGAAATTGTTTAAAATATCGGGAAAACAGGCTAAATTAAGCTAGCGCCGAGAGAGGAGCGACGCGGAGCGGAGAGGGGCGGGAACATGACGTGTGATCTGACTGATAGAACGCGTGTCACTGGGCACTCACGCACCAGGCGATGAAAATAGGCAAAGCAGCTCCGCTCTACCTAACTCGACCCCGCTCCGCTTCAGTGGAAACACCTACCTCTTTTCACAGCTCAGCCCCGCTCCGCTCCGCCTCAGTGGAACCGCAGCCTTATAGCCGTTGGTGTTGCGCTTGATCTTGCGCCTGCTTATTTATGTCAGTTCAAATAGCCTTTTCAATATAATGAGAGGTCATTGGAAAACGACAATCAATGACGAAAGTGCATCTGTCTTGTACACTATAATATCTACTGTTTTTTGCTTTGGGCACATTTCCAGTCTGTTGGCGATGCAGATTAATATTTTGATGCCATTTAGTTTTAGTTCTTTTTTTATTCTCATATTTTTTTTTGTAATGAAGTCTGCAAATATTGTACATAATGTATTTCTGTTTACTTGGACAGTCTGATAGTTGACGAAAACACATAACCTAACATAACATACCGCATTGTTTTATTTTTTAAAAATGAGAATCTTGCTTGTTGGGTCAATGGTGAGCATAATAAGCTGTATTTGTTACTTGTTATGCTGCATACACACCGGCCCAACGAATGCCAACGAAGGCACATATTTGTTTTCTACTTTTTGTAAATGTAACATTAGAATATAGAATAGGTGGTATTCTTTATTCTTCGTGGTGGTATTTATGCAAAAAAAGTAAAAACCAAGCAGCTGCGAGTTTATCTAGCTGAGAGCTAAAGACTGAAAAAAAAAAAAAAAAAAAGAACATGGTACCTCTCTGGCCTTTGCGATTGCGTCAAACAAATTCAAACAAAATGGATGAATGGACGACCGTTAACTTGAAAAAAAAGTTTCTAAACGACGCAGTGTTGTGTTTAGTGGTTGAGAATATTTTTTAATTAGAAAAGTGCTGTGACTGCCGTTCGCGGTTATAACAATCAAAATGAGTGATAGTGAGAGCGACATTTCTAACAACGTTTATACCTTTCAGAATAACACAGTGAGTGAGGCGTAATTTTGAATTTTTCGTTTGTGTTTTGTACAATTTAGTCAGTAAATGAAGAAGTAGCGGTGCGAATACATACAGATAGGCTTAAAAAGAAGATGTCCTTAATACACATTATTGTGTACAGTAACTCATAAGTTCTCTCATAAATAAAATAAACTTATGAAATTGTTTTTGCTGTTCACTGCAATATTTTGTTTAGCTAATTCGAAAAGTTTTATGTTTCAGACTGTAAATGCAAAGGGTCCAAACACCAATATAACTAACTTTAGTTTTCGAAATCCAATGACATCAACAATGTACATGTCGCGAAACTATGAGGGGCAAAGGTATGCAGAGTCTGTTTACGACCAAAGGAGTATGTACTATAGAAGAGAGACTTCACCTATGTCAATACATAGTGCTTGTGATATGCGACAACGTAATTTCCAACAATATGCTGGCATGAGCTCTCGACGATCGGTGTTCAATGGAAGAAGTGGTTCACCAATGTCTATGAGGAGTATAGGTATGTGATTCAAGCCAAAAAATTGTCTCTAAGTAGTTACAGATGTCTATTATCGAAAGTAAAGAATGTTGAGTCATTTTTATAATATTTTCATTATCATTCTCATACTGCTGAGTATAGTCATCGTTTCTTTTTTGTCTTACTTTACAGTTCTCCTTTTACACATAAAATAAAAATTCTTCGAAAAAACTTTCAGATTCATCAGCGAGCGTCAGTGCAGCAGACATAGCTTATGCATTTAAGAATGTAAAGTTCAACAAAAATGATTTGAGAGTCATCAAAGATGCATACCAAAAACTATTGAAGACACGAGTTCGGAAAAGAATTGAAAAGAGAAGGAATATGAGACTGTTACTTAAAAGCAGTAAAAGATCTGGTGATGACTCTGGAGAACTAGGAAGTGACTCCTCTGTAAGCAGCAATGACTGTAGGTCAGTTAAGACCTTCCACAAAGAAAACATGTCTAGTAGTAAATCAGCAAGAATGGATTTGACAGACTTCAGAAAAGCTTTTAGAGACCGTAACATGCTTAAAGAAAGTTCAGATAATTTTGGTCAAAATGCTTTTAAAAATAAGTTTTCTGTTGGGTCTAGTAGTGTTAAAAACACACAAAATTTTAATAATACTGTGATTTCAAATCAATTTAATTTGATGCCTACTCAAAAGGACAGATTTAGAAATGGATTTTTATTGCCATCTCAAAGATTCAACAGATCTGTTGCTTCATCAGTAATAATGGAAAACTCAGAAAAACCTCACAAAAGTACGGGACATAATGTAAGAAACCATTATGCCCAAAATAATTGTCCAAGTGGTAGTGAAGAAGAAATATTCTCAGAAATGACTGTCAGAGAAAAAAGTACCTATAATATTCAATCTCAACATAAGAGGAGCCGTGATAGTGAAGATGAATCTAGTCTTCCAGACCGTAAGAAAAGCAGAATAACATCTCCAGCAAAAAAATCTCCTAACAATAAAAGAGCTCCACTAAAATTAAAAAATATCAGTTCTCCCAACAATGTTGAATTATCAAACAGCTTTCAATTTGCTAAGCCTTCATTGCCTGTAAGAAAATCAAAGCAAAGAGTACAAGAAAAGCTCATTGCCAAATCTTCACAGCCTTTAACAGATTACTGGGAACCTATTCCCGATAAAATACAAGAGAATGTACAAATTTTGCAGCCAAATAACTTACAAGAAAAATCAAGTGACACTCTAACTGAAGTTGATCAATCAGAAACAACACAAAATAGTGACATTTCTTCACGTCCCAGCTTTATAAAACGAAAGCTCTTTACACAAAAACTAGATGTTGCAGAAAAAGCTAATCTAAGCACTGATGCAATGAACAGTCCACAGAATAGCATTTATTCATTACAAAAGGAGAAAAATAAAGCAAGGAAATTGGTCACTAATCAGTCATGTCTAAACAGAGAAGTACAAGATGATAATAATCTGTTAGACTTGATTCACAAAATAGTACCCCCTGACCGTATGAACCTTACTAACCAAACCACTATGAACCAAACCAAAACTGATGTAAATAATACAAATAAAAAAGATAATGAATGTAAATGGGATGTTACATCTGTAATATCAATGTGCAATGAAGATGAAGCAAGTGATACATACACAGATGAAGAAATATTTGTAGCAGACAACACTATAAAACCTACTGCTAAAAATAAAGATGTCAATACCAAAGCAAATCCAGTTGATAAAATTGTAAATAAAATATTAATACCTCCACAAGTCTGCAAAGTAGTGGTGGAAAAGTTACAAACCAATAATAATTTGCAAAAGCATGTTGTAAACCAAAACTTCAACTTAACACATAACAGTGAGTATAATACATTTTTATTTATCATCTACCTAGCTTATTCTCAAATGTTAAGGTTCTGCCTCTAGCCTAACCGGATGCAGCTAAATATCAGTGTTTAAATGGAGAGACAGCCTATCTGATATCCAAACTTAAGTTTCTAGGTGACACAATTCTAAACTTCAAGCACTAAGCAATTTGGCCGACCTGGGAATCGCACCCAGGACCCTACGCTAAGCGGTCGTGTTTGCGACCACGAGTAGAGATGGGTTTTTGCCTGGACACTTATGGACGTATTGAGTAAATGCCCAATAAACGTCCATTTACGCCCAATAAACGTCCGAAAACAGGGCATTTATTTTAATTGTAAAATATCACAAATTATTACATCATAATAAGTTCAAATTACTTGTAAAGTGTTTTGTTTTTGTAAAATAAAACTAAACTACTCTAAACAAATTAGGGCCCACCACGTTTTTAGGGTAAAATTAAAAAGTATTAATGTTTATCATGTTTTTATGGACAGCCGTGTTTAGGCTAGGTTTTAAGAAAGTGTTTAAACGTAATCATTAATCAAAGTTGTTAATTTTTTTCTAAATCAATAACACTTTTTAGGGAAATTGCAGCAAAATAATGAGAAAAGTAAATTTCACTTATCACTGTTTCTTTTTGCCTGTGGCTTTAGCGATGCTATGTTTAGAAGCGAGTGCCCCCTCCTCTACTCCGTATGCACTCGCTAGCCTATCAGGTGCACTTTTAATCAGATGGGTAACGTTTTGTTCCAGTATTTGTTACAACAGACTTTTATGAGGTCCTGTACACTATTCACCTGACTGTTGTTCGAGGCTTCTATTCAGTTGATCCCTTAAATATTCAATGGAATTGAGGTCGGGACTCAGTGGCGTACCGTGGGTCTTTGCCGCCCGGGGCCGGCCGTTTAGTTTAAAGTTTAAATATTCTATTTAACGGACTATAACTTATTGAAAATCAAGATAAAATTTACCACTGCTTCGAAAGGAACATACATCTATCAGTCAGGGCCCGATCTAAGGGGGGGCCGGCCGGAGACTCGCACCACTCCGCACCAGGCGGTGGCCGACCTAGCGGCACGTGGGGTTGCGATAGATTCGAAGTGGCATTGCACAAGTCCGAAGCCATGTGCTTTCATGGTCTTCGGAACGCGCCACCGTCGGGTTCCCAAATATCACTCTCACTGCCAGCATTATATAGCATGTTTCCAATTCAGCAAGCTATGTCAGGCCGTCACTCAAAATGAAAAAATATTACAAAATGTTTTGGGGGCAGCCGGCGACCCCCACGGCCTGCTGATTAACATTTCTTTAAAATAAGACCGCCCCTACGCATTCGAAAATTTGGGGCCCGCCCGCGGATCCCATGGCAGAGAGAGTGATATTGGTGGGAGGGGTTCACATCGGCGTCGAGTCGACTATAAAGTAGGACTCGTCCTTGACAGCCGGTGGAGCTTCAAGGAGCACTTCCGACGTCTGGCTCCGCGGTTGGACCGGGCTGGTCCATGGCCCTCTACGGGGCCCCTGTGTGAGCCCCCACTATCAGGCGGCGGCCACCAGCCAAGTTGGTCGCATGCCAGAGGGTCATGGTCATCCGGATGATCTGGAGATACCGCACGATCTCCGGCGAAGCGGCAAGCCTCCTTGCCGGATTGCTGCCATGGGATCTGGAGAAGCAGCGCCGGGGCGAAACCCCGCTGCCGGGGCAAATCGCGGCACTGCGGGCTGAGCTCCGATGTGATCTCATGGCGGCATGGAGCATACGACTGTCGCCACCCAAGTTCAGGCACGCCGCAAACGCGGCGGTAAGACCTCTCTTTGAGGAGTGGCTAGAGAGACGCTACGGTGTCCTCACCTTCCACCTGACGCAGGTCCTCACCGGACACAGTTGTTTTGGGAGGTTCCTGTGTCGTATTCAGCGGGAGGAAACGCCCGGGTGTCACCACTGTGTGGACCGCCTGAAGGACACGATGGAGCACACGGTGCAGGTCTCCATTAAAAAATTCGTGGCACTTGCCACCCCCTGACATATGCCGCCCGGAGCCATGGCCCCCCCGGCCCCTCCCAAGCTACGCCACTGTCGGGACTCATTGCAGGCCATGGCAAAACTGGAATACTAGTGTCAGAAAGAGCTTTTTGTGTAATACGGGGCGTATGTGGACAAGACTTATCTTGCATAAAAACAAAACCAGAACCCACTCTCTGTTAAAATGGAATGATATGAAGTCAGACTACTCGCTAAACATAACTGGTAGCAGTTACAGCACCCTCGTTCAGAATTACCAGCTCTGTTTTGCACACCAATCGAATTTCTGCCCACACCGTAACACTTGAACCCCAGAAACGGTCTGTTCTATGGATGCATGGTTTTGTCAAAAGTTCGCCTTGTTTTCTCCACACTTGTATTTGTTTGTCATCACCATAAAACTTGACCTTACATTCGTCTATATACAGAGTAGCGGACCAAAATTAGCCTTGGTCCAGTACAAATGTTGGCGAGCGTACATTAAATGCTCTGCTTGGTGAGCCCTTGTCAGTTTGAGTCGAGCGGCACATACTCTGAAACATTGGCCATCTTCGTGGAGTTGATTACGAATGATTTGACCACTGACTCGTGTACCATTTGATTGCCACAATCGGGTTTGTAAAGCCCGGGCGGTTAAAATATTCTCCCGACGAGCAGTTAACCTGATACAGCGATCTTCAGGAGCAGTTGTAGCTCTAGGATTTCCTTTTCTAAGACTCCTAGCTGCACTCCTGATTTTCTGGTACCACTTCTACATGTTTCGGATAGCTCTTTGCGACACACCGACATGTATTGCTAAAGACCTCTGAGATTTTTCCTCTGAAGCACGACAACTGCTCTCGCTGCGGTTTCCATGTCCTTATGACGTCCAGAATCAGCAATAGTAATCAATATTAGCACAAAAATTAAATAAAACTGTCCAAGAAAGCAAAGACTAACAACAAAAACTACAGTCACATTGAGAACACAAGTAAAAGAATTTATTATAGCTAAATATTATAATTATAAATATATCTTATATTAATCTTACCACTACTTAATGAAAAAGTCTTAATAACTATGGAATTTAACTAATTATAGTTTCCGCCCTGTTTTTGGGCATTTAAAAGGACGTTAATTCGTTTTTGCCCTATTTGCCCAGTTTATGCCCTTTTTGCCCAGCTGGGTTTAAACCCTCTGCCCATCTCTAACCACGAGACCAATGGGGCAGTCATAATATATCAAATTTTAAATATTAAGAAATAAGAAACTAGATTATTCTGTTAATGTTTGTAACTTTTTTTCAGATGTGACAAAAAACAATGCCACAAATTCAGTTAAAACATTTTGGGATACAGACTTTGAGAGTGACGCAGAATGCCAGACAGTATTGCCACGGAGTCAAGTAATGGACAACTTAAAAAAAGGTTAGCATACAAATATTATTTTTTAATTTGCACAATTTTTTTCGAGAGGCTATTATTAGGAGCAGGTTTTTTAAGAAATCTTAATATTTTCTTTTTATTTCAGCGAATGCTTCACTGGTCACTACAAATCAAGATTTCAAAGTTCCTATTGGTTATGCAAGAAGCGAAAACTCGAAAAAGCCTCTCCAAATTCCTGAAGTGCCAAAACATTTAAATACTTCTTTGATGAACAATACAGTTACTACTTTCAACAGCATGCGTAAATCGAATACCAGTACTCTCAGTGTCAGATCACATCGTACATCTAAGAAAAAGAAATGTTGCAATGAAACATTAAACGAAACTAAATCTAAACTTGACAATTCGATTGATAAAGGGAAAGACAATTCTAAGGAGCCAACTGTAAAAAAAGTAGAAAAGTTAATTCTGAAACTTCAGAGCAAAAATTCTACATATATGCCTAAACCCAAATTAAATACGCAAAATGAAAATAACACCACCAACACTAAATCTACATCACAAAACAAAAAAACCCCTAAAGACAAAAAGTCGATCAAAGATAAGCAAGTCGTAAGTCCAAAAAACTATAATAAGAAATCTGAACCAAAGCCTAAGTCGGAAAAATTAAGTAGCGTCAATAATAAAAAATCGAATCTTGACACACAAAATAATAAATCTGCAGTTAAAAATAAAGCAGAAAAGCAAAATAAGGATACACTAGTACAACATGATCATAAATCCAAAACTCAAAGTGATAGCCAAAAACCTAAAAAAGATTCACATAAAAGTCCTAAGAGTAAGCCTACACCAAAACCAGATCGTCAAAATAATAGTATGCGATCGAAGAAAAATAATCCAGTCTCGCAACCAGCTAATTCAAAGCTTAACAATACTATAGAGCCTATACAAACTAATAATAGCTTTATAAGTGGGCGTCCTATAAGGTCGTGTCGGACGCCAAGTCAAAGTAGATCTATAGAACTTTCTCGAACTTCCCAGTTAAACAATACTTCTATTGATATAAATAAAAGCCTTCGTTCTAGAGTTATTAATTTGTCATCATCCATTGAAAATATCACTATCAAAATCAAACCTAAGAAAAAAACACCGAATTACAAAAATATTTCACAAATTAACACACGGAAGAGCGACGTATCATTTTCGTTAGATTCTAAAAAACAGACACCTGCTAAAAATGCTTCTGCGCGAAGTACAGCAAATTTTTTCAAAGGTAAAAGAAAAACTTAAAATCTCGTTAATGTTTGTTTTGTTTTTATTAACAGAATTTTGCGGCCAGCGTGTATGTACTGAGTAACAAAGGCGTGAACAATTTTCATTGAATTATGTTTTAATTCAATTTCAAATTAAAAGGCATGACTTTACAGACAGCAGCCGGTTATCGATATAATTATAATGACGATAAAACGATTTTCCAGTCATAATTTCAAATAACATCACTACCAGCGGCTTTTGACCCCGTAATCAGCTATAGTTGTTTGAAATTACTACGAGTTTAGAAACTCTTTTTTGTTTGTGAAGTTTCGCCAGCTAATTTGACTTTGAATATGTATCATATTATTGTAGTTTAAATTTGTATTGTTTTAATTATTTGTCGTAATCAATGTAATGAGCTTAATTACGTATACAATGTATTCGTGCCTTCGTCAACTTATCCTGTTGCATGTCTGCTGGCAGAAATTTCGTAAGAAATGAGCACTTTTGTGCCCTAGCCTTTAGTGTCCTTTGACTAAATCTATGTATAAATAGTGTAAAACAGTAGCTTTTTGTGTCTGTATCCTTTATTTCTCAATGGATCTTGATGCGTTTTTACCATCATTCTGATGACATATTCGGGAAGTTTTTTAAGTACATTATTTTATCTTTGATATGGCAGAGATAATTATGTCAACACATCTGTGTAAATGCGAACCATGCGAGGGGCGGATTCGCTAGTAGTTATTACAACTGATAGACATAGAATAGTTATTATTTAGGTATAGAGTTCATAATAACGTGCAAGAAATAGGAAAGATGTTGACTGTTAATATTTACTATTCAAACAAATACTTACATTATAAGCTGGGCGCAAACGTCCGGTTTCCGAATCAGGAGGCGTCTATGTACATAAACACACATGCATAAATTACACATACATACATATTTTTTTTACATGTCAAAGTCAAAGTCAAAACATTTATTTCAATTAGACCATTTACAGGCACTTTTGAATAGTAAAGGAGTCTGTCAGTCAGTCCGAAAGTTGAAGCTAGTTGCTCGTTCCAAAACGGAGGTAGGCCTCTATGGAGAAGAACGAGCAAGAAACTCCACGGCACTCTTTTAAATTAGGTTTTTACAAAATCCTGATTACATTATTCTTGTTGATTCTACATGTGAAAACAATGAAGATGAATTATATAAAACAATTATAAAAATAAAAATAAGAATAAAGATGTAAGCCAAGGCAGTTAAGAGATGACCAATCCCAACTGACAGCACTCGTTCACGAGCATGACGCATGGATCAGCACCACTTAACTCAACCATTTTGAAGGGAGCCAAATGATCCAACACACGCGCCACCATCAGCGAGATATTTGAGTGAGCATGACAAGCTCTCAACCGCCATGCTCTTTAAGTCAAAACACATAGTAACTTAATAAATAAAAAGCTCCATGGTACTCACATTTACAAAATTGAAATAAATGATATTAAATTATACAATACTGTGTACATGTGTGTGTAATTTATGCATGTGTGTGTGTGTGGTGTACTAATGGGTACACCTCTGCCTAACCCTTCGGGGATAACAGGCGTGATGTTATGTTGTTGTTGTTGTGTATGTACATACACGCCTCCTGATTCGGAAACCCGATCCGGGAACCGGACGTTTGCGCCCAGCCTTAAAAAAGACTAAGTAAATGACTAATTAAAATTATAAAAGATCGATGGAAGTGTTGAAACCTGCCCTTGTTTGTTTGTCGTTAATTTCCCCGATGAGTACAACCGACTCGCTTAGCATTTATTAAATTATGTGTAATGAAATCAAATAATGTAAGATTTAAAATAAATATATTTAAATATAGGTACTTAATATTTTATTTTACGGAACTGTTCCTACGCGCTAGGAGCAGTGGCTGAAAAGTCTTAAAGCTTAATAAATGCTAGATAACATCACACCATCAATTGACGTACTTTTTATGATCTGTCAAAACGCAATTCTTCCACAGGTTTTGTATGGTAATAGCACGCTGTGACGTCACTTATTTGGCAAGTCAATTGTCTAACTATTTATTGATTTCAAAGCCACAAAAAATCTAATTTGACAGTAATTTGAAAATTAATCGGGTTTTCCGGGCTACAATTGGTTTAAACAACTGATTATCCACAAGCAAATACTATCCTACTAAATGAAGCAATAAAGGTAAAAAATCAGTTACAAAAACATCAAAAATTGTGCTATATTTTTCTATAGAGAGCTGTATTCTTTGTAAATCAATACGATTAGTTAAAATAATTATTATAAATTATTATTAAAATATTATAGGTTTATTTAAAAATATATCAAACATTTCCTGAACGTAATAACTTTTTACAAAGAAAATATTTTTATCGTGCTAAAAATCGTCCAAAATATTAAAAAAAATATAGTAAGCAAACGGTTTTTATTTTGACCCATAAAATTCACACTCATTCTGAGGAGTGCACGTTTTGAGAAGTGCTCTTTTAGGAAATTGCTATTTTGAGAAGTGCACATTTTGCGAAATGCACATTTTGCGAAGTGCACATTTTGCGTCAAGTGCACAATCTGCGTCAAACCCCTACAATTAAGTGTTCCTTTATGGAAATTATATCTTGGAGTTATTAGTTGATGGTGTCAACTACCCAATTATTTATGGGTCCCTTTTTGTACCTATGTAAATAAAATATTCCTTTACTATATACTGTACTAGTACTGTGATGCTATAAATAACATTATCGATGCTTTGAATAAGAATCAAAGCAACAATTATTGAGGCTCAGGCTGAACAATAATTATTAAAATTGAAGTTAGTTGTCTATGTTTATCCTTAGGTGTGGTTTCACAGCCGCCAATCCGCCGTACGGAAACAATGTCGCATGTCGTAGCGATGACTGGCGTCGCTGTGTACCGATGTTCAAGCTTTTCACGCACCGGGAGCTACCCGTACAGCTGCTGTGAAACCAGTCTAGCCACGCAATGATGAGTAATGATAACACTGCAGAACCATATTATTTAATCCATTTTATAGATTTTCGATATTAGTTTTCAGTTAATAATCATCAGTTTCTGACCCTTTTCTAGTCGTATAAAAGAGGAAAGGCGTATAACAAAACCAACGTTTTAATAAAGTTATTATTTTATTCGATAAGACATTCACAATCTGAAAACCCAGAGGCAATTAATAATCTGCTGTTAAGGCAATTTATGAATGCTAAAGTAAATAAATTAATTATCTATTTATCTTAACCAGCGAATAACATCTTTTTTACGCCAACAAGTCGTTAGTTTCCTCGACGCGTCTAAGGATGTAATAATCTACTAAATAAAAAAAAATATGTTGAATTATAATGTATTAGTTTATACTTCTTATAGTTAGTTAAAATAGTGCAAAAAACCAAGTTAAGTCTTGTATTTTGATTAACCTAAATCATGGTCATGTAATTATCACACTACCTGGAACCGATTAATCATGCCATCATGACAATCACAAGTTTAATTTGTTAGTTATTTTCAGATCTAATCACTTGTTATCCAAATTGTATAAAAATGATATAATTTAGAACCGAATATTATAATTTTACTCAACTGCGTCATTACTATAACAGAATTAAACAATTAACAGTAAATCTCTTCCAATAATTTAACAACCTATTAAATGCACATTTATTTAGGCACCAGTGGCCCAAAAATGATGTCGAGGACAGCTTTCCTTATAATCCACAGTCAAACTTCATACCATACAGCTTTAAAAATTACACAATTAACAGGGTACTCCATAGGAAAAGCATACCGAATTAGAAATAAAAATTCCGTCAAGAAACTATGCTCCCAATATTATGGAATGCACTTAGATATGACACAGCCACGTGAATATGTATAATTATGAATTACAGAGCGTGTACATCAACTTTCAGATAAAAATGCGAGACAGGATAAAACTCCATAACACAATATTTCATAAAATATTTAATAGGACGACACACACAGACTATGTTATTCATTCAACGAATTTAAAGAAATAGTAGCCTACAATATATTGCATGTTTATTACTAGTTGTTGTAATAATGTACAAGCCTTGTTATTTTACTGTATCATAATTTTATTATACATTTTACATCTAGTGTGTAGGTATTTGTTAACATTAGCTACATTAAGCCATTTTAGGGCCACTGTTTCCAAACATTAAACCTACATGATTCAATTACGACTCATTGGCTGTGAAATACTAAGCACTCGATACTGTCGATGATTGTAAAGCGAGATAATTTCGATTTGATATATGTAATATACAAAGAGCACTATGATACGCGTAGATACATTAATATTTCAATATTCATCTTCTTCCGGCGGGTGTGGGTTGTCGCCGTCTATTTCTTCTGGAGGCGCGAATCCGTCCTGACGAAAAAAACAGATATTAATGTTGAATTCACTTGCTTCATATTTAACATTTAGTAGGCTCTAACCAAGTTCTCTCAATGTGCAGTGGACTGCGATGGGCTGAGTTGTTCTGGGCCCGGCTCTAACTAAGTACGAAAATAAAAGGACAACAATCAGTCCACCCAGCCAATAATTTAACAAAGTAATTCAATTATGTTCAGTTTTAAAAGTAAATAGAGAAATAAAATATCATCATTTTAAATCAACCCGATGCATGCATTTAAATATGGGCTAGACAACTGTAGCTTAGCATTAAAACAAGTCATTGAATATTACATTGCATTCAGTACATAAGATCATACAACAATCTAATGAAAAATATTTCTACCTCATTTCACACATATTCATCCTTATGCTAGTATGGCCCCCCACCCATAAGGCAAATTATTATAAAAGTATATTATTAGTTAAATGACACATTTAATGGGTCAGCACAACAAGGAAAGATTTATAACAAAAATCATTTGAGTTCCCTCAAGACTACGGTACCTCAGTTGCATATAAGATATCCAAAATCTTCTGAACAATCGGAGCATTCTGCTGTTCTTCCATCTCTTGACAGATCACCTCTATATCCCGGAGCTTGCCAAAATAGAAGTCCCTTTCTTTCTCGAGGCCATCAACTGTTGCTTTCAATTCATTTATCTGTGTTATAAATAACATCCAGTTTAAATAAAAAGTCAAATACAATCCATATTATCTGATAAAGCATAACATTAAAAATACAGGGAATAAACAAGTGATGCGAATTTCTCATAAAACAGAAAAAAATAATGTAAAGAGAGTTAAAAAGTAAAGAAAAAAAGATTTAATATTATTTACCTTAATTTAATCAAAAGCAATAAAAATGTTACAATACCTGATGATTTAACTCGTCAATAACTTTCGAGTCCCCTTTAGCACTCTGATTTATTCTGGATAAATTAACTGGAGGAGACCTAACTGTGCTGTTTGCTTTGCCGACTGTAAAGTGTAAAAAATACATTAAAATAAAGTATTTAAATGATAGCCAAACAAACAACTACAATTATTATTTGTTAAATAATGCTAATTTTCTCAGAAATATCATGTCAATATGTTATTCGTTTTTTTTTAGTTTTTAGCTGTAAAAATATTAAGCAATGAAAAATAATAATATTACAAAAGCATTTAATAAGCAAAATCACGAATAGAGGTAAATGTATAAATAAGCTATCTTCCTGTACCAATGCAATGGTTATAAACATTAAATATGATGAGGAATAAATATAATACAAATAAACAGAAGTAATGACTAAATGTTGACTCATACCAGAAGAAAGGTGCACATCATGATGTATGATAACATGCTGTGTAAATATAATATTATGAATAATAATGATAAACTGTGCATAAGATACTGTGCAGGTGCGGACTGTAGATATTAATATAATTTTTATTTAATATACAATGTGTGTATTTGATATATTAATTAATATTATTTATCCCGGACATATTTAATTATTGATATAAAATGGACATAATATTGGCATAGAATAATTACTTAAATAGAGCAATGGTTCCAATGTTTATAATAAAATATTATGATTGATATTACTATTTGATTTGGGCTGTTTCATACTATATGCAACTCAATAGAAAAGCAAAGTTAATTACACAAATCAATATCTATAAAGAAAACAAAATAGTACTGGATTGGGGTCTAGCTGCGACTTTGGCGACTGGCGCCGTCGGTTTCTTGGGGACAGCGGTCGCAGCCCGCGGGGCAGCGGCGCCCCCGTGCCCCATGGGCAGACCCTCGCGTTGCGCCACCGCGTCATATTCCGTGCCTCCATAGTTGGCATCAAAGAATTTCTTGAACCATTGCAAAAATTCAAAATTGTCTTGGAAACGACCCTTCACCAGTCTGTCAATGGGTACTATCTACAAAAGAAAAAAGTGAAGGTAAAAATAAAAAAGAATCACAATGCTACAAAAGGTGCCGCTACCTGCCTACAGTCTATAACTAAACAAGACGTGTACAGATGACCACTCATAGAAACACTTATGTGGTTTATACTTAGCATTAATATAGTGTTGGTTTATACAGATTGAAGCCACAAGTTGTGTTGCTAAGTGTGGTTTAATGAGTGGGTGCATTATTTGATTCGGCTGATGCATACTGCCGGAATGGTGCATGGGAGCAGGACGTCGAGCGGCTCTGGGCGGCGGTGGCGCCACCTGAACTGCGCCACATAAAGGCACTCCTGATTCACATGCCCCCGACCCGATTGTGATTCCGCCACGAGCATCAAAAGCGTCATATTCCCTCCCATCATAATTGGCATCAAAAAACTTTTTAAACCACTGTAAGAACTCAAAATTGTCTTGAAACCTCCCTTTTATCAGCTTGTCCACAGGTATTACCTATAAAGTATATTATTGATGTGTGATAAATTGTAACATTACATACTTAGGTAAAAATATTAATATTTTCAATTTAACATGACCATAAGTTCAGGATATAGTTAATTTATGTATAAGATTATTAATTTATTTTTCCTTAAGTTTTACAAATAACATGAATTTAACTATTAATGTACTTTATTTTACTTAAGACTGGAACTTGTTTATGATATTGAGATCCTTGAAACATAAATTTAATTATTTCTACAAGTGACTTTACGTTGTGCAAACACACACATAGTGTTAAAAGTGCCTCTTGAAGCTTGGCTTAGCTTGCAAGAGAAAATAATTTTGAAGTATACAAAAATAAAATGAACAACACTTACTATAAGTACTTAGCTCATATAGCTGAAAAGTGTTATATTTTCAGTTACTTAGCATAATGTGAAAGCTTAGCTTAGAATAGTGAATGTTTACCTTATCAACTCCCATTTTTTTGAAACCAGCTTGTAGTATTTTGAAATTTTGTATGTATTCATGTTCTAGATTCGTTTTGAACTTAATTCTTTTCATGGGCACACTGTTCGGGAACAACATGTCCATGAACTGACAATACGCGGCGCCTGTGCACAGCTCCTCGATCTTAGCGAAGTTTGACTGCAAGCAGTCGTTCACCCACGCCAGCATATCATGTCGTGACAAATTCTCAGAAGTCACGTTCGTTGAATACACGTTCACTGCCATCTTCAATACTCCAATAAATTAGTCTAAAATATAACATCACCATACATTATTGGAATGCCTTAAGACCGGCTTAAAATCGACAGCAACGCGTTTCAGAAAAAAGAAAGCCGATCTAAAAATAGGTCGTGGTATATCCGTGACGATTTCCCGACAAACTACCCAAAGTTGTGTCAAAACACTCACTAAACACCTGTTATAATATTACCCCAAATGCTTAGAAAGTTTAATTACAGAAAATAACAGTAAAGGTCCGCTGCAACGGATGCGGTGATAATAATATGACAGGGGAAGGGGACAAGACGACTCATCAAAAATCTGTAGCGCCGCATGATGAGTTTTCGGCACACCCTTTTCTGCAATAATAAAGTTAATTATATGACTTACCTTCAATTAACGAGGTGTTGGACTTAAAAGTTCTTTAAATTATCGTATAGGATCCAGCAAAGCAATCAAAAACGTTAGATTTTTGTCCAAAAGCGCTTGCCCTGTTCTTTCCGTCCGTGTTATCATAGACAAAGTATCACAACTAAAGACAATTTAAACATTTTTAACAAAAATAATAATAACTGGAATTTTTTAGTCTATGGTTGTTAGTGTATAATTCGCCCGGAAACTGTCGAAAGATTTGATTCAAGCATTTTTTGTTTGAGGCAAACTATTTAATCATAAATAATAATGTAAATGGTTTAATTGGTTTTTTGGTTTGATTTTCTTTGAAATTCAATTTAAGTCGCTCTGATGCAAAGAAAATAGGGCTTTAAATAAAATAACAAATATGTTATATGTTTATTTAAAAGTTAAGTTAGTACTAATACATCACACACACGAGATCAAATTTTAACTTCATTTACAAATCCTAAAACTGAAGCCACTGAGAAAAATTGCCCTTTTTCTGTGGCAATAGCATATAAATTAACGAACTAAAATCAACTGTTTATTCACAACAAGGAGAAATTTACAACTTTTGCAGTAGGAACCAACAAAAAAATGACACCTTGTACATGGGCGTACCCAGGGGGGGGGCAGGGGAGGGCGGCTGCCCCCCCTTGGAAATCTCCAGAACATGTATGAACTCGCCTAATTACTAATTAAAGTGTAAACGGGTCCTTATGCTCTAACTTTTAAATAAACCGCGCAGTAGACACTGACAAAATGCACGATGGAATTGCCAAAAAACCGCGCGCGACGATGGCGGAGGTACATTACCGAACTAGGCTCGGCTGTATTCGGTAATCTTCGCTATGGACTTGCGAACGACTAGCATTTATTTTATTTGACATGTTATTGTTTTATTTCACACTACACTACATACACCTAATGATTCATGTAGGTGTGTTTGTGTAGTGTGTATGACAAAACAGAAGCGGACGATCCGACTTAAAAAATCTGACTTGCCCCCTCCTACGCCAGAAGCTGGGTACGCCCATGACCTTGTATACCATGTTTTAAGCAAATAAATATATTCTATTCTATTCTATAGATTCTAACAACCTTACCGGTGTAATTACCATGTTTTGAAGTCTAGCGGCCACTAAGGTGAATTCACTGAATCTCCTGAAAGAATAAATAAAGTAGAGCAAGATTTTTATCAGCTTATTTGTGGTCGTTATTTTGAAGAACATTAGTTTTTAAGTGTTAATTAGCTGGCAACTTTATTAATTTACATGGCTAAAAGACATGGCATCCAAAGCTTAAATTATTTATCCTCCCCTCCTCCATTCCTTTCTTTCCATTCCTGTCCTGAGTTGACATTGACATGCACTCAATGTAAGCTGTCAAACAGTGTTGCAAAACTATCGATGGTCTGGCTATCGATAGGTTACCACGAAAACTGCTCAGAATATCGATAGTATTGACTCGTGACGGTATAATCGATATCATTGATAACACTTCAACTATCGGTTTAGAATGTCGTCAACATTCATTCGATATTGTTATGTTGCACTGTCAAATACCACCCACAACAAACAATACATTATTAGAGTGAGAAAGCGAAAGGAGGGAAGTTTGAAGTTTAGCCAAGTAGGTAATTAACAACTTACTTTGGATTTGAATTATTCATTTTTTTTTAAATGGACTACTTACTTACAGAAGAATAATATACCTAAGTAAGATTATCCTTTTTTTCAAGGTCGCTTCGCGTAACAATTCATATTTTTTTATTGTTTGTAAATTACTTTATGAATATTACGAGTTCATCTTTGTATTAGTAATTAACTTTAAATAATTTCAGCAGTGTGCATTCAGTTGCTTTTATAATAATACAGTAAAATGGTTCAAGATGAAGTACGCCTCGCTGAAAATAATTCTAACGTTAATACAATTAGCGAATTGCCGGCAAAAAGATTTGCTATCACGGTGGAGTTCCCTTTGTTTCTTGTGATGACGGGATTGTCGCTTGCTGGTAAGTCTAGTACTATTATAACGAGTAGGTACCTAAGCCTGTGACAGAGAAGTTTCATAATTATACATACATAATATACAGGGTGTTTGGTGCATCGTTTGCCAAATTGAATTGACCGATAGGAGAGGTCATCTGCTATCTCTTCATGCCCAATAACTCATACTTCGTCACACAGGTTTTTTTATAACAACTATTTAATAATTTTAATCTTGAAAAATTCAGCAAAACTCAGCATTTAGGTTTAAATAAAAAAAAAGTTATTTGTATAGCCTTCAAATAAGTTATAACAGTGTAACTATGATGTTATACCTATAGGTACCCCAAAAATCCCTTGTCGTGATAGGCCGCTACTAAGATGGGCCTAAACGCGTTTAATTGCAGAATTTAACATATACATTACTACATAGGTAGGTACTATACCTACCTACATCCTACCAAAAAAGGTGAAAATTTACCTGTCGCAAATAGAGCAATTTCATTCATAATGTCATAATAAATTATGCCAACGCGATTTGTGTGGCCGGGGAGATCGTAACAACGCGTAGACTTAATCGGGCGAAGACGATTACTATCGGGGCACTGTCGGTAAACTCAATTCATCTATAGGTAAACTGGCGCGCATGCTAAACTTAGGGTGACCCTGCTGTAGCTTGCTTGGGTTTATCTATACTTATTATAAAGAGGTAAAATTTGTTTGTAAGTTTGTATGTAGGGGGTAATCTCCGGATCTACTGAACCGATTTTGAAAATTCTTTCGGAAATTGGAAGCTACGTTATCACTGAGTGCTATAGGCTATATTTTATTTAAAAAAAAATAGGGGTCCGTAAGATATTTAGGTTTTTCTTACCCAAGGTGTAAAAAATCATCCAAAAAAGTTCTTTATTTGGCGTACGCCGCCTAAACTATAAAAGATAGAACCATAAAATGTTCCAATTAATTAAAGACCTTAAAAATATCTACAAAAAAGTCCGCGACACACTATACCTATCTATTTCGAGTTAAACACAACAACCATTTTTTTATTTAAAAATCTTAAATTTTTCTAGGACTTCATTTAAACGCATTTATTTTACACATGTCATTACTCCTTATCAAAATAAACTATTTTGTCACAAAGTACTGTTTATGTAGATAATATTTAGTCTTTAATAATTCATTGAAATTGAACGTTTGGTTTGAAAGTTATGGCGAAATCAATCTCTATCTCTATATATATAAAAATCAATTGCTGTTTGTTAGTCTCGCTAAAACTCACTCGAGAACGGTTGGGCCGTTTTAGCTGATTTTGGTTTTGAAATGTTCATGGAGGTCTAGGGAAGGTTTAAACGGTGAGAAAATATGGGGTAAGGGTAGGATTGGGGTAGGGAAGGGGCAGGATACCACGCGAACGAAGTCCCTAAAAACAGCCCTTTTAATATGAAATCGGGAAGTCGGTGTCAAGGGTAGGGGTATGGTAGGGGTAGGGTAGGTGTAGGGTAGGTGTAGGGTAGGGGTAGGGTAGGGTAGGGGTAGGGGTAGGGGTAGGGGTAGGGTAAGGGTAGGGTAGGGTAGGGGTAGGGTAAGGTAGGGGTAGGGTAGGGTAGGGAAGGGGGTAGGGTAAGGCAGGGTTAGGATAGGGGTATTGGTAGTGTAGGATACCACGCGAACGAAGTCGCGGCGGGTCAGCTAGTTTTTAATCTATACTAATCTATACTAATATTATAAAGCTGCAGAGTTTGTTTGTTTGTTTGTTTGTTTGTTGGAACGCGCTAATCTCTGGAACTACTGGTCCGATTTGAAATTCTTTCAGTGTTAGATAGCTAGATTAGCTATCGAGGAAGGCTATAGGCTATATACCATCACGCTACGACCTACGGGAGCGGAGCAGTAACCAAAGATGCGGGTGTAACCGCGGCGGACAGCTAGTAAAGAATAATGGTCAAAAGCATCTTGTCCTATCTTAGTTTTGCGGCCTATGCTATGTCTGGGGTCTCTGGGGACATTTTTAAAACCCTCGCAAAAATGTAGCTGTTAGGTAGGTACCTACGTCGAGGTCAAACGCAGGACATTTTGTCCGCTGCAGTGTCCTATCGCCTAGGTACTTAGTAAAATATTTATTGATAACGTTCATGTTCATGTAAGTCAACTCAGTATCTACATTGTTACTTTCGAAGGGGTCGGTAGTCTTGGACCTTATATTACTGGATGTACAATTTATACAACTCCAAATTTTTCTGCACCTAAGAGTCTCCCGTACCTATATAGATAGGGCATCGGGCTGCGTGTGACCGAGTATTTCCTAATGGACGAATCTAAAAACTGTTTGTCCAACCCAGGATTTGAAGCTTTGGACCGCAGCAGCCGCAGTCCCACGCTAAGCACTCGGACTAGCTAAAACAATTTACTTTGTAGCTTTACGTCATAGCAGTTATCTCGCAATGTTGATTCACACCATCCACTGATAATATTTCCGGTATCTGAGTTTATTAGTCACCTAAGTATAAGCTGTAGCCTGTATGTTGCATTGAAAAAATACTATGCATGCGGGGCTTATGCTTTTTTAATCACTATATTGCTCGATGCAACTTAAAATTAGCCCCATATACTGAAGACTAAATGCATTTAGGTAGTGTCTTCGTTAAATTGCGATGCTTTTTATACATAGATGTAACCTAGTAACTATCGACTTTTTCTGGAAAAAGTAAAATTAGATTTGTTAATCTTACACCCAGTTTCTTTCAAGCTTATTCTTTAAATACTGCTTTAAGTAATGTTATTATCGCGATATAATTGAAAAAAAAAAAACCAAACAAAGAATCTCACAAAACATTAAAGTTTCTTAAGTATTCAAAGATCCTTTAAAGTTGAGATTAAAAAAAGAAATTGTGTAAAACTTTAATTTTAATGACAAATTAGCACCTAGTCACTTATAAATTTTAAAGACGTTCCAGCAACTGGGTGTTAGACTGTTAGTCCTATTTGTGTCCTAAGCAGTTTTATTAAGTAGTAAAATACTTACTCAGAAAATCAGTAGGTACAAAGTTGTTTTTATAAATCATGATAACTTGTAATTTTTATTTATTGTGCGCAAATGCTGTATGTACGACTATCAATCATTCTAAATACATAATTTGCGTTTTTAGGAGTGGCCGTTAGTAACATAATGCTGTATCGAACATGCGTCCACTCTCTGAACCATTCCGTGGAGGAGTGCAAGCCATTCCTGTCATTAGATAAAACCAATGAGACTCGTCAACTTGAGGCCGAAGTTCAGCAATATGCAACAGTTATAGGGACCATCAGGAGCATCCTTGAGGCTTTGCTGCCAGCCATATTGTGCTTCTTTTTGGGAGTGTGGTCTGACACTCACGGACGGAAACCGCTAATTGTGTGGCCGCTTTTGGGTATGTATTTTAGAACTGCTTCTTCTTCTTCTGGTATTTACTTAAAGGAAAATATTAATATCTTGTACTAATATGATTAAGCTGACAAGTTGGTTTGTTTGTTTTTATGTCTGAACGCGCTAATCTCAGGAACTTCGGGGAAGTAACCTTATATGACATATTTGCATACCTTAATTATAATGGATGGTAGAATGTAATTGGGCCACCATAGTCTACCTACATTCTAGCAGATAAAACGCGGGTGAAACCGTGAGGTACAGCTAGTATTTCTATATTAGTTACCAGCCGTCGCGTTTACTAATTTTACTATACTTATTTAATATAAATACCTAATTAAAATCAGATGATTTTAATTACCACACAAAACGATTTTAAAATTGTATTTCGTGATTGCCTGCAGTTCAAGTTAATAAATACCTACTAAACTAGAAGTACCTAGGTTTACTACAGCCTAATATTTCTTTTAGGTATTGCGATGTCTGCAGGGCTGATGGTCGTCTACAGTATGATGGACAATTTGGGTCCCTGGTGGTTAATTTTGGTTTCCGTGCCTTACTCCCTTACCGGTGGTTTAACCATATTTTTTACTGGTGCATTTTGTTTTTTGAGTGACATCACCACAAATGAGAATAGATCTATTAGGTAATGTAAATAATGACTTTAGGTGGCTATCAGTGGTACCTAGCTACTGAAGGGTCAACTTTCATGAAATTGGAACAATCTATACCTACTTACAAATAAATAAAACTGAAGTGTCTGTTTGTAATGACAATTTACTAAATGCATATGTTACCGGCAATCTGTATAATTCAGGTATTATATACAATGCCTAGGCAATGTATATAATACCTGGGGCATACTGGCAATGTATGAAATATTATGAATATTATTCTCCATTACATACTTTACCTAGGTAATGTATACAATTCCTAGGGATTGTATAGAGTACCGGCTGGCCCACCGGCAATGTGTAAAATAAATAGATTTTGGTCTAAATGTTACTGTAAAAGCCCGAATAATGGTAAATCATAGGTTTTACAAGTGAATGTTAAAATTGGTATTAGCCCAGTAACTGTAACCAACTTGGCTGTGGAATGGTTAGTCACAATCCTACCCCTTTTTTTTTATTCGGGTCTAAAATTCTTATTTATTGTATGTTACGCCAAACCCGATATCAGGCTAATATTGTCATTGGCGAAACCTTTTCATCTAAAGCGAGCGAAGCGAGCTCGGGACTTGGGGCACCCCGACTCGGACAGGTTAGGTTAGAAGGGGATGGCGGGGTCTGAAAGACCCCGCCATCCCCTTCGTGGTTATTTTTTTTTAAACCACCCGGAAATGGAGCCCCGCTCAGCGGGGCTTCCGTAGACCAAGTCTTCGTCGGCTACGCCAAAACTAGGTAGGCCTGGGCTCCTTATTATATGCTGGCCGCGTCCTCCCGCCCGCGTCGCACGCAGCGAAATTAAATGCAAGCAAGTAAACAAGTCGCAAGACGTTTAAATTGTCTGCCTGCACACACGTCGCCTCCTTTCCTGCTCTTTTACACACATTGCCGGCTGCGCATTCGGTATTGTATAGAATACCTAGGTAAAGTATAAAATAAATAATATTTCATACATTACCTGCCCGTTTTAGGTATTCTATACATTGCCTAGGTATTGTATAGAATCCCGGATTATATAGATTGCCGGTAACACATATAAATAATTATCGGTAGGTACTCATACCAAAACACAATTTTTAGAACTTTTGTCTGTCTGTTTATTCCAGCTAATCTTCAAAACGGTTGTACCGATTTTGACGGGACTTTTACTAGCAGATAGACCTTTAATTTAGAAAAGAAATTAGGACAATATACAGTAGACACTATATCTGACTATGCCTCATGCTTGCACAAAATAATGAGTACCGTGTATAGCCACCATAAGCAATAGGTAATTAACTGTAAGACCGTTATATTTAATTGTGTTTATGTTCCAGGATGACCTTATTACAAGCGTACGTGGGATTAGGAAGTGTAGTAGGAACTCTGGCAAGCTCTCACATCCTTAGACTGGTCGGGAATGTGTATCTGCTACTAATAGCCACGACATTACATGTTATGGCGTACGCATTCGCTAATGTATGGTTAAGGGAATCGTTGACTGGAGCGATACAGGTAGGTCACCTCGCACGAATTTTAATTTAATTAATATCAGCCTCTAATTGTCCCACTGTAGGGCAACAGCCTCTTCTCATACAGAGAAGCCACGAGAATTGATTACCAAAAAGTAGGGAAAAAGGGACATTTATTGTTAATAACTAACAATTTACAAGCAGCGTGGCAATCAGTGTACTGGTAATGCTAATGCTAATGGCCTAGACTCCTAGAAGGTCCTCCTGCTTTCAGTATCACGCAAGGTGGCGTGTTAACATCAAATTATTTTTATCTTTTAATTATTATTAATGTAAGTTAGTCGATAAGTAAAAAGAAAATATTAAGAGTGTTTGCTAGCTAGGACCATTTTTTACAAACGTTGAAATTGGTTGATATCGGTGCAGTCTTGGAGGAGAAAATGAGGAATACGATTCATTGATTTTGACGATTTGAGACCTTTTGCGTGTTATGTCTCGATACGAGCTGAGGGCAGTGCGATAGCAATACATGTTATCCAATTTCTTTTTTTCAAATCACTCGCAAATGGCAATTCCTCTCCCCTACCCTATTGATTTCGAGTTACATCAGCAAAATCGATCCCAAAGCCGCCCAGAGGTCTTTATCCCTCTGGACCACATTTTGACGTTTAGACTTGCGTGTACTACGAGGTCCTTTTCATTTACAAATCAAAACAAAATTGAAATGCCATAGTTAACAAACTAACTACTGATTACAATTGAATTAAATTTTGTAACTATTATAGTACCCTTACCTAGTGGAACAATACTGAAATATTGTATATAATAATATGACTGTAACTGTAAAATCCATTTGTGTGATGAATCACACAAATGGATTTACTTATTGATAACATTGCTGTTAGATTATTGTTACCTACAGCTGTTGTTTGGTATTATCTATATTGTAGATAAGCACTAAATACCTATTACCGACCAAAAAATAAGATTTTGTTTGTTTTGCATAACAAAAAAACCATTAATAGTTTCTAGGCAGTGGTATGACGTACTTCTCTACTGTAGATTGGGTCTACTCTACGTTTCTACCTACCTACGTTTTCAAACTGACATCATGGATTACGGAATCAAATGATTGACTACGGCGGGCGATTCAGTGCAGCAATTTATGAATTGCTAGTATACATTGAGATGAATAGGTCCCTACATAACATTCATCTTATAATATCACTAAACATTAATACTTTGTTCCAGAGCGGTATCACATCAATATTAGACTTCTTATTAGTCAAAGAGATGATGCGTGAGTGCTTCAAACAACGACCTAACAATGGACGAGCACAAGTACTTCTCTTAATACTAGCCAACAGTCTGACTATATTTGTTTTATACGGAATCGCCAACTTGGAATACTTGTTCACAAGGCAAAAGCTTCACTGGGCAATGAAGGAATTCACGGAATTTTCAGCCTTAAGCACGACCGTAGCCTTCTTTGGTTCGTTTATAGGCATCGTGGTTTTCCAAAAGCTACTGAAAAGAAGTGACGTGGTCGTTGCTAACTTAGCATTTATATCAACTATTACGGATTACTATATCAGAGCTTTTGCTACGAAATCATGGCATATGTATTTGGGTAAGTTGTCATTTTGATGATTCAACTCAGCTTCTCTCTCACACACTTACCGCATGGGTAATCTAGGGTGTAAAAGTCCAGGGTTGCGGATTTTGTTCAAAAGAGTTACCGCGGCCCTGGAACACAAAGGACTTAGGAAGAACACGGAGGGGTTTTAGTCAGTAAGAGTCTGACACATCCTTCCGCTCCGCCCAGAGCGGAAGAAGTCATTCGATGATTTCCCATCCATAACTAAAAAGGTAGTAAAAGTGGGGATGACCCTTATTTATTGCCACCTCAATAAAATTGTGATGTGTAGGCAAGTAGGGGCAACTTCCTATTATGATATTGCCGTTAAGCGCCCTAGATTGTCCCTGCGGCAGGTGTATGAGTAAATAAAAGAAGATTGTTTATCTAAAGTACTCATTTTTAATTCGCTCTTGCGGTTTGTTCATATTAATATTCACATGTAAGTATAACACTCGTTAATCGTACGAAATAGGACTGTTTCATGCTTTCATGTATAACCATGTACAGTCACGCACGAGCGAAAATTAAACATATTTTACTTGTAAATTCAAAAGCGATATTCTCATAAAGAATACCGATTGCCGTTTTAAGAAAAAACATGTTTGCTAGTGGATTGTTTTCAGAAATAGGAAAATCTCTTGGGTTTTTTGTGTAACTGTAACTTAATTACATTTAATGAGCTTGCCTAATTGCGGTTGCATTAAACTGAACAAATAAAATTATCATAACATTTTCGCGATCGCGTCGGAATTGTGACCTTGCGACAAAAAAGAAATTGTAACGGTGACACATCATTATTTTATCCAATATTCCTAACTAAGAATGACACACACAGTTTACGTAGATATATCAATTGCACGCTAATTTTTTTTTTTCGGAAATCTCTTAGTTATTGAACTTCCTATACCATTATGTTTATTTCAGGTGCTTCTATGGGTTCTATGAAAGGACTTTCTGTGCCCTTAATCCGATCATTCTTGACAAAAATTCTACCAGTTGTGGACATAGCTAAAGTTTTTGCATTGATGTCAGCGATAGAAGGCTTGTGCCCATTGATCGCACCTGTGGTATACAATTCGCTCTATCAGGTTACCGTAGCTGTATTCCCAGGCTCAGTCTATATGCTCAGCAGTGCAATAAATACTATCTGCGTCGTTTGCTTAATGTAAGTATATATATTAAAATTTATTTCATTGGTCCCGCCATCACCATGACGTTTAATGTACCATGAAAGTACCTACCCATTGTGCCCAACATAAATCTGTGCAATACCAGTTCTGTGTCCTTTGGTAAGTATAGTAACATTGATATAAATATTTACATCCATAAATCCGAGGTTTACCTACGACATAATTTAGAATTTTTGAGATATTTTTGTCTTTATAAAAAAAATATCCCGAATTCACAAAGAATTACTTATGATAATACTTACCTAATAATTTCTGTTGTTTCAGATTTGTACAATATTACAGATGGAACGTAACATCACCCTATGAGCCTTTAGTTTCAGCTTAGTACCTACATTTTTTTTTCTTCCGAGCTCCCCATGCATTCTATAAACAATATCATTAGCCCGGGACTTTGATCTCGAAGCTGCATTATAAGTGCATAAGTGCCTTCTCTTACTTCGACTGCACCAGATCATACCTAGTTGGGTTTTAGTACCTACTGGTAAAGACTGAAATTGTCACAGGTTTTCCAAAATCAATATACTGAACTATAAAGCTAAAGTTTCACCGTGGTATTGTAGGTGTACCTAAGGTATTTATATACCTACATAATAACTCGAGGTTTAACATTTATGACATGGGTTATTTTATACATGGGTTACACGCTCAGTCTGGCGTCATTCTGGTCAATCAGTCTGGTCCGGCTAAGACTGATGCCAGAATGATGGATGAAAAACACGGTTACACGCTCATTCTAAACTGACAGCAGACTGATAAAACTTCAGTCATAACATAGTAAAGCGTAATTTTAGCTCCAGAAATCAAGTTTCCGTAGTGTAGCGGTTATCACGTGTGCTTCACACGCACAAGGCCCCCGGTTCGATCCCGGGCGGACACAGTTGCTTTTTGTATTTTATTGCCGATCATAAAAAATATCTTTACGCTTTTTTATTAATTGGGTGATCAGAGAAATCTGAAAAATAAACATTTTGTTAAAATAAAAGTAAACTACGTACTATTTCTCGCCTTGAAAGTCTTGAAACTTACGTTTAGAAATCTATGATTGTTATCAAGGCCAAGTATGCCGCAAAACCAAATTATTTGTCGTATCAGATTACGATAGCTCACTTTGTTATTTTTTTTGTTGCTTTGTATGAGCTACCTATGTTATGAAATACCACGTTACCGATTTGGGGTAACATGACATGTAATAATAGTTGTATTGATCTAAATAAATAAAAAAAATATTTATTTAGATTGCGTCGGGGACAGTGGTCAGTGATTGACTAACGCGAGAATGATTCGAGCGGTTACACGATCAGTCTGGCATCAGTCTGCTGTCATTCACAACAGAATGATGAAAAATATTTAAAATATTTAATTTTTGTCATTCTGGACCATCAGTCCGTCAATCAACCGGTTACACGATAATTCTCCCGTCATTCTGACCAGACTGATGGACCAGAATGACGCCAGACTGAGCGTGTAACCCATGAATATGTTTTAAGTCAAACAAATGTGATATTTAGTTGTAAGATTTGATAGTTAACCGAGTGCAATAATCTAAGATTCAGAAATTTTTTATTATCATTTAAAAATAAAATATAGGATGAACATCATATTTGATCAAAATATCTATTTTATTTACAAATATATAAATATGTATTTACCAGTAAGGTACCTATGGTAAACCAGTACCTACTTCGCTTGTGTGAAGTACGTAATGGTATGTAGATAAGTACTATCTATATCTAGTTCATAGTTTTTATCTTGATAGTTAATATAGTTACAGTGTGACGTCAGAATAAAAAGGTTTGAAGCCATCTGCAAAACAATGCTGGCTTTTTAAAATTTCTTCAAAACGTTTTTGCTCGCAAAAAATGTTACGGCGCGTTCACATAGAACGTCCGTTTTACTGGATCCGTTTTAACTGATCCGTCGCTACTGGAGGTAATATTCACACAGCATTTACAGGATCCGTTTTAACTGATCCGTCGCTACTGGAGGTAATATTCACACAGCGTTTACAGGAGCGATTTTAACAGATCCGACGCTACTGGACTTTCTTTCTTCAGTGTATCGCCTACTTTCTACGAGGATGGACGTTGTCGTGTTGTGCACCGCCACCGCGCACCCCTAGTGCCAAGCCTCGCGCAGTTTCGATCCGATAAAACGGATCCGTTTTACTGGATCCAGAATACTGTATTCTGTGTGAACTCGCTCATACAACTACATACGCTAATAACATATACGTTTAAACGGACCAGTAAAACGGAATGCTGCTCATTTTGTCGGATCGGTATTTTTTACTGGATCCGTAATACTGTATTCTGTGTGAACTCGCTCATACAACTACATACGCTAATAACATATACGTTTAAACGGACCAGTAAAACGGACGTTCTATGGGAACGCGCCCTTAGTAATGATATTCTTCTAATACGCATGCAAGATTTTTTGTTGAAATTGATAACAATTCTGCCATTATAGTTGCGTTTCCAGTATTGTGTAGGTACCTAATATTATTATTATCCCATACTATGTGACTTGTTGGTGTTATCACAGGTCGGACATAGTCTTTTCATACAACTGACGAAGAATGAGTTGCGATTTGAATATATAAATTATTTTACTGTCAATTTGAATTGATTTTTTATTTGCCTCTCAATCCAGTTCTCTGACTATAAATATTGATGTATAATTTTTTAAAATACCGCTATGTTTGAGTATTGTTCGATTTTGGACGTAATAATATTGTCCTTTAAAAATACTAAAGTTTCCTTCAACTTTAGTAATATATATTTATGACTAAAAGACGTGGAATCCAAAGCTGAAAGCGATTTTTTAAAACATTAACAATGACATTTGTGAGTTGACATTGACAAGCACTGTCAAACATCAGAACATGACATCACACATAATCATTGCAGTAGGTACATGACCGCGAAATCAAACTAAACTAAGAATCAAACAAAATAAATGTTGAGAAGTGAAGTCTGGCCGTATTTAATACACAAGTAAATTACAACGTAATTTGAATAATAAATTTTTTTAAAGGAGTATACGCTTATTATTTTTGTCAAGTTATTCGCATTACTGGTAACTGCGTTTGTGTTTAGTCCTTGAATTATAATTGCTTGTAAATTACGTTATCTTACGCTTATAAGTTATTATAAATAATTTCGGCAGTGCGCAATCAGTTGTTTGGATAAAAATATTGTATAATGGCTCAAGATGAAGAACGCCTCACTGAAAGTAATTCTAATGTTAATACAATTAGCGAATTGCCGGCCAGAAAATTTGCTATTACGATGGAATTCCCATTGTTTCTTGTAATGATGGGATTGTCGCTCTCTGGTAAGTCTATTATTAATAATTCATACTATACTATTCTGTATCTATTTGTATGCGAGTGTGTGTACGTCCGAAGTGTTTAAAAATAGCTTTCCAAGTTTTATTTATGGAAAATATTATGTAGGTACTGTATTGCAACGGGTATTAAAATTGCGCTCTGTAAGCGGAAATAACAAGCAACTATGTATAAGTGACTAATGAAACTTATTAAGTAGGTACATAGTTATGTATATTTACTTTTTCAATGTCAACAGTATTGCTCTCAGTTTTATGCTAACTGCACAATTCATATTTTTACGATAGTGGCTATGTGCCAAGTGGTAGAGATGTAAACGGAGGTATTTATACATTTGAAGTTAATTAGTTGTAAAAAGATTTTAGATTTTACAAACTAAGTAGGTATATACCTCAGGATTTATTCAATTATCAACTGCGTTGAATTAAACATATATTTTTTAGACATAACACAACATAACATCACGCCTGTTATCCCCGAAGGGTTAGGCAGAGGTGTACCCATTAGTACACCCACATTTCGCCAGTTATGTTTAAGTCCCATGTAATAGGGGGCGAGCCTATTGCCATCTATATTTTTTAGAGCAGACATATTTATCCTAAATACCTAAGCATGTCACAGAAACGTTTTATTATCTAATACAAAACTTCTAGTTTACAAATCATTCATGTAGCAGTGAAAGAAAGAAGGGGCAACATTTAAAAAAAGAAATTGTAGGTATCAAGTACAGTTAATTTTAATTAAGCAAACTGAAGGTACAATCAAATGATTAACATATTATGCAAACTGCAATAATTACATAATAACATTCTGTTATCTGATACTACACAATTGTGTGCCACATTAACACCAGTTATAATCATAAAGCTTAGTTCTGGTTGCAACAGTATTAATTAAAGATACATTTATGTATGTTTGAGTGTCAGCATTCTGAAATATGATTTTAATGGTGGACATCTCATAATAAAACATATGTTATCACTGCATGTACATTGAAATTTAATGCTGTTGACTGAGACACTAGGTACTATTTCATAAATTTCTAAACACTGTCTATCAGTATTTAAAAAACAATTTAAATATTTATTCCATGTGATTGGTAAGCCAATTATTTATTTTAGTATTTGTCTTGATTTATTAAGAAATTTAGAACACAGTTACCAGCTCCATCATAATATTAAGCAGATCGAAACCAGAATTTAAAATTTTGAAAGTGATAATTTTAAGGGACATAGTCTTATGGTTAAGATATCAATAGATTTCAATAACAGTTATCCTCTTTTTCAGATATTTATGAAAATTGCTTATAAATATTAAGCAGAAAGAAACTTTGGTATGATAATAAAAGTACTATCTATAGACTCTATCAGACATAAATAAAATTAAAATTAACTAAAAGTATAATCATAGTGTAGTCATTTTTAGGTCCATATCTATGCTTAAATTTTTCTAGATTGTGTAAACTTTATTTATTCATTAATTTAACAATAATAAGTATTAGGTATAAGTAGATTAAAAAGACATCATGGCATCAGATTTTTATGTGACCAAGCATAATATACCTTAAAATCATAATGTTAAAGTTGAAATTTCATTGGTTATCTTTGTAGTCTGGCTTGTGTCAGTAATTATTAAAAATGTCATACTTAATAAAATTATGTTTACAGTCTAATACGTTTCGTCACCTAAAAATTCCTTGTTGTGCCGTGCCGCCGCGAAAAGCTCGGCCTAGTCGCGTTTAATCGCAGAATAGGACTCAACAACACTACCAAGTACTAACATACCTACATAGAATAAATTAACACATACCCAGCTATATACCTACCTACCTACATCATTCGCAATAAGATATAATTATTACCGAAAGTACCTACTCTAATTATCGCAAATGAACCAATTTTATTGATAAGAGAGATCATTACGCGAAGTAGGTAGGTACTAAGTATCCGTTTGTAGTAGCCATCCTACTATACTTTTTGTGCCCCTCATAAGTTCCTCTTTGCTACCAGACAGATCATAAAACCTTCCTAAAGTCCTTGCTTTTTTAATTAAGTTTATTCTTGTTTTGTGGCTGCCTCCATCAGGGGACTTTTTATAATCGCATGGTAGGCATCGAGGTTAAAAACAGTAGGTACAAATTGTCTGCTACCGGTTAGGTACTTACTTATTTAGTAAAATATGATAACATAACATCCCGTTAACGTAGGTAGGTAGGTACTTATATTATTTTACGAAGGAGTTGAGAGTGGTAACTAGAGACAAGAGAGAGCAATCTATGCAATCTATAAGTATTAAAACTAGCGCCCCGCTCTAGATTCGCCCGGGTGCAATGTAGATACAGAACCTTCCCCTTGAAGGCTTGAATCACTCGTATCTATTGATGAAAACCGTATTAAAAACCGTTGCATTTTGCGACTTTTATTTAATACTAGCTGACCCGCCGCGACCTCGTTCGCGTGGTATCCTACACTACCAATACTCCTACCCTAACCCTGCCTTACCCTACCCCCTACCCTACCCTACCCCTACACTACACCTACCCTAACCCTACCCCTACCCTACCCGACCCCTACCCTACCCCTACGCTACCCCTACCCTACCTTACACCTACCCTACCCCTACCCTGCCCTACCCCTATCCTACCCCTACCCTACTCCTTCCCCTTCCCCTACACTACCCCTACCCTACCCTACCCCTACCCAACCCCTACCCTACCCCTACCCTACCCTACCCTACCCTACCCCTACCCTACCCCTACTCCTACCCTACCCTAGCCCTACCCTACCCCTACCCTAACCTACCCCTACACTACCCCTAACCTACCCTAACCTACGCCTACACTACCCCTAACCTACCCTTACCCTACACCTACCCCTACCCTACCCCTACGCTACCCCTACCCTACCCTACCCCAACCCTACCCTACCCCTACCCTACCCTACCCCTACCCTACCCTACCTCTACCCTACCCTACCTCTACCCTACCCCTACCCTATCCTTGAGACCGGCTTCCCGACTTCATATTAAGAGGAAATGCGGTGGTCTAATTCTCCATAGAAACGTTCTCACCTGTTTTCTTTCTGGTTTACGGTCTTAGAGCAAAGATTTTTTACAGTAAAATAAATATCAACTACTTGTATGTTCCTATGTTTTCCTTTTTGAAGATTCATTATATTTAAAAGCACTAGAACCCTCAAAAAATGCTCAAAATTGCCTATTTAGACCACTGTCAATAAAGCCCTAGTGTACAAATTTGACAACTGTTATTGAAAAAAGAAAAACATAGGGCCACAGTATACTATTGGATGAGGAAATGGGCGAGAGCCAAACCTCGTATTAAGAGTTTTTACTTACGCTGTTCAGTCGGATCTGCAGTTGTCTTTGTCGCACGAATTTGAAGGCGGGGTCGCGGGACGGTCTGCTTATACGTATACAGATGGGAAAAGTGATGCGTAGTAGTTGAAATTAATATCGATAAACTAGTGTTGTAAACAGTTATCGATAAACACATTTTCATTTTTTGCATGTGCTCTTTAGTGGGAAATACAAATACTTTAACGTATACAGATGGGAAAAGTGATGCGTAGTAGTTGAAATTAATATCGATAAACTAGTGTTGTAAACAGTTATCGATAAACACATTTACATTTTTTGCATGTGCTCTTTAGTGGGAAATACAAATACTTTAAGAGATTACTCTTATAGACTACAGGCCCATGTCCAAAAATGGTGGGTCATATGAACCACCAGAAGACGTATAGTGTAGTAACTAAAAAAAAAAGGGTATGCCTACGTCATAGTAGCTTTCTATAAGCAATTTAATAATCTGCAAGGAGACTGATTCCTCCATCGGGTATGCAAAATTTCAAGTCCCTGCTGCAAACCCTCGAGGAGTTCTCTGATTTAGAGCCAACTCTGAAAGTGGGAGCAATTTCATGGTGGACCCACTAACTGTTATCCCAATGGGTGTGCAAAATTTAATGTCCCTACTGTTAACCGTTGAGGAGTTCCCTCGTCTGGAGCCAATCCGGGCAGCAGCATCACGTCATGCTTATCATAAACATGCATTGTCATGGGGACTGGACCAGTATGTAGAATTCAAAATTTCATGTCAGTACTGTTAACCGTTGAGGTGTTCCCTCGTCTGGAGCCAATCCTGGCAGCAGCATCACGTCATGCTTATCATAAACATGCATTGTCATAAAAACTAAATACGTGTGCTAAATTTCAGCTCAATAGCTTCAGTGAAAGTGGGTGAAATATTGATTGCAAAATTCCAGGACATAATACATACATACATACGGGTGAAGTTAAATAAAAGCTTTTAATAATAAAAATAATTAACTTTTAATAAAAACAATATAAATTATAAGTATCAGGTGCAGCGCAGACGACAGACTATCCGTGACGCACTTTTTAGTCTGTGAAAATAGAACCTATGCAATTATATGCAGTAACGCACACGACGCGCAAAAAGTCCGGCGCACAAAAAATCCGTGTAATTCGGGCAGACCGCACCGCGCCGCATCGCGCCGCTCGGCACAAAAAGTGTGTGAAAAACATTGAACGTTTGCTTCAACGCGCGCTAACGCAGACGGCGCACAATTTAGTCGGCAATCTGCATTTGCTAGGGGTGGACATAACGCACGCGATCTATTATCATGGCGCCAGAGGTCGATGTAACGATGTTAATTCAAGAAATACAAAACAGACAGATTGTTGTTTCTGAATGAGTCAAAGCAGGTCTTAAAATAAATAGCAACTCATCAAATGTAGTAACAGACATTTAATAAAATTTGAAAAAAAAATCCGGATGTTGTTTCAGAATTGAATGTTTAGTATGGAACTGTCCCTTCAGTAATCTTTCCGAAAGTATAGGATGTACCCAAAATTCTCTATTTCTTCTTCTTTTTCTGTACTTCATGTACAAAATAATACTTCGCGATCTCTGCACGATTTCCATAGCGTCTACGTCCCTACAGCTCTGCCGACAGAATGATCGAAGATGTGCGTCGTGTGCGTTGAGTCTGTGAAAAATCCGCGACCGACTTTTTGCGCGCCATGCAGACTTTTTGTGCGCCGCAGACTCGATCGCACAAAAAGTGTGCCGTCTGCGCTGCACCTTAAAGAAACAAATACATAACTCAATTAGAGCCATAAGAAATGAGGTACATCTCTAATTGTTTCATGACGTCATTCTTTGACTTTATTTCAAGTCCTTGGCGCTCTACCGCAATATTTTAAGCTAGGTTTTACCCATGATTTCCCCTTTTAATGTCTTCCCCTTTTCCTCCCCCTATGGACCCTAATTTCCCCTCAAATGGGGAACTTCCCCTCATTGTGGAAACACTGGGCACTACAGACTCGGACAATAATTACACGACACGCGGCGGCATCGGCAGCGCGCGTCTTACACGCACACACTGTAAACTTACACACACATAGAAAGGGCGGCCGGCCGCCGAGCGGCGCTCGCAGAGCGACAGCGATAGTTTCTTCAAATACCTAATTTTCAAGTCTCTCCGACCGCATTTCCTCTTAAAAGGGCTGTTTTTAGGGACTTCGTTCGCGTGGTATCCTGCCCCTACCCTACCCCAACCCTACTACCCCTACCCCTACCCCATATTTTCTCATCTTCAAACCTTCCCTAGACCTCCACGAACATTTCAAAACTAAAATCAGCTGAATCGGCCCAGCCGTTCTCGAGTTTTAGCGAGTTTACACCTTGGGTCCGAAAAACCCAAATATCTTACGGACCCCTATTTTTTCTAAAATAAAATATAGCCTATGTCACTCGCAGATAATGTAGCTTTCTAATGGTGAAAGAATTTTTAAAATCGGTCCAGTAGTTTTTGAGTTTATCCATTACAAACAAAACAAACAAAAATACAAAGTTTTCCTCTTTATAATATTAGTATAGATATATATATATATTACTAGCTGACCCGCCGCGACTTCGTTCGCGTGGTATCCTACACTACCAATACTCCTACCCTAACCCTGCCTTACCCTACCCCCTACCCTACTCTACACGACCCTACCCTACCCTACCCCTACCCCTGCCCTACCCTACCCTACACCTACACTACCCTACCCCTAACCTACTCCTACCCTACCCTACCCTACCCCTACCCTACCCTACCCCTACCCTACCCTACCCCTACCCTACCCCTACCCTACCCCTACCCTACCCCTACCCTACCCCTACCCTACCCCTACCCTACCCCTACCCTACCCCTACCCTACCCCTACCCTACCCCTACCCTACCCCTACCCTACCCCTACCCTACCCCTACCCTACCCCTACCCTACCCCTACCCTACCCCTACCCTACCCCTACCCTACCCCTACCCTACCCCTACCCTACCCCTACCCTACCCCTACCCTACCACTACCCTACCCTACCCCTACCCTACCTCTACCCTACCCCTACCCTACCCCTACCTTACCCCTACCCTACCCCTACCCTACCCCTACCCTACCCCTACCCTAGCCCTACCCTACCCCTACCCTACCCCTACCCCTACCCTACCCCTACCCTACCCCTACCCTACCCCTACCCTACCCCTACCCTACCCCTACCCTACCCCTACCCTACCCCTACCCTACCCCACCCTACCCCTACCCTACCCCTACCCCTACCCTACCCCTACCCTACACCTACCCCTACCCTACCCCTACCCCTACCCTACCCCTACCCTACACCTACCCCTACCCCATATTTTCTCACCTTCAAACCTTCCCTAGACCTCCACGAACATTTCAAAATTAAAATCAGCTAAATCGGCCCAGCCGTTCTCGAGTTTTAGCGAGTTTGGGTCCGAAAAACCTAAATATCTTACGGACCCCTATTTTTTCTAAAATAAAATATAGCCTATGTCACTCGCAGATAATGTAGCTTTCTAATGGTGAAAGAATTTTTAAAATCAGTCCAGTAGTTTTTGAGTTTATCCATTACAAACAAAAAAACAAACAAAAATACAAAGTTTTCCTCTTTATAATATTAGTATAGATATATATATATATTACTAGCTGACCCGCCGCGACTTCGTTCGCGTGGTATCCTACACTACCAATACTCCTACCCTAACCCTGCCTTACCCTACCCCCTACCCTACCCTACCCCCTACCCTACCCTACCCTACCCGACCACTACCCTACCCCTACCCTAACCCTACCCTACCCCTACCCTACCCCTACCCTACCCTACCCCTACCCTACCCCTACCCTACCCCTACCCTACCCCTACCCTACCCCTACCCTACCCCTACCCTACCCCTACCCTACCCCTACCATACCCCTACCCTACCCCTACCCTACCCCTACCCTACCCCTACCCCTACCCTACCCCTACCCTACCCTACCCCTACCCTACCCCTACCCTACCCCTACCCTACCCCTACCCTACCCCTACCCTAACCCTACCATACCCCTACCCCTACCCTACCCCTACCCTACACCTACCCCTACCCCATATTTTCTCACCTTCAAACCTTCCCTAGACCTCCACGAACATTTCAAAACTAAAATCAGCTAGATCGGCCCAGCCGTTCTCGAGTTTTAGCGAGTTTACACTTTGGGTCCGAAAAACCCAAATATCTTACGGACCCCTATTTTTTCTAAAATAAAATATAGCCTATGTCACTCGCAGATAATGTAGCTTTCTAATGGTGAAAGAATTTTTAAAATCGGTCCAGTAGTTTTTGAGTTTATCCATCACAAACAAAAAAACAAACAAAAATACAAAGTTTTCCTCTTTATAATATTAGTATAGAAGTATAGATAGTGTAGATGTCGAAATAATAAAGATCACGCTACAACATATGGGAGTGAAATATATCAGGGCTTGAGTCCTGGACCCCAGCCTTAACACCCTAGCTGAAAAGCTAAAAATATATTAGGTAGGTACTTATGTTGTTGTTACATACAGTAAGAAACATTGTTTTAACGATTGACGTCATAGCAGTTATCTCGCAATATAGGTTCACACCTATCCACAGATAACTTTAAAAAGTAGATAAGTATCTGATAGGTACTTTAGTTTAGTCATCTAAGCTGTTATTACGGTTAGATACCATGTGTGCTTGACTCATGCTTTAATCAATCCGTACGGCTCGATGAAACGATGTCGACGGCTCGATGTTACTGGGTTGTGGAGGTCAGATAGGCAGTCGCTCCATGTAAAATACTGGTACTCAGCTGCATCCGGTTAGACTGGAAGCCGACCCCAACATAGTTGGGAAAAGGCTAGGCAGATGATGATGACGGCTCGATTTAATGTAGGCTAGCGCCTTGTTCTGAAGGCTGACAGACCTATGAGCATGCAACAGAGCGTTTTCGCTGATTTGCGATGCATAAACCTTACCTAGAGGGGCTAGACTAGAGGTATCTAATACCTATGTACTTTTTCTTATGCTTCTGTTAAGTAAGTAGAAGTAGATTTTGTTGAACTTGTCATATTTATTTATATTGCAGTTCTATTTGGTAGTTACATAGTAATAATAATAAATATATACAATCGGTAGAAAGGTAGAAGTAGATTTTGTTGAACTTGTCATATTTATTTATATTGCAGTTCTATTTGGTAGTTACATAGTAATAAATATATACAATCGGTAGAAAGATACTTTTGCTAGTCATGATAGCTCTTGCATCTTATTTATTGGGTCCAAATGGCTCCAGGTACGAGTATCAATAATTCTAAATACTTAATTTGCATCTTTAGGAACGCCCATAAGTAACATTTTGCTGTACCGAACGTGCGTCCACTCTCTGAACCATTCCGTGGAGGAGTGCAAGCCATTCCTGTCATTAGACAAAACCAACGAGACTCATCACCTAGAGGCAGAAGTTCAGCAATATGCAACAGTTATTGGGACCATCAGGAGTATCCTAGAGGCGTTAGTGCCAGCCGTATTGTGCTTCTTTTTGGGAGTATGGTCTGATACTCATGGACGGAAACCGCTAATTGTGTGGCCGCTATTCGGTAAGTACTTATACATATATATAAAAAAGCTTTTTTACAAAAAAAAAGATAACCGCCTTCAAAAACTACAAAATAAAAAATAACTTTAGTTTTGGAAGTCGGTGGCTTTGGTTTTGTTTTTTGTTATGTAGGTAAGTATTGCCACCGACTTCCAAAACTAAAGTTATTTTGTTTAAGTTTATTTTGAAGGCGGTTATCTTTTTCTTGTAAAAAAGCTTTTTATTTTATACTTTTTAGTGCTTGTGTATTTTAATGTTTGAAATCCTTACAAAAAGCCTTTTCAAACAATATCTCACACGATATATTTAATTTTGGAAAGTGGTAGGAGGGGGGTTGACTTACCCCCTCCCCCTTTTCCTTCAGTCAGTCATCGACTACACGTATAAACGAAGCAATTTCACTTGTTACGATATTGCTGCTGTAATCGTATGAGGAGTTCCATTTCATATCTCCGAAGTTCATCATCAGATCATGACAATATTTCTATGGGACCTTTTCGGAAGTATACTCTTTCAAACAAAAAAAGAATCATCCAAATCTAATCATAATTGGTTGAGAAATCAGGTAACATACATATAAAAAAAAACATACGCGCCGAATTGAGAACCTCCTCCTTTTTGAAGTCGGTTGAAAAATTCTTAGTTAAGTAGGTACACACGGCTACACATCAAGCTATACTTTCCCAGTATAAGCTGACTTCTGATTGTACGAAAAGCATATACAATGCGAGGTCAGCTAAAACTGGTTTTGTATAGCTTGATGTGTAGCCGTGTGTACCTACAACGGGTGTAAAAAGACACATAACGCAACCGAAATTTACATATTTTTTCCATTATTGCGATATTTTTTTGTTTTGTTCCATACCTGTAACCTGGGTAACTCCTTGAAGATATTGAAAGTCAAAGTTTAACTTTTTTAGGAAAACAAGTTTTAAAGGTTGTATGTAATCTACACCTACATAAGATACTTCCACGACCCCTGTGCTGTTGCGTGAACCTTTAAGCACAATGTTTTGAGCGCGTTAAATAGCTCATTACCTTAAATAACTAAACTTTTAATGAGGGGGTATTCAAAGTTTAGGTATTTGTTATTTATGGTAATTGTTGTATGCACAATAAGCATAATGATTTGGGTGCATTACATTGCGCGTTACCATAAACAGCGATTTTTTCACACCAGAAATAAAAGTCATTTCACAGCAATAATTTTTGCACAATGCTACGTAAGGCGCGTAAACATAGAACGTCCGATTTACAGGTCCGTTTAAACGTATAAGTTATTAGCGTATGTAGTTGTACGAGCGAGTTCACACAGAATACAGTATTCCGGATCCAGTAAAAAATACCGATCCGACATCCAGTAGCGACGAATCAGTTAAAATCGGTCCTGTAAAATGCTGTGTGAATATTACCTCCAGTAGCGACGGATCAGTTAAAAAGGATGCTGTAAAATCGGACGTTCTATGTGTACGCGCCCTTAGTTTAATGGGCAGTAATATTGGCTATGTGATGTGCTTTTTTACACCCCGTATACGTATTAACACTCGATTAACGATCACCGGTTTTCAACCAGCACATTATTTTAAAAGCCTTTTTGTAGACTAAAACTTAATAAAAGTCGTTCTTTTACGGTCAACGTTGAGACATAATTTCTGTCAAACCGGTGCTTAAATATTCTCTTTTTGGTTCGTATTTCCACTTCATCGGGTTTAACGTCTTGAAAAATGAAACTGATTCATTATCAGGTATTTGTAGAACCAGTTTGCCCATTGCCTTTTTATTGGTTATTCTAACTTTGTGTAGACAGACACTACTAAAACAACATAGGTACTAATTTTAGATCAAATTACAGAAACAAATCGTTAGCCTCCGAGTGTAGGTATATTATTATTAAACCAGTATCTTATCGTTATATGAACTGCGCAAAATGATGTCTATTATTTATGTTTTGATACCCACCTATAAAAGACACGATTTTATTCATGTGATCCATCGATCACTAAAAAAATGAGTGATCGATGATGTGATCTTATTGTATTAGCACTTCCAGGCCAGCAAGCGGGCCGGAATTTCAGAATTTATAAACTTTCAACCCATACATTATGTAGGTAGGTACTTAATACATCCTGATATTTTTTTCATTTAACCAGAAGCTTTCATTTTATTTTATTTCATAGTTCTTCCTTCATTACGGACTTCCGTACAAACTTTCATTCCCTTTGTTATTTAAATTCTCTTAACTATGACAATGTTCATGGATGAAAATACTAGGTAATGTTTACTGCATATTTAACTAGTAGTACCTACCTATTATGTGTAGGTATTATAAATTAGACTGGTAAGTATTTTACATCGATGAAATGTCCTTTAATCTTTGTTTAGCCATGTCCATTTTTGGATTATTGGATTCTAGACTAGACGCACTTGCTGACCTTGTGCTTCTCCCCTCTAATTACATCACTACAATGTAGAAAAACACGTAGAAGCACCATTTAAACCTGCTGTTCCTATATACTAGGTAGGTACTTCAAGTATAAATGCATGCAGGTACATTAGGTCAAATCTCTATTTTAAGATTGATTTCGCATGTAAAAACAATATAAGTCTTATTGATGGTCAACATAACAATATTACAATAAATTAATTCAATTCTATTGTTCTGTAATCTGAATACCTAATGCGGCATTATTGTATAGGTCGGGTTGTGGAGTTAGTACCTACCTAAGTGTGCCTACATCCGTTGGTACCTACTACAACTTTACTATCAATTAGTTACCAGCTGTCGAGTCTAATAGATAAGTGTACTTATCTAACCTCAATCACAGAATAACCTCAATACCGAATTAAATTAAGATGATTTTAATTACCCATTACACAGAACGATGAATCGTGTTTGCCTGAAGCTGAAGCCTGTAATTTAAGTATTGATACCTACTACTACTAAACAACCTACCTACATATTGCATTTGAAGTAGGTGCCTAGTGCCTACCATATTAATACATAATAGGTATTGCTTTTAGGTATTGCGATGACTGCAGGGCTGATGGTCGTCTACAGTATGATGGACAATTTGGGTCCCTGGTGGTTAATTTTGGTTGCTGTTCCTTACTCACTTACCGGGGGTTTTACCATATTTTTTACTGGTGCATTTTGTTATTTGAGTGACATCACCTCGACTGAGAATAGATCTATTAGGTAATAAAAATAATGACTAAGCAGAATTTAACCGTGAGAGCGTTATATTTAATTGAGTTTATGTTTCAGGATGACTTTATTGGAAGCGTCTGTGGGATTAGGAAGTGTAGTAGGAGCTCTGCTAAGCTCTCACGTCCTTAGACTGGTCGGGAATGTGTATCTGCTACTAATAGCCACGGCATTAAATGTAATAGCATACGCATTCGCTAACGTAAGTTTAAGGGAATCGTTGACTGGAGCAGTACAGGTAGGTCACTTACCCGAAGGTCTTCTTTATTACCCACTGTTTAAGATTCTACACATCCACACACACGCCTCCCACGAATTTAAACTACATTTTCAAAATAACCTTGCTGTATTTGATAAAATATTCATGAGAAAAGAGTGTTTCAGGCTGCTTATCAGAAAGGAGGGAAAAGGAGACGTTTATTATATCTTGCTGTTGCTATGTATTTGCTAACAACAAGCAGCAAAGTATTACCTAAGGCTTATTGGTATTACCTAATGGCCCAGCGGTACCCCCGTAGATCCTTCCAGTATCACGCAGGTGGCTTGTTGACACCAATTTTTTCCTCTGTAATGATTAAAATTTAGCAGTCATTATAAAGTCCTAATTTGGTATGTGAATAACTAGGTAGTAAGTAATAAGAAAAACTTAAGAACCCTTTCTGCCATTTTTTGCTATGTTTGCAACTTTGCACAAGACCTCGCTCTAGCAAAATCGCGGAATGTTCCCAAAGCATACGTTGTTTCTAAAGTCTTTCAGAGGTCTTCCCATTAGGACCATAATTTAACGTTTGGACTTATTGCGTCAGTTGTGTATTGATTGATGCTTTTCATTTTCAAATCAAACTACAAAGATAAAAAATGCAACGCCACAGTCAATATCATTGGCCACAGTAAATTATTGTTTCCATTTTAAAATATCCATCGGATTAATGAATACCTACCTACTTAACTGTTACAGTAGTGATATAACGTTGAATCACACAAAATAATTTTAATGATAACATTGCAGATAGTTCATTGTTATTATCAGTTGATGTCTCATGTGTTATAAAGTTGTTGTTTGGTATTATATCTACCTATCCCTATCACAGATAAAGCACTTATTACCGACCGACAAGCAAGATTGCGGTTTATTTGTTTCGCGTCAAACACACCCCATTATCTGAAAGGCGGTGGTGTAACTTTTTTTCCTAGAGAACCTATATTTGGCGACATTTCAGAATTGCCTGTAAATGGTTTAATAGTAAGTACCTAATAAACACTTGGCTGACATTTTAGGATGCATGTAGGTAGCATCTTATTTGATGGCACTATGGTTATAATTTCTGGACGAGCTGTGGATGGTGGTGCAGCAAATTAATTATACTTACTAGGTTTAATATTGTGATACTTACTGGGGTGCTGTTGTAATTTATGAATAGGTAGGTATTCAACGTAATATCTATCTTATAGTATAACTAAACAGTAAACACTTTGTTCCAGGGTGGTATCACATCAATATTAGATTTCTTATTGGTCAAAGAGATGATGCGGGAATGCTTCAAACGACGACCTAACAATGGCCGAGCACAAATACTCCTTCTAACAGTAGCCAACAGTCTATCTATATTCATACTCTACGGAAGCATGCCTTTGGAATACTTGTTCACAAGACAACAGCTTCACTGGGCATTAAAAGAGTTCACGCAATTTTCAGCCTTAAGCACGGCAATAGCCTTCTTCGGTTCGTTTATTGGCATCGTAATATTCCAAAAACTACTGAGAAGAAGTGACGTGGTCGTTGCTAACCTAGCATTTATAACAAATATTATAGATTACTGTATCAGAGCTTTTGCTACGAAATCATGGCATATGTATATGGGTAAGTTGTCATATAATCACTACATAGTATAAAACAAAGTCGCTTTCCCTGTCTGTCTGTCCCTATACACTATGTAACAAAAACCCTGTCAGATCAGTGTTGCCGTTGATCAGTTTTTATGTTTTATTTTAATTTAATTACTTCTTCTTTCTTCTTTTTTTTTTTGCACTGGCGAAAAATAATAATCTCAAATCCATTAAATGGTTACGTATAGGTACGTGTACGCAGTACGATGCCGAATAATACCCTTAAGGATCGGACAGGGTTTTTGTTACAGGCTGTATATGCTTAGATCTTTAAAACTACGCAACGGATTTTGATGCGGTTTTTTTTAATAGATAGAGTGATTCAAGAGGAAGGTTTATATGTGTAATACATGCACCCGTGCGAAGCCGGGGCGGGTCGCTAGTTCAAGTATTTAGCATACCTACGTATATTTAATAACTTAATAATAACGTTTGCAAAGGATGAGTATCAACCTAACAGTAATTTACTTCGCTGTTGCGGTTAATTCCTACTAGATAATATTCACATTTATAAAGCTCGTTAATCGTACGAAATAGAACCGTTTTATGTCCATGTACAATCACGAGCATAAAATATACACAAGTTGCAAAGCAGTGAAATCTCAAATGACGCTTTGAGAAAGACATGTTTGATAATATAATTAAAGGTTTCAGAATACGGAGAATATTGGATTTGTATTTTGTTAAACCAATATAATATGACACATTTTAAATCTGTTTGTGACTATACTTAGTATCAACATAGGATGCCTGATTGCGGTTGCCATAAACTGAACAAATAAAATTATCATACCATTTTGTTGTTGTATGTTATGCGCGACATTTAGCGACCTTGCGGAAAAAAATATAGTAGTAATGGTGACTCATCACAATATTATTAAATAATCCAACGTTTCTACTTTACCGCTAAGAACATAAGGATGAAAGTTGTTTGTAATTAGTATGACGATGAATATGTTTTGTTTTGGAAATCTTAGACTTTTAGAATGTCCATGACCATTAAATTCATTTCAGGTGCTTCCATTGGATCTTTGAAAGGCTTATCTGCGCCTTTAATCCGATCATTCTTGACAAAAATTTTACCAGTTGTGGACATAGCTAAAGTTTTTGCATTGATGTCAGCTATAGAAGGCTTGTGCCCGTTGATCGCACCTGTGATGTACAACTCGCTCTATCAGGTTACCGTAGCTGTATTCCCAGGCTCAATTTATATGCTCAGCAGTACAGTAACTGCTATCTGCGTCGTGTGCTTACTGTAAGTATATCAGTTTTTTTTTATTGATTCAGCCATGGCTATGACGTTTTTATTAATGTAATGTAATGTAAATGTAAAAAAACTTTATGACTGATTATTGATTAACTTGGTAGGTACTTGTTTTAATGGTACCTACATGTATAGTGAATGGGGCAAATCTCAAAACTAACCTGGGTAGACAAATTTATTCTATGGTAGTTGATTTTAATTAAAGTTAAGAAAACTAAGTACACCTCACTGGATTATCCTATCTTTAATTATTATTTGCCTTTGTGGAGGTTTCTTGAAATAGAATCAAAACCAGATTTCTGCCCTTGCACAGAAAACCTACAATACCAGTTCTGTGTCCTTTGGTATTGCAACATTTATTTATTTTTATTTATTGGACTTTTGTCCTTATAACTAAATAATTTGGCATGGTTTACATAGGTATATCACGAATTTAGACTGTTATTTACTGTTTTCTGTTGTTTCAGATTTGTACAATATTACAGATGGAATGTAGCATCACCATATGAACCGTTGGCTGCAGCTTAGTACATTTGAGCTCACATGCAGCCTATAAAACAATATCATTAGCCCAGGATTTTGATCTCGAAGCTACAATATAAGTGCCTTTTTTAGGTGCTTTGACTGCACCAGACCATTGTTTATAATATCTTGTTAAATATGGAAATTGTCACAGGTTTTTAAAAATCAAACTATTGCAACTACTACATGAAGTGAGTTGCTATAGTTGCACCCTGGTATTGTAGTTATAACTCGAGGAAGGTTTAGTTTAAGTCAAAGTATTGTGATATTTAGTTGTAAGATTTAGTAGTTGCAACCAAAACTACGTAAGTAATATATGTATGAAAGATTCAGGGACTCCGTCCACCGCAGACAATCTGTGAGCGCTTTTTGTCGGTGAAATAGAACATGTGAATACCAATATAACAACGCCGACATCCAACAGAAAGCGGGTCCTATGAAACTAGGAAATAATCGTCCGATCCGATAATCGGTCCTACAAAGTCTGACGGGCGGAGCCTTAATATTTTGTATTATCAATCAAAAATAGAACAAGGATAGGTATCATATTTTATTTACAAATATATAGATGCATTACCAGTAAGGTATGATGCTTGTACTAAGTACATAATGGTATATTTAAGTAGGTAGGTATGTGTTGTTGTTGAAGTTGACAGTTGAAGAGAATTTTCTAACATTGTATTGTAGTAGAACCTTTTTGCTTGAATTAAGTGTTCGTGCCATATTGTCGTCCATTAGATGAGTTTCTAGTATTTTGTAATACGCTTTATGACTACCGTTTACTCTGGTAAACTGTCTAATCACTTCAACAACTTAGCTCCCTGCCCACAGGCTAAAATTGTTGACAGTTTTGACGCGAATTTACTGTTACAGATATTTCATACAACTGACAAACAATCAAAGATTTGATATGATATTCAAGGTTAAGTCGATTCTTGGGTGTAAGTGAAATAAATCAATACCTTCATATTGAATTTTTTTATTATTATTATTAACGTCTTACATCTAATGAGAAGTACTCTCCTTGTAAACAACGTATTTAATAATAATATCGAACGAGGCAGAAAGTACTGGGTACGAAAAATAATAATGGTCAGTAATTACATTTCGTGCATTGACTTGACTTGCTGGTTAACAAAACGGTTTTATGTTTGAACTGAAATGTTTTATGGCATTGGATGTATGAAAGTGAGAACCTATTCTACTTATTATAATAACAATCATCACAGATTATAAATTTACCTCACTAAGTGTTAAGTTCGACCTTTGTACAGTAAATAAAGTTTTTAAGGCAAATTATAGCTTGCGTAAACACTTAGTGTATTAAACAATGATTTTTAATTAAGTTTTTATATGCCTTTTGTACATTTACACGAGATTCTAGAATTTAACACTATATTTTGTTCAACTACGTACAATTGCAATTTAAGTATTTTTGTAAGTCATGCATCTCAAAATTACACGAACTGGAAGTTGTCTTAAAAAATATTGATATAACTTACTATGCAATTGTAATCTAGTTACTTTAAAATTTAAAGTGAGCAATTTTACATATAACATCACAGATTTGCCAGTTTGAGGGGTAATTTTGTCCATAATATATTTCCATTTGGTATCTACCTAAACATAGGTATGGAAGCAGCATATAATAAACAAAAACATGAAACAAGTTCTAAAAATCTAAAAAAAAATATAGTAATGAAAACAAACTTATCAGCTAAAGAATAAAATGAAGAATCATAACATAAACAACTAGATGATGAATGTATGTGTTAATAGCAATGGAACTTATGCAAAAAGTTAGTTAAGTTACAATCAAGGGAAACTTAAAATTAATTATACACTTAAAATACTTGTCAAATAGTTTAACAGTCTTATAATGATGAGGTTTGCTAAACTAAGTGTTACTTTTACTAGCACTGGGAACAAATTCGGTATAACCATGGATTTGGAGTCATAATAGAGTTGTCGCATAAGCACCACTGTCTATATACACGCACCACCATTGTACAAAAAATAAAAAAAAAACAATAATTCACTGTAGTTAACTCGCGAACTGGCGAGGGTAATTTCAAGAAGTCCCTTAATTCTACCATTCTTCTTCAGGTTCTAAGCCTTGACCCACCGCGGCTGAAGCATTGTTGAAGTCCTGGTGAGCAAAAGTAATGTTGTTAAATCAACGTTAAGGTCTTTGAATACAACTGCCCATTTTTAATGGACACTAGGCGACACCATAATATAAGCACCAGCACATTTAGACATTGCAGTAGACACTCGATTATCCTGACGTCAGGTATACACATTGGCGATTATTCTCTTGCTCTTACAGTAAATGTTATGTTGAATTACTACTTACGTGTTCATCTCTCTTTTGTTTGCGTGAACAATAAGGGAAGATTTTAAATAGCCATACAAACAAGTATTGTTAATGTTTGCAACAAACAACATTCAATTTGTAAACACTTTTGCAAAAAAAACGGGCACTTTAGATTTTTTTCTTACTTCAATGAAGAAGAACAAGAAATAGGTTTTATTAATTTGATGATGTATTGGCATGTTATTTGAAGCATCCTGGCATGATTCTTTACGTTCCAAATTTAAAATTAATAAAATAAAAATAATGATTATTGTGGATTATTCTAAAATTGCTTTACTAATGGCGCGAATTGCTGAAACGATTTTTAACTGATTACGATATTTTTAAACTTTTTGGATATTTTCTGCAAATTAAACAATTTAATCTTTCTTTTTACATTAAATACCACTTTTTGATATGAGTGAAAAAGCGATAAGGGCCGGTATAATTATAGCCCTACTTGAAGAAGGTTGTTCGCAAACTTTACGTGTCTCAGCGGCTAAATGTGAGTCGTTCAACTGTCCAGAGGACTTGGCAACGGTATCAAGAGACCGGTTCGGTCAAAAGAAGACCCGGTTCGGGAAGAAAACGATGCTCAGAACCAAGAGATAACCGCTTTTTGGTGAGTCAGGCGTTGCGGAATCGTAAGGCGTCAAGTGTGGACCTGAAGAAGAGCCTTGAAGAAGTAAGAGGAGTAGAAGTTAGCTTGTGGACGGTCAGGAGGAGGCTTTTGGCTGCCAATATCAGGAGTTACCGCCCAGCTCGGGGCCCTAAATTACTCCGTGAGCACCGTGTTGCTCGACTTCAGTTTGCTCGGAACTGTGCTTCATGGACTCTGGAGGACTGGAATAAAGTATTGTTTTCTGATGAAGCTAGAATCTCTTTGTGTGGAGAGGACCAACGCCGGCGAGTGCTGCGAAGACCACGGGAACGCTATGCGGAAGTGTGTTTCGAAGAAATTACTCCTTATGGCGGAGGCTCCGTTATGTTTTGGGCAGCAATTAATTCGACGGAGCGTACGGAGTTAGTTTTCATAGAAAATGGAACATTAAATGCACACCGGTACATAATGGAAGTCCTAATTCCATATGCACAACCCACATTGACTGCACTTGGGGAAGATTCCATTTTTATGGACGACAATGCTTGCCCGCACCGTTCTGGCGACGTGGAAGCGTACATGCAAGAAGTTGGGATCCGTCGTTTAGATTGGCCAGCTCGAAGTCCTGACCTCAATCCAATTGAGCATGTCTGGGATGTTCTAAAGAGACGGGTAAGATCAGGGCAACCTGCTCCACAAAACATCAGGGAGCTAAAAAGAGTCATTGCAGAAGAGTGCGAATGTATTCCTCAAAACGTTATTAAAAACATCGTGGAAAGCATGCCCAGAAGGATTCAAGCTGTGATTTTGGCAAGATGAGGTCACACTCGTTATTAGGTTTTTACATTTGTAACTTTATTTAATTAAAAAAAGTAAAAAAAAAATCTTGTCTTATTTGCCGACCACTTCTTATTGTTTGGGCGTGTACATCGGTTTTAAAGAATCCATCGTTTTTTTTCTTTTAATTGTCCGAATTCACTTCACGCGCATTAATTTACACGATTATAAGTATACAGACTACGTCAAAGAAATAAATTTCATTTAATTAACTCAAATCGACCTTAGAACGTAAATTTCCTTAGGTGCCCGTTTTTTTTGCAAAAGAGTGTAGTTCAAAAAGTAATGTTGGATTAAAAGTGAGTAAGTACGAAATATAACTTACTCTTATATCACTGCCGCCGTATTTGTTGCTCTTATAAGAGGCAGTTCCACCTCCTTGCAAGAAGTCGGGTACAGGTTGATCTGCCTGTTTTAGGATCTTCGCCAAATCGGCCACGAGCCCTATATCCTGCACAATAACATGACGTCAGTAAAGTACATAAAATACAAGTTTTATGGAAAATAACAGTAATAAGATGGAGACAAAATTATTTGGTAGTCGTCGATTTTTTATTGAAGAAAAAGTGAATTCAGATTGAATAATGTTTGTAGGTGCTGTGGTATCACGATTTTCACAGGTTCTAGATGCAGCACAGGTCCATTAAATACCAAAAGAATACAAATAATGACAAGCTCAAATCGAAATTATGTAATATTACATTGAATTTAGTGACATCTGAAACAAATCTGACAACTTACTTGATCGGAGTCAAAGAAAGATACAGCTTTGCCTCTGTTGCCTACGCGACCGGTTCTACCGATCCTGTGCACGTACTCGTCTATACTCTTTGGTAGATCGTAGTTGACGACTATATCGACATTTTTGATATCTGTTGACAAAATGCCAGAATGTGAGACTTGCGGTACCATTATAGTGTATGAGTAGGGATTATTTCTACATACAAAACATAGATAACGATGTCACTAGCAGAACAAGATACAGTTTACTTTCTTCTTCTTTAAACAACATGGATGTTATAGTGGTGTGGATTCCATACAACCATATTCCAACTGGCTTTTTTTCACAATAGAGTAACAGATAATGTACTACAATAAAAAATGGCAGTAAGTATGTAATGCCTATCTACTGTCGAATAATAATATAATCACAGTCAAACTACAGGTATTTTAAATAATCCATACATTAAGTATTAAATGTATAACAACATTATATTGCTGCATAAAACAGTTAGTACCTACTTAATTAAGTTAAGGTGTCTAGATTATATAGGGTGACTGGTAATTAGTGACCGATATTTAAACACGTGATTGTACTCATGATTACAAACAACTTTCCCAAAGAAACTTTTTTGTATATTCATTAGTTTTATTTTTACCACTATAACAAAATTACTGGCGCGCGTGCAAAGTTCAACGCCCGATCAGCTGTGAGCGGCGACGGCGAGGCCCCGCGACCGCGTTGTCGTTGACGTAGGTAAAGCACAGTACATGTTTCGATAAAATAATATCCGAGACTAGTATTTTGGTACTTTACGCGCGCGCGCGCTACAATTTAAATATCGGTCACTAATTACCAGTCACCCTATACAATGTGATAGGGGTGGGACTTCTAACCCGTTAAGGCTGAGTACTACATCTAATTTTATCGACAAAAAAAATAATATGGGGGGTTGAACCCCTAAAAATTATGGCTATTTTAATATTTTTTTTAATGTACTACGGCGCGCTTGATACTTTATGTGATATCAAAGGTTGTATGCGTCGTAGAAACAAAAAAAAAACGACAAACTGTAGCTAATAACCTTGGCTAACTAATTCATTACTTTTTTCATGTTTGATAATGTTTTGGTGAGAAAAAAAATCATTTCTGAATTATTTTGACCGAAAAAATCGCTATTTTTCAATATTTTCAATTTTTAGGGGGAGGGGGTTCAACCCCCCATATTATTATTTTTGTCGATAAAATTAGATGTAGTACTCAGCCTTAACGGGTTAGAAGTCTCACCCCTATCACATTGTATAAGTAGTAAGTATAGGATGACATATCCTGAACATTAAAAAAAATAATTAATATTAAAAATTAAAACAATTTTGTTCATGAAATGAATTCTATTAAGCTCTATAATATGTATTAAAATAACAGGGACGATCAGGGACTTCAGAACAGTTACGATGGATAGCTAATTATACTTAAAAGAAGATAGACCCTTTCCCATTAGAATGTTATGATGTCAATAATTAAAACTTCTAAATCAAATTACCTAATCCTCTGGCGGCTACAGCGGTGGCCACAAGTATGCAATGCCGACCACTCTTGAAGTTATCTAGGGCTTCCTCACGTTCGCGTTGCATACGGTCGCCGTGAATCGATGACGTCATCATCTGTTGCTCTGATAACATGGCCGCGATGAAGTCTGCGTTGCGCTTTGTTTCAACGAATACCAAGACACGCTTCCGATCTGAAATTGTTAAGATTACGAATCTTAAAGCTTTGTAATTGGGAGATAGATTGAGTAGTTCACTTTGATAAATATTTTGGTGTACCATAAATTTGAGCATAGCATGTTAGGACTCACCATTCTCTTCAATTAATTTCTTCAGAGTCGTTTGCTTTTCATATTTGGTTACTTGGTGGAATATTTGTTCAACATCTGCGCTAGCGCCTCCCACAATACCAACGGCGACAAACAAGTAGTTGTTCAAGAACCTGCCCGCTAGATGTTGGATGTCTTCCGGGAACGTCGCCGAAAACATTAGTGTTTGTCGATCTTTCTGCAGAAGAAAAATCGGTATTCGTAAAATACTTGGATAATAGATTTAGTAAGCTGTTGCATAAATTTTTGTGTTCATGATGTCAATCTCACAATACATAATATTATCAGTGTCGGATGAATCACAAGTCAGTGCTAGTATTTATTCTCAACAAGAACCTAAAAAGTACAGATTATTTTATTAGTGTTATCCGATAATGCAATGCTGTCTCTTTATGACTATGATAAGATTTTTATTAAAATGATTGACGCCTCATGAGTCACCGTGAAATGCGAACAGTTGTAACAATACATTTAAATAGTACTTACAAGTGGCACCATGGTAGGGTGTTCCATCATCTTCTCGACGCTGGGAATGAATCCCATATCTAACATGCGGTCTGCCTCGTCTAGTACCACGAATCGGATGCTGTCGAACGATACGCGGTTGCGGTCCACGAAGTCATGGAGACGACCCGGCGTCGCCACCAGGATATGACATCCTCTCTATATTATACAATAGTAACATCAGATTTACAGTAACCTCTAAATGTCACAATTTGATCTAAATGCAAGCAAAGGTAAAGGTTCCTGCCACACCAGTCTATATTTACTGCAATATGTATATATATAATTATATAGACACACAAGCTTGTGTGACTACTCATTTACTAAACACTACCAGCTTATAATTTAAGCCACTTCAATTTCTTGGTTAATAGCAAGTGCAGACTGTGCGGAAAAGACCTATTAAAATTATTTTATGAAATAAACACCTGCATTGAAAATAAAATAAACTAATGAGATTGATTTTTCTTATAAATATTGTTTGATGTAATAAAAACTAGTTTCACATAATAATCTAAATCTTTATCATAGGTACACCATTTTCTGAAACACTATACTTACAGAAATATTGTCGCCTTGATGGCGAACAGCTGTTCCTCCATAAGCAACAGCAATCTTCAAAACCGAACCAAATGAGAACTTTCGTGCCTCATTGAAAATTTGCAGGGTCAATTCACGGGTAGGTGCAACTATTATAACCTGAAAACCCAGGATTACGTATGAAAAACAGATCTAAACAAAAGGGCGGGAAATTCAAATGGAAAGATATTTACTTGTGGTTGTGCGCATCCACTTCCTTCAACTACAAGTTCTCGTGCGTCTTGCAGTAGTGTGTTTATAATTGGCAGCAGGAATGCAGCCTGGAAGTAAAAAATCAATTCTATATTTAAAAAAAATATTTAAGTCATGTGTCATTTGTACAAAAAGTAATTAAAACTTAAGTGCAGCTTAATATTAATTAGCTTATCTATTTTATTTACCGTTTTCCCAGAACCAGTTTGGGCGCAGCCCATAAGATCCCGGCCACCCATGATGATCGGAATCGCATGTTTCTGAATAGGCGTCGGCTTCTTGTAACCAGCCTTCAATATGTTGTCCAACACATATTTCCGCAGATTAGCTGTCTCAAAGCTTTCAATGGCACGTGGTGCATTTTCACCGCTCACCTATTAAAATTGTAATACAAAGTTAGTTGAATCAACATCTAGATACTAGTATCTCATTTTTATATAATACATTGACTATTGCATTATTTATCGAGCTGGTGCCAACAATTCCACATCTATGTGCGTATTTGTTTACGTCGCTACGGTGTTGCGGGCCGCTCTTGCCTCTTGGCATTTAACTTTTAAAGTAATTAAAAGGTCAATTATTGTTTTGAGTTTTAGACCATTAAATTCTAGAAGGCTAATAATTTTAAGTATTGATTTATAAATCAAAATTGTATAGTTTAGGGTTTAGAAATGAATAAGTTTTAAACCACTCACTTTAACAGCAATACAGTCGAATTTGTCAAAGTTGATGCCAGAGCTAATAGTGCTGCTGAAGATCTCTTGTTCGTCTTCTGTGGGCGCCGGCGGAACGTATGTGACCGGCGGTTTCTTGGGCTCACCATCCTCGCCTATTTCTTGTGGAGGATCATCTCCACTGACGCTACCGCCACGATCTCGCCCGCCGCCGCGGCCTCCGCGACCGCGACCACGTCCGCGCTCGCCACGATCTCGCCTATCATCACCATCGCCTTAGGAAATAGCACATAATAAATACTAAGCTTAGTGCAAAAAATGTTTGTTGTTGCTACTGAACTAAAACGAAACTACCTAGTAACAAGTTATTATGTTAGCAGATAATTAATCACGACGTTGATTTCTGAAGATTCATTCGACAAATCGATGCTGTGCGACATTTGGTAGAGGTAACAAGTTACAGATTGATGTTTGAATCAATATACTTATCACTACATAGTATAAAACAAAGTCGCTTTCCCTGTCTGTCTGTCCCTATATATGCTTAGATCTTTAAAACTACGCAACGGATTTTGATGCGGTTTTTTTTAATAGATAGAGTGATTCTAGAGGAAGGTTTATATGTATAATACATGCACCCGTGCGAAGCCGGGGCGGGTCGCTAGTGAATACTTATAAAGACAAAAAAAAAACCTTTTTATTCAACAATTTGAGTAATATTAAAAATAAATAAATGTGCAATTTGAAATTTAAAGACAGAGGGAATACAAATGACAATTAAACTTGCATGTTTTGTGCAAGTTACCACAATATGGTAATCCTGATTTTATGCTGACTATGTTTAGACTGTCAGAGTAAAGTCAGCAACAGGCAATTTAAAAACAAAACTTAATTTTAAGGAGTTGGTCAAATCACAAATTGACACATTAGTACAACACTTGTTGCAAATTTAGTAGAATGTTGGTTGAGCGAAAGTGCATAATTTTAGAATGGTGATTTCCTGTCTCAATAGTGAGTATTAATGAGTGACACGCAAGTATTATTTTACTGCAGCTATTTAGTGTAGAACAGAACACTTACCATTTTCATAATCCCGTGGTTCCCTGCCGGGCCCGCCGCCGCGGCCCCCCCTGCCGCCGCGCCCGCGACCTCCCCCGCGTCCGCCGCGCCCACGCCGCTCGCCGAACCCATTACTGCCGCCCTTATCATCATCAAATTCTAAACAATAAACACATGTGCCAGTTCAATACATAACTCTTTACAGGGTACAATTTCAAGTGGTAACCTAACACACCAAGCTGATTGAGTATTTCATCCATAAGCAAGAAAGAAACTTATTATATACAAACTAATCTCAACATAGGTACCTATTCAATTATATTTAATTTGCTATACAATACACAATAGTAAACCGCTAGTGCTTGAAAATAATTTATAAACTAGCTTTTCACATAATGGTGCAGTTGTTTATAGTAGCACTTGCTATATCCTGCTGTTTCACCTGCATTAAGATCCAAATTTAATGCTTCACATTATTGTAGGTTGTAACATGATATTATATAGCATATAACCTTCCATGATAAATATGCTATAATTATGTATAATGGATAGACAGTAGTTCAACAGATTAGCATATTAAAACAAACTCTTCATAATTAGTATCTAACCCTTTCATTAAAGAAACAAAATAAAAGAGAGGCCAAACAAAGCTTATCAAGCCCTCGCAACTTCTACACACAGTATAAGGGGGACTCTTTGCAATTCGTTTTTATGATGGGCTGATTATTTACTGTTTCTAGATTGGCAGGTGAGGGTAGAAATTAATAATTATCCTTCCATTAATACTCAAACTCCTCCCATACTATTCTGCAATAGTAACTATTTTAGAACCTTAATTTTACATCTATTATGAGAAGATATCCAACAAAAATAAAATTACTATTTAAGTTCATGAGTGTTGCATGGCACCACATAGGTACAAAGCATTTAGATAAATGCACAATCTGCTCCTCAGTTTAGTTATGTTTACACATTTGTGTAGACTTGTCAACAAAAGAATTTTCATAAAATGATAAGTACCATTGTCATTAAATGAAGGGAATCCTCTTCCTCTGGAGAGACTATGTCCTTCGTCAACATTTGAGTAGTTGTTGGATTGCACCCCCTGTAAAGAACATAGCACTTATAATCCTGTGATATATGTAGTTTGTGACAGATTAACCTGTTGATTGCGGGAAGACACACCCATTGTGTTTCTACTAAAAGACGCATGTGCATACACACAACCGTATGTGTTTTTCTATGTCGAACACACCAATTGTGTAGCCAGCAGCACTTCGAGCTTGGCGTAGTGAACGTTCGCCCGCAGTCAACGGCTTAAGCACTGAAGTGCTTAACCCGTTGACTGCGGGCTGAATGTACTTTTTATCAGAATAGCATAGTCTGAAATGAGCTAGCATTTGAAAAAAAACTTACCGAATCTGTTACAGCATCATCCCAGTCGTCATCCATTGTTCTGGAATAAAATAAAAAAGGTATCTATACTAATATTATAAAGAGGAAAACTTTGTATTTTTGTTTGTTTTTTTGTTTGTAATGGATAAACTCAAAAACTACTGGACCGATTTTAAAAATTCTTTCATCATTAGAAAGCTACATTATCTGCGAGTGACATAGGCTATATTTTATTTTAGAAAAAATAGGGGTCCGTAAGATATTTGGGTTTTTCGGACCCAAGGTGTAAACTCGCTAAAACTTGAGAATGGCTGGGCCGATTTAGCTGATTTTAGTTTTGAAATGTTCGTGGAGGTCTAGGGAAGGTTTGAGGAGAGAAAATATGGGGTAGGGGTAGGGGTAGGGTAGGGGCAGGATACCACGCGAACGAAGTTCCTAAAAACAGCCCTTTTAATATGAAGTCGGGAAGCCGGTCTCAAGGATAGGGTAGGGTAGGGTAGGGGTAGGGTAAGGTTAGGGTAGGGGTAGGGTAGGGTAGTGGTAGGGTAGGGGTAGGGGTAGGGTAGGTTAGGGTAGGTGTAGGGTAGGGTAGGGTAGGGGTAGGGCAGGGGTAGGGTAGGGGTCGGGTAAGGTAGGGGTAGGGTAAGGCAGAGTTAGGGTAGGAGTATTGGTAGTGTAGGATACCACGCGAACGAAGTCGCGGCGGGTCAGCTAGTTCAAAATAAAAATGGAGAAAAAATCACATCAAAATCGGTCCATTCGTGTAGGAGCTACAATGCCACAGACAGACACAACAAACTTATAACAATTTTCGCATCTGGAGTTGAAAATAGAGACCTTGCACTTAGGAGGCATGACAAGACATCCCTTTGACCGGTACATAAAGTTTTCAAAACAGTGGTGAGCAGTTTCGAGAAAAGTCGAGGGCAACATTGGTCATAATTATTGGCAAATTTTATTGAAATTTAGGACGACGCCGACCGACGCTCTGACCAAAACTATGTTTCAAAAGGTAAGTACCTACTTATTCAGTGTGACTAGGTATCATAATTTAGTTAAACAAGGGTGAATGCTATTGATTCAATTATTGATTAACATTCTACTTACTAATTTTTCAGTACCTAGGGTTCCCAATATAATAATAACTTTTTACCTATTTATCGTAACTAAGCGATATCAAATTCAAAAAATCAAAAGAAGCTAGAAAGTACTTACATTTCCCCATTTTGTTAACGAATTCGTTGAAATAATAGGTAAGTACCTACTTTTTGAAATAATTTCAGTAAGCAGCACAATTCAAGATAATATCGTTTAGGAAGTAGGAACTGACACGAAAAACCCAGGAAGATATTGAATCAACATAATATTATATGCTGTTTGATAAAAAAAATCTATTAATAATTCAATGAGAAAAAAATGCTACAACCGGCACCGGCTTTTGTCAACCAATCGCACGTGTTTCTTACATTCAAATTAGGAAAAACCTTATTATACTAAGATAAAAGAAATTAAAAATCTTACCAATAAAAAGTTTAATTTAACGCTTGTTGCGGTATTTAAAATTAAACAATATCAATTTTTACAATAGAACAAAGACAGCAGCCGCCAATAACGCCAAAATGCTAGCAATGGCGGAAAGACAAAGTGTTGCCAAAATTGACAACCTCAGTATTATCAGTCAACAAAAATAATAACATTATCAATGTTGGCAGAACTCAAAAAATCTAATAATAAAGTTTATAGGAAACTAGCGACCCGCCCCGGCTTCGCACGGGTGCAATGTTGATACTAAGAATGTCTTTATGTACAACGTTCACAGCTTTTTGTCATTAGACAATACATACATATGTTATCTATAGAGACACTTGAAAGAACACGAAAACACTCAACGTTCAAATCTATAGGTATGTATATAGGTAGGTACTCGTCGCCGCGTCGACCGACCCCTCGGCCAGCCGGTACCGCTGCAGCCCTGTATTTTAAATTTGTGATATCTTCGAAAATATTCATTCAAATTACATGCTGTAAGGGGCTATATTGATCTATATTTAATGCACAATGTGTTTAAGGTACTTAATTGGATAAGGATTAATGCTGTATTGCCTAAAATTGCTTCTTAAATAAGCCATTATTTCTCGTAAAAAGTTAAGGATAAAAATGGTTATTGTGGGTTATCCCTAAGAGATAGACATATACCATCGCGGACTTTTTTGTAGACCTTTCTAAGGTGTACAATACTGTAGTACATTATTTTGATCTATCTCGAAGGGTTCAGCCAGCGTTTACAATGTAAGCGCAAAAAAATGCGTTTATTTACGACATCACATTAGAAACCTCTAAAATTATCAGTGTTTCTCTACTATATTATGCATGTATTATACATATAAACCTTCCTCTTGAATCACTCTATCTATTAAAAAAAAACCGCATCAAAATCTGTTGCGCAGTTTTAAAGATCTAAGCATATATAGGGACAGACAGACAGGGAAGCGACTTTGTTTTATACTATGTAGTGAAGATGTCTGTCATGCGCGCTCTACACTCGCCCGCGAATCGCGCGCGAAGGCCGCGATAGGGCGCGAACGCGAAGTGTGGAGCCGTTTCGCGTTAAGCTGTGTACAGATTACGCGCGGCAGCCGCGCGAGCCAATGTTCGACCAGATTTGACGTTAATTTGCCTCGCGAGCCAAATCGTACATTTAAAATTTGTAGAACGCGGCAGCCGCGCGCGGCAGGCGATCCATCCGCAGCCCAGACTTGCGCGCGGCAGTTCATTCTCCTGCAAGTATGGCTGCGCGTGGTCGGGCGGCTGCCGCTTTCATTGTGATACATCAAGTTATTTGTAAAAATAATAAAACACCACAACAACTCATTAGCGCCATACAATTGTATGAGTAGACGGCAGCTTTCGTTGTCCATCGTGTTCGCGCGAGCCAATTCACCAAACTAGACCGTCCCAACTGCGCGCGAGCCAACGAATGAAGCCTCTTTGATGCGGTCGCAAAAACCGACAGCGAGCGGTTCGCCGCGCGGCACGTTCGAGCGCGGCAATGTTCGAGTCGCCGCGCGCGGCGACCCCGTCTACATAGTGCGCGGCCGCCGCGCGCGCCAATGTTCGAGGGTTTGCCGCGCGTAGTTTATACGCAGCTTTAGCGTTCGCGCCCTCTTTCGCGGCCTTCGCGGGCGAGTGTAGAGCGCGCATCACCGTACAAGGCCAAGGCCGCGCTTCCAGTGCACGCCCATAACCCGACTGCTGTCATCTTTCGTATAGGTCGGCGCGACTGCTAGAATTCGGTCCAAGATGTGATGTGATTGGGCCAATGTGACAGCAGTACAAAACACTTGATCTTGTCCACTTGTTTATTGAAAAATGTTAATAAAACACCTTTATTATGACTGCAACGAGGCAGTTGTGATAAAAAAAGTCCACTGCTGAGTATGAGGTCTTGGGTTATATTGCCAGGTCGGGCAAAGTGATTTTGGGTTTTTCCATCAGGAATTTCTCACTAACATTCTCGAAGTCTGGATTTGTGCCCAGTTGATGGCAATAGGCTCGCCCCCTGTTACATCGAACATAAACATAACTGTCGAATTGTGGGTGTACCAAGGGGTACATCTCTACCTAACTCTTTTGGGATTACAGATGTAGGTATGTGATGTTATGATGATGATGAACACCTTTGTTATTTATCACATTTTTATTTTATATTGCATTTTTATTTAAATAAAATATGATAAATCAAGAGATGAAACAATTTTTATGTCTGTCCTGAACTTCAGAACTCCAGAATGCACTCAGTGACTCATGTTGTACCCATAGAGCAACACGGGTACCTGACGGAAGTCAGGGGGCTTACCATCACCTTTTAAGAAAACGTTCAAATGCCTGTCAGTCAACTTCCATTCAAAAGCAGGCCTGCTTAGGAATCGCTAAAAATCGTACCATGACCGTATTAAAGGTGAACGATTATTGAACGGCAATGCTTGTCTCTGCCTGCTTTGATGATGAAGTTTAGTCTTATACAGCTAACATTGTAACAAGCCGGATTTGACAGCTATCAAAATCCTTTGTGTAGTGTTGTCAAAACGTCTTGTCAAAATATAAATCGGCAATTAATTCGTGTTTGTGAGTGTATTTTTTCAAAATTAAGTTAAAGGTAATGTTTACAAGTGATACTCGTTGTTATAGTGTATAGGTAACATAGTAATTATTCAAGATTGTGAATTGGATTTTTCAAATTATTACGTAGGAGAAACGTCAAATCCGGCCTCTTAGAACGTTAGCAGTTTAGTGTTGTGAATAAACAATGTTCAAAAACTACGATATAATTCTCTAACACATTACCGGTTTTCTTTTTAATGATCATAACTTGAATTTCTTAGATAAATACACGTTATAACTAAGATTATGTATTACAACTTACCATGATTTATTATCTAAAAGCTCTAAAAGCACAAGTTTCACGTTAAAAAAACCTTTTTAACTCTTAAAGATACAATGTGATATTCAGAACGTACCTACGTTCATCAACTGTCAGCGCGTAAATATAAACAACATTTCACTTGATTAATTTAATGATTTTCACAGCCTTTTACAAAAGTAATATATAATGTTCAAAGCCCTACTAGACATTAAAGTCGATAAGAAGTAATTTATTTATTGCGGTATAGAGTGCTTTTGGTAAATTTTGTTTCAGTCACAATTATTGTAAAAAAGTATTTTGTTGTGTTGTTCCTACAAAAATACACACATGGGTGCATTTATAGTAAAGGAATTTATTGAAATATCGAAATACAAGAACCGCAATGCCCATAATCCAAGAAACATAACCTTTTTACAGGAATGCAACGGAGCCCCAGTATTCTTGACATCTAGTCTACTAAACTGAAAAATAATATATCTAGTAATTCCATCCAGTGGAGAGCCTAACTAATTAATCATTATACATACCTATGTATTTAAGATGAAAATTAAAATAAAGAATAATACTCATGATGTGTTTTTATATACATATACCTGCATATTAGAAACCAACAAAGTACACCATATGAATTTATGGCTCCTGCAGGCAGTCATCTCTGTTACCAGTTTTTGTTCTTGTAAACTTTCATTGCATTTATATGGATAATATGGGTTCCTACTTATATGTATATATGTTTCAGTCAGTCATAAGAAAGTATCATGTGATAAATGATAATAATTTAATTTGTAAACAGGTAAAAATTAAACACATTTTTTTAAACTAGATGCGGTCATTGTTTTATTTTCATAAATTTACTGTGTTACATTATGTTGTGTAGAAACACATGCATTTGCAAAACATTTGTGATTGGAAATGTAGCACTTGATGGGCTAATCAACATCTCAATCGAGCCTTTAGTACATCAATGGTCCTCTCAATAATGTTTTGGGTCTTGTTATGCTTCTCAGTGTAAAAGGCTTCTGGAGACTGGTTCTGCATTCCAAATAAAATTGATGTCATTATTGTGTTTCTGAGTCAATACCGAGAATCTCCTGAAATAAATGGATTAAAAGATTACTTGCTGATGTTTTTCATTGTCACTTTAATACACAGCAAATTATGTTTAATAGCAAGGAACATACACAAGAAACACACTAGTGTAGTTATGCTCCAAGAAAATCTGATGAATTGATAACACTCACCTTAGTCTCTGCTTAGATCACTAAGCCTTTGGAGGATTTATTATTTTCATTATAGGTTCAAAACCCTCGCACAAACGGGGGACTAAATCTTTTGATAGGCCTGTAAAATACAAATATTAATTGAGTATTGTAGATTTGTAGAGTAGGTTTTTATTTATACTTACATTACGTATTTTCATAGGTTTTGGTTACCATTGATGATTTTAAGTTATATCTTCTTACCTATATTAATTGATTCTTATTCCCTGTCATTAACTTCATTATTGTTATTTATTTTCCAAACGCAACGCCGTTGGTATGTTTTTCCATACGATTTTCACACTTCAATTTTATTATTTACTAGCGACCCGCCCCGGCTTCGCACGGGTGCAGTGCTGATACTATGGCAAATATTTTACTTACTATTCGTTCGACTAAGAACAAAAGATTATACAATTATCAACAAAGTGAAAAGATACCTTTCTATTCAGTTATTTTTTTAACTTAAATACCTACCTTACATTAAACTACGATTTTTGATTCGTTCAGTGAAAAGGTAGGCTATTCTATTCAGTTATTTTTTTAACTTATCCTACCTTTCATTAAACTATAATTTTTTATAATTAAAAATACAGTACTAATAATTGTATTTTTCCTCGGTACCGCCCGCCGGCGCCGCCGCAGACGCTATGTACCTGCGTTTTAAATCTGTAATATCTTCGAAAATATTTATTTAAATTACATGCTGTAAAGGGCCATAATGATCTATATGAAATGCACAATGTTTTTAAGGTACTTAATTGGATAAGGATTAATGCTGTATTGCCTAAAATTGCTTCTTAAATAAGCCATTATTTCTCGTAAAAAGTTAAGGATAAAAAATGGTTATTGTAGGTGATCCTTAAGAGATAGACATATACCATCGCGGACTTTTTTGTAGACCTTTTTAAGGTGTACAATACTGTAATACATTATTTTGATCCATCTCCAAGGGTTCAGCCAGCGTTTGCAATGTAAGCGCAAAAAAATGTGTTTATTTACGACATCACATTAGAAACCTCTAAAATTATCAGTGTTTCTCTTCTATATTATGCATGTATTATACATATAAACCTTCCTCTTGAATCACTCTATCTATTAAAAAAAACTGCATCAAAATCCGTTGCGTATTTTCAAAGATCTAAGCATATATAGGGACAGACAGACAGAAAAAGCGACTTTGTTTTATACTATGTAGTGACATATTTCGTACTCGTTACACAGCTACAAAAATGAAAAAGTCTGGTTTAATTCGCTTACAATTCTCACCATCCACTTTAAAAACTCTTATATATAAACCTAACATGTTGCCACGAATATCATTTTAGATTACAAAACGATGTTGAAAAAGCTAGTCCCATAGTAACTTTTTTAGCAATCGCTAATTTTGACATTACAGCCGTTCCATTATCATTTTGCTGCTGTCAAATAGCACGTCATAGTACGAAAGTCTATACAAAAAAAAAGGTGAACGGTTTTGTAAACGTTAACTTAGCAGGCCTGTTAAAGGCCTGCTATAACGATGTTATAGTACAAAATAGCGAGGCAGTTCAATATCCGGGCAACTTCTGCCCTGCTATAGAGGTCATAGTAAGCCCCCAGGTACCCGTGTTGCATGTACCCGATGCATGTACCCGATGACGGACTTCGTCCGCCACGGACGGAATCCGCCCCTAAGACGACCCACTGACCAACATGCCAAACCAAAAGACAGTCACATTTGTTTGCTATATTATTTACTCAGCTTCATCCGGTTGACTGAAAGTGACCGCCAAACTCGCCTAAAAATTCTATGAACTTGTAGAATTAGTAGTCTATGCTGCTATGTTTTTATTCTGTCTGTCTGATGTCAAATTGTCAACTGTCAAGTTCATTGACTGACTGCTGACTGACATAAGCGCGTGACGGGAAAATAAAACACTAGTGAGTGACCGAAATATCAGAGAATATTCCAAAAAAATACTACGCCGAATGAAGAATTTTGCTAACGTTATAAATAAACATCTTTTCATTTATGAATTTGGTGTTTAATGAATGTTCTGCAAAATGTGGTAGCGATGGAAAAAGATTTTTCTCATAAAAAATTGTGATAATGTAACGATGCATTTATCAAAGTGGGTCTAAGTGTTATCTCAGTTTGTTGGCGTCCTCTTGTTTTTTATGGTTCAAGTTCACGATGGCAACAGTCGAAGAGACAGTTAAAGTGGCGGTGGTGACTGACCGTACACCAAATATTGTACGATGCTCTAGTACGATAACTGCGGAGGAGTTGTGTATTATTTTGTGTAAAAAGTATAAAATTCCTCCTCTCACTCGGACGCTGTTTGCGTTACGAGTCAAAGGGAGAGATTATTTTCTCAAAGATAACGCCAAAGTTCTGTCCAGCACCAGGGATTATGAACTCAGAATACGTTTCAAGGTAAGGTATTGACATAATATTGTATTAAAAGTTTCGTAATCTTTGATTTTCTGTGCTAAGAAACCACAGTATAAATTAAATATAATGAATAATTAATGTATAGTAAAATAATGAAAAAGGCCTTGGTGAATTTGTACCTATATATTGTAATTGACCCATATATTTTTTTAACTTATTTAGAGATACATTAAAATTGATTAATTGTTTGGGCTTCTAAGCCTTTTAAGAAATATTAATATATTTTTTAAATTTAATTTTGCTTTATTTTAATTTGTTCTTGTTGACTGATTTTTGTAATAGTAAAGTGCTTTATTTGGTACTTAATTATCTTTAAAAACTGTGTATTTTTCTTATCAAAAAGATAAGAGAGGAACCTCTAACCAAGCTCTTATAATTTCATGAATTTAATTAAGATGTTTCCAGGAATCCCTTTAATTGCTACTAATCTAATACTGCCTTTTAGCAATCATGTTGATTTAAAAAAAACAAGATACAGGCTTGCCTAGTTTGGGGTCAATGTTAAAAACTATGTGTAACTGTAAACTGCAAAAAAATACCTTGAAAACAACTAAAACAAATTCAATATTGAATTTTAGAAGCTGACAATATAAGAATGCTTTTCCTTATTTATTTCCTTCCACTATGTTCTTTATGATTGTTCTGTGGTATTAAGGTTGCCTACAGTTCTACCTTCCCATGTTCTACGATTAGAACATTGAATATAACCTGTTAAGATACCTATACACTATGTAACAAAAACCCTGTCAGATTAGTGTTGCCGTTGATCAGTTTTTATGTTTTATTTTAATTTAATTACTTCTTCTTTCTTCTTTTTTTTTTCACTGGGGAAAAATAATAATCTCAAATCCATTAAATGGTTACGTATATGTGTACGCAGTACGATGCCGAATAATACCCTTAAGGATCGGACAGGGTTTTTGTTACATGCTGTATAAAACAGAAGAGACAGGTAGAATATTATACTTGAGGTGTGACCATTAACTGAAGGTGGCTAGAAAATAGTGGAATATTATGACATTAATGCTAAAATAATTTATATTATTATTTTATTTTGCTGTGTGCCTAAATATGTTTCCATCTACAGGTGCCAAGATTAGAACTGTTAATAACCTTGGATGAAACTACTTATGATTACTACTTCCTTCAAGCGAGGAGTGATGTTTACGAGAACAGGATACCCGAGATTAAGTACCCTGAACACAAGAAAGAAATGCTTGGTCTTGGGATTGCTGACATGTAAGTTACATAATTATGTCAAAATTTAATACCTATTACAGACACTGTATGAGATAGAATTTATTATATTGCTTCCTTTGTCTAGCAGCGGGACAGTACGGACTAGTTCTAATAATAATAATATATTAGACAGAATTTATCAGCTGTTAAGTTGAATATTGAATATGAGTATTGTGAAGCAAATGGACGTAATACAACATATTTATTTATTATAATAATATGTATATACTAACAAACAACTTCATTTTCTATTAGAAGTTACTTTGGTTTATCGCGTTGATAATAGAAAGAGAGTCAAATGTCATAATGTGCATAAAATTAAATAACATTGTGAGTGTGTAATTTCTCATTAAATCTATTTAGGGTATAGAGCCATGCAGAGTAGTAGATGATAATTACATACATTGTTACTGTAGTAGATCATGAATTGTCAAGCATGATTGTATCTTGCATTGGCAGAACAATGGACTATAAACATCTAATTACTCTCCACTGTGAGACAATAGCCCTCTGGTATAATTGCAAAATTAACAAGTGATCTCCTTAATTTACATAATTTAATGTCATGTATTATTTTATGTAACACATGTTTTGGTCTATAGGTAGAGTGGAAAAACAGAAAGGGAGTCTTAGGGAGTCTTGGCCCTACAATAATCTACATAGACACTTCCTCTTAGCTTTGAATGAAATACCTATGTACTAACATTTAGGTCATCTTGACGATATATATTTCAAAAGGTATCTTCATCTTAAATTTTGGGCAATCTGTGGTTGTACATCAAGATTCCGTGTCGCGTAAACTCGCGTGACGTAATTGCACGTCCAGACTGAGAACAAAATATCTTTATTTATAAAATGCCACACAAATATTTATTGTAATGCGGTAATCGAACCTGCGACCCTGACCACGGAAGCGGTTTCTTCGTGCATTGAAATATTGAGTTCGTTCATCTTACCTAAAATGGCAAAATTGTACAAAAATGTTACCAAAAAGTCTACTTGCAAACATGATGTTAACTTATCACCAGCTCAAATCTAATAAACCTAGAGAGGTATTTACCATCTCCAAGATTACAATATTTTTCCTGTTTCTTCCATGATCACGAAGTAGGTACCCGTGCGGACGACCTAAGTATTATCACAGTAATGAAATTTATATTGTGTTGATTGTAAACAGTTACGTTAACATAAGTATACCTACATAAAATGCGGGCTTGTGAATGACGCGTCTCTGTCTGGGACCAGGCGCGGCTCCCAGCCGATGTAATATGTACCAGCTTTGTATACTTAATAAACCAATTGTGTCTGCGAAAAGGGATGTCCTCACTTACTACTCAATTTATTGCCTTTACATTAAATTAAAAGCGGATACTGACTTGATTTAGATCATGATTATTAACTGCCTGTATACAATATATTCACGTCTCGTATCTCCAAAAACGGCGACTTTTTTTGCGTAACGGCTTGTACATATAGGTATTTTTTTAATTCAGGACACGCGCTACGGCTGAGGAAAAATTGTCGGTAAACGATGTTGTGAGGGATTACAAAAAATATATCCCGAAAGTGATTGTTAGAAGACACGGTCACGTCGCGAAGAAGCATGCTCACGACCAACTACCCAAACTTTGTTCTGTCGGCCACAACGTGAAGTAAGTATACCGATTGGAATACAATTTACAGCAATCTGTCGTTGCCTTTTAACTTTTTGTGATCACACTTTTTATGATCCTGCTCCTACACAATGCAAACAAAAGCTGGTTTGATTGTATCAGGTCAGATGTTTGTGTCTGTCTGCATTCAAGCGTCACCATCCTTTTTTAGTAAGCACACATAACTTTTATAACCATCGAGAATATTATTACGTATGTAATAATAACCGGCGGAGACGAAGCCAAAGGATGGTAGGGGGAATAAGGTAAGATTCAGACCAACCGGCTCGCATCGGGCCGGGCCGGGCGGCATTTTACAATGCGGTAAAGAACATTGAAATGTATCAACAGTAATTATAGTTCATATTTGCATGCAACTTTACCTCCGTCGATCGCGTCCGTCGGAGCCGTACGGATGCGTACGGCTGCCGCGGCATGCGTACGGATCCGTTCCGATGCGGTCCGATCCGAGCCGGTTGGTCTGAATCGTACCTAAGTCTTGAAACATTGTTAATTTTTTATTTACAGCCTGAATATATTTTTAAATCGAGATGATAACTCCTTAATTCATTTTGCAGCTACATAAAGAACTTATACCTCCAACAACTGTACATTATGGCTCCGAACTATTTGGCGGAGGAGTATGACAATGTTCTGTGGCAGAACGGCAGCGATGTGACGCCGGTGACCGTTGTGGTCGCGCCCTTCCACCCGCACCAGCCAGGCATAAGAATCTATAATACTGTGAAACGAGAAGTAAGTACTACCCGGTCACATTATCTCGTTGTACCTAATTTAATGGCTTCGTTATACTGGTACATAAGATAACATTTGCTCGTTCGAAATTTTAAATTCAATTGTAAACTACCAAGTGTTAATGAACGACGCCGTCGTAGGGTTTGTACGCCTGTCTTCGGGAAATTTAAACCTGTGTATCGACGTTTGAGTTTGTAGGCTAGGTGTAAACTCAAGTTTCGGGTCCTGATTTAGGGTAAAGCAGAATAGGAATTCCCGAATTCGGGCGAAGCACTAATTGCACTCCTAAGTTTAATTGCGTTTTGTATTTATCAAACTGAGGTCAGTTTGATAAATACATAAATAATTATTGACCACTGAGTTTTTTCTTCTGACTTTTATCTAACTAGGTACCTACTCGCATGACACTCTCAGATATGTAAATCACAAGTACATGTTGACAATTTATTAATCATAAATCACTACAATGACGTCATTTCAGTGGTCCCACGTATGCAAAATAGAAGAATTAATTTACATAACAAGGAATGGAGAAAACTCGTTAGAAATATCAAGAAGAGGGACCCCGCTGTTCTTTAAGTTTAAATCAGAGGAGCATCTATCATCGTTTATATCAGTTTGTGATGGATATTACAGGTTTGCAATATTTTATTTTTAGCACCCGATAGTTGACAAAAGAAACCACAAAAGTTTGATTGCTGTTATTTTATTTGATCGCTCTCGTAGCGACTCCGTTCGCATGTATTTTCTTATGCCGGCCATACACGATCCTTCCTATCGTCCAATCGGCATGACGATACCGATGGGATCAGTTAGAACTGACCGTGTGTGGGAGTGGATTGGCATGACAGTTATACTTGACGGCATAATCGAATTTCGATTCTTTTGGCTTGATCATTCCGATTGGATCATGCCGATTGGACCGTGCATGGCGGTCTGCGCGATCGTCAGTTCAGTTTGGTCATATCATGATTTTTGCCGGTGGTGGACGTCGTGCGCGCGCTCTCAAGATGACGCAAAATACAGCCCGGTACCGCGAAGTGCTACTAGAATTTATTGCTATATACCAAAGTGCCATTTTTACGAGTAAAATGCCCAAAACGGCTAAAACATCGTCGTCTGTCACCGGTGACGCCATGGCTTCAACTGAACGTCGCTGCCGATTGGACAATTTAAACTGATCGTGTGTGGTGTATATAGACGAACTGCAGATTGGATCAAGCCTGCAGCGTTATGCCGATTGGACGATAGGAAGTATCGTTTATGGCCAGCATAACGGATCCCTAATTGATGATAAAATATAGGCTATAGAACTCAGTCAGTGATAACGTAGCTTCCAATTCGCTAAAGAATTTTCAAAATCGGTTCAGTCGATCCAGAGATCCCCCTACAACCTCACAAACTTTACCTCTTTATAAAATTAGTACCTATAGGTTTTGAATGAAGCCAGATACACATTATTCAAACTCACAGATTACTTAAATGACTAAAAAAACAGGTCTAGATCACCTCATTTGCTATTTTTATATTAGTCATAAAATCTTTTTGTAATAATTATGCGCTAGAAATGTACAGTCTGTTGTCAACGTTAGCTGACCCTTAATGTTACGTGTTAAGATCAAAGTGGGTCAGATAATGTTGCCAACAGACTGTACCTTCAAATAACATTATTTTTATGTGAAACAGATTGATGGTTAAGTGGACATTTAACTTGTCCAAAGACGACGAAACACCATCGCTAAAGGAGCTACAAAGAATAAAATGTCACGGCCCCGTCGGGTAAGTGCGCTAGTAAAAGAGGGTACATAATTAATGTAATTGCTACGGAGAATTTTGTTTTTAAAAAAAGCTTTTAACTTTGTAGGGGCGCATTTTCGTATCGAAAGTTGGAAGAAAAACGCGCTAAGAAACACGGTTGTTATATATTAAGGCAATGCCAAGATGACTACAATGTTTACTATTTGGACGTGTGTACTAAAAACAGGTATTTACAACACATTTCATGCTTGTTAATTCTTTATCCAACTGCGGCATAGCTAAAGGTTTATGATGTCGCTTAGACTCACAAAATATACATTATTTGGGAGGTCGATACAAAACCGTAAAGAGGAGTGGAGCGGATACTAGCCCCGCTTTACGGCTTTGCCTTTGTCGACCTTCCAAACAGCCTGGTGTATAATCCCCTATCTTGTCCATTTTATAAACATTTTGAACAGATTGATTGATTGATTGATTTGTTTAGAAAAAAGTGCCCTAGTTAGTCTAGTGTTCGCAAAGGGCGACTGCTGAGCATGAGGTCTTGGGTTCGTTTCCCAGGTTGGGCAAAATGTTATTGGAATTTCTCAGTAGCAGCCTTGGAGTCTGGATTTGTGCCTGGTTGTTTGCAATAGGCTCTTGCAATTATCATCCCTATATATGGGACTTAAACATAATTGGCGTAATGTAGGTGTGATAATGGGTACACCTGTGCCTAACCCTTCGGGGATTACAGGCGTAATGTTATATTATGTTACGTGTTGGCAAAAATAAAATGACTAGGTTAGATCCAGATTGTGTCCTATCTAACAGCGATGGAAATGCACAAGAAATAACTTAAAGTGTTTTGTGTTGGCTCTACTAGGAGTTCTATACTTGATCGTTTTGGCAGTAGTCGACAGTGTATTTCTCTTCTTGGAATGTGGACTTGAGTTATTCGTCTTGTTCTTAACTCGTTTCGCTACGAACTATATAAAAAAAGCAAACAAACAAAAGTGGTATAAATATTTGCCAGTCAGCAAGATGCGTGGCTGACTGCGTAGATTGCGCGAACGTGCATTTGAGCAGCCTACTTGTAAGTAATAACATTCCGTTTCTTTACAGTACAACAGAGACATACAGAATAGAGTTCAAGGGTCATTGTTACGTAGTCAATAATGAGGAGTACTACAGCATCGAGAGGCTAGTCGGATGTCATCAGAACGCGGAAGGCAGGATATTCCTAAACGAATGCATACCGCCTTCAGAATATGGTGACTATTATTATGTTTTTTGCCTTATATACACATCAAAAGTGTCTAGGGATCAAAGATGTATTGGTAATAATACATCTTTGATCCCTAGACACTTTTGATGTGTGTAATTACTTTTTCTTATTTACTCTTTTGATTCCTATTTTACTGTTACTATTATGGTTAGAATAGAGTAGAATGGAGATAAGAGAGATTACAATAAACAGAGAAAGAGAAACAGTGTCTTCTTGATTTAAAATAGGTATTAACTTGCCAATCCAGCTGCCTGCGATTTCTTTACAAGCTATTTTAAATGAAGAAGGCTAGTCTTATAGAACGATGTTCAGTCATCAATCTCGATTTTAAACCGACAGATTTGATTCTAATCTCGACTCAAATAGTTTTAAATCGAGATTTATGACTGAGCATTGTTCTAGAATACGCGGGCCGTAATAAGACGCATTTATATTCTAATAGCTTTGCTCGCGACTTCATCCACGTAAATGTTGGTTATCGCGGAATAAAAAGTAGCCCAAATTTCATCAAAATCGGTTCAGTGGTTTAGTCGTGCAAAGCGTTAAAGACGACGGACAGAGTTACTTTCGCATTTATAATATTAGTTTTGATGTAGATGATGATGCTGGAGCTGTTGGTTGTATAAACTATGATGCTTACTTAAATCTTTTCCGTTGTTGAATTGAATTATCTTTAACGGAATTTTTCACCCGTGTCCGCGATCACTAAAGAGCATTCTGTATAAAATTACAGTAAGAAATAATTTAAAATACTTCGGCATTTTGGTATTTTGTATCTTTTTAGTGTGAACAAAAAGATAATTTGTCACGGGAATTAGGTATTGACTTGGTATTTTAATGCAGTTTACTTTTTCTGGATTAAAAAATCAGTCTAATGTTAATCAATTATAATTAATTCAAATTGCAAAATTTCCCAGAAAATAGTAAAAATTCTAATGTACTGGGGAGGCAAATATTCTTCCACGTAAACTCTCTATATTCGCGTAAATTGTAAAGTTAATTAGCTTTTTCCGTTATTCGATTTAACATAATTTATTAGGATTTACCTTATATGTACGTGTTACATTAATTATGATTCGAAGGGGATTCATTAGGCCATCTATGATTTTCGTTATTAACGTTGAAATATTACTGTAGACAAGTCCCAATTACTGCTGTGTGGTGAGCCGGTGAAAAGAGGTGTTCGTATCGACCAAGCAGAACTGCAGGATATTCTAAAGGACAACAGGAGTCCGCGGTGCCTGCCCAATAAGGACATACTGCTGTACACTGGTATGATAATGTTCTAATTAGTATTAACACCCTCGTATTTCATCATTGCTTTTTTTGTTATTATTAATGAGTAATGAGTACTTATGTGATATTTATGATAATTCGATTCTTCGAATGTGGTCAATTCGTGCTATTTTATTGCACTTTGCTAGAATTTGAAACAAAAGGCATTCCTTATTGTTGGTTTGAATTGTCTTAGGGCTGATTTGAAATCGTCAAATAATTTTTATTTCATTAATAAATATGACAATTTGACAGTTTTTGTATAGGAAATATGTCAAAACGCCATATTTTTTTTTCAGCTAAAAATTGAAACAGTTTTCCTCTCTTGGCATGTAAACTTTTTGATAGACCCCATCTATGGTGCACCAATAGATCATACTAAGGTGATAGGAAAGAAAGGGTCATAAAAACCTAGAACATAACATATTCTCCGTTTTCACTCTAGGTTCAGAAAAAATTGGTTCAGAAAACATAACAGCGACATACAAAGCGTTGTGGAGGCTCGACGAAACTAAGAAGTTGTTGGTTGCCTTCAAGACGTTGCAGAGGGAAAAAGCTAATGATCATTTAAAGGTAAGACAATTCGTTCCTTTGTATTTGTACACAATGTGTAAACAATGAACCATTCCGACTAGGCGCCGAAAAGGCGTCATTAGCAAAACAAATTAGCTGATCCATACTGATTTTAATGCTCACATACTTCAATAGACTGTATAGATCAGCCGATTTTTTTTTTCACGATTTTAGTGTAGGCACCAAAGTAAAATATGTTCGTAACGTTAGTGCAATAACACACTTTTAGGTCAGACACGGTTTTATTTACACATTTATTGGATTGAGATCATCAGCTAGCAAATAACAGATAAATATTTCAATGAATTTTACTAGGAATTCGTGGAGTTGGCTAGCAAGTGGGCGTGCGTGCAGTCGAGCTCCATGGTCCGACTTTACGGCGTGACGCTGAGCTCACCCACCGCGCTCGTGCTCGAATACCTGCCCTATGGTCCCTTTGATGACTATCTCAGGTAACTTGATCAATAGCCGTGTGTATTTGAATAGCATTTTATAAATCTGAAGGCTGATTCTCGTAATCCCATAAATAACAACGATTAAAAATGTAATTCCATTTCGGAGATAATCAATGTTAAAATGTAGGTAGGTCGACAATGAGGTTAGAATGCGAACATTCTTAAAAATACTGTATATCTCAGTTCCTATGCATTTGAACCCTTACCAGATTGGTTAAGGTCCAGTGGCATGGAAACCATCCGAGAATGATTTTGTGTAACATTCCTTTTGCTTCTGATTTTTCCATGAAATCTTGCCATGAGTAAATCACCCACAACAAAAGTTATCTACAGCCTTTTCTATCCATATTACAGAGAGAATGAAGAACGCATAAAGCCGCTACACCTCAAAAAAGTAGCAGCTGGTCTGGCGCGGGCGCTGTGGGACCTGTCGGAGGCGGGCGTGGTGCACGGCTACATCCGCTGTCGCCGCCTGCTGCTGGCCGCGCACGACGGGGACCGCATGCTCGTCAAGCTGTCCGGGCCCACGCTCCGCCACTACACGCACCTCGAGTAAATCATTTTAATTTACTGTTATTAGCGCGTTTAAAGCGTTTTTACGAAAAAAAATACGTACAAACCTATAATTTCTCAGGATTGTAGATTTTATTAACATAAGGAATAGTAGACAAAATTAAAAGAAGTATGTCCCCTATTGTAATTGGTATAAAGTTCATTTTGTATAGCATAAGTGATGCGAATAGTTGTAAAATAGTGCCGTTAAATTATAATTCACGCACTATAAAAAAAAAGATTTGATGTATTAGCAATTCCGTGGGAATCGATCTAACTTTATAATCTTTTAAATCTTTGTGTTTGCAGTGTCCACTGGATGCCTGTGGAGTTCTTCTCTGATATGAGCCTGGCGAAGCGGTCGGTGATGGGCGACATTTGGGCGTTCGCGACCACGCTGTGGGAAGTGTTCTCCTACGGTCAGTCGCCCACTGAAACCAACCCAGTTCTAACTGCGAGGGTGAGTTGTATTGAGATCTTTGAGAGGGCCAAACAGTTAAGAGTTTAGGAACCGTCGTTCGGTTAAACGATGCAGCCGCGCGGCTTCTTGGTGTATGCCAACAAGTTTCGCTACCATCTCGACGTTGGGCCACTTCTCCCAACTAAATTTTAGAATAGCCAAGTACTATAGTGCACAAGGTGCACTTCCTTTGCTCTCATTCTTTTGATCAGGCACAGGACCATCGGCTTTACATGTTTTCCGAGGCACAGGGGTATCACACCAGTAACTTTGGAACTCCGGGCTGCTACTGAGAAATTCAGTTAAGCAGACTTTACTATCCCGATTTTTGGAGTGTATAAAGTCACGTGGTCATTACGTACGTTATGCAGAGCTACGAGATGGGCGACCGGCTGCTGCGGCCGGCGCGGTGCCCGGGCGAGGTGTGGGCGCTCATGCGCCAGTGCTGGCAGCCCGACCCGCTGCGCCCGCAGGAGATCATGCGCGACATGAACCACATGCTGCACAGAGGTACACGCAGCTGGGTTTTGTTATTGAATAGTTAACAGCTAAGTAGCGGCATAGTTAGCAGTTAAGCTTGATTTTAGCATTCTGCACTGTAGTATCAATACTAAGGAGCAAGCACCAATTTCTAAACTCTCAAAATAATTTTGTGAAATGATTTGCTTTCTCTACCTGAGCAGATTTAGATAAGCTGATTTTGTAATCTAAAAAATCTGACACTAGATTCAAAGTCAAAGTCAAAACATTTATTTCAATTAGACTATTTACAGGCACTTTTGAATATTATTAATGTATATCTTATTATTTGCAGAATACGTACCGATCCACGAATACGAAGAGCCAAAGATATCCCTCGAACATATGGAACATGCAGAGACTGTTTCCAGTAAGTTTTAAAGTCAAATCTTTATTCAACTATCGTTTCCTACTTGGTTTTACTGAATCTATTTATTTCATGATGTTTTTTGTCACAGGTGACAGGTTTATTCCGAGCGAGCTTAGTGATGCCGGCAGTAATAAGTCGTTGATATCCGACAGCAGCGTACTCTCCATGAATGGGACCATGTCTGATCAATATGATAACCCAGTAAGTACCTTCCTTACATATCATAAAGTGACTAAACTTTAACCGAATCTGTCAGTAACTAAATATAAGAAATGAAATAATGAATTTTTGGGAGGGATACTAATTGCCTAACGGAATACGGTTTTTTTATCGAGTGATGTGTGTGTTGTTATGATGTTTTTCAATGCTGTAATCAGCTAATAAAAGTGATCTGTTAATACTAACTGGCAAAATAGGAGAGCGACACGATACAATACTCAGTATACAATTTTTGTAAATTGCATTTTGGTCTACTTGCACTTTTTATGTACACTGCAAATGCCGCGTGCCTTGATGACTACGGATGGATTAAAAATATTTACTTTATTGTATGTTTCGCTGATTTATTCAAGCTTAGTAAGTTTAATTCCAAACTCTGTAATACTAATCATTTTGCGCTACAGTTCGCAGACAACAAAAGCTCAAACTCTTTGGAAAGTATGAACGGGCTGCCGTACGCCCTCCAGCGCGAGCTGCGCTCCCGCAACAACAGCAGCATGGGCGGGGCCGCGCGCGCCATCGACGACGAGCTGGACGACGACTCCACGCCCGCGCCGCGCCTCATGGAGTCCATCGTGTCGCAGGGCAAGACCTACCTTGTCACGCTTACCAAGAAGATTGGCAGTGTAAGTGGTGTTATAAAAACATTTCCTACTTTAGGGCATCCGGGTAAAACGGACAATAATAATACCAACCCCATGACCCCTTGAAAGCAAAGGTTTCTTCTCATCCAGAGAAGGCACGCGGTTTGATCACCATGCTTGCTCAAGGTTAGATTCAAGCGATTCAGACTTATATTATTTTTGAGTCTAGTATTCTTCACAGATGTTTATGATGTCTAAAAATAAACTTATGATAGATAGATATATAGTACATATGAATTAAAAAAGTCACATTGGCACTTACCCGGCATTGAACCCGCTACCTCATGCATGAGAGGCTGCACCTTAACCACTGGACCATCACAGCTCCAAAATGAAAAAGGTTGAAAAATTAATCGGCTGATTTTCCGACCCAGGGTCGTTCGCATCTAATCTGCTGAGCTTAAAGCGATGTGCACATTATTGCGCATTGGCCAAACTTGCGAAATATCAAAAATATTCGCCACAACCCAGCAGATAACAGATAAATTAAGCAATACATTACCAACAGGGCAACTACGGACACGTGTTCAAAGGCTGGATGGAGCGCGACAACCAAGAATCTCAACGAAGAGAAGTAGCGGTGAAGAAGTTAACGAGACAGGCCTCTGAAAGGAACGGTACTCTCTACGAAGACTTCAAGAATGAGTTGGAGATTATGAAGGTATATTATAAACATTTTTTCCGAAGCGCGTGTGGATTGTTTCCACACAATCATGCGCAAGCGGTGAACCACTGCTGCATAGTTGACTGACTATGTCTATTCGAAAATTTTGTTCTAATTTATGATTGTCATTTATAATTTAGTTTAGGATATTTATGTATTTACTAACACAGTTTTTCTCAAATATACTAACACAATGAGTCGTTGTTGCTTGATTAAAAAAAAATATGATAAAAAGATTAACACGTTTAAAAAATATCTTAATGATAATTATAATAAATGACAAGCAAAAAATCTGTCGTTTATCATCCCGCGTAAGTTAAAAATGTACTGTCGCCAGCACATCAGACTATACCTTTTTATTCTAAAATCGCATCTATTACAACCGCATACGTCAAGCGGTTTTCGATATTCCGTGAAGAGTGAATAAATGGGTGAGTGAATGAGTGAGTGACCTCTAGGGTCAGTTCACACCAAGACGCGACGCGACGCGATGCTGCGTGCACACTTTAAAAGAGCGACTCAAAATATAACTTTATTTTCTACACGAAAAGATACACATTTCATTGTAAGAATTTAGAATACGTTACACCACGCAGCACTACGTCGCGATGCGTCGCTCTACGCCGCGAGACGCACCGCGACGCAGCGGTGAATCGCCGGTACGCGCGACGTGCAAGAGCGGCGACGTTGCGATGCGTCTCGCGGCGCAGCGCGGCGCAGCGCGAAGTCACTGGCCTCTTCAAGTATCGTCACGTTGCATCGCGTCGCGTCGCGTCTCGGTGTGAACTGACCCTTAGATATAGATAGATATAGATTATAATTTCATATTCGTAATTTTGTTCAAACACTTCAATATTTTTTTACAGTCGCTACAACACATCAATATAGTAGAGATCCTAGGCTACTCGTGGGACCACGGCTCGGACGTACTCATAGTGATGGAGTACCTGGAGGAAGGCTCTCTCAACTACTACCTCAAGTTCCAGGGGGACAAGCTTAGGATCTCGCACTTGCTCAAGTACTCGAAGGATATCGCTACGGTATGTTTTAGCATACATAATGTTTTGATTTCTAGATTTTTTGTGGACTCGTAATTCGAGCTACCGTGGTTTTCCGTGTTAAGTATAACATAACATCACGCCTGTAATCCCCGAAGGGTTAGGCAGAGGTGTACTCATTAGTACCTACACTGTAAACCCCTAAATACATATTAAAATAAAGTAATGGTTAAAAATTTTTTTTTTCAGTTTTGAAGCTGCTTCAAAATACACCATTTTGATAACATGGTCCAAATTTAAATTAACGATCTTTTTAAATATTAAATAATATAATACAATAAAATCTGGTTAGCTCGATGTATGGGTCTGGTAGCATAAGTATAGCGTACCTGTAAGTATTGGCCTTCTCTCTTTTATGCCGTACCTGCTCTGTGTGAGTCTCATCCAGGTGTGTCCTCCACCAATTTGGCTGATTGTTGCCAATATTTCTTCCAGCCTATCGAAGTGATGTTATATAAACCTCTTTCATGTTCCTCAGGGCATGGATCACGTATCAGCCAAGAACGTGGTCCACCGAGACCTAGCGACCAGGAACATTCTAGTCGTGAACAAGTACCACGTGAAGATATCAGACTTCGGCCTCGCGAGGATTATTCCCAAGGAGGAGAATGCGTACAGACTTAAGACTGAGCGGCTGTTGCCCATAAATTGGTAAATATTGTGACTTTAACAGATTTGACATCGTTTTTGGGTTGAGTCTTCTAATGGGCAGCGCTGAAATTCCCTTTCGAACTGCATACTTTCACTATAGTTGATACATTTCACGAACTTCATCATTATTCAGCCGAAAGACGGACATAGGCCTCCCCAAGCGTCGCATAGTCATACATCCGCTTTGACGGGGCTAGCCTCGCTTTGCCCGCTGATATTTACACAGGGCTTTGAGGAAAACATCTGACGTCTGTGTGGATATTTGCTTAATCAGCGTTTTAATGTCGTAGGTACGCCCCGGAATCGGCAGTGGAACCGTGGCACTTTTCAACGAAGAGTGACGTGTGGTCGTATGGCGTGACGGCGTGGGAGATCTTCACGCGAGCGCGGCAGGAGGTGCCCAAGTTCAACGCAGAGCGGCCGAGAGAGCGCGCCTCCTGGTGAGACAAACCTTAGATATATTACAAGTAAACATGATAGCAGTTTAGCTTTATTAATGTTGGATTATCTTACTGTCTACCACCGATAATCCCCATTTTGGGTGATTTCGTCATCTGGAATATTCATCGAACGACACCAGCTATGTCTTCAGTACTTTATTTTTCGCTGTATGCCTTGTCTAGCTCAGTGTTTGACCAGAACCAGAAATAAAACAAAGTATTTATATTATAGCTTTCAAATACCGGAAGGCTGTCCCTCGGAGATATTCAGACACCTCATGAAAGACTGCTGGAACCTCGATCCAAACCTGCGACCCAAGTTTATTGACCTCGTGCACATGTGCAAACGATTTATGGACGAATACAAGTAGAGCATTTTACTTACTTTTGTTTCTTCAATATTGCTCCTGTTCTTAAATGTTTTCATTGTTAAGAATCAATTAAAAATTATTAAAGATGTGTGTATATTGAAGGCAAGGCTGATATGTCTCACATAGCTACATTAATGATGATTGTTATTTATTCGCTTGTGACGACAATTCGTGAAATATGCAACAAATGTCACAACGATACGAGGAACAAAATGTAATGATTACGTAATAGTGGGAATGTTTGATCGAATCTATTATTTTGGATGTTTATATCATTTGTATAGTTAGTGGCCATATTTCACGCATTATGTTTGATAGAATTGCGCTATAGTTGCACAAACGGTACTAGCTAATCACTTGTTTAACATAATTATAAGTATGTATGTTTTTGTGGTTCCTCAAAGCATTTGCCTTAGTTCTGTATAGATTATAGTTAATTTGTATATAATATACACACGTTATTTCAGTTTATACACTCTGTATCTCAATCATGTGGAATCTATTATTTTGTGTTATTCAGTGCAATCATAATGTGAATTTACAATTTTTGTCTGTCATGTTTTTTTTATTATTATTGTTTTTGTCCCAGTGTTTGTATATTTCATTTGACTTGACTATGAATTTGTAAACTTGAATTTTGACGTAATTAATACTTGCCGTGTATAATTGTGACTAATTAATGAGTCAATTTTAGTGTAAGCAAAGTTATATCGTGTAAGCAATCAGTGTATAAGTTTTGCTAGTCTTACCATTCTAGAAGTGCTACTGGCACAAATGTGGCTGCCTGGATTGTGAAATTATTGGTGTTGAAACGAATTGTTAGTAAGCATTTTGCTGAATAAGCTGCAACTATTAGGTGACAACGAGAGATTACTTTAAGACAGAACATACGCACACGTTATGCAGAATGGTCGCTTAGATCGATTCACTATAAAACCAAAGATGATATTAACATATGAACATAAAATCTAGAGAACAATTTATTTTTAAGAATTATTGACTTATTGTGTACATTTTATTAATTTTACACTTTATAGTAAGTTTTGCAATTCACTGTTGTGACAAATAAACGTAGTTATAATTTTAGTTAAGTACGAAAACTGTAATCGGGTAATGAGAACTTACATTATAATTATTTTAGAAATTTATTATTGTTTACATATGATTGGGAAATATTTTATAAAATTGTTTTTAATTATTATTTTTCGCAACATCGTGTGACGTCGTGATGATGATTTGGATTGTGATTACATAGACTGACAATAAAAGGAGTATCGGTGCTAAAGGATGAAATAAGGCCTTATATTTTCTATTGAATGCGTCTGGGTAGACAGGTGGTAAAGATAGTAGTAGAAAATGTAGTTCTTGCAGAACTATCGGGTTTAGTACAAGTGAAAAGTGAACATCATGTGTACGGTACCTAGTTTTCTGAAATCAAAATGAAACCTAAAGTTATTCTACTGGTTTTTATTATATATTTTACATAAGATTATATTTACATGAATCAGCTCAACATTCATAGTGTTATTCATGTCACGGTTCGCGGCGGTAGGCGGCGGTTAGAATAAAAGGATCGTAGCAGGTGGCGTTTTGTGGTTTCTGCCTACCTCCATGGGAAAAAGGCGTGAGTTTATGTATGTATGTGGTCAGCGCCGTCATGTAGGAGAATAAATAGGCAGCCTTGTTAAACTATATTGATGTTCTTTGCTAAATTGTACTAGTTCAATTATTAAATATAATATGGCGTCATCAATTGGAAAGATAGAAAATAAAAGTTGTTTAGTAAAAAAATGTGTCCTTCATTTTGTCCACATTTAACGGTGCTTTAGCTTTACACGACGATTGCCGACCTCGTATATTTTAAATTATTTAATATTATATATTAATCAATATCCAAGCAAGTATCGTGTAATATTGCATTGCAATTTTATTTGGGATTCATTGAGATTACGTCGTGTCGCTTATTTTGAATATCTTTTTGAGATCTGATCAAAATAGAACAGGGAAATATTGCGCACTGTTTACAAAGACTCTTATTACTATCTTATTCAATAACTGGTAAAATATGGGTGTATTGTATAACTTTATCTACCCCATAGGGGAGAATTGGCGTGATGTTTAATATATCAAATCGTTTGTTGCTTATAAAATAATTAATTGTAGAGACTTGTTCATTGGTGATAATCGTTCAGTTCAAGCCTACTTGGTTCGACGTAGCGTAATCTAAGCTAGATTACGCTTCTCTTTAGTATAAATGAGTTCATTTAAGTCATAAATAAGTCAACTTTGGATTAATATTTTAAAAGTAAATCATTTGGGTACCTATGATAATACAAAATTGTTTGTTCGATTTAATAAAAATACACTTATTGTCAATTGAAAAGTCGGTGTTTGTGAATATTGTTTTAACTGTAAGTGCTAAGTTTTAGTAGATTCGATGTATAGCAAACTGGTCCATCCATGTCCTAGCTGTATGTATAGAACAGAAAATGTAATCGTAATAAATAATACTATTGTTCTCAAAAACCTTTGAATTTTGTGACGTGGATGACTAAAGTTTAGCAAGATTAATTATACAAGTTTTCCAGCAATCGTCAGCTACCCATAGTAAGAATTAATATTATTGTTTTACCAGTAAAAGAATAATTGCAACGGTTTTCTAATTCGGTATAAAATGTCAGGAAATGTAATTCATTTACGGAATACTTTTTCCTTCCATAGTTTGTAGTCGTTGCGTCATTCAAGGGTTAATAAAGCATACAACACGAAAAGCATGCTTGGATTTTTGCTGTAAATATTAGTTAAATTTTATAAATTAAGTTAAATTTGTGTTATTATAATTTAAGACTCTGTGTGTTGCTGTTTCGTACAAATAACAATATTTTTAATGAAAAATTACAAATAATAAATCAAACTAAAACTTTGACGTAACCTCTAACTAAATAACGATGTTACCTTGTAACTAGGTACTAAACACCAACTGGATAGGGCGACGCCCAATGATTTATTACAATTTAATGGGATTATCTTGCCATTCGCCCTACAAATAAAACACATCCTGCGTGGTCGTGCATCGCTACAATGTGACATTATAATAAGGTGTAATTTCACTGTGAACCCAGTCAGTTTGTCGATACCAGACGGATTTAAATTGTATGCAAGAATGCAACAATGCAGAGCATTCGATGCAAAGTTGGTGTCGAGTTTGTTGTCAGAATTGGAATATTCATAGGTCTCTACCGTCATATTTAAGGGTTAGTTTCACTACGATCCGTTGCGTACTTCTTGATGACATTTTGATTGTTTGTTGTGGAATTTTATTATGAACACGAAATCTTGATAGTAAGATTAAATAAACGCGATCTCAAAGTTAAAGTAGGTACTGTGCCTACATGGCCACCATTTTCCTCTACACAATTTCCTAATCTTTTAATCAGCTTATTCTTTGACTGTAAATAGATGCAACACTTTTATTGAGCATTGTGCGAAACAGCGACACATCAATGTTATTTTTGCCATGGAAATTAATATAAATTATTGGTACGTGAGAATGCGTTTTATTTTTGCCCTGAAAGTTAATATTGTGCAAATTCAAAGACACGACACGTTGAAAGACACGTTGCAGATACTTTTGGAATGCCAGCAACATCCGCAACGCATTTGCGACTACCATCAATCATGTCATTTTCCTCGTTGCCTCCCTTGATATAGGTAGGTACTCATACCTAGGTAAGATAATGACGCAATTGTGGTCAATTACCTCTGCATATTAAACAGCTCGATGAGTATAATAAAGTTGGTACTAGAAAGAGGTTGGTACATACCTTTAGATACTAGGTAGGTACTCCTGGAACATTTTTTACCTTCAAGGTATTTGTTGGCTACTAACTACCTACCTATCTACCTAAGTCAAAGTATTTCGAATTGTTTCTTATGTTGTAGTTAAAGGTAAAGGAAGGGAAGGTTAAGGTGTTTTTACATTTTTATGCTTTGTTTGACGATAGGTAAACCGCGACGACTTTTAAGAAAATACCCATTACTGCAAAGTGAATCTCCAACCACTCGAAAGAAGCAAACATTTTAGCATAATAAATGCACCTACCTTAGAATTTTACATTGAACTAGCTTTTTTTTTTTTTTTTTTTAGGTGGTAAAAATCATCAAATGACTCCTTCCGCCCTGGGTGGGGCGGAAGGGACTGTCAGACTTTTACTGACTAAAAAACCACCCTGTTCCTTCTGTTGCCCTTTACGTTCCGGGGCCACGGTATCCTGTTAAGACGTCCCGCAGCCCCGGCCGTCCCGCAGCCCCGGCACATTGAACTAGCTTATGCCCGATTACGCCCGCTTGAATGTCGGTTATCGGAACTTTGGACCTTTTCATCCCCTTAGGGGTGAATTTTAGAAAATCCTTTCTTAGCGGATGCTAGCGCACGTCAAAATAATTTCAGCGCAATCCGTTCAATGGTTTGAGCTGTGTTGCTTGATCAGTTAGTCAGTTACAGTACCTAGTTGCCTTTTATATACTTATTATGTATATCTTCACTCACAATTTTTGCAGCAAAACATTGTAGTGTAAAGACGTCCTGAATAATCAAGGTAAACAGACTGCAGTTCTTTCTCTTGGCAATTTTTATTCGCGCTTTTTTCTTAACTGTCCCTAAAGGCATAGCTTTATACTATAGTAGTCTTTGAACACCGCGACACTCGGCTACATTTATCTCATAGGCCATAGGTACCTAAACCTTATTTAAAACTTTGGACATTGGACACTGCGAGTCCCGGTCTCGTATACAAACTATGCCTAATAAACAGCCTAATTTACATTATTTTCGTACCTATTTGGTAGGTACGTATTTAGCGTTGAATAGAAGTTACCCGTAGGTGAAACATGATACAATAAAGTTTTAGCAATTTATGCAAATGAACGCGCTACGCTAAATGGTGCCGCCTTTATAAACCTACCTAATGGCATATGGGCCGAGAGATTAAAATATTTATTAGGAGGCAATTCTTTACAATCATTAGGTGGAATCTGGAGTTTATTTTAATTATCCAATTTTTATTATCCTTTGCAATAAATATAGCTTTAAGTACTAGTGGTATGTTACAGACGGAAACACAAAATTGAAATAAAACTGGGCGTTCGAGTTGTTAAACCCTTTATTGAAGGCTGAAAAGTTTTAATTGATTTATTGGGATTCGGTTCAATAAGCTTTTGCAAATCTGTTTGTTGATAGTTCTCGGATTCATTGCAGTTTAGATTGAACTGAGAAAACGTATTCGATTTGGAAAAGCTTACCTATCCGTTTGCCCGATGGAATTTCCCATATTCAGAAATTGCGAAATTTCATATTTAATCATTTCCCCCCCTATTTTAAATTTTTGGGGGAAGAATTAATGAAAATTCTTAGTGCTTAATTTCGGTGTTCGTTGTCTGCCGATTTAAGATTTATTTTCTAAGTATACCTACTACCATATTATAGGTTTCTATTTAGTGATGTCTAAAATCCGCTTTTAACAAATTTCTTTAAGATTAGATTACACCTATAATAAAACCTCCTGTTACCTCCTACTAGGCGGCTAGTAAAGACCGTAGGTACCTAATGACTATCAAAACCGTTCACATGGCAGCAGAACCCGATGACAGCAAAAAAACCGCGCTCTTTCAATCACCGAGGGTCATAAATTCAAGATGTTTAAATAAACGTCACTCATCCTTCCAATCCTCGCAAATGATCGATCACCCGCCGCAGCTGTCATTTTGCCACGAATGAGTACCTACGTACATTCCTCAACAGACTTGTGACATAGCTCCAGGAGTCTCGTTTACATTTAGAGGTACCTACATACCTATTAATGGTGGCTCGTGAACGTGTTTGACGTGATGCATGGCAAGCGCAGCCATGGCCCGACGTCTCGCTTGTCGGAGTCACGTTGCATCGTCATCAATGCGACTTCACACGGTACACCGAGCCACCGACGGCAATTGATTGATAGAGCAGGACGGGCCGCGCGGTGTCCGGTCCGACACTATTAATCCTGTCGTTTACTGTTAAAGATTTTCTAACATATTGGCACATTGTAGACACATGTTTGCTATTTGTGCAAGAGAATATGCACTGTATACATGTGCGATAGAGTGGTAGTTGTTTATTTTATTATGGTTAGTTGCATTGCTGGTCCATTATGCCATTATTAGCTAACGAGACAGGCGAAACGATTCGTCGTCCAGATGCAATGGGCGGACTATATTGAAGTGCACTCAAGACCTGAAAGCACCGTTTCCTGAAAGGTGAACCGTGAGTACCTACCTAACGAATTTAATTTGTTACCTAAGTATTGCCGGGTTGAGTAGCTAGCCATATAACAGTCATGTTAAAACTTTCCTATTATCACCGGACTGATAACAATGGTTGAGACTACTTGACTAAGTAACGTTTAACTTCTAAATGAGATACTTAGAAGCAATATTATAGGATACTCGACTCGGTCGTGAAAGGAAGACTTGTTGAATAATGTTATTGCCATGCATTCGGTCCACTGACTATGTACTGTACATACGAGTTTTACAAAAGATAGACCCACCTATCTATGTAACTGTTAAAGAGCTTTTTAGCGTTCTACCTGGATGTTAATTAAGGCGGTTGCTAGCTACGTTGTCATAACGAAAAGTTTCAGAAATTCAACAAATACTTTTCAGCCCCGACCCAAATTCCTGGGACGGGCTCCATTTTTCTCCCGGATAAGTGTCTACTTTTCTGAGAAATATGGGCAAAATTTAAAAAAGGGATCATGTAGGTATGTACATTGTTATTAATTTAACGAATGGTGGGCAATTTTGCTTAACCCCAATCAAAAATGTTGTATACAAAATAAAGCAGTAAGCAGTTCAATTTAGAATCTACACATATAATAAAATCGTATATTTAAGCATTAGGTACGCAATTACTACTGGATAGATTCTGTATTCATTTTGTGAAGTGCCTTTTTTTGGCAGCTCGCGGCTTATGTAGTTTTCATAGTGAGCGAAGTCACGGGTACTGCGAGTTCCTACATATTTTTGTACATAAGTCGTATTTTTTATTTTGAAATTTTATTATTTGACTTTTTGGTGGCTATTGCCATGCTAAAACGCCTCAAATGTGGGAGCAACAACAACTAAAATAAATCAATGACAATAATTTAATTTTAATAATGTATGTTGATTGCTACGAAAGCCAAAACGTGGTCTGTTTTTAATTTGGAGCCTTAATGAAATTTATTTTGTATAACTTGATTAATTTACTTACCTCAAGAATCCAGGTGTAGGTATTGTGATCCCTTTATTTAATTACTTTCGTTGCTAGCGTTCTTCGAATAGCTGCCTCCGTCTGGGTTCAGGAATGCGCGATTATCTACTACCTATCTACTTTCCTAGGTTTATTATTACTAATGAAAGCTCTGAGGCTCCAGGTAGAGGCACTAAGGTTTTAGTTTCCCGAGCCTGTCATTCGCCTTCCTCACTGAAAACTGAGAGACTAAAAAACTATACTATTGTGCGGTAGTTGGGTTAGATTTTAAAAGTCTATTGATATGGTAATTTGGTTTTTATGTAAGTTTTATTTCAAAACAACTTTATATGAGGAACTATGATAATTTGAATAAAGTCAAGTAATACATAGTTTTTATACAACCTTTTATGTTTGCCAGAAACCTGAAAAAGGGTAATTGTACTAACCATTACAAACAAGTTTTACTATGGGACCAACCCTGAAATAGGGAAAAATAAAATACATTAGGTGACATTTATACCACGTTTTCATTTCTATCTGTTTAATAAAATAACAGACATCTTTCTAGTCTACTAACACTCAAACGAATTTAAATTAGGTGTTTTAATCTTGTGGCACACAAAAGATTTACTTATGAAGAATTTATGTAGTAAGTAAGTGTTTAATTAAATAAAACATTTCATCGTCGTTTGACTCGTAAATTAAATCAAGATATATGTATCACAGTCTGTGTACATTCGTCGTTAAAAGCCTTACTCATGAAGTCATGAATATGTATAACTTACTTGCATTTATTTCTATAGGTATAAGTGTATAACTCAGTAGGGCTCTACTCAGTAGTAGCGAAAAAACAATGATCAGTTTTATGTTTTTTTTTTAATTTCTTTTGACGTAAGTACCTAGGTACCTACCTACCTACATACATTTAATTATTTGTTTACTTTTATACAATAATTTAATTTAATGTTATAATTTTATTATGTTTACATTTTACAGTAATACCTAAACATAAAACCTTAAAGTACTTAAATGTAAAATATTTGTTTACTTGGTTATAGCTAATGCCTGCGTACGGGAGTGTCGCTATTTTTTACGCGGAACACTAATTATTTTGCTAAAATAAAAGTAGTGTCTATGATACTCTTTATAACATCAGTTATAGTACAAACAGACATTTCAATTTTATTTATTTGTATAGATTTCAGAGCTAGTTCTATAGTAGCCAAGTAAAAGTTGTGTGAGTAACTAGGTACTTACACCTCCTGAAAGATTGCCAATGATTTTCAAAACAACTTGCATAATAATGTAATTGTGTGAGTGGAAGTCAATTTAATTTGGCTAAAGAGTCATGTCATATCTTGTAACATAAACCACAATAGTTTTAGTCAAATGTCCTAAATTAGCATTAATTGAGATATATCTGAAATGTGGGCGACATTGTAATATTTAGGAGGATTAAGTACGTGGGTGTAGGAAGGAATAACTATGTATAACTGATCTGTGAGTAGGAATGCTTGGCATTTCCAATCCATTCTACGACATTTAACTTCATGTTTTGTTTTCGATTTGAAGGGTTTTAGTACCGGAGTAGTATTTGCAGACACACACATTACATCACGCTTAGGCAGAGGTGTACCCATTGAGATTTCGCCATTTATGGTTCAGACCCATGTAATTGGGGGTGAGCCTATTGCCATAAACTGGGCATAAATAAAAAAAAAACCATATAAATATATACTTACATGAGGCCTATATTAGGCTCTTTATAGGTACAAAGATCAGGGTTGGGTTAGCGTCCTCAAATGCATGTCTTCCTAATGGAAATAACTTAGTGCTAAGAACTTTCTAAAGGAGAGTTGTTTACCTACCCCGTCCCTTTCCCTCTAATGGCCTTGCCTCGTTAGTATGCTGGTTTCATTTTCTGCATAAAGTTTGATAATTTAATTGCTTTTCAAGGTAAAAAGAGTCACTTACTATTAAAATGGTAATATCGGATTTCTTTTTAATTTAGGACAACGCTTCTGTGCGCTTCTTGTTTGAAATGAGGTTCTGTTAAAAGGAAATTATATTTTTATTTCTTCTGTACGTATCTATTAGTGTCATTGAACCTTCTTAAACGGCTGGGTTCATTTTAATGATATGAATGATAATGTTTGCGTGTGTAGATTCAAATTTGGAGCAGCAAGTCGACTTCCGGGCAAGACAACTTCGGTCTGGTCTGATTTTTGAAGCATGCATCAATACTAAGTAAATACGTATACTACTGGGCTATGTGATGCAAGAGTCAAACCTGCAACCCTCGAAATAACCCCTTCTATTTCAAGTTTTTAGTACAGCAGATTAGTTATTTGAACAGTACTTACCAACAGTCAAAACACTTACTGGTAAAACTGTACAGTAACAGTAGGTACCTACTGGTATAACCGCAAACTAGTTGAACACCTAACAATGTTACACAATGTCTCGGAACAAGGGAGTCTAATCCAAGACACGATTTGCTCGGGGGCGCAGTAATTGTGACAACGCGTTGGTTGCAATCCAGTGATAATTCGATTGTGTGCCGAGCTTCTTCCTTCCCAGCGGTGCCGCTCCAGAATCGATAGGATCCCACAATAAATGTCGGAGCGATTAATTCTATTTTCATTAACAGGCGTATTTGAAGATGAGGCTATTTTTAGCAAACCGCCACTCGAAGTGTAGAATTTGCGAAGACCTTGAGTTAAATTAAATCATTAGGTACCTACATCCCTACCTAGCTACCTACCTAATGACAAAATAAAGGGCAGTTCGTTTTTAAAATGGAATATTTTTGTTAATGAAATTAAATTATTCTCTCAAGTGTAAAACACCTTTTACGTCAAAAAGAGGAGAGTTCAATTTAAATACTGGCCGTGCACTCGAAGGTTTCAATAAGAACTGAAAGAAGCTTTACAAAAACAACACAAAAATCTTATTCATTTAGATAGAACTTTTTAAAACATAATCGGTATTTATTCTGCGAAAGCGAACCAAACGACTTTTATCGAAGTTTAGGTACCTACGTAATTTAAATTCTATTCTAAGCTAAGTTTTAAATGTTAATTTAACTATTATTGCTGGAAAGGCTGGAAAGTAACGTAATAAATATCAACATTTGGCATATCATTGAATTAGTTTCACATAGAGTTTTTGGTTGGCTCGTTTTGGTACAACTTTGTAATTTCCGAGTTCACACGAGCCTCAGAGTCTGTCAAAACAAAGAAGAAAACCCAATGAAACGGTTCTATTACTTATCACGTGGGATTGAAAAACCGTGTTCTATATTCGAGTCACGTGCGAGGTACAATCGCTCACTCTGGATCACTATCTCAGGTAGATTTCCCTGTAACGTGTAGATTACACGGGATGCTATAAATAGATTTATTGAAGTAAAAGTTAGAACGTACGTCTAGACCAGTTTAGAACTTAGCACTATGAGGTGACGTGAAAGTCTTGATGCATTTAGGTAATCTAGCTTTAGTCTCGACTAGGCGTGCGCTATTAGGAGTCTGTACAAGTCTTGTGTGTTTAATAGAATGTTCTCTAACAATGGAAACGAAGCAATATTGTGAAATATTTTATCACAATAGCATTGTATTTTTTTAACAGTAAGTTGGTACTATTGTTAACCGAACGGTGTTTGAATTAGAAAATTCTATTTGAATATAATTAATAAACAGTCTACTGTTCTCTGTTAACTGTAATCTACAATTATAAAAGCGAAAGGTCACTCATTGATTGTACACGAAAATTCGAAAATTATTCGACCTATGAAGGTGAAAGTTAGCAAGTAGGTGTCGGAAAGGCAATCGCCTCAACATCTAAAACGCCGAAATGTTACCGCATACGCCTCTTTCATGGCAGGTGTGCCTTGAGGTTACGAGCGCCCAGAACGGGGGCCCACCAAAGTGACCTCAAAGAAGGTAGCACAGTGGTCACGTGCTCCATAAACAGTGAGGCTTAGGGGTGACCCCTTTACAGTCTCCTCAGGGATGTGCCTTTACGGTCGCTGCATAGGGAGGGTTCTAGTGCGATCTCCATGTGCCGATGGTGACCACCAGGGTGATTTTAGTGATGTTAAAATCCCTTATTCCCCGGTCTTACCCAAAAGGACAGGGCGCAGACCGAAGGTTTCCTCTCCCAAATAAAAATATATGTAGGAAAGATCAGCTAAGAATTTTGTGACAGGGCCAGGGTGACTTTGACTTTTGACTTTCAAAGTCTCGAGCAAAAGCTAGTAGGTAATCCCTTTTAATAATACTAACAACGCTTTGTATTGGCAATTATAGTTAAGAAAGTGAACTAAGTATATAAAAGTTTTTATTCTGAAATATCGTCTAAAAAGAGAACAGCTGTAAACATTTTAGTTTTTTAGGCACGTGTTTGATGGAACTTAGGTAGGTATATCGGTAGTATATATATTTTTGAAAATACATCATGTACACAGACGTAACGAACACATTACATTAGAGTAAATATTATTGTATGATTGGAAGTGTTAGAATTTCTCATTCAATATTGACTTAAAATGCAAGAGTTTGCAAAAAAAGAATGGCTTATACAGGCTTATCACACTTATCACACTTGTAGCTTCGACGACTTCGGACTGCTTTCCGAACAAGACGGTTTCCGTAATGGCTTTAGCACTGTAGACCATATACACACGCTCTGCGGCATACAGCTAAAAAATCTTATCTTTAAAAATGACAAAATAGGGGATCTGAACGCATCCAGGACGAAAAGCAGGAAGTTTTCGTCGCCACTTGTGCAGTGAAATCAAAAAAGGCAGCAGAAATATCTACTTACTTTATACATCATTGTACCTACTCGCTTCTTGAATTGCCCTGACAACGTATGTACGTATTCGTTGCCTTGTTAAATAACTTCGCGAACATTTCAGCAATCTGAGTATTCAACTTGCTGAGTAGAACATTATATAAATATTTCTCTGTGTGGAGATATTTGCAAAAAGTACTGTAAATCCATTATTTCACTTCTAATATTTTAGTTTTAAACATGAAAATATTCGTGATTAACTGAAACAAACTGTTGAAATAATTGCTTGCAGCTGGACTTTATTATTTGCATGAACTAAAAATGCTGATTTATGCTACACATTTATAAAAGGGTTGTTATTGTATTTTGTGCTAGCATTTGTAGACCATTTCGCCGATTATCCTTTACCAATTAAGTAATTTGAACTAGAAACGACCCATTGTTCGTAGTAAAGTCTATTATAATAATATTTAGCACATGAAGGCGGGTCGCGCGTCCTTTGATAGCGGATAGTCGGTAGCGGGCTTCGCGTGCCGTATAAAAACTAATTAAACTTAGTTTGACGGTTCATATTTAAGTTATGCTGTATAGTATCTCTCCGCTTGGAAACAAGACTATTTAGGGCGTATCGTTAGTCAAGTTATATTTTATGAAACTACAGGTTTCTTCTAATTAGCCATTTTAGACAACTACGAGTTGTCGTGGGCGGTTTTATGAAGTTTTTCAACGTAGCAGCTTTGGTAAAATGTTGCACCTCTCTAGGATTTATGCAGAAGTATAGGATCATGACAATTGGCACGTCGAAAACTTTTATTAAAGCACTCGCACGCTTGTGAACTTCGTTAATCCTACGTCCGTTCAATTTATGAGTTAGTTTTTTTTCGTAGTTTCTGTTTTTGCTTTACTTTTATTATTGTACTTACTAGCTTTTGCCCGCGACTTCGTCCGCGTATATGTCGGTTATCGCGGACGCAGACGAAGTCGAAGTCGAATAAAAAGTAGCCTATGTCCTTTGTTGGGGTTCACACTTACCCTGTACCAAATTTCACACAAATCGGTTCAGTAGTTTAGGCGTGAAGAAAAGACAGACAGACAGACAGAAAGACAGACAGACAGACAGAGTTACTTTCGCATTTATAATATTAGTTAGGATTAGGATGAGCTAGAAATGATTCTTCAATACTTTACAGAGACAGCAAGGGTTGTTGGTTAGCATTGCAGTTTTTAAAATAACTGTTGCCTATACTTAATTATTAAAAAGATGTAAAAAAAACAGCGCTAACTCTTGATACATGCGTGTGCTAAAACACAATGTATCGAAATGTATATAAACCAACACACGTTTACAACACATAAATGCTATTTTCACACAAGTTAGTTACACAATTACATGATGTAGGTAGCCTAGACCAATAAGCATGCTCTTTGATTCCTTTGTGTGTCTTTATTTGATTTTGTCTACGACGAAAAACTTTTTCTCTTAAATTAGGACGACAGCTTTGATACAAAAGGTATAATATTCTTTTGTATATAGTAAACCAAATCAGTAATATCTTGTTACTGTTAGGCCCTATAAGAAATAAGATACGATGTGTTACTAAAATATTCAAAAGAAACTTGGTCCTTCAGCTACGTGTTTGCAAAATTTATTTGTTTTAATAATTTTTCAGTTTATTGAAAAAAGACAGGGGCAGGTACAGCCATTGAAATGATTAATAAAGACCCTTACTGATTTTCATGCTGTGGTCTCCTATTAGTGAAGGAGTTACATAATACCTTTTGTTGACTATTATTATGTCATGATTTGTGTTCATCTTTTATTGTAGATCCTAAATAAATTAATTAGAAATTTTAAAAGAATTACCTCACACCATACACACTTATGACCAATTTGGTTCATACCTTTTATTTTTGAAACAAATACTTACAACTTTGTGTTTGAATTATAATATTCTGTCTGCTATCGAAACGAGGGTCAACTGACATAATTATTTCTGGTACCGCAAAAGCTTAGAGGGCATTCAACTCAAACAATGGTACGAGGAAATATACGAAGCTTTATATTTTGCTTCGCTTTAACTTTAGTACTGACAAGAGGCCTAAAGACCCTTAAGGTCTTATAGTCTTATAAGGGTTTTAAAATAATAAATAAATAACATAGTAACATGTAGTGTTGCCCAAAATCGGTTTTGGTCTTGTTGGGCAACACTAAGTGTTGCCCAAAATCGGTCTTGGTTTTGCGGTCTTGGTCTTGTTGGGCAAAACTAGTAACATGGTACTTAACATAGTAACATATCAGTGAAGGAAAACATCGTTAGGAAACCTGTATTTATATGTAGGGGAACAGTGTATAAGACGGGGACGCGGGGTATGATGGGACACACAAACTTACGGCAAACTAAACACAACATAACGTAGTGCATGCGCCAACAGGGTGCCATTTGCAAGCGGCCATTAGTGCGGTATCGTAAATGAGTGAGAGTGTACGCGTATCGGAGCTGCAGGTCGAAACGTGTTTTCGTGTTGTCGTCTTATAATATTTCAAGTTTGAAGTTACTGCCACAAAATTGTAAGTAATAGTGTCTGTTTATTGGTATTTTGTGTACACATTTAAGGTTCTACTAAGCATCGTGTGATTTATAGCATGCTCCTTGAATGTTGACGCATTTTTTTTAATTATTTTTTTTTGCAAATTTGGTTCACGGGGCAAGACGGGGCAAAATGTTTGAGGCATGACGGGGTACTGCCCCGTCTTGCCTCATGAAACTTTGTAAAGGCTTATGCTTTTTAATGCTTGGTGTGCAATTGCATTTTTGTTTCTGTATCTTTTCAGGTAACTGTAATGGCAATAATTACCTATTTCTACAGCATATAAATCTGTATTGGAAGACAGTAAAAGACCTGCCAAACCACAAACCAATAAAAACGCGGGAAAAAAATTGAATGAAAAGGGCAAGGGCAAAGGGAAGAAGACGCAAGAGGACACTCTATATGTATTGTATTGTCACGATCTGAACAACACTTAGGTATTTAAAGTCATCCGAAAATTGGGTAGGCTGTCAGCGGTGTGGCCAGTGGGCACACACTGCATGGTGTGGATGATGACGACCCAGAAGATGTATTGATTTGCTATGTCTGTGAGGAGGACTAAATAGAAAAAGCAAATTAATACTCCCTCTGAGTCTAGGAAACAAGACGACGTTGATTCTTCTTCAACCCGTCTTGCCCCTATTTGACGTCCTTGTCTTGCCTCATATATGGGGTAAGACGGTGTATTTCCTATTTTTTCTTATTATATTTTTTTAAAATTTATATGATTCTCAAACATTCCAAAACTTGTGCCAAATAAAACTTACAACGATAATGTATGTTATACTAAATAATAATTAAATATTTTACTTTAAATTATCCGTATTTTTACTGTTTGACCTTAGCGTCCCCATCTTATACCCCCTTCCCTTACTTGTGCATTCTCTGTATGAGGAGAAGCCTTTGCACAGCAGTGGGACAATAATAGGCTGGTATTATTATTATTATTTACATAGCATAGTTCCTTATGGATGTTTTAAGTTGCATAATCATTTATTTTTAGTGCACTTTGGTACGTGTATTTTTATTTGTAATTTGTCAAACATTTATTTAAATTAAACAAAAGAAGCGCAAAGACTACCAAAGTAAACTCTTCTTTCTTATCTTTCTGATGGAGTTGAGTTTATAAAGTGTAATTTCATAATTTGTAGTCAAACTAAAAAATCTGCAATAGTTAGGAATAATTGTATATTGTACCTATACCTTTATGTAATCACACGTTACCATATGCTTTAACTTTCTGACCTCGGAAGCCTCCTTAATCATACTTTGTACTCGTATTACCCTTAATATAATCATTATAAACTGAGTAATTGTTGATCCACAAATAAAGCCGTAATGTTCGTTGCTCAGACTTGCCGTAGGGAAATTATGGCGTCATAAACTACGAATGAAACATAGACACTGGCTCAGAATCGATCAAATATTTGATCAGGCGGTAAACACAAATATTTTGTTCACTCTACCATTGGTATTGCTAACCGCGAATTTTGTAAGTCAATCGAATCTCTTTCAGCCAACAAATTGTAATTAGATTTGAGATCGAAGTTTATTCAATGAAAATAAATGTACTTATAGGGCTCGTATTTTGTACAAGCTTCTGCTTGCACTTCGTCCGCGCGTTTATTTTCACCTGCGTTAAGTTACATCCTACTGCTTTGCTCCTGTAGGTCGTAGCGTGATGTTATATAGCTTATACTATTTGTCATGAACCCTCATCATCTGCCTAGCCTTTTCCCAACTATGTTGGGGTCGGCTTTCAGTCTAACGGGATGCAGCTGAGTACCAGTATTTTACATGGAGCGACTGCCTATCTAACCGCCACAACCCAGTAACTGGGTAATACGATACCCCTAGGCAAGAGAGGTTGTCAGACTTTCAAGCTTCTGACGACTCGTAACGACTGTCAAAGATCCACGTATGACAGCCGGGACCAACAGCTTAACGTGCTTTCCGAGGCACGGAATGATGTCAGTAATGTCTAAGATAAACTTTAGAAAGTACATATGAATTGAAAAAGTCACATTGGTACTTGCCCGGATTCGAACCCACAACCTCATGCATGAGAGGCGGGCGCCTTAACCGCTAGGCCATCATGACTTGTCATGAACCCTATCGTATATAAAAGTATTTTGTCCAATCCGACAGGTAGTTTTATGGATTAGCGTGTTTAAATAAACAAGCAAACACGGATGATATTATATTAAACAAACAAACAAAATAATCTTCAGATTTAAATTTAGATGTATATTGATTTCCCAGAATAGATCGATGGACTCAAGTTTTCGTTTGTCTAATCTATTTACGATGATATCAATCTTAGGCTGAATGGTCTCAGTTTCTTAGAAGACCATGGCGAGCCTTGTGGGTTTGACCGGATGGCTCTCAATTCTGAATATCACGACAATTCACCAAAGCATTATCAAATCACGGGTTTTGTTGAAGAAAATTCAAAATGAACGTTTCGTGAAGTGAGTTGCCAGGTTGGAACCCGGAACCTTACCTAAGCTCGAAAAGAGCATCTCTTCTACAACATATTTTTGTCTATCCATATTGTGTCACGGTTGTTCAGGATCTACATAGTTTAGGTACACTTGCCCAAAAAACTTAACTCAGAGATAGTTGCTAACAAGAGGTTTAATTACAAATTAAAATGCGATTCAACTAAGAATAGGAACGTCAGTGACCTCGGTTTGTCAATTATGAATTGAATGTACGGCTTGCCAAAAAGTCATAGAATTACTAAACCAAAGCCACAGCTAGTTAGTTTTGAAAAATAATTTAAAACTGCTCTTGACAGTTGAGAGATCGAGGTCATTGAATTTGAATTTTTTTGAGCCACATTGTATGTATGAAATTTTGTGATTTAACCTCGTGTTAGAAACTAATTTAATTATGATTTTGGTGCAAGTGAGCCTTATAATACAAGTCTATTAGGCACTTAACTATTTCATGGGCTTACTCTGTGCATTAAGTACGGTTATGGTAGCTAGGTGGGGTCCATGTTTGGACATTAAAAGCTTTGGCTTTTAGCCGGTCGTGGTCGAGAGAAAGGTAAACAATACCTTCCCGTGAAATTGTTAGCCTCAACAGATTATATTAGACGGTACCTACGGTCGAACAGAACCAAAATAATTATCTTACTGATACATTGCGATTCATTGTTATTTTGTGTTCACTTTTTAAACTTGTGGTGTTTAATAATTTTGAAATCTATTTAGTGTGATTTAAAAGAATTAACACACTAGAAACATTGTTAAAAAATAATTGCAAGTTAGCTGCCTTATACCAAATGGTTTGTTCGACTGTACTTTATCTTATATAGCACGATAAAATGTAAAAGTTCCACAGACAAAATTAGTCAAATATGTGTAACATTTACAAAATAGTGTAAATTGAGTTTAAACGGAGTCAGACAGGAGTTAACGAGTCAAGCGTTTAATCCAACTATTCGCAGCAGTATAGTTAGCAGTATTCGTTAGCAGTTCGATTTGAAACCACATCGAATAAACCCTTTCAATTTTGTCGTACTTAATTGTCGTTATTAATTGGAATGCCGTACGAACATTTAATATTACTGTGCTACCCTTTTTTTTAAAGGAATTTAAGGTAGTGTCAGACTTTTACTGACACCCCTCCGTGTAGGAACACGGAGGGCATTAGGTCCTCCTAATGCCCGCGCTATGTTACCGCGGCCCTGGTGGGCCGCGGTAACTCTTTCGAACAAATTCCGCAACCCTGGCAGGGCTATTGCTAGCCTAGAGCTACATTACTCGCATTAGGATGTAGGTCAATATATGACAAACATAAAATTGCTCAAATATTGGCCGAGGCCAGATTAATACGTTAGGGTAGTGTAGGTCAAAGGGTTAGGGAAAATGGTAAAAGGTTTTAATTAATATTAACTTACGGTTTATACTTATGTACAATCCATGACGATTTCATTTATATTGCATACTAGCTCATGCCTGCGACTTCGTTTGTTGAATGTCGGTTATCACGGACAAATATACCTATGGTTTCTAAACATAGCATAGCATATAATGATATGCTTTAAGCATAATATGATATGCTTACAATTATAATGGTTTAAATGATCTCAATAAAGTTATAAATAATTACTAAAAGACAAATTGTGAATAATTAAAATATAATATAAGTGACTTCGATTACTATAACTAATGTAATTTAGAATTGCACACAAATTGTCTAGTGTTATTATTTTTAAATTTTTATTTTAACAATGTTGCTGCGCCCTAACAGGGTCCATAACTGTACTTTAGCTTTAAGCCCAATGTAAGAACTATAAACACATTATGGTATGCAAATAAATAAATATGAATATGTGTTCAAAGTGTGTAAAGTGATTCAATCATGTTATCCTTCTTCTCGCAGAGCTCGTAACATGACTCTTACTCGAGTATAAATATGTAAGAAACTACTACTAACTAGGTACACAATTAGTGATATACAGTAACGATTTTCTCATAACAATATTTTAGAAACCGGGCATAATACGTCAAACAGGTGTATCTGCTTACAGGCTAATCTCCGTAGCGTAAGTGGGGATATAGATATACATAGATAATCTAATGTTGCGTTAGTAATCGCTTCTATTGAAAATTGCTATAGGTAGATACAGATGGGTCGTTATGGTGAAGGTTGCCTAATAGATCTATCATCAGAGTATAGATTGGTCATCGCCTAGTCTATAAATTTATCTACCAACCCACCGTAACTGTCTAGCTCGCATTCCTCAATAATCGTATTTCTATCCATACTAATATTATACCTAAATGCGAAAGTAACTCTGTCTGTCTGAATCGATTTTGATGAAATTCGGTACAGGGTAAGTTTGAATTCCAAGAAAGGACAAAGGCCACTTTTTATTCCGCGACTTCGTCTGCGTCCACGATAACCTACATTTACGCAGATGAAGTCGCGGGCAAAATCTATTATATAATAATAATATGTGTAAATCATCCTTATACATACACTCTGGGCCATACATCAGTCTGTCTTAATCCAATAAACATTTTTATAGCATATAAACTAACAGTAACTGAGTCAGTTGTTATTTATTATTTTACTTTTACAGGACTCCTTTTTATTACTCTTCAGAAAAAATAATAATTCACTGCCTTGTATTGTTAGAAAACCCACACGTAGTTGTTACGTCAGTGTCTTCACATTAAATTCTTAGAACGCGTTACGATTTCGAGAACCGCAGAGGTGAGCTGTCTTGTTCCAGATGAAGAATTGCAACAAACTGCATGTACTGTCTACCTGGACTTCCCTCAGGAACGGATCCAGCTTTCATGTTAGGGAGGGTCATATAATTAAGGTCTAGTCAAAATAGGCTCCGTTTCGATTAGAATAATAAATCAATTTAAAAAAATAGTAAGCCCCCTAAGACTCCCCCCCGGACCCGCCCTTAACTTCATTTCCAAGTTGTACTGTACTCTAAATACACCGTGAATTTTAATCCGTTGCAAATCTTTCAGGGGGTGAATGTACTCATGAATATGAACAACTTTTATTAAGGGACATAGTACGAAATGTGAAAAAAAAAGACAGCTGATCCATACAATTTGATCGTAATGTAGTACATTATTGTACTACTATGTCCCTTAATAAAAGTTGTTCATATACATGAGTACATTCACCCCCTGAAAGATTTGCAACGGATTAATATTCAGGTTGTATGTAGTTTCAAGTAAGAAAATTAGAAAAGTGTTTTTCATTTGTTTATTTAAAGGATCACAATACTTTCTAAAATTATCCGTATATCAATTTATAATATATCTCTTGCTGTTTATTGTATTTTTTCACCTATAAACTGTACATGTTCATTAACAGATATTACACTCGACTTCATTTGCAATAAAATACCACCGTCGATAGTATACTATGTAACTACTACTGTAGAATATCCGATTCGTTTTAAAATGAAGTACAAAAATGCAGCACACCCTTTTAGTTTGAAGCGCTCTCTCCGATATTTCAACCGAGCTATTTCCGTGCATATTTTCAGTACAAACGGTTTAATCAAAAATGGTTTTAAAGGATACCAGCAAAATGACGTAAATATATTCCTAAAGCGACATGTTGTGAGCACATAACCCGACGTTTGTTTCGTATCGTGTTCATATAAATTGTAATCGACAGTATTAACATATGGTTCGGGAACATCGATATAATTTCTCAATATGTACGGGGTTGAATGTATCTACCTCTTTGCTTAATTTAAACAACAATATATATGACGGAGGGGGGGTACCTCCAAAGTGTTTTTAAAAGGTGTGACGTCAGTATTGCTGACGTCACGATTGTTTTTTTCTTGATGACTCATGTTCTGGTCTTCGAAAGAAAACTTCAACTCACTGTTTGAATACTTCGTTTATTTAACGGGCAGCGTAATGACGTCACAGAGAGGTCCGCACTGTACGGCGGCTCGAGAGTGAATGCTCTTTGCGTTCACAGTGCGGCCGTATTTATAGCGCTCGGCGCACGTGCACGTGTTTTCAAGTTTTGAGGTTAAGTATTGGAATTACAATAACCAAAAATGACCTGTAGTTTAACGTTATTTTTAAATCACAATAAGCTCGCAGTAATTAACTGACGATTTATGAACAAATTTTAGGACAATCAATTGACAACTGTCGTAATTGCGCCGACATATACGTTCAGTATAAATCACAGTCTTCCTCTTTATTAGCATAAATCAAGTTGATTGAAGCAATCTTCGATCTACAGTGTTTTATATCCGGTTCTATTGTTCGAACATATTATAGACTAGCTTAGGTATATCCGCGACTTCGTCTGTGTGAATGTCGGTTTTTGGGACGCAGACGAAGTTATTCTTTTTCGCAGAGCTTTACTTCATCTATCAGTGAAAGAACTTTCGAAATCGGTTCAGCCGTTTCGGAGATTAGCCAAAACAAACAAACATAGTGATAGGTAGTGTCGTCGTCTTCTGAAGGAAGCCCATGCTCACTTTTATCTTTTTCGCTGGCATCAGTCAGAGCATCCACGTAGCCTTTTGCAGTACTTTTCCAAGCTTATTATTCACGCCGCTAGGGCTGTTGTCATAACGCTCAAGACTCATATCGAGGTGGGCAGTTTACATCACTATATTCACAACAAACACACGTGAAATAATTACGTTAATATTACTCGTAACGGTCATATAAGACTCATATTTATAGCACTTACACCCACTTTGGATACTGTAAGTGTTAGTTACACTTCGTTGTTGACGTCACGGTTAAAAACAGAGGGTCCTGTTATCTAAGATGAGCATTTTCTCGTTTGTTCTGATTCCATTCTCCCCACAGAGAGATTTGTTCCCAAACTATTATCGGACCCTAGTCCAGAAAACGTTCTAGCGCAAATAAAAAAGTTTTTCAAGGAAAGACGTGATATGTTGAGTACACAAAGATGCTTTTGTAAATCGACCTACATCAACGGAATTGAAATAATACAAAAAGCTTTTTAGGCCAAAAAATTGTGAACCTGAATCTTTTCATAGAATAAAAGAAAAAAACGCACTTTGTGAAAGTCACAATGCTTTAATAACGGCTATCTTGACATAACTTCAATGCCTAAGGACCATTGTCACGATTTCTCCCGTTTTCGCTTGCAGGTAGAATTTCTTTTTGGATTTCACAATGTGACCTTTGTCCTCAGTAGCTGCTGCGCTGCAGTAGCATTGGGGTTACGGACGACATTCAATTGTTTCTATCAAAACGTTGGTTTAAATCAAACCTGTATACGTTCTCTTGTCTTATTACTGAAATGCAACGAAAGAATATCTGCTACTTTCTGCTTCCAACAAATGTATACTGAAACAACGATATTTTTTACCAATTTCAGCCAACTTTAATCGAGAAAAGATAAGTGCGTTTTATGTCTAGCTGTAAAGTCCAGCTCGAGGCTTTCGCGGAAGCAGTTTTTTCCGGTATACCTATTACCTGTTTATTGCTATAATATCACTTTTAGTTTATGACGCAAAGATTAAAGACATTACTTAAAGTAGTTTGCACAAGCTTTTTACTATATTGTTATAAACTATATCTTTTTACTGCGACTTTTAGGTTCCTGGGATACGATACTGATACTAATAAGCTTATTTTCCAATTCTCTGAAAAAATAAAATGCTATTATCATTTTGTTCACTACCAATCTTTTTCCTATTTTGTTTAAACGTTCGTAAACGCGTTTTAAAGTATAAAAAACTGTAAGAGAATTTTAGTAACCCTAAAATCTCATAATTCTTTGCCTGGGTAGGTACTACATGAATTAGGTCAGGAGAAGTGCAAAAGATACCTAATTCCGTTGTAACTAAGTAAGAAACATGAACACCAAAACTTTCTTATTAAATATTAAATTAAGTAGAAGTGAAGGTATTACCTTAGCGTATTTCCCAAGTTCATCGGGAGTAATGCCCTCTGTTTCAGCAAGTAGGTACCTACATTAGGTAAGTAGGTACGCTAAACCAACATAATAATATTATTGTTGTGGTTTCCCTATATTGTTATGTGTACAATTTATGACTTAAGTTTCGGAACAGGGAAAATCATGTGACTGTAATTTTTTTATTGATTCCAATAATAACTATTTGTCTTCCTGCTTTTGATAATAAAAGCAATGCGGAGCAATTATTATTAACTCTGAATAGTTTTTAATTCACATGTTGTACCTAATTGTCTAAAAACCAAGTTAAAAGTGTTACTGGGTGCCCTAATAGAAGACAATCGTGGGGCGAATAGGCGATTACCGCGATCATTTGTACCTACGGTTCGCCGAGCAAAGTAACGATCGTGACGATCGCTTTCTATTAAGAGCGCCGTAGTCTGCAATTCATCGCGCTAGGTAATTTTTCAATGTTACCAACGATTACCAACAACTTATTCCCTTCTAGCTTTGAAAGCTTTCTTGAAACTTTCGGTTCTAGTAACTTATCAGAAGCCGGCACTCACAAGTAAGATAGAGTGCTTTATTTTAAGCGGGCTGCGGAAGTCATGTGCAAACAACGTATGGTCCTTCAATAACTTCAATTAATATCATGTTAGGGAACCCTGAAGTACTTGTAACTTGTTTATAACGTTGTAACAGTTTGAAATGGCATGTGACAACATATGTCTTTTGCAACGTGATGTATCATGAAGAAGTCACTCACAGCTTTGTGATTGGGTTCCCGTCTACTCGCCATCACTTCGACGAAATCCTTTTACAGTCAATGTCACCGTTTTAGTTTTACGGACAATTAATCAAGTAGTAAAAAGAAAGGTCTGTGGCTTGTTTAGTCGTTGGATTCAGTCGTCGGCAATTGAATTAATAAAGCATACAATTCCTATTATAGTTTACACAAACATAAATACAGCATAAATTGTATTGCATATATTTTATACATTTGTGTGCAAACTGCGCATATTTCAAATGAAAAATTAACTTAACCACTGGTTGTTATTCTCTTGTCTACCCTAATCAAACTACCCGGGAAGTTAGAAAATTTATAGTCAATTCATTTTAACTTTGGCAATTATCATTGTTACTGTTACTGATCTTTGCTTAGCGTTAGTCTCATTTATAAAGTGAAACTTTTGTGTTTAGTCACTTAAGGCTCACTTGCACTAAAACATAACCCAAAGCAAACTAACTCGGTGTTAAAAGATAACCCTGACTGGCGCAAGCGAGCCTTGGAGTTTAAAACATTTTAATTGGGTGTAAAAAGCTTAACGGAGAAAACAGTTATATGTTCTTTCTATCTCTTAGGAACATTTTGGGTTACGGTCTTACGGAGATGTTGAAGGTTATACATATAAGCTTCCAACTTTTCGTTGTTTCTTTATCAATTTTTAAATGTTATACTGAACTTTAAATACCCTCATGACCCCTGTGAAGTTGGGTATCGTATTACCCAGTTACTGGGTTGTGGAGGTCAGATAGGCAGTCGCTTCATGTAAAATACTGGTACTCGGCTGCATCCGGTTAGACTGGAAGCCGACCCCAACATAGTTGGGAAAAGGCTAGGCAGATGATGACCCCTGTGCAGTTGTTTGCACCCGTAAGCACAATGTTTCGCATAATTTACATTGCACGCAGTGATTGTTCAAACCAAAAATAAAAGTGGTTTTCCAGCAAGAATTTTTGCTCTAAGTCTCTCTCTAGTATGCGAAATAAACGGCTTGTGATGTGTATTTTTACATTCCGTATAATGTAAGTACACATGGCTGTATCTACAGGTATAAGGTACATATTTGCCTAACCCTTTCGGCAAAACAAACACGATCTAATGTTGAGTTAGGCTAATTTATTAGATAGGTACACATACCTATCTAATAATTACCCTAAGTCCTCGGAGTAAACAGGCATGTCGTTATATATTATGTTATAATTATGGTGGGAAGAATGACTGGGCCTATAAATGCCAGGTATGATCTATAAGATGGTATAAATCAAATCGACAGGCCATCAAAATTACGAGTTATCGAGGCTACGGTCTGTAAATAAAATGCAAAAAATAGTAAAGAAATAGTGCTGAAAATTGTGTCTATGAAAAATAATATTCATGGTCATTCGTCAAAATCTTCAAACGCAGTTATATTTACAAATTTTAGGTACCAATGGTACCGTTCAATGTATTGGTATTTGTAAAGAAAATTGCACCACGTTGATTGGTTTTTGGCATCGCTGGCGTTAAAAGAGTTTCGCTCAGATTACTCTTAAAATAGTGAGGCGTTGAGGGATCGATTATTCTGATCTCAACTTCTGGATCGGAGGAAACAAAAATAAGTTCGAAAATAAAAATATTAACACAAATCATAAAACAATTAGCTACCAAGTGAGACTAAACAGGATGATTCTTGTGTCAACGCGGGAATTTACCAATAAGCAAATAATAGTGAGTATTGGTAGATTCGGGATAAATGACGGGAATGATGACGTGTGTGGTCATTGCCAGGGTGACTGGGCTTGTGTGACAACACGTAGTCAGTGTGTCCTATGCCGTAGCCCGTGGGCCTACACCGCTCGGAGCGTTTTCAGTCGTGTTCGCATTCGCGACGGAGCGAGTCGCCCTTGTCTCGTGCACTGAATACATCGATACATCAACACTTTCACATCTCATAACTTTTAAATAAGGAACTTTTTCTTTTTTTAAATAAAGAACTTGATACTAGTGTGGAGTGGTTTGTGAACAATTCATCGGATCACTTGTGCGAGTTTCTGAACTTTTAAGCTTATATTCACGTTTTTTTTATGCTGTTGGTAAGTGTTAAATGTTTTGACAACTTTAACTTTTGTTTTGAGATTTATTGATTTGTTTTAGTGCTTATTACAATTTATTTTTAGTTTAATAACATATTGATATAATAATCACCAGACTTTTGATATGAATTTAATTTCAAAAGTTGCAAAGTTGTGATTCGTAATATATACAGTATTGTTGGTTTAAAGCTAGTTAAAAAGTGAATAATAAAATTTTGTTTAAGAATACTAGCGGATCTTACCTAAGTTAAATTTAAATTGTGAATTTGTGATAAACCAAGGACGAACAGACTTGTTTTCCACAATTTTCAGTCCATTTGATATAATAAATATGTCTATATCCCGATGAAATCTTCTGTTAATACTATCAAAGTTAGATTCTTAATAATTATTTTCTCGGATGAATAAAAAATCTAAAAGAATTTTGACCACGTAAAAGTTTTTTTATATAAAAAAATTACATAAATAAAGGTAGGTATTACGGCAGACGTAACGTTCTTTGGAAATACTACATCACATTTATTAGCCATGGAATGTAATTGATGGGCTACAAAAGTAAAGAGAAAATTTCATATTACGTGCCAATTCGCTAAGTTTTAATTCGCTAAATTGTTAATGTTCGTATCTGTTTATTACGATGTTCTTCACGTAGATATTGTCAAGCTATTTTTTTTTTATTAAAGAATATATAATTTTCCTACAGAACTCATGAACAGGTATTGCTATAAATGTTTAAATTATATTATCTTCTTTGTCCGCCCTACGTCCTTAAATGAGGAAGGGGCTGAATCTCTTGAATTTTCATCCCACAACGCATTTTTGACAAGATTTTGTCGCAATTTGTATCTTGAAAATTTTGTAGAATTTGTCAATAAGAAGTCTACTTACCTTTTGTCTAAGTGTTAATAGAAAATAGACTGTGCTCAGGTATTTTAATATACAATGAAATATACACCATTGACGGTATCTAAATGGAAAAACAGGCCAAGTGCGAGTCGGACACGAAAGGTTCCGTACCACCATGCAATACTTTACACAACATACAAAAAAATAAGCTTACCTAACAAAAAAGTTAATATTTTGTGATGCTACATGGCATTGCTTCTTGACAGATTTTATGATTCTTGGTCAAGGGGAAGTCCGTTATAGGTTTTGATTCCCTAACGAGCGTCAAAATATGCGCCATAAACGATTTTGATTAGAAACGAAGTTTGATTTTTCACTGCTCCAAGGGGTAGCAGTATTTGATATTAATTTCAGCTTGATACCTCCACGCGTTCCTGGGAAAAAGGGTTTTGACAGTCGGACCACAAACTGATCCTATAAGCGTTCCATTTTTGCCGACTAAGACCTAAAAAGCGGTTCAAAGCTTATTTAACCAACTAAAAATAAAAAGGTTTTGTTGTTTTCTCGTTAAGTATCTGTAAAAATTGTATAAAAGTAAATTTTAGCACTTATTAAAGAAAACATGAGTAGATAGGTACTTGCCATATAAAAACAGCACACTTTTTTGTACATTAGTGCTAGGTTACTATACCTTAATTAAGGTGTTAAGAAAGTAAACAAAGCTTTCGAAAAGGAAAATTCATTTCTAATTTTACTTACAGAAGTATTAATTTCCGCTTAATAAGAAAATCCAAAGATATTATTATAATCATAAATAATCCAAAAGGATATTGTGTTAGGCTTAATATTTCCGGATTAAATAAGATAATCTGGAAACCAAGCTTGTTAACAATAAAGAGATAACCCTCGTCGAGATTGGCTCGAGTGAATCTCGTGCCGAATTTTTCATGCTCTTATGGTTAGCATCATCTGGTGAGCCTATATTTGACAGGGTTAACGGAATTGTAGATGAACTACACCTAGATATACCATTGACCTTTAGCATTGATTACACATTCATCAATCATGTGTTTTATGGTATGTAAACATGTTCATGGTAAACCAAAGTTGCGCACGTCACTGGAAACACCTCAAAAGTATGTGTGTACAACATGTTTCTTGAAACACAAAATTATGTTGCTAAGTATGACAATGTTGCGTGCCTTTTGTTTTGTCTGAGTCCTCTGTTATCTTAAGTGCGGAGAACTACCTTCGAGGATTTTTACACCAATTAATCCCAACATAGGCATAGCTGAACATGTTCCTCCTTGGTGTTCGTAGTGGAATGGTACCTATTGGTTGATAATGGTTTTTCTTGCAGTCACAAAACAATAAACTAATAAATATATCTTATGTATTTTATACTTTTATTGTGAAAATTTTATAAGAATTATTAATATTATCGTAACTTACTGTTTCGATAATATTACAATAATAAATCGCATTATATTCAATTTATATTGTTTATATATTTTTAAAAACAGAAGAAATAAAAAGAAAAACAATTATTATAAATAATAAAGATATTCAATTCATAAATAGGTAGGTACTTTTAATTAATGCAGACAAGAGAGGTCAGAGATTACGCACTGTCTAATGTTATGTAATGCCGTATTTACATAATTATGAACTCAAATGGCAAAAGACGGCAAGGGCATCGCTTACCTATCACCATGGCGGGTGTAAGAACGTGGCTACTTGTCGTAAAGCCATTCATAATATCACAGCATAGAGAGAAAAGGGCGATTGTCCATATTGTGGCATTTGGGACTGCAGACAAAATTGTAAAAAAGGTAGAATATATTTTGTGGCGATGACGGGGTAGATCGACCGCAATCTAAAGCTCCCTATATACTCATTCAATGCAACTTCTCAAAAGCCTGAATCAACAGTAGCGCCCACCAGGAAAGCGCTCCATGAGTCCCGGGGAATCGATTCAACTGTTTCGAACCCCGCAATGAAATTTTTAATAAAAGCACGGCATAGGATTAAGCCAAAGCATGTTTTCCACTTACCTCCATATGAAGCAGGAGACAGAACAGAACCCCTGTTACCTAGCACCACATTGGAACTAATTTAAAAATGCCCGCTTATTATGACGAGTGTACCTACCCTAAGTGGATTTTCAAGGTGTGCATTGTGCTAAAACAGATAGCATATAAATTATTTGATTTATTCAACGACCTAATCTGGAAGTGTTCTTTTGTTCATTTTCGTCCTGGATTTTAACATTTTAGGTTAAAAATAAGGAAGTTCACAAAAGCACCGAAGTAAAACAATATCTACCTGTTTATTTAACATCCCACTGCCGTTTCTCCACATTGTTTCAATAACTGCAGAAATACCTTATGTCTAACATATTTCGCTAACCTGAATAAACAAAGCTCTACGAGAACTGAAATTATGTAGTTGCCATTTCGTGGTTGGCAGTTGGATTTTAACTCCCTCCATAAACAGGCCATCACCTACGAGCGTTGCGGATTTTGTTCGAAAGAGTTACCGCGGCCCTGGAACGCAAAGGGCATTAAGAGGAACACGGATGGGTTTTAGTCAGTAAGAAATGAAGGGAGTGTCAGACACTCCCTTCCGCTCCACCCAGAGCGGAAGAAGCCATATGATGATTTCCAATCCTTAAAAAAAAAACACTTATTGACGCCATGGCTTAGCATGGCAAATTAAGTATAGTTTGGTAGTAGTACTAGAATGCATTCGGTATCCTCATATCACCTCGGAAACAATTCCCCCACGTGTTATCACCTTGGTGAATTTATTCAACAAAATGGTGTATTTTTTTCACTTTGGAATTACGTCACCCGGGTGATAAGGGGGACTTTTTTATAATTTTAGTGTACTTTAATCACCCACATAGGTACAACATGCAAAAACTTTTAAATTAAAAGCAATTAAGTATTTAAATTAATTTAATCTTAATTAGAGGCCAATACAAAGGAATAGGTAATATGTATATAATAAGTATGATACAGGAGAAAAAACTAGAGTGAGGAAATGTTTGCCTTGAAAAATTAAATCTATAATGTTTTTCAAGTGGGTAGTAACATCAAAAAGAAAGTCGAAGAAGCTTCTAATGTTTGCAAAGCTCAGTTTATGATAAACCGGCTGTCTAAACTATAAATCCTTCTTTATGTTTTCCAAAAATATCGTCCTTTGCTAGCCTAGCCTAGCTAGTGTAATGAATAAAGGAGATAATAATTATAATAATACCATAATATTTTTTATATTTTTAAATGTTTTTATGTTTTTTATATTAATATTTAAAAATGTAACTATACATATATGTAAGTAAAATAAATAAATGGAAAATAATAATACATTTTTAAATATTATATCAATATTTAAAAATGTAACTTATATGTAAGAAAAATAAATAAATGGAATCTAAATAATAATAATACCAGCCTATTACTGTCCCACTGCAGGGCACAGGCCTCTTCTCATATAGAAAAGGCATGAGCATTAATCACCACGCTTGTTCAAGGCGGATTGGCGAACACAAAAGTGGGATTAAAATTATCTTATAATATGTGTTAAGCTAGATCAATATTTTATGGGATATGAATTATCTTATGTGTCATTTGTATGCCAAACAACTAATTCCGTTCAGCCGTTTAAATGTGAAAGACAAACATCCATATATCCATCCATTCATCCTCAAAATTGTCACGTTTATGTAGTTGGGTTAAAATAAACTAAAGCTGTTTTAGATTCTATGTTTTCGTTTAAACAAGCTTCAATAAAAATACACTATTTTCCGCGTAAAAAAGCATTTTCTGCCTGAAAAACATAGGAAACACGACAATCTCCTTTATTATTACGACAAAATCGTTTAACAAAAGGTTTTGTGGTCTGTCTGCACTAAAGTCGGATAAGTCAGGGCTTAAATAAGAAACTCTTATTTAGGCCGCTGCTAAGTACGCCCTAGAGAGTTAGGTATGAAATAAGGCGTAGTTAAAATTAAGAGATGATATAGTCGGCTAGTCGTTGAACATTCCCAGTAATGGGAATAAGATGTCAGATCGCAGTATTGCATGCGGCATGAAGTATTTATCAAACCGACACAGTGCTTTGTAGGTAAAGTGCACTCCCCTGTCTTAAGCCCCTCACGCTTTCACAAATGACACCCACAGGATGCCACAGAGAAGTAAATAGTTTATTTCTCGTTTCGCAGTTGAGACACCAGGCGGCTATAAATCTTGAGGAACTTTTAAATGGAAATGCATTGCAGAGTTGTTCACTTCCATATTGGATTTATGTACACATCTACCGGCGTCAAAAGTTGTTAATAAAAATGTATTTTACACATAGCAGCACTTTGTTAGCAATTCACACTTTACGACTTGACAGTTAGTATTTTATATTAAAAAAGGCATAGACATTATTCAACTTGCTTTTGAGATGAGTCTATCGTCATTTCTACCACTACAATACTTCAAAGGTGATAAATTGAAGGTAAAAAGGAGATATTCGATTGAAAGGAATACCCAGTTTAGTTGCGTAGGCACTAGGCAGTGACCATAATTCACACCTCCTATCTGACACATTTCCCTGCGGCTAAGCACACTACGAACTTAAATCGTTGCGGATTATAAACCTGTGTACCAATCTGTGTACAATTCCATTAAATTAGAGGCCGCACAGTGCGAAGTGAAATCATGGTTACTAGCTGTTATTTACTGCTCTTCTCCCGTGGGTCATAGCGTGATGTTTTATAGCCTATACAAGGCAAAAGGACTTTTTCAAATCGGGCCAGTACTTCCTGAAGTTAGCGTGCTCAAACAAACAAACTCTTCAGCCTTATAATATTAGCAATGATTAACGTGACACAATATTTTAAAAATTGCAATGATTCAATTTCGTATTGCGCGTTTAGCCTTACTCACCCAGAACGGTCGTCTATTCAAATCAAACCCAAAAAAGTGAATTACTCTGTAATAAAATATGTCTGAGTGAGCGTCTTTTACGCTGCTGGATGCTTATGCTAATGAAGTTAAGGTGACAAGGAGGCGAGGCAAAAACAGCCGACGACGGCGAGTTACGAGCGCCGTGATAACAATTTAGTACTTTATGTTTTTTACCCCTTCTGATGCTTCAACGGAAACGTCACTTAGAAAGTGAAATGTAGACCTTTCTAAATGAGAAAGGTTTTTGTAATTGTTACCTTATCGCCAGGGGATTAATTTGTTTTTTAAGTAATTCTATCTAAATTACCGAGATCTTAGTGTGGTCAGATCAATGTCATTGTGCCATGGGTGAAATTTTGAGAATAGGAAGAAAAATACGATTTGAAGATATGCGTAGTTGCTAGTTTTAATACTGAAACTCTTTTGTGTTCTCTGTTACCATTTTATGCTCATGTTTTTTGACCTACTTTTATAAGAGAAACTAGGTACATATTTATTGTATTTAATAACGATAGGTACAAAGATAAATAGACTAATCTGTATCTAACCCAAGTAATAAAATAGAATATTTTTCATACAATTTTGTTTTCGGAATCACGGGATTTTTTCGATACAAAAGTTCAGTCCATACTACGCCAACAACTAAAGGTAGCGGAATAATGATGCACATTTAGCTAAAATATGCATCATAATTCCACTAATGAAGTGTTGACCTCATTTATTTAGATCAGGGTCATCAAATATTTTTTTACTGTGACTTCCTTACCAGATTTTACACTCTTCTAATAGACATAAGTACATACATACATAAACTCACGCCTTTTTCCCATGGGGCACTACGTTAATAATTTTTATTTATTTATTTTTATTGAGGCCTTTGCCCTGCAGTGGGATCGTACTATACTATTATGTATTAAAAAATAAATAAAGAAAACTCTTAAGATTATAGGTAATTTAAAAAAAAAAACAACAGAAAAAACAAAAACAAAAACAACAAAAATACAACTGTAAAAATCAGCTGTTCCCTACAAAAATGCTTTACAACACAATCATAATGAAGAATTTTTTTTTTCATGATTACAGGGTGGTCCCATAGAAAAAGTTGTTCATAATGATGAGTACAATAATACCCTTTTCAGGTTTCTGGTGTTTTAAAAATAACCCTGTATAATAGAAAATTTTAAAGTCTTCTTCTTTATGAGTCGATGATTTAGGACAATCCAAGAGTCGTCGGGTGCCGGCGAGCTGTACCTACCGTCTATTAATTGTCGTCGTATATAATGTTATTGTTACTTTTAAATCACTGAATTGATGACATGGTTTTGAAATCTGTTATTTTCGCAAAGATGGCGAGACGAGTCTAATTTTATAGTTACACACTGAAAATGTTAAGTGCCTAGTGCCTTGTGGCAAACAGACGGACAGACAGTGGAGCCTTAGTAATAGCGTTCCGTTGGCACCTTTTGGGTGTGGAACCCTAAAAGATAAATTTTATTCTGAATATCAATTTTTATAAAACCGAAAAAGACGAATATTTTTTTTTTCGTCTTTATCTGTCGTATTGATTCTGTAGGATGTATGTTTCACACAGTAGGCAATGAGCTATTGACATTGTATTGTATCAACGTTGACTTGTGACGTCAGAGCCATCCGACACGACGCCCGTTGTTCTCATCAAGTATTCGCAGAGCCCCAAGGGTCAATATTGGAACCAAGGTAAATAAGAACTAGGGTCTATATACAAAACTATTAATATACGGTAAAGTATGGCTTTGGGTTTCATAGTGGGTGTTTCAGCAACTAATATCGCACTTGATACAATATGTGGCGTGAGGTAATTACATCCGTATAGGCAGGAATGTCACCATTGTATTGTATAATAATGAAAATATACAGTACCAATCTTAATATATAAAAGCGAAAGGTCACTTAATCACTCAACACGAAATATCGAAAACCGTTTGACTTATAAAGATGAAATTTAGTCAGGGAGGTCGTTTATTGCTAGTTGACGTCCGCTAAGAACGGATTTTCCAAAATTCACCAGCTAAGAGGATGAAACGGGCGTCCTTTTGTATGGAGAGCGCAAGTAAAAAAAAATTCGAAAAAAAGCCGGTCAAAGTCGCGGGCAGAAGGTAGTGTATGAATAAAAACAAGGATATTAAATACTTTTTAACTGCTATTATAAATGCAAAAATTTTTAATGGTTGCATGTTTGATACTCAATCACGCCAGAACGGCTGTCCAGACTTGGATGAAATTTGGCACAGAGACAGATTATAGACCGGAAAAATATAGGTACTGTTCCCGTGGGATAATATATCAACTTTGAATCGGACGAAGTCGTGTGCAGAAGCTAGCGTTTCATAAACCACAGTAAGCGTTCTTGAAAAATATTTATATAATGATCTATGAAATTCTTAAGTAAAATGCCAACAATAATATTCCTCAGTACTTTATTAATTGCAAATGAAATTGCTTTTCAAGAAACTTTTAAATAATTTAGATTGTTATCGTTTAAGTTTAAAAATGCATTAACTTTGCTGTCGCCGAAAATTGTTACGGATTTTAGTTTTCAGAATGAACTTAGAAAATGGTTTTAAAACCCAAAAAATTGGCTTTAAAGTCAATACTAAAGTAATACCAACCTATTATTGTACCACTGCAGGGCAATGGCCTTTTCTCAAACAGAGAAGGCACGAGCATTGATCACCACGCTTGCTCAAGGCGTAATTATAAGTAAAGGTTTCCTCTCGATGTTTTTCTGCACCGATGTCAGTGATGTCCAAGATAAACTTAGAAAGTACATGTGAAATGGAAACAGTCAGATTAGTGCGGTCGCGATCCCACGCAACCTCATGCATGAGAGGCCACTGGGCAATCACGACATCAATCAGAAAAATCAATACTACCTACTTTATTTTAAACCTCGAAAGACGAAACCCTAGTTAGTAGCTTTTTAAGACTACATCAGATTGACTTTTTTATTATTTGCCCATTTAGAAGATCCTTAAACTCTTGTATAAAGGCAAACTGACCAAATGTTTTTATTTCTCGATGCCCCGAAGAAATATTGAAGGCATATAAATTATAGTATGCGCCTCTTGAGACTGTGAAGTTTTCCCAAGAAAGTCGTAAACTACCTATAACATTTTTTTATAGATATTTTAGACATGTATTTAGTTCTGTTCTTTAAATATTTTGGTACTGATAGCATTATATGTGCGAGCCGATAGGCAGTTGTAAAATAACATAACACGTATGTTTTTCAAAAAATAGATACCTTATAATACTGATATTAAATACCATCAAATGTATAATAAGCTATTGTGTACTTAGTATCGAATATTAATTAAAAACTCTTTAATCCGAATTCTTTTGTTTTGTATTCCCTTAGTTACGGGTAGCAGTGGTTATCTTCTCTGTATCAGAGCAACATAGTGCTCATATGTACTTTCAAAGTTTATCTTAGACATCACTGACATCGGTGAAGGAAAATATCGTGAGGAAACGTGGACTTACGTTAATATAACTTTGAAATCCCTAATCCGCCTTGAGCAAGCTTGGTGACCAATGCTCATGCCTTCTCTGTATTAATTACATTATTAATTGGATAAACAGTGCTCAAAGAAAAGTTGTAAAAATTCAGTATAATGTCTTACGATGCAATAAAGTTTATTTTTCTATATCATCGTCCGTTGTGACGTGGTCTGTGACAATTCAAACAACGGCCAGTTCTCAGTTCACTTTATATCCTTATTGTTCTCGTAAACTGTGCACAGACAAAACCGTTAAATGTGTTATGGAAGGAATTTTACACGGTCTGTTTGTTGGCTGATAACGTTTAGTGTGAAAATATAAAATGGGTGCCTGAAACTGATATTAACTCAGCGGACCATTCTGCAATTTTTTTAATTAGATTTGTTTAGACGCGTTGAGCGATTTTTGGTAGGGGCAGAACTTATTAGTTTGCGTCACCGACATGATAATGTGGCATTTAGTTTCCACTTCTGTCGGCAGTCCTCATCACTGTTTTATTTTATTTGATTACACATCCCTTTTCGCTGTCCATTTGCAGAAAGCAGCACTGAAAATGACGTTTAAAAAATAACGTTATTTTAATACTTATACTTATATACGGTTATATCTACAATTCGAGTTTTCCGACTGCGTCAGGCGGCACACCGTAATATGAAAATCAAGAGTATGCTTCAATAAAAAATCAATCAGATTATTTGCTTCAATAAAAATTCCACGCTTTAACCACAAAGACATACCTGCCTGTGATGAAGTTTATTGTGTTGATGGAACTGCGTTTCTTGTTTTCGTGTGTGTGTGATTGTATCGCTGTAACTTGATCGATCCCACTAGCTCAAATTCACTCGCGAACTAGTAGGTATGTGTGCACGGATATTTAAAATTCGTCAAAAGTCAGACTTCAGTCGATGATTGGGCGGTAGGTACTCGGCACTAATTAAAATATTTGTTGACTTCTGTAACGACATAAAAGTCATTATAATTTTCAAACGGAGTTTTGTTTCTAAATTAATGAAGTTATATAACAGTTTGTATTTGTTCGAAGAAGGTTGTAAAACAAAGCAATTATTAAATTCAATCGAATCGATGTGCCTATAAATAAATAGATTCTTCGAAGGGGAAGTTGCAGGAAAAAAAATATACCATGCTTAACTATACTGTTTGGTGTGAAATATTGCATGACAGACTTACTGTTCGAAGCAGATTTTTTTCGTTAACTCGATTTTCCATTTACTGCCGGCAACACACACTCCTCGTGTGAACCCATAAGAAATTCTCAGTTAAAATAAATTACTTCACAAAGAGAAGAAAATTGACATGTTTCAAGTTACTTGTACTTGCCAAGTCGTTCAACTTAAAGTGAGTTCTATACGAAGTGTCGTTATAACTTCAGTGCGTACAGGTGCAAAACGTGGTTTATCAATTAGCCGCAAACTGGAAACTTACCTCACTCGCCTCACTTTCTCGTTTCATTCAATACACGTACAATACCCGGCTGTAAATGAGGCACATTGAGTTAAAGAAAAACTTCACCTTTATATAGAGTTGTTTCTACCAATGTGACAGTTTCTTTCTAAGGGCTCTTTTATGGAGACGAGGCCAATCTACCTTTCCCTGCGTAGACCGCGACGTGCGCCGCAGCATTGTCTGCTCCACCGTGAGCAACGCTACATATCAAACAAACGCTCTCATATATGTGGCCATACGTTGTAATTAACGCATGACGCGACGGATCACTCGACGCTCAAAGCGCCACGTACCATAAAACAAACTCTTAACTCGATGCGGGTGTTGCTGTGCCTTTCCGACTTGCTGTATCATAATTTACCTTTCAAAACTTTAAAACTCTTTTGCGTCTTAAGAGACATAAAACTTTCAAGGACTTACTGAAAGATTTTTTATAGAAATGCTCGAAATTACAATAGATATTTGTTTTGGTTATAATTTTAAAATATACTTCAGCTCTGGTTATATAGTGTTTGCATCTACCATTTGTGCTAAGATTTTTTTTATAAATGGTAGATGCTAATGTGCACTTTACTTGCGCGAACGTCAAGCCTATTCCATTTTATTTCTGTGTAGAATTTCATTTTAGAATTCCAAAACCAATATGCAATAGACATTTCAGTAAAAAATGTTTCAATAATCCGACGTTAAGGTTAAAAGCAACGAGATTGGCATGATACGGTTGTGTAAAATTGGGTAGAACTTCGAATAACCTGATACTGCAAAAGGCTTCCTGAACATTGCAAGATTTTTATTTAGCTGTTTTTATATCTACAAGCTGTCTGTAGTTTTACTTGCTTACTAAGGGGATTTTACGTATTAAACCAGAAAATAGCCTAATATGCGCCAAGTTTTGTTCCAACTCATTAATTCGTCAGAGACCTAAATTAAGTAACAAACATCTAATTGAATTGGATTTATTTTTAAATAAAAATTCCGAAAGTTTTAAAACGTCACGAAAGTCTACAAACATTTTTAGGTCTTTAGGTAGGATTCAATAAACTAAGTTACACATTCTTTTAAAACAAGTAGACGTAAGTATTCTATGTCGGAGCACAAATAAGTTCAACTCAAACATGAGACTCGAACAAATTGAACATACTTCTTATAATAATCTCATTTCGGTTCGATTTCTCATTGTTTGTGTTTGAGTTTGTCAGTCCAGGGGGCTTACTATGACCTCTATAGCAGGGCAGAAGTTGCCCGGATATTGAACTGCCTCGCTATTTTGTACTATGACATCGTTATAGCAGGCCTGTAACAGCTGCCCTACCATGAACTCTTATTGCGATCCAAAAAACTGAATTGTTCTTCAAATAAGTCAATATAACGCATCAATTTTGCGTTATATTGACGTATTTGAAGAACAGTTCAGTTTTTGGATCGCGATAAGAGAAAATACGTCAATAAATGACATAAATTGATGCGTTATATTGACTTATTTGAAGAACAATTCAGTTTTTTGGATCGCAATAAGAGTTCATGGTAGGGCAGCTGGCCTGCTAAGTTAACGTTTACAAAACCGTTCACCTTTTTTTTGTATAGACTTTCGTACTATGACGTGCTATTTGACAGCAGCAAAATGATAATGGAACGGCTGTAATGTCAAAATTAGCGATTGCTAAAAAGTTACTATGGGACTAGCTTTTTCAACATCGTTTTGTAATCTAAAATGATATTCGTGGCAACATGTTAGGTTTATATATATAATAAGAGTTTTTAAAGTGGATAGTGAGAATTGTAAGCGAATTAAACCAGACTTTTTCATTTTTGTAGCTGTGTAACGAGTACGAAATATGTAAATAATAAAATTGAAGTGTGAAAATCGTATGGAAAAACATACCAACGGCGTTGCATTTGGGAAATAAATAACAATAATGAAGTTAATGACAGGGAATAAGAATCAATTAATATAGGTAAGAAGATATAACTTAAAATCATCAATGGTAACCAAAACCTTTGAAAATACGTAATGTAAGTATAAATAAAAACCTACTCTACAAATCTACAATACTCAATTAATATTTGTATTTTACAGGCCTATCAAAAGATTTAGTCCCCCGTTTGTGCGAGGGTTTTGAACCTATAATGAAAATAATAAATCCTCCAAAGGCTTAGTGATCTAAGCAGAGACTAAGGTGAGTGTTATCAATTCATCAGATTTTCTATTGTGGAGCATAACTACACTAGTGTGTTTCTTGTGTATGTTCCTTGCTATTAAACATAATTTGCTGTGTATTAAAGTGACAATGAAAAACATAAGCAGTAATCTTTTAATCCATTTATTTCAGGAGATTCTCGGTATTGACTCAGAAAAACAATAATGACATCAATTTTATTTGGAATGCAGAACCAGTCTCCAGAAGCCTTTTACACTGAGAAGCATAACAAGACCCAAAACATTATTGAGAGGACCATTGATGTACTAAAGGCTCGATTGAGATGTTGATTAGCCCATCAAGTGCTACATTTCCAATCACAAATGTTTTGCAAATGCATGTGTTTCTACACAACATAATGTAACACAGTAAATTTATGAAAATAAAACAATGACCGCATCTAGTTTAAAAAAATGTGTTTAATTTTTACCTGTTTACAAATTAAATTATTATCATTTATCACATGATACTTTCTTATGACTGACTGAAACATATATACATATAAGTAGGAACCCATATTATCCATATAAATGCAATGAAAGTTTACAAGAACAAAAACTGGTAACAGAGATGACTGCCTGCAGGACTTGCAGGAGCCATAAATTCATATGGTGTACTTTGTTGGTTTCTAATATGCAGGTATATGTATATAAAAACACATCATGAGTATTATCCTTTATTTTAATTTTCATCCTAAATACATAGGTATGTATAATGATTAATTAGTTAGGCTCTCCACTGGATGGAATTACTAGATATATTATTTTTCAGTTTAGTAGACTAGGAGATGTCAAGAATACTGGGGCTCCGTTGCATTCCTGTAAAAAGGTTATGTTTCTTGGATTATGGGCATTGCGGTTCTTGTATTTCGATATTTCAATAAATTCCTTTACTATAAATGTACCCATGTGTGTATTTTTGTAGGAACAACACAACAAAATACTTTTTTACAATATTATTGTGACTGAAACAAAATTTACCAAAAGCACTCTATACCGCAATAAATAAATTACTTCTTATCGACTTTAATGTCTTTAAAGCCCTACGGCTTTGAACATTATATATTACTTTTGTAAAAGGCTGTGAAAATCATTAAATGTCAGCGCGTAAATATAAACAACATTTCACTTGATTAGTGAAATGTTGTTTATATTTACGCGCTGACAGTTGATGAACGTTCTGAATAGCACATTGTATCTTTAAGAGTTAAAAAGGTTTTTTTAACGTGAAACTTGTGCTTTTAGAGCTTTTAGATAATAAATCATGGTAAGTTGTAATACATAATCTTAGTTATAACGTGTATTTATCTAAGAAATTCAAGTTATGATCATTAAAAAAAAACCGGTAATGTGTTAGAGAATTATATCGTAGTTTTTGAACGTTGTTTATTCACAACACTAAGACTAAACTTCATCATCAAAGCAGGCAGAGACAAGCACCTTTAATACGGTCATGGTACGATTTTTAGCGATTCCTAAGCAGGCCTGCTTTTGAATGGAAGTTGACTGACAGGCATTTGAACGTTTTCTTAAAAGGTGATGGTAAGCCCCCAGTTCTAGTTTCGAGGCCGTTATCTTATTTTGGCACCTTGAAGTGAATCCGCGTGAATTTCAGACTACCGAAAATACACTGTTGGTAAATCAAGTTGATTCCAGAGTAAAAAAAATGGCCTTATAAAATTAAGTTGTATAGTTCATCTAAACTTTAAGTGTAGATTTTTGTTACAATTTAATACGCATATTATTTGTTAACATGTTCGGAAGTTAAATGAACCCACTTTACCTCAACAAGATAAGTACACATATATATGTCTGTATGAGGTTTTTCCATCAGGAATTTCTCAGTAGCAGCTTCCAAGTCTGGATTTGCGCCCGGTTGATGGCAATAGGCTCACCCTCTATTACATGGAACTCAAATATAACTGGCTAAATGTGGGTGTACTAATATGGGTACACCCACATTTCGGAGTATGTTATGTAGTGTTATCTATACGGTATGGAACTCACTTCTAGGCAATAAATGAAACCTCAAGTAATACTAGTCCACAGAAGTATAGCTTAATTAAATTTTAAATCGAAAACCGAAAATTAAAAAAGTAAAATTTACAAACAAAATAAATATCAAAATAAATTCAGTTAAAGTAAACACTCTGTTGACAGTTCTCTGTTGACTGTTCTGTTGGCGCGGCTTTTTGATTCGTTTGAAAATTTGAGATTTACGAAAAAAAATTGATCCAATTCTACAGAGTGTTTAAATTTGTTCAAAATTAAAACTCTACTTTTTGACCTAATTACTGGACCGATTTCGTTAATTTTTTGTATATCGTCAGAAAAGGCGATAACAAGTATGTCGTATAATTTATTGCATATATGTGATCCCCATACTGTATATAATTCTGTAGGTAGTCGGCTGTTGTTACCAAACTTCCCATGTTGCGTGTCAACTTAAGGCATCTAGTTCCCTAATGACTGAAAGTACTTAGTGAAATCATGGGATCTGTAAGCTTTATGTCTGTAATGTTTTGATGTCGAGATTATAGACCACTAGCGACCCGCCCCGGCTTCGCACGGGTGCAATGTCGAAACATAAACCTTGCTTTTGAATTACTCTATTGGTATGTCCACACCAGTGCGCTTTCATATTCATCTTGCCTTTTCGTCTGACGCATCATGAAAACTAGTTCAAAACAGCGCATGCCCGTAGCGCACGCTGAACCGTCACCGGAGGCGCACTGGCGTGGACCATAAGGTCAATAAGCTGCATGCGTCTTATGGCGATCAATATTTCATGCGCTTGATGCGAGATGAATTGTAAGCTGAAGACGCAAGACGAACATGAAAATGTACTAGTGTAGCTTATCTATTGATAAAAACCGCATTAAAATCCGTTGCGCTGTTTAAAAGATCTTAGCGTACAGATGGAAGGAAGCAACTACGTAGAGAAGAAGATTATCTATCATCCCGGCATTTAGAGTAAGTAGTAACTTAAGTACAAATTGAAAATAGAGAGACGTTTTCGAAGAAAAGACGTATTCTTTTCAAGGCAATTTGTAGAAATAAAGTTAGTATGTAACCTTACATTTCTATCTAGATGTGAATGGTTGATTGATGAAATGTGAATGAAGTTGGAAAGTTCCTTGAAAGTTTTATGTGTGATCCAGTGAAGGCAAAGTTCGTAGTTAGTTTTTCAATATGGTGCAATTCGGAATATCCTTTGCCTTTGTACCTACATTTGTAGATTTTGTCTAGGTATTACATTGATGTTGATTGTACAAACTTTCGCCGAGGCCCGCTAGCACCACATTTATTAAATTAAATAAGTTTAGCGCTGGACCTATTTCAATCATTGTCTGTCTTTGTCATCTTTAAACGATTGTGAGAAATACAAAGTTGTTTTAAATTAATTTCATGATTTGTGTAAACGTCCTTAGTTATATCTTCGTAGGTATGTATATGTTACCGGCAATCTGTATAATTCAGGTATTATATACAATACCTAGGCAATGTATAGAATACCTGGGCCGTACTGGCAATGTATGAAACATTATGAATATTATTCTCTATTACATACTTTACCTAGGTAATGTATACAATTCCTAGGGATTGTATAGAGAACCTGCTGGTCCACCGGCAATGTGTAAAATGAATAGATTTTGGTCTATATGATACTGTAAAAGCCCGAATAATGGTAAACCATAGGTTTTACAAGTAAATCTTAGAATTGGTATTAGCTCAGTAACTGTAACCTACTTGGCTGTGGAATGGTTAGTCACAATCCTACCCCTTTTTTTTGGTTCGGGTCTAAAATTCTTAATATTGTATGTTACGCCAAACCCGATTTAAGGCTAACTAGTTTGCCATAAGCCAAACCGGTTCATCTAAAGCGAGCGCGGGACTTGGGGCACCTCGACTCGGACAGGTTAGGTTAGGTCATCTCCTTCGTGGTTGTTTTTTTTTTTTAAACCACCCAGAAATAGGAGCCCCGTAGACCAGGCCTTCGTCGCCTACGCCAAAACTAAATAGTCACCTCCTTTCCTGCTCTTTTACACACATTGCCGGCTGCGCATTCGGTATTGTATAGAATACCTAGGTAAAGTATAAAATAAATAATATTTCATACATTACCTGCCCGTTTTAGGTATTCTATACATTGCCTAGGTATTGTATAGAATACCAGATTATATAGATTTCCGGTAACATATATATTATATTCAACGCTACAAGTTTAAGGCAAATAAGTATATGGGTTATAAAAAGACACACCACAGAGCCCACAAGCACACTGACCACCAAACTAAGTTACTTTGAGCAAAAATTTTTTTGGGAAACGACTTTTATTTTTGGTGTGAAAAATTACTGTTTATGACCGCCAAACATTGTACCTACTTTTGGGTTCAAGTAACAGGGGTCATAAAAGTATTTAAAGTTTAGTTAGTTATTAAAACCGATTTTTGTAAAAAAACGTGTCAAATGTTGGAACTTCGTCCTCATCCTCTTTTTCTTACTTTTAACTCCGCAACCAACAAGTTCCAGGGTCCATAACTGGGAACTTTTGCAGAATAAAAATATGATCGTTATGATTAGAAGAACATGTTACTTTGGTACCTAGCTGGTGTAAAAAGACACTTAATGTCTTTTTACACCAGCTCGAAGGTGTCTTGTTGTAAATCTATACTTCTATAGTTAATATTATAAAGAGGTAACATTTGTTTGTATGTAGGGGGTAATCTCCGGAAGTAATGAACCGATTTTGAAAATTGTTTCACAAATTGGAAGCTACGGTGTCACTGAGTGCTATAGGGTATATTTTATTATTAAAAAATTAGGGATCCGTAAGAAAAATCACGCGAACGAAGTCGCGGGGAGAGTGCTAGTGTACTATAAGGCAATAACATCTGTTGTGGGTAGTTCTGTGAATCGTTAGCAGCTAGGTTCGCACCGCAGACCTAACACTTCACGCGGGTTTAGAGCGCACTCGTAATCCGCAAGGAATCCATCAAATGTTACTACGTATTACTACATTATGTAGAATATTGCTTTGTCTTGTTGTTAAGCCAAAGTGTTTTCATCCATTTTCTGCTTTATACTTACAGCTTTACAGCTTACAGCTTTTGTAGGGCTTAAAAAGTTTAGCAATGCTAAAATCGTAAGTACACATTAAAATTTCTTTCTTAAAACTAATGGATTTGAGCGAAATTTTAACAGTTTTATTTTTGGCAGACTACCTATTTTACCTAATGTAGGCGTGTATATTATGATATTATTAAAACAAATTCTAGTAATTCAAGAAAAAACGTTACATAGTTTTAAAAGATAATAAAATTATTCAAAATTTGAAACTGTTTGTATTAATTTCAGGTACCTGTTCATATTTTATTACCTAATGTGAAATACAGAGAAAATCCGAAATCCAATTAAAGTTTTTTTTTCAAATCTAATAATAAATAAACATTGAATTTCTATAGAGCAAGCTATTTTTAAATTCTCATTTCTACGGAAATGTCAAGCAGTGTTAATTTATTTTTCCACGAGATACGGATACGGATTTGCGGTGTCTTAATTTACTAGTTAATCTCTCACAAACCCTCGGGCCGACCGTTAGTCTATATTATAAATGCGAAAGTATAATTGTTTGTTCTGATAAGATCAATTTAGATTGGAGAGTGACATAGGGAACTTTTTATCTCGAAAAATCCACAGTGGGCACATACTATACCTAATGAATTCACGTTCAATTGTCTTTGAGCCTCAAATAAAAGGAAAGCTTTAGGACCAATTATCATAATAGAATCTCGTGAATATCTCAAACGTTTTCTGCAATTTCAAATTACCAATTGTAAAACTTTTCCGTTTAGTAAGAAGTAGCTTCACTTTGAAGGCCTGCGAAATGAACGCGGATGTTACGATGGTAATTGAAAAGACTCCTTTCATATACTTATGTGGTCCCCCGATACTGTGCACCGGTAGGATATTGGATCTACATTTTTATACTCTTATCTCGTTACGGTAGGTACGATATCGTAAAATACCTTTTTTTGTAATAAGAAAGTTATCCCTTAAAGTTTATGGTGCCATGACATGGCTGGTAGTAAATCGTTGAAGAAACTTGCTGCCGTGAGCGTTGATATAATATTATGTTATAATTTTCCAGAGAAACCTTCATCGGAGGTAATTGATAGGCACGTGTTTATTTTGCGATAGAAACCTTATTATTTCTCAGAAATAATGTGAGCTAGGATAGTTATGACAAGTGCACTGTGTCGCTGTGAATGTGATGTTCACGCTTCGGATCTTCAAAACCTTGGTGGTCTAAGAAATGCTCTATACACACACGTTATTATATAATAACGTTGTGAGTCGTTTCTCACAATTACTGATCATAAATATATTTAATATTTTGCCGTTTTATGTTATTTTTTAATTTTCTCTACTGTCTCCCACTAGGAGGTATCTGCCTACTTTCATCAGAGTGAAATAATATTGTATGCTTTGAAATGTTTTCTGACGTCAAATAACTGAAGTATTTTCTAAAAGAAATGAAAAAGGAAAGGAAAAAATAAGGAAAATGTTTCGTAATTTAATGCCAAGGAATTGGAGTTAGATTTTTATTGCATAGTAAATAAAATGTCTTTGATCGACAGTTTCATTATAGTTTCAGGTGCGTAAATAAATAGTGATTCCATCGGCGTATTTTCTTTAATTTCCGTACTTAAGTAGGTACCAAATGAAGTTTTGTTTACCAGTAGTTTTCCTAAGATGTTCTATTTTCGTTTCAAGGTCGGTTTAGACCAAATGAGCAAATTCTCATTCTATCCCCATTCTAGCAAATTATCTTTGGGTAAACAGTTAAGTATCAATTGATACAAAAATGTTAAGAATGTCCAAAAATTATGCTACTTCTATTACTCTTTTGCTCTGGTTCTGGTGCGCTTGGTCTAAACTCATTTTTAAAGTCTGAGGCCCGCATTAATTAACAACTCTCATTATGAGAGCTCTAAAATTTTGTTCTTTCATTCTTGATTTGTGGCTTTTGTGGAGCAGCCACGGACGCTTTTATGTACCACAATAGACCTTCAGAGGTAAAATTGTTTATTCAAAGCCACGTATGAACATAGAGGTAGTTAGTATTTTGGCAATTCTCTTAAGGGTCCGGCCACACTGAACAGGTTGTGATCAACGTTGAAAATCCACTAAACACAAACCATAGTGTCAGCACTGCCGCAGCGCTGCCGCGGCGCTGTGTTTTTAGAGAATAGCACAGCTGGACAACTTGCGGGCGCAAAAAACAATACTTTTGTCATTTAAAAGATCATTTTAAATGAGAAAATTATTGTTTTTTTGTTTGAAATAAACCTGCCATATTATTGTTGAGTGTGTAAACCCAAGTAGATTATTCTTTTTTATCGAGTTCATAGAATAAAATAAAATATAGTCCTAAGTAAAATAAAGAGACCAATCACGTTTCTATGCGTTTCCGCTGTAGAAATATGAAAGGTAAGAAAAGCATCTACCTAATAAATGAATCAAAACCATTGTCTTGCATATTATGTTAACGTTGATTCATTTGTTATTTATGACCACCAAGTAATAGTGACAGGAACAAATGAATGACTTCCTACATTGTGTTCTTGATTAATTTGATGGCATCGGTTAAATGTTATCGTGTCTTACAGAAATAAACCTCGTGCCCTTGAAATTAACAAATCAGGTCAAATCTATTAGGTTGATAAAGTGAGAAATATTCCCAAAAACTGTTTATGATCTAATCATAAAATATACCCGTACACTAATTTGATGGTAGTAAAATCTTTTGTTAGATCATATCTCCTCACCCCCCCCCCCCTGGTAAATCATAAACCGACTGGTATTAAAGTTGGAATAGGTACTTTTATAGGTACAGGTTTTATTTTTATTTTATTCGTTTCTGTAATGTCGTGGTGGCTCATTGGTTAAAAGCGGGTGCTTTTCATGCACGAAGTTGTGGGTTGTCGCAACCGGGTACGGGAAAGTACCAATGTGACTTTTTTCATTTCATATGTACCTACTTTCTAAGTTCATTTTAGACATCACTTATATCGGTGTAGGAAAACATTGTGGGGAAATCTGGACTAATATTAATATAAGTCTACTAATACCGTCAATTCGCCTTGAGCGTGTCTTTATGGGAAAAGGTTTCTGCCCTGGAGTGGATCAATAATAGGATGGTATTTTTTTTCTTTTTAGTAAATGATGTTCAAAAGTGCCTTTTACTGGTCAATAAATGATTTGACTTTTATTTTTAATCAGTAGGTAAGTTGATTACGTTCAAGTAAAACTTAACTCGTCAAATGTTTTATGCCTCGATGAGGCCAGTATCCCAAGAGAGAGCAAAGTTATTTATATAATCTTCAGCGAAACTATTTGTTGTGGATTTACGCAGTGAATAAAATAGTTGAAATATCTAAGGGACTGGCTAGTAACTCTGTTAAGTAAGAGGCAATTTATTATAAGTATTATTTTCTTGTAAACGCTGTTCTTTTGAATATAGCTGTGAGTGATGTTACAAGAGAGCGTGGTGCTATGAAGAGCTCGTGGATAAGTATTAACAGCCGCACGGGCCGATCCATTAGGTTAAGCTACGCTTGCCGGGGTTGGTCCGTGGATGGGTGATCATCTTTTCACACCAAGACGAACGTGGATGTTTGACAGTCGTTACGGGTCGTCAGAAGCCCAAAAGTCTGACAACTAGTTTTACCAAGGGGTATCGTATTACCCATTTACTGGGTTGTGGAGGTCAGATAGGCAGTTGCTCCAAGGAAAATACTGGTACTCAGCTGCATCCGGTTAGACTGGAAGCCAACCTTAACGTAGTTGGAAAAAGGCTAGGCAGATTGCTTGTTAGTGGTGTTACAATGCCCGAAATCTATATATTTTAAGTTTATTCTCTTTTACAATCAATCATACATAGAGAAGAGAAAATATTCTTTCGTGTCCACATATTAATATTAAGCATTTCGATTGGGATTACAACCAATCCTGTATTACATCGGAATATTTTTACTTATTATTTTTCTCTCATTCGTCTTGTCTTGACATTTAAGCATTCACTTGAGCGTATGTGTGCTAAATATACTCGACCTACACAGATACCAGTATATTATTATTTAGGTCGTTTCTTCACAAATCCCTGACTGAAATTCGGTCGAGAGAATATTATTTTTATTATTGTTCTCAGATGTACGCAAAGGTTGTATTCCAGGATTTTCTCAATGGTAGCTTGGAATTGGTGCTAACTAATTATAAATGTTCGTCAGTACCTGTTTAGTATTCAAGTGTGATAAACTAATTATTAATGCAAGAGTTCTTCAAACAACTCTTTAACAGACCCTTTCACAGAAATTCAAGATAATTTCTCAGTGCCAGATAATTTTCATTTCAGAATTTAGTTGCAATATTCATGATAACTACTGCATAAGTTAGGTAAAGTAAAACAATTGATTTCATGTTCATTAGGTTGGTACAATTGTAAAAGAAAAAGAAAAAAAGATTAAAAAAGATATTGGTTTTTTAATTGTAAAAGATATTGAATTTTTTGATTGTAAAAGATATTGAATTGATATTGAAAAAATTCAGTATCTTTTGTCAGTAGGTTATACCGTCAGAAACGACTAATAAGTATCAAACGAAAATATAGAAAAGTAAGATGGTGTGGTTTATTCCTGGTGTAAGGAAATGCACAACGACACGATAAGGCTATTTAAGCATTTTCCTTAGACATGTTGGCTCTACACCTGGGGCTCACCAGTATATTTATGCTAATATGGCCCCTTAAGGTGTCAATAACACAAAAGCCCCTGAACACTTCCTTTAGGGAAATCGTAATAAATGTTGTCATACGCAAAGGGTGATTTTATTTTAGTCAATAAGGCACAAATTATGTTCTATATCTCAATATTGAAGTCGGTGCCTGCTGAACGTTTGTGTAGCTTGAAGTTCGTCGAGAAAAACTTTGGAAATTGCACCTTATACAAACTTGAAAAAGTTAGCATGAAGGTGAGGGTAATCGAAATTCAATCCAAGTACTCGTATTTTATTTCCATCTGTGTTGAGTTGTGGTAACGTCTATTATGCATTATTTTCAAGTTATATTCAGAATGAAATATAAAGGTTGTAATTAAGTAATTAGTCAATAAGTGATAATTTAGGTTGTTATTTACTTTTCCCATGTATTTCTTTCCCATATTTTTCATATAAGTACTTACGAGTCCTAAATTTTAAGTTAGTCAGTTCTATTCCTACATTCTATTGTTAAACTTGTATCCCATCTCTAATAAAATAATATTTTATTTTACAAACGAAGTAAATAACAACCTAATTTATCAATTATTGAATAATTACTTAATTACAACCTTTGACACAGTGAGAACACAAAATAGTCGTTAGCTAAATGAGGTACAAAATATACACATCAAAAGTGTCTAGGGATCAAAGATGTATTGGTAATAATACATCTTTGATCCCTAGACACTTTTGATGTGTGTAGATCGTTACTGAAATAGAGTTCAAAGATTAAGATAAATGAAGTATTAACAATGTAGATATGTAAAATAAAGTACAGGTAAATAAGATAAGATAATGTTATATTATATTAAAATACCTACTCAAACCGGCATATAAATGGTATGGTAATATATGAATGTTTTTATATTCTTTGCTATTTTATGTTTATTGTATGAATTACATAGATATGTAGGTGCCTATCTAAATGTATTTTTTAAATTTATTTTACTACCTACTGTATTGTATATTTCATTTTAGTTTTATTAAATTAATGTTATTTTATTGTAATTTTCTTTGTTTTTTTTTTGTATTTTTAAAGTATCTACTTGAAATATTAGGTTAAGGATAGGTTTATTTGGAGTATTTGGACTAAAAAGAGTACTGCGTCCGTATAACGCCTAACTTTAAATTAAACGAGAACAGTGTACTCGGCCAAACTGTGGAGGAGTTAGAATATATTTAAATCAGATGCAGCACAGTTTATTTACACATACCTAATTAGTGTACAATGCGCTAAGGAATTTAATTAAGTCGTATTATTATAATATTGACTGCTTCGTTGGTGGTTGCAAGTCGCGACAGCTAAGCATGAGGTCTTGGGATCGATTCCCAGGTCGGGCAGTGTTATTGGGATTTTATTTATTTATTTAAACTTTATGCAATAAAAGTACAAAGGCGGACTTAATGCCGGCGGATTTTCTATCAAGAAATTCTCAGTACCAGCCTCGGTGTCTGGATTTGTGTTAGCTGACTCGCCCCCCATTTGGTAAAATGTGCTACAGATCATAGAAGCTAACACTCAATTTATAACTTTATAATAATAACATAAAAATTAAAAATAGCAATTTCCGTAATAAAATAGCAGTCGTGGAGCCATTTGAGTGTGTAGTTTTAAAGCAACGTATATGTTGACTTTAAGATCGTTATTTAACCGCCAAGCTGGAATACTGCCAGCTATATAGGAAGCAATCATAAAATTAATATTTGCTTGTGTTGTTTTCATTAAGATGTGTCTTTTATACAGCCCGGAGATTAATACTTGTGAAGCAAAATCCATTATTAATAATGAAGATAGAAAACTAGTGGCCGCTAATGAGTTTTGCAGACCGATGCAAAGTTTTATCTGTTTCACTTAAGAACTTAATGAGGGTTAAATATTACCTATAAGAGATTTTGTCCATACAATTTAGAGTTAAGTCTCATGTCTCCATAGTGACGAAGTTAGAATCGCTTTAAATTAACAGTTCCAAAGTTAGACTTAGTTACATACCTTCATCTAAGTTTGTTACAGTCGGCTACTGATCTTAGTATTGATTTTGGGTATCATCTTAGCTATATCTTCTTAGATGACTATGTTTACTTTGTCTAGGTTATATTACCACATCTACACTAACATTATAAAGTAGAAGATTTTGTTTTTTGTTTGAAATCACTGAACTCTGAAACTACTAAACCAATTCTGTTCTTTCGCTTGTAGGAAGCTACCTTATCCCAAATGCTAAAAAATTATAGTGATCTAAAAGGAAATTTAAGCGGATATTATTATAAAGCTGATAGAATATATAATTATATGTTTAATTTTGTCCTCCTACTCGTATCCCAATTTATTTGGGGTCTGCAGGTCTGCGCAGGTTATCTTCCATAGATCTTTATTATCAGACTTTGTGCTCCTTATATGCATTCAATATGACTCTTGTCTATCAAATAATAAGGATGCAAACCTCAGTCCCCGTCAGTTCTGAAGGCAAATCCCTAATAACTATCCCTTGGGCGGTTGTTACGATAAAATAATGCTGTTGTTCAAGAAAAATTATTTACTTAAATCCCAGCGGATATAAAAATTGCTTTAACGCGGTGATTTATCTTGTTTCAGGTTGCAAACGAAGCGGAGGTAAAAAGGACAACTATGAACAATGAGTTGGCAGTGGTAGAACTATTGTAAAGATCACAAAATCAAGATGTCTAACAAATCGCATACGCTTTTGGAGATATTCCAAGAGATTTTAGCTGCATCTGGGAATGCGTCGGATAATGGTATCAATGAGACACAGATCGTGTCTGTGATGCGGGAGCAGGCGAGTAGGGGGGGAAGGTCGGATGAGATGGAGTCTCTGCTGCTGAGGATGATGAAGGATGCTAAGAACAGACTCAACCTGACCCTGAAACCGGACACGTGCGGCTACTGTGAGGGCGACTTCAGGGATGTTATTATGGCATACAACGGAATCCATGGCTATGTCAGTTTACTGGTATGTATGTTATACATTAATTCCTATATAAAGCCAGTTATTGAAAAAAAACTAATAAAACTACTGACTGCTGCTGCTGCCTGCTGTCTGTCTACTGTTGATTCTTATATTCTAAAGAAATTATGCGGGTTCAATTCTTCAAATGACATAATTTTAGGTATTTAGTAGATCTTTCTTTTCTTTATCTTTTCTGTTTAATTAAAACACGTGTAAAACACCATAAAAAAACGGCCGGAGTACACGCGCTGTAAATGTTAAAAAAAAGAAATTCTTTTTAACTTTTCCTCAACTCACTTTTGCTGTTGAGCTAAATCTGTTTAGACATAAAGTTTTCGTGAAAATAATTTTTCCTGTCTTTTCTTATCTACAAAGTCTTTTCGTCATATTTGTATGAAGAATATTATTATTACCACAAAGATGGAAGTACTTTTCTCCTGAAAATAAAATAGTTGTTTCAGCGGTTTTGTTTTTATATCATTATACTGTACGCATATCATAAAAAAGAAGCTTTGTTGTAAAATATTATCTTTATTTAATTTTTCTTGAACTGAAATACATAGTTCATACACAGAATGTTTTGACATCTAGATTCCTTTGATCTGGATACAAAAGTTTCTAGATATTGAGGAAGAAATACCTTACAACCGACCTTTCTCTAATTGGGGTAGAACATTTTCAACTTACTCTAATTCTTTTTATAAACGTATGTATGTAAAATGAAAAATTACTGAAACCAAAATTCTACATCTCTTGAAATGACTTGTAAGGTACAGACGTTTGTAAACCACGTGACCAACTGCTTGTGGCAGAAGTTGTGTACACGTGGTGTACAACTGTACACAAGTAAACTTTGCCCAGAAACCAGTACCTGACTTCTATATATACAAACTGACAGCTTGCATAAATTATTGTTCGTCTGGAACTGTGCAATAAACTTCGTTAAAGGTCGTGGTTATGATTTTGCTATTAAGAATATGTACGATTACCAATAAAACATTTCTTTATTTTCTCAATTAGTTTTTTATACAGTTATGTTTTTATTAATCATAAAATGAATCTGAAATCGTACCTACTTGTAAAATATTTACTACATTTCATTATTAGAAAAAGCAAAACCGCAGAAAATTTTTTTTATTAACTGAAACATTTTTGCAAATCTAATTACTCGTAAGTTCACAAATATTACTCACAAAATAATAATTTGTGGGCAAAAATAAAGATTTTGGAAATTCTGACAGATAAATAATTTTGATCATAGGTAGGTTCAGTTGTGAGATAGATTTTCACTCATACAGCCTTCCAAATATATACCTATGTATACGTTTGATCAGTCGAAGTGTTTCCCGGACATTTGCAATATTTATTTGGGAGCAATCCATCTGTCCCACACAGTTTTGTCAAGTTGCTGGGTGTTTTTGGGGAAATGTAATCATATAAATGTATGACACTTGGGTTGAGATGGAACCAATAGTGTGGTGGTACTTTTACAAAGTAGCAATGTATACAAGTGTAGAGACATACCTACTCTTTATTAATTTAACTTTTTCTACTTTTTACTGCTACCAGTAAATAGGAGGAATCACATTTACAAAAACAAAACAATCAAAAAACATCGAAATCATTTATGTTCCTATAAGGTTGTAGGTACAATGATGGTAGATACATAATTATTAAGTGCATAGCCACATTTCGTCATTTGATGGGCATTTCGTCATTGGCATGAAAATATTAACAGATAAAAAAGCTTTTTTACAAAAAAAGACAACCGCCTTCAAAAACTACAAAATAAAAATAACTTTAGTTTGGAAGTCGGCGGCTTTGGTTTTGTTTTTTGTTATGTAGGTATTGCCACCGACTTCCAAACTAAAGTTATTTTTATTTTGTAGTTTTTGAAGGCGGTTGTCTTTTTTTGTAAAAAAGCTTTTTATTTTTACATTTTTAGTGCTTGTGTGTTAATGTTTCAAATCCTTAATAAAAGCCCTTTCAAACAATACCTCACACGATATATTTAATTTAGGAAAATGGTAGGAGGGGAATTGACGTACCCCCTCCCCCTCTTTCTTCAGTCAGTCATCGATACACGTATAAACAAAGCAATTTTACTTGTTACGATAGTTCTGCTGTGATCCTATGAGGAGTTCCGTTCCATATCTCCGAAGTTCATCATCAGATCATGACAATATTTCTATGGAACCTATTCGAAAGTATATTCTTTCAAACAAAAAAAGAATCATCCAAATCAATTCATAATTGGCGGAGTAATCGGGTAACATACATACAAAAATGCTCACAAAATAAAAAGCACTAAACCAAATTGGATGAAATTTTTATGGGACCAAATGGCAAGTATACTGCATCGAACAAAAAAAGAATCACACTAATCGGACTAGAAACCTCGGAGTAATCGGTGTACATACATAAAAAAAAAAAAAAAATACCGGCCGAATTGAGAACCTCCTTCGTTTTTTGAAGTCGGTTAAAAATCAAACAGAGTGTAGAACTCTTTAAATACCTATATTTTATATTAAACATACACACATAACTTACAAATAGTTAAGGAAATAGGTAGTAACAAAGTAACTTAATTCATTAGAAAGCATTTCTGTAATAATACGACATTTTACTGAGAGGCGAAAATCTTTAATTTCAGTTTTGAAATCCATTACAGTTATTTAAGTGTAGTACACTAAACTCTAATGGATTTCTTAATTATTTAATCTCCAACAGTCGGTATAGCTGATCGCTGTTCTAAAACCCACTCCGTATACTGATCTAAGTTTAGTGAGATCAGATAATTGAGAGGACAGTTTAGTGACCCAACGTCTATCGGTATTAGTTCAACGGGCCTTTATTGTTCACTCAAGGAACAAACCTACGAAGGTTGTTTATCTCACGATTTCGGATGGAGGTGCTAAGTTGTTAGTAGGTACGTTTGCAAGATAGGATCTAATGATCCTTATAGGATACTTACAATAACTTATTTTGTTGGTACAATTTTTGATGACAAAATTTGTGTCTAAGACTCTCAAGTACTTTGGTAAAATTTAGTAATTAATGTCTAAGCTCAACGAGCTATTTTAATATACCTATTTCAAGCTCTTCGTTACATACTTCGTTTTACTTTTTTTGCCTTTATAATGTACCTACTATAAAGTTAATGACCCGAACGGTTAATTGGAGCTGACAACAGCTTTTTATTGAACTTAAACCAACCAGACCCTCGTTCAATTAATGACAGGCTTCTAGAACTCAATTAGTCCCTAATCCCCAAAGTCAGCAGACGTTCAACGGAAAATATTACCACGAGATTTTGAAAATATTTTCTTCTTTGTAGAAATTCCTTGCATCGTGCTTACGTAATGCACGTACTTGTTTATTCGCATATTGACAGTTTGTTTACGTCGTAGTCAGTCGTTTGTTTCGCATTAGCGTGGGTTTGAATATTTCTTATTCAATCACTGATAGGTGTTCCGACTATCTAAATACCTATCGCGGTGAACAAGATAGTGTGAAAGTGTAATTTTAGAGCAGAATCCGGTTCAAGGGAATATTGTCGTGGGTCAGACTCGAGGAACTTGAACTGTGCAAATTGAGTGTTGTTTATTTATTCGTTAGCGATATAAATCGTGAAAACACAACTGTAAACGTGATTCCAACAAAATTTCTCAGAACCCCTAATTCCTATTTAATACCAATTGAATCGCTGTACAATCACTTGGCTAGTGAATTTCTTCGTGAATTATTTAGTGAGTCAAAATTAAAGTCAAATAACTCAATCATGGATTTATTTTTGCTTCTCAAACTCTGTGGAATAAGTTGTATTTGAATGGCTACTATTTACTTAAGACCTTATTATAAGTGAACTGTAATAACTTTCTTGTTCTATCGTCATGATATTGTCTTTGCACATTAACAAGATATTATTCTATTTTATATTTGAGGAACGGCAATTTCAGACAACGTTCCTTCCGACTTTAAAATATTTTCATTTTAAGTTAGCTGCAGTCACCGAGGGTACCTACTTACAACTGTGGAAAACTTACGTATTATTGACATTGTCTAGACAGTCGTGTTATGAGAAATACTTAACGTACGTAGGTACCTATGGATAAATATTGCTTGTTGGCAAATTGGAGTTGTGACTCTGGATTTATGGAGCTGTTGGTCTCAGCGTTATACTGCTGCGCTTACACATTATTGGTCGCCGTATTTCTAACCTTCTCGATGAAAAACAACGAATTATTTTTCTTTATAACTGTTCGATTCTTTGAAGACATTGTTGAACGTGTTCTATGAATTCAGTATTATTTTTGACTAGTATTCAATATTACTTTTGTGTCTAGGTATTTATATGCTACGTGCAGGCAACAAAGTGTTGTTTTTTGAATAGGTTCCAAGTTAGAGTAGGTATAAAATTTGACATAAATTGTTTTTCTCATAAGTTACGAATTGCTGCAAAGCAAAAATGTCATTTTTTTATCTTACTACATACTATTAATGTATAATAAACGCGAAAGTTTGGATGGATGCTTGTTACTCAATCACATCAGAATGGCTGAACGGATCTGCATGAAACTTGACACAAACAAGAAGTAAGCAGGAACGGTGTACTGAAACTAGCGTATCTCCTCGGATACCTATTACATCCAAGTGAAAGCCACAGAACATAGATTATTAAGGTTCTGTGGTCAAAACACATGCTATTTCGTTGAAAACAATTTGAAACAATCGTGAAATTGACTTGAACTTTCAAAGTTCCTGACAGAACAAAGTGAGAATCGAATAATGTTTCAGGAGTTTCTACGAATTTAAAACTATTTAAAGTTTGTGCGTCCGTATGTGATTTTTAGTAGTATCGTTTAACTTGTCAAGATAGGCTTCATAGATTTTCCACGACAAAAATTGGATAAGAAACTTTGGGCTTCAATATTTTCGCAACCAGAAAGTTCCACGAAAATAATGATCGCAATGTTGTTAAAAATATGTAACTTTCGACTTCGTGACACCTGTTAGGAAGTATAGGTAAAAATGCCATGTTCATCTAGAAATCAAATAGGCTTGACGCCTTTCCTTCCCTTTATCGTGTGGGCAGTAAGGTCTTAGGGCCATGGTTCGAGTAGGACAGTAATAGGCCTAGTTTTCTCACGATGTTTTCCTTCACCGATGTCAGTGATGTCCAAGATAAACTTTAGAAAGTACATATGAATTGGAAGACGCGAAATTAAACAAAAAAAATATAATGAAAAAAGAAAAACATAATAATAAGAAGTCATATCCGCAGCATAATAAAAACTTTTACTAAAAATATCTGCAGCTAAAAATGCTAATGGAAAATCTATAGGGAGAAATGAAACGATCATAATATTATCTTGTAATCCTTCATTTCTTTGATGTATGGGTTGTTTTGCGATTCATCAACGGCGCAAAGTAACGTAGGCTGCATACGAAATAAGGTTTGAATATTTTCGCCAGTTAGTTAATTTTCCTCTCAGTCAGCGGGCGTCTATCTCAAAAGGTATATATTGACGCTCCTGAATAAATTAATACTTCAAAATTATCGGGTTGTTATCGAATTAATACCAAGACCTTTATTTCGAAAATTATTTCTGTTTCAATCAATATTGATTTTCGCAGCTTTGGATTTAATTAGAAGTACATAGTCATTGTAGATGGGTCCTCCTTTGTCCAGGACTGCCTTGTTAACGAGTAAGTAATGCCAGTTTTTCCCCTGTTGGTTCGTTCGTGCGACGACAGGAGTTGAAAGGGCTTTGTTATCATTCCGCTTGTTAAGGCCACTTGTAGTTGACGTGAGTTCAACAAAACGTCGGGTCGTGTCGTTTAATTAGTTTATTGTATCAAACATTGTGTTTTCTCTCTTTCGCGATACGAAACCCCTTTTTCATGAATAATTTCCTTTTCAGGTAATAAAGCTCTAAATCTTTTGAACGCCTAATATCTACATTTATTTTATGAGTCTCTGAATGAAACCCTATTTTCGGCTTGTGGTTGTCAAAACAAGAAACTTTTTAATGTTATATCGTCGTTATTGTTAATTGGTTTAAACCGACTAAATACTCGTAATTACATCTGAACAACTTTCGGCAAAATATATATTTCAGACCAATCCCGTTCCAATTTAGAATTTATTTGGTCTGTACCTAGTGAAATGAAATGAAATGATGATTTATTCAGTAAATTGGTTATAAATAACACTTTTACACGTCACATTTGTTTTTTTTTTTTTTTAACTAGATGAGTCCAGTGTTTCCTAGCCGACTGCTCTGAGAAGAAACACCGAAACAAACTCAGAGGTCAAAGTCTCTTTTAAAGTCCATACAATTACTTGTAATGGTCAAATCATATGCGAACCAAGTAGGTTAATGTCCGAGGTGGTCTCTTGAGGAGAGAGGCACACAAATTTGAGTCGGCCTGTCCAGTCAGTGCACGCATTTGTCAGAAATCGTCAAGCTCGACTCAGAACTTAAGGAGCTCAACGACACGACGAACAATACCACAGAAAGGACATTTGGGTAGGCCGCATCGAATACTCAAACTGTCAGACAACCATGAAATCTAATCCCAGAAAAAATGCAACAACCCACATAGTCCACATATTTACAATATAATATATTAAAAAAAAATATATACTTTCCAAAGTATATCCGGATGAGAAGAAAAAAAAAAAAAAAGAAAAAATAAAATAGTCTCTAAATGTCATGTTTACGTAAGATGTGTCAAAAGGAAAAATGTAATTTGCAAAGGGCATAATCACAAGGCTTAGCAGAGCGAGCAGTTCAATCCCAAGCTTTTTTATCATCTAAATAATCCGAAATTTTATAGTAGCCCTTTTTGTATAGTTTGGTTTTAATACAACTTTTAAATTTTTTAATCGGTAAGTTTCGAACATCAATGGGAAGTTTATTGTAAAAACGTATACATTGACCCATGAACGAGTTGCCTACTCTGTGGAGACGAGTGTGATGTACCACAAGATTGTGCTTATTTCTAGTATTAAATCCATGAACATCGGACACTTTCTTAAAATTTGAAATATTCTTGTGTACATACATAAGGTTTTCAAATATGTATTGTGAGGCTACAGTCAGAATGTTGATGTCTTTGAATTTCTCTCCAAGGGAATCCCGTGGACCTAAGTTGTAAATGGCTCGAACAGCCCTTTTTTGTAGAACAAAGATAGTATTAATGTCCGCACAGGTTCCCCAGAGAAGAATCCCATACGACATGAGACTATGAAAATAACTGAAATAAACAACTCTGGCTGTATCCACATCAGTTATCTGTCGAATCTTTTTAACAGCATAGGCGGCCGAACTGAGCCTGCCTGACAATTTTTCTATGTGCGGGCCCCATTGTAATTTGGCGTCAATGGTAATTCCAAGAAACACCGTTGACTCAACAGGATTCAACTCTATTCCATTAAGCTGAACATTGGTGCTTAGCTGCCTGACATTTGGCGTTGAAAATTTAATGAGATTAGTTTTTTTTTCGTTTAACAGAAGATTATTTACATTAAACCAATGGAGTACCTACCAGGACACTATAAATAATAGGGTTTTACTAAAGCGTTCCCGACTTAACTAATCAAAGAATGTCATACCTAGCTATGTAATGTAATGTCATTATTATCGTCTCAGGGGTATATCGGATTACTCGATCCTCAGTAGAAACAATGATCAAAGGTATTAATTATTTGAACTTGATGGAGACGACACGAAGATTCCGATACCAGGGGAGCATATTATGTCGGTTATACAATATCTAATATTGCGGTTACATCACTTGTAAACTAATAAAGTGACTCATAGAGTTATACGAGCAGCTATCAAGAAATTAATAATAATTCTGTAAAGTTCGTAGAATTTACCGTTCTAGACGTAGTACTAATATAAATATTTAATAATAGGTGTTGCCAGATCGTAAAATGTTATGATGAAAATGATCTCGGTTGGGTGGATTTAAGGATATAATAATTTAACACAATATCTATTGTTTAGTCTGGAAAAAATCTGATGCTGTGGAAAACCAAATTTCAACTCAATTTGATAGAAAAATGTATTAGATTGAGTATTTTTTTAATGAACATTAGCTTAGGTAAACTTCTGTGTTTCGTTTCATAAAAAAAAATTTTTACTAGGTCTGGGTCCTAGTATGTTACTGGTTCATACCCAGATTATCTTCAAACGATTATCCTATTTGATTAGAGTAGGTTTCAATTCTACGGAGATACCAAGGAATGGTTTAGGTGGTCTCTTACCAAAATAGATGGAACGTTGAATAGTGAAACCACAAACTTTCATAATATCCGTAGAGTCACGCCAAATTGTTAATTTCTCTATGATGTCAACAACGACATACCCAATGACTTGTGTATCTTATTACTATTTCTTAAATCTAGCTTTTTCCTGCGACTTCATCCGCGTGGAAGATAACTTGTATATCATGAAACATAGCCTATGACACTCGGCAATAGTGTAGCCTTCTATACGGAAAATACCTTTGTAATCTGACCACTACATCCAAAGATTTACGAGGTAATCTCTGAAAGCAACAAAAAAGCATAAAAAATAAAAAAGCATAAAAATAAAAAAGCATAAAAATAAAAAAGCACAAAAAAACAATACCTCTTTATTATAAAAGTAAATACCTATAGATACTGGCTAACATTTGCAAATCTTACTCATATAATACCTACTTACTCTTTTAATCCTTCAGGAAGTAGGACGAAGAACAAAAATGGAGTATAACATAAGGGTAACATAAAAAGAACTTCAAAGCAATAATATATCTAATTAAAAGAAAATTGTATGCTGGATTCACCCTTGTTTGTAATTACAGTTAGGAAATCGTTTTTAAGTTTAGTATCAGTTTAGAATTATTAGGTAACATCTGTTTATGATTATGTACCTACGTCAAGGCGCTCACTTACGTTAATAGTATAATTAATCACTTCCTAGTGTGCGTAAATACTGATATTAATAAACAATGATGGAAATATGAACGAATGGTCTTTTTATGATGTCTTAATCGGAATGCTATAAATATAAATGGTAACAATATATATTGATGTGGAGACCAACTAGTACTGGGCCCGGTGTATTAAGCCCACTCTCACTTCTCACAAAGAGCGGATATTTTTAGCTGAGTATAATAAATATATGGAAAAGTTTTAGTGATATTTGCTTATTTCCACCTTATGGATACAGCCTCGATATTTTTGGATAAATTTGTTAAAGTTTCTACAGAAGATTTTCACAGAATATAGGATTCTTTTTTTGCGTAAACATAATGCGTGGGTAAAAATCCTAGAGCCTCACCTATCTTCAGATCTTATTTTAGATGAAGGAAAAATGTTTTTTTATTTCTATAAACATCTACGAAAATCCTAGTCTAATCTGGTCATATTTTCTTTTAATATAACTATTTCAAAAAAAATGGTCGGAGCTATCATAAGTGACCTGCGTACCTTTTGACCCAATTTCACCCTTTATACGTATAATGATAGGGTGCAAATTTCATTTGTTATTGATTGTTCCAGGTGTGCACAATAGGGGTTTTGGCCAACACAATGAACATAGCAGTTCTGACAAGGAGGGATATGGCCGCAGCTCCTATCAACAGACTGCTCAAGTGGCTGGCTGTCGCTGATGTCTTCGTCATGATTGAATATGTACCCTTCGTTATTTATAGACATTTGGTAAGTTTACGCAACTTTAGTAGATATTACTTAGAACAAAATGAGCAAAGGTAGTACCGAAAAACGCCGAAGCATTTTTCTAGCGGTAATTTTTGCTTCCACTATACCTATCTGTCAAAATAAAAGCAAATAGACTGCTGATACAATGTAGACTTAGAACGGGCGTACGAAAATGTTATTAAATTTGGAAATTCGAGGAGCATAACATCACGTCTGTAATACCCGAAGAGTTAGGCAGAGGTGTAGCCAGTAGTATACCCACATTTCGCCAGGTATATTTACGTCCCATGTAATAGGGGGCGAGCCTATTGCCATCAACCGGGCACAAATCCAGATTGCGAAGCTGCTACTGAGAAATTGCTAATGGAAAAATCCAATAACACTTTCCCCGACCTGGGAATTGAATCCAAGACCAAAGACTCAGCAGTCGCGCTTTGCAGCCACTAGACCAACGAGGAAGTCGAAATCCGAGTAGATTTCCAAATTTACAGTTGGACTATTTGATTCAAAACGTTTTGCTTTAATTGTATAGGACAAGCACAAGAAGCATCACCAATAGGAGTAAAGCCTTCAAACATATTAAATATTCTGTGCGGGTATTTCAATTTAAAAAACGATTACCTTTACAATACTTTACTATGCGCGCTCGTGCCCTTTGATGTACATAAATTACAATTATTTTTGCGCCTCAAAGTCAAAGTCAAAGTCAAATCATTTATTTCAATTAGGCCATTATAAGGCACTTTTGAACGTCAAGTACTAAAGTAAAAGGAATTGAATCTAGTTGCCCTTTCCAAAAGGTAGCTTTGTATGGAGAAGAATGGGGAAGAAACTCCATAACTCATAACTCCATACGCCTGTTGTACATAAAGTATCTACATTCATTTGACACCCTATACTAAATCAAGGACAATAATAAATTAACAATCTTTGGCTATTTATACACACAACAGTATATTTTTACCTTTTCATTCTGCTAGTTGAATATATTTCACTTGCAGAAGTCCTATACAACCAATTTTCGCCGTCAAGCAATATTGCGATGTTCTGCAGAGTATAGCGTTAAAGCCACTGACACTTTTTCATTAACTTTTCGGTAACAGATCCATATGTGGTTGTCATAGGCGACAGTATGAAAGTCAATCTATAAAATAACAAAACAAGTGACTTTTCAAAAAATATTGAATACCTGGATTGACGAGTGGCATTGTTGTGTGATCGAAAAGCCTTTGATGTCATTTTGACATTCTTTTTTTGAAGTATACTTCAATTTCCAGGCTTCGATATTGCATTCGGCAGCATTTGTTTTGTCTTTGTGAAGTTTTTGGTTGAGTTTATAAACAACTTGTAATACAATAAAAACAGGGTAACTGAATTTATTGGTAATCTTTTAGCAAATAAAAGTAGAATACCTACACTGAATCTAAATAATATCATGAATTCGATGTATTATATGAATTCTGAATATGAAATATCACGAAATCAAATAACATTATTGACGGATTAACTCATCTGTTTTTCATAACACGCAAAGTTACCTCATGAAATTATTATTTTTATTTAATTTAATTTCATTTATTCAGTAACAATTCTAATAATATATTGTATCTAAATTTTATACTAAATTATAAAAAATAAAATTAATAACATTAAAAGAATTACAATAAATCATTATCATAACATTAATCAAATCAATTAATTAAGAAGTACAACATTTGAAATTACCTGCTATATTAAGTCAATGTGTGTCAATAAAATAAAAATGCAGGTACGTGTAAAATGCTTTTTTCGCTAACACTGAAAGATTTGCATGAATTTTAGGTCAACTCTGCATAATGGGTAGGTAGTCCAATGCTTTATTACAGACGCGCGTTATTACAGATAATAGTTATCGGAAAGTTATTGATTCACAGGAAGTAGTTTATGATGAATAGAATAGATAACGAGGATAGATACACATAATTTATGTTATTTTCACCTTGTCATACTATTTTATGGGTGTAATCTATTCCATTAGAATAGTAAGCTTATTTATTGCCTGCGAGTTCGTCCGCGTAAAAGTCATGTACCTATATCATGAAATATCTTATGGCACTCGGTAATCGTGTAACTTTCATTTAAAGTTTTTTGAAATCGGATCAGTATTTAACGAGATAAACAAACAAAGAAATAAACAAACTTTATCTCTTTGTAATATTAGTATAGAAAAGAGCTGGTATGGTACTTGCCACAGTAGGTACCCAACAGGGATTTAGGAAAAGTTCGATTTTGTAGAGCGTTGTCTCTGTCACACATGACAGATGTGACAGTCACTTTCTAAAGCTCGGATGTGTGACGAATGAAATTCGAGTATTTTGTATATTATTTTTGCTTTTGTTCAAACACAATTCTTTCGTTCAGTCCTATAAGACTTTGTTGAGTTTACGTTGTGGGCCAAAGTTAACTAAAGGTTCCAATTATCGAACTAGCAGTCAACCGATCGCAAAGATCAGGATACCGGAAACATATCTCAGGTCGGATTTCCGGGTCATGTCCTAAATAACACAAAGATTTCCCGTACCTATATTTGTCTCAGAGGAGAGCAGAGGTTCATACATAGATAAGCAGGAAAGTTCTCGTACCTACTTTGAAAGGCTCTTTCTTAATTTAAATCGAGGACTGGCTGTGGCCGCAGAAATGTTGGTAATACTATTACTATTACATTTTATTAATTAAAAACATGTTATGAAGCAAAATGATAAAGAAAAATCAAGCTTGAAAAAATGTCTGTGAATTGTATAAAATGAAGTTTACGAATTATGAAAACATTGAACAGACAGAGAGACATTGCGTATAATTTTGAAGAAAGTTTAAAATAAGGACTAATAAGACTGTCTCATTGGTCTAGTGGTCGCACAGCGCGACTGCTGACGATCTTGGGTTTGATTCTCAGGTCGGGCAAAGTGTTATTGGGTTTTTTCATCAGGAATTTCTCAGTAGCAGCCTTGGAGTCTAGATTTGTGTCCGGTTGATGGCAATAGGCTCGCCCCCTATACATGGGACTTAATCATAATTGGCGAAGTGTGGATGTAATAATGAATACACCTCTGCCTTACCCTTCGAGGATTACAAGCGTGATATAATGTGTTAAAATAAGAAAAAATCAGACCAATAATAATCCAACCCAGTCAACCAGTAATCATCTGTAATATGTAGGGAATCTGCTACAATCGCTATTGTTTCGAAAACCAATAAAAGCCACGCGCATTTTGCTAGAAATTCCTTCCGAAAACAATGATAGATCAGCTGCAACTACGACGCTTCCAACGTGACTATTGAATTATATAATGGTCGCCCGATGAATGCAACCAATTCTTCTATTGTGTTCGTTGATTTAGTAGCACTACGATGCAGCTGGAAGCTATTATTGTAAGACAGTTTAAATAAAACAGCGGCTTTGATATTTTTCTGTGGCCCGCGGAGGAAGAAAAATATGATGTTTAATTCATAATTTTACTGTTTTCATAATAAAATGCCAATGTTCCGTGTTTTACTTGAAATACCTACGAAAGCTTATGTTTCCCATTTTCAAACATAAAGCTTGCTGTCATTTCATCACTGTATCTGTCATTGGTTGACTGGTAGACGTGCCAAAGGGACTATTATAACTACTCTTATGCAGCACAATTCTGTCTTCAGATTTTGACAAAAAAAGCACCAGTTTTGTATCGCATCTGTTCAGAAAGACGAAAGCATGCGTAACTACGCTTCTCTATACTAAACTGGTGTTTTGAATCAAAAATTAAAATAAGCTGAATAAGTGTAGTAAGGCATTTAATACGCTTTTGGACCTTTTTTAAACTCGTAGTTTCGAACAGCGCACTGCTTAAATAATACTCTACAAGATATCTTAAAAAAATAGTAGGTAATAACAGAAGAAAATTGCCTATATTTTTAAATGTATGGACCGAATGATAGCAAATGAGGTGTTTATCAATTTCTTTCAGTGACAGGCGGGAGCGTAATGGTTCTTGTCGTCAACCACTCTCTTTAGTCAGTTTTATTGAAAAATAAATGGGTCAATGGGTTTTTCTCAGTTTTATCCACGTTTTGACCCAAATGGGTTGGACAAGAGTGTAAATGACAAGAACAAATGGTTTATAAACGATTTTATATTGTTTTCTTAAAATAAATTCGATATTTTCCAGCAAAGACAAATTTTAAGAAAACTAAGCGCTTTTAATAACTTTAAAAACATACAAAGTGTTTTATCAACAGTTTTATTCCACAGGTCCTGCCAGAGAAATTGGATTTTCCGTACTCTTGGGCAATGTACTTGCTGTTTCATATGCACTTCGCTCAGATACTGCACACAGCATCTATTTGTCTCACTCTCTCTCTGGCTATATGGAGATATTTGGCGATAAAGTAAGTACCTACTTAGTAAAACTGCCTGTAATTTTTAACTGTCTCGTTGGTTTAGTGATCGCAAAGCGCGACTGCTGAGAATGAGGTCTTTTATTCGATTCCCAGGTTGGGCAAAGCGTTATTGGGTTTCTCCATTAGGAATTTATCAGTAGCAGCATCACAGTCTGGATTTGTGCCCCGTTGATGGCAATAGACTCGCCCCCAATTACATGGGACTTAAACATAACTGGCGAAATGTGGGTGTTCTAATGAGTACACCTCTGCCTAACCCTTCGGGGATTACAGGCGTGATGTTATGTAATTTGTAAATGGTTTAAAAAAAGAAGAAGGTTCTCATCTCGGTTATGTTTGTGTTATTTATATATATGTTTATTGTATTGTTGTCTTATTGCAAGAGAAATCTTGTCAGACAAGAAATTAACAATGAACACAACACCCACACCTAACGTTGGTTGAATTACGACAAAACCTTCGCTATTTCATTCTCATATTTCAAAGTAAAGTGAAAAAGAATAAGAATTATGATTATAATTATTGTAAATGGAAGTGTAAGAACAATTAACTCAAAGGCTTTTCAACGACAATCAACGAGGTCAAAGACTAAAAGCTCCAAAAATTAAAAAAAGAACTTAAATGTCAACCAAATCCTTGACATTTTGAAGTGACGTGTTTATCTGATTCTAAAGGTGCTTTTAAAGGTCAAACTCAATTAAATATACCTAGTTTATTACCTAGTCGCATCATAGGGTAGATGTCAAAGTTTTAATGCCCGCGCGATTGACTTTTGTGCATCCCATTGCACTGTGTATACCTACTTTAGAGTGAGGTGCGGTAACCTGTCATATTGGTTGCCGTGCGGCTATAAACGCGTGGTTATTTGAATCTGTCTTTCATTATCATTATTACCTATTTATTATTTTTCTTTTTATCCATTTTTTTATATCTATGTGTGGAGGTTTGTAATTAGCTATTTGTTAATGTCACACTCTTAATATCAAGGTTTGTTGGTCTGTAAGCCTTCTGTAAAATAAAATAAATAAATTATGTTTCCTATCCGACTAATAGTTCCAGAGATTAGCGCGTTTAAACAAACAAACTAACTAAAAAACTCTGTAGCTTTATTATATAGATAGGTATAAACAAACTTAAAGAAATACCTATATAAGCGTAGTATTTAGTTCGGGGTACCTATAGGTCCCACTGCTGGGAAAAGGGCTTCCATTTTCGGTCTCATAAACGACTTGACTTGTTTCGTACTTGATTTAGTATGTATTTATATAAACATTAATATTATACTAGCTTCTGCCCGCGACTTCGTCCGAGTCAAAGTTTGTTTCTGCATAGTCATAATGAAACATTGCTCACCCCCCAAAGCAAATAGCGTGATAAAGACTAATTTGGCCAATGTGAAATAATCATACAAAATTTGAACAGAATCTATCCGGCAGTATTCGCGTGATGCTCTAACAAACATACAGACAAAAAGACAAACCGATACAAAATCTAAAAAAAATTTTTCGGCATTAGAATCACTCCCCGAACTCATAGCAATTACTCTTTTTCAAAAATATTAAATGTACAGTTTTGACTTCGCTACGATTTTATTATATGTATAGATGTCGTGAAATTAAGTATAATACGTCTTATGCTAATGTAATTAACCAGTTGCCGTTTTATGTTAAAGTAAAGTAAATAAATAAATTGATAAATAAAGTGTCAACATAACATTTCTAACTCAGTATTGTGTACCTACATGTGTCCTTAGGCATTCATTTAGTAAGTATAATACGGTTGTTCCAAACTTTTAGATTAGATGCTTTGTATTTTGGGCATTTACAGGTTAAGTTTTGTAAATTAGTTTCTTGTATTTACCGTATCTTACTAAGTTGATTCAATTATGAAACAAACTCTACACATTAATGTGCCTTAATCTCTCCCAAGGAAAGTTAAGCGAGTAGAGTGTTTTCATAATCTTGTAATGACGAAGATTTGTTTTTATTTTTGTACGTTAAGTCTGATGTTGCCCATTAACATTGGTTATATTAATAATTATCCTAATAAACACATAAAATCACTCAAGGGCTATTCTTTCATCATCGACCGGGAAATAACCTAAGCTCCGGGTTGCTATAAAATAATCCTAAAGATAGCCTAATAATATAAATTCTTCCCCGCCCAGAAATCGAACCCAGGACCCCACGTTGAGCAGCGCCAGCGAAATTAACGAGGCGGTCACATCTCAAATTACAAGAATGGTTTTCCAATAAAAACACCTATGTATATTCACAATACCTTCCTACTAACTTTCTATATTCTTCCAAAGAAAGGTCCGCTGAAGTTCTGGAATGTCAAAGCGACAGTTAAACATTGTGCTTTACTACAGTTGAAGGAATTTGAACGATGTGCTAATGGTCTTAGAGTTCATTGCTTACAAACATTATAATCACACCATTTCATTCAGTTGGTATTATCAGTACCCGTTTGAAGATAAGCAGACGACTGTATTCCTTTATTTCGTCGATTTGTGATATATCAAGCTTATATCGTGGGAACAGTTATTGGGCACGTGATGATACTTACAATCATTGAACATTATATTCATAGGCGTTCACATCACAGCTAAATGTATTTTCTTCTTTGTAACGCGTACTGTTTGGTAAAGGCATTATTTTCAGGCAGCACACGATCTTTCATCGTGTGTTGGCTAAAAATAAAGCGAAATAAAATTCATTGTAAGGGTTGGTACAGACCGATAAGTATTAGAAAAGAAAAGAAAAAAAATAAGGTGTTCAATATATGATATAAATAGGGTAGACGGTATGAGTTTGTTTTTTACAAAAGTGCACGTGTGAACAAAAAAATAATAATGCATGGTAAAAGTATAATAGTTTTGTTTGTATAAAAGGTTAACTAAATTAAATTACAGCTGATGGTGTGTTATGTCATTTTTGTTAATTGGGGTGAAAGGGGTCATACTCCTAGTAAAATAAAAAAAGGCATGTTTAAGAAAACTGTTTGTTATTAGATTACAATCATGGGGTTAAGCATCTGTCACATTACCAGTTATCCTATATAAATAATTAGATGTAACCGGCATGCGTTGCAGTGTCAAAGAAGGGTTTGGTTTGTTTTTTTGTTTCTTTTTTTAAGCCAGAGACCTTCGCGGGCTTACGCAGAACAACTCACCAAAGTGTCATCACAATCGTATGAGTGGTTCATACAAAGAAACATTCATTTTTATTTATGTACATAAGATACAAGATATAAATAATTCCAATATATTTTACCTATTAATCCTCAGACCTATTAATCTATCTTCAAGGTAAAGTCTGATTAAGGGGCGTCACTGCTCTTTCATCCGATAGTTTATCTATAACGAAGGTGAGATCAACACCGTCTGTGATTAACTAAATTGGGGTATTAGAGCATCCCATTAATTACTGAACCAAATATTTGGCTATTAGTTTCCCGAAAGCTAACAATTTTCCGTCCTGATTTAGTATTGAACGGAACGTAAACATCATCTTGTTATAAAACGTAGTACCCTTGGGGACTACTGGTAATTTATCTTATTTGACATAGATTGTACATATTTTTTCCATGAAACATATTTTTATGTTTATAAAGATTTTATTTTTAATAATTCAATTACAAAAGGTCGACGTGAACGATGATTTATAAATGAAATCTAAAAGCCAATTTTACTGTCTAAATGACGTTTAAATTCAAATCGTAATCTAGGTTCAATGTCAAGTAGGCTAATTCTCGTATTAAAAACATTTTAAATTTTGTCACAATCTCATCCAAGCGACAATCATTGCCAAAAATCTCTCAAAAATTTAGATAAATGAGAGGTATCGACTCAAGCAGATGAGATACGATGCGATCTAAATGTGATCGTTGTGAAACATATAGGAATTGCTCCTCTGAAAATTGCTGTATTCAGCAATTTTATGTTCTGATACAACTTAATTTTACTTTTGTTCCAGGTACTCGGATAAAAGTCACATACTTTGCACGGAGCGCCGGTGCAGCATCGCGATACTAGCGAGCTTTATATTACCGCCTATACTGTGTGCACCTACCTTTATGGTAAGTTTGTTTTTAGTTCGACCATACAAAATGCGTTTTTCTTTTGTTTTTATCATGTGGAAAATGATGTCTTCCTGCCTGGGAGTAGAGGGATCTATCAGATTTGTACTGACGCGGGGTTCTTTCAACTACCTCTGGCTACAGTGCGGAAGCGCACTAGTATTCATCCTCACCCCCCCTTGCGTTAAGGTAAGCCCCATTGCCCTCTCCCCATGGGCGTGTTTGATTTTCACGGAAAAACATAACAATAATAATGGATAAGCAAGAAACTAGCGTGTTGTTCGTTGCTTCATTAAGAATAAAGTGCGTATTTACAATCAATATGATATCTGGCAGCTATTTGCTGCAGCTATTTACTTTCTTAATATCCACAACCCAGAGCCTACAACCAAAGTCGTAAGACTTTTCTATCGTCGTTCCGTCTTTCATTACTCCAAGTCAGTGCGAAATGAAAAAATATGATGTCGTTGGTGTACTATTTTATGAAAATGTAATACGATTTAGGTATAATAGTGAAATATCTTAATGACTAAAATGAAAAAAGCAATAATGTTTTCACGATACAATCGACTAATCGATAATAGATTACCTCGATAAACGCATTTTCTCGCAACGATTTTTAAGGTAAAATGTTGAAAGCAGGTTAACTGAAACTGAAGGTTCGCAAATGAAGCTAATTCAATTTATATTTAATCCCTTCAAAATGGATTTGAACTTAAAATAGAAAATATAGCAATTAGCCCACTTTGAATACTTCTTTGTTTTATTTTTGAATTCAAGTTGTTCGCTCCGCAAACATTCGCTATTTTCCATACAATGTCCATTTAACATCGAATGTATTCATTGTTCAACAAATTAGCATTGTCATTCGAAATGGAATGTTGTCAACCAACCGGTCATGTTAATAGAAGACAGCTATTAGGAGTAGTATGTGGATGCGCTGTTTGAGAAAAAAATATTTTAGATATTTTATACATATATGTACCTCAAACCATAATTATGTTATAGTTTTATTTCTGCACCTAATACAAAAAGCGCAACCAAATGGAGTATTGGGTACGAGGGATCTAAAAACGAATGTCTACAAATAGCTAAAATAATTCTAAAAACTATACTATACTAAGTACTATACTAGAAAAAGAAATTCATCGTTTAAGGATAATTAACTTAAAAATATTAAATGACTATGGTTGCAACAAAAAGGTTTCTTATCCGTGAAAGGCACATTGCTCAACGCAATATTATTTCTACAGGTATTCGACATTCACACAAAAAACGTGACGGACAAGTTCGGTAACCCTGACATCGCATACCACGTGGACTCAGACTACGAGGGGACACTGTACCAAGCGAACTTCTGGGTGCACGGCGTAGTCATCAAACTGTTACCGTGTTCCATCCTCACAGTCATCAGCGTGTGGCTCATACGGGCGCTCTACAACGCGAACCAACACCAAAAGAAACTAAGAAACTATAACGCATGCCCGGCTGCCGAGAAAATGGTGAAAAGACAGAATAAGGCAGACAAAAGGACTGACAGGACAACAAAGATGTTATTGGCAGTGCTATTACTGTTCTTGGTGACGGAACTGCCTCAAGGAATAATGGGTCTGATGAGCGGGCTGCTCGGTTGGTGCTTCTTCAAGCGTTGCTATGACCTCTTCGGGGAGCTGATGGACTTCCTGGCGCTGCTGAACGGGGCTATCAATTTCGTGCTGTACTGCACCATGTCTCGCCAGTTCCGTCAGACCTTCAGGCAGTTGCTGCTGCAGCCACATCTGGCGCGGTTCCTGCCGCCGACGGCCTCACATTCTGACTCACACAACCAGAATACGTAAGTTTTAAAACGATTACTTTTTAATCTTAAATCCTGCATTTTGTTTGCTTTAATTTTATTCTAATTCAGTTTCTTGCTAACTGCATGTTCAGTGAAACAATTTAAAACTATGTTCATGAGCCATGAAATTGTTTCCTCCCTGCAGGTGCACAGAAAAGATAAAAAGGTAACTACAGCCGAGCTTCAATATAAATATGGATATGTGAGTAATGGTTTGCCTTTGCATTAATATAAGAATTGGCATATTTGCAGTGTTTCTCAAACTGCATGAAGAACGTTGTTGACCTCTTACAAACTAATATTATGCATTTTACTTTCCGTTTGCATGATGTAGGTACCTATGTGCTATGTAAATATTTATTTTCCGACATGCTTTCTGCTTTATATTTTTTTAATTAATTTATTTATTTTAATCTTTAAAGAAAAAAAAATCACAACGACTTATAGTATTATGTTTTGCCATCCCAATGAATTATTCTGAATGGTTATGTTGACACAAGATATTGTAAGTCTCTACGGTGTAAAAAGAGTTTATGAAACAATTTTGTTCAAATATAGCAGCAATATTTATACGAGGTCACGTGAAGTCAAAACTGTGGAATCTATTCGTTTGGCTGTCGCGCAGCTCTCGTAAATTGCTCTCACACAGGACAATTTTTTCACATGTTCTTTTTCTATAATGTTTATTTCGCTTTTCATTCTACACAGCATCTACATGCTTCCAGTTTAGCCCCTCGTTTAATTAAAGGCACTTCCCAAAATTTCTACAATCATCAAAACGTTTTGAAACTTTTCTAATTTCAATTCGATTTTGTAGTTAGTTCTATGAATGGGGATTTGCTGAAGCAAGACCAAAAGCACTTACGGTATGCAATAAAATAGGATTAGAAGAATCCTCGACTGTTCTGAATGGCAAGCATTATTTCGAGAGCTGTAAATTTGACCTAAATACGGTAGTCCACTCCGACTTTATTGTTCGTAAAACTGGTTTGAAAACAGAAGTTTTTATTTGGTAATTGTATTTATGCGACCAATATACTCTGGAGTAACGTGCAATTCTAGAGAAATTCTCGACACGTTAGAAAACTGCGACTGTTTTTAGGATTTTGGCATGAAGCTGCTATACATTTATGTCTGACAATATTCAATATTTGCACAGTCATTCATCACCGTTCCTGGAAAAATAACATTATAACGTGTATCTGAATCGCGACAGACGCGACGCAGAGTCGTGTTAACTTAGGCCAAAATAATTATACGAGTCGCTGCAAAAAGTCGTCGTCGTCATCACCGGCGCACCATTAAAATGTTCTTGTGAAATTTTAAGATCAGCACGACTCTTTGATGTTCTTAATCCAAGACGGTGTAATATTCAGCTCAGGTTTATCATGTTAATCGAAAATAATTCTGTTAAATAGATTACATTTGGCACAAGAAACCTAGATGTGCGAATTTCAAACGAAATTATGAAATTCAAAGATAAGAGTGAAAATATTCTTTGAAGTGTAATCACAGATAAGAAGTTCTCATTATATCGAGGAATGGTAATGTTACCCTTGAAATGGTAATGATGACGTAAGTAATTCCGTTTATATGGAATGAGCACATAACGGTTTGGCTTAACGGTGCCATTTGCAGGGTTTTGAGGTGAAGCAAATATTGGAAGATTAATGTGTGTGTCTGTGTTATATTACACATTCTGACTCCAGGCTCTAGTGTATGTTTGATTAATGTTTGAATAGGTCACAGGAAATCCGACTCCTGTTCATTTTAACTCAAGCGTTGTACTGTACTGTACACAGTTACTGATCACATACAAAGGTAGACAACATTTAAGCAAGAAAAAATATAAATGTTATTTTAAGAAATCATAATTGACAACGATGTGGACGAGGTTGTAATAATAATTTTATTTTATTTAATATTATTTTTATTTATAACTTGCATAAAATAAAACCCTATGTGTGTCTGTGTGTGAACGTTAAATCAATTACAGACAAAGAAAAGGTACAAGTTATTTTTTTATGTAATATTTTGTATTGTATACACAACAATGAGGATGATAAAAAGTGTTAGTACCGAAGAGACGTCATTTCGACTAGAATATTACCTCGACTATAAATTAATTATTTCATAACTAATATTATTTTAAATTAAAGTGATTTTTATATTGCCCAGACTCTGACGTCAGACTAGTTAATAAAAATATTGAAACTCGTTGTATAAATTATTGTAATAATCTATACAAAATTACAAATATTGTAAAGAGGTAAAGTTTGTTAATATTTTAGTTTATGGTACTAATCCCGATACTGGTCCGATTAAAAAAAATCTTTCACTGGTAAAAAGCTACTCTATTGCCGAGTGCCATAGGCTTCTACTCGCGACTTCGTCCGCGTCAAAGTTAATATATTATTCCATGGGAACCGTAAAACCGTAGTTTCGGAATAAAAAGTAGCCTATATGGTATTTCAGACTATAATCTATCTCTGTGACAAACATCTAGATCAGTTCAGCCGTTCTTTCGTGATTGAGTAACAAACATCCATCCATCCAACTTTTACATTAAGGGTCTTATCATACTAACGGATTCCGTTCCGCCTACAAACACGCGATGAAAACGTTGCGAATTCGCCTCGCGTCCGCGACGTCTCCGCTTTGCAGCCGAGGCGTGTTCGCGACGAATTCGCTGCGCGCCCGCTCCGCTTTGAGGACGCTTGCAATCCGCTAGTATGATAAGGCCCTTATAGTTAGTACTAAGATTCGACTTCAGCGCAGACGAAGTAGCGTGCAAATGCTAGTTTTTAATAAATTGTTAATATTTGTTGCAGTGCAAAAACGTCCGTGCCGTGAGGACGGATCAAGCACGGGAACGTTCCACCGGTACGAGAACATTGCCTATAGTGTACTGGTACTGACAATGGCAGTGATATAGATAGTAATCAGTGTTCAGTGTTAAAGAGTAATGTGTCGTCTAACTCTACTTGGATCGTCACGAAGTACTTTAAGAGTTTATTAAATGTTTTGCTAATGTATTGTTGTCGTGTCAGACACGGTCTGAAAGTGTTTGTATATTTGCGTTAGTATTGTAAATAATGTTATACCAAAGAATTATATTACAGGCTATGTTAAAATACAGAAAATAATCTTGAAGATAAGATTATTTTTCTTTCAGCCCTTTATACACCAGACGTTATTTTTTTTCTTTGTAGAATTCTGGTTTGTACTAAAATGTTGGTTTTTGTTGCCGCTTAAATTGAAATCTTTGACACGTAAGTCCTATGTCCTCCGTAATAGGATTACAAGGAGATTTGTTTGAATATAAAAAGAGTAGGTAAAAGATTGGGCTGTTGTGTGTTGTTCAAAGGTGGAAAATAAATCTGCTATTTTTGTGACCCTTTGTACTAATGTAGTATTAAGTAAGCATAAAATATGTCCATGAATAAGATATTTTCTTTACGAATTAAAAGCGTTACTTAAGTAATCATTCATTTGTCTCGTAAGTCTCTATAATAGTACTAATTACAGTAATTAATATGTATAGTATAACATTATCTGCTCATTTTGAAAGAAGATCAAACGAATCATGAATGAGACAAATTGTGCGAGTCATGAAGATTGATTAAATAATCATGAATGTTGCTGAACGGACAGCAAATTGTGATTTAAATTATTATAATAAAGTATAGTTAATAAGATTATATGATTGACCGCAAGCGATGACTGTAAAGCCTCGTATTCAAGACAAACAAATGTTGAACAACATTGTTCATTAAACATTTTTGTGAACTGAGAATTATGTTGCTGGCTTCATGTAAAAGTTGTGTAATCTTGTTTTTATTACAAGTTGTGAATTGTTTCAAATAACATTTAATGTTTTGGGAACATCATAAGAGACATGCTTCATAGTTATGCATGTGGTATTGCAGGCCTCAAAACCGGATTATTTTCCCAATGAGGTTTAGCTGAGAAAAACTGACGCTTCAATTGAGAACTGCCCTTAATTCAAGACAAATTGAAGACAAAAGGTGAAGATGAAAGTACGAGTGAAGCACGAGTATTGATATACCTAGGTAGGTACTGTTAATCAACTTTTGTTTTACATGAATACAAGGCTTAATGCAACGCATAGATCTAGATATTGTTTCAAAGCGTCACGTGGGATGCTGCCGTGTTGATAGACATGGCTAGAATTTAAATTAAAGTACTAATTGACCCTACGCATGTGTAAATGTTAGGAATCAAAATGATGTGGAGCTTCAATCCTAAGGAATTGAAGGATATGTCGTCAGAAAATGTTTAAACATTTTTAGGCACTATAAATAGTTTGTTTGTATTCTCGTCTTCTGAATTGTTATCTTTAAGTTATTAGAAATAAACTTCTTTATATTTTGAAGATTTTCCGAAGAAACATCCATTTAAGTACGATGATATTAAATGTCTTTTGTCGATAAGTCGTGTAGAAGAGGCTTTGAAGATTTCTAAGAAAATAAATAAAATAAGTACTTGTATCGAATATTTTTTTTTATTTTGTGTTTCGTGAGAAAAATATTTTGATTAAGTCAACATTACTCATCTGTAAATATTCCATATTCGTAGGTACTTAGTATATTATCATCTACCTATGTGTACTTACTCAGAGTGTGATAACAAAGGTACCTATTGAGCTGTCTTCTCGACACCCTATCCATACTAATATTATAAATGCGAAAGTGTGTCTGTCTGTCTGTTACCTCTTCACGCTTAAACCGCTGAATCGATTTTGATGACATTTGGCATGGAGATAGTTTAAGACCCGGGGAAGGACATAGAATAGTTTTTATTCCGGAAATCACCCCCTAAGGCGGTGAAAAGGGGGGTGTAAGTTTGTATGCAAGTACGATATAAACAAGTTCCACGCGGACGTAGTCGCGGGCAAAAACTAATATAAAATATATTTTAAATAATCGGATTGCAAAGAGTATCTCTTGGAAAAAGTTTAATTAAAAATACACTGTAACAAGAATTCAATGAAACACTTCGTATGAAAAACAAACAAGTAAACCTCTTCAGTTCAATGTTATTTTTAAATATTCGCATGTTTTTATACTCTATGGGGTGGTACAGTAAACAAGAAAATAAGAAATTCCATACTAAGGAACATCATCATCTCCCTAGCCTTTTCCCAACTATGCTGGGGCTGGGGTCGGCTTCCAGTCTTACTGGATGCAGCTGAATACCAGTACTTTACATGGAGCGACTGCCTATCTGACCTCCACAACCCAGTAACTAGGTAACACGATACCTCTAGGTAAGACTGGTTGTCAGACTTTCGGGCTTCTGACGACCCGTAACGACTGTCAAAGATTGACGTACCTATGACATCCGGAACCAACGGCTTAACGTGTTTTCCAAGGCACGGAATGATGCCAGCAATGTTTAAGATAAACTTTAGAAAGTACATAAGAATTGAAAAAGTCACATGCTAAGGAACCTTTCCATTAAAAGGACTTACGGAGAAAATGATTTATTACGGAACAACCTTCGAAGACAAATTACAAAGACGATGGCAAGAGGACAGAAAATATCCATGAAATTAATCAAGCCCATAGGGGTTCGTTACGGTAGTTCGGCTCTAGGTCAGGAAAACTAGTATAAATCAATGGAAATGTTCATGGCTAGATCATTAACAAGCTTCTAACCCATATTGGTACTAGCTTAAGTAATTAATTATCACAGATAAGGTATATAATACAGATGAATTAATACAATAGCATAATAATGCTAATTAGTGTAAACGCACTGCGAAATATACATTAAGAGCATTCCTACATAGGTATACCTAATAGATAGTACATCGAAATGTGTTCTAAACAGTAACACAGTGATGGGTGATTTAGACCAGAGATTCCCAATTTATTTAATACTGCGACACCCTTGTAAAATAAAATATGTGTGTGTAACGCTGACATTAAGATTACATAATTTATTTATAATACATATAAGAAGACTCCAAGGATTATAATTTTAACTATTACTATTTATTAAATATAACAGTACAATGATTTTACTACAATCAATGCAACTTGTGCCTACCGTCACGCGACACCCTCAGAATAACTCTACAACAACGCCCCAATGCGTCGCGGCGCACAGTTGGGAACTCCTGATTTACACAATTCAATATTCCATCATCGAATCCAATGCTTGTTGGCCGCGTAGATATTTGTGTTTTGCAGTGCATCAAACTGCGTGGTTTATAATGGAATAACGCTACTCGCTCTCATTGGGTTAATTTAACGTGACTATTAATTATTTATTGCCTCGTTAGTCTAGTGTTTGCAAAGCGCGTCTTGGATTTGATTCCCAGGTCGGGCAAAGTGTTATTGGGATTTTCCATCAGGAATTTCTCAATAGCAGCCTCGAAGTTCGGCAGTCTGGTTTTGTGCCCGGTTGATGGCAATAGGCTCGCCTCTATTATATAACTGGCGAAATGTGAGTGTACTAATGGGTACACCTCTGCCTAACCCTCCAGGGATTACAGGCGTAATGTTATGATGTTATGTTCGTTATTGATTACGCCATTTAGTATGATTAGTATATTGTGTTACTTTGGCTAAAACTTTAAAGTAATAGCTTTTAAAACTATTTCAACATTGCGCCTCTTGCACGTTGTAGCTTCGATCTGTCAAGTATCCGACCCCTTAGACTGTAGATATGCATCTTGTAATAGATAGAACCAGGTGAACTAAGATCGAAAACGTTAAATGAGTCGGAATCAAACGCACTTAGCACAGCAGACAGCCTTTTATAAGTAAAAGTTTTCTAGAAAGAACATCGCGTATCAGGTGTTTGAAATTCCTGTTGAAAGAGTGATCTTACCGAACTCAACTCTACTAAAATGTTCAGGTGTTTGTACAAATGCAACGAAAGTGTTGTGATACGTATTCTGTTGAAAGAGAAATCTTACAGAATTAAATGTAAGATCTTTCCTTCAACAGATATCACACATTCTTTTTTAGAACCTTTTACTTGTAAAAGGTTGTCTGTGCAAAGCGGATAATTCCGACTCAATCACCTTTTTTGATCGTAGTTCATCTGGTTCTCTATAAAGTGCACGTACCGCTCTAGGTATGGATGTAGGTTCTGTGTACATAGGTAGTCAAAGCCGCTTTCAATGGAATCTATAGAGAGATAGCAAACGTGCCAAACGTACAGAGAGTTATTGAGTAGAAAGGTAGATAGGTACTAGATGAATTCTTCGAAATTTGCGTGCTGGTACTACATAGGTTTGCCTATTTCGGTACATTCCTGTAAAACTGCTGAAGTATCTCGATTTTGAGTAGTAGGTACATGAAGGATTGAACGGCTTTAAAAATTCAATCCAGCTTTTACCGGAAAGGTAAGTACATTTTTTTCAAAGTCAAAGGTCAAGTCAAAACATTTATTTCAATTAGACCATTTACAGGCACTTTTGAATTGTTAAGGAGTCGGTATATGAAAAATAAATAATTTGTTACAAAATATACAAGCAAAGCCAAATAAAAGTTACCTATACCGGGAATCGTAACATTTCAAAACATCGCTTTTGACAGTAAAATAAATTACGCAATATATGGGACTTATAACAGCGACATGTCATGTTTCATACAACTAATTTATTTCATAAGAGCTCATTCGTACAGCTCATAAACGTAAGAAAACAAATAACAAAAAGACTTCACGTTTATGTCAATGAATAATTTTCAACCCTTAAATTCTACGTCACAAATGTGGCATTCTGTAGTAGGTACCGTAAAACGGGGTGAATAGAAAGGCAGGGGTGAATCGGAACGAAACTTTAAAAGAGATTTTAATGTTAAAATAATATAGTTTGTTGGCAAAAAAGACGCTACTATTTTTACTGAATTATAATTTACAAATTGGTCTCCTTGTTGGCGACAAACTTTATTAGTTTAACGGTAAAATCCCTTTTAAAGTTCCTTCTCGACTCACCCCTGCCTCTCTATTCACCCCGTTTTACCCGGTACCTACTTTGAAGTACTAATAGACATATTCGACCTTTATGCTAATGGCCTAAAAGCTTATCTAACCACGGATCAGACGGTGCCAGCGAAAACTATCTAATATTCACGGTTTATTAACTTCTCATGAGAACGTTTCCATCGGAATAGGGATCGATTTTGTGAAGTTAGCTGAAGAAGATTATTCCAACAATGCTTTTTAGAGTTCTGTGCCCAAAAGTTACTGACGTCACCAATTACTAAGCACACGCTGTCTGTCAGACCGTGATAGCAGGCTAATTGAAATTTTCACAACTTCTAACTAAGGCTGAGTACCTACCACCCGCGCCATTAAATAAACTAATTAAAAATGGCTGCCTCATTGGTCTAGTGGTCGCAAAGCGCGACTGCTGAGCATGAGGTCTTGGGTTCGATTCCCAGGTCGGGCAAAGTGTTATTGGGTTTTTCATCAGGAATTTCTCAGTAGCAGCCTCGGAGGCTGGATATATGCCTGGTTGATGGTAATAGACTTACCCCCTATTACGTAGGACTTAAACATAACTGGCGAAATGTGGGTGTGTTAATGGGTACACCTCTGCCTAACCCTTAGGGGATTACAGGCGTGATGTTATGTATGTGTGTAAAAATGGCGATGCTTCGCTTGCTCGCTATAATGTGTGATTGAAAAGGGGCGAGTGTTACCAAAACCTACAGAACCTTAGTACGCGAGTCTGACAACCACTTGGCCGATTTTTCTTTTTGATAGCGGAAAGTTTTGCCTTGCAAGAAAATCAAACGCTTGCAGATATTTTACTAAACATTTTCGGGTTCGGGAAGTTTCTGAAAAAAGTTGTTTCCGTGTTTTCGACTATCGAAACATACTTTTTGTTGGTCTTGGTTTTATACAAATTGAATATTAATTTGGTTCTGATACCACAATTTATTAAAGGCAGTTTACATTCTCTGGGAAATAATAGATGTTAAATTAGATTTATGCTGAATACGAATATTGGTTTCTGGGCTTTGAAAGATGATCCTAGCCTTACGATTAAACTTGCTCTGTGGAATGGTGTTAGAGGAGTCTATCTTTCCTTAATACTGGTATCTTTTGTCATAAAACAGTTTCTTATTAGCCAAGCAAAAAGGTCACATCTTTTATTATTTATCTTTCCAGCCTAAAGAACTTTTAAACCCATTTATTTGCAGAATTAATGTCATTTTTGAATGTGGAATAAATAAAGCCCAAAAAAACGAACATTCATTTATTAAAAAAAAAATAAAGGCTTTTTCAAGCCTTTCATTTTCTATTTTTATTTTCATTTTTAAACCTTTTTGCGTGTTAAATAGAGTTCGGGTAATCGGATGTTCATTTACCCACAGTTTATTTTTCCCTAGAAAATTATGGACACTGCTTTTACAAATAATTGGTTTGGGGAAAACAATTCTAGGATTCCAGGATCGCATAATAAATCAAATGCGTAATAAATTTCAGTAAACTGGTATTTTCCGTTCAAAAGTTTTTATGGTCTGATTGACAAAAATATTTGATTTTGACTGACTTTTATACCATTCAGATTAAAAACGTGTTTAGACCATTTTCACTATAGCAATTTCATCTTTAATGTACTTCATAACAAAATATACTAATAGATAAATTAACTAAAGTGTATCTAACCCTAGTAATAAAAAAATAACAAGTATTTATATGTTATTATTCTCGGAATCGCGGGATTTTTTCGACACAAAAGTCCATTCCATACTAAGCCAACACCTGGAATTTAGGTAAATATACAAATACTTCCGATTATCCGATCCCTGTGTTAAATGGAGTAAATACTTTTGGAAAGCTTTTATCCGACGTGTTGGGCTACACGTGCTACGGCTACGGCGTAGCACAAGCCCTCTACGCTACGTACGCTACGCAGACCGTGATTGGCCGGAATTCTAGGTGTTGTATGCGTTTTCTTTTATATATTTTTTATAGTCAGTTTTCATCTTCATTGCCATTTATACGTTGAAAGTATATAATTATGATAGTTCAATAGGGGTGATGTTGCCCGTGGCTTCGCTCCCTCACTCCCTGAGGAATTATACACTTTTGGTGGACAAAATATCCCCTATGTCTTTTTCTGTACCTCAGCCAACGTGTATATTAAATTTTGATAAGGATTAGTTTGAGTAGTTTAGGCGTGAAAGCGTAACATACAAACAAAGAAAGAAACTCACTTCCCTATTTGTAATATTCTAAGTAAAAGTAGTTGGGTTAAAGTTTAACGTTAAAAAATAAATAATTCTTTATAAACGTAAAGTAGGCAAAAGTTATAACTTTTTTATCTAACCTAACTAAACCAAAGTTAGATTTTTCCACGGTTTCAGTCATCATAATAAAACCAAAGCGTACGTAAGTTACCGTAACACTCTGCTAGCGCTGCCGCGACAAAATATAATCAACAGTTTTAATTTACGAGTCGCGAAATACAGAACGGCGGCGTCACAAATGCTAATTTTACGAGGCCATATTTTGTTTCATAATTTTTATGGCTAACCCGTTATGTAGGTACATGAAAAAAAATTCGTAAATATTCATAAAACGAATCCTTCGAATAAATCCAGAAAACGATAGTCATTCAGAAGAACATATTAAGCTCCGTGTCGCAATAAAAATGATCCAATAGGTCAACGGACGAGCCCAATAGAGTTTTATTGCTTTAATCTGTATTCAATGTGATCGGCAGGCAATTTCTGATGCTAATTGATATTCTGAATAAATTTTCTTTGTCGCTACTGAAATAATTATTATGGAGGCACGAGAGAACGGTAGAATTTTTAAATGAAGTAAAAAAGTAGTGTTTGGTGGAATGAACTAAAGTCTATGCATGCAGGTATTTATCTATCAACCTGGCAGCCGCTTTGTCATACTACTGTTTAAATAGATAAATTAAATATGACTTTTAATTCACCATCGTCCATAAAGCAGGTGAAACACATAATAAACACGAACAACTTTTATAGATGGATCGACTATGAAATGAAAAAAAAAAAATTTAACAAATCCTCGAAGGCCGCTATCTTGTACCGATTTTCATCAAAGATGGTTAAGAATACTCCCGACTAATTCACCTTTCAGACAGAAAAAAAAATCAAAATCGGTTCATCCGTTCGGGAGCTACGATGCCACAGACAGACACACACACAGACACGTCAAACTTATAACACCCCGTCGTTTTTATGTCGAGGATAAAAAATGAACAGAATGTAATTATCGATGTAATGATCGTTTTATTGTACATCGGTTTTTTCTTATTTCAGAATTGGTCCCATAATAAAAGTTGATCATATTCATGAGTACTTTCAGATACGTAGTTAATTAAAAGTCTGGCTGTTTATACAGGCAGACTTTTCTTTTGTCAGGTTTGGCTATTTGGTTATGTCAATTTATATGTTTGTATCCACGATACAGGAGAATCGATTTATTAAAACATTTATTGGTATTTATTTATTTCCTTGACAACCTATGTAACGCCTCTGATGCGGCAATTAACGTGGCGTCCTACCCAATTTATTATAGATGTATCATACGAGAAGAAGAATTTATTAGTAACAGAATAATTTATAAATATTTAGGAAGGACCTGTACTATTTCCACTCGATAGCTACATTTTTGTTGCTCTGTAACATTTAATGATTTTGATAACATTACAGACCAACCACATTCTTCGCCACACACGAGTAGGTACTACCAATCTGTTTCTAGTCCATCTGGTTGACCACACGAAATTGTGGTTGAGTCAGATCAAGCGGCAATAATGTTACACGCGCTTGCACAGTCAGAATGGTTTAAACCACATGAGAGGTAAACCGCGTGTGGAACATAATTTAGCAATGTGTAAGTGACATCTTATGATTAATTAATCTCGGTATCTGGTCGATAAATTGGGGATAAGATCTGTCTACTCTACATGACACGTATTAGAGTGGAGACCACGTTTAGGTAAACGTAGTGTGGGATGCCCTGCTGCACGGTGGCGGACAGTGGATGGATGCGGGCTGCCCAAGACCGGGATGGTTGGCGCTCTTTGGGGGAAGCCTATGTACAGCAGTGGACGGCTATTGGCTGATATGATGATGAGGATGATGTTTACTCTACAATTACGTGCAATAGATTCTGCAAAACATATTAGTGCATAGTGCTATTTAAATTGTAAGGCGCAATAAACGGTACCTACCAAGCACAGACATTGTAAAGGATTTAAAAAAAAACTTAAATATTTTATAACATTTATTATAATTTTGTGTAAATGTACTTGTCCTAGCATTGAATGTACGGCCAACATAAGAGATAAGTAACCAGGGTCGTCCGATATACCCAGTTGGAGTTTTCTTAGAAATCAATGGATGTCTTCGATTGAAACTTAATTTAATTAATGAACCGTTTATTATCTACTTTTTAAGTTAAATAACATTTAAAAACATCCATCGGTTTCTAAGTAAATTTCAACTATATCTGACGACCCTGGTTATTTACCTCTTTTGTTGACTGTACATTTCTTCCACAAAATAGGCATGTAGGAATATTTAGTAAATCCTTAAATTTTAATTCTTAAAAGCCCGAAAAGGGTATTTAAATTTTCTGGAAAATGTAATTAGTATACAGTGTTGTTGTTTAAGTGGTAACAACTGGGTTGGAGAAAATTTTCGCTGATAGTGCTACGCGTTTTCGTGAAAATTACTGACGCTTAGATTAACAAAATCCTAGTATTTTTAAATAAAAATAATTTTGTTTTCCCAGTAAGTAACTATGAGGTTTTAGGATAACAAAGCCTGTTAAAACATGTCGAAAAACTTAATATACTCGTAATACAAAACTGATCATTATAAAATCTTATAAAAATCGGGTCGGGCAAAGTGTTATTGGGTTTTTCCATCAGGAATTTCTCAGTAGCAGTCTCGGAGTCTGGATTTGTGCCCTCTTCTATCTTCTATCTTTATGGAAATGAAAATGGCTCGACCGATTTGAATAATTTCTTTTTTGTATTGTTCTCCTTAATACTGAGCTGGCTTAAGAAAACATCTTCTGGCCTAAAATATAAGGGCACAAAGTTGCGGGCAGCAGTTAAGACATTATACCTACTGAAATACATCATTATTGGGCCAGCCGTAATTTAAGTATGAGGTCTTGGGTTTCGATTTTCAGGTCGAGCAAAGTGTTATTAGGTTTATCCATCAGGAATTTCTCAGTAGCAGCCTCGAAGTCTGGATTTCTGCCCGGTTGATGGCAATAGGCTCGCCCCCTATTACATGGGACTTAAACATAACTGGCGAAATGTGGGTGTACTAATGGGTACACCTCTGCCTAACCCTTCGGGGATAACAGGCGTGATGTTATGTTATGTTAAAAATTAACAAATAAATACTAATATTTATTATAAATGCAAAAGTAACTATCTGTCTGTCTGTTACGTTTTCACGACTACACCACCGAACCGATTTCGATGAAATTTGGTACGAGGTAAGTTTGAACCCCAAAGAAGGACACAGGCTACTTTTTATTTATTACGCAAAAACCGATATTTACGCGGACAACGTCGCGGGCAAAAGGTAGTAGCTACTATGAAAGTAAAACCATCGTAACGCATTTAGATCTATCACAATTAATTTTCCCTTTCAATATTGAAGAATACTGCCTCGTTGGTCTAGTGGTTAGTGACTCTGACTGCAAAGCCGGAGGTAGTGGGTTCGATTCCCACCCAGGACAAACTTTGTGTGATGAGCATAATTGTTGGTTCTGTGTCTGGGTGTAATTTATCTATAATATGTATGTATTTATAAATTATATAAGTATGTATATCAGTTGTCTGGTTACCATAACACAAGCTCTGCTTAGCTTGGGATCAGATGGCCGTGTGTGAGTTGTCCCAAGATATTTATTTATTTATTATTATACTGCTGAAGTAATTACAAAAAAAAATATAAGAAAAAAAGGTTTCAGACAGTGAATATGCCATTAATAGACTTAATAATGATTTTAACCCTATCACAGTGAGGTAAAACTTAACCCATAAAAATTCCTCAAATCGACCTCATTTCGTTTTCCAATTGACACGATAATAAACGTAGTATCCCGGCATAATAGCGTTACTGAACTCCATTGGGGATTACACAGACAGGCTCAAAATGGCGGTCAGATAACATTCGGTAATATTGGCAAGCTACGAATACGTAAAACCTTTTAGGTCGTTTAAAGTGATGTATAAAATTTTATCGGTATTTCAATTGAAACGGTGAGGAAAAAATTGGTCAGTTATGTTTGGTCGACCCATCTTTTCATGTTCATTGAATTTGTTTGACTGGTTTACTACTATTCAGTATTAAACCAGTCAAACAAATCGTTTGTACAAAAGTATAATACTGTTTTATAAAAAAAAAAAGCCTAATTCAGTATTAGTTTTTGAGAAAAACGTAAATTCAGGCGATTAACACACGACACTGCGGACTGTCGCGGTTGGCGGTGAGGCGGATCTCATGTCGCAATGGCCTCTGAGAAATCCGTTGATGCCTACACGTACAACGCGCAACCGCGCGGTCGAGCGGTGCAATCCGCTTTACCGGCGGTGCGCGGTGCCGCGTGTTAATCGCCTTACACACGGGCCGAAAACAGAACCTACTTTTAAAGTCGGTAAAAATCTCAAGAGCTTTAAAAGTGGTTTTAATTATTTATCTCGAAACTGGTCACAAGAAACTAACGCTAATGAGGAACATGTTACGTTCACACCTGCATCGATGTAGGTACTTATATTGCATGTACAGTCAGCAAAACAAATAAGTATGAGCTATGTTCGCGTAACTTTATAATACTTATAGGCGAGTAATTAATAAGTAACATTGTTAATTGGGTTAACTTCTCCGAAACCCAACCAATACACATCAAAATTGCTCCCATTTTCCGAAGTCATTGTAATGAGTTTGTATAGTTAATGCTAAAGTAATCTTGAATCTGATCTAAGTTTTGTATGTACATTGAACTGTTATTTATTTATTTTATACAAGGTGACGTTACTGCTAACATGTAAATATAATATAATTATAATTTTAAATGTCATACCAATGACGAAGTAGGTACACAAAAAAAAAGAAAACTGTGAGTGGCAGAAAGGTGACACAGCTACTAATAAATATATTTATTGGATGAGAAACGTGCGAGGGATGTGTGTTATTGCTAGATAGTATATATAGGTACATATAGTATGTATTTCTATCCAGCAATAACACACTTGGTATATTGAATTAGTTTAACGAAATAAATTTTAATTTTATTATATCAATTATTGGCTAAGCTACTCCTTATTAAATTAGCTAAATGCCAGTGAAAGTCCCGTCAAAATCCTCCATCCAAGAGTTTCAGAGATTGAACAAACAAACAGACAGACAAAAGAATAAAAAAGTTTTTTTTGATAAAAGTACCCTGTAAACATACTCGTACTGTATATGCATTTAGTAACTAGCTGCTATTTTTTTAAATATTTTTTTTTATTTAAATAAAAATACACAAGCAGACAGTTCAACAAACAGCTTAAACATTTATCATACAGACACTTCAATTTTATTTATTTGTATGTAAATATTTCTTACCTGCATAACAAACTTTTTTGTGGATGTACATCCGTAGGTAGTATTCTAGGTATATAGGTACTGCCAAGGACTACCTAGTTAGAAACTAACATTGCTTGGAAGTCTACATAACTTCATTGCCTGAACTTGAATATTATGTTGTAGACCGTACCTTATTACCTATTTAACTGAACTTAGTAATGTTACTATTAACTAGTTTCTACCCGCGATTTCGTTCGTGTAGTTAAATCTCTACATAGTATAAAAAAGTCACTTTCCATTTTCCATTTTTCATCTTTTAAACAACTCTTCGGATTTTAATGCGATTTTTATCAACAGATACGAGTTATTTAAGAAGAAGGTTTATGTGTCTACATTGCACCCGTGCGAAGCCGGGGCGGGTCGCTAGTATTTCATAAAACCAAACCTATGACACTCAGCAATAGGGTTGCTTTGCATCATTTAAAGATTTGCTGTAATCGGATCGGTACTTTCGGAGAGTTCCGTTTACAAATAAACAAACAATTTTGCCTCTTAATGATATTAGTTTATACAAGTATCAGTTTCCGGTGTGCTACTCAGAAATTCCAAATGGAGAGGTCTGAGTAGGGGAGCGTGGGGCTAGTTGTAGCAGGGGTAAGTAGTAACAGCTTAATTACTCAGCAGGTTTCGAATATTTTGTTTTAAATTGACACTTAATCTACTCCTTATAATGAGGCCTACGACATAAACACAGCCAGGGTGGCTCAGACGAGCGCAGAGAGTAGTTATGAGCAGACCCATGATTTTTGCCAAGTAACGTAAAAAAATTAAATTCTTAAAGTTTGATTCTAAATAACTGCAATGTCTTAATAAAATCTGTATCGTTTGATTTGTATAGTCAATATATTAGGCTATCTTATATAATTACTTTTATTTGACAATAATATAAACTTTTTTTTTAATAATTAAAAATGTTCAATAATTTGGCATGGGGCTAGTTGTAACGAAATTTCGGGGCACGTTGTAACTAGTTACAACTTGCCCCTTCGTGTTTTTATATGAGCATTTTGTCGTTATAATATACACAATCGATTGAATAGAGAATGAACCAAAAAAAAAACATTGATAAAGTGCACAAAAAGGTTTTCAACGACGGATCAGATTCAGACACGGAGAGAGTGAGTGGTTTTGTTTAATTAGTGGAAAAGAAAACAGCAGATGACGGAGAAGCCTGGGGTTTGCAAATTGTGGTCACCAGTTAAATGTGTAAAAGATGCTCCTGTATCTGCTGTGTATGCTCGTTTGTGAGAACTGTGATTCTGATGAAGACTTTTGCATTTAATATCAAGCTAGACTAGTTTGTCACGTTGATTGTGATAATTAAGTTTCAAAACTGATTAAGGATGATTTTTAACTAGCAAAAGTTTAGGGTTAATGATGATTTAGGTAAAATAAAAAATAAGCAAGATTAATGACCAAAAATTAATATAATAAGCTTCAGAAATGATTTTGACTGTTGATAGAAATGTTATAACTTTGTTTATAAGACTAAATCGATACTGTACGACAAGAAAGATCTCTAAATGTTAATAAAGAAACAATGTTAACCTTATTAGTTTGTAATAAATACGTTATAAGTAATATTTCTCATATTCATTCACAAAAAAGCCTGAAAACCATATAAATATGCTGTTTTATTATTTTGTTACTACTTGCCCCACGCCTGTTACAACTAGCCCCAACTACGGGGTAAGTTGTAACATGCTACTTCTTTCACAAAAAGTCATTTTATACAGATTTCTTATTTTAATTTAAGCCCAGTTATCATTCTAATCGATACCTGAATAGATGCCCTTTCATTTAAAACTGCTTTATCATGAAAACAGTCAATTTTTTGAGATCCCCATCGAAAAAACTAAAAATTGTTACAACAAGCCCCCCGCTCCCCTACTACGAGTATAATAGATTCATCCTCAATACGGGCCGAAGGGATATAAGTAGGTACTATCTTAACCAATCGACCAACAGGAAAGTCTTTTGTTGTTGTTTTCTCAAATACTAAAGTAGGTACCTACATCTCCTTACCATCATTGCGATCATTTTTTAAATCTAGATCATACCTGGTAACTGTTGTTACAGAGATATTAAAGGTCATCTTTTCATCTTTTTTGTTATGAAAGCAAGTTTAAATGTTATAACTAAACTTTAAATACATTCGCATGAAGTCGAATGTATAATGTTTAATGTGTGTTATATTGCGAATTACCTACAAACTGATTATTCACGCTAAAAAAAGCTCAAAGTATTTAGTTTGATGGTCAGTGCCTATGCGTGATGTCTTTTTATACCCACATACTGGTACACAAGACTCATTATAATGAGCCAATGTAATCCAGCATTCAGAATCCAGTGCTGAAATTACGACCACAAAAAAAAACAACGTAAAGAAAATAAAGAGCATGAAAGGCTTTTATGCAGTTAGTCCCCTTTTGTTGCTAACTTGCAAGCCTCGTGTTTCATGACAACGTGCACACAAAGTTGTAGTGCCGTGACAAAGGTGTTCGTCCTCTCCGTACGACGTGAACGTCACGACGCGACGTGACTTAGTGAGAAATGGTGCGGAGATGCTAATGGAATGAAACCGATGATGTTACGACATGAATAAATGTACTATAGCTTAAGATATTTGCGCTTTGAAGAGGTTTTTCTTGCTCTACAGCAGATTTAGGGTTACTAGAGTGTAAAAAGTGCTTCCACGAGTAACACGAGCGCGAGTCCACATTTTTTTTTCGTTTTGTTTTAAGGATGGGGAATTATCAAATGACTTATTACGTTCTGAGCAGAGTGGAAGGGAGTGTCAGACTCTTACTGGCTAAAACCCATGTTTCTCCCGTGTTTCTACTAATGGCTTTTGTGTTACACTTGACTCTTTCGAAAAAAATCCGCAACCCTGGCAGAGTGACACTCCCCTAACACCGTTGCTTACTTGCTAATCTTTGTACGGTATTAATAGAAATATGGAACTGGATATAAAATCAAGATAAGATAAACTCATTTAGAGTAGGTAATGATCTTGATTAGCTATTTTTGAAATGTTAAAAACAAAACAATTTAGAATTATAAAACCGGACGAAATAAGTTGTAAAGATATTTTGTACAGGTATTAAACCTAACCTTCAAGTTAATATTTGCAAATTTGAATTACTTTGTTCTTTCTTCCTCAAAGGAAACCATTTGGGAAATAAAGTTAACGTTAAAAACATTTTTAATTTTTATACTGCCTAAATTATTTCGTACATCCCTTCCGTTTGCATAATCAATAAGGATTAAGTAAGATAAATTGTTCTTCAAAATATATTGACATCAAACGACAAAAAAATATGATAGAAAACGAGCTAAAAAGTTAATGCATATGCAGCAATAATGAACATTAGCAATGCAGTAAAAAGTTTTATATTTTTGCTTGTTTACCAAATAGCTTGTTCTACTGTACTTTTTTTTTCTGTTTATACCTAATTATGATGATCTCGTAGAAATACAGCTCTATTGTTCTAGAAGTAGCAAGCGCGATTGATGGGGTCTTGGATTCCCAGATCGGGTAATAATTTTATTGTCTGGAAGAAATTACTTTTAGCTAAAAAACCTGTATGTACTATTATGTAGGTAAAAATTAAAATGCGAATAAGGAAATTAATTATAATACAACCTTTTTTTTGGGACAAGCCTGCCCCTCAGTTCCCAACCACTGCAACTCTTAAAAAAAAATCAACAGCGGCGACCATCAGAAAAGCGCCAAGGCAATGAATCTAAGTGAACTAATGATGGAATGATAATGTGTATGGTGGGTGTTACTTATTACGCGCGATCTCAATATTATCAAATGACTCTATTGTCGTTTTGAGAAACTGAAATTTCGAAACATAAAATACACAAACACTGACATTTTGTAATTAACCTCAGTTGGGTCGCGGTTAGCCAATGAAAACCATTTGCGGCTAGCTCCAAAATTCTATCAGCATTTGCGGCTATGACCGAATCAATTTAGTAACTACGCGTTTATCTTCTGTATAATCGACTCGTTTGTCATTAAAGAGGACTACTTTTAATCCCTGATGCAAAAGGTCTATAGTTCTTCTAATGATTTTAAAAATTATACTACACTCCAATGTCGAATTATGAAACACGACCAGCTGCCCTACCATGAACTCTTATTGCGATCCAAAAAACTGAATTGTTCTTCAAATAAGTCAATATAACGCATCAATTTATGTCATTTATTGACGTATTTTCTCTTATCGCGATCCAAAAACTGAACTGTTCTTCAAATACGTCAATATAACGCATAAAATGATGCGTTATATTGACTTATTTGAAGAACAATTCAGTTTTTTGGATCGCAATAAGAGTTCATGGTAGGGCAGCTGAAAATTGAATACTAGAAAGTTTACTAGAAAATTTAATTTAAAAAAAAATACATTTTATTCTTTCATCATAATATAACATCACGCCTGTAATACCCGGAGGGTTAGGCAGAAGTGTACCCATTAGACAACCCACATGTAGCCAGTTATAATATAGTCTTATGTAATAAGGGGCGAGCCTATTGCCAACAACCGGGCAGAAATCCAGACTTCGAGGCTGCTACTGAGAAATTCCTGATGGATAAACCTAATAACACTTTGCTCGACCTGAAAATCGAAACCCAAGACCTCATACTTAAATTACGGCTGGCCCAATAATGATGTATTTCAGTAGGTATAATGTCTTAACTGCTGCCCGCAACTTTGTGCCCTTATATTTTAGGCCAGAGGAAGTTTTCTAAAGCCAGCTCAGTATTAAGGAGAACAAAACAAAAAAGAAATTATTCAAATCGGTCGAGCCATTTTCATTTCCATAAAGATATATATCAGCATAAATTACCAGTATTCCAATAATCATATAAGTATCAGGAAAACGATGTTAATATACCTATAGAATATAGTTTTATGCAAGATCTGCCTCTATTCTCGTTTGTTTGTATCAAAACACAACTCCCACAGGTTGTAATCAACAGGCAAGTAATAACTTGGCCGTCAGAATACGCACAAGCCTATTGAGTTAACCTATAAATAGTCGTTAATGTAGCGTATTTATTCCCCAAAGTTATGGTCCATGATAAAACACGAAACAGTTTATTAGTGAATCAATACCGTAGAGCTTTGTCCTTGTAGTAAGAAGGTGTGCTATGGAGCGCTAGACAACCAATCGGTTTGGGCGGCGAAGAAGAGAAGAAGAATTAACAAGGAGTCTGGCACGTACTTTAGTTTTGACAAGACAGTAAAAAACTGCAAATTCTGAACCAGAAAAGTTGTTAAAATTATAAGGCACGGCGGCGATTCCCAGGAAATTGATTCAATTGCATTATCACAAAGGACTGATAGCGAATTTTACTGCCTACAGGGGGCCTACCCCCATCTCTTAAAATAATATTATTTTACTATTACTTTGCCTTGCACACTGTTGGATTTTCAACGCTTGGCTCAGCGCCGATGGTTGAAAATCCTACAACAGAAATTACAAAGTAATATTGAACTAATATTGTTTTAAGCGATGGCGGTAGGCCCTCAGTTCCGTTTACGAGATGGAACTTTTAACAAATCTTTTATCGCCTTCAAAACGCTCTATATCACATTCATACCCTAATCCTTCACCATTCAGAACATAAGTCAGTAATTACAAGGCCATTAATTGATAGGCTTGTTAGGCTATTTTTACCCCCCAAGTTAAGACGAGAACTCGTAAATATAAAGGGTGTTTTCATTGCGAGTGCAAAGTGCCTATTGAAATAAATACAGAGTAAGCTGAAAATTAAACACGTGGCAGACAGTTTGTGCTGGATAAACTTGGAGGTATATAATTACTCTAGTTGTTTGGATTAATGTACCAACCGTGGATTCAAGCTAGTTTAGTGTTGAAACTTGTGAAACGATCGTAATTTTGTGAGCTGTGAGCGGCATAATTTAAATTCAACTGAAACTCATTTTGCGTCTTATGCAGCGTAAATTACGTAAATCAAAAAAACGCGACCCATAAACCCTACCTAATATGTAATTATAATATTACCAGCGATTCTCCCCGGCTTCGCACGGGTGCAATGTAGATCCTACCTATAGGATAAACTTTTCTCTTGAACCACTCTATCTATTGATGATATCTATTGCTCTACGCCGCGAGGCATCACGAGGCGTAGTGCTGCGTGGTGTAACGTATTTTAAATTCTCACAATGAAATGTGTATCTTTTTGTGTAGAAAATAAAGTTATATTTTGAGTCGCTCTTTTAAAGTGTGCACGCAGCGTCGCGTCTCGGTATGAGGGTGATTTTATTCTGAATATTAATGTGTTTACAAATTACATTAATGAGCTACGTACGGTATCCGGACGAGTATATAGGTATATTATACTTAATTTCAGCAATTTAAGTACAGGAATAAACAATAGCAATTATTCCATTATTTATTTACATCCTGGATTATCCTAACTAATATTATAAATGCGAAAGTAACTCTGTCTGTCTGTCTGTCTGTCTGTCTTTTCTTCACGCCTAAACTACTGAACCGATTTGTGTGAAATTTGGTACAGTAAGTGTGAACCCTAACAAAGGACATAGGCTATCTTTTATTCGACTTCGACTTCGACTTCGTCTGCGTCCGCGATAACTGACATATACGCGGACGAAGTCGCGGGCAAAAGCTAGTAGGATATAAATCACTAAATAAGATTAATTAGTGATGTGCTAAATATTTCGAGCTGACTTCGAACGAAGGAAAAATGCCAGAGCAGATTTCTACCATGCTCATTGTATACCCGAAAAACCGTTTTTCGCAGGCGTCAACAGAAATATGTAACTTGGTAGGTAGGTACTATAATTGTACACGCTCGTGCTAGCAAGCACAAAACGACCGCTCCAGAATTCCACTAGAGCATTTCAAAGAACTCATTTTGTTTGACAGTATAAAGAAGCATTTTTTTGGTACCTTCAGTATTTTGAACAGGCTATTTGACAGGAACGTTGTCAGAGTATTTGAACAAAAGAAAGTCGTATGGACCTTCCATTTTGGGAATTTGTCATTACATAACATCCTGATCCCGGATGAAGTCGAGGGCAAAATCTAGTCATATCCTTATTTCTTAGAGCAAAGAAAGTAAAAAGTTTATTTGGCACAAAGAAGGAACACGGTTTAACAAGATAAAGATTGAGAAAAAAAACAGGATCACGTGCGCCTCACGGCTGCGCCAAATAGGTCAATTTCGGCGATATTGCCAGACAGAAGCTGCCTGGCGCTGATTTTACAAATGAACCTTTTGATAGAGAGGTTGTGGTATTGTGTCCAGTAGAAATGGGATAATTTAGGCAGAGGTGCATAGGTAGTAAGTACCCCACATTTTATTATCTACTGGTTTATTAAAGAATGCTTTGTGAAAGGACAGTACTCTTGGAAATTTTAACTTTTATACTGGCTGATATTATATATTAGGAGGTACGTTTGTTTTTTTTTCTTTGTAAGTAATAACAAAAAATCTTTTACTGAGAGGCTCCACTATTGCCGAGTGCTGGGCAATTTTTTATTTGTATTTACTTTGCGGGAATACTTGACTTTCCCACGGACAAAGTAGTGGGTAAAAAACCAATGTGTAGGTGATATTTTCCGACGGGTAGGTGAAGTTGGAATTGACGAAAAATATTCCGAGTTTGATTATGGAAAAGGGATCAGATAGGTACCTATATAAAATTAAATCAGGCACCTTTGACATGCCAAAAATTTGGAAGTCACCACCCAGTTTATTAGGGTCCTTTGAAACTTTAACAAAGCCGACATTAGCCAGGATAACAACTTCTTCAGCTTCCTGTTTCAATAAGTTTGTTTGAAATAATAATATCCGAATCCAAAATAATGGAATTATGGAAATAAATCAAATATTTTATTTGGTTTCTGCCCAGGCTTATAGGTACATATTTTATGTTTGAGTAGAATTAATTTTATCTTCCGGCGAGCGCAGCGTAGGACGTCCACCCACAGGGTAGACAGACGATCTGATAAAGACCGCAGGATCACGTTGGATGCAAGCCGCTTCCAACCGGTTCTATTGGAAATCTGTAGAGGAGTTCTATGTTCAGCAGTGGACGTCCTACGGCTGATATGATGATGATGACGATTTTAATTTTAGCTTTGAGACTCTTTTTACGGAATTGTCCAAACAGTCGGTTGACACTTTCCGTGTCCCAAGGGCTGATTCAACGTGACAATGCCGCCAGTGTTTTGAGCATATTTCTAGTTTTAGAATTTTGTTTTAGAGTCTTTGTATTCTTAATTGTAACATATTTTTATACATAACATTAAAAAAAAAATATTCTAAATATATATAAAAATATTGCTTCGCGCGCATCGAGGTGAAAGGCGTTTAGGGATCCAGAGTGAGGAACCTCCTCACTGTGTCGAAGAAGACCGCTTTCTACATCTGATTATTGTCCCAGCTGTTAAGTGTTAGTTTTTCGGGGTATTGGTTGAAAGTTTTCGCTATTAAACCATTTCCTAACGCGACTATCGGCATAATAATTGTAGAGCCCATACTCCACATGCCGGTAACCTCGCAAGCGAGTTTTTATAGTTATTTTATTTATGAAGTATGCAAATATTGTAAATAGTACTGTTAATGTTTAATAGAACTGTTTATATTTATTCAATAATAATTTAATGTAAGTAATCGTAACATTACTCTCTCAAAGGAAAACTTATTTGATTAGTAGCCATATAGGTGTTTAAGCAATATTAGTTAGTGAGTATTTAGTACAACTTTATCATCTTAGGCAGCTTATTTTATAATTTAGCTAATTAATAATTTACGATGTATCTGCGAATCTGTTCATAGATAAATATGTACTTAGTAGAAGCGATTTAGGATTGATGTGTCTACATTAATTGATTTGAAATGATCTTACAGGACTTAGAATTTATTTTGAAAAGTATTTGCTTTCCGTAATTGAAACTTGCGTAATTAGAAATACGAACGCGCGGAGTATATGTAATGTTAATTAGATCGATTTGAATTAAAATTATATTCTCCTTGAGGAGATGCCTCTCTTAGGGGCCCGCCTGCCGGGGTTGCGGGACGTCTTAACAGGATACCGTGGCCCTGGAACGTAAAGGGCAACAGAAGGAACAGGATGGTTTTTAGTCAGTAAAAGTCTGACAGTCCCTTCCGCCCCAACCAGGGCGGAAGGAGTCATTTGATGATTTTTACCACCTAAAAAAAATTAAAAAAATTAAAAAATAAAAAGGGGCCTGACTACCTGTAGCTTGTACACTGTTCCCGATGCCAGTAAGTTACTATTTTTTATATTTTCATGTCTTTTAATAAGTGTTTTTGACTGCCTCGTTGGTCTAGTGGTTCGATTCCCAGGTCGGGCAAAGTGTCATTGGGTTTTTCCATCAGAAATGCCTCCGTAGCAGCCTCGGTGTCTGGATTTGTGCCCGGCCGAAAAAGTCAGATTGGCACTTGTCAAATCACAACCTTAACTATGAAAGCTGTGCCAATATAATATTAATATGAACTTCTTTTATTCTTCCCAAAAAATCATTGTTCACCGAGACGTAAACACAGTATGTAATTGGATACAAAACACTCTGTCTAGATACATTGTCTTGTAAAACAGAGATCAATAAGTAATTCTAGTCGTTGTGCAGTAAATTGAAGAAAATGTAAATTGCTCCGTCGGGTCCGTGCGCTGGGTGCTGATACATTCCGTGATAAGAATGTTGTCAGTGTTGTCACCCTTGTCAACTCCATTACCATGGTGTTGCCGTGTAATGAAAGATTTTTAGTGATTTTTTCTTTCATTGGTTTAAGTAAAATATAACAATTAGAATCACTTCAAATTAATTTACAGTTAATTGAAAATTGCTTCAGCTTGCGGTTTCATGAATATGACGTACAAAAGTACATTTTAATGGTCTAATTGAAATAAATTTACTTTGACTTTTGACATTTACTTGGTACCATGAATATTGACAATTTCCACTGTAAACTAAACCCTTAAAAATTATCAAACAAAGCCTGCTCCATACAAGTGCAATATTTTACATAAGTGTCTATCCGTCGCGGATTTTTCGCCAGGCGCTAAGCATACTTGCTTAAGATCGAAACTGTGTCAAACCTGTGAGTAATTATTCAATCTAGAAAGCCACAGCACAGGTGCAGTGACATTACATAATGTTATTGTTGAAATTATTTCACGCGTGAAATCTCTCGAAGCATGAGACATTGGTCGAGAACAAATGATAAGGGATCTATTATTAACGGGTCTCGTGGGCGCAATATTGAAAGCAATCTGTACTTGCCAAGCATTTACCGACAGTTTATTAAAAATAGTGCACAGTTTTAAATATTTGGTGTCATTTGACTTTATTTCTGCCCGCACAAGATTAGGTGGGTTCATTATTCATGTTTTTTTCATAACGAAAAGAAGGCAAAAAATTAACATGTTGTTTACGACTTATTTTATGATTGTACCTCATACATATACTTACCTCATAAAGATACGCTCTGTAAATTATGTAAAAAATAATATACAGCTCTACTAAAAACTATATTACACTAAAGAATTTGATTATTATTTTTTCAAGTACGTTTTTGTTTTTATTTCTGAGTACTTTACGCTTAAGATTTCTAGACTGTGTTTCTTGAATTTGATACAATCAGTAATTCATAAAAACATGATTATTTATGTAAGTTATCAACTTCATGCTTGTGTTGTTGTTCTTAAGAGTTATTTGCAGATTTTTCCACAGCATAAATGAATACTTTAGTTATGCGATTTTATCGGCAAACGTCATAATTATTAGCCTTGGTAATTTAATAATTTCCTGAGTGTTTCTTTTAAATGTTAGACTGTTAGGTTTCCTGAATTATCAACAACTAATCCATGCAGCTCACGTGCTGTTAACAATCTGTCACTTTGAGTCTCGTTTGAAATTCTGGAGAATTATTCAGATTATCTATAATCCATAACAGCCGCCGTTAAAAGTTTAAAAGCGCGTTTTACAACTTCAGTTTTCTTCTTCTTCGCTTATTTCAAAGCTTTACAGCATCTTAAGACATTTTCTTGAAGCTTTTTTCTAACTCGTAGATGTAAGGTACTTAGTGTCTACCTCATTACTGATTTTCACACATCAATAAACACATTAGCTTCGCTTTGAAACTTGTTCATATTTAGATAGAGTAATATTTTACTAAATTATTTAAAGAGATTCTTTTTTTTTGCTTAGGCGTTTGAATCCTGTTTTCCTCATCAATGCTTTCAGACGCAGTATCGCCGTGTGTCTTTTATGGTCTACTTACTTAGCGGATTTCTGGGTTACATAACTCATTTCTAATTTACTTCAATTTGGATAGTAAGTCAGAAGAAACTAGGTTACTTTTTTTTCGGAATGGCATTTCGCAGGTCAACTTTGGAGGTGGTCGGCTGAACAACCGGAGTTTCCTGTGGTGCTTTAAAAATTATGGCCTCCAGCCAGGGCATAAAACTAATAAACTAAGCTATTACACGCTAAGGTCATCCCCTGTGGGGTACGGACCTCGGCTAGTGCGTCGCTAGGGGAGGACGGCAAGGTCAAAAGTCAAAGCATTTATTTCAATTAGACCATTTGCAGGCACTTTTGAATCCAGTCCAGTCTTTTATTCAGTATCCTTCACAATGACAATTCAAAAGTGCCTGCAAATGGTCGACTACTACTAACTTACCTATCTAAGAAAGGATATTTTTGTTTATAAGTATACTAGCACTCTCCCCGCGACTTCGTTCGCGTGATTTTTCTTACGGATCACTAAATTTTTGATAATAAAATATATAGCACTCAGTGATAACGTAGCTTTCAATTAGTGAAAGAATTTTCAAAATCGGTTCAGTAGATTCAGAGATTACCCTCTACATACAAACTTACAAACAAATGTTATATACCTCTTTATAATATTAGTATAGACTAGCACTCTCCCCGCGACTTTGTTCGCGTGATTTTTCTTACTGATCCCTAATTTTTTTATAGTAAAATATAGCTTACAGCACTCAATGATAACGTAGCTTCCAATTTGCGAAAAGAATTCTCAAAATCGGTTCGGTAGATCTAGAGATTACCCCCTACAACCTCACAAACTTTCCCTCTTTATAATATTCGTATAGATAAAGATTATAAGGTAATAGTAAAAACACCAACACTGTATCATACGAGGTATACACCATGTATGATATTGAAATACATATTTTCAATTTCATCGCGATTAAGTTTTCATTTCAATTACCCTAGAATGGATGTTTTCAACAACATAGTAGTTGCATATTTTGCTTTTTAACTGTAACACAAATTATTTGTGCGAGGATTAAAACCCGATATGGTTGTTACCGAGTTTATTTTTGGGAAAAGATACAGAAGTTAATGTTTTGTGGCCATTTTCAATATTATCTTTTCATACGTTGCTGTATTCATCGATCACGCTGTATCAGTGACATTTAAGTAACATTTAATCAACTTTATATTTTTTCCGGGATATTTTTCTATGGTAGCAACATTTTGTCTAATGTCGGATCCTAGCTAAGCTGCTCTGCCAGGGTTGCGGATTTTTTCGAAAGAGTTACCGCGGCCCTGGAACACAAAGGGCATTAGGAGGAACACTCCCTTCCTTTCCGCTCAGAGTGGAAGAAGTCATTTAACGATTTCCCATCCATAAAAAAAAAGCTTAGCTGCTGCTGCATTGGTTTATTGGTCTTCATACTACTAATTTTGAAAAGTGTATCTACAATACCATCATGCATCCCAGGGTTTAAGGAAACTAAAACCATATTTTTTCTCCGTTGTGATGATAATTTTATTTAGCCGAAAAAAGTATACGGAAGTACCAAACACACTACAAATCAAATTAATAGGTAATAACTGGATATTCCTATCTATCAGTTTAGCCAAAAAACCCATAATAAAGGGAAAAACAAAACGAAACCAAATAATAAGAATAATAATAATAAATCCATTTATTTCAGGTAATTTACACCCATAGAAATTAATTATCAAAAAATACAAAATAAATTCAACTAATATTTTATAGAATAAACTCACGCCTTTTTCCCATGGGGGTAGGCAGAAACCACAGAACGCCACCTGTTACGATCCTTACATACTCCTTTCGCCTCTTTCCTTTCTAATATTTTATAGATTAGAACTAATTAGAATAATGCATAACCCACTATATCTTTGTGACAAAGACTAATAGTATACTGCTAATTACTTACGTAGGTAGGTACTCCACAAGAATTACTATCGTAATTACACGTTACCGCACTCCATCTCAGTTCAACTGGTCAGCACTAATGCAAATGTTTCTAATCAGCCTCCGTCATCAGCGGGATATCTTCGTGGCCAATTGCTCGGCAAACTAGTGGAGTCACGCAACGCCCACCTATCTTAAGATCTATCGTTTACTACCTTAGGGGGAACTTTAACGATAGCGCTCTCCATACGAAAGTAGTTAAGCCATATTTTGGTCAATTTGTAGTCACACTCGATGGCATTTTGTATACCTATAAGATAACGGTACTAATATCAAACCTAACATACATAACGTAACATCACGCCTGTAATTCCCGAAGGGTTAGGCAGAGGTGTACACCACACACAAATATTAGTGCACCCACATTTCGCCAGTTATGTTTTAGTCCTATGTAATAGGGGGCGAACCTATTGCGATCAACCGCGCACAAATCCAGACTCCGAGGCTGCTACTGAGAAATTTCCTGATGAAAAACCCCAACAACACTTTGCCCGATCTGGGAATCGAACCCAAGACTTTTTGCGACCAAACGTTGCAGTATCAAATCTGAGTTTTCTAAATGTAAGGTTTAAGACATTTTAAAATAATACGTATCTCCAAAACTAGTAGGAGATTTTGTTCAAATTTCTGAGTTAACCACAAGCTTGGATATTAGTGCCCTTATCTGTCACAAAATTCAATCGATTTTAATTACGTATTGACAAAATATGTCTAGACTACTTTTGTATGGAGTGCATTGACAACGAAGTCTTCTTAATTAAACGGTCTTTAGAGCACAGTCAATGTCTTCGTAATTACTGATAGGCCTTCGGTAGGACGACCTTGAACAACAACAATAGAAGATATCTTCAGTGTCGGTCGAGTAATCTTAAGGAGTTGACACCTTTGAAGTTCAGAAGAAGGTGAAGATAAAGTGTCTTACGAAATTGGGTCCTTTTAAATTGATGACGTAATTTAAAGATGGCATGGGATCAAAAGAACTGTAAATAAGAAATGAGAGATGTATATGTCATAGTCAAACATCGATATGCACTCTTCACGGAATGACTGGATTATGCTAGGTTTAACCAAAACTTTCGAGCTAACCCAAAAAACAAATTCAAATTTCGGCCTTTGACTAAAGTGTTTCTTTGACTAAACTTTTCAGTCAACCCTCGAAAGTAAAATGATCTGTTTCGGGCTTTGTAGTCGGTGGAGTCGAAGACCAAATTGGAACCGCAAAATAAAAAATAAAATTGACACGTGCCAAAGATATATTTATAGCTACCGCAGCATAATTATTATAAAGAATTTTATTAATAAGTACGCAAAACTTTTATCCCGTATTTATTTTGTATTAGAGCTTCTTTATCACATGGTACTTTATTTTTTTAATACTTTTTCTTTAATGAAACTGTTTCAGTCTAACTCATTATTCGTTAAATTAAGTATCAAACAACTTTATAAAGCTAGCTCTAATTTACGCTTTTTGACTTTCAAAACATCGAAGTTTTGTGACGAACGTTGAGTTTTTGTTTTAGCTTCTTGATAACTTTGAATAGCAACTTTCAGTCCTGTTTTTTCAGTTATTAACACTTCTTTCACTGAATGTTAAAGGGATATAAGTTTGTATTCATTGTTTTTAGCCTGGCCGCACACGGGCCATCGACCACAACCACAAAACGACGCTACTGGTGCATTTCCTGTAGTTTTCATACTTTTAGTTGTTTTCCTGTAGATTTCTGGGTTCCTGTAAAACCGTCGGTGGTCGCCACAACACCGCTTCTAGCTTGGTACCTACATATAACCTCCTTCTCCAAACTTTTCGGAATAAATGCAGGTTCCTGTGGTGCAACGATTGATGGTTTAGTTAGACTATTGAATTCAGATTTTCTTGCGACTTTGTATAGCACTTACACATACTTACTTACGTATATTCTCACGTCGTCATTAATATAATAAAACAAAAACGATTTGATTTCCCCACGATTCCTTTCAAATGATACGTCTACGTTCTCAGATAAGTTATAAACAATTATTAAAATGTAGAATTTAAAACATATTTATTTAATTGTTCGGACAAGTAATAACTAATTATTTTAGATAGCAATCTTATAAGTTGAATAAATAAAAATTGAAGTCAGATTGTTTTAATAAAACTTTAAGTAGAAATCAACTACTTATCTTTAGTTTCGTGGAACGTCAACTACACTATATAAAAAACCAAATTTGGTTGATTTGTTTTTAATTTCTTTACTGCACTGTCTTTCTCAAGTCCCCCCTGTCCTTCGAGGCGCTCTTTTCCCGCGCGACTTATAACCAGCCTTCATAATACGCGCCCGGTCATCTTGATCATTTTGTTATCACCTATGTAGGAATAATATGGATGGAAAAATGATAATTATCATTAAGTCTGGAAGAACTTACTTTTAGCTATAAAACCGCTGTTTGTACCATTATGTTTAAAGCATGGTAAAATAAGCGACTAAGGAATTTAATTACTAAACAGACTGACGCACAACGCTTTGGCTGTTAAAGGGAAGACAAGAAAGGAAAGTTAAGTAGTTATTTTCCCTGACTGTATATTTTTAGTGTACAATAAAATATATACTTCTCTCTACAATGTCCTTCCCTTTTGTGTTTTTATACCGCTTAGGTACCTATCTAATCAAAGATTGTATAAGGAATTGATACGGGCGGTAAACTACCCCACTACCGATCAAAGGCCTCTTCTCAAACACAGAAATAGAACGAGCCCGACGCTTGCTACTTACTGATTATAGTTTTTTTTTTACATTGTTAGTAGTTCCTATATATACAATAACTAGCTGACCGGCCCACGTGTTGCTGTGGCTCAGGTTTGCAATCAAAAAATATTAAGATCAATCATTGAGATAAAAACTATCCTATTCAAGTTGGATCAAACTTCACACGCTGTGTGCTTTGATTAAAATCGGTTAAGTAGTTTAGGAGTCCATCCCGTAAAAACAATGTGACGCGTAATTTATTTATATTAAGATTAGGTTTTCCTTCCATTTCAACTATTTGTTAGTGCGAGAACAAATGATTTAATTCAAGGAATGAATAAAAGTAGGTATTTCTTTGCATTTAATTGTCAGCATTTGAATGAGAATTTCAGAATGCCAATTCTACTAACCACAAGACGTTGAAGTCGCAATCTAGTCTCAGTGTCAAGAAGGCCAACTCGTAACTAAAAAATGTTCAAAATTTAGTCGGAACCTCAACTCAGGGACAATCAATAATGTCGAAAATGTAGGCAAATTAGATACATTTTTGATAAATTGAAACTGGGATTAGAATGCGATCGTTGTTAAACTTACGGGGAATTGCCTCTCTGATTAAATTCAATTACCTACTTACAGGGTCTAATTTCACAAACATTTTACCTTTTCATTTTGATGTTCCCACTAATGAGCTAACATTGGCTTTGTCATTCCGCAAATCACTAAAACGTGGAATTAGATCCAATAGGTTTACTATAATTTGTTCTATGAAATCGGTATGTGTAGCATTGTAAGTGGAGTTAATGGTACAAATCAATTTTGTTTGAGGATGATGTAGTGTGATTTAATCCATACTTAATATTATAAATGCGAAAGTGTGTCTGTATATCTGTTCCCTCTTCACGCTTAAACCGCTGAATCGATTTTGATGAAATTTGGATGGAGATAGTTTAAGACTCGGGGAAGGGCATAAAATAGTTTTTATCCCGGAAATCACCCCCTAAGGCGGTAAAAAGGGGGGTGGAAGTTTGTACAAGTACGATATAAAGAAGTTCCACGCGGACGTAGTCGCGGGCAAAAGCTAGATAAGAATAAATTCATGCGTTAGCTACGTACCTACCTATATACCTAAGTATGTTATCAAACAATTTTGCCCCTAAGTGAAGTTCTGTCATATTAGACGAAGCCATGTTTCAAGAGATTAATAAGTAATCGCAATATATCCTAACTAGGGTTGCCACCCGTACTTTATAATAAAGTATTGTACGTTATTTCGGGCAAATGTACTTTATACTTTATAAGGGGAAATAAAGTACGTAAAAAATACTTTATTTTACCTATTTCGACTTTTGAAGGTTTTTAAAAGTAAAAAAAAAAACATGAAGATGAGCGACTTTTTGCATGTAAGCAGACGGGTCGCCTCGATAAAGGACGCGTAAAAATCTTACTTTATTTTCAGATGTTGTACTTTATTTTATTAACTTTGGAAGGGTAACTTGGAAGGATACTCTATTTGCTTAACACGTTAAGCGCCATGCGGCCCACCGGTGAGCCCTGCCTACTATTGCATTGGAGCCAAGATAAAATCATGAAGTTCGAAATTTTTATGAAATTGAGATTTTTATCCTAAAGTTTATAAAATGCGGTAATTTGTATAGAAAATAAAAATTATCAACTTTTACCGTCTAGTTTAAGCGATATAGTTGAAAGGCTCACGGGTGGGTCGCGTGGCCTCTTGCGAAGGAATAAAGAATTTCCATTGGCGGGGGCCACGGGGTCACGCTGCGGCTCACCCCGCGCGCCGGCCACTCCGCCGCGACACGGTACTCTGCCCGGTCATATCCCGCACTGCGTTGTCAAGTGAGGATATTACGTTTCTCCCGCCGCCGCCTATCGCCTCCGTGAGAGTTTAACTAAAACTCGCAATCTATCGTCTTATAGGCATCCCCCACATTAGGCGTGCGCGTAGCGGCGGTATGACCTCTCTTTGAGGAGTACCTAGAGAGGCGCTACGGCGTCCTCACCTTCCGCCTGACGCAGGTCCTCACCGGAAACGGTTGTTTCGGGAGGTTCCTGTTTCGGATTCAGCGGGTGGAAACGCCCGGATGTCACCACTGTGTGGACCGCCCGGAGGACACGGTGGAGCATACGGTGCAGGTCTGCCCCGCTCAGGCAGAGCACCGCCGTGTCCTCACGGAGGCGAAAGGCGAGCGGCGAGTAATGGGTAGCTCGCCGTCCGATCAAGGACGGCCCGGGTCGACGGCGCGTTCTGTTTCACGCGCGCCTCAAAGAGCTGTCAGCACAAGGACGGGGCCCCAAGACACGCGCCCCAGGGTGGTTTTTTAGTCAGTAAAAGTCTGACAGTCCCTTCCGACCCGCCCAGGGCGGCAAAAATAAAAGGCGTGCGCGTTCCTCGGGCTAGTGAGAGACGCGGGCGCCGCAAGCGCTCTGCGTAAGCGTCGCGTGTTGCTGCCGTGTGACGGGCGCGTCGCAAGTGCGCGGCGCACACGCGGCTATCGCCTTGGCGTTTAAGGGGGTTAAACGCCAAGGCGATAGCCGCGTGTTCAGTCAAGTCAGTCACAATTTGGACAGTGCCGTGTTAGCTGTTAGCTCACGTCGCGTTGCTGTTTTGGCGGTAGGGATAGCGAGCGAAGGGGTACGAACGCACCGCGCGCACTCCACACACGCCGCAGGGCAGCAAAACGCGACGCTCACGCAGCGCGCTCGCGGCGCGCACGCGGCTCCTGCACTACTCACACGCCCGAGGAACGCGCACGCCCAATGTGGGGCCAGCCTAAATACTAATGAAAGTTTATTTACTGTAGTTTTTGATAATATAATTCTGTCATTTTGGATTTACGCCACTCACGCCACGCGGTGAATGTCGGCGGCGGCGCAGCGCCCACATCTACCCCCTACATACAAACTTACAAACAATGTTACCTCTTTATAATATTAGTATAAAAACATTTCTTTGAATATATTTTTTTTATTGATTTTTACCTATAATTCATTGTATCGTTAGGAACAACCCTAGTGTCTTTACAATTACCTTAAAAAATCCTACTAATTTATACAGGATTTGAAAACCACGCCGTCTGGTTAGACTACAGGGCCACGCGGCTCACTTTAATATACGTTTTATTCGATAGCTGCAATACTTGGCTTGTAGGAAACGTTTTCGTTGAACCTAACTCACGGCTCACAGGTGACCCACGTGGCTCGAACGGTTCAGTAAGGGAAGGCTCACCGGTGAGTCCCGTGGCGTGTATGGAAATACTCAAATTTTCACGTGGCGCTTAACGTGTTAAAAAAAGGTGGCAACCCTAATACTAACGTTTATATTTATCTTTGGGAGCCAATATTACTCTGACATTTATGGGGATGATAGGTACACGTTGTATGAATTATAATTGTATTTATAAAGGACCCAAAACAAATAATAACTAAACATACACGTGACCTACCAACCTTTGACTTAAATAACTTTGATAGAAATCAGGTAGAACATATAGGAAAGAAAAGAAAGAAAAACTGTTTATTCACGTGAAAGTGACGCACATATCACTTCTTTTTTTCGTTTACAAAAGCCCAAAACAAAAGCAAGTTGGTAACAAAAGAATATAGGGTGACTGGTATTAGTTTCTTTAGGAAAATTGTTAATATCATGAGTACAATCACGTGTATTTAGTATCGGTCGCTTATTATCATCAGTCACCATATATTTATAGGTATAGTATCCAGTTACCCAGTTACTGGGTTGTGGTGGTCAGATAGGCGGTCGCTCCATGTAAAATACTGGTATTCAACTGCATCCGGTTAGACTAAAAGCCGACCCCAACATAGTTGGGAAAAGGCTAGGCAGATGATGATTTATTTATAGGTATAGGTTTATAATAATAATAATAATAATTTATTTTCAGACTAAGACCATAATTTCACATTCACAAGCCAAACAACAACAAACAATTAAAAACTACAGTCAATTCTAAATTACGATTAATAGCTAAATAATTACAATTACAGATCATTAAATTAAAATACGATACAGTCCAATTAAAATCCAAAAATTATACTTAAAAAGAAATAAAATAAGATAAAATAAAATAATAATAATAAAACAAAATTCACCACTCAGTTCATAAACCTTTCCATACGATCTGGCCCGCAACTATGTCTACGGGACCAGTGAAACAGAAAAGGGCTGTCTGGTATGGGGTCTGAAAATGTAAATACTTTCAATTGCTACAAATGCTACAATTTCATCCGTTATTCGTGAATTGCACGTGAGACCGAGCAGTATAGCCAACAAGCTGTGAAAGGGTAAAAATATTCTGTCTCTTTCTTTTGTAATAATTTTACAGGGCTATGACGTATTTTGAGTAGGTATAACATAAACAAGTACCTATAATATTATCGTGCAATGCGATTTTATTCTAAACGACAATTTAATCTCAGATATGCGACACATGATGAATTAATGTGATGATTAATGACTGTACCGAACTGTAACAACACTGCGCCAACGCGTGTAAGCGTTGCCGCGTTGGCGCAGTGTTTGAGCGATTGGCTGATATGCTGCGTGTCTTGGGCTCGGTTCCCGCACGGAACTAGTGATATAAAAAATGATAAAACAGTGCGCGCTCACGTTTGGAGAAGATTTTACTGATGTTATTAAATGTTACTTATGAAGCAGTCGAAAAATCACATTATCACTACAAGACAGACAAGTACTTCACAATCAATCGATATTGCAAATAAATATAGGTACGTTAGTTTTTGCTTTTTGTTTTTAAGACTAGAGGTTTTTTTTTTATAGGTGGTAAAAATCATCAAATGACTCCTTCCGCCCTGGGTGGGGCGGAAGGGACTGTTAGACTTTTACTGACTAAAAAACCATCCTGTTCCTTTTGTTGCCCTTCGTCTTAACAGGATACGACGTCCTGTTAAGACGTCCCCCAACCCCGGCAGGCGTTTGGCCCCGAAGACTAGAGGTAATCTCTGGAAGGGTGTGGTGGTCCAGTCACAGAAAACTTTCACTAATAGAAAGCTACACTATTTGTAAGTGCCATGGAAAATGTTTTAGAGTAAACTTGACTTCCACGTGCACAGTTGCGGGGCAGAGCTATTTACAATAAAGGTAGACAAACTGGATACCTACGTATCGGTAACTGCAATATACAGTCAAGTCTCAAAGGAATTTTGCAGATTTGATCCTTCTACGAACCGTGAAATAAACTTGAACCAATATCTTCTTAAGTAAGTATAAACTTTCGTGCCAGAATATAACTAGTTTGAACAACTCGGTGACAGCCAGCAAAATTGTATTACCTAAGTAAGTATCATTTTCAACACGTAGGTACTTTAATTAAAAATGCAGATATGAAGTTGGGAATTAACCTAGATATATAAATAGAGATATCTATGTCTAGATAAAGAAAAAAGTGGGTCAGTTAATTCTATTATAAAGGACTGGTTCCTTGATAGTAGAAAAAAGTTGGTCATTATACTTTATTAGGTACCTAGTGTCTTTATTTTTATATTTTAAAGAAAGTGTTCGTGGAGCTTTTTGCTGCGTTCTTCTCCATAGAGAAGATACTAATAATATGTAGAAAGCGGTAACATAACTTCATAGTCTATATTTTATAACGAAAAAAAAAATGAAACTTTTTGCGGGCGAAATCGCGGCAAAAGTTTATAAATAAAGTCTAATGAAGATGAACGCTATCATATGGCAAAGTGTACAATACTGCTTACCTAAATAATAAACTATAACTTACACCAGTAACTAATTAAACAAATGGATACTGTGTAGGTAAGGATTTAATTAGTCACACTTCTATAACTTTTTTTAGTTCAGTTAAAAAAAATATAATACGAGTGATTTTATATATGTTGGCAAAATAATTTGAAACCTCGGACGTAATCAGTGTACGTAAGAGGAGTCTGACAAAAACGAACAAAACCGGCCAAGTGCGCAAGTCCAAGTCGGACTGGCACACGAATGGTTCCGTAATATCATGCAATATTTAACATTGTAGGTATACAAATAAACACGTTGTTTGGGGATCCCCTTTAATAACTTTATTTTTATTACTAGCTTTTGGCCGCAAATTCGTCCTCATACATCCTTCCTTGGGGTTAAAACTTAGGGGTTTAAAATTATGTCGTGAAAACGTAACAGATAGACAGGCAGACATTTAGCATTTATAATGTTAGTAAGGATTTGTTGTTATAGTGACAATAGAAATAGATACACAATCTGAGAAAATTTCAACCCGTAGAGGGTTGAAATTATTTTGGTTATTTTGGTAAAAGTGTCCCGTTGGCATACTTGGGGTACGGAACTCTGACGACGAAAATTGGTACCTATTATTTATGAAAACTCTTAACAATGTTGTTAACATTCTTGTTAAAGGTGTTTTTTCTGAAGAAAACTCTGTCAAGCTAAAATTTTCTGCTTCATACAAAAAAAAATCAGACGTTATAATGATGGCTTCTTTAATTAAGAAAGAAGAAATAATTTATTACATTTCTTTAACATATTTTTTTTGACCCATTTAGTTTGTTAATTAGCAGTTATACCGTGTTACCTTGATAATTATTGTGCTCGCATATCACAAATTTATGAGGATGTTCAAATATTTCGCTATTTTCCGCTAACTTGCTCTACTCAAATAGGTAAGAGGTAGCCTAAAGTTGGTCGGCGAGGCGAGGTGTGATTTGTATAGGCGAGTAATGAGAATGCTAAGTGACAGCTGAAACCAATTACGGCCCATTACAGCTCATCTTAAGCCTTAGGGTATTATGCTGATGTTGCTAACCAAAATCTGATTCCGATAATAGCTATATAACATTTTAACAAAATACTGTAGTGTTTATAATACAAACAACATTTTTTGCGAAAAAACAAAACAATGGATTTAATCAAAGTAATGGGAAATTAAAAATGAACAACAATTATACCTACAATTCATAAAATTTTTATACATAAGTATAAGCATTCTATTAATATTTTTGCCTTAGTTTGTAATGTAATACCTAAACCTTAAAAAATAAGTTGTAGTAAAAAATAAACATGTATTTCTATTTATGATTTCTTAATAAAAACATACATACCTATATCAAATTCATATTTGGAAATAAAGCTACATAAGGGTTCAAGTCAATAACTTTTATGGGCCTAGGTACCTAACCAATCTAACATTAAAGTACCTCTTGACCCTGGTCCTTTTGGTCCTAGGATACGAAGATCCCCTACGAAGATATCTTTACCTGCAGGTATCTAAAACGACAATGAAGAGATAATATCAAGTTATTATTATCACTACTAGGCAAGCAATAGAAATAGCAATTTTGAATGCTATCCCTTCATTTTGCAAAATTGAAAGGGTTTGATTTAAAACGTATACAGATCAGTTGGCGTAGTTTTCGAAATCGTCTGAAGATACTGATAGTATGAATTTAGGCATTTAGGTCTCAGACCAATAAAAAAGTTTTAGGTATATGACATTTTTAATGACAAAATTATATCCGTTGGTTTTTTAGTAAAAAAGTAAAATCAATCAATCAGCTAACTTGACGATTGTCAGTCTACATCTAGAGATAAGACTCTAGTAACAAGGTGCGTTACAAAAATATCATAACAATGCTTGCTATGCCAACTGCAATTATTATTACAATGGGTTTTTACAATGACGAACGAGGAACCAAAAAAAATCTGTCCAAGTGTGAATCGTTGTCCCGCACTAAGGATTCCGCCATTACGTAATTATCTGTGAAAAGCTATTTTTAATTTACCCACTAAACTTGACGTAGTTTGACTCTTGTTTTGTTTTCTAAATAGAGTAAAAATTAACACAAATAAAATTCAAATCTTAGACTTAATATTTTAATAACCTATCCATGTTATAAGTAATGACTGCTATCATTTCAAATAATATTTTGAAATGATATCGGCCATTACCTACACTTATTCTGTGATAATTAATAGGCTAACTATTACGGTTCTAAATATAAAACCCAAACACTACCTGACAGACGTATAAAAGGTGTAGGTTCGTTGATTGCACCCATTGATTACGAAACCCTAAAAAGACGCCAAATCTAAAACAATTCGTTTTTTATACTCAGTCGTCAAATGATAAAAGTGTACCTACAACGAAAATTCAAGGATAAGTTTAATAAAATAGTAGTATATAAAGACTCTGTAGCTGAAATATCACATTATTCACTCAAGATCTTACGGTAAGTACTTACCTACTACCAAAAAATTTAATTACGTAAATATTTTAATTATATAAACAATGGTTTGAAGTGCAAAGTACAAAACAATTTAAGATGTGCTCAAGTGTTTATAAACCTAAATTTTTGGTGTGGAAATTGTTTTAAGCCGACCAGTAACTTTCTTGAATTCTTTAATAAAATTGTGGTCTTTAAGTTCGTCAGACTTACTTTATTTATGTTTAAGTGTGACGGGTAGTTTTCATATTATAACTAGCGACCTGTCTCGGCTACGCACGAGTGTAATTAAACGTCATTTATTTATTGAGATTTTCTTACTGATATCCCATTTGAATAACCGACTTTCCCGAAGGACTTTCCAAAAAAGAATTCAAAAATAATCTGCCAAATTGATGATAGTAGGGGAGGCCTTTGCCCTGCAGTGGGACAGAACGGGCTAGTTTATTGTTATTATTACGATATAGTTTTAAACAAAAAAAAATACTATTATTTGAAAAATAAGTGAATAAGGTACCTTTTATACCTGAAATGTATAAAAGAGCCTACCATTGCAACTAGGAAATGTGTATGACTTCTTAACGGCATATCCCTTTATCTATCCATAAAATGTCAGCTATGTTAAAATGTAGGTCTGAAAATTCTGGGATCCATTCGTCTTCTGTCAGACAATTGGGTAGTTAACACCAATCAATCTGAGTAGATGTATGTATGTACACACAGCAAAACAGATAGGTATGCAGGGTCGACAGATATAGTTGAAGTTTTCTTAGAAACCGATGGATGTTTTCGAATGTAATTTAATTTAAAACGTAGATAATAAATAGTTCTTTATTTAGGTTAAGTTTCAGTCAAAGACATCCATCGGTTTCTTAGAAAACTTCAACTATATCTGTCGACCCTGCATACCTATCTGTTTTGCTGACTGAACATAAAAGACAACAGTATGCTTCTGTTGTCAGTATCACCATGAAACTGGTCATCATTCTGGCGCTGGTAGCGGCAGCGGTCGCCCGTCCTGAAGACGGACACTACGACAGCAAATACGACAATTTTAATGTTGAAGAGCTCATCGGCAATAAGCGTCTGTTAAAATCGTACGCGCATTGTTTCATCGAAGATGGCCCGTGTACTGCGGAAGGAAATGATATTAAAGGTGAGTCAACTATTATTATTATTTTAAGTAAAAATGTCAATGTACAGTCAGCAACAAAAGTCGATTGACAATGTTACTTTTTTATATCATTTAAACAGACACTAAACACATAATTTACTGGCTTTCTGAATTTCAAGTAATAGCTAAGGGTTTATTACATTTTAATTTTATGGTCATTGCGTTTTACTTTTAATATTGTACCTAATAATTAGGATTTAAAAATCATAATGTTAATCGACTTTTGTTGCTGACTGTACCTTACCGTACTTAATACCCAGTATACCCAATTTTACCTGGGTTAAGTTCATTTTTGGTTACTTCTCTTCCCCGTGGGTCGTAGCATGATAACCTTCTTTGACAAACGGGTTAAATAAAGGAAAAGGATTTTTTCAAATAATGCCAGTAGGTCCTGAGCTTAGTGCGTTCAAATAAACAAACAAACAAAAAAACTCCAGCTTTATAATATTAGTAAAGATAGGCTCGCGGTTAACTTCAGTTGAATGACGTAGTAGCTCAGGTAGGTATCATAGACCACTCTGGTACCAAAAGTATGGGTTGCTTTCTACTCAATTTACACGTTTTAAAAATCTTTATAAACGGCTTTAGTGAACATAAAAGTTGCAAAGTACTTTTTGTAGCTAGTACCTACCTGTTAAGCTGGGGATACATTAGCGGGTTACGGCGAATATTCGTGTAAACGCGATGAGTGTTGCCGGGTAGATCTATCACTCACTATCGGTAAACTGGCGCGCTTCAAAGGGCTTTGGAATATTCGCTTGGGAGGCTACATCTACGTTACGTCGCATAACAGATCAACACAATCCGGCACGATGAAACTTCGCTTACCTAATGAGAACAAGAACATCGCGCATACACGATTCTTCAACATGAATCTTCGCCCGCCAATGTAGCCTCAGCTTTATAATCTTCTTTCAATCCAGTTGGTAGGTTAACTATTGGACGGGTGCGAGGGGCATCGTAATGAAAACTTTTACTACGGATTTTGTACATGATTTTAGACTCCCCAGCGATAAAAGTTTCGTTATAAACTTTCTGTTGGCAGGTTAGTCTCAGCGATGAGATTTTTCGTAGGTCATTAAAAAAAATTGTTCCATGTAAAAGTGCAATGCACACGGTTACAACGCATGAAGCAGAATATTTTTTTTAAGATTCTTTGAAAAATGTTAACGTTGAGAGCTCTAGAAACATACATCGGTAAAACGAGGTGAATAGAAAGGCAGGGTGGAATCGAGACGATAAGTTAAAGTAATAAAGTTCGCCAATATGGACACTCATTTATAATTCAGTAAAAACAATAGAGTCATTTTTGCCAACAAACGATATTATTTTAACTGCTAAATCCATTTTAAAATTTCGTGCCGATCCATCTCTGCTCTTCTATTCATTCCGTTTTACGGTACTAAACCCATAGTAAAAGTTTTAGTTACGATGCCCCCCCGTATATACCCAATACCTCATTTATGAACGAATGCCAAACCGCTGTTCTTTTCCTTTATCAGATTTTTCTTCTTCAGCTTTTATAGCTCTTCTATCAGTTAGCCTTCTATACAAGTGATTTCCTTTTAAACTCAAATAAATGTGGAACGATATGAATGAAAGGTATTGACGTCAATTTCCAGCAAGGAACTATTTCTAACTTTTTATATAGTATTTTTATACCTTTTCTTAACCTATATTTGGTCACGCAAATAATATCTAGATAAAAGAAAAACTTTTCTGATATAGTATTTTCAGTGTCAAGGGCGTCGCCAGCCGATGGCCCAGGATGGGGCAAGTTGATCTACGTAAATTGAGGATGATGTGAACGAAGGATTGGGAAAGTATGAATTGAGGGTACAGTCCAGAATAGAATAATACAGTATAGAATAGAATAATCACAGTACAGAATAGAATAAATAGTAAATGCATTTGAGTTTCGAAGAAATAATCGGTCAAGCAAGTCACTACATATTAGCTTAGCTACACATTCTTGTGTAGCTTTAACTAACGCATACTTAGCTATATACTAGTTTGATATTTCTTTAAATACTTGATTTTCATTCGTTTAATTCCTCCGAGAATATCGCAAAGAGTTAATTTCATTACTTATTCACGAAATAAATATTTATTCAGAAGTTGTTAATCAACAAAAGCCCTTAGGAAATCACGATCGGTACCGAAAGAGATAGGTAACTACAATCCCCAGATTTCATAATTCTGGCAGTATTTTTTAAAGGAAAATTGGGAAGATATAACAAATCAAAGTCCCTTTTAGCACCCCAAAGTTACAATGGAGATAAACAAACCACAATAGTAATAAATGATATCGTTTCAAAAGACAAAAAGTCATAAAAGTGAGGTGGTAGCAAACATCAAAAACCTAATTAGTCCATAAAAAGTGGATATAAAGACCAAAAGTCAGCCATTATTTCAAAGGTATTGGCAATTAAAAACGTAACAGGAGTTTTTACTTCTCTTATAATGTCAAAAGTCAAAAGGAATAATTGACGAAATTTTGTAGCATACGAAAAAATTGTTACTAAGTAATTGACAGATGAACAATAGCTAAGTTTTTTGATGCCCTATGAGATTCTCAATTTCTCTTTTATAAACTGATATATTGGATTATATAGATAGATTTAAATGTGTTAATAAACAAAAAAAATAAAGAAACTTAAAAAAAGAGAGCTTTGATTATATACTCATATTATTGAATTCGTTGCCCATTCCAACATGACATACACAATTATAGCATTTAAGCACACCATTTTTTTTTCAATAACTACTAATAAGGTATTTTTACTTTATAGCCATGATTCCCGAAGCTTCGAAGACTAGTTGCGGAAAGTGCACAGAGAAACAAAAGGTACTCGTAGCAAATTTTCTCAAGGCGATTAAGGAGAAACTACCCGAAGAATTCGCGGCACTGCAGAAGAAAACCGACCCTGAGGGCAAGTACCAAGAAGACTTTAAGAAGTTTGTCGACAAATACGCACATTAAGCAATTCAATTCCCAACAGTCTGACACGATAAAACACTTCTTCGTTAATTATAAAAAATATGAAATCTGTGGAATAATTAAAAAAAGTATTTGTCACGTCAACAAGTCAAGTACCTAGTATTGAGATCTGCCACCAATTTTAGAAATGTATTCAAATTCCTTTATCTGGTTCACGATTTTTTATTGGCAGCACTAAAACTGACTGGCAATGGTTCCTAAAATTAAATCATGATTTTAGTTAAGTGTGTGTTTAAGATTCGTGTCTACTATCAATAATAAAACAAAATTTTGTGAAAAAAATATCTGATAAATGAAATATTGTAGCTAAGTGTTTAAGTAATATTACAGATTGTGTTTTTTAATATGTTTTATTTTATTTACTACAGACCTTATGAATCACAAATTTACATGTTTTAGTGATTAGATTCCATGACCATTTTGCCATCGATCACATTAACGAGAATTGACAGAAATTCATAAACATGTCCAGATAACTTACTAGGTATCAATATGATTATTTCGGAACTCACGAAATTGTCAGGAATTGGAATTTTAATGGAAAATTCCAAATCAATGAAATGTTATACTTATTGCTTATTGTTTTGGATACTTGATATCTTCACAATAGACACGACTTTCGGCTATGTTTAAAATGAACTAATTCATTACATTAATTTGTAACGAACCTATTCAAGTATATTTGCCGACTTTTGGCAGCAAATGTTATGATACTTTGGATTGGATTGATAATATTCTTATTAATATTTAAATCACTATTAGAGCAGAAAACACTGTAAGAGTATTTTCGTTATGACTTTCTTGTTTAAAGTTGGTCCTTCTAATACAAAGTCAATCTTGGTCCTTTGATCCGCCAAAATTAGGACATGGTACCTATCGAATAAATACTTTCTGCCACGTTGTTATTTTTATCATGATTCTGAAAATAAAGAACAGTATACTCAAGGGTCGAGTTCCAATCAGGAAACCCTAAAGGCTATCACGTCAGCGGTTGTGGTCACGTGCGAGTTCACTTCACCATCTGTCACTGGCGCCCTTTTATTTCAAGTGGTCCTACGTGATTAATATTATAAATACCTATCAAACGCCTTTTTACTCGGTCACGGACAGGTGAAGGTTAAGGTTTAATTCGTCTACTTGCTCTTGAGGTTACTGTTTAAATAACTCGAATCGTGTGCAGTTAGTGGAATTTGAATCGCGACATATTTGTGCAAGGACTTTTATCATTTTCAGTTCGTGTCTAACAAATGTTCCGCCGTCCATAATAATGTTCGTTTTGCCAACTGAAGCAAATAACACCTGTGATATTCCAATACTCTCTAGACGGCTCTTGACATCTCTTTTGATGCGTATTCATCTCCAGGGAAACGCTAAGTATCCCTTTTGACAGAGAAATTGACACTTGTTTTGACTTAGTAGAGTTCTTTTTCTTCCACGTATTTACCATTTGTACCGATATTAAATTAGATGGCTCGTATTAAAATATATTATTATGTTATGAATAAGAAATAGATTCAGTAGTCAAAATAAATAAGAGTCAAATAGAAATGTCTCGATTGAAATGTAATAAAATATCTAAAGAAAGTTGTTCGACTACTGGCAAAAGTTAATCCCACGTGTTTTTTTTTAGTTCTGAAAGGACAAAAATGTTATGGCTATATTTTGAGTTGTTTTGATTCTCCTGAACGAGAATTGATTTTTATAGCTGTGTTTAAAATACCATGATTTACAATAACGATTTTTTACCTTTTGATCTGCGTACCTACGTACGACCAATTAATATAATAGTTTTAAAATAAAAGCGAATCTACGTCATCTTCAAAATTGAACCTTGAAATCAAAATTATTGTTCAACAACAAATTAAGATATAATTAAACACTTCCTTTGACGTATGTTATAACGCAATTAATCTTATTTTACGACACAAAACTTGAAATTCGTGGGATAGTTACTTAGTGTAAACTTAGTGTAGAGTGAACAAACAAAGATGGATATCTGCATTTTTCTTTGTTATAAAATTACGTTGCTTGACGACAAAAAAAGGCGGTGTTTTGTTGTTCAGTTTTATTGATAAAAGGTGTTTTAGGAATACACTTTAATGTAATATTTTTTTATGTTACAGTATCACTCGTTTCTTACTGTATCGTCGCCACCACCATGTGGCGCTACGAACTATTAACTTGCTATTTCACTTAACTACCACTAGATTCTGCCCGCGACTTCGTCCGCATGGTGTTTTTGGCCTGTGTTAAGTTACATTTTAATTACTTCTCCATTCCTGTGGTTAGATGATGTTAGACAGCCTATAGGTACTCCTCATGAATCTGAATATCACGTATAAAAAGATTTTTTCCAATCGGACCGATAATGTCAGAGATTAGCGCGTTTTAACGAGAAAAATGTTTAGTTTTATAATATTAGTACAGATCCAAGTACTTCGCTGTTACTGACAGTACTTCAAGGACCAATATTCTCACATGATAGTAAAATTACATCAGTAAATAACCAAGCCTAACGATACATCATATGTTATCAATTTATCATACTAATGTTTTTCTTACTCCTCCGCTATTCTGATTTTTTTGCTGTTGCGGGATCCAAGACAGTTGAATCGTCTTTTCGGGACTCGTCGAGCTTCATTACCCCAGTGCGTTTTTCTGTTGGTTCTGGCTTTCAGAAGTTGCAGTGGTAGGGAATGGTGTGGCGGGCTAGCAATACATCACGATTATTTGTCTTTAAATGATTATGTAGCATTTTAATGGTTTCACTTGGCAAAAAACAAATCTAATAATACTTTTTTCAATGTGAAACAAAAAACGTAACTACCATGGTTTATGAGTATTTTTCCAGCTTGACGTCTTTGTTTCCGATTTTTTTTTGTTTCCTTTTCCTCACGCTTCCGTCACGTAACAGGAAAATGCGTACTTAGATGATTTTTCTTTAGCACATTGTTTGTCCACTCGCAATTCCACAGACGCCTTTTATTTAGAATTCCATTGTAACGATACTTGAAAAGGTAAGAAAAACCTTTACTAACATAATACACCCAGTACACCCACTTTTGCCGGTTTAGTCCCATGTAAAAGGAGGCGAGCCAATTGCCATCAACCGGGCACAAATCCAGACTCAGAGGCTGCTACTAAGAAATTCGTTAACCCTAATAACACTTTACCCGACTTGGAACAAACCCAAGACCACATGCTTAGCAGTCGCGCTTTGCGACCATAAGACCAACGAAGCCGTCCTCCTTAAAAATATGTTTTTTTACTTTTGCTTATACAGTTTTACTGCTGGAAAAAGACGTCCTCTAAGTCCTTCCAGGCCCTCTTATCCTGCCCCATCTTGAACCAGCCCTCGTGGTACACGTCCAGGTCACCAAAAATCAGTTAGGTATTTCAAATTAAGTTAGGTGTTTTTTTTCTTCTTTTGGTATTACCTACAAAAAAACAGATGTTAATCATTTTGTTAAGAAGGCCATAAAAAGAGGCACGAGTATTACATTTTTTTTATAATAAATGAGCTAATTATGAATAAAACGTTATACAGCAACAAAGAGAACGAAGTAGATCATTTACATAATAATTTAAATGAACAGGAAAAGGTGACGTCATCAAGATTATTTTAGAATCATTACACACTAAGCCGTTCTGTTATGGGAAACCAAAGATGGTTATTGTCAAAATAATAATTAAAATTAATGAATCTGACTTATTCTTTTTTCACTTAAATAATCCTCAATATTGTATTTCCATTTATGTAGTACGTTAAATATATTTCGGTATTATGTATTGAACAATATTTACAGACTTAATTATTAAGAGAAAACAATCAGAATATAAATAAGAAACTAAATCTAATGATATCAAAAATTCATTCGCTTCGCCGTCACCTGGAATGCCCAAAAGACTGGCCGCATTGCCACATTTGGATGGCAATGCTTAGCCTGTGGCCAAGGTCAGCCCTTGGGTCACGGGAAGTGTCAAACAACCGTTTGGACCAACAAATCTTTGAAAAGGCCATGGGCACACTGATCCCACGATTCGAAGGTTTCCACCCCAAACAGCTCGAAAATATAGTCACCAGTAAGTGATTTATGTTATAAGTACTTATGATATAAGTATAAGTATTTAGTGACTTATGATATACCTAAGTATTTGTTTTACTTCGGAAAGTTGATTTAGGCAATAACTAAATCAAATAGTGTAAACAAAATGAAAATTCAAATAGGTATTCAAAAATAAAGACTTTTCCCATTGTTTTTCTCCCATCACGCTCCCGTCATTCGCATCTCATCATAACTTTAATAAAGAAAACAAAAGAAATACGGAAAGTATTTAAAACAAGAATTTTAACATCAAAGTTATTAATTTCTCCAAAGAATTATACTAAGTACCTACCTAGTACCTTTTTTTCTTACAAGACTTTTTAATGGACTGAATATTTTTTATCTCTTTTAAAAAAATAATAAGATTTGGCAGAAAAAACTTTCGACCTATTAAATTGAGTGCCAATCTTGACTTTCACCTATAGGCACTAGCCTAATTAACTTAGGACAAGTCTATTGCTTTCATTAGATTATTAAAAATTGATCATAAATATAGGAAAAATAGCTATCTCTAGTCTACGTAAGTAGGTAAGGAATAAAATCATAGACATACAAAAGTAAACCAAGTCATGTAAAAAAAAATGAAAACTTTTTATCAATAGACAAAAAGTCGATAGTCGGATAAATATAATTAGATTATCTATTTGGTTAGTTCAGTTTTAACAACTACTAGCTTTTGCCCGCGACTTTGTTCGTGTCATTTTCTTCTCCCGCGTTTAGTTTAGGTATGGTTACTGCTCTCTACTTCGAATTTCGACTGGTATCTAGTTCCAGAGAATTGCGCTTTGAAAAATACTCGTTAGCTTTAATATTTTAGTATACAGGGTTATTTTTAAAACACCAGAAACATTCATTATGAACAACTTTTTCTAAGGGACCAACCCTAAAATCATCAACAAAAAAAATCAGCTGTTTCATACATTATGATTGTGTTGTTTGGCATTTTTGTAGGGAACAGCTGTTTTTTTTTACCCCTTTTCAGGTTTCTGGTGTTTTAAAAATAACCCTAATATAGATCTACGTAGGTAATTTTCGTTGATGCAAAACATGCTATAAATATTAGAGGCAGATTTAAATTCAGCTTAAAACGTCACATTACATAGGATTTGTACAAAAGTAAAACAAAGTTGTCAGCCACGTTTGGTTGACAACTTCGTTTTAAGCGTACCTGTATTGCGGAAACTTTGGGCTTACTGACTGAACATGAAACGAGTCAAAATTGTAATGTTGGCTCTGGTACTTAGTTAGTTAAAAAACTATGAGTATAGTTACATAAAATATTCAATGAAATCCAGACTAATATATGAAGTTGATTAGTTTGTTAGTCAAACCAACAAACTCTTCGTGCTAATCTCAGGAACTACTGATTGAAGAAAAGATTTTTGCGTTATACCTATAGCCCGTTTATCGAGGGAGGTCAAAGGCTATATCAAATTAGGCTATGACTATGGCTATCAAAGACTTAACGTGGGCGAAATTTCACAATATAGATATATACTTCGTTCCAGAAAGAGATCAGTTTACTATTGTTTCTTCAGCATTGGGGCTAATTGACTCTTTGTTTCTGAGAGTGTTTTGTTTTTGATCTGACTGTTAATCAAACAAAGATGTTAAGCGATTTGATTGGGGACAACAACAACAGTCCAATCGCAGTTACGTTACCATCCCAGAGAACATGTTGCTCATTGCCTGTTACATTCGGTAAAATAACAAGCAACACTCATAATATTCCCAAACCAAATTTCTTTCCCAAAGCGAAGTACGCAGAAGATATTATAGTGCACTAGTGTGTGCGCAAACAGGTGCACTCTTTCTTCCCTTACTCTCATACTCCGATGGGACGGCAATTCGACACGACCGGAGATAGATCACCTGTGCAAGACCAACGGCTTTACCTGCTTTTCGAGGCACATGGGAAAGAAATACCTAATGATATTGCATTTTCAAAAGCGTTATTTGGTACCCAATAACACTTTTGCCCGACCTGGGAATCAAACCCAGGACTTAGCAGCAGTCGCGCTTGCGGCCACGAGACTAATGGGGCAGTTTAAGGCAACATCCATACCGGATCCAGTTTTAAAATCGGGGGGGACGGGGGGGTCGTATAACCGAGGGCGAATCAGGACAGGTTTACTAGTTTAACCTTCTGACCGCCACGGTTATGTATAGATGACAATTCCGTAAATAAAGCTCTTATAACAACATTGTTATTTTAATTACCTTGGTTAATTATGTTCCCTGACTCATCTTAATTTATACTAGAACTTCTTTCTTTATATTTATTCTATATTAACATAACATGACAAAAACTAATACTAATTATAAAGTTTCAAATTCGTAGCTTGGCGCCAAGGGCACGTTTTTGCTTTTTTGACGTAGCTGTCATAAAGTTAAATTATTTAATTCTGTGTTTTTTTCTGAAAAAAAAGCAAGGCATGGAACATTTATTTATACTGTTTATAGTATGTTCCAAGTCATCATCAGGATACTTACTTACATATCAGAATATCGAAAATCAAAATGTCGAAAATCAAAATATCGAAAATCAAAATGTCGAATGTATCATAATATCTAAAATCAAAATATCGAAAATCAAAATGTCGAAAATCAAAATAACGAAGATCAAAATATCGAAAATCAAAATATCGAAAATCGTCACGTTTTGTAAGCGAGCGAAGCGAGCTCGGGACTTAGGGCACCCCGACTCGGACAGGTTAGGTTAGAAGGGGATGGCGGGGTCTACTAGACCCCGCCATCCCCGTCAACGGAACCCCGGTCTACGGAGCCCCGCTGTGCGCGGCTCCTACTTCTAAGTGGTTTAAAAAAAAATAAACCACGAAGGGGATGGCGGGGTCTGGTAGACCCCGCCATCCCCTTCTAACCTAACCTGTCCAAGTCGGGGTGCCCCAAGTCCCGAGCTCGCTTCGCTCGCTTACAAAACGTGACGATTTTCGATATTTTGATATGTACCCCATCATCATCATCATCTGCTTAGCCTTTTCCAAATATGTTGGGGTCGTTTTTCAGTCTAACCATGTATGCAGCTGAATACCAATATTTTACACGGAGCGACTGCTTATCTGACCTCCACAACCCAGTAATGTAACGACTGTTTATGATCCACGTATGACAGCTGGGACCAAGGGCACGGAACGATTTCAGTAATGTCTTAGAAACTACATGTGAATTGAAAAAGTCACATTAGTACTTGCCCGGATTCGAACCCACGGGGCCATCCCGACATGATGTATGTCCCATGCCATACATGATCATTATTGGAATAACAACATTGCTACCACAGTTAATTCACATGGCGTCGGGTTAGTGCGGCAGCAGTACCTAACAAAGATAGGCGCTGTCAGTGTTGTTGACATGTAACACTGTGATCTCATATCACATGTACAGTCAACAAAAGAGATAGGTATGCAGGGTCGTCGGATATAGTTGAAGTTTTCTTAGGAACCGATGGATGTCTTCGATTGAAACTTAATTTAATTAATGAACTGTTTATTATCTACTTTTCAAATTAAATTACATTTGAAAACACCTAACGGTTTCTCAGTAAACTTCAACTATATCTGACGACCCTGCATACCTATCTCTTTTGTTGACTGTACTAACGCGGACAATTGTATTGAAGCACTTTTCACTCTTACGCCCTAAGTAATAAGGTTGAAAGGTAGTCAGCCGCCATTGTCGTCGGTTGTACCTACTAAATGAGGAGGTGATAGTAAACAATATGTTATTCTATAATAGAGAATATTGAAATGAAGGTTCAACCTGACATAAACATATCAGTCATAGCCATGGCCGTGTCAACCAAAATCTAACAATAAATACTATAAAACAGGGAATTAGAATCAAAGTAAACATCAAATATAGGTATTTTGACTACACAGCACTTTCCGAGCAGTTTTCCATGAAACAGTTTTTGTCTAATCATGTTTTGCTTGCCGTTTTTTCTTATTGTTCGAGTAATTCATACTTAAATAACAGTAATCCAAGCCAATTTGTGGAAAACAATCATATTTTTATATTATATCTTAGTCTATAATATTTATTACAGGTATAAAAATAACTAAAGATGATTTTATTTTGGTTTTGAGTCACAAGATAGTCACAATCTAATTTAACACCGAATAAATAAGTTACTGCCGAAAGCAATTCATGTAATTTGAACCAAATTCTCGAATATAAGTTAGTCAAATATTTCCTTTGTTGACTGCCTCGTTGGTGTAGTCGTCACAAAGCGCCACTGCTGAGCATGAGGTCTTGGGTTCGATTCCCAGGTCGGGCAAAGTGTTATTGGGTTTTTTCATCACGAATTTCTCAGTAGCAGCTTTGGAAGTTTGGAGTTAGGATTTGTGCCCGGTTGATGCAATAGGTTCGCCCCTATTACATGGGACTTAAACATAACTGGCGAAATGTGGATGTACGAAATGATTATGCATCTGCCCAACCCTTCGGGGATTACAGGCGTGATGTTGTGTGTGAACATTTTCAACAACTAATCGAGTTGATACTATCACAATACTATTCAGTTTTCTATTGTGGCCTGAAATCCTAGAGTTATAAGACCTATACGTCATTTTAGCTAGGTGGACATTTCTTGAAATGTCTTGAACAAACGAATATTTATTAATTTATTTATATATTTTTTATTTTTTAAAATTTTCTAAAAATTTTTTAACCTGTCAACTTTGGGGTCATGGATGATTGTGAAAAAATTTTCCTTGTAACATAATTATACTGAGATAAATTGACTGCGGATTATATTAAATTAGATATTAAACCACAAATACTTCAATACATACTAAATAACCAATGGTTGGGGAAAATCAAATAAATCGATCAGCTCCGGGTCGGTGCGGGGATTACGGCCTACTTCCGCTTACAAAGACGACGTCTTTCCCATGAATGGGAATATTATATGCTGAAAAAGTAACCTATACTTACTTATATTCTATCTTATACTCGTATATAAAAATCAATTGCTGTTAGTTAATCTCGCTAAAACTCGAGAACGGCTGGGCCGATTTAGCTGATTTTTTGGTTTTGAAATGTTTGTCGTAGTCTAGGGAAGGTTTAAACGGTGAGAAAATATGGGGTAGGGGTAGGGTAGGGTAGAGGTAGGGTAGGGGTAGGGGTAGGGGTAGGGGTAGGGGTAGGGTAGGGTACGGTAGGGTAGGGTAGGGGTAGTGTAGGGTTTGGGTAAGGTATCGGTAGTGTAGAGGTGGGGGTATCGGTAGGATAGGGGTAGGGGTATCGGTTGGGTAGGGGTAGGATACCACGCGAACGAAGTCGTGGCGGGTCAGCTAGTATAATATAATAATTTAATAGTTTAAAAAACTAAAAAACACGCTTTTATCACGCACAATTTTTTTTCGTATCCCATTCAGCAAAACCTTTCATTTGATACCCATATCATGGGGGTGCATTTCGAATAGCCTGTCCGCCATATTGGATTTAAGTCACGTGACTATTTTTTTCGTATTCCTGACAGCAAACCCTTTCATTTGATACCCATATCATGGGGATGCATTATAAATAGCCTGTCCGCCATATTGGACGTCCGCCATATTGGATTTAAGTCACGTGACTATTTTTTTCGTATTCCTGACAGCAAACCCTTTCATTTGATACCCATATCATGGGGGTGGATTTCAAACAACCACTCCGCCATCTTGGGGAGGCCGCCATAATGGATTTGTAATGACGTTTCTTAGCTAGTCATGTATTGTCATCAGAACTCAGAGCGTGTGCAAAATTTCATCCCAATCGAAGACCGGGAAGTGGGTCAAATTAAGATTCCAAGATTTTCTTACATAGTTACTTATATAATAAGTCACGTGACTATTTTTTTCGTATTCCTGACAGCAAACCCTTTCATTTGATACCCATATCATGGGGGTGGATTTCAAACAGCCAGTTCGCCATCTTGGGGAGGCCGCCATATTGGATTTGTAATGACGTTTCTTAGCTAGTCATGTATTGTCATCAGAACTCAGACCGTGTGCAAAATTTCATTCCAATCAAAGACCGGGAAGTGGGTCAAATTAAGATTCCAAGATTTTCTTACATAGTTACTTACAAGTGAAGCTAATATAAAGCGTGTAATAAAAATAATATCGCCCTATTATTGTCCCACTGCAGGCCAAAGACCTCTTCTCATACATTGAAGGCATGAGCATTGATCACCACGCTTGCTTAAGAGACGAGATTGCCGATTGCAAGACTAATATTAACGATAAGTCCTAGGGGCCTACCATTATCTTTTAAAACAGTGTTTTTTTTTTATATTACTTTGTAATTTCTGTTGTTGGATTTTCAACTTTCGGCGCTGAGCCAAGCGTTGAAAATCCCACAGTGCGCAAGGCAACGTAATATAAAAATAATACTGTTTTAAGAGCTGGAGGTAGGCCTCCCAGGTTACCTCACGATGTACTCCTTCACCGATGTCAGTGATGTTCAAGATAAACTTAGAAAGTACATAATTATGAATAATAATAAGTGCCTACCTACACTTCCACAAAAAGCTCAACTCTACAGAAGTGACTCAATAATTCGACTATTCCGTATTCTTCCCGTGGAAAAGAAACCATAAGAACAGCGCCTGATTAAAAAGAATAAACAAACAAAACGACTACATAAACGGCAGTCCCGTATTCAAAATTCAAGTGATACGGAATTGGTTTCACTCTTTAAGCACTTATGATAGCTGCGTTCCGACTGAATTTAAATTTAAAATACCCTATTTACGTACCTACTCAGAACAAATAAGTTGGGATAAAAGTTGAGTTTGCTTAGGGTTCTGTACCCAAAGGGTTCAAACGGAGAACTATTTCTCTCGTTCATCCGTCCGTACGTCTGTCTGCCACTCTGTCAGGGCTGTATCTTTTGAACCGTAATAGATAGACATTTAAATCAGTGTGTATGGCTGCTATAACATCAAATTATAAAAATAAAGTTAAAAATTAAAGGGGGTGGGGGGGTCCTCATTATTTTTTGTGCGTTTTTTGCTTGATCATAATATTGCACGGTATATGGTAGTGATACAGTGTCTTTTCAATTAATGATATTCCTCTATCTATGTATCTAAAAATGTCAGCCATACCTACTTTAATGACGTAGATATAGCGACTCTAGGATCTTTGAACATTATACCTACCTACCTATACCTTCAAAAATCCCCGGCAGACAGCTAACATGTGAGGTAGTTCAAAAATCTGTCTCGTTTGCCGTTCAGTTTTATACCAAAAAAAATCGGAGCCAATGTTTGCACAATCTCCAATATCAGGCTAGAGTTTGCCGTGTAGTACGTACGTATGTAGGACCCTTATTACGCCTGGACGAACCACCCATTATTAGAGCACCAGCACAAAAGAGACTCTCTCCTACTTGTTCTCTTTATATTCTCTAAATAAAAATGACTTTCATCCAAAATGAAAAGCATTTTGTTGTAAGACGTAAATAAAAAATCACGAATGGTCTTCACAAAGAAAGCAATTTTAATTAAAGCAAAGTTGATAACAGATACATCACAATCAAAGATTCCTGGAAAAAACTTGTTTTGTACCTTTTTCCTTGTTCGATGTACAAAAAGTTATACGTAAGCAAAGTTTTGAAATTGAAAAAAAAACAGTTGAATTTACATAAACTGACTTCCGTGATAAAATGCTTCTTTAATTCTTATTTTGAAAATGGAAAAGTTGTGTTTTTTCTTAATAAATTATTAATTGCCTAAAGTAAAATCTTACTTACTTGATTGTGTATTGAGGGAGGTTGTCCGAAACAAGACACAGCAAGACAGACATTTCGCCAGTTTTGTTTTAGTCCCATGTAATAGGGGGCGAGCCTATTGTCATCAACCGGGCACAAATCCAGACTCCGAGGCTGCTATTGAGAAATTTCTGATGGAAAGACCCAATAACACATTGCCCGACCTGGGAATCGAACCCAAGCCCTCATACTCAGCAGACATTGTTAAAATCCAACGTTGTCAAAATATCATGTCTATCCATCCACTATATTTTCCAAATTCTGCGACATAAATATACGGAAAGATTTAAGAACAGATTTTGAACAGCATTGAAGCAAAATCTCAAGCATCTTTGTTTTTTTTGTAAGTGGCAAGAGTTGATGATGTTGAAAATATGCAACGAGGTCGACTCGACGTCATTAACATTAAAGAATGTAAGCATGATCCCGGGAGGTCGAGCGGTCGAACTGACGAAGATTACGATAAAGGAAGCGATAATGTGACTCCAATTCAAGAAGATCAGAGTATACCTACGTCAACGCAATATCAAACAACGATTATATTATCGTATTCTTATAAATTAACATAATTAGATATTGTTTACACAGCCAGCTTACAGACCTTCTCTTGGTTGTTTTGCGATGCGCGGGTCTAGTATCTTCACAAAACATCTTACCTTTTCCGCTACACTGCTTACTTAGTTCTAGTGGAAATAAATTGTTACATTCTATGCTCAGCTACCTAGCACATACCTAGTGTAAAAACATTCTTACTATTCCATTAGTAGTAGCCTATTATTGAGTCACTGTAAAGAAAATGCTTCTTCTCATACAAAGAAGACACAAGTATTGAACAGTACATTTGCTCAGGACTGATTGGCGAATTCGGATTTATTTATTAATTTTGAGTCCAGATTTCCACACGATATGTTCCTTCATTGAAGTCAATGATGTCGAAGATAAATTTAGAAAGTACATTATGAAATAGAAGATAATACTTTGGGAATAAAAAAAACATGTGTCATGGAACACAGGTTTACAAATTTAAATTTTGTTTTTTTTTGTAAGTAAATAAGAATGAACTTTAATATTAAGCCAGTAAAGTAATATTTCAGTGCAGCGGCGTATTCAACGCAAGGTTTGTATGTTTTACTCGCTCGTGTACCTCTGTGAACTGAAACGCAGTACCTATTAAAAATGCGGCGAGAGCATGTATAATCCAGTATAAACTGACCTTTCATTACACTGAAAGCCTATACAATTCAAGATCAGTTAATACTGGTACCATATAGCTTGATCTGTCGTCGCGGGTAGCACGTGGATCCTTTGAAAGCTAGCCTCTTTTTATACAAACAAAATGGGAAATAGGTATAGGTATTAAAAAGAAAAATAGTTTGCCGTTTTTTCTTGGATTCGAGAAACGTATGGAATTTCATACTTAAACGTTGGTGAATAAGGTACTTTGTCTATCTCATACCTGAAAAAATGGCCTTGCATTGAAGAATCGTCAGTTGTACTTCAAATGCGATAGATGTCGCTACAACACAAATATTACCCTTGATATTGTACTAGCGACCCGCCCCGGCTTCGTACGGGTGCAATGCTGATACTAAATATTCTATAAAATTTCTTTATATACAACGTTCACAGGTTTTAGGCAAGCGCCACCGGCCGGCTCGCGCCCGCCGCCACCGACGCTATGTACCTGCATTTTAAATCTGTAATATCTTCATTTTCATTCAAACTACATGCTGTAAAGGGCCATAATGATCTATATGAAATGCACAATGTTTTTAAGGTACTTAATTGGATAAGGATTAATGCTGTATTGCCTAAAATTGCTTTCTTAAATAAGCCATTATTTCTCGTTAAAAATTAAGGATAAAAAATGGTTATTGTGGGTTATCCCTAAGAGATAGACCTAATATACTATTGCGGACTTTTTTGTAGAACTTTTTAAGGTGTACAATACTGTAGTACATTATTTTGATCTATCTCGACATCACATTAGAAACCTCTAAAATTATCAGTGTTTCTCAACTATATTATGCATGTATTATACATATAAACCTTCCTCTTGAATTACTCTATCTATTAAAAAAACCGCAATCCGTTGCGTAGTTTTAAAGATCTAAGCATATATAGGGACAGACAGACAGACAGGGAAGCGACTTTGTTTTATACTATGTAGTGATTAAACACATTGAAGAGAAACATTTCCAAGCCAATATTATCAGGTCATATACTCCTATATTTTCTTAGAAAGACACAGTAACATAGTGTTGCGAGGTAGGCTATCCCTAGAGTGTCGAGAATAACTCTCCGATAATGTTATTTATTAACGACAAGGTAACGCCAATATCATAATTATTAGGTAGATAATTAATCAGTAGTAATAAAAACCGACCAAGAATTCCGTACCACGGTATAATATTTGACTTTACGTATGCAAAAGACGTTTCTTGTTAATTCTTTTTGTTTTTTGTTGTTATCATCACACTCTGCAAAAATTCTGTGTGCCTACCTATTACGATTTAAAAGATACAGCCTAGTGACAGACGGACGAACAGCGGGGCATTAGTGATAGGGTCACCGTTAGCACCTTTTGCATACGGAACCCTAACAATGAAGGTAAAGCTGTGAAGTGTGCTACAATATTTTACTAGACATCATGCCTATATTCTCCCTGGGGGTGAGCAGCGGTGTACGTACTCATGTTTCCCCAGTTTTGCTGTAGTTCAATGTAATAGAGAGCAAGCCTATTTTCAATACGCGGGTACAATTTTAGAATCGATCCCGACGTGGGAATCGGACCCACACTAACTATTATTGGAACGAAGTTTCGTAACGCGGCTTGCGGTAGGAGTTACCAGGCAGACATCTCATGGGTGCGATCTACTGGTGACATGTCAACTCAAAACGTCGAGATTAATATACTTTATTCGTATGTTACAAGTAGGTAATCTTTACGGATTAAAATCTCTAAAATAATCGTGTAATTTACATCAAAATTCATTGAGTACTTTTAAAGAATTGTGCGGCCAAACAGACCGACACAAAGACTTTGTTTTATAATATTTATGTAAGTATAAATTAATAATGATTATTTATTTACTGCACGCGACACAGGCCCATACTTAGTTAGTTAAATACCTTAACCTTACCTTACCCGACCAACAACACAGATCAGGGAATATAAAATAAGATTACCAATACCTACCTAATACTGCAATATGAATCAATTAATGAATTAATTCTTTACTTATTTCAGTAAATTCGACTTGCTAGCAACACAAAAAAACGATTTTTACATTTCAAAAATGTGCAATTTAATTAAACTCCGAAGTATTTAAATATAACTTTAACTAATTCAACGTAGAGTTAAGATTAATTAATACAAGTAAATGAAAGTGATGTTTTAGAATATTAATTCTAATCAATAAACTTTTAATGAGGTGTCTCGAAGCATTAATTAAAATACCTAGTGTAAAATGTGATCTGCTAAAACTTTGTAGACATTTTGAACTATTTAAGTTGATTTTAGTCCGACTATAATTGTCAGAGATTATATAAACTTATACTAATAAGACGTTATATATATTAAAATAGTCAAGGTTTTACCCGGTTTAAATGCATCATAAGATTTAAATGTGTAGGGTAAAAGCGCGAAATTGAACGCGAAGCGGGCATAAAACTGGCTGACATCGCAAACATAATAAACTTATAAAAGACGGAAGAGACTAACAGTATCTTTTTAGAGCTAGTAAAACATATATCTACCTAGTTAACTTGTTTACTCGTATAACCTAAATCGTCCTTACTCCTAGATACCTTTTAAGCACAAAATTAGAAAACACAACTTACAAGTAGAAGTGAATTATACAGAATAAGTTCTGAATAAGAATACTTATTGGTACAAAACAAAATATAACTTAGTAGCTTTTTCCCGCGACTTCGTCCGTGTAAATGTCGGTTATCGCGGACACAGGTGAAGTAAAATAACCTTTGTCCTTTCTTGGGGTTTAAATTTACCTCGCACCAAATTTTATCAAAATCGGTATAGTGGTTTAATTGTGAAAGCGCAACAAACAGAGTAACTTTCGCATATAATTTAGTATGCTTACTATACCTGACTACTATAGTTATGTAACTATTTATTTATAAAAGTATTTCTTTTGTGCAAGTGTTTCTTACCAAGATTGTTACAATTCATGGATAAAAAAAGTAACCTAATTACTATATTTATCACCACTTAGGTATATTACAAGATGTTTGCGGAAATTACGCTTCTGATATATGTCTAAAGGGGACCGAGTATGGAGGATATAATTACCTCATTAACAGACGGAGCACGGCTGCGGCCCTATACCGTCTTAAGGGTTCAATTAACAGCTGGGTGATTGCGCAACATACTCGTAATGGGAAGCGCACCGAGCTTGATCATGATCATCTATGTTGGAAACATGCCGGGTGGATTGCCGGGCACCAGGCCATGTACCATGCCGGGATGGATTTAGTGCATGATTTTAGACAGAGAAAAAAAACCACTTGTACTAAACAAAAGTCTATAAAAAAGGTCTGGCTGTTTGTGTATGTGAGTTTTATATGTTTGTAAATGCAACCACGATACAGGAGAAATTCTTAGTAGGGACAACGTTATGTTTAAAAAAAAGTGCAACACCTGTAAAATGTACCTATTTAGGTCAAAACGTAGAAAATAGTATGGTCAAAATGTAGAAAATAGGCGGTCCTTTTTTAACAACCGACAAAATTAAATAATGTTGAAACTGGCATGTCTAAAATCATGTACCTACTTACTTAATTCAAAATAAAAATTTTCGTTACGATTCCATCGCGTATACTTAGGCACCAACCACAGACAGACAGACATACAATAAACTTTCATACAATGGCTTTTATGTAATTATAAAAGGACCAATTTAAAAAGTTAATCAAAGTAAGTTACAGGAGTATAAAGGGTAAGCCCGAAACAAACCTATCATAAATAAGTTCCCGAAATGTGAACCGATTTACTACATTGTAGTTTTGATTTTCGCGCCGCAAATGTATCAACATTCCATCGATGGAACGAGCTTTTCTTCATTTCACCAGTAAATTACAAATGTTCCATCGATTTTCACGTTATCGTGAATGTCATCATTTGTCTGCAAGTGCTAATTGCAGCGGCCATACATACATCTGTACATACTTTGTTTTTTACACGTGATCACGGGAGGCATGTGTATGTTAATTAACCGTATTTCCGGCAAGTGGTTCGTTAATAACAACACTAATTTGTAACACGTGTCGTTTTTTACTACTTTAATTTATGCGTGCGAAAATCGAGGGTTGTTTAAAATAATTAAGAAACTCATTTCTATTAAATAGGAAGATTTTGGTTTATTAAAGATTAATTTAATTACGCATTAATCGTTAAGTGATTAATCAAAGATTTAAGACTCATCAGGCTGTAATTTTATCTTGGATCGGATATCATATAATTAGGCATGTTTAGAAGCGGCGATGTCCGGGAATTTGTGTGGGGATAATTTGTCATGTTTAAGCCAACAAGAGCTTCCCATTCCATTTTTTTAAGGAAGTCCTCTAGAATTCTTTGAAAAGAAGCTCACCTGATGTTACTAAGAACTACTTCAAACTTAATAATAATTTAATTAGGAGACACCAAAATAGAAACCGTGGGACGTAACATATAAAAATAATAAACTAAAATTACCTACGCTGTCATTAGTACGACTTCTATTTCGAGTAGGTAATTAAGAGTTGTTAACATAAATTATTATTATTTTATAATTTTTATTAATGTGGTACCTACCGCAGAGGTTCAGCTTCTTAAACACATCTACCACAGCGCACAAGTTTGAATGGGTAGAGTGATATAAAAGGTCTAGTTTTGATACTAGGCAAGTAGGTACGGTAGGTAGGTTGCGGGACAGCCGGGGTTGCGGGACGTCTTAACAGGATACCGTGGCCCCGGAACGTAAAGGGCAACAGAAGGAACAGGGTGGTTTTTTAGTCAGTAAAAGTCTGACAGTCCCTTCCGCCCCGTCCAGGGCGGAAGGAGTCATTTGATGACATTTACCACCTAAAAAAAAAAAGTTTGACATCGGCAATTCACCATAAGCAAGCGTGATTTGGTATGAGAAGAAGGCTTTGCAATGCAGTGGAACAATAATTGGCTGGTATTATTATCTTAATAATGTAGTTGCTACATCTTACATATTAGTATAACTAGTACAAACCTTGCTAAGAGATAAATGAGTAGCCTAGCCGCATCGTAGTTCCAATTCTTATCAATCAACCAGTGATCTAGTTCAATTGGAAGATTAAGTGAGACTTGTTTGAGTTATTGTGTGCGATGGTATCACCTTGACAGTTCAAAGTAATATTCATCTTGTTGTCGACACTTAAAGTTTCTGCTACGAGCGATAGATGGCGATGGCAGCACAAGCGTCGAACGGCAGCTACGAAGAAATATGCTTTTGAAGTAAAATACTTGTTTGACATTTACAGGTCGTCGTACTGAGTTTGAATTTACCTAATATTATCTTGTTAACTTACATAAGTGTATGTATAAAGCTTTTACAGTCACTTACCTTTTTGTATTTTTTTTGAAGAATATTATCCGCCCGTCATGGAACTTAAACACCTAAAGGTATAAAGATCATAAAATATCAAAACTCACATTAAAACTTTATTTATAAAAGGATATGTACAAACTTTACTTTATGACCATAACTAATGGCGAATGCTTGAATAGCGTACTTTAGGAGTTATATAATATTTATTAGACAAGTTTTTTTCCATGTACAAGAGAAACGCATATATATACTCTTTACTTAAGTACCTATAGCAATATATAAGAATTAGGTATATATTATGGTATTTTAAATTTATAGAGATTAGAATACGTTGTAATTCAATATTTTTACTTTTTAACTTACATTTTTTTCTGACTGCACTTTTTATAGTACGCTTTAGAAAATTTTGGGCCATAATTTACAAATACGGAATATTTTGTACAATATTTTCGCTATTAATTGAACACAATCATTTATAAGCATGTTCAGTATACAAAGACATAATATTTTAAGTAGTTATAGGAAAATTGTCTTAAAATACTCTTAAAACAAAAATCTTTACGACCAACTGCAGAACAAAAACTTATACCTACTTTGGTACTTATACACAGGTAATTTCACTCTGACTTAGTGATAAAAATGTGTGTACTCGTATAAATGCAGAATGCAGTGTTGAAAAAGTCGTATTAATCCAGTTTACAAACCATAAAATACCTGTAAGACGTATTTTCGGATAACATTAGTATAAAATAAAAAGTACAATGAATACAGTAAATAAGAAGCAAGACCTTTTTTAATATCAGCGCCCTCTTCTATCAGGCAATTGAACTAAGTAGTGCCGTGAAAGCGTTATATTTCTAAGATTGCTATGTTACTGTTGAGTGTGACTATAGAGTGGCGCCCAACATGGGACACTTTGACCCACGTTGGGCGCCATAAAAACAGCTCATAGATTTGAATTACATTAGCAGTATTTATTACACACTGTATCCGATCTAAATTCGAGAGATAACTGTCTGACGTACCCGTAGTACTTACTTACAAACGTACGAATTTCAAACATTTAATGATTAAGTGCATGATGATTTTACATCTGAATTTTTTTCATTTTCATTGAGTCTATAGCTCATTGAGATGAAGGTGAACCCACATGATGATTTTACTGCGAACTATAAGACTTGAATATGGTAAAGTAACGTTTGTTTTACCTTTAACTTGTCACATTTAAAGCACTTAAAATCTATAATTTAGTATGTAAAGGTACTGTTCTGTAACTTCGTAGAAATGATTTACATAATAAAAATAAAAAGTACTAACTTAAATAGTGCGAGTGGGAGCAAGACTAGAATCGTTTTAAAAAAAAATGACTATAATAATATGTACCTACATAAGTTATGCAACAGTTTTTCTTACAACAGCAATAATGTTTTCATATTTACAAAAATATATTATATTTAACATACAACTATACGTATTTACTTATTCCATAATGTTACATTTCAATAATATAAATTACTGTTATAAATTAGCTCAAATTATAAAACACCAATTGTTTCAATTCAACAAACTAAACTCTTAAACTAAATTATTTGCTCTAGCAAATCAGACGGAATGACAGAACTAATAAATTATACAAAGGAAAAATTGTAACCATATTTTTAATATTAACACTTGCCAAACAAGAACTCTCTACATATACATTATTGAGCTAAATAAATCTTCTTTTAATTGAACATCAAATCCAGAGAAAAATCCAAATTTTGTGCTTACCACCTATATTACGATTAAAGCTAAATAAGTAACATAGCCGTGTTCCTAACACTTGTATTTACAGGAAATGCTGCAAAACATTTGCATGTTTCTCTTGTACAAACCTTCCTCAGGGTATCGATGACTTCGCCCTGAAAAGTAGAAAAAAGGAAAAATAAATAACTATTTTCAGCCTTCTCATGTTACTTGGGATCGGCGGTACATTTTTATTCTCCTTTGTCAACCGTGACGGTATCATTGTCTTATTTTTCTTTCATATTTTTCCACACATAATCCATAAAAGGTGAATAAGAAAAATCAAGCAAGTGAGAAATACAAGAACAAGCTTATGTACGTATTCTTATGACAAATTACGTAATTTCATTAGCTTATTGGATCACATTGTCGAACATCAATCATCTTCGTTAATCTAATAGCGTCGTTATTCAAACGGTGACTTGTAAGTTATTCACCAACTTCATTACTAAACAGATCATCACTGAACTCCCAGAAATAATATCGAGTGAATTAAAGAAAACCGCGAATGAAATAATTGACAGCGTATTTATTATAGAATTCAACTCGAGTAAATCGAAGTTGAAACTTTGCACCACTCTAAATAATTGCGCTATCTAGCCGATATTTTTGTTTCCAAAAATAATGTTCTCTTACAATGTTTATTAAACAAAATATTTTTGTAATACTTACGTGTTTTGTCCGTCGGATTGTGAGCCGGTTGGTGGGGGCCACCGGTGTAAGTGTGCCCGCCACATCATCTGACCGAACGTCATTCGGAATTGTCTCGACATGGAGCAATATAGCACGAAGTTTATTGCACCATTCAATAGCGCTAACGCATCCATCAGTTCTCCGAACAGATCGTAGCAGCGCTTGAAGAAGCATCTGCCTAGTAAACCGCTCAATAGTCCTAGTATACCTTGTGGCAGTTCTGTTACGAGAAACAGAAGTAGTACTGCTACTAACATCTTTGTCGTTCTATTCGTTCTTCTGTCTGCTTTATACTGTCTTTTTACTGCTTTGTTGTTCGTCGGGCATTTGTTGTATACCCTTATCTTCTTCTGGTGCTGGTTCGCGTTGTATACTTCTCGTATGAGCCATAAGCTGATGACTGTCAGTATGCAACATGGTAGCAGCTTGATGACGACGGCATGCACCCAGAAGTTGATCTGGTATAGCTGACCTTCTTCGTCAGAATCTACGTGGTAGAGTATCATAGGTCCTGATGGTTCGAGAACAACTGCTGTGTGGATGTCGAAAACCTGAGGATCAAAATAAATAAAAGTAAGAAATTAAATGTTTTGGAGTTGAAATATTGTAGCATGGAGTAGTGACGCCACTTGGCGTGCTTTTTCGGCGTGTAGTTTTATACTTGTGAACATTTTTCTTGAGTTTCTGTAAAACACATCGAGTCTTCCAAAAAATACAAGATACAAGCGGATAGACGCTATAGTTTTGGAATACCACAATAATAAAAGGACAGGGCCAGGGGTTTCAGTAGGTAACTCTCTTTTATATCAAACTAGCTGACCTAGCGAACTTCGTATTACGTACTGTTTTTTTTTTTAAGTTTTCTTCCAACAATAACCAACACCACAAATAAAAGAATTAGTGAAATTGGACCAGCCGTTCACGCGTGATGCTGTGACCAAGGGAAATAGGGATTCATTTTTGTATACTTATATAATAGATGCTATGTAAAATTGTGTACATGTAAAAAAGAAAGATATTCCCAAACCCAAGTTTATATACAATATAAAAATGATTTCCTCAATATTAATGAAACCCAATGAAAAATTATTATTCTCTACATAATAATCTCTGAAGTAATTCTATAGCCCATTGTCTGTGCCAACAAATTATTTCTGTAAGTGAAAAGAAAAATAATTTGATATTTATTTTTTATTCGATTTGAAAAGTTCAGCTTGGGTTTCTGTATTTTTGATTATACGATTTAGTAATTGGATACAGTGAGTAGGCATAACTGAATGTCTCTCATTATTTATTTTGCTTTCGAGTCGACTAATAAAAAGTAAACGCTTAGGTACTTCAATTGATGTTTTTAGACCTGATGGGTTTACTTCTGATTTCTGTGTCATGAGGTCTTTTGTTCGATTCCAAGGTCGGGCAAAGTGTTATTGGGTTTTTCCATCAGGAATTTCTCAGTAGCCGACTCGGAGTCTGGATTTGTGTTCTGGACTTAAACGTAACTGTAATTGGCGAAATGTAGGTGTACTAATGGGTACACCTCTGCCTAACCCTTCGGGGATTACAGGCGTTATGTTCTGTGTCCTCATAATTATATATATTCACTGAATCAAAGATATAAATTCCAACTGGGTTAATAATCTAAACAATAAATAATCACATAACGTCGATTTTGTTAATGTTATAACATACATGTGTGAGTAATATACAAACATCCGGGCTTGTAATAAACATTTAAAGATTTATTTTAAATATTTAAAGATTTGCTCACTATTATTTTATTATTCTGCATTTCGATATTCAACACCCACGGTAAAATATAAGATTTGGAATTTTGTCTATACTAATAAGTATTATGAAGTTAAAAAGTTTGTTTGTTTGAATGCGCTAATTCCGGAACTGCTGTAACAGCAATTCCGGAATGATTGCTGGTCAGATTTGGAAAAAACATGTTGTTTTGTATGAACCGTTTATCAAGGAGGGTTATAGGCTAAATAACATCACGTAGATTCACAGGCGCGGAGTAGTACCTATTTAAAGACGTTACCTGACGCAGGTAAAACCAAGGGCTAGTCTAGTTGTCCGTAAAAAAACCATCGTTATTGTAGGTATTAACTCTCTCTAATATAGCTTACTAGCGACCCGCCCCAGCTTCGCACGGGTGCAATGCTGATACTATATATTCTATAAAATTTCTTTATATACAACGTTCAAAGGTTTTTTTTGTCATTAGACAATACAAACATGTTTTCTTTCGAGGGTGCCCGGCCGGTATCGCCCGCCGCCGCAGACGCTATGTACCTGCATTTTAAATCTGTAATATCTTCGAAAATATTCATTTAAATTACATGCTGTAAAGGGCCATAATGATCTATATGAAATACACAATGTTTTTAAGGTACTTAATTTGATAAGGATTAATGCTGTATTGCCTAAAATTGCTTCTTAAATAAGGCATTATTTCCCGTAAAAAATCAAGAATAAAAAATGGTTATTGTGGGTTGCCTAAGAGATAGACATATACCATAGCGGACTTTTTTGTAGACCTTTTTAAGGTGTACAATACTGTAGTACATTATTTTGATCTATCTCGAAGGATTCAGCCAGCGTTTACAATGTAAGCGCAAAAAAATGTGTTTATTTACGACATCACATTAGAAACCTCAAAAATTATCAGTGTTTCTCTACTATATTATGCATGTATTATACATATAAACCTTCCTCTTGAATCACTCTATCTATTAAAAACGTTGCGTACTTTTAAAGATCTAAGCATATATAGGGACAGACAGACAGACAGACAGACAGACAGGGAAGCGACTTTGTTTTATACTATGTAGTGATAGTGATGATATTAGAGATTTTACAGGAGAGAACTTATGGTGATTATTATATTGATAGAGAATGCCCATTGTACAGGTCCCGTAGCAGTCTGGATGGTGGCGACACGCGACACGCCATCCTTTCCAATATGGGTGACTCTGCCCATACGCCATTTTAGAGGTTTTAAATTATCCTCCTTAATGACGACAAGCGTGTTTAAGGCTATGTCTTGACTGTTCGTAAGACAGAATGGCAAAGTTTAAACTCTGCACAATGCACACACATCGTGGATTTGTGGATATATTTGAAGCTGCATAATATACATATTTGACGCCGCCTCACTCAGGGTTAATAAAAGCCTGTTTCAACACATCACCTACGTACAGCGAACGTTTTTAAATCGAACGATATAAAGCCACTCGTGCGTTCACGCTGTATATTGTCAAAAAACGTAACAATAAAACTGGAAAAACAGTTTGTGTCTGTATACATTTATTGTTTTTTTTTTTTTTCAAGAATTGTTACACGTGCATGTTATTGTGTGGGCACGTGGTTCTGTATAAATGTTGAAATAAAATTCACAATAAATTTTCGGTTGCGTACCGCAATATTGGTTCATGATGAATAATCTATTTATTGATACGAAAATGCAAAGGAAAATGGAATGTTATTTATAAACAGTAGGTATTAAACGGCGGTAACCGGCATGCTTGTATGACGAGATGTATGAGGCGAAAGGAGTATGTAAGGATCGTAGCAGGTGGCGTTCTGTGGTTTCTGCCTACCCCCATGGGAAAAGGCGTAAGCTTATGTGTGTATGTAGTAGGTATTTACTGATGGTGAAAACAATTGTTCCGATAAACGGGATGTAAAGACATATCACATACCCGATAACTACGCATATTGCTTATCAAACTTAGTAAAATTGAGCAAAAATAATTGGTGGGAAACAACTATTTTGTGAAAAATCATTGTTTATGGTGCCATGCAATGTAACACACGCAAATTGTTGTGCTTATAAGAGCAGGGTTTGTGGGGGTACTAAAAGTTTAGTTAGAACATTTTCAGTTGGAACTTTGACCAACGAATATTTCGTAATCAGACGGTTCCCAGGTATGGTTCAGAACAAAACAATGATCGCAATGATTGGAAAATCATGTAACTTTCGGCTCCGTTAAGCGTCTTTTTCAACCCGCTATAGAGACAATTTTGCTGTCTTATACCTCAAAATCAAGTAGAATATTTGTACTCACACATAGCTATAGCTACTTATCACTACATATCTATACATATAATAAAATTGTAGAAAAGTGGTGTCTGTACAATGGAAATATATTAAAAAAAAGTAGCAGGGGTTGTTATTATATCGATGCCGAACCCGAAATTGTAATTAAATTTTTTTTTGTCTGTTTGTCTGTTTGTCGGTTTGTCTGTTTGTCTGTTTGTCTGTGTGTTTGTGCACGCTAATCTTCGGAACTACTTGACGGATTTGAATGATTTTTTTTTTGTTGTATTGGTATTAAGTCCGGGCAACATATAGGCTATAATTTATCTTGGAAACTTGAACACCTGATGCAGAACCGCAGCAGACCAGCTAAACTATAAGAGATACAAGAATGGTCCCATAGCAAAAATTGTTTCACGTGATGAGCATTTTCTGCTAAGAGAATAAATTTGAAGATCTGGAACACCTGATGTGGAACTCCAAGAGCCCAGCTACACTATAACATATATAGGGATGACGTCTTAGCAAGAGTTGTTCAGCCTGATGAGCACTCTCTGTTGTCGTATAAAATTTGAAGATCTGGAACAGCTGATGTAGAACTCCAAGAGCCCAGCTACACTATAACTAATATAGGAATGACGCCTTAGCAAGAGTTGTTCAGCCTGATGAGCACTCTCTGTTGTCGTATAAAATTTGAAGATCTGGAACAGCTGATGTAGAACTCCAAGAGCCCAGCTATAGTAAGAGTTGTTCAGCCTGATGAGCACTCTCTGTTGTCATATAAAATTTGAAGATCTGGAACAGCTGATGTAGAACTCCAAGAGCCCAGCTACACTATAACTAATATAGGAATGACGCCTTAGCAAGAGTTGTTCAGCCTGATGAGCACTCTCTGTTGTCGTATAAAATTTGAAGATCTGGAACAGCTGATGTAGAACTCCAAGAGCCCAGCTATAGTAACAGTTGTTCAGCCTGATGAGCACTCTCTGTTGTCATATAAAATTTGAAGATCTGGAACAGCTGATGTAGAACTCCAAGAGCCCAGCTACACTATAACTAATATAGGAATGACGCCTTAGCAAGAGTTGTTCAGCCTAATGAGCACTCTCTGTTGTAGTATAAAATTTGAAGATCTGGAACAGCTGATGTGGAACTCCAAGAGCCCAGTTATACTGAGAGTTGTTCAGCCTGATGAGCACTCTCTGATGTCGTATAAAATTTGAAGATCTGGAACAGCTGATGTAGAACTCCAAGAGCCCAGCTATAGTAACAGTTCAGCCTGATGAGCACTCTCTGTTGTCATATAAAATTTGAAGATCTGGAACAGCTGATGTAGAACTCCAAGAGCCCAGCTACACTATAACTAATATAGGAATGACGCCTTAGCAAGAGTTGTTCAGCCTAATGAGCACTCTCTGTTGTAGTATAAAATTTGAAGATCTGGAACAGCTGATGTGGAACTCCAAGAGCCCAGTTATACTGAGAGTTGTTCAGCCTGATGAGCACTCTCTGATGTCGTATAAAATTTGAAGATCTGGAACAGCTGATGTGAAACTCCAAGAGCCCAGCTACACTATAACATATATAGGAATGACGTCTTAGCAAGAGTTGTTCAGCCTGATGAGCACTCTTTGTTGACGTATAAAGATTGTAGATCTGGAACACCTGTTGTGGAACTCCAAGAGCCCAGTTACGCTATAATATATACAGGAATGACGTCTTAGCAAAAGTTGTTCACCCTGATGAGCACTCTCTGTTGACGTATAAAAATTGAAGATCTGGCACACGCGTTGTGGAATTCCAAGCGTCCAGCTACACTATAACATATTATATAGGAATGACGTCTTAGCAACAGTTGTTCAGCCTGATGAGCACTCTCTGTTGACGTTTAAAAATTGAAGATCTGGAACATCTGATGTGGAAATCAAAGCTCAATTTCACTGTATAATTATAAAATAACATAAGCTGGGAGTACCTCCACGCGGTGAAGGCGGTAACAGTTTAGGACTGATTTTCGATGAAATCTCGCTCATCCCGTTGTTTTCCCGTCCCCAGGCCTTAGAATTCTATATCAGACGTTTCAGATCTTTAATTTTGACGACCCTGTTGTAGCTGGCATAAGCAACAGGATCCGCGTACGAAGTCGCGGGCAGAAGCTAGTTATAAAATAAAGTCGCTTTCCCTGTCTGTCTGTCTGTCCCTATATATGCTTAGATCTTTAAAACTACGCAACGGATTTTGATGCGGTTTTTTTTAATAGATAGAGTGATTCAAGAGGAAGGTTTATATGTATAATACATGCACCCGTGCGAAGCCGGGGCGGGTCGCTAGTAATATCATAACAGTAAAACCAAAGCGATGCTATAAATAAACTAGCGAAACTTGTAAAAGGCTTTTAAGTCATTACATAGCATAACATAACACTAACATTGTAGGTACAGTAAGTTCGCAATAAACGTTTTGACTTTGACTTTGACTTCATTAAACGATGCGGTATTGTAAACGGTATGTACTTCATAATATGACTGAGACAAGTTGTGTAGATTTAAGTACAATAATTTAACTAAGCAAAATATTATACCACATTGAAAACAATAAAAAGCAATGTGGTAATTCCCATTCCTTCCACAATCCAGGTATCTCCACCACATTATCCTAATTTAAACTAATTTCTGTAAATGAGATAGTCTGTTTTAAGCGTGGGTAAACAATTCTCGGACCAAAACATGTTTACCACTACTTAACATAACTGTTTAAGTTCTAAATAAAAACTTTGCTTTCTTCTATGTATATACATTTTTTTTTAGTTTATTATTTCTTTGTGAAGTAACTCGTCTGAGAAAGGACTACTTACTACCATACCTATTACTGCTACAAAGCTGCGTTACGGACTTTCAAAGCCCTGAAGAGTATGGGTGCCGGTAATTACAGGCACATTAGACATTTTAACTTTATTTTATGGGATGGCAAAGCAAGGTCTATGGTATTGCAGATGGCTATAGGTAGCGGTGACTAAAATCACCTGTTTACAAAAGGGCACCTACCTACCTTCATTTTGGAACTTTCTGATTAACTGACAATGCAAAAGTGCCTTTAAATGGTCTAATTAAAAAAAATGCTTTGATTTTGACTTACACATCAATTAGGCTTGCAAGCATTATTTATGCCATTCAATGACAAAAAAAAATGCGTAAATTCTACACTTTCTTCAGCATCATAGAATATTATTTAACCATTTGGACGGCTTCTCATGGCTCGCACACACTCCATTGGCTTTGCTCAATGCAAAACAGACTCTTTTGGTCCGTAAAAAGCTTATTTCGGTCCATAATTCATCCATATATAGTTGAGAAGGATGAAAGTCGCTACGGTTTTGGAATCTCGCCATATTTTTAAGAAACGGTATGGCTAGCTTTTAGGGTCCTCTCTAGGGAAAAAATAGAGGATTTAAGGGCATTGTATCGCCAGTGCGATGTATAAAATGCGTAGTTTTGTTCTTATTTTGGAACAGCTCGTTATAGAAAATATGAGTTTTTGAGATACTGTATATCATTTTTAGATTCAGTTAACAGAAAACTGGCTAACTTTAAATCAAAATATTAGATAGTGTTCATATTCTATCTACAAAATTTCATAAAGTTTAATTAGTTATAGTCCAAAATTTGACTAGAATACATTTGTATGGAGCGCGGTGAATGATGATAATATTCTCTAAAAGTTGAGTTGTGACTGAGTAGTTTTGTTGTTATATGTAAAGATAGCAAAGTTCAAGCATATACTACCTACTTTACAAGTACGAAGTTGAGAAGTCTGCGTACCTATTGACGAAGACGATTGTAAACTTATATTAATTAAAAGTCCAGGTGTCCTCACGATGTTTTTCGTTTACCGATATCAATGATGTCCAAGATAAACCCGAACTGCGATATATTCGCAGACGAATTTAAAATTTTAATGCGCGCTTGCCTAGCGTTTTGTAAAAGCAAAATTTAATTATGTTGTTTATTTTGTTTTATTTCTTCGTTTTTTTTTTGTTTTTCGTGTTTTGTTTTGTTATATTATTTGTATAATTGTGTTTCTTTTTGTATTAATTGTTGTTAATGTAATTGGCTTTTGGAAGCCGTATTAACATAAATAAATAAATAAAAATAAATAATAAACTTAGAAAGCAATATTAAGAAGTCCCATAGGTACTTGCCCTGTATCGAACCTCGTTTATGAGAGTCGTCTTAAACCACTGGTCCATAACGACACGTAGTGACCTCGACTCATTAATCATAAAGCATGTTACTTTTATTACTTCTCTGCGTAAGAAAAAAGGGATATTGTGGGATTGGATTGCAGAGCACAAAGTGATATTATTTCTGGTGTTGCCTAATATTCTATAGATAAACCGCTTAATTGAGTCCTTGCTTGCGGGGTACAGGGGTGCTGGGCTAAGACAAGAACGGGGACCGGAGAGGTGCGGGCGGCGGGCGCTCGTAGCGTGATACACAAGAGTCGAAATGTACACTGGACAGTGCTTAAGATATGTGATGTCATAGTGGTATATATTATTTATTTTCCGTTGGCGAGGACTCAGTTATACGGTCTAACTATAACCGAAATTAATATTAGGTAACAGGCATCAAAACACATTAGTCAATGTAATGGTCAAATTGTATATCATCTGACTACAATGGAACATAATGGCTAATTCTCGCTATCAAAACAGCTCCAAATTGGCTGAAAATTATGCTCTCGAATGGCTGTACCCATAGGTAATAACAAAAGAGCCTGATGTTTGCCACAAATTCAAACTACATCGATCATAAATTGGTAAGGTAGTAGGTAATTATGTTCACACGCTCTCAGGAAACTAATTTCAATATAAGGATGCGGTTTCTCTATTTTACCTTGTGAAACCTGCCTCCTTCTAAAAACTAATTAAACCGTGTCGGTAGCAGCCCGCAGTTTTGATTTGAATAATTACCGTATAATTTTCCCAATGCTGGGAATGAGGCTGGTTTGTGAGAGGCAGTGGGTCGGCTCGTAGTGAGCCCAGTGAGGTGGTAGTTGTCATTATGTTCATATACTAGAGTATATGAACAATGTACGCCAATCTACGCCAATGTAGACATTGGCGTAGAGTCGAAGCGAATATATTTACACGTACTGAACTTTAACTTGATTTAATTGTAACGAAGAAATTGTCTTAAGCAAATATAAAGATGTGTGGCGACCCACATACGCGCGCGTCTGCTAGCTCCCGAATCAAGCGAATGCGTCAACTTGCGTGACTCGAGCGCAGCAAAGTTTAAAGCGCTTCCACCACTACGATTTTCTCACCACTCTTAAAGACGAATAGAGGCTTACGATGTTTTTTATTTTACATTGTGGTAACCCTGTACTAGGTACACCTCCCTTCCCACTCCGTCGAGGAATATAGTGTTGTTATGATGTAAAAATAAATATTGTGATACACATTGTGTCATATTTATTAGATAACTTGTATTCCTCTTATTGTTCAAGCAAAAATACCTCCTCACTACTTATTACCGTCACTCGGAGTCACGCAAAACTCATTATTCCTTCTCCATATAAGATAACTCACTTTGCGCGGTTGACTTTCATTCCCGCCAGACTCCAAACAACTCGCTCTTATATAATTCCTAAATGGAAAACCTAATTTATGATAATTGATAAACATACTTGCTGTTGCCTCCGACTTCTTTGCACACCTACGGTGGGAGCGGAGTTTCCGAAAATCCTATTTAGACTGAGATTCGGAGTCGTCAGACGCTTCAAAAGTTGGACCTTTAAATCGCCTGGCGGAAGTTATGGGCCGTGAAAAGTGTTTGGGAATAATGTATGTTTGTTTTTAGCAATATCTTTCGAAACGTTTTGGTATTGTGGCCACTTGATAGTGTGACCAAGGTACCGGGTTATAATCAATCTACTTGTTTGAAAGACTTATATCTTTTAAACTTCTGTATTAACTTTAAATATTATTATATTTTATTTCTAGTTGTTGGCTTGATAGCCGTCGACACACGGTCTGTCTTTTTTATTCTTATTTTAAAAGTAATATTTATCTCTATAGGGAAATAGGTCGAATATAGCTCTTGCAGCCAGAGTCTCTACAGTACCTATAAGGTGTGAGGGTCGTGGTGGCACAGACTTTAAGACTAGATCACTTTTTTTAGTGGTCTAGAACTAACGAAACAAACTGATGAAAAATTTCATCTCTTGGTAGTCAGAGAGATAAAATGTTTCGTCAGTTTTTCAAAATATATATGAATTTTATAAGCTTGAGGCACGCTTTCCGTTATACAGGTGTACTACACAATATTAGTGCCTCAAGCTCTTTTAGTTCGCGTTATTTTTTGTTGTTTTGGGTTATGTTTTTATTTAAATTAAAGCTTGTTTTTATTTAGCTTGTTTTGTTATATATTTTTATTATTTTTTAAACCAGCTATCACACTTCAACGTAAGTAAGTAGGTAAAGTACCTTCTATACCTGAAAAACTGCCCAGCATTAAAACTTACAAGTATGCATGACTTCGTAACTATATTATGTTCCTCTATCTATCAAAAAATGTCAGTCGTAATAATATGACGTACCTACTTGCGGCGACTTTTTTTTTTTTTGGGACAAGCCCGCCACACTGTTCCCACCCACTGCAACTCCTGAAAGCCAGAATCAACAGTGGAGGCCACCAGAAAAGCGCCGAGGCAATGAAGCTCGACGAGTCCCAGAGAAACGATTAACTGTCTAGGGTCCCGCAACGAAATTAATCAGAAAAGAATAGCGGAGGAGTAAGAAAAAATATAATTTCCACTTGCGGCGACTATGGGATCTTGGACTATTTCAGTGCCTACAACTAAACATGTCCAACGTAATAAGCATAAGTTTTTTTTTATAGGCCCATTTACAGCTTTCCCCTTTTCCCGTAACCTCGTTATTTATTACTGTCAATGTATTTATGCTCCGCCATGTTTTTCAGTCTTTATTTTCCGCCCCAATAATGTTAGTGTGCGTGTGGTAGGAGTGATCTTTTTAAAAAGATCATTTGATCCGCTTTAAAAAAAGATATGTAATTGTATTTAAATGTTTGAAACAGGATGGTAAATTGAAAAAACTGTTAAACCTGAAGTAAAAAAGTTATGGTGAAAAAACTACGAGTATATCACTCAATGTACTCGCTTGAAGAAAATGCCATAACACGTATCTCAGAATATACTACCTTCGTGGTTTTAATTATGTTCAAATACTTCTTCAGACATTTGTATTAATATAAATTGTTAATCTTTGCTATTTTAACCAACTTTATTATATTATCTTTTCCAATATTATTAAATTAGGAACACAATTGTAATAACGTTTGACCTTGTTTAACCGTAATACTTATATGAGAGGAAATATTGCTGGATTTACTGATTGATTGTATGTAAGTACGCAATAGGGGTGCGATGGTAGCAAGGTATGCTTTTATTGTGCAGATTGGTGTGCATTTCTTGTGGCAATACCGACTCAAAATAATATTGTGTAGGTAAAATTTTTTTAGTACAATAAAAGCGACCCGCCTTCCGGCTTCGCACGAATCGAACGACACATAACATAACATCACGCCTGTAATCCCCGAAGGGTTAAGCAGAGGTGTACCCATCAGTACACCCACATCGAACGAATTTTTTAATATGTAGTGATAGTGATAATGCACGCTGATAAACAGTTTTAGTGCATAGGTAATATTAATTATATTTTTCTACTCTTGATGAAAGTTTTCTTTTCTATAGGCCTCGCTCTACTAAACAAGTTCATTAAAAAGGGGACAAATAAACAAATCTTACCATATAAGTAGGTATGCAGAGTATTGGCGGTAATATAAAACTGCTGAGTATTGCAGTGCTACATCGCCTCTCTGTACACAGTATGTGGTTTTTATCCGAGTATCTGAAACAATATAAATTACATTAAAACTTGATTGGTTAAATCTAAAGAAGAAGAAATGCCCGTTTTATTTGCTAACTAGTGTATATTATGTCCAGTAGTAACCAGTAAATATGTGTTAGGGTTCCGTACCCGAAGAATGCTAACGAGACCCTATCATTTAGCCTCCGTTGTCCGTCTGTCCGTCTGTCAGCGGGACGTATCTCATGAACCGTAATGGCTGGAGAGTTGAAATTGAGACACAGAATGTGTATTTCTATTGCCGCTTTACCAACAAATATAATAAAAATAAATATTAGTTAAAAAAGAACTTAGCGTTTTTGGCTCGATACTATAATGGTAATACTGTTATATCTTCTAAGATGGTACGGAACCCTTTGTGTGCGAGTCCAACTCGCACTTGACCGGTTGTTTTAATCGTCATATTTTTAGGTATTTCATCATCATTTGCCTAGCCTTTTTCCCAACTATGTGGGGTCGGCTACCTGTCTATCCGAATGCAGCTGAGTACCAGTATTTTATATGGAGCGACTGCCTATATCTGACCTCCACAACCCACCAACCAACCCATAAGACTGGTTGTCAGACTTTCAAGCTTCTGACGACTCGTAACGGATGCCAAAGATTCACGTATGACAGCCGGGACCAACAGCTTAACGTGCTTTCCGAGGCACGGAATGATGTCAGTAATGTCTAAGATAGATAGATAGATTTTTAGGTATTTATGGAACTAATATGTAGTGAAAGTTCAGTGGGTTTTCATTATCATGTAATATTTGCTACTTTGATCTTAAGAGCATAGGTACATATCAATAAGAACTACCGTCAAATGAAACATTTTGTATGACGCAGGTCAGCACAATTATTTAACCTTTTCATTGTTTCTTTGTGAGAAAAGGATCGTGCAAATTAGATTATAGTGTTGTCCTTGTCTGTGTCACCAGAACGGCGGCAATAAAATTCAATCATTTGCGGCTATTCTATTTCCTTTCTATATTTCGCTTTTCGTAGTGCAGAAAACCTGTAATTCAAACAGGGCCAAACGCCTGCCGGGGTTGCGGGACATCTTAACAGGATACCGTGGCCCCGGAACGTAAAGGGCAACAGAAGGAACAGGGTGGTTTTTTAGTCAGTAAAAGTCTGACAGTCCTTTCAGCCCCACCCAGGGCGGAAGGACTCATTTGATGATTTTTACCACCTTAAAAAAAAAGTGCCCTTGCTCAATGTTGAAATAATAATTTCTGATTTGCGTGCTATGTTAAAATGAAAATAGTTCGTGAAACATTTCAAGTTTCAATTAGCTTTTACACTTTCGAACTTCGTAGTTTCTTACAATGAGAGAGAATTGGATTCCTGCAGTGTGAATTGATCGTTTGTGAGGGTAGGTAGGTATTTGAAATTGTTTGACGTAATACAGATTTTATGTTAATGCTATAGGCACTTTTCCAATAAAATTTCTTCTTCTAAAGAACGCAGAATTCAAAAGGAAAACTATAAATGAAGAATATGGCTGCACCAATCGAAGGATTTGCAGGAAAACTTTTTCCGATTTCGAATATCAGACGGTAGTTCTTAATAGTTGCACAACTTGAGCAAAAACGTTCCTCCAAGTTTTCGTGATAAACGAAATAACTCTTTTAGAAAATATTCAAATAGTTTTTCTATTTGCTTACGTAATTTATTTCGTTCACATATTGACAAGTTTCCTTATATCTGCTGGTTATTTACTTTATGTAGAAATTATGGTCGAGTTTGATTACTTTTTTAAAATAAAGGAACTTTGATGAATTTGTAGACAGAATGATGCAAATGACCCAGTAAATGTCTATAAGTACTAAGTAATTTGTTTATCAAAGTGTGATTAAGAAATATTTGAAACTAGCTGAGCCGCCACGACTTCGTTCGCGTAATCGCGTGGTTTCCTACCTCAACCCAACCGATACCCCTCTACCCTACCCTATCAATACCTACCCCTACCCCTACCCTACCGTACCCTACCCTACCCCTACCCCTACCCCTACCAATACCCCTACCCTACCCCTACCCTTGAGACCGACTTCCCGACTTCATATTAAAAGGGCTGTTTTTAGGGACTTCGTTCCCGTGGTATCCTGACCCTACCCTACCCCAACCCTACCCCTACCCCATATTTTCTCACCGTTTAAACCTTCCCTGGACTACGACAAACATTTCAAAACCAAAATCAGCTAAATCGGCCCAGCCGTTCTCGAGTTTTAGCGAGACTAACAAACAGCAATTGATTTTTATATATATAGTAGACTAGCTTTTGCCCGCGACTTTATCCGCGTATATGTTGGTTATCGCGGACGCAGACGAAGTCGAAGTCGAAGTCGAATAAAAAGTAGCCTATGTCCTTTGTTGAGGTTCACACTTACCCTGTACCAAATTTCACACAAATCGGTTCAGTAGTTTAGGCGTGAAGAAAAGACAGACAGACAGACAGACAGACAGAGTTACTTTCGCATTTATAATATTAGTTAGGATAGTAGATAGTAGATTAGAATATTGTCACTTTTTGTAACAGAAAACTACGACAGAAACTTATAAAGTTATCGGATTGTAACCTGTCACATAATTATGACTTGCCAGTTTTATCATATAGTCTGGTGAGTTCATTTTTATGGCTTTCATAAAACAAGCATTAGATTACGATTTTGCTAATCTCTTACCTACTCAACTAAAGATCAAAGACATGACATACAGTCACAACCTCCTAGGTTGACATGTGAGGCCGAAAAAAAAAGAAATATGAGCCCGGTTTATATCATATTCATGCAATAATTTCCGGACAGCCCGCTTTAGACTCGACTGAAGGCTCTAAATCATAAGCTTTGAGCGAAGCTTCTCCGGCGTAGTGTAACTCCGGAAATCACGTGGTTTATATCGGACATTCCCAGCAATATGGAAGGTAATGATTCGAAAACCAATTTATTTTTCAGACCTCCAGAGTTAAATGACTCTGACAAAATACAGTAAGTATTATTTAGTATTTTATTGAGCGTAATAATATTCTCTAATGATTTTTTCTGTACAATGAAATATGATTTTTATTTTATGTTTAAATAATTTAAGTTTACATCGAAGTAAATATCTGAGTAAGTAAGCTACACTTTCAGGAATTTGATAAGTCCTTTAGAAATACTGTTTTACCCTACGTGGGAAAAGTCTGGATGGTAACAGTTTATCTTAAAATAATTATCTTCTTATTCAGTCTATTCTATACAAATATATGAATAGATGGAATTTAATAACATTAAGGTAACATAAACAATAAATATTTATATTTAGAAGTATCATATATTTCTATTTAGAAGTGCCTCAGAAAGCACGTTAAGCCTTTGGTCCCGGCTGTCATACATAGATCTTTGACAGTCGTTACGAAAATCTAACAACCAGTCTTACCAAGGGGTATCGTATTACCCAGTTCCTGGGTTGTGGAGGTCAGATAGGCAGTCGCTCCATGTAAAATTACTGGTATTTCAGCTGCATCCGGTTAGACTGGAAGCCGACCCTAACATAATTAGGAAAAGGCTAGGCAGATGATGAGAAGTATCATATCTATGATTTAAATTGGTATCTATTATACTCGTACACATAAGTTGGTACCTACTTTATCAGATTAGGCAATATTTGTTTCCTGGTAGAATGGAAAAAGTAGTTAGTTTTCTTACTATTATTATAAATGCCAAAGTTTGGATGGATGGATGTTTTATACTCAATCACGCCAGAGCAGCTAAACGGATCTGAATGAAATTTGGTACAGAGATAGATTATTTATTTATTTATTTTCTTTGGGAAAACAAACAGTTACACAAAGGTTTCTTAATTAAAAGTCCTTAGTATATAAAGATTATAGTCTGGAACTGCCCTTAGCATACGTTTTATCCCAGGAAAATGGACGGTTCCCGTGGGATAATATTTCAACTTGGACGCGGACGAAGTAGACTGGCAGAAGCTAGTATTTTTAAAAAGATTATTTTTAAAATATCTGCAAAGTTTTAATAGACCTCTAAATAAGATTGCCGGCCGCTTTGAACCTTCATGTTTTCAAAATTCAACTTAGAAAATAAAATCTATTTACCAACTTTGTGTAGAAAATCAAATTATCACGCTCCGTTACTTGTTTAAAATGCTTAGGAAGCAAATTCATGAAGTTATTACTTAGCACATTTGAACAGAGTAACTTAGTAACTTGACTTACTTTATAGAACAGTAGAATAATGAAATCAGTACTGCAGTATTAGTATTCATTTACATAGTCTAATAAAGACTGCCTCGTGAGGTCTTGGGTTCGATTCCCAGGTCGGGCAAAGTGTTATTGGGTTTTTCTATCAGGAATTTCTCAGGCTCGCAGTCTGGATTTATGATTGGTTGATGGCAATAGGCTCGCCCCCTATAACATGGGACTTAAAGTATAACTGGCGAAATGTGGGTGTGCTAATGGCTACATTTCTGCCTAACCCTTCGGGGATCACAGGCGTGATGTTATGTTATGTAGGTATAGATTGTGTTTTGCATTATGACATGTAAAAACAATTTATGTAAGATCTAAATTAATGCAACGTATATAAAAGATTGTCATCAACAAGTAAGCGTGTTCCTAGCAACAAATATAATCCAGGCTAGTCACAAAGTTGTAACCGAGTTTAGTTAGTATTATATTCCCTTGACATAAATACATATAGGGTTGAGCAAACCTCCAAAGTGAATAGTAACCCCTGGAGACGTGATTGATTGCCAAACAAACAGACCTTAGCATTGATCCTGGGATTATGTAATTGCGTCTATTCTACAAAACATTCGAGTACATCTCAGAAAATCTATCTCTGCATTCCGATAAAGATTAAGAGGGTCTTTCATGTCAGGCTTCTTCTAGGTAAGCTCGCTCCATCGTAGACTATGTTTCTGCCACCTCTAACCTAGACTAGAGTCAAGAGCAAACCCATTTTAAATAAAAAAAGTCATTTTTTTTTTAAATGAATGACCCATAACATAACACAAATTACATCACGCCTGTAATCCCCGAAGGGTTAAGCAGAGGTGTACCCATTAGTACACCCACATTTCGCCAGTAATGTTTAAGTCCCATGTAATAGGTGGCGAGCCTATTGCTATTAGCCGTGCACAAATCTAGACTCCGAGGATGCTACTGAGAAATTCCTGATGGAAAAACCCATTAACATTTTGCCCGACCCGGGAATCTAACGAGTCTGAAACGTTTTACCAACAGTCGATTGGTCCATGAACTATTGGCCAACAGAATCTTTAAACCATTAACTTTTCATCCAAATAACTTTTCACCCACGAACGTTTCGCCAACATGATTTTTCGTCAGTGAATGTTTAGCCAACAGAATGTTTTGACCATTAACTTTTCATCCAAATCACATTTGGCCCATGCACTGTTCCCCAACAGAACGGTACGTCAGTGATTGTTTAACCAACAGCATCTCTTTTTTTCCCCATGAACTTGTTGGAAAAGTTATATTCCAACCATTACATTACTACCCGAATACAATATCCACTAATTTGTTTAATAATGCTGCTTAGTTTATGTTTCGTTATATTATTGTTGTTGTAAGGTTATAGTACCTAACAACAACAATAATATAACGAAACATATCTACTGATTACCTTAAAATAAAAAAAAATATTTAGGTACTAAAGATATTGTAAGGGCTGTCCTATTTAAAGTCTTATGGCTCATTGTCACTAGTCGATAGCGCCCGCATGCGGGGTGCGACAGATTTCTGGAACGCATGCCACAGGGCTCGCATTCGGTGAACCGTTTTCATTAGTCGATAGGGCTCGCATGCGGGGTGCGACAGATTTCTAGAACGCATGCCACAGGGCCCGCATGTCGATATCACGGTCGGTGGGTATATACTCTATGACGGTCGGTAAAAAGCATGCGCGGCGGATCCCCGCATGCGGTGTAACGACTTGTAACTTTCATTGGTTGTTATGTCGCATGCGGGACTCGCCGCATGCGGGCCCTATCGACTAATGAAAATGCGCCATTAGTAATGTCACCAAGGGAAAAACGTCACTTAGCTTGTGAACGGAGATCGTAATTGTGTAATTATATATTTTAAGGTGCCATCGTCAGAGCATTGCAACGCAACCATAATATTTTAGATAGGTTGATGAGTGCAGGTACTGTCAAAAATTAAAACCACAATTTATAAAAAAATAGTATTCATTTTACAAAGAAAATAATAAACAAATAAAATAATAATAATAAACCAAGCAGCATTATTAAATAAAGTACCACACCATATTGTATTCGGGAAGTCAAAGTCAAAGTCAAAACATTTATTTCAATTAGACCATTTACAGGCACTTTTGAATTGTCAAGGAGTCTGTCAGTTAGTCCGAAAAATGAAGCTAGTTGCTCGTTCCAAAACGGAGGTAGGCCTCTATGGAGAAGAACGAGCAAGAAACTCCACGGCACTCTTTTAAATTAGGTTTTTACAAAATCCTGGTTACATTATTCATGTTGATTCTACATGTGATCACAATGAAGATGAATATAAAACAGTAGTTAAAAATAATAAAAATAAAGATGTAAGCCATAGCAGTTAAGAGATGACCAATCCCAACTGACAGCACCCGTTCACGAGCATGACGCATGCATCAGCACCACCTAGCTCAACCATTATGGAGGGAGCCAAATGATCCAACACATGCGCCACCATCAGCGAGACATTTGAGTGAGCATGACAAACTCTCAACTGCCATGCTCATTAAGTCAAAACACATAGTAACTCAAAAATAAAACGCTCCATGGTACTCACATTTACAAAAATTGAAATAAATGATATTAAATTATACAATACTAACACTCTCGGTGTACTTCTTGGTTATATGACTGAGGTAAGTAACAAAGAAAAAGTAATCGTACTGATAACGGTACAAGTTATTCAGGTCAACAAAAAAAAAGGGTATTAAACATCATTCTCTAAAAAAAAAAAACAAAAAACAATCCTATTTAGTGGGCCCGAGTGGCTGTGGAGCAGGACTAGCATTTAGCCAAGCATTTTTGTCCGTGATATAATCATCTAACTTATAATATGCTTGACTACATAATGTGCGTTTAATGCATGTTTTAAATTTTCTCTCATTTAGTTGGAGAATATCCAGTGGTATTTTATTATAGCATTTTACACAGTACCCCATAAAAGAAGTTTTTACTTTTGACAATCTGAAACTTGGTTGATCTAATTTGTTCCTATTTCTAGTATTAAAATTATGTCTATCACTAATTTTCTTAAAAAGATGAATGTTTTTCCGAACATGCATAATGTTTTCATATATATATTGACAAGGTACCGTCATGATGTTAATTTTCTTAAACAATTCCCTTAGAGTATCTCGACTGCCAAGATTATAGATGGCTCTGACGGCCCTCTTTTGCAGGATAAAGATAGAATTTATATCTGCAGCCCGTCCCCAAAGCAAAATACCGTAAGACATGATGCTATGAAAGTAACTAAAATAGACTAGTCTCGCGGTATCCACGTCTGTTAATTGTCGGATTTTTCTGACAGCGTAAGCGGCTGAACTTAACCGCCCTGCAAGAGATGTTAAGTGGGGACCCCACTGCAGCTTAGAATCGAGCGTAATCCCCAAGAAAACTGTCTTTTCGACGAACTCTAGTATGTCCTTATTCAATATAACGTTAAGTTCACTACTTCTAACATTTGGTAAAGTGAATCTTATGCATTTCGTTTTTTTCTCATTTAACACTAAATTATTAATAGTAAACCAATTGTGAACCTTAAGCATGGCGTTATTTACGTCGTCAAGGTGTTGCGCTCGTCTATTTACTCTAAAAATGAGTGAAGTATCATCGGCAAATAACACCATTTGTGGTTGGTTTTCTAGTAAATGAGGTAAATCATTTATATAAACTAAAAAGAGGAACTGACCTAGTATTGAACCCTGCGGAACCCCCATCTTTACTTTTAAGCCTGATGAATTTACACCATTTATTTGAACTTGCTGTAGTCTATCATTCAAATACGATTTTACCAAGCTAAGTGCTAGATCACCGAGGCCGTAATGCTCAAGCTTTAGGAGCAGTGTTTCGTGATTCACGCAATCGAACGCTTTAGAGAGGTCGCAAAAGATGCCAATGGCATCCTGTGAGTCCTCCCAAGCATTAAATATATGCTTAATTAAAGTAACACCGGCGTCAGTAGTACAACGCCCTCTGGTGAAACCATACTGTTGATCGTGTAGTTGGAAGTAGTGTTGGAAGTAATGGAATGGTTAAAATATAACTTTTCCAACAAGTTCATGGGGAAAAAAAGAGATGCTGTTGGTTAAACAATCACTGACGTACCGTTCTGTTGGGGAACAGTGCATGGGCCAAATGTGATTTGGATGAAAAGTTAATGGTCAAAACATTCTGTTGGCTAAACATTCACTGACGAAAAATCATGTTGGCGAAACGTTCGTGGGTGAAAAGTTATTTGGATGAAAAGTTAATGGTTTAAAGATTCTGTTGGCAAATAGTTCATGGACCAATCGACTGTTGGTAAAACGTTTCAGACTCGAATCTAACCCAAGACCTCATGCATAGCAGTCGCGCTTTGCTACCACTTAAACCAACGAGGCAATGAACCTAATGGGAATAATCCGTTTCAATGAAACTTCCATAAAACATATTATAAGCAGGATGCATAGTTCAAAAAAGTTATCTGAGAACATTTTTTTTCCCCTTTGTTTTTCAACAATTGAACCTATCATTGTTGATTTTAACATGCGAGTAATTTGTGAAAAGTAAAGTGATCTAACTTTTCATCCTATCATGAGACTAAAGTTGTAGGCAAAATTGCTGTTTGTTATGGCTCTTTGTACTTAGTTCATGTTAAACTTTTTCGAAGACAGATCCTTAGTAGCTGTACATGAAGAAAACTGGAAAAAAGTGTTTGGAGGAACGCTCTGTAAAAGGGAAAATACTATAGTAATAAAAAACAAGTGCGAGTTGAACTCGCACATGTTGGGTTCCTTACCTATGTATTGTATTCAATATTTAGATCAAGCAAAAACGCCGATTTATTTTTTAATTTAATTTGTTGTGTTATAGAGCAATAGCGCACTAGCGGCCCTGGCCGCAGCGGCCAAGCCGCAGCGGCCAGCGAGATCGAACGACGCATGTGCGAGTCGCTGGCCGCTGCGGCCAGGCCGCTAGTGCGCTACGGGTCTTAGTGTCTACAGTAAAAAATACTTTATGAAAATTTCAAGTGCCTACCGATAGCGGTTCGAAAGATACCTACAGCTGTGTGACAAAGGGACGGATAAACTGACAGACTGATAAGTGAGGAGAGCAATGGGGTTCTGTTTGGACTCTTTAGCTCCGGAACCATAAACAGTAAGGGCTGACAAAGTATAAACAAAAAAAAATAAACGTATTAAAAGAAAGTCGGTATACTAATACCTACTAAGCCAAAGTTTTCTAAAGTGTTCGTATAAAAGGATAATGATGATGTACTTACTTGATAGCAACATATCTCCAAACAGCTAGAGACAATGTGAGACATATCGAGGCCGTGTGAAAGATTTGCGCGAAGTGCATGTGAAATAGCAGGTAGGCTGCCCACTTGTAAGGCATCTCGCGTTGTCCCGGTAATATCTGGGAAAAGAAACGATAAGAATAGATTAAATGATAAGAGCTTCGACCAACACCCGAGGAGGCTCTCGTTGGGCGGTTGGATCAAGGGCTTGATTCAGAAAGCGGTATTCCTGGACACGGCGCGTATTGTTAGGAGATTCCTTTCTCAGGAGTATAGTTGCAAAACTTCTGAAAACTTCCGGAATACTTCTGGGAAAGTTTCATTAAATCAGAATTATTCAAATTGAATTTAATTAAGATTTTAATTTTTTTTTTGCTGAAAAATCGTATTTTGCATCGATCGTCGATCGCCGCCGCCGCTGCCCCTCTGTGCGCCGGCCGCTGCCGCCCCGCCGCGCCGCGAGCGCCCTACTGCCACGCGAAATATATAAGAAATATTCGGCGGAAACATTCGATTGCGGGGTATGAATCTTTCCGCGCGGGCGAAAACTTCTCCGGGGAGTATCTCCCTTCTTACCGCACCCCGCACCGCCATCGCCACGACTCGTGGGCCACGAGTCGTGCGTGTGCGGGGTGCGGTTGCTCCCGGCTGCTACCCGGAGAAATTTTCGCCTGCGCGGAAAGATTCATACCCCGCAATCGAATGTTTCCGCCGAATATTTCTTATATTTCGCGTGGCAGTAGGGCGCTCGCGGCGCGGCGGGGCGGCAGCGGCCGGCGCACAGAGGGGCAGCGGCGGCGGCGATCGACGATCGATGCAAAATACGATTTTTCAGCAAAAAAAAATAAAAATCTTAATTAAATTCAATTTGAATAATTCTGATTTAATGAAACTTTCCCAGAAGTATTCCGGAAGTTTTCAGAAGTTTTGCAACTATACTCAGGAGCCCTGACCACCAGTAGTTTGGACCCTGTTCCCGATACCGGTAAGCTACTATTTTTATATGTTTTAATTTTTAAACAAGTATTTAAATTGTACTTGAAATAAATAAATGAGAATAATAAAAATGACAAAATATTAAATTATACTTCAAAAAAATATTAGGAACTTAACACAGTCATTATTGAAAATCAATAATCCTCACGGGACCCTCACTTCATCACGGGTTATCGCTTCTAGTCGTCTATGTCACATATACAGCAGAAATTGTTCATGTATTAGTGCCCTTATGAGAGTACTTTATTTAGTTATAATGTCGATCCGTTATCCAAGACAGTATATCTACACTTTGGGACGACGCCCGTATCAAATAATAAGTATGTACCAAACAATAAGCCCGTATAATGAAAAGGTGATATTTATTACTCGTTATCCGAGAAGAATAATGATAGAAATAAGGAACTGTTTACTTATTCAACTGCTGATATTTGTTTTATTTCTAACTAGCTTCTGCCCGCGACTTCGTCCGCGTCAAAGTTTTCTTCATCCAAACTTTTGACCCCCGTTTCATCTCCTTAGAGGGTGAATTATGGAAAATCCGTTCTTAGCGAACGTCTACTAATTATAAAATACCTCCCTGCTAAATTTTATCTTTATATACGTCAAGCGATTTGAAATAGTATTATATTGATTTCGCCATAACTTTCAAACCAAACGTCCAATTCTAATGAATTAAAGACTAAATATTATCTACATAAACAGTACTTTGTGACAAAATAGTTTATTATGATAAGGAGTAATAACATGTGTAAAATAAATGCGTTTAAATGAAGTCCTAAAAAAATTCAAGATTTTTAAATAAAAAAATGGTTGCTGTGCTTAACTCGAAATAGATAGGTATAGTGTGTCGCGGACTTTTTTGTAGATATTTTTAAGGTCTTTAATTAATTAGAACATTTTATGGTCCTATCTCTTGTAGTTTAGGCGGCGTACGCCAAATAAGGAACTTTTTTGGATGATTTTTTACACCTTGGGTCCGAAAAACCCAAATATCTTACGGTCCCCTATTTTTTCTAAAATAAAATATAGCCTATGTCACTCGCAGATAATGTAGCTTTCTAATGGTGAAAGAATTTTTAAAATCGGTCCAGTAGTTTTTGAGTTTATCCATTACAAACAAAAAAACAAACAAAAATACAAAGTTTTCCTCTTTATAATATTATTATATTATATTATATATTATATATATATATTAGTATAGACTAGCTTTTGCCCGCCACTTCGTACGCGTAAATATCGGTTATCGCGGACGGGGACGAAGTCGCGGGATAAAAAGTACCCCATGTCCTTTTTCGGGGTGCAAACTTACCCCGTACCAAATTTCATCGAAATCGGTCGAAAAGCGTCACAGTAAGGCAAAGAGCCAGACAGAGTTAGTTTCGCATTTATAATATTATTATGGATATACTTGTCATGTTATTTTATCTAGTCTAGTTCAATATTTATCTATACTAATATTATAAAGCTGCAGAGTTTGTTTGTTTGTTTGTTTGTTTGTTTGTTTGAACGCGCTAATCTCTGGAACTACTGGTCCGATTTGAAAAATTCTTTCAGTGTTAGATAGATTAGTTATCGAGGAAGGCTATAGGCTGTATACCATCACGCTACGACCTACGGGAGCGGAGCAGTAACCAAATACGCGGGTGTAACCGCGGCGGACAGCTATCGTTAATATGAATGCTAAGATGAAATGTGAAACGTTAGACCCTATCCATTTTTATTTAACATTCATCTTGCCTTTATAAATATGAGAAATTTCATACTTAGTTATGTTTGCGATATATCGGTAATAAAGAAAAGGGTACACAGGAATCTAGTACGCAATTTATAGAGGATTTGCAACAGAGTGGGCTTCGGCAAACGTCAGCCGACAATCCCTCGCCTTTTATATTTTCCCCACTATCACTACGGTTGCATTCAAGGGGTTGGCAGAATACCTATACATTTTTATTTATTTCAAACTACATGATCACAGTATTGAGTAGTGACTTATTTCTTAAGTATAATTCTAAATTTTCACATATTTTTTCTGTGTGTATTCTATATACACCAATATATTGTTTTAACCGACTTCAAAAAAAGGAGAAGGTTCTACGTTCGACTGTATGTATATTTTCTTGTTTTTTTTTTTAATGTAAGTTTACCGATTTCTCTTGGATTTTTACGAAAGGAGAGAGTACAGAGTACAAAAAAGGCAATTGCCTTTAGGAACTACAAAGTGAAAAATAACTTTAGTTTTGGAAGTCGGTGGCATTACAAAACAACAAATAGAACCAAAGCCACCGACTTCCAAAACTAAATTAGTTTTTCACGTTGTATTTTTTTTTCTAATTTAAATAGTCGCTTGTTTGGGCACAGATGACAATATTTCAACAAAAATATTTCTTATATGCATGAATGTTTTAAAGAAATGGATTGTTCCACACAAACCATTTTGACAGAGTGATGTTACAAAATAAAAATATTTTATGTCACATGATGGTTTTCATTTCCCTCTCTCTACCAATTTCCTTAAAGGAAGAACACTCCGACTTTTCTGAAATATTATTTTCATTTTTTGATCTCTTGGTTAGACGTAAAAATACTTACATCTTAATATTAGTAGGTAAGCGAGTCTGTCAGTGATAAATGATGACTTATTAAATTAAACGCCATCTGTTTCACGTTGAATAAGGAAAAAAGAAATGACTTTGAAAATGTCTCGAGAGTTAATACTTAACAGACTTCGTTGTCTGAAGTGAAATAAACTTTTCAAACGTAATCAAAGAACATTAAACTTGACAATAAAGTACTTATAACAGGTAGATAAGTAAATTTATGTTGTAGACTACTGAAACTTCATAAAACTATTGATTTTCATGTCCGAGATGAAGTCTAAACATGTCTTCTTTCGAACAATGTACTTACCTATCATGAGAGAAACTTTTATAAATGCAACATTAGTTACTATGAAAAGCAAGATCTTTCAAGCACTACGACGAGAAATCTTCTGAGCTAAAGGACTATGTACTTATAAAAGCACCTCCGGAGAACATACTGCGACAACGTGTGGGAGCTGCGTTCGTTTAATGCAAGTTACTTGAGACGGTGCAACTTAATAAGCTACGTTAATTAGTTGATAATATTTCTTTCACGAGACCACATCAAATAATGTGTTAGGTACCTACTTAATAAAGCAGATTACATGTAAATTAAATCAAAATGTAGTAATAATGATCTGATAAGCTTGCTCATTCCGTGAAGGATAATCTTTTATAGAAATTCATTTATTATCAACCAACAGACTTCTGGGAATTAACGATAAAAGTGACTTTGATTTAATTTTGAAAGATTTCAAAGTCTTTTGTAGGAGTTAATGGAATTCAATTTTATTTCGGTTACAAACAAACAGGGGCCATTTCACTCGCTTTTAGGAAAGATTTCAATCTAATCTCAGTCTCAATCTGTCAAAAATGCCTCTAATTTAAACAATATTTTTTTGTAATTGATTTCCGCTGAAATTAGCTTACCCAATCCGTGGAGATTTTTTTTTACAGAAATTGTTTTGTTGTCGACCAACAGACTTCTGAGAATTCGCGATAAAAGTGTCTTTGATTCGATTTTGAAAGATTTCAATGTCTTTTGTAGAACTAAATGGAATTCAATTTTATTCCGGTTACAAACAAATAGGTAGGCTACTTTAGAACCGGGAAGGCACTGAGACTGATGTAATTTTTTTTACTCGATACAAATACAAACAGCGTTCTGAGTGTAATTGAGGATAGAGAGTGCCTCCCCATTGTTGCGCCACTGGATACGCTTGCACACTGCATTGTGATGGGGGCAGTATCTCCTTTGTTGGTTCGTTTTGTGTTTTACTGTTTGTTTTGTTTGTTTTGTGTTATGCTGAACCTACCTAGGATAATAATGTCTGAAATGAACCTTAATTATATTATTATGAAAGCGTAAATGCTACATACTATCTAATCTATAACTTGTTTCATTAATTTGGTAAGACATCCATCACACTACGCCATAACGTCGTGCAATCCCCAGTAATATTATGTGAACGTTTGATCTTTACCTAAAACACATAATATCTTTCTTTGTTTTGGTTTAATTAACGTAATTAATCGTTTATTATTGTCCCACTGCAGGGCAAAAACATCTTCTCATACAGAGATGAGACAAGCAATTTCAGACTTAGGTAATTAATTAGTAATTAGTAATTATTAACCAGCGGCTTCCTCACGATGGTTTCCTCCACCGATGTCAGTGATTTCCAAGATAGACTTAGAAAGTACATAATTATGAATTGCAAAAGTTACATTGGTACTAGTTCGGTATCGAACCCGCAATCTTACACATGAGAAGCGAGCACCACTACTGGGCTGTCACGACGAGTTTTATAAAAAACTTTACTCCATAATTTTATAGTCAAATAAAACTCTATAATTACACTATAGATTCTTATCAGTCCTGGTTACTGTAACTAAATATAGCATCAAAGTTATATGCCAGGGATTGTTGTTTGCACTCGATATCTATCTGATAGCAGTAGCTATTAGCCGTTATTGTGCACGTTATTTTTATCATTATCTATATGATACAACTGTGGCACGTTATTTCTGTCAGGTGTATGATAAGCATATAAATGCTTTTAAATGCACTTTACACACACTCCTAGTATTTATGAACTTTTGTAATACTACAGTTGCTCGCGGTTTCACCCGGATACTAAGGAAACGGTATGTACCTACTCGTATCTATCTGAATAAAAGTAGATACCCTATCGCTAAATTCTTGACGAACTTTAATACAGGTTAGTATGTACAGGTATGTACATACGTACAAGTATGTATGTACAGTAGTGGTCATAAGTGGAGTAGCAATTTACAAAGCAAATCGATTGACACTTTGGTTAAACTAACGACCTTTCAACGTCGTGTGCCAATTTTGAGGTACTGTGTTATTACGTTCAAAAGTGCCTCATATAATGGCCTTATTAAATAAATTGTTTGACTTTAACTTTAACTTTGAATACATTACATACACACAGATGTAGGTATGGCCTATACCCCGTGTTCACAGCAATTCAAACTTTAGCATGCTACTGCACTTATGACCCCTACTGTACATACGTACAGGTATGTATGTTGTGTGTGCTAGGACGCTAGTTACCTCCTGAAATTTGGCGAGGTTAAAAAACTGCACCTTGCTTATATCCATTCAATAATATTTAACGTAAAAGGAAAATTAGTAAACCCCACCTACGAGACCAATGCACCGATAGCAGTTCAAAGACATTAATAACAATGTCTGTTGCAATATTAAACCAGACTAATTACTCTCTAGTGTTGAAATTAAACCTAGTATTTTTCCACAGCGAAATCACCGTTCCTTTTCAATGATTGGTCAAGGTAAGTCAAGATCACATTTAAGTTTAACTAGTCACGGAATCGCGTGAGTTTTACTGTCATTTAAAATGTTTAGCTTTATTGCATGATTATCTTAATGAGCTTAGTTCTGTTACAACGAGCCAATCCACAATCGCTCAGTAATTAAATTAAGTCAAACTAATTACACTATCCAGCAATAACAATTTTATTTACATTCCAAACATATGATTTGAATAGATTTAAAATGAATTTATTTTATTATTATTTATTTTTAAATATCATTACATTCGATAAATGAGAGAAATTTTGATGTGGATTGATTCGTTTTATTAGTTTAATTAATATGGAAGACTTACAGCAACAAAAGTCAGTCTAGGGATAATAAATTAGACTGATAGCCAATTATCTTCACTTATAAAAGCAGAAAAAATGTTCTTTGTACGTTTGTCGTTTTTGTTTTTTGCTCATGAACGGTCGATGTTTCTCATATTTTTTGTTCAAACAATTACGGCGCTGTTTTCCTCTCATTAATCGTAGGTATTCGATGTAATTTCTTTTATTAAATCTTTTGTTTTATTGTTTTAAACCTCCAAGTTAACAAGTAAAGATAAAAGGTGTAATGAGTGTGCAGTCGTTTAAAGAAAAATATTTTATTTTCCACTTAGTTTCCCAATTTTTGATAAAGATATTTAACAACAGACACAGTCACTGTTAGAGAAAATATCTTTAGGTTTCCATTTAACACAATAACTGTAAAGTTATTTGGAAATCGTGGTACTAAAATATCATGGCGAACAAGACATAAAATGTTCCGAGTAATTTCGATACATCGATTTGTCTCTCTGTCTTCCTGCCCGAAAGTGCGCGTAAAAATTTGAAAACCTCTTTTCCGATTTATTTGAAAAGGTATTTTTAAGATATGACTTCAGACATAAAGGTAGGTCCCTATCTAACAGTAGTTTACATAAACAGAGCCGAAGCTAGTTTATCATATTGCCATATTCGAATAGTAAAACTCCGCTAGATAAAAACATCGAAAGAAGTACTTCAAAAACACACCAAAAAAATAGCCGGGCTTCGAATTCAATAGGTTTGAAATATTCCGTTTTCACAAAACTAGTTTCATAAATCATTTAAAAGCTGTGTTCTGTCGAGTGGTTGCGAACAATTTTCGGTTCTCCGGAACCTGGTTGAGCTCGTGGCACAATACGGTGGCCGGAAACGAAACGACCCCGAGGCCCGAAATGGTTTATACTTTTTGAATTTTCACGGCCTTTATTTTATCTTGCTTTGTGATATAACAAAATAGCTTAAAAAACTAAAAAAACACGCTTTTAGCACGCACAATTTTTTTTCCTATCCCATTCAGCAAACCCTTTCATTTAATGCCCATATCATGGGGGTGCATTTCAAATAGCCAATCCGCCATCTTGGATACCCGCCATGTTGGATTTAAGTCACGTGATCATTTTTTCGTATTCCTGACAGCAAACCCTTTCATTTGATACCCATATCATGGGAGTGGATTTCAAACAGCTAGTCCGCCATCTTGGGGAGGCCGCCATATTGGATTTGTAATGACGTTTCTTAGCTAGTCATGTATTGTCATTATTTGTCATCAGAACTCAGAGCGTGTGCAAAATTTCATCCTAATCGAAGACCGGGAAGTGGGTCAAATTAAGATTCCAAGATTTTCTTACATACATAGTTACAAGTGAAGCTAATATAAAAAAAAACCGTGTTAAAAATGGAATCCATTTTAAACATACATGTGGGAATAGGGGCCAATATCAAGGATAAGATAACATGACGTCACGCCTGTAATCCCTGAAGGATTAGACAGAGGTGTACCCATTAGTACACCCTCATTTCGCCAGTCATGTTTAAATACGGGACGAGCCTATCGCCATCAACCGCGCACAAATCTAGACTCTGAGGCTGCTACTGAGAAATTCCTGATGGAAAAATCCAACAACACTTTGTCAGACCTGGGAATCGAACCCAAGACCTCATGCTCAGCAGTCGCGCTTTGCGACCACTAGACCAACGTCAGGGTAAGATAATTACGAAGCTAAATGTTTATTTCTTAATTCCCCAGTTTAAGATTATTCAAATATATGCGAAACTATCGTCCGTCATTACCATCCGTCATCTTGAAATCTTCCTTCTGAATGTCTTTCATGTTTCTTTCAATCACACTTTAATGTTTAGCTCTTTCACACAGTCATGCTTTCATCAACATTTAATTTCTACATACATATTTTCTTACTGGTTAGCAGAAGGTTATTTAGTTACGTAACTTTATTTTATTGTTGATGCAACGTATATTTATAATTTGAGACTACACCAAAGGCTTAATTTACAATCTATTTTACTAAAATTTGGTTTGGCTGAACTGAAGTTGCAACTAAAACAACTTGCAGTTATTTGATTTTGGCAAGTCGATTATTGATTGCTGCAAATCCCAATCGATGTTTAATCGATTAACCTAATCTGTATGTATGGACTTCGGTCTTTCGTAATAGGTATCTATAGTAGTTGAACTTATTACATCTTACCCTATCCGATTTAAGGGTAAAAAGTACCAGACTTTAATCTGGTACTTGTCATCAGCACAAGTTCCAAAAGAATAGCGAGGGTGACAGGTTATTAACTTTTATAACCTTTTTTATAACCACTTTATAAATCTAATATCGTTCATCTAAATGCAAAACGACAAACCGACCCGATGACAGTGACTTAAGCTTTATTCTGAAATGCAATATATTTTACTGGTTTTTATTACACTACAAATACGCTTGTGTTAAAAAAAAACGTAAATGAAGAGTTCAAATTAAAATAATGTTTTTGTTGTACCTATTTTAATTTTTTAACAATTAATATTGAAATAGATTCAATAGAATTAAGTATTTGAAATATAAGGCTACTTATACAAAGTGTAATTGAATTTACTGATAACACGTACTTTTACTATTGGACCAACCCTGAAATCATGAAAAACGACAGCAATAACAATAGCCGTTAGGACCCTTTGGGTATGGAACGTCTAAAAAATCAGCTATTCCAGATATTTATGTTCTAAAACCTAGTAAAAGTTGATCATTATTATCACAGATTCCTTTTTATTTAGTACTAGCTGTCCGCCGCGGTTACACCCGCGTCTTTGGTTACTGCTCCGCTCCCATAGGTCGTAGCGTGATGGTATATTATAGCCTATAGCCTTCCTCGATAACTAATCTATCTAACACTGAAAGAATTTTTCAAATCGGACCAGTAGTTCCAGAGATTAGCGCGTTCAAACAAACAAACAAACAAACAAACAAACAAACACTGCAGCTTTATAATATTATTATTAGTATATTAGTATAGATTTCAGTTAATTCAGTTACCCTTGGATACTATACTTATATAAATGAACCGGCGCGACGGGGGCGGTGACGACGCGTTTTGTGTGGCGATGGCGGTAGCAAATATCACATGGTCATCCGACAGACACGTCATATGAGAATTCCGTGCAGTAGTTTTCAGAATTTCAGGCATGCATTTCAGCCATGACGTGACGTTTATAGGCACTTGGACGACGGCCGATATTGACAACTAAACACGTTCTCAGAAACACGTATTTGACGTCTGTCTACATAAGTTGGTCCAGTACAAGTGCGGTATCGCGGAAGGCGCGTACGTTCCCATAATCGACAGCGTAAGTGTGTGAAGGGAACACCGAGGTGGTTATGAGTCAGAAAGAGTCTGACAGACCCTTCCGCCCTCCCCAGGGCGGTGGATAATAATATCCATTAGGATTTTCCATTCCGGTAACAAAAATAAGTACGAGTGCGGTAACGCAAAAGTATTACATTTGAGTTGATTTTGAAATTGGAAACACGACTATTCAAAAGCTTATTGGTTTAATTTTATACAACAAGCGCAATTAGTATCACCCATTGAATTTCAATATTTAGAGCCTTCAAACTAAATAAATATTGTATACAAAACGGGTATTTCCAATTTAAGATTCGATCGAATTTACATAACGTTAACTCCATGTGCTCGAGCTAGACCCTCTGGAATAGAAATTGAGTGGTAATTCGAGACTGCCTCGTTGGTCTAGGTACGCGGAATCGGTAGTACCTAGTATTCCCTTAAGGTTTACACCCCCTTTTCGCCGAAAACCCCAGAAATATCCTTATTTAGTTACAGGCACGTATTTTACATACCTATTTACACTGGATTAATTATTGTGTAATTACATTAACGATAGGTGTCAATATCATCTATGTATTTCTAATTAGCTGTCAGAAGCATCACTAACTCAATGAAGTACCTATACATATGTGTAACATACATATTACATTCCTGTCGGTTCTGATCAGTAGTGTAAGGTACTTATTGTTGTCAATAAAAGATGACAGAGAAATCGACGCGCGTACTGTTACCATGAATTCTATAAGCAAGATTAGTCCCGCGTAAAAACTTTTCAAAGAAGAGAACGGATGATATAGGACTTTTGTATGTTACAGCAGATATTTTTTAAAAATAAATGACGATGTTTTTGGTTATGTCCCTTACAACGTGTATACAAGAGTGGATTAGTTTTTGTAGTTTCTCAAGTTCATCATCTTCCATGGCTAGTGATAGGCCTCTCGAATCGTATACCACTAAACTAGATCCTGGTTACTCTGATCCAGTTGACAACAATAAAGTGACCCTGTGAAGACTGCCGCTCTTCTTAGACTATTAGCATCGTTCCAATCTCCGGGTTATCAGACACCTTAATATCCTATAATGCTCGGTAATAAAGCAGCTTTCTATTAGTGATAGAATTATCGTAAGCGGAGTGGTTCTTCAGGTTTCCTCTTACAAACAAAAAAGCAAACATATTTTACGTGTTTATAATATTACAATGTATTGATAAGTTGTGAAGATATCTGATAAACGTGACAATGATAAAAAAGACATTAATAAACATGGAATATACTGCAGAGGAATTGTATCTGAAGTGGCAAAGAAAAAAATAAGATCGAAAATAAATAGACTATCGAACACCGCAAGCTTTGAATAAATTCAGAACACGGACAGACAACGGGTGACCTTCAAAGGAAGAATGCTAATGTTATTATGGAAAGTCTACTGGTAGAATTAGTTGATATTGTAGAATTTTCAATAATCAAAGCAAAATTGTTAAAAGGTTAAATGAAAATTTCATGTTTCTGAGGCGCCAAAGCTCTTTTAAATAAAACTGTCAGTTTCAAAACTCCGACTGTTTACCGATGAGTAATTTACATGCCGACAATTTTGTTTCATTTTTACCAAGCTCTAATTGCTTATCATAAACTAGGTAAATCCCATGAAAAAACCCATGACGAAAATAAATAGGTAATAATAATATTCGTTAATATAATAATATTCTGGCGCAAGTCTTAAAATACAAGCATGTTATTGTTCCACTGCAGATGGGCGATTTCAGTCTTATATTTGTTTTGTATAAGTCCAGGTTTATTTACGGTGTTGGTACTTGCCCGGCGTCGAACCCACAACCTCATGTAGGTATGTGAGGAGGGTCTTAACCAGCCATCACGACCTTTATCCATGACGAAAATAAATATTCTGGCGGAAGTCTTAAATCACTCAAAATGTTTCCAAGAACCCAAACATAGAGATAGTCTTAGGAGTTCATTGGTAATTTTTCACCCGGATGAACGACCGGGACAAGTTTAAATCATCTCCGGATCCGAAAAGCTGTTTACAGGAAACTCATATAAGGAAGGTGCAAATAACATTGGGACGAGGTAGAAAAGAAAATGGAAGTACTTCGGAAGTGAAGGCTTTTCTAGAACTCAATCATTTTATCCTAATGGCCAACCAACCTGCGAGCAAAGTGATTACCTTAATCCTTGCAATAAGAAAGGTAAACCTACCTATATAAACTAGTACCACATTACAGTCACAACTGCTGAGCCTGGAGTCTTGGGTTCAATTCCAAAGTTGAGCTGTGTTATCTTGTTTTTAATTCTAGAAAATCTGGTGAAAGCTGCTAATAATTAAAACAAAGAAGAACACTACTTAATATTATAATAACATGTTTAATATTCCGTGTCGACAAATAAACAACACTTCAAAAAATATTTAGGAGATTCCGCCATTATAATTATACCAGTTTATAGGTACAGGTTTCTTGGAAAAAAAGTAAGTAAATTTTCAGAAGCTAACTTGTTTAAGAACGAAGTTTATCAAACATAATGATTTATTTTGTTTTCTTGGAAGGTACCTAAGTAATATTGATTAATACGTTTTTGTTGAATAAATAAATTTAATACAGGTACATTAGCGTAATGAAGTAGTGGAATATATTAAGACAAAGAGTGCAGAGAATCTAATAATAATCTATGGTAATGCCTGTCGGCATTGCTTTTCATATTGCTGGTTTTTTCTGTAAAAATATCCAGTGGTGGATCTAGGATTGTCGTTTGAGGGGTTTGACCCCGCTGAGGGTAGGTTTACAGGGGCCGTCTCCACGAGCTAAAGAATTGCTTCGATATTATCGTCGTGCCACGTATTTCCACTCATCGCATCGCTCATCACTCGTGGAGACGTGGAGACGGCCCCTTAGCGAAGTAAAAGCTAAAAAAAGCACAGAACGGAAGAATTCAGATGCTTTTGGGGGGAGCGGGGGCTATGTTCAGCAGTGGATGCAGTGGATATGATGATGATGGGGGCTTGAACACCTTACCCTTCCCCCCCCCCCCCTTGGGGTCCACCACTGAAAATCTCCCTCTGTGTTGAGCATGAGGATAGCTATCATCCCGCACTGATGCTAGAGATTAACACCTCATTTCACCTAAATTAATACAGTTTTGCTTAAATGTAAATTATATTCCTAAGTCGTGCCTAAACTAGGTAATCCTGTGTACCTGCAAAGGACGACATTGACCCAGGAGCATTTCAGTAACTTGCACTAAAAGCTTGCATGCCATTGTAACAGGTATCTTTGTAAACATAGGTATCTTAATTCTGTGGCTTTTAGGCCTTCGGTTCATTTCTTTATAGAAACTTGTCCAGGTTTACTCACCAGATATCTATAGATGGCGAAGGGCACATACTCCAGCATGACGAAGACATCAGCCACCGCCAGCCACTTCAGCAGCCGGTTGATGGGCGCCGCTGCGAGGTCACGCCGTGTCAGTACTGCCACGTTCAGCGCATTTGCTAGGCTTCCGAAGAAACATACCTGGAACAAGTTGGTTTGTAATCTATACTAATATTTTATAGCTGTAAAGTTTATTTGTTTGTTTGAACGAGCTAATCTCCGGAACTGCTGGTCCAAATTTGAAAAATAGATATTGTTTTGCGTTATTTAGCCCGTTAAACGAGAATGGGTTTTGCATTCTCATTGTGCATACAGTGATTCAATTGTGCGACACTGCTTGCATAGGCATCGGGACAGGAGCATTCTGTTCTTTTAAATAGGTATATAGATGGTTTCTTTCTGGTTATATCTAACGAGCACGTTGATCAACTATTCGTAATAACCAGTAGGTACAAGTGTGAACACGAAGTGAAAATAAAAAACAATTTATTAAATTTCAATATTATTTTTGTACAAATGAATGTCATTATTTTGGCTATAAGTACTTCCAAACAACCAAAAAGGTTGATTGATCAAAAGAAACAGAGTTAAACAAAATTCGAATGGAAAACTTTTGACTGACTGCGATTCAGAGATAAAATAAAACACCACAAACTTCTATTCAACGAAAATTAAGGAACATATTGAGCTAGTTTTAGAATGGCGGGAAAAATGCCATTACGGACAGAAGCTAGAACTGTGTTCAGTAACTTATGGGTCAATTAGATAGCAGAAGTTGGCGCACAACTCACTTTGCGACCAAATGTACCTAGTTTTGGACTTTTGGCACTCTAAAGTGCGCTTACAGCACATTTAAAAGATTAGGTTCTATTTGAAAATAATGTTGAATAATTCCGTCGACGAGTCATTAGAATAGTAAGTGCTTAACGCTTAGTTGACTTGTCTGTGGCTGATAGGAATTTTTAGACAAAAGGAAATATAGCCATTGTCGTACCGACGCAAAAGGTGTGAAGGAAATGAAAGTATTCTTAAGATAACTAGTTAGTTTAGCTGCACTTGAAGTTTCTTTTTTCTTTCTCTTCCATCAAATTGATAGTATTGAAAACATGATGATACAGTTGAAGCAGTGGTTAAGGGATTGGCTGTTGCGCTGCGTGCTGCAGGTTTGATTTTCTCACGGAACAAATATTTGAATGGCCTACAGATTGTTCAGGGTGTAGCTGTTTGTGTATGTAAGTTTATATGTTTGTCAAAGCACCCACGATATAGGAAAAAAACCTAGTATGGGGCAACGTACTTTTTTAATTGTAATTTACGCTAAATACTCGTTTTATCTATGTATCCTAATGATATAATGTTATGATGCTACTGCCTTGTAGGGAGTGTCCTTGGTTTCTGAAATATAGGACACGGCGTTTAGGCACTAGTTCCCACAAATAAACATTGTTATATTATAATTATAATTTTTAATTGTTAATTTTGGAAGACAATTAACATTTCTATTATTATTTATTCTTACGTAAATTGAAATCATTTCCGTTAGTCGTGTACGTAATGGGCCGCGTCTATAAACAAACAATTGTGATATTTGTGTACCAGGGCCTCATAAATATTAAGGTGGCTAGTAATTAATCGACTTTAGACTCTTGGAATGAAGCCAATTTTCATTTTTACGATTGTTTACAGGAAATATTGATGGTCTAAGTTTTTTATGAATGAGCAGTATTTATGTGGAAAATATTTCTTCTCACTAGAAATACCTGGCCATGTTGGACTCACGTAAAAGGTTCCATACCACCGTACAATATTTAACACTAATTATAATAAAAAAATGAGTTTTTTTGTTATATCAGCAGGGTTTGGTTTAGCACCCTTTCAGTACAGAACCCTTTTTTAGAACTAACTAAACTAAACTAAGTTAGAACTTACTATTTAATTTTCTATTAATGATCTCTTAAATCGGGGTTTCCTCTCTCCTACCCTTTTGCTGTGCCCTACTGGGTCCTTAATAATCTCAATAATATAAGTTACCTCCTAAGTATACATGGAAAAGCAATAAAGATAATGAGTATATCAAATTGCCCCCTTTTTTTTTAGGTGATAAAAATCATCAAATGAGTCCTTCCGCCCTGAGTGGGGCGGAAGGGACTGTCAGACTTTTACTGACTAAAAAACCACCCTGTTCCTTCTGTTGCCCTTTACGTTCCGGGGTCACGGTATCCCGTGACGTCCCGCAACTTAAGACGTCCGGACGTCCCGCAACTAAAACTAAGACCTTAATTATTAAGATTCAAATTCAATTTTAGAAAATTGTTCCTAGCTTCGCAACAACGTAACTGCAGGCTTGATAATAATTCTCAACTCTTCTCGTCTTATAGATCCTACATACCTATATGTAGGCATCAAATTAATTACAAAGTGCTTACACGTTATGTAATCCTCTCGTGACTAATGATGTACTTACAAACAGCTTGTTTCTAAGCAGTTTGTGAACACTTAAGTAGAAATATATCAACAGGCATACAAAAGATGTTATTCAGCACGCACCAATGATACTACGAATCTAATAAATTAGACTAGAAAACGGTATTTCCCACGACAACCTAAAACCGTCTTTTCTGTATTCAAATATTCAATAGAAACAAAACTGTAGACGTCTTTACGTTTAATTAATTGGTATTGAAATGAAAAAGTGCCTACTCACGAACCTTACAAAAACTGGTTACAAATTATCCCCTCGTATTTTGAATTTATAAAGAGGCAAGGTTATCGTGGCCCATTTAATTAACTTACCCTTTTTTAATGAATTTCTTGAAAGAAACTTTTAAAGGAATTGTTAAAATGAGTTGTTTGAGACGTCAGCTACGTTTATTGATATTAATTGTCTGACTATTTTATGAGAGCTAAAGAAACTTTTAATAGTTTGACGTAAGTACACAGTTGGGAAAATATCTATTTTAGTAGATAGAGTATGACATCATTTTCTTCAAAGATTGGTCTTTTATGTATAGGTATTTGGATACTGAATTTTGGCATTAACGATAACTATCAATTTAATAATTAATTAATTAATTATTAATTATCATTTTCAATAATGATCAACAAATATAATGATAAAAGCAAAATATATATTTTCATAAACTGAAATTGACGTAATTGATGATTAAATAAAATAAATCCACTTTGTTGGCAGATTTTTAAAAACTAATTGAAGTATTAGTGATTGATTGCTTGTACCTACGCTAGTACATGAAGGTATTTATTTATTTATTTATTTATTTATTTGGAAAACAAACAACTATACATTTCATCTTAACCTAATTATATAAACTTAACCAATATATTAATGTATAGTCAACTGCGTTTTCACGTATTACAGAATGATGTACAGTGACACGTAATTGTTGTATTCTAAAGTTCGTTAGATATTATGTAAACATATATTAACTTATCAACAAAATAATACACAAATTCATAACAGCTACACTTAACAATTGTTAGTTGAAGTTGGCTCATTAATTTGCAAAATGGATCTCGACTCCCTCGAAAAACCAGAACGAGTTGAGGCAAATATATCAACTTTTGTAAAGTACTTGTTATAAGTTTTGACAATTCTGTGCAGAGGCGCCCGCTGACCTGCATTCGTACGACAGATATTAGTGGCAAAAAGAGGATACGCACGTGACTCCCGCCTTATTACAGTTCTTGGCACTATGTAAAATATCTCAGATACCAGTTCTGGGCAGTTAATAGTATGGTGAATGAGTCCATAAAGGAACATGACCTGTAGGAGGTGACGTCTTGATTGCAAGGAAAGCAACTTAAACTTTTTGAGTGATTCAACATAAGAGAAACGTTGCAAGCGGCATTTGAATTGCATTCCTTTTAGATATTTACGTTGAACTTTTTCGACGGCCTTAATGTATTTATCATAGTGTGGATCCCATATCACGCTGGCATATTCAACCTGAGGACGGACTAAAAAGTTGAAAAGATGAAGAAATGTAGCAGGGCGTTTAAAATCAGATGAGGCTCTCATGACAAGACTGTGCATTTGCTGCGCTTTGGTCGTTATTTTATCTATGTGTAGATTCAGATGTAATTTGTTATCTAAAAGAACGCCGAGGTCACAAATACATGTTTCCCTTATTAATAACTCATTGCAAAGAGAATAATTAAACTGGATTATGTTTTTGTTTTTAGTAAAGTTCATGAATTTACATTTTGGAATGCTTAATTTAAGTTTGTTTTTTACACAATATGTGGATACTCTGTTTAAGTCTTCTTGAAGTAGAGAGCAGTCGTTAGTAGTAGTTATAGTTTTAAATACCTTTAGGTCATCAGCGTATAACAGAAATTCACTGTGAAGGAAACAGTTGGCTATGTCGTTAATATGTATTATAAACAAAAGGGGACCTAAAATTGACCCCTGCGGGACTCCTGAAGTAGCAAGAAATGTATCTGAGCTATATCCGTTACACACCACAGTTTGGTTTCGATTAGAAATATACGACCAAAACCAGCGTAGCAAATTTCCTCGTATTCCGTTAAATGCAATTTTATTTAACAGAATTTCGTGATCGACTCTGTCAAAGGCTTTCTGGAAGTCCGTATACACAGCGTCTGTTTGCTTTTGTTTATCCATATTTTCAAAGACATAGTTGGTAAAAATAAATAAATTGGTAACAGTAGATTTCGCTCTAACGAAACCATGCTGCTGAGATATTATATTGTTTTGGACAAAAGGATAGAGAGCTTGGTGTACCATTTTTTCAAAGAGTTTAGCAAGGGTATTTAAAATAGAAATTGGCCGATAATTTTCGATATTTTGTTTAGAACCGTTCTTAAATACAGGTATTATACACACATCAAAAGTGTCTAGGGATCAACATCCCTAACATTTGTTAGGGATGTTGATCCCTAGACACTTTTGATGTGTATATTTGCGTTTTTCCAAACTGTAGGGAATATGCCACTATCTAGACATCTGTTAAATAAAATATGTAATGGTTTACAAATACTCTTAGCCGCACATTTTAGAAAGTATGGAGGAATACCATCAGGTCCAGGTCCTTTGGTTATATCAAGTGCCATCAGTTGTTTAAATATAGAATCCTGGTTGAAGTGCAAGCTGCTTAGAAGATTGTTGTTGGTATTACTATCACCAAGACTTGGGCTCCAATTGTCCGAAAGACTAGAGGGTTCGTACACAGATTTGAAAAATGATGAAAATAAATTACAGATAGTGCGGGGGTCACTGGTGGTACTGTTTTTATAATGCATACGAGATGGGATGCCGGACTTTCCTTTGCGATTAGCAATGTATGACCAGAAGTATTTTACATTTTTTGGAATACTATCTTCGACTCTCTGTATGTACTTGCGATAGCACGCAAGACATTCGGTAGCAAAACGGGCTCTGTAAAGGGAGAATAATTCATAATCAGATTTGTTAGAATATTTTTTCCATTTAATCCAAGCTTTCTTTTTATATTTGAAAATATGTATTAAAGATTTTGAAAACCAGACAGGGAAGTTAGGGTTTTTAGCCTTTGACAGAGGTACATGCTTCTTTATTATACCATATATCATATCATAGAAGATATCAACTGATATTTCAGCTGAACAATTATCTAGAACAACGTCCCAATTTATTTTGTCGATATCCTCATTCACGTGAGTATAGTCCGCCTTAAAGTAGTTATATTTTGGTGTTACTTGAGGCTGCATGTGGGCAAAATTTATGTTTAAGGGGACTAAAGCCAAAAACGGAGGATGATGATTATCCGCCTGTAGCAGGAGTTGACTGGGGTCGAGTACACGGCAATTGGCACTGGAAATAAGCAGATCGAGTATTCGACCATTTATGTTGATCAAGTTGTTATATTGTTTAATGTCATGTACGGTCATGAAATCTCGTAAGCGGTTGCAAATAGGAGTAGTACCAGTATGAGTTAAGGAATTTTGTGTAACGTCTAGTAATGACCAGCCGTAGGTATGTTATAATCTCCTAAAATTAGTATATTATCATAGTTTGTCGAGTTGATGATATTGCTTAAGGTTTCAAAATGTAGGTCATATACAGAGTATGGTGTATTATTGGGTATATATACCGCACTAATTACGGTCTGAGTCGAATTATTATTACAAGGGATAGAGATAACAATGTGTTCAATGCGACTTTCCAAGTTACCTTGTCGCGGCAACTGGATAAAAGAAGGATTATATTCACGGAGAACAGCAATCAATACGCCACCCCCATCAGATTTGTTTGTGGCTTCTCTGTTACGATCGCAACGAAAAACTACGTAGCGATTGTCGATAAATTCGTTATTATGTATAGTAGGGATGAGCCATGTTTCAGTAAGTACAATTACATCATAACAATTACAAAGAATGTTCATAAAAAGAGTGTTAAGTTTTGTTCGGATGCCCCTAATATTCTGGTAATATACACTATAATCACTTTGTAATTGAGCCATCGTTGTATAATAAGAATTGATAAATATAGACCTTTTGTAATTTAGTTTTGTTTGAGCATTTTCAACTTACTGAGGTCATCAGTTGATCTTATAACTATCGTAGGAGAGGTTTCAGACTGTTTAGCTAGGATAGTGGAATGCTTCACCCATACAAAATTGAAGTTACTTTTCTTCGCAGCCTCACGAGTCTCCCGGAGCAGCTGTTTTCTTTGTAGTGTAAGATGCTCGTTAACATAAATGTTCTGGGGTGTACCTGAGACACCCAATGCAGAGGTGGTAAGACCTTTCTTCAGGCGGAATGCGCTTACAAAGTTGTCTCTCAGTATTCGTGTTGTGAATTTTGCAATTATATTCTTGGGTCTATCGGAAGTCATCGCGTGAGGGACTCTGTGGACGGCAGTGATCTCGCCTAGGTAAGTAAGATTGTAGCCAAAATCATCGAATAGGTCATTACTTGTATTAGTATTAAGAGTATCTGTGGAGATTTCTTGCTCCTTCTTCTCCATAGAGCCCCTACCACCGTTTTGGAACGAGCGACTAGCTTTAACTTTCTGACAAATTGACAGACCTTGACAATTCAAACGTGCCTGGTCTAATTGAAATAAATGCTTTGATTTTTAATTACATGAAACATTTTTAGAAAAAACCTATGCATTATTTTTGGAAACCAAAGCCTGGTTAGGATATAACAAAATTATTACTATCGCCTAAATCAAACATACGTAACGTAAACATTTACATGCCTACACCAAAATCTGTAAAAACAACAAACTCTTCTACAAACTCAAGCTCGTCTATCAAAAACCCATCAATTCAATGTAAATATCCCATAATTCATTCATGTGCGACCTTAATTATGGTACATTTGATACCCTAGGTTATGTTTGCGAATCATTATGGCCCGATGATCAAGCCAAATGGGCCAATAATGTCCGTTAATGGAAAGATTAACGTTTTACACAACATTTTTCTGTTGATGGTTGTTTATGAAAGTGTTGACAGGATTATACTGTAGCAAGAGATCGTGTGGAAGTATGAAAAGTGGAGCTATTTGAAAAAGTGGTCTTATATTAAGGGTGTTTAGGTCGTACGATGTCATATACTTTTAAGTCCAAAATCTTGGAAATCAGGAAGTAATAATAATAATAATGTTTATTGTCGCAAAAATTATTGTCGCAGTTCACAAGGTGACTTAAAATTAGACACAAGTAAATGTATTGTGCTTTAGGTACTGATACTGTCTCCCAAACTAAGCGTGAACTTGTATTTTGGGTGGCAGTGTTCAGTCGCGTAAGTGATACTATTATTGTTGATTTTTTAACTATCTACCAATTTTTTTTTAAGGATGCGAAATCATTAAATGACTTCTTCCGCTCTGGGAGAAGCGGGAAGGAGTCTCAGACTCTTACTGACTAAAACCCATCTGTATTCCTTCTAATGCCCTTTGCGTTCCAGGCCTCGGTAACTCTTTCGTACAAAATCCGCAACCCTGGCAGAACTACCCATATTTAATTTTGTTTATGCACACTGTGTCTACTTAAAACAGACTATTGTGCACTTAACTTATGTCAATAAATATTTAATTTCGACTTGAAAAAATATATCTATACTTATTACTTATTTACTTATAATATTATAAAGCTGCAGTGTTTGTTTGTTTGAACGCGCTAATCTCTGGAACTACTGGTCCGATTTGAAAAATTCTTTCAGTGTTACATAGATTAGTTATCGAGGAAGGCTATAGGCTATATACCATCACGCTACGACCTACGGGAGTGGAGCAGTAACCAAAGACGCGGGTGTAACCGCGGCGGACAGCTAGTATATATATATATTTATATAATGAATAAGATAGTTCAGTAAATATATTATGTTACCGTTAAGCAAACTTATATCAAAGTCAGGAATGATACTAAATTGCCCCTTAACTTCGCCATTGCAGTGAAAACTAATAGAGAACTAATACTCGTACATACAACATTATTGAATCATATTTCTCAGTTGTCCACAAGTGACCAATTCGACCTAGTTCTCAACAATAATATCGACCTAACCACCTAATAACGCAGCTGTCTTTATTTATCAATCAAGTGACCTGAAAAACCTAGACGAAGAACAAACGGCTTTACTTCGTGGGTTTAGCATTTATTAGGCGCCTTCTTTGGATAATTGAAACGTGTCCGCACTTTGTACTTCGATTTTAGTTAAAAAAAATACTGTTTCGAAGCTGGCAACAGTTACAGGAATGCTCAAATTGGTAGGTAAAACCGCGCCCTTAATTTTAAACTTCAATTTATCATTAGAGAAATGATTTTATTTGAGCTTAAATAGAATTCCCTACAGAACAAATTACAGATCGTATTGTTGCTATAAGAATAGTAATTCACGAAACATAACATCACGGCTGTAATCCCCAAAGGGTTAGGCAGAAGTGTACCCATTAGTACACCCACATTTCGCCAGTTATGGTTTAAGTCCCATGTAATAGGGGGCGGGCCTATTGCCATCAACCGGGCATAAATTCAGTATCCGAGGCTGGTACTGAGAAATTCCTGATGGAAAAACTGAATAACACCGCCTGACCAGGGAATCGAACCCAAGATCTCATGCTCAGCAGTCTCGCTTTGTGACCACGATACCAACGAGATAGTCATAAGACATTACTTACATTAAACATTTTTGGAAAAACCCACACGATATTTCTTATACTAATATAGTAATTCGGTTTGTTAATAAAAAAGGAATCTGTAATTTTTCACACAAACAAACCCCAAGGTTCTTTTAGTGGCAGTGAAGAGAAAATCAACAGCTTACTGGTATTGGACAAAGAATTAACTTGCATCCGAAAAGTGCTTACCGATTCCATTTACAATCGAATTGAATACAGAAAGTAGGTAAACATTACGGTATTGCAAGATAAAAATAGCTTCTTTTCCTATTCAATATAAGACTTAACTTTCTTTGAACATTTCGTGGCACGCAGAATCTCAAAAAGGATCGTAGTTCGGATAGCTGTACTAATGCGACTAAGTAAGTAAGACGATTTCTTCCAATGCCGTGGGAAACATAATGTTGCTAACATATACTGGGATCCTTTTTACACTTGACATCACAATCCGGGATCTTATTTAGGGACCAAACATTCATAAAATAAGCTTATATAGCTTAAGCTATATATAGCTACTTTATATTTAGGTTTTGCCCCCGACTTCGTCCGCGTAAATGTCGGTTATCGCAAACGCAGATTAAGTTTTTTCTAGCCCATGTTTTTTTTTGGGGTTCAAACTTACCCTATTCCAAATTTTATCAAAATCGGTGCAGTGGTTTACGTGTAAAAGCGTAACAGAGAGACAGACAAACAGACAGACAGAATTACTTTCGCATTTATAATATTAGTATGGATTGTATAGTATAATAAGTACTTACAATGAGACTGAGGTATCCATGAATACTGTTATAGGCCAGGATGATATCTCTGAAGTTTCCATCGCAGTAGGTGCAAGCTGGTTCACTGGGTCTCGTCAGGTTTAGCCTGCTCCTCAAGCCATCCACAAGTTTTACTAGGGCACCGAAGTCCAGAGGTTCATGGGAACTGTTCTTAGTAGTCTGAACCCTCAAAGCTGAGAGGAACTGGGTGAAGTCCACGTTAGTTCTATTCACACCAGTCATTTCAGTTTCCAGTAACATTTCTTCGAATAGATTCGTCAGGGTCTGTGTTATGTTGGAAGTATCATCTCCACTCATTTTTCTGTGATCATTCCAATTAAAAACATTATTCGTTGCCCTCCTATCGATGACTTTTTTCAATTTCCTGTAACAAGAAACATTGAACAATTTGAATAAGTTTTCTTTTTTTATAACGGAGAGGTAGGAACATTTTCATTTCATTTGTGATCTTAAGAGGCCTCAACGGTTATTTATGAGCATACATTTCCTTTCTCAAGAAAGCTATATATACTTCAAACATTATTTAATGTTAACACGTATAATTTTCTCTTTTTAATGCAGGGTTTCTCAACCTTTTATGTGTTGAGCCTCCCTAGATTATAAATAACGTTTTCATCCCCCCCTTTTTGTGACAAAAAATTTTAAATTACTTGTAGAAACTGACCAGCATCGACGACCGACGTCACGTTGTGGAACAATAACCGACGGACTCAATGAATGTGATAGGTAGGTACTATGAGTACTATGACGTTATTTTATTTGATTGCAGCTTTAGCATGTTAAAGTTTAGTAGTATTATAGATCTTGCAATATGATAATAATTAAGAAAGAGCTGTAGAATTGTTAATACAAAAGCTTGTAATAAAAAAATATGTATCTTCGCGTTAAATTGATTTTTTCTTTAGAAAACGTAAACGCATCCCACGCCCCCCTTGCCATCTCTCTACGCCCCTCTAGGGAGATGCGGTCCACGGGTTTGGAAGTCCTGTTTTAATAGATAAAATTTCAGCGTTGGTACCTGGTACCTTAGATGACGGCAGCAATATCTGGTTCATAACCCAAGTTAACACCTCTACTGCGTTGTAATATTACCTCAGTTGCCTCTGTTGACTTTTACAACTTTGAAACAAGGTTAAGGAAGAATTTCTTCATTTCATAATTATTGTTGTTGCCATTAAATTCATGGAGGAATGAAAATTGCTCAACGTTATTAGTATTTCTATTTTTAGACACAAATACTTGATAAAAATATGTTTATTGTACTTGTACCGATTATAAACACGATTAGATAGAAAAAAAAACATTATCATTAAAATATTACGTAAGCCTACCGAACGTTGCATCTATCTAATGTACTTACTGTGTTTCATGATAATCCGGTGATTAGGATAGAAAGTTCTTAAGAGAAAAAATAGTGGCTAAGAAAACAAGACCAGGATAAAAAATCTATTATTACATTATCCATAAAACGGAGTGGTTGTGTAGATAAAACAGACGCGCGGGAAAAGATTCGGCCAAAAAAATGTTTGGCTTAGACCACGAAAATAGGAAACACGATGTATGTGAATCAAGTTTTACGCTCCATTGCTTTTCTTTTGTGATGTGACAGATAAATGTTTACCAAATAATACGTAATAGGAATTGCGCAATATTTTGGAATGATGACACTGACAAGCTAATGGTTGTCTGCCCTCGCAAATACTTCAGTAAACCTATTCATCTTAGTGAGAAATCGAATAAATGAATAGGTAGTTTAGACTTCCATGTTCATCATAAGGGATTGGAAATTGAAAACTAGCTTCTGCCAGTGACTTCGTCTGTGTAAAAGTCACATACGGAGTGTAAAAAGACATAATATCACAAAGCCGTTAACTACGCATGGGCAGTATGCAAATCAAACTAAGTAACTTTGAGTAAAAATTTTTGCTGGAAAATGACTTTTTTATTTGTTTTTATAAATCACTTTTTACTGTAGTGCGCAATATAACGCATGCAAAACATTGTACTTTTGGGTGCATGCAACAGTATAGGGGTCATAGCAGTATTTAAAGTTTAATTATAACATTTAAAACTGGTTTTCGTAAAAAAAAACGTGTCAAAAAATTTGAACTATGACATTCAATATCTCCGTAACGGGATGAACATGTCATTTTCGGCTACGTTAAAGCGTCTTTTTGCACCCGTTTCACCATAAAACATGTCGCACAAACTCGACAGTTGTGTAGCTTTCTACCAGTACTTTCAGATCTTACAAAGAAAATGACATAAAAGCAAAAATCTTTATTTCTTAATATAAGTATAATTAATTAATTAAAAAAATAAAATTAAAAAAATATAATTATGAATGGCATTTCTGATATTATTGTAATGATTGTCATCTCATATAGAAATGTTTACGTCTCTACTGATTTCAAAATTGTATCACAATACGGAAATCCTAATAAAAAAGCACAATATATTTCGCAGTTTGCACATTATTATTCACAAGAAACAGTCTGCAATAGCCACCTGTGGCTAACGTTTGGCTCATAAATATCTCGTTATCACGTGATAAAAGTTTTTTAAATCCAGTACATAGTTTCCCTGAAATATCCAGTGCTTGCATAGTTTTAGCACTCTATGAATAAAACTTTTTATCTCTTGGAAGTAAACCATTGCTCGCATTTGTCTAGAGCAAGCAAAAAATTCAAGCGTTTGTTTTTTCTCTGCTCCATTTTAATTCTGCACAAGTCTATTAACTTTATAACTGAAGGCATCTGCTGACTCTCATTGCCAGTAGTTCTGATCAGTCGGAGTCTTGCACTTTTTGCGTGCACTTCTTGTGTCATTCTGTCAGCCGGTTTGTATCTAGTACAATACACATAAAAATATTTTGCTTATCTCCAAGTTTGAGACTTTTCCTCTTCATCAATTGACATTTATAATTATTACTTTTAAGTCACGTGCGTTTTATCCCTCGACCTCTGCATACCTATGCCATATCAAGACATACGAAAGCGTTTTTTCCTTTATCTATTGATTGTTGTGACGATGACGGTCTGTAGGTACTTGTACTCTGTCTTATGTACTTGTCTTAGAAGATTTGCGACGAGTGTTTGTAATACCCCGGTTTCTGAAATGAAAAATGATTGTGACAAAGTGTCAAGCATGTGTATTATTCGTAAGCTGGTGTAGCTTACGCGCGCTTGTCAATTTATCACATTAATTTTCCTTTCGAGAATCCTGGGGTTTATTGTAAGGTTTTTTTGATACTTTATACTTTAATATTATAAAATATGCGAAAGTAGTCTGTCTGTTTCACTTTCACGACTAAACCACTCAACCGATTTTAATAAAATTTGGTACAGCGTAAGTTTGAACCCCTAGTTAGGACATAGGCTACTTTTTACGTGTCTGCTATAACCGACATTTGCGAGGACGACGTTGCGAGCAAAAACTAGTTTATAATATCTTGTCTTACTTTTCTATGAGTTGGTTACTTTTCTAAGTTGTCCTCTATTGCCCTTAAAGCCACTCTAAGCCAGTGTTATTGTAGGCACATTGTGGTTGGTCTCTCGGTCATTTATTTTCGTATACCCCCGATCGATTAAAGTCGTAAACAAGAATACAGTTTGGTCTCCGTGTTTACCATTGCGTACTTCAGTATTGCTGCGTACACAACCAACTCAATTTAACCGTTGTTTTGTCTACAAATAACAGTTTGCCAACTAAACAGTCGTTTGTTTCATTCTCGCAAATAACAGTATCAAATTACTTCTCGTTTAAAGTCCGTCTATCTCGTTACAAAGCGGGTTCTAACTTTAATGCAACCGTAAACCTTCGAGCCTGTTTTAGTTCTTCTTAGTACGCATAAATCTTTCCCTCGCTTATCCATTTCAATTCGCAATGTTAACAATATTCAATGTGGGTTAGTCAATGAAAATAGGATATACGCTTTTTTCGGATATACGGGGCGGAAGGGACTGTCAGACTTTTACTGACTAAAAAACCACCCTGTTCCTTCTGTAGCCCTTTGCGTTCCGGGGCCACGGTATCCTGTTTTTAAGACGTCCCGCAACCCCGGCAGGAGGATATACGCTTGAGTAGTATTCAGTTATTCACTATTCATCTTCAAAATATTTAAAAACGAAAGGGGCACTCACTCACTCATCACGAAATATCGAAAACCGCTTGACGTATTAAGACGAAATTTTGCAGAGAGGTAGTTTATAGTTAGCAGACGTCCGCTAAGAAAGGATTTTTCAAAATTCGCCCCCTAAGGGGATGAAACGGGGGTCTGAATTTTATGTGGAGAAATCAACTTTGACGCGGACGAAGTCGCGGGCAGAAGCTAGTATTAACACATTTGGGTTCTTAACATGCAGATAAATATGGCTATTTGACAGTTTTTTTTAGAAAATATGGCAAAAGGATTTTTTTTAGAATAAAAATTACCTATCTACTGAAAAATCAAGCCTTTATACAACCTGAATTTTAATCCATTGCAAATCTTTCAGGGGGTGAATGTATTCATGAATATGAACAACTTTTATTATGGGACATAGTACGAAATGTGAAAAAAAAAACAGCTGATCCATACAATAATGACAAACATTACGATCAAATTGTATGGATCAGCTGTTTTTTTTTTCACATTTCGTACTATGTCCCTTAATAAAAGTTGTTCATATTCATGAGTACATTCACCCCCTGAAAGATTTACAACGGATTAAAATTCACGGTGTATACTAAAAACACTCAGCTGTTTCATTTTGTTTTGATCGGATATACAATATACAGCCATTCATGAAGTTTTTGATTTAATTATTTCATATTCAAACCCGGAACTTAATTCAATGGAATATACTTAATTCAGTATATTCGATTGATATTTCTCGGAAGCCGAAGGGACACTTTATCGTTTGGCTATTATTGCGAACCACTTCACATTGGCATTGATCCGTAAATTCATGTCCAACGTGAGAGTGAGACCACTTGCCAAGTTAGCCCTCACCGCAGTATTAATTAAATACATTCGGTCTTCTCACTGTTATTATTAACAACATTGTGAGTAGTTCTACCTCATTTAATGTAACATTAGAAAAATAACGTTACAACGCAATCGTTATTTTAATGTTAGCGTGTAATTTTATTAGTTTCGTTATTTCACGATACATACACTTAAAGCAATGTAGACTATTAAACATTTAAAAAAAAATATCACTGACATGAAGTTATTTTAACAATGTAACAGCATAAGTACCGTTTCTTTTTGTTATTAAAAATGGATATGGAATATTGTTTGTTTCCTATCAAATACGGGTAGGTCCTACTGCACTCTACTTTTATAGATTTTTAAGAAAAATCTATATCCTTTCGGGAAACTGTAGGTATACAGGTGGCATTGTTTTACATGAAAACATTATTAATAGAGAAACAATTTGAGGGTGATTAACATTACAGCTACCTAGTATCTACAATCTGGGTCTTAATATTACAATAGTGAGTTTAGATAAAAATAATAATCAAAATGTTATAAGTCAACTTTTTTGTAACAACTTAAGAATGAAAAAGAGTTTTTGGCACTCAGTGAAATTTTCCACTCTCTACCTACTATGATTCATGAGATACAGGCCGCTGACATAGGTACAGACGGTCGGACAGCATGGCTTAGTCATTGGGGTCCCGTTGACACGGATCTTTGAAAAACTAAATAGGTACTTCACGTAAGTGCAAAGCTTTGTGATATTACGCCATATGACCGGACTAATGACCAGATAATATGGCGGACACTCCCTTATACGTGGGGCCACCCACTACCCTCAATAAACGAATAATGCTAAAAATAGCAAATGAAATTTTCATCATAAAAAACATAGTGGAACCCGGTGTATTATGCCGTTTGACGTCAATGATTCTGGTGAAATTGTTGGGCATTATGAATTTGGTGTATTGAAGAGATTATTCTATAGTGAAACATAACAAATCACCTAGGTGGTATCACTTGGTTCAATTGAATACATACTTGGTGTACTTGGTGTATTGGTGTACTTTATTCACCTTAGAATTATATCACCCACGTGATTAGGAGCTACTTTTTTATTATTTTTATGGACTTTATTCACCTACGTACAATCGAACAAGGCATTTGGTATACATGCAGCTAACTTGCAATTACTTTTAAACAATGTTTCGTGTGTGTCAATTCATTTAAATCACTCTAAATAGGTTTCACAGTTATTAGACACCACAAGCTTAAAAAGTGAACACAAAATAACAATGAATGACAATGTAGAAGGATAATTATTGTTGTCTGTAAACCAAATAGCTTTTTCGACCGTACAACATCCTACAATTTTCAAATTAATGTTAATCATTATTGTTTTAGAGGTGATATGAGGACACAGGAGTGTTCCACTATGTTCACCTGGTTGATTTCAACCAGGAGAACAAAGTTTTTTTTTATCGTGTGGGTCGGGTCTTGGGACCCCACCACACCCTAGTAGGTATCAGAGAACAAAGTGAAATAATCCTATCGAAGTACGCAAGGAACACGACTAAACCATCAGTCGGAGTGTAGTTTAGTTTCAGTACATCATAAACAATATCGCATACACTTCAAAACATATTAACTACAAAGGCAATATGCATGAATATTCCGCACAGTTGATTTTAGTTTGAACTGGACGCAATAGTCGTGATTTAAACATAATATCATTTGTAATATATCCCTCTATTTAGGGATTGCAATCCCGCAGCTCACTCAATCCCGCGGGATTGATATGCGGGATCCCGCATATTTGAAATTATTCACAGTAGTTCAACTTTTTGCCCCGTTTGTATGTAAGATAAAGTATTAATTTTTTGATCTTATAGGGCTATAAGATCGAAAAATTAATACTTTATCTTATTTAAAATTATGTTATAAAATCGAATTAAAACTACAGGTTTTTGTTTTAAAAAATCAAGTATTATTAATTAAACATGTCTTACATTATGCAACAAAAATTATTTGTTTTCTAACAAAATAACAATGAAATTATAATTAAGTACGAGTAATTAGTAATCAGCCTTATTAGACCTTAATTTTTAAATGTTTAGCATCAAAAGTTTTGTTTAATTTTACCCTTACATCTAACAACAGTTTTATGATGTTTGTAATTCATCATAAAGTAAGTTTATAAGTAAGTAAGTTTTTTGATCTTATAGCCCTATAAGATCAAAAATTAATACTTTATCTTACATACAAACGGGGCAAAAAGTTGAACTACTGTGAATAATTTCAAATATGCGGGATCCGCGGATCCGCGTTTTGAAGGTGCGGGATCCAGCAGATTAATAAGTGGAGCGGGATCCCGCGGGAATGCTGGATCCCGTTTTGCGGGATTGCAATCCCTACCTCTATTACTAATAAACAGAGATCGGAATAAGCAGAGTATATTTACCAAAAGTTCGAGGAAGTAAGAAACATAGATTTGATAATGCCTCCTTTATAATCCCGGAATCATAAACATAACGATTATCATTTATGTTTTTGATTATATTTCGATGATAAAAACGTTAATCAACTTTCATTGCTGACTATGAAATAATTGCTATTAGGTTTATTGTTTTGTGACCAAACACATAAATACTTTTATAGATTTAAGGTTCAGTTTTGCTTGTGAGAATTCCAGGTAACAGAAACACGTGTTTGTACTATGCTGATTTATTTTCGACTGTTTAATTTAAGTGAATTTTTTTCTTATAAAATGATCCTACTCAACACAAACATATTTGTTTGTGTTTCTGACTTTATATTCATGAAGACCTTTGCCCAATATCGTAGGTGCAATTTTCAGGCAAGCAATAAACATCTGATATGTTTACTAGTTATTGCCTATGGCCCTGTCCGCATGGAAATATCTTTTCGTCCTCGCTCTCTGCATATTTGTTCCTTTTCAATCCACTTGCGTACTAGATAGATCGCGTTCTCTACATGCGTTGAATTGATGAGTCTTATTTGATTTACTGTTTCTAGTATTTTTTTGATTTCAGTAAGACTCTGTTGGGAATTCACTGTTGTAAATATTCGTATTTGGTTTAGGTTACCCAAACGACAGTCAACGGATAGAAATGGTTCATATGAATTCCAATATACCAACGCAGATGTCTTACGAAAAATCGTAATGTATTCGAAATTAGCTTTTTAAACACTGTTATCTGATTTCCTTGAAAAAAGTTATTTTGTAAAACGGCTTAGTATTTAAAAAAAAAAACATTAGAGGTTTGTTTTAAATTCTGTGTAGATGTTTCAATAAGGTATAATAGAAATGATAATTCTCTAGAGAAGTAGATATTTAAGATAGGTACTCACCAAAACTGTTTTGTTAACTACCTCAGTTTGGTCATTATAGTGATCGTTAGCGAGTTTATTGGTCATTAACTGAAACATCTGTTCTCTTCGATTCACCGCTAGCCGTCACTTCTACGCAGCAGACGAAAATTCTAGCAAATTTGCTAATCATCGATATTATTTTTTCACACAGTAATTATTCGATTCAGAATTTCAGGGAGCTTACCCTAATCTCTTAAAATAGTACAATTTAAACATTAGTTTGTAATTTTTACTGTTGAATTTCTGACTCTCGCCTCTGAGCTTAGTGTTGAAAATCCAACAGTGCGTTTGGGAAAGTATTATTTCAATAATACTGATATAAGAGATGGTGTTTAAATGTCTATGCCTGTATTATCAAGGTAATTAGGCTAATTATTTTATCTAGGCCTTAAATGATCTAGAAAATAATATAGTAGTTTAAATTCTAATCTTTAAGGTCTATTTATTTACAAATCAGGACTAAAAAGCAATCTTTCCATAGAACAAATTTAACGTCAAAGCATTTATTTCTATTAAACTATTTACAGATACTTTTGAACTGATAAAGAGTCGGTTAGTTAGTAAGAAAGTTGAAGGCGTCCCAAAACATAGATAAGAATCTATGGAGAAGAATGAGCAAGAAATATTCAATCCGATACGGATTTTTCAAAGGTTCTCCGAAAATAATCTGGAAAATGTTTCGTAACTTGTTAGTTTGTCGATTGTTAGTGTATTAAATATGAGATATTTTATTAGATATTGATACCGAGGAATATGTAAGTATTTTCTTACTTAGAATATTACTAGCTTTGGCTCGAGACTTCGTCCGCGTAAATGTTGGTTACGAGGACGCTGGAAGAATCGCGATTTGACAGGTCATAAAAAATTCGTCAATTGATTTGTGGTGTCAACTAGTCCATTGGCGTAAAACTGATAAAACGGCGTAAAATGATGACCTTCTAATGTCTCTTAAGTATATCACCACTGACCACTGTCAGTTTGTCCATAAACAAATTAAGAAAAGCACTCGTACTATGAGTAAAAAGGTTTTCTTTAAAATATGCCTATCTGTAAACCAAGCTGCTTTTTGGGGTCGAATTACCTGTGTGACAGATGTCAAAAACGTCATATTGTCTATAATTTATCATAAACAAAATGTATAACAACTCAACTCTAACTGAAGGCTAGGACTTTAAAAATTAAGAAAATCGGACATTGTTTGCGTTTTATGCAAAAAATCTCTTAAAGTTACGAGAATATTGTATTGTAACCGAACCTTGTTTAAAGTGTTTGTTTGCCTTATAAAGCTTCCTTTGTAGACGGTAACTGTTGCATTGTTCTGTTTTCTTAGAAGCCGTATTGAGTGGGAGAAAATAACTGTACTTAATTGGACTTTCTTTCAGCGATATTACTGTTTTTAATAATACAGTGTTAGTTTTACGTATAATCGCGGAAGATTGAGGATTGCATTGAGGAGATCTGCAGAAGAACTAAGGTAACCGACATAGCTCTAAAAATTGCGAAACTCAAGTGGCAACGGGCGGGCACGCTGCAATCGCGGCGGTAAGACCCCTCTTTGAGGAGTGGCTGTAGGAGTGGTGAGCGATATTTTCTAAAAATTTCTTAGGTATGGCAACGCAAATATATAACAAACATCCAAAATCTTTATTAGGCAGTAACGATATTAATATATTTAAGACACAATTAAAAAAAATTTCTAATAAGTAAGACATACTATTCAATAAAAGAGTACCTAACGGACAGAAATATACCTATGATCGTATAATTATTTTTGAACATTGAGGTGAATGCTTAATACGTCCGACTTTATTTGATACTATTTGACTTTGTTTTATTTTGTTTTATTTAATTTTACATGATTTTATTTGACTTTGCTTGACTTTTTTTATTTTATTTTATTTGTTTTAATTATTTTAATTATATAAATGTATTGTAATTCTTGAAATTTTATAATGTAAGAAGCCTGTTATTATGATGATTCGATGATTCGATGACTGTACTGTGAAAAACAAAACATGGCAATCTCTCAATTCAATTATTATAATATAAAAAATAAATATTTTAATTTAAACTAGCTTCTGCCTGCAATCATAGAACATCATAGAACATAGTAGGTACTTAAATACCATAAAACATGGTTTAGCTTTCTATCAGTAAAACATAATGTGTACCTACTCTGACTTCCAGAACTTCCATAGATTAATAACCTCATGCAAACAAATGAACTTTACCTCTTTTTGATATTATTAAAGAATAGATGAAGCAACTCTAATGATTAAAAAAAAACATTTTAATTAAATAAATATATTTGTACGCCTTTGGGCAAAACATAGAAGATCTAAGTACCTTTCTGTAACATCTCACACTCTGTTGTAATTTGACCTATGTTTACAAATAAAGCATTCTGATTCTGATTATGATTCTGGCTGGAGAGGCACCACGGCGCCCTCGCCTTCCGGCTGACGCAGGTCCTCACCGGACACGGTTGTTTCGGAAGGTTCTTGTGTCGACACCACTGTGTGGACCGCCCGGAGGACACGATGGAGCATACGGTGCAGATCTGCCCCGCTTGGGCAGAGCACCGCCGTGTCCTCACGGAGGCGATAGGCGGCGGCGACCTCTCGCGTCCGGACCTGGTTCAGGCCATGCTCCGGGGCGAGAGGGAATGGGATGCAGTCACCTTCTTCTGCGAAGCAGTAATGCTAGCGAAGGAGGAGGCGGGCCGCGTGAGGGAGAGAACATCCTCCACCTCACGCCCCAGCCACCGCGGGAGACGCCCAGGGCGTCGGACGTCGAGAGACGACATCCGGCCACCGTAGACGCGGGCTTGCGGACGGCGAGTAATGGGTAGCTCGCCGTCCGATCAAGGACCATGCCCGGGTCGACGCCGCGTTCTGTTCGCGCGCGCCTCAAAGAGCTGTCAGCACAGGGACGGGGCCCCAATAGGGGCCAAACGCCGGCAGGCCACATAGCTAGGAGAGTAGACGGCCGTTGGGGTCGTAATACTTTCGAGTTTATACCACGTACCGGATGACGCAGTGTGGGAACGCACGACGTGGACTGACAAACTGGTAAAGGTCGAAGGAAAACGCTGGATGCGGGCAGCGGCGGTGGACCGGTCATCGTGGTTATCTTTAGGGAAGGTCTACTCGTATGTCCAACAGTGAACGTTTTTTTGGCTGATATGATGATGAAGCTAGCTTTTGCACACGACTTTACTTCCACGTGGAGAAACCACGTGGAAGTAAAGTACACCATAAAACAAAGCCTATGATGATACTCGAAAATAGTGTAACTTTCTATCAGTGATTATTTTTATGTAATCGGACCTGTTCTTCCTGAGATTTCCTTACAAAAGAGAAATGAAAAACTTTACCTCCTTATAATACTAGTATAGATATTATTACACTAAAAAGGCGTTATAACTTGCTTTACTTTTAAGTAAAGCAAGCTTAGTTCTAAACTGTTTCACTACATAATATAAAACAAAGTCGCTTCCGTCTGTCTGTCCCTATGTATGCTTAGATCTTTAAAACTACGCAACAGATTTTGATGCGGCTTAAATAGATAGAGTGATTCAAGAGGAAGGTTTATGTATTTACATTGCATCCGTGCGAAGCCGGGGCGGGTCGCTAGTTATAAATAAAATAAGTTAAGAAAGCGCTGACTCTTGGCCAATTTATACTTATAATATAATAAAGTTGAAGAGTTTTTTTTTGTGTGTGTGTTTAAACACGCACCATATCTGAAACTACCAGTCGCATCCGAAAAATTATTTGTATGCGATAGCTATTAAAAATATGCTACATAACATCATGTTACGACCTACGGGAGCGGAGCAATGACCAAAGATCTATCATCATCATCATCTGCCTAGCCTTTACCCCACTATAATAATAATAACAATAGGAGGCTCTCGTTGGGCGGTTGGATCAAGGGCTTGATTCAGAAAGCGGTACTCCTGGACACGGCGCGTATTGTTAGGAGATTCCTTTCTCAGGAGCCCTGACCACCGGTAGCTTGGACCCTGTTCCCGATGCCGGTGGGCTACTATTTTTTATATTTTTAAATGTTTTTATGTTTTTTTATATTAATATTTAAAAATGTAACTATATATGTAAGTAAAATAAATAAATGGAATAATAATAATAATTCATTTAATGTCAAGTAACGAAGACTCATTTACAAAAATTAATATCAATAGTCACATTTCCAATTCATCACATAAATTCAATAATAAATTAAATAAAAATTAAATAAATAGTAATTATATTTTATTGATTGCTCTGCTGCACTCCACCGCTGCAATCGACACGCAGCGCCTAGACTACCCCCCTTTTTTTTTCTTTTTTTTTTTTTTTTTTCTATGTTGGGGTCGGCTTCATCTGCCTAACCGAATACCAGTATTTTACATGAAGCGACTGCCTATCTGACTTCCACAACCCAGTAACTGGGTAATACGATACCACTTGGTAAGACTGACTAATAACCAAAGACCTATCTCGGGTGAAAAAAAACCACGAAAACAAAGTCACAAGCAAACCTAGTTTTAAATAATCTCTTTGCGGTTTAACTTACTGTGAAAATACACATTAGGTACCCAACGCTGTCAGTAGGTAGGTACATGATGAAGGTAGAACACCTTTTCTAACATGCATGATAGTCCAAATTTTAAATTACAGATACTCACCCAAGCATAGGAATGTACTTTTAAAACAATTGAAAAACGCGAACTAACCATTAAGCTTTAATTAAAACAATGTTTAACAAACGTTTAGTACATGATATTACGATTGGTTGTCACGGTAGGCTATTGTTTGTAAAACTCATTAGTATTTTTGATTTATTATTATATTTTTTAGGGTTGGCTATTAATTAAACATACGTAATAATTACTTCCTATTTTAAAAGTAGCTCTGTATGTAGAAAAATAAAAAAGTAAAAATAAACTGATAATATGTGGTCATAAATCTAGGGTTCCGCTTTTCAAAACGGTGCAAACAAAACCATTTTATATCTAACTTCGGTATTACGGTATCTGTTCTAATGGCACAAAATTATTTATTTTTTTTCATTGACTATTAAAATGTAAACGTAAAACTTGAGTCCTTAAATGAAAAAGGTAAAATGTGTGTTTCTTTATTTGAAACACGTATTTTGACATATCATTTTCCTCTGACTTAAAAGCAACACGTAAATGGGTCACCACTTCACCTTTCGTCTGTCCCAAATAAATCGATGTCACGCATACAAAATACAAAAAAAGGGGTTTCAAACGTCTTAGTAGGTACAACTAACCCATATCTAACTTCATCGATATGCGACCCAATAGCTTTTAGATGTTCGGTGTAAAATCTTTAGTACAAAAAAAAACAGTAACAACCTACGTTTACAAGATGACAGGCACCATTGAGTAACCCTTTTATAAGTTTCAACCTTTTTTACTTAGCAACTATTGGAGATATTTTTTGGAGTTGTTACTTAGCCTAGTGTTTTGCTATGAAAAAACAAGTGAAAGCTTATAATATGGATGCGAAAGTAATTTCAATAAAATGACAAAATAACAATTGATGCACAGGCACACGAGCTTGCCAACGTAAAATTATTCGGGGTCGATATTCGAACTGGGAGTACGACAGTACGACTATCTTTTACAAATAATCGAATATTAAATTGCCTATTAATATGAATAAACCTTCAAAGTAAATAAACGAACATTGGAAACGGGTATAATTAACCAATTTAAAAATGGATCGAATTTACGTGACATAACTGTGTATTCTTAAATACCTAGCTTGTGAAGCTAGGTATAACCTATCCAATCATTTTAATTTCGTACCTAACTACTCAGGCAATACCGAAATAGACATGTTATAATTTAAAATTGCCCCTTCACCAAATTCTGTAACAAAGAATTGAAATGTATTTGAAGCGGACAGTGGAGGGTTGTTTATTTTTAGGCGAGACGGTCTCTACCCACGTATGTAATGGGAACCGTTATTCATTTAGAACAGCTTGTAACAAATGGCACTACTACTCAAAAAAAGTTTTAAACAATTTCTTTCGAAAGTAAAAGTCATAAAATCTCTTAAATGGTCAGACAAAACCTCTACAATCCACACTTAATAAATTTCTAACCGACGCGTCGTCGTTGAAGGATTTTTATTATAGAATTACTAGCGGGCCACCCCGGGTGCCCAACTTTCCGGTGGAAATCCAAAAAAATTGTTTCATGCAAACCTTATCCGGGAAATTTAGGAACACAATAAAAAAAAACAGCCAAATCGGTTCAGCCGCCCTCGAGTTTTGAGCTTAGCAACACATTTAGCCAATTTTTTTATATTATAGAAGACTAGCTTCTAAAAATGGTCTATCTAGGTGCCAATTTTCATCCAAATCTGTTTAACAATTTACGTATCATTGAGTAACAAACATCTTCATAAACTTTCACATTTATAATGTTAGTAGGATTAGTGGGATACAAAATATTTTCATTTGGCCAAAAGTGACAAAAATGACTTTTATTTTCTAGTCTCATTTTCTGTAAATATATTTTCCATGAATAGCTATACATTAGATTTTGATTCTGTTCCCTAACAAAATTAAAAACAAGTTGCTTAACAGGTACCCTGCAGACCAAAGGCGACAGAAACGATTTACAATTTCTAAGCTGTTAAACACTTTCGACTTATAGATTTTCTCGGAAAAGCGTTTTTACGAAAAATATAAAATGTAATTTAAAACAGCTTTTTATTAAAATTCCTTCACTTGCATTGGAAAAATCAACACTTCATTCAATTTAGAATTCAATTTTCCAATTTAAAAGTCGTAAAACATACTTTGTAAGTCACCGACTGTTAGGTAGGTACTCATTCAGTTCATTGACTCCTGAAAGTGTTAACCGTGTAGTGTAAGTTTAACCTAGCCGAAAAACACATTGTGTTCATGAAGCCACAAAGTTATACGGCCCTTTAATTTATATCTAGACTAGTTAAATAAAATAATAGGTATCCTACCAAAACCTGAACCAGACAACAAAAAATAAATAAGGGAGGTACCTATGATAAGGGATTCAGACTAGATCTCTTCATCATATTTTTTTGTTCTTTACCATACCATGGAACCTTTTGGTTAAACGCAGATATTTAAAGTCAAAGTTTTTACTAAGTTAACTAAAGTTTTCACTATACTACTGCATGCACTAGAAAGTACATTGTTATGCGTGCGTTAAAAAGTGATTTTTCACACAAAATATAAAGTCATTTCCCAGCAAACATTTTTGCTCAATGTTACTTAGTTTGATGGGCAGTATGCGGTAGTTAACGGCTATATTATTATGTTGTGTATTATTTTACACTCCGTACCTATATTAACTTGGCATATACAGGGAAAGAAAATATACCCGAATTCTTAAAGATTCTGCAAGCATTCGCCGACAGTCGTTTCTCCTTTGGACGGTTCACCGACAGGACGTTTCGTTATTGAGAGATTCGTCGATAGAACATTTCACCTGTGGATGTTTCGCCGACAGAATGGTTCGCCTTCGTTTCTTTCGACGACAGGACTTTTCAACTATGGTCTATTCGCCGTCAGATCGTTTTGTCTACGATTGTTTCGACATGGCTTTTTCTTTATTGAACTACAAAGCAACCAAAAAGCTACAAGCTTGCTACAAAGACATGAACAAAGAAAATATTTTAGTGTTAGACTTTTACTTTTAATGAATGGTATTTATCTATTACCTACCCATAATCTTCTATTTTGTTTTCGACCGAAATAAATCCCCACATGAAATAATTTTATATTTTTTAAACCCACACTTACTTACACTTAACTGCAATAACAAAATAAAAGAATATTTATTTTGTTATTGCAAACATAGTGGAACTATAAAAACAAAAGATTAAACAAACGTATATTTACTTATTTTTTCATATTATAAAATGAGTTAATTTTAACTCAGTACACATTTTCTAAGCCAATTTTAACTTACAGTTTTATTATAAGTAGGTAAGTAGTTAAGTGTAAGTAAGTGTGGGTTTAAAAAATATAAAATTATTTCATGTGGGGATTTATTTCGGTCGAAAACAAAATATAGAAGAATATGGGTAGGTAATAGATAAATACCATTCATTAAATGTAAAAGTCTAACATTAAAATATTTTCTTTGTTCATGTCTTTGTAGCAAGCTTGTAGCTTTTTGGTTGCTTCGTAGTTCAATAAAGAAAAAGCCATGTCGAAACAATCGTAGACAAAACGATCTGACGGCGAATAGACCATAGTTGAAAAGTCCTGTCGTCGGAAGAAACGAAGGCGAACCATTCTGCCGGCGAAACATCCACAGGTGAAACGTTCTATCGACGAATCTCTCAATAACGAAACGTCCTGTCGGTGAACCGTCCAAAGAAGAAACGACTGTCGGCGAATGCTTGCAGAATCATTCTTAAAAGGGGTCATTGTACTCATCATTATGAACAACTTTTACTATGGGACCAATCCTGAAATCATGAAAAAAAAATCAGCTGTTCCCTACAAAAATACTACACAACACGATCGTAATGTATGAAACAGCTGATTTTTATTTCTTGATTTCAAGTTTAGTCCCATAGTAAAAGTTGTTCATAATGATGAGTACAATGACCTTTTAAGGTTTCGGGTGTATTTTCAATTACCCTGTATACTTATTAGTTATTACTGAGAGAAAACTACAAAATATTATGTAACATAGGTATCTCGCAACAATGTTAACCACTCATCAATCTACAACACAATTTTTTTAGTAGTTGTACCTAATCTTATGTCTTATATATATACCTACATATTGCTAGCTTGTCAGGTAATCTAATATGCAGGATCAATCAAAACCCTATTATGGCAGCGATATGCAAACTAGCACTACAAGGCCTTAACGGTAAACAATATTGGTTACTCGTTATTATGTTAGTAACAATCCATTGATGTTTACGATTTATAGGATTTCATGAGTGAATATCGATTTCGGGACATCAAATATTTACAAAACGATAAACAAGCATTAATTTTGTCCAGCAAAGAGGGATGCTTTAGCGAATGTGATGCGAACATTTTTAATGTGGCCTGAACAGGTAATTTTAGGAACGAAAATATTTTTTTGGAAAGTGGGACCCTGTTACTAAGAAAATAAAGTTAAAAATTAAAAGGTCCCAGTACAATAAACTTGTCTTTTTTTCAATGATTTTTGCATGATCCTTAATTTAGATGTCTCTTTTAAACACATAGGCAGATATTTTCAGTGTGTTACTATGGTTGTTATAACAGTCAAGAATTAAAATAAATAAAATAAAGTTTAAAATGTAATATCAAAAGCTGTACTGCGCTACGGAACCTTTCGTGTGCCTCCAACTCGCACTAAGCTAGGTTTTTACCTTCATTTAAATAACTCTGTTGAATATTAATAAAGCGAGCTCACAGAAAAACATTGTGAAATGCTCCTCAGATTTTTGAATAGCGATTTACAGTAGGTATTCCTTTGCAGTCCGATTGCTCCGTCCGGTATTTTATTGGACTTTCTGCTGGAGACACAAATTATTCAGGTTATTAAATGTTCCCACAGAATACTACAAATTGAATGGACTTGTTATTGTAATGACGAACGTATTTGTCCTTATTTTGACAGAAGAATCTTAATAGTTGCAGTGCTACAAGAGACTAAGGGAAGGGAAGAGGGGCGGGGGGGGGGGGGCTCTGTCTCTCAATGCCATGGCCCAATGCTACTGTAGTGATTTTTTATGTTTATCCAGACCAGTTAATCTGTCCAAATTTTCCTCAATTATCGTCACCCATCGATATAATGTGCTAGATATCGATAGAAAGTTTGTCATTAAATGATAACCAACCAGTACCATCAAGTGTATATGAATGTAATACATAATTATCCTTTATTACGAAATCAATTTTTAATTTTTTTTTATGACTGAGAATAATTATAATCTCAATATTAAATGCATTTATTAAATATACATTTTACCGACAGAATATAGGCTTTACGTGCTTTCGGAGGCACATGGGTGTCACAACACACACACTGAGAAATTCCAAATGGAAACACACAATAACACTTTACCCGACCTAGGAGTCGAACACCGCATTAGACAGACATAACAAAAATACAAACGCACTTTCGATACAATAATGAGTTCCTGCTGCCCTACCATGAACTCTTATTGCGATCCAAAAAACTGAATTGTTCTTCAAATAAGTCAATATAACGCATCAATTTATGCGTTATATTGACGTATTTGAAGAACAGTTCAGTTTTTGGATCGCGATAAGAGAAAATACGTCAATAAATGACATAAATTGATGCGTTATATTGACTTATTTGAAGAACAATTCAGTTTTTTGGATCGCAATAAGAGTTCATGGTAGGGCAGCTGAGCTTTTTTATCACAAGGTAGATAGGGCTTAGCATCAAAGCCTTTCAGGGTTGACCACAATCCATATGATATTATCCTCAAACAAAGTATTAATACTTGTCACTCACATACATCTATTGATCGAGAGGTACCTATTGTAGATGACAAGTACTCCCCAACATAACAACATAATATTGTATTAGAGAAGTTTCAAGTACCTACTGTGCCCTTGGTAAGATTATACCGTCTAAGATTGTGGATAGAGTTCAAGATTATAATATTTCATCTCCATTTCTGTTAGTGCGAAACCCCTAATTATACGATACTAGCTATCTGTGGCGAAGGGTCAAGTTTCGCTAGAGGGAAATCGGAGTAAATATTGCCTATTCGAATTTTACTTTCCCCAATTTATCACCATAATCTGCCTGGCCATATAATTTGGCAATTAGAGACAACTAGTTGCTTCCTGCGACATCGAGCGCGTGGTTTTTTTACTAATATTTGGTTACGTTTTTGGTTACTGCTCCGCTCCCATTAGTCTTAGCGTAATATTATATAGCCTATACTATTCCTCATAAATCTAACTATCATATACCGAAAGAATTTTTTCAATTCAACTAGCAGTTCCAGAGACAAACGCGTTTAAAATAAACAACATAAAAAAAATTGCTTTAAAAAAAATTATACTAGGTACTTAAGTATAGAAAGAGACCGTACTATTTTTCAATGGTGGCATAGTACCTGTTGTTCCGGACTTTCAAAGGACAGCCGGTAAGAATCGAGTTCTATGGACATCTAGCCACTGCGTCCTAGCATCCGAGAGAAACTACTCTATTAAACGGATAAAAGGTCTTTTAATTCCGGACACGTACTTCTGGAAATCCGTTCAACCATTTTACGTGTTTGAGTAATTCCTTCGTTTAATACACAGGTAGGTACATAATAAAGGCTGATTCACACATATCAGTGCCGGCACAGTTCCGGCACCATCTCGTGTCAGTGATTATAATTTTCTTTCATCCATTCTCTATGAACGCGCAGGAACTGACACTGAGAGCACTGTGTCGTCACTGACACTGACAAGTGTGAATGTGTTCATAGAGCATTCTCTATGAACACATTGACACTTATCAATGTAAATAAAAAAAAAACATGGTTCTTTCATACATTTACGAAAGAACTAGCTTTTGCCCGCGACTTCGTCCGCGTATACAGTATGGGGATCACATATATGCAATAAATTATACGACATACTTGTTATCGCCTTTTCTGACGATATACAAAAAATTAACGAAATCGGTCCAGTAATTAGGTCAAAAAGTAGAGTTTTAATTTTGAACAAATTTAAACACTCTGTAGAATTGAATCAATTTTTTTTCGTAAATCTCAAATTTTCAAACGAATCAAAAAGCCGCGCCAACAGAACAGTCAACAGAGAACTGTCAACAGAGTGTTTACTTTAACTGAATTTATTTTGATATTTATTTTGTTTGAAAATTTTACTTTTTTAATTTTCGGTTTTCGATTTAAAATTTAATTAAGCTATACTTCTGTGGACTAGTATTACTTGAGGTTTCATTTATTGCCTAGAAGTGAGTTCCATACCGTATGTCGGTTATCGCGGACGCAGACGAAGTCGAAGTCGAATAAAAAGTCGCCTATGTCCTTTGTTGGGGTTCACACTTACCCTGTACCAAATTTCACACTAATCGGTTCAGTAGTTTAGGCGTGAAGAAAAGACAGACAGACAGACAGAAAGACAGACAGACAGACAGAGTTACTTTCGCATTTATAATATTAGTTAGGATAATTTATCACAATATATACCTACGGTACGGTGCCGGAACTGTGACTTCACGGATATGTGTGAATCAAGCTTTATACTTCAAATGAGCACAGCTGTAGGCAGAGTTACTAGGCATGTGGGACTTACTTACAACAAAGTACTAAAGTAAACTTTTACTGGTTGGTCGCTTGGTATACAATTTCCTAATATTTGTATTCTGATGAAGCAACTTCTGTTTACACATTTAGTATGGATCGGCAATCGTGTTTCATCCCAAAATGGCACTGTATAGAGTCTGGTTGGTTTAGCCGCCGCGTTCAACCTTATTTCGTGAGAGTAATCTATATTTTTAAATGGCGACCGTCACTGAGTAGGTAACTGATTCATCAACGCACAGCTCAAACCAATGAACGGATTGCGCTAAAATTTGGCACGCAGATAGTTATTATGACGTAGGCGTACGCTAAGAAAGGATTTCCAAAATTCATCCCCTAGCCTAAGGGGATGAAACGGGGATTAGAAATTTGATGATTTCCCATCATTAAAAAAAAAGGACCCGTACCGTAAGCAGAGGTTACCCTAACAACTGTCAAAAATGCCATAAGCTTCCAGTTATTTATTTATTAGTTACTTCTTATTAAAAACTTTTAAGATACAATTCCAATTCCGGGTTGTTAATTCGATTTTCCGCTTAGCAACCCAAATAATTTAATTACCAGCGACCAAAGTTTCAAAGCTACGAATAACTACAACTAGGTAAACTAGTATAAACCGATCAGGTTTATATTGGTGTATACCATGTATGTGTATGTGTATGTGTATCATTAATGGCCAATGCCAGGGGTCGCCAACCAGTCGGTCGGCCTTATAATAATCGATCCCAGATGCAATGCTCACACTAATGTAAGTAGTTACTAAAATAATCCTCAATATAGCTGTATTTCCCTTTTTAATAAAAAAAGAATACTACTTAATTTAATAAAATAAGAAATAGGATTTAATATTAAGCTTATGAGGAAGTATTGATTTGCAACTAAATTCAATTTATTAAATGATTTCACTTTGACTTTGCCTTTGAATTTATAATTGGTAGATCCCAGAGTCTGGTCAGTAACAGTCGATCTTGGTCTTTTTAAGTTGGCTACCCCTGATATACGCGATGTAAATTGCAGTGATTGGCCCGCGTTCGTGGAATATAACACTGTAGGATGTAAGGTAGATAAACGCCCAAACGTAATTCACAAAGCTTTTAAGAATTACTACAAAAATATCCACTTTTGTATTTTTTTCCGTCAGCATAAGTTGATGAATTTGGTCTTATTGTTGGGGTCAATATCTATTCTACATTTTGTAGTTATACATACTATTTTTTCAAAGCATTGCTCAAATGTACCCTTCTTCAAAAATAAATTTCAAATTTTTCTTTTGCGTTATATCTTGATTTCTTAAAATATTCTAGTAAGAAATTATTTTAACAACCCTACTGATGGTGCGATAAACGTGGGGGTGGCCACCTACTGGGCTTAAAAATTATAGATGAAATAAAAGGTATTATCTATAATCATCGATGCGAAAGGAAAAATTTTTGATGTCATCTTCTCGGCAACAAGTCACCGAGTTCCTCAAACGTGTATTAGCTTAAGATATTAGATTAAGACGATGTACAACATCATCCTCCTTCTATATCTAATTTAAATATATTATGAGTATAAAAGCGAAAGGTCACTCACTAACTCATCACGAAATACCGAAAACCGCTTGATGTATAAATATGAAATTTGGCAGGGGATGAAACTAAGGTCTAAAGTTTGTATGGAGCAACAAGATAAGATCGCCAAAAACCGACATTTACGCGATCGAAGTCGCGGGTATAAGCTAGTGCTTAGGTAAAAGGTTTCTCCTTAATGGGTAAACAAACTCCTTAACTAAAAGAGACGAGTTAACCTCACGCTGGGTTCCGGATGTAAACAGACCACATACTTATCATCCTCAGTTAATTGACATGAGTTCTAGAGAAGTTTAGAAAACTACTAGTCAACTACTCATGTAGGTACTTAATTTAACCTCTCTCGGTTCTCATAATTCAAATGTGAACATAACATAACATCACGCCTGTAATCCTCGAAGGGTTAGGCAGAGGTGTACCCATTAGTACACCCACGTTTCGCCAGTTATGTTCAAGTCCCAAGTAATAGGGGGCGAGCCTATTGCCATCAACCGGGCACAAATCCAGACACCGAGGCAACTACTGAGAAATTCCTGATGGAAAAACCCAATACCACTTTGTCGACATGGGAATCGGATTCAAGACCTCAAGCTCAACAGTCACGCTTTGCGACCACTAGAGAGCAACGTGGTAGTTTATGAGGTAGTCTGTGTGTAACCTTGTAAAAAAAACTAAATCGAGACTAAATTGGTAACACGAGGTAAAATTACATAATGTAATAAATAATTAGTGAGCGTGTAGCAACCCACGCAGAGATAACACTGTCTCGTGTAAGCAAGCTTAAGATGACTGCTAAAATGTAAAGAATAACTAAAAAGAAGATAAAGTTAGTTAGTTTTAAAAATAATAATTTCATAACATCATCAAGGCAGAAACCGGAGAGTATGGGAATCTTTCCTATTTAAAACCACACCGAAGGCCACAAACAGCTATGCTACACTCATCGGCTTCGGGTCCCATAATAAAAGCTTTGGAACTTCTCCCTCTAACATAAACTCACGCCTTTTTCCCATGGGGGTAGGCAGAAATCTCAGAACGCCACCTGCTACGATCCTTACATATTCCTTTCGCCTCATCTACGTTCATACATCTCGTCATACAAGCACGCCGGTTACGAGTACTCCGCACCTGACCTTTCTGAAGAACCTCACCAATAAGGTCAGTGTAGGTCTTCCTAGGGCGACCCCTGCCTGCGTTGCCACTCACCTCTGCCATATAAATACCTTTTGTTAATCGTCTTTCACTCATCCTCTCAACATGACCGAACCATCTAAGCATACCCTTTTCTATCTTTGTCACTACATCCTCTTTTTATCTCCCTCTAAGGAAGATATATATCATCAGAGACATATTTAACCTTGGTTTCCAAAGTAATGGTCATCATCTTCATCTGCCTAGCCTTTTCCCAACATAGTTGGGGTCGGCTTCCAGTCTAACTAGATGCAGCTGAGTGCCGGTATTTTACATGGACCGACTGCCTATCTGACCTCCACAACCCAGTAACTGGGAAATACGATACCCCTAGGTAAAACTGGATGTCAGACTTTCAAGCTTCTGACGACTCGTAACGACTGTCAAAGATCCACGTATGACAGCCGGGACCAACAGCTTAACGTGCTTTCCGAGGCACGGAATGATGACAGTAATAACTTTAGATAGTACATATGAATTGAAAAAGTCACATTGGTACTTGCCCACAACCTCATGCATGAGAGGCGGGCGCCTTAACCGCTAGGCCATCACGACCAAAGTTATGGTATAGTCATATAAACCTTATATTTCTTATAAAATATGGCTGCCACCACCTACCGTCCGGGTTTCACCTGGACGCTTTTTGGAAATCCCTTCCGAAAGCCTCCTAAGCTAAGACAAGCCCGGGGAATCCCGGACGGATAGCAGACTTACGTAAAGCCCAATTACGCCAAAAAGTTAACAAATATTATGCCATAAATAATGGACCCGTATTAGCAATTAACTAACTCAGAATAATAAGATAACCCTGACTGGTGCAAGCGGGCCTAAAAGATTTATTAAGTTAGGTACACGTAACATTATTCTTTTACCTACAATACCGATCAATGTATTGATGCTTTCAATATGTTATCGTAAAATATTCTTAATAAAGCAGATAAAATAATGTTAACATTGTTTTGATAATAAATTGAAAAGCGTAATTAGAAAAATGTGTTGCCTGCCTCTAAAGAGGAGGAGGGTGATAACATTATAATAAATAAAAATAAATAATATCTACTGCAGGGCAAAGGCCTCTTCTCATACAAAGAAGGCATGAGTAGTGATCACCACGCTTGCTCAACGCGGATTGACGATTTTAGACTTATATTAATCACAAGTCGTGTTTAGTGGATTTTCAACGTTGTGATCTACACTATAAAGTTGAAAATCCACTAAACACAAACCATAGTGTCGGCGCTGCCGCAGCGCTGCCGCGGCGCTGTGTTTTTAGAGAATAGCACAGCAGGTTTTTTCACGGTGTTTTCTTCGCTAATGTCCGTGATGTCCTAGATAAACTTAATAAGCATGATTTAATTAATATGTGGGAATTATACAGCTGTAGGTATAACTACTTTCCTGATTAAGACAGAAACGGACATCTTTAAATAATTAATACGATTTTTAAATAAGGGTTGTTAAAGCATCGGTAAAACGAATAATAGTGACGACCCACTGACCACGACTACAGACAAATATACTTAGTACTTTTTGGTTCTGTTATACACAATCTAAAAATATCTACTAATGCATTATAAGCTGTAATTAGGTACATAAAACACAAACAAAATATTCGCCTGCATGAAAGTTAAGAAAGTAGATACGGCTTTGAATTTTATTGTGGATACATAAATAATAACTAAATATAATAATCTATATGTATTCAGCTGTTCATTAAACACTTACCTATGTAGGTAGTCAATTAATATTAATTCTTACGTACCCGACGTTAATTAAATACTTAACGCCACTTAACTCATCATGAAAGACAAAATTTTGATACGATATACACTTCGTAGACTGCAGGCATAACATTATGTATTACACAAAATGCAAAATTATGTCAATATTACGTTCCAAGTTTCATACAACTTTTTAAACTCAAAACAAACGTTCCAGAAAAACCCAAGCGTATTAAACTTTTTAAATTTTAATATTAAATTCAAACTCACCTTTAAAAGAAACGCTCCAAAAAAAAAACAACACACAGATTTAAAAAACGAACTACGTAATTCCAAAAACAAATTCACTTGAACTTATTAGTGCCACCATTGTTTAAGTTCCGTTCATATCGGAGAGCATTCAAAGCGTCCTTAAGGCTTAGATACAATCGTTGTGTACGCGCGCCGGCGACCAACTGAGATTCCTCGTACGCTTTCTCCGCAATTCCATGGTGATATTGTTGATACTGATACTCAAAAACTTGGATGTTTTATTGAGTATTTTTATTACGCATTACCTTGATATGTTCTACTTACATAATTTGCAATGAGAGTGAATTGCTGAATATATTTACAGCGCTCATTTTAAATGTAAAGTAGGTTTGGTGATAAATAGGAATGTTTTAGACGTTTAAGTTTATGGGTTTTTTTTGCTAGTTAGGTTTATTATGTCGGTTATATTTACATAATACATTTAAGGTACCCAGTACCTACTTGCTTAATTAATCTTTTAACTACTTTGAATTTTAGGGGCAAAAAAGGAGTAAGTCGAAAAGGACTGCAAAACTTTACTTAATTAAATTAAATTTTTCCTAAAAGCATAATTATTTCAAATTCTACACTATAGCTCTTGCCTCTGGCCAAACAAACTTATCGTACTATTTTACTCCCACAGTACAGCGTGTGAGTGTGAGGACTCATAGGGTCGCCATATTTGATTCGTAGCTTTAGTGGTACATGTTTATACAAATTCCTAGATAATTTTCTAGTTTTCCTGTCTTTTAGTTCGTTGTTTTCTAGCCTATTTTCATATTGAGGAGTTTGTTAAAGAAACCAAGGTTAGCGGATTTCAACCGTATCGGTTCTGGTAAGGTGTCATGAGTTTCTGCGAAGCTTTTTCCAAATGTATTAACTTTGTAAAGAAAATTACTTTCTTTTCTTCTGATTCAAATAATGAGTAATACCGGTTTTGTATTCTGGCAAAGATTTTTCCAAGTATTATATCGAAAGTGGATTTGTGTAATATTTTTTATTAACTAATGGAAACAATTTGTACTGGTACTTAAGTTATAATTTTCAAAGAGATTCAATGAATAATTTAATGAAAATGTAATAGATTTCTATATAATTTCAGAGAATTCTAAAGTAAAAAATCGTCTGTTTTCTCATTTGAAGTCATTAAAATAAAACTGTTAATGAATTTTGTATTATATATTATGAAAACAGAAAAAAAATGAATTTCCGGATTTATAAATAAAAAAAAAAATTTAAAGAAAAACAAAAAACCCGACTGCGTAAAAACTAATTTTAAAAAATACGTGAAAAAAATAACTTCAATAAAAACTAAAAAGAAAGAAACAAACTCAGTAGTTTAGAATTCTGTTAATTAATACTAAATAACTACACAATTGAAATAGTTTTATAATCGATACCTACACACATAAAACAAATCATAAATTCTAATGCAGACCAGAACGACTCACAGCCCCTTGGGAAGATTTGATTGGTAAAATTTGAATGGGCCCCGACTGTGAGTCTTTCTGTCGGGTAAAAAATCGGATAATCGGAAAAACGGATCTAAGAACATTTATTTTCAAAACATAGTTTAGATGTTGTTTAGGTGTTGTTTAGTTTAGTTTAGATATATGAACGTAGATGAGACGAAAGGACTATAGTACGGATCGTAGCAAGTGGCGTTCTGTGCTTTCTGCCTACCCCCATAGGAAAAAGGCGTGAGTTTATGTTTATGCATAGTTTGAAAGTAAATGTGTCTTCATTATATTCCTTAAACGACAGAATATGTTTTGGTAGTTTCAGGAACTGTCTTTACCCAATTACCTACACAGATATTAAAATTAAATTAGTAATTAACTAACGTGTCAAGAATTTGCGACGCCTCTCACAAATATTCTAGAGATGTAATATTCGAAGTATGTCATAATTAATATCTTTAATGAATGTTTGTGAATTTTCGGCGAAACGTTCGAGAAGTTGTTCGTGTAGTAAAGTGGGCCAAGATTTTCGAACATGATAACTTGGACATAGTTCTTCTTGACATCTCGTATGTGTTTTATCCAAAGAGTAATATAGACCTGTGTCGTACATACAGCCAGTCATGTTTAAGTACCTTGTAATAGGGACTTTGCCTATTGCCCTATTTATTTATTCAAAGTCAAACTCGAATTATTTATTTCAATCAGATCATTAAAAGGAACTAAGGAATTTTTAAACGTCATTAATAAGAGAGTAAAAACTTGATAATATTGAATCTAGTTGACCATTCCAAAAGGTAATTTCAAGACAAAGGCACTCTGCACACACTCTTTCAAAAAAACATATGTTTTACAATCAGTTGTAGGTACATTCATTCCATAATTATGCGAATGTGAAGACGGTGTACCTTAAATAAAAATCATGTATTTATTTAGTATTTCTAATTACAACGGTTTTACCCTAATTAGTTACAATGTTACAGTTAGTATATTAATTTCATGGAGGCACTTGACATGTAAATTACTTATTACATATTAATTTACATACATTATTCTTAAACATAATGCCTGTCTCATATATCATATAGGTACCAGACTCCGGGCTGCAGCCGAGATATTCCTGATGGAAAAATCACTATAAAACTTTACGAGACCTGGCAATCGAACTAAATTCCTCAAAAGCAAAGATACAGTGGGTACTTACATTATTACTTAAATTATTTCATAGTCATAATTAATTATGTAATTGTTACGGCTCATTATGGTGCACATAACATCCTGGTACTTTTCCCGAAACCTCTGTAGCTGCGTAATAATTAATAAACATACATACCTACATATATTAAATCTAGGTATACCTCTTTCTGTTTACCGCAAAAACAAAACTAAAGCCTTTAAATAAAAAAAGAAAACCAAACAATTTTTCATCACAGCTTTTAGTGTGTCCGTGTCGTATTTGAGACGGGCGAGATATTTAAAAAACAAAGTTGTTTTATCTTCATTTTCCAGTGTTGTCATTTTCCACCTAGCTCATTCAAAACATTAATAGCAGTACGCTTATAATTACGTGTACGACTATACGCCGACAGACTGAACACCGTAAGGATTAATTATTATTTAAAAAAAAAGGTTAGGTTAGGTTAAAACTGTGACTCCCCCTACGCACGAGCGGTACCGCGGCAGCCGCCGCCGCCGGCATGTACCAGAAACGACAAGATTATAAAGAAATAAATTATTCAAATCTACGTAGAAATGTAGATACCCACCTACCTTTTGGAAGGGGCAACTAGATTCAATTCCTTTTTTCTTTTTGTATATGACGTTCAAAAGTGCCTTAAAATGGCCTAATTGAAATAAATGATTTGAATTTGACTTTGACTTTTTACACGTATAAACCGAAGTAGGTATGAGCCCTGTCGGCGAAGTGTCCTGTCGGCGAAGTGTCCTGTCGGCGAAGAGTCCTGTCGGCGAGAAGTTCCCTCGAAGAAGTCTCATCGGTGTTCAGTGTGTCGGCGTTTAGTCGTACCTACATTCCAAAGTATAAGTAGTAGCTATATGGTATTGTAGTAACTTTTTGTAAAATAATATCAAAGATAAGGTTACACCTAGCCGTGAAACAAACCACTTAAGGTGCTTACTAAGAGCTTTCTAGAGAAAATAATAAAACTTAAAGACAATATACGTATGAAGCCATGAAGTCACATAAGGCCAGGCACTCACTCAATCACTACCTACACATATCGTCGTCTAATGTGTCGACTCGAGTTTCAATAAATGAAATTAAATAGCTCAAGTCGTATGTCGTTCTAAAAACATTCTAATTTTACCTCTTTTTACACACACACTTTATCACTAAACATACAAAACACATACACATCATTACACTTTGCACGCCCAATATAATAAGGCAAACTTTTGCATAATAATATTATGCAGCAGCGTTGCCAGATTTTTTTTTGCCAAGTCGGGATTTTTGAACTTTTTTAAGTGAAAAAAGCGGGATTCTGTTGTCGAAAGCGGAACATAGTAAAAAACGTATATGATCAAAAGTTTTTAAATATTTATCTTTTTATTTGAGCTCAAATTAAGTTTACGTGACAATAGATAGCAAAAATAGCCATAGAAAATTATTCTAATTTATAAAAATATGATATTTTAAAATCAGATTTACCCTATCTTTATATAGTTGAGTCTTATTCGACTTCTCAATAAAAAAAAACAACTCAAAATCAAAACAGTTTTATTCTTCAGAAAAATATGATTCACAAACCATAGAAGCTTTTTATTGAATAACAGTTCAAGATTGGAAAAATTGCTGTGAGCATGTAAAAAAAAAGCGGGACTGAGCATGTCCCGCGCGGGACATTTAATTTTGATTTAAAAATCGGGACGTCCCGCCAAAATCGGAACGTCTGGCAACGCTGGTAGGCAGTCTCTTTTTAATTTTGTAGTCCTGTCATAGGAATTTGGGTGGCGTAATACTGATTACTACGTTACCCAGCTAGCACGCCAGAGCCCTTTTTAAATTTATTATTTTTTTAAACTAACTGTTGTAACTGTTATAGACACACATGTGAAATAAAAAATTAAACACTGACTGTAGTACGTACGGGCCCTTTAAATGCACTCTACTTATTAGTCATTTGTATGTATTAGAATATTAATGAACACCCACAGCAAAAGCTCTCTCTTCACTATCATCATTAGTCAGTTCTTCAATTAGTCCTTCGTTCATTAATCATAAGAGAGACTTAAAAGGAAGTCACCGTCGTTGTAAATCATAGACAAGAAAGGGTTCTAGAGGGGAAGGGTTTTGGGAAAATGTGTTTAAAAACTAATGTTTAGTTTTAAACTGAAGGAACTTTTCTTACTTTTGAAAGCTTAAACCAACATTCTTATAATTATTCTTTATTTATTTATAACGCTTACATTTAAAGGTAACAGTTACAGTAAATGAAGTAAAAGTAAAGTGCATCGGAAAGCACATTTAGCTGCAGACAAAAATATTTGTCTGAATAGGTTAAAATAGATGACACAACCAATTAATTGGCGTACTTTCTATGACCTATCAAAACACGATTCTCCCATAGATTTTGTATGACAACAGACAACTGTGATGTGACTTTTGTGCCAACTCAATTGACTAACCATTTATCGATCAATTTAAAAACAATTAAACATTAATCTGGTTTCCAGGGCTAAAACAAAGATTGTCTTGGAATTATTGCTTAATGGTATCAACTACTCAATTTGATATTATTTTCAGCTTCTACATATTAGAACCTCAAAATCTCGAAACATTAAAGTTGCAACTTTAATGTTTCGAGATTTTCGAGAAGAGATAGAATTTGCCAAAGCTAAGTTAACCCAACATACTTTTGAAGTAGGTTAACATGATGACATAGTTACAGAACCGCAATTTCTTCAGAAACTTGTGGAAACGGATTGCTTACCTAATCCGTTGAAACTTTCCGAGTAACCAGCTGAACAATGTGCGATACTCTCCACAAATAACAAAGAAGAACAGTTATCTTATATCAAAACAATACCTGCCTGTCTGCGAAAGACATCCAAAGTCTACTGAATTCCTTAATTTAGTACCCATTGGTGTAGTGGGCAGATTAAGGAGCTTGCGCATCGTGCTAGGAAAATATCAGGCAAAAAATATTCTGCACAAGCTTTTGCCCGCGACTTCGTCCTCGTATATAAATAAAAAGTAGCCTATGTCCTTTCTTAGGATTCAAACTTACCCCGTACCAAATTTCATCAAAATCGGCTTAGTGGTTTAGTCATAAAAGCGTAACAGAGAGACTGACATAATGAGTTACTTTCGCAATTACAATATGAGTATAGATATGACACTGTGTCCATTAGACCGTTTCTTTCCATGCCTAATACGTTCATAGCACGGTCATGCTATGGTATGGTATAGTGAGCAGAGTCCTTTATCTTCCAAAGTTATTCGGAAGCCCGCTTGTTAATGCGGATCATTTAATATTACGTTACCTAAAGTACTTTAGGAAACTGGATTCGAACACAAACTTAATAAACATTGAAACGATAAAACTTCGGATCAAAAGATTTTAGAACTTGTTTTGAACAAAAAAAAAACGGTTACTTTCTTAAGGTTTTTACAGTCTCAAGGGACTTGTTAAGTTGTTTACCTATTTGTTCAAAGTGGATAAATAGTGAGGCATCTTGTTAGGCAGGTTGGTACCTTTTTTTACTAACAAAAAGGAATAACCTAATTATTCATTTATTATCTTTTTGTAAAGATAGAGATTTTAGTAAACAACTGTGGTAAAAGCATTGTCGTGTTATTCTAGAGACGAGACCAGGTATATAATCTAAGGACTCGACCTTCTACAAGTATTTGTAAAACAATTTGTTACAAAATATTGTGAACTCAAAAAAATCTCTCTGAAGAAATCTTTTTGTGTTTTCTATTCCTATTACTTTGTATACCTACTAAAATAAAATAACCTTTATTTATTGAAGGTGATTTATTTTACAAAAATATATCTAAGCTTATTTTCTATTCCTAATTTGTAATCCTAGTACAAAAATATTATTACAATTTTTCTAAAATGCTGTGAGGATAAAGTGTATTAAGTGCTCGTAACCGGCGTGCTTGTATGACGAGATGTATGAACGTAGATGAGGCGAAAGGAGTATGTAAGGATCGTAGCAGGTGGCGTTCTGTGGTTTCTGCCTACCCCCATGGGAAAAAGGCGTGAGTTTATGTATACATGTATGTTTAGTGTGCCTGGCAAAGGCTTTCTCTAAATATTTCCATATCTACCCTTTTACTTTTTATTTACTTTTATAAATGAGAAAATAACTCTTTCTGTCTGTTACGTTTTCACGACTAAGCCACTGAACTAATTTTGAACCCATAAGATTGATTGATTGAACACATAGGCTACATTTTATTCTGCGACTTCGTCTGCATCCGCGATAACCTACATTTACACAGACAAAGTCGCAAACAAAAGCTAGTTAGTTCCATTCCATATCTCCGAAGTTCATCATCAGATCATGACAATATTACTATGGGACCTATTCGGAAGTATACTCTTTCAAACAAAAAAAAAGAATCATCCAAATCTATTCATAACTGGCTGAGTAATCAGGTAACATACATACAAAAAAAAACATACGCGCCGAATTGAGAACCTCCTCCTTTTTGAAGTCGGTTGATAACAAATAATTTCCTTTCGTCCAGCTACAAATTCACCGTTTAAACTAGATTAACGTTATATAAATCGTAAAACTTTCTGAAACAATGTGAGTAACCTTTTTAATCGTCCTCTTGACTTTGAGAGTGATGCGGGCATTTAATATTGAGAGGGTTTCGGCTTGATAGTGGCCAGTAATACGGTTCAACCACTTAGCTCCTTTTAACCTGATTTGCTTTTGCTCCTTTGTAAAGGTTTTTCTGTGTTTTCTCACTTTGTGATGTCGGTAAATAGGGCGGTTAATGGGTACGGCAGTTTCCTATTCTATTCTTGTACCGATATTCTTTGTACCGGAGAATGTCTACAACAGGAGTTTCTTGAAATATGCTGTGTTGTAGGTATAACATCTCACCTTTCTTATACCTTGATAGTTGAAAGGTATGAGGACAGAGGAGTGCAACCACTGCTTGCTAGTGACGCACTAGAGTTAACTTATTCATATTTATTCATTTATTTAATACTAGCTTCAGCTCGCGGCTTTGCCCGCGTATAAAGTAACTTACCGTAAGTAAGTTGAACTATAATCCTAAGGAAACGCATTACCGGGATAAAAAGTACCTATCTTAAATGCTAATACATTAAATGGTATATCTATGTGCCAATTTTCATCCAAATCTGTTCAACGGTTTACGCGTGATTGGGAAACAAACATTTAAATATCTTCAGAAACTTTCACATTTATAATATTAAAAGTACACATCCTAGTAATTAATACCATCAGCCTAAAAATAAAGACCAATAACAAAAAGTAACACTTGGCTGTCAAGCCAATTACACATCTTCATTAATAAAATACAGAACAATACTATATTCTACAGACATTTCCGTAACCAACAAGAACAAAGGAACACCAAAAAAGAAAATACTGATTATTAGTGCGTAGGCATACACACACATACTCAACATACCTATACTCCAATAAGAAGCAAGAATATTGCCACTAACAAGTCAAAGCTTCGGGCAGCTGGAACTCAATAACATTTTGCTCAACTCGGGAATTGAAACGACGCCAGAATCCCTTCCCTTAGTAGTCACACAAACTAAAGCGAAATATAAACAGTTACAAAATTATATTGTCTTAAATAAAACGGAGATAAAAAGTGTTTCGTTAGGCCGCAGTCAACATTGTCACCTCCAAAATTGTATTATTTAATCTACACTTTCATAAAAAAAAATCTATATTAAATAATACCTGAATAATTTCAAACGAGAAAAATGTAAGTAAATATTTCTTCGTTACCTTTCATAAAATAGGTAAACAGGAAAACCACTGTGCTAATAAGTGAAGCAAATATTTCTAAAAAAGAATACCAGCCTATTACTGTCCAACTGCTAAGCAAAGGCCTCTTCCCATACAGAGAAAGCTCGAGTATTGATCGCCACCTTCGCTCAAAACGGATTGGCGATTTCAGACTTATATTAATTTATAAGCGACGCGCGGCGTGCTTGTATGACGAGATGTATGAATGTAAATGAGGCGAAAGGAGTATGTAAGGATCGTAGCAGGTGGAGTTCTGTGGTTTCTGCCTACCCCCGGGAAAAAGGCGTGAGTTTATGTATGTATGTATTAATTATAAGTCCAGGCTGACTTACGATGTTTTTCTTAACCGATGTCAGTGATATCTAAAATTATGAATGAAATTAATCATGTTGGTAGTTTCTCAGTATTGAACCCGCAATCTCATGCATGAGATTTACGGCCATTACGTCATTAATAAATAATTAATTAAGGATTAATATGAATAGCCTCAATAAGCCAGCATTGAAATCCTCTCTTATTTCCTTTGTTTCTACCATGTGATTTGGCCGAGCATGTAATCGTATTGAATCGTACTGAATGTCTGAAATACATTTAATTAACGGACTTTAGGCCTTCAAGAGTGCTTTAACGTAAAAGAACATATTCGATTCGAGTTTATTGTCAAATTGGAAATTCTTGTCATACCTATAAAATTAAACCAAAATAGTATAATTAATAATAATAATAATATATAAATAAATAAATGGGAATAATAATATCAGCCTCTTCTAGTTGAATATACGCATATTTTGTTTTTTTTTACATTTTATGTGACACTCGAGCCATTAAGACGAATCTAATGATAATGGCATATCATTTATCAAAATTGGTTGATACGTTGAGTAGTTTTACGAGCGGACATAGGAACGGACATACATACATACAGGTCAAACACAGCTCTTTTCGGGCTTTGCCGCAGTCGGGTAAAAAAATACATAACATTATGTGCAAAACGATAATTTTTAATTAAAAATCTATCGAATTTCCGTTACGTTTACTTCGCGCGCTCTATTTAAGCCCTTCAGAGGTCTCCGGAAGTCCAAAATCGCTTGATGAAGTGACGGGTCATTACTTTAGCCTAATGGCCTAATTTGTACCACAAAGAAAGCTACACAAAAACGTTTTTTAATTACCTCAAATTGAAATTAATCCACGAAGAAGTCCGGTGATTCGAAATTAAACCAACTAACCAGGGTAATTGAAGACAGGAAATGAAAGAGATAATCAGAAATGGTAATTATCAAGGGACTGGTATTGCTGCCAAATAACCCTTACAATTTCTGTTAATAGTTACCTTGGTTGACCCCTACATACAATTATGTGTAATATTGAGGAAATTAAAAAAACCAGCCAAGTACGACAAAGTGTTCCGTACCACCGTACCTACAACATGTAATATACAAAATAAACACGTTTCTTATACGTGTTTTTGGGTGTTTTTTTGTACATTACCAGATTATAACTTAACTTAACTTAACTTTATTTAATTTTTATTATTTGTTGTTATAGCGGTCATGGTGCAAACATACCGAAAACTTCAATTCTCTACCTATCACGGTTCATGAGCCCTCTGACAGCCGAATAGCTTCAAAATCTAAATTTAAGTAGGTATTCTAAATCCAGAAATATATGATACAAATGATAACTAGACAGACAAATTCGGAAATCAACAAATCATAAAACTGTGTAATTATAACTAAAATACCTAAACAAAAATACAAACGCAAATCTTCAATTAATTAGGTGCTAAAATGTTTAGATAAAGCGAACTTCTACAAATTAAAAAATGTTCAATTCAAACGAACGAAACTATTTTAATACTTCACCCATCATTTTTGACATTCATAAAGTTCAAAGCTATCGGACCAATACTAATACCACGAAATAGCACAGTCTAACCTTGATACGTGTTACGAAAAAGCCGTGTTTTGCTATTCACTTGTAAACACAAAGAAATATTGGATAGTCTGTGGTGTAAGTACACAGACGTGTGTATAAACACAAACTAGCACACGAGAGTGTGAATAAGACAAGCTATAACTGTTGGTATGCCTGTAATGTTCAGAAATCAATCGGCTTGCTAAAAGGTCTCCTTATTGTAGCACACTTTTGTGAATTGGTTGACAAATTTTTGACGAAACACACAGGTCATCCTTTGAGTGTTTATTTAATTGAGGCTACAAGTGCGAACCACGTAGGCAACAGTAGCTTAAACTTATGTTTCCCCTTTTTTCCACATAACTAGGAGTAGGTGCAAAATGTTTTTCTCTTCCAGTCTTTTTTTTTTTTTTTTTTTTTGAGGTGGTAAAAATCATCAAATGAGTCCTTCCGTCCTGGGCGGGGCGGAAGGGACTGTCAGACTTTTACTGACTAAAAAACCACCCTGTTCCTTCTGTTGCCCTTTACGTTCCGGGGCCACGGTATCCTGTTAAGACGTCCCGCAACCCCGGCAGGCGTTTGGCCCCGTTGGGGGGCCCCGTCCCTGTGCTGACAGCTCTTTGAGGCGCGCGCGAACAGAACGCGCCGTCGACCCGGGCATGGTCCTTGATCGGACGGCGAGCTACCCATTACTCGCCGTCCGCAAGCCCGCGCCTACGGTGGCCGGATGTCGCCTCGCGACGTCCGACGCCCTGGGCGTCTCCTGCGGCGGCTGGGGCGTGAGGTGGAGGGTGTTGTTCTCTCCCTCACGCGGCCCGCCTCCTCCTTCGCTAGCATTACTGCCTCGCAGAAGGAGGTGACTGCATCCCATTCCCTCTTGCCCCGGAGCATGGCCTGAACCAGGCCCGGGCGCGAGAGGTCGCCGCCGCCTATCGCCTCCGTGAGGACACGGCGATGCTCTGCCCAAGCTGGGCAGACCTGCACCGTATGCTCCACCGTGTCCTCCGGGCGGTCCACACAGTGGTGACACCCGGGCGTTTCCTCCCGTGCAATCCGACACAGGAACCTCCCGAAACAACCGTGTCCGGTGAGGACCTGCGTCAGCCGGAAGGTGAGGACGCCGTGGCGCCTCTCTAGCCACTCCTCAAAGAGGGGTCTTACCGCCGCGATTGCAGCGTGCCCGTCTCTTCCAGTCTTTACACCAGATATCACGTTAACATTTGCCCCTTTTTTCCATTGATCCGTTTGCCAAATTATCACTAATAGCAGCATAAACCTCTTCAAGCGTACGCCATTCCACTCGGCCAAATGAGTGCGTCACGATTACCCGAAAAACGTTTGCCTGAATTAATGTGTGACAGAAGCACAGTTGGCAAAATTAATGATTGCTCGAAAACGAACGAAACGACGTTTCGTCTGAATAAATGATTGCCCAATAAGAACTTGAGTAGAGTAACGAAATTAGTATCATACCTATAACCTCTTAAAAGTTTAGGTACGATAATTCTATATTCGTCTAAAATTCACTAAACATGATTAAATAAACCAGAAACGCTCTATATCCTTTTTATTCATAGTTACTCCAAGGTGAATACATTCTATTATAGCTATTACTCTGTAGATCGTAAATAAAGCCAGTTGGCTTGAAGAAGCTGGTAGCGGGTAAGAGATGTTCCCGCACGGATATCGAGATAACAAAGAAGGTCTTTACACTTTATAAATAAGGTATTCTGACCTCTTTCTCTACGTTGCACGTAGTAGTTTTACACATGTACTTGAAGTTTTTCACTTATTCAGTTGGATCGGGTAAATAAAGAATCGTCTGCAACACAAACTGTTGGGTTAACTTGGTAAGTACCTTTTAGTTAATTGTTTACAGAATACACATACTTACGCTCAGTTTCTGGAACAAAAATCAACACAAAAGCTTGTTAATACAATGTCAGGGTCGCATAAGCTTATGTAATTTGTTGACCGAATTATCAACAGCCAATAGAATTACTTGGCTTGAGTTTAGTTTTGAAAGAAAATCTTCGTCGCAGAAATCTTAGTCGCTTAAATGTAAGATGTGTGACGTTATTATTTCCCACCAGAAGGCTAATTCTACTAATTAAAAACGTTCAAAATCTAGTCGCAATCTCATCTCAGTGACAATCAGTGTCAAAAAATGTGAGACTTTTTTGACAGATTGAGACCGAGATTAGATTACGGTCGTGCCTATAATTGCTCCCCAAGTCGATTTATTGTCCATTTCATTGTCATCTAAACCTAATTATTTATACACCGTGAATTTTAATTCGTTGTAAATCTTTCAGGGGGTGAATGTACTCATGAATATGAACAACTTTTATTAAGGGACATAGTACGAAATGTGAAAAAAAAACCAGCTGATCCATACAATTTGATCGTAATGTAGTACATTATTGTATGGATCAGCTGTTTTTTTTTTTCACATTTCGTAGATACTATGTCCCTTAATAAAAGTTGTTCGTATTCATGAGTACATTCACCCCCTGAAAGATTTACAACGAATTAAAATTCAGCCAGTATTTGTGATCACCAACCAATAAAATCTACAAGTCTTCTGTCGTTCTTACAACAAATGAAAAAGCTTCAATCGTTTACAAAAAAAATGGGTTGTAACATTAGGTCGGTTGGTCGGTAGAGATAGATGTGCACACATTATCACCACAGTAAAACGTAAGAGATTTAATCTACCCGAGTGTGTGGGATGAATCTGATGAAAGCAACAACTCACGATAGAAAAATAAGATCTGTGTACTTACGTACATCATACATATGTAACGATATTTATTTCGCACTAATACACAGAAAAACGGCGAGTGAAAGGTGTCGTCCTACCGTACAATATTAAGATCGAGCAAAAAACTAACAGTAAATTATTTTTTAATTAAATCAATATTTGTAACTTTGTTTTTTTTTATTATTTTGTTGTTAAAGCCATAACCAGTCTATGCAAGTATCTATACACTTATCACGGTTCGTAAGATGCAGCCCTGAGACAGAGGGACAGACTGACAGACGGATGAGCGAGAGCTTTGGGGCTCCGTTTAGGCTCTTTGTGTACGGAACTCTAAATACTTAGAGCTTATAAAATGTAGACAAAAAAGTATTAATGTAAAAGGCTGTTTTATTAAACTTAGCTAAAGTTTCTCGTTGCCCAAAGTGTTCGCATAAAAGGATAACCCTAAAAATCAACACAATTCAAACTTTAAAAAGTTAATCCTCAAAAAATATATCTTTGCCTACTAATACTATAAACTCCGTTAAAGCTTTTTTTTTCTTTTATTTAAGCACCAACCTTTATAAAAATTTTCAGAAAGCTAAGCCTTAATTATAATACTTGATTTGTTTAAATGAAGTACGTTGCTTCCAGACTACGGACGTTTTACAGTTTTACTTTTCTGCGTCTGGATAAAATTAACGCTAAAAAAGTGTCTGGGAATCGTGTTATTTTTTTAAGTTTTGTTATTAAATAATAAGCAATCTATACTGTAAAGCTGAAGGGTATGTTTGAACGAGCTAATCTCCGGCACTAGGTACGGGTCCGATTCTGAAAATTCTTTTACATACGATAATAATCACTTTAACGTAAGTGACAAAGGTACCTTTGGTACCAGATATATGAAAAACGACCCAGTATTCAAGCAAGTAAGTACCAATCTACAAATTCTCAAAATATGGGTCATGAATGATAAAATGACGTAAATCTGTCGACTTGACCCACTTTTGTTGTGTTTACATAACAGACATTTCATATGTATCTCTATCAATCACTCGGACTAAGCATCCGTAGCTTATTCATATTAATATTTATCAAAAGCCGTATATAGAAAGCAGTGGCGATGACTACATACAACTCGATTTCTACCGGCTTCCCTTCAGAAGTTAGGAACGACAGCTACTCTTCCGATATATTATTACAGTGTTCAATTATTATTTTATTTGTCTTTTGTTTTGTTTGGATATGTTTTGATGGCTCAGTGGTTAAGATTATCCTAGACATCGCTGATATCGGTGAAGAAAAACTTCGTAAGAAAACTTGGACTTAGTACATACATAAACTCACGCCTTTTTCCCATGGGGTTAGGCAGAAACCACAGAACGCCACCTGCTACGATCCTTACATACTCCTTTCGCCTCATTTACGTTGGACTTATAATAACATAAGTCTGAAATCGCCAATCCGCCTGGGTAATCAATGTTCCTGCCTTCTCTGTATGAGAAGAAGCCTTTGCCCTGCAGTGGTACAATAGGCTGGTATTATTATTTTTATTTAGTTTGACGAAAGATAGTCTTATCTAATTGTACCTAATAGAATAAGCAATTTTTGCTTCGGCTTCCCTCTTACGAAAATTAACCCTTCACTACTGGTAGAAAGCCAATCGATCAGGCTCTACACCAATCTGAGATCCACCTCTAGTTTCACCGGGCCCATTGGGAATCCAATTTCGGAACAATTGTTTCAAACAAATTCAATGAAAACTGATGCGGAAAGATTAAAGTTATTTTGTTCCTGATAAGCGATGTTCATGAGACTCAATAATTCGAAAACTGTCGAGATTGAAAACTATTTATATACCTGTCCGTGCTTATTCCTTCTCCCACTATTTGTTTTCATCAACGTTTGAAATTACAGCATTGTTTTATTCGAAGGAAAAATCTCGAATAACTCAGATGGAAAACTGATATTATTATAGATCATTATGGGTGTACTTTTCTCTATTACCCTGTCTATCAATACCTGGGAAAACACGTAATTTATGTAGGTCGAATTATTTTTGTTTGTTGAGGTAGTGACGTCACGTAATGAATACACCTGGAATTATTTTATACTCGAACAGATCTCGAAAAAATTTGGCAACATATCAAAGAGGATTAGGGATGTTTAGTTGATTTTGGATTACATCTGTAGATAATACGGTTGTGAGTGAGGTTGTCACACAACGCCTCAAAGATAGACTCTCAGCTTGTTTCCTTAGAGCAGTGATCCGCAAAGCGTGTGCGGCGAAAAAATTACGGTTTCTGAGAAAGTAATAAGATACGTGCTATTGCAATTCTTTTACCACTTGCCAAGACCTCCATATGCGTATGGGGTTCTCAACTCTCAGTACGACTAAATAAAAAAAAGAGTACGCCTCGGGACGATCAACAAAGAGATGAGAGCAGCCTTATCAACAATTGCTCCAAATTTTAATCGACTATGCTCAGTTAAGACGCCTACATCTTTTTATATTACATTAATTTGAATAATAAATAAATATTAAACAAAAATTGGCTTTTTCATGGTGTACCTCTAAAATATTTTTATTTTTTAGGTGTACCTTAAACACAAAAAGTTTACGGAACACTGCCCTAGACATAAAACACGCCTTTAATCTCCGAAGGGTTAGGCAACGATGCACCCATTAGTATACCCATATTTCGCCAGTTATGTTTAAGTTCCATGTGATAGGGTGCGAGAATATTGCCATCAACCGGGCACGAATCCAGACTCCAAGACTGAGAAATGTCTGATGGAAAAACCTAATAACATTTTACCCGACCTGGGAATTAAACCCAAGACCTCATGCTCAGGTCAACGAGGTAGTCATAGAGTACCTGCTAATGGTGTTACAGACAGAACGTCAAGACATCACACATAGCATTCCAGTAGTAGCACGTGGAATTATCCACAAGGATTGTACTCCTAACTTACTTGTGGGGCACCAAATATGTGATACGTGTCTACTCATTAAGGTCACCACACGCTGTGGTGGCTTCAGCACATTTGAAGATCTTTAGTACCTAAACTTCTTAATAATTTGTAAGCCTATATGTTTACGTAATACGAGCCTGGGTTTACTACAATTAATTAAATTCAGAGATCAAGTATTTACTTGGAATTTAGTTCACAAACAACTAAAACGGCCTTTAACGTAGGCCAATAATCCTAGAAAACAGCGAAACGAGATACTAAAACAAAATAAGAGCTTTTCGATGTGACCGTGAAACGCGAAATTTAAGTTACAAGCTTTATCGGCCATTACTGTACTGAAGTACCTTAGCGGTCAGTACACTCCTAATAACTTTATATTTTTATCAAACACCTATAACGATTTATGGTGTTATTGTAAATACATGATACAAAAGAACAAAAGTGTTTATTGAAAATAAATCTTCGACACAATGGGTGTAATAGTGACGCTTTGATGAAAATATCGCTAGGGGTTATGGAATATTTTTATAGGACAACAACCTGGCTGGACAGAATGGATTCTTCATCGTATCACCCCGTAATATCCTTCTCCTGAACATGACCTAAAACCGCGTGACAAAGGATAATCACATATAAGCGATACCGGTAATGTTTACCTTTTTTTGACACTTGTGATAGATATAAAAGAATATAACATAATCTCACGCCTGTAATTCCCGAAGGGTTAGGCTGAGGTGTACCCATAAGTACACCCACATTTCGCGCCAGTTATGTTTAAGTCCCATGTTAAAGGGAGCGTATTGCCATCAACCGGGCACAAAACCAAACTCCGAGGCTGCTACTAAGAAATTCCTGATGGAAAAACTCAATAACACTTTTCCCGATCTGGGAATCGAACCCAAGATCTCGTGCTCAGCAGTTGCGCTTTGCGAGCACTACACCAACGAGGCAGAATAAAAGTACCCTGATGAATTTACTGATTCACTCATCCTAAGGTTGAAATGAAAACAAAGCCTTAACCTTACCAACGAAACCAATCTTCGAACAACAATAAACAAATTATTAAACAGATGAAGACTGATAACTGAACTTCAAGAGTTGATATCAGTCACCCATGCTTGCCTTTCTACTCACACACGTCCCTATTCCGTTTATCGAAGGCTCTGGCTGTTTCACGGAATAACGGCGAGGTAATGAAAAAGAAGACATAGAATATATTGAGTTTTGTAGACCTTTGTTTTGTTTTGTTTTATCAATAAGTGAGTCAATTCAAAACATAAAGCTTCGAGCTACGGAACACGGTAGTGGTCGGGATGTGTAATATACCCGTAATATGTCGACAATGTTTGGTAAGCCTCCAGGCTTCTATCATCTTAAACAATACATAAGTTAGAGCTTGCAAAAGGGGCTGTGTTCGAAATAGATAATTGTATGAAGTGCAGGATATAATGTACTCATGCCTACTTACATAATAATTTTACTCCTACAAAATGAACTCTCAAATATTTAGGTTTTCAGTCAGTTACAAAGAAGTAACTGACTCGGTTATCTATTGATTATATTTTAAACTATTTTAAGAATAAAGGCTACCAGATGATTTCGAGCCGCCAATGAAGCTCAACGAGTCCCGATAAACGATTCAACTGTTTTGGATTCCACAAGGAAATTAAAATAAAAAAATATTTACTATTGTAAACTGGCTACTTTTTTAGCTAGACGTCTTGTTTGTGAGATAGCCTGCAGTGTTTGTAATGTGACGAATGACAACCGCCTAGCGTCGTCTTAATAAAGTGAGAAAAATATTCACTGTTACATATGTGGTAGTGAAAACCAAGGCTGTCAATCCAGCTTTATCGTGTAATTTGCTACACAGTATACATTCTTACAGTACTTGCACTTTACTTCATAAATGTAGTACCTATTTACAGTATAACAATAGTTTCTGTAGCAACTCCAAGACGTGGGATCACTACTAGTACCGGGATTATCAATACGCTATGATTGAAATACTGTATTTCTTGTTACTTGTTATGTTGTATAAAATATTTTCTAGTTTTATTTATCTTAGCTGTTGAAGCGTTTTAGCGAATGAGGTTTAAGTTGTCCATGCCTAAGAGATAAAAGGTACTTGAGAGACTGTGACGTGTATCTGTCTCAGTCAGCTACAGCCTCTACAGTAACGTAGAAAGCCATGTTGGATTACTGTAACCTTAGTCTTAGACTAGACATAAGGGCAAAGCCATCTAAAAAAATAGGAAATAAAGTGAATCGGTGAATGTGCACACACTTATGCACTAAAATATCTCCTGCATACTACTTGACCATCGTGACCAATTTTCGACCGGTAAAATTATTATTTCGAGGCTTACTTAAAATTGTTGCTTATATTCATACTTAAGTTCTTTCGCCCAGTAATTATTTTCAATGAACTTAAAGTCAGGTTGTATGTAAGCTTAACTTCGGATTTTTGTTTGTACTGTGGTTTCAGCTTTAGATACCAACACCAATTTATTTCCGTGACAAGGCAATTGGAACTGAAGGTTAAATTAATTTTCTTAATCATGTTGCTAAGCCTAGTAACTTAATCCAGTATTCTTCAAATTGAGTTTGTGCTTGATTTGTAGGTATCATTAAACTTTTGTCTGTTTAAGACTTGTTTTCTGAAGGTTGTTGAATAAAGCTGGTATATTTTTTTTTGTTCATATTATTAATCTCTAAAACTACCAGTGGGAAAATTATTTTTGTTTAGAGGAGCCAGATTCATTAAGAATAGTATAGTATATATATACCTATAACTAAACGCCATGACCTGCGCGAGCTTAGCAGTATCTAAAGATGTGCATAACGCAGGTGACACCGCGGGGTATTGCTAGCACAAAATATATAAATTCAAAAACAAATGACAATTTAAAACCGTGAAGGGTTCTGCATTAGAGTTTGGTCAAATACGTGGATAAAAGAGATTAACCTTTCCTGAGGTGTAATAACATAACTTTTAACAAAAGCTTTAGTGGTTACAGGAGCCGACTTAATCTCCTTTAATACGTAAGGTATAGTTACAGAAAATATGGTTGATTTTACTTTGGTGCAGGGAAACATAGAAAGTTAGATGAAATTAAGGGTAAACTAACGCTTCGATCTGTCATAATTTGTGTATTTTGACGTAATTTTGACTGCTAAAAGTATAAGATTTTATTGTCGTCTTTGCATGTTACCTTACCAAGGGGTATCGTTTTGCCCAGTTACTGGGTTGTGAAGGTCAGATAGGCAGTCGCTCCATGTAAAATACTGGTATTCAGCTGCATCCGGTTAGACTGGAAGCCGTCCCCAACATAATTGGGAAAAGGCTAGGCAGATGATGATGATATTACGAGTACCTTACCACTGTACCGCTTTATTGCGTGAACATATCAATTAGACATGGATTCGTGACATTTATGAGACACTAGCTGTTGCCCGCGACTTCGTCCTTTGTCTGATAATGTAGAAAGAATTTTTAAATCGGTAAATTAATTTTTGTGTTTATCCATTACAATAAAAAATACAAACCTTTATTAACTTGTAAAACGTATCTCCTTACCTGAGCACCAAATAGAGTTTCTTACCTATTCTTCTCCATACGTAACTACACACATCAAAAGTGTCTAGGGATCAACATCCCTAACATTTGTTAGGGATGTTGATCCCTAGACACTTTTGATGTGTATACTTTTTGGAAGGAGCAACTAGACTCAATATTTTTTTTTTTGTGAAGAGCCTTTTAATACGAGTAGTTTAATTGAAATAAATGATTTGATTTTTAAATGTCAAATCTTCTTGATTAATTGATTACATACTAAATAAATACCACTCAGAAGAGAACATAATTTCTATGAAAAGCTCAACAAAATTATATTTATTTTCCAAATCCTGATTATAATAAACCTAAGATTAATTTGCTGTCATAGAAAATTAAGTCTAATAAAAAAAATTGGACTCAAGAAATAATTTATGATATTATGGACCTTGTCTGAATAAATTGATGAGCTTAAAATAGGCCTGAGGCCCTTACTCGTGTTGAAAATAATAAAAAAGGTTAGAAGATGGTCGACTATTTTTATTGAATCACTTAGCGACAGTTGCTTGTGGACTTTATTGTATTAAAGGCTAATGATTAGGCTATTCATTTCATTTTATTATGAGACTTTAGTTACATAAGTGCGAGGTTGCTACTGAGAAATTCCTGATGGAAAACCTAATAACGTTTTGCCCGACCAGGGAATCGAACCGAAGACCTCATGCTCAGCAGTCGCGCTTTGCAACCACTAGACCAACGAGGCAGTCTCACTCACACAAGACTTATTATTATAAATGCAAAAGTTTTAATGGATGTTTGTTACTCAATCATGCTAGAACAGCTGAACGGATCTGGATGAAATTTAGCACAGAGATAGATTATAGTCTGGAATAGCACATAGGCTTTTTATCCCGGAACAATATACGGTTCCCATAAAATAATATTTGAAATATTATCCCACGGGGACCGTACATTTTTGTCGCGAACGAAGTCGGGGGCAGAAGCTAGTCGTTATATAAATGTAGGATGTAGGATTATTTTGATTACGGAAACGCTCTAGACAGATTTTAGATTTTTTACACGCGACATTCGAAAGATTAATTTAGTTTTCTATTCCCTTTTATAACAATTTTCCTTAACATCTATGAATCTTCTTAGCAACAATAATAGCGACCGTCCGCCATTCCTTCATCATATTTTCTCCCCTTCTCACTTACATCCATCTCTTTCTTTCACTCATCATAAGTTCCATTCTACTTTAAATCTTACAAGGAAAATGAGGCCCACATAATTAATAAGAATTTATTCACTTAGTTACAACATAATAAAAGATCAATGCACATTGTGTAGGCTGTTAAACCACGTAGGCAACCAGCAAATTACCTAAATGTGACAGGTGCGCCAAGGCGACAACCCAGTTAATGGTCAACAATAAAATTAATTTTATTATGGCCACCAACGAATTCAGGAACATTTACCCACAGTTAGGGGCCTATAAACTTCGTACAGACATTAATTAAGTAAAAATTGGATAAGGAACCACTGATTTTATAGCGCGTATTTAAATGGCGATCACTTTATTATTGAACGGTGACGTTCAGCGCTTTCAATTATTATTTTCGATAATTAGTACGCACTTATAATTGATTGGAAAGCTGTCGAAAAATATGCGTTAACTGGAATTCGTATAGGAAAAATCCAGGGCTCGAAATATAAATTATGAGGTACAGTCAGAGTACTAAGCCTAGTACTTCGAAATTCGCCTTTATTACTACGAAATAAAGGTGTAGTCAAGTAACAGCCATTACCATAGACTTTCGGTTAACAGTACATTCTAGATGTACTATCACTTTCGTCGTTTGATGTATCACGCTATAAGCAAAGAGCGCAAAACTATTTGCAAAAAGTAATAATTAATCAAGAAGAACTGCTTTTTCTCTTCTTGGAATCCTGTAGGCGACCTTGAAGTTACTGTAATGACAACCGAAAATAAAATAAAAACTTTAAGTCTATACGAATACGATGTAATTTCAATCGTCTAACAAAAGAAAATGAAGCTACCAATAGCAGAAACAAATGACATAAGATTTATTGCTTTTAAAAGAAACAAAACAATCTAATTTTCCTTCAAATATATATTACGAGTATTATCCATAGGTGTTCACATTCGGCAAACATTAACGGCTAAAAAGAAAAATATTTTATTTATTTATATATTCTTTATTGTACACCAGATTAAATATGACTTAAATAAACTATCTACTACAAAACATACAATTGGCGGCCTTATCGCTTACTGCGATCTCTTCCAGGCAACCTTGAATGGACAGTGAATTTTTGGACATGAAATGGGGGTTATCAATGGTGCAAATTAAAAGTATAATAGTACAATATTACTATAATAGATACCTACACAGATAAATACATATGCTATATAATAGATCCCACCAAAAACATTCTGTAAAAAACTAGCCAAGTCTCGATGGAGCTGTTTGTTTATCTCTAAAAAGTAATGAAATCTAAACAAAGTCGTGCCAAGTCTAAGGTTCCTTACTGCGATTTCTTTATTATTATAGTTAATGTTGTGTGACTTGGCCGTTGCAGGGTACACAAGGGTACAAAACCAGGTGCTTCATGACACCATTACACCAATCTGTCATATCCACCAATACCAGTATGGGCTTAACAAACATATATATAGGTAGTTACAACAGATCGGGGGGTATAACATTACGTGTAAACAAAATTGACTTGTACACACTAACGTATAAAGAATGTTCAACGGCCAAGTCACACAACATTAACTATAATAATAAAGAAATCGCAGTAAGGAACCTTAGACTTGGCACGACTTTGTTTAGATTTCATTACTTTTTAGAGATAAACAAACAGCTCCATCGAGACTTGGCTAGTTTTTTACAGAATGTTTTTGGTGGGATTTAATTTAATGTTTTACAATAATAAATATTCTGTGTATTCATTTCTATCTCTATTTTGTTAGCAATGGAAAACTTTTGGGAAAAGGACATTGAGAAAGCATGTTACAGATTATTATTTATTTCTTTTGCTAATTTATAACGGATGAACTAATTACAGTAAATCAAAATCCCACCAAAAACATTCTGTAAAAAACTAGCCAAGTCTCGATGGAGCTGCTTGTTTATCTCTAAAAAGTAATGAAATCTAAACAAAGTCATGCCAAGTCTAAGGTTCCTTACTGCGATTTCTTTATTATTATAGTTAATGTTGTGTGACTTGGCCGTTGAACATTCTTTATACGTTAGTGTGTACAAGTCAATTTTGTTTAAGTACACGTAATGTTATATCTGTTGTAACTACCTATGTTTATTAAGCGAGATGATAGCCCATACTGGTATTGGTAATTGGACGCTAGTGTCTCATTTTAGGCTGTTGTTGATTGTGCAATACATGCATTCAGCATTGACAATGCTGACTTCTGCTCTCTTCTTTTTGGAGCGTCAAATTGACCATCGATCTAACATAAAATAGACGTGCAGACGGACTTCTATCAATGATTCAATTGACTGGTTATTAAATCAACGTTTTCCAAGTGGCAACTTTCCATCGTCAATGGGTAACGGTTCTGGCGACAGATTGGTGCAATGGTGTCATGGAGCACCTGGTTTTGTACCCTTCAACGGCCAAGTCACACAACATTAACTATAATAATAAAGAAATCGCAGTAAGGAACCTTAGACTTGGCACGACTTTGTTTAGATTTCATTACTTTTTAGAGATAAACAAGCAGCTCCATCGAGACTTGGCTAGTTTTTTACAGAATGTTTTTGGTGGGATTTCACTTCTTTTTGTAGAAACGTGGGCATATTGATTTATTTTATTAGATTTTCTTATTTGACACAGTTTTTTTTTTGGTTTTTTTTTTTATGAAGCGGCCCACCAAGTTGAATATTTTTTGTAAAGGCGGTATGTCGCCATCTCTAATAGTTTGGTTGGGCTCTTGTGTTTTTTAATCAGGGTCACCAGGTACTCCAGATCTTCGATTGTCCTAGTTTACTCCAGATCTTCGATTGTCCTAGTTTTTATAGTTTTCCCTTTATGTGGCCATTAAACCCTAACTCTGTACCAAATTTCAGCTCTCTGAGTTTATGGGAACTACTAGTTCTATTTTGATGATCATGAGTGAGTGAGTGTGTGAGTGAGTGTCATAAATGCGAAACTTTGCTTTCGCTTAACTTCGGAACTAAATGACCTACAGACTTGAAATTTTGGATTTTAAGTATATGATTACAGCTTACTAAATGACGAAAATTTCTGCGTTCTGGTCTAATCCAGAGGTTCTCAAATAGGGGCCTGAAAATGCGGCGAAATGGTTCCAGTAAAGGATGGTACGGCAGTGTTTGCTTCGCGCTCGACTTTGGCGGGGGCACTTCCGTGCCCCCCGATACATAGATACATACATACTAAATAATATGCAAGCAACGAAAATAAATGACGACTGTAGTATATATTTTCTGAAGAACCACTCTCTATCTATATTAATATTATACGGCTGAAGATTTCTTATTGTTTGTTTGTTTAATCTTTGGAACTATCAATCGCATCGTAATCAATCTTCTCGTATTTGATAGCCACATTCGTGAAGAATAGTAGCTATAGGCTATATGTCGCGGGCAGAAGCTAATTGGAATATTTTGGAGAATGGCGATATTTCATCTTGTTGTTTCTTATACCTATATACAAGTTATTTTTACTTAGAATAGAAAAAGTAAACACGAAAATACACTTAAGAATCGAACTTGCCCTTTCCTTGTGAAAAGAATATCGAAACAAACAATGGATGGAAAGTATTTCGATACAACAATAATATCATTTTCTTTAATCATAACATTGTCGAAGATTTAATATAACAATTTGCTGGAAAAATTTTATTATCGTTCAAAAGGTCGTAAGATCCATCATAATTATTAATATCTCGTAAGTGAAGATATCTGTGAGGGTTGACAACATCCTTAGGAAGTATTATTACCTGAGATTATTATTTATGACTTCGTGACAAGCATGGTTGAGTTTTATTATAAACTTACGACCCGCCCCGGCTTCGCGCGGTTAGCACTAATCAACTTTAGTCTGATAACTTTTGGATAGAGGGCGGAAAATCCGTCCAGTATTTTCTGGGATTAACCCGAACGAACTCAAACTACAAACCAGTTAAAATATAATTTGCGAAAACGGAGTATTTGCAACTTGTTGTGGCATTTTTAAAACTTTACTAGGTGTGATATACTTATTATTTAAAAGGACAATGAAAAGAATCGTCCTCACCCACCAACAGATATAATTATATTTTACACAGATATGAAACTACCACGTCTGTTGATGAGTGGAGACAGCGCCCATACAATTATTGACGTCGGAAAAATACATTTTCCATTTTATTACCAACAGAATTAGCGAGCCAACAAAAATGTGGTTTCCACGCCCGTGTTTTGTAAACTGTTAATGGATGCCCGTTAATATTCTAGCTGGCCAACGTTTTTTTTACCCGGACGGATATTACTTAGCCGTCAACTACATGAGCATGCGCGTGAAACGCTGTCATTTGTCAAAATAATTCAGTGTCAGTTTGGGAACGCATGGGATCACGGGGGCAGTTTTTCCTCCTTTGAGGAGGAAACCTGCAGAGTAGATGTTATGATTGTTCAAGATATTTGCTGCTACTACACTAATCTGTACTAATTATTATAAAGAGGTAAAGTTTGTTTGTTTCTTTTTGTTAAAATACTGAACAGATTTCAAAAATCTTTCACTGATAGACAGCTAATTGCCCCGTCGGTCTCGTGGTCTCAAGCGCGACTGCTGAGGGTGAGGTCCTTAGTTCGATTCCCAGGTCGGGCAAAAAGTATTTAGTTTTCATTTATTAGGAATTTCTTAGTAGCAGCCTGGAGTTTGGAATTAAGTTAGTGGTGTGACATCCCCGTGCCTCGGAAAGCTTGTAAAGCCATTGACTTGATCTCTCCCCGGTTATGACAGATTGCTGTCCCATCGGACTATGAAAGAGAGGGAAGAGGTGAGTGCACCTCTGTTTGCGCACTATAATATTTCCTGCATACTTCGCTAGACTCCAATAAGTTTAGCCACCGTAACTGAAATCGATCTGGGGAATATATTATTTTTATGTTAAACTTGACTTCCATGAGGACAAAATCGTGGGCAGAAGTTATTACAAAATAAGGGTCTCAATAACAGATCACTGCGGTGACGATAAACAAAAGTTACAATCTGTTCCTCAATTCTCATATTAACATAGAAATTGGGGACCGCGGCACTTCAAACAAAATGATTACGTTCTCTTTCCCTCTGGTAATATCTGCTCGTGACATGGAATTATTAACCATAACTTTCGCCAGTTTCATGGAAAACATGTGTGTTTTTAGGTACCTAACGAAATGAATCCCTTGTTCATAAAACACAAGCTTTTTAAAGACTCCCTTTTGTTATTATTTGTTTACTAGCGTCTGTCCTTAATCATAAAAACACGACTTTTTTTTAAGACTCTTTTGTTTTTATTTATTTACTAGATTCTGACCGCCACTTCGTCCGCAACAAAGTTGATTTCACCATACAAACTTTGGACCCCCGTTTCATCCCCTTAGGGGGTGAATTTTGGAAAATTCTTTTCTTGAAAAACTACCTTCTACCTTAAAACTACCTTCCTGCCAAACATCTTTATATATGTCAAACGATTTTTTTAGATATTTCGTGATGAGTGTGTGACCTTTCGCTTTTTATATTGAGATTCAAACTTTATGCAACAATAGATACAAAGGTGGATTTAATGCCTTAGACGTTCCCTACCAATTAACCCAATGTGGCGAAGAGATAACATGTGAAGTGCAAATTATTGTAGGTACAATCCCCATTGCTCCCTTTTACCCATGTTTTATCCAACAGTCAAATGCTAGACATGACATTTAATTGCACCTTTGGATAATCTTATTCAGCTAGAAGCTGAGCAGCCAGCAGAGCAGGGCATCTTATCTTACAGTTACTACTTCATAGATTTTAAAATAACCTTTATCTTGGAAATTTGTTAGTGTAAGGGCCTCGTTTACCATCTTCAAGTAAAGTGTAGATTAGTTACGTCCCAATTAAAATTAATTGGCAAGTAAAAGTTATGAGTATCTTCTATCAATAGGGTCAGTTAATCTTATGATTAGTGCTACTCGGACATCGTGAAAGTCGCACGTGAAGTTACGGGGGACTTTAACTGACGATTAGTCTACTCGTCACTTTACTTGAGGGTGATGAAAGAGGCCCTTAGTTTTAGTTTTAGAAGAACATTGCCCCTGACTAGAAATTTCTCTTGTATCGTGGGTGCGTTTACAAACATTAAAACTCACATACACAAATAATCGTACCTAAAATCTGTAGGCCATATAAATATTTGTTTAGTGAACTATGCAGCACCGTAGCAGCCACTACGCGAACCGTATCGACCACTCTTATTACTATTATCAATGCAAAAGTTTGGATGGATAGATGTTTGATACTCAATCTCGCACGGCTGAACGGAACGGGATGAAAAGCACAAAAATAGATTAAGTATAGTCTAGAATAGCACATAGACTACTTTTATTCCGGAAAAATGTGCGGTACCCGTGGGATAATATTTAACATCGCCGCGGACAAAATCGCGGGCGGCAACTCGTATATTATCGTTGAAAACTATGCCACAACATAGGTAGGTACCCACTTTTGGAGACTTAATCGGACATTGTGATTTATTTATGACTCGCTCCATAAAACTTACTCCATCTTAATTTATTTATAGTGCTTTTGCCGATATGAACCGTGTATGTATGTAATTGAAAGATTTTTTAAATTATTAAATCGTATTTTATATTATTAAATCGTATATTGAAACAATACCATTATTTTCAACCGACTTCAAAAAGGAGGAGGTTCTCAATTCGGCGCGTATGTTTTTTTTTTTTTGTATGTATGTTACCTGATTTCTCAGCCAATTATGAATAGATTTGGATGATTTTTTTTTTGTTTGAAAGAGTATACTTCCGAATAGGTCCCATAGAAATATTGTCATGATCTGATGATGAACTTCGGAGATATGGAACGGAACTCCTTATAGAATCACAGCATAACTGTCGTAACAAGTAAAATTGCTTTGTTTATACGTGTAGTCGATGACTGACTGAAGGAAAAGGGGGAGGGGGTACGTCAACCCTCCTACTACTTTTCAAAATTAAATATATCGTGTGAGGTATTGTTTGAAAGGGCTTTTTGTAAGGATTTCAAACATTAACATACAAGTACTAAAAAGTGAAAAATAAAAAGCTTTTTTACAAAAAAATAAAACCGCCTTCAAAAACTACAAAATAAAAAATAACTTTAGTTTTGGAAGTCTGTGGCAATATCTACATAACAAAAAAACAAAACCAAAGCCACCGACTTCCAAAACTAAAGTTGTTTTTTATTTTGTAGTTTTTGAAGGCAGTTTTATTTTTTTGTAAAAAAGCTTTTTTATAATACAATATTTTTATCAATCTAAATCAGAGGCTCTTGAGGCGGTTTAGAAACTCTGACACTAGGGTGTGTAGGGTCGTAAGACCTTACTGCCCACATGATAAAGAAGAAGAAGAATCTAAATCGCGTCTAGTCTGACCTTGTAGCAGACTGTCAAGTCTTTCTTATTTTAAAAAGTTTTTATTACATAGCAATAAAATCAATCTGTCTAGCCTTTTCCCAACTAAGTTGGAGTCGGCTTTCAGTCGGGATTGTGGCTTCCAACGACTGTCAAAGATACCCACGTATGATAGCCGGGACCAACGGCTGAACATGCTTTCCGAGGCACGGAGGAGTCTCGGTGTGTAAAGATGGTCACCCATCTACGGACCAACCCCGGTAAGCGTAGCTTGACCCGTGGTCCAGCTGTTATTTCTTAGCCACGAGCTCCCCAATCAATCAATCAAATCAATTAATAAGGTACGATATGACTAAACCAGCCAGGATCTCTACAATAACTAATTAAACAAAAAAAAAATATTAGGCTTTTTGTGGTAGAACTTTTTCAATACTGACCTAGATAGAATTCGAATAACTTTCATATTGACTCCTACCCGCCCACATTTCGCACGCGTGCGATCTAATGATGTGGCGACATGTCAAAACTATAAATTTATTGTAGCAACTTGTATCAAAATAAAAGTTATGTGTATACCTATCTATGTATGAAATAAATAAAAGTAATTCGAGATGAGTTCAATGAACTCATTGTTAACAACTTTAATTTTATGGGACCATCCCTGGAATCTGCTGATCTACCTATATACATTTTGTCAAGTTATGTAAACATGCATGTACCTTTGGATTAGCTGATTTTATTTTCATATGAAATGTGGGTGTACTAATAGGTACACCTCTGCCTAACCCGGCGGGGATTACAGGCGTGATGTTATGTTTACGCTCTAGCTTTTTGTAACGCATTTAAATTATATACGTTACAAAAAAAATTACATGATTAGAAATTTCTCGCTTTTCTCGTTTTTTTCGTTTCGTTAGTTCGTTCTACGTTCGTTTCTAGTTTATGTATGTATGTATGTGTAAATTTCTACGTGGCTTGGTTCGTTTTGGCTGAACCAACCCAAAGTGTCGACCACAACATAACATAATAATTCTTGTTACTAGGTATAAAATCTCAGTATTCTCTGGAAGTGTTTCATAAACGTCGCAAGCGCCCTAACGAGGATTTATGTAAGAGATAACTGTCGTGTTTATAGGCCATGAATCCTGAATAACAATGTGCATAGTCGGCCCAGTGCATCACACTTGAGAAATTATTCTGAAGTGAATGATCTTGTTAACTAAAGATGAATATAAGATATTCATCTTCTTGCGCTAGCTATTTATTTATTTTTATAGGGAAAACACAACGTAGTACACTTTAATGTATTATAAAACATAGTCTTCTGCCGCATCTGTCTGTCTGCTCAAAAACTACTGAACGGATTTTCATGCGGTTTTCACCAATAGATAGAGTGATTTATAAGGAAGGTTAAGGTATAATTTATCAAGATTTTGTGAAAATTGGTTGAAATATAATGATAATAATTGTTGGAAGTGTCGGAAAAGGTCAAGCCGCCGACTAAAAATATACAAGGTGTCTTAACATGTAACTTAACACATATACCTACTATCTACTATATTTTTCACAGATTACTATTAACAATAGTACAAAATTTCTTATTGTTGGATTAGTTTAATTTGTGCGTATAACATTGTCTTTTAGTACCTACTCTGTAAGATGTTGTACTTATTGTTATATGAATAAATAAATAAATATTAGAAGCTGGTCTTTCAGAATTCTGGTAATATTCTGATGACAAAATAAGTCCTATCACGTTTAGGTTCCCTGTCTCGTGTCAACACCAATTACGTAAGAAAAGTTTTTGTGAATCAGTTGTTTCATCTTTTTATTTTTTGTACAAGCATTTATTTAGCGTTTGTTGAAGGTTTGAAATGTTTTTACATTCTTAGTAAACATTTGAATAGGAACTAACACTAAACATTTGCCTGGATATTCATTATGTATTGGTCAAAAAATAAAAATGTACCTAAGCATGTAAAGCTTATTTCCGCACAAAACGCAATTTGTATTTTATAGTTGCTCGACCCTTGGATGTACGGACGACAACGCATTAAGGTAAACACTGAAGCATCTTACGCGGTTGTAATAGGAGCGATTTTACAACAAAAAGGTATAGTCTGATATGCTGGTAACTGTACCTACACAATTACCTCTGCTGTAGTTTTATTGTTCTAGCTACAAATAGCACATTACACTAACACGTCTGGATATGTCAAAAATGCTAACATTTTGCTTACAAACTAAAATATCAAAGAGTTTCTCTTTGTTGTCTCAGTGTGGGGGATATTTTTATCTTAATATCCTTAGTAATTTATTTTATGTTACACTTTTACGCGATGGCTGAAACACTAGTCATATTAGAATTGTGACAAAGGGGAAGAAAAAAACCTGTATCATTCTTGGGTAGCCGTGAGCTGAAATCATTGCGTAATATTATTATGTATACTTATTACGTCATAAATAAGTTATACGACCTGATTTCTTTTTCCCGTTGCTTATTTTGCAATCAGTCGTGAAGACTATAAGGAGATGGGATGTAGAGAAAATGATGCGTAGGGTGCTAGGGTATTCTCAGCGGAGCCCACCCTTCGTTTTATACAGTCAGCCCTCAGAGACTATTCACGTAAAAGATACCTATGTCATCGTTTCTATAGTCAACGAATTGTTTCAGGAATGGTAAGCTATCTTGCAAGTTAATTTGGAAGCTTTTGAAGTCGTGACTTGTAGCTTTTATAAATTGTACATACCTAGTAATTTTAATAATATTTATAACTTTTGTGTTTAGGTTAAAATTATGGATTTATATTATATCCAAATAAATACTGAGTTACAATTTAACTATCTATGTGATTTAACGATCTTTATAATGTATTTAGACCAATGACACGAGAGCTAATCTATCACAAGCTTTGTGGGGTAGACTTTGCATTTGTGTCGGATGTCCCCGCGGCTACAAATCAAACCTTTTGTCATGTAAATGCAGTCCGCGCTTTTAATGTGGGTAACTTTACAAACTCGCTTTGATCCTACTTTCAGCAAAGTTAAACCACTTTGTTGGTCTAGCGGTCGTGAGTGCGCTGCGCTTTCAATGGATGATCGTGTTTTTCATCATGTTATTGAGTGGAAATCAAGCTTGCAGCCCAACTGTAAAACCTCTGCTATACCAGAGGCAAGCAACATTAATTTGTCATTTAGACACAAAGCTATACGGTCCCAGGGAAACTGAAAGCCAATTCTACTAATTATAATCTTTCCAAATCTAGCCACCGTCTCATCTCAGCGACTATAAAAAATATAGGTACCTTTAGAGACTTATTTGATAGATTGAGACCAAGATCACATTGCGGTAGGTAAAGTACAAAGTACACCGTATGGTGGCAGAAAAATAAAACGGTCATAGCATTTCCCAGATGGAGGTATGTTCTCCTTCACAAAAAGCTTTACTACTAGAACTAATGTTGATAAGTACTTTGATCATAGTAAACAACAGTTGTGCAAGAATCCCTAAGCACTAAACAGTTAGATTGTTTATGATGTTCAATTAGTGATCAGTACCTATTTTATGAAGAAGGATACGACCGCAAAATCTTCATGAAATTATAAGTATCATTTTTATGACTCCCTTTTTACACATAAAAGTATGTGCGTGTTTGATCATATTAAACAAGTAATAAGTTCTTACTCAGAAGAGAGAGTGAACTCAAATTAAAAACTTGTTTCACGAAAAATAAAATTAGTCTGCTACGTGATTCTATTACCAATTTGAAGATTCGCGACAGTTTGACGTTAGTATGAATTATAATATTAATACATTTGAAAGATAAAATGGGTGAAGAAACGTACTTTATTTGCAACGGACATAAAAAATAAATTAAAAATGGCGGCCAAACAAAGGAGTTATCATGCTCTTTCGCTCAGTATTGTGAACGAGCCCAGAGAATATTATGAGTTTACATAAAGTGAGAGATTTTTTTCCGGAATAGATTGATAGACCTCACTGAACAGACTGAGAGGTCTTCTTATGATATAATAATTGATAGCTACAATTCTTATAGGTTCCGCACTTGTTAAATAACCAATAAAAAGTGACAATGTTCGATAAACATTTAAAATATAAACGTTTCTGGAAGTTAAGCCTCAAAAATGTACAGTTATACAGACGTTAATCATAACTTAACTTTAACGCAACGTTTAAACGCAACATTTAAAAGTAAGGGGTGTTTATTTTTTATGTAAAAGTTTTGTCAAAAGACATCATCGGTTTAATATTGTGGCATGAAATCTGGCTCAATAATAACCATTGTGCATGGAAATATAAAAAGAAAATCTTCTTAACAATCACGATGACGCCTACGTCAAGACGGGAGCAATAAACATGGATTGAATAGCGACTTACTCGAAATATATTAAAAATATTTCACTTGAATAAGTTCTCTGATGGGGAAAATAAGAGTAGGTAGGTAACAATTGTAGGTTGATAACAATGGTACCCTAGGTAGGGTAATGTTAGCAAAAAAGTTTAATTAGAATAATATCATGTTCACTTAAAGATTTGACTGCCTCGTTGGTCTCTTGGGTTCGATTCCCAGGTCGGGCAAAGTGTTATTGGGTTTTCCATCAGGAATTTGTCAGTAGCAGCCTCGGAGTCTGGATTTGTGCCCGGATGATGGCAATAGGCTGGCCTCTTATTACATGGGACTTAAACATAACTGGCGAAATGTGGGTGTTCTAATGGGTACACCTCTGTCTAACCGTTTGAGGATTACAGGCGTGATGTTATTTTAAGATTTCTCACGGTCAAAGTTAGATGCTTTTAGGAGGGGATTTGAGCCCCTTAGTCCCTCCCCCCCTGGATCCGTACCTATACCAAGTATTTAAAGTCTTACTTAAGGTAATTTTTGTCTGCTTGTGCTTGTTCTACGGTAAGATTATTGTAAATAAACACTAGTTTTACGACTAATTCGCGGCTTCATGTTGAAAAATAAACAACGATTTTATGGCTTAAAACATAAGCATCAATTTCGTTAATTCATGATCGTTCGCGATAAACATACACCCTGTATAGACCGACCACAAAGTACGTGTGAATATGCAGACATCCGTTTCCGAGTTTATAGTTATTTGCATCAACTGGTTGTAAATTTACGAATGAATTTATTATGTTTACACCGTCTGCTTCAAATACACTAGGCATTTGTAGAATGTCCTCGAGAATGTTTTGGAGTTATTCGTTTTTATTGACAATGTGGTGTGTCCTTAGATATTTATAGAAATACATGGTCACCTTCACTTGTCGCAATAATAATAATAACCTCTAATATCAATGGAGACCTCACGAGGTCTTGAGTTCGATTCCCAAGTCGGGCAAAGTGTTATTGGGATTTTCCATCAGGAATTTCTCAGTAGCAATAGGCTCGCCCCCTATTACATGGGACTTAAACATAACTGGCGAAATGTGGGTGTACTGTACAATGCGACCACTAGACCAACGAGGCAGACGGCGAGGATATGGGTGATTAATGGGTACACCTCTGCCTAACCTTTTGGGGATCATAGGCGTGATGTTATGTGTAACATTTAGTTCGCAAAAAACGTTTTTGACTTTGACTTTGACTTTATGTATAAACTCTTGTGGCCAGATGTTTTCAATTTAAAAGAGAAAAAATTGCCTTTCACCCGAAATATTCACTTTCCAATTAACTTCTTTTGTCATGATAATAATTATCCAGTACAAAAGATCTGTAATATAATTATTATTTACATTTAATTTAAGCTGTCATAACATTATGCTACGGTAAATAAAATATTACATTTCCATTTCAGTATTCATGTTTTCAGGAATACTTGTATATATGGTAGTTTCTACATTCATATTTTTACTTTTTATTGTGCTATAAAAAAGCTCTTACAGTTTTTAATAAAAAAATATAAATGTAATGTACTTACATCATTGCGACGAATTTTATGATTTCCATAAATCAAACATATAACTCGTAAAAATTCTCTTTTTTTAAACTACCTCATCTCTATAGTACAGTGGTTGTTAAACTTTTAGTAATGATCCTCCATTTGACAAAAAAATTGCCTTGCTATGGACCACCAACTATTTGGTCCTAATATAAATTATTCGTTAGGATCTCTCTCTAAGGTCTGTAATAAAAATACGCATAGAATTATTCGAAAGCGAGAATATTAGAAAATAAAATTAAGTACATTAATTACTGTCTTTTTGTGCGATTTTTGTGGCTGCATAAATACCGCTTACCAACTGCTAAATCCTTTGTTCAGTGCAACAATTTTTCTGTCAAACTATGAATTGAGAATAAGCAAAAAGTTTTGTGTTTCTATCTTCAAGACGCGTCGTCAACTCGTATTTTATAATTATATGATGACTTCGCGAACAACTTCTGACGCTTTCAAGGATCACCAGTGGTCCGCGGACCACTAGTTGAAACCCACTGCTGTAGAACCTTCTAATAAGTAACTAAGTAGATACCTACTCAGTTTTCAAACCTCGCGTAACACGACGCCGTCAGTTCGTGTGCAGTAGTTTTTTTTTTAATAAACATCCAAATGAAAAAACCGTGGGGGCATGCAAACCAGTTCTAACCACTGATGTTGGAGAGATTGTCATGGGAGATTGGTATGAGCCGCTACTGTATAAATATGTATTAGTTTATAGTTTATTTATTGTACTTATATTATGTATTGTATTTTAAAATGCCTTAGTTGCCTAAAATAAAATATTTAAATAAATATTCAATTTTACTAATTTATAAAAGGTTTAAGGAAAATGAAAGAAAATAGATTTACTCGACACGAGGCTAAAGGAATATAATAAGGAAAAACTTACCCTTTCATTCTAAACGAAATACTTATGGAAAAACAAATCGATGTTCTTCTACATTCACTTTCACTTTTGCGTGTGACCGGTACAAGTGTTCCCTGGGGTAGGTACCTACGGTCAACAAAAGAGATAAGTAATCAGGGTCGTCCGATATAGTTGAAGTTTTCTTTGAAATCGATAGATGTCTTCGATTGAAACTTAATTTAAACAATGAACTGTTTTTTACTTTTCAACTTTTTAAAATAAATTACATTTAAAAATATCCATCAGTTCCTGAGAAAACTTCAACTATACCTGACGACCCTAGATACCTATCTCTTTTGTTGATTGTACATAAGAACGCGTGTTTCCATCAGCTTTTGTGACAAATACCTACAAACTTCAGCCCACGCTTGTCTTAACTATTTATAACTTTCAAAATATCCCCACTATCACCCACGCCGACAAACCGATGTTGTGTTTACACGTGGGTGAACGTTTTTTTCATGGTATCGAGTGGGCTTTTCACTGAACGCTTTTCAACGTTTTCCGAGAAATCGGGACACGTAGCAAATGAGCTCATATTTCATAATGATTTGTACGTGTTCAATGTGTTAAATCGTTATTCAATTCCAGTTCATTCGAATTCATATCTTGTTAATCTCCAATGATTTAGAAGATTGGACGGGAATAACTTGTTGAATCAACCACTCCTTGTTTCCCGTGGGAACTAAGGAGATGGTCGTCAACATTGTAATTTATTTGAGTTTTTGTTGAATCTTAAAAGCGGTCTTAGAAGTCCTTTATGTTCTATCTAGTGTTTTTTTTCTTATTTAAATTCGAGTATTTAGCAGTAAATACTAGAATTTCACTAGGATCAGCTTGCCATAAAGATATTATTTTTTTCATCCCAGTAGTAGATTTAATTTATGAATTTCATTAACAATATTTATTTACATTGTATCGAAATGTCTTGCACTAAACACTAATATATACAGGGTGGCCCAGTTCCCGACAAAAATTTTGGAAGCCTCTCTTCTTGGACTTCCCAGAATGTATGTTCTACATTTTTTTTAGTTTAGGAGCAAGACTTAAACGTAAACAATCATTTTAATTGTATAAAAAGCGTTTATTTTAAAATTACAAATAGACACTTCAATTTTAAATATACCTATGCATAGATAACACAAGGATCTAGACTCAAAGTTAGACAGTAACTGTAGTCCAAATAACGTAGAAACCCAACTTTAACATATGTGTGTCCTTCAAGCCAAACAAGTCCACGTATTCAGTTTGCAGAACTTCCAACTTTCAGTTGGAATTGTCGCATCTGGTTGGGATTTGAATGTTTTGGGTACCATTTCAGTGATTACTCTCTGTTTTACTGGTAGTAGGAAGTGCAACTTTTCAATGTCAACAATAATTTACCTACAACATGTAAAGTCAAGCGGTCTACTGGTACCGGTATCGTCTCCTTATATTTTATACACAACATAACATCACGCCTGTAATCCCCGATAGGTTAGGCAGAGGTGTACCCATTAGTAGGTATACGTACCCAAAACTACCTATAACTTACTTGGCGAAATGTCATTTCGCCAGTTATTTTGAAGTCCCATGTAATAGGTAGGGGGCGAGTCTATTGCCATCAACCGGGCACAGACACCGAGGCTGCTACTGGTAGAAATTCCTGATTGAAAAACCCATTAACACTTCGGCCAACCTTGGAAAGTGTTCCCGCTTGAGCACCTATTTCTTGAGCACCAAGGGTATTCCCATTTGAGTGGTGCTCTAACACCAAGTTAAAATATTGATTGGTGCTCAATGCGTAGGTGCTCAAACGGGAATACTTCGACCTGGGAATCGAACCCAAGACCTCATGCTGAGCAGTCGCGCTTTGCAACCACTAGACTAACGAGGCAGTCCGCATCGAGGCTCTTTATTTTGTGTAGGTAGTTCTTGAGGTTAAAAACAAACCTCACAACATTAACCTAACAAGCATTATAATAACCCTAGTATCTACCTAAACCCTAAACCTATATATGTAAATTGATAGAATACCTACGCTTTACTAAGTCATCATCTGCCTAGCCTTTTCCCAACTATGTTGGGGTCGGCTTCCAGTCTAACCGGATGCAGCTGAGTACCAGTATTTTACATGGAGCGACTGCCTATCTGACCTCCACAACCCAGTAACTGGGTAATACGATACCCCTAGATAAGACTGGTTATCAGACTTTCAAGCTTCTGACGACTCGTAACGACTGTCAAAGATCCACGTATGACAGCCGGGACCAACAGCTTAACGTGCTTTCCGAGGCACGGAATGATGTCAGTAATGTCTAAAATAAACTTTACTTCTACCTACCCTAATATAATATTAATAAATACTACTGTAATACTAATACTACTAATATTATAATAGATTGATAGAATACGCTTTATTATACGCCATTATTTAGTTTAGTTTTGCAAAAATGAGAGATGCAACATCATGCCGCGTCACTCGTCGGTCCCACCGCTAGGTATTCAATTTGCTTGCTTATTTATTTTATTTACATAAACATTTGAATATGATCTTTAAGCGCGTTTGTTTACAATTTATTTTGTTTAGCGCTATTTCTAATGAACCGTTGTTTTTAACATCATTTTGTTGCTTATTTGTCCAAAATTAATTTATTTTAATTATTTTGTTATTATGGGTATTCTGTTACGTTGTTTACTAACATGTTTTTGTTCCCTAGTAAGTAAACGTTATTTTCTAATTCAGGTTGTTATAATTGAATTTCAGTCGAATAAAAATATGAATGGAACACTAAGAAATAAATTACGTAATTTTTATGTTCTAAAATCTTTTCTATTAATTATAGAAATTACACGTTTTTTTAATTTACTTCATTCATGAACGTATGTACCTATACTACTATCCCTACGATAGATAGTTATAAATATTTACCTACTTGCTATAAAGTAGGTAAGCAAATCAAAAGCAAAGAAAGAAGCGAAGAAGTGTATGTCTATAGGAATAATACTATTATTATGTATACGTTCCAACGTTTATTAGATAGCTTTTGAAAGCCCGTAAGTGAAGAATACTTCCGACTACTGGATATAATACATGATGGTTTGATTTATTATTTCCGCCAATAAAGCATAAAATATAATAAGTACCTACCTATTCACCTATAACGTTCACAGTCCGCCATTATGAGATATTATAAAATTTACAGCAGCCATAAAATATACCGAGTTTTCTTTCACAAGGTAATTTAAATTATTAAATTCATTGCTCATAAAATTCAAAGCAAAGGTCGTAAGTTTTGATTGACTTCACGGCTTGGAAAGGAGAATTAATTTATAGAGCAATCATTTATATTTTTGTGAGGATTTGATTTTGAAAATTAATGTCTATTTTATTAAATAATAAGGTTTTTATTTACACAATTGTATTACTGTATTCAAGAGGCAATTAGAGTTCGTTTTGTTATTAATTTGATATTTAGATCTACGGATGTCAATGATGTCCAAGCCAAACTTAGAAGTTGCGTGAAAATTGGAAACGTCGTATGGTACTTGCCAGGCATCGAACCTACAGTTTCATGCATGTGAGGGGGGCGGCTTAACTACTGGGTTGCCACGACTATTTGAATTGATTATTAAAACATTTTGTTACCTTTCTTTTCCTTGACGAATTCTTCGTATATATATTTTTCATATACATCATCATTCTCACCTCACTCTAAGGCAATCACCTCCTACTTTCATTCCCCATATCTTTAATAACTTTGTAATATTCTATTTTTAACTTAACTAAGTTTCCAACCCTGGATATCCTTTCCACCGTCTATAGGAATATTCCTACATAAAACATATACCTACATAGAATGTTTATATTTATACATCGTTCCACAAACTTTTACAATGAATTCAGTAGGTACATGATTCCAGTATAATGTTACCGGCAATCTGTATAATTCAGGTATTCTATACAATACCTAGGCAATGTATAAAATACCTGGGGCGTACAGGCAATGTATGAAACATTTTGAATATTATTCTCTATTACATACTTTACCTAGGTAATGTATACAATTCCTAGGGATTGTATAGAGTACCTGCTGGTCCATTGGTAATGTGTAAATAAATAGATTTTGGTCTTTACGTTACTGTAAATCATAAATTTTACAAGAAAATCTTAGAATTGGTATTAGACAAGGAACTGTAACCAACTTGGCTGTGGAATGGTTAGTCTTGTGCTACCCCTTTTTTTGGTTCGGGTCTAAAATTCTTACATAATGTCTTAGGGCTTTTTTATCAATCGTCAGATAACTCCTAACGGAGGGCTAAATATGGCGGTTTGACAGCTTTTGTATAGAAAATATGTCATTAATATGTTGTTCATCATAAGCGAGCGGAGCGAGCTCCAGACTTGGGGCACCCCGACTCAGACAGGTTAGGTTGGAAGGTTCTCCGAGGTTCCCTTCGTGGTTATTTTTTTTAAACCACTCAGAAATAGGAGCCCCGCTTAGTGGGGCTCCGTTGATCGGGACTTTCCTGCTCCTTTCCTGCTCTTTTATACAAATTGCCGGCTGCGCTTTCGGTATTGTATAGAATACCTAGGCAAAGTATAAAATAAATAATATTTCACAAAATTATATCACCTGTCCGTTTTAGGTAATCTATACATTGCCTAGGTATTGTATAGAATACCGGATTATACAGATTGCCGGTAACATATAGATTATCACGGTCCAAATACGAGAGTCCTCGTGTATGGTAATGTGACACGATTTCCTTCACTGGAGTCAACCTCATATGCCAACAAGATTGTTTACACACAATACTGTAAGTAAACAACTCTACCAAGATTGTAACTCATCTGATGTTAATTATAAGTTCCCTTTCAAAGCCCCTCAAAGGAAACTTATGATTGATCTTAAGTTCTGTCAAAATTAGGCAACCCACCATCTGTCAATAATTAAACTATTGCCAATATTAGCTAGCAATAACAGTTTAATATATGTCCCAAACTTATTAATGCTTAAGGCGTATAGACATGTTATTGAATCATGGCAATTACTTAAAAAAATTAAAGACATTTTCACGTGGATTGGTTCGTTGACAGAACTTACCCCAATTAACCAAGCCCTAGTTAATGGGTTTATTCTCGAGGTCTGTGAACTGAATTCTACAAAATATATAACAAAAGAACATATTATTTTTGTATGTTACATTAAAACGTTACTCCACGCTAGAAACTCCTGTATCGATTATAAACATGTAAACTCAAATACAGAAGCAGCCAGACCCGGAACAACTATCTATAGGCTATACAAATATTTGTTCCGAGCGGGTGTCGAACCGCGATACACAGCGCAGCATCCGATGGCTCAGCTACTGCACCAATCGTGACACCAATATGATCTCAATTTATTCCTCTTTTCATCCCAACTGACTGCCCGTCCTCGTGGTGGTTATGATCGATTTACACCACTCAAAGCTATAATTAAATGAAAATCGTTTAACTGATGTAATTACGAGGCATTAATGAACTGCCAAAAATCAATTAACTAATGGTACAGCTATTAGAAAATTCGTGTTTTAAAAATAACCTGCGGAACTCAATAAGTTATGAAGAAGCCAAAGGATAATAATGCTATAAGGCATGTATGCAGTATAAAAATGACTGTATCAATGAGAATATTCCTTGCAATGCAATCTTTACTGTTAAATACATAATAAATTGTACTAGCTGCTACTAGCGGTTTCGTTCCCGGTGTTGATTTTTGTCTTATTTTTTTACCTTCACAGACGCACGAGAATAGCCCACCAAAGTTCAATCACAATCGGATGAATGGTTTAGAAACGCATAGAGGACAAACATACAAACATTCATTTTTATTTATATAGCATCTTAATTTGAAAATTTATGAATAATATATAATACTAGCTTTTGCCCGCGACTTCGTTCGCGTATATGTCGGTTATCGCGGACGCAGACGAAGTCAAAGTCGAATAAAAAGTAGCCTATGTCCTTTGTTGGGGTTCACACTTACCCTGTACCAAATTTCACACAAATCGGTTCAGTAGTTTAGGCGTGAAGAAAAGACAGACAGACAGACAGAGTTACTTTCGCATTTATAATATTAGTAAGGATAATGATAGGTAAAAGTCAGATGCTGTCACAGCGTCTAAGTACGTGATATAATTTTGAAAGCCAGTTTATCACATCATATACCATCTACTATTGCACGATTTAATCGACCTTGTACCGACGAAAGAAAAGTTCTAAAAATACATAAAATACAGAAAATTCGACTCCACATTATCGTAACCTAATCCTGGCACCTCTACTCCACTTTGCCACTACAAATTACTTTAAAAACGTCTAGAAACGTGATAAAAATCGTCTCCAATTTTATTTGTCAATACATTTTTATCGTATCGTATTAATAAAAACGTAGCTATATGCTTCCAGCTCCCAAAAGTAAGAACGATTAATCATTCCCTCTGTACATATTTTGGCATATCAACTCTGGAAATAGACCAGAAGGGGTGTGGTACTAACCATGTAAATTACTCGCGTATATATCAGGGATATTGTTCATTTAATGCTGATGAAGGCACTTGATAATATTTCCGTATTTTTTTCCTGACTGGGGTTAACATTTTAACAGTCTATGTAAGGGTGTGTTTACGTATGTTCCACCGTAGCGCCTGAACTTCTCGTCCGATTTTAATAAGTGATTTAATAACCCGGATAATATAGGCAATAAAATCAATATGGCGAATGTTGCATCCAATAAAGGTCTAAGTTTCTTTTTTTTTGCAATTTTATCGTGTGTTTTTTATTTTTTATTTTTAAATTTAAAATAATAATTTTAGTGTAGTTTTTTTTAATATGAATAAAATAGAGCTCAGGTCTCAGCGAGGTGGTAAGACAGAAACTGAGTTGCTGTAATTAAGGATTCAGAGTCAGAAACATAATTCGTGCCGTGTACAAAACGACCGCCTTCTGTAACTGACTCTTGAGTTTTATCCATTAGTTGAGTGCTAGTTTGTCTAGGTATTAGTCAAAACGCTTCGTTATTAAACCATTTACCATTTGATAATGTTAGACTAACATCTTAAAATGTGGGACTCAGGTATTTGCGTCAGAAGCAGCTATCTTCCCAAGTAGGCAGAAACAGCTACCTAAAACATTTTGTTATAAACTTCAGAGTAACATTTAACTTCGCCTAACTGCACACAAGTTCACGGGTTAAGTCGTATGTTGAATATTCACAGATGCTAACGTAACGTTTCAAACTTTTGCTAGTTTTGGTACTTAGGTACCAACATTCAAATAAATTGGTGCAGGAAAATGTTACGTAGTTACTTCTGCTTAAAGTGCTTTGTTGCATGTTAGTAGTTTGTTGAATGGATATTAATACGGTACTTCGCATGACCCAAAGTAAATAGACAATACACAACATTGAAGATTAGCTTTGTATCAGTGTTTAGAAACGTAAGAAAAAGTACCTGTCTGTATTACAAAGGCAACAGTTACAAACATCGTGATACTTAATTCGAGCTTGTTTTACAGAATTCTAATTCTCAAGTATACTTTAGTTTACTAATTTACTTTTCACACGTTTATTTTATTAAAATTAATAAAAACACTAGTAGTGAACATGTAATTTGTGACCAGTAACGCCATCTATCATCAACAACATGAACAACTTAGTCGGCAGCTTTCCCGACATTATCCCGGCACCAGTTGATGATACAATGTTACCATCATGATGCTAATAGGTTCCGCTACTCATCTTTTATTTGAATTACCTTTCGCTCGTGTTCACCTACAGATGGAAATGCGTTTATGCGAAGGTTAATGGCCATTTTTACACCTTAACAGAACCTCATTGGGTTTAGCATTTCCGTGACCTAACGACACGGCTGTGGTTGAAAGATTGGCTGCTGCGCTTTTACGTGTCGTAAGTTCGATTCCTGCTCGGAACAAATGTTTGTATAGCCTACAGATAGTTGTACCGGGTCTAACTGTTTGTATATGTGAGTTTATATGTTTGTATTGTACACAACACACCTATGATACAGAAGAGTATGCGCTTGCAGTAGATTACGTAGTATAGTATAGTGATATAGTAGTTATACGTAGTAGGTTATACGACTTGTGTTTGTAAAGAATGGCGGGAGTGTGACCTAACTAACTGACGGACGACATAAAACCTAAGATAATGAAAATTGGGACTGATATTTCAAATGCATCTAACTGCCATAGGTTCAAACGGTGAGTTTGCAATAAAAATAAACGACTCCAAATCACGACTGATTATTCCTATGCCCATCAGTGCATTTAAAACCTTAAATAAATTACACAAGGTTCATTGCACACTGTCAGAAGTCCAATCTATCACAAAGATTAATATCGATGTAAAAATTTAAAATATTCATGCAAGCCAATCATGTGTCAATTCGAAGGCTAAATTATATTTTCCGTTGTACTTGTGATGTAAATAAAACTGTCAAAAAGTGATAAAGATGTGAAGAAATGTGTTATATTGAATTAAATATTTTATTGTATGACTGTAATTCCTGTAGATGTTTGATTGGATGGAAAATATTGTTACAATAATAAAAGTAAAATGTGATAATGCGAAACTTATTAGTGAGAACCCAAAATAGGTATTTCAGTCAAAAGTTCCTATAGGTGTTTACCGATGTTTTAAGACACTGAAATACAAAGCAGCGCATACAGAGAATAATAGTAGGTACCTTTGTGTGTGCATGACGGCATGAAAGAGCATCATGCCGTTCCGTCACGGCAACCTGGTCGATTTTACTATAAATTGCGCTAATAGATGTTTCACATCAAAAATCAGCTGTTCCATAAATTTTCTTTTCGTGTTGGTGCTTTAATAAAACCTGATCATCTTTATAAGTACTTTTCACTCCAAAATAAAAGCTTATTTTGATGAGCATTATGCGGTTGTTTCACACCTCATATAATTAAGAAGCAAAGAAACCTTATAAGTTATCTCTCGGTGCGCTCCACGATCAAAACGCCGAAAGTGACAAATGTCACTCGTTGCTTGCCAGCGGCTACTACATATTGCTTTCTGATGTTTGACAAACTATTATAAATGTCAGTGATATCTCGCGATATTTCCCAAAGCTAGTCATGTCAAAAAAATAGAAATACGAATTTTTATTGAACCTTGAAAACGACAAACAATATGGAGGCTACGATTTCATATTATTTGATTTATGTGTCAATCTGTTTTTAATATAAAAAAAGAATAAAAATGCTCCTAAAATAATGAAAAGAAGGTTTTTTTTTTTATTAGATCCTGAACTTATTACCATTTCGTAAAATTGCTTTTAATTTAAACAAAAATATTCCATAGAGAGCAATTTTAATTTCAATAAAAAATTGTCGTTGATATAAAAAACAAAAGACTACGAATACCTAACCTAATTTACTTTTTCTAATAAACAATCTCGTCTCGTAGTTTGTTAATATCGATTAATTTGGAAACTGTTCACAAAGACCGACTCAATATTACTTTGTTTTGTGCCTGTTCTGAATCAAATGAGGTTCCATTATGTAAATCGCACTTATTTCGTTAAATGTGCTTAACTTAATTTGTGACAAAGTTGTAATTACTCATTACTCATTTAATTGTTCGTTCTACATTGAAAATGTTTAATTATCAATGTAGAACGAGAAAATAAAAATAAATTATTTTTATATTCGTCATTATCGCCGTTGGCGACAAGGCTTGTGCCAACAAAAAGTAGTCTTCAATACAGAGCAGTTGAAACAGTGATACATAAACTTAACACGCTAATGTCAGGTAGAAAATTGGGTAATAAACAATACTAATCAATTGACATACTCTTTATGACCTGTCAAAATGCGAAATACCCATTTTGTATGGCAAAAGTAAACTGTGATGTCATAGTTTGTCAACTCAATTGACTAACTATTTATTGTTTTCCGAGCAACTAAAAATCTAATTTTGTAGTTTATTGAAAATTAATCTAGTTTTAGGGCTAAAGTAAAGTGTTTGTTTAGAGAAGTTATTTATGTTTTGGAATTATTGTTTAATGACGTAAACTTCCCAATTGTACGAGTTTTTCTACTTAATCAAACGTGTATAGAATCGAAATAGCGCTGTCCAATGACAATATTGGAAAGGAAACACAGTTAGTCCGTAATAAACGTAGTTAACGCTAACGTTGATGAACACGTTTTAATGGGTACAAAAAACTCTCGTACTCCTACTGGGCATTCAGTAACATGCTAACTTTGTTCACCTAAAAACGTAGGTGACGGAGGTTTTAGTTAGTAGAAGACTGTTAAGACTTCACTTTAGTTTGTTTACTTAAACGCATTACATTTTTTTATCAATCACTCAACGTTTTAAGAAATACTTCTTGAAATGTCGACTTCGACTCAAAACAGGGTTATCGGCACCTAGTTTAACATTTTTATTACATATAGTTTCAAATATGCACATGAATATTTTTCATAAATATGTAATGTGTTGTGGGTTATTCTGTGCTTTTGAACGTCGACTTCTATGCATAGGAGATATGGGAAAATAAGCTTTTCTGTCTTCAATTTTCTTACTCAAAATTTAAGGGAAAAATGCAAACGCTCAAAGATTCTTTTTCAAAAATTATACCAACAATTTGATGAGGTGCTAATGAAGGCAATTTCCATAAGGCATTTTCTCACATTAAATAATCCTGTAAACTCTCGAAATGCTTCTCGAATTTGTGTAAAATACTTGCAAAAGTTAACAATAATTTTACCCTTATCATGAAAGGTAAGTAAGGTATTAAGGGTTATGGTGAAATAACACAAATTTTAAGGTACTATCTACAATCTTTAGCGAAATAATTAATTTTGTTGATAACCCTGTATCTTTCCACCGGGGAAAATTATGAAAATGTCTGTTAATACTAACTAACATTGTAATACGAAATTAAGTTTGTTTGTTACGCCTTCATGACTAAGCAACCAAACCGATTTTGATGAAATTTGGCATAGACTAAGCTTAAACCTGAAGAAATAACATAAGTTACTTTTGAATACGACGGACGCAGATGAAATCATCTCTGCGTCCGCGGTAACCGACATTCACGCGGACGGAGTCGCGGGAAAAAGCTAGTCTAGACTAGACTTAAATTACACAATCATGTTTATCTAAAATACCGCACATAATATGAAATAAATGGTGTAATAAAATAGTTTTACAACCCGACTACAGCGACTACTAATATTATTTTGGGCATTTTTTACACTACACGATAATACATATTAGGTTCGTTGCTTTTATTTGAAAATGTCTTACCATTCATTTGATACTTTTACCTCTGAGTCAGCGTTGTTTCGAAGTTTTTAACAAATATTTGAGCTCTCTGTCTGTTTACTGACAACGCGCCATCATTGCTTGAATAGAATAGAATAAATTTTTATTTTCTCAGAATGTAACATAACATTCTATCTACATATAAAATCAATTGCTGTTCGTTAGTCTCGCTAAAACTCAAAAACGGCTTGACCTATTTCAATAATTTCTTTGTTCGCCTCATTAGTGGGTAGGATTTTTTTTTTTCATAAGGTAGCAGATAACAATATCGCACCTATGTAGATAGGTCTTATTGCCATACGATATTTTACTCTATTGGTATTAAAATAAGGTATCTATAATGGCAAATAAACTCATCTAACAATCAACTGCGGTAACCAATCCTCAAAGTATTGTGACTGTTCTTTTGTTTCTAGGTGGTAAGCATCGCGGTAAAAAAAATTAAATCAAAAATTTAAATAACCCCCGACGTCGGCCATCTTGGATTTTCATCAAACATAGCTAAGAACACTCTCGACTAATTCACCTTTCAAACAAAAAAAAAAACAAAATCAAAATCGGTTCATCCATTCGGGAGCTGCGATGCCACAGACAGACACACCCTCAGGCACGTGAAACTTCTTAACCCCCATCGTTTTTGCGTCGAGGGTTAAAAATAGGTACTTATGGTTGTACCTACTTACCCGGACGAGCTTGTTCACAAAGCTCTACTCATTATAAGTACTTAAAGTTCTTACTTTCCTCGTAATTCCTATTGTTTTCTCTGAAACAAAACACTCGACGCTCATCCTTTTCACCCCACATTATTCCTCTAACTTTCGTGTATGACTATTTATAACTGAAAGTTGGCTGGAGTGTACAGTCAACAAAAGAGATAGGTATGCAGGGTCGTCAAATAGGTATAGTTGAAGTTTTCTTAGAAACCGATGGATGTGTTCAAATGTAATTTAATTTAAGAAGTAGATAATAAACAGTTCATTAATTAAGTTAAGTTTCAATCGAAGACATCCATCGGTTTCTAAGAAAACTTCAACTATATCTGACGACCCTGCATACCTATCTCTTTTGTTGACTGTACCTACTTCCAAAAACTCATGACAATAGAATTCTAGAATAAGTAACAAAACTCAAGTGAAGTGGTTCCAAACTTGGTTTCTACTTAAGATTTATGTTCTCAGCGTTAAATGGGATAAACTTACAGAAGGATTTGATTAACATAGTTTGATTAGGATTCGTTTTATTTTACAGCGGTAATTTCTTTGAGCAACTGGTTGGAATGAAAGTAAAAGAATTCCTCACGATGTTAATATCTTTGTGGAAAAAGCCAATTTTCTACCACTTACTAATAGGATTGAGAATTATGTGACTGCTTTGTTGGCTTAGTGGTCACAAAGCGCGACAGCTGAGCATGAGGTTTTGGGTTCGATTCCTAGGTCCGGCAAAGTGTTATTAGGTTTTTCTATCAGGAATTTCTCACTAGCAGCCTCGGAGTTTGGATTAGTGCCTGGTTGATAGTAATAGGTTTGCCCCCTATTACATGGGACTTAAACATAACTATCAAAATGTGGGTGTGCTAATGGGTATACCTCTGCCTAACCCTTCGGGGATTACAGGCGTAGTGTTATGTATGTGAGAATTATGTATTTCCATAAAATCAACATCAACCTATTAAAGTACACAAAGTAAGATATACCATTAAGCCTCTCCTAATTTCGGGTCGCCCAAACAATCGGGAGATCAATTTAACTAATAATCTAACTTATTCCTCATATTGAACTTGTAGGGTTACTTACAGCATTTGAACTTCTGCAATCGTCTTGATTGATTTTCATTTGTATTACTAAACAAACGGGTATTCAATCTATTCCTGTAGGAGCAAAACAATTTTGGGTAGATAAGACATTTTCCAATTTATTCAAAATTAATATTTAAATAATAAAATATTCCGTTATGACTAAACTTTTCCATCAAATACCGTACTTACGCTCAATTAATCTGTAAATTAAATAATGATCAATTTTGTTGAGCGAATATTTACAAAATATTTCGTAGTCGAGGGTCTACGCGTTCGTAGCACGAGAGAGCTACGCCGTAGCACATACCCACCTTTTGAATTTGTCCAACTATTTCTCACTATAAGTGGATGTTCCTTTGTAAACTAAATACTTGTAAGATATGCCTGAATGTGAGCTATTAAGATAATGGTGTAATTAAGGTAATCAGGGTTAGGTACTCGGAGCGAAAGGACTCGATGAAGCGCGGTCTCGTAGGTAATTGTTAAGTAGAGGATTTGTGAGGTTTCCTCCTGTTATCTGCAGGTTAAGGTACGGTAGGTATGGATACGGTAGTGTGAAATGGGTTAGATAATAGTTTAGGGTTTTTTTAAGGAACAAGTCCGTCATAGTATTCCTCACCAACAGTGGCGATCAATATAAAGGTTCGGGATAATGAAGTTCGACGAGTCTCGGAGAAATGATTTATGTAAGTACCTTGAATCCCGCAAGTAAATTAATCAAAAAAATAGGGAAAGATGAAAAATCTAGAGATCTTAGCTGTTAGTAAGTACACCCCGTATATTCGAAAGCCACTTAACCTAAGCCGTGCTCAAAACTTTTAAAAAATGACAGAGACAGAAGCGTGTTTGAATATTTGGCTGTAAGTCAACTAATGACTAGTAAACAAAAATTAAAGAAGTATTTTTAATTTTTATTGAGATTGATAATCAAGAGGGCGATTATCAGTCTTCATTAAAAAAATACTTGGTAATTGAGTTTGGTTATTTTTTGAGAATTACATATTATAGCAAAAGCCTGTAACCGCCAGACCTACGTCATATTATAAAAGTTGAAAGTTTCTTTGCGCAATGTCCAACAGGGGTAGAAACGATTGTTTACCATGAACTTTGGATCATCGTGGCTTCGGCAGGTGTATAAAATTGCTACCCAAAAACGTCATAGTATCAAGCGTAATTTAATATTTTTTCTCTTAGGTTATATACTTTTTTATTTGGAAAACCAACCTTTTTGATGACAAAACAACAAAAAACTCAATCTTACTAAAGATAAACTACAAAAACATGACCCGCCCTTCCACAATTGAAAACGTTTGAAAGTGTTTGTAAAAGTATTGAAAAGATCCATTACGCAAGTGTGCGTACAGAGACGGCTCTCGAAACAAAAACAAGTCAGCGATTTGTTGCTAGACTAGCGACGTCATTAATCACTCATTATTACTAGTATGGTGCTGCACTGATACTCTATGAAAATGACAGATGCGTTGTCTTGCGCGGTCGGCTATTTATGATTAGTTGACACACAAATCTGCCGGCCTGCTACTGAAGACGATTACTCACAACTACATACATACAAACTCTTTCATACGGATGTGACTACACACATTGAAATAGTAATATGGAGGGGCGCGTCATGTTATAGTAGTTTATCTCTACTACTGTATTATAAATGCGAAAGTTTGGATGGATGGATGTTTGTTACTCAATCAAGCCAGAAGGGTTGAACGGATCTAGATGAAAGGCACAGAGATCAATTTTTGTCTGAATAGCAAATGATCTACTTTTATCCTGGAAATAGGTATGTACGATTCCCATGGGATACGTCAACTTTGACGGAGCAAAAGTTTTGTGGAACATAAATTTCACAAAGATAGAAAAGGGTATGCTTAGATGGTTCGGTCATGTTGAGAGGATGAGTGAAAGACGATTAACAAAAGGTATTTATATGGCAGAGGTGAGTGGCAACGCAGGAAGGGGTCGCCCTAGAAAGACCTACACTGACCTTATTGGTGAGGTTCTTCAGAAAGGTCAGGTGCGCAGTACTCGTAACCGGCGTGCTTGTATGACGAGATGTATGAACGTAGATGAGGCGAAATGAGTATGTAAGGATCGTAGCAGGTGGCGTTCTGTGGTTTCTGCCTACCCCCATGGGGAAAAAGGCGTGAGTTTATGTATGTAAGTATAAATGAAATGAATACAATGAAAAATCTTGGTGCGATTCACTAATAAGTTTGCCCAAAAATGTCACTTCAAATTCTCTTAGCAACGCCTTTTTCACGTACTCTTGTGAAGAGTGATCTTTTTAAATTTTCCTAATTTCAGTGTCTCTAGCAGGCGTTTAAAAAAATGGAGCATCATCTTGAGCATAAAAATTAGATTAAAAGATGTCGAGACTAAATTAAACTTATTCTTACAATAATAAGAGCTGTTACAAAGAGACACAAAATACTTCTAGTTTTCCCTAAAAAAAGGTCTTTGAAAGGTAAATTGTGATGTTATTTTTTTGTAATGAGAGATATCGTCAATTAAGTACATTATTTTCTTTTGATGATAAATATGGGTAAATATTCCACAAAGATTTTTTTGCAAGTACTTAGGCTTTTGTTTTATAACGGGTACATACGGAGCCGACGCGTTGCGATTACTTTTGCGTGTGTTACATTGCATGATAACACAAACAATGATTTTACTCCAAAAATTTATACGAGTATTAAGTTACATATAATTTGTTAGGCAATATGTAACGTATATGATGTGTATTTTTACACCCCGTATATTAACGAGAACATTTGTTAGTGGATTATTACTTTCTTATGAATATGCTATCAATTCCCCATGACTGAAAATTTAAAAAATGCATAGTTGTGTGCACAGTTTTATGGAACACACCACTCATACCAAGGGGTATCGTATTACCCAGTTACTGGGTTGTGGAGTTCAGATAGGCAGTCGCTCCATGTAAAATACTAGTATTCAGTTGCATCCAGTAAGAGTGGAAGCCGACCCCAACATAGCTGGGAAATGGCTAGGCAGATGATGATGTGAGTTTTAAATAAATGTTTCAATAAGTACTTGCACTACTTTTCAATAGCTTTTCATAACTAGTTTTAGCAAATTTTCCTCACATGAAAGTTTTAACAGCTGTTTTATTGCAGTGTTCTGTCTATTTGAATGTTGGTGGAAAACTCAAAGTGGGTCACAGCATAATTAACAAACATTAAACTAAGCGGGTGTTTGCTGAAAAATACGATAAGCAGCAAACGTTTATTTATTTTACCCATATAAATAAATCGCTACCATTCTGCGACTTATCTTTTTAAAACTTCTAAATATTCTTTATTTGAATATTGTATATTTTATAAAAGAAATAAAAAAATATAGTTAATAAAACTTTAGAATTACGCGTTTAATAACGGATTTCTTGCCCGAAAAAATTACATTTGCTGTCGCAGCTCAAATTTTAATGAGAGTGATTTATTAGTATACCGAGGTTAGCGGTCTAGAGACACTATGACTATCAATACTAATATTATAAATACGAAAGTAAGTTTGTTTATTACGCTTTCATGGCTAAACTACTGAACCTATTTGGACACAAAAAAAGGACAACGGCTACCTTTCTTCTGCATCTGTGATAATCGACATTCACGCGGACAAACTCACTGGCAAAAGTAGTAGTCATAATATAAGTTCCAGCCATATTCATGGTGTAAAATTTTATAATCATTTTGTGAAAAAACATGTAAATAATTATTGGACCTCCGTACCTATACGGAGGTCCAATAATTATTTACATGTTTTTTTTTTGGTTTCCTATCCATTTGCATAAAGGGGATGGGGGGAAAAGGATGGATGGTTCTAACCTAACCTTTCCGAGTCGGGGTGCCCCAAATCCCGAGCTCGCTTCGCTCGCTTACAAAAGGTGGTGTCGTATGGAGAAGAATGGGCAAGAAACTCCATACAGTAAGTAGTCCTACGGACGAGTCTTTGGTAATTTCTATTAATTGTAAGCCTAAATATTATTATGCTAATAGTCAGTAGGCCTAGTTACGTTATGCGAATCAAATTATGCCAAAACAAATTAGCCTTCAAGATAGTTATGCCAACATAAACTGTATGACAAAAAAATATATGGCAAAGTATTATTATGGCAAAACAAATTATACCAAAACCGTTATGCCAAAGTATATTAGGAAAAAGAATATTATGCGAAAAGAAGGTATCCCATTTTTTTCCCGTAGATAGATAGATAGATAGATTTATTTGTTTTATAAAAAATGAATAAAGGTCTATCCCGTATATTTCTTCCTTTAGCAATTTGTGATATAACGATCAAACCTGTTAAACCTTTGTATAGTACCTTCCTATGAAGTTGTAACTACTAAGTAAACCTAGATAAAGGTATCGTGTTCTTTAGTAATTGGATAGTATAATATATAGAGTACATAATATAGACCTAACAGTACAGTAGTGGTCATAAGTGCAGTAGCATGCTAAGGTTTTAATTGCTGTGAACACGGGGTAGCCATACCTACTATCTGTGTGTATTTAAGTGATGTATTCAAAGTTAAAGTCAAAGTGAAATCATTTATTTAATTAGGCCATTATAAAACACTTTTGAACGTAATAACACAGTACCTACGTACACCTCAAAATTCGCACACGACGTCGAAAGGTCACAAGTTTAACCAAAGTGTCAATCGATTTGCTTTGTAGATTGCTACTCCACTTATGACCGCTACTGTACATGCATTTACCATCTAGGTCAAAAGTTAACTAAAAATTGGTAAAACTAAGTAACAAAATGTTAGCACAAATGTAACGGTTTAGTTACTGCTGCGTTTTTACTTTTTGGGTTTTTATTTTATTTGTTGTTGTATTGATTATAAGTTCACAACATAATTATGTACAGTGGCTGCAAGGTCTTGGTACGACTTCCCAAGATGTGGTCGCTGATTTTAATTCCAAATTATATTTATGCGATCTATAAAATACTAGTAGTTTTTCTGGTATTTTTACATAACTGTAATAATTATATAGATAGGTACTAGCTACTGTCCACGAATTTTATTCCGGTGTTTTTTTTCTGCCTCGTTGGTCTAGTGGTCGCAAAGCGCGACTGCTGAGCATGAGGTCTTGTGTTCGATTCCCGGGTCGGGCAAAGTGTCATTGGGTTTTTCCATCAGGAATATCTTAGTAGCAGCCTCGGAGTCTGGATTTGTGCCCGGTTGATGGCAATAGGCTCGCCCCCTATTACATGGGACTTAAACATAACTGGCGAAATGTGGGTGTACTAATACTACACCTCTGCCTAACGCGTGATGTTATGTGTTTTTTTCTTACTTTTTTTTTGGCCATCAATCTTCACGGATGTAAGCATAGCAGCTACTTACCAAAGTTTCATCATAATCTGATCAAAAGTTAACGTATAGCATAGATGATTTACCACAGAGGCCAAACATACAAACATTCATTTTTTTTTTAAATACTTATATTTCAGTCTGGAGATTTCAACATTTGGATTAATCTAGTGTTCTCGAACTGAACTGTATAATAATAATGTTTTCCCATTGTCACTTTAAAGACTCCTATCCACAGTAAAAACAAATTACCATGAAAGTAACATTAAACGAAGAAGGCTTCATGTTGTTGGAGTAGTCCACACGAGCCACCATCAAGCCAACAGACACCCATTAAATTAATTACTTGATTACTTACGCCATTAATCTCCGTCAGCTTAATTAATTAATTCAATCGACAAGAAAGGCCAAGAAATCAATTTGTGGTTCTTTGAAAGATTCTTAACTAAAGGAATTTGGATACCAATTTGTAAAGGAAAATAGATAAATAAAAGTAACAAACGAATTTTTGTTTGTGTTTTCAAATTATTTTCGAAAGCATTTTTATTTATATTTTACAATATAAACAACATTTAGGTAACAAGAAAGTATTATCAAGAATTCATACTCAAGCAAGGTTTAAGCAAACGTTACCTGGCGTAATCTACGTCGCTGAAAAGTAAGCCGGCGAAATTATTTTTTATTCGTTTTGTAGGTAAAATATTTCGGTTTTCCTCTGTGCGAGGCAGAACGAGTGCCCGCAAAATGGGCATATTGACTTTGAGCTATTCAAATAACGCTAGGTAGCACTTGTTTGGCCGCACCCTGACACTAGTTATGACATTTTCCATAGCAAAAGTGAGTTCCTTCAAGTTTTCTAAGACTGATATCACTCTGGGCAATAAAACTTAGAGAAATCACAACAGAAGTCGTCGGAAAAAAACTACATATAACTATTCGCTAACATTTATAGACTAGATTCTGCCCGCGCCTTCGCCCGCGTAAAAAATAACTTTGCGTAAAATAAGTTGAACTATTATCCCAAGGGATATAGTTACTGGGATAAAAAGTATGTTAAACTAGGAAATGGTCTATCTATGTGCCGATTTTCATCCAAATCTGTTCATCGGTTTACGCGTGATTGAGTAACAAATACTTAAATATCTTCACAAACTCATATTTATACTATCAGTAGGATTGCCTAGTGTGATATCAACCTTAAGTGGGAGGGGTAATTTCCATAATTTTAAAAACATTCGGATTCTAATCTCAGTCTCATTTCCAAAATCTCTAATTTACCAAAAAATTTGACAAGCTTTCGACATTGATTGTCGCTGAAATGAGAATACGACTAGATATTGAACGGTTTTTTATTACGAAACTTGGCTTTCAGGTGCCACTACATACAATAGTATTGGAATATTTTACATTTAAATCTTTAAACTATATTTACATGAGTAGTAACCACTTATCATATTTAATTCGTACTATTTAAAACATGATTATACTTTGGCATTACAATTTAATACCTATACAGGGTTATTTTTAAAACACCAGACACCTGAAAAGGGGTCATTGTACTCATCATTATGAACAACTTTTTCTATGGAACCAACCCTGAACCCATGAAAAAAAATCAGCTGTTCCCAACAAAAATGCTATACAACACAATCATAATGTATGAAACAGCTGATTTTCTTTTCACGATTACAGGGTTGGTCAAATAGAAAAAGTTGTTCATAATGATGAGTACAATAACCTCTTTTTCAGGTTTCTGGTGTTTTAAAAATAACCTTGTAATACACAGAAATATAGTTTTCATTCAAAGACACGCTTAAAAAATAAATGTTTTAATGAAATATTTTTATGAGAACTCTACGCTGTAGTCGTTTTCTTAACACACTACAGTCAAGTAACAAAATACAACAAGTTTTTGGTAAACGACACCTGATTCAACGTACAGCACTAACGATGTCTTTGTGATCAAACACGCTTTAGTTTATTTTCGTCTTGTTATGCATACATTTACCATAGAAGAATGATGTCTTCAATATTCTTATATACTAACTAGTATATAAGAATATCTCTTACAATATTCTAATTTCATGTTGCATTATTTTGATTACAATAGAACGGAAGCCCAAAAATGTTTAATCAATGTTTCGGACAAGTTTTGATGTTCTGCGAAACATTACGTTATATCCCAAATAAAATTTACAGAGCTATATTGTGATTACAAGGGACTTAAACAAAACTGGCGAAATGTGGGTGAACTGATGGGTACACCTCTGCCTAATGCTTCGGGGATTACATGCGTGATGTTATGTAAGTTTAAAAATCAAATAGTCGATGTCAAAGTTTTGAACGATACCTATTTTTGTGTCGATGATCTAAACTATTTGGGGCCAGCGCGAGGCGACATCCGGCCACCGTAGGCGCGGGCTTGCGGACGGCGAGTAATGGGTAGCTCGCCGTCCGATCAAGGACCATGCCCGGGTCGACGGCGCGTTCTGTTCGCGCGCGCCTCAAAGAGCTGTCAGCACAGGGACAGGGGCCCCAATAGGGGCCAAACGCCTGCCGGGGTTGCGGGACGTCTTAACAGGATACCGTGGCCCCGGAACGTAAAGGGCAACAGAAGGAACAGGGTGGTTTTTTAGTCAGTAAAAGTCTGACAGTCCCTTCCGCCCCACCCAGGACGGAAGGTCATTTGATGATTTTTACCACCTAAAATAAAAAAAAAGTAAATGGCCACGTCTTTACCTACCGATGAAAATTAAGAAAAAATATTCACAAAAAAGTCCAATCCTTATTTTCACTGATCGTTAACGCCTCACGACGTCTATTGTCGATGTCAAATCAGTTGAAAAGATAAAACGTACGAGTGAACACGCGAAAAGTTTTTACGATGATTTCTGCCTGTGCGAGTCCGAGGCAAGGCCCTAATGCGATAATTTGTCCCGGTGACCGTGACCTGGCCAATTTCCATAATGATTTCCTTACTTCGAATTAAATCACAGGGTCAGATAAGCTTGTGCCACTATACGTTTATTTTGATGTTAAATTATTATTGTTCGTCTTCGTACCATTTCATTCGACATAGTTTAGTTCAAATCCGAAGGCCAATTCTACTAATTAAAAACGTTCAAATCAATCTAGTTGCAATCTCGAAGCATTTTTGACAGATTTTGACTGAGATTAAAATGCGATTATTCCTAAAAGTTAGTAGAATTACCCCCTGGTACCTAGTGCTTTTATTAAATATGGGTGCATCGAGACGATAGAAAATCGAACACCAATTGTAATCTACTGCTATAATCGGGAGCTGATAGTTAACATTAGGCCAATGATATTGGCTACATCAAACACACAATTATAGCTCTAATTCCGCGTACTAGTATAATTAACAACTAAATCGGATAGTAATATCAGTTCCCAATATTAGGTAGACAGAACTACCCATAACTTTAATGTATCGACAACAAATGAATACCTAATACCAAAAGTTTGAGCAAGTCCGCATGGCTACTAATAACATTCGTTCGACCAACTGGGTTTTGTGCACTGCCATTTAGAATGAAACCCCATGAATAATGGTTGATGGTTGTCAAACTTCATAGTCTACTAATGGATTGAGAACTTCCTCTATTAACAATGACCAATCATTACCACAATGTTGCCACATTTTGATGGATTGGTAACTTTCATATTAAACGGTAACTAGACTTGACCAAATTAATTTGTTCTTGTAACTATACTATAAAACACCCAGTGTTCGACAGAGCCCCAGTGTTCGACACTTAAAAAGTTAACGAAAAAAAACAAGAGTTGAGTCTCGCTTCGGAACGTATTTGAACCATAAACATAGTTGAGGATTATCTAGCTATCATTGCGAAAGATATTTCATAGATTCGGCTGTTTTAAAGAAAATGGCGTAGCTGAACATACCAACCGGCAGAGATCTCTAAAGAAATTCCTTAGCGAAATCGCTAAGGAGGTGAGCAAGATATAATGCCCATAACTTTTAATTGTTTTGCTTGACTGAGCATGTAAATTATTTATTAAGTTAGAACCCAAATTCTTTAGTTTTTAGTAATGTCTTTGCAATTGTAAGTTTATAATATAATATGAAAACACGCTTGTCGATAACTGGAGTTTTTTTTTTCGCATGTTCCTATAATCGACATAAATGTTTTTTATGGCACCAAAAAAAAATTCCACACTTTTTCAAATAATACAGGCAATAGAAGTTGTCAGAAAGGTGAAAAAATTAGAAATTAAATCCAAGGAAAGAGAAAAAAGAAAACGATTAAAATTGAAGAAGATAGAAAAACAAAAAACAGAAAAAACTAACAGATAAAAACAATAAAAAAAACAAGAAAAGGCGGATACTAAACCGAAACCAAATGACACATCTTCTACATTTATTGTTTAACATTTAAGAGATGTATTATATTGCAAAAGTGTAAGTTTTTAGAAACCCACGAATTACTAGCCACTATTTGTTTATTATAAGATTGTTTGTTGATTAAAATGATCAAAATACTGATTAAGACTAAGTTTTTATTTCGTCACATATAATACTAGATTATCTCGGCTTTTCTATTGGGATTTATTGTTTAGAACTGTTAGGAATATGTCGATTATTGGATGTCGATTACTGGAACATGTCGATTACCGGGTGTCGAAAAATAGAATTCTGCTGTCGATCACTAGACCAAAAAACGTTAATTTATTTCGATATATTATTACTTTATTTATTTATATGAAACTTATGTTTGCTTTCAAATATTACGCAACGAAGTCTGAAGCGTTACCCAATGCTCCAAAATACCTTATAATATCATAAAGTAAGAAAATATTTTAAAAAATGCTTGTTTGCGCACGTTAAAGTGTCGATTATTGGGGGTGTTACCTTACTGTGTTCCCTCATATTACGGTGTTCTCGTTCGTGTTCGTGAATATTGTAAGCAAGATTTTGTATAAACCTAATTCAAGAGTTTAGGAGCTACTAGCTTCAACTTTCTGATCGACCCCTGGACAATTTAAAAGAGCCTGTAACTGGTCTAATTGATATAAATGCTTTGACTTTTGACTTCTCAGACGAAAAATAAACTTCATAATTCTTCAAACTTCATAATCTTGGACCAAAATAACTCATTCAAAAGTCCTTCACCTATTTATACACGTTCTTATGAATGTTCAGATCGCGAGTTCTATATTTTAGGGAAATTTTCCCTAATAATATATCATGGCGATGCTGCTGTGATCTGCATAACAATTGGTGGCAAGAAGCACAATATTGTACTAACAATAGTATGCTAATTCTATTGTGGGTTTCAACCTATTTTCGTAAGCTCCTTTTACTAAGGAAAAATTTAGACGACAGTTTTATGTGTGCAATTAAGTAACCGTAAGGGTGCAGCCACATCAGGGACTTATACGAAATTTAAAGCTCAAAAAAATTATAAATCCATCTACATATAAAAATTAATTGCCGCATGTATGTACGAAGGGCATCAATTGGGAACGGCTCGACCGATTTTTCAGATTTTGTTTTTTTTATTGTGTTCGTAATTTTTCTAACAAAGTATGTGTGAATTTTTTTTTTACATTTAGTAAACTGCATCCGCGAGAAGCCGGGGCGTGTCGCTAATTTAAAATGATTATGTAATTGGATATATTAAGTTATTTTTAAACGAAAAAATATATAATCTGTCTTTTCACATGGTACTCTCTTTACATTATAGTAAAATTAAATATAAAATAAAAGATCGTTTATTTCAGAATTTTTAATTTCATAGTGGAGCTAACAAAAGGCTAGGTACCGTATCCTAGCCCGATGTCGTAATGCTTGTGAAATCGTGAAGTTATTTTTGGGTCTAAACGTAGGTTTGGGTAAACAATTTTCAACCAATTTTGTCTCAAATGTCAACTTGTAGAAATAAGTCTTATGTAAGCAATAACAAAGCTATAATATTGCTTTTTGTTCATTTCATTATATTGAACCTGACGTATTGTGTGTTTCGCTAAAGAATGAAGTTAAGTTGTGTTTTCAAGAACAATACCGTACTGCATGAAATTATTTTATAACTATTTCAAATTAAAATTTTATAATATAATTTTTGGTATAATAAAAAATAGTTTCGTCTAAATTGGTGCAGGCATCTTTGAGTAATGGGGGAAATACTAAAAACAAGATTTCGATGGATTGGGAACCCCCTCCTTTTTTGAAGTTGGTTAAAAACAATTCTTCTTAGCATTGCTAAGATTTTTTTTACTAGACCTAAACTTTTACAAGCCATACTTTCTTGAAAACATTATTTTATAAAATAGGTACCTACCTACTATCTCTTATTAATTATAAACTGTACCTAGGTTTGCAGTGAACCTACTTCATTTACGTAAATAATTCCTGTTCCACATTAGTCACGTTCTAGTATTAAAAGCGTTTGAAAAGTTTGTGTGTTGCCAATGTCGCTGGGGCCAAATGGTCCTTCTGGCCGTAAAAGACCAATAAAAACCTCATATCTAGTATTTAAAGCCTCGCTATTCTTGCCTACTTTATAGCCTAGTTTTATGCGCATTTCTGTTGGGTTATAAAGGTAACTTCCTCATTATGCAAGAACTAGATACGCTGGTTTATAGAGGTAAAAACACAGTGTTTTGAAGAGATTTTAAATGAGATTTTGTGACGCTGGTTTTAATATTTGCATAAACTTATAAATATACTTGACTGCCACGTTCGTCTCGTGGTTGCAAGCGTGACGGTTGAGCATGGATGAAGTCCTGGGTTGGATTCCCAGGTAGGGTGAAAAGTGTTATTGGGTTTTCCCATTAGAAATTTCACAGTATCAGTCCGGAGTTTTGAAGTTGGTGATGTGACACCCCCTTGCCTTGGGAAGCACATAAGGCCTTTGGTCCTACATCTGATCTTTCCCCGGTCATGTCGGAATGCCGTCCCATCGGACCATGAGAGTTAGGGAAGATGGAGTGCACCACAGTGTCTTCGCAGACTAGTGCACTATAATATCTTCTACGCACTTGGCTAGATTTCTTCGCGATTGTTCACAGTGACCGAAATCAGTCTGGAAAATATTGTTATTACCTTAATTACTTATACATATACATATTTCGCTATTTTGTGGCTTGGCTTCCATGTGACAACGACATTGGGTGTTAGTTCACAATTTATGACGCTCATAATTTTGCTTGCTAACTTGCGAATATTATACTGAAATTATTTTGACACAAAAGCTCAACATTTCATGTGTTCTTAATTCAGACACGAAATGATTAAATTTTATTCAAATATTGTTACTCAATAAAAGATTTTTATTCATGAAGTCTCTACTAAACATTTATTTATAAACATACCCAGCTGATCAAAGGTGTATTAAAAGTTGTATGTATAGTGTCTAAGATGATGGATACAAAGAAGAGTTTGTATACATTTCAAACGTTTATATTAGCGGTCGTCGGCCAACTTTTATATTAACGTATTTACCTTTACTTGTAAATAGTAAATACATAAAAATCTTAAAATATTGGAAAGCAGACTTGGCCTATCTTTACTTGGCCTTGTATTAGCAAGACATGATGCAGAACATTTTTGGTTAGTGTACTCTATAAATAAGGTAGTACATAGGTAACTCTAGTGTTGTAGTACTGCCTATATGTCTATTGATTTAGTGTAATTGGTTTATCCGTTGTTAATTAACAAATGAATAATATCAGTCCTGGTCCCTTTTGTCATAAATCTTGCCAATTTACTGATCAAAAATCATACAAATTTCGGCATGTTTTATTTCAGATATTTTTTCACATAGTTACAAGAATTTATTTTAAAAGGTAAAAAAAATACGTAAGAAATAGTGCTCCGCCCGCAGCGAGGTGTTGAGGCTTAAGGTGAGAAGATCATGCTTAATAAGTAGGTATTTCGCAGAAACATTTTAGCGAAATTATTTTAGTAAGGTTATTTATGTCTGTAATATTAGAACTCCAAGAAAAAACTTAACTGTAATACCCGCGAATTTTATTTAGGTTTTCTCCATGTTGTGGATCCTGATTTTATTTTTATTTATTTTCCTTCAAGCAATGCTAAAACCCTACAAAGCCGTGAGCGGAAGGCGTTTCATAAAAGAGTCGTGACAGCTTTCACTCGACAACGACACGCCTATAAGCCCTCAAGCCATTCAACATTGAAATAAATCCCACATCCTTCACAAATATAAGTTTCATTCACACAATAGTGCCAACTTTGAAATGATTGTAGCCCCACTGTTTTGCAAGATCAGCGACCGTTCGCACGTGTAAAAAAATGAGAATATTATACATTTCTTGGGTTCAGTGCAAATAATAGTACAAAGCTTGATTCACACATAGGTATCAGTGAAGACACAGTTCCAGCACAGTACCGGATCAGTGATAATTATTCTTTTATACATTCTATATGAATGCGGCACTGACACTGAGAGCACTGTGTCGTCACTGACACTGATAGGTGTGAATGCCTTCATAGAGAATGCATGAATAAATATTTTTCCATAATACGGTACGGTGCCGGAACTGTGACTTCACGGGTGTGAATCTAGCTTTAACCGTAAAACAGTGACCCTGAATTGTGACTTATGTAAGCATTTACATTTAGTTTTCTTGTCCGAGTAAGCAGAAACAGTCCCTTGTGTTCATAAATCTTTGTAAAGACACTCCCTTTTGTTTATGAGAGGAAAGTCGTATAAAAAGGCTCTAATTCTTTTTAAATTGTGCCTATAAAGAAGGAAAATTTACCTACGAATGCTTTAATGAATGGTCCCCAAATCAGGGTGTAGTACGCTTTCGAGTTCACGTTTCTTTATTTTATTGTTGGATTGAATGAGCCGTAGGTGCTTTCAATTTGTTAAGGACGGACCGTAAAGTACAAAGGACCTCGTGACATTTGCGAATTTTTTTAGGTAAGTACCTATTATTTGTATTATAATAATTTCATTAAATTGAGCCTATCGGTGATCGGTAAAAGATTTAAGAAGACCTTGCTATACAACAAAAAAGAAGGACCAATTTGTTACAGATGGAGGCGAAATAAAATGCAGTCTTAGTTTTAGAATCAAATTGGAAGATGCGAGTGGTTGCAGGGCTTTGAAATAACAACTTGTTGTTTTAAATATTATTTAAGAAGGAACATACAGACAGTCGTTTAAAGTTTTACCCTTTCACGTGTTGTGTCATAAACTTTTACCCCAAATGTTTCGTCGGTTTTAAAAAGAAATAAGCTATTCATTTCATTTTGACTGTATACTTAGCACTTTTGTAAGGAACAGCAGATTTTTCTGAAGTATTGTACTTATTATGTAGGTACCTACTTACTTTATAAATACATAAAAAATCTTAAGAAAAACAGTTGCCAAATTGGTTTTGAATTTGTAAGTAATCGGTTTGTAAACCTACTACAAATAGATTACGGGTAAGATTACCGGTACCGATTACAGTAAACCGTAGGTAGGTATATCATATGTTTGCTAGCGAACATATTTGATAGAAGACTGAATAGAGTTTCAATCAATGTCTTGAATATTTACGATTCCATTTGTCTCTGTCGCGGTCAGTTCATGACCAGAATAGATGGCGCTATCTGTCACCCTTTTTTCACAAAAGAAAGGGAAAATAAATATTCTTTATAAAATCACGAATTTTAATGGCGATATTGTTTCATTTCATTTTGATGCATCAAGTTCAGACAAAAAGATTTAACCCACAATCTCTCAATAATTCAAATAACTACGTCTAATTTAATATATCAAATGTGTTACATTACTATACAGCAAATATAACTCAATGCACATCCACAACTTATGCTCGAGTATAAAAGATTTAAAATTAATCAGCATTAAATATTCAAAATCATTACAATTACTTCAATACAGGAGAAATTCTTACGTGTGCTGGTTCATTTTGGTAAAATTAAACTAAAATATCGTACAACTTAAAACATGGTATTGTGTATTGCTCTCATTTTACATTTTACATATAAAGAATTATAGGTACAATTCACAAAAGTAAAGGGCTTATAAGAGTCCTATTTTGAAGAATTATGTACGGTACCCCGACTATAAATAAGGCCCATACAATTTTTGAAATAAATCGCCCCTGTCGAGTGTCGTCTTTCTAAAGCTCAATGTGACATATTTCCGCTTAGTAACTGCTAACAAAATAATGCCCTATTTACAAGCGCGTTGTTTACTTGATAACAAAAGAATGATGTGTAAAACATGATGCCGTTTGTTTGTACAGGTACCTACATTCTTTTGTTTTTCAGATTAAGGCTGCTTTTCCACCAGAGATGTGCGATGGAAATGTGTCGTCCGAGGATGTCTAGCTGTGCTATGAAAATGTGTGGGGGTTTCCACCAAAGCTGTGCGATGAAAATGTGCCTACGAGGATGTGTAGCGGAGCTGTGAAAATGCGCATTAATGTGTGGTGCAGATTTATTAGATTACATTTCTGCAACACATCCCTCGCACACAACCCTCGTACACATCCCTCGCACACATCTCTCGCACACATCCCTCGCACACATCCCGCGTTTGTTTGGTTTGCGCAAAATACTAGCTCCACTGAGCCGTTTCCACCAGAGCTGTGCTGACCGAGGCGAGGTAAATGAAGCGATTCTATTGGTTCTTTACAAACACATCCCTCGCTACGCATGCTCGCACATCTCTGGAGGAAACGCAGCCTAAGGTTCGACAAAGACGAGATTACACTGTTGTTGTAGCGCCCTTTTTCACACCTTGAAATATCTCACGCATTCCAATTTTGAATTTGGAAAAACACGGAGCTTCCGATCCGCAATCTACAAAGGTACGGTCAAACAAGCTATTTGGTTTACAAACAACAATAATTATCTTTCTGCTACATTACCATTTTGTGTTCCTTTTATTAGCACGTGGTGTCTAATACTTTTGAAACTTATTTAGAGTGATTTAAAAGTATTGACACACTCGAAACATTGTTTAAATGCAGTTGCAAGTTAGGTGCCTGTGTACCAAATAGTTTGTTCGACTACACGTACTTTTTACGTTATTACAAAACCTACATATTACACATAGACTTGCTTCCAAACATTGGTACCCTACTAACACATACACCTATAGTAGGAAATTACGTAACACACTGAACGCACTCTAATTTTTTTTTATTTTAACAACAACATTCAATGCTTTATAAATTTTTAAAATTCATTTTATCAACACTTACATTAAGTAACGCAATGGATCTTTAGAAGCATTGTTTACACAAATATGGCTGGACTATATCTTAGTTGTTCATGTTATATAACACTTTAAATCACTAAACACGTCCACTTAGTTCACTTAAAACGCAAAGCTTTTCCTTGAGTAAGTTTAAAGCATGATTGTATGACTTTGGCTCCAAATGAGTCCAAAACTATACGATAGAACCCATGTCGTACTCCGAAACATGAATGTCACTCACGTTTATCAAACACAATGATCACAAAAACTTAAACATATGTAGTCTGTAGTTCAGTATGTGAGTTCGCTCTCTGCGCTGGCGCACACCGGTTCCTAATCATCTGCCCGAAGGTTGTTCGGAACTGGCGAGACATGGAGCAGTACAGGACGAAGTTAATGGCCCCGTTTAGAAGGGCCAGTGCATCCATCAGTTCTCCAAAGAGGTCGTAACACTGCTTGAAGAAACATCTTCCAAGGACGCCGCTTAGAAGACCTGGGGAGAAAAATATCGAATTAAACACTCTTTAGACCTCATTAGCCTTCTTTTTTTGTTATGACATAAAAAATATACGTTGCCCCATTTGCCTTATTTCTCTTGTATCGTAGGTGCGTTTACAGACATATTAAAGTCACATACACTAACAACCAGACCCGGAATATCTATCTGCAAGCCATACAAATATTTGTTTCCTGCGGTAATCGAACCCGTGACACACAGCGCAGCAAATCGCTCAGCCACTGCGCCAACTGTAGCCTTAAGGGCGCGCCAAAAGCCAGCAAAGTTTTGGAACGAAGTTCCTTATATTATAATTCACCCGCGGGCCCCGTGTTAAATGTTTTTTATTGTAATAACTCCAAAAATAAAAGGAATTACCTATAATGCCTAAACAAAACCCTCACTCATGTAAAAATATAACTAATTATCAAATTTTCGTCATATTGTGTATAAATAAAAAAAAACAAAAAGTTATAATATTGTGTATAAATAAAAAAAAAACAAATAATTAGAGGCTACTTCGTGATGTTTTTCTATCGAGTAAATGTTATTATTTTATGTTTTTGATCAATGAGAACCCTCGAAAATATCATGTAGTTTTCATAAATTTGTATTTTAAGCCTAGAAATCTAGAATTGTTCATGTAAAATCAAAAAAAAGATTGGTAATTTTGCTTACTACCCACTCTTAAAGTTAGACTAGTTAATCGGAATTTACTATATACTAGATATATTCAACTACGCATTGTCAAACTTCGAACAATGATTAAATCTCCGAGCTAGATAGTTACTAAAGAACGCAAATATCTCTGAACAATGAGTACGGATAGCGCGCGGTTTTAATATCCAGGAGAACTCTAACATTGCTTTTCTTTGACTAAACCTACAATTGATACAAAGGAATAAGTAGGCTTACAGTATATTTTGTTAACATACATTTTCTACGATCTGTTACCAAATAACATTTATTTTAATAGAACGACAGGATGAATAGCGATGGAAACAAAGATATTTCTTTACAAAATAATCAGGCAATATAATTCAATCTGTTTTGCCTTTTCCCAACTATGCTGAATAGGTATTTTACATGGAGCGATTGCCTATCTGACCTCTACAACCCAGTAAGACTGGTTGCCAGACTTACGAGCTTCCAACGATCCTAAACGACTGACAAAGATCCACGTATGACAGCCACGACCAACAACTTAACGTGCTTTCCGAAGCACGGAGGAGTCTAAGTGTGTAAAGATGGTCACCCATCCACGTACCAACCCCGGCAAGTGTAGCTTAACCTGAAGGATCGTCCTGCTGTTATTAGTTTATTACTCAGCCACGAGCTCCTTCTCAATCAGGCAATATAATTATAGAGGTAAAAGGTAATAAACTTTTTTCAGTAGGTCAACATTATTATTGGCTATATTCAGTCTAAGCATAGCAACACATCTGCTGAAATTATGTCACGGAAAGTTCGACGAAACATGTCGAACTTTAAGTCCTGTAAGTAAGTCGAACTTACCTCGCGTAATTTTCATAGAAAACCTAAGCACACAGAATTTGCACGACGTAATTTTTGTAAGCTCTGTACGCTACAAGTACTTTACTACTTTGTAAGTAAGTAATTTATATTATTGTCAAAAAGAAACATTAAAAAATACCTATAAGTTCGTCCATAAATAAATAAAGATGTTTTGTTACATAAAGGAAATATGATATGATTTATTACTTGATCATAAAACCTACTCACTGATAATGTATGTTCAACGTTAATAGAGTACCTACAGATTTATTAACTGCCGGAATTATGTTTACTAAACAAAAAATCTCTGTAATAAATCCGGCTTGCGCTAAACAATACAATGAAACATAACAGGTGTAAAACGAGACATGCCGAAGCCAAAAATTACATGTACCAGTGTAAAGTCAACAAAAGAGATAGGTATCCAGGGTCGTCAGATACAGTTGAAGTTTTGTTAGAAACCGATAGATGTCTTCGATTGAAACTTAACTTAATTAATGAGCTGTATATTTTCTACTTTTTTAAATTAAATTACATTTTTAAACATCCATTCGTTTCTATGAAAACTTTAACTATATCTGACGAACCTGCATACCTATCTCTTTTGTCGACTGTACCTACTTCCTAACATTGCATATTTTTTTTTGCTTTTGATCGTACTTTTTCGTTACGGAGATATTAAAGATCAAAATTCTTCAACTTTTTCGGCTTTTATTTTAAGAAAAGCTAGTTTTAAATAATATGTCCAAACTTTAAATACTTTCACGGCCCCTGCACTATAACATTATACCCGTAAGCACAATGTTTTGCATGCCTGCTATTATAAAAAATGATTTTCCACACAAAAAATAAAAATCGTAGCAATAATTTTGAAAAAAAATCTTAGTTTAATGGACAGAATGAATAAATAGTTCACGGTGTTGTTGTGTCTGTTTACACATCACAAAGGGAACGTGAGTTTACCCAGTGCAAGTGCGGTGCTCCTGACCAGACGATGGCCCATTTACAACCGTGACCAAAGTGTCCCTAACACCTGCACTTTAATAGACATAAAAACGCCACTGATGCCGCGTTAAACTTGGCCACCTAATAAACCAAAGTACTCTAACAAAAAAGAAAGGATTAAATTAAATGTTTAATAAAAAAAGAAGTCAAGGTAAGTTAAGTCACTGACCTAGTATTCCCTGTGGGAACTCCGTGAGCAAAAACAGTAGTAACACAGCGACCAACATCTTCGTTGTTCTGTCGGTCCTTCGCTCCGCCTTAGAGCGCTTCGTGGATTTTCTCGTAAACACATTACCGTTGCCGTTGACAACCGTGTTCGCAGGACAAGCGCTGTATCCTTTCAGAGCTTTTTTCCTGCTGTTCGCTCTGTACAAGGCTCTAATCAACCAAGCACTGATCACTGTTAGAATGACACACGGTAACAGTTTTATAAGTACTGCGTGCACCCAGAAGTTGATCTGGTATAAGCTGCCGTTGTAATTCGAATCCACGAAGTAGACTTTAGTCAGCATATTACCGCTTTTGTCGAACGCGAAGTCTTTGTGTATCGTGAAAACCTGAAAGAGAAATTATTTTTATTAGTTCTTTTGATAGATTTCTTTTAATTTATTACGTTTTAGTGAGCATGATTGAACTTTGAAGTTTTGGGTTACATATTAAAAAATCAAAACATTCTCCAGCAAATTTCAAAAGAACAATAAACGAAATACCAAAGTTTAAAATAAAAATGGTCATTTGATCAAAAGTTCAGCTGACCAAAGTCTGAAATATCAATGTTTATATTATTTATTACACTATTGACCAAATCGTTTAATGGTCAAATGGATTACTGGATAAATTATTAATTATCAAATGGATTAACTGAAAAAGATAAAAATAATATTAATATATTAGCGAATAGCGCCTGTCTGATACAGATAGCCTTTGCAACAACATGATCGGTTTGCTAATACAAAATATCGAAAATCGTCACGTTTTGTAAGCGAGCGAAGCGAGCTCGGGACTTAGGGCACCCCGACATGGACAGGTTAGGTTCGAAGGGGATGGCGGGGTCTGAAAGACCCCGCCATCCCCTTCGTGTTAGGTTACTTTAAACCTTGAACGCAGAAGTAGGAGCCCCGCGCAGCGGGGCTCCGTTGACCGGGGTTCCGTCGACTACAGCCCGTAATGTGTGTAAAAGACGCAAGCAGAAGAGATGACGTGCGGGCACGTAGACCGGGTATTGTCTACCTGCTACCTAACCTGTCCATGTCGGGGTGCCCTAAGTCCCGAGCTCGCTTCGCTCGCTTACAAAACGTGACGATTTTCGATATTTTGTATTAGCAAACCGATCATGTTGTGCAAAGGCTTTCTGTATCAGACAGGCGCTATTCGCTAATATTAATATTATTTTTACCTTTTTCAAATTACTTCATGTTTGTATGTATACTATTTTGAGGCACTGTTATTTTAATCATAATTTTTGAACAAATTAATGTGTTAAAATTAATGATGTACTTCAAATATAAGTAAACCTACATTTAAATCATTTGTGATTATAAAATTTGATTAGTTATGATTTGTTATTTTAAAATTATATCTAGCAACTTTTGATCAGTCGTTCATTTGATGTCACATACATTGGGATTTTAAAATTTTTCTAAATAAATCATTTTATCATTTAAATTTTGGTATTTCGTTTATTGTTCTTTTGAAATTTGCTCGAGAATATTTTGATTTTTTGATATGTAACCAAGTTTTGAGACTAGTTTTTCTTTTAATTATTTTATAATAGACCTATTAAGTGTTAATAACAATTTTCTTTGTGTTTCAAAGGTCGATTTTGAAAGCAACATTTCGTTATTTTCGAAAACAGCGTTACACTACTTTATAGGTACTAATTGAAACTGTTTTCCTTAATTTTATTGATTCGCGATAGAAACATCAATCATTTCCTAGAACAATTTAGCAGGAATTGTTGATATTGATTAGATAACTCCACCGTATCTCGTTTTTTGCCTGACCGAACGCATAATTAGCAATCCCACTGGGCTATCGTCCGATAAAACTTGCAATTCATGAGTCAAGGGTGCATTTAGTGTTTGTTATGTACCTATATTATATAACATAACATAAAATCACGCCTTTAATCCCCGCAGGGTTAGGCAGAAGTGTACCCTTTAGCACATCTACATTTCGACAGTTATGTTTAAGTCCCATGTAATAGGAGCGAGCCTACTGCCATCAACCGAGCACAAATCCAGACTACGAGGATGCTACTGAGAAATTCCTGATAGAAAAACTCTCTAACAATTAACCCGATCTGAGAATCGAACCCAAGACCTCATGCTCAACAGTCGCGCTTTGCGAACACTAGACCAACGAGGTAGTCAACATTAGTAAGGCTATATTACTATGAGAGTGAAGGAAGAGGGAGAACGTCTGTGTTTGGGTCAGTTCACACCGAGACGCGACGCTGCGTGCACTTTAAAAGAGCGACTCAAAATATAACTTTATTTTCTACACGAAAAGATACACATTTCATTGTAAGAATTTAGAATACGTTACACCACGCAGCACTACGTCGCGATGCGTCGCTCTACGCCGCGCTGCGCCGCGCGGCGCCGCGATACGCATCGCGACGCAGCGGTGAATCGCCGGTACGCGCGACGTGCAAGAGCGGCGACGTTGCGATGCGTCTCGCGGCGCCGCGCGGCGCAGCGCGCAGTCACTGGCCTCTTCAAGTATCGTCACGTTGCGTCGCGTCGCGTCGCGTCGCGTCTCGGTGTGAACTGACCCTTTCGGCACACACTTGCGCACTTTAATAAAGTATTTCCTCCGACTTGGCAAGTCTCTGTTTAGACTAGCCACCGCCGCCGTGACCGAAATTCGTCCGGGAGAATAATTATTATTCGTTTAGGTTATGTCAACCCTGGTAAATTAGGAAAGTACCCACGCATAATGAAAGAAAGTTAAAAGATAAGTTAGTTGATAGTTGAAAGGGAATCGTTTGTCTTGGTATGGGCATGTGAAGAGGAGGGATGAAATGCATGTGACCAGGAGAGTTATGAATATGAATACATGATGGATGGAGAGCAAGAGGAAGGCCAAAGAAAAGATGGATGGATTGTGTGACGAATGATATGGAAGAAAAGGGATTTTGTGATTGCATGACGGCTGACAGGACGGAATGGAAGAAGAAAACGTGTTGCACCGACCCCAAGTAACATGGGATAAGGGCAGGAAAAAACAAACCCACGCATAATGAAGCATTATAACCTTAGTAGACTTCATCACAATGTCAACTGTCTATGGATCTACCTATACCTATACATGTGCCTAGGTACAGACCTTAAAACAATGACGTGGGGTAAATTACAAAGCTGGCACACGCACGCACGCAATTTATTTAAATCTAGTATTGACAGGTCTATATGCCGCTTTTACATAGCCCAGCCCGAACAGTTTACCCTAATATACTTTTAAAATATACAAGAAGAAGTTTTATCTAAGACAGTAGTGGGTATTGCTTACTTTAAAAATATATCAGAAAGACAATTCTCGTAATTAAAAACTTTTAAAATCTACTCGCAATCTCATCTTATCGCCAATTAAAAAATTGAAGGTAAAATAGAGGTGTTTTTGACGTACCTATTGAGACTGACCCTAGAATGCGAACGTTCCTAAAAGTTAGGAGAATTATTGACCAAAAAATTGGCCCCCAGATTTGAATGACAAACTAAGCGACAGTAAAAAAAAAACTAAAGTGAAAATCAGTTTTTTTATCGAGCTTTGTTCAGTTTTACCTTTTTATCGTAGGTTTAGTTATCTCTCAGCATAGGTACAGTTACCGGCACGTAACTTGGCAAGAGATTTTCGTAGTGGGGGAAGTTCGCGCATATAAAAATGTATAAAATTGTGCGTGCGCAAACTTCCCCCACTACAAAAACTCTTGCCAACTTACGTGTCGGTAACTGTACTAAGTTCGATCTCAAAAACTTACCCAATAATATAAGACCAAATCACTGGAAAAGCGCGAGAAAAACTAATTAGGTCATAATTTCTCCAAAAGCTTTATTTACATACTAACAATCCCCCGCAGCCTCACCAGCGTTAAGTTATATCTTTGATTACTGTCCTACCCCTGTGGGTCGTAGCGTGATGTTATACAGCTTTGGTATAGGCACCTATTTCCCATGAAACTGGCTATCATTATATTAAAGTTTTTTACAATCCGACTCATAGTTCCAGAGCAAACAAAAATCTCTTCAACTTTATTAAAATAAAATATTAACATCGCAAACATACAATGCAAACGCATCGTAATTAATCCGGTCTTAAAAATAATAATTAATACGAGTATTCGACACATTAATATTAAATACGTGGCTTCCTGAAATTGGGTCATGAATTGTAAAGCCTTCGTATAATATCATCAATGCAATGAATTCGTAATTTCGCAATTCAAGTTTATGGATTTTGCCATCAATAGTTATGATAATTTATTTTACAGCTTGTTGGTCTAATGGTTGCAAAGCGCAACTGCGAAGCATGAGGTCTTAGGTTCGATTCCCAGGTCGGGTAAAGTGTTATTGGGTTTCCCATCAGGAATTTCTCAGTAGCAGCCTTGGAGTCTGGATGTGCCCGGTTGATGGCAATAGGCTCGCCCTCTATTACATGGGACTTAAACATAACTGGCGAAAGGTTGGTGTTTACACCTTTGCCTAACCCTTCAGGGATTACAAGCGTGATATTATGTTATGTAGTTTATTTTAGATGATGTTTGATGTTTTGAAGCGACGCAGTGGTGATGGATATTTATCTTTTTTAGTAAGAATATAGGATGTATAGATATAGATGTAATGCAATTTGTTTGTTACACTTATTCAACGTTTCGGTCGAACAAAAGTTACAAAATCAATATAAAAATAATAATAATGAGTAACATCGTGCGCCAACCGAGGATTATCTTTACTATCACAGTGTATACTGGGATAATTATCGATTGGTGTTTCATTTCATCTTAAAGCTGTTTAAGGAGCCTCTGCGAGTTGGCTTCGGCTCCCTATAAGCCTTTCAAAGGCACCCTAGGTCTCAATTTACATAGTTTAAATACAAATAATAAGTAACATGAACATTAAAAATTTAGATACTATGATAACTTGATAATACACATTCCCAATATAATTAAATGGATACTTAAATACTTTTTCTTCACATTATATCAACCTGTAGATTAAGTGCCACTTATCCTATTACCTGCCTACCAAATATTATTCCACTGCATCACAAAGCGCGTCCTTACACTGCACATACTGCTACTGCGAATCAATTCACGAGTCAAGTTCTGTCATCGGCGCATTGGTCTACAGTGTACCCTACCCTTTAATGGGACCAACTCAGTGAATCTTCTAGCATTCAGTACAACACATGCAATATACTTGTCCGACCCAATCCCATTAAAGCTAAGCAGCTTTCTGGATTACGTCTACTGCTCGATATAAAATAGCGCACATGGCTTAATTATCGGTAATGAAGTTACCAAATAATCCCTACGTTTCGTAAACCAGATTGGTTTTCGTAGATAGGTATATGTTTTACACAATGGAAATGCTCATTCCCTCGACCTTTGTCGTCCTTAATAGCTAAAGAATTACTAAAGGAAAGTTCTTACACGTTCAAGACGTATTTGTTAATTCTTACGAAAACGTGTGTTAACTTGATATTGCGAGAAAAGTTACTCACGTTTAGCTGTCATGAAAAGTTAAAGGTAAGTACTTACATCAAGTTTTTATGATGATAAAGCATTGTGAAAGACGACGTAATTTGGGTTGATCTTTATCGCGTATGAAGTTAACTAACTTGGTTTGTTCTTATGTGAGTTGATTAGCATTTAAACTGTTCTTGTTAAGGAAAATTAGACTGTAATTTAACACAACACATACAGCTGCTATTTGAAACGTTGCTAAAACAATTTTATTTTAAGAAACTTTTTTCCTTCTACGTATTTCTCAAGTATTGTTTCTGCGTTTACAAACATATAAACTTGCATACACAATTAGGTAAGTATGTTTGGCTTACCTTAAAACCTAACCTTCATTTTTAAGAAAGTGAAAAGTTAATTAAGTATACACATCAAAAAAGTCTAGGGTTCAACATCCCTAACAAATGTTAGGGATGTTGATCCCTAGACTTTTTTGATGTGTGTATGTTTTAATCTATCACTGAATAGGTATTTCTATTTAAAAATTAACAAATCAACATATTAGCTTGTCGTTTTATTATTAAAACTTCTTGAAAAATTTTAAAACACCACCTCTTACGTTGTAGATAATCCTTAGTAAGTAGGTATATACTTGGCTTCTAATCTATAGAAGATATTATAAGTAACAGATTATAAGATGTTTTCTTGAAAACAGTGAGTATCAAAATATAAAATAAAATATTTGATTCTTTCTCCATTATTCTTATTATAATGGATTATCAAAATGTATTTGTATTTATTCTACATCGATGGTGTAAAATAAAGTTTATTTTATCTATCTCACAGCTAAGTGAATTGTATTTTTCATAGCCATGCTAAAAGCTTTTAAAGCAATTGAAAAGCGCATTATGCGGAATCCATTTTTTCCATATAGGAATCGCTGTTTCTTATTTACAGAATACGTACAAACATAAAAGTAATTTGTTCGAGAAATAACGAGTAATCTATCCGCAAAGGAAAATCTTTACATGAAAGATACGGGTTTGACAGACTGATTTGTTTACCAATAGATGATAAGTCAAAAAGCAATATGACGCATGACGAAGTTCAAAATGGCGTTGTAGCGTATTGAGACAAGGGTAGAAAGGGGTATATACGCAACGAAATGTGAGATGGTACGAATTGTTTTATATTAGCAATTTGTCATAAATGTTTGTTTTGTGTATTGGTACGAGAAGGCTTTTGATTTATGCTCGTCAAACACGTTAATTAAGCTTCTGAAATCACATAACACATCTACCTACAAGAGTACCTACCTATACTCCATTCAAATAAATATAATTTGAAAAATATAATGTGCGCTCCGTTATTTTACGACAAATACAAAGCAATCTAGACTATTAGGCATTTAAAATAAAATACTACCAAAAAAACAGTAATTTTAACAATATAACACAATAACTGCCGTTATCTTTTTTGCCGTTAGCTTTAGCATAATTTTTATGGTAAGTGCGATTGGATTTATTTGTTATACATTTTATTGAGAGGAAAAGAGATGGAGCTATTCAGGATATTTAGCACTTTGACTCTTCCTATAATCTTATTACCTACATTTACTAAGTTATGACCGCGACTTCTTTCGCGTGAATGAATGTTTTACGCAAAATCCGAATTATGTCTTTTAAATAAAATAAAAGTTAGTAAAATCGATTATCTGTTAGTGAAAGTTTAGTCAAATCCAGTCCAGCCGTTTCAGAGATCACAAAGAAACAGAAAAAAAAATGAAATTGATTTTTCGTGTAAGTGCCGTATAATTATTTTATAAATCGCTGTTATTTTGACATTACTAACAGAAACTTCAATTTTCTTTATTTGTTGAAAGATAAATTAAAAATCACCGACGAAAAGAGACAACAAAAACATCGGCATAACACTTGAGTATCAAATGGCGGAGGTCAAGCTTCACGCGAAATATTCAGCCGCAGCCAGTTAGATTGAAAAACGACCACAACTCGTTAGGACCTTTTTATACTCTGATAATTGGTTGGTTCTAATTTTTTAGGCTCTATGTACCTACCTATAAAGGTTAAATTAATTAAAATGGCCTAAGGAAACATGAGGTTTATTTTGATTTGAATATAGTGTAAAGAAAAATAAGTTTAAAAACTAAAAACCTGACTACCACAAAAGCCTCAACCAAAAAGCTTTAAACACGACTTCAAATTGTTACATTGATGATAACAATAATTTTAAAAATCACAATCCATCACATCTGCCTAGCCTGTTCCCAACTATGTTAGGGTCGGCTTCAAGTTTCAATACCAGTATTTTACATGGAGGAACTGCTTATGTGATCTCCACAACCCAGTAACTAAGTAATACGATAACGTACGTATAACCAACGAGCTGGTGAAGGTCGAGGGAAACCGCGGGATGCGGGCAACGCAAGACCGGTCAATATGGCCATCTTTAGGGTAGGCCTAATTCCAGCAGTGAACGTCGTTCGGCTGAAATGATGATGAAGGAGTGATCATACTTACAAAATACGAAGGTATGCAGAGTATAGGCGGTAGGACGAAGCTGAGCATTATGGCGATCGTGCATCTTCGATCCGTGCACAGAGTCGGACTGTACGTGGGATACCTGTGGACAACATAAATTATTAACGACTACCCACTATAAAATATTTATTTTCTATGTTGTTATTTTTATCTAAATTATTATTTTTATCTATTTATTTATTTAATGTTACATTTATAATTTCATTTTTTAATATTAATTTAGAAAACATAAAAACATTTAAAAATACCTATAAATTATAAAATTATCTAAATTATTGTTACTGTGCGTAAGTTTGTAATAATGTCGTTATCTTAATTTTGAAAATTGCTCATGTTGGTAAGTAAATTCTTATGGGAAATAAAGACATCTCAAACCTAGAAATTACTGTCAGAAATGATGTCTTGTCAGCGTACATGCGAAGTCGAGCGTTGTCATACAGTACCTGATGTCCCACGACAAATATTTTCCGACATTTTATTTGTCACCTCAAGAGAATACTGAGTTGTTTTTGAAAAGCATTGCAAGTTCTAGTTGACAGGATATAAAATGGCGAGCCCGTCGCGTTCTGTCATCTCTTGATTTTGATCACGTTTACTCTACAGTTAGACTACACTATCTACTTTATATTTTATAAAAGATATCATCAAGACTGGAACCCGACCCAACTGGAAGCCGACCCCAACATAATTGGGAAAAGGCTAGGCAGATGATGATGAAAAGATATCATCAAGGGTTATCATCAAGGTTAACATACCAGGTGTCATTTTCAACCTAAACAGCAAGGTCAACAGTATCGTACCTCCGTAAAAAAATTCAAATGAGACCATTAATTTACATCGTCCGAAAGCACCAAAATAAATCATATTTTTCACAGAAAACGGTCGTAATTTACAACTTTAAATTAAACAAAATCAGAGTTCAGCTTTCAGAGCTATTTATATCAAATCCAGGCGCAATCCCTCACCATTTTTATGCTTTAGTACACTTGTATATATCTATTTATGTTAATGAACTTTTCTATAACGTGGCATTATTGAATTGAAAGAGCAGCGGACGTGTTTAGGTGTATATACTTGGCTAGATATAGAATTATAAACATAAATGAAACCGAATACTTACTTGATAGCGATATATCGCCAGACCGCTAGCGATAACGTTAGTAATATGGATGCCGTGTGCAGGATCTGAGTAAAATTACTGTGGAACAACATGTAGACCGCCCAGGAGTATGGACGCTCTTCTTGGTCCGGGAACAACTGTGGGACAAAAAATGTAAAGTCAGAAAAAAAATGGAGGCGATCTTAGAACTAAACCCATGCCAGTTTTGTATCTCAAATGTTAGAGAATTAATAATTTATTAATTAAAAAGTACGCATTATTCATAACCTTCCTCATCTCTATCTGCTAGCTTACTGTTCTGCTGTTTATGGAGTATTTTGAACGATCTCAGCTTTTAAAGCTGAAGTTCATTATCAAGATAATTCAAGCCAATGACGGCTACTGCGGTTCCGCATTCAGCGAAATCCCGCAGCTATAGCTATTGATATATCTACCGGTTGGTTGACCGATAACCAATCGCATAGCGGAAATCACAGATGAAATCAAATAGTATACCTACTGGAGATATTGCTATCCCATCTATGAATACGGTAATGAAATAGAAGTAAATAGTCTAAAAACGTGATCCATTCTTTTTTTATGACTTAGACCAACATAATATACCAAAATATCAAAAACCACTAATTTTAGTGAAGACGAAATTTGGTTACGGATCAAATTTAATATATTACCTACCCGGGAAATTGTATAATGAATCGTGGAAGAGGTTATAGAACTCGGAATTTAATTTAATTTAAAATTAATAAACCAATGTAACAATTAACGTTACATTAATTTAATTAAAGTGAGTTGCTTCGTATAGTAGCTGCCTACATAATTTGAATTAGTCGAGCCGCTCTAGATATGTGAAATTACTTGAAATTAGTCACTTGAACCGTAACACTTAATCTCATTTCGTAGGTTAGAAGATACGGCCCATTTTAAGATACGGCTAAAGCAACGCATTCCAGCTGTGTCCGGGAAAACGTGCAAAAATATGTTCATTGAATTTTGTTATGACCGCAGCGATCATATGATGCGTGGCGCGTTCTATGTGACAGTGAATTTTCTTTTTATTTATTTATTTAGGATCTCCAACAAAGGATACACACAAACCATAACATACAAATAATAGTCAATAAAAGAAAGAAGAAAGAAAGAAAAATTGTTTATTTACGCAAAAATAACGCACATAACATAAAAGAAAAATTGTACACAAAATAAAAATCAAATAAAATAAAAACAAATAAAAATAAAACAAATAAAAACAAATATGCGCCACTACCGCGCGAAAGGGCTTACGCTCAGCATAAAAAAGGTATTATGTAGGGTAGGACGTGTACTACTTCACTTATAGGGGACCACAGCATGCACAACATAGTTAACAACTACCTAACAAAGTAATTGTAATACAATTTGGTGGAATTTTTAATAACCGACGAAAAATGTTTACGCTGTAGGCTTTAGAATCTTGTACTGTGTCCATGGTAAATGTTTGTGTTACGAGGTCCCTTCCACCACGTATATTAATTCATTGTTCTGGAGTTACTCTACCGATAAAGCGCAACGCATCTTCCAATATCACGACCACGAACTTAAACTGAAAAGTTATTCATTTGTTTCTTAAACAAAATCTGCTCCAATAATATCTATTTCCATTCTACCATAAAATAGTAACCAAAGAACATAAACAAGTTTTTACTACTCCTTTTGTGTTCCATTAGGTACAATTTCAACCGGTCGTTATTGAAAGTTTAGAAATATCAGACGTCTGAAAAGCAGACGGTTTATAACTTGGATGTTTTATTACAAATAAAGTCTTTATAACAAAAACATTAACCATGATAATATTACAAAGGAAATCAATTTCAAATTATAATGAATTACTAGCTTCTGTTGTGAAACTTGATTTCTCCATACAAACTTTGGACCCCCGTTTCATGCCCTCAGGGGGTGAATTTTTGGAAAATCCTTTCTTAGCGTACGTCTACTACCTATAAACTACCTCTCTGCCAAATTTCATCTTTATACCTCAAGCAGTATCGATATTTCGCGATGAGGGAGTGAGTGAGCGACCTTTTGCTTTTATACATTTAGATAGATTACAAAAAACAAAAAATACCAAATCGAAGATTTAAATTATGTCAATTTCAATATCGTTCATAATAATTATATTCCTGTATTAAACTATACTAACTAATATCGCCAACATACACTGTCCTTTTGGCATGTGCAAATACTGACTGCCTCGTTGGTCTAGTGGTTAGTGACCCTGACTGCAAAGCCGGAGGTAGTGGGTTCGATTCCCACCCAGGACAAACTTTGTGTGATGAGCATAATTGTTGGTTCTGTGTCTGGGTGTAATTTATCTATAATATGTATGTATTTATAAATTATATAAGTATGTATATCAGTTGTCTGGTTACCATAACACAAGCTCTGCTTAGCTTGGGATCAGATGGCCGTGTGTGAGTTGTCCCAAGATATTTATTTATTTATTTAAATACGACATTTTATCACTTCCATATCAAAGTATATGCACAAATCTTCAGTCACGTGGTTATTCACATTCGATTTTTTACATAAACAATACTTTATTATTTTAGCATTGGTTTTGGTATCTTTTTACAAACAGGTGTATTTTACTATTGACTAGTTTCTACCTAGACCTGTTGACTAGTTTGTTTCTGTTTGTATGTTATTGTAAGTTTAGTTTCTGTCCGCGACTTCATCTGCGAAGACTAAATTATTCCACGGATATACAAATGCAGCTTAAAAATTATCCTTTGTAATGCCAGATATAATGTGTGCCTAGCTAACTCCGTATCAAAAATTGATTCATCCATCCATCCATGCTCACAAATCTGTTACCTAATAGGATGAAGGCTACACTCACCAGATACCTATAGATCGCGAAGGGCACGTACTCCAGCATGACAAACACATCAGCAACAGCTAGCCACTTTAGCAGACGATTGATGGGGGTTACCGCTAGATCTCGACGGGTTAAGACCGCTACGTTTAACGCATTGGCTAGACTGCCGAAGAGGCAAACCTGTAAAAAAAAAACATAATTGTATAGATCAGGGGTTTCCAAACTGCGGTCGCGACGCCAGCATGAGCATTGATCATCACACTTGCTCAAGGCGGATTGGCGATTCGAGACTTATAAGTACGAGTATATTAATTTCACACAATGTTTTCCTTCACTGATGTCAGTGATGTCTAAGATAAAATTTTAGAAAGAATACGACAAAGTTATGATCAATTGAGCTGTGGAACATTGAATGTTGTTTAGCGGGACTTTTCACTAATTAATGGATCAGTCTTAAAACTCAATACTTACTAAGTATCAAAATATTATTGCCTTCGTAGAAACAAGCTTGGAGTAAACAATATTTCAGTGTAGCTAATTTTAAAAGAAAATAATATTCCTAAACAAACAATTTCCGAAATACAATGGGCTTGTCTACGTGATCAGAATATTTTGTAACGAGTAGATAGGTATTAAAGTAACGTAAACATCAGTATTAACAAATGAGAACTCATATGTTAATAGTTGAAAAACAATAGTTTTTGTTGACAGAAAATTGTATCCATACTAATAATGTAAATTCGAAAGTGTATTTGTTTGTTTGTTGCGCTTTCACGGCTAAACTACTGAATCAATTTTGACAAAATTTGGTAAAAACTAAGCTTGAATCCAAAGAAAGGACATATGCTACTTTTAAATCTGTGACTTAGTCTGTATCCGCGATAATCGATATTGAAGCGGATGAAGTCGCGTAGAAAAGCCATACGATAAAATAATGTAGAACTGAGTAAAGTAAACTTACCAGTAGACTAACGTATCCATGTATACTGTTGTAAGCGAGAATCAAATCCCGAAATTCCCCCGAGCAATATTCCGATTTCTCACATTCCTTTACAACAGAAATATTGTATCGACTCCTCCATTCTTCTAAAACCTTGAAAACATCGCCAATGTTGTTGGTATGGTTTGATCCGCTATGTTTGAGTATCGATATGAACCCTGGGTCTTCGAAGAGGAAATTGTATGTGCCATTCGATCCAGCGCCGTAAGTGTAGGTGTCATTGTCCGCGAGCATTGTGACTGGCCGCTATTGTTCATCACTTAAGGCAACACGAACTATATCTACTCCTCTGATCTCTGACCAATTTTCTCGTTGTATTCTTCAAACTACTTAATGGTTTTCTCATGTCGTACAAATTTCTTTCTGAAACAAATAAAAATATCTGCTATAGTTTTTGGGTAAAAACTTTGTCTTTGTATTTTATCAGAACGTAAATTATATTTTGTTATCATTGTTACGTGTAAAATAATCCTAGATCATTAATTATCAGTGAGGAAATCTTTGATTAAATAATAGCCAGACGCAACATGTAAGACTTTTCCAATGCAGGTAAACTCTGAACAAATATAAAAGTACTTATGGTAACACTTAGGCATCTGATAGTGTTTGTCGACAATTACGTAAAGGAATTCTACGTAATGATTTAGAAGAAATACATAACATCACGCCTGCAATCCCCTAAGGGTTAGGCAGAGGTGTACCCATTAGGTAGTACACCCACATTTCGCCAGTTATGTAAGTCCCATGTAACGAACGAGCCTATTGCCGTCAACGGTCACGGTCACAAATCCAGACTCCGAAGCTGCTACTGAGAAATTCCTGATAGAAAAACCCAATAACACTTTGCTCGACCTGGGAATCGAACCCAAAACCTCATGCTCAGCAGTCGCTAGATCTTAGAGGCAGTTAAGAAAACATTCAACTGTAATATTACAGGCTAAATTGTGAATACAGTGTCGCCATTTTCGGTTTTATGGCCTAAATTACCTACTTAGTTGCAATTTTTAAACGGAAACTGAAAATATAATATAATGTCAGAGCTTATCCGAATATATATTTTTAAAGGCCCGCGTTTCAGTCGTTGTACTTCAAGATTATACGTAAACGAATCCAGTAAAATCTTGTACCAAAATAAATTAAAGTGGAACTATATCTGGAGGAAATGCAATGAATATTTTAGTTCAACATATAAAATGTCAAGTATGTACTAGACTGATTTCAGCTGCAATTCTTTCCGAAAGCAAAATTTTAACTATTAACCTAACTTTGACTTTGAACTTTGAACATGAACATAACATCACGCCTGTAATCCCCAAAGGGTTAGGCAGAGGTGTACATAGGTACACCTTGTTAGGGATGTTGATCCCTAGACTTTTTTGATGTGTGTAGTAGCTTAGTGTACCCACATTTCGCCAGTTATATTTAAGCCCCATGTAATAGGGGGCGAGTCTATTGCCATCAACTGGGCACAAATCCAGACTACAAGGCTGCTACTGAGAAATTCGTGATGAAAAAACCCAATAACACTTTGCCCGAACTGGGGATCGAACCCAAGACCTCATGCTCAGCTGTCGCGCTTTGCGTACACTAGACCAACGAGGCAGTCATGAAAAAAGTTACATCCTAATAAAAATACAGGAAACCGTACGATGCAAATGTTGCCTATTTACTCACAATCAGTTACCTTATTGTGTTCCCGTTCCATTCTCAATTGATAGAAAATATTCAATTGTCATGTCATGAATGTCGAGTACTAAAATAGAACTGAAAATATGATATGAAATCCATCTCGTTTTTTTATTTTTCTGACACGCGCGCAGTCACGTACGGAAACCATGATGCAGTATAATTTTATAAAATAATAGAATGACTTTTGACGTAACATTTAGGCACATAACATCACGCCTGTAATCCCCAAAGGGTTAGGCAGAGGTGTACCGATTAGTACACCCACATTTCGCCAGTTAACATTGGAAATTATTGAAAAATCTCACTTCACCTATATAGTAGATTTTCTAGGACAAAAGAAAAAATAATACTAAAAATATTTGGCATGTCATAATACGACAAAAGAATAATAACCACTCCAACATCACAAAGACACTCGTAACATTTAACGAAATATCAAAAGACCACTTAAGTATAATCACTTAAGGCCGCCATAACATCGTTGTGAACAAAATACCAACTGCAAATTCAACGCTAAGCCATTCTTCAGCATGTGCTTAAAATAGAAGTAATAATTATGGCAAGAGTTTGTAAACGACAGCTTTTTTCGAGGCACTGACGTAGGTAAAAGAATTTGGACTAGGAAATAATACTATCTTATAGAATTTTGATTTACTCGACAAGTGCGATTAGGTACTTGACACCATCAATCGATTGACTACTTTTTATTTACTGTCAAAACGCGATTCCCCCATAGATTTTCTATGGCAATAGTAAACTGTAACGTCACTTATTTTCCAACTCAATTGAGTGACTATTTTATTATTTCAAAGAAATTCAAATATATTTTTTTTATTAAAAAGAAATCGGGTTTTCAAAGCTTAAATAAAATGATTTTGAAAGATGTGTCTTGATATTAACCGATTGGTATCACCCATTAATATGAGTAAAGCCTTCAAAATAAATAAGCATTACGAGCATGTGCGAAACGCGAATGTAGGTTACTTACTGGGTAAATGTGAGTTTCTTTAGCTGTGTTAAAAAAACATTTATCGGAAAATAAACGTTTGACACGAACTTTCTGCCTCATACATGACAAAAACATTATGTTTCGCGATTTAATTTTTTTTGTTCGTTCTATAAGATTGAAAAAATAATTAGTTAAAGTTAGTTATTTAGTTTAATTTTGAAAAGGTCAGAAGTTGATTCCTTTTTTCTGTTTTAAGCCAAAGTAACCTTACAGAGCTAAAGAAACTTACCTTTACGGCACCTATGTTTACTCCGCGCGCTCATTCCAGGCCCTCTAGTGTGCGCATGGCGACATGTCAAACTTCTAGTACAAAGTCTTCATTTCCAGTATAAACTGACCTAACCTTGCACGGAAAGCCAAAGCCAAGCCAAGGTCAGCTTACACTGGATATACATAGCTTGACAATTATGTCGAGTAAGGTACACGGGCTAAATTGTAAATCTCTCAACGTCAGTCAACTTCGAACGGTGGCGGCGTATAATTCTTAATTTATAGTCTGCCTGACTTCATTACGTCTTCTGAAGGCGCACATCCCTTTTCTAAATTTCCGTTTTAACACTAATATTAGCTACAGTTGCAACTTAAGGTGCAGACCGATTTATGAAGCGCAGTAAATTATCTTGTATCTCATAAACATATTTGAATATCACCATCAGCTATGTTAATATTTGTTTCTTAGGAATCCGCAACACAATTCACGCGGTCGAAGTCGCAGGTAAAAGCTAGTCTATTATAAGGAAGGAAGTACAGTATTATATATCCACGGAACAATATTCCGGGGGGGGATCGCCAATCCGTCTTCAGCTAGCGTGCTGATCAATGCTCGTGCCTTCGCTGTACGAGAAGAGGCATTTGCCCTGCATTGAGACAATAATAGGCTGGGATATTCTTTTATATTAACTTTATGGAATTTATATAAGCGTATTATTATTTATTTATTTCATTGAGGACAAGGTAAAACTGGACACGGAAAAATCTTAACTAAAATTATCTAATATTACCAATGCAACCATTAAGTTCAAAAATAAATAGCCATAAGCAATAGTTATAACTGATATCTAGATATTACGTTGTATTATTGTTTGCCCTAAGTTTAATACACTTCTGGGCATCCACTTACATAAACAATTCCTTCCTCGCGAAACTTGTACACAATATTATAATAAATTAATACACCAATAAATCGTATAAATTACACCAAACCACTAGGATGGCACACCTCAACTTAATAAACATGAATTATGTTTATTAAGTCAAGGTGTGCTATTCAAGAATTAGCATTGGTCATAACTGGGTTTTTCATTATATCAGTGCCCCAAATTTTACTTACATTTGTTTTATTTTGCACCTCATCGTACCAATAACAACACCGTCATTGCTTTTTTGCCCGAAACGTGACTAATCTAGTTCTAGTTCAAAGTAACATTTTTCGTCCCATAAGCCTCTGACAGGTGAATTGTATTCGTCAATATATCACCGCCATATTTTTTCTATCGTTTTCCACGTCCTGGCTATTTTTTCAACTTTTACCTTCTACTCGTCATAATATTGATTGTTTTTATATCGTCGTTCGTCCGTATAAAGTGACGATCGTAATAAACTCGTATCTAAACTCAAGAGCAAAACACTTCTGTCGTTCATAAAATAAAGGATAAAAACTCTGATACGACAATATCGGTTAATTCTGGTTAAACAGTTCATTTCATCGACACTGTCGTTTGTAACAAGATCTTTCACCTCATAGCGTCGTAAACAAAATAACTTATTCCGAGAAGGGTTGCTTTATAAGAAAAAGTATTACGTCAAGATGAGCCCGTTTTAATAATTTATGAGGTCCTATATTAAACCGGCCTATGGGGGTGGACATGTTCGGCAGCGGTCGCCTACGGGTTGTCATGTATTGTAAAGTTGGCAAACAGGAAAACGGATTAAAACCTTCCTCGGCGTTTGATCGAAATCCGCAGTTTTATGCAGAACCATGAACCTCCGTATACCTACATAGATCCTTATTTGAGACGAGAAACCCTTTTTCTTTTAGTTACATTGACTGTTGTATACCAATAAACATAAAAATATTGTTTAGTTTTTCCGACATGTTTTCTTGTTAACTTATTTTCTATTGTTTATCATTTCTTTTCCTATGTTCACGTTTTATGCTTAATCGTTCCTTCTTTGTAAATTCTATATGTTTTTAAAAAGAGGCAAAAAATTCAATATAATTCCAAATGTTTTTCGATATAAATAGTACAAATAAAGCATGATACGTATTATGTAAATGAAGATTGACGATAATTATAACATAGCTGATTGCGGTCCGGCCGGCCGGCGCCTGACTGCTCTGTGAATATTCATGATTATGACATTTCACTGATAATTTCCATTCGGTTTAATGTTTGAATTTATTGAAATCTTCCAGGGATGTTACTAAGACTCAGTAAATTGTGGTTCACTACAGTTCTAGAGAATTGCTAGACAGTAATTATAAGATAGGTATAACCCCTTCTTATTCTCTCTAAAAGTATAACGACCTAAATTCTTAAGTTATTTTTTTATTACTCACCTTTTTGAATGTGTGTATTACAACTGTTGGTTCTTTGTTAACAATATTATTTACACACAGTTCTTTAAATACAATTTTTTGAAACACGTACTTCCTTTTATTTATTTATCTATCTATTTTTCTAAAAAAGCTGGTTTACATCCATACCTACGTCCATACGTCACAAACAAAGATCCAAATAAGTTCATTTTTTTTTGTTATTTTTATGGAATTACCTTTTTACGATTATTTTTATGTGCACCAGTGCACATGGTCTGTGATGGTAAACATTTTCTTTTCTTTCTTTTAATTGTTTATCTTTGTAGCATCCGTGGTGTTCCTAACATTGTGGACTCAACTAATACTAACTAATTTACACGAATATGTTGACTCTTAGAGCAATAGCGCAGAGCGCGCTCACCTGGCCGCACGCGGTCCCAGCCGATGTGGCCGCTGGCCGCGTGCGGCCAGGTGCACGCGCTCTGTGGCGATTTCATACTAAGGTATCTATCTCGATGGCCGCCGCGGCCTGGCCGCTGCGACGGCCTGGTCGCTAGTGCGCTATTGCTCTTATAGGTACCTTTTTTTATCTACCTGTATTGTCCCACTGCTGGGCCTTTGCCCAGCAGTGGGACAATACAAGGGGACCTTTGTCCCCTTCATAGCCTTCCACCCAATTCTATGCGTTGCATACTCAATACCTACTGCGCAAAATTAACTTACTTGTTTTAAAAACTTTTATGAAAACGACCTAATGAAAATTGTTCAAATAAGGAATATTAAGTACGTAAAGGTCAAAATAACTTCATAATTTAAGAAGCTTGATATGCCACATGTAATAAATACACTTCACGTTTGATCCTTATACGAAGACCCTTAAATAAATAAGAAAATACCTAATATTTCAAACGTAACTTCAGTCGTTTTCATTTTGATATTTACAAAGAACTGAGTATATATACATATACATTATGAAAATGGTCGACTGCTCCAAAAATACAATTTCATATGTTGATAGTTTTCTTTATTTTGATTCTGCTAGAGGCAGCTTTCCCGAATCTCGCCTTTTTATATAAATCTGTAACCATTGCTATATGACCTTCCCTTACCGAGCAAACACATTCTTTGACGTTATTAAAGTTCCTTTACAAACAACATTGAGGAATTTACATTTTATATACCAGTACCTATTACGTACGAACTGCTATTGTAACCCTGTATACATTGTATGCACACGTTAAGCTAGCATTTTATGTCCCTTGCTCCATTACTAACGACTTTGATGGTCCCATTGTATACGCGGACGGCAATGGATGTAATCCTAGACGTTAGCACACGTGACCTAGCTATTGTTACGTTATATAGACTACATGGGAGGGTTTTATACCTAACTGGCCACTAAATATCTGTGATGCCATTAAAAAGAAAAACATCGTGTATATGACAGAACTTTAAATATGGAACGTATGTTGATTTTATTTTGAGAATTTTACTACCTGAAACGACTTTGTTTTTACAGTTTTGTAGTTAGGTACATACCCAGACAGCTGGCTTTAATAGGAGTTACAGTTAACCTCCATAAAGTTTGTTTGGAACACCTTACCTTGTTTCTGAAGGTAAACGAACTGCAAATGGTATCAACATGAGATACGTACTGTACTGAGTTATTTCGTAGTAAACAATAGAAATAGCAACAGGTCAAATCCATCATAGAAGTTCTACGAGTATTTTATAGCCTAAAATAACTAAACATTGGTAGAGAAAAGCTTTCAAAGCAATATACTTGATCTTATACTTTGAATAGTAAAAAATACAAAGGTTAAACACTTACTGCTGTGTTAAATAAAAATAAATATTTAAATCGGTTAAAGAACAGCATTTTTGAAGTGAAAACTTCTTTAGCGGCGTTGAGCACTTTTTCTGTAATGGGTATAAAATCTTAAACTCGCGTCAGGACACGTGACCACGCGCGTCAGGACACGTGACCTGATCGAAAAAGCGTAAGACGGATGGAGAGTAGACAGCTATCCCCTCTCTACGGCGCGGCGAAAATGTATGCCTGGGCCTACTGTTTCGTTTAGACAGCGCAGGGCGCTTGCGCGAATGATAATTGTAATAGTTTTAAAGTTAAATTTTTAATGTAATATAAATTGTCATGTTTGTGTACGATAGCGCAATAAATGAATATTGTATTCTACCACATAAATGATAGTACTTTTATACTGATAAAGCAATTGGTGCAAAATTATTCCCTAACCATTCCAAAATATCAAACATGCTCAACGTTAATAATCAAGTTTTCACTTCTGCCGGCACTTCCGGAGTGCAAATTTTTTTTTTATTCATATTACTCACTAGCTTCTGCCCGCGACTTCGTACGCGGATCCTGTTGCTTATGCCAGCGACAACGGGGTCGTCAAAATCGAAGATCTGAAACGTCTGATGTAGAATTCTAAGGCCTGGGGACGGGAAAACAACGGGATGAGCGAGATTTCATCGAAAATCAGTCCTAAACTGTTACCGCCTTCACCGCGTGGAGGTAGGGTAAATACGCTAAATGTCGGCCCCCTTACGGTTTTTCTGTTTTGGGATCGGTCTGGCACCATCAATTTCCAACGAAGGATAGCTTCCGATGCGGTTTTGGATAGTTTGATAAATCTATTTCATGTTTAGGGGCTTAAGGTTGACATTTCTACTACTAGGAAAAAGTTATAAGGTTCAGATGCGTCGAGAACGAAAAAACCCTAAAGTCGGCCATTCAAGGCCCATGGTCGGTCGCGTTTTTCCCAAATGTCGGCCGGGTATAGGGTGTTTTAAATTAAGACAGACAAATATATTATTAATATGATTTATTCTGGCAGGAGTCTCACTAAGTAATTAAGTATACATTATTAATTTATTGCTTCAAGCGCTTCCTTTATTTTTGTGCGATCGTAAGCGTAACTGCATAATTTTCTTAGTTTTTTGTCATTGTAGTACCTTTAATTAAATTAAAAGCATTAATTCTAAAGACAGCTTTTTGTGACATGCAGGTTAAATAATGAATAAAAGATTCACGACCGAAAATTTATATTTTTTTAGCTAATTAATATGGGTTTATGAGGTAGCAAGTTCCAAAGAGCAATTTATATCTTATATTTCCAAACCGTAATAAGCTTTATGATAGCTTAAGCTTTTTCAATATTATCAACTCCTACATTTAAACTTAACTCTTTATATTATAAATAAATTAAATGTATAATAAATATTTAATTTTAAGAAAATAAGAAAAAGTAATCAGCCTGTATAGTTGGGCTCGAATTCGAGGCTGGTCGACATTACGATCTTTAATGTTTCTAAAGCCGGCCCCTAATTTGTGTACATTATTTCTCGAGATTCAACTAATATCACCCCGGCCGGTATTTGGCGATTAAACGTAAAATATATTTATTTGCCTATATGCGTTGCAAATTCTCCTATTAAGCCAATGGAATTAGTACAATTGGAATTTATAAAACAGACTGCATTTACTTTAAGTCGGCCACGGCCGAGAATCCGGTTTTAACTCAAAATTGGTATTCTATTGGCGGCCTCCTATTTTTCCTTTAAAACAATACATAAAACATTGAAAAAACTATCTCAAAATATAGTAAAAATCACTAATTACTGATAATAAAGCTTAAAACAAAAAAAAAAGAAATGTCTTACCGTGCTAATATCAATTCCCGAAATGTGGGTATTCACAGGAAGTAAGGTACTTTTAATATGAAATTGACGCTTCGACGGCGCAATCGCTAATGACGCTCAGTGTGCGAAGAGTGAGTGACGTAATCGGAAAGTAACGGTTTGTACATATAGAGTATGAACTAAGGTTGTAATTCGAGTGGCAAATTTGTCACTTCATTACGTTTTAAATGAACGCAAGCTGAAAATGTGCAGACGGCCGAAGTTTGGGGGGGGGCCGACGTATGGCGTATTTACCCTACTCCCAGCTTATGTTATTTTATAATTATACAGTGAAATTGAGCTTTGATTTCCACATCAGGTGTTCCAGATCTTCAATTTTTTAACGTCAACAGAGAGTGCTCATCAGGCTGAACAACTGTTGCTAAGACGTCATTCCTATATATGTTATAGTGTAGCTGGGCGCTTGGAATTTCACAACGCGTGTGCCAGATCTTCAATTTTTTTAAGTCAACAGAGAGTGCTCATCAGGGTGAACAACTTTTGCTAAGACGTCATTCCTGTATATATTATAGTGTAACTGGGCTCTTGAAATTCCACAACAGGTGTTCCAGATCTACAATCTTCATACGTCAACAGAGAGTGCTCATCAGGCTGAACAACTCTTACTAAGACGTCATTCCTATATATATATGTTATAGTGTAGCTGGGCTCTTGGAGTTCCACATCAGCTGTTCCAGATCTTCAAATTTTATACGACAACAGAGAGTGCTCATCAGGCTGAACAACTCTTGCTAAGACGTCATTCCTATATATGTTATAGTGTAGTTGAGCTCTTGGAGTTCCACATCAGCTGTTCCAGATCAGATCTTCAAATTTTATACGACAACAAAGAGTGCTCATCAGGCTAAACAACTCTTGCTAAGACGTCATTCCTATATAAGTTATAGTATAGCTGGGCTCTTGGAGTTCCACATCAGCTGTTCCAGATCTTCAAATTTTATACGACATCAGAGAGTGCTCATCAGGCTGAACAACTCTTGCTAAGACGTCATTCCTATATATGTTATAGTGTAGCTGGGCTCTTGGAGTTCCACATCAGGTGTTCCGGATCTTCAAATTTATTCTCTTAGCAGAAAATGCTCATCACGTGAAACAATTATTGCTATGGTACCATTTTTGTATCTCTTATAGTTTAGCTGGTCTGTTGCGGTTCTGCATCAGGTGTTCAAGTTTCCAAGATAAATTATAGCCTATATGTTGCCCGGACTTAATACCAATACAACAAAAAAAAAATCATTCAAATCCGTCAAGTAGTTCCGAAGATTAGCGTGCACAAACACACAGACAAACAGACAAACAGACAAACAGACAAACAGACAAACAGACAAACAGACAAACAGACAAAAAAAAAATTAATTACAATTTCAGGTTCGGCATCGATGTAATAACAACCCCTGCTACTTTTTTTTTATATATTTCCATTGTACAGACACCACTTTTCTACAATTTTATTATATGTATAGATTACTTAGACTATTAACAAACATTTAAAAAAAATGTCTGTCTGTCTGTTTGTTTCGGCCAATCTCCGAAACGGCTAGACTGGTTTTGACGGTATTTTAATTATTTTTATTCTTTTTATTACCTAGTGAAACTCCTCCTTCAGATTTAAAGATACATCATACAGAGAAGACACGAGCTTTGATCACCGCGCTTGCTAAAGGCGATTTTAGACTTGTAATATAGGTATATTTCTTTAAATATCTTTGACTTTAAAACATAGATACAAACTTTTCTTTCTGTCAACATGGTAACATGTTGCAAAACTATAAAAATAAATAAGCTGTTATCTCGTAGTTACTTTTGTGAGCTATCACAAGTTTATTCTCCTTCCAACTGTCAGTTCCGTAGCGTTATGGTCGATTCAAATAGTTGTTTAATTTTAGCTTTTACAAGATACTTCTTACTGTTCTGTTATTGCCTGAAAAATTCCAAGATATTCCAAGACGCAGACGTAGACTGGCGAAGACCCCCATGGTAACAATAATTGAATCTAGTTTCTCTTCCAAAAAATAACTAATTTCGTATGGAGAAAAATGTATAGATCTATTTATAACAATATAATTCTATTATGAATATTCTTATCTACTAAAACCATCTTACTCATCGCCAGCACATTTCGTGTAATCCCAAACATTTGGTTATAAATACAAATCAATAAGAAATAACGCAAAAGGCAATTAGTACAATTACGATTGTCGTTATCGGGACTGTAATCAATCACGTTACCGTTATAATACTCAGAACATTTGCGACGCCCCTGTTTATTGAAATTTGTTGAGCCTTTGTCAAACTTTTCGTTCATTGGAAGTTTGGATTCCATTATTTATTTATTGTGGAACAAAAACATTTGGAAATGTATTTTCATTCAATTATTTTTTAAAAGCTTTTATTTAGCTTGCACTGTTCGTATGTAAGTTGTCCTTTCAAAATTTGCAAACCATTTTTCAACCATTTGTTAGCATTGATTTTGAGTAACATAACATCACGCCTGTAATCTTAGAAAGGTTAGGCAGAGGTGTACCCATTAGTGCATCTATATTTACCCAGTTATGTTTAAAGTTCCATGTGAAAGGGGCGAGCCTATTGATTTTGATTGTGAAATAAAAAACCTGCCTGTCAATAAAAACTAAGTAAATCGAAAGTATGCATAGGTAACTAGTTTTTTTTTTGCTTTAATTTTCATTATAGTTTAAATAAATGATTATGTTATACTACAGTAAAAATAAAAGATAAATAAAAAAGAAAACGTAAAATTTTATAATTTTGTTAAAACTTTAACAATGCACATATTATATGTAAATATTTCCACAGTTTATTCAGCGCAGTTTAATCATAAATGTAAATTCTTGTTAAAATCTGGTCATCTTATACGGGTAGGTGCAACATGAATGGTGGCAACAATGGTATATAACAACGTCGTTGTAGCCTGCACACAATGAGGAATCATTAAGGTTAATCCATAACAGTGACAGACAGTGTAAGGTTCAAGGGTTCCCAAACTGTGTGTCGCGACGCCCTGGGGCATCGTCGTACTATCCTGAGGGCGTCGCATGACTGTAGAAACAAGTCGCATTGATTGTAGTACAATCATTATACTGTTATATCTACACTAACAATTATTATAAAGAGGACAGATTTTTATTTTTGTATGTTTGTAACGAATTTGCTCAAAAACTACTGGACCGATATAAAAAATTCCAACATTAGAATGCTACATTAACCCTGAGTAACATTAATTATTTGAAAAAAAATAGGGATCCCTACAAAACTTCAATAATTAAACGCAAGTTATAGACCTGTCAAATTCATTATTTGGCGTGCGCAGACTGGGTATCGGGTTTGTAAGAGAGTACGAAATCTACGCGGCCGAAGTCGCGGAAAAAGTGCTTGTTTCGTAATAAATAGTACAATAATGAACTTTTAATCTTTGAAGATTTCTTTTATAAAATATTAATAATAAATAAATAAAGTAATTTTAAAGGCGTCGCAAAAAAGTTACAACCCGTAAAGGGAGTCACGGAATAAAAAAGATTGGTTACCCCTGTTCTAAACTAATGCACATAGGTATTCTACGTACCAACTAGTGTACAATGTTCAACAAACCATAAAAATATCTTCCAGTAATACTGAAATGTCGATACTTCCTACTGATATTATGAAATAAGAAATTCTGTGAACATATCACCGTATAAGTTCACAGAATTTAATATTTCAGGAATTTCTCGGTAGCAGCCTCGTAGTCTGGATTTGTGCCCGGTTGATGGCAATAGGCTCGTCCCCTATTACATGGGACTAAAACATAACCGGCTAAATGAGTCATCATTATCTCTCAAAAAGTATTATCGGGAAAACCAGATAAATTACACCCAAAACTTTATTGTGGTAGATGAACAAATAACGTAAATTTTAATTGCATATCCGCAACGTTATTCAATTTATAACTTGCCTCTGTCGTCGACAAAAGCTTTTAACGAAAGTGTAGGTAATACATTTTACAAACAAATAATAAATTGATGTTTTTTGCTTTTACATTTCCTTCATCCGGAGTAAATGACACAACTGCAAATAAGTAAATATAACAGGAGGCAAGTGAAAAAAAGAAGCGCTACACTAAAATAATGAATCTTAACATTTTTTACTCTATAGAACTTTGCACACGACTTCGTCCGCGTGAATGTCGACGTAGACAAAGTCGCGGAATAAAATGTAGCCTATCTCCTTTCTTGGGGTTCAAACTTACCCCGTACCAAATTTCATCGAAATCGGTTCAATGGTTTAGTCGTTAAAGCGTAACAGACAGACAGACAAACAGACAGAGTTACTTTCTCATTTATAGGTAATATTATGGATCATCGATTGTCATCGATTTATTATAAGCATAGGTACTAGCTTTTGCCCGCGACTTCGTCCGCGTATATGTCGGTTATCGCGGACGCAGACGAAGTCGAAGTCGAATAAAAAGTAGCCTATGTCCTTTGTTGGGGTTCACACTTACCCTGTACCAAATTTCACACAAATCGGTTCAGTAGTTTAGGCGTGAAGAAAAGACAGACAGACAGACAGACATACAGAGTTACTTTCGCATTTATAATATTAGTTAGGATTGAACATTTTTAATTTAGATATAATTTGTTACAGTTAGATCAGTTTAACATTTTTTTGCTGTTGTGTCTGTCAATGTTGCTCCAGCTATACCTACAAGAGTCATTTCTTAGAGAAGTAAGTGCGTTTTACAGATCTTACAGGTGCTTTACAAAAATTGACTATTATATAAACAAAAGATCGTTTAATGGATTGTATGAAGAAGAGGCAGGATATTTACGATTCCTAAGTAAGAAAAAGTGGACTATTTGTTATTAACTAAGTTATAAATCTTTTTTGTTTGTTGATGTAATATACGCAATTAATGCCTTACTAGGTGCATTGTGTTAAGTCACAAACTGTATTATGAAAAAATCCGCTAAAATTAACCTAAACTCAGTTCAAAGGACTAGAAACAAAATTAATTAAGTATTTTTCACCATTGCCAGACCTATTGATGTTGTCGGCGGCATACCCAGCGCCTCGTGCCACAGGCACGTGTGTAAGAACGTTCAGAAAAAAAATATCGATTTACTTTATTTTTAAAAGCCTGATAATATATAAAAAAGTTTAACATAAAAACCTATCAACTAACACAAGTACTCTATAGTTTGTAACTACAGATTAGCCTGTTGAGTTTTTATCTATTTTCCATTATTCATAAAACACTTTACATGTATAAGCCATTATCATAATAAATACGATATGTTTGCGAATATACATACTGTTTATTAATAGATAATGTGTGCTGCCCGATTAATCGTTAGTTAATCGTGACTACTTTATTTAAAGACCTGGGTTCAATGTCTGGATCAGTATAACGGTATTTGGAAAGGTTAACTGGATTTTCATCAGCTGCGAGGATTTTGTTTGGTGTAAAAATAGGAATAATTTCGCCCACATCAGTGGACTGTGCGACCTTTACCATTGAAGCCATTTTAATACGAATGAAATGGATAAAATATTCAGACCCCAATGGAAATCATAAACTCTTACCACATAAGTACTTACGGACAAATACATCGCTGGTGCGAAGGTGCGAACCTTGTCAAAAGTTGCAATAAAAATAATAGAACATAGTATTTGAAGTCACGCCCAGTCCTATTCGTTTCCGGCGTGCTTGTATTACCAGATTTATGAACGTGGACGAGGCGAAAGGAGTATGTAAAGATCGTAGCAGGTGGCGTTTTGTAGTCTCTGCCTACCTCCACGGAAAAAAGGCGTGAGTGTATGTATTTAAAGAAGTAATGATCCGATGTCTTCAACGAATTAACAAAAACGTTTTTAGAACTCAATCCTAACTTTCACCAAAGAATACATCTGAATGAATTCAGTTCGATTACATCCTGGAAATACGCGAGTGCGCAGTTTCATTCAGTTCATCTCATTTATCTAATGATGTGAGTACGTTATTAAAACAGATGCTGCTAATTAGCTTGAGGCAGGTAAACAACGCATTTCTAGACTTTCTAGCAGCAGCTATTTGTATAATACTAGTCGATAATTCTACAGTTTTCCAACTAAACTAAAGTAATGCGGAACATATTATTTTGCGTGATTGATTTTAAAACAGGAAACTGCTATAGTACGCCTGATCAAGTCTCTGGCAGGTTGTTTGCTTTTAATCAAATTTCAAATCAGCTGTTGTGATTGGTCGACCATAACAACAACAGCCAATATCCCAAAATAACTATCAGATTAAATCATATCGTATTACCATGTTTTGCCAATTTTTTCCATTTCATACGGCAGAAGTAAGCCGTTAGCACAATTTTTCCCGATTCATCATAATCAAACACGCCATCAATGGTAATTTACCATAAATCTGTTTTCTGTATGACAACAAATGCGGAGGTGGGATACGAACATATGGGTTTATTATGAGCAAAGGTAATTGACCAAAACCGAATATACAGTTATAAAGATTACATAACATAATATCGCGCCTGTAATCCCCGAAGGATTAGGCAGAGGTGTATCCATTAGTACACCCACATTTCGCCTGTTATGTTTAAGTCCCATGTCATAGGGGACGAGCTTATAATCATCAACCGGGCACAAATCCAGACTCCGAAGCTGCTATTGAAAATTTTCTGATAGAAAAACCCAATAACACTAAAATGGGAATCGAACTTAAGACCTCAGATTGCGACCACTACCCCAACGAGGCAGGCAAACCACATACTCAATTTTGATGAAAATTATGAAACTTATGAGGCAAAACATCATCTTAAAAACTCGCGATAAAATCCTTTTTATTGCAAAAATGTGTGTAATATTTAAACCACAATTTTTTTATCTATTATATAGGTTTGATTATGTAATCTCCCACATCGTGGCTGTAGATTGAAGTTAACTTTGCTGTGAATAATTTGTCTGATAGAGTAAGTTTCATATCAGTCGGATAAAATTGTTTGTGAAGCTCTCGTGAGCACATAGTTACTCTTTAATCTTTTTAATATAAACATTTTATTTAGGTAGCCTTCAAAGATGTTGAATTATGTTTAGAAAATAAAGTATCTAATAACGTTACGTTTGCAACAAACATTTATGATTCGATTCATTCACATATTTATGGGAAATGAAACTTACACTATATGAATATAAAGACATAAAGATATTAATCTTATTTCCCGAATCACCAACATTTGTCAATCAACTCAGGATGCATGAAATGGTGACAGATCTTTGAAACAACTTGCGACCTACGGATGCTCCTAAAGTTAAAGGGGGAAATCTACAAGGCCGTGATGAGACCTGTCGCACTGTATGTATGAAGAAGACGAATGAAAAAAGATTGCATGTAACACAGATGAGAATGTTGGACGGAGTGATCTGAAAGGATAAGGTGAGAAATGAGTATATCAAAGAACAGAGGAGGGAGGAGGTAGGTGGCACCATTACCAGAAAAATTGAAAGGGAATCATTTGTCTTGGTATGGGCATATCAAGGGGAGGGATGAAACGAGTGACTAAAAGAGTGATGAAAATGAGGATGAAAAACAAAGGCCTAAAAAAGATGGTTTGAAGAAAACATATTGCGCCGACCTCAAGTAACATGGAACAAAAGCCGGATGATTCGATCGAAGAACGTTGTTCTTTTCTCACATCATGGCCAATGTTAATAATGGTGATGGAGTGAGTCGTCTGTTACTTATCTTATACAGATTTAGACGTAAAGACGGATGTGGTGAAACGACAAGTGAGAGTCGACTAAGGGTACCTACTAATAGCCGTTTGATCATAAGTTTTAAACATGGTATAAATTAGAAAATTTAACTTTTAAATTTGTACCTATGTGTTAACCCATCTAACATATTTCGCGACCTGCACTTTTGAGGAAATCCTATTAATGCACATATCTTATTTTCTTTGTTTATCTGTGTATGACATCATCGTCATGATTTCAGCTCTAAGAAGATGATGAGAATATGTAAGAACCAACAAAATCAAATACCTACGTGCCGTGCATCCTATAATGACACAATTGAAAATGTATATATGCGGCACATCATTACTGTACATACACAAGTGTTAGATTTAAAATAGCGTCGTTAGTCGCACGTAGACTATTGTCTCCAAGCACCATTAAATGAACCGTCTCGCTTCAATTCCTGCATTCGCATGAACAGATAAACACCTGATACGCTCAGTTTTATTTTCCTCTTTCGTAGACACATTAATAAAGACACAATAGACATTTTGATACCGGTCTAAAATACCTTCTGGTCGTTCAAATAGAAGAAGATAATTCAATCAAAGGCGATGAAAAGGTGAGTTGTGTAGATGACAAAACAATGTTTGAAAATCTCACGATATTAGAATAACATTTCGAAAGTAGTGATAAAGGCATATTATTCTTCAGTTTTTGATTGGAAACGTCCTCCAATACGAATTGATATTGTCCTATGTTTCTACACAAACATAGGCAAATATCAACTAGATTGGATTCCGACACGGCCCCAAAACAAAAAAAAAGGGAGCAGCCGATGAAAATAGAGGTAACTTATTTTGCTATTTTCGTGTCCTGTTCACATTCAATGATTAATTGGCTCCCGACAACAGCCTAGACCTAGGTATACGTTGACGTATACATCGAAGAAGTTATAAACACAATCGTAATAGAAATTACATTGAATCGTGACCCACCGACCACGCTCTAAAGCGTGACTCGGAAAAAGTCAACTGTTCTCGCATCAATCATAATAAAGGATGAGTAAACTGCCGAGTGCCGCCTTGAATAATTCAATACTTGCAACTTAAATCTACTGTCTACATTGAACAATATTAAATTTCCAATCGTTTTTTATTTGAACACGTGTGTAAATATTGGGTTGCGATATTGTTTTATTTTTAATTTTGATATTTGCATAATTAAAGGTGGCCGCCCACGTATATTTTTATCTTTATTTATTTAGGTGAAAAACGGCGATAGACATAATATATTTTATCTATTATTAGCCACACAATACTGCTATCCACTATGTATTGCAGTATTCTGTGGCTAATATAATAGGTTTCCCTGTTAAACTAGGTAAGTATAAAACATGGGAACGGACTACTAACAAACACCTTTTGAATTTTTAAAATTCAAAAGGTTGTGTGGTCTCGCAGTGTTGAGAGCCCTGTGATTCCCAGGTCGGGCAAAGTGCTATTTGGTTTTTTATTAGGATCTTTAGTTAGTAATTTTTTTTACTAGCTTTGCCCGCGACTTCGTCTGGGTTTTCCTTCCCTCCTTATTTCTTTTATATTAAAATATGCCTACAGCATTTAGGGATAACGAAACTTCCTCTTAGCTAAGGATTTAGCAGCAGTTCCGAAGACGAGCGTGTTCTAACAAAAAATCAAACTCCTCAGCTTTATAATATCAGCCTGTAGTCGTACTACTGGAGGACAAAGAAAGGTCCCTACGCAAGCTTATTGATTATTAAATCCAAATTTCATCAAGATATTTTCCTTCGCCGCTAGTCAAATATCTTCGCTGTAATTGGATCCCTCTGGACTAGACTGGCTAGTAACCGCCCAGTTTAACCCACCAAGATTGAATTCCAGAAAATTTACATACAAGAATATATCTGTGTTGACGTGAAATGGTCTCTACTATGCAACATGGACACCTAAAAGCTTATTCGAATGAAACTGCTGTCGTACCAATTTGAAATGTGAGTGAGTTGCACCTCATTTCTCCGTTCTTACTCATGCATATATATGTAGGAGAACAAACAGCTTTACTGAAGGAAGGAAGCAAGGAAATAGGGTGGTTGTATCGTCTCGAATAGCTAATTTACATACAAGAATATATCTGTGTTGACGTGAAATGGTCTCTACTATGCAACATGGACACCTAAAAGCTTATTCGAATGAAACTGCTGTCGTACCAATTTGAAATGTGAGTGAGTTGCACCTCATTTCTCCGTTCTTACTCATGCATATATATGTAGGAGAACAAACAGCTTTACTGAAGGAAGGAAGCAAGGAAATAGGGTGGTTGTATCGTCTCGAATAGCTAGCAAACATGAGGAACGCGACGACAATTTATATTCTGAGAAATCCTCACACAGTGCAATATATTGTACTTACAACACATTTTTACTGAACAGTTACCTACTTAATTATAGAACTCAAAGTCCAATGGTCAATGTATTTAATAGCCGCCACTAAACATTCATAGGCTTGGCAGAGAGATTGACGATCGCACACAATACTCAATACGAGTAGGTGTATTATTAGAAACACATAAATAACACCATGCCATCGATCGACACTACGCCCTCTTACAACACAGGACAGCACCCGGATACCCGAAAACAAAACAAATGGCGGATTTTCCTTTCGTTTCTTCAACCCCGTCATTAATTCAGACTCACGCGAACAAATATGTTTTAGAATACTTATATGCACAAAATTAAAATTTATCGTTGGTCCTATCGCTGAAGGAAATATGCGCGGAAATCCGCACGTTTTAAATTAAAATTCTAGACGTATTATATTGCTTTAGGAAGCGTCACCTGTCGAGGAATGGCCGCCGTGTTTGTAGGTTTACACACCTTCCGATTTATTGCCATGACACGGATTGTAGGAAAAATTCTGGCAATCCAATTTGCATTGTTGGATGCATACCTACAGGCTGACGTTTAATTCAATGCACATCTTTAGAGAACTACTTTTATAAAATGACTTTTGAGTCCAATCTTAAAATAAGCAAAAACAAATTCTGCTAATCTATCCATTTTGTTCGAGTTGTAGTGCATACGAGTATTTGTAGAGAAAAGCAGTTTTTTCCGATTTGGTCCTCAAGTTAAAAGATATTGTTAATATTTATGAGTAGGTACTTTTACACCTTGAAAGATACGCAGTAAATGAAAAGTCAGCCTGTATAATATCGAGACAAATCTTGTATTAAACCATAATACAAGTTTCGTCTCGATATTCGTCTGAAATAATTCCCGAATTATTTCAAACGAATATCGAGACGAAATATAATAATTCATATTTGATGAAGGAGGGAACTATGAAAAGATCCAATGTTCGGTTTCAAGTAGGGGGAAAGTTTAATTGGATTTATTGTCAGAAATAATCCCTCTATATCACTGAGTATAAGCTGCGTTCGACACGTAGAGACAGGTCGCTTCAGTGGGAATTCTCCTCTATGGTCGATAAATTGTGGATATACGAATGTAGGTCAGTTAGAACCTATTCGACTACCTACGCCTTGTGAATATAAATGCATAGCGTTAATTTCTGTCAAACAAACCTGTGTGCTGTGTGTTTCTTGGAAAATTATAGACCTCTTCTCCATATCCTGCATTAAAATTACTGAACCTAAATGGCAGATGCGGTTGATGTCAGAGATGGTTCGGCATTTATAATAATATGTGTATATAGTATAGCAACGTGTGAACATGTTGTAAATAAATGTATGGTAAGCGGTATATTGTTCTGATATGAACTATAACTATCTTCTTAGCGTATCGATGGCAAATATAAAAGTTAAATTTTTTGTTTGGCCCAGTATTCAGCTACCTTAACACCATCCGCTGACGCAGTCATTAGGTCCTCACGTGTACAGGTGACTGGGCATGCGATGCAAGATATTAAGTGAACCATGGTCTGCGGAGAGACGCCGCATAGGCACTGAAGATCGGTGCCATCTGCGAAGCCCCACCTTTGAAGATTATCTTTGCTGCGGCCGACCTGGGTGCGGAGTCTGTTTAATGTTTTCCAAGTCGGCCACGGCAGCGCGTGCCCAGGTGAAAGTTTCTCCGATGGCTCGATGAACCGATCAGGTGGCTTCAGTTTCTGCCTCCAAAGATCGCACCTTTCCGAGGTAGTGTTGCCATCAGATGGACTCACGCACCCAAGAAAACTTTTCCGGCTTTTAAGCCTCTGGTGCACAGAAGTATAATTGTGCATTGGGTGGCGTGAGTCTTTTTCTACTTTTGCCCTTTCGGTGCGGCTTGCTATAGTCCTGCGAATTCCAGGGGGCGCAATACCGATTAGTGGATACAGCATACATAACGGAGTTGGGTTAAGACAACCAGTGGTAATCCGGCACGTTTCATTTAGTGCTGTATCCACCAAGTTGGTGTGGGCGGAGCGGCTCCATACTGGACAGGCATATTCACCAGCGGAGAAACAGAGTGCCATTCCTGTAGTTCGCAGGACTTGGGCAGACGCTCCCCATGTGGTGGATGTTAGGCGGCGTAGCAGGTTGTTCCTGGTGTGCACTTTCAGTTTAACATTCTCGCAGTGCTTCCTGAAGGTAAGAGACCTATCCAAAGTGATGCCGAGGTATTTTGGATGGGGACTGTGGGTGATTGGTACTCCTTGCCACGAGATATTCAGCTTTCGGCCCGCTTGTTTGTTGCGAAGGTGGAAGGCGCACGATTGCGTTTTTGAGGGATTTGGTTTTAGTGCATTGTCAGAGTAGTAGTGGCTGAGATCTGAGAGGGCGGTGGAAAGATTGGCTTCAATCTCTTCGAAGTCAGTCGATTGGCAAGTTAAAGCCAGATCGTCTGCGTACAGAAAGCGAGTTGTGTTAGAGCTCACCGGTTGGTCATTGGTGTAAACATTGAACAGCAAAGGAGCCAAGACACTACCTTGAGGCAGTCCATTCTTTTGGGTTCGCCACCTACTCCGATTATCAAGAAGGTGCACTTGAAATCTTCGGTTACTGAGTAGTTCTCTGAGAATTTGAGTAAACTTTGGGTCTTCTGTTAAGTTGGTAACCTTCCACAACAAGCGCTGAATATTAACGGTGTCGTAGGCTGCCGACAGGTCTACAAATACTGCACCCGTTACTTTTTTAGTTTCAAACCCGTCCTCAATATGCTGAGTGAGGTTAAGGACCTGGCCGCAGCAAGACTTTCCAGGTCTGAATCCAGCCTGCTCTGGTATAAGTTTAGGGTCGACGAGATTTGTAAGACGAGCTAACAGTAGTCGCTCAAACAGCTTGTAAGTGTGGCAAAGGAGGGAAATAGGGCGAAAGTTTTTTGGATCGTCATGTGATTTTCCTGGTTTGGGTATAGCGATGACCTTTGATTTCCTCCAAAGGCGAGGTATGTTTGCTGACTCCAGGCAGTGGTTAAAAAGTTGTAGCAACCATGATACAGAAACTGGGCCGAGGTGTTTAATTTGTTCCACCGATATGTCGTCCACTCCGGAGGCCTTGTCACAGCTCAGCCGCTGAATAGCTAGGATGATGTCAGTTAGTTGGAATGGATTGCAAATGGTCTCAGAGGTAGAACAAGAATTCTTTATAGTGGGCGTTCTGCCAAGGCGTTTTGGTGGTTTGCCGTTAAGAAGTAGCTGGTGAGCCACTTGGTTAGCTGTCACTGTGCTGGGTGTGTGAGCAGGTGGGGGTTCGCTGGTGAGTTTGCGAATAGTGTTCCAAGCTTTTTTACTATTATGGGTCATGTCGATATTAGTGACGGTTTCCATCCATTTTTCCTGGCGTCGCTCGCTTATCTGTGCCAGCAATTTTTCTCCAGCTTCAACGGTTTCCTCCGAGAAAGGGTCGCTATCGTAAAGATGCTCGTATGCTCGTAAGAGCTCAGAAGATTCTTGGGATAAACCCGCAATGTAGGAAGTACGACATCCTCGGGGGATACATTTACGGGATATTACTGAGACCGCATTCACAAATTTGTCGTAATTTTGTGGGGTAGGAGGGATATTATGTAGTTCATCATCTACGGACTTCGAAAATTTTTCCCAATCAGCTTTTAAATAGTTAAAGCGGCGTTTAAATGGCATAGCCACTGGATGAACTGACTGATGACTATAACTATTCCTGATTCGCAACTGGTTGCGAATCACAGTTGCGAAAACGGCCGGAAGGGAAACGAGCTTCCACTTCTAGTATTTGTTTTAATCCTATCAATGCCATCTTCTCTTCAAAGTTTATGGAATTTGGCTTCAGTTAGTCCAAGATTACAAGTCATTTTAGCATGACTGAAATTTTGTAAATAAATAGAGGAATGTACTGTTGAGATACTAGATAGCTTCAATGGCCCAGCCATTCACGGTACCTTAGTCAGATACGTTCAAGTATGACGACTGGTTTTTTTTGGTAATATACAGGATATTGTTATAGACCATTAATAATATAATAAAGCTGAAAAGATTTTTGTTTGTATTTTTTTTGTTAATATTTTCCGTGGCCAATAATTTCAGCCAGACACTTTGAAGTTCGGTCCTTTAAAACTTGGCAGCTTGGCTTTAAAGGTTATTATGATATATAACTTCACGCTACGACTCGCTCGTAGTAGAGCAGTAATCAAACAGTCAGAAACGTAACTTAACGCGGGTGATTCCGGGGAAATTGCTAGTACAGATATAAAAAACAAAGGCTTTTATTATTCTGAATGTAATCAGTGAACGGAGAACTTTACAATGCTAATACTAATAGCGACATTACATTTATTTTAATAGCTATAATGGATACATAATTTACATAATATATTTTTTAGTATTGACCCACGTTATCAAACACCTGGCGCTGACCGGTCAATAAACATATTGTCGGGTGACTGAGGTCAACATGACGTCAAATATACGACGCTAATAATATACCTACCTTATACAATAGGTTGTTATTTGTTATTAAAATTTCGGGATCAATAAACCCAACGTGAAATTTTAGATACAAAAATATGGGTAGTTTCCATAAGAAGGCTGTGGTGTTTATATTATGTACTAGCTTCTGCCCGCGACTTCGTCCTCGTCAAAGTTGATTTCTCCGTAAAAACTTTGGACCCCCGTTTCATCCCCTTAGGGGGTGAATTTTGGAAAGTTGTTTCTTATCGGATGCCTACATCAAACAAAGAACACACCCTCCAAGTTTCAGGTCTCTACAATCAGCGGTATAGATTGTGCGTTTATCCGTCAGTCAGTCATTCAGGGCAAAGCATTTTATATGTATAGAAGATAGATAGATAGATTATGGACCCTACAAACGTTGACCTCCCGGAAGTGCAGTGCCATCTTCCAGATCCAATTATAGAACCAAACTATCCAGGGACCTTTTTAAAACAGACACAAAAAATAACATAAAAATCGGTCCAGCCGTTTAGGAAGAGTTCACTGACATACACTTACACGTACAGAATAATTATATAATATCTATAAAGATAACACGAAGGAGTAGTTAGGTACACTTAACGTAAGAGGCGTTGAACAACAAAACAAAGATTACCGATACCTAGGTGGTCGAGGGTATCGGTATAAAAAAGGGCATTTAATGCTGAAATGACCTTAAACCCACAATCGACCCCCTACTAAGTATCGAAACCTTTATGACGTTATTTTCTGAAAGGTTTCACTTTCGTAATGTAAAAGATCGAATCTAAAAGGTACTCAGATTTTGTTTACGTATAATCAACAAAGGAGATAGGTATGCAGGGTCGACGGATATTAGGTAGTTAAAGTTTTCTTGAAAAACGATGGATGTTTTTAAATGTGATTTAATTTTAAAAGTAGATAATAATTAGGTCATTAATTTCAATCGAAGACATCCATCGGTTTCTAAGATAACTTCTTTTATATCTGACAACCCTGCATACCTATCTCTTTTGTTGACTGAACGTATCTACTTCACTCACACCTCTACGAATGCAATTAATGTATTGTGGCAGTAACGGGTCCTAAGTAAAAGCAACTTAGGTGTCCTCATACTGCGACTCAGTATATTTAAAAAAAGTAGTATTTTGTAGCAGGTGGCGTTCTGTGGTTTCTGCCTACCCCCATGGGAAAAAGGCGTGAGTTTATGTATGTATGTAGTACTTTGTGGATACCTCCTTGTTGTTGGCAAAAAATAAAAGAAATAATGTTAGACTGTGATTCTAGAGTCGATTGTAAACTACGAGTGTTAAATCTAGCTCTGATTGGAATCTTACTACCTACTATTATAAATGCGAAAGTTTGGATGGATGGATGTTTGTTATTCAATCACGCCATAACGGCTGAACGGAACTGGATAAAATTCAGCAAAGAGATAGATTATAGTTTGAAATAGCATATCTATAGGCTTTTTATACGGGAAAATTCAAATCAATTCAAATTCAAAATCGGTTCAGTAGTTTAGGCGTAAAAGCGTGACAAACAGACAGACAAAGTTACTTTTGCATTTATAAGTAATATTGGTAAGGATAAAGACAGTACGGATGCCTGTAACTTAGATAGAATATGATTTTCTTCTAATATCATTACAACAATAATACATATACCGTAGCATTTCTAGCAAATAAAATGATTGATTGATTGATAAGTTATTACATAACCTAGCTACCTAAAAGAATTCTTATAGGGGCGCTTTCGGGAGATATTAGGAATTGGAGAAATGTCGATCAAGTCTGCGTATCTCGATTAAACGAAGATCTACTGTTATCCCTAGTATGCTACAAGTATCTATACAAAATATCCTATTAATCAGGTAAAGAATTAAGTATACTGTCATTCCTATTATGAAATAAATCAATCTGCCTAGCCTTCAAAAATCAAAATCAAAAATCAAAAATCATTTATTTGCATAAATAAGGTACAGAAGGTTGGTAACATATATTTAACAAAAAAATAAAAAAGTTCTCTTATTCTGCCTTTAATTTCGGCGTGCAAATATAGAAAATAAAAAAAACAAAATTACATATTTTAGTTAAATTAATTATGTATCGTAATCATGCAGTCATTAATCAGATAATCCCATTAATCGCATAAATGTCAATCTAATAATAAAAAACGATAATAATAAATGTCAATCTAATAATAAAAAACGATAATAATAAATGTCAATCATAATCATGTCAATAATGTGAGAGATACATACATACATAAACTCACGCCTTTCTCCCAAGGGGGTAGGCAGAAAAACCACAGCCTTTACATACTCCTTTCGCCTCAACATGTCAATAATGAAAGAGATTCGCCACACAATAATATAACAATAATTTAAAATGACCGTACAATTCACAAAACTTACAATAATTTATAATCTAAATACAAAACTTACAATTTATAATCTAAAAACTCATGTACACTATAAAAGCACTTCTCAATTAAAAACTTCGTCAAATTATTTTTAAATCTAGAAAATGGTAGCGTTTTTATCGAATTTGGTATTTTGTTATACAATTTTATACACATAATATAGCTGCTTTTACCTGTACAAGTGAGATTCGTCCTCGGTTGGAGCAACTTATTAGTATACATAGATCGTGGGGCATAGTAGGTTGATGCTTGCTGAAAAAGCATCTTATGTTTAAACACAAATACACAAGATTCTAATATATAAATACACGGTAGAGTTAGTATTTTATATTTCCTAAAGAATGGACGACATGACTCTATTTGCTTCAACCCAAATATAGCTCTTAGACACTTTTTTTGCATTACGAATGCTCGATCAATCTCCACACAACGACCCCACAGGATAATACCATACCTTAGAGTGGAGGTTATGTAGCCATGGAAAGCCGTTATTGCGGCATTTCTAGATACCTCGCAGCTAATACGTCTCAAAGGGTATATAAACTTATTTAGTTTAGCACAAATGTCATTTATATGATTTTTCCATGAGCAGAATTTATCTAAATTTATTCCCAGAAACTTAACAGAGTCAGTTTCTGCCAGGGCGACCCCTTTATAAGATATATTTAGGGCCAACGATTTTGATCGATAAGTATGAAATTGCATAAATTTTGTTTTATTAATATTAACCTTCAAATTATTAGCCTCTAGCCATTCTATAGTGCTTTGAAGAGCAGTATTTATCTCTTGTTCGTACGAGCTTTTATCTTGTCCTTATCTCGTCTATGTTGAGGTCGGCTTCTAGTCTAACCGAATACAGCTGAATACCATTATTTTACATGAAGCGACTGCCTATCTGACCTCCACAACCCAGTAACTAAATAATAAGATATCCCTTGGTAAGACTGGTTGTCAAACTTTCGATCTTCTGACGACCCACAACAAGATCCACGTATGACAGCCGGGACCAACGGCTTAACGTGCTTTCTGAGGCACGGAACGATGTCAGTGATGTCAAGACAAACTTTAGGGAGTACATATGAATTGAAAAAGTCACATTAGTACTTGCCTGGATTCGATCACGATATGTAACGAAATAATCTCCTTATTGAGAAATAAAGTTCTAAATATAGCTTATAATGATGCCGTTACAGCCTGTATAGATTTGTCGATGGCAATAAAATTACCTACCTTACCTTACTGGTATCTTAATTTTATTTATAAAATATCTATTTTAGTAAATGTATACAGAATTTACCTATTATAGCTTAAAATTATGTGATTGGGGAAAAGCTTTCATCGTATTTCAGGAATAATAAAATTTATTAACCGGGATCGATGTTATATTTATATCTACTTATGAAACTTATATTTATATCTACGTATAGAGGTAGATATAAATATAAGTAAATCATTAGTTCTGATTATTTTATTTGGCATACGACTGGCTCATTGACTGCCCCGTTAGTCTCTATTGGTATCGTAGAGTTCGATTGCCAATTCGGGCAACAAGCTTAATTGGATTTTTTTTTCATTAAAAATTTCTCAGTAACAGCCCGGAGTTTGGAAGATGGTGGTGGGAGACCCAGTGCCCCGGAAAGTACGTAAAGCCGTTAGTCCTGCGCCTGATTTCCACTCGGTCGTGTCGGATTGCCGTCCCATCGGACTATGAGAGTTAAGAAAAGAGGGAGTGCCCATTACTGCACATGTATTTGCGCACATACTTGTGCACTATAATATCTTCTGTGTACTTGGCTTGTCTTAATTATGATCTGGAGAATATAATTATATTTTTCATTACGAATGATTAGTCAAATTGCTACCAATACTAACTTGGCCTTTGGCTTACAAATCCAGTCTAGATTTATTTATAAAACGCTCGTAATTAGTAATGCAAATAAGTCGCAACTGAAATAAACTTCATGAATGGTTTACACCAGTTTTTCATTAAAACAACGGGATTTCAAAATGTCTAAGTGCAAAACGGATGAACAATAAACCGAACATTATTACTTACAAAATTATTAGCAAGAATTATAAAGTTTTGACAGTCTACCGACATTATAATAGTATTGACTAAAATCACTCTAAAGTTTTGAACGTACCTACTTCGGTATAAGTTTCTTCATAATTTTATTGAAGAATAATTAGACGCATTGCGCCTGTATTCATGAAAGAGGTAGGCAGAGCTGTGACTGATGTCCAGTAGCAGATCCAGGAGGGGTGCACCCCCCTCCCCCCAAAAAAAGTATCTTTAGTTCTTCCGCTAACTAATCTTAGACTGAAGTTAATATTATTCTGATTAAACTTTTTGCAAGCAATACCCTACCTAGTCATCAATTATCCTTAATAAATATTAGATTTTCAAATAAAATGTGTGCTTTTTAGTGTCATTTCCTAAAAAGCTACCCTAAGCGGGGTCAAGCCCCCCAAAACGACAATCCTGATTACGCCATTGCTGATGTTCGATGAAATTGAAGGGTCCATACAGTCGGAAAGGGTTAAACATACAAATGCTTCTATATAGAAGCATGTTAAATAGGCTTTGAGTGTATACTCAAGGCCTATTTAACATACAAAGCATCCAAGTGTAACATCCACAATGATATTAAGCATCCATGTTGATTTTACTAATTGTTAGAAAAACAGAAGCGTCTGCTTATTTTCTCTTTTAAACTGAGTTGACATACCTACCGGTCTTTATAACAAATATATCTTTCATAATATACTAATTATCTTTCTATATTTTTCTTTCTTTTTGGTTTTGAGTTCCGTTCTAACTCGCATAATTATAATAAACTTTAGGCTTTTGTAAACAACAATTTTTGTATATATGCGCCACTTTTTCGTGAATAAACAGTTTTTCTTTCTTTCTTTATTCCAGCAATGAAATGAATAAAAAGAAAAAACTTTGTATTATACTTATCTAAGAAAACTAAGCAGCTGTCAGTCGTAAAGAAATTGGTAGACATTCATTACACAAACGGTTAGGCATGAGAACAGGAAGTAATTATGTAGAAAAAAGTTACACGTGCGCACAATAATCAAGATCTTTTCGAAAAGAAAACTATTAAACAACATCACAAGACTTTCATCTATACTTAATATTATAAAGCTGCAGAGTTTGTTTGTTTGTTTGTTTGTTTGAACGCGCTAATCTCTGGAACTACTGGTCCGATTTGAAAAATTCTTTCAGTGTTAGATAGATTAGTTATCGAGGAAGGCTATAGGCTATATACCATCACGCTACGACCTACGGGAGCGGAGCAGTAACCAAAGACGCGGGTGTAACCGCGGCGGACAGCTAGTCTTTACTAAATATAATAAAAGCTAAAGTGTTTTTATTGTTTGTCTGTTTCCTTAAACGCGATAATCGCTATCGCTGGAACAGTCGTTTTGGTGAAATTATTTTTGTATATGGCCGACAGATCAATGAGGAATACTATAGACTATAAAACATCACGCTACGATGTACGAAAGTGGAGCAATATCAAAAGACGTAGCCTTTTTTTTTAAGGTGGTAAAAATCATCAAATGAGTCCTTCCACCCTGGCTTAAGGGCGCGCCAAAAGCCAGCAAACTTTTATAATTCACCCGCGCGCTCCGTGTTAAGTGTTTTATCATAATAACTCCAAAAATAAAAGGAATTACCTAAAATGCCTAGACAAAACCCTCACTCATGTATAAATATAACTAATTATCAAATTTTCGTCATATTAGTCATTATAATATCGTGTATTAATCGAAAAAATCTAATTTAAAAATTAGAGACTACTTCGTGATGTTTTTCTATCAAGAAAATGTTATTATTTTATGTTTTTGATCAATGAGAACCCTCGAAAATATCATGTAGTATTCATACATTTGTATTTTAAGCCTAGAAATTTAGAATTGTTCATGTAAAATAAAAATAAAAGATTGGTAATTTTGCTTACTACCCACTCTTAACGTGGATTTAAAAACCCCGCGCGGACGAAGTTGCTTGCAGAAGCTAGTAAGATACTCGCAATATAAGTACAACTCTGTCTAAAATAATGTCATTCTATGCATTTTATCTTAGATTACAACATACAATGATTATTATTTGTATTAACAGAGTTCTGATCCGGTGCAATATTCGCCATGATAACCCTATTCGTATCAGATGACACTAGCCTAGTCTAAGTATCTATTACTGTTTATTCGAAAGACTATGACGTCATATCCTTCTATACTACATTTGTTTGCCCTAAACCTGAAAAGAGGTCTTTATACTTATCGTTACATCATCATGAACAACTTAAACTATGGAAGAAACCCAATATTGCCATGAAAAATATTTGCAGTTCCATAGGTACATTTTAATGATATCTGTGATTCGGTGTTCAGAAGCCAAATCCTGAAATCTATCTTCTGAAAAAAAAAATGGCTATTTGTGTTGCTAAGCGCAAAACTCGAGATCGAACGGCTGGACTGTTATAGCTGATTCTTTTATGTTGTGTTCTTAATTTTCCGGAAAAGTTTTATATGGAAGAATTGTTTTTTTTTTTTATTTTCAGAAGACAAATCCTAAAATCTATCTTCTATGGGTCTTATTAATGAACACGGAGTAAAGTTACACCAGTAGTAAATACGGTTTGCCAATACATTTTTCGAGGTTTAAGTTTGGAATAACTTTACTCTACGTTTATTAATAACGGGGTATATGAATAAAAATGACTGGCTACATGTGTTGCTAAGCGCAAAACTCGAGAACAGCTAGACCGATATAGCTGATTCTTTCTTTGTTATGTTTATAATTTCCTAGGCAAGTTTTGTATAAAAGAAGTTTTTTGGAAAATCCGATGAAAAACCAGAAAAGTCAGAAATTTGCTTCCGTGCGAAGCCGGAGCGGTTCGCTTGTATTGTATAAACCTTTAATTTCATATATCTGCCGCCGAAATATACAAAGTTATCCGTTTTATGCGTTTACACGTTGTACGGGTTAGGATGTTATATCTTAGAATGCTATTAAAGGCTCCCCCTACATGGCATTTATATCTTAATTGTCGAAATGTGAGTGCACAATAACACCTATATACAGGCGTGATTATATTTTGGTTTTAGGCCTTCGTACCCAAAGGGTGCCAAAACACGGACCCTAAACACGAATATAGGCACCTAATAATAGGACACTTTTATTAAGCCTCTATTTACGTCTGTTCTAAAGGACTATCTGTATAACAGCTATAAGTAGCCAATTTGTTACTTTTATAGAATAATAAGATAATAATAAATAGGTACTGTGGGCGAGGCTTTGATAATAAGTGCGGAGGCTGAGGGTTCACAGCCGGGCACGAGCAAGTACCGATGTGATTTTTTCTATTTAAAACGTACTTTCTAAGTTCGGAAAGGAAAACATCATGAGGAAACTTGGACTCATAATTAATATAAATCTGAAATCCTTGCCTTCTCTATATGAGAAGAGGCCTTTGACCTGCAGTGGGACAATACTAGGCTGTTTTTTTTTAACAAAGTAATTAAAATGACCCCTTTTTCAGTTTTGGTGAACAAAAAATAACATTGTATCTACAATTTCTAACCGGAATATGAAAGTTAAAAGAAAAGTTACTACTTGACTTCGCTATTGTATTTCTTAGAAGGTATTTAAAGTGCTATCGTAAGCGACGCACCCTAGGCAATACCTGAGCAAGGCTACCAACCTAAGTATGCTTTTTACTACGGCGAAAGCCATTCATATATACTTTGTCCCAGCAAAAATATAATATTTATTTGAACTCACAGTGAAGGAAAAACGTTGTGAATAAAGTTGGACTTAAAATAAACAGGTATATTAAATCGAATTTTCGGTGTGAAATTAGTGTATGGTAAATGCGCAATGTAATATACGCAACCCATTGTGCTTACAGGTGCATCCAACAGTGGTCATTTAAAGTTTAGTTAGAACATTTCAATCTTGCTTTTGTAAAAAAAACGTGAATTAAAGTTGGAAATTTGGCCTTCAATATCTCCGTAGCCTGTTCCCATGTATGGTCCGGAACAAGAAAGTGATTGCAGTGATGGGAAGGATTATGTAACTTTCGGTTAAGTGTCTTTTTCAATTCAATTCAATTTATTTGTGGCCATAGGTGAAAAGTTGTTATAGTCACATAATAATTACGATCTCTTTGTCCTGCCATTTAAAGTGTACAAATAATTATAATAACACAAAAAATAATACAAATTAATAATGTCAGATAAAAAAAGCATTAGATTAAATTGTCAAAATACCTGTCAATGCTATTCCTTAAACAACTATTTTTTCTATTTGAAATTAAAGACCCGACTATACATAACTAAATAATGTAAAGCCAAACATACGGCAATTAACCCCAATTAAGGTAGTTGATAAAATTCAATTAAATCGATGGGCGATTAATCGTGCTTTCAACGGTAATATGTGCACTGGACTTTGGAGAGGTTGGTTTGGTCCGACCAAATTCGTTATCAGTGACATAACGACAGCCATTTGCATTCCTAGGGCTGTCCGGTTACCGATTAAATAGGATTGATGTAAGTTCCTATTAGGATTAGGATTACCTGGACTATACTAGTATACTACTACTGGTATAGAAATGAAACCTTTTCGCAGTTATTACAGACAAGAATAATGATAATGATGACCATGTTTTACTTAGATTCATCGATCCTCCTGTAAATTAATTTAAAACATGTTGTAAAAGAGTTCGATTATGGGAAAAACTACTACTAATTCAGCTGTGGTCTGTATTATTATTTAATTTTTAAGTGCAGTTAATCCCTTACCGTTTGCAAGATCTAAGTACGTGTGTAGAGAATTTTAAGAAACGACAACACAAGACTTAGTGGACACGATCGGTGAACGTGAGTGATCGTGCAACCGCCGCGCCGGACGTAGCAGCTACAACAGTGTAAACAGCCCACTATATCGTGTGTGGGATGCAGTCTGTATAGTCTTTAACCGTTGTTTCTTTTCCATTACCACGAACATGACAATGGAATTGTTTTCTGTTAATCTCGTAACAGATTGAAGCTTATAGATCAGCCCCATCATGTGCTCCGATTTTACGTTAATAGGTACAGTAGCGGTCATAAGTGAAGTAGCAATCTCACAAAGCAATCTCAAATAGATTGACACTTTGGTTAAACTTACGATCTTCCGACGCCGTGTGCGAATTTTGAGGTGTACGTAGGTACTGTGTTAATACATCACTTATACACACATACACACACTACGGCTTGTATCGCGTGATCACAGCATTTCCAACCTTAGCATGCTACTGCACTAATGACCGCTGAATGATGTCCAAAAAAATATACATATTTTGATTGAAACTTATAGAAAAATATGTTTATGCAATCAATTACCAGACAAAAACACGGTATACTATAGGGAAATTCGGAAAAGCCTTCCTTATCACTGCTGTTTTATTTAAGACTTAATTAAAATAACTCGTAAAACTCTCTCGAGGGAAATCTGAAGAATGCGACCTAGAGCCGTAAAGGAATTCACTATACATACTCATGTATGTATACAACATGTAGACGGACCTATTATTATGTATGTGTTTATTTGTACGTAAACATCTTCATTTTGAAGTCCTTAGAGCATCCTCCAGGGCCGCTCTGAAACTGAAAACCTCCAATACAATACTGGCTGATTATATCTTGAAATCGTTAGTAAAACCTTTTTTAAACAAACCTCGTTTTAATCTAATTTAGTAATTTGTTTACAGCCAGCATCATTGTATAGTCTTATAAACGATTTGGAAATTTAAAAGTAATAACATTATTTCCCTAGAACTTAAATGTCAATAGAATTTTATTATTTAAAATTACATTACCAGTCGACTTCGAAATCACAACTGAAAATGGAGCGGAATATTTTCCCACGCGACGACGGCGAGGAGCCGGAATTCTTTAAAACAATATTATGGAATGTCGTGAACTCGTGATATGATTTTTGACCGCTTAGTCTAATAGAAGTTCATCTCATACTTGTTCCGGACTTCTTTTATTTATTCTTTTTCATTTGTTATCTATTAATGTTCTTTTTTGTTTCAGTGATTATTAATTTGTGTAATAAATGAACATTGATTTTAAAATTGTCATTTTTTCAAAACAAAGAAAACCTACTAATATCCTAGAACCGGTTAAAAGTACCTACTTTCTGCATTTAATAGTAGATTATTAACCAAGGGGATAAAGCAGTGTCTTCTGTCGCGGGTGACGATTTAAATCGCGAGCGTAACGAAGGACTCGCGGTTTACACCCGAGCGTAGCGAGGGTGTTAAAAAATTAAATCACGAGCGAAGCGAGGGATTTAAGGCGAGTCCTGAGTGTAGCGAGGGATTTAAGTTCACCCAAGAGTAAGACAGCTTTATCACCGAGGAAAATACTCTACTTTTCGTACCATTTGCGAAAAAATTAACACAATAATATTATGTGATATGCATTTTAGAACATTAAGTTATTTATAAAAATAAATTAAAATAAACTTAACGTTTATGTACCTATTTGAAGAAAACAAAAACGCGGCAAATTCCTAGACTAATATTTTTTTGTCGGAGAAGCAAACGCATCAAGCTCATATACGGCCTCGTCGGTTTTCGTAATTTTATTTAATAATCATAACTGCGTATTCCTTTTTCAAAAAGATGTATGATGCTTTATATACGAACTCAATGGTGTAAACACAGATGTAGTGCAGTATAAATTTCGGTAAGTATTCCAAATTTAAATCACATTCTCTCCCTAGAGGATAAATGAAATTCAGTACAATTTTCTTTCCCTGTTTTTGACAGATAATAATAACTATTGTTATGTTCGCTTTTTGTGGCATAGAATGTCACTTTTTTGAGCAAGTGGTACGAAAATTATTTTCGTACCACTTGCTCAATTTCATTTATCCTCTAGGGAGAGAATGTGATTTAAATTTGGAATACTTACCGAAATTTATACTGCACTACATCTGTGTTTACACCATTGAGTTCGTATATAAAGCATTATATATCTTTTTGAAAAAGGAATACGCATTTATTATGCAGAACTTATGATTATATAAAATTACGAAAACCGACGAGGCCGTATGAGCTTGATGCGTTTGCTTTTCCGACAAAAAAATATTAGTCTAGGAATTTGCCGCGTTTTTGTTTTCTTCAAATACATAAACGTTAAGTTTATTTTATTTTATTTTTATAAATAACTTAATGTTCTAAAATGCATATCTCATATTATTATTGTGTTATTTTTATCGCAAATGGTACGAAAAGTAGAGTATTTTCCTCGGTGATAAAGCTGTCTTAGTCTTGGGTGAACTTAAATCCCTCGCTACACTCAGGACTCGCCTTAAATCCCTCGCTTCGCTCGTGATTTAAGTTTTTAACACCCTCGCTACGCTCGGGAGTAAACCTCGAGTCCTTCGTTACGCTCGCGATTTAAATCGTCACCCGCGACAGAAGACACTGCTTTATCCCCTTGGTTAATAATCTACTATTATATTCTTTTCATAGCAGACTTTAATAAAAAAAGTCATTGTTACACATTACACCGCAAATAAAATTCTTCAAATTGAATTATTACATTCGAAATAAAAACCACCAATAAAATGTCGTTTAATTGTAATTTTAAAACACCTAATACCGGTTTTCTGATTACATTAAAAATAAAAAAAAAAGTCGTTTAATTGCAATAATTTTAAAATAAAACAATAGAATATAATATAATATAACCCAGCAACCGCTACTGTTTCTAATTGTAAAAAGATTTGCGGATTTACACCTAGTTTTTGTTTACATAATATTTTGCGATGTATACGATGCTTGTTTTAAGATAACTGTAGGTACTGGCATGCCCCATACAAAACATGGTCCAGTTATACATATTTTGGTCAATAAGTAATTAAACTCGATTACATTTTGATACGATAGGGCACTAATATCTAGGCTTGTGGTTAATAAGTTTCCAATCAAATAACTTTAATTTAAAATGATACGTAACTCGAAAACTTGTAATCTGTACTAATATTATTATATTAGTACAGAGAGTAATAGTAAGAGTAGTAAGAGTTTGTTTGTTTAAATTTAAACACGCTAAACTCTGGAACTTTTAGATGGATTGGAAAAAAAAACCTTGTTGTATATGATAGCCAGATTAAGAGTGGGTAGTAAGCAAAATTACCAATCTTTTTTTTTATTTTACATGAACAATTCTAATTCTTTCAATGTATGAAAACTACACGATACTTTCGAGGGTTCTCATTGATCAAAAACATAAAATAATAACATTTTCTCGATAGAAAAACATCACGAAGTAGCCTCTAATTTTTTGGTTTTTTCGATTTAAATACACGATATTATAATGGCTAATATGACGAAAACTTGATAATTAGTTTTATATTTATACATGAGTGAGGGTTTGGTCTAGGCATTTTAGGTAATTCCTTTTATTTTTCGAGTTATGATAAAACAGATAACACGGGGCGCGCGGGTGAATTATAAAAGTTTGCTGGCTTTTGGCGCGCCCTTAATGAGGTATAGTATAGGCTATAGAGTATACTATACTACGAGATATATCTCATGACGCTACGACACGCTACCGGAGCAGAGCAGTAACCAAAGACGTGTAACCACGCGGACGAATTCCAGGCAGAAACTAGTAGAATATACGATGTTTTGAGTAACTATAATTTTGTATTTGTTATTTGGCCGAAAACTTAGTGACAGCAAGTTACTTATTGACTAAAATACCTATGACTAGATTAAGTTTGTCTGGAAGTTGCAGCAGTAGGTACACTGTCAGTAACATCCTTACAAATACAAAAGGAAAATCTTAGAAAAAAATAGATAAGATTCGTACAACTTACGTTACGAGTTCTAAATAAAACTTGTTTTTATTTCTACACTCAACAGAGGGCGTTGTTTATTTAAGACGTGGATTTTAGATCAGTTTGTTTATTCTTCAAAGTGTTTATCATTACATTTTCTTCATATTCGCGATTGGTTGGTAGGTACTTACTTGATGAATGATTTGTATCAGTTTTAAATAAAACAAAAACTATTGTATGCAAATGTTAAGTAAAGACTAAGGTATTATAAATAATAAATAAAGAATTGTTGTTTGTCAGTAAGTATAATTTGTTACCTTTCTATTTACTAAAGTTTTAGATAGAACAATTTTATTTTACCTAATGAAGAATGACGTGGCCACATATTGGGCCAAATACCTACTATAAAATAAAATAAAACAAATAATTTTAAAAAAGGAATTTACTTACTATCGATTCGATAAGAAAAATAAAGAGTATCTATGCTTATTTAGGTTTCTCAAATAAAACCAAAGCAATCATAAGAAAGTCCTAAATACGTATAGCAAAACAAATAATTTAAAAAAGGAATTTACTTACTATCGATTCGATAAGAAAAATAAAGAGTATCTATGCTTATTTAGGTTTCTCAAATAAAACAAAAGCAATAATTAGAAAGTCCTAAATACGTATAGCAGTATTTCATTAACCATATTGTCACTAGTTAATTATACAAATCCTTTTAAAAATTTTATAAAATATATTAATGTCAAAATTATTTATAAGTAAATTACCGACATAATTAAGATAATTCACAGACCATTAATAACCATAAAATAAAAACATTTCTGCTAGTTTTCCAACGTCAAAATAGTTCACTAACAAACTGTTCATTAGTACTGGCGCTACATAAAGAAAATATTTGCTTAGTGAAACAAGAACCGCGAAATTTAATGTTTACAAAACAAATAATAGATTACAAGATAAAAAATGAATACTCACAATGTGTTAACAAACAGTGGTTATCAGAGTAAACTGGAAGATTATTTTTATTTGTTAGCGGATCGAGGACGCGAAAATTTAATTTTCTTTTCGTTAGCGCGTAGGATTCGCGCGTCCGCGGTCGACCGGTGCGACGCGTCACAGAGCACTGACTACCTACTTACCTAGTACCCAGCCACGCCAGCGCTCGTAACTTGAAACTATCTTTATCGGTACTTTATCTTCGATAGCTTTGTAACAAGCCCCGATGAAAGCCTATCGATGATACTAATAGCATTGACATTATAATGTAGGTACAGCTTTTACTTGGAAACTGTATCTCGTGTATTTGTACTTTTAACTCATTATGGTCGCCATTTGTGGCGATAATTAGTTTGGTTTACCCATTTATGTTGTTGATTGCGGTGTATGCATATTAATTACCAACGGAACTGAGCGTGATTTTGAATTGAATTAAAACCGTATGACGTGCAGTTTTGCATAATACGAGAAAAACAAAATAATGCCTTGGAAGTTGGGTAGGCCTTTGGTGTGGGATGCAACATGTGTCGACACCCTTGCGCCATCCCACCTTCCTAGCACGACGTGCTGTGCTGGGGCGGCCGCTGCTGGTGCCGAAAACCTCAAGCGGCGCAAATATAACAACCTTCTTGGAAGTTATGTATTTGAGCCGTTTGGGGTTGAAACACTGGGGCCATGGGGTCCGAGCGCTCACCTTGTTTTTCGGGACATTGCAAAGCGACTGGTCGACTCTTCACATGACCAGAGGGCTGGCCTTTTCTTAGGCCAAAGAATCAGCATTGCTATACAACGTGGCAATGCTGTCAGCCTTTTGGGCACTTGCCCCATTGACAGCGACGCGGACGAATTTTTTGATGCCCTATGAGGTCTCCTTTTTGCCTTTTTTTTTTTAATAATTTGTACATATTTTACATTTACTTTAAGGTTTTATGTTTAAGTGTAAATAAATCCATGTTACATTTAAAAAAAAAATATATATATATATTTATATTGTTTTTTCTTATTATGGATACTGTGAAATAAAACAAATAATGCTTAAAAATTTTGGTCATGTTAATTTTGCTGGCGCGTGTTTTGACATATTTTAATTTTAATCGTTTAGCCGCTTCCAAACACTCAATGATCATTGGTTTAAAATTACATTACACTTTCCGAACATTGCATGAGTGGCCTACTTCCTAAATTATATAACTCTAACCCACTTTACAGATTTCATTGAGAATTTTTTGTTTATTCAAGCCGAAGAAACATTGAATTGAAGTTTGATTGAAAATGATTAATTAGTGGGTAAACAAACAGCGGCCTCTGCCACAATACATTACATTATTAGCGGAACTAGAGAGCGGAACAGCGGAGCTGAGCGAGGAAAAAGATGCAAACAATTTTAAGAACGGACGTGATCTGTGTTTTTCATTCAATAGACAAAATTTCTGATTTCTGTGATATAGAATCATACGTGAAAGCTTTGTAGGTCTGTATTAAAACTAGATTCAATTATTTTTTTCTTGCATTATTATAACGTTTAAAACTGCAATGAATGGTCTTAAAACAGACAGACACAAACAGACAGAAATAATTTGAATTCGGCTTTGACTTTGACACATAAGCAATAACAAAACACTTTTTATTACTATTACTTTTCCTTCTGCTAAAGGTCAATTCGTATTGTATATTTTTCTCTATAACTTTGTTAGGCATTGTGTCTTATTCAGGAATATAGTTTAAGACTTTTATGCACACATCATTTCGAAGGCAGGTACTCTCCTAAGAACCTGTTTAGAAGTCAGTCTTTTTACTCTGGACTACTTATATATTTCTCAGATAATGTAATATTTGTGCAATGTTGTCATCACATGCTAATGTGGCCATGTCACGATTTACAAGATTTGACTTTTTACTACCCCTTTTTGCGGCCTTATTTTAGAGAACTAAAAAAATAATCAAATAAATTAAATAACTATCCACTGGCACCACACGCAACCTGAGTATATATTGGTAACTGATATAACCGTTTTCATTCATTATTTCTAATTAACTATATACCCTACACCGCTACCCACCTTCTCAACCTCCGTGACCCCGTATGTGTGCTCTTTATACAACCTTCTACAACACCCACGGAACTGTTATTTAAACAATTCAAACCAAATACAAGGGTTTACGTCATTATAATTCTGAAATACGACCGAAAACTAACTTTGTATTCACATTTTCAGTGTCAAGTCATAACTATTACGTTGGCAGGGTATTTACATTGAGTTACTATAGACTACTTGGTTCTACCCGCGACTTCGTTCACGGTAGATATACCTATAATATAACCTATGTTACTCGCTGATAATATAGCTATATCAATAGGTCATATAATTTTTAAAATCGGCTCATTAGTTTATGAGTTAAACTGTACATAACATACATAACATCGCGCCTGTAATCCCCGAAGGGTTAGGCAGAGGTGTACCCATTAGTACTTACACCCAGTTAATCTATTTCAAACAAAAATACAAATCTTTTCTCTTAATATTAGTTTAGATGACAGTGATAACAAGTGTTAATTAATGACGTCATAAGTTAATTTTGGATGATAAGCGGAGTACAATAAGCGTATCTTATTTCTTTAAGTAGTTTTAGACAGCGCGCAAAGAAGTGCATCTGAGACAAAACAGTGTATCGGGTGTAGACAAAACAATTTTGTTGCGAGTGTGTGTACATCAGCATTGTTCTCATATATACAGGCAGGGGCTCTCAACCTTTTACTATACTCCCCAATTTTCTTATTGAAGACATAACATTTTAGTTTATAATAGTAGTTTATGTTTCAAATGTATGGTAATTTGATTTTTATTTTTTTTTGCTATCTCATTTGCCTACAGTGCCGCTACTATATATTATGTAATAAAACACACTCTTCAAAGGCTTGAAAACAAGAGAACGTTTATTAGCAGTTCTACAAACATAACAAAAGGGAAAAACCAAGAGCAGTCGAGCTTACCAACTTACAAAACATAAACACATAGATTATAAATAACAATACCCCCACTTAACAAAATAACACAAAGTTCTATTTTGTTACAATTCCTAATATTTTTAGAAAAGGCATTGATTAACTTAGTATGGACTAGCGGCGTCATGTTTTTTTTCAGTGGCCACAAATAATTATTATGTTACTTTGTTGTGTTGTTAAGTACACATAATATACCTACGTTCAATTATTTTTATCCTAAGTTATATCGAAGTTGAGATATTTGCATTTGAAGATTTTAAAAATGTCGTCAATATAAAAACTTCAATTACTGTCCTGCGTACAGAAATCTTAGATATGTTTTTGAAGGTTGTTTTTAAAGATTGACTTTACTGTTTCACGACCATGTGTCAATGTTACGTTACTTTTGGGAAATAATAAAGACACATTACCTCGTTGTAGAGCAAGAAGTCATTAAGTGCAAAAAGGTAGGTAGTTTCAAGATAATAGTGTTTTAGAGACTTTTTGTTTTTTAATATTCGGAATAACATATTTACACTTATAGTTACAAAAAAACTACTATAGCATGACGCGCCCCTCCATATTACTATTTCAATGTGTGTAGCCATATCCATATGAAAGAGTTTCTATGTAGTTGTAGTATTCATTAGCAGGCCGGCAGATTTGTTGGTCAACTAATCATAACTAGCAAGACCGCACAAGACAACGCACGTGTCATTTTCATAGAGTATGTCAGTGCAGCGCCATACTAATAATAAAGAGTAATTAATAACGCCGCTAGTCGAGCAACAAATCGCTGATTTGTTTTTGTTTCGAGAGCCGTCTCAGTACGCACACATTGTGAATTTGTTTGTACGCACACGTTGATACTTTCACAAATACTTTCAAACGCTTTGAATTTGTGGAGGGGCGCGCCATGTTATAGTAGTTTATCTTTAGGTTGCGGTAAGTAGTTAGTTACTAAAAAAACCCTCAGAACCTTAAAAGGGTTTATAAGAATATATAGGTATAATAACTTCTTCGTGTAATGAGCTATCAAAACCAAATATCTCTGTTCCGATAAGGTTTAGAGAAATGTGTCCATATAAGCTTTTGATCGCATTATTCTGATCTTTCAAAATATCTAAGTTTCATTAGTGGCCATCCAACTTCAAAATGACGCCACTTTTACGCAAACCCCTTTATAGTGTTTACATGAAACTAACCCTTTTGTTAACAAATCAGCAGGCATCTCTTGTGTTGAAATATATTTACATCTACTAATTTATTTTTAATAACATCCTTTACATAATGAAATCGTACATCAATATGTTTAGACCTATTATGTGTCTGATGACTTGTTGCAATCTTTAATGCACTTTGGTTATCACAAAATATCTCTATTACATATTTCTTATCAGTGAGTTCATATAATAAATTTCTTAAATATACAGCTTCGCGAGTTGCCTCTGATAAAGCTACATATTCTGCTTCGGTGCTGGATAGAGACACCGTCTTCTGTTTTTGGCTTTGCCATGAAATTACAGAACCACACAAAGAAAAACAGTAACCAGTATATGACTTCCTATCTAATTGGTCACTGCCCCAATCAGCATCAACAAAACCAACTAAATTAACATTTCCTCTACTATACTTTAAACAATAAGTTTTAGTCTTTTGCAAATACTTTAAAATTCGTTTGGCATAACTATAATAATTTTCATTATAACAGTTATTGAACTGACTAAGATAACTTACTGAATAACTTATGTCAGGTCTAGTTAAAACCGCTAAGTACATAAGACTACCAATTAATTTTTGAAAAGGAATATTTTTATTACATGTCTCTGATTTTTCTAAATTTAATCTGCACTCAATTGGAGTATCTGCAGTTTTACAATCAGACATATTAAATACAGACAATAGTTTTTCTATATATTGTTGCTGATCTACCGTTATAGTATTTAACTCTTTATTAACATTGACTCTCATACCTAAGTAACGTCTTACTGAACCTAAATCTTTAATTTTAAATTTAAGACCCAGTGCATTTTGTAACTTATTCGTTTCTTCTACACTATTTGAAAATATCAAAAAGTCATCGACATAGACAGCTACTATTACTTTAACTTCACCAACATTCTTCTGAAACAAACAAGGTTCATATTTACTATTTCTTAATCCTATTTTACACAAGAAATCTTTTACTCTTTCATACCAGACAAAAGAAGATTGCTTTAAACCGTATATAGCCCTTTTCAACTTTAATACTTTACCATTACAATTATCATTTTCATAACCGTCAGGAACATACATATAAATATTTTCTTTTAAGTGTCTATTGAGAAAAGTAGTGGTCACATCTAGGTGTGCGTGTGAAAAAAATAACGTTGAAAGCCACTTTAGGGTTTTGTAAATCGAGCGTTATCCAAACTACTTTTTGAATTCTATTCATTAGCGATAGGTAAATCCAATTGATGGATATTCAATTTATTTGTAAGCTATATCTGTGTTATTATTTTTTGTATTTTTCAAGTAGATAAGTATAAATGTTTATTCAATTTATCCAATAAATGTTTTTTAATCACTTCTATTTCTACAGTATTGTTGCCGGGTCGAGTAAGGCAATGGTTTTCAAGTCAGGAGAAAGAAAAATGAAAACAGTATTTATTCAGTACAAAACATGATTTAACGGTACACAAAATATAATCGTTTGACGTGACTTTACTGAGAGTTTATTACTGCAATATTGTATATTTCTTTTACATATAATCTTTTAAAATAGCCTTTATTGCTGTTAGTTTTTAACTTATTTAACAAACAAAAAAATGAAAAAATTGAAAATAGTTTAAACAAAACCAACTACATAATATTTTAAATTAAATCATATTTTCGCCATTCGGTTGCTCCCTTCACTAAAGCATATCTCTCGACAAAGACCTCTAAGTTTTCTAACTAACTTTTCACATGTTTCTTTTCTTATCTCTTTAAGTGTAATGATTTAGTTTTTTTACAGTCTCTAAGATGGGTGTCACCAACAGCTTACCCACCACCAAAACATCTGCCAAACATGGTGATTAAGGCATTACCAACACCCATAATACTTATTGATATGGATTACGATCATTCATTGTAGGCAGCAGCTAATAAGCATGCCTAAAACAATAGCAGGTAATGAGCATTTGTATGACAAACAATTCATTCATTAATTCCTGTCAAAAACTGCTGTGTTATGATGCGATGTCCTACAACAGTATACAATACATAATTATGAGACTCATAACTTTCCATTGAATTAATTGAATTCTCCAAAATGTTTGTTACCTGTAAAGGAATCCTAATTCACACGAATATGATGATGCCTCGTCTGCGGTTGGTGACACAACACTAAATAAATTCAATGAAACCTATAAATTGTATGAATTTTGAATTTTAAACCACTAGTATGTTAGGAGAATATCTAAGTAGATGGTTCATTATTTTCTGAGTAGGCAGGTATGATTCCGATACTGTCATGGACATTATAATCATCAGATAGGATATTCCACATTGGGCACCCGCTTAAACGGCACCTGAGTGAATGGCACTTGAGGTATTCCACATATCGATATTATTCACACATTAGTGGAATAATTGATTATTTTCAATTTATTCCACAAATGGCACCTACGGATCAGTAGGACGTTTATTTTTTTAGGACATTAAAATTAAAAATTCGAATAGAATTAGTAGAATTAGTAGAGTAGTAGTTAGTGACTGCCTCGTTGGTCTAGTGGTCGCAAAGCACGACTGCTGAGCATGAGGTCTTGGGTTCGATTCCCAGGTCGGGCAAAGTGTTATTGGGTTTTTCCATTAGGAATTTCTCAGTAGCAGCCTCGGAGTCTGGATTTGTGCCTGGTTGATGGCAATAGGCTCGCCCCCTATTACATGGGACTTAAACATAACTGGCGAAATGTGGGTGTACTAATGGGTACACCTCTGCCTAACCCTACGGGGATTATAGGCGTGATGTTATGTTATGTGTTAGAATTAGTAGAATTTAGTACATATTCCATTCGTCTTTAGAGAGCGAGTGCGCGTTTTTATACCTAGTAGATCGTTCAATTTGTAACTGAAACTGAAATAGCGCTGCCTAGTGATCACAGTGAAAAACACAATTATTTTATACAAATTGACATAAGAAAACATCGAGGATGTCATGTACAAAAACTTGCACTGGGCTTTTTGAATGCCTAGCGCGGAGTGAACAAAACGAAAATTCGATCAATTTTCCGATAAATACCAGTTCCGAACAACATGTTTTATTTAGTTCAAACGCTTTAGAGCAATAGCGCACTAGCGGCCCTGGCCGCAGCGGCCAGGCCGCGGCGGCCATCGAGATACATACCTTAGTATGAAATCGCCACAGAGCGCGCGCACCTGGCCGCACGCGGCCAGCGGCCACACCAAGCCGCAGCGGCCAGCGAGATCGAACGACGCATGTGCGAGTCGCTGGCCGCTGCGGCCAGGCCGCTAGTGCGCTACGGGTCTTATTTTGGTTTCAGTTGATTGAAACCAAAATGCTATACAATAGTCGTATTAAAAACCCAAATCGAATATAATGCTTTAACGTAAATACGCTCATGCCTCTAAAAAAAACTAAAACTTGTAAAACTATGTTGTGTCAAAATCAAAACTCCCTAAACCAAATTCTGCGGAAGAAGAAAAAGTTTGTTACGAATTTCAATTTTCGCCCCACCTGTAATTTAGATAACGACAATCCATGTCAAAACTCCGGCAACTTGAAATGTTCAAATATAAATCCGTAATTTTGGTTAAATCCTTATAAATGGTGTTCATGTCGAGAGGTTTTTGTTGTTGCGTCAGCGTCTTTCTCGTTAATTAACAACTTATTGTACACATTTGCTTAACGACAAGCTACCATTTAAGACATTTCAGCTCAAAGACCAGTACTTAAACGCCTGCGACACATCGTCACATCCATGCAAATGATCCCCAATTACAATTTTATGTATCAACAAATGTGTCTACAGTCTAGACATTGGTTACTATGTTAATCTGAGGATAACGCTACATATGAAATATGGATACCTACGTCAGTTATTTAAGGCCAACATACATAAAGACAGTGCGGTGCTGTACCGCCAAAATCGGCGACGTCGCCTGCAGCAACGCACTAATTTGCGACGTGCAACGCTCCGCACATTTCGGCGTTGTGACATCACTTAGCTGTGTCATCCAGCAACGTAAACTATTGCAGGAAAAAGGGACATCGCTGATTATAACAGCACACCTCTGACACAGCAAATCATTTACCATTCAAAATAAGGTTTCAAATCCATTCAATTTAAAGCCTTATTTTGAATGGCAAATGATTTTTTTCGTTAAATGACTAGATAAAAAGGTGACGACTCTTGGGCGGCGCGCTGTCTGCTTACGGTTGAATTTTTCGGGGCGATTTTGCCTAAACCGAGCATAATGAGCGATGACAATTATGATCATCTCGCGTTACGGCAGTAGGAAGCTTTGCGAGGCAGAGGCTTTGCGTAAGCACCTCTTTTATGTATGTAGGCCCTTATACGTTAAAAATAAACTCGGGAGAGAATGGCTTATTATGGGTGCAACGTCCTTTAATAATATACGGATGGAATTAGTCACGTAATTTACGAGGTGCGTACGTCACACTAAGCTATCAAAACCAGATCGACAATACAATATGGTTTTGATCGGAAACCCTTTGTCAAAGGAGACAAAAGATAGAGGAGAAAGATAAAAGAGACATTATTATCCAAATATGATGTAGGTTAGACACATTGACTTTCTTCCAATACTTCCAAATATTGTAACATGGGAAATGTATCTATTAGCTACTAGTATTACTACCCCTATAGCTAAACCGCTTAATTAAGTCCTCACTTGCTGACAGTATACACCGTTAACCATGACTGTGACGTCACATATTTTAAGAACTGTCCAGTGCATATTTCGCCTCTTGTGTATCACGCTACGAGCCCCCGCCACCCGCACCTCTCCCGGCGGTCCCCGTTCTCGTCCTACCGAGGATTCAATTAACCGGCTTAGCTATAATTGTTCGATCAGGCGAACAACTCAGTATAACAGTATCCCATTATCGAAATATTCCCCCAACGTATGTCGTCTAGCCTCGAAACAAAAGACACTCGTTTAAATAAGATCACGCTTGACCTCGAAGATGGTCAGGTACACTCCAAACACAAAGAGAAAATTATAATCATATTTATTTTATGTGAAGAATACTTCATGTAAAATAAAAATGATAGTATAGTAGAAAATATGTTGTATCTTACTTACTCCGCTGTCCTTTTGTAATTAATTTCGGTACAGGATCCAAGAATCGTTTCTTCGCCTCTCGTCGAGCTTCATTGCTTCGGCGCTTTTTTGGTTATCGCCACTATTAATTTTGGCTTTACAAGAGGAGCAGTGGTTGGAAATAGTGTGGAGGGTATATTATCCCAAAAAAAAGTAGTAGTTAGAAACTTTGAGCACTGCCAGGCATAAGATTTGATTATGTATTATTATCATATGATATTCAACCTATAGTAGTCCACAACTGAACATAGGCCTATTTGGGGGACCAAATAGGATTACGTATCTACATATACATATACAAACAAAAACACAAAATCAAACCAATCATGCTTAAATACCTAAGATTCAGAAGTCTGTATTTTTATAAAACTTAATCAATTTTGTAACAAAATTTGTCGATCTTACCCGCTAATTTTTCAGGATGCCGCCTACATCCAAGGCACTTAAACCGAAATGTTTACTACCTGACCAACTTATATTTAACTTAGCGCTGCTATTTTAAACTTAACAGCTGCCGTACGTGTTACGAAACACTAATACAAAGTTAGTTTGTTGTGGAAACTTTTGCTAACGTAAACCATAACATAAAACTGCGTATAATGACTAAATAAGTACATAGTTATACTGTTACAGTACCGTCGAAGGTACGTATTATGTTTCTCATAATTTCGTGTGCCTTGTTTTATGAGTCTCGCGGGGTTTCTGATGAAATTAATCCTTTCTTTCGCGTTTCAAATTTTTCACTAACTTTTTCGGTCATTGTCACTTGCCTTTTATTCGTAAGTTTTATTAAAGTAAGGAAAACTGTCTTCTATCCTTTTTTTAATACTGCACTATTTTACTGTAGAAAAAACCAGTCAACGACATCATACCATAATTTTACTTTTATTCGTTTGGAACAAAGCAACAGTTACACGTTCGTTAGTACTGTTTATTAACAAAGGTGTTATAAAATTAAGAGTGGTAAAACTGTTACCCACACTATTATCGACAAGTTATTAAAAAGACAATACATGCTTGTTAAAATTAATTCTATTACCTATTCTATTCTATTTTCCTATTCTATTTTGACCCGCCCGTTGATCTCGTGGTCGCAAACACGAATGCTGAACGTGGGATCCTGGGTTCGTTTCCGAGATGGGACAAAGTATTATATTATTGGAAGTTGGTGGCACACCACCGGCGTCACAACGCCGCGATGCATCGGAAAGTATGTAAAGCCATTAGTCCTGGGTGTCATTTGTAGACCTTTGACTAAACGTTACGAGTAGTCAGTGGCCCGAAAGTCTGACAAGCAGCCTTACCGAGGGGTATCGCGTTACTCAGAAACTAGGATGTAGAGGTCAGATAAGCAGTCGCTTTGTGTAAAATACTGTGAGTCTACCCCAACTGCGTTGGGTAAAAGGCTAAGCAGCTGATATAATATTGATATGTTAATATTCCTTTCTTGCTAGTGATCCAGTAAGTTGAGCCAAAACCATTTTTTATTTTTCAATCTAAAAGCATGTAAAAGATTTATATTGCCCGTTTCAGTCAGTAGGAACTCTACACTACTACACGTTCGTTTCATACACATGTAAGTATGTCAAATACCTGCTTACTATTTATATCATGCACCAATTCCTTCGAACGCGTACGTCAATAAAATGCAATTTAACCATACATGTAAATTCTATGTAATGTATGTAATCTAGCGACAGCGTGGTATTACTTTTGAAAATTGAAAATTGATATTCTTTAATTTCAAAATACCTTTATTTTTCAGGTAACTTTATTTTTAGGTAACTATTATTGCTTGGGAGAGTCCAAAACGAAGTCACGGAGGAAGTAGCCCATGTCCTTTTCGAATGACATGTGGCGCCATGTATTATTATGATAAGAACGTTATTGCACTTTTCCTCGGGAACAGTACTTTTTTCGGGATGACAGTACCCTATGTCTGTTTCTGTATACCTGACGACGTATATGCAAACATTTCAGGGTGAGCGGTTCAGTGGTTTAGGCGTAAAAAGGTAACAAACAAACTTACTTTCGCATTTATAACATTATTCTTCTTCTTCTTAGCGTATCGATAGCAAGTTACACGTTGTATATAAATTTTGTTAAATTTTTTGTTTGGCTCAGTATTCAGCTACCATAACACCATCCGCTAACGCAGTCATTAGATCCTCACGTGTGCAGGTGACATATATTATTTTTATTTGAGTTAGGATAAAACCACAAATAAGATTGATTTATTTAATGAACCGGTAGTGCTAATTAACACACTCGTTTATTAATTATTACATACAAATAGGTAGATATAGTATAGGATCCAATATCGCCAAGCTCAAGCACGTGCGATTCACGTGTCCAGGGACCGATATCGATACTTCAAAAATATCGATATTTTTGAGAAAATACCGATAATGGTATCGATAACAGGGATAAATATCGGTATTTTGTATCAGTTCTTTAAATATCGGTAAAAAAATATCGATACTTATATCGATACTCAGTACTGATATCGGGCCGCAACTTGACTCGCAAGTACTCGCAACGTCGCGACGTTGCTAGATCGCATATCATAGGTATCGCCACCGCTACCTCCGGGCGCCGCGCCGCAGTGGCAGACGGTGCGCGAATCGGAACGGCAACAGTGCAGTGAGCTGCGGACATTTCTTTGATATACCTACTGCTCTTTGCATTTAATCGAAAGCAGCGCGTAAGCCCAAGCCGTGCCTGCTTATTGTTCTTTGTACTTTTTTTTTAAATCTAGTTTTTCTGTAGATACTGTGATTGATGTAATGGGGCGTAATAAGCAAAATAATGTTTATAGCTTAGATTATACAATATGTAACAAAAACCCTGTCCGATCCAAGAAGGGCGTATTCCTGGTTCAACATACGTGCTAGAAAAAATTGTTATAAAAATGTAACTCATAACAACCAAAAGTTATTGATTTCTTATTTTTATAATCCATGCGAAATTTAACACTGAATATGGCAAATTTTCATAAGTTGACAACACTCCACCCGCCGGCAAAATCTTTTTATTTTTACCTATTTTTATTTCAAAGAACACCGCCCTACACTACCGCGTTGTAGGCACTCTTTCAACTAGTCGCCGACTCTTTGATGTCGCCGACTGGTTGCCTACCGCTACCGGCGCCGGCGCCGCCGGCGCCGGTAGCGGTAGGCAGCCGGCGCCAGTCTTTCGTGGAGATAGCTTTCGATCGGACGTCCGTACGTATCACGCGCTATCGTTTCGCGAACAATGTCGTATTCCAATCAGGAATATTTTATTATGTTGATGTGCTTAGAACGCGGATTGTGGCAGCTTTCGGTCAGTGGGTCGTCTTAGGGGCGGATGTGATTTAATTCCAAGATGTAAAAATTACACTATTTACGTCAAAACAATTAATTTTCGACTTACTTAAATCGGACACAAGTGCGCTGCAAAGAGTACGTGCAAATTTATTGAAAAGGTGTCGAATGTGTATTAGTGTTGGAGGTGGACATGTGGAGCACGATCGCCGAAGTATGCAACAACAACAAGTTAACGTTTTAATTAACTGACACCTGCAGTCGGTAAGTACATTGCCAAAAGCACATCACATTTGAAAAAAAGCCCTTATCAGGGGTACATTTAATTCGATTAATTGTTTCTTGATAAACAGAATTATGTCTGAAACACAAAATACAGAGAATGTGTCTGAAATCCGGATCACTATGCCTACCTAATATCAGCTGATACCTACGCGTAGGCAGGTATGACGTAGCGTAGGTTTCTTTCGTTATAAGTTTGTTTGGCGGCACGCGACAAAGCGGGTTCATGACACGGGATTAGAGATGGGTTTTTGCCTGGACATTTATGGACGTATTGAGTAAATGCCCAATAAACGTCCATTTACGCCCAATAAACGTCCGAAAACAGGGCATTTATTTTAATTGTAAAATATCACAAATTATTACATCATAATAAGTTCAAATTACTTTAAAGTGTTTTGTTTTTGTAAATTAAAACTAAACTACTCTAAAAAAAATTAGGGCTCACCACGTTTTTAGGGTAAAATTAAAAAGTATTAATGTTTATCATGTTTTTATGGGCAGCCGTGTTTAGGCTAGGTTTTAAGAAAGTGTTTAAACGTAATCAATAATCAAAGTTGTTAATTTTTTTCTAAATCAACAACACTTTTTAAGGAAATTGCAGCAAAATAATGAGAAAAGTAAATTTCACTTATCACTGTTACTTTGTGCCTGTGGCTTGAGCGATGCTATGGAAGCGAGTGGGGCCTCCTCTACTCCGTATGCACTCGCTAGCCTATCAGGTACACTTTTAATCAGATGGGTAACGTTTTGTTCCAGTATTCGTTACAAGAACAGACTTTTACGCGGGTTTATGAGGTCCTGTACACTATTCACCTGACTGTTGTTCGAGGCTTCTAGTCAGTTGATCCCTTAAATATTCAATGGAATTAATTAAGGTCGGGACAGTCAGTGGCGTAGCGTGGGTATTTGCCGCCCGGGGCCGGCCGAATTTTTGCCGCCCCCCCGTAATGATTAGTTTAAAGTTTAAATATTCTATTTAACGGACTATAACTTATTGAAAATCAAGATAAAATTTACCACTGCTTCGAAAGGAACATACATCAATCAGTCAGGGCCCGATCTAAGGGGGGGGCCGGCCGGAGACTCGCACCACTCCGCACCAGGCGGTGGCCGACCCAGCGGCACGTGGGGTTGCGATAGACTCGAAGTGGCATTGCACAAGTCCGAGGCCATGTGCTTTCATGGTCTTCGGAACGCGCCACCGTGCACCGTCGGGTACCCAAATATTGGTGGGAGGGGTTCACATCGGCGTCGAGTCGACTATAAAGTAGGACTCGTCCTTGACAGCCGGTGGAGCTTCAAGGAGCACTTCCGACGTCTGGCTCCGCGATTGGACCGGGCTGGGGCTGCTTTCTGGTGACTCCTGCCCAACCTCGGGGGACCAGGCGCCTCCTGCCGGAGGCTCTACGCGGAAGTCGTGCGGTCCATGGCCCTCTACGGGGCCCCTGTGTGAGCCCCCACCATCAGGCGGCGGCCACCAGCCAAGTTGGTCGCATGCCAGAGGGTCATGGCCATCCGGATGATCTGGGGATACCGCACGATCTCCGGCGAAGCGGCAAGCCACCTTGCCGGATTGCTGCCATGGGATCTGGAGGCGCAGCGCCGGGGCGAAACCCCGCTGCCGGGGCAAATCGCGGCACTGCGGGCTGAGCTCCGGTGTCATCTCATGGCGGCATGGAGTATACGACTGTCGCAACCCAAGTTCAGGCACGCCGCGATTGCAGAGGTAAGACCTCTCTTAGAGGAGTGGCTAGAGAGGCGCTACGGTGTCCTCACCTTCCGCCTGACGCAGGTCCTCACCGGACACGGTTGTTTTGGGAGGTTTCTGTGTCGTATTCAGCGGGAGGAAACGCCCGAGTGTCACCACTGTGTGGACCGCCTGAAGGACACGATGGAGCATACGGTGCAGGTCTGCATTAAAAAATTCGTGGCACTTGCCGCCCCCTTACATATGCCGCCCGGGGCCATGGCCCCCCCGGCCCCTCCCAAGCTACGCCACTGTCGGGACTCGGGACTCATTGCAGGCCATGGCAAAACTGGAATACTAGTGTCAGAAAGAGCTCTTTTTGTAATACGGGTCGTATGTGGACAAGACTTATCTTGCATAAAAACAAAACCAGAACCCACTCTCTGTTAAAATGGAATGATATGAAGTCAGACTACTCGCTAAAAATAACTGGTAGCAGTTACAGCACCCTCGTTCAGAATTACCAGCTCTGTTTTGCACACCAATCGAATTTCCGCCCACACCGTAACACTTGAACCCCAGAAACGGTCTGTTCTATGGATGCATGGTTCTGTCAAAAGTTCACCTTGTTTTCTCCACACTTGTATTTGTTTATCATCACCATAAAACTTGACCTTACATTCGTCTATAAAGAGTAGCGGACCAAAATTAGCCTTGGTCCAGTACAAATGTTGGCGAGCATACATTAAATGCTCTGCTTGGTGAGCCCTTGTCAGTTTGAGTCGAACGGCACATACTCTGAAACATTGGCCATCTTCGTGGAGTTGATTACGAATGATTTTATCACTGACTCATGTACCATTTGATTGCCACAGTCGGGTTTGTAAAGCCCGGGCGGTTAAAATATTCTCCCGACTAGCAGTTAACCTGATACAGCGATCTTCAGGAGCAGTTGTAGCTCTGGGATTTCCTTTTCTAAGACTCCTAGCTGCACTCCCGATTTTCTGGTACCACTTCTACATGTTTCGGATAGCTCTTTGCGACACACCTACATGTATTGCTAAAGACCTCTGAGATTTTTCCTCTGAAGCACGACAACTGCTCTCGCTGCGGTTTCCATGTCCTTATGACGTCCAGATTCAGCCATAGTAATCAATATTAGCACAAAAATCAAATAAAACTGTCCAAGAAAGCAACGACTAACAACAAAAACTACAGTCACATTGAGAACACAAGTAAAAGAATTTATTATAGCTAAATATTATAATTATAAATATATCTTATATTAACCTTACCACTACTTAATGAAAAAGTCTTAATAACTATGGAATTTAACTAATTATAGTTTCCGCCCTGTTTTTGGGCATTTAAAAGGACGTTAATTCGTTTTTGCCCTATTTGCCCAGTTTATGCCCTTTTCGCCCAGCTGGGTTTAAACCCTCTGCCCATCTCTACACGGGATCATACAAACCGTCTCGCTCAGGCGGCTTCTTTGACAAAAAACTGTAGGTGAACTTTGTCGAGCGATCAGTGTTGCCGTTGATCAGTTTTTATTTTTTATTTAAATTTAATTATATTCACTGGGGAAAAATAATAATCTCAAATCCATTAAATGGTTACGTATATGTGTACGCAGTACGATGCCGAATAATACCCTTAAGGATCGGACAGGGTTTTTGTTACAGGCTGTATAATGTCTAGATGGAGCGTCGCCCTACAATCAAAACAAAAAAAAAACGAGCCAACAATTTCAAGCCTGTGTGCGTGCAGACGGTGTTTTACACTGTCTTTCTATGTCTCTGTGTGCGTGAATAATGATACCAGCTACTTCAATTCTCCCATAAGTCACATATAAAAAAAAAGTAATGAAATAAAATAAGTTTTAGGTGTATGTAGGTATTATGCAGTTTTAGTAGTGTCTTTTTATTTTATTACAAGCTTTTATTTAGTTTCACTTGTGTGTTTGTCATCACAACTTGAAAGCTAAATTTGATCCACTTCCCGAGTTTCGATTGAGCTGAAATTTTGCAACCATGTCTTTATCGGGGAACATTTTATTATTATTATGACATGGGGCTGATCTGATGATGGAGCTGGAAGGTGGCCATAGGAACTCCGTAATAAAACGACACAACCCCGTCGAGTTTGGGCTCGTTTGATTTGTCTTGACGAGTAGGTAGACTTTGGTTTGGACCTTGGGAGTGTTTTTGGAATTCCAGTGCCCTAATACTACCGACCTCTTGACTTTGAGTGCAAAAACCGTATTTCTTTTTTTCTTCTATAAAGCATATATCTCGAAAACTGTGCGTCCTATCGTAAAAATAATGAAAAATTTGCCCCCCTTAATAACTCCCCAATTATGAAAAATTACAATCACCCACACAAAAAAAAACCATGTTATTCTCTACATGTGGGTAATAATCAATTATGAAAAATTACAATCAACCCATAAGCTTGTAATAAAAAATAAATAAAGCATAATCAGAAACAAAATATTTGAATTTGTTTTTAAAGTAATCTTTTACCATGTTTGTCATTCATAAGACATACGTAAACTATTAAACTTTAAGGTGGAAGCTCCACGGTAGCCCGCGAACTCAGACCAATGAGCCCGCGAAGTTCAAATTTTCTTACGTTTTTGCAATTCGCAAGTCAGTATTAGGTTTAATGTTGATTAAAGTATGATTCGCGGGCGTAAGAAGTATGTTGTTTCAGAATTATAACCATTAAAATCAGTATATTAACTCCATAAGTCGATATAATCCTAAAATGTCAAGATTTCATGAAATAGTCATTCTTTCGGGTTACCTGGCCCTATAGTTTTATTGCTGACTTAAATAGTTATACTTCTAAAAATACACACTTCTTACGTCCGCGAATCATACTTTAATCAACATTAAACCTAATACCGACTTGCAAATTGCAAAAAACATAAGAAAATTTGAATTTCGCGGGCTGCCGTGGAGCTTCCACCTTAGAGGGCTTATTATAAAACAAAGTCTTCGCTTAAACCAGCTTTAAATCTTCGAGCCAGTTTTCGAATTTCGAACTAAATCGATAAAGATAAAGTTTGTAATACAAAAATTGCCTCGGTGATTTAAACTTGGTCTAAACTTAAACTTATAGTCTTGTAATAAGGCAGTAAAGGTATGAAATACAAATCAGCCATCTTGATACACAAATCACAAATTCACAATAAACTTAGATTCACGTATTATCACACGCGCGTCTGTTACTGGGGGGTGCGGGGGCCGGGAGGCGGATGGCGTGAATCACAAAGCTGACGCGGCCGGCGTTGTTAAAATTTTTACCAGTAATATATCGGTATTTTAGTATTGGTATCGATACCGATAAAGGTGTATAAAAGTATCGATATTATTGTACTGAATAAAAATACCGGTATCAATATCGATAAATGTATACCCAAATATCAGTACTTATATCGATATTTTGGTATCGATACGAAAATTATATCGGTATTCAGTCCCTGCACGTGTCTCCTAACGTGCTCGTGCAACTTGCTTTAATTACTTATTAAATAACATTAAAGACGTGTTACGATATTATGTTAAGAAACTTAATTTATTAATGCTGTAATGTTTAATTAAGTTTGCCTATTTAATATCTTATTCTTTATAATTTGCTTAATTGCTATAAGTCATAGTTATAGACCGGTACAAATATTGAGTTTGTTCCTAGTTTGAAATCAATGTATGCAAAATATATTTGTTCAAATATATCAAATAAACCAATAGAATCAATTAGTTTAATTACGAACAATGTTTGATTTCTATTAAATAGACAAACTAATACGTAGCACTTCTATTTAGAAAGTAGCAAATTAATAATCTACTGAGTTGGTCGAACACACTTCAAATACAAATATTAGCAGTAGCAAAGCTAACAACAGAATTATAAAGAACTAGCAAGCCAATCGTAGTTCGAAAGCTCGTTTATTTGATTTAAAAATATTAGAACATATTGCGCTAGTATTAAGAAGTACCTACCTACCTGTACCACTAATCAGCTTAGCTATAATTGGACATAGACATTGTGGGGAAATCGTAGAATATGACCAGGATAGTCTGACTAGGGTAGCGACTGCCTCGGTTGGTCTATAGTAGTCGCAAAGCGCGACTGCTGAGAATGAGGTCTTGGGTTCGCTTCCCAGGTCGAGCAAAGTGTCACTGGGTTGTTCCATCAGGAATTTCTCAGTAGCAGCCTCGGAGTCTGGATTTGTGCCCGGTTGATGGTAAAAGGCTCGCCCCCTATGACATGGGGCTTAAACATAACTGGCGAAATGTGGGTGTACAAATGGGCACACCTCTGCCTAACCCTTCGGGGAGTCTATCTCTGTCTCTCTCTATCTCTATCTAATCACTAAATCACAAAATTTAATCATAAAATAACAAATTATATTTTTGAAATGTCTTTTAAAATACAACATGCTGTAACGCTGCAACCGTTTGAAGATTTTCAATTAAAATACTTCTAAAAATATTCCAAGCTTCTATTCTAAAATTACCTGTGACATACAGACAGACGGGTGTAGACAGCCAGTGATATATTGGTAAAGATGTCTAACGTAACTCCTCTGGTATTGGTCCTTTATAATTTATGGCTGAATAGCTTTCGTCCATTGCCTCTTCCGTCACAATAATTTACAAGAAAAAGAAAACAAATCCAATCAAAAATTAACGTAATGTTAACTTGACCAAATAACCTATAGGTACTTAGTAGGTACATCATTAATTTGCATCACATCACGCGATCAATAAAGTCTATCACCATTTTATAGCTAAACGGCTAAACCGATCCGAACCGATCGATCGGTTTAGAAACTCTGACACTAGGGTGTGTGGGGTCGTAAGACCTTACCACACGATAAAGGACACAAGAAAGGGCTAAAACGATTTTGATAGGTGTAGTCGGGATAGAACTACAAGCTTAAACCTTTAAAATCTAACCTTTAAAATCTTTAGGACAAAGAAATACGTACCTACTTACTTTTACAAAGTAGCAGTCTCGTCTCTAGAAATGCAGATGTCTATTATAGACATCTGCAGCAAACAAGCAAGCAAGCAAGCAAGCTAGCAGTAACAGCTTACCATCAGGTAAGTCGTAACTTGTTTGCCTTCCAATGACATAACAAAATCAAACCCCAATGGGTATGTCCGTGTTAATCCTCGACTAAATTATCACGATTTTTTATAAAGAACCTAATTTAAATTCCCCACAGGTACTCCCTCAATTTACTTTATAAAATCCACATTGAATTTCTCTTCATTAGCAGATGAAGCGAAAATTGCAGCTGAACGTAAAATTCAGTGTTTATTCTATAGTCTGTAGGTAGACTTAGGCCCGTCGTGTTTTATACAGAAGGTTTGACTCTGCAATGCATCGTCTGTGCCGTCTCTTATATGTGTGACATTACTATTTATATATCATTGTACTTGATGAGCAATATTTACACTCCTGGTCCTGGATATACTGGTGCAATTAGTGTGACGACGGCTGCAATCATTCTTGCAACCACGACACCAACGGGGCGTTTACAACTGCCCCTTAGAACATGTGTCCTGTATGTGATTTCCAGGTTGACCAAGGTTTTCCCATGAGGAATTTCTCAGTAGCAGCCCGGAGCTTGCAAGTTGGTGGTGTGACACCCCTTTTTTTTTAAGGTGGTAAATATCATCAAATGAGTCAAAGTCAAAGTCTGACAGTCCCTTCCGTCCTGGGTGGGGCGGAAGGGACTGTCAGACTTTTACTGACTAAAAAACCACCCTGTTCCTTCTGTTGCCCACTGTATCCTGTTAAGACGTCCCGCAACCCCGGCAGGCATTTGGCCCTGTTGGGGCCCCGGCCCTGTGCTGACAGCTCTTTGAGGCGCGCGTGAATCAGAACGCGCCGTCGACCCGGGCTTGGTCCTTGATCGGACGGCGAGCTACCCATTACTCGCCGTCCGCAAGCCCGCGCCTACGATGGCCGGATGTCGCCTCGCGACGTCCGACGCCCTGGGCGTCTCCCGCGGGTGACACCCCTGTGCCCTGAAAAGCACGTAAAACTGTTGAGTCAAAACATCTTGATCCTAAAGTCTCAATCTTTATAGTGGGTTTAGCAAGTATATTTTCCGAACAAACATATCTATCAAGACAATATCAGGTCCAATAAAGTATAAGTATATCTTTACACCTACCCAGGTCTGTAGTGTCACTTTTCACAACAAAAATAAACCACTAAATCATAACTAATCACGTCGTTACGACTTTGCACCTGTATGTAAATTAAATTATGTAAATATATTTTAAACGATTTGAACACATAGCTCAAAACTAAATTTTGTATAATTTTGATCGCACACAGACTTATAAAAGTACTAATGTGCAAAAAGAGGGAAAATTTTGATTAGCTAGCTTCTCCCCGCGACTTTATCCGCGTCAAATTTGATATATTATCCCACGGGAACCGTACATTTTTTAGGGATAAAAAGTAACCTTAGTGCTATTCCAGACTATAATCTACTAGCTTTTGCCCGCGACTACGTCCGCGTGGAACTTGTTTATATCTTACTTGCATACAAACTTCCAACCCCTTTTCACCGCCTTAGGAAGTGATTTCCGGGATAAAAACTATTCTATGTCCTTCCTCGGATCTTAAACTATCTCCATGCCAAATTTCATCAAAATCGATTTAGCGGTTTAAGCGTGAAGAGGTAACAGACAGACAAACATGCACTTTCGCATTTATAATATGGATCTCGGTGCCAAACTTCCAGACAACTTTCACATTTATAATAATAAGATATTACACCTCTGCCTAGCCTAAAGGGGAAAACTGACATGATGTTTGTTTTAAAGATGTTCACAATCTTTAAAACATCTTTTGTGAACATCTTTAAAACATTATAACATCATGTCTGTTTTCCCCTTTAGGCTAACGCAAAAATATGGAAGACCTCCTTTGTGCCAATTGTGTCGTTCACACGTAGAATGCTCCATAGTCCAAATACCTTAAGAGCCAAAAAAGTGTAAGAGGCATTCGCGATAACGTCACTTACGTCCTTTTATTTCAATACATTAAATGCAATATATGCATATATGCATGACACTTAATATTCTTTACGGCTATATAAAGATTATTTGGCTCAAGCACTGCATTCTATGTAAATTTTGAGCTCAAGTGATGCTCAGATATAATGGTAATGGGTGTTTGCTTATGAGGTGCAGAGCATAAATTAATACTGGCTCACTCGTGTAGAACATAAAGTTTGTTTGTTTGAACGCACTAATCTTCGGAACAACTGGTAGTATACTGATTATTTTTCGCTAATAGAAAGATACTTTCTCTTTTTGGTATAGAAAGGTATATTCTATCTATTCTAAAAATAGAGATCCATGAGGCAATTCACGCGGGTGAAATAGCGGTTATAAGCTAGTGTTGCAATATTTGCACTAAATCGTTAAGAGCAGAGATAGAAACAAAAAGAAAAAAAAAGAAAAATAAATTCAATTTATGCACAATGAATAATGAACGACAAAAAAAACTGATCGCTCGTTTTTTGACGAACTCTCACGGATTTCGGAGAATTAAATTTTCAGCGTTGGTTCGTTAAACATACAGTTCATTGTGCAATGTTCACAAAATTGTACTCCGACAAATTCCGCGAATAGCCTGGCCGCACACGGGCCACCGACCACAACCACAAACGCCGCCAACTACCTACGTATTCACTGTAGTTTTCATATATTTTATATGGACTCGCCGCACACGGTTGCCGTCAGTGTCACCACAACTCCGATTCTAGTTTCAGGTGGCGGCGTTTGTGGCTGTAGCATGTGGCCCGTATGCGGCCCGGCTTACTCGTTCTGTCAAAGAGAAAGTAACTTTTATATTTAATGGCAGTTTGCGGAAAATGTGTCGGTTTCTATCTGACACGGTAGCATTAACATGTTGAACGAAAGGAAACGTGTGACAAGTCTTCTGAGAATGAATGAATGAATTTTTGTCTAATTATTACGCCGATATAAGTTCTATGCCTCACTACAAAGGTTTGACTTCAATAAACTGCTACAAGGTTACAACAATTTCTTTAAAACTATAATCTTCAGTCAAACTATCTTCATAGAATTGAGAGTAATTAATGATGAATCCTTAAAACTTTTCCGGCCAGTCAATTTTGAGCTACGTAGATATCATTTTGAAATAAAGTCTTCTACTAAAGATCTTTGACGAAAACTGACTAATCACAATCTTAGTTAGTCCCTTATCCTATCTACAAATTTTAACCGAGTTTAATTATCTTACTCTATATAGAGTCTAGTTACATTTTGATCATTAGAAGAAATCCCTAATTCTTACGGGCAATGTCGAGAGCAAAGGCTGGTATTTTATCAACAAATTTTCCATTTATTGGGGACGGTAAACAGTTTTTTTTCTACATAAGATCTGGCTGTCAACGATCCCTTTATCATGTAACTATCTGTGCTTATTTATACGTCAGTCAAGATTTTGTATTGAATATGAAAGTTACGCCTCGCTTCATGAGACTAAACAAAGAAAAAAAATAGAGCCCAACATCTCGTATCGTTTCTCCCCTCTACACCTCTCGCTATCAATCAAAACTTAGCACCGTAGTAAATCCTATGTAATTAATTAAATCTGTGTCAGTAAATAATTAAAATAAACACTCCAAAACTTTAAAATTACGACAATCTGTTTGTATATTCAAATTAATCTCTTCAGAAGTTCATAAAGTTTTAGTAATTATCTACCGATAAGGTCTTTCGCTTTGCTGGAGGAGTTCGTGGCTAAGTTATAACAGCTGCACGGGACGATCCATCAAGTTAAGCTTAGACTCCTCCATGCTTCGGAAAGCACGTTAAGTCGTTTGTCGCGGCTGTCATACGTGGATCTTTGACAGTCGTTACGGGTCGTCAGAAGCCTGAAAGTCTGACAACCAGTCTTACCAATGGGTATCGTATTACCCAGTGACTGGGTTGTGGAGGTCGGATAGGCAGTCGCTCCATGTAAAATACTGGTATTCAGCTGCATCCAGTTAGACTGAAAGCCGACCCCAACATAGCTAGAAAAAGGCTAGGCAGACGGATTGAAGGCCTATCTTCTTTTATCTGTATATTTTCTAAGAAAGTCGTAGTTATGATTAATAGCCCTTCGATCTATCATAGTGACTGTTTGACACCTAACACATTTCTCTTGTGTTTGAAGTTCCTGTTTGAAGTTTTAGAAGCGATAGTATCTTGACTCACTCGTTCTCATATTATATTACACTGTTTACTGTTGTTTACTGTCAAATTTTTATTGAAACGAGTAGTTACACCAAATCCTTGTGTTGTTCTGAGTATTTATATATATCTACAGCATGTGTTCAAATTACGGACAGAATAACTGGCTTTAAGGCCGTATTCACGCAGACGCGGGGCGTCGGGCGTCGCGTCATGCGGGACGGCCCGCTCTAAATTCAATTATATGGCGTTGTATGAGAGCGTTCACGGAGAAGCGATTTTAGATGTACTAATTTTCCCGCCGCGAGACGCCACGCCGCACGCGACGCCCGACGCCCCGCGTCTCCGTGAATGCGCACTAATAGGCTTGAAATTGAACAGCAAGTGAAGTAAGTTCGAGATCTAAAACCTCGTTCTCGAAAAAGAAAGAAGGAAAGGAAAGATGGAAGTTTTCGAAAAGGCCACACCTAGTTAGATCGCCTACAGAGACATACCTCGCACAGCTACTTTCACAATACGGCTACGGACACAAAATGACTTATTTATACCACTTTGTCATTATAAGTACCTAAATACCGGACAAAAATACCAATTACTCCACATAATAATTTATTACAAAAAATTACTAAAACAAACACATAAAGCATCTAATTAACTCACATCAGTCGTTGGATATTTAAAATTATGCGCTGGCGCCGGCGCGGTGTTGAAATTGTTAAATAATTCAACGCACAGTGGCGCCACCATCTATCTAAATATTGGCACCAGGCCTAAAAAACTATTGTGTTATGCCATTTGAAGCCAAATGCAGTCAGATTGGATGTCGTTCTGCTAATAATAAAGAATAGAAAATGGTGTCACTGTAAGTTGCTACTTGTGTTTCCAGTAGGCCATCACTTCCGGCTTGGAATTGAACCCAATAAATTGATAAACTCCCCCTAATCGAACAAGAATCCCTAGAGAGTTTACTCTGAATTTGGGATGATCAAAAGGGTCGTTCTGGGTGGACTCGCATCCTTTCCCATCAGCTCATTGAATTTTACGAAGGTTAAATGATGTACAGTCACAGAATGACAAAGGTTAAGCTCTTTTAGATTCATTTTTGCGTACACAGTGAATGAACTAGGTAATTATTTTCCTATTCCATACTAATAACATATACGTGACAATTTACAGTCCACGATATCGTAATGAAACGTGAGTAGGTACTATAATTAATAGTAGAGTTTCTTTAACCTGTTCGTTTCACACATGCACATTGATAATTCGGAACATCCCCTTCGGTTGATCAATGTCGAGGCCAATCCTCTTTAGTGTTTATTCCAGTTGAAAGACCTCACTAGAAGAAAACCGAGCCATATTGCTATCAAAATCCATTAAGTTGTCTGATGTGGAAGACTGAACATGGTAGTAAAAAAAATCAAACAGTAATGCGATATCCTAAAGTCGTCAAATGCAGTCTGGGAGACTCCATTTCAAACGTCAAAGGAACAACAATCTTGTTAAACAACATAATATATAGAAATGAAAATTCCTAAAATAGATGTCTACATGCTAAATTGCTTGTGAATATTTAAATTAGTACGAATATAACCAAAAAATCTTTCAAAAATATGAGAGCTTGCTCAGATATTTTCTAACATTTTTCTGGCCTACATTGCATAGTGAGTAGGTCACTTACTCAGTAATGGAATTCGATTTTAAAAGTAGACACATTTGAGTTCAACATTACATAACATCACGCCTGTAATCCCCGAAGGGTTAAGCAGAGGTGTACCCATTAGTACTTGCACCAACATTTCGCCGATGCAGACCTTTTCACTGCAGATGATTTAAATGAATAAATCAGTTTTATAAGAGTCATATTTTAGCATCACTGTGAATACAATGAGTGTTTTATTTCCTTAAATAGAAAGTAACACTGAGTTATTAAATTAACGAAGTGTTGTACCGACAGGAAATGTTTCCTGCCATTATAACAATGGATGTTGGCATTTTTATTTCTGTAAACCGTATTTTATTTTTAGATTCATAATAAAAGCATTTAAAGGACATGTAATAGGGAAACTGGTATTTACGTGCTTAATTTTTAAACTAGGTGTGAAATGTTATTTAGCCATTTACGTTAAATTTATTCCGGATGAAAATGTCTAAAAAGTAATGAAATCCAAAATAGTTTCCACAATCTAGTTGTAAAGTTAAAAAGTAATGTAACCAATTTCTTTTTACCTATCCTGCACAGTTCCACTGCTGGGCACACGTCCTAAATCCTTCCAGATATCTACTCTATTTTGTCATTATCCCAACCAACATTGTCAGTAATAAACTGGATAATAATTATGACTTTATGAGGAATATTAAATTACGCTGTCAAGATGGGCAACAAAACATCCTCCATACATATTGGCTACTACGATTACTAATCTCATTCATGATGACAGGTGATTGAAGCCGTGGCGGCTCATTCAGAGATGTTAACAAAAATGGACAATAGAGGCTAACATCGTAGATAGTGTCTTACATAAGTACAATCCATAAGTTTACACATAAAGTCAGTCCCTTTTCAAACTAAATTATGAAGGTTAGTTAAAAAAAGAGTTGTTTTCGTTGACTTAATGACTATGTGTATTTTGCTTAAATACTCTACTTAGTCATTAAGTCAACGAAAATCAATGTCAAAAACATAATAGATGTAAGAAGCATTTTTGACGGATTGAAACTGAGGTTATACTTTTCGTTTACGTTCCTAAAAGTTACTACAATTATTATTGCCCCCTGGTCACTGTCAGGATCTGCGTTCCCTATTAGGTACTCTAGAAAGTGGTACTTTTGGATGCGCACAGTAAAACTTACGAACAAAAAAAACTAAAATTAAAGGCTCAAGTTTCCCGTATCCCACGATAAACTTTACCGTTAGAAGGACCTTGAAATCCTAATTAAAGAAACCGAATAAAGACAATGTGTAGATTGGTGATTCGGTTTCTCGATAAGGAAGGTTCACAAGTCGGTCAAACGAGATCGCAAGTTAGAAAATTCTCGGATAATCCATTGCTGCTGACTTAGAGTAATTTAATCTTGATTTTCTGAACAGCTTTTTGCGCTGCATTCTTACGTAAGGTTTTTGCTAAGATTTCTTCTGAGAAATTGTTGCTCAGTTTTCTTAAGGTCACGACGTTTGTTTGTAGGTTTCATTAACTGAAGATTTTCTATCGCGCCAACTATTTCCTCATTATCGGAAACGGACTTTCCATATGTACCCAATAATCAAAAGAAAATTCAATAATTTTAGTTTATCTAAACTCCAAAATAGAAAAGTTTTTCAAGCAACAACTCCAATTTTACATAGAGTATTATTTAGGCACTTAATTTTTACTTTGTCTAGCTTCAAGTTACAACCATTATTTTAAACTTGAAAAAAAACCAACTATTGTACATTTTCTTTTCAGAATACAACCGTTCATAATAATAACATGTCTTTATATCTTAACAATTTAATCTTGCAACAAAGCTTTTACTGCTTATCACAAAAATAAATATGAACTCAACAAAAGAGTTTCATAAGGAAAGTTAACGAACTCTTTTGCAACGAAATACGAACTCTTTCATTGTTTTTTTTTAGAAACAAAGTCGATGCTCTCCGCACGCTTAAGAAATATAAAACTGTTTAATATAATATTTCATATTAATAATGTTTTCGAAGTCTGGAGAACTTACCTATCTAATTGAAAGCTTAATATTAAAACTAATGAAACTTATATTTTGTTAAGGTATTACTCATACAAGGTATACCTACTTTAGCCACTTTCGTAGGTTTTCGTTTCTAGAAGGTTCTATTCAATTATTTTTATTAATATTTATTATTTTTCTAGTATTGTGTTTCCCTGCGAAATTGGACGAAGCAATTATGTGGCCCTGAGTACTGTTAACGCTTGGTTGCATCAGTTGAATGTTTATAATCATTGTTTTTCAAGAAAAAGCCAATCATATAAAAATTTTTATTCGGGTATCTCGTTTTCTGTTGTTAGTAAATCAGATACCTAGTCTATTATTGTTCTGCTGCAAGGCAAAGGTCTCTTCTCACACAGAGAAGGTACGACCTCGTCATCAGCTCAGCTCATCACCACGCTTGCTAAATGGGCGATATCGAACTGTCATACAAAATCTTGATACAAATAATTCTTTAACATTTTCTCTCATGTTTCCATTTCCTTCCACAAACAGAATACCTGTGACTCGTTATCCTTCTGCGCGAGTTGTTAGAATCAACAACGGAAGTGGATTACTAATGGTATCCGTTTGTCGAAGCTGTTGAAGGGCTGGCAATATGTCACGACACGATGTACTTACATCCTTGTTAATAACAGGATCGTGTAAGACAGTGCGCACAACTGAGTCAAAACGACTACCGTAGAGTCGTAGACATACACACATCAAAAGTGTCTAGGGATCAACATCCCTAACATTTGTTAGGGATGTTGATCCCTAGACACTTTTGATGTGTATATATTATTATGTCTTTCTTTTTATAATCTATGCTAAAATAATAAAGCTAAAGAGTGTTTTTCTTTGTTAAACGTGTTAATCTCTGGAAATACCAGGCCGATCGGAAAATTCATGAGGAAAAGTATAGGTAATACTGCTCTGCTCTTGTGTCACCCACAGGAGTAGAGCAGTACCTAACCAAAGACGTAACTTGACACGTATGAAAAAAGGTGTTTTTTGAAGAATGTATGTACAGTACTACCTATATTGTTATTGTTTAGAGTTAAACAGATGAACGTTCTGTCAGAACACAGGGTACGCATACCCGCTAGCGTTTTTGGCTGTGCAAACACAGCCTCATGTCAACTCATGTGGGGACCTACATACTCACCTATATCATTTCTTGTTTGAAGCGACGGACGGTGCACGTTGACACGTTGATGTTTTTTTCTAAAAGAGAGGGAAGAACTGATCGATATACAATATGTCGTTTTGCATCCTCGTCAAAATTCAGGAGGTTGTCATAAAAGTCATAAATAATCAATTAAAATTACGAGACCTGAACAATAATAATAACACCCTTTTTTATTAGTTGTTAAAATTTAATCGAATTTCAGAATAATCCATAAGTTGAAATTGGAGAATCACTCTCTGCGCTTTAGCGCCAATTGTCTCTGTGTGCGTGAGTGTATCACATGCGTAGGTATGCTATGCGCGTCCAAGAAAAGTTCACGCCCTATTGTTGTGCTATTGTCGTGAGTATGATCTACGGTCAGCTGATTAATAAAACGTTAGTTTTGCTTATTACGTTTTATTGCAAATTGCAGATTTTATTAACCTTAGATGTTAATTAATAACACTTGTTTTTATTATTAAGATCTAAGAATACCTACGTACTAGGATTTATCTACTTATCCACGTTATCAGCTGATTGATAAAATGTTAGTTTTGCCATTTTGCTTTATTCTGTTTTATTGCAAATCTACCGATTTTGCTAAGAATACATACCTACTAGGATTTAGGTACAACCGGAGACGTTTTGCTAGGCTGTGGCACATTTATTTGTTGTGAGCGCGGGATTTTGGTTAGGTACTTGCTGGCGGCGGCGGGACGCTCTGGGCGCATTGTAGGTAAATTCATGATTTATGAGTACCTAATTATTAGTAATGATTTTGTTTTTATTTGTAGATTAAATTGGTTGATTTTAAATTTCCCTTCCTACTTTAACGGGCTGAGGACCGACAAAAATACCTACCTTAGTAGGTATTTTTGTGTGCTTGCCTGTGGCTCTCGCTGGAAGTACTCCAGGATATCTTCCTGCAAGGCGACAGGCAGACCTTCACTGCCGCGAGCTTGAGCATGTCGGGGTACCTACGTCAAACTGCCGAAAATCCCGCAGTCTCTGTGTAGCAGACAGCATAACGCTCTGCGTTGGCGGTTCCCTATTGGGAAACCGTTCTGCGAACATCCGGATGTCTCCACTGATGGCATCACAATCACATAATTCACGTTTCATTCACGAAGCAAGAGCGCACCCAAGGAGCGAAATTTGCGATACACTCACGGCCGGCGGCGAAATCACTTGAACTAATTTAAAATTTTTTTTGCTCTGCGCCCGCCGGCAGCCCGGGCGCGGGAGTGGGGCACCACAGGGAAGAGGGGTGCGCGCGCGGCGTCTATTGTGTTGTGGTTTTATCGTTTGCGATTCTTTGTGTGTGTGCGCGCGGTCAGCGATCCTAAACCTAGTCTTAAGATGGGCCGCATTTTCACCGGGGTGGTTTACTGATTTCCGTAAATAAGAAAACATTAAAAAAAAAACACCTACCTATTTTATTATTGATTCGGGTCTAGAATCACTAGCATAGTTACCTCCTTGAATTTGACGAGGATGCAAAACGACACATTGTATAGGTTACCTACGTAATACGTTAAAGCATATATGAACTTTCTAAGTTTATCTTTGACATCACTGACATTGGTAGATAAACAAAAACATCACGTGAAAACCTGGAGTTATAATTAATAAAAGCCTGAAATCGCTAGAGATCAATGCTCATTGCCTTCTCTGTATAAGAAGAGGTGATTGCCCTGCAATGGTACAATAGGCTAGTATTTTTTCACAAGTACCTACGTTTTTGACATAAAAAGCGTCTATTATAAAGAAAGGTATGACAGAATCGATTTTATGTCTTTCGTAATCAAAGTAAGTATTGGAATTGAAAGCTTGACAGGCTGACGCCTTTTACAAAACGAATGATAAATACCTCCATACCCTACTCCTCCACATTAGGTAGGTAGGTACCTACATTTATAAAAATTCGTAAAACATACAATTTATGAATAGGTAAGTGAAGTGATCCCTTTTAATTAAATTTAATCTTTTTCAAATTTTTTAATTACCTATGCTTCTTTGTGTCGTATTAATTAACTACCATCTGGAGTTAATTAGATCTTGCGATATCATTTACCAGTCATATTTTCGCATAGCAAGTCATAATTAATAAAACCACTGTATCATTTTTAATTATTATAAGCAGTAAATTCATAATTATCTAACCGCTCAAGTTTTCCAAAGTATTTAAAAAACTCGAACAACATAAAGAAATTTTTTAATCCAATCCAAAGTGTCTCTCAAAAACAACTTTTTAAATTAATTACACAAGTTTACAAAAGTTGATCTCATTGATTAAAATATACTTTGTTAACGACAGTTTTCCTTGTTTTCATTATAGGCGGAAAAGCGTCTTGGGAAATCACATCACTAATCTTGGCCTGCTTTACTCTTGTTTCACTTATAATTACCGTTCAGACGGTACATACATAGACCGGCAGCAAGGTGCAAAGGGTTGTACATGCACCCCCCTGTTGGGAAAGAAATAACATAAAAAAGTTTAAATTACATACCTACCTGTGCAACGCCTCTGACGAGGCAGTAAACGTGGCGACTTACAGGGCCCAAATAGTTTAATTGTTATAGATGTATCATCGATTCGAAAAGAAGAAGATTTTTTTTTAAATATTTAAAATTACTGTTTGTATAACAACTTAAGGCTTCTAAGTTGCCGTCCAACTGAATTTACTTAACATACATGTTTATATGTAAAAATAAAACTTATATATAATGGTTTAGTGTGTAGATGCTGGTTCCTCCAAGAAGGTACTTCTGGTGGCGCCCATGTACTTACGAAGATATTAACCTATCCTATGAGGACCACATGTCAGATATGTACCGGGCTCCCGACTCCTGATGGTTGGAGGAACCGTGGGGTTTCAATCAGTTCGGACATAACCCTCCATTTTCCCTAGACCTGTAAGTCAAGGCCAAGCCAAGGACAAGCAAATTTTCATCCACTCTCAGCGTTGCAGTTTCTATTTCAAATTAAAATCGCATCTTCATTGATGCTCATTTCTCTAACAACATTTTATTTCTCCGAGAATAAAGAAAAACACAATCACTTCAGATAGCAAACTCCACGGTGACATGGAGCTATAATGCGCTAAGTTTAAAGATAAGATTACTTAAGTTATAAGATTAAAGTATAGGAAACTTGAACTAATTTTCTTTGCAGTGTTTCAGTTTGCGGTACCTAATTTTATTATAACTCTTTAGGACAGTTTATCAAGTAGGAACAGTAAAAAGAAAATAAAATTATAATAAAAGAGGTACGGAACAGCAAAATTTTCATCCTTTAGATTTTGTAAAAGCTTCCTTGAAATTTTATATCTACGTATACTAATACTACTAATATAGGTACTAAAAATAAAATAAATCTTAAAAGTTTTTTGTTTGTTTGTTTGTATCTTTGTTTGTTTATAAACATGCTAATCTTTGGAACTACAGTCAAATTGAAAAAAATCTTTTTATAAGCTAGCCAGATTCATGAGAAATAGTATAGGATATATAACATCACGCTACATCCCACGGGACCGGAGCAGTAACCAAAGACGTAACCTAAAAAAAAAAAAACTTATGTGGACAAAGTTGCAAGCAGAAGCTAGTAGGTACCTACGAGTTGCATGCAGCTTCATAGAAATAACAAAATCTACGTGATTATATGCATATCTATCGTTTACTTAAGAGTAGCAACTATAAGGATAAAGTGTTTGAAAATAAATAAGTTGTAGGTCATGCACCATCGGGCATCGTCAACCGTCAACTGAGAAAGAATACCGGAAAAATTATCTTAAGTTTTTACATTCAGAGAAAGATCATATATAAATACTACTTACTTATTCTGAATCTATTATCATACTTAGGCCTAGACACACTCACTAATTTCTACTATTTATTTAGGACCTAAGTTAATAAACGAAATAATAAACATATTATTATAATCTAACTAATTACTTCATTTTATGAAGTTAAAACGTCGGCCGTGCCGTTTCAGTCGTTCTAAATATTAAGGTCGAAAATAATCCACCAAAAGTTTAAAGATTACAAAATTAATTTTACTAAAATTAATTTGTGGTACTGGTATTAAGTAGAAAATAAAACAAAGTCAAAAAGCAAACTGCAGAAAGTAGGTCCTACCTATGTACTTGAGAGTTAAGAGTATGTAGCTAATTTTATTGTTGGTAAGTAATTGAGCGACTCTTGGCTAGGTACCTACTTACTTACTTAGCTTAAATACTTAAATTCAATGTTGTTATTCAACCAAAAGGTTAATTAAATACTCGTAAGTACTTATTCCATTACCTACTCTACTTACATAAATCTTGCAAAAAAATTAGGAGCAGGTTTTTGCCTTGGGACTCGAGCATCAAATAAGTTTTAAAATCTACAAAAAAACAATTGAAATCTCTACCATTCGTTGACTTCACAATAACAAAAAAGTTTGCTCGATAATTGTTTTTCTTATTTCGTTTTTTTTTGCTATTTTTTAATTAAGTATTTTGGTCGGAAAGTTACAAACTAGACTCCCTTAAGTATAAGTTTGTAACTTTTTCGACTAAAATGAGTGACGGCTGGTGATTAGGTACCTAGACCTACCTATAAATAACGTACTTACGCGTACATACCTACATACCTTGCTTTTTTATTAATGTACCTAGGTAAGTTTCAGCAGAACTGAATCGTTATTTACATTGGTTCCTACCTATCACTACATAGTATAAAACAAAGTCGCTTTTTCTGTCTGTCTGTCCCTATATATGCTTAGATCTTTAAAAATACGCAACGGATTTTGATGCGGTTTTTTTTAATAGATAGAGTGATTCAAGAGGAAGGTTTATATGTAAGTATAATACATTGCACCCGTGCGAAGCCGGGGCGGGTCGCTAGTTATTCTATAAACTAAAAAACCAAGATAAACTTAGAAAGTACAATGATATTGAGTTAATTATTGTATCTACTTTCTAAGTTTATCTTGGACATCACTGACATCAGTGAAGGGAAACATCGTGAGGAAACCTGGATTTATAATTAGGTAGGTAATATAAGTTATCGCCAAACCACCTTGAGCAAGCGTACGTATCTTGTCTCTTTGGGAAGAGGCCTTTGCCTTGCAGTGATCTAATAGGCTGGTATTATGTATAGGGTATTCCGGTCCTTGAGTACCGTATTTACCTACCTACTTATTCAGTACCACTGCATTATAAAACTAACATCTGTGGGGTAAGTATATAATTAAAGGTAAGTATAATTATGCTACGCATGTGTAAACAACTCAAACAAATCCATTGCGCTTACAATACGGACCGTAGCTGCGTAGCAGCAATCCAGTTAGATCCTTGTTTAATTGAAGTCGTCGTGATAAGCATGGCTTACACAATGGAGCAATCCCTACGACGGATTACTACCCAGGCTTACGATACAAAGACGCTATACTTACTGTGCCCAAAGGACGTTCAATTAATAGGAAATAAATTATGTACCTACTTAGGTAGGTCGAATTAAATTTTGGGGTGCTACAAAAGGATCAACCTATCGTTAAACTTTTTAAGCCGGGATTTATAAAAAAGGTGGAAAAGTAATAGTGTAGGTACTTTTCCACCTTTTTTATAAATCCCGGCTTATCTAGGTAGTATATTTTTTTCATGCTGCGTAACCTAAGTCTACAATTTTCAGCTGAAGTAAGTAGTGAAAATCCAGGCTCCTTTGATTTACATAGAAATGTTTTTTTGATTAGGAAGGTGGTTACCTACCTACTTGCAGCGGTTTTTTACGTAGCTCCTGAACAACAAGTGATCCCTTATTCCGTTTGAGCGTTAGTTACATAGCATTTTATAATCCAGGTGTGAAATCTCCACAAGCACAGCATTGCTTGTGGAGCTTGTGGTAAAAGATTACTACACTTTTATTCGGAACACCGTGGCTAACAATACCACAATCCGATTATTCCTTTGGACTATTTTACTTCAAACGTGTATAGTAGCGACATCTATGTGCGGAAATATTACTTAATCTAGTTTTACGTAACATCAACAGATGGCATTATTAGCATGGTTATGATTATAGTTTTTGAACAACACAACAGATGTCGCTACAGATACATTCAATAAATATTTTCTTAATTTAGTTTATACGTAAATATTAAAGTAACACAATTATATTTGACTTTGTATAATCTTCTTTAACAGTGATGTGCATTTGCACACATGAATATTAATTTGTATTCGTATGAATAATGTCTTTTCTTTGTTGCCTACATTATCTGTGTTTATTTTAGAAATTGTCTATGGCGCATCAAAATGGCCGTTTGTGGTGATGTCCGATCGGAGTTTTATGTTCTTTGTTTACGATAAAAACATATTATTCGTTTCAAATTTCTGACTTTAATGTGACAAAATAAAATGTTTATAGGTATAGAAACTTTGGACAATAGTTTGGGTTCATACAAGTGTGTGATTTGACATAAAACGAGTGGTACCAGACTCACCTTGTAAAGAGAAAATGGGGAACTGTTTTAGTAGTACAGGAGAAAAGGATTCTAAAAGCAAAAATGAAAGGGCTAACCCGCACGAAGAGGACCCTAGACAGTTTCAGACTCCAGTGCCGACCCCTCCGCCTGATCCAATTAGATCTACGGTAAATCAAGGTACAGATACAAGTGAGGTCCCTCCCACCCGAATATTCGTAGCACTGTACGATTACGATGCCCGTACCGATGAGGACCTTAGTTTTAGAAAAGGGGAACATTTAGAAATCTTAAATGATACACAAGGTGACTGGTGGTTAGCTAGAAGCAAGAAGACCAAACAAGAAGGCTACATTCCATCGAATTATGTCGCTCGCCTGCAATCTATAGAGGCTGAACCGTGAGTAATCATATCTGTTTTTTATGCAATCATTTCAATAGTGAGCGGTTCCTGCGCGATTTCTTTTCCTTTACGTGCATTAACCAGTCATACATGTTTACTGTTGAACATGAACTAAGGCTGTAATTACTGGGACAACTGCTACGTTCTTGTAAATGTGTTGAGAATACATAAATTTTATAAATGTGTGTTCTATTTATATATTGTTTAGATACCACAACAATTGCCAAATACATAAACGGTACTTATCACCAACTATTACTGAACAATATGAAAATAATTATGTGCTTATTTCAGTAAAGCGTAAACCTGGTTATTTTTCCTCACTAAGCAGAATCTAAATATAAACAGGAAAGTAAATTACTTTGCAGTTATAATTATGAATAACTATTTAACTGTTCCATCCTGTTTTTCAAAACATTAATTTTAGAGCATTTCTATTCATCATTGGAACAAAAGTACCAGTTTTATGTATTTGTTAAAAATGACCTATTTTTTTTTATAACAATACTTTTTTGTCTTTATACATGTAGAGCATATATTATGAAATAATAGTTGAAACATATTGTACCTACTTAACTTGTTTAGGCATGAAACATGTTTCATCAGAGTATAAAGTGAAAGCATTACTGGTATGCTCACATTATCACAAGCACTTACACTGCTAATAGTCTGTGAACATGACATAGAAAGGTTATTGTTTAGCTAAAATCACACCTATTCTCTCTTCCTACACACTGCCTATTCAATTTTATAGTCTTCATGATGTACTAGGAATTCATAAAGTACTGGAGCAAGTGATGGGACTTCCACATGCTTAGTTTATGACTAATAGTAAAACCAGACTAATTTAATGATTAGGTGATATTAGAAATCTTGTTTTCTGCCATTACTGTGGAATTCCCAAAGCAATGACTTGTTCAGCTTTTACTTTCACATCATATTACCATTCTCATGCAACATTTTTGTTTCTGTATGCCTACTACTGCAGAGTAACAAACCTTAAACCAGGAGTTCCCAATCTTATATATATTTTTTATACTCCGTGTAGGTACAATATAAGGAGACATTTTAAGATTGCTTTATTTATTATTTATATTTAATTAAAGAAAACTCTAAAGTTTATAATTTTAATTATTGGGTACTATTTATTTCAAAATATACCAGAATGATGATTGTACTACAATCAATGATACATGTGCCTACCTTCGTGCAACGCCCACAGGATAGTTCTACGACACCCCAGGGTGTCGCAACGAGCAGTTTGGAAACGCCTGCCTTGAAACTATCCGTTTCCTTTATCCTTTTTCCAGGCGGTTTTGTTGGCTACCTATCAAATGTTATGAAGTAAAAGTAGAATTTAATGGTACAAATGGTGCAATCATACTTGATTAAAAGTCAATTGTGGTTGCAAACTCTTGGCACTCGACATATCCTTGTTGTGACATGTAGTCTGTGATAGTTGATAGTAGGACAGCGACACCCAAAACTGCCCTCATTTGAAGCTATTGCACATCTAGTATTCATCACTCATTGTAATTATAATTGTTAGTTTTGTGACTGCCTCATTGGTCTAGTGGTCGCAACGCGCGACTGCTGAGCAGAAGGTCTTGAGTTCAATTCCCAGGTCAAGCAATATGTTATTAGATTTTTCCATCAGGAATTTCTCAGTAGCAGCCTCGGAGTCTAGATTTGTGCGCTGTTAATGGCAATAGACTCACCCTCTATTACATGGGACTTAAACATAACTGGCGAAATGTCTAGTGTACTAATGGGTACATCTCTGCCTAACCCTTCAGGGATAACAGGTGTAATGTTATGTGAATGTGTAGTGTGCACACTTAGCTTTTGATAGATTTACAGGGTATATTTTTACCTGACTACCACAGAGTAACAATTTTGTCATAGCATTTAGCTTGATACAGTTTCCTGATAAGCAATCTCTGTAAAGTAGTAAGATTTTAATTACTCAATATGACTCATATAGCTGGCAAATGTTAGGTACTTCATACTAATAAAGTTAATATTTCCTTTCTCTATCTGTCCTATTCTTTTTTTTAAGAAGCAAGAAATGGTTTTTTCAACTAAGAATTAATTAAAACTACTTAATTCAATTAAGTACACCAAAAAATAAACACAAAGTAGGTATTAATAGTAAAATAGAGAATCTGAAAATAATAAATAAACAATGCAATGTTTATTTACATAGTAGTTGGACTAGTAAGTAGATATGTTTTATGTAGATACTCTGTAAAAAAGATAAACCACTCTACCTTTATCAGTTGCTAGTATTTAGGTACTTGCTAGCAAAAAATAAACATTGTATGAGCATTCAATTAACACAATTTGTTACTGTAAAAGTAGGTCACATTTCAGTGTTACACACATACGTACAACACTTTCGTAGTTGTCTATGCGAGGGCGATGACCTCTAGTTTAACACTGGGTGCACTATGATAAATTATTTTACCCCTTTATTCATGTGCCCTACTACTTTTTTTTTTATTACATCTCCCCCTAATCCTTTCCAATGCTTTTGAATAACTTCCCTGCAATGTGATTCGATTTTTAAATAAGTCGTTTTTGTTTATGTTTACTAAGCTTCGTGAAGATTAGGTAGGTCGTGTTTACCGCGGATCAGATGAGCTGTTGATTAAAAGTACCACCAAATCCTATTGATTGGTAGACAACACCGTGGCAATTCAAAGGGATGGCGGGACGAGCTTTACTCTTGCCTCACACAGGAGTGGGTGGCTAAGGGAGAAGGAAGCCCTTCCCTTACAGTGGGACAAGCCAGATCGATTAAAGTACAAGAACTGACAATTATTAGTACAAACCTATCTAGGTACTTATTTTAGTTATTTTATTTGAAGGATTCCGTGATGACTCGTTTGACGCAGTGGCTAAGGGATCGGCTGCTGCGCGTCGTGCGCTACGTGTTGCGGGTTCAATTCTCGCCCTGAACAAATATTTTTGTATAGGTAGTTGTTCTGGGTCTGGCTGTTTGTGTATGTGAGTTTATATGTTTGTAAACGCACCCACTATACAGGACAAATTCCAGTGGGGGGCTAGGTTCTAAAAAAAAAACAAGGCTGGTCTATTTATTCAGAGTTTCACTCGTCAATTCTCAAAAATCTAGATTCAACCGGAAATATTTGGGTGATTCTACGATAAGAGGTCATGTGTACGGCAATCATTATAAAATAGCTTTTTTATTCTACACCTTGCTATTTTATGCCATTAATCACATTACCTAAATGTGTTTTATTAATTGCATCATGATTAAATGCTCAATTAAAGCCCATTTTCCTGAAATTCCCTAGGAAAGTGTGAAAAAGTATCTACCCTGGCCTGTCCCCTTACCGTTTTTCGTTAAACATGCAGGCAGTACATACCTTAAAAATCACTGTTAACAAATTAAAGTATGTTTAGCATGAATTTAAACAGGTATACTTAAGTATCATAAAGATAAAATAGAACAATAGTTGTTTATTTTCAATAATTTTCGAACTTCATTTTTGTCCCGCTTTTTTTGCGTATCTACCCTGGCCAATTTTGATAAGCTAATTACAAATAGAAATATTAGACGGCCATGTTCGCTATTAGGGCTCAAGGACGCGTATCAACGTGAATTAGTTATACTAAAAAAACAAGCCCTTAGATCCCTGTCATTTGTTAGTTGGCGCGACACGAATGTGCAATGCAGTAGCTTCGCGATGTGAAAGTGTCTCTACCCTGGTAGGTCGTAAAATTGATAAAATTCACTCAATTTATTTGCATTTTCTGCCTAAAGTCAACAATATCGTGTTGATTGAGGTGAGATATATTATTTACCCAATATTAACTTCTGACAGAATAAAATATTAAAATTATCACGAAAACGTCTCTCCCCTGCCGTATTTCCCCTGGAAAAATAACTGCCAGGGTAGATATTAACCGACCAGGGGAGATAATGTGGATCATGAGATGTTTGGTACAATGATTCAGATACACCTAGCTTCTATCAACATCGTCAAAAATTGTTATAAACGATCATAACACGAAAAGGAGCATCGTAAGCAGAGAGATAACATTAGAAAACTATTAAAAATGATCCAGAAAAGTATGAATTACGAAACAAAAAGAAGACGAAATTATTTAAAAAAAAAGGAGGATAAAAGGATAATAAAAACTGTATAAGTGTAGGTAATATGAAAATTCTTTTAATTATAACAAGCAAGGCGCTAGTCGACTTAATTAGTATTGATAAAATAATATTTTATTATTTCTTGAAAGTACGATGTCATGTTATTTTCTCATATTTTTGTCAAAAACACTAAAGAAGCAGGAAGAAGAAAGGCTGTAATATAAAATGTTACTGTGATTATAAATTAAGTGCAATGTTTACTAAAAGTTGATTTTATTCATTGTTTTATTACGTCAAAGTCTCTCCCCTGCTCGATGTCTTTACCCTGGCCTTCTAAAAAGTAACTAAATATGTATAAATTGACTTGCCCTTACATGAATGTGTAACTAAAGGGGGCTAAAATCGCAATATATGTGTTAGATCAAAAAACTCAAATTTTTCCCCTTGGCCGAATCTTCTATGGACGCGGAACCTCTTATCGTAGAATCACCCATTTACAAAAAAAAACGGACCTACCTACATATTATTTTCTTTAATATAGCAATTTTGAACAACTAGTTTATTTCGACTACTTACTTAATTTGTTTAAAATGACTGAATTAATAAAACATTTATCTGTTGGCACTTTCTAGTAATATATTGATAGTGAGGTTTTTGTTGACCTTAATTATGTAGATCAACATGTTAGGCGTGATAAATTGTGTTTGATTAAGCATTATCCACAGTCATTCATAAATTTTTCAATGTATTTAAAAGACGTTAATTTTGTATCGGAAGTAAAAAAATACATGATTTATGTTAAACTACGTTAACTACCAGTCCGATATTAATAACGAGGTGAGTAGGGGCGCAGAAGGGGGGTGAATTGGGACAATACTTTAAATACAGTTACCGGCACGTAAGTTGGCAAGAGTTTTTGTAGTGGGGGAAGTTTGCGCACGCACAATTTCATACATTTTTATATGCGCGAACTTCCCCTACTACGAAAATCTCTTGCCAACTTACGTGCCGGTAACTATACTTACAATAAGTAAATTATAATTAAGTTAAGACTGTAGGTAACATTACAGTCCTTTTTGTCAAAAATTATAATTAATTATTTTATTATTTCAACAAAAAAATCCCTTAATCCCTTTTAAAGTTTAGTCCCGATGCACCCTTGCATCCATATTTCCCTCGTTTTACGATAATATTTATTATTATAATGCGTAGTTTGAAAGAAATCGTCGTCTATATAGCGTCAATTATTTATTTCCCTCGGTTTACTTTTTGTTAAGGTTTCATTGGTAAACAAACATTTCTCCCCTCGGTGTCGCATTTCATACCCCTTTTATTCCCACATGCCCAGCCCACAGAATGAGTAATTAAAGCCAAATCAGAAAAAAATACATGAAGCTTTTAGGAATACTGCGTTATGTTTTTGTTTTTAACACTCCCAGATTAGTAGCGTGCCTCGGAAAACACACCTTTAACAGTCGTTATGGGTAGTCATAAACCAAAAAGTCTGACAACAAGGGATATCTCGTGTTGCACAGTAACTGGGTTGTGGAGGTCAGATAGGCAGTTGTTCCTTGTAAAACACGGATATTCAGCTGAATACGGTTAGACTGGAAGCCCAACTTTGACTTCCAGATTAGTGTACAAAAAAATTGAATTTGTTATCCACTTAGGTAATTGTAGCACCAAGGCTAAAGCCGGCAAAATTTGTGAAACGAAGTTATCATGTTCACAACAACAAAATTCAAGGACTTGGCACTTAATTTTTATTCTTTATTGTAGTCGGGAAGACGTATGTGCTCAACTCAACCCGTGTATTTAACGTGACGTCATAGTTCTAAACTTTGACTATTATTATAAACTTGTGTGCATGTATATTCAACCTTTTTATCCGAAGCCCTTCAACAGCTCTTAATAAAAACGTTACTGATCCTACCATCCTCTTTTCACCACCGGATGTCCTGGTGAAAGTTATTCCATTTTTGAATAATCAACAAGGCAACTTTTAGGGTACTGTACATGGAAGGGGAAAAACCTTTATTAAAGAACTGTTTAGGCTTTTCTTACCTTCAAGAACAAAAGTTAATAAGTCACCCTGAAGAAGCTAAAAACGTAGTTCTTAACAATAGTACACGGTAAACAAAGTGAGACGCCCTCGCCTTGTAGATGCAATAAAAGACGACTAAGGACTAATGGCAGAAGGCTTGGGGGAAGTAGTGTTTTCCTAGAAGCTAATAAAAACACAGTGATTTGGTACTTACTATCCTCTTAAGCTACAGCTTCGGTTATTGGGATGATATCAGATCCGAATTTACGAAAATCCTGCGATAACTTGTAAACCTTGGGTTTTTCTAATCTCGAAAAAACCTAAAAATGGTGGTGTGGTCAAAATATCTAAATTATTGTCTGACACATATTTTAAGGGAATTAATGAATTGGGTGTATATGATATACCTGCCTATAACCCTTGGGATAAATAAGCGTTATGTTATAATATAATTTATCTCAGGATACCACGGGAACTCACATCCTCCGGTTGTGGTTATCCTCATTCGAAACCACACAATGAGACAAGGCGGCAATGAATGAGGCGAGTCGTGGATTCGTAAAGGTAGAATTTGGTAAGAACAAAACGGGTATCCAATGCATTCTTATCACTTCATGGTTGATTCAAAATTATGGTCTTCAATCTAATTTTAAGTTTAGTCCATTACAAATTCTAATTAAAAAATACAGTAATGATCAGATAACTGATAACCCAAGGTAATGTGTTACTGAACCTGAACCCCCCCCTTAAATTCTAACACCACATTAGGCATTAGTCATTCAAACTAGCCGTTACATTTCAATTAGTTTATAAAGTAATTTCTTATAACCGTTGGCGTTGCTGATAATTGCATATCCGCCATATGCAATTAAAAGAATTACATGTCATAATTTTTAAGTTAATAGGCAGTCGCTCCATGTAAAATACTGGTACTCAGCTGCATCCGGTTAGACTGGAAGCTGACCCCAACATAGTTGGGAAAAGGCTGGGCAGATGATGATGAATTTTTAAGTTAATTTAAAAACGTAGGTACCTACATACAATAAATTATTGCCTAAATTAATTGACGTAATTAAATTAAAAGGCTAAGTCATTCAATATTTAATTAATAAAATCGTAAGAGTCATTGATTCATTCACCACAATTTTAATTCATCAGTCATTATAATTTACTGTCCGTAAGCTCTTTTATGAAGTAAAACGCTTTCTGAGTTAGCCAGCATTTAAGTTTTCGTTTAAGGCCTGATCTCGTAGCAGCCAAAGTAACTGACGACGCAGTTTTTTAATACCAGCTACCTTGCAGTTTTACCCGCGTTAATTTACGTTTTCGGTTACTGCTCTGCCCCTTTGGGTCGTAGCATATTACCTTCCTTGATAAAAAGGGTATACAAGGCAAAAGATTTTTATCAAATCGGACCAGTAGTTCCTAAGATAAGCACGTTCAAAAAATCAAAGAAAAACTTTAGGTTTATAATATTTGTTTAGATTTTAGGACCTGTAATGTAGGTATTGGAAGCTTTCCAAATTTTGAGAGTCGATGTTGTACACCCGCTAGTTGCGCCACAATACGATAATAATTATACCTAATTCGATTTCGATATTTTTATAATTATCTTACATCACAGTTTTCCGCAATCCACACTGATAGAGCTCCCAAATCCTGGTGGATGACCTATTATTCGGTAAATGACTTCTGTTCCTCGGTTTTATTTAGGCTAAGTAGCATTTGTTTATTGTTTTTGTTCACCACAATAGCCAATTATCACAAGATTTATGTTTTTTACTTTTCGTTTCTTGGTATTATTGAGAAATGGGAACGCATAATTAATTCCACGGTCTTAGCGATTAATTATTATTCGCGTGTTAAGTACCAACCTACTATAGGACTGTTCAGTCAACACTGAGAAGACATCGCAGAAGTTATATGAATGAAAATTAAGATTTATTATTATGGCACATCGTAACTTCTCATCCGGGAAGTAACTACTAACTGGGTTAAGTTGAACAATATGACATGTAATGCAAGCTCTTAATGTAGCCGAAAGTGTTTACATGTTTTTCCCGTCATAGCGATCATTGTTTTTTTTTTGCTCTAGACCTTAGCTGGGAACTTTCTGGTTAAGGAGTTATTGAAAGTCAAAGTTCCAACTTTTTGCCACTTTTTTCACGAGAACCTATTTTAAATGTTACAACTAAACTTTAATACCACCCCATATTATGCTTCCCCTATGCACTTCTAAATAAGAATAAAAGAAAGACTGTTCAGAACGATCAAGGAAGAGTTTTAAATCAAATCGAAACATTAGAATTGGTGTATCGATATTTCCAGTGCGCCATATTAACAATTGTTTTAAATGACTATTCTATTGTCAACATAATATCACCCAATTTTGCTACAGAGATGGGTCGTAAAAGCACTTTCTCGCCACGCCCAAGCCACTTGCACCTCGTTTAGATTAGAACGCTATTACAATAATAATTACAAGTGTTTACCACGCTTCTGACTATTGCGCAACTAGCCAGTGGACTCTACGTTGTACTAGAAAATTTGCAAGCGAAAGTAGGCACCTCACTGACGTACAACACTGTGACAGATCAGACTTATTTCTCAGACACGTTATGATTAATTGTCATTCACATAAATATTTGTTTTTATCTTTTTTACGTCACAACCATTTATGTTATGTTTGTCGATATTTATTAGCTACATTTGTCATATAATGCACTTCTTAGTTAACTTGTTAATAACTCAAAGCAAACGTTTGACGCTGCTGCCTCGTTATTTGACTATCACTTATTTATTTATCATCTCTCACTTACATAACAAGCTATGTATTTGATAGAAGTACCAACTACGAATGAATTTTTAATAATCAATCCGATATGCTAACAAGACATCACACAATTAATTATTGACAAGAAGAGAGGAATTTTAATGATATGCAAAATATGGTACCTGATAATTTGTACAACTCAATTCACAACATTCGTTGGATCAATATCGAGATAATTTTAGTAGTTCCATGACGATTTTCATTCAAGAAAATTTTAATTAGACTTCAGTGATATTTTTACGGTAATAATTTGATGTAGGTACTGCCCCAGACAGTTGATCTCACGTTTATCACGATGTTGCAAAACCACAAAGTACAATATTTGACGTCACAAACCTTTGTGTGGCGTTGTCATTATTTGTTTTTTTGCTTGCTCCATCCGATACCCCTGTAGCTGAAGTAGTGATTCGTGAAGGACAAACATCAATCACTGTGGAGTACACTATAATAATGCTATTGACAGTTTTAGCTTTCATAAAGATATCGGATATTTGTTTCAATAAATAATCGTCCAAATGTACACGATAACTGGATAACATAACTTTACTGTGGTTGTATCTGTCATAAATTCTCAGATAATTTTCTTACATCATCATTCACTAAATATTAAAATATACCTAGTTCATAAAACCGATAATTCAGCGAAGCCAACGTCAATATGAGTCTTGGAAATTCTCTCGGTTGCTCATAAGTCTTAATTACTAAGGTCGTAAGAAACGGAACTCAAATTATTAGACACTTAAATTTTATGGGGACGAAAAGTCACCTTCAGACAGTACGACAATCAAAGTAGCGAGAAAGACGGACGGCCTCGGTAATTAAAACTGCATCGCGTTCCGCACGAGCTGAACACTGCACAAACGAGGTCAGCTGCAACAAGCAGCCCCAGGACTGTTAATTACTGCTGAATTTTAAACGGTCCTTGAGTACCCTTGAGAAAATACGGGAGGCGTTACTTTACTTACTTGTTTGCACTGAAGTCCGCTGAATCGTTGTTACATACACGAAAATAAACAATAGTTAATGCGGTCCAAGTAAACGCGGGGGGCTTACCGGAAAACGTTTCCTAGTCAAACATGCAAATTGTATGGCAAATATTAAAATGGCGAGGTTCCTACGTTTTGTATGTGGCTGTCGTACCGCTAACACACCGACGACCAACTAATAGCTATTCCCTAGCTGCAGCTTACTTAACGGTATGCTTGATGACTTGAATAAAACCATTGGAGCCAACAAAACAAACATTTTATCGCTCCTAAGTATTTGAGAACACCGAGACTTCCGACGTGCAGTAGACGTTTTCGATGTACGCGATTATTGTTTTATGAGAGTGAACCTAGAAAATATCACTTATCAAAGCAATCATTCTCGCAATCAAAGAGTCAAACTAATATGAATATTGGTGACAGACGTATTGGAAGATGTGTTTATTCATGGCACATGCCTGTGCTGCAGGAAGTTAGCCGGTTCGGTGAATCGAGCGCCTGTGCGACGGCAACCGACATACGACACTGCGCCAGCGCATTCTGATCGACCATTATCAATAAACATTTTACATTCAAGCGGACAATAACCACTATCGACACATATTTCTGTGTAAATTATTCTATTTATTGATCCTGCAATTTCTAGTTTTGCATATTATTGCGTATTTAGGTCCTTTTGAGATGGAAGATGATTGTGGATTCAGTGTCCTCGTAATACAGTACAAATGTCATGTGGGTATATAAGTAAGGTTTATTAGTTATTACCCGTATATTATGTTAATTTAATGAATGCTTATCGTCTATACTTAATGTAAACATTGCTGCAAAATTTTGAAATAGCTATGTAAAATATTATCCGTTCAAACAGAATGAGGAGGTATTAATTATTTTTAGAACAAGGCTCACTTTAGTTGACGTGTAGGTAATAGAGTGAAGAAATGGAACTGAAGAAAGACACAAAGCGACCAATTAACCTACCAAGAAGATGTGTGAGCCGGGGTGTGCCACTAACACTGGCTTCTAAAAACCCACATTTCCTAGTAAAGATAGTTAGTTGGCCGACATCACCGACTTCGGATACAGGATGCATTTGAGTTCACCGCCCTGCTCCCGTCCCTCAAGCGACGCTTACAACGTTGTAAACCTACACTAGGTTAACATTAATGTGGTTTTAAATGGATACTTGGGGCGCGTCTTTCTCTTTGGCACGCCTGAATACTTAAATTTAATGGATGTTTTTCTCATTAAAGTTTACAAATATTATCTTCTGCACAGCCTGTTTAATTGATGATTTCGGAGGCGTTATGATCTTACATCATAGGACATACACGAAGCCAAAACGTCGCTACCTTTCAGAAAGCATACGATCACTAATAAAATAAGTAACAGTTCAAGAAATTAGCGTGTCCCTCATCAATGTCATGATGAGGGACTATCATTGAATGAAATACAACACAAACAAGTCGAAGAGGTCAGTGACTGGTTGCATAAGGAACGCGAGTAACGTTCACGTGCAGGGCGGATCATCCAATGTTGATAAGTGGGGTTCTAGGGCTTTCAAGTTTGATTTAAGAGAGAGCAGTGGCCCAGATTATACATGCAATTAAGGTCGGTGCAGACGATGTGTCGCGTGTACCTTGTGTCCCCTCATTCACATGTTGGACTAGACATACTGCACCTTAAATCATGAACCTACCTACCTACTTGAACTTACGAATAAGAAAGCTCCGAAAATAATTTTAAAAGCAAATGATAAGTATAAAGTGATAAAGATTAATAACGTAATGAAATTAAAATGCAATTTACACGTGAGTATTAAAATGTCAAGACGTAAGCCGGTTGTAACGGGTGATCAGCCCTGTCGCCGCGGTAATGATAGCTTCCCTAATGGTACGAGTGCTGGGGAAAATTCGCATCGCACCGTCGCACGCGCAGACGAACGATTAACCGGCGCCACTGATGTATTAGTCCACGTCACGGATATACTTAACTACTGTAAAGTATTAGTGTCACCTCCCTACAAAATATACCTATGCACAGTTTGACTCGATAAAAACCCAGCAATTATCATTAGTGTTGCACATTTCTTGGTATATATCGTTTTAGATTTTCACTTGCTTTTTAATTTCTGGTCACCCATATGAGCTCTGTGAAAATCATTGTAACAATCGCATATAAAGCTTCTTTGTTACTCTTGTTTATCTTATCATTATACCCTCTTTGTATAGGTAAATAGGTAAAGGTTTTGTGTCGTCGTTTAACAGGTATTTGTAGATTGTCAAGAGTAAACAAAACTATTCAAGAATTACAATTACTTGTCCTATTCAACTTTGTTGACGCTATGATATGAGAAATAATTGTCTTTACTTTCTCGTACGATCCCAGTGGCGCCGATGTCTGCAAAGCCTACGATTATTTTTAGATTAGAAATGGCTCAACCGCTTTACGTAATTGCACTAGTCGCATGCGCAGCTAGTTCCAGAGGTTTGCTGCTAAATATAGTCACAGAGGTGGTGTGCAATTACACCTTATTATCGCATGTTTCCACTGGAAGCTAGGCTGCGTCTTGTCTGCCATAGTTATTACTTACATGTTTCAGTTTCTTTAGAAAGTGTCCAGATATGACGAAATTGAAATGACCATGTTGGGCAGATTACAGAATGGTCGCAAAGTAGTTTCCCTTGCTTTCGAGTTCTGCGTAATGCTGCGTGCGTGCCTTAGGTACCTCCCCATAGTGCTCCAACACTCCACAACGTAAATTACCACAAATTAGGGCAAAACACCGTTTGAAATACATTTACCGTGTCCACACTCCACAGTAAGTTCCTAGTACTCTTTCAAACTACATTGCGTGTAAACCACAAAGGTTTTTCTTGAAAACCTTATATGTATTTTTAAAACCACAGGCGAATTATAAAATTCACCCCAGAACAATCAAATACTAGCCTGTCGAAGAACTTGTGATCTTATTGATGACAATATATTTTAAACGGATGTTGTTCGAAGACACCTACGCAAGCGCAACACGTGCCCATCCCGAGTCATGGTCAATTTTGTATAGAACATCGGCAAGACCGTGAAAACAACTTGACACAGATTCTATCTGGTACAGAGTGCCTGCAAGTGATGGCACTTTCAATTATCACTGCACTGGTGTACACGCCCACACATGATTATTGATCATTATTGATGCAGTGTTTCACTGTGTTATTTTACCAATACTTTCTCCTGTTCCCAGATTTTTTTTCTCTTGCATACCTATCTAATGATCTCGAATGCGCCTGTCATTCATTACATTTTCACTGTCTCCTAATAAGTCTCCATGTCGTCGTTGTTAATCTTAATTAGGTACTAATTTAAATCAAATAGAATGTGACGTTGCAATTCAAATTAATATTTAAATGATCTTGGATCGGTAATTTGATTTTAGTTAGCGAGCCATGTCCAAAAAAACATCCCACCAATTAGCGTGCGTGCTACGCCTCATGCAGATCGGATCCTGGTAGTACCAGGTGTCCGTCGTCGAGATGTGATGTAAAAGGCTTTCAGTGAATCGTTTGCGTCGTAAATTTCCGTTGACCCAGATATGATGTGATTAGAAACGTATGTACGTCAACGTACAGCGAAAATGATATTTTTTGCTAGTGCCAATTCATCGGTAGGTAATGGAGCGTCGTGCACACGAGATGCGATGCGACATCCGCAAGTGAGAGTTCTTAGACTTGTCACCGAAACTGGTATGTGTACCGCGTGGACCACTCTAACGCGAATGTAATTATTATTGCCTAGAGAGTATTGATATGTCCGGTACGGCATGTCAGCAAAAGTGTAAGTGAGGTCGTTCATTAAACCCTCAGATATAAACATTATACTGCTTACGCCATAAACCATACCTCGTTATGCTGTTACATATACTTAGACATAAGTACGTTTTTTCTAAAACTTTTTATTTTATACATAACACTAGTTCTACGAAATGTCCAATAAAAGCGATGGTCCAAAAAAAACCCAGAGTCGATTCAGACAAATTAGGTATCAATAGCTTTATTAAAATGCACAATTTACCCCACCGAAAAAAAATTGCCCATATCCATGGGGTATATGAGTTATAGACGAACAAAGTATATATGGAAAAATCGTGAATAACTTGTTATTTTTACCAGTTTTTTCAACAGCATTATATTAATAATAATAATCATAGGACAATAATAAATATAACTAGCGGTCATATGCAACTATCAAGTTCAAAGTCCTTTATTAATGAGATTACGTCTATTTTTTAAGTTCTCTAGCATAATTACCTACCTATCTTTGTTATTCATTATCTGGCCTGGGCCAGGTACCAAGACGACCTTATGCAACCGCTGGGTTCTTAGATGATATATTAATAGACATTGAAAATAATTGAAATAAATATTTTTCCCACAGTATTTGTTTTTTTTTAAATACGCGACTGAAAAAATAAATAATCTGAGACAAAATAGGCACATTCAACTGTAAAAAGATTTCACGACAAAAGTATCTTGACATATGATTTACAAGCTGTGAAATATAAGATTTAATACTTGATAGGTTCATATAATCGCTACTTATATTTATTATTGTCCTATGATTATTATTATTAATATATTGCTGTTGAAAAAACTGATAAAAATAACAAGTTATTCATCATTAATATATTGCTGTTGCAAAAACTGGTAAAAATAATCAGTTATACATGATTTTTCCAATATACTTTGTTAGCCTATAACTTTTATATCCCATGGATATGGGCATAATTTTTTCGGTGGGGTAAATTGTGCATTTTAATAAAGCTATTGATACCAGATTTGTCTAAATCGACTCTGGGTTTTTGGTCCATACATTTTTGGACCATCACTTTTAATTAATTATGCGATGATAGCTAAGTTGAAATCATGTTTCATTTTGACATCAACGAATCTGACGTAACGACGAAGATGACTCTTGCACTGCAAAATTCTTGTTGCCAATTAGGTACTACGAGAAAACACAACTTCAGTTTTGTTAACTTTTTTTCTGAATCGTTTTAAATTACAAATTACACTTACTCATAGCAGCCAAAGTGCAACCAAAACTTTAGGGCGTGAAAATGACAATGAAGGCGACACCTAGAGACCTTGCAATATCAAACGAGTGAATCACACAACATCGCACATTCTGCTGCATACTGCATGGGGAAAAAAGTTGGCTTTAGTTGGATGTTGTTTAATATTTTAGTTGCTTATTGTGCTATGGCAGACGGAACGGGGGCGGGTCCGAACTCCGCTGCCGAGGAAACAGCCTCACACTGAGCTAGGTCGTTCATCGACCCGCCGTGAAGCCGCGCCGCGCGCACCGACCGCAGATGCGATTGTTTATACACCACCATTATCTAAACACTGTTTTGCTGCTTACTTCGTGACATTCCTTTGTAATTATTTTGAAATGTAGGTTAAGGCTTCTCTTTCAAGAAATCGAGAGACTTACTTTTCACCTCACTATTGTCCTTTGTCAAACTTGTACAATACTAAGTCTTTGTTGAATTTTCCGTTAAATCGACAATTCGCCAGTCATTCGATGTTATTACATAATTTTCGGGAGTTTAACCAGAACGACTTAACAGTTATGAATTCATAAGAGTAAAAAATGATACGTAATTCCCTTTACAAAGAAAGATTGGATCCTCGACGGGAGAATCGCAAGATTAATGACACAAGATGAGTGTGCAGTTAGGTTTTAAATAAAATATATGTTCCGATACGGTACCGAGATTCATTAAAGAATATACCTATTTATTCATTCGAAACCTTACGGATTGTGGTAGCTTTTTTATGCTATCATAATAAAATTGTCTAAAATGTATAGTAGACAAAGATTTTAAATGGTTACGAGCTACCTTTGAGTACCTAGGTACTTTTGTTTGGATATACAATGTCTTTGTGTGTGTAAAAATATTTTGGTAGAGCCGTATTTAACTATACGCTATAAGATTTTGCTCGTAATGTCCTCTGGCGTTGCAAAGCCTCTTCTGAGGCTTGTTTTATTTTATTCGAGGCACAGCCTTCTCTATTCCCTACTTAATCTTCTAAAGTCATTACTCCGCGATACACTGTATTTTACGATGTTGCTTTTATTTTTTAGTTTTATTTTAAAGCTTGTAAGGGAGAATGCGGATCGCAGGACATGCGCGGGCGCCGCAGAGTCGCGCCGCGAGCAACTTTCTACAGCCGCGTCTAGAACGCTTTAAACCGTAATCTGCAGATTGACGTACCTTCAAGATGGTTACGACAGGCAAATTAAATTGCACATTAGTGCTAAAAATGTGCAATTATCTTTGAAAATCTTCCTCCCCATTTGTCGGGTTGACCGTGAATTTCTCTCTTCAATAAATAAAGATTTAAACGAGCCTCAACTAAGCCGTAAATAGGTTGTTATTTATTGTCTAGTATAATCATAATTACACGTAATCGTTTGGTTTTATGACTAGTTGTTTAAATAAAAATTACATATTTAATTAGATGATTCAGTTGAGTTTGCCAATGACTATAAATAGGTAGGTACCTATCACTACATAGTATAAAACAAAGTCGCTTTTTCTGTCTGTCTGTCCCTATATATGCTTAGATCTTTAAAACTACGCAACGGATTTTGATGCGGTTTTTTTTAATAGATAGAATGATTCAAGAGGAAGGTTTATATGTATAATACATGCACCCGTGCGAAGCCGGGGCGGGTCGCTAGTAACTTATAAATAATTCCTACTTAGTTTAGTAGAAACAAAAGAAAAATAACATCTTTCAGGCAATTCTATACTTATTGAAGTCATTTTATTGGGGTTTTTAGAGCTAACTTAGTAACTAAGCAAACTGCAATAAGTAGGGTGGTTGGTAATTTGCATCAAAGACCCCGAAAACTTGGAATCATTTCATGATAAGAAAATTTCTTGAAACTTGAAAAGTTCCAAATTTTCGGGGTCGTTGCAAATTAACTTTAACATATAGGTTCAAGGAATCCATAGAATCACTCTGCATAAATAGGTAGGTACTTATTTACTTTACTTAATAAATTCTGACAAAGGTATTGCAGGTTTTCCGGAAATATCTGAATGTGCGGGAAAATTCAGTATTTTCCTTGTTTAATATTCATTATGTATGTCCGCTACTTTGTAAGTTTGTACATCTTATTATCTCTGACTTTAAAGTAACGATGTCTACTCACTAATTGTAATATTATTCTTTGACAAGGTTGAAAAAACAGCTCATTCATATATGTATTCTAATAAAGGTAGATAACAACAATAACATACGTAAATGCGAGCAGAACATTAAGTGAAATCCTTACAATTAGTTACGGTCAAGTCATTGTCGGTGTTTGTTTGTTTGCATGTAACTGCCTAAGGTGGCGTCACGTTCCATTAAACGCTGAAATGCTCAGCTACACATAATCTTAAAGATGGTAACGAATATTAACGGTTTAGTAAAAGGACAGCTGACATTTCAATACAAATAATAACTCGTTATTGTCAGATACCTATCGTATCGGGTAATAAAATTTAATATACTTGCTTCCTTTGCCTAGTATGTAAGTAGGTAGAGGTACTTACAATAGATTTTCCTAATGATAGTCTAGCTATTAAATAAATGCACGTGTTCAGGCACACGTCTACTTGACTACTGTTGAAAATGGATTACGCATTAAATCTCCTTACAGGAGAATAATCTCATCATGTGGCCGAACACGAGTGTATCGCTCCTCAGGTATAATTAAGTTGCGTTTCATTGGAAAATTAAACAATAGTTTCGATTTGAATTACCCACTGACTTGCCTGATTAGCTAATTGCACACTTTACAATTTGTGCTCCCATTTATCAATGCTATGAGTAATTAAACGGTAACATTACATCTTTATACGGGGGCACGGTTAATAATTTTATGATGTCGAGAAAAAATCGCGCGTCGCGAATTACTCGGGCGGGCGCCATGTAATGGCGCCAACACCGCGCCGGCGACGCCGCTGACCGCTTGCTTCCTCGAACTGTGCTATCACTGGCCGACATTATACAATAAGTAACAAATTCGACAACCTTCACGTCATTAAAGCACCTCATTAATACACACACTAGCAGAGAAATCTTCATTTGTATGTCATCCTTGTTTATAGTCATCGTGAAGATTTTAAGACTTATCTTACCTACACATCATACCTATATTTTGTATATTTCTGCAGATTAAAGCTTCATAATGAGCAGTAATAAATCGTATATTATTAAATAAAAAGTAGGTATTTACGTGTCATTTCTATAAGGATTATGCAAACAATGGCTTTCAAGGAATGTGCATTAACTTAGAATTTTGCGTAGCAACCAAGTTACTTAACAAGTCGGGGTGAATGAATTTTCATTTTACATTAAAATACAAATAGTGTTTCGAATTCTGCACGGTGTGGTACGTGAGACCTAGATTTCAGATGTAATAAATACACATCTGTATCTTCTACGTATATGAATGACCCAATGAGACTGCATGCTCTAGTTGCAATTGATTGCAAACTTTCCTCTGGCTTTTTCCTTCTTGGTTCCTTCTTACAGCCCTTTTGTAAATCTCTCGTGTGGGTTCGTGCGGAATCGTGCGTACATTCAAATAACACGTCAGTTTTGAAATACATCGAAAATATGCAAATCAATTTAATACCTACTCTTGCAAAAAAACCAACTGATACAATGAATTAAATGTGACACACGCTTTCGTCCTTGCCCTCATTACAAGACACGAGTTAAAAACGAATTTTATTTATTTTCCTGGGGTATTAACGAACAATATTTCCATTAATGTAAACTGTTTATTGATATGGATTTCCAATTACGATAAGAAAACATTGTCCAACAGGAAGTAGCAGTGTTTCCAAATTTTGACCCAAATGTAAAGGGGCAACAAACATAACCTACAAACTTCACATAAAGACTAAAAATGAACGATTACTATAGGTGTGTAAACAAAAAAAAAAACCGACATACAAGAGTTTATTTCTAAACATCCATCAAGCCTACCGACAATAACATTAGTCAGAAAATCTGCTGTCACGTCGCGTGTGATATATAGAAAAAAAAAACCTATTGAAATCAATTCGTGCCTCGTAAACAAGTAGACAAATCGATACTTCCGTTTATATAACGACTACTTATAAAACAGCTTCATTTAAAATGTTCTACGGTAGTAATAAATAAACTTCTTCCCTTTTGGTCAATTCTAATTCATAGAAGCAGGCAGTAGCTGCAACGTGGTACGCGGCACCAAGGTCTGTTGTTCGTCTATTGTTCGGTGCATCCGATCGATGTTCTTTATCTGAATTAATAATACTTTTTCCCTGTAGCCGACCATTGGATTTCCCCAAATCGACCGTTCCATTGAACGGAAAGGCAATTCTTCGAAACTGATGCGAGAGTTTGTTTGCTATCAGCATCTGAGAGGTCGTTCATAATCATTCGTGCATACACCTACGCACAAAATGTTTTAATCTTAGAGTACGGTTAAGAATATAGATAAAATACTAATCTGTCTGACTGCATCTTGTTTTACCCTTATTTTTTTTAACGTAATTTTTCTACCTAATTTGAGTGAGTAACTTCATAAAAGATTATTTTCTTAATCGAGCTTACCGCGGCTAAAGGTTGGAAAACGATATCATTTCCAAAACAAATATCCGAGTACGAACTTTAGGGTAAAAAATTATCCTATGTTTAATCCAGGATATGGTTTTGTGCCAAGTTTCATTAAAATAAGTTCATCCGTTCTCAGTTAGTCACATGACAAAGCAACAAACTATTTGATCTTATCAAGACTTTAATATAGCACAACAAAACAAAACAAAAAAATATATACATACAAAAAAAAGACAAAAAAAAATAGACAATAGTCTAGCATAATTAAAATTTTATCATTTGAATAATGCCCCCTTTTGGCGTGTAAATTCTACATAGCTATTACAAATTGTTTGACGTTCACAAGAACATTCATTTTAAAGGAATGTTTAATTGTCTTCCACGTTTAACTATAAGGGGTTCATTAAGCGTCGTATAGGTAATTAATACTTGATTTGCCCGTCCCAGATACGGGTGGCGCATCGCAAGCTGCGTTGGCGCCGAGCCTAACTGTCCACTGGCATTTGCGCATGACGGTGTTACATGTGTATACTCGTAGCCATTATCTATGCGCATTTACTTTATTTATCTAGCAACTATTAATTACCTTACTTTTAATGCCTTTTTAAGGCAGCCTTAGCAAAACCATGGACGCTATTTACGCGTTCTTAAATATAAAATCTGTTTTCAGTAATGGATTTCAGAAAACTAATAATTGTTTAACGCAACAAAAATCTAGGAAAATTGCTGAATGTAATTACTAAAGAAGGTCTGCTGGTTGTCTGAGAATATTACAAATAAGAAGGTGGGCATGCATAAAGCTTGCGGTATTGCATTGGCCTGCGCAGCGACTGAGTGATGGACCGTCCTGACACGAATAGGGCCAACACAAAGCGGCCTAACTGTACGCGACAGGATGACCCCACATCAGATGGGGTGACTTACGACTTTCTGCTCTCGATTGCCTATTTGACTTGCAACAATGACAACATTGCAAAAACCGATTCCATTTACGATATTGAAACACTATGTTATTAATCACCAGGAATCTAAATTGTTGATAATGACTATAAACGACGTCCGTGATCGACGCATGTTTTACTAATTTTGGTACGAATTCGTTACGTCACCGTAGCAAACCTACTTGAATTCCAGTCCTTGCATATTTTATGTAAATAAAATAAGATTGCAAGACAAGAAACAATTGGCATCGGTTTTGGTCTAGACTTGAAAAATAAATGGATATTGACTCGGTACATGTTAAAACAGCGTTCTGATATAGGTGAAAGGGCACGAACACACAACTTTGAATTATGACATCGAGTCTTATAGTAACCGAGCGTCTTCAAAAATTCCCAATATTTTTAACCGCCTAATCATGGTTTGACTAGGTTGGTTAACGGTTTAAATGGGTTATCCATACCGTTACATAATTCTCTCGAGAAGTGCATCGGATGAAAATTGATGTATGATCGAAGGTGATGGTGCGGCGGAATGGCGGGGCGTGCGGCGGGCGGCAGTGGTGCGCGTGCGACTCTCACCGCCTTATCTCTCGCGACCTCCGCCGGACGCGCACGCACGCCGCGCTCCACCACCCGTTACCGTGCCGCGTTCGCGCTATGCCGTCTCTTCGACAACAAATCTATGTGCACGCTTACTTGTACTTTTTTCAATTGCGAAGTGTAGGACGTAGTCCAGAAATGCGCCAGTGAATCAAAACATACTTTAACTTAGTGAAATTTTTTTGAATTGTTGTTTTATTTATTTAAAACAATATAAGGTTGTAGAGACAATATCGAAACGAACACTGGACCGTAACGACGATGGTGTCTGAAGGGGCTCTGCCCGTAGTATGGTGTATACGCGATAATCAACTTGTGCCTCACCAAGTATCCGGTGTTAAGTTACAAGGAGCTGTAACAGGAGCGCATATAGCCGCTGTTACTGATTTTTTGCGTATGGTAGCAGGGACACCTATTGTCCTTCCGCATACGGCGGTTCCCGAAGATATCGAAAATGATATTAATCAAGAAAAAGAAAACTCAACCCGAAGACGAAAAATGTCTATGCAAGTGGAAGTGCCTTGTGTTTTCCTCACTGAAAGCGCCTTACAAAAAGCTAAAAGCCGCAGTAATTCTAGAGAAGAAAAGGTAACAATTGAAAGATGTAATATAACAACAACCCAAATGTTTGACAGTCAATCATCTTTTTTGAGTTCTTCTGATATTTTAGAAATGAAAGAATTTGAAGATAACCACAAAGAAATAGTAAAAGATAATTTGAAATCAAATACTTCGGAGTCATCAGTAGCATTGACTGAAAATAATTATCCTCAAAGAATAACGAGGATAATAGAATTAGATGACTTGAACCCAACCTCAGTAAATATGGAATCAGAAAAAGAACATCCTCAAAGGATAACCCGAATTATAGAATTTCAAAATGACAAGGCACCTTCACCGGTATGTACCGATGGAGAAAATGAGACATTACAAAGAATAACCAGAATAATAGAATTGAATGAGGACAATTCATTTTCTACCATTACAAATAGCACAGAATCTTTGGACAAAGAATGTCCTCAGAGATTAACTAGAATAATGGAAGTTGAAAAAGAGAACAACTTTCCGAGCATGACTAAAATAATTGAAATGGAAAACGACATATCAAATGAACGAAGAATTTCTTTGACAAATGAACGCGAAACTGGCGGCGGAAATATTGAAATTTGCAATGAGGAAGTGACTGTTAGGTCTAAGCTTGTGCATCGAAGTACCCCTAGGTTTAGTCTTGACTCTTCATGCTCCGAAAACTCTTATGTTAATATTGAGTGTATAAAGAGTTTGCAGGATGTTAGAAAAGAGGAAAACACTGAAAGCGGTGTGAATCCTGAAATATCTCCCGCTGGTAGATCTATCCGTTCTCGATTTCCGAGGAAAAAGACGTCGGTTTGTTCGATAGGCTCTTCGGACTGCGACGATGAGGTAGATGTAATTTTTAAATCCAAGCCTAAATCTAGTCAATGGGTCAGTTTGGATTGGATACCACCGCCTCCCAAAGAAGAGCCAGTGATTATGCAAGTCTGTGATAAAAATGATTTCATAACAAAATGGATAGCAGAACAAAATTCGCAAGACTCTGTAATTATTGCTGACGAGAGGCGAAAGAGCCTTCCTCCAAAATCGAACGAAATATATCTTCAAAATATGAGAAGATTTAGTGACAGTTTACAAATATGCAAGGAAGACGCCGCTAGTGATTCCCCAGCTACCGTAAAATGGAAGTGGCATGACATAGTAAAACGCCACCTCCAATTATTGAAAAACGAGAAAGGCTTTAGACGGCAAAAAGGCAGCTGGATGCGTACGGCGAGACGTCTGTCTGGCACTAATGTAAACCACAAAGATTTGGAGTCTTTGCCGTTGGATACATATATGAAACTTCAGACTATGCCGTAAGTGTTAATTGCCATTATTTTTTATTTGCTATTGTCGTTTCAGTTTAATCTGAACTTGCTAATCCGCCTTGAGCAAGCGTGGAGGTTAATGCTCGTATCTTCTCTGTATGAGAAGGGGCCTTGGCTGACCGTTGGGACAATAATAGGCTGGTATCAATATTGTCGTCTATGAACTACTTTGTTTAATAAGTGTTGGATTTGTTGTAACATAACATACCTAAATTACGATTGCATTTAATGTTCTAATGGCATAACAGACAATTTTGATGTTCATTCAATCTAGTTCCCATTCTATAACTCCCAAATCTATAACGCCGCGTTCCGATACTACTTAAATAAAATATTAGGAAATGTCAAAAGCAACGTTGTATTGTTAATAATCCACATTTGAAAACCAAGCATTTTGTTACAAGCCTCTTTTATATTAAATTTGCAATACCTAGAAGTATAATGAATGGATTTTAGTCCACCATTTTACTTATTTTCAGGAAATTTCTGTTCATAATGAGACAAGCAGTATTTTAATAAAAGTACGCAGCTTATATTTAGGTAAGGACGGAAACTCTCTCTATCATTCTCCATTGAGATATCGCTATGTAAGTACTACAGAACATTAATATGTGTGCAATTAGCTGGGTTACCTAAAACAAAACTAACTTTAAATCGTAGGCAAACGAAAATTACCTATTATCTTTGTCTCTTGAAAAATACGCAATATTTCTCTGATTTGCTGCGTGTGCTCTTCTCTTTGTCAACTTATTCTCACAGATACATTCCATATAATAATTCTCATATTTTGTGCCAGCCGACCCGTTCAGCATGTACAACTGGTCACCTCAATAACCGCCCTCGGTCGTCCACAGCTTTGAGCTAATCGTTTCCAATAATATATGAAGACTTACGCCGTAACTTCTTTTGACCATAAAAGCATGACGTACTTCAGGGTTATGGTGCGGTCTGTTACCAGGAATCGCGGCGGCAATATTTGAATCGTTCTCGTTAAAATTAACTAGCGGTTTTCCTTTCGATTCCAACACGTTGTGATAGAGATAAGGCAATATCTGACAATAGTGATTTGTCGAGTCTGTTGATAAGGAGCCGTGTTACGAGAGCGGGTTCGAAGCACGCGCTTCCGCAAGGCCGCTTGATTAGAATGCAGGGAGCTCGCGTCCAAGGCTACGGTTGCGCGGCCGGTCGGTGCACCGGTGGCCGCTGTCTTCCTCCCCGTAGTTCGGCAATTGGAAGCAGGCTCAGGAAGTGAGCCGTGAAGGTGACGCTCACAAAACTTAACTGCGTGGTGATCGGAAGCGAATGTGCTTTGAATTTTTGACGTACCTTTTGTTGTTCAAAAATTTATGCGCTTCCTCAATCATCTTGAATAATTATAACACGCATAAATCATTCAATTCGTTTGAATTCAGAACCAACAGATGATTTTCCTGAACTTTATTTATCTCGAAAACTTCATCATATAGATTTTTTTCAATTTCGCAACAAATCAAGAAGCAAATAGGTAGCTACCTAAAACAAATTATAAAACAGTCATACGATTAGGAGGAACAGCAATATTTGTGCTGAAGCGAGGTAAGCGGATGCACCGACGTCAGTTTCACTGACGAGCCTTGAGAATTACTCCACTTGCACAACAGCTAACCGCATCATAATAAATTACACAAGTCGCTGTTCCAATGGGGTGAATTACTATGAATATAATGCACGAACATGTTTAAATCTCGTAAGAACGCCTACGGCTAGTGATTTGTATCGGCAAGTGTTTCTTATTTTATATGTAAAACTATGAGATCTCAATTTTCCGTACCTAATGCGTTAAGTCTTACGTTTTACAGCGCTTCAACATCAGTAAACTTCTGTTTGTGTGGCTACCATTCTGAAAACATGAATGTTGTGCTCAAAGTGCATCAACATGGCTATTGTACCAAATGGGCAAACGAGTTCTTTGGCGGAAACAAACGCATTCACATCGCATATTTGCTTGTTTTTCAGTTTCTCACAGTTTCTTGTTACTTTTCAGGAAAACCTTGATTAATTCGATACGCGCACATAACATTGATATAAAAAAAAACTTATAATTATTGTTCATTTTTTATTATAAACGGCGAATCGGTGACTTTTAAGTAATATACCTTGTTGGTGTATTTTATTATCTTATCAATCGTCAGGAAATCATACTTATCTTATTATGTAGTAATACTCTGATTGAAAATTGATATGTTGAATTGTAAATGATTTCTTATCATCATTAGTGTTTGTTTTGCAGACGCACATGACGTCGTCAATTGTCTTTGACATATTTATTTCTAATTTATGTGCTAAAAAGTGATCCCATGTGCTTGTGATACTTATAATTAGTGCCAGTGCTTTGGTACTCTTCCAAATGGAACTAACTCTATTGAGACGTGTTGCATTATCTTTTATAAAGTCTTTCGGGTGCTGTCCTGAATCGTGATGCCGCCTCGCCAGCTATGCTCATTTGTGCAACAAATCATGCAAGCTGATTTGGCCTTCGAAATCGAAAAAGAACACATTTGGAATCAAAAGTAACTTCATTCTCCTCATGAATTATAAGATGAACAACATTTCGTCTAATCACTGTGTCACTACGCTACCAATACAATGTATTGCGTATTTCCTAACACAGCGTAACTTATATTGATAAAAAATCAAAACGGACTAAAATTTGTTTTGTAACATGAATTGCTTCTTACTCACTTTCACCATGTCGAACATTTAGGTTCCGTTTCGTGACGTCTCACTTAGTAGTCTCCGTAGAGTTAAAATTTAACTTGCTTCTTTTTTTTTCAATATCTTGCATCTCACTTTCTATTCAAATCGTGAATCATGTCGTTTATTATATTTAGTCAATGACACTCTCATGCTCTGAATGTCCCACAGTAATCGTTTAAGTCTGGCTGCGTACCTACAACAAACGCTATGTTTATCGAACAATAACTTTGCATTGCAAATGTTTCTTTGTTATACAAACTAGACACGTGTTAGAAAATCGATGAAAATGTCTCGTTTCTTATCAAAAGGCCTGAGGTCGTCTTGCAAAAGAACAATACAACTGGTTTTTAACTTTTTACGATTTGTTTTTACTTTTTACGGCCGCTGTGCGCACCGCCTGCGCCGGCGCACACCGACCTCCGCCGATAATTGTTGCTCCTGCGGATGTTTTCGTGCAAACCATTTTCGAATGCGACTAACTACAGTACAAACGTATAACATAAAATACTGTACTGTTAGCTTGTTGTTAAGACCATGAATTAATCGCAAACTGTGAACATTGTCAAACTGTCAATGGCAGGAGTAACTTCAACTAAGTTATGTTTCCGAACACATTATTATACATTTAAATACAATCGTTTGTAGAACCGACTACCTTAAACAGAGTCTCGTCATCACCTACTGAATCCAATGAGCGATGGCTGTCGACAAAGACTTAGTTATATTAAGCAATTCGCAGTACTTATCACTGCTTGTTTTACGTTTCGCATCATGCCCTTACCTGATTAACAGAAGGCAGTAATATTTAACGACTCATTGTAAGGTTCGCTAATAGTTCTCGCTACGCTAACAGATTTCTAAATGTTTTATATCTTAAATAACACTACCATTTTGATTGTTTTGACGTCGTTCAAATTACTGGTTTGTTTACTGCCGCCCGTCATTACTGATATGACGATTTCTACCGTGCATGGAAACTTGTCTGGTTATGGTGACTAAGTTTCGTGTACTGTATTATCTGTGTCACAATTCTTAGCACCTAGCAAACAAGCAAGGTATCTGGGAAGTCTTATTGTGAATTCAATCGATGTCGCTATGACTGATATCCTTATCTGTCACTTGCCTGAACAAGTAACGGGCAAACCCATATTGCTCGCGACATACCGTTCAAAATACAATTATCTTAAATGGGGTTTGTAGTCCATGCATCTCAACTTTTTCCGTCGTTAATCCACTTTTACACAAAGTCGACGTTTGTATTGTCATTTCGTCACTGTCACTGAAAGGTAGGAACACGAAGAAATCAATGTTAATATTATATAAAGATTGTTTTTTTGTTTGTGAGAGTTAATCTTTGGAAATATTACTCTGATTACAAAGATTATTTCACTGATATAAAGCTATAATGTTGCCGAGTGTCATAGGATTATGTTTTATGATAATATTTGACTTCCACGCGGACGATATCGCGAGCAGAAACTATTATAAAAAAGGTTTTTTTGTGTCCTTCTCTAACAAAATACTCCCACGGTATACAACAACCGTCCTTTCCTTACAATGCATGTTGATGCTTTTGCGAGACTCTAATTAACTCGGTTCTTAAGAGATTGATGCACACGCACAAGCAATTATAGACCACTTCAGCTAAACGTTTTGTCACACGTGCAGGTACGATCATCTTCATCCTACCACTTATCTCTACATATAATTTAATAATTTTCTACAACTTTTCAATATTAAATTGACTTATCCATCAAATACCAAACAAAAATAACCTAACTTTGTACTCGTACTTTTTATCAACTTCAGCTTATCCTGTCACTTCTAGACATCTTATAAAAAGATCGTCTCAAAACGGTATCGCTCTATTCCTTGAAAAAATAAACAACTAGTTTAGAAGTTTAAGGCAAGCTTACTTGTCCATCCCAAGAGAAGACCCTATAATTAGATTACCCATCTAGCGAGCAACCCGGAGCCAGGCGAGACTGGCTTAGCAAAAAAGTTGTGGCTACATCGGCACGCGAAGGTCGATGACCGGCGCCTCTGCTTAACTCGCTATATTATAAAACTCTGAGCCGCGAAAGTCACGTAATTAATTCCCCTTGATTGCGCCACTTTGCATCTCGGTGTCAAAGGGTTTAGGCCAAATTTTCTTGACACTAAGAACAAAATCCACTTACTTAGGTTGGATGTTTTTAAAGACGATAGAGATAAGTAAACTTATTTTTTCCTTATCACAACTAAAGAAATGTGATGCTATGTTTATGTTATCGAATAATACAACAATTTTGGCACGTGCTTCTCTAAAATAGTTGGTCATTCAACATGACGGCAATTATCGTAAATAAAATTTGCATTTCAAGTTTTGATAATTTATCTTCGAGTTATCAATACTATAGGATTATTCTAATTGGGATGTTTGCAAACCGGAAACTCCGTTATATAACAAAACCCAATAATGATATTTATTAGGAATTTCCGTCCCCCACCTTACCAGCTAGCAACCTGCCTATGACATTCTATTCCGTAGTTCTCTGCTGGTTTGACAAATTCATTACGTAAGCGATTCTTATTAGTTATCTCTGTGACAAATAATAATGATAATAACCTGGAACATGTATATTTTGCGACACACATATTAAACGTATGCAAAATTACACTTATATTGACAAACTAACACTTTTACTAAACTTTTTCCGAAGTCTAGACAAAGAAGCTAGTTAAATTTGCACAATGCTATTTGCACTTTCCAAAATCTGCAATTGAAACGTATCTACTAGAATAAATATAGCGGCAAACGAGCTTGTTTAAATAAGCTTTATTCAAATCGGGAACATGCTTGTGTAGTGTCGCCCGACATTTTGTACAAACAATACTTGTTTGTTAAACTTTTTAGAATATTATCAATGTTCGCAAACAGAGTTAATCTTTTGTTTTGAATTAAGCTTCCTTCCTTCTTTAAAAGGTTACTTGCATATTTTCTTTAATCTCAGTAATCGTTATGCAAGCTACCTAACCTTAAACCGATAAATGATATCATCCATACAAAATTCTCTGTAGAGAGAAGGTCTAATAATATGTGGGCATGATTCATGATACAGATGACGATTTCTCTTCGCCTATAGGTCAAGGTCGCTATCCGTCTGGCACATTGAGATACTTGTAAACATTGACAGGGTTAGTAGTGCAAAACTTTATTTCGGGGTTCTCGGAAGACATTAATGATTACTGCCCTGTCTGAATGTTTAAAAAAAAACGAGTAATTAATGGTAAAAGTAAAATATTTTCCAAAGCTTTTGTAAATGTAAACTTGATCCTTAATTACGACTTGTAAAGGCTTTTATAAATCGACTTTCTAGATATTTAAGTTACGCTTAGATAATTTCTTCTCGTAAGTATGAGCTGAGTTCAGTTGTTACACCTCCTCTCAATGAAACTTACTTTCTGTCTAGTCATGATTACATCGTTTTGAACACTTTCTATTCTTATTATTGAGGAAATTAATTAGCTTAATAAACGTGTGCATTATTAATCTATTCTGCGTGCGTCTTCCACGTTAAGACCTTCGACGCTATCTGCTAGTTACCGATCTATGACCCTAAGTATGCCCTTAGTGCGTGCCGAGGTCTCACCGAAGGCATTCGTAGTTACAAGTTACAGCCCGTGGCGCCCTTTTCATGTCTCATTTTTATAGCTTATGCGACATTGTTCATAATAATTTTCCTCCATAATATCATCTGAAATGGTTATTGGCCTGATAGCCTGTTTGACGGTTATAGAATTTTAACTAGCTCCAGATGCAGCTGGGCTATTGAAATAGCCGTAGCTACGAGGCTGCAAGTTATTTGCCGGGTGCAAGGCTTTACATAGCTCCTTGGCTTGCAGGATAAAAATAAACAGACGTTTGTTAACATGCAATTTGATCGTTTTGTAACACTACGTGGTTTTAATGTTTTTTTTTAAGTAGGACGCAGGTTGACCTTTGTGATATGCATTTTGGAATTGCAAAAAATCACATTAGTCTGCGATTGCTCTTAGATATTTCCAGTGCCACGTAAGTTTATACTTTTAAAACGGTTAGCAAGTTGTTGTGTAAAAGATTGACAGTACCTAAGTATTAAGTTTATTTTTGTTACTGTACACAATGGCAAGATCAAAAAGTGTGATATAATAGCATTGGGGTATTTCAAACAACTAAAAAAGTTTTTAACGGTCGTGTATTTCGTTACGAAACTAACTTTGGAAAACCCGCTTGGTATTTTATCTTTTGTATGATAAAGGTTTTTGCAGATCTCTGTAGGTAGCCTGATACCTATCTAGGCTTGTGATAAGTATCGTGATGTGGCCTCTGAGTCGTCCATTTAATTACAGTGCAAGGGTCCATCCGTGACTCTCAAGCGGAACAATGTTTTAAACAATAGTAGGTAATCATAGATCAATCATATTTTCCAGTCACGAACAAGATGAAATTATTGTTCAGACGTAGACGATGTTATCAGTTTTGTGCTTTTGAAATGTATATCATCAGCAAATAATCTTGCCATTGAACACCTACCCAAGGTTGACTCGAGGATAATTAACGTCTTGTTCAATCAACTGAATGGCACTTTATCAATCAGCTTTACATTGCCAATTGTTTCCTGTTGGTCATTGAGACAAAAATATAACGAAATAAAGTAAATGAAATCGTGTGTCGATTTCACGTAAATAGATTAGTAATTGACGTATGTAATTGTTCCAAAACTTACAAACGCACAAGGTTGCTGTACTAAGTTGCAGCAATTCTAAAAATATGATCGTTGAGAGTAATCGTGGGTCTTTTTACTGCTCACAGTTTACCGTTTTACAGCTGCTTAGATACTAATATCAAGAGCCCGGCGACCTCGCCCGTCTGTCGCGCGGGATTTTATGCAACACTATTGTCAGACCCCTAAAGCTTTGTGTGGCAATCATTCAATGTGAAATGAACCTAATTTATGCTCTTATTACCATCATTGCTATCGTCTCTAAACATCGTCCGTTCAAAATTCGTCCCGGTGTTACTGTACAAGTTCTGTTATTTCTAAGGTGACAAATTATGATTCATTGTTAGCAGCGGAGCTCATGTTAAAAGCGGTTACTACAATAAGTTTGTCTCCGGCGCGGACACAGTGAGTGTACGTCAATTGAATGCAGAATGCTATTCATTCGTGCTCGTTGAGTCACCGACAAGCAGCTTTCTGAACACCTTTATATACCTACTCAATTGTCATTACGTACAATGATAATCACAGTTTACAACATAATGAAACACTCCTTTAGTTAGACAATTCATTAACTTGTCAGCAAGTAGATGTGCAGTATTATTTACATTGTTACAATTAGTATCAACTCTGCTGCTACTTGTATTAATAGTGTACTTTTTGAATGCGTATAACTTTTTATGAGGTTCATATTATGAATCATACTTTTTACCTTCAATTTTGTGTAAACCGTATGTAAACACATAATTTAACACTGCACGGATGCGGTTGTGATTATCAACCTTCAGCGTTACAGTATAAGTTAGTATTGATCGTAACTTCGATAACTTGCATATTTCTAAGTGTTTCAATGTTGTTTCAGATGGTACTTCCGCAAAATAAAACGAATCGAAGCGGAGAAGAAATTGCTCCTTCCCGAGAACGAACATGGCGCTTTCCTCATTCGAGACTCCGAAAGCCGCCATAATGACTTCTCGCTATCAGGTAAAATTCACATCATCATAAAATAATTAATGTTTATAATTTCCTAATAGGAAATAGTTTAGTTAATATATAACATTGCAATTATAATCATCTTGTTATATCGCAAAATAGAAGAATATTTATGTTATGTTGTGGTAGTGGTTGGCGATGATTCATCGTAAGTACGTCCTGTGGCACGCAGCATAGTGCTAAGTGCTATCCTGTTACAAACGCATCCAGTGGTTCTGGGCGATTCGATCACGACGCTAAACCGGTTGAAAGTTTTTCTAAGGCCCTAGCGCAGGCGCCGTGGGAACAAAGACCGAACAACTGAATGACTGCCTCGATATCTGCTAATTAGTATTGTTTATAAATGCAAGGCTTCAGCTACGCTTTTTAACTATTTTTGAATAGCTTTGAGCCATCTTATTGCATTCCAAACAAAATGCAGAGACGTGACAGCGGTCATCAAAGAGCGTATTAACGCAGACTCATGCAACCCAGATATTAATTTATATTTATTAAGCATTTGCATAATGTACGGTTCACCGTTTGTCTAATTATTTTCATTCTAAATCAACCGCTGTGCATAAATTATGTTTGGGTTTTTATAAAACTATAAACGTACGTCAATATGCAAATAGGGGACATATTATATAGCATTGCTGTTCACTTACATCTTTCCTGTTAGTGCCGTAAGTACCTACAGAAAATATTGCAGTTATTAAATTAAAGATCTTTATCTTCGCCTAGTCACCTCACCTCGAAAAATAGAAGTTATTGACGTTTTCAAATTTTTAGTAGATAATTTCATGAAGCAGAATTTCTTGGGTTGCAATTGTTACAGAATTAAAAGATTAGCCGTGACGGTAACGAGCAGCAAACGTACCGAAACTCTTAATGCACTTTGGTTTTTCCACACAATGAATTATTTCCATGACAACTGGTGGAAAATTGCGACAGACATTGTAAAGTGAAAAATAGCATTCGTTTTACCTCAAATTCTCAATTTTGTGAAAAACCAGACGTCTCTTTTGGAAACTAGCATTAATTATAGGTATTTCTTTTACCAATTTTTCTAGAATCGCGTTAACTTACGGTTGCTTAGAAGTACGAATATCTTCTTAACTAGCTTGCTGGTCATAAATTCATGATGTACCTATGTGTATAGATATCTACATTATAATATTAAAAAATCCTAGCTGGAAAAAATGACAGACCTTGCTATCTCGTGATAAAAACAAAACTATTTCATAATTGTTGCAAGAAAAAATAAAAAGAACTTAAACAAGAATAAATCAAAATATTCCTAAGGCGTCTGCGTCTGCGCTAAAGGAATCTTTTAATTTATTTATTAAATTTTCTAATAGTAGTTATTGCACGTTAATATAATCTAGAGCAGTAGTCACGCGACAATGTTACATCATTATTGTAATACCAAGGACGTTTATCTGCTTTTTATTCTAGCGGTTTCTTAGAACATAATTTATGTAATAACTATGAAATACCATTATTAGACGCTAACTAGGTAGGTACTATAAAGAACAATACCTATTTCTGAAGGTGTCCTTTTTAGAACTCAGATACTAACCGCTTAATCGTTAAAGTGAACTTCCATTAAGAAGAGCTCTCTTTCTGCAGTCAATGCTCATTAGGTCCGGTTTATGGTTGTTAAGCCCGTGCCATTAGTTGAATAAGTAATTCAAGCCATTTATATACTACGATCAAGATTTCTGCGATAAATTTGATAAAAGTATTATTTACATGCATAATCCAATTAAAATTATTGTTAGCCTCATGTCGTCGATTTTCCCGGAAAATGTCTTATCTACGCCTAATGCGTCGTTCGCTACAATTTGAAGGTGAAAGCTGCTTTAGATTTACATAATTGTTGAATTTAAATAAATATTATTTTCTTGACTAAATACTACTGAACGAAACTGCTACGTCACGAATGTACTATGTTTCTATTCACAGTGTAGTTTTATCCATTGTTTTCCGTAGCAGCACCTTTCCACTTGGATTCTTGCTCATATTTGGGACTGTTGGGACACAAAATGGGTACGACCTACATTCCGAGAATCTGTTCTATATTTAACTCAATCGATAACCCACCTGGCTATTACGGGGAAGTGTGTTAATATTATCTCTTATACACACATCAAAAGTGTCTAGGGATCAACATCCCTAACATTTGTTAGGGATGTTGATCCCTAGACACTTTTGATGTGTATATTTACAACAAACGCCATGAATATGCGAATGTTAAGTGCGAGGGAAAATAGAAAAAGGTCAACTTATGTAAATACGAAAATAGAAACAATTTTAATGTTATATTTCTAACAAAGAATTCTGTACGTGATTTTGGAATCACTTTCCTACGGATGTGATGTTCGAATAAACTTTCACAATCGAACGTCGGGAGATGCATTTATCCATTTTAGTTGTAGAAAGAGCTATTGCCTATCATTAGAGTATATCACTGAACATTTACATCCACATATTGAATTAGCATCACGAGAACCTCTTAATTTGCCCCCTCATAAAACTGTTTGTTAGTACCTACGCCTAACCTATAAAATTATATTTATATGTTACTATGGGTGTCGCATAAATTTTCCGACTACTTTCTCGATCAATGAAAGTGAAGTTTCGATTCTTTCACTTCAGCAAACTAAAATTTCACGTAGAACGAAGTTATACGTACTTGGTAACGTGCGAATTCGGATATTGTTGACAGTGCTCAGTTTATCTACTAATCTTCGCAGAACTGTGCAGTTTTGTTTTCTATGTTTCACACTTTAAGTGCTAGGACTCGTTTATTTGAACATAACTCAGATTCACTGTTAGCACTGTACCGACGCTATTGGCAAAACTAAAATAGAACTATTTAATGGAGCGTTCAGATTAGCCGATATTAGACGTAGTGTAATTCTCCAGAGAGACACGCGCCCTCGTACCAGTTCTAAAGATGCTTTTGGAACTTCATGCACTAATTTTATAGCAGTTCTTTGAACTGTTGACACAATCGTGTTTGACGGCACTTTGGCGCAGTGGCTGAGCGAATGGCTGCCCGCTGCCGTGCTGCGTGTTAGATTCCAGCACAGAACAAATATTAATAGTATGACCTGCAGGTATACTTTTCGGGTCTGGGTAATTATGTATGTGATGAATGTATGTGTTATGTATGTGTATTTTTGTTTGTAAACGCATCCACGATTCAGGAGATATTTATAGAGCAAAGTATATACTTATTGAAAAAAAAAACCACTTTCGAAGCCCGCGCACTCGTTGCACATAGTTTAAAATTAGATACCTATCCCATGGTAATGGGATTCTTCACGTTCCAAAATACAAGTATATAATGAGAGTTGTCGACTAACGCCAACAAGCCATGCGTTTTAAGCATTTAAATAATCCTAAAACTAATATTTATTTTTAATGCAGAATGAACTGGATTTTAATAGGATATTTGGTGTGCTTCACATAAATATAACTGCTATTTTTATTCGAGTTTTTATCGATAAAATGTTAAGTATTCATTAATAATTATTAAAGAATGTACTAATCGAACAGGTTATGATAATATGGTCTCATTTAATAAGTACTTCTAACTTTTTCTCCTGGTTTCATTAATAATTATAATCTTCGTAGAATAATTATTTGTTACCCAGTAGCATTCATAATTAATAGTTATGGCGAGCTAGTTCTCATTATCTATGTATGTCGTTGACGCCGATATAGGTATTATAAGCCTATGGCGTCTATGCAAGAGAATCAAGAAAAGCAACTTGAGTTTGTACCTTAGTATACATAATTAGTGCCACATGCTTAATTTTATTTAGCCCTTTTCCATTACATTATGCGCTCCACATCTTGCCAAATATTCCGAAGCGACTCTTTATAAAAAATGGACTCAATCAAAAATAGATGGTCAAACAAAACTAAGTAAACATTTTAAGCATATAGACAATACCATTCCTAGTCTTAGGTAGGTACTTGATCTCGATTAACTTGAGTGTAAAGAAATATATTAACAAAATGAGACCTAGAAGAGAGATTGCAGGTTCATTAAGAAAATTGATCTCGCACACACACCCAGCGCCATGTACAAAAAGCTTGTAATAATATGTGATTAAAACTCAATCAAATCACGTTAAGATGCGGACGTTACACGGCTTTCTAGTTCTGTTTTCTGATTCATCACGTACTTATCGTTACATTAGAATTACTCCAGCAAAATGGAACTGCGATAACACTGTTGTAACACTATTTGCGTTTATTTCTTATTTTTTTACGAATATAAAATTTTTCTGCATCGATATGTAGTTTTATTCACATTTTACATGGTACCTAATGCTTTCATAACAAACATGCAGCAACAAAAATAGAAGAGACATCGCAGCTAATTCTAAGCTTGCAAATTTTAATGAAAACGTGATTAAACGTCAGTTGGGGATTACCTTCATCAACTGAATCGAACTGTCAAAATCTGACGCGACGATTCTGAGAACTTCACACATTAATTATACGGCGTCTGTATTCTTGTGATATTAGCAAGGTCGTGATGCAAGTTGTTCGACCTAAGTAGGTATGACAGACCCCAAATACCTCAGATCGGTGTAATGATAAAGAATAAGTAAGTCTCTTTTGCGACTTCCTAGAATTAAAACTTTCTTTTTGAGACATTTTGATGGATATACTGTTCTTATTTCTGTTGAACTCGTTGGCTCGCCACTGTGGCGCTACGTTGATGACTGGCTCTATATTTTATTTGTGACTTAACACAGATTTTGCAGCGTTTTTAAACGTATCTACATTTCTACTTCGGTGTCCATAGCCCTATAATAAAAACGATTTTAAGTAAACCTCAGCTAATTAACAATATTAACAATAATGTACAAAGTATTGATCATGCTCGTCTTGATTAATTCTACACATTATGACATTTCATCAAACTTACAAAACATTTATTTTACTATAAGCATTCGTACTCCAGTTTTACGCAATTTGTATTGCAATAAAATGCAAATTAACGAATAATTGTTGTTCACAGTGCGAGACGGAGATACGGTGAAGCATTACCGCATCAGGCAGTTGGACGAGGGCGGTTTCTTCATCGCCAGGCGCACCACCTTCCGCACGCTGCAGGAACTTGTGGAGCACTACAGCAAGGACGCTGATGGGCTTTGCGTATCACTCAACAAGCCCTGCGTACAGGTACGACACTCATTTTTAATACTGCTCCATCGTTACTTATCCGTCCCAGCACAACTATCTACCATTTACATAGCCATAGGATGTTCAGGTAGGGTATCCGGTAATGCCATTCCCATTTCGTCCGTTTCCATTCCCTAGTATCGCAGATCGAATGCACATCGTAAATACAAATCTAATTCAATTCCCGTTTCTGATCCATAGTCAACAGTTATTACTAGAAGCCTTATTAAAATTGTAAAACAGTTATTCTACCAAGTGTGATCTGGCATTCTTTCCGAATGCATAATGCCACATACATATCACTGAAGTTTGGCCTGACCTTCCACTACAAATACCATGATGCGATAATAAATGATTGAACCCAACATTTGACAGTAACGCACAATCATGAAATCACAGTGATACCAAATCAAGGTCACATGATCGAAATTAATAACAAAGCACTAAGAATATTTATTTATTATAACAGAGCCGCATAAATTGCAAAATTCAATATCGGGACGACTATAAAATTTATGGTTTTCGACGGGTCAACCTTTGTGCGCCGCGTGAGAAATATTATGAGGCATTGAACGAACTCGAGGATACTTTAGATTCACCGAAGGACTCTGATTTTCTCGGACAAAGGGCATCGTCATATTTAAGTTATTTATACCGAGTATGTACAGCCCAGTGAGGGCCGTTAACATTTTTCGAACTTTTATTTATTATATTTTCCGGCATACACTGGAACATTTCACAATGAACAAATTGAGGAAAGGATTTTATGCCTCAAGTGCTATTTTCTTAAGGTAACATTTTATATTTTAATGCCTCGTGTCGTAGCTAATTATAATAATTTAGCTTTGCGTCAGTCGCGTATTTAAAATTAACAATGCTCTGCTCATTGCAACACGTGTAAATTCCATTTTGATTATAATTGTATAGATATAGCGCACCATCACGTAATTAAATGCGAGCTTAATGGATTCTTTTAAAATGACTGTTTGCAAGACGTGATTATTTGTCACTGTCGTTGTTTGTTTATCCATGTAACGTTACAACAAGCTTGCAATTTATGTTTTTCTAATGATGGTGGAATTTGATTACGCTAATAATTAACATATAAAGCGTCAGAAATTCAAAATTTGCTGTTCCAGTTTCGCGATCGACCTAGCGCCAAGGCCGTGAAGGCACTTTCGTTACGGACGATGCGTACATAACACAAGACATCACTCTTGACGACAACTCTTTGTTGTCCATGTTTTCCTTCGTTACAATGAAATCACGTAGACACTTCTTTTTTCCTGTTTTCTTGTAGGTATCTTTTTTCCTGTTTTCTTGTAGGTACCTACCTTAGCGCGATATCTCTTAGTCCAAAATACAAATGAAATTAGTCACTAGATTCGTCCTTAACGCTGTTGTCGGAAATCATTGAAAACTGTTTGGGCGATCACGAATTATCTCATCTGCAACATCGCTGGGATTTACAAATATTTTATTACAAAATTAAATGAAACCTGCCATGTTACTTAACTGTTTATTAGTTTTATACACATAAGAACTAGGTAGGTGTATCTCTTGTAAGTAGCCTATAATAAGTACTACTGAGGTAATCCAGATTTGATGGATAAAAAGATTGATAACGTTCCATTGGCGTTTCATTTTCATTATGAGTATGAAGCTATGTAGTTGTTGAGAAATTGTAAAGTATTACTTGGATATTATTTCTAAAGTTTTTAGACCGAAAAACGTGAAGTAAGAATTAAACATTACTTACAAACATTACTTTTTATCATTATATCACACAAAACAAACAGTAATAATCATTATATTTCCAAGTCTGAATCGAGTTTATGATCGCGACATTTTGAAAAAGGTTTAATAAAAGATTATAATTTCGACCTTGCGAGGTCGGCTAAGCCTAAGCCCGACTAATGGAACCTTCAGTGATGAATTATTTTTCACACACATTACTTTAATGGAGGTTATACCATTCATATTAAAAAAGAAACACGCTGGAAATGCATACTTCACGCTTTATGAATGATAATGCAATTAAGTATTTTATCAAAAATCGTACAATATAAAGCAAATGACGTCAACCAATTATAACGAGGGCTATTGTTCGTTTGTGTCTCGTTCCAACGAGTGTGTTGACTTTTCTAATGATTTGTTCCTTATCGATACATTGAGTTCACATTGTGCCGATTGAAGTATCGAGTTAGTTATCGACACAACACAAAACATTTACCGTACGATAGTCGCCATCGATTACACAATCATGCACTTTTAAGAAAATAGTCAATCAATTCAATTAATTTACTCGCTTAAATTGATAGCAGTTACAAAATGCCATTAAAATAGAAAGTTATGTAAAATGCAGTAGCGTAGGTATACGGTTTCAAATTATTTTGTAATTTTATTGCTTTCGTACGAAACGGTTGTATTGTATTGGAGTAATATGAAAATAAAACTACCTTGTGCATCGAGACAGTCGCTGCCGCGAGTTAAAAGTTCAAGGTCGTATTCATGAACTTTAATTCTACAAAGACAAACCAAACGACTAGATAATACAAATACTTACAAACATATAATGTATTGTAAATTAGCCTTCTCAACTCGATCGTTTCAAGCTTTTGTAAAGCTGATACCTGTCACAGGTTTGGTTAAAATACCTTCGACGATTAAATAAGCCTTAATATTGAACTCAAGTACGTTAACTAGCTATTTGTGTAATAATATGTAATGTTTGACCTACGCAAGTGACGTAATGAAAATCGCTCGTATGTAGCAGTGCCCCCTTCACTCTCTACCTTATCGGTATTACTGTTAGCGTTTGCGGAATTTCATTGTTTCCATACGTTTATTTATAGATACTCACCATTTCTCGGCGAGCATGCGATGTAGTACCTCCTTTCAGACCCCAAGTAGCTACATATGAGACCTCAATACTTTAATCACTCGATTCTAAGGCTAACGTTATAAGTTACAGTTAATTTTATGTTAAAATAGGTATGATGCGCATGCGCAGCCCAAATTATGGCTTTGCAGCTAACGATTATCCTCCTAAATATGAGGATATATCCGTATTTAGCTCGGAGAACCAATAGGCATTGCATCTACGCCTTCTCAGAAAACCAATCATCTTGATACGTACCTAAGTGTTAAACGACCTAATAATTTTGAATAATTTTTATTTTTTGCATAAATATTAATCAATTTATCAACTTTTCACTTGTTTTGACGTTTCATCCTTGTTACGAGAGCCATCATTCAGTTGTGATTTCACTTCTAACTTGGCTCAATATGATTGATTATGTAAAAAGCATATAGCACTTTCTGCAATCAGCTTATCTTCGTAGCTATTACATCAACTTCAAAATAATACATAATATCAACTCGTATTTCGTACTTTAATGTTTAATTATGACGTTATTTTTCTTTATATTAATTGTTTCCCTATGATGACAGAGCGGAAGAGTTATCAATTTAGCAGTTAGCAGTAACTATTTGCATTTATATTACAGGATGGATTATTTTAATCGGGTTTTTGTGAAGTGATAAAGGTACTGTGACATTGTTGTAGTACTGTGACGTGTTTCTGCGTATGATAATGTGGATGTAATGACTGTACGTTGATGAAGTATTTCACGCCCTTCTTCACATTATCAAGAACTAGCACGCGGACATGCTGGTGGTCTCTATTTATATCTCAAATTCCAACATATGCCAACGTTATTTGAATATTTTTAGAGTAGTAATTAAGCCACTTTATATTCAAACCAATACCTACATTTAGATTTATTTTGTAAGAACCAGTCTAAGAGAGCTTATCACAAGCAGGGTGCAATATGGAACTAATCCTCAAATCAGTTTCGCAATTATTTCACTAATTGTGTCGATAATAAGAATCATTTTGATAAGTAGGATCGTTAAATATACTACATATTATTAAGTTAATGGTTCTATACTGACGTCATCAGTTCCCGTTGGACGTTGAAATATCGTCATTATAATTGGAATTAACTGTTTTAAATTAACGTAACGATTTTAATTTGCAGAATCAGATATCATAATCTTACGAAGCTACATTAACGTCATCTATACGTGAAAATACGTAAGGATTTGAATTCACCACATCAACGCACGTAGTCGTTTGTTAATAATAAATAGGTTTTGTGTTATGAATGTAATAGCTCAATTGCTGGTCAAAAAAAAAATTGTATCAGATCATCTCGCCACCTCTTTCTGGGCCGTCTTCAGGCACCCCTTGCGAGCCCCTTGCCACGGTCACGGTGCATGCGCCTAATGTGCCCTTCCTAAACCCATTTGTTCCTGGCAGTCTTTATGCCTACGAGGGTTGGTTCAAGATGGCGCAGCAAAAGAGTTCTTCTAAAGACTTAGGGGTGGCAATTGCCCAGCAGTGAGACAGCAAAGGCTAGAGGAAAAAAAATTGCAGTAGCATATTTGAAACAATATGTAGAACACGTACCTACACTTACTTAGGTATTTAGCATCGGTCTCCTCCGCAACATGGCTTAACAATGAATTGCCACATCAGCTATTCTTTTCGACATTGTCAACGAGGTTGCCAGTGTAGAGTGTACCATGCGGTAATACCCTTAGCCTTGAAGTGGTGCTAACGTAACAAGACTTTTAGCTCAGTCACCCCTTCATAAAAACGGTGGTTCTGAAGTGCATACATCTCGAGTATGTATTGTATAAGGGTCGTAAGTATTTACCGAGCATGTATTGTATAAGCGATGGAGTGGAGCGTGACAGGCACACCAGACCGACGGTCGCGGTCTGTGGACAGCACCAAAGTCTCATGTTACAAGCGCACAACGCGGTGTGAATTAAAAATCACAACACTACATAATAACGCACGGATTTAATGCCTTTTCGTACTAAGCGGCACATTGTCTTCGAATAGTAGAGTCGACAAAACAGTCCAAGATTAAAAGTAAACTTTTAAAATTGATTGAGGTTTCGACTATAAAGCTGTTATCATTATCAACTCCGTTTCAGATATTTATGTCGTTTTTCTGTCTTAACTAGAAAAACCTAAATATCTCTCAAGAGTTAATAACTGAAGTGTTTACTGTGTTTATCTGCAGTAAATTGCACGTAGTTTTCAGTTTACCGACTTGGAAGGTAATTTTCTGGTGGGTTGTCATTGTCAGTAATTGCATACTAATAACCCTGAGAAGCCCCATAATTTTTTGTAACTCTATATGTCGGTATACTATTATTTATGTACCCATTGTGACTGGGTATCCCGTAGTGGGCGCATGCGTTAAACCTTGCGCCTCAGAGTCTAATACTACTTACTTCAATATTACGTTTTCGAGAAATACTTGCTAACTCTTACGTTACATCACCTTTTACGATGTCTACAATTAAAAATATTATCTATTGTTTGTATTACGGAAGAAAACAGTCACCCATTACACCTAGCACCGTTTCGTGTAAATTTTATTAGTTTTCATTTCTACCTGCCAATAAGTAACGCTACAAACTAAGAAATTCTATTGTTTTGTACAACTACCACACGTTTAGAATGAAGAGTGTGCTCATCAATGTCATGTTAATAAAAATTGCAAATAATAACGTTGGTGTGATAATATAACATATTAATATATATTTTGAGCTTCTTGTCGCATTATAAGCGTTTCAAAGGGTTGCATAAACAGAATTCTTGTTTTAGATATAAGTATCATACTGTATTTATACTATTTATTAATAATACCCGTCTATTTCTTCAACGGCTCTTGTAAACTAGCATTCAAAAGGTGTGGACTGAAAATACAGGACAATGACTCTTGGGGTGCCCCAAGGGGCAATACTGTCTCCTGTCTAGACGTCTAGTCGTTAATTATCCGTGAAGAACGTCGTTATAAATAAAAGCAAAAACATTCACTCGTCAAATCCCACAGTTCAATCTAAAATAATAATTGAAAGAAGTTTAAATATTACATAACACAAACCTTTTTTGCTTTCGGTACGGATTACTCATTCATGTCGATATTGTATTCAGATCTTGATCGAACGCGAATAATCTATGTGTGACTTCTGTCTAATTTGCCTCGGGTATCCTGGCAGTTCGAATCCTTATTTGTTTTATTTGAATATGGCTTCTCTTTATAGTTTCCTTTACATGGATACTTTTAAATAATATTATTTCCACTTAATACACCGAGGTATCTGTAAGTAAGTACACAAATGACACAACTTCTGCCTTATAATTTGAAGAGGTTACGTAAAACATAAATAGAATCTAAACACTAGTGAGAAATGGACTAACAACTAAACTGACCGATTAGAATAATTACATGAATCTACTTTAATTGGATGACAATCGACATTGTTACGTTTACGATCCATTGTTTAATACAAAAAAAAACTGCTTAATAGGCAATATAAGCGCCTAATAATGATTCGTTGTAAGATTCCATAATTGATGGAAGTCCTGAAAACTAAACAACGTCAAAATTAATAGGTATTATTTTCATAAAAGTAATTAATAACAAATTAACAACAATATTATTGTAATGAGATTCGTTTGTTGACGTAGACACCGACACTGTTGTTTGCCACAATGCAATACAAGAAATAACATCATTATACTTGCATTTATAAATTCTTTGGAATTGGATGCAGTCTTATTTATTTAATTACATACCACTTGAGGATGATTTCCGTCCTCTTTATCATTATCTTACGTTTTACAGATAACAACCATACCACCCATAGAATCCTTATTTGAATACTTGAAGTAGGTATACTTAACTTACTCATAAAGTAAACAGTTTCTATATTCATTTTTTTTTGTTTACAGATCGAGAAGCCAGTTACGGAAGGTCTGTCGCACAGAACGCGCGATCAATGGGAAATCGACCGGTCATCGCTCAAGTTCGTTAGAAAACTAGGGCACGGCCAGTTCGGCGAAGTATGGGAAGGTCTATGGAACAATACTACTCCAGTAGCCGTAAAGACACTCAAATCTGGCACTATGGATCCTAAAGACTTCCTCGCAGAAGCTCAGATCATGAAGAAACTGAGACACAATAAACTCATCCAGTTATACGCAGTGTGCACACTTGAAGAACCAATCTATATTATCACTGAACTGATGAAGAATGGATCTCTACTGGATTACTTACAAGGTAAAACCGAAATAATACAAAATATAATATAATCAATAAATATTAATAATAAATACTTTAGATACTCGTATAAACATAAATTCCGAAAAGCAATCACTAACAAATTAACAATTGATAGACTTATGAAATCGTGTATCAAATGTAATTTATATTTACATTTTGACACATTCTAGGCAGTATAATTTAATTATGTTTATCGATTTATCAATTCTTGTTTCTTTTATACAGGCAAAGGTCGTTGTCTGAAACTGCAGCAGCTTATCGACATGGCTGCGCAGATCGCCGCCGGCATGGCGTATCTCGAATCGCAGAATTACATACATCGCGATTTGGCCGCGAGAAATGTACTTGTAGCCGATGCTAACATCGTTAAAATTGCTGACTTTGGCCTCGCTAGGCTTATCAAAGTAAGTTTTATCATATATATTTACCACTGTGTTTATTTCCGTTTATGTCGTGTGTTTATTTTTGTACAGCGTGACGTAATTCTAATGTTCAATTACCTGTTAAGTTTTCCTTTATAAATATCTTTTTATTTAAGGAAATAGGTAAGTACTTACATTTTTTTTTTCATCCAGTGAGCAATCTATAAGTTTTACCTTACCACAAGACTTATGCAATCGTGGTTTTCCATGAGTCACATTCTTGTGTCATTTCCCTCTGTAAAACAATCAGTTAAATTAATATATTTGATTAGAACAATAAGTAATAAATAACGATAAAGTGCTTGTGGTTGACGAAACAGTTTCACATCACTCAAGTCTCATGACCACTTTTACCTTTTGTCGAATTTGATTTATTCATATAAGCAAAATTCAAAAAAATACTCCCACATTTCTTAATAAAATAATTTTGACTATTTTGTCGTTTTAATAAATCAATATTCGTTGGATTTGTAATTTTCTTTACTTATAAGATTTTATTTTTTGACTTGAAAGTAACATTATCATATCGTAGAGGTGAATAAGCAAACTATACAACAACACAACCTACAGACGAACTGTCTACCTCATTACATTGTTTCAAATACAAATGTTATTCCGTTAATACTAAACGCCACATGTTCCGTTAACAGGAAGACGAATACGAGGCTCGCGTGGGCGCCCGGTTCCCCATTAAATGGACAGCGCCCGAGGCAGCCAACTACAGTAAATTCTCCATAAAGTCAGACGTCTGGTCGTTCGGCATCCTCTTGACTGAGCTCGTCACTTACGGCCGAATACCTTATCCAGGTGAGTGTTTCCACTTTCGAAGTTTCGAATAACAGTAGTTTTTGCAAGGTGTTATGAAGTTGCATTTTTCATTCATTTGAATTGGTTTACGGTTTTTTGTTGCCTCTTTCAAGTGGTACTTTTGAACCCTTTCGTAAAGTGAAATTGTAATTGAAGGATTTGTTTTATTTATTTAAAAAGTAGTAAATATTTTTTAGCTTTTAACATACCATCAGAAGGTACCTATACTTACATTCTCTAAATACAACGTGAGACGCAGTTATACTAAAACACACTTTTATCAACAGGTATGACGAACGCCGAAGTACTACATCAAGTAGAGCACGGCTACCGCATGCCATGTCCACAGAACTGTCCGGCGGCGCTGTACGAGATCATGCTCGAGTGCTGGCACAAGGACCCCCTCAAGCGACCCACCTTCGAGACCCTGCAGTGGAAGCTCGAGGACTTTTTCACCATGGACAACTCCGAGTACAAGGAGGCATCCGCCTACTGAGCCCGGCCCTCCCTGCCGCCCCACCGACACGCACACTCGCATCATGTAAGTTTACATTATATTATGAACTCTGTAGTTTCGAAATTGGGACGATACGCTGCTAATGTTAGACAGCTATTTAGAATATTATTTATTGCACATCAAATTAAGAAAAATCAAGTATGGTACAAAGAGCGGTCCTTTTATATAACATTTGGAACCTCCTTGTCCACAGACTCCAAGCCTGTATCACATGCCGCCGGAACTGCAGATGCTGCACAACAGTACGTCGATGCAGTATCTACAGATGCACCCCATGGCGCAGACGAGCATCGGACAGATGCAAGCGGCGCACCAGGCGAGTATACAGCTGCAAGCCGCACACCAGGCGAGCCTGCAAGCCGCGCACCAGGCTAGCTTGCAAGCCGCTCACCAGGCGAGCTTGCAGGCGCACCAGGCCAGCTTGCAGGCTGCGCACCAGGCGAGCTTGCAGGCCGCGCACCAGGCGCGGCCGCTGTGCCAGCACCACGCGCGCCACGCGCCGCCCGCAGCCTACCGCGCGCCCTGAGCCGCACCGCCGCACACCCGCGCCACCACGAGCACGACACCCGCACGATAAGCAGCAGGGATTAGTCCATGTCTATCCAAATATTTGGAGTCGTGAGCGAGTGATGACGATTATGATTTTACGTTTGATGATACGAGCAGTGATGTGCAGGACACGCTCCTTCCGTTACATTCCCTTTTATGATTGACGGAGTACGAAGCTCCCGTTCGTAAATCCTTCCAGGAAAATCAGTTCTACTGGTGACAAATGATTACTTTGAACCCCTCACGAGAGAGAGAGGTCATAATTTTATTATTGCAAGACGAAGCGAATACAAGATATTTATGCGAATTTGAAATGGCGACGTAGACGTAATGTTATTACTCCTCGATCGGTAATAAGTTTAGTTAGACTGCCTACGATTTCTAAATGTATTTAGCCATAGGTTAACATTTACGATTCTTCAACTATTATAAGCCTCTTTAGGGTGATCACTTACGATATTATTCGAAAATCATGAAGTAAGTTAAAACGAGAGTGTACACTGTGTACAGCATCTTAATAATTCTCCCAAATATGGCAATAGTAGGAGTGACATATCAACGCTTTCTTCATTTTCACGACGCTTCAGACCATCGATATAACATTAAGCTATATATTGGCGCCGCGTGGATCGCTTCTAACGTCATTTCTCTTGCAATCGAATAAAATGTGTTCTCTGCTTCGCTGCATTTTTGAATCGATTTATAAATATTAAGGATACATTTCAGGCTCTAAGAAAAATCCAACGTAGTTAATATGTTCAAGTTCGAGTTATGAGGCTATATCGTATAAAGTTAGCTTCGAAAGTTTGTTTCGTCTTCATAATCACATTGGAATGCTTGTGGCGCTGTGGTGTAGCAGTAGTGTCGGTAGCTGGTAGCAGCGACGATAGGCGACGCAGTGCAAGTGTGTGTCAATAGGAGGAACTTTAGGCTCGGCAGGGAATTAAATTATAGCGTCTAGTACGCGTTTTGTAAGGATTTATGTTATGAAGAGACGCATTAACAGATTAGGTATTTTCACCTTCGTATACCATGTTTAGTAGAATAACGATGTTGGTGATAGATGCCAAATAATCCTAATAAAGAACTGAATTTTATATACATAATTAATTGTTCTGAGGGTATTTAGACGTTAGGATTTTATTTAATTTAAGCTGTTCTAAAACATAATTATTGGAACGCTATTCTTAACTATTTATATAATTGTAACGATGACATTTACACTTCTTAACTCGCGAAGTTTAGTTTTCTCGTAATCATTTTAATATTTATCATGCTCAAGAACTTAGTAATTTTATTTGATTGTATCAAAATATTCACCCAAAACTGATATTTTATTTGTGCCAAGACTTTTAGTTTTAGTTGAAAGTGGCCACAGTGTAATCTAAATTGTATCGACACAAACTAATTACGTATTAAATTAACCATTTACTTTAAAGCTAAAATATAATTGGCCTAAGTAAATAAGTATTTTTGAATGTGTAAGTTTTGTATCCTAACTTATTAGACTAACTTAGTATATATATTAGATATTTTCAATTATATAACAGAATGTCATGCGTAAAATATTCTCATTCGTTAAAACTGCACATTTTTTTTTGAAAATGTCACAGTTGTGTGCAATATTTATTGTTTTCAAACCCGGTGCTTAGTGTTTTTGTATGCTATGAAAGATTATATTGTAAACTTACATCCTCAGAACATTTAAAGCAACTGTCGATGTAAGCTTGAGACGTTAATTGTATAATTTGATTATAAATTACTAATACCATAAACAGTACAACAATTAATTGTTGTCGTGTACATTGAACTTTCCACAATTTTTAACTTGTAAATAGTTCCAAGATTAGTATTGGTTATAATGGTAATAAGTGATATTAGAATGTTGGTATTACGGTGTAACAGTGTGTTGCTTACTCAGGTCCACTGACTCGATCATTCCAATTGGATCAAGGCAATATAATAAAATCGAAATGATAAATGATGACAAAGATGATATTCCTTATATCTCAATAAATTAAATACAACTATATCGCACAAAAATACATTCGTAACCTATTTGTAAGGTGCCTCAAATAAATGCATTTGAATGTCACAAAATATAGTATGGTCTGTAACGAGTGACCTTTCAATGATCGTGCGGGACTGACCTCATTCATTGCTGACATTATTTGCTTTTAGTAATCATTTTCTAATGCTCAGTATTCCTACCTCATCATATTCGTCACTCGTTGCCAGACTATTTTCTCAATGCACTGTGGATAGAGCACGATTATGTAGGATCGAAAAAATTATATATTCAATTTTGAAGTTAAATGTAAAAAAACACAATCAGTGTTCACGATCAAGGCTACGGAAATGAGTCCGCCAAGTATTAATATTAACAAGTCGTACGATCTTATTTCACAATTAATTCCAATGTTATTTTTGTTTACTCTCTTGTATTATTTCTATAATTTATTTCTTCGTAATACGTTAAGTTTTAGCTGTATGATATGCTTTAGGCTTTATGCTTTATTGAATGGCTACATCCGCTACGTCTATCCCATTATGTATGTACATGTACGGCAATATTATCAATGTATTCAATAATTTTAATTATTAGTTAGCCAATTTTAAGTATTTCCTTGAAAGTTTCGCCATCACAATTAATAAGAGATCAATAGAACGAATAGAATTAAGCTACGTGAATGATGTATGTTAGATATAAATATTTAACTAGAATTTATTTAGTAACTGTTGCTGTGTTACATGACATTTATACTTCGGGCTACGGTATTGTACAACTGTACCAAGTGTAAGTGTTTCGGCGATTTAGGGTGAAGTCATAAATTTCAAGTGCGACTGATGATAGTTGATACTATTTGACATGTGAACTAAGGTCTTATTACCTCCGAGTATCAATTAAATCTATTTTAGTTTATTCTCGTGTACCAGTATTGTTACACTGCCATAACTATAAATACATGGTCGTTGTACTCTCGGCCACCGTTAAAATGTTATACCCTTTAGATGTTTGATGTCCTTACCTTTATAGTGAAGATCTTATATGACAGTGTAATCAAATACTGGTTTTTAAGTACGGTTATTATAATGATTACTATATTTCACTTATTTGTAAAGATTTTTTTTAACACAACAATAAATATAAATGTGAAATACTTTTTGTTTTATTTCTACACAATGAAACACAAAATGAATTCAATCAAGTATATTGTTCAACTTATTGCATACATTTTTAATTCTATTCAAGTATTCAGTAGAAAAAATGTTTTCTTTTATTTTACAAAGCGAAGATGCGTCAGTTTCCAGCCTGCTAATAATTTGTTCTACCTCATTGGTGTTGAGTTTTGCTTTTTTGCACGCAGGCTCTGCATCGCTCTCAGCGTCAAACAGCGAATCGATATCAACAAAATCGAAATTATTACTTAATGATTTCTGCAAGTTCACAGAGCCTGAATCCCTTAAGTCATCGATATCTTGAATACATTTGTGACAATATTTATAATCAGTAGTGTATTGTAAATTTTCCTTCAAGTTAATATCCTCTTGTTTCAATCGTCCGTGTCTTACAAAACAACTCCACATTTCTCTCAATGACTCGTCTTCATTGACTATCTTTGAAACTATTCTATCCAGAGTACTAGTTCTATGCTTCCTCAGCACATTGAATAATTTATTTTTAACAGTCAAATCCGTGTCTTGAAATAATTCGCTAAATATTCGCGTGAGTTTAGATTCCACGAGACTCTTGTTCATATCATACGTTTCGAAATTAGCTAATTTACATAGGATATTAATCAATAGTAATTTCAATTCTTTACATTCTGATTGAACAATTTGCGAAATAATGTGTAGGACCTAAAATCGTAAAATTAATTAGTTGTAGAATTTATTCCATAAAAACATGACTGTGTAAAATGTTTCAAAGGGCCATTACTAATTTAAATACGTATTTAATGATACGAATCGAGTACAAGGTTTATATTGGAACAAAAACGTGGGGACCTTCATTATTAAGTACCTACCTTGTGTAAGTTCGCAACACTAAAAAGAGGAGTATCAATCCGCATAATTTGACCCCAGATTTTAAACATAAACATAACATAACGCCTGTAATCCCTGAAAGGTTAGGCAGAGGTGTAACCATTAGTACACCTATATTTCGCCAGTTATGTTCAACCGGGCACAAACCAAGACTCCGAGGCTGCTACCATTTATTTTTTTTTATATTTAAGTAAATCAGTAACGCCGACGTTTCTTATATTACAAAATGCTAATAAAAAGATGGTGGGACTCCTATTATAGGATTATTTTCGACAGTAGGCAGTTTTTGCTCTGCGTAGATCGTAGCGTCATATTATAATATAGCCTATGGCCCTCCACTATGCCTCATGAATCTACCTATCTTACACAAAAAGATTTATTCTAATCAAACAGAAAATCTCTTCAGTTATTATATTAGTATAATATTTTATGTTTGTTATCGTTTATCATCACTATCAGTAAACCGTAAAAAAGGCGTCCTTCACGCCAGCGTTTGCAATGCTCATCTGCTGGCGTTGAACGCACAAGAGTGTTCTATTTTACTGCTCGTAAAACGCACGACTAATAAAAACGAATACTCAATATTCTATTTTAAGTATTTTAACGTGACTGAAATCTAAAATTAATTTACCTTCGTTAGATTAGCGCTGCCGTGAAATATATGTTCCGTGGAAATAGTTAGTCGTACTAGGGCTTCAATATATCTGTAATACCATACAGTTCCTTTATTTACTTCTTTGACTAAGTGCTGTATGTTTTTAGGGCAAGCCTTCATCCAAGCCTGTATTAGCAATGTTTCCATATCATCTTCTCTGTTTATTATTGAACAAGTACTTGCTAGGTTAATTACTTTTATCTGAAAACAAAGGAATTAGAAAGTGTTTAATAAAATTTATTGTATAAAACTGGTTACAAATGGAAAACCCGATGCTTACAATTATTTTTATGATAACATTGATTAACTCTGCATTTTTACAATGATATATTGTCTATTGTTGTTTGACTGTAAAGTTCAAGTAAAAGATTTCAGATACTTATATGTGAGTGGTTGACCAAAAAGGGACCTGGAGGGATTGGAAACCGTTATTTTTTTTTTTGATTTTTTTAATCTGTGGTCTTTTAGCTTTGTTTTGGTCTAACCAGAATATTTTTAGGTGCCGTAGTGTTTTTTTTATGATTTTTTTTGTGAGCCGAGGCCGAGCCGAAACTTGTTTCTACACGAAATTTCAAACGCGATTTACTCGAAATCAATTATTTTCCCTTGAGGTCCCTTTTTGGTCAACCACTCACATATATTTACATAATAGTTTATAATTATATAGCCATGACTGAGCTCGCAACATTTTCTGCTTTTAATAAAATGCATAATTAAAACGCTTCACATGGTTTCAAGAGAAAACGCGGGAGCATAATTGATAATTTTCAAAAGCGTTGACTATGATTATTGTGACTTCTATTGCATTGACATAAGGTTCAAATTCAAAAATGTAAACTTTTCGATAAAACGAGTTTTGTACAGCCAGACATGGAGCTATCAGGATTATGTCTACACAGATAATCAATACGATAATCAATCTATCCATCTATTGATTTCCTTTACTTCAAACATATTTATCTGATCGATTTTGTTGAATGAAAATGAATGCTACAAGAATTAAATATTTTTCTTACCAACTCCTCAATATCCACAGCATTTTCAGGTGACATTATGCCCCGCATTTCAAACTTAAACTTCTCCATTACAACCACTTCGCCGTCAAGCTGGGTTTCATTCGGTAAATTATATAATTTCAGACAACTCCATAAACTGATATTTTTATCATCATTTATAGGAAAGAAATTGTAGACTTTAATTTTGTCTTCAGCATGCATTATTTCAAATAATCCAGTAATAGTATGTGTTAAGTGTACTTTTTGAGGAGAATCGGCGAATAAATGATTATTTTCCAGTTTTTGGTACATTTTACACAATGATACGACTTGTGTTAGTAGGAACTCTCGGCTCGACGTTCTGTAACAGTAAATGGCTATTCAAGTAAACTGAAGTTCAATATTCGTAGCTCAAAACAAAAACTTTCAAAATCAAGTCATAATCGCATCTCAGCTACAATGAATCTTTAAAATCTTATAAAAAAATATGAAATTTTGTCAAGCATTTTTGCCAGATTCAGACAGATGAGAAGTAAATGTCCCTAAAAGTTACTAGAATTGCCTCCTTGGGATCTTGGGGGTATAGTTCAAATTTACTATGTACGACTATAAAATTAATTAAACACAGAACAGTCAGAGAAATTGTTCATAAAATCAATAAAAATCATACCACTATAACTTCACAAAACATTTTCTTTTCATACCTTGCCAAAAGCACCCACAAATTACTAGAGAACATAGCACTCCAACAATCTGTGCTGAGTACAGCCTCAATCATTTTTTTCTCCAACACATTAACTTCTTCATTCGTCATCGTAGCTGTCAATGCAAGTGTTTGCGCAAGTAAGTGTTCGTACAACCCGTATGTTTGAAATTCACGACTTGAAGTCTCACATTTGAATTTGAGTCCCATATTGAACCAGACGTGGCCTGCAAATATACATTTCATGATACATAATCGTGTAATTGGTGTAAATAAACAATGGATGAGCTAAAGTCCTATGTTTGTTGCCAGAGTTAAGTGTCACATTTTTCGATTCAGAATTTCTTATCGTATTTGACAAATTAGAAATATTACGAATGAATGAAAAATATATTACACTAGCGACCCGCCCCGGCTTCGCACGGGTGCATGTATTATACATACATATAAACCTTCCTCTTGAATCACTCTATCTATTAAAAAAAACCGCATCATAATCCGTTGCGTAGTTTTAAAGATCTAAGCATATATAGGGACAGACAGACAGAAAAAGCGACTTTGTTTTATACTATGTAGTGATTCTAGGTTAAGAATGCACACAAAAGCATAAAGGCTTTCCCCATGTAATAGCAGTCGTGGTACGCGTCCAGATCATGAAGCCACTGCTTCCTGGGCCGTCCTCGGCGACACTGTAGTTCTTCTTAAGGCACCTTCAGGCTTCTGGAGACTCTGGCCCAGCTTTTACTGTGCAACTGTGCATTCGGCTGATGTGATGTGATTCTTACCAGTATTAAAACTTAAAGCAAATTTTAATGAAAGTTATGTTTACTTACAATGTGGCAATAAGTTGTAAACAAGATTGATTATCTTATGCTTTGATACTTTTACTGTCTGCTGACCAGTTTTTTGTACTAATATTTTAATTATTGATATAACTAGAACTATGTGGCCGAGCAACTCATCATCTTTTCTTATTTCGTTTATGTTGTAGTTACAGATAAACTGAAAATAAAAATATAAACCATTATTATTCATGAATGCATAATAATATAAAAAATGCAAGAGTGTGTCTGTTTGTTTCCTTACCACGGCAAAAGAGCCGATCGTAATGAAATTTAACAAGAAGTAGCTTGGAAGCTGAACAAGGTAACTAGGCCCCCTAGAGAGGGGTCATTCATGAGGATTTTGCTGCCCCAGAACGATCCACGCCTTCGTCTGCATCCGCGATAACCGACATTCGAACTGACAAACTCGCGGGCAAAACCTATTTTTTACTACCAGAATATTATTCTATAACTGCAGGGCAAGTCCTAATGGGAACAGTTATCACCTTGTTTACTTAAATACTACACAAGAGACTTCAATAATTTGGTTAAATACCAGTTTTTCCAGACATTTATTTACAATAGAACGATAATTGTTACAAGAAAAACAAGTTATTTAAAATGCAAAACATAAAATGCTCGTGGATAAGAATACAAGGTGATGACAAAAACAGCCGTATTAATAATAACGTGGGAAAATTACAATAATTATTTTGTTTATGTATTGTTAATTGTGCTATAGTTAGAGAATAGGAGGAAACTATATTCGTCCCGCCCCTTTTATTTACGCTTCTGTGATTATAACAACAAAATTTGTAATCTTTTATTCCTAACAAAAAAGGTACTTATAAATAAATTGCACTAAAGAAACATAAAAATCATGAATTCTGTTAATTACACGAAAATGTTTTTAATTTTTCTAGACTGTTCTGGATCTGACTCACTTTTTGGCAGTTCAAAAAAAGTAATTACTAGTAAACTTATTAAAATAATTAAACTGCCTGGTTCTGAGTTACTGACTTGACTTTAAACAATATACAGTGAAAGTGACCAAAAGCCAATCAAGGTTATCTTTTGATCATTCATGTGAGATGTATGGAAATCTGTTTAGAGGCCTATTATCAGTAGTTATTTTTTTCTTGTTGCCCTTTGCATTCCGGGGCCACGGTATCCTGTTAAGACGTCTCGCGACCCCGGACTATATTAACGCCTGGGTACTGTGCAAGGGTACAATACGGCCGACGTATCTTGGCGGCCCTGAAGTTAGCCGATTGCTGCGCAGTAAACAATTTCGTTTCAATAAGATCCATTGCGCAGCCAAACAGCTACCTTCAGACCGCCAAGATACGTCGGCCGTACTATAAGTTAACTTTAAACAACTGCTTTCAATACTTACTGCTAAAACAAATTCATTCACCATCATACAGTAATTTGAATTAAACTTAAATATGTTTGGTTTGTAGAGCCCATATAATAAAACAACCCTGTTTCTTCTGTTACCCTTTGTGTTCCGGGGTCACGGTATCCTGTAAAGACGTCCAGCGACCCCGGACTATATTAACGTCTGGGTATTGTGCAAGGGTGAATTAACTTTAAACAATTGCCTGCAATACTTACTGCTAATAATGTTTCATCCATCATCAGTTCATTAAGGAGTAGGTTGATTGGATTTGTTACATTGTTGTTGACAAGATTTATAAACTGTTCGGACTTCCCACACATTGTGTGTAGATAAGCTTCATTATTTCTGAAACCAATTAAATGATAATGATTTATTGACGTGCATGTTTCGGGATTACCCGACTTTTTTGTAAGTGTCGCTATCATAATCGGGTCGGTATATTCGGTTCGATTCGGAGCATGCCGAACCGCGTTCCGTTGTGTGTGTGCCGCACTTGCATTTTAGTAGAAACAAAACGGGTGTGTTTTCCCGCAGTCAATGGAACCCCTGGTGTGTAGCGACCCTGTCTTTGTAATACTGTATTGATTGACAGGAAAAAAATACTGAATAAAAACTTACAAATGAACATAAAGTAGGAGTTTTACAACAGATGTATGATCTTTCACTACAGCATGCTTGAAAGTGTTACATACTCTCAACAATATTTTTACAGTGAAACTGCTTACTTTTAGTGACCTTAACACTATTTTCTCCTCTTGATTTTCCTGTAAATAAAAAGTATTAATTTTTAAATAGAAGCAGTCAGAGTTAATTAAATATGTCGTGTTAAAACTCGCCAAAGATAGAATATAGTTAAGTATCACTACATAGTATAAAACAAAGTCGCTTTCCCTGTCTGTCTGTCTGTCTGTCCCTATATATGCTTAGATCTTTAAAACTACGCAACGGATTTTGATGCGGTTTTTTTTTAATAGATAGAATGATTCAAGAGGAAGGTTTATAAGTATAATACATGCACCCGTGCGAAGCCGGGGCGGGTCGCTAGTGTATAATATAATCCACCTAAACCAACTTTCTGTTAGACAATCAAAAAAAGGAACCATTAGTTATTTTTATGAGTGAAAAACAAGTTTTTTTTTTCCTTTTTTCTACTTGTTACTTTTTCAGCTTCTGTATTCATTTTATGTATAGCTGTTGGTTTTCGATCTGATAAATAAATAAATAAATTTTAACACAGACAGCTGTTGTTGTCAATTTAGTTATACAGCATGTAACAAAAACCCTGTCCGATCCTTAAGGGTATTATTCGACATCGTACTGCGTACACATATACGTAACCATTTAATGGATTTGAGATTATTATTTTTCCCCAGTGAAAAAAAAAAAAAGAAGTAATTAAATTAAAATAAAACATAAAAACTGATCAACGGCAACACTGATCTGACAGGGTTTTTGTTACATAGTGTAGATGAAGTTGGGTCTCACATAGCAATGTGTTTTATCATCCTCAACAGTTAACTTGTTATCTTTTAGTTGAGAGCCATAGAGTGGACACATATCTGACTGAAAATGCTGATGCTGACCATTGTTAATCATGTAACGCTAAAATAATCAAATGGGAAATAAAACATACAACCTTAGACACATAATCGATGATGCATTACTGCAACAAGCATACAAACAATGATATATCCAAAGCATCTTCCATCAGATATGCATCCACCCACATTTCAAGCAACTCCTTAACTTTTTTAATTATTGACATAGCTATATTACCTCTAACGCCGTTCTAATATTTTTAGTGACCATAGAACATAGAATCCTAGTACAATCACTATAAATGTTCTTATCCAGGAGACAGTTGGAGTATTTCTCACATATAACAGTGTAAGCCTTCCATTGCTCAGCCATAGTTTTTACATCTAGGTTTTGAACTATTTCACCAATCTTCAAGTTGATGTCTAGAGCTGAAAAAATTTAAAGTGTCATCTAAACTAATATTATAAAGGCTTGTATTTTTGTTTGTAATGGACAAGCTCAAAAACTTTCTTTCACTTATGGATAGCTACTTTATAAGTGCACTAGCTTTTGCCCGCGACTTCGTCCGCGTATATGTCGGTTATCGCGGACGCAGACGAAGTCGAATAAAAAGTAGCCTATGTCCTTTGTTGGGGTTCACACTTACCCTGTACCAAATTTCACACAAATCGGTTCAGTAGTTTAGGCGTGAAGAAAAGACAGACAGACAGACAGACAGAAAGACAGACAGACAGACAGAGTTACTTTCGCATTTATAATATTAGTTAGGATTAGGATAGTTAGGATAACATCACACTAAGACCCATGGGAGTCGAGAGTAATCAAAAACATAACATGGGTTAAACCACAGGGTATTGCTAGTTATTCGTTTTGGGAACTTCTTAAAATATGGTAAGTACAGATGTAAAAAAGAAATTCCATAACAAGAATCTATTAAGACTGACCATTGTCATTATGTTTATAATTTAGTGTTATGGTATGTGAAGTGGGATTTGATTCATCATTTTCAGATTGTGGTTGTTTATTGAGATGTTATGATAAATTATGATAACTTGTAGAATACCACACCACATAGTCCCAGCCCTTTTCAGTATAACCTGCTGGTTAAACTGAAACATACTGTAGCTGTATAAATCTATACTAATATTATAAAGCTGCAGTGTTTGTTTGTTTGTTTGAACGCGCTAATCTCTGGAACTACTGGTCCGATTTGAAAAATTCTTTCAGTGTTAGATAGATTAGTTATCGAGGAAGGCTATAGGCTATATACCATCACGCTACGACCTACGGGAGAAGAGCAGTAACCAAAGACGCGGGTGTAACCGCGGCGGACAGCTAGTTTTATATAGGCAGTGACTGCCTATCTGAATTTCAGAATACAGCTACTGCAGGTGCTACAGCAACATTTGCTATACCAAGCCTGAAGTGCAGCTGGCTACACTTGGTGTGTAAGCCAAGGAAAACATTGTGTAAGCACTGCTCTCTCGATTTTTTTGTAGAAACTCATCAAATGTGTTTTCCTGCAGTTAAGGGGTTAAACAATTCCCTTCACCCCTTCTTTTTTATTATTTTAAACAATGGTAGAGGTAACGTGTACTATTAATGTGTACTACTTCTCAGCTCACCTTCAAGTAGAATATCCTGTTCTTCACTTTCAGTTAAGTCAAAAATGAAATGTTTTTCTAGAACCATCAAATATGTCAACTGTAGTTCATGGCAAGTCCTGAACAAATCCTTTAATTGCTTTTCTACACAGTGCAACCAGCTACCATAAAGAGATTCACTGAAAATAGAAGTGATAAAATAAAATAACTGATGTTATTACACCATTTCAAATACTGCTTCTAATGGCCTAAATAATCTTGGAGTAGAAAACCAGTAATTAGGCCTATTATAAAGCATTGAATATCAGCTAATGTTAGCTGTATTTTTGGATTGGTTGACCATTAGATGAAAGAACTAAAAAAAAAATCATACAAATCTACGAGTCTAATTTGTACATCTGTACATCGTTTTTTTTATGTTTTGGCAAACCCAATTATATTAAGAAAAGGCCAGGAGAAAAATAATCTTTTTTGATAAATATGTTCAAACGTACCTATCTTTACAGTGTATAAACACTGACATAATAATGCGGCCAGTTACAGTTGGAAATGTTTTCATAGAACAACATGCCATTGACATAGTTTCTATGACTTGTTTGATTACATCTGATAATAATTGTAAAAGGCAGACTGCTTCATTCATATATTCCTTCAATTTATTTTGTTTAAGACTTGTTGCAGCCAGTAGTTCTTTGATGAGGTCCAAACTCTGGAAAGTGAATTTTTTTTTAAATCTTTAAAGGCAACATTCTGCAATCTAGATGTACTGCAAAGATGTATAAGTGGTGTTTATACCTGAGAAACACAATTACTGCAGTCAGCTAGGAGGGTTGAGAAATGAACAGAAAATGTAGAACTTTTTATTTCGTTTCTTATACTTGAAAATGCTGTCTTTGTATTTAATACCAAAGATTCGTATGTTACAGTGTCCATCTGAAAACTTGGTCAAGAAAATAAATTGTTGTACCTAAATATTGTGAAGAAGTATTATTAGTAAAAGTTATAATTTAATACAAAAGGATACAATCGCAGGATCTATAGGACTATTGCAAAATATATCGGTGCTTTCGGACAAGAAGTCGGAGCTCTGAGAGTCGTCCATTCTATTGAGTCAAAAGTAATAAAATTAATTTAATTAGCAAAACCACTAGAACCATTACATTAGAAAACACTCGTCCCGCTCAAATATAATGTCACTTTATGTGACCATTGACAACATAATCGACTCTGGTTCAAAGTTTCTAGAGTCTCTGAGCACACAACTATGGCCATGGAAATAATATTTACGGTAGGTACTATCGAATAGGACAATAATATTGATAAATCACAAGAACCGAAAGTCGTTCCCCCATGAAAGTAATTATGAGTTGAAATTTTGAAAAAGAGAGCCCGATCAAAAAGCTTGAATATTACGTTTTGTGCACCTGGATCAGGTGGTTCGGATCAACGCATGTACAGTTTTTTTTTAAGCCAATAAAAAGAAATGAAATTACATAATATAACTATCTTTTACTGTCCCACACCTGAACAAAGGCCTCCCTCCCCATTTTTGCCACTTCCCGCGATGCTGTGCCTCATCTGGCCAATTCTTAGGGAAGCCAACCCAGGGAGCGTTGCTTCTAATGCGATCTACCTATTTAATTGAATTATGTATGTTGCACTCCATCGCCTGTTGACATACCTTGAATTTGGACTTCTGGATGTTAGTCGAAGACTCAAAGAGTCGAAAATACACATTTTCCAAGCGGAGAGGAGAGGAGATGTCTCGTACAACCAATCGGCTTTCGCAGGGCTGTAGCTTGAGTCAAATTTGAGGTAGGGCAGCATTGGTTACAGCTAGGGCAAAAGTAAAAAGTATATATCATAATTAGAGATGGGTCGAGGGCAAAAACAAATATGGACAAAATGGGCATAAACTTGGCATATTGGGCATAAATGAGATTACGCCCAAATAAATGCCCGATCACTGGGCACAAAAACTAATAACTTTGTTTTGTAAAAACAAAAAACTGAATCGTTGTGGGTAGATCTAAAAAAACAATCAGAGCGACGTGCATCCGAGCCACTGTGTGGAGCGATGTGATGAACTCCCCCAACCCCTCGTAAACTTCAACTTTCGTTGCTCAGTCCCGCGTAGAGATGGGTTTTTGCCTGGACATTTATGGACGTATTGAGTAAATGCCCAATAAACGTCCATTTACGCCCAATAAACGTCCGAAAACAGGGCATTTATTTTAATTGTAAAATATCACAAATTCTTACATCATAATAAGTTCAAATTACTTTAAAGTGTTTTGTTTTTGTAAAATAAAACTAAACTACTCTAAACAAAATAGGGCCCACCACGTTTTTAGGGTAAAATTAAAAAGTATTAATGTTTATCATGTTTTTATGGACAGCCGTGTTTAGGCTAGGTTTTAAGAAAGTGTTTAAACGTAATCAATAATCAAAATGATAATTTTTTTCTAAATCAAAAACACTTTTTAGGGAAATTGCAGCAAAATAATGAGAAAAGTAAATTTCACTTATCACTGTTTTTTTTTGCCTGTGGCTTGAGCGATGCTATGTTTAGAAGCGAGTGGGGCCTCCTCTACTCCGTATGCACTCGCTAGCCTATCAGACACTTTTAATCAGATGGGTAACGTTTTGTTCCAGTATTTGTTACAACAGACTTTTACGCGGGTTTATGAGGTCCAGGGGTCCTACCATGAACTCTTATCGCGATCCAAAAACTGAACTGTTCTTCAAATACGTCAATATAACGCATCAATTTATGTCATTATATTGACGTTCGCGATAAGAGTTCATGGTAGGGCTGCTGTACACTATTCACCTGACTGTTGTTCGAGGCTTCTATTCAGTTGATCCCTTAAATATTCAATGGAATTATTGAGGTCGGGACTCAGTGGCGTAGCGTGGGTCTTGGCCGCCCGGGGCCCACCGAATTTTTGCCCCCCGAATTTATTCTATTTAACGGACTATAACTTATTGAAAATCAAGATAAAATTTACTACTGCTTCGAAAGGAACATACGTTCTATCAGTCAGGGCCCGATCTAAGGGGGGGCCGGCCGGAGACTCGCACCACTCCGCACCAGGCGGTGGCCGACCTAGCGGCACGTGGGGTTGCGATAGACTCGAAGTGGCATTGCACAAGTCCGAGGCCATGTGCTTTCATGGTCTTCGGAACGCGCCACCGTCGGGTTCCCAAATATTGGTGAGAGGGGTTCACATCGGCGTCGAGTCGACTATAAAGTAGGACTCGTCCTTGACACCCGGTGGAGCTTCAAGGAGCACTTCCGACGTCTGGCTCCTCGATTGGACCGGGCTAGGGCTGCTTTCTGGTGGCTCCTGCTCAACCTCGGGGGACCAGGCGCCTCCTGCCGGAGGCTCTACGCGGAAGTCGTGCGGTCCATGGCCCTCTTCGGGCCCCTGTGTGAGCCCCCACCATCAGGCGGCGGCCACCAGCCAAGTTGGTCGCATGCCAGAGGGTCATGGCCATCCGGATGATCTGGGGATCTGGAGGTGCAGCGCCCCGGGGCGAAACCCCGCAGCCGGGGAAAATCGCGGCACTGCGGACTGAGCTCCGGTGTGATCTCATGGCGGCATGGAGCATACGACTGTCGCAACCCAAGTTCAGGCACGCCGCAATCGCGGCGGTAATACCTCTCTTTGAGGAGTGGCTAGAGAGGCGCTACGGTGTCCTCACTTTCCGCCTGACGCAGGTCCTCACCGGACACGGCTGTTTTGGGAGGTTCCTGTGTCGTATTTAGCGGGAGGAAACGCCCGGGTGTCACCACTGTGTGGACCGCCCGAAGGACACGATGGAGCATACGGTGCAGGTCTGCATTAAAAAATTCGTGGCACTTGCCGCCCCCTGACATATGCCGCCCGGGGCCATGGCCCCCCCGGCCCCTCCCAAGCTACGCCACTGTCGGGACTCCTTGCAGGCCATGGCAAAACTGGAATACTAGTGTCAGAAAGAGCTCTTTGTTCAATACGGGTCGTATGTGGACAAGACTTATCTTGCATAAAAACATAACCAAAACCCACTCTCTATTAAAATGGAGTGATATGAAGTCAGACTACTCGCTAAACATAACTGGTAGCAGTTACAGCACCCTCGTTCAGAATTACCAGCTCTGTTTTGCACACCAATCGAATTTCTGCCCACACCGTAACACTTGAACCCCAGAAACGGTCTGTTCTATGGATGCATGTTTCTGTCAAAAGTTCGCCTTGTTTTCTCCACACTTGTATTTGTTTGTCATCACCATCAAACTTGACCTTACATTCGTCTATAAAGAGTAGCGGACCAAAATTAGCCTTGGTCCAGTACAAATGTTGGCGAGCGTACATTAAATGCTCTGCTTGGTGAGCCCTTGTCAGTTTGAGTCGAACGGCACATACTCTGAAACATTGGCCATTTTCGTGGAGTTGATTGCGAATGATTTGATCACTGACTCGTGTACCATTTCATTGCCACAGTCGGGTTTGTAAAGCCCAGGCGGTTAAAATATTCTCCCGACGAGCAGTTAACCTGATACAGCGATCTTCAGGAGCAGGTGTAGCTCTAGGATTTCCTTTTCTAAGACTCCTGGCTGCACTCCCGATTTTATGTTACCACTTCTACATGTTTCGGATAGCTCTTTGCGACACACCGACATGTATTGCTAAAGACCTCTGAGATTTTTCCTCTGAAGCACGACAACTGGTCTCGCTGCGGTTTCCATGTCCTTATGACGTCCAGAATCAGCCATAGTAATCAATATTAGCACAAAAATCAAATAAAACTGTCCAAGAAAGCAACGACTAACAACAAAAACTACAGTCACATTGAGAACACAAGTAAAAGAATTTATTATAGCTAAATATTATAATTATAAATACATCTAATATTAGTCTTACCACTACTTAATGAAAAAGTCTTAATAACTATGGAATTTAACTAATTATAGTTTCCGCCCTGTTTTTGGGCATTTAAAAGGACGTTAATTCGTTTTTGCCCTATTTGTCCAGTTTATGCCCTTTTCGCCCAGCTGGGTTTAAACCCTCTGCCCATCTCTAGTCCCGCGCCCGCGTCGACTCGACCGGAGAACCGAAATACTTACTATTATAGCTAGTTATACGTAGTTAAGCATACTCTTACCCTATTATATCAATTTGTTAAGGTTTATTGCAATATATAAAGCTATAGTCGAAAATGTTTTTGTGAATTAACCTTTCCTGCACACTCAAATATAGCTATTTAAATGAAAATTTTAATAAAAGTTCTGTTAAAGTTTTTGCCCAGGCAAAAGGCATTTATTCGGCGTTTACGGGCATTTATCCGGCGTTTATTCAATGCGCCCAATATGTCAGGGCATAAACCCATCTCTAATCATAATTGATCTGCCCTTTAAGCATGGGCTCCTAAATCAATCACCATGTATATCACTGAACCCTAGATCAGTGATGTGCATTCAATAGCTATAAGTAGACAAATAATTTCTGTGACAGCGCATGACCATGGATCTAAAAACTATTAAATCCTCAATGATGAAGTACAAGCGAACAAGATGGTTGATCTTCCAGATTTGGATATAAAGATCTAAGGTTGGGCATTGTGATTTTAAGGTAGGGCATTGCCCCACAATGCCCCCCCCTAGCTACGGCCCTGGGCTTGCGTAATTTTCACATCTCACCGCAGCACCGCTTAGCTTCAACACAACACCGTATCCTATAGGTTGTTTACGAGACATCTCTTCTCCACTCCTCTTTGGTGGATTCCGGGCCTCACAGTGTTGCAACTCTACGATTTATTAGCACTGAAATGATGTTTATTCAGCAAATTGGTTATAAATAACACTTTTACACGTCACATTTGTTTTTTTTTTTTAACTAGATGAGTCCAGTGTTTCCTAGCCGACTGCTCTGAGAAGAAACACCGAAACAAACTCAGAGGTCAAAGTCTCTTTTAAAGTCCATACAATTACTTGTAATGGTCAAATCATATGCGAACCAAGTAGGTTAATGTCCGAAGTGGTCTCTTGAGGAGAGAGGCACACGAATTTGAGTCGGCCTGTCCAGTCAGTGCATGCATTTGTCAGAAATCGTCAAGCTCGACTCAGAACTTAAGGAGCTCAACGACACGACGAACAATACCAAAGAAGGGACATTTGGGTAGGCCGCATCAAGTACTCAAACTGTCAGACAACCATGAAATCTAATCACAAAAAATGCAACAACCCACATAGTCCACAAATATTTACAATATAATATATTAAAAAAAAAAAAAAAAACTGCTGTCATCGACTCATCGTGAAGCACAGTGTTGGTAGATGACAGTGTGAACTTCGCCTCAACATTTTAAAACGTCTGGCCCGAAATCGAGCTTTTACTTATTTTAGGGGAAAAGTACAAAGGAAACATATTTATTTAATTTTATTTAAACTCTTCAACATAATATTTATCTAATTTTTCCATTTACTTCGATTTTTAAGTGTTCATTATTTAGTTACAAACAAAATTAGAACAAAGGTTTGGCAATGAATAACTTATTCTGAGGGCCACTTCAGTGGATTTTACTGCCACTCAAACGTTACACTACCCTCCAAAGAACCTTACCCCCGAATATCCCCCAAGTGTCGAAAAAACCCCCTAATTTACAGGGAATCCCTCCTATCTGGCATCACTGGTGAGGCACCTGTGAAATGTCAATTGTCATTTGTCAATGTCAAGTGTCAAACTGTCAGCATGGTATCGGCACATGCACATTGCACGGGACGGGAACATAGCTGTGCATTGTAAATGCATAACACGCGGCCGGTTATCGATTTTATTTGCATTTACGCAAGTATTTGTGTTAAACCTTTTATTTTTTGTTTGACGGAATGATAAAATGTCGGTGTGCAATATGTTGATGGCACTTAAAGCAGTAGGAGCTGAAACTAAAACCCCTGGATTAACTAAAACATGTGAAGAACTTCAGGTTAGTACCTGCAAAAATTGAATTTTCTGCAAAAATAAATTATACAGGCCCAACAGAATTGATACATAAATATTATAGTTTGAATAGATATCCGATATCACTAATAATGTGGACTGAATTGCTTTGGCAACAATGGTGATATAGTAGTGACTTTCGTGTGTGGGAAGAGGCTGCATGGGCGTCGGCAGCAGAGTGAAAGGGGGTGCACTTGCACCCCTCTGTTGGGAAAGAAAATAGAATGAAAAGATTAATATTGATATAAAACTCCATACATTTAACATTATCTATAATTTATATTTTATTACTTAATAATATACCTAGTGTGTAGATGTAGATACACCTCCATAAAAAATAATTCTGGCGGCGCCCACGCCTGGCTGCTTTTGATATTAGCAGTATTCTTTATTTAAAAAATATTTTTTTATCGGTATAGAAAAATGAAGAATCCCGTTGTACTTCCCGTTGAAAATAATAGTACCTAGGTCCAGTTTTTGTTGCTAGCTATTGTGTAATACAATTCTGAAGTTGAGATTTATATTCATGCACCTTTATTGCCAGTTGCTCTTCTCTTCCTATATGAATGATCTAGATTTTTTGTGGGCCTCTATTATGGTATGAATAATAATTAACATTTTTTTTAATATATATAAATGCTTTTGTTTTTATTCAAGTAGGTATTTAAGATTATTTATTTATGTAAAGGTAGGAAGATTCAACATAATAATAATTATTCAGCCTGTGTGGCCCTGTTGCAAAGTAAATAAAGCATATACAAATTAAATTAGCAATTACTTAACATCTTTTTTCTTAATTCAAAATAAATAAATGGTTTTATGAAAAAGTAGTGACATCATATTTTAGACTTCGCATGTTAGTGTGAATATATTGTTTGGATATGATGTTTGCAATATTCAATTCAAGTTATGTAACATCTTCAAGAAATTAGCAATAGCGCTCAGCACACGCACAGTTCGGACCGCGGGAAACAGTACGCGCCTCGCTCCGAACTGTACTTGTAGATGTGCGGGTCATACATTTTATACAGTTCGGAGCGAGGGATTGGAACGGCGCGTGCTGTTTCCCGCGGTCCGAACTGTGCGTGTGCTGAGCGCTAATGTATTTTACTTTGAATTTGTAAATTAGCATATTTAGGTCTTGTATGCAGTGGCTTGCCAAGATGCAAGACTGTTTATATGATTAAAAACAAATGAGAATTCAGACACTGCTTTAACAGCTATAAGTTATTAGAAATGTTGCATTTTTACCCAGTTGACTGCGGGCAGACATTAGCTACGCCAAGCCTGTAGTATGGCTGGCTACACAGTTTGTGTGTTCGCCCCTAGCATGCCACTGCTTGTATGTACTTTGTCTGTTTTTAAGTGTTTCACAGCTGCTTTTGTTATTATTTTGCAGGGTTCAATAAATGCCAACACTTTTGTCATTAAAAATGCTGTAAATCAATTATCAGAATTTATACTAAAAATTGAAGATGCCAAACTATTTAAGAAATATTTATCAAATATACTTCTTGCTTTGGTGTCGGCCAAAATCCCGTTGAAACCAGTATTTTTAAATGCAAATTATGAAACATGCAGTGATGCTGAAAAGACTAGTCATTTGGAGTATTCAATTATACTGGCTGCATTGAGCAATCACCCAGATGTATTACAGTAAGTGTACCTGGATGCAGGCCACACGCTACAGCCCATAAACACCTCCTGCCTTATGACCCCGTGACAAGTTTATCTAAACTCTAGGAAAATTGAAATTCACATCTTGGTGGAGGTGTTTTGTGACTGTAGTGTATGCCCTGTCTGCAGCAAGGCTAGGAAACTTGTTGGATTTTTATATCCAAGCTTTTAAAATTTGTGAAATAGCAACATTTTGTTATACAAAATGGCACATAAAAATATTCTTAGTGTCCCTTTCCACGAGAGATGTGCTATGCGGCAATGCTGCGAGAACGTGAAACCTAAGCTACGAAACTATGTGACCATTTCCACTAATGCTAAGCTATGTAGCAGAGCGAGTAACATGTGCTATGAAAATGCGTCGTTGTAAGGTAGCTGTGCTGTTGCTTCCACAATGGCATGTCTACTTACGGTGACAAGCGCGTGCCTACTGTTGGTACCCTGCTCTGCGCATAGCTACACCACTAGCGACCATCCATATCACCCATAATTCTATATGAAAAACATAGCTTAGTTAAATCAGTTTGCATCAGTGCTATGCTATGTAGAGCAATGAATATGATTGGTGGATATGAAACACATCCATAGAAAGTAGCAACGTTACATAGCGCATCTCAGTGGAAAAGCAACCTTATTGTCCTATTGTGTTGGGTATACAACAAAATAAATGACATGAATTTTTATATTGTATATTTATACAGGTTGTTATTATGCATATTCTGACCAGCTCCTTCCATTTTAGGTATACTTTAAAGTATTTCGAAATCAATCCGGTGGCTCCATTTGAAGTATTCTGCCATCATGAGGACTCCTATAATGTGGCTCCAAAGAAGCGGAGACTGCTTGCTTGTGGGCAGAAAATTTCGGAAGGACAAATGGTATCATGCTGCTATACATTGCTTAGCAAGTTACCAAATGAAATGTCTGCTAAATGGGACTGGACTAAGTTTATCGGAACTTATAGTAGCCATGGGTCAGCAGTTGTGAAATGGTATGTTATAGTTTTTTTTCCTGAAGTTATTCAATACTTCAGACACTTTAGTGTTGATAAAAAATTTAATACTACTATAAGCCTATTATTTGCCGTTTCTGAGGGCGCAATTACACTTGGTCGTTAGCTCGTATTCCAGTGCTCGAAAGACTTTACTCGGATTTGGGGTATTGGAATACAGGTTAAAGACTGTGAGTAATTAAATCGATTACTTATGCCCGCATTCGGGAACGATAAATCCGGACGAGATTGCCTGAAGACGGGCGCACGCACCCGACCTCGTTCATTTACGTTTTATAGTTAAGAGGGGAGGGGGGGGCTTGAACTCGTTTTTTTTTGCATATACACCATTTTAATTAATGACAATGGTTCCCTGTAGGGTAATTTTGCAAAAAAGTTTAATTAGAATAATATTACCTAAGTTCACTTTAAGATTCGTCGGCTTAAGCCCCTTAGCCCCCCCACCCCCTGGATCCGCCACTGCAAGTTTGCCCGAATTTTATAGGCAACCGACTTCGCGCAAACGACCTAGTGTAAAATTGATGAAGCTTGTTCACTATTTATTCCAATAAGTGTTGATTTTGGTATGCGTAAAATTATTATTTTTGTACTTTATAAAACCAACAGGTTGGTAAAAGAATGCATGGTCATTCTATCAAATATGACGGATGCACAGTCTAGTGCACTTTCATTGAGAATGGATATACATGAACAGGAAATCATCGAAATTTTGGATCAAAATAACACTTATCCCATTCACACCATGAATGCAGTAATTAAAGATGATCTAAGTCTTAATGTTGTCAATATTGATGGTATACTGCTGCCTGTATATGAGAGGGATAATGTTCAGACTGGTAATTTAGTTCCAGTAAAATCTACTGTCAATAATCTGAGGAGTTTGGCTTTGGCTGTCGCTTCAGGTGAGAAGAAGGTTGCTTTAATTTTTTTGCCAATATAATATATATACAATATGTAACAAAAACCCTGTCCGATCCAAGAGGGGCGTATTCCTGGTTCAACATACGTGCTAGAAAAAATTGTTATAAAAATGTAACTCATAACAACCAAAATTTATTGATTTCTTATTTTTATAATCCATGCGAAATTTAACACTGAATATGGCAAATTTTCATAAGTTGACAACACTCCACCCGCCGGCAAAATCTTTTTATTTTTACCTATTTTTATTTCAAAGAACACCGCCCTACACTACCGCGTTGTAGGCACTCTTTCAACTAGTCGCCGACTCTTTGATGTCGCCGACTCTTTGATGTCGCCGACTGGTTGCCTACCGCTACCGGCGCCGGCGCAAGTCTTTCGTGGAGATAGCTTTCGATCGGACGTTTGTACGTATCACGCGCTATCGTTTCGCGAACAATGTCGTATTCCATTCAAAAATATTTTAATATGTTGATGTGCTTAGGCAAGAAGACCGACTGTAATTATGCAGCTGCGTACGTAGTACGTGCAAATTTATTGAAAAGGTGTCGAAAGTGTATTAGTGTTGGAGGTGGACATGTGGAGCACGATCGCCGAAGTATGCAACAACAACAAGTTAACGTTTTAATTAACTGATACCTGCAGTCAGTAAGTACATTGCCAAAAGCACATTACATTTAAAAAAGCCCTTATCAGGGCTACATTTAATTCGATTAATTGTTTCTTGATAAACAGAATTATGTCTAAAACACAAAATACAGAGTGTGTCTGGAATCCGGATCACTATGCCTACAAAATAATATCAGCTGATACCTACGCGTAGGCAGGTATGACGTAGCGTAGGTTTCTTTCGTTATAAGTTTGTTTGGCGGCACGCGACAAAGCGGGTTCATGACACGGGATCATACAAACCGTCTCGCTCAGGCGGCTTCTTTGACAAAAAACTGTCGAACTTTGTCGAGCGATCAGTGTTGCCGTTGATCAGTTTTTATTTTTTATTTAAATTTAATTATATTCACTGGGGAAAAATAATAATCTCAAATCCATTAAATGGTTACGTATATGTGTACGCAGTACGATGCCGAATAATACCCTTAAGGATCGGACAGGGTTTTTGTTACATGCTGTATATATATTTTTTTGCCAGGTAATTGAATTTGACTGCCTAATTGGTCTAGTTGTCAAAAAGCGCGACTGCTGAGCAAGACCTCATCTTGGGTTCGATTCCCAGGTCGGGCAAAGTGCTATTGGGTTTTTCCATTTGTGCCAGGTTGGTTGTAATAGGCTCGCCCCTTATTACATGGGAATTTAACTAATTACATTATCTTATCTCTTACCTTTTTGTAACCCTCTTAATTCTTTGTACTTGAACCTATTTGCTTCCGATACATTATACATTTCCACTTGTAAAAATCCATTTCTTTTCTAGGTCAAGCCCTCAGTCTTATGGGCCCAGTAGGTTCTGGAAAGACTTCCCTAGTGGAACATTTGGCTGCTATCACTGGCCGCAAAGGCGTGGCTTTCAAGAAAGTCCAACTAGGAGACCAGACGGACTCCCGCATGTTACTGGGATCACACCAGTGTACCGACATTCCTGGAGAATTTGTGTGGAGGCCTGGCGTTTTGACTGAGGTACGGCTTCTGCATTTACTTCAATATTTTATACCCTTTATTGTATTCGTCATGGCCTAGTGGTGGTGTCGGTGGTAAGGTTAAGGCACCTGCCGCTTTTGTGATTGGAGGCTCGTAACCGCCAAAGGCAAGTACCAATGCGGTTTTTTCTACATCATATGTAGAAAAAGCTACTACTTCTACTTTCTAAGTTTATCTTGGACATCACTGACATTGGTGAAGGAAAACATCGTGAGGACACCTGGTCTTATAATATTACTATTAGGCTGAAATCGCCAATCCGCCACCGCTAGCCAAGCGTGGTGGTCCGGTGAGCGCCTTCTTTGTATGAGAAGAGGCCTTTGCCCTGCAGGCTATTATATGCTAGCCCAAAGTCTTGATTATTTTCCCTATAATAGCAACAAGCGCACTCTTTAAACATTATTTAGATACAAAGCAATAGAAACAGACGATTATTGACTTACTTAAATTCCTTAAAATAATTTGTTTAAACAGATGTTTGTTTGCTTATCTTATGCAAGTGCAAATACACGTATACGGTATATTTGCATTTTTGCTCAAAAGGTTTTAAGTTTGCATATATTGAAAAATACAAAGTATGTAGAAGTTTCCTGCATCGTGTATGATTCAGTAAAATAATATCCATCTTCCTTATCTCTGTCAATCTATGAAGGCCGAAACAAAATATTTTATTTTTCTAAGACGCATTCATGTCATGCTAACAAAATATTCTTTAAGGCCGTACAAAATGGACATTGGCTGCTATTAGAAGACATAGACTGCGCGGCACTGGATGTAGCATCAACCCTGAGTTCTCTACTCGAAAGAAACTCACTATGCGTGCCTGGCTATCGAGATTCTCTTCCAGTCACACCTGGATTTCAACTCTTCGTCACTCAACGGTAAGCACAGAAAAAGCAAAGTAAACTTAATGACTGGGGTATAAAGTTGATTGTCTATTGATGATTAATTGATTGTTTTAGAACATTGACGACAAATTATGGCTTCCAAAAGAAAATGTCGAGTTCCAGTACATTACTTCAGAAACATTTAACACAGATAAACGTAGAACCTCTATCAAGGTCTGAACTCGCAGAGATCATACAAACTCTGTATCCGGCTCTTTCAACTATTTGCTCAAGAATGATCGAAGTCTTCATGATGTTCTCAGTAGGCAGTCATGACACGTCTCTACAGGCTACCGAAGTAGTAGATAGTGATAAGGAAAAGAATTTAATTCTTATACGAGGATCAAGATTGATTTCAACCAGAGACTTGTTGAAATGGTGCTCTAGATCAGTAGTAGGTTTTGACGTGTCAAGTCCTGAATCAGCACTAAAAGTTCTGCAGGACGCTTTGGATATATTCACTTGTTCGGTTTCCGCCCCTGAACATAGATTAGAACTGGCCAAGAAAGTTGGTTTACGACTCGGTATAGTAGAAGCAAAGTCGGAATTTTACTGCAAACATTACAAGCCAAATGTGTCACTAAATGCTACGTTTCTAGAAGTCGGCAGATCCAAAGTTCCGAGGGTAGAGAAAAGTTTAGAAACTATTGATTTTGATAACAAACAGACAGTGTTTTCGTTTACGCGGCAGTCGGCATGTTTGCTTGAGAGGATTGCTTGCTGCGTCACATCCAATGAGCCAGTATTACTTGTTGGTGAAACGGGTACTGGCAAAACGTCGTCAGTGCAGTATATTGCGAGGCAGACGGGACACAAACTGGTCGTAATTAACATGAACCAGCAGTCAGACTCAGCAGACCTACTCGGTGGGTACAAACCCGTAGACCTGAAATACGTAATCCGACCAATAAGACTTCAATTTGAGGAGCTTTTCCGAAATTTTTATAACACGATGAAAAATCAAAGGTTTTTGGGCCACATCGAAACTTGCTACGAAACGGAAAATTGGCCTGCCTTACTGGCTCTGATGAAGCAGAGTCACAACGCTGCTGTTACTAGGCTAACGGCAGAAAAGTCAACCATTAAACTGAAGAAATGGGTAGCGTTTGGTTTCAAACTTGCAAGATTGGAACAGCAAGTTAAAGCGGCTTCGAAGTTGACCTTCGCATTTATTGAAGGGTCTTTAGTCAAGGCGATGCAGGAAGGCCATTGGGTGTTGCTAGACGAAATAAATTTAGCGTCCGCTGAAATCTTGGAATGCCTAGCTGGACTTTTAGAAGACAGAAATGAGACTATAGACCTGCTGGAAAAAGGGGACAAAGTTCCCATAAAAAGACATCCAGATTTTACTCTGTTTGCTTGCATGAATCCAGCTACGGATGTGGGTAAAAAGGACTTGCCTGCCGGTCTTAGGAACCGTTTCACAGAGTTCTTCATCGATGAGTTGACTGAACGAAATGATTTGATATTACTCATTGGTGATTATTTGTATCACATGAATCTTGGTGGAGCCGTTTTGGAGGCGATCTACAGTTTCTATGCCAGTATTAAGAAAGAAGCGAAGTTGAATCTTGTGGATGGATCAGGTAATAGTTCTTTATTTTTATACTCTTTTAAATATGGTCTTTATCTATAAATGTAAGTATACTTTTGTTTAAATGCGCTAATCTCCGGAACTTCTAGTTCGATTGTGTAAATTCTTTCGTTAATAGGAAGCTACGTTATTTCCGAGTGCTGTTGGCTATATTTTATTATTAAATGGCTATATTTTATTATTAAACAAATAAGGATTCATAAGAAAATCTAGACATTTATATATTTTACAACAAATATTTGTATACTTTTTTTAGGAAACACACCACATTATTCTCTCAGGACTTTATGCAGAGCCCTAACAGCTGCTGCCAAAGCTAAATGTGGAACAGTATCAAGATCTCTTTACGAAGCATTTTGCTTATCCTTCCTTACACAGTTGGATCGTTCGTCACATCCGAAAGTAGAAGCCATGATTGCCAAGTACGTATACATTCAATTTTGGTAAAATTAAGATCCATTAATAGGGTTCCTTGGGATATGTTCATCAAACTGCATATTTTATAAACATAAAATTTAAATTTGGATTATGAATTTAAATTAGACTTTATTTTTTGAAGTTTTAAGTTGACTGCTACTACAAAATATGAAACTCAAATAGTCTGAAATTAATTAATTAATTTATTATAGGGCAGTCATCGGCAAGAAAAATGTGAAATCAGTAACAAACCAACTAATTCCCGAGCCACAAGTTTTTGGCCAAACGTTCTTATTCTTCGAAGGTCACTGGATCCCACAGGGCAAACTTGAAATAGCTATCCCAGAAGGCTATATCCTAACTCCTACAGTGAAAAAAAATCTTTGTGACATAGCACGAATCATATCCCTTGGTCGACTGCCAATATTGTTACAAGGTGACACATCGGTAGGCAAAACTTCTCTTATAACATACATAGCTAAAGCTTCTGGCAATTATTGTGTCAGAATTAATAATCATGAACATACAGACCTGCAGGAATATATAGGATCTTATGCTGCTGACGCTAATGGGAAACTGGTCTTTAAAGAAGGCGTTCTAGTCGAAGCCATGAGGAAGGGATACTGGATTATACTTGATGAGCTTAATTTGGCACCAAGTGACGTATTAGAGGCTCTTAACCGTGTCTTAGATGACAATCGAGAACTATTCATACCTGAAACTCAACAAGTTGTCAAAGCGGATCCTAATTTCATGTTATTCGCTACTCAAAACCCGCCAGGTTTTTATGGCGGCCGAAAAATGCTATCCAGAGCGTTTAGAAACAGATTCGTCGAGTTACATTTTGATGAAATACCAAAGAATGAACTAGAAACAATTCTGCACCAAAGATGTCATGTTCCACCAGCCTACAGTAAAAAAATGATAGCTGTCATGGCTGATCTACAAATAAGACGACGTGGTTCAGCAGCTGTTCAGGGCAAAGACGGATTTATAACTCTGCGAGACTTGTTCAGATGGGGTCAGAGATACAAATGTGTTTCAAAAGATTCTTTGACTGAAGACAAATTTTACGACTGGGATCAGCATATAGCTGATGAAGGATATCTTATCCTAGCTGGAAAAGTGCGACAAACTGACGAGCGATCCATAATTGAAGAAGTCATAGAAAAGCATATAAAGAGGAAGGTAAATCCTGACAACCTCTTTTCCCTTCATGTGGGTACGTCTCCCGTCACAAAGGCCATTTTGGAGGAAATCCTGAATAACAAACTTGAAGAGTTTAATCACGTTGTATGGACATATAACATGAGACGACTTGCAGTATTAATAGCCAAGTCGTTCAATTTCCAGGAACCAGTCTTATTGGTTGGAGAAACTGGTTGCGGAAAAACAACCATATGCCAAGTACTGGCAGCATTAAAGACACGTCAGCTTCTATCAGTCAACTGTCATATGCACACAGAAAGTTCAGATTTCTTAGGAGGTCTTCGTCCTGTGCGTCAGTACAAAAACGATGGAAGACTTTTTGAATGGGTCGACGGACCGCTAATAAAAGCTATGGAGACAGGAAACATGTTCCTAGCTGATGAAATATCTTTGGCAGATGACAGTGTGTTGGAGAGAATGAACTCTTTATTGGAACCTGAAAGACAGCTGGTGTTAGCCGAACGAGGAAGTGATGATAATTCTGATGTCGTCGTCATTACAGCACACAAAGACTTCCACTTTGTCGGAACTATGAATCCTGGTGGAGATTTCGGAAAGAAAGAGCTTTCGCCGGCACTGCGAAATCGGTTTACAGAAATATGGTGTGACAGTGTCACGTCTAGAGAGGACCTACTGAAAGTTTTAGAGAAAAGCGTCAACAAGGGAGTGTCGCTAGGCAACCAAGAGGACGGTAGTTCGGGAATTGGTACATCGATCCTGAATTTCACCGACTGGTTGAAGAACTCAGAAGTGACGAACAAATTCCCATTCAGCATACGTGATCTTCTATCATGGGTGCACTTCATTAATATCACAGTTGCAAAAGGTCTCTTGGACACCCCTGAAGCATATGTACACGGTGCTTGTATGACATTTCTAGACTGCTTCGGTACAGCACTAACAGGCCATATAGATTCCGAAACTTTGGTCTTGCTACGAAAAAATGCAATCAACTTCTTGTTGAATCAAATAAAATCAATTGGCAGCGAGTATATGGCTAGTTTGCAAGAAATGTTGAGCGATAAAAAGACTCAATTCGTTGCTGAAAGCGGTTCGGAAAAGTTCGGAATAAAGCCTTTTTACATTGAAGTTGGAGAGAAAAATGACAGTACTGCTGAAGAAGAACAAAAGTTCACTTTCACAGCTCCAACAACCGGTGCTAATACTTTGAGGTTGTTGCGCGGATTGCAGTTGAATAAGGCAATTCTATTGGAGGGAAATCCTGGAGTCGGAAAGACTAGCTTAGTAACTGCACTCGCTAAATCATCCGGTCATAAAGTTGTCCGGATTAATTTGAGCGACCAAACGGTAAGTCTTTCTATAAGTCATTTAGATTTAGATTCGTTGGTAATTAAATTCTAATTTGTAATTTCTTTTACAGGATATAACAGACTTATTCGGAACAGATCTACCAACTGAAGACGGATCTTTCACATTCAAAGAAGGCGCGTTCTTGAGCGCTCTTCAAAATGGCGATTGGATCCTATTAGATGAATTGAATTTGGCACCTCAACCTGTCCTTGAAGGACTTAACGCCTGTTTAGATCACAGGGGGGAAGTATTTATCCCTGAACTAGGTAAGACTTTTAAGGTTAAAGAGCAAACACGGCTATTTGCTTGCCAGAACCCTTTGAAGCAAGGAGGTGCCCGAAGAGGCCTGCCTATATCCTTCCTGAACAGATTCACTCAAGTATACATCGACACACTAACCAAAGAAGACTTGATATACATTGTGGAGGCACAGTACCCAAGTGTTCCTAAAGATATTTTACACAAAATAGTCGAATTTAACTGCAAAGTAGCTCATGAAGTAACAGAGATACAGTCGTGGGGTCACAAAGGCTCTCCTTGGGAAATGAACCTAAGAGACATACAGAGATGGTGCGAGGCTCTCATTCAAGACAAGAATGAAGGTAACCCTCTACGCCCTGGGAAATACGTGGATATGCTCTATGTGAACAGAATGAGGGCTGAAGAAGATAAGAACAAAATGATCGAAACATATGATAAAATATTCCTTCCTGATTACCCAAGGAGTGATAGTAACCCTCAATTTTATATGACTCGTACACACGCTATAATAGGAGATGTAATGCTTGCTCGAAATGAACAAAAAGAATTCAAAAACCGCAGAGCTGCGGAGACGAATTTGCTTGTCCTCAGAAATCAACTGCCTACTTTGAAAGCGGTAGCTCAAAGTATCAAGATGAACTGGTTGACAATACTGGTCGGACCTTCAGCTACTGGAAAGAGCAGTGTAGTACAAGTACTTGCTGACTTGATCGGTAACGAGCTACAAGTCATACCTGTGACGTCGGCAATGGACGTCTCCGATTTACTCGGTGGTTTTGAACAAGTTGATTTTAACAGAAATCTTGAGAGTTTATATGATAAAATTGAGACTCTAACAATACAAACAGTTAGGGATATATGGCTTAAACAAGAACCCTTAGAATGGAAGAGAAATTTGTTACTAAGTGAGCTTTACGAGTACAAATCTCTACAGAAAGTTTCTAGCACTGACATGTCGGAAGATAACATTATTAATTTTAAACAGAAAATTGAGTTCCTTAACAATCATTGTGAAAAATTGATGAAAAATATTGATAATCAACCGGCCACATTATCTAAAGTACAAGAAGTTGTAAAACTTTTGACCAAGTTACAGAACAAAGTGTCACAAGTGTCTTCGGTAAACGCCGGAGGAAAATTCGAGTTCGTAGACTCTTTACTTGTAAAAACGATGATCGAAGGATCTTGGCTACTCCTAGACAATGTCAACCTAACTTCTGCCGCCGTTCTCGATAGACTGAATGGTTTGTTGGAACCGAACGGAGTATTGAGCATACCTGAGAGAGGTGACGTCAGTGAAATCAAACCTCATCCGAATTTTAGGGTTTTCTTCACAATGGATCCGAAGTATGGAGAGATTTCCAGAGCTATGAGGAATAGAGGGGTTGAAATATCTCTACTCAGACCTGACGACTGGCAGATATCGTATGTGTCTGAAACTGAGAACTTGTTTGACTTGACGGCTCTGTTGTCGTCCTGCGGCTTGCCCTGCCAATATCATGACTTGTGTATTAAATGTCATGAATTGATGCAGTCGTTTATAGAAGGTATGTATTTTTATTGATCTAGAGTACTTAATATTAGAGACATCATAGAGCTCAATGTTTGCTGGCTTCCCTTAGGAAGTTCGGATTAACCGAAGAAAGAAAAATTACAGTCCTCTTGCGAAACTTGACCCTTCACTCACTAAATAATGTATGTCAAATAATGTATTCATTAATTTAACAAAGTATCTACTAAATAGCCTAAATTAATAATTAAAGCATTTAACGTTTCTTTTTCAGGACTCGATCGTCCAACTATTTCACATTTGCTGCAAGCGGCTCACTTGACCTGGCAACAGATACTACGCGGTATTTCTACTATCACTGCTTTTATTAACAGTTTCTCTGATATCTATATAAAGCCAAGATGCGGCGCAGACTTCCTCGCCAGTGTGAAATCCTCACTTGCTGAAATGAAAAATTCCATGTTAAAAGCCGTCGATGAACTAATGGATGGAGAAGAACTGGAGGACGAGGACCCTTTCCCCGAAACTACCAATCACACTCTCACAGTAAAAGCTTTGTGCTCAAATTCTACAATGGAATTAGCCAAGCAACTCGCTTATACAGCTACACAAGAAACTAAAGATGGTACAATAGAATCACAGTTACACGTCATCTTTAGTCTGTCCTCCGTTTACCAAAGATCACATCCAACATTAACAACAACTGTTTACTCTATAATTGATAAAATTCTAAAGAAGCAAGGCAGCGATGAGAGCATGCTATATGTTATGGCTCTCAATGATACTGCTTACGAAACATATAAATATCATAGTGGCGACTTGCAGTCGTATAAAAAATACTATCCAGAATTCTATAGATTAAATGAAAGGGAAGTATGTTTAGGCAACAATGAAGGACTTAAAATGATCAACAGTCTAAAAAGGTACTATTTGAATAACATTTTAGCAACTGAAACCCCGTTTACAGTAGCTAATTTTTCAGAAGCTGCATTGACAGCAAGATTGACAGATGACTTTATGGAATATCCGATTCTAAAATATTGTCTTAGATACATTGACGTTATTGAAGAGTTTATTTACAAAAGTATAGAACGATCCCCTCACTCTTTAGATGATAGAACAGCTTGTAATATGATAATACTTCTGAGCTGGCGGGACCGATTCTATAGGGTGGTACAAGAACCAATGTTCGTTCCTAACGAGGGTAGCAGGCGCAGGGTTTTAAGAGATGACATCGTCCCCCTTCTATACACACACAGTAAATGGTTACAGAAACATTTGATGAGACCATTGATGAGACTTGCGAGACACAGCGACGCTCTTATACGTACTTTCAATCACGCTGCGGCATGTATAGCGATGGCGCCTGTTAACGATAACACAGTAGTTGCTAAGTTGAGCAAAAAGATTCGCAAGATGTACGGCCAGCCAAAGTTATTAGATAACGAAAGAGAATACGAACACTGCAGCGAAAAGTCGAATGTTTACAACAAGTTGACTTTGGACCTTCATCAACCTTTATCCAAACAACTCGGCAGACTGTCTGTGGACAATTATGCTGTTACAGACTTTGATTTAGCATTGGACGTGCCAGCGAGCGATAAATTAGAAGCAGTAAAACACAATATTACTAAGTTGGTTGACAGTAAAGTAGTTGAAAAAGCAGGTTCCGAAATTAAACTTCTTCCAATAATCTCTTACGTTGTTCAGAGAGTATTGACAATCCTACAGAGAGATTTCTTTGATATAGTATCCCAAATAGCAAAGAATGAAGGCAAAATAATTGTGGGGATTGAATCTTTGGAAGTTTTAGCCAGTTTAGTACACTTAGGGAAAGTGACTAAAGGATTTCCTCCAGCGCTGTTGAACCTTTTGGAGGTAATACTAAAACTGCAGGACAATGGTCAAGACGTGATCAAGGGGAGGTAAGATATTTAGTTTATTATTAATTTTCCTTAGGGCTGATTTTTGAATAGTCGGATAACTTTTATCCAAAGAATAAATATGATAGTTTGACATATTTTCTCTAGAAAAGCTGTCAAACCGCCATATTTATACCTCTGTTAAGAGTTATCTGACGATTGAAAAATTAGCTATTTAACTTTGTGTAAAGAATTGTAATATTGCATTTTTCTTTCAGAATATCATCTGTTCCTTTCAAATTCTGGGATGAATTTTACAAAGCAGTAGTATATTCTCCTGCTTTTTATCCTTCGCCATTTTTGAATCCTCACTTCGGGGTAAACCCTGAAGAGATTGTTGAAGAAATACCGGTTAACAGCAAGAGATTGTCTAAGAACGTTCCCCTGTTGCCGTATTATCTGCAAAAGTTCACTGTGTCCGTTGATAATCCAGGTACGTTAATTATCTTACACTCACGATCTGTTATATAGACTAGGTTTCATCAGCCGACGCCACTTGGACCACTTCCGCCCGTTCTCCTTTGACATACATTCGTCTGAATTCGGGTTTGTTCGGCGGTCGTCGGATTTTGTTCTTTAAAATATCGAGTTAGCTTACAAATTAATACCCCCATGACCCCCATGTGTGACGTGCATTATATTGCGCTTTAAATATAAGTTGTTTCCCAGTAAGAATTTTTGTTCAATGTTGCTTAGTTTGGTGGATATTCTGTAAAACTTTAATTAAACATTTTAAAAACCCCGACGGCCGATCTTGAACCGATTTTCATCAAACATAGCTAAGAACATCCCGACGAATTCACCTTTCAAACAAAAAAAAAACAAAATCGAAATCAGTTCATCCGTTCGGGAGCTACGATGCCACAGACAGATACACACAGAGACACGCCAAACTTATAAGACCACGTTTTGCGTCGGGGGTTAATAAGGGTGTTACCACACCAATCGATCGATATTCGATCGATGCCATCGATCGACATCGGTCGACGTTGATCGATTGGTGTGGTAGCTTTAATTGATCGACGGATACCGGTCGACTAACCAATCGATCGATTGCCGGTCGATGGCATCGGTCGACGGATACCGGTCGACAATCGATCGATTGGTCTAGTAGAAACTATCGATCGACGTCGACCAATCCATTCTACCATCGATCGATGGCATCTATCGGCTATCCATCGATTGGTGTGGTAACACCCTATAATGTTCTCCTGTGAATTGAGGTGAAGTGAACTTAAGGTGTCACGTCATCCTACTACCTAAGTATTGATCTCACCTCACCTCAAGCTCACTTCACCTAAATTCGCTGAAAGATTCACTGAGGACTGATTTCGTAGTTGCTTGTTTTTGTGACCTTGTGTGAATGGTCATAAGGCGCATTTTATGATCAAAATTATAATTAATAAATGGTGATAATTTAGTTATAATAACTAATCAATATTTCAGAATCACGACATGTAATGGCTTATGAAGCAGTGTCGTTGGAAGACAGGACTAGCTACTCTGAGCAGCTGGGAACAATCTTGAATATTCTGTGGAAGAATATCGCCACATTGGATTCTGCAGCTTCTTTGAAGATGTACGTATTTTTTTTACGTTGCATTTGAAACAGCAACCCTTAGCCCTCTATTCATTTAAATAAATAAAAATAATTGAAATGTCTGTTTGTAATGGCAAAATAATAACTTTTTTTTCAATCACATATGAATGTTTACACATACTTATACACATAAAAAGTTTTCTTGTCTGTCTATCTAATATCTGTCTGTTTTTCTGTTTGTTTGTTCTGTGTAATGTCTGAAACGGCTGGTCCAATTTAGACGAAAAACGGTCCGATTTAGAAAAAAAAAAAAAATTAAAATGAATTAGAGTTTCGCGCACGATAACCGACATGCTAGTTAAAAATATGGAACTTAAAGAACCGTTTTTCATCTCGCTTTGATCTGTATCTGTAAGCACGATTTTCAATCGTAGGGCCCTGTATTTGATTCCCATTTCTGTTGTCTTTGTGAATATTAAAAATATGGGTCGATACCTAAAAACGTTTTAATTGATTTATAACATTTCAGAATATCAGACGCCAAATTCGAAATTCAAAAATTCGAGCAACTTGTACACTTCTTACATTCCGCTCTCGAACTTGAAGGCGACAATACAATCGACGAAATGTGCGCACATATCGTAGAAACGTTCCGCAATCGCTTCAGGCGAACGTCTTTCGACGCCTTTCTAAACAAAACGAATGACACTTACCAAGAACTCCTTACGTTACTGGAAAATAAAACAGATGACATGAAAATAAAGATTTGCACAGCCCAACTGTCATTACACACAAGTGTTTTAATCACTAAAGTGTTTGCTGAAATTAATTCGATGGATCACGTGGCGAAATATCGTCTCAAAGTCCAATACATTGAGGAAGATGTCAGAACATTTGATGCATTACTCGGTGCATACTACTTCCACGGTCTTGTTTATGGAAATATTCCACATTATGGGAGTATTGAAAAGCCTTCACAAGTCGTCTTCAGTAAGTTGGAAAAGGACAGTGACCTGTTGAAAGTACATCCCCATTGTAGCACACTTATTAAGTTGAGACAGAGCACTGCTGAAAGAGTTACCAAGTACAAAATGGGAAATACTTTTAGACCTGAAGAACCGACTTACAATACTTTTGCTAATGTAAGTAGACTTAAATATTTTTTTTATTATTAACCTTTTTATTATTGTTGACTGGAAATCGCTGGATGCGGAAAGCGCAAGACCGGTCATTGTGGTTATCTTTAGGGGAGCCCTATGTCCAGCAGTGGATGTTGTTTGGCTGATATGATGATGATGATGTCGTGATGGCCCGGTGACCTCTCATACTTGAGGTTTCGGGCTCGATCCGAGCAAGTACCAATATGATTTTTTCAGTTCATATGTACAGTCAGCAACAAAAGTCGATTAACAATTATGATTTTTAAATCCTAATTATTAAGTAGAATATTAAAAATAAAACGCAATGAACATAAAATTAAGATGTAATAAACCCTTAGCTATTACCTGAAATTCAGAAAGCCAGTAAATTATGTGTTTAGTGTCTGTTTAAATTATATAAAAAAGTTACATTGTTAATCGACTTTTGTTGCTGACTGTACTTTCTAAGTTTATCTTAGTCGTCACTGACAACGGTAAAGAAAACACATTGTGAGGAAACCTGGACTTATAATTAATATAAGTCTGAAATCGCATCGGGTCAATAATAGGCTGATATTAATATCATTTATAAATATTAAAAAATTAACGCATTCAATTATTAATTTTCAGGATTGTAAACACTTTACAAAATCCATTATGTCGGTAAACACAACTCTAGAAATTACTACCAACCTAATAACTGCTTGCAAGAATTTGTACGAGAACCTTCTTACCAACACTGTAAACAAAACAACTCTCCTATCTGGACACACTGTGGTCAAGGAGACATCATCCTGGCTGTATTCAATCAACGCCTTTTATAAAAAAGTCGAGACATATTCCGAGGCTTTTCCAGACTTAGCAAAGCCTCTACAGAGTTCATTATCTCAACTCGTTCATAGTGTAACCTCTTTGAACGACTTGACGAAAGAGATTATAGTCAAGATCGAACAAGGTCCGCTCCTAAAGGAGGTTGTAAGCGATTTGATGGTGTTCCCCAACGGAATACCGAATCGGAAGAACAAGGAGGATTATTTGAATAGATTTGTATCGTCGAACTTCGTGCAGTTGTTGAATAGAAACGTGGTCGCTGGGAATGATGAGATGTTTACTGCTGAGTTGGAGGGTATTCAGTGAGTATTTTTCGTGTTATATGTTTCTTGTAGTGTGGTATAAGCAGGCACAAACGTGAAAACATAACGTTCTTAGAATTTCTCCACAAATCTAACATAAAAAAATTACGCACACCCCTAGAAAGAGACAGAGAGAAAGAGAAGAAAGGTCGCCTGGACAAGGCATAACGCTTTTTCATTACGTGACGATTTCTGCCAGTAAACTCCTGCCGCAGGCAGAGTAAAGGAACTTCGTTCTAAAAAAAATCTTTGTGATAATGCTTTGCTAGCGCCTAGAGAAAGCTTTAGAGTAACATTGAAATATCATAAAGATTTCTCTACAAAATTCATTTCTAGTATTTATACCTAGTCTTATAAATGCGCCAATCAAATTCGTGTATTCAAATTCAACCGTTATGTAATTTAACATTAATTTTACAGGGTTCTAAAAATGAATCTATCAGAACTGCGCATGTATAGCACGGCGTTGGATAAACTGGATAAAAGTACCATGTCTTCCGTGCTGACGACGTTAGACGCGCTCGTGAAGGCGTGGGAGCAACAGCAGAGAGACATCGAGAAGAAGAAACAGGATGATGAAGCCTTATATGTTACTAAGTACGTGCTTTCTTTGTTTTTTTTCTTCTAATCGTCTATTATGTTCCTTGTACATTTTTTCACAAGTAATGCTCAAATAAAGCAGCAATTTTCAATGATCACACAATTTTCAACTCAATTTTATGGTATTTAAGTTCATTATCATTTAATCAATCAATACTGGTCAAGCATATTGCAGCTCTATATGAGCTGACCGTGATGTGAAAACTGCACAGTAAAGAAATGTACGATTTATGTGGGGAATATAATTATGTCCTCTACAGAATGTCATTCGCAAAAATATCTTGTTTGGATCTTTATTATTTTTTTTATATTCTTATTTCCTTAGTTCCTGGGTTTTCATGTTTTAATACCATAAATAAGTTAAATGTACTGTTAGTCTGTTGTATAATTAAAGTAGTAGTTAAATCTTTTATAGAATCCTATAAAATGCCCGATACTAAATTGTATACCATTTCTTCTAGATCAAAATGTGAAGATGAAAATGAAGACGCCATAGCACTTGAAGAAATGCTCGAGATGTTCCCATCATACTCCGATCAAGACTTCGCTGAATTTAAACCGCCAACGCTAGAACAAGTTCCAGTTAAACAACTAAATAACTCTGAAAAACCTAAACAAAGACATCTAATAGCTCCTGAAGACGTTACTGGCGTCTACAAATGGCATTCGAACATAGTTCGCAATATGACGTCAGCGGAATGGTTACCCGCCCGAAAGAAGTTGGTCGGTAATGACGTGACTAGTCCGTTCTTGCAGAGGTATCCCACATTTAGTCGGGTTATAAACAATGCTTGGGAGGCTTTGGACGCTGAGTTTGAAGGGACTATTTCGCCAAGTTTGATGGTACTGATTTCGCAGATTAAAGCTAAAGTTGATGGACAAGGTAAGTTGTTATTCTTTTTTCTTAAGTATATTAGGACACAAAACTATAACCACAATAAGTATTAGGGTACAAGTTGGTAGCCGACTGCACGTGACAGCAGCAGACGACATGTCGTCGCTTCAGTACAAGTTGCTACCAATTTGTACTGAAGCGACGACATGTCGTCTGCTGCTGTCGCGTGCAGTCGGCTACCAACTTGTACCTTTACGTTAGTTAAGGCTCTGCTTTGTGCACCGTCGTCTCCGTCACTCATACTTGTGTGACAGTACTGACAGTCTCTTTCTATACCTAAATGTCTCACAACTAAATAAAAAAAAAATGCCCCATACTAGGAATTTCCCCTGTATCGTGGGAGCCTTTATAAACATTACTCAAATAACCAGATCCAAAAAAAGTATCTATAGGCCATACAACAATTTATTCCGGGCGGTAATCGAACCCAAGTCACGCGTCGTAGCAGCCCATCGCTCAGCCCCTATGCCGACCGTGTCATCAAACAATGCCTATGTATACTGTCCTGGCATTCCATATTAATTGATCCAATTCTGTATCTATTTTAGAGTCTTCAAGCAAAGTGGACTTCTATAGATCCGCTTGGGTTTCGGAAACGAAACAGTGCGTGCCTTTACTTCATAGAGTGAGGGAGAACACCAATGAACTACTCGATCAATGGCCAGACTTTCCTACTTTGAAAGAGGTGAGTAATTGCGATTGCGACTTTTCAATGTTTTTATTTAACAGTTTTTGTAAGTGTACGCAATGACCTCATTGGTAAACAGGCTGCAAACCTGCCATATAAATAATAATACCAGCCTCTTCTTGCTCAAGGCAGATTACCTGTTTTAGACTTATATAAATTATGACACCGATGTCAGTGATTGCAAAGATAAACATAGAAAGTAAATATGAATTGAAAAAGTCACAATGGCCTTATTGGCCTTTGTATGAGAGGCAGATGCCTTAAGGCGGAAACAGACTTATAAAACACTACGCCATTCCACGCGTGCTTATTGGCCAAAAGATAACAGTAGTTTCACAGTGCAACTACTGTGTTTCTTTTGACCAATAAGCACGCGTAGGATGGCGTAGCGTGTTGTAAGCTTGTTTCCACCTTTATCCACTGGGACATGACGACATTAAACAGGCCCCCAATCTTATGACTATTAATACTTTACTTTCAGATAATAGTAATAGTGAACAGAATCCTAAGCTTCTCAGTGACGAGTCCCGTGAGTCGTTTCCTCACTGGGCTTGAGTTGCTGCGCGATAAGATCGAGGAATGGAACAAGAACGCACACAAAGGCAACAATATGATCGACGTGTCGCTTGCCGTGGGCCAGCAGATTATAAACTGGAGGAAGCTTGAGATGGCGCACTGGAAGGAGTGCCTCAACAATTTGTATCATAGGTAAGAACCATTAGATTAGTTTGTCATTTACATACAATACAAGCAGTAAAGAATTCGACGACACATGAAGATCAACCCTGTTCAGTGTAATAGGAATAAGCTTTGAACGGGTTTTGCGCTTAGATTTTTGGCATGCAACACTAGCGACCCGCCTCAGCTTCGCACGGGTGCAATATAGCTACTGACTACGTAAAGTCAGTATCTACATTGCACCCAGTTTACCAGTAAGAAGAGAAAGGTTAAGGCCCCATTCACATAACAAATAAAATATCATAAATATTAAATTTTATTTTTTGCACATTTCTGACATTACACCCAATATTCACAGAAAACAATCGGAAGCCCACAAGTACTGGTTCTATCTGTACTCAGTCATCAATTCGTACTTGGACAAGACTTCAGACCAGGCACAAGCCGACAGGGTCATATCTGTGCTCAAGGAGTTCATGGAAAAGTCGAACTTAGCTGAGTATGAAATAAGGTTGGATATCATATTCGTGTACCATTGTCATTTGGTGCATTTGGAACGTTCAGAAAATAGAGGTAAGGGTCTTAGTTTATGGTTGTAAAGTTATTAAAAGCTCATATTTCCATGATATGGTAAGCAAACCTCCTACGCGAGAAACGTGCTCGTTGTTTAGTTTTATTAGAGCAAGAGCCCATGAGGGCCAGACCTTCGTTATTTTATAAAAGCTGAAAGTTTGTCAGCGCATGCTCCCAACCAGTGGCGGCTGGTGGGTTATCGAACTGGTGGTGCACTTTACTAAAATATTAAAATTAGAAAATGCAACAAAACAAAAAATGACATAATATACTTAATTATGTTTATTTTTTATACATTAAATCAATGCGACGACATTTTTCTGAAGCGAAATGTTCAATCACCTTTTTATTAAAATCGGGTATTAACACCATACTTACATAGTATAGAATAAAAGTTTTCGATTAAATCGAAACAAAAACTAAAAACAATTACGGTAATATAATTATGTAAATAAACAATAATTAACGCGTCACACATACAGTGAAACTATACTAGTAGTCCAATAACGAGATGTCAATCATGGCTGCCGTCGCGTCGTCGTTCGTCAATTCGTCAAACATCGGGTGCTCTCGGCAATCCTCGGAGATGATCGCTCGTGCGGCGCTCGAGAACCCACTCATTACTCGGTACATTTCTATGAACTATCTTCTGTTTCACGCGTCAGGCGTATTAACTCGTATCTCCTACAAGTTATATTAGCAGTCCTCGTGCACTCGCCGAAGCGCACGAGAATTTGTCTTTACAGGAAAATAAGTCTTAATAGTTTAGTAAAGCGCTCAAACTGTTTCACCATAATTGGAGATTTAATTTTTTATACGTTTTTGTATGTTTAAAAATAACTATTAAAATGGTAATTTAAAAATAGAGATGAAGTACTTAATATTTTGTAATTTTTGATTTTTGAATTGGTGGTTCAGCGCACGAGCGCACTTAAGGTACAGCCGCCACTGCTCCCAACACAGGTAAGAACTATGCACGAACGATGAAGTTTGGGTAACGGTTGCTTTGGCAGGTACACGGTTCTAAAGGTGTGACAAATTTAAATCTACTTTCGTCATTTTATAAAGGCTGATTTTTTGGTATTACCTTCAGAATTTTATTAAAAATCACGTCATTCATTGCCACTTGCCAGACACTTATCATGGTGGAAACCCCTTGCCAGACACCCTTATTGTTCATGAAATTATAATTCTACTTAAGTTATAGTATAAAAAGCTGATTTTTACTTATGGGATGTCCGGTAATTAATAGATAACCATGAAATGGGTCATGGTAGAACTAATGGCCATTCCGAAAAAAAAAACCAATAAAAAAAACAAGTAGTACCAAAGATATGGGCTTTTTAATACTAATCGATGTTTTTTGTTCCCTTATTTTACATTCTTAAGTACACCACGACCACGAATTAATGAATTAAATCGTTTTTTTATTGTTAACGTAAATCGTGCAAAGTTTTATTGGGTTTTTCCATCAGGAATTTCTCAGCAGCAGCCTCGGTGTCTGTGGGTGTGCTTATGGGTACACCTTAGCCTAACCCTTCGGGGATTACAGGCGTGATGTTAACACTGTATTCGTTGTAAATTACAATAATAATAATAATATTTCCCTGTTTCCGCCTCCGGTGGGCTACTATTTTTTATATTTTTAAATGTTTGTATTTTTATATTAATATTTAAAAATGTAATTTATATGTATGTACTATTAATAAATGAGAATAATAATATAAAAGACTAGCTTTTTCCCGCGACTTCGTCCGCGCATATGTCGGTTATCGCGGACGCAGACGAAGTCGAAGTCGAATAAAAAGTAGCCTATGTCCTTTGTTGGGGTTCACACTTCCTGTACCAAATTTCACACAAATCGGTTCAGTAGTTTAGGCGTGAAGAAAACAGACAGACAGACAGACAGACAGAGTTACTTTCGCATTTATAATATTAGTTAGGATTAGTAGACGTTACTACTGAATAACAAAGCTTGGTTAGCCTGTTATGGGACTTTGGTTTGGTTTTTTTTGGACATGGTTTGAAAATGTGGTGTGAGCGTGTTTTTTTTCTATTGGGGCTGTCTTAAGGATGTTAGCCACCGTATAGAAAATAAGCGAATATATTGTTAAAGTTTTCTTAGAAACCGATGGATGGCTTCGGTTGAAACTTCCTACATCTTAAATTAAATCAGATTTGAGAATATCCACTGGTTTCTAAGAAAACTTCAACTATATCTGACGACCCTGCATACCTGTCTCTTTTGTAGACATTACTGACATCAATCCGTGCCTCGGAAAGCACGTTAAGCCGTTGGTCCCGGCTGTCATACGTGGATCTTTGGCAGTCGTTACGAGTCGTCAGAAGCCCGAAAGTCTGACAACCAGTCTAACCAAGGGGTATCGTATTACCCAGTTACTGGGTTGTGGAGGTCAGATAGGCAGTCGCTTCATGTAAAATATTGGTACGCAGCGGTTGGACTGGAAGCCGACCCCAACATAGTTGGGAAAAGGCCAGGCAGATGATGAAATATTCCAATTTCTCAAACTTTAAATTTCACTCCTTTTGTAAACGAATAGCAATAATTCAATATTCATACTCTAACGATTCATATTCTAACGATGGAATTCATTAATTCGTGGTCGTGGTGTACTTAAGAATGTAAAATAAGGGAACAAAAAACATCGATTAGTATTAAAAAGCCCATATCTTTGGTACTACTTGTTTTTTTTATTGGTTTTTTTTTTTCGGAATGGCCATTAGTTCTACCATGACCCATTTCATGGTTATCTATTAATTACCGGACATCCCATAAGTAAAAATCAGCTTTTTATACTATAACTTAAGTAGAATTATAATTTCATGAACAATAAGGGTGTCTGGCAAGGGGTTTCCACCATGATAAGTGTCTGGCAATGAATGACGTGATTTTTAATAAAATTCTGAAGGTAATACCAAAAAATCAGCCTTTATAAAATGACGAAAGTAGATTTAAATTTGTCACACCTTTAGAACCGTGTACCTGCCAAAGCAACCGTTACCCAAACTTCATCGTTCGTGCATAGTTCTTACCTGTGTTGGGAGCATGCGCTGACAAACTTTCAGCTTTTATAAAATAACGAAGGTCTGGCCCTCATGGGCTCTTAGGCTATATAGTTGAATCTTATAGGCTCCTGTATTCATGAAGCGACACGAAGTCTTGCTATCGATAACGCCAATGAATGTATGTTATGATAATATTCCCGACGATCTTATCCGGTCGTTCGGCTGATATAATTATGATGATTTATCTACTAGATAGATTACAAAAAAAAAATCTATATGTATATGCATTCAGTTACGTCTTTGGTTACTGCTCCGCTCCTGTGGGTCGTAGCGTGATGTTATATAGCTTATACTATTCCTCATGAATTTGGCTGTCATATACAAAAAGATTGTTTTCAATCCGACCGGTAGTTTTAGAGATTAGCGCGTTTGAACAGACAAAAAAATATTCTTCAATCTTTATTATATTAATATTATAGAAGGGTTCATAATGAAACGGCTTTGTTACCGCTAACTAAGCAGTAACACTGCCCGAATTATAAATTATACCTCAAAATTCAAATGTCGAAAGATAAATAAAATACGTTTTTTTTTTATTTTAACCAACAATCGCTTACACACTACATTAAAAATCATTCCTTAATAATGCATTTATAAGTGCAACAATTACCTACAGGTTAACACAACAAGCATACGTACCACATTATAATGAACATCTCTTTCAGACGAACTCCTCTCCATCCTATGGAACACATACAACTATTATGCACAGTTTAGCGCACAAGTGTCTTCACACATCAAAGAGAAGCGCGCGCCCATTGAGAAGAAGTTGCGCGACTTCGTAAAGATATGCACTTGGGACAGAGACCTTAGTTACTGGAGCGTTAAGGATACTGTCGAGAAGGCGCATAAGGCGCTACATAAACATACCAAGGAGTTTGAGGTTTGTAGCTTTTGTAAAATAACTTGAATGCTGGAACATAGAAGACGTTCATAAAAGACGACTTATGTTCAGCGCAGGCAAAAAGAGAGTGAGCAAATGATTTTCATCATAGAATTATAAATCTTGTCATTATTGCCTTAAAGTTCAAGTTACAAAGCACTCGTGAGCGCGCATTCATTCGACAGCCACCTGCAGAAATTCTTTAATATCTGTTTTGAAGTTCGTCCAAGTTTGTACTATATGACTCTAAAAATAAAGTCTACTATTCAATGTCTGCTTAACATAAAATCACGCCTGTAATCCCCGAAGGATTAGGAACGTTTCGCTACTAATGTTAAAGTGCCATGTAATAGGGGGCGAGAGAAATTCCTGATGAAAAAACCCAATATCAGTCTGCTTAACGATATGATAATAATAGTCTTTGACCTACGTGTAACGTTGTGTTGCAATAAAGTTTATTAATTTACATTCTAGAACGTTCTAAAAGAGAGCGTAACAAGCTGCCTAGTGGATAATTCCACGGAAGTGGTAGGCGACCACGTGGGCATATGGGACCGTCCTAAACGCACCACTACCGCTAACGCACCTACCGGTGGAGCCTATATGATTGACGTGCAGAACCATATTGTTCTTGCCAGGAATATTAAGGTATGTTAGAAATAATTTTGATTTTGTGTTAGTGTAGTGTACACTCGCGGAGCAAAAGGGTGAAGCCAGTATTCAACAAGCTGATCTAAATTGGCGTTGACTTGACAAAGCATATAAGCACACAAAAAATAAATAGTTTGGTTTCTTTTTTTATTCGACTACAGTGGATTTGTAAAGATGTTTTTACCTCTTTGTTTTGCGAGTGGATGTAGTGGGGTACTTTTGTGCTTTTATCTTTTAATGTTATTTAGTAAAACGCTGTTACAATATTTTTTTAACTCTCGTCGCAATTGTAATTTGCGTTGTTATTACATAATTATCTTGACTGTTATTATATGTGGCTTGCTTGTTTACATCGTAATACATACATTCAAGATAATAATATTCATTTGAATTATTAACATTCTGGGTTTACTTATAATTAAAAACTGTAATCAAATTGGGACAGTACACAGTTCATAAATTACACGTCTATAATAATTTGTCTCGGATATCACCTTTATTTCGTAGTAATAAAGGCGGGTTTTGTTGTTCAAGTATAGCCATACCACTTCGATTCGAAAATACGATGAAACACAATTTACATGTAATGTGTCAAGCTGTGCCTTGGGAAATAGCGGGAACGTTTGGACCAAACATGTTCTATCGTACTAACCGCAAAACGGCAACCATTCGCTTCTCCTTCGCACCGCTATAGCTATCCCTTTTCCCGCTATTTCGCAGGCCGCAACCACAGCGACAAATAATACCCGAATTTTTGAACATTACACTTCGATCTCTTCAAAAACGTTGACGTTCTTCAAAGCCAAACATTTTCTAAGGGGTTTTTTAACTAACTGTTGGGGGACTGCTAAGGCGTGGTGAGGGTTTCGGACTGCATACGGACGGTTGGAAACGACGGTAGGACGACAAACGTCACATGTCATCTGTATGGAAAAAGACAGCCGTCTGCGTGCAGACCGATACCTTCACTGTTGCAGGAAAACAGCAGGCCGGCTTCAAACGATTAAATTGAACAAATCCTAATACTTGATGTCTGTCTAATATTAGTTGTAGTGTACACCTGAGTTTTCACCTTTTTTCTTTGATTTGTTTCACAATGACACTGTATTATACACATACTAATTTTCTTTTTCTTTTTTTAATTCACAGCAGATGCAGGTAGTACTGAATGTTCACTAAATTATTATTGTTGTAACACTTTGAGGTTTCTGTACACATTTAATGGTCATGCTTTTTTAATTTATTTAAAGAAAAAAATAATTAAAAGTCATTTAGGAACTAAACAAGTCCATAAGGAAAATTGAAAAATTGTTGTTTTTATTTTAAATTTTAATACGTTTTATTTTCGTAAGTGCTTTTGATGCGTTCTATTTGGTGATAATATGTGGCCTGTTTATAAAAAAAATAGAATTCCAGCCTACTATTGACAATATTGTCCCATCGAAAACGTCTCTTCTGATATAGAGACACAAGAGGTACAATGTCGTTAATTTACAAAATCACCATTCATAACTAAGGGAGATCATTCGCCTAAATGCTGTTGAAAATTTATTTTGTATGCGTCACTTTCACGTGAATAAAAAGTTTTTCTTTCTTTTTCTTTCTTTCTAAATGTGTACAGAAACAATTAGATTGACTGGTGTATGTTCTGTAGATAGTTCTTAGCGGTTACGGGGTAGATTTTCTGTAAATATAACCATTGATTTGTTTGTTTTCACATAGCTAACATACCAATTAGTCTTCTTTCTCAAGTATTTATTTCGATTGTTCTTTTTTTTCTAGAAATATTTGGACGAATTGGAGCAACCATGCGGCATGATATCAGACGGTAGTCTTTTGTCGAAAGTCTCTAGTTTGCTGAACAAAGCTAAGACGCTATGTAAGGATACTATCAGTAACAGTGGGTACCCGTCATTGGTGCAAGCTTTAGATGATTTCGTCACTGTGGTTATTGAGACGAGCACACATCTGGGATCTTTGGAGGTATGACTGATCTATATATTTTTTGTTCTATGTGTACTTTTAAAAACATAATAAAGCAACATAAATAGGCATTGACTTGCCAAATTAACTTATTACAAAAAAGTTAATTAGAAGCTACTCAAGTCCCACATAATTAGACACAATTGATTTTCTATTGTTCTGACCGGTAAGTCAGCCGGGGCTTGACAGGTTAAAATTTTTGGATTGCAACTCTGCTCTATTCCGTTTTCAATTATGTATTGCGTTTTTATTACCTTGTTGCTAAGCATAAAGCATACACATTTCAGGCAATCATAAATGCGGCTTGTAGGTTTTCTAAATGCTTTTTATTAAATTCTAATTAAACATTGTAATTAGAAGACTACTAAATCTATTTTTTTAAATAATTTTGAATGGGTCATATTTTTGTCATTCCGTAAGCGATTTTTCGAAAGATTTTTTTTATTACTGTCCAAACATTAAACTATTTGCATTTAACCCCACAGGTTGACAGCTCCCTACCAAAGGAGAAACAGACATCTCAAGCAAAGAATTTCGTCCAACAAAAGCGCAAAGCCCTAGCTGATCTATTCAAGTACTTGACTAAACTTGGTCTTAACTACCGCACCGGTTTAGTTATATTGAGCGCAACTGACAAGGAATTATATGATTTTACTATACCGCCCGTTGATTTGGAAGCTGCAGTCAGCTATTTGAAGGGCAGGTTGGTACAACTGAGTATTTAAAAAGTATTATGTAGGTGTATTCTTTCACTTATAGGAGACCACAGCATGCAAAATGTTATTTATTGTACAGGAGTAGAACTACAGTCTACATCACACATAACATCACGCCTGTAATACCCGAAGGATTAGGCAGAGGTGTACCCATTAGTACCTACGCCCACATTTCGCCGGTTATGTTTAAATAATAGGCGGCGAGACAAAAAATGACTGTGTTCTGTAATCTATGGTATAATTAATGGGTCTTAACGAATGAAATGAAGATTATAAGCCCAACCACTAATAATCTTCTCGATATGTTTAATTACAATGTTTCATGCAGTAAGAACTGACTATTGACATGTTTGCAGACGATGCGACGCATCGCTGTCGCTCCTATGGTCTGGTTGCGAGAAATACTTCCAGAAGAACATAGCTCGTCATAGAATCCTTACTTTAGCGCTGCAGTCACCACACCAGGACCTGGGTATGCAGAACATTGAAAGATGCAAAGGATTCGCGGCTCAATTACTGGTAAGATGAACTATTTTATAATCAAGTACTTATATTGCTTTTGATATCCACCCAAAAAAAATAAAAAGCAACAAAATGTTAAAACAACCGCTTTATATTACAGAATTACATAACTAGCCTTTAAATTTGTTAATAAGATGAATAAACTTATTTCAATATTATTTCCAGAAAATAACAAACACACAAAAGAAATCAATATCAAAATATTCGCGGTACCTCTGTGACCTTCGCACTCTCACCGCAAACCTAATGAACGCTCTCGACATCGACAACACAGACACAAACATATCCACATTGCAAACAAAGATTGATGTGCTCACAGAATGCTACGCAAACACTAGCATTGTTCTAGAACAATTCACTGTAGTACTTAAATCATGCCCCGAAAAGGGCTTGAACACAGAAGCCGAACCAGACTTCGATAACGTTCTATCGGACTCTAAAATCGTTCGTTGTTATAAAAATAGCGATGAATGGCGCGATCTTAATAAGAGAGTAAACGCACTTATAACTCAAGTTAATAAACAGAAGAATGCGTTACATAAACTTTCAAATAACATGCCTAAAGAAATAGGCCAAGTCGATACAAACATTCCTGTAGTGTCTCAAGCTCATATTGATATTGCAAACGATTGTAAGGCTCATTTGAACAATATGCTTAATGACATTGACGGTTTGCTGCAAGACTATCAATATAAATTCAAAATGACTACCTTTGAAAATATACCAAACCATCCATTGCTGAAGAGCATAGTAAACCTATCTAATTATTTGAGAGACATAGTAAATGAGCTAATCAAGTTAGATGAAAATGTAGACGTATCCATGGATGGAGTAACAAGTGATAAACTTATAAATGAAACTGAAGATTTAATAGCCACAATGCTACTCATAATTCAGAGCGTATACAAGAAACACTTACCACAAGATACCACTGAAAACGCTGAAGTAATTAACGCCATTGATGAAATTATAAAGAGCGATAAAGAAGAATCCAAAGATATCATTGAAGACAAACATTTGAAAGAACATTTACAAGATAAATTGACAAACGACTCGAGAATGCTTCAACTAGAAACTTTGATTAACAAAACGCAAATATTGTTCGGCAACTATGTTGAATATTTAGCGAATGGTAAAGATGTAAATGGAGTAAAGAGCGTGGTGATGAGGTTGGTGCCAATATTGGAGCAAACGGTGCTGTTCGTCCAATACTTTATAACGCAAAAGGTTTCAGTGCATAGAGTATCGTGCAAGATGCTGTCTGTGCTGCTCAAGATATTCTCGGATCTGGCTTCAAAGGGGTATGTGTAAAACTTGTCAGTTTTTTCCTTATTTTTTCTTAGCATTTTTGGATTTATTTCCAAGCATCTTCAACGGTCTACGATATTTTCCAGATCTCTTCATAGGTTTTTATACGCGGTTTTTTAAATTTTTTTATAGCTTCTGCAAACCATCCGACCTTGATATGGATGAAGGTGAGGGCGAGGGAGGACCCGGCAAGTTAACGGGAGGAACAGGACTTGGTGAAGGCGAGGGCCAGAAAGATGTGTCGGATAGGATTGAAAATCAGGTAAGGAAATTTTTAAACACCAGTTTTAAATGTTATAATTCAACTTTAAATGCCCCCAAGATCCCTGAACTTTTGAATGCACCCAAATGTTCAATGTTTAGCGTGTGTTACACACTACCATATATATATGGTATGATATGACGTGATATTTCGCACCAAAAATAAAAGTCGACGTCAAAATAAATAGATGACGGCTATATGATACGTCTTTTTACATCCCGTATAGTCTTATGAGAGCAAAACGCTATAATAATAGTTACATTTCCACAGGATCAACTAGACGATGCGCGTCGTCCAGGTGAAGAGAAGAACGATGAAAATAGGGATTGCAAAGAAGAAGAGAAAGGAGTCAACATGACTGACGACTTCGATTCTCATCTGCAGGATGTTGACAAAAAAGGTATAGCTTCACTAAATATAGCATTTGGTAGTTAGTAAAAAGCTGCATCTGTAAGATGGCATTTCAAATCAATGTAGTATTTGATAAATTGTTACAATTTATATTGTAGACGGTGAACAATCAGAACAGGAGAACGATGAAGATGATGCTGATAAGCAAATGGGTGATATTGACAATGCAGCTGAAAAGTAAGTGTAATTGACGCCATTTTTTTTTTGCTTATCATGCCGTTTCACTTGCACTGTATAGCGAGCGAGTGAGACATCATATGCGCCGCCATTTTGAATTCGTTTCTTTAATTAATTGTAATGACAGTCTTAATAGTAACAGTGTAAAAAAATATGAGCGGTAGATAATAATGTTATCTCCTAACTTGTTCTCCTATACAGACTCGATCAACAAATCTGGGGTTCAGAAGACGAAGAAGAATTAGATGAAGAACAAGGTCAAAAGAAAGATAAGGAAGAGAAAGGTAAAGGTGAAAGTACGGGAGAAAAAGAAATGTCCGCTAAGGACAAAGATCAGGAACAAGGCGCTGATGATGGCGAAAAGGGAAAAGATAAGAAAGAGAAGAAAGATATCAATGAAATGGAGGAGCCTGAGGTTGATGATGATCATGTAAGTACTTATTTTGTAGTTACTTTAAGATATTTAAACGTCGAGTTTTTAGAGAAGGATTTCTTTAAAGATTTACGTAAATATAATTTTCAAATTCCAATTTTCGAACGCTAATAATAATTAATAGCCCTTTTGAAATAAATAGAAACAGATTTAAAATTCAGATCGCTACTTACCAAAGCTTTACTGATAACATTTACATATTATTTAATTTCGTAGACGGATCCTTATCACGGAAACCAGCAACCTCTTCCCGAACCAGAAGACTTCGAGATGCCTGATAATATGGATGTGGACGATGAAGAACCTGGTGATGATAAAGTAAGTCGTCTACACGCACATTAATATTTTTACAATGGGGAGGAACACTAACTTTTTATCACGAAAGAGGGCGTATTGATCGACTGTACCGTGTTTTGACGTGAGAACTGTCAAATCGTATGGATATTTGTTTTTAATAAAGTTTGTCGTTCCTATTCTTAATAATTTGAGCAGAAATGCCTCAATGTAGTGCATTAAATTGTAAAAATAGAGGAGTCCATTTATTTCCGAAATAAATAAAAATAAATAAAATAAAAAAGTCAGCACCAAAGTTCTGGTTCCGATCGTACGATTCCAACCTACAAAAAAGAACAGAAAAGTTACCGAAGTACTTCAAGAAAACAAAAAAAAGCTGTGAATCAAAGGATATTTTATGTGTTTACCTTTCAATCAATTGAGCCTTTTTGTCAGCAGTTGACGCGTTTTTTTTTCGAAGATCAACTTTAAGTTGAGGAATCGTCATAAACGAGTACTTACATTATAATCAAAATATCACTTTTAAATCGCGAAAATAGCAACCACACTCCTGTCACGGAAAATAAACAAGGTACAGTTGATCGCAGCGCCATCTACGATTATCTTTGAGTGTGGCTCCCCATTGGTAATTAATGATTGTCTGGATGCATGATTTTAATAATTTTGGGAAAGTGTAAAACATTTTACGAAATGTAGATTTAATTAAGAAAGAAACTCATACCGCCGGTCTTTCAAACAACTAACACAAAAAGGATTAAATGAACACGAATCTACATTCAAATTTATCTCAATCTAACAGGATGGTGAAACCGAAACAGAGAATCCCTTCGACATTGACGTAATGAAGGAAAACATACCTGATGAACCTGAAAAAGAAAGTGACGACAAAGGGGAAGAAGGTAAAGATACCAACAATGGTCTTGAAGTGTCTAGTGATGAGGAAGATGACAAGGACGGCGAGGATAAGGAAGGGAATGATGAGGAAAAGGTATGTATTGAAATTGTTGAAGATTTGTCTCATTAGAGTATTATTGGCATACTATGATAATACCACATACAAGAAGCTTAGTTACTCAAGTCCCACATAATGAGACACAATTGATTTTCTATTGTTCTGACTTACTGGTAAGTCAGCCTAGACAGGTTAAATAATAAGAATTAATAATGTTTTTGAATCTCGCAATTCATTCATTGTTCAATTCCAGTATTGCCATGTTAAAACGTGCTTTGTTTCAGGAAACAATAATTATAAGTAAAATAAAAGTTGTGTAATTGATTCAAACATATTGTGAACTTAAAGTAATAAATTACAATATTGTATTTCTTGTTATACTTCAGCAGGACAAAGAAGATAACGGTCCAGAAGACACTTCACAAGAAGATGAAAAAGATGGCGGCCAAGAAATAGACACAGAAGAACCAACTCCCGATCAGCCAGACGAATCTGAAGCGCCCGAAATCCCCGAAAAAGATGACAAAGAGGAACTTCCAAAGAACCCGGAGAATATTAGTGAAGAAGATGAAGTCGAACAGAAGAATAAAGAGGCTAACCCTCAAGCGAATCCGTCGAACAATGATCCTACTGCGGAGGACAAAGCGGAAAATGCACAAATGGAAAGAGGAACGGATGATAATGTTGAAACTAATGCTGAACAAAAGAAGGATGAAAAGACAGCACCTTACGTGAGTTTATTTAAAGCTTTATTTAAGCAGTTTGCTGTTCCTTTAGTTGTAGATTTTACAAAGCTTATTGAAATTTTATCATTGAAAATATTTAAGTCTAACCATGCCAGAATAGGGGAGGCCTATGCTCAGCAGTGGACTCGGCTGATATGATGATGATGGCAGAACAATCTTTTGAATGGACTTAGGAACCGACCCGGCCCAAAGGTCTTTCATCTATAGTATCAGCAAGACCTACAGCCTTAAATAGATCATCTAAAGACACAAAACTGATAGAATGAGTTTCAAAGATTTCTAGAATAACGAATCTGGTTTGTCATGCCAAGATTTTCAATACAGTCATTCCATTAATTTCACAGGAACAAGCCCAAGAACAAGTTGGTGAAGAGAAACAGTCGACAGGTCGTTCAGAACTGGACAAGAGTGATAAAGGTCACCGCGGTGAGAAGCAAGCTGCAAGCCGCGCCGACAGGTCGCAGGAGCAACGAAAGAAACATGAGAACAAGCCGGGAAAGACTGATCAGGAACGAACGCTTGGTAGGTTTGAGACGGCTCCAGATGCTCTTTTGTTCATGATAGCAAGGGCGGATTACACTTTCAAGTCAGGGGAGGGGAGGGGGGGGCGCGCATATAATCAACCTCTAGTCAGAACAGGCTCCGTTTCGATTACAATAATAAATCTTATTTTAAAAAACCATGCAGACGAAGTCGCGGACATAAGCTAGTACTGTACAACTACACAAAAACTACAAGAAATGTGAATGCTTTTCAATGCAAATAATGCATTATATTTTTTTCCATAACGGCTTGACAAATAAGAAATTCATTTACAGGTGATGTTAACGAGAAGAAACACAAACAGTCTAAAACACTGAATGTAGAGCGTGAAGATGATGCTGAAGATGGCGGTGATAACGATGATAATGCTGAAAAAGAAGCTGATGCCTACCAACATGTGAAACAAGCCAAGAAAGATGACTTGCAGGTACAGTGGCTTTAGAATATAAAAACTTATATAGCTAAAGAGTTTGTTTGTTGGTTAAACTACCAGTCGGTTTGGAAAAAAATCTCTGATTATGTATATGATACGACCCACAGATGCGCAACAGTAAACAAAAACGTACCTGACTGCGGGTGCAACCAAGGGGTATTGCTAGTATAAAAAAAATAGATAAACTTGAATTCAGGATATAAAATGATTTTGTTAAATTATTCAGTTTTGTAACCTCAAATTAATGTCACACATGACTAAGTTCAAATTACAAAACAAAAATTTATTAAGAAACTTTTTGTCACAAATGGTAATTTAAAAATGAATCTAAAATAATATTGATTAATTTTCGTATGATTTAACTCAAAACATTATTTAATTTTGCAGGCAGTAGATGCAGCCACGAAAGAACAAGCTGACGAGCAGCCAATGTTGCAGCAAGAAGATGAAGAGGCAGAGAAACTCAAAGAAGATGAAGAAGTACCCATGGATGTAGATGAGGAAGAAATACAGGTTGGTTTAATCATTTATAGAACAAATGTGAATGCTAATGGAAGAAATTAAAGGTTATGGTAAGGTTTGAGAAACTTCTTTTTAGATTATGTATGATTCTCTGAAATAAATGAACAGGTTCGGATCTCCTGACAGATGTGATGGTCTACTTTGTAACTATAAGCTAACTTTTTGAATCGTCTTGATATGCCTCTTTGGTGTATGTACTTAGTATTGTTTCGGAAATTTTGTTGTCTTTGTTTTTTTTGTTTATTTCATTTTTTATTCTTATGGTAAGAGCGCATGACGCTTTGGTGTTGTTAAAGGACTATAGAAAATCCAGAATTATTGGAATTGTTTATTGCAACATTGTAAAGTAGCACGTTCACTGTGCATGCCCCAACGATGGGGCATACCGAGTTGCTCATCGTACGTGCATGACCCATGGGTGGGGCATGAGTTGTTCGCAAATTTAAAGGCTCATAACTTCAAACACGTGTGAGTTTAGCCACTTTTATCGATTCACACGTGTGAACAATGAAATAAGGATCAATATTACTTGAAAACCGGACGAACTTTTTTAATAGAGTTGCCAGTACCCCATAATCAAAAATGAGCTAATTTTGGGTGATAAATAAAACAGAAGACGTATTATATTTATTTCAATGGAAACTATTGAAACAGTTCAGGCAAAAAGCTTTTTGGCACGCTAGACACTCCATATCCGTCTTTTTGGTTTTGCGAGCTCATAGACTCAAGACGTCATACGTGCATGCCACACGGCTGGGGCATAAAGTTACGAGATCACACGTGTATGACCCACGGGTGGGTCAATAGATAAATGTTTTTTTTTTTAAAAAAGGGGGTACAAAAAATGAAAAATAATGTTATAATATATCATTTTTATACCAAGCGAAACATATTATCTACAATTTTCGTTTGCACTTATGGGGTAGTCTCTCTCACCATAGCTGCACAGTGAACGTGCTAGAAAGCAAGCTGTTTATTTAAATAAACAGCTTGCCCAATGTTAACATTGGGTCATTAGTTTTTGTTTACAAGATATTTCATACGTGGGACAAATGCTCATACACAAACTGTCCACTTCCTTTTAACTATTAAAACAACAGAGTCGGATCAAAACGTGCACATGAACTTACAGGTGGAGAAATCAGAAGAGTTAAAACCAGAGAAAATGAAAGATGGCAAAGAGAAGGAGAATGAAAAGTCTGGCAACAAGAAAGAAGGAGGGGATGAACCTACAGGGGAGACCGGGATTGAAGTGGAGGGGGACGCGGTAGTCACTGCGCATGTGCCACGAGGGATAGACACTACTTATCATACACGGTAAGAGAAAGTTTGAATTTTGTACAACTAATAAGATTAATTTTGATGTCTTGAACTAAATTAATTACATATACATTTGGAAACTGCTGAATAGGTGTAGCGCTGGACCGGCATCATCGTGGCTATATTTAGGAAAGGCCTATGTCCAGCAGTGGACGTCGTTCGGCTGAAATGATGATGTTGAATCATTTGGGCTTAATCATAGTTTTAGGCTTTGAATAATTATTAAAATGGAGAAGGTTATCAATTCGACTTTTTTTGTTTGGTTAGGTGTATCTCCGTCATTTATGGACCGAAATAGATAATTCTTTTTTTTATTGTGCAACGTGTTGATAATTTTCTGTTCTTTCTTCATAACACTCATCTAGAAGGTTCGAATAACAGAAAGGAGCAAGAATTTCACGCAATGATGATTTAAATTTTTAATTTCTTTCTATCTTACACAGGTTAAACGACTCTCAATCCCACTCCGAAGACTTATCAGTAGACGAGTACATGGGCATCCGACAGTGGTTGAACAGCGGTCCTACACAGAGCCACGGCGGAATTACTGTCTCCGTGTGGAGGTCTCTGTGGAGAGACTCCTCCGCACCGGCGCGGGCGCTGTGCGAGAGACTGAGGCTCGTGTTGGAACCTACCGGCCGGTCCAGGAGAGCTGGTGAGTTTGTAGAAAGACAATGTTAGAAGAACAGTCGCCTTGCGAAGGAGCGACCAATAATATCGTCCCGACCGAATTTCGGTCTCGGCAGTCAATCCCAATGGACATTAAGGGCTTGTACACAAAACTGCGATGCGATGCGATGCGAACCTCGGGAACTTTAGTTCCCGAGGTTCGCATCGCATCGCAGTTTTGTGTACAAGCCCTTACTAAGTACGCAGAAGATATTATAGTGCACAAGTGTGTGTGCAAGCACAGATGCACTCCCCTCTTCCCTCATTATTTTAGTCCGATGGGACGACATGACTAGAGAGAGATAAGGAGAATCAACAGTTTTACGTGCTTCGGTAGGCACGCCACCAATTTCTGGGCTTCCTGAAATATTCTTAATGGAAAATCCCAATAACATATTTTCCCGGACTTGGTCCAAATCCAAGACTTCGCGCTTGCGACGGAACGGTAAGAATGTTTTAATACTCCCCCTCTAACACGACTGTTTCCTATCTCAGGTGACTTCCGAACCGGGCGTGCTATCAACATGCGGCGCGTCATCCCGTACATCGCGTCCCACTTCAGAAAGGACCGCATCTGGCTGCGACGCACCAAGCCAGCCAAACGCGAGTACAAGATCGCTATAGCTGTAGATGATTCGAGTTCCATGTCCGATAATAGGAGTAAAGAGCTGGCGTTTGAAAGTCTTGCGCTTGTTTCACAGGTATGTGTTTTGCTGAATATAAGTTTAATCCCTCACCCTTAATTTGTCTCACTTGACTTTGACTTTTGTTTCGTGCGGGAATCGAATCCGCGACATATATATGATACTCTTATTGTTTTTACAAGGATCTGCTATAACTTTTATGAAAATAAAGATAAAATTTAAATAAAAATACTTACTGACACGTGCTTGGAAAATTATTTTTTATTCCTTTAAAATTCTGATTACGAGTCCAGTAAATCATTCAATCAACAATTTGTAACTCCTAATCTTCGTTCTATTTCAGGCGTTGAACCTTCTTGAATCCGGTGACCTAGCGGTCCTCAGTTTTGGCGAGAAACCAAACTTACTTCACCCCTTCACGGAACAATTCTCCGAACATTCTGGTTCCAAGATTTTAGAACAACTTCGCTTCGATCAAAAGAAAACCAAAATAGCACAACTACTTGATTTCTGCACAGTTTTGTTTGAAGAACAGACTTTGAGAAGTGATGCAGTCAATGCTAAGTTGTTGGTGGTTGTTAGCGATGGCAGAGGAATATTCTCTGAGGGCGAGACCAAAGTGTTGCAAGCGGTGAGGCGGGCGAGGCAACAAGGAATATTCTTAGTTTATGTAATCATCGATAATCCTGATAACAAGGTTAGTTTCTTTATTTACTTGTTTTTATTATTATTAACATCGACATCACAATAAGTAGTCATCAAATATTTTTATTATTATTTCTTGACTGATCGATATTTCTCATCTTCCAGTCTCTGATTTAGATAAAAGATTTAAAGTTATTATGTCTGGAACATTGTGTTCCTAATTTGAAGACGGTCGAGGACAGTTGCGATACATTTTTACTTTTGCAGCTACCATTCTTTCCGTTGTGTAACCATGGCAACAACATGGTAAGTTTATTTACCTAAATTTTAAATAACTGACATTAATTTAATTCCAGGATTCCATCATGGATATCAGACGCCCTCTATTGGATCCTACAACAAACACTCTCACAGGATTCGTATCATACTTAGACACATTCCCTTTTCCTTTCTACCTGATACTGCGCGACATGTCAGCCCTGCCTACGGTACTGGGCGACGCCCTAAGGCAATGGTTTGAACTGGCTGCTAATACTGCAAATTAAAGGAAGAACGACGAAGAAAAAAACCGTCTCGATAAACGTGTTAGTCATTTAGATTTAAGAATATATGTATACAATATTCGTCTTTATCCCATTGGATAGACGGTTTACAATATAGGTGTCTATTTAACCATTTGCAGAAATTGTTCTATGTTAGTATTGAATAATCTCACCATATCAAGTTTTTGATGTCTCAATTGATCAGTGTTGTGTGTATTATACCTTTTTTCTCTTCATACTAAATCAAATTGGTGTATTTAGTAGAACATTGTATCCAGTATCAGTCGATCCATTTTTGTCACTTAATTGTTTGCATTAATAACATTTTTGAAACGTAATTATAATTTAGAATAAGTTTAAATGATATTGTAAGTCAAGGACTGAAAAAAAAAAACAAAATTGAGTGCTAGTTCTTATTGAACTGTGATTACAGGGCTAGGAATTTGATTGCTATAAGTGAAATACTTAAACATACATTGTATGTCTTTTTGGAAGAGGAATAAATGTTTGGCGGACAGTTTTGTTTATTATTTCACTGCTTCGTTCAGATACCTTTCCATCTTCAGATTTAAGCCTTATTTAGACAATGCAAGAAATATCGTGCGATTTGCCGTACATTGCGGGACCGAGCGGCTGTCATGTCATAAGTGACCGAACATCGACGGAAATGTACCACAACTTGCACGATATTTCTCGCACCGTCTAAATAAGCCTTTACGCAAAAGTAATCCGATTCCTTATAAACATTTTGGAAACTGGCGAAAATAACAGACATCCTTTTAAAAAATATTATATTTGTCAACTGAAAATTAAACAATATCTTATTAACATATTTTTTTTTTTCACTTACCATTATTACGGGAATTAACACAACTTGTGTAAATCTTTTAACATTTAGGCCTAAGTATGTTAAATTAATAAATAATTTCTTTACGAACTTTCTACATTACAGATGGTGTTTGCAAGCTTCGTATTAAATATCTAAACTTAAAAACCGTGTTTCAGACTGAAACAAACTTAATGCACCTCTTATTATCTAATACTCTAATATACATACAAATCTAAAATTAGTTGGATTGTATACAATTTTTTAGCCCTCAGACATAATGGCGGCTAAGTTGATGAAACGGAGGGCATCGAGTTTGATATTAATTTTGTTAAAGGGGTGGCAGATTGTATTGCTAAAGGCACAAGCCCAATTTATAAGAAAGTCAGTTAAAGGGGCAGGAATTGAATTTGGACACCTTTCTTCTTACAAAAATTAAACAGATTAGATCTGATCCAGATGGTTTTACTGCAGAGGTAGAAGATTTACTAATTGAGGTTTCGAGGCAAGCAGTCACCGTGAACAAAGGTGTTAAGTAATCATTCTCCATCTAAAGAAATATCAAAACAAGCAATCACATCTAAATGTCTTACAGGATAAGATCAAGATTATATATTTGGATCCCCAAGTTTAAGCCGAGCTAGAAGAATTAAAGACAGAAGACTTGTCTATTTTGGATCGAGAAGAAGATTTATATAAGATAGACTCCGCATATTGGGCCTCTGAAAACAAGATGAGAGAAATACACCACCGGGATCTCCTATGAAGATATCCCTCCATTCTTAGAAGAGACAACACCAATCTAAACCTAACAAGTAACGGTGTTCAATGATCATACATCTGGAAGTAGGGTCTCCATTAAAAAAAAAAACACTGGTTATTGCTCCGTCATCAAACATCAACTCAACAAAAACGTCCAAGCTAAAGAACAATCAACAAAATCATCCAAAATTAAAGCACTGGAGGAAAAGGAAAGGATTTCATCGGGAATTTACGAAGCTGGTCCATAAAAGCTTGAACTCTCAAAAGATTCACTCCTTAGGAAAGGATTCGGAATATACTGGAGTAGCCATATCCGGGGTTGCGGGACGTCTGAACAAGATACCGTGGCCCCGGAACGTAAAGGGCAACAGAAGGAACAGGGTGGTTTTTTAGTCAGTAAAAGTCTGACAGTCCCTTTCGCCCCGCAGGGCGGAAGGACTCATTTGATGATTTTTGACACCTAAAAAAAAGGAGAAGCCATATGCACTATGGTGTTTGGGATAGCCTGAAATTTTAACTTCTTTTCTGAGTCGCTATTTCAAGGTTTCTTTTTCTCTTTTTGTTAAAGTACTTGGATACTAGGTGGCCACGTTGATCGTATCAGTGATGTTTTTAATGACCTCTAAAGTGCAGGTTTAGGGACTTAGTATGGACAGGAGCACCGCACTCGCACTGGGTGTTGGTGGGATCTATAATCCCCCATTGCGCTAGGTTATGTTTGCAGTGGCCTATTTGGGTTAATCTTAAGTAGGTGCCATGAGAAACTTGCTACCTCTATCTGCAATCGAAATTCAATCTACCTCTAAGATTGCAGTTGTGCCACCGAAGAATCCTTCTTATAAGCGTTACTTATATAGATCTGATTGCTTATACTTGTATTATTTTTGAACTTTGTTTATTCCCTACCTATATTAGAACATAGAATATAATTTTATAATGAAATGTGATGCTAATTAGAAATGTAACAGCAGCAAACATGTTATAGAACATGTTCGCTTTGTATACGTGGACGTCATACGGTTGCAGTTGATTTCGAGTACAACTTTGTCTTTTTATCTGTACGTTCTCGTACAATCCTAACATACAGAACAGGCAAATAGTGTTTAAATATACAACAAATACATACGAAATCCAATTTCCCTTTAAAACAATTAAATCATTTTAGGCCTTTTTTAGTCTCTTATAAACCGTAACACCATGGAATGTGGACCGCACAATGCACATGCGAGCCATTTTTAATCTAGTTTATGTACCAAAGGAAATGCAGATGTTATAAAATGGTATTTTGGAGTCAAAATAAATATATATTTCTTTGTACCATATTACATTTCCAAGGTGCGGTTATGTTATTACAACGTTTGATATAATTAATTCTTCTGCCGTTCATGTAAAAGGAAGCAAGTCTGTCGATAATTCTAAGGATCCATATTACTGTAGACTTTTTAAAATAGTGAAGTTCTAGTTCTAGCGAAAAGTTATTATTTACTTTATGTACTAAAATGTGGTTTGCATTTTGTGTGAACTTAAACTAAATAGTGTTATTATTATATTAAAATAAAAAGAAATCAATCTGAAAAGAGTTACAAGCACCAAAGTTTATATTAAAACAGATAAAAGTTTAACAAACTATAGAATTTTGTTTCAACGACTTGCTCCCTTCGCTATAATGACGGCGACATTCGATAAAGCAAATAATAGACCGTAATAAAGTTTACAATAACATAAGCTTAACATAACATATGTAAAATATTAATATGTTGACATAACATGACTAAGCCTAAAATATTGTTAAAAACGTCTTATAACCATGATGTCTTATTATCAAATAATAAATATGATTTAATCCTAAACAAAGAAACTCCATCTCAGTTTACTTTTGAGCGGTTTAAAGCTGTTACAAGTCCAGCAAATCATCTAGCAAATTTTTCATCGTTATCAAAATCATATTCGACTGACCATAAGTCAGTTACGTTGTATAAAAGTTTACGATTTTCTATAGTAATCCACTATAAAGGATTTTTATCTAGCAAATTCTTTCTAGTGTAAAAAAATTTCGAAGGCCATTGTGGTAAACTCTGAGACCGTCCATTGTAAACAAATATTGGCTTTGGATCATGTGACGTGTCTGAACTTTGACATTTATACGTTTTTATTCACGAAAATGGTATGAGCACTTCTTTATCCATACAGTGGTTCATTGCTTTTAAAATTGACTGGTTTTAAACATATTATTTACAAGATCGTCGAAGATCGTATTTAAAGTCAGGGCGTTGACCTAAATAGTTTAGCCGTGAGCTACATATAAGGTAGCACACGTAACCTATACATTTCCCCATCGACTTTACCAACTGTATGGATATACATAGACATATAAGACACAGGCTGCATGGGTACAGATACAGAAGAAATTCTAAAAAAGATCACAGTATTCACAAGTCTAATAAAAATTGATCCCGTTAACAAACTGACAAAAATAAATAGATACATAAGGACGTTTATATGGAACTGAATGCACGAAATCCAGTCTTTGAATTCGGCGTAGGGGGGTCTATCCACGTTTAAAATAGGGTCAGGGCTTTTCGGGGTCAGTGTCTATCAGGGACGGTAGAAAGCTTTATGAAATAATATGACTTTGCACTTGACTCTAGTCTAGGTCAGCAGCCCTACCATGAACTCTTATCGCGATCCAAAAACTGAATTGTTCTTTAAATACGTCAATATAACGCATCAATTTATGTCATTTATTGACGTATTTTCTCTTATCGCGATCCAAAAACTGAACTGTTCTTCAAATACGTCAATATAACGCATAAATTGATGCGTTATATTGACTTATTTGAAGAACAATTCAGTTTTTGGATCGCGATAAGAGTTCATGGTAGGGCAGCAGAAGTGACAGCCAAAATTACATAGTTTGTATACATTTTGTATACACATGTACACAGGTCAAAAATTTGGCTTAAAAAGCGCCTTTATTTCGTTATAGTAAAGGTCCTGCTTCATTACCTCCGAATAGATAATTCACTAGATATTTCAAAAATTGGAACAGAATTTTTGTATTAAATTATAGGCCATGTAATTTTGATTGCACACACGGAACCCGGAAGACCCTAACGAGGAGGGGATAGAGTTTAATATTGTTTACGCTTCTATTATTAATATATTGTATATAAGATTAATGTTAAACCTGTGATGGACAGCGGTCTCTTGAATAAGAATTTCACTTGGCGGAATCCTTGGACGAATGATTGTTGGTCTCTTCAGTCTTATCACTGTCACCGTAGAACTTTGGCTGGAAATTATAATAGAATATTAAATTAAGGCACGTATTATTGGAGAGAAGTCAGTGTAAATTATACACGGTATCGTGAAAATTGTGTACTAGACACCATTAACCAATAATTACAAGACAGAACTTCTCTAAAAACGTCAAATTTTCAATTAAACTATTTATTTAATCGTTTTTAGTTGCATTGAATTCAATAAATAGTTAGTGAATTGAGTTGCCAAATAAGTGACGTCACAGTTCGCTAAGGCCATACAAAATCTAAGAGGGAATTGCGTTATATATATTAGGTCATAAAAAGTATGTCAAGTGATTTGTGGTGTCTACGATCATAATAAGGAACAGTTTCTTCTCATATTTTTACGTAGAGGACCTCGTTTATAAATTACGCCATTACTTATTTCAATTATAATAAGATTTGAAATAACGTGAGTAAAAATAATGTTGGTGTGGCAAAAAATGCGAATGAGATTGTGTAATAAATCGATTTAATAATTTTCGGAGAAAAAGGATGGTACTTTGGTGCTATTTAAGATCAAATCAAATCTTAAACCACTTAACATAATATTATTAAACAGCAAATATTCTTTTAGCTGGTAAAAAATAAAACGATGATGACAAACACTATGGATGAGTAGAAAAAAAAACAACACGACAAACGAATTAGTTGAAATCTATTGACAAAGACAAAAAAAACCAAACAAACTCAAACGAAGCGAAGAAACACAGGCAGAACAAAACAAATGATGATATAGAAAAATAATGTTTTTGGTGTGCTTTTAAAATAAAGCAAATGTTCTATTAGTATTCCTATTTCTGTAAAAAGGCCGATTTATTGCGTATTAATTTATCGTGTTTCTTTACTTTTACATTTGCTTGATCAATTCAAAGCTGCCAAATTATCTCGGACTCTATTGACCAAGCAAATGTTGATGTCATATCGCACAAAAAATAAATATGTCACATTCACAGAACATATATTCTGTTGTGATAACTTAATTAAATACACAATATGTTAAGGTTACTAGCAAATCTCTGAACTAACTCAAGATGAATGACTAGTACAAAAGTGAATGTGAAAAAGAACAACACATCAAATATCAACCAATACGGATTTGTAAAAGCATGATATAATGTCTATAACACTTGTTCTAGACTTACACAATTTCATTTTGTACTATACTGTGGTGACTTTATTTCCATATCCGTTTTTGACACCGTTATAACTTGTAAAACCCTAGAAATAAACAATAACTGTAGGTACTGCGACTTGGTGTGTTTAAATAATGAAAATAATATAATTTATGTATAAAAGGGAACGGTTACACTTGTCTTACTGAGCAAACAAGAAAAATCGGAAACATCTTCTTGACTTTTGAAACTGAATTAAGGCAGATTCGTGGTTTATAGGTTGGAGAAGTCAGCTAAGATCGGATTTTGCAACAGGGTCTAATTAAGGAGGTCTTTGACTTCCACAAAGATGAAATCCCGGGCAAAAGTTAGCTTGACTTATAAAATAGTCCCAAGATTCAAAGATTTTAAACTTGGAAATATAATGACTGAAGAAATTCAGTTTTTAATAATGAATTGTCAAACCATCGCTACCTTAGTCATCGTATGCTTACACTTTCCTACGTTTAGGTTGCGTTTTCATTTGAGACGTGCAAGGACACGTAGCTAGTTATGTGTGTAAAACCAACCAATTACAGCACAAGCTCAAGTTATGAAAGTGAAGCGATGTCTTTGGTCATTTCCCCATTAACTATCTACGCATCCCCACACAACTCTGGTCAAAACGTAGCCTTATCTTTCAGAGTCGAATAATAATAAATACCAAAATATAAACAGCACAAGAACAGAGCCACAGTTCAAGAAGCCGCGTACGCAGGGCTACATTGGATAACTCAAAGGCTGCTTAAGACCTCACCGCATACCGAATAGCAAATCTTTCAACATAACCTACCCCTACCCAGAACCGTATCAATAAAAAGTTTGTAAGTAATGCCTTACCTCGTCATGTTTCTCCTCGCCGGTGACGCGGTCGTCATCGTCATCGCTGTCTTCATCAGCAGAAGAGTCCCCACCTGAACCAGCCGTGTCTTTCACTGGAAAAAGAAATGAATTATTGTTGTTATAATATATGCAATTTATATGGATGTAGTTTGTTCATGAGGGATTTTGTAAATTGACAGTAATAATATAATCCTGACGCGGCGAATCTTAATGGCGACTTTAGCTAAATACAATTTCTGTATTAACTATAAAGAAGTAGGTAAGTCGTGTAAGTACATGACTGACTTTTATGTGATCGAGACCGCGACCATGCCTGTGAGGTTTCGCGATTGTTAAACATTTATTACTTTTTTATCCTTTATGGGAATAAAAAGAAAGCGCCGCGAAATACTACCATGGCACACACGAAGTACCAGGTCATTTGGTCGTCACAGATATTTTTTTGGGGAGTTTTGTTATTACAATAACGATATCACAACCGTTAATAAAAAGGCTAAAAGCCTGTCGTATGCGTAAGCCCTAAACATTACAGTTCCTGGTTCATGATGATTCATTTGACCATTCGGTTAAACAGATTTATTGGCTAAACCACACAATTCCTACGAACAATTATTATAAAGTGAGTACGATAAGAATGTTGCATTACCTACACTAACAATAATGAAAAATACAATAAATGATGACGTCATAGCATTGATAACAAAATGCCGCAATTTTATATCATGGTGATTTTTTACGGAATAATCAAATTATGGATAGGGGAATAAAAAAGTACAGTCAGCAACAAAAGTCGATTAACATTTATGATTTTAAATCTTAATTATTAAGTACAATATTAAAAGTAAAACGCAATGAATATAAAATTAAGATATAATAAACCTTTAGCCATTGCCTGAAGTTCTGAGAGCCAGTACAATGTTTTTAGTGTCTGTTTAAATGATATAAAAAAGTAACATTGTTAATCGACTTCCGTTGTTGACCGTACATACTTCTGATTGTGGCATTTTTTAAGGTGATGGAATAGCTGTTGTTCGGAAGGCTTCGCGGAAGGCTTCACAGTACCCGAGCGAGCGTATAAATGGTCACTCGGTTTAAGTGACGACATCTTAAGCCAGAGTTAAAATCAATGTGCTATATTTAATTTACGCCTGGGTGTTGTCCCTAAATTGTTAAAGTTGGGGGAAAAAATTGGTAAAGTACCCCTACTTTACCATTTTTTTTCCCCTACTTTAACAGTAGGGAATATTCATTGACTTAAGTTAAAGTAATTTGACCATGGTTTGATTAAAACATAATGGTGTAGCGATTTGTTATCATATAAGTTTATCTTATCAACAGTTATATTAGAGTAAATAAAGCTTAAAATTGAATACAGATAGCATTTTAGCCGATAATGTTGAACGTTAGTATGTGAGAGTGATGCGAAGCGAAGCTGTATGCACTTTTTAAGATAATGACAGAATAACGAACTTATTTACTACACGATAAGGTGTACGCTTCCGTGTAGTTAATGTTTGATATTAGGTTGCTCAACTAACTGGGCGTGGCGGCTTGTACTTAAATGGACAGTACTAACCGGGCGTCATGTTAGCGGCTTGCGCCTGAGTGGGTGGGCGTGCGCGCTCCCTGTTAAGCTCGTCGAAGCACTGCAGACACACACGCAGCGGTTTGTCACTCTGCCCTCGAAGGATGTACCGTTTGGATGAGCATGGCCCGCACACTACAGAGCCACACTTGCGGCAGTGGTGCTGGAAACAAATGACAATATGAATATCAGCTGAGACTGAGCTGATGCTTAATTTATCGTAGTACTAAACGATGTCGACTTTCAAGTTTAATATTGAATTAATAGAAGACGTTCTTGTCGAAATAGTTGCGACTACTGTGATTACTGTTTACAGTAATTGGTAAACCGTGGTAAACATAAATCCTACTAATATTATAAGTGAATTTACCCTCCTATTGAGAACAGTGAACTGTGTCTTCTTGCAGTGCATGCAGATTGACGCTTCATTGTCTGGGACCCATACAGCAGCGTGCTCCAACGGGGGTTGTTTGCCACCTGAAAAAACAAATCGATAAAGTTAACCACAATCTCGAGTCTCTCAACGTCGAGTGTCGATTGCGCGTTTATCTATGCGCCTATGCGGTGACATGCGACACTCGATAGGTCACATCAAAATCAAATCATTTATTTCAACATAACATCACCCGGTAAGTAGCTAGCCTGTAATCCCCGAAGGGTTAGGCAGAGGTGTATGAGTTAGTACACCCACATTTCTCCAGTTATGTTTAAGTCCCATGTAATAGGGGGCGAGCCCATTGTCTGTAGTAGGGGGCAAGCCTAGTGCTATTTATTTTAAATAAACTATGTGCAATTTACTGTAAAATTAGTGACTTTGAAATCACTAAATAGCAAGTAAATTGAGTTGACCAAAAAGTGAGGTCACAGTCGTTTACTATTACCATACAAAATCTATGGTGCAATCACAGGTGCAATCGCGTTTTGACAGATCATATGAAACTCCATGAACACTTTTACATGCATGATTACTCGATCACGCTTAATTTCATGTAAACGAAAGAGATGCAGTATATTTGTTTGTATGGCCTTCAAGTACTTTTTCCGGGTCTGGTTGTTTGTGTATGTAAGTTTTATATATTTATAAACAGACCCATAATACCAGAGAATTTATTTTTAAAACTAAAAGAAGTGCTTGAAATACTTACTTTTTCTTAGCAAATCTTCTATGCATTTTTCTATGTGCGCCATCCATTCTTCTTTCTCGGTTGCTGTTGCGGCGTAAACGGCGAAGGATTTGGACGCAGTGCGAATTAGCCAGCCATTGCGGTATTCTGTCACAAAAAATAAATTATAATTTATTATTATTGTTTTTTGCATGCATTTTAATAAAAATAGCAAAAGAAAATGCGTATTTTTTATTGGTATAGCGTTATGGTTTAAAAAAATCCATAAGTATTCGTATATTACTAGTACCTACTCGATTTTGAGTAATATGACAAGTTTTAAATATTTATTGGGGCTGTGCTGAAAAGTCAGTTTTTGAGATAATGGTTATCGCACGACAACGGACGGCCGACATCGCCTCGAAGAGTCCAATCGATAACTGCCAGCGAGCAGCCAGTGAGCTGTCATTTTTTATGTCTTGTCTTTATAAAAAACTAGCTGACCCGCCACGACTTCGTTCGCGTGGTATCCTACCGATACCTCTACCTCTACCCTACCCTGCCCCTACCCCTACCCTTGAGACCGACATTTCCGACTTTTTTTTTCCATAAGAACCTTCTGACAAAAACAAACACAACAAAAAAAAAAGTGAAATCGGTCCAGCCGTTTACGCGTGATGCCGTGACCAAGGGAAACAGGGATTCATTTTTATTTAAATAGATATGTATTTTAACACGCATGAATGAAAGCCCTATCTTGAATGGCAAATTATTTGCTGTGTAGGAGCAGTGCTGTTAAACAGAACGATAACTCTTCTTCAAGTGTGTTATACATTTAAAAAGTTGTAAAGGTTTGATTGTATTTTTTGTCGTTTTTATATGTAAAAATAAAATAATAATAATACCAGCCTATTACTGCCTATTACCCACTGTAGGGCAAAGGCCTCTTCTCGTACAGAGAAGGTATGAGCATGATCACCACGCTTGCTCAAGGCGGATTGGCGATTTCAGACTTATATTAATTACAAGAGTCCAGGTTTCCTCACGATGTTTTCCTTCACCGATTTCAATTATGTCCAAGATAAACTTAAGAAAGTAATGAATTGAAAAACTCGCAATGGTACTTGCCCGGATTCGAACCCACAACCGCATGCATGAGAGGTGGGCGCCTTAACCACTGGGCCATCACGACACTTTTTATATGTGTACAAAAATAATAAAAATATAAAATAAATAAATCTTACTACATAAATTATGCAAAAGTTTGGATGGATGGATGGATTCTTGTTATTCAATTAAGCCAGAACGGTTGTACGGATGTGTAGATTAAAGTCTGGAATACGCTACTTTTTATCCGGGAAAATGTACGGTTCCCGTGGAATAATGTAACAACTTTGACGCAGACAAGGTCGCGGGCAGAAGCTAGTAAATAATATGATGAAAAGAAATTAATATTTTTCTCTTTACTTAACTCACAATAATATGGCACAGCGTATATCTGTGACGCAAAAACTGTTACGATGTCATATGGCGCATGAATCATTGCTGGTACCTATATAATTTAATGCACTTTGTAATCAAGTGCGCAAGCAACTTTGCTTAATAAAACTTGCATTCAATAATGAAAAAGTATTTACAAAAATATATATATATATATCTTTTGGGCTTAGTGTGATTGAGTAAATTAGTAGTAACTAATATTAATATTATTCCTTCCTTCGGTTGATTCCTTTGTATACAAAAATAATAAAATAATAATATAAAAGTAAAATTAAAAATATTGTAGCCCACCGGTATCAGGAACAGGGTTCAAGCTACCAGCAGACAGGTTTAGAGGAAAATCCTAACCACTTTCTATATCAAACTGTCTAACGAGAGCCTCCTTAGGTCTTTATATTATTACATTTTATTATAAAAAGCCTAAGATGTCCCACAGTAGAGCAGTCACACCCCATATTATTTTTATTTCTATCTTTGAAAACTACTAAGAAATACTATTACTCAAAAATGTTTAATTTACATATTTATTAATTATATTAAAATAGAATTTAAAAAAACAATTAGACTAGTTAACTTTTTTCTTATAACGTATGAAGGTTTCCCCTGCTTCAACCATAAATCTCCATTAGGAAAGTCATTATCATTGTTTATGATTCTTTCTGACCAAATGTGGATTGTTAGGTGCAATAATTAAGATATAATCTATTTATTATACAATACTATGTATGCTTAGGAGTGTTGAGTCATATATACTTTCGAAGATCAATGTCAACATGAAATATATCTAGTAGCGCTACATGATATTATGAAGATGATTCACTGGCCATTCACATTAATGAGTCAGTCAACCAATAAAATAGTTTGTAGGTGTATATTTCACAGGAAAGCAGGTTTCAATATATATATATATATATATATTTTTTAATTTTGCTTTATTTTTTCTTGTTTACATTAATAGATGAATGCATAGATACATAGTTAACTTATATTGTTTAAGGACAATCAATATTGACGACGTGGTTGGCGCAGTGGCTGAGCGATTGGCTGCAGCGCTGTGTGTCGCGGGTTCGATTCCCACATGGAACAAATATGTGTATGGTTTACAAATAAATTGTTCCGGGTCTGGCTGTTTGTGAATGTGAGTTTACGTTTGTAAATGCACCCATGATACAGGCAGAATTCCTGGAGATGGGCAAACGTAAAAAAAATAAAATGTTTTGTAATAATAATAACAGATGCAAAATACTTTTTACAAGTTTGAAAGTTGTTTTCAAACTACATAATTATGTTGAAACTTGCAACTGATATTTATATTTAGAACTTGCTTGTTATTTTCTGTTTTTTTAGTTACCTAACCATTTTAGCAACCTTAAGTGATTTGACCTTTACTAACACAAAAATGTAATTTTTTAAGAATTACAAAAGAATTTATAACCTCTTTTAACTATGGTTAGGAAATCAATGTAGGTCATTAGTGATGCATTAAAAAAAAAAATTAATTGATAACCTAGGAAGAACAAAAACCAGGGTTGCGGATTTTGTTCGAAAGAGTTACCGTGGCCTTGGAACGCAAAGGGCACTAGAAGGAACACGGACGGGTTTTAGTCAGTAAGAGTCTGACACTTCCTTCTACTCCGTCCAGAGAGGAGGAAGTCACTTGATGAATTCCCATCCTTAAAAGAAAGGATGAACAAAAACATATAATTAACAAGGCATAGGAAAAACATGTAACTTGTAAATAGGTATTTTGCTGTAGAAGTTAAGCAATCCAAACACTATTGATACACAATGTTAGGTACCTACATTTATTGTTATAATTTTACCCTACAAAAGAATCAACAAAACTATTAAGAATATTGTAATTAGCAGCTATTTCACTGTATAAGTAAATTAATTAGTAAACAAAACATAATAAAATACATTCAAACTTACGTCCTTCATCTTTCAAAGACTCCAACTTGACTTCCTCGAGTGGTATAACATGTTGTTTGTTATATTTCTTCTTGTTTATAACAATATTTCCATAGACAAGGATGTCATTAAACAAGAAGAATTGTCTTGCTTTCGGTTTCTTGCGGCACATTTTTGTCAGGACACCCTCTCCCACAAGGACTCTGCCTTGTTCTGCCAGAGGCTATAAAAAGTAAATACTTATTTATTATATTATATATAAGTTATTTTTTTTTTAAAAGGAACTGATGTTTCCTTGTCACACACACTGATAAGAAACACAGAAACAAACTTAAAGGAAGTCCACACATTTGTGGTAGTAATTTATGTAAAGATCTACCACGGATTTGAGTAAACTCGTCCAGACAGTGCATGTTTGTGTCAGTCATCATCGTAAGCTCAACTCAGAACTTAAGCAGGTCCACTTTTTTTTATGCATAGGATATGTTTGTGTTGGCTATCTCTCTGATAACAAATAGTTTTTATTCCAGTGTCAATATAATTTTTTGTTTACACAGCTACGAGAGGTTGGCAGATAAAGTAAAGCTGAGATATCAGCCAGTATAACAAATAAAAGAATAAAACTAATATATGTATAATATTTTGTGTTGCAAAAAGTTTTTAGCTAGTTCTTATTCATCAGACCATTTGAAATTAGAAACCTTTCAATAATGCTAATGAGCTATAAGTTTAACTACTTAAAAGATTTATTGTATTATGTATGTATGTTACGCCGCAAATAGCAGTCCAAAACCAATTAGACAATGATATAAAAATTGCAAATTGTTAATTTCACTAATCATCCTGATTTTTCTTTCAATACAACCACAGTACATTATGATAATATACATCTGACCATCATTGATAAGAATATCATGACATTTAGAATGAGTCATTTATTTAAATAAATCATAAAATTTTACTTCCCAAGTTACATTTCTATTGATAAAACTCGTACCACCATAGATTTGGTGGTGTTCATGGCATATCAATACTTGAATCATAGAATGGTAACATACAATCTAACTGATAATGAACAGGCTAATCAACCTCTAATCTATTTAATTCAATTATACCTCAATGTGTTAAAGAAAAAACGTGAAAAAAGTTATTGTAAGAAAGTTTTTAGAATATTCAATGAACATCATATTTATGTGAAACGGCTCTGATAAATGCTTGATATCTTCAGTCAGAACAATCCCACCCGAGCGATGTACCGAAGATTTTATCTTTCCGAGTTTGTCGGTGATAATACGACGGCATTCGAGAACTTCTAAAGTTATAAAAAACTTATTAATTTTCAATAACAGACGCTCACCTGTCCAGAACTGCCGAAGCAGCTCTCGACCATAGCAATCCTTCTAGCATTGGCCTCACTGTTCACTGAAAAAAAGAAAATTACCTACTTAAAAATCGCAGTACGGTATAAAAGTTTGACGTCAAAGGAAAGTGAGCGACGAGCAAACAATGACAGTGATCTCCCACGTAACTATTTTACATGATTGCACACAAATAACACCACTGTATTCTTACTAGTTTGTCTCTCTTACACGGATTTAAATAAATATTTGCGTACCTAAACGGTCCACCATTATCGAAATTTATTTTCTCGTAGTTATGACCGACAAAAATGTGTCATTAATAGATGGAATTTATAGCCAGCTACAGCAAATAAATTTCTGCTATTCGGTCAATGTATTTTTGTTACTGTTCTTTTATAAACGATAGTTGAATAATAACTTACAAGTAGAAACCAATTTCTATAGAAACTGCTCATCAAAAAAACTTAAATAATTTAAATATTTCAATATGCAGTTTTTGTAGATGACCGAAAAAACATAAAATTATAGGGCATAATTGGTTGGCAAAGGACTATAAAATGTACTTTATAGTAGGTTTTACCAATTGCTGGCAATACTGCAATAACGTTCCGATTCACGGCAATAAGAACAGAATATCAGAAACAATATTTTGTAATATTAATTTTATAAAATCACCCTCTTGAAACAAACTCTTCAAAAAATAGGCTACTTTTGCATATTTCGAAAATCCTACTGTGGACAGTATAAAAATAAAAAAACTTAAAAAATATAAAGTTACACATTTACACAACGTTCATAGACAATCACAAAGCAAAGATCATGTGAGTATCCATTTTTTGACACCAGCTGACAGCTAGTGGTCGATACCGTCTAATTTAGTGTTCGTAAATTCTAATAAATAAACCAGCAAAATGGCCTGCAAATTCTGTGGCCCTAAGCTGTCGCTTTGCGGGCTCGTCCTGAGCGTCTGGGGAATCATACAATTGGTGAGTACGAACTCTGTAACTTGCATTTTAAGCCATGGTACTTCAATGCCGTGCTAACACTCTGGGATGTTTCAGACTTTGATGGGCGTCTTCTACTATATCAGAGCTGTAGCTTTGTTGGAAGATCTTCCTCTAGAAGAAAATGGCTACCACTCTCTCGACAGTTTTATCGCTGACGTCGAAGCTGGATACACTCAGGTGAGTCATTGATCTATCTCACAAATTGATATAATGCATGTCTAAGTGCATGGAAGTACCAGAATTACCAGTGATTATTTTCCCTGTTGACTATTTTTTTGACGGTTTTCCCTTTTTGTAACAATATGAAGGATCATGTTGATCTCCAATTTACTAGCCTCACATATGTATTTGATTTCTCAAATCAAGGCCGTAAATATGTGTAGGTACTAACTGTTCATTTAATTAGAATGCTGCCTGCTATCGCTAAATAGTTGTAAAATTTTAATTAAGCAATGCAACCTATCTTTTACCAAAAGAAAATAATAGTGACATTATAGTATAAATTTATTATTTTATTAATTGAAGACATCATTAAACAGCTTAACTTAAAATCAACAGAGCATGAAATAATATGAGGCAGTTAAGTTTTAATAAGATGGCAAAATCACCTTGACATTGAAAGTATTAAAATAATCAATCTTTATGTACACCTATTCAATATTTTACTTTCTTCCATTCATTTCTATTGAGGATTTTAGGAGAATTTTTTTGTTATTCATCAGTTATTCAAATATGCTATGAAACAACAATTAAAAATTTGTGCATGTTGGTGTTTCGGATAGCTCTTTGCGACACACCAACATGTATTACTACAGGCCTTTGAGATTTTTCCCCTAAAGCAGGACAACTGCTCTCGCTGCGGTTTCCATGTCCTTATGAGGGCCAGAACCAGCCATAATAACCATTATTAACATAAAATTCAAATAAAACTGTCCAAGAAAGCAACGATTTACAACAACAACTACAGTCACATTGAGAATACAAGTAAATAAAAGAATTTGTGCAATTTACGTTTTTTCAAGCACTTTACTTTTTCTGACTTCCCACTTGAACTAAACCCTAAAGTTTTCGCTCGAAACATTGATAAAGACTCACAAACAAGTCAACTACATAATCTAATGCTTCATTTTGCTTATCAGTATCTCTTAAATAATTCTAAGACAAAAATTGAAAATAAGTAGTGGTGGGCCCTATTTTGTTTTGAGTAGTTTAGATAAAGTTTGTAATACAAAAAATGGCTCAATGGTTTTAACCTGGTTTAAGCAAAGACTTTGTTTTATAATAAGGCCTTTACTGACTAAAGCCCTGCAGTTCCTCCTACTACAGTGAGTCGAGAGCCTGGTATTTGCTTGACACATGATCTGTGCCCCCGACTGATTTAAATCTGCCTAGTAGTTTCAGTCATAAATCAGTCTAAAAACAAGAGTTACTTAATTTCCATAGAAAGTATTTCTAACCTAATTTAATTTTCATATTCGTCTTTTTCAGAACGCCTACAACTGCTGGATTGCCGCACTGCTATACGTCATTACTCTTGTTGTATCTGGGCACCAGTTTTGGATGAACAACCGTTCTTCAGTTAGTATGTAAAGTGGTATTATCAACGTAATGATGGGTACTGACTCTGGAGTACAAGTTGTTATGTTACTGTTGAATAACTCCATTCCATTAATAATTTATTTATATTAGCTCACTGCTGAGTCAGCGTTCTAAAGCATACTTTTGTTGTCGTTCCTCTAGTTCTAACACCCTTCATTGAAATGTCTCAAATATTTATACATATATGTGGCACTTTTTTGCAAACACTCACTTTAAATCCCCGGTTTCTGATAGCGTAATCTCAATCTGCTGTCATATCTCATGTAAGCTGTGATTGGTTGACTTAGATGACAACAGCCAATCATTTGCATGAGATTTGACCACAGATTGCATATAATTATATTTTGGAAACTATGGGTTAAAGTTCTTACTGATGTAGACGTAAGTTAACAGCACATGAAGGTTGTTATAAATTAGCATTTAATTACCAAACAAAAAAAAAAGTTACATTTGAAGGTGATTTACCAATGTTCATAAATTATGCTACTTATAATCCTATTACATATTATATTATATTTTTTTTTAAGTATTTAAAAATCCACCCTCTGTATGTTTTTAAACAGTTTAATTTAGCTTGTTCAATGTTCAATATCTACCTTATCTGTTAACCTTTAAAATTGTTGAGATTTAACCTATTGTAATAAAACCCTACATTGCTTCAAAATGTAAATGGTTTATGTTTAAGTTTCAAGTGATTCAGACTTAAAAATCATTGTATCAAATTGAGTTACAGAAATTATTGGGCATAAGTATTACTTACATTTATATATGAATGAATGCTATAAAATTGTACATAATATATCTATTATTGTAGGTACTACATTGTAAAATGCTTAGTTTTTCTTGAAGTAAAGGTATTGATGTTAATTATTGTTTGATTGACCTCGATATGGCCGTAAAATGGTTTCAGTGGAACATACGTTGGTATGTTTATTTGCACTGAAACCACCGAGCCGGTCTGTGTGAACGGACCCTTAGCAAGGGTCCGTTCACACAGACCGGCTCGGAGAAATCAGATTCTTATCACGTTAAAAACAGAGTTTTTAGTATTTGTAGTAAGGTTTATTTTTGCATGTGCACTGCTTTTGTCATTAAGAATGCTTGAACGCGCTTGGTGTGAAATAATAAGAGAAGCCGACCGGCTCCAATCGCGTACATTTTCTCGTTCGCGCAGCCGATCTGTGTGAAAAGAAAAATGCGCGCCGATGCTCTCCGAGCCGGTCTGTGGGAACGGACCCTAATGAGGTAGCTCTCCTGACGCTTGTCGACCTTTTACGAAGAAGGTGCAAACTGTTCCACGCTGTAAAATATTTAAAAATGTGATGTACAGGTCACCAGGTGTACTGAAACTGAAATGGCGCACAATTATTCCCTACAAATTGACTTAGGTGAATGTGACCGAATAAGTTGAGTACCTACACTAATATTAGGTAATACAAGGCACTGTAGTAGACTATATATTCTAGATGTAGTAAAAGTAAATAGTTATAATATTATGGGAGTAAAGTGACGTAAGTGTGAAGTCACGGTTCTTACGTGATAATTATTATCTATAGTTACTGTTACTGCTAGGTAGATACATAGGTACCTATCTACCTACTAGTTAGCACCCGTTCCACCTCATTTCAGCGAATACTCGGTGCAGCTTATGGAAGAGGTTTTTGTTAGACCACAGAGTACAGTAATAATACTGACTATAAAGAACCTCTTTACTAAATGTTGACATTGTTTATTGTTATTGAAACGTCACTGGAATTTGATAAATATTCTGGTATTTGCCATTATCTGCATTGATTTCGTTTGATGATATTGGCGAAATTGTGGTATCTGTTCCACAGAAGTTGTGAATGAGGAGTTGAAGCTGACTTGTGGTATTCTAGAAGTTCTGAATCAAGGACCTAAGTACTCTCTGAAGAAGTTGAGGTCAAAACCTGAGTCATCCGCCAGTAGAATATAAACAAATAAAAAATACATTGCTTTCGCAATGAGTGCGTTAATGAACTGCGGGCTTTGTTGTTTCCTAATCAGTGTATGGGGTACTGTACAGTTGGTAAGGTTTAAATTATGCTAAATAGGCACTAACCGTCACTAATACATAGGTAGCAGTAGCCACTCGCTCAACCACTGCGCCAGCCGTGTCGTCAAATCAATTTATATCTTTCACACAATGTTGAACTCTATTTGTGACAAGTCTTAGTTCATTATTAATTAAATATACCTAAACTAGCGTTTGCCCGCGACTTCGTCCGCGTATATGCTGGTTATCGCGGACGCAGACGAAGTCGAAGTCGAAGTCGAATAAAAAGTAGCCTATGTCCTTTGTTGGAGTTCACACTTACCCTGTACCAAATTTCACACAAATCGGTTCAGTAGTTTAGGCGTGAAGAAAAGACAGACAGACAGACAGACAGAAAGACAGACAGACAGACAGAGTTACTTTCGCATTTATAATATTAGTTAGGATGAAAACTGCTCGAGTATATTTCTGCTCCGTTTGCGCTGACGCATAGGCTGCTGTATCTATAAACATTTCAGATCGTCATGTCCATATGTTACTACTCAGAAGTAGTCACACTTATAGAAGATGTTGAAGAAGAAGAATACGAAGATTATGAAGATTTTATTAATAAAACTAAGAGAAATTATGCTGCTGTAAGTAATTTAACACGCGGTTGATGTTATTATCTACATTCATTATGATAATGAGTTATTTTATGCATTGTTTGTCTAATTAAACTACAGATACAGATTTATAATTGCCGCTCTTCCATGTGGTCAGCTTTCATTGGCTAAACCAGGGGTCACCAATTAGTTTTATTGGAGGTCCGAATTTAAAAATTATGAGACTGTCGCGCTCCTCTTGGTGATAACAAATCATCATCATCTGCCTAGCCTTTTCCCAACTATGTTAGGGTCGGCTTCCATACTGGAAGCCGACCAGTTCAATATTTGAGAAGAAAATAGGCGAGAGCTGAACCCCGAATTATGACTTTTTTATTAGGCTATTCAGTCGGATCTACACTTTGTCCTTTCCGCACGCTGAAGCTCGCAGAGCGACAGCGATAGTTTCTTCTGATACCTAATTTTCAAAAGTCTCTCCTCTCGTGTTTCCTCTTAAGCTTTGGTTTCCTAGGATAGCGGTGCCGTCATATAGCGGCCGTAATACAGCGGTGAATAACGTCATTAGAACGTTGTCTATGTAAACAAAATGGCGCGGTTTCCTAGAGAGCGGTAACTGACACCGTAACGTCAAAAAGCGATACCGTTATTTGCATGACGGCCGTCTTGACGGTGTCAGATAGTTTCGTGAACGTTTCATTGATAGCGGTGAAGCTATCGTTTGACGTTTGTTTTAAAAAAATGACTGACGGTGTGTTAAACCGGCCGTGGAACTTTCCACATGTCGTCACCGTAAAGACGGCCGCCGTTTTGCATCCGTAATATTACGGCCGGTATATTACGGCACCGCTTTCCTAGGAAACCAAAGCTTTAAGGTCCGCATAATACCTATATGTCGGCGGTCCGGATGCGGACTGCGGTCCGCCATTTGGTGACCCCTGGGCTAGACTTTAATAGGCAGGCAAGTACCTTCTCTAAATTTGTTTTTCTTCAGGTGGGGCGAAACTGCTTAATCGCCGCCATAATATACTTCTTCTTGATCGGGGCTTCCTATGGATGTATTTTCAAAGCAAGAAAGCAAATGGAGGAAGAAGCTATGAAGTTGAAAGACGATGAGTACTTCTGTACGCCAAAACAGCCCCCGCCGATAGACCCGAAAAAGATTAAATAAGACAATAATTTATTTAGTTATGAATACAACTAGTCCAGTCACTTAGGCTTATTAAGTGCATAATATCTTGAAGTCGGAATCAGATGACGCTAAATATAATTATGTAAAATCTTTTGGATAGAAAAAAACATTATAATATATTTTTGCCGTGATGGCCCAGTTGTTATGCCTCTCATACATGAGGATGTGGGTTCGATACCGAGCAAATATATGCAATTTCTACGATAATCTTGTACTTTACTGTCATGACTTGTTTGTTGGTGTGTGACTTTTCAATTAATCATAATAAATATGTAGGTACCTATTTTCTAAAGTTTATCTTGGACATCATTGACATCGGTAAAGGAAAACATCGTGTGGAAACCTGGACTTATACCAGCCTATTACTGTCCCATTCAAACCATGTCAGAGGCAGCAGTAAAGGGCTGCACAATTAAATGTAAAATTTGATTGATTTTATATATAGGTATCTACTCGCCTATTAATTTACACACTTATTAAGAATTTGGTGTCTAATTAATATTATAAGCTATTTAACTTTTTATAAGAAGTATTATTTTTAATTTAATAGGTATCACTACATAGTATAAAACAAAGTCGCTTCTTCTGTTTGTCCCTATATATGCTTAGATCTTTAAAACTACGCAACGGATTTTGATGCGGTTTTTTTTAATAGATAGATTGATTCAAGAGGAAGGTTTATGATGTATAATACATGCACCCGAGCGAAGCCGGGGCGGGTCGCTAGTTTTATTATTAAAAAAATAGGGATCCGTAAGAAACATCACACGAACGAAGTCGCGGGGAGAGTGCTAGTCTATAATATAAGCTTCTGCCCGTGACTTCGTCCGCGTGGAAGTTAAGTACCTATACAATAAAACATACTCGTGATATCCTATGACATTTGGAAACGTGTGGCTTTCTATCACTAAAATATTGTTTGTAATCGGACCAGTACTTTCAGAGATTACCTCTTACAAACAAACAAACTTTACCTCTTTATAAAAACGGTATAGATTACATTAACAAAAACTGCTTCTTGAAAATAATAAGTAGGTAGGTACATAATATTCTGTGAAGTAGGTAACTGAAACGACATAAAAAATACCGTCTCGAGTCGTATTTGTTTGCTAAGTTTGCCAACAACAAGAAGTATTTATTTGCGGAAAATACAAATGATACTAGATATCTTACTACTATTATAATAAATGTGAAAGTTTGTATGGATTGTTGTTTGTTACTCAATTGCGCCAGAACGGCTGAACGAATCTGGATGACAGGCACAGTGACCATCAGGCCCGGTATCCACCAAAGCGGGGACGAGAGGAGATGTCTCGTATAACCAATAGGCTTGCGTAATTTTCACATCTCACCGCTTAGCTTCAACTCAACACCGTATGACGTATCCTATTGGTTGTTTACGAGACATCTCTTCTCCTCTCCTCTTTGGTGGATTCCGGGCCTCAGGCGTTTGGTCCAGCCATCCTGATGGTCACAAGGCACAGATATAGATTAAAGTTTGGAATGGCACATAGGCTACTTTTTATTTGGGGAGAAATGTACCTACAGTTCATTGGACTGCCTCATTGGTCTAGTGGTCCCAAAGCACGATTGCTGAACATGGGGTCTTGGGTTCGATTCCCAGGTCGGGTAAAGTGTTATTGGGTTTTTCCAACAGGAATTTCTCAGTAGCAGCCTCGGAATCTAGATTTGTGCCCGGTTGATGGCAATAGGCTCGCCCCCTATTACATGGGACTTAAACAGAACTGGTGAAATGTGGGTGTGCTAATGGGTAGGTACACCTCTACCTAACCCTTCGGATTACAGGCGTGATGTTATGTTATGTACAGTTCCGGTGGGACAATATATCAAGTTTGATGCGGACGAAGTCACGGGCAGAAGTCAGTACATTTTAAATAACACACTCCCTCCTTCCTCTGTGGCTCGGAAGCATGTCAAGCTGTCATACGTGGATCTTTGACAGTCGTTACGGGTCGTCAGAAGCTCGAAAGTCTGACAGCCAGTCTTACCAAGGGGTATCGTATTACCCAGTTACTGGGTTATGGAAGTCAGATAGGCAGTTGCTTCATGTAAAAAATACTGGTGTTCAGCTGAACTGGAAGCCGACCCCTACATCGTCGGGAAAAGGCTAATGAACCAGTTTTCCAGTAAGTACCTACTATAAAATCTGTCAAAACGGATTTTAAATGAGTCAATACGGATTTTTTTTTAATGGGGCTAAAGCATGGTCCCAGTTAAAAAGTAGGGAGTAAATAAATAAAAAAGTGTATAAAGCATAATTTGTTTATTTAAATTTACTATTCCGTTTCTTCTTTTTTGTTAATTTATTTCACTTCCTCTAATTTTCTGTCGAAAGTTACAGTGCCAATGTTCACGCTTTTTATTTCTTCTTTGCTGACTTGCGCGGTTTCCTGAAAAAGTATGTCTTGTTAACACAATGACTATTCGTGTAGCTGTAATCATAGAAAATCTGATATAAACCCGTTCTGGTTAAGACCACGGAGGAGAGAACAAGCGTTACTTAATACATTTCAACTGAAATAATTATGTTTTATTTGGGTAGTACCTAGATACCGCCAATACATACACTTGACATTACTATTTACGAACTGTCAAAACGTGATTCTATAGATTTTGAATGGCAATAGCAAACTGTGACGTCAGTTATTTGCCAACTCATTCTCTAACGCAACTAAAAATTTTACAATTAGGCTGGGCGCAAACGTCCGGTTTCCGGATCGGGTTTCCGAATCAGGAGGCGTGTATGTACATACACACACATGCATAAATTACATGTGTGTGTAATTTATGACACATGCATAAATTACATGAAATTAATTGAAAATTAATCGGGTTTTTAGGACTAAAATAAAATGTTCTTTTGAAGGAGTATTATTATTATTGCCAGATCTACGCCATTATTTTGACTGAAATTTTAAGTATAGATAGAGCACTATGTAGTTAAGAAGGTAAGCGTACTTGTTATGTTTAGTGCTGTGTCCTTTTTTCCTTCGGGTATCATTTACCCGAGGTACCATACTCACGTTCGAGTGCGTTTGCTGGTTATAATAAACATATTATATAATTATATGTTTTACACGATATTAATCAAAACCCAACACTAATTATGACCAGAAACTATCTTTTGCTAGATGCTTTAAAGGTTATAAGGTTTTTATTACTCTTCGTGCTAACCCTAACAGTGCTTCATCTAATCGCCTTAGAAATCTAGTTCGAGCCTAATTAAGTACATGGAAAAGTGTTTATTGTTTTAGCGATAGATATTTCTAAATGGATTTGGTCACCTGTGTTGTATCCACCTCTTCGTTCTTAGGTGGTTGATTTGGATTGATCCACGTGTCTGCCAGGATCTGGGGTATTTTGACGCGCGCCTTGAGTGGTGCTAGGATTTTTGTGATCAGCTTGCGGCAGTCGGTTGACACTTTCGGCTCACGAGGGAACGACACTTTGTTTTGCACTTGCTGTAGACAAATATAAAGTTAGAACCTTTCTGATGTTTGATATTTTGGTCAGTTAAAGAAGAGAAGAGGCAAGGACGGGTTGGTGATATTAAGCTAAGGCAAAGCATTCAAAGATCGCGGATGCGATAACGAGTTGAGCTATAACATGTACCCAAAAAACAATCTCTGCAATGGTCTGATAAAAGGAATATTAAATAACTACCGTTGTAAGAAAATATGGCCATGCAAACCATAAACAACTTGACCTGAAGACCTAATATTTTGTCTTATTGTCCTCACCTTATTGCTCAAGTAATTCCACCACCATAGGAGTGTAGAAACGTAACGATGTATTTTTCTAAAATGAATCCTAACCTGGCAAGCTTGAAGTCTCAATTCTTATAAAAACCATGAAATGGAACACCTATCCGCTGCTTTAAATAATGCGATTTGCAGATTGATTTCTAGATTGGTTGCGGGCATGGCGTAACAATAATAAGGAACAGTAGATACCTTTAGCAACTGAGTGTAATTCGTATCGTCGAAAGGCAGCCTTCCATACACAATAGCATAGAGCACAACTCCCATACTCCAAATGTCAGAGTCTTGTGGCCTATAAGGAACTCCCTTCAGGATTTCAGGTGAAGCATATGCATAACTTCCGCAGAAAGTCTCACTAAGCGCAAAAACACCATTCTTCGGCTTCATGTGACCTCGTGCGAAACCAAAATCTGACAGCTTTATATTCAAGCCGTGGTCCATGAGCAAATTCTCGCATTTTATATCCCTGAAATATTACGATGATTTCTAAAATTTCTAGATATAAACCACAATGTTAAGATAATAGAGACTAGTTTTGCCAAAACGTGTTATCCCACAATGTCTCGAAATTATATATTTGGATTACGTCAAACTTTTTTAATATGTCAACGGGTTAAATGGGTTCTCCCATTCTTCGGTCCAAAAGGAAAAAAATATGCGCATGACTTGAGGATGACCAATTTTACCTATGAACAACTCCTCTCTCATGGCAGTAATCGACAGCTTCCACAAGTTGGCGGAACCAGCGACGACCTCGAATCTCATCAATATGTTGATCTTTGCGAATTATGTCTAATAGACTGCCGTTTTCGGCATATTCCATAACAATGTAGACCCTGAAAAGAGAGTTCAAAATAAGAATAATGTAATTTTTCTTTTGGAACATTTACTTTTGCAGATCTGACAATTCCGAGGTTGCGGGACGTCTTAACAGGATACCGTGGCCCCGGAACGTAAAGGGCAACAGAAGGAACAGGGTGGTTTTTTAGTCAGAAAAAGTCTGGCAGTCTCTTACGGGAAGTCTGGCAGTCTCTTACCAGGGCGGAAAGACTCATTTGATGATTTTTACCAACTTAAAAAAAAAGATCTGACAATTAAAAAGTTAGTGCTTTTGCCCGCGACTTTGTCCGCGTGAATATCTTTACGGATTCGTATTTTTTATAATAAAATATACACTCCGAATATAGCATTCAGGCATAACATAGCTTCCTACTGGTGAAAGAAGTTTTAGAATCGGACTAATAGTTTCGACGATTAGCGGGTTCAAACAGAAAAACTAACAAACGAAATCTTAATAATAAGTATTAGTCAATATTAGTACAGATAAAATATATCTGTTGTATACTTTGAAACAACATTAATGCTTCAGCATCGTTCTAAGCTTTAGGTTTTGGTCTAGCTAAAGCTGTGCATAGACCTGAGTTTCTCTCTATGACAATGATGTTGCGCTCGCGCACGCCATGGAATGACTAGGACATGTTAATAGCTAATACCTAGTTCTCATACCTGTGAGTGGTTTCTATTGCTTGAAGAAACCGTATTAAGTTCTCATGTTTGAGACCCTTTACGACTTCTATTTCTCTAGGCAAAAACTTCTTTAAATAATCGCCTGGTGCTTGAAATTTGCTTATTATTTTGATTGCTACTTGACAGTTATGTCTATCACTGGTTGCAACCTACAATAGGATTTAAAAATATTGTAATATGTAGGTATACTGGTCTTCTTTTGCTGTATGAGAGGTGAGATGTCTCAAACTTGTAACAAGCAAGCTTGGATGTTTCAGCATTCCAGTTCGCGAATATGTTTTAGGAAGCTATTTAGGTAAAATATTTGATTAAACCTTTTACAAATTTAAATCTGTCTGAAATGCAATGATAACAGACTGCCTGTTTAAAAGGCAGATACAAAATAAATTATTGATTTAAGGTGGAGGTAGTCACAAAACAGAATCTTGGAAAAATCTCATATGGCCTACGGAATATGTGAAAATATTTCTTTTAGAAATAAAACACTGCATTAGTTTTCGGCAGTTGGCAGTTTTTTTCAAATGTTTTAACTCTTCTGTTGAATATTTTGCAAGTAATGTTTTACAAAATAATGTGATACCTTCACTGTGGCATAAGAACCAGACCCTATGGTACGTCCAAGTACATAGCCATGTGATTCGAGGACTGTTAGTTTTCTTTCAGTTTTAGCTTCTACTCCACTATGCACAGTCGTTGTGGGCTCTGTCGACATCTCGCCGAGGACATTTTCATTGGCTCTAACATCAGGTCCAGGCATATCACAGTAATGAAATATAAAATTGAAGTTTAGTTAAAGTCACATTATATTGAATTTTGCCTCATTTTATTTTTCACATGAATTTTTATTATATTGTACATGCTGTCATTTTTGTCAAAACCGATGTTTTGGTGACACAAGAACGTTGTTTCAAACATCGCTCTTTCCATAGATTATTTGTACATCGCCAGTACGATATATCGTTATAGAGTTTTCAGTCCAACTGTCATGTGTATTCAAACAACGGTAGGTGTTGCCATAGAATGCCTTAATATTATGGACTGTCATTTACATTTTTAATTTTTTGTCATATAATCTTTAATCTGGAGGTGATGCATGCGTACCTATATAAGTATCATAATATTTTAATGCGTAAATAAGGCTTTGATTTTGTGTAGACCTAGCTTTTTTCTGAACATTTACATGTTTTTTATAACCAGCATTTCAAATGACAATGCTATTTACGTACCTTCTTCGAATTTTGATTGGAACTTACTCAACACTGTTCCCTAAAAAAATAATGTGCACAGACACGCCATTTCATTTTATTTCCATAAAGGGAAACCAGAAGTCAAGACAACCAGTCCTACCAAGGGGTATCGTATTACCCAGTTACTGGGTTGTGGAGGTCAGATAGGCAGTCGCTCCATGTAAGATACTGGTAGCTGCATCCGGTTAGACTGGAAGCCGACCCCAACATAGTTGGGAAAAGGCTAGGCAGATGATGATGAACGGGAAGCAGAAGTATATAAGTCCTCTTTAGTTGAGGGTAAGACAATCGGGCTTGCCTGCTGCCAACAAAACAGACTCCGGAATAAAGATGCAAAAAATAACTTTAATACAAAATAGTATTGTGAAACAGAATAAGGTACTGTTCAATTCCTAGACAAGTTTCTCGATGCACATTCTTACTGCATACACATACCGAAATGCCCTAAACATCGGCTCATGGGCTAGTTCAAAGCTCGGAGTGTCGTTGACATTAAAATGAATTTTACCAGTACAGACACGGACAGTGCCAGAATTTCCCAGTTAAAACACTGTCGCTCCATCAACTTCCAGCACAAAGAAAACAATCGCCGCGATTGGAACGTTCGCACTGGTTGGCCGAGCGTATCGTGTCGTGTGCGTTCCATTCCATCTACCTCTACACCAGTACCAACCACCTTGGAACCTCACACTCTATCCCAAGCCTCTCTTACGAGTCGAACTCGCTGAAATCTCGAGTCTCAAGATACACTGGTCGGTGGAAATATTTCATTCGATGACCCATTTTCGTACATCCACGTTTTTTGTTTATTTTCATTCATAAAGCTTTTTTCAGTAGATATTCTCCTGTGCCCCGTCTTTTGTTACCTTAATTGCGTATTCTGTTTGCTTGCGTATTGTTGTCTGAATAAACCATTGTTACTTATTGACCTGAGGAGGACGAAAATAGCTACTTTTAGTGGTTTTCAGTTATAATATTGTGGGTCACTGAACGTTTTGCTAGAATTCTTAGGTTTTGTAACAAGATGAAGAGAAGAGAAGTTATTATTGAAAATGTCTATACAAATAAATACAATTGAAGTGTGTGTTTGTGATAGCAAAATAACTGCTTTTTATTACGGTTTTATACGGTACTCGTGCCAAAAACACAATATCTAAATTTTTATCAGTCTGCTTGTCTATATGTTCTGTCTTATCTCCGAAACAGCTGAACCGATTTTGACGGAACTTTTTCTGGCATATAGAAAAAGAATTAGGATTCCGTGCAAAATTGTTAGCTCGATCCTATTTACACTGTTAGGTACACGGACGAAGTCGCGGGCAGAACCTAGTTAGGTAATAATATTGTTCTATGTTATGGGGTTCCTTATTTAGTACTTAAAGTGGACCATATACGTGATATTGTAACATAATATCAGTCTTCATTATATTGTTAAAGCTCGTAGCAAATTATTTAAAAAGTTGAAATTTGTTCGCAAACAAGGTAAAAGGTAACGAGACGGCTTCCCCACGTCTCCGCGAGGCGTCACATCAAACAATTAAGAGTTATCTCGGGAGTTAGGAACGCGACGCGATATATCGCAGACTTGATTACTTTTTCTACTCAACGAACTAATAAAACTTGACCAGCAGACCGGGCACTAACAAGTCCCGTTTTTAATTGAAATAAGTACTCCACTTTAATAAAGAATTGATGAATAGTTTTTTAAGACATAACCCGCCTTATTATAAAACAGTTTTTGAATTTTGAACTTTATTTTGATGCTTGTAATCATAGATTATACAGTATAATACTGGTACTTGTAATTCAAAAATTGGCTCAATGGTTTAAACCTGGTTTAAGCAAAGACTTTGTTTTATAATAAGGCCTAACGGGTGTACCATCACTGATATCACTAACATCGTGAGGAAACCTGAAATCGCCAATCTGCCTTGAGCATGCGTGGTGATCAATGCTCGTGCCTTCTCTGTGTGAGAAGAAAGAAGACACGAATAGGCTGGTGTAAAAAAAACACGCTTAAAGTAGTCGACAGTTCCATGTCGTTTCCATCATTGATTACGGAGATAAACTTAAAATACTGCCACGACCCCTGTACTGGTGCATATACCCGAAATTAAAGTAATTTAATAATTTTTGCTCTGTGCTTAGTTTGATAGGCAGTAGGCGTAGTTGACGCTTATGTGATGTGTATTTTTAAACCTTCTATACGTAAAACAAAGATTTCAAAAGTAAAAGAAGCTCATTGTAAAAAACCATGTAAAAGATGCCAAAGAAAGTCAAAAAATGGTCTAAACTTCCTCGGTCAGTAATTAAAAATCCATTAAATTAGCCGGCAAAAGGCGAAAATATCCGCAGAATGAGAAGTTAAAAATATCGCAGAGCGTTCGTTCTCTTCGATCTTATACGTCAATAATGGACTGAGAAGCAAAAAGTTTAGCTCCGGGCAAGTTATCAATTGTATCTAGCAAGTTGGAGCAGAGTTTTTCATTCATTTATTGCACGCAGAGCACAAGGAAATGCTTAATGGTTATTCTCTTGGTCGCATTTGATATAAAAGCTGAACTTTGTCGCTATCAAGGCATCTTTGTGGCTTTTTATTTGTTCTATAAAGTGCAATTTTTGCTAAGTTTGAAGTCTGGGACGATGTAAATGGATTTGTGGAGTAATTCAAATGGAAATGTCTTTTGTCTGTTACAAAAGGGATCAACATTTTATTTATTTAGTTCATAAATGAGCAAAGATAAGTGCTTTTTTTGCGTTACTGGACATGTTGTATTAATCTTATTAATTGACTCAGCTAAAGGTACTTTATCAAAGGGCATTTAAGAGTCTTCATTTGAGAGCATTCTATTAATTTTACCGTACTTATAATTTCAACGCTAGATTTATCTTAATTACGTCAGTTTGCGCTCGACGTCGCAAAATGAACAATTAAATCCATTGTTATTAAAGTTGAACTGCATTCGTGTTGGGTGCAGGCGGGAGACAGGGCCGTCCCGGAACTCAGTTGTGCCATTGTTTCTCTAAACGGTCCTCCACAAGCGTCCGTCGCAACTCACCCAGTTAGTTTTACGAGTTTTCACCTGTTGGAGGTCGGTCAGTGAAACTATTGTTTGGTTTCGACTGTTATTATGGTTTTCGTAAAGTTATAGTTTGGGCGAAAACATGAAACTTGTGCAATAAAGGCTTACGTTGGTCGAATTTAAATGTAGCAGTCGGCATGTTTTTGATTTGGAGAGTTTCTGGTATTCAATGCCACCAGTTTTAACCAAACATTAAGAGAAACTTGAAATTACTAAGGTAACTTCGTTTGTGGACAGAATTTCAAATATCACATACGTTTGGACTACGTGAAATAAATAATTTTGAGATTTCGCAGCGTGCGACATAAACTCGAAACGGTGATGTAAATGTGAATAATGAAAATAACTGGGGTTGTATTACATTCCTTTTTAAACACGGGGCAGGTAAACAGACAGGGGCCAGTAACACCTCTCGTCCCTTTTGTTATTTGTAGAATTTTAATAGAAAGGTCTGCGTCATGAACCTTCGCCCAAAAAGCATTCGTTCATTTGTTTTGTCGAAACCATCTAGGTACATAGAATCACACAGTGTTACAGTAATGACGGTTAAAACCGACCAAATCCGGGTTTATGTGACACGTTTTGTCACAATTACCGTGAAAATGTGCGTTATTACAAAATTGACGGCTTATCCGGATTACCCGGTTCATAAATTAAAGTTATTGCGTTTCTGTTGAAGTTATGGCGATAGTTTAGGGACGTTCAATTTATTTTGTAACCAAAAATTTGGAGTGAATACTGTTTTAGTGCTTGACCTCATTTCAGCACATCAGTCTGTTGGTTAGGGTTAACTGCTGAGCATTTATATATCGTCCCAATCGTAACCCAAAGGAATTGGTGATGGTGATCGCGAATTGTTGAAATTACCAAAACGATATTGCTACATATCTATACTTTAAACATTTTTTCTCTGTACTTATAAGTACTCACAGTAATTATAGGCAAAGAGGGGTTTTCTTTTTTTAAATTTCAAAAAAATAGTTGTTTTATTCCCGCTGGAATTTCGGTCATAGCGACCAATCTTAATAGAGACTTGCCCAAAGTACGTGGGGAATATTTTAGTGCACAAATCTGTGCGCAAACATAGATGGACTTCTTCTCCTTTCAACCGCATCAACCGGGTGGAGATCAGGCGCAGGACCAACGGCTTTACGTGCTTTCTGACTTTTCTGAGGCATAGGGGTGTAACTTCGGAACTTCGGGCTGCTACTGAGAAATTCCTGGTGGAAAAAACCCAATAACACGTTGCTCGACTTGGGAATTAAACCCAAGACTTTGACGTTTACCTCTCGCACAGCAGTCCTAAATATATAATCGTTGTGGTTACCCATAATTATACTCTTCTTTATAGTGTGTGTATTGGTAAGCTCTTAATGGGCTCGCGGTTGCTAATGTACAGTAACAAGCTTCAGTGTTAATTAAACGTTGATTGTAATCGACACTTTGTAAACAGGACTGGAATTTTCAGTGTTGTAAACAGTTAAGTAATACATGATTTTAAAATAACTTTTCTACTATAGGACTATATATTTATCAGTTAAATAAATGCGCAAAACATTAATAAAAGTTGAAAAATCTAACACAAATGTTGTGTTGGATTTTTCAACTACATTGGGATAATGGATGTATGTATAAAACTGAATAAAATTGTTTGATTTGAATGAAATTACCACTAACTATAAACTGTCTAATTTAATTGTGTGAAAGAGTTACCGCGGCCTTGGAACGCAAAGGGCATTAAGAGGAGTTTTAGTCAGTAAGAGTCTGACACTCCCCACCGCTCCGCCCAGAGCTGAAGAAGTCATTTGATGATATCCCATGCTTACAAAAAAAAATTACAAAAATAGGGTTCCAAGTAGCGCCGTTTCGCGCAGACAAGGTGTCTCCGTGGAATTTCGCGCACATACATTGACCATCGAAGTGTTTCTCTTCGAAGTATGCACGCTGTGCCGTTTTGTGGATACTACTACCAAAGCTACTATATACGTAAATATTTCTGTACGTATAATTAGTGGCTCGCTTTCGCCAATATATTGCAACGCAGCATTGTCTGTGACCATTTTAATTAGTTTCTGTCGGATATGTAAATGTTAATGGCCGTATATGAACCGTCGGCTTACCTGCTAATTTTCGAATGTTTGTTAACATTATGTTATTTGATGCTATTCTACGCTAATATTTGTTTCTGAAATGTGCTGTTTGTATATAAAATAATACTTATTTTTGTGCTACTGCATGAACAAAAACCGCATCCCATACAAAGAAGACTCGATCGTTTACCAAGGAGGATAAACGATTTTAGACTCATATTTTAAAGTCCAAAGGTTACGGCTCTTTTATGACCCGGTTGACAAAAGTTACCGTACAAAGACCAAATAATTTTTAAATTACGGCCATATAACCCACCTTTCATTTTATGTAAACATTTTATGGAAATTCAATGGGAGAACACGTAAAAAAAATAAAAAAGATTTGGTAAAAAACTTTTTTAAATGTACTAAAACTGCAATTTTTACTTTAATAAAGTTGAATTTCATCTAGTTGAGTTGAATTAATTGATTAATTGAATTCTAGGTGAATTAATTGAATTTAATCTAGTTGAGTTTGTACTTTTTCGAAATATTTCGACACCGGGAGTTGGTTGGCAACAAAGTTTTGATATGTGGGAGAATACAATCACGACATGTCAGGAGCAAACAATATTATTGTTACTTAATAGTGAACCTAACGGGACATGGTAAAGAGGGTATCGCGGGGTACTACTGCGCGTGCATTCACGGCCGCCGCGCCATTGGGAGCTGCGCGCACGTAGCAGGTATAGTCTACTTTTTATCTTGGGCTAGACATCAAGACAACATACACGCACCTGCGGCCTTTTTGGATTATGTGACCATTCACCATACCCTTAGATTTAGATCTGGTCGAATAAAGCTAATACAATAATAATAATTGCCCTGTCCCCGATGACGGTGGGCTACTATTTTTTATATATTTTTAAATGTTTTTACTTTTTTATAAATATTTAAAAATGTATTTAATATGTATAGAAAGTAATCGAATGGAAAAATAATAAATTTCATTTCCTTATCACCTAATTCCTTAGTAATAAATGCGCAAAAACGTTCTCTAGGTGAACTATAAATTCTGTAAATAGAGCTCTATGTCGTTACTGTACGCCGTGAGTATGGTTTATTTCTTAGAAAATCTAGCCTTATATGTTTTCTGTAAGGGTTGGATATGGTTTTTATACTTAACTCTTAGCTAATCACCCATAAAATTATGATACAACACATATTATGCACTCACATAAAAAATAAACTTTTTTATTTTTTTTACCGTCTTGTACAATCCCCACAGTAATGCGACACATACCATTGCAAACTATACATATTTCTCTGTATATCCAGCACTTTTTCATGTCTGTACGCCGTGGGTATAGTTTTCATACATTGGCGGGCCGTTACCTTTCCCAAAAACAAAAATTTGCTCATCTACCTACTAATTGAAAACAATAATACACAAAACAATACGTTAAACTCAGCCTTGTGTTTTTAATTAGATAATTTAATATAATTTTACGGCACATACATATTATACTTTATTAATATTACATACCACAACTACAATTATAATTATTATTTCTTCATCAGAGTTTACATTTTGAAAACACGACCACCCTACTAACAAGAATTTTATTGCAATTAAAGATTGCACCACCGTCAAGAGCACTTTCAAAGAGGGGTTCTGCCCACCCCGCTGTTACCGAGTTAAGTAGCGTGAAGTTTGTGTGTTGATCTCTTCATATCAATTTAAATCGCTTTCTCAAGTACTGTGTAAATTTTTGCTTTGATATTCTTTATGAATGTTTTTAATATTATGTGGTGTCATCTGCGAGTTCAAAAATCTTGTCTACGTTTTACGAAAGCATGTTGTCATACCTTTTATTAGTTGGTACTTAAGCTTTATACTTTTTACTTTCTTTTTTTTAACTTCCTCGTTTGTCTAGTGGTAGCAAAGCGTGACTGCTGAGCATGAGGCCTTGGGTACGATTCCCAGGTCGGGAAAAGTGTTTTTGGGTTTTTTCATCAGGAATTTCTCAGTAGCAGCATCGGAGTCTGGATTTGTGCCCGGTTGATGGCAATAGGCTCGCCCCCTATTACATGGGACTTAAACGTAACTGGTTAAAGTGGACCGTGTACTAATGGGTACACCTCTGCCTAACCCTTCGGTTATTACAGGCGTGATGTTATGTTAAACTTTATACAGGGTGTCACAAGACCGATCACAGCCGTTAATATAGCCTTTAGCACTCATTCATATTCATATTCATTTATTGCATACCATAATGTTGATAAAAAGATGTTAGGTACATAATGCTTAAAGCTAAAGTACGGTTATGGACCCTGTTAGGGCACAGCAACATAGTATGAACTTAAAATTAATATTCAAAACTAAAATTAAAATATTAAACAAAATTAAAAAATAACATAGTGACAACAATAACTCAGTGATAACATAGCTTCCAATTTGCGAAAGAATTTTCAAAATCAGTTCAGTAGACCCAGAGATTACCCCCTACAACTTCACAAACTTTATCTCTTTATAATATAAGCAATTAAGCATAGATAACACATATACACGCTTACTTTTAGGTCGTTCTTAAGCCGAAAGCCATAAACTCGATCATCAAACTCGAAACGATTGGGACCATTTTTTTCAAAAATAACAATAAAAAAAAACAGCTGTTCAGTACATTTATGTTCGTCTAACTCGTCAAAGTGTACTGAACAGCTGTTTTTTTTATTGTTATTTTTGAAAAAAATGGTCCCAATCGTTTCGAGTTTGATGATCGAGTTTATGGCTTTCGGCTTAAGAACGACCTAAAAATAACCGTGTATATATGAATTAATCTAATAACCACTTCAACTATTCAGTAAGATATATAATTAGCTATCAACTGTTGTTTACAGCGAACTGTTTCCAGAATCAAAACGTTTTGCGTAATTTAATTAATTAGCTAATTAGTGATGTCGTTAGGTAACATTTGTGGCAAACACGTCTATGTATCAAACTAAATATTGATTTATGAACGAACGGCTATATTTTGTAGTTACGATCAGAATTTATGACGGTGTGTAAAACAGAAATAGTCTCTCTAGCGATGGAAATAGACTCATGTTTGTTACAGTATTAAGACAAAACTAGAGAACCGATTGTTGTGAAATTTAATGAAAGTTAGCTTGAGATTTCGTTAAGAATATAGGGAACTCTTTACCCAGCTAAGGCAAAGCCCAAAAGGTTATTATCATATCAGGCTTTGCATTTGTGATAGCTGACATTTTTAAAGTGAGTCTTGTGATAAAACTTTGTTTTCTCTGCTTGCGTTATCTCGCTACGCGCATGCTACGCGCAGCGCTACGGCGTAGCAGGAACAAGATTTTGTTTAATTTTTATTAGGAATAGAGATAGAGATGAAATGTATCTGATGAAATGTTACGTATCTTTACCAATATTATAAAGCCAAAAAAATGTTTTTCCAACGCGATAATCTCCGGAACGAATGATCCGATTCTAAAAATTCTTTTACTTATAGAAAACCATGTTACCAATGAGAGATATTTTGTTATAAAAAAATATAAAGATCCATAAGAAAATCTACGCGGTCAAAGTTGCGGGACAAAAGCTAGCATCATAATTTATCATGATTTTAAAGAGATTTACAAAACCGAAAACAAGTTACACTAAAAAAAACGGTCTAGAACTTTTATATCTTCCTACAAAATACAACAGTTGTAACTCCTGCCTGAGTTCTTGAGTTAGGGATCAAACGCGCGATTACAAAGCGATCAGTTATTAAGACAATAGTCCGACTTCAGAAGTTGAAGTCGATCGGAACTTAGAATTAGTTGAATTGATGTGATGAATCCACTGCTGGTGTAAGCACATTTAGCTTAGAACTGAGTCAGGATAGTTTATCGTTCTTGTGACTTGTTAAACTTACTGCATTAGTTGGAATATTAGGTGCCTTACGTACTTAGGTAGATATATTTACCTGCTTGTACTTATTTGTGTACCTACTGTAAGGTACGAACCTACATTTTATTAGACGGACATTTTTTTTTTGGTCGGTTACGCGACACCACGCAGCGCAACACGACGCCGACGCTACGTGTTTAGTTATTTAATAAGACTTTTATTATATGTATTAGTTTATTTTTATTACACTACTTTGTGTATTTTTTCTATGGGCCACAGTTGCCTGATAATAAAATGATTTATTTATTAGGTTGCTGGGGTGTAATGCCCAATAGTGAAAATGTGTCAACTTGAGTAGGCGGATGATTCCCTTGATGGATTTATATAATACAATTATACAGCTGTTCTACTAAAATGCAAAGGGGTAAAATCAGATTCATTAAAACGTCATAGTGATAACAAGATTGCAAAGGTTGAAAACCGCTGTTTTAGACGAATCAAGTTTGTCATTAAAAATTAACAGAAAAATATTTCATACCAAAACATTCGACCCTGTATCTTTCGGAGCATCAACTAATTAACAGTAATACTTTAAAAGAAACAATTAATAAAATAAAAAGCTAATCAAGAACTATTAAAGTGCGCTCAGCGGCACACCTGTACAAATTTGTGTTTCACATTAGCGACGTATGGCGGCCATTAGTGAGCGAATATTAAATGGCTTTTAGCTTTTTTATTACTTTAAACTTTGTTTCTTTGTGTTGTATTTGGTCTGTGTGATCTTGGGTAGAAATAGAACTAGTTATCACTTTGAAAATGTTTTTTTACGGGAGCCAACGCAACTGATCCACGCGTCATGTTCACGGTAAGGCACTGTCAGTTGGAATTGGTCAACTTTTAACTGTCATCTACACTTATGTAATATATAAAGAGGAAAGATTTGATTGTTTGGTTGTTTGTATTGAAATGGCTCCGAAACTACTGAACCGATTTGAAAAATTCTTTCACTGTTGGGTTGGGAAGCTACACTATCCCCGGGTGACATAGGCTATATTATATTTAGTATATTAAGTATCAGCATTGCACCAGTGCGTAGCCGGGGCGGGTCACTAGTAACTTATATCTTTTTTTTTGTTTAATATTTCACCTAAGACATTGTTTTCATAAATAGAAGCAACAAGAATAATATAACCCAGATTTTGTAAACACTTAACTGAAAAGAGTGTCTGAAAAGGATTTGCAATTTGCACGTTCTTCTCCATAGAGACCTACGTTTTGGTACAAGAAACTAGCTTCAATTTCCGAACTAACTGACTGACTCGCTGTCAATTCAAAAGTGCCAGTAAATGGTTTAATACTTCGGGTTGGTACTGAGAAATTCCAAATACAAAAACTCAGTAACACTTTTTGCACAACCTGGGAATCTGACCCAAGTTCCACGCTCAACAGTCGCGCTTGGGACCCCAAGATTAACACAGCAGTAAAACCACTAAATACACATCCAGAAAATATGAAAATCAATATTCGTTTCTTGTCCATATTACAAGAAACTTTTACATTTTAGTCACACATTTACAGACTGATATTACTATAAAGCTAAATTACAGACAAAAACTTTAGATACGACGCCGTTCTTTTACTTTCCTATACTAAAGCCAAATAGAGCCATAATGTATTAAGTTGGAAAGTTTATCCACTACTTAAGTTAGTGACAAGGTGTTAATCCGGTTCTTACGAGTATTATTTTGACCTACTTCCTTCAGTTAACTGTTCAAAGTGACTCAGGCGTAACTCCAATACGCTTTGTTTTTCTTTCTATTACAGGCTACATCAGCTTAGCTTGAAGGTGTAGTCAATCTTACAGTCGTTAAAGACTTTTTGTTTATCGTTAAATAATATTTATTTATTTATTTATTTATTTAAGGACTTTGGAAGACTTACAGCTAAATACAATAGTAATAACTAACAGTGAAATGATCATTTATTACTATTTTGGGTTGACTTAGGACCTTTGTTTTTGGTTTAAAGGTTAACTACTCGAAGTAAACTAATATACCTAAAGTCATTACTAGCAGTGGCGTGCCTAGGGGCAAACCTGACTGATTTACCACAACCTCTTAAAACAATATTATTTTAATATTACTTTGCCTTCTAAACTGTTGAATTTTCAACGCTCAGGTCAGCGTCAAGTCAGAGTTGAAAATGCAACAACAGAAAATACACAGTAATATTAAAATAATATTGTTTTAAGAAGATGTGGTAGGGCCCCAGAAGATTAAAAACAAAATCTAAAATTCAGACACTGCCCCAACAGCTATAAGTTAATAATAATGCAATATTTGAGCAGTGGCTGAGTTATCTGATTTATTTTTACCTGCTTGCTAGATGTCATGTCCCAATGGCTAAGGCCCACCTCTTATACATGAGGTTGTGGGTTCGATACCGGGCCAGTATCAATGTGACTTTTTTAATACTCGTATCCGCCTTGAGCAAGCGTGGTGATCCATGCTTGTGGCTTCTCTGTACGAGTCTTCTTCTCCCAGCAGTAGGACAATAGACGGGTATTATTAGTTATTGCTAGGAAGCACCTTTGTGAAGTAGTCACACATACATATCACGAAAACAAAAAAGTACCTTCACACATACTGTAAACAGAAAAGCGTGTTAATAACGATAGCGTAAAAATATAAACAAGCTGACGTTAGCAGAAAAACTATTAGCTATTAAAAGTTGTCTAGCTTTTAAAAATATAAAACACGGCACTTTGGACACCGTACCGAAACTAATTTTTAAACACGTAGGAAAGCCCGGACCCTCACTATTAGGTACGTAGAAAACTCATTTTATGGTGCGTGGGCAAAAAATCTTTTAATTAAATTGCTTTCGAGGGATACAACTGAATTTATAATCAGGGTTTTAACTCACACCAGTGAATATTACATAGTGTTACATAATGCATTTCGCTTGAGTAATTTAACAAAAAAATACTATATATCTTTCTATTTATTTTTATGTTTTCATTCGATAAATAAAGCTGAAGAGATTATTTGTGTGTTAGTTTAAACGCGGTAATCTTTGGAACTACCAAACCTATTTGAAAAATTCTTCCACATTTATAAATATAGGCTTCATAACAGTACGATATTCAATGACCCAACAACGGAGCAGAGTGGTAACCAAAAACATAACTTGAAATTGCTTATTTAAATAATTGATTTACAAAAATGTTTAAAAATTAGAGCTTACAACGCTTTAATTTTTAAACATTTTTGTAAACTATAGGTAATTTATATTAGGATTCTACCTGAACGAGAAATAAAACTGTTTCTCAGGTAATACACTCAAGTAACTTAACATACGTAGAAAAACTACGCGTGCAAAGTCGCAGCGAGTAGCTAGTATAGAAATAAAAATATACAAGTTCTATTTTTACATGTTTGTGCCACAATAAAACGTTAATTTAACAAAGTCAAACCCTTTGACAAAGTTTAAAATCTAAAAAATTCAAAGTCTGTTGAATGTAGAAACCAAATTGTAACATATTCATAGAGCAGTGCTTAAAATAGCTAGCAATTTACAGGTACAATATTTACAAGATTTACAATTTAAAATAACACTCAAGTTATAAAAAATATTTTTAGATTCAGCCAGTAACTCGCAATTTATTTACAATACAGTGCAAGATTGTGTTGTGTAAGCGAACGTTAATTTTTAAGCGGCATTGTGTCACGACGTCCATCGCCCAGTCGAGTTATGATGATTGTAGTGGTTTTTTATGACTCCTACTTTATTAGGGAAAGTGGTGGGGGTATAACGTCTCCGCCATTTTGTCGTGATGCGAGCTGTATCTTTTATAAGAACGCGGACATTTGCGGACAGGTTTATTACTTGTCCTTTTGTAAAATGAGGGTTATGTCCGAGCTTGGGTTAAACAAAAAAGTTTTTACAGTTATTCTGTTATGAAATGGCTTTTCTTGCTGTCTAGACATGTCTCACATATGACACAATTTTTTAATGGTCTTAGTCGTAAAAGCTGTTTAATATACATTGTGTTCTAATACTCAACTAGCTTCAACTTTCGGACTAACCGACTGACTCCTTGACAATTCAAAAGTGCCTATAAATGGTCTAATTAAAATGAATGTTTTGACTTTGACTTAAACTTACGGGACATGTTGACCAAGATCACAAATACAAAATAAAAGCTTGTTCAAACAGCTTACTAAAGAATGTCCAGAGACCAGCAAAATATCAACAGGGATCCTATTAGTCCGAGGTTTGTCAAACACAGATAACGGTGTCAATCCGCTGCGGACCACCAATCGAATGTAAAAGGGATGTTTGAACAGTATAATAATAGTAAGAGTTCAAGGACGGGCGGCGGGCGCCAATTTCAATATAAATATTATTGCAGCAGCAGGCTAAACGCAGGATAATATTTGCATATTTATAAGAGAGCAGCCCTCAGCAAACATAGAGGGAATTGGTTACGAGGCTGGGTTTGTTTTTGACATAATGGGCCCTTTGTCGATGTAGGCTGTTCCTTACAGTCATTACTCAGGCCCGTATGAGTTAGCATATTGAGAGTATGCTCGGTACATAAGGCGTAGTAAATTGAAATTAATTGAAATCGAATGTAGCGGTGGATGGTTCGCAATTGTGTGGAGCTTGTATAGAATTACAATAGAGAATTCTAATAAAGGGTTCAATTTTTGTAGACTTTGTATTTGCGTTTCCATATTGAATTAATGAGTTTGTTAAAGGAAAAGTGTTTAAATTATAAATGAGAAGGTAACTCTGTCTGTCTCTCTATTACACTTTCAAGGCAAAACTACTCAACCGATTTTGATGTTAGGTATTTGGTACGGGGTAAGTTTGAACCCCAAGAAGGACATAGGCTACTTTTTACTAACCGACATTTACGCAGGTGAAGTCGCGGGCAATTTCTAGTTTTCTATTAAAGTATTCTTTAATTTAAAACCTTATAAAACACTCATACATAATAATGAGAAAAGTGTAGTACGTGACGGCAGACACTTTTCCAAAACTCATATTTTATCTTAGGCTTAGAATTACAAACTAGTTTCACTGTAATTTTGGAGGGCATCGCAACATTGACAATCCTTGGAAAAGGCACGTTTATATTAAATTAGAATAATTTACCAATAATCCAGTCATTTTAATTTTACAGAGGTTTACGCACACAATTAGTTTTGCTACTTTTAGCCACGAAAACTCAACTAAACTGTTCAGTCAATGAAAGTTATCAAACCTGTAAAATTTAAATGGATTAATCTATGCCTACAGCATAACGTAATATATAGTTATCTATAGAAAACAAAGGAGAGGTCTATTGTAGGTTAATTTGGTCGAAATTCATTTGAATTTTCATTTTGATTTGAATAAAAATCGCTTTAAAGGTATTTCATACTGTAAAGATAAATAAAGAAAAAAATAATAATAAATATCTTGGGACAACTCACACACGGCCATCTGATCCCAAGCTAAGCAGAGCTTGTGTTATGGTAACCAGACAACTGATAATTTATAAATACATATGTTACCGGCAATCTGTGTAATCCGGTATTCTATGCAATACCTAGGCAATGTATAGAATACCTAAAACGGACAGGTAATGTATGAAATATTATTTATTTTATACTTTGCCTAGGTATTCTATAGAATACCGAAAGCGCATCCGGCAATGTGTATAAAAGAGCAGAAAAGGAGCAGGAAAGTCCCGGTCGACGGAGCCCCGCTGGGCGGGGCTCCTATTTCTGGGGGGTTAAAAAAAAAATAACCACGAAGGGGATGGCGGGGTCTTTCAGACCCCGCCATCCCCTTCTAACCTAACCTGTCCGAGCCGGGGTGCCCCAAGTCTAGAGTTCGCTGCGGTCGCTTAAGATGAACCACATATTGATGACATATTTTCTATACAAAAGCTGTCAAACCGCCATATTTATCCCTCCGTTAGGAGTTATCTGACAATTGGAAATTAGCCCTAAGACATATGTAAGAACTTTAGACCCGAACCAAAAAAAGGGGTGGGACTGTGACTAACCATTCCACAACCAAGTTGGTTACAGTTCCTTGGCTAATACCAATTCTAAGATTTACTTGTAAAACCTATGATTTACAGTAACTTATAGACCAAAATCTATTTATTTACACATTGCCGATGAACCAACAGGTACTCTATACAATCCCTAGGAATTGTATACATTACCTAGGTAAAGTATGTAATAGAGAATAATATTCATAACGTTTCATACATTGCCTGTACGCCCCAGGTATTTTATACATTGCCTAGGTATTGTATAGAATACCTGAATTATACAGATTGCCGGTAACACATACATATTATAGATAAATTACACCCAGACACAGAACCAACAATTATGCTCATCATACAAAGTTTGTCCGGGGTGGGAATCGAACCCACTACCTCCGGCTTTGCAGTCAGGGTCACTAACCACTAGACCAACGAGGCAGATGTTTCTTTAGAGTCGATATCCAAGTGTCCTATTTACATTAAGGGTCTGAGCAGTCCTGATGCTAACCTGATGACTTATAATCTGTATCTTTACTATATTAAAAAGTAAAGTTTGTGAAGTTGTAGGGGGTAATCTCTGGATCTACTGAACTGATTTTGAACATTCTATCGCAAATTGGAAGCTACGTTATCACTGAGTGCTAATAGGCTCGTTCGGACGTTCAGTTCACTGCACGCGACAGTGTTGGTCGGAGACGGAACGGTCTAATTATATAGGTGAACATAGCCTCATAATTTTCAGTACAAATAATATTTTTTTACCTGACACAGCACAGTCCAAAACTCTGTTATTAATTCATCGTCTTCTGTCTATGCGAGAGTACACACACATGCATAATCTATACCCACATACATCCCTTTATGTATACGTATATTTCTACATACATAATATAGAACGGCACAATATGTCTGTATGTACACTAAACGTTCAATAGTCCATCAGCACCATAAAGGCTACTTTAGCTCGAATATACAAGCGCGACACAGTCAATGAGGGTGCGTGTGCGTGTATGAGTGATGTCTCAACATTCCACAGATAACACACACTAATAAACTGTCGCCACACTACGCGAAATAGCATGATATTTCTGTTGCATTTAGAATACGCGTCTGTTCTTACCATAGCATTGCTAAAATTCGCATCAATCTAATATGTGTTGGTAGCTGTTTAGGCTAAGCAACAGCTTCACGATCAATAAGGTCTGAGTTCGTATCTTAATTACTTCTTGGCTGTTTTTTTGTTTCTTTGAAACCATAATAATGAAAAGTAAAAACTTGTTAGGTTTATGCTTATTAATAATGAATCATGCTTATTATTTATTTTTATACGAAGAAAATGTTAGTTATTGTATTAAGTTTTAACTATTTATGTGATTTTTAATTTACTTTTTTGGTGTTGGAAGGTGGAAATAAAAAAGTCGTGCTTAATAATAACAATAAAGGTTTATTCGTTTTATTTATTTATTTAATTAACTGACAAGAATTGTGACGTTACATTCCTACTTGGATAAAAGAAATTCACTTGTAACCGTTCATAAGATTTTTTGTGTTTACCCACGTCATATCAATATAACAAGAAAAGAATATTCTAATAACACAAATATGATTGTTAATACCCACTTATTATAGGTAATCGATATTTAGCAGTTTATTGAAAACAAATATAATTATTTCTTTATATTGATTTAGACCCTTTTTAACTTTACGAAATGTGTGAACAAAGCGAACAAGATAAAGAATATTATGCTTATCAAGTAAAAACTTACAAAAAGTCATAGTCTGGATGAGATTCGATCTCACGACTCCTCGATTCAAGCACCTATCTGCAGGCGTTTAGCCGATAGGCCAACTTGACTTATTTTATAATGTTGAAATTATGAACTACAAGCATTTGTCGACGGCAATGATGATACATGTGACTGTTCTCGAAAATAGAAGGTCGTAAGTCAAACTTAACTTGAAGCGAATGTTTTTTGAGAATGTCTATCCACTTATGGACGCCACTGTACGTGATACGTCGCAACGCTGCGTCAGTCAGGTCATTTATCTTAACGTTTTTATTAAATGAATTATTCAAGCTGTTTCTACGTATGTGAATTTATTATACCATACTTTTGTTTGCACACAATTAGAGGGTAATGGGAAAGACTTGTTAGGATCGTCGGATTCTATTTTACTAGCTTTTAAAGCGAGTTTGTGTGAAATGGATTTGTTTGGAACTTCCTGACTAAATTGGAATAGAAATATGACTGCCAGTAAATGATGTCAAAGTCAAAGTCAAAGTCAAAACATTTATTTCAATTAGACCATTTACAGGCACTTTTGAATTGTCAAGAAGTCAGTCAGTTAGTCCGAAAAATGAAGCTAGTTGCTCGTTCCAAAACGGAGGTAGGCCTCTATGGAGAAGAACGAGCAAGAAACTCCACGGCACTCTTTTAAATTAGGTTTTTACAAAATCCTGGTTACATTATTCTTGTTGATTCTACATGTGATCACAATGAAGATCAATATAAAACAGTAGTTAAAAATAAAGATGTAAGCCATAGCAGTTAAGAGATGACCAATCCCAACTGACAGCACCCGTTCACGAGCATGACGCATGGATCAGCACCACCTAGCTCAACCATTATGGAGGGAGCCAAATGATCCAACACATGCGCCACCATCAGCGAGACATTTGAGTGAGCATGACAAGCTCTCAACTGCCATGCTCATTAAGTCAAAACACATAGTAACTCAAAGATAAAAAGCTCCATGGTACTCACATTTACAAAATTGAAATAAATGATATTAAATTATACAATACTAACACTTTCGGTGTACTTATTGGTTATATGTCTGAGGTAAGTAAAAAAGAAAAAGTAATCGTACTGATAACGGTACAAGTTATTCAGATCGACAAAAAAAGAGGGTTAGAAACATCATTCTCTTAAAAACAATCCTATTTAGTGAGCCCGAGTGGCTGTGGAGCAGGACTAGCATTTAGCCAAGCATTTTTGTCCGTGATATAATCATCTAACTTATAATATGCTTGACTACATAGCGTGCGTTTAATGCATGTTTTAAATTTTCTCTCATTTAGTTGGAGAATATCCTGTGGTATTTTATTATAGCATTTAACACAGTACCCCATAAAAGAAGTTTTTACTTTTGACAATCTGAAACTTGGTTGATCTAATTTGTTCCTATTTCTAGTATTAAAATTATGTCTATCACTAATTTTATTAAAAAGATGAAGGTTTTTCCGAACATGCATAATGTTTTCATATATATATTGACAAGGTACCGTCATGATGTTAATTTTTTTAAACAATTCTCTTAGAGACTCGCATCTGCCAAGATTATAGATGGCTCTGACAGCCCTCTTTTGCAGAACAAAGATAGAATTAATATCTGCAGCCCGTCCCCAAAGCAAAATACCATAAGACATGATGCTATGAAAATAACTAAAATAGACTAGTCTAGCGGTATCCACGTCAGTTAATTGTCGAATTTTTCTGACAGCGTAAGCGGCTGAACTTAACCGCCCTGCAAGAGATGTTAAGTGGGGACCCCACTGCAGCTTTGAATCGAGCGTAATCCCCAGGAAAACTGTCTTCTCGACGAATTCTAGCAAGTCCTTGTTCAATATAACGTTACATTTACTACTTCTTACATTTGGTAAAGCGAATCTTATACATTTTGTTTTTTTCTCATTTAACACTAAATTATTAACAGTAAACCAATTGTGAACCTTAAGCATGGCGTTATTTACGTCGTCAAGGTGCTGTGCTTGTCTATTTACTCTAAAAATGAGTGAAGTATCATCAGCAAATAACACCATTTGTGGTTGGTTTTCTAGTAAATGAGGTAAATCATTGATATATACTAAAAAGAGGAACGGACCCAGTATTGAACCCTGCGGAACCCCCATCTTTACTTTTAAGCCTGATGAATTTACACCGTTTATTTGAACTTGCTGTAGTCTATCATTCAAATACGATTTTACTAAGCTAAGTGCTAGATCACCGAGACCGTAATGCTCAAGCTTTAGGAGCAGTGTTTCGTGATTCACGCAATCGAACGCTTTAGAGAGGTCGCAAAAAATGCCAACAGCATCCTGTGAGTCCTCCCATGCATTAAAGATATGCTTAATTAAAGTAACACCGGCGTCAGTAGTACAACGTCCTCTGGTGAAACCATACTGTTGATCGTGTAGGATGTTGTTACAGTTAAAATGATTGAGCATTTGATTGAGCATCACTTTTTCAAACACCTTGCTGAAAACCGGCAAAACCGAAACAGGTCTGTAATTATTGGTGTCCTTGCTATCTCCGGATTTGAAGAGCGGTATAACTTTGCTGTACTTCATTAAATCCGGGAATACCCCTTGGTCAACGCACAGATTAAATATTAAAGCTAAATAGGGTGCTATTGTCTCAATAATAGATTTACAAACATTAGTAGACATGCCCCACAGATCTTCGGTAGCCTTGATCTTAAGTTGTTTAAAAGCCTTCATAACGACCACAGGGTTAATATGTTTAAATTTAAATTCCTTTGGGCAGGCCGAAACATTCACTCTTAGTAAGTCAATAGCAAGTGAGGGTGAGGAATCTAACATTTCAGTAGTTTTAATTGGGATATTAGTAAAGAATTCTGCAAATTCCTGCGCAACATCGATATTACTGCTTATGACACCTTGGGAAGTCTCCAGAGTGTAATCAGTATTATGTCTCTTGTTCCTATTTGTTTCATTATTGATGATTTTCCAAACTGTTTTTATTTTATTTTCTGCTGATTTTACTTTGTTGCTAATGTTTGTACATTTTGCTTTAGCTGCCTTACACGCATTTTTAAAAAATTTTGAATAAGTAGCAACATGCTTATTAAAAGTTTCAGTATTTATATAAGGCTTAAGGCCATACAGCTCAAAAAGTCTTTCTCTGCTTCTTCTGATACCTTTAGTCGCCCAGTCGCTAAATACAAACTTAGGGCAAATAGTTTTAGATTTTTTCTTAAAAATATTATTAAACTCTGTATGCACCACTGAACAGAATTCTTCATACAAAGTATTACCATTATTCATATTAAGACCCTGGACACATAACTTACTAATTAAAATGCTATTAAATTTATTTAAATTACCACATGTTATTGGTCTCGATTGTATCTGCACTTTTTGTAATGGTGTGTCGCACTCAAATGTGACGGTTAGTCCGCAGTGATCCGAAGGAAGATAATTTACTATATCTTTAGCTAAGTAGTCGCAACAACAAAACACATTATCAATACATGTAGCAGTAGTCGAAGTTACTCGTGTCGGTTCTTGAAACACATATGACAAATTGAATGATTTAAAGAGACTAATTAATCTACTGCTAATTGAATTATTTTCTAAAATATTAATATTAAAATCACCACAGATTATTACTGATTTATTACCAGTTGCAAGTTTAGTCAAAACATCTTCCATTATTGTCTCAAATATAGAATAATTCTGATAATTTGGGGGTCTGTAAACGCACACTATAACATGCTTATCTAGCTCAACACTGGACAATTCAATAATATGTTCAATTGATAGTTCAACTATGTCTTTACGGGGCTTAGATTTTATACTATTTTTAATTAAGATTAGTGAACCACCCCGCAGCATGGATTTCCGGTTAAAACAACTGCACACATTATAGTTCTCAAAATTAATTAACATTTCATAATCTTTTAACCAATGTTCAGTTAAACAAATAATGTCGAACATTGTTTTTTCTAAAAAAAGTTCAATTTCTAATTGTTTAGAAGAAAAACCTTGAATATTCTGATAAAACAATTTTAAGGAATGATGCTTAACCCCCTTTTTACAAGTTAATAAGTGATTGCTAGAAGATACCTTGTTGTTAATATGTTTGACTAAATTGTTACTGGTACCTTCTGTTGTCTTACTTGCTAGTTTAAATTATTATTTGTGTTTACCACCTTTACATTAGTAATATTACTAAATAATGAGGTGCTACTTGTTGGTGACTTCGACATACTAATTATGTCTGAGTTAATATTAAAAGCTAATAGCCAAGCTATCTGACGTCTAAAACTAATGGGCAGATACGCTGTATCCCTAGTCGATCTTAATTTTTCAACAAAACTGTTGGTGTCAAAAAATAAAAGCTTGTCACTATAGTGACTAACTAAGAAGTTAATGTGATTATTTAACCTATGTATAAAATTATTTTTCCTTTTTGAGAGGTTCTCAAAGTAAGGAAAAGCACACAATATTATTTTGTGACAATTAATTTTCAGAATTTCAGTAATCTTGTCAGTTATATCTTCTGTTGTAACATTCATGCTATTTCCTACTAATATAGTAATAATCGAGTTTGGATCATATTCCTTGCTTATTACTGTAGACATTATTTCATTGTAGGAAGTACCAGGCATACAATAATTTAGAGAAGAATGTCTCAGGTTGTTATTTAGTAACTTTCCTAGCCCTCTCCCTAAACTATCTGAGAACATAATGGGACAGGAAGAAACTTTATTACATGGGATAGAATTGCTGACTTTCTGCAAAACAATAGATGTACTATGTATACTATCTGGTGTCACTATTTCATTAGGGAGGTACTCCATGACACTTTCAGACTGAGACTGGTCTTCCGTTACCTCAGGCTGGACAGCCAGAAGATGAGATTCTGTCTGCAAGGTACAATTAATGGAGCTGAGAGGCAGCGGGTCCACTCTATCTGTATTCAAGTTACACATATCCACTAATTCATTTGTTGCAAGGATATGTTCTTTTATTTGTTTTTGAGATGTCTCATATTTTATTGAAAGAGAATGTAATGACTTTTCATGATGTATGTCTACCACCTTACTGTACCTACCTATTTTCTATATTTTTGGTATTTTTGTAAAGTTAATGTGAAAGAAAAGTGTTAGTGATTTTATTTTATTTACTAAGGCTTGTGTTTAAACGCTTACCAGAAATGTACCAATTTTATTACCAATACATTCGATATACTTGCTAAAATGGATAAATGCTCACCAAATTGTTTAAAAGAAGTAGTCGGATCAGTCAAAGATTTAAAATAAAATAAGCCTAAAGTCCTATCTAAGACAGTTAAACAATATTTGGTTAGCATTTATACATTTTGGTAAGCAAAAAGAATATAAATACAGAACGTACCGTTATTCTGATGAGTGTATTTATTTTAGGCACCTCAGAATATAATGGGTTAATTTATATAAAGTTAATATATTTTATTTGGTACTTAGTCTTAGGGTCTGATAATTATTTAGGTGAGCATTTAAATTGTACTCCTTTAAATTATTTATTTATTAAATAAGATTTGTTAACATGTATACGTTACATCTAAAAGTATTACAAATCGTCACAGTTTTATACAATCGCCGGTAAAGGCTAACTAGGATGTTTAGAAATTCGTTTAGCAATGAAAAGGTGGCTAAGTTTAGAAATAGTGTGATTAGTTAATCGATACATTATTTGAAAGGGAGATTAATTAGAGGTTATTTGCAACAAAGATCCCAAAAACTTGGGGTTGATTTTGAGTTATAGCGCTTGTAGTTTTTTTTTTTAAATTCAAAATGGAATTAATCATTTAATTCGAAGCTTTTCCATTTATAGTTGTCATACCGTGTAGGACACGGCGCGTACACATAGAACGTCCAATTTACAGGTCCGTTTAAACGTATATGTTATTAGCGTATGTAGTTGTATGAGCGAGTTCACACAGAATACAGTATTCCGGATCCAGTAAAAAATACCGATCCGACATCCAGTAGCGACGAATCAGTTAAAATCGGCCCTGTAAATGCTGTGTGAATATTACCTCCAGTAGCGACGGATCAGTTAAAAAGGATCCTGTAAATGTACGCGCCCTTAGTTGTATGGGAAACCTGTTTCTTTTTAAACCAACGAAAAATTGTAAGGCTTGAGGGTTTAGAATCATAAATTGAATCCATGGTAGGTAAAAGTTTGCGTAAAAATGTCCCTTCCAATGTGTATTACGTTAAGATGTTAAATAAAAAAAACTACAAATGCAATCTTTACGAACACATTATAATGAATGTATGATAATGACTATTTAATACGAAAGCGTCGTACGAAACTGACTGCACTGTCATCATTCATCCTTTATTAAAACAAATGGCCAGAATTTATCATAATTTATGTTAAAAAGCGTGAATTTTAAACAACAGTATAATACTTACACTAAGATACATTGCGACCAATTTGAAAAAGAACGAACCATGACATTTGTTGAGTGTAAAATTCATGTTTTGCATTCTTGAAATAAATTCCGTCTCTCCCGCCAAATGTTGGAGTGTCACAAGTGGAATTATTCGTGAAATTCAACACTACATTTACACCTGGCTAGGCCATCAAAGCTTGGTCTTCCTCGTCCCCCGGGGGTGTAAGGCTTTACGTGGTAAAGTAGGGTGTTGGTATGCGATGTGGGGGATCAGGGTGTGATGGTCGTGTTGTTCAGTTAACGTTGGTGGCTAAGGACGTGGTATTCGACGACGTCACCCAGAGGTGGCTCAGCTCGAATTCTAGAGACGTTTGTTGCGTCTATTCACGTGATTACCGTCAAATAGATATTAGAGCATCTTTTAGAAAATACGGGGTGCAAAAATAAACATGAAATACCCGTTACGCATACTGCCCATAAAATTGCTGAGAATCAATTTTTTTTTGTGTTAAAAATCTCTGTTTGTCCTGCCATATAATGTAACACACGAAAATTATTATGCTTATGGGTGCATAAAATAGTACAAAGGTCGTGGGAGTACTTAAAGTTTAGTTAGAAAATGTTTTCGTAAAAAAACCCAACTGAAAATTGGAACTTAAATCCACTTTAATATCATAAATGATAAAGTAAACTATTGAACCGATTTTATTGAAATTTGGTGCGGAGTAAGTTTGAATCCCAGGAAAAGACATAAGCTATTTTGTATTCCGTGACTTCGTGTGTGTGAGCGATAATCGACATTTACGCGGACGAAGTCGCGGGCAAAAGCTAGTCATTAATATTTTCGTAAGCAGAATGCATGGTCCAGAACAAAAAATGATCGAAATGAAAGTCGATTAACAATTACTTTTTTATGTCATTTAAACAGACACTAAACACATAATGTACTGGCTTTCAGAATTTCAGACAATAGCTAAGGGTTTATTATATCTTAATTTTATATTCATTGCGTTTTACTTTTAATATTGTACCTACTTAATAATTAGGATTTAAAAATCATAAATGTTAATCGACTTTTGTTGCTGACTGTACCTTTACGTCTTTATACACCCGATATTTCTGAGAAAGACCAATTTGAATTCCCGACTCAGATACCCTTCAATTTAATATTATCAAAGAAAAACTTGTGTCAAACTTCTTTAGCTTCCCTTTATAAGTACCTTCGACTTTTGTTCCACAAGCACTGTTCATTATATTTAAGTAGGTAGCAGTAGGTATATGACTTTTTCAGCACTGGAACTGAAGCCTTATAAGTAAAAACGATAATTATTTTAAATTAAAAATTCTCTTTGAAATGAAAAATCGATAAATTCAGAGACACAGATGTACTTCTTAATACCACCGTGAGATGAAAATCAAGGACTTTTACAGCTTACATACTTCCAAACATTGTTATTATGCGTCTTGTATCACTTAATCAGGTAACACAAAGTACCAGTACCTAATAATCCTTATGACATAAACACAAAAAAACAATGACCGACATTAATTACAAGCTTTTATTTAGCTTGCACTGTTCGTATGTAAATAAGTTGTCCTTTCAAATTTTGCAAACCATTTTTCGACCATTTGTTGGTATCCGATTGAGCTGAAATTTTGCATACACCTTTAGTTCTGATGACAATACAATGTCCAATACTCAATATTGTAAATTTTTTAAATTAAAGCTTGTTTTTAAAAATATATTTTTTAACAGTAAAATTATTTAGCTTTTATTTAGCTTGCACTGTTCGTATGTAAGTATGTAAATAAGTTGTCCTTTCAAATTTTGCAAACCATTTTTCGACCATTTGTTGGTATCCGATTGAGCTGAAATTTTGCATACACCTTTAGTTCTGATGACAATACAATGTCCAATAGGTACTCAATATTGTAAATTTTTTAAATTAAAGCTTGTTTTTAAAAATATATTTTTTAACAGTAAAATTATTTTATTATGACTTAACTTTAAACACTGGACGACACGGTTGGCGCAGTGACTGAACGAGTGGCTGCTGCGTTGCGCGTCGCGGTTTCGATTCCCCCACGGAATGAATATTTGTATGGTCTAACAGGTTCCGGGTTTGGTCGATTGGGAATGTGAGTCAGTGTGTTTGTAAACGCATCCACGACACTGGAAAAATTCCCAATGTGGGCTAAAGTTCTTTTTAGAGAAAAAATGAAAGCAAAATTTAAAAGAATCGTATTGTATTGGTTGCCATACCTACAGTTATTTTTGTTTAGATTATAAATGAGTCATAAAAAATCAACCAGCAAGGATCGTTAATCACCAATTACTTTAACAATCTCACTCAAACATTTTAGATTTAAATATATTACTAGTTATAGTAACCATTAGTGTCGCCATATTTCCGCTAATAAAAAGCAACAGTACACCGGAACAAATCGTCGAATCCCCTGCGATTTAGGGCGTGCAAAATTTAACATAGTAATTTATTTTTATGTCTCTGACGGCCGATCCCTTGGCTGCAACTCGCCACGGGAATTGGGGATTAAATAATCACATCACTGGCAACACTGTTTATCTCTGTTGGTACAGATATTGTTAAAATAATATTTTAAAACGTGCAACTTTAATATTTATTTTTATTATAAGTTGACTGTGAATATCGTTAGGGTTAGTTTTGAGCTTTTAACACAAACTTTATTTAGCACTAGCTTTTGCCTGCGACTTCGTCCGCGTAAATGTCGGTTATCGCGGACGCAGACGAAGTTGCGGTATAAAAAGTAGCCTATGTCCTTTGTAGGGGGTCAAACTTACCCTGTAACAAATTTTATCAAAATTGGTTCAGTGATTTAGTCATAAAAGCGTAATAGACAGACAGAGCTACTTTCGCATTTATAATATTAAGTTTGTGACTCGCATTATTTAAAGTAATCTGTTTAAAGTTAGGCATTGGTCAAGAAGGTTTCAACACTTCGTAGATCAATAATCATAGACAAACGAACCGGTAAATCTGGGTAGATAGCAGGAATGCGTCACGATTGTCCGGTATTCACTTGGCCGAAAAACATTTGCCCGAATGAGCTTTTGACCAAAGAACGTTCGCCTAAATAAACGATTGCTCAAAGAATGCCCGCCCGAATGAACGAATGCGTTAAGAACGTTCGCCCGTATAAAAGATTGCCCGATTGAACGTTCGCCGGAACGAACGATTGCTTCAGAAACGCTCACCCGAATGAACGATTGCTTCAAGAACGATCGCCCGAATGAACGACTGCTCAGATAGCAGTTAGTAGAAAAGATCATGATGATGAAAATGGCCAATAAAATCTGTGGTAGGTATTAAAACTTTCATCGAAAATTCTATGTATCAAAGGCAGTAATGATACAAAATCTCCCATACTTTAAGATAATCTGTAACATTTATCGCTATCTACAAGAGGCCCAAAAATGTAGTCACCTACGCATAATAATTCATATTCAGATAGCCTTATTTGTTACCCTAATAATTCCTTTCTTTTCAGCACGGTTTAAAAAGTTATCACAAAAAAGGTCTATTGAATATCGCTTAGAGGTCAGCACATTTTATAGGACTAAAAAAGCGATAACTTTTTCTCATTTTAACAAAAGGAGAAGGACTTAAGAAAATATTTTATGCTTTCAAGGTGTCACTATTACAGTGTCTTATCGAAGATAACAGATTAAAACTATTCAAGAGGAGGAAAGTGGATCTAAAGTTCTTGATATTATGGTATCAATTTCTTCAGTAAATTATGATAACATTTGAAGAAGCCCTACAGAAAACCACTAGACGAACGAAGGTTCATTCGATAATAAAGTTTTGACACTTGGAACCTCCCGGGAAATTATAGTGCGTTAAAATATTTTTGTTGACTTAAATTAATTTGGAAAGGATAACCCGTTTAGTGAGCGCTAGTTTGTTGATATTTGTTGTGATTTTTATTATGTATTGTGTTTATATTTTGCGTAACTCACAGTGTGACTTGAATTGTTACTAGCTATTACTAATATAATAAAGCTGCAGAGTTATTTTTTATTGTTTGTATGTAAAACGCGCTAATCTCTGAAACTTCCAGTCAGATTTGAAAAAAATATTATGATAAGTAGCTAAATTCATGAGGATTAGTAGGTATAGGCTACCACACACAGGTACGGAGCAGTAACTAAACGCGTATCTTATTGCGGGCATTTCGCTACCACACACAGGAACGGAGCAGCAACTAAAAGCGTAACTTAATGCGGGTGAAAAAACCACGCAGACTCAGTCGAGGGCACGTTAAACATAATCAACAAACCTGCAAAACTAGTAAAAGATATTTGTTATCCCAGAGATTTACTGCATTAAAACAATACAGTCCCGTTGCAATTCCCGTTCATTTTTACTTCGTGACGATAAATTTTTGAGCATTCCTTCATGTTTGCCGAATATAAATTAACCCGTATAATATTTCGATAAAACGTTAACTGCCGACATTTATTATTTACGGTTGAATTTTATCATCAATCCAGCCAGCAATGGTAGGGTTATCAAGGCTGCCATGTCCAGATATTTTATACCTTTAGAGCTCATATTTTAAAAACGACTGCGATTTGATTTACAATTCACGCGGATATCAATGTTTTTTGTAAAATAAATGGTACCGATCGGTTTTTTATCTCTAGCCGTTACGTACTTACCTATTAGACGCTAGTCTAAATCAACAAATCACTAATCTCTTTTACAAACAAAATATCCTAGAATTAACACACAAATTAATTTCCTGTGTATCGATATAATTAGTGTCCCATCAGTAAGATTTACAAAAATGAAACCTCCGCTCAAATAAAACTAATTTCTGCCCGAAGCTTCTGTGAAATCTGCGTGGAAGTCAAGTACCTATACCAAAGCCTATAGTACTCAGTAATACTGCAGCTTTTCATCAGTGAACTATTTTTTATAATAGGACCAGTGCTCTCAAAGATTACATATAACAGACAAGCTAAAAGTTGTTTTTTCTTTTTATTATTAGTATTTTTTTGTGCTAAGCTTTACAGTCCAATTCTTAAAAGTCTAAAGTTTTGTTTTTTCCACTATCCTTATCTCTCCAATTCCTATGGAATCCTCCCGAGGCGTTCAGCCATTTTCTTCTAGATATCACTTTATGTAAGTTTAATGAATATATGTATAAAATAAAATATATGAATAGTAAGTAAACTTTTACACAGAAGCCAGATGTTACTGTGTAATATAAAACAAGCGATCGAGCTCGCAACCCTATTCGATTCAAATACACATTTTAAAATCAATGTGTTCAGGCCTTTTGTGCGAGTGAATGCTCCTGAATTCCTATTCTATTAACGTCCAAGTGAACAATAAAGCCTATTACATTTTATTTACTCACGTCTAACTCGATTTATTGTTTTCAAATCAACTCACATAGCCTCTATTTAGTTATGGTTAACCAATCCACTCTAATTGTGTTCAACATTTAGTTTCAAAATGGAAACTCTGCACTCGAAATAAAATTGAATTTAGACAATGGGCGTAGAATAATTTATTTTTAGTTTATATCGTGCAAATATTTAGTGCCGTCCTAAGTTTAGAATGATTTTTAATTACTAAAATAAGGGGATTAATTTGTATTCACACTGTAGGTATATATATTGGTGTGCGTTTTCGGATTCAAACGTTGAACACATTCAATGTGCAACTAAGTAGTATGTGAATTTGGGAATATTGGACGCTTATAATTCTCATTCAATAAACTTATATTATAAAGAAGTAAAGTTTGTGAGGCTGTAGGGGGTAACCTTTGTATCTGCTGAACTGATTTTTTTAAATTCTTCCGCAAATTAGAAGCTACGTTATCACTGAGCGTGATAGGCTATATTTTATTATTAAAAAAATTAGGGACCCGTAAGAAAAATCACGCGAACAAAGTCGCGAGGAGAGTGCTAGTGTTAACGAATGGTCCATTAAAAGAAAATGTAACTAAATATAGTCACTCTTTTTTTAGTTTTAAAGCTATTATGTGAATGTGTTTAATTAGTGTTTATAAACTAATTTTGCCCACTTAGACTATTAATTGGCTTTAACATTGAAATAACACTTTAGCTTGAAATACACATTTTTTTTCATTAACAATTTGTTTCAGTAATGTTTTTAATCTAATTTTATCGTAGTTATACTAAAACTTGACTAACTTTTTAAGGCCATAGTTACTCAGAGTTTATTGTCAGTCTGGATAAACTTAATTACTTTTTGTCTACTATTTTATACTGAAAGTCTTTCTGGTTCACGTGACACAAACATTACGCCGAAGAGCCTATCCCGAAGAGTTGAGCAGCGGGGTACCTATTAGTATGTACACCCACATTTCGCCAATTATGTTTAAGTCCCAAGTAATAGGCATAAACCCTATTGCCATCAACCGGGCACAATTCCAGCCTCCGAGGCTGCTACTGAGAAATTCGTAATAGAAAAACCCAATAACATTTTGCCCGACCTGAGAATCGAACCCAAGACCTCATGCTCAGCAGTCGTTTGCGACCACTGGACCAACGATTAGACGATTTAGGACTGATTTTTCAATCGTCAGATAACTCATAATGGATGGATACTTAGATATAGCGATTTGACAGTTTTTGTATAGAAAATTAACGAACTGTCATATTTATTCTTTGGATAAAAGTTATCCGACTATTTAAAAATCAGCCCTTAGATTAATATTATTTATTTGCACACACACAATTATGACATTAGAGCAGTAAAACAAAAGCGATGCTAGTAACAAAAGACGCGGCAGTTTGAAAGATAAAAGAGATAGGAAAGATAGAAGGTGCAACTATGAAAACTTTCAATATTTTGTAAACTTAAACTGGATCGCTGGCGGCTTCACTATATATTTTATTTTTTTTTATTTTTACGAAGTCACGGGCAGAAGCTAGTACTATTATAAAGCTTGTGTTTGTTTTGTTGTTTGAACGTGGTAATTTCCGGAACTAAAAAGCTATTAAACGTTAACTGAAACTAAATAATTGTATCTTTATATTAAAGCTCTCGCAACATTTTTCCTAATAAAAGGAGGCTTCTTTTTTCGTGAATCTCAGTGCAGAGCTCCTGTAATCCGAGCCAGCTCTCCTTTCAGCCATGGCTCGTTTAATTGAAGCAAGCTAATGAGTAACCATTATGGCCGCCTGTCTTTAGATACTGTTTACCGCTTAATAAGTCACTTTGATGTTTTAGTGACGCAGCGTCGTTCACACTTGGAACTCGTGTTCAATGACCTGCTGTGCGTGGAGCGATTATCTTGGTCAAGTATTTGGGGTTTTGGTAAGATTTCGTAAGGTATCTATGTACTAACTAGTTGATCCAGCTAACTTCGTATCGCCATATTTTTTTTTGGATGAAAAATAGATGTTGGCCGATTCTCAGACCTACCCGATATGCACACAATAAATTTTATAAAAATCGGTCCAGCTGTTTTGGAGGAGTTTGGTAACAAACACTGTGACATGAGAATTTTGTATTTTTTTTAGAAAGTTAAGTATTGCTTGTATGTTTGTTTGAACACGCTAATCTCAGGAAGTACTGGTCGGATTTGAAAAAATCTTTTTGCATAATATAGCCCGTTTATCGAGGTAGGTTAAGGCTATATAATATTACGTTACGACCCACTGAAGCGGAGCAGTAATCAATGATTTAACTTAACGTGGGTGAAGCTAGTAATAAAGAAATATACCTGGGTGAATACATAGCACAAAGAGATTTAGAATAAGACTGTCAGACTCCCTATGAGTGACAGAGACGCCGCTATACAAAACCATTTTTTTCTGAAACATTGTGCCATTTTTACAGCCAAACACTGTAACTACTATCTGAAGTGTAACTCGAGTCACAGAATATCATGATAAACTTTTATTCCTGATAAAATTTACATATGGCGTAGAAACCCGAAAACTTCTTAATAAAAGAAGGACGAATATTTTATCGCTTCAGAAAGAAATTCAGTTCACACAACATTGAATATCAAAGTAAAGCTCTTGAGAGAAACATACCTTAACCTACAAACGAAGATATATATGGAGAATAAAACCGGAATTCTCGGGAAAAGCTAATTAAAAAGCAACAAGATAATACAATGAAATATCGAAAATACGGTCGCACTTTGTTTCGGTTTTTGCTGTTAATTAGGTTAAGTAGTTGGCTTCTGTTCACAGAGGAGTAAGCAAATGGAGTGATAATGGGCGCATATATGGCAGCGCGAAAGATATTTTGTACTGACACTGCATTTAACACGTAAAAGACACGACTTGGGCAGTTATCAACTTGGCATTAAAGTAGGTCTGTACTTAGTTTCTGCCATAAAATTACAAAAATTGGGCACTGTGCCTAAGCAAGGTGTCAGATCTAGACAAATATATTTAACTTTTTGCGGTTGAAAATAAAACTATCAATGCGAACGTGTGAATGGGGCGACTGTAAAACGTGAAACTTTATCAATCTGAGTTTAATTTTTCCAAAACGGGGTCAATCTCTCGATAATTAAATAAATACCGTCTAACTAATTCAATAGGTATGCTAACTGCGTTTCTCTGCTATTTGGTAATAACAGTTCAATTTACTTATGATTGGAATTTTTAAATTAATCTGCGTAAAAAAATACAAAATACATAATTACAATTACTTACTTTAAAAAATGGAACGTATTTTGACGTGGATTGGTTTGTTTTGAAAGGACTAACCCCAATCGTTGTTAACCTATTCATCACCGTATTATTTTTCGTATTTAGTAAAACACTTTTCTTATATTTTAACAGGATTTGCCATCCTTTTTTTAAGTTTCCTTGCAAAAATAAGCAAAGTCTTCATTAACTTACTCCTCCGTGGTTATGTTTAACGCAGGTTAATTCCGTGAGGTTTCTGTAATTCGACGCGGTATTGCAGGGAAGCTTCTGTAAGCGATAATTACCACCCTCCGTTAACCCTTCCGTACTAACTACGTTTGCGTAATCGTTTCACAGGTTTAATGATTTTGTGATTTTATTAAGAGTAGAGACTTGCTTAGTATAATATTAAATAAACTATTATCATTTATTTAAGTAGATGAAGTGATCGGTAAGGTTAAGATGTATAGTCAAAGACAGAAAGTACGTAACTACCTATGGAAACACAGTAGTAACTTTCAACAGACAGTAATTTATTTTTAATAGACAATGTTTAGATAAATACAAAATAGTTCACATTACATGACATGTCTTGTACTTACATAATAGATTAAAATAATACATTCTGTGTCGTTTTATCTAGCTTGCAATTTTAATTCAAGAAATCACGTTCACCTGCCTTTTTACCAACTTTGTTGAGGCTGGTTTCTCGTTTTACCAAATACAGCTCAAAAATCACACCCCGGTGGTTAATTCCAAAATCCTCAGCTTCCTAAAATGGTAAACTTTAGTATCAACCAGTGGATTGTACAAGCGAAGTAGGATTTCTTCGAGAATTATTTTTTTATTTATTTAAAATACAGCTTCGTGTATATTCGGGCTCATTCGATAAAGGTCGGGTCGGTCAAAGGTGCGTAAATTGTTAGTTATTGTACCGAGAAAGCGGCGCATGCGATAAAGCTGTCATTAGATATTATTCTGTGAAGTTGACATTGTTTATAAATAAATGTGCTATTTTAATTGTGTTATAATGTTTTAATATTATATATTTGTGGGGTAAGTAGTACTGTCTCTTTTTTTTGTTTCTTAGAAACAATATTTTTGTATAAGATAGTAAATTCATGAGAAATAAGCATAAGCTGTATAACATCACGCTACGACCCTTTTGGGAGCGGATAAGTAACCAAGGACATAACAGAATTTAGGTGAAACCGCTTGGTAGGAAAGTACACATAAGTATTTAATAAATTCAATAATACACATACATAAACTCACGCCTTTTTCCCATGGGGGTAGGCAGAAACCACAGAACGCCACCTGCTACGATCCTGACATACAAAAAAAAATATATTTAATATTTATAAAATTCTCAACTTTGCTAAGTATGTACCTATATTTAGCAAATTACATAACTTAACTGCCGTTATTTTTATTTCCTACCCAAAAAAAAACCATTAAAGACTATCTCGCGTTATCAATGCACACAAGAAAGTATAATCCCAATCAGGCGACCAAGTAGCTTGAAATGAAAAAAATAAAATGCAAAATTTAATTAACAAAGTTATCTTGAAGCTAAAACACAAGTTTCTAAAGAAAACCGAGCATACCGACACGTTAATTTGATTCTCAGAATTACGGATGGTTGTGTGAAGATCGTGGGGGGAATGTTAAGACGCAATTGGGATACTATTAAGTAATACTGGGAGTACAGTTGCCGCAAACATTGGTGTTAGTACAGCTGGTACGTAGTTCGTGTATTAACAACAGATTTGTGTGTTTTCATTGTAATTAGTTATTTGACTGTAGTACCTATATACATAATTATACTAATTATATAACACAGCTGAAGAGATTTTTGTTTCTTTGTTTAAACGAAATCTTTAAAATATCTCTGACACTAGTCTGCCTCGTTGATCTAGTAATCGCAAAGCTCGACTGCTAGCATGAGGTCGGAAAAGTGTTATAGGGTTTATACATCAAGAATTTAGAACAGTAACAGGCGAGGAGTCTAAATTTGTGCCCGGTTGATGGCAATAGGCTTGTCCCCTGTAACATGGGGCTTAAGCATAACTGGCGAAATGTGGGTGTGCTAATCGGTACACCTCTGTCTAAGTCTTCGGGACTATAGGCGTGATGATTTTATGTTATCTCTGGAACTACCAGTCGGATTAGAAAATATATATAACATCACGCTATAACCTAGGGGAGCGGAGCAGTAACCAAAGGCGTAACTTACCGCAAATGACAAAAAACACGCGGGTGAAGCGGTATAAAACAAAGTCGCTCCCCGCTGTCTGTCCCTATGTATGCTTAGATCTTTAAAAGTACGCAACGGATTATGATACGGTTTTTTTTAAATAGATATAGTGATTTAAGAGGAAGGTTTATGTATTTATATTATAACACTGGGGAATTGGGACGGGTCGCTAGTTAAAAATAAATTTAAAATAACGGAGGCAGCTGAGAGATGACCAGTCTCAACTGATTTCGTCCGTTCACGAACATGACGGGAACCGAAAAATCTTAATATGGTTTGAATAGTCGTAACCATAAAAACTCGATGCCGGCAAAGGTATTTTATTACGGGCACTAGTTCAAGCAATTAAACACTGTATTTTAATGATATAAAAGTAGTTTTAAGCTTTACGATCATTACGAGGGTTATAACTCTTCGATTTATAATGAGAGTATGTAAATCAATGAATGTCTACTACTTATGTCACTATAAACCTACATTTCAGACTTACTAATTTATGGTACCAATTATACTTGAATAACGTATTATATAATCTAGGCTTCTATGTAATTGATAGATGAGAGTGGCGCGTCGGATTGGGAATGGTCGCGTGTAAATAAATCTCGTCGTAAAATATATACATATAATATACTAAAAATTGAAGAAGCCAATCTCTAGCTGAGAACTACTATAGGGTTGATCTCTGAAGGGTTAGGTAGAGGTGTACCTACTCATTAGTACACCCACATTTCGCCAGTTATGTTTAAGTCTCATGTTATAGAGGGCAAGTCTATTGCCATCAACCGGGTACAAATGCAGACTCCGAGGCTGGTACTGAGAAATTCTTGATGGAAAATCGAATCCAAGGTCTCATTAGACCAACGAGGCAGTTAAAATAATAACAAGTCAGTGCTATAAAATATGTTCCACCATATTGTTATGAACTAGTCGAGTGCCCATAGGACTGTTATCATTGTAGCAAAGCTAGCAAATTCCAATCATACACTCAAAGTTAAAATTCTCTAGAGAAGTAGAGATATTTTAACTAATATTTTTAACAAACTCAGCTATCTCTCTGTTATTGAGTTGAATATTGTTACCCTTATCATAACTGTTGGCTGACTGGCGATTTCACACAATTGGCTATTCATGAGATTGCGCTTTCTACTGCATTGGAATTTTAAAGCTAGGCTTCCACGATGTGGGATTAACTTCTTAGGTTGCTGGTTTGAGTAGTTTGGTACGTTTTAAGCAAGCTATTCTAACTTTCTAAGGCTAACTTTCGATTCAATGCCCATCTTCCAAGAGGTGCACGTAATAGGTAACACGAAACACTTTCATTATGGGACCATATATTTTGTACGTACTGTAGTGTAATTTTATAGCTTGGAGTTGGCCCCATAGTAGAAGTGAGTGTACCCGACCCTTGTGTGGAAGAAAGGAAGAGTGGATTTTTTTAACTTTCTTCTGTTAATGAAATTCTTTCATTTCTTTCGTCGTGCAAAAGGACGTTGTTTTAAATTAACTAATCCAAACTCAGAACCGTTTTCAAAAAACCTTCATCTTCACTCACACCCATGAAAAAAGAACGAAAGGTTAAAACAAATCAGCTATCCACATAGTGTATCCACCTGCGATCCGATGCACCAAGTTCCTACCTATATTTTCTTTATGAAGTGGGTCGATCGATCTCCGCTAGGTTACTAAGGATCGTCGACACTTAATCTACGATGTTGCATTTGATAATTTCACGCCAGCCGACGGCAGCGACGGAGGCTTCCTCGCCATCAATTCAATTTCATACCTATAAATTTTATCGGAAACTATCCTAGGTCCTAGGATGAGTTTGTGCTAAGTTATTACTGCTTCTTATGGACATGGTCGTGTGTTAGATTTAGTTACTGATTTGAAAGTGGTGTAGTTGTAGTGTTAATTTTAATAATTGTACGGTGCAAGCAAGTACAGTTTTAATATAAATATGTCAGCACTTTCCCTGTGCCGATCCAGCCTATATTTAATACACGAATATCATTCATACCACGTGTACAGTAAGCAAAACAGATAGGTATACAGGGTCGTCAGATATAGTTGAAGTTTTCTAAGAAACCGATGGATGTCTTTGACTGAAACTTAACCGAAATAAAGAACTGCTTATTATCTACGTTTTAAATTAAATTACATTGGAAAACATCCATCGGTTTCTAAGAAAACTTCAACTATATCTGACGACCCAGCATACCTATCTGTTTTGCTGTATGTACATATTAATATCAGTGTATCAATTTATCATTTCCCAAACCGTACAATAAAGTTTTGCCTTTTATTCGAGATTCGTTACCTTCTAAATGCATGTCATCTAACATGTTAATGGGCTTATTTTAAAATATATTATTATTTTTTACATAATATGGGCGAGCCTATCGCCATCAACTGGGCACAAATTCAGTCTCCAAGGCTGCTAGAGAAGTTTGATGGAAAACCCCAATAACACTTTGCCCGACCTAGGAATTGAACCCAAAACCTCATGCTCAGCAGTTGTACTTTGCGACCAGTAGACCAAACAAGGCAATTTTTATTTTTATTTTATGTTCTCATTACATAGCTGAAAGAGAAGCTTATTCATTATTTGGTTATATTGGAAGGTTGTGCGAGTTTAAATAAATAACCTCGATTTTATATATATATAAAATAGATAGATGAAGGATTCGAAACGCAAAAACTGCGTGGTAACCGCGTGGTTACGGCTGAACGAATAATAAAGGTGCTCATGTAAATAAGACGGTTCCAGAATCAGGACGTTTCCATCGTGTCTGAATGGGTTACAGGCACGGAGCTTTTAAGGTTATTTTTAGATTCTAAATACGAAAGATTCAAGAAATTCTGAGACTGATTTGAAAGTACTGTTATTTAAAGCCTTTTTGTCTTTTATTTTTGTCAAATTTCGAAATAGGCATATTACGTGAAATTAGAGAAATGTAAGTAATATAGAAAATCATTGTCTGGTACTTAAATTGTTTGTTAAACAATTTAGGTTGTAGACACAGACTTTCTCACAACTATTTCAGATCACTAGAAAGTCTCAATTTCCAATAAAATGTTCGGAATTTGCGTCTTAGGAATGTGGGTCCAATCCATATTAATGTTTTAAATGCGAAAGTAATTCTGTCTGTCTGTCCGTCTGTTACACTTTCACTGCTAAACCACCTACTTATTTGATTTTGATGAAATTTGGTACAGACTAAGATTGGACCTAACAACGATATAGGCTACTTTTTATTTCGTGATAGGTACTTCATACATAACATAACATCACGCCTGTAATCCCCGAAGGGTTAGGCAGAAGTGGACTCATTAGTACACCCACGTTTCGCCAGTTATGTTTAAGTCCCATGTAATAGGGGGCGAGCCTATTGCCATCAACCGGGCACAAATCCAGACTCCGAGGCTACTTCTGAGAAATTCCTGATGGAAAAACCCAATAACACATTGCCCGACCTGGGAATCGAACCCAAGACCTCATGCTCAGCAGTCGCGCTTTGTGACCACTAGACCAACGAGGCAGTCTACGGTACTTCATTTACGCGAAAGAAGTCGTAAGCAATAGTTAGTAATCTATAAATTCTACTAATACATCTGGCACGTGGAGAATCACTTCGACCCTTTCGTCGTGGCCTCTTGAGTTCTATAGAAACATCGATTTCGAGAAGTATTCATATTTTTTCCTTTGTACCTGCTGAGTTGGATAAGTTTTTCTGAGAAGGAGTATATCGTTTTATGCCCCCATAATAGCTACATATTATGTTCCAGATCGATGGGTACCTACGTACAGATCATTTTTTTTCAGCAGTTTTTTTTCAAGTTTGGTTTACATGGTGAAACTTATTTATATTCACGAATACCTTTAATAAATAATAATATGATTTACGAAAGTGTAGGTAGTAGTATTTACATAAAAAAAGCAAATAATATAAAGTATGGAACTTTTCACTTTGAAAAAGATTTATTGCTGCTATCAATTTTATAATGCCGTCTGTGGTACGTTTTAAATTGAATCAAATCACTTTTATATCGAGGATTTATTGAATTACATTATTTAGAAAATAACTAGATAAAAATGTCAATAAATTTATTTATATCAATAGAGGGGTTGGCTCGCGACGAATTCGTTTTCGTTCTATCCGATATTGGAGTTACCCTCTGCATACATCAAATGAAGTCTTTTCTAAACTATTCGTCAGAGCAACGATTCGATTGACGAACGGTATACTCCGACTAAACCATCTCGATCGTTGCAAGTTTGGTTACCTTTTTTCTCTCATAAACGTAGTAAAAATTATTTACTAATAATATATTCTTTCATAATAACAATTAAAATTCTCCGAAGTTTCGTAAAGGTCAACAATTTATTAGGCTATTTGAATAAAGCTTTACTGTATTGTTTTAATAATACTTGTATTTTAAACGCGAAAGTTTGTTAGGATGGATGGTTGTTGGTTACCCTTTCACGTTAAAACGGCTGAACGGAATTAGCTCTAATTTGTCAGAAATATCGATATAGATCTTTTTTAATGCTGTTTTTGTGTTCCCGTGGCACAATTTAAGACTTTAGCATAATTCTGAAGTCTACGTAGGCGAAGATATCTATAATAACATACTAAATGAATATGAATATTAACCCAATATAAAAAATGATTGAAGTGGCACTAATTACTTTGTAAATGTGCACTTAGCCCGGAGGTTGATCAAATCTGTTGTGGCAAATCTACTTACTTTTATATGGTCGCTGAAATGAGATTGTAACTAGATTTTGAGGGTTTATAATTAATAGAATTGGCTTTCTGATGTTAATGCAATCTATGTCATGAAAGGTACCAATTTTGAATGAAGCATCAAATACCAAGACCTCCCGGCAGCCCTATATCCCGGATCGATACTCATATGATTGTAAATGTAGATTGATTGGCTGCATCTCGCGTTTCTTTTTCACGTCGAGTCTCTGGGCAGTCCATTACGACACTATTCTACGCGATTTAGCGACGGAGCCAACGAAGCTTTACAACCCGGCTTGATTGTGCAACTAGTGACGTAAGTAGTGTAATAGTGTTTGTGGATTTATGTCCTTAGAGCAATAGCTCACTAGCGGCCAGGCCGCGGCGGCCAGGGCCGCTAGTGCGCTATTGCTCTTATACCTACGAGATGTACATTATTGTACATATCTCGTTTTTTCTTACAATTCGATTGATGGCTAATTAAAATTTAGTTTGTGGATTCATTTTTTTATAAATTTAGCTTCATTCATTTAGCTTTTATAATAAAATTAATATGATAATTCTATACAACATTTAACTTGAGAACATGTCAAAATATTTTAAAACATTACACATCAACATTCATGACATGTTTAATACTTTTGTTGTGTTTTGTTTAACTATACAAATACGAGTACGTTATATAAATGTTCAACTCTTTCTGTGTAGGCGAGCGAGTTTTTATTTAATTTTCGACTTGCAAAACTTAGAGCTGCCAAGAAGTTTTTAATACGCTTTTTGTAACAGTCAAACAGAAAATTCAATTTTATTTTCAGTCTGTAAATCTAAATCTGTGAAATCATTTTTCATTTGAAAATTTTACTCTGGTTTTCATGTTTAGTCGGTTCATTTTTAGTAGTTTATTGATTAGATTAAGGTAGATAGTACCTAATAGGTAAGTATTACCATTATTGATTTTTCATTGGAGTCTATATACTGTTATGTTAAGATATTTGGCGTATAACGGGCAGAAGTGTCATTGAAACAAAAACTTTAACAAAAAACAAAAATTTTCTATTTCGCACATTTTGAATTTCGTATGAAACAGCTGTTTATTTTTAATAACCGACAAAAAACGCTGTGGCTTTTAGAATCATGTACTGAATCTATGGTTAAATTTTTAATTCTGATGTCTAGGTATTCCACCCAGTATTGCAATGATACTTACTAGCTTCTGTCTAATTCTCCGCTAGCGTCGTTAGTATAGCATTGTGTATGCCTGTCTGCGTCTCAATCCATCCATGTGTCACATTTCACGACGATGTGTTGAGGCGTGAAAGCAACTAACTCACTCAAACAGATAATATTAATAAACACGAAAGTGAAGAGGTGATTGACAGCAAAATAAACTGAAATACACAAAAAGTAACTTAGACTTTAACTTCTATTGTGAAAGCTCAAAAAAGCTCGACTCAAATCGAAATAATAAAGCTACCAACACATTTAACGAAACACGCCAGCAAAACGCACACTCATCAAGGTTTTAAAAAAGGAACGCAAGGAGCCTCTATACGAGTGTCGAACGGAATTAATCCGAGATCAAAAGTTCCCCGTCCACCAACCGAGTTGAACGCATATTTGCGTTTAGGTCTGCCGGACTCATAAATGCTCCTTTTTGTGGTCGCAGAATAGTTCCATCGTAGGTCGCATAGGGTTTTTTGTAAACAGTGACGGAAAATAATGTTTTGTTTTTGTCATTCTTTAGAATTACAATTGTGTCAAATTGTATTTTGCTGTATTCTGTTTTGAAAATTCGAAAATAGAAAGTTTTATCGGCAAGTTACTTATGTCTAATAGAAAAAGGGTTTAGCGTATGGGTGAAATGTTTGTAAAAACGTGCTATGCCTGAAATAAAATGATTTTATTATTTATTTTATTTAGCAAAAAGTTTCTGCTGATAGTCTGCGTGAATCCCTAGTTAGGCTTCCCAAGTTAAAGTAGTTATCAGAAAAACAAACTTTGTAAAAAGATTTTCGATAACGATAAAAACTAGGCTCGAAAATAAATCCTGAAATTCGAACTCAAACTAGATTACGACTCAACTATCTGCCTAAAAAGCCTTTCAAAGTCTTTCTATGTCTGCGTTTATAATAAGGCTTTGCCTTTTGGTATTTTCACAAAAATGACGGATGAATCCTGAGATCCACATTACTCTGGCGCGTAGAAATGACCCTTTTAAGCTTATCAGAGCAACTTGAACGTTTTTATCGATCAGCCATTCGTCACAACAAACAGTTGACCGTAACCTGTGAGAAAATCCGAAAATGTTTTCTTTGACCCAAAATGAACAAAGGGACTCCAATCTGCAATCAGAATTGGTGGTTCTGTTAAAAAAGAATCTTGTCGCTCGGGACTGTAGGCAGTATAGATATTCATCAACAATTCATCCGGACGCAAGCAAAAATATGTCAAGGGTCCTTGTATTTTTGCGCGAAAAATGAGCTCTAGATGTTTGCTTTGCCACAAATCAAGAAGACTGACGTAACAGGATGGTTGGTAAACGGCCGTGCCTTTGTCCTGTCACACTAACTCTTTGTATTATTCCTGTTGAATAGGATTTTTGTGGCAGTACACCAGGATTTATTCTGGATCTTAAAACAAACATTTTTGAGAATAGCCGGCAGTTTGAAAAGCCCCTTTGTTTGGCTTAGCGCCTGCTATTTAATATCTTGTGTGTTTGAAGGCCTTGGAGATCATTATAGTTAACTGTACCGAGTCGTAGACTTGAATTGTTAAATTATATCTTGAGCCTTTGTGTCGCCATCTGATAGGCATATTTAGGTAAGCACGTTTTGTGTTCAGTTGGCCGTACTAAGTATTGTGACCTATTTCCTTGTTTATAATTACGAAGTTTGTAACGGTAGCGGTCTTTTAATGGCGCTCATAATTGGGTTTAGTTTTGTCAAAACGTACTAACACGCGTCAAAGTTTGTCCTATTTTTTTAAGTAACATAATATCATTATTGTTTCACTGCAGAGCAAAGCCTTTCTTTATCCAAAGAAGACACGAGCATTGATCACCACCCTTGCTCAAGGTCTGCCTTTCAATAAAGTGTATAATTTGGAGTCCCATAAACACCCGGTACCGTAACAACGTCATAGTGGTTACGATCCTATGCACCATCATCTCTTTACTTCTAATTGCAGCAATTAATTCGGCAATGCTGCAGCAGATATATTGTTACTTTGTGAATGTTTGTTTCTGCTGTCCTTGTTATCCTGTATCCTTTTATGTACTTAACTGTTTGTATATGAGTCTTGTTGCTTGAATTTAATGATTTTTATTTTATTTATTGATATTCTACATACTTGTACCGTTGGTTTCGTGGTCGTAAGCGTTACTGTTGAGCCTGGGGTCCTGGATTCGATTTTCAGGTCGGGAAAAAAATGTTATTGGGATTTTCCACTAGGAATTTTTCAATAGCAGCCCGGAGTTTGGAAGTTGGTGGTGTGACATTCCTGTGTCTCGGAAAGCATGCAAAACCGTTGGTCCTGTGCCTGATCCCTCCCCGTTGTGTCAGATTGCCGCCTCATCGGACAGTTAGGGAAGAGGGAATGCACCTTTGTTTGCGCACATACTTGTGCACCTATACCTCCTACGTTTTTGGCTTTACTCCATTGAGATTGGCCACCACGACCGAAATCGGTCTGGAGAATATTATTATTCTACATACACAAAACTAAATCGACACCCCCACTCACATTGCCTGCTTAACATGCAGTCTGAAACAAAACAAAACAGCCTTGTTTTCGAAACCAAACACAACACAATACCCCAATAAACCCGTCGAATACATACAAAAACCTACTCAGATAATATGACAGTTACAGAAAAACATAAACTGTATCAGCTGTTTATCGTTCCGAACGAGTTGTGGAGTCAATTGAGGGAATTGGGTCAGAATGGGCCACTCCTCAGTGGCACAGTGGTGGTCAGTGGTCGATGTGGGTGAGAGATGGGCATTCGTTTTGCAGCTTTTAAGAGCTTTACTTTGTTTTGTGACGAATAGCATGAGCTGCGGATACGAGATAGATGGTTTTGTTTTAGAAAATGTGGGTAAGCGGGTATTTAGTTTGAAGTTGGAAATAAAATGACTGCCTCGTTGGTCTAGTGGTCGCAAAGCACTACTGCTGAGCATGAGGTCTTGGGTTCGATTCCCAGGTCGGGCAAAGTGTTAGTGGGTTTTTCTCTCAGGAATTTTTCAGTAGCAGCCTCGGAATCTTAATTTAATTTATAGGATTTTTAATTTAATTTAAATTATAACTGTCGAAATGTGGGTGTACTAATGGGTACATCACATTTAATAGCTACATCTATGCCTAACCCTTCGTAGATTATGAATGAATGTATGAATGTTGTTGTGATGTGTCAATTAATAAAGGTTAATTCATTTAAGATGCAAAAAATTCTTCTGAACACTTAGAACCCACAATTGGCAGTACAAGACCATTTTTCCCAACACAAAACCGAAAACCGTTTTTCCTTCTTCCGGTCCAAATAAAGCAGATATATTTAAACGCCCATTCAATGGTTTCCAAAACGTAATTAAGAAAATAATACGTCAACCAACCTATTAAATTCTTAATTAAAGTGATGTCGTACGATCTCTTTTGACTCTGAAAGACGAAAAAAGACGACAAAAGTTAATTGCTTGGCATCAATAAAAAAATGAATTATGTGCAAGTTCAGGAATTGTTGGCTAGAGTGGGGGAGGACCCTTCGGCCCTAAGAACTGGGTCCGAGTCTCGTGCGATTGTCGAGGGAGACTGCGACAGTGCGACAGTAGCCGGTACACGCACTGAATTGTTTAGCCGTGGCGTAGATAATCGCAAAACGATGCAGATTTTTGTCGCGGTTTTTAAATACTCGTTAAGCTTAGAAATTAATTATGCTGTTAATTCTGTATTATTATAAATATTATAAAAAGCTTTTAAAATCCCTTTTCTTTATCCGTCATTTAGATTTATCAAAATTCACTTAACATCACAGTTAAGCAGAGGACCATTACACCAAACATACTTCTTAGGTACAGTCAACAAAAGAGATAGGTGTTCAGGGTTGCCAGATATAGTTGAAGTTTTCTTAGAAACCGATGGGTATTTTAAAATGTATTTTAATTTGAAAAGTAGATGAGGAGCACTTCATTAATTACTTCACTTTTTATTCACTTTTTATCGAAGACATTTATCGGTATTTAAGAAAAGTTCAACTATATCTGACGACCCCGGATACCTATCTCTTTTGTTGACAGTACATATAAACAAAACCAGAATACCATGACTTCGAAGAAACAGTTTATACGCCAATAAAACGCAGCGTCACACCGACAGAGTGCGTCCGAAACAAGCCCATCTCAATGAGGGGAAAACGACTCGTTATTTATAATTTATTTCCTTAATTAATATAAAGATCGTTCCTATATTCTTTGTCTTCACTACGGTAAAAGTTTAAAGGAACAGATGGTAAGATTCGCTAGTTCCCTGATTCCTTTTTGATTTCCGGACTACCCGTGCGAATGTAGAATTGGAATGATTCCGTTGTTTGAAAGCTTTTGTAGCACCTGTTTTAGTAAAAACTCTATTGAATTAGTTTACGGTTTTGAAAGTGATCGAGGCATAAACAGTTCGTTGTTCGTTGTTTGTTGTTCTTATCATAAATTTATAAACGGCCTTTATTTAGTCTCTTCAATTATGAAAACAGACTCTCAGTGTTACAAATAAAGATAACTTATCATTCAATTGATAAAAACTAAGGCTTTTCTCATCTCATTAGAATAAATTAGAATAACTTAATGCTATAATAATATTTATGTTATTCTTTTTTCAAATCTCATGCTGTGACTTTCGCTTCTGTCGCTTTAAAAAACAAATTAATGAATAGTTTAATTTCAAAAATTCTTCTGTTTTTGAATTTAAAATGCGAATTCCATTTTTGAATATCTTTCATGCTCCCACAGACTACAACGTGAATCAAAAATAGCGAGATTCACCAAAAACCAAAATGGGACTACAAACCTTTGGTTATCGTATTATCTCCCAACGCCTTCGAGGAAGTTTTAAATTCCATACTAATTGGATTATTATACAGAAACGATGGCTGCCGTGTGTCTATCCGGTGCAAGCTGTATCGAATAGTCTTCCAGAACTCGGGAATTGCTAACTTTCCTTATTTTAAAAGTCTTACTTTAATGCAGTTTAAGGTTGGACTGGAGTTAGGAAGTTAGTGTCTTAACAATTTTATTTAATTTCTATGGCTGTGGTGCGGCACCCGGAGGTAATGAGAATTCTCAGTTTAATTCTTATGAGGTTGTTCTACACTGCGGATAATACAGAGATACCGTTGTGAACATTCATTGAGAGAAAGGTGCTGTTTACTGTGCATTAGAATAAACATTAAAACGCACGCGACACTTCAATGAAAAGCATGCATATGAATAAAGATTAGCTGATTAATATCAGCTTCTAATTTGAATATTTCTTCATTCATAATTTTGGTATGACTACCAAAATAACTGGACTTGAAGCCAAGCATATAAAAGTAAACAATCACTTCCACGTTCGTACGAATGCACAGAGCCCGGCGCAGGAGTCCCGCACAATAAATGTTTATTTTATTGATTTTCACACGGGCCCACTACAATGCATCCCGCTGGTACTAACGTCGTACTTGTATTACTTCGACAGAGTTCTAAACTGTTCGAATAAAATTACTGGGGAACAACTTTGTCCAATTAATAATAATGAATGCGCCAGGGAGCCCTACCGTTGTACAAAAAGTTTTTATTTCGATAAAGTTGCACCGCTCTCATGTGATACGGATATTAGGACCTTGTGTAACTAAGTTGGTTTTCGTTGCGTCGGTTTTACATGTTATTTGAGTCGGTTTAGTAACAATTCATTAATTTTACGATGCGTGTAATTAAAATATATGATTTGATAGTACTAACAAAGTTTTATTTACTTTTATGAAGGGATTCAACATTATTATTGTTGGAGCTCTCACGGAGCTTTCGTCTGTTGAGGAAAATACCCTGAAGAAGTTAACAAGACAAATAATGGATTTAAGTACAGGTTGTCGACTCCATCATTAGGAATGTCCCTACGTACCTCAATTAGTGGAAAAAGCACGAGTTGAGATTTTTCCCGGAAGGGGAAAGTAATAGGAGCATTCGTTACGCATTCGGCCCTACATCCCTGTTGTTAACCATCAAAGTTGTAATTGCGATCTTACGATTCGCTGAACTGTCACGCCCTCGACATACCCCTAACGAATTTTTAATACAGCTAAAAACGCTTATAAACAAAAGCTCAGAGCCTCTGGCGGCGCCCTGTCGGGTTTAATTGCAGGTTTAGTGCCGGCGTTCATTAGGATATGCAGGCGCTTTTTTAACGCGATTATGACGTCGCAGGGTCGGCGATAGCCGTCGAGGGTGCGCTGGGGGCGAGGAGGGCTGCGTCACGTGCGAGGTCCGCACTCCGCAGCCCCACGCATGCGAGACCGCGGGGCGCCGGCCGCGCAAGCGCGCCCCCCGGCCGCCCCCGGCCGCCAGTCGTCCGCCGGCCGTCGCGCGCCCCGCCTGCCTGTGTCGCGAAGAGCCGCGCGCCGCGAGTGTTCTCAAGTGATGTCGACTTGTGACTAGTGCCATGCTCGTGCTGCGCTGTGTCCTGCTGGCGGCACTCGTCGCCGCCGCCGCCGCCGCCTGGCAGGAGAACGTCAGGCCCAAGGTCTTCGCGCAATTAGGTGAGTCCACCGACAATCGGCATAGAAACATGTCGGTGTTAGTGAACTCGTACAACAATAGACTTAATAGCCCTCGAAGCCGATCACGACAGGGACCCCACAAAGTTCGGTACCGCGACGCGCGCCGAGTATCCAATGTTTATGTTGTTTTGTTTGACGACAACGCGCGAACAAACACTCCATTCAAAAGTTCTCGTGTTTGTGTCAAAAGTGTCACGAGTGACTGCCGCGAGAATCATAATACCTGTTAGATGAAGATCATTAAAAATATTAAGACACTGTTGAAATAACTAGAAAATTTGAATTAAACAGGAGCAACATAAACTTGGAAGTTCCAATCTAATTGGAGTTAACATAAATATAATAATAAAACAAGTAGCGAGCCGTAACTTTGAATGTAAATAATGTAAACGATGAAGTCACAGAATATCTAAATAAGATACAGACGGTAATGTTTTGAACTTAGCCAATCCAGCAAAATGCACTAAAGTAAACGTCATATCTGTCAATGAATGAATCTTTGAATGAACCAGCTACTGGTTTAGCGCCAGGTGATAAGAGTGAACCTAGCTAGAGTAAACATAAGATCAACTTCAGAGGGAAGCTTTTTTTTTAGCTTCAATCGAAACTTAATTCTAGTTTTCTGTTAACATTCAAATGAACAAAAGTCATAAAGGGACAATTGAGGAACAAAACTGTAACATAAAGTGATATCATCAACACTGTTGGTAACATTCGCCGGCACTCACATTCTAAATAGAATAAACAGAAATGCCTGTAGGAGCGCGCCTTGCGGTACACCCATAACGAGTCGCAGTCACGCGACAGTTAGTCCTGCAGGAATAAAGCCAGAATGCACAACTGTAGCGGCATTGTTTTATTGTGCAGTCTGCATTGCGGGGGACGGCCACGTGGCTCTCATTAGTGCAACACAAAGCGAAGCAGTTTGTTCTGCGTTTTGCAATGTTACGCTCGGATTAGCGATCCACGCGATGTTTAACGTAGCGGACGGAACTTTGTCTGCGCTATTGTATGCTTTTTGTAATGTACCTATTTCCCTTTTGAAGCCAAATGCTTCTCTATGGATAGTATGATTCGATTGATTCACGATGAACCTTGAATTAGAATAGCCAACGTTAAACGTCGAGACGCGAATGTGTCGGGGACGTATCCTGCCACTGTCGCATATCCGGCTATTGTTTAAGTAGCATCAGGCATAATGCATCGAAATGTTAATGAACTTGACTGAACGGTAATGCAAAGGGAAGTGAGATCATTTTGAAGTGAATCAGGTCAAGTGTGTGAGCACTGCAACATGAGATATCGATGGGATGTAATACAGTAAACAACTCTCAGTGTTGAGGAGACGGGTTAATTAGAATGCTATAGTTACTGTGTTTGATGTGGGGACACTCATAGTGAGCGTGTCAACACCTCTCTGGTAATATGATCCAGCAATCGAAATTAGAAGGGTCAAACTGACCGCAGTGTGTGGTTTAATATACGATCTTCGGTCAATATGCTTTGGGAGTACGGAATGACGCTCTCTGTTATAAGGTTTTTATAGGATTCCCTCGCGTTATATTTCGGTCGTTATTAGTGTCACATTTGAGATCATTCCAGAAATATGATATTTTATCGATATTGAGTTTCATATAATATGTAGGTACATAGTTATTATTTCTTTTATAAGTACTCCGTTGGGTGTATTTCGACTTTCACATTTCTTGCCACTGAAAAATATGTTATTTCTTAAACCGAAGTCTTTTTCGAGTAGGAGTTGACTTGGTACCCAACATAGTTTTTAATTTTAGCATCTAGGTATATTATGGATTGTTTACTGTTTCTGGTTTATAAATCTGTAATAAAGAATTTATATTGTTAACAGTTCCATAAGTACATACTTACAACGATATTTAAACTTGGAAAGTTCTAAACCAAAGCATCGATTCGTAAGTTCAGCAAAATACCTCTAACTTATAAAAATGTATGATCGCGCTGAACAGATAAAATCCAGTTCTTTGAAGCAAATCCAACTTTACAATCTAAATTCTCAAAATGAATCAAACGAACCAAAATATTTGATTCATCTGATGGAACCGCAGTATCACTCGTAACAGCATTTACTTATTAAGTAGGTAAGTAACGCAATCACCCAGTACACTGGAGCACAGTTTACCATGCCTTGGGAGATAAGTAGTGGCAATCTAACTAACCTAATTTGTGGGTAATGTTACTGCACTCACGTCCGCTAGAAACCGATATCGTTATTATTTTCAAAGTATGCCAGTGGAATACTGGTTACGTACACTTTAACTCCGTACATTTATTTCTAACTTAAAATTCTGCTTGTAAACGGGTGTTCGCAAACCAAAAGTGATTGGCTCGAGTCTGGTGAGTCAATAACTCATTATTGACAAAAATATGGATGAGGAATAGGAGTTGAAGGATGTTAGACTTATGATACAATGTCAGTACATACATGGTAGGATTGTATGAATGGTCAGTTACGCTGAATAATTCATGGAAGAATTGCATTGTGACTTAAACGATGAATTAGCTTCTCTTATAGCTTTACCGACCATTAGTCAAAATTCACATATAGAAAATCTGCTTGTCAACTCATCGCAGCAAAACCACTGAACTGATCGTAATGTTTGTCAAAAAGGTAGCTGGGATAAGAACATAAGCTATTTTTTAATCCGCGACTTCGTCGACCTCAGCAAACCGACATTTCTGTGGATAAAATCGCGGGCAAAAACTAGTTAGATATTATTGACTTAGAAATGTAATCAAGAAGAGAGAAATAATATAAATCAGGTAAATGTTGTCATGAAATATTTAAAGCAGGAAGATAAAGTGCCGTTACAAACAGGAATGAAAGCGGTGAACTATAAAATCAGGTATAAAATCTGTGTATAACAGAAGGATTCCAGTTTAAGTTCATCTAGACCGGTTCCTTATGAGTAGGCAGTCGGTGAAGCTTACGGGGAACTGGCTGGGATGAAATCTGTATGACTCACAAGATGGTGACTCAGTAAGTACTAAGATTAACACAGGTCAGTATGAAAGCTTCCCTTCCTTTAATAAACCGATCATAAAAGCGAAGGAAATTAAATTTTGTAATACGATGGCTTCCTTTATAAATTACGAGAAAAAAATACCAAAGAAATAGAATAATGGAGATAATAAATTCTTAATTAAATATTAAAACGCGGTACTCTACATCAAAGACTCCTAAAGGAAAAGTAAATAACACAAGTTTATTTACTTACAATATTAAATCAGTGTACAATATGGGTTCGTAAAATTCTTAGACATCGTACTTTGCGTAGGTCCCCTAAAAAAAGTGGAGATTTATGGTCCAAGGTTGAAACAGGTGATGTAAGTCTTTAGTTCAATTCTTTACCGTTTATGGTGTTGCGTTATGGGTTCCGTCACCCTCCTTTATGCTTTAACTGCGAGGATTATAGAACGTTTAAGTGGTCCCATAAAATAACCGTTCAGTTACAACCTGAAGAAGAAATAAATTACTTAACAGGATAATGCTTTTATGTCCCAAGAATATTTTGTACGTGTCGCGTGGTGCCTTATGGGTATTTATTGGGTTATTCGTCAGGAACCAATACTTTGGGGAGCTGTTATGTGGTTGGGGTGCATAATACTGCTATGACGGAGCGTTGTTTATGATTCCAGTGTATGGCTTACAATTTATTAAGTCTCTGTGAGGTCTCGGGAGTCGGGAGTGGAGCTATTAATTTTTTCTCAATGGGTTTTTCTTTATAAACTTATGAGGGACTTATTGTGCTGACGGTATGTCGGTCGCTAGGTATGTCGTGACCAAGCAGTATTGCGTAATTAAGGAATGTGTGATAGCCGCTGAATTTTGTTTATTATAATTTTATTCTTTAACATTTTTATGTCAGTTTTGTTTTAATGTGTTTCCTGTATTGTTACCAAATAGGTAATAATAATTTGTTTCTAATAAGATTTCCAAAAATATTTACACCTTAAAGGTCAACTTAATGAAGTGCAGTTTGCTAAAAGATACGTTCTGAATTTCCTCATCCATATCTGTATAATATGAAATCCCATTAAACTAAAGTCAGTATCAACTAGATCATGTCCAAGTATCTGTTGGGCATGTGTTAAGATGTCACTCGAAATAAATTGACTTTTGATAAGAGTTCCGGTCAGAGAACCAATCAATTTCCGTTGCTCCCGTTACGTGCGTTCAAATAATTTAATACGTCAATATTAATAAAAATCGTACGGCCACCGATAAAAGTCAATCAAAAAAGGACAAAAGTTCAAACATGCTGCAGCACAATTGGTTTTAGAACAGAGGAATGCGGCTGTGAAGGAAAACAAAAATGTGTTTAATGGTAACGTGATACGGTGACTAATAGACTGTGCAGCGTCTTCTGCGATTCCATAATATACGTGAAGGAAAATGAGATTTAGGTTAAGGCATTAGGGTTTTGTTTCGGTTGCGTGGGGTTGTGAATGGTGGAGACAAGTAGCACGCACGTGCGTACGGCGTCGCGGCGGGGAGGGGGGCAGGGAGCCGCCATGGCGCCGCCTGGCGGGAGAGACACAACTTTATGACGACGCGATGTATTGTCTTCCCAGTGTGGGATTTACCGTTCCTTTTGTTTTTATTTTTTCGGACACGCCGATTAATTTCTTTTAGTGGGCTGTTTGGGGTCGCCGGTTCTGCTTGTACAATCAAATTTTCCTCTTCTGTTTTTGAGGCTTTACTTAAGTGCTTTCGCATTTGCGACTCCTCACTTCGTTGTTCGGTATACAACTGCGAATACTTTGCTATACGTACGTTGCGCTATAAATAAGGCTAACCGCATGTGCATGGCATTTGTTTCAGTGTGCGTTTCCTTTGCGGGAGTTCGAAAGTGCTTTTCTAACTTTGTGAATGCATTTTGAAGATCGTATACAAGTTGAATTGGCGATTAGAAAACAGTTGCACGTTTGCTATCAGGCTTGAGATATTCAGTGTTCGCTTTGCAAGATCAAGCGTAAGTTTGAACGTCGAAAGAATTTTAATAATATAGACTTTGTTTTCATCTGATTATTTTGCAATTATCAGGAGTTTGTCAGACTGACAGCTATACTGAAATTATCATATATTTTGATATATATATGACTATTAAGTACACACAATTCTAATTTTACTAAAAACAACAGGGAATCTATTATTAGAAATTCATATCAAAACCGTAAGAAAAGTGCCAGCCATCGATCGTACCAGCTGTTCTATTCATATTCGCATGAAAAATGGGTTAGAAACGGAATCAAAGAAAGATGGCGGATTGAATGGTGTTTTTATCCCAACCCTTGCTGACGAGGGCTGCGCAAACATTGGTTTAGTAATAAAAATATTTGTCGAAATCCTCAACGGGGAAAGGAAACTGTATGAACGGTAGACGATTCTTTGCAAAATAGAGAGTGCGCCTATTCCATTGTCATGCAGTTTTTAAACCGGGATTAAAATGAGCTAATCATGAGAACGGAAGGGGATGACAAACAGCTCCGGTTTTGTATCTACTATACCGAACGTTTTTTAGCTCTAATCATAATTAAACATTTTATTCAAGAGACCCTCATTTTATATCCCAGGTTGGACAATTAACTAAGTGTTTTCTTATGTCAGCATGCATATAATACTGTACCGTTTAGTTTACTTTTACGATTACAGCTTCATATTAATTTTATACTATTTACCATCTATAATTCCAATATCTCTTTAATTACTTTACTTTATTTAACACGTTATTAATTCAACGTGATAAATCTTGAATTTATGTAAATTCAACTTATTTGTGGCAATTAGTATTCTGTATGGGATGGTAATGAGGGGTTCTGGCATATTTTCACGTTTGTTTTGTTCTTCGTATTCAACTTGTTGATTAGTCTTCATCCGAAATTACCTCATGAATTTGATGAACTAATTCATTTCGTGGATGTTTTTGGTGTGATTCTTGTTAGGGCTATTGTGCGTCGTCGTTTTCATTACGTAAACTATCCATCACCCCATAACAATATGTATGTGCGATAAATCTTCATATACGTTCTCATTTGCAGTGAGTCGCATTTAAAACCCTTCTCATTTGAAAAGGCACCGATGAATGGCTCGGAGTCAATGGATCGTAAGAAATGGGCCAGTGACGTGGAGCAAGGCAAGTGAAACGTGTTCCGCGACCATTTTATAAGGGTCTCTGAGAGCTTAGTGGATTCCTCTTGTGTGTACACGTGCGATAAGTCGTGGGTATGTGCGATTTTTTTCCTGATAGTATGATTTAGTAGTCGTGTTGTGGTGAGATATGAATGTGCTCGTTATTGGGTTATGGTATGGTAAGGGTTATTTACCAGTTTCGTTCAATTTAACGGTTCTATTAACGAGTTTTTAATCCTCTTTTATTCTTTTCGTGTTTGCTGGTTTTAGTCATCTATACTAGTTTCTGAATATTATTATATATCTCTCAATTCTCTTACTGTCCCACTGCTGGGCAAAGGCCTCTCTATTCTTTCCATCGGTCGCGACTTTGCGCTACGTCTTGCCAATTCTGAATTCTATTATTACATCTAAAATAACTGCACTAATATTTACTCAAGTCCCATCATTCTCAAATAGTTTATCCTCCACAAATATTAACATACGCAAAATATCTCAGGTGTTATCGCGTCTGCGTAGACCAGAGAGGTCTGTTAAAGCTGGTGGTGATTCCAGCCGCGTTAATGAGCCAGGTGGTTCCTGCACAATGTGGACCGTAACAATAGGAATGTAGCGGCTAAGGGTGGCTCGCACCCCCTATGTACACTGTATGAATTTAAAATGGCGATATTATTTCGATTTAAGTTTTGTAAACTAAAATGGATAAGCTTTTGTAGATGGATAACGATTTCTCTATTATTGATGGAAATAATATAACGGTTCTGATTACTTATGATAAGGTTGACATAGTAACTTTAGCTGTCACAGCTTATTGTAAAAATGAACTTGAAATAAATGTAAAGATTAAGTATCTTTTGGAACTGGATCTCGAAATTCTGCTCTTTTCTAAAAGTTTTCCACAGATTCTCATAGCACGTGTTACGGTTTAAAATGATGCTACTTTTGTGGAAGAAAACGGCACTAAATCGGATTTGCTATGAATGATAAAAATAAAGTTGGCTTTCCAGGTTCTACATCTAGGACAAATCGGTAGAAATGTTTACAATCGGTGTACGATAAAGCGTATCCTGTTTATCTTTTAGTGTTTACAGAAATTTTCCACTAATTACAGCTGAAGTTTGGCAACTACGCCTAGGTACTTACTTAATATTCTGCCTAAATAGTGACTCATCCGTCTTAATGCCGACATAGTGTAGTTTGTCTCATAGGTATCTCATTCTGTTCATGTAATCATACTTACATGGAATCGTATAAAAATTGTATCACATTCTAGAGTGGAATTCTCTTATAAGCCTGATAAAATTACTCAATACTCGCCTTTGTCTTTCTATATAGTCCCTTATGCTAGATTGGAAGTGGGTGTATATTTGATTATTTATTGGATCTTAAAGTGGATGACATCAATTCTAACTGCACGACCTCACATGAGACTAAGTGCCTCTCTCATTTCGAGGTCCATTTCAGTTACTTGATAGGACACAAATGAGTTTAAATTAGAATTTAAAGTTTATTCGTGTAGCGGTCGACTACTTTGAATTTCTTAATTTGGTAGTTGTGCAGGAGTTTTGTTTTATTGTTTAGTTAAAATATTGATGTACTTTTTTTGTGTTGGTAAAACAATTTCACAACTTCGATCGATCATTTCCAAAGCAATATTTTATCGAAATTAATGTTGCTGTTCCTTTAAACTATAGCACTAATGGCCTAACTTAAACCCATAAGCTACTTAAGCATCATAATTCAAACTTACGACAGCGTCACTTTATCTTTGATCTTGGCGAACATTTTCGCAAGTGTTTAGTAGACGCTAGCCAATCAACGGGCGCAGGAAACATAACTTGAAACAGTGAACGGGTTCAGTATATTTAGAGCCCTAAAAATAAACGGATCGTGCGGCCCTTCTACACTTGAACTTGAGTCGAGTTCAATGACCGAGCTGAATGATAACTGTGCACTACTGTCTACTGTTATGTTTCTTTTACTTTTAGAAGCATTTGAGAGATCATTCATCATGTTATATGAAACACTTTGATTTATTTACGCTTACTCATTTTTGAAGGGAAGCTTTAGCTAACAATGGTACTGCGTCAAGTTACGAAAGGGAAAGTTTTTAGTTCAAATATTAATAGTCGATTTTGTATTGTACTTAAGTGATGGCAGCTTCCTACAGGGGACTCTCCTTCTCTGCAAGAAGTTATACAATAAATTCTACACAATGCACAATAGAGTTCAGAATGCAATAAACAGTTTATCACAATTGGTGTCGAGAGTCTAAATCTCAGTGCTGTCTATTCAAATTATCGAAGATCGAGCCGGAAGCCGGAGTCTAGCGATTGTCGAGTTTCATCACAGCAGACTACAACACCAATAAATATAACAGGAATGATTGGAAGCAAGTTACCCACGAGTAAGCTCGTATCTGCTAATGCTAAACCGTACAGAGATGATGGCGCAAAAAAAATGGAAGTAGACTTAGACATACATAATCGACGGTAGAAAGGTAAAATTTACCAAGCGACTATTTGGTCGTATTGTATATCCAACCTTATTAGGTGTACACTATATTGAGAAGATATTCATATTGTGTTCTTAGAGAATATCTATCAGAGTGCAAACATGGCAATTGCATGTCACACACGATATCAATTCTACTGTAGAAAATCTTACCTTCCAGTATGTAGATCTCAATTCTACGAAGAATGGATAATTTTGATTCACCTTCTCTCTTGTTTGTTATAGTGCTGTGCATAATCCAGTCTCATAGAGTATCGTGTTGACTATCGATTACTCTATATTCGGAAACATGTCTGTTGCGGCTCGTCGGCGACCGGAATAATGTCTTCCGCGGCATTCATTTATGTTTTATTCCATTCCTTTGATATTCTCTTTTATGAGGCTAAATTGTTAGTTGGTATTATAATGTTTGAATTAAATTGTTTCTCATTTATTTTGTGTAGTAAAGTTGTGTTGTTATTTCTTGTTGTGTTATTTTTAAGCTTTTGTGTGCTATTGTCATGTAAAAGCTGTGTATCTTTTTTATTTATTCTTATTTTGCACAATTTACATTTTGTTACTTTATGCGTTAAGCTTTGTTAACATTTTTATCTTGCTGTATATAACTTTCTTTATTTTGTTTCCTTGATTAGCAGTAATCTTTTACGCATGGTATTTTTAGAATTTCTTATGGTTTATGGTGTTTTATATCTTTATTTTCATCCCAAGCTTCAACATTGTGTGATCTTATAAGAATCCTAAATTTTTCCTGCATAAACTTTTCTAAAGCAAGATTCTACTGAGCTTGTGTTACAAAAGTGTTAATAAAACATTCAAAGTCGATTTCGAAATCGGCCTGTTCTGCAGTTAACTCGATCAATACACAGTCGAATAATTGAAGCAATTCGATCTGTTTCGAAATACCGTGTTTTAAGAAAGTGCATCCGCCGTTTATTTTCATAGAAACGTGAGAGCTTTCGTAGCTGGAATTCGGAGAGCGATTGATTGTAACGTTAAAAGTTTAAATGAAAATAGAATTTTGTGAATGTAGATGCATGAACTACATTTTTGTTTTAATATTTTGAATGGTTTATAGCGTCCCATGTGATGTCGCTAATGATATCCCGCGGTTTCACCAGCATTAAGTTACGTCTTTGATTACTGCTTTGCTCCCGTGGGTAGTAGCGTGATGTTATATAGTTTATAACTTTTTCAATCATAACATTTTTCGAAAAATGTTTTTATCAGTAGCTCTTGAGATTACCGCCTTCCAACAAACAAACAAACATCAGCTATATAATATTGGTATAGATTATTGGTAATTTTTTTACCAGTAAATAATTGTCTATCATTTAATTTTTGAAGTCTAAAGAATTCTCAGTTCGTTACTATATAATACCTATTGTACGTGGACGATATTTCTAAAGCACCACCAACTGGCTCTGAGATTTGTGATCATACACGTGTCTGACCTATAAATATTTCATCAATACTAAACCCACCACATTTCACCCTTGCTACAGCCTACCTGGCAACAGTTAACCTCATAATTTATTCGAAACCGAAGTTGGCTTTCATAATGTAGCCTTCAATGCAAAAGTCAATAGACATAAAACTAGGAAAGCGTGTTTCATGGAAATAAATCCATTTTTGCAGACTATTACGCGGTTAAACTCTTGCCTACCATGAACACTGAAAAATACTCGAGACGTCTGGAACTGTTAAAAGTTAAATAAACTGCGAATTTATTTGTTAAAGGGTTTAAAACTAAGGTTTGCGTTTCCATTGTTGGTTGTATCGTTTGTTTTTTGAACTTTCGAGGGAGGTTTCAGAAATCCTTAATGCTATTTTGTTAGTACTGGTTTCTGCATTTTATGAGAGGTTTATGAACTTAAGAAGATAGACTAAAATATAAGTCAAATGTAAGGCAACATCTGTGGTTTGTAGTTACATGCCAAAACAATATGTGGGTGACGTAAAGCGGGCCAAATGGGCCCACGCATTAAGGTTTCTATTGGCCTTTGAGCCAATTTTACATCATGCATACGTATTCTCCAAGGGGTTGAGCAGAGGTGAATAGCACAATGGTTCTCCTACTTTATTTTATTTAAAACTAACTGCTGCCTGCGACATCGTTCTCCATTTTATTTTTCTTCCTTTTTTGGGTGTTCGCGGTCGTAGGTAGACCCACCAAAGTTTCATTACAATCGGACTAATGATTTAGATACGCATAGACTTTGTTTGCCACATTAACATTAATTTTGCATTCAGGTATATTGATATACAATAACATATATCTTCTTGAGGACATGCTAAATAGTCGATGACGTACATATTATATATGTTATTATAGGTATAGAACCATTCAGAACCAACTAAGTGTTCCAGTATAATTCATTCCTTTATTCAATGAAATGGAAAGAACTAGTGAGGGCTAGTAAGGTAGCATGAAGCGTGAATGAAAGAGGGCCGTGTAAAGGATGTAAGGATCTGTCGGAACTAGGGATTACGCACGATGACGGTTGTTTCCCTTCCACCGCTGCATGTGTGGGTAGCTAGGTTACGTATAGAAGAATGGAGACGACTGTGTATTCGTACAGTGTTCTTTTAAATTCTTTAATTGTATTTTGGTTTTTGCTGGTATTATTAAAATGTAATAGTATTGTACAAAAATCATTGCTAGGAAAGAGCTTTTACTTTTGGCCTGAAATATCACTGTTTATAGCTATGTAACACACGCAAAAAACGTAAATGGATGCATGCAACAGTACAGGGACAGTGGTGGCTTAAAGTTTCGTTGCAATATTTAAAACATTTTTTCGTAAAATGACATTAAATAAAGTTCAAACTTTGACCTTCAGTATCTCAGTAACCAGGAGTTTCCCAGGTATGGTCTATACCAAAAAGAGCATGGGAATAACATGTAACATTCGGCTGCGTTAAGTATCTTTTTACAACCTTTATGTAAGCAAGCCAAAAATCATAATTGTTCCTTCAACTGGCAAAAAAAAGTATTGTGGTTAAATAAATTCAGCATTCAGCCCTGTCTATTTCAAAATAGGAATCTATTAATTAGTTATAAAGGAATTATTTTACCAGAGCATTACTTTGTTTCATGATTTTTGTAATTCTTACATGCTAGCTTTCGTGCAGTAAAAATATTTGTAAAACGACTTAAATATATCATTCGTTTTCTTTTTTCTCAATATTAATGTTTGAGAGAAACATTACTATTCCAAGATAAACTGTTTTCTGTGCTTCATACATTGTTCTCTGTCATGTAGTCTATAATTTAACTACCATACCATACCTTCATTACATTCCTTTTACTTCATTTTATATCTTACATTCAAAGGGATATCAAATTGCATACCTCGCAGTGTCTCAATGACTAATAAATTCGAATAGCCCGTGGCACCCCTCGTGTGTTATTTATGCGTGATAATAATTAATGAACTTATGCACAGAACTTGGTTCAATTTGCCTTACTTAGGAAGTTGTTCTTCTTTGTTGGCGGCATTGGATTAGTTTTTATTGTGAAAAATGTAAGACGTGGCGATTTAAAGGTGTGCTCTTTTTATGGGCCTAAGGTAGGTACTCCATACTATAAAACATTAGAAAAATAGCGTTACTACATATTATTTTAATTTTAGCGTATAGTAAGCTCTGTTATTTCACGTTAAATATAATTCAGTGCATACTATTAGTCATAAAAAAACAGCAAAATGCAGTAATTTCAATAATTAATACCTATATAACACAGTAACTTTCGTTATTTCTCCGTTATTTTTGTAATGTTGTAATAAATGGAATAAAAACACATCATTAAGGCGTTGATTAGACCCGCGCTCGGTTGACGCGCTGCAAATGTAACTAGTGATGCGTTTTCATGTTTAGCAAGGCAGATAATGTGACGCGTGTTACACGGACCGCGTATACGTGCACACGTCGTGTGCATAGGCCTAAAAATGGAAAGTAGCTGACTGGAATACAAATTTCAAAATAAAATAACAATAAAACGGAATTCAAAGTTCCTAACTTTTGTTTTATTATTCCGTAACTTTTTTTAAACTGTTGTTAGTTTTGATTTAGTAATTTAATATTGTAGTTAGTACCAGCCAGTACCAGTGATTTCAACTCTACCTTAAGGTTTGCATTTAAGCAGTTCTTTTTATAGAAAATAAATATCTACAAAACATAATGTCATAGTTTCTAAAGCATAATTATTGTTCTATGATTGTTGTTGCGGATAAAAATGAAGCTGCGGTTTAAAAACTCGCATATTATGTCCTTTTTTGGGATTCATGCTTACCGTGTACCAAATTTCATCAAAATACTCATAGGTTTAGTGGTTTAGCCATAAAACATAACAGACAGACAGAGCTCTTGCATTTTAATATTATAAGTGTCACATAGATATGGATTTTACATATTTTATTGTTAAGATTATAGTAACAACCAACAAGCAATGGAATTATTCGATAATAATGACATGAAAAGTAAGTTTAGAATTGCAAATTTTTGTGAAACGCAGAGTATTTTATGTATCAGATGTTTATCTGATCTGTATCTTCGCTCGTAAATTGTAGACTGTGGGAAACGTAGACCAAATATATTCTTGGGCTACCAAATAATTTGTTTGTCATGTTTATTTACCGTTGATGTTAATAAGAACTTTTACTTAAAGGAAAGTCAAAATTATTTATTTTAGACAGTTAAAAGGCATTTTTAACGTCAAAATTTACAATAAAAAGCAATTGTAGGCATCAAGTTGCCACTTCAAAAAGGTAGTTTCGTATGGAGCATAATGGGTAAGGAATTCCATAATACATCATCAGTCCTGTATTCTTAGAGGGGTTCGACAGAAATATACGGCTTCGTATTATAATAAATTCTATAGTTCCTGATTATAAAACATCTGCTTAAGCAAAGCAGATGTTTTGTTATTTATGTACCTACAAGTTATTTAAAAAAATATACATGCAATATATAATCTTGTTGTTTTATAACTCAATCGTGTGCTTGATGTAAAAATTATAACACAAAACAATACCTCGCAAATTACAGAGTAGCTATTACCAAAACGCTTTTACGATTTTGAGCATTATTTTTTTCAGTACAAAAGCCGCCTATACCGCCTTTATTAAAGTTATTGTGTGCCCCCGCTGTCATATCGCTACTTATATGACTTTTACGACACATGTCATACGTAATTGCTCAGGCACTGCTGAATCCCCCCGGGCTCCTTACGAAAAACTCTGCCAAGCGATTATAATCTCTGTGGGTGGTATAAACATCCCTATACGTATAATTTTATATTGTTTATAAGTACTTATAGCGGTACAACTGTAAACCTGACTCTTGTAAGATCCTGTTTGGAGCATACATAATTTGAAGACAGAACAAGTTTTGAATTAAATAGCGAATTCAGTACATGGTATGATTATTCTTTTGTTTATATCCGTAAAAAGATAATTGGAGGGTTATGTTTATAGTTGTCAAGTTACAATATGTAGCGAAGCGTGAAAAATAAAGGTCGTTATTAACATTTGTGCGAGAACTGGGTTTATTTTGTCATTCATATCACGGAAAATGTGTCTTTGGTATTGTTTGGATTTTCTCACTATTGTGGTAATGGCTTAGAAGATTTATGTTAGTCCGTTTATTGAGGGGAGGGGTGACTTGATATAATTCTTACAATCAATTATATTAAGTGAAGAACGGGCTTGTATCGGACAGAGAAGCATATTTACTAGCGAAATCAACCACAGAAAAAATACGGCTAGAATCGAACCTATATAGATTGACTCTTGTGACCATCAATAATTTCCAGCCATTTAAAGTCAAAATCTAATTATTGATTTCAATTAGACCATTTCGATTGGCATTTAAAGAAAAGAATTGAATCTAGGTAGTTGCCTCAATTTTATGGAGAAAAATGGGCAAAACACTCCACATTTTGCTTTTTTAAAAATAATTTATAATAATATGTTTTACCATAATTAAAAAAAAACCGGCCAAGTGCGAGTCAGACTCGCGCACCGAGGGTTCCGTACAAACCTGTAGGTATATAAGTAAAAGTTATGGTATTTTTATTGCTAAATGAAATCCATAACATAACAATGTGGAAAGCTGACGGTACCTTGTCAATACATATATGAAAACATTATGTATGTTCGGAAAAATCTTCATCTCTTTAAGAAGAGAAGTGATAGACATAATTTTAATACTAGAAATAGGCACAATTTGGATCAATCTCGGTTTAGATTGGCTAAGGTACGAAATTCTTTTATGGGGAATTGTGTAAAATTTTATAATAAAATACCACTGCGGATTCTACAACTGAACGAGACAAAATTTAAAACATGCATAAAACGCACACTATGTAGACAAGCATATTATAAATTAGAGGATTATATCCTTGATAAAAAAGCTTGGCTTAATGCTGGTCCTGCTCCACAGTCACAGCCACTTGGGTCCACTAATTAGTTTTCATCGGCGGCAGCGACCTCTCGTAGGGCCGGGCCCCTGGTTCAGACCATGGTGTGGAGCGAGAGGGAATGGGAAGCAAAATTCTCGTGTCGCGGTGTTTGTTTCCAAACTCCTCCGAAATGGCTGAACCAATTTGCATGAAATTTTGTGTGCATATCGGGTAGGTCTGAGAATCGGCCAAAATCTATTTTTTTATTTTTTTTTGTTAATCGCATAACAACGTTTGCTGGGTCAGCAAGTCTAATATATAAAATTCTCGTGTTGCGGTGTTTGTTTCCAAACTCCTCCGAAACGGCTGAACCGATTTGCATGAAATTTTGTGTGCATATCGGGTAGGTCTGAGAATCGGCCAACATCTGTTTTTTTTTTTAATCGCTGAACAACGTTTGCTGGGTCAGCTAGTAAGTTTATGATTATTAAAAAAAATATACTATGTGATGTAACTAAAAATTTAAGATTTTCGGAATTTTTCCTATATGTGTACTTTATAACGTTGCTTCATGCCAAATTTCAAGATTCCAGGTCGTCTGGAAGTATCCTTTAGGTTTTGATTCCCTTGCGAGTAGTTGCGAGTTTCAAAATATGCGGCTTTAATTGCTGTATCTTTTGATTGCGTTGACGTAGAAGTTTGATTTTGTTACAGCTTAAAGATATTATAGACTTGAGTATTTGTTAAGAATTTCAATATAATACCACTACGCGTTCATGAGTAAAGGGGTAATAAGTTTAAAATTATTAAAAATATTTTTATTATATGATGTAACTAAAAATTTATGCTTTTCGCAATTTTTCCTTTATCTGTGTTATAAGACGTTGCTTCGTACCAAATTTCAAGATTCTGAGTTCACGGGAAGTACCCTGTAGGTTTTGATTCCCTTGCGAGTAGTGGCGAGTTTCAAAATATGCGGTTTTAATTCCTGTTTCTTTTGATTGCGTTGACATAGAAGTTTGATTTTGTTACAGCTTAAAGGTATTATAGATTTGAGTATTTGATATGAATTTCAATATAATACCACTACGCGTTCATGAGGAAAGGGGTAGTAAGTTTAAAATTATTAAAAATATTTTTATTATATGATGTAACTAAAAATTTATACTTTTCGCAATTTTTCCTATATCTCTGCTATAAGACGTTGCTTCATACCAAATTTCAAGATTCTGAGTTCACGGGAAGTACCCTGTAGGTTTTGATTCCCTTGCGAGTGTCGAAAATTTGCGGCATAAACGGGAGTATCTTTTGATCGCGTTGACTTAGAAGTTTGATTTTTTCACAGCTCCAAGAGACCATAGACTTGAGTATTTGATATGAATTTCAGCTTGATACCTCCACGCGTTCCTGAGAAAAAAGGTCTTGACAGACAGACAGACAGACAGACAGACAGACAGACAGACGGACAACAAAGTGATCCTATAAGGGTTCCGTTTTTACCTTTTGAGGTACGGAACCCTAAAAATACTAATTTATTTGCTGCAACATGAGTAGATTACAATACAAATTATGATAACAGAATCATGAAAATACTATACGTTTGAAACTAATTTCGACTTCGTCTGCGTAAATGCGAGCAAAAACTAGTATTAATTATAATAATTATTAGTACTAGAATGGATAAGCAACAATATTCTGTGTTGTGCTGATAGGCTTGGCGTCTTTAAGACGACTTGATAAACACATCATCTGTCAAATAGTTTCAGTTAGTTTAAACACAAACACTCGCTTCCAATTGACTTCAATTAAGAATAAGTTCTCCACTAATCGAGACTTAGGGACTAATAAAGTTACACTCACACGTACTTGTGTGCACAAAACTTTTCATTTTCTTTACAATAAGATTTAATAAACACCAGAGATGGCCAACCTGTCGATCGCGGCTATTGGTCCAGTCGATCACGGCAAGGCAAACAATATATTTTCAATATTATCACATTTTCAAAATTATATTTTTCTTCTTTATAAAATAAGAAATACAACAAATTGTACACTGAGACACTGAGCTATACTGTAACATTTAAAATTTTAAGAAGTATGTAATTTGTAGATCGCAAAGGGTTTTGTTAGCAAAAAGTCAACCGGGCGCAAATCCAGACTTCGAGACCGCTACTAGGCAAAAATTACTTTTTAAATAAAATTACATTTGAAAACATCCATAGATTTTTATGAAAACTTCAACTATATCTGACGACCCTGATTACTTATCTCTTTTGTTGACTGTACATGCATGGTACGACAAAGTTCTGGAAAAAGAAAGTCCTGGCAGTTTCGCTTAACTCTTCGCATATTACAGTTCAGTAGTCAACGTTACATCAGTTATATCCTACGATTGATGTGTGTCATTTGGCGCGACACTTGTTTGCTTATACCCTGCCTACTCTATGACGTCATATCAAATGTACGGCAAGATGATTCATACAAGCTGTGAGATTTTTCTTTGTGAAAGTTTGTGGGGGATTCTTAATTAAATGGTGGGGTGGCTGTTTTGGGGGATGTAAGTATAGGTTAGTGGCAGCAATTTAAATATTACCTCAGGCTGATTGCTGTTGCTACCCCATTTAGAAATAGGGATGTTTCATTGAGGTCATGTTGTTGCTAGGGGTAGGTTAGAAAGATGTTTATTTTTTACCTAGGTTGCAATGTATCACTGCTCGTCTCGAAAGGTCTCTCCGAGTCCTTGCATCCTTCTGGTATACTTTTGCGCCACCTCAAACCGCTCCTCACCGTTGCGTGTCTAGGTCATCTTGCCACCTCTTCCTGGATCAGCCTCGGCGAAAGAAAGATGATTGGTTAACTTTTATTAAATGAGTCTTTATAATTCCATTTCAAAATAATGACTGTTCTGAATTTCTGATGATGCTCATCGCTATCAAAGTGTTTGAATTGACCTAATGGATGCATCAGGAAAAATATAGGACGAAAAGAAATGAGTCCGTCCTCTTTTTCCTTTTATTAAACGTTATTCCATAGCAGTGCCAGTCGCCATGTGCCAAACATCTGCGCCAACCGATTTTTTACCAACTTCAACTTTTGACCCCACTTCGCTACGATCATTCATGTGGGAATAGGATTTTTCACGAAGCAATTTGTTACTCAATTATTCACACTTATGGTTTATTTTTGCTTGTGCACATGTTTCAAGTGGGTATTATTCTTGTTACAGTATTAATTGCTTTGAATTATTAACGAAATTAAATATTATTACATTCTGAAAATAAAGTTTTGAGTCGAGTTCATGAACTCGGCTTTTGACTTCGGTCGTAAAGTATGTTTTATTTGTTGCTTTCTACATTGATAGATTAGGTCGCTAGTTTTACGACTTAGAATAGTATTTGTGAATAAGTAAGTACCATAATAAGTACCTAATATCGGATGTTTTTTCTAGCATTCCTTAACAAACTAAACAAATCCATTCAATAAAGTCGTTGTGTAGAATATTTTTAAACTTCAATTTTTTCAATTACCTTTCGTGTTTTAGTTGACATAATACACAATACAATAAACAATACAATACAACAAAATAAAAAATACAAGAAGATGAAAAAAGAATGTTTAAAAACGCCTAAAACCGACAGAGCTGCAAATAAAAAAAAACGTAAATTAACAAAAAGAAACCCTTGTTATAATAATCTTTGATAAGGTATGTAAGGCTTTATTGCGGAAGCTATTATATCAAGACGATTTGGCGACATATTATTTTCTTTTATTGCGTGACACGAAGCGCTAATGTTTCGTGTTCACAAATATGGCGGCAGATGTTAACACGTCGCTGTCATTTCCGATTTTTTTTCCCACGCATGAAGTATTTATCTACTATCAAAATTAATTTGATACCCAGCTTAGCTTAGCTATATTTCGGGAAGACGGGAAAAAAATAAAACAATTTTTTTTTCACTCAAGTACTGTGGATCTGTAGCTTGTTACGAAATAAGGATTTTTAATTCATTTTGGTACAAAATCGTAAGCTTGACAAATTAAGGTCATTGCCTTGAGGTAGGAAGCGTTAAAAATCTCCGGGAATTGTTTTAAAACAGTCCCTTTTTATAATTTGGATATCGTGTTTCGCCGCTTTAACGGTTTAGCCTCATTTCTAAATATGGCCTAGATAATGAAGTTCACGAAAAAGTTTTGTATAAACAAGTTTTGTAACTCGCAGAAAGGTTTCCGAACGGAATCGGTAATTAGGTACACAAGTTCAGTTAAACTTTTGTTTGCTCTCACGGGGAAAATTTTACAACTTTTATCGAGTAGTTTACCAATTACTCCGACTCTTATTTGGTTTTTCCAATATTTCCAGAATATTCTGTTCAAAGTTTACGTCGTATTTATTGGTCTAGAATTCTCGATCATTGACATTGTTAAGTCAAGAATTTGCTATAATACCTATGAATTTTGACCATACCCTTTAAACCATATTACTGAATAACGTTGGCCTCTAAACCGGCCGGGGTACACAAATTGCCTCACAATGAGCCAGATCCACAAACAGAATCAATCTCGTTGACTCGTCACCAGGCCATGGGACGTTATAATAGAGGTTTGCACGTTTGCTTGCACTATTTGTCTCACTCTAATTACTTGAGAGCAGATCTTAATTACGGCCATCCGGGCCGTTTGATTGGGGCCCCGCATTGTTTGTGTTCTCGGCTAACAGGACAATTGCAACTGCACTTAGTGGCCGAAGTCGCGGGGTTCATAATACCTACCCCGGCAGCGGGACGGTTAGGCCGATGAACTGAAACACGTGGCTTTTGAATGCAGCGTTGTGATGTTTTGTGAGGGTTAGAGAAACAAAAAACGGGTTTTGTTTTATTGGGTTTTATTAGTGAAGTGTGTCAAGCTAAGAGAAAGAGATTTAATTACACATAAATACGGTCATATACATACTGTAACTACACTTTATTTCTTGCATGTAATAAAATTAATATTTTATATATATTTAAAGTAAAAAAGTATTTTTGATGCAGCAACAAAATTTTAACTTGAATTTTCAGGAGGTACGGAACGGTATACGGTTATTCTTTGCTTTTACAATTTTTCACATCAATTATCGGTACTTTCACCCATAAGGATTTTTAATTCAATATATCATGCATGGAATACAATTATAGTTAAGCTAAACATGTATTATATTGCAGCAAAATATTGCAGGTTACGGCGCTGCATAAAACGGTTCCATAGAGAAAGTGCGGGTTCCTTTCTAATGTCACTCGTTATACTATCGACCACCATCGCCTTAATGCACTATCATGTGTCGAGCGTTGAGCCTAATAGTTCCCTATTACAGTACTATTACGGCTAACCAACCTATCATTGAGTAATTCATAGTCGTACAATTTAGGATTATAGCTCGAGCTCTGAATTATAAATCGATAGCTGCAGTAGAATCGATTTAAAATTATCGATAAGTTGAATGGATTTTATATCGATTGAAGTTTGATAGGTTAGGGAAGTCGGTGTCGTTGTGGAAATAAAGCTGGATGGAGTTTCTTTCTATTTTAAAACTACAAAACGAACAAATTAGTATGGATTGGTTTTGATTCTATCCTTATAATCTAAAAATAGGCAAGGGTACTATTCATTCAGTTTTACTAAGCTATCTTTTTGTGCATGAATATTTTCGACTGAGTCAATTTTTCAAGTAGATTGCTTTATCCATAACTTTAAGAAATAAAAAAAAACCTCTAGGGAGTCTTGAGGCGGTTCTGATGTATGCTAAAACGATATCATTTCTAGACTACTATACTAAAAATGTAAATGTAATTTTAAATTAGATTTTTGCTTTATACTAGTTTTTACCTGCGACTTCGTCGTTTCGAATTTTCAAATTCCTAACTTTTTGTTTTTAAAATAAAACTTATAGCACAGCAATAACTTAGCTTCCTATTAGACCAATAATTTTCAGGATTAGTACCGGAGATTAGCTCGTTCACACAAAAACAATAAAATCTCTTCAACTTTATAATATTAGTAGGTAATATAAAATAATATTAATAATATAATTTAATATTAATAAATTACCTTGTATAATCCTATAGCGACATACAGTGAAGGAGCGGATTTGTTCAGTTTTTTTAAATTTATTTTGTCAGCGAAAAGACTTAATAGAAGATGACAGAAGTCAACGAAAACCGTTCACTCTTGTAATGCCAAAGCATTTCAACCTTTATTATTATCATCTTCAGAAATTCTCAATAACAAAACAAATTCCAGACTTTAGATAAGCGTCTGTTTTGAAGTCTGTCACAGGTCAACTGTTCAACTTTCAAACTCAACTTGGAATCACTTCAATGAAAATAGAGATATTCAAATTGAAATACAAGAGGTTGATAGAAACGTTTTTATTTTACTTTTCTCTTTACAAACGTTCTTCTGTTTTACTTGTAGTTATTTATTTTAAACTCGTATTTCTACTGGTTTTTCAAAATTGCTAGTATTCAAGGTTGCCAGACATTTAGAATAATAATGATAATCTCCTAAGGGTTAGGCAGAGCTGGTGTACCCATTAGTACATCCACACTTTGCCACTTATGTTTAAGTCCCATGTAATAGGGGGCAAGAGTTATTCTATTTAAAAATCAGTAAAGAAGTATATTACTGGGGAGGAAAACATTACATACTAACAATGTACTCGTATGTTGTATCAATTTGGATGACGCACTTGCACCATCGACCACTAAATGCGCGAAATGTATTTTAAATAAAAGAATATACTTAGTTACATATTCACTTCTATGAGCAAAAACCGTAATAATAATAAAAGCTTCGCAATAACAAACAAAAAAATTGGTTGAATATAGACAGAGACAGAATGCTCCAACCGTTATTTTGGATATCTTTTTTTTAATACCATATTTCTGGTTTCTTCTTCTTGCTAAAAACTTTAACCCGTCTTTAGAATACGTATGTATATAAATATACACATCAAAAGTGTCTAGGGATCAACATCCCTAACAAATGTTAGGGATGTTGATCCCTAGACACTTTTGATGTGTGTATGTGGTAGAACAATACCTACAATCCCTAAAAACACATGAGAGTGCGTCGCACTATCACATGTAAAATGCATGATTACTGATACTATCTGATACGTTTCCGTCGCTTCACGTTCGTACAATACGCAAGACATGTGCCTCAAAATATATTTTTTGTTTTGTGTACGATATGATCAATAGTTGGATCCAGTTTTGTCATACTACTATAGTGTTGGTTGGTGTGTACCTATGTTATCGGGGTGATGATGCTGATTATGCGGGAATCCGCCCCGGACACGCAGTGCACCAGTTAATCGCTCAGCCACTGTGCCAAACGTGGCTTCAAAAGCTTTGAAAGAATTTAAACTTACCTGCACAAAATACTTTGGTATTTTTTTTTATTGGGACAAGCCCGCCACACTGTTCCCACCCACTGCAACTCCTGAAAGCCAGAATCAACAGTGGAGGCCACCAGAAAAGCGCCGAGGCAATGAAGCTCGACGAATCCCAGAGAAACGATTAACTGTCTTGGGTCCCGCAACGAAATTAATCAGAAAAGAATAGCGGAGGAGTAAGAAAAAAAAATATAATTTCCACTTCCCTCCAAACAAGCAGGAGACAGAACAGAACTAGGCCAATAGGCACAAAGGGACGTTTGCAACTGAGAGAAGCCCAGATTGCCAAGCACCACGGATTGCAATTATTATTAAATTAATGGGTCCTAATGTGAATCCTACTTTGGTATGGTAATACTAGCAATATCATATTATTATCTTTTTCACAACTCATCCAAATCCACAAACGGAGTAGCTATATCCACTGTAATTCATCCACAAACAAAAGTATGTTCACGACAGCCAACAAATTAAAAAGCAACAATACAAACAGCGTACATATTTAATATACACGCGCATACATTTCATTCGATCCCAATATCCCTCAGGATGCTCGACTACAAAGGCCTTAGAAACGTTTTCCGTGGAAAAGTGCTGAGTCACCATGAAAAAAATCACAATGGCCGCGGGCCCACAATACATCCCTCCAGTAGGAAACTGATCATTGCGGTCCCGAAATAACAAATGAATTGAGAAAATCCAACCATGTACCAGAGTACTATGATCTCTCTTGTAACTGGCTGCGAATGTCCTGTCAATGTCGTGATGCATTATGATCGAAATTGTCGTGTGCAGTCATTGGAACTCGCCTGTTTATGTTTCGTGTTCAATAAGGTTGGTTTTCGTTTGTCTCGTTAGTCTTCAAGTGGGTTTGCTTTTTCTTCTTATTTTGTTTCTTTTATCCAAATTATGATTGAAATTCTAAATAAGCGTGATTGGCTTTCCAATTAACAAACTTTTGAAGCACTCATACCGATTACGTAATCAATATGTAATGTCTAAGACATTTCGAATAATAAAAAACATATCCGTTCACATAAACTAATTTAAAGATAATTCGCAAAACTATTTTCTTTTAACGAAACATCAAACCGAGATTGCTCAGCTGGGCGTGAGGGGTCCAATCCGACTGGCCGCACTTTTGCTTTCTCTATCGACTCGCGAAGGGGTATTCAGAAAATTTAATTTCCGTAGACAGATCGAACAATTTCGCTCCAATGTGGTGTTCACGGACTGTAATTGGGTCAACCCGACGGACAATAGACTCTGACAATGTTATTATTAGTAAGTAGATTTCTTATTCACTCACTACATTATTATACGACGAGGTTTCAACCGGTCGGCAAGTTGAAGAAAATTATCGTTTTGTGATCGCGGAAAATGAGTTTTCAAATTGAATTCGCAATTCAACAAATATGATTTTCCGTTTTAATAATATCGGTGATTTAGTTGAACCGCGGTAATGTTCGGAAATTAAAAGTACTGAGAGAATGCTTCGATGATAATAATAGTTGGAATAATGATTGACATGTTTACAAAATTATTGTAACTAAAACAATATGTGCAATAAAATTACATAAACATTGTTAATGTTGAGCATGCAAATAATTTTCAAATCGCCTTAAACTTAGCCGATCACGGCACAACTCTAAATCCTCGATCGTAGCTAGACAAAACAAGACAATTAATCACGAATACATCTCACTTTTAGCGAGTAATGAATCGAAAAGATTAAGACGCCGAGCTTCGAGGGAGGAATCTAATCAGCACTCCAATTTACACAAATCGTTCCAACCACTCAAATGTGTGAAGTAAGAATGTCTTCGGTAATCTAACCAATCGATTATTCTGGCGGGTTAATAAAGACTGGCAGACCTTTCGACCAGTAGACACAGAAGCACACAGTATCCTCACAGTGAAACGAATTATTTACCCTCAATATAAATCTTTGCGCTGTGTTTGTAGTTGGAAAACGAGTCCTTTGAGATTTGTTAGAGCCGTACTTAATTCGATTACAGAGGTGACATGGACGTCAATTTTGGATGGAATGTTGGTCAACCGCAGGACAGGTTTGAAACCTCGTTTCGAATTTCAATTGGGTCAAACCTAAACTGAGAGTATTTTCATAGTGTCTCTATGTAGTGTATTAACGCGAACCTGTCGTTATTAGGAATGTATGAACGAAAGAAATGGTATGATGAAACTAAGAAAGGCGTCATTTTTTTTAACCCCCAAAATATACGACGGCAAAGTCGCTCTGTGTGTCTGTCTGTGGCATTGTAACTAACAGTCAGATTGTAAGATGTTTTATTTTAGAAACAAAACTTAAACTAGCTTTTGCCTGCGACTTTGACCGTGTAAATGTTGGTTATTGGGAACTCAGACGAAGTCACGAAATAAAAAGTAGCCTATGTTCTTCCTTGGGGTTCAAACTTACCCCGTACCAAATTTCATCAAAATCGGTTCATTGGTTTAGTCATAAAAGCTTGACAGACAGAGTTAATTTCGCATTTATAATATTAGTATGGATAGTGTATAACTTGCTAGATAATCCATTCATAAACAATATAACACAAGTCTATCACGATCAATTCACAGTTTTATAAAGTTTAATGTTGTTGAAGCTGAGTTAAGAGCCAATAAATCGACGGAGATTAAAGGATTGAATCCGTTACAAGGTTCAAAGCAGATTACGGGCCAGACGTAAGGTGAACTATCATATACGTTGTGTTGGAGCCGTAAGCTTGTGTATACCTTGTAGGGCTTGACTAATGAATCGTACGGATTCTTCAATTGATTACGTAGTGAATTACAATTTGATATGTTTCGTTTTGACTCTTTATTTCACACATATTTACGACAGCCAGCGTATGACAGACAGAGTTTCTTTCGCATTTAAATATTAGTATGGATACTCCTTTAAAGTTTTGTACCTAAATCTTTTACCTGAAAAATCAAGATTATATCTGAAGATGAGAAAAAGCCACGCAGCAGTTGTTAATAGCATTTTTTTTAAAGATCTATTATCACTCGTAAACAATAAAGCCAAATGCTCGACGTTATATCTCAGTTTCCTAGCAATAACCCCTTACAATGTGAAAAGTTAGTCATACAATAGAGTTATTGTGGATCTGGTAAACACAGGGCCGGCCGGCCGGTCGGTAGACGGGCGCTGTTCGGTTGGCCGGCTCCCCTCCGGCATCCCCCCGGCTTGAATGGCGACACACGGCCCGGCGAACGGCACGAGTCCGCGAATCTTTTTGTTGATTTTCTTCCTATTATTATTTTTGTTGGTTTTTTATTCTGGATTGTCTGGGGCTTCGTTTTGATTGGGTCGGTTGCGATTTGATCAGTAGGAGGAATAAAATGGAACAAAATTTTATACCGTCCATCACATATGTTCCAATTTGAATATGTGATGTCTCAAGATTAAAATGTAAAGTTCTCTCAAAGAAACAAATCGAATCGTTCTTTTTTCTTTCTTTTTGTACAAAGAGAATACCCGGGGAATATTCAAGCTTCCAAGAATTGCCCTAGAAAACTTAGTAGATCTACCATTTTGTTTTACATAGGTAGGGTATTTGCGAAAATATGTCAAGACAATTTCCAAATTGTATTCCTTTTATCTTAATAACGTTTGTTCCCAACTTTTCTATCTCCTTATTCTTTTAAAAAGTTACCAAGAAAACAGTAAAAAAATTACTTTTGTATTCTCATCAGTCGATTTGCGCCGGCGGCGGCGTTTGTAGCAATATTACGTTGTGTATCTCCAAACCCTTGTTTGGTATAACCGCCGCTTTGGCGTAGGTACATCCACAACAAACTGGAGGTTTTGCTTTTAAAAATTGTGCCCTACTTGCAGAATAGACATAATCGGATCATGAGAGTGTATGTAGGGAAATGAAGTCTTGATCTGCTTACGCAAATACCTCTTATCTGTTCCCGAGCTTAATAAAATTCATAACAGATAAACTGATCTAAAATAGAATCGATTACTGTAAGAGCAAGATTGTAACAGTGTTTGGCAAAATGGCGCTTGCGGTACGATATCTTTGGCAAATTGAACGCTGATACAAAGGAGTTCCTTCGCGAAACCTTTTTCCGTTGGCTGACCTGTCAAGTCCTGCTACACAATGCCGCCCGAAACGCCTACGAGCCCCTTTGAATTGTTCCTCTCCTGACGTATTTGAAGCCCAGTAACAAATGGTAGCGATCACCGATACGCTCCCGAAAAAGTAAAGAAATAAAAAGAGTTTAGGCAAAGTTTAATTTCCGCTACGTTGCCGACTGCACGAAGAAAAAAAATGGGAAATATATTTTTCTTACAAAGACGGAACTTTTTAATTGAGTCTCAAGAAATGAAGACTTACAGATCCGTTATTGAAAAGCCTCCTACACTTTTGGGGTATCTCGTTTTGATTCAGTGTCTTTGTGTTTACGGCGTAGTGTGGGTAAGGTTCAGACAAAGAAGTGTAAATATGTCGGGGAGTGTGGGGGCAGGTCGGGAGGTCACGTCCGGCGACAGAGGACTGGCTTCATGCCTCGATGCCTCCGCCGCCGCCGCTGACGTTGGCAGCCTTCTCCACTGAAGAATATTCAAACGCTAATCCTGTTTACTTATTCTTAAACCCAACTTCGAATATATTACGTTCACACATGTCTGGAAATATTCATTCACAGAATCAATGTTTCTGTGACGTCATTTTTATTAATCGTGTAAAGAATTAATTCTTCTTGAATTAAAGGTCGGAATGACACGATACCCTTTGAACATTCTAGTACGACTTTGATCTAAAATTAATCAAAAACGAATGCCTTATACCAAAGTGGTTGAGTACTCAGACTTGCGAACTGTATACATATAGAGTGAGTAGATACATTAACATCAACTCAGCATGTCTGAGACATACAGTATACATTAACAATAATGAATTTATTTTTGACAGACGTTAATTTGATTTATGTAATTTAAAATAGTCGAATAATAGAACTATGTAAATCCTCCATTCATTTTAACACGAGGCAAATATTTAATGTTATAACGCTATAGTTATTTTAATATTTGACGATAAATACGAAGCAATGTAAACTATTTGCCATTCACATTTAAAAAATATCACTAAAATACAGTTATTTCCACAAGCGACCAAATAAATATAGGTTACATTGCTTAGTTTGGACGCTTTTTATATAGAGAATATTATAGGTATAAGCTTTTAAGCTTATTTAGTTTTTAAGCTCAATTTAGGTAAATAAACGCTGAACATAAAACAATCAAACTGTTGGAAACGGTATGCTGAAACGTAAAATTACTTTTTTATATCATGACCATAGGTACCTATATCACGAAGGGAAATACAGAAACTTTCAAGGTTTGCGGTTTTCTGTGTTCACAAAATTGTAACTTTCATTTTTTTGTGCGGCAGTTTACATATTTATTAAAGACCTTTTTGTATTTCAAGTTTTGGATTAAATATTCAAAACCAACGAAAACATATTTTTTTATAATGCAAAATACAACGTTTTTTTTTTTAGGGGGTGCCAAACCAGACCCTTCTTCTAAGACTCCGATATCTGTCTGTCTGTCCGTGAGTCTGTCACAGGGCTGTACCCCGAAATAAGTAGAAATTTGAATATTTTTGTTCGAAGTGTTCAGTATTGTACGAAGGATGTGCCTAGCAAATTAGCCGGTTTTTTTAAATATTTCTATATTCATAAAAGGCAACTGTTACCAACTATCTGATCCATCAACGTACAACTAAAACCACTGAATGGATTGCGCTGGCACGTAGATAGTTATTATGACGTAGGCACGCGGTAAAAAAGGGTTTTCCAAAATTCACACGATAAGGGAATGAAACGGGGGTTCAAAGTTTGTATAGAGAAATCAACTTTGACGCGGACGATGTCGCGTGCAGAAGCTAGTTAATGTATTAGAATATTCAAGGTGTTTTCCAGTTTTAGAATGTTCAACAATACAGTAATTAAGACATGTATCGATCAACCTCTGTAGGTATATAATTTAAAATCGATTAGACGTTTATAATGAAGTCATTACGACGTTTGACTGTTTCAGTCAACGATTAATTCATTTTATATTTTTATTTTTATAACAGATCCAAATCATTACTAGATTTATATTTAAATCAACGCGTATAATATAGGGTTACTGATAATAATTAGTCACCAGTACCTGATTGTATTCATGATAATAAACAACTATTCTAGAAACGATATTTTAAATTTACAAAGCGAGTGTTTTCAATCATCATCATTATTTTTATTTATTTAACTATTAACTGTAAGGAACGCGCGCGTGCTCACGCCTTTGCGGTAATAGAGGTCATGCGCTTCGCAAATTATTAAAACTCATTTCTTTGGGAAACATAATAAAATGGTATCACGCTTATAATCCCCGAAGGGTTAGGCAGAGGTGTACCCATTAGTACACCCTCATTTCGCCTGTTATGTTTAAGTCCCATGTAATAGGGGCGAGCCTATTGCCATTAACCGGGCACAAATCCGGACTTCGAGGTTCTATTGAGAAATTCCTGATGGAAAAACCCTTTGCTCGACCTGGGAATCGAACCCAAAACCTCATGCTCAGCAGTCGCGCTTTGCAACCGCTAGACTTTGGGATAATTATTTGTTATCATGAGTACAATTTTATGTTTAAGTATTGGTCACTAATTACCAGCCACCCTATATAGCTTTGTCGTGCAACATAAACGACCCAACACATTAGTAGGTCAACTCATTACCTGTTTGAACTGACTGTTCTTTAGTAGATTCCCTGAGGGTTAGCGGTAAAGTACTAGCGTTAGTACTTTCGGCGAACTCTGTTCCTAACATGTGTGGTACTGACAGGTTGTTGCCCTGTTTACGAGTCTGTACTGTAAATACACGCTCCATCAACTTGGACAAGATGAGAAACAGTTGATGTTTTCCATACAATTATGCATAATTTCTCCTAATTATTTTGGACATTTCAACAAATAATGTTTGTGAAGATGTTTAGATGTTTGTTACTCAATCACGGGTACAGATGAACAGATTTGGATGAAAATAGGCACATAGATAGGACCTTTTCCTGGATTAACACATAGGATACTTTTTATTTCGATAAAGTGTTCCCTTGGGATAATACGAGTAGTTTTACTTACCGTGAGTAGAAGCTATAGTTTTAAATAAATTATCAGCATAAAATTTAAAGTAATTGAACTGTTTTTCCTGAATAGTACCTACCGTCATAATTATATATGGGATATTTTAAATTAGCTTGACGTTATTAGTTTCATTATTGAGAGATTGTGATTATGTTGTCCTATTTTAACATAAGCTAAACTTCAGAACTGTTTGTCAATAGTTAAAAATTAAAACAAAAAGGATACTATAACTATAGCTAAACCGCCTTAAGCCCGGTTTCCACCGCGAGCGGAACGGACCCATTTTACCTCGTCATACAAAACTGCATTGATAGACAATCATAAATTCCTATTATTACCATACTTGTAAATAAATAGTAATAGGAAATACTTAATTATACGCATTACGTTGGCTATAATTAAATATAAAACGTTGGAATCAATATTTAAGGTAAAAGGAGTCATTAATGGGTCCGTTCCGCTCGCGGTGGAAACCGGGCTTAACAAAGTCATCACTTGCTGACACTGTTCACCATTTACCACTGTGACGTCACATAACTTAAGAACTGTTCATTGCACAATTCGCCTCTTGTGTATCACGCTACGATCGCCCGCCCCCTCACATCTCCCGGTCCCTGTACCATCATTCTAATTTGATTAGTTTACACACAAATGTCGTTCACATCTCACCTCGTTATTGTCTTAAAAATTAATTTGGTTTCCATTATTGAACAATTTTACCTACCTAATACAAACCTGTAGAAACCGAGTGAGATATATCATCATGTTAGCATTGTATTTTATTTTAACTTTAAAATAAAGCGAAGCGGTTTCTCGAAGGCGAAAGATAAAATTTAAATAATATCTATACGTTGTAAGGGCCGGAAACCGCTAGTCATATCCGGAATATCTCTGGCTCTTATTGTGTGAATACTGATTAAGCCATAGAGATACTTTTGTTTTTTTTTTGTCGAGTTTTAACGTGCCTCATTTGTAGAATTATTCTATGAGTCGCATGTTACTAATAGTATTGTTATTACTGTGTGTGATGAGAATATTAAAATTAAGGCTGGTCGCATATCTGATGGCAGATGCGCTGCGCATCGCAGAACAGTTAAATAGATAATAAAACATCCAACTTTATACGCATTAAACTTGATATGTTTTCGAATCGATGGTTTGGGTAAATCCTTTTTTTTTGTTTGAGTACTTGGCCCCTGCAGTTGGCTACGTTTATTACGGCATCAGTGGCGTTTTAATGTCCTCCAAAGTGGACAGTGTAGGGACACCTTGGGCACTGCAGCAAGTCGGTCAACGTATGATCATCATCACCGCACTCGTACTGGGTGTCGATAGGATCTATGATCCCGCATTTCGGTAGGTTATATTTGTAGCGGCCTCTTTGGTGCGCAGTCTACTCAGCGCTTTCTATATAGCAAAGCATATTGTATCACATCAGTTGCAGTAGTGTGTCAAGACTATTAACGACAATAATATATCTGACGCCTCCTCCGTCAGATGTGCAATCGAACGGTTTGAATATAACTCAAGTAAATACCTAAGTTATTAAAGTTTTTGTATCTACAATTTTTTGCTCATCTCTTGTGTTTCAATATTTATGTCTAAACTTTTTTGACAAGACGAATGGCAACACGCAATTCTTCACAACAGTGAAATATAGCAATAATAAAATTCTGTACCTACCGGCGAAATAAAATATTAACCACGTTTCATATTGCATTTTTTATACACAATATATCAAACATTTTTGGGTAAGTACTGAAAACTAATACATAATTTATGAATCCAAACGTCAAAAAAGTATCAAATCCCTCGATCAATTTTGAAATAAAGTGCGAGTATACGGAACCCCGTATTTATTCAAAGTCCATTCGGTGTTGGATGCAAATCCTTCGGGTTCGCAGCTGCTAAGCAAAAAAGTCACGCTCCGGTAGTAAAAACTATGGGAGACGGGGATGTCACCAGTTGTGAGTTGCATTGCATCGAACACGTTTTTGTGTGACCAGCTTTATTTTCTGTTTGCCTGGTACTTTGAGCATATTATTGTGGACATTTTGTTTGTTTTTACGAATGAATGGTGTGTAAATGGTGTTTTGAGTCGTAATAAATATTTGAATGCTTTGCGTCAACATTGTTGCTAACATTTAGGATAAATAATTATATTGTTATAAGTCGTGTACTTTGTTAAGAAGTAAATTTTATTAGGTGGCTTAGTATTTTTAGAAAAAAATGAATAAATCTATTCAGTTTCTCACTTCGGAATATACTACCTTCACATGGTTTTCTAAGTTTAAGTGTAGGTGTTTACCCAAGTATCAAGTGAAGGGCGAGACAGACTTATAACACGCTACGCCATCCCACGCGTGCTAATTGGCCAAAAGACAAAGAGTAGTTTCACGAGATGAAATGTGGCCAATGAGAACGCTTGAATGCCGTGGCGTGGCGTAGCGTGTTATAAGTTTGTTTCTACCTTAAGTCTACAGTCTACTTTCTTCGATATAAAAAAGAATTTAAAGACGGACACATTTCCTGTAAAAGAACGAATCCGTTTGTCCGACTACATAGCTTGTCGTCGACATCGATTTAATTTTTTCGCATCGTCCGAGTTATCTGAAGACCGGCTCGATAGCAACTGGGACGAGAATTACGTGACTCTTTGTAAGGGAATGTCTTATAAATCTCGCTTCGCAGCATTCGGAGCAATTGAAAAAATCAGTGAAGTAATAAATCCACGACAGTCCTTTCTATGTTACATAGGAAACGATCCAATTGATAAGGATGCAGTGACGTTTTACGCCTCTCTATCTGTGAGCGAATAAGTTTTATAAGAGTACTTCAAGTTTACGTCTCCAACTAAATGTATTTACAGTTTTTGTTGTTCTTTCAGACTTCAGTGTTTAAAGTTCTCACTCCACAGGTTAGTGACTTGCAGACCTGAATATTTGTTGATGAAGTTTGTGCGGTTCTCGGAAATAATTAGACGAAGATATAAGGGAACTTGGCTTTCCAAGAAAGTTCATTAGTAATATAGGAAATGAGTTTCCTATATAGACATTTACGAGTTTATTTATGCTTATCTTTTGAGATCAGATATTATGTGCGTCAGTTTCTAAGAAATATTTGGATACATCTAAGGAAATCAATACCCTTGTGTAAACAAAGTAAAAGCATGGTGTTCCATTTTCTGAATAAGGACAGCAAGCCCATCAAAAAAAGAAAAGTTTCGATTAAAAATACGAATTGATATCGTTAACGATAAAATTCTGCGCGATACGAAGACGTCTTTCGCTATCGGCAACTTGACAGTGACTGATCGCCGGCTGGCCTCGACGCTCCCCACCACCCACTGCCCCCATCATTCCCCCACACTCTTGATCCGCCGTCACTTCGATATTCACTTTGTTAAAAGAACATACGTATTCTTCGGGAATATTTTATTTTCTAGCGTGAATATTTTGACGTCTATAAACGCTTTTGCTAGCTGTACACTTAATTTAGGTATGAACTTGGCTTTTTATCCAGGTCTATATCACGTAACATTAAATGTATTCTAATATTATTATATTTCAATATCTTTTTCTGTGAAAATACGACGATACAGGCACAACTTTGTCTGAGTATTTTCAACTTTCTCATCACGAAATATCGAAAACCGCTTAACAGACAAAGATAACATTTGGCAGGGAGGTAGTATAGTAGTTAGTAGTAGTATTATAGTTAGTAGACGACCTTTAAAAACGGATTTTCCAAAATTTACTCCTAAGAGAATGAAACAAGGGTCCAAAATCTTTGTATGGGGAAATCAACATAGAGGCGGACGAAGTCGCGGCCATAAGCTAGTTCTTAATATTCATATTACACGTTTTACGTTTCAACGATATTCCTCTTCAAGTTCCTCACAATTGGTCACGTGTAGTCAACTCGTGATAAAGGGTGCTATAAAATAGGAATTTTAAGGGCCTTTCAGATTCTATTTCACGTTTTTTATTCTCCGCTTCGTTTCGTCTTTGGATTTCTCGTTGTCGATTAAAAGGATTAAAGCAGCTGAGGAGCTAGACAGCTAGACTGGAAAGACTGATTCGGTGGATAGTAATTACGTCTAAGTTGTAATCGTGCAGATAGTTATGCGGGAATAGGGGCTGAGATCAAGAAAATGTATAATTAACGACGCAAGAAATTGTAGATTTCTTCCCAAATTTTTTATTCTCCATAAATATTATAATTTGTATAAAAAACATAGTCTTTAGTATGGTTTTACTTTTAAATCTTCCTTCTAAAATTTTTCCGTTTGCTGCATTAGCTGAAATTTGACACACATATATTCATATTGATTTAGCATAAAAACTGCTTTTAATGAATAATTTTATCCTGGTCCTGTCCTGTGAGACAATTTAGGACTTAATTCTTTTGTCTAAAGTCGCGGGTACTCAGAAACTAGTACTCTACGAAAAACTACTGTGTATAAATATTTTAATATCCAACAAATCATTATCAACGCTTATCAGTCTACAGTTAAAACGCAAGTAACTTTATCTTCGGAACACACCCAGATTTGATCTAGCCGAAACTTTCTGAAACCTCTAACTAGGAAACTATCATATCGTTAGAAGCATCGCTTATTGACGTAGGCAAGTACTTAGCGTTGCACACCAATCGCTACAAGTTTATGTTTAGTTCTCATGTTGGTACTTCAGGCTTTACTTAATTGTTAGTGAGTGTTAGCTAAAGTTATTGCATCATAACAGTGTTTGTTTCAAGCTAAGAGGGTAGAACGTGTAGTTTTTTTTCTACCTTGACCCATATTAAGAATTCTGCTGTATCGGTGATACGTTTACAAACATATAAACACAATACACATACATAAAAATCTAAACTGAATTAATGACAGATTTAGGCTAAAAATGTGAACGTTAAAATTACTAAAATCCTGAACGAAGTTTGATAAAATCCGGACGACAAAATTACACACTGACAAATATATATAGTTTCATCATACAGATTTTTTAATTACTTATTTATTATCAACGTACTAATTAAGTTTTCACGTTTCCATGACATGTAATTGAACGTTCTCGTAACATCGAACATTTTTAACTCGAAAACCATTGTATTGGAAATCTTGTGGTCTGTTATTAATGAAAGATTTATTGTTTCAGGTAACATACAATAATAATTAACCCCAGTAAAGGCCTTCATTAAGAAGTAAGCGTTTGTTGGTTTTATTATTCAACGACTTTAATAGGATAAGTTGATGGGGTGAAAATAAAATTAACAGTTGAACCTGGAGTTTTGTGCGTTTGTAAGTATCTTAAATAATTATGAGCCATTACGGAATGAGGATGGATTTTTGATTGTGTTTAAACATTTAAACTGTTGAGAGTTTTGTCAGTCGGCATGAATTGTCTTTTAGGTTACGGCCCGTTTTAGTATTGACAAAGTCAAATCTACTTCTAGTCCTATTATATTAAACTGACTAAAGGCGAATTTCATCAAGCTTTTATAATTATTTAAATCTTTATCCATGGAATAACATTGACGTCTGAATTTTTTTTATGGAACAACAGTCATAAACATATTGGTTAATCTCAAGTTAAGACTTAGTAGGTTTAAGAGTTTGGTGAAATTCGTCCTTAGAGAAGCAGTTATACAAATAATGTTTGACATTTTACATGACGTTTAATTTACATAATAATATACTATATAGTTGAAGTTCTGTCAAAATGAACCAACCCACATCAAAATTTCTCTCATTTATCAAAATAATTGTAACAATTTTGGATATTTAACAGTGATTTATTTTCAATTATTCTAAGCTTAAGTTGTTTTAAATGTAGGTTTCAAAATAACATTGAAATGTTATGTTGTTGGATAGCAATGTTACACATTTGGAATATTGAAATAGTTTGACATAATTAATTTAATTATTAAGAGATTATGGGTTGCCTTGTTTTGCTAGAACTTTGTTCAAATATGAAAAAAGTCATTGATTTATGAAAATTTTAATTTATCGCTAAACTGTATGCTACGTTCTTCTGTTTCTCTCAGTTCAAGAATTTTGCATTTTATGTATTCAAGTATATTCCAGTAAACAATATCAGCTTAATGTCAATCATTTTATTCACACAAGAGAACCATTAAAGTACAATAAGAAACCTAATACTTCATAATCAAACATCGTACTTTATTGTTAACGAGCTTTGACATTATAATAACGTTCTTAAAAATCTAAATGCGTTTCAAATTTTATCAGCCAGTCTTTTAAAAATCGAAACAAAGAGAAATAAAGCAAAGATAGAAATACTTATGTAAATACGTAGGTATTATTTCTAGCACAGGCCACTAAACCGCAGCGAGTGTCTGTCAGACAAAGGCCTCTCGCGGGCTTAGACCGAAAGCTTACCGACTCCTTGCATAATGTCAATAGTCTGGGCCCTAAGGACGAAGCTTTTGGTGAAGGAATGCCACGAGTTCGGCTTTTGTAGGACAAGTATTATTAGGTCGAGGTATGTGAGGTCAGGGGTCATAGATGCGTGGGTTCAAAATTGTGTTGTTTCAAGTCTTTTAAGAGACTTTGGTGATAATAGTATATTTTTAGTAGAAATGAACAGATTTTACTTAACTAAAAATCTTTTTACAACTAAGTTTAAGTTTTTTATTGACTTTATGTGTTTATAGAGACTGTAGTAAAAAGCCCTTTTTTGTCTGAAAAAGTTCAATGAGATAATCGTTTCGAAGTCTAATTTTAGCCTTGGCGCCACTTAGACTCCATAGTTATAATGGGTAGTCGATAAAGAACATGGGTGTAACATGGTACACTGCACACAGGGAAAAAAAAACAGCTGTTTTATGTGTCAGCTGAATTAATTTTTTAAAAAGGGGACGTTTTGTCTTGATTTTTTTAAAATAACCGACGGAAAGTTTCACCTCTGGGATTTTAGAATCATATTCTAAATTCATGGTAATAGTTTTCGTTACGATATCTCTTCCATCCCGTATACTTACCTATATAGCAACAAAATCCGTACTGTCACGTGTCTTTACGATTTATTTTCTCCTTTATCCTGCTTTTATACCACCCAACATGGCGTGCCGAGGTTGAAGCCCTCTGAGGCGGGACGTCTTTCTCTGGTAGCGTCTAATTTGACGCCTAATGTTCGCTTAGTTAATTATTTAGGTGTTTGTGAGTGAACGGGATTTAGGTCTCTTCGTCGTGTGAACCTGGCGAAATTAGGATCGTGTTAAGTAATTTTCTCAGAGTTTATAAGTGATGAGAGCGTTTAAGTGAAATTGTTTTAGATTCAAGCCGATTATGGATGTGTATTTTAGAGTTGTTTATATTATATAAACCACTAGCGATGCGCCCAGGCTTCGTATGGATGCAATTTTCAATTATTCTGGTACAATTCCACATTATTACGAACACAATATTAAAAAAAATCTAATCGGCCAAGCCATTCTTTAGTTTTTGCGAGATTAACGCTCGGTAATAAATTTTTATATAGAATCTTTTTTTACAAGAACGCTTTAAAAATAATACAATGTTAATCTTCAGCTTGTAACCGAAATAATATTGTTCTATTAAAAAAAGTAACAAGCTTTAAACGAAGACTCACCAGCAGTTCCATGAAAAAGAAACTAATATAAAAGTTATTAGGCTCCTCAAGTTTTTTCATTGTTTAATTAAGTACAGTCACTGAAATATACAGACTTTGCTGGAAGATAATCTCGGGTTTGTCAGAGTGGAATACCATTTAATAATCTCATGAAAATAGTAACTTTAGCTACTAAGTAAATATTTTCAATAGGCAAGGTCGAAACAACTCTTCTCTTTCCTATTGAATGTTTCTGAAGGCAAATTATATAAATTAAGTTCGTTCAAAATCCAGTCGCAATCTCATCTCAGCGACAATAAATGTTGGTAGATTAAATTCATTTTTGACAGATTGAGATGAGACTGAGATTAGATTGCGTTCGTTCCTAAAAGTTAGTAGAATTGCTCCTTTGTCCTTGCACGGCACGAAGTATCTACATTAGAAGGTCTGTCTTTCAAAAACTCTGTGACTGTTTATTTAAATATTATCCCAGGGGAACTGTACATTATTCCGGGATAAAAAGTGGGATAAAAAACCTATGCGCAATTCCAGACTATTATCTATACCTGTTCCAAATTTCATTTAGATCTGTTCAGCCGATTTGGCGTAATTGAGTAACAAACATCTATCTATCTAAACTTTCGCATTTTTAATAGTAATAAGATTGCTTCCACGACATTTAGTCTCATAATTATCTTCTAAAATTTCCATCCCGCTAACGAACTAGCAGTCTTTATAATGCCTAGATTAATTAGATGAAGGGAATCACTGACTGGGAATGCTTTCACCATATCAATGGGCAGGCTAAGTAGCGGGGTGTCAGCTTTGTGATGTGTTCTTTCTAGACCTTATATCACCAAGCATGACAGAATCGGAATTTTGAGAATATTTGCCAACTTCATTACATTTAGGTTACCTGTATCCTCTTACCATTAAATTGCACATTTTTGAAAAATAAAGGGTGTAGGTAGTAGTAGAATGAGAGTCTGTATAGCAGTATCAGCGTATTACTCTTTTAATGCTAAGAGTGTTATAATATGAACTCTTTCTACTTTTAAAAAGCCACTGTACATATTATAGGTATTTGTGAAGTAAGTAATTTAAGTAATTTAGTAGCTAATTTACTAAACCTCAATAAGGTGTTATGTTCGAAGTTTACCTGTGTACCAAAAGTGAATAACTAATTGAGAATTTGTGTTACTTGCGTTCTGTCTCTATTGGCGCCCAACTGGGCCTAATTCAGTATCCAAGGTCAAATGATGTAATCTTATTTAGTTTTTAGGCAATGAATTTTAGTCAAAAAACTAAGTACATAAATTCTTCTGTCCGAAACAATTATTTAAATTAAAAACGTAGTTTAATCTCGCAGTTAGAAATATTTTTGCAATCATGATTAAAGTACCCTCTACTTGTAATGAAAAAGTCGTAAATTATTCAGTTTTATGAATAAAATAGTCGTTTTAAATTTAAGTGAGTACCTACTAGAGCAGACGAAGCGTCTTCACTCGGTGAAAATTTTAAGATTAAGAGCTGCCTGCACTATCGTCTGGAGATGATATCACGGGACACCGAGAAAGGGGGGGGTCTTAAGACATATATTGTTTCTCTCACAGTCTCAAAGGCGGTATGAAGTACCTACACACACGTTTAAATTTAATTAATTGAAATTTTAAAGAGTGTCCGTGGAGTTTCTTGCTCGTTCTTCTCCAAGAGACCTATACAGGATCTACATTTTGCAACGAGCTTTTGGGCTAACTGACCGACTTTTAAACAGTCCAAAAGCGCCTGTAAATGGTTTTAAAATAAATGCTTTGACTTTGACTTTAATCGAAGTACAATCAAGGTTTACAAGCAAAGCTACCTAGATTATTTCATTAACACTAATCTTTGTACTTTTAGAATTAGATTTACTTTAATACCTAGTATACTTGAGTAACATATACCTATTATGTTTTAACCCCAATTTGTAATTGGCTTAACGCCACACTTGGCGCCTGCGATCACATCTGTACCTACATTACTAAAATCCTGTTTTACACATCCAAACTAATTAATATGATTAGTATGGCAACACTTTACTTTAGTGTTGTACCTAAGTCACGCTATAGCGTGCTAAGCTAAAACTTTACAGTATTTTTAGCGAAAATAATCGCAAACATGGAACGCGTGTAAATTTTAGTTAGAAAGAAGTTTATTTTTTCAGTTCATTCGTTGACCTGAATTAACTATTCTTCTTTAAGTAAAACGGGACAGGGAAATTAGTTGGTAAAGTTTGTGTGCAATTACGTGTAAAATATCGAAAGAGGGTGAGTGAGTTTTCCAGGGAAAAAATATGTAGGTAGATACCTATTCTGTTTAGGTTTTAATATATTAAAAATACAGCATGTTTTTGTCGTTTACTCAAAGTCAATTAGATTATTAAAAGGCACTTTTGAACGTCATTTATAAGAAAGAAAAAAATAATAATGTAGGTTTTAATCGAAATATATCGTTAGAAAACTGTAATAATAGATACTAAACAAAATCATTACCGGTTAACTAAACTAATATTTGCCTATATTTAATCTAAAACCAACAAAAGCTCGAAATCTATACGTTCATGCTTAACTTATAAGGGTACCTACAAGTAGGTACAAAGAACTGATAGATTTGCTTGCTTTATCATTAGACAAACTATAACCTAAATCTAATACTAATACTGTACTGTGACGTCACATATTGTTGACGGATACGACTCATTAAAGAACGGAACTACTTGCATACAACAACGCCCTCTATTTCCACTGACACATTGTCTCGTACGGAAAGCTTTTATAACGTGTTTCTACCCTCTTTCCTAGAAAAAAATATAGTTTTTTTGTATCTACCCTCGTTTCGCAAAAATATGTGTAAAGAGAATAATAGGAAGTTAATAAACTCGTGGCGCTTCATAATGCTTTGTAAAGTTCACTACAGGAAGGTTATTATAATAAAAAAAATGTAAGTACCTACCTAAAGCTTGTTGTACATAAATGTAATAAATTCGTATTATTTAGAAAAGATTTTGTGAAAATTGAGGTCAATAATCAAGATAAAAACTATCCTATCTTTTAAGTTTGACCAAAATAACATAGAGAAAGCCCAATTTTGTAAAATCTGGTTAAGTAGATTAGGAGTTTATCCCGGATAAACATCATGACGAATGATTTTTATATACCTAATTACGTCGGTTACGTCGCAACAAGTTAAAAATAAGTAGCTACGACTACATTGTTGCGTTCAAAATATCAATCAATTAAATTATCTTCAAGTGTCATCCTCAATGCCCAGACGCCATATTAAATCAAGAATGGCAAATACAATGTGATAAATTCAGTAGCATAATCAAATAATTATGTCAATCAATTCTTACGTCAACTCCGGTTAAGACAGTGCTGTTATCATGTTATTATGGCCTTGTGCTTATTGCAATTATAATTAAGATAATTATAAATTCTTGGTAGGTACAATCAGAATGTATCTTCGTTTATTAATTAATTTAAGTCATTTGTCAAAATAGAATTGACGTCTGTCATTCTACGACCGTTAATTTGAATAAAGTTTTTGCTTCCAAATTCGAAACGGACATCTTAATGCGATTTTAATCGAAAAGATCTTCAAAACTACATATTACTTACTGAATCAATAAAAGACTTAATTATGTGGGTTAGAAGATTCATTTTCGTAAAATTAATAGATTACCAATTATTTCTTCATTTAATTTAATTTTGTATCTATTCAAATACCCTAATCACAACCCAATCTTGTTATAAACATCAATCATGTATATTCCCTGTCCCTAAAATAGATACGCAAATAAGGTGTAACAGTGTTGTGAGCAAAATACATGTTTGGCTCAATAAACCCATACAATATTCACTTGCCGCGCCATTTCCCCGTATCAATTAACATGATCATTCACAGGTATCAGCCCGGATATCGATAAACAGTGTTTATTAGTCTGTACATTAATAAAGGTGGGCCAGCACACTAATTAAGGCGGGTTTAGGATGTATGCATTTCAACTATGATTATGCAGAATATTTACCTTAAAGTCACGGGTCACGTGTGTCAGTGATTATTTTGAATATTTCTAAGCTAGCGTGCATCGATCGCTTCTCTTCAGATGAGATATTACTTACGCCCTTGGTCCTTGACTACTGTCTGTAATTAGCCCACTCAAGGTTTCGAATTGCAAACTCGGTCACTGATTGGTTACAGGCAAAGATTGGGATTTATATACCTACATTTAATTTCGGTTTTTGGCAAACTAAAATCGGCGCAGCCATTTAGGAGGATGAGGAGTTCAGTGACATAATATACGTGCACACTAATTAATTACGAAATCTCGAAAACTCTTGAACTGAAACTGTTTGGCAGATAGGTAGTTTAGATAGCATTTGCGTACTTAGGTACTTGTTTTTTTGAGTTCTGACTTTGTGTCTTGTTAAGTATAAAGATTAAGGTTATCTTGCAATAAAGATTTTTTTCCACTAATGAGAAATCAATGTCAAAAGGTCAGACGTTATCGACGGGCTCCTATTACCAATATACTTTAATGATCTAAAGAAAGAAAATGTCTAGACCTCTATAGAAGCTGAGTTATTGGTAATTAAAGGTTCTTCTAATGATTGGTGTATGTTACATTTTGAGTGGCGAAAAGATAAATTGGACAGTAACCATAGCTGAATAATGCCAAAAAATGAATTATTATTCAACTACATAGCATCATTGACTGCCGTTAAGGGTAGTCAAATGAACCAAAGCCTGACGACTAGTTTTACCAAGGGTATCATGTTATCCAGTAACTGGTTTGTATAGTACAGATAGGTAATTGTTTCATGTGTATATTCAGCCGCATTCGGTTAGACTGGAAGCCGACTAAAACATACTTATAGTTGGGTAAAGGCTAGGCAGATAAACAGCAGCCGTAGTTCAAAAAGTGTATTATTATTAAAGTTTTGATTGTTCAACACATAGTGATGGGGTTCGTTGACCGGGTAGCGTCGCGCCCAAGCCATGGCCGCCCCTATCTCGCACTATACAATAATATTAAAGTTGCATGCTTTGTGCACTTCAGAACGCACCTTTGTTTGAATTACTATGTGTATTTGGACGTGGACGATGTTTAGACGGGCAGTAATGGCTGTTAATAGTCATTATGAATTGTTTATTGTTCGTGTATTAGTGTTTTTTATCGTGTACGTAGATATTATGTTTCTATAAGGACTTTTAAATGAGGTCTTTTGATTTACTTTTTAGGTTATATAAGTAGTACTGCCTCGTTAGTCTAATGGTCGTAAAGCGCGACTGCTAAGCATAAAATCTTAGATTCGATTCTCAGGTCGCCCAAAGTGTTAGATATTGGGTTTTCCATCACGAACTTCTCAGTAGCAGCCGCATGTTATTTTTATAAAGTAAATTTATGTTTTAATAATAATACATTCATTAATATTTCATATCATTTGTAAGTCTATATCATGTTGTTAGCTTAGTGAACTTATAACTATGTTAATCACAAATCGTAATAACTCCGAATAGTCCAATTAAAATTCATAATTCAAATTAGTGAAGAAAAATTATTTAAAGAACTTAAAATTTTACTTTTATTGTATTTTATTACATTTGCGTTTCACAAAAAACTTAATCAATCATTTTCTTTTAAAATATTGCTCAAATTAGTTAAGTTTCAAAATCCTTTTAATGTTATTAAAACATAATCGTGTTGGAGTGCGTGCTATAAAAGGCAAGTTATTAAATGAAATATCATGCGTCATGGCTGACGATTTACTGTTGACCATGTGTGAAATTAAAATATGGTAATGTAAGTATCTGTAGCAAAAAAAGCGTGTGAATAATAAAAATAAAAGATTGATACAACATGTTTATAACTGTTTATGAATTCTTTTAAATCTAGATGTAAACAATATAAATACATGCTGTTTTATGTTTGTTTTTTAAAAGGTTTTTGTCGTACGTTAAAATTGTTTGATAAACTCAATGTTGTTTAATACTATTCTTAGAAAAACCCAACAAAGTGAAAGTCAAATAATATATTTCAGTGAAATCATTAAAAGGTACATTTGAATGTCATATACAAGAAAAAATTATTGAATCTAGTTGCCCCTTTCAAAAGGTAGTTTTATGGGCAAGAAATTCCATATTTACGCTTTTAAAACCTTTTGTATACAACATTACACTTGAATAAAATGCATAAAAACAATGCAAGAACTTGCATAAAAACTACTATATTATAAATACAAAGTATTAGGTACAAATTAAACATCAACCAATAATTCATACAGTATAAAAGTAGAAAAAGTCAGTTTATCTAAAACCACATAGTTTCCACTTAGCATGTTCCCTGGGAGTACATAACGGTACATAATTAAGTACTTAACTGTAGTTACCTTTGTCTCCTATATAGAAACTCATAATGAAATAAGTTTCCCGTAACTAATATTGGTGCACGCGACTGTACTGCAGAATTAATATAACTTTAGAAATAGTATGAAAAAGTGCACAGAGTATAATATTTTCTGTGTAATCTTTTATGAATGATTTGATAGAAGTGTTTATTGTATTAAGGGCCTGTCACAATAAGTCTGAATTCCCGTAAGTTTAACAACGATCGCATTCTAATCTTTGTCGCGATTTGTTAAAACAACTCTAATTTGCCTACATTTATTTTTTAATTTTGTAGTCCAAGTTTTTTGACACTGATTGTCGTGAGTTAAGACTGTGTTTAAATTTTGAATGTTTTAGTTATGAGAGTCGGCTTTCCAAATACACGCTATTCATTAAGTATATTTCGAATATAATGTATTTTAAAAATAGAACATAATTTTAAACATCTGTCAAATAATTTCATCCGAACTTACTCAAAGGTGATGAAACAGACCCTTACTAACTAAGTTATCTATTAGGTACCTACGTAAATTTTTACTACTTCACCTTCTCTACCTTCATCGACTTCATATTTACATTGATTTACAACACCAAAACAATAAACAGTCAAAAATGAGCAATTTATAATATTTCCCAGCAGTCAGGTAAGATGGTTGCCTAAGGAAAAGTAAGTCGATGTAAAAAAAAATAGTAACTAAGAAAATGGCTGCCATATTATAGTATAGATCTAAGTAAAGCAACTTATACTGAAACCTGATAATACTTTAACGAAACTACCTATAAACTGCTTAATAAAACTATTCCCTTACAAAAATACTACGACTAGGTACGTATCAAAGATCTTTCCAGACACGATGCTCCATTCAGCTTTGTTCGTAGATCCAAATAAAGCCTCGTCATAATTGATTATCATCCTATCTCATCCAGAATGCTAATTTCGTATCTTTTCTTTTTTTGAACAACAAATTATCAGTTAAGAAAAATCGCGTGCAATTTCGTTAGGCTAATAACTCTTGGGAGACGGTATCTTGTAGTAGATGGCAGTAAAATAAGCCAAATTGGACCATCCCTTCAACGAACGCTCGTTTTATGGCGTCTTATATCTTCTAGGCTTTTTACTTGGTCACTGATAACATCAATTCTTGATTATGCAGTTGTGGAGTGAATTGGTTTGTGTTTAGTTTGTTTTTTAGTAACCTAGTCGGTTTTTTAGGTGACAGAAATTTCTGTTCTCGGAAATTCTTTACGTTTCTTTTTTTTTAATAACTTTTCTCACATGAATTTGTTCTGTATCTTGGCAGCATTTACAAACATATAAATCCATATATACAAACAAGACCCCGAACCTGTAGGCTATATAAATATTAGGTCTGTGCAGGAATTGAAAACGCGCTACTTTTAAATATAGGATCATATGTGTAAACCAGGCGAGCAGGGCAATTCTACTAACTTAGGTAATCTCAATCTGTCAAAAATGTTTCTAATTTAATTCATATTTTGAGATTGATTGTAGGTATTTGAGATTACGACTGAATTTTAAACGTTTATTAACAGGTTCACCGCCGGGCCAAAACTGTTGAAGGTCAAACCTCCACTAGCGTAGGTCACGGGTGACCTACGCGGCGGTTAATGTGTTAATTATTAGTAGGATTGATCTTCAGATTATCTAATTTGGCTGGATAAACACCTAATCCAAGATAGAATCATAGAAAAGCACTACTTAGATGATTCAGTCAAAACATTTATAGGTAAAAAGGTATCAAACATAGGCCATGAATTTACTCCTGCCGTACCTACTTATGTATTAAGGCTAGTCCCTGTTTAGATATTCACCTACAAGTTACCACAGAGTAGGTCCTACAATTGCGGTAGCACGGTAGTACCGCGGTCGGCAGTATACACCGCTGGTTATATACGTACTTACGAATCTATGAGGCTTACACTCCTAGCTATGTACAACACAGGCCACAATTGAGTCGCTTTCAAACGAAATTCGACCTCGTGCTCCGTAAGGGCCGGGACAAGATGGAATGTTTACACAATTCTGTGTAGAGTTGTACCTAATAATTTTATTTCATTAGTTTAAATGTAATTTGTTCCTCCACTTTTACCTTTAGGCAATTTGAATGTTGTCCTTTTCATATTTATTACTAACTCAATATTAGACAGCTAATAGAAACTTGTAAACTGGTATTATTCGAATATTATGATTATACAAATTACAATGCGGTTTTATTTATACCAGGACCCTGAGCTTATCCTATCAGCGAAGTAATGTAGATGCGTAAAATCGCCTCGCGGAGTTAACAAGCCCGCCCCCGATCGGCCGCAGGCGGATCGCGAATGAAGATATTGTGCGTTTTCGTCACCTTACCCCCCACACCCCCCACTCCTTGCCATCGTCGTTTGCTCGCAATGACGTAATCTTTAAAGACGATAACTAATCTTCTTAATTGATCTTTTCCTTGATGAGTTAAACAAATGAGAGAGTACGCGATAATGGGTATAAATTTCGCGTGTTCATAGTTAATTTTTGGGTATTAATATCTATGGAGTATTTTATTGGGTTTTATTAAGTTGGGATTACTGTAATTTGGGTTAAACGGCTGTTGATGAAACAGTGTGGAAATGTCCATTGCCTATCTATGTAACTCTATGAAATTATTAATTATCTAAATCCTTGGTGAATTTACCAAATATTGCACCGTTACTAAAATTATCCTTTGTTAAAACAACATTAACCTAAACGACTCGTAACCGGAACTGGAGAGTTCAAAGCTGTATAGCCATGTCAATATTTAAACTGGCTATTGTTAAACAAACATATCCAAACTACCATTGGATTATAGGCAAGAACGGCCAAACACAGACCTCGGGCCGGCCTGAAATGCCTTCAAAAGCTATGGAACTTCGGACTTAGAACTTCGTCGTCTCCGAAACAACCACCCAACTCCGATAGGAAGTAACTGTAAACTTTCACTACGTAAATTTCGTGAAGCTGGGCTCACTGTATAGATTCATTCTAGATTTTATAGCCTACGACGTGCCACCAGAAGACTATGCATGAAATAAACATATCTTTGATCAAATGTAGTGCTCCATTCTGAATATTATGTGGGGGAACGGCACTGTTACCGGAGAAATGTCGGATTTTATTGTTCCCTTTTTTATTACTATACTTTTTTAGCCGAGTTGGCAATAAAATGGGAGCTAAATAACAAATTTTTGTGTTGTCTTTGAGATTAGATGTTTGATAAAGAAAGTACTAGAAAAGCCTGTTTTAATTAGGGCAAATTTTAGGGCTGTCAGTGTCAATCTTTCAGTATAATAAAAGCTTCTTCTAAGTGAGTTAGAAGTGCCGATCGCGTTCAGTTTCAAAAATTTCTCTATAATGAGAACAATGCTAGTCTCTTATTGTCCCATTGCAGGGCAATAACCTCTTTTCATACAGAGAAGGCACTAGATTTGATCATTTCTTGCTTAAGGCGGATTGGCTACTTCAGACTTAAAATATGTGAGTCCAAGTTCCTCCACGATGATTTCATTCAATGACAGTTATGTTCAAGATAAACTTAGAAAGGATTGAAAACGTTACATTAGGATTTGCCCTCTATCGCACACACAAACTCATTCCTGAAAGGCGAGTGCTTATACCACTAAATCATCACAACACCATAATGGGTTTGTTGAAAACAACTTCCACAACGAATTTATTTGAACATTCGTGCTTACACTCGATCTATTAGTTTGCCAGCCAAAATGCTTTGAGCAAATAACAAAGTAAGCTAACTAAATAAACAAAAAACAAAAGTTCTGAATCAGTTCACTGCTTACGAAAGAAATCGAGCACAAACGTGCCACGGCACACTTTATAAAGCATATTCAGTTTATTCGATTGTGTAGTTTTCCAACAAATTTCACCGTTTCAGATAGAGGAACAACTGACCCGCATAATTGGTTATCGTGTTGTATAATTTAAAAATTTTCGCTGGAGTAATAATTTGGTGGAAGTCAAGCGGTGTTTCATATCGCATGATTTCTCTTCATTTATAATGGGTGGCTTTTTGCTTTTTCGTGCAACGTCTGTCCGCTCAACTTATGAATAAACTACTTAGCTTGTGCCCTGACTTTGTTTGCGTGGTTTACGTGATTTACAAACCGTTTTCCGTGATGAAAAGTGTGCTGAGCTTTCCCTGCAAAGTTTATCTTGAGAATTTATTCTGCATTTTTTTTTCTGCATAGGGAAACTGAGTGCTTAGCATAATTTATCCCTATTTAAATGACTCGTATAATTCGTAAATGAAGTAATATGCAGGGAATCGCAAGGGTTTTTTTTATTTTTATGTGGATTAAGTTCTTTTAAAAGCTTTCTCAAGTTGAGCAGCCAGGGGGATTAACAGGAAACTAATAGTACCTACTTGTAATATTGTAAAGAAATTTTATGCTGAATTTATTATAATAGATTGACGGGATAATTCGTAGACAAGTACCTACTTTATTATTACTTTTAGACTATTCAACCAATTTAATTATGATAATTTGTAAAAAGTTATTAATTACGTTTTTTCTAGGGTTAAAAAAAACATTTTTAGAGCGGTATTTGCAGCCTCTTTGGTACCTATTGATGTTTTTAAACCACCTTAGAAAACCTCATTTACCAATTTTTATTTTCCTTTTTCTCCGCAGTTCTTTTCTGATTAATTTCGTGGCGGGATCCAAGACAGCTGAATTTACCGGGACGAGTCGAGCTCATTACCTCAGCGCTTTTCTGATGGTTGCCAATGTTTGATTCTGACTTTCAGGAGTTGCAGTTATGAGCATTAGCAGCAGCAGACTTGTCTCAATATAAATATTATTTTTGTGGAATTTCGACATGTTACAAGTATTACAACAACCGCAATAATACTCCGTACTAAGTAGGTAGCTTCAATTATCCTTATAATTAACAAAATCCGTGTACAAACCTGTGGTCCATTAACTCTTATACCATTTAATCTAACTAAATCTAACCGCCCGAATTCCGCGGTCGGTTAATTTGTCGATGATATGATCGAATCGAAATAATTTTAGCGTGTTTTAATTAAGCTTATTTATTACTTCGTCGATGTAAGCTCGTTATGTGGCTGCTGAAATAAATCGCCATTAGGTATTTGGATTGTCGGTATTTTAATTGACTATTAAGGTGTATTTATTGACTGATTTGTAATTTTATGTGCCCTCCCTTTGCAATCGTAAGCGTACGTTAAAAAAATATTTTTGGTATTTACCTATTCTTCTTATTTTGAGGCATTTTCTTTCTTCTTCTTTTTCGTTTGGGCAGTAAGGTCTTACGACCCCACATACCCTAGTGTCAGAGTTTCTAAACCACCTCAAGAGTCTCTGACATGGTCAAAGTGGGGCAGTTAATAGGCATTATGAAAACTAATAACGGTCAGAAAGACAAAGATTTATTTTAGTTGGTGACCTTTAAAAAAGCTCTTTAGATACAATTAAATTACAAAACAAAAAGTAATTACTTATGGCACAAAGATAAGCTTTTCTGGATTAGCTTTATGTTTTTGTCTGAACCAATCTAAAAGGTATTCATAAAACTAAACTAACAAGAATCTAAAATCCAAATGAATTACTGTAGCGCAATACACTACAACAACAATGTTGCCAAGCACAAAAACATGATATTTTTTAACATTTCCATTAACTGGCAACATTAACGCCATTGTTCAGCGAATTGTCATTTCAATTGGCATCTCAATTTGAACTGTCAGGTTATCGCTGTAGTCGAGGGCTGTGTTGATGAGCAAAATAATTATCTGTAACAAGTGTACATGAGTTCGCGAAAAGAATTAATTTGGCGTGAAACAATAAGTGGGTGTGTTAATGCAGTGTGCTTAACTTTATTTTTCTTTAATTTGTATTGATCTTGTTTACTGATTTGAAAAGGACTATATCGCATTAAAGCTATTAAATGAAACTATTCTACCAACTGTTTGTGTGAAACGAAGCCTAAGTGTTTTAGTCAAACTTTAGAATATTTGGGTCTGCCTAAAATAGGCCAACCGACCTTTGACTAATGAAGTCAATTACGTCAAACTAATTTAATATCCAGCAATAATAGTTCAATGTACCTACACCCAAAACTAAAGCTAAGAATGGAGATTTGTACCTCAACCTCATAAAAACCGAATCATCTGTCGAGAGAGACTGGATCCTGCGACACAGGGTAGGTATCCTAGTGCGGTATCCAGTGTCACACCTTATGAATGTAACAGTTTTATGAAACAATAAATTTTATTATTATTATTATTTAAAATTAATCAGCGTTAAATATTCAAAATAAATACAATTGCTTCGAAAACAGATCTTCTGACGTGGGTTTATTAATTTTAGTATAACTAAATTCAATTTAAGAAGTTATAATACTCGTTTTTCTAATAGTATATAACAAAGTCGCTTCCCGCTGTCTGTACGCTTAGATCTTTAAACTACGCTACAGATTTTAATGCGGTGCTTTCATCAATAGATACTTATAATGATTCATGAGGAAGGTAGCGTAGCGTAGTTTTATATTGTTTTGTGTTATTTTGTTAAAATACTACGATAATTCGTTGCACCCGAAGCCGAAGCGGGTCCTATTCTGTATTATATAAGTATTTCGCCTCGTCCTCCACGCATGATTTTCCAACGTTAGCAACGTCAAAATATAGCTGTAAAATCTAATATCTAATATAATAAATATAAATCTAATATCGCAATGCACAAAGTCTAACCACAAACGCAGTACTCACTTTGATACACTAATCGCTACATAATCAACTGTTAACTAAGTCAGTAACCCTAACTAAACCAGTAAACTTAACTGTTCTGTCCATTTGCGAGTATTTGCGAAGCATTTATTCCCATAGCTGTAAACAAGGGCTCATTATGGTTCTAACAAATTCGTAAACTGTGTTCATTAACAGAATGGCTTTTAGCCTAGGTCGTGCGAACGTGACAAGTATCACGAATTTTGTCTTACCTTGAATTTTGTCTAATTTGTCTTATTATTAGGGTTATAAATATCCATTGCTGTGTTAGAACCATTTACTGATGTAAATGTACTGATCAATTACAGATATCTCTATTGTTTTTATGCTGTCCTCGTGTTGACACTACTGGAGTAAAATGGCTAGGGAATTTATTTATTGGAGGGAAGTTTTAGAAGAAACTAAGTTCCTTAACGGAGTTTGCGATAGGAGATGGCAGAAATCGTCATGTAAGGAAATGGCGTTATGCTCTCTCCTGGCGACCTGCCCTCTCTTTCTTTTTCTCTTTGTCTCTTATTAGTATATACAGATGACAGAAACGAAGTTTCTGACGGCGATTTCCTGACCGTACATTTTTTTTAATTAATCTCAGACATCTATCATTTTGTTAAATAAAACTTATTAAATAAGCTATATAGTTAGCTTATTGAGCTAAATCCAACTATAATTTTGTTAAGTATCGCTTTCACGACTCTGTTGGAGCTGCCGCGAATCCGACACAACAGAGATGCTTTTTATGCAGAATTGCATCGAAACTGTCTACATGACCTACTGTAAACATTTATGAGCAACTGCAATAACGCGGCAGTCATGGCAGGCCACGGTAACAACGTAGCAAACAGTTTTGCCAGTCAGCAAGGTTGAGAGGATCAAAAGTCGCCTTGAATGCGCCGGAGAGGGCAATTTTATGAACATTACTTTAATTACAGTGCTTTTCAGATTTGTTAATGATCCTAGTCCTTTGTTATCAACAATATTATTCCCACGCCTCTATGCCGTAATCTCCTAATATTCAACATTCGACAAAAGCTGACACATGTCTTGTCACGATGGTGCACAGTAGGCTTCTAGTCTGACAAGACCACAATAGGCTGACATGCCGATAGTCTGCGAGCCGCGATAACGCGTTTAAACAATGAGCCTTACGTACCATGGAATAGTAAGTAAATGGAGTAACCATTACCAATAGAAGAGAATAGAACACTGTCTTTATTTGCATATTTGTATAGATTGTAGATATTTCAATGAGATATTACTGATTGTTTGCGAATCCTTAATCGTACGGATAATTGACATTTTGATTCACGTCAATTCACACGTCAAAGAATTGATCTTTCCTCTGTTCATAGAAGTTTTTAAAGATGTCAAAGGTGTCAGAAAAAACTGTTCCTAACAAACCGATTCTCAATCTTCTGCGACTATTAATTTTATGTATGAAATCGTTAAAAGGTTCTTGTATAGGAGAAAACGTTTGCATTGTGCGTCCTGGTTATGGTAAAAAGCTGACTTCTACACATAGCCTAAGCCAACAGTCACACAACAGTCCCAGATTGATACTTCAACCCTTCACTCTCCGTGATCACTCTATCTACTTATGAATCCGTAACGTAAACAAACACTCGTTTATATTTATGTGCAGCTCGCAGTTAAGCTGGAACTCATCCTGTGGGACTGGAATGACTTTTTGCGTTTGTTTTGCTGCTGTTTTGTGGTTAAAATTTGTTTTAACGTGTAATAATGGTAACTGAAGTTGTGTTGTTTTTGGTATATGCCTGGTGTAAGTGTGTTTTACATGGTTAAATTTGAATTGTAGTTTCGTCACTTGGGAGAAGACTATAGAGTAAATGAGTTTATCGATCCATAGGTGAAAATTATTGGTTGATTAATTAAACTAACTAAACTAACTAACTATAACTAGTTAATCAAAGCTACAAGTGTTGTAAATGCTTTAGTCTATGTTACTTTCGTGGTTAATAAGTGGTTAAAAGTTTGATTTATATTAATAATAATGAAAACAGTTTGTAGTTTCACAATATACCAATAAAATTTTGAATAATAAAATTTATCTTATTGACACAATAAACATGTAAAAGAAGTTCATTCAAAAAGATAGCCAGCAAATAAAATAGTCAAAAAGTTTTACAGAATAACGTGTTTCATTTCATTGTGTGATTAACAAGAATATTTACGAGTACTTACAACGAATTTACAAACAAGTAATTGTGATACAATGGCATTTGTAGAAATAATGGTGATGAATTTTTAAATAACATGCGAAAACAGTGTAAATATGAGATTGAGTGGATTAATTTTAAAGCTAGTGAGACAATGTCCTTTATGTTAATTCATAGCGACTAGTACAAACACACTTCAGTCTGTTAGTAAATCGAAGAAAAACAATCTTCCAGATTTTTTTGATCGATTTGTTTCACTTTCGGTTCAACACTCAAGAGTTTTCAAAACAAAAACGTGAAGAGCTTTTATAAAATGTATTCATAAACAAACAATAATCCAAATAATCGGACAAACAATCGCTAATGCTTACACTATTTACATTCGTAATAATTTCGATAGTTCACTCGTTCATTCGTTCAATTAAAATGGCGGTTCACTGTTGCAAGTTACGCGGCCATCGTTAATTAAGCTCATTTGCTATCCGACATTTTTAATGTGTTACATACACTAGTACTCTTCATTAACAACCCTTATTTAAATTAATTATTATTATGAGTTACATTTTGGCGGGATCATTGTTGGAATAACAGTCTAGCATTATTGATCTAAACATGAGTAAAAGTGACAGTGTAAATATTATTTGACTAACGACTTATTTCAATGTTTACATGGTTCAAGTCGAGTTTTTTACTAAACACATAAAGCATTGTTACATTATATACCAGAAAGGTATAATTTATTTTCATTTTTTTATCAACTTTCATTGGACAAGAAACAGTTAAAAAATTATTATTTTTTTTATTTCGTGAATTTATCACCATTATTCCTACAACCAAATATCATCAGTTCAATAACAATCAATGCCAGGAAGAGAAGGAATGTTCCTTATAAGGCACAAGCACCGGCTTTTCAACGTGCACAGTATGATGCACCGGCACATGTACCGTTTGTATCACAGGCAGTGTTTTGATGATTGGAACCTCTTTGATGATGGGTACGGTTTTGATGATAGGAACAGTCTTAATCACAGGAACTGTCTCCACATGATGGTGGTGCATTGTGTGGACTTCATACGGCACGTGAATTCTCACGCTGAAAAGAAAATATGGAAATTAATGATAGTCAATATAAATAAAAATATGGGAAATAATTTTAGTCAATATAAATAAAAATATGGAAATAATTTTAGTCAATATAAATAAAAATATGGAAATATTTCATCTACACTAATATTATAAAGATGAAAACTTTGTATTTTTGTTTGTTTGTAATGGATAAACTCAAAAACTACTGGACCGATTTTAAAAATTCTTTCACCATTAGAAAGCTACATTATCTGCGAGTAACATAGGCTATATTTTATTTTAGAGAAAATAGAGATCCGTAAGAAAAATCACGCGAACGAAGTCGCGGGAAAAGTGCTAGTACACAATAAAAATAATAATAAAAAAACGTCATTGAAAATGAAATAGTTTAAGAAATTCGAACTTTTTTTTTCTTATACCTACTATTATTTATTTTACTAAGTCTACTTTTTATGTGTGCTCATTATCATTTCCCTGAGATAAGGGAAAAAATGGAATCATGCATTTTTACCCATTTTTTTTCATATTCATTTACCACCCAAATTATAAACTTTATCATGACGTCACCATTAAGGCTATACATGTTACATATACATAGATACATTAGCAAGGCCGACAGTACATAACTCATGTCGCAGCTGCCATTAACAGTTATGTTAGCAATAAATCTGATAGATAGACAGCGTTAGATATTATCTATGTTATCAAGAAGATCCCAAATCTTCGCGGAGAGAATAATGACCTAATGGGAAATGAGATATGTATAGGAAATGGGCTAAATTGCAGCGTTAGTTACGCTTATTTTGCTTTGTATATTTTAAGCTACACGACTATTTTATTTATCAAATCGTCTTTTACAGAGTGTGTAATTACTATTTCTTGCAGTAAAAAGAAGAAACAGTAATTTGTTGATTGAAGGGTATTTCAGATCACACACCTATATTTAAAAAAAATCCATAATTACTTACGTCCATACCACATCATAAAAAATATCCTATGGCACTCCGCAATATTGTATTTTTTTATCTACATGGGTAGGTATAAGTAAAATATTTTTGTAGTTAATTGGTTTAGTACCTACTTCCAAAAATTACCTCATACAAACAAACAATTGTAGGTCTTCAAAATATTAGTTTAAGGTACTTATTGTAAGTACTAGGTACTACTTACTGTGTTCTGTGAACAGGGTCTGGTTCTGGTACAGGGTTCGCTAAGCACATATGGCTTGCAACCACGACGGCCAGGGTCAACTGAAAAGAGAGAAATTATATACAGAAAATGTATAAAGAAACCCTGTCCAAAAAGAAGTTTTACTATGGGACCAACTCTAAAATCGCGAAAAGAAAATTAATTGATCCATATATTTATATTCGCATAACGGTTAAATGTTTGGATTAGTTTTTTTTTATTTGTGATTTCAGAGATTTTCATTATTTTTAAAGAGGTATAGAAGTATAATCCGATTTTCGGAAAATTATTTTTTTAATAGAAATGGAGTATTTTGTTTATTTTTTTGTGATTTCAGGATTTGTGTTTTGTAGACACACACAACAATTGAAAATTATCGAAATACTTATTTAAAAAATGGAAATATTAGAATACCAATTTTATTTTAGGAATCCCATTTTTCATTTTGATGTAGGGACAATAATTATAGTTATTTACAATAAAAAAAAATAGCTGTCTATGTTTTGAAACACAAAACTCAAATCCAAATTCTTGAGTAACAAAATTACTCCTCTTTATATTTGTTTAGATATTCTATTTTATCTGAGTTTAAAAAATAATCGATAGATTTTTCAAAAATAATAAATACCTAATGAACAGTATACTTACAGCAATGTTGCGAATCATGTTGGAGTAACGTGTGGCGTGTCACTGTGCTGGATGCGCACGCGCAGCCGTTAATATGCACCGCGGTTGTGCAAACTCCTGCCACCGCCGTTACGGTTCCTGATTCACTTGTGTATGTAATATGTATAACATTACGAGATCGGCTCCAGAATTTATGACATGAAATCGATTTTTAGGTTTCAGGTTTATTTCAGTGGTTTCCACAACTAAGTAGAAAAGTGAAACTGTTTGACAACTGAAACTTGAATGTGACTTAAATAACGCACAGAATTTATGTAAAATAAAAATATTTTTTCTGACGTGGTATTTTTTTTTAAGCATCATAATTTATTTCGTCTAACAAAAAAATGAAAATAAAATGTACATTGTTGGGCTAATACAAAGAGTGTAAATGTATTTTTTTTAATTAAATTACTTACATCCATTTGAAATACGGAGATCCCCAAACTTGGTGGATGACTGTATTTTATCTCATCTCATAGTCTCTAAATGAAAATGATTTTTTTGTTTCATCCATAGATTTTTCTTATGAAATAACCATTATTTTAAAAAGTGAAATGGTTTTTTTTGCAAACGTTATAATTAATACACACTAGTAGGTAGTTACGTAACCATTACGTAGGTTATACAAAAACCCTTAATAAATTATGCATCGCCCGTAAACTCACACGCACGTTTGCCATTCAGTAGAGTTTTTATGAAACAGTCATAATTCAACGTCAATGGGTCAAACCGTTATTACCTCAGTTATTTGTCGTAAAACGTTCATTTATGCAGTCATTTGTTATTTATTCAATTGTTTATTGAATGCAATCAATTAATTGTGAAGCGTTATGAAACCCTCTGGTGTATCGATGTACTTTTGTGTTCACGCTCGAACGGGCGAACATTAGTAATACTTTGTTGTTATCGACTAGCTTCTGCCCGCGACTTCGTCCGTGTAAATGTCGGTTATAGGCGATATAATCTTGTTTCTGCATACAAACTTTAAACCCCTGTTTCATCCCGTTAGGGTTGACCTTCAATAAAATACGAAGCACGACTTCTGTCAATTCTGTTAAAGAATGTTTTTGCAAAGTTTGAAGTAGATTGGACCAAGGAATCACTTTGTCCTATACAAACTTTGCCCCCCTTTTTCACCCCCTGAGGGGTAGAATTTTGGAAAATCCTTTCGTATCGGATGGCTATGTCATACAAAGAACACACCCTCCAAGTTTCACGTCTCTACGATCAGCGGTTTAGGCTGTGCGTTGATCGGTCAGTCAGTCATTCAGGACAAAGCATTTTATATGTATAGATGAGTTTCACTGTGTGTAAATTTGGAAGTCAAGAACACGTCTGCAATTAATGTTTTTTTTATTATCTGTAACGATTGTTTCAAACGCAACGTCGTGGTTGATCGACGAACGTGTGTGTTGAAAAGTGTGTGGTCAGGACGATTATTGTGTTGTGTAAAATAATAATAATAATATCCGTCTATTATTCCCCCAATGCTGGGCAAAGATCTCTTCTCATGTAGAAGGCAAGGCGGATTGGCTGGTTACTTCACAATGTTTTTCTTCACTTAAGTAAATGATGTTAAAGATACTCTCAGAAAGTACATTTGAATTGAAAAAGTCATATTAGTACTTGCCCTGTATCGAACCCCCAACGTCAAGCATTAGAGATGGGCGCCTTAACCACTGGGCCATCATGACGTTTTTTAATTTACGTCTGTTTTTTTAATATTATTCAAGTGAGTCTAGAGATAAACTACAATAACATGCAGCGCCATAAAAACATACTCACAAACTCTTTCATAAGGATAGACTACACACATTGAAATAGTAATATGGCACCATGTTTTAGTAGTTTATCTCTACAAGAAATACCTAATAAATATTTGAAAATATAGTTATCTAGAAATAAATTAAGCAATGTCTCTGCCAAATATCTTTAACCTTTTAAATTTTACCTTTTTATTTGGAAATAAACACGTAATTTACGCACTTAATAAATAAGATAACGTATAACTGTTAAACTAGAAACTAAAAGAAAATGGCATCGTAAATTCCTCCGCATCGCCGTCAACTGGAAATTGCTCAAGAGGCATAGGTATGGCGTCACGGGAAGTGCCGACCAATTAACACTAGATAACTTCTAAAATAAGGTCATTCTCACATTTTCAAATGAGGAAATCATAGTAGTCGTAGTATTTTTTTTAAAGTTTAGGAGCTCCTAATTGCTAAATACGAAACAAACAAACCAATTAAGTACTGAGTCAAAGCAAAATAGTCTTGCTTAAACAGTAAAAAAAACAATCGATTTAATATATAAAAGGTAACTATTACTGCCTGACTGATCCCATCAACACAGCTCAAACCACTGAACGGATTATGCTGAAATTTGGCACGCAGATAACTATTATGACGTACCCAGTTTATATAGAAACAAGATTAGATCGCCAATAACCGACATTTACGCGGACGAAGTCACAGGCAAAAGCTAGTTAACACAGAAAGTGATGCTGCTCAACAAATGGTTCCTCGCAATACAAAAATGACCAACAATACAAACACTATACCTACTAAAAAAAATGTGTGAGTGAGTATAAATAAGAAGTGGGTTGAAATCAAAATGCATCGTGTGTGTGGAAGGCGAACGGGTGCAATCAAGTGTATTTCCCCTGGCGCCTCACCTAGCTAGCGCTGGGGAAAACTGCGCTCTACAGTTTTGACTCCGTTGTTTTTTGAAGAGACTCGCTTTGTGCCACGTCAGGTTTTAAAAATGCCAGTAAATGATCAAACTTCTGATATTTATGACGTTTTATTTGAAATGTGAATCGTTTTAATTCATTTTGTGTGTTGGAGATTAATTTGTTTAAAAAAACTAGCAGTACAATCATCTAATCGGAACAAAATAGTCAATAATTGTAAAGCTTTAATAAACGCCATCATAAATTCAAGATCAATTCTCTCTACTTTGTAATTACATTACATTATAATATAATTGTACATACTATAAACACAAACCATGTCTTTGTACACATCGTAATCCTCCACATTAGTAAGTTTCCCCTTAAAATAATGCTATACTAATTATATGGACTATCTACAGAGCTCATAAAACCTCCACAGAGGTCCGTAAGTCCCCGCTTTGAAGCCACGATACTTGAGAGGCTTACAGGTGTAATCCCCTCACAGGTCACTCACGACGTCACCTCACAGATTTACTTTTTTTATACAATGTCATATGGTGTGTTTGTACCGACAGGAGAAAACAATTTTATGGGTAGGGAAGAGGAAAATGTCTGATCTTTTTGCTGTCAGCTTTAGTGGATCGGGGTTAAACTGTATCGGTTTCTTGTTTTTAACGCTGGCAATAAAATAAGCCTTTTGTTGTTGTAGTGTAGAATCAAAACAGGTTGTTTATACTTACGATGTCTGAAGTAATTATCTCTGATTATATCCTTGAACTTTATAATGCTTTTATAATTTGTTTACCAAGTTCAGTCATATTGAACAAACGTTTTCATACAGGCATAATTTGAGCAGGCATTTTTAAACATATCTACAGCCTGTCTAAAATAATCTAGAAAAATCGCAACAAAGATGAATAAGTATTTTTCTCTCTCGATTTTCCACAGTCATCAGCTTCTCCATGAGTGACGTTCAGCAGTGGATTTTATTTTATATATGAAAATGTTGAATAGCCTGAAAATAAATCAATATTTTTAGCACGGCCGCGTTCATATTTGGCGAGTACGCCGCAAATCATTCCCGGCACATGCCATGTATCGGCTGGCATTCATCTCGCGCGCTTTTTGACAGTTCAGTGCTGCTGCCATATTGTTGTGACAGGTAGCGAATTTCAAAATTCTGTGTTGCAATATAAAAATTGGAATTGCTTTTATTTCTTATGGGATTAAAATTTTAAGCAAACATTTTTGTACTATTGCGTTGATTACGATGATATCGTATTTATTTTATGGACACTCTTTGCTTACTTATTTACATTATCAGTAATAAACTCTTTATTTTATCGTCGTTTCTTTTTCGTGTCTGTCTAAAAGGAAATTGTTTTATCATCGTTGGTATTCCTTACAGAAGCTTTCAAGGAAAAATATTTGTGAAAATATAATATTTACTCAAGTTAGTTCCCTGTATTATACTAACGTCAATCAACTTGATGAGCGCTTGACATTCTGAATACATATTTCTACTATATTTATCCTAGAACCTCGAAATAAAGGCTTTCCAGCGGAAATGTTGCGTTTTACAGTTCAGACAGTGAGTTGTATGGTTTTATTTTAGACTGGCGTGTTATTTAGAATATAATTTCCGTTCTACCGTCTAACTTTGATAATCTCTGGTTCATTATAATGGTTCTATTTATTCTGAAAGTCAATAATAATAATGTTCCAGGGTTTAAAAATGTTTTTCCAAATTACCTGTCAGTCTGGCATTAATAGCACTTGGAATAATTATGACAAATTATTATTTTGTTTAAACATCATTATTAAGTAAACCACAGACACACCTGTTTACAATAACTTTTTTAATAGTTGTCTATTACACTTTCCCTCCCCCATAGTTTGTAATTTTTTTATAAACAAGGGAAATAAAGTTTACTGGCTTGTAAACCAACATCTGACGGTTTCTCACAGCCCATAATGGATGGTTTACAGATAATAACAGACCTAGGTTATTGGTCTAACTGCCTATTACTAGTTAGATTAATAAGGGAATTCGCAATATCGAATTATAGGAACAGACTAGAATATCATTTAATTAGTACCTAAAAGGCAAAGTTTTGTGATAAATTATGATCGTTTTGAATTGTTTGCTAATGCTGAGATGGATTTCAAAGTCAAAAGCAATTATGTTACCGGTTGATCGTACTATTGATTAATAATAATAAAAAAAAATCCTATACTTTACTTAGTATTTCTTCCTTAATATATTAAAAGTACTACCCTATAATTATGGGGTCAATAGTAATTAACTCATAATAGTTATCGTTTTTCCGGGACTCGTTGAGTTTCCTTGCCTCGGCGCTTTTCTGGCTTTCGGGAGTTGCAATGGATGGTAATAGTGCGGCGGCCAAAAAAAAACGTATTAAATATTGTGGGACCATTTTTTATTTTAGTCTGTTTTGCCATGGAGCACCAACTGTTTGACGGTGATATTAATTACGTATATTTATAATAAGTCTTTAAATGAAACATGTATAAAAATATTTGTAACAAAGAGTATTACATTTTGGCTCTAAGATGCGACGTTATTAAATAATTATATGATGGCGTTGCAGATCACTTCTAATGCTTTCAGGGACCACCAGTAGTCTGCCGACCACTGCTTAAGAACCACTGGATTAATGGAATGACCAACTTTCCATTCGTACACAAAATACTCGCTGTCACGTGGAGTTGCGGACACCGTTCCGATATACTAATACTTGTACTAATATTAGTATTAGTATACTAGTACCACACTTGATTCTGCAACAATGTATTAACGTATAGTTACAAACAGTATCGTACTTACACATATTACTAACTACAACAATTAATTCACAGTATCGGCATAGTTTCCGAGTACCTATTGCTAAACGTGACATCCACGGACTCAATATAGAGTTATTGCTTCCAAGCATGTGTTGATTTGCATTGCATTTTAAATTTGTACTGTAATTGTAAGTTATAAGGTCTAGTTTTGAATGATGGTAAGTTGGCAAATCACTCAATTGCTTAGCGACATTCTTGAGTCAATGAACTAATGAGACGGTTGAGAGTTTAATATCAATTTAATAATTGTTGTTTCAGTTTATTAATATTGATTTTTATAGCATCAATTATATTATTATTATTAATTTTGACACGATGTTTCTTACTCTGCTTGCGGTAGGTAACTTGCAGAGATCGTCACTAATATGGAAAAAGCGTTATGGCGACTTTCAAAGCTCGGCTCAGCGCCGAGAGTTGAAAGTCCAACGACAAAAATACAAATTAATATTATAATGGTACTGTTTTAAGAGGTCGCAGTAGGCCCTCTCTATTCTATTTTTACTCACATGATCCTAAATCACCATTCACAGAAAAATCGCCAATTATTGCAATTTATACTCCCTGCAAAGTTTACTATCAAAAATTTAAAAAATAATCTAAATAGTCCTATCGTAAACATCAGATATACGATCGATAGTTAAGTTGGATTACCGACAGTGATATATGTGAACGAGCGTTTGTCGATGCCAAATGTCACACAGTAGATAGTACAAACAAGACTTTACGGCTTTGGAATTTATGTCGACCAATACGCAAATGAAAATATATCGAACTGCTACTGCCCGCGACTTCGATTATCGTGGACGCAGACGAAGTCGCGGAATAAAATAATATTAGTATATGTCCTTTCTTGTTACGAATTTTGTTCGAAAGAGTTTGGCCCTGGAACGTAAAGGGCATTTGGGGCACACGGATGGGTTTTAGTCAGTAAGAGTCTGACACTCCCTTCCGATCGTCTAGAGCAGAAGAAGTCATTTGATGATTTCCAATAGTTAACAAAAAGTCCTTACTTGGGGTTCGAACTTACCTTGTATCAAATTCCATCAAAATCGGTTAGATGATTTAGTCCTGAAAGCGTTACAGCTGTCTGTAACGATTGCAGAACTAAATCACCGAACCGCCAAAATATAGAACAGCTGATTTTTTATTGTACTGAAAACGTGGTAAAGGTTATCTTGTTTTATAAAAGTACTGTACGATAACCTCCTGTTTGTTTCAAGTTCGTTTCAGTATGGCTACTGAAAATGCTTTGAGAAAACCTAAAAAGACTTTCACAACATTTTAAAGGCTAACGCATTTATAAAAGCCTAATTCGCAGGTAAAAAGCTAAACCGACATCCCGCTTTCTATTCGAGTTTGCACAAAACGCCCACTGCAATGACCTGCCCTCCATGGCAACCCGGCAAAATAGGAGAGCAACCTCCTTACTTGATCACCCTACTTAATAGTGACGTTCTTTACACGATAGGATTACAGCCGCATTCTGTATGGTTCTTAAAGTATCGAATAACAGGCGGTAAATGGAATTTTCCCTGTAACTTGGTCCGAGTGTTAGTATTCGATTACTTTCATCACCTTGTTTGTTAGCCGAGTGAAATGCGACAATTCCTTTATTTGGTAATACATGTCTTTTACCAGCCATCTGTCTTTCCTTTGCACCCAACTTTCGACTCTAATCCTTTGAGTTATGTTTGATTTTTCTGTGTTGGTTAATAAAGGTGTAATGAATAAGGTTGGTAGACGGTTCTAGGATTTAGTAAGCGACTGGTACCTACCTTAAAAAGATACACATCAACAACTGTTTTTGTAGTAATAAAAGTACAACTGTTACAGCATAGTTACATAATTAATGTACCAGAGCAACAAGGGTGTGGTGGAATGCCAACTAATTGAATCGCAAATTTTCTTGTTTTCACTTTTTAATACTCTTTGCTTTACTCTGTAGAGATTATACTTACATTTTTTTGATGTGGGTATCAAGCATGATATATTAGTTGTGATTGTTGTGTGTCATCGTTAGGAAACCTGGACTTACACCAGCCTATTACAGTCCCACTCAAAACCATGTCAGAGGCCCTTGAGGCGGTTTAGAAACTCTGATACTAGGGTGTGTAGGGTCGTAAGACCTTACTGCCCACACGTAAAGAAGAAGTTGTGATATCATTTATCTATAGGCGACAGTCGGAGACCGCGGAAGGCGCGCACGCTCTTGGGATCCCAAGGACACCGGTTGTTATTAGTCAGTAACCGACTTATTATAAAACAAAGTCTTTGCTAGAATCAGGTGTAAACCTTCGAGCCAGTTTTTGAATTATGAACTTTATTTCGATAAAGATAAAGTTTGTAATACAAAAATTGGCTCAATGGTTTAAACTGGTTTAAGCAAAGTCTTTGTTTTATAATAGAGTCTAACAGGCCCCTCCGCCTGGACGGGGGACTTCTATAAGGATTATCCACTAAATAACGAAAAAGAAGAAGCCAACTCCAACATAGTTAAGGAAAGGATAAACAAAGAATGGCCTTAACATATGAATGCAGCATAAATACAGCAACCAGAAGTGCACAAAACTAATTGCTCAGCCATTACGCCACTTGCAGACAAATATTACAGTATAATCAAAAGTATTCAAGGAAGCATGGCTGTACAATGTTGAACAAGCCGTAACGAATAATTATTGTGACAAAAATTCAGTCTCATTTGGTGCTTTTGGCTTTATTCCAAATTAAGCCAAACTCGCTTCTTAGTGTAAGTGCAGGGTAACAATTGTCGTATGAACGGTGTTATTACCATATTACAGCTGCGAAGCTTCCTGTAATAGAGGACGATGTTTTTATGTTTACTCTAGCTCACAATTACAATGTCTTAGATCTTTTTTTTTGGGTAGATTTCATCCTTGAATTTATTCGACATTCAAAAGTGTCGTGAATTTTGCATTTTGTTTTTTAATTTTTAATTGTTTATTTCCTTGAAATATTCCACACAAGTTACATGCCTACAGATATTTAAAAAAAGAAAATTTAACCCTACGATTGCGGATAATTGCGCGTGAACCACTTTTTATCCTTACGCCCTTAGTATAGTAAGGTTGAAAAATGGTCAACCGCCAGAGTCCTCGGTTTGACATAATGACAATTTTTACTAATTCGAAGAATTGACTGCTATCAACAGCTTACAATGAATCTTTAAAGAAACGATAACATTATAACCTTTTGCAGAATAGCCTGAATGTCAATGCCAAAATCTAATAACCGATTGTTGATGCTTTGTTTGATAAACAATGCTGCTATCGTTCAGCAATGGCAGCACCACATTTCTGATGCCTCCTATCTTCTTTATGTTAAGACTAGTTTCTCTCCGCGACTTCATTCGCGTGAAAGTCAAGTATACCATAGGTATATATTTTTTTAAATCGGGCCTTTATTTCCAGAGATTACTTACCTTTTACAAACGAATTTTTTTGCCTCTGAAATATTAGTAGGTATAAGATACAAGCACCCTTTTTGAAACCATTTTACCAACTTCCACCCTAGCAATGCTACCAACCTAACCCATTAACCAGAGCTTTATCCCGAAGTTAAGCCAGTTACGGCATGCATTATACCAAAGTACCGATCTCGGTATCTCGCCATTATCATATTATAATTTGGTGGGAGTTAGCAGGCGCGGGTAATATGATATTAAACACGTTCCTGACATGACGTGACTGCATCGCACGTTCATTACTGTTATTAAGGCTGAACAACTTACTGATGTCACTTGCTCTTCATAAATCACTGGTTTTGGAGGTGTGACGTCATTTGACACGAACATCAAGCGTGATTAGTTTCCATGAAATTTTTATGACCAGAGTGCTAAATATGAGTTTTTTCACTCACGTTCGATTGCGAGCGTGTTAGAATTTTATATGGAAAAAGTTATAGTGCCATCTGGTGGTCACTAAGAGAAACTTAATTTCCCATGCAAAATTTTAACGCGCTCGCAATCGAACGTCAGACGAAAAAACTCACACTTAGCACTTAGGTCTAGCACGTACAGTCGAACAAGAAATTTGGTATACAGGCAGATAACTTGCAACGACTTGAAAATGTTTCGAGTGTATTAATTCTTTTAAATCACTCTAAATGGGTTTTAAAATTATTAGACACCACAAGCTTAAAGAGCGAACATATAATTACAATGAATGGCAATGTCGCAGTAAGATTATTATTGCTATCTGTAATCCTAATGGCTTATGGTATAGTCAACAAAAGAGATAGGTATCCAGAGGGTCGTCAGATATAGTTAAAATTTTCTTCGAAACCGATGGATGTCTTCGATTGAAATTTAATTAATGAACTGTTTATTATCTACTTTTTACCCGACTACGGCAAAGCCAAAAGGAGGGTTATGATTTTGACCGGTATGTATGTATGTATGTTTTTACCCGACTACGGCAAAGCCAAAAGGAGGGTTATGATTTTGACCGGTATGTATGTATGTATGTTTGTATGTTTGTATGTATGTTTGTTTGTTCCCTCGTAACTTCTAAACTACTTATCATTACATGACAAATGAGGTGTCGTTAGAAGCGTCTCAGTTGTCCGCTGGTTATAGGGTAGGTGACGTGTCACCAAATCCAATATGGCGCCCTCCAGGGGATGTGAAGTCGTTATCAAAAAAAAAATTTTTTTCGCACAATATCGACATGGGTATCAAATTAAAGGGCTTGATGAGCACATTTGAAATATATATACATTATATAGCTTTTACTAGCTACTTTGCCTGTTTTTAACAGTGTCAACATGGGTATCAAATGAAAAGGCTTAATGAGTACATTTGAAATTCACTCGCTACTTTGCTTTTATTATTATTTCAAATAATTAAATAGAGTTATTCCTTCAAATAATATAACACCCAAATAATATAAGTAACCCCCAAAATAGTGTAAATAAAAAATAAGTTAAAAATAACTAAAACCCGACTACGACAAAGTCGCGCACTGAAAAGTATAAAACAAGAACAATATTCATTTGACCGATATTTTCGAAATTTTTAAGTAATAGCCGTGGTCGTATGCCACCTATTCAATAAAGATTGTGTGAAACAACCGTAGGTGGCATACGACCACGGCTATTACTTAAAAATTTCGAAAATATCGGTCAAATGAATATTGTTCTTGTTTTATACTTTTCAGTGCGCGACTTTGTCGTAGTCGGGTTTTAGTTATTTTTAACTTATTTTTTATTAAATTAAATTACATTTGTTAGCATCCATGAATTTCTAAATTACAACTATATCTGACGACCCTGTATACCTATCTACTTTGTTGACGGTACATACGCTAATTTTTATCCCAGAAATTTTCGGTTCTCGTGAGATAACATATTAAATTAAACGCGAATAAAGTCGCAAGCAGAAGTCTAGAATAAATAAGATTGTGATGTAGCAACGCAACTAACACCCACCTACAATGAAATGTTTTCTTTACTAAAGGAGATTAATATTTTAATAATAACCTGGAAAATATACTTAGTTGTTTACAGAAAAAAAGTATAATAAAAGAAAATAGAAAATTCCTGTTCTCTATAGAGTTTTCGCTCGAGCTTTTCACAACTGCATTTTATCTTAACAGAATTTTTAAAGAAAGAAAGAAAAGAAACACAATAATTCTCACATTTTCTTTTTCTAATTACGTATTCTCCTTGGTTTCTTTGTTAATGAAATGCATTGGATCGTCAACTTTTGTTCTAAGATAATAAAACTTTTAGGATCAAACATCGTAATAATGGTTTATCCTGTTTTAATGAGTTTTTGTTAGGTGACAGTCTTTTTGTGGGGGCAATGACCTAAATGTGTCATGTTCGGTTGTCGATCGGATCGTGCCCCCACTGATTGTATTTAATACTGTATATTTTAATTAAAATCTTATTTCAACAAGTTTTAGAGTTATTTTCTAGCTGTTCCATTTTTGGGATTCGACTTTGTTTTGTTCGTAATGGATACTTTACCAGAAAATTACTACTTTTAATTAATTATTTATTTAGGTTACTAACGGCGATACATTAGTTTTTGCCCGCGACTTCGGCTGCCTGTTTTTTTTTTATCCGTGTTAACTTACATCTTCAGTTATTGCTACGCTCCCAGGAGTCCTAGCGTGATGATTCCTATACAATTTCTCATTTTGGCTATTAAATACAAAGATATTTTTTTCAATCCAACTGGTAATTCCAGATGTTAGCGCATCGAACTTTTTAGCTTTATTGTAGATATTATTGTAGATATTAGTTAAGATAATTCAGTCAGTCAGAAATAGTGCATGACAGTATTGTATGGCTGATAATAAGTTTCCATGTTTAACTAGGGATAAAAAATAAAACACAAGCAAACGGACTACCTACTAACAAAAAAGATTACAATAAGATGTACTATGTCAGTAAAGTTATCCTAGTTTCTTATAGCAAATTATCATTAGTCATAATTATATTTTCAGATGTCCCCCGAAATACAGACCAACAATATTAAATAACAAAAATATAGGTATTTTTACCCGTCTAATAACTCTGTATTTTGTTACACTGTGGCGAGAAAACAAACAATTTAATTCGACATTAACAAAGTTGTGCTATATCAAAACCCTGAATTCATAACGTGTTACCTTTCGTCACGTAGAAACTAATATAATTATAAAAGCCAACCAAAAGTTTACCAAGAAACAAAATATAAACGCCACGCCGTAATTTAGCTGAATTATCTAGTAGGTACATTATTTAGGCTTTAGACAGAGGCAGGCGTCGGGTAATTCGATATTAAACACGCGGTTGACAGTGACGTGACTGGCGGCTTTGTCACGCGACCAGTGTGGATCGAGCCTTAGGGTTGTCATTGTCTAGTGTGGACAAAGAATGGAACTGATGTTCCTAATGATAATGGTCTTGCGTCAGAAATGGCATGGCTTTGTGCTGGAATTGGTTTTTGATAGATAGATAAAATAGATTATGATTATGAAAAGCGGTATACTATCTTCTTGATTTAAAACAGCAATGCGCGTATTGAATGGTAAAGGTTTGCATTAGGTCCTCATTTTTTCCTCATTTTAATCGTGGCAGTTAATGAGCTTATACAGTGTGTCTCAGAAAGAATGAATAGTCCTGAAACACACCATAGTAGGGCTATTTGGGACTCAAAATATAAAATTTAAAAAAGGTTTATGGGATCTACGATGGAATGTTTTATCATCCTGTACCTATAGTTTAACCTGAAATAATGTAAAGCTTCTCATATCTTTAATGAATACTTCTTCTCTTCGAACCGATAATTTAAGTAAGTTCCTTTTCTTTTTATAATTTTTACAGTACTTGGCCGCAATATGTGGCCATGTTTATCGCGGCATCAGTGGCTTTTAATGTCCTCAAAAGTGTAGGTGTAAGGACACCTAGAATGTTGTATGTACCTATATCTAGAATTTAACGTGAGTTATGTCAGAAAAATTAGGCTTCAAGAAAGACAAGGAAGGCTACATACTGAATGAAAGACCACGGATATATCCAAGAGATGAAACATTAATATAATACACAAATACGCCAGTTTATATTGACAGGCTTGTAGGCGGTTGTATGAGATCATCTCACGAACGTATTTCCCTAAGGCGACCCTTAAAACCTGTTCTGAATGCTAAGTACCCGATACAATTCCTATTTTAATACCAACATCAAATAAAAATGAAAATTATCGACTCTGACTTTTTTTTGTGTTCTGTCGTATGTTTACGTTTTACATTCGAATAACTTTTCTTTTTGCTATAAATAAATTTAATGTTTGTATAAATAAAACAAGATTTGTGAATATAAAATGGACTGCAGATTTGCGGTTATTGCGCAGAAAAACTTGTGAGAGAATATTATTATTAATTTTTGTATGTTTTGCATATTTCAGGGGTGCCTGTTTTGCTGTTAAATCAACCGAATCTTTTAACATAAGCCCTTGTTGTTGTTAACTTTTCCTTAGTGACAGCCCTAAATTAAAAGCACGCGAGTAGGTAACCGTAGTTAACTGTACGTACTTACATACACTCAAACAGATTGGTGATAACAGCGTCGTGTTTTATACACACAGTAAGATATTTTGTCAAAATTCAAAGATGTTTAAACATGCATTGAAATATTGGGCGTAGATAAACGCAAAATGTATCTAAAAAAAATATAGAAGTATAGAAGTTATTGGCCAATAACTTGTATGTCTAGTGCAAACTGTTAGTAGGTTGGTTGTTTATGAATAAATAAATAAATAAAAATAAATAAGTTCTAACCGTCCTGTTTATTTTATTTCGAGCGATTGGGTTATAATTATAGTTTCCAAGTTAAAGTAAAATCATTAATTATATTAAATCGAAAAAACAAAGTTTATTTCTATTTTTTTTGGCAATAGGCTCGCCCCCTATTACTTGAGATTTAAACATAACTGGCGAAATATGGGTATACTAATGGGTACACCTCTGCCTCACTCTTCGGAGATTACAGGCGTGATGTTATGTTTGAATTATTCTCAATCTTCAGAATTCCCTACTGCATTTCTTTTCGACGTAGGTACAACTGTACGTAATTGTACTACAGACCTACATGTCATCCGGCCACCGTAGGCGCGGGCTTGCGGACGGCGAGTAGGTAATGGGTAGCTCGCCGTCCGATCAAGGACCATGCCCGGGTCGACGGCGCGTTCTGTTCGCGCGCGCCTCAAAGAGCTGTCAGCACAGGGACGGGGCCCCAATAGGGGCCAAACGCCTGCCGGGGTTGCGGGACGTCTTAACAGGATACCGTGGCCCCGGAACGTAAAGGGCAACAGAAGGAACAGGGTGGTTTTTTAGTCAGTAAAAGTCTGACAGTCCCTTCCACCCCATCCAGGGCGGAAGGAGTCATTTGATGATTTTTACCACCTTAAAAAAAAAAGACCACGTTAAATAAAAAGATAGTCGGTTTATTCGGTTGACGTTTCCTGTAAACTAGATCTAGGTTATCTAGATAATGATGACCCTATGCATCGCGTGCATCAGCCGATGTATTGTGCAGATTTGCGACCCGCAAGCTAGTTTGCCGTGTAGTGTTTGAAAAAGCTAAGTTATGTTAGATAGGGTTTAGGGTAAATTCAACTACTATTACGAACGCGACAGTTTTTGAGGATAGATGGATGGAATTAGGTAAAATTTTGCACGCAAATAGATATTGATCTAGCTTAACACATAGCAAATTTTGTATCTTGTTTTTTTTGTGCTACAAGGTCAAAGTATATGGAACAGCTGGTGCGATTTTTTAACAGACGACAAAAAGAACAATTCTGTTTTTACCACGTGTAATAGTGGCAATAGCTCAATGCTTTAAAAGTAGAGTTACGAACGAGAGATCGTGAGTACTATCAAGTTAGATCTACCCCTGTAAGACAAGCATATTTACCTAAGGCCGCTATCACACGGACTGCACCACAACAACCGCACGCAGTCTCTATATTCAACTGCATGCAGTTGTACGTTCGACTTCGTGCAGTCATGATACCAACTGCACGCGGTCGGCTGCAGTCGAGAGAAGTCAATATCAGCTGTATGCAGTCGTGCCTTCAACTTCACGCGGTCGGCTTGCAGTCGAGAGAAGTCAATATCAACTGTATGCAGTCGTGCCTTTGACTTCACGCGGTCGGCTACAGGTTGAAGGCACGACTGCAGCCGACCGCGTGCAGTTGGTATCATGACTGCACGAAGTCGAACGTACAACTGCATGCAGTTGAATATAGAGACTGCGTGCGGTTGTTGTGGTGCAGTCCGTGTGATAGCGGCCTAAGTAAAGCACAGAACATATTGCTAAAGAAAACTTAAAAATCAACTTTATTACTGCTTTATACGAAGGCACATAATCTAATCAAGTCAACGAGTCTACTCCACAATCCCATGAACCCTTCCACTTATAATATAATATTCAAATAACAAACCAGCGCGGTCTAGTGCATCCTCGTTCCATAATGACCTCAATTAACGTTCACTCGTTCATTCACTTGAATTTTTCTTCACCATCTTAATTTGTACGTGACGCCGGCAGTTAATTAGTGCAATTAAAAGATCCTGGCGTTTTTGTTTTAGTACGAGCTCACACTGCGAAGCCATTGTTGGAAATTAAATTAGTCCTGAAATTGTTTTACGTCGTTAGGATAATATGTGATGTTTGGGTGCCGAGTAATGGGCGAATGAGAATGGTGTCAGAATGGCGCGGAACGTAAGCGACACGTTCATTCCAATGTTTTTGAATTTAGTAAGCGTAAGTGGCTTGTACCCTTATATTAAAGAAATACGTGCGAAAAAAGAAATTGCGCGGTCGGGGGCCCCTTCAGAATTGAAGTTATAGAATTGCAAAATAAATCTTGTATGAATTAAAATAAAAAATAATTGTTTTAATTTTACGTATTTAGAATTTACAGATGTAAATTCTTATTTTTTCTTACATGACGATTTCTGCCAGTTTAAAAAAGTAAAAAAAAAACGAAGAATATCATTGTGCTTAAGTTTAAAATGGTGTATCTACTTTTTTACAGTTAAACATGGGTCCAGCAACGATCAAAATCCATTAATTTTATTTTCGTATAATGCATATATAGATGTTCAAAACGCCCTAATGATTGAGATTGATTAGGCAATTGATCACTATCAGTCTAATAGATTAATGATGAAAATATTACCGATCACATTACATGTACAGGGTGTGATTTGTATCTGACGCAAGCTGACAATGTGTCAGGCTGTTACTGAACATGATATTTACACCTGTAACCAATAATTCGAAGATATAACTTGTTTAAAAAACGAAACCATTATTTTGGCCCAGTACACCCGATTAATTTTCGATTACCAATTTTGATTTTTAGTTGCTATGAAATCAATAAATACCTTGTTATTCAATTTAGTTAACAAAAAAGTGACCTCACAGTTTGCTATTACCAAACAAAATCTATCGGACAATCGCGTTTTGATTTGACAGCTTATAAAGAGAAGGTTTAAGTCAATTGATTTGTGATGTCAAAATACCCAATAGTCTGAGATTTCAGAGTTGTCAAACTTACGTCATTTAAGCATGGTTATCACTATCACTACATATTATAAAACAAAGTCGCTGTCGCTGTCTGTCTGTCCCTATATATGCTTAGATCTTTAAAACTACGCAACGGATTTCGATGCGGTTTTTTTAAAGATAGAGTGATTAAAGAGGAAGGTTTAATATCTACTTTGCACCCGTGCGAAGCCGGGGCGGGTAGCTAGTTGTGAATAGATTCTTGATTTCCCAGAGGAATATGTAAATTAAAATCTACCATACATTATTACCTGACACATTCCGCGGGCCTAAGTTTGGCCAGACGCTTTAAAAGTCGAAGCTTTTCGTAATTTTCGTAACCTGGAACCTTTCGTAACCAAGGAACATTCGCATTCTAATTTTGAGCTGTCAAAAGTACTTCATTTTTTTTTATATACGAATATGTTCATCATTGGTCATCACTAAGATGAAATTGTGCCTATATTTTGTACGTTTTTAAACTCAAACGAATTGATTTTCTGTTCACATCCTGTATAGTTAAGTTATTAAAGAAAACGTATATTTTCATGCATTAAAATAATTTGAATTAACGTAATGGCTTTTTTGATTGACATTCATTTTGTTAATTGAAAAGTTATTGATAGCGTTTGTTAACGAATGAACTTTGCAGGTTAGTTAATTATCATCATTGTCTGATGTTTTATTGTTAATTAATAGTTTTGCTTTTGGACATTTTCCAAATACTTAATAAAAGTCGACCTATTTAAGTACTATGATAACTATTTTTAACTGACTTCAAAAAAGGAGGAGGTAGGTTCTCAATTCGACTATATTACGTTGCTGTTATTTTTTTGTATGTTTGTTACGCGATTTCTGGGTCAATTGTGGACCGATTTTATTTATTTATTTACATGCACATGTAAAAAATACACTGTATAAAGGCGGACTTAATGCCTTGAATTTTATTTTTAATTAACCTTTTATTACTCCATCTAGTTTATAAAACAATAAACTCTATTGTAATACTTTTGCACGAAGTAAATCTACGTTGCTCTTATTTTAAAAAGAACGTACAATGAAAAGTGTTACAAAAGCCCTTCCACATATTCCTGATAGACATAAAAGTTTCCCCACACGCGTGCATAAAAGTAATTATAATGCAACACTCGACCACTTGCAGTTATTTAGGTTAATTTCCTGCCTTTTGAACTGAACGCTTTCCGACTACGTCACGGAGTCTTTATTGAATTTTCTCGTGAGAGAATGCGTTACCTGCATGGAAGTGTCACCTTAATATTTAAGTGTAGTGTAACCGTATAAGGGTTAGTGTTGGCTTGGCTTGAGTTTATTTTTTATACTCTTGTGTGTTACGGGATGTGGAGCTTTATAAAATTGTATAATGTTAACTTTTCTTGAATATTTTATATGAGAAAACCTGATATACTTCAACTTGAGTGGTTGAGGTTAGATATTCAGTGAGACAACTAAATATTGCAAGATACCTAGTTATACGTATTTGAAGAGTTACAAAAAACAGTCAGGATGCCTTCCATGTCTTAAAAATAAATTACTTTGATATTACTTAGTAAATTCAACTGTTGGATTTTCAACTTTCGCCGCAGTCTGTATCTAAATGATTTTAGTTACTCGAAAAGTGTTTTGATGTGTCCTTATCTGTTTATATCAATTTCTTCATGAATACGCTAATTTTAAAGATAATGCAAGACAATGCCCGTTGTCTTCATTTGAATACAAATTATTGTTATAAAAACTTGTTATTTTCTGACCTAATTTCTGCCAAAATAATTACATTCCACCAGAGTACAATTTAATGTTTTTTTTGTCTCTGTTTCAGGTACATACAGTTTTTAACTTCCAGAGTCGTGTGGATCTCTGGCAAGACAAAAGAGAAGCGAGTCTCGCTTTTGTGGAAATTCTTCCGCGCCCCGTTTTCTCACACACTATTGTGTAAGTCTGGAGTTTCAGTCAAACTTTCAACGTGCCCTATAATCTCGCTTTTGCTTATTTTCTTTTGAGGTAAGTAAGTAATGTACTTATTGATGCGGAGAATTGTATCTTATTGAATACAAAAAAGAGTAGGTATTTGGGTGGATTGTATCATTTATTTTTATAATGGACTAGCAACCAACCCCGGTTTTGCATGGGTGTAGTGTATCGTCATATATTTAAACAAATTAACACAAAACAGTGTTAAATTGTACGTATAAACCTTCCTCTTGAATTACTCTATCTATTGATGAAAACCGCATTAAAATCCATTGCGGAGTTTAAACGATCTAAGCGCACAGAGGGACAATGGCGGGAAGCGACTGTTTTATAGTATGTAGAGATGGTATAGTAGTCTTCATGCCATAAAATATTGTATTGGTGACTAGATACTGATTTCTTTCTATATGTAGTATATAGTACTTGTGAGTTAATTTAATTTGGCAAAATGGGGCTCTAGTTCAGACTATGTCCCATATGCTGAAGTGTCCATTCACCTGCACCCTTGACGAACTGTGCAACGCCTCGGACGCGGCAGTAAACGTGACGACCTTCTGGGCCCAAATAGTTTAATAATTATAAAGAAGAAGAATTACTAAGGTAGACACTCGTAGAACAAGATATTTTAATTGATTAACCCATCTTATAAGCGTCTCTTGCCGACCTATTTAACTGAATTGGCTCATCAGTATGAATAAGCAATTTATCATATTGTGACTAATTTTGGGTCCTATTAAGTAGGTATCGTGAATATAAACCAGTTTAATTAAGTAGAACGGTCTGTGCTAGTTGCTATGCAAAGAAACAATCCAGTGCTCGTGATGTGAATGACCTTTGATTGGGGATGATTTAGTTCTATCTCCATATCAAGTATTCCATGAAAATTAGCCTATGTTACTCGACATTAGTGTAGCTTTCTATTAGTAAAATAATTTCGTAATCAGACCAGTACTTCCAGATATAACCTCGTACAAATAAACAAACAATGTTACCTCTTTATAATATTATAAGTATAAGTTTAGATCTTCAAGAATCCTCCGCTTAAGGTCGTTGCCTTACGAGACTAAATACACACTCTTAACTAGTTACCATACAGCTAACCGTTTCCAAGTTAATTATGTCAACTAAGCATAATAAGTCCCCGTAATAAATCGAAAGGCATCTCACACGAACACGCGCGTTGCGTCACAGCACGCCGTTTAAGATAAGGCTATAAACTTTATTGGCTTTATTACGCCTAAGGTTTCGCGCAAAAACCCGAGCTAACCCCTTATAAAACAACCCTCATCAAAACGACACATGTCTCGTAACACGTGTCAAAGAAATTTGCTTCATATTTTTATGCTGTTAGAGTTCTAAGTTGTATGATAGATGGTAACCCTACAGCGGCTTTGCGACGACATCTTTGATGTGCACCCTCTCGCCTCGAGCATTCAAAGTCCTTCATAGATAAAGTGCATTTCGATATTAGAAGTTTCAAACATAGTTTTAAAGTGAAATTTACGGTATGGAATTGTTTTCTTCGTTCAAAGACGAACGTGTCGTAACTGGATGGAATCGGTGCAGGGTATAATAATACTACTGGTTTTTATTAGACATTTGAATGGAATTTCTTTGTATAGTTATTGGCTTTTGAATGCAGTATTTCATGCCTGTTTGAAGTTGGTTTGTAAAAGGGGAAAATAAAATTAATAATTTGATTTGTTAATTTCGGGATTGTTCACATTGTTCTGAAGATTTTTTCTCTCTTATTGAATTAAGATCATACGTGATGACGCTAGATACCCGTTTTGTTCTGAATCATAGCTGGGAAAGGTATGATGCTAAACAAAAAATGATCACAATAATGAGAAGAACATGAGTCTTTTTACACCCTACTATACTATAAGTGCCGACTTTAACATACTAAAGCGGTAGTTATCGCGCTTAATATAGAACAACACGTAACCCTTACATAGTCTAAGATCGTAATATCTATTAATATTCAAAGACATAAACTCAATATTAACAAACCGATACATTCCAACAATCACAATTTACATTGCAGAATTAGTTTAACTTTACACAATGCCATATAAACTATCAAGATGGCCGCCAAATTATACAGCACTTGGGAACTGATTCCAACAATAGTATACCCACTTAGAAATTACTATAGGAATGTTTTAACAAGAAAATTGACCTGTAAACTATGTAGAGGGCCCTGTAAGGGTTTGGACACAAACTACGCAACTAGTTTACCATATTGTGATTACCCCGGGGACTAAGTTTGGCCGTACGAATGTTAAAATGGATTCCACTATAACATTGGAAAGTTATTGGTTTGTTGTGTTGTACATTATGACTTATTGCTTTATTTGTATACTCGCATGTTTCAATTTAATTTGAGAGTAATGGTCGTGATGGCTCTGTGATTATAGCGCTCGTTGTGTTTGGGAAAGTACCAATATGACTTTATCAATTCATAAGTACTTTCTTAGTTTATCTTAGATATCACTGATCTTGGTGAAGGAAGACATCGTGAGGAAACCTGGACTTATTGTTAATATTTTATAAGTCTCAAATCGCCAATCCGCTTTGAGCAAGCGTGGTGATCAATGCTCGTGCCTTCTCTGTATGTGAAGAGGCCTTTGCCCTCTAGTGGGACATTAACAGACTGGTAATTATTATTATGTTATTCCTTGTGAATCTGGCTATCAATAATATTAAAATAATAATAATATAAATAATTAGACAAACAAACAACCCTTTAGCTTTATTATATTAGTATAGATTATAGACTAGGTATTACGGAAAACCCAAAGTATTACCTGAATACTTTTCCGGGTATATGAAAGTCAATTCCAGGCAATGACTTCCATATAATAGTCGTAAACGTATATGGCCCATTATTATATGAATTCGTAATTAACAAGTGCTGCACTGAGTTTGAGATCGCACATATTCCAATTCAGGTTAATATGAAATTGATATGCCTGTTCGTATTAATGAAGATAACCAATTTTTTTTTATGTTTTCGTATATCAATTAAATTGTTAAATTGATTGAAACTGCGACTGGTCTTAGTTTGATTATTATGAGAGCTTTCATTGCAAATCGATCCGGAGGTCGAGAAAGTAATTTAGTCGTCATATTACTTAGTGATTCTGTGGATCTAACGTTGCGTTTGCACCAGAGAATTGCACTATCAACAGTACATTCTTCGCTACTCGGTCTGCAGTGACATCAATACCAATGACATCGCTTCATTTTCCTTTACTTAAGCTAAACTAAGCGCTGTATTTGGTTAGTCCTCGCAAGTCTTTGGTAGCAGCCCTATTATTTAACAATATTGTCAGAAGAGTCGTTCTATCTTTGTCAAATCAAAACAGTGTGTAAATCCACGTAAATTAGAATAAAAATTAAATGAAAATTAAATCGGCATCCGTTGAGAGTTTCACCATGTGTGTATTTATCACATTAAGAAGTTCCACCTGATCCTATCACAGTCGTTTCCACGTAAGCAATGCACAATATCCTCATTCCATTGTGAATATTAAATGTAGCGAGCATCGAGTACTCGATTCCTTACTCGAATCGGATTATCCGATTATTTGTAAACGCAGATTTGAGAATGAATCCGTTGAGCTCACTCGTTACCTTACCTTGTTACTCTACATATTTTATATTTACATAATAAAGGATTTGATGAGTAAATATTGGGAATAAGGACGATAAGTTTCGTTTCTGATGTTGTTCCGATATTTCTTGTTTGATCCAAATTCTATTGTTAGTTGTTTGAATAATATATTATGATTGCGATGCGAAAAGCAGGATATTTTTATAAATTACTTAGAATGATATTGTTTTGCTTTTTGTAAGATTCTCTTAGAAATTGTTTGTCTTGTTTTAATAAACTTAACAAGTTATAGAGTCTTAAAAAGTTATCAAGCTGCCGACTCCTATAAATAATGTTGCTGAAAGCCATAGTTACCACTCAAGAAACTATTTTCAGGTCGCTAAGCAAATTATGCACATATTTTATTTAGCAACGCGGAAAAACAAATAAAAATCTGTCGTGTTTTGTCGTAAAAATTTAATAATACTAACTTTGGCAAATCGCATTCACCCAGTTTTCCTAAAAAAACCTTCTTTGACAATATAATTATACAGACATGAATATATAAGTATAAAAAAACAATTTTTATTTTCGATCTATTCCCGATGAAACTCTAACTCGCTTAATGTAGGGAGTTGTAACGAGTTGTGGGTTTACTCTGTTGAAATCGAAATTGGTTCCGTATTCGATTGAATCGATTTGCGAACAGCTCTTATCTTGCTTTATTTTCATGACTTTTTATTATATTACTGTATTTTTATGTTGATTTGATTTTAAAGTTATTCTGCGTTAAAATGGATGTGGCATATAAAAAAGTATTGGCCATCAAACTTTTTATGATCATTATCAATTTTATTATACATTTTTCTTGCTAGTTGATTAGAATTGATAATTTGACGTTAGTATTTGGAGTTGTAACTTCATTAAAAGTTGCAGATGATTAGCGAATTCTATTTCCCTAAATAAATGAACGCATAATATATCATTTACTAAGATTTGTATCTGCACCCCCGAGTTAGCTGCTTATCTTTTAATTTCCCCAAGCTTTTAGTAACAAATCACACACACACACACCCCACTGCCAGTTTTATGCAAACGTATAAACAGATTACACAGTTTTCTTCTGATGGTCTTACTTTAATGGATTCGCCTGTTTGCCGAACAACTTTCGTCGGAATCACTTAATCTGCCACTCTAGGATATATTTTTATGTGATTTATGAACGAGTGACGCCGACGTGGCTAGACGAAAACATTTATTTTGGATTTTCTCAAGTATTTTATGGGAAGTGGGGCTGGCAGTTGTACGTTATCGTCCGTAACACGAGTTTTCTCCACTCCTGATCTCATATCTCCATATTTACATGTACTGATGACGGTACATGTGTGTTGTCATATTGTTACACGGGTTTGTTGTGTACTTTTGTTATTTGTTGTTCCTTCCTCTCGTCGCGATTGTTATGGAGTATAGGTCAATGAACTTATTCGAGGGATTTTGTTTGATAAAAATGTATTTGCGTAAGTTATAACATATTGTTACAAAGTAGAATAGATTGACCTAAGGCACACTAAAGTTTCACATTATTTTAATAAATTCTTTTAATTATTTTTAAAATATGGCTGTGTAATAGGTATGCAGTCTATAGCAACATTATAAATTAAAGTTAGTTTGTGTCTTTTAAATTTATTTTTTCTATAAAATATAATAGGTACTAGGTCTGGTCCGATCACAAAAAATCTATTGCCGTGTGTCATAGGCTATATTTTATGTTATACTTGAATTAAACGCGGACGAAGCCGCGTGCAGAAGCTAATGCACTCATAAAATGTGTTGTCTTGTAAGTGTCTATAAAATGTACCCAAAACAAAATATTGTATACCTAATATCTAATTCCCAATACAAAATCATTTAAGGCCGGGACAGACAGTTTTGTACTCCCGAACGAGCTGAATCCTATTCTAATGCAGCTGTCGCGCGATTCTGTCGTATTGGCTTAACGCTTCTTGGGACTTGACACTGACAGGCTAGAAATTAGGGATCTGAGCAGTTTGAGACAACTGAATTGCATTAGTACCAAATATTGTGTTTGTATACCTGTGTATACGATGGTTTATATTCGGGCTATGTCAGGTTGATAATGTTTCGATAGCTATTTCGGAAAAGATACTTCAGAGTTCCTTAGTTTCTTATGGGACTTACTTTATCTTTGAACTCTGGAATATCATTTACGATGATTGTATTTATGAGTACTTTCACCTCCCGAAAGATTTCAGTAAATTATAAGTCAGTTCGTTGTGAATTGATTGCCTATATGTTTACCTAAATATTTTGTCATGTGTAACATACAAAATGAGCTGTTTAATTCCGTACCTACCTATCCATCTATAATAATAAAGCTGTTTGTTTAAACGTGCTATTCTCTAGAACTCCTAGTCAGATTGAAAAAAAATCTTATTGTACTTACGTTCGCGTGGTAAGGATACCACGCGAACGTAGTCGTGGCGGGTAGGGGTATCGGTTGGGTAGGGGTTCCTACCCCTACCCAACCGATACCCCTACCCCTATCCTACCGATACCCTATCTAAACCCTACACTACCCCTACTAATACCTACCCCTACCCTACCCCTAACCTACCCTACCCTACCCCTACCCTACCCTACCCCAACCCTACCCCATATTTTCTCACCGTTTAAACCTTCCCTGGACTACGACAAACATTTCAAAACCAAAATCAGCTAAATCGGCCCAGCCGTTCTCGAGGAGATAGAGATTATAGCCAAATTCATAAGGAATTGTAAAGCCAAAATCAGCTAAATCGGCCCAGCCGTTCTCGAGGAGATAGAGATTATAGCCAAATTCATAAGGAATTGTAAAGGCTATACAACATCACGCTACAACCAACAGGAGCAAAACAGAAACCAAAGACTTACTGACAGTTGTTGAAACAGCGGAGTACGCTAGTATTATTTTATAAGAAGTTATATTCCAACACCTAAACCAAAGACTAACGATAGACACAAGACACGCGCAGCTCTTGTTAACTTAACACACTTCTAGTACTCGTACAAGCATGTTTATGTTAGTTGTCGGAGTTAACATGAACAATATTGATGTAATGCACTCGTGCTTACAGGATATGCATCACACACATACAAAGTGTGTGTGTTTTGTGAGTGTACAACACGGGGCCGATAACATGGTATAACGAAGTTTACACTCACTCTATACTACTTTTGCCCGACTTCCGCGCAAATGTCGGACCCCCCTTCATCCCCTTTGGGGGTAAGTTTTGGAAAATCCGTTCGTAGCGGACGTATACTAACTATAATCTGCCTACCTGCCAAATTTCATCTTTATACAGTACCCGGCTATAAATATTGCACATCGACCTTTATCGTATTTTATACAAAGAATAAAAAGAATTATCAAAAACGAAGCAAATCATAATTGTTTTAACAGTTCCTAATAGATACCGGACTGTTTGTATTTCGTGCGACAGAGATAACGCTCTACAAAGCCGAAATTAGCCGATTGTCTCTTTCCAAAGGTCGATGCGCAATATTTATCGTAGGTACTGTACATCAAGCGGTTTTCGATATTTCGTGATGAATGAGTGAGAGAGTGAACTTTCGCTTTTATATTTTTAGATTTGATAGATTTGACGAGAAACTAACTAATCAGAAACTTAAACATGACTAGACTTCTTTTTGATGGTGCGCGCTATAGGTACAGTCATTAGACCGACGTCATCCACGTTTCTGACTAATTCTTCCAAATAAATGTGCGCACAAACGAAACTATTAGCGGTAATTCAGCAATAACTCCAGATACAAACGCGTCCATCTAAGCAGGCATGGCTAATTTGGCCTAATGCCTACCCTCGTCTGCATTAACCATTAAACATTAACTTGTGACATGCTTAATTCGCTAAGTGCCGTGGTCAGTCCTTGGGCTGTGGTCACAGTGGGCGCGGAAAATAATTACTTTTAAATGTGTTGTAAATTACGTTGCTTTAAGAGCTTTGGTAGTGGGGAGGGTAAAGCGGTACTTACGGTAATGTTTTCAATTTACTTTCTTTTTTTCTAAAAAAATTTGTTGCAGCTTTTGTTCCATTATTGTAGGATTCTATGAAAGTGATTATGTGCCTGCATGTTTTATATTTTTAACGTTTCTGTGAACACGGTTAAAGAGTTAAATGTTAAACTTAAATGCCTTAACTCTTTCGCTGAAAAAACTAACGACGATATATCTGAAAATGGCATGTGTAACGTGTCTGACGAAGACTGAAATACATAAAGCACGTTTGACTTTAAAACCCGCTAGTATTAGGCATGATTTTAGATTTTAAACAACACATGGGAGTAAAAAGACTCATCCATCACAAAACCGTTAACTACGCATACTGCCCATTAATCTACGTAACTTTGATTTCTTTTTTTGTGAAAAATCACTCTTAATGTCATATACCATAAAGAGTGATTTTCGGGTGCATGCACCATAATAATTATAGGGGTCGTGACAATATTTAATTACAACATTTAAAACTAATTTTCGATAAAAAAACGAGACTAAAAGTTGAAACAAAAGTTAGAACTTTGACCTTCAATATCTACGCAACCAGAAGGTTACCAGGTAAAGTCAGGAACAAAAAAATGTTCGCAATGATAAGCAAATGTAACTTTCAACTACGTTCAGCATCTTTTAGGTTTAAAGATATTTATATTCAAAAAAGGCACAAAGTCACTTACATGAGAACAGAGGACCATATGCTAATATTACTAATCAGTTCGTCACTGCATTAGACAGACTTATTACGCCGTTTACCCGTTTTTACCCAATCCAAAAAGCAACATCAACCTCAAGAAAGTTAAAACATTAATTCAAACACACTCAATTAGTTTCTCTATTCTCGCTTCCAAAGTAACCTCGTCCTCTAACGGATCGCAGGAATGACCAAAATGTATTACCCTATTAACTGGACCACCTTTGTTTAACTAAATCTGGGGGCTTGAGTCGAGTTTAAATTATTTATTCAGTCGTAAAGGTCAGCAACAAATGTCTTTGGAAGTCTGGGACATGCTCCGTGAGCCGCTGTGGTTAACAATGACGATGTAGGAATTTTAAATGTGATGAGCGGTCAATGGGGCTTCCGATTGAATTTAGTGATTAGTGAGGGAGTTGTGTATTGTGTTGTATCGACTTAATCGTTGAATAGTTTATTGATTAATTGTATTTTTGTGTAAATGTAAACTAGATGTTAATGAACCACGATACCTTACGAGACTTGTAAATTTCGGTTGAAGATATCATAGTAAGACTAACTGCAGCGTCTGCGTGTGTACTTAATGTATCACTTTGTGATAAGTCATAACTCATAATATGTAATTATGGCAAACCTTACTAATCCACATCAAAATATTTCCTATTGTTTGAAGTAATTGTTTGTTAAATTTTTTAAACATTGGCACGTACTCACATTGAGCTGTTGTTGCTGGATAGTATGTAATGTAACACAAGACAAAATTTATTAGTATAAAGTAATTAATTTACTTATAGAAGGTTGGCTCGTTTTCACAGAACTAAACTCACTTGAGGACCAAAATTTAACAATGTACAAAATAACCGGTAAGGTTTACTGTAAGACATTGTCACGGTTTTATACACTCGTAAGTTACATATAGGTACAATGTATACAAAATATAATGAAATATGTTAGCAGGATAAGCAGCATGCAGCAACAGAATACTGCAAAGAACAATCTTTCCACCAAGCATTTGATCCAACACTGGACTGATCGTAGTAAGGGATATGTTCTGCAATACATACAGTCGCTAACACATAAAACTACACATTTTTGTTGTAAAATAGCTCCTATTACAACCGCATAAGATGTCGCAGTGTACCTTAAAGCTCTGTCGTCGTATAATGATGTGTCGTGCAACGTTAAATTCTTTTAACCACAAAATATCATAGCTAGTCTAAGTATCCGTCATTAAGGGGTGGTTCCCACTCATGGGATACATGATAGCCTTTGTTCGGAAGCATGCACGTCACTATTTTTGGCAGGAGTACCTATAAGGGCCGTCGATAACTCTCAAGGATTCTCTGTGAGGGGAAAGCCGTGCGACAATATACGTATAAGTAAAGTGAATAAGGGGAGATAATTGCTGGTAGATGCTGTTTAAGGGAAATCATTTTGAAGTTTTAATGCGAAATATGGAAGGAACTACGGATTATGATAATTTATAGCTTTTTGAGATGACGAAGCCGTTAATTTTATGGATTTGAGAAAAGTTTAATAAAGCTGCAAGAAAATAAGATCCTACTGCTACTTTTTGCCCGCAACTTCGTCCGCAAAAATGTCGGTTATTGCAGACGCAGACGTAGACTTGGAATAAAAAATTGCCTACGTCCTTTTTTGGAGTTCAAACTTACCCCGTACCAAATTTCATCAAAATCGGTTCAGTGGTTTAGTCGCGAAAGCGTCACAGACAGACAGAGTTACTTTCGCATTCATAATATATATATAAATTAATAATAATAAAATAAAATTCCTAGGTATCTCGAAAAGTCTGTGTTGTGCCCTAGTTTATGATACTTTTAATTAATTACCCAATCTCTGAAAACGTCATTAACAAAATTTTTGTATTAAAGTTAGCTTGCCCTAATTGAAAAAGTTAACAAGGTCAAAAAACAATATTGATGAACGTTGTTAAAAAGTTACGTTAAAATAATTTGCTGAAAAAATTGGGATGTTTATATTTTTACTCTAGGTACTTGTTACTAAGTACGGCGTAGTACCTACTTTAGTACCGTGAGGTTTTTAAATTGCTAGGTACATTTTTCTACTATTGGGCAATATCTCAACCAGAATATGAAATGCGAAAAGGATGGATGTTTGTTACTCAATCACACCAGAACGGCTGAACGGATCTGGATGATATTTGGCACAGGGATAGATTATATTCTGGAATAGCATATAGGAAAAATGTATGGTTGCCGTGGGATATTTCAACTTTGAAGACGAACGGACGAAGTCACGGGCAGAAGCTAGTGTCTTATACAGATAATAAACAGAAGTAATCACCACAGTGCTTACAGCTGGATGGTGAGGTACCGTTGAATTCAAATAAAAGGATTCGATTTTCAAAAATTATTTTTTATTTTGAGCATGCGTTTTTTCTAAAACGTACTTACTTTTTGATATTTTTTTTTCCATTTTTTTTTATTTATATAAGATGGGTTTGCTCTTGGCTCTAGTTTAGATGACAGATACAAAGGCTACGATGGAGTGTTCACTCAAACTTTAAAGAGATTAGGGTCTATTTAAAAAAAAATGCTTTCATCGCCTTAGGCTTGAATGAAAAACACATGTTAAAACCGCACGAACACCCAAGCTTTCTAGTCTATTATTCACGGCAGCTACAGAAGAGGCGGGAGCCAGCAAACTAGATAAGTTTTAAAAGGACTAAGTTAGATGAATCTTGACTGCATAATGACGAAAGATTAAAAGTTGTTGATTGTGAAAACTCAAAGAGTTTCGGTTCTGACCACGGTAGCTATTAATATAATCTCTGTTACGAAGTCAAGGTACACTTCATAAATAAGGATTACGTTGATATAAGCCCTTTTAAGTGTTCGGTACGCTAAGCTTGTAGGACGGAACGATTATTAGACACGATTTCGGAAATGGGCCTTATAGAACTGACGAGCTGTCGACAGTTTGAATTATACACATCAGAAGTGTCTAGGGATCAACATCCCTAACATTGATTAGGGATGTTGATCCCTAGACACTTTTGATGTGTGTATTTGCGCGTGAGTTTTTAGTTGTTATTTTAGCTGTACCTACCTAATTGTTATTATAGTCTACGCAAGACGAATTCGGAGTGTTTGGATGGCGTTCCGTGGGTCCTTTTAAAAAAAAAACACTTTTATACTGCTAAAGAACACAATTTATTATACTGAAATTTTACACTCAAAGAAACACGTGCACTGACTGATTGAATGAATAGATTGACTAATTGGATGGACTGACTGCCTAAACCGCATGGTTTGGCCTTTATTTATAACTAGCTGTCCGCCGCGGTTACACCCGCGTCTTTGGTTACTGCTCCGCTCCCGTAGGTCGAAGCGTGATGGTATATAGCCTATAGCCTTCCTCGATAACTAATCTATCTAACACTGAAAGAATTTTTCAAATCGGACCAGTAGTTCCAGAGATTAGCGCGTTCAAACAAACAAACAAACAAACAAACAAACAAACAAACAAACTCTGCAGCTTTATAATATTAGTATAGATTTTGCGTTAAAGTGGAAGCGACGGGGGTTTTCGCTTACTGTGCATTTATTACATACATGTATTTGTTCATAACAGGAGGCAGAGGCTAGTTGCTTTTGCCTCCGAAAGTCTGGCGTAGACTTTAGAATGAAGCTTCTAAATAATCTCATGTGAACACAAAATCGGAATAAAAATGGTCCTTCGTGTTAAGCTACATCAATTTAAGTGTGTGCTAAATTTTGCTCAGCCATTTAAGCGTGAAAGAGTAACAAAACTCTATCCATTGTTCCTCACACACTTTCGCTTCTATAATAGTATGTAAGTATAGTAGGATATTGTTAAAACCTACAGTATAAAACCTACAGTAAATAAAATATCGAGACAACGGCAAAGATCAAAATCAAGACTTTTCAACACGGTCTAGGCATAACCTTCGGTCAGCTAGTTCATTCTGTCAATGTCAGTTTGAAAATCGAATTCTTTTTATAACTTTTCTATATTTTTATCGTTTGTTGTAATTCTTATTACAAAAAAGGCCCCACTGCAAAACAATCACCAAATTGGGTCAGGAATACTTTTAGTGTCACGAGTGGCCCACACACACTACCACGCAGCCGAACCAAGGGGCGTAATTAACACGGCCTGCCCTCTATCAATAACAGATTAGCATGTAAAAGCGAATGGCCTAATGGTTGGTGTGTGGCGGTAATTGGCCCATAAATTCTACTGAACAAGGCCTTATAATGTTTGTCTTTGTAAAAAAATTGACAACAGATAGATTTGATATGAAAGTTTTTGTGATTTTTGATGTTGTGTGGGTTAGTTTTTCTAGATTTTGTTAATTTAATACATTAATTTCTCATTCGATTTTTTTTTATGTTATAGTATTTTATTTGTTCTTTTATTCTGTTGAATGTTTAGTCATCATAATGCCAGCCTATTATTGTCTTACTACAGGGCAAAGGCTTCTTCTCATGCAAAGAAAACCACCACGTTTGCTTAAGACGGATTGCCGATTACAGGCTTATATCATTTATAAGTACAGGAGACCTACCCCCATATCTTAAAACAGTAATATTTTAATATTACTTTGTCTTTCACGGCTTTCACACTGCTGCATTTTCAACGTTCGGCTGAGCGCCAAGAGTTGAAAATTCAACAGCAAAAATTACAATGTAATATTAAAATGATACTGTTTGAAGAGATGGCGGTTATAGGCCCTCAGGTTTCCTCATAATGGTTTCCTTCACCAATATCAGTGGTGTCCAAGATAAACTTAGAGAGCAGGTATATTATGAAACACAAAAGTCACATTGGTACTTACCCGGTCACGAACAACCATGTCCATAAGAAACTATTGCGGCATTTTTTTATCAAGTTTAGAAATATAATATAGGTTCCTAAAACATACTCTCTCCTGATACATAATTGTAAGTCACCTAAAATTAAACTTTATAACTTTAGGACTAAGTTCTATGTTCCTACATACGTGTGATATGCATTACCATTCTAAACCAGCTAAATCCAACATCTATAACGTTTCTACTCCGTTAGTACCCTGCATGCATCAGATATATTAGCCAGGTGTTCTCCAAGGAGTTTCCAAGTCGGGCTGCAATTTCATTGGGCTTCAATGGACCAAATTGCGTGGTAATGTAGGCAGGGCACGTCCAAGACAGCTACTGATTAAGCTAGCTTAGTTGTTGATAAATTATAAGTTTGTTTTGATTTAGTTGCTTTTGGTTTAATTAGTTTTTACTTATCAACACACAGTAAATGTAAGTACCGTAGTATCGGGCTGAGATTGAGTTTGTCAACCTTGTCGGGTGGTTACAGACGCCATACTAATTTCGCTTCTGCCCTATAAAGGGTTAAATATAGTGACGACTCTTGGAATGATAATAATTAAATTACACCAGCCCATTATTGCCCCACTGCAAAGCAAAGGCTTCTTCTCATATAAAGAAGACACGAACATTTATTAACACGCTTGCTTAAGACATATTACACTGATAACTTTATTCAATTAAAATTTAACTTGCAAAAGTCCATCTTCACATACATACAAGTCAAGTTGAATAAAAGCTTTAAAAAAAATAGTAAGTAATAATTTAGAAGAAAAAATAATGCCCTGTCAAATTTTACTAAAATTGGATCTGTTTGATAACACCTATTTTTTTGGCGATGAACGCATTTTAGATGCATATTCAGGGTTAACTATGTAATGTTATTTTTGCCAAACTAATTTTACTAAAAAAACTAACAACTTGAAAATCTGATAGAAGGCTGAAATAATTAACTGCGTTTCATTTTATAGGGAGTAAAACATTTGAATTTCGAGCAACAATCAAAGTCATCTATTGTTTTGAAAGTCACCAACTTGTACGAGTGTGCGTGTGGTACGAGTGATCTTTTTAAAAAGTTCATTTGATCCGGTTTAAAAAAAGAAAAGTAATTGTGCATAACTGTTGAAACATGATGGTAAAGTGAAAAAACTGTTAAACCTGAAGTAAAAAAGTTATGGTGAAAAAACTAGATCACTCAATCTGCCCGTTTGAAGAAAATGTCATAACACGTATCTCAGAACATACCACCTTCGCGGTTTTAAATTTCATCTCAAAAAACTGTAGATAACATATCAAAGCTAGTAATAATTACTCGTTTCATTGGAATGTCGCGTCACAAAGTTATAACGCTTAATGTGGATCACTCAATCCACACATGTGGCGGTCTGAGTGATCTTTGATTGACCGCCTTAGACTAAATAAGTACGTAATATTTCTTTTGAATATTATACATAAGCTTGAAGATAAATTGTTGAAACATAAATCGTGACTAAATACCTATTAGTTCAAGAGCTAATGAAAGTTGAAAATTTGATAAACTGCAGACCTGAGTGATCTTATATTTACGAAATCCAAACTCGTAGCCAAACGGAGCTTACATTCATAACTGCTAATGAAACTGTTAAAACTTTTGATACATCATCTGCTTATCTACGTATTATACTTTAAGAGTTATCGCATATTTTACATTCTCAAGGAAAAAATTTGTAGGGTGTCCAAACGTTTGCGGCAATTACGGCGACCCATCATAAACTAGTAGCTGGAGAGACTACTAAAGAGGGACATGGATGACGGAAAGTACTCGTACCGCATAGTCCGGGAGCCGTCGCTTCGGTTGCCACCATTTTGGATACCATCGACAGCACATTTAGGAGGAGTGCCTAGCTTTGGCAGCGCAGCTCCGTGACCTTGTCGCGACGGTCGGTGCTGCAGATAACCTCTCGCTTCCGGTCGTGTTACAATCCATGGTCGAGGCATAGTCGTGGGACAACGTCGTCGTCTCTTTGCAAGGAAGTGACATAGAATTTGGCGCGGGATCCGTTCCCGGACGGAACAAATAAGTAATTGTATTGCCTACAGATAGTTGTTCCGGGTCTGGCTGTTTGTTTAAGTGAGTTTATACACGTGAACTACGCAAACGCACCCACGATCGCGGATATACACGATATCGGATACATATTGGACTATCGGAACTTTAGTAAACTTTTGTACCTTTGATAAATACCATCAGTTTTTATTCTTCGCGCTCTATAGCGCAAGTAGTGGCGGGGGTAAGATTTGTACAGTAAAATGTTAGTATTAGTTTTTGAAAGGATTTAAAGTTTGTTTGAAAGGATTTGAGGAGTGAATGGTGCTATACATGCGGTTGTGACTAACCAGTCCATGCCCAAAAAGGCTCGACTGGCTGTTCACAATGGTGTGCTGGTGCCTACGCTTATGTATGGAAGTGAATGTTGGGTATGGCAAACGAGGCATGAGAGTAGGATTAATGCTGTGGAAATGCGTTCCTTGCGGAGTATGTGTGGTGTAACTTTGAACGATAGAGTGAGGAATGAGGTTAAACGGGACCGTTTCGGATTAAAAGAGGATGCAGTGACAAAGATAGAAAAGGGTATGCTTAGATGGTTCGGTCATGTTGAGAGGATGAGTGAAAGACGTTTAACAAAAGGTAGCAGAGGTGGATATGGCAGAGGTAAGTGGAAACGCAGGGAGGGGTCGCCCTAGGAAGACCTACACTGACCTTATTGGTGAGGTTCTTCAGAAAGGTCAGGTGCGGAGTATACTCGTAACCGGCGTGCTTGTATGACGGGATGTATGAACGTAGATGAGGCGAAAGTATTATGTAAGGATCGTAGCAGGTGGCGTTCTGTGGTTTCTGCCTACCCCCATGGGAAAAAGGCGAGTCCTTTCACACACACATAAGTGTGTGAAAGGATTAAAAGTTTAATTATTTTGCTTAGAGTTTTAGCTAGTGCGATACTCGTAAGAATATGGAAAGTTTAGATATTAATTATAAGGATAGTAGGAAATAACACTTGTGTACCTAATTTGTTTCTAGTTAGAAAATGTTACTTACGAGAATTTGTGCAAACATGTGTATATTGTATCCTATTAGAATAATGTTTGCATAATTCCATACGATACCAATTTGAAAAAAGCAAGACAAGTATAATACTAATTAGAAAGGTTTTTTAAGAAACATTGTGTCACAGTGTTATAATTACGTAACTTGAAAATAAGATTTTTTGTTTAGCAAGGAACATTAAATATTTTTATTGTATATTATAAAGACTGTTTAGAAACTAAGTTTCCAACAAGAATTGTAAAAATCCAGTAAAAATTGTGGAAGTTATAACCAATTTTAGTAAGTGAAAATGTTGAAAGGGCGAGGGCATGGGAGACCGTCCCCGGACTACGGTTGGTCGTGGACCAAGCCCCGTAGACCGCCACTAGTACAGTTATCAAGGCTGTCATATCGTTGCCGTTATTTCTAGCCTCCTGATTCAACATTTGTTTAGTAACCAGAGCTATAATGAAGAGGGGTCCGAAACTACAGGTTACAATTGAAAAGCAAATTGAATTATTTATTATCTGCAGCACCGACCGTCGCGACAAGGTCACGGAGCTGCGCTGCCAAAGCTAGGCACTCCTCCTAAATGTGCTGTCGATGGTATCCAAAATGGTGGCAACCGAAGCGACGGCTCCCGGACTATGCGGTACGAGTACTTTCCGTCATCCATGTCCCTCTTTAGTAGTCTCTCCAGCTACTAGTTTATGATGGGTCGCCGTAATTGCCGCAAACGTTTGGACACCCTACAAATTTTTTCCTTGAGAATGTAAAATATGCGATAACTCTTAAAGTATAATACGTAGATAAGCAGATGATGTATCAAAAGTTTTAACAGTTTCATTAGCAGTTATGAATGTAAGCTCCGTTTGGCTACGAGTTTGGATTTCGTAAATATAAGATCACTCAGGTCTGCAGTTTATCAAATTTTCAACTTTCATTAGCTCTTGAACTAATAGGTATTTAGTCACGATTTATGTTTCAACAATTTATCTTCAAGCTTATGTATAATATTCAAAAGAAATATTACGTACTTATTTAGTCTAAGGCGGTCAATCAAAGATCACTCAGACCGCCACATGTGTGGATTGAGTGATCCACATTAAGCGTTATAACTTTGTGACGCGACATTCCAATGAAACGAGTAATTATTACTAGCTTTGATATGTTATCTACAGTTTTTTGAGATGAAATTTAGAACCGCGAAGGTGGTATGTTCTGAGATACGTGTTATGACATTTTCTTCAAACGGGCAGATTGAGTGATCTAGTTTTTTCACCATAACTTTTTTACTTCAGGTTTAACAGTTTTTTCACTTTACCATCATGTTTCAACAGTTATGCACAATTACTTTTCTTTTTTTAAACCGGATCAAATGAACTTTTAAAAAAGATCACTCGTACCACACGCACACCTTGTACGACACGAATATTATGAAGGAACATTATATTACAGATAACATTCCAAAGATACATGTGTAAATGGTAACCTCATTTCCCTTCGTCAGTCAATATGGGAGAACTTCTAAGAAACTTCACGGTCACTGTCTGTTGGTACCCGCTTGGTATCGATTTTGTCTTGTAACTAGGTACCTACTGGATACCCAAAATTTATTTGGTTACCAACCAGTGAACCGGGTTCAACCTCGTATCCTTTGTAAACATTATTTACTCAATAAACCGAGCTTCAATGTTTAATAAGTTAGTTACAAAATTCGGCTACAAAATAATCCTTGAACATTTCGTCCCAAGAGTTTGGTTGTTCGGCTTTTAAGTCGAAGTTACCTATTAAAAAATTATGACCTGGAAATTTATGGCTTCGACGGAACTATATTAAGTACTAAGTCTACACCGCTGTCTGTCTCTCTGTTAGTCCGTCTGGCTGCCACAACGCTGTAATTTTAAACTGGAATAGATAAGCAGTTGTATTTATCATACAATACGTGTTACTATAACTTATATCATGGCAAGTAAAAAAAAGAAGGTAAACTACTCGTATGAATTTTTTTACTTTAGTCCAATCCAACTCATATTTGGCTGGTGTTATTAATATAATCTCAGACATTATTAGTTATAACTTAAACCGATAAGGAAGGGCTCTTTCTAGCAATGACATAAGGTTGATATTATACATAAATCATAGTTAAAAGCACTAGCTTCTGCGAAAGTGACCGCGTGATTTTTTTCAGTCGCGTTAAGTTATGTTACGTTTTTTATTACTGCTACGCTCCCGTGGGTCGTAGCGTGTCAAAGTCAAAGTCAAAGTCAAAACATTTATTTCAATTAAACCATTTACAGGCACTTTTGAATTATCAAGGAGTCGGTCAGTTAGTCCGAAAGATGAAGCTAGTTGCTCGTGATATTTTATAGCCCATACTATTCTTTACCAATCATACAATTCTTTTTCTTTTAATATTCAAAAGTCTTTTTCCGATCAGACGGGAAGTTCTAGAAACTAGTGCGTTTAAAAAAAAAACAAAAAATGCTTCAGCTTTAATATACGAGTATCTATTATTTATGATCTCCAACAAAAGATATTATACACAAATCATGACATAATACGTAATTGTCAAAAGGTGTTATGTAGGTACTCCTTCACTTACTAGCATAGATCCTAGTATAGATAAATTAAAACGTGAACCTTAATTGGTAATATCAAGAGTATAACACGCAATATCAGAGAACAACAAAAGACATATAAAGCAAGTACTATCGTTACCAAAGAAACAATGAAGAAAAGTAGAGTTTCATATGAAATTAGTTACAAATACAACCTCTACAAACGTTGTAATATGCTTCGGTGTCAGACGGTTATATAAGGAATATTATATGAAGCTGAATAGTGATGTATTATCTTACCGCTTTGAACTAGATCCTGACCTTGCTAAGGCTAGACTGGAATAGATTAGAGCATTTTCATGGTAACAGTGTAATCTTTTGAAATAAGTTTTTATCTTAATATATATATAAATCTAGCGTTACGTTGTTTGTCCGGGATGGACTCCTAAACTACTCAACCATTTTTTTATGAAATATGGCTTACTGTGTGTAATTTGGTAAATCTTAAAAGATAGGAAAGTTTTTATCTCGATTATTGACCTCAATGTCTTTTTTTACTTCAAGCCACAGCAACGAGAACAATTTATTAGTAATGTGAGGGCCACATTGTAAAGTTAACGGTTCAGTAAAGTAGCAGACCGTGTCGTGTAAATTGACTGTAAGATTGCCAAAAAGTCACTACGATTTCAACACAAACCGTTCCAAAAAGGATAGCGGAAAAACGCGGCTAAATGCCACCTTACACGGCGATAACACGGCAAATAATTTAACCAAGGACATAAATAAAGTGAGGAAAAGAAATTATGAACCCGACAAAATTCGAAGAAAATAAAAACAAATAAGGGGTTCCTTAGTCGGCCATTTAATTTCATGAAAGCAGACGCGTATTCTAATAAGCTAGGAAACATTACTTGGTTTTATTGCGCATTTTCACTTAACTTCCAGTCGGTATTTCTCTTTGGTAGTCATTTCGAGCTATAGTCTGGGCAGTGTGAATTATTTAGAATACGCTTTCCGAAGATACGGCATTAAACATTCACCGGCGCAGACCTAACGCTTTTGACTGTTCACGAAACTAACATGGTGCGGGTACAACTACGCGTCATCGGCTTTCTCGGAAACCAATCGATACGCTCCGTTGTTTGATTGAATTTAAATAAATAAACTTGTACTGTTGCTTTGTGTTCGTGCTTGGTATGTTATTGTTCCTTTACTTTTCCACTAACTTATTGTGTGTGTTATATTGGGACGTACGTGTCATTTGATCAGGAAATCTAGCTTTTTTGACATCTGACATTTCGATTTTTTACAGTCTAAAGCCTTGTCCACACCAGTGCGCTTTTTCACGTTCATTTTGCAACTTCAACTTTCAATTCGTCTTGCGTCAAGCGCATGCAATGTTGATTGCCTTAAGACACATGCAGCTTATTGTCTTCACCTGTGCGCCCGACGATGACGAATCAACTTGCGATACGGGCATGCGCTGTTTTGAACTAGTTTTAGTGCACGTCTTATTGTATGCGCTTTTGCGCTTCATGCATGCGTTATACGAAAAGGCAAGATAAACATGTAACCGCACTGATGTGGACATAGCAATAGATGTTCAAGTCTTATTCTGGGGTTTCACAAAGAGATGACTGCTGCTAAGCCAGGATCTATTGTTTACAAAGACATTTGTAATACCAATATATTATTCTGTATACAAATTGTACAATAGATTACAAACACCTACGCATACAAAATATAACTTTACAATACACGAACTGAAACTATTCGAAATTCAATTCTCCTGTTGTCTTTATGTATGCCTAAAACCAATTTGTAGACTCAGTACCTATTCCAGACTATTGTCCCGACTTCATCCCAATATGTTGAAGCCTTATTTAACTTTATATCTGGGATTAACTTTGGTCATTATCCCCCAGATAATTTTAAGGGACTGTGAACCTTTGTAATCAAATTAACTTTATTGGACGGTAGCTCGCGTTAAATAAAAGTGGATTACTAATTAATTGTCGTATAATAGATATTAATCGTACGAGACAATTTTGGAAGAATAAAAAATCGAGGTAATTTTCTTTGTATTACCTCTGTTGACCGTAGGTAATTGATAAAGTCACGAATGTTTTTTCCATGAAACGTTGTTGTTATTATTAAAGCCTGTAAAACATTCCTAAAATAAAGGATGAAGTCTCTCAGTTCTCCATAGAACTTTAGACTTATAAAAATTTTGTCACCTACAACAAAGTGACAAAATAATAATGCGAACAGAGAAATGAATAGAGTTTCCACAGAACATTGTCGGTTTCAGATTTTTAGTTCAACAGCTATTACAGTTACGCCAGTGCACAGTAGCAAAAATTATTCGATTCGAGCCGATTTTAGAATTGAAAACACTGCTATCCTATATCATTTAGCTTTAATTTTATACAATAGGCCCAATTAGTATCACCCATTGAATTGAATTAAGCCTTCTACCTAAATATTATATTATGTACGAAACGGATATTTCTATTTACAAATCGATCGATTTTATGTAATGTTGCCACCACACGCTCGTTCTATGCCCTAAGTGCTTTCATGCTCACAAGTTAATGAACAGGTACAGCTCAATTTAAGCCAAGCAGAGAAAGAAAAAGAAAAGCTCCGTTCGCCAATTATTTATGGCCAGTGTGAAAAAATTCACCCTGTTTAACCTTTGTCACGACATCGACATAGTGTCAGTTCGATACAAAATATACCGTTTAAGTACCTACATTGCCTATTACTGGGAACTTGTTCCAGAGTACCGAATTTCTTTTTCAGGTAGCCATTTTGTTAAAATAATTATGGCCTGTCCCATTACGGTAGAATGAAATGAGAATAGTTAGAGAAATATGTAATTTAGAAAAAAAGTTACCTTAATTTAGTTCAAGCGTGATGGCTGGATTTTCTTTATTTTTACAGGATATTGCCAAAAAACCATGAAATAGGAATAATAATAATAATACCAGCCTGTTCTACCGTAGGGCAAAGATCTCAAACAGAGAAGGTACGAGCATTGATCACCACGCTTGCTCAAGGCGGATTGGCGTTAAAAAAATAAAAATAAATCATTAAGAATTGATATTTGTGTTGTAATTGTAATTAGAATGGAATCGGTAGATTTAATGACATCAGCAAGTTAAATCCTTACAATATTCGTTATTGCCATACATTTTCCGTGGGCCATAACTTCAGCCAGACACTATAAAGGTCAAAACTTAAGTACACATACCTCAACGACATATTTCACCATCTATCCCTAAAATTTCAGCTAGACTAAAGTAACTAAAACGACTAAAATAACTACTGAATGACGTATAAGGTGACTGCTATCTTGGACCATTAACATTTACTTTCTTTTTGTGGTCATTTTTTGTTTCAACAAGCTACAAGTAACTGGCAGTTATGACAGCGACTTGGCAGCAAATGCTTGGCTTGTTATGTAATGAATGGCATGAATCCAATGTGCTATGTCGTCAGTATTATAGAAGGCTTGTTTGGGCAATAAATTTAGGTTTATTTTTGGATGAAAAAGCTGTTTTTTGGAATAGTCTTTGGGCCATAAAAACGACCACAGATTAATTTATTGCTTGTAATTATTTATACTATTAGTATTGTATTTATGATTAAAAGAGAAGAGTTCTGCCAATAACAACCCAAGTTATACTGCCTCCAATTTTCCAAAGTGATTGTATTGCTTTTGGACATCTATTTAATGTTTTTGAACCTTATTACCAAGGTCGTAAGGTTGAAAAGATTGTATATTTTACTGATATTACTGGATGGTAATATAACATATTTCCATAATTATTTTTAACTTATATGTACTTATATTTTTAATTTATTATTTAATTAACATAATTTACTGAGAGATTGTGTGGCTCAAATGATACCCTGATGTTAAACCAATTATGCATTTTAATTTGTCGTGAAAAATCTTTGTTCTACACCATTATTCTTCCCCTTAAATACAATTTACACAGCCAGCAAGCCGATCTCTAATCATAACCACAAAATAAACAAAATCCCGGTACACCAAACAAAATCTAAGGGAATCCTTATTCTATTTGGTTTGAAATGGAAAGCGCAGGCGTAACCCGGACGAGAATCGAGATTATCCATTTCCTCTCGATAAGTGAGAAGTTTTCCTACAAGATTAAATATTGCAGCCCCTTGGTACCCCTGTGGCGTGAGTAATGTACTGTCAGAATCTAGACGTGTATGGAAAAAAGCAGAGAAAACTTACTTGGATTCGTTTTTAAGTTGAACGAGGAGAAACCAATTTGTAATGTAAGTTCTGATTTATGGATAGTGCGGTTTGTTTGTTCAAATTGTGTTAGTCTCGGTTGAAAGATTGGGTTTGTGTTTCTATTTGTAGTTAGTTTGTGTATCTTAGGTATTTATAATGGTTCGTAGTTGGAATTAATCGTACAAAAGTGAGTACTTTTTGAGGATTTGTGATTTGGTTTTCTTGTTTTGTATAAGTAAAGCTCATCTAGGATAACTTAAAGAATGTTTCAACAAGAAAAACAAGTGTTCTTAATTGCTCATGAGTGTACCACTGCGACACTGCAATTACGGTTCGGCTGGCATCGATTCGAATAATCCAACTGTTAGCGATAAGTACGCCGCCGGAGAGCCCTCACCTTTTATATCTTTTTATTTAAAAAAAAATATATTTTAATATTTAGAAAAATAAAAATATTTCAATATTATCTTTATACGTCAAGCGGTATTTGGATATGTCATGATTAGTGAGTGTATGACCTTTCGCTTTATATACACATATATAGATATATTTTTAGTTTAAAGACTTAATGGGTATATTATTATGGGGATATTAATAAAATTGTGCTAGTCATATAAAATACAACCAACATTTTAAAGAACATTCGTCTTTCCAACTCATAAAAATCGAATGCAATACTTTTACGCAAGCGGGATTGTGCGAAGCCTTTACATCCGATTTGAAATTCGCATAAAGTAGAAAATCGTTTACTCTCAGTTTCAGTAACAACACATTTCAAAAATATTACACAAAACTGCATATCCATGAGGGAAGCGTTCAATATATCTAACGCCCCTCGTGGAGATCAATTTTCACGGTGGAGCTGCGACTCCAGAATGATTTTGCTCCATTACTCTCTCCAATGTGTCGACATCCTGCCGATTTGTACCACAATATTCAATTATTTTTACATTTCGATTCGATTCCGACAGCATTTAAAGTTTTGGTTGATCGGGCAGAATATAGTGTTCAATTACTAGATACTAAAATTATGTTTCAAATTAGTCTTTATAACGGATGTAAAAAGACACTTAAAGTCGAAGTCGATTATATTTTTTTGGTTCTGGACTATGCATACTTATAACCTTTTGGTTTTAAAGAAAATAATGTTTCAAGGCAGAGTTCCGGCATTTTTAAGTTTAAGTTAAAGTAAAGTTTAAGTTACGACAGTAAGTGATATAAATTAAGAGTATTACCGTAAGCACAATGTTTCACGTGCTTTATATTTCGTGCTACCATAAACAGTGTTTTTTTTACATTGTACATGCGTAGTGAACGACAATGTGATAATAATTTTTACACCGTACCTATACGACTTGAAAAAAAAACCTCTTTTCAAACAAATATTACTTAGTTGACAAAATTCATAACGCACTGCAAAACATTAAGTTTATTCCGCTGCTGTTATACCATAAATTAGTTTCCCTTTGCTGGCAACCTCAAACATTTAACAGAAAACAACATACAAGTACCTAAAACTATATCAAAACACATTCATTCATTTTCCCAAGAAAACATCTTGTAATCCGCCCACAGAACATAACAAAATTCATAAGACAAGGCCCAAAACTAGTGCCATTTGTTAACAAAATGCCAGAGGCCGATATATGGCACGGCCGTAGACGATATTATGGATGCTTGGCTGGCACCACGAGGCTTGCCTGGCAGCCTGCCACGTGGCTGTAACACCATACTCGGGGCTATAAACCGCTCCCAAGTTTGGATTAAGAAAGATTAATTGTCGCATGTGAGGAATTTTACTTTAGCAATTTCGTGTTGCGATTTCTAGAATAGCTTAGTGTTTGTTGTTTTCCGAGTTTGGAAGTGAAAAAGATTTCAGTAACTAATCAAAATGTTCTTAATTGTCTAAAGACAAAATATTGACAAGATTTTAATAAACACTAAAAAGGAAATTGAATGTATGGTATGTTATTTATCGATGCCGAGTAATACTAATCGTGGGTGCAGTAAAACTCTAGACTTGAACACCTTTATCGTCTCGAAACGACCGGTAATATTTCGCGCTAACAAGTAAATTCCAAGTATTTTTTTTTATGTTTAATATGTTTGACATTATTTCAAAATACACGTCTTTTAAGGAATCGCTCCGTTGCGTATCTGGTAGGCAGTATCGCTCGACTATATCATTATGTGCGTACGGGTCATCGCCCAGCTTGTCTAAACCCAACGGGATAGCTAGTTTAAATTCAAAAATTACTTACACAAAAATAAAAAATATTTTGTTATTGATTCGTGTTGAGAATTATTTAGCATTGTTACCTTCTTGAATTTGACGAGGATGCAAGAGTACATCTCGTTTTTTTTTGTTTTTTCTTTGTAAATAATTACTGCGAGACTTGCTAGGTATAGCCACAATTTTCTTTATCGAGAAGACGACTCGATACCTACTCGAAATACGCGATATGAACTAAAGTCTAGCCGCTTTACCAAATAAATATTGACTGTGTGTACGACGAGTCAAAGCCTTCAGTTTTACTCCATAGTTTCACTCGATCGAGTAAAACTCCATGTGAATACGTACCATTAAACTTTCGAAATACGTATTTCAAACCAAAAACGTATTCGTGCCCCGTTTGAATACCGAAATGTTTAAAACATACTTTTCACAAAGCACAACGTAAGACTGGCATAAAACAAAATAAATAGAAAGAAAAATACGTACCTACTCCCATTGAATGGGTATACGGCCAGCTTTAATTCAAATAGTTGGCCTACTCTGGATAGTTTTACAGGCAAATCTTTATTGCACCCGCTTAATTTCGCGCAACTATGCCGGACGGCGCTAAATGAATTTATTATGCTGCACTCTGTAAACGATACTAGATTTTTGGTGCCTTTCCTCTCGTCAGAGTTCAAAGAGAATATTCTAGGAATATCTCTGTTTGTTTGTTATTGAATTACGCCTTAAAGTTCTGTACTTATCTTTGTGAAGTTTGAATGTACTTGTTGGTATTGGATGTAGATTGTTGTTCGTGTTGTTTTCCTTTTTGAGTTAATTTGAATTTTGAATGCCAACAGATGTTCTAGAAGTGCTTTCTTAATTTTGGTGGTGTTTGTTAATGTACTGGTCATTTCTGTTGCATATATTTTAATTGTGTTATAATGCATTTTTGTAGGAAACAGCTGCTTTTTGTTTCTTTTTTCAGAGTTAGTCCTATAGTAAAAGTTATTCATATTCATGAGTACTCTCACTTCCCTTAAAAATGGCCATGAAATTAAAAGACAGTCAGTTTGTGAGTTTAGTTAAAAATGTATTCATTTTTTTTACGTCCTAAATGATATGCGAAAGTGAGTTTGAATGTTATGGCGCATTTTCATTAGTCGATAGGGCCCGCATGCGGCGAGTCCCTGCATGCGACATAACAACCAATGAAAGTTACAAGTCGTTACACCGCATGCGAGGATCCGCCGCGCATGCTTTTTACCGACCGTGATATCGACATGCGGGCCCTGTGGCATGCGTTCCAGAAATCTGTCTCACGCCGCATGCGGGCGCTATCGACTAGTGAAAACGGTTCACCGAATGCGGGCCCTGTGGCATGCGTTCCAGAAATCTGTCGCACGCCGCATGCGGGCGCTATAGACTAGTGAAAATGAGCCATTACGCTTTCAAGGCTAAACCATTGAACCGATTTTAATAAAATTCGGCAAAGCTCGTGCTAACAAAGCTTGATCCACATAAAAGGACGTAGGCTACTTCTTAATCTGCAACTTCACCTGCATCCGTTACAACCAACATTTATGCACACAAAGTCCCTGGCAAATCTAGTTCACTATAATTATAACCTCGCATTGATTGGTCGACATTACCTACATACTTACCTAAAGAAAATTATTAACATGCCGTATCGTTTATAATTGCAGGATGTAAATCGTAAATTATACGCGGTAATTATCGAAGCGATACGTTTAAAAACTGGACAAGCACGAGTCAGACTCACACACGAAGGGTTCCGTACAGCCGTACAAAGTCAAAGTCAAATCATTTATTTCAATTAGGCCATTATAAGGCACTTTTGAACGTCATTACAAGAAAAAAAATAGAATTGAATCTAGTTACCCCTTCCAAAAGGTAGAATATTATTTAATGAAGCATGGAAGACTTACAGCATAAAAAGTAAGTAAAAAAGGAGACCATAGCTGACTGGAAGCCAATTACAAGTCTATGCGTATAAAATTAGATTGTATAGAATTTAACACTACCTACATACAAGTTTCTTGAATGAAACCTATGAACTATATTTTATTTTTATTATTTGTTGTTATAAGGACAATAGAAATACACACTCTGTAAAAATTTAAACTCTGCCTATTTCGGTTCATGAGAGAGCTCACAGTCCGCTGACAGAGTCACGGACAGACAGGATTAGTCTCGTTGGTATCCGTACGGATTCCTAAAAAGTAACATGTTACTTACCAATATCCTGAGGCAAGGACGAGTAGTCGAGTAGTGTTACTTTATTTATAGTAGAACGAAATCGACCTCGATATTTCTATAAATATTGTACGCCAATCAACTACTCGTACTTATAATGTCAAAATGTCAAATGAATAAAACAGTCTATTAGATTCGTTCAGCAGAACAGAGGTAGGTTCCGCGGTTGAAAGGGGGCCGTAGAGATTGGAGTTCTAGGTTTGATACCCAGATGATGTACTTTTGGTCGTTTAGGATAATCGGTACTTTGTAAACCTGACGAAAGTGTATCTGTACCCTGCTGCCATAATTATTTTTGAGATGTTTGGGTTTGAAACCGGGTCTGTGAGCGATGCCATTGGAAACACCTCAGTGATGTCTTTTTTTTAGACTACAAGTAAAATGGAATAGAAAATTTTCATCAATATTTTGACTCTTACCAAACATCGACCGACAACGTTCACTATATGCTAACGCTCAAATATGCTTTACTATTTGAAGCCGACCATGCATAAAGCTTCATAGTCCCAAACAAACACATCAAGTGCATTTGCCATATCGAATATAGAACTGTAGCGTTCGATACCTATACAACGTCGTCACCGTCTCGTGCTATGAAATATTCACACTGCCTACATATGCTGCTGCCTTAGTACCTATAAATATCGACGTGGTTCACGTACGTACATGTTCTGGCGCTATGTTTTACTTTTAGCAAGAAATTCAATTTAAAATCTGATAAAATATCTTGCAAATTTTTTTTAGCAACTACTTGTTTATTTTTTTGTTTTGTTTGTAAAAGGTAAACTCTGAATATACTGGCCCGATTACAAAATTGTTTCACTGATTAAAAGCTTTATCGTTAAGTTTTATGATATGAGAAGGTACTTAAGCATCATGCGATCGAAGTCGCGGGCAGAAGCTAGTAATTAATATAAGTCTGAAATCGTGAATCGGCCTTGAGCAAACGTGGTGATCAATACTCGTGCCTCTATGTGAGAAAAATCCTTTGCCTTGCAGTTGGACAATATCATTATTATTGTGCTCGATTTCATCTCCAGCATTTTCACGTATCGCTTGCACGTACGCCAACAACTATTTGAATGTGTGTATCCCATCAAAGCAAATATATTTCTAACACCATTTTTGTTTTCGGCTAACGCTCGATTCGTTCACAAAGCGAATCAATTCGAAATTCAAACGTGTAACATACGCATGACTAGCGCCATAGTGCTCGATTGTGATGACTACCGAGCTGTCGTAAGACCTGACACGTCAGACAGAGCCCAGATACTGGCCAGTCACTGCACTGAGTGGACGTGTAGACATCCATTCAATAAAATCGGGCACAATGCACTGGGTTTATCCAATACAGATAAGCTTGAATGAGATTGCATGGATGTAATCTTGTATGGACTAGAAACATCTTCGTTTGAAATTCTGAATGGATGTGATGCGAATGTGTTTGTGCTGGTTTTCTTTGCATTGTTTGTTTTTGTTGGAAGTGGGGCAGGCGACATTAGCATAGGTGATAGGAATATATGTGTGTGTTTGTTTGCAACCTATTTATAGCTACTGTATCTAATTCTCTTGAAATAAATGTTTTCGTGTTATTTCTAATATTGCGCTTAATAATTCTCAAGGACTTTGACTATATTATGTGCAGTTCACAAGCTAGATAAAAGATAGATCTGGACATTAATGGTTATGCAAAATCTATTGTTAGAAGTTTTTTTTCTTTAATTTACTTTTGTTTGATGTCCTTCACCTATAAGATGAAAGGGTCACCTATTATAACAACAATCTTTACTACAGATTCAGTACGTGATTCTAGATCCTTGGAGTTAACAGTTTTCATCAGTAATTAAAAAAAAACAGCTATTCCATATATTATGATTGTGTGTGTTGTACTTTTGAATAGGCTAGACCTCCCGTCTAGAGTTATGTACTGAATATATGGTAAAAGTTTTAGTTACGATGTCCGTTCCACTCAAAAATGAATGGCCAAATGTGTTGCTAAGTGCAAAACTCGAGAATGGCTGGACCGGTTGAGATGATTCTTTCTTTGTGTTGTTCGTAATTTCCCTGACAAAGATTTTACCTAAGATTTTTTATGGAAATTTGCCGGAAAAGTTAGAAATTTGAACCCGTGCGAAGCCGGGGTTATTCGCTAGTATATAAAAGTTATCTCAGTATAGCAGAAGGTAACAGAAAAATAAAGAAAATTCTTTATTTCGTTAAAGGACAGCAACAAACATCGTAACACTATCAAGATTAATTAATGAATTCTAGCTCATACGAGTATAAAAATATTTGTCCCTGTCTTATATGCTTTGTAGCATTTTAATCAAATCTAGTGTTGTGTGGAAACGTAAATGTATTACAGTAATTAGTTGTGTGCCAGTGGTTGGCAAGCTGGCGTGGCCAGATGCCAGTAACGGCCTTCCTAACAGCTTATCTTAGTTCTGCTACTTTATGTAGGCCTTGCATTGTACTAGCTTGGTTTATTTTTATGTGCGTCGTTTGGACAAGCTGGAGACTATAGTTGCAGACTGTTCGTTGTTATCGAGAACCATTATGGTGGATGGTTTTGGTTGTGGTATAGTTGCTTGGTCAAAACGCATGTTGGTTCAGATTTAGGTACTAGAATCTATGAAAATTACATGGGAAGTTTGTAATAGGTACCTACCTAGTAACTACATATTACATTTTATAACATATTCTTTAATTTCTTTTTTCAAAATTTGAATAGGCTAACTTCTATTAAATGGTGATGGGGATATATGGATGTTTGTTTTTTACTTTTTTACGCTTAAACAATTGCATGGAATACTCTTTTTAAGACCCATAAAATATGTTTGATAATTAGGGACATTTTCTTAAATTCTAGTTTATATTAATATAGTGCTATTTATTATAAGTATATTAATGTTAATTTAGTTGAACAACCATTAAACAGTTCCTTTATCAATTATTCAAAACAAAACAAAAGCTTAGTACCAAAACTAAAGAAAACCCTACAAAAAGTCAAGGAAAGCTGCACTAAAGATAGTCAGGCGTGTCTTAGTGAACTTCAAGGTTCTCCTAAATTATTCACACACAAGTAGGTGTAGCAAAAACGGAGACAAAGTGAGTCTCGAGGCGTTCATTACGAGCTCTGCTACTGACACGCCCTCTATACGACGACGAAGGACTTTGTCTGAATTTTGACTAGTAGTAGCTGTGCGGATTTATGAAATATGCAGCATGATTTTCGGGGTTACTTTGGATGCTTTTTTATAGTTTACTGGCAATATCTACTAGTACTGTCTTAAGTGTTTAAGGGTTGGTTTTCGAAAGTAGGATAAATAAAGTGTAATAAATAAGAGCCGGTTTTTGGCAATATGACATAACATAACATCACGCCTGTAATCCCCGAGGGGTTAGGCAGAGGCGTACCCATTAATACACCCACATTTCGCCAGTTATGTTGGCAATATGTTAGCTATATTTTGTGAGATTAACGTAGGTATATGTTAGTTTCAAGCTTTTTTTTTGTTCGTTAGCCTATTCTGCCCCACTCGTGGGCAAAAGCCTCCCTTCACTCCTTCCATCCTTCCCGTTTCAATGCCTCATTCCTCAAACTTACCCGTACAAAATTTCATTAAAATCGGTTCAGTGGAGTAGTCGTGAAAGCTGCTGCTTAACAGACAGACAGCTACTTTCGCATTTAAAATATTAGTATGGATAATTCTTTTTTTAGGTATTCTCTGTAAAGTTAACAGATGGGCAATTTGACTTTAAAAGTGTTGTCAATAATACTGTCATTAGTACGTTAACTTAAAAAATATGGTAATGAATACGAATTCGGTTGCCAAGCCTGGTGATTACGACATTATCACCCCCTCTATCGTTGGTTGCAGCGAACCTGGGGGAGATCCAACAAACGTCAATAACAGACTAGTAATGTAATAGTACAATTACATTTTGAGAACATTTCACAAATACACAGGCATAATTAAAAAGGTTTCAATAGTTTTTTCAAAATGTATCTTTTTAACCGACTTCAAAAAACGAAGGAGGTTCTCAATTCGGCCGGTTTTTTTTTTATGCATGTACACCGATTACTCCGAGGTTTCTAGTCTGATTAGTGTGATTCTTTTTTTGTTCGATGCAGTATACTTGCCATTTGGTCCCATAAAAATTTCATCCAATTTGGTTTAGTGCTTTTTATTTTGTGAGCATTTTTCTAAATTAAATATATCGTGTGAGGTATTGTTTGAAAGGACTTTCATTAAGGATTTCAAACATTAACACACAAGCACTAAAAAGTGAAAAATAAAAAGCTTTTTTACAAAAAAAGACAACCGCCTTCAAAAACTACAAAATAAATAACTTTAGTTTGGAAGTCGGTGGCAATACCTACCTACATAACAAAAAACAAAACCAAAGCCACCGACTTCCAAACTAAAGTTATTTATTTTGTAGTTTTTGAAGGCGGTTGTCTTTTTTTGTAAAAAAGCTTTTTTGTTTTTAGGATTTTCATATGTAGGTAATCTGTATTTGTGTCCAGTTTGCCCTCAGTTTCATAAGTGGGGCGCCAACCAAAAACACTTTGCCCAACTTTGGAAATCGAACCCAAGACCTCATGCTCAGCAGTCGCGGTTTGTGACCACTAGACCAACGAGGCAGTAAACAGGCGTATTGCTATAACTTGGTTGCTTTTTATGTAATTAAAAAGTAAATAATATTCGCCATTATTGGCATTGGTTTTTAATAAGCTTAACCATTTAAAATTAAATCGAAATCAAGTATTAATATTGAGCGGAAATATTCCGCATGAAATACGGAAAAAGTGGTTTGCATTTCGCCGGAAACGTGGGACACAATGTGGAGTGTCAGCAAAAACAATCCAAGAGAGTAGAAAACTGAACAGTGTATACTTGTTATTTTACTTTGACAAAAACGAGCAGTCTTGCCGTTCAAAATAGTTTTCAAACGTAAATGTATTGTGTTAGTAACTTCGTAAGGTTCAAAATGTCTTGTTTTATTTCTATTAAGAAATAAAACCATTTTTTTTGTATTACTAGGTGTTATAAGTGTCATATCCAAATCTATATAAATCTATTTCAATGAAGGTTTTTGTTTCTCTTTTAGTTTAAATGCCGTTAAAAAAACAGTTTATGTCCTTTTCGATCCAGTTAACATTTATCTTTTGATATCCCCTTAATCCCAGATTCCTCGTCTTTTACACCCTAAAGATCCGGACGGTTGTTATCTCAAAATCTTTTGTTCTTGTCACGGACACCCGCATACATATTCCGACTCCCCGCCGTCGCCTATTTCCATATCCCTCAAATATATCATTGCGTTGGGAATATTTTATGCTGTCGGTATCTAACCGGCGTTTTGTGGTAATGTCTTCGTTTGATGTATAGCAGTCAAGAACACTCGTGGTCTAAATATCTTGCCATTATGTATATTGTGGCCACATTAAGATGTAACGTCGCAGAAGGGAGCCTCTTAGCGTTTTTTCCCTGCGTAATCACGACCCAGATTGCTCTGTCGCGAAACAGAATGCCGCATTGGGCAGGAAATTTGTTAAAATTATAGACGAACATTTATTTCTTCAGTCGAAATATCGAATATGGGCCCGACTTCCTTTTACTAAAAGTCCGATGAAATTACTGGGCAAATGGCGCCTCGTTTGTGCTTAATTCGTACATTTGTTTGTGCAATCTTTTTTCGACGAGATACGAGGGAAAAAATAATTGAAACAACCATTTTTCTCTGTACGGGAAATTAGCGCTGAGATTGTTCTTTGTTGAATTTAATTGGATCAGATTATAGACAATGAGTGACGTTTTTGCGTAGCACGTACTATGTACATAATAACCGGATGACGAGGGAGAAGTGAAATATAAAAGCGTAATAAAGTAAGGGAACGAAGTGCAAAGAATTTTGTATGAATTACAAATGAATTTTCTGGAGTCGTTCAAAAACTCGCACAGCGAAATCTCCTTCCGCGGCTACTTCGTTAAATAATGTAAGGAACTGTGGAGGTGCGCGAATTGCGGGAACCGACTCGAACAAAACGCGCTGGAGCCGCTTGAATTTGCAATTTCAAGGCGTTTCGTTCTCTCACAATTTGCTTATACCGAGCCCCACGTTGGGCGCCATTCCATGTAATTCGGTCCGCAGCCGCACTAAAGTTAAGTAATCGCGCACAGTCGCGCCCGCGCTTCCAGGACCTGCTTATTTTTTTGGCATCGTTTCAAATTAAAAGCGATAAGAATGAGCCTGCTCCTTTTACAGACCCCCACAGTGGCACATCGAAACAAAGCCATCTACTTACAGCATACACAATTTATCACCCTTTGTTGAGAGAGCGTCAGAACTGTCGGCTGTAACTATACAATGAAGTTAGCAACTAATGACGTTTGCCGGTTTCCCTCTCTTTGTACCGTTCCAATACTTCCGATATAATTTCGGGTCACTTCACTAGCGAATGCCAACTCATCCGCGTATAATGCGACATGGGAGTTGAAACTAAATTAATATACAAAATTTTATGAGCAATACGAACTAAACCGGGATCCTCGATGGAGGTCGGGCTCGCCTTTCATTTTCTCTCCAATAATGAACAAGTGCTGACCCCCGCAAGCTGCGCGAAATTTAATTTTAATACGGGACTGGCCACTATCTCGGCGACGTCGCCTAACAAAACATGCCTGGCTGGCGTAGATTAGAACTCGCTTACAACATGTTTGTTCACGGCTAATGTTTTTGACGCCGTTATACGTGTTAGGACACATTAATCTTAATTGTATACATTACTAACTTCAAATTGTCAGATAAAGAGCGGTCGGATGGCAAGCCATTACTAACGAAATTGTAATGGAACATCCAACATTCTTCGGCTTGTACAATTGGGGCAAAATTCGCTGCAATTTCATGAATTGTCGTCGGCAGTTATTATTCGGCGTGTAAGCGGGAATTTGTCTCACCAGGACATAGCTGGTTTTGTCCTGGAGTTTCCCGTAAATTCGCATGGTTCGCTGGTCCCTTTGAAAAGTCGCGGTTGGTTTTACGCTTTTGGCGGTATTGTTCGTGGCGTTTTGACTTTGAATTTTAACCATCCTTGTTCAGAAATTGCCGCGAGATGAATAATGTTTTGCTGTGCAGTTTGCGCTTGAGTAGTAATTGTGCATTTTGGTTGGAGTTAGTTTCGATTTGCTTGTGATCTCATCTGTCTTAACCAGATCTTGGATCAAAGAGGGTAGCCTAAGTTTACGTTTTCATACCTACTAAGTTATGTTCATCATGTACTCTGAGTAACAGAACTTGAAATTTAAATAATAGTGATTTAATCTTAATAAGTATTTTCATATAAAATTCTTGCATAAAATTAAGTTGTACAAAGGCTGAGAATAAAAAGGTCCCGAGAGAACCGTCTCACTTTCTGCCGTGCACAGATCTTGAGTGGAAATAACTGTGTACAGATGCATTCGACGTGCTTAATCTCTTAAATCCTTTCGAGATCTCTTCCCCATTTCTCGCTCAGAACACTGGAATTCAGGGCAAGCCATTTTGAAACCAAAATATGAGAAGAATTTTCTCTCTAACGTGGATTGAGAAATATTGACTTTAAAATATTTAGTACGAATTTCTAAAGTCTAGTTCTCTCGAATTCTATTTGATAGATACTCTCGTTTAAAACTTTGTCCGTGAATAAAGTTGTTATGTATTTTACGAAATTCTATAGGTAGGTGATTGAAAACCCGTGTACGCTTTTAGTTAGTAACAAACTAAAACTAATCTGCTTTAATAAATTTTAACGTTTATTTAAATCTGAGCTTTTATAAACTTAATCAAAGGTTTTAAATAAGACTGTTAGAACACGTTTGTAGGTAGACATTGATTTTTCTGTTCTCTACTTCTCCCTGTCTGAGAAATCAATGTCTATCCTTGTCACCAATTTCATACACATTACTGACAAGTAATATGTACGAGTATAAAGGTAATTTTAAGTCTAGGAAATTGGTGACAAGGCTACCGATTACTATACACAAACATAACTTTGCATTCCTCATTTAAAAAAATTACACTGTTTTCTTGCTTTTCTCTGTAAAAAGAACGTTGCCCCACACTATAAATATCTCCTGTATTGTGGGTACATAGGCAATCAATCAGACCCGAAATAAATCCTGTAGGTTATACAAATATTTTTACGGTGTGGGAACCGTACCCATACCACACAGTAGGTACACCAGTCAACCGCTCATTCACTGCGCCAACCGTGCCTTCAAATCTTGTATGCAAGCCCCATGTGTGAAAGAAAGAGACAGAAACAAAATGTATCAGCTGTTTATGTAATAAAACTCGCTCAAGGAATCGGGTTACAGTGCTCGCAGACCGCGTCGAGCTAACGACCTCAGAAAGATATTAAACTTGACAATTTATTTCTATACGTGTCAAGTACTCCCGACATCATATTGGTACTTTAGAAAGCCTGTGTTCAACTTAAGTTTGTATTATGACTATGAATCTTGATCTTTGATCCTCTTAGATTAAAACTTTTCAAGTAAAAAATAGGTAGATATTATTTGTATTTTGTGATGGTCAAGTGGTTACTTTAAGGTTAGGGCTCTCATGCATAAAATTGTGAGTTCAATATCGGATGAGTACCAATGTGACTTCTTCAATTCATAGTACATTCAGAAAAACAGATAAGTATGCAGAGTCGTCAAATATAATTGAAGTTTTCTTAGAAACCGATGGATGTCTTCGATTGAAACTTAACTTAATTAATCTGTTTATTATCTACTTTATAAATTAAATTACATTTGAAAACAGCCATCGGTTTTTGAAACAACTTTAACTAGGTACCTATATATGATGACCCTGCATACCTATCTGTTTCGTTGACTGTACTTTCGGTCATTGTGGTTATCTTTAGGGGAGGCTTTTGTCCAGCAGTGGACGTCGTTCGGCTGAAATGATGATGATAATAATGATAATGTATCTTCTAAGTGGATCTTGGACATCACTGGACATCGTTGAAGAAAAAACATCGAGAGGAAACCGGGACTTATAATTAATATAAAATATGGCAATCTATGTAAAGGAACAATAATAGGCTGGTATTATTATCTGTTATTTATTAATATTATTATCGGTATATACGTCAGTCATTAGTAATATGTTCTTAATCTTCCACTTGATCATAAGTTGCCTTGGCTAGCTTGGAAGTCTATAAACAGTCTCCGGACACAAGTTGGTCAAGGCAAGAAAAACGTGCCCAGGTGTATATTTATAGACCACTTACTTTTGCTCGTGGCTTCGCTCGAAATCTCTCCCTCTCTATCCTTAAGAATCAGGGAGAACACGCGAGAAAAAACCTGTTCCTTAAGATTATTCTCTGGTTGCCTATGTCTTTTTCTGTACCCCTGACAACGTGTATACAACATTTCATGATGATCGGTTGAATAGATAAAGCATGAAAGTGAAACAAACAAACAAACTTTTCCACTTTAAAATATTAGTAGATAATAGATTACTTATACAAAATCTCAGTAAGAAAATACCTACTAACTAAAACGGACTCTTTTCTTAGTTTGTCAAACAAATACCAATCCATGATCATTAAATTCCGCGTATTAGAAGGGCTATTTTCACTTGACATTAACAAATCTGATTGTATCGTCTTTGTACTCAACGGTACCTCGTCGTCTGTAACAAATTGAACTTAATCAAAGAGTCGGTTCGGGAATTCAGTCTAGAGTCTTCTAGGTAGTGTAATTGCTTTGTCTGACAATTTTATCAGTGCTTCCCATCGGTATTGGCCAGTTCTTTCTAAAGTTCGTTAGTAAAACGAGGTCATTTTAATTGTGTGAGTAATTAATGGGTGTGTTTTTTACATGTATGTGTTTCCTTCATTACCCATAAATCCATATGTTAAAGGGACGAAGTAACAGAAATTACACAAGATGGATGATTGCGTGTCTTTTTGTGTAATCTTTGTGTATGTTTTAAATGATTAGGTACTTTGAAAGTAATTACGTAGGTAAATTAAATCTTTGAAAATTATTCATCAATTTTATATAACGGGTAGAAAAAGACACTATAAAGAAAGAAAGAAAAACTATTTGTTCCGGTAAAAGTGACGCTAATAACATAAGTACCAACTAGTACTAGTAAGTAGAGGAAAAAAAATATGCGCCACTACCACTACCGCGCGAAACGACTGACCGAAAGAAATAAGCCGAAAGAAATATTAATGATCTTATCATCATTGCGATAGTTTTTCGTTTTGCATCATACCTGAGAACCTTCTGGCTTTTTTTTTTTTTTTAGGTGGTAAAAATCATCAAATGACTCCTTCCGCCCTGGGTGGGGCGGAAGGGACTGTCAGACTTTTACTGACTAAAAAACCACCCTGTTCCTTCTGTTGCCCTTTACGTTCCGGGGCCACGGTATCCTGTTAAGACGTCCCGCAACCCCGGCAGAACCTTCTGGCTACGACGATATTGAAGGTCAAAGTTACAATTTTTATCACGTTTTTTTACGAAAACCGGTTTTTTATATTATAACTAAACTTTAAATACACCCCTGTAATATTATACGACCTCTTTTACGTCGCATGCACCCTAAAGTACAATGTTTAGCGTGCATTACATTGCCACTACCATAAACAGTATAAAATCGTTTTCTAACTATGTATATTTTTTGCTTAAACTTGCTTAATTTAATGGTCAGTATACGTGGTAGTTAACAACTTTAAGGCGCGTCGCTCACTGGTAAAGTCGAGGCGACGTCGCGTCAGCGGCGGTGCGGCGTCGTAGCACGGTCGAGGATAGGTCTCTGCGTAGAGTCGAGGCGCAGGCGGCTTTGCTTCCTTCACATTTTGAATGACAAAATGACAAAATGGCGGTGGGATCGTGGCTTGGGCACACTTGAGCGCCCCTCCTGCGCCTGCACCTCGCCTCCGCCCCGCCTTCACCTTGCCCTCGCCGCAACTCTTGTATGTGAGCGCACTACCATTCATTTGTAAAGAAAACCTTGTTGCGGCGTGCCTCTATCGTGTGAGCGACGCCCCTTAGATATGTTTTTTTAACGCTCCGAATACCTGTTCAAAAATCGACATTTGCCATTTTTTTTATAACATAACATAACAACACGCGTGTAATATCTGAAGGGTTGGACAGAGGTGTATCCATTAGTACACCCACATTTCGCCCGTTATGTTTAAGTCCCATGTAATAGGGGCGAGCCTATATTGCCATCAACCGGAAACAAAACTAGACTCCAAGGTAGCTACTGAAAATTCCTGTTGGAAAATCCCAATAACACTTTGGCCGACCTGGGAATCGAACCCAAGGCCTCATGCTCAGCAGTTGCGCTTTGCGACGACACTAGACTAACGAGGCAGTCCTTTTTATGTTCATTAATATACAGTTCTACGTAATATGAGTAAAAAATATGGAGAAATAACAAAAAAAAAACACAAATGTAAAGACATAATTATATGTATTTCGGTCCCAATATAAAAGCACCGCTGGCTCGGACACACTACTAGGTACCAAAATGATATATAAACAACAGAATCGTCTTTATTTCCTGTGTTATATTGAAAATCCTATTGAAAACGTTTCCATTGTTTTATTTGGTTTTGTTACAACACTATAAATACGGATAAAGTGGAACCAATGTTGGCATTTAATAATGTGAATGTTTACTGCGTAGATACTGTTTTACTTTAAAACAATGTTTTGTTCAAGTAAATACATTATTTTGTTTGTTTGAGTTTAATCCTATTTTAATAGGACGTTTATTATAGTACTATTTAATAAAACATAACATCACGCCTGTAATCCCCGAACGGTTAGGCAAAAGTTTACTCGTTAGTTCACCCACATTTCGCCAGTTATGTTTTAAGTCGTAGGTAATAGGGGGCGAGCCTATTGCCATCAACCGGGCACAAATCCAATCTCCGAGGCTGCTACTGACAAATTCCTGATAGAAAAAACCCAATAACACTTTACCCGACCTGGGAATCGAAGTCACGATTTGAGATCACTAGACCAACGATAGAGGCAGGCGGGAAATTTGTTTATTGCTACAAAAAAAAAGGAAACATAATTATAATATTTAACTTGTGAACGACACTAGGTCCAGCCTGTCTCGTGGCGCCCTTGCGAGTTTTAAGCAATTTGATTTTATCTGTGTAACTTTAGTTACTAAAACATAACCCTAAAAATCACTATTGCATGTTGTTATTAAACATTGAATACAATAACTTAGCCTTAAAAAATGGACTCATACAATGTATGCCTCTAGTATTACACAGACCTACCTACAAAAAAAAAGTGCAAACATCTTGGTTAAATCCGATTATGGCATTTTTAAATATTCTGTAAAGTAAAAGCTGGCAAAGGAAACCTATTTATAATGCCACTTCGACTCAGAATCCCTGATTCTGCTTCGTTGACGCAATTAATATTATATTAACGTCAAAGTAACATCTGGAGTCTGTTCAAAAATTATTTTTCTGCCAGTTTTTAAAATTGGAACCATCATATCGAACATCATTTACAAGAAAAATGTTTAAATGTGGTTGCCACTTTCAAAAGTTAGTTTGGTCTATGCCAAACAAGTAAAGTAGTAGTCAAGTATGGAGTTTTCCATTACTCGAAGCTCATCATCAACACTTACCTGAATATACTTTACCTTATATGAACGTTATAAGCAAAATTCTCTCATGTACGAGGTTGGGGGTTCCCAGCCGGACACAGATAAGTATCAATGTGACTTTTTAAATCCATATGTACACTAAGTTTGTCTTAGACATAACTGTCGACGGTGAAGGAAAACATCGTGAGGAAACCTGGACTTATTGTTAATATAAGTCTGAAATTGCTAATCCGCCTTGAGGAAGCGTGGCGATCAATGCTTGTGCCTTCTCTGTTTAAGAAGAGGCTTTTACCCTGCAGTGGAATACTAATAGGATGGTTTAAAGCTGAGTTCTAGATTGACATCACACCCAATATACGCTAGAAAGAAGTACCCAACTAAAGTATCTCCATGAAAAACCCAAAAAATCTCGTTACATAAATTACATAACACGAAATATTCCCCGAAATACCAGTTGTCTGACTAAGTACATAAAGTGAATGAAGTGTCCACAGTGCCTGTTTAAAGAGGCAGCCATAAAAAAGGTTTCAGTTGAAAGTAAATAATGTCTCTGTAATTAATGAACAATAAAATTAACTTTTTTGGATCATTTCACGTTTACTTTTTTATGTTTTTTAATATTTGACGTAACTTTTGTTTTGTGAAAATGTTATAATTTATATTATTCTTACTAATGGACATTTTATACGTTACAGAATAAAATCGTCTTATTTGCATAAATAATTTTTCCCTGACTATGATAAAGCTCAAAGGAGGATTATGATGGATTATTTTAGCAGTTTATTAATATAATTATGTATGTTCATCTGTGTGTGCATAAAGCATATTGATTTTTTAAGTCGAAGTCACGAAATACTAAATAAATAATGACTAGTGACTAGTTTTTTTTTTTCTTCTCATCCGGATATACTTTGGAAAGTATATTTTTTTAATATATTATATTGTAAATATGTGGACTATGTGGGTTGTTGCATTTTTTCTGGGATTAGATTTCATGGTTGTCCGACAGTTTGAGTATTCGATGCGGCCTACCCAAATGTCCCTTCTGTGGTATTGTTCGTCGTGTCGTTGAGCTCCTTAAGTTCTGAGTCGAGCTTGACGATTTCTGACAAATGCGTGCACTGACTGGACAGGCCGACTCAAATTTGTGTGCCTCTCTCCTCAAGAGACCACCTCGGACATTAACCTACTTGGTTCGCATATGATTTGACCATTACAAGTAATTGTATGGACTTTAAAAGAGACTTTGACCTCTGAGTTTGTTTCGGTGTTTCTTCTCAGAGCAGTCGGCTAGGAAACACTGGACTCATCTAGTTAAAAAAAAAACAAATGTGACGTGTAAAAGTGTTATTTATAACCAATTTACTGAATAAATCATCATTTCATTTCATCATTTCATTTCATTTCGTTGGTTTAAAAAAAAAACTAATTCTTTGTATAGGCTAATATTATATTTTAACACGTAAAACCAAATTGAAGTCCTGGAAGCTATTTGGTGGTCGTTTTTGTCATAGTTGGGTTTTAGATTTTAAACTATTTTTTTTTACCTATGACTTTGGTAAACTACTCAAGTTCTTAGCCATATTAGTCTTAAATGCTCGTAAAAGCCACTTGTAAAATGGACTTTAAAGATTTTAGCATAAGACTTACTACGCTTTAGAAAATTAGTGACGATAATAGAACATTATTAACACGCAAAAGAAATCTTCTACGCACCAACCTCTAAATGACTCTTATTGATCATGTGTGCAAAATTTCTCTCGGTCACTGCCCTTAAATAAATTAAACCTTTTAAGCCTATTAATAATCACATTTTCATTACTTTTCATCTCTTTTCATCCAGTAATATGACATTGGACCGACTTTTTGACTGCCTATGACATTGTCAGGTATTCAATTTGGTTTACCCGCAATCTGCTCGACCGATCTCTTATTTCCGCTTTATTATAATTCGATTACTGAAAGGGACGTGAACATAATTTATGTACTTGAAATTATGTATTACTGAAATGTAGATCAACCTTTTCATGTGTAGGTAGGTATATAAATCATTCATATATGCCCGAGCAAAGCCGCTAGCTTATGTAGGTAGTATTTAAGATTAGAATGTAGTAGGTAGTTGTACGTTCAAGTTAAAAGGTCATTGTGGTAGATACCTAGTGGCGCCGTATTTAGGGAGTTAATACACTGACCGCCACTGACTTGCCTTATCATGTTGTTAGCTGGAAAGCTTACGCTTTGTATTTTGTTTATTTGATCATTTAGGTCCACAAATAAATAAAAAAATCATAAAAAGAACGTGAAAAAGTTTTGTAAAAATAAAGAAAAACTTTTTATAGCGGTTCCAATTACAATTTATTTTTAAAAATAATTGTTATTTGAATAACTAAACTATCATGAATCGTGGAACATGAATGAGTTATTTCCGGATACACCTGGGCTTGAGTATTCTATTTTTTTTATGACGTCACTATTTGGATCATCCTGTTTAAATAGACTAGAAGAAAAGAAATACATACAGAGGTAATATGCTTATTTCGATTGTATAGTACTCGTATAATATAAAGACCAGGTCCGCACTCAGGTAACGCAATGATCGCAATCAAATCTCAATCTGTCAAAAATGCCTCCAAATAATTGACATTGATGGTTGCTGAGATGAGCTTGCGACTAGATTTTAATTAGTAGAATTGGCCTTGAGATTAAATTGTTCACGGTTCCAGTAGTCAAAGGATTTTGACTATTAGAACCAACTAGTATGCGCCACGTGTAGTTTTCACTAGCAAAGTTGGCTAGGCATCAAACCGTAACCAGAATACTAATATCAAGTGTTTGTAATTTGCCGACACAACTTATAGGTACCTACTTCAAGTGCTACTCACCTTACATGGAGACGAATGTCAACGGTAGTCAAAGTATAGAATACAAAAGTGCAGGGGTAATCAAATGGGGAACCGCGAACCGCGGGCCGTGTCCGGACCGCCGACGTACATTGTGCGGACCTTAAGAAAACAGTAAACTTCGTACCTTAAACTATTATTTAAATATGTCAGAATATTATGTGAATAACAAAATAAAAACTTGTGGCATTTTAGTTTAGCGCAGTGATAGAGTCTTCTTTAGTAAAATTATGTAATTTATTTGTTTAAAATACGGACCCCCAGTAAAACTAATTGGTGACCACTGCAATAGTGTATCAGTAACTGTTAAGTTCCCATCCTATGATGCTTTCAAAATACCGGTTTCTTATTAAGTCTCTTTTATTAAATCTGTATTATTGTACATATTAATTAATAATAAAATATTAGCTTCAAGTAAAAAAAAAAGTTAAATGAAAACAAAGAAGATGTATAGGTACAACAGTATAAATGAGTAAAGAAACGTGACAGTTTATTAAATAAATTCTACTTATTTATTATTTTTTTCATGATTATTTAAGCTCGTCTCGTCTAAAACACAGAATTACCTAGTTCAGGCACGTAAGACTTAGAAATATGATTTACATTTAAGCAAGACTGCATTAATTTTAATACCTACTTTGTAACCAATTTTTGAATATCACTGATTATTTTTAATTTCCATAATACATCTCTGTCTTAGTCATCATCGACAGATTTCTACGTAACAGAAGACTACTTTCATCACAAGTTTAGCGCTAATGAGTCACAATCAGTCACTGTTGAAGAAATGCTTACACCGTCCCGATTCAAGCATCAATTTATGGGCTGTGGAAGAGTATGTAACTGGCAAGTGTAATTAATTACCATTGGCTGAACAGATGGGTGTCACTTGCGAGACTTCGCGATTATAAACGGTTCGCTTCATTTTGTGTATGTATATCCATGTACTTGTGTTGTGCCATAGCAATGTTTGATGAACTGTGAATGCCAACGGCAATGTACGTCCGTAAATTTAACTTGTTTTGAAATCTGTTTCGTTGCGTTCAGTAGGTTAAATTTTCAATCGACTTCAAAAAGGAAGAGGTTCTCAATTCGGCGATATGTTTTTTTGTGCAGTATTTTTCTATAGACATGGCGACAGGTTAATGTGAAAATGACTGCCTCATTGCTCTCGTGGTTGCAAGCGCGACCGTTGAGCGTGGGGTCCGGGGTTCGGTTCCCAGGTTGGGCAAAAAGTGTTATCGGGTTTTTCTATTCGGAATGTCTAAGTAGCAGCTCAGAGTTTGGAAGTTTGCGGTGTGGCACCCCTGTGCCTCAGAAAGCATGGAAAGCCGTTAGTCCTGCGCCTGATCTCTCTCCGATCGTGTCGGATTGCCGTCCCATCGGACTATGAGAGTGATGTAAAAGGGAGTGCACTTGTGTGTGTGCAAGCATACACTTGTGCACTTTAATATCTCCTGCGTACTTGGCTAAATCTCCATTGAGATAGGCCGCCGTGACCGAAATCAATCCGGAGAATATTATTATTGTGAAAACAAAAAATATATGTAACTATTGTAAAGGTAAAGTCAAAGTCAAATCATTTATTTCAATTAGGTTATTATTATAAGGCACTTTTTAACGTCATTACATGAAAAAAAAAAAATAGAATTGAATCTACTTAGTTGCCCCTTCCAAAAGCTAGTTTTGTATGGAGAAGAATGGGCAAGAAACTCCATACGTACTCTTTTAAAATCAATGTTTTACAATTTGCATACAGAGTCATACGTAATTACATGTGAATGCAATGTAGGCTTATATAAAAATTACTATATCATAAAACAATATGACACGAGGCAGCAAAAACTTTTCCACTAGTCTAAAACTATTTAAACCGGGATTTACCAAACGTCGAGAATTAACCTCAATCGAGCACAAAACACGTGCAAAACATTAAAGAGGAATTAAAACATTCCAAAACTCTATTCCACAATTTGACTTCAGTCCAATTACGATCAAAAACGTAACACATACAAACTTCTATTTTAATGATCAACGTAACAGGACATTCGCGTGGTCGGCTTACAAACAACACAAAGTAATCTCAGGCGCGCCCTCCCATATATCACTAGTTGTGACATTCCCAGCTAATAATTCAACTCAAACGATGTTAGCGAAATAGTGTAATTAGGCACAGCCACCCTAACTATACCCACACACCGTACAAAGTGAACTGAGACAGAGATCAAGGTAAACTAGTCCCAACTTCATAATTGGTCAGATTACAATGATTTAAATGAACTTTTGTTTCACACTCTCCTTTTGATACCGTTTAAATTCTGTAACATATTGCTAAATGTTCCTTTAAATCTTTTTCCTTAAACCTTAATATGCTAACCGCGTTTCTCGTTCCTATTAAAATGTATATTTATGTGGGTACATTTTACTTGGAGCACTTAGGAAAATGTTACCTCTCTTGCAAACTCACCAAGGCGTGAGAGTATGTAAACTGTATACTTTTCAGCCCAAATTAAGTCTTGAAATGTACCAGCAAACATAAATATGAACGAAGTCGTTGATACGACAAATGGTTATGTATTTAAATGCTTAAGCGTCTTAATGTACCGTCAAGAGTATCAACATTGCCATGATTCAATTTTGTTTTAATATGTTTCATAAAATATGTCCATGTCTCCTGCTACGCGTTTCGCTTCAGATTACTGAATAAATATGACTATTTAAATAACGTAAGAACTTTTTGAGTTTATCTAGAATACGATTCTATTTAGAAGATACTAGCGACCCGCCCTGGATTCGCACGGGTGCAATGTAACTATACGTATTAAACTTCCTCCTAAATCACTCTATCTATTAATGAAAACCGCATTAAAATCCGTTGCGTGGTTAAAATATCCAAGCGTACTGACGGCGGCAAGCGACATTGTTTTATAGTATGTAGAGAAGAGGGAAAAGGACCTGTCAATTAATTTTATTGACACTGCTCACAATGGCAATAAATATATTTGCCCGCCATGAGTGGCAGGTTAAGCTGAAAGTAAATGAATTGTAACACCTCATGTCTATCTCAAAACATTTTTGTATGATTTTTTTTACAACTTACGATATAAATGTTCTTAATAAAAACTGTATTAATATCGGTCTGAAACCGTGTACATTGTCATCCGTAGACGAGTAACTTTACTGTAAGTCTTAATACCCCCATTTGCACCTTAAATCACTAAAAATATTAAAACCTAAAAATATTTAAAACGTCATTCTGTCTCTGTCAACTTCAAACAACTTGACAAAGATGCAGTGATTTTTTACGAGTATAATAAATATAGTAAGAAACATTTAGTGCAAGCGGGACTTAAAGTAACAATGTAGCAAAAGAATTCCTTCATGAACTCAACCAAATATTACAGCTACTTAAACCCACAATGCATCTAAAAAACGCACCAAACAATAGCATTTTAAACAATAAACAATGAAAACGTGGTTTTATTCCACCATAACAATAAAAACGCACCTCGTTCTTTTACTTTTTTTCTTTAAAAATTCATGCATTAATCTGTACTGCCTGGCCCCTTAGACTGAAAGGATCGTAATGGCTGCATGCCTAATGCCTCCCGAACGCGAATTAGATTAAATTTTTGATTCTGTTTGTTTGACGGTAGTTCTGAAATATTTAAACGTAATCGGGAGGTAAGGTATAAGATGAAAAATCTATACTAATAATATAACAAAACTGATAAGATTTTTTGTTGGTTTTGTTTGTGTGTTTGTTTAAACACATTATTCTCTGAAACCACCAGTCCGATTGGAAAAATCTTTTTGTATATGATAGCCAGATTTATGCGAAATAGTGTAGGTTAAATAACAACACGCTACTGCCTATGGAAGCGAAGCAGTAACCAATGACGTATCATAACTCTGGTGAATAAAAACACGCATCGGGTGCTCCCAGCTAGTCGAGTATATGTATAAGGAATATTTTGCTTGAAGAACAGTTCTGTATTAAGAGAAAGCAATTTGTGTATGAACAATGGTTCGTACGTGTGACGAAATAGGCTGGCTGGGTTTGAATTAAGTTTGATTTATATCACTGAATATGTTTGTTCTGAAGTTAAGATAATTCGAATGTGGACTTCTGTCAAGGGTTTAGATCTATGTAGTAAATGCTACAAATCTGTGTAAAACAAGAAGCTTTTGAAATAACTAGAGCCTGTTTTTTTTTGGCACTTATGAAATGCTACCTTGTTGTTTACGGTTTAAGATACTCCATTCCACAAAAAGAATATACATATTCACTTCTATGAGGAAAACACATTATAATTATAAACTCAAGCGACGGTTTCGTGGGAGGAAAATGTAAGTAAATAGAAGTAACAAAAACAATTGGAGATATGGTGCTTAAATAGCCTTGAAACAGTTGGAAGAGGTTTTGTTTTTTTAATTACTTAGGAAATCGATTTTAAAGCGAACGATCCCTCATAAACGGCAATCTTTAATTGTAATTTCTTCTCGGTGTCCTTAAAATTATATAGTTAGCCTGGATTTCTGTATTTTATTTTTTCTCTGAAATAATCATAATATTATAAGCTTTAAAGCTTGTACAGACTGGCTAGCTAGGCGTGGTATTATTTGCTCGCGTTAAGTTACTGCTCCGTGGGTCGTAGCTTGATGTGATATATAGGTATATTCCTATACTATTCCTCATGAGTCTGCCTATCATATACAAAAAGATTCCAATCCGACTGGTAGTTTCAGACATACTTAAGCGTGTTTAAACAAAAAAACAAAAACTGATCATCTTTATTGTATTAGTAGGTATGGATACGTCTTGTAGTATCATTGAATAGTAAAAAGATGTGAAATCAGACTAATTATATGCTACCTTTAATCGTGCACCCCATACCTAACTATTCTCTGAAATCGTTAATGAAAAAAACTTGCTTAAAGACGTTATTAAGTATTCCGCTTCAATGCTGTTTAAGTAGGCACTTATACATTCTGTTTGCTAGATAGCTTTGATCAAGTATTAAAACTCAGGCTTTTCATTAATCGCTTTATACCCACTTAGTGCAGTGCATACGGAAACCAGTAACTATTCTTGGAATCTAGAACGTTGAACAAAACTGTTTTTGTTCAGAAGTACTTTTATTTCCGTTTGGTTTTCTCTTTGGATTTGGTTGTAACATCACGCTTGTAATCCCCGAAGGGTTTGGCAGAGGTGTACCCATTACTATACTCACATTTCGCCAGTTATGTTAAAGACCCATGCAATAGGGGGCGAGCCTATTGCCATCAACAGGGCACAAATCAAGACTACGAGGCTGAGACATCACTAAATACATCGGTGAAGGAAAACATTGTTAGGAAACCATATATAATATAATAAAGAGGTAAAGTTTGTTGGTTTTTTTCTATTTTATTTTATTTTTTGTTTGAAAGATTAAGACGTATTTTATGGAAGTACTGGTTTGATTACAAAAATTCGTTTAGTAATCGAAAAAACTATTGACAATGTTTTATGGTATACTTAACTTTCACGCGGATTACGTCACATACGTACATAAGCAAGTAATAGAAGTCTATAATCTCCAATCTGTCTTGGCAATTTCCCTGCACTGGGACATTAATAGGCCGGTATTAATATTTACTTATAATTTCGACTAACATAAGCCTATTTAAAACCACGATATCTAAACATCCTCTCGCTGCAACTACATCGTGAAGCCAATCCCTACAACTTTGTTTGTTGGCACACTTCCTTCAAAGTCTATTCTAAAATTATCGAGCACTTTACTCGGTACTTAAAATATCGTGTGTTTCAGGAATACGTTACTTTCTTACAGTGAACTGTTTTCATTACTGGAACACGCGACGTCCGTAGGCAATTTCCTTTAATTCGCTTTATCCATCATTGATTCACTCCCTGACGTTTGACGGCTCAAGAAATTACTTTGGGCTCGTTTAATTTTAGGTATAGTGTACCTACCTGTGTTTGAGTTCGTGGGTAAATAGACGCTTGCTTTTGTTTAGATTTTCGTGTTTGGTGCAAGTGGAAAATTTCGTTGCGCGGGTTTTTTTGTTTCCTAATTTAATTTAATTTTGATTCTACTAGCTCTGCCCTCGACTTCTTCCGCGTGGCTTTTTTCAGCCTCATTAAGTTACTTCTTTGGTTACTGCTCCGATTATGGGTCGTAACCTTACCAAGATGTATCGTGTTACCCAGTACCTACTGGTGGAGATCAGATAGGCAGTCGCTCTATGTGAAACACCGGTATTCCCGTATTCATTTGCTAGACTGAAAGCCGACCCCAAGACAGTTGGGAAAAGACTATGCAGATGATGATTATTTATTATCTGTTGCGGCTGCTTTGCAGAAGCACTCCATAAAGTGTACCATCTCCTTACTAAGTTATACGTTTGTATAATAATTATGTGTGTCTGTTACGATACAAAACATAATTTGAAATTAATACTAAGATTTATAACAGGAACTTTCAAAACTGTTCCAACAGATATCAGCAAACGTAACATTACAATCCCATGTTATACAACCTACAAAATATAACCAGGTAACAGCACCTATTGTCGTTACTATGTTATTCATCTTAACCGTATTTCCTAGCACATTAATCGCGGTAAATGCCGGATATGCTGAAAATTATAACGCTCAACTTCCGGTGATGTGCCTTGCCTATACGCAATAGAAAGGGGATATATATATATGTGTATATATATAGCTTAGTATAGGATTCATTGTGTTAGGTCAAACGATGAGATTTATATGTGGATTTGGGTCTGTGAAACGGGTTTATGGGTATATTTTCTTTGAAGTATATACGATCGATCTTCCTTTTACAAAGAATTTCGTATGTACACGGTGGAAGGGACACCCACGTGCAAGTTTTTACGACGGATTCAATACATGATTCTAGACCCAATAGCACCGAATTCTTTCGTCACTTAAAAAAAAACCGGCCAAGTGCGAATTGGACTCGCTCACGAAGGGTGGGCCCAGTGGCCAAACAAAAAAAAAGTACAAAATTATATCATTTAGTGATCTATATTTGCCATCGATACGCTAAGAAGTAACTGTATTAGTATCAACCGGTATAAAATATCAGTAGATTTTAAGAAAAAATATCTTTAAAATAATCATAAAATTAAGATTTCAATAAAATACTGAAAACGGACAAACCTTTTGGGGAGAACTAAAAAAATATGGATATAGCTATCGTAAATTTATTATTAGTGAAGATGAAAAGTTATGTAAGGCTATATTCGCGTGAAGCTAGCCTTATTAAAGATTCATTTCGAGCGGATCAAGGTGGCCCGGCGAGGCTCGCACTCTCATCCCACTTTCAAATGAAGTGCGAACGGTTTTTTATCCACTACGTACGAATCTATTCTTGTATCATTGCTTTTAGGACTCAAATGAATAAATCCTTTATATTAGACTGGATATTTTCCACAACAAAATGTTTCCAACTAAATCACACTCATAATAATATAATGTAGAAACCTTTGATATATCTATACAAATAAATACAATTGAAGAGTCTCTTTGTAATGTCAAACAACAGATTTTTGTGAAATAGATATGAATTTTTACAAGGTATACCTACGAAAAACTCAATTTTTGTTGTCTTGTTTGTTCCGGCTAATAACCGAAACAGCTGGACTGATTTTCACGAGACTTTTACTGGCAGTTAGCTGCTAGATTTTATTTTAGAAAAATTTGGGTTCCGCGCTAAATAAAACCCGTGATAACAGACATTCACGTGAATAAAGTTGTGGGAATCAGCTAGTTTCAATATAATATCGTAGACTTATGTCCCAAGCAAAATATCACACAAAAACAACACTGCTCCTATAAAAATAAAGATCGCCGAACAGCAAATAACGAAAGCGCCAGAATACATTATTAAAGTTCGCCAAAAACCAATATCTTCTTCGATATTTGCAGCCGCTCTCATATGGGTTCTATTCATCGAGCCTGCAATGAAGGCCTAGATCCCAATAGGAATTGCAATTAGGCCTCAATTTACGCATAGTTTGGAGTGGAATTTCATTCATGGCCCCACCTCTGTCTTCGCTAGGAATTCCTCTACTTTCCTTTACCGAGATGTTGGGATGCACGTTACCGCAGTAAGGCATCTGAACGGCACTTGTATTTGTATTACCATTGCTCAGGAATGGCTAATGTTTGAGCAATATGTTCCATGTTGTTTTGAGAGGGTGATCTCTTTGGTATTTGTTGTATATTGATAAATTGGGTGGGATTAGCCAAAGCCATAGCACAGTTATTAGCGTAACTAAACATCTTTTCCTTGTTTTTTAAAAGGTTACATTTGTATGTAATACCTATGAGAAAGTACAATAACAGTTAGTCGAAGTGGCAACATGAAAAAGCACAAAACAGTTCGTTTTAATGCTACAATAAAAACTAAAATTCTGCTGCCACATTATTTGCACACATTTGGCAAAAAGGTGCAACAGTATACGGTATTTTACGTATTTCAAAAAGGACAAAGGCGGGCGCGTAAAATTCTGGATTTCAATCGCCGCGAAAAGTTGGGACAAAAATGTTCCATTCATGAACAAAAAAACCGAGCCATTATTTATGCACAGAAAAGTAAGAAACAAAACGGTAACCGCTTTCCTATACATAATACAAGTAGGCTTGAAAAACTTTCGGTGCCTGATAGAACTCATAAATTTTAATAAAGAAGTTCGTATCTTGTTTGCGTCATGTCCCACGCGCGGTGTTTATGTAAAAGTTGTAACACACAGCAATACAAGCCGGCAATAAATGTGTTGGCCAAGTAATAAGTTTATGTTTCTATTTAGGCCATCGAACATGCCGAGTTATGGAGTTCGTTACACATGTCCGATATATTTGAATTACTTGTAAGTTGTAGTGTTCATCAACGATGGTGGAAGAGTGTGGTAGGTATATTGATATCCTTTATTTAATGAAGGGCTAGTGAGTTTTTCTCCAAATTGAATGGTCGCGCGACAATCAGAGTTCCGTCCGCAGATCATATTTCAGCGAACGAGATAAACTCGGACAAAAGAAAGGAATCCCCGTTTACCCAATTGGGTAATGGCCCAGCTCTGTCGTTATCTCTTCCCATTATTTCTGTTTGAAGGAGGCTGTGGTGTTCTACTTAATACTAAGGGTGAAATCTTTACAAAGATCTTTGATAAAGTTCCCCGGTACTTGATCTTGTTGTGAGGAGTAATGCTCGGATAAATTGCTTTTGCGGTCGCTCAATAGGTTTATGTTACATGCAGGCTACCTTGTAAAAGAGGGAAAATATATATTAAAAAGAAAAACTTTTAAACTAGCTATTTTAAAATTTTGTAACAGTTGGTATTTGCATCCTTTTTGTACTAATTTCAAGGTTAGTCTTGTTCATTTTAACGATTTATAGCTTACATAGTTAATTATTAAGACCTATTTCTAAGACATACTTGAACTACTAATTACAAAATACATATAATGCTAGACGCATTTAAAACATCATTTTATCTCTGTCAAACATAAACAATTAACTGAAATAAATCTACATTTATTTACCGTTAAATGTATTTATTGATTTGTGGTGCGAGTGTGCCTAAGTATTGATCAAAGTAATAAATTACTTATTCCAATATGTCAAGCCAATCAAATTAAATGAATATCGCTGAATTTCTGAATAAGAATTGAAGATGATGGTCAGACTTAATTTGATTGACTAACTCCGTGCGAGTAGAAATCAGAAAGCCAATTGTAGTAATTAAAAATGTTCAAAATCTAGTGGCAATCGCATGTCAGTGAAAATTTTTGACAGATTTAGTTTGGGTCTAGAATAAAATCGTTATAAATGTTAGCAAAATTGCTCCTCTGATTCTCCCTTTTGCACAGAATCATAATTTTATAAGTTTAATTTTCGAATGCCCAGTCAGCAACGAATCGAAAACAAGAAAACGTTTAGAACAAATATTTATTTGTTTTTCCACTTAAGTAGTAAAAGTCATTGACCCTACTAAGATTTTTCTCTCATCATTTACAAACTGCCAAGATCTTGGACTCCTAGTTAGGCACTAAGTTGGTCACCAACTATTCTCGATTATAACAGTAATTCAGGCCAGCTATAAGGACTTAGAAATGTAGGTCGGATTACATCAGATCTGCCGGCTGAAGACGAAAAGCCGCTGTCAAAGGGAGGGAAACTTTGCAAACAACTTGAGCTTGATAACCGATGGCGTTTGGCGAGACTCGCGTTTTGATGTTAATGACTTTTTGGAACATTCGCCAGATGTTAGCCTGTTAATATTGTATAGGAGGTTTCAAGGTCTCCGGATTTTAGTGGTGTTTCTGAGACATTTGGGAAAAACTATTTGAGCTAAAAAAATCTAACTATACTCACAAATTAGAGCATCAATAGCGATTTCCTCGTTAAATTCGGATAAATTTAAAGTATGCCTATAAAAACATCCACAAACGCAATATAGTGTACGATTAAATCGCTTTTGAATGCTGCCTAGTGTCTTAATTTGTTTTGTACGTGATAATTAATAATTAATGTATAATTGATTACAGCATAATTAAATAATCAATATGTATTGTTGTGTATTACATGCAATCATACCAAAAGCCCCAGCAGATCCTAAAATTCTATTGACAATTTCCTACTAGAAAATTCTAATAGAATTTCACTTCTACGATTCTATCCAGCCACGTAGTACCGACCAACTATGTATAACCGATAATACAAAAGTGGCACAAAATATAATGCTTTACCATTTTAAAAGAAAAGCTGAAAACACTTGTTTGCTTTTAGAACACTTTAAACTGCTGAGGAACATCCTTGAAAGTTTTTCGCTCCCATATTTCCTGGCGACGCTTGTATTTTAAAATGTCCGGTGCCCAACTTTGCTCTTATTTGTTTCTGCATTCAGCCATAATTCACTTCTATTTAACGCGGTAACTCGAAGACATTTTTAAAAACTGCAGTTAACGGTGATTTACCTTTACAGCTAATATTATTTTGGTGTTATTTTGAAAGGAGTTTATTTAATTAAGATCTGCACGTTTGCTTTTTCTTTATTTGTATAAAGTACGGGTTGAGACAGATTTTTTGCATATTGTTTTTATGGCAGTGAAAAATGAAATAAATATAATAACATGAATGTAACAATTCAGCAGTTCTATAAACAACTAAAGAAACATCGAATCATTTAAACAAATTGTCGTAAACAAAAGTTTACTTCAACCCTCACACGACGAATGCCTTTTCGTCGTTCCGTTCAAACTTCACCGCGGCATATCGAGTGCGTCCCGAGTGTTATGAAGCGTATTCATATCAAACGCTAAGTTTTCGCGAAAACATCCTCCTTTGCAATTGACGAAAGCCACATTACTTTTTAATTTGAAACGTTGGCTCTCTGCAAAAGAGAGACTTTATTACACTCCGAGGTATCTCGCTTTTGACCCGCACGCCCTTTGTGCGAGCTATTTTTTATTCATTTCAACGGATTCATACGAGAGTTAGAGCCCTCAACCGGCTTCCCTTTTCGATGTTATTTGTTTCGACTCTCGGTTTTTAGTCTAGGAAAAAATATTCGTGGTTTTTTCTTCACACTCGTTTTTAGATATGGCAACATTGTGCGTTTGTTTTTTAGTACATCAGCTGTTTTGTAGTAAACTTGTTATTGTTAGTTTTTAATAAAGCGTTTTCATCAACATTGTAGTACTATTTTAGTCATTATTTTCTATCTCCATTTCTCTTGCACTTTGCTCTGTTCTGTATAACGCAAATACAAACAAAATCAGTAAAATAAAGAAGATATAGAAGTAAAATATGTTTTATTTGAACACAAGTACACGAAATGAAAGTTAAGCATATTAAATGACCTATAATATGTTTTGCCACAAATTACAGCTTACAAGCAGACCGTAACCTACATATTTTCCAAAAATAAAATTGACAAAGATACATTAGAAATATAAATAATAGATTTTAGTACCTTTTTATACTTTCATTTTTGTATACTATTATAACTTTGAAAAACTAATTCTATTCCCGTTTGTTTCAGGTACGCAACGTTACTCAGTGGACCAACTCCTCTAGAAATACAAGTAACTAAGTGCTGGAAAAAACGGGTTATCATTGCTGTTAACTTTAATATGTATAAAAAACTTTTTATTTGTTTTTTGCGAAGAGCTCTTGGGAATCCTTTATAGACACTATTAATAAAGGATTACGACTTCAGTGGCTACGAGGACGAGAATCGAGGAAGCTAATGCAACATTTACAGTTACATAAAATAAGATTGTTCCTAGTTTTAGAACGAAGTTCCCTAAACGCATATTACACTCCAGATACTTGACGAGTGAGAGCTAGACCGAAAAAAGTGACGACACTTTTGCTTTTTAGGGTTCCGTACCTTAAAGGAAAAATGAATCCTTGTAGGATCGCTTCGTTGTTCGTCTGTACGTCTATCTGCTAAGTACTTTTTTTTTAAATACTCTGGTCTGTAATCTGTTAGAGCTGTGAAAAAAATCAAACTTCTAAGTCGACGGAATCAAAAGATACGGCCGTTTATGCGGCTTATTTTGACACTCGCGAGGACATCAAAACCTATAGGGACCCGTTGACCTAGAATCACGAAATTTTGCAAGAAGCAATGTCTTATAGCAGAAGTAAAGGGAAAAATCAGAAAACCGTTTTGTAGTTACATCACAAACATTATACAAATATTTTTTGACAATGATAAATATTGTAGATACGTATGGTCATGATTGTAAATATGATACGGAACCCTTCGTGTGCGAATCCTACTCACACCTGACTGGCTTTTTTCTATTTTAATTATTTTCAAACGTTGTCAGTTTATTTTCATTGTGCCCGTGATTTAATATACATACATAATACTGCAGTAACACGTTATTGTAAAATCTTTTTTTGTTACTTCAAAAAAACGTTGCACCGATCAATTTTTTTATTCAAATCAGTGCTCGTTAAACCTCGTATGTCAAAGCAATAAATATAGAACCGCCAGACATGTTATTAATAAGGCTAGGCTGCCAATAATTTCCCATAATTATGTAAGTACGAACAATGAGTATGGGAAACAAAACACGTTCACATGCATATTGGTCACAGCATAATATACTGGGACACAGTAATTAGATAATCGCGTATGGATTGTCCAATGCATATTTAATGAGTTCTTCGCTCGAGTTGGCGCATTTGAATTTTCAATTTTGTACTGTATTATAATTTTCTTGTTACTTACGTCTTTTTTTATGCTTAGGTAATAGATGCTTGACATTTATCGGAAATATCGGGCATGATCGGGATGTGTAACTCGAGAACCAAATGTTCCCAAAAACAGTAGACTTTTTCGGACGCATTAAGTCACATAAAAGTGTTATAAGTTGAGTAATTTTGCTCTCTAAAGAATCATTGTACGCTTTTTTATCCGATTGCGGCGAAAACTAAAAGGAGGGTAATGCTTTTTTACTTTACTTAATTGCTTTTTATTGCATTTTTCCGTGTAATAATTATGATGTGAAATTGTATCTTTTCGTACATGTATTTCTGACTAACTCAGTAAACGTAATGCTGCATTTTGACATTCATTTGGAATTCAGTTAATGTTTTATTTTTTGTTAATAATACATGTGGGTATGTAGTTTGTGTTTATCATGATATCGGTCGTTGAATTGGTAATTTGTTTTGAACTTATTACTTGAATGTTAAATATTAATTTTGCTGGGAGTAACAGATACACATAAATAAATTTAATGTTTGTATATTATTATCTAGGAAGATTGTAGAACAATATCCTATTATATTACTATTGTGTCCGGCAGTATGGTAGATAGGCACTAAAACATCATAGCATTTTTAGAAGTATTAGCAACAAGGTGTGAAGTTTCTCATCCTCCATTGAAAAGGGAGAACCTCCGATCAGACCAGGGTGCTATCTGGTGGGCTACTGCCCGACGGTATTGTTGTGAGGTTTCTGAATATTATATGTAAATGTTGCGGAGAATTTTAGTACCGCAATGTAGGATACGTCAGTAGTAGTTCGCAAGTGGAGCAATAGATGTCGCCACCCATTCGAAATGTTTTAGCATTAAATGATAAAAAATTAAGTAACAAGGGATTACAGAAAAAAGATATAATAAACAAATTAAGTAACTAACATTTCGTCTAGTAATTTGAAATAAGAGGATATTTGTTAAAATATAAGAATTCTTGGCATAAATCTCATTTACCTATTCAATAAATGAGTAAAAAAATAATAAGTGTTTACTTTTTTACTTTAGGAAAAAGTAAGTAATATTTTGTACATACCTACCTTTACAAGTAACTAAACTTGATTATAATAATTAAGAGTTTATTTAATATTTTTTCCTTATTGATGTACAATTGAGCCAGCTATCTGGTGTAAAGGAAACATATTATTTTTTATACTACATACATACATAAACTCACGCCTTTTTCTCATGGGGGTAGGCAGAAACCACAGAACGCCACCTGCTACGATCCTTACATACTCCTTTCGTCTCTATTTTTTATACTAATTGCCAATACCTATATCTAATATAAATCTATAAACATTATTTATTTAGTTACGACTGTTTAATTTGTAGTAACCATTAACTTTTAATATATACATTATTTACAAGCTTAATAACAAAAACAATAAAAAAAAGAAACAATCAGAATAAGAAAACAACCAACCAACCACCACCAACCAACCACCAGTAACCATTTATTTCAATTGGACCATTAAAAGACACAGGCAGTTTTGAACGCCATATACAAGAAAAGAGAATTGAATATAGTTCCAAAAGGTAGTTTCGTATAGAGAAGAATGGGCAAGAAATTCTATACTTACTTTACTACCAAAGATACATAAGCCTTTGTATATCTCTTTGGCAGGTAGATACAAGTAATATGCTACTTATTATTTGATATTTTCTTCGTTCGCGCATCCCCGCTTGTTGCTAGGGGGCGTTTTTCGCCGTGTTCTCATTAGCAATCGCATGACCTAGTTTAAATGTCCCTGACATTGTGATATTTTGGGTTTGTTTTTTGTACAAATATGATCTATACACGCTTACTTTTAGGTCGTTCTTGAACCGAAAGCCATAAACTCGATCATCAAACTCGAAACGATTGGGACCATTTTTTTTCAAAAATAACAATAAAAAAAAAACAGCTGTTCAGTACACTTTGACGAGTTAGACGAACATAATGTACTGAACAGCTGTTATTTTTTATTGTTATTTTTGAAAAAAAATGGTCCCAATCGTTTCGAGTTTGATGATCGAGTTTATGGCTTTCGGTTTAAGAACGACCTAAAAGTAACCGTGTATATACTAATATAATAAAGCTGAAGAGTTTTTTTTTGTTTCTTTGTTCATTTAAACCCGCTCATCTCTGGAACTATCATCTGATTGGTACAGGTTGGAATAGTATAGGCTATATAATATCACGCTGTGATACACGGGATTGGAGCAGTAACCAAGGATGTAACTTAATGCGGGTAAAACAAACCACACGGACGAAGTGGCGGGAAGAAGCTAGTAAAGAATTTGGGACAAAAATTATATTCGCTGGTAAAACTAAGGAAATAGATGAGGCGAATTTAAAGGAGTATGTAAAGATCGTAGCAGGTGGCGTTCTGCGGTTTCTGCCTACCCCCCATGGGAAAAAGACGTGAGTTTATGTATGTATGTATGTGTAAAACTAAGGAAAAAAAATGGCAGCAGTGTTTACCTTTTCTTAACATTTGCCAGAGTTAAATTAAGTTGATTGATTGATCATCTATAGGAATATTATAACTTTAACAATAAGAGAAAGATTTGTATATACCGCAATTTTAAACCGTGCGCCTTGGGTCATAAATATCAAATTAACTTATGTTGCAAATAGGACATTATACCTACAAAGAAACAGTTTGTGCCTACCAAATATTCATGAATCCACCTAGTCCCATTAGACATCAAAATAAACGACTTTACACTCTAGTTTAGATGTATAAATTCTTATGACGCATAGAATAAGACCCGAGACCATTTCCATACAAAAATAAAGTCGACAAACTATTGCACAACGATTTAGTCGAACGTGGGCGTCCAACTAAGCCTTCCCCAACTATGTTGGTACTCCTAACCAGATGCGGCAAAATGTTGGTATTTTATACCAACCAACTACGTAAGCGTAAACAAACTTTTAATTAGAACTAGGTTAATCAAGTCCAATAGAAAGTAGTGCGCTTAATTCCATACATTATTTAATACCCTAGCGATATGGTAATAGGAGTAATCTATTTAACTGCATTAATTAATCAATGCATTTGTGCCAGCTCGTTGAACAAAGAATACTTTGCTAAGGCTTTGATATCTTGTTCGTACAAGGACATATTTTATTGGCACGAATTTTAAAACTCGTTGTGCTGTAAGTATAGAGAACCAAAACTGTAAGTTTGCGAAAGAAAATAAATAGTCGCTTCATGTAAAATACTGGTATTCAGCTAAATTCGGCTAGACTGGAAGCCGACTCCAACATAATTGGGAAAAAGGATAAGCTAATGATTTTGCAGACTTAAAATTCTAATTTATTTTGAGTATTATTAGGTAATTAATATAAAAAAATAGGACTAAAAACAAAAACTTCATTTTTAAATTTTTGATAAACATACATGTACTAAAATACTAAAATCAAATCCCACACACACCAACCAATTTTTTTCCCATAACCAAAACATTATTCCGCAAGGAATCGCTATCAATCCGGTTACAATGCAAGAAAGCCGTGTCGCCGCATGCGGGTCAGTGGCGACCGCCTGGCTTTAATTTTCCGCCTCTCCGGCCACGGACGCAAGTCAGACTCAGTCTTGTTATATCCGTGCTCTCGTGCTTGGGGTGCGTTTAGATTTGGTGGAGGCGCTAGTCCAGTGGAAGAGTGCTCGTATGAATTACTTGCGTGATTTAGAAGCTCTGTGGTACCTATAGTTGGTGTATTAACTACAACGTATTGTTAAACGTTTATTAAAAAAAAGAAAGTAAGTATGGAGTTTGTTGCTTATTATTCTTCTCTATACGAAACTGTCTTTTGAAAGGGGCAACTAGATTCAATTCTATTTAATTGTATATGACGTTCCAAAGTGACTTTCAATGGTTTATTTGAAACAAATAATTTGACATCCTACTTACTTATCACCTTATTGTGTATACGTCAACAAGTATTTTTGGAAATATCTATTTCAAAGGTTTTTTTTTTTGAAAAAATTGAGGGCGTTTATACTAGAATTGAAATAATATTTTCATCTGTACGTTTAGAAGTGATCCAGCAATGTGAAGTTGGCTTTATAAGAGACGAAACCCGCGTAGCTTTATGTCGAAATTGTTGTTCGCCGAATAATCACGTAAATTCTCATCTAATTTCGCTATAAAGTAGTTCTTGATTAACATAACATTCTAATAGAGACTGGTAGTGAATAAGTAATTAAATTAAAATGAAATATGTTATTTTGGTAACAGAATTCATTATCATATGAATATGAAAATGAAAACGAAAATAACCTAATAAAATTATGGAACGTTTCCCCTTATTACCCTCATTCCTAAATCAGAGCCATTACAATTCAGGTCAATTCAACGAATACTCAACATTCATAAGAAAACCGTATCAATGAATAAAATGCCTTATAAATAATCCAGATCGACTTTCGTGAGGTCGTTAGCTTAAAATAAAAAACTCATGAATATCAAATAATTTTCACATACGAGTATAATTTGCCACTCTATTTTGTAGCGGACGTAAATCAAGTTGCACATAAATATCGATATAGGCCTGGGTATTAATATCGACAAAGCTTTATATCGATACATTAACCGATGTCCATAACCGTAAACAAAGGTGTAAAATCGGCCATAAAATGTTAGGTATGTTTATCTATAGGAAAATGGTTGAATGTTGCTTTGTTAGGCCGTTTAGTTCGGTTTACGAGTTAACTGTAGTTCCGACTTGCTGCCAGATTGTCAGTGTATTACCTAGGAGTACTACAAAATCTGGTTTATATTGCTGGTTAGACGCGGATGGCAGTTTCGCGCCTAGGTAACTATTGCGACTTTATGTTTAGCCAATTGTACAGTAAAATGTAAAGAAACGTATACTAAATTTTATTGATTTTCTTGGCTTACCAGCCGTGGTTTGGTTCAGTTGAGTAGGTATCCATACTAATATTATAAATGCGAACGTGTGTCTGTCTGTCTGTTACCTCTTCACGCTTAAACCGCTGAATCGATTTTGATGAATTTTGGCATGGAGATAGTTTAAGATCCGGGGAAGGACATTTTATCCCGGAAATCGGGGGTAGAAGTTTGTATGCAAGTACGATATAAACAAGTTCCACGCGGACGTAGTCGCGGGCAAAAGCTAGTTTAACTTATAAAAGCTAACAATTTCTAATGTCGCTACATTAAGTTATAAAAACACTAGCTTCTGCCCATGACTTTGTCCGCGTCAAAGTTGATATAATTATCTTACGGGAACCGTATTTTTTTCCGGGATTAAAAGTAGCCTAAGTGCTATTCCAGACTATAAGCTATTTCGGTTGCTAATTCATTCAGATTCGTTCAGTCGTTTTGCCGCGATTGACTAACAAACATACAACCAAACAATCGTATTTATAATAGTAAGTAGAATTCTAAACGTGGAACTGTATTCCATTTTTAAATTACAAGTCTGAGAAAATAAACCATCTAATTTAAAAGTCTAGTCTAATAAAATTGGAGTCGAAAACTAGTTTGTTTCACGTCACTAGTAAAGTTTTGACGTGGCTATTTACGGTAACAATTGCTCCACGTATACCAACGCTAATTATATGGTAATGGAAGTAAAGAAATTAGGTAACGAATATTTATAATTAACTACTTAAAGCTGTATTATACGTTGACTTAATTTTTTATACTGAAAAATAGCTTGTAGGAAATAATATAATTACTTTATATAGCTGATTATATTACCTCCACAGTAATGTAGAAAATATTCAGATTAACGGTAAGTTGCCATAATAACTGGCCATCGGAGTCCAACCCAATATACTCTTCGGCAAATTGGGTTTATTAAAGCAATAACAAAATGGGGGAATAAAACACATTAACGTTGGTAATTTTGGTATTATCAAGGACTACGGTAATTTCTATATTACTGCGGCACCGATAACGTCTACACCAATTACCAAAGATATGAATATTATACTTTCAATTCATTTGTCCAACATAATATCACATTGCACTTACTCGGGAAAACATGAATTTTCGGCATTATTTATTTAGTGATCGAGCGAGATGGGTGTATGGGATAGGAGTGTGTGCGAGAGGGATGTCTGGAAGAATTTCTAATGAACGTAACATGAGTGCGAGTCGGGTGAAGGGTCAACGACCTTTTCTTTAGGGTGGATCCCCTCGGACTAGGCTCAGGAAGCACGACAGGCGGTTTATTTTGATGCATTTTCTAATTGAAACGTTCATTTGGGTATTTTACTAGTGTAAGCAAAGTTTGTTCACTGTGTTTTTGTTGCTGAATACACCCGTCCCTCCTAAGTACCTGTGTGATGTCCCAGTTAACGATTGTAAATATTTTGATAGATATGAGTGTATTTGAAGTCTGAATGGCCCAGTGGATGTAAACTTTTGGGATTATTTGGAATGGTAATATTCCACTTTCTAATGGCTTTCTTTGATCATATAGCAATGCATAGTATTTGTGCAAATATGTATGAAAGCATTGAAATATATTGCGCAGATGTTACTCGTAAAATACTATTTAATATTTTATTGAAAACCTTTTTTTAGAAATGAGATTAGATTTATGACTTATAGACGTCAGAAGTATTAAAAATACATTATATGGTTTTGTAAGCTTTTTTTATACTTTTATTGAACTTTAGCTCATTGCTGCGTTAATGGCTTTATAGGTTACGATTCATGTTAGAAAAATCATACAAGGTGTAATTCATTGAATTCAAAATATGATATTAGTGTGATAGTGAGTTTAATGTTTGTTACTCAATTATGCTTTAACGGCGGAACAGATTTATATGAAATTTGACACAAAAGTAGATCTTAACCTGTATAGGACACTTTTCATACTGGCTGATTGTAGTACTTATAGACAAGAATACAAATAAAATCGCGAGCAAGAGCTAGTACAAAATAATTTATTCACCTACCACTAGGCGTTTAAACAAACAACCCTTAATTTACACTACCATATTTTTACACATACAAAGTGTACACGTGTTACCGTGGCAAACATATGCGTTTGTTTATCCAATTGGTTCGTGTGCAGACCCCTTTATGTGGCAGGTCCGAGTCCAGTCCAAACTGAGGTCCATTGGGGCGTAAAAAACGCGTGCAATCGCCAGCGACACTCCGCGTGCGGGTAGCCGGGGATTCTTTTTTTAAATTAAAATACTGGACGAAAATAAAGTTTGGTGTCCAATTAAAGTTTTTTTTTGTTTGAATGTTGTTTGATAATGGAATGGAAACTTGAGGGCTGACTACATGGAGCTACTTGCAAACAGTTTGCGCATTCTAGTCGGTGCTATATTTTGGATATGTTTATGACTATTTTTTAACATTATTTTATAAGTTATTAGATTATGTCTGTGATTTCGTCTGCAGAGACTTTATAATTAAGCCAAAGTCCAAAATTATTTTACGGATACACAAAAACGCGATAAAAATTCGATTAATATATGTGCCTTTCAGTTCGTTCAGCCGTTTAAACATGATAGAGTAACAAACATCCATCCATCCATAAATCTTTAAAAAAAAGTCCTGTAGTAGCAACTTTAATTAATGATGCACAATTTACCTATAACCTAAATATTTAGACCATGACACCGTCAAAGCTTGAATACAGAAACATCCATAACTGGCTATTACGTCATAGCACAAGCAAGTTACGAAACCCAGGAAGTACTGTGCACTGTGAGTAGCCAACATAATCAAGTTCTATCACTAAAACTATGCACAATACAACTTGTAGTACAAAACTGTGCACGCATAAATAACAGTGTGCACGTAACAATAAAACTGCCAGCATTGTTAAAACAACACGGAAAATATATTCCACAGAAATTCCAATTTTAAACGCTACCCTCAAATATTTCATTGTGATTTTGGCGTTAACACAATCCCTTTAAAATATTTGAAACAAAATTAAAGCTGAAACATGGTCAGTGGATCGAGTTCACAGTAATCAACGGGAATCAAAAGAGTGAATGGAACGAATGAGTGTACGAGTATGTGAACGGGTTTTCTTTATATGAGAACGATCTATAGATTAAGTAACAGTTTATGCTTTCATGAGTAAATGAGCCAATCAGCAACGTTGACGGCCCTAGGTAATGATTTAATTTTGAAATGATTCCTTATTCAAAATTTCGTCTGAGGTTTAAATATCATTATAATTTTTATTAATATGTATTTTATAAGTTTTTCTTGGGCATTACTGACATCGATGAAGTAAAATATCACGTGGAAACCTGGACTTATAATTAAGACAAGTCAGAAATCACCAATCCACCTTGAGCATGCATGATCAATGCTCGTGTCTTCTCTGTATGAGAAGATAGGTCTATGTCCCTGCAGTCAGGCGATAATAGGCTGTTGTATTATTGTTTATAATTTTGTAATGTAGTTATTTTAAGGAAAGTTGACCAAGCTCAAGCATAATCCCTTACGTTGCGTTACTCTTAGAAGTCGCACTGTTAATAGCAGTTACACTAACCCTTTTTTTTTTTTTTTAGGTGGTAAAAATCATCAAATGACTCCTTCCGCCCTGGGTGGGGCGGAAGGGACTGTCAGACTTTTACTGACTAAAAAACCACCCTGTTCCTTCTGTTGCCCTTTACGTTCCGGGGCCACGGTATCCTGTTAAGACGTCCCGCAACAGTTACACTAACCCTAACATCATCCTTGACGAATCCTTATTAATTCATCTGTGTTTGCTTTAACGTTTATTTTATTTAAACTGGAACGAGATCAATAAATTGTGTCGAATGATTCATTGTAAATAAATGACCGTACAATTGCTACGCCGTAGCTGACGCGATGATGTCATCGCTACGCCGCCTACGCTGTAGCCATGCGCTACGCATGAAGCATTCATTAAACTTGAACTAGTTATGGGCTGTGAATTTCGTATAGGTATATATTCTGAAATGAATAATTATGTACTACTTGCTTCTACCCGCGACCTTATACGCGTCAAAGTTGATATCTTATTCCATGGGAACTGTACATACTTTTTTTCGGAATAAAAGTAACCTATGTGCTATTCCAGACTACATAATATCTCTGTGCTTAATTTTGTTCTGATCCGTTCAGCCGTTCTGGCGTGATTGAGTAACAAACATCATAGTAGTAAGATATACACACATTTATAACTAGGGATGCCTCGATACGCCTTTTTGCCGATACGATACCGATACTCTTATAAAAATATTGGCGATACTGATACCGATACCGGTACGCTTATTGAATTCAAAAAGGAAGGTAGAATAAATAAAACACAATTAATTAATAGTTTTAGTAATCAAAATTAACATTTATAAGATTTTATTTAAAAAACAAAGTATTCTTAAGTTTTGCGGGCAAAGGCGATTTCGCAAGTCTGTTTGAATAAGACCTGCGGTGGAAAATAGTCTCTCAAATGCGACATTTGGAAACTAAAGTACTTCTGCGCCATTTTTTTCAAATTTGGGTACAAGACGTCATGGCGCCAGAAAACGAACGGATCTGCGTCTCTCGATATATTAGGAAAAAAATCGCCGATACCGATATATCGGCAAACCCGAAGTATCGCCGATATATCGGTATCGGTATCGGATGCATCCCTATTTATAACATGGCTGGCAGACATCGCATTTAATTTACATTTGTTTTTTCAGAGGTTGTTTTTTCATACATTATTCTACTCTTGCTTGAGTGAAACAACACGACACTTTAGTGTATAGAACGAAGTAGAAACAAATAAACATTTTAAAATAATAAAAAAAAATGTTTTAAGAATTTTCGTTCTTTACACGCATTTATTATGTAGGTAACTATATCCTGGCTTACAGGATTTAGTAGTGGGTGTTAGTAGGGCAACCCCACGAAATAGATGGGCCGCGAAACTAGGCCAGGGAATATTTTTAGATAGGTAGCAACTCACGTAAAAAATGTTGCCCATAAACAAGGTTATAATGAGGGCTATATAATAGCCTATTTACGTCTGATAGTAAATGAAGACATCGAGGACTCGGTGGAGTAAGAAATTCTTGGAATTAATTGGCGAAAGTGATTGTTAATTAGGAACATTTTAGTTGTTATCAAGAGGCTTGGAATATTATATTAATTTGTAAGTAAAATCACGCGAACTAGGTTATTTTAGCTTCTCCATTTAAATTTAATTGACTATTTTTAGCCTAAACCTTATCCTAATACGGGAAAGCCAAAAGAAGAGTTTTGACCAGCTTTTATTTAGCTTCTACTGTTGGTATGTATGTAAGTAAGTTAGTTGTCCTTTCAAAGTTTGCAAATCATTTTTCGATCATTTGTTGGTTTGGACTGAGATGAATTTTGCATACACCTTTAGTTCTGATGACAATACAATGTCCAGTACTCAATATTAATTGTAATAATTTTAAATTACTTAAAGCTTATTTTTTTTAAATATTTTTTTTTGTTTTTTTTTTAAATATGGGATATCATCAAATGATTTCTTCCGCTGCTGTGCTATTCTCTAAAAACACAGCGCCGCGGCAGCGCTGCGGCAGCGCTGACACTATGGTTTGTGTTTAGTGGATTTTCAACGTTGTGATCTACACTATAAAGATGAAAATCTACTAAACACTTTAGAGAATAGCATACCTGGGCACAGCGGGAGTGTCAGACTTTTACTAACTAAAACCGATCCGTGTTCCTTCTAATGTTCATTGCATTCCAGGGCCACGGTAACTTTATAAAACAAAATCCGCAACCCTGGCAGAATAGAAGGGTTACATATTTAGTTATATAAAGCATTTTCTAGGAGAAACTTTGACTAGACTTATACCTTTTACTTCAGACTTCACTTAACTTTTAGATGTACTTGATACTCTAGTCACACTACAATACCTACTCCTACTTAGTGACCGTGACAGTATAAGACTTAAAGTTAAGTTGCGTTTGAGGATTCGGCCGTTAATCGACCTACCTATTTTTTTTTACCTTTTTGTGGAAGTTAAACACCTTATACAAAAACCTGACACAGTTTCTTATCCCCCTAAAAAGAAGATAATTTTCCCCATGACGTCATGACCTGATTCTGCCCTTTCAACCAAAAAGAGGTCTCATATATCCCAAAACGTAGTTCGATAACACTGAAGAGTCTGCTTCAAACTCGATATCGTTAAAGGGCGCTTCACACGAGCGAAGGCCGCCGCGAAGTAATTTTGTTAGATCAATTGCAAAACTTTGTGGCCGTTTACACAACACGGCGGCTATCGTTGAGGATATCGGGCCGTAAGCACGCGTCCACGTGGTGGTGCCTTTTGATTGGAATTAATTGACTTTGTGTTGTGTAACAGTTTTATTCATACAGAAAATAATCTGAATTAATATTACGAAGGGCAGAAACTGTTTGGTTGTTTGTTAGAAGTTATCTTTTTCTTCTTCTTCTTCTTCTCGTGTCGATTGACTCAAATTGTGTCCGACCAATGTTGAGCAACTTGTACAGCTCTGTCATTAGCCTCATTAAGGTCTTGGATGGTGCAGGTGGTAGTGCACGACGGGCAACTGAGGAGGCGACGCATGTCTCGTGATGGTGCTCCACACTGACACTCCGTTTGAGATGTTATCTTTAAAAATACTGATCCAATTACTATAATCTTTCAGTAATAGAAAGCTTGTACTATTGTCTAATGCCACAGGATATGTTTTATGGTTTCCACGTGGATCAAGTCACTGGCAGGAACTACCATGAAATAAGTATAAAAAACGGTTCGTTTCAATAGATTGCTTTTTATTTTTATTCTCTTTTTTCGGCATACCGCTAAAGGCCTTGGGAATTAATTATTTAGATTTATAGTACTCGTACAATAAAAGTTTGTTGCATGTTGTTGAACATACACATTATTATATTTAAACCTAGAATCGCTAAGAATATAATTGATCAAACTATTTACAAAACGCTTACTACTGAATGTGAGCTTGAAATATTACTTTTATACGTTTCTTACGAACAGTAGTCTGTGTTCAAAGAAAATTACAAGGAAACACGGATGTAAATGAGAAAAAAATAATAAAAATCTTCATTCACACAACGTTACCTTCATAAGTACCTACTAATAAAAAATCTAAATACCTAAAAAGATAGGCGCTAAGGGTTATGTTTTTAGTGCCTATTTTTCCTTGCAGTCGGGTAAAAAGGTAGACAGCCACGTACATGTATTCTACAACCAAGTCCAGCCTACCCACATCCTTACCACCACCGGACGCAAACAACGCACAAACATGACCAAACTTGGCCCACACGTAATTTGCCCGTAAACTTTATTACCGTTATAAGTTTCCAAAATATGATTATCTCCCGTTGAACGTCATCAAGTCACCTTCTTACCTGACAGGATTTCGGTAACAGCTCACTAAGACCCTCCAGACTCATTAGAAACAAATGTTGCAAAACATTGTTTTAGCAACATGTTTTGGGATTAGAAAACAAAATTGCGCAGCATTGTGCCCTCGAACATCATTTTGAGCCCCGTATTATTGCATTATAGGACAACAAAAATTAAACAACATTGTTGCAGAAACATGTTTTTATATTGACGGAAACATGTTACTGGCAACTTAAAATATTACAGCGTTATTAATAACATGACAATGTTGCATAATGGTGATTAAATGTTGCGCAATTGATTCACAACTTGGTTTTCCAATGAATACGGGGCTTAACACACACACACTGACGTCACGTTTGTCGAGCATTTATTATGATTAACGTTGAGTGTTGAGAAAGATTTGTAAAGTTCGGAATTAATTTTGGTGGTTCTGGTGTTAAATTGTCTGAGTTGTTGTTCAAAGTTCTTTGTTCATTTGGTTTGCTAAAAGTTTCATACAAGAAAACTGATTACTGATTATAATAATATAAGCTTTTCCATTATCCTTTTTCTATACAGAGGGCAAACGCGTTCCTAATCTAATCAAGGCATATTGCCCGAAATGTTACTAATAAAGTAAATAAACGATAAAAGTTTATATTTTGTAAATATTGACATAATTACCATACGCATTATAAACGGGTAACATAAAAGTAAAATAAAGTACCAAAATACGCCAATACCGCTCCATTTAGAGCACAAAAAGCGACATAAAAAGACAATCACGACACCGTTAAAAGTTCGCTCCAAACGCCGAACAAATTGTACCACCCACAAGCCCGTGTGTATCATTATAACACCTCTGATCATGTTTTGTAAACAAAGTTGAAAGAGCTACATATTAAATAGCGTTACACTAAAAGCGTAGCCGTGTTCGCCAAATTGATTCAATTTGCAAATAATCCGCCAATATTGTTGGCGCCTATCGGATCCGGTCGACGATCCGTTCGAAACGTTACCGGTCGGTAATTGATGCGTGAATCAGCGTTACCGAACGTTTTCTTGATTTGTATTGAGTGCGAATCGGTGATCATTGAGGTGATTTATTGTTCATTACAATGAAATATTCTATTGAGTTGAGAGTGATTCGGTGTCGTTCATTCGAAAAATTCCGGGAATAATCGCTGGGTTGGTTGACGCTTAAAATAGGTGCTTCAAATCGTTCAGCAGTGTTGAATCTAATTCTTTTTTTTTGTGGTAGGTATGTAGACACTTTAAAAAAATATTCCGATTTGTACATCTGTTAGTTATTAGTTATGCAAACACTATTTTCAGTCTTTTTTTCTCCTAATTACTGTTCTTAACCTTCTTAAACTAGATATAGGCTAAATTGAATATTTTCAATTCACGGAACTCCATTTGTTTCTCAAGGCCTCTTTCAATTTATGAAGCTTTACAAAAAAAAACTAGTCGACTCACTTGTCACGACGCAAAAGTATAGCAATTAATTGTAAATAACCTCTAACGCTGCCAACTTATTAAAAAAGTGATGAGTCAAACGGTTGCTTCGCTTGATATTATAATAAACGCGCTAAGACGGTAGGCCTGTAAATTTCGCATGACAAAAGACCTGTCAGTCATTCTATTCCAAGCAATATTTGCTGAGCCATTGTACATGTAAGTCTCGGCTTTGCTTGTGTGATCATTTGGCTTGTACCGTGTTAGTTAGCTATAACAATGTGCATTGTTGATTATTAAAACTGTTATTAAAACACCTGCAAAAGACACAGATATTCACAAATTTGAAACTATAGATTTATGTATGTATGTATTAACTTCATCTTGTACCAAAATACTCACAAAGAATAGAACAAAATATGAAAACTCAGGAAACAAAGAAATAAATGTGTTTGTATGTTCAAACACGCGTGTTCATTCGCTGTAAGACTTTCGTTTGTCACAATATAAATACGTGTTCCAGAGAAAATCTTTATAAAAATGACAATATGTTGGAAGCCGGCAAGCGCTCCGCATACAAAACTGAGCAAATCGCTATCGGAAAATACCGAAATATGATAAAAATGCAGCACAATGCAGGACGTTGTCACTATTCCGAGTATCTCCCTCGCTGGCCAAAGCCGATTATAATCGCGATAAAAACGCCGGAGAGCGCCCCCTCGGAGACCACCCCAGCCTTATCCGATCTGCTGTCAAAAGTCTTTCCAATTTATGTATTGCAGCCGACACCCCGCGGTATTATTTATTGCTACGTAGACTACGTACAAACTTTTCTTTTTACCAACGATCGCCACTCGAATCAAGATGTATGGCTTTCGATTCGATACGCTATCGCGCCGGAATAACGATGGATAGTTTTAAAATTTTCGATAGCACACAAAGTGCACTCGCATTTGACCATGTTTGAGGACGGAAACCGCTAAGCTTTTAGCGGTAACTCGGTAACTCGGTAGCAAACAAACAAAAAAATGCGCGGCCGTGTCATTTAGACGCGACAGGTCGCAATCAAAAAAACAATTTAGTTTTACGTGGAAACTAAAACCGTCCGTACATATAGGAGATAAATGAATAACACCAGTTTTTATTTCTGTTGGATGCGTCCATCGCTGTTGTATAAGAGTACTTCACACTCGTTACTGTATCATTTGATTATTGAGTGTGGTGGCACTTTAGTTGCCAAAGGTTCTGTTATAAATATTCATGTGAATGGTCCCTGGCCCAAATGATCAACAAAATTTTATAGCCAAAGGACGAAAAGCAGAAAATTGGTATTACGTATCATAGTAGGAAATTCGACGTTCTGTTGGAGATGTAGCGTGGTAACTGTTACATGTTATAGAAATAATCGTGAAACTTTTTTCATAAGCAAACAAGCGCCTTTTTTCCTTTACAACATTGTGGAAACGAAGTTAAGCGGCAACCCTAACTATTCTCCAACTTCTCACATTTTCATAGTTTTGTCCATGCACATACCACTTAATAGCCAGAGATTATGAAACTACGCTCTAGAATAGATATTTATAACTAACATTATCAACTTTAGTATGCAGACGAAGTTCTTTGACTTAATTTAATTCTCCGGGGACAAAGTGGCGTTGACATCGCAAATAAACTGAACGAAACAACGAAATAAACTTTTAATTACATAAAGAGATTCTGTTTGATGCTGCATTATAATTTATTGGTGATGTTTTCGCTTTGTGTGTTGTACATTGATGTTTTTGTTTGTGGTGAGACTTGAGTGTTTAAATAAACTACGCAATGGTTACGGGGTCATGCAATTTAATGTAGAGAGAGATGTGAGTGGTTCCCTGAGGAGCTGACTTAGATAGAATAGTAGCACTAGGTTCTAAACTTTGTTATTAAATGTCAGTTCTCTAGCTCTGAGAGTATCATTTACGGCGGACACGCTTTAAGAGCCTAATAATCGTAACATTTTACACTTACCTTACATAAATGACTTCGTGTAGTCTTTAAATCCTGTCATGGGAATCTAGGCAGGCGTGCCTTAATACCAGTTACTACGTAGGCTAGAAAGCCAGAGCCATTTCTGGATTTGTAATTTGTTAAAACTTTCTGTTCTAACTGTAATAGATTGTACCACACTTTAGTAAAATAAATAACTAATACTAATAAATAAAAATAAACAATGTCCTGTATGAATTAAAACAAAAAATAAGTTTGAATAATACAATTAGTATTTACACGTGTTTAGAATTGAGGTTATACAGCTGGCCGCGCACAATGCTTGCTGCTTGAATCTCAATACTCGTATACACCCACACACACACGAAAAAGAAAGAGAGAAAAGGTCGTCTAAAGGAAACATAATGTTTTTCCCTTACGTGACGATTCCTACCGCAAGTTGCGTTAAGAAACTTCGTTCAAAAAAAATCTTCGAAAACCCTGCTACCACGATAATTCAATTATTGTTCAAAACAAAAAGGAAATTCTCGGTACCACTTAAACATAACTTCTGAACGTAAAAGCGATGTAAAACAAGTACTTATGGTAAAAGAAATAAATATAAATTGGAAAAACGCATTTTATTAAGTGCTTCCCGTGGCGGCCATCATGGATCATAAGTACCCACCCACGGAGACAAGGGTGGCTGATATTTATTATGAAGATTAATGATATAGATGTAAGAAGTATATAAAGAGATTTATTTGGTTCGTTCTGTGTAATGCATGTGTTCTATGACGATTGTCTTAAGTTAATGTTAATTTTTTTTGGCACGGTTGCCGCAGCATCTTAGTTATTTGATTTCCGTGCGGAATAAATTTGTATGAGCCTACAGTTAGTTGTTCCGGATCTGGTTGTTTGTGTATGTTTGTGAATGTACCTACAAAACAGAAGAAATTCTTAGTGAGAGGCAATTTAAAAAAAAGCTGTTATTACAGCTCATCTAAAGGTCACTTTACCAAAATTCACAGAGGAAGATTTTTACAAAATACTACTGCTGAGTGTGTACAGTCAACAAAAGGGTCGACAGATATAGTTGAAGTTTTCTTAGAAACGGATGGATTAAACTTCGATTTAAACTTAAACTAATTAATAATCTTTACATTAACTACTTTTTAAATTAAATTACATTTTTTTTTTTTTTTTTTTTTTTTTTATTTTAGTTTTAGTTTCTCTTTTTATTTTCTTATTGTGGTTGTTTTTTTTATTTTAATTACATTTTATAACATTTATCGGTTTCTTAAAAAACTTCAACTATGTATTTAATGACCTCGCATACCTATCTCTTTTGTTGACTGTACATGCAGTATTTATTTTATTCTACTTTATTTGAGCAATTTGATTGCGATGCAGAGTAAGATAAAACAATCCAACCTTTCAAGGTTCCCGTTCACGAGGTCAGGAGGTTAACTGTCGTTTTATTTTCCATTATATTTCTTTCATTCGTGTAAATGGAATCCTATCTATCTGGGCGTGGTTGGACGGTAATTCCACAAGATTGACACCGCGACAAAGTCTTGTCGTATCCGATTCTTGACCGTGACAGGTAAACCAATTGGGACTTTGACGTTTATTTTCTCGCTGTGTTTTTTTCTGCTAATTGTAATTAGAGACTTTCTTTTGTTTCTTATTTTTACGTTTGTGATGTATCGTTGACTGTTCGTCGATTGCACGCAATTATATTTATGTACTATGGTTTGTACGCGTCTTTGTGTGCGTGAATTTTCTTATATACTTCTTTTTTTAAATGTAGGACTGAGGGATAACGCAGCTGCCTATTGGGAAAAGAATTTTGAAAATCGGAATAATAGTTCCAGTGATTATCAAACCGCAACAAAAAAGGGTTGGACAGATTATAAAGTAGGTAGTGAACATAAAAGAAAATAAAATGTTACGATTACTATATCTAGTATTATCAAAGTCAGGAAAACCAATTTATAATTCAGCTATATTGATTCTCTGACTTTAAGGGTTATTCTAAGTTTTGCTCCAAATACCCAAGTTATGCCCCATTTCCCAAGAGAGATCGAAGGGTCTTCCTGACTACCTGAACTTGTATTTGAAATATGAGATACGAAACTGATAAATGATCCAACCGTGTCCATCCATATTGGATGTTAAAATGACATATGAAGGACTTCTTCAATTGACGTGATACCATTAGTGTCGAGGTGTGCAAGCCGTAAACTTATGTGCTGTGAAGCAATACGTAACTTGGATCTGTCTATCTTCTCTGTATTAATATTGCAATCCATACACTAAGCCCCAGTACTGAGGACTTTATACAATTCGAGTTCTACTACCTTTCGGAAGTATAGAACATCAGCTACTCCGCTATTGAAAAATGACTCAGTCAGTTTGTATCTACTATCACAGGTATTTTGAATAAAAACACTACGAAACTGCAGTATCATAGGTTTGATACCATTGCAGCACAGTACCAACTGCAGTATATATACATTGTCTTGAAATCAGAAAACAAGTAGTATACCTAATTCCTATTAGAATAAAGCAATTTTTTCTTCGACTTACCTCTTACAAAAATTTATCCCTCGCTGCTGCTAGAGAGACCTGTGTCCCAATAGTGGGGACATTAGATGCTGCTTACATAATGGCGCAAAGTAGATGTACTTAAAACTAATGCGTGGTTGAGCTGCTCCAACGTACTGGATTCTGTCTGTATTCCATCGTCTTCAGTTTCGCTATTACTGACCACCTCTAGGTGTGACGGTCACATTTTCTTTGCCTTGCAAAGTCCACTCTAGAGACTATCTAGGAATGTAGTTTGAGAATAAAGAATCTAAAGTGTACAGTTGCGGTCATAAGTGCATGCTAAGGTTTAAATTGCTGTGAACACGGGGTACAGGCCATACCTACATCTGTGTGTATAAGTGATGTATTCGAAGTTAAAGTCAAAGTCAAATCTAAGGCACTTTTAAACGTAATAACACAGTTACCTACGTACACCTCGAAATTCGCACACGACGTCGAAAGGTCGTAAGTTTAAACAAAGTGTCAATCGATTTGCTTTGTAGATTGCTACTCCACTTATGACCGCTATTGTACAAAAATAAAAAAGACTAAGTTTTAAAACTTCATCCATCCATGTTGACCTACTAACCAGATACCTACTAAAAAATGTACGCTACATTTTATCAGTTGCTTACCATCCGCAAATTGTAAACCCAAGTTCCTCTCAGTTAACTTTTACTTGCAACAGTTACGTTTAAGCGTTCAGGTTACTGTCGACTAACTGTGAGTTCAACCGTTGCGCTAACTACTTATCTCTTTGCACCATTGATCTTTAGTTTAGTAGTTAAAGGTTTATACGCAACGTTTCGTAAACCTATAAATAAACAGAGTAAATTATGACTCGCTTCCGTGTTTGGGTAAAGGAAAAACTAGCATATATTTTATTTATTTATTAGGTTCACTAACGATTGTATACACTGACACAAGCGATAAACATAAGCATATAATCCTGCTTCTTATAGTTGCTCTTAAGGCCGCTGCACTAGGGGGTAATCTACTAACTTTTAGAAAGAACCGCAATCTAATGTCAGTCTGCATCTGTCAAAATTAAATATGCCTTTAATTTGCTTACTTGATTATTACTGAGATGAGATTGCGGCTACATTTTGAACATTTCTAATTAGTAGAATTGGCTTTCTGTTGGCTAGGTCCGTAAAAGTATTTGATTCAATTTTCGAATGGAAAATACGGCTATCCTGTCATTCTGGTTTAATTTTATACGACAAACACAATTAGTGTCACCTATTAATACGAATAAAGCCTTCTAACTAACATAATTTCGATCGATCTGAAATATTTTCGAACGTTAAATTATTATACTGCGTTCGAAACGGGTATTTCCAATTTCAAATCGATCCAAATTACGTAACGTTTACTCTAAGCTCGTGCTAGCCCCTTTTAGCTGACCCAAAGTAGTAAAATAAAAGCAAACAGCTTAGACACGCAATCCAAAAACCTAAATATGGCATTTAAATTCTTCTGCCCCAGAAGGAGGGTTACGTTTTCAACCATAATCCCAAACATGGCTCATAAACTGCAAAATAACCTCACCTGTAATATGGTCATCAGAGATCAGCATAAAAGAAGCTTCACAAAATATGTCGAATCAAATCCGAAGCAGTCATAAAGGTACGAGGTGTGTTGTAAAACACAAATATTCCGTCGAGAAGGGAAACTTCCACGGAATTTGTTCGTAGAATGAAGTCGATCGGATAATACAGCTATTTATGGTATTTCGCTCGCCTTTTTTTCTATATCGACAGATTTGCCAGCGCGATTCCGTCGTGGATGGCGGAAAAGTCGGTTTAGTCGCAATAAATTAGGGTTGTTGCGTTACTATCGTAATGTATAGTGTCAACAACACGTGCCCTGGGGGCGTTCTGCCAATATTTATTCAGTTGGATGGTACCTAACTATTCTGAGTTTATGTTAGACGGTGGCTGTTCTTTTTAGGTCTTGTGAAGTTGGGTTTTTTGTGTATCTGTTTATCGAATAGTTGTGTGACACATTTGATTGATATAGCCAGCAACAAAAGTCGACTGACGTTGTTATTTTTACTATGTTATATTATTATTACTTTATTATCTTATCAAATCTCAAATCTTTCAATTGTTAATAGCACCATCATGTTAAAAGGCACGAAATTATGTAATACTTATAGCATAACACTTAATGTAACTTAGTGTTTATACTATCTTGATTTGGCATCCATTACGTATTATGATACTCAATAATTAAGATTTAAAAATCTCCAGTGTTAAACAATTTTTGTCGCTGACCGTACAAGCCTCTTCCAGGATTGGCAGTTTGCTGTTCGATATTCAAAACTAAGATTTACGATTCGAGTGTCGTTTATCTATGCAGTGACATGCGACACTCGTTAAGTCACAAGTTAGCAACGTCATCATAACTTTTCTGATATGGCTTTACATTTTGAACAGCATCGTCATGCAACAATCAACTATTTATTCCTTGTCCGATAGTTCAAAATCAATCAACAAAATCTCCAGACCCGAACTAATGACCCGCACCAATATCTGCATCACATGTCCAAACAAATCGACCTACCCACACGGCAGTATTTGCGCGATTCTGTTGCGGTAGAGGTCGGGGTAATGAATAGCCCAATTTTCCGCATTTTCCGCCATTAACAACATCCGGCCGCCACGGGTGACGCGGCCGCAAATAATGGACGCCCGTATAACCGTTCGTTTGTTTGATATGAGAGCCTTTTTATGAAATAGGGGGCTTTAGGCTTCGGACGACCACGTGGGCTTTTGTTTCCCATTTTTTTATGGCATGAAGTGTTTGAAGTGGAGGTTTTGTGTTCGTGGTACGATTTGGTTTGTGTTGTTGAATATTTTGTGCGGTGGTTTTAATTGAGGTTTTATAAGCGTGCCGCTGGAAAAAGATAAAAAATTTATACTGTGGTATGGACTTTAGAATCACTTAAGGGGACTGTACCGATAGCGCGCGCCATTTAAAACTAGTCTACTTAGTATTTAAAAAAGTAGTCTAAGATATCAAAATAACACACGTGATTATGATTTTCGTATCATTTAAAATTAAGTTATTTGAACAAAATCTCACTAACCACTAGCCATAGTGCACTATCCTATACTATCATAATAGTGCACTTATTCTATTAACGAAATTTGATCTAATTTAATTACTTTACCAAGAAAACACCAGACTACTTTTATATAATTATTTTAGTATGAAGATAGCATTTCATGACATTATGACAACACAGCATAACATTCAATCAGCTAGGACAAAGTAAGGTGTGTGAATGCGATCGCAAATCCATTTTCCAAGAATGGTGACTTTGTTAATACTCGTACAATATTATCACCTATCTATGATATACCCTGCCCACCATCTCAAGTAATGATACCTTGCATATAACAGGGGAAATTATGTTAGCCAACATAACAAAAAAAAAGAACAGCTAGCAAAAAGAAAAGAAAACTTCAAAAGTTCCAATTACAACAAAAGTATCAAACAACTGGTATATATTTACCGTATTTAGTTAGCTTTATAGTCTCTTAAACCTCACTTAATATCTGCAATAAAAGCTTAACCGCTAACTTGAATAAAATAGAGCACATTGTCTTAGGCACATAAACTGTGCGGTTCTTAGGGTGGGGTTACACTGAGCTCGCCAAATCCCCTGTATGTACTAATAACCCCGTAAAGTCGAATTAGTAGTGCGGAATTGTTGTATTTTCTAGGCTTGTGTATTATCTGCTTTATATTGGTTTTAGTTGGTTTGTAAAGCCACGGGAAATTCAGAGATTTATTTTTGTTAATTCATTGGTTTATCCTTAGAGATTGTGAGTATATTTAGGTAATATTGTTGACCTGTCCTAATTTATGAAATAAAATGCTAATATTTTTGAGGAGAAATACGGTGCACTGACGTCAAAATCAATCACGACGATTAATGACATCAATCAAATCCATAACTGTTGTTCTGACTCTACAGTCTATCGTAATGAAAAATAATCGCGAAGAAACATGAAGCTCATCTACCACTTTCTGATAACATCATCCATCACGTCACATAACATCCAACATACATTCTTACAATATCCTTCACTTTTATCTCCCGACCTTAAAGCTGGCGAGCCACCAATCATAGCAAGGCGAGGCTAACGATTTCCGATATAAACGGTAACCGTTAACGACAGCAGTTACCGCGCAAACGGGTCGCGATACACAAGCGGCGCGGTATCGCCACGGTAATGAATTTCCTCTTTTCATTTAGTGTCGACCGGGCTTACCTTCGGCTCGTTTGGCGAAGCACTTTTACTGGATTTTGTTGTTGAAATCAGTGGAGGGCGGGCATAAAAGTAGATACGGGTGAATTAAACGGCTTTAGTTGATACGAGTGGCCTTGTTGTGTGTCTGTTTAGTTTTATCTAAGACAAATCTGCGAAGTTATCTTATTTTTAGTTATGTCGTAATTCTTGATAGGAGGCAGTGAGTGACTCCTATTTTACGAAAGTACAACTAATTTTGAAAGTAGTGGATTCTATTAAAAAGTAATTATAAATATAATAAACTTTCTATCGTTTGAATAACCACTCTAATTATATTTCTTTATTCTGTACAAAATCAACCGGGCATGGTCAAGTACCGATGTAATTGTTCTATTTCTCATTTATTATCTAAGTTTATCTTTGCTGGAGACATTGACATTGCTGGAGGTAAACATCGTAAGGAAACCTGGACTTCAGCAAGCGTACAATGGTCATCAATGCTCGTGCCTTCGCTCGTATTATTATTATTATTTATGAAATAATAAAATTGACAAAAATCTCTGGCATTTAGTATTAAATAATTTTTATTTCTTCACTAAGTAAAACGTTAACCTTTTTGTAATAACTTAATATACCTAAAAAAATACGTTCAAAAACTCATCAAAATTTTAATCTAAAAGTGTGCCCCTATCTTTATATTGTTTGTCAGGGTCTGCGTTTTAACGACTAATAAAGATTTGATTGTCTGTTAGTGGGTTGCCTTATTTGATCGTCTCTAAGTACTCATTGATAGCTAGTGATTAAGACGTTATGGCAAAAGTTGCTATGTTAAACCTGAAACGATAAAAAGTAATCGAGGTTTTTGTGGAGAGAGATAGATTGATATCTCTTTCTTCGAGTCATCACCATCATCTTATCAGGCGAACGACGTCCACATCTCTAGGCCTCCCCTAAAGATAACCGCGACGACCAGGGTCCTTAGACAAAGTAACATCGCTTTGTAGCGAAACGATATCTAAATTCGTCATCGTCTCTGACTTGTCAATGTCATGTATTGCTTCATGTCCTCGTGACTTAACGCGGCTTATGTCAATCCCATACATTTTAGTCTTTTCTAACTTCGTTATCGTTTTGAAATTGTTACTTTGTCTAAGCCCCTAGTCCTGCGCAGCCCGCGTCCATCGGTTTCCTGCGACTCTCACCAGGTCGTCGGTTCACCTCGTGGGGGACCTTCCCACACGACGCCTTCCGGTACGTGGTCGCCACTCGAGAGCCTTATGACCCCAACTTCTTCAACATTGTGTCTTAAAGTCGAACTTACAAAGATTTAGTATAATAATATTACATGTAAAACTACGTACCGGTGAGGTAATTACATTTAGATAGTTAATTATGAGAAAGTTAATTAAAAATGTATTTAATACTGTTCATGAAATGAAACGCCAATCAACTGTCAATATTTGACGAGTTATTAAAAAGTTATTGTTATATTTCGATACATAATTCTGTTGCTACTTAGCACAACTTATTATTATTATGAGCTTATTGTGGCCCACTGCAGGGCAAAGCTACACTTCTGCCTAACCCTTCGGGGATTTACAGGCGTGATGTTATATTAATATCTAAATAAAGGTCACTTATACACCCGACCAACATCGTATCGTTGCTAGACGTCCACTCGCGAACGCGCGGCTCGAAAGAAATAAATATTGCCGTTTGACAGCTTTGTACCTATAGAATATGTGCCAAATTGTCAAATATTGTCTTTTCATAAAAGTTATCTGACTAAAAATCAGCCCTAAGTCAATTTTATCGGGTAACTTTCACCAAACGGTTATAAATATTTTATGCGTGAAATAAACATCTGACAAGTTTTGTATGGAAAACCTGAATATTTGAAGGTTAGATACAAACTTATAAAAGAAACACAATCCAATAAAAGGTGATAGATTCAATATTCGACCAAAATAAGGTACACACAAATATGATAGCTGTTTCCCACACGAAAAAACCGACCAATGGGGTAATCTTTGTATCCATCAGTTCAACCCGCCGCTGCCGCTTTGATTTTCCACAAGTCCAGCCACGGGTATTGATTCGCATTGATTTTGGGGGACGCTGCTCTTTCCGTTTTAATCGTGAGGGTTATGGTTTTGTATGGGGGACTAGGGTCAGACTGGTTATTATGGAAATATGGAATAATAAGTAAGTATGGGGTGACGGAATTAAAAATGTCGCCTCATATCCAGCAGTGAGAAAGTCAGTTCTACTAATTAAAAACGGTCAAAAAGTCACAATCTCAATCAATGTCAAAAAATTTCATTTTTGGTATTTTTGGCAGATTCAGACTTAGAACAAATTGGAATATTTCTAAAAGTTAGTAGAATTACCCCATGGGGTTCACTACGAATCATATTATAAAGAAATGGTACTCTACCCTTTTCCTTTGTTCACTTTTCTTCTTCTTGTATTTTCGAAAGCCAGATTCAGTAAAACTATAGAGACATATTGAAAATAAACAACATTTTTTACTTTTTTACATACAAAATTAATATGATAATGTATATTTTTTTATTGTTAATTGCGTCATGCTGCGTTAACAATATCTAAATATGCATATTTAGGGTTACAAAACAAAAATAAACGTTAACAGCCTGCCATTCTGATTGGTTAGATGAGCAAGCTGCATAGTGCTCATTTGATATTATTTCAATGTGGGCTAATAATGGAAACCACAGTAATTATGTTAACAACTGTTTTGAATTGGGCTGTTTTGTGTCTATTCAGTGTGGCGTATGCATGTATAGAGTTATTTAGATAGGTAACCTACGTGATGTGTTTCTATAGTCCTCATTAAATCCCTCATTTTAAACTATAATTAGATTTTCAACAAAAACGAACACTATTATTATAAAGCTAAAGAGTTTATTTATTTGTTTTAACGTGCTAATTTTTTGTAAGTACTAACTGGCGAAATACGGGTGTGCTAATGTTTACACCTCTGCCTAACCCTTCGAGGATTACAGGCATAATATCACGCCTGTGATCTGTATGTATGTAGGTATGTTTCTAAGCTTATCTTGGGCATCACTGCCATTTGTGAAGGAAAACATAGTGAGAAAACCTGGATTTTTGCTGACTCGTGCCTTCTCTGTATGAGAAGAGTCCTTTGTCCTGTAGTAGGGCAATAATAGGCTGGTATTATTAGTATTATAAAACACGAATTTTATATTGAAACGGGAACACTGACACTTATTTTTTTTTAGTTTTAAGACAATTTGTTTACGATATCATCATTCAGTTCTGTCAATGTCAACTTCAATTATGTATATCCCCAAACTTAAAACCTACGCTCCAAGATCCCAGCGTCGCCAGATCTTCGTCATTTCAACAGTAACTTTAAAGGTCAGAACTTAATAGCGTCTGGCTCAAGTTTATAGCTCACAGAAAGTGTCTGGCAATAATGCATATTGGTTTTTAACAATATCCTGTAAAACATACATAAAAAAACAGCCATCACATTTATTTCAATTAAAATATTAAAATGTCATATACAAGAAAAGAGAATTGAATCTAGTGCCCCCATCCAAAAAGGTAGTATCGCATGGAAAAGAATGGACAAAACATAATTATTAAATACTTATTCTTTTAAAATTAATGTTTTATAAATAGGTTCATATAGATATTACGTAAAAACTAGAATTGCGCTTAGCCTAGTACACAGGACATATTAACTAAAGCCTTCCAAAATTTTGGCTGCTACTAAAGTTTCTACTTTACAGTTTAAATTACCCGAAAGCACTTTGCCCGACTCACTTTGACCGCTCAGCGGTCGCGCTTGCGACCACGTGACCAAAATATAATTAAAGTAAAAATAAATATGCCAGCTATGACATAAATGACGTAATTCTGGAAACACTCGGATCTCAGACCACTAGGCCGAAATGCTATAAAAATATGATAACATCGACCATATTATTTTCATTTTAGACTACAAGTACCGTCGTAAACAGAATCACTCAATGAAAATACGATCCCTCACTTTACATGCCCACTAAATATTCGAAGATACATTTTTGAGTAAGTATTAAAGTCCATAACTTTTTTATGAGACGTTCTTTTGACTAGCCCTATTTATGATACCACTTCACCTTTTAATATGCTTTGAATATAAATTGGATCGAGGAATGCGCGAACGCTGTGTATGAGGTCTGGGGTTTGATACAAATCGGCAGTGTATGGAGAATATGAATTCTGAAAGTAAAAACCTAAACAAAATTATTGTAAAATTAAAAAAATAAGAGCAAGTATGAAGTTTCTTGCCTTTTTTTCTCCATACGAAAGTACTTAGGTACCATTTTGAAATTCTACACAAGACTAAAAACCCATATTGCGACGAATTTTTTTCATATTTTCTGAGTTTTTTAACACAAAAAACAAAGCATAATTCTATCATATCCTGCTGCATACAAATAATCCCACCCCTCCAGGACGGGCGTCGCAAAGTATCATGATCGACTTACTCCGCCTTAGTTGCAAATAAATCCTCTTTGCAATGAACACAGGCGTAATAAAACTATTTGCATAATAACTCATGTCGTAAAAGTACCAAGTGTTTCAGAAAAACGTCGTCGTGAAATGAATTTCTCTCCCGACTTCGCTTTTTAAACTTTTTAAAGTGTCGCCACCCTAGCGGTGTCTGTTGGCACATATTTTTTATTTTGTTTCATTTTTCTGTAGATGGTTTTTTTTTGTTTACAAGAAAATGTTGCCAGTTAGCTTTAGTAATTTTTAAAAAGGGCTGATGCTTTTACTTATAATGTTGGTACGAAACAGGATGTTTTTTCAGATGTAGGTAGGAAAGGTTTGTGGATGAGAGAAACCTATGTCATGGAAAAATAATCTACGATACAAGAATCATCCTTATAGCAACGCAAGATTTTGATTTAAAAAACATTTAAGTACCTACAAAATAATTAAGTATCTCGACTCTGAGATACAAAAACAAATGAATTAATATTCAGCGCAAACAAGCAAAAAACATTCTCCCCAGCTTAAAACTACACAAGTAACAAAATTCCTTATTCATTAATCAAAATAATCCTTAAAACAAGTTACGTCGTAATTAAAGTAATCGGAGCGCGGCCCTTTGTGATAACTTTCGAACAATTTCCACAAAATGAAATAGTCATTTTGGATCGTGGACGTTTTTTGCTCGTTGAATACAAGATGAAGGGTAGTTGAGGGAGCATTGTATCATCCGTATCTATAGGGATCTATATAATGGCTAGATAAAGTTAATTGTTCGTATCATAATACTCCTTTATTAAAATTTTCTTTCGCTGCTAAAGTTTGTGTTATCTTTTACCGTCTTCTCCCCTCGGTTATAAATGAAGTTATTGAATCATATTAAGTACTATTTCTTTGGCTTAATGATTTTAATAGAAGAAAGTTGTGAATTCTTACTTACAGAACTACCTTTCTTTTACGCAGTGATTCTTCTAGTATTATTTTGTGTTTATAGGTTAATATGCTATTTTTTGTTAATTTTTAAATATTAATTATTTTGACTTTCATTATCTTGACATCGTTATATCCTGACTAGTAGGTTTATTAAGTACTGGCTTTTGCCCATGACTTCATCCGCGTAATATTTTTCACTTGCGTTAAGTTACGTGTTTGTTTGTGTGATGTTATATAACCTATATTATTCCTTAAGACTCTGGCTATCTTTTGTAGAAATATTTTTTCCAATAGGACTGGTGATTCCAGAGATTCGTTCGATTAAATAAATAAACAACCTTTTCAGCTTTACTATATTAGTATTAATTTTAGAAATTACACTTTACTTGATCTGGACATAAAACTCAGTGAAGCGGCTAATTTAATGAAAAAACAATTCTTACGCTATTCGATTCAAACGCTGAATTTAAAATTTTAGGTTCTAAAAAGGTTGAGTTTAAAACTCCGCTCTCGGGCTATAAATCCATCATTCTAACGCTCTGTGTCGAAGTCGCCTGGCTAATTGGATTGGACCAAAGCAGTTGCACTTTCCGTTTTTTACTGCCTAGTGTCCGGTAAAAACTGCATTTTTACTCCGAAAAGTTTCCCGACAAAGTTTTTTGGCGTTCAATTGTAAATGGCCCTGTTTTATTAAGTACTTAGTGTTTATTGTATAGTAGATTTTTATTATAAAATTCTATATTTATTGTATTGTGTGAGTTCGGTGCTCCTGACCAGACGATGACCAACTTACTACAGTGCCCAAAGTGTTCATCCAAGCTGCAATTTAGAGGATATTAAAAACGCCACTGATGCCGCTATAAAAGTGGCCTACTGGGCCCAAGAACTAAAAAAAAAGGATTAATTTAGAACCGAAAAAAAATTTAGATTTTTTTCTTCATTTAAATAACGTCACTTCAAGTCAAACCTATCATTAACAACAAAACAATAACGTTCATAACATCAGAACTTCTTTATCATAATCAAAGGAAAAAAAAAAGAAAAATCACCCGCTTTTCCTTGTTTTCAAAACAAAAAACAATCCGACACGCGATGCAGAAAAATAAGGGCGAAACTACATCAATCTTCGTCGGCCATCGGCGACTCATCGGCGAAAAAAAAAATCAAAAAGCTAACCGGTCGACGACCGAGGAATACAGATGCCTTTTTTAAGATTCCTGCCGAAAAGACGCGCTATTATCGACTCATCCTTAGGAGGGAGGGGCAAATACTCGCAATAGTGCAAAGTTCTGACGTCATCGCATGTTTGAAGTGGCATTTGAGTGTTGAATTCGTAAATATTGACTCGTTTTTGAGGGACGATAGTGAAACGGTTCTCTTAAATAGAGTCATTTGTATTGTAAGGGGAGGGTTGAGTTACATAGATGTAAGTGTGGCGTTTATTGACCACTTTGTGAGAGCAACGTGTGGGTTACCGATTGCTTTGTCAGCTCAATGTGTTCAGAATACAAATACAAAGTGTAAAGGATTAACAGTTCTTTTACAATTATTGTCATCTTTTATTTTATTTGTACGGTTGAGCAGAGAAGCAAACGTTTTTATTCACAGATTTTTTTCTTAAACATTTTTCTCTTTTCTTAGACATTTTTTTCATTTTCCATCTCATATATTAGTCTAGATGTAATGTAGACACTAACTAATCAACGTTCTCAACAAAAAAACGTATTTCTTAATCCAAAACAGAGCATTAATCATGTCTACGCCACATCCAGTAGGTACTTGATGTAGGGAACTCCCAAGATACATCAAAAATTCTATCCGTTGGTTGTTTTCAGGTTTTTTTATACTTATACTGATGTAATATATCAAGACAATTTCCTTTTTGCTGTAAACAGAATTCTAACTAGAACATTACAATATTATAGGAAAAACAGACTTTATCATGTTAATGTGTAGGTATGAAATTGTATGTCTAGAAAGATATTATTGAATTAAGGTGCGGCATTTACATGAAAGTAAGCAAAATATGTATTACCGTCAATATTTAACATCTTTTTTGTTTTATGCAAATAAAAATAGCGAAGGTAATCCCTAAAATATTAAATTTTTAAAAAATATTCCTTATTTTCGTCATCATTATTTTCATGCGGTACTACACTTACCCACTTGTTACCCTATGAAGATTTAGGACACTAACAATAAATATCTAGAAACTACAAAAGCGAGCAAGTAATAAAGCTTTGTTACCATTTTGCTTACAAAGGAACAATAACCCAAACTTACTGATACCTACGAACGAACCATAGGAGAAAATAAACTAATACACTCCATTCTTCTTTTGTTCCCCGACTTTCTTTTCACTCAAAAAACATCTGTAGTTCTAAATCATGTCAAGCACAAATAAATCTAATGAATAGTGTATTTCGTTTCATTTTTGTATGTGGGTCAAATCGTAATTTATATCACTTTTTTCTCGTGTCGTTTGCATTAATACTTGAGGTCGACATCTGCAAATAATGGCGTCTCCAAGTCGTATATTATTATCATTTTATTGAATTTATCAGACCACAAAATACTTCTGTGAAAAATAGACACCTATTGCGGATAATTTCTTTATTTTCTGGATCATGTTTAGCAACCAAGTACACAAAGAACTTCCCACAATTTTATTACATGAAAACATAATGGAAAACGTATAATTACGTTGTCTCTCTTCACTTATTAAAACAATGGTACATACTAAGGTAATATTACACTCATAAAATTCCCCGAACGACGGGAAAGCATCCCACATAATTAATTTTAATTGGAAATAGCTCCGACCGCTAAAAACCATATTCAGAACAAAAACTAAAATAATGTTACATTACAAAATTACATTTATATTCCGGTCACCACAATTCCGTAAAGGCCGCTACCGGAAAAGATCATTTTGCAGAAAGCAATTAAACTTTAACTTCATTAATGAAAACACCTTATTTTCTTTCGTTCAAATAATAGGTCGGCCATATTGTTCGAGGCCAAGTCGGGACCCCATTGTGTCTTGAACAATAAAAGGCATATTTCATTCTTCGGGGCAATTGTACGGGGGTCGCGTCACAGTTTTTTTTTTACTTTTAATTGGAGCACGTCACAAATATTAAGTGCCTGTAAGGCTATGAGTACAGTGAGAATTTAAAAAAAAATTATGTAGAAGTAAACGGTACCTAATTTAATACATTATTACTACTACTCTGCTGGACGAAGGCCTCCCTCTACTCTTTCCATTTATTGCGGGTATGTCCTGTTGTGGTCCAATCTAATACCTCATGAATCAGACTAGTTACTGTTCATCTCGTCATTTTAGCCTAGATCTTTAACAGATCACTTTTTGTGTTTTGATAGTCGTAACAATTCAGATGTCAATTTTGCTCAGCGATCTTCTGCCATTCGATATACATGGCCTTCCTAGTCCCATTTTAATTTGTCGGCATTTTCGCTCACATCGACATTTGCATAGCATTTTTTTTTTTTAGAAGAAAAATTTGAAACAAAGGACCGAGTTAAAACACATCTATCGAGTAAAACTCCTAACACATCACTGTTACTATAAAACCTGGTATTTTTTCGCCTGTGACACTGATTCGGTTACTTTGAAAAAGGGGTTTTTCGCACCCTTTTTTCATTTAGAGTACCTAGTCATTGAGCTGAAAGAACCAACCAACTCGATTCTCTTTTTCGTGCGCAAGCGAGAACTTTCAATCACGCAGAACTGTGAAGTTTTTCACACGTGCAAATCTTTTTGTATGTTCATGAAAAGCTGCATGAAGAAATTATTATTTCGTTAGGTAGGTAAATTCGTAAAATTTATTACTGCGGAATTAGGAGCTAACTTCAGAAAGATAAACCATATAAACAAATTCACTAGACGTAACAATTTACGACTTGGAGCGACGTTCTCATAACGTTTTCATCTTAGTCTGACATGAAAAGTATCCATTAAAACTGAGTGTACCTACATAATATCCTTAGCTAACAGTTCACCTTTCACTATCGCTGTATCGGGTATATTCAAATATTTAAGAAGTCAACATTATTTACTTTTCTCAAGCGAAAAAAGAACCGTATTATAACAACTTCGATGACACACGCGGGTCCCCAAACTGTGGGGAATGTTTAAAACAAATGTATAGGGAGTCCCTATACATTTGTTTTAAACATTCCCCGCTGTTTTCAAGTCCCCCCCATATCCCATTACGTTTTATAGCACTCCTTTGCAAGACGAATAAGATCTTAGTTTTTCCATTATTTTTATTGCTTTTCAGCGTGTCTCCCTAATCACTTGAGTCTGTAATTAGAATCAGGGTTAACGGTTTAAACTAGCATCATTAACCGTTTAGTGAGCGGAAACTAAATTAGATTTAATAGTCAGGTGCGTCTTTTGTTTTACAAGTTGAGTAATAATTACGAAGTTTACTTTGCTTTTTGTGTTAATTAATGTTAGGTTGTGTCATGTTTTTGTTAGTTTTTCCATCTAATAGTAGGTGTATTAATATACAAGCTTAGTTTTTTACCTTAAACCTCAAAAGTAGTCATTGTACAACTATTTCACAACAGGGTAACTACGAAATTGCGAAAAGAAAATCTGTTATTCTGAACAATTTGTGGATTTATATGAAGACAAATGTATGAAGCAGCAGATTTTTTTCCTAAAACACAAAACGTAAGACGACTCGACGAAATACGAATGTTATTTCATAGTAGACAGACCAGGTGCATTCACAGAATATTTACTCGAACAACAACGTGGCACCAGACGTATTGCTTGTATGAATTCAAATATACCTGCAAGACTTGCTATCATATTTTGACGTCAAGTAACTGCGCCTGTATTCTGGAGGGAAGCGTAAACGTCGGCCATGTTGGAAGTTATGGCCTTGTACACAGTGGGTGGTGCTGGATGTAGTGGCGTAGTGTTACGGTTTCATGATTTTGACTGCGATTGTTGCTTCTCCGAACTATGGGACACAGCGGGTCGTTTACCTCGTCAAGTTGTACCTGCTTTAGAGTAAGTAGTATATTGTGAATTATTTTTATTATGCCCCACAATCACTATACTATCCCCATTAAGGGACACATGGTTCTTAGACGAGTTTCAAGTCTCAAAGTTCTCATAATAGATTCCAATAAATCTGTTATGGAATATTAACGGAAATATTATGTGTTTTTCAAGTCTGTCAACAAAGCATATTTTACCAAAAAACAAACTGAATATATGACTCCATATTTTATTAAGAAATACAGCATTTCTGATTTCCGTTTTTTCAGCAACGTAATTTATCTAAAAGCCGTAAAACTAGACGGTTGGAGGCAGACACGTCCGTCTCCGCATAAGTACCCTGGCGAAATGCCAAGGGTGAGGGTATGGCCTTCAGGTCATTGTCGTAAGCACCGATCAAACTATAAATAGAATACTACCTTAACGCCTGCCAATAACGCCCAATTTCCTTTGACATGATGTTGCTTTTTAAAACATTTGGAATCACCTAAAGTCACCTCAGGCTATCGGCACATCTGGATTGAAATGGGGGATTGGGATTAGGCTTTACTATGGGGTAAATAAGGTCCAGATTTGATTGTGCATTACCTGATATTGCATCTAACTGGTAGTCTACTGTGTTCTCATTTTTGACGTTATTATACGTAGATGGCGTTCGCATCAATTTTAACACTCTTTTACCCCATTGCGGTATTTCGTTTCACTTTGTTTATAATAATAAACAGTGATTTTTGTAGGGGCCAACCACGGTAGAAGTCATTTTGATTATGTTTATGCTAACAATTTCGAGTACCAAAGTCGTAACAAATACGGAAGTATTTGTTTGGGACTATTTAATATATGAACAGTACCGAAAATATTATGTATGGCTATGGACTTAGTTAATGTAAATATGGCTATGAATATTCGACAGTAACATATTTTATTACCGTTTGAGGAAGCAATTCCTCCATCCAAGGATAATTCTACTAATTAAAAAAGTTAAAAATATAGTCGCAATTTCATCTCACCGAAACATGGTGGTAAATTAGGGTTATTAGGTATTGACAGAGTGAGACTGAGATTGCAATCGTAACTACATACCTAAAAGTTAGTAAAATTGCCATCTGATACTTATTTGTTTTTTTTTAACTTAGCCTCAAAGTAACAATATGATACCAGAAGACTGTCGTGGCAAAAAGTGATCTGAAGTAATTATCAAGATCAAAATCTGCCTAAACTGTCTAATATACCTTGAAACAGATTGCATTTAACAAATAATTAATTTAATAAAAGAATTTTTGCAAGGATCAAAATTGTACAGACGCTATAATGTTGCTAGGTAAATAAAAGGCAAATAAATATGGAAACAACTAAAATTGCTCACTCTATAATTACATGCATTCCTAGTCAAAATTAGAACACCTCATTGATTTAAAAACGTCACCATAAACACAAAAAAAACCGCACACAAGCAAGACCATCCAGTCTCCAACATTTAAAAAAAACTTTACCACCGTAATGACTTTACAAGACTTTCACAGCACACACAACTAGTTCGCCCTTAAAAACTTGCCTAGAATAGTTAAAAGTCTTTAGTAATTTCGCACCAAGCAACTATGCCTTTGAGCACAACTCTTTGTAAGGCTAGCGGTAATTAGAACGAGAACGAGCGTGTACCAAAGACTTTCGCTGGGACCGGTCTTTTCTTAAACCGGACACCCTCGATTTGCACCCTTCATGTCCTACTAGCTTTTGTCTGCGCCTTCTCTCGCGTTAATGTAGATTTTGTCGCACACGACTTATTTCTTTATACCTAAGAAACAGTACTTTTTTTCTAAATGAAAGGTACTTTATGTTCTTTTGTGTACCTCAGACAAAATTACATGAGGATCGGTTGAGTAGTTAAGGTGTGAAAGCGTAACATACAAACCGACTAATAAACTCAATTTCGCATTCATATTATTTGTTACGACGATTCACATTGTTTGGGGTCAATGGACGGGGCGACAGTGCGGTTTGCACTTGAATCTAGAGTCAGCAGTATTAAATGTTGTGGTTTTATGTCGTATCAAGCTTTGAAGATTGATCTGGGTACTTACTCGTATAAAGTTTTTTTTCACACACACCACAGTGCAAGCACCATAAGGAATTTTCAACGTTCGGCTCAGTGCTGATAGTTTAAAATCCAACAGTGCAATCACATTTAGGTGACGCCTAGTGTTAGTAAAAACGGGTGTTAGTGTCTGTGCGTAACTTTTAACAATAAGTTTCGTAACCTTGTTTTCCTACTCTCTCGAGTAAGGGCACTTGAGATTTTCACAGATTTCATGAATAGGTACTTAATAAAATACCTAAACGAATTCTGTCCCAAAAAGCCATTACGTTCAAAGTCCCTATCTCAAATAATGCTGACTTCATGAATTCAACATGTAATAGCGTCACACGAGCTCTCCTAAACTGCAAATGACTTTTCAATATTAAAATGTTTTACCTTCAAACCGGCCCTCATTGAATCTAAATTGTTATTAGAGGTTAATGGAAACAATCTAAAACTCTTGCGCGTCCTATACAAATATGTCGAGAGTAGCTTATGTAAAAACATTGTGTTGGTACACCTGCATGGTCATCATACACCGGTATTCTGGAAAATCGGGCTTATTTCGTCCAGACCATTCCACTTTATTGATATAGAATATTGGAAACACAGCAGCATCAGCGACACATTTGAATTCGAAATGTTTTCTGTTACAAGATGTTGGGTGAATCAATTTGAACTCTATTGCTTTTGTGCTGGGTTTAAATTCATGTGGGGTGTTTGGTGGGAGGGCGAGAGAACAGAGGTCGATTTGTGAGGCTGGTCTGGTAGTTGGAGCAGTGCCAACGGGTAGACGTGGTGCACTGTGGGCCCGGTCGGTGCTTTCTCCGCAACGTTTTATCTATTCAGAATTGAAAGCGTTGATAATAAAATTGTCTGGACACGTTTACAACGCCTGCAGACCGTAACTACATAACGCTAATTGTTTTTCTAACTGTTTAGTTTGTTTCTCTTTGTCGGCCGCCGCTAATAAAGAAAATGTTGAATGGATTTGTTGGCTGATATAACTGAGTTTGCGCTTGTTTTTGAACTTTGTTGGCAAGGAAAGTTAGTACTTAACGCTATTAGCTTTGTAACTAAAACAGCACATTCAATGTAAACAAGTAACACGAAATACGACTCTATAAAACCCTATTCAACGGTGATTTTAATTATCTACAAAACCAATATTAACCTTATCATCTAGTATTACAAAAGCGAAGTACGAAACTACGACATAGACGGAAATGGCATATGAACAATAAAAAAAAAGAAAAACTAAGTGATACAGCATTTTTCCTATTACGAAGCGCCACACACTGGCAGCTTTTATAAAAGTAGGGCCAAGTCCCGTTTGTAGCATAATCTAATCAGCTAAAAGGTTCTGTGAGAGCTCTGATTTATACTGTAATCAATCCAGATATTAGTAAACGGATGTGAACGCTTTTAACATTTATGAGTCTAATTCGTCTGGTTCTGCTTATTGGGAACATTAAAGCTGCGAAAATAGTTGGAAAAACATGATTTTTCTCAAATATGAGTCAAGAATTTTGTAAAAGACTAAAATGAGATTTTTTGTTTTTGTCTTGTGTATCATACTAATTATAATAATTTGGAACTTATAATTATGCTGCCTGTGAAATGTCGGTATACTAATGGGTACACCTCTGCCTACCCTTCGGGGATTACAGGTGTGATGTTATGTGTAACCGTATGTTATTTGACTACAATTCTGTAAGTTAAATCTTGTAATTCAATTCACTTCATATTCAAGAATATTATATTATTTAATTCAGCATTAATCTTCTAGGTGCATTGCTTGATATTTTATTAAAGCGAGCCGTATTCTGGAGCTATGGTTATATTTCAATGACCCGCATTGCACCTCTGAGAGTAACTGGGTCGGCTTTGAAAGTAAGGAATAATTTGAGTCTTACTCGTGTTTCGAACTTGCTAAAATATTCAACTTTTCTTCAAAATGTGTAAATGTTGTAAAGATAGTTTTGAATTTACTTAAGAAACTGAATTAGTTTCGTACGAGCTTTACTTAAACTGCTTTATAAGTTAGTATAGGCACTTATTATAGTCGTTCATTGAAAAAACTGACACACTTAAAATGGGTTAGGCAGAAGTGTACCCATTAGTAAATCCACATTTCGCCAGTTATGTTAAGTCCCATATAATAGCGAACCAATTGCCATCAAACGGTCACAAAAAAATAAAAACAGAAATCGATTAATTACTGAAACAAGTCAAATTCAAGAATTTCATTTACTCATTTTCTGGCTATATGCCCTCAGAAAATAATAAAGTTTTTGAAACCTATGTGCCACAAAAACATAGCTCGCCAAAGCATTTAATACTCACCACAAAGCAATCCATCAGACGCCCACATTGTTTGACATAAATACCACTTTAGGATACCAAAAAAAGAGGTTTAATATGAATGAGCTCATTACCACAGACCACAAATTGCACCTCACATAATTTGGTGGAATGCACGTTTACCATTATTAATGCACCCCAGGGACGAGGGTGCGTACACTTATTACGTGCCCCGTATTTTAATTCGGACAAAACACGCAGTACGTACTGGAATTTAATTTCCGTATTATAATTATTTTTGTGGTCACTCTGTCGGTGGGCTGTCCACGATATTGGATTTCCTACTATGTATGGAAGGACGAACATTGGTGTTTTGCATACGTAATAACTTTTATTATTAAAAAATAAATTATAGAGCGCTAGTGTTTGAATAGTAATACGTTTTTTTTTAATATTGCATTGAATGCTTTTTTTTTAATAAACACTTTTGTTATCACTCACTTTGCTGTATTTGAATACGTAAGTGAATTAAATGTGTACTTTTAATATTATAAAACTAGCTTCTGCCCGCGACTTCGTCCGCGTCAAAGTTTGTTTCTGCATAGTCATAATGAAACATTGCTCACCCCCCAAAGCAAATAGCGTGATAATTTATAGCCTATGGACTAATTTGGCCAATGTGATATTCATACAAAAGAACAGAATCTATCCGGCAGTATTCGCGTGATGCTCTAACAAACATACAAACAAAAAGACCAAAAATTCTAATAAAAATAAATATTTTCGGCATTAGAATCACTCCCCGACCTCATAGCAATTACTCTTTTTCAAAAATTTTAAATGTACAGTTTTGACTTCGCTACGATTTTATTATATGTATAGATAATTTGATACTAGAAATCTGGAATCGCCAATCCGCCTTGCGCATGCGTGGTGATCATTGCTCATGCCTTCTCTGTATGGCTGGTATTATTATTTTATTATTTAATTTGATACTAACTAACACTTACTAAATTTACAAAACTATTAAACTAAGATAGCAGCAAAATAAATATTATTTTAAAGTATACAATGTCAAGGGAAAACAATCAATGTGTATCGAATCAATTTGCAGTGGAGTCGGGTCTGGGCACTGGGCACTGGGCAGCCCGGGTCGAGATAAACGGATTATGTCAGCCGCTGTCAGCCCGATGGGTGACCCGCTGAGACAAAATAGATTAGACATGGAAAGAGTTTGTTTTGTTACACTGTTATAGGGTAATAATGTTATTTATTTTACATTTATTGGTTTATTAATAAAATTATAATATTTATTATAACACCACACAGAAAACTAGTTTTTTATCCATAAATAAACCAGAAACACAATTTTTTGAATTTTTGCCTGTATCTCTTTGTTCGAACCGTCAAAATCGGTCCTGCTGTTCTGGAGAACAGCAGGACCGATTTTGACGGGACTGGAAGGTTACAAGGTGTAACTGAGACTACTTTATGCAACGAAATAGTTACAATGTATGTTACGAAGACTATTAATACTAGGAGGTTAACTTGTGAAAATTGACCGTTACAAGGTAACAGCACTATATAAAACTTTGCTTACAAGTTTTATACCGCATTCCTAAAATATGTATTCTTATAACAAACACCACTACCACCATCACTTTTAGCAAATATGTATATTGTAGCTGTTTATTGTCCCATTCATTAAAAATAAAATAAAATAAAACTAGCTTCTGCCCGTGGCTTTGTCTGGGTGAAAGTCCTATAAACCATAAAACTGCAGCTTATTACTATCCCTCTCCTGGGCAAAAACCTCTTCTTATACAGAGAAGGCACGAGCATTGATCACCACGCTTGCTCAAGGCGGATCGGCGGATTTATTTATTTATACAAATTTAACGAACTGCTCCATTTATTCTTCAAGATATTTGAAAGACCCTCAACAAACTACAACGTTTCAAAATAACAGTCACATCAAAATAACAATTTCATTTTAAACCACCAACGGATTTTCGCTCCATAAATTACGGATCGGTTGCTTGAATAAATTCAAAACTACCCGCAAAGTATTTTAGAATATAAACAAAATTTTATTTGAAAACTTGATGTATGCTGAGCGTTAGAAATAGCTCCACATTGCATAAAATGCTTGGAAAATGCATTACATTATGCTAAACTTGTCTGAAGGTGTTAAGGAGAATAAACTCGGGATCACTTTAATGCCCAAAGATTTTGAAGAAGAATGCCCGTCACACTAGTGCAGACTAGAGCGAATTCTTTCAATCTTTTTAATTTAATTTACGAAATGGAAATACTAGAATAAAGGGGAGAATGGGGAGATAGGATATTCTACAAGAGTTGCACGAGTATTTATCAAGATTTCCGTTTATAAAAGAATTGTTAGGATTGTAGTACAATGTTGGGATTTTTAAGACGTACGCCCTGTTTTCTTGGAAACTAAACGAGATATTGCTTTTGTTTGTTTATACCGTTTAGTTCTGCTAAGCTGGGGGATGTTTTGAAAATATGATCTTAGTAAATACTGGTATTGTTGGGAAATAAAAACAAATTATCTGTTTGTTGTCTAATGAGGTATCGTTGTATAAAAACTCACCTGAAGCTTTACGACTAATATAAAAACAACAGTATATTTATTTCGTCGTGTTGACCCAGTTGTTAGGGCACCCAGCTCTCATGCATGTAGTTACGGGTTCGATACCGGATAAGTACTAATGTTACCTTTTTCAATTCATGTGTAGGTACTTTCTAAGTAAATCTTGGACGCCACATTCATCGGTAAATGAAATCATCGTGACGAAGCCTGTACGTATACCTAATTAGCATAAGTCTCGTGCCTTCTCTGTGTGAAAAGTATATATGAGAGGTATCTCACATGTACAAACAGTAGCAACATATCTGAAAAGACATCCTTTTCCTCAACAGCATTACAATTAGAATCCCGTCTTCTTGAATAAAACTAACTGACAACATTGTCTTGTTAATAGAAGACACATTTTACCCGTAAAACAATGCACAAAACCAAAATAATTTAACAAAAACAGTTAATAAAAAGAAAAACATTTACTTAGGACCACAAGATCTTAAAAAAACGTCACCAAAGTCGTTTAATCCCACCCAGAGTAAAGTATGCACGAGACAAAAGAATACAAAAAAAACCTGTGAAATACATTAGGTACTGAGCACGGTGTTAAGTTCAGTTCCCGGGTAGGCCGCAATAATGCAACGCCCATTTGTCAGGATAAACACTGAGGAAAGAAAAACTGGCTTCGTTACCCACAAATATTTTGGCAAACTTGTTTGCTTGAGAAAATTGTTTTCTTCAGGAATTTAATTTACCTAGTGGCACAATCATGGTGTTGAATTTTAGTGTTCGTAGTGGTCATCTATACTACTCTACATATTTTTTTAAATCGGTTCAATCGGTTTTCATCAATAGATAGAAGATTCAAGAGTAAGTTTATACGTACTCGTATAATTAGTATCTACACTACACCCATGCAAAGCCGGGGCGTGTCGCTAGTATATTGGCGGGTGTCATATTTAATGGTATATTTGACTTCTACACGGACAAAGTCGAGTGGAGAAGCTAGTGAGGAATGAAAGAAGTTAAATCAGATAAATAAGTACCTATTGGAGTTAGTATGTACATATAAACATGTCATATATTGATATAAAAAGGTATAGTATATATTTGGCTTTTTGGAGTTAATGGCGCATTTTCATTAATCGATAAGGCCCGCATGCGGCGAGTCCCCGCATGCGACATAACAACCAATGAAAGTTACAAGTCGTTACACCGCATGCGGGGATCCGCCGCGCATGCTTTTTACCGACCGTGATATCGACATGCGGGCCCTGTGGCATGCGTTCCAGAAATCTGTCGCACCCCGCATGCGGGCCCTATCGACTAATGAAAACGGTTCACCGAATGCGGGCCCTGTGGCATGCGTTCCAGAAATCTGTCGCACCCCGCATGCGGGCCCTATCGACTAGTGAAAATGAGCCATAAGGGTCTACTAGGTAGGCACTGTCATCCAATTCTTCGCCTGACCAGTTTCAAAACTACATAATGTATTATTGTGAAGGCTTACTTACTTTCTGCGTTTTTCTACTTCCGTGGCTTCTATTTCTTTAACTTCTTTCTTCTTCTTTATCGTGTGGGCAGTAAGGTCTTACGACCCCACACTCCCTAGTGTCAGAGTTTCTAAACCGCCTCAAGGGCCTCTGACATGGTTTGAGTGGGACAGTAAGTCCAGGTTTTCTCACGATGTTTTCCTTCACCGAAGCCAGTGATGTCCAAGATAAACTTTAGAAAATAACAAAAAGAAATCTTTAACTAATAAATTGTAGCTGTTGTAATTGTGTTGTTGCTGTTGTGTTTGTGTTGTAATTGTTGTTGTTGTGTAGCTTCGTTAACAATTTGTAAAGTGTAAATTAATCTAAATACCAAACATTCATTCACTAATGAAGTCTTTAAAGTTTGCATTTAGCAATGCGCAAATTATGTCATAATATATGCATAACAGTGCCGGCAAAATGCACTTTTTTACTTCCATTGCACACCAGTCAAAATGGCGGCGGACTTTTAAATTTCCCATTATTGCCATAAAAGGACGAAGCCTCAGTTTTTTAGAAAACTGACACGAACACTCGGCGTAAATTACACGCTATAGTTCCAAAGTTGACCGAGCGGTGGCGCTCAAATGAAAAAAATATTAAACTACCTTCGAACCACGAACATTATTTCGAAGGAGGTATTCATTAAGGGAATATTGAGCATTTTGATGTATCGTAACGTTCTTACGAATGGTACAATACTAACAAAAGCTTAAATTAGAAACACATTTCCGTGTAATGTAACGTTCCTACGAATGCTCGATGCTGTGTTCGACGTAATGTTCAAGGTGAGTGAGCTTTTACCTGTAAGATTACTTTCTGAGTGCTAAGTGTAAGTTTTTTCACTCACGTTCGATTGCGAGCGCGTTTGTATTTTGTATGGGAAATAAGGTTTTCCTAGTGACCACCAGATGGCGCTATAACTTTTTCCATATACAATTCTAACGCGCTCGCAATCAAACGTGAGTGAAAAATCTCACACTTAGCACTCTCTGTTTTGCATTTACTATTTCGTTGAAATGTCAGATCAGCAGAGGTCACGTGTGCTGTGTCTTGGCCCGATGAAATGTTACACAAATTCGCTCGTTCGTTTGAAAAATCAAGTTGTAACAATGGCCAATGTTCGGTACATGAGAGGGTGATATAAGAGTGGCTCGATGTCCTGTTACAAGTAAATGTTCAAGCGTATACTAACTTTACGTCATAATTTTATCAATTCGGAACCAGCGAAAATCCAACGTAAATAAAGCCACTAATATAAAATACAGATTATTATTAAGGAATAAATATTCTCATTAAAATTTTAATTCTTTAATTTTATTAAAACAGCGACCACGACTCGTACGAAATCCGTCCATAATCCGTTTACAATATTAAGAATTTCGCACCACCAAAATGTTTTCGCACTTATCATTTAAGTGGTAAGCCTTTTAATGTATAATATTCGTCGTATCTGCCGCATTCAAGCCAATAACGGTTGAGATTACAATAAAATTCGAATTTTCTCTCGATATTTCTGGATTGGAATGAAATATTTATTGTGTATGGAAAAGCGACGGTAATTTTCCTCTATAGGTTGGAAGTACAGAATTTCGGGTAGAAATTCGTTGCCTAGCAACAGGGAACTTTTTGCTTGATTAGTTGTTCAGGGGTGTACACGGAAATCACGTTGGCTTTAGTTCTGTGGGAGAAATAACATGTACCAATTAATATATATAGTTCCATAACATTTGACCGTAGGTATTATTATGACTGTGTTAAATTGTACCGTATACAGGGTGTAGGTACATAGTCGTTAACTACGCATACTGTCCATCAAACTAAGTAACACCGCGCAAAAATAATTGCTGGAAAATAACTTTTAGTTTTGGCGTAAGAATCACTGTTTATGGCACGCAATGTAACATACGCAAAACATTATGCTTACGGGTGCGTCCAACAGTGCAGGGGTTGCTTTAACAACTATAACATTTAAAACTAAGTAGTTTTGTCTAAAAATATGGATAAAAACATTGGAAACTTCGATATAATTATCTTCATAACCATTTTTAGGTATGTTCCATAACAAAAAAGATATCGTAATAATAGGAAAAAAAATTAACTTTTGGCTTCATTAAGTGTCTTTTCACCCTTATTGACTTGCCAATGTCTCGTAGTTTAGTGATATTATAGATATTTGTGAATATTTCTGTTTTGAGGCATCACTTCTATGGGTCGCTAAACTAAATGCCAACTTAATCGTCCTCCATTTTCTATCTTCACCTATTAAAAGCCAAATTACACCAAACCCTTAAAGCAATATTTAGTAAGACCTTTTTAGGACTAAAATTTTGTTACACCTTGTATAATACCAAGTGTGGGTACCTTCGTTTAGCCCTAAACACGTGTGTCATTTGCCTAACAATGGCGACCCAATTTCAAGCGATTTGTACATGTGAATAGAGAACATTCTTTATAACAAAATGTTCAAGAAAGAAAATTCATGACATTTTAAGCCTACACGCTAACTTGGTCACGCACGACGTGGGACGAATTAATGGCCCAAAAACCCCTATTTTTAAACTCTAGGTAAAGTTTAGGTCTTCTTTTACCGATGAATTTATCGAAATCATTCATCTATTTATTTATTCTGTATTATTTTGTTACGTTACTTGCAAAGAAACTTTGTATTTAATAATATTCTTATTATACACTAATTTAAAAATAAATAAATCAAGTACTGTATGTTTTTCCATTTACAATATTTGTTTTACATAAGTATTACTGGTATTATGTAAAAATATCAATGTTTATATTGAATAAACATTTATTTAAAACAAAAAGAATACTAGTTTACAATATTTTCCTCTGAATTTTTAATAATAAAATATGTAGGTTTTAAGCTGCCTGGAGTAAGGATTTAAATATTAAAATAAGATTGTTACCTTTATTTGAAAAATAATAAAATTTTCATTTCATATTTGAGGATTAATTTTTCGTATTAAGAAAAGACAAAATAACTCATCATAAAGTTTTAATTTTTGAGATCGACGGATTATTTTTCTATAATTCTATAAAAAAAAGAAAAAAAGGATGTTTTCAATAAAATTCAGAAATCGCTTAATCTCCTTCTAAGCCTTTAAGCTTTTAAGTAATCAATTAGGTGTTCGGAAGAAGGATTCTTTTGATTTTTTTTTGTTGCTAAGTGTTTCAGATCTGTTGTTTTGAAATATCTACTGAATCCTTTATTTATAGATGTCTGATCGTATTGTAGCCTGCCATCGTACTTCTTACCCTATAATACAAAAAACCATACAGTACCCGGCGATAAATATTGCATATCGACCTTTGGAAAGAGACAATCGGCTAATTTCGGCTTCGTAGAGCGTTATCTGTGTCGCACGAAATACAAACAGTCCGGTATCTATTAGGAGCTGTTAAAACAATGATGATTTGCTTCTTTTGATAATTCTTTTTATTCTTTGTATAAAATACGATAAAGGTCGATGTGCAATATTTATCGCCGGATACTGTACATATAGTGCTGAATTTTAGTTCGAGCCTTCTCATCCCTTGCATGCAAAGTTATTTAACTAATTTCCTTATTAGTACCTATACCATTTATTTTAGCCATATAGTGTCTCACTTTAGGGCCAAGACTTCATCTCGCACAAAAAATGCACGAGCAATCACCACGCTTGCTCAAGACGCATCAGTGATGAGTCTCTAGTTCTTTAATTAGGTCTATGAACAAAAAAATCTGGACATGTATGTTCATTACTGATACTGTTTACATTTTTTTTAGTATTTAATGTATAGCTTAGACTTCATGGTCAAAGAAGACTAAAATGAAAAACAAAAAGTAGCAAAGCCCTTTATCTTTCCATGAAAGTTCTAACAAAACTCCGTTGTCAAGAGTCTGCATACTTTTCAAACTTCCCTTTTATAGTTCTTCATTTTTCAATAGATAAGCACTTCTTGTAGTCGTAAGCGCTTTGTAAGGAGACTGAAACTGTATGCAGTGTAATAATTATATAAATATGATGCTAGTCACATAACTGGCAAAATGTGGATGTACTAATAGGTACACCTCTGCCTAACCCTTCGGGGATTACAAGCGTGAATGTTGTGTGTTATGTTATGATGCTAGTCACTGATATACTTGACAGCACGGTTAACGCAGTGGCTGAGCGAATGGCTGCTGTGCTGCGTATCGCAGGTCCGATTCCCGCACGGAACAAATATTTGTATGGCCTATAGATAGTTGCTCCAGATCTGGCTGTTTAGATTTGTGAACACACCCACGATACGGGAGAAATTCCCAGTGTGTGGCAGCGTTTAAAAAACTTAGAAAATATGAGTTAGATTTTAAAGGTCTTGAGGTGAGGTGAGATGAGGTGAAAGGACGCTGTCAATTAAGATTGATCATCTCTTATCTGCCTTAGGTATGCTTTTATTTTTTTATTGTTTTATATCGCTATCAAAAATAATGAAACCACGTTTTTGTGAGAACTGAATTGAAAAGAGTGTTCGTGCAGATTCTTACTCGAACTTCTCCATAGAGACTTACCTACGTTTTAGAACGAGCAACTAGCTTTAACTTTCTGACTAACTGACCTAAATGGTTTAACAGTAAAATAAATAATATGACTTTGGACTTTTTTCAAAATAGCTTATATCATTATTTTGAATTAATGACGAAAATTTTCGACATTTACGCAGATGAAGTCGCAGGCAAAAGCGAGTACTTATAATAATAATCTTCGCCAATATTATTTATGACCTCTAACGACGACTTTCTGAAACAACAAATGTATACAAAAGCCACATATCCATCCGTATTACAGTAATGTAACACATATGTCTTGATCTAGTGATTTACTCGTTAATTGTGTTTGTTTTCCTTATTTACGACACCTGTGTTTATGTAATCATATTATGTACCTACAGAATATTATGGTTGTATTTAGTTATTGTTCTTTTTACTTAATGTTGAATGTGAGATTTCGACGGCTTTTTTAATTTAAAATAAGGACAGATAAGGTAATCTTTATTTATTACAAACTGGCTTCTGCCCGCGACTGCGTCCGCGTGGTTTTTTTCACCCGCATCATGTTACGTCTTTGGTTACTGCTTCCCCCCCGTGTGTCGTAGCGTAATGATATATAGTCTATACTGTGCCTTATGAATCTTGCTATCATAAATACATAAATATGTGTATAGGTTATATGACATTACGCTAAGACCCACGGCAGCGGAGAAGTTACTAGGTATCTTTTAAAAGGTGAAAAAACACGCGCACGAGCAGGGAGCAACTAGTCTTCCATAAACGTCTTGAAGTCAACACTCCAGTGATTCCCGCGATTCCTGGACCTCCCTTAGCCACGATGCCTCTCTTCTGACTCCCAATAGTTGAGGACTTTGACCTATGTCATCAAAAAATATGGTAACAAAAAATATACTTTGTGTCTAGATACCAATAACTTTCCACGGAAAATCGAACGAAAACACATCGTTTCAGCAGCAAACAAAACAAAACATGACAGACACAAACACACCACACCACAACCTCTACACAGAACGTGTCACAATTCTAAACGAATTTATACAAAATAACACGTGTCGTGCTGTTTAGATGAATCCGTGATAATTATGTTTGTTACTGAGACTCGCATTATTTATTCAAATCGTGTTGGATCTACGCGTGTAAGAGATTTTAATGCTACTAATTAATTTCGTTAACTGCTTCGAGAACGTGCGTGATGATAGCTATCGCGTGACGTCATTTTGTCACGTCAATTTGTGGGGTGAGATAACGTATGACTTATTGAGGAATTAGAGGGAGAGGTGTAGATGATAACCATTTTAAATATTTCGTTAAAATCGTCTAGAAGCACAATCTAAGTAGATTGACACACTCAATTGTCTCAAGCCTAAAGGCGCTTTCAATTTATGCGTTTCTTGGCGGCCTGCTGCGGTGCCGAAGCGGTGCGTTAGACGTACAGCGCACGGACGATCCTCTTTTTTCATACAAAACGCACGGTGCGGCAACAGTGCGGCGCCGGTACCGCGAACGCTCGACAACCGGATATATAACGTCCGTTGCCGCACCGTGCGTTTTGTATGAAAAAAAAGGATCGTCCGTGCGCTGTACGTCTAACGCACCGCTTCGGCACCGCAACAGGCCGCCAAGAAACGCATAAATTGAAAGCGCCCTTAGAATGTATTCATATGGAAAGTGCTTAGCGATAGATTACAGTCTGGAGTAGCAAATAGGCTACTTTTAATGGCTAATACGGCTAGTGTATCCGTGCGATAATATATTAACTTTGAATCGGACGAAGTCGCGGGCGAAAGCTAGTGTTACATTAATATAAGTAATTTTATCACTAACATATCAGTTAGAAAAAGAGAACATTTTTAATGAACATAAACGAGATACTGGCCAGTAACAAGCGTGACCCTTTTAAAAAAAATACATATTCTATCAAAAACCGATTCGTTTTTCTACGAAAACACAGTGCAGAATTCGATTTTCGTACAAATTAAACGATTGGTTTACCAGAAAACAGGTTTACAGCGATACGTCGTAGGCACAGGGCGTTGTGTGAAAGCCTTTATAACCCAATTCCTATACTAATTCGGTGAACCCCAATGACCCAATTCCGGCACTACACGTGGCTATGTTCTTTGAAATGTAATGCTAACGTTTGCTTTTATCTTTTTTCAGGTAATATTTCATCTTCTATGGTGTTGAAAGGAATTTTCAGGAGAAAGGCATAATAAATTGTAAGTGTTTTTTCTTTGACTGCCTTGTTGGTCTAATGGTCGTGAAGCGCGTCTGCTGAGCATGAGGTCTTGGGTTCGATTCCCAGGTCGGGCAAAGTATTAATGGGTTTTTCCATCAGGAATTTCTCAGTAGCAGCCTCTGAGTCTGAATTTGTGCCCGGTTGGCAATAGGCTCGCCCCCTATTATATGGGACTTAAACATAACTGGCGAAATGTGGGTGTACTAATGAGCACACCTCTGCCTAACCCTTCAGCGATTACAGGCGTGATGTTATCTATGTAAGTTTTTTCATTTTCGTAAACACTTTTAAACATTTCTAATATAAAATAAAACATTAATTATAAGATTTTTGTTATTCAAAATACGTATTCTAAAGTTTTACACTTTTTACAGTAATGTTTTTAATTATCTATTATTAACACTATTGTGAAGAGTACCTCGCACCTTAAATCTATTCAGTAAAAGCATCAAATAATTCTACACTTTTCACAAAAAAGGCAGCTATCTATGTGTATACACAGCTACATATCGGTACAATAAAAGCTCCACTCGATTCCGAAGAAACAAAAACGACTCACCTCCATCATCAAAGCTCGTAATCTTTCGTCAAAGAATAAATTAAACACAGAGGTGACAAACCGGTCAAATGGATAACACAGCCAAAGGGCGATCCACTGACGAGGCAAATTTAATGAAACGGAAAAGTGAATAAAAAGGTAAAAAGAACAGGGAAGACTCCTTGACCCTCGATAAGGGAAAATTGCTTAAGTTATTTTTCTTTAATTATTACAGACTTGAAGGTATTGAGTATCGCCAATTACAGTTGGTCTTTAATTACGTATCTGCGAACGATGAATGGAAATGGGAAGCAATTAGAAATTTCGTCGGTTATTTAATGTAGTGCCAGCTGTTTTGTTAATGGTGTTCTTAATGGTTTGTTAACTGTTTACTCGAGTTTAAAGTTTAAGTAATTAATTGTACTGTAGCATTGAGACGTTTGTTTGCTTATGAAATCATTTCTTTCGTATCAATTTTGTTTGCCTACTTAAAGTAGCTCAGACCTTATTTCGGAAAACCAGCGCCGTGGTTTTCGGCTTTCTTGCACGAAACACGGCATTATGCTGAGCGTCAGCCGTTTCGCGCTGCAGTAGCACATATTTCTTATTTGTATTTATTGTATTTTGTTTTTTTGACTTAATACCATGTGTTTTTATTTTGCTTTTGTATACAATTTTTCTTTTTATGTTATGTGTCATTTTCGCGTAATAAACAGTTTTTCTTTCTTTCTTTCTAACCGGTTTCGGAAATCTGTGTAAAAATAAAAGTTTATAAGAAAGTCCCAAACTTTTTCATACCTTTGTCAAACTTGACGTTAGATAAAACCTGAAAAATGTCACAAAACAAGCCAAAGAGCATTCAAGTATCAAAACTCATGATTCTCTAGAGTCATAGGTGCAAATCTTATTGCGTAACGCCTTATCGCTGCCTACCCGCTTATCTTGACAAATGTTCCCTGTATTACACTCAGCCGCTACGAAGAACAATAAGACATTTGTTTAGACAATGCGTTACAATTTTATTTGCGTCTTGGCACTAGATTTTGTTCGGGTGACGGTTGGAGATTTAGAGCTGAGTACACAAATAAGACCCTATGTTTGTGTTCCACAGTTCTTTTTTCTTTTATATTTTGTAGTTTAAGGGCTGATTTTTCACTTTAACTTTTATCCAAAGAAAAATAATTATGACAGTTTGACATATTTTCTATACAAAAGCTGTCAAATCGCCATATTTATCCCTACGTTAAGAGTTAACTGTCGATTGAAAAATTAGCCCTAAGAAGTACTTCTATACAAAAATTATTTTAAGCTCTATACAAAAAATAATAATGATAATAATTTAATATTTAAGTTGATATAGATAGCAATAAATTATTTCAACCTCTTTAAAGGTGCAAGGATAATAAAAAGAGCTTCACTCTGTCCTGTCTTCATGGACTCTTTAATATTAACCCGAAACGAACAAAATAGGTACTAAAACATCAATAAAAATGAAATGTATATTATCACACAAATTCATCCATCTAAAAAAAAACTATTTAAATAACAAAATAAACACATTACCCTTCTTTGCGTCGCGCAGTCGGGTAATAAACAATAGATAATAAAAAAATACTACCATGAAACTGTCTAAAACATTGTTTCAACAAAAATATGTCCAAAAAAGAAACTTCACGCACAAACAGAAGCCATGCAGTAACATTTGTATTGTTCAGGCGGATTTGCAAAATACGAACGCAATATTATGCCTACGGGGCTCCTCTGTTATAGGCATAATCATTTTGATAGACGTTATTCTGTTTTTGTCTGTCACGCACGCATATTGCGTTTTGTTTCCTCAGGAAAATGGAAAGTCAGATCGATTCGGCCTTGGATGTGATGGAAACTAAATTTTGCTTTCTTGTCGACGAGGTAATACTTGTATTCGTGTTTATTTACGTTAGGAAAGTATTATATTTTAGTAACCATCAGTTACCTGGTTTTTGCTTGCGGAAATGGTAATGTCTAGCGGACAGTACCTACACATGTCTTTGATGACACGATTGGCACTGTGCGATTGCCTGTTGCACTGCGTGTTGCGGGTTCAATTCTCACACGGAACAAATATTTGACTGGGGCAACGTTTAAAAAAAAACGAATAGAAAAGAATGAAGAACATAATTTCGTCATCAATTCTTAATTTCACATATAGTAATATAGTAGTTTGTATGCAAGGCACATCGCATTCACTGGTAATCCTGTTTGATCCTGTATACAAAACAATGGCAACGTTTTATTACACGACTGCCCCAAAAAAAGGAGTGTTATGTGTTCAGGGTTAATGTATGTATGTATGTATGTATGTATGTATGTATGTGAGTTTCTTTATTCCACCATAACTTTTAAACGCCTGAACCGATTTAGATGTATGGTATCGTTATGGTATGTATGTAATCCTTGCATCGTTCCGAGTAACATAGGCTAGTTAAAAATAAAAAGAAAGCGGTGTGGTCACTTTAAAACGTAAATTAATACCAGCCTCAATTTATTTTTTTAATGAATCTGGTCGTGTCTATTTTTATCGTCTAGAATTTGACAAGTAGATTTAAAAAATATATAACACTGTAAATAAAAAACGTCGTAAAAAAAACTGACGAGTAAATAAAGTACAAATATGTGCAATTTTTGCAGTAGTGTTTTTTAATTTTTTAATTATAGTAGCTTGTTTTGAAAGAGTAATTATGAAGTTTCTTGCCCTTTCTTCTCCTACTACCTTTTGAAGAAGGCAACTAGAATCAATACCTTACAAATAATTTTATTGTAATTTTGATGATGTTCAAAAGTGCCTTCTAATAGTGTAATTGAAATAAATGATTTGATAGAGTTTAGCTATTCGGATTGCGAGACCGGTCTCTTGTGGCATATACGGCTTCAACGTAAACGCCAAAGAGTATTTTTTAAGTTGCAATCTGCGTCTCAAAGGGACCAATCAGTTTCAAGGTAACAGAGTGCCTGAAACTGCTTAGATTTTGAAGATGGAAAGGTAATACTTTCCATCTTTAAAAATCTAACGCTTATTCTTTTTCTGATCTTTCTAAATCTCGAAAACTATATTTTACTAGATTCTGCCCGCAATTTCGTCCTTCCTCGATATATTATCTAAAGAGAACTGTACATTTTTCCGGGATAAAAAGTAACATAATTTTTATTCCAGAGATCTATTTCTGTGCTAAACATACAGATCCATTAAGCGCAGGGTTAACTGGTAGAAATCGTCACGTAAGGAAAGAACGTTATGCCCTGTCCAGGCGACCTTCCCTCACTTCTCTTTCTCCCTGTTTCTTTCTGTTTATATACGGGTGACGAGGTCCGAGACCGCACATTTATTTTTATTTTTCACCGAGAATATGGATTGATCAAATTGCTCTAATAACAGAACCCATTCAACTGTCCCTGTGACTAATAAACAGCTAATGAAGATCGTATACCTTAATTGCTTAACGTCAAACGCATATTGTCTTAATAGCATATTCATATTTATGCACAGATGATTGGCTCTTCATGGTTATGCATTTACAGTAGACACACACACACACCCCCCTGCATACACTCACACATTCATGTCATAATTTATGGGTACTAACGTTGCGTGTGTGCTCTGATAGCACTGAATTACTGTTGCTCATTGATTGATGCAGACAAATATCTTCGGATTAATTAGTGGTGCTGTGCTTAATATTACCTAATTAACTGGGTAAATATAGTGTGAATTGAATTTGATACATCATTGAATACTAACGTGAACCATGCAGTTCGGAAAGGGAGCAAGAGGATGCATAAATCGATTTCCAACATCAGTCATATTAATAAATGAAAAAAAAACATATAGTTTCAAGCACTAATTGTTAAACACTAGCCTCTACACGCGACTTCGTCCGCGTAGAAGTCGAATATACCATAATACATATGCTATGCCACTCGTCAATAGTGGGTGGCTTAGTATCAGTGAAATAATTTTAGTAATTGTACTTAACCTCTTACAAACAAAAATACAAAGAAACTTTAAATTATTCGAAAAAAAAACAGTTTCCAGTGTATTCTATTTTTAAACATTTTGAGAATTATCAAGAATCTGAAACAGAAGAAGATCGAACCGAACAATGAGATTAAAAAGCACGTCGAGTTCCTGAAGAAAATATCATTATTTTCTTGAACAAAAACCGTGTTTAAAAGGAACAAAACTGTCCATTCAATTGTTACACGTGGGAGAGCTCTACCTACGTAGGTAGCCGTAGGTATAAGGAAAGAACTCAGTAGAATCTCATCTGAGTAACACAATAACTGAAGTGTTATTATTAGTACCGCCTCCGGCACCACGTATTTTGACGAAACTGATATTTACCATTTCTATCACAATTATATAGGTACAAACGAAAAAACTGTTATTGTTTTCTCCATAAAAGGTTTTCTCTGAAGCCGGGTTTATGACTGTTGCTGGGTTTCTATTTCTCATATCTAGTTTCGGTTTTTTCCCAGAATGTTCTATTTAATGCGATGATAAAAAAAATATTTGGCCTCAATTGTCCAAATATACAAGAAAGGTATCTTTCTCGAAAATATAACAACATTGGAGGTTTATTTATCTTTTACTTTTTTAATTTCTAATCTTAACATAGTATAAACAAAGTCGCTTTCCGAAGTCTGTTTTAGTTTTACCATTGATATTGTATTACCCAGTTACTAGGTTGTGGAGATCAGGTAGGCAGTCGCTCCATATAAAATACTAGTATTCAGCTGCATCCAGTTAGAATGGAAGCAGACCCCAACATAGTCGGGAAAAGGCTAGGCAGATTGATCATTAAACAAAACGTTATTTCGTAAAACTAAAGTTTTAAACTTTTATGAAGGACCTCTCTGATAACAACATAATTTATTGAATGTATACCTATCAGAAATAATCCTAACTAGATATTAGTTCCGGAAAACAAAATTACACACCTAACATAATTTTAGAAATTCACGGTTAACTCGTTTTAGTACAAAATGTGTTGTTTTGTCCTTGGTTAGGATTTACGAGGGTCGAGCCCGAAAGTAACGTTAAAACCACCCTGTAAAATCAATCTAAACGTAACAGCACAAGGTTGAAATTTGAATGTGCTCAGAGCTGAAGTTATTGTCACATTTTATAACTTAGTTTTGGTTATAATGTTCGGTCAATACAGATACGGATATGAATGAATATTAAAGGTGCTCGTTTTGAATAGAAAGGTTCTATTAATATCAGTTAGATAATGGAATTTTCTTGTGCGTACACGCCTACCCACTTTTGTTTGATCTTCGAAAATAAGCTTAACAATATTATTTTGTTGAGTTATTTTTCGAGTAATTTCAAAATTAAATTGAAATGGAAACAGAAGTAGGTAAGTAACAATATATTATTAAAGTAACAATATAAATTCTGAAAATAGATCATTTCTTTACAAAGGCTTTTTCATTTCTTCTTTCTTTAAATCTAACAAAACAATAAATATGTAACTAAGTTTACAAACAATATGACCCAATTCTATTTCATTATGTCAAGGCCAAACGAAAAAATCGAGGTCCCCAAAAAGCCAAATGTTTTCAACGTGAAATAAATTGATCACTTCAATCAGTTGGAACATTGGATAACTTGATGAATTACTAAAATCTCACGGGAGTCTCAGAAAAGAAAAATCTTCATGAAACTTGAAAAATTCACGATTTATTTTCTTCACATAAATTCCAATGGGAATTTTGATACAAAAATCGCTCTTGTTACTTTATTATGAGGGTAGGTACTACCTACCTATTGGATATTTGATATTAATTAATAGAATAGAAATAAAAGCTAAAAGATTAAAAAATATAGACGAAACTTTAGATAAACGAACCTATATTTTCAGGATAAAGTAAAATAAAATTTGATATTCTGAGAATATTGTCTATCAAGTCAACTTTTCAACTTGTCAGAATACCAGCCAAATTCTTAAACGCAACTCAATTTTAAGCCTTATGCTATATCTGTCACTTTAAAGTGTATTGTAGAGACAGACATGCATTTAAAAAAACAATAGCATGCATTTAAGTCAATAATATTTTTTGATAGAGAATCCTGCAGAACTTAACTGTCATCGACCTTATTTGTCGCAAAATATGTTAAGTGGAGCCATTGAGACTTTTTTTATACACAATTTCTTCTAGGAAATTAAAGACAATAACCTCAACACTTTTTTCTAACGTATATAAGCAATAAATAAAACGTTATTCCATTCCCTTTTCCTTGTAAAAACACTAAGAAGACAGACTACCAACTCCAGTTATAAATAGAAGCCTAAAAGCTACAACGACCCGCCCTTGAGACCTAAGTGGGGATTAAGTATCACTTTTGTCCAAATTATATATTTTTCACTCGTCGCCTCCCCGACAATGAGGGACTCTTATTGTTATAAATTACCTAATTAAGACGTAAAATGGAAATAGAAGGGAAACTAAGTAGGCACCTTACTACTTTCAAGGTCTTTTGTTTCTAAGTAAAATTTTCTTACGTTGAAAAAAGTTTAATTATTAATTTCGTTGTAATGGTTGTAGGTAAGGCTGGATGGAAGTTTAAAGATCCAATTTGTATAAAATCTTAATAATAACATATTAGTCTGACCGGGACCCTCAACACAGGTGCGATGTTATCAACATAACATCACGCCTGTAATCCCCGAAGGGCGAGGCAGAAGTGTTCCGATAAGTTCACACCGACACCCACAATTCGCCAGTTATGTTTAAATCCAAGACTCCAAGGCTACTACTGAGAAATTCCTGATGGAAAAACCCAGTAACACTATCCCGACCTGGGAATCGAACCCAAGACCTGATGCTCAGCAGTCGCGCTTTGCGACCACTAGACCATCCAGGCAGTGCGATGTTATCACAGGGGGAAATTGAGATTTCTATCTATACCTAGAACAATTTCAGTGATATCTCGCGCTACCCTTCACTCGTAGTCAACGTACGTAACTTGGCGTATTATCTTCGTTGTGCTATTATCACACGTGTATGGTATATATAGGCCTCTCGCCTTTACGTTTAAGAGTTTTACATTGTATGTCCCATAGTTGTTTCTTCCAATGGATGACTATCAATAAAAGCACAGCACTTTCTATTCATTGATAGACACCACAATTTTTTACTCTTTTTGTTAATTTGGCACAATCTAAACCCCAACATAAGTACAGGACCTAATGTTACCGTTCCTAATTCTAACAAGAATCCTCCGTTTCCGAAGCTGACTACTATACTCTGTAGAACTACGCCACCCACTCGACAAAGTCTGCCACAAATTACTGGAACATGCACAATCTAACCCTGCAAATGTCTGCAGAAAACACTTGGGCCACATATCACTTGAAAAGTGGCGGTACTCGCCGTATCGGTCGTATCTAGCACGGCTCGGCACTGGCCGTGCACCAATTCGCTGGAGCAAGGCCGACTTTGAATAATTTCGGTGTAACCATGTCGTCGGTGCCAGGCTGGGACGACCACCGCTTGGCAGAGTTGCCCCTTGTAATAAATCTACATGTTGGGCCCGAGATTGGCTGCAGACATGCTAGGGTTAATCTCGTATGTCACATGTTCAAGTTTATTATGTAAGCGAAATGGGGATGGCGAAAAAATCTGGTGACACTGTTATATTTGGTTTTGGCATGCCATGTGTGTTTATGTATTTTATGTTCATTTCTGTTTATTTCTGACATCTATGCTCATATCGCGATGGCCCAATGATTAGGGCGCCAGCCTCTTATTCATGAGGTTGCGTTCGATACCGGTCAAGTAACAATGTGACTTTTTAAATTCATATGTTTATCTTGGACATCAATAACATCTGTAAAGGAAAACATCGTGACGAAACCTGGACCTGTCTGTTGACATAAGCTAAAAGTCTTCTAGAGTTTGCGAGGTAATAATTATATTCTGTTCTATACAGGCTGACTTTAAGTTACTGCGCATCTTATAGGGGGTAAAAATACCTAGTAATGAATATAATACAATCAATTATATTTTTCTTATGGGACCAACTCTGAAATATGAAAAAATCAGTTGTTTCCCAAAAAAAATCCAAATGAATGTAACAGCTGATTTTTTTTTACCGTCATCGGTTCTTTTGCTAACCTTGTGAATATGTAAATGTATAACGACTGCTCATTAGCACGACCATCCACAGAGTAATGAAATAATGAGGAAAGCCAATGCTCTACCATTATTTATGGTAGAAGGAAACCGAATATCCTTACGAGTAAAGGAAACGAGGATTTGAAAGTCTGACGCATCCGCCAGGTCCAACTATAAATTAAACAGATAAGTTAGTACCAAATGTACTATATGTGGTTATAACTCATGTAATTATCAGTTTCTAAGGCGTTGAAACTGTGCCGCCATAGTTCACTTGTTTACTAGTTTGTACGATTATTAACATTGTTGTTTAATAAAGTATACTTAATGGAAATGGACATTCCATTTTGAGCTTTTAGATATTGCCTGTTTACACAGAACAGTTTGTTTTGATTGTGAAAATTATCAAAACTGGGGGATGTTACATACATTTTGACTTTGAACGGAACACTTTTATGTGTGATTTTTAAAATAATTTTTTTAAGTTATTTTGATTCTAAAAAACCAAGGGCTATTTAAAAATAAAGTTAAAATTAAGGGGTTCCCGTACACGAAACTAGATTTTTTTATGCGTTTTCACAAACAAAATATTGTATGGTGGTACGTGTGAGGCCGATTTTTTGATCTGCTAATAATAATTCTACCTCTTCAAACAGCCTGATCGAAGTAATCCAGATAAGCCTATGTTCAGTGACGGACCATTAAACGCTAAACTCTTTTACTAAAACCTGAATATATGTACCTATTTCCATTTCAGACCATCTACTTCAACACAAATAAAAATCCTAAATGAATCCCGAAATCGCTTTATCCGCATCATTTACGTATTGTAAGGGTCTTCGGTCATTAAAACGGTTGGGTATGCATGTAAGGGTCGGTGCACACGATGCCGAATCATGAATACAATTACACGGGCCGGCCGTTCGACTCGGATTAAATTCTCTCGACCGATGAATCTCAAATTCTCAACCTTCGGGGTGTAGGGAGTCCAATTTAATGATAATAAACTGTTCTATTAGTTTGGATTGCTTGTTCTATTTGTAATAATAGTATCCTTTGTAATAAACTAACTGTACAGAGATTAATAATGACAATTTAGCATTTTGGTCATGTTACAGTGATTTACGTCATTATGATCTTATTTCACCAATGTTTATGTCAGTGGTGGACAGTTTTCCACTATATTGCAGAAAAGTAGATCCCACCTTAAAATATCAGGCATGATATGTGATGATAATCATGCAGGATCAACGACTTTCACCAACATCCAAAATCCGGGCTGCTACTGAGAAATTTGTAATGGAAAAACCCAATAACACTTTTTGCCCGACCTGGGAAACAAAACCCAGAACTCCACGCTCAACTGTCACACTTGCGACCACGACACCAACGAGGCAGTTGGTCAAGGCAATCATCATCTGCCTAGCCTTTTCCCAATTATGTTGGGGTCGGCTTCCAGTGTAACCGGATGCAGCTGAGTACTAGTATTTTACATGGAGCGACTGCCTATCTGACCTCCACAACCCAGTAACTGGTTGTCAGACTTTCAAGCTTCTGACGACTCGTAACGACTGTCAACGATCCACGTATGACAGCCGGGACCAACAGCTTAACGTGCTTTCTGAGGCACGGAATGATGTTAGTAATGTCTAAGATAAACTTTAGAAAGTACATATGAATTGAAAAAGTCACATTGGTACTTGCCCGGATTCGAACCCACAACCTCATGCATGAGAGGCGGGCGCCTTAACCGCTACGCCACCACGACATTCAAGACAATCATATAAAGAAAATATGCAACCAAAGGAATTACCTACACTAAGGATAAAATTCAATACAGGCACGTGTCTACAGGCTTTCTTGAACGCGGCACCTTTTGTTAGAGTTACCCCTTGTCAGTCATTGAGCCGTGCCAGAAATATATTACCTGGGACCAATGCTCTCACGTAGTTCTAAGGGTTTAAGACTTTAAGTCAATATGTGGAGGTGATGTAGAGGATAAAGAATGAACTGAGAAGATTATAATTACATACATAAACTCACGCCTTTTTCCCACGGGGGTAGGCAGAAACCACAGAACGCCACCTACTACGATCCTTACATACTCCTTTCACCTCATCCACGTTCCTACATTTCATCATACAAGCACGCCGGTTACGAGTACTGCGCACCTGACCTTTTTGAAGAACCTCACCAATAAGGTCAATGTAGGTCTTCCTAGAACGACCCCTCCCTGCGTTGCCACTCACCTCTGCCAAATAAATACCTTTTGTAAATCGTCTTTCACACATCCTCTCAACATGACCGAACCATCTCAATATTATGTTTGGGAAATACTGCCCTTTCTGGAGTTCTTCTAAAGTTTATCGCTGTACTTGGAACAGTATATAAGTAGTGCCATTTAAATATATAAAACCGCTTGACGTATATTCCTACTTTTACGTAACAAATAAGCTTCTAAGATAGGTACAAATAAACACCAAAAGCTTAGGTATTTACTTTAAAATAACCTTCAATTCTCTATATTTAAAGACCATTTTGGAAAATCAACCAACAATAAGTATGATAAACGCTACGTAGAGTTGAACCACAAATCAGAAAAAAAGTAAATGACTGTAAAACGTTTTTAACGATAGCAATCGGCTCCAAATGGGCAGTACTTTGCTAACGGAGGCCACATTAGCCAAGTTATGTTTATTTATGGTAACATTCACTGCCAAGAGTTCACCACTGTAATGAATACTTGGCATGCTGGCTGTTATTGGTGATTATTAAATAATACCATCCAGCAAAGACCTCCTATCATACAGGGAAGGTATGAGCATTGATCACCACGCTTGCTCAAGGAGGATTGGCGATTTGAAACTTATACTCCAGGTTTCCTTACACGACGTTGAGAGGTCGTAATTTTAACCAAAGTGCATGTCAATCGATTTGCTTTGTAAATTGCTACTCCACTTATGACAGCGACTATACATTTCCATTTCTAAGAAACTATCTCAATACACAGTTTACTCCTAGAAATGTCTATATAGGTAGCAAGTTTCATCCGCTTGAACTTCCTATTTCCTCCTTGAAGTACGAAGCATGGTCAAACTTTTGACCCTTTCTCGAAATCAAACCGAGGTTCTCCTTCATTACGTTTATTAGCAGCCCATGGTATGTTTTGAGGGGCGATGTTTATTAAGAAAACATATACAATTTCAGTTATAATATATTTTAAGATCCTCATAACGTTATTTCCTCCCATGATGGGTATATTTTGGAGCTCCTACATAGAACGTTATCATAGTAAAGTAAAGTATTTGAGAAATGCTCTAGTTTCTTTTATTATTGTTATTTGTTTGTTTTCTTATATTTATAAGGCTGTAAAAAAGCTTTTAAGTAGGTACTGGTTTATCCGTTCGTCTTTTGTCTTTTACTTTACATGTACAGTCAACAAAAAAGATAGGTAGGTATGCACGGTCGTTAGATATAAGTAAAGTTTTCATAGAAATCGATGGGTGTTTTCAAATGTAATTTAATTTAAAAAGTAGATAATAAATAATGCATAAATTAAGTTTCAATCGAAGACATCCAACGATTTTTAAGAAAACTTCAACTATATCTAATGACCCTGCATACCTCTTTTGTCGACTGTACATACAGTGTGTGTATGTTCCAGAAATACGCCCCAACAACTGTCAGAAATATTCAAAAACATTTTCTCAAAAACACAATCGTCCTAAAACGGTCGCCACAATCATTTCCCCGAACAGCTAAGACGACGCATGTGACTGCCTAGCTTCCATTGTGCCTTTGTTCTTTGCAAATCAAACATGGCTGCTTCTGTAGACCAATAGGGTTGAACGAAAGTTATCTGTGTTTAGTTTTGCATTTTTGATAATACGGAGATGTCTACGTCGAAATTGTAGTTTTTTTATAATTGGTTATGGTGAAAGATAACAAGTAGTTCGTTTTTTGTTCATGAACAATAATAGATAAGAAACTTCTGTTAACATAACGCCATCCTTGCTTATCTTAAACATTGTATTATACCATAGTTATGTTATAACCAACTGCTCCAGGAGTAGCCTACCGGACCTGCCGGACTACCTACTAGTGTTTTTTTTTCAATCGTGTTACTACTCAGCTCTCGTGGCTTGTAGCGTCATGTAAGAGCTCTTACACACGAGCGGCTTGATCCCAACGGCAGAGGTAACTGCAGCCGTCGACGCGCGTCGGCGGGAACTGTCGACGCGTCGGCGGCAACTGTCGACGCGTCGACGGCAGCCGTCGACGGCTGCAGTTACCGCTGCCGTTGGGATCATGCCGCTCGTGTTTAAGAGCTCTTATATAGCTTATACTATTCCACATGAATCTGCCTATCACATACAAAAATAACTTTTCCAATCCGTCTGGTAGTTTTAGAGATTAGCGTGTTTAAACAAACACACAAACAAAAATACTCTTCAATTTTATTATATTAGTACAGATGTGAATAAATGTTCAAAGATAGTTTCTTAAATCATATAACATAATTATTGTATATTTCTTTCGAAACTGTTTCCATACAGGCTCGCTGTGGTTAAATTCGAGTACGACTGTGGGCAACCATTTTACCTTTGTTCTTCGAAAATCAAACATGGCCGCCATTGTTGCCTACCCATGGTTAGGGTTGAAAAGTTTTATAAAGAGAAAATGTTGTATTGTTTCATATTTTTATAAGGCATCTCAATTTAAAAATGGATGGAGTGAAACGTTTAATTTTCCCTAAAAATTTCGTCATTATAAAATCCTTTTCGCCTCCACGTGACTACGGTTACACGTGCCACGCAAATCCTTTTATTTTTCTTGTTATTTACTGGGAACAGACCCTTTCTTGTTTACACTTAACTTCATTGGAACCTCTAATTAAATGTGCCATTAAAATCCTTTGTATAAAAAGAAATAAAAATCAAGTATACTGTTGAAGAGTACTTACCAGCCCTAGCACTAGCGGTTCTTAAAGCGAAACTTTAGCATTTCGGGTATGCCTCTTTGTGTTTTTCGTACTCAACGCGGGCATAAAATTACTGAGTAATTAACGCGGAAGTGTGCATTCCGCGGATAACCGCCTAACAAAGTATGTGTACATTTTTGTTCGTGAATGTATTATTATGATATAAGCATTTTGAGTACGGTGACTTTGAGGTTTGGTTTTAAAATGGAAATTAGGACAAAAAAGACATATAATATTCTGTCCTTCATCGCAGAAAATAAGAGCATTTTCATGATCATCAATATTATCTTATCATTACATTGTGGTTATCATTATCTAAGTAACATTATTACTTGATTAGATAAAAACAATTTCTTTCTGCAGCACCTCAATCCAATTAGAAACGTTACCGCAGCGTACAGTTGTCCAAAGAAATTGGCTAGAGTGGTGCAATCTCGGTTAAGATCACACCGGGCTCATTTACACTAGTGTACTAATTCAGTAAGGATAGGTACGCAATTTTTCGCCCGTTAGACCGCCTTCCCCCCTCCCTTGCACCCTATTTACCCCCTCTAAGGCGCCCCAACGGACGTGATTTGGAAACAAATACGTACATTCGCAGAATACAACATTTGTTGGTGCTAACTTGCCCGTTGTTCCGTCTTGAATACTACGGACAACGTTATTTCCAATGGAATCTTGTTACATTATAATAAATGTGTTGGTTCAGTCTAGTATTAGTAACGTATATAGTACGTTTATGATTATCAGGATTTGAGAAAAGCTATCTATTATATGTATTTATAATAAAACTGAAGAGTATTTTTTGTGTTTATAAAAACCCGCTAATCTCTGGAAGTAGGTACCAGTCGGGTTGGAAAAATCTTTTTGTATATTATAGCCAGATTCATGCGAAATAGTATAGATTTTCTTTACTGTGGTATAGGCTTTACACTGACAATATTTGTATGCTGTCCATTATCGAAATGTCTTATAAAAAAAAGAGAATTCGAAATCTCTGTTTCTATGAAAAACTTAAAATCGGTCGAATTTTGCTGTAACACAATTTTTTGAAAACGATTTCTGATAACTTTTTAGTCCTATGTATCCTGCATAAGCGTAGGAAGTTTCATTAAAATTGGTCAATTCATTTCGAAAAATAAGGGGTTTGAAAGTTTGTATGAAATGCCGTACGGCGTAAACGCTCTTAAGGCTCGTTGTATATGTTGCGGGACGTCTTAACAGGATACCGTTTTTTTTTTTTTTTTTTAGGTGATAAAAATCATGAAATGACTCCTTCCGCCCTGGGTGGGGCGGAAGGGACTGTCAGACTTTTACTGACTAAAAAACCACCCTGTTCCTTCTGTTGCCCTTTACGTTCCGGGGCCACGGTATCCTGTTAAGACGTCCCGCAACCCCGGCAGGCGTTTGGCCCCTGTTGGGGCCCCGTCCCTGTGCTGACAGCTCTTTGAGGCGCGCGCGAACAGAACGCGCCGTCGACCCGGGCATGGTCCTTGATCGGACGGCGAGCTACCCATTACTCGCCGTCCGCAAGCCCGCGCCTACGGTGGCCGGATGTCGTCTCTCGACGTCCGACGCCCTGGGCGTCTCATTACTGCTTCGCAGAAGGAGGTGACTGCATCCCATTCCCTCTCGCCCCGGAGCATGGCCTGAACCAGGCCCGGGCGCGAGAGGTCGCCGATAGGGGCCAAACGCCTGCCGGGGTTGCGGGACGTCTTAACAGGATACCGTGGCCCCGGAACGTAAAGGGCAGCAGAAGGAACAGGGTGGTTTTTTAGTCAGTAAAAGTCTGACAGTCCTTTCCGCCCCACCCAGGGCGGAAGGACTCATTTGATGATTTTTACCACCTTAAAAAAAAAGGCTCGTTGTATCATTTAAGTACCTTCTGGTACAGTACTTTATAATAGTATTGGTCAAGGAATATTTAGCACGTAGTGGTACTTTGTTATTCGCTTACTTTGTCGCGATGTAATATTAATAAAGTTTTGCGGCAAAGGTCGGTGGAGTTTGTATTTCTTTATAAGAACTAAAACAGGAACTTTGGCTGGTCGCTTTATTATTTCAAGTTGATGAAATTGAAAACAGTTTTTGATATTTTTTTAATTGAATTTTTCTTTTCTTACTTTTTTTTGGATAGAAGAAAAAGCTTTATATACTCAAACCTGCTAAAAACTTAACTTAGAGTCTGTTAGCTGCTGACACAAGGTTGAATACTAATATAACATGAAAATGGGCCCGTGTTAGCAACTAACTCAGAGTTAAAAGATAACCCTCGCTGGTGTAAGCGGGCCTTAGGTGCTAAAATGATAGACAGTGAATTTTACTTACCAAGTCTATCCATCTTCATCTACAATAGAAATCGGTTTCCAAGGTTGTCCCTCCGCCAGACGCATGCAAAGCAGTACTATCAAATCACTCTGGCCCAAACATAAAGCCTCCTACGTTATGGCCTCGCACTAGTTTATATCACGTCCTCTCACACAAAATCAAGCACATCGCATCCTAGTAATCCAATTACTAAGCAAGTTACTCGACGTTTTCGCCATTTTCCTACCGAGACCCCATTTCATATCTGTATGGAGTAATTATTATTACTATGGCCATTGTTTCGGTAGTAACAGTAAACAAGGGACCAAGTGAAATATGCGTTTACTGCCCACCTTCCCAGATAATATATATCACATTGCAATATCCACTATATCGCTCATGACGTAAGGTTCTTAACCGCTTGTCTTGTCAACCCTGTTTCATATTTCTTGGCCGCGTACGTCACCCTAATTTGAACTCTAATTTGTAAGTGATAAGGTCGTTGGTGTATGCGGCTGTCTGATTCAAGATGTTAAGATCCCCTACTAAGATTTCGTGTCAAATCTTCATCTCGAAGACATCTAGTACGGGAACAGATGACATATCCAATTTGGATGTCTGGCGGAAACTTATTTATGGAGATTGAACATAATTATATTATAATTAGAAAGCCTATATTTGCATGACATTTTCTTCTTTGGTTAGCTGTATTAATATATTCGTATTCTCAACTAATCTTTATGAAAGGTATACTTGCGTGTTACGACTTTCAATACGAATGTTATATAGCACGATACGAACTATATACGCAATTGAATACCAATTACCATGTGGCGATTTGGTGCTTTTTAATGGACTACGTTAGTCTAGTGGTCGCAAAGCGCGAGTGGCGAGCATGAGGTCTTGGGTTCAATTCCCAGGTTGGGCAAAGTGTTATTGGGTTTTTGCATCAGGAATTTGTCAGTAGTAGCCTAGTTTTCAGGGCTAAATGAAAATTCATGTTGAAAATTCGCAGTTGTGTGCATCGTCAGATATTGCAGCACAGCGGCTGCCTGCGTTGGTGTAGACCCGTCCATAAGAATGCTACTGCAGAACACCCCCTCCCCCCCTTGCAAATTCCCTTCTTTAGTGTAGCCGGACTTTTAGCAAAGTTCTCTACACCAGGTGTTATTTCGTAGTGATATATACCTAATTTATTCCATCTATATTGACTCGAAAGCTAATAAAACAACACCCTTAGCCTGATCAAAAATTTACACTCTCCTACCGTAGCAAATTGTGAGAACAAATAGTGAGGGTTCCGGACTCAAGATGTATAGTTAGGGGTCAGTAAAATAACGAACTGCCGAAACCCAATACTAGCTTGAGGATTTATTAGTTCTAATTCAAAATACAGGGAAGGAAACCATTTGTCAAGGGGCTTCTTATGTCGTAATTGTATGGAGAAACTTGAAATATTTTGTTTCTTAAGGGCCTGGCAGACAGAACAGCAATACGTTTGAACAGTTTTCATTGATTAATTTACAAGATACAACTAGAAAACAACAGAAATAAGGTTGAAAATTGCGTCATTTCGTGCAAAATTCAATTTTTCGCGGCATTTATACGAACATATTGCACGCAATTTCTATTATATTTTTGTTGTATTTTAATGAAATATCAAATTAATGAATTAAATTATTATTACAATGAATTTATTGATCCTAAACCTTGACTGTTATATATTTTTTAAGAAAAGTGTAAGTCAAAAAGGTCAGACATATAACTTGTTTGAATGGCAAACTTGTTGACTCCCAAATTTTTCCAAAGCTTCCTCATGCTACAAAAGTGAAAATGGTAGATGTATTTGAAGTTTTTGATTGGTTGATGGTGCCACCCTGTTACGTCACGTGGCATCGACAGGTGCTGTGTAGATTCTATGACAGAGTTATAAGCTACTACTAGTCCTACAGTTAGATGAGTCAAGCGCAGAACTGTAGATTGTGGCAAGCTCTAGGGGAGGCCTTTTTTTTTGAGGTGGTAAAAATCATCAAATGAGTCCTTCCGCCCTGGGTAGGGCGGAAGGGACTGTCAGACTTTTACTGACTAAAAAACCACCCTGTTCCTTCTGTTGCCCTTTACGTTCCGGGGCCACGGTATCCTGTTAAGACGTCCCGCAACTCTAAGGGAGGCCTAATGCTGAAAAGCAAGACAATCTTCCGTTACTAGTGTCAAATGATTAGATAGGAACAACACTTGTAATAAATTATATAAACAATTGTAAGATTGTTAAATAAAGGGTATTATTATTATTACTAGTCCGTAAAGCTACCAAAGAATACGGTCCGTATTTTTTTTATTTAGTTTTTATTATATTTTTGCTTTTGTTTTGTGCCTTTTGCAAAGGGATTAAAACTTTTAATTAGGAATTCGTTTTATTAATATAAACTGCAACCACTACTGGCTGGCTTAGTACACACAGGTGTACTAAAGCCACTAAAAATAACTTAAAAATACAAGAGACCACTTCTGTGCAAACAAAATATAGGTATAGGTAGGTATCTACGTATGCCAACACAAACATACTAAAATAAAATACGGAATCTCTCAACACATCTCAGAGATACATAAACAAAACAAGATCCCGCATAACATCCAAACATCCACTGAACATCCAAACATCTACTAAATCCGGCGAATGTTTAACGCGTGATAAACCAACAGCAAATTAAAGTTTGCAGCAAGTTTGCTAGAAGTGCCACAACTGTCTGCTAAGTTTATATGCTGACAGGACAGGTAAAGCGACCGACATTAAGATTATATCAAAGAGCATTTGTGGAAACAAACATGTTTGCCACCCGGCCAATGAGGTGGCGGCGTGGGAGGTATGTCTGCTGGATGCGGCATGCATGAGCGCGGTTCAGATTAAAAACCGCGAAGTATGATTTCTCAGTCAAAAACAGTTAGAGTGAATTTCATCAATTATTAAATTTTATCCTTGTAAATATTCCTGGGATAAAAGCCTACTAGGTATAAAAGTTTATTAAAATTCGGTCCTAAATAAAAATCTAATGATGTGTATATATATAGGTAATTGTGATCCTCTTTGTTTACACTTTATGTCAAAAAAATAATATTCTATGAAATACTAATAATCCTCAATTTTTGTTTCAGGTACGTTATTTCGTTTTATAAACAACAATGGAAGACTTGTAAGTTGGACTTTTAATGAACCTTAATGAGGCGCCATTCGAAACTCTACAAATTTTTTTCGATAGAACAAATTAATTACTATGCAAATAAAACATAGTAACGATTTTCAGTTATTTGATAGGTTATCGACAGTTTGATGCTACGAGCCGTAGCTGTGCTACGAGACTACGTGCTGCGGAAACTGCTACAAATATTACGTGTACTGAGAAGAATATTCATTAAAGCACAGTTATATAAAATGAACGTAAATGTAACACCCCATATGTAGGTACGTTGCGTAATCTTTAATAAGTGCACCGCTATGCTTAATAAACGATCTATGACATTGACAACATCTCGGGGTTTCACTTAATTTAATTAAACCCCTAAAATACGACAATACGAAAAAGCTTATGCATACCCAACTTGAAATCAAGACAAATAATCAACAAAGAGCATCCAATGGAGACACCTAGCAAATTCTCCTGGCAAACACACCGAGGGTGTCACACTCGAGTGTGTCTCGACACTGTGATCACTCACACTTTCATCGCAGACACAAATTAACGAATGTCTGCAATTAGAGACAGACACTCGAAAATGGCTCGAGCTTTAATATTTTAAGGACCTCATTTAATGAGATTTAATATTGTCGTTCTCACCCTAAATTTGATTTGAGCACGTTTCTTTAATTATTTGATCAATGTTTTCTGAACCGTAATAATGTGTTTTGTGTGCATGTATTCGTATTTAAATGTTAACGTTTCAGTTTGCTGAGTAAGCAAAACTTGGAGTAATGCAAATATTGTAGTTGTTTGCGAGTAGTTTTATTAAACAGTGGGTCTTTACGTATTCAAGAGTTTGTACTACTTTTTGGTATGTACTTATGTTTTGGCATGTGGCTTATTATACAAGTCTACCGAAAAAGGCAGGGAGGCCGTTTTTCTCATAAAATAAGTCTGGTGTTTTACGAATTTATGTAAGATCAACTGAGATTACCACTCAACGTGGTGCTACCAGCCCTTTGGGCACTTGTCCTATAAACAGCGATACGGACGAATTTTGGATGCCTTTTGTGCTTCTTCCCTTTTTATACATTGTACATAATATTTGACGGAGAGGGGGGACCTCTGAACTGTTTTTAAAAGGTGTGACGTCAGCATTGCTGACGTCACGATAGTTATTTTCTTGATGACTCATGTTCTGGTCTTCGAAAGAAAACTTCACTCACTGTTTGAATACTTCGCTTATTTAACGGGCAGCGTAATGACGTCACAGAGAGGTCCGTACTGTACGGCGGCTCGAGAGTGAATGCCCCTTGCGTTCACAGTGCGGCCGTATTTATAGCGCTCGGCGCACGTGCACGTGTTTTCAAGTTTTGAGGTTAAGTATTGGAATTACAATAACCAATAATGACCTGTAGTTTAACGTTATTTTTAAATCACAATAAGCTCGCAGTAATTAACTGACGATTTATGAACTAATTTTAGGACAATCAAATAACAATTGTCGTAATTGCGCCGACACGGCCATTCTGACAGGCGGTGCGTGCTCTGCACCAGCCTCGTTGCTTCTCGTAGATTGTTGTAGATCTTGCTCGTAGATTGTTGTAGATCTCGTAGAATCTCGTAGATTGTTGTTGATCTCGTAGATTGTTGTTGATCTCGTAGATTGTTGTTGATCTCGTAGATTGTTGTTGATCTCGTAGATTGTTGTTGATCTCGTAGATTGTTGTTGATCTCGTAGATTGTTGTTGATCTCGTAGATTGTTGTTGATCTCGTAGATTGTTGTTGATCTCGTAGATTGTTGTTGATCTCGTAGATTGTTGTTGATCTCGTAGATTGTTGTTGATCTCGTAGATTGTTGTTGATCTCGTAGATTGTTGTTGATCTCGTAGATTGTTGTTGATCTCGTAGATTGTTGTTGATCTCGTAGATTGTTGTTGATCTCGTAGATTGTTGTTGATCTCGTAGATTGTTGTTGATCTCGTAGATTGTTGTTGATCTCGTAGATTGTTGTTGATCTCGTAGATTGTTGTTGATCTCGTAGATTGTTGTTGATCTCGTAGATTGTTGTTGATCTCGTAGATTGTTGTTGATCTCGTAGATTGTTGTTGATCTCGTAGATTGTTGTTGATCTCGTAGATTGTTGTTGATCTCGTAGATTGTTGTTGATCTCGTAGATTGTTGTTGATCTCGTAGATTGTTGTAGATCTCGTAGATTGTTGTAGATCTCGTAGATTGTTGTAGATCTCGTAGATTGTTGTAGATCTCGTAGATTGTTGTAGGTCTCGTGGATTCTCGTTGACCTGTAATAATGGAAATAACCTCCTCTGAGTAGAGCATCTGTAAGCAACTTGGTTGCTTTATCTTTTAAGAATATTAATGTTTATAAGGTTAGTAGGTTCTCGGAGGGTCTCGTAGAGTTCTCGGAGGGTCTCGTAGAGTTCTCGGAGGGTCTCGTAGAGTTCTCGGAGGGTCTCGTAGAGTTCTCGGAGGGTCTCGTAGAGTTCTCGGAGGGTCTCGTAGAAATGGGAAGATTATTATGATGCTATGCTCTGGGCGGTCCTGTGCGCCGTGGTACACAGAGGCTCTATTGGGAAAATGAACAAGGTCGATGCTGTGCTATGCACAGGGGGTTCTAAATGGTAAAGGATAAAGTAAGAGTTCTCGGAGAGTCTCGTAGAAATAGGAAGATTATTATGTTGCTGTGCTCTGGGCGGTCCTGTGCGCCGTGGTACACAGAGGCTCTATTGGGAAGATGAACAAGGTCGATGCTGTGCTATGCACAGGGGTTCTAAATGGTAAAGGATAAAGTAATTATTACGAGCTCTCGGAGGGTCTCGTAGAGTTCTCGTAGACAGTGTTTGTATGCTACACGCATTTTACACGTTTTTGTTATTGAATGCAAATGTCTCCACGCATACTTGCATTTTCAATTAAAGTTTGTTGTTGTTGTTGGTTGTTGTTGATGTTTGTTGTTGTGCATTGTTGTTGTTGGTTGTTGTTTATTGTTGTTGTTGTTTATTGTTGTTGTTGGTTGTTGTTTATTGTTGTTGTTGATATGTGTCGTTGTTGTGCATTGTTGTTGTTGTTGTTGTTGTGCATTGTTGTTGTTGTTGGTTGTTGTTTATGTTTGTTGTTTCTTCTGTGTTTAGGTAAGCCCTAGATTGAGTTATGAAAAGAACTCACCGTTTGTTTAGTAATCAAGCATCATCAGGGTTGTTCTGTTGGTCGATGGAATGGGACCGTTTGAAAGTTCTGAGTAGGTGATTCGTTTCCATCATTTGCATAAGGAATTGTGGTGGTATCCTTCTCATCTGCATTCCATGGTGAGAGTACGCTTGTGGTCTAGATTGCATTACATCTTCCGATGGTGCATTGGTGGCCAACACAGGTTCCTGTTGCTGGGTGTTTCCATTTGGTACGTCACATCAGGTGGTGAACGAGCTGATGAGGAAGCGGTTTGGGTAGGAGCTTCTTGCAATCCCACTTCTGATGACGGAGAGGGGGGACCTCTGAACTGTTTTTAAAAGGTGTGACGTCAGCATTGCTGACGTCACGATAGTTATTATCTTGATGACTCATGTTCTGGTCTTCGAAAGAAAACTTCACTCACTGTTTGAATACTTCGCTTATTTAACGGGCAGCGTAATGACGTCACAGAGAGGTCCGTACTGTACGGCGGCTCGAGAGTGAATGCCCCTTGCGTTTTTTTTTTTTTTTTTTTTTTTTCGGTATGGCATCTCGCAGGTCAACCTATGAGGTTGTCGGCTGCTTAACCGGGCAATCCTGTGGTGCCTTAAAGTAAATTAAGGCCTCCAGCCAGGGCTTAAAACTATTTACAAACTAAGCGACTACACGCTAAGGGCACCCCCTGTGGGGTACGAGCCTCGGCTTAGGGCGTCGCTGGGGGAGGGCAGCAAAGGGACAGGCTGGATCGGATTAATATTATTTAGGGACGAATTTAAAGCTACAGGCTCAGCGACGCGGGCTGGCACGAGCAAGGGACGGGGCGGAGACGGACAAGGGCGTCGCGACGGACCTCGGCGGCGAGGGCGGAATGACGGCGGTCTGTGTTTGCGAACTGTGCTAGTTTCTTTGTTACTCTCCTGGAGGAGGGTAATGGCGTCATCGGGGTCGGTCAAAGTATGTCTCGGTCGGCGAGTCTTACTGATGCGGGAGGGAGTGTATCGGGCGGCCGATACGATCAGGGGATTGGGGTGTTTTTCAGCAGTGTCGAAGAAGCGCTTGGCGGTGCGTTTCATGAACTGCTGGATGGTGGGGATTTTGAGATCGAGATGGAGATTCTCGTTGCGAAGGTAGTACGGGGCTCCCGTGGCCTTTCGCAAGAAACGGTTTTGGAGGGTTTGCATCCTATGGAGGTGATATGCCTTTGCGTGTGCGAATACGACACAGGCGTAGGTCATGATGGGACGAATGCACGCTGTGAAAATGCGCAATTTGCACTTGAGTGACAATTTGCTACGTGCATTCAGCATGGAGTGAAGCCTACCGAGAGCAAAAGCGGCGCGCGAGCGCACCGTCTTTATGTGCTCTCCGAAAGTAAGGTGTTGGTCGAGGATCACACCTAGGTATTTGGCTCGCTTTTCCCAAGGGATCGGCTTGCCATACATGGTGATGGGACTGGGAGGGGTGGGGGGTAGGCGCGGTTTGGAAAAGAGGACCGCTTGACTCTTGTCGGGGTTAACCTCGATTCTCCACTTCCGGAACCAAGCGCCCAGGGCGCTTGCGGCGGATTGGAGAGTGCGAGCGATGGATACTGGGTTGCGACCAGTGTAATAGATGGCCGTGTCGTCGGCGAATAGGGCCAGATGGGTCTTGCTACTCTTAGGGATGTCGCTGGTGAACAGCGTAAAAAGGAGTGGGGATAGGACGGAGCCTTGAGGGACTCCTGCGCGTATGGGGTGGGGGGAGGAGAGCGCGCCCTCGATGCGATAGCGGAAGGTGCGATTTGACAGAAAATCTCGTATGATGAGTACGAGGCGATCGGGCACTCCGATCTGGTAGAGCTTATATAATAAGCCGTTGTGCCAGACCTTGTCGAAAGCTTTCGCTATGTCGAAGAAGAGGGCGCCCGTCAAAGAGCCACGTTGAAAACCAACGCTTATGTGCTCGACGATGCGGTGGACTTGTTGGACGCAACAATGGTGGGTACGAAAACCGAATTGTTCGTCCGGGATGAGGCTCTTTGCTTCGACATAATCTTTGAGACGCTTGTAAATAAGCCTCTCGTAGATTTTGCCAAGAACGTTGAGCAAACTGATGGGACGATAGCTCGAAGGCTCTGACTTGGGTTTACCAGGTTTATGAATGCCGATGACGGTGGCCTCTTTCCACGTCCCGGGGAAGATATTGTTGCTCATGGCGCCATTGAAGATGGCGGTCATAAGCATTATGAGAGGGGCAGGGAGGAGTTTGAAAACCTTGTTGGTGATTCCGTCTGACCCGGGGGCTTTCCGGGGTTTAAGGTTTTTGATGATGTCTTGCACCTCGTCTGGGGTGACGGGGGGCAGAGGATCATCGGGGTCTTCAACTGGTGGGAGGGATGCTCTACGTTCGACTTCGGCGTCGACCTTAGAGAGGTGAGCTTTGTCTACTGGTTGAGAGCTGGGGGTGCATTGGGCCTCTAGGCTGTCAGCTAGACATTCAGCCTTTTCGTCGTTATCGAAAGCGACGCTTTTATCGGGGCGGGTGAGAGGAGGCATGGCAGCCACGCTAGTGGAACGTAACTTCCTCTGTAACTCCCAGAAGGCTTGGTGGGTGGGCTCCAGTTCGCTAAGCGTCTTGTCCCAGCGGGCGTTACGCAACTCATTTATGCGATTCTTTACAGCACGCTGTAGAGATCGCATGTGAGCTTTGTTTGCGTCGCAGGGAAAAGCGCTGTACGCACGGATGGCCGCGTTCTTCTCGGTCATCAGTTCGCGTACATCGTCCGGCAGTTTCCAGCGGTGATCGCTCACCACCGGAACCTCCCTTGAACAGTCGTTCAGGACAGATTGTACGTGTTCTGTGAAGGAGTCGATCGCGCCCGTCGTGTCTGCGATTGAAACTATGTGGTCGGGGATAGAGTCCAGGTGAGGCGACGTGATGGACTTTAAGCTTTCGCTTACTTTCCTCCAGTCGGTTATCACTTGGGTCGGGGGAGGTTGGCTGGGATCAGAGGGACCTGAGCGGGAAGCTAGTTCCATGATGACCGGGCGGTGGTCCGAGTCGAGCTCGTGTAGCGCCTCAATAGAATGTAAGCGGAGATTTACATTCTTGAGGAGTGCTATATCGAGGATATCGGGAAGATGATTGGGGTCGTGGGGAAAGTGAGTGGGAGTCATCGGAGCGATGACGTCAAAGTTGAGAGTGGCACAGAGGTTGAACACGATTCTGCCTCTGGTAGAGGTCGTGTTGCAGTTCCAAGCGGGGTGTTTGGCGTTGAGATCGCCCGCTAGTATAACGGAGTCACTCAGTCCAAGAAGAACGGAAAGATCATTTGTAAGGAGGGACGGGTCCTCAGAGGGCGAAGGAGGGATGTAGGCAGAGATAATAGTAATCGGCTGATGACCAGTCATGCCGAGCCGACAGAGTGAGACCTCGACGCGAGAGAGGGGAGGAGGGTCCATAGGGATGCAGTACAGTTCCTTTCTGTAGTAGATGAGGGTGCCGCCCTTATGGCAACGCGACCTGTCGTTGCGAACTAAGCGATAGTTGGCAATTTTCGGGTCACGGTGGCGGGGCTTTAGGAAGGTTTCCTGTATAAGGAGGATGTCAAGTTGATGATCGCGAAGGAAGGTGGCGATCTCATCACGCTGGCCATTAATGCCATTTGCGTTGAAGAAGCCTAACTTGAGGGAGCGGGGTTTGGTACAACACAGACTTTTCTTATCCATTAGGATTTAGGTCGGTACAGTTTTTCCAGGACTCGCGTGATTGTGGGGTACGCTTCGAACACTTTACCTATAGCTGTAAGGTCGGCATTGCATGCAATGATTTCCTTTGCCATAGTTACAGCATCCGGGTTGACGTAAATGCTGAAGGCGTCCGTTATGATTTGGACGTGTTCAGCGTTGGGGATGGCGGCCGTGGGGCCAGTGCAGACAGGGAAGGGCGCGGCTGAGGCTGCGGGAGCGGCTTTTGGGGGAGGAACCTTTTTGGGAGCGGGTTGTGGTGCGGGTGCGGGGGCGGCGGGGGCCGACGGCGCTATTGAGGGAGTGGGTTGAGGGGTCGCGAGAGCTGGGAAGGCTCTTTGGTGGTTCAATGTGTTCCACGGGGAGGGCCTTTGAGGGCTGAGTCGCTCGGGCAACTGTGAAGAGGGAATCTTCACCGAGGGGCTTTCCCTTTGTTGACGGGCGTTTGCACGCTTGGTCAGTTTGGGAGAAGAAGACTTTGGGGCCTTTGGGCAGCCACGGTAGTTAGCCGGGTGCCCGGATTGGCCGCATAGCACGCAGCTGGGAGGCTCTGTGCAGAGATCACGTTCCTTGGGACGTGGACAATCGGCAGTGCCATGCTCGCCCAGACACTTTACGCATCTTGGGGTCGCAAAACAGTTGCGCTGTACGTGACCGTACAGTTGGCAACGGTGACATTGGCCGACTACGTTAGCCTTGTAGGGCTTCTCTATGGAGATGCCAGAGAGAGAGCAGACTGATTTCACCTTGAATATAGGGTGATGGCCTTCCGTGGGGTCGCAAACGACCAGAACGGTGTCAAAAGCGGGGCCGCCCCTCGCTTTGTGTAGGCGATGGACTGCTGAGACGGGGACTTTCTGGGAGAGGAGGTCGTTGAGAATGTCCTCAACTGGGATTTCTTTCGGGATGCGTCGGATCACCACTCGGGTGGGCGCTTCCTCGGGAAGGGAGTAAGTATGGAACGAAACGTTCCTTAGTTTTAGGAGACTGGTTAGTTCCCTGTGGTCTTTCGACGTTGGAACTTGAACTTTGATGCCCTGCTGAGTTGCACGGGCATTGGTGTATGTGATCTTACGATCATTACACCATTTGGACACTTCTGTCCACTTTGCCTTGTCTTGAATGAACAAGGGCGGCGGGGGTTTTAGCTTCTTTTTCGAAGCTAGCGCGGGGTTAGTAGTAAGAGGGCTAGGGGGGCGGCTGGACTCGGAAGTCGAGGCAGCAGAGACGGGGGGACTAGAGGTCGAGGGGGTCGCGGGGGAGGTCGTTGCTACGACCTTTTTGGCCTTGGTTGCCTGAGAGGGAGATTTTCCCTTCTTCCTCTTACCTCCACTGCCGACGACTTGGTAGTCATCGTCGGATGAGGCGGAGGAGGATAGGGAATCCTCAGAGTCGGAGACGGAGGGCGAAAGGTGATCAAGAGGGACAGAGGTGTCCATGCTCTCGGTCGTGTCGAGTTTTGCAGCTGCGACACGCAGCTGCGAGGCGCCCATTGTTTGTGAAACAATGGCGGCGGGAACAGTGGCGGCCGGTACACAGTGTGTTTCTGCGTACGGGTTTATTGTCTCGATGGACAATAGCGAAGGAATTTCTAGTGAAGGCATTGATTGTGCCGCCACTGGAATTCCTTTGTCTACAGTTGGCGGAGACGCGGGGCTGTCGAGTACATCGCTAAAGTTTGCGATGCTTTCCTCAGACGGAGAAGAGTTTTGCTGTAAAGCAGCAAACTTTTTGCCATATTTGGCAATGAAGTCCGGGTCCTTGAAGAGGACTTCCTTTACGAACGCAACGATAATTGCGTCCGACATTATCGAAGAGGGAGGGAGGGTTTGAGACAGGGAATCGCGGGAGAGTTTATTAGAAACTCTAACGGGGAGCCTAACTTAACCCTAATTGCCTATCTCCCCGGGTGGATGGGCCCGGGGATGTGTGACCCTCCCTGCCGGGTGTAGGCAGGGAGGTGAGTACCTACTGGTGAGCCCTAAGCTTGTAAACCCGTCGCCAGTCTTATTGTGCGAACGGGGCCCTGACCAGTCTAGTGCGAAGGGTGTAGACACGCCCGACCGACACTAGGTGTGTTGCTGTGAACGAAGTCAGAGACTAGGCACGACTAGGAGATCCCCCAAGGCCGAGACACTAGCTCCCGTCTCCAATTGACTGCCTCACCCTGAAGGGGATTGGCGGGTGTGATTGGGGCAACACCCCCTCGGCTTCGTTGGCACCGTAAGGTATCCACCGAGGACCACGAAACTGTGGTTTTAACCCTGAAGGGGCCAAGTGAAGCTAACACAACAAAACGCGGGTTAAAGAAATAAGATAATCGTCCGCTACCTTGAAAAAGGCGGCTTCGGATTTAAAAGGTTGTAGTCTGCTGACTACAGGAGTCGTCGCGGCGAGCGCAACGAGAAGTGACGAGAATCGTGAGCGAGCGCGGAGCGAGGTGCAGCACGTCCGTTCGCGGCGAGCGTCGGGCGGAGAGTGTTTTGCCCCTTGCGTTCACAGTGCGGCCGTATTTATAGCGCTCGGCGCACGTGCACGTGTTTTCAAGTTTTGAGGTTAAGTATTGGAATTACAATAACCAATAATGACCTGTAGTTTAACGTTATTTTTAAATCACAATAAGCTCGCAGTAATTAACTGACGATTTATGAACTAATTTTAGGACAATCAAATGACAATTGTCGTAATTGTGCCGACATATTAGTAAGTTTTGTAAATATGTATATCAGGATTTAATTTGAACTGAGATTTATTTATTCATTTGGACTTCAAAAAAAAACTGTAACTAAGGCGGGTTTTTCCGTTAAAATCTTGTTGACCGATTTACCCAATATCCTGATTGTACAGTAAGTCTTTTAATAAAAATTTAAGTCTTTATTTCATACCTTTAGGCTTTCTCATATTTAAAAATCTTTTCACAATACACTAAGCTCTCCATACATTTATATCATTTTGATAAATCCAGATTACCATGGAACTCAAATAAAACAACACGGATCTGAGTTTTTATTTATTCGTTTATTTAAACAAAATACAGAATCCTCGTTCCGTCCATTGTTTCAGTAATGTAAATAACTATGTACACAAAATAACGAGCAAAACAAAATGGCTGATCAGAATGTAATTTGTTTGTTTTGTATGATTTAATTTACGTCTAGTGGCTATACGGTATCAAATATATATTGTATTATATACAGTGTGTTATTTCATTAAAATGGTTGAAATATTAATTGGCTACACAAAAATTATATAAGTAATACCGACTTACTGTTGTCCTACTACAGGATAGAAGACTTCTCATCCAGAACAGGCGTGGATACTGGATCCACACTTCCTCAAGGCGGATTGGTAATTTCAAATATACGTTAAATAAAAGTCCTGGGTACCTCACGATGTTTTCCGTCACCGATGTCAGCATACAGTAAGGTGATACGACCCCACACACCCTAGTGTCAGAGTTTCTAAACCGCCTCAAGAACCTCAGACATGGTTTGAGTGGATCAGTAGTCCAGGTTTCCTCACGATGTTTTCCTTTACCGATGCCAGTGATGTTCAAGATAAACTTTAAAAAGTACATATGAATTGAAAAATACACATTGGTACTTGCTCGGATTTGAACCTCATGCATGAGACGCGGGCGCCTTGACCACTGGGCCATCACGACACATGTGCGATTACAGAAGAAGATAATATATAGGTACTTTTATATTAATTATTGTAAATGATAATAATAAAAACAAATTCCATTATCGCTTAACAGTTCGGTCAAGAGTCAGATGCAGAAGGCTGTCGTTTTAGGCATAGCACACATTATGAGGAATCCTCTTCACTCTAGATCACTAACCACCGTCAGCGTGAGTATTACCACCTCGCTGCGGGTAGAGCACTCTTTTGATACATATTTAAAAATATATAGATACTAGTTTTTTGTTTGAAAGTAATTTCTTACTTTTGATAAATGATTAACTAAACACATGTTGATAACACAGAAATGTTAAGTGTTTACGCTACATTATATCTTGTACAAACTTTCAAGTCTTAATTAGACATAAAAGTTCTATATCGAAAACTTAACATCAGTTAACATTATATTAAAACTGTTTATCAAAAATGTTCTCAACTAACTCCTTAGTAATAATGCGTATAAAGTATCAAGTTTAATTAAAATCGGTTCATTTATTTCCAAGATCGGACTGGAAATTTTGTATGATATACGCCCTCTATAAATTGTGACGAACTAAACACGTACTTGATTCAATTAACTTACTCAAACGGCATAATCTTTTCCAAAAATCAAAATGTACAAACGCGCCTAAAGACTCAATCAAACTCGAGCAAACAGATAAAGTACAGTCGGCGAATTATTAAAATACTTTTCGAAACCATTTTAATAGAAGCACCCGAACTAAGTTTTATCTCGGTAATCCGCACCACAAGGCTCTATAAGGCCGGGCGCAAACGTCCGGTTTCCGGATCGGGTTTCCGAATCAGGAGGCGTGTATGTACATGCACACACATGCATAAATTACACATACATTCATTTGTTTTTTACATGTGTGTGTAATTTATGTATGTGTGTGTATGTACATACACGCCTCCTGATTCGGAAACCGGACGTTTGCGCCCGGCCTTATAGAGCTGTACAAGTTGCTCAATACTGGTCGGATAAAATCTGACTCAATCAATACGAAAAGAAAAAGTTCTAATTTTGAATTTGAGTAATATGAATGCAAGGTTTGGTAAACACACCCAACTCTTTGTGTGTTGGGAACTATTTTAAAAATCGATATTAAAACCAACAACAAAATAATACTTTGAAAGTTTCTGTTGCTATTAAAAGCTTACAGTAGCAGAATCCTTCTAAGTACCACAAGCTCCATTACATATTTTAATCTATTCAGTATTTTAGTTTTAAAACTCACATTTGCGTTCGCAACATAATTCTCATTTAATATCCCCACAACTATAGCCATTACAATTTAATCGCGCCCCGAAGAAGCATACTTTGAACATGTTTAGAACAACAATCTTGTACTTTCAACTTGTTCAAGCTTACAAACGGTATTAAATAGAGACAAAGTACAGTCATCAAAAAATATCACCAGCCCAACAACACAAGTTTATTTGGTACCAGATAGACGCCATCTTCGTTCTTTTTTTTTACTTTTTTTCAGCCGCAAGGAAATCGTTTAAGTTAACTCGTTTACTCATGAAACTTGCCTTGTGGTGCGGATTACCGAGATAAAACTTAGTTCGGGTGCTTCTATTAAAATGGTTTCGAAAAGTATTTTAATAATTCGCCGACTGTACTTTATCTGTTTGCTCGAGTTTGATTGAGTCTTTAGGCGCGTTTGTACATTTTGATTTTTGGAAAAGATTATGCCGTTTGAGTAAGTTAATTGAATCAAGTACGTGTTTAGTTCGTCACAATTTATAGAGGGCGTATATCATACAAAATTTCCAGTCCGATCTTGGAAATAAATGAACCGATTTTAATTAAACTTGATACTTTATACGCATTATTACTAAGGAGTTAGTTGAGAACATTTTTGATAAACAGTTTTAATATAATGTTAACTGATGTTAAGTTTTCGATATAGAACTTTTATGTCTAATTAAGACTTGAAAGTTTGTACAAGATATAATGTAGCGTAAACACTTAACATTTCTGTGTTATCAACATGTGTTTAGTTAATCATTTATCAAAAGTAAGAAATTACTTTCAAACAAAAAACTAGTATCTATATATTTTTAAATATGTATCAAAAGAGTGCTCTACCCGCAGCGAGGTGGTAATACTCACGCTGACGGTGGTTAGTGATCTAGAGTGAAGAGGATTCCTCATAATGTGTGCTATGCCTAAAACGACAGCCTTCTGCATCTGACTCTTGACCGAACTGTTAAGCGATAATGGAATTTGTTTTTATTATTATCATTTACAATAATTAATATAAAAGTACCTATATATTATCTTCTTCTGTAATCGCACATGTGTCGTGATGGCCCAGTGGTCAAGGCGCCCGCGTCTCATGCATGAGGTTCAAATCCGAGCAAGTACCAATGTGTATTTTTCAATTCATATGTACTTTTTAAAGTTTATCTTGAACATCACTGGCATCGGTAAAGGAAAACATCGTGAGGAAACCTGGACTACTGATCCACTCAAACCATGTCTGAGGTTCTTGAGGCGGTTTAGAAACTCTGACACTAGGGTGTGTGGGGTCGTATCACCTTACTGTATGCCCACACGATAAAGAAAGAAAAATCACACATAAATAGGAAAAATTTAGACAACACAAATGCCTTCATTAACCGACTTTAAAAAGTTCAGAGTTTTTTGTATGTATTTTTTGTGTAATATTCATATGTTTATTGATATTTTATTTAGATTGAACCCGAATCAAACATCAAAGTATCGCAAATCAAACTCCACAACAAAGTATAAAGTTATAAATAAACAGGAAAGTAATAAACACATAACAAAATTCATAAACGTGGTGCGTTTCCAAACATATCGGCACGCGATACTGAACACCTCGTGATTTATATTCAGAGGCAATTTGCTTCGTCTTTTATGTCCTTAACGATCACCGCAGACAGGTTAGGAATAAAAATAATAACACTAGCCTATTACTGTTCAACTACAGGGCAAGTACCAATGTGACTTTTTCAATTCAAATGTACTTTCTAAAGTTTATCTTGGACATCACTGACATCGGTGAAGAAAGAACATCGTGAGGAAACCTGGAATTATACCAGCCTATTACTGTCCCACTTAAACCATGTCAGAGACCCTTGAGGCGGTTTAGAAACTCTGATACTTGGGTGTGTGATAAAGAAGAAAGATTGTTCAACTACAGGGCAAAGAAGACACGAGTATATCAACAAGCTTGCTCAAGGCGGATTGGCGATTTCACTTTTATCCTTACTAATATTATAAATGTGAAAATAACTCTGTCTGTTTGTCTGCCTGTCTGATACGCACTCACGCCTAAGCCACTGAGCCGATTTTGATGTTTCATCTTTATGCTACAACTTTTATTGGTAGTTTATAGTTGGTAGACGTCCGCTAAGAAATTTTCCTAAATTCACCATCCCATTCACCATCCCCTTAGGGCGGGGATGAAATTTTGCATATGGAGAAATCAACCTTGCCGCGGACAAAGTCACGGGCAGAAGCTAATAATAATATATATTTTTATTAGAATATAAACAGAATATAACAATTAAGTCAAGTCAACCTGTACATCTCGAATAATTTATGTCACAACATATAGGACGCACATCAATTAAATAAAAGTCCCTCCAGCACATGATCCCTAAATCTCACGCGGAAATAATCGTTCGATATTCAAAACGAAGGGCTTCGCTTTCGCGCAATTAACCGCCGAGTTTAGTCCCTCTGCTTCCGGCAGGGTTCTTCCGTTTCGCCCCCTTGTTGATGACTCGCAGTATATTGATTAATGAAAAAATGTATTCTAGAATATTTGGTAGTGTTAGAAGTTGAAATGGCGAGTCATTGAAGTGACAAGTTTTTAAAGAAAAAGAGAAAGACAAAAGGGGTCGCTGCTATGAAAGAATGGGAAAAAAAATGGACATTATTGGAATAAAAAGCTATTTCGAATGCTTTTAGTCTTGGACTCTTCCATTACACTGCGTCCTATAAGTATGGCCCATCTTGCAGGTCTCAGTGACAAAGATAAGGACATTGCGTTTTTTTTATATAAAATTCCTGAATAAAAACGATAACACAGTAAACTGTCTACCAATTTACATAGCAGAATATATTTAACCTACCAAAATATTCCAAAGCAACCACGGTTTCAATACAACGGTTGGTATTTTTGAACAAATAGCGCTTGAACGAATAAACCCGAACAATATAAAAGGAAACAGGTGCAAGCAAGCCTACAAATTACATACTTCAGCTACCACCACACTATGCGAAAATAAGCGAGAAAAAAAAACTTTTTTTTTAATTTCTTGAAAAAATACCCAGGCGTTTCATGCGGAATTGTATTGTTTTCCAACACCCTGGATACCGACGCGACTACGGAAAACGATAATGAGGGAGCACTTTTTCCGTCTACCCTCTCTTTTCCTCGAAATGAGGTCGAATTACGAATTGTGTGCTCACTCATAAAAAAAAATTACTCCAACCACGATTGTACCTGCCGCGGCAAATTAACGATATAGGTATTTTTACACAATGAAATGCGTATTGTAGGTATTTTGCTTTGTGTTTAAGATTTTAGAGAGGTATGATATATCCCATTGTCGTGATGCCCCAATGGTCGGGGCGGCCCGCCTCTCATGCATGAGGTTGCGGGTCGGATACCGGGTTGATACTATTGTGACATTTCCAATTCATAATGTACTTTCTAAAATCTTGGACATTACTGACATTGTTAAAGTAAAACACTGAAAGGAAACCTGAATCCAACTCCGCCTTGATGGTGATCAATTTGGTGGCAGTTTGGCATTATTATAATTATGTACTGGTATTATTATTATTATTTTAGGATATATCGGGTTCAGAAATAATATTCAAAGATTAAGGTCGTCAGCTCTGGGCAAAGGCTGTTGAGAGTTATTTATTTATTTATTCATACTAATAAGTACCTAAAACATCTTACAGATTACTCCAAGACCGCAAAAGACATGCAAAGACATACACACAAATTAAACTATATCATAAAATATACTTAAAATAAAATCCAATAATTACCTAAATAACAACAATCCGTTACATTCGTATCCCACCTTCAATGCATCTTTGCGCACCAGATACGAATTTCGGCAGGTTATCAAAAATATCTTCCGAAGGCATATAACACAAGAAATCACTTGGCTGAGTGATTTCTTGTGTTCAAAATTAATCGCCAGATAGTCCACTTAAATTTTCATTGGAAGGAGCAGAATTTGTCACATTAACAAATTAACGCTTCGTAATCTATTTTAAAAACAGAAAGAAAAGTATGTGTATATCTTCTCCAGATATGTCAACCTGTCAACTGAAGAAAAGAATACTGACATTCGTAAATGATGAGTAGCACCTGTCACCAGCTATGACAATAATTATTATTCTTCAAATTGGAAGTAGAACGATCTCATACTATATTCATTATTTTTACATTGCTCTGAAACAAGGAGCTGAAAATATTTCTTGTTCCTTAATTTTTATGTAATCAATCTCTCAAATGACACTTTGAAAGTCGAAAAATGATTTGAAATGTGGGTTTATATGTAAGTGAACACACCCATGGCAAAGGAGAAATGCCTAGTGTGGGGCAACGTTTAAAAAAATATAAAAATGTGCGGTCGTGGAACCTCCTTATATTATAGAAAGAGAGAAAGAGTAAAATAAAATAAATAAATAATAAAATTTATTAAAATTATATAAAAATATAAAAGGTATAAAATTAATACAATTTTGCTTAAATGAAAAGGAGAAGGAAGGTCACCTGGAGACGCTTTTTCCTTACGTGACGATTTCTGCCAAATAACTCCTACCACAAACCGCGTTTAAAACAAAAAAAAAACACTACCACTTCCAGACACACATTATAAAAGAGGTAATTTCAAAAGGCAAGACCTTTATGTCAATCTTGAAAAAATCCTCTGCAAATAATACGAGACCAAAATAATCACCTGAACACAGTCCCAAGTGCCCTGATCCCGAGCGTTTTGTACCTTCCGATAGAAAAAAAGGGATCCATCGGCAGACGCGCTTTATGTTCCCATAAAAAAATTATGACGGTCCCTGCAAACGCCAAATTGAATATGAAATCAGCACGATGAACTTTCAGTCAAAATTTAATGAAGTGAAGTGGGCACGTGTTCCGAACTGGCATCCATTTTGAGCGCCTTTTTGTTTAAATGATGCTCTCAAAATATTTGGAGACTTATTTAAAAATGAGGAAATATCAAAGTGAGGAAGTATCAACACAAGCACTGACCTGACTGCCTCGTTGGTCTAGTGGTTGCAAAATGCGACTGCTGAGCATGAGGTCTTGGGTTGGATTCCCAGGTAAGGCAAAGTGTTATTGGATTTTTCCATCAGGAATATCTCAGTAGCAGCCTCGGAGTCTGGATTTGTGCCCGGTTAATGGCAATAGGCTCGCCCCCTAATACATGGGACTTAAACATAACTAGCGAAATGTGGGTGTACTAATGGGTACACCTCTGCCTAACCCTTCGAGGAGTATAGGCGTGATGTTATGTTATGCAATACAAGCAGCCTAGATCGATCATTGTCCCACGGGAATCTTACAATTTCCAGAATAAAAACTAGCCTATGTGTTGTGTTTCACGGTTTCAGAATTGGTTCCATAGTAAAAGTTGTTCACAATGACGAGTACAATCCCCCCTTTTCAGGATTCTAGTAAACAGACATTAAGTTGTAAATCGACATAGTTGCAGTGATAGGACACAAAGACATTTCTTCGGCTAAAACCACAGTTCAACTTGCAAAAAGCATTTAATTCAATTAACTTAATACTTCGCCGCCTCAGTACTATCACTAAACCCAAGTTTAATGAATCTTAATATCTGTGAAGGATATATTTCAAGATGTTAGAGCCTTCGGACTTAATGTACCGTCATGATGAACGGTGCGATTATAACGCGAAGATCGCGAGATATTCTTTATTTATGAACGGCTAACCCTTCAAAAAAAATGTGAGATTTTTTGTGTTTTTAAAACGCATTTTTTTAACTTTCGAAATGCATTGTTGTTGGACAGTTTTGTTTTTAATAGAGGAGTTGACTTTATGAAAGCGATATGCATTTTCTTGTCTGCAATATAGACTATGACCAGTAATACGTCTGCTAATAACACTCCTTTTTTGGTGCAGTCGTGTAAAAATGGTGATGCACTAACACGTAATTATATTTATTTTCGTCTTCACCAGCCAATAGCAGTCCATTGTTGAACATAGATTTCTCCATTCACACGCAATTCTGACCTTAGCCTAGTTGAACATAAGATTTTAATTGGCTTATAGAACTTTTATAATTTGCTACACATAGGTATTCAAGTTCGAATATACAGCCGATTGGACAAATTAAGTACATGATTTAAATTGAAATTATCGCTGAGATGTTTTCACTTAATTAATTCAGTTAATTAAGTCCCTCCGGTGTTTAGCTATGAAAAATAATTGCGAAATATTTCATTTACATTTTAACTGTGTGCATTTTTAATTCGTTTTTGGCGAAAGTATTATTTTTTAGCTTCAGTTCCGTAGGTATTTATGGTTTTTAAGGAAAAACATTTCTACAATTTCAAACGTTTCTCCGACGAAAACATAAAATTGATGATTTATGTTTTCTAATTTCAGTAAATTATTTAAACAAGAAAAGTAAGTACGCAGTGCAAAAATAAATATAGGTATAATATATGTTTTTTGCAACCTATAAAAACAACATAAATATCTAGTTATAACCAAACCCTCTCCGTCATAAACGTCATAACAAAAATGATTTTACGTTCTAATCCCACTTAGGTTTTATGATCTTTATCAGCACATAACTACGCCAAACACATAAAACGTACCGAAACCCCTAAACACTATGCCAGTTCATTTTACTCACCACATAAACGTATACAGAACATCCCAGTGTTAACCTAGCCATCAAACAATTTTCAGCGCATATTCATTCTGTGTGAACATAGTCATTATCTCTACATGCATTAACATAGTACCCAGGGCATCATCGCAGGGTTAATTCTACTTCGAGGGAATCTGCTGAAATGTATGTAATAAAGCCAGCTTACGACCCAACACCGCGGCTGTATGAAGCACAATTCCAAAATAATATGAAATTATTATCATTTCGCCTCTAGTTCGCAACGCTCTGTCTGGATTTCACGACACAGTGAACAGGCTCAAATATTATAATTTTCTATTCTATTTCTTGTGTTTTAAGGTCTATTTTTGATTGTTGTTGTAAAAAGTGTTGTGGATTATAAAAATGTAACGGACGTACCTTTTGATCAATGATTGGTACCATTTTAGCCAGCCCCCATTGGACTGATTGTTGGGATAGTTTTATAGCTTTTGTTTATAGCTTTAGAATTTGTTGGTAGTTTCAGAGTAGAGGGTATCTAAATATAATTTGTATTAAAACGTGGCTTAACAGCGGCGAGGCTTCCATACAACTCGATTCTCACTGGTTTCCTTTTGGTAGTTCGGAAGAATTGCTACTCGGCCGCCATTAAGAGTTATAGTCAGTAGTATCTACTGTCTACAATTGCCATATAATAATATAATGCAATTTTAACAGGCTTAGTACAGGCCATATGGTCCGACCGATCAATGTCAAGCAACGCTTGTTAAGGGCAGTCTGTGGATGGGTGTTCGTTGATCATGCTAAAATCCCTCCGAGCCTTAGTCACGACTGTCATAAGAAATTTGACAGTTACTGTAGGCACCTTGAAATTCTGACACACCATCTTACCATGGGGTCGTGTTACCCTGTGACTGAAATATGAAGGTCAAACAGGCAATACTAGTATTCCGCTGCATTTAACTAGACTTAGGAACCATTTAGAAAACCTGACTCCATCATTGCTAGAAAAGGCCAAGCAAACGATGATTAAATCCTACCTGTACAATGTTCGATGACACCGTTGGTGCAGTGACTAAGCAACCGGCTGTTGTGTTGCGAGCCGCTGCCCTACCATGAACTCTTATCGCGATCCAAAAACTGAATTGTTCTTCAAATAAGTCAATATAACGCATCAATTTATGTCATTTATTGACGTATTTTCTCTTATAGCGATCCAAAAACTGAACTGTTCTTCAAATACGTCAATATAACGCATAAATTGATGCGTTATATTGACTTATTTGAAGAACAATTCAGTTTTTGGATCGCGATAAGAGTTCATGGTAGGGCAGCTGCTCGGAATTCCGGGCCTTTAACATATTTTTGTACAGATTTAAAAAGCGAATTAAAAAAATGTTATTTTAAATAAGTATAAAAATAGTGCCTCGCCCCCAGCGAGGTGCTGATTAGTATTATTATTATGAAGTAGCATAGTAACAGATTAATCTAATAAAAATGATGAGTTTAAAAGAGATTTCCCAAAACCATGATGGAGGGAACAATAAACATACATAAATAATCTACATGGCCCATCAAAAACCCCATAAACAAGCAACAATGTTCTATTCAACCTCCTGTTAATTTACCCCTCTTTTATAGCCATAAATATTGTTAAAACCTCATTTATCTTTTAATATTCAAGCGAGCCATCGGCGTGGCTACCTAACTTAGTTACCATGCCAATCTGCACACGAGTTCTACGTCAAAATACGCTTATTAAACACACACGGGTCACGGGATCAAAAAAGAACTGAAAGTGCTCTTTAGATTAGTAATCTGATTCTAGTTTAACAAGGGGAATAAAAATTGTTGGTGAAAACGAAAAAAACATGAAATTACCTACATATTGCACTTCGGTATCCGCCATTTTGAATATCTTATGACTTTAAATAAAGAATGAATTCGAAAACACTGTATTGGTTGAAACCTATAAATAAAAAAATTCAATGTATATCATCACTTGAGAACGGCTCGATCGATTGGGTTGGTTATACTTATTTTTGTTGTACCTACTCGTATCAAAGATTTTTTTTAGAAAAATCCACTAGAAAATTCGAAAATTTGAATAGTACCTATTTTGGTAGGAATATTTCAATAAAAATGTGATGTTTAGTTTACACCCATGAAAAACCGGGGCGGGTCGCTAGTAAAAAATAATAATAATACCGGCCTGTCACACAGAAAAGGCACAAGCATTGATCACAACATTTGCTCAAGACAGATAGGTAATACAAGGTAATAAACTATCTCACAAAAATAAACACCTACACGACTCAATACAACCCTTTCACACAGCTTTACCGTAATCGGATTAAAAAGACTTACTTTCAAAGCTACAGTTCAATTGTTGACTGAAAAGGCAACTTGTACTTAACTTTGATAGATATAAAACGGCTATCGCGGCAATCCAAACAGAATGCAGTCAGACGTACAGTGTCGACGTCGCGTCGCCGTCTGCACAAGAGCACGTCATCGCAACACTCATACTTTTGTTGCCTGCTACTTGACCCACATCCTCTCTACATGTCTCCTGTAACAGGAAGCGCACCCCTCCCCACACTACGTCCACCAAACCCCACACAAATGTAGACCTTACCGAACAAGCGACACGTTCCAAACTTCCTCAACACACCACCAACTCAAAGGCGACTCCCCACGCAATTTAACACTTTGTTTTTCCTTCAAACACGGCAGAATATTCAATGTCGACGGAAAATGAGTTGGCTGTTGCTATTTAGCGATTTGCCACTCAACAGCTCGAGTAATAAGTTTCATATTCAAACGGCAAGGAGGTGCGTTCTAATGAATTTTTTATCCAGTTTCGGCCTACACTAGCTGCAATAATACATGTAATCCGAGCCTTACTGGCATCGCGATCTGTATATTCACAAACGAAATATTTTAAAAATTCATAAAAGGGTTATGGCCATCCCTATTTTTTTATTTGAGAAATAGGATGAGAGCGAAAGCTCGTTACAAATATTGTTTCGGAACATAGCAACTATACCTTATTCTACACATTTACGTTTGGACTACATAATGAGGTCCCTTAATACTTGTTGCTTTAGACAAGAAGATAAAAAGAGGGGTCGAGGGCGGGTTACGTAAATGGTAAGTAGGTAACTTATTTATGCAATTTAAGTAAATAATAAATTTATTTTTCGGAACGCACGTAAATTACGCACTTTAATTTAAGCTGTTTTCCGTAAATAAATTATATTATTTTTAACGTGATTTGCCTTCCAAAGCAAATCTTTAAAGGGTACATAAAAATCGTTTTCTACCTGTTTCCGTCCCTGTTCTTTTTATTCGTAATCAAAACTTTACGGCAATTTTATACGTATCGAAAAGGGTCCATATCAAATAAAATCGGGGCTAAAGGCTGGCAACTTCTGTGCGAATTTGTTGTGCGTTGAATCAGTTAATGTTGCCAAGTTTTAATTGGTTTAATAATTCGCGTTTTCTGATCTCTGCGTAGGTATAAAGTTTTAACTTTTTCAATTACCGTTAGTGAACTTTTCTATGCTATGATTGACGCTAACTCCAGCTTAGTCGATGTTTCTATTAATTAACGTTTATCATTTACATTTTAATTTGAATGTTCTGATTCAACGTTGGGGTGTGTCATTTAATAATTGACGCGCTCGTAGCTAGGATTAGCGGATTTGTTAAAAAAAAATTGGCTTTTAAATTACATATCGATTTTGGAATATGTACTCTTTCTTGATGTGGTAATTGGAGGGTTGTATCGGACTTATACCGACTATAACCCCACGGTTCCTTCTGCTACCATGAGTCTCGAGCCTTGTATTCGCTTTAAGATTTCTTAATACAACTTTAACACTAAGATCTTTGATGAAATAAATTCATATGAAAAACACACAAAAACATGTAAACAACACAAATCCTCAGTGAAATAGAGGAAAAAACATACAAAAGTAAGAATAGTTGTTCCCCGACGTTGGCACTAAGGCGTATAATCCCCTTCTTATACCCAATTTATATGAAAAACGACATCGAAAGAAACAAAGGTTGCTCTGACCTAAGAAATTCAACCATCAGCTACAAACTGCTCGATATAATAGACTTGTGTTATGTGTTTGTTATTTGATTTAATGTGTGTGTGTGTGTGTTTTGTGACTTAAGGAGTTACGGCGTCTTTGTTTAGTATTGGAGTTATAGTGGTAGGAGCTGTTATTATTCCAAACTAGATTTTGCCCGCGACTTCGTCCACAAAAATGTCGGTTATGGCGGACACAGATGAATGCGCTAAATAAGAAGTAGCCTATGTCATTTCATAGTGTTCAAACTTATCTCGTAATAAATTTCATCAAAATCGGTTCAGTGGTTTAGTCGTGAAAGCATAACAGATTGACAGAGTTACTTTCACATTTTTATGGATCATTAGACTTTATTATAAGGCTTACGGGAAGCTACGTTATTTTTAAGTACTATGGGCTATATTTTATCTATACTATTATTAATATTATAAAGCTACAGTGTTTGTTTGTTTGTTTGAACGCGCTAATCTCTGGAACTACTAGTCCGATTTGAAAAATTATTTCAGTGTTAGATAGATTAGTTATCGAGGAAGGCTATAGGCTATATACCATCACGCTACGACCTACGGGAGCGGAGCAGTAACCAAAGACGCGGGTGTAACCGCGGCGGACAGCTAGTTTAAATATAATAGAAGAAGGAAGAAAGGAGGAGGATGGAAGGAGTGGAGGGAGGCCTTTGCCCAGGAGTGGGACAGAAAAGGCTTACAAAAAAAAAACAATTTTATTGTGAACTATAAAATGATGAGTATTAAAACGTTTTAATCTAAACAATTACTATATTCATTGAAAGACTATCTTGACAAAATAAAAAATCCACTTAGCAAAATAATTCTTTTCTGGATAACGCAAAGAAAAATCCCATATTCCAACTAAAAGCGATAAAATATCCACCCTATTATTCCAGTTTGGTCACTACTCGTTAGGCAACACACATGTTAGAGATTTATCAAGCAAGTTTGCTAGTGTGGCCCTTTGTTGGTCTAAATTAAACCGTAATTAGTCAGGGCTGGCGCGCTAGTGATTTATACCGGTTTTTACGGAAAACCGGCAAACTAATGTTATCATCCACGCAACGGACCTTGTAATAACTGCGGCCAACGTTGGCCCAATGTTTGCTGTGATTTGTTGGCTGTTAGTTGTTCGTGTGTGTTTTGATTTAGGTGCTGTATTGTTGTTTGTTTTTGTTTGTGCTTGAGAAGAATTGTTTTCCAATACAAAGGGATTTCGAGAATAATTCAGTGTATTTTTTCAAACAGTTTGAGTTTAAACTCATTTGTTATAAGCAGACTGATGATTTGAGTTATTTCTTTATTATATTACTCAAAATGTGATTTTTGAAATCTATAGGTAAAGTCAACAAAAGACATGGGTATGGAGGATCGTCAAATATAGTTGAAATTTTCTTAGAAACCATAACGGATGTTTGAAAATGTAATTTCATTTTAAAACTAAATATTAAACAGATTATTAATTATACAGTTTCAATCGAAGACATCCATCGGTTTATAAGAAAACTTTAACTATATCTGACAACCCTGGATACCTATTTCTTTTGTTGACTGTACCTAAAAATAATTCATAATACACAGAAAATATATTAAGTTTCAAGAAAATACTACTATAATAACATTTGTGTCTTTCATTTCATTGTTATTTTCAACAATTAATTTTCACAATCGAACTTGATACACGACACCGTCAGATCGACCACACCTCGGTCCCTCATTGAAAAAAAAGCCAAAACAAATATAATACATTAGGGTTGCCCCCAACGTAATTTGACTAAACGTCAACAGGCTATTACCCCCAATGACCGATCGGAGCCGACAGCGTTCAATATGAACCGTTCATATTGAACGATTCATTCGCGAAATTAAACTGTCAGCTGACTGGTGTGGTTGTTTGTTTGTTATTAACTAATGCACACAAGGGAATTGTTTGACTTTTTATAGAACATTGATTTGAACCGACAGATGTGATCGTTTGGAAACGTTTTATGGCATATGTCATTATTTTGTGAAGTGTGTAGTTTTTTTTTTAATATGTATTGATATCACTACGTTATACACACAAGATAGCAAAAAAAATAAAAACGCGAGAAAAAGAAAGGTATTTTTGGTATTAAATTTTCTACTAGTCCAAGTAACTATTTGTCTTTTCTCAAGTAAAAAAAAAACTGTTCAAAATTAAGTATTAATAAAAAATGTACGAAGTTGTATGGCTGTCTCTCAAACAAATAGTTCATTCGATCGTTATAATGTAATCGTAGACGCGGCGTAGAGTATCTCGTAGACGCTCGTAGCACGGCGTAGACATTTCGTAGAGCTCGTCGTAGCATTCATGTTGATCGCATTTTATTTATTCATGAAAGCTACTTTTAGCTTTTGCACTAGTTGAAACTTTACTTTGTATTCGACACTTTTTTCTTTTCATATAATTTTATTTTTCTGTAAATATTTTATGAAAAATACCATTTTACGATAATTATAAATACAGAAATACAGGATTCTACACCTCTTGGCATATTTTACTAAGGTGTTATAAATGAATTATAAAATCGTCACTTATTGTTCTTTTAATGAGCAAACCACACCACGGCCAATAAGGTCTAAAAACAAAGCAAATGGGAAATTTCAAGTAATCCACAAAACTCAAAATCTATTTACATAAAACAACACCGCCATATTTCACAAATCCCTTCACCATTATGAACTAGAAACACAAACTAATTAACTCACAAACAAACACAAATTAATCTACATTTGCAATTTCTATACAATGTCTGCGTACATAAATCATATAGAACCAAAAGGTTCTAAGTGAAAATTAAAATTTCCTCCATTAATACTGTTCAGGTCATTAGGGGCACGTGAGCGGACTAGTATACAGGGTGTTTATTAAGCGATACAATCTCCGGTGCGCTATGAATATTCAGCGGGCGTAACGTCCTGCCCTAGTGTGTGTACTTTTTTAAATGTGGAACGTTTTGTGTATGTGTTGTGTTTTTTTTTATTGTAGAAAATTCTGGAGAGTTTTTAAGTGTGTTTGTTTTGGTTGTAATTGGATCACCCTGTGTATTTGTTGGGTAATGTGATTGGTTAGTAATATTTATTACGGTTATAGGTGAGGTAAACGGGTTCGACGCGATGTTCAATAAAATTGTGTTGTTTTTTAGTAAAATGTTTTACTAATGTTGAAAGAGGTCTCAGAGTCAAGACACCTACATGATTGCTCAAAAATTTTGAGAATAAATAGAGAAATATGTAGTTAAGAAGGTACATGCTAGATAAAAAACTGGTTCTGACCTTTAAAGCGTCTGGCCAAAATGATGTCTCACGAAACATACTATCTGTCATTAACAAATAATTGTCTTTAAAAATATCCCGTAAAACATACTATAAAAACTAGCCGTCAAACCCGAAAGTAAGTGATTAAGGTACCTTTTATACCTAGTACCTAAAAAGGACCCATCATTGGATCCAGCAGGTACTATACAGGGTCATTGAAAATTTACCCGAAACCTGAAAAGGAGTCATTGTACTCATCATTATGAACAACTTTTACTATGGGACCAAACCTAAAATCATGAAAAAAAACACAGCTGTTCCCTACAAAAATGCTACATAACAAGATCGTAATGTATGGATCAGCTGTTTTATTTTTCATGATTTCAGGGTTGGTCCAATAGTAAAAACATAACATCAACATAACATCACGCCTGTAATCCCCAAAGGGTTAGGCAGAGGTGTACCCATTAGCACACCCACATTTCGCCAGTTATGTTTTAAGTCCCATGTAATAGGGGGCGAGCCTATTGCCATCAACCGGGCACAAATCCAGACTCCAAGGCTGCTACTGAGAAATTCCTAATAGAAAAACCCAATAACACTTTGCCCGACCTGGGAATCGAACCCAAGACCTCACGCTCAGCAGTCGCGCTTTGCGACCACTAGACCAACGAGGCAGTCAATAGTAAAAGTTGTTTATAATGATGAGTACAATGACCCCTTTTCAGGTTTCGGTTAAATTTTCAATTACTCTGTATACTAAACAATAGCATGGTAAGAATTTCTCCTGTATCGTTAAAAACATATAAACTCACATACACAAATAATCAGACGCTAAATAACTATATGTAGGCTTCACAAATTTTTGTTCCATGCGGGAATCAAACTCGCGACATGTTACGCAGCAACCACTGCGTCAACTGTGTCGTTAATAGGTACTCGTATTATGAAAACAAAACACACACACCCCGACAGTAGTAAATTGTCCTATAACTTCTTTGTTTTATTAGGATACAAAGCAGACCCCACTTTTCTAATAGGAGCTATTCCTAGTTCCTACTTTTATTACAGTACTTCTTTACTTTGCAGCATAAGGCCACACCAGACGAACAAAATAATGTCCAGTCACTACAAGTCATGTTCACAATGATACTGCACAGAACCCGCTGTACTAATAGGTACAGTCACAAGATAAAGACACAACAACATAATACTATCCTTCTAACTTAGTAATATTGAGCAATTTTTTTTCTGGAAATGGGAAGTCGCTATTTATAGTACAGTCATGGGGGTATTTAAAAATGAAACATTGAAACAGTGAACATTTGAAACATGTTTAAAAATATTAAAAATAAAGTTGGAACTTTGATCTTTCAAAATCTCCGTAATCGGAAGGTTTCCAGCTAGGGTCTACAACACTAAAACTATAGCAATGATGAAAAGAATACGTCTTTCTTTATCGTGTGGGCAGTAAGGTCTGAACGACCCCACACACCCTAATGTCAGAGTTTCTAAACCGCCTCAAGGACCTCAGACATGGTTTGAGTGGAACAGTAAGTCCAGGTTTCCTCACGATGTTTTCCATCACCGATGTCAGTGATGTCCAAGATAAACTTTAGAAAGTACATATGAATTGAAAAAGTCACATTGGTACTTGCCCGGATTTGAACCCACAACCTCATGCATGAGAGGGGGGCGCCTTAACCACTGGGCCATCACGACTATGCGAGAAAAGAATACGTAAGTTTGAGCTTCATAAATTTTTTTTCCAAGTTTTTACATCACAATTACAACTATGTAAAATTCAAAAACAATTTTCCCATGAGATAACTATTGCAATGGAATACCTTTTTCATAATATTATATTTGATTTGATTTTGAATTCTATTTCGAAAATACTTCGCTTCAATAAGTGTGAAAATATCTATGAACACATCAAGACAAAACTTTTTATTAATTTTACATATTTGTAACATATCTATGCGCATGACTGTACTATTTACTGCAGCAGTGTTTATGACAAAGTGCAGACGGTTTCAAGAAACATACGAGTTGGTTAATTACTTTAGTTGGTTGTTTTGTGCAGAAATAACGATGCATAATGATAGTTTGTATGTTACCTATTATACCTACCGATGTTTAAATGCATCTGGTGCGGAAAAACTGAAGAAAAAATGTTTACTATTTTGTTTATTTTTTCGAATTTCAGTGACAAATCTTTACGATAATGACTTGATTGCCCCTTTAGTCTCGTGGTCACAATCGAGATTGCTGAATGTGGGTTCCTAGGTTGGATTCCTAGGTCGGAAAAAGTGGAATTTTGCTTTTTAAATCAGGAACTTCTCAGTATTTGACTGCTAGACTCCATTGATATTACAGTGGCCACCGTGACTGAAATTCAGTCAGGAGTAGGTATTATTAGTACTTATGACTACTGCTATTATAGATGCCCATAGGAATTGGAAATCTCTTACTTCCAGATGAGCCGTCATCTGATTACCATCCCATAACATACCATCTTGTCTAGGTTAAGCTGTGAGCGCGCTGACAAAAAAGTATTCGATCTGAGTTGATCTTAAAGCATTTTGGATAAATTTTACATGACAAGCATAATTGACGGCACGGTTTGCGCAATCGCAATAAAAAAAAACTAAGATAATGTTTCATTCATTGATATAAACGTGTAAAATTTAAAAATCGATCGATTTACGGTATGTTTGCTCTCCCGGTCGTGCTAGGCCCTCTGTTGTGTAGTGACAGTGATAACGGCTATCTATTACAAATGCTATGCCTCATAGTTCACCTAGAGCGTCACCTACACTTAATTGCATTGCGTTGAAATTATGATGCAGTATGCGTAGTTAACAGGTATAATATGTGACTGCCTCGTTGGTCTAGTGGTCGCAAAGCGCGGCTGCTAAGCTTGAGGTCTTGAGTTCGATTCCCAGGTCGGGCAAAGAATTATTGGGTTTTTCCATCAGGAATTTCTCAGTAGCAGCCTCGGAGTCTGGATTTGTGCCCAGTTGATAGCAAAAGGCTCGCCCCCTATAACATGGGACTTAAACAAAACCGGTGAAATGTGGGTGTACTTATGAGTACACCTCTGCCTAACCCTTCGAGGATTACTAGCGTGGTGTTATGTTATGTGTTTATATAAGTCTGAATTCACTCATCCACTTTGAGCAAGCGTGATGACCAATGCTCGTGCCTTCTCTGTATGAGAAGAGGCCTTTGTCTTACAGTAGGCCAACAATAACCTGGTATTATTATTATTATGTACATGTAGTAGGTAATTGTAAAGCGGTTATTTCAAAGTTAAAATTAACAACAAACTGCTTCAGACCGGTTCACAAGGGACTTTGAGGTCTGCTTACATAGTAACAAGGTCGAAGCTTATGTAAACTTTCACATAAATGCAAAATAAGTAGCCGTAGGTTTAGTTCAAAGTAGGTATGTAAATCCATACTAACCATACTTACTTTTAATATTATAAATGCGACAGTAACTCTGTCTGTCTGTCACGCTTTCACGACAAAACCACTGAACCGATTTTAATGAAATTTGGTACAGGGTAAGTTTGAACCCCAAAATATAGGATAGTTTTTATTACGCGACTTTGTCTGCGTCCGCGATAACCGACATTTACGCGGATGAAATCGCGGGCAAAATCTAGTAAAGTTGTCCCTGCAGTGTTCTGTAACCAAATCACTATAGTATTCTATCAGTGACAGAATTTTTGTAATCGCATCAGCATTTCCAGAGATTACCTCTTACAAATGATAAAATAAACAAACTTTACCTATTCAAATACTAGTATAGATTTCTTATTCATTCCAATATCTTACCATGCAGCGCCTAATGCTTTTAAGATTTTAATTATCGATAAAACTCAACTTAAAAATCGTCTATTGTAGTTTGTATGACTTTTCGTACCTAATAATGATAAATATAATAAAGAGATGTTTTAAATTAAAAATGTGTTTTATTTTCTATAAGTGATTAATAGTTGTTCATTTGGGTAAGTATTCGTTTTATGTACAGTCAACAAAACATATAGGTATGCAGGGTCGACAGATACCTATAGTTGAAGTTTTCTTAGAAACCGATGGATGTTTTCAAATGTAATTTAATTTAAAAAGTAGATAATAAACAGTTCATTACTTAAGTTAAGTTTCAATCAAAGATATCCATCGGTTCCTAAGAAAACTTCAACTATATCTGACGAACCTGCATACCTATCTGTTTTGCTGTGTGTACATACATAGCAGTATAAAACGAAGCGAAATTCATTAGTTTCACTGTTTCAAAGCAAAAGTTTTCAAACAACTAATGGTGATCGTTTGTTTTAACTTATTTAAAAAAAAAGAAGAGATTCAATTCGACTGTTTACATAAATGTTTAACTAGCTTCTGGCCGCGACTTCGTCCGTATAGTTTTTTTTAACCGTGTCAACTTTAGCTGCCCACTCTTGTGCGTCATAGCGTGATGATACATAACCTATACTATGCCTCATGAATCTGGCAATCATATAGGTACAAAAAAAATTCCAATCTGACCGTCAGTTTCAGAGATAAGCACATTTAAACAAACAAACAAACAAACAAAAAAAAACTCTTAAAATTCTGCTTAATTATATCAACAAAAAAACTTTGCCCATACTAAGAATTTCTTCTGTGTCGGGATTGCGTTTACATGCATATAAACTCCACATACACAAAAGCCAGACCCGGAACAACTACCTACAGACCATACAAATATTAGATCTATACAGGTATCGAACCAACAGTGCCGACGGCGTCATCGTGTACACCATTTTATATTTCCAACAAAATTGTTTAAATAATGTTAATGTTAATGTTGTGTGTTGTTGTGTATGTTGTGGAAATTATATTTTTCTTACTCCTCCGCTATTCTTTTCTGATTAATTTCGTTGCGGGACCCAAGACAGTTATTCGTTTCTCTGGGACTCGTCGAGCTTCATTGCCTCAGCGCTTTTCTGGTGGCCTCCACTGTTGATTCTGGCTTTCAGGAGTTGCAGTGGGTGGGAACAGTGTGGCGGGTTATATAATGTTAAAAAAAAACAACTACAAACATTCATATCCACTATAACACTTAAGGTCACAAAAAGGCTGTAAAGTTGAGTCTGCGGTCAGTAAATAACCGATAGGCAGTGTTATCAGTAGAAGGCAGCGACGGGCGGCCTTTTAAAATATGACCCTCTAGCCCAGGGCGGACAAAAATGACCCTGGTTTATGTACTGTAAAGATAAACACCTACATTGTTCGTGAAAACATGAAATATGTGAAAATAACTCTTGTAATATTTGGGTTTCTTTGTAACATTTTGTAGTTAATGCTTCCTGGTACTTATATGATACCATTTCACGTGTTCGTATGTGGAATTATGATACCTTATGTCTAATACGGCTTTTGAGTCTCTGCAGACGACAGAGAGAACGTGAAGATGCGCGGGACAAATCGGGCTGCCAACGCGAGCGCCGGCTCCGATCTCCAACAAACCACCATTGCCTCATAGTCGATTAACTTTTTATAACAGAATTTTTACTCACATAATATAAGTAACTAGCTTTTGCCCGCGACTGCGTCCGTGTAAATTTCAGGCCCCCGTTTCGTCCCCTTAAGGGGTGAATTTTGGAAAATCCTTTCTTAGCAGACTTCTACTAACTACAAACTACCTCTCTGCCAAAATTCATCTTTAAAGCATACTACGGTACTCTTAACATCCCTATTACCTACTTGTGTACACATAGACAAATCTTGATAAGGACGGAAGCAATTGATCACAAATGAATTTTTAAAATGCCATTCACTGTAACTCCGGGTTCGGGTTTTAAAAAAACAATATACAACCGACAACCATAAGAACACACAAAAATTATCAGTTAAAAAAAATGTTTATAATTATTGCTTGATTTTAGAATGATAGTAGAGTATAACATTGTGTTTATACATTGGAGATAACAAACACTAGGATAGAGAAAAAAAAAATTAAGTCCTTAAAAAATGTTGCGATCCTATTTCAAAACCATTAAACCAAATCGAACACCATATGGAAAAAACAGTTTCAGTAAACCCAGTACTTTTCCTGATAACGTTGGGAGAGTGTACAGACTCAGTAATTGAATCTGCATCCGCAAGTATACCCGCTCCTTTAATTTGAGTAAGTGTTGCGGTACCGTCCGCAAACACCGCAACGAACCGCATCTAACCGGTTATAACTTGATGTAACTGGTGTAGGGAAGTTTGAAGTGGTTTTTGGGAATAAAATTAGGCTGCAGCGTAATATTGACTTACACAGACGAATAAGCTGATTATTCTAAAGGTTCACATATGTATGTGCTGTTCATCGATGAGGAGTTCCATGGGGTATCTTCGAAGTCCGTAATTAGTTGACCACGAATATATATAACTAACCAACAGTAATGTTTGATTTTTAGTACAATAACCAAATCAGAATACCTGTACTTTTCGTTATTGAGGAGTTCCATTGTGTATCTCCGAAGATATGCGTAATATTAAAATGGTACTATTTTAAGCGATGGTGGTAGGCTCCCAGATCTTCACAAAATTAATATGGGTCTACCTCAGGAGAATCAGTCCAGAATGGGCGGAGAAATCGATTAACATACATAAAAAAAAATCGTACAGTCTAACATAGAACCTTCTCCTTTTTTTGAAATCGGTTAAAGAGGCCAAATAAAACTATCAGTTGTAAATGATGTTTTTTTGCAAACCATATGTTAACACACAAACAGAATATCAAAACGAACAGGGTAACAAAGGAACCCATTTCAAAACAGAAACAATTTTATCATGCATCACTACTTCAAACGACACATTTGTCGAAAAGCACCAATACAACAAAACGGCTACTAAACATCGACAGACAAAAATAAGACACTTGACTTTCCTCAATCGAACGTCTTATTTTGCTGACCGTAAATAAATTTCGGAGGCCCAGCACGTTTCTTCGGACCGTACTTCAGATAGATTATGCTCCCTTTGTCGTAAATTTTACGACTTCAAAAATTAGTCGTCGTGAGCTGACTAGACCGGCCTGAACACGTAATACCAAATTGTTTTACGTTGGTTTTGTGGCCGCACGGGATAATTTTGCTGGTGTCCTGACGATTTTCGATTACAGCGTTTTTGTGTGTCGTGAATTTTGTGGCAGATTCTAGAAAATATGTGACGAAAATATTTTTAATATTTGAAAGACGGATTTTCTATGTGAAGCAATACACAATTTTGTTTTAGGTCCCTACCAAATAACAATTCAATTTTAGCTTTAAAAGGACTGATAAATAATATTATTTACAATAAACAAAGAATTTATATTTCGTAAACAAAAACAACTATAATTTTAAAGAAATATAAAAATAACAGTCGCTACTAAATCGCCCATATTTCTACAATGTAAAAACTGTACCATAGGCTAATCAACATATTTACAGTACATATAGTTTGTAAATTCTTATTTATGACCAATTTTTGCCGCTGCTTAATAATGCAGCAGTAAATTAAGGCTTTAATATAACACGAAGCCGACGCGGCGGACTGTTCGCTTAGCTTTCAGTTCGCTTTTACGTGGGACAAGTTATAAGCGGAGCGGGTAATGAACAAATGAACAATGAAACCACATAGTGGTTATAAAAAATGGTGGCAGACTTATTTTATTTCTAAATAAAATAGAACCTCGAAGTGGTGTGCTAAAAATGCACTGTCGAGAACAATCCAATAAAGGCTTGTATCTAGAATTACCATACAATAAAAAGGACACAATACAGGACCGGTCAATGTGGCTATCTTTAGGAGAAACCTATTTTCAGCAGAGGACGACATTCGGCTGATATGACGATGATAATGATGAAAAAATAGTTGACAAACGCAAATAATTATTGCACTAAAGTAAACCTTCAAAGAATCTTTATGAAAATTTAATTCTGAATGTTATTAGCCATTTACTTTTAATATTTGTTACTCCATTTTAATAACAGATAAAATGCGAGGACCATTACAAGTTTAATAGCACCTTTGCACAGACGCTCCCTATTTTAAAACTGAACTATTACTCCATTGCGGGTCTTATTCTCGTAATTACTTGTTATTATAACTTTTACGGCGCAATATTCCATTTAGAAATGTTTATTATGGCCACGTTAATTACCTATATGATATTAGTATAGCTAATGAAATGTGAGTTGAAAGTTCATTAATTTATAATTTTGTGGTTTATAGCGAGGACCCTAATGACTTGTTTGAAAATAATGTCATAATATTTTTCTAAATGCAGCATGTTATGCGGTTGTAATAGGAGCAATTTTACAACAAAAAGGTCGTAGTCGTAAGGTTCGTAGTCTGATGTGCTGGCGACTGTACAATAAGAACAGAATACCTCAGATAAGTAATAACCTAACGTTACCTAATGATATTAGAAAAGAGACGTGTATTTCTATCATTTATACTCTATATTTTTGTTTTGATAGGGTAGTTTGGATCACCACCTTTTAGAAGAAGATTTTTTCCAACAGACCATGATTATACAGAATAATAGAAAAGCAAGAATCTCAATATAATATAAAACAAAGTCACTTCCCGCTGTCCGTTCGCTTAGGTCTTTTAAACACCACAAGAATGTGAATCATCTCAAGTCTTCATCAATACATAGACTGATTCAAAAAGAAGGTTAAGTATCTACACACATCAAAAGTGTCTAGGGATCAACATCCCTAACATTTGTTAGGGATGTTGATCCCTAGACACTTTTGATGTGTATACATTATATCCCTGCGAAACTAGTATACCATAATTATATGATTATTAATTCCATAAAGATACGTGACAGACAATTTTGAGCACTCTTAATTACCTACTTAAGTAGTTAGACTGTATTTTGTTAGACTGTGACAGTCGCGCGCCGCTTGAACCTCAGACCACAAGTACCAGTTACATCGCTACGTGATTTATCGTCCGCTACACCACGCTAACTTATTACCAACGTTTATGTTGAGCGAATATGTACGAGATCATGTATTTTGTATATATATATTATACGAGTATATGCCAAGTATATGACTTAAGATACATAAGTACAGTCAAGAAAACAGATAGGTATGCAGGGTCGTCAGATATAGTTGAAGTTTCCTTAGAAACCGATGGTTATTTACAAATGTAATTTAATAAACAGTTCATTAATTAAGTTTCAATCGAAGACATCCATCGGTTTCTAAGAAAACTTCAACTATATCTGACGATCCTGCATACCTATCTGTTTTGTTGACTATACATATGTGACTAACATTATATTACATTTTATTATGACTCGTTAGCTGTAAGGCACGTTTGGTCGCAAATTAAGTACGAATTATTAAAATGAGGTTTCATGAAACTTAAACCACTGTAATATTTTTGTTTCATTTCATTTAATTTACGTTTTATTTAAAGTTGACATTGGTTTCCAGACAAGTTTAATAAAGCTTAACTGAAAATTAATTTAAAGCAACTACGCAGATGAAATATCTAAGAATTCGTGTTTGAAATACGTGCTTATTACAATCTTATAATATAATTAAAAGTGAAAGGTCATTTGGTCACTAAACACGTAATCTCGAAAACTACTTGACCTTTTTTTTTTGAGCTGGTAAACATCATCAAATGAGTCCTTCCGCCCCGCGTGGGGCTACTACTTGACCTAAGGAGCTGTTTGGCAGGTAAGTAGTTTATAGATAGGAGATGTCAGTTTAGAATGGATTTGATTTGACTTTGACTTCAAAGCGGATTAAATCATTGACAAAATATAAAATGTGGAAGCATTCAATGCGCACACGTTACATCTACAGGGTGGAATTTTGTAATGCCACCTGGAGGGAAAGTACTCTTAATACTGCAGATAGAAAAATTTACCCAAAGGAAACATTCCTTTATTTTTGAATAGAAAACAAACTGCATTCAAAGATTTTCGAAAATTCTCTTCTCCCACACCCGGGAATCGAACCTTGCATGCCCGAAGTCTGCATTACAAAAGATGGATTAAGATCAAGGCTACCGAAGATCTGTGGGGCATGTCTACTAATGTTTGTAAATCTATTATTGAGACAATAGCACCCTATTTAGCTTTAATATTTAATCTGTGCGTTGACCAAGGGGTATTCCCGGATTTAATGAAGTACAGCAAAGTTATACCGCTCTTCAAATCCGGAGATAGCAAGGACACCAATAATTACAGACCTGTTTCGGTTTTGCCGGTTTTCAGCAAGGTGTTTGAAAAAGTGATGCTCAATCAAATGCTCAATCATTTTAACTGTAACAACATCCTACACGATCAACAGTATGGTTTCACCAGAGGACGTTGTACTACTGACGCCGGTGTTACTTTAATTAAGCATATCTTTAATGCATGGGAGGACTCACAGGATGCTGTGGGCATTTTTTGCGACCTCTCTAAAGCGTTCGATTGCGTGAATCACGAAACACTGCTCCTAAAGCTTGAGCATTACGGTCTCGGTGATCTAGCACTTAGCTTAGTAAAATCGTATTTGAATGATAGACTACAGCAAGTTCAAATAAACAGTGTAAATTCATCAGGCTTAAAAGTAAAGATGGGGGTTCCGCAGGGTTCAATACTGGGTCCGTTCCTCTTTTTAGTATATATCAATGATTTACCTCATTTACTAGAAAACCAACCACAAATGGTGTTATTTGCTGATGATACTTCACTCATTTTTAGAGTAAATAGACAAGCACAGCACCTTGACGACGTAAATAACGCCATGCTTAAGGTTCACAATTGGTTTACTGTTAATAATTTAGTGTTAAATGAGAAAAAAACAAAATGTATAAGATTCGCTTTACCAAATGTAAGAAGTAGTAAATGTAACGTTATATTGAACAAGGACTTGCTAGAATTCGTCGAGAAGACAGTTTTCCTGGGGATTACGCTCGATTCAAAGCTGCAGTGGGGTCCCCACTTAACATCTCTTGCAGGGCGGTTAAGTTCAGCCGCTTACGCTGTCAGAAAAATTCGACAATTAACTGACGTGGATACCGCTAGACTAGTCTATTTTAGTTATTTTCATAGCATCATGTCTTATGGTATTTTGCTTTGGGGACGGGCTGCAGATATTAATTCTATCTTTGTTCTGCAAAAGAGGGCTGTCAGAGCCATCTATAATCTTGGCAGATGCGAGTCTCTAAGAGAATTGTTTAAAAAAATTAACATCATGACGGTACCTTGTCAATATATATATGAAAACATTATGCATGTTCGGAAAAACCTTCATCTTTTTAATAAAATTAGTGATAGACATAATTTTAATACTAGAAATAGGAACAAATTAGATCAACCAAGTTTCAGATTGTCAAAAGTAAAAACTTCTTTTATGGGGTACTGTGTAAAATGCTATAATAAAATACCACAGGATATTCTCCAACTAAATGAGAGAAAATTTAAAACATGCATTAAACGCACGCTATGTAGTCAAGCATATTATAAGTTAGATGATTATATCACGGACAAAAATGCTTGGCTAAATGCTAGTCCTGCTCCACAGCCACTCGGGCTCACTAAATAGGATTGTTTTTAAAAGAATGATGTTTCTAACCCTCTTTTTTGTCGACCTGAATAACTTGTACCGTTATCAGTACGATTACTTTTTCTTTTTTACTTACCTCAGACATCTAACCAATAAGTACACCGAAAGTGTTAGTATTGTATAATTTTAATATCATTTATTTCAATTTTGTAAATGTGAGTACCATGGAGCGTTTTATTTTTGAGTTACTATGTGTTTTGACTTAATGAGCATGGCAGTTGAGAGCTTGTCATGCTCACTCAAATGTCTCGCTGATGGTGGCGCATGTGTTGGATCATTTGGCTCCCTCCATAATGGTTGAGCTAGGTGGTGCTGATCCATGCGTCATGCTCGTGAACGGGTGCTGTCAGTTGGGATTGGTCATCTTTTAACTGCTATGGCTTACATCTTTATTTTTATTATTTTTAACTACTGTTTTATATTCATCTTCATTGTGATCACATGTAGAATCAACAAGAATAATGTAACCAGGATTTTGTAAAAACCTAATTTAAAAGAGTGCCGTGGAGTTTCTTGCTCGTTCTTCTCCATAGAGGCCTACCTCCGTTTTGGAACGAGCAACTAGCTTCATTTTTCGGACTAACTGACTGACTTCTTGACAATTCAAAAGTGCCTGTAAATGGTCTAATTGAAATAAATGTTTTGACTTTGACTTTGAATGGATGTTAGTTAAAGAGCTTTAACTTGACTCATTGAATTTGTAACTTCAGATTTCCTGGTTTTCCTTTCATTTAATTTATCATGTTTGTTAGAGAGATTTCATCCTTATAATTGACCCTAACGATCGATGCAATAAAAGTACAGGGTATAATTTTTTCAGACTTTAGCCGGTTCGATTCCCGGGTGTAGGAGAAGAGAATCTTCGAAAATCTTTGAATGCAGTTTGCTTTCTATTCAAAAATAAAGGAATGTTTCCTTTGAGTAAAATTTTCTATCTGCAATATTAATTAAGAGTACTTTCCCTCCAGGTGGCATTACAAAATTCCACCCTGTATACAAATAAATCAAAGTTTCCGTTTGTAATGTAATTTCTGTCTTGTCCATCTGGTTGTTCCCGCTAATCTGCGAAACGGCTGAACCAATTTTGACTGGACTCTACTGGCAGATAACTAATGTTAGAAGGAGTAACTTAGGCTTACTACTTTTGTTTCAGAAAATTAATTAGGGTTCCGCGCAAAAAAAAAAGAAAACCCTGTGATAACCGACATTCACGCAAACGAGAAACAGGCATGCTAGTAATATATAAAATATGTATGCGCACATGTTACCTCGCTACAACATCAAGTTTTATAAATTCTAATAAACTCCAAAAACAAACCATACCCGTATCTCACCCAATAACCATTGCGAAAAAACCTTCACATACCGCGCCTCAGCCATAATCCACAGTTAAACGGAACCCAGGAAATAATAAACAGAGAAAAAATCTTGATTACTCAGAAAAAGGCAAAGGTACGTTTTAGAGCCACAAATAAAAAAGATAAAGGTCAACATACACATCCACATTTCAATTTGTGTGCAAAACGTCGATGATTAAAGGACCTTTTACCTGTGATACCTACCTTTCATCATAGTTTTTGAGGTTTGTAATGCTGGAGCCACATTAGCGGGCTACGGCGAATATTCGTGTTAACGCGATGAGTGTGGCCTGGCAGATCATTGCAACGCGTAGTATTCGGGCGAAGACGATGTACTATCGGGGCACTGTCGGTAAACTGGCGCGCATCAAAGGGATTTGTCGCGATAAAATTCGCTTGGGTGGCTACACGTACGGTACGCCGCACAACAGAGAACAACACAATCCGGCACGATAATGTAGGCAAGAATATCGCGTATGGCATACACGATGTTTTAGCACGCCAACGCAACACGAATCTTCGCCCGATAATGTAGTCCCAGCATAAGAAAAACCATTACATTGAATAGGTTACACCTGTATTCTACGAGTATGTCTATTTGTAGATTCAGTTATGTCAGAAGGTTTCTTGATAGAGGTCGTGATTTGAGCCCGTAGTTTCTTATTGTAGTTTGAGACCATTTTTTGACAATTGTGTTTTTTCTAAGGAATACAATGTTGTTAGATTACTAAGCTTTTGGTTTTTTTAAGGTACCGTTTTCGATGGGTGCCAAAGGGACCCAAATACTACCGTTGTCGGTCCGTTTGTCCATCCCTCTGTCTGTCAGCGGCCTGTATCTCATGAACCGTAATATGTAGGGAGTTGACATTTTTACTGTTTGTGTTGACACTTTTTAATGAGTATGTTGCCACTATAACAAAAAATAATCAAAATAACCAAAATTAAAAAAATAAAGGAGATCCCTTTACAAGAATCTCTTTTTTAATGTGTTTAGTGTTAAATATTATTGTAAGGAACCCTTCGTATGCGAATTCGACTCGCACTGGACTGCTTTTTACTATATGACGTTCAACCCATGTAATGATCTGTTCTTTTTTTTTCAGGTAAACTCCCATTAATTATTTGAATCGGCAAGAAAATATGCTACTGACATGGTTAGAAGGGTAAGTTTTAGATTCGCAATTCACATTTTATTTCAATAAAATTAAGAATCTGAGGTTGATAGAGATACAGGCGTGAATTGCGATGATACTTATAATTATGCCATTAACGTTATATGGTACTCACACAAAATGTCAATAGTTAAAAGAAGACAAGTGTAATATATGCCTTAAGCAGAATATTTAATAGGTATTCATTTAAGCCCCGGATACACTAGGGAGCATTTTGCCCCGCAACATGACGCGCAACACTCAATCTACGTGACGCTGCAACGTTGCACATTGTCCCGCAACATGCCCCGCAACATTGTACGTGACGCGGGGCATGTTGCTTGCTCCCGCCTCGAGAGCGAGCGCACGACGACATTTCTATAAACACTGACTAGTGTAGCCAGCAAAATGTTCCATGACAATTGTCGCGGGACACTTCACTTAGTTGTTGAGGGACATGTTCCGCAACATGTTTCTTCATTTGCCCCCTAATGTATCTATGCTAACAAAGCAACAGCGACATTTGTTGGGAAACAAAGAAGAATCTTCAGGAGAGATCTTCAGTACTAATTATTGTTTCTTAAGAGTTATAATGTACTAAGATTTAAAATGGTTCAAAAACAAACCAAAAATTTGCCCATCCTCACAAACTTTCGTGTTTGTAATATTCGTTGGACTTTTGTAATTAAACCTTACATTCATCGATAACTTAAAGTTAAGTTTTTGGTGCAAGTGAACCTAAAGAATGCTAACTTATTCTCTAAACTCAAAAGCGTTTAGAATAAGCGGTACTCTAAGCAGTTATCCATAAAATCCCGGATGTATGTACCGACAGTTTGACGGGAGCTACCCCTGAATAATGGGCGGAATTTCGCACCATAGACCAGAACATAAACTATTAAAGAGATGCCAACAACTAGCTATGGTAGGTACGATTTTATGACCCGCTTTTGCATATTGAACGGAACGAAGGCACTTCAGTTTGGCAAATAACCGTTTATTTGTAAAGATTTATTTATATTGTGTGTCCTTGTTGCCATGGTTTTCTTTTATATAAGATGGGTTTGCTCTTGACGCTAGTCTAGGTCAGAGGTGACAGAGACAAAGTCTACGATGGAGTGAGCTTATCCAGAAGAAGCCACTCTAAGGTAAGATTCAGACCAACCGGCTCGCATCGGGCCGGGCTGGACGGCATTTTACAATGCGGTAAAGAACATTGAAATGTATCAACAGTAATTATAGTTCATATTTGCATGCAACTTTACCTCCGTCGATCGCGTCCGTCGGAGCCGTACGGATGCGTACGGCTGCCGCGGCATGCGTACGGATCCGTTCCGATGCGGTCCGATCCGAGCCGGTTAGTCTGAATCGTACCTAACTTTGAAAAGATTAGGGTCGAATGCGATCGGAAATATAGACGCATGTACTTAGACAGTTCCACTACTTTGCTGTGCGCATTATAAAAGACGTATGGAAATGCTTAGTGCGAATTGGTAGCACAGCAACAAGGTATAGTAAATTAGTAATATTTTTATTTTACTAAGACCCACAACCAATTCTCAACGTTATCGAACATTCATTTTAAAATGCAATTTATTTTAGTCGACCGTCCTAATATTTGTTAAAATAATAATAATAATGAATACCAGCTTATTATAGTCCCACTGCTGACCAAGGCAAATGCTTTTTCTCATACAGGAGGTCACAAACATTGATCGCGCTTGCCCAAGGCGGATTAGCAGATTAATATTCAATAAATAAAAAAAAAAGTTGTTTATTATTACCAGAGAAATCATTCACATTATTTTTATTTCTAAATAAAAGGTACAATTCTCATCTCAGTGACAAATTAACATTAAAAAAAAGTGAATCTTAAAAATGAGTAGAATTATCCCCCTCCCCCTGGTTTCCTTACGATCAATGATTGATTTCATTGATGTCAGTGATGTCCAAAGTAAACTTATAAAATACATAAACATTGAAAAAGCCACTATGATACTTACCTGGTATCGAACTCGCAACCACATGCTTGCAGGAAATTACCATTATGTCGCAGCTTAGCAATCTCAATTTCAACTGTGTGATATCTCAAGATTAAACAATTTTCTATCTACTATAATAAAAAAACGCTTGTGCAAATATAATATAATGAACAAAAATTAATGATGACAAACATTTATTAAATACATAATTTATTCTACATTTCATTATTAACTATAGAAGCAAATAATATTATAGTAATAATCAAAATAAAAGTACATATATACCATCAACGATGTCTACAAATAATTAGAACGAAATATAATAAACAAACGTAAACTGATCAAAAATCTTATTGCAACGTTTAAATTCTCCTTCCTTATTTATTCTATTCATGAATCGGCCTGTTAACCTTCGGCAGCTTCGGCACCTTCAGGCTCTGCAGTCTCAGCTGGCGCTTCCGCCGCGGGTGGCGCTTCTTCCTCAGCAGGCGCCTCGCCTTCGGCAGGCGCTTCGCCTTCAGCAGGGGCCTCGCCTTCAGCAGGTGCTTCACCTTCAGCAGGCGTTTCGCCTTCAGCAGGCGTTTCGCCTTCAGCAGGCGTTTCACCTTCAGCAGGCGCTTCACCCTCAGCTGCTGGTTCTTCTCCTTCTCCACCAGCCGCTGCTTCTCCTTCAGGCTCTCCTTCCTCTTCAATCTTCTTAGAGCTTACACCACCAATTTTGCTCTTCCTGGACAACGACGACTTTGCTTTGACCGGTGGTGCCTCCGTTTCTTCTCCTTCAGCTGGTGGAGCAGGTGGTTTTTCTTCTTCCTTTTTGGGTTGATCTTCTTCCTTTTTGGGTTTTTCTTTACCTTTTTTCAGCTTTCGCTCTAAAGGCAAGTAAAGTTTGTAATCCTGAGGCAGCTCTTCTTCAGTGTATAATCTTTCACTAAAGTAAATTCGTCTTAATCTTGCATTTGCGTGTACTTGTACTCGTAATGTTTCTACTAATTGTGATCCGTACGCCCTTCTCGTAAAATCGGCAAGATTAAATTGTATCTGGTTCCAACCGCCTGCCAAGCCGATAGGCATACTTGTACAAAATGGTTTGATTTTTGTCGTAGATTGGAAATTAGAAATCCTAAAGCGCCTTCTCATTTTTTTGTCATCAAGTACTGTTATCTCAAAAGAGAAATAACGCTTCAAGTTCTTTACAATCATGACAAGAAATGGTAGTTTTATGCCTAAAACTTGATTGTCCTTTGGACAAGATATATACGTAGTTGCAACGTTTGTACTCACAATTTCGAGGACTATAGAATTTACTTCATTGTCAGTGAGCCGTTTTATGTGTCCATTTTTCACTTCCATGTCCCAAATCGCCAGAGGGTTGGCTCCACAACTGTAAAATATGGTTAGCAATCCATTTTGATATGAATTTCTGAACATCGTTAATTGATTAGCGTTAATTTATCAGTTTTAGACACGTTTGTAGCTATAGTTTGATAAAAGTATGTACAATATTTATTTAAAACTCTTTGACGATTGCCTTTTGACAAGCATTGACAGATATTGATTCTTAAAAAGTAAATGGTATATTTAGATAAAAAGGATTTTTAAAAGGAGTTTTTGCGCCCATTTCGACATGAAGTATGTTGTACATGCAATAGAAGTTTTATACATGTACTATAGTATTTTTTACTGGATAACTTCAAGGTCTGATAAAGAATGGTTAGTGTTTTTACGATTCTATACCTACGGGGTGTAAAAAGACACATCATACAGCCCTCTTAACTACGCATACTGCCCATCAAAGTAAGTCATTTTGAGTACGAATATTTTTTTGCTACCTACGCCAACGCATTAGGGCCAGTACCCACGTCAGACTTTTTGTAGGACCGATTATCAGATCGGATGATTATTTCATTTATTTCATAGTTTAATAGGACAGACTTTCTGTGGGACGCCTGCGTTAAACCTCGTCCCCACTAGGAACATTTGTCGAGCGACATGTGTCCCCGGTGACATCGGGCGATGTCGGGCAACGTCGGACGACATCGCCGCGACATTGTTGAAACTGTTCCATGTCGCACAGTCGATGAAAGGTAGTGATAGAACCCTCGTCCCCACTAGGAACATTTGTCGAGCGACATGTGTCCCCGGTGACATCGGGCGATGTCGGGCGTCGTCGGATGGAATCAAAAATTTGTACGAGAAAGTAGTTTCTATACGCACTGCGATGCGGCTGCTGGCCGACCGCTCCGGTCGTTCTGAGCACTGCGGTCCGACTGAACCGCAAGCGCAACCGCATCCTGCGGTCAGCCGGACGGCTGGCCGCATTGCGGCTAACCGGATAGTGCGTATATAGCATATAGGCCTCCGTCCACGTCAGGCAATCGATAACCGATTTTTGTTGGATATGGGACGTACCTACTGATGATACCTATGCTTCAAAATTAAACAATTTGGTTATAAATAGAATTTAACCAACATAACTTTATTAATGATTAAATTAATCTTATAAAAACAATTCGAACCGTAATCATAACTAATATTGTTTTTTAAAAAAATTGTGTAAATCCACAGTCTAACTTGCAGTCGGAGAAAGGGAGCGTTGTCAAAGAGCAATTTTAAGAGGGGGGGGGGGGTATCGGTTCTTATATATTCCAATTTTCCGAACTGCCATACTGCAATTCTGGACATAATATGTAGATATGGTGCAGCAAACTTATTCGGCCGGTGACAGTGTCGTTAATGGAGAACAAAAAATTACAGTTTCTTGTATAGCCACTGGACCAAATAAGTTCGCTACACTGTCAAAGTAATGAAATGTCGTATTGTTTATCTATTATTAGGCCTTGACAAATGTACAAGCGATGAACCACTGTATGTAGTTAAACTGTGCTAAAATTATAAGTCTAGATAACATTAACTAAACTAAAAGTAATTAAAAATATAAATAAGTAATATTAATAGTCTAAAACCAGATAATCATACGATACTCTGCATAATGGGCAAACACTACAAGGGATTAAGAGGAAAAGCGGGCAGAGAGATTTTTGAAAATTACGTATAAGAAGAAACTGTTGCTGTCGCTCTGCGTGCGAGAAAGACCAAATGCCGATCCGACTAAATAGCCTTAGTAAAAAGTCATAATACGGGGTTTAGCTCTCCCCTATTTCCTTCTCTAATATTGACAAGATATTACTGTGTCCCTATGTTTTTCTTTTTGCATTAATAGTATTCAAATGTTTACACAAGGCAGTTGACAGCGGTATATACATCCAATTTTGAGCATTTTCTGTAGATTCTAGTGCTTATAAAAATAATATATATCAATAAGAAGGAAAACATAGGGACATACAAGTAGTTGATATTTACTTTACTGACATTTTCACTTTAAATCATTGCTTAAATCAGAAAAGAAAACAGGCCAGAGCGTTTCTATGGAGAAGAGACCACTCGCGTTTCCTCTTATCTACGCTTATTCAGCCTTCCGCTGGCGCATCCTCAGGAACTGGTTGTATAATTACGGGATCAGTTTGTGTTGTAGCTTCTGCTGAACTTTGTCTTGCCGGTTCAGCAGCTTCTTCTGTAGCAGCCGGAACTTCAGCAGCTTCAACAGTCTGATCAGGAACCTCTTCGGCTATCACTGCGAGTGCTTCAGCCTCAGCAGGTACTGCTTCTTCAGCTGCCACAGCTTCTTCTGCTGCAGCAGCCGGAGCTTCTGCAGCTGCTTGTGTATCGCCTTCTGTCTCAGCAGCCGGAGCGTCTGTCGCCGCATCGACTGTTTCGCCTTCAGCAGCCGGAGCATCTGTCCCCGCATCAACTTTTTCGACTTCTGACGTTTCTACAATCTTAGACTGTTTTTTTAATTCTTTAGATTCTGATTTAATAGCCTGCTGAGAACCCTTATCAAGTTTTGATGAAGAAAGTGTTTTAGAGTCCTTCTTCTTTAGCTCTTCACCAGGTTTCTTTACACCTGGTTCCTCTGCAGCTTTATCTTTACTTAAAGATGGTCTTTGTTTCAAAGGGATAAACAGTTTGTATTCTGCAGGCAGTTCATCTTCTGCAAGGATTCGGTCTGCGAAATATATACGCCTTACTCGTATATTAGCATTTATTTTAAATTTTTGAACTTCTACAAATTGTTTCTGGTACGCTCGTCTAGTAAAATCGGCCAAATTAAACTGGATTTGGTTCCAGCCCTCAGAAAGAGCGATTGGCATCACGGTACATAGTGGTAAGATCTGCGTAGTACTCTGAAAGTTCGATACGCGAAACCTTCTTCTAGTTCCTGTATCATCCAATATAGTTACTTCGAAAGAAAAATATTTCTTCAAGTTTTTAACAATCATGACCAAGAAAGGCATCGTTATGCCCAGTACCGTTCTCCCTTTAGGACATACCATGTATGTTGTACTTACATTAGTTCCTCCTATTTCTAAAACCGAGGACTTTATATCCTCATCTAAAAACTTAGATATATACCCATCTTTGGTGTATGTCTCCCATATTTTTAGAGGTTTCGAACCGCAGCTAAAAAATATAGTAAGCAAACCACGTTGATAAGATTCCCGATACATGTTTGAAAAATATTTTTCTTGACTTGATTTTAATTGCAATAAAATAAAAATCAGCCACTTGTAAGATCTGTCATTTAAATATTCTGTCAAAGAGAAGCAAATGAATTTGATAAAAATAAATTTTAAATATCAAAGAAGTATTCATGCTTTGTAAATACTACTTTATTTACTCACTCAACAGCCGTATTGGTTGTAATCAAGTTGAGAAATTATTGCATCACATTGTTGGCTGCAACATCATAATATTACCATATTGAGCTCGTTGTCAATAATGTGTGGAAAAATATCGGGCTGCCTAAAACCGACCAATATGGAGAGAGGTAATTAACTTCCCTCGCGACGACGTCAAGACTTCCCCAAGTCCGCCACCACTGGACCCATTTAGGGGGGCCAGAAGATATTACATTACCTAGCGAAATGGGGGATTAGAGATACTACCGACACCCAGTGCGAGTCCTATTATGCTCCTGACCAGACGGTGGCTCATTTACTACAGTGCCCAAAGTATCCTACACCTGCAGTTTAGAGAACGGTAACGGTACTGATGCCGCTATAAACTTGGCCACCTACTGGACCTAAGTAAAGTAACAAAAAAAAATGGATTGACGTGAACCATCGACTCGAAAAGAAAAAAGCACGTACCCAGCAACACTGCAAAACTTAATGTTGACACAACATAAAACATGTTGCTAAAACAATGTTGTGCAACTTTGATTGCCAGTTATTACGGGTTTCGTATTAAAGAAGATGCTTCTTAGTTTCATGAAACTCGACTCCGCACTTAAAAGTACTCTAACACGCAAGAGTTAAACTTCAGTTTTGCTTAAACAAGAATATTTATACTTGTTTAGTCACCGGTTTTATCTTACTTGTGAGAGACATTTTAGCATTGTTATGAAGAGGTGAACGACCAAATTCAAAGTGTAAAGTACTTCAGCAGCGGCGCCGGCGGAAATTAGCGTTTTTGCCAACCCTAGGTAGGTTGGCACCCTTTATCATGAATCGTTTTATACGATTATCTATACTAATATTATAAAGCTGCAGTGTTTGTTTGTTTGTTTGTTTGTTTGTTTGTTTGTTTGAACGCGCTAATCTCTGGAACTACTGGTCCGATTTGAAAAATTCTTTCAGTGTTAGATAGATTAGTTATCGAGGAAGGCTATAGGCTATATACCATCACACTACGACCTACGGGAGCGGAGCAGTAACCAAAGACGCGGGTGTAACCGCGGCGGACAGCTAGTTTATCATAAAGTTGCCCCACAGCGCTGTCATATTTTCGGATTTGTAGACCGATCTAGTTACAAAACACAGACCTAAGTATAACCTAAATTATAGGTACAGTCAATAAAATAAATAGGTATCCAGGGTCGTCAAATATATTATATGTAGTTTAAGTTTTCTTAGAAATTGATGAATGTCTTCGATTTGAACTTAATTAATGAACTGTTCATTATCTACTATTTAAATTACATTTGAAAATATCCATTGGTTTCTAAGAAATCTTATACCTATCTCTTTTGTTGACTGTACATACAAAGCTAGAAGGAAAGTCTATAGTGAATAAAATATTTTTTTTGTATATTCCCACGCAAATAACACTCAATTGCAGCAAATAGGTAACCCTTTGCTGTTGGCGACGATTGACAATTTGTCGCCACTTATGCATTAAACCAATCTTGACATCCAATACGCATCCATCCACGGATGGAAAGCATCAAATCGGCTTTAATACTTTACCTACTTTATTACTTACTAGCTTCTGCTTACGTCTTCGTCCGCATGGAAGTCGAATATTCAGCATTATTATATTTGTATAGATTTAGGTTGTTTTTCCACTTTATTTGTTTTTAAAAAGGTAACTAGTGATCGTCGTGAAAAAAAAGTCGTGATGGCCCAGTGGTTAAGGCGCCCGCCTCTCATGCATGAGTTTGTGGGTTCAAATCCGAGCAAATATCAATGTGACTTTTTCAATTCATATGTACTTTCTAAAGTTTATCTTGGACATCACTGACATCGGTGAAGGAAAACATCGTGAGGAAACCTGGAATTGTAATTATTATAAGTCTGAAATAGCCAATCCGCCTTGAGCAAGCGTGGTGATCATGCTCGTGCCTTCTCTGTATGAGAAGAGGCCTTTGCCCTACTGTGGGACAGTAATAGGCTAGTATTATTATTATTATATTAACTAGTGAACGATTGATGACAGGTCGTAAGAAAGTGTTATAACTAAAACAAAATAAAAACATATTATTAACGGCCCTGACTTTCGACATCAGACAGATAGAACGTCATAATAAATGAGGCGTTCAGACGTAAACACAAAAACTTGTAACATATACGAAGAAATAAAAGTTTTAAAAGAAAAGCTCGCTCTCTGTGATTTATCTAGCCATTTGTCATCCTCGACACTAAGAAAATATGTCACGCAAAGCCACAAGTAACGCACACAGACACACACACTGTGTAACGAATATAACATTTTTGTCGTCTCTAAATCACATGACTTTTCCACTATGCCGGCTGCCCTTAGAGACAGCCGTGCACACTAACAAAAAACACGAGTAGCGGGAACAAAAGAAAAATGAAAAAGTGCCTTTCGACTGTCATGATAAGGAGTGCATGGGCGTGTTCCCGTTGTTATTGTGACTACACTGATGCTACACGGCTTTGCTGCTTTTTGCCCCCGGATAACGCATTTGGAACACTGTGCTTTATGTAAGGGGAACCCAGTTAAGATATTATGATACCAGTTTTTTTCGAAATTAATGGCGTAGAAAACGTGAAGCCGATAGCGCTGACGGATGTCGGAGAGAAATAAATGAATTAGATTTGTTTACGTATTTTCTTTAGGAGAAAACGATTTAATGTGGATCAGGACATGATAGATGATATTCTAATCGATATTTAACGTTCGTGTTGTAATTCGATGCTTGATTCAGCTTCGATGAGGCCAAGAAAGCCTATGTGCCTTGTATTATTATATTTCTCTATAGAAACAGGCTCAAAGCAAGGAAAATACGTAACTGTACTCTGGCCTACATTATAGCACCTACCTAATTGTTCTACCTACATAATAAGCATAGCTAAAATCATAATTTTATGTATTTACCTACTCAAAAATCGAGGGGAAAAAAAATACCCAAGCTACAATGCGTAGCGTAGCTTTCTAAAGCCAAGTAAAATGGCGCGCTATTCTAAAATAAAATGAGAAAATAATAACAAAACCTACAAGACTTTTTAACTGTTCAATACCGAGAAAATTCTAAATTAGAATATCGAAAACTGCAAAAAAGGAAATAGAAACAAAAAAAGCAACGATTCAGATGTGCCTGGTATATTTACAGAGCTCATTGCGCGGCGCAACGGAGCGTGGTCTGCATAATGTATCGAACGGTGCGCGATTCCGGCAAAGCTTTGTCTGCGTTATTTACAACCGACCCGTGTATTCACGCGGAAATTGGATTTGTAAAATAAGACACTGTATAAATAATCTTTATCTAAAACATATCTCAGCGGAGCCGTTCGCCGCCCAAGTTTCGCACCGTGAGCTCTGATTCCCAGCGACCGTTTGTCAGATTACGGAACGGAAATATCTGTGACGCTAATAGAGAGAATAAACGCTTCTTTATGTGCGAACTTGTTCTATGCAAAATTCCGCCCCGTACCACGAAATATGGTGGGATTTTTTGCCATGTTGCCGACAGTACCGTTACTTGAAGTTAGCCTCTCGTTTGGCAATAATCGCCGTCGCTTCAATGCCCTGGTAGGGACAATGTATCGAAATTAATATCCGGGGACGAAGCGGGCGAACAATTTGTCCACCCGGAATGCGGATAATTAAACCGGCCTGCAGCCGTTTCCTAGCTTACATGAAGCTGAAAATATATGACGCCGTCTACACGGAATTTAGTTTGTCTGGAAAAGAGGACAGATGTTATACAAAAAAAGAAACAAAACATGTACCTAGTTCTAGGTACATAATTATGTCAACTTAAGCCATTTTGTTTCTGGCAACACTAATAAAACACACAATGGTGTATTAAATTGCGCTTTATGGCATCTGATATCCGTATTTAAAATTTAAATAATATACCGGGTAACTTTATTTACCTTTGTACTGAAATAAATACCACACCAAATGTCAGTTAAAACCATTAATTTAAATGGGAGTAGGTAGTTAAGTTTCATGCTGGTAGCTGTGAAATCTACAATTATACAGCCTTTAGTTAATGGCGGATCTAGGCCTTATAGTATAATATAGGACTTTATGTTATAATCTGTAGCTATCACTCTACATTACCTTATTATAATTTATGTATTTAAGGGCTTAAAAGTCGAGTACAAAACAGGCCAGTCTAGTTGGTCAGGACAACATAGAGGGGGGAAAATTACGAGTTACAATAATCTTAAGCTTTGTGCACATTTATCACGATTCCTAATTTAAAAAAATACATACAACTACTTAGCTCTTTGCGTTAGCAAAAAGAGCGCATCACATACATTTTCCGCGCGGCCATTTTAATCCGCGTCGTCCGGAATCGCATCGTAAATCCGTAACGTCGATTAGGCCACTGTTTGTCCGAGCCAAGGCAAATAAATAGCAATAAACATCTTGACTGTACGAGGATGTGCGCGACGGTACAGTAATGCGAAATAAGCTGTGATTTGCGATCGGTAAATCGGCTTAATTTTTTTTATTAACAAAGCACTTTTGATGGCGATAGTAACTGATGATCGATCGGGAAAGCGACGCTTGGCCTTTTGTGTTTTTTTTTCCTTGTTAGACTTTGTCGTAACATGGAGAAGTTGGCCTTAGCTTTCGTAGACTGGGACAAGATTCCTTTATTTGTTATTATGACTATAAAAACGGCAGAGTCGTAAATCAAAAAGGTTACAAAAACGTTGTGCCTGCAGATTGAAATAAAGGTCGTTTATTAATATTCATAAGTACGCATAAAATACACTTACCTACTCATTTCGTATATCCGCCATAATATTTTTTGTACACAAAGATTACGTCACAATTTTATGTCCCATTAAAAAAATAGCAATAATTTAAAAAGCAGTTTTCATATTTACTACAATGAATTTGGTACACGTAGGTACCTATCAGATATTTTATGCAGTGTAAATAAAGATTCTGCCAAGAGGTCGTGCCAAGACTTGCCAGCTAGGCTCTATCGCGTGCCAATGCCAGATATAAACAAAGTACCTCAAAAATATTGCCAAGTTTTAAATTACATTTCAGAATTAAATAGCTGGGCAATTCTTTTTTTTTCTGTCCCAAATGGCATACGTTGTTTGGAATCCAATGCATAAAAATGGTGGGAAAATAAGAAACAAAAATAATTATTTATTTTACCCAACCAATGCTGAACTTTTCCTTTTCGTTTATGCGCTAATTTGTCACCAAAGATTAATCCTTTTATTCACTAAGTACGTATAAAAGAAAACCACTGACCTACCCTTAATCTGAAGCGTCCATCATTTGCCAGTGTAAAACAAAGTTAGGCGCGTCGCACTGTAAAAAGTTAATGATATGTGAACAACCCTAGGAAATCCTTCGTTTAATTGTTAGTAAATTAAATGACTCGTGTAGGGGTCGGCTGTGAAATGAGATAGGACAAATTTTGATGCGAGCCGCTACCGTACATACTTGGGTAGGTAAATGTATGGAGGATTTTATCGTGGGTTGTGTTACTTGTGTTATTAATTTCGGATTAGGATACATTTAATTTCGAAAGTAAATGAATTGGAAAAGGTTCATTTGTAACGTAATTTTTAACAAATAAATTTATACAATACAGCCTTATTCATTTAAATTCTACACTTCTATTTCACAATGAACACAAAAGACTTGTAATGAAACACCTTTTAAAGTAAGAAGCATCTTTACAATCCCCATAAGACCACACGCTCACTACCGCCACCACTTAAAACTGCAGTAAGCAGGCTTCCAATAAACTTAAGTGTGAATATAAAAGCGACGTAATAGTCCTTCGTAGTGTTTACAGCCACCACTTACTATCTCTAATGGGCCATGTGCACTTTATTGTCGAAAATTGCATTTTCCCGGGCGAAATATCCGACACCTATTTTGTCTTTAGTACTTGCCTTTGTGACGGCAACTGGGTAGGTAAAAAACGTGGTCCCCTGATGCCCATTGAGTGTCGTTAGGCAGAAATATGGGCGTTAAGGAGACTACTAACAGCGCCCTCTATACAAAATGTAGTCTTGTCATATTGTGATCAATAAATAATTACATTCTATATAATTTTGTGAACAGAATAGTGGCACTTATGAAAGCCTACGTAAAATTTCAAAAATTCGTACGGCGTTCAAAAATCAAACCTTTATCATTTAAAATAGTTTTGATTTTTTCCAATAAAACAAAACATATCTACACTAGCTTTTGACCGCGCCTTTGCCTGCGTGACGGTCGGTAAAAATTCAAGGTAACTTATTACTGGAATAAAAACTATCCTATATTCTAATCCAGATCATGGCCTACCTGTGCGCTAAATTTCATTCTAATCTATTCAGCTGTAATTAATTGCTTTGCTTTCACATTCATAATTTTAGTAGGATAAACGAGACAGCATAATTTTTCCTCCAGTTTCGAACGTCTACTAAAACCATCCGCATAGCTTTCTAAAAGCCTGTTATTGAATAATAAAAGAGAGTGTTTTTCATTCGCTCTAACGGTGATTAAGATATACAATCGGGGTTCGCAAAATGGAAATCTATCGGATTGCTTTAAGCCATCCCTTAGTTCACGTCGCACTTATCTCCGGGATTATCCCTAGTAATGACCATCTCATGTATTTTACTTAGACCTAACGCACCAATGAATGGGCTGGGTCACAAGCAAGATTAGAGGTGACGATACTAATTATTATTTTTTATATATCCCTTCCGACTGGACTGCCCCGATGATCTCGTGGGGTCCTGGGTTCGATTTCCAGTTCGAGCAAAGTATGTAAAGTACTATTGAGTTTTTCTATAAGGAATTTCTCAGTAGCAGTCCGGATTTGGAAGTTGGTGGTGTAAAACCCCCGTGCCTCGGAAAGCACGTAAAGCTGTTATCCTGGCTGTCATTCGCAGATCAATGACAGTCGTTACGGGTAGTCAGAAGCCTGAAAGTCTGAGAAACAGACATACCAAAGGCTATCGTGTAACCCAGTAACTGGGTAGAATGGAAGCCGATCCCAACATAGTTGGCAAAAGCCTAGGCAAATGATTCATCCCTCCCAAACACCTTTATTTAATCACAGATTGAGAAAACTCGCGAAGTTACCGGTACCTTTTAATATTTACTCAGAAATTGAAGGAAAGAAAACAATTTTTCATTTAGGCGGCCATGATGTTTTTTAAGGAAATAAGAGCAGCCGGAAATTTGTTTAATGCCCATTGGGTATCAAATTAAAGCAATCTTAAATGAAAAATAAAATATGTTGTTATAACTAAGTACACAGAAAAAAGTCCAACAAAAAATATTACGTTGTGTACTTAATAAAATATTAGAATTTGTAATTGTAACTGTGTACGAAAGCTATTTACATTTAATGTACATAAACGGAAATAAAAAAATGTTCGCAAATTTTTTCTTTTGCCTAATTTAAAACGTTGTAATATTTATGTGAAAGCTTCCTTTAAATTTAAAACGTTGAAATATTTACGTGAAAGCTTCATAGGTTCTAAACATCGTTATCATTTGAATACCTAAATATCATCATCATATCGGCTGGACGATGTCCACTCCTGGAAAAAGGCCGGGGAAGCCTATGTCCAGTAGTGAAAAGAACAACATAACATCACGCCTGTAATCCCCGAAGGGTTAGGCAGAGGTGTACCCATTAGTACACCCACATTTCGCCAGTTATGTTTAAGTCCCATGTAATAGGGGGCGAGCCTATTGCCATCAACCGGGCACTAATCCAGACTCAGAGGCTGCTACTGAGAAATTCCTGATGGAAAAACCCAATAACACTTTGCCCGACCTGGGAATCGAACTCAAGACCTCATACTCAGCAGTCGCGCTTTGCGACCACTAGATCAACGAGGCAGTCAAAATACTTAATATAACATTTGTATACCTGAATTTATACTAGGTGTGTCAAGACACATCAAAAAGCTGTTAACTACGCTACAGTGCTGCCATCAAACTAAATAACTTTGAGAAAAAATGATTGCATGGAAACGACTATTTTTGTGTGAAAAATCACTGTTTTTGATAGCGTGTAATATAGTATACACCCACAACATTGTGCGTGTACATGTAACAGTGTATAGAAGTCGTGGGATATGTAAAGTTTAGTTATAACTTTTACTTACATATTTTTGTAAAGGTACAGTCAGCAACAAAAGTCAATTAACATTTATGATTTTTAAATCCTAAATATTAAGTACAATATTAAAAGTAAAACGCAATGAATATAAAATTAATAATAATCCCTTAGCAATAACCTGAAATTCTGGAAGCCAGTACATTATGTGTTTAGTTGTCTGTTTAAATGATATAAAAAAGTAACATTGTTAATCGACTTTTGTTGCTGACTGTACGTTAAAAAGTTGGAAAAACAGTTCAATATCTTCTTAACCAGAATATTCCCAGGTATGGTCAAGAAGAAAATAATGATCGCAATTATGGGAAGAGTATGTCACGGAAGAGTAAAACGGAAAATATAACTGTAAAAATAAAAAATAAAACACGTAAGAAAAATTACGCAATGTAAAAGTACAATCATCATTATAAAAAACGTGACGTAGCTTCGAACATAAAAAATAATAAGTTTCCCGTAGGTATATAAAAAAACCACTCCATTTCGAAACGAACGCGAAGATTACTAGATAAAAAGAAATTCCATATATGGCGGACACGGAAACGAATATAATGATGTCTGAAGCAAAAAAGGCCATCGGGTGTTCTCGTAAAAAGTCGTCTGTACGAAATTCCGTTACGCTTTATCAACACTAATGGCTTGCAAATAGCTCCACCAATCGTCTTACACTCTTATATCATTCGCAGTTCATCCGCTGCATTATTCAGTATTTTGCTTTTTAATATTCAGACGACATATTTGAGTCTCCTTTCAATTTTTTCCCGTGCCTCTCTCGTGTACCGGTGTGCGCGGAATTTTGAAAGCTACTTATTGATGTTCCTTGCTTAATCCCAACATATCACGCCGAAGACGGGTGCCACCATTTATTTTTTTTATCGATACCGCTATGGGCCCCTCTTGTTCTCCCATCCCACTCATTTTTTATAACCTATAGACGTTGGATTTATCGTGGTTGATTTTCACCGATACCGATGAAGTCTCTATCGGGGCGGCGCTAGTAATTTATACGGGAAAGGAATGGATTCATAGCCGGACGGATTAAAAAGAAAATGAAAGCAAAATATATGGGTCTGTCGATCGAGCGCTGAAATAGCGAGCTGCAGGTTGGTTTAATTATCGTCATTCCTGCAGCGGGGCCGACAAATTGTTTTTGTCGGATGGCGTACGTCTGGCGATATTTCATTATTATAACCGCGATATCGAGGTGGCGTATGATACGACACGTATTTACGATGCTATTTATAGCTGAACGATTAATTTTGTCGCGGTGATTATAACATTTAATTGGTTTATCGCTCATTTGTTACAGTAGCGTGACGAATGCATTATTATGCTGCTAATGTGTTTATGACATTATGTAAATTTACAGGAAGCACTGTGCCACGAATTAAATATTATGTAGGCTTCTATCTACCTAAAGAACATTGTAGACATGCCTTTAATTTTTCGTACAGATTGCTTATAGTACAGTTACCATAGCTCCAACATCAAAGATCAAACTTTTTCAATACTCAATCCACTTGACAACTTTATTGGCTATCGACCAGCCCATTGAACTCTTCAAAACTGTAATATCATCGAAACTTATAAAAGTGAACCACTCTTCAACTTTGCGGTCAGCCGACGCAGCGATGACGGCCCATAGACAATCGTTGCGCGGGGTTATAGACAATCGTCGCCATGAGATATAGACAATTGCTGGAGCTAATATATACAGTTGCTGGTACTGATAGTGCAGCGCAAGCGCGTTGTAAGCTCCATTCTATTGCCAACGGTTATACTTCTCTAGATGTGACCAAATTCTATTGACTTTTTATTGCACATAGTTCTTTATTTTCTGAGAACAGATAGTCTAGTGATAACAGTATAAGTTTTTTTTTTGTCAGAGTTTTTTAAACAAATGGAATTTGAAATTAAGTAGGTACATAGAATATGAGTACGTGAACATAATTATGCTCGATTGAGCATGTTCAAACAATATCAATTAATACCATTATCAAATAAATGTATCACTAAAACAACGTACTTTATCACCAACAATTTCACTAATTTGTAAATTATAATTCAGTTAAAATAGCAGAGTCCTTTTAGGCAACAAATTATATGATTTACACATTAAAATCTCTTTTTAACCGACTTCAAAAAAAGGAGGAGGTTATCAATTCGTCTGTATTTTTTTTTATGTTTGTTAGCTCCTAACTTGCGATTGGGTAATCCGATTTTCATTATTCTTTTTTTATTTGAAAGCTGGTGCTTCCCGTGTGGTCCCATTGTCACCATTTCAATATCTGATGATGAACTTCGGAGATATGGAATGCAACTCCTCACAGAATCACAGCAGCAATATCGTAACAAGTGAAATTGCTTTGTTTATACGTGTAGTCGATGACTGACTGAAGGAAAAGGGGGGGGGGGGGGGTACGTCAACCCCCCTCCTACCAGTTTCCAAAATTAAATATATCGTGTGAGGTATTGTTTGAAAGGGCTTTTTGTAAGGATTTCAAACATTAATACACAAGCACTAAAAAGTGAAAAATAAAAAGCTTTTTTAAAAAAAAAAGATAACCGCCTTCAATAGCTACAAAATAAAAATAACTTTAGTTTTGGAAGTCGGTGGCAATACTTACCTACATAACAAAAAACAAAACCAAAGCCACCGACTTCCAAAACTAAAGTTATTTTTATTTTGTAGCTATTGAAGGCGGTTATCTTTTTTTTTTAAAAAGCTTTTTATTATTAAGTTTCGTCCCGATCACCCTTCCTCACCCCGTTTTACGGTATATAGTTCATTTTTCGTCGACGCAGAAACTAACATTTTGTATAATATCTACAATATGTCCACAAAATTCTACTAACGCCCACCAATAACTTACAAAGATGTCCCCTAACAAAGGCAACACTTCCAGCATCCATTACCCATTTATAAATCAGTGCTGAGTCCATTCCGGCGGATTGCCTGCAGTAACGGTTGCACTTATTGCCGATTCTCCTCTCAACCCCCGACCCTTGAACACTTCGTCCTGTGACCATCCCCTGCCTCCCCTGTAACCTCCCCTGGCTCATCGTTAACATGGCCACTTCATTTGTTTGAATTTACTGAAGGACAATGAACTTAGGTACCTAGTAATAAAGTGCCTTGTAAAGTGGTATGAAAACAAAAGATGTTTTTGCTAGAAGATTGTTTATCGGTTTTTCTACTTGTGAAATGGAAAGTTTTCAGCAATAATTTAGCCACATTTTAGGTGCTCTATATTTCTTGGCTGTAAAACTGATAAAACAACTAAATTCGACTACAAAGTAGATAAAATGAATAAAAATAATGAAAGAAATAAAATATGACAAAGTTCTAAATGGAAGTTATATCGCACCAATTGGTAAACATGGTAACCTAAAGGAAAATGACAACACAATTGTATTGAAATCGAATCTATTTTTGTTACAAACGGAAAAATATCAAAGAACTCGATCTTTTGTGGGTTCGACTTAGTATACTTTGATGTTCCCTATTAATTTGTACCAAAACGAGCATCTTTCCCCTGCCTACCACCCACTTACCCAATTAAACACCTACTCGGGTAACCGATATAATTTTTTCCCGTGTAATTGGCCAATTTTTCCATTCTAGCTGTTACCACTCAAGTAAATATGACCAATTACCCGAAGCCACCCATTTCACGCTACTTACTTTAGATGACGGTTAATTTTAGGGAAATTCTTACTAAATTGTTTACTTGATCGATAAGTAATTATAGAGAGGGTAGAATTTTGGGTAGCTTAGCTGTTAAGTCTCACGTTAGGTAATTTAGATACATAAATATTCGTGAACAACATTTTTTTATATACATTTTTAAGATATTAATGTATATCTAGTTATTTTTTTGTATCTTGCTAATTTGACAAAGACATCTAACAAAAAACAAATTAACACAACAAAAAAAAAACAAATCCATTAAAACCCAGTCTTCGTAACTATCGAATTAGTCTTTAACATTTTGGCACCGGCTCAAACTGAGACAAATAGCCTAACAGTTTTTATTCGCAGCCAGAAGCCCGTCGGATTCAGACGTAGAACTAATTACATTATCATTAGATTCGGCACACTGGGCCGTTCAGTTATAGCAACCCTTTTGGCCCGGGATGAAATATTCGAGCACACCGTGCACGGTGATAGCTCCGCCTCGTTTTGTTAGGGCTGATCGTATTGAAATTGCGGGAGTTATTACGGGGTTAGAGATTAATAAACGAGATTGGATTTAGTGGATGAAGTTTTGAGAGTCAGAAATTCAAATTTTGAAAGCTGTAATACTTAATTGTGAGACACGTGTAAAGAGAATCAGAGAGACGAGGGTAACTATGAAAGTACGAAAGCCTGATAGTACGTAAATTACGAAATATACAGCCTGTCAGATAAAGATTGGACAGGCTTGAAGAGAGTGGAGTTCTCATGAAAATGATCAATACATTTTAATTACGTATTACACTTTTTATATTTGGTCCCACAGCAAAAATGAATATTTTCATTTCATTGCCTTGAAGTTTATCCTATCTTTTACCTGCCATAGGTATTGTATAAAAGTTTGTATAGAAAGTAGTATTGGCACAGTATTTTAAGCCTAAAAGCTTTTTGGTTTTTTGGTAACTACAGCTTATTACATATTCGAAAACAATTTACTTCTAAATATTCTTCTTCAACATATTGAACACAGATCAATATGCATGAACTTTTTTCATTACAACAAGATTAGAACGTAGATACCTACCAACCAACGTACTATTTTGTAACAGTAACGTGGTCTTGCTCAACCGTACGTGTCTCGAATTACAATACAAGAAACAATTTCCGTCAATACAATTTAGAATCAAATCTGGTCTGCTTTTTACTCGTAAATACAAAATTACATTGTACCCAGACACATAAAGTAGGAATGTAAGGGAAATATTGTCTAAGTTTTGGCGACCCTAGTACGTACTGAAACGAATTGTGATTCTATTTACAGTATTCACTTGTTTCTCCCAGTTTTATAGATGTAATAACAATTTGTTTAAACTACACAATTGCTTGTATGTTCTAGGGTTTATAGATTTTTATTTTCTTATTCCGAAGCGCACAGCTGTTTGTACATAAATATTGGGTTGAGTTCGTTATATTTTCATAATCGAATTCACCCCCTGGGTAGAACTAAACATTCTCGAAAGTCAATTTATTAAAATTGAAATGGTTTTTATGTTTTTACGAAAATTTCATCAGAACTGACTTTTACCACGATTTTGACAATCACTTTCCTTCTACTTATTCAATTCACTGCGAAATCTTACAGAAAGTTTGCACAAAATCGTCGGAACAAATTAACTTTTTATTTCAATTGTTTGTAGCAAACGAGATTGTGCAGTCTGGGCGCGCATGTAAACTCAACATCGACGGGTAGACGCAGCAATTTCCTTGCCAAATCGAGTGTGAACGAGAAACCACCAGTTTAAACCGGTTTCCCTGCGCTTTTTTTCTAATACATGGACCGGTTGTTTACAACTGCCAGGGGAGAAAAACATTAAAAATACACGAGAGCGCGTGTTTTGGTTTTAGCTTGAATATTTTTGTGTGTTCCAATTTTTGCCTATTCGGTTTTATTTTGCAAGTAAATACTGCATTCTATTTTATGGGAAAGCTCTAACAACAATGTTGTTCGTATTGTGCAATGCGTATGTATTGTCCAGTTAGGTACCAATTAACTTTTATAGCATTACATAAATTAACTGCAATAAAAATATTTAGTAACATAAATATTTGGTACTGAAAACTCGCTACGCTGGATGAGCATCGACATACAAAATCTCTAAAATAAAATCGAGCCTAAATTCACTCAAAATAAAAAGCAAGTTGAAACGCCCAAAATCCCCGCACATGACCGGAGGTTAAAAGACAAGTGGGTTGAAGACACGATAACGCCGGCGGCGGGGGGTTGAAAATCTAATTTGCAAATGCATTTCCTGCCTTTCAAGCTGCAGTGACGGGTTCCCGCTTTACATTTTTAAACAGAGCAGACAGATTCGAGCGTTTCGACTGTTTTCGGGTTGATAAAACATTGTATTGGGGGATCTTTTGGACCGACACCGCTTTGGGGAAATGAAATTATGCTATTTTAGTAGAAGCTCTTTTACATTTTCAAATATTGTTTACTTTGATATTTGAAATAGAAAAATAACAAAATTTTGAAAATGCTAACACGTACATACATTCTTGTAAACTATATACGCTAGTGCCGCATTCAGATTTGAAGTCAAAACGATCTCTGTTACTACTACACTAAGGTCCTTTGTCCACCGCAGCAGTCACTGGGACGTCATCGTGGAACGAGATACCTGAAATGTAAAGATAACACTAGAATTAGCTTTATAAACAACGTCACTTTATGTATCTATTTATTCTTTCTTTAATAATATGTGGGAACGTAGTGAATTGTACGTTAAGCTAAAAAAAACCTAAGAAAAAATCTAAACTTCGGCGGCCAGGATGACGGCGCTCGGGTGACGGATGTGCGGTGTATACGTGGCCATAGTAAACATAATTATGTATCGATACTGCGGCGCTCTCATCTCGTTCGGTGTCGATGGACAAACACCCTAAGTTGCTATCTCCAAAACCGAGAGAATCGCAGCAATAGTCACGCCGTATCATCACATTATCACCGCAAGGATATCGCAGCGTGGAGTTTCTATTAAAGAAGGTACGGCCGAGAATCTCTTACCGTAAATCTCTCACCGATAGGTATGGCGCCTAATCCATCACCAAGAAAAAGCCACAAACCCCATAATCGTAACAAGAAAAACTGATCAGTCCATCCGAATCGATCGATACCTAAGTACAGACAACTCCATACATCGGCTCACGGCTCGCGGTCCGCTTAATAACGCCGATTGGCGGAATTTCGCCAGTGTTCACGGTCCATTGCTGACGGAAATTACGTTGCGTAGAAAAACCCCCAACCTTTTAGCTGGCATGTATTGTGTGTGTATCGATGCCGTCGCTTTTTTAAATTTGATTGAAATGAAACGTGTAGCCAAGTTTGCTCCGAATTTGTGGTTATGAAAATATTTCATGGTCTTCGGAATTCAAATATTTTAGGGTTTTTTTATTAAGAGTAGGTACCTAATATACGCGGTAGGAGGGACATCGAGACGAAAATTTTCCCGTGGATTTACGAGTAGTACAAGATTCTAACAACTGGTTTTTAATAATTATTATAAATGTGAAAGTTTGTGAAGATGTTTGGATGTTTGTTACTTAATCACTCGTAAACCGTTGAACAGACTTAGATGAAAATTGGCACATCGATGGACCGTTTCCTGAATTAACATATAGGATACTTTTTATCCCGGTAATGTGTTCCCTTGGGATGATAATTCAACTTACTTTTGGGGACAGTTTTTCGCAGACGAAGCCGAGGGCAGAAGCTAGTAACAGAATAAAATGTGAACGCTATAGGGTTTACAATCATAAACTGAATCCATAGTAAAACTTTGTATCACGATGTCCCTTTCACTATATGTGTTGTATCAACTCACTGAACAAAGTAAGTTCCTATTAAGGTTAAGGAGCAAGAACAGCGCAACCTTACTTACGACTTTATCAAAGGGACAGACAGCCATGTTAGCGGTCCAATCGCTAAGCAAAACTAACTTGGCATCTGTCATAACACCAGCAATCCTTCAATCAATTATCGTCTACCAAAACTAGTCCACTAATCTGCCAACTATCAACCAACACTTAACTTTTCAATTACCGTTTGCGACAAAAGTATATAAGTTGCAAGATCGGATCTGTATGGTCGTTGCACGCATCAGAAAGGCAACTTTTGACACACCCCGCGGCTCCGGGAAACTTTTACATTAGAGATGAAGTTCTCGCAAAGTTATTCTCACTACTAGCAGGGTGTTCACGCAATGAACAAATCTTGCGAAAGTACTAAACACAGCTGCAAGTCTGAAACGGCTCGTTTTATTTAAGTGTTCTTTTTTAAATATGGAATTGAGTAAGTATGTTGATGTAGACTGGTCTTTTGTGTTTTAACGAATGAATAAATGAATGAATTATTTAATTAATGATTTATTTGCCAGAATTAACATTGTATTATGAAAAAATTGACATAATAATGGTTTCACTATATTCGACTTACTTTTCGTGCAATTTTTTAAGTCAGATGCTGATTTTAACACAAATCGACGTATTTAATATAAGTTCAGTCTCCTTAATTTTTGGATTTTAATAAAATCTAAAAAATTATATTACCAATTCACGATACGAGATCTAGATTTGATGAGGGTGAATCGAAATTTTTATCAGCAATAAATACTCTATTCATGCATAAATTTAATATCGTTCAATGTTGTGTGAACAAATATTTAAATTCTCGTCTTCCCAATTTTTGGTGTGAAAGGTCTAGATGTGCGAGGATGTGCTACGCGAGTATTGAAATATAGAACTATAAGAGCTCTCGCTGGTCCACGCGTGATGGTGCCTACGTGTTTTGGTGTGATAAGGTCAGCGTAATTTTAATACTCGCCCTTTAAATCCATTCCTCGCCTCGCCGGTCTATAATTATTAAGTCTTTAATCAGTCTAAATATTCTTCTCTGACTCTTTAGATCTATGTATCTGGCACATACGTGTATCGTAATTAATTAAAATCAGTTCATTAATATCCAGTATTTTAGCTTTAAAATTTTGTATGAGATAATTCGAATCTCGCTTTTATGTACCATAACTTCAGGTATATTTTCAGTCGTTCTGTACCTATCCGTAAATATCATTCCTAGACATTTGATTGACATTTCTATTCCTGTAAATGCCATCCTGTTTTAAAGGTGATATTATTTTGTCCGAGTTACTTTTGCAATTTCTTTATAATTTTTATCTTTAGAATAAGTAGTAGGCGGTTGGCAGAATTAGATGTGAATAAATTATTAGCTCAATGCCCATTGGGTAAACTAGGTAACTTTATAATTTGTTTTTGTTCAAGGCGATTTAATTTAAGCAGAGGCATGTTTTTATGTAGTGTCGGTGATCCGAGATAAGAATTTACTTCACTAAATAAACTTTTAGGTACACTTTAGTCACCGACTGTACCTAAATATATGCCTAAGTTTATTGTTAAAACAGTGACGGAATTCTTTAAGTGCAGCTGCCCTACCATGAACTCTTATCGTCAATATAACGCATAAATTGATGCGTTATATTGACTTATTTGAAGAACAATTCAGTTTTTGGATCGCGATAAGAGAAAATACGTCAATAAATGACATAAATTGATGCGTTATATTGACTTATTTGAAGAACAATTCAGTTTTTGGATCGCGATAAGAGTTCATGGTAGGGCAGCTGGTCTTAAAAGAATTTCGCCAGTTATGTTCTAGTCCCATGTAATAGTTGGCGAGCCTATTTCTATCCACCTTGCACAAATCCAGACTCCGAGGCTGCTACTGAGAAATTCCTGATGGAAAAATCCAATAACACTTTGCCCGACCAAGGAGTCGAACCCAAAACCTCATGTTCAGCAGTCGCGTTTTGCAACCACTAGTCCAACGAGGCTGTCTTTTAATTTAAGTTATGTTAATAAGTAAGGGGGATTTAAATAATTTAAGTACATAAAAGCCCCATAAATAATGCTAAAACTATTAAAGTTTACAAGACTTAAATAAGAGATGCTTTATCTACTAGTTAATTATTTTTAACGAGTGTCCAATTACGTTCCGTCATCGCAAACGCGGCGTACCATTGTGAACGCGCCGCGAAAGGAAATTATTGAGATGAGTTTAAAATTACTTGGCTTTAAATGAGATTAAAACAGATATTTATTATGTATTCGGATGCTTATTGAGTTCTGGTAATAAAAAAACAACTTTATGCAATGCGAAGATTTATTTGCTTCTATTTTTTCGAATAATCTTGTACCGCCATCTCTATCGCACTACAAACTAACTACAACTGACGTTACCTACATCGCGCGACATTAGCATAATAATATAGAAAATCTCTACAACAACCGCCCACCAGATATAACACCCGTCTGGTCGAAGGATCCTCCCTTTTCAACGGAGGACGGGATTTTTTATGACTGTTAAGTTTTTGTGTGTAATGGATATTATAAACAAATATTAATTCAAATTAAATCATTTTATATGCCCACAGATAGCTAAAAAGACAATTACATACCAAAACCTAACAGGTTATGGGCGCAGAATGCTTCCACTGCACAAGAAAGAAACAGAATTATAATGTTTTTGAAACGCCAATAACATGCAATGACAAATTAAAGAGCCTTAATTTTCCTGTTAAATACAGGGAAAAGCACTTTTGTCTAGTTGTTTCTGCTTATTTCTTGAATAACCACGAAACTGCTACTATATATTTCAAATTGATAAAGGATAAGGAAGTTCCTGATTCATGATCTAGGTTCAAAAACCTGTGTTACAAGAGTCAGGGTTTTCTCACATTAATTATTTATCACAATACCTTCCTTTTGCAAATAATTAATATACATAAGCCACTAATACAGAAAGACTTACACTAACCTTATTGGTGAGGTTCTTCAGATAGGTCAGGTGCTTAATACTCGTACCCGGCGTGCTTGTATGACAAAATGTATGAACTTGGACGAGACGAAAGGAGTATGTAAGAATCGTTTTGTGGTTTCTGCCTACACCCATGAGATAAAGCCGTGAGTTTATGTATGTATGTAAGCTATTAATACCTACCTAATCCTTATCTATGAATTAATAATCCTTAACCCTAAATAATCCTTCTCCTCTATTCTTGGTATCGCAAAAGCATATACCATAATCAATTAGGTGTCAGTATCGGGAACATATTCCCAGAAAACAGATATTAATGCTAACGATATTGATACAAGATGAAGCCAATGTAAACCATTTAGGTACGCATCGTGTTTAAGGATCAAATTGTTGATGGAAGTCATTTTATTACTGTCGACGTTTCTGGTTATTACAATGTGAGAAAATCATGGTATTTGAGCATACACCGTGAATTTTAATTCGTTGTAAATCTTTTAGGGGGTGAATGTACTCATGAAAATGAACAACTTTTATTAAGGGACATAGTACGAAATGTGAAAAAAAAAACAGCTGATCCATACAATTTGATCGTAATGTAGTACATTATTGTATGGATCAGCTGTTTTTTTTTTCAAAATTTAAAATTCAGGTTGTATATGCACCTAATTGTATATCTATACTAATATAATAAAAAAATATTTTTTTGTTTATTTGTTTGTTTCTTTAAACGCGCTAATCTTTGAAACTATCTATCTGGGCTTTTTTGCATAATTATGATAGCTAGATTCATGAGGAATAGTAAAAACATACAAAATATCAAAACAAAAAAAAAACAACAACTAAAAATATAAACTAAAAATATTTTATCAAATCAATACACTCCAAACTCTTCAACTGTCAACTGTACTTATGCGGTACAAAAGTGAACGCTCTAAATGTCAACCGTAGGTACCGCATAGGTACAAAACTTGATTCAACGCGAACGGCCGCCATTGGACGATGATATTTTACGTTTATTTTACTTGTCAAAGTCAAAGTCAAGACTTTTAATTCTATTCAGTAACCTGACAGTTAACGGGTTAAAAAAAAATAACATACCTTCTAAAAAAATAACAGTTAATGTGTACTGACATAACAAATAACAAAACGCGTCGCATTTTATCACACACTTCAAATATTTTGCATTCGAACTCGATTTCAACATTATTTTACAATTTATAGGATATTACGCTGGCATATAATAGAGTCCTTATTCCAAATTAGGATGCGTATTGATTGATATGGAACTTTTATCATAATATAAGAAGGAGCGGTGCCAAAAACTCCGATTGGCAATAACCTTAAAACAACGTGAGATAGGTTTTCTCGGCTCTTTTTGTAATATTTTTGCAAGTTAGCATCGATATTGGTTTGAAGTTTCCGGCTTATCTAGATATTTGATTCGAATTGGAAGTTATAACAGTATTTTTGTACGTACTACTGTGGAATTTTCGAGTTATTTCTTTGTACTTCTTCTTTATATTATCTTTTAATGTACTTAACTAACTGTAGGATAGTAAAAAGTTTGACAATGATAATTCTAGACAAGTGCTTTGATATATTTTAATAGTTTTCAGAAAATGGAATAAAACGTAGGTACAGTCAGCAAAAGAGATTGACATCCATTGATTTCTAAATAAACTTCAACTATATCTGATGATCCTGCATACCTATCTCTTTAGTTGACTGTACAATTCGAATTTAAAAGTTACCTATTTCGGCAGCAGGGTAATGATACCGCGAAAACTAATTTAGTTTATGAAAAAATAATTTGTATTTATTGTTAGCTAAGTTGTTGTTAAGAACAGGGGCTTACCTCTTAAAACAATATTATTTTATTATTACTTTGTCCTTTCCATTATTGGATTTTCTACTCTCGGCGCTGAGGTGAACGTTGAAAATCCAAGAGCGCACCAGACAAAACAATATTGTTAGATGGTAGTGGGTTCCCCTGGCATTCACGTTAAAATTCGTACTAAATTACTAGAAATACAAAGCTACAACTTCTCAAAAAAAAAATAACACGCTAAGAAATCAATAAATAGTTGGAAAATGAGTGATTAATGGTGACTATACAAACGTATTGAAGTCCTAAACTTTGTTTCAATAGTATGTACTTTAACTTTACAAATGCTAATCATGAATTTATTTCCTTCTTCCAGGTAAGGCACAGTTTGACATTTCTGCAGCACGTAAGTTCATTCAACATGATAATGGAGACAATAAGAACATCGTCGTTTGTCTAGACTAGACTATGTACCTAGTCATAAAATAAATGAGACTACCAAAGAAGCTAAGTCGTCGACTGTATTTCCTAGGAATTATATTGTGATTTTAGTAGTAAAACTAATAGGCAGATGTACATGTATGACACGTTGGCAAGTAGGTATAGAGTTTCTTGCCTATTCTTCTCCATATTTTATTACCTTTTGGAAGGGGCAACTAGATTGAATTATTTCTTCTTTTAAATGATATTGATAAGAGACTTTCTAATGGAATAATTGAAATCAATACATAATTTGACTTTACCATATTTTAAAAATTATCAATAGGTACGTTTCAACAAATAAATTGACATAAATCGTAATAAAAGCAAAACTATTTTTTTTTTTTGGAATTCAAATTCGACAAGGTGGTAAACCACATAGTTTAAAATTTTCCAGACAGTACCATCTCCCTGAATCACCCTGTTTCATTTCCAGTGTCTCCTTTAAAAGCAACGCATTCTATTGATCGAAGCTTTAACTAATCGCTCAGTACTTACTACTTCTTTGTGTACCATCCCTAGTTGCTATCCACAGCAATAAAGACCAAACTTCCACTTTCATCTCACAAATACACAGACACATAATAATTCGAGGTCATTATAGCCCTCATGTTACGAAATCCGTTTTATCGATACAATAAAACATCCTTAGCGGTGAGGCGAGCACTCGACTTATATTAATGTACTAGGAATCGATACCGAGCCCTCTCATCTCGATTCTCGATGGACCCTTGAATTCGTCAACAAGTTTCGAAGGATGGTTACACGCGTGCGGACGCGGTGGTCGATGCAAGCTATTTGTGGATCTTGTGTACTTGGCTTTATACGTGTTTGCTCTGTTTTGATATAATAAGAGGGTACTTCAATATTGATGATCAGTCGTCTTATATTAATGTCATTGTTATACATGTAAGATTTCATCTAATAATAGCTAGTTAGTATTTTAAAGTTAATTCTCTTTTTTGAAGTTTTAAACTACAAGAATAGAACGGAGTAAATATTGTTTTACCACCTGTCAATAGACTATTGAAAAGAAGGCCAATTCCCGCAATCATAAACGTTCAAAATCTAGTCGCAATCTCATCTTAACGATAATCAATGTGAAAAATGTATGAAAATTAGAAGTATTTTTTAAAGATGAGGTTGAGATTAGAATCCGAACGTTCTTAAAAAATCTCAGATATTGTAAAAAATAATAGGTATGAAATGATCTGCTAAGTAATTGTGTAAAAATGCCTCTAACTTACCTTTTATTGACATGGATTGCCGCTGAGTTTGCCACAATATTTTGAAAAATATTAATTAGTAGTACTGGCCTTCGGAACTGGTTAAAAGGTGATAAAAAAGTGCCCTAAATAAAATTAATAATTTTATTTGCTACTACTGCGCAAATCTTATCTACATACTTACACTTTCAAACATTTCCAGATTATCATCGCGTGTCAACCACTTTCCTAATGTCATTTGCAACGCTGTCATTGATCACGGGGCCCTTCAATAACAGTAATAGCATCCGTGCTTGCTCCTTATCGGTCAAGATTATATTTTATACCGTCCCAGTGGGCCCCCTAATGTGGTTTGATATATTACTTTATTTGTCAAATATCAATAACGTCGGATCTGGGCCCACTTTGTGGGACGATCCCGCTGAATATGAAATGTATGACTTTGGACGACTTAAGGCTGTGTGTTTGTGTACTTATGTATATTGTGTTTATGTTTAGTGGCCAGGTTTTATGAGTATGTTTGGGTTAGGAGAAAAATAGGACAAGGATGATAACAGTTTAGTTATTGCTGTTGATTTATGTATTTATGACCTAGTTTTTTGGTGGAGCCTGTCAGATTAACCGCGCAACATGTATTTTGCGGCGAATTTACAGTCAAGCATGGATCACACCAGTTTATTAGTAAGTAATATTAATTGCAAACAGTGTGTATTGAGCCTGCGAGATCTCGATATTGGCTGTAGGGCTAATGGAATAAAAACATCATAAAAAAATATGTATAAACCTCTTCTGGAATCTGCCGGCGTATTTGGATATAAATCTTTTCGACCAGAACTAATATCGGCCAGGTAGCATACTCTTACCGACTAAAACCCCACGGTTCCTCCATCTGCCATGACTTGGGAGCCCGGTTTTCGCTTGACACATGATCCGCGCCTCCGACTGCACCATTACAGTACCTACTTCAAATTATTTTCGGTGACAAAACATTATGTACAACATACTATGAAAATACAAGAGACTAACTGCATTTGACTGTTTAATTTCAAGTACAATAGAACTAGAAATTACATTCTGTGAGCCTGAATATAACAATTGCTACATGGCCAGTTGGTAACAAAATTGGATCAGTCGCCATATACAAAATGTATTCAGAGTATCGCCATTATAAAGCTTAGTTGAAACGTTATCTATTCCAAAGTTCTGTATGGAGTAGAAACTAGAGCTGTTATCTTAACTCTTGGCTTTATGACTAAGTTATAATAAGTCAAGTTTGACGTCTTAATGTATAAAAGCAGCTGTACTGTAAATGATTACTGTTTATTTCTGTACGTTTGAAGTTTGTGGTCAATTCCATCTTCTGTCAGTGTTTTACTCGTTTTTAGTCCTAAACCGACCTTTGCTCTGCTGTGGGTATTTACCATAACATTGAAATGGAATGGTTCTTCATCCTCCATTGAAAAGGGAGGATCCTCCGGCCAGACGGGTGTTGTGACTGAGAGGCTTCATCCCCACGGTTTTTGTCAGGATTTTGTATTTATACTAATGTCGCAGATGTCTTTGATATGGCGTTATAGGAAATGTCAGTTGAAATGCCTAGTGTGAGGCGAGGTATTAAAAAAAAACAAAAAAATTTAAGCCCCAAAATGCTGCCTAAATCTTTTTACACATATACTGTCGTGCCCACTCTATGGCTTACACTGTTCCCCTAACTCAGTTTCTACTCACAGTACTCGTCAGGGTTGTATTCAGCTGGCTCGCACTCGATTGACGGATTAGCATCGTAATTGCGACGTTGCGTGATGTTATCAATGTAATTGAATGCAGGACAGCGGTGTCCCGCTTTTGGTTATAGGGTTGCCCCGAGTTAGCTTATTTTTTATTTTATTTAATAGATAATGTGCGTGTCTATCAGGTAATCACAAAACTATTTTTGTTAGGGTCGAATAACGGGAATATTGACAACTGCAACTTCTACTGATGGTGTTTTCTGTCACTTGAGATGAAAATTCTTTATTAAAATAATGACACCGAAATTTTTATTTTTAGCTTTGATAAAAACAAAATTTGATTGTTTTTCTTCAAAACATAATTACCTAAACATTATTATTTTCATGTTAGCGTTATAACTTATGAAAAATCGATAACTGTATCCAAAATAACAATTACTTAAGAATCTTTCTGTGTACCACCGACCTTCACGGTAACTTGTAAGGAATTGTTCTGCCAAAAAAATAAATTGCGTATTTTTTCCTGTAACAATTCATCTGTACGTTTTTCCACATTCTAACAACGAACTTTCACAACTAAATTATTATGTTTCTAATACGCTGTTATGATTTTTGTAATGAACTTTACCATGACGTGTTATTTCATAATTAAGTCATTATTTAGCGAACCGCCCCGGCTTTGCCCGGGTGTACAATTCCGACTATTCCGGTGGATTTTTAACAAACATCTTCAACACAAACCTTGTCTGAGAAATTACTAACACGACAAAAAAAGAATCAGCCAAATTGGTCCAGCCGTTCTTGAGTTTTTGATTGATAAATAGATACAAGATTATTTAAAAAAATCGTAGTCAAAATAAAGACAGATTTCAACTGAAAATCATTGTTTTTCCAATGTATACATAACACACACAAGAAAATTATATAAAACCCACTATAAAAAAACAACCATGGATATGCAAAAATGATAATTTAATACTATTACATTATTCCAATATTTCCCGCAGCTACCCGTCAAAAATGATTAATGAGTTTATTTAAAAACAGAACAGGCAACCCTATCCAAGGCGGGCCACTTTGGTCCCTGTAATACCCGATGCCATTGATTCATTATGACATTACACATGACGCGACCAATGACAGAATTGTGGTATTAATTGCTCAATTCACACAGGAAGAGCAAATAGCTAATAACGTATTTGTGTTAGATCGATCATAACTGGACCGGTAATGACGTGATATGTGTTTGAAATTTTGCATTTTGAGTTGGTGCTTTGTGGGTTTAGAGTGACTGAGATATTTAATGAGTCAGATTTAATCTGCCAAGCCTTTTCCCGATAATGTCCCGGTAATGGTCGGATGTAGCTGAATACCATTATTTTAGATGGAGCGACTATGCCTATCTGGCCTTCACAACCCAGTAACTGTGTTAGGTCCGGACTCCACCAAAGCGGAGAGGAGAAGAAATGTCTCAAAAATAACCAATGGGATACTGTGTTGTGTTAAAGCTAAGCGGTGAGGTGTGAAAATAACTCAAGCCGATTGGTTATACAAGACATCTCCTCTCGTCTCCGCTTTGGTGGAGACCGGGCATAAGACTGGTAAGACGTCTTCTGACGACCCGACTGTCAAAGATCCACATAATGATAGCTCTTTTGTATAAAACAGCAGATTTTTTTTTAATATCCAACAAATTAAATTGTCCTTCTTGAGGTTTAGAATCATGTACTGAATCCATGTTAAAAGTTTATGTCACGATGTCACTTCCATCATGTAAAAACATGCATTGCCTAAAACTATACGGTACATCAAGCTAATTACAGTCCGGACACTAATACCATCGGACACAATGTCAAGAGAATTTTCACCTGACGCGGAGTAGACAGAGGATGCACGGATTTGCATAATTTCCTATATGACATTAATTTAGCCAGACCCAATACCGTGGCGTCACCTGCGCCCGACAAAATGTTATTACCTAACCTACCCTTGCATACATACGTGTATGTAAAAGCGCAACATACACACGGATTTTTAGAATGTATAAAAAGCAATATCGGTTTAGAAAAAAAAGTAATAAGTTGGTTAATAAGTTGTGTTTATAAAAGCGTTATTACGGTACTTATTTGCCTCTTTTTTTTAACTAGACTGTAATGTCTCACTGCTGGGCAAAAGTCTCCCCTGAGTCCTTCCAGGTAGGTACTTATTTTTTTCTTGCTCCATTTCGAACCATTTGCCAGAATAGAAGACATACAACTTGTTAAAGTTAAACAATGAAACTTAAAAACAATGGTATACAATAAAAGAGCACCCAGCTATTATAGCTACCGATTTTCAGAACAAAAATTCTCATCCGCAAAGATTCTATTCTACTTATCTAAACAACACATTGTTTTTATCCTCTTACCTCCACACAATCTGCTGGCATTGTCTCCACCCTCTAATTACCACGAACAACGATACCCCTTCCAATAATTATGCAATTCTCTCGTAAGCACTTGCAAACTGCTATTTAAAACAAGAAAAGCTGGCCTGAGCGTCGAACAGTTGCAACTTGTAAAAATAATCCAATCTTCGACCGCGGTGTCATTCCGAACTAACAAACTAGAAATTTTCAAGTCGATATTCCCGACCTGATTCCCGACGCTGCGGGTAAAACGAACAGAGGAAAATGTTCAGACTTGTTACTCTTCACTCGTAGTCTTGTTGTAGAAACTTGGTAGACTAGACTGTCGCGACCATGCCACCGTGACACTTACGACCAGTTTTTTCTTACACACTTTTTTACTTTTTCAACTGCACTTGAGTATTTAATGGTGACTCTGGTACGTTTGTCGGTACGATTAAAGTTAGTACCTAATCGTTTTCTATTTTCGTAAAGAATTTAGCCTGAAGGATAAAAGGTCAGCCATTCGTAAAGCAACTACTAAAAGACAACGAGTATTCACAAAATATAGGGTGTAAAAAGACACATTACGTCATAGCCATTAACTACGCATACTGCCCATCAAACTAAGTAACATCGAGCAAAAACAAATTCAATTGCTGGATTAGGTGTAAAAATCCTCTGTTTATGGTAACGCGCAATGTAACATAATGTAGGTACTTATGGGTGCGTGCAACGGTACAGGTCGTGAGAGTATTTTAAATATTATAATTTTTACTTAGTTTTTAAGCTGTAAGTCTTCCATGCTTCATTAACACTGTCACCGCCGGGCCAAAACTGTTGAAGGTCAAACCTCCACTAGCGTCGGTCACGGTTGACCCGACGCGGCGGTTAATGTGTTAAACAAATAAATAATCTTATTAAAAAAGTTGCAACTTACTTAGGTATGTTCCAGAAAAAAAAATCGCAATGATAAGAAAAATATGTAACATTCGGCATTCTTTTCACACCTGTTATAATTACTTATAAGTAAAAACTAAAGTAAAAATCCAAAAACTCGCATCTCAGATGGTACATTCGCTCATTATTCAGCAAATCGTCTCATTATTTCTGTGCCGCTTAATCCTTGGCTTACATTTCGCTTTTTAATTGTACCTCCATGTCTGACCCTCATCGAGGTCGCTTGTTTTTCAGAATTTGCCGTCTCGTTAAACCTCGGCTTGAGTTAGTTTGGAGATGGTACAAGTTATGAGAGGTTGCTATACCAACAGAAAACATCTTTAGGACAAGATAAATGAACAAATATCAATTTATCTATCTATAAGTCTATCTTAGGACCCTGATTTCTTTGTTACGTCTAATTTTTAACAGTTTTGAGTTTTACAATTCTTATGTACTTAATTTTACCTAGTTTAAGAAATCAAGACGTTTTATTTAGTAGGCTTTATCCATGGCAAGTAATATGTGATAGAACATAAATATGGTAGATATTTAAGAAGTAGTAGAATATAACTTGGAAGCTGTTAGGAACCTGCTTAAGAAGACACGGCTAAACATTTTTGTCTAAAACTTTATTTATTTAAACTTTATGCATCAAAAGTACAAAAGCGGACTTAATGCCTTAACTTTTATTCTTCTAAATCGATTGAATAAATCCCTTTTTCTTTATTAAAAATGAACTAAACTTTTAAACGATAACTACAGCCTGCTTGTTTTCGACCAAAACCAGACCCTCATTAACGACCACAAAAATAAAACTTCGACTCATTAGGAACCCGATTTTTCTCCATCAGGAACAGACTAAAGACTGATTAAGTGGGTCTCTTACAATTTGCACCATCATGTTGCGTCTGTTATCACGATTGCGCATCCGTGGGTACGACCCTTTCGCTACATAATATTGTGATTAATTAAAACCAGAGATGGCGTATATTGCGAAGATGGACACAGTAATTTGTTATGCTTCTTCTATCGTAATTTTTTGTGGGAAAATATTTGCATAACTTTTCGTTCGAGGTCTTCAAGAAATCTTAGTTTTGCTGTTGGAATTGGTTTTAGTTAATTATTTGATTGATATTAGCTTCGAACTCTAAAGAAGTTACATACATTTCTCTTATAATTCGTTCTTATTAAACCACATAATCATCATCATTATCTGCCTAGCCGTTTCCTAACTATGTTGAAGTCGGTTTCCAGTCTAACCGGCTGCAGCTGAATACCAGTGTTTTTTAACTGAGTAACTCGATACCCTTTGGTAAGACTGGTTGCCAGACTTTCAGGCTTCTGACTACCCGTAACGACTTTCAGAGATCTACGAATGACAGCTGAACCTTAATAATAACTATTCATAACTAGCACAAAAACCGATACCAAACCAAACGTCTTTTTCAAAAAACGATCTTTATTTCTTCTCCATCTCAAATAAACGTGCCTACATTAAAATATCTAGTTACATAACAATGAAATGCGGACGGCCAGCGAGATATATCGCCTAATCCACATTACGGTCAAAACGTCCGGCTGTGTGACAGCCCATAATCCCGCATTCAATTGTGGACGTGTGCCTACCCTGCGATATTACGCGTGTAAGGGAGATGGCCCACTTCACGTCCCGCACCTGATCAACGTCTTACTTTTAAGTGGTTTCGATTTCACGTAGGCTACCTTTTTCATGTACGTAAAATACTTAAAGGTATGTCTATCTGAAGGCTAATCCTCGTCACATTCAAAATCTAGTCGAAATGTCTCATATCTGCGACAAAAGTAGGTAAATTAGAAGTACATATTTCTAACAGATCGAAAGTGATATTCAAACCTTCTCAGAAATACGGGAATGGCTCCAGGGTAAAGGCGTCTATCTCCCTATTTTAAGAACTTTTGCTATCTGCTAATGTGGGCCAGTATTTTTGGATTATGTTCAACCTAGTCTCGCCATCTCTGTCATAGTTTTGATTATTAGTTAAATTTTTTGGTGAAGATAGATTTTTACTAGTATCTACTATTGATAATAATCTATCTTCATATTCATACAACATACTACAGAACATTTTTATTTTCCCTAAGTTAATAAAAATACAAACTATAGATCAACGTCTTACCCTATCAAACAAAATGAAGAACAAGAAAAAAATGAATATAACAATTTGATCTGAACTGCAATAAATATCAAAGTTTTATTATAGAACCTTCAGCGAGTGTTGAGAGTTGTACAAACAATACAAGTAAGTAACTTTTCAGTATTAACTTAGGATAGCAAACAGAAACTTACAACAAGTTCTAAGAAATCAAGATTATACGGGCCACCTAATGTAACATTGTAATAAATGCTATTCTTTTTTGATTGTTTGTAGAAAATACTTAAACCTAGCTTTTGATATAGTGATATTATTATTTAAGTTATATTGAGAGAAAGAGAGTACCTGGAAGAAACTTGGGGAGGACTTTACCTAGCTGTGGGGCAGTGGAAGCTATAGTAAAATAAAAGTTATTGAAAACCTTTTTTGGAACATACAATGCCAACAAAATAGGTAATTATTAAATAAAATAACACCTTACTGCATGGCCTACAGTGAGTAGCATATTGTACTGAAAGGTAAACTTGTTTATAAATTCAAATTCAAATAATTTATGAAATAAATAATTAATAATTTATATATCTTTTTAACTTTCTAGTTGCTTTAGAAGTTTTTTTTATCGTATTTTTTTTTGTATTTTTATATTTTGATCGTCTATTGACTGATAAATCTAATCAAAAGAGTCATTATGTAACGGACACACTATGCATACGAGTAAAAGTATGTACAAATGTAGAAAACACAAACCAATAAATAAACCACACCAATATTCCAATCGTCTCACAAAATGTAACACCAGGCTGATGTGATTCGAACTCACTTTCAAACATTTTGCGTAAAGCAATAAGAACACAGAAATCAAAGTTTCCAAAGCTAATATATATTGAATCGTAGTTGGATGGCCAATGCAGTCCGCGTACTATCCCGAGAGAGAAACTTTCCTCAATGTATTACTTTGTGACGCTCCGTAGTTCTACTTCTAGTTGCCAACAAATGCTGCTTACTGCGCGTGAATTGGATATTGCGGCGGCCGTTTGATCAAACTTCATTCGGAAACAGTATAATAATAGCCTTTGTCGATCTCTACACTGCGTTTGACATCCCTATTGTGTGGAAACGGAAAAATATCTGAAGATGAGCCGACTTACAATGTACAGAAAATATTTTGTCGATGCCGAATGTGGAGCAAAAGTTAGACGTGTCCCCCTTATCTATAGTTTTCTTTTATGTAGGTACATTACAGATAGGCAAACTAAATACTTTGAACAAGCCAAACGTAGCCAAATACAGCTACGTATCAGATGTGGAAAGTTCTAATCGCATAATCTTCTCCTTTCATGTACTTATCTACTCTATCTAAATGAAGCGATAATCTACCATGTCTGGGCATAGACACTCTAATAACCCTTAATATCCAAGCTTTCAAATCTAGAAATTACCCTCATATAAGCCTGTCTCGAGTAATCCTAGACTTTCTTCACAAGTAATCCAGTCTATTCATTCAATCCATTAACTGGACATAAGCTTCCAGGCAATGAATTGGGCCTAGGCCACTAACAACCCGTTAATCTGACGTTTGTTAGACAATAAAGTTCCCATAATGTCTTGTAAGGAAGGTCTGACTGCCTATTTTCTGGCAAAATGTAGTTTTAGGGAATGATACGCACTCTTTTAATAGGTCATGTAATAGTGTTCTGGAAATTGTCTTAATTTAGGTGTTAACATAAAATTAGTCCCGCTTGCACGAGCTGGGGTTATCTTTTAACTGCGAGTTAGATGCTAACACCATTGTGTATAACATTTAGTAATTTAACCTTGTGTTAGTAATTAACTAAGATATGGTGTTGGTTGGTGAAAGTGGGCTTTAAAGAGATATTTCTAACCCCTATTATATTACCAAAATAAACCAATCTACCAATAATTCCACTCAAATTGTTCGCACAAATCTAGACACGAACAGCGTCTATAATCTCAGTTCCACCATCCTTCACAGCCGATACCTATACAGGATCATAACAAACCATTTAACAAAGGCCCCTGATAATTCAAATCATCTTTAGCTTGTATCGGCGTTTTGAGCACAAAGCCTCCAGGTGTAGGTGAGGCGGGAGGGCGGAGGGATCATCTTACCGTAGCCGTTCGTATCTTATATCGTTCGTGGGAGCTTCGAAGGCGCGTTTGAGATAACGTAACAATGCAGCGTTCACTTCAGAACCATTTATTCGATAGTGTTACCTGTATACAAAGGTTCTAGGTTTACACAGGGTGTTGCGAATGTAGCGTAATGTAATGGTACGGCTTTCGAATGGCGCCTCTTTAGAAATGAAACGCGCAACTTAATCCTTTGCTGTCTGCGATAAGAGGATACTTGGTATATTTATTGCTTTAGTTACACCTTACAGAATGCCTTAAAATTGTAAATAGGTAGGTACTTGTTTAGTCTCATTTATTACCAACGTGGTACCCGCATGAAGGTTGTCACGCAATCACACAATGAATTTGAATAAAGCAAATTATTAATTATGGAAACATATTAATTAAATACTTAAGTACTAACTTTTGCCCTCGACTGTGTAGACTTTTGAATCAAGCCCGAAAATCGATAAGAAATGAAATTTCATAATTAAGAAATTTCCTAAATTAGTTCACAGGAACACAAAAACTGGATATATTTTTCTGTTAAGCTATGTCAATATTTATTGTGTACTAAATTTTAGCTAATTTCATTCAGCCGTTACAATGTATATCCCAACATACCAACTTTCACATTTGTAATATTGAAGTAAAGACTTTACAGAACACAACATGCATTGAGCAAATTATACTTTATCTTTAAGGATGTATGTACTATCGTCTTCCTCTTGATTTCTCAACAAGAAGTAGATATAGGTAGGTACCTAAATCCAAAACCTATCGTTCCCAGATCAATTAAAAGGCGATTAACTCAATGAGGAAACTCACACAGTAAATTACATCACCGACAAATAAATTCAAAAAAAATATTTCAATAAGTACCTCATTTGTATTCATGGGAACATTTTTAATTTGACATGGTAGCATCTTTCCCATTACACGCTATGAGTACCAATATCATGATTAGTGTCCATAACTAATACAAAACAATTTATAAATTCTTAATGAGTTTTAAAATGTCATAAATAATATTAATGATAGTCGCGTAAGCGTTAATAGGCACATTTATAACGTGAGCTGTTACATTTTGACAAGCTATTACCTACGCTGTTACATATTCATATAACTAGTGCTTTAGTTACGGTCATTAGGGCTAACTAAAATTGGACTGACATTCATTTTGAATTTTTGTATGGACCATTTATTCGAATTTTTTTTACAATACCAGTCCATTATTGCCTCTACTACAGGGTAAAGGCCTATTCTCATGCAGAAAGGACATGGGCATTGATCGCCACGCTTGTTCAAGGCGGATTGGCAATCAGAATTGTATTTTGGATAAGTGCAGGTTTCCTCACGATGTTTTCCTTCATCGATGTGAGTGAGTCCAAGATAAACTTAGAAAGTACATTTGAATATATAATTCATAACATCACGCCTGTAATCCCTAAAGGGTTAGGCAGAGGCGTACCCATTAGTAGGTACACCCACATTTCGCCAGTATGTTTAAGTCCCATGTAACAGGGGGCGAGCCTATTGTCATTAACCGGGCACAAATTCAGACTCCAAGGCAGCTACTGAGAAATTCCTGATGGAAAAACCCAATAACACTTTGCCTGACCTGGGAATCGAACCCAAGACCTCATGCTCAGCAGTCGCGCTTTGCGACCACTAGACCAACGAGGCAGTCCATATAATTCATTAAAAACACTTCAACAGCATTGTCCACATCCAGACTTCTTCTACTGCTAGGTATAGGCTTCTCGTCGTATGTCCTTAGAGGCCAACCACTACTTATTATTATTACACTATTTATATCAAAAAAGCTTTTGTCTGCGAATTGGTCTGCGTAGATAATTATCATAAATTAAGACGAAATTATACATTATCCCACGCAAACACAAAAATAGAATAAAAAATATAATTCTATGTGTTACGCTAGATCAATACCTATATGTGTGCCAAGCTAATTCTGTTCAGCCATTTAAGTGTAAAACAAAATCCATATATCCTTAAAAGTGCGTTTATAAGAGTAGTACAATCTATTTATCAAGATAATAACAACATCTAACTTCTGTCTGACACTCAATCGATATGCAGACTTATTATGTAAAACTGTTAGTGTTGATTGACCAAAAATCAGCGTGTGCAAAAGCCTTATCAGACGTTACTGAGTAGTGGTAAAGGGGCATAAATCTCAATCATAATTTGTGTCCCGTCAAGCGTAGGCCGGCGAGGCCCAATGATTGATGGGGTACCCGCGCGCTCATTCCGAATTCAAACGAACCAACCGGCGGCCACCACGTTGCAAAATGGCCGACACGTAACTTAATTGATTAAAAATCTATTGGCCTAGTTGATTTCCGGCTTTTGAGTCATTTGATGCAGACACTATTATAACTATAATATCCCTTGGAAGAAAGTCTTTTCTGATAAACAAAACTAAAACCTCGCAATGTGAATCTTAATTGTCAGTGAATGATGTCCAAGATTATCATATTATAATTTATTAAGCTGTGAAAATGGTAGGTACTACTTGTACCACAAAGCACACGTGTCATTAAAATGTCACATTGGTTCACGTGAATCGAATCCCACCAATCACATACGGGCTATTACGACATAATCCAATTGTATACTTGTTGACGATCATTTCGTCAATGTCAACATCAATAAAACAAGATGCTGGGTGTGACCATTGAGATGAGCGTAAGTGTGTATGACTCAGTAGGGAATATGGAGATGCTTGCCCAATATTCTCCATACGCACCTACCTTTGAGTCGAACTAGATTTATAATGACGTTACAAAGTGTAAAAAAACAGATACTTTTTAAAAGCTGTAAAAACTCGATTTGTCCATGGATTTTATATGGCAATAGCGAACTATGACGTCACTTATGTTTCAACTAAATTGAGTAACTGTTTATTGACTTAACTAACAAACTTTTTTTTTCAGTTAATCATACATTAATCTGGTTTTCAAGGTTAAAATAAAGTAATAAAGTTTTTAGCCAAGTTGTGTCTTCAAATATTTGGTTAATAATGTCAAATATCAAACTGAAATAAATAATTTGACTTTGACTTTGAAATTCACGGCGACTTTATCTATGTCATGTCACAAACGTTATCCCATTATCGACCTACACTCTAATTCGTAAGTGTACTTATTGGATCCTAATACACACACACGGTATGTTGTATTGAGTATTTGGTTACCTCATAAGTGGGCTATCGGACACTCATCAAGTTCCATCCAAAGAGCATTAGTTGCACTTGAAACGGACTGTGACATAATGTGGAATGCAACTACTGTTTGCAAACTGTAGGTGCACCTTGTTCATGGATAGTTTAGGGTAATACACACACACAACATCACGCCTGTAATCCTCGAAGAGTTAGGCAGAGGTGTACCCATAAGTACACCCACATTTTGTCAGTTATGTTTAAGTCCCAGTAAAGTTTTGTACATTTTTAAACAATAGTTAACTATCAAAAAACGTTACAATACCATTCAGACATATTATTGTCCTAAGTCTACGTTTGTCTCACCACTTTATCCTATTACCGTCGAAGAAAGGGTCCGCCCAATTTCGGCAACGAATTCAACCATCAATTTGCCTAAGAAAACTCTATAATATATTAACGGACCCTTCCTGCAACGAATAGTTCGGCTTTATAATATTTGTGGCACGTTCGGACGATCCCAACGCGGGACGACCTTAATTTATTAATAGATTGTTTATAGCTTCGCCAGGGGCCCTACCGCCTAATAAATAGATCACCCTTAAAATAATAATGCTCTTTCGTTACAACCTGTACTGTTACATAAATTTTACGAGATTAAAAGGGTGAGTTGGTGACGGTCTATGTTTATGAGCTGTTGAAATTTTTGTTAGTTCTATACGGGTGCCGGTTTATTGGTGTGGATGTTCTTCGATTTTATGGCTTCGTACACACGGTGTTGGAGTTAAGTGTGGTGACAAACAAGGAGCTGCTTATGCGCAAGCAAGTGTCGTTAAAATTGTTTGCGTAAGTGCTCATGACACTCTGAAACAAGGCGTTGCAAACACTGGACCACCCAGCACGGTTTGTTAAAACAAATTTAAATAAAATAAATTTTATTTTATTGTTAAACTTGATTTGTTGGTTTCGATGTGTATCTTAGAATTTAACAATAGTAATAGTAATACCCAGCAGTGGGTGAAGACGGGCTGCGGATGATGATGATCAATAGTGGTAAAAATATAAGTTACAATTCTGTTAAAAATACAAAATGTGTGATATCCACGACACAGACTGAATATTCCAAATATACCTATTTGCACCTAACTTCAAAGGTTTAGCTCTCAATACATCCCAATCACTGAACACGAAACAATCCCTAAGATAGGCGTCCTGCATGAATTCGCACGTAAACCTGTGAACGGTTGGGGCATTTTAGCAGATAGCCACCGATACCTTGCAGAAATCCCGAGCGATTCCGATTTATCCCGAATAGACCCGAACAGCTGTAACCGCATCGAGATCCGATCTTCTAGAGCATGGTGTGGGATTAGCACCGAAGCACTTACTTATTTTAGCAGGACCACAGATCACCAACACTGATATGCATTACTAACTTTATGATCTTTGTACGGTACAAATATTATCTGATACTCATGATAGGACAACAACAACTAGATAAAACAAAAAAAAAAACAATATTTTGTCGCGAATTAAAAAGTAACCTATGGCCTTTCTTGAAGTTCAAGCTTTGGTACAGAGTAAGAACTCATCAAAATTGGTTTTGTCGTTTAGCTATGAAAACGTAACAGACAGTTTTTACTTGTGCATTTAAAATATTAGTAGTTCTCTGAGGTAGTTCACAAGAATTGCATAGTTTGTGATTAATAAATTACAGCTAAGGTGAAATTATGTGCCATAATATAATTGCACTGTCAAATTACGTAAATAAGAACCTATAATTATCGAAGCAAGATGGGAAATCTATTATATTTATATTTCATACATACATAATATTATATAAACTAAAATAAATAAAATAAAAATAAATATCTTGGGACAACTCACACACGGCCATCTGATCCCAAGCTAAGCAGAGCTTGTGTTATGGTAACCAGACAACTGATATACATACTTATATAATTTATAAATACATACATAATTATAGATAAATTACACCCAGACACAGAACCAACAATTATTTTATTATTATATAAACTCACGCGTTATTCCCATGACGGTATGTAGAAAACACAGAACGATCCTTACATACTCCTTTCGCCTCGTCCTTATTCATACATCTCATCATACAAGCACACCAGTTACAACGAGTTAACTGCGCACCTGACCTAGTAGTAGTTTATTATAAAGCTGAAAAGTTTGTTTGTTTGTTTGTTTGAACACGCTCATCTCAGGAACAACTGGTCCGATTTGAAAAAATCCTTTTGTGTTATATAGCCCGTTTATCGAGGAAGGCTATATAATATCATCACCCTACGACACATTGCAGCGGAACAGTAACCAAATAGGTATCTTTCCGCGAATGAAACTGCAGATTATAAATAGTAAATAAGAAGAAGAATAAACACAAGAACTGCTTGATTGCAAGTCCTTACAGCTCTGTAATAACACCCTGCTATCATCTGTCTCCCACAGCTTGCGCAAGTAAAGACCATTCATTATGCACTCGGTAATTTTCTTCATCGCTGTAGAAAATTGTTGCATGATCAAAAGAAAAACTAAGAAGATCAGTGTTATAAAGAAGATGCTTAGTAATATATTGTGAAATGGCGTGAAATCGCCTTTATTGCCATATATACATAGGTATAGCCAAATATACATAGGTACTTTTCTAAAAAAAAAATGCTTGCAGAATAAATATCATTGGTCTGTGAGGTATTTTGTGCCAATGGTTATTTAAACTATTCAAAAGTATATTTAAAATTTAAAAACATAATATTATTTAAAATTTCTTAAAGATTTCTGCATATTAGAACACTATGTTATACTGTGTGTTGATCAAAGCTCATTTATAATTAGTTCTTTTGTGACAGTAATACTACCCTGCGTAGTTCTGCCTTATAACAATAGAAGGGGTGTTGCATTGTCCCTTGACAATTCAAAAGTGCCTGTAAATGGTCTAATTGATATAAATGTTTTGACTTTGACTTTATAAAGAGTAGTATGCAAAATATGTACCTTTAATCCTATCCTATAATCCTTTTATGTAAACTTTCTACACTGTGTTATAATTGACATTTCTATTTCTTTAAGTACTTTTTAAATATTTTCATTTTTAATTTTCTATTATTATACTACTAATAATAAAAATAAAAAGTGTCGTGATGGCCTAGAGGTTAAGGCGCCCGCCTCTCATGCATGAGGTTGTGGGTTCGAATCCGGGCAAGTACCTACCAATGTGACTTTTTCAATTCATATGTACTTTCTAAAGTTTATCTTAGACATTACTGACATCATTCCGTGCCTCGGAAAGCACGTTAAGCCGTTGGTCCCGGCTGTCATATGTGGATCTTTGACAGTCGTTACGAGTCGTCAGAAGCTTGAAAGTCTGACAAACCAGTCTTACCTAGGGGTATCGTATTACCCAGTTACTGGGTTGTGGAGGTCAGATAGGCAGTCGCTCCATATAAAATACTGGTACTCAGCTGCATCCGGTTAGACTGGAAGCCGACCCCAACATAGTTGGGAAAAGGCTAAGCAGATGAGATGATGATACTACTAATAATGCATGCATGGTAGATTTTTTGAGATACTATAATTCTGTAACACCAAAAATCGCATTAATAAATACTTTGACATTGACTTTGACTTTATATCTCTATAACGAATGTATAATTTTCCAACCGAATTTCGGTCACGGCGAACAGTCAAGGGAGACTAGCCGAATACACAGGAGAAATACAACTGTGCGTAAACACAGGTGCACTCCCTCTTCCCTTATTCTCTTAGTCCAATGGGGCAGCAATCCGACATGCGGAGAGATTAGTCACACGACTTTAGGGTTGTCACACCACCTGTTTCCAAACTCCGAGCTGCTACTGAGATATTCCTAATGGAAAAACTCTAGAACAATTTTCCCGACGTGGGAATAAAACCTAGGACCCAATGCTGACCAGTCGATCTTGCGTGTATGATAAATGACACTTCTTTGAGATAGTTACTTTTTCTATCTTTCTTCTTCAGTCTTTACTATTGTATAAATTCGAAGTTTGAAAGGATGGATGTTTGTTACTCAATTACGCCAGAACGGCTGAACGGATCCGGATGAAATTTAGCACAGAGATAGATTATAATCTCGAATAGCACATAGATTACTTTTTATCCCGAAAAAAATTACAGTTCCCGTGGGATAATATATTAACTATGATGCGGACGAAGTCGTGGGCCGAAGCTAGTACGAAATACTAATTTAAATCAAAATCTTCCTTCATCCTCGATTCTATCCATTAAATCTGATCAATACATAGTTAGGCTATAAATTAAATCAATTCGTCATTACACCCACTTTAATATATTGCATTAGTTAACACGAAACGCTGTTCAACTTGTAACTAATCTCATTTGCTTACACAGAGTAACCGTATTCCTTTACTAATGATGTTATACTGCTGTATACCGTATGCAAATGTATCTGTGTACATTTTACACGGAAATTAAAATATAGGAATCTTAAATATTTATTCTAAACTTGAACAATAACAATCAGTACCTACCGTCGCGACGCTAGTCTACACCTAATAATTCTTAATTTAAATTGAATTCAAAGAAAAAAAAAGATTTTATGGACGCTTCCATAATTCCAATTACAAAAACCAATTCGATTCGACCATACCGACCACCGAACCATGGAAATAGTGAAATAAATCGCTTATTGATTCAATATCTTGCTAGTACAGGAGCCAGTGTGCTACCATTACCGCCCCAAGCGTCAGACGTACGAATAAATATTCATGGGAATAATTCGACAGATTCCCTTAACGATGGCACGTCAAAAAGCGAGCGAAGCCGAACAGAGCCGAACGAAGCCGAACAGCGACGAAGCTATCCGATTATGTATCGCTGAAATGTTTTTACACGATGTCGTTAAAGTTGCATTGACACGTAGTGGCGTTTTGTTTTGATATCAAAGGCGTGAAAGGCTTTTACTTTGTAATCAGGCTTTTTTGTTTGTTGTCCATAATGGAAGTTGTGTTGGCATGAAGCTAATAACTAGTCTACTTTCAGAGAATTTCCTCAGAATAGAATTTTAAATAAAGACTTTTATTTAAACGTGTTTCAAGTTTTTGAGTAAATACACAACGTATTTGTTTGTATTTGTTTTTTTGGGGATAATTTCTGAAAATACTTAACTGGCCCAATTAAAAAAATATTTCACTGATAGAAAGTTTCATGGCTGAGTATCATAGGTACACTTATCTTCTTCGCGGATGAAGTCACAGGCAGAAACCAGTCTAATAAAAAAACCTACCAATACAAATAACAAAAAGTAATTAAGCATTAAGAAATATTCCATCATTGATGTAAAAATTGTCGCTAAAAAAACGAAGCGCCGCCGCCGCCATCTTCATGAGAAACGTGGCACTCGAACACTTGTAATCAAAGTGGTAGTGTCGTTCCATCTGCCGAGACATTAATCACCCTTTCCACATTTATTGCGATTTTCGCCCGAATAAAAACGTCGCGAAAAAACGCAAGGCATTACGCACACAGCTCTTTCGGCAAACGAGGGCGAAAAGGAAAAATCGCTGATTGCCCTCGTGAAAAATTACACATCATCGTATGCGTCTAAAAGCCTCGACATACGCATAATGTGATGTCGCATATTAGACTTCTGTGCTTAAAACAAATTGCTACATCTGAGAGTGTAGGTACAGTCAACAAAACAGATAGATATGCACGGTCGTCAGATATAGTTGAAGTTTTCTTAGAAACCGATGGATGTCTTCAATTGAAACTTAACTTAATTAATGAACTGTTTATTATCTACTTTTTAAATTACATCGGTTTCTAAAAAAAACTTTAACTACATCTGACGACCGTACATATCTATCTATTGTGTTGATTGTACCTACTGCTAGCTTTATTTTGTTTTTTTTTATAGACTTATGGCGGCAATTGTTTTGTCGCCCAGAGGCTGCCAGAATGTTAGTTTTCTTTCCATTTCAGCATATCTGCCTTATAATAATATGCTTTTGTAGACTTGGCAGAGAAAACGTTCTAGTATACCTTGAATGAATTACCTTAGTGTCTTATCTTTATTTGTCTGCCTTAAAAGCGTTCCAAATTAGCTTTCTTTTTACCTGACCGCAAGAAAAGAGTTATGTTTTTCGCGCCTATCTTTGTATGTTTGTTTGTAATATTCTTTTTAAGACTGTATTACTTACGTTGAATTTATAACACAATAAACTTTTATGAAAAATATTCGTAGATGTAGGTATGTAAATTGACACTACGAACAAAATAAAAATAAATTTATACAAACAGATAAAGTTGATATTGAGTTTAATGTAACAAGTCTTATAAAACTTGATACATAGAAGTTTGGTTAGGTTAGCTTAGTCTTTTAGTTATTTTATAAGCGAAACTAGCTTCTGCCCAGTACTTCGCCCGCTTGGTTTTTCTCACACGCGTTAAGTTATATCTTTGGTTACTGCTCCGATCCCGTCGATCGTAACGTGATGTTGTATAGACTATACTATTCCTCATGACTCTGGCTATGGCGATTGACACACGGCACCGCGCACCGCCGCGGTTGGCGGTGAAGTGGATCTCATGTCGCATGGGCCTCTAAGAAATCCGTTGATGCCTAAGACACGTACACTGCCCGACCGCGCGGTCGAGCGGTGTAATCCGCTTTACAGCCACCGCCCTCCGCGGCGGCGGCGGTGCGCGGTGCCATAATGTTAATCGCCTATCTCATATTATAAAAGTATTTGTACCAATGTGTTTTACCAATCAAACAAACAAACAAAACAACTTTTTAGCTTTATCATATTAGTAAGTATAGAATATAGTTTCTTTTTCATATAACCTTGTGAACCTCTTTGTTGTTACTTTTCAATTTTTATATATAATTTGGGGTTTGGAGTTCTAAAGTCAGCCAAACACTTTATATTTTAAATCATTTTATTATTTTTATAAAGTATTTCTACAAAACCGTATAATTAGATTAACTATTTATAATATTCTAATATTCATATTATAATATTAACGGTAGTAAGTAAAGAAATTCTATATTATATATATATTTTTTTTTTAACAAAACCTCAGAAGAAGTTTTCCGAGAAAAAAGGTTCCACTGTAAGCTTTTTACTTGAGAGTTAATAATGAAATAGAATGGAGCTACCAGAATACAATTAAGTACGACTTATATTATGAAAGAAAGAAAATGGTTTTCATAACACAAAGCTGTAATGACCCTATTATTAATTTCCTGAAAGTTTTTCTAACATCCACCACAAAAATACCAGACAAAGAAAATATCCGTTGCCAGGAAAACCGGCGAAAAAGCCAACAAATATACATGGCAAGTGTAGTACATAACGTGGTCTTATATACTTGATCCGGCAGTAAATGGGGCATAACTAGGCATTAGACAAATTGGCACAGCGCCCAGCCCCATGGTAGTGTGGGAGCCATGGCTTTATACAGTATGCTGCTGACTTATTATATTTATGCTACGGCTGAATACGGTATCATTATGTGTGCTTTCCGTGTTGTGTGTCACTCGATTTAATGAACTGTAGCAATAGTTTTTGTGTGTAAACTCCTAAAAATAATTAAGTTTCGAACTCTAAATGACTCAATACATAAATGAATTTACATAACAACTTAATAAACAATAATTTCAGTAATAAAGAGCTTTTAAATGATATCATATACAATCACGCATTAATTTTTCATAACACTCAATTAAAACAAAGTAATTAGTATAACCATCAAACTACCGACATTTCATTATCCAATTTTCCAACATGGCCTTTCATACCTACTGATTAAGACTTAATAATTTGTAATTAATTACTCAAAAGCATCGGAACGGATCATTAAACTACATTAAATAACTCGAAACGTTAACTGGGTCACACTAATAAAGTTACCATAATATCGTGATCGCTTACGCGATTAGCGACTGTATATTAATGAGGTTAAAGGTTATATTTGGTTGCGGAGTTGCGACAAAGGCTTTGTACGCGCGCGTTGCACTATGCAGTCCCAAAAGCGGGGTTGAAGTCGTTAATCTTCATGCAAATTCGTGCCGAGCGTCCCTAATGGTCCCGTATTTACTATTTACATGTCTTATTCTTCACGCTGAGTTACAGAGTTCGGTACGTGGTGCGAATTGCTTGGAATCTCGACTATGTAGGAGTAGGTACCCTTCACTTGAATTTAAGCGGGATCGTGAATGCGCGTTCAATTTCGAAGAACACCTTCGGGATGCACCGTTTTGCTTCAGGTCTTATTCAAGATTCAAGACTGATTAAAATTCTTTATTAAGCATCTTTCCAGAATGCGGTGGACTGTGGTCGTGTTTGTAAACGTCAGTTTGGATTTTGTTTTGCATACCGGGAATATTTTACAATCTTCCCGTTACACAACCTTTTATCACATGACTTTTAGGATAGATATTTATGTAAAATAATGTTTGGTTTACCGAAAATATCAAGGTATTGCTGGTGAACTCTTTACAAATCACCAATAGCGTATAGGGTCAAAGATACCATAAGAACATCCCAAATAATTACGACGCGGTCGGCGCAGTAGCTGAACGATTGGCTCTTGCACTGCATGTCGCGGTTTCGATTGCCGCACGGCACAAATATTGTTGTACCGTGTATAGTTTATGTATGTCAATTACCCCATGATACAGGAGAAATTCCTAGACAAAATTACTTCTCTTCAGAACATATACGCCCGAGTTTAATAATGTCTTCTAATCCCCAATCCTTGACTGCTGCTTGTGACTCGCCCTCTCAAGGTTACAGATTGCTAACCCGGCTAGATGGGCTGCAGGCGAAGTTCGATGTCAAGGTTGGAATTGAGATACATCATTAATTTCAGGCGTACCTAAGCCTTTTAGACCTTAGCGTTTCGATTGCCAAGAAACAGCCCAAAAATATAAAGCTAACATTTGACTCTAGCAATAAGCGTTAGAAATAACAGTTATTTCTTCTACATTTAAATAATACTAGGTATTTGCACAAGCGCCAGGCGTTGTGCCAACTCCATTTAGCGTACGTCTCTGGTATAACAATATTATCGTGTTATTCCAACCATTATGTCGTCCTGATAATGCCCTCATTAGTTATTTGTGTTTTGCAGCGGCTAACATAAAACGGATGTTATTTTGGCTGCCTTAAAATAGATAAAACTATGAGGATACTAAAATATAACCAAATTGTGAGCAAAAAAGCATAGAAAATTGTTTGTGTAAAACTAGTCAAACTATTGTTTCTAGATAATCACTAATAAACTAGTAAAAAGCTGATAATCTTCTAACGGCTAAAATATAACGGCTTCGTGCAAGCGAAGGTGACCAAGCCTTATCTTAGAAGCTGGTATAACCCCATATGAATATGCTGCATGTATATTCTTACCACCATCATCTATTATTATTATTATAAACGGGAAGTCGCCCATTGCTGGGCATAAGTCTACCCCAAGGTTTGGCATTTTGGAATACATCCCAAAAAATGGCTGAACTATTTTTAGAAGTCTCACAAACACAACATTTTCCTCCTTACATTATTAGTATGATACTCGCGCAGCCATATTGCTTTGAAAAACACACAAATACCGCGTGTACAGCGGCCTTATTCTGACGTGACACGACGTGACGCAGCATGAACGCGTGACATTCCCCTCTTTTTCTAAAACAAAGGACGCGACACTCCGAGCGCATCCCATCTCCTAATTACAATACAAAGACTCAAAAAACCGTGACGCGTTTTTACGACGCTCATGCTTTTTTGCAAGATGCAAATATGTGTCGCGCTTTTTAGAGATGACCCAAAAGTACGTCGAAACTAATAATTTAGTCAAACCTGTCGCTTATTCGGAGTACGCGATCAGTTAATTAGATCATACGGATATGAAAGCTGGTCTAAAAATCATGAAAATACTGTTTTAGAAGCGTGTGGAACATGGTTGTTATTGCATTAGCCTTTGCTCGGTGCAATGCAGTCTTTTGACTCGCCAACGGAAAGAGTGGCTGCATTGAACGAATTTAATGTTTTCCTCTCTATGTGAATTAGTTTTTGAATTGTAACAAAAGGATTTGGAGTTAGAGGAAAATATTTTTGTAGCTTTTTTGAGGGAGGATTGTGTTGTACTTACTTCGATAATAGCTTTTATGTTTATCTACTTACCTATCTACAATTGGTTCTATCGCATTTGGGTAAATTTTGCTAAATGTATCGATCTATAGATTTTGTAAAATGCAATGACATTGAACCGTATATTATTACAATGTCAGTTATCATATTTTTTTTAAACACACTGGCGCTGTGTCATGCGAGTGACACATTCGATTCGCTCGTTACGGAAATAAGTATGCATCAAAAATGTAATAATTTGTATTGATAGTCTTTTTCTTTATCGTGTCAGAGTTTCTAAACCGCCTCAAGGGCCTCTGACATGGTCAAAGTCAAAGTCAAAACATTTATTTCAATTAGAACATTTACAGGCACGTTTGAATTGTCAAGGAGTCGGTCAGTTAGTCCGAAAGTTGAAGCTAGTTGCTCGTTCCAAACGGTTTTGACTGGAACAGTAATAGGCTGGTAAAATTCCAGGTTTCAGTGGTATAGTCAAAATTATGATGATATAATCTAGGGCCGTGGGGTTCGAGCGCTCATCTTGTATTTCGGGACATCGCCAAGCGACTGGTCAACTCTGAACATGACCAGAGGGCTAGCCTTTTCTTGGGTCAAAGAATCAGCATTGCCATACAACGTGGCAATGCTTTTTGACAAAGAGGTACAGTCCACTTTTCGCATGAATGCATGTGTTGTGTCCACACGACGTGAACGTTTGACAATCTCATTACATACATAAACACTAGATGCAGCAAGGCGCCCTAAAATCTACCCGCGTCCTTGTCTTTTTCATTACAATAAAGCGAGAAGACTATAAGATGGAACACAAATTAAATTAAGCTGTACGATGATGGGTTAGACAGTTACAGACTAATACAACACTCAACTTAGTAACAGTTATAGTGCTCTTTAAATCCAATTAACGTAATTTAAACACCTCCTAAATTGGGGCCCTTGATTGACTGACATAATCTCATCCAGACAATTATTGGACAATCACTAAAATTCACAACAGAAATTTCAAATAATTAAAGTTCCCTTTGAATTATGTACGACTGGGTCGTACAGTTACGTGTCTAGATTACTCTAATAATATGTAATACTAGCTTCTTCCCGCGACTTCGCCCGCGTCAAAGTTAATACGTTATCCCACGGGAACCGTTCATTTTTCCACGATAAAAAGCATATGTGTTATTCCGGACTATAATTATATTTTACATTTTAAAACATCCATCGGTTTCTAAGATAACTTCAACTATATCTGACGACTCTTAACACCTATCTCTTTTGTTGACTGTACTATAAGTAAAAAATATTAATATTAAATATTTTTATATAAGTAAAATATATAAAAATCATTGCTTTAAAGTCATAAACAAGACAAGACCACCCGCGTTTCCTCTTATCTCACATAGAACAATTGATTATAAAAAGTAATAAATTATTAAAAAGACAATTTCGACTTTACACGGCCATTCAAACCATCCCCCAATGACCTTATTAGGGTGTAATAACCCCATTGTGCCCTAAAGCCGACAAGTGCGACAGATGTGAGAATTAAAAACACTGGCCTTTTGAATTTATTTACATCACGACATTCGACTATTAATCCAGTACGGGGGCATAATCTGCTAATGCTCACTTTATTTGATCGCTGACTAAATGCAATGTGCAAGTAAAAATCATTCTTAACACAGTGCACTAAAAACCATATTGGGTTGCTTAAAAAAACAGCTGATTTCATATAGAGTTTTGATCAAAAACTTTGATTCTTATTACGAAGGAGTAAGGTTTGACTTTACGCGGTAGTCATATTTTTAATGAATATTTTTAACTAAATTACAGGGGAGGTTGGGGAACATTGTATGGGCGTAATTGTAATTTTTGAAGTAACTGCCATAAATGTCCGGTTTGTTAATGTTTATTTCAAATGTAGTGCCACAATGATGGTCGTTAGGTACAATTGGTGATTTTGTTCATTTTAATTATGTTATCCTTGATTACACAACACACATTTTAACATTTAGTCATTTTCTTTTATTACAAAATTGAATAAACAGAAAAATACTTTTTTATCAGATCTCCAATTAGTACAAAAATGTGTGGTTTTACACGTGCCCGTTTTTCGTTTTTCATCTAATAATAATTCAGCAATTAGGTGAGCCATAATAAACAATTCGCTTCCAAAACGTGATACCTCTACTAAGTATTTATACTTACAGGCTTTATAAGAAACCATAATAAAGAAAAAATGTTCATCAACATTTTCTTCATTACGACGTTTTACAAAGGGGAAGCGCGGCAAATTCCTTGCATATCGGGTTACCCGGCACTTAAGGAGAGCCAAGCCCCGCCCGTATAAGTGACGTCTCGCTAAAAGGTGCTCGGTTCTACTACTTATAACTCCGCAAGCTTTTTTAAAGAAATTTATTTTATACGCTGTTATTTTAATGGAACAAGGGCTTTAGGATTTTGGGAGTTGAATTTTTCTTATATTATTTTTTAACCTTTACCACGAATTGAAATGGATGTTTGCAATCTCTTTAGTAACATAAATGATGAGTTAAGTACCATTTAGGCAAAAGCTTAAAATTTAATGTAAAGGAATAGGTGGCCCTTTTCGGCTTTTTACATACATACATACATAAACTCACGCCTTTTTCCCATGGGGGTAGGCAGAAACCACAGAACGCCACCTGCTACGATCCTTACATACTCCTTTCGCCTCATCTACGTTCATACATCTCGTCATACAAGCACGCCGGCGCCGGTTACGAGTACTAAAAGCGCTGCTTGAAGTGCTTTTTAAGTTTTTTTTTCGTTATTTCGCTTTTTTTACTATAACTGCAAGATTGTAATACTTTTATCTTCCCATCTCTAGCCCTCTTCTACTTTATATCATCGAAAAGGCAAATCATGAAAATAATATAATATAACAATTCTTATAAACAAACATTACAACAAGCATTTCTCTCTCAAATGTAAAATAATCACCAATCAACATCTTGAGACCCTTCAGGTGCCATCCGAATAAATTATTGTGACAATATTCACAAATTGAGCCAACAGTAAGTACCGAATGGAAAGCTACATAAATGGAAAGACAAGAAAATATGAGGTAAATAACTATGCAGAAAGTCAATGAGGACTTAGCAATATGAATATGATCGTGTAGAATGGAAAAGCTTGTACGGTACTCAGAAAGAGTGTGTAGATTTCGTAATTAATATGATTTCGTAGACTGTAGTGCCTGTACTCAACATAGGTAACACGAACAAATTATTTTTATATACTACAAAAATTTTGCAAGACTGTATTAAAATTCTAAAAGTGAATATCTTAAAAGTCAGTTAAAAATGTTCATTTCGAATTCTCAAAAATCCACCCCAATCGAAAAACTCAATTCTCAATAAAAGAGTAAAAATTGCTTTCTAAATACGCAACCACTTCATTTGGCATCAACCCAACAGATTATTATTTTTTTTCCAAATATTCAGCGATAAAGTCACTAGACGAAGCAGAGGGGCCGATTATTTTCAATCGGAGTTTTTCCATAGAGGGAAATATTTCTCGTTCAATCTCTCCCTCTTGCTCCGTCTTGTTTCCCTCAGTTCTTGTCGGATACCGCATTGCAGCCGATGTTATGAGAAATATTTGGATCGGTTTACAGAACAAAAAATGTGGTCGCCATATTTCCAACGAGATGGGATTGCACGCCGACAGGTTATTTTAAAGAAGATAGAAATTTATTCGCACTTGCTTATCTCTGTATTATACCAGTACAAATAAGAAGAAATGTTTTCTATTTCAAAAATAAGTGGCCGAAAATAATGTAATTTTTCTTTTGTTGCAGGTATTACATCGCTCCTCAAAAGGTTTCGCCAAAGGATTTGAAGACTTAATCTTAATTTCGTTTTCAAATTTGCATAACTCCTAAAGATCTCCACGAATAGACAAGTAATTACAAGTGAAAGAGTTTTCGGTAAAGAATAAACCTAATTAGACGTTGTATTTGTGAATTTAAAGATGATTGTACAGTTTTTCTCTTTAAAGTCACGTTTGCAAGTCATTTATTTACAAACTTGGAGTTATTTTTCATTGTTTAATTAATGTACGGCAAGAGTTTTGTGTTATCTTATTCACCAGTTGGTTTGTGTTTATTTTTTCGCAACTCCTTAATTTTTTCGCTTGGCAATTTTTTCCGTCGCTAACGATGGAGAATTTGGAATTGCAAATGCCGTTAATTGCCCGATGGAAGTTAGCTCTCGCACTTAGAGGAACGCGGCGCGACTGATTGTTGAAATATTTAACGCTCCCAAAAGCCAAATAATTCAACGAAATGCTTTTGCTGTCAAATAATCACGCCCTTATTGTTGGACTAATCTGAATTTCTTATTATGTTTGTAAATCTTTTGACTTTAATTAACGAACGAGGTACGTGTTTGGAAGTCATTGTTTCGATGACGTGAGAGTATGAATTATTCCCTCTTGGTGGACAAAATTGTGAACTGAGTAAACAACTGTTCTCGAGAATTCGAAGTAAATCTAAATAATCTCAACTTTTGATGAGATGTGTGTATTAAAATCGTTAGTATTATTTGTCCTGAAATTTTGCCAAATTTGTTTCCACTTTTGGACTAAAATCGATGTTAACGAGAAGAAATAATAAATGAATGGTTCTTACTTCCTACGCTCAGACTTACTTTAACGTTTAGTTAATTATTTTCTATATTTTACCAAGTATTAAGGAATTGATTTGTAAAATAAAATCCTATTCTGAAAGCAAAGCTTTATCTCAGGATACATTAAACATGAAATAACGACGGATATCAAAGAAACTTCTCTTTAGAAAATAAAGTAATATTAGCAATGGATAAAAGATTCTTTCTTCATACGGAAACATAACTTTATTAGAATCAGAAGATGTATTCTCTTTCTATTGGAACTCAATCCCATTATCCTATCCGCAAACAGAAAAGATTTCGATAAATCTGGATATTAAAATCACCAAAACAAACAGAATTAGGGTGGAAACATATATGAAAATTTTGCGTTTTTATTTAAAATATGGTAATTTTCATTGGTAATTTTCTAAATAAAAAAAAGAAAACATATACGTGTGCCAAAGTACCCCAACCTCGACCATTGTAGAACAAACTAAATGAAGCATTTTTCCTAAATTCTCTAGTGGACAAAATTGTTCTCTACGAAAAATTGTTAAACGACCAAGATCGGGTACAAGATTACCCATTCACTCGGTCATAAATTATATTGTTTTCATTATTTATAACTTTCTCTATTCACGCTAAATGTTTTTAATATTTTTTTAAAAGCTTGTGTCGTCCATAAAGTGTTATCTTGAACCCTCATCATCCGCGTTCCACTTACTTTGGGGAAGTTGGGGCTAAAAGTGTATGGCGCATGGTAATGTAGCGAAGTAGAGGATATAGGTAACAAAACCCGAGTGGAATGGGAATGTAACCATTTAAGCAATGAATTTGAAATGAATAGCTTACTAAGGCAATATAGAGGGTTTTTTTTTTCTATTGGTTCGCTTTGCCAAATTAATTTAGTTTATATTCGTTAACAGCTAACTTTTTGCCTATTATTTTAAAGTTGTTTAACTAAAAGTAGGTATGCTCAAGAGAAGATAAAATAAAAGTAGTAAAAGTCGCCTATAAATTTCAGAAACAGACAAAATCTCTTTGATAATTGAACTGATTAAAAATGTACTCCACCCTCTGAACTTCACAATTAAAACTAAAGCGACTTAGTTGAAATATCTGCAAATAACGACCAAAGAATAAATTAAAAAAGACAATAACTCGCAGACACGACTAATCTCAGAATAAGTGCACTTACATTTGAAAATTAACGGTCGCCCGTCGATGGTATTCTTATAATCATCGCCCTAAACCGGTTTAATCCAGTTTGATTTATATCTCGGCGGCCATGACGGCTTCGCAGACTGATTACTTCCTATGCATTAGCACTGATGAATGTATTTGCATTAGAAATCCTTGGATTAGCTACAGATCAACTTGAATGTTTGATACAGATGTTGTATAGTGAGACGGAAACTATCAAGGGGTAGCTTGTTGTTCACAGCTGTACCTAATACTGTGTCCGTTAAAGGTGGAATTCCTTTGATAAATACCTGAAGTGAATGGCTTCTTTTAAGACTTTGTTTTCAACTTCCATTTTATATGAAACCTATATACTCTATGATAGAATCATCTTATCTACTTAAACTAACAGTTTTCTCCACCTCACAATCATCAATCAAAATCGTTTTTCGTAACAAGCTCTCAAACTGACAATAATTCTCGCTATGACGAATGTTCCGCCAATGATTTGCAGTTTGAGCCAACATTTGGCCACAATATCGCCAGACTTTCAAGTAACTTTCTATAATATTCAAAGCAAACTATGACGTCATCGAAAACAACAATGGCGAACGACAGATGGCGACCCAGTATTGGCTAACTTAATCAATTGTTATTGGCTATTGACACATATGAACCAATCAAGTGGAATGGATCGAGTGTCAGCAGTCTAGTGGTTTCTGATAATGACATTCAATTTTGTAATCGGTAAGTCCCCCTTTCATCAGATAGATTGGGGTACTAAAGACCCCTCATATGGTCGTGAAGTGCATTTAGTAATTAATCTTAGTATTGAATATTTTTTTTAATTATCGACATTTTACTATTGAAAAATATAATAAATATAAACAAACCTTTTAAATGTAATATTTAGTAATTACTTCAATCTAATAATTTAAGTAAATTGTATAAAGAAAATTACATCTCAAAATAAATAACATAATAATTTTACGCTCACACTCTGATTATACTTAGATAAATATGTTAATCCAATAAAGCTAAAATACTTATCTTTATATTTCGTGAACTCACTTAGCATAAAATATTTTTACTTGTAAAATATAATAAGATTTTCACCAAAGATAGGTATGCGTAGCAAGCAATTTAGATAATCTAGTTTCTAAGTATTAGTTATTTCGAGGCCTTAGGGAACAACTAATTTTTTTCCATAATACCCAACTAAAATTATTATATTTATAAATAAAATAAAAAACAATATTCTGTATTTTTTTTAAGTGCCTACATTTTGAAACAGCGTAAGACAAGGCGGAGTTCTTCATTAAAATCTTAAGTAATTATTTTAAACGATAAACAAAAGCAAAACCAGAAACAATTAAGGCCCATTGCCACAAAACAACAATACTAAATACAATACAAAGAATGGATAAATACATACATAAGCAACTAGATTCGTTTGCAATACAACCCGCCTTCTTCAGATTTGGAAGTAAAATTCGGAGTCAACCGACTAAAATAAATTGCTTGCGAAAACATGAGGCAGGAAAAAGTACTGGTATAGAATCAGGAACCGCAATTAATGCATCCTTACAAAAAAACAACCTAACGATTCTCCTGTGACGTCAGTAAGTAAACTCAGAGATCTTGGTGTCTATTTTTAATGAACATGAAATCGTTTTATTGATACTTTTATTTTCTTTTTCTCTTTCATTCAATTGCTTTTAACAATTGTGGGAATGTGATGAATTTTTCAGAAGTACGGGAGAAATATATTCTTTTTCTTTTCTTTAGATACACTTTCAGAAATAAAACACATGAGGGTTTTTAAAGTATTAGTACAAAACCTAAATAACAACATTCAAATAATTCAATACTAAAATCTAAATATAGATTTGAAACCAAATACATCGGATTCAAACCATATAAATTAGCTGCAACTAATACACCTAGAATCTCATTTCGCTTAATGGAGATCTCGGGGGTCGAAATTGTTCCAGTTAAATTAGTAATAACACTACCATATGAGCATTTGGCTGGAACAATCCGGAGCCACGTGAAATAATAGTCTTAGTAATAACATCTAACTACGGCAGTTATATACCGTCACAGATTATATAGTTGATGCTGTAAAACTTGTCCCGAAATGAAACGAAAATAGCACGTGCTAATCAACGTCCTTCCCAGGTTGGTTTTAAGAGCTAACTTGAAATTGGACATAGTCCAGAAAAAACGTAGGTAAACTTTGCTTAAATTAGAAAAATATATTTAATATTCTGAACAAAATTCTGGCTTGTAAAGGTCTTTATAACTATTATCTATTTTCGTTTCAATTTAACTTCTTTGTTCTAATAATTTAAGTAGGTATATCTTAAATCAAATGTTATAACTAGAAACGTCTAGCCACAGATTACCAAAACGAAATACAACGACAACAATATTGTCAGTTAATTTGTATGTCATCTCAATTCAACGGTCGACGCAAAATATTTTATTATTCAACACGAGTAAATTACAAACCCATATGCAGTGTGAACCAAACCAAAGTGATGTTCCGACGGAACAAAGATGGCTGCACACAATAACACAATTAAAAAATGACTCAAAATCGATACACTAGTAACGAAACATTAAAATTAATAATAATGCCGATTCCCTTGTTGAAAAACTAGATTAAAATTAGAGAATTGGCACCTCTTACTGACATACAGCTAAAGAAGAGGACGGTGATACTTAAAAACTAAGTTAGAGATGTCAAATTAGTTTTGCTTTGAACTTTTCCGTGTTTTTAATCAATACGTTCTGACATGTCAATTATAAAAATGTATTGAAGTTTCAGATCAACTAAAATTGACACGTCTTATTTATGTCCGTCCTTTTCTTGTTTTATTGGAAAGAAAAAGATATAAATAGTCTAATTTTAGTTTATTTGGTGAACAAGGGAATCGCCACCAATAACTAGCCTACTATAAATTGATAGATCCAAACAATACTAAAACTAGCAAGACTGACTTTGCCGACCGCAGCAGATTGCAAAATCGCGTGCAGTGATGGCCAAGCCACAGTGATGCGCCAATTAATACCGAATCAATAATACCGATTAATCGGGACCAGTTGATTATACCGCCGCTGACTAGGCTACATGCGTTGGTAATCCAATTCGGTACCACTCGGCGACCGAGACTCAACTTAGATTAAACAATGACCCTAATGCATATATTTATTTTCTTATTGGTAACAAAGAGTAGGTTTCCTTTTACTGGAAAGGTTTTATTGAATCAAAATGAATTGAATTGGTATATAAAGAAAATAATATGTTATTTATTAGATAGATATCTCAAAGTCATATCAAAAGTTTGTGAGTTATTTAGTAAATTATCTCTATGATATATCTTAGTTTTGCAAGTAACCAGCTCTAATGAATTTCTTCCTTCTCCAAAAACGTACTTACATCTCCTATTCCGAGTGTTATTTACAAGTTTCTCCTGATGAAATATGACCAGAATATCTCTACAGCCACTCGACGTAGAAAAAAAAAACATTAATTTCGAGACATCGGTAAACCCGGGTTTGCGTCTCGCAATATCCATCAAGCGTCTATTTGCATAGAGGGTGATAAATCTAGGAAAGAAATCTTATATGGAGACGATATTGGCGACGGAGCCGGCAATGTATCATCGCGGATTCATTTGTTGACTTATTGCCCTATATTCCAGTACGAGTTCAAATACTCTGATTTGATAACAGGGACCGCAGGATCTCCCTGCTTTTTTAAATATAGCATTGATATTCTACATTGACTTGCAATGCTGTGAGATTTTATTTTTAAATTTGTTCACACATGCAATAGAAAATAGAAACGCGAATCAATGAAACTACATTTTTGATATAAAATTGTCGGTTGTACTTAATATCTTTGCCAGCTGAATGTAATGTATACGAGATTTTTGCCATCATTAATTTTGAAAATATAATTATTCTATCTAATCATAATTTCCGCTTCTGTTTTTTTCATTAACTTCTATATTTATTTCTATTATGATTTATCTCTATTGGGATACGTATGCTAATAAATGTTCCTGCACAGAAACTAAATAGATTAAAGGTAACTCTAACTATCTCCTAACTTTATGTGCGAAAGCTGCTATTAGCAATACTACCGAAAATGTTCGAATTACCTTACTTGTACAATTTACTGCTGCACTTGAGAATATAAATTAGTATACTTGAAATAAGGACGTTTATAATAGAGAATCTATATTTTTATTAACTATTATTCAATAAATATTTATATTTAGAGTGTACACGTGCATATTTCGGGATCTAGTCTAGTTTTGCACTAAGAAACTTCAAATGTTCTTGCGAATTCGAAATCCAAACGGTCGAGTGTGAAACTAGTTTATCCGAAATATGCACGTGAGTTGTAACTCACACACTCACTTACATCTACTACGCACAACTTACATTATAGAATTATTATAGAAGTTTTCTTCACGATTGTTTAATAATAAATTTCTTCAGTTTCAGGTGAGTCTAGCCTCTAGTCGAGGGACTCGTAAGGTACACAAGTGTCACTATAGGAATGATTGTTGTATTAATTAATTTCCAAAGTTATTTTCAGTTCTCAATTGGCTGATAAATATTATATTCAATGCGTGTGAGTAAGGTATGTTGGATTTCATTGGAAACTCTTTTAAAAGATAAAATCAAAGATTATGAAATCACGTTTTTTTTGAGTTTGGACGTTGCATTCATCGGAAGTAAAAGAATATTAAAAAATCGACAAACTTTTGTTATTTAAAAATGGAATCCAACTGTTGATAGCCTTAATTGAGACGATTTAGACGAAACGAGCTTAGCTCACTCCTCCAAAATGCAAAAATTCATCGAAATTAAATTCACTTTTATTTCATTTCTGTCTTTTTATTTGCAGTTGTTGTTTTTTTTTTATATAAAGACGCATTCACATTCGCACAGTCTCCTAAAACTTTGAATTTGTTTAAATTATATTTTATTTTTGCCTTTGATGTGTCACAATACATGGTAACTGTCTGTCTTCATTTCTTTCTCACTGTTAGCTCGTTTCTCTCTATCTGCTTTATGTTTGTATGTCATCGTAGTAGTGCTGCCATTGTCTGCGGTGTTTTTAGTTTGTTTTTACCCTTTTTCGTTACATTTTATATGAAATGCAGTTGTTTGCATCTAAGTGTTACAGTAGTTATTGGGTATTTAGATATAAATGTGTAATGAAGTAGTTTTTATTTTACAATATTTAGTACCTAAACTTACTAAGTTAAAGATGGTAAGACACACTTAAACATACAACACAACTGCATAGACGTGCTTGATTCGTTCATTGCTATCCCCGCATCCCGAAACTTCTTCTTTAATCACTCTTGCACTAAATTATAATGTTCAAAGAATAATTATAAGACTCTCGAATAATTGTCGAATCGTGACTCTAGTAGATTTAATTACACGACAAAACCGAAGCATCGTGGAACTACTAAAAATTTCATAAGTTCCTGAGCTTGCAGACCTCAAAATATTGATCGTGGCTCTCTCTCATTCATGCTAACGTGTGACAAAGCCCGCTTTGGCTCACTGCTGGGTAAGCCACGCACACATACACACAATAGTCCAACACATACGTGCTATTAAAACCATTTCAGCAGGCGTCAGCTGACTGAGGGAGTCGGGGGGAAGTGGGGCGTTATGAACAACGCATGCGCTGTGGCGAGTTAAGCGGCTGCAGCGCTTTATTTCCGAGCCAAGTGTTAGAGTAACAGGCTGCGGTTAAAGCTAGCCGCGCTTGCTGGAGTTAAATCGACACCCATTCAGAAAACAAACTGCGTATCACGGCCGTTACGTCGTTTGACGTAATTAGTTCCATGGAATCCGCATGCTGTCTCCACGTATGAACACTTAGATGTCGAGTTTGATATGACAGATACACAAGATGTCAGTGTTATTATAAACAGCTGCTCCTCATATTCTTCCTTAGAATTATGAGATAAGTGACACAAGTAGACGTGAATGTTTCTCAATTTGAATAAATAAAAACACTAACCCAATTTTAAATAGAAATGTTCTGAGAAAGTTTCGTAACACGCAATTTAACACTGAACTACCTACTTACTTTCCGCTTTAAACGCAGAACTTTTGGTCGTATCTTAAACCAGAGAAACATAAACAAAAATGCAATTAACAATCCAATTGCCTACGAAATACGTGAACCTATAAATGAGGTGCAGCGCCAGTAAAATATTTCGCAAAATACAGTCGTACGCAAAAATTCCGATGCAAAACGTATTTCACCATTCGCAATTCCATCTGATTTTTAATTCGCCGCGCATATTCTCGTCACGTTCGGTAGCAATAAACAATTATTAATGCGTTGTTCCGGGCACATGTTCACAGTTTTCGAGTGTGGCGGACTTTTTAAGTGTTCGTTAATTTCGAGTGGACTGGAAAAGTCCAGTCCGGGAATGAGGCAATCCCTTTAACGGTTCAACCACTTCCGTTTCTATCGAAAAATCGGGTCCGCACATGATAAATTTGGCGGACTGTATCTAGATAAAACGCGGCCATTTTCGCTCGATTTACTACGGGATTTTGGTTAAAAAGGCTAAAATAATTTGAACGTTTGTTAGACTTGGATTTATTGGAGCCACTAAGGTTCCTAAATGTTTGATTTATCGTCTTTTAAGATGCTTTCGTACCCTCAATCTAAAAAATAGAGGATCTGACAAAGTGAGGAAATCAAATGTGAAGTAATGCTGCTTTCACTTTTTTCACTTCGTTGGGACCTTTATCGTAATGATACGTACTCGTCTCAATTTGTATCATTGTCCAATTAATTATTGGAATTACTTTCAAGGACATTTAAGTGGCGTTTGATTAAGGGAAAGTCCTTCACAAATGCGTCCCTCAATACAAAAGTTATCCAAATCTTTTCCTTGACTTCGCCAACCTCGGCCTATTTTCCCTATTGTGTTCTTGTTCACAAATTAAAACTCCTCCACTGAAGTTATCTAAACTGGTTTTATCTTTAGATTTCATTATTTTGGGAACCGTGTGATTGAAAATGTTGGATTAATAAATATATTTTGTCGTTAGCGGTGTTGTAAAAATGTCAATCGGTATTAGGGCGAATAAGGGTGCAAAGCACTGACTCGATGATCCGTGATAGGGTTTAAACATTCGTTTAATTAAAAAGGCCAGGGTTTAATTGGAAAAGTATACATTTACATAGTCTTTTGTTTGTTCCTGTTGTGATTTATATTTGGTGACGTGAGGATCAGTGAGTAGGAACAAGGATGGCTCGACTTTTTTACTCCATTACACGGGATTTTATTTTGACACGTTGGTTTTTTGTTACCTAAAGATAATAGAATGTGTTATTGGAATAATTTGAATAAACAAACGGGTTCGCGGGAATATTGGTATTGTTATTGTGTTGCTTTTGACACCTATTCGCAACTTTTATGGCTGAATGTTTCCATATTCTGAATGGTCATTTTAATTTATATTGCCTTAATATCTTTTTATTCTAATAATGTATCTATGTAATATTTTACTTTAAAAAAACGTAGTACGTAAACGTACGAAAGAAGTATGTAAGGATCGTAGCCGGTGGCGTTCTGTGGTTTCTGCCTACCCCCATGGGAAAAAGGCGTGAGTTTATGTATGTAAAAACGTAGTATAAATAACCGCATAACACGCACGCAAAACATTTTGTTTATGGATACATGCAACAGTACTGTAGGTACAGAGGTCGTGGGCGTATTTAAAGTTTAAATGTTATATTTAAAACTTGTTGTAAACTTGGAACGCCAAAGGGCATTAGGAGGAACACGGATAGGTTTTAGTCAGTAAGAGTCTGACACTCCCTTCCGCTCCACCCAGATTGAGCAGTCGTTTGATGATTTCCCATTGTTAAAATTAAAAGGTATAGTCCAAAACAAGAAAATGATCGCAATGATGTAAAGAAAACTTTCATCTTCGTTGTGTGTGTCTTTTTTATACCCTTTGTAGTAGTGATAGTAGCTGTGATAACGTACAAAAGATATAGTCACTATTTTTTTAGAGACCATACTGCCATTACACGTACCTTAATTAAAAATTCGTGATTCTTATAAATTAATTTCTTCCTACACGTAATCTTTTTTCATGTTATTAATCTCGGCTTTCTTTGCTCCTCTATAAGACGATATCATTCACCGCCCCTATCCTTAGCAATAAAGTCTAAAATCTATAGATATCAGTTTCTGTCATGCACACTCCTGGCCGATCATAACATCCCATATTTTATCTCTAAGTTCGATTCTCTGCCATATTCTTTATTGTCTTTGTCAATTTTTTCTACTGTCATGTTTGCTACGTATTTTTCATGTTGCACCTCAATGCACTGTTACCCTATGATAGGGGAAATGTTTTGTCATTATAAAAGCTATTTCTGTTGAACGTGGTGAGCAGAACTATTGGTTGCCCGTGCGAAGCCGGGGCGGGTCGCTTGTAGTCGTTAAATTGATCTAACTATCCTATCGTGGCCTGTACACATTTTACCTAGAAAGAAAAAATATATATATTTCGAGCAATAGATCTAGGTATATTGGTCGAAAAAAATATCTACAAAATATAGCCTTTCCCAGTCTTAAAACTGTACACAGCTGACACTTTTCTGGGTCAACTTAAACATAAAAAAACAGAAACACGCGCCTACTCCATACATATAAATAATCAAATTACGTTGGTATATTACAGGGACCTACTGGACCCTTGAAATAGATGCTCCAAGGAGCGCTAGTCGTAAACTATACAGGAATGGAAGGAAGGCTTATGGAAAAATTTACCGTACTTACGTAACATACGTAGTGTGGGCGATTTTTATGCTGGACTATTGGTAGACTGTAGTTTCGCGTGGTATTTTTATAGTGATGATTTTATACTGTGGATTTGGTGCTAAAAATCAATTGCTAGAAATCTCGAAAGGTGCTGATCTGAAAAAAAGAAGAATTAAAGCTTTTATAAAGACAAAAAGATTACTATCTTATTACTGTCTCACTGTAGGACAAAGGCCGCTTTTTATACAGATAAAGCACAAGTATTAGGCAATCACCACGCTTGCTCAAGGCGAATTGGCGATTTCAGACTTCTATTAATTCAAATCCTCGCGATGTTTTCCTTAACCGATGTCTGTGATGTCCAAGATTAACTTAGTAGGTAAATACATATTAATTGAAAAAGTAATTTCCTGGTATCCAACCAACATGCATGAGAGGCGAGGCCATCTCGACACAAAATTGAAAAGTTTAAAGCTTATAAAAAAAGGTATGTGGACCTCATTTTGTATGATTCTAGACAATATATTTCAAAGTATATTCAGCTAACTTGAACAAAGTCCTAAGCATATTTCAAAAGGCAACTTATTCCATAGTTCCGATTAAGTGCAGATTATTGCCACAATCACATTATAAAAGAAAAGGATAACACAAAAGACGCCACAAAAAGTAATTGTTCAAGTGAAAATAAACAAAAACCATTGTACATTACCGCTAAATCTATCCTTAGCTGTAATTATGGGGGAAATAAAAGAGGCAAGATAAGGAAAACCCTTGTGGGGACAATCTGAAAAACTTGTAATGATGCCGCTTGTATCGGCTTCACGGAAAAAATGTCGGTGATGTCCATTAGCAGTAGATATAGCGATATTTTTGGATACTACAACATGACTGATAAAATTCGAATAAAATAAATAAATAAATTGAAATAAAAAAGACCAGCCTCGTTGGTCTAGTGGTCGCAAAGCGCGACTGCTGAGCATGAGGTCTTGGGTTCGATTCCCAGGTCGGGCAAAGTGTTATTGGGTTTTTCCATCAGGAACTTCTCAGAGCAACCTCGGAGTCTGGATTTGTGCCCGGTTGATGGCAATAGGCTCGCCCCCTATTACATGGGTCTAAAACATAACGTGCGAAATGTGGGTGTACTAATGGGTACACCTCTGCCTTACCCTTCGGGGAATACAGGCGTGATGTTATGTTATGTGTGTGTAAAAAATACCAGCCTATTATTGTCCCACTACAGGGCAATGGCCTCTTCTTAAGCAGAAAAGGCACGAGCATTGATCACCACGCTTGCAATCTCAACGGAGTACGCAGAAGATTATCATAGTAGGTACCTACTTTTCGTCCAGCAAAAATCGCTAAAAGATTATCTTACAATAATACCGGCTTTAATCGCTATTCATCCGATAGAAACCCCGAGCTAATCCGATTAAATTCCACTAAAGAAACCTAGCAAACTTGAAATATAATATTCCTGCACCATAATTCAAAATTTTCACTAAACTAACCAAAAAAAATACCAAAAGAAAGTGCAGAAGCCGCAGGCTTATACTAGTGTAGGATAAAACTGTGTTAAATAAATTATTCTAAATTCAACCTTCTTTGCCATTAAACTGTTTACTCGTATAACAGCCAAAGGTCATTCATTGACTCACTGATTAAACATCAAAATCACAAAAAAACAAATACATTTTAATCATGAGTACTTATTAATGTTACACATTAGTTTAAAGACACGATGGGGTTGGCATAAAACAACATAACATCACGCCTGTAATCCCCGAAGGGTTAGGCAGAGGCGTGCCCATAGTACACCCATATTTCGCTAGTTATGTTTAAGGCCCATGTAAATAGGAGCGAGCCTATTGCTATCAACCGGGCACAAAATCACCGGGCCCCGGGATATCTATATAGGTATCTGTTTGCATAAAAGCCCTAAAAGAAAAAAGAGACAAAATCATGGAATTACATACATCAATACATTCCACCTCCAGCACTTACCACATGACCCTGAACCGACCACTATGTATGCAAACCGAACGGGGCCTAAAAGTAATAAATAAGACTTCAACCGCGCCGTATTTCAGAAGTCGCTTCCGACAGCGACAAAATATCTGCAAGTCTAATGCTGCAAGTTGCAGTGGAGAGGCCATGCATTACAAATGCAGGCGTACAAGTCGCAGACGCATGCCATTATCGCCCGTCTGGTTTATGGCAGGCTAAAATTTTGCCTTTGTGCATAAATAGGGACATAGTAATAACATGATTGGAATAGTACGTGCTTGAACTTTGTTTGTGGTTTATGGGTTTAGAAAGAGGTCTTGATAAACGTAGGTTGTATCTGTCTCATCTCGTGCTGCAAATGAATTTGACAAGCGTCAGTTAGGTATGGGGAGCTTGCGCAGCGCAGGTATGAATGAACGAAATAGTTATTCATAACTTGTGGATCATTTCAACGATATTTCGATGACATTTAGATTAAAATTCTTAACAATATTGTAATATACGAAATAATAAAGTTTGTGTGGTGTTTCAAGTGTCATCTTTCGTGGCGCGTATCAACAAAGTGTAGAGAATACGCCAACTAGGTACATCAAATTATTTAAGAAAATTGCCTAAAAAAATTAATGGCCATTAAATTTTGTAAATGTAGTAAATAATTGTTCTAAATTCAACCTTTGCTTCTAATCTAAATATTCGTATAACAGTGAAAGGTCACTCATTGACTCACTGACTTATTTTAGATACTAGCTTCTGCCCGCGACCTCGTCTGTGTTATTTTTTACCCGTGTTATGTGCCATCTTTGGTTATTGCTCCGCTCTCATAAGTCATAGCGTGATGTTTTATAGCCTAAAATCTCTCAAACCTAAAAATCTAGCTATCATATACAAAAAGATTTTTCCAAAGATTAACGCGTTTAAACGTACAAACAAACAAAATATTTAAAATTAATAATAGATTAACTGTTTAATGTAGTTTATGTAATTTTAAGTATTATCTATACAATATAAAAAACCACAATGGGTTTGGCATATCTGTTTAGATAAAACCCCCAGAGCAAATAAAGAGAAGAATTAAGGGGGTCTTTGACTTCCACATGGACGAAATCGGGGACAAAAGCAAGCAAGTATATATATTTCACAAATCCACAGCTACTTCTCTTGCTTATTAGTTTGGCAATCCGGCCCCTAACTAGAACAAAACGTCGAAAAAAAATTACAGCTATTTACTACCCGAGTAAAACTGATGGACATAATAAAGGCAATATTAATGTTCGCGTTCGCTATTAATCCTAATCTCATAAGCACATAGTTATGGGGCGTCATAAAAATAGAAATAAAGCACTTTTCTTATCTCCAGTCTGATCTATATCGCTGTCTAGACGTCTACAAAGTATTGTCCAATTAAACGCGTCTTAAGATATAACATAAGACATAACAAGGTTATAATGTGTCTGACTATATAATAAGTTCTGTAGGAACGATCGCTAATAACCTACTATCGGTTACCTATATTTTGTTGAAGGATATTGAGTAAGACATTTATTAGGACGGTATACATTTATTTGTCTAGGAAGAATGTATGTACAATAGATACTCTTATGTATGGTCAGCCTTATGTATCCAGCATTACGCGATAGAAAGAAGATATAGGAAAGACGGGTCAGGTAATTCAGGATACTGACTTTATGCGAATAATTTATCATTCAAATAATTGTGTTTTAAGAGATGGGGGTAGGCCACCTGGTTTTTTCTTTTTCATTAATTACCTAGAGGTATCGTATTACCCAGTTACTGGGTTGTGGAGGTCAGATAGGCAATCGCTCCATGTAAAATACTGGTACTCAGCTGCTTCCGGTTAGACTGGAAGCCGACCCCAACATAGTTGGGAAAAGGCTAGGCAGATGATGATGATGATGAGGCATTATCGCATAGTCTTCGTGAGCTCTTAGTTACCCACAAAAAAATGGCCAGTTTAAAAAGTCAGCACTGCATAATATGATTGCCATCACCACGCTTTCAGCAATTAGCTACCAAAACTACAACAATAATCGGTGAACGAGAAATCGGATCCGCAAAAAACTCTTGAAGTTTGTAGCTCTATGGAAAAAACCATTATAATGTTCTGAATTAAAATGATCGACGATCCAATTATGTTTCGTCTAGAAAATATTTTTCTATAATAGCCCAATTATACCTGTTGTAGTGCAATTACGAAGTTAGACAGATTTTAGAAATATTGTAAATTGTTTTGCTCGAAATGGAATATGAAACACCTGAAACTCAGACTACACCTGTACTCAAGATCATGTAAAGGTCGATCTCAAACTGAAGAAGAACATTCGGTATCATCATGTTTGTTCATTGTAGGCATCCATGCGACAAAGTTATTAAAAAGTATTAATAACAAAAAAAGTGCGTCAACTGAGCTATTTTTGCTATCCATTGATGGATTACTAACCATTTCGATAGAGAATGACGGATGAAATGATCCTATTGTCAATCAATCAGTTAGTCTCAAAACTCTTGGACATGGCTCTGTTTTGCCTTCATTCAATATACTTCATGCACTTATAGGTACACGCAATAGTACAAACTTGTTTTTGTAAGAAAACATTACAAAATATACTTGGACCTTCAATATTTGTGTAACCAAAAGGTTCCCAGGCATTCTCCAAAACAATAACAAAATGATCGCAGTAATGAAAATAACATAACTTTCGGCTTCTATATAAATTGTGTTTTTTTACTCCCTTGTAACTTACTACTGGATGTGGATTTAAGCCGATTACTATCAGATGCTATCCAATGCGGCCACAAAGTACGTGAACTCTCAGTAACGCTCTATAGTTCTGCCTACCCCCGAACGAACAATAAGTACGTGTTGCTACTTAGACACTATGCTCTTTTCTATAATAATTTTCCCCAAATATTTCCTCTTCTAAACTTCACGAACAGTTACTAAACCGCCCGCAGCGCACTTTGTCCGGACACTGGCCACAAGTCGGACAAGGCACAAGCCCGGACAAGGCACGACCCAGACAAGGCACTAGACACTATGAGGCACTAGGAAATACGTGCATGCCTCGGGCGCTCTAACGCTTTGAGTGAAAACCCATGTATAGCAAACTACTGTGATGCATAAATATGGCAGCCGAGTGATATAAAATGGAAGGATATTGGATAGTGATGTGTGTTTTTGTTGGTGGAGAAATAATAATGCAGTTTGCAGTACGAAGAATAAATACACTGCGATTAATGCAAAATATCTATACTGAAATTATAAAGTTGAAGTTGATATTTTGTTTAAACGCCATTATATCCAAAACTACTTGTCCGATTCTGAAAATTCTTTCGCTAATAAAAAGTTAAGAATATTATTATGTTATAATAAAAAAGCCACGCTATCCCTGTGTGTTATGGGCTATATTTTTTTAGTCCTAAAGCTAGTTGAACAATAAATCTTGATCAAGGCTCAATATCAGATTCAGATAATGAACGAAGAGACACCAAAATCATTTTCAACAACGATGTAGGGTTAACCAAAAATAATTTATGATATTACAGCGCTTGAGGTTTCATGTTCACCAATTAAAATCCAGTATATTAAACCATGGTATCATAACCGTTACTTTTAAACATAAATTCTATCAATAAAGTATAACGAACCACAGACAGAAAATAAACGATGGAACACAAAATAATAATGGAGAAACTTCCGCGTCTAACTATGTAAATCAATTAGTCGGTTCGGAGGTCTTCAAAATAATTGGATCAAATGAAAGCTCTCATTTCAATAAACAATCCATAGACATCACGAGTTAGGGTTGTCACTCATTTAACTTGATTCGATCCAGAATTTTCGTCTGAAGTTCCTTCTCGATTGCTTTCAGCTATCGGTAATGAATTGCTTTGAACTCGCCCTTGTTCTGTGAAAGTTTCAAGAATGGATTGTTGTTCTGGCTTTCTCAGGTTAAAAAGTCAAAGTACGAGTATTGTAGGTTTTAAGTCAAAACATTTTTATTATTGCAGTAACATATAACATAGTAAATACAGTCCCTAATGCAACTGTTTGCATGGTCAATGTACTCGCACAATATTCATAGCCAATTAGAAGGCCAATTATTGTACTAATTAAAAATCTAGTAACAATATCATTTAAGCAACATTCAATGTCTTAAAAATAATGGGAAATAGAGAAATATTTGACAGATTGACAGATTAGATTGCGATCACTCCTAAAAGTTATTATCAGATTTGCCTACATAGTGTCAAGTCTTATTTGTGGTAACCCTACTCGTTGTTAATTAAAATTCGATTGATTGAAACAATATTAATAACATAACGCTTTTTTTCTGGACTTTCTAACATTTAAATGAGGTCAATTTTTGCTGTGCCCGACAGGGTCCATATTTGATCTCTTTCTTTACTTTATAATGTAATAGGTGTATATGGAATGCAATAAAAAATGCAGTATAAAAGCTTGTACAATATTTCATTGTTTATATCAATAGGTATAATCAACTCAAAAAATCTAATATTTGTGATTGCAAGAAAGCGTCATGGATAGGTACGAGATTCTACCTTCATTTAATTATGACTTGACTTGACTTGATTAATTGACTGCCTCGTTGGTTTAGTGATCGTAAATCGCGACTGCTGAGCATAAGGTCTTGGGTTCGATTCTTAGGTCAAGCAAAGTGCTATTGGGTTTTTCCATCAGGAATTTCTCAGTAGCAGCCTCGGAGTCTGGATTTGTGCCCGGTTGATGGCAATAGGCTTGCCGTCTACATAGGACTTAAACATAACTGACGAAATGTGGGTGTGTACTAATGGGTACACCTCTGCCTTACCCTTCGGGGATTGCAGGCGTGATGTTATGTATGTAAATTAATTTTCTCCCACCATGCTAAATCCCATAACTATCCCCATAAGCATCCCCTGCTACACACTAACATTATGGCCCTATATCCAAATATATCGGATATTCATCATTTCCACAACGAGCTTCCCATAGCCCTCTCCATAGCCATGGGAAACGACAGCTGCGTACATTAAAATATCTTGAGCTAAAAACGTTTCTTTTGTACGCCTATGTCTAACCCGCGGCGTTCCTTGCTTTATTTCTCTGATAGTTTAAGTGCACTGTCATTGTGAAAATGTACCTACTTAGGTTTGGGGATTTGTGTTGTCGGAATATTTATTTTGTTTTTTATGAAGGGAAAATGGAATTTATCAATAGGTGGTGATTGAAACTTATCTATTTTTTGCAAGATGGGTTTGCTCTTGACGCTAGTCTAGGTCAGAGGTGACAGAGACAAAGTCTACGATAGAGTGAGCTTATCCAGAAGAAGCCACTCTAACTTTGAAGAGATTAGGGTCGAATGCGTTCGGAAATATAATAAAATAATAATAATTCCTTTATTTCAGGCAACTCAGGCCCATAAATTACAATACATAAATAAATGTAACAACTATAAACTAATACAAATAAAACATAAACTAATACATAATATAAACTATTAACTAATATAGACGCAGGTAGAGAGTTTCACTCCTTTGCTGTACGCATTATAAAAGACGTTTGGAAACGTTTTGTTAAATATGGAGTCCTTCTGGTGATGTACACAGTGGAAACTTTTTAGCGTAATAGGCATCTAACTTGCAACAACTTTATAACAATGTTGTGAGTGTGCTGTGTAGGCAAACCTTTTACATCGCTTCTTTAGTAGTTATGTTATAAGCAAATAAAGTTACTAGCTGCTCCCTTTTTTTTTAGGTGGTAAAAATCATCAAATGTCACTGGACTGTCAGACTTTTACTGACTAAAAAAACCACCCTGTACCTTCTGTTGCCCTTTACGTTCCGGGGCTACGGTATCCTGTTAAGACGTCCCGCAGCTCCGGGAGGCGTTTGGCCCCGTTGGGGCCCCGTCCCTGTGCTGACAGCTCTTTAAGGCGCGCGCGAACAGAACGCGCCATCGACCCGGGCATGGTCGTTGATCGGACGGCGAGCTACCCATTACTCGCCGTCCGCAAGCCCGCGCCTACTAGCGGCTCCCTGCGATTTCCTACTCGTGGTTTTTTTACCCGTGTTAAGTTACGTCTTTGGTCACTGCTCGACTCCCGCGAGTCGTAGCGTGATGTTATTTCGGCAGTTCGGCTTTAATACAAAAATATTTCCTTCCAATCTGACTGGTAGTTTCAAAGATTAGTGCGTTTAAACAAACATACAAAATTCTCTTCAGCTTGACTATATGAGTAATTGACAGTGAAAAAATAAAACTGGCCATTAAATAAAGTGTCTATTGCTTAAAAACACTGCGGCTGTGGCGAGTTTTACAAAATCACCACAAAATTAACCATCGCAATACGTTTTAATTATCCAAATCTGTTCGTCATTCAAACTACAAATACACATTTTGTGAACTGTAAAGTTGATATTTTGTTTCCAACCATTGGTTACCTAGTAAGTTCATAGAACAACATAGTTATACACACGTATACTAGCTGGTTTTTCTGCATATTTTCCAGAGGGATGTAAGTACAGATAAATACAAACAATTTTTTTACTATGAGACTAACCCTTAATTATGAAAAAAAGAACCGCTGTTCCATACATTTTGGTTGTTTTATAATAAACAGCTTTTTTTTTACTTTTTTGTCGATTCCATAATTAATGTTGTTCATATTTAAGTACCAGTTTCTGTACCCCCATTTCATCCACTTAGGGGACGAAATTTGGAAAATCCTTTCTTAGACGTCTAACTATAATTGCTGCCAAAATTTTAACTTTATTCGTCAATCGGTTTTCGATATTTCGAGATGAGTGAGTAAGTGACCTTTTGCTTTTATTTTCCACCCCATGAAATATGGCTGCTAAATTAAAAGCCAGCCCGTATGACTCGTTCTTTCAGAACATTCAGAAAGTAATATTCGAGTTCGGGTTTCGTGAACCAGTTACGAAGACAATGCGTTGCCCCAACGAAGATTGATACCGGTCGAGGGTCGTCCATCAAGTGATAGTGCCAACGTATACAGTGACTATACAAACCAACCATTCTTTCATTAGTCGACAAAAACTTGTCACAAAAGACGATGTTAATGACTTTTGGGAAATTAGAGAGTCAAAGTCTTTACACTAATATAACAAAGCTGAAGAGGTTTTTGATTGTGTGTTTGTTTAAATGCTCTAATCTCTAAAACTATCGGACGAATTGGATAAAATATTTTTAGCATTTAATCCAAATAGATAAACACTTTTGAATTGTCGAGGAGTCGGTCAGTTAGTCAGAAAGTTGAAGCTTGTTTCTCGTTTCAAAACGAACTTTTAAATTAGTTTTTAACAAAATCCTGGTTATAATATTCATGTTGTTTCTATATGTGAAAATGATGAAGATGGATATAAAATAATAAAAAAGAAATGTAAACAAAAAGAAGTATTGAATCTATTTGTCTATTTTTTTGTATAGTACTGTGAGTACCTACTTAGTCTGGGCTGTTAGATTTGGATTTGACTTAGAATCGACCGAAATGAAAAGACCTAGACGAGTTAGTACCCATTTTATATTTAGAATAGCTTCCAGACTACGAATTTGACTCTATAATAAAATAAATAATGTATTTCACTGGCCGCGTTAAATATAAAGACATTTTATCAATGTACATCTATATTAACTGAGCCTTGAATAAAATATTCTCCTCCAATGATATACCCTAAAGGATACATGGTAACATATGACCAAATTACACTGACCTCGATACACTAACGACATAAGCGTCAACAGAGGTCAAATAAAACTGGCCGGTACATTATGCCCGTTATGGCCAAAGTTAAAATAACATAAAAATATTATAGAGGTCACACATGCTGCCCTTCAAACGTCCATAATATCCTGCGGTCAGAGGCATAAATTCTCTTATGTAAACCGAGCCTTTAATATTTAGATGTTCTTATAGGTACTAGGTGGTGACCCAGTGATTAAGGCGCCCGCCATGCATTAGGTTGTGGGTTCGATATTGGGCACCAATGTGACTTTTTCAAATCATATGTACTTTCTGAAATTTATCTTAGACAACACTGACATCGTTCCGTCCCTCGGAAACCCTGGGTCATCGCGACACTACAATAAAGATACAACTTCATCTCAGTTTAAATATGTGTTTATTCTCCTAATTTCTAAGACGTTTCATTCAGAATGTACTGCATTGTGACGTCGCGAAATAGCTATTCTCAGCTCGCATCTCAGAAACTTCGTTCAAGAAAGAAATAAGTTTTGCACTCCGAAATTAGATTTGAGAAACTAATTTGGCCACAAATAGGATTCTGTATAACTACTTGAAGAAAATTCAAGAGCTACTTACCTAGTACTTAATACTGATTGAAATTTAAATTGAAAATCTAAAGTAGGTACCTTTAATGTGTTGAAAGTGCTTGTTAGATGTTATTTAAGATGGTATACCTATAGCTATACAAGTACATATGCATTCACTAATGAATACGTTGTGTACGGGGTTCTTTCGGATGACATAATGTCTAAGGAAATCTAGACTTTGTGTCGTGGAGACTGCATATAAATAAAATAGGTACAGACAAATATACCCATAACTTTTCCAAAAACTCACAAAGTTTTCTGCCTTCACAATCACATAAACCAAACAGCATAAAAAAATCTTTAACAGACCTACAAAGCGTGGTAACCAACAATTTAAAAACAATATAAAACAACGAAAAAACGGACCGGTCTCGAGATCAAACACCCAGATACGTCGCCATTCAATCAACCAACGAACGCAAACCCAACATTAAAAACACTACCTAGAATTTTGAACTTTCACGAAGTCCTATCTATCTGACACCCCCATTGATCGTGAAATAAAAAGGCAGTGTTCACAAGGGGCGGAGAGACGCATTAGGCTGCGTTCAGACGGCAGACTGCGTCGCCCGCGGGTTGTGCCGTAATCAACGGGGCTTTGTACCAAGAGATGGGAATTACAGATACGCAACGGCCCTAGGCAGTGCGGGCCCGTTGTGATTGCGGCAGGCGAGTGCCGCGGTCTTTATATTTATGTCCTGGTGGTGCATGCGAATAAAAGTTTATTGAGATAGGATAGTGGCTAGGATGCAATTGGTTGTTATTGTTGCGACTGTGTATTATTTTTGTACGAGGAAGCTGCAAAAAAATCGTTGTATTCATTTCTTACTAAATTCCTCGTACATTCGAATTTGATACCACGTGCACGCCAAACGACATTCTAAATCATACTAAGCTAAAACTGTAGCACAAGAAATCCACTATCAAGTTTCTACTAAAAAAATCTCATAACTATCCCAGTCAAGTAACTCTCCGTTGCAAACGAGGCTACTCACATATGTTTGAACACATTTTGTTCACACGCCTTTGCCGCCCATGTCAACGGAGAGGCTTTTGTTCTTTCCATTAGGCCTGAATATGGCCCGAATGCTAACTGTGTCTGAACACACCCTTGTCGAAAACTTGCCTGATGGACGTTTGGCGAGAAATCACTATAAAGTTCAATATGGACAATATGCTTGCCTTTATTGAAAGCCAATATGATGGGATGGTTTTCGTCAAAAAAATATATGGATGTCTGATTGCTAAAATAGTTTGTCATTGGAGATTAACCTTGAAGATTCAGTAGACGTACTGGTTACTATCTATAACGAATAGTAGCTTAAAAACTATTTTATGTTGTTACTGCTCCACTTCGGTGGGTCGTAGCGTGATGTTATATAGGATGTTTTAAATGGGAACTGGTTTCCAGAAATTAGCGCGTAGAATCAAACAAACAAAACTTTCAGCTTTATAATATTAGTATAGATACAGACATAGGATCTTTAGTATAATATCTTGGCTGCAAAATCTAAACCTCACCTGCATAAAAAACGAATAGCTAGCCCTTACACAAACATTCACTGTACATTCAATACACGTCGCACCAAGTCTCATAAGTCGAACGACAATTTTAGTTATTTATAGGATACATTGACACTTATTGGTATTGTCAAGTAAGAGGCATGTTTACGGAGCCAGTGATGGATGGCGTGGCATCAGAGCCGAATCAATCTTCGTTCGTCGGGAACGTTATCAAACAGTTAAGTCGAAAGCCATACAATGTTTGGAGAGGACATTAAAAGTTATTTTGTAACACTGTTGTCGTATTAAAAGGTTATTTTTAGCTAGATTGTTAAAATAGAAGAGAGAGAAAAGTTTTTTATAGTTATTCTTTATCCAACTTTCTACTACTATTATAAACGCATAAGTTTATGAGGATGGATGGATGTTTATTTATTTAAACTTTATGCAACACAAGTACAAAAGCGGACTTAATGCCTTAGGCATTCTAGGATTCCCTAATAATCTACCAAAAGTGGTAAAGAGATAGCATGGTAGTAGCAAGTTATTGTACGAGCGAGAAACCACAATATTAGAGATGTAAAAAAAGGACTCATTTTACATAAATTACTCTTCACTCTTTCACGCTTAAACGGCTGAACGAAATGAGCTGAAATTCGGCACACATAATAGATATTAATCCAACTCAACACATAGGATATTTTTATACTATTTTTGCGTTTCCGTGGGATAATTTAGGTCGATTTTACTTAATTTTAAAGTCTACGCAGACGAAGTCATGAGTGTCAGCTATTCCTTCAATATTATCCTACCATACTGACTCGTGACCTGCCTCGGACTGGTGCCTCGTTGGTCTTGAGTCTTGGGTTCGATCCCCAGGTCGAGCAAAGTGTTATTGGGTTTTTCCACCAGAAATTTCTCAGTAGCAGCCTCGGAGTCTAGATTTGTGCCCGTTTAATGGCAACAGGCTCGCCCCTTAAACACTTGACTTAAACATAACTGGCGAAATGTGGGTGTACTAATAGGGACACCTCTGCCTAACTCGACGAGAAACTCCAAATATAATAAAAGTATTGGTTTGCAATTTTGAACCAAGCACACCGGCAAATCACATGCATGGACTCCCGGAAAATGAAGCCAACAACTCAACACAAACGAGCCACACAGATACCGATCTATGGAGTATCCATATCCCTGTTACGTTCCGAAGCCCAACTAAACGCCCCTAAAAAGTTATTTCATCGCCCATTGTAGCAGTATAACTAGACATAAAAGCTGAAACCACGAAAAAGCCGTTGTACCAAAATGCCCCGCGTAGGGCGGGCAACATTTTCCACCCGGAAGTTCGCTGGGCGGACTCGAACAGCGGATTTATGGCGCCACATCCGCTTCCGCCCCCCGCGACATACACATTATATCGATTTTCGATTCATTCATATTTTTTGTTAGTGAGACTTTCCGATGTTTTTTGACTGGCCATTGTACATATAAAATATTATGTACTTATGTATGCATTGTTGTTATCATATAGCAACTGAAATACAATTTCTACTTATCTTAATGCTATTACAAATTCAAAAGTTTGGATGGATGGATGTTTTAGTATACATACACACATACATAAACTCACGCCTTTTTGCCATGAGGGTAGGCAGAAACCACAGAACGCCACCTGCTACTATCCTTACATACTAGTTTCGCCTCTTCCACGTCCATACATCTCGTTATACAAGCACGCCGGTTACGAGTACTGCGCACCTGACCTTTGACCTTTAGTATATTCATGTTTAATATCATCTTTTTGGTCCTTACTTCCCTTTTCTTAGTTATTGACCAACAACGATACTCGTCCAGACATTCCATCTCATTAACGTTTTTATTTTTATCTTGCTTGTTATGTTATGAAGCATACACAAAGAAAATACATAACATCTAGCTAATGTTATATTTAGTAAAAGTACATTATGTTAACCCTCCAACGCCATAACGGGCTGTTTCCCCATAACCCCGAAAATCGATACGCACACTTAATTTTGGTTCAGATATTCGTGCCGTCTTACGTGAATTGTACGAGTCTTAAGGAAATTGAACGGTTTAAGCCCTGGGCTGGATTGTTGACAGGTAGAGAAAAGCTCTCTAGATTTTTTTTGCTGAAGTGTGCCAATTGTACGAATGAGATTGGATAGAAAAAATCCGGCCAAGTGCGAGTCGGACTCGTACTCGAAGTGTTCCGTACCACCGTACAATAAAAACACTACATTTAAAAAAATACGTTATTTTATGGCGACTCGATTTAATTTTTTTGTTTAATATGTTTTCAAAATATTCCTTGTTTTTCTCTTTCTTTCTCTCATTCTCTCGTTCTTCATAAAAAAACTTTGTCTAGGAAATTAAGAATACAACAAAAACAGAATCAGCCAGATCGGTCCAGCTGTTCTCGAGTTTTGCGCTTGGCAACACATTTAGCCAATATTTTTATGTATTTATATATAGATAGAGATAAATCCAGTATTCCTGAATACATCCATTTATGAATTAACAAAAACTCCATAGCAACCCTTAAAATCCAGCATGCACAAAATTAAGGATAATGTATTAATTAACAATTGAATAACGCCACAAAAGCCAAGCAGTCCTGCGAAACGACCGCATTAAGAATAATAAATACAGTTTATTCGTAATTATTCGAGTTTATTCCAGTTAGCTAATAAAATAACTGTCGAAAATATCGGACCGAAATATCGGTCGAGGGGTTCTCTGTCTACCCTCTATTTCCCTTGGTAGTGTTTAGGAGTAAATTGTGGCAATATTTTCAATAGTAATCGGTGGTTTGCACCTGTGGTTCCTCCTCAGTTTAAAGTCGATTTTATTTGTTCCGCCGCCGAATGAGATACTTTAAAAGATATTGTGGGGTTACTGACAATGTATTGAATTTTTTATTTGTTTTGAACTGGATTTTTTGTTTTTACGACTGTTTTTTTTTTTTCGTGATTGCTCAATGGTTATGGCGCCCGCCTCTCATGCATACGATTGTCGGTTCAATAGCAGGCAAGTGCTGATGTGACTTTTTCAATTTACATGTCCTTTTTTAGTTTGTCTTGGACATCACTGGTGTGCCGCCTTGAGCAAACGTGATGATCAATGCTCGTGCTTTCTCTTTGTTAGAAAAGACGTTTGCCCTGCAGTTGGACAGTAATAGGCTGGTATTATTATTATTTGATACTCATATGGAACTAGATAATTTTTATCTAGACTTAAATTGTCATATACCATTCACATAAAAAAGTGACTTACTGCCCTTCGTGCTGCGTCTTAATCTAATCTTATTATCTCATTTGCAGGGTTTCTCACCCATCTGTTCTGATCTGATCTACTGCCATTCCTCCAACTGTCTCTCGGTAACCAAACAGTTAGGGTATGCCCTACCTGCCTTCACAATTTCTTGCCAAGTGTCCTACTCACCCCCATTTCAAAGCCCTACTAACCTGTTCAGAATAATACTGTCATGTATTGTGTCCTTGAAAAATAAATGTAATTTATACTCTGTTGTGTGTGGGTGTGAGCACTCAAGTGCCGGCCGTTTACAGTTCTGGTCACCGTCGCAATCCATTCGATTTTGCTATTTTTAGCTCACCTGGTTTCTTTTTAAACGGGTTGTATTTATAGAAACTGTTTAAATAAATGTACTTATCTAGTTAAAATAAGGTCTTTTATGCCTTAACTCAAACACACCCAGACTAAGAAAACTGTTTGAAATGAGGAATAAAATTGTAACTAATTTAAGTATTTATTTTATTTATCTATTAGGGACAAAAAACAGTTATACGTTACAATAATAACAATACATATTAAACGACCTAAGTTATGTTGAGTAAAGTGAAGAAAATCGTGAGGATTTTAAGTATTTAAGTAGTGTTAAAATGAGCTCAAAAATGAGGACATAAGGTCAACATTAGGTGACCTTGTAATACAGAAATAAAACGGAAAGAAAGTAGGTATATACAGAGCCTCGAAACACCAAAAGAGTTTGCCAATGTATTATCAATCTTAGAGACGAAGATATAAAAGTCATGTGCGTCTAAATTCTACCAGCAGCGCCCAGCAGCCCTACCATGAACTCTTATCGCGATCCAAAAACTGAATTGTTCTTCAAATACATCAATATAACGCATCAATTTATGCGTTATATTGACGTATTTAAAGAACAGTTCAGTTTTTGGATCGCGATAAGAGAAAATACGTCAATATAATGACATAAATTGATGCGTTATATTGACGTATTTAAAGAACAATTCAGTTTTTGGATCGCGATAAGAGTTCATGGTAGGACTGTTCAATTAATTAAATAGCATTGCTGCTTTGTGGTGGAATCAGATATGGTTGCATTAGTACCTATCTAGAGTTAGATCAACCACCTGAATACAAAACACAACAACAACAAAAATAAAATGCTGCATTTTAACCCCGCCACTGCAAGATCAGTACACTTTCAACATAGTCACTTAAAAACCGTTCCCGCATTCATCTGCTTTCAGCTTTATATCGCGATGCGATCGGTCGCATTGACCCAAATGAGCAGGCATTTGGCGACACGCCCGCTGCCGCATGTTGCCCCGAACCGCGCGGAGGGTTATGCGATACTTTCGAATGGAGTGCCATCCATAGACGGGTATGATAGCTGTTTCGATAGTAATTGGAGTTGTGGTAAGGCAATGGTTGGTGATATGGGGAAAATGTTGTATGCAGTATTTTTTGTTTGGATACGACCTAGTAAGATAAAACTTTTTTGTATGTTTTTGGTACAGCGTTGAAAGAGAGAATCGTCGTCACTTCAAAGTTATCATTGAAAGTAACTGTAGTGTATTTACTGAGTACTGTAGACGTCATCATATTTCAATACTCAACCTGTTTTTACTGACTTAAGAAGAAGAGAACAAAGACCATCTGTAACAAAAGACAGTTTTACTAGATACTAACTGAATTTATTACAATAATTTAACAGTAGTAAATCAATTTTACATTTTTGAATAATTTAACAAATGAGGTGGAGCACAACAAAGAAGTACTCTACTTGTTTATGTCCAATATAAAAAAAAAATATTGTAAAACGTATATTTTTACGAGTTAACCTAAGCTGAACCTAAAATTATACATTTCTTGTAATGATCTCAACGGTTTACGTTGTAGGAGACGTTTAGAACTTGCTACATTCCTAAATTAGGTTTTTAGGATATTGCACCTACACATTTTGAGCTTAGAAAAATAAAAACTACTAGACAATTTATTTCTGGAAATGAACCATCTAAAGTACCTCCTAATCTTATGAAGTTCGTCGGTTTCACTAAGTTCTTCATTTAGTCAGCTTTTGCATTTTTTATTAGAGAAACTGATAAAATACTTAGTGTTATTCTTATTATTTAAAGACATCATCGTACTGATGTTAGGTTTTACGGAAAAAATATATATAAGAAACTCATAAGTAATAAAAAAGAGGCAGTTTTCGTAAAAATTCATGGAAAAGAATCTCGTAGTCGAATTTTGTAGCAGATCCTACATAGCTCTACGTCGTAGGCGAGATGTCGTAGACATTTCGTAGCTACGCCAACAAAATGTCATAGACAAGCCATCACAAATGCGTTTCGAAACGCAAACGTAATTCTGTATACAAGTTATGTGTATACATTTTTGGTATACAACTCAGGTTACTGAGTATATAGCTGTTATAGTATTTGACAGGTCATGAGCTTAGTTATTTATTATTAACACATATGTATGTATGAAATTCATGAGAATGCCAACGGCAATACAACATTAATTACCACATTCTATCTACCCGTAACGACATCCAAAGGAATACATAATTAAATTCATTAAATCACTAGCAGGCACAGAATGCGTAATGAAAAACACTGGGCCATCGGAACGGCGATCACGTCACATAAATCGAACTATTTTTATTGGCAACGGGCAAGCGTTGGCAAAAAAACGGGTATGCCGACTATTTGATTGCTGAAGTATGTCCATATTTTTTGCCAACGCCAGCGTTTTATGTTTTGCAGCGCCATCTGACGGGCGACGTATAAGTCGAGCGCAGATGTCGCCCCGAACGACCCGAAACTAATAAATGAGCAGGCCCTGCGGGAAATTAAAAATAGTTTGGCGCAAATCAACGCTTGAGGGTTGAATATTGAACTATAACTTTGTTGGCTCTCATTGTTTTTATGATCGAACTCGTATCGTAAGCGTGTACCTATATATAAGTTTACAATTAAATTCCTTACGTTGCCATCTGAATACGTACTGTGGATTATTAAATTTCTATCTAAATGTGATTTTACCCTGAAACAGGGAGTGATCTCCCAAATTGACATAAAATTACATGATTTGAATAGCAAATGAGATATTATCGATTGGTTGATACTTGTTTACATAAATAACAGTGCGACGATTCAATTGACATGTTTATTTATTTATGTGGAGAGAATTACAAATGAAGAGATTCAATTTAATTGGCTGATTTTTTTATAAGTAAGAGACATAGGCCTTTGCACTGCAGGGAAAATTCAGGCTTATAATAAAAATAACCGAGTTTTTTTTATAAAAAAAGGGGTAATTATAGTAACATGATCCGCTTTGTTAGGAGATTCCTTTCTCAAAACCACCGGTAGGTTTTACCCAATTCCCGCCACCTTTGGGCTAATAGTTTGAAATGTTTTTTTTATATTCAAAAATGTTATAGATACGTATACAAGTAAATATACCCAGCACTAAGGAAAGTAGAAACACCGACTCGTATTCTTGAAACCGGTTTTATTTTCAGATAAATCGATACCTACTTACACTACATCGTCCCAATACATATTTCATTACGACTGTACAGGTACAGTCGCGAACGTTACTAACAGCAACTTTGTTCCATTATTGGTACTTCCAATCAACTTTCGTCGCCTTTACCTGAACAAGTTGCAAACAACAGTTGGTTCACAGAAAACTTACGTTACCATACAAAGCCGAATACTTTTGTCGCGATATTTTGGAAAAATAGTACAAAGTGAATGGATGTGAACATAAATGAAAAGTTGCACAACTTGAAACATTTTGAGCGCTTGTTCTGATTTACAGTACTATATTTCTTCGAGTTTTCATAAAGTCAAAGTGGGTATGCTGCCCATTTTTATGGGCATTTTTATATCTCGTGCCAGAGCCAAACAATAGAGATTATAGTACCTACTGGCTTTTGGCAATCAGTTAGCTTTATCGAAGGTTTTCAATTTCTATATTGAATCTATGATGGACACGAATAACTTAGACAAAAATTGAATCGCAATTCGGTATCTAGTTCGACTTTTATTGAAATATTTGGAAAGTTTGAAGTACCAATATTATTACTGCGTTCTCATAAATCTTTTTTATTGAAGTGAAAACTTCTTTAGCGGCGTTGAGCACTTTTTCTGTAATGGGTATAAAATCTTAAACTCGCGTCAGGACACGTGCGCGTCAGGACACGTGACCTGATCGAAAAAGCGTAGGACAGCGCAGGGCGCTTGCGCGAATGATAATTGTAATAGTTTTAAAGTTAAATTTTTAATGTAATATAAATTGTCATGTTTGTGTACGATAGCGCAATAAATGAATATTGTATTCTACCACATAAATGATAGTACTTTTATACTGATAAAGCAATTGGTGCAAAATTATTCCCTAACCATTCCAAAATATCAAACATGCTCAACGTTAATAATCAAGTTTTTACTTCTGCCGGCACTCCCGGAGTGCAACCCGTTTTTTTTTATTGGTATTTAATACACCGAATGTTCCACCTTTAGGAATTGTTTTAAAACTATTATGCTTTCACTTGTCACGTCGGTTCAACTTGTTTAACTCTTCTCCATAGAGGCCTACCTACGTTTTGGAACGAGCAACTAGCTTCAACTTTCTGACTAACTGACCGACTCCTTGACAGTTTAAAAGTGCCTGTAAATGGTCTAATTGAAACGAATGATTTGACTCTGACTTTCAATTGTTTAGCTGACTGTTATAGTTGATGACGCGCACTTAAATGATACCTCGCCCGTTAAAAACATTTTGAACCACTTACACAAAAATATTTCGCATAACAACAAGCAATAGAAGCACTTACAGACCCATTCCGAAGGCTATATTGTTGCCTTTATAATAACCTGTCCAGGAAGTTTCCACGGAAATACTCTTTTCGCTGACATTATCGAGTCCAACTTCCCAGTTATCAGACTTCACAATCAAAATATGAATATTTATTCGATGCCGAAATTAACTCGATCGGCATTCGTTTCGTTCATTTTCGTTCATTCGATGCTTATTGCCACAGAGATCAATAGAATGGAAATTATTGGAAAAAAATATGGCTTTTTAATTGGTATTTTAAATTAACTTTTTGAAGCGTTTTCTTTCTCTAGATTGTTATTTTGATAACACTCCTTTTTTCCTGTTTCCTATTTGTTATACAGACTCTAAAAAAATATGTTATTTCTCGGCTTGTGATATGGCTATTTCATTAAAAAAATACAAGGTCTCTCTGAATATCCATCCTAACATAAAGTTTAATAGGTAGGTACATGTTATCTTTAAAAATCCAATATGCCTCAACCATAACCGAACTCATAACATGTTCCTTTAATATTTTCGTGTAGGATACACGAATTTGATACAGAAGTTAAACATTATTTAGCACTTTTACGACCGACATTTAGAACTTGAGTAAACCGCTTCGTAAACCTTCTATGTGTTGTTAAGATTATCCTTTATACACACTCATATTATATGGCTAAGAGTATCCATATAATATTACTGTGTATAACTAATAAACTATTTGTATAAACACGAGCGATCCGCCCCTGATTCGCATGGTTTATAAATCTTGCGCAATACATTTTCTTAATTGTTATAAAAACCGCATTGGGTAATTTTAAAGAACTAAGCAAGTAAACGGAGAGTCACGAAACGTATCTTTTTGTTATAGTATGTATAAATATAAAAGTCGTTTTATAAGAAGACATATAAAACTACAGCCAGTTCTGTCTTGAAACTTCGTTTTTATGGTTGTTCACTTGTGCAAATCTGCTGAATGCAAGACCAATTTATTCTCAAGATATGACAAACATTTTTCATTAAACCAAATCTTCACAAACTGCGATGTTATCAATCTTATTCTTACTCGACGCTTGCGATACACACAACGTATCTAAAATACATAAGCTCCCTATGTAATCCTCACAGAAACACCCCTTGCATCTCACCTACGTATATACAAGTACGTAGGTACCTTAAGAGTGGCGGATAATATTTATTTACACAAATAAATCGCGTCGTCAAGAAACGCGGGCGTCTGGGAAGATCGTGTGCAGGAAATTAAAATCAGCGGCAGGTGCGAATAATGAGATTCTCATTACTCACACCCCGCTCGGCTGTACAAGTTTTCTTGCTAAATTAACGCTATAATCTAGGATATCTTGGTAGAAATCTGAGAGCAAAAATTTTGCGGTTTTTGTGGAACTTTAAGTTGTGGAGGTTTTATTTTCTGGGGTAGCTTTTTACCTCGTTACTGGTAGGCTTTCTTTATTATAAAGTTCACTCAAGAGAATCTGAACTGTTTTATGAGAATACCAATATTCTCTAAAAGCTCGTGGCAGTATTAACAGCCGCACGGGTCGATCCATGAGACTAAGCTACGGGTTGGTCCATGGATGAGTGAGCATCTTTACACACCGGGACTCCTCCGTGCCTCGGAAAGCACGTTAAGCCGTTGGTCTCGACTGTCAAAGTTCCACGTATGAGTGGATCTTTGACAATCGTTAACGGTCGTCAGAAGCCCGAAAGTCTGACCATTACCCAGTTACTGGGTTGTGGTGGTCAGATAGGCAATCGCTCTATGTAAAATACTGGTATTCAGATGCATCCAGTTTGACTGGAAGCCGACCCTGACATAGCCGGGAAAAGGCTAGGCAGATTTTTTATATCGATTTTTTCAAGGTCAGTTAGGTTGACGATTGACGAAAAACGTCTTTATTCTCCGACTTAGCAACATCAGGCGAGGAATAAATCTGACCTAGCAATCTTTTATTTCTGTTCCACTTTCTTTACCTACGAGTATGTGTACAAATAGTACAAAGGTTATTCGGGATTTCCTTTCATTTTCTTGACATTGTAAAACTTGTGTGGGTAGACAACGCGAATGTTGTTCACTGTTTGTCTTGTCAGATCAAAACATACCTATATAGAAAGAAGAAACTACCTATCTATTTATCTTGATCGTTTCTATTAACTAAATATCACACACATTAATATTATTTTAGTAAGATTATGCATACAAGGCCTAAATAAATTTACTGAAACCTCGGAAACAGGTCATTGAACTCATCATTATGCAGGCATTGGGCAGAGAGTATAATGATCACTCAATTTGTTACATAACATCTCAATATTGTACCTACTTTCTGTGCAAATAAACAATTATTCTTCTATTCTTCTTCTATGAACAACTTTCCAAAAAATCTGCTAATACATACATGTATGTTCACTAATAGACAAAATGTGTGGAACAGCTGGTTTTTTTTTTCTACAGCTAAATCAACTAAAAGACATACTTAAGATGTAAGCAATAGGTATATAAAGACACCATAACAAATAACTTTCACACGTTTATAATTAAAACTGCATAATTAAACTTTCAAGATATGCGCTTACGTGCGTAATTTCTCAGAATAAATGTCAAGTGAGTCGTTACGCTCAACTCAGTGCGCTCGTTTCGCTCAGAACGCTCGATGCGCTCGTAATAATTTGTCGGCTAAGATGCAGAAATCCTGCGTTTTGCTACGTGCATAACTACATAATGTCGTGCTAGCAATATGTTTAGCTTACGTTACATGACGGCTTTGCATTAATAGGGCTGTATTATGTAATGTTAGAGACGTTTGACCTGTACCAGTGTACTGAATGAAATTGATGGATCAAATTATTTGTAGAATTACAATAAGGGACATCGAATGAAATATCGTGCTAAAGTCTAGAAATACTTTTATGTCGACAAATTTTTGATATTGGAACTCAGTGTTACTTTTTCAGTTCATATTTAATTTCTAAGTTTGTCTTGGACATCGGTGACGGAAAACATAATCAGAACTTATGATTAATATAAGTCTGAAATCGCCTATCTGCCTTGAGCAAGCGCGATGATCAATGCTAATGCCTTCTCTGAATGAGAAGAAGCCTGTTTATTTTTATATTATTATTGTTATAAGTACCAAATTTTATCAAAATAGAAACCTCGTTGGTCTAGTGGTCGCAAAGCGAGACTTCTGAGCATGAGGTCTTGGGTAGGTTTCCTAGTTCTAGCAAAATATTATTGAGTTTTTCCATGAGGAATTTCTCAGTAGCAAGTAGATTGAGATTGGATTTGTGCCCGGTTAATGGCAATAGGCTCACCCCCTATTACATGGAACTAAAACTTAACTGACACACCTCTGACTAGCCCATGTTTTTGTTATGTTCTCATTATTATTTACAAAAAAAAATCTTAAAAACATCGCAGTTAATACGACACCACATTTTACAAAATCCCTGTGTCCCAACACACGTTAAGGCTGTCTCCACATAACACTATTAGTCGCGCGGCACTTATATCAGAGGAGCAGCGTCTTACGTCACCTGCGCGTTTTCTAACAACGTTACCTTTAATCTATCGCGTTAAGTCGACTTATTCTGTTAGGCCTTGTAACTGGTTTGCATAGATTGCTACCTGGTATGAGGTGAAGTATGGTGAAGTAAGACTGCTGTTCACGTGTTTTGCCAAACGGAGATACGAATACAAATTAATTATACAGTATTAATGATACAGAATAGGTATGTTTTTAGCAAATTTACCGCGCCACTTAAGAATTTAGAAACGTGATATTGTTGGTTGTAATAGTAATTTTTTTTTTATTCCTATATTCCGTCAATCGCACTTACACTCTTGCACTACAAGTTATGACATAAAGGTACTGTCAATGTCAAATTGTTACCGTGGACGTGTAGTTGGCTTTATGATGATAACAAAAAATCTTAGTGCAATGACGAAGCCTTTGCGCGTCTTTAAAAGATAATTCATTAATAGTGTGAACACAAAGAGAGAATAAGTAGTATTTCCTATACCTTGGAAACAAAACACAACACAATATTGCCTTTTCAAACTATCTACTATAATCGTTCCTCTATAAAGTCAACATTTAAATGGCAATAAATCACTTCCAACATTTACTGGCTAGCTTCCCTTCATCCTGCCTACTCGACGTGTGTCGGACGTTCAGTGCCCACTGACAGTCTGTGACATGCTGACGTATGATTTAGACAACGCTTCCCATATTCTAGGCTTCGATGCGTGCGACCCCGCTATGGGGAAAGCCAGACTGATTTTATGGTACGTCAATTTTTTTAAAGGATTTAGAGAAACTTGTTATGAGAAAAATACCATGGCATTAAGAGCGTTTTTGGTCCAGTAAGTTGTCACTGGTTGTTTGTGTATGTGAATTTTTATTACGTTCATAAACGCAACAACGACACAGAAAAAGAACATAGTGTTTTAAAAAGAAAAAGAAAATTTGTAATGGCGAGTAAGAAAGCCACTATCTAATCCTTGAAGTTACTGGACAGTAATACTGTACCTAAATAGCTTCATATACTTGTAATGTCAGTTCAAAAGGTACCAGAAATCCTGTACGGTAACGTCGGTAACATCAAACTGCAAAGCCTTACCCGCTTAACCCAAGAGCCTTGAACTAAACTATCTAACATGCAACATTACCATAAGCGGTGTGCTATCGTAAAAATATGCAAACGCCAGAATTACACATTAAATATTCGTCTCCGACTGTACTTGGAAGATAGTGGGCCATAGTGGAGGCTTGCGTTTACACTACTGTAAAATATTACGGGCTCAAGTCTTGTCTCATGGATTATGCAATACTGCACGTTAATAAAGCAAGATAACAGGTGAATGCGACACAGTTCTAAGTGCGCTTTTGTTGTACCTGCATATGGGGTTATAGTACTTTGTCGAATTTAAATTTTGGAGCGTGAGTGTGGAAGATTTTAGTGCACGTCTGCTTAGCGTAAGTGATTTACATTTAGGAATTAGTGTGTACATGTTTGCGTTTCTCAAACTGTATAAGGATCTTTATTCAAAGATTTCTAAAATGGAACAGTTTGTGTTGTTAGAATACAATAGAACAGGGTTTTGAATATTGTTGTCTAATTTCTTGTTCTTCTCAGCTTAGGATGAAGATATGAAGAGTTGATGATAAGAGATGTGCTAAAAATTTAGTCTATCAAAGAATTATACTCGTATAAATTAAATTATTGGATAAATGTGTTGCTAAACTCAAAATTCAAGAACGGCTCGACGAATTTGGTTGATTCTTTCTTTGTTGTGTTCGGTCTCAGTGTGAGAAGGTCCCCCACGAGGTGGACCGACAACCTGGAGAAGGTAACGGGAAACCGCTGAATGCGGGCAGCGCAGGATTGCTCATTGTAAAAATCTTTAGAGGAGACCTACGTACAGCGGTCGAACTTCGCTTTTGGGACTCAACGACATTAGTACCTCTGAGTGTTACTCATAAATATGAAACTAACCCCTACCCCTATATTAATAAGACTAAAATTATCCAAGAAAGTTCACAACAAACAGCAATCCTACCAACTAATTAATTTTGTCGTACCATGGACGTACCTGTATAAAATCTATCCAGAATCGCAGAGCAACAATCAGAGTACAAAACAAAGCTTGGAACTGCTTCAGAACCGATACAGACAAAATGAGTCTAGGAACGAATTAAAGGAGGTATTCCGTATACGTTAAAGCAAAATTCGATAGATAAAGACTGTGGTTAGAATCGTTAGTGACTTGAAAGGAATTGGATAGACTTATTAGGTATCGATGGTAGTTCTAATATAAATACAAAAGATATATTATGGGACTAGTTTCTATGGCCACAGGCTATGGCTATGGCATGGTTTATATACCACAGGTACACGAATAAGCTAGATCAGCAAGCAGCCATGCAGGGCAAAGACCTCATACATAGAAGGCACGAGGATTGATCACCACACTTGCTCAAGTCGAATTATATTAATTATAAATCCAGGTTCCCTTACGATGTTTTCCCTCATCAATGTCAGTGATGCCCAAGTAAAGCTTAGAAAGTAGGTACATATGAATCGAAAAAGTTACAGTAGTACTTGCCCCATACCTAACCCACAACCTCATGCTTGTGATGCCTTTGACTACTGGGTCATTACCCATCACAAGTTTTGGAAAGATAAAACATTGTATATATCGTTACTAGCGTAGTTAGATAGTATTGAATACGTCCTGCGTGTGCCAATTTCTCAAAGAATTTGGATAACCTCACGCTAAGCAAAAGTTAAACAACTAATTCTGCAAGCATCCAATCCTATTTAAAAATCTCGCCACAACACTTGCAAACGTAACGAAACGCCCACTTAAACTATTCCCATAATAGGTCCGCAGGCTAGCCCGGTGGCCGGAACAAAATAAGTAAGTACACAAGATTAATTGTCCCTAGCGGACGCCAACGGAAGCGCATCCACCGTGCCGCCGCCATTTTGTGCAGATAACACCGGTGTACACTGTCGAAATGTAGTGCCTGTCGATGCGGCTAACGTCTTTGTGGAACTGGCCTTATTTAGGGTCCTGTTCTTTGTGATTTACCACCACTTAGTGCTATTTTGTTAAAGGCTTAATTACATACACTTTTATTGTAAAATAGCACTCTCCCCGCGACTTCGTTCGCGTGATTTTTCTACGGATCCCTGATTTCATGATATTTTAGAAAGAATTTTTAAAATCCGTTGAGAATATCCAGAGATTACCCCCCTACAACCTTACAAACTTTACCTCTTTATAATATTAGTATAGATTATATTACAGGTACTCGCAAATTTTTTAAATACGTAACAACATTATTTCAAGAACACTAAGTTTAACATCTTTAAAGCTTCATCGCATAGCCAACAGCCGCTCGACTGTAATCGCTTCGATCTCAATCAATCCAAAGCCGAACAAAATGCATCGTCATTCTTTGCATCTAACTTGTCCCTCAAAGCAGTCAACTTTATCTTCATCCAAACTTAGTCCACATATCACACCCGGGCTTAGAGCGGATCAGTGCTAATCAGAATTCCCGCTTCGAAGGCTTATTCGTCGCCTCAGTATAAGCAGTGTAAAAAGATCGCTAAAACAAGATAAAGCTTGGTGACAACTTGTGTAACTCGACAACCCTGCTTGTGAAGGCCCTGCGAATGACAGGCTCGCCTCCCGCAACCCGCCTCACACCCCCCAGCCTCGCAAACCACTTTGCACCGTCCGATACTATCTTTTACAATGCATTTTCCTTAGAATATAAATTTATTCGCATCCCATTGAGATATCGAGAAGTCTCCGAGTTTAAAATCCGTCCGATTTCAAAGTTTATCCTTTGAAGTCTTGGATGGAATTATTTTCATTGAGAAACTTATAGGAGTTGGAGTAGCCTGTGAACTTGAAAATTTTTGGATATCTCACTTTATGTTTGTGTGAAATCGTTAAGATGGATCAAAAAGGTATTTTGCACGCGTCTTTTAATCCCTGGTCTTGATTCTATTTAATTTGTTAATTCTCAACTTTCTCTGAGTTTATCTTTAACCAGTTTTAATCCTGTGAACGGAGGATTACGAATATAGTAAAGAGTTTTAGAGATTTTTAGATTAACGTGCATATATGCCAATATACTTTGCGGTTAGCCAACAATTATACATATGTACGTGGTAATTTAAGAAATTCCACACATTAGTGGAGCTCGCTACAATCCTCGCAAACGGAATTTCCGCAAAATAAGAGTCATCTGTCAGCACTAATTCTACGTACTTAGTGCAATGCCCGTAGGAGCTGAGCTCGTTGCATATTTTTGCACACATTTGCTGACTTAACGATGTAAAGCAAATAGTACCTACACTTCTCTTAGTTCTACTCCTTGGCTACCGTAGCCCCTGGCATCGACCCATAACACTACCTGATTACCTGCTGTATTGCCATCATTTCTGTCAGTTTATTGAACTGGTCTGCCGCTCTGGAATGGATCTTCTTATTCTTGTTTTTTGACGGAATCAAATTTTAAATATTTTTACTAAACTTTAAAAACCCCCATGGCCCATGTACTATTATTGAATATAAGCCTGTACCTGTAAGCTGTACGCTGTACCTGTAAGCTCGATATTTTGCGTGCGTTACTTGGCGCGCTACCATAGGTAAAGACAGATTTTTCACAGCTTAAATAGAAGTTTTTTCCTAGCAATTATTTTTGCTCAGTGTTACTTAGTTTGATTGGTAGTATGCATAGGCACCTTCTTTAAATCGTAGGTCCACCGTGCAGCAGAGCGTCCCACACTACGTTTGCCTAAACGTGGTCTCCACTTTAACACGTGACGTTTCTGTATTATTATGCTTATGTTCTAGTAAATATGTTTAACGAATGTTGTTTGTTGTTCCAAACAAACATTTCCCTTAACAAAATTACTGAAACCTGAAGTTGAAATTTTCACATTGCTGAAAAGACTTTTATTTAGCATCCTGCTTCAAACAAAAACTTTTGTAGTTTTAGGCAATTTTGTTACGAAAGAAAAAGCTTTGAGAATATTAGTACAAGTATCTTCTTAAAACTATAATTTCAATAAACGAAAAGTAAAATTTATTTGAATCTACTTACATATAAGTTAAACAAACCACCGATAAATGTAATTATAGTTCTCGTACACAAAATACATTCCTATTACCACCATCTCTTGTTCCTTTCACAATATGTTACATTCCATCAAGTAAGAAAGAGACAAATGGAAGTTTCCAGCTCTTATGCATCGTGTAATTATTCATGAAGTCTCCGACAGCGTATGCTTTTTTATGTATTTTTCAACACTCGTCGTAGTGAATGGGTTAATCAAGTCATGCTCGCATTCGCATTGTATGGCTCTTTGCAGGATATGTTCATTTCTGGAACTCGTTTGTCTGTTTTTCATAATTATTATTAAGTATTTTTTCTCGTCTTTTAAAATCGGGAGGCCATTTTATTTTAATTGTTATTGGTTATTATAATATTTTTTGGTAAGTAACGTTTATCGTAATATTGATTCTCTGGAGATCCAGAATCAAAACCAAAGCCATAATAATGGAGATATTCACTCGTCACCTTGTCCTATGTTACTTGAAGCAGCACGTTTTCTTCTTCCATTCCGTCCTGACGACTATCATGCTATCACTGACTCCCTTTTCTTTCATATCATTCTTCACATAATCCATCCATCTTTTCTTTGGCCTTCTTCTCTCTCTTTGAGATAGGCACTATGATATCATAAAATGGAAAAATGTTATACATACCTACTTACGTACCTACGTTTTATTTATGACGTCTGTAGATCTTATATTTCATATCCCTGTTACCAGTGAGCACAATGATAATCGCGCTCAACATTCTAAATCTCATAATCTCTTGATCACACAAAAGGGATTCTTTCTTTGAAGAAGCCACCGTAATCCCTTAAGTACGAAAATATAAAAAAATATATATAAATCATGGTCCAGCTTCCTTTCTGTCTCTCGCGTTTAATCTCCGTCACACTGTGCTGGAATATCGTAAATCATGCCGCTATCGAAGACTGTTATAAAATATTGAAAATGTTCAGTTTTCAGTCATTCATCTTTGGTATTATGTACATCGTGTGTACATCGCTTAATGGACTTGAGAACCAAATATTTGGAGAGTTCAAATTGATGAATGGGGCGATGTGGTGAGTGGTGATCGTAGTTGTGTTCAAGTATTGGGAATGTTTCTGGTTAAATGATGTATCGTTCTTATTATTGTTGTCAACAGTACTGTTGTTATGAAATAATAATACCAGCTCATTATTTATCTGCTGCAGGGCAAAGTCCTCTTCTCATATAGAGAAGACTGCACGGGCATTGAACGCCACGCCTGTTCAAGGCGGATTGGCGATTTGAAACTTTTAGGTATCATTTAAAAGTCCAGGTTTACACTCACAATGTTTTCCTCCAACAATGTCCAAGATAAACTTAAAAAGTATAATTTATATTGAAAATAGTAATAAGTCTTAACGAGTAATTCTAAATTCAGTTGATAAAATACAAAGGGTTAATCAACTCCCTTTCTTGTACTAAAAAACAAATAAAAACATAGCAAATACTTACGAGAAAGTATGAATTTTTGGCACAACACTCCCAATTACCCGTAAAGTAATTGAAAGTCGCGCCACACATACCCATTCTTCACTTCACACACACACATACATCCCACAAACTATCGCAAAACTAATCAGTTCCAACGCAAACCTATCGACTACATTTCTAATGAGACTTGCTCGCAAAACCTATCTATCTGTCCCTAACGTCGAAACTTACGATCTCCTGCTACCTAAGAGCTAGGTGTACAAGATTAATCGCCGGTGCCTCTCAGAATGGTACGGAAACGCATCCATATCTGTCCAGGAACCACCATTCACCATTCTATGTTACCTTGGTCCAGTAAATATGTATTCAGTTTGTGTGCCAACCAACCACTTAGGAGTAGTGTTACCAAACGCATTTGTAAAATCGATCGCCCTTCAAAACGTAACTTTGATATGTTTAAAGTTTGTACAGAGCTCTTGTTGTTTGGATACTGATATAAGAAATTGAAGTAGTGTTTATTTTTTGTATTTAAGATGGTGATGTAATTTGCTTTTGATTGCCTCGTTAGTCTAGTGGTCGTGAAGCGCGACTGCTGAGCATGAGGTCTTGGGTTCGATTTCCAGGTCGGGCAGTGTTATTGGGCTTTTCCATCAAGAATTTCTCTGTAGCAGCTGTTGCATGGGACTTAAACATAACATGCGAAATATGGGTTTATTAACAGATACACCTCTGCCTACCCTTCGGGGATTACAGGCGTGACGTTATGTTATGTTGTTATGTTATTTGCTTTCAAGTTTAGAAAATTCTAGTCTTATTATATAAACTTAATATTTCTAGAGGTGACAAAATACATTTAAATATTTTTACAATGCATTTTTTGTATTTAAATTAATGTTTATAAACGAATACGCAAACGTTTTAATTTTAAAAAAGGAAGGACACATATTTACGAGACAACACAAACTCAAAAGACAATAAACAGAAAACTTTTCCGACTGCAGACAAAAATAAGATGGTACTTATAACGAACTTGGAACACAGTCAACTTTGAGATCGTCTCGAACACCGATTAACGAACCCCATTAGATCATCTTAGAGTGATTATTATTTAAATGCGGTTCACGTTGGCAACTTCTTGAATCACCTGCAACCCTCCGACATTTGTAAGCACTTCGGTACCTCTCCCCCTCCTTCGTCTTCGGAATGAAGAATAAAAGTAGCTCGTTCCTCCTGGAAGAGATTGTAATGTTTTTATGAAGAGGAAATTGCATTATTGAGAAAGTTGTCCGGAGAATATTAATTTCCGATTAGTGATCTGACTTTGATTATATTTTATGATGTTGTGCTTAAACATCTTGGATTATGGAAGATTTATGAAATAATCTGTTATGGATTTCAATTATTTTTTTTTACAAACCAAATAATCTGGGGGAAAATTCTACTAACTTTTAGGATCGATCGTATTCTCATCTCTGTCTCATTCGACAAAAATGCCTCTAATTTACTTAGAATATGTTCGGTAGGGAGTCAGAAGGACACCTGCAAAAGATGGCTCTTGGTTTGTCTTTTAAACGATAAAACTGGTCAAGTTTTTGTTATGAACGCTCCATTGGCTTGCATAAATGAAATTTTTTAACATTTATTGTCGCTGAGATGAAATTGAGACTACATTTTGAATGTTTTTAGTAAATAGAATTGGATCCAGGCTACTTTGTTGTGTGATTAGATTTATATTTTCCAAAAATATATTTAAAACTTTGTTGTAAAAATATTAGGTACATAATTATATAAGTCATAATCTATTACTTTCGAAATTCATATTTACGCAACTGCTTTAAAATATTTCTTACCATAAACATATTTTCAACGTTGAGAACATATTCTAGGTTGCGACTTCCAGTATCTTAATGCTTGCGGGGAAGCGGGGCCAGAACGGCACGGTGGTAGTGCACAGGAAATTAAATCAGTGCCACCTTACTTATATAATCGTGTGCCACTCGCAATTTTGCTACTTTAAGAAAATACGGGTCAAGTGTGAACTGAATTTTTATACGGGAACACTTCGAACATTCTAGTGTTTTTACAGAGATAAGATATTTTAGGATATAGTTTATTTCGCAAATATAATCGCAATACACCAGAGATGCTAAGTACATAAATATAAAATTAATTCTTCTTAAGAGCTTGAGGAATGATATTTAAGTTTCATTGTTTTAAAGGAAGATATAACTTTTTAGTTTATTATTTTCATCATCACCTCTGCTACTAATATGATCTAGTACATTCAGTTTACTTCGCATAAATGAAAACCAAATATAAAAACGATATTCTTCTTTTATTCCTACAAAAAAAAATTGATTACTTTCACCTTTTCAACATGCTGAAGACACTAAAATGGAAGCCTCCTAAGGATGCTCATTAAATCCTTACAAGTAAGTCTTATTTACGCACAAATGATTTATTTCCAATCCCTAATTTTATCAAAATTCCTCTTTAGAAGACGCTCCTCTGAACTGGAAGACCTTCGAATGTATATTTTAAGATTAATTTATCCTCAACGATCGCTCCTTTTGTGTGTTCATGGGGACGGGTAGACCGTTTTTCCCTTGCCTCCTCTTATTTGATAGCAGAACAAACTGAGCAACAATAGGTTGTTGGTTTATTTTGTAGTATCATCATATAAGAAAGAAAATGTAGTTCAGCCACATATGTACCTATACAACGTACTTGTATTACTATACAAGTAGGTACATAATGTGGTTACGTTTTTTAAGGGGACTTATACCCGGCTATCGAGCATTTACGCCTTATGGCATTTCATACAAACTTTCAAGTCCTTATTTATTTTTGATGAATGAACCGATTTAAATTACACTTACTACGCATTAGTAAGATACATAGGTCTAAAAAGTAATCAGAGAACATTTTCGAAATATTCTTATTAAAAAAATATATATGTAATTAAAAATCTGTTTCTATGGAAAACTTAAAATCGGTCGAATTTAGCTGTACCTAACACAATACAGAAATCTAAAGCAGTTTAAAACCGGACCGACGACTTTAGGTACTTTAACTTTCTCAAAACTCTCAATTTTACTTCTTACTAAAATAAATAAATAGTAGGTAAGTAGGTACCCAAACCTCTTAAACTTAATTAAACAAAGAAAAGCAACACTTAGGCAGTGGTAATAGACTCAAATAGAGCATAAACTTTAAACTAAGCTTTAGTTAACTTGAATAATTGCCGCTGTTGTCCAAACTTAAGCTAACTTGAGCCGGCTAGTGTGTCTACAGGTTTACTCAGGTATTACCTCTGACATACGGACAGACAGACCAATTAGATTTAGACGAATTAGGTACCTGCGTCGCTTGACCAATGGTAAGTAAAGTAGAGGCTTCGCCGTTAATTGTATATTATACTAGCTTCTGTCGTCGACTTCGTCTGCGTCTATATTAAGTATGCCATAAAACAGCCTATGGTACTTAGCAATAAAGTAACTTTCTATCAATGAGAGAATATTCGAAATCGAATTAGTATTTTCAGAGATTTCTTATAAACAAAAAACGAACAAACTTTATCTCTTAATAATATTAGTATTGAAAAACCAAAAGGTCACTCATTCACTGACTAAACACGAAATCTCGAGAACTGCTTGAACTATGAAACTGAGTTTGACATTGACTTTCACGCAGACGAAGTCGTGTACACAAAAGCTAGTAAGGAATAAGAATTGTAAAGGCATACTACAAAATTTTAACTCCCAGTAAAAATAATTCCAAATAAATTCTAAAATTCTTCAAAATATATTGTTTCCAGGCGTTTAAATACACGTATTTTTTTACTACATTTAGTTCCTATGAAGTTTATTGTATTCTTTATAAATACTTATACTATACTAGCTGTCCGCCGCGGTTACACCCGCGTCTTTGGTTACTGCTCCGCTCCCGTAGGTCGTAGCGTGATAGTATGTAGCCTATAGCCTTCCTCGATAACTAATCTATCTAACACTGAAAGAATTTTTCAAATCGGACCAGTAGTTCCAGAGATTAGCGCGTTCAAACAAACAAACAAACAAACACTGCAGCTTTATAATATTAAGTATAGATTAAACTCGTAAACTTAAAAAAATACTCAATGATCTCAAAACTCCAAAACCTTATAGGCAGAATTAAATAAGTACTGTTAGACTAATGAAATAGAATGTTAATCGTTCTTAAGTAGTTAAGAAAACTTTCACACAACTACACTAACACATAATGAAATACGTCACAGCAATTCCAAGCATTATTAACTACTATCATCTGACTACACCATTATTGCTACTGTCATTGACACATTCCGTACTAGAAACACATAATCAAATAAACGTCTACCGAGCAATTTACCTAATCACTTCCTGACACAGACACAATGAGATGTATAATAATATATGTATATGTATGTATAGATGACAAATGTATACATACAGACGTATATACATCTTCTGTTGTATGTATAGTTTCGGAATTAACTGATTGACAAACACATTGACAGATAAGGCAGTAACTATAACTTTACTGCTGTAGCAACTGCAAAATCTTTAACGTACAAACATAAATACACGCCTTTTTCCCAAACAGAATGTTACGTGCTTTTATATTCAAGAGCTATATTAGAAGATATCGTAATATCATGTTTTAATTCTCGGACATCACAGACATATTGGGGAATGAAAATATCGTGTGAGAACCTGGACTTATAGTTAATAAAAATCTGAAATCGCCAATCCGCCTTGAGCAAGGCTGGTGATCAATACTCGTGCCTTCTCTGTAAGAAAAAAGACCTTAGGCCTGCAGTTGGAAAATTATAATAGCTTAATATCCTATTTATATTTTTTTACATATACGAGTATTAATTATACAAAGCAAGTTATAGACCAAGAAGAAAAATATTACTAGGTCAAACGGGCCATTAAATGCGAACAAAGCCACGGGTATCAGTCAGTACCTACATAAATGTTACAAAAAAACACACTTAGGGTGGTTACACTCACGCCTCAGTAATAATTACTTAAGTGTCGCAAGGAACACTTTGAAGTTCTCATGAGCGCAAAAGAAGTTAGCTTACTAGGTGGTCCCGAGCTTAGAATAGAACATCCTATATCCTATCCTTTCTGTGCTAAAGATGGATGTGAGTAAAGGAAACAATGGTATTAGGTATACAGTGAGAACGTTTTATTATTTATTATTATGACATATTTATAAAGAGAAAATAAAAAAAAAAATTGGAATACCAGTTGACTGCGGGCGAACATTCGCTACGCCAAACGCAAGTGCGGCTAGCTACCACAGTTCGTGTGTTCGCCGTAGAAAAACACACACGTTTGTGTGTGGGCCGCACTTGCGTTTTTTAGTCTTCTCTTTCACTTAAACAAAACGTGTGTTTTCCCGCAGTCAACGGGTTAAATATGTAGGTACAATACATATAGGTATTAAAAATTTTTTTTAATAAAAGTTAAAAAAGGTGCCCAAAAATCTAGCAGTATTGCCACGTCGTATGGCAATGCTGATTCTTTTGCCTAAGAATAAGCCGGCCCTCTGGTCACGTGAAGAGTCGACGAGCCGCTTGGCAGTGTCCTGAAAAACAAGATTAGCAGTCAGACTCCGTGATCCTAGTGTTTCATCTACAAATTAATAAAGGTTTCATAAAAAAAGAACACGTACATTTACTTATTTGCGAATTATAGAAAACTAGCGACCCGCCCCGGCTTCGCACGGGTGCAGTGCTGATACTATGGCAAATATTTTACTTACTATTCGTTCGACTAAGAACAAAAGATTATACAATTATCAACAAAGTGAAAAGATACCTTTCTATTCAGTTATTTTTTTAACTTAAATACCTACCTTACATTAAACTACGATTTTTGATACGTTCAGTGAAAAGGTAGGCTATTCTATTCAGTTATTTTTTTAACTTATCCTACCTTTCATTAAACTATAATTTTTTATAATTAAAAATACAGTACTAATAATTGTATTTTTCCTCGGTACCGCCCGCCGCCGCAGACGCTATGTACCTGCGTTTTAAATCTGTAATATCTTCGAAAATATTTATTTAAATTACATGCTGTAAAGGGCCATAATGATCTATATGAAATGCACAATGTTTTTAAGGTACTTAATTGGATAAGGATTAATGCTGTATTGCCTAAAATTGCTTCTTAAATAAGCCATTATTTCTCGTAAAAAGTTAAGGATAAAAAATGGTTATTGTAGGTGATCCTTAAGAGATAGACATATACCATCGCGGACTTTTTTGTAGACCTTTTTAAGGTGTACAATACTGTAATACATTATTTTGATCCATCTCCAAGGGTTCAGCCAGCGTTTGCAATGTAAGCGCAAAAAAATGTGTTTATTTACGACATCACATTAGAAACCTCTAAAATTATCAGTGTTTCTCTTCTATATTATGCATGTATTATACATATAAACCTTCCTCTTGAATCACTCTATCTATTAAAAAAAACTGCATCAAAATCCGTTGCGTAGTTTCAAAGATCTAAGCATATATAGGGACAGACAGACAGAAAAAGCGACTTTGTTTTATACTATGTAGTGATTATCAATAAACTTCTCTTAAAAGAACCAACAACAAAATGACACTTAAAAAACAACCTGTCTTTAATGAACAACTGGCCTTTAATAATAATATATTCAAATTCAAAGATGACCAAAGCTGTTCAAACGAGCGTGCAGTGTGTGTCCCTATAAGTCTCAGGTTAATAGCAGGCAGTCTAAACTGAATTAACCCAGTCCGGAGCGCCGGCAACTTTGAGCACCTGAGCACTATCAAGTTCCATGAAAGACTCGCCAGTATTCGCGGAAAAGCATTAACTTTAAGTTAATTCAGCCTAGATAATTCCAGGGTGCAGTTTTAGTATGGAATTAAATAAACATGGTTTCATGTATCTTACATATGGTATCCATTTTAATTTTAATAAGGAAAATCACACAGGCAAGCAATGATGCAGCCGCTATGCTAATGGGTACCTGGGAATCTCCAATGTAAAAGATCATTATTAAACAAATCAAAGTCGATTATTTATTTGTTCAGGTTTGTCTACAGCTTCTGTATACATAAGATTATAATATTTCAATAAGTATTAGTTCGACTTTGAAATAACAACAGTGGTCACGTTACTGTGACATAACTATGTACTATCCGGCATTGTAAAACTTTGTAAATAAGTGAAACTGCATAAAAATCATATCAAGGTAACATGTATCATTTTTCCGCCTCTTATCCTAACAAAGGCAACAACACAATTGACGTTGATTTTTTTCCACTGGCAACGCCCGCAAATAATAATTTACACGGCAACATTTCAATGATAAAGCGAAGATTTTTCGTGGCATTGTCCGGTAAAAATAGAAGGCGATAACGTACGAGCGTTGTTAGTCGTTACCATGGCAGGCTCGGCCATTAAACCTAACGAGCCAAGCTCGAGAGGACAAAATGTCCTGCCTGCCAACAATGACCGCTAGAGATGTGACACTGCTAGTTATATCGAGTAAGCGTGTAAGCGATTGTACACGTTCACTTATGTCAAATATTGATTGTGCCTATTGTCTGCCTCGTTGTCCTTGTGGTCGCAAAGCGCGACTGCTGAGCGTGAGGTCTTGGGTTCGATTCTCAGGTCGGGCAAAGTGTTATTGGGTTTTTCCATTAGGAATTTGTCAGTAGTAGCCTCGGAGTCTGGATTTGTGACGGTTGATGGCAATAGGCTCGCCCCCTATTACATGGGACTTAAACATAAATGGCAAACACGTTACGCAACAACATTTTCAAGTAACCTTGCACAAAGTAATGTCCATATTTGAAACCTTTGATGGTATTATAGGTATTTTATTTATCTACGGGTGGTTCAATGTTACTAGTCTAATGTATTCTGCTAAAATTTGATTATAAACTTTACACGGAAATCCCACATATATAATGAAATTATTCTATATATATTTTTTTATATATTTCCAGGTAACTCAAACTGCACACAATTTCCAACCGATTTCTGCGATTAGTCGCCAGTATTCGATACTGGAATGTAATGGGAAATGTATGTCCCATCCCTAGTAACGACCTTTACCTTACAATATGTAAGTGACGCATGTTCGGTAGTTGTTAGCGAAGGACCTTTTCACTTGGATAATTCATCGTGTCTCCACTACAGTCGAAAAAACCGTCGATACAATACTACCTATAAGGATTGTTTGGTGTCAGAGTGTAGGTACTTTTCTTTCAGCTTTCTGTTTTTTTTTTTCCTTGATTATAAAAACACTGGACGTACGTTAAAAGTTCACATATTTTATGACGTCATAACATCACGCCTGTAATCGCCAAAGGGATAGCTTTTTTTTGTATGGGGGTAGGCAGAAACCACAGAACGCCACTTACTACGATCCTTACATACTCCTTTTTGCCTCATCCACGTTCATACATTCACACAAGCAAGGCGGTTACGAGTAGGTACTGGGCACCCGACCTTTCTAAAGAACCTCACTAACACTTTAGTTTTTAGTAGGTAATTAAGGCAGCACAGGACCGGTCAATGTGGCTAACTATAGGGAGGCGTATGACGGCTGATATAATGATGAATTAAGGCAATATTCCAGCATGTAACTGTAAGATTCATCAAACCTCAGACTCACTGTCTCCCAACTAGAATAGCAAGATTGACTAACCAAACTAACCTCATCCAATTATTTTAGTTCATATGACGTTATGACAGTATAAAATATACTATTGCAGCACTAAAATAAATACAGAACACCAAACAAGTTTCGCAATATTATAACTAAACTACGATTTATATCGTGAGCCACTTGTGGTGTCGACTGTAACAGCGGTCGTCCGCTAATGATGACGGATACCAACATCATGAGGGCTGCGGTTTTTATATCCCTTAGAGAAGTGTACCCGTTTGAACAGTATTTCTACAGTATACTGGAACAAGCTTCTAGGGAAAATCCGTTTATGTTTTGTTTCAACTGAAGTTTTTAGTTCCTAGAATGAAAACTTTCAATATTGTTGACAAGAATATAAAGGGTGACTGGTAATTTGTGTACGATATTTAAACTATATTTATATACCATTGAACGGATTGCGTGGAAATTGTGCATGCAGATAGTCATTATGACGTAGACATGCGCTAAGAAAGGATTTTGGAATGCCCTTTCGGTTACTAAGAAAACTTCAACTATATCTGACGACCCTGGATACCTATCTCTTTGGTTGACTGTACAAGAAATGCTTAGAAAGTATCGACATGATAAAAACAAAACAAAGAGCATGTTGTACACACAAATTATTAGTTGAATCCCTGTTCTCCTACCTAGATCACAAAGTAATCTGTATTAAAGAGAAACAGATTCCACTCCCTAGTGGGAACATTATTATTATCACAGAAATATTTCCTTATAAAGAATTCTGAATCACTCATTCGTTAATTTATATGGACCTTTCCTGTGATTTTACTGACTTTTATCTGACAAAGTTATTAGGCTGTTCTTTTATTTATATTTATAACAATCTCGTGTCACAGTGTTTGTGCTCGCTCTCCTCCGAAACTGCTCGACCGATGTTTATGAAATTTTGTACATATATTTGGCAGGTATGAGAACAGGTCATAAAGTATATTTCACCCCCCAAAGGGTATAAAACGGGGGTCCAAAGTTTGTATGGAGAAACAACATTAGATCGCCAAAAACCGACATTTATTCGGACGAAGACGCTGGCAGAAGCTGGTAAACATACATAATATAATACGATTTTATTATATGTATAGATATATATGTAGGAAGGTATACACATTGGCTTAAGTTTGAACCATGAAATAACCTATTAATATACACTTTATATAAAGATTATAAGTAGGGTAGTGTATAGCTAGGATGTATGATTATAGTGCGTGTTATACATAAAGATGTATACAAGAAACTGGAGTTGTTTACAGCCATTCCCCTGATGTAAACATTTAGCAGTTTACGACACCCATGGGAAATGTGGGGGTTTATTCATAGTCCCGAATTTAGAGTAACCCTACTTAGTTTAAAGACGCTTGACGTTTCATGTTTTTTATCTAATTTAATCATTTTATTCCGCGAAAATTTTTATCCTATGAAAGAGACAAAGAATTATTTTTCAGTTGATTGATAACAGTTTCGCGAATAAAAAGATATTATTTTTCATTTTTATCTTTTATTTTCAGACTGATTAATTGTCTCGAGTTCATCGTATTTCACATCGCTTTTGCTCTCGATGACAGTTTTTTTTGTAATTTCATCTTAAAACTTGGCTTATTTGTTACTGTGTTATAAATAATAAAGCAAAGATACTCAAGGACTAATGTGATGAATATTACAATAGTTAAAGCCGTGTATTAAAAGTTAAATCTATTTATATAAATGCAAAAAGTCATTCACACTCATTACGAAATATCGAAAACTGCGTGACGTATAAAGAAGAAATTTGACAGGGAGGTAGTTTATAGTCAATAGACGGCCGCTAAGAACGCATTTTTCAAAATTTACCCCCTAAGGGGATGAAACGAGGGTCCAAAGTTTGTTTTTGGAAAAAATCTACTTTGACGCGGACGAAATCGCGGGCAGAAGCTGCAGTTCAGTATAATTCCTAGACATTAATAATAATAATAATACCAGCCTATTACTGTCCCACTGAAGGGCAAAGGCCTCTCCTCATACAGAGAAGGCATGAGTATGATCACCACGCTTGCTCAAGGCGGATTGGCGATTTCAGACTTTATTAATTACAAGTCCAGGTTTCCTCCTAATTCCTAGACATTTTTTAAATATATTTTGCATCTACAGTAACGCTAAATAAAGCCAAATGTTATGCGAAACGATAAAGACATTTTAATGTTTCCTTCTAGACTCTTTCTAGAGCTAAGAATCGTGCAAGATAAGGAGCTAGATAAGGCGATTTTCAACCAATACAAGAAAAAGCCACAATGCCAGCCAGGTGGGCGAGACGAAACACATCGGATATCATTGTCGTAAAACGTTATCTCGCTCGTTATGCCGAGGAAAACGCTAAGTGTGACTCCCATTCAGTGCAGAATTCAGTATTTCCATTTTTAAAACTGAATATTGTTGAAGAAAAACCAGCAAATGTTGGTACCTAATTTGTTCTCATTATATGCTCGTTGAAAAAGGCAAACGTTTTTTTATTAAATTAACAATAATTCTTGCTGTGTAAAACACTTAATCGTCATAGGGTTACCTTGACAGCAACTGGCGTCAACTTTTTGACTTCAATTCGAAAGTGCCTGTAATTGGTTTAATTGAAATGACTGTTTCGACTTTCGACTAATTAAAAACGAACAAAATCTAATCGTACTTATCTCATCATCGATGACCAGCTACCACCAATGTAAAAAAATGGATAAATTAGACGCATTTTTGACAGATTGGGACTGACATAATTCCCAAATATTAATAGAATTACCCCTCTAGTCACTGGACTATTGCGGTTACAAATATTGCTTGGAAACCGTATGAAATAGGATTCCGCATAGAAAATACCGTCTTAACATACATTCCACATTTACGAAGATAGTCCCCTTGACCAACAAACAAATAAGCAGAAAACCTTCATACATTTTGGTACACGGTACCCTAAATATAATGTGTTTGGCAAAGTTGCGCAGGATCATAAAACCTTGGCTCCTATGAATAAGAGTTGTAAAGATGATGTTACACGCCATGACGCGTGTATGGCTATAAAAACTTTAACTTTTACCATGGGACATACACTTGTGAGTTTTTCTCCTATTGTGTTGGCTGATGTAGTTTAAAAAAGGTTTTATGTTTCCGTATATTTTTCAAGCTCTTTTTTATGTCATAATTTTCCCTGGCCCCAAAAATATAGGAGCTGTCAAGTTGGGAGACTACCGTACAATTAAAAAGATATAATAAATAATTAGTTGCATAACAGTTACGTAATAGTTACGTAAACAGTTGCATGAGCATTCTAAAATAAGTACTTTTTAATAAGATATATTTTGTTTATATACATACATACATACAATACATCACGCCTGTAATCCCTGAAGGGCTAAGCAGAGGTGTACACATTAGTACACCCACGAACTAATATCTAGGTTTTAGGTTATTCCGTTATACACTATGTAACAAAAACCCTGTCAGATCAGTGTTGCCGTTGATCAGTTTTTATGTTTTATTTTAATTTAATTACTTCTTCTTTCTTCTTTTTTTTTTCACTGGGGAAATATAATAATCTCAACTCCATTAAATGGTTACGTATATGTGTACGCAGTACGATGCCGAATAATACCCTTAAGGATCGGACAGGGTTTTTGTTACATGCTGTATAGCCGAATAACATAATTTCAAAATTATAAAATGATTTTTAAATCTCGTATTTCATATTGAATTACTATTTGACTGTTAGCCTGGATATTAGTACCCATATTATACCTAAAAACCATTGGGTATAACTACTTATTGACTAAAATATGACTAGATTACTTTTGTATGAAGCGTGCTGTCGAGATAATTCACTTAACCGAAAAACACAAATGTCATGAACATCTACAAAACTCATGCACACTTTCCAAAGGCAGATGCCTTTCATCATAAAATCTCTCCGTCCACTAATTAACACCGTATCTCATAAGTCACAACTTCATAGCACAACCTGCATCCAGCGTACATTTAATTTCCGCACATAAACGTAGCCAGCTCGGAAAGGAAACCGAAACTATCTCGAATCTAATTTAGGATATCTCTAGTACGCATACTTGCACCCCGAACAAAATTAGCTCTGCACAGAAAAATGTGCTATAACTCAGGGAGCTCAAAGCGAATACGTTTTACAACAAAAAATACGTTTCGCTAAGTTTACCCTGAAATGTTCTTTGTGACCAAATTGATGTAATTTTTGCGTTATGGTTACGTCACGGTTTTCTGAATTTTTGCGTTGTATAATTTTTTAAACTTTAGAGTGGCAGTTTAATTTTGTAGCAAGTTTCGTTATGTCATTAAAATGTTACTACATGGTTTAACTAACTTAATATTTTTAACAGTAGACAAACCAGCCGTTTCGTGGAACAATCTCGTTATTTTATGAAAAGTGTTCATTTTTCTGGATTCCGTATCTTACAACAAAAGGCCACAATAAACTACAATAAAGCTGCAAGAAAATAACAATCCAAGATAGCTAATAATGCCTTAAGGGAAAATAAAAAAGATATAATTCACGACAAAAGAACCATCGCATGCTGCCTTATCTTTCATTATCTTATCTAATGAAAAAGGAAAACCATTACGTTTTTCTTTCAGTTATCGTCGCGTTAAAGTTTAACAAGGTCTGTTCGACCTTTCATTATTTTAAAACTAATTAAAAAGTCCCGTTTTGGCCCAAGGCGGTGACGGGACGCGTGAAGACGCTTCGAATATATCGGCCAAGGACGCCATTTTGTTACTGACGGGGTCCACAAATAAAAAAGTTTAGATGCCCCTTGTTAGTCGGCTTAAAGTGCTTAAACCTAAATACTCCGAAAGTTAGGGTAGTGAAAAGAGACATATTTAGATCGAGACTAACGATGTCAGACATTTGCAAATTCATATATTCAAAAGGGTATATTTTTTACAGATTTTCCGATCCTTCGGAAAACGACAGAGGGGGAGACATCGCAAACGATTGTGGAGGCTAATATCCCATGATCGACACTCCCACTCAGTCGTGAATGGCGTATATGGAAAAAATGTTCACCCCAATACCATATACTGGCACCCAATTTATTTTTTGCCATTTCAGTTGACACGACACGCTTCAATACTGCGAACTAAGTAAACAACAACTGAGGTTTTTCTGGAACGTGTTTTACCAAAACTGCCATTTTTACCTACTAGGGATTCCGCTCTGAAATCACCGATTGTTTCCACAATTTTGCTCAAATAAAACGTAGTTTGTTTCCGCACTCGAAACACGACTATTACAGTAATTTACATTCACAAAGTTCCGTAAAAATTTGCATACAAACTATCCACAGGAATAACATGGAAAAACTCTTTTGTATTAAAAAAAAAATTAGAATTAAAACAAGAACAACAAATAGGCGGCAAAATGATACGCGGGGCAACGCGGGCGTGTTGAAACTCTGTACAGAATAAATGGTTTAATATCCACAGCTATATGCGCTTTAATTACCATTTTCGTGTTTTTATTCATGTAGCTTGTGCCCGCGACTTCAAATCAAAGTCAGATCCGTTCATAGCTGACGTCCCCTACCTATGTGCTAAATTTTAGCTTCATAAGTCTAGTAATTTCAGGATTCGGAATTTTTAATCGTAAGTTGTAAAAAGCACATTTTTCAGTTGCCTGACGCCTAAAAAAGTTCTTGAGGAAACCACGATTCATAAAAAAAAACTGTAGTCAAACAGCTAGCAAGGCTATCAATGCTCAATGCATTGCATTTCTTTGTATGAAAAGAAACCTTAATGCGATAAGTATAGGCTGGTATTAGAGTATCAGAAATTGAACTTAAAACCATCATCAGCAAATATATTTTATTTGTTTTTACGAATATACCCATTCTGCACAAGAAAATTGTGGTTCTAAGTTAACCTTAGGAAGCTCATATTAATTATTCTTGTGAGGTAACTAAACAGTTTATTGCCTAAGAAAGTGTCGGAAGTTCTAGAAGCCACAGCGTGGTTACCTTGCGCAGCTTAATGACGTGATAAGAGTTTATAGTGTGCGTTAATTACAAGTGAGATATGTGGAAATGGTTTACATGACTGTACGTATAGTTTACCAATTATTTTAAGACACTACACAGTTGCTAGCCAAAGATAATTTCTCCTTACACCTAAATGAAATAAATGATTACTATGCATTATTTGTAGGTACCTATTTAAACAGTATGTCACATCACATACCCTTTAATTACGCATTCTGTCCATAAAACTAAGTAACATTAAATAAAAATTTAAAATAAAAATCTTTTTTTATTTTTATTATTAAGTATTATTAGTTTTTTTTTTCTTTCTATAGATTAAGTACCAACTTGTTTGGGTTGTTGTAAAATTATTTTGTATGCGTCACTTTCACGTGAATAAAAAGTTTTTCTTTCTTTCTTTCTATTCCAGGGAAACGACTTATTTTGAGGGTGAAAAATCATTGTTTATGGGATGGAGTTTCTTGCCCATTCTTCTCCATATGAAACTACCTTTTGAAATGGGCAGATGCCCAAAAAAATTTTTTTTCTCTTGTAAATGACATTCACGACCTTTTAATGGTCTAATTGAAATAAATGATTCGACTTTGACTTTGAATGGTCCCGAGCAAAAAAATATCGCAATAATGAGAAAAACATGCAATTAACGGCTTGGTCAGGTATCTTTACATCCTTTACGTGCCTATGTGTTCCCAGAAAATGATTGGTTCGTACACCCTACGACCTCTAAGCAATCTATTAGTGTTTTTTAACGTTTTTCCATTTGATTGACGTTGCGCTGAACCCTCTCGTGAACCTATCTGGTATAAAAAAGTCACTTTCAAGTAATCACCGATTTTATCGCAGTGATGGGACAAGAACTGTCTACTCCTATCAATTGCGATTAAATTTTAGTTCCGCGTAGCTTTTTTGAAGATTTTGACGATTGAATTACTTTTAAACCGACTATAATATTTGTTTGATTAATAATGTAAGAATGGAACGTTGTTTGATGCATGCCTGTGTGAAAGAGTTAGATGTTTAAGTGTGAGTGAGACAGACAATGTATGTTAAACAAATAAAAGATATTTAGGATGAACATTTTAAAAAGTGACAGAGGATGGACAAGAAAAAAAAGTCGAAAGACGTCAAGACGATATTTTTATAGATACGAGCGAAAAATAAAGTATTTATAATAATATCGATCATACTGAAAAATGGCTTGAAAGACTTGAATTGGATTATCAATTTTTGAAATAAAAGTAGTCATGCATTTAATCGAGGTTAATGATATTAATTTATTCAATAAAAGCAAAAATCACTCACCCATTTCAGTGAATGTATTTGTCAGTTTCACGCCAATTATTCGATTAGCGTTCGCAATTAAAATCGAATAACTCGACTCAATCGAAATGTAGGTACGAATGACAACACTATTTTATCGCACGTGCTGTGCAAGCATTTTACTTGTCATCCTATTCAGCGGAGGTTTTATACCTTTTGAGTAGTAAACGTCTACGTTTTTTACGAATATTGTTTCACGCATAACTGCACTCTTGTATCTAGTTACAATGTAAGAGCTAGCAGATCAAGCTCAGATCAAGAGTGTAATCTGTAAAAATCTCCCTCGGTAATTCACCGAGCAGCTATCAAGTAGCTCACTTTAAGCACCTCAAGCTAACTTTTACAGAATATCTCTGCTGATGATACTACATCATCTGCCTAGCCTTTTCCCAACTACTTTGGGATCGGCTTCCAGTCTAACTGGATGCAGCTGAATACCAGTATTTTACATGGAGCGACTGCCTGTCTGACCTCCACAACCCAGTAACTGGGTAATTCGATACCCCTTGGTAAGACTGGTTGTCAGATTTTCGGGCTTCTGACGACCCGTAACGACTGTCCAAGATCCATGTATGACAGCCGGGACCAACGGCTTAACGTGCTTTCCGAGGCACGGAACGATGTCAGTGATGTCTAAGATACACTTAGAAAGTACATATGAATTGAAAAAGACACATTGGAACCCACAACCTCATGCATGAGAGACGGGCGCCTTAACCACTAGGCCATCACGACATTAATCATTACTGCTGATGATTCTACATTAGCCGTAATAAGAGAAAAAACCTCTTTCTTAGTTTCAATTTCGGTGTTATTCAGCAATATTTTCAAGACTTGGAAATATTGCTTTTGCTCGTACTTCAAAGCTCACAGGAAGATAGGACGAGTGCGACAAAGCTGAAGTGGCAATGCAGACGTGTTCTTGAGTGGAGACCGCGAATCGGCAAACGTAGTGTAGGACGCCCTCGACCGAGGTGAAACGACGAAATTCGCAAGGTAGCTGGTAGTAGATGGATGAGAGTGGCCGACGATGGCGATCGATTAAAAAGAACAATGTCCATCAGTAAACTGTTAAAGGATGAGCATGAAAGAAAACTCTTCATATTATACCCATTAAGCACCCTCTAAACAAAAAACAACAGCGCCTCTTAAAGGCGTGACTTTGAAAAAACAACCAAGGTTATCTCATCTCATGAATGTTTTCTTCGAAACCTCTTTCCTCCTTCGAAACAAAGGGTGCTTTATCACAAAGAGATAAAGTGGAAAATCGTTTACAAATTCCAAATAGGAATCAGATGTCAAAAGACTAACTTCGGATCACGACAAAAGGAGTTTAATGAGGGCCACACCCATTATTTCAGACCTCATTTAGACTGGAGTTTAAGCCTTTGGGTCGTATTAGAGGCATCTTCATGAAGTGTGCCATGAATTTTAATGTGTCTTTCAAAGAGATTAGTAGCTAACAACTACGTAACATTGTTATCGATTTTTGATTATAGTGGAATTCATTTTATAGGTTAGAGTTATCGACTCAGAGATGGAAACGTCATATAGGGGTGTGAAAAGACATATTACATCGCCGGTAACTAAGTATAGGTACTGCCCATCAAACTAAGTAACATGGAGTAAAAATTATTGCTTGGAAAATACTTTTTTTGCTGTAAATTGCTTATGTAACGCAAAACATTGTAATTACAGGTGCAAATAACAGTACAGAGCTACAATAAGTAACATCATAACATCACGCCTGTAATACCCGAAGAGTTAGGCAGAGGTGTACCCATTAGTACTCCCACATTTCGCCAGTTATGTATAAAACCCATATAAGGGCGAGCCTATTGCCGTCAACCGGGCACAAATCTAGATTCCGAGACTGCTACTAAGAGATTCCTGATGGTAAAACCCAATAACATTTTGCCCGACCCGGGAGTCGAACCCAAGATCTCATGCTCAACAGTCCCGCTTTGCTACCACTAGAGCAACGAAGTAGTCCACAATAAGTATTATAAGTTTACATCTCAGTAACCAACATGGCAGTTTCCCATGTATGCTCCCATGCATGGTGTAGAACAAAAAACAACTCGCTAAGAGAAAACATGTAACTTTCGAGTTCGTTGAGTGTGTTTTTACACCCATTGTAATAAATGCGAGGTTCCAAAAACATAAGCGAAACTACTTAAAGCAGTCAGTCAATCAAAAGTCGTTGAACCCCCTTCTAACAAACAGCAACAGTATAAAGGACATTATCCATATAAAAACAAGTCTATTGACAAATACCTACCGTACCTAATGGATATGCAAATGTTTTTATATCCACACAATTTTGTAACCTTAAACTAATTTGATAATAAAAAAACCTATCTTACCTTAACTTTCCTGCTTTTAGCGTAATTGGATTGAGATAACAGTGAATACGTTGCTCAAAGGTTCGAGGTTAAAGAAAGTTTGTGTATTGATTAAAATACGATTATTTTAGTGTAAATTTGGTTATTCCATACAAACTTTGGATCCCGATTTCATCCCCTTAGGGGGTGAATTTTGGAAAATTCTTTCTTATCGGATACAAAGAACGCACGTCATACAAATAACGCACCCTCCAAATTTCAGGTCTCTACGATCAGCGGTTTAGGCTGTGCGTTGATCCGTCAGTCAGTCATTCAGAACAAGGCATTTTATGTATAGAGAAGATAGATAGACAAATAATATCTTATCGATTTTATCGATAAGTCGCGACTATTTATCGCGAAGGCGTAGTAGTAGGCGACCAAGAAAGTGCAGTCTTTTTATAAAATGTTTAAATGTGTGCATTTGTTTGATAACTGTCATCTATTTATTTGTGTTAAAATTAGGATATTAATTACCTATTTATCGTTGCAGTTAGAGACTAAGTAGTTTCATTTTCAGCTTTCATATTTTTTATTTTTTCATAGTTTCTTGGTACGGTTGTACTGTCCTACTTATTTCTTTTCGTAGAAAACTTATGTCTTACTTAAGAAACCTTTATTATACTCCCCAAAATATGTACTAATTAAGTAAAAACAATAAACTAATTAACCCTTTTTATCTTGTTTCAGGAGTCGATGACACGCACAAGTTCCTCGGGAACGACACACACACAGATTACTTCAGATTATTATTAAGAGATGGAAATTATCTCCTAGTCGGCGGCAGGTGAGTCCCCGTCATTATAACCATAAATATTGATGTCAAAACTTTCCGCTCTTACAAGTATTATAAATTCAAATTATGACTTGAGAAAAAAGCGCTAGTCGTTTAAATATACAACGTCACGCCCCTAAATTATAACGGAAATTGTGAAGGACGAGCCGTTTGTATTTGTAGGTACATTTTTTTGTAGAAAATGGTAACATAATGAAAACATAATTCACCTAAATCGCCTTAATTACACTTCGAAAAATCGTTCGTTATACCGAATTGTTACTTGGTATAAACTCGACCGTCTACAAAGTACCTAACTTTAATATGAAACACGTGTTAAAGCATAAATAATCGCTCCGGGCTACTTGCGTAGTAACACCTATTTCGTTTTAAAGACTCCAAGTTATACATTCAAATGAGATACTTAGTTATTTGTTTTTCCCAACTCCACTCCAATTCGTTGCAAAGTTGGGGTACCCTTAACCGCACCGACTGAAGCGGTAAGAACGTGCTGTATCTACCCGCAACCGCAGAGCTAACTCAGATGCACCTGACGCCGTCCTTCTCGCACTCACATAGATGTAGATAACGCCGTCTCGTTTGCATTTATAAAGATTTTTGGCTTGTGTTTGGATGGAGGCAAGACGACTTAAAAACACCCGCCCGCCCGCCGCCTACAGTCGCCATTTTATTACGATTTTGTGAGGAGCGACTGTCGATGAGTTATTTAAAATGTATTAAGCACTTGATATTGAAGTGTGCTCAAATATATCCTACTGATCTTCAAGAAGGGATAATCTTGACTCTAGCGAGCTGAAACGTTACGTAGGTACGTAAAAATTATGATCTATGTCGTTTTTGTATATCTGTTACCGGCAATCTGTATAATTCAGGTATTCTATACAATACCTAGGCAATGTATAAAATACCTGGGGCGTACAGGCAATGTATGAAACAATATGAATATTATTCTCTATTACATACTTTACCTAGGTAATGTATACAATTCCTAGGGATTGTATAGAATACCTGCTGGTCCACCGTCAATGTGTAAATAAATAGACTTTGGTCTATCTGTTACTGTAAATCATAGGTTTTACAAGTAAATCTTAGAATTGGTATTAGCCAAGGCAAGGAACTGTAAACAACTTGGCTGTGGAATGATTAGTCACAATCCTACTCATTTTTTTGGTTCGGGTCTAAAATTATTACATAATGTCTTAGGGCTAATTTTTTAATCGTCAGATAACTCCTAACGAAGGGGATAAATATGGCGGTTTGACAGCTTTTGCTTAGAAAATATCAATATGTGGATCATTTTAAGCGAGCGGAGCGAGATCAAGACTTGGGGCACCCCGACTCGGACAGGTTAGGTTAGAAGGGGATGGCGGGGTCTTTCAGACCCCGCCATCCCCTTTGTGGTTATTTTTTTTTAAACCACCCAGAAATAGAAGCCCCGCATAGCGAGGCCCGGGGCTCCGTTGACCGGGACTTTTCTGCTTCTTTCCTGCTCTTTTATACACATTGCCGGCTGCGCTTTCGGCATTGTATAGAATACCTAGGCAAAGTATAAAATAAATAATATTTCATACATTACCTGTCCGTTTTAGGTATTCTATACATTGCCTAGGTATTGTATAGAATACCGGATTATACAGATTGCCGGTAACATATCGATGAGTTCGTATATATTTTTTGCAAAATCTTTTGGACAAGGTAGCAATCTTGAGAGAACATTTTCCGTAAACATTAATCTCCTTATAGCTTGATGAATTAACTTCAAAAACTCTTGAACATATTCCAACGCTCTAGATAAAAGTTTATGTTAATTAAGACGCTGCGAAATTATATAAGATATAAAGCGGAAGCTTTTTATACATATAAAAGTTCTAAAACACTCTCACTTGAGATCTCATTTTAAAGATAACACATAAACATCTTTCACCAAATAATTCACAAAATGAAACATTGTCCTTTACAAAATAAAATCAACATTTCTAAAAAGCTCTCAAATAGAATTTCGGAGCAAAATATCCCTAAAACCACAATAGTTTTGTTATTTTATCGACATGGTACCCTCACTAAAAGGCCGGGCAAAGCCACGCGACACATCTGCCTTCCGCCGTGGCCGCAAGCCACTGTTTACATTCCACCGAATATAATTCTTTGTTTTTATGTAAATACTGTTCCGTGCCTCCCACTTCTGTAAACCCTTTGTTAAATAAATAACAACAATTGTAGCCTGTAATTTTCTCCAGTAATCGTAGGGGTGAGGAAGAATGCTCTTTAGTTTCGAAAAAAAAAGACGCCTCGTGTTAAGAACTGGGAAAAATCTTTCCATTCCCATTTAGTGAGAAAAGTAGTCGGGTTTACAAAAGCAAATGTAATAAATGGTAAACATTCCGTTTTGTTTAACATTTTGTTTTGTGATTTTATCCTTTTGGTCGCAATTGTAGCGTCTCATTTGAAATGTTTTTGATGTTCGTGTAAAACGAATGATAAATGTTTCAACTGAAATGGAACGTGTTTTTACGAAATAAACATGTACAACCTAATAGGCCAATATACAACAAATTAAACGATACACATCAACAAGTAAATCGTGATGAAATGTCAAAAGGTGAAAATAATGAAATTCATTTTTCAACGACTACGGGGTGGTCCGCGATTATTACAATAAAACGTCTGGCGTCCGAGAATAAGTCCATAAAAACAGTAGATATGTAGCAAATTGGACAATATTTTCCACAACGAACGACGACTGTGTCCGTATAATTTGAAATATTCATCCGTTCCAGCAAAGTTTGCATTTCTTTCCAAATCAGATTTACATGACAATGGTCATGTCGTCGCCCGATGAAATTCTCATTGCTGGAACTTGGCTGTGTGAGATTTATTAAAGGGAGCAAAAAGGTTTGTAATAAAACCGGTGTCGAGACGCTTCCTGACGGGCCAGCACCGGATCAAGCGCAGATCAGTTTTGTTTACTGATTATCATTATCTGTGCAAATGTCATTCATCAAAGAAAGCACAAGCATGGATCACCACGCTTGCTCAAGAGTGATTGGCGGATTTCACTCATATAATTAAGTCCGCCTTTGTACTACATGTGCATAAAGTTTAAATAAATAAATAATAGCCATAAGTCCAGGGACAAGTGGGAACATAGTATTGAATACTTATTTTCATTAAACTTTTATCTACGTGAGCAAAGCCGGGCACAGCTAGTATTAAATAAAAATACACTTTAAATGTACATAACTATAATGTTCATAATATTAATACACTAGCGTACTCTAGTCGAACCCAATAAGAATAAATATTCTGTGAGTGTCATCTGTCGTTGAAGTATTAATTTCATTACAAAGTCAAATAGTATTTATAAATAAGAATCAGATGATGATTATACAGCAGACATTGAATTAAATAAGTAATTCTATAAATAATGTTAAACTAAGGTCGTTTGTCTCGACCTAAGTCTCTCAAAATCTAAAAAAACGTACTCAAAATAAATATTTACTTAATTGCTTTGTTTTTTGTGGGTAGTTCAAAGGTCTAAACTAGTATTAAGATAAGACAAGATTTGTGTTTTTGTTTGTAATTGGCAAACTCAAAAACTGCTTAACCGATTTAAACAGTTCTTTTACCTATCGAAACCTACATTAACAGCATGTAACATAGGCTATATTTTACTTTCAAAAAAATTAGGAATCCGTAAAGAAAATCCACGCGAATGAAGTTGCAAACAAAAGGTAGTCTGCCGTACATTGTGAATACAATATCACTAAAAAAAAATTGTGTAGGTTTGTGTCGCGGGTTGTTCTACTGGACACTTTCCTTTGATATTACTAAATGAAAAGCTTATCAAAGAAATCTAGCCAATGCAGCAAAGCTTTTGTTTTATTTAATCTTCAGCCTAACTGGTCCTTATTACACGCCTTTCCGTTTTATATCGTATAGAACCCTAAAAGCTCGCAAACGTAACACGCATAATTAGGTTTTACAAATAGGCACAGGACAGCTGAATAAGCAAATCGAAGGTCGAGACAAAAAGTACTTTTTTAAGTTCGTAATTTTTTTTCTTACTTGCCCTTTTTAACCAACCAAAAACCCACACAAGTTAGCTTATAACAAACATACAAGACCTCACATTTCCGCCCGCAACCGATTTAATCTCCATTGGCCTAATGAAATTCAAATACTATGTATGATAATATCTGCAAAACATACACTTTTATATAACACACATATTGTTATGTTGTGGCCTTTATATACGCGGATACCTACATAAGGGTGTATCTACTTATGTTTTGTAGCTAAATGTAGATTAGACTAGCTGAGCCGAAATTGGCCAAATAAAGTGCTTTTACGCAACAGTGGGTTTTGATTGGAACCGAATTGTTTTATGTCCTCCTAGTGGAGCTACTAGGAACTATGTTTAATTCTGAATTAGTAAGTTACCAGACTATTATTGTCCCACTGCAAAGCATAGGCCTCTCCACATGCAGAGAAGAGCATTAATCAGCACGCTTGCTTAAGGCGGATCGACGATTTCAGACTTGTATTTATTAAGTCCATGTTTCGTCAGGATATAAATATTCCTATCCGATGTCAGTGATGTCTAAGATAAACTTAGAAAGTATATGTAAAAAAAAGCATCACATTGGTACTTGCCCGTGCGCAGTTGCAAACACACAACGTCGTGAGAGGCGGGCACTATAATCAGACAATAATTTTAAAAAGTCAAGGAAGCATTTTCTTATACATACATATAGATAACGTACTCTTTATTATGTACGCCACTTATAAAGCAAGTCCCGAATTCTTCCGAGTTCTATAGCCCTCATTTGGATCGTTTTCATCTGTGTAATTTTCCATTCATATCGTCTCCTTCAAAATTGTGCTACCCTTTCATTAAATGGCCCTTATTACGCACTCAAACATCCCATGTTAAGCGGAAAACGTTTCGAGATATTACGTTTATCTCAACTGTCGAAAACCCTTTCGTATCCAGACGAACTTACACTATTATAGTGCAGGTCTGCAGCCCATAGCGCTTGGGCCCCCGCCTGTTTCACACCCGTACCCTTAATTTTATAAGGTCGCTTACCGGGCGGAAACGTTATTCGGTGCGCGTCCCATGTAATGGTATTCCCCTGTAGTGTGATCCTCTTTTGTGCGGCCTTTTAACGAAATTAACGTTGTTTCGACCGGCTCATATGTACACGATGTTATCAAAGCAGCAGCGTTTACATAAACCCGTTCAGATTTTGGCGGGAGCCAATCCCAAGATTGCGCGTCGATTTTTATGATGAGGGTCGGGCGAAGGAATTGATTTGAATTGAGCCTAGCGTTCAGTTAGTTTCATGTTTTATTAGGATTACTGTTTGCGGCAAAATATCTGGCCGTTATTCTATTTTGTACCAATTCTATTTTTGAAAAAGAACAATAGCCACATTTATTTTCTACACAAAATAAAGATTTATTTTTTCTGATAGTTACTGGCTGCATAGTGGAAAATTTTTTATACCGAACTATTTTCCTTTCGCCTCCATAGAAAAAAAAACATCATTATGCGCGGTTTCAAGTTCACTTCACCATTCTTCGTATGCCCATCCTCATATAAAAGTACGTGTGTATCATTATGTAGGTGAGTTTTCTCTCAGTATATTATACAGAGGACGTTAGCAGAGGCTTGCAAACACCGCCAAATGGCCACTTGTGGGCTTATCACACGCACACCCACTTTTACATAATGGCCGTCAAAATGATACTTGCTGATTTCGTTTTTACGTCGCCACCTAAAAGCATAAAGTGTAGGTGTAGTATGTTTGTGTACCTGTAGAGGTGGAGGTACTCATATTTAAGTAAGTTTAAGAATAAAAATGTGTTTTTTTTTTATAATGATATAAGATCGTTTGTAGGTTTTATTTATATGCTTTAGTATAACTCTTTTTTTTTGCAGTTAAGCTATAAAATATGCCGTTTTATACCATTACACTATCCCACGACGATATCTCACATCCAACAAACCCATCCAAGCTAAAAATACGAACACAAAATTCAGCGATCGTAAAAATCCGCACCAAAATAACAATTTGAAAATATTTCGTAACCTATTTCGAAAATACAATTTTCATTTCGTAGTTTCTAGTCAATTGGCGCGTTACTCTTTTTTATATGCACTGTATTCATGTACGTCCATCGTACCTATTATAAACTCGAACGCAGTCGATTTTCGCGCAGTATTTTTTATATCACGTAATAACATCGGGGCAGAATAAAAGGCTGAATAAATAAATCTGCTCCTAATTAATCATATTCATACGGGCCCCAGTCGGAAAATCAATTTTGAATATGAAAACATTTTGGCGGACAAAAAGGCCGTATCTACGAGTTTTTAAACGTAATATATCTTCAACATTTCGTTCTTATCGTGTTTGTGCAAAGTTTTAGGTAGGTACCCTTACTTCGTTAAGTACGGTTTATAAAGTCAGTTTACCTTTGCGAGCACTAATTAAATAGAAAAACGGGCTTAAAGTATTTCTAGAATCAGGATAAAACCCCTTTTAGGTCGTTTTGTATTTTCTGTTTATAAAAGGGTCTTTAAGTTTTTTGTTTAGCAGTGGTATCACTTGTATAATAATACTAGCTTCCGCCCGCGACTTCCTCCGTGTCAAAGTTAATGTATTATTCCACGCGAACTGTACTTTTTTCCGGAATAAAAAGTAGCCTATGTCACCTATGTGCTATTCTAGACCATAATATATCTCTGAACCAAATTTCATCCAGATCCGTTTAGCCATTCTGTCGTGATTGATTAACAAACATCCATCCATGGAAACTTTCACATTTATTAAGTAAGATAAGTAAGATTTAAATTAAGAAAACATTTAAAATAAGTAAGATTTGTAGAAGAATAAGTAACCTAAAAGTAAAATATCTTCGTAAATGATATTAACGTCGACGACACGGTTGAGTGGCTGAGCAATCGGTTGCTGCGCTGCGTGTCACGGGTTCGATTCTCGTACGGAATAAATATTCTTATGGTGTATAAGTAATGGTTAATGGTAGTATAATGCACCATCAACACAGGAGAAATTCCTACTGTGGGGCAACGTTTGTTTAAAATACAAAATGATAAACTTAATACAAATTAATGCAAATCACACAAAAAACATCAAGTCAAACTTTCATCACTAATAAAATCGTACATCCTATTACGAGAAGAGGTCGAAAAAACAAAACGGCAAAAGTGGAGCGTTCGTGGCAAAAAAGGAATGAAGGTAATCATCGCATCAATCACGGAGGCACCAGGCCCTGGAGTGCTCCCCAGGGTCGCAGCCGGAGCCCACAGCTCAGCACTGATTGTGACGTATTTATAAGAGCCTCGGAGCTGACGGAATGACGGCAATGATGGCGTAACATGCTGAAAAGTTTAATAAAAGATTTTATAAATTGTTGAGTTTTGCCTGTTGGGAAATAAAAAGGGAAAATGCGTGTCCAAAAAACTATTTGTTTAAGTACTATTGAAAAGACAATACTTATAAAAAAGGGTTATTACTATCCACTAGTAATATTAGATAGTTGAGTGTTTAGTACCTAATAGGTATATATTTTTTTAATATAGAATATAGCCTTTTGTTAGACTTCACGAAGAATATTAAATTCTTGATACTGGATACTGCTTTTGTATGTTGTAATCCATTCAACTGTTTAACCATACTAATATTATAAATGCGAAAGTGACAATGTCTGTCTTCCTGTTACGCATTCACGACTAAACTACTGAACCGTTTTTGATGATTTGGTTTTGGATGGGACATAGACTTCTTATTTTTCGGCGACTTCATCTACGTCCGCGATAACCGATATTTACGGCTGATTTAGACGGTGCGAGAAATATCGTGCAAGTTGTGGTACATTTCCGTCAATGATCAGTCACTTTTGACATGACAGCCGCGCGGTCTAGCAATGTACGTCAAATCGCACGATATTTCTTGCATCGTCTAAATGAGGCTTACGCGGACGAAGTCGCGGGCAAAAGCTATGTATCAATAAATCAATAGATTTTTTTTTTCTTTACTTCAAGTAACTAATTTGGACCAAAAGTCCTTATTTATATCAATAAGGCAAATACAACATTCCTAGAACTCGAGTTTCTCTCATCTTAATTCCATGCAAGAAATATTACATACAGTCTACACTAACTCAGAACTGTACATCGTAACATTTCCAAATTAGTATCTATTGTATAAACAACGTAAAGGGCAAATGTACCCTTCTCGGGTACACGGCACACTGGGGTACATTCGTACACTGGGGGTACTGGAAGCCCTTCAATTAGAATTAGCGAAATGAGAGGGCGTATGGAAACTCCTACTTACAAAATAACATAAGTCAATATCATTCCCTGCCTTTTGCGTATGGTAAAGCGAAAGGGACAAATGACGTCACTTCCCATTTACACTTGAGAATAATAAAATAACTGAAATAATTTCAAAGTTCCCACTGCTATTGTTACGATAAAGTTGATAATGTAAGAAGTTAGTAGGAAAACCATTTTCTCCATCTGTATTAGCAATGTATGGTCGCGAATACCCTTGTGTATTGTATCGGGCTTCGAGTGATATTAATTTACACAAATATTGATATCGGTGGAAGCCTTGAGCAGAGCCTGAAGGTATATTACAGGAAACTGTTTATAGTATCAAGTACACGTTTAATAAGCCGTTAGTATTTCTGTGAGAGTGGGTAATTGGTAACTCGTCGGATGAGTGGGCACTGTGGGTAGAACATGAACCGTGCACTACTATTATTATTGTAGCCTCTTTATTTCCTTAAAACATTTAAAATGGATTATAAGAAAATTTACAATTTATTTATTACTATTATTGTTCCAATTAGACGGTTTGTTCCCACTAGTTCTACTGAACAGTTCTACGGTGGAACTAATTGGATTTTTTTTTTCTCACTAGTACTATGATATTAGGTATAGCAAAATAGTAGAACTATTGGATGCCTCGTTGGTCTAGTGCTCACAAAGCACGCACTGGTAAGCATAAGGTCTTGGATTCCCAGGTTGGGCAAAGTGTTATTGGGTTTTTCCATCTGGAATTTCTCAGTAGCAGCCTCGGCGTCTGGATTTGTACCCGGTTGGTAGAAATAGGCTCGGCCCTTATTACATGGGACTTAAACATAACTGGCGAAATGTGTACTAATGAGTACACCTCTGCCTAACCTTTTGTCTTTTTTTATATAAAAGATGAATTTCCTCTTGACACTAGACAAGGTCTACTATAGAGTGAGCTTACCCAGAAGAAGCCTTGACCTTTCAATAATAAAAAAATACTCAGAACATTTTTCCAGTCCGCCTTAATACACCATTAATGAACCTCACAAAACTTATACCGGCACAAGAAAATCAATAAGAAAACTTCTAAACACAAGTGTTTTATATACAAACGAGTAAATAAAACAACCTTATTATTACTACCATACGTTTCCCGGCCGTTCTTTTGATTAAACAATACAAGAGTTAGGGGCAATTTGAGGCAGTTCGGGGAAACTTGGGCAAGAGTACCTATTTGTTGTGGCCTAAACAAATAAAGTAGTTTGGGGGGAAACAGATCAGTTAACTTCTTAAGTGTGTAAGGACGGCACCTTGCGCGTTTGGATTTGTTACAAATTGCCCAAGCTACTATTTGCTCCACCCTTCAAGATTTGCCTTAAGAGTACAGCTACTTTATTGTCTTATTAATTTAGTTTTCTTGGAAAATGAAAATTATGTATACATAAATCAAGTCAAAATGTCTGAGTGTAATGTCAAAATAACAGCTTTTTACTAAATACATACTTATGAGTGTTCAAACGGTGCTTTACCAAAGAAACAATTATATTTTTTTATCTATGTGTCAGCTTATCCCGGCTAATATCCGGAAGGACTGAACCGATTTTGATAGGACTTTCATTGGCAAATAGCTTATATTATAAAAACGCCCTAAGCTTCTTTTATAGGGATAAGAAAAAGAATTACGATACCCCTTCGTAAAGCTGGTTGTCAGACTTTCGGGCTTCTGAAGACTATCAAAAATCCACGTATGACAGCCGGGAGTCCGTGTGAGCATGGAGGAGTCTCGGTGTATAGAAATGGTCACCCATCCACAGACCGACCTCGGCAAACGTAGCTTAACCTCGACCCGTGCGGCTGTTATTACTTAGGCATAAGCTAGTGTTCATCTAAAATTTTAATTATTCTGAACATTATTTGTAGTAGGTACTGTTCCAGTTAATTTGTAACATTGGTTTTGCTTAAACCTTGACAGAAACCACTTAGGAATTAAATAATTAAAACTTGTCTCTCTGGAGTTGTTTTAATTTGAGACAAGCTTTGAAGGATCTTGTTCTATCTTTATTTTATTACCACTGTAGTAGACAGTTTTTAATAATCTCTTTACTCAGTATTAAGGATCATGTTTCATAACATGACTTAATAAATGTAAATGTAAAAATACTAGCTTGTACCAGCGGTCCCATCCGCGTCAAGTTTGATATATTATATATCTCTGTGCCAAATTTTATCCAAATCCGTTCAGTCGTTCTGGCCGAAAAACCGAATAAAATAGAACTAAACAGGCTGACAGGCAAATATTACTTAAAGTTCACAAAACATATACGTCAAAATCGATCTACTGGGTATAATTTTACCTAATAATCGGAATATCAGATCATTGGCGGCTGCGCGTGACGCTTCAACGAAATTAGGGAATATCGTTCTCACCTCAATCAATCGGTAATCCGGTAAGTGATTGACATGTTTATCGTTAAATATTTAGCGATTGAGCGAGCACTTGAGCGGTGGACTGTCAGATCATGGGCGGTATTAAGTTGGATGTGATTCTGTAATCGTGATCTAGTTTCTTAGTTGGAAGTTGATATCTAGGCTACTGACTAGGCTTAGTTTAATTGTACTACGACGAGGCGATTGGCTTTTGTTTATCTAACCACCGCATATTTACCACACGATAATAGATGACAAAGGCGCTAATAATCAAAACAATTGATTGGCCGGCGGATTTTATGGCCTGGCGGTTTGACTTATTCCGACACATCCAATAATTATCATTATATTTCAAACAATTAACTAGGTAATTTAATAAACCTTCCTCGTAAATCACTCTGTCTAACCACATGAAAATTCGTTCAATAATTTTTGAGTTTATCGCAAAAAGACAGACTCAGCAGAGGACTTTGTTTTATAATATGTAGTGATTACATTAAGGAACGGGGTCAACTAGTACCAAGCAACGTTACTACGTAACAATGGAACTAAAAAAACTTCTATAGCTATAGCATTCTACACTATTTTAACAGAACAGTGACAAATGAATGTGCGACAATGTTTCCGAAGGATTACTTGCGCAAATATCATAACCCTTTCGTGACGCTCGCGCAAAAATGTCAATTATCATTTCGTGTATTCCAGTGAAAGATGAAACCCAACCCTTCCCATTTACACTTGCCATAAATCACGGTGGTGTCAGAACGAGACAACAATAGAGCCGGCGCGGTCGGCGTTTTGAGCTCTTTTAATTAAAATGTTAAGAATTTGTATTCTGCATGCGGGCCGTTGATACCCAACCTACCCAGACCCCTCCTTCTCAGCTAAACTCAAGGAACGCAGAGAAATGCTGGAGACCAACTACACTGGTCTTACCGATGTTGAAAAGAACACCTTTGTGTAAAAAGGTAGTAACTCACACAAAGAATATGAAAGAAAAATCGTTGCCGAAAATACATAACGTTTTTAATTCGTTTACATAAACAAACATTTCCATGTTGTATGTTTGGTTGTTTTGTATTCATTTCAGTTCGTTAGGTAAGCGACCGTGTTCATCTAATATATATATTTTTTGTTTTCACCATTTTCAAACCGGAAAAAAAATACCATGGGAGCGAGTGTGTATTTTTTCGTAACTTATTTACTTCTATTTTTTGTTCGGGCATTTGTTCATAGCTCCACAAAAATGGGCTTTTGTTACAGCAAAAAAATATTATAACTACTAAAATAACTCTCCGCTAGCCACCCCATAATATAGAACCAACTTCTTCACACATTAAAACATAAACGTCAAACAAAATATAAAACGAAAGAATTCTCAAACAAAATATTTATGCAATAGCAGAGCATTCACAATAAGCGCAGCGTCCAAACGTCATGGATTCGATGAAATAAACGATGGATTTTGTTGAGAAACAATTGCAATAAATCGTGAAACATGTGAAGCGCAATTTCTCGGCGGCCGATGGTGCAAACTTTCGCAATATTGACGGCTCCAGCCGATGCTGACGGCAACGGTCTGCATCTAAAACAGGGGGAAAAGATTAAAACGTAAAATGATCTATACGAAGACTTTTTTATCGCGGTCCTAATTTTTTCTACGCATTAGATATCTATAAAAAAAAAACATTTTTTGATTTATTGACAAAAAAAATTGTTTTGTAAATTTTCAAAATAAAATATTGTTATATCTGGAATACGACATACCTTTCCCATTTCACGGTCATACGACATACCTTTCCCATTTCACGGTCCAACCGGTGAAAATATTTAGGGGAAAATTTGCAACTTATGTTTTGATTGTTATCAATGTTTGGGGGCAGGGCCAGGCGCGCGAGTCGAGTCAGTGTTCGAAGCGGCACATAATGTCCACAACTATGTGAATGTGAGCTAAATCTTAATATTTTAGTACTTAGTGATACTAAAAGAAAAACACGTATTTTATTATTTTCAATATACATCATAATATTAAAATTTGGAACCAGATAAAAAAATCTTCCTGTATTTAGACAAAGATTTTTGTCGTGAGAAAAATGTTGCAAAAGTATCATCGATCCATGTGGACACAATGTCCAAAAAATAAAACAAGATGCAGCTTTTATACTAGACGTTGGCTTCAAACAAAGTCAAAGCACCACACATACGAAAAATAAATGCCACGAGAAATGAGACGGCACATGCCAAAATACGAAAAAGAAAATGCACACGCTGTAATCCCTGCCAAAAACATAAAGGAAAATCTCTATTCAAAGAAAAATCTGCACGATATGTCATGTCAAGTCTATTTACTAGGAATCGGCGGTAAGATGGCTGACTAGCGTGCATATCAACCAATCCGTGTGAGTGCCCATTTGACAGGCGAATGCTAATGATGTACAACTTGCGCGACTCGATTTAACTTTAGTGCCTTCAAATGGAACGGTTGATGGGACGCGGTTATTTTTATGTATTTTTTGCGACTCGGTATGCTGAATTTCAGTGAAATTTACTTTCGTACAAGTCGTTAGTTGGATGGTTCACGAAAATGGAATTCGTATAGCTTGACATTGTACTGAAGTTAAATGTAACGAATTCTGACAATAATGTGTGGGTTGTGATAAAACTATTTGGGTGTTTCTTTTTACTTATATTGGACTAGCTATTGCCCGCGACATTGTTCGCATAAATGTCGATTATCGCGGACACAGACGAAGCGGTGTAAAAAGATCCTTCCTTGGGGTTCAAACTTACCATGTATCAAATTTCATCAAAATCGGTTCAGTGGTTTAATCATGAAAGTGTAACAGACAAACAAACAGAGCATTTATAATATTAAATAAGGATAAATTTTCAATTTTCGACGAATTCAAGATGTTGTTCCTATGTGTCAATAAATATATTGTGGCTGAGGTGCCGTTAGCATAAGTACGTACACAGTCAATATGTTGGGCACGTTCACCAATGTCCTATTGATATTGTTCTAAACGGAACTCGTAAAGTTTTCCAATATCGGAACCGTGTCGAGTGCATGCAAACAAATTGCATCTGTCGACGTCCCAATTCGTCGCTTCGCGATGAAATTTGCAATTTTTGACATCGCCCCTTTTGAAAAGCTGTGCGTTGCACTGTTGCACAGTCTTTGTAGGTTGTATTCAATGGTCGGTTTTAGTGTCGCTGTTCACTATACGATATTTCGGTTCAATAAATCGGTCAAATAATATTTCAACAACACAAAACTGGTTTATTAAAATATTTTTCTATAAGTAAAAAAAAATGACAACAGTTTTAATATTGTCGCTGAATAAAATAACGCCATCAACTTGTTGGCAACGATAGAATTTCTTTCTGTTCCTTTACCCATTAAGCGGTTTCCCGAGCCAAAGAGATACGCTTTTCATACCATCTCCCCCAACATTTAGCAACTAATTACGAAAATATTCTGACAAAGGAAATCCCTGCTTTACAAAGTACAGTCAAAATAAACGCCACCTGTAGTTTTCTTCTGATTATGGGTAAAGGAATGTATAGAGGGGGATTTTTTGTGTACACAAGATAAAGTCACATTGTTACACTATCTATAATTTATTCGTGCGACGACAGTTGCCCTATCTCCCCAACATCCCCTCTATGTTGTACCGAGCCTAGTTAGAAGACATTTTATGGACCCTTAGTAATCCCCTGACGTGGATGAGACTCACATATCCAGAAGATTCTAGTAAAGGGAAGAAAACAAATAAATATTGAAAATACTAGGAGGATTGAATTATTTATTCGACGTTTCCTCAGAAACGGTAAATAGTAGAGGCGAAAATTGAATTGCTTAATATAAAAGATAATATTATGTGAGTTATGTTTATTTTCATTATTCATGTCTATCCTCGAACTCAAGGAATCCTATTACAAATCCTTGGAAAAGTAAGTAAGTGAAACAAAAAAACAATCCATAGCCATAGACTAGGCGTATCCGTATTTCACTAGCTAGTAACGTGAATCAGTTTCCACTTATTCAATCAAATTCTCGTGTTTGAAAAATACTTTTTGGCAAAGCGCACAATCGAATAACAAGCGCTATGAACAAACTCGTTTTCCTTTTTTATTGTGTACCCAATGTAAGTTATTTTTACTTAAATATCGATACCAATTTTCGTGAACTATTTACTTGCTCCTCTTATGAGAATTAAAATATTATTTGGAAATAACGTATTGAACATTTGCGAAATAATGTGATAACGAGTCACACATGTCTGTATGGCGATAAATCACATTAAACGCTTCACAAAATATGGATGTGACGTATCTCATGACGTCCTCCAAAAACAGTCATTCGAATTAAACCAATAATATTGTTTAATATGTAAATCTCGCTTTAAAAGCGCCACCATGTTTGACGTTTTCATTTCGATTCGATCATTGGCTGTGTGTCCGTCATGTATATTGATGAGTATACTCTGATTGGCTGAGCATCCGCTTTTGTTCTACGAAATCAATTATACCCGCACCCACCCAGATATTTACTTTAATACGAATAAAAGAAAATTCTCCGAGATTAATTTATTTGGCCAAGAATGAGAGACAAAAAATAAATAATCACGAAGACACGAAAATAATTGTAAGTTCAGACCATCAATCAGCAAGTCGGCCCGGATTGGGCAGAACACAAAAACATGGGCGACTGACCGAACAATAGATGACGCTGACGATCCGTCGCACACAGCCCAAGATGGCCGCCGCCTTTTGGCGGGAACCACTGAAGCGAATAATTGACAAAGGATACAGTCTTTGTGTGCTTGGGCCAGCTCGCCTGTCCGCCAAAATATTACCCAAGAATATTATTCCAAAATTTTTAGATATTCTTGCAAATAAGTTTCGTTTCTGGAACACATCATTATTTAATGCTTTCAGAAGACTAAGATGAGTACCTATCTGAATTCTCGGCACACATCCACATGTCATTCCTCTTTCTTTGACAAAACACAAAACAGAACGAAACACGAAATTATATTATTCAGCGGAGCAATCAAGCGGAGATAGTCCAGTTACTACGCAATCCACTCACACACAAATAATTGTCTTATTCACATGTACATCGCTGTAACCGGATTAGCCATTAGTTGTTGTTAGTGCATGGATCGCTTGATTGCATCATGTCACTTCGTTACCCAACAAAAAGCGGTTTGTTCATAAAATACGAGCAGGGTCTGGCCACAAATTGGCTCCCCCAACATTGGTGAATTACAGGCATTTCCCTTATTTAAGAATAAGTGCCGTAGGACCCTCGACAATAGACTACAAAGAACATTATTCGCATGCAAGACGTCGAACGTGAATGCCTTATTTACAACATAATGGAAGTGAAAAATTTCATTTCGAACCATTTCAGTAGTTGTATTGGAATTTTGTATGAGGACGAAACAGACAAACGGCGTGCTTTAAAATCCTGATTTAAATAAAATTGGGATAGTATATTTTGCATATTTTTTTCATGTTCATTTTCAAAATAGAGCTACTGAAGCTCAAAATAATCAAATTAGCTCTTCGTGAGAAATACGTAGATTATGTTAATTTAATGTTAATTAAATTCGTAGAAGTGACTGAAATAAGCTTTTTAGACAACCTTCGTTTTTTTCCAACATTATTTATGTGGGCACCTATAAAATATGATGTACCCTTACTTTTATTGAAAATGGTTCTGCTTTTGAACAAATAGAATATATAATACAAATATTCTTTTACGGTTCCGTAAACATTTTTTACAATTTCGTTTCAATAAAGCTGGCACAGTTTCGAGATCGGAAAGTCATAAGTAGGTTCTCCAATACGTTGTCGTTCGACGAAAACAAAGAAGAACCATAAAAACTTCATGGGATTGCCATTTAAAGAGTGTATTGTAATATCGATAAAGTTGGAGTTACAATCCGGTAACGGGCCGGCCTCCACTTTGTCTGTTAAATCTCAAAAACATTATGTAAGGCACACCGGCTATTCGCTGTGCTATAATTGGCAAAGTTTACGTCATAATTTCTTTATGAAAATTTTCGTGCCAAATATCTTAATTAAGGGTTGAAGGACTTTCGCAATTATGCCAGACAGAACGCAGGTATGCTCGGCAAGTTTAATGAATTGCCCCAACTTGTGTCACTATTCATATTAAATTGTGTACACTCGTAATGTCAGTTTGACATTAGTTTTCAGAACTACAGTTAGTCACGGTATTATAATCGTTAAGTTGCGTCTAATCACGCAATTAAAGTCATTTAAGTATCGAACGAAAAATTAATGCGACAGATTGACAATCGTGATTGGTTGTTTGTATTATCAACAACCAATCATAGCAGTCAAAAATTGCGAAACTCAAATGGCAACAGGCAGGGCTCATAGGTCATAGAGCAGACTAGAAGGCACAGTGTGGGAAGGTCTGTCACGAGGTGGACCGACGACCTGGTAAAGGTTGCGGTAAACTCAAAGAAAGAAAGAAAGAAAGAAAGAAAAGCTTTTTGCTTTTTTTGAAGCTGCTGGATGCGGGCAGCGCAGGACCAGTCATTGTGGCTATCTTTAAGGTTAGCGTATATCCAGCAATGGACGTCGTTCGAATAGAATAGAATAGCATTTATTTGCAAATGTGGGTAATACATAAGTAGATAGTAGTAGGTATACATCTGAGTTCTGCCATATTTCAACATTCGGCATGCAAACATTTTCATTATACAAAATTATTAAAATTAAAATTCTCATTAAAACATTAAATTAATTATTACATTCAATAAATAAAATTATTAAAATTCAAATTATAATTAAAACATTGACTTAATTATTACATTCAATAGGAAACATAAATTATTAAAATTCAAATTGTCAATAAAACATTAACTTAATTATAACAAATGGTCAAAAAATTTAAATTGTCATTAACAGTATAGTTATATAAGAATAAAAATCGTGGTCGAACATAAATAAATAAACAAACATTAAAATTAAAATTCACTAAATTTTCACTGATATGATGATGATCTATCACAGCAGCTTACTCGGACTCGACAATTTGTCCTATTATAATTTTCCGTTGATTTTCTTTTAAGAATCTGGCAGTAAGTAAAGTTTAACTTGATTTAGTTGGGAGTTCTAGTTACTTTTTTTATCATACGTCATATTCACTCGCAAGCACAATAGTATGTCACAGCGTCACCCCACATTGTGTTATATTTCTCTTTGTAATGTTACAAGTAAATCTGTCATGGTAAACTTTGGCCTGCCACCAACAGTGACATCCACCTTATTTACTACATCGCTCACAATACGTGCGACTGTCAATAACCGATTCAGGCTCTTAAGATATTACAGTGGAGATGTATACGTACTTTGATAAATGTAGGTACTGTATTTCTTTCCTAATCAAACGTAGACTAAAATTTGGGCACTTGCCCCATTGACAGCGACCCGGACGAATTTTTTGTTGCCCTAAGTCAATTTCATCACGATCAGTTTCAGTGTTTTTGACGTAATGAAGTTACAAACAGATAGGTATACTTTCGCATCCATGTAAATTAAAATAATTTGCTATAAATGTATGTATAAAAGATCAACACTCGAGAACGGTTCAACCAATTTTACTTTGTTGTGTCCGTAATTGTCAGGACAAGGTTTGTAAAGATAAAATATTTGAAAAATCCTTCGGAAAAGTTGGAGAATGAAAATCTCAACAAAATATGTGACGTTTAATAAATTGCACGTGTACGAAGCTGGGGTTGGGAAACTTGTTTGTAATATAAGTGTGTATAGGCTCAACTTTGCGTGTAACATTTCACAAACCTATTCAGTAGATCGGCTAAGCCGCAGGAGGCCGCGACAAATTGTCACCGCAGCGACTACCCGCAAAATAAACGTCGCGGCAATAGGAACCATTCCAACTAACTTCACCTGAAATCCTCAACTCCAAGTGCGATTAAAACCACGAACAAACATTCAGCTAACAACTATGAGTTGAGTTTCCACCTTAAAATGAACTGCGAGGTTTTCCGGGAGCGGAACATGCGAAAGGTTCTGAACCAATGTTCGGAGTTCTATGTTATCTGGATACCTACGTTGGTCGGCTTGCTAGAAGAGGCGCAAGTAATTGGCCACAATAACAAGTCGAGTTACAACTATTTTTGGCGTCTGTTTTTATATTACTACGCTTATTTGTTTGGTCGCAAAATAACAAAAGTAAAGTCTGTGTGATAACTACTTTGAGAAGTATAATCTCATCTCAAAAATTTAGATTAGTTACCTACAACGCCTCAATAATTAAATTAATGATCTCAAACTAATCCAATATGCCTAAATGTGTTACATTAATCTAGGCAATAACAGTTCAATTTACAACCAAAATATAGGCTTAGGGTTATAACAGTTATAAAATTAATAAACATGAAATATCCAAAATCACTACAATAACTTCAGAACGTTTTAACAGAACTAAATCTAATTATTGCTATTGCTACTCCCAGTTAAATTGCAAGCAGATTAAATATTTCAAAATTATAATTATTTATAAATAAAATAGGTACTTTCTTTACTTAATTAAACGCAATATACAAATAGCTCTGATTCAAATCGTTTCTTATTAGAAACGATTTATATTTAGAAGTATTCTTCTATATATAAAATCCTTCACTTATATGAGTGTTATTTGTTCCAGAAACGTGGTGTACAACCTCAGTCTGACTGACCTGACGGAACAGCGCCGGCTGGTCTGGTACTCTCCAGAGAATGACGTCAAGATGTGTGTCGTCAAAGGAAAGGACGAGGTGAGTTAAATAATATTCTAGTTCATCAAATTAGCTGTTCATTTCTCGACTCTTCGTAAATCTCAGAAATGCAAAGGTCTAAAGACGATTTAATATAAAATGATTTCCATGTAGCTCATCAGATGTCGTACCTACTGATATTCTTTTTCTTCGAAGCCCAGCTGCCCTACCATGAACTCTTATTGCGATCCAAAAAACTGAATTGTTCTTCAAATAAGTCAATATAACGCATCAATTTATGTCATTTATTGACGTATTTTCTCTTATCGCGATCCAAAAACTGAACTGTTCTTCAAATACGTCAATATAACGCATAAATTGATGCGTTATATTGACTTATTTGAAGAACAATTCAGTTTTTTGGATCGCAATAAGAGTTCATGGTAGGGCAGCTGTACAAAGATGCCAGCCGAGGGTTACTTTGATTTCTTAGAACGAAAATATTAAAAAGACTTGTACATCAATTTAACTCGTAACACACTTAAAGCGTGTCCCACACTGGCGCGGCCTGCGGTGGCGGCCGCGGTGGCGGTCAGTTGTATTCGTTAGAAATGTAGGTGAGCCTTCAGACACGCGCGGCCAAGACGCGGCCCGCGAGCGGCTGACCGCGGCGCAAGCCCCGCCCCCATGCTAATGTGACCATTTTATTTTGACTTAAAACGGGACATTTTCAAAAGTACGACGTCAGTAAAGTCGCAGTAATAAAATAAATCTGTTGAGATCATTTCTTTAAGAAAATTAAGTAGATATTGAATAATTAGCTAAACGATAAAAAATATAAGGCTATTTCGTTGAGGTTTTGTAATGTTTTTATGCACTTTAAAAAATATTTTATCTTTAGGAAAATTACAGAGAACTGTTAAAGGATGCGTAGTTTTTATGTTTATTGAAAAAAAACGAAAAAATTCTGCGTCCCAAAGCATCGTTCGGGAACACCCGGACGAAGTCACGAATAAAGGGACAGTCCCGTTCAAAACGGGACGTATGGTCACATTACCCATGCCACGCCCCTTCTGCCACATGAGTAGAATATACTCTGTGCTTCTGTCACTCGGCACCACGCGGTCAGTTGCAAATTTTTGCAACAGGCCGCGTGTACCACGTTGAAAAATGACGCCAAATACGAATATTGTAAAAGAAATAGTAAATTTAAATAATAATTTCGCACTTTCTGTTCATAAAAGTAATATTATGAGATGCCAATAATAGATAATATAGGAATCTCACACATCAAAATAATGTTTAATTATAGTTTGACCGAAAGTGTTGTACCGCCCCTTAGGAAAGCGCGGGGAGGTGGGGTCCCAGGAAAAAAGACCATGAGTTCACATGAGATCAATATTGTCGGACTGATCTTACGATATCGGTTTACAATATTTTATGTAAAGCCAGATGCGATTCCAGACTTATATTAATTAGAATTCCAGGTTTCTTCACGATGTTTTCCTTCACCGATGTCAGTAACATCCAAGATAAACTTTAGAAAGTTTTTTTCATTTGAATTGAAAATTGCCTCCGCTACGATTTTGGCAATATTCGCATCACTATTCTATTCAAAGCTTTTGGTCTACTTTTCTTAAAATATCCGACCATTTTAAAAATGACGGTCTTGACATCACGAGATAACGCACGACCCATCTTTGTATATTTATCTCATGTGCGTCTGTCATAGACGGTCCGGTACAAACAAATGCTAGCTACCGCCGTGAGCGTCGGCGGCAGACTGACGGCACGGAGCGGCCGGTACTCCCCCGCGTCTCGCCGCGCACATACCTAAGGCGCCGTACAGCAGTTTCGGTCAAACTATATAGTAGGGGAGCCCAGGAAGGGATTTTTGGATTTACTCGAGCGTGGCAGATTAATATAAGGGGGGATACCTTGCACCCTGTTAAGTACCTCCACCATATACAGGGTGGAATTTTGTAATGCCACCTGGAGGGAAAGTACTCTTAACACTGCAGATAGAAAATTTTACTCAAAGGAAACATTCCTTTATGCTTTTAACACACGGCACCGCACGCCGCTCCGGCGTGCGGTGATGCGGTTCTCACGTCGCACTAGCCTCTATGAAATCCGCTTGAACCTTGCACACGAACACCGCACGACCGCGCGGTCGAGCGGTGTTCTCGTCACAACCGCATCACCGTGCGGATCATCGTGCAGGGTTCCCAATTTAGGGGTTTTCTCCCCAAAAGGGGGTAATATAATTTTTTAAAAGGGCGTTATATGTTTAGGTGTATTTTTAGGGACTTTTGGCTTCTTATATTATTAAATCTATTTTTTTATTTGTTGACCTAGGCAGCATAGTGGGTATCAGGACACATGCGCGAAAGACATTTACGCGCAAGACTCTTGCGCGAGACCCTTTGCGCGCACGGACACTTGCGCGACTCCCTTTGCGCGATAGGTCACTTGCGCGAATGACAGTTCCACGATAGACATTTGTGCGCCTACACTTGCGCGATAGATACTTCCGCGAATCCACTAGCGCGAATGCAGATATGCGCGAAGTATATTTTTATAAAGGATATAATGGGCAAAATTCTTGAAATAAGGTTCCGTACACACATCACTTTATCCATTAGATAAAATTTATAACGGCTAATTACGCGTCATGGGTGTAGTGTCCATGGTTTTCGAGGGTGCTGATGCCGAAAATGTAGTCAAAATGAAAATCCAAGATGGCGGCCGCAAAATTTTACAAAATATGCTTCATGGGTGTCGCGTCCATGGTTTTCGAGGGTGCTGATGACGAAAATGAGGTCAAAATAAAAATCCAAGATGGCGGCTGCAAAATTTTACAAAATATGTTTCATGGGTGTCGTGTCCATGGTTTTCGGGGGTGCTGATGCCGAAAATGAGGTCAAAATAAAAATCCAAGATGGCGGCCGCAAAATTTTACAAAATATGCTTCATGGGTGTCGCGTCCATGGTTTTCGAGGGTGCTGATGACGAAAATGTGGTCAAAATGAAAATCCAAGATGGCGGCTGCAAAATTTTACAAAATATGCTTCATGGGTGTCGTGTCCATGGTTTTCGGGGGTGCTGATGCCGAAAATGAGGTCAAAATGAAGATCCAAGATGGCGCCCGCAAAATTTTACAAAATATGCCACGACCATGGACACGACACGAAAATAGAAAGCAAACTGCATTCAAAGATTTTCGAAAATTCTCTTCTCCCACACCCGGGAATCGAACCGGCTTAAATCTGAAAAAATTATACCCTGTACTTTTATTGCATCGATCGTTAGGGTCAATTATAAGGATGAAATCTCTTTCTGAGGAAAACCAGGAAATCTAAATTTTTGTAAACAGTTAAATTAATTTAAGATTTCCTGGTTTTCCTTTCATTTAATTTATCATGTTTGTTAGAGAGATTTCATCCTTCATCCTCACTCCACCAGTGAAAGGGTTCCATCTTTAACCATTTTTTCTTTTTAGCATCTAATCTTTACAATCTAAAAGGTCCCCACGACGCTGGAGTAAATCCACATTTAGCATTTTGGGCTCCCCTACTAATTTAATAATGACGCATCAGGCCGCCACCGCCACCGCGGCAGTGTGTTGTCGCAGGGGGCGGAGCCGCGGCCCGCGGTTGGCCGCCACCGCAGGCCGCGCCAGTGTGGGACACGCTTAATTCTTTTTTTACATGCTACGGCGTAGGCTTTTGCTACGAACTTTCGTAGCGCCAAGACAAATCATAGCAAACTTGAAATCAATCAAATAAGGGGAAATTCTACTAACTTTTAGGAACAATCGCTATATCTAATCTCAGTCGCAATCTGTCAAAAATGCAACTAATTTACAAACTTTGATTGTCGCTGAGATAAGATTGCGACTAGATTATGAACGTTGTTAATTAGTACAATTGGGATTCAGTAATTCTAAGAAATGTTTCGTAAATTGAAAACTAGTTAATCTACGGTTCTAATAACCACAATCGGGTGTATGATTTTAAGTAAAGAACAATGAAATTGCGCCCGCAGCTCAATATCAATGTTACCTGCCGCCATCTTGAGGCGAATAATTGAATTTTGAACGAGTCGGTCGCGTATGAAACGAGGCCTTATTCCGCTAAACGTCTCTCTACCGAATACCGGCAAATTAAAAAGCCAATCGAGTGGAAATTCTCGCTAGACTCGCACGGAAGATGTTCCAGGAGGTCGTATAACTTTATTTTAGTTCGAGTTAATGAGCGACCTCATTTCGGGATTACGGAATATGAATGTGAGCGCGGAGCACGGGTATATGGTGGCAATAACCCTATAATATATGTAGAAATTTGTATTAACTTACTCTGCTGTCATTCGAAGGATCCGGTGAAGATCGCGCAAGAATATCTTGCACTGCGAATATGCAATGCACTGAGACTTGGAGTTAATTAATAGCGCTTTTAATTTACTTCATTTGGAAAACTGATTTTTTATTATTGAAGTGACAATTTATATTTGTATTGTCATATAGCAAGAGAAGGTTACACATAGGGAATAATGGAAGGCTATGTAGGGCAGTAATGCGATATAAAGGTTGATAAAAAGTAGTTAATCATAAAAGGATCAGATAGCTGGCAATTAAAACCTACATGACTTTTAATTCATTACTTATCTTTCATAGGGTAAATGTACTCTGGAATATAAACAATTTTTATTATGGGACCTATACTCCCAAAAAACAGCTAGCAGCTAACATCAAAATGGATAGAATAGCTGATTAACTTTTTCATTTTTCAGAGTAGGTATGAGTATGCACCCCCTAAAAGATCGAAAGATAATCAGAAGTCACCAAAACCAATCAATTCGATCGATTTTCAACCTAATTGTTACTTAATCACTTTACAGCCCCTTCATTTTTAACAACGACCACCATACGACGATTTCTGTCCAAATTTGCATAAACTGCAATAAATAGGGGCCCGTTAAAAATAACAGTAAACTATTCAAGTGATCGTGTTGGTTTTACGACCGTACATAGTGTTCCGTAGGGAAAATTATAAGGCTGTTAAGTAAAATTACCTTTTTACGAACTTGTTATTATTTGGGTAACATTTTTATGACGACGTATAGGTATTGCGTATAATCTATTATGGTGTAAAAATGGGGCAGCTTTATGGTTCTAAATGTTGTATGTAGCCAGAAAAAGTAGTGTTTGTTTCTTATCATTTACCAACTACAAATTAAACTCTCTCGAGTGGCGACCACGTACTGAAAGGCGCAGTCTGAGAATATTTTTATTCATATACAGAGTTAATATGACAGAGGGGCATTAAATTAAACTACGTATACTATACGTGTTTAGTATTAATTTGATACGGTTTAAAATATATATTTTTTTTTTTCAAACAAACTAAATAGCTTACAAATCAGAGTATTAACGCAAACACCCTTTGTAAATAAATTTAACTGACCTTAGATACCTAGGTATTAAAGGGGCAACGGCGAATCAAAGCGGTCGGCCAAAAACTTAAAAAAACATTTGCGACTAAACTACTGCTCCTATTTAATTGATTTTTGGTACAGAGCTTGAAAATGGTACCTAGTATAGGCAGTTTAAAGGAAAGTCCATCTGTCGTATCAACTTTGTATAAGTATTACAGATCAAAGCTACGTATGTTGCTGAAAGACCATAATGAAACTTCCATCCCCGTTTAATTATTTCACAAAACATGTACCAACCAAACTAATTTCTTAGACTATTTACAAATTCACTCGAATTTCTCTAGGAAAGCGTGTAAGAAGAAGTTTTTAAACGTTTATGCATCCATTAGCGGCGTGCTGTAACGAGTTTCGATTAATGTAACTGCCACCATTTGGTCGCAGCACTCGTTTTAATAAGTTTTTGCTTCACTAATTGGAAACTATAATTTATTTCTTTCGGTAAGACGTGTTTGGATAGCATTCGCGTGGTAGTGCATTGGAATTCTAGTTTATCGTTTGGGACTGGGCTTCGTACAATCCTGTTTTAGGTGTACTTTTACATAATTTCAAGTTAAGTAACCAAACTGTGATTATGACTGCCCCATTTTGGTTTCGGTAATAGTCATAATTCTCGTGAAAGTAAAAACTAGGTGTTCTCGTCGTACGACTACCGAGCGTGGGGTCATGGATTCGATTTCCAGGTCGAGCAAAAAGTGTCATTGAGTTTTTCTCAGTAGTAGCCCGGAGTTTTGAAGTTGGTGTGACGCTTCCGTACCTCGGAAAGTACGTAAAAGCCGTTGGTACTGCGCCTGATCTCTCCCCGATCTTGTCGGATTGCCATCGGAGTGAGGGCAGAGGGAGTGGATACCAGCCTATTAATGTCCCAATGCAGGCCAAAAACTTCTTCTCGTACATAGAAGGCACAAGTATTTATCACCGCTCTTGCTCATCGTGGATTGGCAATACCAGACCTATACTATTTTTGTTTTCCTTAGCCAATGACATTATGTCCAAGATAAACTCAGGATGCCGAGAACATTTTTGTCTACCCTTGACCTTATAATATAATTAGCAGTGAACCACAGAACAACAAGCTAGTTTCTGTATCATATAATATCCTCTAGAAAACTTGTTGTCACGTATTACAGTCTAGCTAATCTTCCTAATTCTGTTATCTCATACAGTTCTTAACAATACCAATAGATAAATACTCTTGTATCACTTACGATTCTATTTCAACGTGATAAACAATATCTAAATTGTATTAGGAATCAAAGATTATAATATTATTTCTATCTTTTCTTTCCTTATTTTATTTCTATCTTTGTGGTTTTACGAGCTGTCCTCTTTACCAAAAAAATTGATTGGGATAAAACAAAAACTAGCTCCTTTACTTTGAATAACCCACTCTGATTAGCTTACATTTTCAATATGTTGAATTTTTTAATAGACTTCAATTGTTTTAAGAATAGCTAGGTGTATGCGCTATATAATATGAGGTTGCCCTTGAAAATCATTTTTTTTCTTACGTTTTTTTTTTCAATTTGTAGTTTAATATTAGGTTATGCAAATTAAAGAAATAGACGCGATTAAAACGAATATTTATTTACAGACTTATACTTAGTCATTAAAATCTTTAATCGTCTCTTAATAATAAATAGCCGCCATCGTCATGTTTCCACCAAAGAGGCACATTTACGGGATTCCAATTTGGAAAGTGATTTGTAATGATTATAATTATGTAAATACATATAATGTATATGTTATGTATTATACTGATGCTGAACTGCAAATTGCTAAAAACTTAAGAAAATGTGAACTCAGTAGCTGATTAATGGCTTTATCATTTTCTCATGTTATATCACGTTATATCAACTAAACTTGAGTATAATTTATTGTGAAAATAACGAAAACAAAAGTTAAACTTAATTAATTCTAACTTTCTGACATAAATAATGACTTTTTTAATAATCTTATACCGTACGTAGTAATAACTATTATGAAACTTTAAAGGCTGAAGTTAACGACCTTCGCCGCTAGAGGGCGTTACGGTCGACAGAAGGCTAATTAAGCTACGGTTTAAAAAATATATGCTGTGTCGAAAGTAGGTCGTTCCTGCCCGAAAAATATTGTTCCAAAATTGTTGAGCAATATTATAATAATGTGAGGGAAAAGTGTAAATTTTTTACGAGAATGTAATGAGTTAAGGTTTACCATGAAAATATTTACTTATTTTATTTATTTACTATTAGCGACCCGCCTCGGCTTCGCAAGGGTGAATTTTTTGACATTTCCAGGGAAATTTAGAATTTTAATTACGAATACATCAAAAAGCCAAATCGGTTGAACCTTTCTCAATTGATTTTTATGGATACTGATATACTAGCTTTAGCTTAAGACTTTGTCTGCATAGATTTCAAGATGAAGCCTTTTGTTACTCAACAGGCATACAAAAACGGCATAAAAATAATCCATGTGTTTAGCTAAATCAACGTGTACAAAATTTTAGATAATTTCGTGCAGCCGCTTAAACGTCAAAGAGCAAAACAAACATCCATTCAACCATCCATCATCCATCCATATATCCTCACAAAATAGTAATAGAACAGGATAGGATAATATATCATGTACACACAACAGATAAAGAAAGCTTAACTAAAGAGAAAGACTTAGTGCAAAGGTACCATTTCTTAGGAAATTTATGCCAATAGACCTGTGACAGGATAGGACGATGAAGAAACGTGAAGTTCTACGATACATGAGATTTTAAATTCCCTCGAGCGCAGTCACGTTCGTAATGTCTAGACACCCACTTAGTGTGAAGTAGGCATTTGATACCAGCTTATTAAGTTGGATATAGCGGCAAATAGATGGACCTTCACTGAAACATTTACATTACGGGGTCCGTAAATTAAAAAAAAAAACTTTTTGTTACCTTTGTTGGGTTCCGTACCCGAAATGCTAACGGGACCTATTACTATGTCTACGGTTCGTCCGTCCGCCTAAGAAGCAAGTAAAGTAAACCCCAGTCTTTGCATTTTTTCATCTAAAATAATAATAAACAAACTATTTTTGTTATCTAAATACCCGCCCTTTAAAAATCAACTATACAATTTTAAAAATAAATATTTTAAAATCTTCTTAAAGTTTGTTGACCACAAACAATGGTACGTTCTTTTTGCGTCCCCAAGGTTCGTCGCTGAGTTGATTGCTCGGCGCTCACGGGACGTCGCAAATTCATGCTTCAATTGCAAGCAAGGCTTCGACGCTGGCCGTCTACTTGCACGCCATTTTACTTGGTCCCGAACTGCTGCCGACGTGAGCCGACTGCCATTGGTTCCTAAACAGATTTGTTGAATTCCGTCTTCGAGAGCATTCCAGTAACATTGTGAATTAGATTATGTAGGTGCAAAGTGGAATATATCAATTCGGAAGTACGTTTGGTTTACTATTTGGTTACCAAAAAAGTAATGGCTATAAGTAAGGTTTATGTGGTACCTTCAATATACTATTATCATTCATAGTTAAATAAAGACACCTCTTTGTTACTTACATAAGACAAAATAATCGTAAACTATGTCAAAGATGAAACAAAATATGAACAAAAGCCACAAAACTATCTTGTTACATGATTTTAAGAACACAAAATAAATTTTTAGCTTCACGAATTCACGACGTCATTTCATCGAAATATTCTTCATTATTTTAAACATCCAATTTCATTATTCGTAAACTCTATCAACGTCAATATTCATAATTCCAATGGATTATAACATCACTCTTGTAAATCCAATTACATCCAGCCTGTATTTACAATTAGCTCTAATCCTAAAGCAAACAGAGCGTGTTTTATCCTAGATTTATCCGAAATGGGCTAGCATTTAGTATTCGGCCTGGAGTGCTCTGAATTAGAAAGTAACTGGTCAAGTGAGGGTAGTGTGCGAATCGAAATACGAACTGTTACAAAGCTCTAGGTCTCGCTACTGTAACGCACATAATGGAGGGGCAGGGCTGCTACGCATTTGTTTGTACATTTCGAATGTGAAGCTCGCTAAACACCACACAATAGTAAAACTATCGTCTTGCATTATTATGTGTCATTTGTTAGTAAAACAATAAATTAATATTAGATAAAGATGTTCTAATTCCAGACTATAATTGATCTTACTTCTGCCAAAACGAGACAACCCACAATATCTCAATAATTAAATGAGTTACATCCAACTTATTCAATATGCCAAATGTGTCAAATTACTACTACAGTAATAACAGTAATTAGTACACCCAAAACTTTACCTTGAATAGATTTACAATTAACCAGCATTAAATAGCCATAATCATTGCAAATAAAAAAATGGGTTTGTATCTAACTCAAATTGCTTCTGTAACTTTTTGCTGGAATCCTATTATTTTCGTTCTATTCTCTTCTTTCAGACACAACATTATTTGTGATTATAATACAATATCATAGGTGTAACAAATACTTTATTTAGTTAAACCCACGCGTAGCAACCCTACAAAGTATTGCGGGATGCGTTGCGTGGGATGGGCCGTAACGTAATGGCCGCAGCTGACGGTGCCGAGTGCCGACAACGAGCTCAATCGAGGCTTCCAGAAACTTCGAGTAGGTTCGAACGTGTTCTACGTAAGAACATCAGGTTTCATACTAAGCTCATTAGGAGATTGTGTGTCGATTTGTTGTTCACAAAATGTTGTTCAATATTATTTAGAAGTTTTTTTACAAGCTGCGTTGTAATACACGTGTCACATACTAGCGACTCGCCCCGGCTTCGCATTGGTGCAATGATACTGACTATACGTATAAACCTTCTTTTTGAATCACTCTATCTATTCCACGTTACTTGCCTAATATCACAATAAATCTCTTCCGTAATTCTGCGCGCCTAGTACCGCATAGTAGCCTACTGCAGGCGGTGTTCTTTGTTGATCATAATTTCCGAACATGTAGAGATAGGATTAAAAAACCCTTGCCATATCGTTTGTTATCATCCAAAGAAGCCTTGCTCTTGGTATGTAGGTATATACCCTTTCCGTTACACGTTGTATAGCCCTATACTTTTCCATGATTCTATGATATAAATCTGGCTATCATATACAACAATACTTTTTCCAGTCCGACTAATAGTTCCAGAGATAAGAGCGTTTAAACAAACAAAAAACTCTTTAGCTTTATTATATTAGTATAGATAGTAAAGATAATACGTCGCCTGCGCTCGAATAGTCAACCATAACAGCAATTGATGCAAGTCAATAACTTAAGCTAGACTAAGCTAACATAATATCTATTGTTCTCTAATGCAGTTTGAGCTAACTTAGATCTCTATTCAGATTAGTTACTGTTGACGTTTCCTAGTGTCAGCCGTTTTGGTAACTACATAATAAATATGTACATAGCTATTGGAATAGAAGCGAGTTATCATCAATAAAACAGTTTCGATAGTATTTTTTTTTATGCAAAGCCTCGTGTAAAGCTTTTCAAAAGATTTTATTAAAAGTAAAGTAGAATTAAAAGAAGGTTTTAAAGCTAATAGGTTAAAACACATTGTAAGTTTTTTTTTTCATAACCCGGAACTTTTAAGATCGTTTCACCTCTAAATAAATTTCGATTCAATTATTTAGCAAATAATTTCCTATAAATTCTGTTTAATTTTTGATCTGATAGTATCTATTGAAAGACGTTGAAACAGGCTCTTAGATTATAGAAAGACATTCACACATAGGTACAGTCAGCAAAACAGATAGGTCTACAGGGTGAAATTGAATAGATGCGACAAATTTAAATATACAATAAATACGTGTTGTCAAGAAAATGTATAAAATATCAAATGTAAAATTAAAATATTTTTTAATTTTACATTAATTATTATTGATCAGTGTTACGAAAAGCGTTAAAATAATTAAAGTATCAAAGAATTTCGCGTACTACCGTTTTCGTGTAGTGGGCACGATTTAGGTACATTGACGCTATGAATGAATCGCGCCGCCGGCCGCGCCGCGACGCCTCCGTCCAGCGGACGGAGGTGGCGCGATGGCGCGGCGTCGCGATTGTTAACGATAATCGCGTATTTTTTTTAACGATTTAGATTGTAGAAAAAACAGTTTATAATTACTGTGTTACTGTAACTGAAGCTCCCATTTCATTTTGTCGCATTTATTCAAATTCACCCTGTATATGTCTTTGACTAAAACTTAACCTAAATAAAGAACTATTTATTATCTACGTTTTAATATAAATTACATTCGAAAACATCCATCGGTTTCTAAGAAAACTTCAACTATATCTGACGACCCTGCACACCTATCTGTTTTGCTGACTGTACATAACATACATGAGTACTTGTCACTAGCAATCAATTGACAAACTTTTTATGAGCTGTTAGACTATTCCCCCATATATTTAGTATGACAAAAATAAATTGTAACGTCACTTTAGGTCAACACAATTGATTAACTATTTATTGATTTTAAATCAACTTAAAAATCTAATTTTACTCTTAATTGAAAATTCATCGGGTTTTCGGGACTAAAATAAAGAGTTTTTTTACAGAAGTTGTACCTTGGGATTGTTGGTTAATGGTTGGTCAACTACCCAAAGAATGCATTAAGTATGACAGTTTACTTTGTAAGAACTTGGTTACTTGGTATTACGTACTCAAGCGACATCCAGAAAGAGCTTTAAATCCCACTGTCTTTTTATCTTTATCTCTATAAAATATGACCAAGTAAAATACTGCTGGGACACTAGGTCACAAAGAAACTTTTAAGATACCATAAAACTATTAAAATAAAACTGAAACTGTAAGATTTATTGCCGGTGAATTACAGTTCTTTAAAATTGTTTTAATGATAAAAACTTAATTTCACTTGAAGATTTTTAGTTTATTTTTAATAGCTCTTAAATATTTGAGTACCTTACTTATCTGCCTATTAAGACATGTTTTCAAAAGTCATTTTGTAATTTAAAAATATTATGATCGTGCTCGGACTGATGAGGGCTTAGTGGTTAAGACGCCTGTATCTCATACATGAGGTTATGGGTTCGATTTCTGGCAAGTATAAGTCATTTTAAATCACATTTTACAAACTAGAATTGAAAGCACAACAAGCTGTTTTGAACTTTAAAAATAAAGTGACAACTCTCAATTTCGTCCTTTTTTACTACCACCAACTCACAGACCAAACGTTTCTCAAATCATGCCTACCTAGTAACCATTCCACCAAGCAGTAGGCACAGCAAGCTCAACTAGTTACACAAAACGACGTGTATGTCTGTCTGTCAGTGTGCTCGGATCCCATTGCAACGGAATAGGATTACGGAGCGTACATCTGGTGGCTCATGGAAATGCAAATGCAATCATATTACCGAACTATATCGCCGATATACCTGCCCGGACATGGATTTACTTGGACTTAATTTTACTGGCGACATGCCGGGAGGATTAATTTTGTGGTATGTTGGTTTGTCATTCCAGGAAAAGATTTCTTGAGACTGGGTACAATTGACTGCGCATAGTGACATACTGACTTTATATGAGATCATGATATTAGGTATATGGTACAGGTATTCAGTTCTTTATTTAAACCATTAATAAAACATAATAGGCCTTATTAAAAACAATTTTTTTGCTAAAACCAGGTTTAAACCTTTGAGCCAGTTTTTTTAATTTCGATGTTTATTTCGATAAAAAAAGGTTTTATTATAAGACTTTATGCGTATGTGGTTTAAATAAAGAACTGTGTTTTATTTTCCGAGTACCACATAGCACCGCATAGGTACGGACTACGGAAAGTAAACACTGCAGCATTCTATGCGGTTGTAATAGAAGCGCTTTTACAACAAAAATACTTATGTGCTGGCGACTGCACATAATAAGCGTATTGATACACGCACGATCGACCCTCAACGGGCATTCAAATAAGACTTTGTAGCATTCTCAAATCGCGGTAATAAAATAGGTTGAATTAATCAATGAAAGTTGAATCAATGAAATTTCATTCCTTCTCCGTATGAATTGAAAAGTTATGCCTTGACTTTGCAGTGGATGAGTTACATGCAAATATTATTAAAATTTTATTTGGTAGATTGGTAGAAAATGCCCAAGGCATTAAATCTGCCTTTGTACAATGTAATTTTTTTACATGTGCTTATAGTATTAAAAAAAACTAAAAAAAATATTTATTTCCCAGTCTTATCTTTTCTAAACTAGTATTTTTCTTCCACAGGAGAGCTGCCAGAACTACATCCGAGTGCTGGTCTCCCTCGGTCCTGGAAGGCTGTTGGTCTGCGGCACGAACAGCTTCAGGCCCTTCTGCAGAGAGTACAGCGTCCAGCGAGACTCCTACCACATGGAGCGGGAGAAGTCTGGCCAGGCCGTCTGTCCATACGACCCGGAACATAACTCCACCGCCGTGTATGCTGGTAAGTGCGAAAATAAAGTCAAAAGTCAAAGTCAAATCATTTATTTCAATTGGGCCATTACAAGGCACTTTTGAATGTAATACAAAAAAAAATAACTTATGGTCAAAGCGCTAGGGTAGCCTGACAAATCTAAATCTTATGATTATTAATTTTCAATTTGCATCTCAGCATCAGAATGCATGGTAATTAAAAATACAGACATGACATTAATATAATATATATATATATATATATGTATATATGTATTTACTTATACAGTTATAATCTTTTTAGAATTACCAGCACCTTAATGCAGTTATTTAATAAAAACGTCACATTGGCGGCCAAGTATAACTTAGTGAGATATATTAACGATTTTAATGTTGCTGAAAATTTTGGAAATTTTAAATCGTTCTTTCCTCTTAACATGGGTTTTAAAACAAGGATAATAAAACATCATTTACTGTAACACTCACAGTGAACAGTGTGGTAACCCTAGCTGCCAATTAGCGCAACACTGGAATTATTAAATTTGGAACATTTTTTTATCTGTGAGAGGAAATGTTGTTGTGATTATGGCCAGCCTGGGTAGTACAATACCTGTAACGAGATGCGTGCCTGTATTGTTACGTATGAACAACTGAAACTGAACGCAGAAGCAATTATGATGTATTGTAGATCTATGCAGGCAATCACACATACCACTGTTGGACTAAAGGCTGGTGCTACTAATTAAAAACGTTCAAAATCTAGTCGCAATCTCATCTCAGCGACAATCAATGTGGAAAATTTTGGTAAAATAGAAGCAGTTTTGATAGATTGAGATTGAGTTTATAATGCATTCCCATAAAAAAAAAAAAAACAATGTTTCTTTTATCAACTATGTTGAGACTGGCTCCCAGTCTAACCGAATACAGTAGAATTCCAGTATTTTACATGAAGCGACTGAGCGACCGACTCCTACAAACAACTGGTTCAAAATAAAAAATAAAATAAACATAACTTATTCTTATTTCAAATTCAAATTAAGGGTAAAATTTCCCCTTCAATATTACGGCAACACTTACTATTAACTTCTACTAGTATAATCTGGCAATACAACAATATAACTACAATGATCCCATCAACATGACTCAGTTCATAATCCAATTTACAAATGCACATCGCACAATATACACATGACTTATCTTACGATATATCTCACACTATATAAGCACAGTCCGACCGGACTGAGGGCATTACCACGCCCGTTAATGGGATACAACGACGGTCATGTTACACTAGGACACCAATTAGGCATTGTGTATTTACTAAAACTATGTTTACCGCTGGAATTCACTGTAATATTGTTATTTTTGGAATTCAATTTGGTAATTAATCTATACGAATATTCTGAAGTGGATAAGTTTGATGTTAATTTTTTTAAACGAGGTTACCTCTGCAAATACTGGTCAGATTCCAAAAATAAAAATCTTTTTCCAGTTTTATTTCCAATTTTTGCTCAATATTTCGTAGTCTTTTTGTCTTAGTCCCTGTATAACTGAACACCTTACGAAGATTACAATCTCAGCACCTGAGAATATATTGCCGATAAAATACCAATGAAAAACTACTTACAGATAAAACGTATCTCTCTTCGAGTACGTACCACAATCGGTATCGATATACCTCAGGTGTGTATCATTAGGAGCTCCACAGTTCCTGAGGGTGTAACCGTGCCTCGTATCGATCTCACACTTGCTTCACACACAAAAGTTCCCCACTTCAACAAGAGAACTCTAAAAACAGTTCTTCTAATAAGCAGGATCTTCGTAAGGTAACAAAAGCTTGTTATCAGGCTAAGAATACTTTTAACATTTCGCCAGAACCCTTTCCTGTAACCGGGTCACATATGCTAAGGGAGTCCATGCTCGTTCCATTGTCAGGAAATTAGGAAAAAGGAAAAATCTTTTTCATAACGATTGAACCCACTTTCACAGTCTGTCGGCGTACAATGGCCACTCATTGTTGCATTCAAAAGAGGATCGTTCAATGGGACTACGAGTGGATTATGACGTGACTGTTATATATATTATTTATATACCTAAGTGGGTATGTGTGGGCCCTGCGTCCCGTACGAAGGTGGGGCGAATTCCTACGTGGCATAGTTGTTTTTTCAAACAAAGTTAACATTCAAAGTTAATAAAAAATTCAGCAAAATCGGTTGAATATTAAATTATTATTAAATTAAACAACAATGTAAAGACGACTACACTAAATTATTTAAAATATGTAATATCTTACCTTTATCTCTTAGGCATAAGTACATTCTTTGCTACTAATAACCAAGGCATTCAGGAGCATAACTTAGTATTATATAATAATAATTGTAACACCCGCTCGATGACCTCCAGTAGGTTCATAGTGCCGAGAGACAATAACTACTATGGCGACCGAACACTAAAAAAACGGTTGCCATATTTGCTAAATACTCTGCCGGAGGATATTCGAAGTGAGGGCGATAAGCGAGTTTTTAAGCGTAAGCTGTGGAAACATTACATGAATAATTATATAGGAAGTGTTTTGTCAGAGTTACGATTAAACATAATGATATTGTATAACATAGGCATAATGTATAAGACTTAGTTGTTATTATATATAAGTTGTTCTAAAATAGTACGGAGACTCGATCCCGCAGTTAAACCGATAACACGGTTTTGCGGGGCAAAGTTTTATAGTATGTAATTATGAACTTACTGTATATATAAATAAATAAAATAAATAATAATTAGAAATGGAAGGAACCTAAAAAAAACCACTTGGTTTAAAGATTATAATATAATAATAATAATAAACCTTTATTTCAGGCAACTAAGGCCCATAAGAACACAAATACATAAATAAGTACAATAAACATAAACTAATACATATTTTACACAATAAACTTATAAAAACTACTGCACACGAAGCGTCGGCGTCGTGTTACGCTGCGAGGTGTCGCGTAGCTGGCCGCGGAAACGCCGATACAGCACACCTTTCGGCCAAAACTCTTCCTTGAGGAAGGTCATCAAATGATCGGTCGGAACGCGCACCACAAACGACTTGAAATTAGTGCTATGGCGCGCCTCCAACTTCTCCACCCTCAAGGTCCAGTTGGCTCTCACCCGTATGTACTCTACGATGTCCTCAGCCTTCGTAGCATGGTGCAAGCGGGACACGAAGAGGAGCGTCGTCGGCACGGCAGGACGTAGCAGCATGTGACATCCTGGCAGCGCCGTCCCACACTGGTTGCGATAAGCAGGCTTCCTCTTCTTTCTCTCCACCTTGATGAAGCCGTCCGTCATTATGTTGACCAACAGTTCATGGACCAATCGACTGTTGGTAAAACGTTTTAGACTCCAGTCAACCAAAGGTGGTGAAGAGATAACAGGCCTAGTGCAAATTATTGTACGAGAGTAAAACAACCAAATTAGATTTAATAAAAAACAAAACAGTTTACCTTGCTATACAATTATGTCCGTCTGTTTTACCTACTCGAATAAACCTTTATAATATAAACCCTTCAATACTAAACTCGTGGAATATTAAAACCTCCGCCCACGATAGAAGCTAACAATAGGCCATATTCAAAGACGCTGTCACTAACCGACTTTATAGTCAAGGAAGCCGAAAATAGGAAACAATACGCGGTATATTATCGTTAACAATAATACGCAACTTACGTCCGAATAAAGGATCTGTTCGTTATTACCCATGCGTATACGCGGTTTTGTGTAAAGCTTTTAATATAATACGTTCGTTATTGAGCATTGTTCAAGAACTTAATTCAGTTCGAACGATCCTTTGTTTATCTGAAAATAAATACTAGCTAGCTTTTTCCCGCGATTTAGTCCGCATAGATGTCATGTGACAAAACGTATGACACTCATCAATAAAGTAGATTTCCGTCAGAAAAAAAAAATCGGACAAGTACTTCCAGAGATTACCTTTTGCAAACAAACTTTTCCTGTTTATAATATTAGTAAAGACTAGCTTTTGCACGCGACTGCATCTGCGTGAATTTTAGTACGGATCTCAACTTATTTTTTCAAAAAATATATTGCCTGCTACTAAAAATACTGCCTGCAATATTAATATTAATTGGGTTTTTCTATCAGGAATTTCTCAGTAGCAGCCTCGGAGTCTAGATTTGTGCCCGGTTGATGGCAATAGGCTCGCCCCCTATTACTTGAAACTTAAACATAACTGGCGAAATGTGGGTGCACTTATCGGTACACCTCTGCCTAACCCTTCGGAGATTACAGGCGTGATGTTATGTTATGTTACAATTAAGTATTAAAATTGAGTATTATTTTACCGATAAAAAACGAGTTTATGTAGGTATCATCAACTTATGAATACGGGTTACGTGTACTCTACTGTTCTCCTATTTCGATATGTATATACAGTAGGCTTTCTACATAATTTAGGATTGAAACCGGAACCGAACAGTAACAAAGCCCTCAGGTGCATGGAAGCCAATACTGCAAGCATATTCTGAATTTATCCTTTGCAGTAGTGCATAAATATCTCGTAGGCTTAGAGCTAACTAGATTCATAATATGAGCCTTTGCGAATCTACTAGCTTTTGCCCAAGACTTCGTCTGCGTGAACTTTTCTACGGATCCTTAATTTTTTTTTTAAAGTATAATATTACTTACCTACGTTAGACATTACTGACATCATTCCGTGCCTCGGAAAGCACGTTAAGCTGTTGGTCCCAGCTGTCATAAGTGGATATTTGACAGTCGTTACGAGTCGTTAGAAGCTTGAAAGTCTGACAACCAGTCTTACCTAGGGGTATTGCTTTACCCAGTCACTGGGTTGTGGAGGTCAGATAGACAGTCGCTCCATGTAAAATACTGGTACTCAGCTGCATCCGGTTAGACTGGAAGCCGCCCAACATAGTTGGGAAAAGGCTAGGCAGATGATGATTACTTACGTTATTCCTTATAGCAATTAGGAATAACGTAGCTTCCTATTAGTCAAAGAATTTTTATAATCCGATCAGTAGTTCACCGATTAGTAAGTACAAACGAAAATAACAAAATCTTCAGCTTATATGTATAACGTTAGCATAGATACATACAGAAAGGCCAATATGCTACTGGAATAGCTGGCAAAATCTTTTTAAATATAAATTAATTTAATTTTTTTGTAGCAGGCCTCTTAAAAAATAAATTAAGCACCAAGTTCCTGTCACCAGTATATAATAGAAAGAGACAGAGAGAAGGAGAAATAGAGGGAAGATTACCTGGAGGGGGCATAACGCTTTTTCCTTACGTTACGATTTCTGTCAGTTAACTCCTACCGCAAGCCGCATTAGAAACTTCATTCTTAAAAAATAGACAGTCAGCCATGACTTTTAATAAAACAAATCGCCGCGGTCTGAGTAGGTACCACAAAATACCTGTATTACTCGACTTTATTCAAGTACCCTACTTCATGTTTCAGCACGGTTGTAAGTACCTTCATATTGTACTTACTCCATTGTATTTCAGACAAAACACGTTGAAAAGGACAAGAGATTATCCCGAACAAACAATTCGACGTTTTTTACAAAAGCTTTGTACAAAAATATATATTTACTATGCTCTATAACTGAGAGGTATACCGAAGGAAATTGGGTTCCACATTATGTAGACATACTTTATACTCGCTTGCATATTCAGGTACTATTTTTAGTATTATAGCAAAAGTTAGGGTTTTTTACGTAACAACATTAGTAGAAAGTAAGTTTAAAAATGATTTTAGTTTTTTTTTATGCCTATTCTCAAAATAGCCCGACTTTCTGTTAGCACAGCTGTTAGTTTACATAAAAAAACGAAGAATTTTAAATACTCATAAGAAAGCTTTCATTGCCAAAAAAATAACATGTTTTTAGTCGACTACAGTTAAACATACCTCCATGTTTTAATTTTATACCATTTTTAATTTCTATTTTTATATATATTTCTCTATTTCTGTAAATGAATATGTTGCCTGTAATAAAACATTATTATATGCATTTTACAGTTTTAACTTAATCCAATAAGGTTTAAATTCCTCTAATCAAACAAGTAAATCAAATTAACTACAACTGCACGCCTGCATCATATCACCTTTCTTCTAATTCAATAAACAAGAGTCTTGTAATTCGCACAAAATCTACCTAGTTGCCAAGGCAACAATACAAATCCCCCTACACAAACAGTTTCCTATGGTGCTGAACCATCAATTACCGTCACTCTGTCCCTTTGTGCAATTTTCTTTGCATTAAAACATCCCCTTGCAAATTCACACCCATTTATTACACGCAACAAAACTATCGTCGCAACTTGCGTAACAATGTGCTGTGGTGTTGCTTTAGCTTTATTTTATGGAGAACAGGGAATGTTTTTTGTTTTTTATCTTTATTTACATGAAGGAACTGGTGATCATATCTTTTAGATCACGTGTACGAGCGCAGCTTGCTTGCAATATACCTACGTGACAAGTTATATTTATATGCGAAATTTTGGATGGATTAGTTTGTAAGTAAATCACGCTAAAACGGCTTAACGGTTTTGGATGAAATTTGGCACAGAGATAGATTATAGTCTCTTATAGCACATATGCTACTTATCTCGAATGTAAGGTTCCCGTGTTATAATATATTTACTTTGACACGGACGAAGTCGCGGGCGGAAGCTACGAGTAATATTTAAAACGTGTTTACATTAAACCGTTCAAAAGTGTACTCTATAACATTTGTAATAATGCTGAATTTATACTCGTAGTTAGTAAACATGCTTATGCTAGCGCACTAAATAATAATAATATTATATGCATATTGTGCAATATAATCGTACACCATATATACCTACAATATAATAGGAAATGTTTTGGAAATCATAGGCTTTTTTTAAATTATAAAAGCGTCAGTTGTCGTATTATGCACCTAACCTACCTCCTTCAAAATTAAAACCTGATACCCGCCTGTATGTCCCGTTATTTAAAACATGGTAAACATATTCCACTTCAAAATTCATGTGAGTAATTAAAAAGCGTGTTCACGGTTTGTCGTTGGACAGAAACGAAAAAAGAGTAAAACGTTTACATTAATTGAATTTAACAAAAGCACAGTTGCCAGTTTGTTATATTATTTCTCATATAAAACTGGGGCTAACTTTTGCACATTTACGCTGCCAACTTTTTTAAATTGTCCTCGTGTTATGTCCAGCAATTCACTCATTCACGCCAACGTTACCTTTTTACACACCCACACAATTTGGTCAAACACACACCCACACGTCTCTTTGTCGCGTGCTGTAAAAGTGTAAACGAAACTTTAGCATAAAATGTGGGCGAAAGAATTTCTACGTTAGTGTGTGTGTCAAAGTGACCACTTATTACGTCCGCGTCGCACACACCCTCACTCATTTACATATATATTTTTTCGTGCACACACACACTGTACGTTGCTGCATCCACATTACGTGGTGCGGACACGGGACGGTTAGTTATCTCCTATTGATCTGGTCCAATTAAGTGCACCGACGCCCTGGGGAGTAGTGGCCGGCACACCGGCAGCTGGTCTAACGTCCACGTGATATATACCTACGTATTGGTCGCTTCCGTGTCGTAATTTTGCTGATGCTGTAGGTAGTACCTACAATTCCCGACGATCGTGTCCGGTCGCAGATAGCGACGGACTTAAACCATTGTGCTAAATACTCATTGTCTTCATGCTGATGCTGCGGTAAATATTGAACGTAGTATTGTTTTGATTGGAGAATAAACAGAATATTTGTGAAATTAATATTTGAAATAGTTTGTTAATTGAGACATTCTGATTGGTCATTGCGAAATTGGCACTTTGTAGGGTAGCCACTACGATCTTCATCTTTTTATTAGTTTAGTACAAATTCAATGTATTACGAAGGAATCCCTTTCATAGCTTTGGCCAGTTATAAATCCCACATAAAACATGCAGGTAGCTCATCTCAAATTCCACGAGCATTTTCAATGGACCGGTATGTCAAAGCTTCCATTCAGAATTCCTCTGCCCATAAAGCTCTAGGTATGGTTATCATAAGGGGCAATGTCGTTCATTATTTGGAGAAATAAGCAAACGAATTTTCAGTAAAACAAATGCTTTGCTAGAGTTTTTATTTTACATATGAAATGCACATCAAAATACAAATCTATTAGTAATATTATAAATCTGAAACAATGGTTAGTTTGCTTTTCTGTTCAAACGCGCTTATCTTCAGAATCAGTCCAATGTTGCTCTGGTTTTCACCATCATTTAAAAAATGTATTCAGAAAGGCATATGTGTATTACACAAAATGAACAAACCTTCATTTGCTGAAACTTGACTTACAACATATAGTATAAGTAGGCCTACAAATACAACACATATATAAATTAGAACAACAAACGGTTCTACGGTAGACAATGTCTAACTAACCACGCACTAGTGTTCGCAGAACCTACCTAGTATTAAATACCAACACAGGTACCACTGCCTATCCCAGTTCAGGCCCTTATCGCATTTTACGACACCCGCGGGAAATGTGGGGGCTGGCCCATTCGTAACAGGGACAGCATATTGTTATCTAGTTAATCAAATTAGTGCTTGGTTTATATAGCTTGAGAGGTGAGGTATGTTGTCGTATTTACTCGAATGACATTGAACAGAATATTATTTGTTTATTTATTTATTTAACCATTCAAACATTTATTAAATAAGTACAAAGGTTTTTAGTCATTTCCGGAAAGATTTGGTAATTTTTTTTTTCATTAATTAAACGTGTAGAGACGTAAATGTTGGAAGTGCAAATTAATCTAAACTGAAAAACGATAATATAATTTTAATCTATACTAGACTGCTTTTGAAAATTTTCCGGGGATAAAACCAAGGACCTCACAATCATCAGCCACGCTTGTAACCGCTATAGAGGCTCTTTGTAAGTTATTTTTTAACGTGTCTTCATAAATATGACAAAACACAAAACTTACAAACCAAAATAGATTATAAGACGCGTTCAAAGGTCTTATTTCTCCCTTTTCATATAAAGATACATACGTACCTATGTATTACCTACATAAACATAAATAGGTCTGCAGTAATAAAATAATAAGTATTACACCGTACCAATCTCTCTGGCAATTCACACAGTGCTCACACAAACACATTTGGGCAATTCACACAGATACATTTGGGCAATTAACGGGCACACGCATCTCGTATGCGAGTCACGTAAGCCGATGGCATGTAACGCACTCTGCTACTTACCACTGCATTATGGGATTTCCCAATGAGGTTTGCCCCTGGAAAAATTATAACATAGGTAGAATAACGGTGATTTATTTTAGAGAAGCTATAAGACCAACATAGGGACATCAATTATGCGTATAAAGTTCAAAAAAGCCTTTATGTACAAGATCATACTTTTCATAGCCATAAAAAATTTAAAAAAGCAACCAATTGATGTTAAAAATACAAACTTGACCCAATTTAAACGTAAAATAAATACATTTTTAATAGACAAATGAATTTCTTGGTGATAATTTTTTTTGTGACTGATCCTGTATTTGTGATTTATAGTGTAATATTCCTATCTAAAGACTTTAAATTTATTAGAATTTGGTTGTAAATAATGTTTTATTTAATATGTAATATTGTTTTATTAATGGTGTACCCTTAAAGGGTAGATATATGACGAACAATTGAATACCTGACTTTGAATATACTGTGATGTTTAATATTAATAAGTGTTGACTTTGTCTAGAATAAAATAAAGGAACGAAAATGTAACATATTCCAGTTTTGACACTTTCATATAGCTGCATCATCATTTTGATCATTATCATTTAAGCGTACTGAAAATAACGACCCTTCCCTTTCAATTTTTTAACCCTTCAAATGAATATGTCTGACAAAATTCTTACTTTACTATGAAGTCGGTATAATATGTTCCACTAAATTGACCTTTGTTTTCTATTATTTATTTTCAGACGGCGAGCTGTATTCGGGTACAGTGGCAGACTTCAGCGGTATGGAGCCGATCATCTATCGAGAACCTTTACAGACGGAGCCGTATGATTCAATGACTCTAAACGGTAAGCATTTGTAACCAGTTTATTAACGATACTTATAACAATAACGGGCTCATACAGAGAAGGCACGAGCATTGATCACCACGCTTACTCAACTTGTTGGCGATTTTAGACTTATCATAATTATAAGTCCAGGTTTCCTCACGAACCATGTTTTGGTGATATCCTAAATAAATTTTCGATATAACATACAAATTAAAATTGAAAGCTACATTGGTAATTGTCAATTAGAAGGACAAATAAACACAAAATACGCTATGAAAGCGTAGGCAATAAATCAATGTGATTAAATAAATGTCAGATTACAATCAAATAGAAGCTAATAACAATAAACATAATGATAACACCACACATGCTTTGTTAACATTGTGTATTTACATATCTGCGGGCGATTGACTCTCAATGTGACTGTCAAACAGACATCCGCCATTATAATTGAATTCAGAAGCGCGGGAACTCCTTGTCACTCACGTGACGTTTGACGTGTCAACAATCGCTAAATCCGATTAGATCGTATTAGAAATTATCGACTGAGCAGCGATAGGGTTACATCACTCCGTATAATTGGGTGTTAAAATTCACTTTAAGACAAAGTGATCGTTCACCTTTAGTGATATAGTTTAATAGAGATGTATTTCTTATTCCACAGCCCCGGACTTCGTGAATTCTTTGGTTCACGGAAACTTCGTGTATTTCTTCTTCAGAGAAACTGCTGTTGAATACATTAATTGTGGGAAGGTAAGATAGCTTTTCTTCAATTCTTCAAAGTTGATTTTCTATTTCCAACTTTTATAAAAAAACTGCTGTGTGTTACTGCACTATGATGGTCTATATTCTTCTCACTTCTAGTAGTTTCATTAAAGATCTTTTATTAATTAAACCATTCATTCCGACGTGGAATGTTAGGTAGTCAGGTGTTTCCTCGTTGCACTAGTAATTCAGTCTCAGCGTGACACGGTACGTGTCACCGTCCTCACGCCGTGACACGTCTACAATTCATTGCTCACATGCGGTTTAACTACAACGGTTGCAGGTAGTTGTGAGTTACATTGAAGGCAGTAGGCAATTGTATCAAATAAGCTATTTTAAATAATGATGTAACTTGAATGATAGTCTTACAGTTGGGTCTCTCAATAATCAAATTAATTATGTCAAACTAACTCAATACGCCAAATGTGTTAGGTACATAACCATCGAACAAAGGCAGTTCAATGTGCATACTTAAGATTCAAAATTAATTAGCATTAGAAATCCAAAATCACTATGGTTTTGGTAGAACTAACGCCATTTTATCACATCTATAAAGTAACTATAACTTGACACACGAAATTGGGCAACATCAAACATTCTCAATTATTTGAATGATTGCATTTTTTTCTTTAAAGCTCTCCAGCTAAGCAAAATCTTTTATAAGAGAAATTGTATACTCTTACGGCCTCTTGATTGCCAGCCCGACGCTTACACGAATGGCTATAGCAGGCAACTTGAACTTTATGTTGACATACCCACAGTTCAGATTACCGTGTAAATCTCGCTACTCGCTGCTTGACCCACAGTATATTTAATATGCTCCTTATATCCTTCGTCTAGGCGGTATACTCCCGTGTAGCGCGTGTGTGCCGTGACGACCGCGGTGGACCGCACCGCTTCAAGCAGCGCTGGACGTCATTCCTCAAGTCTAGGCTCAACTGCTCCGTCGCCGGAGACTTCCCTTTCTACTTCAATGAGATTCGTAAGTTGACAAACATGATCTTTCATTACTACATAGTAGGTATAAAACAAAAACTCTTCCAGCCGTCTATACGCTTCTTCTAAACTTCGCAATGGATTTGAACGCTTTTATCAATAGATATAGTGACTCAACAGGAAGGTGTGTGTATCTTTTTTGCACCCGTGCGAATCCGGGGCGGGTCGCTAGTTATAAATAAGTTTATAGCTGTAATCTGTTTCTTTAAAGAACAGTGCCATATTTAAACAATGCCACAATTTTTTAAACAAATCTATTCCGCCGTTTAGCATGGTCACAATCGCAACATTCTGTTCTGTTGACATTACTATGACAGCAGATACGAATGCCAAAGAAGGAAATTAAATAACTGTAGCATGAAATAAGACTATAAATGTGATTTAAATAACGATGTGTTTTTACTTCTTACAGAATCAACGACAGAACTAATAGAAGGTGTATACGGAGGTCTAAACGCGCAATTGATCTACGGAACCTTCACGACTCCACCCAACAGTATATCCGGCAGCGCCGTCTGTGCATTCAGCATGCAGGATATCGCTGATACTTTTGAAGGAACTTTCAAGGAGCAGAACGCAATCAATTCCAATTGGTTGCCTGTTAATAGTGCTAAAGTAAGTTCTGTAGAAATCCACCAAAATAGCTGCTATTTATTGAATTTATAAAAAAAATCCTTTAATTTGGAGGGAAAGTGGGAAAGAAATTTTGAATAAAAAATGTTAGTCCAATATTATTTAATTATCCTTGCCTCAGGAAGCACATAGAGCCGTTGGTCCCTGCAGTTAATTGTAGATCTTTGACAATCGTTACGGATAGTCAGAAGGCCAAAAGTCTGACAAGTAGTCTTGCCAAGGGGTATCGTGCTATTGTTACTGGGTTGCAGAGGTCGGATGAGCAGTCGCATCTTGTAATACACTGGTATTCAGCTGCATCCGTTTAGACTGGAAGACGGCCCCAAACATAGTTAAGAAAAGGCTAGGCAGATGATGATTATTTTAATTATTATTCTATTTTCTATAGGTACCGGAGCCTCGCCCGGGGACATGTAACAACGACTCGAGACAACTGCCCGACCAGACACTAAACTTCATCAAGACGCATGCGCTGATGGACGAGTCTGTGCCGGCTTTCTTCGGAGAACCCATTGTTATTCGAACTAGTTTCCAGTAAGTTTGATAAAACTATATCTACTTTATTTATAAGTGGTAGTTCTAAAACGGAAAGCTAAACTTTTGTTTTTTCTTTCCAGCTATCGATTTACGCAGATTGCAGTAGATCCACAAGTGAAGACTCCTGGAGGGAAAGCTTATGATGTCTTATTCATTGGCACAGGTAAGCTCCAACATTGATCTTGATAAATCTTTGAAATATGACATAATTATAATTAAATGTTATTGAGCTCGTAAATAAATGCTTATTGACAGTAACTAATGTCATCTTACTTTCAACAGACAACGGCAAAATCATCAAAGCCATCAACGCAGTCTCCTACGACTCGAACAAGCGCGCAGTGCCTGTGGTCATCGAGGAGCTGCAGGCATTCGCAGCCGGCTCTCCAGTGAGGGCGCTAAGGGTCGCGAGGGCTGGTCGCGACGCAGCCAGGCTGATCGCTGTGTCAGACCGTCAGGTCCTTAGCCTGCGGCTACATCGCTGTTCTAGTGATAAGATCAGTTCTTGCTCGTAAGTGTTGATTAAAATTCTACTTATATCTTTAAAAGTGTAGTCTTGCAAATAATAAAGTCGTCTTTTTCTGTGAATTTTGGATTATCCTTATACCTATGTATTAAAACTTTTTCAAACTAATTGAGTTTTGTTACATTTTGGGGATTACTGAGCTACTCTGGTTACTTGTAAATAGTCTGTAAAATCAATTCAATGCTTAATAAAACGAAAACAGCTCAACCGTTCTTGTTTAATAAAATTCAAAGCCCTGAAGAACTTCTTAAAATACAAAAGGGAGAGTTAGGCAAAGATTAGCTTACTGTAGCTTTGTTATTATTTGTTCCAGCGAATGTGTGGCATTACAAGACCCGTACTGTGCGTGGGACAAACAAGCGGGCCGGTGTCGTGCCTTCTCTCACGGAGTCAGTCGATGGCTCGACGAGAACTCCTTCTATCAAAGCGTCAGCACTGGCAGCCACACTGCCTGCCCTCATAGTAAGTACTGTGAAATATAAATGTGTAGAATGATATAACAAGAATAAAAAGAAAACAAACAAACGAATATAAATAAAATTTAGTTCTACTAGCTGGACTCCGCGATTTCACGCAGTTTTTACGTCTTTGGTTACTGCTTCGCTCCCGTAAATCGTAGCGTGATGCGTGTGCCTTTACTTCCTCAATAAACGATTTGTACGTGGACTGAGCGACCACACTGGTATTTCGCATAATAAAAATCGTTATCTACACCCCTTTTTTTTTTAAGGTCAGTAAAAGTCTGACAGTCCCTTCTGCCCCACTCAGGGCGGAAGGACTCATTTGATGATTTTTACCACCTTATCTACATCCCTTAACGTGCGGTCCCTCAGTTCTCACAGACCATTGAATCAGCTAGATCTCGGAAAGTATCTGAAAATATAAGGTATTGTGACTACAGACATTTTGTAAAGAATTTGTTAAAATATTCACTGAATAACAGACAGTAAAACATCAATAATAAAAATACGTAACGACTAAACTGTGTGTCTAATTAGAATGGATAAATATTTTAGTGAATATTACCGAATCAATTAATAAAATCTTTCTAATCAATCTGTCCGGATTACGTAGAAAACTATTGACTAAACTAAATAATTGTTTAAACAAAACCCAACAGCGGCAAGTTTCATATTAAATAACTTTGGATCAGACCAAGTAAGTAACTACATAATATTCGTCAATATAATATAACTACACTTTTTTTTGCTTTCTTTTTGTTTTCTTTTGATTTTTTTGTTTTCTCTCTATTTTTCGCTGTGGAAATCGTCATGGACTTACTCCGTCGTGGATAACGGAGGGGCATGTCTCAGATGTCTCTTACCAGCTAAAAGTATTCCACCTCTGCCTATGGCCGGGGATTCGCTTAGGTATTCACCGCTCCTCCCAGTAATATAACTACCTACACTAAGGTGCATCCAATTTCCGTATAGTGGCGCTTTTCTGAACCGGACTCACATAATAATCTAGTGTCTGTAGTGTATAATTATCCGCCTTTCGTGTAATGGCGCTTTCTTTCGTATAGTGGCGCTATTCTGAACCAGACTCACATAATAATTTAGTGTCTGTAGAATACATAATTACATAAATAATTATCCGCCTTTCTTATAATGGCGCTTTCTTCGTACACTGTCGCTATTCTGAACCGATCTCACATGATAATCTAGTGTTTGTACCTAGTAGGTATAAATAAATAATTATCTGCCTTTCTTATAATGGCGCTTTCTTTCGTATAGTGGCACTTTCTTTCGTAGGTATAGTGACGCTATTCTATCTAGTGTAGTGTGTATAAATAAATATCCGGTTTCCTTATAATTATACGTATACTAGCTGACCCGCCGCGACTTCGTTCGCGTGGTATCCTACACTACCAATACCCCTACCCTACCTCTACCCTACCCTACCTTCCTCCCTTGAGACCGACTTCCCGACTTCATATTAAAAAGGCTGTTTTTAGGGACTTCGTTCGCGTGGTATCCTGCCCCTACCCTACCCCAACCCTACCCCTACCCCATATTTTCTCACCGTTTAAACCTTCCCCAGACCTCCACGAACATTTCAAAACCAAAATCAGCTAAATCGGCCAAGCCGTTCTCGAGCTTTAGAGAGACTAACAAACAGCAATTGATTTTTATATACATATATAGAGATAGAGATTGTTCCAACGTTGAGGTAGTGCGCTGTTTGTAGAAAACGGTATGTTCACTATTCTATAGGTATCTAGGTCTATAGGTATATTCTATAGCCTTGGGTACACAATATTGTTTTTTTCTTATTTTTTGTTATTTTTATTGCCTTTTGTTATTATTTTTATGTGGACATGGTCTGTGTCAATATACATTTTTTTCTTTCTTGCTTTCTTTCTTTCTTTCTTTCTTTCTTTCTTTCTTTCTTTCCCTCTTTCTCTTGAATTAAGTTACCTAACCTTGCAATTATAAAATAAATGGTTACTAACTCTATTTTGTTTTATTACAGATTTCGTTTAACAACGCAGAGTTCATTTGTTGTCCTAGTTACCAAAGGGCCACGGTATCGTCTGGGGCTACACCACAATGAACAACAACATCACGCACTCCTTACATTTGTTTTTTTTAGTTTATAACGTAATTTTTTTTTTTTGGGATTTTTTTATGTTAAATTGGAATAAAAAATGGTTTATATGTCATAATTGTTTCAATAATGCTCAGTAAGTTTTTCGACTAAAAATAAATAGAGAACCCACAGACAGAATTTGATGCACATTGGTACAAACTATCATGGCTGTGATACCTTCCAAACAAAAGTGGTCTAAGCTGTGGAAGACTTGGGGGTGCTGTCCAAACGACGTCCACTGCTGGGCATAGGACTCTTACACTTCACAATTTTACTAAAAGTTAAGTACACTAGACTTTCTGATATTCTTCTCGTCTGGCAGCTAGTAGGTACATGGTCTTATGACAGTGGACGTGAGGATTGAGCGACCAATTTTAATAATCGCTACCTAGCAATTGCTTCGATATATTTTTTCCATTTCTTTTTAACACAATGCTTTTTTATTAAAACTTTATGAAGAAAAAGATAGATTTTTTTATTGATTTGGTAATATTCACTAAAATAATTATCTATCGTGTGTGGATTGAGAGACCACAGTTTAGTCGTTATATATTTTTTATCATTGATGCTTTGTGGTCTGTTATTCAGTGAATATCTTTACAAATTCTTTACTAAATGTCTTAAGTCACAATACCTTAATTTTTCAGATACTTTCCGAGATATAGCTGATGGTCTGTGAGAACTGAGGGACCGCACTTTAAGGGCTGTAGTTTGATATATTTGTTTACTAATTCCCAAATTTGTTCTACAATTGTTTTAAGTCTACTACTAAATCCTACGATTTTTGTTTTATTACCAGTGTCGTCCCTCAATTCACACACATATAATAAACAGGGTATAAATATAACGCAAAAGGTTTTTTTTCAAATCGAAAAAATAGTTGCTGAGGTTGAGAGTTCAAGCAAACAAACCAACCAGCTCTTAACAAATATCATTATTTTCCCAGGTAAAGACGCTGGTGCAGTCGGTGGTCTCAGTTCAGGTCTTTACGATGACGCAAGAGGAGAGACAAAGGGAGAAGTCATCAACATCGTGCAAGACAAAGACGGAAAAGGAGGAGGTGGAGGTAACGAAGGTACTTTTACTAACATGTTTCATTATTTGAAGAACGTCCCATTTCATCACATTCTGAAACATTACCAGTACTATTAACAACAACCGAATAACAACATAATTCTTTTATTTTTAGGTCCTGAGGTTTTAGCAGCTGATCCTCCACCGGCTGCATACTCTGTAGAAACCTTAGCGTTAGCAGTAGCTGCGGGTGCTTTAGCTGCTTTAGGAGCAGGGTTTGCGGCTGGTTATATCTGCGGCAGAAGGTGCAAGAAGGACGACGATGACAATATGCCTTATCCTGATACTGAGTATGAGTATTTTGAACAGAGGCAGAATATTAATAGGTTTGTATTTTGTTTAGAGTTAGAATGAAATGTGTTATTCGTGACTAACTTAAATCATTTAATGTAAATTAACACCACACATCTTAACAACTCACACATTCTTAACAAATAACAAAATATTAGTGTTCTGTACTGTAGGATAGAATCATGAACAACACCAATACTTATTAATCTCGTCATTACAGGATCCAAGCAGAACCCAAGCTCCTTCAGCAAGTAGAAGAAGTGACATACGCCGAGCCGGTGTTAGCTCCTCAGCCGAAGCCCGCGTCCCCCCGCGCCACTCTCCGCAAGCACCCCCCATACCACCCCCACCATGAGACGCTGTTCCAGTTCCAACCCGACGCCTACCGTCGCGATAACTTCGGAACTCTTCGCTCACATCAGGTCAATGTCAGTTATTCTCTTTTTATTCTCTTGCATGGCTTGCTGTGATCGTTTTTACAGGTATGGGTAAGGTTAGCTGCGGGAGCTATCCCACAAAAAAATCAATCAAAATGTTTTACTTTATAACAAAGTTAATAATGCATATTGTGGTAAACAATATTTAATCCTACTGGGTATCCAATTCGTCATCACTTCTTTATACCTGTATGAAGATGCAGCGATTTGCATGACTTTCCGATAAAACCACTGAAATAATACTTCTGTCTCTTTGCGCATTAACCTTTTTCCTATAATGTTAGTTACTAAGTTCTAGTAGAACAATTCAAAGTTGAAAACCAAAGTAAGTTTTTAATTAAACTAAATTTATCGCCTTGCTCTTTTCAACCATCAATTCATCAGTCACTATGCATGTGTCGTCATAATTCATGATCTTACCACTTTCATCTTATTTATGTTCTATTAAGTCACTTACTAATGTGTTGATCAAGTTAATATATCATTTCATTTCCATTGCCTAACCGTCGTGGTTGAAAATGTTCGTGAGATTCAATAACTGTTACATCGTCTACATAAATGTTTTATGCAAAGTACCAGTTTAGTAGAAAAAGTCATAAAATCATATTAATTTTATGTAAGTAAAGTGGGTTAATAAAGACAATTTTACGCGTTGCGTGTGATGACACCAGTCACTGATCCATTTTAATGTTTTAGACCAAATCTCACGAGCATCTCCACCTGGCGATAACCAATCATTTGTTCCACTAACTCACGCACGCTTATTCACCTAGGCATGTCAGTTAACACAGGAATATTCGGACCGCAGGGCGATGGGTACCGGCGGGGCAACGACAATGGCTTCTCGACCACGCGCTCAGTAAAGAAAGTGTACCTCTGAGAAACAAGCGGGGCGGACTCGCGCGACCAAATGCATCATCATAAACATAATACGCACCATCACCATACATTGGGTGAGTTAAGATACCTATTCTCTTTTAATTAAAATGAAACAAAAAAACATTTTTTTTTATAACTGAAAAGAAAGACGTAATCTTAATTTATTAGTTCTAAAATTATCCTACGTGGTACACAAAAGAAAAAAAATAGATAGTAAATATATATACAATTAAAACATTAATGCGCCAAGTAAGCCCAGTTCTGCACAAATGTCAGACCACTAGTGCCTGACGCTGGTTTTCAACTGGACCATTACTACCTTTACTTTATACTGATCACAGTTCTACAGTGCATTATTTAAATTATTGTAAGAAAGCTACGTCAGTTAACAAACTAGCCTGTAGCGCACTGGACTTGGACTGAGACATATCCATGTGTTGCAGTGTCGCAGCGCAGCAGCGGCTCGGGCTCTGCGTCGGCGAGTGGCGGTGGGTCATCCTCGTCGCCGTCGCCGCCGTCGTCGTCCCCGTCGCCGTCGGGCGAGCGGCCTCCCACGCCGCCGCCGCCCGCGCCGCAGCCCTGCGCGTACATCTACCGCAACTAGCGCGCCGCCCCGCTACCCGCACACGACGTCAACAACCGTGCATTATACGTGATAAAGACACCACCCCTTACCCACGCGCACGTGACGTCACTAACGAACGTGATCAAGACATTCCAAAATTAAACGACAGTGTTATTCGAATCGTATTCGACTGAGTGACGTTCGATCGAGCGTGTTTTGTTATTGCCGACGATTATGACCCTGTAGTGAATTACTGTGGATACGACGTCGTATTTTGCCTGTATTATACGTTGGAGCTGTTAAGCGTTTATCGGAAACGCACTTTCGGATTGGCTGAATTCTAAATGATTTGTAACTTGATAGAATAGATATGTAATATGTTTAAATGTGGATTGTTAAAACAAATGCGGATACAAAACATTCTTCCATGAAAATAAATATATACGTACTGGTGATTATCCACAATCTAAATTGATCGTATCTATGGTCAAAAGATGTGAGACAAAAAAATATGTATTTTTTTTAAAAGACGGAACAATATTAACGATTGATGTATGTAAGATGAATAATGTAACAAATTGTAGATTGTTTAGAATATACATAGTTTACAAGTAATGTAGGTGAAAGTATAAGTTTTTGTTGGTAACATGTTAACAAATAGTTAATTTAAACTGTGATTGTCATTGCAGTTTTTTCAACACTGTATTATCAGTATTGTTGTCAACATAAAAATAAATGGAAGAGTTGCAATGGAGTCACACACGCTTTTTTACATAAACTACTATTTTTAGCATTACGTCATTAAATATAAGGAGGGTTCTCTTATTCTAAAGATTTAGCGTTACTATAACTCGACAACATTAATGTCAACACCATAAAATACACCTATATAAACGTCAAAAGCTTTTTGTTCAACTTGAAATGAGTTGTGGTGATGTTTAATGTTGCCGAGCTATACTTAGTTTAAACAATGATTATAACATTATAGTTGAAACAATGACATTATGAACCACAAAATATAATATAAAATATATATTTACCATGTATAAAATGATATGTAAAGTTCTGATACTTATTCATTCATTAAAAAGTGCTTCTTATGGATGTATTTAGATTACTAGGAGATCGTTTTGATAATTATTGGATAATGTTATAGATTTAGCTATTATGTATACATAGAGACATATTATAATAGTTAAGGCGGCACTGTGATGCCACATTGCCAATTTAGATTGTTGGTGCGCCATTGTATAGTTACAACCGGTAACTGTGATCATTGTGTACATACATTCTGTGACACTAACGACATCTCCTTTTGTCTACTGTCGTTTCTATAAATTAAACTTTCCAGAAATGTGGGCCAAAAACGTTTGTAAAAATCCTTTTTCGAAAGACGTTCCTGTTGCTAATTTTATAATCGCGAGGGACTAGAGTATTCTCGTTGAATAATCGCTTTATCAATTCTTTTATAAACTAGCTAGCAGATACTTTTGACCCCGAGATTGTATAGTGTTCAGAGACTCATCTTCGCTCATTGTTGACAATTGAATGTGTGTAAAGAAAATGTCAATTCTATTTGTAATGACTTAGTGCCTAAGTGTGTGTGGCAGGATTGTAATTTGTACATTACAATGATTCAGTTTTTCTTTTTGACTGATGTTAGTGCGGACATTAGCGCGCCTTTAGAGTAGCGATTACAGTAGACAAGATGTAATAAAAACTATTATTACTACCTCAGAACTCTGATGAGATCTTCCAAATTGCACAACAGCCAAAAACATCGGTAATTGGATAGTTGACACCATCAACCAATAATTCCAAGACATAAATTCTCTAAAGAAACACTTTATTATAGCCCTGAAAACTCGATCCATTTTCAAGTAACAAAAAAAAAACGATTTTCAGTTGCATTAAAATAATAAATAGTTAGTCAATTGACTCACAAAAGTGACGTCACAGTTGACTTTTGCCATACTAAATCTAAGGGAGAAACACGTTTTGACAGGTCATAAAAAGTACGTCAATTGATTGGTGATGTCATCTATTATAATCATTCAAATTCACATACAAACTTATGCATAAACTGGAGATTTTTACTTGTCAGAGTTATCTGGCAGTAAGCAGAACATAATTTTTATACGCCATAATAATAAAAAAAGGCATTCTCGACATTGCCTTCATAATACTCATGTTTAATTTCATTTTTATATAATACCAAAGATGCCATGATTTTAATGTAAAATAATTTATTTTATAGTAGGTAGTAATTGCTAATAACATTTATTACTTAATCAAGTTGTTATTTTACCTATATGAATATAACTGCCAATTTGTATACTTATTTTGTAATTTAACCAAAGCAACGCACAGTTTACTTTTTATTTTAAAATAATTATGTAGAATGATGCTTTGACATGGCAGAATTGTTCTGAAATTGTATATGTGCAGACCGAGAAAATGGCAAACATTTTTGTAATATTTAATCTTTAAGCTTGCAGTCCTTAGTCATGTAGTATCTAAAGAATATTTATCATGTTACAGATTTAATGTTATGACGTCATAAGAGTTGATTGTATTTATAGTCCGTTCGTTATAAATTGACCCTCTAGCGACGCGCTTTGAAGTCGTCGAGTCATACGTAGGGTTGCCATTCACCCGAAACCATTAACTCGTGATTGCCATTTTCACAGTTTGTAATGCGAAAATTAATTAACATACGTAAGTGAAGCTAGTACTTGTAAATAGCAAGTTCTGTAATGTAATTAGTTTTTGTCGAGTAAATAAATTAAGCGTTAGAGTTTAAGCGCAAGAAAATTTTGAAACGCGAATTGTTAAGAATTGTTTTTTGTATTACATTAAAAAAGTAATATTGATGAAATGTACAATAACCATTTCTACGTTTAATTAAATTACTGAACCACCTTTTATACTCGTAAAGTTAATTGTAGGTAAATCATAAACATGCCTAGACGTTTCATGTACTAAGCGTAAAATATTGATTTATAATAATTATATTGAGAATTACATAGATCGTATTGTAATGTAGATTATAATAGACCGCTTAATTTTGTTTGAAACTCGAAGCCTTAGTGTTAGAAATTGAAGACTTTTATTGAAATAAAGAACTAAGTAACAGATTGGATTTTAAAAAAATGATCCACAACATTTATTAAAGAAATATAATGTTAAGGTATAGCTCGTTACGTCACGTTACTCTCAAACTATCCATCACATAACTATTCTATGTTATAGCATGTAAATATGAGGATTGAGTTATAAAGACAGGCGGGTAAGTGCCACTTTTCACTGAGACCTGGTATAGAGTTCGCGACACGCTATTCGTTAAGAATTAACAGAACGTTAAAGTATACCTTAAATAATTATATTCACTTTTAATGACTATTGCCTTAGAGCAAAATTAGATGTATACCGCGTTACTCAGTGAACTGTAGGCCTCTACAGATAAGGAAGTAACCTACGTTTGGTTTGCTGCGCGTGCAATATTTTTCTACTTGAAAAGTTTTCTCGAAATTCTAATTTCAAAATTTTTCGTTAGAATTTTTAAATTAGAATTGCTAGCAGCAACGCATTTTGTGTTTTCTACGTAAAGAGTTTCTTTATCACAAAATGTTAAGCAAATATATTAGGTAGGTTTAGAAATAAGAAAATTGAAAATGTCGCTAAAATTAATACAGCATTTAGAGCCGTTTAATAATTTATTTTGACGTAACTAAAACGTTTGGCTCCCGAACAAATTCTCCATTGAGCATTTTGTGATAAAGAGAAGCGGGGCGGTATATCATGAAGTAACTATGGGAAGTGCCTAACTATATTACCTATTTGCACCTGTAGTATAACGAACCCCGTTACCTAATTCTCATGAACCGACAATTATTTCATTACTTATCAGATTTTTATATGGCGTTAGTTTAAATTTAATCTATGTTTCGTCAACTATGCGAAAATTATCGGTATCAGAATATAGATTATATTTAAATTAAACAGAATATTCCATGCTAAGTGATAGAGTTTCTAATAGTGTGCCTTTAGTATCGCATAGTTACCGCCCTTTAGAAACTCGGAGAAGAATATTGGAATAGGTCTATCAATTTATTTTTGAACCTCATTAACAGTTAATACTTCGTACATTTTTACTAGTAGTAACGTATACCCTACGTCATCATTTACAGATAAATTCACTTATTACATTACCTGTTATTCCAATTCACTATGTCTATACCTGATGATAGTTTGGTAATCTATGATAAACCTATGATTATAAATTACCTTTTCATTCTCATAAACTCATACATGTTTTATACTATCTTATGATTTGCTCTTTTCTCCAGCGTCATGAAAGATGTAGGCTCTGTTTTAAGTCTACTCTGTGTTTTATGTACCATTGTTACAAGGCGATATACAATGTGCGTTAGACTTAAGGCAGAGTCTAGTTTTAGTTTCTTTTAAGGCATAGGTTTAAGTAGGGGTTTTATAAATAATAATGCAAACGCAATTGCAGTGATAGAACTGTTACACATTATTCGCTGCCCGTATTTATAGAGTGCAATTTTTTTATAACTAGAGACAAATAGATTGTAAAACATTGATTTGCAAAATATGAAATAGGAAGCTCGAATGGAGCAAGGTTTTATATTTTACTCTTCATTGTTTGAAATGTTATGATCATTTTCTCATTAAAATATTATTAATATTATGCTAAATATTTTAGCAAAGGATAAAATGTATTCCTTTTCTTTAGTAAATAAAATATTGAAACTCGAATATTTTTTTTTAATTTACCCTGAAGACCTTAGACTTATGTTTAAATGCCAACAGACGCTGAGTGGTAAGCAAGAGATCGTAAGTTCGATCCCCACCATAATAACATAAACTCAGTTCTAGTGCAAAGCAAAACATAATAAGGGTACAAAATGAAATAAACTCAGGAGTACCTAAGTAAAATACAGACACTCCATATAACGATCGAAAACAGCACTGTAAACGTGCGGTACTGGCCCCTACCTATAGTACAGTTGCCCTATATAACGGTTTTATCAATAAGGGTACAAAAGTTTGTTGGAAATCTAAAAAGAATCACAAAAAAATTAAGGGGAAATGTGAGCATTAGACATGCCTAGACTTTTCTGTTGATGAAATTAAGATGGTAAGACTTGAATCAATTTTTTTTCGCATCTGGATAATGTGGTAGTTTGGAATCCAGAATGATGAACCTCTTTTAGATTATAGAACGGAAAGGACTATGTTTCACGATAGAATTTAAAAGTAAATTAAATACCATAGATACAGCGTTCCATATCATCACACTATAATTTTACATTGTTAAGCATTTAGTGACATGAGTTTGACATTGACAGTTGACACTTGACACGGGTTGTCTGAGTTGTTTAACTTATCTGACATTCGCATTCGCAATCGTAAGATTCGCAATTGCCTAGTATCATGTGAAATGTTTATATTTTAATTTCTGTTTAAAAACTTTGAATTTATCCGAAAATATGGAAACTAGCATATTAAAACACTTTACTGTTAATTATAAACAAATACTTATAGACGAAGTTGCTTTGGAAGGGCTAGAAGGCATAGGACTCGATCTATTATGGAGGCGACTACAAAAACGTATATCTTCAGAGTTAACAGAGAAAATGAAAGCCCGGTTTTGGGGATTTGTTGTGAATTGTGGTAGGATTTCAGTGTATCAATTGCCAGAACCGCTACCCTATATAGAAATACTTGACAGGTTTGAAATAGTTGATGAAGCAACCGGCCACCTGAAAGAGCCTGTAAGTAATATTTAATTGTGTTTATTTACGAATACTTATAAAATTTATAATGACGTTATTATGTCTTTAATTAATACTTTGTATTATTGCCGGTATAATGAAGTGAAGAGGGTGTAGGGCCAAAATTGATGAAACTTAATTTAAGATTTTAACACTAAATAACAAATGTAGGTAGTTTGTTACCATCAAGGACACTAAATCGTACATTATAATTAAGTAAAAACATTAAGTCTTTTGCGGGAACATATTAAAGTCGGCATTATTATTATTTATCAAATTATTTCAATATTAAAATCTCTTTTAATGTTTTATCCCGATTCACTGCTGCATCCTTTTTGATACTTACAGAACTCATTCTTACCAAAAACATTTTTAATTTCCATTTTTCCAGGATGACTTCCTAGATGGTCCATATGAATACCACCCTGTAGAAGGTGAACACGGTTCTTCCAAGTATTATGATACCAGAACATTAATACCTGTAGCGGAACTAAAGAAAAAATCATATGATACTATAATGGCGGAATATGGTGACATGTTAGCGTTGGTAGCTGATAAGGAGGAAAGATGGCATGCATTGGCACCACATATGCCTACAAATTATTTGGCACAGATGACAACTGTGCATTATTGTCTGCTGGAGCTGATAGGCAGGTCTAGGGGTAATGTTAGTAATTCTTTTTTAAAATCTATCTTTATTTAATATATACACATCAAAAGTGTCTAGGGATCAAAGATGTATTGGTAATAATAATATATTGATCCCTAGACACTTTTGATGTGTGTATTAAAAATAAGAGAAGTGCTGGCAGGATAATTTGCAGAGTAAACAAGGAAACATTTAATTTTACCATTTTAGGAAAATAGATATCATTAACAAAGTTCTAATCATGTGATCCAAGTCTTTCTGATTACTGTTCAGAGTGAATCTTATTTGAAATATCATTGAAAATCAGTCACAAAAGAAATCAGGTTAAATTAATTAATCCCTAAGTTCCTACTATATTCTGTTGTAAACATGAAAGCAAAGCACAGCAGCAGGATGAATGTTTATTACTTTTTCACACTGAAACGGCTGAATGAAATTTGATGATTTTTTACACACATAGATAGTTAATCTAGAACAATATATCTATTGATCAATCTATATTAATATAAAGAACTATTTTTGACCCATTTTTGTGTTCCTGTGTTTAGGCTTATGGCTTAATTTTGAAGTCTACAGAAAAAGTCGCGGGCAGAATTTTCATGAATAAATCAACTTCCCACTCACTCACACTAAAAATATTATACTCCTAAACCTAATTTCAGGGTCAATCAACAATTGGCTTGACAAATATGAACAAAATAATCAAAGATCCCAAAACATTATTCTACAATAGGAAATATTTACGCGGCCTTGACCTCATAAGAACCTGCAACATAACTGAAGTTATTGGAGGTAAAGGTGTCAAGGCACTACTAGTGAGATTGAAGAGGTTCTACCAACCCAGTGTGCTGACAATGCCAAAAACAGGTGTTCTACACAATGTCATCGAATATTTGCTGCAACAACCTGACTATAGTGAGAAAACAGAAGTTATAGTGAAAAAAGGTTTGATAACACAGAAACAAAACAGAAGATTGCAGAAGACTGTAAATATTTTCAATTTTGTAAGTATTATTACAAAATACTTATAATTAATATAAGTTTAAAATTATCAATCCCCCTTGAGTAATCAATGATCGTGCCTTCTCTATATGAGAGGCCTTAGCCCTAAAGTGGGACAGTTATAAGCTGGTATTATTATTATTAAGTATTGTAAAATGTCTCAAAATGGAAAATAAAAATTTTACTGAAGATATTTGCAATATTTGTTGTACATTAAGAATTGCTATGCATAAAGTCTTGGGTTTAAGTAAGTCAAAGTATTATTGGGTTTTTCCAATTGGATTTCCTCAATAGCAGCTTGGAATTCTCGTCCCTTGTCATATGCCTAGCCATTCGTGGTATGAAAGCCAGGTACATTTGATTATAACTGTATACTTTAGGTACTACTCAAAACAATATTCATATAAGTATCAACAATTTTATAGGAAGAAAGAACAGTAACAACAGAAGACAAAAATAAGAAAACTAAAATTGCTCTGAAAAGAAAATTCATCTACCTTTCATCCAGAACTGACGACTCTTCGGAATCTGATGAGGAGTCACAAGAACCTCCTCTCAAATGCCAGTACAAAGTTGGTGTGAGCCTGATGAGGCAAGCCTATGAACGGTTTCTTGATGCTGGACTTGATGGTCTCACTCAAGTGCAGTTGGCACAGTTATTAGGTATTGAGTTCTATACCAGCAGAGGAATCTGCAGAATCTTTAAGTTGAGGAATATTGTTAGGGAGTATCTTGAAGATAAAGGAAAACAGAGAACTGCAAGGTAATAATTATAAAGTCATGAATTAACAAATGGCATAGGCCTTAAAGCTAATATTAATATTTTATTTAAAATTCTAGGTTTATCGCCATAGCCGCCACAGGAGAGATGGATGTCAAATATGCAGAAGAAAAGAAGAAATTCTTAGAGTACTTAAAACAGTACCAAGCTCCTGATGAACCACTTGAAATAGAAGATACACCAGATCCTGAAGCTGAAAGACCAGTGAAGAGAATTAAACTTGAAACTGATGTCAAAACACCTGCAGACACACCTGGAACAAGTGCGAACGCTGACGTGAACATGGATTCAGAAATTGAAAACGAAATCACAGAAGTTAAAGTACTAGAAGGCTTTGAAAGTGGCAAAACACTTGGTAACTTCAAGAAAAACGCGACGCTAAGACAGCTCTCGTTCGCAAACGGTGTTTTCAAAGTGCTCAAAGATAAACATTGTGTTTGTGGATATATAACACTCAGCAACTTAGCTTCTAAAGAAATTAACGAACCACCAATGGATACCAAAGCATTGAAATCGTTCATACAAAAGCTGGTCACTGATGGTCACATTAAAATTTATAAAGTTAAATGGCCAGGCATCCAGAAGTACTCTGTCTTAATATGCGCTCCTCATGTCAAAGCAACAGATCCATTAGTAAAAGCTAAGTACAAAGAAATTTGTATGAGAGCAGTCACTAACAAACGGGTAGCCATCAAAAAGGACAACTTGGATAATGCTTGTCCATCTCTTTCACAATTCTCATACCCTCGGTATATGAAAATCCAAAAACTTCACGAGTTTCTCATGCGCTTTGCTTACTTTGAACAAGTGAAACCTGAATCGCATTCTTTACCAGCAGGATTCGTGAGCATAGTCGATTTCATCCAAGAAGTAACAATAGAATTTGTTATCAACAATATGGGCAGTATGGGCATGACAGAAGTGAACCAGTTGGTGAATGAAAGCCAGCTCCAAATAAAACTAAAAGACGCACCACCGCACATTTATAAAACTCTCATGAGATCAAACACCCTTCAAAATGCCATCAGATTAAATCTCAAAGTGTTAGGCATGCTGGGTCTCATACAGCTGGTGCGTCAGGCGACGCAGTCATCCAACAGCACTGGCGTCGTCACTTACACAAGCTTCCTATTCTTTGTAAACCGACGCGCCAAAATCTTAGACACGTCAGGTATATGGCCCAGAACTACTGAAGAGAAAGTCAAGGAAAAATCTTATTATTTTGAGAAATTTGAGGATGTCTCCAATTATTGGACTGACGTGTATACGATTAGCACCAATACTGTTATAGAGTTAGCTAAGCGAGGCAGGAAGCAGCTTAAACCACCGCAGCGATCAGAGGAAGAGGTGTTCGCGTATGACACCGGAGCTCGGTATGGCGACGGCAATGGGCCCTGCGGATTCGACTCGTGCTTCTACATGGAAATACCACGACTTTGGCAAACGTACTACATGAGGCCCATTAAGAGTCACATGATGTCAAAGAAGAAGACGACCATTAAAATGCCTAAATTGAAAACAAGTAAGAAACTTAAACCGGAAACTAAATCAAAGGTTCCTCCAAAAATAGTAGAAAGACTATCGAATGAAAAGTTAACTCGAAGGAGAAATGACTCTTCAATAAGATGGTCGAAAGCGGAAGACATGGTAATAACTATGTGTAAAGCTGCTATTACGATCCTGAGTCCTAGCTCACAACCTGGCAGTCTCATAGTCAGAAACATTGTCGCCAAAGATATACTTTCTATCAATGATGCGAAAAAGACAAAAGGTGTTTGCCACAGCCGAGCGTTAACTCTTGAAACAAACTCGACCTTGATTCATGAAAAGCAATGTATTATAAACGAACTGAGGAGAAGGCGGAATCTAATTCAAAAATATGAAGGGCTCTTGAAAAAGCTTCGTCTTCGATACTCAACTAATATGTCGAAGTTTATCAACAAGGCCCGGGTACCTATGATGGAATTGGTTTGGGCTATATCTCAAGTCATGAAATCTAAATCGTATATCCAAAAGGTTCCATGTGTGGCGTTGAATCTGGAAGATTTCCACGAACATTTTACAATAGTTACATCAACTGCCAATAAATTATGTAACATGTTCAAAACACCTGAAAATGCCGCCCTGAAGGAAGCTATTGTGCTTACTATAATGCAAACAACAGATTCTGAAATCAGTTCTGAAATGGCCAAGAAAATATACAAGACTTTCAAGGCGTACCCTGAGAGCGCCTTGCGAACTGCTGTGGAACAACTTAGAAAATGCGGCGCCATTGCAGCTAAAGAAAAAATATTTAACAACCAAATGCGTAAACTTGATTTGGAAGACATTTGTCAGTCGTCGTATAAAATATCCGCGTTTTATCAGCGTAAGTGGGTGAATCGCCTGAACTCTGAGTTCACAGACAATTTGAACGCAATCCTAGACACAGAACAGACAGAGAATGACGTGAAGGGGTCTGCGGAAATCAACTGCATGTACTGTGAGATGCATGCCTACGATATTATAGACATAACGTCTGCCACGGCGCCCGTCATCACCGACCCAACGGGCGCGCTCATCATGCCAGAAGAAATTAACGTACTTACGATAGACACTAAATATAAATTGAAAACTGGAACATTGAGGTGGAAAAATAAGTCTGATTTCAAAAAAGTTTCTGAATTGTACCAACATTTGGATGTCGATCATAGTGTAAAATATTTGTCAAGGTAATTACAAGTTGCTTTTTTAATTACTCTCACAAGGCGTGCAAAAGAATAAAAATGAATGTAACATATAAAGTGATTTTCCTTTATGAACACACCTTATTTTTTCGCCGTCCACAATTTACGCCGTTCTAGTTTGAACTTTATGTCAGTGTCACAGGACACACTATAAAAGGCGCGACAAACTGTAACATTGCTCTCTTTTACAGTTACACTTCACTAGACGATAAAGAAATAAAGCCAAGACTGGTTATGGAAGATCCGATACTATCATATTTGGACAACAAAGGTGAAAAAGGAGCAACGTTTATAGAGCTACAGGTAACTTTACACTTACACCCCGACTTACGATTGGTGGCAGAGTCGAGCATGGTATAAGGTACGCCTACGCTTAAAGAGAGGAGGCTTGAGTCTCAGCAGTGGGAATAATAATAATATACTCCGGTTGGGAATCTCAACCGAATTTGGGACAGGGTGGCCAGTCTCTAAAGATTAGCCAAGTATGCAGGATATATTAAAGTACACATGCGCAAATACAGGTGCACTCTTCCCTGACTGACCAGGAGTATCATAGATTAAGTATCTATTCCAGCTATGTTGGGGTCAGCTTCCAGTCTAACCCGATGCAACTGAATACCAGTATTTTACATGGAGCGACTGCCTATCTGACCTCCACAACCCAGTAACTGGGTAATTAGAAGTATCTATGTTAATATGCTAACTATAAATTACTTTTTCCTACAGGAACTTTCCGGATTAGTTGAAAAAGAGCTGGTAGAAAAATTGCAACAACTCGAATCCAAGAAAATTGTCAAACGGGTTGGCTACTACGAAAACATTATCATTCTTTCTAGATACATAACACCATGGTCAGTAAGGATAGGCGACAAATACATTGTAGTCACTCCATGGCTGAATTTCACAGGCGACGTAAGATTCGATATATTCTTCAAATGGTGCGGTGTCGTCATGAATCTAATATTCGAAAAACCAGGTTCTTCAGTAGTATATTTAGCGGATAAAAGTGAATATTTGACCTACAGAGCGGTTCAGGATCTTTGCATGTTTTTAGAAAAGTGTGAATGCGTAAAGCTCAGTGTTGTAAAAAGCAAACAAATAGACTTATTTTCAGATGAAGATTCTGAACCGGATATTACCGAATTCAATCCATATGAAGCACCGGAAAACATAATAGCACTTCCTGTTAAAAATTGTCTGACAAAATACTGTTATATAAAGAAAAATATATTAGATTCAACAAACAATGCACTAATGGATGAGGCATTCGAATATTGAATTTGTTATAAGTTAAACATAAGGATATTTCTTGCCTTTATTAATAAAGGATTTTATTTAAAATAATGTTGTTTTTCTTAGTCTGTGGTTCAAAAACAGACAGGAAAAGTTTGGTAATTATTAGTGTACAACTTTATTGTTCGTTGTATTAGCGTAAAGGCGTAAAGTTTAAAAAGAACAAATTGATTGAATTACTAACTGAGCAACGTGAACATAAATGTACTTATTGATCAGCCGATTTTTTCTGTATTTTCTTTTTTGTCTAGCTTCTACCTGCCATTTCGTCTACGAGGATGCTGGATGTCGATCTAGAAAGCCGGGCAAATGCTAATAATAATAGGCCTAGTAGACTAACATAATAGATGTAAATATTACAATTTCAACAAATGTTGGAATAGCATACTTACTTATAAATAAAGTTGTCATTATAAAGGGGCGGCAAGTATTATTTTTGCCAATATTTTATTTTTATTTAAAACATCACCGCTATTGCACTTGGCAATAATCTAATTTTCCCTAAGTAAAAGATCTTTTATAATCAATAGAGACTAATCGGATAAGTACTTCCAGATTTCATCATCCAAAAAACGATTAGGTAAAATAAATATATAAATCCGTTTATTAGTTCAAATGTCGCGGGAAATCTCTGTACAAAATAAACTTATGCTTTGTTTCATTGATAACTTCAAAACCATAGTGCAAACAAAAAGTACCTACTTGGTTATGGATGTCAAAATACTATTAGCCGCTAGATGGCGCGACTGGACAACTTGTATAATTCAATTTCATTCATTTATTTCTTACTAAAAGTCCGTTCATGCAAAAAATATTTGTGATCATGGCATAATTTTCTTAGCTGAGGTTAAATAATGTTCCATTACGAAAAAAAACGTTTTACCTCAAGGACCGATTGCACCAATAAAGGCCCTCAAATAGTGCCAGTTTTACAAATGATGTGTACTGTACTTTTCGTAGTCCTGGCTTTAAAAAACAAAAGATTTTCTTGTTTCTAAATTAATAATGGATTTTTATAAATTAGAAGATCTAAAAACTTCAAAAGAACGAATCTGTTTTCTATGCACATTAGTGCAAAATTCTAATAGAGTAATTCTATCTAAAATAAAAATGGTACAAATACGTAATAAAAACCGCAGCATTATCATATTCTTGTATATAAATATTATTTTGATTTTAGGATGTTTTTGTTTATTATTATAGTCGCCGGTCTGTCGATCGATTGTCATTTATTAGCTTGTCTATGGAATAATTTTTTTTCTTGTAGCAATTTATTTCAAAGGGAGTGAGTGAAGTGAAGTGAAGTGAAGTAGGGCAAACCAAAATTCGCCATTTTTGCTTTTAGTGAAGGGAGATTTTTTATTTGTCAGGCTGGAGGACAAGGAATATTCAGTAAAAAGTGTGTCATTAGATTTAATTTCTCGTAGCGAAGACTTTATTTGAACAGAATCTTAGTATAATAGTGTGGTTTTATTTATTACTAACGTTTGTATGTAGTGCTACTTCCCCATCGTAAAATTTGCTCGTTGGTGTGTCGCTTTAGCTAATTCAATGGCTATGATATCGAAGTTTTAATATATCGTGTCGCTTAGACGTTTTCCTCACGGGATAATATCGAGAAAGAGAGGCGACGCCTTTAGAAATGAGCAGGCCTCAAGGCGGACGCATTCAAGTCCCTGATGACCTTAGAGAGATCTTATTGGAGTTCACCATAAGTTATCTGCTGGAGCAACCGGGAGACGTGATCAACTACGCGGTCGAGTTCTTCACAAGATTACAAAACAACAGGACGACCACCGTAGTGAGGGCCCCCACCGCAGCCGCCGGCACCCCTGATGAGTCCATAATATCAGACGAAGAAGGTACTAGTCCTCATAATTACTAGACACATTATACAATAACAATGTTACCGGTTGACCACAATGACTGAGGTGGGTTTAGTAGGGCTATGCCAGTAGTTGCTAGGTTTCCAACATCCCCATTAGAGTGATAGTGTACCCATGTGTGTAAGTGCCCTTCCCACAGTTCATATCAAGCTCCACATTATCAGTAACCAAGTAATTTGATTATATTGCATTTCTGATATGAATTGATTGAGATACTGATACATAATATTCATATTGAGCCAAGGAAAACATAAAATAATAATATGTGGCTCAGTAATTAGTCAATTATCCATAAACAAGCTGAAAATTCAAAAGGGAACATTTCTAGTAAATATTTAATAATTTTTTATTAATATACTGTTGTACTATTTGTGGTGTTACAGTGACCTAATTAACAGTTTAACACTAATGTGTTGAAATACACATCAGTATTTGGTTTATTATCACGAACGAATTAACTATTCTCATTACATCACTACATGCTGTTTATTTATCAGTCTCATGTAGTCCATCGGTAATGATTTGCTCATTGATAGTATTTGCCGAGTACATATGTAGGTACTTAGTTACTGTTTATTTTTAGTGAAATTTAAATCTAGCAGGCTCTTACATTGTGTGATAAAATGAATACTATAATCTAAATTTACAATTTTGAATATAGATTTGAATAAAAAAAGAATTATAAATACTCTCATATAGCCAACATCTGTAATGATTCAATTTTTGGCATACTGCCATTACAGTTTCAATGGTATATAATTTTATTTATGGAGAATATAATTTTTAACTGTTGCCAAGTGATAAATTACATGGAAAGACATAATAATAGTTAGTTGTACAATTATCTTTAAAGTTTATCTGTATAACAAGAAAGTATTACCTAATAATATTTACATTCCTTATTTGGAGTTAAAACAAATTTAAATAAAGCATCATAAACACAGATCAAGTGCTCAACAAGATATAAAAGTGTCAAATAATAAGTAAACAGTTGAAATAGTAAAATTCATTCAATGTGTAAAAGTACTGAAAGAGAAGACTTGAAGCTTCGGAGAATACTACAACAAATGCAGGTTTTTACATGAAAATTGTTTGGAGAGGCATAAATTTACCGTGTTTACTATACGCTCATCCTATTTGTGTGTTTGTTTTTAACGCTTTGAAGTTGTGTGATGATGAGATTGGCTTATTTTTCCATGTCCGCCGTTGAGTTTAACGTCGTGAACAGATCCAGATGTCGGCGATATACACGCGTGTTACGTAAAATTAGCTGAGCCTATGTAATGACAGGTAGCACAATATCACAACAAAATTATTCAGGTGCTAACCAGACCTTGAGTTTTGTTTGTGCAAGAGATTTTCTCTGACATTGTTAGGATCATTATTTTGAACAACGCACCTACTTGAATAGAAACAACCATATTAAGATGTACATCAAGTCGATGACTCTTTTTGAAAGAATACTTTTTTCATGCAGCTACGCTATGCTATGAACGTAACAAAATGGGGCAATTTGCTTATTTCAGAAGTGAATTAGTTCTGAGTACCTGTTGATTAATATGATGTGATGTCATGCTCTCTATAATTAGCCAAAATATTTAAAGTGTTTACCATGGCTTACTAGATTACTTAATCTGTTAATTTTTACTCATTTTATATTGTGAATGAGATCATTTTCACACCCTTTTTCGAACAAAAAAATACAATACAAATTGAAATCAAAAGTTTGTGATAGTCACATTCATTATGAAATGGATCAGTGTACAATACAACAATGGTTCACATCCTGGATTGTTTAACGGTATACAATGTTATCTGTGGAGTAGATAGTGTCATAGAACATTCATTAACTTCAATGCTAACTGTGAAAGAGTGTGTAAAAAATATAATTACTCTGCAGTTCAAAGTTATTAACGTTTTTAATCATACATTCAGTCAATAAAATTATATGGTGTAGGAACTGTAAACAATTATTATCATTAACATAAAGAAAGATACATATTTTTAAAATTAAATTTTTATGACAAAAACTCTTAATATCTAGTAACATTCTAAAAAGGTCTTTCTAGCGTCCCTTTTAAAATCCAGACAATAAATTAAACATTGTTAAATAAATTATCGGCAAAATAATTCAGCTGTATAATCTCGAGGCTACGCTACTGCTGCCGTGTTCTGGCCATCGCCGTGGGAGTGTCTTGGCGTGTTATTAATAATGCAGTTTGTTACATTGCCGGCCCTGCAACACATACTAAACACTTACCTACACTAACTCCACTTTCTCTGAACGCACCGTACTCATTGTTTTCTATAGGTAGGTAGTACGTACACACAATTTTTTAATCAGGCACGTGAACCTGTTAACTGCCTTTTCTATTGCGTGTTACAACAATCGATCGCTCCTTAGTAAGTGCACGCAAGACAAGTGCAAGAAATTAAAACAATAAAAGTAATAAAATATGTGCCTAGAGCAGTTTGTAACTTCAGTCTTCTGAGAATAGGTATAAAATGATATTTTCAAGTCGGTTTTCCGCCATTCTGTAACAATGATGAGCATAATTATCGCCAGCCGTTTAGCCTTCGAATATCTAGAACGAGTCGCTAAATAATAGCTCACACAAATCGTCCGTGTCCATAATGCTGCCTAAAGATCTTTCGAGGCTAGGCTCACCAGCAGAACACGAATTTTTAACTGAATTCACTTTCAGGAAGTCGATAGGCTTACATTGCAAACCTTTACATGCTAAGTATTAGTACAAAGTACCTACGTGCAAAGAATTCAGAAGTCGCGTCAAATACGTATAGTAAGCCATTTGGGAACATGCCCGTTATTCGGCAAGCAACTAGTAAACGATGTTTGTGTTTTAAATAACATTGCATACAACCAAACTACACATATGTGTCGACCGAATTATCTGTCTTACGACTGTGTTTGCGTCATTTAAAGTACAAATATGTTTCTAAAGTAAACCTTTTGGTACAAAACATATATGGGAACAGATGCAACCAAAACACGTTAGGTCACATCCATATGGAACGTTTTGAGGCCTTCAACACATGTGCAAAATATGTAGGCTACACATATTTGGTAGCACAATGAAGTCTGTCGATACTAAACTTATAATAGATATTTACTAAGTAACCATCATACGAGTGCCCATTGCGCTGTTGGAAAACTCAAATTACCAATAACGTAATTTGTAAAGGCAGTAATTACGTATCACATGATAATTATAGGCCCTTCAGTTACACGATACTGTTAAGATAACAATTGAGTGTTTCGTTTGAATTTAAAATCATTTATCATTACCTAATGGTGTGAATTACGCTGCACAAAGCCTTTTAAAACCACCTAAGTGCATAAAAACGGAGAATTTGTTGTATATATGTACAATTAAATAGTTTTTATTAATGCAGTTACCAATAACCAAAGGTATATATACAAAAAAGGGTAATAAAATTAAAGTAATGGTTAAAGCTGTAACATTCTCTTGACAGAGTACTAAAGTGTTTATTATAACGTGTAAAACAGAGCCGCCAGTGGCGCGCTTCAACACTCGACGCAAGTCGGTGTTCGCCGAAACTTACGACCCCGAAGAAGATGATTCGGACGAAGGAGCCACGACTGTGTTTCCGAAGTCGGACGCTCAGCGCCAGCGTCTGGCCGATGCCGTACGCAGCATCCTGCTGTTCCGCTCCCTCGACGCTCAGCAAATGCAGCAGGTCAGTGAAAACTTGTTAATAACTTGTAGTAACACTTCAGGGCACTAGAGACTAATTTAAATTAAATCAGCCTGTCTCGTGTACGAAGCAACTAGATCACTTAAGTTAGTGCTGCATTTCCAAATGGTCTATGATCCTACTAATATTATAAATGTAAAGGTTGGTGAAGATGTTTAGAATTTAGATGTTTGGATGTTTGTTCTTCAATCACGCGTAAACCGTTGAACATTTCCTGGATTAACACATAGGATCCCGATAATGTGTTCCTTGGGATAATAATTCAACTTACTGTAAGGAAAAAGTACCTTTTTTACGCGGATGAAGCCGCGGGCAGAAATTAGTTGATTATATGTCAGAGTTCACTGGCTTTCTACTTTATCGTGGGCGAGACAATTTCTACCTAACTGAGTTATTTTTACTTTACGCCAGCGTGGTATTGTTAGCAGTGGCGTAAAACAGTCGTTTATCATCATCACACTAAGATAAAACCATTAATACTTTATTTGTAGGATAGACGCGATATTATGCCAGCAAACCGCTTCTTAAAAGTGTCGTAAAACGCTTCATGTTAGCGGCCTAATATCAAGAATGTTTAAACTTGTCAACTTGTAGTTGCTGTTTTTACGAAGTAATGCCGTTTTATGGTGTGTAAGTTATGTTGTTACATCATAATTATGTCTCATGGTGATTACTACCTACAGCACCCATCTACTTTGTTTTTACATGCTTACATAGTTTGTATTCGATACCTATTTGAATGGTATTCGTGCTTGTGACTATACGATTTCATCTCTGACTCAAGCTATACAAATGGTGACATTTTACTTCTCATTCAGCACTAATCTGAAAGTTCTCACTCATCACGTTGTTAACACCGCAAAAAAAGTATCCAAGAATAGCATAATCTTGAGTCCGTACACTAGGAAATTCTCTCGCTGCTGTCTACACAATAAATCTTAAACAAAAATTTCCACTTCTTACACCATATTCCTATAATAAACAAAGTGAGTCTGTCGACATATGACGTGGTTTGCGTAGGTGCTGGACGCGATGTTCGAGAAGCGCACGGAGGCCGGCGAGTACCTGATCAGGCAGGGAGATGATGGAGACAACTTCTACGTCATCGAGAATGGCATGTTCGACGTGCTCGTCACCGGCGATGATCGCATTGAGAAGGTACGTGGTCATGTCACATGTCACCGAAATACTAGCAATACTTATGTCGAAAATGTGTTCATATAGTAGGTACCTACAGAGGAGAGAGAAATAGCATTAATAACATTAATTAGGCATTAAGTTCGCCTTTGTACAGTGTATTTTTTACATGTACGTAAAGTTTAAAATAAATAATTATTACACGGAGGCTAATCCTCACCGATGTGTCGTGCAGCCCGGTCCGCGCAGGATTCGCCCAAGTCTGTTTGAAGCTTTTAAGTCTTGAATTTTTAATACTTGCTCTTTTGAATTTGATCTTACATACGCACAAAAATCGTCAAAATGGGGTCACCTTCCCAACAGTATTACAGCATAGGGTATTGGCCTCGCCTTCCACATTTCTCAAAGCCGTCGTCAACCTCAACATAAAAGTCCAGCATGATACATACTTCACGAGCCGGCTAATGACTATACTTACGCGGTATTTGGCACAAATTATTTGGGCCCGAATCAAATACTTTTAACTGTTTTTTTTGTGTTTTCCACCTCTTTGAGGATAGCTTTATAATTCTGTTTTAATTTCATACTAATCCATATAACTTAAATAAAAGATCTGGGCCGTTGAAACCGAAAACGGAAAAACAGCTGTTGTTATCGCCTAGCCACTTTGATCCATTTAGTAGATTCGTAATTTCTTACTAATCAATGTTAATTTTCCAATATAAATTTATCAAAACATTTTGTCGTATCCACTTCAATCAAAAGATACGAACTCTGTGTCGGATACCTTCAAACGTTAAATAAGATAAATGCCAAGATTTTTTTTTCACTAAATGAAAATATCATTCAACATTCCTTCAGTAACGTAGCCAGATCGTTTTAGATTTCGCACTAGGTACCATAATCTTTGCTTTGAGTACTTTTTAATAAAGTTGTGACGGCGGCTGACAGACTTGGAGAGTTATTGAATAAGTGGCATGGGGACACTAAACTTGTTATTTATCACCAGTCCCCTGTGTTGTATGATAACATTGGTGACTAAGCATTGTATATGTGCCATGTGTATACCTTCTTGAGACTATTACAAATGGAACACTTACTGTCCTTGGGCTTTTTAATGCTAGTTTGTATTTTTATTGTAAACTCGTATTTTAGGACCCGAATAACTTTAGCATCCAAAGAAACATGTAAACTAATATAACTCAGGAGGAAAATACAGCGCTTTTAAAAAGAAGAATGTTGTTGTTGGGGCTTCAGTAAATTAGAGGTCGAATCTCAGGATAGCATGAAGAGTATTTATTTTGTATGCTGCTGCACTTATGATCTTGATCAGATTTCATTCCTTAGTCCTAGCCTGTACTATAACCTTCATATCATCACCAGGTGGTGCACACATACGAGGGCTCCGGGTCGTTCGGCGAGCTGGCCCTCATGTACAACATGCCCCGCGCGGCGTCGGTGCGCGCGCAGACCGCTGGCCAGCTGTGGGCCATGGACCGCCACACCTTCCGCCGTATCTTGCTCAAGAGCGCATTCAAGAAACGCAAGCTCTACGAGGATCTGCTGGAGAAGGTGCCCATGCTGAAGGCGCTGCAGGTTTGTACTTGATTTAACGTCTGTTTTAGCGGTAATAGCCGGATTGATGTGAACCTAGTTTCAACAGTGAAGTTAAAGGGGTTAATAGGGAACCTCTAGATTGTCAGACAAGATCAAAAATAAGACAGGTTTTCATAATTAAGCGCTTAATTTGTATTTGTGATATAAAGTTCACTATATTTACGAATTTGCACATTTCTTGGTGCAAATTCGTATGCATATTTTGTAAATATTCTCCCTGACTTGTGTTTGTTGATTTCAATTTATGAATATCGTTCATGAATGATTGGGAATAGTTGGAAGCTATTAGGATATTCTGCTGTTTCTGAAATTCTCGTAATATGAATTGGCTGGAAGTTGTGTTCGATAAAATGAAACATCAACTTCGACGAAATTTATAGTGTATAGACGTACATCTATACTTCCAGGAATATTGGATGCTTATAATTATGTTCTAAGATAGCGTTACTGCTAGCCGTTTGTAGAGCTTTTATCAAACATATTTTATTAATATATGTGCAGTAAGTAACCAGTTATCTCATATATCAGTTAGTATTATATCTCAACTTGCTTATTTACAGTAGGTGTAATTAGATATACTTACTTAAATAATTATCAGATTAAAGATATGTCTGTTCCGCGATTAACTCCGGAAATCACGATAGGAAATATTTATCAGTAAGTCGCGAATTGCAGTAATACTAAAAATCTTTACAAAAATATTTCTAAAGAATCCATTCAATATTGTTTGAAGAATCGTTTTCTAAAGAAACACCATTCATATCATAAACAATCGGACTTTAAACCAAGTTTTTTCGCAAACTAAATAACGTGGCGTGGGAAGTTATCATTACGATTACCGCTTTGTCCAAACTATCTATACGAGTATGTCTTGCATTAAGACATGTTTCTCGCAGTCAGCTGACACACATCCACTTACAAACTGGAATTCCTTGAGAAATAAGAACTTATGAACTACACAGCATTAATCTATCCACTAATCTTTCTCACAATGCTATAAAACTAACATTAATTTTATTAAAACAATGGTAGAAAGATTATAAAAGATATTTTCATAGTAATGCCATATAAATGTCTACAATTAAAAAAAGCCCACGGTGTCATTAGTAACAATAAAATTATTTAAAGATATACAAGCTTTTATTACTTTTGTTGATTCTAAAACAATAATTTGTTAATAATACCAGTAAGTATTTGAATACCAAGCGACATTAGATAAATTATAACAAAATGTAGTCGCATAAAAATCTATTCAGCCTTTTTTGAATTAAAAAATTTAAAAAAAATGTATAGACTAGCATTTTATTCCGCCAATATAATACATGGCTTACGTTTAATTAAAATTAACATACAAATTTTTTTTTACGGTTAAGCTTTTGACTCGTCAAAAACTTTGGGAAGCTTATAAGTTTTGTCTTTTTGTTTCTTTTTACACGACTGCCCCAAAAAAAGGAGTGTTATGTGTTCAGGGTTAATGTATGTATGTATGTATGTATGTATGTGAGTTTCTTTATTCCACCATAACTTTTAAACGCCTGAACCGATTTAGATGCATGGGGTATCATTACAATCCTTGCATCGTTCCGAGTAACATAGGCTAGTTAAAAATAAGAAAGCGGTGTGGTCACTTTAAAAAGTAAATTAATACCAGCCTCAATTTATTTTTTTAATGAATCTGGTCGTGTCTATGTTTATCGTCTAGAATTTGACAAGTAGATTTAAAAAATATAAGTATAACACTGTAAATAAAAAACGTCGTAAAAAAAAAACTGACGAGTAAACAAAGTACAAATGTGCAATTTTTGCAGTCGTGTTTTTTAATTTTTAATTATAATAGCTTGTTGCTCGCCTGTTTAAGAATGTTTTCTTCCTAGTAGAAAACATGTTATACCAAGGCTTTTAAAGCTCGCCTTCTCTTCCTTGTGTCTTAGATGGCAACGAAGGAAGTGTACGTACGTTTCTGCACTTATCAAATGGTAAATTTATCTAAAATAAAAGCGACAGGTCACTCATTCACTCATTCATCTTGAAATATCGAAAACCGGTTGACGAATAAAGATGAAATTTGGCAAGGAGGCAGTTCATAGTTTGTAGACGTCCGCTAAAAATGGATTTTCCAGAATTCACAACCTAAGGAGATGAAACGGGGGTCCAAAGTTTGTATGGAGAAATCTACTTTGACGCGGACGATGCCGCGGGCAGAAGCTAGTACCTAATACTTTTAGATATCACTAAATCCATGACCATGTTTAAAGTAATAAACATGAAGGTTCAAAACTATAAACACAACGTACACACTATTGAAACATTGGAAATATTGAAACGAGAGTGTCGCCGCCCCTCAGCGCGTTTACACGCGAACGGATCCGTTGCCCAGCGTCCCGAAAATATTGCCTGACCACGCTCGAACTCGACTTAACAATCAATATGTTGCTTAGTCTACACCTTCCTTTATAGGGTTTTTTTTAACAAATGCAAGTTGAAATTCTGTCTGGAAGCAATCAACAGTGAAATCTGGATGTGTACCTGTTCTTATTAATAGAAGATCACTTTTTAAACTGTCACACAATACAGGATCGTTTGATAACGACGTCCAAAAGAAAATTTTGGAAGCCTCACTGTCAATCTGAATTTTCCAAAACATATGAAAACAACTTGCACATAAACATACAAGAGGGTATTCATGGAAAGAGACTCAAAATTTTCTTTTGAAAGTCGTTATCTTGGCCATCCTGTATTTAACCTCATAATTATGTTGCCGTTGCTCAACCAATAGGATTAATTCACGTCGTGGGAGCTATTTGGCACATGAACTGTCAGAAAAACACATAAACTTATATCTACAAGAAGAAGGTAGGGCATACAAATATTTTATACTTGATACGGGAATTGATTACGGGACCCTGAATACAGAAGGACGTCTCGACATTGCGCCATTCCTGTCGCCAAAATATTAGATCTATATACCTATAGGACTAGTAATACTGCCGACGATTAATTTATCTCATGAGTTCGATAGATATTCGTCTAATTGACATAGACGTAGGCAGTGGCGTAATAAATGCTTTGCTAATAGCAATATTAATTAATACGTCATGTTTTCTCCCACATTCATTTTTATAGTAAGATTGAATCAATAGAAATCATTCCATTCTTGCTCTTTTTTATTAACCTGTACTGTCTCACTGCTGGGAAAAAGTCTCTCCCATACTTCTCTTAGCCTTTCCCCAATTTATTTGTGATGCAGTGTCTTTTTCCGACAAACATCTCCTATGTTATTAGTCTCTGCACTAAATTTATACTTTTATACTAATATTATAAAGCTAAAGAGTTTGTTTTTTTTTGTTTGATCGCGCAAATCTCCAGATCTATTGGTCCGATTTCGTTAATAGAAAGCTACTTTATCTCTGACTGTTATAAACTAAATTTTATTATCAAAGAAATTTGGAATCTGTTAGAAAATTCACGCGTCGAAATCGCGCGAGGTAAAATTGGATACACGATTGTTGATTAAGAAAATTCTCATCATATTATAAGTGTCTAAGAAAGTTTGCTACTAATCAGAGGCCTTCCAGGCTATCCCTTCGGTGAATGGTCGCAAGGGAATAAAGCCGCAAACACTACGCTTAGAAAACGGATTAGTGGTCATGAAAAATAAAACGATATAGCGTTCCATGGGAAATCTTTTTCAATCTTCCACTCCGTCCGTTTCCCATTTAGATGGACAAGCACCTTAATTGCTTTTAGATAGTAGCTTAACAAGTTGTAACTACTTACAACATTATATCTACATTGAGATATCAGAGCGATTAGATGCGAAGAAACTCGTTGTGTTTCCGCTCCAAAAACGTTATGATTTTGTCATATTTGACGCTCGTACTCAGACCTGGTGTATAATATTTTCCTAGAATTATTTCGAAGCTTATTTAATAGAGTTAAACGCAATAAACCTTGCGCCGTAGGGGAGGATAACTCGATGCAAATTATACAATTTATGCGTCAACCCACGGCGTAAACAACTTTTTACGCTAGTTTTAAGACGTTTTTTGCGTTTTCCAAGTAGTTTTATGTAGAAGTAAATACTACTTACTTATTTTATATGCTGTGCTATGCTATTTCAAAGATTATGTGCCCATTTCTCGACACGATTTATTACTTGAGTTAGCACCAACACGATTGTAAATCATATTTATTGTTAAGTATAATATTATCATAACAATAAACTATAAAGTCGTTATAAAGTACTTTACACGCGCCATTTTATTATGTGATTATGGTTTCATGTACAATTAAAGAAAACGCGTTGTCTTTCATAGATTTACACAGCGGTGACGTCAAGCCTTATTGATTTAAGGTGGATGCGACGACCCCTCCGTCCATACATTTTTCATTAGAGTTATACACTAAACACAGACACTCTTTCTTTAAAACTAATCATTTTATCACTTCTTTACAATAAAATGTGCTCGCGTCCGAAGTTTTTAGCCAATAACTTCATTTTTCACTGAGAAAAACAATAGTGAAATCTCGGCAAAAATTGACACTTCTTTAGTAGTGTGCGTGACACTGCGGGACTTTTGAGTACTTTTGACAAGCAAACGAAAGGCGAAGTTTAAAAATTGGCACACTAGATGGCGTGCAAAATAATTTCTGATAAATCAATATCTTAGTTCAATAATTGGATTTCCTTTCCAGCCGTATCAAAACAAGAATAAAATAACATAAAACTAATGACCTTCGACATCTATGTTTTTTTAAACAGTTTTACTTATTATTTATTATTGTTGTGTGGCAACATAAATACCAATACTCGTAGTGTAGGTTATAAGCAACGTTGCCGTTCTTTCCTAAATGGAATACGTTGACAAAAAAAGCGTTGCCAAACTTCGTTCACTTGTTGTTGTACTTGGGACTTGATAATACGTATGATAGAAAAATAATTCCTAATACATTCTGATTTCGGTTGTCACGCGCTATGATTTGCGCGCGGAATTTCTTGTGTATTTTTTGTATGCTATGCATTTTCATTGATTAAAATTGCAATTTTCCTCCAGTATGTATTTGAGACTATATTGTAACTAATTTATCGTAGGTATAGTAATTAATTATTCTAAATACGCAATTATATTTTTGGTGGTTTTAGAAACTAAAAAACAGCATGTTGGCCCGTGATTTTTCTGAAATATCGTCACAATACTGATTACCTACGTCATACGTGTCAGTGATGATGAGTCAGTGTTTCATATTTGAATGTGTTTGAATATGTTTTTGGTCAACCATTATAAATCGGTAAACTAGGTACCTACTAAAGTAGTCACAAAATTAAACTTGCAAACATTTGCTAAATACCTATAGTTTTGCCGGGTTACGATAAACATCTTTTACGCATTTTAAAATAGTAAAAAAAAAAAAAAGTTTCAGACAGACAAACATTATTATTAGTTTGTTTTATTTTGTAGTAGGTACCTACTAAGCTCACGTTCACGGTAATGGTGCGTTCAGAAACAAATAATGTGTGTTGTAAATTCCAGGGTGACTTGAATTGTGCACAGCGTTAGTAGGTATGGTCGAACGTGTGACGTAGACGTTTCGCAGAATATTGAGAGTGTTGGTACCGGGTAGGTATGACGATTTTCTTGAGATGAATAATTATAATAAATTGTTTGTATAATAATAAAGCGTAATTTTAGCTCCAGAAATCAAGTTTCCGTAGTGTAGCGGTTATCACGCGTGCTTTACACGCACAAGGCCCACGGTTCGATCCCGGGCGGAAACAGTTGCTTTTTGTATTTTATTGCCGATCATAAAAAGTATCTCCACGCTTTTTTATTAATTGGGTGATCAGAGAAATCTGAAAAATAAACATTTTGTTAAAATAAAAGTAAACTACGTACCTACTATTTCTCGCCTTGAAACTTACGTTTAGAATTATATGATTGTTATCAAGGCCAAGTACCTACCTATGCCGCAAAACCAAATTATTTGTCGTATCAGATTACGATAGCTCACTTTGTTATTTTTTTTTTTGTTGCTTTGTGGTTGCTTTGTATGAGCTACCTATGTTATGAAATACCACGTTACCGATTTGGGGTAACATGACATGTAATGATAGTTGTATTGATCTAAATAAATAAATAAAATATTTATTTAGATTGCGTCGGGGACAGTGGACAGTGATTGACTGACGCGAGAATGATTCGAGCGGTTACACGATCAGTCTGGCATCAGTCTGCTGTCATTCACAACAGAATGATGAAAAATATTAGACATGGGTTCATGGGTTACACGCTCAGTCTGGCGTCATTCTGGTCAATAAGTCTGGTCCGGCTAAGACTGATGCCAGAATGATGAATGAAAAACACGGTTACACGCTCATTCTAGACTGACAGCAGACTGATGAAACTTCAGTCATAACTTAGTAAAGCGTAATTTTAGCTTCAGAAATCAAGATTCCGCAGTGTAGCGGTTATTACGTGTGCTTCACACGCACAAGGAATGAATAACACGCTCAGTCTGGTTCATGGGTTACACGCTCAGTCTGGCGTCATTCTGGTCCATCAGTCTGGTCAGAATGACGGGAGAATTATCGTGTAACCGGTTGATTGACGGACTGATGGTCCAGAATGTCAAAAATTAAATATTTTAAATATTTTTCATCATTCTGTTGTGAATGACAGCAGACTGATGCCAGACTGATCGTGTAACCGCTCGAATCATTCTGGCGTCAGTCAATCACTGACCACTGTCCCCGACGCAATCTAAATAAATAATTTTTTTATTTATTTAGATCAATACAACTATCATTACATGTCATGTTACCCCAAATCGGTAACGTGGTATTTCATAACATCGGTAGCTCATGCAAAGCAACAAAAAAAAAATAACAAAGTGAGCTATCGTAATCTGATACGACAAATAATTTGGTTTTGCGGCATACTTGGCCTTGATAACAATCATAGATTTCTAAACGTAAGTTTCAAGGCGAGAAATAGTACGTAGTTTACTTTTATTTTAACAAAATGTTTATTTTTCAGATTTCTCTGATCACCCAATTAATAAAAAAGCGTGAAGATACTTTTATGATCGGCAATAAAATACAAAAAGCAACTGTTTCCGCCCGGGATCGAACCGGGGGCCTCGTGCGTGTGAAGCACACGTGATAACCGCTACACTACGGAAACTTGATTTCTGGAGCAAAAATTACGCTTTACTAAGTTATGAATGAAGTTTTATCAGTCTGCTGGTAGGTATCTATCAGATGGTGGCTTGTGATCGGTGTAAACAATGAGTTCTCTTCCATCGAACATTTTTCTGAAGTGTTTGATTGACATACCTACCTACCTATAAATTGATAAGTAGGTAGGCTAATAACTCTGTCGAACGTAGACCGTAGGTATAGGTACCTACTGTATGAACTGTATCGCTGTTGTGTTTCGGAGAATTTCTTTGAGAAATAGGTAGGTACCTAGCCAAGCAGTACTTATATTTCTTGTTTACAAGTTATTGAAGGACAGCTCCTGCGCAGGTGTTCGTTGCGTCGCACGTGACTACGTGAGGGAGTTGGCGTCGGTTGGTGATGGAGATGGATGAGCAAACTAAGCTGCGTTTTGTACCTATGCTAACTTTACATAACTCGAATGCTTGTGAGTGTGACGCTTCTGTGTTCCACTTGATCTTTGTTTTATCTCGCTTCTTGGAATGGTGCAGGACCGCGTTGAGCGGTGCTTGTAAGTACTTATGTGATCTGCGTTAGGTACCTACCTACCTACCTACTATGCTGTCACGGTAGAAATTTATCATGCCGATAAATCTACGTAGGTACCTAGGTCTTGATCTTGAATCGTCTCGGGTCTGGTCTGGGGTAAGCAGAGATAGCAGACTTTTCCTTGTGGTGGTTTGATTCCGTTGCTTGACACTTCATAGACCAGGAACTTGAGGTTTTCTTTGCCGAAGACGCATTTTGATGGATTTATAGTGATATCATACACCTCTTATCTGCGTAAGACTTCCTGTAAATCTTTGATGTGGCTTGCTTTACTTACTTCCGCCTTCCGCCGGAGGTAGTGGGTTCGATTCCCACCCAGGACAAACTTTGTGTGATGAGCATAATTATTGTTGGTTCTGTGTCTGGGTGTAATTTATCTATAATACTGTATGTATTTATAAATTATACATATAAGTATGTAATGTATATCAGTTGTCTGGTTACCATAACACAAGCTCTGCTTAGCTTGGGATCAGATGGCCGTGTGTGAGTTGTCCCAAGATATTTATTTATTTTTATTTTACTTCATTTTCAGATGCGATTATCGGGTAGGTAAGTACCTACCTACCTACCTACTTACCTACGTCGTCGATGAATGGAAATTTATGCGTAGATACCTAGTCTAATCCGATAAGTAGGTAGGTAAGTAGTACTTACCTACCTACCTACTTATCGGGTACTTCCTAAGTAGGTACCTAAGTACTTGATAGATGAATCGTTGGAATGTCTGTCCGGCATTCTTGAGACCTGGACATACATATTCGTGTAGGTAAACTCGAATATGCCAAAAGGTGTTGTGATGGCTGTTTTCTTGATGTCTAGCTCGTAGACTGGTAGGTACTTACCTACTTAGTTGTTGATAAGCACGGTTTAGGTCGAGTGTATTGAAGATTTTCTTGCCGTGAAGTAGGTACCTAGGTAGATAGATGAAAAAATATTGAATACCTAGCTAGTGTAATGTAATAAAATAAAACTGCGTTATATTGTAATCAAAATTAAGTGTCGTGATGGCCCAGTGGTTAACGCGCCCACCTCTCATGCATGAGGTTGTGGGTTCGAATCCGGGCAAGCCAATGTGACTTTTTCAATTCATATGTAGGTACCTACTTTGCCCTACAGTGGGACAGTAAGAGGCTGGTAGGTACTTTTTTATTTTTTTTTATTTTTATTTTTTTCAATTTTTTCATAATTTTGTTTCCCAAAATTATAAATTATGTTGCTTCAAATACTTCTGTTTTGATAAACGATTAAAATAGTGTAATGAAATAAAATAAAACTGCGTTTTATTGTAATCAATGTTGACATAATTTATTTCCCATATTTATAAATCAATAAAATAGTTTACGCCAACAAATATAACTTATTTTTACTTAGACAGAAAAATTTAAACTAGTTTTTTTTATATTCACGCCATCTAGTGTTCAATCTTCGTAAACGCAGAGGTATGTATGTGTGTGTAAACGACACTGTATTCAATGACAGAAGTTTTAAACAAGTTATGTGTCGAATTGGGTAGATTTTGAGGGAATGATAGGACCTATTCAAATAAAATGTAATATCCGATAACCGCTAAGACTACTCCTATGACTTAATAATTGTCCAATTACACAAAAACTCAAATAAACTAAAAATGTTGACTTCAGCGCCATCTCTCGGGAGAATGGCTGGGAGCAGCCCGTCGGTTTCACCTTAAACCGTGAAACATTTTCACGAATATTTTAATACACTTGTGACGTTTTTATTATCTGGATTATTATAATAATAAATGCGATACCAATGCCAATTGAAAAGTGTAAGAAGCAATCGAATGATAAGGCGATACGAGATATTGTTAGCGTCGCGTGATACGTGCGTACGTAACGTGATAACACTTATCAGTTAATACTGATTTAAGCTAAGATTAGGCTGTGATAAGAGGCGCCCAATGTCCAGCAGAGTCTTAGGTTTGGACGCACTCACTTGCGAATAAAAGGCCCTTAGTATTGTGTGAACTGAATGCTAAGCGAGTGGTGCCGCCCGAAGCCTGGTACAGAAACTAGGTCGGGTTTGAAGATTTTAATAGTGCGTAAGTTGTCGCATGTTGCCAACCGGCGTAGGACACAGCTCTTCACGCTCATAGAGCCAGATCGAATTCCTCGAGTCGCACACACGTGCAATTCGAATACAGAAACATAGATCTAGACTAAAGAAATACCTATAGGCAGTATTGCCTTGCTATTTGTCCCTATACGAGAGAACAGTGAACGAGGGCGGAGACTCCGCCGACACTTAATTGGCACGAGATGACCAGTTGATAAGAAGTTTAATAATGTCAGTGTTGAATAGATGGTTTACCTGTACACAATGGCTTATATTGGCACTTCAACTGTTCAATAAAGTACATTAATGTTCTTTTATGCTGCAAAGCTTTTAGAATTCAAAAATGTCCAATATAAATTGCAAACATTTCGTAGCAAGTGATGTCTAAAGCATTCAGATATATTTCGTAGTTATTTGCTAATATTCTCCTCCACTCGGATTTCCGAGCTTATAGCTGTGTTACAATTTTGGTGTACAGTGAAGTAAATTCTATCTACCTATCTCATAAAAATATGTAGTTCGTCTATGAACCCATAAAAAGCTTATTATAGGCCAGTTACGTAGAGACGGCGCCACGGTATAATCTGTCAATTTCTGATTATTCTCGCTTATTGTACGCGTCACGGGTCTTTGACACGCTCGGCACCCACTGTTTGTGTTTACATACTCATTAACACTAAAGAACAGTCTAAAATTATTCTCTTGGCTCACCACACCACATCACATAAACAAACACCATCATGTATTCCTCGAAAAGGTAGGCAAGTGTACATCATCATCGTAAACCATGATTAACTAGTTGCAAATTACGTAATAGATCAAATTCATTTTGAAATGGTTGTCCAGATTACTGGAGGGAGCAATTCAGTCTTAATCTGTCCAAAAATACCTTTACCTATACTTTGACGAGTTTATGACATTGATTGTCGCTGAGAATTTAATAAAGGGACACGACCTTTTAGTCCCCGTCGGCCTTCTCATTGCTGGACAACAGTTCGTCTTTGAGAAACACTATAGTTATTTAGTTTCCAAATCGTCGCATAATCAAAGCCTGCAAATAAGTGCTTACACGTGCTTGCTCATCTTGTTTTCACCGAATATGAATAGATTCATGTTAGGTGAAAACAAGGTTGTCTTTGTTAGTGTATGATGGCAAAGCGCTGAACGGAGGATCCAAAATTGTATCCCCGGATTAGGCAGTTTTTTTTTTTTAGATATGCCCAGATGCCTAAGTTGTACACCTGATTAGCAAGAGGGGGGGTTAATATCATGTAAAAATTTAGATATTCTAGACACCTGTGCCCTTGCCCACCCCGTGGAGAAATACAAGCGTGATGTTATAAATAGGAACTGGTGAAAAGCATTGTGTATAGCCTGCTTAATTAGCCGTATGATACCCGGCCGTGAATAGTTTACCCATTTCTTCCCATGCGTTTCACTAAGATTAGGTTCAAGTGGATGAGCAGTGGTTAAAATAGATTGCTGTTACGTTTTCAGAGACAGTGTTGTTCGACTACACAAATACTTCAAGCTGTGGTGCAATCGTTTGTCGCAAGTCAGTTGATTTGTAGGGTGAAACTACTGCGACGTAGATCCTGGTATATGTTCAGCGGGGCTGAGCTAGGCATAGTTGTCAAATTGGTCCATTTGCTCTTCCTCGAGTTGAGTGGAAAAAGGAAAGGCAGATCCTTGCCCTACTGTGGGACACCCAACTGCTAAATTACGTGTTATATATATATTTTTATATAATACATAAACTCACGCCTTTTTCCATGGGGGTAGGCAGAAACCACAGAACGCCACCTGCTACGATCCTTACATACTCCTTTCCCTCCTCTTTTCTCCTTTTTCCTTTCTTTTCTCCTTTTCCTTATATATTTTTTTTATCCGTGTAAAGTCGAATTCTTTTGTTTTGAAACATTGACAAATTGGTTATTTCTTGTATAGAATCCTGGTGACAAATATAACTGTGATCAAAGAAATATAAAAGCTTTATAACTGAGATTTCGAACAGATTGTATGAACAGTCAACATGATGTTGCAAGCTTGGGACTAACGGAAAAGGGTCAGTTTGCCGCCCGCAGGTAATTAGCTAACAAGCTGTCACTAATGCCCGACTCTAACCCCAAGGAAAGGGGAGGAAGCGACACATCGCCACACATACACATGTGGATGCAATAGTTACACTGTAGGGTTTAAACGTGACAGAGGGCACCTCTTCACGTACTGGGGTCTCTGTGGTACTGAGGCAAATAATAGGGGCACGCTTGTTGCTATGGGAGTTAAATAGATTGAATAGTTCTGTGCTGTCACACTTTTACAAGCACTAACAGTTATACCACTGTATCAGACACCCCATTTAGAATATAGAGTAACTCAATACAATCAATATATAAAAAAAAAAATTGTCACATGTATGAAAAATTAATATTTGAGAACGGCTCGACCGATTTTATTGTAATTTTTCAGGAAAAGATAAATCTATGGAATATATTTTTTTTAATCTGCTGGTAAAATGACCGTTTGAAGCCGCGGCGGCTAACTAGTAGTCAAATTAAAGGCATTAAAAAATACTTTTTTTTTTTAATTAACCAGCTGAAAATACTGGCGCTAAAGTACCTACCATATCAATAAAGAAAAGTTTAAAATCAATTCAGCATTCACATCTAAACAAAGTAATTTTAGAACTTCTAATTCTGTTAAATGTATGAACACCCACGCAATTCTGCTTTTCCTGTCACAATCATGCATCTTTAAAATGCGCGCCGACAGCGAGCTCCACGCACCGTACCTTTCTGAGGCACTTCTCAAATTAGATTTTTCGTGCTGATAACATAATTCCCGATTTACCGGAAATTGCTTCAGATAGGAACTTTGCTCAATAAATGTTCACGATTTACTCCCATTACATTTCGTTTCTAATAGTGAACAGCAACTCATGTCCGTTCCTATCACTTTAGGGAAACACTCGTAAATCTCATTTGCATAAAAATACACAAGTAAATCTACTAATAATACCTTTACTATGTATGTTTGTACAACATAAAAAATGATCCAATTGTTTTTTCAAGTAAATCGGGCAATAAAAGATAATGCGCATGCTACTGCTTCTGCCGCCAAAGGCGGTTCTCGGTCGTGTGTAGATAATATTGTCTGACAAGCGAGGCGAGAGATAACAGCCACCGGACGCCGATGTTACTATCGAATTTATCCACCTTCCGGACGATGACGTCACCGCTTTATCTTAAACTCACACGTCACACTGAAACTCGGGTGGCGACTAGCGACAGTGGAATGCGCTGATGACGGTGGCATATTTTATAAAATTGGACTTCAGTTGACGTCGACATTGTCACTTTAGTGTTAACTATAGAATATATTTAATGCTTTTCAAGCTCTTTGATTAGGTAATATTATCTAAATATTCCGGTGATTATGGCTATCTTTAGGGGAGGCCTATGACCAGCAGTGAACGTCGTTCGGCTGATATGATGATGATGTTATATTCTGAACATCCCGAATCTGCAAAAAAATTTATAAATTGTATTCATTAATGTACCTACTACGCAAGCGGCCGCATTGGATGCTACGCTACATGCATCTTTTATATTCGTCTGCGTTCGGAACAGACTTAGTTTCTTGGTATACGCTCATTTTACAACTCTGTTTTCTTTAAAAGCATAAAATGAAAACAGTTTCTTGTAAACACCTTCAAATAGGTCATACGTCGCCGGCCAATGGGAACTTGTTTAGAAAGTTTCCCGGATATTATTTATTTACAATCGTTTGTCAGACACATGCTCGCCATTTATCATTAGGTTTAAACGTAGAAAAAAACCCACGCGTTCATTAAAAAAATGAAACATGGCGGCAGGGCGTGAGACATAGGATTAATTTACTCAGTAAAACTGCAGTTGACTGTGATGCCGTCAGAATCTACATTTATATTTAAGTTGGGTAAATTGTTTGTGGGTCAGCCTTAGACGTCATGGAGCGAGGTTTTGAAATCTTTGCAAATAAGAAATCACAACATAAGTTAGCACTTAAACCCCTTTTAAAATAACGTAATCGTCTGAACGAATGGCGCTCGAGAATGTCTAGCACAGTTATAAAACATGTGAAATTCCCCCAGGCATACGAGCGCGCCAACCTCGCGGACGCGCTGCTGCCGCGCACGCTCATCGACGGCGAGCTCATCATCCGCCAGGGCGACACCGCCGACGGCATGTACTTCGTGGAGGACGGCGCCATCAGCATCCGCATCACCCGCGACGACGGGAACGAGCATGAGATCAAGCGTCTTGGTAAGTAACATACTGTATACGTCTTATGATGGACGGATATCCGAGGATAGATACGCTGCGCAACGTCGATTCTTGTAACGCAAGAATAGTTCATTAGATATTACAACAACCTTACACACAAATGATAATGCGTAAGTGCGTCGAGTACGTCTGGCGTATCTACCATCAGATGTGCGTCCAATCTCTGTAGTATAATATTATATCTCTTTGTGATAGATACTAATACGCTCCATATCTTCATATTGAAACTGTGACGTCACAGCGTTTTTATATGGCAGACATTTCACCTTAGTATCTTGGATGTAGTCTTGCATAGGTGACAGTGACCTCTAAACTTTTATTTTCATATTTTCGTTTGAACTTACCCAGGCTAAAGCAGATAGTTTTATGTTTGAGAAATAAAGCATTTTGCCGACATCGAAGCAAAACTTGCTCGTTATTTTTTAGGCTGGCAAACGTACGGCTTGCACACCATCGATCCTACTACTATAACAGTAGTGAACAAGGGGAAAGTCTGTGAGAATAGGTGGATATATTCGTTAATCTAGCATGCTTAAACGGCTAAAATAAATTAGCTACAATTTTGCACTCTTATCGATATTGATCTAGCTTAACACAGGATATTTTTTATCCCGTTTTTATATTCCCGTGGGATAATTTAAGACTTTGGCTTAATTCTGAAGTCTACGCAGATTAAAGCCCGGTTTCCACCGCGAGCGGAACGGACCCATTAATGACTCCTTTTACCTTAAATATTGATTTCAACGTATTATATTTAACTAGCTGACCCGCCGCGACTTCGTTCGCGTGGTATCCTACACTACCAATACCCCTACCCTACCCCTACCCTAACCCTGCCTTACCCTATCCTACCCCTACACTACCCCTACCCTACCCTAACTCTACCCCAACCCATACCCCTACCCCTAAGCCTAAGCCTTTTTGGATGATTTTTTACACCTTGGGTCCGCTAAACCCAAATATCTTACGGATCCCTTTTGATAATAAAATATAGCCTATAGCACTCAGTGATAACGTAGCTTCCAATTTCCGAAAGAATTTTCAAAATCGGTTCAGTAGATCCGAAGATTACCCCCTACATACAAACTTACAAACTTACAAACATACAAACTTACAAACATACAAACTTACAAACAAATGTTATGTACCTCTTTATAATATTAGTATAGATTATAGTCAATGTAATGCGTATAATTAAGTATTTCCTATTACAATTTATTTACAAGTATGGTAATAATAGGAATTTATGATTGTCTATCAATGCAGTTTTGTATGACGAGGTAAAAATGGGTCCGTTCCGCGCGCGGTGGAAACCGGGCTTAATTCATAAGCAAAAGACGGAATTGTTAGTAGGGTTTACTCCGCAATGCCTACAAGTAGCTGTGTTTATTGAGTACCTAATAGATGCTGGACAGCCGGAGCATGTAACAACGTCATCGACAAGAGCGTTGAGCAATCAATAACCTATTAGTTTGCCTTACTTCTCTCACACAGCCTGCTACAATGACGGGCGAATGATCGATTGTTTCTTAGAACAACACCGTCTATGAAATATTCTACTTTAATGTTTAGAGCTCAAACTACACATACAATGTTGTATTTTTGACATCGACTTATTAAATTATCCTTTGGATCCTCCAAATAAGATTATGTGTTGACTTAAGGGCGGGCAGATGCGTTGAATATACTATCTCTTTTCTTCTCGTAGGTTAAAGAGAAGGGCGTTAGATTTTTGTCAGATGCTAATAAAAACACATTGTTATTAATTTTATCAAACCATATCTATTGAAAAGAAACCGTTGGCCCATTCGTAAATATCTCTTGAAGGTATTGTGGGTGCATTTACAGACGTTTAAACTCATAACAAACCAGACCCGGAACAACTGCCTGTAGGCCATACAAATAACTGTTCCTAATCGAATCCGCGACACGCAGCACAGCTGTCAATCGCTCAACCACTACGCCAACCGTGTCGTCAATTATCTAAGACACTAAAAGTATTCAAAGCAAACCGATAGAATCGTGACCTTGAGAACTAATAACAATGATAACCAAATCTTCTATTATAAACTATCGATAGTATCGATTGTTTTAATAAAAGATTTGAATCGATACCCAGGTATCCATTCAAATCTTTTATTCCAGACTTACTGATAATAGTTCGACGTTGATTCTATCTTTCAGTTGATTACAAGGTCGTTAGCGTTCGTGTTATGAAAACAATACGAAAAAATCTCTATATATTTTAACTTATGTTGTTTCTGTGTGTCAACAGAGGCTGGTGGGTACTTTGGTGAGCTGGCTCTCGTCACCCACAAGCCACGCGCTGCTTCTGCTTATGCCGTCGGACCCACCAGGGTGGCATGTAAGTATAGTTATAATATGCGTGTATTGAATTAAATACTCCAACACAAACAAATCTTAACAAAATAAGCATCAGACGATGATGAAGATTCAGATGTGGAAGGTTCTCCCAAGCATTAATAGAGCATGATAACCTTGAAACGGCTGAACAAGTTTTCTTTAATTATAGCTAAGAAGACTCTCGACCAAGTCACTTTTCAAACAAAAAAAAACCTAAATCAATATCAGTTCAGGCGTATGGAAGCTATCAGGCCACAGACAAACACACATGACACACGTTAAACTTATGACTTCCTACAGTTTTCGTCGGTGGTTAAAAACGATTTTTAGACGCTACTCATGGCATTAAAGTCGTGGCTTCTGGACCAACTCAATATAGATGGTCATCAACATGCTATGAAGAAGATATTCGGTCAGGCAGGGCATTATTACAATAACTACGAGAGGTTGCAAGTTTGATTACCGAGGTCTCGATCTGAAGTTGTGGTTTTAACCACTACGCCAATGTCTTGGGTTAAATCCCCTGAATCGGTTTTTCCATCAGGATATATACTCGTAATTTGCAGCGGTTATATCACGGCAATAATGTCATCCGGTATTCCTGTAACACTAAAAATAACTGGCGCTATATACCTAGTTACAGCATTTTGCAGTCAGTACTCGATAAAGAGGGAAAAATAAAATATGTTCTTTTTCCCCACTGGCAACAACAAAAACAGTGCAGCCAACCAAATAAAACAAGGACATTGTACAGGTGTTTATTGCCAGGCCAGTAAACGTTAGTATTAGCATCTTATTCCTGCGCCGGCCTCATTTGCATGTCGCCGGCTGACAGCCTCGCTGCAGTATTAATCACCATACATTAACTTCGTTTTCCTCTCATTGTCAAGTCTCCTATTGATGGGACAATGCCTAATACATTTTAGGCCTGTAATACACAATTACTACGCTATATTTGCAGATGTAATTAAAGAATGATTTGTAGCAAATAAATATTTAATAATTCAAAGCCTGGCCGCATCTGTCTGTGTATTTGATAGGCATTGAGTTAAAAACTACTTTACACGTTTTGATGCCGTTTCACTAGATCATTTCTCAGGGAAAATTAGATCTAAAGCATTAATAATAACAATTTCAGTTATGTGAGTCAATAATTAAAAGCTCGCTTATTTATCTCGTATGGGATTATACTAGTGAATTGTGGTTGGTTATACATATCAATGTAAAATGGCAACAATAGCAACGAAACTTTTTCGCGTGGTTAACGCCAGTGACGAAAAGCCACACATACAACATACACAGTCCATAGTGTAGTTTTTTTATCAGTGATAGTCATGCTTATAAGTGTCGTCGTTTGTTTTATTAATGTCTACCGTCGACGATATAATATTACAATAAAAACATCACCTGGCTACGTGCCAGTTTTACAACTACAAAAAGTGCACACCATAGAGTGTTTGAAATTCTTACAATGTGACATAATTACAAACTAATCTATAGATAGTGGTGTCGCGGTTGAAGTCACAGTTATAACTATAATGCTGTCATTATTTAGTAATTAAATGCTATCAATTAATAACTTGTTATCACGAAGTACAGATCAGTATAGAAACGAGTTCTATTTGTACCATTTAGATTCATTTTTATAACCTTCATTTGATAATAACTATGTTTATGTTTACTTGGTCAGTTCTTAGAAACGATAAGTAACTACTAATTAAGATGCCTATCCAATCAGCGTAGTATCTAAATCAATATGTAGACTATTTTGTAGCATTAGAAGTACCAAAATCACTTGAATTCAAAGAAGGTTAAGCCTAGTTTTGTTTATATACAACCGAGGACAATAGCGGTTGATCACTTTTCCAACCTTATAACTAAGGGCGTAAGGGTGAAAACTGGTTCACCGCAATTGTCCGCGATAATACCTTAAAAGTTTCAAACAAAAATTTAAAATTATTAGGCCATTGATTGGTAGCGACATGGGTTTGATGTACAGAAATCAAAATTATAATATTTTTTTATGATTTTGATATATTTTAGGGCTTAAATTAATTATTAACTTAAATTATATTGATGTGTATAAATATACTGTCAGCCATTCATCTATAACAACCTTATTAATTATCACAAGCGCTGCAGAACCATTAAATCAAAATTAGTCCGGTCATCATGATTCTAAAAGTAGCCTAGAAAGAAATCCCAAAATAAATATGATTAGAATCATAACTTTTGACATGTATTTTCCAGTCCTTGACGTGGAAACGTTCGAGCGCCTGCTGGGCCCGTGCATGGAGATCATGAAGCGCAACATCGACGACTACGAGGAGCAGCTTGTGAAGTTGTTCGGCGACAAGAGCAACCTCACCGACGTGCGATGAACGACCGCGCGCACGCACTACGCGCCCACACTTGTTTCCCTTCCACACACCGTAATCTACTCCTCTATTCATTTTAATCGCTTTATGTGAGGTTATGCTGACGTGTACTCTGACGTCATTCACGTGGCTCATCCAAATTATAGTGAAATTTAAATATGTCATGTTAACGTTTTAGTTAATCTTATCTCATATTGAAACTGCTATTGAATGTGATGATTTTAAGAACAAATTATGTTTAGTAGGGGATACCAAATAGTTAAATTTAATGTCTAAATAGTTTTCTCAATATTTTTATGCAAGTACATGACAATGATATCATTTTAATGCTAAAATATCTTTATTAAGATTCACGAGGTAGCTCTTACGTGTTTTTTAACAGCATAACCTCATAGAAATCCAGTCGGTTCATGCTCGTAAAGCATATGCTTACTAAATAGCTTATTGTAACATATTTTGTGCTTAACCAACTAAAATGTTGTAGAGGTACAAGTACACAGATTATTTAATTTCATTTAAAGTAGTGCCATGTTGTTAATTTAATTTGAACTTAATTGTAGTTGATAAATAAAACGGATTACGCGTTGAATGGAAGGTGAAACGATGACTACATAACGAGCGCTCAATAATATTGCATTGATACAAATATACGCTTATTTTAGATAGAGAAATGCCTTAGTAGCTAAGTAAATATATAAGGTACACCAAGGAGGTGGCGGCGCGGCGAGTGCGTAGAAAACAAAATGTTAACGAGACATTATGCTGAGTTTATGTGCCATAACTCGTGACGAATACATTGACGATGAGACGACCAGACGACTCGCCAACGCTGTTCTGTTGTGTGAACTAATTACTTTGAAAGTACTTTTTTAATTCTCTATCGCAATTCTTTACCTTTTTTGTGTGCAATATATTATTTAATTGAGGCGTGTCATAATTTTGTTTTCTACGAATGTCGTCACCATACACGAACAAGTCAACAGCTGACGATAACAATAAAAGAATTTATGACTCGAGGGTAAAAGGCATTAGTGTTAAACTTTAACATAAATATGTTAACGTAGTGAGTGGTTACAATGCAATACTATTCGGCACTCGGCCACGTCTTTATCTTGGGATATTCTCAATCGCTATCGCCATTTCTATTAACTTAAGATATTTCCACTGACACAGGCTTTTCTGAATTATAACAAAATTATATACCTATTAGGTAAATTATATACTTAGTTGTATTCTTTTTTTTTGTGATTAGATTAAATCTATCACTTTCTTTTTTTATTTATTTTTTAGCTCGGTTAATGGTTTTTCGTCGATATATGTATATGGAGATTGTACTGCATTGATTGTAATCAGTTTATTATATGCCAAATTATAAATAATTTACGTGTATGTAATTGATACAAGACAAATTGTTGCATTAAAAATGTCTCCTGGACATATTTAATTTAAAAGTCTAAAAACATTTAGACTGATGGAATACAAATACATACATACATAAATATATATCATTTATTTTAGTTTCGCAGAGTATTTTTATTACTATTATTTAATAGTAATTTTGTTAAGCAAAAGGAATTGTTTATGTTGTCTTTTAATTAATTTAAATCTTCTTTTCTGTTGTAGAGAGTTCCTATTGTTTTGTTTGCTCTTTAACAATTTTACATTATAATAGATCTGAGGTGTTTATCTTTGTAATACTTTTATAGCGAACACAAAGCTCCAATGAACAAATAGTAGATGCCCATCGTTGTTGTTTTTATATGTCCCTGTAAGAGATCGGTGTATAAATTGTAATGATTTGATTCAGTGGACACATGTTAGGTAGAGGTAGCGTGGCAGCGCGCTACAGACGTACCGGCGCAGGCGCACTCGTCCGACCCTCAGGTAGAACTTTCCAGTATTATTTGAATTAGAACACCCTACCACCTTTATTTGTGAATCCAGCCAAAGTAGGTGAGTGCGTAATATCATGTGTAGCGCTAAATATTTAAGTATATATTTACTATGTAGTAGTTAGTTTTCGTCATTTCTTATTGTAATTTAAATATTAGTAGATTAGGAAATTTTAATGGAATATAGTCAAATCCTGAGGGGTGAGGTGTATCGTTTTTGACGCCATGTACAAAAATGTACAAATTGATTTCAGATGCCATAGAAGATTTTATTTTATTGAATGAATATAATATGTTATTTTATTGTGGAATATAAATGTGCCGCTTTCTAATTTCACTGGTTAACTAAGTGCAGACACGGCTCTGTGTCAGCGCACTAATACATGTCGGCCTTCGCTTCGCTGCTTGTCGTTATTCAATAGCGTTCGTTTTGTATCTAACTACTGATTTGAGTTTGACGTAGCTAATACATTCCCTTTACTGGTTGACATTGTATTTATTTATTTTGTTTCTGAGAATATTGTTGTCCGCCCATCGATTTTCTATAGTTAAATTCTCACTCGAAGTGCCTATTTCGTACAACAACATGAACCAGGAAACAATTTTCTTAGTACACTCTCTCACTAACAATTATAATATTATTAATCTCGTGTTTTAACTTACTTAAACTGCCTTTTTCTATGTGAAATTGTGAAACGTGTTGTGAGATATGTGTATTTAGTGCATCGGACAGTCATACAGTAGTTGCGGTTTCATGTGTGAAACCACTCTTTGTACTATATAAACACCACAATGCTCAAAATATTTGCCGTTCAAGGCGCGTTTGTGTCTTGTAAGCAACTTGACAAAATAATTAAACTTTTAAATATCGCGTACGTTAAATATTTTGACTAACTATAGGACATGATTTTTGAATATTTAATTCGATTGTGTCGAATCCACATTTTTATCCATGAGCACTTTGGTTACTTGGGGAGCGTGATGGTCGGTTGATTTTCCTATGATCGTGTACATGGTCGGATATTGCTGTGTATAACGTTGTGTTTGTTACATTGTACAGGTGAGGTGCGTCACGTGTCGTCACCACATATGTCTGTGTGTCCCCGTGTAATGAACCCAGTAGTTTATATTATCGTGCAATAATAACTAATAACTGTCATTTATCTATGTCGTTTACATCAATATCATGTGTTAAATTTTGTCTGTGTGAAATTAATTTATAGAATTTAATAAAATATAAATAGAATAAGAAATATATCGCTCTTAATACTGGTGTTTAAGAATATTCAGCATCGGCAAAGTAGGAAATGCTAAACAAATGACACTTGTATATTCAGTTTTTTATTGAAAATTAATCGACACGCAATATCCTTAATGTTAACATAGAAGCACAAATGTCTAGAATGCGTGGTCGCGATCGATGGGAGGTTTTAATTCTGTTGTCTTCCATGGGACGCACAGAGCTGCTACTCGAACATCGCAACACATCATTCGGAGCGCTATAATATGCATTCTCTGGCATACTGATGTAAAATTAAAAATTCAATACGCTTAACCGTAGCGTAATTTTTTATAAATTATACTAGTCATTGGTGTCTAATGTAGATTTGTAACCTGACAGCACGTTGGAATGGAACATACTCCATGTCTTCACTCACAGTAGGTGTAAGTCGTCATCCCTGTTCCATACTAAGTGAAAGCATATCAGCGCGGCGCTCGCGTCGCACCTATGATTACTATGCACACATGTGTACATCCGGTAGCCAGTTGAGAACTAGTACCGCTTTTCCCACGTCATGAGCTTACCCTGTACATTTATAAAAATTATGTATCGTAAAATGTTAGAAAACTGAATTATATTTGTTTGTAGATCTAAGTGTTGTTTATTTTATATCACACTCATCCGTTTTATCCTCTATGTTTTTAGGTATTAGACTAAGTAACAAGAGTATACTTACACTACAAAACACTGACAAACTAATTATCAGGAAAACACATTAAAAATTGCTTAAATCTATGGCTAGATTTTTTTAAGACTTGTTATGCACCTATTTGAATTTAAAGAAAAAGTCAGTTCTTTTTTCTGGAAAGATAAGAATTAATTGGAACCAGATTGATTTTAATACCACCAACCGACAACCAACAGCCTCAAGAAAAGTATTAAAAATTTTGAGAGTACAAAAAGTACTACTCTGAGAAGTACATTTTAACCCTTAACACATTCCACGCCGCGTCGGGTCAACGCTGACCGACGCTAGTGGAGGTTTGACCTTCAACAGTTTTGGCCCGGCGGTGAATGTATTAAACAAACGCGGCGCTGTGTAAGACTTATCAAAGATGTTAAAATGGATTTAGCTTACATTTAGAAATAGTTTTAATGTATGATAAATTAAATATAAAAAAAAAAACATAATATATATGTTTTTTTCTGGTGGGAAATTATTTCCCTATATCCTTTACTGCAATGCCTAGTTGTGCTGCATGACTAGTTGTTGCCTTTGACTTTACTTGGTTTTTGAATAATTAATGGTCTACCCACATATATATTTTGAATAGGATCACATGCGGTTCGTTCATTTATAACAAAGGCGTCTTCGTAGTCGATCGCCATCATGCTACAGTTTGATGGTTCAACCTGTAGTTTTTGGTTATCAGCTGGTTATTGCGCCTACGCGAATTTGTTGTAAGCAACATAATATGGGCGTTGTCGTTAACGAAATCTAGTATTTTATGGAAAGAGGAAAAAGAAGCGGTTGGAGTGTAGCCTTAGGGGCGCTAGGACTTATTTTTTTGATTTTTTTACGAAAAGTTTTTTCGAAAAAGTGCCAATTTACTAATTTTCTAATTTTTTTTTTACTAATTTTCGCGGATTTCTTTACACCATCTCATGGTTCTCGACTAGAGCAACAATTTCTTATCAGAAAAGATTTTCATCCGACCTACCATTTTGGAAATAATATAGTGTTTTATAAAAAACTAAAAATTTCGAAGACCCATAACTCGGAAACGGTGCGTCGTAGGGCTATACTTCTCAGAGCTTAATTTGTTTCTATGGACAAGCTTAATAAGATGCTGCAATAAAATTGGCACTTTTTCGAAAAAACTTTTCGTAAAAAAATCAAAAAAAATTTAAGACCCAAAAATTTTTTTTTTCTTTGCTGTTCATAGTGCCCCTAAGCGTATACTCCAACTCCAACAAATCCGCCCCTAAGACGACCCACTGACCAAAGAAGCAAATAGTGTGATGGATTTGTTTGTTCCCAAGAAGCAAAATAAAGATTGATCCATCCATCCAACTGAAAATCTACGTGCAGCGGACAGGTAAAAAATATTGATTTGCTATTTTGATATTATTTGACTAAGTTATACGATGTATATGTTTGAGGACATATACTCCTCGATCTAGATACAAAATTTGACGGGACGGTAGGTTGCGTCGTGGGTTCGACTCCCGCACGAAACAAATATGTGTATGGCCTACAGATAGTTGTTCCGGGTCTGGTTGTGTGTGCATGTGAGTTACACCACCCACAAATACAGTACAAAGCTATTATATAGTACAGGTAACAAGCCTAGTCGGGGCACTTCATATCTTCTTCTACCCTTAGTATTAGTAGCCCTGTATTTGTCTGGTCTTTATTTCCGGACGACGCGACGTCGTCTATGTAATTGTTATGCTTCATTTGCACTCGCCTCGCAGCTCGTCTCGTGTCTCGCCTACAGGTCCCGTGTAAACACCACAAAGCCCAAAAACCGCTTCCGATGCGAGCGAGATGAGCCACGAGCGCACCGATTACACTCTCGTCTCGCGGCTCGTTTCGCCGCTCGTGCGAGTGTAAATGAGCAGTTACGATAAGTTTAAAGTCTTGATTTTTGATCCAATTTCATATATTTCAAAAAGGTATTCAGAACCATGAGTAATGAGATAGTCAATGCAAAAAAATCCGCCCCTAAGACGACCCACTGACCAAAAGCCTTCGAAAACAAATAAAAGTAATATATTTAAAAAAGAACTCTTTATTTTGGTATGTAACATGGGAATTAAAATAAACTATTGGCAATGTTTGTAAACTAAATCAACAAGTTCACCCTTCTTCAAACCTGTCAAAGCAGGTAAATTAGGAATTTCTTTGTATTTCAATATATCTTTCAATTGAGCTACTGTGTAATCCTTTACTTTCTGATTATCAAGTCTAGTTTTAAGTAATTGTTCATCAATATCATGAACAAGTTTTGCCTTCTTGCTCTCTGGGCCACCTTCTCTTGATGAAGGTTTCTTAACAGCAGTTGCTCCAAAAGGACCAAACAGTTCTTGAAATAAGTCATCTTGGATTCCTTGAAAATTATTGATATCTGGTTTTGTGGTATCAATGAATGGTTCAACCTCTTCATCTTCCAGAGCAATCGCTTCTATGGCATTATATTGTGCTTGCAGTTTTGGATTTTCAAACATATCAGGTTTATATTCGAACCTTAAACTATTCAAGATGTCCTTCATGACAGTTTTATTTGCCGAAGGAATTTCCATTTCTTCATCTTCTTCAAAAATGGGAATGTTTCGAACATTTTCAACGAATGGTATACGGATAATGTCAAATCCAATATCCACATTAAGCCCAAGAGGTTTAGTTGTTGGTGAAAGAGCTACAATAATCGGCTTGGCATTAACCCTTGTACACAACACACATATTGCAACTTTATTCAACTCTGCACAAGCCTGATGTAAAGCCTTAAATGCAACAAAGGAACCTTCTATAATGCTTTCATTAGGAAATAAGAAATAACTTGATTTAAAGTACCATTTTTCTTTGCACATAATACTGGCAGGTTTAAATCCAAGAAGTTTCAACATGGGTGGCCCAAACGGGTTACGAAGAACCTTTGTTTCCTCAACTGTAAACTCTATTTTTTCATCACCATAAGTGACATAACGAAGCTCCTCAGATTTCAGTAAGGGTACAGGCTTTGATTCTTGTTCTGCATCTTGCTCATCAACATCCATATCTTCGCCATTTGCTACTTTGACTTTCATTGTTTTGTTAACACTGGTAAGAATTGCATTGGTATCTCTATGTAAATCAACAGTTTTCTGCTGTGTTTGCCCATAACTCTTTAAGAGATTGTATACACCTACTCCAATTGCCAAACCGTCACCAATTTCGAAACTTAACCGTGCCACAGCTAAATGGCGATGCGACTGCTGATGCATCAATTGTTCCACTTCCTTATGATCCCAAACAGGTTTTGGTAAAGCAACTTCTTCACCTTTATTTGCTTCAATTAAGAACTTTGTGTAGAATGAATTTATCTCGTAATCACTTTCAGAAATATTTATAAGCTTTATTTCAATGTTAGAATCAACTAAGTCAACGACTCTTTTAAGTGCTGGTTTTTCGTCAGATTGTAGTGGAGGTATATCATAACGAGATAATATGATAACAGTTCTGATTGAGAGCTGTTTTTTGCAACTTGCAAATGCTTTATTGCAATACCAGAGAACATCTGAAAGGGTCAACTCTTTTGATTGCTTTAATGAGGAAATATCAATGCTTTGAAGTTTCTTATAATCATCTAAACTTGGCAATGATAATGGAAAAACTTCTTCAACACTTTTTATGCCGAAAACTGAGGTGTTTGATCCTTCGGTACCGTATAAACATACTCCGATGAGTTGGGAACTTGATATTCGTAAATACTGTCGCATCATTCGACAAGTAGCCGCATGAGCCACTTGAGGCGAGTTCACTTTCCCGGGGTTGTAGGTGTTGATGCATATTATTGTGGCGGGAATGCCTTTCCATGCCGAAAATTCTTCTGTTTCTTCGTCAGAGCTCATTCTGGCGTTATTATTATCACTTCACAAGTTTTATATATTGGCCTTGTAAATTACACAGGTTTATATTTTCTTACTTGCGTTAGAAACACTGTATTACAAGATTTTGAACCACAACAACAAGTAGCGACGAGTTCAATCAATGACAGATGAGTAGATGACTTCATTCATTTATGCATGACAGGCCAGGCGACAGGCAATGACAGCCAGCCTGCCTGTTGCTAAAAATATTGACAGAAAAACAGTGTTGCATGTTGCGAAAATAAACAAGCACCGAGCATGAAAATCTATAGACGTGGCGAAAAACAGAACTAATATCAAAGACACTGAAATCGACATGTTTTTCAACCGACTTCAAAAAGGCGGTATGTTTTTTTTTTGTATGTATTACAAACATTAATTTAACATAGTAACATACATACAAAAAAAAAACTAAAACGGGGTGAATAGAAAGGCAGGGGTAAATCGAGATGGAACTTTAAAAGGGATTATAATAGTATAGTTTGTTGGCAAAAAAGACTCTACTGTTTTTACTGGATTATAATTTATAAATTGGTCTTGTTGTTGGCGACAAAATTAGTTTAACGTTAAAATCCCTTTTAAAGTTCCGCCTCGATTCACCCCGTTTTATCGTACCGCCCGAATTGAGAACCTCCTCCTTTTTGAAGTCGGTTGAAAAACATGTCGATTTCAGTGTCTTTGATATTAGTTCTCTTTTTCGCCACGTCTATAGATATCACCATTTTCTTTTTTACTTGTGCGACTTTTTAGTTAAGCTTTTAGAAGATCTATTTAACTATCTATTTCTATTTCTGAAATGTATTATTACTCTATGATATGTATGTTACCGGCAATCTATATAATCCGGTATTCTATACAATACCTAGGCAATGTATAGAATACCTAAAACGGGCAGGTAATGTATGAAATAATATTTATTTTATACTTTACCTAGGTATTCTATACAATACCGAATGCGCAGCCGGCAATGTGTGTAAAATAGCAGGAAACGAGGCGACTATCTAGTTTTGGCGTAGCCGACGAAGGCCTGGTCTACGGAGCCCCGCTGCGCGGGGCTCCTACTTCAGGGTGGTTTAAAAAAAACCTTCTAACCTAACCTGTCCGAGTCGGGGTGCCCCAAGTCCCGCGCTCGCTTTGCTCGCTTTAGATGAACCGGTTTGGCCAATGGCAAACTAGTTAGCCTTAAATCGGGTTTGGCGTAACATACAATATTAAGAATTTTAGACCCGAACCAAAAAAAAAAGGGGTAGGATCGTGACTAACCATTCCACAGCCAAGTAGGTTACAGTTACTGAGCTAATACCAATTCTAAGATTTACTTGTAAAACCTACAGTTTACCATTATTCGGGCTTTTACAGTAACATATAGACCAAAATCTATTTATTTTACACATTGCCGGTGGACCAGCAGGTTCTCTATACAATCCCTAGGAATTGTATACATTACCTAGGTAAAGTATGTAATGGAGAATAATATTCATAATATTTCATACATTGCCAGTACGCCCCAGGTATTCTATACATTGCCTAGGCATTGTATATAATACCTGAATTATACAGATTGCCGGTAACATGTATATCAAACAAATGGGTACCAAGGCACCAAACGGATCCCCTAATCTTGGTGTTTGCCTATAACTTGGGAATCTTAAAAAAATAAAATTAGACACTCAAAGGAATTTATTATTACTAGCACTTAAAAACACAGATTTTTATTTCTAAATAGGTTCTGGCTCCCTGCTATACACTTGCATAATTTTCTCCATTATCTCCCAATTTTTCTCTTTCTGCAAGTCTTTGGTAAATACCTGAAACAGTCATAGTATTCATTCTTAATCAACCAGATTCAGGAAAAATAAAATTAGTTTGGTAAAAAATACTACCTGCCCTTCATTAGTTTTCTGGTTTTACATAATGATAAAAGTAAAGACAAATAATTACTTATATTTTGGATTATTGTGCAAATTCAGGAAGCCTACAATAAGGCATCGACATATCTTTTACATCAGTGTATATCTTTTAGACTTTTACCTTTTTTTTAAACAACAGTGAACGCATTGTACATTTATTACAAAAAAAAAAAACAATCAATATGACACCCAAATCTTTGTAAATTTTACTACATTGCACCATTCCTTGTACTATTGTTTATTGTGGGAATTATCTCAAACTGTTAACTTAAGAATTCTTGCAGTTAATTATAAACTCACCGAATACCATGCAGCATCATCATCTAACGTTGATGCTAACGGCACTGACACTCCCAGGACATGCAGTGCTAGAGTCAGACAGGCTACTGCTACGTGTGGAGCTCTGTAGTCTAATATAGATGAGGAATGATGAAAATCTTGAAGAAATGCCATTGCAGTGCGGGCAATGGGGGCAGAGCGCCACTGTGACGGCGGGAACCATTCCTGCAGTGAGCGCAGGTAATGAAGCAAGTATCTGTGAGGAGATGGCGTATCCAAGTTGAAGCCGAGCAGTCGCAGCACCAGCAACTCTGCCTGGGCGACCGCGCCTCGCCACGACCAGTACTCATCGCCCAACTCCAAAGGTCCCGCGCCACGATTTATAGAATTGTGTGCAACGTTCACAGCATCTCGTAGTCGTACAGGCTCATCTCGCGATTTCCCGGCTGCACATAAACAAGCAGTACATATCACGTAGCAATCGTAATCATTTTTATCAGCTTCCTTGAAGAATTTATGATAAAACACAGCAGCTGTAGCAACCGTCGCCGGTTGCAAACCAAGTTTTATACCACACTCAAAGATGAAATTTGTCGCTAAACTATGACTTGGAGCACTACGATAATCAGGTAACCTTCTCTCACGTCTACTGCTCTGTAGAGCCAACACGTCAATTACGTCTTTCATGGTATTTAAATGTTAAAATCCAATTTACGGAAATTGTTTGTTTTGATATTTTCAGACGCCAAACAAGCGAGTTAACGACCGTAGAGGTAGAAGAGGTTAACAATAGACAAGAGAAAACCTGATTTATATTATTAATGTTTTCTTTTCATTCAAAATGTCATTTTCTATAGACAAAAGTAAATGACTTAAGCCGGATTTACATTTGTGAATTTTAAGCTTACGCCATTTGCATGCCTTTATATTACAGGCCTGTTTAACTATAAAAGCAGCCAAGCAATTCATATTACTATGCCCTCTTAGGATTTTGCACTGGTGTTAGGGAACCTATATTGCGCTACAAAAAAAAACGGATACTGAATCTCTACCTTCATCGTTTATTAGTACATTATACTTCGTACTGAAGGTGCTGGCTGACTGACCTCATAATCATTAAGGTACCTTTAAAATCGCCACTGCATTCTCATGTCCCACACTGGTGGGACGCCCTGCTGCACGGTGGACCGATGATTAAAGAAGGTGGCGGGCAGCGGATGGATGCGGGCTGCCCAAGACCGGGATGGTTGGTGCTCTTTGGGGGAGGCCTACGTTCAGCAGTGGACGGCCATAGGCTGATATGATGATTTTTTGATGATTTATGAAAACTTTTTGGTAACAACTATCGGTTGGAAACAAAAATGTGTAAACTAAGCTATAGAGACGAACACGTTAAAACAACACGTGGTATGCCCAAAGGGATCCTACCTCGTCAGAAATGTAATATACAGACACACTTCTTAAAATTTGGCAAAACAGATCTACCTGCTGAAGGTACTGAATACAGGGTCATATATTTTCCTTTCTCTTTACATTTAAAAAGATGTTTGTTGGTCTATGCGTGAGATACAATAATTGGAAACTGGACGATGGATATACCAACACGTTGTGGAAGCCAAAACGTAGGAAATGTTCCACTGGAGGGAGACCCTACAAGGGCGTTTAACACGGAAAGAAAAGTTAATAGTATACTGTTGCATAATTTATTATTATTTATTTAAACTTTATGCATCATAAAGGTACAAAGGCGGACTTACTAATATACTATATTGCAAGTTTTATTTTGAGGTCAGTCGGCCATGCATGGTCCCTATAAATATACAACCGCCTCAGAAATCTCTGCATTATTTAAGTACCTAAGACGGAACTTTAGATATCGGGCGCTCAAAGTGACGTCTTTCTGCTCGTCGAGTGACCTCAGGTAGGAGACGATGACACAGTGCTCGAGTGCAGCCGTGAAGTGAGGGTCAGGAGAGACCTCATCCCATTTTCAGGCGCAGCACAGGGGATGGGGGGGCATTACAGGGTAAGAATCACAATCCCGGGACCGGGACCCCGGTATTATCCGCGAAGGCTCTCGTTGTCAGGTGTTGCAAGAACCTACATACGAATTGAAAAAGGGCGCATTTATTTTTTGTCACTCAGTCAGTGGTCAGTACCCAACGCCATCGTCACCAGTCTGAGTGACCGCGACCCTAAAAAAAACCTATCAAACTTATTATGATGTAGACAGGATGTTTTGGCGCTCCGAGCGTTTGTAGGCATAGTATTAGATTCCGACCGAATTTTCAGTTTCGGCCTAGTAAGTGCAAAAAAAAGGGGGCCGAAACCGTAAAACTACATTTGGGACGTTTCGCGCTGCGATCGGATATGTTCGATGCACTGAGTGCACAAACGACGTATCATTTTGCCGCGTCCACGCTCACAGTCGTAAGTCGCCTCATGACTTGCTTTGCTTGTTTTGTTTGAGTTAGGTTTCATTAGACTCATTATGATTATGTTTTGCTTATTTTTCCTACAAAAACGTGACCCTAAACAACACAACAACAAACATAACTGGCGAAATGTGGGGGTACACCTCTGCCTAACCCTACGGGGATTACAGGCGTGATGTTAGGTTATGTGTAAAACGTGACCCTTTAAGTTTCGGTTTCGTCCGAAGCCGAAATTCGGTTTCGGTTTCGGCCGTTAAAACTGGGTGGAAGCTCCACGGTAGCCCGCAAAATTCAAATTTTCTTACGTTTTTTGCAATTTGAAAATCAGTATTAGGTTTTTAATATTGATTAAAGTGTGATTGGCGGGCGTAAGAAGTATGTATTTTCAGAATTATAACCATTTAAGTCAGCAATAAAACTCCACAGGGCCAGGTAACCCGAAAGTATGACTATTTCATGAAATTTTGACATTTTAGGATTATACAGACTTAAGGCAGATTTACATTGAGTCAGTGGCTGTCGTCAGTGCTGGCGCCGAAAACTGATGCATACTATTTATACGCAGTCAGTATTTCGTCAGTAGTCGAGGATATTTCTTTTGGTGTAGGTACACACGTTCGTAAAGTCAGTGCGGAAAAATGAATTCTCGAAAACAGCAAAAATCAAAGTTAATAAGTTCTTAAGAAAATGTACCTTGGTGATGATGCAAGAACTAACTGGTATGTTTGAAGAAGAGATAACTAAACAGAAACGAATTTGGGTTAGAAAATGGATAGACGACAGAGACAAAACTGGGGATTCTGCTCTGTTGTTAACCCAGTTGAGAACTGAAGATCCTAAAGAATACAAACTGGCTTTGAGAATGACGCCAAAAAACTTTGACGATTTGCTTATGTTGTTATCGAGGAAGCGTGGTTACCTACCGCATACACAGACCGGCAGCGACAGACTTGGGCATATTTACACGCCGTCAGTTGCACTGTTGGCGCGAGTGGCGGGGGAGGCGCGGGGGAGTGAACTGACGCCGAAAATATTGAAGTCAGTACTGACGCGACAGTACTGTACTGACTTGAAATCAATTTACGCTATGGCAGTGCCAGGTCAGCACTGACTCTTTAGTGGACTGACATCAGTAACTGACTCAATGTAAATCTGCCTTTATGGAGTTATTATACTGACTTAATGGTATACCGGCTTTGTAATGAACAGAAGATACTGGTTTTGTTAGTAGCATGTTTCAATTTTTCTATTGCATTGACATAGTAATCAGGGTGATTTAATTAATTGGGCTGGACAAAGGTTTCTAGTACCCGAACTTGAACTCACAGCAGTTCAAGTTCAGAGACCATCACCAATGGATGGATGAGATCAGCTTGCCCAACCACGTAAAGTATGTTTCTACTTTCCGATTTATGAGAAGCTACCACTCGTTATTACAATAATAGCTTGTAAAGGGCAAGGCTAGCTAGGAGCAATGTGAAAGGAAATAAATAAAACAAACATTTTATTTGAACATAAAAATTAGAATATAATCATTTTCAGTAATTATTTAAAATTATACACTTAAAGTACATTTATAGTAAATTCAATAAAAAATACCAGTGCAGACGAGATACAAATAAGAGAAAATATTGTTTATTACATCGTTGGTTAAATACATCGCTTTCAGTAAATGCAATACAAAAAATAAGTCGGAAACAATAAAATCAAAGTTGAATGTCACTCGATATAGAAAAATAAAGATAAGATTGAATCACATTCAAAAATTACCCACTAGTGACTAAAAATTTTACTTTCTTAAACGTTTGTTCAATAGTCGGGATCGCTCGGCGCCATATCGGCAGTGGCGGCGCCTGCGAGCACTCGCGGCACTACCTCGCGCCCCGAGCGATCCCTCGCACGCGCTAGAAATAAATGTTTACATGTTCATCAATTCTAAATAAGATATTTTCAACATTGTACTCTGATCAGTACGATACGACTATATCGGCGCTGGGCCCGCGCCGAGGTAACGTGCGCCGCGCCTCCGCGTGTCCGCGAATCCCAGACATCATTTAGTTATCGAAGAACATACAGTAGGTATAAATAGTGAGGTTAGTATTAACTTTGGCAAATATGAATGAAGCATGGTGATTATTGTTTTAGATGGACAACATCTCGACAATACTCAGCGTTAATATTAAAAATTATACTGAACGTCGCTCATTTCGCTAATATCAACAGTAGAATGTCGATACAGGTAGTCTTCGAATTATCGCATGCCACATCACAATTAGAATAAGACATAATGCCTCAAACCCGATCACTAAACGCTACTCTCTTAAAAAAACTTTGCAATAACTTCCCCAGTTGTGGATCTAATAAAGCGCGAGAATATTTGAGCCGCAACAATTCAGTCTTCAAATAAGAAGCTAACGCACATACCACGTGCCGTGCGTCCGGCATGCGGCACCGTCGCTTGAGCTGCGAGTCGCGCGCGTCGCACGTTCGTCCTCTATACTTTGTGCGCACGTTTTGTGTCCCAGACAAACATGTTACATGTGGCTTGTGCGATTCGTTCACTGTCTCAAATCTTATAAACTAAATGTGATTCGAGCGAATAAACAATGCGGCAGTGTACAAAATTTACATCACATTCACTCGAAATATAAGCATACAAGTTAAATGTTCTGCGGCGGAGGAACACATTGAAATGCAAAACTGTCGACGTGGACCAGGAGTCGTGCGACACCCAGCCGAGTCGCGAATGTGGCGGGCGGCGGGATGGGCGGCCGTTGTCGCTACGGACGCTTAAAGCTGGTGACGATGGCACACTAGTCGACCGCCTCACACTGTCGCTCTCACACCTCACCACACAACACCACACCAGCACTATGTACGAACCCATCGTAATTATGTATGGGGCCTTCATACTGAAGACGTCGAATGATTATATCCACATCGTTCATTCATTAAAAAAACTTTTAAATGTAACGTGAAGCTTACTTAAATGTAGGTTGAATGTAGAACTGCGCTAATATTATTTTTTATTAGTTTTACGTACACATATTGTTACATAACAGTAAAAAACCTACCTAGCAACAAGCGAGCGACAGGCGCTCGAGCCGCGGGCCACTACCAAACGTTCACGATCCGGAGATCAACACATTTTATTCATCTAAGAATCTATTTATCAATTTTAAAGGAAAGTTAATGCGAGCATTATTTAATCTTAAACTTGTCACTCATGTGTTGGATAGTACATTTTAGATATTGAGATAATGTGGAACAGTGAATATTAACAATATCTTTGGTCTTCAGCAAGCTCGCACCAGGTAGCCGCGCGTCGGTGACGGCGGAGGTGGTGAATGGCCCGCGCGGTCACAGTGTAGGCGTACATTTTCATTTAATCACTTTTTACATACTCATAAACGTAAAATGAAAATAAATCACCTAACTATGACAATAGTAAAGGTTACTGTCTAATTGCATTATTAATTAATGTTTATTGATACAGTTACTGTCCTAATGCTTAAAAGTAAGATTTTTATTTTTATTATTAATAATAAATTATGTTATATAGTATATATAGTGTTTGATTACGCCAATTCGCGAGTGTATACAAAGTTTATATACTCACATATCTTACACGAACGATCGTCCGCGGACTACGACCGAGGGGCGTGTGCTGCGCTACTCATGCCGACCTCATCAACGTATCCCTAGCTGTAAATACACGTACATAACTGCTTAGTTATTATATCAAATGACCACACCTCACTTCCTTACCATTACAGACTCCACCCACTTCACAAAATAATGACGAAGATTAACATGATCATAAACATTGGTTAATTACCGTTAAATATAAAATTAAACATGACAAGTTTACATATACCACGTTTAATACAAGTACTCTAGATAAAATAAATACCTAACATGATTTCAATAATTGAATACAAGAATAGATCTTAAATGGCTACACCTTAAGGATAACTGTAAAATGATATAGAAAAATATGAACACAAAAAAAATATTCAGAATTGTATATGGCGTAACAAATTAATGCTCTTACTGGAATAAATAATTTGTGCGTAATACGATGCTTAACTTAAAATAATAACATTGGATGACGGGACTTAGCTTAAAGTATGATCGTAGGTACGTAACTTAAACGACGTCGTCTTATTCCATAGAGCGGTTACAGTTGTGCATTCAAAAGTTTATAAAAAATAATTTCTCATTATAAGTGATATAATACTTAATAATGGAATGATGTTTTGTAATCAGTTTAAGTAGGCCTGTGAACGTATTCATGCATCTCACTACCGTGTTTTTAATTCAATACTAAATATTGGTTCCTTTCTGTGTTTGGTCCGTAAGAGAGTGAGTATATAAGCACATATTGTTACCGGTACTCCGGACGGCCGCACGCGATGACGTCACGCGCGGCCGCGTGCCGACAGGACGCCACTAGACCGACAACATCCACTTGTGCCAACGAAACACTATACCAAATGCCTAGCACCAAAATTTAGAATTGAACACTAGATCACTAATTCACATTAATCAAAATGATCCTAGCGTGCGCGCACGCCGGACCGCGTCGCCGAAACAATAACCAAACTACGGTTTTATATTACAGGGGGAAATGAAACGCTACCTGTTGATCGGATCTAGTCGCACACTGTCGGTGGGAGCCGTTGAAAATCATACACAATGCCCCAAGCCATGTGACACATGATATCTGCACATCGGCGGTATATCCAGTAAGCTTACTTTCCATAAAAATATATAGGTAATTATAATACGCGTAGCTGCGGCGTGAGCGGCCCGCGACGCTCGCGCCCCGCACCGACGTCATTGATATGCTTACACAGAGTTACACTGGAGAATATCAACAGTAGTGTCGCGCTTGTACTGCGAGGGTGTGAGCGTCGCGGGAGTGAGGAACAACGTCTCGAAATACGACCACAAAACTTGTGCACCCTGTGTCCAATGCGGCATTGAACAAGGCAATAACTTGCCATGGTGAGAGCAACAGAGTGTGCATGTTGCGTGGTGGTTTTGTGATCGTATTCGCAGTGGGGTGGGCTGGCTCGTTCCTCGGCTCTAGTAGAGGCCGCAGCCGCGCAGGTTGTTGGCGATGATGACGTCGGTGACGGCGTCGAACACGAACTGGATGTTGTTGGTGTCGGTGGCGCAGGTCATGTGGCAGTAGATCTCCTTGGTGGTAGACTTGTTCTTCGCCTCAAACTGGGCCTGGATATACGCCGCCGCCTCGCCGTATTCTTGCGCACCTGGAGACGCAAAAACCAGATAGAACTTATTCAATGGTTCACTGCACCCAATTAATGAATCAAGAATTATTTGAATTCGTACTAAAAGATTTTTATACGAAGCGAGTTTATTTTAAATCGTCGCTCCCACTCATCTCATAAGGAAGACTACACATTTTTAACTCACCCGTGTATTCAGGAAAGCATATGGTGAGCGGCGACTTGCGTATCTTCTCCTCGAACAAATCTTTCTTGTTGAGGAACAGGATGATGCTGGTGTCCGTGAACCACTTGTTGTTGCAGATCGAGTCGAACAGCTTTAGACTCTCCTGCATACGGTTCTGGAATATTATAATAATATTATTTTAGGATGTTTTAAAGAATATAAGTTTATTAATTATATGCATAGTATTGTAGCTAATGTTTAAAATGATAAGTCAAGATGATATGTAATACGCGGAAAGGCGTGCAAGCTAATACTATAGTATAATAACTCACCTATAAGGTCGGACCTTATTGGTGTGTTATAACTTTTTTATAGCTCGCATGTGTTTGGGGGCATTATAATAACTTCCACGAATGGCAATACCTAAATAGTAAATGAACATCCGGCGCTCCCTGAGCACTAGCCTCGCAACCTAATTGACTGGCTAATACTAGTTATTGCTATCAAAATTATCTTCTAATTGGATGGAGAGGAAGAGGAAGGCCAAAGACAAAATCGATGGATTGTGTGAAGAATGATAAGGGAGTCAGTGATAGCGTGACGGTTGACAAGACAAAATGAATAAAGAAAACTTGTTACGTCGACCCCTAATAACACGGGAAAAGGGCAGGAAGATGATAGACCATACATACTTCATAGACCAAGTCATACTTCTCGGTTCAGGGACCTTTTTATTTCATATTTTGTCAACAAAAATCCTTGTAATTATGTCCTGCAGTTACATATTTACAAGGATCGTGACACATGAGACTGATGTATAAAATTGTATGAGAGAAGAATGGACATCAAAGAAAATATGGATAGATTGTGTGAAGGATTTTAAGAACGAAAAGAGATGTGACAAACGTCTAACAGTAACTGGGGAGAATAGCCTAAGTAGCATAAGACAAGAGAAGACAGAAGAAGAAGAATATAATTACCGTTGTCTCATCCTCGTGCAACACCTGATCGTACTCAGACATGGCGACACAGAAAATGATCGCTGTGACATCCTCGAAGCAATGGATCCATTTCTTTCTTTCGGACCGCTGTCCGCCCACGTCGAACAATCTGGAAACGTACATGATAATAATGTAAAGTGAGGGAAAATAAAGGTGAAAATTATGATGATTTCTGCACGTTAAAATTAAATTAATTCAGAATAGAAAGCATTGACGAGCACCAGCATCATAAGTTACCCTAATTAAGTTTTATCTCTATGTCACATTTATAGTATAAATCTTCAATTTAAAACAATGTTTTCTAAATTCTGTCTGCAACAATTTACTTATGTGGGCTGTTCGTCATGAATCTGGCTATCATTTATGCAACTTTTTCACTAAAATTGTACATGCTTGAATGCTTCGAAGTCTTAGGACTTTAAGACAGCGCAAAAAAAAAATGGTGAAATAAGTACGTCACTAAATTAAATACTTACTTGAAATTAAGGTTTTTGAAGGAGAAGTGCACTTCGACGATGCCAGTGGTTTTGACTCTAGTCCTTAAAATATCTTGTTCGGTGGGCTGGTAGTCTCTCGCACCTAACCGGTCCAAGTCGTCCAGGAAACTGTAATAAACAGAACGAACCAGTTAGAAAGTTATAATCATCATAAACATCATAAAACGTAACATCAAAAATCATTATCGAAGAGTAGCTCATCTAATTTACATTAAATTCTTATTCAATCATTACGTTGACGAGTCGTCAAAAAGTCGACCGATATAAATACATAAATATAACTTCTATTTTCGACATGCCATCCAGTTTAGGATCAATAAATCAAGACCAGGGGACCGAAGCCGCAGGAAAAGCTAGTTTGTTGTATAATGTAAAACATGAATATTTAAAATACCACGTAACTCTACGATTTCTTGAATACGACAATTAGAGTAAATCGCCTTCGGCACCTTTTTTTATTCAAATGTAAGTGAAAGAAAAAACATCGTTTAATGCTGTTTAGAAGCAATCGATTATGCTACATATTTCATGTTAATCGAACGTATCAAGTTTATCGTGTAATCGATTTAAGTAAACCTGCAATCATTCGGTTCGAAATAAAACAGTTTACAAACAATGAAATCGTTTGTGGTAGTTAACGGGAAGGATATAATTATGTCGTTAAAGTTTTTCAAATATAGAGGGGCTCGTTAAGAGCTTTGACGACAAGGTAATTCCGGATTTGATTTTACCCTTGATTTTATTTAAAAAATGTGGTAATTTGTCTAGTGTGGTCAAAATGATTACCTAGTTTTTAACCGACATCTAAAAAAGGAGGAGGTTCTCAATTCGGATGTTTGTATTTTTTAAAAGTAAAAGTGGTTAATTTCGTGCCCCGATTTCCTTGCCTTATAAATAACTTGGGTTTCCTTTGAGTTTCCTAGGCTAGTGAAGCACTTATTAGACGCATGCGAAGTTCATTGCACCCGTGATATATAAACAATCCTTGATTTTGGATTATACAGTGACGTTAACGACAATTAAGTATTCAAGAATTGTTATCATAAAACATCAGCAGGTACCTTCATAAACATAGAAGACTAAATAAAAATCTTGTCAAAAAAATCTTGTTCTATGTCTATCTTTGTTCTTATGCATAACATCAATAAGTAATAAACATGTCACATTAACATTTATTATTCGCAACTAATAAATTAAAATTTTGTTCTGTTCGTGTGATACGTGGTGCCCATCACGCATTCAACCTTAGCATCGTCCGCTTGCCGCACTCTTTGTGCAGGACAATCAAATATTTGTGTACACATTTGGCAAGTATTAAATTCATTGTTATAGTACCGATTGCAACCCGTTTAGAACTCATTTAGAATCATGTCAATATTTCTGTTATTCTGTTTGAAACATTTGTTTGTATTATTTGTATAACCGGACAATATGAGTCAACAAACTAATTGAGTGGAGCCAAGAATGCGCAAAATCGAACCGGAAAACGGATGCTGTCACTAACCGGAATGAATTAATGAAGCAAAGGAGTTTTGGATAAACCCATACCTGTATGACCTATGAAGACTACAGAAGCTTACCTCTAGTTTCTGAATATCTGGAAGCCTAGTTGTAAATAGCAGTCATTAACATATTCGTTTTGATTAGTTGATGCTATTGTGTTTTAGTTTACTTTTTTATCATTCTTTAATTATTGAAGGTTATCTTATTTATTAAGTGTGTAATAAAAGTTATTGATTAACTAAAATATTAACAACAAATTACATCAGCTATCAATAAAATGTTAGTTGATTTACTAAATCGAAAAAGAAGCGATTATTAAAATGAAATGCGCTTGGCATGTTAAACCAAAGTTACAATATAATATGTTTCGCGTTCATAAATAATAGGAAGCATTAAGTTCAATAAACAGTGCTAAGTTTTATTGATTATTCCGCAAGCTATATCAGCAGACATCCGGCCGGCCACTAGTTGCAATCGCCACGCTAAACGACGACGCCGGGCGACGCCGCCGCATACATATTAACGAGCTGCGAACCGTAGACAACAACACGCTATACTTCTACATTGCCAGCACATAAGTAATCTTCATACTGACGCTCCCCAAAACAAACAATTATAAGTAAACATATTTATAGAACATGTTTTCAAGCATAGACCTTGAAAAAAGATCATGATCGCACGTCTTTGCCTTGGAGAGAAAGGTGTACACAAATAGTTGTTTGTATCCAAACATGGGCGGATTTTTTTAAAAGTGTACCTTAAGTTTTCATGATGTCCCTCAAGTTTAGATTTTTTTTTTACTCACGTCATTACAAAACACTAATATTTTTTAACGTCACATGATAGAGCATATGTTTGGTAGCATAGCCGTGATTTTTTTTTCATTGTTTTTTAGTTAATTGATCATTTTTCAGTGCAATATAATTACTAATCAGCAGGTTTTTGCCATGTCCCCTCATCTCGTAGTAACATAAAAAGTAGCATAACAGTTTAGTTATCAGTATTTAGATTGCTGTAATAACAGTATTATACGGCCTTAATAATATATTTACGAAAAACCTAAACAAAAATTAATTACAATAACAAATAGATTTTTAATTAGTTTTTAAATCAAAGTCTGAGATTTCGACTGAGTGGAACTTTCCCCTGAGTAACGCGAGTTTAAGTGGTTTTATGAAAATATTTCTAAATCAGTAATATTTTCTTTCGTTGGCAACACTATAAAGCCATCCGATTGGCTGCCTGCATTTTGACAACAAATTACGAGTATCGTTCACAACAGCAACATTGAGGACGCGTGCGGCGTGTGCACAAATTATATCCAGTGACTAACCACCAGTAACCACACTTTTTAAGGTAATTAAACAATCTTTTACATGTTTCATACTTAATTTACGAACAGTCAGTTATTAGTTTCTTAAATTGTTACATTATTTCGTTGATTTAACTACAAGTCATGGAAATATTAATGCAAACATAATTTTTGTCGGACTTTCGTTACATTCCACTGACTAATTCTGCCAAAAATGTTACTCAGTGGAGTAAATTGTTACACAATGGAACGCTAAAGCTGTATTCACGACGAACAGCGGTCCGTCAGATCTCTTTTATATTTGATTACGTAATTTAAATAGCTTCTTAATCATTTTAAAACTAGCAACTGAACTGAACGTGGATATTTATTTGTTTTTGTTGTGCGTGTATGTATTTGTTTTTTTTTCCTTGAAACATTGTCAAACAGTGACCATAGTAAGATTTTTAGTTAATTTGTTTCATAATAACACAAGGATAGGAGAGTTAACTTTAGGTTAAGTTGGCGCAATTGGGGGTAGGTAAATTAATATTAAATATTTTCTTTAACATTTTAATATAAGTACATGTATAGTGTATGCAGTAGCATAGTATGTATATGTGTGTGCATTTCAACTTAATAACTGATCCAGCTTTATGGAGTGTAAGCTGTTTTAAGGAGTATTAGAGACAAAGTAACTATTACAATTTTAATTTTTAGGTGACAATAATGCCACTCACATCAGCTGAGAGAGTTAGACGACACAGAGAAAAATTAAAGCAAGACCCAGAAAAATTTGAAGAGTACAAGAAAAAACATGCAGCTCTTGTAAAATCCTCAACTATCGTCACCGATGTTCAAAAGCAGCTTTATTTAAATCCTGATTGATTACCAATGTTCCTAAATTGATACAATATGTCGTTTTTTAAGACTTTTGTTATCTGTGTAAGAGCTTGTCATTTTTGTATTAATATGATTAAGAAGTTTTAGTTTTCTAATTTAGTATATTTTCACAAAGCAAAATAATTTCAATAAGTTGATAAAGCAATCAAAATTGGCAAAAAATCCTTCATTGTAACCAGAGCCCTTACTTTTCCACTGACCAATTTCAACATTCCAATGAGTAACTGTCCCTATACAAATAATTCAACATTTTGGGTTTATTTTTACTTGGTGTACAGTTTTTAATATTTTAAGTATTGTTATGAAGAGAACATATTCTTTTTACTTTAAAATTTTATGACAAAATAGTAATCAATGACAATTTGAAAAGTTATAAAGAAAAACACGCAAGTGATTAGTCAACAAGTTAGTCAGAGGATATAAACATACAATAATATTATTATTTCATTTGTTTGTTCGAACTAAATGTTTATTATTCTTATATAAAAACCTAATTACCTGATATTAAAGGATGATTTTCATTATAATACCCGTTTTATTTAACTCATTAGTAAGGTAATAAATTGTTATTCAGTGGAACCAAAAATCCCCCAACTGAATTTCAATAACTTATTATGACTAATTTGTAGCAGCTATTCAAATATTCTATACATTTTATTATAGTTCACTTATTATACAATAAGAATTCAACTACACATATTGAAACAAAAACAAAAAAAATGAGGACTTGCATTTTAACTTAGGTACAGTTTTAAAAAAATCCGCCCACATGTGTTCTCATTGTTCCCAAAGTAGATCCCAAATGGTAAAAAATTCGATTGAACTCGTGAACAATGACGTCATAGTATCCAACCTTCATTTTCCGCAGCAGCTGGCACACGTGCAACTGTACTACAGAGCGTTGGCTCCTCTCGTAAATCGTCACATAGACCGCTCCATTGAGTAAAATGCCATAATGACATCGTTTGACGGGCGGATTTGTGGATAGTCTAATCTTATTTGTACAGGCCGAAGGCAACTCTATTTAATTGTCGTTTTACATATGTAGTAGAAGCGTCTGCCCACACTGATTGCCGTTTCGAGTTTTACGAGAATGAAACAGGTACATTATTTTTTAATTACAAATTTTACAGATTCATAAAAGAAGGACGTAGAACAAAATCATTCATTGCATTGCTGAGCTGTCCACGTATCATTACATCATCTTGATGGAGCTTTATACGAAGCCAACTTTCAGGCACTGAGAAATAAAGAAACTGATGTGGTGACTGATATAAGAAGTGGGAAGCCAATGTCACTGCATCACGAGATGGTAAAACATTAAGTGAGTCAGTCTGTGACGCCATCAAGCGGTTGACTGTACCGAGAAACGTGACTTTGAACTTTTTCAATTTCGAGTAAGATAAATGACAAAACAACGCGTAGTATTCGCCCAGATTGCTAAAGATAATATTACTAAAGATGTTTAAATTCAAAATTGCACTACCGTATACTAAACTATTTGACAAACGATTTAATTGTGTACGGAACAAGTGAAAGGGTATATGCAAATTTTAAATAAAACATCTGTACTAAATAATCATATCTGTTTAAAAATATTGTTCCTAAATTATCACAAGTAACGGTGATGGCAAAATATCGCAAAGAAACGTGTACTTGAAACAGCTTGAAATCACCAACGAACACGCAATAAGCGAACCTGGTGACGTTGCTTCACATTATGACAAGAAGATTTGGTAAAGCAGTTGGACAAATTACAGGCCATGAACAAGTTCAGGAATGGAATGTTTATGCTATCAGATTAGGGTTAGCGCTAGGCGAATAGGCCTAGCAACGCCAGGTACTGTTTAAAAAAAATATTGTAGCAGTCCTAACATTTCCAACAATTTAACAAAATCTGCATTGCAACACTAATAAATATAAAATATTTATTTAGTGTATGAAAGGTTATAAAAATTAACAATTCAAATAGGTCAAAGTATCTTAATTGCAAGTGAGCATGTATCGGCGCCGTAGTTACCGTCCGTCTAAAAGGCCAACTTTGACACGATATACCGGTAACTCCCAACCTAAATAAAAAAATGAGTTGGCGAAACACGCAACCTTTTTTTCTATAGCGAAAAACTTTGCTACGTTAACTATTCGGTTCTCTAATCATGGCGATCGTATTTAAACGACGATTTTCTGCAGAGTATGAAAAAAGTAAGCGTAGTGATTATACGTCTGAAATTTTTAAATATATTATTTCGAAGTTCTGAATTTAAAAGAAAATTAATAAAATCAAGTTTTTAATTAGATAGGCAGTATCAAGAACAATGTTTTAGCTCCAGAAAACTGAAGAAGAACGGACAATTAAGGCATGCGGTATAACGGAAAAAATATAGGAGAGCAAGGCCACTGTATTAGTAGCATAAAAAAAACAAGAATGGAGGGCGCCCATTTAATAATATAATCTGTCATAGAGATTTGTATGTAGGCAATAACAATTTAGCAAAAATATAATACACTAATCATAGCAAAGTATGCCATTAATATTGGACCTGTCAAAAGTAGTCTTTCAAACGTCAAAAATTTAGTGGACTGTATCCAATTTGATTTATGTAAACGACAATCGGGTCTATCTTATGATTGGTGTCAGAAACAACTACAATTCAAGGCCAATGTGTATAGATCGCAGATCTGACACCGTTGGCCCGATGCCAGATTGCCTGGAACAGCCAAACTTAGACAAGTTAGCGACGAATAAGCAAGGGTTGATACTGAGCTAAGCTATTTTCGTAATATAAACATATTGATCGTAGAAGCAGTTTTATTCGTTGCATCAAAATATGATAGATAACCAATATTTTGCATCGCAAAATAAACAAAAAACTAAACATCGTATGGTTGAATATGCTAAAAGCATAGAAGAGTGTATTAGATACTCTAAAAGATAAAACATACGTATTGACACATTTGTAAAGTTTTCATCTCATAACACGCTCTATAAGTTGGCCAAATGTGCTATGGGAGCAAGAAGTAGGATATTATGTTCCTCCAATGTCAGAGGAATTGTTGGCGCTTTTGGACGAGTGCCAAAAGAAAGGACATCTACGATCCTTACTTAAATACCAAAGGGCAACTGGCTGATATTTCGCTGATAAGGAATATCTTTGTGTTTCGCGCTGAAGCTGATTGTAGTCACGTTCCGAGGGACTAGTTATAGCTGGTAAATCCCCTGCAATATGAGGTGTCGCAGTGCGAATTACTGCAGATACAGGATTACAAACGTAAAATATCAATAAATAAATTGTTACTTTGACCTCGCGAAACACCTTTACTATTATTAGAAGGTCTACTTTGTGAAACTTTGATATTAATTTAATTATTATTCCAGTAACTAGTAACATTTCAACTAGATCCGTCAGACGAAATCATATTTATGGAAGATTTCACTTTATTTTGGATATTAAATATCCTGTAGGTAGGAGTGGCAGTTGAAGCAGCACTGATAACCCTCTCAAAGATCGGTCTTATAATTAAAACATATCATAAACATTACAAACATACGTGTTAAATGTTCTAACCCGAGTGTTTATCATACTGGCGCTTTTTCGCGTCGGTCCTGGGCGTTGCTGACGTCAAACCTCTGTCAACATTAACTGGGTCAGTAAACAAGGATGAATTACATTCGGAGCAGCCGAAATCATTTCATTATACTATTGAACGCCGCCGGTGTTATTGAACGTGGATGTATTGATGACAGCGTTGCAAACTTCTGCGAGCATCAACCTCCCTAGTATTTGTTGGTTCTAGATGCACAAAAAGGCTGTAATTACAGAATAATTTACGTTTTACCTATACGAGTTTCTTTTGCAATATCCAATGTGCAATATAATTTAAGAGGTCCAAAACCATACCTAGAAATCCTGACATGACTATGGACATATTTAAGGCTTTGATCTGTGCTGGTATAAATAGAGGCTAACAAAGTTCGTTAGTTAAAACGTGAGAAGATGAAATCCTTGTACTGATTGCAAGCTGGGTAATGCATAAAATCCATGTATGGTGGTGTTGTCGGCTGACGCGGCTTGCGGGCGACGAGCGCGGCCTCCGCCCGGCAACAGGTCCGGCCGCGCGATCAATACGCCGCGCGCCGCCGCACGGCGCGAGCCGAGCCCTTTCGATAACTACGCGCTACGACGGCCGAACCGCGGGCGAAGCGACGCGAACCCGTGATCACGTCACGCACAGCCGATTTGCTCACGGGCATACATGTCGACCAATATCAACCGATTTCTCTGTTGCTATCAATACTTATAGCCAACGCATGGCTAGAAAGAATTGTCTATCGATTCCCAATATTTGGCTCTTCTAGAGCAAAAATGAGTCAATAGCATGTGTTTGGGACTGATAAAGTTTTGTGCACTCACATGATCCAATAGATAATGCCAATGCAATGCAACCAGTATGTCACAATGCTTAAAAATACAGCAGGAGTACACAAAGAATTAGAGGTCATAGCAGTTTTCACATAATAGGTAGTCGTTGGATCATAGAGTGTTACTCAACGATTACACATTTTTCTAAATGTGGGCATAGTTTGGATAAACCCAACTCGCTACTTTGTTTATAAATTCTATAACACGAAACACTTGTCAGCTCCAACGTGGGAATAGATCTATAAAAAGAGCGTTGAGAAACCAGATAGGAACTTCTCAACCCTACGTAACCCTTTTTGTTTAGTTGGGAATGAACGAATTCGGTTGAAAGTTTACGCAATGGTGTGACTACACCAATAAAAGTCAGCGGTGACACATTACCCGAAAGCGGCGGCGGCGATAGGGGGTTCATGAAGTGTTACCGAGTTACATGGAGGGCGTAGGTAGTTCAGGGCTTAAGCAGCCGGTGGCGCTGTAAAGTGCTTCCGGAATTAGCGCGGGCGTCATGCGATCGGCACATAAATCTGTCGCCGGTGGCGTTCCGCAGCCGCAGACGACGTGGGCGGCGCCGCGCCGCGGCGGTTGCAATCGCGAACTTACCGATACGTGCCGATACTATCTCAATTGCTTTACGACCGCTGACAATCTTTTAAACACATGTATGACAAGGGGAGCATGCATCTTATAATAAAAAGTAATCTTCAAGTATCATGCGATTGCCGTCACCAGGAAGATATTTAAAACAATTGCCAGACCAACTTGTTCAGGGCATTGAATCGCCCAATGTAAATGAGAAGGGCCATTAGCAGGTGTAAAGTATGAAAACGCTGACGTAACGTCCCTGCTAAATGTTGAATATCGCATTGGAGCAGTTGTCGCTCGGAATAATAGCGGTCTGAGTTGTAATTGACAAAGTAACAGCCATAGCGATGATGTAGCGATCATTTGACGCAGTTTACTACACAATATTTTATTGTGAGATTTAGTGGCGCGTGAGCGAAATAAAACATCAACGAATTAAAGATCGTGATCCATATATTCAAAGGTCGATTCTTGTCATTTAAAATGAAGTCCAAGTTTGTGCCTCGCTCAATTCTTAGCCTGTTTGAGCATATCGGTATGAAATATTAATACTAATGCCCTCTACATTGCTTATTACTTATTCTTCGTGACAGCCGAAGCTATCTATATTGTCGACAAGTGTTACGGACTATACTAGGTGTGGTGTTCCAACATCAGATCTATCAATACATTTATAAAAAAATGGACACGTACCTATTTTCTATTCTATCTTAGGTCCATTACTTAGTCATATACCCGTAAGGCCGTAACACAGGTATTCAATGCCTTCTTCGGGCATCAGTCTCTCACAAATGTTTTTGTTTTTTTATTTAAGCACTTTCTGTACCTATCTACAACATTTGTGATGAGAAAATAAATTAATTTGTTTATTATTTATTTATTTCTGCGGTTAACACTGCACGCGATTGATATTTTTATAACGGAAACCAACTTAGCAAAAACAGCGAAGCAAGTGAAAAATTATCTTGATTTGTGGATCCACTTCCTAGACGAATGATCTTAAAGAGCAATAATTCAAAATATACAACTTCTTTTGCATTGAGTAACTATGGTATCACTTAGTTCCGCCAGGTGTATCGGTAATGCAACGCAACAGGCAAGTTAGACATCATTTTTCGCCAATTGAGCATTGAAGCCAATGCTTAACGGTGAAGTAATAGTGACATATGCGGATCGTTTACTGCTAATGTGCTGGTGACAGTTGCGAACTACTAAGTTATTTTTGACATACGGCAATTCTTATTTTCATCATCTCTTATACAAATAATTAAGAAGTGAATGTTTTGCCAAACTAAGCGAGATGATCATAATTCCGCTACTGATGAATATCTTATTTAATTATGAATAGCTTAAACATCCTGACATGTACATATTGTATCTACTATAACGTACATTCCGTGTGTGATTTTCCTCATGATTGATGAGAGACACACAGATACGAGCGTTGAACCGCGCACAAAGGGTTCCTTGTTACTGTTGCAAGAGCATCCGCCGACCGCGATTCTCGCCACACAGTACAAAACAACTATCCTTATCGTGTTACTGACGGACCACTAAATGGTACACCAGTTCCACGCTGCTCTGAGAGAAACATGGAACCTATCAGCTGCTTTTCGGAGAAAGGGTAATTGATAATACCTTTTTAACTTTATCAAAGTACCCTAAGCAGTATCAGACAGCCCATTACACTTTGGGGGATTGAAGATTTTGCAGACCAAAACATGACGTGTATTTAATGATTATTGGACTTCTCGTTCGTATTTAATACAGTTGAAATGTGTCATGTTATTATTGTAGTTTTTATCAATTTATAATTTACGGAGCTCTGTGGTGGCGTAAAGTAACGCTACAGCACTAATCGTAACGGCTAACTCGTCAAGGATTATAAACTCGATATAATGCAAGTATTTAAACCATACCTGTTTATGGGAACGTGTTTATCATGATGATTCAGTAAACAAATAAATAATAGCCATTTATTATTCTGCGTAAGTTGGAATCAACTGAGCGGAACCAACGCCTTTTTATTAGGCGTTGGAGAACTAGTGATCACTTCATGTACTGTTGTTTTATATTCGCTTGTTTGATAAAACGATGGTAATTTAACACAGGTGAATTTAACATAGAAAATACGCGTTATACCGTTTGTGTCCCCTCACAATAATAATATGTATACTGATGAATGATGATGACGCATCAACGCTGGGATATAGACGCTAACGTATGTTAAGATTAGCGTTGTAGGGAACAGAATATCTAAAAGATTAGTGTAATAATGAACTAAAGTAAGGCTAAGGCTTGAGGAAAAGGCTTGATTTAGTATAGACTTGTTCTGGTTGGGTGGGATTGCGGAAGAAACACAAATGTACACAGTGAGCAAAGGCCGGACGAGTCAATCGGCGCGCGAGTACCGCTCCCTAGCTTCCATCGGGGATTGACAAATTGAATTGATGGTAGTGACGTCACACTCACGTAATACAGATGAACACTGAACATCAAATTATCGGAATGTACTAATGTGCTCACTCAAACAGCCAACGTTAATAATCGTTACAACAAGGTTGTTATCACACCAGAGTTTTTAATTAATCGCGGCCCCATTTCGCAAATTAAATACGTGAGTAAAATTAATTTAAACGTTTTGATCGGAGCATTCTAATTTTATCTCCTGTATGCTTATTATCTTAACATCGTGCGAATTGCTCGTATGACCAGTTACAGTAGTAATCACTTCATTAACCGTACAATAACCGTGCAATTCGTTATTTTATTTCATATAGGCTCATGGTTCTAAACGGTATATAAACAGTTTACGAAATAATATTACCAAGTCAAATTGAAAACCCTTGCCGTGACTTGCATTTTCTTTAGACAGTTTCTACCATTAACAGCCACACTCTAAGTGATGTCATCACACTTGTGACAATAGGGCGGTACACATTCGAAACTACATAGGTATTTTCAAACTGTTTTATGTGTAAACAATTAGTATCGCCTTAATTACAATGGATGGATGTCGTAAAATGCAACAAAGCGATTTTGGAAGCGATATAGCTATAGCGTTTGGACATTCTGTCCAATAAGTATATGAGCGCAGTCTTTTAATATTAGAGGCACATCTATCACGGGAGGAATAACAAATCATAAGAAGATATCATCCCCTCAGATGTGAATATGTGAGTGAGAGGTTTGTAATGTAACATCAATCGAGGTTGTATTTATTTGTACGCATGCGTGTGTACTGCGTCAACTCGGCCGGGTGGCGTAGATTACGACATCGGCGACGCTGAAAACGTAACTTGGTAGCCCCCACTGCTTCCTCTGAAGTGCTAAACTTAGGGTTAGGGGCTGAAGCTTAAGCCATTGACAATTCACACGCGATGAGTAACGCGCGGTGCTACACGGTGATGCCGGGTCCTAGGCCCCTTCCTATACTCGGCAATAGTTGGCGATTCGCTATAGGCAAGAATCCCTGGCAAACCCGCGCTTTGGACGTTTCTCTCTGGTTCCTGCGAGCATTAGCAGGCGCCGGGGGAGCTGCTAAAGTAACAAGACTGTTTGGACATCCCGATTTGGTGTTTCCGTTCTGTGCAGAGGAAGCAGCAAGAATTTACAGACGGGAAGACTTAATGCCACACAGAGCTAAAGCGCCTTGCCTCAGTCATTATAAGCAAGATTTGAGGAAGGATTTTTTTGGGAAGGAGCCTGGACTGATTGGAGTGTAAGGGATGAATACTTTAAGTGTTAGATGTAAAAGAAAATAAGTTACAACGTGTTCTAAGTTCTGTACATTTCCTGCAGACATGGTGAGCCGTGGTCTAGATTTAGATCCAAAGTATCTAAAGCATTGATAGCGCCGGAGGCGGCAAGGGCCGCGGTGCCCGATTTAGAACGGGTGACCGACGATTTTATATACAGGTATGTCTCGTAGGTCTCAAGTCTATTGTTCTTTATCTTAAAAAGCGATTTGTTTAATTTACTGAGCTATTCTCGTAATGTTATTTTTGAAAGAAAACATGATAGTGATAAATCACTGTCATCATAATGGAACTATAGTGCCTACATTACGATGTGTAACGAAGGTGTGTAAATAACAGTTTTAGAGTATTATTTATTTTTAAGTATTTGTTTGGTTGCAAGTTTGTGTGTAAATGAATAATGCAATTTTTAATATAATAGTCCAAAAAATCTTTGAAAATAAGCAATCACAAAGGGCTCGCGGTCGTCATAAGCGCATGCGGCAATTTTGTGGTCTGCTACTTCGTTTTGCCTCTAGTGATCTGAGTGTGGAATCTCAGTTTAATGACCACATCCCGTTTTTAACAACGGCGCGCGGCGTCTGCGCATTTGTTTTGAGCGACGGCTACTGACTCATTTGTGAACAACAAACCTCATTCAATGAGGAACGTTACGTTTCGTTTGAGTGACTTTAACGCGGAATATTTAACGCTTAGATGAATTTAATTGAAAAACACAATTTACATAATATGGGCTTTAAATGAATTAGGTTTCGATTAGCAGCTAGGTAACATGAAAATTGGGGCACAGCAATTAAAGTTAGGCACGCGAACGCTAAATAAAGCCGATACATTTTAAAACAATTTTTGTTACAGAATGAAATGCATTCTTGACGATAATCGTGAGCTGCCGAAAGATTTTCTCACGGAACTATACAAATGGGCCCTTGAGTGTAAGTGCTACTTGACGAGCAGCGCCACCTTCTGTGAACTCTATTGTGCTTTTCCGCATAAACTTGTACCAAGTGGTAACTTAACGCCTAAAGAAAACACTCCTCTTTGTTCTAGCTGTGGGTGCTTGGGCACTGGGGACAAGATTGGGATGTCTAAGAGATAACGATGCAGAAGCGAAAGAGATAATAAGATGTATTCACGGTTTCTTCCATAGTGTTCCTGTATTGGAACTCTCGGCTCCATTATGGCGAATATATTCGACACCTGCCTACAAAACTTATATCGAAGCTCTAGACGCCTTTAGATCGCTCTGTTTGAAAAGATTGACTGATAAAGGTATATGCTCTCAAATAGCGAAAGCTTCTGGTGAAAAAGTGGCCACTATATTGGCTTTGGATCTACTATTGGTCGGTGTGGATACCACAGCAGCCGCTGCGGCGAGTACTATGTATTTATTGGCAAATAATAACAGTGTACAGAGAAAATTACAAATGGAACTTGACAAAAATCTTCCAAGCGACAGATGTATGACCAGCAAGGACTTGGACAAGCTGCCTTACCTCAAAGCTTGTATAAAGGAATCACTGAGGTGAGTTTTAATTCAGAACTGAATTCATGTCTTTTTTCTGCTTATATCGAAGACCAGTAGCGTTCTATAAGAAACTTTAAACAATGATATGTATTGTTATACTTGATACATGAGAGAGTATCTCGCGCACGGTGGTGCCAGTTAATATAATATTTATTTACATTGCGAGGTCAATGTTATTGAAGGAGCAGCAAACACTGGTGCATGGTGGGTTCCGATACTGTCTGCCCTTGCCCTGCACGTGGTATCTACTATACTAAATACTAAACTCCGATTCATGTATCAAGCAAGTAGAACCGCTCAAAGGTGATAATTTGTTCTTTGTTGGCCTGTTAGTCACCATCCTGACAGATTGCGGTTTCGCCGGCCAACATCGAGACAGCACTATGAAGTATATTTTTATGGGAATTGTTAAACTTCCTTTCTGGTCTTCTCATTCTGCATTAATTCACATCTCTTGAATTAACTTTTTATTAAGATTTTGGTGTGACAGTTTGTGGTAAAAGACTTATAAAATTGTACTTAGTTATTATTTATTTTTGAGTTAGTTTCAATGTCATTAACAGTAATAAGAGATTTTCCTCGTGACACGGGTACAGTGACCTCCAATGAGTCTAAAGGATAAAAACATGATACAAATGTATCGTCTTATTGTAACGTGACCAATGATGGTCGGCGTCAGATTACATTTGCACCTGAGTCGCTATTAGGACCTCAATCCACAAGTCGAGTGTAACAGTACTTATACGTATATCATGTTATGTAAATAATATATACTTGCAGTAACAGGTCCTCATGCACCGATAAGTTCAAAGAATTCGTAATTGACATGTGGGTGACGGGTTTTATAATGTTGTTAATGATCTCATATGAACTGGAATTTATAGAACGTTATCCAACTGCTAAAAAAGTTACATTTTCAGTATAAATTGGCTATACGGGTTTTTTACTACATCAAAATGGTAAAATGGTGATTGTTCTCGCAAGTGTTCACTTTACAATTAAAATTTCACTTTCTGAAAATATGAAATTAATTGAGTTTGATTTCAAGGAGGACATTAACCCTTGCACCTTGACAGGAAAAGGGAATGATTTCTATTTATAGATTATTATGCCCGCGACTTTGTCCGCGTAAATGCCGATTTTCTGAGGGGTTAATTTTTTTGCGCTGAACCCAATTTTTTTTTAATGCTTGTTTGGTATTCGTGTTCATATAGTAAAATAAAAGCAAAATACATATAGTAAAAAACTGTTATTTTTTTATTATTGATTTTGCATTTTCATGTTGGTTCGTTATACATTTTATTCGATTTTCCTTAAAACATTATTTGATGCTGTTCTTGTCTAGCTTGTTTAGTGTTGTATTGTACATTGTTACAGAATCAAACCAGTTATTTTGGGAAACGGAAGATGCATTCAGTCAGATGCCGTGATATCTGGATATGAAGTACCCAAAGGGGTAAGACGTAAAGTGTCACAATGTCGTTTCCTGCTTCAGATGAATCTTTGATCTAACTTTGCTTGCATAAAGAAATTTTAGACTGACGAAGACGAAATAGGAAAAAAAGGCAAGTGAGCATATAAGACTTTATATTTACAACATTACGTTTCCTTTTTCAGTCGCACATCGTTTTTCCGCATTACATCCTATCCAACGAGGAGAGATATTTCCCATCACCTAAAGAGTACGTTCCCGAGCGATGGCTACGCGACAATGAATTTCGGGAGACGACGGAAACACCCGAGAGATCGATAGTTGATGGTGAAAAGTCGGGATGCCCGTACAGCCGGGCGATGGAGGTGTGTCGCAAGCAAAAGGAAGTAGGGATCCACCCGTTTGCATCGCTTCCTTTCGGATTCGGACGACGAATGTGTATCGGGAAGAGATTTGCTGAAGCAGAGTTGCAACTTTTACTGGCTAAGGTGAGTTTTATTTGGCTGCAGTTTAATGAAAATGTTTAATTGTAAACCAGGCAAAACGTCACGTTTTTCCGATAAGTTAACAATTGCAGGCCAACTAACAACAATCGACAATCAAGCTAGATGAAGGAATTCGATTCACGCAATTTTGCATCACCTGATATTTTAATTACCGTATCGTTTTATACCTTATTGTTCCCAGACATTCCACAAATACAACGTATCATGGCGTTACGGAGAGTTAACCTACAGCGTGACGCCGACGTATGTACCGAACGAACCGTTGCAGTTCGCACTCCACAAGAGAAACGGTAACAACACTAACCTGTAATCTTCTATGTTAAATACGTATTTAATGTTATAGTAGAACGTAGAGTTAACTGCCAAAGGTTTTTTTACATAGATGAATTTAGGTCGTTTGTAATTTGTACGGCTTTGTAACGCTGTTTAAGTTAGTTTGTTAAAATCTAACTTTTCAAAATAAAGCCGAGTATACATATAATGAGTTTATTACATTAATTATTTAATTTATAGATGTCGTAGGATGTCATTTAGCGGATGTGGTTGAACATCCGCTAAGTAATACCTATTTTCCTAGCAAAATGAACTATCACCAGTTATTAGGTATCATTGGTATTTCCTCATATGCGAAAGGCATTTGTAGCACATTCGAACACATGTGACATCCACCAACCCTGGTTTTGCATGATGGATTACGGCCCGCTAGAGATCGGAGTCCCAGCCGTGAAAATAGTATAGGTACATTTATCTAAGCATAGACTCACTATTTGGCGGAATCGTTGAGCTGGTACTCGTTGGAGCGACCGAAGCACTCCTGCACGCCGGCGTCCGCCCAGAGCCTCTTCATCGCCGCCAGCAACTCCTCGCTGAACGGTTCCGTGTCCTCCATCCGTTGGATCACGTCAAACACCATCTTGCCGTCACTCTGTAAAAGATAAATATAATCAGTTGGCTGAAATTTTATGTACCACTACAAATTGCCTATCGCAAGTATTCCCAGAAAGATTAGCGACGAGTCTATTCTAATTTTCTGGGCATAAATCTAGTTTCCACACCACTAAGAATTTTCTAATGAAAAACCTCAGCTACACTATCCAAAACAGAGGATCGAAAATAAGGGTTGATATCCAATATTATTCACGATGGTCTTAGTTCTTAATGGGCACAATGGCTTTCTTAAAAAGGAAAAGAGGGTCAACTCCACGGCACAGCGAAGAAGTTGGCAGCGTAGCCAACACTTTCACCGCTGCCGACATCTATCATGCACAAATTCTGTTTTGTGTACACTTAAGTGCCAATGTACCAGTGGGGTGCGCGACACGAGGCAACGGGCAATGCCATGTAAGCCACTGCTGGTGTCTTGCCAGGGAGCATTAGGATGTCCCGCTGCCACCTTGCTGCACCTTGCATTTACCACAAATTGAGCTATTTCTCATTAGGCGAAGGCGCTACAAGAATAGGCTTTCACGCCATACAAATAACACCAATTTCTGACACCACCCAGACAGTTAAAAGTAATTAAAGTCTATTTTTTAAAGAGAACAAGACAGTAATGACACCTTTGATCTAAAGTAGAGTTTTTGTTTAAATGGTTTGTACCTCAGGGCAAGTGTCGACGACTGACCTAACTATCGATTCTTATTAATAAGGCAGTTATCAAGGGGTTTAGTATCCAGTTATCCACCTAATTTATGAATGAACTAATTTCCTACCGATAAATAAATCGAATTGTACGAAGCATAACAATTAGGTATTTCGTTAAATCCTTAACTTTTACTTCGGCGGTCACGAAATGTTCAAGCAGTGTCTTTGAACTTTCGTGTACCAGTCTTTTTTTTTTCATCCCTTGAGCAAATATCTCCCTCCCCATAGCTTTTATCTCTTCCCGGTATTGGACGATGAACCTTCGTAGCTGCATATCCTTTAGAAATGTTCATGTTTTAGTTGCCTTGAGTTACACACGAGTCCACAAGAAGGTGGACATTGAATGAAGATTGTAGGGTGAAAATAACAAGTGATTACTGGCATAAGTAATTAAGTATTTACGACTTAATGATCCATACATAACTCATTAGTGTTGTGGTGACCTATTTTATAATAAGACATGATGTCTTCTAAGAAGATAATTTTGCTTTTGACATTTGGGAACAATATAAAGTTTAATCCCCAAAAAATCCTCATCATTTCAAATAGCACTTACAAGTGTTGATTTTAGTGATTGGTTTAAATACGAGCATTTTGTACAGCTTAAATAAATAGAATAATAAAAGATATAAGTTGTATTATTCTTGACAATCTGATGATCATTAAGTCAAGTCCACCGTCTTACAGCCACCATTTTTTAAACATATTAGTTTTATGACCAATGTTACATGTTTCTATAGTGCATCAACTACCATTGCCTAACTTTAAAAGCCGTAAACACAGCCATAAAGAACGATGAGTCATAATAATTCGTGTTGAAGAGCAATATCGTCTCAATTGGAGTTGAGTGACCCAGCATCTTCGACATACGCTAATCCGATTAGTAATCCATTTAGCAAACTCGTGTTGGAGAACTGTACTCTTTCGTTACGCAATCCGCTAACCGTCGAGTGAAAGAAATCTGACTAATGAGTAAGGAGAATCTCCAAAATTTTGATGTGTTTAGTCTTCGTCTAAAAGTTTCATAAGTTTGTTGACGACTAAACTGCAATGCATCATAAATAGGTACTTAAACTTTATCAAGCAGAGACAAGTCCGGTCTGTTCTGGGTATTATAAAAGTTTATACTAGCGGCATTGCGGCATGAAATGCCATGCTATGAAATAAATAACTCATACATCAGGCTTGTGCTTTTGCTGGTTGCAGAGGTTTTTGAGAAATATGCTCTAATTATGACGGGTGTTGCGGGTAGCGAGGCGCATGCGCGATGCCGGGCACGGCTGACGGAAAGCCCGCCGCGCCATTCACAACCCCTCCTCGGAATAACCCGCCACCGCCACCCTTGTTGCTTACACATTGCATATTCATTTAAATACATTGACGTCCATTAGCTCGTTACCTAGGCTGGCATTAAAGCATTGCTTATTTGTAAAACACGTTATAGGCGTTCAAATTGTGATGATGGAAAAAATAATCTCCTTATTTTTGTTAAATTTTACTTACGTGTTACAATGCCATGGATGCCATCGATGCTATGGTAACATTTCTAATAATTAAAATATGTAATAAATAAGTAATTATTAGCATTAGCATTGTTATTATTATTAGTCATGTTTCTTAATGATTACTTTCACAAGCAGCAGGTGTAAACAAAAGCTGTAAGTACTAGATTCGACTTGGGTTGGAATTAGGTATTTAAAGGCTAAAATGATGATCATAATAATACTGAGCCCATCCACTTGGTAACCACAGAACATCGTCTAAACATAGAGAACAATGCTGAGACAACCCTCATGCGATTCATTGTGCGTGTACTTATGTTTTGTTTCAACATGTTTGCGCCGGATAGGGCTGTCACGTCCACTGCTTTCATGTCCCTCAGTGTGATAAAGAGATAGGTGCACGAGGTTACATAGACGATGTCATGTGCACACTAGCGACATGGCTTGCGATGCGTACAATATGCAAAACTAATGGGGGGACGGTAGAAGGCACGTCTCGTTAGGGGGAATACAGGGAAGGGGATCGATCTCCGGACACAGCGTGAACTGGGGAAAATACGCGGACCTGCGTGTTTATGTAGCGTTAATGACTCGTACTTCAATCTAGTTTGTATAATCACTATTTGAAAAAGAAATCATGTATTTTTTGTTATAGTTCGCTGTCTCATGCGACTTTAAAGATCCGTTTACGACGTACCTATGTCAAACGGTATGTGCGTCACATCTCGTGACGAGTTAATTAATTACAGTTTTCAGAGCAGCCTTTTATTCGTTGTGTAACCGATGACGTTGACATGAACGACTCTTCAACAGGTCGGAACGGAACTGAGATACCTTATCAGTCTGACATTCCGAACAGGTACTCTTGATGATAACAGTGGCCAATGTATCCCTTTCAGATTTTATTACACGTGCGTGGTTGTTCGTTGGTTGCTAATTAGGGTTTGAGGCCCGGGACGTATCGCGGCTAGAAGTCTCGAGATTTTTTGTTAATTTTAATTGTTTCGGATCCCGGGACTTTCCCTTTAAGACTCGACACGCGCTTTAAATATTAGGATTAGATTATATGTTGTTATAAGTAACTGTCGATTTACCCAATAATACTGACATTGTATTGATACATTTAGCTAAAATTTAACTTGATTCTAATTATTTTATTCTGAAAAGTTTCGAAGTCTCGCTCGGGACTCGAATCGTGTGTTGTGTCGTATCCCGGGACTCTCAAACGAGACTGTAAAGACTTCCTAAACCCTATTCCTACTAATAGAATCGCGCACTATCAAAAACATGACATTGCTACCTTATCTGGTTTACCGTAAATTATTATGGTTTGAAATATCTCGTTAACAGTAACAGTTTTGAAGTTTAAATTGATTAATATTTTGTTGTTAAATTATACTAACAACACTGTATTGTATTCTACATTTCTGCACTAATAAAACCAAATTAATTTCAAAGATAACCTCAACCAATGTCGCTATGTATTTATCAGTCAATAAAAAATGGAAATAACTGTTTAATAAAACTGAAAGCTTTACAATAACGGCAATATTTGTTTTGGATCAATATTCATAGCAAACAAATAAGGCAATAAGCTGTTGTGTACAGTGCAGCCGGGTTCGGGCGGCCGGCATGCAGCGAGCCACTCTCATGAATAACGAATACCCAATATTGATCTCCATAGAGGTACATTTTACGGAACCGAACAAGTCGGGAAAATGCAGAAGCTATTTTCGTTTATTCATGGATGGCTTTCATCTGTTAAATGTGGAGGTAGACTTACAATAGCCTTATACTTTAGGACGTATTTTGATGAATCAGATACGCTCAATCCATACCAATATTATAAATGCAAAAGTAACTCTGTCTGTCTGTAAGTCTGTTACGCTTTCACGACTAAACCACAGAACCAATTTTGATGAACTTTCCTACGGGGTTAGTTTGAACCCTAAGAAAGGTCATAGGCTACTTTTTCTGTTACTTTTTGGTCTGCATCCGTGATAATCGACATTTACGCGGACTAAGTCGAGGACAAAAGCTAGTTATAAATAATGTAGGTACGTATAAAGGCCAAGGGCTAAAAATTAAGTTATAGCTCGCCCTTTGGTCAATGCAATAAGTATCAGAACACTCCAATCGCTCCCACAAATTGCTTCGTAATCAGCATTAGCGGCAAACGGAAGCCTCAGAGCACTTATTCCCAATGTAGATTTCGATGCAATCGACATTATTTTTACTGACGATCGCCCATTATTTATAGAATACAGCCGACACGTAATCGACGCAGTTTATCGTTTACGCAACGAATACTCTCTTTGATTTTCGTTTTTTAGTAAACTAATGAGCACTGCACGATTGATATCTTCGAATAAATATATCAATTTGATCAGTGTACTATCACTGTGATCATTATTCAGTATTTTTGTGGGAGATTTTAAGTATTTTTTTTTGGTCTTAAGGAAAAATCTTGGTAGAATTTGGGTTAAGTTAGCATAACACAGCATTCACAGCCGAAAGATCTATTTCAGAATTATATTCGCTTTACGACTGTCAGTTCTATCGTCCCTTCCGGTTCTTCACAGGAGATTTTAATAGGAACCTTTGCCTCTGTCATCACACTGGCTTTTAACCGTTGTTACAAGGTTACAGTACCCACAGCATTTGACACATTATCGGACAATACGATAGTCTAATCTAGTTATAATGTTTACAATTTAGACGATATGGGTGACTTCAAAGTCGTTACATATACTAAAACTGGCCAAGTGCGTGTCGGACTTGCACACGAAGGGTTTCGAAACGTAGGTTTTGATTCCCTTGCGAACGTCAAAATATGCGACATAAACGGAACATAAACGGCCATAACTTTAGATTGTGTTGACTTAGAAGTATGATTTTTTTAGTGCTCCAAGGGGTAGCAGACCCGAGTAATTAACATTAATTTCAGCTTGATACCTCCACGCGTTCCTAAGAAAAAGGGTCTTGACAGACGGACAACAAAGTAATCCTATAAAGGTTTCGTTTTGCCGACTGAGAACACAGTAAATTAGGATTCTCCTTATTCATAGTGAGGCAGAAAAAGAGTATATCTTACCTCTCGGTCCTTATTGCCATAGGTGATGCCCAGGTTGGGCATAGCACGCAAGATGGCGACGAGCGACTGAATCGTGTTGCTGTACACCACCGGCCGGTACTGTTTGAAGTCTTCATTTGTAAAACCACTTTCGTGGATAATTCTGTTGAACAGAAAGTAATATTATAATAAGTTAGGTCATATAAATATGAATCAATATATTATCCTGTCTTGTTTAAAAGAAATCGCTTTTCATATTAACATAACATAATTATAAGACGAAAATAGCAAGGTCCCGGTGGATACCTATCTCTGGTGCAGCTAGGATATTTTGTTTATCCATCCATCACTATCATCTCCCATAATTTATTTCCACTACAAACTCAAAGGCTAAGAGATAAACAGCCAAGGCTAATAGTTGGTCAACTAATATTTAGAGGATCATGAAGATGTAAGGAAGGATAATTATCACAATTTGTAGATGACACAGAACAAATAATTGGTCAAATTGAGAGAACGAGTTAATAAAAGGCGTAAATGTAACGTATTACTCATCGATCGCCTTGTGATTCATAGGTCCAATGGTGCGGTATTTTAACGAGATTGTTAAGTTCCAACCACGAGGCCTCGACCAATGTGATTTCATGACGTTGCTATTAACGTTACGGGAATGTACAACAAATTAGCAGTAAATTTGTAATTTATGCAGTTTCCATATTGCACTCATATTAAATGGTTATTTAAGCCTCAATAGAAACTGTGTGTTCCACTGTTAATACTGTTATGCTTCACTAGCTTCTCCCCGTGACTTTGTCTGTGTTGAGTTCTAAATCACTAATAGGATTTACAATTAAATATCGGGTTGTAAAGAGCTTACTTATTTATTATTATATCTGATCTGATTAATTGATTGCCAAAGTGGCAATAACACAAAACGACACAGGTCATCATTCAAAAAAGTCCGCACGTGTGATGTCGCTGTAGTCATAATCCGAGTTACAGCAGGTGCAATTTGTATAAGATCCTAACAATCACTTCACAAATAGGAAAGTAAATCGTGGAAGTATTGGAGCTCCATAATGTTACAATACATTAACTTACATAATATGTAAGTATATTATACACTTGCTATAACGAAAGTGACTCACAAAATGTTAACTGAAATTTTCGTATATCTGTTTCATTTAACTCCAATCCTCACCTCAATTCCATATTTATGATGCATTCGTATTGTCCAGATTTGTCTGTATAAATTATAAAATCGATCAGACATTCAAATTGCATGTACATACATAAGTTATATATAGGACGGTAGGCTCAATTCAATGACAAACAAGAATACTTATAGCCAGTTCGGAGAGCGAGATAAATGGACCACTGAATATGGATTTTGTGAAACTGTTCTTTTGCCTCCATTTTTTAACTTTATAACAACTCTCAACAGTCAATTGATTTTACTGAGTTTTTCGACAGTTTTTTAGCACTGAGTGAGTTTTATTCGTGTCTAAATAAATCTTTAGTTGCTTTAACTGCGAAACCCTCAATATTTTCATTTTAAAAAGCAATAGATAACACATGCCCAGTATTTAAGATATACATAAGATTGTTCTTTCAAAGTTATGAAAGCAATAACCTGCTGACAGATTCTACAAGAAGTTAAGTAAATGTTTTAGAATTTTACGGATTCGAACAATGGAGGTGGTGCGTGCAGATGATGCACTCTGTCCAATAAAAACAATCGTAGCAAGCCTGCAACGCGCGCGTTTGTTACGAAATTCATGGAATTTTAACTCCCTTTCTACCAGATTCCGAACTAGGTATTACATTTATTTTTATACAGTCGGAGCATTGATAAATGAAATGTACAAGTCACTCGAGAGAATGTTTCTCTTGAGTCATAAAAGAGTATTGTTCAAATCGATTAGAATTTTCAAAAATATTTTTTTTATGTTTTACATTTCGAAATAAGTAGGGATTAGTCTTGACGACGTAATGGACACATTAATATGTATTTTTTTTAAATACATTACATTACATATCGATAAAATAATTTGATTTCGAGCGTCTGGCGTTCCATAGATCTGTAGCATCCGGGACGCGGATGACGTCACCGACGGCATGGTGCAAACACCCACAAAACATTGATCTCACCAACATTAGCGTAGGTAAGTATTGTAGAGCAATATCAATGATTGATTGATTGCACATTGTACTTATTACAACTGGCATGTTCTATTGACAATCTACGAGATTTGTTGACATTACAAATAGTAAATACCTTGATTAGATAACGTTCAAAATTTGTATACTGTCAACTAATTGATTAAGGCTTTCTTCTCATTGTAATAGTAACACATTGGAAAGTCCCAATTTCAAGATTAGGTTATGAATGAGTCGTACATACTCATTATATCTGAATCAGAAACCTGTTAACACATAAATTATGCACGAGCAATTTTCACTGACCATCATCAACTATTTGGCAGGGCTAATTGCTTTGTCGGTGTCGTTTGGTGACGTCACGTAAACTATTTTTTTCGTGTGCGTTGGTGACAGGCGTGACACCTCACGGTGCGGTGTGACGTGAAGATAAATAACTATCTTTTAATTTAAATAAATAACATGTAACATATCGTCAACCTGCTAAATAACTGATTATTCTAAGTATTCGTTTCTGACGTAGGTGTATGTTCTTAAAATTATAACAATTCTGCGATAACAAGGTAATGGTGATAGTCGACATTTATTTAATGCGGGATGCAAATTGTTATTCTAAACAGACTTTTAACGTCATTTTCCAAACGAACTGATGCACAACGTTTACTGTTCCAAGACGTATTTATTGAAATGTAGGTACATTAAATTCAAATACATAGATATATTACTTAATAATGCGATAATACATTGCAACCAATTTTTCATACAAACTGTAATCTTTTATCTTTAAAATGTAAAACGCTTGTTGACAAGTCGTAGATAGTAGGAGAGATAGCAGCCTATCGACCGATGTGTTATATCTCTAAACAATAATATTGATTAAGATACATAGATACGAATGAATATATGTATATGTAATTGATAACATTGTACGAAAAAGCATACTGCGGCGAAGTACAATACACCTAGGATGGATTGTGTCGTTGTGATGCAAATAACGCATGTTGGGAATGCTGTTAATTTTAACAAGAAGCGTTTTCTGCGTAGGTATCCTAACTAGGACCAAATACTAAGAACGGTCATTGCATTAAGTGACACTTATTAGAAACAAATTGTTTGAATTTGTCACGAAAAGATTAAAACGTGTTGTTATTGTTACACTATACAATTTTACACTAACCCTACATTGTCGTACATGTCTAACAGATTGTGTAAAAAACACCATGATCCGCTCTATAACTAGAAAATAGAGCTAGGTGGAAGTGAGAGTGAGTTGGACAGGTGACTCTAGCTATCTCTTAAGATGCGTAGAGAGGCAGAGAAAGGTATCGCCACTAACTGGTCGACTGAGGGAAGACTTCGCTTACTTCAGGGGAGAAATGGTCGGAAATTGCAAGGTATAGAAGTTTGGAAGGAGACAATGGCGTATTTACTCAGCAGTGGGACACAACGTTAAAGCTACAAAAAAGGGGCAGCCTTTTTTTCTTGACAACTAGAGATACTATATTGGCGTTATTTAGTTTACCTGTCTAGTTCGGAATATTCAGCTAGGCAGGAGTGACTATTTGTCTTTGGTACGAAGGATTTTATAAAATGATAGCCGTGTTACGGTGTTACACAAAGGCTGTAGATGTTTTACAGTTCCCCGCTTTCTGACGCTGTGCTGCCTTTGGAAAAGATGCAAAGATCCATTTCCTTTACCGATTGGCAAAAGTTAAAAAGCCGTCAGCCGTGCCAAACCGTTTGATGAGCGAACCTTAATCTATTAGGTACGCGAATGTTTGTAAGTTCAAGGCATCACCATTAAATGTATTAGACATTGTAACATTATGGAGTTTCTACAGTATTTACCTAAATAAGATAAGACAAATTGGTGGTATACTCACTTCATTTGTTTGACTATAGTACTTTTGCCGGATTCACCAGCACCTGTAAACAAAAACACAAATTAAATACTATTCTTGCACCATTACGGAACGGGGGGCAACTCTACTAACTTTTAGGAACGAACGCATATATATCTGTCTCAATCTGTCAAAAATGCCTTTAGCTTACCTACATTTTTTGACATTCATTGTCGCAGATATGAGATTGCGGGTAGATTATGGACTTTTTTAACTAGAAGAGTTGGCCTTCAGGTGTTGCTATAGTTTTGTTTTTATTTAATTACATTACAATTAACCGGACAAGTGTAGTTAGGCGACCAATATTACATAAAAGCTGCGTTTCTTCAAAGCAGACATTTCGCAAAACCACGCAATAAAACACGCGATGATATAAAAACATTTAATTACCGCCTAAATGTAAACTGTTTCAGTTCACATTATGCACGTCTCGTTGAGTGAAAATAGCATGGAAAAATAAATTAACAACGTAAAACGTTTACTGTGAACTGTACGTGAACGTACTACGAAGGGTCTACCACGCTGATCGATAAACACTAGTGTTTGCAGCTCTGCGCATACTGAGCATACTTCGGGTTTTCCACTTAATTCCTAGTAGGTACTCAATCAATAACCTACGTCTATGCTACCCGGTAAACCTTGTTTAATTGATTGCAGCTAATTACAAAATTATCTACTAGTGCTGAACAATGGTGATGACTCCATTACAAAGTGTAATCAACCGTTGAAGAATAGCAATAAGAACTTGTCTTAAATATTATCTACTTTAATCAAACGAGACTTATGAAACGTCGTGTAATCCTAATTACTGTATAGAAAATATTTATTTGCCGTTATATCCTTCGTACGTAGATATTAATTGGCTAATAAAGTGACGAAATTACGTGGGTGTAGTAAAACGAACCCTGTCAAATACAGGTTCTAAGTATCATGACCCCTGTTCGCTCTAATTGGCTCGCCAGCGCGAATGGCCGATCTCTGACCCCCGATATACACATTATCACTACACAAGTGCACTCCTGATTTCTACATTGCAACTTGTGCAACCATTCATACCTCCGATTGTCTGGAATAGGTGAGTATAGCTACTAAATTAATTGTAAATAATAATAATGCCAGCCTATTATAGTCCCACTGCAAAGGGGCAAAGGCCCTTCTTATACAGAGAAGGCGCGAGCACTGATCAACTCGCTTGTTGAAGGTGGATTGACGATTTCAGACTTATACTAATTGTCCAAGTTTCCTCACGATGTTTTCCTTCACCAATGATTATGATGTGCAAGATAAACTTAGAACGAAGAATTCATTACACGTAACATAAAAGGATGTGACGCCTCATTCAAGACAATGCATATTCGTACATCAAAATAAAAGGTAATCATCACATATTTTATATGTATTCACAGTGGAAGAACTTTCACAATATTGTGGATGGTAATCGCGTGCCAAGAAAGTATTCCCACGAACACCTAATATAATAACTTTTAAAACAGTGAATGTCATGTTGGATTATTTAGTTAATAGTGAATGTTTAAGTATTCGAACAGTTTAGAAGTTATCTCACGCAGATCATACGATAGAAGCAGGGAATAAACGGCACATTACTTCACTATCGAAGTTTTAGATCCTAATAGTGTTCTGACGTCTACGCGTCTGTACCTGCGAGAAACGATGCCATAAGCCATGATTTTATTGTCTTTAGTTACATTTATTTCATTATCATAGAGCACTTTTTCGCATGAACCTGGCGGAATGTTTTATCGTGGCATAAACCTTGATAAAAACATTATGTATCGAATCGAACTTCTGTATCGCTGGGGTGACAGGATGAGTAGACGTCGCCTCTGTGCCTTTTTGCGCTATCATCACGATAACATCGTCGCGTGCTCGAATGCCGCTGGCTCATTGGCTGATAACGCACCTGTCTGTAATGTCCGTTCGAACGCCTCTTCGATGGTAACCTGACAGCATTTGACTATTCACGAATAACTTAAGAATCAAGAAGTTGTAAGTAGAAGATGAAACTTCATATTAAAAGCCTATCTAATCCAAATGACATAATATTGAAGGATTATAGCATGCTTATCTTTTTAATAACTTCGATATTGACCGATTAATGCAATAGAATTCAATAGATTATAATGAATTGCTTTACGAGTTCGCGTAACGATTGTATTAGAATTTATCATGATTTCCTAAGATAACTTATAATTTACTCTACGCGATCTTTATGCACAATGCGAAATTGTTATGTTTGGCATTATTTCGGTGAAAAGGTGGGCGGGTACCCTGGACAGGGCAATAGGTAACGTTAAACAACGCTACGCACGTACGGTCTAACTAATGGTATTTGGTGTATGTGAAATGGACCTATTGGTGTTGTTTTAAAGTTTTGTTTAGCAAATAACTTCGACAAGAACCTACTCACTCCAAATACTTATTTAGTTGTTCTAGATTTTTGACGTCAATTTAATTGGCATAAAATAAGAAAATGTATAATATTTTAGGTAAATACACAATATTTGCTTTGTGTAAATTAGAGAGCACAAGCTAACCGTGTCAATATTTGTTTTGGGTAAATTAGAGAGCAACACACCAAACTTTGTGAGAATGGTTGGTGAGCAATGAATGATCCACATAGGTACACAATATTGTAACAAAACGTGACTAATCATTTCACCTTTTCAAGCGGATTTCAATAAAGTATTATAATTGAAACAAGATACAAAGACCCTAAACCTTATACTATCTGAATTGAATCTTTGATTACTCAAGTCTGGGCCGAGTCTATAATTAGGTAATAGGTACCAACCTACCATAGATTTTTTTCGAAGTGAGACATGTGAGGAGTGGCTCATTAAAGTAAAATGCCATTCATGGTCAGATATGCACGCACTGACAGCCACGGCGCGCGCCGGCATGCCGTGACACCTCAATTAATTTCTAGCACAAGATACCTAGTTGACACACTTGTCAGTCTTGTCACATATGATTGGCCACATCATGCTCATTATGTGATTGCAAAACATTTTTATGTTTTGGTTTCATTTTCCTTGAAATATCTACACCAGAAAAGTTAAAGGAAAAATCTAATTTTATCCTGGTTTAGCATTGTACATTGGATGTCAATGGACACTGAAATATGAAAGAGAACTGATTATACCTAACTTGTTAGTTCTCAAAAACGACTTAGTATGTTACAATGTGTTGTATTTTATTTGCATTTAACTTGGGAGTTGTGATTTTGTCCTGTTACATCTGGAAAGATCAATGTAAAGCAATTGGGAAGATGACAGCATTTAGCAATAATTCCAAGACATAACTTCTCTAAAGAAACACTTTATTTGAGCCCTGGAAACTTGATTAATTTTCAATTAACTGTAAAATTTGATTTTGAATTGCTTTCAAATTAATAAATAGTTAGTCAATTGAGTCTACTCAAAAGTGACGTCACAGTTATTTTTTGCCGTACAATATCTATGGGACAATCGCGTTTTGACAGGTCATAAAAAGTACGTCAATTGACCGTGGTGTATTGTGTTGTTTCACATGACTTTGTAACAATACAAATAGAATGCAACAGTGGCATGGAAACATTATAGAATGAGATGTCATAAGAAATTGGAAAAAAATATATCAGGTATTCGTAATAGAACATAGAAATTGTGTATGTAAATCATGGTTAAATGTCAAATGCAAGGAGTTAACTAAGTATTATGTCATATCACCCAGAGATTTACCTATTGCAGTTAGTAAAATCTATATCAATGTAGGTAAATAATGAGTTTTAAAGAACATTTCAGTAACATAGAAATTGCTGATCATACCAACTTCATCGATCATGCCTACTTCATTGTAGACATTAGAAAAACACAATGGTGACTCATTCTGGGTGTAAAAATGACTAAGTAATTGATTTAGAATGGTGTGCATAATTCTATAGCATAGGTAAAGGCTGGATAGTACTACTAATGTCAATTAAAATGATCCCACAAGTTAATAATTAAACAGAATGATGGAAAGTCACATGTTTATCATTATGGAGATGTGTGAATATGACCCATGACTAAAGTTTTTTTGTGGATTGCCATAAAAAGAAAATTATTTACAAACATTTCAATCATTCACTATGGGCATTGACAGAAAAAACAGGTGCTCACCATCTGTGATACATCACAAATAGCACAGCTTGTGTCAATGCACTCACATAATTATCAGTGTCAAGATCAAGGCACCCGGCTTTTGTAAGACATTACATATTTAATTAAAAAATGTACAGTACATTCTACCTCCATTTTGAATTATGGATGCTCCCACATAAGTTAAGTGAAAGTGTATACTGTTCGTATACATTATTATGATTCAAATAGGTAGTCATTGCCACAAAATGGTGAAATTGAGTTTACAAACTGCAAATTTCAATAGTTATTCAAATTTTCTTAAATAGGAAATTACTGAGATCTTTCTTAAGCATTTGTTGCATTTCTGAGTTACATTACAATGAAAAGGAAGAATTTTATAAAAAATACCTGAATATTATGCACATTAGCACCTAAATATAAAATTTTATCGATTGTGTTTTTGTTCAGTTTTGTCTAGTGATTGTATTTAAATGTAAATAAGTATTGTCCCATTTATCGTTGGACATGAATGACATTGTTCTGCTGAAATATTGGCAAGCGTTCAAAACATTGCCAACAGGTACTGTTTACAGTGATTAAAATTCTTTAAATACTAGTTGATTGTTTACTGACAACATTACATGTGGTTTTGTAATAACTAAAACAACTTAAACAATTTATGTTTCTAAAGGGAATCTCCTCTTGGTTAGTTAGCAATAAAATGTATGTTTTATTTTCAGTTGTGTGTGTAAATGCTGTATGTTTAGTTTCCATTGTCAATATGATTTTCTTTTGTGGTTTATCAGCTTGAAAATGTTATCTCATCAAGGTCATCTATGTAAATAGCAGGAAAACTACCAGCTAGCACAATGGGGCAGTCTCCTTGCCAACTAAGTCACAGCCGATAAGAATCTTCAGTTATTGTGATTGACTGTTACATACTTCTCATGGAATATAGATCTTTAATGGGTGAGTGTGTTATTATTTCAGAGAATTCTCATTATATGAAAAGTGTTTGAGAATTATCATTCAGTGAAGCAAAGATAGTCATTGTTGCAACAGTGCAGTGATGCTTCCGCCCGCATTAGAGGTTCAACTGTCTATAGATTTCTTTTTAACAGTATTATTGATGAACTAAACTGAACTTGAATTTTATTTTTGTAAAGTGAATAAATTGAGTAAGGAAAGAATTGAGTTATTTCAACCAATTATCATTTTAAGCACTCTGTAATTGTGTTTATGTTACAGTGATATGGCATAGACAAATTTTGTCATATGATAAAATATAAGATTTGACATGGTGGGTTCAAATAAATATTATCAATCTTATTAGTTAGATAGAATAAATGATGGCAATGTTAAAATACGTCGCGTGGTTTCGAAATACGATAAGGAAAACCTCTCCTGAATCGAGGTTCATGACATTGGAACAGAAATCAGCCATGATTAGCATAGAAATGACTATACAATGAGTTCATACACACATTTCCTAAATGTGAAACAAATAGGAACTTTCATTTGCGCACTGAACTACCGTACATACCGGCATAATGATTAGTTCCAAGTGAAAGCAAATAACCATTTCCACTCCTCGATCAAAATTTGCAATAAGCGAGAAGGATGCATGAAGAGCGTAAGGACGCTTCTTACAGAGCCATCATGAAAGTCGAGATCGTTAAACGGGACGCCCAAATTTCTGAAACAACCCCGAAACATGGGTGCGGCCACTGATCGCGACGAAATAATAAGAGCTACACTGTACCTAATAAAAGCAACTTGATATCTTTGGAAGCCTGGATTCCGTCCTCTTTTAGGTTCCTCTCGATTTGTCGGCTGCGAGCTGCAGCCGCACGCTCCTCGGCCGACTGGGCGCACCCCATGTCGGCAGCTGTCCCTGTTCCTTGGCCGCCGGCCGCCCCGACCCCTGAGCCGGGCGCGTTCTCACCGCTCCCTCTGCATGCGCTCCACACGCGTCCTGCCGCTCCGGCGAGACCGGAGCCACCCTACACAACGTTAGCACCCAACACACAGTAACCTAACAGTACCACTTATCACTGTTCATACGACTCCGAAACACACAATCTTGCGATAAACGACCGCGCCTCAATATTTTCCAGGGTTTTTTACTGCACCGAACACTAAAAACACGCAACGACAATGCAAACTTTAATTGATTTTACAAATCCGTTTAAATACGAGATAATGGCGGCCGGATGACAAGCACCAACTCCGCTCCGTGACAGCGACCGCGCCCCGCTCGACTGACGTTCGGGTGCGTTCGGAAATCTTCGTTCGGACTCGCTCACACATGCGTGAAGGCATATTCACACGCGAAAGAGAGCACGAGCAATGCGCTAAAATCAAAGATTTGTCAAAGACAATTTCTGCTTTTTTTTTGGCTAAAAAATGTAATAGCGCGCATTTTAAATAAAGGTCGTTGTAGCTTTATTTTTTGTTTGTTCTTGTACGAGTGAAAATATTATCTCCTCACAGTATACGTAACGTGATAGTATCTAAATATCAAAGATTCAAAAATACCACATGTAACAAATTAAATATTCAACGTAAAATTACTTTATAAAACTTATTTCTGTGCGTTTTTTTAATAACTTTGTCTTGTGGGTGTTAAAATAAAAATATTTTTTCGGATGGCGCTACCTTGTCCAATTTTAGGTTCCTATGAAGCGGACAAGTGCGAGTAGGACTCGTGGCCTGAGGGTTCCGTCTCAAAGCTGTGCCTGGCTGGCTGCCCGCGGCTTCGCTCAAATGACAAGGCTTATTTATTCGCTCTCTATGCAACAGAAATAAGTACAAAGGCGGAGTTAATGCCTTAGGCATTCTCTACCAGTCAACCAAAACTGAATGAATTTCCGATTCCGGATTGCACAATAAACATAACTCTATAGTTTAAAAAAATGTTCTCCCATAAAATATGGCTCTACAACACTTTCAATGTTCCAAATTATAGATTAAAATCACGAAAAGCAATATTTTGTGATACAACAAATAATAACAACAAGTAATTTAACAAATACTAAAAACATGGGTTTTTTACCTTTGTGCTGTGAGACCAGGCAAAAGCTCGATTTATTTTTACAGCTCCAAAAGACCATCGACCTAGGTATTTGATATTAATTTCAACTTGATACGTCCACAGACAGACAGACAGACCAGACAACAAAGTGGTCCTAAGGATCTTTTATCTTTTTAAAATACGGAACAATTATAAAACTTGTGTCCGTAACTCCGTACCTACCTAGTAAAAATAATACCTTTTCCAAGTAGATGCCTTCTTGTACACAGGAAGGTACAATGTTTAGTAAAAGCAGTCACTGGACGACTTGGGGGCAAGAAAGAACTGAAGTAGTACCTTTCATACGTTAGAACTTACCTACCAAAAAACGTTAAAAAGACCACACAATCAAAGATTTTATTAAACTTCTCGCCCCAGCCGGAAATCAAACCTACAATAAGGCCAAAGTCTGTGAAAAGGCTAAGCAGATTGATTGTACATAGGTATTTCTTTGATTATCATGTAGTAGTTACAGGTACTTATCTATGTATACCAATGTCCATCGGCAATCGTAGCGGCTATAGGTAATATCAAGTTTGCGGCCTGTGGCTTGGTTGTTTACACTTTGATATCATATTGTTGATGAAAAGGTGTAAGTACCTACCTGCTCCCTGTTTAATTATTAATTTTAACTTTATAAGTAGGTACAACAAAAAGTACAGAGGCAGACCTAATGCCTTGGGCATTGAGCTAACAGTTAACCAAAGGTTGTGCAGAGGTGGGAAACATGGTACCTAGATGCAAATTATTTTACGATCGTAAAACAACAACATTGCAAATAAAAAAAAATTAAATACCTATACCTATAGGTACCTACATATTTTGTACAGCGAAACCTGTCTATCTGAGATCTCAAGGGACCTAGGATATTTTATCACCTTTAAATAGGCACAGTCAGCAAAAGAGATAGGTAGGTATCTATGCACCGTATGCCAGGGTCGTCAGATATACCTAGTTGAAGTTTTCTGAGAAACCTATGAATGTTTTCAAATGTAATTTAATTTAAAAAGTAGCTATAATAAACAGTTCATTAAATAAGTTAAGTTTCAATCGAAGACATCCATTCGGTTACTATAAGAAAACTTCAACTATATCTGACGACCCTGGGCCCTGGATACCTATCTGTTTTGCTGACTGTACGCATAGGCGTTTCATTTCCTCAGTTTCCCAAGTAGAGGTTAGAGGGTACCGCTGAGAGCGGTCGATTGTAGGTATAGGTACTGTTATGTATAGGTACCTAGAGATGAAAAGGTACCTACCGAAAAATGCGTTTTTTACTTATGTTGTTTAAAGTATCTATACTTATATATTTTTATTTTTAAAACAATAAGTACCTACAAAACTTATGGCATTTGATAGGTAGTTTCAAAGTCAAAGTCAAATCATTTACTTATTAATTTGTCTTTTGTTTTTATAAATCTCTGTTCAGAAATTAAGTAACCATCAGGTATCCTTCAATAAGACAATATTGTACCTACTTAATGGTTGTCGTCAAGAGCACTATGTACGTCACTACGTCAACTCATCATCATTCTGAAATTATTAGGCAGGTAGGTATAACTTTCCGAAAACCTAGAAAGAGAAATACCTACCTAGTCACAATTCGGGAAGTAACAGAACTTAGCCAATTCATAAAATTGAAGTTCGGTATACATGAGCCTAAAGAAAACGACCCTGAGCGACTATGGGGTTTGGCAGTTAGATGTAGGTACCTACTCGTAATAAGTATCTGGAAAACGAAAAAGAATTAACCCCTAAAGCCTATGGACTTTAGCTTAGGTTTTAGATCTGTTGTTAGGTTTCGTAAGCTTTTGTTAATATTTTTGTCCTAAATGGTTTATGTTTTGAGAAGCATGCGTTGAAATAGTTTATCTCGAACTCAACCGGTCAAGTTTAGAGTTTAGCTAGGTACCTATGTTTTTTAACAGTCTGAGGTAGTTTGAGGTCGCCGTATGTGTTTACGCAATCAACTAGTAAGAGCATCATAGTAACCAAGTCTCCACACGTCGGCTTTATGCAGACCGATTTAAAAACTCCATAGATACCACCAGGGCAACAACGATTCACCATACCATTCAAATCGTTGTCGACTACGCTACAAGCAACAGGGCCTGACGATAATTTATTAGTTTGCCAAGTTATGCCACGTATTCTGCACGGCTATCATTTCAGGTAACATGCAACGTACCTTTATCTTACTTGATATGATGAGATCAAAAGAAATAACATTTGACCAAACGGCTAGATGTGTCTGGCCTCTCCATAATAAGCCAGTTTGATAGTAAATACTCCTAGTTATAAAGATCACTTTTGATGTAGCCAGGTCAGTTGTAGGTTGAAAGTTGTTGAAGTTCAAAGTTATCATTGAATGTCAATATTATTGAATTGCCTCTAGTTTAACAACCGAAAAGTTGTGATTTCTTATTTTGGCATACTTAGTTATCATAATCATATTGATGTAGAAGACCACCACTAAGCATTCAAGAAAATATTACCACCCGGTGGACCTCGTCATGCTCATGCATTTGAATCATGTCGGAGAGTCGTTTCTTCAAAAGATGCTATCCCAAAAGCATAGGTACCTACAAGTCAATGCATTTATCCACATTCCAGGAACGAAGAGTGCTGGCTTGGAAGTCTGAGTCAATAGAGCTCGAGCCAGCGTGCGCGCGCACCTGCTACCTAGACAGAGATAGAGGAAAGCTCCATTACCAAGGAGCAGCAGCTTGATATCCTTAGCAGCCTGCATGCCATCCTCCTTTAGGTTCTTCTCGATCTGCTTGCTGCGCGCAATGGCGGCACGCTCCTCAGCGGACGAGGCACAGCCCATGGCGATGGCGCGCACGGCCTGGCTCGCTACGCGCGGCAGCGCCGTGCCCCTAGCATGCTCGCGGCCCGTCGTCGCGCGCACGTGGCGCCGCGCACGCGCGAGCGAGCGCACGCGTGCTCCGGGACCAGGGGGAGACGCACCACCACGGGACCGGGCGACGATCCGGCCTAACGCGCGCGAGCTGACAGCGACGGAGGTCAGGGAGCGAGCGGACTGCTAGCAACGTGTCGAGGTGGCACCGCGGCGTGAACCCGCGAACGAATGACGGATCGCGCAGGCCTGGAACGGCGCGCCTACTGCGCAGGCTCCACCGCCGCCTCGCGCCGACCGCCGGCAGCCGCACGCCGCCCGCCCGGCACCTCCTCCCTCGCATACCTACTAATACCCTACATCAAACCTACGCGGCACCTACACAATGATGACACAAAAATGTACTGACACAAATAGACAGTTCAGGAAAAATTATTTAATAATTTCCGGTACCTACTTTTCGATGAATCTTACACCAATACCTACCTAGCTAGTGTTAAACACAGTATACCTAGGTAGGTAAATGATTTAACCAGGTCTAAAATGGCCTTGTCTACGCACTAAATACAAAGGAAGAAATGTACTTGCAAATGCATGCACACAGGATAATGCAATAACAGTCATAAGTACCTAACTATAGGAAACTCATAGAGTAGGTACCTATACCTAACCTACCACTTACTAGACCTCTCGTTGTTTACTAATAGTTACTTATGTACCTAGGTACTATATAATAATTTGCGCTAAATGGCTTGACATTTTGACTTTTAAATATATTAACAGCATCCAGGACAGAGCAATGTTTTTATTAATCAGCTCGACGTACCTAACTGTGCGCGTGATTGCTTTTTCTCGTTCTAACTAAACAAAGGATGTGAAATTAATGCAATCGCGTGCGTGTAGAAAATCACAGTCATACAATTATAAATCTCAATAATTGCCTTTGCTAAACGAGAAGTCTGTAAAATACGAAACAAATGAGAATTTAGTTCGATCAGTTTAACTACTATCGAGTACCTAGGTAATGCTAAATAAGAATAACCAAGTACTCAGGAGATATTATAGTGCAGGTGCATAAGTATATGCGCAAACTCTATTAGTGCACTACTTCCTCTTCCCTCATTGTCAATAGTCCGTCCGATACCGATTACAGTCCGACGGTAATCCGACACGACAGGGGAGAGATCATGCTCAGGATCAAGGCATTCACGTGCCTTTCGAAGTACGGGGGTGTCACATCACCAGCTTAAGGAAAATCCCAATAACGGCTCCGACCTGAGAATTGATCCCAGTACCCAACCCTGAGCAGTCGCGCTTGCAACCATGAGGCCAACGGGACAGTCAAAAAAATGAAGCAGGCAAGTGGCGAAGCAGGCCACCTTGTCATTTACTTCATGAGTAAAAAACACCATGCTTCATGTTGTAAAAGCGAAAGGAATTACTGAGAAAATAAATTCACGAAAACTATGGGTCTATGGAGCCCACTACTGGTTCAACTGGTTGGCAGGTGGGCTGAGGTGGGTAGTATAGTACACAGGTACGAGACTTCAGCTAAGATCGCTTCAGAAGTCACTACGCATAATATATGCCCGACGTATGTGTCGGGCATGTAGAAGTACTTTTATAGTCCATCAACGAGCGATAAAATTGCCTAGTAGTAGTAGGTGCTTATTTAGAATTAATTGTTGACGTATTTTATTTGTTTCGTGAAAGTAAAAGTAACTGTTAATCTTTATTTGCATACCTACAGGGCCTTGTAACCAGTAGCAGATCCAGAGAGGGTTGGGGCTAAGAGGCTCAAGTATAATCCCGTTTTCCTAACGGAACAATGATGGTCTAACATGTCTAATGATGGTCTGGAACAACTCGTCATAATACCAACCTAAAATGTCGTGATAGCCCGATAGTGATTAAGGCGCCCGACTCTCATGCATGAGGTTGCGGGTTGGATACTGGGAAAATACCAATGTGACTTTTTCAATTCTTATGTATTTTCTAAGTTTATCTTGGACATCCACATCACTGACATCGGTGAAGAAAAACATTCTGAGGAAACCTAGATAATTTATACTTAATATAAGACTGAGATCGCCAATCCGTTTTAAGAAAGCGTGGTGATCAATGCTCGTGTTTTCTCTAGATGAAAAGAGAGGCCTCTGCTCAGCAGTAGGATAGTAATAGGATGGTATATTATTAACTAGCGACCCGCCCCAGCTTCGCACGGGTGCATGTATTATACATATAAACCTTCCTCTTGAATCACTCTATCTATTAAAAAAAACCGCATCAAAATCCTTAGTTTTAAGATCTAAGCATATATAGGGACAGACAGACAGGGAAAGCGACTTTGTTTTATACTATGTAGTGATGATAGTGATACTGTATTAAATACGTCACTATAAAGACAGGCTCCATAAAGAGTGCCATTGACACGCTAAGACTGACTGCCTCGTTGATAGCGAAGTTGCAAAGCACGACTGCTGAGCAAGACGTCTTGGGTTCGATTTCCAGGCCGAGCAGTGTTATTGGGTTTTTCCATTAAGAATTTCTCAGTAGCAGCCTCGTAGTCTGGATTTGTGCCCGGTTGTTGGAAATAGGCTCGCCTCCTATTACATGGGACTTAAACGTAGGTAACTGGCGAAATGTGGGTGTACTAAGAGTAACCCTCTGCCTAACCCTTCAGGGATTACAGGCGTGATGTTATGATGTGACACGCTAAGATGATACGGCCCTTGAAAGAACGGTAGATCAACCTTCTGGGAAGATCCTCAAGACCAGTGAATAATCACTGTTTATGGTAGTGCACAATATAAGGCAAACAAAACATTCGGTTGTGGGGTAATTGAAGTTTAACCAGAAAGTACAAGATATGGTCCAGACCATAAAATTAATTTAAAAGTCTTTTTACACTTGCTTTTTGGTGTAATTTAATATTTGGCTATGTGGAGTTCATAGTGTAGTGAATAAGTGGAATAATTCAAAATCCTAACTAATATTATAAATGCGAAAGTAACTCTGTCTGTCTGTCTGTCTGTCTGTCTTTTCTTCACGCCTAAACTACTGAACCGATTTGTGTGAAATTTGGTACAGGGTAAGTGTGAACCCCAACAAAGGACATAGGCTACTTTTTATTCGACTTCGACTTCGTCTGCGTCCGCGATAACCGACATATACGCGGACGAAGTCGCGGGCAAAAGCTAGTTCCTTATATATTAAGAGTGTGTATTAAAACATCAAATGAACTTAAAAGAGACTTCTTTAATTCTATTAAATAAACCAAATACATACAACATTTACAATTACTAAGATAATTATTATTAAGAATATTAAATGTAAAGAGAGCCATCTGCAGGCCCCAAGTGGTGGATCCCAATAAGTAAAGCATCCACGAGAGTCCAGACTCCCAATCCTCCGAAACTGAATAGTTTTCCTATCCCCTCTTGCCAATGGCCGAGGTAGAATCGATCTGCACCAAATCCTCCAAGGGTAAGTGCAAGGATGACAGCAGTACCCCAGCGAGTACCTGCGGTCCATGAACATCGGATCTTCTTGAGGAACCTGCGCTTACCTAGGCATACGACATCGTCAGATACTGTGCAGTTTGTCCTGTGAAAAAATTACAAGCATTACTTTTATGTTTAGTTTAGTCACGAAAATCCTATGTAATTGTTATTTAAAATTATATTTAAAAGTAGTAAACAGCCCCGGCTTCACATGGGTGCAAATTTAGGACATTTCTGGTAGATTTTCCAATATTTTTTCTTTCACATAAACCTTGTCTGGGAAATTATAAACACAACAAAAAAAACACGCGAATTTGTTCAGTAATTTTCAAGTCTTGCACTTGGCAACACATTTTGCCATTTATTTATATTGTATCTCATTAATAAAAGCATTGGATTTTTTCTTACAAGTAATATTTGAGCGGTGAAGCCAATGAATTACAGTTCGCTTTTTGGTCACAGCGGTGTTCCCATTTCTCAGTCTGGTAACAAAACCTGCACATTGCTGTTCTGTTAAATGTTTTGGTACCCTGGAACATGATATAATACAGGTTAATACAAATATTCTTCTTCTCAATGATTTTAGTAAATACAACTCAGCAATTTTCTGTTTATTTGGTTAGCATACTTACATTGCAAACAATTTTTGGCTTGACAGTACAGGAGTAGTTGTAGAAGCCTCCATAACGACAATCTATGCTTCTATCACAATTTATACACGGATATTGCAATGAAGAACACTCAGAAATATCCTGTTCAACAGAAGGACAGCTCTTCAAGTACTCCTCATTTTCACTGAAATTCACCCCTTTGTCACTCGAATCGTCTTTTATTTTGTTTTCTTTGCTTTGTAAATCCATATTGTTGTTAGCTACAACACAAAAATTAATGAAAACAACAAAATTACCATGTAACTTGATAATTTAGTTCAACATTGATGCAGATCAACTTACCCATATCTGTAATATGAATTGTATTAAATATAACTAATAGAACTAAAACTAAACAGTCCCTTATACTTATTCTTAGCGGTAAAGTTCGCGGCATCGTGGAATTTATACCATTATACTAGTATTTCACTGAAAATTATGAACAAAATAACTCAAGCTCGACAAGCTCACTGTAAAAACAACAATAATGAATATGTCAAAATTGACACTAATGATGTCAGTAAAACTGACAACAGGACAGCTTGATTGAATTCCATGAGTGCAACAAAGACAGAACTACAGAATTTATGCTAAAGATGTTTACAATCTCTTTGAACCGCAATACGTCAATATCAGTTCTTCACGCTTTCTATCGTAAGAGGAGCAGCAGAACGATTATCACGTAGGTACTTTTACAAATTGAAATATAGAGTATATAGCGGTTACCAGTTGGCTTGACTAGCGTACTTATGTATTAAGAATTGAAGATTTCGTATACTTACAATATTTATTCACAGTAATGTTTTACTTTAGCCTCAAATATTTTGGAGATATGAACCCTAATCTATTATATCCTTAATGCCCAGCTAACATTTTTAGAAGGATATGGCCTCCCGTCTGCTGTAATCTTATTAAAAAAATGATGGATCACCTATATAATTTTACTGCAGGAACTATGTATGCTGCTTAGATAATTATAATCTGTGAAAGGTATAGATCTATCTAGCTAGACCAGTAGTTCCCAAAGTATGGGTAATATCGGATGGACCTAGAACAGTACTTCATTCATATAGTTATGCCCAATTTTCCTTCATGAAAACCAGGAGGTGAGTTCCGAATTTGGATCTTTTCTATTAGGTGAGTCGCGGGCCAGTCCACTTTGGGAACCACGGAGCTAAAGCCAATAAAACCAAATGAGTATACAAAAAGAATTTCAACATTTAATGCATTAAAAAATCATCATAAAATAAAACAATACAAAATAAAGATAATTAAATAACTGGATTTTTTTTTCAAAGCGCCGGGCCTGACAATAAGTCATTAGAAATTAGAATCAAAAACACTTAGTGAGTTGAAATCGTCCCCAGTAAGGCCTTCTAAGTCATCTGGAGTTGGTTTTCTACTGCTATTATTTTCTCTGGACATTTCCGTGATAGTAGATAGGTTAGGTATGGCGCAAGCAATGGGGAACAGCTGTTTGAGATTGGAGCCGCAGCTTCCGCTGCTCAGCATGGTCGATCCTGCTCCAACCAGGTTTGTATTGGTTTCATCTTCGCTGAGCAGGTACCATTTGGACGTGTGCGCGGGCGGCGGGGCCTCGTCCGATAGGTCTTCGGTGATCAGGCTGTTGGGTGACGCTTCAGTGCCAAGCGGGCTGTGGTAGACAGTGTTACTTGGACTGTCGCCGTCTGCGTTTGCCCCTGAAAATGGTAGGCAATGATTGGTTGTCACATTTTTTATATTCAGGATAATTTTTACGATTACAGGACTTTTATGTAGATAAAATTGTTGCCTAACATTCTATAACGGGTGACTCCCCAGCTTTAACATTTTTTGTAGGTTGTTAAAAAAATGTGCTGTTTCATTATAAAAAATTGCATTTAAAAAAATCCTTATAGACGCTGAAAGCGGCTAATTTTTATATAATCCTATAGGTTCATTATCCTATTACAAACTTACAGATGAAAAAACAGTTGCCCGTTTTGATGGAAACCAAACTGTTTTTACAAATACAGTCAGTCTATTTAGAAAATTTTTGGACTTACTATTATAAAAGCTGACATCTTGAGCATTGTTGCAAAACAAATCCGGCGACGTGCTATGTTCATTTTTTTCACATCGACTATTCCATGCATTGTCACCAGACTGCAACGAATCGCCCAGCGTTATCACGGACGTAGAGTTTTCTACAAACTCGATACTATCGCCTACACACTCATTCGCATGTAGGCATGTTTCAGAATGATTGTGTATGAGGTCCACACTATCATTTGCAGGATGAAATACTTCTGACGCCGAGTCATTTATACCACTATCAGTGAAAACTGAAATTCTGCTTGCGTTCTGAGCAGACTTAGTACGAAGTTTCTCTGTAGCTTTTTTATTTTTAGGTCTCTGTATTTTAACTTTGATGATGTCTTTCTTCTTCCTGCCTTTTGGTTTTTCATTTGTAATAGCAAGGTTAGCTAAATTAATTTTTTCAGTTACAACATTGTCATCACAGAGATGGTTTTGAAATAGAGGTGGACAAGACTTTCTCCCACTGTGGGAACATGACTCCACGTGTTCTTCTTCCACTACAGGCTCCACTGTTGGAGCCACGGATTTCTTTGATCCTTTTCGTTTTTGAGGAGTGGAACATCTCTTTTTATTAGCCTTGGGTTTCTTTTGTATTTCGACACTGGCGACATCTACATCCATCATACTTGCTTCTTTTTGCGCTCTTTTAGTTCCGGTCGCCTTTTTAGAGCTTTCCAAAAGTAAATCTTGCAGTTTTTTATTCAGAGTATCGGTTGTTGGAGTAACTTGATCATTTATATTAAATGTATCTATTTTCTTCAACAATGATTCTGTAACTAAACTTTTTGGCTCAGTTGACATTTCGGTTACTGTATTGCAACTTTCAAATTCACATTCTTGGTTCATGAGCGGTATTGAGACATCGACATCTGTTATCATATAATTGCTGCATATTGTTGGTTCTTCTATATCATTACATTGCATTTCATTGATAGTGGGGAACTCAGCACTGTTGAGCAACTCCTTAGATACAGATAAGTTTTCCACAACTGATAATTCAGGAGACATTGGTAGAGATACATTACTGGAGCTGCCTACGTCACTGGTCATTTGACAAGAGGGACTAGTCGAGTTGTTATTTATTTGAGCTGAAATTTCATTTCTACATAGTGACTCCAAATGTCTGATAAAGTAGGTTTCATTGTTGACTGGAGTGGTCTCATCTATGGGCTCTAGTCGTCTCGATAGAACATTCGCTTGAGGATTCATAAGTTGGTAAGACTCGGATTGGTAAGCTTCTTTGTTCAAACTGGAATTTTCTCTAGTAACTACCTTCACACGTGCATCTACAGACGAATTACTGGAGTCGTCATATGCTGCTTGGTATAAATATGGGTGAGATTTCCGTCTCATACTGCGACGTAATGAATTTCTAGTTTTGATCACAAAACTGGATATATCAATTTTCTTTTTCTTTCTTGTTCCAGTATTAACAAGACTGACATCGGAATCTTGATATCCTTGAGTACTGTCCATGGAATTTTGCGAGACGTTATCAGGGGACGGCAATATCTTCGAGATTATTCCAGAGCTATTAAAAAAAGAAGCAAGATGTGGATATTATAAGCAAACACACAGCAGAAGCTAAAGTGCTATAAATTAAGTGTAGAATGTGCAACAAGCAACATGCAAGAATGGTGTATGGGTATGATAAACACAATGGAAGCAGGTTTACAAACAAAAAAAAATGTTTAAAATACACTCACCTAAATCTTAGGTCAAGAAAAGTAAACATTATTCAGTTTGTGCTTTGGTCAATCATTATTCCTGTCACTGTCAAATAACTAATGTAAGATAGAGAAGGAAACATAATCTTATCCAAAGTACGTGCTAAGTAACGTTTATTAATCTCAACCTGAAACTTTACGAATCAGAACACAATTTACCGAAACTAAAAAATCATTAATGACTAAGTTATCTTAGATAAAATTGAAATAATACACGATTTATAGTTGAAAAGTTTATTGATCTGAAGTATTTCCACCTGCTCCCATTCTCTTTTACATAATTCATTTAGTATAAAATACATAGCCAAGCTCCTTCCTACCATTTTTGTTATTTACAGAAATTGCACAATTTTAAATTCAATGCCAATCTTTCTACTGGACACTTATAATAATCACACTTATAGGTTTAAAGAGACCATGACTTACACTTAATTTAAAAATGTATAAGGGTCGGTTCACATCTGACGGAAGATTCGCCACGTATCGTCAGTTGCGTAACGCAGAAACAGTCAAATAGATCATAACAAAATATCCAACCATACACACATAACCGATGATGCGTTAGTGCGTCGACCATACTAAAGACGATACGTTCGACGTATCTTCCGTCAGATGTGATGTGAACCGACCCTATAAGGCCCGCCATAGACGGACCGCAACTTGCAGTCGAGACCGACTGCTCTAGAGCGGTCGCGTTGAAGTCGTACACGACTGCAATACGACCGCATAATGCAGTCGACTACGACTGCTTGGAGCAGTTGTGTTCGACCGCAAAATAATACTGATGCGAGTTCATTTACAAGATGGATTTCGATGAAGAAACAGTGGAGGGCCGCGCGGTCGGCAGCAACCGCTTGTAGCGGTCCGTGTATGGTGGGTCCGGCAGCTCAGCAGTCGACCGCACTGCGAAACTCGACCGCAGAGCGACTGCTCTGACCGTTCAGGAACTGCTCGAGCGGTCCGTGTATTGCGGATATGAATTTAGTATGGAAACTGCAGATCGCCGTGCGGCGACCGCATCTTGCAGTCGGTCTCGACTGCAAGATGCGGTCCGTCTATGGCGGGCCTAATACTTAATCGCATGCGATATGATATTGTTAAACAACTTAATGTGAGTACAATGACATCACTTGTACTTTAAAAATATTTCTAATATTATATGCATAATTCACATTCAGTACTCATTGTCAAAAATTATATTATTGTTGCTACCACGATTATAGAGTATTTATTTAAAATAAAAAACGAATATTCTAAATACATCTTATCTGTAAATATACACTGTATTATTTATTTAAAATAATTTAAATGCAAGGTAGCCCCTATAGCATATAGCCCCATATTACGAAATAATGATATGTTTAAGGAAATTATTGACTAAAATAAGATTTTAGATAAAAAACGCGCTTTATACAGATGATTTTATATGCAGTTAAGATAGAAGAACAACACCCAATTGAAATGAAATAATAATAAATAGTTTCAAAATATTTGAAAATAAACACGCCTGTACTCCACGAAGGGTTAGGCAGAGATGTACTCATTCGTACACCCACATTTCGCCAGTTATATTTAAGTCCCATGTAATATGGGGGCCTATTGCCCACACCTATTGGGCCTATTGGGCACAAATCCAGACTACAAGGCTGCTACTGAGAAATTTCTGAGGGAAAAACCTAATAACACTGCCCGACCTGGGAATCGAACCCAAGACCTCATGCTCAGCAGTCGCGCTTCGCGACCACCTAGTCCAACGAGGCAGTCGAAAATAATATACTTTTTATAAATGCAAAGGAAGCCTTTGACCTACCACAGGTATCCAATAGGTTTAAATAAAAACCTTGACAGGTGTCAAGGGACACCCGGATGGAACGAAGTTATATGAGAGAGAGAGAGAGACAGACAGACAGACAGACAGAGAGAGAGAGAGACAGACAGACAGAGAAACACGCGAACGCCGCACGGCTTACAACTATAGCAAAAAGTGTCGTTACAACTTTTGGTCTTAATGTCGTTACAACTTTTGGTCTTAATTTTTTCCGTCTAGCCCCCTTGCGCAACGCGCGATAAGGAACTTCGTTCCAACAATATTAACATATCTTGTAATATGTGATTGAAAAATAAATAAAACCTAACTATGGAGATAGTAGCAAGTTATGTAAATAATTGGTACTTTGACGACAGATCAAGCTATTACCAGTATATGCTGACCTCTCATTATATAGACCAGGGGTTCCATAACTAACTTATGTTTTACGCGCCCCCTTTCTACAAAGAAAAAATATCCGACCCCAACATAGATGGGAAAAGGCTAGGCAGCATAAAGCCTGTCTGATCTGTAAATAAGATCCTTCACTACACTGGCGCGCCCCACACTTTAAAAACCCCTGATATAGACTTTATGCACAATGAGTGGTTGGCTTAAACTGGACATGTTTGGCTTGATAAGTCGTCAGCGTCGTGCGTACTTGGGCTTTATGTATTTATGGAAAATAAATCATGCAGAGGTTAATTCTAATACATAATATACTATGATCTTGATCATAGGTCAATGTAAGTGGCTATCCGGTAGAATGTTTCGTTTTAAAATTGTACTCCTCTCCACTGCTTGATTCATACACAATTCAATTGTTTATCAGAGAATTTGGTGAAGGGGTGTGTAATTTTAAAACATCTCTACTTGACTTAACCCTATATTTGGCAAACATTATTTTGATAATATTTTACTTATAACATGTTCATCGTTCACATCTCTAAATTATCGAAAAGTACAATGTATTCAATTATCCGTGCCAAGAATAGGGTTAATGCACTTCCCAATACAAATCTTATACCTAGTACATTATAATTATGTTACAGCTAAACTCTTTACCTTTTCCTCTGATTCGTCTTCTTGATAGCGGGCGACTTGAGCGATCGTTTGTTATTTATTGGTGGCAACATGTATCTCGCTCCGTCGTCTTCATTGGCTATGCTTGTGTCCAATGTTTGTTTTGATCGCCGTGTCTGTATTGTTCTCGATTCGTTAGTGTTCACAGTCTCTGTTGACACAAAATTAATAAGTTATTAATTAACAGCATTATATAGTCGCTTACAGTATTATTATTTGAATTTAAGTCACTATGCATATGTAGTACCAAATGGTCATAAACAGCAGAACTTACATTTTAACATGTTTACAACATCTAAATGACATGTTCTTCTAAACACGACATAGAGCGAATCATGCCAACCGAAGCAGTAGTTTAATAGTATAGCAGTAATAATATAAATTGGAGTGTAGTATACGGTAAACCAGTAAGAATTGTTGGCGGCACAATCCTAACTGGTCGAAAGTAAGAGACGCCGCTAAACTATAATGAATTTAAGGATAATATTACGATTTTGAACGCATTTTTCGGTTCTGTACATTTTAAACGATACGATAAAGTAAATGAATGACTTACCATTCAAATATTTACGCGGCGTTCGTGTCTGTCTTTTATCTTGAGTATTATTATTATTTTCAGTCAATTTGCCCTGCTTCTGTACCATTTGCTTCGGTTCTGTTTGCTTGTGTCTGAGCGTGCGGCTGTTTTCTTCAGACTCTTTTGTTTCTTTTTCTGGTTCAATGGTGGTTTTCGGTTTTTTCTCTGGACTGTAAGAGGATGATGACGATTTTCGTGGCCTGGCTGTTTTCCTAATGGGTTTAATTGTACTTGTTAATAGTTGGCCTTTTGGTAACTATTTGAAATATTTGTATGGGCTATGTAAGTACCGTACCCGGTAGTCAATATGGTACACCAAGCTTTAGAAAGAGGCGCCTTGGTAGAAGTGACAGAGACGACGATATAAAAGGCGGTCCTTAAAAAAAATGATGTCTATATTTCTGGTTGAGTACCTACTATAAGTAATTCTCTATGGAGATTTTATGTTGGAAGTTTGTTTAGGATTTATTTGACTCGCCAAATATAGGTCCATCAATGTTTAACCAATTTAATACAAAATAATAAAGCTATTGAATCAAGATCCGATCTAGTAGTTCCCTGGCTGTCCTCCCCCAGAAACGCCATAAGCTGAGGTCTCTACCGGACAAGGGATGATCTTATTGAGATCTTTCTTCTTAGTGAGTAGTCGCTTACTTTATAAAGATTCACGCCCTGCCTGGAGGGCTTATTTTGTTAAAGACATGTGTTGTCTCATGGTAAGGGAAGGCCGTTTAAGCAGTCAACAACTTCCTAGGCGCCTGCGAGATACCAATTCAAAAAAAAATATACTGAAAAAAGTCTGTACCTTTTAGTGACGTTAATCGCTTGTCCATTTGGCTCGTTCTCTTCCTCTCTATCTCGCTCTTCAATCTCTTGAAATATTTCTTTTTCTATTTTATTTACTTTTTCATGTACTTCTGTGAAAAAAAATTGTATGTTTGAGTTCTCAATTATTTTATTGATATAATATGTAGTGCGATTGGCAGATAACAATAAAATCGGGTACTTGACACCACTGAATCACTGATCAATTGACATATGCTATAAAAACACGATTCTCCGATAGATTTTGTACGGCTACAGTCAAATGTGACGTCACTTATTTACCAACTCAATTCATTTACTATTTATTTTCAAAGCAACTTAAATCGATCGGGTTTTTAAGGCTAAAATAAAGCGTTTTTTGAATAAGTTATGTCTTGGAATTTTTGTTTAAAGGTGTCAAGTACCCAATTCTAGAGGCTGTTTTTATTACATGTAAGCTTACTTTTGTACCTAGCTTCAATTGTTCCGAAGAAACTAAAATAGAATAAAAATTTATAACTTACCCGGATCTACAGGAGTGCTGATGATAACAGGTGTGGAGGCTCCACTACTTAGTTCCTTTGGTTGTTCAGGCTGCGCGACTATCATCTTGGGTTTGTTCTCACTGACTGTCGGTTCCACCTCCTTATGGAATATCTGCACCACTTGTTCCAAAACTGGGTGGATCTGCGGCCAGTGACCTTCTAGGTAGACCTCCTGAAAGGTGGTACTGAGTGTTAAACCAACGAGACAGAACCAACTATTTTTATGTAAATATAAAAAGAATAGGTAGAATTTAATAGTTCACCTCATTATTTCTTGTGAATTTTATTTTAATTTTCTCAGGAGGGTTCACTTTTGTTTCTTCTTTCTTTTCATCGGGACCTGGTGCACATGTTTCTTTAGCTAAAAATGGAGGAAGATACATTGTTAATTTAAATCTATGTTAATAATAAAATATCAAGAAACGACTTAGCAGGCATCTTTTGATATGCACATGCGAAATTTATTAGACTCAAGGCATGTAACGTAAGGCCGTGAAACCCACGTCTGTTGTAGTATAACAACCCGGGAAATGCGAGGCTCATTCTTCTCATCAAAGGTTTTATTTTTTAAGTCACATTCAACGGAAATTTAATTCTTACCGACGCCATTTGAAGGTTCACAGGCTGGAAAAGATTCTGAACTCCTAAAAAAAAAACAGAAATACAGTAAGTATTATCATTTTGTTTAAATTTTGCGACTACAAGCAGACACAATCTGCATTTGCTGTGCCCGACAGGGTCCATAATGATTCTGTTCTTATTAAATGTCATCATTTAATAAGAGACCTTTTTTTTGTGGATGGTTAATCATCAAATGCCTCTTTCAGCTCTGGGCGGAGCGGAAGGGAGTGTCAGAGTTTTACTGGCTAAAACCCAACCGTGTTTCTTCTAGTGCCCTTTGCGTTCTAGATCTGCGGTAACTCTTTCGAACAAATTCCGCAACCTTGGCAGGCACTGGCCTTAGCAGGTTATTAGTTTAAATAAATATATTTAAACTTTATGCAATTAAAAAGTACAAAGGCGGACTTAATGCCTTAGGCATTCTCTACCAGTCAACCAAAGGTGGTGAAGAGATAACAAAGCAGGTGCAGGTTCCGTCTTCTGTGCTGACTAAGAACTTCAGCTCTAAAGTTTAGTCAGTTAAAATGACAGTAAAACATACCTAAGAGGGTTAGCTTGAGGCACGGGAGCGTCCGCATCTTTTGACTCCCGCGGCTCTTTAGCTTTTTCTAACAATCTGTTAAAACATAAAAAAAAATAGTTTTAATTAATACAGTAAAAAAAAATAAAAACTAATAGCTTTTTCGAACGTTTTCTTTCGCACGGAGGTAGGAAAACAAAAAAAAAGGTTAAAACTGTCCTAATAGGATTTATTCATGATCAGCCGTTTCGGCATTGATTGATCACAAACGTTCATAGTCACACTCACAATAATGTGTTAGTAGGATAGTAAAGTATGATTTTCCTAAGTGTATTACTCTGTTCTCTCAACACTTACTTCTTTAATGCTGCTGCCTTCTTTTTCTCTTCAACATATTTCAGTTTCCAGAACGACTCGCTTTCATCTGAGTCACCTAAAATAACAAATGAATGATATAATATAAACCATGTACCTATGAAAAACCACATTTGAGAACCGATTACACTGATCTTTTTTTGTTGTGTTTTTAATTGCCTGGGCACGGTTTGCATGATAGAAAATTTTCGGAAAACCACCGGAAATGTCAGATATTTGCACCCGTGCGAATATATTGACGATATTTGCAACCTAAGTGTTACTTATTTTACAGAATAAAATTGATTTATTTTCAAACCTTAAAATTCACGCCTATAAGTGTTACTTATTATACAGAATAAATTTTATTTATTATCAACATCGATCACTTATAAAAACTAGATACCCAATCAGCGACAAAAAATGTCCTCACCGAATAACTACCAAACTGAACGTTTGGGTAGTTATTTCATTTAGAAACATTCGAGCGCTCCGACGGTAAACACGCCTCAGTGCTCGTTTAAAAACTGCAAAAATCACTCATTTAAGACGCTAAAAAATTATGGAGGTTCTTATTTTCGCTAAGTATTAATATTATCATTATATAATTATTATCACTGTATTTAAAGTACTAGTATTTAATCAAGAAATCATCGTAAAAACAATTTTTAAGGTTATAAAATAGTGTTATAAAGCATCTAAATTGTGAATACTCTCTTACTGAACGTATTAATCGTAAACGCATGCCCACTTAAATTGTTCGGGTTATCGATGCTTGTTCTGTAGGAGTCGTTGGAGACGCTATTGTTCCTTAATTTTTTATTAAACTATTATTGTTTTTTTTTTGTTTAATGAGACTTCTTTTCTGATTTTATAAATACGATAGTAACTTTTTACAGATTTAATTTTGACTTACAGTGTTGAGTGTGAGTTGAGTGAGTGTAAAATATATGTATTTACATTCAGGTAAATTACAATCATTACACATATACTCCAAAGTATAGAATATGCTTTATTACGTTACATTATGCTTAACAAATTAAAAAAAATACCATTTATAATTTACCGTATGAAAAAAAAATGGTACAGTTCGACTCACTCGTACAGTCTGTTGGCAAAGACGTCTGACCCACCCTAAAAACAAACGAATTTGGACCCTCAGCTTGTAGCATTAAGGTTTATTCAATTTATATGAGCTTATCAAACTAGTGGTCGAGGACTCGATGAACAAACACAATAATAATACAGACACGCAAATTTGATCTTTATTACGTTAGCATTAGGTTAAATATTATAACTACTTGTTATAATATTATTAGTGTAATAGCTTATTTTAATGATTGCATTCAAGTAATTCTGATCTCGTGGCCTGTATATAAGACTGCGAAAAACAAGTTGTGAGATCAAATCCTGCGATGAACATATTGTTTTGCTTTCAATTTAGAATTTATTTAAAAACTATTTCTTGTATTATTGTAAAGAACTATAGACGGATAATCTTCAAATAAAAACTTTCTAAAATGGTAATAATTATTTTCGCATAACTTGTAATAAGTGGGTAGTTGAAAAATAAATATTAGTATTCATTATAAAACTGGTATTTTCAAATGCTACGGGTATGCAGTAACTACGCGCAAACATATTTTACCTTGCCTTACTAAATTCTATGAACTTTAAAGTTTTTTAATTTACCCACCTGTTTACAAGATAAATTGACGTAAATCATATTGGTCGTTCTTTAATAATGCAACCAATATTGTAGAAATGAAAACAAATTAAAAAAGAAACTGATAATAGGTGAACTGTGTTTTGACACCGACATGTTGTTAGTCGCCAATCCAGCATTAAACCGCTAAGCCACAAGAACTTGTTGGGAATACGCGAAATTAAAGATTGGTTTGTAATAAAATTATGTTGTGTAACTTAAAGGCTTTTCAACTTTAATGTCAACGAGATAAGGATTAAAATAGCTTAACAAAATTATATATAATGCCGGTAGCTCCGACAATGTTACCTTAAAGTAACGTGTTAAAGATCAAATTTGCGTGTCTGTTTTGGTATCGTATTCGTTCATCGAGTTCTCGAGCACTTGTCTGATAAGCTCATATAAATTGAATAAACCTTAATGTTACAAGCTGAGGGTCCAAATTCGTTTATTTTTAGGGAGGGTCAGACGTCTTTGCCAACAGACTGTACCTTGTCCTAGCAGCGAGCCTCGGTCGTAAAATTTTATTGCTTTTTTTGATACCTTGTAATTTAGACTTTAAAATATACAAGTTAGATTGAATTTGTTTTGAAGTATATTGACCAGCTAGTTTAGGTTGTAAAAAGTCGTAAGTTTTTGAACATAGTTTTGTGAATACAACTTTAAATATTGCGTTTAAGGTTGAATTTTCATTAATGTATATTTCATTTCAACTAGGATTAGGTAAATACAATTGGCGACAGTTTTAAGAGAACTTTTGCATGAGATTGTGTATCTAGTTTTTTATTAGTGATCGATGATTATCAAACCTTAAAATTCACGCAAAACAACATTACAGCTTTGGGGACAAAAAGTTAGGCAATGTAGGCTAATAGGTTACAAGCGGTTAGGCGTCAGGCATAATGTCCTATCCTATGTAAAAATAGAGGGCGAAGTAATTAATAAAATATAAGAAAACTAGCTGTCCGCCGCGGTTACACCCGCGTCTTTGGTTACTGCTCCGCTCCCGTAGGTCGTAGCGTGATGGTATATAGCCTATAGCCTTCCTCGATAACTAATCTATCTAACACTGAAAGAATTTTTCAAATCGGACCAGTAGTTCCAGAGATTAGCGCGTTCAAACAAACAAACAAACAAACAAACACTGCAGCTTTATAATATTAGTATAGATAAGTACATACTTTCTGGCAAATAAGTGAGGTAGTTTTTCACAATGTTGCCATCCTTTACCAGTGGGTATATTTTCTTTCCGTACATGACGAACAGACCACCTTCTTCTTCTAATGACAATACCCTACTGGATTGTGGTTTCCTGCAACAAATGGATTAATAGGTATAATCTATAATAAATACTCGTAGTACGAAACCAAGGAATTTTTCATGTTTGGCAACTTTGTTGTTAAAAATTACACATTTATCATTGAGATATTTTATCCCAGAATGTTTTGGTGTAACTTCTATCTTGCAACATCAGCAGATATTATTGCACTCACATGAAGCAGACATAATAATATGTCGAATCATATTAATGAGTAATTTGTAAAAAAATAAACTGCCTCGTTAGACTAGTGGTCGCAAAAAGCGACTGCTGAGCATAAGGTCTTGGGTTTGATTCCCAGGTCGAGCAAAGTGTTATTGGGTTTTTCCATTAGGAATTCTTCAGTAGCAGCCTCGGAATTTGTGCCTGGTTAATGGCAATAGGCTCGCCCCCTATTACATGGGACTTAAATATAACTGGCGAAATGTGGGTGTACTAATGTGTACACCTCTGCCTAACCCTTCGGGGATCATACAAAAAAAAAGTAGGCAGTAGATACCTGAGACAAGCTGAGCTAAGTTAGCCTAGCTCGCGATGTGGATTTCGCTATACACACAAACATACATATAGGTACTCACGCCTTTTTCCTATGGGAGTAGGCAGAAACCACAGAACGCCACCTGCTACAATCCTTACACACTCCTTTTGCATCATCTACGTTCATACATCTCGTCATACAAGCACGCCGGTTACGAGTACTGTGCACCTGACCTTACTGAAGAACCTTACCAATAAGACACAACAAAACATGGACTACTATGTTTACTCACAAATATTTCTTGTGCGATCTGTTCTTCCGGCTGCGCGGCGGCGACACGTAGGCCTCACTCCCACTCTCTGATGTCCAGTCGCTCGAGTTCGATGCGTGTGTAGCAGTGTGCCTGAAAATATCATTTGACTTTTTATTTCGTTCAAAGTGCAGCAATGGAAGGACAGCAATGCAAAGGTAGACTATAGAAAACAATATAATACTCTTTATTGTACACCATAAAAAGTTACAAATAAGGACTTTAAGAGTAACTTAAGAGTAGTTTAAAAGTAAAAGCATGTTATAATAGTGACCTTTGAATGGACTTAGCTGAAAACGAGAAACAACATGTAAAATAAAAATAAAAAATACTACAGACATTTTCCCTAAAAGAATGCTACAAAGACGAAAGAAGTACAAAACTTGTTTAAGTAATAATTGCATTTTGAAAATAATAGGAATTAAAATAGAGCGAATGATAACGGGATGGCTGGAAGAAGAAGAACAGAAAATAATTTTAAACTTTTACTTACTGTGAAGCATTATTGTGAGATATGGTCCTTCTACGACGGCTCAGCTGCCTTTTACGCTTCATACCAACTCCACCACCTAAACAACAAAATAATGGCATCAATTTCTAAAAAAAATCCTACCATTGTCTCATAACATCCACGAATATGTAAAATTTAGGAACAGGAATGAAGGAAGGTTACAATGAACAGGGTATATTTATGTAAATTAAAATGACACATTCATTAAATTATTAGATAAACTAATATAACATGGCGCGCCCCTCCAGAACTTCAAAACGTTGGAAAGTATTTGTGAAAGTATTTACAAGACTCACAACGCATGTGTGGCTCTCGAAACAAAAACAAATCAGCTATTTGTTGCTAGACTAGCGGCGTCATTGATTACTCATTATTAGTATGGCGCTGCGCTGACATACTCTATGAAAATGACACGTGCGTTGTCTTGCGCGGTCTTGCTAGTTATGATTAGTTGACCAACAAATCTGCCGGCCTGGAAGACGAATACTTACAACTACATAGAAACTCTTTCATATGGATATGACTACACACATTGAAATAGTAATATGGAGGGGCGCGCCATGTTATAGTAGTTTATCTCTACATTCACCATTAAATTAAAACCTTTTTCAGAATCATGCATCTCCATATGACATATCATTAACCTTGACCAATATCTGCCGAAGCGAGTTTCTAATAAACAATAAGGGTTCATAAAACATGCTTATTGGCACTCGAGGTGTCTTTATTAAACTAAAGCAAGCATATTGTGATTAAAACCACGGACAATGGCGGTAAACCAGTTTTCACCTTTCAGTTCTTAGTCATAAGGTTGAAAAGTAGTCAACCGCCATTGTCCTAGGTTGTACATCTACCTGATATTTCCAATGATTCAAAGGTTTTCTGAAATACATAAATCTAACTTACTAGGATAATCCAACTGATATTACCTTAGTAAAGGGTTAGAATTTAAATAGATGGGCTGTTGAGCGGTCTTTGATAATCATGCTTATTCAGAGTCAAAATAATAATCTTTATCTATAAAACATATACCTCAGTTGCGAAGCAATTTATAGTACCGATGCCTCATTGCACATGCCTAATGTTTTTCATTCCATTACTCAACAAGCAGTGACTTCATAAGATGCATATTATGCCCCTACACGTAACTTACCACTAGTGAATCCGAACATGTTTGCTATAGCTTTGTCTCTTTCTGATTTACTTGTTAACACACCAGTGCGGTGCTTTTTCGTTGTTGAAGTTTGAACTTCTCTGGTATTGGTGTCTGAGTGGGACCTCAGCTCCACTACATCTTCAGCTGCCTTTTGTTTATCCGCGTTCGTTTCTTTCTTATTTTGTTCAGTATCACTAGACTCTGACATATTATATCTAGTCTTATTAAATTGTTCATCAAACAGACTGACATTTTGCAAGCAAGGGTTCGTGATATCTGGCGACTCTTTAGTGTTATTTCCCTTTTCAGTTCCTATCAAATCTACAACATGGGTTTCGAAACTTGTTGATGGTTTGTCAAGGCTAGCCGGATTTTCTTCAAGCCATGGTTTTTTAATTACGTCAGGTTTGATGAAGTCTTCATTATCTTTTACTTTATCTTCTGCATTTGTATCCAAGTGAGATTCTGTAACCTTTTTATCTACTTTTGTTGGTGACTTTGACTTCACTTCCAGTTTCTTTTTCTTATTGTCTATAGTTTTTGAATTATCTTCAGAACAAGATCGTTTCCTGGTAACTTTCTCTGGACTTGGAGTTTTAACAGACTTGATTGTTTCTTCAGTAACACTTTCTGGTGCATCTTTGTCTTTAGATTCAATATTTTCAGAATTTTTATTTTTTAATGCTTCTGGATTATTCGGAAGAGACGCATCAACCGTGCTATTGGAATTATTTAGGCCACTAGATTGTACTTGAGGTTCTGAGTGGGAATCATCAATAACTATTACATCGGAATTTTCAGAATTTTGGACTACTGATTTTTCGGCAGGGAGAAGCTTTTTTGCTCCTTCAGTTTTAGCATCACCACCATCCTCCATGTCGGTGCCATTCTCTGCTTGCATTGAAGAAATTTCATCATACAAATGCACATCTGGTAAATCTTCTACTTCATCAGTTACAGGAGCATTTTTCTGAGGAGATTTATTTTCTGGTATGTTACCAGCTTCTAATTCTTGAGCCAAAACTTCCTCAACTACTTCAGTAGAAAGTCTTGTAGCATTGTTGGCAACATCAGTGGCTATGCTTTTGGTGTTATTAATTTCATTTGTAGGTTCAGAAAGCTCCCGAACATTTTCTGAATTGTCAGTTTCTGGTACATTTTCAACTATCTCCATTTGACCTTCTCTGTCTGAATCTTCGGGTTCAGATGCAAAATCATCCAGCACTTCTTGCAGCATTGGTGTCAACGGTTCAGAATAAGTAATGCAATCTCTGAGAGATTTAGATGCTGCTGACGGCTTTTCTTCAGATTCAGTGGCTTCTAGCTCCCTCTGTATTTCCTCCGCAGTCTCATAGCAGTTTTCAAGTATTACAGTGTCAGCAGAAGATCTACTTCTTACAGGTACCTTTGAACATTTTGTATTCTCACCTGTAGTGGTCTCCCCCTCATTGTTAGCCGGCTCATTATCTTTCAGATCGAGACCTAGAATAAATTAAACTGTGATGGACAAGTAGTATTTAGTTGGAACACAAAAATGAGGCATAACTTAATAAAGTGGTTTTTTTTGGTATCAAGTTTTATATTGCAGGCATCTATCATCAATATTTTTTTTAAAGGGATTTGGAATGAAGAGTATAAACATACAATCTTCTTCTATTTGGGATAATATAAAGAAAGATAGAAATTAATTAATCTATTTTTTTAAACTACATGACACTGTTTTTTGGTGGAATAATTTATGCAAATTATAAAACATTTAAGTACAGATCATGAAACTATATTTGTTTTTAATCTCAGCCAAAAGACGCTCCTTGCTAGACATAGGTCTCCTCCAAGCATCGTCACAACACAACAATAACGGGCAAAGTTACCAAAGAATAGATAATTATTATTTAAATATTCTCTATTTGTTTTGTAGCAAGTAAAGACTAGTAGTTTACACATATAGCAGTATATTAACTACTCAATTAGTGAATCGTTTTGTTAACTAAACTAATATAATATAGCTGATGAGGTATTTGTTTGTTTGATTAAACGCGCTAATCTTAGAACTCGCAGTTGGATTTGAAAAAATCTTTTTGTTTATGATAGCCAGATTAATGAGAAATATTAATAGGCTACTTATCATCCCATAACCCACGGGAAAGGAGTAGTAACCAATCACGTAACTTAAAGCGGGTAAAAGATACTACGCGGGCGAAGTCGCGGGCAGAAGCTAAATTGACATTATAATGATAAAATTTACATGTAATGATGCAACGTTTTCTGTTTCATTGTAGCGCCGAACACACTAGGGAACATTTTGTCCCGCAACATGACGCGCGACACTCAATATACGTGACGCCGCGCTGCAACGTTGCATAGTGGCCCGCAACATGCCCCGCAACATTGTACGTGACGCGGGGCATGTTGCTTGCTCCCGCCTCGAGAGCGAGCGCACGTGTCCCGCTTTCACGACTAAACCACTGAACCGATTTTGATAAAATTTGATATGAGGTAAGAATTGAATCCTCCTTGCGTATGACGACTACCTAATCTGATAGTGTATTTGTATGTCTTGTGGTAATGATGTGGTCAACTTTTATATAGCCATGAGAAAATAAATAATGAGATCAGTTAACTAATAAAATCAACTGTCTAATATTATATGTTGTATTAAATCATACCATTTGAATTGGATTCATCACTAATAGTTTGGATATCAAGGCGGTTTCTGTTCCTATCTGCGAGATCACACCTGAAATGAGTTATAAACATACATTTTATTACAACTTTATAATATTGTTTTAGTGTTCATGCGTTCCAGGCTAGGAATTCTTCTTCTGATATTTTATTTATGCATTTAACCCGTTCATTTCATGCATTTAACTAAAAATCGCAAGTGTGTCGCACACGTTTTTCTATGGCAAACACATCAACAGTTTAGCCAGCGCACTATGGGCTTTATGTAGCGATTGTGTGCCCGCAGGGCCGCAGTCAACATGTAAAAGTTAAAACATTTATCTCAATTAGACCATTTACAGGCACTTTTGATTTTTCAAGGAGACGGGTCAGTTAGTCAGAAAGTTGAAGCTAGTTGCTCATTCTAAAACGGAGGTATGCCTCTATGGAGAAGAACAAGCAACAAATTCCACAGACACTCTTTGCAATAAGATTTTGACAAAATAATGATTGAAATATTCTTGTTGTTTCTACATGTAAAAACAATAAAGATGAATATAAAACAATAATAAAAAATAATAAGAATAACTGTTACTACAGAAACAAAAATTACAAAAAAAAGTTTAACACAGAAGTTTAATGCGAAATTAAACCTGTGTATGTGGGAACAGATGCCAATAAGTCAGCCACAAAATACCATTATAGAACTTTACAGAATTATTCTTGGGTAAGCAGTAAACCGGGAACCCACAAAATTTTGTTCCAGTGGTTGCAAGCAAAACCAGTGTTAGGGGTTTTGTGTTTCAATCCCTGAGTTGGACAACATGGTCGTAGCTTTACCTATACTTAGGGGAATACAGCCAAGTTACGTGTAAGTTTTAAATTTTCATGGCTTAAAAATAAATTATAAGCACTAATTTCAATAGTTAACTTTACCTAGCTCTGAAGCTGCTTATTTGTTCGTTAGTTAGTTTGAAGTAGGGATTATGTATATCTGGTAGAATGCGTTTCAAGAATGTTTCTTTTAAACTCTGCCAAGTCCTAGATGTAAGCTGCAAAACATAATAAGTACTTTGTTTACATCAGAGCATTCAGTGGCGGATCCAGGATTGTTGTTTGGGGAGGGGCTTGACCCCGCTGAGGGTTGGTTTTTAGCAAAGTAAACATTAAAAACACACACATTTAATTTAAGTTATGCATAATTGGTGACCATTGTACCTTAGGCAGGGTAACAAAAATATTTAATAAAAATAATATCAAGTTTAAGATTAGTCATGAAAAAACTCATAATGCTTTTGGGGGATCTTGTGCCCTTTAGCCTCCTCCCCGTGGATCCGCTACTGATAACATTATAATATTGTAGATAAGAAAGTGTACTTGAGTTATTTTTACCAGATTCATAAAAGCATTTTGTTACCTTTGTGTTGGCAAAATCCACCCACATTTTTCTAGCTTTAATTTCACCATATAACTTGTTTTCTACTAAATAATCTACTATGATCTTGAACTCTCCAATGCTATACGGTTTTCTAAAAATATAAAAAAAAAGATAAAAAACTAAATATTTAACAATAATCTTGCCTCATTGTAGGTAGGTTCCTATAGTTAGAAAATTCTGTAATTTGATGAAAGTGCATGCAAGTGCGTGCATTCACACGTTAATATTTTTGATGCAAATAAAGTGCCTAATAAAGTCATGGTTTACAGACTTACCCGGACATTTTGATGTGTATTTTCTATTGTGTTAGGTTTCAAATGTTTGATGGTCAACGTAGGTATCAAAATATTTTGCGGTACACTGTAGTTTCGAATCAGCTCCAAATCATCATTTAAGATAATCGTTATTTAACGGGAGCTTTTTGCTCAGAATGTATCTGGGAATGTAAGAAGAAGTCTTGATTCTTGACTCCCTTTTAAAATAACCCGAGGTTTCGGTAAATTTTATCAATCGGCCGATAAACACTTCCAAATCAAACGTAAGCCAGCCCAATATAATATTGTAGTCTTTGAGCCAGCCCAGGGGGAGGACCATAGAGTAAAGTAATATAACGGGTATAGAGAGCCCACTCGCCGACTTTTTTGTAGACCGTAAATGTCAATTGATCAGCAAAATAGCGCCATCTATTAACGTCATCCGCAAACTTTTACGTATGTGTGTGTGAAGGTACTACTGCTACTGCATGTATGCATGTGTGTGTGTGTAGGTATAGTGAGTTCAGTCCTCTCCACCAAAATATACGCAATATGCAGTAGCAGTAAGTTATAGCAATTAGCTAACACACCTTTGAATAAATGGTTGATATTTATAAGAATACATTTTTATAATTATTTACTCATATAAAAAAAATAGGTTTAAAATTCTATGGATTCGTATCCTCTTTCTCAACCATTTATGCAAAGGTGGATCAGCTAATTGCTATAACTTACTGCTACTGCATATTGCGTATATTTTGGTGGAGAGGACTGAACTCAACGTGGATCGGCGGATTAATTTCACGAAGAAAAACACAAAAATAGAACGAAAATTACAAACATGCGCATACGCAAGGAGCAGTCGCCATTTTGTGACTTTTTTAATCAACCTTGCTGTGTTGCTAGTAATTGTAATAGTAAGGCATTTTTTATAATATAAACAAATATTTGCAATTAATAGATAAGAACATATTTGCAATTATAAATAAAATCTCTAAATTCAGTTATAAAACTACTATAATTAATTTATATTATTAACCACAATTTAGAATTCATCGATAGTGTCGCCATCTATGGTGACAATAAGCAACTATTATAATTTGTTTTCGGATGACGATATCAGATGTCGCATTTTTAAAAAAATGTCTATAAATCGGTCACTGTATGGGAGTGTCCTCCCCCTGGGGAGGACACTCCCATACATTGACAGATTTATAGACTTTTTTTTAAAAATGCGACATCTGATATCGTCATCCGAAAACAAATTATAATAGTTACTTATTGTCACCATAGATGGCGACACTATCGATGAATTCTAAATTGTGGTTAATAATATAAATTAATTATAGTAGTTTTATAACTGAATTTAGAGATTTTAATTATAATTGCAAATCTGTTCTTATCTAATAATTGCAAATATTTGTTTATATTATAAAAAAGCCTTACTATTACAATTATATACTAGCAACACAGCAAAGTTGATTAAAAAAGTCACAAAATGGCGACTGCTCCTTGCATATGCGCATGTCTGTAGTTTTCGTTCTATTTTTGTGTTTTTCTTCGTGAAATGAATCCGCCGATCCACGTTGAGTTCAGTCCTCTCCACCAAAATATACGCAATATGCAGTAGCAGTAAGTTATAGCAATTAGCTGATCCACCTTTGCATAAATGGTTGAGAGAGAGGATACGAATCGATAGAATTTTAAACCTATTTTTTTTGTATGAGTAAATAATTATAAAATTCTATCGATACGTATTCTTATAAATATCAACCATTTATTCAAAGGTGTGTTAGATAATTGCTATAACTTAATGCTACTGCATATTGCGTATATTTTGGTGGAGAGGACTGAACTCACTGTACCTACACACACACACATGCATACATGCAGTAGTAGTACTACTGCACCTTCACACACACATACGTAAAAGTTTGCGGATGACGTTAATAGATGGCGCTATTTTGCTGATCAATTGACATTTGCGGTCTACAAAAAAGTCGGCGAGTGGGCTCTCTATACCCGTTAGATTACTTTACTCTATGAGCCAGCCACAGCCACCAACAGCCACTGATTATGCGAAGTTGCCAGAAAAAAAAACATCACCGAAATTAATTATTTTGATTTTGTATTTCATGAAATTGAATTGAATTTAAGCGCTGCAAGTTACAAAATGAAGACTATAATCATAAATTCTACTTTCTTCAATAAAAAATAACACAAATAATTAATGTTGGAAAAAGAGAAATTCAATAATTGCCGCACCAAAAAACTAAAAGATATAGATAGAAAAATATTACAAAGGGCTCAGATAAAATGTACAGGGACTTTTTTGTATTATTTACATTTGAAGCCATAGAGCAACACGGGTATAATACCTGACGGAAGGGGAGACGCCATAGCGTATTTTTTCAATACAGAAAAGTCTGTCATTTTTTGCGGGGGGAAATACACACACAAACACACTTTTCAATGCCCCACACAAAAACAATCGTCTGTCGCTACGAAACTCACACATAGAAATAATAACAATACACTAACAATTTCGTACACACATAGATACATTTTGTGTCATAACAGTGTATGATGCAACTACATTGACAAACATTGCTGTAACAGCTGTCGATACGCATTTATCCATAAATTAAAGAACTCTGTTAGGGAAATCAGGTTTTTTACTTTATTTATGTTATTTATTACTTTTTCAACAGTTGTCAATTAAAAAATAATTAAAAGCATGTAGGTATAATTTAAAAATAATTAAAAGCATGTAGGTATAATTTAAAGTCAAAGTCAAAACATTTATTTCAATTAGACCATTTACAGGCACTGTTGAATTGTCAAGGAGTCGGTCAGTTAGTCTGAAAGCTGAAACTAGTTGCTCGTTCCAAAACGGAGGTAGGCCTCTATGGAGAAGAACCAGCAAGAATCTCCACGGCACTCTTTTAAATTAGGTTTTAACAAAATCCTGGTTACATTATTCTTGTTGATTCTACATGTGAAAACAATGAAGATGAATATAAAACAGTAGTAAATAATAAAAATAAATATATGTAAGCCATAGCAGGATAAGAGATGACCAATCCTTTTGCAGCCCAAATCAGTGATGGATTTATCTATTACTGGTTTTTAGATTTATCACCTATGTGGGTTTGCTTTTGTCATTAAGTAAGTAATTCTTGTATCAGCATAATTTTCCATTAACATACTACATAACTACAACTTAGTCTTTAGTTTTTGCAAATGCAAATGTCACACATCGACTGATGGTAAGTAAATATTTTTATCGATAACAAACAAACAATTTACAAAATAACAACACTATTGCACTTGGTGACAGTGACTTAACAGTGGACCATTTGGTCATATGTTTCGACAGAGGGGAACGCCTGCCTATGGCGTCTCCCCTTCCGTCAGGTACCCGTGTTGCTCTATGTTTGAAGCATAATAAAAATGTTTCCGGCACGTAGACAGAGAATACTATAGACACCTAGAAAGCGTGTCGCAGAAAGAGACAAAAAAATATACGTCACTATATTTAGGGTTACCATGTAAGGAAAAATTTACCCCACAATTTGTATATGCAAGCGTAAGCCAGAAAGTGGCACTAAAAAATCGATTATCAGCGGTATTGTGTAGGCATGGGATGCCGAGGATAAACATGAATGGAAGAACACATTCTGGTGAACTCCAATAGATGATGTGATTCCAAATACGTACCGTTTGATATGTGATAATAGATTGACTTTGTGAATAAATAATACAATATATTTATTTTTAATTAGCTTTATTGATTTTTAAATAGAACAAGCTTCGTATGAATATTTCTAATTTTTTGCTTGGGTTCAAATCCTTTGGTTGCGTGATGTATACGCAGTTCAAAATAGTGCATGGAGATTGCCTTAATAAGTAAAACTTTGTGGTTTCCAATAAAAGGTTGACTTTCAAAATGATTGGTTGTAAATACATCCTGGCACCGTTTGAAAGTCGCTAAAATGAGTTTGGACAAAAGATTTTTTTCTGCAAAGAATGATATTCCTTTATGTGAATGAATCCTAAATATTCTTTCTGCGAATGTACATACTTTAATTACATCACGTGAAGGATAAATTAGGCCACCCTTATCTTTTTTAAATATAAGACCTAAATATTTGTCGCTAATAAGAGCTAACAGACAATCTTCACATTTTATAGCTTTTCTTAATTTCCTAACAACAAACCCACCGATATAAGAAATTATTTCTTCAATAAAGGTTGTCAATTTTGAGGGGTTAAAAATATATTCGTGGTCATCATCGACAAAGAAATTATTATTAGTGGGAAAATCTATAATCGAGTCTTCGACATCTTGAGCGCAGTACATATTAATTTTATGTTCATATCGAACTTCTGTGTGCGTTAAAATTTTTATGTCTTCCAGAGGTATACAGTTTCCCGACTCAATACCTTTTATTTCCCCGTGTATCACTAGTCTTTTGTAGGCACTTTGAAATTGAAAGGCTGTTGGATTGTTATTATAGCCGCCTTTCGATCGAATCGAGCTGAAGAAGCACTCCAGGTGATCCTGGCTAAGTTTATACACAGGTAAAAATTTAAGTTTCCCCGTTACTATGATATCAGCATACATTTTTTTAAGACTTTGTATACATATCAAGAAACCAATGAATCCAACTTTCCTATTTGTTTCCAGTATTGGTTTTCCCTCTAATTTCAGTCCTCTGATATAGGTATCCATTACATTGATAAATTCTAGTATGCTTTCGCCATTTTTACTGCTAATAGGTTTCTTAAAACCATACATATTAAGATTCCGACTATTTAAAATATCAAACAAGTTGTTAATTTTTCTTATGAAATCAACAGTGTCATCAGAACCTGAAAATTCTGGCAAATTCAATTGTTTGTCACAAAATTCTATCGCATCTGCCACGGAATTACTGAATGTTTGTGCCGCTAATTTAACTTTCATTATTTGTTTTGAAAAGTTAATATGTTGATTTTTAAGACGGTTAGCTAGATGGAGACCCTCCTTTTCTTGGAGATTATGAAGCGATTCGATAAATTGCCATGAAATTATTCCTCCATGCAGATTTGTTAATACATTTTTCTGACCTAGTGTATTTCTCACAAGTTTCAGCATATGCGCTGGATCCGGAAAAATAACTATGTGCTGTTTATCAGCAACAAAATAAGAAGTTATATTTTCTGGATCATCGAAATTGCAACCTAAGTTTTTTGCCATTGAAAAGTTGGCCGGACAGCCATCAAAAGTTAGGGAGACTATAATAACGCCACAATCTCCTAACAAACTCGTACATTGTTTCATCAATGTTGCCTTTTGTTCGCCAGTACAGCCGTCAATAAAAAAATAACCGATGGGCATCTTCCATCCACTATTTATAAATGTTACCATAAAAACCAATGCCTCCCTAGCTTCAGCTACATTATGACCATCCAGAACTTCCCCATAGTTCACCAGCCCTACACACTTTGTTCCGTCCCACTGGACGTGCCTCCTAATAGCCATCTCATCTATGCATACAGCACAATACAATTTGTTTTTTTTGTTCATTGCCATCAATTTAATACATTGTAATGATTCTGTTGTAAAACCTGGATTTGCATCTACACTTTTGTACCATGTAGTAAGTGTAGATGGATGAGGCAGACAAGTATTAAATTGTTGTCGCACATACTTGTAAGCCCGAGGACTTATAAATTGCAAGCAAAGAGCAAATTTGCGTAAAGATGGTGAATATTTTCTACCACTGGAAGCGGGGTTTAACATTTTTTTCAAGAAATCTCTGTTAACAGGGTCAATCGATTCCAATAAATCCCCATCTTCTTCACTTATCAAAGACTTTGTTTTAAGTTCCGCAATCACATTTTCTAATCTAGCTATTTTTTTCGTTAAACGCCTACTTTTTTCTCGCAGAGCCTTTAATTTTTTCAGTCGTTCGGATGATAGTTTTTCCGCGTTTTTCCATTTATTTCGCAAAGTTCTAGGAGTATACTCTGGAGTCTTGTTCTGAAATAAATAAAAAACACCGTTTAAATAACCATAACATTTTTACAGACACAATATTTTTGGTTGTAATACTTACTATTGATGGTTGTTTAGAAATTGGAGGGTATACTAATTCAACTGGCTTTTGACAACTAGTCGACGGCAGTAGGGCAACAGCAGGATCAATCTGGAATCATGCGATTTTTATGCTATTAAAATCTGCCACACTTTTGGTTTCATAACATCCCTCGATCAAACTGTTTGAAAATGAATTAATGCCTAGAATATGATTAGTATTTATAGTACTTACAAGAATGTTTGAGATATTTTCAATTTCCATAATTGGTTCTTCACGTAAACTGATGGAGGAAGAAGATGGAATACAGGCCTTTGTTTCCTTAAAAAAGTTAATAATCCAAAATAAGTATAGGAAAATGTTGTTTACAGAAAAGGTTTTTTAAGTTCTTGATCAACATTAAAACTTGAATCGCGTTCAGGGTTTAAGAGAACTAATCATAAATAAAAATCTTATAAAACAGAACGAAACTTATTCTCTAAACTTGTTATCAACTAAATATTATTATTAGTATTTATAGTACTTACAAGAATGTTTGACATATTTTCAATTTCCATAATTGGTTCTTCACGTAAACTGATGGAGGAAGAAGATGGAATACAGGCCTTTGTTTCCTTAAAAAAGTTAATAATCCAAAATAAGTATAGGAAAATGTTGTTTACAGAAAAGGTTTTTTAAGTTCTTGATCAACATTAAAACTTGAATCGCGTTCAGGGTTTAAGAGAACTAATCATAAATAAAAATCTTATAAAACAGAACGAAACTTATTCTCTGAACTTGTTATCAACTAAATATTATTATTAGTATTTATAGTACTTACAAGAATGTTTGACATATTTTCAATTTCCATAATTGGTTCTTCACGTAAACTGATGGAGGAAGAAGATGGAATACAGGCCTTTGTTTCCTTAAAAAAGTTAATAATCCAAAATAAGTATAGGAAAATGTTGTTTACAGAAAAGGTTTTTTAAGTTCTTGATCAACATTAAAACTTGAATCGCGTTCAGGGTTTAAGAGAACTAATCATAAATAAAAATCTTATAAAACAGAACGAAACTTATTCTCTAAACTTGTTATCAACTAAATATTTACCAGAATAGGTACAGCATTAGGTAATAGCAGTGTAAGTTTTTTCTTTTTGATTAACATTTTTTTCTCGAAATGTCTGCTGCATATTTTTGATGACGGTTTTGGTGTCCAATCTGTTCGTCCTGTAGCTACAATCCAATCGCGACGTAAATTATCATGTTCAGGAAAACTGCAACCAGCAATTAAATCTTTCATAAATAATTAATACACATTGCAGAATACATATTTCCCGTAATAGTGGGTAATAATATAAAGAAAAGTTGGCAACACTCAAAGTTCTTAGGTTAGAATTAATCATTGTTATTTTTGTGCTTTTTATTCGTCTTTTAGATGAATTACCGTCTAGGGTATAAGATACACTATTTATAAACACAATAAAATGTTATTAAACGCCTAGTAACTGATAAAAAGTGGTATACTTACGAATGAAAAGACAGGTTTGGCATTTTTGTTCCACTATCACTTTTACACCCTATAACGCTACACCGCACCATGTTTTTATTTTTAATTGTTGAAATATTATGTCTAGATGGTTCACAACAATTAAAACATGAATTACGTAGTTCAATATCACATAAAAACAGTATTTTCTAAGAAGACTATGGATTGCTGAGGTTAACTGTCAAACTTTGTTTAGCAAAGTAGTTTGCTAACCTTGAAAAACGCGGCACGCACGGTGAAACAAAAGATCTCATCGTCCTGTCTCATTTCTTTACACGACTTCGGTGTAAGTTGCTCTTTTTCTTGTGTGAATGCGACAAAAGATATCAATTTGTCTATAGTATTCTCTGTCTACGTTCCGGCAGGTGGGCCGTGTTGCTCTATGGTACATGGGAATGAGCGTATATTCTATTAATAAACCTACATACTCTTTGGAAAGACTGTCATTGTCATTGTTGCCAGCGTTGCCAGGTTACTTTTGTAACCTTTTAGGTGATTTTTGAACTGCTAGGGTTACTTTTAGGTTACACTAATTAAAAGGTTACTTTTAGGTGATTTTTCGGAATTTGTAAAATTAACTTATAATTTCTTACATAGAAGCAATCTGAAACGGAACGCTTGCTTTAGAATTTTGTCGAACCCTATAGTACTTTCCTCTATAGTCGAACCTATCACTCTGACGTGTTGGGCCCAAAAAAAACAACACGTTGTACTCTTTCTCTTTCACACTTACACCACTTGTATCCCGCTTACTCACTCGACGAATCGGATTCATTCGTTGCTGTTCGTTTCGTTGCATGCCACCCGCGCCCCGCCGCCCGCCGCCGCCGCCGCTAGTCGCTATATCGTCTGTGGTCGCTCGCTACTTGTTTTGTTGTTGTCTAGTCAACGAAAGTTATGTGTTCGTGTTTTGCTATTTTACAATACAGTATAATTTCCTACTGGACATTTAAATGGAAGCTTGTTAAGTGTATTTACAATTTACACTGCATGATCGTGTGTGTTATTTTTGAAAGTGAAAGGTTATTTTTTGTACAAAAAGGTTACATTTTTTTATATTTCAGGTAACTTCTGACAAGACCCGACTGGCAACACTGATGTTGTCAATGTCATGTATGCATGTATGACAATCGATAGCGCGCCAAATTGTGACATTACGAAAGTGCGAAAGGAAAACTGAAAAAGTACGAGAAAACTAGACTGTTTTCAAAATAAAAATATGGAGAATAGTGGTTACCTATCTATATCAGATATCCTAGTAACAAATGAAAAAATTCCTTGCAAATTTTTACATGACCTACCAAAAATGGGTTAGTACCTATTGACTAAACAAAACTAGCATTTGTTTGTGAATTGATGATAAATGTTTGTTTACTTTCCGTTACAGGCTTCTTAGATCCCTCCGCTGCAGAAGATGATTTAAGAGCAGGAACCAATGTGGAAATACCTTTGTGGTTAGCTGAATCTTTATATTCCAGAAGACCGCCTTTAGTTTCTGTTGATTTACCCAAAATTTATAAAGATTCGTATAGAGAAATCCTTAACGCAGATGCTTGTACTGTAGATATGCACAAGTTAAGCCAATATTTTTATGAATTTGGATGTTACATAGCAAAGCATGATATCAAAGGCGAAGTGTCATCTGCTCTCATAAATGTAAGTACCAAATAATATATAATACCTACCATTAATTGGTCAGCCTACTGCAAATGGGCCTCCTGAGACCTACTATATCACTAATAGAATATTCCAAAATAATTATAATGAGTATCTAGGTACTTTGGTAAGAAGTTAATAGAAACATGTCAAGCTTATAAATAATTATAACCTTTTGCGTAATATAACCAAAAGCAACTACAGGTACAGGGAATTGATCTCATAAGGAGTTCCAGAAGAGACTTGTGTAAAACATGTACAATAAAATTGTTATTCTTAGACTGAGAATATTTCCAATCCACACGCCTCCTAGTGCATGTATATAAAAGTATCATCATTAATATTAAAACCCCCTCATGATGCAGTCACACAAATAACTATAGATATCAACCTGTCCATACAATATCCTTATTTCTTTTTCAGACATTTAGGCAAAGATTTAGAATGCTGCTATCAGCCAGCGTGTCTACTGACTCAGTGGGGGCTATACAACCTCTGTCAGCGAGCGAGCGTCACCAGGCTGCTGAGGCTGCCAGTACTGAGAAAGCAGTCTCAACCTGGCTGCAAAGAGGCGAAAGTGTACTCACTACTGCTAATATGGTTGCGAACCACCGTAAAAGGAAAAGGGCTGAGATGGAAATGCTTTAGTAATAATTTATTATTGTTTGTATAAAATATTAAGTAATTAATTCTAATTTATAATAAGAGTCTTATATGAAAATCATCATCCTCCTGCCCTTGTCCCATGTTACTTGGGGTCGGCGCAACATGTTTTCTTCTTCCACTCTGTCCTGTCAGCCGTCATGCTATCACTGATTCCCCTTTCATTCATATCATTCTTCACACAATCCATCCATCTTTTCTTTGGCCTTCCTCTTGCTCTCCATCCATCCACATTCATATTCATAACTCTCCTGGTCACATGCTTCACATGCCCATACCAAGACAAACAATTCCCTTTCAACTTTTCTGTCACTGGCGCCACTTTCAGACTTTTATATGAAAATAAAGTCCCAAATTAAAATTGTTATAATAACATAATATAATAACACTGTGTCATTATTTACCTACTTTTTCAAAAATAATAAGTTTTGTTGACAAACAGTCAACTATAGTTTGGTGATAGATCCCATCTATTCTAATTGGTTGATTTCTGCACGCAAAGAAGGCGATGACAAGGTTTCGTCAGCCTATGCAAAACTGAACCCTTTTAACGTGGTGTGAAGTTATGTTTCGGCGAACCCTTCAGTACCTATCTACTTATCAAAAGACATTTAAATATTGCTATGTACCATACAATAAACGACAAGTAAACAGGAAAGACCTAATTATCCGACAGAAACTCGATCATGATTCTAATAATAATCCGATTGGAACAGGATCAGCATTTGAATGTCGGGGCTATTTATACAGCTGAGAAAGTTCGAGCATCGATGGTATCAATGTTTATTTTATAGGGGTGAACCATGTTACCAAAACTATTATAATTTACCACAAATTACTTACTGACACAAAAATTAACACCTAGTACCAATACTTATTTGGTTGATTACTTGTATTTTCTTCATTACCTAAATTACGGCGGTTCTTGTTATTGTGTTAAGAACTATAATTAGTCATTATTTTATACACATATTCATTTTTTTTAAATTGTTGGTCGGTAACATGTAGGTATACAGATGGGTAGTATCACAGAAATTTGAACTTTAAAGACTGCGACTTAGAGCTATAAAGGCTAAAGAACATACACACAATACGACGTATGTATCGTTTGTGTTTTGGTCCTAAAGGCATACTTATACCCTTATACAGCCTAGAGTTCCAACTGCTGGGACACAGGTATCCTCCCTAAGAGAGTGGGCTGTACTGTACGTGTATGTATACCTACATAATTATACCGATTTCCTCATGATATTTTCCTTTACTGTTTTGGGCCAAGAGGCGATAAAAACATTACACAAAGTAACGAGTGTGCCTGCCTGGGTTCGAACCTGCGACTCGCAGACCGTTATCATTTTGTCAATATTACGCTTCTTGTTATATACGGGGTAAGCAGGATAAGAGACGAATTATAGAATACGATGTTTTGTTTTGTTTGTGTTTTTCGAAGAAAAACTGTTTTTGTTTGTTTTTTTTTTTTATGTGGGTGTACTAATGGGTACACCTCTGCCTAACCCTACGGGGATTATAGGCGTGATGTTATGTTATGTTTTAACGATTCTTACAAATTTCTTTTTTACATTCATAACATTTATACTTCTGTAGTAAGAGGCAACCATATAGGTACCACATATTTAGTATAGGAAGTGCAGTTGGCTATAAAAGCATTTGGCACACTCTGATGCAACTCAGTCGTTTCGATTGTTTGCTTGTGTTCTAACGTCGCACATCGTCGTAAGATGGAGTTCCCTAGAATCTGTCCAGTTCGTTATCTATCAGATCAAAACTTCGGCATGTGCCTTCCAAGTTCCACCCCACGACTTTCTATACCCATTCTACGATATGCATTCGAATTATTTTCGCCCTTGGAAATGTTACAATAACAGCCAAAGTATGTCCAAAGAATTCGGATCCACAATAGAAAACGAGAAAGGCAACTATAAAATATCTTTGGATGTTCAACATTTTCGCTCCAGCGACATTAGTGTGAAAGTGGCGGACAATGAAATAATAGTAGAGGGGAAACATGAAGAAAGACCGGACACCCATGGATTTATCTCTAGACAGTTTAAAAGGCGTTATGCCTTGCCAAGTCATTGTCCCGCTGAGAACGTCACTTCAACAATGTCTTCAGACGGAATCCTTACTATTATTGCTGAGAAGAGATCATCTAACGAAATGGAAAAAATTGTCCCAATCAAGATGTATGGTGTAAGTTCTAAAAAGACTCAGATTGAGAGCAAAATGGCTTCAGAAATCATACAAAATTCTGTCAAGGAAAATGTAAAGGATAGCGAAGATACGACATGTAGCAAAGAGACACAGATGGCAGTTGATAGAACTCAAATATTGCTCAAAGAAGACCATAGTCGTCTACTAAAACCAGAACTACTAAGGGAGGCTGTCTTAAGCACTAATGGAGACAAGATGTCATCTAAACAAGTTAAAGATATTATGGGGCTATGTGAAAAAAATCCAAAGCCAAAGCCTCATAAAAAACGAGGCCGTGAATATAGGTGCCACGTCAAACAAGATTGAGGAATCACTTGCGAGATCAAGTCTGGAGATGTCTGAACTGACGGATTTAGGGCAAAAAAGTTTAGCTTCTACTTCAGACATGTGTGGAATGAAAGGAATGTCTAATTTGTCGAAAACAGTAATTGAGGAAAGTTCATCGTCATATAAGTCTTCGTCATGTATGTCGTCTACTGTAAAGACTAGTGGTAAGATTGGAGAATTTGTAAGTGATATCATCACCGCTGAATTGAAGGAAGCGGCTGAAAATATATAAAAATGTTAGCAGATTTTTATAATAATATTTATTACTTGACTATAAAAGATTTTGTTACTTTTATTACAAATTCAAATCTTAGTTTCTATTAAGTATAAGTAATTGATTTGTAAACTTATTAACAAGAGCATTAATTATTATTTAAAGTGTCTATAAACTCATAATCTCTTTAAATAAAACCTCACTTTGGTGAAGCATTTTAATATCAATACAATAAATTAGTATTACGAGATCATTGAAGACTAATATCAAGTATGCGTTAACAGTATATAACTATATTGAATAACTTCAAGATAAGTATTGTTATCTTGATGTAATGGAGGTCAAGTCAACAATTGATTATTATGTACCTACGACTGCAACAAATGATGAATAAATGCTTCTTCTCCAATTTAATGTTTTATAATCTCTAACGCTAGCTGCATACTAGACGTAAAAACCTGAATAAAAACAAAACTTAACAAAACAACAATTTTAAGACAACTGCAAACATCACACCAACTACAATTATAAATTCACTGGGTCCACTATACGTATAAGATGTCATTGTCCTTATATTCTATTTAAGTCTCTTCGTCACAACACTCTTGCACCTCATCATTGTTTTTATCACTAACCAGTAGTTCTGAGGTGCAGCGGTAAGGACGTATTGATTGTTAACATCTGTCATTCTTGACTGACGGATTGAGGTCATGGAAGTAAGCATGAGCCATGGCATCATCAGCTGGCATCCTTAGGGCTGGGTTGCAGGTGAGTAGGCGTGCAAGGAGATCTCGTCCCCGTGCTGGCAGGCGGGGTACGACTTGAGCTAGTCCCAGGCTGGGCTGATACACAGGCAGAGGTTTGTAATCAGGCAGTTGAGTCACTCCAGGCCATGTGTCTTCATTGGGAGTTCCTGGAAATTGTAATAACATAAACAGATTAATACTCTAGGCTGAAAAATCTTGTTAGGAAGGAAGACTGACAATTTAATTTAATAATATACAAGACTACAATATAAAATTGTGAGAATGTTTTGTGATTGCTTGTTTTTGAAAAGTAATATGATTATTTTAAGTCACAGATATTTTGGAGTCACTAGTAGGCTTAGATTATAATGACTACATTAAATATTGATTAAAGTTTAGACAAGTACCTAGATCTCAAAGTAATAAATTGTAAGTGACATAAAAAGGATACCACCAAAATAATGGTTCCTCAATAATATCTCGGTAGATATAGAAATCCAGAGATTTCTTTGGTTGTTTTATATTGTACTAGCTGACTTGGAGGACTAATTCATAATGAGATTTTCCAATCTTTTAAACATTATTCTGCTATTTGAGACAAATCCAACAAATCAAAGGTCATAAAAAATTGTCTAGCCGATCTTGAGTTATGAATGGCATAATCTAAATTTGTTTTATTCACATAAGATTGATAAAAGTTGTGCAACTATAACAAACATTAGTTGTCTAATGACAGAGTGAAATATAGTCAAATAAATAACTTACCAAGAAGTTTAAAAATCCTTTTCAATTGATCATCAACATCAGATCCAGGGAACAGTGGCCGCCCAGAATTGGCAAGCTCTGCAAATATGCACCCTGCTGACCACATGTCAATGCTCGTGGTGTAGAGCTTGGCGCCAAACAGAACATCCGGGGGCCGGTACCAAAGCGTCACTACTTCCGCAGAGTAACATTTGACAGGAATACCAAAAGCTCTAGCTAAGCCAAAGTCAGCTAACTTCAATTCCCCATTTTTATTAATCAATAAATTCTGAGGTTTTAAATCCCGGTGCAGGACATTGTGACTGTGACAGAACGCGAGTCCTCGAAGCAGCTGATACATAAACGATTTGACTACATCCAAATCTATCTCACCATTCAAGCTGTCGAAATACTTCTTCAAATCTTGATCGCAATGCTCAAAAACAAGAGTCAATTTCTTTTCACTATGCAAGACATCGTACAGCCGTACTATATTCTTATGCTTTAACTCTTTCAGAAGGCATATTTCACGTAAAGCAGAGGATGGTACTCCTTCATCATCGTCATCTAACCTCACCCGCTTTAGGGCCACAATTTCATGAGTCTCTTTGTTTTTAGCTTTGAACACAGTGCCATAAGTACCCTCCCCAATCTTTTCTAATTTTTCGTACTTCTGCATAATTACAAATAACAAAGTAAACTAGTACCCAGTGTAAAATCGATTGTTTATTCCGCTTAGCTGCTTTGCGAAATCCTCCTGCGAAATATTTTGACAGATTTGACATCTTATTGAAGTTGAGAGTTGACATTGACAAGTTGAGAGTACGTTTTGATGTGATATTTCCAGAAGCAAGTTTACAAGATTGTTATAAAGTAAAAAACGTCGGTTTTTTTTTGTTACCTATTTAACATTGATTTCTAATAGGAACAAAAATTTTATTTTAATATTAATTAATATAAATTTGCCTCAAATTAACGAAAAACATATTTGAAATTGATATCTTCATATCAATTTAAAAGCACACACAATAGTCATAACAGTCGTTAAAAACGCATGCAAATTTAGAACCGTTCAGAACATATAACAAAATCATCATGATTTAGCTGCATAAACTGTTTATTATTTTTCAAGTACTGCGCAAAGCAAAAAAAATATTTTACAGAGTTATAAAGTCAGCTCAAATGCCTTGTGGGATTGTAAGACTATCACCAGAAAAGTTATAGAAATATTTATTAAGCATATTTTTAGTTGCACAAGTTGAATGCTAACATTCGGAACGATCTTCTGTCTGTATTTGCAAAATAACATTCGTTCTGTGATCAATCAAATCATCAAATCCATTCACAAATTCAATTCAATTCACAAAAAAGTCAAGTCAAATCCAAAAAGTTGAATTGTCATATTTTGATTATAATTTTTTTTGGAAAGTGATCCATTTTTTTATCCGTTTGAATTATTGAACTGCTAAGGTAAGACTGCTGTGTTATTGTAATATTATATTTTTGTTAGATATGATAAAATGTGTGATGGAAAGTAAACATTATTACGTATTAGTTGACGATGAACACATATCACGAGCGCGTGTTTGTAGATGAGCGAGGGCGAAGGAACTTTGGTGGACAAGTCGGAGAGTAGCTCGTTCGAAGACCTCACAGCTGCGGCGGCACACGAGATCGAGGAGGCGAAGCTGGCTGAGGCAGCCGCTTCCAAGGAAAAGCCAGATGAAACAAAAACTGATGAGTGGCAAGATTTGCTAGGGTCAGGCGCACTACTTAAAAAGGTCAGCCGAGAGTGATTATCTCAGTAGATTTTCAATACTTTTATGATCAAATATTTTTAATTAGGATCTTGTTGTATTGAGGTTTTAAAAGCCTCTATTTTATGAAACATTCATAGAGTCAATGTGTATAATCTGAGATAATATCAACATAAATGGTAATTATTCTATCTTGTAATTCTGCACACTCAGTGAAACTGTTACCATGTGTTTTGGCCTAGGTTTGGATCGCTTTATGTAAAATTATGTAAATAAGAAACATCATTTTTTAACCAATCATGATTTCTTTTATTGTGTTTGTGATTCATGTTATGACAACAATATTAAATGATTTGAAAGTCATTGGCAAATCAACATTCAAATATATTTTGCTTCGTTAGACTAAAGAGAAACTCAATTTAATTTATAGAATCTTTTTTACAGATAATAAAAGTTGGTGAAGATTCAAATGGTTTGAGACCTAACAGAAGTGATATTTGCCGTATTAGTTATGAGGTCAAAATTAAAGACACTGACCATGTTGTCGAAAAACGGGATCATGTCAAGATTTACTTGGGTGACAATGAAGTAAGTATCAAAATATCACTCTTATTGTTCAGTTTTAAAGAGCTTCCATGTTACCGTTTCATTTGTAAAAAATATTGAGCATTCCAAGTTTAGTGACTGAGACCAAAATAATGTACCCCTAGACAATGCTTGTGTACCTAATGACTTGACAATATTTATGAATGTGGAGAACATTGCCCAGTAGTGAGACATAACATATTAAAAAAAGTAAATAAAAAAAAGTTTGCAACATGAGATAGTCAAATGAGGGCCTAAAAAAAACTAACAGTTGCAAGTCACTATGAAAGGATAATTTTATCTAGTCATGATGAAGTACAGTGTTGCCAATTTTTTTTGTGACAAAGCATGAAGTTTGGATATACATAATAAAACTGAGTATGAATGCACTTATATTTATCAAATAATCAGGTATAGACTTTGTATTTCCCTTAAACAGACATAACCATCTAATCTTGCATCTGTCTATCAGTGATAGCATTTATACCAATTTATTGAAGTTGACAATCAAAGGAAGTGTGAAATCATTGAATATAATCTTATCAGTCTTTTTGTACAATAATAACTGGGACTTAAAAGTTGTTCTATTGTTTATATTGGCGTATAAAAGCATGTGACTGTTATTCTATATTACTCGACATATTGTTTTATTAGATTAGGTATTATGTTATGTAAACATCTTTTATCTATGAACGCAATATTATATCTTTCTCAAAGAAAGTCAGCAAAATAAACATACCTATGTGCTTATTATCCTGGAATGTTTCTACATTGTGTGTACTATATTCTGCAACACTAGCCTCTGCAAGTGTTGCAGAATAAAGTACACTTAGATTGTATTCATTATAAAAGTGGAACATTACCAAATTAGGACAAAGAAAGTACTTAAAAAAACAACACAAATATATACAAGGTAGCATGTTAGGCGAAATGAGATTAATTTTTGGGAATAGCAACATTTTAAATCATTTTTTTGGGCAGATGAAAATTGCATTTCTAAGCATGCTTGGACATGTCGAACAATCCATGTCCTTTTTTTGTCAGAGAGAATGGAACACATGGATTCCAATATGTATACCACACAGATATCATAAAAAATCGGTTGTGTACTTGTGTCTTATTTATAAAACGATTAGCTTTTGCCCGAGGCTTCGTCCACGAAAATGTCGGTTATCGCGGACACAGAAGAAGTCCAAGTCGAATAAAAAGTAGCCTATGTCCTTTGTTGGGGTTCAAACTTACCCCATATAAGATTTCATCAAAATCAGTTTGCTGGTTTAGTCGTGAAAGCGTAACAGACAGACAGACAGACAGAGATACTTTCGCATTTATAACATTAGTTTGGATTTATGAAAAGACTAGCTTTTGCCCGCGACTACGTCCGCGTCTTAAAATTATCTCTATACAATGTTTCACCTAAATCGGTTCAGCGGTTTAAGCGTAACAGACTTACAGACAGACAGACACACTTTTGCATTTATAATATTAGTATGGATGATAATAATAATTATATTTTTAGATTTTACAAGGTCTGGACTTAGCAGTAACAATGATGTACAAAGGCGAAGAATGTCTTCTACAAATGGCTCCACGATTTGGTTTTGGCGAAAATGGCCTTAAGCCTGGCGAGAGTTTGGGCCTTATTGGGGTGATTGATGGGCCGAAGTATGAGGGTCCTGTAATAAACGGCGAGACTTGGCTTGATGCCCGGGTTGAGCTGCATGACTGGGAAGAAGAACCTGAACACGAAACATTGCCTATTGCTGAGAAAATGGAAACAGGGTAAGTAAACAAAAAAAAAGCTATGTAATCAGTATTTTTTCCATGTTATTGTTTACAAAATGCGGATTAGGATTATTCCATTCTAATTAAATTCGACTGTCCTATATAACAAAATAATTGACATCTATCCCATGACTACCAAATACTGCAAAAAGACTATGGCTAGGCTAGGTTTTCACTGGCTAAATCTGAAGACCTATAATGACATTGAATTGAAAGAACTAGTCAAATCGGCCCTGAACTTTCCCTGAAAATTTCGAACATAATCTTGTACTAAAACTACAACAATTGAAATTAAACAGTAGGCAGTAATTTGTGGTATTCTTCGATATATAGTCCGAAAACTAAAATTCTGTGACTGTATGGCAGGCGAGTGTCTTCAACCTGTACTTAAAAAAACAAAATTCGCAAGTTGTTGCGCTAAACACCGTAACAGGTTACATAGTTCATTGACCTTACATATTATCTTTGCACGTAATTTTGATTGAAATAAGAATGAAGATAAAAAGATGGTTGTGCATTTGGATTCGCGGGTATTTTTAAAATTAGTAAGTAGGTAGTGGAACTATGTTATTCTTGCATGTGTTAATTATGCTAATTATATGTGTAAGTATTACCATTGTTTTTACACTGTGTGGAGAAATAGGTAATACTGTAATACAGTAGGCAGGTAGGTAGGTACCAACTGCAAAATTAGAAAGTAGACAATGCTATTGTCCTGTTCCCTCCTTTTGTTATGTTAATGTTAAATCAAATGAATTTATTATTCTGCCGATTGTTTCGAAGCAGTCTCGCCCTTGAATATATTTACATAAAACTCGGTTAGGTTAGATATAGGAACCTTGCAAATGAATTTATTATTCTGCCGATTGTTTCGAAGCAGTCTCGCCCTTGAATATATTTACATAAAACTCGGTTAGGTTAGATATAGGAACCTTGACACATTAAAATTTAAACGTTGACAAATGCTTGCTTTATTGTGATTACTTATATTGGGGTCAGCGTATTCGTATCGTACAGTTTTTGTTATCATGCATAGTTACAGTCGCCGAACATCAGACATTTTGTTGTAAAATCGCTCCTATTGCAACCGCATAAGATGCAGCAGTGTTTGCCTTAACGCGCTGTCGTACGTACCTACCTACTATCTAACTATGACAAGTTTTATTTTGTTTTAGCGAAATTTTTTTGCATTACTTTTATACGCCGAATGTTTATGACATGGGATAGATCCTTTTATGATGCAGAAAACTACTTCCACTAATTTTAATTAATGCCAGTGACCATGAAAGTCACACAATACCTTTAAAACTACGCATTTTGCAGAAGGCTAATAAGTAATAGTTGACATTCATGCTGACCTTTTACCAAAATAGAAGCCATATAGGTACAGCTTTAGCTCATAATAAAATAATAGCTAAAGCTACGCGACCAATTCGCATATTTACATACATATTTATATAGGTAATTTAATTCTTCAATTTGATACAACCAAATCTGTCTTAATTGTGTCACTACGAGGAAGTAACACACAGGAAATGGTTGATTAAATTAGAAATATTCATTAAAGCGCGATTCACACAGAGAGCGGGTCAGGCGCGGGGCGGGTCGGGAGTACGGCGGGTCTAATTCGTTGTATTTATATGAAAGACATCACACTGAAAGCGTGTGCGGGTCGGGCGCGGGGCGGGTCGCACCCGCCCTCTGTAAGAATCGCGTATTAAGTTTTATCATAAAATAATAAAAACTTCGTAAAAATATTGTTGGGGGAAATTAACAAACATTGTTAAATGACAAATAAAGATTGTATCCAGATAAACTATTGCTACTGCCGAAACTGTTTTTAAATTTTAAGCCTAACCTTCATAAACACAAGGTTCACTTTAGTTACTACTGGTGGTACAGTCGAGGGGGCTCAACTTTAGTTGATCAGCTATACAAACGCGCTCGACGTTCCTTCATTTTGTACCTTAAACACATTTACACAAAGCCTACTTCCGTTATGCAGTGTCCGTCGTCGTGCTCGCGGCAACTGGTGGTATGGTCGAGGAGAGCCAACTTTAGCCGTCCAGCTATACAGACGCGCGCTGGACGTGCTTGACGAGAGCGATGGCGGCATCTCTGCGCCCACGCCCACCGGTGATCTTGTACCGACGTCGAATGATCTACAAGAGTTGCTGGACGAACGACTCCGGGTACATAACAACATGGCAGCTGCCCAATTGAAGGCGGGAGCGTATGAAGCTGCACTGCAGGTATCTTTAAGATTTATCTCGTTTTTTTTTTGAGTAGTAGAGAGATGGTTACTGTTAGTATTGGTGCCATAAATTCTTTCTATTTCAAGCACTAGTTTTTGAACCCTGTTAATTGTCATCCAATTGTTTGGCCTGATTTTTTTAATAATCTTTAGAAAAATGTCAAAACGAACTTGGAGGTCTATGTCTAGACTTCCAGAGTGATGTAAAAATATCAATATATACCAATGGTATATGTATTTCCAAAACCGCTGTTTCAAATCTCCAATATTTATATTAATATCTTATTTACAGGCAGTAACTAGAGTACTAACTTGCCAGCCGAAGAACGCGAAGGCTTTGTACCGCAAATCTCGCATCCTATCCTTGATGGGTCGCAACTCGGAGGCTTTAGAGGCCGCGCGGGCCGCTGCCAGCGCTGCCCCTGAGGACTCGGGGGCCCGCAAGGAGCTTCAGCGATGTGAACAGAGGGCCACCAGGGATCGGTCGATGGAGAGGAGGCTAGCTAAGCGCATGCTCGGTACCAGCCCATCGAAGAGCGGTGGCTCCCCTGATAAGAAACCCAGTAGAGCTAAGGTATGATTTTTTTAACCACAAATTAATAGTGTAGATGCACTCCCAATCAATTGACGTACTTTTTACGACCTGTCAAAACGCGATGCTCCCATAGATTTTGTATGGGAATAGACAACTGTGACGTCACTTTTGTGCCGAATCAATTAACTATTTATTATTTTAAAAGCAAATAAAAATCTAGAATTAATTGAAAATGAATCGGGTTTTTAGGGCTAATATAAAGTGTTTCTTCAGACAAGTTATGTTTTGGAATTATTGGTTAAAGGTGTCAATTTAAGTACCTAATTCTGAATTGCGGAATGTAACGAACGATTTAAGTAGCTAAACACCTGGCGTACCTACACTTCCATCACATTGAAAGTTCTCCAAAAGTGGGTCTCAACTCTTGATTGCAATGCCAAGGTAGGTGGTGGTAGTAGAATTGGGCAGTTGTTGACCATTAATTTCAAGACACAATTGAAAAAAAAATTACTTTATTTGAGTCCTGAATCTCGATTAATTTTATAAAAATAGATTTTAAGTGGCTTTGAAATCAACAAACAGCTTAGTAAATTAAGTTGGCAGATAAGTGACGTCACATTATGAATTTGCCACAAAATCTATCGCATTTTGATAGTTTATAAAAAGTTCATTCTATTCTCCGTTTAAGGCCGGGCGCAAACGTCCGGTTTCCGATCAGGTTTCCGAATCAGGAGGCGTGTATGTACACACATACATAAATTACACACACATGTAAAAAAAAGGTGAATGTTTGTGTAATTTATGCATGTGTGTGTATGTACATACACGCCTCCTGATTCGAAAACCTGATCCGGAAACCGGACGTTTGCGCCCAGCCTAACGCAGAATAAACAACATACTCATACCTCATTACGTCGTGTGACGGTAAAATGTCATATTGTTGTCCCTAAAGATGCTGATGTGGGGTTCTATTCTGCTGAGCATCCTGATGGGCGTGGCGAGCGTGCTCGTCTACCGGTACAAGATACAGGCGCATTGACGTCACGGAACGACCAATAGACTACAAGTAAGTGTGCTTTGGAATTATGGACTTTATTTACATTGTTACCAGTGGCGGCTGGTGGGTTATCGAACTGGTGGTGCACTTTACTAAAATATTAAAATTAGAAAATGCAACAAAACAAAAATTGGCATAATATATGTTTATTTTTTATACATTAAATCAATGCGACGACATTTTTCTGAAGCGAAATGTTCAATCACCTTTTTATTAAAATCGGTTATTAACACCATACACAGTTGACAGTATAGAATAAAAGTTCTCGAAAAAAATCGAAACAAAAACTAAAAACAATTACGGTAATATAAATAAACAATAATTAACGAGTCACATAAATAGTGAAACTATACTGGTAATCTGTTAACGAGATGTCAATCATGGCTGCCGTCGCGCCGTCGCGGCCAATTCGTCAAATATCGGGTGCTCCCGGCAATCCTCGGTTCGCACGTGCGGCGCTCGAGAACCCACTCATTACTCGGTACATTTCTATGAACTATCTTCTGTTTCACGCGTCAGGCGTATTAACTCCTACAAGTTATATTAGCAGTCCTCGTGCACTCGCCGAAGCGCACGAGAATTTGTCTTTACAGGAAAATAAGTCTTAATAGTTTAGTAAAGCTCTCAAACTGTTTCACCATTATTGGAGATTTAATTTTTTATACGTTTTTGTATGTTTAAAAATAAAATATAAATAAAAAAATATTTTTAAAAACAAGCTTTTATTTAAATGAAAACGTAACCTAAAAAAATGAAAATAGAATGCGAACTAAAAATAAAAAAATAAATGTAAGTGACTAAATGATGTATATGAATATAAATCTTTTCAAAATGTAAAAAATATATAAATTTTAAAAGCTTGAGGCACTGATGTACGCTATCTGTTATACAGGTGTACTGCACAATATCAGTGCCTCAAGCTTTTAAAATTTATATATTTTTTACATTTTGAAAAGATTTATATTCATATACATCATTTAGTCACTTACATTTATTTTTTTATTTTTAGTTCGCATTCTATTTTCATTTTTTTAGGTTACGTTTTCATTTAAATAAAAGCTTGTTTTTAAAAATATTTTTTTATTTATATTTTATTTTCTACTTTTTAGTCTTTTGAAATCTTGCAATCAATATAAGATTTAGCATTAGTCAAGATTAACTTAGCCACGAGGAATTTTTTTTAGCTATGTGCTATATTCCAGGTCCATAATCAGGTCAGCTCCATGTCATAACAATATTGCATTGTTATATAAGACGTCTGCCATTTTGAATTAAGAATGACGTGATTTTACTTATTATGCTTCGCTCACCAAGCCCTTCCATTTGATACCCATATCATAGGGGTTACTACGGAAATTATAAATCGCCATTTTGTGACGTCCGCCATATTGGATATGCAATGACGTCACTTTAGTTATTGTGTTTCGCTAACCAAGCCCTTTTATTGGAAACCCATATCGTAAGGGCTACTGTTAAAATTATAAATCGCCATTTCGAGACGTCCGCCATATTGGATTTACAATGACATCACTTTACTTTTTGTATTTTGCTCATTTTCCGTCTCCTAGGTCGGTTGCAAACCAATGCTATTGACGCCTATCTTACCAAATTACACAAGTCATGGTATACCTCTTATGCCTGTTATTACGGTTGACCGTTGAGGAGTTCCAGGGTTGGGAGCCAACCCTGGATGTGGCATCAATTTCATGGTGAACTCATCAACTGTCTATCATATCCGAACGGGTATGCAAAATGTCAAGTCCCTACTGCCGACCGTTGAGGAATTCTCTGGTTTGGAGCCAATTCTGAAGTTGGCAGCAATTTCATGGTGGACCCACTAACATCACCCAATGTCTTCCCAATGAGTGTGCAAAATTTCATGTCCCTACTGTTAACCGTTGAGGAGTTCCCTCGTCTGGAGCCAATCCTGGCAGCAGCATCACGTCATGCTTATCATAAACATGCATTGTCATTAGGATTACACCAGTATGTAAAATACAAAATTTCATGTCCCTACTGTTAACCGTTGAGGAGTTCCCTCGTCTGGAGCCAATCCGGGCAGCAGCATCACGTCATGCTTATCATAAACATGCATTGTTATTGGGACTGGACCAATATATAAAATTTCATGTCCCTACTGTTAACCGTTAAGGAGTTCCCTCGTCTGGAGCCAATCCTGGCAGCAGCATCACGTCATGCTTATCATAAACATGCATTGTCATTGGGACTGGACCAGTATGTAAAATTTCATGTCCCTACTGTTAACCGTTGAGGAGTTTCCTCGTCTGGAGCCAATCCTGGTAGCAGCATCACGTCATGCTTATCATAAACATGTATGATCATTGGGACTGGACCAGTATGTAAAATACAAAATTTCATGTCCCTACAGTTAACCGTTGAGGAGTTCCCTCGTCTGGAGCCAATCTTGGCAGCAGCATCACGTCATGCTTATCATAAACATGCATTGTTATTGGGACTGGACCAATATGTAAAATTTCATGTCCCTACTGTTAACCGTTAAGGAGTTCCCTCGTCTGGAGCCAATCCTGGCAGCAGCATCACGTCATGCTTATCATAAACATGCATTGTCATTAGGATTACACCAGTATGTAAAATACAAAATTTCATGTCCCTACTGTTAACCGTTGAGGAGTTCCCTCGTCTGGAGCCAGTCCTGGCAGCAGCATCACGTCATGCTTATCATAAACATGCATTGTCATTGGGACTGGACCAGTATGTAAAATTTCATGTCCCTACTGTTAACCGTTGAGGAGTTTCCTCGTCTGGAGCCAATCCTGGCAGCAGCATCACGCCATGCTTATCATAAACATGCATGATCATTGGGACTGGACCAGTATGTAAAATACAAAATTTCATGTCCTTACTGTTAACCGTTGAGGAGTTCCCTCGTCTGGAGCCAATCCTGGCAGCAGTATCACGTCATGCTTATCATAAACATGCATTGTTATTTGGACTGGACCAGTATGTAAAATTTCATGTCCCTACTGTTAACCGTTGAGGAGTTCCTTCGTCTGGAGCCAATCTTGGCAGCAGCATCACGTCATGCTTATCATAAACATGCATTGTTATTGGGACTGGACCAATATATAAAATTTCATGTCCCTACTGTTAACCGTTAAGGAGTTCCTTCGTCTGGAGCCAATCCTGGCAGAAGCATCACGTCATGCTTATCATAAACATGCATTGTCATGGGGACTGGACCAGTATGCAAAATTTCAGCTCAATCGGATAACAACAAATGGTCGAAAAATGGTTTGCAAATTTTGAAAGGACAACTTATTTACATACATACATACTTACTTACATACGAACAGTGCAAGCTAAATAAAAGCTTTAATATTAGCATAACTATTAAAATGGTAATTTAAAAATAAAGATGAAGTACTTAATATTTTGTAATTTTTGATTTTTGAATTGGTGGTTCAGCGCACGAGCGCACTTAAGGTACAGCCGCCACTGATTGTTACAGAGTTCAGTTCAGAGTTTCCACAGCTTATGAAACGGTTTTATGACTTCCTCAAATATTTTGAGCTAGCTTCTGCCCGCGGCTTTGTCCCCGTGGTTTTTTCACTCGCATTATGTTACATCTTTGGTTACTGCTCTACTACCGTGGGCCGTAGCGCGATGTTATATAGCCTGTGAAGGATCTGGCTATCATATTATACAAAATAATATAATAAGATTTTTTCCAACCCGACTGGTACAGTCAGCAACAAAAGCCGATTAACATTTATGATTTTTAAATCCTAATTAATAAGTACAATATTAAAAGAAAAACGCAATGATTATAAAATTAAGATAAAATAAACCCTTAGCTATTACCTGAAATTCTGAAAGCCAGTACATTGTGTTGTTTAGTGTCTGTTTAAATGATATAAAAAAGTAACATTGTTAATCGACTTTTGTTGCTGACTGTACTTCCAGAGATTAGCGCGTTTAAAAAACAAACTTTTTAGCTTTATTATATTGATATAGTTCTATGTTTTTTTTCAGGTGAAGGAGATTCCAATGGTGTTATTAGAGGTGGATGGTGCACACTATACTTAAGGCCACGTCATATCTTTGCTGATAAAGAAAATCATAAGCCTTCGATTAATCTATCGGACTTTACCCTATGTATTGATAACGAGTGTTATGTATAGTTATTGTTACTGCTGTAAATAATTACTTTTAAAAAAGTTCTTTAGAATTGCCAAAGTGCAATCTCTTTATTTTTTTATAATATTTATACAAGTTACGAGTTATTTTCTCTATTATAAATACAGCAGACTTAAATAATGTGGTCGTCAGACAGTATTTGAATAGAACAAATTCGAAGTGGTGATGATATTACACGGTAACAGCTGGTTTAGTTGAATTTATGTGTATGTCGACGTAAAGGGCGATTTACGCGCGAAATACTGCGATTCGAGTAAGGTCGGTGACCCGAGGTAAGTATCTACCCTACCTAGCAGTTTAGTAGGTGAGGTGGTACTTATCTCGAGGTCATCGACCTTACCTGTACTCGCGCACGTGGACGTATCTCGGCTACGCACGAATTACGCCTTATCAGAAAATTCACTATAATATTTATATCGATAATTATTACAAAGTAAAACTTTCCATATTTTTGTCGTATTTTTGAACTAAAATCCTAAATAAATCTAGGATTCTGATAATCACTGTTGTAAGACAATACTAAATGTACCTATTGTATTGTAAAAACGGGGATAGGTGTAGTTCATCAGGTATTCGCAATTATTTTAATCATTGGCTTATTTCGATCGTTCATCACTATGTGCATTTACGTCTATAAATTTCATGTATATATTTATATTATATATTATGTGTAAATTCTGTGTTTATAGTTAGTGCCAAAATGTATCATTTGTGTAGGTATATAATACGGTGTCTGAAATCACACTCTGCAGAAGATATTTATATATAAAATAAAAGTCTAACATAATACATATTTTTCGACTCTATATTTGCAAAGAAGGAGGAAGCATTCGGGTAAATATTTAAAGCATTCCAACATGTTTTTTATTTAGAACGCAATATTTTTTTATGAAACGTTTGGGAGGCGCTTTCCTCCAGTTGTAAGGGTGCTTTTCACTCGCATTTATCCGGCGCTGGTTCATCACCAACTGGGTAATAAGTGTGAGTTTTTTCACTCACGTTCGATTGCGAGCTTTTATAATTATGGGAAAAAATTATAACGCCACCTGGTGGTCACTAAGAGATGCTAATTTCCCAAACAAAATTCTAAGCTGGGTATCCATTTGCGCAGCCTCGTGGCGAGCTGGCTCATCCTGAGCGTGCCGCGGGCTGCGGAAAGTACATGCGTCTCCACTTGAGCACACATAATATCGTAACGTCCGTCTCCACTGAACGCACGTCTCACACTGAGGCGTCTTTGAGCATGGCCATTTACCGACACGATTTGGCTCGCTGCGCGGCCGCCTCGTTTGGTTCAAGTCGCGGCAAGCCTCGACTCGCGGCACGGTCTCCACTAGATCTGCCTCGGGTCGAGGCAGCCGCTCGGCCCGAGGCTGCCTCAAATGGATACCCAGCTTAACGCGCTCGCAATCGAACGTCAGTCGAAAAAACTCACACTTACCACCCTAATCGATCCCAGGTAGCTATACATTAGATAAATTATATAGTTTTCACGTTTATCTTCTAGATATCGCTTATGGTGGTGAAACTGCTGATCAACAATTCAATATCGGTGATTACTCTCACAAAATAAAATACGTATACTTCGAAATATCTAGTTGTTTTTGTCAAACAAATTAAAATGCACACCAAGTAATGTAAAATTAGATTTATTTAGGAAATCGGTTTGGTAAGGAGTCGTTGCGACGCCTATAGGATATCATTATCAATAAAAAAATGGTGGTTCCAGTATACACTTACGCTAATAAAAAGATTGTTATGATACCTAATTTGTTTTATTATTTTTGCTTCTGTAACATTGAATTATAAAAGATATCGATATTTGATATCGGTTATGGAAAACATAGTGAGAAAACCTGGACTTATATAATTAATAAGTCTGAAATTGCCAATCCGCCTTGAGCAAGTGTGGTGATCAATGCTCGTGCCTTCTCTGTACGAGAAGTGGCCCCTTTCCCTGCAGTAGGACAGTAATACGCTGGTACATTGAACCAATGCGCACTGCGACTGTTTCGCCACAGCGATTTATTTTTATCGCAGCAATGTGACATGTGAATTTCTTAGAAAACACGCGCATAGGTGAAAAGGTGTTACAGTGCGATATTGCGCATTTCGCTCGCGTTTAGTATACATAATCACAATACCTTTTAACAACACAATTTATAAAAATATAATTTTTGTTCTAGGAATGTCATAAGAACGCGTCGTTTTAATATACTATCCATACACATAATTTTAGTCGTTATTGCTATATTAATGTACTATATTGTAAGTACAAAATAGAAAACATTTCCCTCTTTTTCGGCTCTGCCGCGGTCGGGTAACAATATGTCTCTACTTCCTCAAAGCCTCTTACAATACATCAGGTACAGTCAACAAAAGAGAGGTATCCAGGGTCGTCAGGTAGAGTTGAAGTTTTCTTAGAAACCGATGGATGTCTTCGATTGAAACTTAACTTAATCAAAGAAACGTTTATTATATACTTTTTAAATTAAATTACATTTGAATATATCCATCGGTTTCTAAGAAAACTTCAATTATATCTGACGACCCTGCATACCTATCTCTTTTGTTGACTGTACCTATTTAACTATAAAAATAAATAAAATTAATTCACTAAGTAGTTGGACGTTGCTACACGCGGTAATCACATAACATTAATGGCAAAATATTTAACAACATTTCTGCGTAGTCTCACAACTGGGTAGTTGACACCATTAACGAATAATTCCAAGAAAACTTCTCTCCGATTAATTTTCAATCAACTGTAAGGGCCTTATCACACTAGCGGTTTGCGAGCGGCTGCGGAGCGCAGCCGCGGCGTGTTCGCGACGCATTCGCTGTGCGCCCGCCCCACCCCGCAAACCGCTAGTGTGATAAGGCCCTAAAGATTATTAATTGCTTTCACATTAATAAACAGTTAGTCAATTGAGTCGGCACAAAAGTGACGTCACAGCTGTCTTTTGCCATACAAAATATTGGGAGAATCGTGTTTTGACAGGTCATAAAAAGTACGTCAATTGATTGATGGTGTCATCTAGCCTACCTATTCACTATAATTATAGTGTCGACAACCTAGGGCTAGAATACCTTTGGTAACTAATTGATAACTATATCACAGTCTTGACTTGTAAGTGAACATCCTGGCTAGCCAGTTAGTGACGTGAGCTAGAACTTCTAGCTGCGCGATCGTGGCTAGGGCTTGGATGCTGAACACTGTCGCTACGAAGTCATACAACAGTTTGGGCGAAAACACACTCCACACAAACAGGTGGTCTCGGAAGATTGTCGCTATCACACAGTACACTACTACAGAGTATATTCGGTGTAATGCGAGGATGTTTGTCGCTCGCCATATTGTTTGTAAGTACCTGGAAACAATTAAAAAATTAAGTGTTGTATTTCTTTCTCTATGAAATTACCGTTTTATATGAATTTCTAGCTACTGAAACATTAGTTACCTAGCAGATGGAAGGTTATAAAAGTATCCAGAACAGGTTTCTGTGGCACTCAAGCTAATATAGGGTTAAAATTAAATGATGATGTACACTCGCCTATTTTTGTCCCATGTTACTTCTTAGATAAAATTCTAATATATAAAAGAATGATGCAGAAAGGCGTCTTGCATCACAAACAACCCTGTACACCAAACCCTAAGAAAGACTTCGAATTTACAGCCCAGTCTTGCTACCTAACATTTTTCATAAACTTTTTTATTACAATAAAAAAAGATAAATATCACTAGCTTCTATAATACGTCGGATACTCACTGCTGCCATGTGTCCGCATGCTTGGCCACGGTGCAGAAGAGCGCGGCGCCGGCGATGGCGGGCCCGGCGTAGGCGTGCAGCCCCATGCGCAGCGCCACGCGCACCGGGCAGTACTCGCGCAGCCCCACGTAGCCCGAGCCCAGGTCTACCGACGACAGGCTGTTGGAGTTGCCCTGTAACGGAGGGTTATTATAGTCATCTTTATTTATGTCTATACTTTATATTATAAAGAGGTAAAGTTATGTTTTTTTGTAAGAGGTACCTAATCACTGAAAGTACTAGTCAGACTACAAAATAATCTATCACTGATAGGAAGCTACACTATTGCCGCGTGCCATAGGCTAGTACCATGAAAATAAAATCGCGGACGGAAGCTAGTCATACAAAATCAAACTTTCTTTTTTTCACCACTCGGCAGTACCTACAGGTGAATTTCCCGTGACACAAAGGTTTTGAGCTGACCCTTTGTGAAATTTTATTCTGTTTATTACATGCAAACCCTTTGCAGTTGCTATGCTGTCGAATTTTTAATGCAGTAGTATCACTTTCAAAACAATACAAGACACTCATACATATCAAAGTACAAAAACAAGTCTTACCTGATAAAAGAAGAACAGGATACCAATCCACATGTGCACTAGCGTTCTACTAACAATATCAACCACTTCAGTCTTCCTGCCGGACTTAGAATCTAACAGTTTATGGTCCATACACTCTGAAGTCAACATGCACGTTATATAAATACTTGGCACCATGATCACATTGTGCGGTCTCATCAGTAATGCGACTATCAACATGAGATCGTTCAACATTAGGTGGGACAATGACCGGACAAGGTTCAACTTCACTTCTTCAACGTTCCACGGTTCTTCTATCAATGTTTCATAGAAATAATCTTCAGTTTTTGCTTTAGGCTTGTTATAAACGAACTTATTCGCGTTTGACTGTCTCCATTCTACCGGTTTCAAGCCACAACTCTTAAGAGATCCGACATAGGAAAAAATTTCAAGCATAAACTGCACTATAAGTATAGCCCAAAACATGTTGACTATTTGTACCGGGTCCCAAGTCTTGATGTCTGAGAATGGTGTGTCGAGAGCTTTGGATGCGACGCGGTAACACAATATGCATATTACCGCAGCGATTGTCAGCCCTGATTGAATGTAAACGACGTTGTTCAAATAACGAAGGTTCCAGAGACATATTACTAATGTCGCTACTGTACCTGGAACACGAAAGAACAGAATTTTAAAAACCACTTTTGGCGTCATATTATTATTCAAGAAAAAAAGGTAGTTTTGTATGGAGAAGAATGGGCAGGAAACTCTATACTTACTCTTTTAAAATATGTGTCAATATTATTTTGTATTCAGGATTACACGAGAAAACAATGTACCTTGCATAAAAACGGCCTTACATACAACCTTGCATACAATCCTTACTAATATTATAAATGCGAAAGTAACTCTGTCTGTCTGTCTGTCTCGCTTTCACGACTAAACCACTGAACCGATTTTTATGAAATTTGGCATGGAGATAGTTTAAGCGATAACCGATATTTGCGCGGACGAAGTCGCGGGCAAAAGCTAGTACTATAATATGTACAAAGTCTTACAAATTATAAACTTGGGACTTGTGTTTACATTATCTTACCTACAACTAAATGAGCTTGAAGGTAGAAGGCATTTTCTGGTGCATTCAACCAGTCTGCTGTATCTGGGAGGAACAGCCACCGGTCTCCAGTTTGGTTCATTGTTCTTAGATACCTGGAAAAATGTTTAAGATTTTGTGAGATCCAACATGTTTTCATCTATAACGAAGATCAAAGTCGCGATTTTTACGCGAGTCTTAATCTCAAAAATGGCTCTAATTTATCCAGTTTTTAATAGAATTGGCCTTCTGAAGTATGTGGTATAGGTCAGTTTTGTTGTTAACTTTAAGGCATATTCAATGCCTTACCGTAATTAATGAATACATAACGAATTAATAAATTATTATCCTAATTTAAAAATTCAAATTAATTCAGCACTTACCTATGTAAAGCAATAAGCAGCACCCATTTCGGCAGTATCCCCACCCCTACCGCAGCCATCCTCTGCGCTAACTCCGGTTTCTCTTGAACCTCAGTAGCCCCACTCCATCTTTTAGTCATATACATAAGCAGAACCACCACAGTCCTCACCAAAACGAAGAACATTAACGTGTTCCAGAAGAAATACCACGTCATGTGCTCCTCTTCTATGAAACTAGTGCCAAAGAACGACCAGCAATGGAAAATAGTTGCACCGATCAACAGGTAATCTGTTGAATTTAATTCTTCTAACGTAGATAAATCTTTTATTCTTTCAATGCCAGTTTTTATAAGGAAATATGTTGCTGCAAATGTGCAGGTCACTACAGCGAAAGCGATGGCCCACGGTGAGTTGAAGTGGCACAGTTGGCTCTTGGTTTCTGATATGAAACAAGCGGTGGTAAGGATTGCGGTGCATACAGCTAAGATGACAATAAAAGCCACGACGGAGCCGACGTGGGAACGGTGGTGGGAGTGGCTGGTGACGCTGTCTTTGTGACGAATGTCAGGTTGTAACGAGTATAGGGTGACGAGTAGCAGGCATGTCGCGACCTGTAACGAAATATAAAACGTAAATAAGCCTTATTGCTCGGTTTCTCGAACGACAAATGAATATGACAAATTCGTCAAGCGTGCCTAAGCTGTTGTGATTTGTTGTTGATAATTCAGTCAACCGCTTACGCTTAACAGCAGCTTACGCGCACTTGATAATTTCTGTTTGAGAAACTGGGAGGTATGAGAACAGTAAAAGATCTCTGTTCTGCGATAGTCTTAAGGGACATATTGCTAAAATTTACTGTGTCTGGCCGTCGAATTTATGATAATTCAACTTAGTCAGCTATTACGGTACTCTCGGTGCGCTTATAATTGGTACTTTAAAATTTGCTGATTTCATAAGGAGTAGACTCTTTGGGATATAGTCCCATCAACTCTTAGCCTAATCTCTAGTGCGTATTCCAATATTTTAGGTTTATCTTATAACTAAATCAGATTATTCTGCCAATACAAAAACTTACTAAATAAAGTAGAACCACAGCCAACCCAATAGCGAACATGTCGAACTCGGTCTTGGTCTCTGTGAGGAACTTCGACATCTCCTCTAGCGACTCTTCGTAGAACTCCTTCGCGATCTTGGCTGCACTCTGCTGGCCGGTCGCCAGGTAGTGCGCGAATTGCTTCTCTGCGCGTTTGAACTGCTTGTAGAATTCTGGAGATGAGAAAAAAAATGCACAAATTAGAATCTGCACTTATTATCATGCCCGCGATTTCGTCCGCGTAAAGGTAGGTAGGTTATCGTGGACGTAGTCGCGAAATAAAAGATACCCTATGTCCTATTTTGGGGTTCAAACTTCGGAATAAGTTTGAACCCCTAAAAAGGACATAGGGTATCTTTTATCTTTTTACTTTCATCCCAAATCGGTTGTGGATAAGTCGTGAAAGAGTAACAGAAGATAACTCGTGTCTGTTACACTTTCACATTTATATGATTTATAATATTAGTACCTATGGATTTCTAAAGAAAAGAAAGAAAGAAAGAAAAACAATGTATTCACGTGAAAGTGACGCATACAAAATAATTTTACAACAGCCCAAACAAGTTGGTACTTAATCTAAAAAAAGGAAAAAAAAAAACTAATAATACTTAATAATAAAAATAAAAAAAGATTGCGCCACTACCGCGCGAAACGGCCGACGCTCAGCATAATGCCGTGGCCCACACACGATGGCACGAAACCACGGCGCTGGTTTTCAGCGTAGGCCGACGTGTCTCTGTCTCGGAACTATAGGTAAACATCATTCACTGTTATTCACCCATCGTTCCGAGGCACAGAACAAATAAAATTTAAACACGGACGCTAAAGGTTCTAGGTTTTTACGCTCATACAATAATTTGAACCTGTCATGTTAATTGCGTCAATCGTGTTAATCGCCATCACCTTTGGTTGATTATTAGAGAAGGGCTAAAGATTAAGTCCGCCATTGTACTTTTTGTTGCGTAAGGTTTAAATTAATAAATATACCAGTAACTGATTTAGAGTAAATATGAAATAACTACAACCAATTAAATTATTAATTCAAGAATAATTTCAACATCCATTCCGTTTCCGGTGGATATCTTTCATACCAGTATCAGTCGGCAGTGCCTGCTTCGCGTTATGCTGCGCCATGACATGCAGCAGATACAGATGCTGGCGCGTGTCGAGCGGCAGCAGCGCGGGCAGCAGGCGGCCGCCGCTGTCGCCCGGGGGCGGCACGCCGAGCAGCCACGACACAGAGGGCGCCACGTCCACCTGCGCCACTGTGGGCCCGGGGCCTGGGCTGCGGATATAGTGTTTGTATTATAAATAGTTATGAATTTTCGTCGCAGTAGCATGTAGCGGATGTAGCATGTAGATTGCGGTTACAATAGACGAAATGCTGAAGTGAAGACAAGTCTTGCAGCCCTGATATTTAGGTCTGGGTATTTGCGAAAAAGCCACAATGTATTACATATTATTATTTTTGTTCGTGTTTGGCAAGTTGAAGACGGAATATTGTAAATATCTAAATAAAAGCATTTATTAATTTATGACAGGACGATTATCGTTGTCACTGGTGTATATAAATATATATATTTTATATATTAATACTAATATATTTATAAAAATTGCTAGAAACAAGCACACACTTGATCTCCCTTTTTACAGCTCATGCAAAATGAAACTTTCTCCTAATATCTCTTCACAAAATTAAGCAAAATTCATGAAATAACAAATGTCAAGAGACTATACATACGGATGAGGACACTGGAAGTCGGTACTCCTTGCTAATACAAGCGGCACGAGCACTTCACTGGGCGTGGCGCCGCCGTGCCCGCCCGCGTCCCGCATGCCGTGGTCACCGCACACTATTAAGACGCCGTTCCGGTCCTAGATACAACAGTTATTAAAAGAATAAGGCATGCCATCAAACGATCAGGTTGAACTAGCTTTGCACGTGTTTCACAAGCTCAAGTCCCACTGTAAGCCTTTGCCTTGCAGAAGACAATATAGACTGGTATTATTATTATTTAACTGGCGAAATGTGAGTGTACTACTTGGTACACCTCTGCCTAACCCTTCGGTGGATTACAGGCGTGATGTTATGTCATTATTAATATTAAGTGAGAAGATGTAGCGTTAAAGAACGTCGAGTGCAATTGTTTTGGAAACTAATTCATCAATCAAAAAATCATTTTTACCCATTTTTCCATAGCAGTAAATATCTTCTTAACGACTTCGTCCATTTCCAACAGCTTGGGCTTGATCTTAGGACTGCGGGCGCCCTCCAGATGTCCGATATGGTCTAGTCCCAGGTAGTGTAAGACTAGGAAGTTAAACGTGGGCAGCTTGTTTTCGTCCGGCGCTAATACTTTGTCTAGATGTCTTGTTACGTTGTTGTCTACCTGCAAAGAGGAGATTTTAATAAAATTTAGTACAGATTTAGCTCAAACCTCCAGGAAATGACTGCATCTGCGATCACCGACACACAAGGACAGAGTCGTGGGTAAAAGCAGTAATAATATAAACCTGAGGGAAATTGACTATGATTGGATTGTCAGGAGTAGCATTTAACCGAAATATGTAAATCTGGTGTATATTAAGCCTTGATGTTTTTTATACGATTTTTTTTATTTTCTATAACATACTAATTATTTTCAACTCAATAAGTCACCAAAGAGATGAAAAAAATATTGCGATTGCCTGCCAGCGCGCCTTCAAGTGTTAAATTTTGTCTTGCCGATGTCATCTAAGAAGATGCGAGAATGTCAATAAGTACCTCTGTATAATCCGTGACGAAGAACGACGTGGTGCCGTCAAAGTCTGTCCATAGTCCCGGGAACAGTCGCAGCCACGTATCGTCACCATACATCACTGTACGGAGACCTTTTGCATTGGCTACGCGTAACACACTGTCACCGCGCACAGCTGGCGCTCCAAAGTTTAGGGCAACGTCTGCGAATGTTGATACACTGCCTGTCATCATGGCCTGGTGGAATGAAATATTATGGTAATTTTGTGGACTCTCATTACGTCACTCGTATGCTCTGCGATTTAGTCGGCCAAGTTGGAATTGTAAATCTGCGGGAGCTTTAAGACTTGGCATATTATTATGCTGACATAAGTCGCAGAAAGCTGCAAAATCTCGTCAAATTCAAGGTGGCAAAGGGATCTATGCTAGTTAATCTCAACACGAATCAATACTAAATCAAATAGGATTCTTTTGACGAGAATGCATGACTTCATCTTGTTTGCAGGATTAGTTTTTGAGATTGATTTTCAAGCTGTGGTCCAAGTGGTCAAAACTCACCGGTATGATCCAAGTTTTACTTTTGCTGTCAGTGCAAAACTGCCATCATAATCAAGCCATAAACCAAGTGCAAAGATGGTGATTGATGTTTAAGTTTTAAGCAAATTCATTTCCAAAAGATGTCAAGGATTTGATTAGACAGGTTAGTGGTAAGTACCTACTCAATTTCGTCAATCTGAAGGCCAATACTACTAATTAAAATCGTTCAAAATCTAGTCGCAATCTCATTTTCAGATTAGATTGCGATCGTTCCTAGAAGTTAGTAAAATTGTCCCCTTGATTACAAAATAAAGGCGTGAGTGAGATTATGTAAGGCTATGCTTACATAAAAAGAACAATGGCAGACCACTATCATACCTATCTAACACGGAAATGTAAGCAAAACACGACAATTTATTCTATGTAAAGCTAATAATAATATTGTCGAGCCAAGCTAACATGCGTAGCGACAAAATGTTGCTAAGAAACTACATAATACAAGATGCAGCTTTGAATCCTTGCAAAATTCAATAAATTGTTTTTTTTTAGTTGGTTATTTACGAATTCAAACTAGGCAATTTTGGCTCTGGGTTTAGGCACCCGGGATTATATTACTCTTTGCACCCGGGCAATCAACCTGCACGCACACAATGATATTATAACCGCGCGACACTGCCAACTGCATACGCAAAAGGGCGATTCTGTTCTTTGATCTGTTCGATTATATTCTGAAATACTCTCAAAAATAAACAACAAAAATACCAAGTATTTATTAATTTATTAACCCTGTGTTAATTGATCAATTATGTCTTTTAAGACAACCTCCTGAAATTTGATGAGGATTCAAAATTGCAACTTGTATATTTTACATGTTTATGCATAGTTTTGTTTCCCTTCCACAACACATAATCCGACGGCAACATGTTATCGTGGTAACCCGTGGCTGTGTAGAGAAAGGGAGCCACAAGGAAGGGAAAGTGCAACAGATATCAATTAATACATGCTCTAGCTAAGGTGATACGCATGACTGAAGTTATATTTACAATGTGAAATGACTCGGAACCACGGAACCGATGTAATTTTGGTAATTAATTGAGTAATATCAATTAATTTAATCGGTTAATGTTCATACAAAAAGTTTTTTGTAGCAAGCATTGTGTTATTTTATGACAAACTTTAAAATCTCATTCTTACTCATTTACACCATTATTTTATTCAGGTGATAATGATGTAACGCGAAATCAATCAAATGAGTTGACTCGTAGCAGTGTTCCAAAATATTTTCTTAAGTTTATTTAATATTTTCAATAGAATTCTGTAGCTTGGGCTCAAGCTAACAGTCTTATCTAAAACAGTAAAAATCTAAACCAATTAAAAATTAAGTACAGCCGGGCTATTTATTGCTAATTGATCGCAAAAGAAAAAAATGTTGTGGCTTATATTTTTAGTTTATCTTTCATTAAATAATACTTGTAAAATACAATATGATGCAACTAACTAGAATATATAACAACGGCCGGTATTTCTTTAAGCTACACCAAACATGCTTTACTCATCTTCCACAAGCGAAGAAAAAATATTATCAAAACTGTATTTGTTTGGTTTTAAAAATGTATCGTTTTTGTATGTCCGCTGAGCAAGCACATGACAAGTAGTGATTTCTAACAAAACTTTTGCAGAAGCAGATTTTGAAGCTTCGTGAGTGAAAAAGCATGAATGAACCAAACAAAACACATACAAACACAACACCAAAGAAAAAACATTTCTCATTCTGAAATATTTTGGGCAAAAGTTACAGTACACAATCAAATATCAATTTCAGCAAAGTATTTTGTTTTTTCTTTGTCGCAAAAGTCATGCATAGAAAGCTGAATAAATAGAACTAGCTTTTAAAAATTAAGTAAAGGTGACACTTGCAAATATATCCCGCCAGAAGTTTATTGTGCGCCTCCACTGTGCCTTTTCCATCTTACGCTGAGGTGACTGTACACAACAGAATATTTAGAATTTTACACTTGTAATTTCATTGTAATTATAGAACTTTTTCAGAAGTTAGACCCTGAAACTATTCTAAAAATGAATTAAAAACTTTTTTCTTTGGTTTTGTGACTGGAAACAAAACAAAATAATTATAAAAACAATTTTTTACGAGTTTTTAATATTTATGTAAGAGTTATGCATCAACTTACACAAAACAATTATTTTTTTATTGATTTATTCTTCTAAAACTAGCTTACCTTAATCCTAGGCATGGTGACAGTAGGAGGTTCAGCGACAGACACATAGATGCATGCAGATTTGTTCTTAAGCAGCTGTCCAGTGTACGGCATGTACTCTTCAGTTACAAAATCATAACGAAGGCCGTCTATCACCATGAGGACCACACTGTTCTCACCAGAACTGTACACTTGCTGGCCATCAATACTGTAAGTTTGAAAAGGATATTCAAAATAAGAATATAAATTTAAAATGTTATTGTTTATTGTTCCATGCTCATGATTATTATTGGTCTGTGATTAAATAGTTCACACTATATTATTGTATGTTGAAAAACAAAACTTATTGTTTATTATGTTGTGTGAGAAGCTTTTTAGTAAATATTTAGGTACCTACCTATATGAAAGGAACAATAATATATGTACACAAACTAACCTGACACCCTCTATGAAGTTTGGCAGATCATCCATATGGGATAATTTCCCTGAATGGTATTTCAATGGGAAAAACCCATAAAGGAATAAGAACAGGGCTCCAAGGCCCGTCACAAGCAGGCAGAGGCCGGTCCATCGGTGCTGTATCCAAGGCAGCATGATGATCAACCTTTACCGCGTTCTAATCACTTGAACCATCCACTAATACTAATAATTCTGAATTACCGGCACACGGACTAATTTTACGCTGCGTTCACACGCTTTCGCTTCTACAATATTTCATAAATGTACTTGTCTTCCCGTTATAGGAAACCGCATTGTGCAATGAGGATGAGGTTCAATTCATTCAATACACAACGACGTATATCTGACTATCTGCACACCTATTATCAGCAGTCAAGAATTTATGAAGTTATAATGACAATACGATAAGATCGGCCGAGTTTTTATCACGAAAGCACTTCACAATGTTGTGGTAATATAGGTAAAAGGAAAAACATTACTTAAAAAGTTTTATTTTCCATAAGCATGAAGAAGTTTTTTTCAAAATATAGCATTCAAAACCACATTACATCAGTTCCTAATTCCCAACCAGCCGGTCACAACAGCCGGCGAGGTAACTGATAAAGTGTTGTGTGTAACGATTTTGTATCGATAAGTATTGCACGAAAAGTTTTGATTTGATTTTGAAACAACAAATAAAAAATTATAATAAATAATCGCTAAAACAAGATTCAGATAACAAATAACCTGCACGTTTTGTAATTTGTACGCATTATCTTTTAATTTTAATTCAAAATGTTTAATTTTTATGGAAGAGATAATGCAAAAATGATATTTTATAAAAAAAAAGAAATCACTTAATCGAATTTTATGATAAATAATAGTAATCGAGTTTGTAACAAAAATACTTATTTGAATTACAGACACATCTCACGTATCATGACATCACTGATTTATGACGTTTAGCTGACAGTGACATGAGCAGTTCCCGTGACACATTGACAGTATTGAAAGTGTTTTTTTTATTATTTGAATAGTTGGATTCTTGTCTTTTTAGTTTTGAGAGCTTGGACTGAATTGGCTTCTTCCTTGAAAATCGCGGGAAATTGATAAATTATAGAGCATCAGCTGCCGCCTGCCGCATCTTGTTTTGAATTAATTGGTCATGTCAGTTTGCTTGATGTTTAAAAGTAGAAAAACTGTTTGTGAAGAAATATGTTGTGATAATGTCACCAAAATGTGCAAATTTTCAGCTATGCATAGTCGTGATCACAACGAAGGGGCGAAACGGGGGGGGGGGGCAAGCCGGGTATTTGTCCGGAGCGGAAAATTTGAGAGGCGGCAGAATTGAGGGCAGATTAAATTACAGTGCTCAGTCCTATAGGACCGTAGGTAATCCCTGCTGAAGGGTTAGGCAAAGGTTTACTCATTTGTAAAACCAACATTTCGCCAATAATAGGGGGCGAGATAATAGATATTATAAAATACTTTTTTCGTTTAACCGCAAGGAAACTGCGCGTTAATAGAAGGAAATTCGATATGAAATGGAAATTTTAGGCACCCGATCTCCACAATCAGTTCTGCTGGTAGGGCACATCCCACAGTGGTGTAAAAGAAACATCACTTAACCGTTAACTACGCAAGGTATATTTTTGCTGGTTTATCACTGTTTATGGTAGCACGTAGGTAATGTAACGCACGCAAAACATTGTGCACATGCACCCACAGTGCAAAGGCTGTGGGGCTATTTAAAGTTTTGTTATAACATTTAAGTTTTTTTTTGCTAAAAACACACAAAACCATTGAACCTTTGAACTTCAATATCACCGTAGCCAGAAGGTTTTCAGGGGGCTTACTATCACCTCTATAGCAGGGCAGAAGTTGCCCGGATATTGAACTGCCTCGCTATTTTGTACTATGACATCGTTATAGCAGGCCTGTAACAGGCCTGCTAAGTTAACGTTTACAAAACCGTTCACCTTTTTTTTTGTATAGACTTTCGTACTATGACGTGCTATTTGACAGCAGCAAAATGATAATGGAACGGCTGTAATGTCAAAATTAGCGATTGCTAAAAAGTTGCTATGGGACTAGCTTTTTCAACATCGTTTTGTAATCTAAAATGATATTCATGGCAACATGTTAGGTTTATATATATAATAAGAGTTTTTAAAGTGGATAGTGAGAATTGTAAGCGAATTAAACCAGACTTTTTCATTTTTGTAGCTGTGTAACGAGTACGAAATATGTAAATAATAAAACTGAAGTGTGAAAATCGTATGGAAAAACATACCAACGGCGCGGCGTTGCATTTGGGAAATAAATAACAATAATGAAGTTAATGACAGGGAATAAGAATCAATTAATATAGGTAAGAAGATATAACTTAAAATCATCAATGGTAACCAAAACCTATGAAAATACGTAATGTAAGTATAAATAAAAACCTACTCTACAAATCTACAATACTCAATTTTATTAATATTTGTATTTTACAGGCCTATCAAAAGATTTAGTCCCCCGTTTGTGCGAGGGTTTTGAACCTATAATGAAAATAATAAATCCTCCAAAGGCTTAGTGATCTAAGCAGAGACTAAGGTGAGTGTTATCAATTCCTCAGATTTTCTATTGTGGAGCATAACTACACTAGTGTGTTTCTTGTGTATGTTCCTTACTGTTAAACATAATTTGCTGTGTATTAAAGTGACAATGAAAAACATAAGCAAGTAATCTTTTAATCCATTTATTTCAGGAGATTCTCGGTATTGACTCAGAAACACAATAATGACATCAATTTTATTTGGAATGCAGAACCAGTCTCCAGAAGCCTTTTACACTGAGAAGCATAACAAGACCCAAAACATTATTGAGAGGACCATTGATGTACTAAAGGCTCGATTGAGATGTTGATTAGCCCATCAAGTGCTACATTTCCAATCACAAATGTTTTGCAAATGCATGTGTTTCTACACAACATAATGTAACACAGTAAATTTATGAAAATAAAACAATGACCGCATCTAGTTTAAAAAAATGTGTTTAATTTTTACCTGTTTACAAATTAAATTATTATCATTTATCACATGATACTTTCTTATGACTGACTGAAACATATATACATATAAGTAGGAACATATTATCCATATTCATATTCATTTATTGCATACCATTTGTTTATAAAGATGTTACATAATGCTTAAAGCTAAAGTACATCCATATAAATGCAATGAAAGTTTACAAGAACAAAAACTGGTAACAGAGATGACTGCCTGCAGGAGCCATAAATTCATATGGTGTACTTTGTTGGTTTCTAATATGCAGGTATATGTATATAAAAACACATCATGAGTATTATTCTTTATTTTAATTTTCATCCTAAATACATAGGTATGGATAATGATTAATTAGTTAGGCTCTCCACTGGATGGAATTACTAGATATATTATTTTTCAGTTTAGTAGACTAGAAGATGTCAAGAATACTGGGGCTCCGTTGCATTCCTGTAAAAAGGTTATGTTTCTTGGATTATGGGCATTGCGGTTCTTGTATTTCGATATTTCAATAAATTCCTTTACTATAAATGTACCCATGTGTGTAAAGGACAATGGGCATTATTGTATGAGTTGTGTCCCAACCCTTGTAACAAGTTGGGACTAGTAGAAACATGTTCAGTTAAGCTTTTTTATGATCAATATGCCAAGTTTTTATTGTTACGTGCAGGTCAAAAGTTATTGGGCTTCAAGTGAAAAATAATTTTTTGATTTAAATAATGCTTTAATCATACTATATAACATTTTGTGTTACATGTAAACATAATTATTACATTTATAATAATTGTACAGTAATCACAGGCAATAATAGTTATTTTTTGACGGTTATTTATTTCCTTTGTTATTTATTTATTTTCAAATACATAAATAACAAAGGAATAATATCCATATGTAAGAGTACGGCTTAAACGTATGCAAATTGTTTACTAGTTAGTAGTTTTAGTAGTGATTATTATCTATGATAATATCATCCAAAAATGTCGCGGGTAACAATATGCTTGGCTGGTGTCTAGCCCAGCCAAGGTACCAAATAATACTCATTACGTGAGCGCAAGTACCTACAGTTCTTTTTCCCGTTAAACATGAGCAATAATAATGAGCAATTGCATCTCTCGCCGTTTCTGCTCTATTTTTTATTATAATATACGAGACGAAAGCGCTAGATAAATAATTGCATGTAGATGCACCGGCAACCATCTCTTTCTAATGTATAGCGTGGTTTTTTCCACTTGATTTTAAAATCGTTGCAGCCCTTTTTTCATTAAAATATTGATTGATTAAGTTTTATTTAATGTTTTTTTGGAATAAATGATGCCACTATAACAGCTTCCCTGCACAAGATACAGAGATACGCCCATACAAAAAAACATAACACTAATTGATATCTTTCAAATGATATAGGTAAGAAAATGTTACAACACTTGGGACGAAACCGCTCATTGTCCTTTTGTAGGAACAACACAACAAAATACTTTTTTACAATAATTGTGACTGAAACAAAATTTACCAAAAGCATTCTATACCGCAATAAATAAATTACTTCTTATCGACTTTAATGTCTAGTAGGGCTTTGAACATTATATATTACTTTTGTAAAAGGCTGTGAAAATCATTAAATTAATCAAGTGAAATGTTGTTTATATTTACGCGCTGACAGTTGATGAACGTAGGTACGTTCTGAATATCACATTGTATCTTTAAGAGTTAAAAAGGTTTTTTTAACGTGAAACTTGTGCTTTTAGAGCTTTTAGATAATAAATCATGGTAAGTTGTAATACATAATCTTAGTTATAACGTGTATTTATCTAAGAAATTCAAGTTATGATCATTAAAAAAAAAAACCGGTAATGTGTTAGAGAATTATATCGTAGTTTTTGAACGTTGTTTATTCACAACACTAAGACTAAACTTCATCATCAAAGCAGGCAGAGACAAGCACTGCCGTTCAATAATCGTTCACCTTTAATACGGTCATGGTACGATTTTTAGCGATTCCTAAGCAGTAGGCCTAGCCAAGTTACAAACGCTTCGTATCTAATCTCTTTCTACGATCGATAACGCTTCGGCGTAAGCGATTGTAGAAAGCGCTAAGTCGGTAGCCAAGATGAAATGAATGAGTCGATCGCTCGTTCTACGACGTTGTTCGAAAAAACTTATACTTTAGTCTATGGTGAGCGATCCTACAGACGTTAAACCTACGTCAAAATCACAGTTGTGTTTATAGTGCGCGGGCGGAACTTTGTTTTTGAATTTTTTAACTTAGATAAAACATAAATATTATATTAAGTTATACATGTAAGTTTCTTTTAATAATAGTTTATTATAGTAATACAGTGCAAAATGTCATTTTAAATACCTGTGACTCGAAATGATAAAGAACTTGCTTATCAATGAAGAATACCTTTTATGAAGTGAATATTTTGTATAGGATGGAATCTAGATCTCGAGCAAGCCCGGAACAGTTCGCAGCTTTTAATAGAATTCATGGAAACGTACGTAAATTACAAATTATTTCGTGAATATCTTCCTTTGCTAGTTGAATTTCTATCACACTCAGAGCACTTGAGACTAGTTGAAACATAAACAATGACGTGGACCCGTCGTGAACTTAAACTCGTACAAGTATGAAACAAAGAAATCAATTGTGTGGCTTAATCACTAGACCCTTTGGATATCTAAAATATTTTTAAATAATGTTTTAGGAATGGCGATATATAGAGGCCCCTAAGACGACCCACTGACCCAAGGGCCTCAAGGCCGAATAAAGTAGATTTGTTTAGCCGAAATTGCTGCACAAATAAACTTTCCGGCATTTCCTGAATTGTCTTCATGCACTGACGATTTATGTCTCTATTTACACGTCTAAGCCACACTTCTTCATTATGAGCACACCACAATATTATTTGTACTAAAAGTCCAAAATTATTTTTTAAAAAACAAATCACTTCTCTCTCGGTATCGCCACAGCTGACTAAAGAGACGCCATTTTCTTAGCGTTTTCTATTGGGTCTTCGTGATCGCTCGGCTAGCGTTCAAAAACTACGAAAACGTTGCGTTAGCGCTTGTCAAAAGTGTAACTTGGCTAGCATTTGTACGGGATGTAGCGATTAATGTCGTAGAAAGGATCAAGTTTCAATCTATCATTACGAACGCTATGTTAAATTGTAAACTTGTCTACGAATTATCTATTCGCTTGTTCTGACCACGTGATTTAGCGTTGAGGTAGTTTAATTCCCATACATTATCATTGTTTTCTACAAGCGTTAACGATTGTAGATTGTCAACTTGGCTAGGCCTGCAGGCCTGCTTTTGAATGGAAGTTGACTGACAGGCATTTGAACGTTTTCATAAAAGGTGATGGTAAGCCCCCAGGTTCTATGCACCAGAACAAAAAGTGATCACAATAATGGAAAGGACGTGTAACTTTTGGCTTCTTTTCTTCTTTTGGTGTCTTTTTACATTCCTACGCATGAATGAAGTACCCACCTAGAGGCAGGTAAAATTTCTTGTTCATTATTTAACTGTCTTTTTGAAGGCGTCCTTTTCAAATTAACTTTAGGTAGGTATATCGCTTTAGTTCGTATGTAGATCGATACGACAATTAAAAATCAATAGTTTTAGTGTTTTTAATTTTAGTTTACGTTTATCTGACCATGCAGTAGCAGGGCTGTAGCTAGGGGGGGCATTTTGGGGCAATGCCCTACCTTGAAATCACAATGCCCAACCTTAGGTCTCTATATCCAAATCTGGAAGTTCAACCATCTTGTTCGCTTGTACTTCATCATTGAGGATTTTATAGTTCTTAGATCCATGGTCATGCGCTGTCACAGAAATTATTTGTCTACTTATAGCTATTGAATGTACATCACTGATCTAGAGTTCAGTGATATACACGGTGATTGATTTAGGAGCCCATGCTTCAAGGGCAGATCAGTTATGATATTTTTTTACTTTCGCCCTACCTGTAACCAATGATGCCCTACCTTAAATTTGACTCTAGCTACAGCCCTGCCATGTAGTCGATGATTATGATGCTGAGTTTATTTTGCGTCACTTCAAATATATATTAGGTACTTAACCCCGTTGTTAAGTATAAATGTAAAGTTATTCCAAACTTAAACCACAAAAAATGTATGAGTAAACCGAATTTACTACTGGTGTAACTTTCTTACTAGCAAATAAATAAATAAATAATAATAATCCAACCCTTTGAAGGTAAAACTATTAAAAATCTTTGGCATCACCCTAGAACCCAAAAGATCGAGAGAATTCGGAAGACATGATTAACGGTGCGTATTTACATCACAATGTTGTTCAGAAACCGCTGGCCGAAGTAGGATTCTTCACGTCTATTATTATCTTCTACAGTCATCCACTCTTATATTGGGATAAAATTGTCACTAACTAAAAATAGTCAGTTTATTTTGATCATTTGTGACGCGACGTGGTAGTGTGGACGTGTGGTACAAGATGACAATGCCACTTGAAAAATTTACTATGAGACTGTACCTACGTAGTAATCTGGAATGATGTCGAAAGCATCATCATCCACCTACGAATTATGAGAAAGGGGATTTGTTCTCGAATGACACCCACCGCTTTTCAATGGGAAAATATAGACGCAAGTAGGTAGGTATATCACATTGTGGTGACCATGATTTGTTTTATTTTAGAAAATTAAAGGTGCATGATTATTGTTTGTTCTCATAAAGTTTCCTGAAATTTTGTGATTTTGTTGACAAAACGGTTGGCTGCTGCACTGCGTATCGCGGGTTCTGTTATGTATGGCCTACAGGTCACTGGTTTGGGTTTGTTTGTGTATATGAGTTTATATGTTTGTAAACGCACCTAATACATAATTATATAGAAGGAATTCCTAGTTATCAAAAAATGTAGTGCCCGAAAGAATACTGCACTATGTTATAGTCAGGTAGCCTGTGTTACAGACAGGCGGTTCCAGGCTGGAAAAAAAAGTTTTAGCAACAAATTGTGATTATTGAATCCCTGATTTTTCGTTAACGTAAAAAAACCAAGGCTATCCTTTATATTGAGTTCTAATACAGAGATTGGTACCTCACTGTTGTTTTAAGAAGAAGAATAACTTTGGCTGTCAAGATTGCTACTACTGCTACATCATATTTTAGATGATTTCTAAATCGAGAAGATATTAAAATAAATCGAGGTTAACGCTATTACAATCTATCCCCATCTCCACTGAAGCTGCATGGACCATACACGGCAATTTCGCCCCCAAATAGTCCGTCATACAGTAATGAATGATAGCGTACCTATCGTTTCAAGTTCAAGGTGTATCCTCATGAATCAGCCCGTGTGGGCCGCTGAAAGTTCTATTTAAATCACATTATATGGCGTTCGTCTCTAGTATTGAGTCCAGAGCGGCGCGCGCCTGCAACGAACTAACAACCACAAAGGTGAATTGTTTTTTTTTAAATAGTGATATCGTAGTGGTGTTTTTCTTTTGTGCTCTTTAAGGTGAAATAGGGTTTATATTTACTTTTGATTTTGTTTTAGAATAATTAGAAGCATTAGAATCGGTTATCTTTTCTACCAGTGTAATAGGTATTTAATCCAAAATATTTTTTTCTAAAAATGAAAATAGCTATACAGCGTTTGAATTTGGAGTGATTTTTTTAACGATATTTGAAAAAATGTTATTTCTACCTTTATGAATCGTTACAGATTTGTTCCATGAAAAATATTTTTTAAATTACTCAGCTTATTCTATTACCATACACAGTTTATAAAATTATATTTATAAGTCAAAACGTACTTAATTTTAGACATAATCACGCATACCTGGCGTACCTTTATACGTAAACAGCCCGAACCATCTCAATCCGAACAGGCGAAGTTTCGCGGTTCAAATTGTTTACATCAACACTCAATCTAAATTTATCCTATTACAAAACTAGTATTAATGTCGCATAACTTTCATAGCGTGAAGAGATTCAGCTCAGAACGTTGCATCAGTTCTAAAACAGTTCCCAGGTGACTCATGCACGGTGGAATCGTTCCAGAATTTCGCCGATTTATTATGTGCACGTATTATTGCTTGTAAATGTAAACAAACCCGGTAAACTTCAACAAGCTTTTCGTGGGAGCAATAAAATGATTGTTAATCTTGTGATTGTATTTGGTTGAACAACTTTATGTTATACGTCCATGGTTTTAAAATGTAGTTTTCCTAAACTGGGAATCGAGTTAATATTTATTTCGATTAACTAGATCAGGGCCAATTCCACTTACGAAAAGCGTTCAAATTCTAGACGCAATCTCATCTAAGCGACGATCAATCTTAAAAAAGGGAAATTAAAGACATTTTTGATAGACTGGGATAGATTAGATTGAGATCGTTCCTAAAAGTTACTGAATAACCCCAATACGATTAAAGAAAACGTTTTTCAGAACCTGAAACGATAAGCCTTTTCAAGGACTTGCTTAAAATGTAAGACCATTTTATTAGATTGTTTGTGATCGTCACTTTTACTATATCATGATGGTTTCGTATTTTATACTGCAACTGGGGTTCGAAAGAACGCAGATCTTTTATGCCAGTCCCACGCTCAGATCATTGGGCTATTGGCCTATTGCTCCTTAATTTTCTTGTAAACAAGACAATTTTAAAAATAAAACACCTTTAGTTTTCTAATGCGCATTCGAACAACATTGGTCGGTCGCCCATTACAAGCGCATACGAGATGTAACCTCTGAAAATAAACGCACCATGAAAATCTGTTTATATCTACGCGATGAATAGACTATGTTGTTGATTTATTTCGGTCCAAAGATAAGTTTTACGAGCGCTTGCTAGAGTATCGACAATTCTATGGTTTCGCCATGACCGATTTGATTGTTGTTTATGACTTGGCACTGTGGTAATTTAATAAGACAGTCATGAGAATGTTTTATTAAATATGAGTTTTAGTTAAGCAGTTTGGGGGAGTTAGATTCATGGAAAATTCCGAAGGTGACCTTCATAATATTAAAGAAAGAATAACATAGAAATTGGAGATGGGATTTCCAATGCACAATGGCTTTTATAATGGCACCAAACGTTAATATGAAAATGAAATACATTTTGTTCACGTTAATGCACTTTTTTCATATCATTTTTTTTCTTTTGCAATCAAAAAATTCGTACCTCAATATTCTCATGGGCATGCAAATCATACCTTAATTATTATTTTTTTGTCCTACAAAAATGCACTAGCACTTTTCTGCAGAGATAGGAAATCAGGAATGTCCTATGTTAATGCCTACTGGTCCATGTACTAAACTCTCCTATCCTCTGTTTCCAGATGTCGATAGTACCTCTGATGTTCCGTGACTGGTGGGACGAGTGGGACAGGCCCTCCCGTCTGCTTGACCAGCACTTCGGCATGGGCCTGAAGAGGGACGAGCTCCTCTCTTCCCTCTCCACACTGCCGGCCACCTCGCTGTTCAGGAACTCGTACTTCAGGCCATGGAGAACGAGCTTGACGAGGCAGGAGTCTGCTTCTACTATTAACTTGACGAAGGACAAGTTTGAGGTAGGTTTTTTTTAAATTTTATACTGATGGCGGTCTTGTTGTATTGATGTTGGTGGCTTATGTGTGTGGCCACTTATGTGGCTGGTACAGACATGGTACAGGTGAACTTTAAACTTAGCTTAACCTTATTTGAATAAGGTATATTATTCTTTAGTGGCATCAAACTGAATGAAGTTTGGTTCAGATTATCACACTTGTCAGTAGCAGCGTTTTACTGTGTGTACCGACGCATGATTCATTTTGGCACAGTCAATAAAGCGAGTTAGGACTGTTTAAAGTGCCTTGTTATTACATTAGTTATGGCACCTGGCTAGGTAGTAGTTGAATATTATTTTTATCAATTTCACCTTGGCCATTGTTTTTGTTGATTAAGAGTTACCTCATGATATTTTTTACAAAGACATACTTGGCTTTTTCTTTTCCAGGTCATCTTAGATGTCCAGCAATTTACACCCGAAGAAATTACTGTTAAGGCAGCGAATAACAGCGTAGTGGTCGAGGGTAGGCACGAAGAGAAGCAGGACGAGCACGGGTTCATCTCGCGCCAGTTCACGCGCCGGTACATCCTCCCAGGAAATTACGACGTCCAGGACCTCGTTAGCACACTGTCTTCGGACGGTGTCCTCACCATCACAGCACCTAAACGACCCCCACCAAATGCTGGCGAAAGAATAGTCCCCATCACGAAGACTGGCCCCGCTAAACAACCTGAACCCATCCATACTGAACAGCCTCGTGAACAAACAGTACCTATCGTCACCTCCCCTTAATTTTAATATCACCCCCCTTTCAGTAAACGAGACATCGATGTTCATAAGTAATCGATGTTCAACGATCGAATCATAAATAGCATTTATTATAAGCGCCGTTGTTGGCCAATAACGACTAGCGATTCGAAATGAACGAATTAGGTTTTTTATATTAATTTGTATAAAAGAGGAATGCAATATCATTGTTTATAAAAAAAATTAATAAACGATTCCAATCATCATCACTGTTTTTTTTTTAATCTGAAATTGAATTGATATAAATTAATAAATAGTGAAGAGCAGCTAAATTGTTTTTAAAAGTGACAAGAATGAACTAAAATGAACCAGTAAGTCAATTCTACTAATTAAAAACCTTCAAAATCTAGTTGCAATCTCATCTTAACGACAATCAATGAAAAAAAAAGGAAAATCGAAGGTGGTTTTAACAAATTGAGCCTGAGATTAGATTGAGATCGTTCTAAAAAGTTAGCAGAATTGCTCCCCAGATTTGTGGGGATTTTACAAACTAATGGTGCAATTACATTATGGTCTTTAGTATAAGAAAAGTGACCTCAACACATTGTAAGATTGTAAATTTTAAATGGTCAAAAGTCTGATTGGATTGTAATAACTTTTGTTAAATATAGGTATGTCAGGGGTCTCTACGACAGCGCGCCGCATATAAAAGTAGTCTAGTCATAAATTTTAATTAATTTATATTGACCAGACTACTTTTAAATGGAATGCACTGATGTCAGTACAGTCCTTTAATCTTTTTTTTATTTATTATCCAGAGTCAAATTCTGTTCTATTTTTTATGTGTTATCTAACTTCTAGACATGCTTGGCCTGTCATTGGCGACTATATACCTAAGACCGTAACTGTTAATTGGGTAAACTTAAGATCTACTATCTAACAGCTGTTGGCAAACCTTAATAAATAAATAAAACATAAAATCGGAACAAATAAGCATTAACGATTTAGTAATCGGTTCTCCTAACGTGTACATATCTGCCTCCAAGCAGGTGCGGCAGACAACTATTCACTCTCACGCTCACAAGTGACAGAACGCATTACTAAGAAACACTTAACCGTGGCAGGCTCAGTGCAAACCGCGAGCGTACATTAATGCTTAGCAAACGGGCCAGCCACAAAGAAGAAAGAACACCAACAACACCTAGCGTACTGAACTACAAATAATGAACAATAATTCCTCCACTAGTTAATGTAAAACACAAACTGCGGTGTGTCAAGTGTGAGCTGTCAGACTGTAATGACAAATTTTCTATAAGTCAACGTTGTGAATGGTCGTGGGGTAATAAGGGCTGCGTTTGACTAATTTAATTTTCCCGCGAAGCGTTGAAGTCCAATAATACTGTTAATTTATCATTGGGACGAGGGTTGGGGCTGTGACGGTATTCCGATAATATTTGGACGCTAAAATGTTTGTTGATGATCAAAAAAAGGCAAGAAAAGTTTATTTACTTACAAAAAAAATGTAAATCAAATCTAGAGAGAATCTGTATAATGATGAGATTATTATTCTTTATAAATTGAAAATCACGATATGATTACCCAGTGGTTAAGGCGCCTCTCAACATGAGGTTACGGGTTCGATACCCGGCAAGTAAGTAGTAATCGTAGTAATGCGATTTTTACAATTCATATTAACTTTATAAGTTTATTTTGGTCATCACTGATACCTATCGGTTAAGGAAAATCTTCGTGAGGAAACATATGGACTTATAATTAATGTAAGTCTGAAAATTCTCCATTCGACAACCCGCCTTGAGCAAGCGTGGTGATTAATGCTCGTCACTTCTCTGTATGAGAAGAAGGGAATCACAATTAGCTTAAAGTGACAATCTTAACATGTTAATTTAGGGTCCAGTTTGACAACCTACGTATTTATTAAAAGTTGTAAGTTATGTTCCTAATTTGATTTTGTCAGTACGCTAACGCCATCTATGTTACTACACACAAAACAAGCAGCGCCATCTTTGAATCCTGAAGTAAACTTCTTGTTTATAGATCTTTGCATAGATCATTATTACCAAACACTTTAGTAGAACAGAATTAGAAACGTTTACTCTTCGATGTGTTTGCCAATGTATTTAAATATTTACTTACAATTTCATTACCTATAGCAAACAAGAATACATATTTAAAAGTTTACAGATTCAAGAATGGACTTGGAACACAAATGCCGACTTAGTTATAAAAGGTTAGATGTTAAGTGATGTATATAGCATTAGGTAGATTAAGGATACATTCTATATTAGGCACCTATGGAGAATGCAATGTTACGCTAAAAAATTAACCACTATAAGAAATTGGAGACTCAGTTGACATTTCCGACGTAAATGTTACTTGCAAGTGACAAATTAAGGCAAGGCTTTCGTAATGTGCAAAATGGACATTCATATTTTCACCTAACAATCTGTTGTGTTAAAATAAATACCGGCCGCTATATTATTGTCCCACTGCAAAGACCTCTTCCCATACAGAGAAGGCACCAAAATTGACCTCCACGTTTGCTCAAGGCGGAATGGCAATTTCATACTTGTTAGGTATTTCATAATTGTTAGAAGAAGAAGACTTATTATAAGTCCACGATGTTTTCTTTTAAAGACGACATACTGTAGGTATTATAAGTAATTTAATTAATTTAAAATGTTCGCAGTCTATTACAATCATCTTTTAAAACCATTATTTACAACTTTTAGTACGGTGTTGACCGCAGACTAAACGCTGTGTGCAATTTTGAGCTAAAATAAAACAAATAGAAGGCCATGTGAGTTTAACAGTGGACTGTTGTCAACGACATTTTATTTGTAACAGTTGAGACTTAGTGGCCGTAAGTCATAATATAATTATAGTAACTGTCTTAATGGAGAAAGGGCGCTAGTTGAAATCTTCGTGTTGAAGGATTGTAGGATCTTTATATAAAAGTTATGGTAAAGTAAAACGACACCAGCAATTTATACTAAGGTAAACGCAGGTAATAACGACCCCCCTAAGGCAATTTTGAAATCAACAATTTTTTTTTAGTATACTGGTTCCTCTAAAGATTGATAGTTTAATTTTATATGCTAGTGTTATGTATAAATAATGTATTTACTGAATCAAATACATATAAATAAAGGATTATCCGGTAAAAAATAATTTACAAAGTGACTTAGTCGATTGTTGCTATTACCGACCCATAAAAACGGCTGTGAAGCTATTAACGATTTTTATGCAGCTATTCCCGATCGTGTATGAGAGAAGGCCTTTTTCCAGCAATGGAATGTATAAGCTAGTGATGATCTCTCTACCCTACCTCTACCCTACCTCTACCCTACCTCTGCCCTACCTCTGCCCTACCTCTGCCCTACCTCTGCCCTACCTCTGCCCTACTTCTGCCCTACCTCTACCCTACCTCTGCCCTACCTCTACCCTACCTCTGCCCTACCTCTGCCCCACCTCTGCCCCACCTCTACCCTACCTCTGCCCTACCTCTGACCTACCTCTACCCTACCTCTGCCCTACCTCTGCCCTACCTCTGCCCTACCTCTGCCCTACCTCTGCCCTATCTCTGCCCTACCTCTGCCCTAACTCTGCCCTACCTCTGCCCTACCTCTACCCTAACTCTGCGCTACCTCTGCCCTACCTCTGCCCTACCTCTACCCTAACTCTGCCCTACCTCTACCCTACCTCTGTCCTACCTCTGCCCTACCTCTGCCCTACCTCTGCCCTACCTCTGCCCTACCTCTGCCCTACCTTTGCCTTACCTTTACCCTACCTCTGCCCTACCTCTGCCCTACCACTGCAATACCTCTGCCCTACCACTGCCCTACCTCTGCCCTACCTCTGCCCTACCTCTGCCCTGCCTCTGCCCTGCCTTGCCCTACCTCTGCCCTACCTCTGCCCTACCTCTGCCCTGCCTCTGCCCTGCCTCTGCCCTACCTCTGCCCTACCTCTGCCCCATATTTTCTCACCGTTTAAACCTTCCCTAGACCTCCACGAACATTTCAAAACCAAAATCAGCCAAATCATAAAAGTAAGGTGAGAAACTAAATAATCTATATACGATCAGTAATAGCTTCTTATAATTGCTATTGCCGACCCTCATGGGTCGGTAATAAAGTATGTAAGTATAAACATAAATTGTATTACCGACTCATAAAAAAATGGTTATTTTAATTTAATTGACCTTCGGACTATAAAATAGATTATAATTGATTAATGTCACAAAAATATGAACAAATGCACACTGTTTTAAACACAAAAACAATGATTTATTACTGATACTATTCAATATCGATCCTCGAAAAATATCATAACTTTGGTTAAATTGACAACGCTAAAAGGTAAAAACTAGACAAAAAAGTTTAGTCGCTAATAGATTTTTATAAAGACTGATAGCTTAGATTTAAGCGCAGGCCACACCGCCAGCTAGCGGACGGGCGGGCTAAGCGGGCGAACATCGTTTCACCTCTTTACATACTTCGGTTCACACCGCGAGCTACCGACTAACCTAACGAGCTAAGCTAACGAAATATCCGACGATTCCCAGCTAGCGGGCGGGCGGGCTAGGCGGGCGAACATCGTTTCACCTCTTTACATACTTCGGTTCACACCGCGAGCTACCGACTAAGCTAACCGCTCCGCGCGCTCCGCCCGTCGCTCGTCTGTCCGTAGTTTTCGGTGTGAACCCCATAGTTTAGCTCGCCAATATTTCGCGTAGTTTGTATAGTTTCCTTCGTTCGCTTCGCCCGCCCGCTTAGCCCGCCCGCCCGCTAGCTGGCGGTGTGGCCTGCGCTTCAAGCTGGTCCATAAAAATACTTGTGTTAGTGTGATATAATAACATAAAAGAAAAATAAAACAAAAAGTTACTTTGCTGCCATTGCCGACTTATGGGTCGTTGATAGCTGCCACGACTAAAACTGATGAAGCTAACACCGTCCCATTTTAATTTAAAGTTTTATCGTTTCAAATTACTTTTTATTAATAAAATGTCGTAAGAAATTCAGAGTTGACACTTAAATGAATACATTTAGTAATATAAGATAAAGTATAGACGTCATTTGTTTGTATAAATGTCTTAAATAGAAAAGTCACGTACTTACTTGAAGGAACAAGGGAACAGTACTACACGCCCTGCGTCCACGCTGCCCCGCAGTAATTAGCGTATTTTATCTGTGTTTTGCACAGCTACTCACAAAAATGTAAAAGTATACGATGCTCAAGGAATAAACGCGTGTGTAACTTTGCCTACTATAGCTAAAATAGTTCTGGAAACGTAAAGATTTCGAATTACTTTTATAGGTCGGTAATACCTGCAGATTTTCGATGGGTCGTTGATAGCTGCGTTTACCTTACGCTAACTCATAAAAGTGTACTTTACAGTAGAGGCTTATGAAGGGAAAAACGTGATAACTTTTATATTAATTAAGATATTTATTTGAAATTTGGTACCCTTAAAGGTTAATTTATTCATTGTAATTTCTCATATTTATTTTTCCTTAATTATTTATATTTTTCCATTTAGCGTAAGTTAGCCGTGTATACACGTAATTCCTTTAAACGATTTTACATATTACACACGTCTAACTAAAGTTAGCGTAGTGTATTACGGGAGATCATAGTGCTAAAGAAGTGTTATTTTTATTGTGCTGCAATAATAATTTTAAAATATATTATATAGTAATTATAACTTTAAAACAGTCAAGGTACCATCAAAAAACTAATAAACATTCGGTATTTACAACATAAAAGTCGCTAATTAGAGCATTTTACAACGAACAGTACCTATACACGAACGCACTAAACTACGCTAACTTAGAGTTAGCGTAGTGTAACACGGACTTTGGGCTAAACCCTTCCCCGCGCATATTCCGCTAATAATAGATAGCGTAATTTAGATCGAGTGATTTCAAAAAGTACCTTTACTTAGCGTTGTATATCATTTGTAACTTCGTTATTTTTGAATATATCTTCACGATTTTTTTATTATATATAAAAAACCACATTTTAACCAACTTGGCATAAAAAAACGAATTTACCTAAAATACGAGTTAGCGTAGTATAAATTGTTGGTGTCGAAAAGTATGTTTTAGTTTGGCAGAATTTTCGGTCGTAATCATCTGGCCATCTATTGATTTTTGGTCTATGCTCCAGGTCTCTGCGAGATCGAATCAGACATGAGGAGGTCCGCAGAAGAACTAAGGTACCTAACCGACATAGCTCTCAAAATTGTGAAATTCAAGTGGCAATGGGCAGGGCACATAGCTCGTAGAGCAGTCGGCCGTTGATATGATGATGATGATGATGAAGAATCATCTGGTAATTAAAATCAGTTATCTTTTAAGAAATGAGGAGATTAATATTGTTGTTTTGTATTGTTGTATAGGTCAAGTGCGGAGTACTCGTAACCGGCGTGCTTGTATGACGAGATGTATGAACGTAGATGAGGCGAAAGGAGTATGTAAGGATCGTAGCAGGTGGCGTTCTGTGGTTCCTGCCTACCCCCATGGGAAAAAGGCGTGAGTTTATGTGTATAAAAACTAGTACCAATTAAAAATATTGATAAAAACCGTTTCTTGGGATATGGGTATCACTGCTGGTGTCTGAAGCTGCTAAAATATATAAGAAAAGACATCAAGACTAAGAAGTTTCCAATCTTCTAATCTTCTGTCACATTGTTAGATGGACGCGTGCTAAATTAAAATGGACCTACAATTAAGCATGATAGAAACCTGTAAAATAAAACAGAGTTTGCGGGGCATTGTGGTAATGTAGCCAGGGTAATAGATCTCATAGTCATGGATCACTCGGGCTAAACGGCGGGGGAGTCCACTCCGCCCGGCGAGGTGGGAGGGGGAGTTCATCAATCAGCCCGGAGCGATTACAGGGGCGGTGGTGCAAGGTAAGAGCGAGTTAAATTATTTAGAGGTTTGAATAGTAGTGAGGGTGTTGTTTGAGAATTATAAATTGTGGGTTAAAGTCAAGCTATAGACAAATTGGAGCGTCTTTCAAAGTTTGATCAAATATTGAACATCTTAATTGGACAAAGATATTTGATAAGTGTAATACCACCCTTATGTAAGTAAAGTTAGGTATAACTAACTAACTACCTAACTTACCTACAACTACAACTTAACTTACATTACAACTAACTTACTAGTAACTTTACTTACATTAATATTATTTATTGCTTGTATGACGAGATGTATGAACGTAGATGAGGCGAAAGGAGTATGTAAGGATCGTAGCAGGTGGCGTTCTGTGGTTTCTGCCTACCTCCATGGGAAAAAGGGACCTACCTCCATGAGTTTATGTATGTATGTATGTATTATTTATTATACTGAATATTTATATTTGAAATTGAATTATTCATCTAGTAATTTTCATTAAACTTGAACCATACAAAACCGCTTGCAGTGTTCGACAAGCGATTGATCTGCCGGCCGTATTAATTGTTGCTGTCTGTACTATACCTACGTCACTACTCAGTATACGAGTACCTACTACAGAAGGTACTCTGTTTGTATTGTCTGCTCCTGACTACATGATGAAAACGAAAGCTCATTCTAATTGAGTTTGGAAATATCGATTAATATCATCCGATTGGTGAAGTTGGTTTCAACTTTAAGTAATTATAAACTTTTTGGTATTTTATTGTTAATTGACAGTCGATTCAACATGAATATTATGTATCTATTGTATTAATGGGACCAATCAGACAGCCATATTGTATAATATGAGGTTCTCAAGTTTTGGTAGATTATCTAATAAATCTACCTAAGTAATTATATTTGTTTGACATTAATTTAATAAGTAATAAAGAAAATTTGACTTTATTATTATTTGCGTAAGTAAAGTATGAAGAAAATAAATGATTAATTGACACAATCTATGTGGTACACAAAAATAATAAAAATATTAGGTATTTTGTTGAAAATATTATTGTGTGCCCCACAACTGGGCTAAAATAAAAAAAAAAACAGGCCCAGTTCAGCTTAAATGCTAGATTACTTGTGCCTGACGCTAGTTTTAAACTGGACCTTTTGGGTGTGATGTAAAAATCTATGGTTTCAAAAAACGGTTTGCAATTCCCGAGTTATGACTGTAGGGATCGGATAATTGAATGTATATTTACTTAAAGGACAGCGGGAGAATTGCCCCACTAGTAAAAGTGACGATCAAAAATGGTCCTACATTTCAAGCAAGTCCTTGAAAAGTTCAGCCATTTCAGGTTCTGAAATGATGTTTTCTTTAATCCTATCGGGGTTAATCTAGTAACTTTTAGGAGCGATAGCAATCTGATCTAAGTCTTAATCTGTCAAAAATGTAATCTAATATACACCTACCTACATATTTTTACATTGATTGTCGCTGAGATGAGATTGCGACTAAACTTTGAATGTTTTTTAATAATTAGTAGCTAGAATTGGCCTTCAGATGTTGGCTTAGTAATTAAAGAATGGATTTTTGTATCGCGAAAATCTCGCGATTTCGAGTAATAAATCATGTAAATATTATTTAATTTTATTTTTAGGATTGGATACACATTCGTTTATTCCTAGTTAAGTATTAGGCATTGAGTTTTGAAAAGGTAAAACAGCTACATGTGACATAGATAAAGAACTCTCTGTAAAGCCGAACTTTTAGTTAAACTCGATAATTTTATTGTACTGTAGTTTACATTGCAAACAGCATAGGGCTTAGGATTGACCCTGAGGCAGCCAATTTTAAATAATAATAATAATAATAATATAATAGTATCTTGGCTCGCGAGGTTGTCGACATGTGGGATGTGAGTACAGCAATCACTGTGCCGATAGTCGTAACGGCCAATGGCATAATAGCCAAGAGCCTCGACCAACACCTTAGGAGGCTCTCGTTGGGCGGTTGGATCAAGGGCTTGATTCAGAAAGCGGTACTCCTGGACACGGCGCGTATTGTTAGGAGATTCCTTTCTCAAGAGCCCTGACCACCGGTAGCTTGGACCCTGTTCCCGATGCCGGTGGGATACTATTTTTTATATTTTTAAATGTTTTTATTGTTTTATATTAATATTTAAAAATGTAATTATATATGTATATTAAATAAATATGAATAATAATAATACCAGCCTATCATTGTCCGACTGCAGGGCAAAGGCCTCTTCTCATAAAGAGAAGGCACGAGCATTAATCACCACGCTTGCTCAAGGCGGGTTGACGATTTTAGACTTATGTTAACCAATTTTACTCAAAAAATTTACAGGACCTATTCTTCTACCACACCTGCTCAATCTATGAGTAATTCTTTTGATTTTCTCATTATGTTCTTGAATATAAAAACGTCTCCTTTCCACGACTATACCTATGTATAGGTAACTGCATTTTAGTGCAATTTATTACAGGGTCAATGAAATTGTTAATACAGGAAGAATGTTTATAGTAAATTAACAGTATCGTCAGAATAAAATTCGAAACTAGTAGGATTCTGAAGACTTCTTGGCACATTTTAGGAAATTATGATTTTGAAGAGATCCTATAGGTATTCATCATTGATAATTCATTTATGTTAATGTATTTTTTGTTTGTTTAATAATAAATAGAATTTAATTATAGTTTTGATCAGTTACAGACAGGGAGCTATTCTAGTGACTTATAGGAACGTTTGCATTCTAATTTCATCTAAAACTTGACAAAAACACCTTAATTTTTTACCTACTTTTTTGACAAGTTTCTGACATTGATAGTCGTTAAGATGTGATCGCGACTAGATTCTGATCGCTTTTAGTTATGGGAATTGGCATTTAGGATACCAAGCTTTATATTTTTTTATATTTAATTGATCATTAGCTTATAGCTATAGTTATGTGCTTATAAGCTAAGTAAAGACTTCAACGCGTTCTTAGTAACCTTAAACAGAAACATATTTTCTGAATTAATTTATTTGAAAATTGTTTTTAGAAAGCCTACACCAATCTTATTAAATTTCCTAAGAACCAATTAAAATGAAACAGATTGGTGAATGAACGGATTGTTCATTTACCAGCCGACCTCATTCATCCAATCCATTAATCAAACGTAGCTATACGTGCAGTAACAAAACTAACACTAACAGGCTCATTAAACGCGCAAACGAAACCCCGATTAAGGCGCATTAATATCGCGTTTCACTATCGCTATTAATCACAAAGAACGATCAATGCCACGCGATTATTTTATAGCTTGAATAAAAACAATATAAGTGTAGCGGGCGGAGCGTGAGGCTGAAATATCAGTTTGATATCGCGCGGTTTGATTCGCCGTGACGCGGCCGCCTTAAGGCGGGGCCTCGCAGAGAGGGGCGCCCGGCGAACTGGCGCGCCATACCATTCCGTGCGAGCACACGCAACGCTCGTTTCTCGCCTCTACGGCCCGTGTATCCGTTGTATGTCCGACGCGAGTGTGTGAGCTAAGCACGTGCCTTCCGTGGCGTATTCGTTGCACCGTGCATTGTAAAAGCCGCCAAGATTCGGGTGAAGAACCGTGAGCCGGTGCCGGCGTACGCCATGGCCGACGCCGACCGTGATTCGGACCTTGGCGACGACAGTCCAGTGGTGAGTTGTCTTTTGTTTTAATTGATTTCTAACAACACAGGTGACGACGAGACCGCTGCAAGTTTTGCTGTCAATATCAACATCGTGAGGGTAATATAGTTTTTTCTGCCTCCGTTTCTTATAAGCTCTTGTTCCTGTTTTCCCATGCGGTTGGTTCGAGTGCTGTCAGTCTGTCGGCATTTCTGTTAGCCGCGGAAGGTATGTTTGAAGTGTTGTTAGCAATCGTATTGTTGAGCCGGCTGCTACGCGTTGTTATGTTGCCGACTGCAACCGGTTGTTATGACAACCGTAACCTGATAAGCCACCGACTTACATATTTTTTGTAGAAATTAAGCACTAAATTGTTTTATGTTTAACAGTTTTTATGAAAAAATATATTTTCTTATGAGGGTAGGTTGAAATTAATCGATGAAGATAACTTTAGTAGCTAAATGACAGATGTATAAATAAATAATTAGGAATAAGTTGTTATCTAGTTTAATTACAATTTCAAAATTAAACAAGCATTACATGAAATAACAAGCATTGGTGATGTCGTTGATAGTTTTTATGAAGCAACACCAAAGCTTTGTGTTGTCAACAAACCTGCGCATGACGCTAGGCACAAAATGACTCGTTCACAACATAAACCTATTTATTTGTACAATCATAAAGAAATATGTACTTACGCTATGTTAATAGTATGGCCTAAATATGAGTACAGCTCATGTAAATTACACATAAACACACATACACATGAATACCATTCAGTGCATTTGTTTAGCAAAATATACATTTACATTGGAAAGGGGTGTGAATACGGAAATAATAAAAGGCACTATAAACTAAATTTGCTTAATCTTTTGATGAGAAGACAAAGCCGTAGGTGGGAATTAGAATATCAATGATGAGAACTTTGACATTTCAGATAAAAGAATGGGTATAGGGTGTAAACATTCTGACATCAGAGAATCATTAGAAACAGCCTTAGAAGATAGGATTTGTTTTAGTGAAATCCAATGTTCTAGAGTGACCACCTAATACTGTGTAATTCTAGATATTTTGGTACTTTAACAGCAACTTTATTTTGATATTCCCAATAAGAGCTGGATGAAAACTATTTATTGGATCTCAGCTAATGTTTAAATTGAGCATCAATCAATTAATTCAGCCTGTAGCAGTGGCCTGCTGGATATAGGCCTCTTCCAAGCTAAGCTACAGCACCGGTACTTACCTCTGTCTTCTGCCTACAGTTTGTCCACCTTTTTAAGGACTGGCTGGGGGCATCCTATGTTATGCTTGCTTAAACGCGGCCTCCACTATAAGGCTCGCCTGCTCCACCAGCAATTGGTCCTTCGACAAACATGAATGAGCATAGTTTTATACATATTCCTATTTCTTTAAGTAATAAAAATAAAGCCATTGAAAAAAAAAGCTACTTAGGTATATCAATCCCTCGTGGTGTTTTAGGCGATAGCAAAAAACTTATCATCAATTGTTTTTAACCGAGAACCGCATCAGAGTCACATCTGGGATATTATCCTATTGTTGTCGTCAGGTACTGAGAGTCGTTGTAGGTACTTGGGGTTTATGGTACTTTCATTATTTTTTTTGGATCCAACGGAACGATCGATTTGCCTTGTGGTCTTTTGCTTTGGAAGTACTTAGCAGAGGATAATAACCTTCAACACCTAGCAGTTACTATTGGCATAGGGCCAAAGGCATTTTGTTTTCTCGGTAACTAATTACGCGATGTCTCCTCATTCCTTAAATAAGTTTATAGACCCTTCAAGGTACAGTCCCTAAAAATCCTAAAACAGTAAACACACAAATGCATTAGAATTTGATTTCAAATTAAAAACCGATGTGAAGACGGAAATGGTTTAAAAAATAGGGGTTTCCATAAAAAATCCTCCTAACCTTATGACTGAAGATGCAGTCATCACAATCTACTTGACTTCACGTGGTTGCTGATGATGATAATTTAATAGTGGAGGACGGAGGACGGAGGACGAAGGTAACTCCATTAACAATTCTGTATAAAAAACTATAACTGTATGGGGTCTTGAAATGAAATAAAAAGAAATTAGCAGCTCTCACACAAACTAAAATCCATGTTTGGCGACATCTATGCAACACGTGTGACGCCGTCAATGTGGCGGCTTCAACAAAATGGCGCCGATATGATTATTAATAACGAATTCGGCTGCGATTCGGTTTCAAGCTTGTTTTATTGCAGGACGAAGGTTCCCATCTGCGGCGGCTCTACGAAATGTGACTGCACATTGTTTATTTAGCGGAACTGTTTTTGTTCATGTTCATAATTCGTCAAAAGGAACGGCATCGATATTTTGGCGTTTGTTTTTTTGTGCTCTCCGCAAAGGCACCGGTTTATGGTTTCTAAGCTAATAATGACGTCGTAATTGATAACAAGTTGGTTTACTCTGGCCTTTTCTTGGGCCCAAGAATCGCCATACAATGTGGCAATGCTACCAGCTTTTTTGGCACTTGCCCCATGGACAGCGTTGCGGTCGAGGTTTTTGATGCCCTATGAGCTTCCTCTTTTATTTATCTCTTTATTTCTTTTATTTTATGATTAGTTATTTATTATTTTTATGTTTTGGTTAATTATTTTTTGAAAATTTGTAAAATGAAAACTTTAAGATAGAACTTGTAATGATTGTTGAAACCCTAGTCTTGAAATATGAGGCACCTGTGATTCATTTCAGTCTTATATTGGACAATAATAAACATGCTGTCATATGATTTACTATTTCCAACATAACATAATTAATAGTAGAATAATCTAGATTCGAAACTAAAATAACTGAACCTGCATCTAATGTAACAGAAACAAATATAATACGAGACATTTTCCGTGCGTCAGAATTGATGAACAATCCGGGAATTCTAATGATGTAAAATAACGAGATCTGAAGACTTTATTATCGCTTACCTGTATAACACATCATTAGCCGTTTATTTCTGGCCCGACACATATAATGTTTGCGTTTGACTCAATCATTTATTCAGCGGTGTGTCTGGCTTTGGCGACATCTCACGGGAGGCCAGAACGCACGATTTATTATCCCCACTCGGCGAATAGAGGGCCACGAATTAATTAATCAAGCCTAGCTGTCACTCAGTGCACAATCGCGGACTATACTTAGCTCATATCCCAAACGCACGCTTCCTTTTCCTGTCGACACCGCGACGTACCATTAATTGAAATAATTGGCGGGCTTGGAGATTTTATTTTTTCGCGTTGACAACACCGCTTGGCGGTTTGCATTAATTTTAATTAACTATGCTTGTGTGGCACTTATTTTTACACCATTTCTTGGTATTTCGATGAAAAATTACGAATTCAGTTATGAACGAAAGTTATTTTTATAAAGGTGTTGACTTTTGGTGTCGCACTTTCATATGAAATGTGTATTTATCAATGTTTCAGTCAAGTTATTTTGGTAAAAAACATGTTTGCTTTGATTTTTATAACAGGAAAATGAACAAATTGTCACAATATTTTTTCCTTTAAATTAGCATGTGTTATCAGAAAATTGTAACCTGAGTTATCTACTGTGTAGGTACCTTTTATTTGAACGCGTGAATCAGTTTATTGCATAACATTGCTTGTTAGATTATTTATTTGGCTTCATTTCAAATGCAGGTAATAGGTATCTATAGAGGAACGAACTTTAGTTTACATAAAAACGTCAATTTAGTTCTACATACCGGTATATCAACAGAGCAGATGTTTCTAAATCACGTATCAGTTTGGATACACAAGTGAAATACTTAAAGTTTTATTTTACAACTTCTTTATTTACAAATGAGTATTTACTTACTTAGTTTTACTAATTCTTCCTCAAAAATATTCCGACAAGGAGTACATGTTTAATGGACTTGTCAATTTGAAACTTACTTCACAACAGTTGCCAGCAAAAAAAAATCTTTCTGAAAGCCACATATTCTAAGCAGTTAATATCATTGATACACCAAATATTTTGACTTTTATTTTTTTTCTGACGTGTCCCACTTGTGGCACAATGAGAAGAGGTGTATCAGTTATCGGCAGGTGGAATACACCACGCTACCTGGTCGCGTGCTAGCCACAATGGTAGGTGGGCTATATGGGCCATCTACCCTATCTCATCTATTGCTACTCATATTAGTAGAAAAAACATTCACACGTTTTTAACATAACTTGTTAGTGCAACCTAATGATTCTGGACGTTTTATGTTGCTTTTATTTGTTAAAGAAATATGTTTTCATTTTGTTATTACAATTCGTTGATCGATGAGATCATTTGAGTCAATCGACACGAGAAGAATTTGCAGCGTTACTCGTGACTAAAATATCGACGTTTGGATTTAAAGAGAAATTCCGTCTAATATTCTATTGTTTTTATTCATCTTTATTTATTGACCTCGTGGATGGTTCCCAGTGCTTTCACTTTACTGTTAACGTATATTACGTAGGTACCTACATACATCTATATCTTTTGTATTTTTTTATGCGAACCTGCATATCAAATTGATACTTTTCATATGTTCAGATATTTTGATTATCCGACACGAACGGCCTTTTGTTGAAGATTTTAATTTGCATACAAATAAAATGGCTGACTCGACAAAAGAACCATTGTCACAGTTCTTTATACAGAAATCGAACTTGATCCTTTATCTCTCATTTATATTCAACATATCTGTCGTAAATAATCGTATTGACATTCAATATTTATAAAGGAAAGGTTGCGTGGGTTCGCGTCGGCTGCCCCTCACACCGACACGTAACGCCCTGAAGCGATTCAATTATTGCTACTATCTATGATCACGGATGGATTTAAGTCCGTATTTTGCGCCGTTAATCCTAGCTAATTCGTTAAATGTCAGTGTGTCTGTGGGTTTATTTGACGCTTGATAACTCAGCTTTTTGACATGTCGAAACCTAATCTTGTTAAAGTTTTGTTTACGATCTTAAACCACACTGTTCTGTGATGTTACAAATAAATGATTTGTGTAACAAAAACGTCTCAACTTAAGCATGTTCTATAAAGAAAACTGCGCTTTCCACACAACGCATAACGCAACACAGTGTGAGGTGACGACCTTATGTGTAAGTAGTGACAATAGAGATGCATTATTCTAATAATATCCCTGTTTATCTGAAGAGACATCAGTATTCGCATTTCTACATTATTATCACGATGTTTGTTTAGTCTGTAGGTAAAGGCACAGATGTTTTGCTTTTAAATGGTTTAGGACCATTCACCATAATAGTCGCAGATGTCAAGTTAGCCAGAGTCCAGTGACCTTAGATTAAAGATAATTCAGTAACTCCTGTAGAATCTAGAAAAAACATCCGAAAAAGAATATTTGGAAAATGAGAGATGAAATTGGAAAATAAACATATATTAAAAAAATACTGGTAGTCTCTTCACGTGACCAAAAGGCTGACCTTTTCTTGGGCCAAAGAATTGCCATACAACGTGGCAATGCTGCCAACCTTTTGGACACGTCTTGTCTCATTGACACTTTATTGACAGCGATGCGGACGTGCATTGCTTTTTCTTTTTTTATAAATTGTAGGTAGGTACTACTTGTAATTTTTGTGTTTTAATTTCAGAATTTGTAAAATAAATAATATCAAAGAAAGAAATAAAGAATTTTAAAGTAAATTCCATTGATAAATATTATGATTGTACGGCATTTAGAAATTTAGAATGTTCTCAATTAATATTTTTAATCTACTCGATATTGACATTTGCTTAGTTCTGTTTTAAACCGTGGATTAGTTGTAAAATAACATAAGTGTGCACTATGGTTTGTTTACAGCACTGTGTAGTATTCCATTACGTGTTTGTATAATAATCACGTAAAAATGTCTATGGACTATGAAAGAAAATTACTTTTCTATGTTTTTATCCACTAGGCTGTACAAATAGGTACATGTTATGTTTGCATTTGTAAAATAACAAGTCTAATGTGTACCTTTAATACGTGTGCAATCCATAATCATGGAATTACTTATTGGTTTTGCAGAATATTTTTATTGAAAATGATGGATTGCAATGTCAATGAATTAAAGGGGTAAATTGATTGACGTTTACATTGTAAGTGAGATTGAGGGTAATGGGAAGTACTTGTTTGTGGGCATTTATTTGTTAACTAGTTTATTCCCACGACTTTGTTCGTGTGAATGTCAATTATCACGGGGTTTTATTTATAGGTAACCTTTTTAAATAAAAGTAGCTCCTTATAATCAGCTATCAAATCGGTCTAGTAATTTCGGAGATTAGCCTTAACAAACAGACAGATAGGCAATTATTTTAAAATTGTTTTTCGTGTAGTTAAAAGCTGTCATTACGGACGTCAAACGGACACTTCAATTTTATTTATTTGTATAGATATAGATTTACCGGTTAAACCAATTACAGTAAATCAAAGTCATGTAAATTAAATACATGTGCTTGAACGAAACAAAGGTAGGTGTAATAAAGTATAACGTTGCATATGTAAAATAAGTATAATTGTGATTTACAATCTCATAATAATTAAATTAATAACGTCAAACTAATTATGTATTCCAAATCTTCAACTATATCCAACAACCCTGCTTACTTTTCTGATTCTCTTTTGTTGACTGTACATACAAAACTCATGCTCAGAATAGATTGAAAATCAGCGTTAAATCTCTAAAATCATAGCAATAATTCAGTCATGGGATGGTTTATTTTTGTAGAATTAGACCAATTATAATAATATCCAATAAGTAACTTGGAAGTTAAGAGATAACACATTAATTACTGAATGGTTTAGGAATTACTACTTCTGGGTTGTTGTCTATTAAAAGTATGTAATACAAGGTGTCGTTTCGCAACCTCGTCAAATTACATACATACATACATAAACTCACGCCTTTTTCCCATGGGGGTAGGCAGAAACCACAGAACGCCACCTGACCTGCTACGATCCTTACATACTCCTTTCGCCTCATCTACGTTCAAATTCAAGGAGGTAATTATGCTACTGATTCTCAACATGAACCAATAAATAAGTTTTTCTTTTTTTGTTAGTGATTTTAAATTTCGAACTTGTCATCTTGCCGTTGGGTTTAGAGCAAGCAGGCCGATGAACCCGCACGTACACAGTGACGCCGCATACCGCACCATTGTACCGCATATGCAATGGGGCGATTCTGTTCTTTAAAAGAGGTGTATTCTGAAATACTGTGAAAAATAAGCAATTAAAAAGACAAATATTTATTAATTGTTGAAAATTACGACACCTATCGTAATTTTATTTGATTTTTTATATATTTTATAACAACTTCCTGAAAGACGAGGACGCATTACTGCACCTTTAACATTCTGTTATATAATAGCTTTTTTATATTATAGCTTGTGGTTTCCACAATTTTTCTGAATTTTGCCTTTTGCCAGTCTCAAACTCATTTCTTCTTTCTTTCTATGTAATAATATTATAAAGTCATACTAATATTATTCCTATAAATGCAAAAGTAAGTTTATTTGTAACGACTGAACTGATTTAGATGTAATTTGGTACAGGCTAAGCTTGAATTTCAAGTTAGGACATAGGCTAGTTTTTAATCCGTGATTTCATTTGTTTACCTTAAGTATATGTACCTAAGTATATTCGTTAAATATTAAAATTAAGATTCACATTTATAATATTTTGTATTATCTAGGTATGTTTGTTAAGAAAATAGTCTCTAATAAATTGTGTTGTGTAGTTTTAAAAGAACAATTGATATCTACAATATTTGTTTTTCTTTTGCTCCAGATTGCTGGTCTGGCAGTAAAAGAAAGAAATGGATTCACACTGAATGTATGTGCTTTTTATATAACGTCCTTAATTTTTTATCGAAAAACATTATTTTTTCATGTCGATGTAATTCGCTATGTAATTTACGAAATGCGTGGCTAACACAACCCGTAGCAATTCTTAGAAAAACCTTATCGGCTACTATAATATTTTTCTATCAACTATTAAATTGTTGGTACCTATTATTACACTATTATTTATAACTTATAAATTCCGTCGAGTATTGCATTGACATTTATTATAGTCACCATAAAGTTTATTTTGGAATGTAGCACATGTGGTGTTATGATGTTTTGTTAGGTCAGTTCTGGTGACGGCGGCGACTGCGCGGGCGCCCGCATGTTCGTACTTAACAGAAACAATTTATTCCATAATACCTTTCCTATTGGTTAATATAGCATTCCTATTAATATCGTTGATTAACAATTCAAAATTATGTTGGTTAACGGTTTTGTGGTTTATAACGAATTTATTGATTCTATAGAATGGTTTTAGTTCTTTAACTTCAGGTTATCTTATAATTTAGTTTGTTTTATAGTTTTTTTCTAAATGTGTCTTATGTCTAGTAAATGTAGGTTCATATTAAAATGGAATTTCCTTCTCATCTAATGGAGTCGGCATCTCTGCTGTTTAATCACAATTCATTGATCGTGTATGTTTGTCTGTCATTACATAGCGTACCCACTCATTTGCATACACATAAGTACCCGTTAGATGATAGGGCGGTGAGACACCGGGCACATTTTATTCAAATTTAGCCGCTGTGAAATGCGAAGAGTCGTTTCACCTAGCTTTCTTATTGCATTTGTATATACAGCATTAACTAGCAATTGGTTTATGTTGAATATTGATTCATTAGCCATAATTTTCAATTCATATTTTCTAAGTTTATCTAGGATATCTCTTATGTACACACAGCAAAACAGATAGGTATGCAGGGTCGTCAGATATAGTTGAAGTTTTCTAAGAAACCGATGGATGTCTTTGACTGAAACTTAACCTAAATAAAGAACTATTTATTATCTACGTTTTAAATTAAATTACATCGGTTTCTAAAGAAAACTTCAACTATATCTGACGACACTGCATACCTATCTGTTTTGCTGTGTGTACATTGGTGTAGGAAAATATCGTGAGGAAACCTGGACTTCTAGTTATTTTCTTCCGCCCCACCCAGGGCGGAAGGAGTCATTTGATGATTTTTACCACCTAAAAAAAAAAAAAAAAGTCTTAAGCAGGCGTGGTGATCAAAGCTTGTGCCTTCTCTTAATGAGAAAAGGCCTTTGCCCAGTAGTGTGATGACAATGGGTGGTATTATTATTATAATATTATTCTTCTTATAACCGTATTTTGAGAACTCAAAAATGGTGTCGAATCTAAAATGATTGCCAATTATTTTATCTCATTTTTATTAATACATTAATTTTAATTTATTTCATGTTCATACGATTCTTACTTCAAGGGCCACAGAACGATTATACAGTTATACTGTCATGACGTCAGTAATGGTCAGTTGGACAATCGTTGATGGTCTATAACAGAAGTTCCCAAAGTATGGCCAAACAAATGCATCCTTCTTATCAAAAATTGCACTCTTTGTATCACTATGGTCGTAGTCAAAATCAAATCATTTACTTTAATTAGACCTTTACAAGGCACATTTGGGCGTTATTTACAAGAGAAAATAATAATATTGAATCTAGTTGCCCATTCCAAAAAGTAGTTTCGTATAAAGAAGAATGGGCAAGTAACTCCATACATATCTACTTTTAAAAAAGAATATTAAGTAAACTTTGGAAACCACTGGTTTATCATAATGTTTGGATTCTAAACAGTTTATATTAGCATGTTAATAAGAAGTAATAACAATAAAGTATTCAGGGCTAAGTAATAAAATTGATCAAGCAATACATTGTAGCAAATTCTTTTGTTCTAAAACATAATCAGGCTTATTATAAAACAAAGTCTTCGATTAAACCAGGTTTAAAGCTTCGAGTCACTTTTTGAATTTTGAACTTTATTTCGACAAAGATAAAGTTTGAAATACAAAAATTGCCTCGATGGTTCGAACTCGGTCTAAACTTAAACCTAGTCTTGTAATAAGGCAGAATAAGTGTAACATCTCATCGTTATTTCTGCGAAATCGATGATTTATATATTTTCTATGATACATCTAGTTAGTCACAAAAAAATTATGCTGATACTCGTACGTAAATACAAGATAGTAAACAATCGCACTGTAAAGCCTGCGAGAAATATCGTACGGTTTGTCGTACATTGCGGCACCGCGCGGTTGTCGTGTCATAAGTGAACGATCATCGACGGTAATGTACAACAACTTGCACGATATTTCTCGCACCGTCTAAATCAGCATTAACAGATCACAAATGTCGCCAGCTAAAGAAATAAACGCCTTGACTCATTCAATTTAACTGTTAAGGAAGTAATATTTCACACAATTGTGTTAAGTCAACATAAGAAAAACATCATTACGGTTACATTCACAAAAGGGATGAACAGAAAAGTGTTAAACCTTCAATTACCGATGACGTGTCTGAATTTGCCTATTGTCTAATAACCGCTGAATTCTCAAACGACACTTAACTTTAAGAAGTTTTTTTTTTTTTACATCCTTACATCTACTACAGTATCCCAATGCGGTAGTGTAGTACAATTACAATTTATTTATATTTATACTAAGTACCTATATTTTTACCCGACTACGGCAAAGCCAAAAGGAGGGTTATGATTTTGACCGGTATGTATGTATGTATGTATGTTATTATGTTTTTTGTTCCCTCATTACAACTAATACAGGTCTACCAAGTCTGTTCTGTGTCTGTCTGGTCTACTAAGTCTGTCTGTCTGTCAGAATTATTTTACAAATAAGTACACAACACGTGCAACGTCACCCTTAAGTAAATGTATCTCTGTCGCTGCAATACACTATAAAGTGACAGAGATAGCATAATGACTTGAAAGTGACTTAAAATTAAGTTGCGTTAAACAAATCTTCCGATTTCCGGGATGACTATTTCGATCACAATCAATCAATTACTTAAACATATCAGGAGGTCAATTGTACTCTTCAAGGGACGATCGCCATCTAATCTCAGTCTTAATCTGTCAAAAATGCTTCTAATTTCCATATTTTTTTTGATATTGATTGTTGCTTGAAATTCAGACTAGATTTTGAAAGTTTTTATTAGTACTTACTTACAATAATTGGCTTTGTTTTACTAGACAGAAAACGGCTGAAACAATGATGATGAAATTATGGTTGGCTGTCAAGCAATTTTTGCCACCTGTACAGAATTCCTGTAGCAAAATTAAATAAGATAACATATAGACACTACAGACAGACAGACTAGCATTCATTTTGACTGATGCACAAATTGCAGTGCACACAAGAAAATTGATGATTCAAAGCTCAAAGCTGTTTATTTTGCAAAACCTAATGCGTTGGAAGAACAAATAACTTTCTATAAACGTTCCTACGATACGACAAATAATACCAGCCTATTATTGCCCTACTGCAGGCCAAAAGCCTCTTCTCATACAGAGAGGGATTGATCACCACGCTTACTCAAGATGAATTGGCGATTACAGACTTAAAATACTTAAAGGCCAGTTTACTCACTGTGTTTTCCTTCATCGATATCAGTGATGTCCAAATAAATATAGAAAGTACATATGAATTGAAAAAGTCACATTGGTGTCCGGTATCGAACTTGCAATCTCATGCATGAGAGGTGGGCATCTTAACTTGGGCCATCACGACATTAACATTTTCTACAATTATCTACCTTTCTCCAACCTGACTTTTCTTTATTTTAGTTTCTTGTTAAAAATCTTTATGGGTGTCCAACGCCCTGGGGAGAGCGGAGGGGTCTGTCAGTCTCTTACTGACTTAAAACCACCCCGGTTTTTCTTTCTCCCACTTACGCCGGGGATCACTGGTACGCACGTGCCTTCCATGATCCTCAACCTGACCTGAGGAAAAACCTGGACTTATATAATGAATATAAACCTGAAATCGCCAATCTGCCTTAAGCAAGCGTGATGACCAATGTTCGTGCCTCCTCTATTTGAGAAAAGGTCTTTGCTCTGCATTGGGACATTAACAGGCTGCTATTATTATGATTTTTTCTAACCGGAGCTAATAATATTTTAATCAATAGAAGATGTTCGTTAGTAATAACAAACGGCGTTATGTAAGGCGACACCACACGTATCATACGGCACCGGTGGGTCTTCGCGAAGTCATACGAACATTATAATCGCGTTCCGATATTGCGATCAGTGCACGCCTGTCCTTAATTAAAATGTCGCCCGCGCATGTAGTACTTGCGAATTACTTATGGAGGAATTCTTCTTTTCTTAATATTGTCTTTGCTGGTAGGACATTGCTGGACTGTATTTTTTTTGAAGTGAAAACTTCTTTAGCGGCGTTGAGCACTTTTTCTGTAATGGGTATAAAATCTTAAACTCGCGTCAGGACACGTGCGCGTCAGGACACGTGACCTGATCGAAAAAGCGTAAGACGGATGGAGAGTAGACAGCTATCCCCTCTCTACGGCGCGGCGAAAATGTATGCCTGGGCCTATGTTTCGTTTAGACAGCGCAGGGCGCTTGCGCGAATGTTCGTGTATGTTAAACGTAAACGTTAACGTTAATAATCAAGTTTTCACTTCTGCCGGCACTCCCGGAGTGCAACCCGTTTTTTTTTATAGAACAATGGGCTTTCTTTAGTATTTTTGGCCAGATTTTGGGTTTGATTTTAGTTGCGCTACCCTCCCTTTCACTTGTTTTTTTAGGAAAGTTCGCCTAACGAAACGAACTAGTAGGTAGATGCTGCCTCATTTTTCAATGAAAGTTCTTTCTTTGCATTCTTTCACAAATTATGATATATCTAAACTATTATAAGGAGAAAAGATTCGTATTTTTGTTTGTAATGTATAAACTATGGAAAGCTACTTTATCAGATAGTAGCTTAGGCTATATTTGAACTGTAAGAAAATTCACGCAGGTGAAGTTACGGGAAATAATATATGTTATTGACGAAGTACAAATGCAGGCTTTAGTAACCATTGGTCAGTTTCGGACCACACACCTTTGTAACAGTAATTAACTTACTTTTAACTTAACTAATACTATATTACCATTTGAACAAGAAACATTATTAGAAACAAACGCTAATGACGTTTTACATGGCTGATAGCCAATATTAAGGTAAAAAGTAATGGCGAAGATGCACGATCGCAGCTTTGTAGGGGGCGGGGTGGGGATGATTGATACAGCGGCATGCGCGCGCGCCGCTCAAGCGGTCACGACGCGCAAGTAATCGTTGCTTTTAAATATTTTAATAATTTTCTCCGTTTTGCAAGTTAACTTGTACTGTTGGGGTTTGGGCTGGTTTTGATTAGGTTGGCGTTAAACGTATTTTGGATAGCGGGTTTATTATTCATTTTTTTTAACCTTATGCAACAAAACAGACAAAGGTGGACTTAATGCTTTAGGCATTCTTTAACATCCAACCAAAGGTAGTGAAGGGATGACCTGGCAGGTGCCAACAAAATTAGAGATTAAAAAAAAACAAAGCTATTACATAAATAAATTGTAATAATGCTTACTATATGGGGCTAGAATCATGTTCTGAATTCATAGTAAAAATTTTCGTTACGATATCCCTTGCACCCTCTATAGTGCCCCAATAAATTAGTACCTACGTAACTTAAACTGCATTGATTCAATCAATCGCAGTTCTTCAATCACTTCCTGCACCGTCCCTCGTTATGTCAAGAGTAACTTGATGCTCCTTATAAGGTAGGCCCATCGATTGGTGCAACATGATAGTGTGATTTGTATAATCAATAGGTACCTACTCCTTGGCATGTTTATGTCATTTCAGCCTTGATTTTAAAAGTGATACAATTGGGAACTTTACACTAAATAACTAATAATTCTAAGACATGTCTTCTCTAAAGAAACACTTTATTTTAGCCCTGAAAATCCGATTAATTTTCAATTAGCTGTGAGCTTTGATTTTTAATAGCTTTCAAATTAATAAATAGTTAGTCAATTGAGTCGACGTCACAGACACAGCTGTTGTCTTTTCCATACCAAAAAGGATCATGTTTTGACAGGTCACAAAAAGTACGTTAATTGATTGGTGGTGTCATCTAGCATATTAGAAGTTCACATGAATTTGTATGGAAGTAGGAACTAGATAAATCTCAAAAGAGGTTGTAGGAAGTAATATGGGTTAAACATTTTTTGGGAGTTTAGCTGTTGAAATTACATAAACGTATCTCTAAACACTAAAAACATAATTGTTATTGTTGCTATGTCATAGAAGACCGAATAAAAAAACCTCACACATTACCGTTACCTTTGTGATGCCTTTGTATATGTTTTAAAAAGAAGCATTCTAATTTTGAAAAATTATTTAAAAAAAATCAAATAAATATCGCCGTATAAAAATATGTCTATTTATAATATATATATATTATGAAAGGTTTTGATACCGTACCTTGCAGATTAGATCGCATTACCCTTTGTAAGGCTTCACAAGACTTCTTGCTTGAAATACGATAGGCATGGATTGTAATCAATAATAATTAATATAGGTATATTATACCTATTGCTGTGGTTTATGATGATGCTGTTACCAAGGAGTTTTAGGTGATAAGGTTCGCTAAAAGTAAAATATCGTAGATTTGATACGAACATTGTGTTAGATTACGTTTTCTTTTATGGGTTTAAAAAAAGAAAAACTAACAAATATTTGTTCAAATGAATTCCAGTCCAACCTGGACATTTTGGTTATATTATTAAAAAAGGTAAATAAATCTTAATTTGATCAACCAGGTGCATTGACTATAATAAAAAAAAAAATATTTTCCATAAAATGTCAAGTCGTATTAATGTTGAAAGTAGGTAAGGTATCTAAATTAAAAATAATATTTCAGTAAAGAGTATTATTTAGGATTATTGATTTATCAAATCACTGGCATGGGTCTTTCGAAAAAATATTACGATGACATTTAACGGCAAAAGAAAATAAAATTATTATTTTTAATTTTCTTTCAAATGTCATCTGAAGGTTTTCGATGACAAAGTAGCCAGTTATAAAGATACGGAAAGGCTGCATAGCGCATACAAACTTTTTGGTAAGTTCGTAAAGAGTTTATTGTTGTTGATTTACGCTCGTCCAAATAATTATGTAAGATTTTTACCTTTATTTAATCTTCTGGAATTAGATGGTTACTTTCCCTTCTCTTCTGTTTAATTAAAGTCTTATTTTCCCGCCACGATTACAAGCGTGCGTGGCGTCATTCAATCGACGTTGCCCACATAAACTACTCACTAAAGAAGCTTCCTTCGCATCAAATTAGGCGCTTTAATTATTTACTAGCACTAAAACGTACTGTTAAGACTTACAAAATATAACTTGACCTACCCTCACCCTCTTTTAACAACCGGGGCAAAGAGGCAGAGGGGAAAATAAAAGGCTCTTCAGGGATCAAATTAGGGTAGTCTTTTCGGGTACTAAAACGTTGGAGGAAATAAAAGTGATGCGTGGAACTGTCTGCTCAGGCAGGTGTATTTTTCCTTTGGGGATAAATAATTCTTTCTTTAATTTTGGATAAGTGCCCACCTACACAGGTCTTATGTCTTCATATTTGAGGTAATGAAGATACGGTGACGATAGGTACCTAAGAACTGTGGTAACGGGATTATCTTATTACGAGTACTTGATTAAAAGCCTTTTTATAATATTGCTCCGTTCATTAACTTGGAAGTTGACCATTAATTTTAAGACACAACTGCTCAAAAACAGAACACTTTATTTAAGTAGAAACCCGATTAATTTTCAATTTACTGTAAAATTAGATTTAATGTGGTTTTAAAATCAATAAATAGTAAGTCAATTGAGTTGGAAAATAAGTGACGTCACAGTTCCATATTACCTTACAAAATCTATGAGGGAATCGCGTTTTGACAGTCCGTAAAAAGTATGTCAATTGATTGGTGGTGTCAACTACCTAATTAATTGACAAAATATTATATTTTATTCTAATTCAGTGAGACCTGTCAGCCGCCATGTCGGGCTGTCAAGTCATTCTTATTTTAAATAACTTTTAATCTCATATGGTTTTTTTTTATAAAATAAGGTTGTATATGGCTCAGCCAGCCAGAGCTTACAGTAACTTAATGTTACTTGTAGAAGACAATTAGTTAGATCATTAATATCGAATTATCTAAAATGGAAGTTTTCCTTTTCATTAGTGTAGCTTTTGGAGATAAACGAGCGTTATTTGTTTTGTACTAGCTTTTGCTCGTGACTTCGTCCACTTAACCGTTGGTTATAACTCTCGTCAAAAGTAAATATGTCCTTTCTTGGGGTTTGAATTTACCCCTTACCAAATTACATCAAAATCGGTTTAGAGGTTTAGTCGTGGAAGCGTAACAAACACACAGAATAACCCAGAGACGTATCTAGGGTGGAGCAAGTAGGGCATCCGCGTATCCTGTACCAAATTTCATTAAAATCGGTTCAGTAGTTTTACGTGAAAGCGTGACAGACAGACAAAGTTACTTTCGCATTTATAATATTAGTATAAATATTATAGTATACAATTGAATACTGCAGACTAGTGAAGTTCTGGTGTCAATCGCACATACCATCTCAGTAGAACACTTGTCATTATAATAATTATGATTTCAGTTAGGAATCTCGCGCATATCTAACGCATCAAGATTTACGTCTTCCATTATTTACGCTGCGTGTGTGCCTTTACAACATAATAATGTCAACCTATATTATTGTCCTACTGCAGGATAAAGGCCTCTTCTCATACAGAGAAGACGCGCGCATTGATCACCACGCTTGCTTATAACGGATTGGCGATTTCAGACTTATACAAATAAATGAGACCAGGTTTTCTTTCACCGATGTCAGTAAACGTGGATGAGGCGAAAGGAGTATGTAAGGATCGTAGCAGGTGGCATTTTGTGGTCTCTGCCAAAGGCGTGAGTTTATGTATGTATGTATGTCAGTGATGTCATGTGTTAAGGCACTTTTGAACGTCACGCCTACAAAAAAAAAAAAAAATAGAATTGAATCTAGTTGCCTCTTCCAAAATGTAGTTTTATAAGGAGAAGAATGGGCAAGAAACTCTATACGTACTCTTTTAAAATCAATGTATTTACAATTATTTGCATACAGAATCATACATAATTACACGTGAATGCATTGTACCTTATATAAAATCTACTATATCATTACACGCATATGTCGATGTCCAAGATAAACTTAGAAAGTACATATGAACTTAAAAAGTCACGTTGGTCGAACCCAATACGCCGCGGGCGTCTTAAGCATTGGATCATCACGATACTACAGATAAGTAACGTAGAATCGCAATTTTATACAAAACACATAATAATTTAACAAGTCCTCCATATGTTTACATTCAACGATTGATATTACCCGGTCAGAGATTTGCTAACGCCATCTTTGGCGATGTAAGTTGACCTTAAGCTCAAAAGCCGTAGGTTTTATGTGTTCTATTCAGCTGTGACTAACAGCAATTCATGTTTGACAATTTTACGAGCGCGACGATTCACCAATGGCGTCCACTTATAACTGCCGGTTACGCTCAATAAAATGATCATTTATTGCGCGTACGCTGAGTTAGTTTTATTGGGCATATGTGCTAACATTTTTGTTGCGGTACAAGGAAATTTATTTGTAAACACACTTGCGTTGTACGTAGAATGGAATGATTTATTGATAAAGTCTTGCAAAACACTGTGAACTGTGTAGGTGGACATGCAAATTGCAAACTTTTGGGAGTTCATCATTCTGATTTTGAAAATACTTCTTTTCGAAAACATTAATTATCCAACTATTCAAATCTTTTTCTTCTATGTGAACATTTAAATTACAAACTTTTTGGAGTTTATCATTCTAATTTTGAAAATACATTCAAAGACATTGATTTAAAATTTAATCTCTTTACTTCAACTCTGTGTATGTAATTGCCCAAAAATCACAACGAAGTTTTAGTATCAGATTGCATAATTCTGTCAAATAATATATTATGTGATCGTATTTGTCTACATTGGTGCACAAGTATGGCCATGTTGGCAAACAAAGGTGCCGCCTGCTACACTGAAACGTAAAGTTATGACCACAGAGGAAAGAATGAATGGAGTAATAATACCTGTCTCCAAAAAATCTAATAAATTCTGGGTAGCTGCATAAACAAGAAAGGTACTTAGATATGCATTAAAAACAGATTATTAGTGCGCAAGTACGACTCGCACTTGGCCTATGGTTTCGTTGCTACGATTGTAATTAAGCTAAACTATACTTTTAATAACGTTATAAGTATAACGTTATTCCGATATTAAGCGTTAATACACGCTTAATATCGGTATAACGTTATTTATGTTTTTATGATAAATACAAAGCAATGTAATCTAATTATAATGGCCGGCACGAGTCGTGAGCACAGATTGTAGGATTTCGCGCATGTACACTTTTGGCCAAATAAAGACTAACACATAAAGCTTTTTAATGTCTTTTCAAAAAATAAAAATGTTTAAAACACAGCAATTTTATAAAACGAAGTAATAAAAATGAACTTTATTGAACAAAAAAACACTTCAAATACGAAATAACGAAATTAAACTATATTAAAAAAAAACTAATACGTAATAACAAGAAAAAACAATTTAAAACGTGATTCATTAAATTTGCACTAAAGTGTACAGTAGCCGAGTGACAGGCGATAGACCAATAGACGACGAGTATCAATTAACGAACCAATCGCGTGCAAGATCGGCGCCCCCCGCCTTCTTCATTCCGCCAAAGAGACCGAAAAATTAACATATGCGCAGGTGAAATTTGTGCTCACGACTCGTGCCGGTATCTATACCATTTTACCACGTTTAAAGAATAGTAAAATTCAGCCATGTCTATAATATTAACGCAATAACTGTCGTTATTGCGCCATTATTTTTCTAATGTTATTCTGAATAAAGAAGTCCTCTTTTCTAAAAATATTTTTGTTAATATAACATTCCAAGTTCTGCAGATAGAGTGAGGAAATTTAATGCTACTTTGTTCTTTTACATGCTGATTGTCACAATTTTAGTTTGTGACACACACATCGGTATCAGAGACGAAAAGCTTCATGACTTTTAAAAAAAGAAACGTGCTGTTCCATAAAACATAAACCTATACAGTCGAAATGTATGGAACAGGTAAAAGTTTTCGTTACGATATCTCTTACACTCCGTATGCATAAAAATATACATGCCGGTTTCACTCATATTGTCTCATTAGAAACGCTGGACGATAAACAGTTAATACAAGAGACAAAAGCCGTTTTTTGTCTCTTCTTTCATTGTTAAATCTAGCTAAGAGTTCTACGAAGGGTGTGGGGTATTTCCCTTACGTCACTATAAGATGTCCTGTTTACATCACTCAACCAATCTTGATCTTTGACACATTTATACAATGATTGCTTATGATAATTATGTTTATCGTCATTTATAGCGACGTAGTTAATGGTAATAGTCTTTTGTTCGAATAAATGCATAAAGTTCTATGAGAGGGCCCTTGCGCATAAACGCATGTAACACTTTAAACTCCATAATACACTTATTTTATTCATACAAGATGAAGTTATGAAAAATATTGACACTTGTGCGTAAATAACATGAGTAATATATTTACACTTACTGTTAGAACCGGTTGTAGTGGGCGCATTCGGTTATTACTTGAAAGATTATTGTGAAAATATTAGAAATCTGGAATAACTGTAGTTCAAGATTACCTGTATGGGCGTGTTAACCGTGGCTTATCGGCTTAAATCTAAGATTAGAATCCATACAAAATCGACACTACTTTATCCTTAAAACGTTGTTGTGGGTGTCTCGTAATTATCAGTAATTTTAATGATTAGCATACACTTGTAACCTAAATAACTATTTGTTTATGTCATTATTTATTCGATTGACAGAACATAAGCTAGTATCAAGTGGGTCGGTCTACAGTTTTTGCGGAGGATTGAAGTGTGCGTGATCTCTTGTCTAGTACCGTTAGCGGTCGAATATAAAATGTTTGCGCAAACTATTTCACATGTACTTTACATAAAGTTTATTGAACGGTAGTACCCGAATATGATTCGAACTAAACTACTGTTATCATGACTCGTGTTTAATATTTCTTTTAGAGTGTTCTCTCTAAATGGTATACATTGTCAAGTGGGTAAGGAGTGTACGAACAAGTTACACACACATATACACACTACATAATACCTACTTAACCTACGTAAAAAATCTCAATAAGTAGGTACCAAAACGTGTACAACATAATTTCTTGTAGTAAAATAATAACGACGTATATTAATCCAATCAATTAAATGATCCGTAAAAAGGCTCAGTATCATGGCTATCAAGTTGTTTATAAACAGTTGGGCTCAGTAACGGCGCGTGCGCACTTTGATCTCCCCTCCTCACACCCACGGAGACGATTAATACATTCTCTTGTTTGTTAATTTGTTAATCTAATAAGAATGGGTTATATTTATTGTTTTACTGGCAATGCATATGCCTCAAGGGTATTTTTTTAAATTAAACGCATAAACATTATTGGTCCTTTGCTCCTTAGGAATAATAAATCATAAAAAGTTTCTTTTTGTAAGCGGATTCAAATTGTGTGACTTGATGACACATCAACATAATAAATGAAACGAACATCTTAAAGCCCGTAAATAAAATGTCAACCATTGCGAAATGTCATTTCATCTACCCGACAAAGTGTTGAGCTTTTATTCAGCAATGAATAACAAATTCATCAGCAACGCACAAAAAAATATTAATACGTCGTAGTAACAAACAAACGCGACAAAAACGAACGACCGCATTAAATATAATTAATTAACGCCACATAAAAGAGCATTAAGCGATCTTCACAAAAGCTATTCAATGGCCGAATGTTTCTTTTCAAGTAGCTGTCTCTATAAACGCGCGGCGTTAGTGATGTGGCGCATGCGTAATCGACGTGATTAATTGTCCAATCACGAGCCTGTTATAAAAAATCTCTTTATAATTGAAGGTAACGTAGGGACGGCGACATTACGTTTGCAACGATAACGATGTGTGATCATGTGTGTGCTTTTTTCTTCTAATTAAATATTAAGATTGGTAAGATTATTATGACAAAGTTGATAAAAAAAATCATTAATTGGTAGGTACTTACTTATTGTAAGCATATAATTAAGAGATAAGAATCCACGTGAATAAATTACATTATATCTGAAATATTTCGCGTATAACTATATTATTCTAAATCTCTGCTTATCACAACTTGGTCCTTTGGTCCTCAAAATTATTTAGAAAAATGGTCCTTATCTACGAAAACTTACTGACAAGAAATTCCGTCGGTAGCCGGAGTATACCTTCCTAACCAAACATAACAACAAGAGCATGACATTGATCTGCCGTCAATCTGGCAGGTACGAGATATCGCACAGATTCTCACGGGCTTCACACGCCACCGCGGACTGTAGTTAGCGGGTTCTATGCAGACGAACCCGATTCTCGGAATAATGATGTGTATCGCAGCCCTAATGATACGTTTCATATACTTGAAGATACAACAATCAAAATCAAACGGAGGTGTATCTACGTACTATAGACCATTAAATTTGATGTTTGCTTTTAATGAGGACAGAAAAAGAGGGTAACGTAGTTTGGTACAGCATTTTGGAACAGCATCTTACATAAGTACTTTTTAGACATGACTTAATCTCAATTTGCCAATCGAATAAGACTGCGAAGCTCTCAAATTCCAGAAGTAGAAGGTCATAAACTCTTTAGAATAGCTAAAGAAGCTTATCAATTTTATCGTTCAATCGACGATATAGTAAATAGACGAGTTCTTGGAAATTGTAACATATTGTCTGGAATACCCAGTATCATTTATCGGAACATAAATGCACAAGAGTCAACATTTAATTAAATTCTTATCATCTGTTGACATTAATTTCTAATACCTTAATGAAATCCGGTTATGGAATATCAATTTACCACTCATGAAATTCAGTATTTTCTTTCAGTATTTTATACTTTGAATTTTATTTTCGAATAATGGATTGAGTAAAAAGAACGTCGCAATCGAAAGGGTGAAATTGAAAGAGATAAAGGGATATTTAGAAAAAATAGTTTAAAAGTAAAAATGCATGGCAAAAGACAGGAACTAAACAAAACTGTGCCTATAGTATCTCCATAGAATTTGTGTCCATATCGAGAAGTGTAGCTACTGTTTAATAGCGGGCGTTTTGATTACAGATTACAGTAATTACGTATCTGGATCCCTCTCGAGACACGCGCGGCGGAGGGCGGAGCGCGCGCGCACGCTAGCTCTGTGCTGCCACTTTTATTACAGTTGAAATTGAAACACTTTTTTTTTTGTAATAATGACAGATTGATTTGATAGAACAGAAAAAAAAATGAACGGGTCAATTAAATTGGTAAGATCAAATCTTGTTAAGTGTGTCGTGTCTTTAAACTGAATAACTGAACCATTTCTGAGCTAATGCAGGTTAGAAAATCGAATAAATGCAGAACCTCGATTATGCGTTCAGTGATGAAAATAGACAGCAATCAGCTTACTTCGAACGCTTCTCTTACATTAGAAAGCAATTATTCGACGAGTTTACGCCTATTTTACGCCACATGTAACACCGCGTCGATGAAGTGAATTATATTTCCAGTTTATAATATCCAATATTATTTCTATTGCGTTGGGAGGCACCGGTAGCGGATAATTAGAGGATAGCAGGCAGGTCGCGCGATAACTAGTCTTAATGACGTGAAATCGCACTCCGACGCCCGCCGCCATCTTGAAAATGAAGCAGCGATGGCGGGAAAGCTTGCAATTAGCCATAACCGCACACCGCTTGATCACGGCATATCGAGCTTTGCCGCACATCACAAGGAATATTATAGCTATGAAAGTTTTCGACTGTCATTAATTTAAATAAAGCTCTCCATTGGCTAATAGTTATCATAATTGCTTTTTTTACCTTTCTGGACTACTTATTAGAATAGTTTGTTATCCCCATGTTCCAAAATACAAGTTAATCCAATTCAACGTTCTCACGGGTGACTGCAGACTTGTGAAATAAAAACTACCCACCACTTAGATAGCAATTTAATGAAAATTATATCAAGTTCTGACAAGAAAGAAATCGCATTGATGCATTTTTTGTCATATCAGACAAAGAATTACGGAATAATCGATTCCCACAATTTAGCAGTGAGTTTGATCGGGCTGTAGGATCGGTTGGTCCTGACTGAGGCACTGACAGGCGGCAATTTGGAGCCACGATCAGTGCTACTGTTCCCCTCAAGCAATGATTTGGACACGCAAACTCCAGCTTATATGGACACACAAAAACCTTGAATTATGAAGATGATAGTTTATATTATTTTTTAGATGACTATAAAGAAGCCAACAAGAAGAACAAACGTTTCTAGACATTGGAATTTTTCGAGACTTGTCTTCAAATTTGACTCATTCGATGATGAAGATGACAACCTTGTTATATGAAAATATTGGACACCACACAACTGACAGTTGCAAAAAAACTCCAAGGACCAAAAATATAATAGTATATTATTACTATGTCATCTTTTAACGACACACACAAAAAATGGATCCCTAATTAAGGTTGTTTTGGTAGCAAATAATAAATGAATGGATCATTGATTAGTGGTTTTCCACAATTAATGAATTCATGCTGCTGTTATAATTAGGTAATTACATTATTACTAGGTACATTAGCATATTATTTTTGTAAATATGGGTTTGAATAATGTAGTCTTTATAGGTGCATGCATAAACATCGCATTAATAGATTTGTCTCATACTGCATAGGTACAAATTCCTAAAGCAAAACAAAGTTATATAAAACCGAAATTGTTTATTGCTGAGATGCTAATTTTATCCGAATCGGTTTTCGCACATCTCTGCATAAGTATTTTATTACACGTTGTTGTAAAATTGAGATGATTATGTTCAAATGACTACTAAAATGTGGATCCATCGGCAATCGAGCTCGGCTGTCGCCGCCGGCGCTCGTGACGACACGCGAATCTAACTCGATGCTTCTGCGCAACTCTATTTAGTTTTAATTTGAAACTAATTCATTCTTTCTAATCATTATATTTTTTCATCGATGGAATGCGAAAATTGTGTTGGTTTTTATGCGAATGCAATTTGTCAGCAATTACTTTAAGGTCAAACATGATAAACGGATTTTGTTCGCCATTCAAGATCTAAATATATGGGCAAAAAATATTTTGCAATCGGGAAAATCTTGGTTACTACCAGAACCCTCATGAACGAAACGTTTCCTGATATTTGAAAAGAAATCATTGTCATGTCTTATAATGTATATTTATTTTCGGAATGCATATACAAAACTTGTTATTGCGAATATTTGCATTGCCATTATATGCACTGTAGTTGGTTAATTACAATATTGTATTTATGTTAGTAGACACGAGACACATGTTTATGTATTGGGTAACACTTTGTACCTAAGTGACACAAAGTTTCATAAATTATTTTCGATTCTATCGAAATAGGGAGCGTGCCCAGCTCCCGCCTTTAATAATATTTAAATTTAGAACAGCGAAGGGATGGGACATGTGTGTAGTAACGCGTTTGGCGAAATGTGATTACAGTCGGTAATTAACGAGACGCTATTTATGGGCTGCCTACGCGACATTATTCAAATATTTTCTTTTCATATTCTAAAAACGGCATTGCGTTCGGGCTGGCCGTTTCGGAATCATACTCTTTTGTAATAATTATCATTGTATTCGTGAAAGTGTTTTACCGTTGGCCAACCGTGTCATGTCCGTACTGTCCGGTGTCTTGAAATAAAGCACGCTTTCAATTGCAGACTAATTATTCCAACACGAGAAACTCATTCGGTGCCGTCAGTTTTTACGTGTAAAGAGATTAGTCCACTTAAACGACACTCGCACTCAAAGGAGCATTGTGATGCGGACCGATAATGATACGTTAAGAAAAGTATTACATTCTGTCCATAATGGGCCGTTGAAAAGGAGCGTTTCTTATAAAATTTCATTTGGATTCAGTGCTCGTCGCGCCGGTGTGTCACAGACTCCGCTTATGAATAAATTACGGTTGTACATTAATTTATTGATTGTTATTCAAATTGGGTTTCTCAATCGGAGGTTGGAGGTGATGTGTCTCGTCTCGGCTTTTTGTCCCCTCTGATGGTTTGAGGTTGACTTGTGCTCGTTCTGCGCAACGGAAAATTGTTTTCGAATGCTCAACAAGGTTTGAATAGATACCTATTCGTGATATTATTATTGTGATTTACTATATCTGCGTCATACCGCATTGATTTCTCGAACGTATCTAATTTTATTGTGTACTAGTTTGTGACTGACGACTGGAAAATTTATACAAATCATGATTTTTCCGACTATGAATATTATAGAAATAATTTTGCATTTATTTATTAGGCAATCTCATGATAGTAGGTACAAAGTACTCATGGTTGTTTTTCAATCAAATTTATCTATTTTCTTTATATACCTACTTTGGTTTGACTTTGATTTTTTTTTCAATTTTCAATTGTACCTAATTAAATTATAATTAATCAATAATAATAAATAAGCTTGGGACTAGAAAAATATTTAGCCATTAAATCGGGTACTTATTGCGCATTTTTTAATTTTTGAAGGCAGTTCGGGCCCCAATTTTCATGGGGCCCTGGACACTTGCCCATAGGGTAGAGGAGCCTGCAATTGCTTTTGCTTTATGTAAACAACAATCAAAACATAATCTTATGTGACATTAACCAGAAATTAAAAGATGATTATAACAAAGGATGACCATTTTAAGGAAAATATAAAGAAAAACTTATAAGAAAATGACTCATCGCCCAGATAAAGATTGAGCCATCTTTGAAAACTTTGTAAGCGGTCCGTTAAAAAATGTACGTGTTCGGACTTCATTAAAAATAATGTTACGTTCTCAATAGTTTCAGATACAGTCATAGACGTTGTATGAAACTATAATACACAATATAGTAAGTAATTATTATATCCGCCATATTGGCGATTTGCGCGCGCGCCGTCCGATTGGTTAACGTCTGAAAACCGATTCATCGTCTATACGGAGTTATTATTATTCTTGGTGTTATGGTGTTTCTAAGAATGTTCGTCGCCTCGACTGTTTGTAATGACAAAGGCACTTTTTATTATTTGATCGCTCGCTCGTTTCTGTTAATTGTTCCGGAGACGTGATTTTAATATATCATGCATGTTGACTGGTCTCTTTTATCGTGTATGCAAATAAGTATCGATCCACGTCGTGGGGCAGCGGTGCGCCTGCGCTCGCGCAACCAACTGCGAATGGCACATAAAACAGTCGTTTAGCGCTCGTTGCTTTGTTTTGGGGTACCTTTTTGCGTTGAATTGAATTAGGCATTTGTTCGTCGGAGCTTGAATGTTGAACTTTATTCTATACCTACAGGCGAACAATGAAGGCATTACTTAAGCGTTAATTTGCATACAAATGGATTAATGAACTTTTAGTAAAACAGAAATATATACTTAGCGTTCAGATGTTGATCTGCTACTGCGGATAGTTAAAAACTGTTAGTTTTTTTTTATAGAATGAAATGAGTTCGGTCTACTATAGAAATGAGCTGTATCTCGACTCATTGTATAAATTCAGTAGCTACACCTCAAGCGCCTCTTTAAAGCCTTCACTCCACTATAAAGATAAAGCTAAGCTGATGGTCATATTTTAAGTACAGACAAATCAAAATAATAGCTCTAAATGCTATCTTCGGAGATATTTTGAATAAACGGGTTTTTAATTTATTTGGGCTATTAATCTTTCATAAACTCATATTACTTTTTAAAGGCTAGATAGTTTTCACGGTAATTTTTTATTTACGAAAATATTTGATCAAAAATTTACTACACAAAAGCTCTAATGGATAAATTTTGTGAACATGTCAAGGTTGGATAATTTAAAAAAATTGACACCTAAGTTGAAATTAAATTACATGTAAGACACTTACTGGTCTTATAAAGCTACAAGCAGCATTCAGTCGCCTTAATGCATTAGGTGGATTCAACCCTAAAGTGACTCGCGCATTTGACGCTCCATTTGACTTGCTGATGCTAACACCGGTGGTCCTACGGGACCCGGGGTCTCTCCGACCTCTTCTATTTGTTAATAAGCACCCACTAGTGAGCGCTCGAGGGTTATGTATGCATATCATTATGGTAATGCTATCGTAAGATATAACTTTCCATTTTTATCAACAGAATTTTATTGTAATTATTTATTCAATAGCTATTGTCATGCAAAACTTGTTATAAAAGTTTTCAGACTTAATCTTGATCTTGACTTTCAGTTTCACGAATGTCACAAGATCATTTGATTGTATTGTTTCTATTTCTGGAAACAAATTACCTATTGCTGCATTTATTTACATATCTTAGTCTTTACCTCTGACGAGTACTTACTCTGGAAAATACTGCTAATTTGAATAGAATCAATGATTTCTGATCAAGATTGGTCCTTATATCCGAAAAATTTGTCCTTCTTCTTATTAATTTTTTTCTTCTACTGTCTTAATTTTGACTTACAATGACCAATACGACGTTAAAATTGTATCCCTCCCAGCTCGGGCCTCCCAGGAGGACTCTCATCTGAGGGTCATCACTACCGTGTTACGGATCGCCCCCACATTGTTTACCCTCTCGAGCTCTTAGACTACGTTGTCACATAATTGGCTGGCCACGTGTGGTCCGTAACTGTGGTAGCTTGTCCACTTGTTTGATGTATGAACTGCCTAGTGGTTTTAGTGGAAATTAATGGACATTTTAAGTTCTTAAGAAAATGGATATGTAATGAACTTTCTATTCGTTAAAATATTTTTGAATGTCACATCTTTCTTGAGCTAACATAGACTCTAGTGTTAATAGACTACAAAATGAAGATTATTTTTTTTCTGAATATGAATCGAGATATGCTTTTAAAATCTATGATAAACACACTAAAATCTTTTAATTACCACGTTTAGATAATGATGGGCTTCTGCTACATATTTAAGTGCCAATTATAGCATTTTTCCTTCGTTAAATATGACGCAAGTTATTAATGTCCTTATGATATTGGGAGTGGGCCCAGTGTGTTCCCCGAACAGTCGCTAATGTGCGTCGACCACGCCCCTTCCTGTCGCCTCACCCCCGGTCACGATGCGCTTGCGCCGATGACACTGTGCAGCTGAAGGTTCAGGATAAATATAATCGCTTAGCTTTCAGGACTGCATCTATGTATTTTATGATTCTTTGATTTTGGTCCTGCAAATATTTTGTTGGTGGTTTATAATCTAGTTATTCTGTGTATTGGTGGAACATTTTTTTAATAAGGAATAGAGAATCTTTTAATAACAATAAACCCAGTTCCGACACCAGGGTTTATTTCTGTCAAAACGAACGAACTCACGTCAACCTTTCTCCTATTTTTCGATATACATCATTGTAATGATTTTGGATATTATAAGTTTATATGCGTAAGTGTTTTATGTTTAGTATAATCTGCTTTTTCATTGTATAATAAAGTTACACGTTTAGCGTATTGAACCAGTTTATCATTCAATAATTAAGAGATTGTGGTATACATTCTAGCAATACTAAGCTCGATTGATCGTAAGAATATTACAATACCAACTTATAGAACGAGTTTGAACTGTTCATCTTTATGCGAAATTAAAATTGAAGTGTCTGTTTGTAGTGTCAAAACGACACATGAAAAAAAAGCAAATTGTCTGACTGTCTGTCTGTCTGATTCCTCCAGATAATCTCTGAAACGGTTAGACCGATTTTGACGGGATCTTTAAAGGCAGATAGCTGATATTATAAGGAGTAACTTATGCTAGTTATATTTAGAAAAAGAATTTAGGTTCCGCTCAAAAAATAAAACCCAATTCAAGCGGGTAAAGTGTCGGACGTAAGTTAGTTTATACACAGGTATAATCCATCGTAAGAAATAGCTTCATAACCGCACAGTAGTTCATTTCTCGCCATTCAGGTTTGTGATACGAAGGCTCGCGATTTTACAATGAGTAATCGATATTGAGTCATTGATTAATGTTATCAATCAGACTTTATTATCTGATTTTATTTTGATCGTTAAGTCTGATAACGTTCTATTTATACTTTTTGAATTGATAAAGAGCTCTGTTATTTGTTTTCCTAATGTTTATACACTAACTTCTACCCGCGGCTTCGTTCGGATTATAAATAGGATTTTGTTCACAATTTTATGACTTTAATTTTTTTGTGCGGAATAACGGAATAAGCGTACGCTTATTTCGTTTTAAAAATAAATAAAAGTAGGTTACTCCTTAAATAACATTAGCTAGGTATCTGCGAGTGAAAGTCTCCTCAAAACCGGTCCAGCTGTTTCGGAGATTACCAGGAACGAACAGGCAGACAGACAGACAAAATTATAAAAATTGGGTTTTTGGTATAAATACCGTGTAAACATATGCATTTAGTAAAAATCTGTTATTTTGACATTTCAAACAGACACTTTAATTTTATTTATTTGTAAAGACGAAACCATCGTCGTCTCTGAAGACCAAAATTCAATTTTATTGGTCTTCTTAATTTGTTTTTTGGTCTTTTTACTTTGTTTTTTATTTATTCGTATGCGCACCAATAGGCACTGGTGCGGGGGATATAATCTTTACTTATGTAGAAAGCATGCATTCTGGATTAATAAACCCTGCGTAAATCATTTTGGCATATCAATGGATCGATCAACAAGTTGAATATCATCCTGACCTAGTTTTTGACGCTTCATTGGCCAATTTCCTTAGGTTACACCTGATTGCTCAATTTAATAGTAAGATACAGCTGCATTGTTTCTGCAACGTGCAGTTGCACTTAAAATGTCAGTGTTCGTGACTTATGCGTCTTGTTGTCGGGTGTCATCGGGTGTCGTCGGCTCGTCTGGCTACCGGCGCGGGCGCAACTTCGCCCACACGACCTTCACTGCTTATTCACCACCTCGTACATTAATTTTATTGTTTTCGTTACAGTGTAATTAAATCATCTGAAAACCTGTTTTGCTTATCTGGAAGTCTTGTTTGCCGCGCAGGGATTTGAATTTTTAAGTGGTTTCTGAAAGGTTGCTAAGACGCAGCAGTCTACTGCCTACTGTCTGTAGCCATGGAATATAATAGATTACTTAACTCAAAGTACCAATCGGATTCTTAAAAAAAAAACAAATTTTCAGTTTTATAATGTTCTATATTTGTCACGAGTTTCCTTTTTTTGAGAATTATCCGCGCGTGCCTTTTCGAAGTCCACGCTGTTTACCGGCTGTTTGGAAAGAGATCGCATCTCTTGGTCTTTTGAATCGCATATTATTATAGAGATATTTTAAAACAATGTGACAAGCTAAACTAAACCCATATTTCGCAAACTTCATACGTATGTATGTCATATCCAATGTTTTTCACTAAAAACATATACAATTATCGTTTGGAGCAACGCAATCGAGTATCAAATTATGTGACGTGTGCCTTCAAAAGCTACTAGTTTACCTGTAAAGTATACTAAGTGCTATAGTGTTGTTCTAGGGACCGATGTTGACTTGCGTCCGTGTGTGGTCCTATGGCCGCACATGATCCAAAACAAAATGCTATAACTCACCCATTATGTAACACAAACTTGAATCTTATTTCTATTCTGTGAGGACACAAATCAGTTTGTCCAAATATTTACTTACCAGATTGCCTCCCGAATGTTTGGCTAAATAAGACAGTGTTGCCTTTGAAAAAAAAGAAGGATAATAGCGAAAGTGTTAAGTCGGTCTGGTTTGTTAACTTTTTGTAAACACATAAATTGAATTTACGTTATTTTTAGACACGAATGACGTGTGTAGATATGCAAATTGTTTCAAATTGCAAGAGGATGTGCAAGTTTCACGGCAGACGTTGCGTGGGAGAGCCATTGTATTCTGTGAAATACTGGCGACCATGCTATTACGCATTCAATGTCGCCAACTTTAATTAGATCATTTAAATTGTCGCTTCATGAAATGATATCAGTGCAATTATTTTCTTTATTGCTATCAAATTCCATATCATTTACAATGACAGTTTTTAATAACATGCTGTAAAAAAGATTACATACTTAACTAAAAGAGCTCGACAGTATTGAGTCGTCATGTTTGTCTGTAAAATTAATGAGTACACAAAGTGAGACAAAGGGCCAATAAAACTCAAATAACTTTTTATTCTATCAAAACGGCGTTCGGCGGCCATTAATAAGCTAATGACAGGCGAGTTTGACAGCCCGTTATCGCGCCATCTAGCGGGAACAGTTTAATATCGAGCACGTTTCTCTACGTCAAAATGTTATGATAGACGGTCATTTATTCTTTTTGATTTAGTGCCCCTCGCGTTGAGAACTGCATTGATTTATCAATTATTTCAGGTATGCGAGCTTGGTATTTTTAAGACACGATCTTACTTTCATGTCATACCATTTGAATCAAATCATCAATTACTATGTTCGATGCGTATTTTGGTATTATCTGACTGGTATGACTAATACTTTTAATGTATGAAATGAGATTGAAGTAACAACGATAAACGCGTGGTTTTATAAAGCTATTACGAAGAATTAATCGGATGCGAATGTGAATGGTTGCGTGGTGTATTGTTTGTAAATGGGGTGCGCCTGCGCAGCGGGGTGCGCCGTTTTATTAGGAAGTGACAGGATCTGTGGTTTCGAAATGACATTGTCACCTCATCCTTTTTGTCTCCTGCGCCTCTGCACCGTATAATTATTTGAAAAAAATTCTAGTGAGTTTAAAAATTATTAGTATTTTGGCAAAACAATCTGTTTATTTTACACATATTCCTAACCAATGAACGAATTCAAGTCATAGATAAAAATCAATCGATTTATTATAATATGATAAGTTATGTTCGATACAAATATTATAATACAATGATGGTTGACAGATTGTTGGTCTTCGATTACGATTGTTTTGGAACCCGAGATTTTTTTGTCGATTTGCTTTTATTTGAATCGACATGGTTTATTTGAACGCTATCGGGAAGGGTTCACGTTATTGATTTTTTAAATGTATGTTTGTTTTGATGAACTGACTCTTTAGAACGGTTTTAATAAAAATAATGGATTCGAGACTGTTGGTTTTTGTGACTGTTGATATGGTATTCAGACATTTTTTATTTGGATGTTATCAACAGGTAAATGTTGAAAGCAATACTCTAATAAAATTGGCTTTACGATTACCTTATTAGTACGTAGTGGTATTACGATTACGTTGTTAGTTCGTAGTGGTATTACGATTACGTTATTAGTACCTAGTGGTATTACGATTACGTTATTAGTACGGAGTGGTATTACGATTACCTTTACGGACTGATAAAAATGAATAAACATTACTTATTTACATAATTTTATCTGAATTGATCGATAAAAGGACAGTAAAACGTTAATTGGGGGATAACGAAGACAGAGAAGCAGAAGAAAATAGTATAAAATACATTGAAGTTGAACAATATTGTAAACACAATACATCAGCGAAAATAAAACCAGTAAGAAATAAATGTTGAATGAACCACATCTTGTTGATACAAATGATTTTGCAAATATTTGAATCACGTGTTTAAATAAACTTGAAAACGGACTAGAAGGTGAGCCTGGACGTCATATATCTTCTAAGAATGGCGTTACATCATGATAATGATTCATTAGCTCAAATAATAAAATAAAAATGATTTGCAAAAGCAATAAAGATAAACACATATAAGTATATTTCTAAAACTGTTTTGAAAGAATCTAAAAGAAAGATGAGATGAATAGAAATCTGCAAGATTTATACATTGTAAGTAGGTATGTAGCAGAGAAGTAAGATAGTTTATCTACCGATGTACTAGGAGTTGCAGCAGGTTTGAAAGGTCACTGTTCATAGTTAAAACAAATGTTCATAAAAAAAAATATTTAAACAAAAATCCGAACTTTAGCCTGCAATCCGTACCACAAGTCTCCCTGGTATGAGATAAAGCGAAAAATGATTTCAGCGATGGGAACAATAGTTGTTGTCTTTTGGATCCATTCAGTCTGTTTCTACGAGATGAAATTCAAAAAATTGTTGGTAAAAATGAAACAAGACAGAAACATTTTACTATCATATCCATCTATCACCCCCAACACACGACACAACATAACTATACATAAGTATATCATAAAAAACCAACAGACGATCGGCATCCGTCGTGTATCATCGGGATCGATATAAACGATGTCAGTGTGTCGATAAGTGTCACCGCATCACTACTCGGTACCACACTATCATATGCAGCAGAGATTGATAATGCAGCAGGTACACATCAATTCTCTCATTGATTAATGATAGCAATGAATCGTATTGATGTACTGCGAATCGATTTGTTTGAATCCTTGGGGTTTGTATCAGGTTTTGATCAAGTTTATGTTACTGTTAAAATGGTCAATAATATCAAAGTCTTTTAAAGTCAAACTCTTTATTAAGTTTATTAGTGCGATTTTTGGTGACATCTTACTGGTCTTACAGATATTTTATAGTTACTCAAAAATAGGGTAGGTACATCAATATATTATTAATTGAACAATGTGAGTATTCAAAAGAATCAATACATAAAACAAAATTTAATAAATAAAAAAAATACTTAATATAAATATTGTATACTAGCTGATCCACCGAACTTCGAACCGCCTTATTTTTTTAAAATTTTCTTTCATGAAAACCTTCTCTTTACAATAACAAACACATCAAAAAAAGAATTAATGAAATTGGTCCAGCTGTTCACCCGTGATGCCGTGACCAAAGGAAATAGGGATTCATTGTATTGTAAATCCATAAATATAGGATCAGTCAATTTTTTCAGAAAGAAATTCGTCAATACTTAGCATTTGTCTATAATTGTTTATTTCAGTTTATTTATTGTCGGTTTGTTTAATTGTTTGTTTATTCATGTGTTTCTTAACCTGTTGATTACCTCAAACATCAAGTTGTAAGTCAGAATGATTTTTTCTTCAAAATTCTGGTTTTTCGATTTAAACTGTAAATGCGACCTGATTTTGGTCCAAGGGCGGTTATCGTTGTGTAATTTCTCATCTTAGTACTTGATACAATGTAAACGCATCCGTTTCACTGACAAGTGACCTACCTGCGGTCAGGGCATTAGTTTCCTGAAGTGTTTACGAGCACCGCAAGCCTTAGGTAATTAAACTTCGGTTAGGGCTGGGTTTAACGATACGGTTTACAGCCGTCACGCGTCCATTGTATGTACCGTATCTAGTGTTACCAAATGCGCAACTATGTAAATAGACAATGAGATTTCTAATCTATACTTCAATTTTGTAAAACTGAAGAGTTTGTTTGAACCCGCTAATCTCAGAAACTGCTGGTTCGATTTGAAAAAATCTTTTTGCGTTGTATAACGCGTTTATCGTGGAAGGTATAGCTATTTAATAACATTCTACGATACTTAGCAGCGGAGTTATCAAAGATATAACGCGGGTGCACTCGCAGAGTTTAGCTAGTATTTTATATTTATCGATTCACTGGCTCTCTCAGGTCTCTAGCTATCCAAGACAGTTGCATCCTTTCTCCGGGGCTCGTCGAGCTTCTCAATCAGTTCCTGCTTCGACGCTTTTTCTGGTGGTCGCCACTGTTGATTCTGGCTTTCAGGAGTTGCAGCGGTTAGGAAGAGTAGCAGAAAAATGAAAAACATCACTGCCTTTGCAAGTCTCTTTTAGTCTCCAGGCTACATTTTGTTCAAGTTGGGGGTATTATCATTTTTAGATATCAGATATTGCTTATTATGGAAACCCTGCGTCATTAAGCCATATCATTTCCTAAGTCATTCAAACAAAAAGTAACCATGTAAATATTGATACAGACAGTCAAAAATTCTCAAAGTTCTTAATTACTCATGGAGGTGACAGGTCATCTGCCTATAAACGGCGCGATTGACGATTTCCAAAGGAAGTGACACAAGTCAGCCATGTTTTATACAAATACAAAGAACATATCCGTTTGGCGCCTCTATTGATCAGCTTCAGTAAATAGGTACTGCAAAGATTAGTAAAAATTATTGTATTGGAAATTAGCTTTTAAACGTTTGTTATAGATTTGTTTATCGCTTGGGCCAGTTTGCGTACAGGCATTTGTAATGCGTCAATTTCCTTAGATGGATTGCGTATAAAAAGATTTTCCTTTATGTACAAAATTTTCCTGTTTAGCACGTGACGATGACAATTTAAATATTTTATAATATACACATAAAGCATGTATAGTATGTTGAGGGGATTAAGAAACTAAAGTCCATATCAAATTATGATATTATAATAGGTATCTGCACACCTACCTACTAATATAATATTATAAAACTGAAAACCCACAGTGTACCCACCCACCTACACTGACCTTATTGGTGAGGTTCTTCAGAAAGGTCAGGTGCGGAGTACTCGTAACCGGCGTGCTTGTATGACGAGATGTATGAACGTAGATGAGGCGAAAGGAGTAGGTATGTTAGGATCGTAGCAGGTGGCGTTCTATGGTTTCTGCCTTTGCCTACCCCCATGGAAAAAAGGCGTGAGTTTATGTATGTATGTGTAAAACTGAAAAGTTCGTTTGTCTGTTTGAATGCGCTTATAAAAATAATATCCGAACTGAAAAAAAAATTTCTTTATATAGCTCGTTTATTGAGGAAGGTTATAGGCTATAATAACATTACGCTACGACACACGGGAGCAGAGCAATAATCAAAGACATAACGCGGGTGAAACCGCCGTTTATTGCTAGTAATAATCAGATATTTTTTGCTGCATCAGGAAGTATAAGCATGATATTATTTATGCAAATGTGTAGATAGTAGTCTCGATTAACCACACACTCATGAATCCATTAGAGGATTTGTTTGATCGTCTGCAAATCTTCCTCGTCGTCGCTCGGGAAAAAGTGACCCAGGGTCACTTTCGCGAATCAATGACTCTTCCCTTTAAAAATAATGAGTCAAGCCAAACAGGCTTAGCGTCACAAAGAACTTTATACACGATGATGGCTGTTTGCCGCTTTGCAGAATAAGTTAATAATGCAAATAAAGGCTGAGCTTCGGAGTTTACCTGACATGTTCTCATTTCACACGGTAACCGCGCGATGCGTCAGCGGATCAACAGATAAATCGATGACAAAAGAGCTGCATACAGCCCCGTGTGTTCCAACGAAATCACGCGTTAAGGACCGCTCCAGTTTGTCGGTTCACTTAACGTCCGTCTCGCGTTCGATTCGTCGGCAAACGACATTTCACATTAAGGTTCCTCGAAATGTCACCATCGGCCGGCGCGCCTACACACGCCACGCAATAAAAGCGATCGATTATTACCTATATGTGTGAAAAGCGGAAGGAATAGGGCGGCGCGGCGCGTCCAGCCGCGGCCTCGTCCGCCGACGCTCGTGAGAACTGTCAATATTTGACCCCGGCTCGTTGCTACGCTTCGAAATTGTCTCAACGATTTCGATATTTTCCAATCACAAATATTATCTTAATAACTGACAGCGCCAGATTCCCTACGTATTAATCGGCCGTCGACGTCGCCAGTCCGCATCGGATCGCGCACTGCGGCTCTCCGTAAACATCGATTCATTATCTCAATCGCAGTGTTAAAGAACTCGTTTTTATTTGCGCTTTCTACGCATAAATAAATATGTATAAAGGTATATTACTGCGGAATCTGGCACGCGTCAATCAAACGGAACGTACACGAAACCCAACGATTTGTCACTCCGCCATTTTGAGGCATCCACAATAACGGCCGCCATTTTGGTGACAATAATTAACAGATAGGCATCTTCAGGCAACCGCTTTCTAGTTTTTTGTTTTCTAAAAATAATTATCATCACAATAAGCGAAGCGATCTCTTTCTACTTACCGCTGTTGCGGTATTTTGAATAAAATTAAGAGGCCAAATAATTTCAAATTCAATAGCGTCGGTACGGTTGTAATGAGCATCTATTAGAAACCGGTGGAACAAATGTTTATGTGCCTGACACAACAAAAACACAACTCGTACTTGCGTAGTTATCCTCTCTCGATTCTAAATAAAATATGTTGTGTAGTGAATCGGTCGGTGCGTTCGCAACGGCTCCATTCAACTCGGTAGCCATCGGTCGCTAAATAGTCGGCGCTGAAAATATTTCAGCGCGGTATTTGAAGCGTTAAACAGCTGTTGAACGAGAGTTTAGCGCCGGTGGCGGGTAGCGGGCGTCGCGCGGCGCGTGAGTGCGGAGCCGCGCGCGCCGCTCTCCGTCACGCCGTCAATGGCCCGGGTTATTTACCTCTCCTTATCACCTTTTGTTTTGCTCAAATACTTGTCTCGTTTCGTGTGACACTCGTAGCACGTAGCTTCCTGATACGCTACTGTCCGCCTGTACTATGTGTCGGTGCATCTACGTTCTTACATCAACGTAATAGGTTAAGTACGTAATACAATTGTATGGAACTGTATACATAAAGCTGAAATAGTATTATCACTTCGATTTATTCCGAATCAGGCAATCAATGATTTCGATTTTAATGTAAAAAGCTCCAAAGACAAAAAATACCAAAGATACCGAGGCATGTTTGTACAAGATATCGAAGATATCGAGCATCGCAGTGAAATAGAAGAAGCCAAAGCTATTGGAAGGGCTAACAATAAACGCATCGGAGGCCGATCGGCGATACAGGTCCTTGTGTCCACATTAGCATCTCGAGCCAGGAGTGTGTGCAAACAGCGAGGGTCATCTGATGAAATGTTCAAAGGCTTTTAGTTCCCGAGAATTATTAAATGAAGCCCCAGGATCGTAATGTAAACAGTGTGTGTTTGTCGAGCCAAGAACCTGTTGCTTTGTCGACGTTTGATGCGTGCTTCGGCTTATTGGCGGTTATTTTATGTCTGCTAATGTTAATGCGAGTGCGGCTGTTAATGTGGCAACATTGTGACACCAAATACATTTCCCTAGACGCGGTATTCTTGCCTTCTTTGTTGGATTTCAGCTCATTACTTCGTACATTCTACCATTCTTCAAATTATTATTTTGTTTTCAAACCGATGGAATCGCAGATGCCACCGTCCACCATAACACATCACGGAACGTCTTCAGTTGGCACAGAATGGCTGCATTTACATGTTATTTGTGTGAAGCATCTTGTACAATCAGCATTCCCTCGTATATTACGCAAACACGAAGGCAGATTTCCCTTCGACGTCAACAATACATTGCTCAAATGAGTGTTGCAACGACCTCAGCGAAACACCAGATATGTGTGGATATCTAGGCAAACACGCAGGGGTTATGTCTAGGTAAACATGCAGGTAGCCATCCCGGCCGCTAACACTGCTAATGTGTGGACAAAGCTCGTCGTGACTGATCCTGCTAATAAATATTCCAGGGAGTGTGGATGCGCGAACATTACCATCACGCGGCGCGACCAACAGGCACCTAATGAACTTCTTTGTCCTTTAAGCGATGCTGCAACGCTTCTGAAACAAATGAATATTTGTTTTTCAGGTTGCAGAACTTATTTGTATTGATACAATTCGTAAAAGGTCAGCGAAGTTAGAATGACTGGTAGATAATTAAAATTACGACTTGACCTGTGATGAATCTAGCATCTTGTGATTTGTACATTTTTGTGCGGAATACTGCTTAATGAGCTGATACTTCTTGGTCCTCGTGCCAGATTAGTTAATTGTCGTGTGTTCGATCAATTCACACAGTCATCAATGTTTTCACCTCGCACAGCGACGATATCTCCACTAACATTAACAACTAAATGTTCAATATTTTATTACCGCACGTATTTGTCTTGCATACCGACCAAACATGTTAAGCGCACACGACATCTTTCATTACAAGTTTCTATTTGATTTCGCCTCATAAAATCTACTCGCATAGACACGATTATGATTTCTATCACAAATATTACATTGTATAAAGTATCTGAAAATTTATTTTTTATAATATTCAACGGTGTTTCGACGCAATAGAGTTCAATATTAAGTGTTGTGACTCTTCGATGATTGACAGCTAAGTCTGGCAGCACCTGTGTCATCGACATAGAGTATATTCTCCTCTAAATCTAATTTTGTGTTGTTATCTTCATTGATATCGGTAGCTGTAAATCATGCTCTATTTAGAATTGAGCTTAATTGTGGACGGTTTAAGACCTCTTTTGGTAGCGTGGCGTTGGCAGTAAAAGGCGCTAATCAACGGTGTGTCCTCCTGCTTATATCTGGGTATTACTTCGGGATTCTTCTGAGAACGCATCGACTCCATTCCCTGTTTATTCAAATAATAAGCAAGTGGGTTGTTTAATGGTTCCGATGGATGAATTCTTTCACTTTCCGTTTCTTTGTTGGGGTCACGATCACGATCTAAAACGTATCAGTGTGTTTTTGTTTACATGTTACAAATTGGGTGCAACACTGTGTCAAGTGTTTCTGACACGCCTGCTTCGCTTGGTGTACGACGGCGACACGGCGACGTTTCATTCTTCATTTCCCTTGGCATCGTGTTAACGTGTAGTGAAATTCCGGTCGCTTTTATTGACTCATTCAATACAAGGCACTTTTTCATCGGTTCACTAAATAACTTACAGTTAATACTATATTATAAAATCACGCGAGTGATTCCAGCAAGGCGGCTAGGTCGCTGCGATCCTATTTGTTCTGGCGTTAGCGCGGGTTGTGCTAACGTTATCCTACTTATCGGTACGTGCAACTGTTGATTTTTACAGTTCGTCACATTATGATAATAACATCAACATTTAGTGTGCGCGTGTTTGTTTTGTTCACTGAATTTGGTAAATCCGCGGCTTATAAGGTAGACGAACTTAAAATAAACGCCTTATAAGTGGCTCATTTTATTGATATAACGTTTAAATAAAATTGCGGTCACCTTAAAAAGTAATAAAAGGTGGAAGGAATCCAGTAGCAGTCTGGAACCATGAGAAAGAAAAGTCGAATGAAATGACAGGGTGTGTATTACGGGAGCGCGATTGATGTGATTATAGGGTTCCGTAGATTATACTGCTCTGGATTGGAGATAAACTCAGATAAAGTGACATTTAAAAGGAATAAAATTCAAGGCATTTTGAGTGCAAATATCTTATGATAGGTCGATGACATTAACATTTTTGTTAAATTTCCCGATGTTCCAGCGTGTTTTTATACTTTACCACAATGTTTAATGTTATTAAAAGTACAATGGTTAAATCCGCCATGAGTCAGCCTTCAGGATACTTTTTTAACACAGAGTACTTACCCAATTTCGTAAAAAGCCGACAAGTAATACGAAGCACGATAAATTGTTGCATATTAATTGATATTTAAATACGACACACGCGGAACCCTGAAGTGGGCCGTTGAAGGAAGCTTGCGTGTCGTTCGGAGGCAAGCGTTTATCCGAACGAAACATTTCACCGATAATAACTCCACACAATATAATAATGCGAATAATAAATAAAAATGGAAATAAAATAATAATTTTAATGTCGTAATTGTGGGCCGGGGGCTGCGTCGGCGCAAAACGCGCTCATTTCGAACAAGGATTTGATTGCCGCTCGCAACACTTGCCTTATATTGATTCCGATGGAACTTTAAGTGCATTAATACTGGGACTGGTTTCGCATAGTCGGTACTCGTGTTTCTCGCAATGGAATGATGCATTACGCGCGGAGACCTGCCATTAATTCCTATGTGCCGAGTACTGCCAAGCCAGCGTTCGTGGGTTTCCGTGAATCCGATTAAATTCACTCAATTGCTGTAATAGTTGTAATGATAGAACGGTACATGATTGTATTAGTATTGAAACCTGTCTTGTTGCTTTCTAGGAAGCTAAATAGGTCCACTTTCCTGAAAACACCTTTCCTGTTCATTTAAACAATGTCGTATTTTTGTCTTTATGACATTACAGGCCATGCCTAATGGGATTTCCCATCGGCAATGTCAGCCTTAAATAGAAATTTTCATCCCCTATCAAATCCCTTAATGGGGATGAGATTTTGAAGATCATTTTTTAGTCGTATAAGAACTCTTGTACAAATATATTTAGACAGAACCAGCGGTTTCGGTTTTACCTTTTTTGTCAGTGAGTTAATTTAAGATTTACATAGATTGTTCGCTATCAACCTACTATGATGTTAAACATCTCAAACATCATCAAACTCGTTGATAAACGAGTTATTACAACCATTCGAGTACTTGACTAATAAGGCTGGTTTCAGCAAATGTTGCAGGCCCTAGGCGACGTATTGCGGCCACCACATGTTACTCTGCCGATATCGTTATGAACAAAGAATATGTATAAATAATTGAACAAATTTAACTCCTCCGGCAATCCAGGAACGGAAGCTCACGGCAAATTGTGTTTATTAAATGTACGCATCGGGAAGTAAACAAATGTAGATTAAATTCAAATCGAAGGTGAATAATAGTTTGTACTAATTATACAGTATACATTGTTATTACTTTATTAGCTATTAACCCTCTATATGCCGATGATCGCCCCTGAACGATGTTCTTGGAAAAAAATCGTAATAACACGCGTTCATGAACAGTTTACGTCGAATATAGACATATTTATTTATAGAAACTTATTTTAACAATAACTCGGACATGTAAAGAGTATTCTTAACGTGTCATCTTAGTATTTTTCTACATTTACGTGTAAGTTTGACGCCTTGCGACATTTATAGGTAATTGCAGTTTAAACTGACCAGTCATGGAGGCCGCACCTGCCACTCGCTTGTAATTTAAAAATAAGTCACATATATGAACCTAGCTGTATGCTGTAATTACGTTAACTGTTGGAAAAGTCTATGATTTATCATGAAACGGTACAACTATGTCCGCTTGATAAACTGGTGCAGTTTAGATCACTGCTGCAGTTTTGGGTTTAGCATTATAATTTAATCATGTTTCAATGTTAGGCTTGTTTATTATAGAATTAGATTTGTATGTTACATCCTTTAATAATTATTGGTAGTATTAAAACCAGGCACTGTTTGAACTGAGCTTTTAAGTTCTGGTTAGTTTTCAGAACTAATGCGGAAATTGGATTGGTTTATTGGATTTTGCTAAATGTTAAGGTAATTTCTCCATATTTATGATCTTCATCATCCACAGCCTGACTCCATTCTCCTCAATCAAAGGCCTCCCTTTGTGCCAATCTTCACGCTCCTGTTCCAACTTCATTCAGGTTTATAATGTACCAAGTTAAATAAAAGTGATGTTTCAGCCAATATTTTCATTGTTCCAGTCCGCACGGTCTGAGGGCGAGTCTTCAGGGGAGCAATCTTGCGAGAGCTCCGACGAGGGGGTAGGGCGGGACGCCCCTGCTTCCCATCCTCATCAGCCTCACCAGCCGCTGCAGTCGCACCAGTCACTGCAACCGCACCAGTCGCTGCAGCATCAGCCGATGCAGCATCAGCCCACACACAATCTGAGCCATCACCCCTCAGTGCCGCATCAGTCACTGAACAGTCATCAGATGTCGCATCCACACCAGAGGAACTCGCCCAGACCTCTTGAGAGGGAACTCAAAGTAAGTTAATAGAAAAAAAGGAGAAGGATTATAACTTCAGCGAAACTAGGTTCGAGAGGTCTATGTTCATATGCAGCAGGATTAAAACTCTACTATTATTATGAACGCGAAAGTTTGTGGCGATGGATGAATAAATCACGCTTAAATGGCTTAGCGGGATCAGATGAAATTTGTTACATATGGATATTGATCTAGATTAACAGATAGGATAAAGTAGGACTTTGTCTTGATTCTGAAGTCTACGCAGACGAAGTCACGGGAAAGATCTAGTGTATGGAAGGATGTACTGGTCTCGTAGCCGTTCCGGTCTATCATGATGATTTTTAAATCACCATGCTAATTGCTACGTGCACATAATCTAATGATATTGCAGGTGCGTCAGTAATTTGCATCGTGCTATTAATTAGTGTGACCAACGATGAATCTCCTTGTTGTAATACTAGTGATAGATTGGAATGATTGCCTTTAATGGGATCGATTAGTCTGTAGACCATTTCGGAAACTTGTGTTGCTTTTGGGGAGTTGATTATACCGAACATAATCATTATTTGGACCACTACCATGCTACCGAGTACCATGAACTCTTCACCTCTTACTTCCTAACCCGACCTTTTTTCCACCAGGTGCGCGACGACTTCGAGTCTCTCAAGTCCTCTTTACACCCACACCTATCGTCACTGGCATCCCTAGCACAGGGGGCCCCATTGTCGACTCCTAGTAGTGTGTTCGCTCTGGCCGGCGCGGGGGCCCCGGGGGGCTTTCCCTACGCGCCCCCAGCGTTTCTGGCCCCTGCTCCGCCGCCGCCGGCTCAGCCAGCCGGCTCTGCATCGTCTTCGTCATCGGAAGGCAGTGCTGCTGGCTGGAGCTTCGAAGAACAGTATAAGCAGGTCCGTCAGGTAAGGTCGCTTTTGATGATTTGTTCAATTATTGAAGATTTTGATAACTAGGTTACTTTTTGAAGCATATCCAGAGAAAATACATAGGTATCTATTTGAACAGAATATAAGAAATGACGATGAAGCAAAAAACAAAATGTTTGACCACACATAAAATCAATAAGGAACCATTCCAATAGTCAAAGCAAAGTAACATCGTAATAGCTCAGCCGTTGCATAATGTATCGTAAACGCGTTTATCTACCATAGAGCAATCAAATAAAATCGCGCCGACCCTCACGCAACCCTACTGAATTATTCACAGCGGCACATTACGTGTCTATGTGTCCAATAAAATGGATTCCTAAATCGCTACATAATGGTCGGTGCAACCCGTTCCTTTGTTACATATTTCATTGGTTTTGCGAAGGGTTGTCAAAACATGTGAGGGGTCATTCCGGCCCCCGGATGAATAATAATCCGCTGTCACGTTCGGAGGGTTGAGGACAGATTGTCAATGTTCTTTATGGTTTTATTGCGGTTATGCGAGGGTTTTATGGTGATGTTTTTATTATTATCAACTTACAAACTGGTCGACTTGGTTATTTTGACATTTCAATAGGGATGTGTCGGTTTCCGAATTATTTTTTTTCGAAAATAATATTTTGCAAAATTTTAACCAAAAAAACATTTTGCTTTTTATGTCAAGGATTAACCATTCATTCCCTCTAATTCCGACACCATTTACTCCCATTTAGCAGACAGTTAACCAGTTTCGTAATTTCACTCCGGATACAAAAGTATTTTTATTTTCACCTCACGACCTCTCTGAACAAGCTGTTAAGTATTCTATCAAAGGGAAGAAAGGTATAAAATTGTTGTTGTTGATCACGCCTCTATTGTTCCCTAATTAACTGGAGGCACGCTTGTGTGCCTCTACGTAATACCGAATAAGGATTCGCATTCATGGTAAGATGGTTTCCTTTACGTTCCGACAGTTTTGAAATATTTTTTTCAATTCTTTTGTAACACTTAAATCGGACTCGACTCCCTCGTTGGGAAAATGATACGAAGATTGAATATTAATTTTACATACTTGGCATAACAAGTTACAATTTATAATGCCAATTCTACTAATTAAAATGTTCAAAGTCTAGTCATAATTTCATGTCAGCGATAATCAATTAATGTAAAAAAAATTAGTTTAATTAGACTGACTATAGACTGAGATTACATTTCGATCGTTCCCAAATGTTAGTAAAATTGCCTATCGTCATTGTATCTTGCCCAATCTATAGTTAATTGTTGATATACTTTCTTGGTAAGCAAAGTTAAAAAGGTTCCAAAAGGTGACAGAATTAAAACCTTCAGAATTGTGATAAATATTCATATTCATATTCATATTAACAGCCCTTGATGGAATCGTTGTATCCATGGCCATCTTACAGGCGTACATATGGCAGATTGGAGTCAAATTAACGAGGTATAGTCTCTTTTATCTCAGTACACTCGCGTGCTTTGCGCGTTAATGAGGTTTACAAAGCCTCAAAATTGATACCTACCCACCGAGCGATCAATTATAAAGTTAACAATATATATGCGGTTTAAAAAGTATTCTTTTGGCGAGATATTGTTGAAATATTAAAATTTCTCAATATAATAACATGTAGGTAAGTACAGGCTTAAGGGTATCAATAGTTATGTTGCGTTTACAAACATATAAACTTACATATACAAAGACCCGTCCCGAAACAACCATCTAGCTATGCCAATACAAATATTTGTTCTGTGCCGGAATTGAACGCATGTCACGCAGTGAAGCAGTCAATCGCTTAGCCATTGCGCCAATCGGGTAATCAATACAGGCTATAGATCTTATTTTATGCAAGTATAAATGTAGACTAAAATTAATTTGATAAACATATAATCGTTAATTCATGACTATTTATTTTAGTAGTAAGAAAGTTTACAAATTCTTTCTACAATTAAATTTACTACTACATAATAATAATATTACGATGTTCAGCAATTATCCATAGCAAAAGCATAAACAGCCTGTAATTCAAGGTGAAATTAATTTCGGAAACAAGCCAATTACAGACAATAGCCCAAAAATAGTAATTTGTTATTTAATTTAGGCTTTCGGTTTCCTTCTGGCCTGGTCCTTCGGGCCATAAGGTGTCGACCATGGTCCTTTGTGCCTAGGTTAAAGTTTAGCACGTTAATTCGTTCTACATATCGCAATTTGCGACACAATGTGGTACCAAACAATGAGGACAAAGGACCACGAGCACTAACAAAGCAACATAGTCAATGTGTTAATGTATTGCTATTGGTTGTTGACTGGTACTCATAGGAATTCTGTTTACGACTTCTTATTGGTATTTATTCCGTTTAATGCATCCTTCCTTTGTGATGAAAGTAGCTTGTGTATTATAAACTCTACAATGTTAGTAGATTATTTCGATTAATAAAAATGTGAGCTTTTATGTGGTTAGCCGCTTTGATACAATGTAGAGGAACAAAACTGGCGATGTTATTAATTTGGATATGAAACGAAAACTATTCATGAATACTCACTGGATGAATAAGTGTTAAGTCGATAATACACATGCCTGTAGCTTGCACAGATGTATGCAAGTCTGGCATGCCATGGAAAATTAACAACTTCTGATTGCTGAGTGTTACAACAGGATGCAAGTTACTTGCATACTTATGTGCATGCTGCAGGCATGTGTAGGTATTTGCAACCAAACACTTAGTGAGTATTCATGAATAAATTTCTAACGCGCTTTACTTATCCGTTGCAATGAAACGATAGCTTAATTTAATGGGTAATGTCACTCCTGGAGAAAAGCAGTTGTGGTGGAAGCTAAAAGCTTTTGTTTAAATCGAAATTTTTTGGTGTATCAGTTACCTATTGAATATTTTTACACAGCAACTATCATATTGTAGCAATACATTAATTATCATAAAATAAATCTCAAAATAGCAATCGCTCGGACCGAAACAAACGCGTGTTGTGTTAATCGCGCGGGCGATAATCGCGCATTTGCACGCGCGACTGCGGTGCGTTTGCACACACCGGTCCACTTGCGACGCGTCACGGTGCCTTTGTGCGATTCCGATGTAAAGCCGCTATTTAGATATTGTTCTTATACTTCTAATGCTCTAGTTAATACGGGTTCAGATTTATATTAAACGCTTAATTACGTTTTGTTTGGCTTATTGAGAACGGATATGGATTGAGCTTGTTCTTAATTTGAAAGTTATGAAACTGCTTGTCTTGAATGAATGAATGAAATGGGTACCTAATATTTCTAAAAATACTAAAGAGTTTGTTTTAATGCCATTGATGTTCAACTGTTTGGTTACTCATTAGGATACTATCTCCGAAATGAATAAGACGAATAAATCGTCGTATCGCACCTTGTTGTTATAATTCTATCACTTTCTTATATTTGATCAATCCACTTTGGAGCTCCTCACCTGTTGACACAGAGAGTGATGAATTTGACGATTGAATGAAATCTGTGGTAACGTTTACTTAAGGGACTCTGTAAATAAGCTTCATTCATTCGTACTTCATTCTTCAATCTAAGATAAACTGTGATTATGAACGGATCGCACCTCTACGTGAATTTAATGACAAGTTTCAATCTTTTGCAACTTTAATTACATAGACGTTGTTTGCGTGCGTATTTAGAAAATGATACATTTTATGTATTACCTTTATAAATAATGACCCACTATTAGCTGTTATGCAGTTGCTTAATCGTGAATACAAAGTTATAGATAGCGTAATAGTTATAGGTAGCATAATCATGTAAAAAAATACAACGTTTTCCCCCTCACTCCTCCCACATAATTTCTTCCATAACAAAAATTACAAGGTTGATACTCCCGCGAGGCTCCGTGTGTATAAACATTTATATTTCTGCTAATAGTATGATTATCGCGCCCTCTTTAGGGCGTTGTCGTTGAATTAACAGTTATTTGTGCAAAAACCCGGAAACTGTTCGATTTTCTACCTTGTGGCTTTGTGGTAGGGTTATAAATTAAAAAGTGTTGAACTAACGTGAAACCTAAAGTCCATAAACGGCGGCCATGTTGGAAAGTCCGCTGTTTTCCGACCCTAAATCATTGTCGTGGATTATTGTTGTTCCTTTTATTGTCGTCTACTGTGTTGCTACTCGTCTGATAGCGTATTCATAGAGACGTTTAAAAGTCTGTAACATTGTATGGACGTAAATACTTTTTAGGTTTACTTTTTGTGTCACAACCAAAAATGTTGAGCGTTTGAGGTGTGTCTTGTTTCCGCTACGTCACACCCGTGTTTGGGAAACTTTCCAACTTATAAGTACACAATATAAATAAGTTTGAGCTTTGTAATCTTCGTTCTCATTATATGTAAGTGCCTGTAAAGGCTGGAAGAGACATCGCAACGAAATCTTTTACCATGGGGTCAATTTTTGATTAGTATATCGGTTATCAAGAAAAGACATAGGCTACTTTATATGGACTACTTTGTATGGATTTTAATGATATTGGACACATTAGTATACCCACATTTCGCCAGTTATGTTTAAGTCCCATATAAGTTCCAGTAACCGAGCACAAATCCAGACTCCGATGCTGCTAGTGAGAAATTCCTGATAGGAAAATGCAATAACACTTTGCCCGACCTGGGAATCAAACCGTAGACCTCATGCTCGAGACAATAAAAAAGGGCTTTCTATTATTTTCAAAGAGGCTAAAATGGACACAGATGTTGATGTAGCTTCACTTGTTAATCCAAGTAAAGATATTCAACTACACTTTCACTTGTTTTATAGTTTTATTACGAGTTCCTATAAAAGTCCCACTGTCCAAGATTCAGTATTGTCACGTATTCGGCTGCGCGCACGCCGCTCGTCCATTAGTCAAGCACCCCCTGCGCTGGCGCAGTTTATGTGCGACACGTTTGATTTTATACTATTTATCATTGCTATAAATTGCCTACATTGCAAAACACGTTGCTTGTTACAAATTGATGGGGTTATAGGCCGATTGGTGGGGTTTACATTGATCGTAGAATTAATCAAGTGCTGGTTTTATTTACTGCAGTGGTTTAGCCTGCCCTAGACCGGCCCTGTATCAAAATTTGGTCGGGGCCTTTCTACCTAACTGAGGGTTTGGGGGCCCTGTAGCTGGAGGGCCTGGATATGGTGGTAGCTACGTCCCTGATTCTCTGGTTTCTATCATGTACTTACCTATCTTCTCTTTCCTTCTTTCATTGTGTCTACCATCTCCTAAAAGTAGGCTTCAGCTCCGTATATCTTCATAAATGTTTCACCACTAAATAATTATTGTCTTCTCTACGATTTTTTTGGGATAAGGGAAGTCAACATCTACCCTTTAGTGTATATTTGTTATCATGTCATGTTCCACTGTTTTGTGATTTGTTACTAGCAAGTCTATAAGATAGCAAAGGGCTTAATTTTCTCCGATAGTGAGTAGGTAGTTAAAAATGTAAACAACATCACCACACCCAAAAGTTCCGTAATCTAAAAGCGTGGTAGTTTTAAATGCACGTGACCTATTAGATTCGCCGTAAACCTTTTAAAGTGGCAGTAGGTTATGGGTGCGTTCATCCAAAAAAAAGTAACTTATTTTTTTAACTGGCAACCCAAACGATTAGCCAAGTGAGCCATCGTGCTGGTATTCGAGTGTTTTGAATATTTATTTCGTCTAGACGGTTTATCTAGTGGTTGCTTTCGATACGTTTATCAGGGTGGAATGTTTTATACACTTGAAATTGGAAAGTTAACGACGAATGAGCTTTTAAGCTTTTTTCTGCAGTGTGTAACGTTTAAGCTGTTTAAAAGAAAAAATATATTGTCTATAGATTGTCAAATTATCGATTAAACGGTCACCTTTACCGGGCTTTACCTTTGTTGATTGTTTTGTTTTTAAATGTGTAAATAATTATTAGAAATACACATTTCTGTGGTGTGGAAGTTATGTTCCTTGTAGAATTTTATTTGGCCACACATATTTTTCTGCTAATTAGTTTAATTTTAATGGCGTCTCGAATTATAATAAGCTCTTGTTTCGAATAGGTAGTACTTTTGTTGTTATCGTGGTACTTTCTCGTGACGTCACTCTTACAGGTACATAACAAACAAATTAGTCAAACATTAAAAAGCATTCGAGACTTCCGATCCTAATTAAGGTGTGTTCAAACTCGTTATTGTTGTTTTTTCTTCAGATTTAGATGCGGCTATTATCGTTAAATAGGCGATTTGTCGTCGCAATTAGCCTTAAAATGTTCAGTTGTACATAAATCGGTACGATTACGTATATCGGCCTCATTATCGAGCGTACAGCCATTTATCTTGTAACTACGTGTTATATGGATAGTTAAGGTTAAACATTTTATTGTTGTGACATCAAGAGGTATCATTCTGTTTAACATGGTAAAAATAAACTTAAGATAATCTCTCGTAGCTTTTCATAGTAAGGGTACAAAGTGACAAAATAATTATCAATTTTTTTTAACATAGCCAATGCATGGTCGCCTTATCAAAAATTCTTCGGATGCAAGGACCAGCTATTTTAGAATATTCATAAACTCAGATTCAATATTAAATTAATGTCAAGACATGATTCCGTAATCGTAACGTTAAAATATATTTTTAATACCAACCTACACATCACCTTCTATATTTCAATGCAATGACATCATGGCAATTATCAATTGTTATTTTAATATAGTAATTACCATTAATATTAACTCTGTCTGAACATAAGATAATGTATTCAACGGACTAAATACAGAATCGATACATTTAACTAGTGGAGCAACAATTACGTGGATATTATCTAGTGACGTGCTCTGATTGGTCGATATTGAATGTCATTCTTTCAATAATGACATTTTGACGAGACGTTGTAACTAATTGCTGACGATTGTTGGTATTGTTTGGTTTATTTTTTTCATTCTTAGATAAGTTTGGTAACGACTTCTACTTATGTCAAGCTTCAATATTTAGTTATTACTTTTTCAAATTAGAATGATTTATATATCCATAGAAACGATCAATTTAATTAACTACTTCAAATCTACTTTGAAGAGAAAAGAAACCACATGGATTCAACCTTAGTCGCTCAAAAATGATTTATTATAAAATCACACGACATATTTTCGCTAATTTCTTCAAAAAAAAAAACATCAATTTTATTAAGACAATTTGATTAGTATAGAGTTACCTTCTATTTCCACGATATATCATGCGCATGCGTCGTTCTCGGCGTGATATCGGCGCTGACGCACCCCAGCTGATCGCTATTTCTGGGGGCTTGCATGGGGCCCCTAGCCCGGCGCAAGTCACGCGCCATGGGAGATGAGAGCCATGGAACCATTGAAGGGATGAGACTTTATCGATAATGGTTTTTAGTTGGATTTGTTTTATGTATGGATGAGGTTGAGTTGTTTATATTGAATTTCGCTTACTGTGGTGTGCTATGCAACCACCTTCTTATTCTGCGGTTTTTCTTATAAGTAATGTCCAAAATATCTTAAAACTTGCAAGTGACTGGTTCATTTCAGACTAAAACTTATACTGCTTGTGGATCTTGGTCCGGGCAACTATTGCACACAAACGTGTTTTCACTGAACAATACAACGTTTCAAAAATGCCAAACATTTCCTTTCCATTTTCGTACAAAATTCTTTGCTTTCTTTTCTTGTGTTTTCGTGAATGTGCTCTTTTCTGTGTATTGGTAAAGACTAATGCATAGAAAAGAGTTAACTGGTTAACCAAAGGAGATGAGAAAGAGAGAGAACTCTTCTCATTTGTTCAATGTCCAGTAATCGCTTTTTCTCTTATCTTGAACCTGATTGCATCGTCTAACAGTGGGAGTGCTATCAATGCGTGCAACAAGCCGCATGTGGCGTATTAATTTGATATCTTTTTTATTCGCATATGCACCGAACAATAAATACATCTTTGATGAAAATATACAGTTAGTATGATTCTATTAATATGTTCTGGTCCTCTGATACGATCTGAGAATGTAAAGGACCAAAACGGTATTCTATTATTTTTTAATGGTAAACGGGCAAGTACCAATGTAATTTTTAAAAAATTATGTAGTTTTTATGTTTATCTTGTATATCACTGATATTGATGAAGAAAAACATCGTAAGGAAACCTGAACTTATAATTAATACAATTGTCTGAAATTGCCAATCCAAGCAAGGGTGGTAATCAACGCTCGTGCCTTCTCTGGATAAGAAGAGACCTTTGCCCAGCAGTGGGACAGTGTAATATTATGTAATGTAAAACTTTGTCCATCATCCCTAAAACACTTTTTTAGTAGCATCATTTTGATGTTTATTAAAAGTAAGTCATCAAAATAAATGTTGGTAGACAGTTAATTCGTAATAACAGAATGGATGATATCATTCGCAACTGAAATCAGTACAGTTGTTGAAATGGAAACAGAAACAAATCTCTACTATAACACTTTCGATAGTAGAATCCAGCGTACTACGAGATATTTTGGTATCAAATGATTACTACATTGTGAAATTATTGGCTCTTCTACTTATAGATGAAATATCGTATCAACGATTTCGATAACTTGTCGATAGATGAAAATAATATTGATGGCAAATGGATGGTAATTGATCCTGTTCCCAGCTTTGTTTTCGCCATTCTCGTAAGTACATTGTTTAAGAGTATAAACTGATTTATTATTTGATATGATCCGTCGACTGACGGCTAACACTTGCAATACGGACATGTTTTTATTGTGTGTTAATTCTACGTTTCTAGTAACCTACGTCCGTAAGCGATTCTTTGTGATTTAGGAATGTTTATTTGCATTTAGTATTTTTGGAACTGTGTACGTTTAGAGTATTTTTTGTATTTGTAGTTTTTGTTCAACGGATCACTATGCTATGTTTTATTAGTATTCCAAGAATGTCCGGTTGTGAAAATGATTTTCCTTTCGATTCTGAAGGCAGGTGCTCTTTGCAGATATTTAATTTTATTAGCAACATTGATTTTTACGTTTCGGCTAGATCTCTCTGTTCTGTGTTTGTTAAAACTATTGAATCTGAATTTTCGATATCTGTACGATGTATGATGTTACACTTTACATTTTAATTCTTTATTACCAAAAGCTTGATGTCAAGAAAGATTATTTAAGACCAAGCGAAGACAGTCTTTATAATGATGTGATCCTCACCGTCCATCTTCTAGAAGATTTGTCATTCATAGCGGAGCTCTCAGCTCAACAAATTCTGTTTTATTAATTAATTTGGAATCTGCAATGTTATTTAAATGTGTAATGTCGAAATAGTGTGGATGATGGCCATCGGTGTGGACACGTGGTCCATATGTATCGAGTCATGGCGCATTAGCGTGTCGGGTGACCGTCACTCGCAACCGTGCAACACGCTATAAATAAATGAACTGGGATTCTGTTATCACTGTCTTAGTAATCGCTCTATGAATTTGATGAAGTATTGAGGGTTACACATGAATTTGATGTGGGACTTAAAGATGGACGTTGAAAAATTAAAGATCCAGAATTCGGAGCTAGTCTGCATTAGATTTGCTGTTTTTCGCTAGTATTGACCAAACTCTGCCTTCTGACAGTATCTTATGATTTTTTGCCATGATGTAGACACCATAGTGCGCCAACCGTATTTATTAAACGTACTTAAATAAATTTAATTGTGTCACTTATATTCTTTTGTTGTCTACTGCAGAGTTAGAACTGCTGTACTTAAAGATGATTTTACAATATATTTTCCTTCTATTCTTTATTTATTCTTTATCTTCCCTCAAAGAAATCTGAATCACTTACGATACATACCTACATTAAATCAATGATCTCATCTACCCCTCTTGGCCACGCGTCTTACATTCTCGTGTTACTAGAGTGGCTCGCGCTACGAGGGTTGCGAGGGTGGGGGCGCCTGAAATAGGCGCACACGCAGCATCTGCCGGTATTAATAGCCCCCCAAAGTGAATGTAGTATCAAGGACGCGGACGTTTATATCGCGTGATTACTAAGTAAGGAGGCGGGATTGAACGAAGTGTTGTTTGGATAATGTAAAGCTTGAATCTATGGAAAGATTGGTCTTGGCTCTGATAGAAAATTTTAAATATGGAAAAATATAAGTTTTTTCTGGTTAGCTCTAATAAGAAAACAATCCAATATGATCTTTAGAGTTTATAGTTTAACGTTGAACTTGTATTACTTTCAATGTTTTGTCACTCATTTGCTTCATCAACTGGTTCGTCTGCTGTAGATTCGATCACTGTAGTAAAAGCTAAGTTTTCCACAACTAACTGTAAGTTCTTTATACCTACGTACTTACTGTCCATAAAATTATGGACAGTAAGTACGTAACTCAGCAAAACACATGAGCTTCCTTTAACAAGTTGATGAATGCCTCCGTTTCTTTGTTCCAAAACCACGGACGCAGATTTATTATTTATATTACAACTTCCTTTACGTGAAACCCTAAATCGATACGAACATTTGGTTGGCAGTTTTTGCTCCAAACATTCCTATAAAATGTTTATCACCGATGCCTCGTACACATGTGGCGGCAGCCCTCTTGACTAGAGATTATTCTAAAATTTCCAGATTGCCACCCCGGGCAAAAAATAAATAAATCCATGCTCATGGACAAAAAATGTCCCGAATCCTCGAGTAGATTATTACAATCCCCTTGAAATACAGATTTACAGTTATCGCTGCCACGAACCATGAGAAATAATCTGCCGTCATTTTTATGAGTGTTTTTAATATTTGTTTCATGATTCTCTCAGTGTGTGGATATCATGTCGACTGGGAGAGAATAGAATGGATTGGATTCAGTTAAAATGATTAAATTTTTGGTTTTACTTTCGTAAATAATACATATCATTGCCATCATAAAGTTCGCCAATAAAAAAAATATTATCCGCCATAATGTTATTGTCTCCATCAAAAAACTCTTCCTTTAAGTATTAACCCGAAATAATTCATCATCGAGTGTTATTTAATCGCCATCTTCGTTATGTAGGCGTAACTATTTTGTTTATGTCAGTGTTATTTGCATGTGTTAGTGCGCGATGCCGGGGGTGGCGCGGGCGCAGCCGACCCGCGGGTTATCATTTCCTGTTCTTATTTTAAATTTTACAACATAATATTTTTTGCTTACGGCGGGAAGCTGAAGCGGTGTTATTTTATTACTTTGTATCTGCTGAATGTTTTAACCGATCAGAGCTTTGAAGAAATATTGATAACGTTACAAAGGTATTTAGAAGCTTACTGTTTTAAGTTAAAGTATTTTTTAAAATATTTGAATAATGTTTAAAATAATATGGAATAGGAGAGAAGTTTAGGGGTTTCCAGGTTTAAAATAAACACTGGAAATAAGCTGTATTATTTAAGTATGAGTTGTCGCTTGTTTTCATTTAATTACATGAAAACATGTTCCAAGCAATTGTTATTATTGTAACACTAAAAGACCGAATTGTTACAATTATTTTTGAAATTCACGGCTACCTCACAATATCTCAACTTTCCTACATGGGTTGTCGGCACGGTCGATTCGGACGATAAAACTGCAAACAACAATAATTTTACTGTTTATACACGTAATTGTTTATTAGGGCGAACTTTGTCGACGGCGCCTTTTGTCGGTCGATACGTCAATATGATTTTATTACGCGCGATTCGCTGCGGCCGCGCCTATGTGTAAGCACCTTTAAGATTTGCAATTCGAATGCAACACTTGACCTAACGTGTTATAAATATGTTTTTTAATGCATTGTTCCTGCTCAGTAGCTTTAATTGTATCATGTCTGGTTTAAATGCTACAAATAAAAAATATTGTGTTTTGAATAATAGTGTAGCATTATATCAGTATTTTTTTGTAATAGGACCAACATTGCCAGAGATTGCCTCTAACAAACAAAAAATCAAACAAACTTTACCTTATGATATTAAATTCCATTAATTTGCTTTAGGTACACCAAATTAGTCCCTAATTAACTGAAACAGAAAACAATACTAATACAATCAAAGAAAGGAATAAGTAACTAACTTTCCAATAAAATTCTTAATAGCCCAATTAGGAGAAACCAGGTCTAATAATCAAATCGACCACAAACAAACAGCAAGGCGAGTGATCTACCAAAGGAATACCTAACAATGGACATGTCAAAACATTGGTCCTTTGATCAGAGCCCAATTAAACATGTTCTAGGAAATCACTTAATGAGTTGCACGTAAACAGCTGTAACTTGTAGCACTTACAGTGGATTCACTTTACGAAGACTAAGTAGAAGAGCAGGTGCTTGGCGTCACTGGTCCTTATGGTTTGGTCTTTGTGGACGAGATTAAAGTTGATACCTATTTATTCTTGGTTACATGAGAATCTTTAAATGATATCTTGTGTGTAACATGGCACAAAAGGTTATTAGAAAAATACGAGATTCTTATTTGATAAAGATAACCAGAAAAAGAAGTTATTTCACTTTATTCGTTCAAGCTTAAAAAATGGCACTTCCTACTGCAGAAAACCTGGTGCCGAAAACGGGTTGTTTGTTGCAAGGTTTATGTTTGTTTCAAGTCTACATAATCCAACAGCGCGGCATGAAGCAAAAATAGGGTGCGCTCGGCATATTCAGACCACCACTGAAAATTCACCTCCACCTAATAAAAATAAAAGCACAATAAAGCCCAATCAATCGCTTGAGCACGCTTCAAGCGCTAGCCAGTAGCGTACACGTCATCCTCACTAGAGGAGTGCGCTTGATTTGTTTAGACAGCGGCGATCACAAAGCGGCGGCGATCAGCCTGTAACGTTTCCTCTTTACGACCTCCCCAACTGTGGAACACTTTGTATAGTTATCCATTGTTTTATCAATTTCAATAATTTATCACTTGTGTCGAGAACGGAACGCGTCCATCGCCACGTCGGTACAACGTGTGATTCTTGATATTCTGAGAAGTAAACAAGCAACTGTTACGATTGCCGTTGCTTTTTTATTGCGTTTGGTTGCTGTAATCTGTTCGCTGTTGTGCAAGGAAGTTTTTGTCAAATATTTGTAGCGTGCGCTGAAGTAAATGATGCTTTTGTTTACGAGCTTACTGTGTGCTGAATGGCTTCAGCGTAAACAATGTAACTTGTATGTTGTGGCGGGGCTCTAGCTGTGGGTTTTTAGGAATCGAGTTGATTGTTAAAAGTCGAAAAACGTTAACAAAAATTCTAATATTATTAAAGTTCTAAGTAGTGGTCAAGAAGACTAATCCAAATAAGAATTGACCAAAAAGACCAAAACCAATAAATTAACACAGACAAGCTTTACACGAAGTCAATCTAATTAAAAATCAAACATTTGTGATAGTATGAACAATAGTTGCGACGGGCGCGCCACCTAGGGCGCGGGGTAGTAAACGAAGCGCCATTAACAGACTGTTTATAGGCGCTTTAAACACTACTTTAATTAAGTAAGTCGCTTATGTTACGTCGCGAGTTATAGCTGATGTAACGCCTGCACACGCATTGAATTTCTTTATGTATTGTCACGATCTGAGCTTAGAAAGGGAAATTTTGAGAGACAAGCTTTGCTGATATCATAAGTGCGAGAGAGAGTTATGTCTTTCTATTCGACGCTCCATATTTCATGAGGCAAAATACGTATATTTGCTTCTTTAAATGAGCAATGCTCTTTATCACGCAGGTAGAATTAACTCGATGCTTCTAGTAGTTGTTTACAATTTGTAAGTAGGGCTAGTAATGCGTTGCCGGGCCGTTATCTGTTGAAAACCATTTAACCCTCTTCTTAGAAGACTTTTACAACTTATGTGGGAAGATAAGTCGTTGATTGATTCCACGTTTAGTTTCATTACGTGAAAACAAACCGAATGGAATTGCCATAGAAATGGAGATTCATAAAATCATACTAATGAAACCAAAGCAGATAGTGACATTAAACGCTAAACTAAAAAATAGTTTTACGACTAAGATCCATCTCAAATATTAGTATTCAAAACGATCTCATGCGAAAATAAAACTCTTTCATCAATACTAATTTTTATGGCAACAAAAAGTTGTAAAATATATTTATTTTCTTTGACTAAAATACTTTTAATCTTAGCTGGGTTAAACCATAAGTGTTTACACTTTCAGTGAATGGTGACGATTAAATTATTGAATTAATAGATGTTCTTTAGAATCTAGTGCCACTTGTGTTCGCCTAATATTCTTACTATGTCTTCAAAATGCATGACGGGATTCCCATTGACATTTTTGCTTACAACAATAATACGCTTCTACCTTTTCTCTTCTATACACAAAAGACATGGATTTGTTTTTTGGTATCGAGGTTGGGGAAAATAGAAGGATTGGTGATATCATTTTGATTTCTAAAATTGCCTCTGTCTGTGCTATTATTAGAAGCTGTTCTACAAGTTTTTACTGCTGATTTCCTCCTTTCACTGGATTAAATTGAAATACAAATATTTGCTGTAATAATAACACTATTGACCACAGTTAATTGACCAAAACCATTGTCTGCTGATTTTATTTGTTGTTTCATTTTGCATCGATCATTCACTTCTCCGTAATGACTCTTGATCACGTTACGGTTTACCCGAACTCACCCAAACATTGAGCTATCATGGGCTCAATTACTATCACCACGAGGGGAGATCGGGGCAATCGGGAACTATTGACTATCACGTGTTAATTAAAATCGCGCGACGATAAATCTTCGCCCCGTGCGAAACGACGAGTGTTGGCAAAAGGCAATTAAGGATGATACTTAAACTATCTGAGGGTAGCTTGAACATCTATTGTAATTGTATGGCCATTATTGATACTAATTTCATCCCACGCTACAAAGGTGGCAAAATAGTTATGATAGGTACCTCTATAATAAAATGCTACAATCACTGTTGTAAAAATGAATATTTTTGAATAGAAACTTTTTTTGTAACAATAGCCTTATCTTCAAACTCTAATTGCACGCTCCGGATTGGTGCACTGATAAAGAAATTACTTTCCGATGGCATAATTTCGTCGCTTAGGGCTTACCCACTCTTTACAATAATATTACCAATGAGAATGTTAATTACATAAGTATTTTTGAAGTAGATAATTCTATAATGAGTTAAAAATGTGATAAATATCCAGCCAGAGTACGCATTTTTAAGAATCCTTTATGTTTTATAATTATCCTGACTGTTCCTCGTCGGGTTGAAGCTAAAGTTAGCCCAGACAGGCTCGGGTCAATAGGCCTATGTCAGAGGTCGATCATGAAAGGACTCGCATCATCTTGGTCGAGTAGGTTTGATCCCAAAGCCACAAGGGCAAGAAAACGAGTAATAATATTGGTACTGCTTCAGGTAAGGAGTCTAATGAAGAAAGGAATAAGTAGGTTCACATAACATCACGCCTGTAATTCCCGAAGGATTAGGCAGAGGTATACCCCAATAGTACACCCACATTTCGCCAGTTATGTTTAAGTCCCATGTAATAGGAGGCAAGCAAATTGCCATCATCCGGGCACAAATCCAAGTTCCGGGGCTGCTACTGAAAAATTCCTTATGTAAAAACCCAATAACACTTTGCCCGACCTCGGGATCGAATCCAAGACCTTATGCTCAGCAGTCGCGCTTTGCGACGACTAGACCAATGAAGCCATATACCAAAATTGAAGAAAACGTGACTCAGAAGCAATTCACACAAAAATGTTAATATTTCTCGAACATTTGTTTCTGATTACGTTGGAATTTTTCGTATCCATTTCATTGTAATTGCTTTGTGCTAAATCTTTATTGTAAGATCTTGCATCTCACCCACATGGTGAATAAAAACTATTGGTGTCCGTCTGGCCTATTGTTTCACGGTTTCACAGAATATTTCGTAGAATCGTGCCCAATAATGCGCCGTATCTATTGACTTCCTTTCCGATGATAAAGATTCTTCGTCGTTCTATTGTTTGTTGGACAAAAATAATATTTTAATCGTTATTTAAACTTTTTTTGCCAGAATTACCCAGTCGACCCATTCTTTTGTAATTTTTATTGCAGTTAGATATTATTATTTTTGGGGTATTGAGTTTGGTGATAGTGAATCGTATCGTAGACGTTGAGTTGTAAATTTTATTATGTTTAAAATTGTTCTATACCTTAACTCTTGAATTCAGGTAAAATTTACTTGTAGAAATAACTAATGATTTTACTGAGAATGTTAATATGGTTTAAAGGAATGATTTTCTAGTGTTAATTTTTCTTCCCTCTCATCTTAGACCGAATTAAGACCACATGCTCCATCTCACAAAAAATATATAAAAAGCTTCAAAGTACATTCGAATCTTGATTTTTTCTCTCTCTCTGAACCGCCGTTAGTTCAAAGGGTGTGCTTTCCGATCCTATAAGGGATGGGATGACGTCACCGGGATTTTTGGCCGTCTATTCAGTGGATTCCCGAAATAACGGCATTAGCGGCCGGCATTCTAAAGAGAATTATTGGAAGTGTGGTCATTTACACAAAACCTGACCTTTTTTGACGTTTATTGGAGCTGAAATTATGCAACAGTAAGCATTGTTTGAGACTATTTCATTATTTGATATTGGTAGATATTAATATTATTAGATAGATTAAAAAAAAAATATCATCCAAGGTATACATCAAAGTGGAAGAGTGAAGGCAAAATAATAATTAAATTTATTACCTGCGCAGGAATAGAATAATGTAAATATTATAAATGTTTTCTATATCACTGTCAATGATCACTGAATTTGACACAAATAGGTACACATGCTAACTAAAATATTAAAATTGTTAATAATTATCAAGCAACCTTCAAATCCAACAATGAACAGTTAACCCGTTGAATGGCTCAATGGACCTGTCACAACATGACTAACCCTGCCAAATCCACCCGTATCAATTCAAGTGCCCGTATGACCAGATTCGCCCACTTTACCCCATTTATAAAGATATCAATAACAAGATAAACTCGCCCCATGCAATACTATGACATTTCAATAGTAGGAATTTAATTGATTATTTGTGAAACGACGAAATAATATTGTGCCGAAGTTATTATGGAGACCCTTACCATTTGTACAATTATACAATTTCTGAGGGTCTGTTTGATTCGATCATTGGGTTTGGGGATAATTTTACAGTTCCAGGCTAATCCATGTCTAACCCTGTAATACTAAAATCTTTTTGTTTATAGTCTGCTATGATTTCCGTGAAAATTTTAGCTAAGCTTCACCTATATCCATTAACACCAAAATACTTAGGGTCCTACTGTTAAAACGTAATGCATGAATTATTTGTTCATTCCGTCTCATATCTTCGTTTACGCTTTTAATGCGTGCTCGTGTGTCGTTGACTGTGGTGTTTATTGGTTTTCAATAGGTATAACCGATGGTAAATTACGATTCTGTTAACCTAAATGTTGTTTGAAAACATAAATACATATCTAAGAATCTCTTTGTACTTTTATGTGTTGTTTTGCCCACAATTCACGCACTAATTTAAAACAGTATCTTTCAATCATCAATGTTATATTATAAAACAAGACAAATTCTCAGAATAGCCTTGCGCATTGTATCCACGCGTTTGCTATTTATAATTACTACTTAAAAATCTGGTTCTAGAAAAGCTTATTTATCTTGAGGTTGTATATAAAAATGGTGTGTTTTCGTTTGGAATAAAGTTCATAATCGTTTGTATGAATTGATGTTGTTTGGGTTTAGTAAGCAGGTAGGAATTTAAAATTTCGTAGCGATCTCGTCTGGCGACAACCCCTGCGCCGCCAATGTCGATGGGGTGGAGCGGAGCCGTCTCGCAGCTAGCGCCATCCTGCTCACGCCTCGCCGCTCCGTTTATCTCTGTCTCGCCTATTATTGTCATATCAAGATTCGAACATTGCATTTTGTTTCCAATTTTCAATTTAGTTTATATCGGATGTTGGCAAGAGCAAGACGTCTGGCGTGCCGCCATTCCTCATTGTGCACGTGTTTATGTCGCGCGCTCGACTTATTACATATTTGAATTATTAGTTCGTGGTAAATAATTGAGTTCCTCTTGTTGTTTAGTGTGAGTTATTGGACTTTGATTGTAGTACTATTAAATGGAATTCATGGATTTCTTTAACACATTCATGGAGGATCATCATCACCATCATCATCAGAACTCGCACAGCGAGCCTCCGAAGATGCCGAATTTTTTCGAAGTTGATAAGAAAAAGGTTGGCTGCTTAGTAATAATTTTTATCAATTTAATTATTGTTCATTCAATGCTTACGCATATTTTTTTTGTATTGCTACTGTAATTTTTCTTTTTTAGTTATTTTTATTTTTTTTGCGGCTAAACTTAGTTTACTAATACGGGGTACGCACGGGCAGTGACAGGTTAATGTCAGTGATAGTATATTTTTTTCTAGGTTTAAGTACATTATTATAGTTACTAAATAAGACAAGTGACCGTTACAATTAAAACTACTGTTATTAATAGTCTATCAATAATAAATAACAAATTGTTAGCTTAGAGAAATAAAGTATTTATTTACATAATTGGGGAAAATGTCGTGTGATATTTTTTGTACTATCAAGTCCCATCCTTTATTTATCTATTGACTTCCTCTTACTTATTATCATCATTCCACTAATTTTATATCATTTAGATACCCGTGTATGCATAGCATGGCGGTGTTTAATTTATTTCATCATAATGATTCTGTTTATACGAACAATCGAGGCCGCTAACGATCGTAAATGATGGCAAAAGTTAATTAAGGATCCGAATGAAAGAAAAAAAAATTGTTTGTTTAATTAAATATTTATAATAAAACTAATTCCTAATTAGTTTATTACAAAACAATACAATAGGTAGGATATACAATGTAATTGTGATGACTCACAAAGTCACAACCAACATTGTTGCGCGAAATTGCAATAATAATACTGCAGTTTTATATTAGCACATAAAAATATATGAATTCCATTTAAATAATTCAAAGATCGAACAGAAAATGAACTAATGAACGAGTTTGAATGGCTGACTTAAACAATATAAAATAAATTAGTAATAAAATAGAGGAATGAAGCGTAAAAGATTTATACGAATATTAAATCGCTTAATAAAAACTGGCGATCTGTTTAAAGGGACCTTTTTATGTGGAAGTTAATTATAGTTTTAATATAAAACGATACCGAATTAATAACGAGAAGCGGACGGATTAAAAAATGGATTCAATATAAATTTCGATTATTTATGAGGCATTTTATAGGCGTTTAATATCGTGTCATTATGAATTAAACTTTTGATATAATACCTAGTTAGGTTATGGTTTGGTATTTGTTTCTCAAGTATACTTAGGTACGCAATGTATAACAAAGTTTTTGCTGGGTGGTCTCTATTCTAAGAATAGGCGAGGCTGGTTCCATCCATGGGGTTGCATCATGGTCTCTTGAAACGATTAAATATTAGGTGATTTAATGCAAAGTTACGAATTAATACATCACTAAGTTTACTTTCTTACTTTTTACTTATCTTTAGATTACTATTACTTTTTTTAGATTTTATTAGGTACTTTTTCTTAATTTTCTTGGTATTATAAATCATAAATAATCATGATACCTGATCGAATTATGTCACTGTCAAACACTATTCTTACTTCTATCAATGATTGCTTTTGTTTCTTGTTATTCACGTTAAATTAAATGTAACATATGCTGGAAAATTCCAGAAAAACTTAGGGAAGAGAATGGAATTGTGAGTTATGGTTCTCATGCTACCCATTATGCATTTTCAATACTTTGTAGCAATTCTTCAAATACGGTTTAGAGTAGATCTATACTTAATATAATAAAACTGTAGAGTTTTTTTTTGGTTGTTTGTTTTTATGCGCTAATCTCTAGAACTACAGACTAGTCGGATTGGAAAAAAATCTTTTTGTATAATGATACTCGTATAATTAATTCCTAATTCATGAGTCATAGTATAGGGTAATATCACGCTACGACCAACGGGAGTGGAGCAGAAATCAAAGAAGTAACTAAACGCGGGTGAAAAATACCACGCGGAGGTAATTGCGGGCATAATCTAGTTTTAAAATAAAATAGGAAAATTCTGCAGTAACAAATCAGGAAAATTCTGCTGTAACAAAGTCAGGAAAATTCTGCAGTAACAAAGTCTTCGGGAAAGTTCGGCGTAGAAGTTCATCTCCTCTGTCTATATTTGAGTAACGAAAGAAACAAAATCCTTTATGTAATTATAGCCACGCCAGGTAGCGATGGCAGTAGAAATGTTAACCAAACTAAAATTAGTTCCAGAATAAGGATGCTTTCTTATACGTATCTTATCTAGTTGACAAACTTGTACTGATTGTGATGTCAGGGGTGGTCAAGCTCGCGCCCGTTTATTTTTATGACGCACCTCCTTTTTTATCACCGGATAATGCGTGAAACGGATCATTTTATATCCACAACACATTTAAATGATCGGATTAGAACCCTTCTTTATCCCCATTGATTTATCTCTACATATCACTTAAATTTTATTGGTCTAACTTTTAACTGCTACATTTTTGAGTAATGGAGTCATGAAACAAGATTATATGGAAACTGTGGAGTATGCTGCTCAAGTAGTACATGTCCCGTCATAATTGTAGGTACACATAGGTCCGTGGTAACAAAAGTATTGCAAATACGCCTGGAGCTGGGTGTCATTTGTATTTATACGTACAGCAGAGCGATTGTTGGGCTTGGTAAGAAATTAGCATGTCGTCGCTCAGTGCGGTGTGGTCATCCCCTCGCCCCCCGCGTGTGTGTGTACAACTATGTTGGTGTTAGCACGCGAGGGTGTGTTGGTGACGCACACAGCCGGCCCGAGAGCGTTGACCGCGCGTTTGTTACACCTGCAAATAAACTGGAGTCCATTCGCGGGACCAATAAATGCATGTTTCCATGTAGTGTGTATTCATTAAGCACCTTATACGGTGAAAATCTTGGCTTTGTGAGCACGTTAACATGCAATCTTTATGCCTATGTGTTAATGTTGTACATACAAACACTGTATAGAATTGTACACGTTTTATTATTTAGGCACAGCGTTTGAATAATTTGTTTAAATAGAAATTATTGTAAATTATCGTTGGCTCTTGTAATATTTAGTTGACGTTTGTTTTTTATATGTTGGTGGAATGTTTGGTGATGCGAAATCAATTGATAATTTGCGACGAAGCGACAATATTATCAGGTTAGTTATCACCATACAGGAAATTGGTCTGTTATTTACGATGCGGGCTGTTTACCTCTAGTTTTTGCATCGGCAAAGTGTTAGTAGCCTAGAATAAAATTATCGCAGGCATTAGTCATATTAACGGCTTACTAATAAATAACAAGATTTTCTCAATTGAATTATCAAACAATATCTGTCATCTGCACTGATATTTTTCTTGTATTAACCATTCTGCTAACGAAACTGGATTAAGTTATTTTTGAATAGGTATTTAAAATGGATGACATTCCAAACACTGTTCTTTTATTTGCGATTAAAAATAGAATGTTCGTATCATTGTTTTGAAAAGTAGGAACCAAAACTTATTTTATTAAATCTGAAAGCTCAATGTGAACATTAGCTCAGTATGGTGCACTCCGGGCCTTACACAACGTATATCTGAATGGATGCGCGCACGCATGTGTGCGTCATGCGAACGCTAATGCCTCCGACACGCGCTGACCGAGGTTTAGCGTGTTTCCCTGTGCGAGGTGAAAACACGATGGGAAATGTTGGAAAAATATATTGTATGGAGCGTTGAAAACTAAGAATAAATAAGACTTACAGGTATTTGCAATATGGCGGAGGTTTCCATTGATTGTCAGTTTCTAATATTATTCTCATCATACTTAGAAATGTTTTGCAAGTTATAAACTTAAAACAGTGCCTCGTTGGTTTAGTGGTCGCAAAGCGCGACTGCTGAGCATGAGGTCTTGGGTTCGAATTCCTAGTCGGACAAAGTGTTATTGGGTTTTTCAGGTATTTCTCAGTAGCAGCCTCGGAGTCTGGATTTGTGCCCAGTTGATGGCGATTCGCTAATAATCCCCGAAGGGTTAGGCAGAGGTAAAGTAATAGAGGGAACTTTACGTCTGCCTAACCCTTCGGGGATTACAGGTGTGATGTTATGTATAAACCTAAAGCATAACTTTACTATCTCCATTATAGCTTAAGCTATAATATGCACGCAGGGCTATACAAGGTTATTAGTGCAATATATGACTAAAAATGTACCGAATCTAAACAACAACAGAATCTGTGATCGCCTCGAGGATTCCGCCGCGTGCTATCGCATTATGCTTTCTGTCTCCGCCTAGCAAATGGCAGTTCTAAGCGACAGAAAGAGAAAGGGCGACGGAAAAAGGCGATTCCGTGCTGCCAGATGAGGTCCAACCCTTAAAGGCTCTTTTCACCCCTTCCATTGCTTCGCAAATAATTTAAAACAAATTCCGTTCCATTTTTGAATTTATCAGAGGGGCAATTTTGATAACTTTTATAATCGCAGTCTCAGTCTATAAAAAATGCTTTTATTTTGTCTTCATTTTGGAACAGATTTTGACAATGATTGTCGCTATGAAAATTGGCCTGAATCAATAGTATCTATGAAAAAGGTGATGAAACCAGCTCAAAATCTAATTGATACCGTAGATGTGTATTTTAAAATAGATCTTAATTCTAAAACAATAACTATTGTTATGTAGCAGCGGAAACTACGCAAAAAACGTAAGAGCCAAATAAAAGATAAATATAGATGAAGGAACTGCTCAAACAGCCAAGAAATCTCTCATCGCGGGCAGGTACGGAATTCTGTCAAAACAAATGACTTTTTTTTTCTTGAAAACTGTGATGTCTTTATAATTTACTATACCTCATCGTTTCACCCGCATACTGCTCCACTCCCGTGGGTCGTAGCGTGATGTTATATATAGCCTATACTATTCTTCATGAATCTGGCTATCATATACAAAAACCTTTTTCGAATCCGACTCGTACTTCCAGAGATTAACGCGTATAAATAAACAAACAAAAATACTCTTCAATAGGCAATAGGCTCGCTCCTTATTATATAGGACATAATTGGCGAAATGTGGGTGTACTAGACTAGTGCTCTGCTTAACCCTTCGGGAAATACAGACGTGATATTATGTTTGTCTTTTTTTTTAAAGCTAAGGAAGGTTTTCTTAATATTTTTTTTCAAATAATATCTCGTTCTTCACTTTACTCTATTAGAAAATTAGTTTAAAACTATAAAACGTAAAAGATTTTATTTCACTTTAGCATTTAATAGGTTTTCCACTGAGGGTGTCAACTTATAGAAATGTCCAACACTGGGTTTAAATCGACAATTTATCGGTCAAACTGATCTGAAAGAGTTTCCTATTTCAAGATGTTTTCACGGATTCTTTCAATTTATTTTTGTAATAAATCCTATTACTGAAACAAGATTACTCGAATATAGAGAAGGTAGGTATTTTAAGTTGATTTATTTACACTGATCACGTAATTTTAGTGGCTGTTTATGTATCCGTTTAGGAGAAATTCCTAGTGTGGGGCAACGTTTTTATTCAAATATGAAAAATAAATTTTCATACATTTTACTCTATACTCCTTATTGAATAACATCAACAATTCTGATTTGAAACATTCCATCTTACTTACAAATGCAAAAATTTTGGATGTATGGATGTTTGTTATTCAATCACGCCAGAACAGCTGAACAGATTTGGATGAAAATTGGTGTAGAGAAAGATTGTATCCTGAATTAGCACATAAGCTTATATACTTTTTATCCCGAAATATTCAGTTCCTTAAGATAAATTTTCAGCTATGTATTTCTAATAATATATGAATTTATCAACGCACGCAGAAGCTAATAATTTCATTAATAACAGAATTAAAGCAAAAATTTAGTAATATCTCGAATTCTCCACTCATTACATCAATACTAGTTTACACTCGACCGGTCCGATTCTAACCGGCTAAAACCGGCGACAACAGACTTAATCCCCGGTGGATAATTGCGGCCAGCAATACGAGGCTTTGCGGGTGGACGGATTAATTTTCCCCGCCCTAGTTCGTGCCGCCCGCCCTACTGCCATGTTATTATTTCGGATTGATTATTTTTGTGAATCGTTTTTGTTTTCTTGAATAGAGAATATATTATATAGGTGGTGAGTAAAGGGGTTATTATAATATTAATAATATGGAATCTGTATGTACTAATATTATTAGTTCAGAGGTTTTGGTTTGTAAGAGATAATCTCTGAAGTGGTTTCAGGTGGTCTGATTATATTAAACCAAATATTTATTGCTCGAAAATACTTTATTTTTTGAGATGTTGCTAAGAGTTATATTTTATGAGGCACTTGTTTCCTACGCGTGCAAAGTCGTGGCAGAAGCTAGTCAGTAATTTTTGTCGTACTCTTTTTTCACCGACTATTTAAAATTGGGTCATGGTCAACGTGACCTCAGCTTGTATTTTGCAGAGTTTTTAAATTTCGAACTTTCATTTATTTGATTTTAGAACTGCGGCCCGTTATGCGGCATTTAATTAAATGATTACATATTTAAACTGTTCTAAATTTTAAAAAATAACTATTGTTATAACAACTTTTTAACTTTTTTGTGAACACGGGCTAGTAACATAATTTAAAAATCCTCAATTCATCACCCATAAATTTTTGTCCACAAAATGATCTAATTTAGCACAGTTGGGAAAGTAATTCACACCCTCAGCACGACCGGACGAGCACGAACATATTTATTTACAATCGGTAGCTCCCCTATCATACGGCAGATATGCGGAACCCCAAAATGTTCATCTAATTGGAGATCAAAGAGAGGGCGTGTAATCGTGTACACTTTGTGTATACTGTATAGTTGAGCGTACATTGATGTAGAGAATTTGGAAGCGGCAAGGATGTTTGTGTTTCAATTGGTCTTTTGGTTTTTGTGTTTTGACAACAATATTGGTAATTCAATAACGTTTCCTTGTTATTGATGTAATTCAGTGAGCTTTTTTGATAAATAAATTTTATTACTTAATAACGTTATTTATAAAGGATGATGTTTTAATGATAACAACATCATCATCATCATTATGTTATCATCAAGTTTCACCCGATGTAGCATTTTTTAGAAAATAATTAAAAATACAGAACTTTAATCAATATATAAACGATGTTATGTCAGTTATCTTTCTGTGAAAGTATCTCATCGAACTGATTTCTCTGTCGAAATTACATTTTTTAATGTCAGTGCCAAAGTAGCGCCGGTTACGGCGTGGTTCGTTATGTTCTCACTCTCGTCTGTCGTTTCCAGCGCCCAATAATCCTTGTCCACATGCGTTGATGACCACGAACGCGTATTGTTTTCGTCAATTACGCGATTACTTGCCCGGAATAATTCCACCAGAGGGCGCTATCCCAGTCTCTGGACATAAGCCGCTCACTATTATGTAGTTTTATGTAGGTATATAATGTAGGTACTCTTCCGTGTGTAATTAATTGTTCAAAGAACCCGAATTTATGCTAGAGTTGTCAGACTGGATGATTTCATTGAGCAATTGATCACTTTTACAGCTATACCTTGAATTTGAGAAAGCTTACTTATACCAAACTAGCACTCTCCCCGCGACTTCGTTCGCGTGATTTTTCTTACGGATCCCTAATTTTTTGATAGTAAAATATAGCCTATAGCACTCTGTGATAACGTAACTTCCAATTTGTGAAACAATTTTCAAAGTTGGTTCATTACTTCCGGAGTTTACCTCCTACATACAAACTTACAAACAAATGTTACCTCTTTATAATATTATATAGTAATATAGTATTATAATATTATAGTATAGTATAGACAAGCTTTTGCCCGCGACTTCGTCTGCCGATTTTTTATGGATCCCTTATTTTATTTTTTAAATTAAAAGTAGGCTATGTTACTCGCTGATAATATAGCTTTCCATTAGTAAAATAAAAAAGGAAAAGAAACTGGTTCTTAAGTTTTAGAGTTAATATTAATTACAAATAAAAATACAAATCTTTCTCTTTATTATAATATTAGTTTAAATCTTAGTTTAAATGACCTTTGATTAAAGACGTCATAACATCAAAATATGTATAAAGAAGCTATTGGCATACCTTAATAAATATATTTTCAACTGTAGTACCCGGTTTTAGGGAATAATATTGAGACAACTTCATCGATCAATACATTAAAACACAGTCGAATCAATGAAATGTTCACATCACAAAATGGGAACACACCAAACAATCTATCACCACTCTCACGAATTGGTATTTCAAAACCATTAATAATTCATATCAACATCAAACAAGTATAAATTAATCTAATTGTAGGTGGAAATGATAATTATACAAGTGTGTGTAACGTTACCTATCAATCCGGCAAAGTACTGGCTGTAAATGAGAAGTAATTTATGAGTAAACATATGGGATGGGAATCACTTAGCGCATTCGTACTTGCTATCAAAGCGTACACCGATTGGGGAAGACTCATTCATGAGTGAACCAAGAATTGAAAACTACTTTACGTGTCGTTTCCTAGAATTCACACATTCGAAATAGAATTTTTGGCTTTCAAATGAGTCATGGTAGAAAATATTAATTTATTTTCGTTGGACCATTACAATTCGCTTAAGATGAGGTACTTAATCAATGTCTATGTAGTTATTTTAAGGTTTTGATGAATTTCATTTTTTAGACAAATTATACGTATGCTAATACCTTTGATTAACAATCTGCTGTCAAAATATTATTCCCTTGTAGATTTTGTATGGCAATAAGTTGCTGTGACGTTATTTATTTGCCAACTCAATTGATTTTAAGTATTTATTGATATCAAAGCAACTAAAAATCTAATTGTTCGGTTAATTTTATGGGGTTTGTTGGGCTAAAATAAAATGTGTATTTAGAGGAGTTTTGTCTTGAAATTAGTCTTCCTTATTGATTTGGATAATAGAAATAATAATAAATGAAATGTCTTTACACAACACCCGTTCTTCATCATAAAAATTCACCAGACGCTACATTGACTTGATTTTGACCCCCTTCCTCGTTGGTGTAGCTTAAAACTAGCTAAAAAGCTAAAAAAACAACCACGATATACTCAAAATAATAATAACATTTTTTTTCAAAATTATAACGGTGACTTTAAACTTAAAATTCTAATTTCAAATTGTCTGTTACGTAACCATGAACAGTTATAAGTACAACCGTTACAGTTGGTTCCATGCTCCATCACTAGTCCTCCATTAGTAGAAGCTGGTACTCTCTGATTTCGACACTAGGCACAGCTATCAATTGAGGCATTGTTTTTGCGGCCAACGCCCTCTCGGCTACTTTGCTGTGTTTTACATATAATGCGTACATTATTTCAAGTCATCGGCGGAAGCGATTAATAGAATTACGTCTTAATTGGTCATTTTCAATTTTCATCTTGAAAATCTGTTTTGATTGATGAATACTAGAGTATTGTCCCTATTGATAGTATACATACGTCTCATTTTTCTCTGAAGGCAGATTCTCGTAATTGAAAACGTTCGAAATCTAGTACAATCTTACCTCAGCGACACTATGTCAAAACCTAGTCGAAATAGAGGCATTTCTGACAGATTGAGACTGAGACAAGAATGCGAACGTTCCTAGAATTGCCTTCCAGATATTACCGAGTCACCTATTTATCCTATAGTGTATTGGTTTAGTTTTATACAACAAGCACAAGTAACTACTACTTTTACTATGAATGTCTTTAAACTAAATAAATGTAATGGAAGGAACGAAACAGTAATTTCCAATTTCAAAATTGATTCAATTTACGTTACGTTATGTCCGCGCGCTAGAACTAGGAACACAGTTTCGGAAACTTCAAGTCTAATATGAGAGATACTGTAATGACTTTCCACACTTCCCTTGTACAGCTTAACACTTTACTTTAACAACAACCTCTACTTTTAAAAGTTACGCAACTTCTTCTCACTAGAAAAATTAAGTGCTTCTTGTGTCTCAATAATGAAGGTAATCGTATCGCTAACACTTACACCTTGTTCCACATCCCTCCAGCGTTTGTTTACCTCATTACAGCTCCGGTTAAAACTGTGCTACATACAATACAGAGGCGACACCTGCCGGGCTCTTCGACAACTCTCTCTCATTTCATTATTCTATTGATTTCAGCTTTTAACTGACTCACTGGTAGAGATTTGTTACGGTTTAATGGTCTTCTGTGTGTTGTGGTTTTGTTATTTGGGTAATTTCAAAATATATGTTGGCATTGGAATAGAATCTATTTAATTTTGGCTTCTCCCCGCGTCTTTGTCACCGTGAATGTCGGTTATAATCGAAGATTAAAAAGCAGCCTACAGTATATTTCTGAGGGTTTAAGTTTACTCCGTGTCATCAGGTTGAGCCGTGGAAACCTAGCTGACAGAGTTTCTACCACTGGAGCTTATTCTGTTTTAATTAGTACGAACATTTTAAAACGTTTCCCAAATTATGATCACTCAATACATATTGCGGATGACGTGCTTACTACGTGATCCAAAGCAGACAATTTCTCTCACAAAAAACTAACCTATTATTTTAATTTTTTACTTCTTAAATTCACCCGAGTGTTAGGATAAAACTTTTTGGTCATATAGCATTGGCATAGAACAAGTTATTAGGGAACAGTGCCTTTTTTTCAGACAACGTGCACGCATTTCTTGATAATCGGTTAAAGCCAAAGGCGTACAAACGTTACAAATAAACAAACTCACTTTCGAATTTATAATATTAGTGAGGATTAGGATAGGATTATAATTGTTTTACGTATTACAAGTAATAATTTGATCGTGAGCTTCGTGATCTGCCATACATTTTGTGGTTACATTGCAGTTGCATTCGTTCAAATTATTTGCTATCATGCTCTCTTTCTAAATAGTTGTGTGTGGGAAGCTGATTAGATCTTACATGTGTCTCACGATCTTTTTAATGATGTATATTAATTGAGTTCATTTTAACAGTAATTAATTTCTGTTGCCATTGTAGGAAGTCTGTGTATCTTGAGTACCTTCTTCAAAATCGGATATAAATTATTGAGATTGATTGATTTTATTGAGATGATCTTTGGAATAATTTTGTAGATCTATCGCATAATAGTTGAACTTAGTTCTACCAAAAAGACCTTAGTTCTACCAACAACTTTATTTCATATGTCAATTTATGATTTTTTTATGAACAGAAGGCCAATTTTATTTTACAAATTAAAAACGTTAAGTATAGTTTTAGCCGCAATCTCATCTCAGCGACAATCAATGTCAAAAAATTGGATAAATTAGCGGCAAGAGACAAATTGAGACTGACTAGAATTACCCCCCAGTTCAATAAAAAGTACACCGCAAACTTGTACAAACGGGCTGAAAGACAACACACTGTTCTTTCATGAGAATTACTTCATACTACTACTACTCAGCGCCATAATAACTTAGGTACCTACATACAATGCGTGACTAAGACAATCTACACTAACTTAGCATTTGACACTTTTCAATACATTTTAATTTATTACAAACGGAAAACTGCGACGTCGCTTATAATTATAGCATTCGAGCGATATGCAAGCGATCGCTTAGTACTCAGAATATGGGTCGCATTATCGTCATAATGTGCGCAAATACACGAGCAGACATTACCATTTTAGTGCTCTTGCTGATTGCAATGTAACATTGTCATTGTTACCTTCGATGCAATGGAAAATCAATTTCCTTAGTAGATAAGTACATAGATGCTTTATGTATTATGTTTTTTCTGTTGAATTTGCTACGTAATTACTATACAACCCTGTTAAGGCCTGGTTTACCGCCATCTCTTAAAACAGTATCATTTTAATATTACTTTGTAATTTCAGTTGTTGGATTTTTAACTCTTAGCGCTGAGCCGAGTGTTAAAAATCTAACAGTGCGCAAGGTACAGTAATATTAAAATAAAATGGTTTTAAGAGATGGCGGTAGGCCCCCTGATTCTGCAGTAGTATTTTTCTCGCATTGGTGTGCATCCAACGCGATATATAGTGACTACTGTAGTATGCTTCAGTGTGGCCGGGGTTTTAATTTTGTTATGATTTGTTTCACTGTGTTCATAAACCTAACCTACACACCTATCTCTAACCTATTTGCTCTTAAAAAGCGATGATAATAAACAAACGCAAGATATTTTCGTTTTGTGAAAATGAAACAGTATTGTTGACTACATTGTACTACATTTCTAAGATTTATCAAATGTTAAGAATGAAGTATCGTTACTAACTTCATTTAATGATGTAAAGAAACGTAAAAGAGCAATAAAACGAAAAGAAAGTGCAATAAATTCTTGAAAATTAACACCGTAATGTTAGTAATGAATCACGCTATAAATCGCAGAAAGTACCAGCAACCTATTTGTTGCTAAACAAAACACGAACAAACGTAGATACTAGTCTATCCCGACCATATTGTATGCAAAGCGAAATTTATACAGTAATTTCTCCCGTAAACCATCAAAAGCAATAAGTATAAATCTCTTACATTACCATAAACGTTGTTACTATTATGTTTAGATACCCACCACGAGTTTATTTATAAACGCATCCTTCTTAAATATTATGCCTTTAAATTATTGCAAGCAATTTGAAATTGTCTCGCGGCGCGGCGCGGGCGCATCCAGGCCAGGCGAGTTCGTTCGAAGTCTAAAATGTTATTTAATGTAAGCGCCCATCTGTCGACAAGTGCTAGTGTAAATTGTATTGAAATTCATGAGAAGACTATATGAATCAGTGGTTACGAAAATGGAGGTGATATGGATGGATGTTGAGCTGTATTGTTATTTGAAGAAAGTTGTACGCATTGTTCAAACTTGTTTGTTTGACATACCAGTACCTGACTTTCGATGCAGATAAGATAGCTTTTACTTGATTGAGAAGTAGTGTAGATAACGTGTAATACACTAGGCTTTAGCATTTCTTTTTATTTCGGAGTTTCTTAATTGTAACGAAACAACGGAATCTTTATTGGATCACTTTTTGTCTGTCTGTTACAGTGTTTTTCCCAATATCTATAAGACGTAGGGATTTGGAAGGTTAAGCTTTAATTTCACGCACACATCGAAAGACAGAGGTGAGATTTTTAGGTTACTTTCAATTCAACTAGATGCAGTATCATGTATTTTTTTCTTTCTTGTAAGTGACGCTCAAAAGTGTTTTTTAATGGTCTAATTAAAATAAATGACTTTACTTTGATTAATTACGATCCGAATTAAAATAGAATGTTTTAATTGAACCGTCTTATGTATTATTTGAAAGCGCTTTCTGTAAGGACTCTAAAATTATTAATAAAAAATTACTAATTATTCGGGACCCTTACTTGACTCTGTGTAAGACTGGCCGGTTTTTTTATATACGAGTATGTTACTTATCGATTCTTCTCTACTACGTTCCTTCCTTCTCTGTATGAGACGAGGCCTTTGCCATGTAGTGGGGCAGTAATAGGTTGGTATTATTTAATATTTTATTTTATTTATTACATCGCAGCAATGAAGGTCTTATAAGTTATAAAAATCTGTACATAAATCTATCTTCGAACACAATAGTCTATCAGAATGGATTCGCCTACGTGTCCAAATTGAACGTTTTCAATTCGTCGGTAATGGCGACAACACCTTGTAACATTTACTAGTTATTCAGTGTGCTACATTGATTTATATTATTCGATACATCAGTACTTGCGATGGTTTGTTTGGCTCTTTGATGTAATTTTGAGGTAATTGTTTTAGGACTTAACCTATTGGGAAATGTCTATATTAAGCAAGGTGTCTATATTATATCTATATGTCTATATTATAAGAAATGTATCATAGTCAGAAGAGACCATTAGTCCACAGTCAATAAAACGTCAAAAAGACACAGAATTTATAGAAAGTAAATATATAAAATAATTAAACAAAGAAATAAAGATATAAATAATTCAAATATTATATTAATTACTAAAGTTACAGTAACCTATTAGTGTACCATCGATTTCGTCGGCTTAGCAGTACAATCACAAAATAGAAGATTGATTTTAAAATCACCTTGAGTTAAAGGCCATATCGATAAAATATGTATGGGGCCGATTGTTGACGACATCGAGCAAACGACAGTGATTGGCGCTTATTGTATTATTGTTGTAAATAAGCAAGTCGATCGTAAACGCTGTTGCAACGAATAATAATGTGTGCGATCGATTCGTCTACTTTGTAATTGATGTTTTTATCGATATCGATAAAGATTATGCGTTTTTGTTCGGGATTGATTCTCTGTTATGCCAATTTTAAGAGGTTTTGTTTTGAAACCCCTATTTTGAATAAAATTCATTTAATTTTCTCCGCAAGGCGTTGCGGATATTCCATTACATTTGATATTTTTAATAGATTAATTTATTTACCAAAAGTTTCAAAGTTGAAGTTCGATTTCACATATCAATTGATTCCGTCTTCTATCGAATTATCGATACATTGTCTGTTAAATTGCACGTCACTAGTTTACAACTTATGAACATCATTGTAATCATAATTTTATTGTTTCAAAACCATAAAAATACACGATTTATAACTTTGTCCTATTTCATTAATAAATTGCTACATTATAATGCATGTTAAATACTGTCAATAGCCACTTTAAACAAATTGTATAACCAGGAAATGTGCGGTACACACAAATAATACAAAAACGATACTTACAATTTTTATGTGTGAACTTTGACGCGGAGTTTTTATAACATAATAGACTTCAAAATTATGAGGGCACAATACTTTTTTTAAGTCTCTGCGGCTACCACGGTACAATGATCATGTTTTCAAAATATTTATTTATTTATTCAAGCGGAAGGGGAGACTCGTTAATTGGCACATCACAATAGAGATTACGGAGATTAGCCGGCCAGTTTTGTGATTCAAATATGGCCGCGGTGGGCGACAGTATCCCGGCCCTGTTATGATAATATTCCCGTCATTTCATACAATAATTTGTACGGGAATTGTTCGGGTGGACGTTGTAATACCCTTATAACAGTGTCGACGTCTGTTTTGCGATAATTGGAATGCATAATATAGTGTCTTACCCTATGAGAGTTACGATGGAGTTCGGGGTCAATTTTGAGAAATTACTTTATTATGTATTGTTAAGAATATTTTCTGGTTTTGTAAAGATTAATTCTCTGAGATATTTGACTTCTTTTCCTGTTTTATTTCACATGGATAAACCGGTATTGGTTTAAGTTTTATTAAAACCAAGAGAGCCAAAATCAATTAAGTATTCCGCATCTAAATCTGTGTGTGTATTTACGTATCGTCCGACACGTGTTGCCCAGGTGTTGTTACATTAGTCGTGTCGGTGTCAATAGACGATCATAAGCGTTTGCGCGAGCGAGGGCTTGACTCTTAATAGCGGCAACAGGCGATCGCCTCTCGCATCAATCTTCTCGATCGTCACTGTCGACTCGGACTCGCCCCCCGCGATTAATCACCAGCCAGAACGTTTTCGATTAGCGCCGGATAGCACACACGGAATAAAAAAGCACGTTCCATTTATGAACGATCAACGTACACCATTTGTTTTAGCGTTTGGTCGCGGTCAAATGTGTCCCGCTCGTGGAGGGTTAACGAATATGCAATAGTTTTTTTTTTGCAAGACTTGAACAATCTATCTTTAATGAGTATACAAAGGTGTTAGACGGAAACAGGAAGTGTCAAATGGCGTTTCGTTGTCTCTCCACGGCCCAGTTCTTCGTAGCGCTAAGTGCGTCGATGTAATTGCCCGGGCAATGCAAATAGCTCGGTGTTTGATCGCGTGTATGACGGCGCCGACATGTATTCGAGCTATGGGACACTTTTGCCCGCTCTTCAATGTAAACCGGACGAGTTGCGCGTGATTGTTTAACGGGATTCCCTTTGTTTGAGTGTGATGTCAGGATCACGCTTTCGCATCGACATGTGGCGTTATTACGTTGATAATTTGTCAATATCACAGATTCGATCGGATTTTCCTTAACTATCAACGTCAACAATTGACACTGGTCATCATTTGTAGGTATAATAAATTAAAATGAATGCTCAAGCTATCTTAGGGCCTTATCACACTAGCGGTTTGCGAGCGGCTGCGGGGCCGGGCGGGCGCACAGCGAATGCGTCGCGAACACGCTGCGGCTGCACTGCGGAGACGTCGCGGACGCGAGGCGAATTCGCAACGTTTTCATTGCTGTGCAGCCGCGGCGTGTTCGCGACGTATTCGCTGTGCGCCCGCCCCGCCCCGCAGAAACCGCTAGTGTGATAAGGCCCTTAGAGTGTAGAATCGTCCTTTATTGACCTTTATAGACTAGCGGTGTGGTGGTGGGTTTTTTTCACCCGCGTTAAGTTACGTCTTTGATAGTTCCGCTCCCATTGGTTGTAGCGTGATGTTTATAGCCTATACTACCTAGAATCTGGTAGATTTTTTTAGTTCCGGAGATTATATTTATTTTTATTTATTTATTGCTAGCCGTTACTGTCCCACTCCTGGGCAAAGGTCTCCCCCCATTCCTTCCACTTTCCTCTGTGTCAGCTCATTTAAAAGAAAAAACTCTTCAGCATTATTATACAGCCTGTAACAAAAACCCTGTCCGATCCTTAAGGGTATTATTCGGCATCGTACTGCGTACACATATACGTAACCATTTAATGGATTTGAGATTATTATTTTTCCCCAGTGAATATTATTAAATTTAAATAAAAAATAAAAACTGATCAACGGCAACACTGATCGCTCGACAAAGTTCACCTACAGTTTTTTGTCAAAGAAGCCGCCTGAGCGAGACGGTTTGTATGATCCCGTGTCATGAACCCGCTTTGTCGCGTGCCGCCAAACAAACTTATAACGAAAGAAACCTACGCTACGTCATACCAGCTGCCTACGCGTAGGTATCAGCTGATATTATTTTGTAGGCATGGTGATCCGGATTCCAGACACACTCTGTATTTTGTGTTTTAGACATAATTCTGTTTATCAAGAAACAATTAATCGAATTAAATGTAGCCCTGATATGGGCTTTTTTAAATGTGATGTGCTTTTGGCAATGTACTTACTGACTGCAGGTATCAGTTAATTAAAATGTTAACTTGTTATTGTTGCATACTTCGGCGATCGTGCTCCACATGTCCACCTCCAACACTAATACACATTCGACACCTTTTCAATAAATTTGCACGTACTACGTACGCAGCTGCATAATTACAGTCGGTCTTCTTGCCTAAGCACATCAACATATTAAAATATTTTTGATTGGAATACGACATTGTTCGCGAAACGATAGCGCGTGATGCGTACGGACGTCCGATCGAAAGCTATCTCCACGAAAGACTGGCGCCGGCGCCGGTAGCGGTAGGCAACCAGTCGGCGACATCAAAGAGTCGGCGACTAGTTGAAAGAGTGCCTACAACGCGGTAGTGTAGGGCGGTGTTCTTTGAAATAAAAATAGGTAAAAATAAAAAGATTTTGCCGGCGGGTGGAGTGTTGTCAACTTATGAAAATTTGCCATATTCAATGTTAAATTTCGCATGGATTACAAAAATAAGAAATCAATAACTTTTGGTTGTTATGAGTTACATTTTTATAACAATTTTTTCTAGCACGTATGTTGAACCAGGAATACGCCCCTCTTGGATCGGACAGGGTTTTTGTTACATATTGTATAGTATCATAGTATTCAGTATTATAGTATATTGAGTACATACCATAAAACAGTCTTAATAAACACAAACAGAAATAAATAAAACTAAAAGAGTTTCGTCGAACAGTCACCAAAATTTCAAAATAAAAGCAATAGGGTATTAAATAATACATTACCTACCTTCTGGCTCCTCCTGACCAATCAAGCGAGTCCTTTTTATCTGCAGCAGTTAGTGATACGACCGTATTATCAGTATTTAAATTGCCGAGTGCATTTAAATGGCGTATATCGAGGTAATTATGCAGAAGACACGCCTTCTGCAACGGCTTTGAGTACTTCCAGGAATCTTATCTGGAACCCCTGGGTTTCTGTATAATAATTAAATAAAAAAAAGCATGATTGCGAATGTACAGTCAACAAAAGAGATAGGTATGCAGGGTCGTCAGGTACAGTTAAAATTTTCTTAGAAACCAATGGATGTTTTCAAATATAATTTCATTTAAAAAGTAGATAATAAACAGTTATTAATTAAGTTTCAGTTAAAAATATCCATCGGTTTTAAGAAAACTTCAACTATATCTGACGACCCTGCATACCTATCTCTTTTGTTGATTGTACATAAAGGTGAAGTACAACAAAATTACACTATTTTTCTGTTGCTCTACTTCGGCTTCTATTTTTAGGGTTGCGTACTCAAAGGATGCCAAACGGAACCCTACTTAGACTACGCTGTCTATGCGTCCGTCTGTCACAGGGCTATTTCTTTTGAATCGTAATAGATAAACTTTAGCCATTTTCACTGGGTGTGTATTTAGCCGCTATAACAACAAATATAATAAATACAAAAAAGTTCAATTAAAGATGACTGCCTCGTGGGTCTACTAGGCCGCCTTCACATTACGTCGCAAGCATTGCGGCAGCAGCAAATTTTGTATGACAATCCAAATTTGCGGCTGCCGTGCTGCTGCCGCAATGGCCGTAGTCGCAACGCGCGACTGCCGAGCATGAGGTCTTCTGAGGTTCGATTCCCAGGTCGGGTAAAATGTTATTGGGTTTTTCCATCTGGAATTTCTCAGTAGCGGCCTCAGAGTCTGGATTTGTGACCGGTTGATGGCAATAGGTTCGCCCCCGCTCGCTGTGGGTGTACTAATGGGGACACTAACCTAACCCTTCGGGGATAACAGGCGTGAAAATATGTTAAATTAAAAGGTCCCCATAAAAAACGTGTTTTCTTGTATGTAGTGTTAAATATTGTATAGTACGAACTCTTATCAAACTCGCACTAGGCGAATTCGATAAGAGTTTTAATAAACTTGACTTGATTTATCAAGCCTTAGGTGTTGTGTTCGTTGCTTATAAAAGTAATAAATTCCTGCTATCTATAAAAAGAACTTAATAGTCCAATTTAATAGTCAGCTGAACATGCATATCTAAGGTATGAGAATTGAATAAGGTGTAATGCAGTTCCTATGTTTTCTGTTTATGCGGGTGCACGTGGTCGCGTCGCTCCGTTGAACATCGCTTCCTATTTGGAATATTAATATCTTCATTATTACAAATGTTTTATGTAAAAAAAATATAGTTTTTCTAAGTTGTTTTAGCTGTACCCGCAAGTGGTGATACATGAATTAGTGGAGACAGAATTATTCAATTTGCACCTTGTAAGAATTTAACACAAGGTCGGTTTTCTATCACCAATAGTCCAATACATACGTGTAGCTTTCTTCCTTATTTACGGTTTAACATTATTTCTTCTTCAAGTTTGTTTCTTTATTTTGTTTTGTCTCCGAAATCATCCCTTTACAAATTAAACATACCACCGTTCAAATTCTGTGCAATACGCGCTACGAAAGATGAGACTGAACAAACCACACAAACTTTATTATTTCGTCATAAATATTACAAAATTGTTATGAATTCTAATCTAAATGTCATCGCAAAAACCCCGGAATAGATACACAAATTACGGATACCTATTTCGTACATCCATACCTGCGCAAGCTCCCCATTACTGACGCTTGTCAAATCTCATCTTTCGCGGCGAGTATTGCAGTCATCTTCATCAAATCAATAATCTACTTCTCTTTTTTCCAGTTATACGAGATCAGCGATGATCCACAAAGGAAGGAATTCCTGGATGACCTGTTCTCCTTCATGCAAAAGCGAGGTAAGTCCACTTCCCACATCATTCATCCCTAAGGTTGTGACTCGAGACCCAGCGGGTGCGGAGTCACTGGTAGACATATTATTAGGTATTATCATGTAGAAGAAGAAATGGTCTACAACAGGGATGACACACTTTTATTAATTAACGTGCCATTTAAAAAAGAAATAATAATATGGCTATGACGTGACGTGCCATTGAAGAGTATTGACTTACTTAAATAATTTTACTGACATAATGGACAATTAACTTTGAACTATTTACTTGAAACTCAACAATCGTAATGTTGATTTTTTTATGTTTATCTAAATAAGAGAAAAGGCTAGTGTGATATCTGCGATTGCAAATAAGATTCGATCGAAAAAATAGATTTGTGAATTATTTTGTCGCATATATGCCACCAACGACACGCGTACCTTTGGTTTGCCATCCCTGGTCTACAATATCTTTGTAATGTCCAGTTTTATGCAAGGTTTTATAGTTGTTATGATGCGTGGTATCTACCTGATAATGAAGTCGATTGGAAACCTTTAGTTTTTGAAACAGCCTTACCTCGTTGTTAGTATCGTCATTATCACTCATTTATCCATAGGTACGCTATATCCTGCATCATTTTACATTTCACGTCAAACAATGAAATTATACAAAGCTTATGCGTCTGCGCCGCTACATCTCTATCCGTAACCGCAACCTCAACTTATTTTGATTAATCCTTTGTAACGATTGATATTCATTGTAATTTATCACTACTCCAAATGCTCCATTCACGATCATCGATCCGAATGATACGAAACAATCCAATGTAGTAAGATATCTCTTCTCTAACAATTAATTATGAAACTGGGGTCAACCTATTATGGTCTTTAGATACAAATCAGATACAGGGTAATATCAGTCATTGGTTGTATAAACGGTTTTATATTGTGGAGATCGGTGATCGGGTGATAAGATCACGGGTGATGGACGAGCATGGTCTATGATGGTGGAACTATGAGATATTAATGAAGCTTAGCTATGTGATATGAACGACGTCAAATTAATAAGAGGAAATTTCAATCAGGGCGTGTTTTAGAAAATCTACTGTCTCTGCAAATTCTTTATCTTCAGTTTTCCTTTCATTATCAGCGTCTATAGTAGTATCTAATTTTGTGTTAGCATTGTCTACTTGGAATATGCTACTGTCAATCAAAAGCAAAACTAGTTCACCAACGCTTTTTTGCTCTTACGCAAACTGTAAAAATACAATCAATATTAATTTCTGTAACGAGCATGTAAGTTCACTACTAGAATATGAGCATTCTAAGAGCATATTGCACTTATTTATTGCAGCATTCAATCATCCATTAAATTTATAGACGTGTAACATTCAAAACTGTGGGAATTCGCCATACGAGACTTATCCAAGAGAGATAATCATTATATTTTAAATATCATAATAGAAATAATTAAGCGGGAGATCGTCCGATCGCTTCGGGCGTCGAGATCGTGCGCGGGCGCGTGATTGATAACTCGACACCTGTCTCTTTCACTCGCGCATGTTTCTGTATATCTGTTCTTGTCTAGCATTAATTGATCTTTGTTGTAAATGGCGCCGATTGTCGCTAGATAGATCATGTTGATATCTGACCGCCTAGTTGTTAGTCAAATCAATGGGCATTGTTACAGTTGCAGCTATGTGTAGGATTTTAATATTAATTGTGCATTTTTTAAAGCGTTTAACTAAAATTATTGATTGTCATTATGTTTTGTTTTCGTGAAATTCGTTTGTTATGTTGATTACTTATTGATTTATAATACCGTCTACCTATATTGGTTTTGTCACCAAAAATTATCAAGAAAATTTTGCTTATTTAAATATTCATGATTGATGGCTAGTTTATGCACACTGAAACTAGTTTTTTACCAAAGAACTAGTGTCAATGGTTGACGAATACAAAAGTACAATTACCCCCTTCTTCAATTAAATTATGTCGCAGTTTAATGATTAGGGCATGTTTTCCATTTGTCGTGCAGTTAACTTCGCAAACGTAATAAATAATTAAGCAGATGTAAATGTCAGCTGTGCCTAAGTGGAATTTACAGGCAAAACCTGTTTTTTTTTTAAATACGAATCAATTTTTTGAGCAATATTCTATTTTTGTTCCTTAATGTACTGTTTTACTTTGAGTGAATTAAACTAAAAAGTAACATACATTTGATTATAGGAAAGCAATTCATAAGATATGAATTATTGGAAATGCTTTTCCTAGATTCAAAACGTTCAACCATGAAAAACCTTAGACCAAAAGATCTAAATCCACCAAATCATTTCAGTTATTTTAGGAGCTGGCTCAGTATTTTTTTGTAGTTCTTTTTGTTTACAACTCTTGATAATAAGGGTAGGGTTGGTTCGTCTCATATAAAAACCCGATAGCTTCATCAGGGGTTGCCATCGGGGGCGGCACCATTCGCTCCGCAGTTTGTTAGCCCCTGTTTGTAATTGAAACAGAATGTTGGGCGCACCTCACACCGATGTTCAGCATCGAACGTATTTGCTGGAAAGCAAAATAATAAAATATATTGATAGGAACCTTAATTTAAATTTGGAATGAATTTGAGTATTTTAAAATTGGTTGTAAAAAAATATTATGATTGTAAAAACAAAAAATGTTTGCATTTCAAAGTTTATTTAACTTTGTGATGTTCGTAGCAATCGTAGCCGATTAGCTACGAAACCGCTACGAACCGCTATTTTTCTTTAATTTAGAAAGAAGAATTTAATATTGTGGTGCTTTGTTTTGTATTATGAAGGTAAGTAGTTTGGGCTCATTTAGTTTTCATGTAGAATTAATGGTTTTAATAACCAATAGAATGTTTTTTCGATTCGACATTTGTTTTCGTAGCCGACTGTACCCATGTCTACGAAGTTCTAAAACATAATTAATTATTGATATTTTTATTGTGTCATTTTAAAAATTGCAATAACAATTATGCGTCGGTGTAACAAGTAGGTATCCGCTCACACGTTGAGAGTATCACAGCGCGCGATCTGAACGCTGTCTTATCTTGTACAGAATAAATTATTATTCAATTTATCATTCCGGGGAACCGGCCAATAAACTTCTGGTTATTATTACGCGACCAGATAACACGGGAAACTAATCGCATAAGACTGATTACGATTTGTTGCCTAGACCACTAGAATCTATGTTTCATACTTTAATCAAATATATATTCAGTTATAATTCTGCATAAATATGTACATAGTTGATTCAAAAGCTACAAATTGTTACAGCCCGAGGGAGGAAACAACATTTAATAATTAGAATTAATTTATTCG